>CM070597.1:33768379-43768379 GCA_036346395.1 Hsuehochloa calcarea
GATCTACAGGAATATAAGCTACCTGAGGTGCATAAGCAGCACCCCATTGTTGCCCGATGCTTCAGAAGTCGCAGGCCATACTGGAGGATTAGGAGCATTTGGATCAGTTCCCATGACTGGCTGAGTAACATCCCCAGTTTTAGCCAATTTGTCTCTGTCTGACATAATACCATCATCTGCTCTTCGTTTCTTTGATGGCAGAATGCTTCTCTTACGTGAAAAAGATTTGTATGCCGAGTTGTAGCCTTCTTGATTGACTGTGCATCCCCAAAAGATCCAAAACTGAAGACAATTTGCAAATGTATCAGTAGCTTAACTACCAAACTGGATCAATCAAGAAGACAAAAAAGCCTGTGTAGCCCATTTACATAGCATTTAGATTAGCATATTACCCTATTCGATGATTGTACAAACAGTCTGATTGTTGAAATTATTTTAAAAGGGTAAGAAGACAGGAAGAAGAGAACTGTAGTGTACCAAGTGTAGCTTTTAAGTATTACCTCCAAAAAAATGGAAGATATTTCTTCTTTGTCGCTTGCACTTGCCAACTCCGCTTGAGTTGGCTCAGGTGTGAGAAACTTCTCCACCAGTGAATCTAAAAATTCAATATGCTTTTCAGATGGAAAGATCGACTCTAGAAAGATAACAGCCTGCAAAATAAATGAAAAAGAACAGAAGATGAATTAAACGGGAAAGATAAGGAGGGAATGACAAGAAAAATAAAGGTGAGAAACTGAATCATTTCAGAAAGATTTCAAAAGTTGTAACCTCAAGAATTGGTTTCGTGATGTTAGATTGCTTGTACAATTCAGTTAAGATCTCCCTTGCCTTTTCCAAGTCATGGATGACCTACACATTTTAAAGAATACATAAGATTCCACTAACCGAACAAAGGTAAATAGAAAATGAAAATAATAATAATCAAGTTCAGTCAGCTACTCATCAAATAAATAAAAAAAGTAGCTCCTAGCTCAAAAAGACAAAATCAGAGTGCTTAGATTGTAAAGTGTATGCCAAATGAAGTCATACTTTTTATAAATGGTCTCACCATGCTCAAACAACTGCACAAAGGCACCCATTCTTAACACTGCTCTTTATCGGCTAACCATGTGTGTTCAACTAACACGGTCAGATACTGTCAGATGACAAATTTTTGATAAGTGTGAAAACTATAGTTTTCTTTTTTACATTTTGATACTCAAAATTGTGATATACACCTACCAAATATAAGAAACGTGAGTATTGAACCAGCAATGTTGGCAAAAGCTGGCTCTGCTCCTTTTCCCTTTCAGCAACAATGGCCTTCTCGTAAACTAAACAAGCGGATTCTTTATCTCCCTGCAAGGATAAAAATTAAATGAACTCTTGAACACTGACAAAACAGAAACAAGAGTGTTGCTTGTTTGAAGTGATACCAGCCGGTGCTCCATATTAGAATGCTTCACAATGGCTTCTAGCAAGCCAGGACATAGTTCTGAGTAAAGATGCTGATATTCTACACGTGCTCCAGAAGCATCTCCATTAAGCTCCTTGAATCTTGCATTAAACAGATGGATTTCTGCCTGTTTCTGTTAAAAATAATAAAAGAAACGGCATGTAGCTATCAGCAAATCTAAAAATAAAAAATGGCTATAATATATGCTATGTTATGTTGCGCTAAATCAGAACATTAATACTGATATTTATCCTCTCAATGCAGAATTTTTAAAGATTACCATGCAAAAAGATCTCCAAATATCAATTTTGTTTCAGAACCAAAAGGAGATTATCAATGGCAAATTGGCAGCTGATACTAATCATGACCAAGATTGTAACTTTGCTTTTGTGTTTTCAACGCATCAATGATCAACAAGATGTAAAAAGTAAGTCTGCTCAAATCAGCACATCGTTAGCAATTTATCATTAAAGAGTAAATATATATTTGACCATCCTACAGACTAAACTAATTCAGATATTGTGTCATATTTCGTTTTGTTCTTTTCTCTGCAAGCCTGCTTGGTAAATAAGGAATCTCAAATCATAGAAGCTTTCATCTAACAGGTGCAAAAGCAAGATGTTACATGGCAGTGAAAAATAGTACCATGAATAGGGAAACAAATTTTGGTTAGATTCACGTTCAGGAGCTTGCTGATTGATGTACATATACATATAGGAGTATATGCAACATGAATGATAATGAATGAGGAGAAAAAGGAAATGGTAAAAGGTAAAAATACACAATGTTACTAAGTATAAATTGTTATACATGTGATCTTATCAAATAATACCTTGACAAACACATGAGTAGCACGAGCCAGAGCATTATTTGCTAGTTCTAAGCTTCCTCTAACCTCCATACATTGCACATAGCGGATCCAGAACTCTGAATAACTAGCACACAAATAACACATCTTTCGTTACAATTTGATAACCTGAAACAGTTTTATGTACCATCAGAAAACTGACAAAAAGAAAAGAAAAAAAGAATATAAAGCGAATAAAATTTTGATATTGACCCAAAAAAAAGAGAAGTTCACACAGGTTACTCCATTAGCTGATTAGGTAGGCCCCTCCATAAGAAAGGAGGGACCATCCTTGCTTGATAGATAGATGGTTAAGAAGGTGAGCACTAAGCAAATACCTGCATATATGAGATTAAAAATTCAAACAACTGATATTTGGTACCACATATCATTAACCCAGAACGGCCACTGACAAATGAAAGTTTGGAGTACTTAGCCTCATCGAAACCAAACATTATGTCCACGCCTATCCTCAGTTCAATATCCCATTATAAAGGAAGCTCCGTCCAAATACTAGCCGTTAAAGAATATAATGGAGCCAATAAGACTAAATTGTAAGTTATAAGATTTCAGGCATTGCATGAAATCTACTAAACAAAAGGTGACCAGAAAAAATCTTGGAAGTGCAAAAGCATACCTTATTAATGTCTTCTTCCTCTCGATAAAGTCAAGATAGTTATGCCAATTTTCAAGCTCTGGGTTGTCAAGAGGCTTGACATGAAAATATGGTCTTCTAATAGCTAGCTCAAAACCGATAATCTTATATTCGTCCTCTTTAGCCTTCTTATACATCTCTTCTCTAATGGAAACATACTTTGCCAGGTTCTCTGCTTCTGTTGAACATGAAATTTCAGGTTGAGCAGATTTTTCTGCATCATAAGGATGCGCCTCCCCGTCAAGAGCCTGATCACTGTTCTCAGCAGTAACTCCATACACGGAAGTGTCCTCCGCAGTAAGTATATCCGATAAATTACGTGTCGCAGTCAATTCTTTGAAGCTGAGTAAAAGTAACAATAATACTTAGTATCACAACAAATTAAGCATTCTATGTTTCGTAGCGATGAGATACTACATGTCATATTATAATTCAGGTGCTTACTGCATAGTTAAAATCACAAACCCGAATCCTAGCTGGATTAGGAAATGGTATACTGATGTATGTGTTTATTATATTCTTAATCCACTAATCAGCCAATAACATTAAACAATTAGTACGCCAAAGACAAGCAAAAATATACATAAAAGTGATATAATCCAGCAAATACCGCACTTGAATACTAAAATACACAAATAAAACCAATGAACTTACCAATTAAAGTACCGATCAAGCTGTTGTATAGGATGCTCTAATATTCTCGTATATATCACAGCTAGATGACTCCATGCCTGCAGTGATTCTTCATACTTAATGTACTCGTCCCACAAACTATTGGAACGAAAATCTGTTCCAACATATGCCAAGCCCTGTTCAAACAGTCTGTAGTGAAACAAACAGTGAGTGAAGTTACTGACACAAAACAAAATAATTAATCCCCAGACAAAAGCTAAAACAGATAATCCAGGAAACACTCAATGAATGATGGCTTGCAGGTGCAAACAGTAGTAGCTACATTTACATCCCAAGAGGACCGTATTATTCTTGATAGACATGGTATGCCAAAAGTACTAAAGTACTTACATGATCATATGTAATAAGTTGTAAAGTACTTTGTATCGAACAAACATGTTACGACAAAATTAGCTAATGAGCTAATGTATGAATTAAATGCACTAACATTGGCTATAAAAAATCCTACATAGAGATTATGAGTCCACAGAAGATCAAAGAAATGCTTCATTTTGTATATATAGTAACTATAAATAGGTCTTGAATTGGTCATTGCAATTTAGAGAGACATACAGTCAGTCTAATAACATACTATACAAGTCTGAATATATGCAGTTATATGGATTACACTGGCACATGGATTGCACAAATAGAGTTGTAACATATTTGAAAGCACTTCATCAGGCATTCCTATAAACATATGACCTACAAATGCCCACTAATTCAAGATAATGTCAGAAGACACAATCATTAGCTAGAAAAACATAGTCAGTATAGGCAGATTGCACGTAATTTGCTACCTTCTGATGATATCTGGGTCATCATATGTGGAAATTGCAAATTGACAATAGTTATACCAAATGTCCACTGAATAAGTAACTGCAAGAACTGCCCGTTCATACACCTCTATAACTTTATTGGCACTGTCAAGACGACCTTCATGATCTGCATATTTCTTCCAATATCCAAAGCATAGAGGGAATTCCGCAAGGAATGCATCATACACTTTCCGTATTTTCAAAATATTGCTCTGTACGGGAATAAACAAAAATATAGCATTAGCACAAAAGATTTTTTATCATACAACAGTTTCCATTTTGTATTATTGCTTAATCAGATTAAATTTATATTCAGTACACTTCACTGAAACACAAAAGGGCAAAGATCTAAGAGACAAATACAAAAAATAAGCTTCAGGAACACTAAACCCTTCAATACAACTGTAGGAAACACAAGGCTTATGAAATCTACTAGCATGCATATACTGAGATCCAGTACCAGAAAGGCAAAAATATAGAACACAAACACACTTTTAGGCCCTTCAGAGTGCAAACACGTATGCTAATAAGAACAAGGAAGAAAAATGACTGTCGATGCCATAAGGTAGATTCATAGAACTTCAGATTCCACTAAATATAAATCAATCGCATATAATCATAAGAAATATCTATTGCATGAGCGAGCAAAAATAAAGAAAAAGTAGCCAAAAATTTAGCAGTTAGCACCTATACATACAGCAAGTTGCAGAAGAGAAGAATTGATTGTATGGGAAGGCAACAATCCAAACTTTACCTCGGCAATTTTCTCTGTCTCGTCAATAAGCGCAGTCCAAGCATTGAAGTCTAAGCAATTAGCGGTAACAACATTCCACAACCTAGCCTCTTCTGCTGAAAGTACAGCTGCGTAGAGAAAGCAACACATTAACAACAAATAGCAGGCACGATACCAGATTAAGAGAACTTATGAGCCCAACATTACCATCCTCATAGGATTGCTGAGGAACTAGTTCACTCATCTCGTTTGTGGCATCGCCATTCTCTGTAGCTCCTGAAGATGGGTAGTCTGCCGTCTGGCCAGCAGTTCCGTTTAGCGACGTCTGCTCGGTTGGATTAGGATATACAGAGGCATCAGCTCCCTGAGCTCCATCATAAGGAGCAACGGCGCCGTCAGCGCTATGCGCAGCTTGCGGAACGGAGCCCAGATTCTGACTATAAACGTTCGCATCAGGATTAGCGCTAGCCGAATCGAAAGACGCAATGGACGAAGCCGCGGCACCAGCCTCCGCGCTACCAGAATCTACAGCGCCTTGGGCGGCGCCGAGAATTTCCGATGTTGCAGCAGCAACGATTTGATCTTCCTCCATTGTGCGCGAATTCCAAGAGTCGAATCTCGCGACCTACTAAGCCCTAGCGAAAGAGAGCAAAGGCGGATTTAACACGCTAAAAGTAAAAGCGTAAAAAGCTGGGCCTGGAGGATAAGTGCCACGCACCTGCGAGAGCGGAGGCGCGCGGTGGAGAGGGGGAGCGGAGGGTCGCCGACGAGAGGGCTTGAGCGCCGGCGAGGCGAGGCGAGGCGGAAGGGTTAGGTTTGATCGGGGCGCCTCACTACCTATCGGCGTGGGGATGAGGAGGAGCGGAGAGGTGGGCCGTCGGAGAAGTAGAGGTCGCCGGGCGCGCCCGTGCAGGCCGAGGACCCCGCGTCCCACCCGGAGTTGTGCCACGGCCCGTCAAGCCTCGGCCCAAGTGTTTTTATGCGTGCAGGTGTGTGTGCAACTGCGAGCAGGCACCGCTGATGTGTAGGCTGGAGATGGTTTTGGTGCTTTATCCTATTATCTATGTCTTTTGCTCTCTGGGCACACATTTTTATAGCTCAGTTTGTGCGACTTTGCTTGGTTGCTAGCTGAAATTATGCAGATAACGTGCTACGTGCCTTTGCACAGTCCAAGACCCAGAGGCGGGTATATGTAGGTGTATGGGGGTGCAGCTCCACCCCAATTTTTCGGGCAAAAAATAAAGTACATGATAAATATATTTATGTATTTATTATATATGCATACATAGTCTAAATACCAACATTTGCACCCCTTTGCTGTTTTCATCCTACATTCATTGAGTACAGTGGTAGCCCACTTGAGCACATGGCCCATTATGGATAGGAATAGCATGCGCGATGGATGCTTGAATGATTGCTTTGTTAAGAGCCCGTTTGGCATGAACAGTAGATTTTTAGCGCATTTTAATTGACTACTGAGGTTGAACAAATTGGTGAAAAGGTTTTGTGTTTGGTTGTCTGGTTTTTAGGTAGGCTCGTTGCAGCTTCTGAGATGAAAATATCTGAAATGTCCCTAAGGCTAATAATATTGTCCGATGTCGTTTAATGGCAATTAGCAACATTTAACGACAACCAACACAATTGATGACTAATTAACAACAACCGCTTCAATTAACAACGATTAAGTTAATTGATCGCAATTAACGACGACTACCGTAATTAATAGTGATTAACGCAATTATCACAATTGACCTGAATTAACATAATAGATCACAATTATTGTAATTAATGATAATTAATTATTATTACAACAAATAATTATTGCATAAATAATTGTAATAAATAATAATTACATAAAATAATTCATTTACAATATAAAAGAAAAGGAGAAAATGATAATGAAACAAATAAAAAATGGAGGACTACTATCTACGGCTAGGGTTGCCGCTTTGTCGGCGGCATGGGAGGAGGAGAGAGTGAGGTGACGGCGCAGGGGTAGCAACCCTAGCTAGGGAGAGAGAAGGCAGGCGGCAGATCCGGGGAGGCCAAGGAGGAGGAGGAGGTGGCGGCGAGCGGCGAAGGCGCCAAGGAGGGAGAGAGGAAGCGGCGCAGTGGTAGCGATCCGCGGAGGAGATGAAGGAGGCGGCGGTAGATCTGATCGCGAGAGGGGGGAAGGTGACGGTTGATCCGATCGAGGTAGTAGATCCGCGAGGGGGGAGGGCGGTGGGGAGGGGAGCCGGGGAAGAGGTGGGCGCCGGATAGGAGGAGGGAGGAGCAAGAAGAGAAGGGAGGAAGGCGCGGGAGCTATGGTTTGGGCGGGTGGGCGGCGGCGAGAGGGTCTATTGCATGGAAAACACACATAATTACCCCCAACTTTGGGGATCAAGTCGAAATAGGGGTGCGGGAAGTTGTTGAGGTTCCCTACGTTAAGAGCGGCTTTCGGCCAGAAAGTTGCTTGAACGACATCCGCTTTTCGCCGAAAGTCGCCGCTCCAAACACACCATAAATTTATTGAGCACGAGTTTTTTTTACAAGTTAGTGATAATGATGTAATCAACCGCTTTCAAGGCATGAAAGAAGACGATGTGAAGTTGTATTTTTTCCTAAAATATTTGTTATTTGGGTTGCAATCTAAGCAATATATGAAATTTGATATATTTGAGCTTTCATGTCCGCACCCATCGCCGGAATCCTAATTCCGCCTTCCGCTGACAAGTACGTTCTACGCCTATCATATCTAGCTTGTCAAAGCTCTTCACGCTACAAAAGTTTGAACAACCGAACCAGCACACGATGCACTACGTACTATTCCTTCATCAACCAGATCGCGCGTATAAGCTGGACATTCGAAGCGATTAGGCAACCACAATCCACCAGATATTCTTATCACGAGTTCACGACTGAAAATTCGTATTTCACGCATGGATAAACAGAAAAATGTTACCCAGGCGACCCGAACCGACGGCGCTTGGCGGGCGAGGCTGGGTCCGCGGCGCGTGCGTCTCAAACGGCAGGACGACCGGCCGGCGCGGGCTCCTCCTCCCGTGCTCGTGACAACCACTTTGGCGGAGCTCGCGGTTTTCCGCTCGTGAGTCGCGAGTCCTACGGCATGTTGGCACCCAGCCAACTGCATGCCACGCTCGGCAGCACGGTGCGGCGCGGCCAGCACGGTGCTCGTGACAACAATTTTGGTCATGCAGCGGCGCGGGGTTGGGTCCGCGCGCCGAGACCAACCAAAGGTCGCTCACCCCAAGCGCCACGCTCGGCGCGGCGCTCCGCTCGCCAGCTCGTGACGATGACAAAACTTACGGCGTGCGGCGCGGTTGGGCGTGCGCGCTCGTACCGCGCTACCGCTCTTGGATTAGCAGCCAAATCGGCAGGCTGCCACTAGCTCATACGAAAATCTCGTTTCACTCCGTTGTACGTGCCGGTTCCAACGACCGTCAACTCTGCTGAGACCGAGAGATCGGCATCCTTGACTAAGTACGAGTTCTGATTTTGCCTGGTTGAAGCCCAGCGTGCATTGCACTGCTCAAAGCTACCTTAAACTTTTTTAAAAAAATTGGCATGTTACAACTAAAATGAGCAAATCAATGCTGAAATTTTGGCAATCATATGCTCCAATGTCGTCTTCTTTCTCAAAAAGAATGGCTATCCGGTGGTGCAGTAAAAGAATGATTGACCGAAGCAAATATGGAAGCGGACCGTATAGTCGCAAAGGATCCGGCACCACAGGTCCACCACCATCTCAATTTTCGAGCCGTTGCTTATTTATTCGGTTCCGCTCGGGGAGGGTGCCAGAGCTTTGAAACTGGTTCTCTGTCGCCCATCCTGCGGCACCCCCAACCACAGTGCAGACTGCAGAGCCGCCACCCGTTCTTCGTCTACACGTCCAAACCGCTGCCTCCACTCCACCCCACGCCAGGCCAGTCGAGTTGCGTGGCCGTGCCTAGGATGGAGAAGGCTCTCACCAAGCTCAGCAGCTTCACCATCTCCCGGAAGGCCAAGCAGGAGCTCTCCGCCATTGGCGACGACATCTCCGTTAGTACTACTACTAATGCCATTTGGTGTCATTTTTCTTTCCTTTCTTGCTTTTCTGTTCGATTGATTAATGCTTGAGGCTATTGAGTTGGATTCGAGTTAGTAGTTTCGTTCTTGTTGAGTTCTTTTGGTTCTTGATGAATCTTTTGGACTACGAAATTACCGTTCTTGGTTTCCTGGTTCGTTTCATTGTCTATAGGAGATTTTATGTTTTTCTGTTATAAGGAACATGGAGATGGATTTTTTGCGCATTCTTATGTTCATGTTCTTTATCTTTCCTGAGGCTGTTGCGGTTAAGAAATAATCTGGCTGTGACATTGCGAGGTTTATTTTTCCACATGTTTTTAGTGCCATGAACTCAATTTTTAGTTCTCGGAGCATCCATCGGCAGATCTTTCTCTTATATATTGTTCTCTGAGTCTGGATTAGATTCATTCCCTTTTTCACTTAGAGCAGCAAAAGTTCTCGCTTTAACCTATTTTATGCAACCTTTTCATAGTGGAGTGATATAGTAAAATACCCTGTTTAATTCGACTGCACTTTAGTCTTCTTTGTAATGCAGTACATTTCAAAGCGTTCTCAATTTCCATTATTACTCCACTCTAGATGCAATTGGTTCAATTCAGTATTCGCATATCACACTGACTACCTAACTGTTGTGATTTGCAGCGTTTTTCGAACACTGTGGAGGAGAAGGCGAAATGGGTCTTCGAGAAGCTCAAAGGTATTGATTGTTCTATTCCATTCCATGGTTGGTTTGTGGCTGTGAAAATAAGAGTGAGCCTGAAGAGAGATTACATGATGAGACAGACATTGATGTCTGTTTGTTATGTTGTCTTGGCAACATCATTAGTACAAGTGTTCATTGCTGTTAGTGGCACAAATTCTATTTTTCTTGACTCATGCTGTAAGATCGGATACAACGATCAGAGAGGGGTGAATGATTTAGTGCTTTTTTCAACTTACCAAGAAGACTCGCTCTCGATTCAACCGACAACTAAATACTACGTACTCGTACGAGTTGGTTTCCTCGTTGTAGTGTTCGAAAATGTTGTGATCGGTTCTGCCAGTCGATGCTATTGTCGACAATCAGGAGAACAACACAGTACGTAATCGAAGAAGACGAAGTCGACCTAGTTGAGAGAGTTACGACCACCAAATAAATAGTATGACTATAAGATTTCTTCCACCTTCCGCTCTGAGATTCACGACCGCAAAGCACAAAAGCGTATAAAAACAATGGACGAGAACAAGTCGAAAATCTCTGGATCAGAACTAGTCAAGACCGCCAACACGAGCCGATCGAAGATGTAAAAACGATCAAGATGTAAGAATATGCAATGGCGATGAAAGAGAACAAGTCGAACACAAAGTCCTGAATCACATGCCGGTAGAGATGACAAATCTTTCTTGAAAGAGATCTGATCTGTTATTACTCAAACATGTTCTGTGTCTACAAAGTGCCCTCACAGCACCCCTCAAATCCTAGCAAGAAAATACCGTAAAAGCTCTCTTTCAAAACCGCCACCGCCAAAAGCCCCAAAAGCCTCCTGCAAGCCTACGCCTCTTAACCTCTTCACTTTTTATATGCTAGGGCTCTAAACCGTGTCTTTATTAACACGGACATATAATCATATCTCATTCGTGAAACAAGGAACCGAAATCCCTCAAAACACCACAATATCTCTAAACCTTCCAGTTATGAAACGTCTTCCATAACTCTTCATGCGTCGAAGTCTCCAGATGACACCTCCTGTAACTTCGACCACGCATCATCCATTCACCTTTGATCTCTATGTGCCCCAGCTTGAGCACGACCACCTCATGACATCCACGATCACCAACCTTGGATTTCTCCAAGTTCGGTCTTCCTCACATCGACCATGATCGCTCCACGCTCAACTCGCACATGCAAAGATCAAAGAACGATTTCCGCATAAGTTCTCGAACTTGACTAATATCACCACACACGCATATCACGCCACATCCATCAATAAACACGAATCATATCATCCACGATCATAAATTCTAACTCTCAAAACACAAATGGCGAAAACTCAGAAACCGGTTGTACCGCTGTGTACACGCCGATCATACCGCCAATCGTAAACGGTACTCAAGGTACTCAAGAAAACAAGTATTGAATTACTCAAGCCTACAACCACTTACTGACTCGTCGACCACTTACCAGAGGCATATGACCACTTACTAAAAGCGCGACGACCACCGAGCACGAAGTCACGACTACGATCACGGCCTACGACTACCGACCACGAAGCCCACTACTATCGATCAGTCACTGTAGCTTCGACCATCGACCATGCAACTCCGGCGGCCCTTTGTACTCGATACACACCTCAACTTACGATTGAGTACATTACTCGGAACTCTACCACTTGCACTCAAAAACTAATACTTAGTACTCTGAGCTACAAGACTGAATCAGACTACTCGGCACTGGCTATAATACTTGTAGCTACAAGACTGAGACCGCTTGAAAGGATCATCGAGTATCACCATTTAGACCACACGATACAAGGCACAATCCGACCATCCACACTAAAACCCAGCAACCGAAACTTTCACAACCGCAAATGTCAGTACAACACAACCGTCAATTATTCATCATCACAATGTATATGACCAGTCCACATGGTCTTTTTACGACCAGTCCACCTGGTCTAACACATACGTAAAACCAAAGTTGCAATCTAACAACTTCTTTGACTTGCAATCTTTGCCTTGATCCTCTTAAAAGTCTTTGGCGGTATTAGCAAGGCTATGTTAAGTATGTCCTCGTTTTAGGAAGCACCAACCAGCTGATTTGCCGGTCTGTAATGCATAATCTATTTCATACTTGCTTCCAAGCAGCATCTAATCTACACTACGGTTGGCAGTCGTGAAAAACTATTAACATAATCAGTATCATAATCTTACTGCTCGTATGAAAACATTGCACCTAAAAAAGATAGATTCTTAAATAAAATGGCTATGTTCTGAGTGAGCCTGCTCGTAGACCATATCCATTTGCATGTTTTGTGCCACTTACAGGCCACCTCCAATTATATCTTCCATTTCTTTGTAGAAAAAACAGGTATACATTACTGTGTGAATGTGATGTCTTCTTCTGATTCTGTCAAGGTTATGCATTATTCATAGAGTTGAGACCCGTATGAATTTCCGCATTTTGTTTTATTACAATTCTGTGACAAACAAACAATTGAAATGTTGTTCAAGTTTTGTATTACAAAGATTCCACCTTTACCTATAGTCAAAATTTTCTGTCAAATTTTGCCATAAAGTTGAACTTCCCTAAATAACTCAAAACTGCCGCTTCTGGATTCTCTTTGCCTATCAGTATGTTAGCGGTAACCTTATTCAATGGCTCGCATTTACCGTTAGTAGGGGTGCAATCGAGCGATACGCATGATATCGCTCATCCTATATCATATTCTGTATTTTTCTCTCTCGAGTTGGAGTCGACATGGATACCCATTCTCTATCTTGTATTTACTCCGTGAGACTTCATCGGTCGGACGGACGGAAATTATCCGATTCTTTGCACTCTTACACGTAACATTAGACAACGGCGGAGTGCAATCGAGCAAACATGGAGAGACTAATCGCTGAGATATCAAAGGAAAAACACTCAAGATCCCATGCCCGCTTAGATGCAGAAACCACCTATCATTTATCTTGTTTTTAAGTGAAGCCACAATAGGCTTTCTTCATACCACCGATATACGGACGGATATCACTCATTCTCGTATCATATTATGTATTTTTTTCCTCGGAGTTGGAGTGCAAACGAAGGAATAATGTCGGATACTCATTTCTCCATCCCGTATATACTTTGTGAGCTTTGATCGATCGGACGAAAAGTATCCACTCCGCTTGCATCCCTGTTTGTTAGATCTCTGCATACCAAATTCAGATGCAAACTAGTAATAAGGGAATGATTGTTACATAAATTACTAATATATATGGACTACTGAGGACTGACCCTTTTCTCCCTTTACTCAAATCCAGGCAAACCAAATAAGTCACTCTCTGATCTCCTGCGCGAGTATAACCTCCCACCAGGCCTCTTCCTCAGAATATCATCTGCTATGAATACGATCAATCAAGCTCAAAGCTTGTGGTGCACCTGTCTAAGCCCTGCGAGGTGAGCTTCAAGGATTCTTCCATGATACGGTACGCCTCGTGTCAAGGCGACTTTGTCCCGAGGTAAGCTTTCCGGGATCGAAGGCATGAAGACCAAGGTGATTGTGTGGGTGAAGGTGACCAGCGTGAGCTTGGAGAGCTTCAGGTCTGACAAGGTGTGCTTCATAGCCGGCGTGAAGAAGCTGAGGCAGAAGGATGCTTACGAGGTCCCCCGTGAAGCCATCTCGGTTGAGGAGTTCTGAACTTGATTCGATCCATCTTATCCATGGTATCATTCTTACCATTTTTTGAGTCCATGTGGCGTGTGATTCTTGAGGACAAATTGGTGATTGGTGTGCTGTGTTCAGCAGATTTGTATATTGAAAACATGGGGAGTTTGTTCTTCCTGACAAAAGACACTCATGCATGCTCTCTGATGGTTCATGGTTCCTTCACATGTATGATGTCCCAGTAATGCGAACATTTAGCATGTGTTTTGGTTTTGCATTGCTTGTCTCTAGGGGACATATGTTGTTGTCTGCATGTGGTTGCACGTCCTTTTGCCGAACATATTGTTTCAAGAAGAATTTTAGAGGTGGAATTTTTCTGTTCATAAACACTGATCCTGTTTGATGCTTAGGATCAACAAAACATCACAAGAGTAAGATTTTGTTCAGAGACTGGTAGCTGGGATAACAATTAGATGATAGTTTTGTACAGTAATACATTACCCGTAAAGGATAGGGTGCTACCCAAAAAAATGCAGACTGTGCATTGACATGTTCTCTGACTCCAATGAACGTACCTATGAACTTGACCTCAAAATACATTGGCATGGCCAAAATAGACCCATGAACGTACCTAGAGAGGGGATAAACATCCTCTGCCTTTACTGAGTAAACATAGGTACAAAGTAGACCATGCTTACCGAAATGGTGGTGTGCAAAAGGACCTCAATCTATTAGTGCACTTTTACCCTTGCGGCTATATATGAACTGAGCAGTAACTTATAAGCTAACCATGTCCATGTCGAAGAGAGTCAAACTAGGAAGTACTACATCAGTGAGACTGAACTTAAGTACTTAACCATTCCCAACTTTGAAGAGAATCAGACTCATATTAGAGTGAAGCATGTACTTCTGGGGAAAGAACACTGACAATTATTTAGATTTATTTTATACTAATTCTGGCAGACTGGCAAAGCATCATGAGAATATTGTGACACCAGAAAACACATGACACCACCAACAAACAGATGAAATAAACTACCGAAATAAGTATGGTTATAAAAAGATAGCCAACTCACATTCTACCACACAACTCACCTGCAGACAGGATAATAAAAACAATGCAACTGCATTATCATGTGAATTGCAAGAATAACAACAAAATAAGGTGTATCATCACAATTTGCCTATATATTGGATCATTGACTTATTATGTACATAAACTGGTAGGTTTCCTGGAACATGATCCAGACCAAGACAGCCAGTTATAGCAATAATTATCCAGTTAATTGTGGTTTTTAGAGCCAGGTATATAAGCTCCTAATTTCCTATGGAGTATGGAGTTACTTCTGCAGTTCACTACTTGTTTCTGTTGAATAAATCACAAGCTAGTTCAAAAGAGCCCTTTCTTATGCAAAGAGATTTAAACTGAAAATAAAATTACTACTACATGGTGAATGAAAAATTCATTTCTCAACAAAGCTACAAGTCTACAACCCTAATTGAATTCCTCTTTGACAAGCACTGCATTGCTATTACTTTTCATCCGAATCAAAATATTCTTATGAACAAAAGATGAATTGTAAAAAATAGAGGCAAACCATAGCCCTCAAAGGAGGGCAGACCATCATCTAGCAAATAATTCGCAGACATGAAACATAGATAATCATGGGAAACCATAAGTCATACAAGCATATTACATTATTCAGTACTGAAATCCATCGGCAGCAGTATATTGTTGAGCAAATAACCAAACACCCATATAAAGCATGACAGACTTGTAAGGTATTTGGGCAAACAAACATGAGTATAACATTAATAGAGATCCCAATCAGTACCCCATTTATTGAGGACATGAGCTCAGTATTTCTTCATAAGCCCTTGGGCTAGGTTCATGTAGTTCCCAAAGCCACCTTCCTCTGACTCCATGCCAGCATGTTGACCTTGCTTCTTCAAGAACGTCTGTGCCAGCTTCATGTAGCCCCCTGAATCACCCCCCTTAGATTCATCGTCAACATCACCAAAGCGATTACCATAAGCCTCATAACCATGCTCACCAGGCTGCTTGTACCAATCATCTTTCTTAGAAACATGTTTTGCTGGTGCAGACTGGTACATGCTAGAGGGATTTTTTGGTTGTTTGGCTGTTTCAGTTAGGCAGTCTCCGCCACCCTCATCATCAGAGTAAGTGACAGAAGCCTTTGATGAAGATTGAAACTGGTACAGGTAGCCCTCAGCATTCTCGATGTACTGACCAAAGGGTTTGTCCTTGATATGGCCATAATGGGAAGCACCATGGAGGAGCTCAGCTGTTGCACCAGCAGCACGACCCTTGTCAACCTTGTTGATGTCATGGTGGTATGCCAACATAGCAGCTTCTGCCACCACCTCAGCGGTGGACAGCAAGTCTCCATGGGAGACAGCAGAAGGGTGATAGCTATAGCTGCTCTTGTTGCCTCTGTTGTTGGAATCCATTGTGTTGAACCGTTGAAGAAAGGCTCAGAGTTGTTCAGTTAGAGTTTTAGTGGGATTGTTGAATAGGTCTGAAGACCTTGAAGTCTGTGTGTTGAGACACAGATATACCCGCTGGATCATATGAGAACGGGCTGCGGAAAAGCATGAGATGAACATTGCAGAAATATTCCAACATAGTGGAAGAAGCAAGATGCCGTTTGTTCTTGTAAAGGTTATTCTGTTTGTGCGGTGCTTTTTCTGCTTGCCATGGTATTGGTGAAGGCATAATACCATCTATAGTTGCAAGCTAGTTGAAGCTGATGACATGACACCAGCTGAGGGTGTGCTTCAGCAGTTTTTTCTCTCTTTTGGCTAAATAACCTGTTGTTTACTTTAAAACATTTCTTCAAGTCAGACACAAATATCAATTGCTTGGCCATTGAACAATACACATGCGCAGAACTACCATCTTGTGACGCTGAATCAGCGAGCATTAAACAGCAATAACCAAGTGCCCAAGTGACGAAAAGAGTCAATGAGTACCTCTGGAAGATAATAGCCAACAGGCCGCACAGGTACAGTTAAATGCACATAACAACAATAGTTCATTCAACCTATCCATTACAGAGGCAATTTTGTAAGGCTGGAACCACCACCAATCAAGTGAAAACACTTGCTTAAAGAAACAAAGAGCATCTCTTTAATTGAACACAATAAACCGTAAAACAAACCCTTATTATTTATGATCATATATGGATTCTTTGTTTTAGATTTAGCTCAAGTAACAGTCCAGTTCAGTAACATATGTACAGCACAGCATTTGTGTTCAGTATGATAAGATAGATCACCAGCATAGCTACATTCAGATAATAGCCACCAATCAAAACAAAACTCTTTAACAGCAGCTAAGAACATCAAGATGTAGTCAACACTTCATTTACTATAACACTATAATACTTATGTCAAGTCAGAACTAGTACACAGCATGGAAAACACAAGTTTATCCATCCAATCTTTTATTCTCCAGGAATCATAAGTAGCGCCTTCAGCATTCATGTTACATTGCACAGACAACACAAGCAATACAGTTTTATTGCATTCTAGGATGGAAATCGTAGGAAATTCCACAACATAAAGACATTAAACAAGATGAGGGACAAACCAAACACAAAGTCCTTAACGAATCATGACATAGCAAAGATTAAATTACAAATCAGCGCTTCTTCAAGAACCCCTCTGCAAGCTTTAAGTAGTCCCCCATACCACCCCCACTCTCCCCCTCCCCGCCCTGCTTCTTCATGAAACCCTGTGCAAGTTTCAGGTAGTCTCCAATGCCACCGCCCTCCGACTCATCATTTCCGCTCTCATGGCGGCCGCCATGCTTCTTCCTATTGTTGTCTTCCTCTTCCTCCTTACCATACCCCCCTCCCCCATGGCCACTAGTCTTCTTGTACCCCTCCTCTTCCTCATACCTTCCCCCTGAGTGCCCACTAGGCTGCTTCTTCTTGTAGTCATCTTCTTCATACCTTCCTCCATGGCTTCCACCACTAGAAGCGCCATACCCATATCCACTACTAGGCTTCTTGTACTCATCATCTTCTTCGTACCTCCCTCCACCATGACCACCACTCGGCTTCTTCTTGTAGTCATCCTCGTATCTTCCTCCTCCACCTCCATATCCACCAGTACTAGGCTTCTTCCTATATTCATCTTCTTCCTCGTACCTTCCCCCGCCATGGCCACCCCCAATAGGCTTCTTTCTATACTCATCTTCATCTTCATACCTTCCTCCACCATAGCCGCCGCCACCACTAGGAGGCCTCTTGTAGTCGTCTTCCTGCTCATACCCTCCCCCACCATAGCCACCACCGCTAGGCTTCTTCTTGTACTCATCTTCTTCCTCATACCTTCCTCCTCCATAGCCACCACCACTAGTAGGCTTCTTCCTGTACTCATCTTCATCCTCGTACCTTCCCCCTCCATAGCCACCACTAGTAGGCTTCTTTCTGTGATCCTCTTCTTCCTCATACCTTCCACCTCCATAGCCGCCGCCGCCACTAGGCTTCTTCCTGTACTCCTCCTCATACCTCCCACCACCACTGGGATTCTTCTTGTACTCATCCTCCTCTTCGTACCTGCCCCCGCCATGGCTACCACCTGAACCCCCATGACCGCCGGGCTTCTTCTTGTAGTTGCCTTCCTCCTCCTCCTCCTGATGCTTGCCGCCGCCGCCGCCGGGCCCTCCTTGCGTCCGTACTGGTGGAGGTACTCCTCGGCCTTCTCGAGGTAGCTGCCCATGGGCTTGCCCTCGAGTTTCCCGTACTTGGAGGCGGCATGGAGGATGTCGGCGGCGGCGCCGGCGACGCGGCCCTTGTCGACCTTCTCCAGGTTGTGGTCCTGGAAGACCGACTTGGCCGCCTCCGCCACCTGCTTGGCGCTCGACGCCAGGTCGCCGCTGCCGCCGCTGGACGGACGGTGCTGCGGCGGGCGGCGGCGTCCGGAGTCGTCGCCGTCGCCGTAGGAGGCCATTTTGGTCGGGATCTAGAGGAGAGATTTTGCTATGCTGTGTGTACAGTCTACACGACACGGGGTATTCGTGGTCGTGGGACGGTGGGGAGTTTTCGGCCCGAATTGCCCAGAATAACACCACAAATGTATTGACGGTTGATATGTATTCAAAATTGTGTACCTGGCGTTCAGATTCAACTTCACTGCTTATATGGCGCCTGGATATGTCTCCTCCCGCCACATGGTTCGCTAATTCTGTCAAAAACAACGTGGAGGCACCACTTGATGCGAAGCTTCCAGCTCCGGTCATTGTAGGCGTGGGAGGCCCGTCTAAAACGTCCGATCACGAAACGGACGGCTTTGATGATTTAGAACGCGATGTGGGGTAATCGTCTGGATCGTCCGTTTACAATCAGACGGCATGGCCTATCACGAGAACGGATACACAAATCAAAACGATACTGCTGGCCTCCATCCAATCACGAATAAGTGTGTTTTGGACATTGCCATACTCAATAAAAAAAAAAACCTAATAAATTTCTACTATAATGTATTTATAAAACCTAATAAATTTGTACTTTTATGAAAGTAACTTCCGATGACTTATAGCATTTTCCTACAGCCGATGTATATTCATAAAAACATTGTTGATCAGGTAAAAATAAATTAATTACAAGCGTTCTGAAACGACACTTACTTTTAACTGGAGGGTGTATATCAGTTATAGGTGGACGTAGTAACTAAGATACTAATCACATAGTATCGTCTTAGACTGGACCAGGACTAATCCCTTCCCGAAAAAATCCCAAGAGTAATCCCCCAGCTCATCTTATTGTTAGTGGCTCACGAGAGAACAAGTGAGCTAGCACCCATCCTTTCATCGCCGGCTTCCTGCAACCCAACACACGTAGCTCACTCCATCCATCCTCCTCTTTCGCTAGGACACGGAGCACCGACAAGTAGCCACC
Organism: Hsuehochloa calcarea; assembly: GCA_036346395.1. Lineage (NCBI taxonomy): Eukaryota > Viridiplantae > Streptophyta > Magnoliopsida > Poales > Poaceae > Hsuehochloa > Hsuehochloa calcarea. The sequence continues at coordinate 33,787,881 of CM070597.1, forward strand.
AAGTACCAAGGCAGCAAGAAGTCATGCTTGGCCTCCGCTGCGCGCCACCAGCCACCGCTGCGCCGGCGAGGGGGCGGTGCAGTGCCGCCACGGCGCCGGTGAAGACCGGTCGGGTGTCCCTGGCCATCCCTGCGGCTGTCTCGCTCTCACTTGTCCTCTGGTCCAGTCCAGGTATCTCGTAGCGCAAATTCTACCCTAGGCCCTAGTACTCCAACCAGTAGTACTAGTTAGAACCAGAAGTAAAGTACTTCACACTGTACGGTACTCTGTTCATCTGTTGCGTTCTGCGTATGATGAACATATGATATGATGACAAAACCATTTCGTTTGCAAACTGCAGTGAATGCCGGCATTCTGTCAGGTTCCACTGGCTTGGAATCGGTTCCAGGCCCCAAATTGCCCCGACTCGAGTTCCTGGACAAATGGAATGGTTAGCCAACTAACTAGTTACTCTCCAATACCATCCTCTTGCTCAGTAGTCAGTTCATGTAAATGGTCTTCTCATTGTTGCTGGTGTCATGCTGCAATTCGCTGATCAAATCCTTTTCCTTTGCGCTCTCAAGCGGAAAACCAGAAGAAGTACGCCGAATTTGATTCGAGGTTCAAGTCTTCCAAAGTGCTCCAGGAGCTGCTCGAGAAGTCCAAGCAGAACAAAGAAAAGTACACTCCTATATATAGTCCCTTTGCTCACACTTACCCTGGCCTGAAGCTCGCTTTTGTTTTCTCCTGCTCTTGGGATATCTTGCGGTCATGTTCTTGCCATGAATCTCTGAACAATTTTCAGGAACGAGAGGCAGATTCAGGACAAATACTGCCTGCGGGGCGCCGAGTGGGGCGTCGGAGACTGCTCGACGGCGGGGATGTCGGACCAGGAGAGGGAAGATTTCATTTCGGAGCTGAGGAAGAGAACTGGAGGAGAATGAATATGACATCTTGTGTTTTTTCACTAGAGAATGGTGCTGCAGGCTGTTTGGTACTGCACTGCTTTCCACACCATGTTGTAGCGTTCCAAGGACGGCATTTCACTCATGGTTTGGTAGCGTAGTTGCCACAAGTATTGGATTTGAGGGAGGAACAAAGGAAGAAATGCATACACTTTGGGCCCTTTTTTTTAGGGGATTGTAGCTATAAAAAAAAACTGTTTTTGACTTTCCGATCTGAAAAGTAATTGTAGCCGATGGCTATAGTTTTTTTTCTTCTGATAGACCGTTTGGTAGCATGTCATGTTGGGCTGTTTTGCTGCAGCAGCTGTGGATGAGCGATGAAATATTTGAGATACTCTTGAGTATTCTGAAGACATGGTTGTATGCTAATTTAGCGTAAATATTTTTTTTGCTGAAATATTAATTAAGCAACTTATATTTATTAAGTCATGAAAAATTGAGCAACAATTTGCAATGTAAAATATCACATTTGGAAGGTGAAATGCATATTTTCTTTATACAAAGCAATGCTAGCAACAAAAGATGCAACATCCACTATCATATCCAAAAGTCGAACACTGCCAACAAATGATCGCATAGCAAAACACATTCCTACCTCTATTAGTCATCGAAGAATTGGCAATGAAATCACAAAAAACACCCGTATCCCTATCATCCACCGACATGTCGGCCTACCAACCATCATCGGCCTCAATTGTTCTCTCCACAACATTCCAATCAAGATCTACTAAGATCGATAGATGCAAACTTCAACTCTTTCTATATTAAGAACTTAGTCTTCAAAGCATCCTAATAAGTTTTTAATTGTTTTGTTGTAAAGTCTTCCGGTCTTTGCAAGAATTTTTAGCTATCTTATATCCCTTGGGATTCAAATGTTCAGTTGGCCTATTTCTAGCCTTAACCTCAACAGCAAATATCTCACAAAAACTTTGTTGGCCAAAGAATCCCACACTGCAATAGAGTTCTTAACAACTTTGTCTATCTAGTGCATAAGTCATGCTTTACTATTAGTAAAAAAAATTACTACCAGACGATGATACAATTACTACTCAAATTATCCTAATTTAATACCAATCTCTAATACAATTACTAAAACTATCCTAATTTACTACCAGACTATGATACAATTACAATTTGATCTATCCTAATTTATTAACAGACCGAGGTACAATTGGTACTCAAACTATCTTAATTTACTATAAGACTTTGAAACAATTAGTACTCAAACTATCCTAATTTACTATTAGTCTTTGATACAATTACTATTCAAACTATCTTAATTTACTCAAACTAATTATTGCTATTGTTGCTTTGTGAGTGTTGGTAAGCTTATTAGCCCACGACCATGACAATTCCACATTTATAGATAAGTGGCTTCTTTATAGCAGCAAACTATCATCGATACTCCATTGTTCCTTAAAATTTCCTTATATTTATAGATAAGTCTTATTGTGATTGGCCTACTCTGAGAACGGTAGCTCGATTCCTCACGGAAACATAACATGTTGATTATCAAATTAGAATCAATATATCCTTTTAAGATTGCACCGACTGACAATACCAACCAGAAGAATGCCAGCAATCTTGACAGCAATTGGTACCATCAGATGGCCCAAGGCTAGAAATAAGCAGAAAGCAAACATTCTCACAATACCGAATTTTGAATGGGCGCATGATGACAGGAATGAAACAATCACAGAAGGGCAAGCACATCTGAAACTGCTGTATAATTTTTATTTTTATTTTTTACTCATTAGTTCGAGATCACGTCGGGATAGTGGTATTCCTTGAGTAGTGAAACACAAGAATTTGCCGTCGAGGCTTCTCCTAAATCCTAACACATCTAATGTGAAAAGTTTGTTGTATGTAAACTAATGATTACATGACCTTGGTTCTACGTATAGACTAGAATTCATTATTAGCATTCCGTTACATAGCTCGAGGCAATAATATCTAAATCCAATAATTTTCCAGGCCTGTATTTGATATCGAGGTGGAAAAGCTGGTACCTCCTTCTATAGCCTTAATATCGTCGTCTTTGATGCTAATGCAAAGAGAAGGGTGGCATTCTCAGTTAACCCCCGACCATATCCTTTTGGTTAATTCTTCATGAAGATGTTCTGGGATTCCCGGTTCCATGGTATATTCGGAAGGTTGGTGCTGCTGGTTTCAGGAAGCACCATGATAAAATAGTGGCCGGTAAAACAACCTGCCCATGACTGATGTGTCTTTGGATGGAAGCAAATGCTGGTGTGGCGTCTCGAAGCATTCAAATATCAGCTGCTTACCGGCTAGGGCACATGTGCTTTCTCGGTAGCTGATGGCCCAACGATCACTCGTGTAGGACATAATCACAGGCACTGGAGCTATATTTAGCTCAAGAATAGTGGATGGGTTCAACGCCAGAACCAAGCCATCACATTAGGAGTTGACTTGAACTACCTTGAAAGGGGAAAGAAAACATAAACATCATCTTGGTGACAACAAATGCTACGAAATACTGACAAAGGTAACAATCAAGTAAGCAATCCACAGAAGCAAACTGCTTAACTGATAACTTACTTACATAATGCAACCATAATGAAATGCCTTTAACGCACACAAAGTTACAAAATACAACCAAATTATATTAATTGATGTTCTCATTTTGCTATTCCAAAGAGTCAACAATAATTGAATGGGTGATCAATAGATATTGATTGATGGTACTCCCCTGTTTGGAGAAATTCCGCTTCATTTTTGAGTCCTTGATTTGATGGCAACTCACTAATATTATTGATATGTCAATATAAAATTGGCCATTGATACATTACATCCAGAAGAACAAAGGTGGCATAGTAAACATGTCAAGTAGATAGGTTAAAGGGATGCAGGGTGTAGTATTGGGGAACAATTTACTAATTGTAATTGACGGCACTTCACACTTCACTCTGTAGATCCGGACATGTGAACAACTGGATATGAGCACTTTCTATCGTAGTACTGTAAATAAACACATGTCAATACTATTGAAGTGCTTTTGGTGTATTTATTATCACCATTACTACAATCGGTGTGACAAAGTGTAAGCATGAACTATAATGGTCAACTGAAGAATGAAAATTAAATAAGATTAAATTGTTTTCCTGGTTTGCCTATTTCCCCCCCAAAATATCGTATCTTGATTAATATGAAGCAGACTATCCCTTCAATCCCTGCTTTCTCTATCTGTTTTGTGTGTCGCTGTATGCTCATGTGCCAATGTGAACCAATGAGAATGTAACCGATTTACCGATCATTTCAGCAGTCCATCGCTTTTTGTCAATTTTAGCTAGCTTGACAAAAGCAATTGCTACCATGCATTACCCCGAATAGGGGTGTTCAAACCCGGGTTTCACGGTTTTGCCAAAACTGGTTAATGGGTCAAATGCACCACCCACCAAAGCAGCTACTGCATGCATGCATGCATGCAAGATTGTGCACTATCAACAGGTCAAACGGTTTTGGAAAAGAAAAAAAAACGTTTTTGAACACCTGACTCTAATGATGTATGAGGAATAACCAAAGTTTTTAAATTTCATTGTACATTAAATCTGATTTGGTTTGTTCCAACTGCTCATACTTAAAAACAGTGAAAACAAAAACAATGATACAATAAACGAGACAGCAGGGAGTATTACCTGCGAGGTTGAGGTGAGGGCGGTTGTTCAGGTGACGAATGAGAGGAGTCTCCCCTAAATGCAGCATTTCTTTGTCCATAAAGCCCGTTAGCCATTACTTGACGAATGGGTCGTGGTATGTCACCACCATCCGCTGTGGGAACTGGCCCAAGTGACCCAAATTCAAGTGGCTTAGAGGAAGAACCGTGATTTGTGCCTGGTTCGTATGAGTGCACCATGAAATATGGTGGTGTTGAAGAACCAGATAAAGCATCAACACCATTTGAAGCTGTAGATGGTGATGAATAAACCCCACGCATCATGTTCCCTTGTCTCCGTATAGAGTTTGTGGATCCAAAAGATTGGCCCTGTACAAAATATTGAGCACCAACCTCATGTTTGTATGAGTCATTTCTATAGGATCGCCGCTGCCTATCAGACTGACTTTCATCTGCTGTCTGTCTATCAGACCTTTCTGATTGGCTACGCCCATAGCTGCGCCTGGATTTCGTTGTCTTGAGTTTATCCAACTTCCTTCTTTATCACTATGGTCACCCTTATCACCATTATAACTTCCTCTGTAGTTTCTTGAACTTGAGTGTCGGCCCCTAAATGGAACCTTCTGAGAATGCAAGGCACAGAATTGACATCTTAGTATTCCCCAGTTCAGACTATCAAGTAGACAAGTACATAAAGTGTTGCCTAATAAATTTTACAGGGAAAAAATTATGTTGACTTGAGGCACAAGTGGTAGAGCTACAAAGAAAAACCTACGAATTCCATCAAAATTATGTTGACTTGTGAGTTTTCTTCATGCAGCAACTGATTAGTCTGATGACTAGTCATACTCCAGATAGCTTGAGTGAACCATGAAATTCACATCCAGTTTACTATATGCAGACATATAGAAATGTTTCATACTTCCAATTAATGATGACTAAATTTTCCTGATATTGTAATAATCTATTATACATCCTTCTGCTGCCATTATCCATTCTGGCTCAGTTAATATACTATTATCTCATTTTCTCGGCAGGTAATGTCAGTTTCAGGGCGACTAAAACCATGTGATGCACAAAGAAAGATTGCTTGGTAGAGCAGAACCAGATTAACATTTATTTTTGCTGGATTTCTTGAAAATCTTTCAAGGAGTTGGTTCCAGCCAAGTTTATCTGGGTGCATCCCCATTGTAGCACCGGAAAACACGAAAAACTATTAGTTTTGATGGTTTTAGGAGAAAACAGCTGATTCGAGACAAGTTTTGACTGAAAACTGGCTTCAGAATAATATTACTACTAGTTTCGCCAATTACCAATAAGCAGACAGAAACCAGCCACCTGGTAAAAGATAGTTCACTGCCTGTTTCTGGAACCCAATCTCTTGGAGGTTCGTGACAAGCTGAAGGAAAACTTGTTTATCTTATTAGAAAGTTACCTTTAAAAAAACTGTAGTATGAAGCAAAATATATCCAACAAAAAAATCTGAACTGTTACAATTTCACAATCAGATCCACTAAATGGATGGATCACGATCGGCTGTTTACATTTCCCTGACTCTCACAAAGTCACAAGTATTTCTCAGCCTCTTGGCCAATGTGGATCTTCCAATCTCACAAATCTTTGTTTTCTATTAGATTTGGATCCTACCACAATTTCCAAAGGAAGCTGAACAGACTTTTTCTTTTTGACGACATAGCTTTTTCCAGTCGATAACAAAAGAGCAATGGCAAGTTTCTAGCTAAGAACTTGTAGCCTATAACAGCTGTTTCACAAGCTGGAATCAGGGGTACAGTTAGAAAGCTAATGTTGATAAAAACTATATTTGTAAAGCTGGTACTTTTGGTTAATGTCATATTACAATCGTAATAGAATACCAACAGTAAACATGTTATCTAAGCGGTAAGATAAGATATTGAAACAATTTATTAGGATCTTACAGGATTTGGCAAATAGGTTCCCGTGCCACCATGGTATCTAGGCGCATCCTCTGCATAGTGCTGGGGTACACCGGTAGCTCTTTCAGAAGCAGGTTGTAGAGGCATCACAGGAAAGACTCGTTGGCCACGGCCCACCATCGGTGTCCAGTTAACATTTGGTGAAGCTGGTCTTCCAGGCCCATCCCATGGAACATGGCCCTGAAAGTACACTGGTGGCACGGGAAAAGGGTATAATACAGGACCCATGGGGCGTGCATCTTGGCAGAATCGTCCATATTGTAAATTGTGCCAATGGCTGACAAAATCGCTATTCAAGATGTCAGGCTTGTGCTCATCGGATGGATCAGCTACAGTACTGGATGACGCTGTTGAGGTAGCATTGGTATCAGGTTGGGGAACATCGTTGAGTGAACCAATATTTTGAATAGCCATATTGACAGGAAGCTGGTCAATTCCTTCATTTCTCTCAAACTGAGGAACAGATCCATCATTATTCCCAGGAACAAATGGGAGCATAACATAAGGAACCAGTGGACCTGTTGGAACAAAAGTCAATCCTGAGCTATCAGCTTGTCTCTGCTGAGGGGAACCAACAAGAAAAGGTGCAAACACCGGATTAGGCATGCCAATCTGTGATGGGTCCAAATCATTTGGTACTTGACTATTTCTTGATGCTGTCGAAAAAGAGCCTGACCCTGTTATTGTATCAGAAGCTTCGTTTCTAATGACTGGTATCACACCCACATTCCTGGAGTCATCCTCAACTTCTGTAGGGAGATGCTCAGTAGTATGTCCTGTCTGCCAACCAGACTTACTTTTGCTATGTGTGGTTTTGACCGGTGCTGCAAAGGCAGGCATTTTGCCCCATTTGTCCCTCGATGATCTTGATGCCTTTCCAGCCATTTCATCACATGAACTCTCTGGCAGTGCTTTGCTTCTGGAAGAATTGTCTTGTGAAGAAGAAATTCTCACATTTGCACAGCTCATAGGAACATTTCTACTGACTTCTCTACTTGTTTGATTTTGAAACATGTTGATATAATTTTCTTCTACTACTCCACTATCCTCAACATTAAACTCCGTCTGCCTTTCCAAAGGGACACCAGATACACCGTTAGGTTTAGAGATTCGCTCCATGCCATCAAAGTGATGCATATGTGGATCTCTTACGTCGTGACTAAAATGTCTAGACAATCCAACACCATACTCATTCCAATTGTTGCCATCATCAGAATTTGCATCTGATGTAATAGGTTTCACACTCTTGTTACCATCCTCGGTGTTTGGTGCAAAAGTAGGGTTGTGGACATAATGGGCCATAGGTGGAACAAATCCATGGAGGAACTGCATATTGGGCAACCATGGAGTCCCAATTAAGCTAGTTGGTGGAATCGTGGTCAACTGTTTTCGAGAAAAAGCTGTTGAAGCCAGTAAAGGAGAAGATGCTGCAGACATAAGAGAAGGTATTTGCATAGGCAATTGAACCTGCTGGTTGAAGCCATGCAACTTCGCTGATGCCATTAGATTAACTAGAACCTGTTCCTCATGCTGCATCTCCATTGCCTCAGCCTCAGAGACAGAAGGAAGTTCTCCGTTCATCATGAAACCATTATCTTCACGATAGCTGCTTGAAACACTATTTGAGTCAGAAGTTGCTTTTGCACTGGGGTGAGATAAACTGTTCATGGAAGACACTGACTCATCCTGTGAAGACTTAGTGCTGTGGTTGCTAGACACTTCTGGAGCCAAGTTGTTTCTTCTGCTATTGTAATCAACCTTCAGATTTGTTTCCATTTCAACCACTCTAGTCACCCTTCCGCGAGAATATCCTTCAATAGAAGGGTCTGTCAGTTCAGGACTAGACCGGGTTCTTGCAAACCGATACCTGTTTTGCCCATTTCTGTCATTGACAAAGATAGCATTTGGCATTCTCTTATCCCTTTCACTTTGTATCGATCCACCAGACCTGTTTCTTTCAAGCTGTTCAGAGACCTTGGTATTGGCTTGTGTCGCATAAACTTTCTGGTGTTGTGTATGAGAACCAGCAGGATTAACTGTTCTTGCTGAATTTCGAGAGTGTAGATCACTTTTCTGAGGTGGTTGTGAAGTAAGTTCAGGATAACTATGAGCACCTTCAGCAAGATTACCCTGATTAGCACGAAGTTTAGGATTTTCAACCTTCTTATTGGGTGTTGTTGCATTTCTGTGACTGTTTGACGCTTCAGCAGGGACAACCTTCAGAGGGTGCTCATGAACTAGACTTGGTGTAGGTGTATCAGGATGACTGCCGCTCCCATGTCGTATCCACGTACTTGCGAAGAATTGATTTACTTCAGCAGTTATATCTTCTTTTGGACATTCAAGTAACTTCGCCAGCCTTTTCGCCCCAAAAGAAAAGGCACTGCGTATTCTAAAGAAATTGCCTGAAAGGGGGACAACAGCTTACTGTTCTTGCAGAAAAAGGACTTTTCAGTGAACACAGCCAAAATGGCGATACACAATTCACTGTCTTTAAGAGGCAGGATATATAACAGCATCAAAATAACCACAACGACAAAATATTGAAGAGTGTACATCGAACAGGCTATACATGATAACAATAAGAATTTATTATGATTTTAAATTGCTAAACGATCAAAACAAGACGGATTGCCTCCCATAATCAACCATATAACCTGGATGCCAATGCCAGTAAAGCTGTAACTACGAATAAACGTAGGGCAAGTACAATTATTAAATTACCACTTAAGGCAGTCCTATTATAGGTCTAATACCAAAGGTAAAATACAAAGTCCACTACTAAAATTAGTACTATGAAAGGATGGTAAATGCAATAAAAAATAGCCATTATTAATATTAGCTGCGATAAACCGATAAGATGATATGGAGAGTGGCAGTTTAGGGCATGTTTGGATCTCTTACCAGCTGAACACGAATTTTCAAGCAATACCTACAAGGAGGGACGCTTGGTGCTTCAAAATGCTTGCTTAGTTGGGCTTATATAGGCTACCAGATTTTGCCACGTGGGGGCAAACTAGCTTAGACCACTCCATTGAAATTTTTATACCCACATGATAAGGCTCGTTAACATGGCAGGATGGTGAATTTTACGAGTTACAGCCAAATACATTGCTTCAACATCATATTCCTAAAAGCCGGTATTTTGTTTGAGAACCAGACACCTAGCATAGGTACATCAGGCTTGGCCAAAATGGTCCTTGGCAAATATTGCTAGAGCAAGAACCCTTTAGAGCATATGCACAGACTGGTAGTTCTTATTGCCAGCACTAAGTTGGACATGTCAATTGCTTTATCTACATATATCAGTAGAATGGTGAGCTTCCACCAGGAGACAAGCTAGAACACGTTATATAGATAATAGTTATGCAGAGCTTTTGCCAAATAAACATTTCAGTATTAGAAAATGCTCGCCAACTAGAAGCTGAACATGTAAAATAATTCATTATATTGTATGGTTGTAAATGTAATCAAACAGCTAATACGTCAGCAAAATAACACTACCACAACACTTCCACTGTTCCACAAAAGAAAGAGAAGCCAGGAAACCAAGTATTTAAATAGTAATTAGCATGTGTACAATATGATTATCTAAACTTACAAAATATCTTTAAAGTTTAAACCAAACACAAATATAGCATCCAATATCCATAGTATAGAAAATAGGAGAAACCACTGAACATAAACTCTGATCAAGTAGGTTGATAGTTACCTTTACTGACACTTCTTCCAAGGTTATTGTTTGTTCGTAAAGGATCAATAACATTGAACTGCTTTGAAATAAATGGTTGAACCTGGCTCTCCTGGGGCGGCGTAACTGCATACTTATCACTGCAATTATCCAGGAAGGACTTGCTCAGCAACAATTCACCAGTATCCATCCGTGGGGACTCCGCTGTATGACATAACATTAATAATCAAAAGAACCACTTTCCAATTAATTATTGACCTACCAGTAAAACTAAGTGAGATATATTAGATTACCAGTCATATCTGGAAGTGAACTTATAGGAACTGGGCCCCACAAGCTCAAACAAAATTTCTCCCAATCAAAGTTGCTGAAGAATTCCAAGAAACGGTATAATACCTACAAATGCAAAAGTAGCAAATAAGCATTGGCTTCGTGTCAGGATAATAAAAGGAAAGAGAGAAAAGGCACCTCAAGTGGTCCAGTAAAACTATTGTTGAACACATGAAAATGTACAGAACTAGGGTCTCCAATGCATAAGTAGATATAAGACCATGGTGAGCTCCAAGAATACGACTCTCGTAGAAACACCACGCCTTTATCAATATGATACTCCGCTTGAATAAATGGTTTTGATTGATCAAGTTGTCGATCTAATAAAATGTAGATTCATTAGAAGCAAGTATAGGCAGAAAAATCAAGTAGCTTTGGTCCTGGTACTTATATGCAATAAGCATAACCATAAAGTCAACACTGAACTCTTACAGTATTAACTATTAAGAAACAAACAGAAAATATTCCAGAAGGATGTCTGCCTATACTATACAGTATACACATTCAGCTGGGTTTGAACAAGAGAACGCACCTCTTCAAGGAAACAAAGTGTACAGAATCCACCAACTTGATTAAATGAGATATCAACAATAATGTTGTCCACAAGACACTTGATAATCTTTACCTGTGCATGATTCATGAAATATATGAGAATGATACCAACTGAATGAAGACAACATGATATAGGTGAAAAATCATAAATCATCAAACGAAAATAAAGGAAGAAAGAAGAGAATGTATTTCCTTGTACTTAGAAGCACTCTAGAAGTATTTTCACTAAACAGTCCTAACTGTTCGCACTGGGACGTAATATGTTAGCAGATCTTACAGTAGCAAGTAGCCTGATTTTCCATGACATATCTTGCAAAGAAACTGTGTGGGTGGCAAAGTATCTTCTATTACAAACAGAATATCCACAGCCATATATAAATCCCCAGAATTTCAGGGAAAAAAGAGGAGCATATGAAAAAACTGAACTATCTCTTTAGATATGTTGTGGTATGCAGTACTATTCTACTTCGATCCATGTGGCACAAAATACAGCAAGGAAGTTCCATTAGTAACTTCAACATACACACAGGCACAATGCTAATTCAACACTACTCTAGGTATATAGTTAACAGAGGAGAAGTCATGTATGAAAAATTTATGATAATAACAGAATAATAGCACATTTAACTGCAATTGTCAGAAAAAGAAACCTACCTCCGCCTGAATATACTGAACTTCTTTTACACGAAATTCAGCATTTAAACTTTTCTCTTCATGCTCCAATGCATCCCGAACCAGATTTGCCCAAGTATTCTTTAATTCTTCACTATTACTAAAAGCAGTGACATCAATGTCACCATCAGGTAAGTAAGTCTTCAGAGGGACTGAACCAAAAGTAAAGACCTGTGGGGAGAGAGGGAGAGAGATCAGTTCTCTATCAAGCAGATATAATCAGCAGAAAAATAATATTTGAGATGATAAAGGTAAGACTAGGAAAGTTCCAAGACGCTATTGCAAAGCTCCCTTAGACATAAGAAAGACAATCAATGAAACAAGTCTATTCCCATTTTCCAAGAAACAAGGAACTATTTCAACACTGGTGTTTCCCACTGCACCATCTACAAATCCTCACTCTGTCAGGTGTGCCAGTACCCAGTAAGTAGGACAGCCACATACGGCTATCGAACTATGACTCTGAAACAGGATTATTCAATATCTTCTGAGCAAGACATGCTGGTTTTGCGTATCGTAATATCATCTTCTGCTAAGGTCAATGTTGTAGTACCACAAGCCTTCATTAACATGGTATGTGCTAGTCTTCCGCATCCCAATATCCCATGTTGCAGGGAAATGGATGCATAGTGAAAGACAGTACGATGAGACACTATCAAAGATCTCAACATCATACTCTTCTCCCAAAACACAGTTTAATTCTGGCCAATCATCTCCATCAGATGAGAACTCGAGGCTGACAAACAATTTATCAAAGAGTAGAAGAGATAAGGAAGAATACAAATTATCGAATAGCGATAAGATTCCATCATGCTCTTCTGTGCGAGTGATTAGCGGAAGCAAATTCTTTTGAACTTTCGAACAACAGCACAACTACCCAATAAAGCACCATTGTTCTATACGAGTAATTAGTATAATAAGCGTTGCTTGCTCAGACACAAACTTGTGAAGAAAAAAGTATAAAAGCATCAGTTACAGTCCATTGACCTCTTCGTTCCAGTGCCATTAGTCTGCTTAATTATATAATAACGATTCCGTTTAGCTACACACACTGCAATGCCACAAGCAATCTACACAAAACAACTTTACTTACTCCACGCTTACGAGTGCCATTGGTATACCTGGCACGAGAGGCAGTTCATGATGAGGCGCCGCACATAGCTGTAGACGGCCTGCCTCCGCCCCTCGGAGTGCGCGTTGGGCTGGATGCGCGCGATCAGCTCGGCGGTCCGGGACTCCGCGACGGCCCACCGCTCGGGGTCCAGCCGCCGCGTGACCCCCGCCGACGCATTGGGCAGAAGCCCGTTGGGCACCATCCCCATGCGCGCGCCAACCAATGCGGCGCACCCGTCCGAGCCAAAACCCTAGCTCCCAGCACAACGGCAGCCGACCGCAGAAACCAGTAGCAGCAGCAGCAGCAGCAGCCAACAGCGGTGGTCGCGGCGGCGGGCTCGGAGCAGCCGCCTTCGGCGCTAATCGAGCCGAATCGGTGGAATCGCGGGCGGGGAAAACCTTGAGCAAGCGACAGATCGGTCCGGCCGCGGAGCGAGGGCGCGGCGGCGGCGGCGGGAGGGTGGGGAGTGGTCGGCGTGGAGGGTGGGAGGGGAAGGGAACGGAGGGTTGAGTTGTGAGGAGATGTGCGGTGCGGGTCGGTGTTTGGTCTTGTTGGCCCTTGGGCCGTGGGGATGTGTCTCGGACTCTCAAAACACTTCGGCGTCGCGTGGCCGCGTGGCCGGTGCTTGGGGTTGGGGTGCAGCCGTGCTGGCCGGGCGATGCGGTTGGTGCTGGGGACGCAGTCCGAGCCTGGTGATTCTGTATTTTATTTTGTTTTTTTAGTTGAAGTTGAAGTTGGATTTAGATTTAGATAGTGTCGTATATCTATTTTTTTATCCTATATTTGCTGTGTAAGTCTTGAGTTAGTCGTTTGGACGAAAATTATTCATTTATTTTACCTCTATACAGGATATTAGACAGTAGAAATTCAATTAGAACAAACACGAAAAGACTAGTTGCTGAGATGTCGAAAGAAAAACATTCAATATCATATGTCTGCTCAGATGCAGCAACCTACAACAGACTTTAATCATATCACATAACATACGGATAGATATCGCTTATCTTATATCATATTCTATATTTTTTTCTTTAGAGTCGGATTCAAACACGTATAATATCTAATGCTCATTTATCCATTTCCATATTTGATCCGCAAGTCTTCGGCCTGTCAATCTGACGTTTGCACCTCTAGTTGCTAGTTGTTACTCGCATCTTGCAAAACTTTTCTCTTCCTTGGCTTTATGCGTCTGATTTGGAGCTTTACTTTGTTACGTTGGATATGCTAAGTCACTAGGAATAGGTCATTCACTCATGCTTACTACGTTTCAATCGTCCTTTCTTATTGCCCTGTTTTACGGTTAATATGCGTTTGGAATGTTTGGATGGTCATTTAGTACCATGTAGTGGTGGGCATTGCGTCGTGTTGTGCTGGTATGGGCTTATCGCACTTCGGACCGCGTTATGCAAGATCGCTCACCGCCACGCCGTCGTGTCGTCGGCCGCCCGTCTCGCCCCGATCGTGCCCGTGCATTACCACCGTGCGGTCTAAGCCCAGCATTAAGTAACTATAGATGTCCGGGAAAACGACAACTGCTGCCGCCATCTAGGAAGACAAAGACGCTCGTGCGTCATCCACGTCCGCTCCTCCTCGGCATAGCCTCCTCCTCCTCCTGAACGCCGATATAGAACTCTGCCCACCTCGGCTGCGCCGCGCGCTTGTGAAGAGGGTGAGAAGGACAGCGACGGGGAGGTAGCTGGAGGGAGGGTGGAGGAGAGCGGCGCATAGGGAGGGCGGCACCACGTGGGGATAGAGAGGGAGGGAAGGGGCGGGTGCGATGTGTGGGGGAGTGATTGGGCCAGACTAAGGGGGATTGGGCTAGAACAGGAAGGTTATGTCTATTTCGTGCCAGATCGACCCAAATACGGTCCAACTGGTCATCTGTGCCGTCCAATGGACCGTATTCTCAGGCCTAATCCGGCCCGCCGTTTGTACCTTCCGGCCTGGCCCACTAGGTGCCGTGACATGTTTAAACCATACTGTACCAATCAGATCTCGAATTGACAAAAAAAAAAAAGCAAAACTCAAATCGCAGCTCCAGTACATGCAGTAAGTAGGAAGAATTCTGGACAAATTTAGCCCCATTGCGCAACAAAAAATTTCAAAAATAGCCCTGATAATTTCAAAATTCCAAAATAGCCCCAGTGGTACTAGTCATTGTCGGGACTAAGAAGACTTTGGTGTTTGCCCACGTGGGCAAAAAAAAATATTTTTTTTCAAAAAATTAATTAATAATATTTGTTGGACGATTTTTTAAATATACCAAATGAGCTCAAAAAATTATGAAATTTTTTGTGGAGCCTCCTGGCATAGTTTTTATGCTTGTGTTATTTTTGTGAAATTTTATGCATTCTTTTTTTTCTGTAAAATTCTTTAAAGTCTAATGTTTGTAGGAATTTTCTAATATAGCAAATGAGGTCCAAACATTATGAATTTTTTTTCCATACTCCCTACACAGTGGACTTGATTGTGTAAATTTTATAAAATTTTATATGCTCTGAAATTATCTCGACAAATTCAGGGTTTATGTCTCAAAAATTAGGACGAGACGTTTCGGAAATTAGGGTTTCATGTGACTTGAAATGTGCGAAGTTTGGTACGACATGACTACTCTTGGCCGCTATGGTTCTTGATCATATTTCTTCTATGAAAGTAGAGTACGGAAAAGCAGAGTACGGAAATTAACTTAACTAAAAGGGTCGAGAACGTTGCGATTACTTAAGAAACCCTAAAACATAGCGAATCGATACCGATGTGAAAAGGCATACTTTGATGGCTCAATGGAGGCATAACACCGAACTACATTGCACCGCGTGCGACAAAAGCACGTTACATGTGATCACATGGCATGATGGTTCGGCTAATTACTTTACCATGGACGCTACTACTACGGTAACTTGTGACACGAGCTTTCGGACCTTGTAAGTACGCATGCCTTTAGGGGATAGTTAAAACATGGCGAATAGGAGGGGGACTACTACGGACTAGCCCGACCTACTGCGTGGACCGGGGCCATTTGCCCTTTCTTGCGAGCTCGGCGTTGTACTCCTCGCTGCCGCCTCAGCCTCGGCGCCATTTCCCGCTTTTTCTCGCGCTCTCTCGCGTGCCTTGCGCCCCTACGCTGCGCCTCGAGATGGGCTCGAGTCTCCGGCGGATACGCTCGTTGTGCTCTTCATCCGACGATCCTCCTCCGGATCTCGCGTCCCTTTCGGCATTCCACTCTCGAGTCGAGTGCCATCGGTTGTGTGGGTGGATCTCTAGGTCGATCCACTTGGGAAGCCACATAGCGGCTCGGGGACTACGGTAGACGGAGAGATTGTTAGTGCGTACTCGAAAGAGAATTGATACGATAAATTATCGTAAGTACTCCTTACTGCCGCCGATATCGCTCGTATCCCAACGGCGGTCGGGATAGTCGAGAGAGTAGTTAGGACAACCCCATAACACATGCCGAGGCCGAGCCGGTGCTTGGATTTGAAGAACTTGCATGTGTCTCGCACCAACAGAGGGGCGTCTCCTCCTCTAGCGGTGTTGCGCGAAGGCTCGCTTGGAACGCTCGCGGGGTTGCTTTGCTATGAGGGGCTTCATCATGCGAGAGTCGCCATCCCGGCAAGTTGCTCTTGCCGGACCCGGGCCTCAGCAGCCCTAACTTGTTCGGCCCGTGCCATTGAAGCCCTTGCTAGATCACGGATCTCGTCCCATTGCTTCTTGAGGTTGTCCATCCCAGCGTGGTGAAGCAAGCTCGTGTAGTGTTTGGTTTGGTTGTGTGATTTTCTCGTAGATGACTTGCACCTCCTTTTATAAGCGGAGGGTTGGCATGACGTGGTTGGCGAGTGTTGTCTAATCTTTCTGCAGAGTAGTCATGTCCCATTTTTTGGAGTCTTGATTTTCGGTAGGAAAAGCTCGGGAGGCGAGAGTGTTGTCACGCTTTTGCTTTGCGAGTCCTCTCGTCCCGGTTTACGCAGTGTTGTCACGCCTTATTCTGCAGAGTGCTATCATTTCGGTCTGAAAAGCTGGCGAGGCAGTGTGTTGTCAAGTCTTACTCGCAGAGTCTTTGTCATTTCGGTCCAAAAGTCAGTGCGGTAGTGTGTTGTCACGCCTTACTCGCAGAGTCTTTGTCATTTCGTCCGAAAAGTCGCGCGGCGTGTGTTATCACGCCTTACTCGCAGAGTGCCGTCATTTCGGTCCAAAAGTCGGCGAGGCGGTGTGTTATCACGCCTTACTCGCAGAGTGCTATCATTTCGATGCGAAAAGTCGGCGAGGCGGTGTGTTATCACGCCTTACTCAGAGAGTCTTTGTCATTTGATGCAAAAAGTCAAGCGAGGCAGTGTGTTGTCACTTAAGTTCGTAAATTTGTTTTGCAATTGAAGTTATTTTGAAAGCCATCTGCTACTTTGTTAGGATGATTGGTAGTTCCGACGATATAAGTGCGGAACTACCTCTCGGCAGAACTTTCGAAAATCCCGCGGAATATTTTTTTCCAAAGAGCACCCTTTTGGGATTTAGCTGATTTTCTACAAGCGTGGTTCTTACCGCCATGTTGGGAGCGGAACTCGCATCGCGAAGTTCGATTTTCGTCTGAATATTTTTTCGAGAGATGGTCTTTTGCGCTTCATTTAAGAGCGGTAGTGCCATAAGAAATTTACTGTGATTTCGATAATCGAAGTACCGCAAAGTAGATGGAGGTGGTTCCGCGCTGATTTAGAAATTACTGTTTGATTAATTCACACGCAAAGTGTTCACAACGGAATTAGATAGATGCATACATGATACAAGCTAATACAACAACGTCGTAAAGGCATACATCACGTAGTGCAGGGATGCATAGATAAAGAGTGGATATTACAATCTTATTAAAACTGAACTTCTACTTAGCAAGAACAAGAAATAATAGAAGAAAAATTACCAAACTGGCCATGTTAACTAATTTTTGTAGCGATTTCTCAACCCTTTCCATCCTTTCATCCATCTTTTAAGAACATTATCTTTATTTTCCGTCGGTTGATCCGATGGTCGAGGCACTTGATTTAAATGCGACCACACGACGTGTGTCCTCTTGCAAGGCTGCAATTTGCATTGCAATGCCTCGAACCTCTGGCACAGCTTCATCAGCCCACAACCAGAACCGACACGTTGTGTTCTGTAAAAATAATTGGAACTGCAAGTGAAAAAATATGATGTTTGGAAAGAAGTTCATTGAGGATGATCAGACATAAGTTACCGTAAGATTCGAACACTTCATGAATACTCGGGATGGATTCGTTGGCGTATGGGAGGTGAACACATTCACCGGATCCCTGCAACGAGGGCAATCCAAGTGCTGTCGTAGTGCTTCTAATTGCCTGCTCACTCGAAAGTTTGATGAGGTCGTAGACATCCCGTTTAAGACTGGAAGGAAGGAGAAGAGAAACTGAAGAGTGAGTGGAATGACAGCCAAATCATGCATATATATAGCCTGCGGGTAAATTGTAATTTGGTTGAAGAAAATTCGCGTCCGCGAGGTAGCAGGGCCGAGGAGGTATCGTGGGGCAGCATTGCGTTATGTCTTTAAGGTTTAGTAAGTTAAAATTGGGAGGTACAATTGTTGTTAGTACTAAATATTTCGGAGAATATTTTGTGTACATAAATCTCATAGTCGTAACGCACAGGGACATTACATAAATCAGAAAGGCGGGATGCACAATGGCATTACATAACAAATTTTACACGGCCATGAAATTAGTTAGGGCGCATCGTCGTGTCGCTTGCCGGGACGACGTAGTTGATCCTCAGGGAATGTTGTAAGGTCGAGGTGGCCGACTAGAGGGGGGTGAATAGGCGGTTTTAAAAATCTTTCGCGCTAAACTAATATATAAATGCGGAAGCTAATAGCGAATTGGTTTTGCACAATTAAAACCTAAATCAACTAGGCTCAACTAAGTGCACCGACAATACAAGAGAGCAATCATACAATGATATATAAGCAATTAAAGCATGTAATGTAAATTGCTCAAAGTAAAGCACAAGTAAAAACAAGATGGACACAATTATGTTTTTACCGTGGTGTTTGGAGACTTGCCGGTCTCCCCTAATCCACGTTGAGGTAAGCCCAACCACGTTGGACCGGTTCCACTAATTAAGCCAACACCTCCGAGGTAAGTCCAACACTTGGACCGGTTCCAAACCGAACCAACACCTGCTCCACTAGGGTTGCTCTTCCTCTACTCCGGAGTTGGCGAGCACCACACCACTCACAAACACGCCGGGTCTTCTCACAAGCTTCTTGAGAAGATCACCGCGCACGACGCCTCCACGCCGTCTAGGTGTCGGCAAACACCAAGAGTAACGAATTCAAACTTTCACTTGAACTAATCAAGTGTCAATGCTCACATGGATACACAATCCACTACCTAAGGCAACACATGCACTTAGGGTTTACTCTCTAATCTCAACAAGTGCAACACATGCACAAAAGAAAATAGAGGCTTGCTCTTAGCTCAAAGAATGAGTATATCACTTAATAATCGCACCAGCCACCTCTCCTAACCGGCCAAGGTGGCTATATATAGTCCACACACAAAAACTAGCCGTTGGGAGACAAACCCCTGAAAAATCAGGGAAATCGGAAGTTCCGCCGTTCAAAGTTTGGAACTTCCGCACCTCAGCGAAAAGCACAGCAACGGCTATGTCAGACGAGAAACTAGCCGTTTGATTTTTAGAGCGGAACTACCGCCAACCAAGTTGCGGAAGTTCGATCTTCTAAGTTCCGACAACACATAGCGGAACTACCGCACATCCAAATTTTGGCTAAGTCCCAAAATGGTACTTCTCTGGAAAAAACGTTCCGCAAGAATTTCTGAGCAACCGATAATCGGAACTTCCGCTCGTATCATGGCGGAACTTTCGCACTTCGAAAAATCGGCTAAGTCCCTAAAAAGGGCGCTCTTTGGAAAAAACGTTCCGCCGAGATTCCGGAGCGTCCGATAATCGAAACTTCCGCACATACAATGCCAGAACTTCCGATTATCGTGACAGAGCACAGCAATAGCTTTTTCAACAACTTCAATTGTAAAATACATTTGCCAATTGACAAGCCATGCCAACAAGGATCAATAGCAAGATTCCTAGCAAGTTGCAAAACACATTTGCAAACTTTTAGAATCATGCCACAAGGAAAAAGGTACATGGACTTACACCATTTGCAAAACACATTTGCAAACTTAAGTCACATGCTACAAGAAATCAAACATGAGCATCAACTATTTGCAAAACACATTAGTAAATAACAGCATCATGCTACAAGGCTAAGGCGCATGGACTTCAACCATTTGCAAAACACATTTGCAAAGTATAGTCCCATGCTACAAAGATTAAATGCATGAGCCTCAGCTATTTGCAAAACGCATTCGTAAATAATAGCTCCATGCATAGATGAGCTAGAGCAAACACAATGAGCTATCAACACATGACTAACTCATGCTACTAGTCAAGACCCCTCTTAATAGTACGGCAATCCTATACTAGCAATCCGGTCTATCAACCAAACACCGAGACCGGTAAAAGACTAGGAACACATCCTTAGCCCTAGCTAGTCATACCTTTGCCTTGCATCTTCTTGAAGCTTGATGACGCACATGAGTATACAAGAACTACACAAGTTTTGTATACTCAAACGGATTTGTTTCAAAGTAAAGATCCCAAATATATGTGAAGAATGGAATATGGATCAATACTAATGAAACCACAAAGTATAGAATAAAACTCCCCCTAAATGTGTGCATACACAAATGTGTAATAAGATCATATGCACATATTCAAGTTTGACTTATGGTTGAGTTCAATCCTATATTTTGGATCCGAGGAATGCAACAATATATAAGATTGAGATGTTGATTGCATACCTCGTTGTATTTCACCTTTATATCCAAATGAGACTACACAAAGATAATACTTGACAAGAGAGTTAGTCTCATATTTGGATTTGTCATTAATCACCAAAACAATCCATTAACTCGTAATGGCGGGTCTAGATCTTTCAAATGTGAACCTGTCCGGGAGTGGCGTCGCCTCAAAGCCGTAGTAGGGGCCCTGTTTGGGAGGCGAATCTGGGGTGATCTCATCGTGGCGGTCCGGCTGAGGCCTGAGTATGTCGTCAACCCACTGGTGCTCTTCCTGCGGGAAGCGTACATGGTGAGTTAGTCATTGGTTTTGAGCGACGGAAAAATCGGTGTAAGTACCTTCACGTGTACCTGAGTAGGCTGTTGTGTTGACGAGGATCCTCCTGGCCAGTTTGAGCCGTAGTGCTGCACGGTGTACCCTCCGTACGTGTCGCCGAACCACTGGTCGCGCTCCTGTAGGTGTGATTGAACGCCGCGCGAGAAGTCGATCCTGCGCCTCCCTCCGTGATGACGATGGTTGCAGCAGAGTGTTGTCCCCTCGTGGAGAGTCTCGAAAAGGTTATGGAACTCTGGGTATACGCGCCTCGATGTCTCCCTAGCCCACCCTAGGGTAGCACGTGTCCAATGTGTTCCTATCGTAGGCCCGTCGATGAGGTCGTCCCCTGCAGCGTTCCCGTAAGGCTCGGTGGTCACCTGGTAAGGGTGCACGCTGGTGCGGAAGTACGGTCGGTCAACTGGAAAGTGCTCCCATGACCATAACTGCAGCAGGGCGTACTCGTGGGAGCACTTTCCAGTCGGCTGACCGTACTTCCGCACCAGCGTGCCATGTGACCACATGTAACGTGCTTTTGACCACATGTAAAGTGCTCCCATGACCATCATGCCATGTGATCACATGTAACGTGCTTTTGTCTGCACGCGGGATGCAATGTAGTTCTGGTGCTGTGCCTCCGTTGAGCCATCAAAGTATGCCTTTTCACATCGGTATCGATTCTGCTATGTTTTAGGGTTTCTCCGTAATCGCAACGTTCTCAGCCCTTTTAGTTAAGTTAATTTCCGTACTCTGCTTTTTCGTACTCTACTTTCACAGAAGAAATGTGATCAAGAACCATAGCGGCCAAGAGTAGTCATGTCGTACCAAACTTCGCATATTTCAAGTCACATGAAATCATGAAACCCTAATTTCCGAAACGTCTCGTCCTAATTTTTGAGACATAAACCCTGAATTTGTCGAGATAATTTCAGAGCATATAAAATTTTGTAAAATTTACACAATCAAGTCCACTGTGTAGGGAGTATGGAAAAAAAATTCATAATGTTTGGACCTCATTTGTTATATTAGAAAATTCCTACAAACATTGGACTTTAAAGAATTTTATAGAAAAAAAAGAATGCATAAAATTTTAAAAAAATTACACAAGCATAAAAACTATGCCAGGAGGCTCCACAAAAATTTTTATAATTTTTTGAGCTCATTTGGCATATTTAAAAAATCGTCCAACAAATATTATTAATTAATTTTTTGAAATTTTTTTCCCACGTAAGAAGATTAACGTACGCCGTCCCAGACAAGCAGCTAGTACCACAGGGGGCTATTTTTGAAATTTTAAAATTATTGAGGCTATTTTTGAAACTTTTGTTGCGCAATGAGACTAAATTTGTCCAGAATTTAAGAATTCGTCGCTGCAGGGGTCGGCAATTTTCTTATTTTTGGCGGAAGTTGAATATTTTCGGGGCAAGAAAGGTCAAAAGTTGGTTTCTGTGTGGAGTTGTTTTATGTAAACGATGCTACGTGGTTGGTGGCAACAACTGAATTCTATATATTAGTAAAGGTACCTTGTGTTGAACTAACCAGATGAGAGAATTTTAGTGGGATGAGACGTATCAACGGAAGTACTCTACGTGGCATTGGTGCAACTAATGTGAGTGAATGTTTTATTCCTCCAAAATTTCCTACTGTATCATTCTCTTATCTATGCGCGAGAGAATGCGTGGCTTTACTTTCGTCGTGGCTCCACCTGCCAGCGAGTATCGTCGATCGCCGTTTCCTTTCGCCGTTCTTCACGAGCGATGTCACGCGTCTGCATTGCCCTCGAATACCTCACTGCGCATAGCCTCGCCTCGAGTCCGTCGCTTCCTCGGTTGCCTCTTCTCTCATCTCACCCGCCTCGGGTCCATCGGCTCTTCTCTCATCCCGCTCACCTCGAGTCCGTCGGCTGCCGCGTTTCCTCCTCGAGTTCCTCGGATTTGTCGTCCCACTCGCGTCTCGCCCGCACCGCGACGTCTCGCGTCCCGCTCGCGCCGCGCCGTCTCGTGGTTTCCGTCGGTGCGGCGCCGTAGGCTCGGCTGTGTACATCAGCATCGGCGGCGTCGCCGTTTCCAGTCGTCTCCGCGGCACCGCGTCGTAGCACCGGCCGCGGCGTCGCCGTCTCCAATCGTCTCCGCGGCACCGCGCTGTAGCACAGGCCGCGTGCATCGGCGCCGCCGCCGCTTGTCTCCAGCTTCGCCATCTCCAACTGTCTGCTACTGATATTAGCTGTATCTCTCATTTTTTTCCTGGTCTATTATTGCAGGAGGGATGTGTTCGGCATCTGATTGCTCTGCTTGCTTCGGCCTCCAGCTCCAGGTGTGCTTACCGTTTTTGACCTTTAGATTCCTGCTTGTGTAGAAGCAAAGATCATAACAGGGTCACATTCAGGACAAAATGTTTGCATAACAAGGATTGTTCTTAATACAAGGAGCCCAAAATGGCCTTTCACATTACAACGTCGTCAGTTCCTGTTAGAATTTGTTATGCAATGACTATTAACAAATGTCAGGGGCAAACATTAATCAAAATTGGAATCTATTTGAAAAATCTAATCTTCACTCATGGCCAACTATATGTTGCGATATCAAGAGTTACACACAGACAGGGGCTTAAAATATTAATCTAAACGAAGATGGATCAACTGGATCAGAAACAAAAAATATTGTCTATGATGAGGTGTTGCAATTTCTGTGAGATAGTTGTTATATGCCTCGCAACAAAGACCACCAAACTGGCAGCAGCTAAACTTCGGTATGCTTTGTAACACCATAAAAAAGATTATTGTGCTATCCTCTTTCAGTCTTTGCTTCTATTGACAGCAATGTAGTTAATAAAAATGTAATATATGTATGTACTAGCTTTTTCAATCTAATGCATTTTTAGCCTTTTCATGTAATGTTCAGCAGCCACCACCACTGTGTTTTGCCTCCTATGCGTTGCATTAGCTCTATTCTTATACTTGCTCCACAGTGTAATGCTTTAAACCTTTTATTAGATGCTTACAATTTTCCTACATGTGTATACATCGCATACAAACATCAGTTATCCTAAAAACACCTTGTATTGAACACAAAATACAATGCTTAACACCATTGTTTGCTGTAGTTAAGAATTTCCAAATTTTAACAGATTCTTAAATGGCTATTTCTACAGACTAAAAATTATCTTGCTACATACACAATGTAAAATAGTATGCTTCAAACATTAGTTTCCTATGCTATGTTCAATTCCACTCTTTCATACCACTTTTACCAAAAAATCTTAACTCATCCCTTCATAACATACTAATCCATCTCTAACATGTTTAAGCAGATGAAATACTCTTTACTAAAAGATGTAACACAAGATTCACACCGATGGCGTATCCGTGTTAGAATAACAAGAACAAATGAATATATCGATGCTGGCCCAGAAAAAAAATCCTACGTATCAACTTTGTTTTGCTTGATGAAGAGGTAAATATTTATCACACTAAAATACATATCTTCTCAGTAAATTAATTTTTATACATGTCCTAACAAAAATGATTTCTACAGGGTAACAGGATGGAAGCACAAATACCACAACGTCATGTTGCCCAATTTCAAGAAACCATCCATGACAATCATATTTATTACATTGAGTACTTCGAGGTTACCGAAGCCAAAAAAACTTACAAAGCTGTTGATTTACCAATTATGGCCCGGTTTACAAAGTATAGTAAACTCCAAGAGGTGACACCAGCTCCAGATACTTTTCCTCTATATGCATGCAAGATTGCTTCATTTCAAGTCCTGCGAAGCCGCATTGGAGATAAGAGATTCCTATCAGGTACAATAATTCCTAACTATATACCACTCTATTACAGCTTAGATAGATTCCAATTTCAAAACTGTTGACCTCCCTAGCAAAAAAATGCCTTCTATTTTAAGAAGGAAAAAAATATAACATTACACATTTGTAGACATACTAACCCAGATCAAAAGAATGATGCTTACCAATCATCATTTCATCCGCACCATGCATCCTACAGAGGCTAAATTTCACATGCCTACACAATTCGACACACATCTTTTACCTTCAAAACAAGTAGATATGCATCTTTCTTAAAAACATGCATCACAGCAAATAAAACTACAGGACTACACAGTGTTATATGCCCTTCTTCCTACTGTAACCTTTGCATGCTCATATTGTTATTTCACTATCCTTTACCTGCTCATATTTTTATTTCATTTTTTAATTACTAGATACCATTGGTGTAGTGACAGCCATAGCCCATGTGAAAGCAGTCTACCCAAAAGGCATTGAAAAGTATCTATGCAATATCAATATTACTGATGGCAGGTACAGGTCCTCACATATTTCAATTTGACATCATCATACAAATTCTCTTTAATGCATCTGTACAGAACTACAAACTGTATCACTTTGCTTTCCTTCATATTTAGAGAGATTGACCAACTTCATCTAATTGACTTTTAATATCATACTTCTTAAAAAAAAAAGAGAAACAACTATTGTTGCACTGTGGGGTCAACATGCAGAACAATTCGATGCAATAGGGATCCATTCAGCAAGCACAAATGGTCCCATTGCTGTTCTATTCGTTGGACTAACTGTTGGCCTATATGACGGTTTGCTATATTATTTACACGCATGTTTCAATACTTACTTACATACTAGGTATACTCAAATCTGCTTCGAAAAAAAAACAATCTGTTTTTTCTCTATATTAGGAAAATTGTCGCTACAAGGAAGCACAATTTGTCAATGGTACACAAATGCTCCTATACCAGAAATTGCTGCTCTACACAGTAGGTAATTCCATTGAGTCTGCTTTACCAATGCATGACAACACATAAAGAAAATACTTATCATAGTCCCTCTCTTCTTACTGTTAGCTTTACCGGTTTGCCCCACCAAATTTCATGGATTGGACAAAAACCAATGGACACAGCACCTACAAAAACCACTGTTGCTGACTTATCCAAAATAAATGCACATGTTGCTGTGGTTAGGACATCTAACTTGATACTTACTTCACACAGAAATAACTTTGTCTCTTATTAAAACAGTTCTTTTTTTAAACAGGGCCTTAACTATATTGTTGATGTTGTAATCAAAAGTGTAGTCCCAGATGAGAAATGGTGGCACATGAGCTGTGCTTCCTGTAAAAGATCATCGGATAATGTGGAAAATGATTATATTTGCCAAAGATGCCCAAACATGATTGCAGAACCCAGGCAACTTGTCTCTTGCATCCTTATTTATAGATGTAGAGTTATACAGTCTGCCATATTAGTCACCTAATTACAATCAATACATGTTCTTCTGCATTTCAGATATAAATTAGCAATCCTTGCAACTGATCCATCTGATAGTTTAGAAGACGGCGCCTGTAGCGGAATTCATTTTATTTGGTGTTATGGCTGAACAATTAATTGGAGCACATGTTTTAGCTTTAACAGCTGTAACACCAAATATACACGGCATGGTGCCACCAAAGATAACAAGGCTATACAATTTCAAAGTGAGTGGTTAACGTGGAGCATTACAAAGGGTCAAGCCTTCTTTCACAGTGGATTCCATAATGCCTCTTGCAAAATCACTTCTCTCTGAAAGCGCACACAGCACAGCTGTGCAGATCAGTACCTCCCCACTGTCTACAGCTACAGACCAAGTTCTACCTGTTGATCCTCCAACAGGAATTGATAGACCATATCTGATATATGACATCTCCATTCCACCAACAACACCAGAGCGCATATACCCTCATTCTGATCAGGTAACAATCGCCCAAACTACTTACCTCCTTTGCATAAACAAAGAAGGAATACTCATTCACATTGATTACTACATGTTCATATTAACGAATATAATACAATAACATCTTCTTATACAAAGTTGCAGATCAGCCAGGATACACCTGAAGATATTGAACAGGTACATACTTCTATCTGCATACACATATTTTTTAAAACTTCCTGTAAATATATACTGAGAGATTCCATTCCTACTGATGCGCAGACACAAGCATCGAACTTAATTCCTACTAAACGCACCGCATCTGAATGTACAACCCCCTTCGCAGCTCACCCCAGTTCACCAAAGAGGTTAGACAGATAGATCATCAATGTACTACCATACAACTATTCTTTGCAATACTATTTTGTTAACACATATGCTTAAATGTTTCATCCACAATGCAAAACCAGGCCAGCGGTCATGAGAAAACTAAAAATGTCTGAATCATCAGGCAAGCAAATTACAAGGTATTTTCTAAACTTGTTTGATACAGAATAAAACAACAACAACCATTTTTTTAATCAATTTTCCTATCCAAATTTCCTACCACAGAAGAATTAAACAACTCTTCTATCCATATTGCAGGGATTGATCGTAGGACAGTGCAACCAGACAGAGGCGGAGCTGGGCTTCGGGCCCCCGGGGCAATGGCCCGAGGCCCAGCTAAAAAAACAAGCTAAAAATCCTAATGAAAATTGAAAAAAACAGTGTAAATTTGAGTTTTGGGCCAAAACGCGCTAGGCCGGGTCCGAGTCCTGGCCCAGCGCTGGCTACGCCCCTGCAACCAGACAATGAACCTAACATCGTAAACCCATGTTGTTTTCAACCCAGCGCATCACTTTAACAACAACAGCAGCAGCCTTTTGCACATCTTACATTTTGTACCTTGTTGTATACATACCCTCTCCCTCCATGACAACCTTAGACACCGCATCCACTACTATATATAGTATCGAACATGTTTTAGGCAAAACAATTAGCACAACTTAAGCTGTTAACCTCTGTGAACTCAAACTTAGAAACTATGTACTACCTCAGTTGAAATCTACATGCTTATATGTTCTCTGTTATGTACAAAATATTAGTGCAATCATTTTGGGTACTTGCTGTGCTATCCTGTTCCATGATGGATATTTGCATGTTAACTTGGCAGTACAGATTCTCAAACTGGCAGCACATATTGACATGTTTCCTATATCCCTATTTAGATTGCACATACTGTTATATACATCTACGTATACATTAGCACTGCTGAGCCTTACTTACATTTCCAAAACATTACAACAAAAATGCTCAAAAGATATATACAAAATACATACATATTTAATCTATCTACACTAAAGAGCTGTGTCGTATCCCTGTTCAATTCACATGTTTTTCCCCCTATGCCCAGAACAGGGAATTTCATTTGATTTACCTTTGCCATTACATACATATCAATGCATACACACGCACTTCCAGATAGATTTCGTCGACCAAACAGGCGCCGCATCATGCGCCTGCCCACCTAGTAGCTCCTGTGTTTTGAAGAGTTTAAAATTTTGTAGTGATATTATATTGTGTTTCGAGAGTTGTGCATGGGGGTGTGAAAAGCATGAGGTAAGTTGGGAGCGCTAATTGGAATACTGCGGCGGTCCGGCCCATCAGTAGCAGATTTTTTTTTATTAATTATCATTTTTTAATTATTTTAAAGTTAATTCTTTGCGAATTTTATTTTCAATTCTGACCTCTTTGGTCACATCACCACCCGTGGTGTGACAAAATAATATTGTCACATCAGCATATATCTGAACAAACTCTTGTCATGTCACCACCCGTAGCGTGACAATGTTGTTTGATCACATCATCGTCTGTGGTGTAATAAAAATACTATTTTAGCGGATTTATCCTATAGCGTGGCAATATTGTTTTGTCACGTCACGGGTAGAGGCATAATCAAAAGGGTCAGAATTGAAAATAAAATTTGCAGAAGGTTAACCTTAAAATAAAAATTTAAAAATAATTAATTAATAAAAAAGCTTGCAGTAGCAAATTATTAGTTCGCAACTTTTTCAAGACAAGAGGGGTTCTATGTTGAACTAAAGCACGGAGAATGTAGGTATTTGTACTATGTTTCTTGATACCAAATTTCGTTGTGCCTATAGCAGTAGCCATCATCTTGGCCATCTATACCTTGACCATAATTTAGGTACAGAGATAAACTGAAAAGGCTAATACGGTTGGTATCTTATTACTAAAATGTTAGCCGTGAGCCAAACAATCAAATCTGTCCAATAAGAACATAATGAGATCAAATTTTCACATTGTATTCGAACAAACGAACATTGGAGTACCATCCAGCAGTAACAGTAGGGCAGAGAAAGGTACACCACAAAATGACGGAAAGGGATCATTTGTATTAGAGTCATGTCTCAACCGTTGGATCAGCGAGGAACGTCTGAGATCCGATGATAAACCGTGATGCTACAGCCTGAGCAGTCTTTGTGCAGTACCACTGACATTCATATCCTTTGATTTTTGATCCAACGGTTGGATGACTAATACATATCACTGTATTGTGATGAATTTTGTTCACAGCTGGAGAGGATTCTTTGCCTCAGAGCCACACCTTCTTCTGCTGCTAACACACACGTGTGGACGAGACGAGAAAAGAAAGCTAAACAAAAAGTAGTAGCTACTAGCTTGCGGCTAGCGCACAACATGCTGCGGTGGGGCGTCGCCGCCAAGGCCATCCCGCCTCCGCCCACGCCCGCGCTGCCGCGCAGCAGGGCAGTGCCTAGCCGCAGCAGGCGCCTCCGCCTCCGGCCGCGCAGCGCACAGAAGCCCACGAACGAAGAGCGAGGTGAAGGCAACGCGCTCGCCGGCGCGCTCTCCAAGAGGAAGACCGTGCTCCTGCGAGCCGGCGTCGCTCTCTTCGCTCTCGGCTTCGTCGACGCCGGGTGAGCTAGCTGAGACCTGAGAGAGGCGCACTGATAAAGAAATTTGGTGTCTTTTGTACGGTCGTTGCACCATTGCATTTGCCTGCCGGCCTTATCGATTGCTGGGTGCTATACTGCTCGCAGGTACAGCGGAGACTGGTCTCGCATCGGCGCCATCTCCAAGGACACCGAGGAGCTGCTCAAGCTCGGCGCCTACGTCGTCGTGCCGCTCTGTCTGGCCCTCGTACTTTCAGCATCCCAAGACAGTAGCACTGACTAAATCTTAGGAAGATCGAGTTGCATATCACCTAGTAGAATCATGCGTCGTGTTGTATTGCATTGGTCCTCGTCCTCAATGCTGTTAAGCTCTTTAAGTCTTTACCAGTGTCCTGAAATAAAACTAGAATGTGCTTCTGTATTTTTATCAGTTTTCTGAAGAGAAATCGTGTGAATTATCAAAGCAAACAAGCCAAAAATTATCTGCAATTGTATTATTGTATATAGGAGGATCAAAGAAAACGCATCAGTTTTCTGAAGAGAAAACGTAACAGTATTTCTGCGAAATGATCTCCGGGAGTGATGCTTGCTCATGCCCAGCCGCCAAGGTGCGTTCACACTTGAGACACGGATTTGTCTTAACTGAAATTTGTTGGAGTTTTGGGTTTGGCATATTCAATATTCTAATTAAATCCTAGGAAAATCCCAAAGACCCGTTCATATATGCTAAAAGGTGGAAAATTTAGTATCATATTGTTGTTCTAGGTAGGAAGATACCAATATATAAGGATGAGTTTGTTTTACCTAGTTGAAGTAAACAAAAGAAAAACACGTGCGCGCTTGCTCGCTCGCCCGCGAATGGTCCGCAAATTTCATGTATGGTTGGCTATGGAGTTGTAGCTTCTTTTTGCACCTCAAAACCATACATACGAATTAGAAACTGAAAACTGGATACACTGTTTAAATGAGGTTTTTATGACATGCTTTAACTGCGTTTAAAACAGAGTAACGAGAGCAGTTTTTTTTACGTGCTGCTGGTTTTATATGAGGGAGAGGACTCTTCTCTCATGGCAGAAAAAGAGAGATCAGTACCCAGAATAGAGAGTCACGTTCCTTTGTGTTGCGCAACCTCAGCTACTATATCCCTTCTTCGGTGTGCACCGACGTGGGGAGAGCAGTGTCTTCGAATCCGACGTCACTCATGATCCTGCACGGGTTGGGGCGAATCAGATTTTTGAGAAGCGTTCATTCGACTTGATGAGGAGCTTTAAGTTCTTGGGCTTCTTCCCCTTTTGCTCTCCCATCACACGGGCCTCTTTCCTCCTTAATCAACCGCATGGGCTGCTTGACTTTCTCCTTCCCAACCGCTTTGACCTTCTTGTTCTTCATCACTAGGCAACAAATATGGTTACCCTCCTCTATTGCTTTGGCTCCGGACTCCTTCTCGGTTCCAAAGACTTTAAACTTGTCGAACCTGAGAATGCACAAAGTATTGCTTTTACGTAGTTTCCAATTCTCACGAAAAACACAAAGAAACTTGTTAAGAAATAATTGCACATATTGTTTGAGAAGTGTAGCTCTTGCTTCATAAACAACCTCATAAGTAGTCGGGATATCCTCATCACAACTGCTCACGACTTTCTCCTTCTCCATCATCCTCTGCGCGTCGTCTTATTCGTATCATACTCTACCGCAACCTTTGACGGAGCGATTTGTTGTAAGTCACGGTGATGTCATTTGATATGGCTAGGCCTTGCTTCCTAGGTATTTGTCATGCGATGATGTTGATGCCCACTTCTGTTAGTAGCATTCTTGTTCTAAGTTTTGCCTTATTAGTGCATATATATGAGATAGCTATATTTGAGTTGATGATTATGTTATTATTCATAGTTTCAAATATGCCTAGTATATATGTTGATGTTGATTCCATTGTTATTTTAGGAATTACAATAATCACAAAAGTGTGTATATACCTAACAATCCAAAAACCTGATATGCACTTTGTGATGGCTGGTTTTGCCGAGGCAATGAAACCAGATAAATTCACTAGTGTGAATTTCAAGAGATGGAAAACAAGGGTCCAATTGTGGATATCGGCTATGAATGTATTTCGGGGTCATGATACCATGTTCTACAGGACCTCGTACTGCTGCACAACAAACAGAGTACGACACGGCAACGATAATATTTGTGGGGTGCATTCTAAGCGTGTTGTCTGACCAGCTTTGTAATGTGTATATGCACATGAAGAGCGTTGTGGGTCTGTGGCATGCACTTGAACACAAGTTTACCTTTCAGACTTTTGTAATAAGGTTGTGAACCATATTTATGACTCTACGAATGGTGTTGAGGCCAATGTGTGACACTCGCGTTTATGTCATATAAATTTTGATTGTATGTCTCGGCTTTCTAGTTTAAATTTAATTCTAAATTTTTCTATAGTTAAATGTTCCAAATGCCAAATTTGTGTGCAAGCGATACAATCTCAAAAGCCTCACAAGGCTGTGGAGGAAAGAAATTTGGAAAAAATGAAACTCATACATTTAGACTTGTGTGAGATGAATGATATATTAACAAAATGAGGGAAAAAATATTTTATGACTTTAATTGATGATGTCACTGGATACTGCTATGTGTATTTATTGAAAACAAAGGATGATGTGTTAGACTACTTTAAAACTAATAAAGGTGAGGTTGAGAATAAATTAGACAAAAACATTAAAAGAATCAAGTTTGATCATGGTAGATAGTACTTTTCTAATGAGTTCAATCAGTTTTGTGCAGAACATGGTATTATCCATGAAATGACACCTCCCTATTCACCCCAATCCAATGGGGTTACCGAAAGAAAGAACCGCACCTTTACTGACTTGGTGAATGCCATGTTAGATACTGCGGATATGTCTGAGGCATGGTGGGGGGAGGTTGTGTTGATGTCCTTAATAGAGCCTCCACTAAAAATAGTGAAGTAACTCCGTAAAAGGTTGAAAAGGAAGAAAATCACCACTTTCGTATTTGTGCACTTGGGGGTGCTTGGCGAAAGTCAATGTTCCAATAACTAAAAAAACGCAAACTTACACCTAAAATAGTGGATTATGTCTGTCTAGGATATGCTCATCATAGTACAAGCTATAGGTTTCTACTAGTTTAATATGGGATATTTGACATGTCAATCAATAGGATAATGGAATCCTGAGATGCTATTTTCTTTAAAAATATATTTCCTGTGAAAAATTCACATAACTCTTCTAGTCAAGCAAATGATTTAACTCCTAAACCTACCGCTCCAATTGAGTATATTGAACACACACATGAACACGTTCATGAGGATGATGACAGTGTTGTAGCTCCTCGAAGGAGCAAGAGATAAAGGATTGCAAAATCTTTTGGTGATGACTTCATTGTGTACCTTGTGAATGATGTTTCCAAATCTATTTCAGAGGCATATGCATCTCCTGATGTAGAGTACTGGAAGGATTCGGTTCATAATAAAATGGATTCCATTATCGCTAACGGAACTTGGGAAGTCATTGATCGTCCATTTGGTTGTAAGCCAGTTGGATGCAAGTGGGTGTTCAAGAAAAAGTTTAGGCCCGATGGTACAATAAAAAAGTGCAAGGCTCGCTTCTGGATAAAGGTTATACTAAAAAAGAAGGTGTAATATCCTATTTATTTGCAGAAAATATAAGGAGTTTGAGAGATTCCTTATTTGCCTCGCACAGAAATAGAATAGAATCTATAATCATCTTGCAACATGATTTTCGCAACTGGAACGACTTCGAATGGAAAATATCATAACAACAAAATTGTAGATCTCTTTTCATAGTCCAATTTAGAGTCCTCATTGACATAATTTGAACTTTCGAGATTTGAGATACGGGGCCCGCAAGGCAGCCTGACAGAGAACTAAGGTCCAGAATCGAGTTAACTTTCATGGCAAATTTCGTAATGAAGAAGGCATTTTCAGAAAAACTCCACAAATAGAAAGGTGAAGTACTATAAGTTAGCTAAATTTTAAGATAAAAATCACTGCATTCTAAGTTCAGAAGAGAAAGTTACGATCTCTGAGGTGTGTGCTGCATAGAAAGAAAGTACGAGAACCTGGGCCTCGGCCCTTTAGCCCAGAGGCCCATGTGGGGAGAGGCGCCAAGGGAAGGGGGTGGCGGTTGAACCCTAGACCCCCTCCATCCTTGCTCCTCCTTCTCCCTAGAGCTGCATGCATAAGGGTAATAACGGGTGTTTGTCATTGTTTTGTTGATTTATTTCTATGAGATAAAACAATGTGTTTGTAATATATTTTAGTGTCATGGTATTATTGATGAAAAAAAGTAAGATTGAGTTGATGACGCAACTACCTTAGGGATGACATGGTGAGATTTTTATTGCTTAAATGTGATTATGATATATTAATGCAAATACCATGGGGATGACATGGTAATGTTGTTATAGTTAAATTAATTATTGCATCATTCTTTGATCCTTGAGGCTTGGTCTACGCTGTATCCAAGTAATAAGAAGTTTGAGGTCCCCGTCATGTATTAGACGGGCATGAGGTTCCCACACCCGTGGAGTGTATACTTGAGGTCCCTGTGCTAAAAGCACATGCATGAGTATGTATCGACGAATGCATACCCCGCATTACCGGTATATGCAAAAGAGAGAAGAAAAATGCATTTGTAGCACGAGCATTGCATGACAATTAAAGTTAGATGGATATGGTGATACTATGGATGATTGTATGTGATAGGCTTTACTAATATTCAAAGTATGTTTATGAGATTTGGGTTTTTGTCTTGTTTGTACATGATGAGTCTTGGACTCACGCTTGTTTATTTAATATTTTAGGTGAACTTTGATGATGGCATACTTTGGGAAGAAAGTAGAACATGGTACTGTTGCACTTGAGAATCACTTTATTCCATTTCATGATTCAATCATTTCGGAATTGTAATAATTAAATAGGTTGTGGTTCCCTTAGTTCCTCATGGTCGATATTATTGCTAGTTGTTATTTTTCTCTTAATTGAAATTTATGCCTTTGATAATTAATTAGATTGAATTATAATTGAACAATGATTAACCGTCTTGCTGAAATTTATGATTACCTCATTGTATAATGTTTAATCGTGACGCCTACAAGGTAATACTTGCGTTTGATGTAGAAAAGTGTAGTAATAATAGTTGTAGGTGACATCTTGGGCTTTTGCTATGCCGAGGTGTTACAGAAGGTGAGGATTTTTTTTTGATATATACTCACATGTTGCCGGATTAACCACTATTTGAGTACTATTATCTTTAGCTACCTCACATAGTCTTATTGTCCATCAAATGGACGTAAATACAGCTTTCCTTAATGAAGAGTTGGATAAGGAAATTTACATAGATTAGCCTGATGGATTTGTAATACCTGGACAAAAGAGCGTGGTCTGTAATTAATTGAAATGTTTATACGACCTTAAACAGTCACCTAAGCAATGGCATGAGAAGTTCGATAGAACTTTGATATCTACGGGGTTTGCGCTAAATGAATCCGATAAATATGTATACTATCGCTATGGTGGGGGTAAAGGAGTAATATTATGTTTGTATATTGATGACATACTTATATTTGGGACAAACATTGATGTGATTAACGATATTAAGTCATTTTTATCCTAATGTATTGATATGAAAGATATGGAAGAGGTTGTTGTTATTTTAAATATCAAGTTGATCAATGATGAGAATAGGATTACCCTATTGCAATCCCATTAAGTGGAAAAGGTCTGGAGCTGTTTTGGCTATATAGAAAGCAAACTCTCCCCAACACCCTATGATCCTAGTCTAATACTTCGAAAGAATCAAAGATTAATAAATGGTCAGTTGAGGTACTATTAGATTATTGGTTCACTCATGTACTTGGCTAGTGCTACTCGTCATCACATCTGTTTTGTTGTAAGCAAATTGGGTCGGTTTACCACTAAATCCAGGAGACGATCATTGGCGCACACTTCAGCGAGTTATGCAATATTTGAAAGGTACAATGAGTTACGGAATTAACTACACTGGGTATCATGGTGTACTTGAGGGATATAGTGATTTCAATTGAATTTCTGATGCCGATGAGATAAATGCTACGAATGAATATGTATTCACTCTAGGCGGTGTTGCGTCTCATTGAGGTCTTGCAGACGGTCCATACTGACAAGGTCAATTATTGAGGTAGAACTCGCAGCATTAGACACATCCACTATTGAGGCGAAATGGCTGTGATAACTCTTGATGGATTTACCGGTTGTTGATAAACTAATTCCAGTTATCCTTATGTATTGTGGTAACTAAACAGTTATCATAAAGGTGACAAGCGCAAAGGATAATATGAAATCCTCATGACATGTGAAAATACGGTTGAAGTCTGTCAGAAAATTGAGAAACTCTAGAGTGATAGATGTGGATTATATCCAAATAACTAAAAATCTGGCAGATTCCTTTACAAAGGGACTATCACGGAATGCGATTGAAATTGCATCCAAAGAGATGGGAATGAGACCCGTGTGAGTTACACACAATGGTAACCCAAACCTATGTGATCGGAGATCCCGTGAAATATGCGTTGGGACAAACAAACCGTTTGGGTAACCGTAGAGTACATTCTTACTTTATATCTCACTCTGTTGGAGATGCAGTACTCTAATTACTGTAAGACTGGATGACTTTACCTTAATGTGTTCCGAGGCTCAATAACAAAATAACGTCCTGCAGGGTATTCGTGTAAGAAAACATGTATATGAGCCTGACTGTTGGTCACAGTCCATGAGATTTGGGTGATCTATAAGAAGCTCATGAAGAGACATAGGGGTATGACCTATATGCTCCACTCGAGGAGTAATCAATTGACGGTCAAGTATCAGCAAAAGCCTTAGATGAAATTTGTCCGCACAAAACTACTAATTCAAGTCTTATTCCATTGTGTAGTTGTAGGCGAGTGTAGCTTGATGTTCTAGGTGGATGTTCAATCTTAACCGGTCTTCGCCGAAAAACTGGTATATCAACAACACTTTAGAATTATAGGCAAATTCGTGGTGCTTTTGGGACCTAGTGAGGGATTGTTTGAGTTTTGGGCTTAGTCCATTCAATATTCTAATTAAATCATAGGAAAATCTGAAAGGCTCACTCATGCAAGGTGCAAGGTGAGAAGTTTAGTATCATATTGTTAGTCCAGGTGGGAGTAGACCAATATATAAGGTGAAGTTGGTCTTATCTATTTGAAGCAAGTAAAAGAAGAACACACGCGTGCTCGCTCGCCTCGCCATCGCCATCACCGGCGATATCGTGTCCTGTTGGATGTAGATATGAGGGAAATGACTCTTCTCCCACAACAGAAAAAGAGATAGATCAGTACTAAGAATAGAGAGCCATGTTCCTCTGTGTTGCGTAACCTTGGCCACTCCATCCCTTCTTCGGCGTGCACCGGGGAGAATAGTGTCTCCGAAGCCGGTGTGCCTCGCGATCTTCTACCGCGACCTTCGTCGGAGCGATTCTTTGTAAGCCGCGTTGATATAATTCCATATAGTTAGACCCTGCTTCGTAGATATTTGTCATGTCGTGATGTTGATACCTACTTCTGTTAGTAGTGTTCTTATTCCAGACTTTGTCTTTGTTAGTGCATATATATGACGTAGATGTATTTGAGTTGATGATCATGTTACTATTTATAGTACTAAATATGCATAGTATATATGTTTTTATTGATTTAATTATTATTTTATAAATTATAATAATCACAAAAGTGTGTAAATGCCTAACAAAATTCGTTTGGACCAGTTAATGCAGACGTTTCGTACTCGAGAGGAGACAGGATCAAAGCAGCGTGCTGCAACGGCGTAGCCATCGGTGTGACAACGAGTTTCAGAGGAAGTCCTGGATCTTGTAGTTGGAAGTGCTCGAGTTGCGCAGCAAAATCTTGTCTTCTGCTCGCAGTTTATTGTCACTAGCATCAGGAGGCAACACCTTTCCGTTCTACAGCGGGTCGAGTCAGTCAGTCAGACGATGATAAGTTGATAGCCTATCTAACTTGAGCACAACTGATCTGCTGCACAGGTAGAGCGTTTGCCGTTGCTCTAGTTTCTGTTTCAGGAAAATAAGACTAGGGCCATTTTGCAGAAATTGACCGCCTGTCAGTGCAGTGATCTTGTTTTCACGTTTCTTATTTTGCTTCAAGAACCCATGCGTTCTCTCTTCAGGAAACTGGTAAAAATACAGAAGCACGTTCTGATTTTATTTCAGTACACTGGTGAAGTGTAGGACAGTAGTAGTACTGAAGACAAACAGCCACAGGTACTACCACCATTCAGGGTCTACCACTCTATATAGCTTGGTGCTACATCAACTGTCGATTTATTGAAGGGAGGCCTTGCATGATTTTGATTGAGACGCTTTGTCATGGGCAAAGACTTTTTTCTTCTGGAGGAAAGGAAGTTCTATAAGGAGGCTTTGTATATTTCAAGTTGGATGTAGTAGCAAATACTTAAGACACATTATTTAGAGAAAATTCAAAGTATACCACTGAATAACTATATAATTTACAATATACAGTAAAATACCAGTAACGTATTGTCAGAATCTGAAATTACTTGGTGGCATCTAACGAATTGTCCCCCATTATTTAAGCACAAAGTTAGAAATCAGCTACACCAGTTGGAAAAACAGACGAACACGTTAGGAGTACTAGTTCCTCTGAAACATTTTTTTAGGTTACTGGTTAATCTGAAACTGAACACGCGTTAGTCGAACACTTTTCTTTCTAGACACACACATGGCTTCATCCAAGCCATCCAGCAGAACGAGTGGCCCAGATCTACCACACTCCACGGCGCGGAGTGCAGTTACACGAACGTGGTCTTCTCCACCTTCCACCCCTCGGGCGCTCCCCTCCTTGTCTCCTTTCCTCCCAATCGTTCGACCCGACCGCCACTCCCCACTCTGGCCACCCTCTCGACGCGCCGCCCGCCTCCGAGATGACTACCACATCCCCGGAGACCGGACGCGATCTCCCGCCGCGCTCCCCCCTCCCCCTGCCCTGCTAGAGATCCGGGTTGTCGTTGGTAAGCCGCCGCCTCCCTCTACCTTCCCCCCAATCCTCGAGTAATCTGCCTGATTTGCGTCTAATTCCTGCCTGGTTGCTCCCCGAGTTGCTCTGGTTGAATTGTGTCCTTCGATCCTTTCCTCCCCGGCTGGTAGGGAACTAGGGAAACCTCCCCGATTTGAACATTTCCGTGGGTGTGTGGATACGAAATGTGTGGATTTTGTATTTGTTTCCTAGATACAAGTTAAACTTATGCGTAGCCATGCCCCCTGTCCTCGACTTTCGCGGAATTACACCATGAGAAATACGAGATGATTTGCATCCTGGACGGTGCGGTGATCTAGCTGTCATTGGGGGCGGCTCAAGGGAGCGGGTGCCTTGTTGGGCGCAGGCAAGGAGCTACATGAGAGGGCATTGGTTAGATTAGGGTAGGTTAAGGTTCCAGACTTTCGGTAGTGGCTGCAAGCCTGCAACAATGAGGCCGGTGGCCATCGGTGTGACAACGAGGTTGCGGCGTCAAATATTGACCGATGCTGGTGATGGAAGCTGAGGAGCAACCACCCAACTACTAACTGGATAATGTCGTGAAGTATATGTTATAATCCTGTGGGAATTGCGCGATGGAACAGGTTATGGATCCTGATATGGGCCCTTTCCAAATGCATCTGGAGGACTGTTCAATCATGTCTGTTGAAATCTTCAAGAGGGTATGGCATAGCGTAATCTCACTTATCTAAACAGGGCCGAGGCTGAGTTTCTAGCTGGGGGCATTGGCTTAGGCTCATTAACTGTGGGCGAACCCATTCTCCTTCTAGAAGCTGTCCCTAAGTGTGTTGGATGAGGCATAAGCTTTATTAATCTCGAGCTCCGTCAAATATGCCTTGGATACTATATGATTGTGAACATGTCATGATGCAAATGGCTGTTTTCCCAACTTTGGCTGACAACGAGAAATCACATCGTAGCTTATGAATTATTGTATATCTGTTGCGACGCATTAAAACAGCTCAATTTAGATGTATTAACACAACTCAACTTAGGTGTTATTGAATTTTAAAATCATGTAGGGTTCAACTAGGCTCATAATGCTGCATTTTTTTTCTTTATGTTTCAAAGAAGTGTTCAGTGGTTTCTTCATGGGGCAACTTAAGAAAAATATTAAATGATGTGTGAGCACTACACAAACATTGTAGGGTCTATTCGATCCTTCCGTTTAATGTGTTGTAAGCCGTGTAGACCTGTACCCAATGGGTTCTAACAACATATTCACAGTATCCTTTTTCCATTAATGGGCAGTAAGCTCATGCGGTCTCACAGAACCCAAACTGGATATCCCTGCTTCCTAAATACGGTTTTGGAACTCTTGATTAATATCTTCGTTCTACATGTTACAAAATGATAATTAACTGTTTTGACCATCAGCGCAGTTTGCTTCGTGATAGCATGCTTGTAGTTTGTCTTAAAAATTCTTACGTAGAACTAGAGCACGATTCCTTCATGGTAACTGTCCCTCTAAAAGAGTAACAGGAACCAACAATAAGAACTTTGTCTAACATATCCTTTGAGCATGGGTTGTTTCTTGCTGGGTTCCTCACCTTCTTTCGAAGAAGAAAAAGAAAGCCCACAGCTGTTGCTCATCCCCAATTAATTTGCATTTTTCCATTTATGCAATCGCTAATGCAATGTGAAACTGCATTATTGTTTTAAAAATCAGACAACATGGTTGCCTAGTTAATTTTGATTCATTGCCTGGTCAATTGGCCATCTACTTGATATGTTTAGATTTTTGGCTTTTATATCTGTTAAAAAGTGTAGGATATTATGCAGCTTTCATCTATTGCTTTTTCTTTAGTATTTATGAGAGCATTTTGTGCTTTATGTTTTTCTTAATGATCGTAAATAATAGCGATCACTGGAGCAACTTATATGTCTTATGGTTTGGCCTCTAACAGGTTGTCTTAATGTTTGCTTCTGAGACATTCTGATTTCTCTGCTACACAGATTTAGTGTACCAGTTCGTCCTCATTCAACATGTGGAGTTTTGCATCTAATGCCATAGCTGGAAGCTTAAGGAAAAAGGCACAGCCATCAAAATGCAGCCTTTCTAATCCTGATTGCTCTGACGATGATGTTTCTTCGTGTGCAAGTAGAGAGGAAGGCCTTGAATGTCCAATATGCTGGGAATCCTTCAACCTTGTTGAGAACGTTCCATATGTCTTGTGGTGTGGTCACACAATGTGCAAGAACTGTATCTTGGGTCTTCAATGGGCTGTTGTCAAGTTCCCGACCCTTCCTATCCAGCTGCCTCTCTTCATCTCATGTCCTTGGTGCAACCTGTTATCTTTCCGGCTGGTATACAAGGGAAACCTCAAGTTCCCACGGAAGAACTACTTTCTGCTCTGGATGGTTGAGAGCATGAATGGCGAGAGAGCAAAGTTCCATTCCTCTAGTCACGATGAGCGTCATTCCTTATGTCCTTCCAGTGGTGGCCCAAGTTCCAGTCAACACCACCGAAGAACTGTTGCACGAGCTGAAAGCTGCGCTGCGAGAGATGGGAGTGTTGTTGGCAACGTTTCCAATGTTGATAACATCAGTGCATCTCTCAAAAAGTTGATGTTGTTCTTCATTCAGTTGACAGCCAAGTTTCCACTTGTGATAATTTTCCTTCTGATAGTTCTATATGCTGTCCCTGCAAGCGCTGCAGTTCTAGTGCTGTATGTCCTTGTTACAGTTTTGTTTGCACTGCCATCCTTTTTTATTCTCTACTTTACCTATCCCAGTTTGGATTGGCTCGTCAGGGAGATCTTCAGTTGAGTTGTGCTGTTTTGAATTTCATTGCAGTTTGCAACTTGCTGACGCAAAACTTTCACATGCAATCTCATGAGCTCTGTATAGGCTGTCCAATTTGACTTCCTGTTCTTTCTGTTGTGTCATTCAGGGGCAGTAATTGTCTGATAAAACTGTAATTATTACATTGGTGTTCACGAATCACTGTTAGGATTGTAATTTGCTGTTGCTCCTGCCCTACTTTTGTATGATTATATGTTATGCTACCTGTTCAATACTTCATATGTTATAAACTTACACTATGTCCATGTGATTTATATATTACTAGTTGAATGCCCATGCTTTCCTACAGTTAAAAAATATCATACTACCCCAGCACATCGAGTTGATGTCATCGAGCTCGGCTTGCTCGCGAGCTCGCCCCACGCCCTCGGCTCCGCCTACGCGCTTGTCAAGCTTCGACAAAGGTGGTGTCACGCCTCTGGTCGAGATTTCCTGTTTTTTTTTGGGGTGTGTTTTTGCCTGTTAGAGGATTTTTAGGGAGATGGAATTTATTTGTCGGACATTCTTTTATGTTTTTGTTGGAGATTCTATTAGGAGGTGGAAGGAAGAATGGAAGTGGAGAATGTAATACCACCACCAACTCCTCTTTTTTAAAGTAAGTACAAAGATGCATACCTTTACACCAATATTATTAGCTGATAAAGTTGTAAATGACAAGCCAAAATAAGGCTTTAGTAATGGGTCACTCTATGGTTTTTCTTTTTAAAAAATCAATCAAGTTTTTAGGCTAAGATTGCCCCCAAGATTTGTGAAAATTTGTCAGCCCTAAAACGTTAAAAGCCAAGCCAAGCCAAGCCAAGCCAACCCTGCCACCGCAGGTCAAAGACAGCGCAACCCACAACAAATCAAATCACTCCTAAGGTGAGATCGCCTGCTTAGCCGCGCGCAGCCTTCTAATCCCACAAGGCCACCACCCCGATTCGACCGCAAGAACAAAAACTACTTGCGGTCATCGTGGAAGGTGGATGCAGCGGAGGGGAGTCGAAGATCCTAATGGATGATTTGCCCAGTATCGCGTCGGAGAGGCATCAGAGGACTACTTCCAGCTCTAGGTTGGTTGAAAATTGTATTTTTTTTTTTAAATGAGGATCTCTGTTCTTTGTTCCCGTGGTGTTTCTTCCCTCACTTGCACGAATCTTGATTTCTTTTCTTTTTTGTCCCTCTTTTCTTTAGAACATCAAGATTGTGCTCGCCTCTGGACGCCGCGCTCGTACGAAGCGGAACTACGCTGCACCTGCGGAGAGGCAGTCGGACGCGCCCAGGTGGGATAAAATCTATGTTGTTCAGTTTGTTTTACGCAATTCTTTATTTGATCGTGCTTGTTAGTTACTCCATTAAGTTTCCCTTTTTTTTGTAGATTGCAGATTGCTATCGAGTGTGGCACGAAAACTCTCGTACATCGATTATATGCTTAGACCAGCAAAAAGGGCGGTGGTGACAGGAACCAGCTTAATAAATTGTTCGACATTCGACATTTTACCTTTTAATTCGATTTTACAACGTTTTATCGTGTCAAAAGTCTGGACAATTTGCTCATACATTGGAAATAGAATTTGAGTGCACGTATATCTAGATATGGCCAATAAAAGAGTAAATTTGTTGCATTAGGGCAAAACTTGTTCTTATCTGTTGGACATAGGTAACAAGTTGAGTGAAGTATGAACTGCACTCTTTGATTCATTCCGCCCAAAATAGCAAGAAAAATTGAATAAAAAAGAACTAAATAATAAGAGACAGTATATTCATAATTCTCTTTTATGACCTTATACTAATTGAA
Organism: Hsuehochloa calcarea; assembly: GCA_036346395.1. NCBI lineage: Eukaryota > Viridiplantae > Streptophyta > Magnoliopsida > Poales > Poaceae > Hsuehochloa > Hsuehochloa calcarea. The sequence continues at coordinate 33,831,355 of CM070597.1, forward strand.
CTAACATCAAATCAATTTTCAAAAGTTCTTGGGACTATTATATTAGGGAATTGCTATATAACTTCGGATAGTTTTTTGAAAGCAAAACTGTCACTTTTCTGTTCGTTAGATGTGCTATAAGATTCGTGTTGTTGATATGCTGTAAGAAAAAAATATATCATAATAGTCGAATTTTCATTTGTCCGATATGCTTTGAGATTTGCACTTTTTTCTCCATATGATGAATTGGGTCTGAATGTATTATAATTTTTTCTTCGGAAAATAACGGGTTCACCACATTGCCGTATTTTGTTGGTATATAATTTTATTTTATTTCTTTGTTTTTACTCAACATCTCAAAGTACATGTGAAGAACATAACAGCTTCACCAAATTGTCGTATTTTGTTGGTATACAATTTTATTTTTTTATCTTTGTTTTTGTACAATCTCTCAAAGTATATGTGAGATTTTGAATCATGTGAAGGAAGTATGAGTTATTAAGACTTTCAAGAATAATTATAGTGATCAAGAACCAAAATTACATAAATAATTTACTATAATTTATGTATAATGGAGTGGCAATTAAACTTTCAAAATGTGACAGATTTTTACTGAAAAATAGTCGAATTCTAAGTAGACAGACTCTTATATTATGTTAAGACCTAATGTCCCTTATAAAAGAATTCACTTATTGAGACCTGTTTTTTATAACCATACACATAGTGAGACCTTGTTTAACATATTGTGCTTCCTATTCTAAGTCAGAAAAATGTAAAACTATTATAAGCCTATACATTGTGCATATTAACGACGTGGAACCCAAAATCACTTTGATAAGAAAAGCAACTAAAGCATAGACAATAACATTTTATTGTATAAGGGTAATGCTACATTTTTTTACAATACAAGACTTCATGGACAATTAGGTATTCTAAACAGATTTACAAACTAACCTGTCTTGCATATAAACTCCCTACAATTGTTGGATCTTTTGCCATTTTAGCAATATCTCTGTTCAAACAACAAATTATAATTATATGTTTGTTATAATAGTATGTACATGATAAATAATGCTCTTATTAAAAATATCTACTATAGTATGGAGATGATTCTCGTTATGCGATCATTTGGTCATAGTAAAACATTTTCTTCCGTCTTACAAAAATATAAAATACTCGACAACTCCAGTCATTAATGTCTAGCAAAAGTATACAAAACAAACTATGGTACATATGTTTGTATTTTATATACTCTTCCACCATCTAGAGGAAACCAAAGGATGTCTGACAACGATGGTGGTGGAGGAAGGTTTACTTGCAGGGGTGTGACCCCCTCATGATCTCAAATATTCTATTATGGCCATTTGTATCTCAGGAAATTTTGTTATTATGTGACGTCCAAAAAAAAAAAACAATTTTCATTAAAAAATCGCAATCTTAAACCTTGTTTCCATTTTGTTCCTTGCGGTTTTGTGAATCCCCTCAGATTTTTTTATTTTATTTCCTGGAGTTTTTCTCGTGTCGGAAACCCCTTCTCCTCAAAATCTCAAATAAATTATCCCAAAATTCCAAAAGATAATTAGCAAAATCCCATTTGGCCCAATTCGGCTTTCCCCCTCCCAGCCTGCCTCTCTTTTTCTTCTCCCCGTGGGCCACCTTGGCCCAACTTGCAGCTGCCTATCCCATCCCCTTGTCAACCTCGCCTCACACCGGCAACCACCTCCGGCTTTAACTGGATCGGGATCCTAGCAATGGTAGAGGCTAACAGTGTTCTCTGCATTAGCAATCCTCAGCCGTTAGATGGAACGTGGATGGACGAGAGAGATCACTACAACAAAATCTGAACAATGTTTTGATGAAGAAGCAGCGAGCATCCGGAGAGGATCGAGTTGTCCCGAACCTGGTGGCACGCGTCGCAGAGGGCGCAGTACATTACACGCAGCGCCGTTGGGCCCCAGGTGTACGGTTGGATCGCCTCCATCTCCAGGTCCGCCAGCTCCCGTACGTAGCGGATCATGTGCTTGTCCACACTGTCACCGTGGAACCCTATGAACATGACCTACCCGAACAACCACAACCAGTAGACCTCAAAATGCTTCCTCATTGTGTCCTCGGGTGCGTCCTGTACCATATGCTTTGGCTGCAAGAAGACAGAGACATAACTAAGTTAAACAAAGCAATTGAAGAGGAAACACAAGAGTTATAAATACTTACGTAGAACTAGCAGATCCACTTCGTCGCCTGTGTGTCTCTTGTTGAAGTCCTCAGAGCCGCGTTGGCCGGCAACACCGCTGTAATCCCGTGAGGAGGCCCATGCGCCATGTGGCCAGGACGTCGTACGCCGCCAAGGGAAGCCCGCACAGGGTAACCCGGTCAGGAAGCCCACGTCCTGAAGCGTCGGTGCTATCTCCCCACACAGAAGGTGGAATGTGTGCATCTCCGGCCTCCGTCGGTCAACCAGCGCGATCAGGAGGCACTGGTCGTACGAAAATCACCTCGATGTATGACCACCGCCCGCGACGTCTTGTTTCTTCCTTCCACGTCACCTCTACCATTCTTGCTAGTGGAAGGAGGCATGCCGCTCTCAACCTGCGTCGAAAGGATTATGAACATACGTGAGTCCACCCACACAGTTCAGACTAAAATTAAGTACACGAAGGTCATAACTATATGTATCTCAGAACCCAACATGGATCCACTCTCCATGCCCTTGTGGGCGTGCGCAGCTGCAACCCGCCAAACTCAATGGGCTCCTCGCCCTCCCGGGGAGGATGGTACTAAGGAGGCTACGGTGAGTCGCGTCAACAATCGAGTCAAGCAACTAGTACAACCATTGCGTAGCGTCTCCTGGGGCCACCATTCCTAAAAATTTAGTGCGTACATTGTAAATACTGCGATACATACACAAAAAAGTAATAAGTGGGGACATATCTAATTAATTCAATTATTGCAACAAAAAAAATCTATTGCGCGATTAGCGACATATCCCGAACTGATCTACAAATAATTATAACGACGTACTACACGACAATACATGACATGTCAATACATTGCATATAAAAGTATGTAATTCAATCAAATAATTAAAAAAATAATTAAGATCTGGAATTTTTAGAGCTATCTTGTTATCTTCCTTGTTTAAAAGTTATTTTTTGCATTTACACAATTTTACCATACAAAAATGAAAACCAAATTGAAGCTAATAATATTTTAATTAAGATCCACAAATCCTATTTAGCTACTCTGGATTTTTTAATAGAAGTTTTAGAGTTATCTTGCTACTTTCCTTGTTTAAAAGGTATTTTTGGCATTTATAAAATATTTATCGTGCAAAAATCAGAACCAAATTGAAGCTATCAATATTTTAATTAAGATCCATACACCCTATGTAGTTACTATAGAATTTTTATAGAATTTTTGGAGCTATCTTGCTACTTTTGTTATTTAAAAGGTATCCTCGTTATTTACAAAATATTTATCGTACAAAAATAGAACCAAATTGAAGTTAAGAATATTTTAATTAGGCTCTACACACTCTGTTTAACTACTCTAGAGTTTTAATATAATTATTGAGCCATCTTGTTATTTTTCTAATTTAGAAGGTATTCTCAGTATTTACAAAATATTGTAAAAATAAGAACCAAATCAAGTCGATAATATTTTAAGTAGGATCCACACACCCTGTTTAGCTATTCTAGAATTTTCATAGAATTTTAGAGTTATCTTGCCATTTTCCTTGTTTAAAAAGTATTTTCAGTGTTTCAAAATTATTTACATGCAAAAAATGAAAACCTAGAGTTATTTATTTATTTTTTTGGGTATTTTTGCAGATGTAATCTAAATCATTCACGTACTGCACCAGAAATAACATATATACAATAATCTAAACTAAACAAAGCTAAAATGATGTACTACAATAGACTACACTACGACTAAAATTATCTAATGAAATCAATTCTATGTCGCTAGTTTTATTTACTAACCTACCAAGGTTTCGAATTTAATTACAAAATTTCAAGAACAATTACTTGCAAAATAAACGACCAGATCTACTTCTCCCTTTCTCGTCTACTACGAACTGAGAGTGGTCCACTATGAACCAAATTTGGGCGGTTATATAGGTTAGAGTTTCCTACCAACTACACACAGCGACGCTGATGCAAAGCACTGCAGTGGATGAATGAATGACTCACGCACACAACAAGATCAATCAAGAAATCAGCGGTGAACCATGATGTGGAAACATCGAGAGATCAGGACGTGGATGCAAAGCCAAAAGACAAGAGGGCATCGTCAAAAACCACATCAATCTTCTGGAGACCGCACCACATGCACAGCCGCCAGTGGCCAAAACCTCCCCCACGAGGACTTACAACCCTAACTGCTGGTGCCACCGCCAGCCCTAATCACATCCAACATAAATAGTCCTAGGACCCCATACATTACACACATGGTCACCTAAACATCCATGTACAACCCAATAATCCTAGGGCCCAATATGTGGGCTTTTACACCAGATTACACAACCAATTTTGGACACCCAAAAATTGTCACATGTCGTAGCCTCCGAACCGCACCTCCATAGCTTCAACACACATCGTTCATCTTTGATCTCCACGCGCCCCAACTCGAGCCCGACCGTCTCTTCTAGCATCCTCGACCCTCTGGAGCATGACTTCGCACCAAGCCATCTCCTGGTCATCGCTGTAGACTGCGATCGCCTCCGAGTTACCCTGCACATGCAAAGACCAAAACACCATCATTTCTTGACACAAGTTCATCCCAACTTGATCGACATAAGCCCACACACTCTACGCCTCAAATAACATTAGTAAATAATATTGTCAATTATTCATCAGCTAAATTATTTTAGACCTAGCCACATGGTTGAAAGATCTAGACCCGCCATTATGAGTTAATGAAGTGTTTTGGTGATTAATGATAAATCTAATTGTGAGACTAACTCTTTTGTCAAGTATTATCTTGTGTAGTCTCATTTGGATATAAAGGTGAAATTCAACGAGATATGCATTCAACTTACACTCTTATATAATGTTGCATTCATCGGATCCGAAATATAGGAAGAACTCCACCATTAGTATATCTTGAATATGTGCATATGTTTTCTTTACACATATGTGTATGCACACGTTTAGGGGGGGCTCATTCTATATTTTGCAGTTTCATTAGTATTGGTCCATAATCTATTTTTCACATATATTTGGGATCTTTACTTTGAAACATATCCGTTTGAGTATATAGAACTTGTGTAGTTTTTGTATACTTATGTTTTGAGTAAATAGAACTTGTGTAGTTCTTACATACTCATGTCGTGAGTATATGTAACTTGTGTAGTTCATATATACTCACGTTGTGTTACCTTTATCTAAATTCAATTTCTGTGTAATTGAAGTGGTTATCATTAATTACCAATGAGGGAAAGATTGAAGTATCTTGTCCCGCCATTATGTGATAATGGTTTGTTGTGGTAACTAATGGTAATCACATTGTGGAACTAACATTTTTCATGAGTTGGATGAATAGGTTATGTTCCAGGATGATGAAGACTTGGGATGATCATGAGTTGATCATCAAGTCAAGAGCTTGGTGTAAAGGATGCATCATGAGTTGATACTTATCAAGAAGAGGTGATCATGAGTTGATCGTCAAGACAAGAGAAGACCCATCATGTGTTGATGGAGGTCAAGCAAAGGATCATCATGTGTTGATGATCATCAAGTTAATGACCCGGATTTGAAGTGATGATGTGCGTCATCAAGCTTCAAGAAGATGCAAGGCAAAGGTATGACTAACTAGGGTTAAGGATGTGTTCCTAGTCTTTTACCGGTCTTGGTGTTTGGTTGGAAGACCGGATTGCTAGTATAGGTTGCCGTACTATTAAGAGGGGTCTTAACTAGTAGTTTGAGTTAGTCATGTGTTGATAGCTCAATATGGTTGCTCTAGCTCATCTAGGCATGATGCTATTTATTTGCGAATGTGTTTTACAAATAGTCGAGGCTCATGCATAACCCTTGTAGCATGTGACTTAAGTTTGCAAATGTGTTTTGCAAATGGTGTAAGTCCATATACCTTATTCCTTGTGATGAATATTCTAAAATGTTGGCAAATGTGTTTTGCAACTAGCTGAGAATATCATCTTTTAACCTTGTTGGAATTGTACTCAAATGAGCGAATGTGTTTTGCCATTTGAAGTGAAGCAAATGTGTTTTGCTTCTGTGGTCTGGCGGTCAGACCGCCTGTGTGGACCAGTCTGACCGGTGGCAAATCGGTCTGACCGGCCATCTGTTGGCGGTCCAACCGATTTCCTTTGACTTGGATTCTCTGTGCGGAAGTTCCATCCTTGTGAAAATGGAACTTCCGATTTGAGGAAGTTCCGGGGTTCGTTGCGGAACGTTTATTCCAGAGAGCGCCCGTTTTGGGACTTAGCCAAATTTCCATCAGGCGGTTGGACCGGCTAGCATTGGCGATCGACCGATTGGCGGCGGTCGACCGCCAAGACATGGCGGTCCGATCGTCGAAGGCCCAACGGCTAGATTTATAGTCGTTGAGGCACGCGCGTCCGACCGCCATTAGTTGGCGGTCGACCGCCCTGGTCGATTTGAGGAATCTTCTCCCAACGGCTAGTTTTTGTGTGTGGGCTATATATATCCACCTTGACCGGTTGGGAAAGGTTGCTGGTGCTATTGTTGAGTGCTATACTTATTCTTTGAGCTAAGAGCAAGACCTTCTTCTCTTTTGTGCATGTGTTGCACATAGTGAGATTTGAGAGCAAACCCTAAGTGCATGTGTTGCCTTAGGTAGTGAATTGTGTATCCACGTGAACGTTTGACACTTGATTAGTTCAAGTGAAGGTTGAGATTTGTTTCTCTTGGTGTTTGCCGATACCTAGACGGCGTGGAGGTGTCGTGCCCGGTGATCTTCTCAAAGAAGCTTGTGAGAATGCCTGGTGTGTTTGTGAGTGGTTTGGTGCCGCCATCTCCGGAGTGGAGGAAGAGCAACCCTAGTGGAGCGAGGTGTTGGTTCGGTTTGGAACCGATCCAAGTGATTGGACTTACCTCGGAGGTGTTGGCTTAATTAGTGGAACCGGTCCAACGTGGTTGGGCTTACCTCAACGTGGATTAGGGGAGACCGGCAAGTCTCCGAACACCACGGTAAAATATAATCGTGTCATCTCGTTTTTACTTGTGCTTTACTTTGAGCAATTTACATTCTTTCTTCAATTGCTTATATTTCTTGTATGATTGCTCGTATTGTATTGTATTTATATGTTGGTGCACTTAGTTGAGTCTAGTTGATTTAGGTTTTAATTGTGTAAAACCAATTCGTTATTAGCTTCCGCATTATATATTGGTTTTAGAGCTAAAGAATTTTTATAACCGCCTATTCACCCCCCTCTAATCGGCCACCTCGATCTTACAATGGTCTAACAAGTATGTAACAACCTATACATTAAAATTAAAAAAATAGTGATACAATAGCAAATTGTACTTAAATGATCATGAACATTCAAAATAAAAGAACCATACCACTGAGATGCTAGCTTCAATGATGACTCACGAGGTAAATTCATTCTGCGAGATTTCATGCATGGGAAGGATCTTATGATTTTATCATCATCAATAGATTTAAATATATCCCGCTTGGTGTAGCACACCATCAAATCATTCAGCCACTCATTCGATACCTTGTTGCACAAATCTGCTTTGATAATATTTATTGTCAAAAATATTCTCTCCACAGGGACGGTTTCTTGAAAAGAAAACAATAGAAACAAAAAGGCGTATCTTTTTCCACACTATATTCTAACCAATTAAACTTATCATACCCTGATTCTTGAAAGGATCTTCACACTTTGTCATCTAATGTCTTTGGAAAGGCATGCTCAATTGCTCGAGTTGGATTATTCAACAAATATATCCTCCTCACATCATATCTAATTTCATTAGTAAAATCTTCTATTGGTATGCGATGCGTCGGATCGGGAATAATTTCATCCGTATTAAATTCTAGTCGAGACTTCTTTGGTTGAATTGCGCTCTTATCGGTTGGGGGAGTACTACTTGAATTACTTGTAAAATAATTATACAAAGTTTGTTTCTCTATTATTGCAAACCTACAAATTAATGGCTAATTGTGTATATACCACACTACATCAAACTTACTAACAAATTGGTAATGGAGTAAAAAATATATATCAAATTACCAGCCCAATTCCCAAATCACTGTCATCCGCAGTCGGCATTATATCAGCAGTTTAGCACTTCAGTCTTCTCTTCCCCAATCCCCACCCGACTGCCCGCTGCCGTCCGCCTAAAATCCGCCTCCCGGCCTCCTACTCCAGGCCTCCACTTCCCGGCCTTCCCCCACTCGGCCTCAGATTCCCCTCCCGGCCTCCTGCACCCGGCTGCCGGCTGGCCCAGACCCGCCTCCGCCCTCCGACTCCCCCTCCCCCACCCGACCGCTGGCTCCTTATCTCGGTCCAACCACCCAGATCCGCCTCTGGCTCCCCCTCGCCCACCCGGCTCCCTGCCTCGGCCCGACCGGCCTAGATCCGCCTCCGGCTCCCCCTCCCCTACCCGGCCACCGGCTCCCTACCTCGGCCCGGCCGCCCAGATCCCTTCGGCTCCCTCCCCCCGCCGCCGGCTCCCTACCTCGGCCCGTCGCCCCGATGGCCTCCCTCCTCGTCCTCGGCCTCCTCCGCCAGTCTAGCTACAGGCTACCGGTGGTGATGTGGCGTCGAGGACCACGGTGGCCCGCCCTAGCTCCCTCTGGCTTTGGCTAACCCCAGGTCGTTAGGTGCACTCGCTCGAATGAATGGGGATCGGAGAATTTTGGAACGGGAACAACAGGGGACTACCGTGTGGACCGGTGGATGTGAGACTGTGAGTTGGGCCTAGGCTTCGTTGCTTCGGCAAGGGAAAGCCCACATGCATTTGCTTAGTTGCTCTGCTGCTTCTTTCTTCTTCTTGTTTGGCACAGGCGCGCAGCCATAGCAGTTGGACGCGAGGAGCTGAAGTTGTCGGTGGAGAGTGGTCTTCGGCCCGACGAAACCCCTGTTGGATTCGCCCGTGGGTGCGGCCGTTCGGGTGCGCGGTGTGGCATGCAATCAGGCTGATGTCGAACAGCGCGACACGGACGCCGCTCCAGGCCCAGCCCCTCGCCGTTGGCGGCGACCACCTCGAAGTGGTCCGGTCGTTGTCCGACTTGCTCGTGTCCATCGCGTACAGCCTGTCGCCGACGGACACGAGCATGGGGGTCGTTCTGCAGTTCGGCGGGGGTGCGAGGGCCGACGGCCAGGCCCCGTCGCCGTGTCGTAGACGAGGATGGGAGCTTGGGCGTCCACCTCCTTTCATTGATCAGATTATACAGTACAATTACAAGTAGAAGAAAACGACTCTGTACACGAACTATACACTAGAGAACAGAGATTGCCGAAACGGGATGGAATCCCATTTTCGGACGAACTACAGGAATTGGGCAGCAATGCCTCGGCTGGACTGGAGCCCGGTTCGGTAACACGGTGATTGGAGTCCAACTTGGGAGTCTGAGCAATGTGCAGCGGATGTTGATCACGAGAGGCTTCATCTTGCGAGTTCTAATACTGATCGATCTTGGCGCCGAGTCGGCTACGCACGTTCGTCGCGCGCTGCGTGACGGTTAAGGTGGCAAACCTGCCCAAATTAAACTGTTTTAGTGTTGGTGCACAGTGCACTATTGCAATTATGAATGGACCCGGTCTCCCGGTTCATCGAATGCACGAGCTGGGCCTGGGTATTGTATGATTACTACTACATATTTTTTTTTTTTGTAAACTTTGATTACTACACATTCAATCATCACTTCCATCACAAATCTGGAAGCAAATCCTCCGCAGGAACTGTAGAGGAGAACTATTTCTACAGCGAACTGAGCCTGCTGCCGTACCATCACAAATCCGGGAGCAAATCCTCTGCCGTACCTGTAGAGAGCTATTCTACAGCGAACTGAGACTGCTACCGCAGACTGCAGCACCTCACTGTAGATACAGCAACGCTTTTTCACTGTAGACGTGTAACACTGTAGAATTCACTGTGGTTGTTGTGACTGCAGTGCTTGATCTGAGATCTTGTTTTTCGATCGGACGTGAAGAAATGATCCTCGTGCAAATCATTATGTATTTAAACCTTCAATGCGGATGATCCGTTCCCTACAAATCTAGCCTTCCTCTGCTCCCAAACAACCTAACCATCTAGGCTATCGAGGCCACAAACCTTTTCTGATGTTTCATGGACGGATTTGGTTTGCATTGGTCTGATTTGATGACTTCCGCAAATCATGCATCAATGGGCCATCATCCAACAACCATGTGTGGGAAGTCCTTGTCACATGTACTCCTACCGTCCTACGCATGCAGCTAATTGCAAAGACCCTAGCCTGTTCTGTCCCGGAGAAGTGAGAATTTGATGCCCATTGCCGCGTGGCCGTGGACAGGAATACAGGATCGACGGGCCTACTCGTTGTCCATCAGAAGGGCTGCATGCCGTTGCCGATCATTGAATTGCTTAGCTGTTCCTTTCAGAAAGGCATGGTCCATATGTCCAATACGAATTGCAATCTGTCGGTTTAAATGGACTGCCTGAATTTTCACCATCTACTACTGCTAATCAATGATATACTCCGTAACACTCCATGCATCATGTCAAAGTAATCTACTTAGCTACCAGTGGTCAGTCTAGGAGCTGAACTGGACTTTCTACTAGAACGCTAGTTGACCAACTTTCTACTGCATGCATGTTTGGCAGCAGAGGCAATGAAAAGACAGATGACAATCTAGCAGTAGATTTTTCTGGCAGAACAACAAAATTGTCTGTCGTTGCGGGGGGCGAATAAAGCGGGGAGGGCCCAAACCCCAAATGGAACCCTTCAGTTATTCAGTCAGTCTTTCCGTTCCGTGCTTCTTTTGTGCTGTCAGATCTGTAGTAGCATGAAAGACTTTCTTCCAGACTGCGCGCAGACTGCAGAGCAGTGTAATGGAACAGTAACCTAACCCAGTCATCAATCTCAAACTCATGTAAATCCTACGAGTAGAAACAACGCGGCTCACTCGGTCTACAATATACATTAGGATAAGATATTGCACATGACAAATTCTGCCAGAGCTCAGAAGGCCGTGAGTATAGACTATAGAGTAATCACAAATCTAAACTTGGTGAGATTTGAGATTTGACACACACGCAATAGATCCTAATCGGTGCAATTGTGCAAATGCCAGAATCTGTTATTGAAAAAAATTACTCAAGAAGGCGCAGGCATTCCAGTCCAACTACACGAAACAACAATTAGTCAACTAAAAAGGGCTGCTAAAAATGAAACGGGAAAGAAAAGAGAAGTAGACATCAGGTTCAAATATTGATGTCCTATTACGCACAGACAGGTACGCTTTAATAGAAATTATGTGAAATTACATATGTATCTTTGGTCTCTGTTTGTTTAGCATGTGCTAAAAAGACTGTGCACGTGTACATCTTCGTTGTAATAGAAAAAAAAGGAGAAGACCATGAGCCTCTAGGACCCCACCAATGACTGATCTAATCTAACCATCGCGAGATTCCTCATTCTCCTATTATTTTTCTTGCTTGGCCTTTAAGTATGCTTTTTATTTGATGTGGTACGTAGTTCTGCTTTACCAGTGGAGTAAGCATCTCACGTTTTGATGATTACTTGTGATCAAAGTAGAAAACTGGCTAAGATGATGATAAGTTGTATTAGGGCTTTTTCAGGAAGTTGTCGGACCTAAATTTTATAATCTAGAATTCTTTGTAAAAATACCGCGCTACTCCTTGGATCAGTAGGTAGCGCTCACAGGATACATTGCTGAATCATTTCATGCATAACGTAAACCGAACCATTCATGATATTACAGACAACAGAGTTCAAATATACCGTATCAGGCCGAGTTTACACAAGGGGCCGAACATGCCAAATGAGTACAATACATAAATAGCGAAAACGGTAGCAGAAGCAAAAGGGTAGAGCACGTCTCTCCACAGGCAAGCAACTGAGGTAGCTCGTGTACGACCGATATTAATCAAGGACTTAGATAATATTGGTTGTACGCAAGCACCGGCGGAGCCAGCTAGATTGAGGTGAGACCTAGACTAAAGAACTAAACTACTCTTCGCCATTGCCTTGACCATCGACACCTTGATCCTCGTAGTAAGCATAATCTTCACGATTCGCGGGTCCTGAGGGTTTGGGGAAAGAGCGAGGATAAGCACAATTTCCGTGCTCGCGAGCCAACACAACAGATGCAATAATATATATGCAAGGTTTAACAAAGATAGCCCGGGTTCTTTTATTTGCTCAAAGCAACATTTATAATTATAAAAATATTAGAAAGTCATATCACTTAGCATTTTAACTAAATCACACTTTATTAAAGAGATTAGTGTGCAATATTAATAACAACAAAGGTTACCTCCACCTTATGCTTATTTTTTATGATGGTTACATCCATCTAATATCAACACTGGGTAAGACTACCCAGGAAAGATCCAAAATAAGGGCTAGGTGAGCCCGACACATTATTTATCCCACCCACAAAGTTTTATAAATAGAACTAACTCTTGCAAGTTCTCATGTCCGCTGTGACCATGGGCACGGTTGTTCGAAAAGTTTATTTATCTGCAGAGACAGTACATTTTACCCACAAGAGATAATCGTCTTGATATATATACACATTTCCTTAGACGTGTGAATCAAGCGAGATTACCACAAGGCCTTTACAAGGCATCTCTCGATATTTGCTACACCCGCTAAGGTTTCACCTTAGTAGGGTTACGCTCACGGTGACCTGTCAACCCTTACTCATACCCCCTCTTGCGCCATATGGCTTACGCTCACATAGACCCGTAAGTCGTACACCCCAACCCGTAGCCCCGAAGGCTCACGGCGAAGCGGGTCTTTCAATGGTGTAACTCACACAAATGGACACCAATTATTTGGCCAGGTCGTTACCATTATTAGATTTATGGTTGTATTGTTTTACATTAGTAGGTTATCATAGGATTAAGTCCTTAAAAATTATCTGGGCGGTTCATTCCTCGTACCAACCACAAACTAATATATCTTGAACTACATTAGTACCCATCAACATACCCTCCAACATACCATCCGCCTAGATGCGATATTAGCGAGTTTTTAGGGTTTTGAGAAGTGTAAACCAAATTATCTCAACCATAACAGTCATTTCCCCCAATGACTACCCAAAACCAATTTTATGTTTAAAGGATGATGATAGGAGTATTTAATACCCCTGGTACTTAAGCAAGACTAGCATGACGCTTAAGTACAACTATAACAAGTAGATTACCACATAATTACTAGGGTGACAAGGATTAGGGAATTTAATTATCAAGGAATGGTATATTAATTATTTAATCATCAAGTTGGCATTTAACTACCTTAGGATTATTTGACATACACTTGCATAAAAAATTAAAGCATGCAATTTGATATTTTAAAAGAATATAATTAGCATAAAATGTATGTTCAATATGATCAAAGTATTGACTCGCCTGGGTCAAAGGCTACAGGGTCTTGGTAATCTTGATCCTGATCGAACAGGAGATCTCCGGCTTCTTCAAACTCTACTCGGACGAACGTACCAGAAAAGAATAAACAAACAAATAAAACAAATAAATAATAAATGGACTCCAAAATTAACCAAACTAGTACCAAAATATAGATCTTGAATTTACACATTTATAGAGATAAATTTCATAATTTCTCGAGTTATAATGAAGGAGATATGATTTTTTTGAAGTTTTTCAAATGAATTTTTTAACTAAAAAGAAAAAAAAATCAGAAAAATAGAGGAGAGAGAAAACCTACTGTTGACACTTGGGGCCCAGCGCGTAATGGCATAACGCACGTAACAGTGCGTGGACCTCCAGTCCACGACACAGGCGCGCTGGTCCATCGGAACAATGCCACTGTAGGGCCCACTTGTCTGCCACTGAGAGCCAAATTGGGTTAATTAAAACTAGCATCACTATTTACCAGGCCCACGCGATAGTGACACGTACGACACTAATGCTGGTAATTAAACACACTAAGCCAGCTATTAGCGCTAATGGCCAACAATAATCACCAGCAGTTAAACGCGCTACAGTGTCGTCTCCATCCCGACAACACAGAGCAGAGGGGAGGCCGGGGCGGCGTGGCACGTTGCCGGCGGAGGGAGGAGTGGTGGTGCCAGGGAAGGGCAAAAACGGGTTTCCCTCGCCGAGGTGGAGCCAGTGGCAGTGGTGGCAGCGCCGAAGTGTCACCGGAGTGGCGACGCGACAACTGGAGGTGGCGGTGGAGGTTTGGCCAAAACGACGACGGAGCTTCGGTGTTCCTCGAAAAAATATCGCGGGAGCATGAGGTAGGCGGGGCTTAAGGACCATACCAAGCCAAGAATGGCGGCCGGAGGTGGACGGAGCAACGAGATCAGCAGCGAGGAAGGGTCACAGTCAGAGCTGAGGAAGATCGGGAAATTCGTCGCCTCCTGTGGACCAAGAACCAAATTAGCAAGGGGAAAAGCTATCTTGATCTCTGGAACACGGAATGACGCGAAGAGGTGAGCAATGGCTTCACTAATTCGATTAGACGACGATGAGGCGGCGCGGCCGGGAACTGGAGCTTTGGCACTTCGGTGCTCTCGGGTGTTGGAGGGGAAGCAAGGTGGGGGAGGAGCAAAGGGAGGGTGCAGAGGCTCTTTATAGCAGGATGGAGAGGGAGGAGTCGTTGTCTAGGCGTGGAGGAGGCGCAACGGCCGAGGGCGGCGCGGCAGCGGAGAATCGAGTGAGGGTGGTGCGGCAGAGAAGAGGGGATGGGATGCGGCGCTGGCAGGCAGGAGTGGAGGCGGGGAAACCAGGCACGGCGTTGACGCGGGCGAATGTGAGGTACCGAGATGGGACGGGAGAGCTGGGCGTGGGGGAGCTGGGACCAGGGCGCGTGCGCCCGGGCTCCAACGCGGCTGGGCGGTAGAGGGGGAAAACGGGAAGAGAACGGAGGGGAGAGAGAGAGGATTGGGTTTGAAAGATTGGAAGTTTTGGCAATTTGAAACTTAGACAAAACTTGAATGAAGTGTGAACTTTGAAATTTGGAGAGCTTTTGAATTCAAACTGTAGTTTTGAAATTACTGTTCATAACTTGAAACGGATGTTACAAAACCTACCCACCTTAAAAAGAATCTCGACCCCGAGATTCAAGCTACTCAGAAAACAGATAGGGGTAGTCTAACTTCAACTGGTCTTCACGCTCCCAAGTGATTTTTCTTTTTGAGTGGTTGCTCCACTGAACTCTGCAGAGACAGATGATCTGATGTCTTGTTTGCTTCTCCACGACGTCAAGGATCTTGACCAGATGTTCTGGATACGAAAGGTCTTTCTGGAGTCCGATGGCTTCAACTAGAGATTGCTCTTCGGGCACTCTTAGCCATTTCTTGAGCTGAAAGACGTGGAACACGTTGTGGACGTATGACAAACTTGCTGGTAACTCCATCTGGTAGGTTACTTCTCCACACTTGGTGGTGATTGGGAGCGGGCCTATGTATCTTAGCGCAAGCTTGCCTTTCACATTAAATCTCTGCATTCCTCGCAGAGGTGATACTTTAAGATACACATAGTCTCCAACTTTGAATGTTAACTTCTTGTGATGATTGTCGACATAACTTTTCTCTCTGGACTGGGCAGCTTGTAGGCGATCTCTGATCAGTCGTACTTTCTCTTCTGCTTGCTTGAGGGTATCCGGTCCAAAGATATAACCTTCTCCTGATTCTGACCAATGTAGAGTGGTTCTGCATTTTCTCTCTCTATAGAGTGCTTCAAATAGGGACATTTTCAGACTAGACTAGCAACTGTTGTTGTAGGAGAATTCTGCGTATGATAGACATCTTTCCCAGTCTACAGTAAATTCTAAAGCACACGCCCAAAGTATGTCTTCTAGAATCTGGTTTACTCTTTCTGCCTGTCCATCAGTCTTGAGATGATATGCTATGCTGAAGTTTAGGTGAGTCCCAAGTGCATCATACAGACTAGACCATAAAATGCGAGATGAATTGAGAACCTCGATCCGAGACTATTCTCTTGGGTACCCCATGTAGACACACGATACGAGCCATATACAACTCAGCCAATTTGTCTCATTTGTATGTGGTCTTTACAGGGATGAAATGAGCGACTTTTGTCAATCTATCGACTATGACCCACATTGAATCGTATCCGAACTTGGTTCGCGGTAGTCCAGTAATGAAATTCATTCCAATTTCTTCCCATTTCCACTGAGGGATTTGTAGTGGTTGAAGCAATCCTGCAGTTCTCTAGTGCTCGACTTTGATCCATTGGCACACATCACAACAAGCTACAAACTCTGCGATATCTCTTTTCATTGACGGCCATCAATATAAAATCTTCATGTCTTGATACATTTTGGTGCTGCCTGGGTGTAGCGTATATGCTGAGCTATGAGTTTCTTTTAGTATCAGATCTTTAAGCTCCTTATGATGGAGAACAAAGAGACGTTTCCCATACCATAGAATTCTTTGTTTGTCTTCTATCATTTTAGGGCTTTTTCCTTTGGCCATAAGGCTTTTAAATTTCTGGACTCCAGGGTGTCCTTCTTGAGCGGTCTTGATTTGCTCTTCTAAGGTCGGTTGAACTTCCATAGCTGTTATGGTGCCTTGTTCTTCTACCTCGAGGTTGAGTGTCTTTACTTCCTTATAGAGCTCAGATTGTGGATCTTGAATCATGACATTGTTGCAGTAGGACTTATACTCAATGCATCAGCGACTACATTAGCCTTTCCAGGATGATAGTGAACATCCACATTGTAATCTTTAATCAACTGTAGCCATCTTCTTTGTCAGATGTTGAGATCTGTTTAGGTAAAAATGTACTTGAGACTCTTGTGGTCTGTGAAGATGTTACAATGATTTCTAATCAGGTAATGCCGCCAAATCTTTAATGCATGCACTACTGCTGCTAACTCCAAATCATGAGTCCGGTAGTTGTCTTCATGGGCACGGAGTTGTCTGGAAGCATATGCCACGACTTTTCCTCGTTGCATGAGCACGCAGCCAAGACCTTGCCGCAAAGTATCACAATAAACTTCAAAGTCCTTGTGTATGTCTGGCAAGACTAACATTGGTGCAGTTATGCAGTGGTTAACTTCTTCTTTAACTCCTGGAAACACTTTTCACAGGCTTCTGTCCATTCATATTTGTTTTCTTTCTTGAGTAGGTGGGTCATTGGTCTGGACAGTTTGGAAAACCCTTCTATGAAGTGTCGGTAGTACCCGGCCAATCCGAGAAAACTACGCACTTCGGTCACTGAGGTTGGTTGTTTCCATTCCAAAACAGCTTCTACCTTCGATGGATCAACTGCGACTCCTTCAGCGGATACAATATATCCGAGGAAACTGGTCTCTTGGAGCCAAAACTCATACTTGCTGTGCTTGGCATAAAGCTAGTGTTCTTTAAGTTTCTCTAAAACCAAATGCAGATATTCCACAGTTCTTCATTGGTCTTGGAGTAGATTAAAATGTCGTCTATGAACACGACTACAAATTTATCCAGGTATTCCATGAATACTTTGTTCATGAGGTTCATGAAGCAGGCTGACGCCTTGGTCAAGCCAAACGACATAACTGAGAACTCATATAGGCCATACCGGGTGGTAAAAGCCGTTTTGGGGATATCTTCATTCATGTTCTTAAGCTGATGGTATCCTGACCTTAGGTCTATCTTGGAGAACACTACTGCTCCTATCAGCTGATCGAATAGGTCATCAATGCGGGGCAAGGGGTACTTGTTCTTGATGGTCACCTCATTGAGGGCTCTATAATCCACACACAGTCTGGCGGTGTCGTCCTTTTTCTTTACGAAAATTACTGGCGAGCACTAGGGCCTCCATACAGTGTGGGCTTCTTTCTCTAAGTCTTGGGCTGCTTGGACCTTCCCCTTTAGCGCCGCATGGTTGCATCTGATCGTATACTCCGACCGGAGTTCGCTGCCCTGCCCGACTACAACCTTCGGCCAAGACCTGGTCGTGACAACTTAAAGTGACTTCCCTTGAACTTCCATGTTCTCCTCCATTGCTTTAGCTTTGGCCTCCCGTTCGTCCCTATCAGTAGTATTCCATTCATACGAATAACATCATTAGGTTCATATGGCACAATGCTAAAGATGTCCTCATCACCGTGCATCAACGTGCACCATCCAAACATCCCTTTCGCCTAAGTCCAAACCAAATTTTATTTTATTTTTCCAAGTTTAAACATTTTCCAAAATTTCCATGGTAAAAGCAATACCACAACATTATGTTAAATCATAGTTGATCATTTGGCTAAATTCCCCAAACTAAATATTTTTTTTTCTAAACTTTGTCTAAGTATAAAGTCTTTCAACAAAAGCATCTTGTTAATACTATTATATTAACTAGAGTTTTATCTAAGGCGACAAGGGGTGATGGTTTGATATACAAGAGTTGTCAATTCCAAGACTAGTAAGTAAACCATCAATATTGCAATCATAATCCAATCTATAGCAACTATATAATCCTATAATTCAATATCAACTAGTCCAATATCCACAATATCAGTCTATTTTTATGATCCGACTTCCATCGATCCAACATTCAACAATACTCCAATTCTATAATCCGACATCCATCAATCCATTATTTCTCAATAAATTATTTCCAATAATTCAACATCCATCAATCCAATATCCAATAATACAATATCAACTATTATCTACTTCTAGAACCCAATATCCAATAATTTGATATCCAACAATAATCTACTTTTAGAATCCGATACCCAACGATCATGTATTTCTAATAATCCAATATCCAACGATCATATATCTCTAAAAATCTAACATCCAACCTTAATCCATTTCTATAACCAGATATCAACAATTCGATATCCATAATGATATATTCTAATAATCCAGTAAAATTTACTTGTATAATCCAGCCAAGATATATTCATATAATCAAATCAAGATTTACTTATAAAATCCCACACGATTTATTCCTACCATCCAACTTCCATTCATCGTATATTGCTATAATCTAATAGTAAGGTATTCTTATAATCAAACATCCAACAGTAATGTATTATTATTATAATCCAGTACTTTCAATTTATATCCCCTAAATACATCACATTTGGAAAGATTCTCCATACTTTATATCTTAACAATACTTGGCTATACAAGGTAATTTGGGAATAGCTATAAAGCTTAAAACAATAATTTAAATTACTTGAATATAAATACGCATGCAATAATAATTTAAAACATAATTTAAAATACTGGGATTCAAATATGATCAAAAGATGTAACTTATCTTACTTATTTTGTTGTTGTTTTTTAACCGCGTCGAAATCCGATTCTTCGAAGTCGTCGAAATCTACACGCAAAAACAAGCCAAATTCACATAAAATCAAAATAAAATTCAAATAACTTCCAAATTTAATAATTTATTTTTGAGTGGTATATATTGAATTTATAAATTTTAATCACTCGAATCAGAGCTTGAACGAAGGAGAACGGACTCTCAGAAGTTGGAAATCACATGAAATTATGAAACTAGGATTTTTTGGAATTATTTTACTGAATGAAATCACTTTAGTGTGTCACGCTGACGTCAGCGAGGGAATTTTGAGTTTTGGTTAGAATTATTTTTGAAAGAAAAAATGGCTTGAGCCACTTACATGTGGGCCCAGGTCTTGTGGACTGGGTCCATGAAATTGAACCTCGGTCCATGGTGCACCGGGTGCAAGGGAGGACGTGGCGACTGCCACACAAGCGGTGACTGGGCTTGACACGCGGCTGCCACAAGGCCAAAGGCGGTGATGTGGCGTCCAGATGGCGCTCGGGTGGCATGCCACGCAGGCGAGGAACCGGCGGCGGCTCGAGAAAGGGCTCGTCGGCGCTACATGCCACAGCGAGCCTCGGGTGGGGTACCAAAAGGGAGAGGGAGGCAAGGGGAACTCAACACAAATGTTTTGGGCGGCGATGTGCAAAGAGGTGGCTGGCGGCGAGGAGAGAAAGCGGCGGCGGCGGTTGGAGAAGACGACGAGGCTCCGGCGGGTTCGCGGAGATAAGAGAGAGAGCACCGTGAAGAGCACGACCATGCGAATCCGTTGGTAGAGACGTTGGAAGGCCCTTCGACGACGGCGCTGGAGGCGGGGGTGAAGAACTTCAACTACAGCCATTAAGAGAGAGATGGGAGAGGAGAAAGGGGGGAAAGAAAGAGGAGGAGGAGGGGCTCCTGATGCTTCCCATTATAGGCGTCGAGGAGTAGAGAGAGAGAGAGGAGATCGACGGCATGGACGAACAGGCGAGCTTCGGGTGCAGGGCATGGGTAGCGGCGTGACGGGGGCAGGTGGGGGTGGGGAAACCGGGAGGAACGGGTGCGGTGGAAGTCAAGGCACTTAGTACGTGCGAAAATGGGGAGAAAAGGGGGAGGAAAATGAGGGATTGGACGGGGAACTTGCGCACGCAATGGCGTCACGCGGAATGGGCGAGACAGAGTAGGGAGAGGTGCTATGCCGACGGGTGCGTCCAGCGAGAGAAGGGAGGGAAGGCGTGGGAGCGGGTTGGGCTGGCGTGGGAGTAGGCCGGAGAATTGGCGAAGGATCGCGGGAAGGCTACGATAGCACAAAATAATTTTTTTACTGCGCAACCAAGGAAACTCTGCTAGTAATAGATCACGAGATTACCACTAGACGCGCCGACTCGTAGTGAAAGTAGAGTCAATGTAGCGAGTTGATGCGGTCGTAGTCATACTCGCTGCACGTCTTCTCCTCCGAGTAGTCTTACTCGTCGTGCGTCTTCTCCTCCGAGTGGTCGTACTCACCGCACGTCTTCTCCTCCGAGTGGTCGTACTCGAGTTGCAGATTGTCCTAGTGCTGATGCTTCGTGTCGGCGCCCCGGGTGTCACACAACCCCGAGACGTTCTGTGCATACCGAGCTAGTCCCATGATCAGTAGCTAGCTCGCACAGTTGCAGCAATGATGTTATCATAACCATTCAACGACGAACTAATGAAGCAGACAAAGTAATATTAGTTAACAGCAAAGGACTTTTTGGTCAAGTTCTTACAAAAGTCGCCTCACAGGTCTTAGCAACAACATAGTATCTAGCAGCGGAAATCTCAAAATACGTGGAGCCCAATCGACATACCCACAGGCAATCGAGTGGAGGACGTGACCTAGTTCGCGAAGTCTTCAAAGTAGCCTTCCTCATAGAACTCAATATTTCCTGATTCTTCTGCTGGGACTGATCAACAAAGGGCATAAAGCCGTGAGTACATAAAGTACTCAGCAAGTCGTAGAGAAATTTATGCACATAGTATTCATGCAAGGCTTAAACAAGAATGGCTTTATGGCTAATTTGCAGCAAGCAAGTTTAACAGTAAATACAATAATTAGATTGCAAAGCAGGATTTTAAAAGAATAATACATAGATAACCAAGTTCTTTTGAATCAAACAAAGAACATCCCGCTCACTTCCCAACCATTCCAACCAAACCTTTCCATCGAACCAAACCACATTTTGAAAATGCTACCTCATGCGCGAAATCACTGTGCATGTCCGTAACCGGGGACACGGCTATTCGAATAGATTTTTACACTCTGCAGAGGTTGTACAGCTTTACCCACAAGAGATAAATCACTTGTAATGTCCATCTGACACACTTCCGAGGGTGTACGACTAAGTGATTATCACAAGGCCTTTACAAAGTTCCATTTTGCCTGTTCTGCCCGCTAAGGTTTCGCCGTCACAGCCCCCTCTTGCGCCAATAATCAACCCAAACAGAACCGACTCAAAACTTCCCTAATTAGTTGGTCAGGTATGTCCCATACCGGACTTGTGGTTGCACGAGGTGGCCCAGATCAATGACTTGCAAAGTTAAGTCCTTAGTTGGCTGCTCAGACAAGACCTTCCACATACCAATGTGCATCACACACCCACCTTCACTCCCTACCACAAGCCCGAGCATAAATCATTTTTGTTCAATCCCGACCAAATGGCAATCCCTGCTATGGCTCAACACATTTTAAATATAGTGGCATCACACCACAATTCTATAGTTCCATTAGTCAAATTTCATTCATCATGAACATGTGGTCGAAGGTCTCGCGAGCGACTAAAGCAAGACTAAGCAATACTACACTCCCAAGTTGGTATACAATTATGCCAACTAGTATTAACCATCCTAAGGTGTTCATGGATATATGTCATTCAAGGAGACATTTCATTTTCAATTCATCAAGGAGGCATAATGGCAATTTGGTAATTATCTACTCCCAAAACTATTTTTAATAAAACTAGCCATGCATGATAATTTAAAACAATACACATTTGTAAAGTGGGTTCAACATGGTCAAAGGCCTACGACTTGCCTTCGTTGACGAGGAGCGGGTCTTCGGTCGTCGGGTCGAAGAAATCTTCCGAAATACCGGAATCTACACGTGCGAGAAGAGCACAAATAAATAAAACAGCACCAAATGAACTCCAAAAATTACAAAACCAGAACCAAATGAAAGGGCTGAATTTATATGAATAAAGAAATTTGGATCACCCAAATCGGAGTTCTGATCACGAAAGTTATGGACGAATGAAGTTGGAAATCACATGAAATGATAGAATTAGGGTTTTTCGATTTTCGAATTTCCGGATTTATTTTGCTACCGAAATTGAAAAAAGCGATCGCCACGTGGCGCCAAATGGGTGCCACGTGAGCAAGTCCGCCTACGTGGCACTGACGTGGCGCCACGCGGCGACACTTCACTTCGAGAGAGAGAGAGAGAGGGGGTGTGCTCGACACGACCGGAAATGAGGGAGACGGCGGCGACGGCGAAGTGAGGGTCGGCCGGCGACGGAAGGGTGCACCAGACGGCGACATGCAGGAAGACGGTGGAGGGTTTGGTGGCGCCGGAGGAGGTCCGGAGGCGGCACGGCGGCGTGAGCTTGGCGCCTGGAAGAAAGCGGCGGCAGCGCACGGAGACGGCGACGCAAGCGAGGAGAAGAAGGAGGGCGGTGGCGAGGCGGGCCGAGGGGAAGAAGAGAGGGAGAGGGAGGAGAAAACCCGCGCCAATTTATAGGCGGAGGAGGGTCACTGGCGCGAGCGCGAGCGAGAGGAGCATGGGCACCGCTACTGGGAAGGGAGCCCGAGGCGTGACTATCGGGTGGCGGTGGCGCGACCAAGGCGGGCGCGAGGCCGAGGAGGAGGCGGAAAACGCCGGGAGGGAGCAGCGATCACAAGCAGGGAGAGAGAGAGAAGAAGAGGAGGAAGAAGAAGAGCAGGCGCGGCGGAAATGCCGTCCGATTTGATCTGACGGCCGCGCGCGAGGGGCGACGGGCGAACGGGAGCGGCGGACGGAGATCGGCACGGGAGCGAGGCGCGTGGGAGCGGAGGCCGGCCAGACGGAGGGGTGGGAATAGGATTGGGCCGAATGGATTCGCCCACAACGAAGAAAGCGATTTTAAGGATTTTCGATTTTCGTAAATACAAACAATTAAAAAGGCTTTTAGAAAATAGAAAATAGAGTCCAAAAATTCTAGAAAAATCACGAAATTCCTTGAATTATTCTCGACTTAATAAAAATACTTTTAACTTTAAATTTTCTTTTCGCTTGCATATAAAATAATTTTTAATTTCGGGTAAAATGAAAATCAATTTCTAAAACCCAATAAATCCAAGAAAACACTTAGAATAATAATTTTGATTTAAATACCAGAAAACACCATTAAACCAACTTTAATTTGATTGAAGTTTGATTAATTCATATTAAACCACAATTGATTCTGAAATTCCAAATTAAGTTTTTGGCAAAAAGAAGCAAATGGTTCTCTTTTAAATTTTTTGAAAATCTCTGAAAAAGCGGGACGCTACAAACCTACCCCTCTTAAAGGGAATCTCGACCCCGAGATTCAGGCTGACTAGAGAATAGGTGGGGAAACTCGGCCTTCAAGTCATCTTCTCGTTCCCAAGTTGCTTCTTCTTCGGTGTGGTTGCTCCACTGGACCTTGCAGAAACAGATGATCTTGCTTCTTGTTACTCGCTCTGCTACTTCCAAGATCTTGTTGGGGTGCTCCTTGTAGCTGAGGTCTTCCTGCAGGGCAATTGCTTCCATTGGCATCTGCTCTTTGGGCACACGCAAACACTTCTTCAGTTGTGACACGTGGAAGACATTATGCACATCTGACAGCTGAGGCGGGAGGTCCAACTGTAGCGACTTCTCCTCTTGGCTAGAACCGAAAGGTCCGATGTACCTTGGTGCAAGCTTTCCGCTTACTCAAACGACGATCCCTTTGAGAGGCGACACCTTCAGGTACACATGATCACCAGGTGCAAATGCTAGATCTCGGCGACGGTTATCAGCATAACTCTTCTACCTGGTCTGTGCTGTTTTCAGCTTTTCTCTGATTGATCGAACTTGCTCTTCGCTTTTTCCACGATATCCGCCCAAACACTTGTCTTTCACCCACTTCATTCCAATACAATGGTGTTCGCATTTTCTTCCATAAAGAGCTTCAAATGGGGACATCCGAGGCTTGACTGTAATCGTTGTTATAGGAAAACTCGCATAAGGCAAAGATTTGATCCCAATCGGTCCGATTTGCTAAGGCACAAGCCCTCACCATATCTTCTAGGATTTGATTTACTCTTTCTGCTTGTCCATCCGTCTGGGATGATAAGTCAGATCGAAATTTAGATTAGTACCGAACATCGGCAACTTTTGCCAAAATCTTGAGGTGAATCGATCCTCGATCCGCACGATCTTCTTGGCACTCCATGCCGCACACTATCTTTGCTGTGTACAATTCGCCATCTATCACCGAGTAAGTAGTCTTGACTGGGAGAAAGTGAGCAACTTTGGTTAGACGGTCCACAATTACCCAGATAGAATCATATCCCGACCTTGTCCTTGGCAAGCCAGTGATAAAATCCATGCCAATTTCTTCCAATTTCCATTCAGGCACTCTCAAGGGTTGCAGGAGCCCAGCAGGTCTTTGATGCTCGGCTTTACTCATTGCACATCACACCGAGCTACATATTCGGCAATCTCACGCTTCATGCTAGGCCACCAATACATTTCCTTAAGGTCTTGGTACATCTTTGTGCTTCCAGGGTGAATGGAGTACAAGGTTTCATGGGCTTCCTTGAGGATCAGCTGCTTAAGCTCTTTCTGATCTGAACACAAATTCGCTTGTCAAACCAAATGGTGCCTTGTTCATCTTCTGAAAATCTCAGGGCTTTACCCTTCTTCAAATTGCTCTTAATTTCCTTAATATTGGCATCTTCAATTTGAGCTTCCTTGATCTGATTCCGCAAAGTGGGTTGAACTTCTAGGGCACTCTTCATGTAGGGCTGGCTGATTTTCCTTGATAGTCAGGGTATTGGAGTAGGCTTTTCTACTCAAGGCATCTGCCACAACATTAGCTTTGCCTGGGTGGTAATGGATTCCAATATCATAATCCTTGATTAACTCTAACCATCTTCTTTGCCTCATATTAAGATCAGCCTGAGTGAAAATGTACTTTAAGCTCTTATGGTCCATATAGACTTCACAGCGATTACCAATAAGGTAATGACGCCATATCTTTAAAGCATGCACTACGGCAGCTAACTCCAAGTCATGAGTGGGGTAATTCACTTCATGAGGCCTCAATTGACGGGAAGCATAGGCTACTACCTTCCTTTCTTGCATCTGGACACAACCAAGTCCTTGCCGGATGCATCACGAAAATCTCAAAATCCTTCCTGACATCGGGCAAAATCAACACCGAGTCATTGTCAAATGCTTCTTCAACTCTTGAAAGCTTTGCTCACACTCAAGCGCCCAAGCAAATTTCTTTTCCTTCTTCAACAGCTTGAGTGAGGGGCCTTGCTATCTTGGAAAATCCTTCTATGAATCGACGATAGTATCCTGCCATTCCAAGAAAACTTCTGACCTGAGGCACCGACTTGGGTGACTCCCAATTAAGCACATCCTTAACCTTACTAGGGTTTACAGATACTCCTTCTGCAGACATGACATGTCCCAAGAAAGTAACTTTTTTCATCCAAAACTCACACTTCCCGAATTTAGCATAGAGTTGATGATCTCTAAGCTTACTCAAGACCAAACGGAGGTGCTCTTCATGCTTTTCTTCAGATGCGACAATTCCTAAGGTATCTCGAGGCAATCCTTCTATTGCGGCACAACGGAACGCGTTGCACATCTCTGACAGCTGCAGTGGTAGCTCCATCTTGGGAAACTGATGCCAAACTGTGGGTTTACAACTATGTTCTGGAGTGCCAACTAAGAAGCTATCAATTTTGTCTTCCAAATCGCTGGATCCAATACTCATTATTATCGAAATCCACCATTCCAGCATATCATAAGGTCACCCAATTATAATCCAATCATTTAATCAATTTCACATTCTATCGATACACCAGCATGATTCACACATCCTTCTTTGGCATAAGTTTTAAATAATCCAGTAGATTCACCACTTCGAATGCATGATTTCTTTTCTGCATAAATCCACGAAATCTAGTGGCCATAGTCACCTCTTCCGATCGGATAAACTCCAAGATCACGCTATATTCTTTTTATCCTTTTTGAAACAAAATTCTTCCAAAGATTATAGTCACGCAATTGCTTCCTCCAAAATTATTGACTAAATCCACAACAGTATCCACTAAATTTTCTCAAGCATATTTATCAATTGCAACTCTCAGAATTTCTTTATACCAATCCAATATCTCAATTATAGAACCTTCCAAAAGACTGCTTGCCATCCACAAATTCAAATTTAATCTGCCAATTATTTAATCACCATCTATCCAGCAATCATATGATGGTATAATCCAATATCCAACAATTGCACAATTCTATAATCCGATCAAGACATATCTTTATAATCCAACCAAAATTTCTTTTAAGTCCCAAATGCTCTATTCAATAATATCCAATTGAATCCAATGTGACCAACCGACTCAATTAATTCCATTCTTCTTGATTCAACATAATCCACCACAATCATCGTCAATAATTGGCAATCCTATAATCCAAATCCTTAACAATCAGGTAATCCTTTAATCCAAATCCAATCATAATATATTCTGTAATCCATCATCTAGCAAATTATATTTCTATAACCCAAATTCCACAATCATATTTCCATAATCCAGCCAAGATCAATTTCTATAATTCATCCAAGATACCTTCCTATGATCCAATCTCCCATAATCTCATATCAATGATAATTCAATTCTACAATCTAGTGATCATGTATTTCTACAATCCAACCAAGATCCAACCAATTCTTCCAAAATTAACATCATAAATCGATATAAAAATACAATTCTCTTCAGATTCTACTCTGCGCCTCTTCCGCACAATTTCTCAATTCCAAATATCCAACCGACATTATAACCAGCTCAAGATTCAATTTAAATACAACTTCTCCTAATAATCAAATCAGTACTCCAGATACTTTTATCCTTCATGACTAATCAAGATTTTCCTCCCTGATCACTTTACTCCACGATTTATATAATCCATCAATATGCTATTCTTTAAACCATTTATAATCAAGGCATACCCATTATTGTACTCTGGTATCCACAATAACTTCTTACATATACTCGGTTAAATCTCAAAATCGGTCTTATCAAAGATTCTCCAAAGCTACCTATGTTGGCATCAAAACACATTGGTTATTTACAGTAAGAGTAGCTTCTAAGGGACTTACGTGTTTGAACCATTTTACAACAATTCTACACAGGTTTCATAGATGAGAGGGAGAAAGCACAATAGTTGAGAGGGAAAAGCATTTAGATGAGTAAGAAACAAGGGAGATAGATGGATCAGCTTAATGCGAACAAAGTTGGTTTTACCCAACGAACGGATAGCCGGAAAGCTATCAAGAAGCAAACAAGAAAGAGACACTCAAGCACAAAAGCCCTATTACACGGACTAAGCGATACTAAAACTAGGGAGGGAAACTACCAATCTAACTTATATGGAGGTTCGACTTGGATCAGACGGTGGTTATTGAACTTCCAAAACTTCCATTGCTTGATCTTGAAGGGCTCGATCCTAGGGATAATCCAGAGATGAGGGAGTCAATTTAAATTTGGAAAAAACCAAGTTTCAGAAAAGATAAGATAAAAGAACTCAAGAATGATGTAAGAGGGTAAGATGATAAGAAAAGAATAGAACAAGGTGAGAAAGAACAGAATAAGATGAGAGAAGAATATCTAGTTAAGTTAATTGCTTGGTTTGATTTGGAAAATATCTTTTGAATTTTTGACTAAAACGACCAATCTAACTAAAGGTTACGCCCTACAGTCGATATGGCTCTGATACCATCTCTTGTCGGTGCCCCGGGTGTCACACAACCCCGAGACCCTCTGTGCATACCGAGCTAGTCCCATGATCAGTAGCTAGCTCGCACAGTTGCAACAATGATGTTATCATAACCATTCAACGACGAACTAATGAAGCAGACAAAGTAATATTAGTTAACAGCAAAGAACCTTATGGTCAAGTTCTTACAAAAGTCGCCTCACGTGGCTTAGCAACAACAGAGTATCCGCGTGGAAATCTCAAAATACGTGGAGCCCAATCGACATGCCCACAGGCAATCGAGTGGAGGACGTGACCTAGTTCGCGAAGTCTTCAAAGTAGCCTTCCTCATAGAACTCAATATTTCCTGATTCTTCTGCTGGGACTGATCAACAAAGGGCATAAAGCCGTGAGTACATAAAGTACTCAGCAAGTCGTAGAGAAATTTATGCACATAGTATTCATGCAAGGCTTAAACAAGAATGGCTTTATGGCTAATTTGCAGCAAGCAAGTTTAACAGTAAATACAATAATTAGATTGCAAAGCAGGATTTTAAAAGAATAATACATAGATAACCAAGTTCTTTTGAATCAAACAGTGAACATCCCGTTCACTTCCCAACCATTCCAACCAAACCTTTCCATCGAACCAAACCACATTTTGAAAATGCTACCCCTTGCGCGAAATCACCAGGCATGTCCGTAACCGGGGACACGGCTATTCGAATAGATTTTTACACTCTGCAGAGGTTGTACAGCTTTACCCACAAGAGATAAATCACTTGTAATGTCCATCTGACACACTTCCGAGGGTGTACGACTAAGTGATTATCACAAGGCCTTTACAAAGTTCCATTTTGCCTCTGTTCTGCCCGCTAAGGTTTCGCCGTCACAGCCCCCTCTTGCGCCAATAATCAACCCAAACAGAACCGACTCAAAACTTCCCTAATTAGTTGGTCAGGTATGTCCCATACCGGACTTGTGGTTGCACGAGGTGGCCCAGATCAATGACTTGCAAAGTTAAGTCCTTAGTTGGCTGCTCAGACAAGACCTTCCACATACCAATGTGCATCACACACCCACCTTCACTCCCTACCACAAGCCCGAGCATAAATCATTTTTGTTCAATCCCGACCAAATGGCAATCCCTGCTATGGCTCAACACATTTTAAATATAGTGGCATCACACCACAATTCTATAGTTCCATTAGTCAAATTTCATTCATCATGAACATGTGGTCGAAGGTCTCGCGAGCGACTAAAGCAAGACTAAGCAATACTACACTCCCAAGTTGGTATACAATTATGCCAACTAGTATTAACCATCCTAAGGTGTTCATGGATATATGTCATTCAAGGAGACATTTCATTTTCAATTCATCAAGGAGGCATAATGGCAATTTGGTAATTATCTACTCCCAAAACTATTTTTAATAAAACTAGCCATGCATGATAATTTAAAACAATACACATTTGTAAAGTGGGTTCAACATGGTCAAAGGCCTACGACTTGCCTTCGTTGACGAGGAGCGGGTCTTCGGTCGTCGGGTCGAAGAAATCTTCCGAAATACCGGAATCTACACGTGCGAGAAGAGCACAAATAAATAAAACAGCACCAAATGAACTCCAAAAATTACAAAACCAGAACCAAATGAAAGGGGCTGAATTTATATGAATAAAGAAATTTGGATCACCCAAATCGGAGTTCGGATGCGAAAGTTATGGACGAATGAAGTTGGAAATCACATGAAATGATAGAATTAGGGTTTTTCTGGATTTTCGGGAATTTCCGGATTTATTTTGCTACTGGAAATTCGGAAAAAACAGTCAGCGGCCACGTGGCGCCAAATGGGTGCCACGTGAGCAAGTCCGCCTACGTGGCACTGACGTGGCGCCACGCGGCGACACTTCACCTTCGAGAGAGAGGAGAGAGAGGGGGTGTGCTCGACGGCGACCGGAGCTGAGGGAGACGGCGGCGACGGCGAAGTGAGGGTCGGCGGCGACGGAAGGGTGCACCAGACAGCGACGGCGGGGAAGACGGTGGAGGGTTTGGTGGCGGAGGAGGAGGCCGAGGCGGTGCACGGCATGCGCGAGCTTAGCGCCCGAAGGAAGAAGGCGGCGGCGCTACGGAGACAGCGACGCAGGCGAAGGAGAAGAAGGGAGGCGGCGAGGCGGGCCGAGGCGGAGGGAGAAGAGAGGGGAGGAGAGGAGAAAACCCGCGCCAATTTATAGGGCGGAGGAGGGTCACGGCGGCGCTGAGCCTTGAGCGGCGAGGAGCATGGGCACCGCGCTGGGAAGGGAGCCCGAGGCGTGACTATCGGGTGGCGGTGCGCGCGACCAAGGCGGGCGAGGCCGAGGAGGAGGCGGCGAAACGCCACGGAGGGAGCAGCGATCACGGGCGAGAGAGAGAGAGAAGAGGAGGAAGAAGAAGAGCAGGCGCGGCGGAAATGCCGTCCGATTTTGATCTGACCACCGTGGCGCGAGGGGCGACGGGCGAACGGGAGCCACGGATGGAGATCGGGCGGCCGGGAGCGAGGGGCGCGTGGGAGCGGAAGGCCGGGCCGGCACGGGAGTGGGCTGGGGAATAGGGATTGGGCCGAATGGATTCGGCCCACAACAGTGAAAGCGATTTTCTGGGATTTTCGATTTTCAGAAATACAAACAATTAAAAAGGCTTTTTAGAAAATAGAAAATAGAGTCCAAAAATTCTAGAAAAAATCACAGAAATTCCTTGAATTATTCTGGACTTAATAAAAATACTTTTAACTTTAAATTTTCTTTTTCGTTTGCATATAAAATAATTTTTAATTTCGGGTAAAATGAAAATCAATTTCTAAAACCCAATAAATCCAAGAAAACACTTAGAATAATAATTTTGATTTAAATACCAGAAAACACCATTAAACCAACTTTAATTTGATTGAAGTTTGATTAATTCATATTAAACCACAATTGATTCTGAAATTCCAAATTAAGTTTTTGGCAAAAAGAAGCAAATGGTTCTCTTTTAAATTTTTTGAAAATCTCTGAAAAAGCGGGACGCTACAAACCTACCCCTCTTAAAGGGAATCTCGACCCCGAGATTCAGGCTGACTAGAGAATAGGTGGGGAAACTCGGCCTTCAAGTCATCTTCTCGTTCCCAAGTTGCTTCTTCTTCGGTGTGGTTGCTCCACTGGACCTTGCAGAAACAGATGATCTTGCTTCTTGTTACTCGCTCTGCTACTTCCAAGATCTTGTTGGGGTGCTCCTTGTAGCTGAGGTCTTCCTGCAGGGCAATTGCTTCCATTGGCATCTGCTCTTTGGGCACACGCAAACACTTCTTCAGTTGTGACACGTGGAAGACATTATGCACATCTGACAGCTGAGGCGGGAGGTCCAACTGGTAAGCGACTTCTCCTCTTCGGGCTAGAACCGGGAAAGGTCCGATGTACCTTGGTGCAAGCTTTCCGCTTACTCTGAAACGACGCATCCCTTTGAGAGGCGACACCTTCAGGTACACATGATCACCAGGTGCAAATGCTAGATCTCGGCGACGGTTATCAGCATAACTCTTCTACCTGGTCTGTGCTGTTTTCAGCTTTTCTCTGATTGATCGAACTTGCTCTTCGGCTTTTTCCACGATATCTGGCCCAAACACTTGTCTTTCACCCACTTCATTCCAATACAATGGTGTTCTGCATTTTCTTCCATAAAGAGCTTCAAATGGGGACATCTGGAGGCTTGACTGGTAACTGTTGTTATAGGAAAACTCTGCATAAGGCAGCATTTGATCCCAACTGGTCTGATTTGCTAAGGCACAAGCCCTCACCATATCTTCTAGGATTTGATTTACTCTTTCTGTTTGTCCATCTGTCTGGGGATGATAAGCTGTACTGAAATTTAGATTAGTACCCAGAACACTGTGCAACTTTTGCCAAAATCTTGAGGTGAACTGGGATCCTCGATCCGCACGATCTTCTTCGGCACTCCATGCTGGCACACTATCTTTGCCAGGTACAATTCTGCCAGTCTATCACCAGAGTAAGTGGTCTTGACTGGGAGAAAGTGAGCAACTTTGGTTAGACGGTCCACAATTACCCAGATAGAATCATATCCCGACCTTGTCCTTGGCAAGCCAGTGATAAAATCCATGCCAATTTCTTCCAATTTCCATTCAGGCACTCTCAAGGGTTGCAGGAGCCCAGCAGGTCTTTGATGCTCGGCTTTTACTCGCTGACAGACATCACACTGAGCTACATATTCGGCAATCTCACGCTTCATGCTAGGCCACCAATACATTTCCTTAAGGTCTTGGTACATCTTTGTGCTTCCAGGGTGAATGGAGTACAAGGTTTCATGGGCTTCCTTGAGGATCAGCTGCTTAAGCTCTTTCTGATCTGGAACACAAATTCGCTTGTCAAACCAAATGGTGCCTTGTTCATCTTCTGAAAATCTCAGGGCTTTACCCTTCTTCAAATTGCTCTTAATTTCCTTAATATTGGCATCTTCAATTTGAGCTTCCTTGATCTGATTCCGCAAAGTGGGTTGAACTTCTAGGGCACTCTTCATGTAGGGCTGGCTGATTTTCCTTGATAGTCAGGGTATTGGAGTAGGCTTTTCTACTCAAGGCATCTGCCACAACATTAGCTTTGCCTGGGTGGTAATGGATTCCAATATCATAATCCTTGATTAACTCTAACCATCTTCTTTGCCTCATATTAAGATCAGCCTGAGTGAAAATGTACTTTAAGCTCTTATGGTCCATATAGACTTCACAGCGATTACCAATAAGGTAATGACGCCATATCTTTAAAGCATGCACTACGGCAGCTAACTCCAAGTCATGAGTGGGGTAATTCACTTCATGAGGCCTCAATTGACGGGAAGCATAGGCTACTACCTTCCTTTCTTGCATCTGGACACAACCAAGTCCTTGCCGGGATGCATCACAGAAAATCTCAAAATCCTTCCGGACATCGGGCAAAATCAACACCGGAGCTGTTGTCAAATGCTTCTTCAACTCTTGAAAGCTTTGCTCACACTCTGGCGTCCAAGCAAATTTCTTTTCCTTCTTCAACAGTTGAGTGAGGGGCCTTGCTATCTTGGAAAATCCTTCTATGAATCGACGATAGTATCCTGCCATTCCAAGAAAACTTCTGACCTGAGGCACCGACTTGGGTGACTCCCAATTAAGCACATCCTTAACCTTACTAGGGTTTACAGATACTCCTTCTGCAGACATGACATGTCCCAAGAAAGTAACTTTTTTCATCCAAAACTCACACTTCCCGAATTTAGCATAGAGTTGATGATCTCTAAGCTTACTCAAGACCAAACGGAGGTGCTCTTCATGCTTTTCTTCAGATGCGACAATTCCTAAGGTATCTCGAGGCAATCCTTCTATTGCGGCACAACGGAACGCGTTGCACATCTCTGACAGCTGCAGTGGTAGCTCCATCTTGGGAAACTGATGCCAAACTGTGGGTTTACAACTATGTTCTGGAGTGCCAACTAAGAAGCTATCAATTTTGTCTTCCAAATCGCTGGATCCAATACTCATTATTATCGAAATCCACCATTCCAGCATATCATAAGGTCACCCAATTATAATCCAATCATTTAATCAATTTCACATTCTATCGATACACCAGCATGATTCACACATCCTTCTTTGGCATAAGTTTTAAATAATCCAGTAGATTCACCACTTCGAATGCATGATTTCTTTTCTGCATAAATCCACGAAATCTAGTGGCCATAGTCACCTCTTCCGATCGGATAAACTCCAAGATCACGCTATATTCTTTTTATCCTTTTTGAAACAAAATTCTTCCAAAGATTATAGTCACGCAATTGCTTCCTCCAAAATTATTGACTAAATCCACAACAGTATCCACTAAATTTTCTCAAGCATATTTATCAATTGCAACCCTCAGAATTTCTTTATACCAATCCAATATCTCAATTATAGAACCTTCCAAAAGACTGCTTGCCATCCCCAAATTCAAATTTAATCCGCCAATTATTTAATCACCATCTATCCAGCAATCATATGATGGTATAATCCAATATCCAACAATTGCACAATTCTATAATCCGATCAAGACATATCTTTATAATCCAACCAAAATTTCTTTTAAGTCCCAAATGCTCTATTCAATAATATCCAATTGAATCCAATGTGACCAACCGACTCAATTAATTCCATTCTTCTTGATTCAACATAATCCACCACAATCATCGTCAATAATTGGCAATCCTATAATCCAAATCCTTAACAATCAGGTAATCCTTTAATCCAAATCCAATCATAATATATTCTGTAATCCATCATCTAGCAAATTATATTTCTATAACCCAAATTCCACAATCATATTTCCATAATCCAGTCAAGATCAATTTCTATAATTCATCCAAGATACCTTTCTATAATCCAATCTCCCATAATCTCATATCAATGATAATTTAATTCTACAATCTAGTAATCATGTATTTCTACAATCCAACCAAGATCCAACCAATTCTTCCAAAATTAACATCATAAATCGATATAAAAAATACAATTCTCTTCGCATTCTACTCTGTGCCTCTTCTGCACAATTTCTCAATTCCAAATATCCAACCGACATTATAACCAGCTCAAGATTCAATTTAAATACAACTTCTCCTAATAATCAAATCAGTACTTCAGATTCTTTTATCCTTCATGATTAATCAAGATTTTCCTCCCTGATCACTTTACTCCACGACTTATATAATCCATCAATATGCTACTCTTTAAACCATTTATAATCAAGGCATACCCATTATCGTACTCTGGTATCCACAATAACTTCTTACATATACTCGGTTAAATCTCAAAATCGGTCTTATCAAAGATTCTCCAAAGCTACCTATGTTGGCATCAAAACACATTGGTTATTTACAGTAAGAGTAGCTTCTAAGGGACTTACGTGTTTGAACCATTTTACAACAATTCTACACAGGTTTCATAGATGAGAGGGAGAAAGCACAATAGTTGAGAGGGAAAAGCATTTAGATGAGTAAGAAACAAGGGAGATAGATGGATCAGCTTAATGCGAACAAAGTTGGTTTTACCCAACGAACGGATAGCCGGAAAGCTATCAAGAAGCAAACAAGAAAGAGACACTCAAGCACAAAAGCCCTATTACACGGACTAAGCGATACTAAAACTAGGGAGGGAAACTACCAATCTAACTTATATGGAGGTTCGACTTGGATCAGACGGTGGTTATTGAACTTCCAAAACTTCCATTGCTTGATCTTGAAGGGCTCGATCCTAGGGATAATCCAGAGATGAGGGAGTCAATTTAAATTTGGAAAAAACCAAGTTTCAGAAAAGATAAGATAAAAGAACTCAAGAATGATGTAAGAGGGTAAGATGATAAGAAAAGAATAGAACAAGGTGAGAAAGAACAGAATAAGATGAGAGAAGAATATCTAGTTAAGTTAATTGCTTGGTTTGATTTGGAAAATATCTTTTGAATTTTTGACTAAAACGACCAATCTAACTAAAGGTTACGCCCTACAGTCGATATGGCTCTGATACCATCTCTTGTCGGTGCCCCGGGTGTCACATTTTCAAGCCCGAGCATAAATCATTTTTGTTCAATTCCGACCAAATGGCAATCCCTACCATGGCTCAACACATTTTAAATATAGTGGCATCACACCACAATTCCATAGTTCCATTAGTCAAATTTCATTCATCATGAACATGTGGTCGAAGGTCTCGCGGGCGACTAAAGCAAGACTAAGCAATACTACGCTCCCAAGTTGGTATACAATTATGTACAACTAGTATTAACCATCCTAAGGTGTTCATGGATATATGTCATTCAAGGAGACATTTCATTTTCAATACATTAAGAAGGCATAATGGCAATTTGGTAATTATCTACTCCCAAAACTATTTTTAATAAAACTAGCCATGCGTGATAATTTAAAACAATATACATTTGTAAAGTGGGTTCAACATGGTCAAAGGCCTACGACTTGCCTTCGTTGACGAGGAGCGGGTCTTCGGTCGTTGGGTCGAAGAAATCTTCCGAAATGCCGGAATCTACACGTGCGAGAAGAGCACAAATAAATAAAACATCACCAAATGAACTCCAAAAATTACAAAACTAGAACCAAATGAAAGGGGCTAAATTTATATGAATAAAGAAATTTGGATCACCCAAATCGGAGTTCGGATGCGAAAGTTATGGACGAATGAAGTTGGAAATCACATGAAATGATAGAATTAGGGTTTTTCGGATTTTCGGAATTTCGGATTTATTTTGCTCTGAAATTCGGGAAAATAGTCGCACCACGTGGCGCCAAATGGGCCGCCACGTGAGCAAGTCCGCTTACGTGGCGCCGACGTGGCGCCACGCGGCGACACTTCACTCGTGAGAGAGGAGAGACAGAGGGGGGTGTGCTCGGCGACCGGAGCCGAGGGAGACGGCGGCGACGGCGAGCGAGAGGGTCGGCCAATGACGGAAGGGTGCACTAGGACGGCGACGCGGGGAAGACGGTGGAGGGGTCGGCGGCGCGAGGAGGGCCGGAGGCACAGCGGTGGCGGAGTTTGGCCGAAGAAGAAGAAGGCGACGGCGCTACGGAGACGGCGACAGCGGCGAAGGAGAAGAAGGGAGGGCGGTGGCGGAGGCGGGCCGAGGGGGAAGAAGAGAGGGAGAGGAGGAGAAACCCGCGCCAATTTATAGGCGGAGGAGGGTCACGGGCGCGGAGAGCGAGGCGAGAGAGCATGGGCACCGCTGGGAAGGGAGCCCGAGGCGCTTACTATCGGGCGGCGCAGCGCGACCAAGGCGGCGGCGAGGCCGAGGAGGGCGGCAGAAAACGCGCCGGGAGGGAGCAGGCGCTCACGGGCGAGGGAGAGAGAGAGAAGAAGAGGGAGGAAGAAGAAGAGCAGGGCGCGGGCGGGGAAATGCCATCCGATTTTGATCGGACGGCTGGCGCGAGGGGGCGATGTGGGCGAACAAGAGCGACCGAATGGAGATCGGCACGGGAGCGAGGCGCGGAGCGAAGGCGGCCGGCCACGGAGTGGGCTGGAATAGGGATTGGGCCGAATGGATTCGGCCCACAACAGTGAAAGCGATTTTCCGGGATTTTCGATTTTCAAAAATACAAAGAATTAAAAAGGCTTTTTAGAAAATAGCAAATAGAGTCAAAAAAATTCTAGAAAAATTCACTGAAATTCCTTAAATTATTCTAGACTTAATAAAAATACTTTTAACTTTAAATTTTCTTTTTCTTTTGCATATAAAATAATTTTTAATTTCAGGTAAAATGAAAATCAATTTCTAAAACCCAATAAATCCAAGAAAACACTTAGAATAATAATTTTGATTTTAAATACCAGAAAACACCATTAAACCAACTTTAATTTGATTGAAGTTTGATTAATTCATGTTAAACCACAATTGATTCTGAAATTCTAAATTAAGCTTTTGGCAAAAAGAAGCAAATGGTTCTCTTTTAAAATTTTTGAAAATCTCTGAAAAAGCGGGACGCTACACTTCGCAACAACACCTCCAATGTATCCACATGTACGGGGCAGGGATACCACACACTGGAGTGCTAGCACCGGCAGCGTGGTATGAGAAAGGCGTGGCTATTAGGATTTCAGGAGTTCTTCAAAAGATCATCATCACACCCCTTGCCACCGCCCCTCTATTTATAGGCATTCATAATGAGTATCGTACTTGAAGCCCATTAGGAACTCATGGCCTACAAGAATTCGGATCACTATCCAAATCAAATCCAAACCCTTTAAGTGTGCGACCCTATAGGTTCATGTGTAATCGGTTGTGACTCGGAAACTCTTTTCCGACCGCTAGTCGTTAGCGGTACCTAGCAGCACATAACGATTCCCAAAACACACATAGAATATATCGGATGATCCTTAATGCAATATGATCTACGACCAGGTCCATATCAATAACGACTAACTCGTATCTCTATACGATCAGTTCATATTTGGTCTCGACCAATTTGTAACTCCGTACGACCAGGTTTCGACCACTTAGTGACCATGTTCGACCAGCCTACGACCAGCTCGTATCTCCATACGACTAGTATGTATCTGATCGAACTAAAAGACCTTTTCGTGTATTCCCCTTTTGCCTCATGATGTCTGGTTGAACTCCAGGTGAGATGTTGTATCATCCATGGACTGTTCATGTGAATATCATGGGGATATGCTCCAGATCTTAGGATGATGTGACAATTGGCAATGGAGTTTATGGTTTGTCGTTTCATGGGTTTTCGACAAAGTTCAGATCTGTCAGGACAGGGGCGGTCTGACCGGCCATAGCTTGGCGGTCGGACCGGTCCCAAATCGGTCGGACCGGCCATGAGCGGCGGTCGGACTGGTCGTGACCAAATAATATCAAATTGAGCTGGGACAAAAATATAGTGTGTAGGCAAGAGAGGGGATTCTATTGCACTTGGTCCCATAATTTTTGGAGTCTCTAGTCAAAAGTTCTATTCGTTTTAAATTTCCAGAAGGTTTCGGAATTTCAGTGCTTGAAATTCGGCTAAGTCATTTTGGGCGGTCGGACCGGCCTATATCTGGCGGTCCGACCGGCGAGGCTGGAGGTCCGACCGGCCCTGAGGGGCGGTCGGACCGATTATCACTTAAACCTCGGTCTTCGTGGCGGTGTTGTTCGTTGGTTAGGTCAAAGTCATGAGTTTCAGGGCATATGTATTGCATGATGCATGTTTTGACTAACATGGGTCAAGTTGTGAAGAACTTGTTCTCAATTTTGGTTTACTTGTCTATGGTTGTGCAGGTTGCTTGGTGGTCAACGACGGTCAACGGCGAGGAAGATCGGGACTAGGCTTGAAGAGCTGAGGTCCAGAACGATCGACGATGTTGGGTGAGGTCAATGACTCAAGCGTGACGCAAGATGGATAAAGGTGACCTATTAGCAAATTCGAGGCGCAAGATGGCGCTAGGTGAAACTGTTTAGGTCAAAAGGTTAAAGAAGGTGCTTTGCGAAGCGTGCGTGTGTGACCCGTTTGTTAGTGGGCCTTAAAGCGAGCCCAATAGGATCAAACTTCTAGAATGTCTAAGCCTCCACTATAAATAGGAGAGGGTGGTGGCTGCACCACCTCTTAACCCTCTTTATATTAAAAAAAACCCTAATTTTGTTTAGGGAGAGCTAGGCGTGGAGGCTAGGGTTCTTGAAGGTTTGATTGGATCTTTGTGCTCTTGGATTGACCACTAATCCTTGATGGAGTGGGTGTAATCCAGCATCAATCACGTTTTAATCTATGTAAGGTTTGCTTGAGATAAGTCTTTTTCATTCTTCCTTTCAATTTCATGATTTTAGGGTTTTCATTGATCCACGAGTTTTTGCTTGATATCGTCACGTGGATTAGCTTCCTGTGTTGTGTGGGAACTCATATAGGATCTTCGTGATCATCAATCACCCACGAGCAAGCGATTGGATCTAGTTTTCACTTTTGCTCGGTTTTAGACCCTTCTCCGATCAGATCGTAAAGGATCTTGATTTGTCCAAGAATTGTCATAATTGTTGATTAGAATAGGTCCTTAATATCATAGAAAAGGTGTATACCAAGTTTCATGAAGTTTAGAGTTGAGAATCAATAGTTAGATCTATTTGCAACTTCGTCATCGGGGTTGTTCTTGCTGTTCTGGAGCCTGGCGGTCAGACCGCCCGAGGGCACCGGTCCGACCGATTTGGTCAGCAGTCCGACCGCCACTAACACAGCGGTCAGATCGCCAGTACTGATTTGATTTTTGTCGTATTATTTAGGAGGTAAATTGGATTCAATACTAGTCTTCCACTGTACTAGTATATTAATCTTCATAGCTTCCTCATAGCTATTGGAGTGAAGTTGTGTTGAATTCATAATTTGTAAAAAAAATGAGCGTACTCCTATTCACCCCCCTCTAGTCGCCTTTTTGGTCCAACAAGTGGTATCAGAGCCCGGTTAGTTCAATCTTGATCTTAACCGGTCACTGAACTTAGGCGAAGGATAAGTTCTCCACTAAACCGCATATCTTCGATGGGCACGACTATGCCTATTGGAAGAATTGTATGCAAGTATTTCTTGAGAGCGAGGGACAAGCTATATGGGACGTTGTTCGATCCACGCTCATTATTCCCGAGGTTGCAACGCCTGCTTCTGTAATTCTTTTGGCTAACAACAATAAGGCCAAGAACCTTTTATATGGTGCGCTTAGTAGACAAGAATATGATCGGATTTACAATCTTGCAACTGCGCACGAGATTTGGAACACCCTCGAAACCTATCACGAGGGTTCGTCCCAAATCAAGAAAGTGCGCCAAACAGTCTATAAGCGCGAATACAACAAATTCGAGATGCGTCATGGAGAGAGCATCGATGACATTTTCAGTCGCTTTAATAAAGTGATTAATCAGATGAAAGCTGTTGATATTGAATACTCTCAATCTAAAAATGCCACCCATCTCTTGGCTGCAATCAACACCAAGGAGTTGGAGATGAAAGCTACTGCTATAGAGGAGAATGTTGATCTTTCGAGTCTTACATTGGAGTTGCTTTATAGCAAACTCAAGGCTCATGAAATTAAAGGAGTTGATCATCCTAAGAAAGACAACATGGCATTGGTAGCAGATCCTCTCAAAAGAGCTTCTGATGGTTCTCTTAAATCTTTTTCTGGTTCTTCATTTGCTTGTTTATCTGCTATTCATGAAAAGGAGCTTGAGAGTATCCCTGAGTTTGAGTTAGCCATCCTTGCTAAAAAATTCGCACGGGCCTACAATAATGTGAGAAATAAAAAGTGAGGTGGTTCGGTGACATGCTACGGGTGTCGAGCTAAATCATATCCGGGCAAATTGCCCCAAGCTGAAAGGTAAGAGCAATTATAAGGAGGGAAAGCCAGCTTGAAAGAAGACTCCATTCAACAAATCAAGGTATGAGGCTAGTAAGCTTGTGAAGGCCACTCACCTGGTTCTTACCGCTTCTGAGAATCAATACTTGAGCGATGTGGACTCCGGGAGTGAGGAGGACAAGGAGGAGGAGATCCCTCAGGACAAAAAGAAGGGAAAGGCCAAGGACTTCACTGGCATGTGCTTCATGGCCGACATTGACGACAATGAGGTACCTCTCTCCTATGATGTCCTTTCTGCTAAATATGATTCCATATATGAGCAACTGCTTAGTCAAGATGAAGCGCTAGAATTTGTCATGACTAAAAATAAGAAACTAGAGTCAAAAATTGGTAAACTGAAATTAGAACTTGCAAATATTAAGACTCTTGAACCTGATGAATGTTTATCTTACCATGTTATGCACTCAGAATTGGCTAAACTGCAATCTGCTCGCAATATTGCTTTGCAACAACTTGAAAATGCTAGAACCGAGCTAATTGAAATTAAATATGCTCCTTGTGAAAAATGCTTTGATTCTAACAAATTAGTTGCTTCTGGTGCTGTTGATTCTAGCATTTGCACTTTTTGTTTAGAACGCGAACATGAAGTTAAAGATATCTTAGAAGCAGCTAAAGCTAAATATGTCAAGCTTAAGGACAATATTGAGTTTTCTACATGTGCTTCATGTCCTGCTCTTAAACTTGAAACTGCTTTATATCAGGAAAAATATGCTAGAGCTATTAAAGGTAAAACTTATGAGTCATGTGCTAATTTTTAAAAAGAAAATGCTTATCTTAAGGATACCTTAGAAAAATTCTCTAAAGGTAAGAAACAATTAAACATGATTCTGGACAAGTCTAAAACTCCTCATAAGAAGCAAGGATTAGGATACAATTCTTTTCAAGACAACTCAAAGCCAAAAGTCACTGAAGTCTTGGAAAAATGTTTAGTTGAATTTAAAACTCAACCTGCAAAAATTATCTTTAAATCTGCAGGGATTGCCCAACCATCTGTTAATTCAAATGGTGCTTCTCCTAGTGGTATTAAGTATCATTGCACCTATTGTAAAAAGAGTGGGCATTTAATTGAATTATGTTGGCATAGGTTGAAAAACGATAAGAAAATTTTTACTAGAATTTCATCCATTCAACCTAGAGCTTTTATGAGACATGGTAACATAGAAAAGAAGAAACCTGGTTTAGGATTTGTTTCTCATGTTCATCGGATCCGCGATCGATCATTAGGTCACCGGTCCCGACCGCTGCATTACACCTGGTCCGACCGCTAGCATTGTTCATCATCATGCTCCTAGACAGGATAACTCTCATTCTAATCTAACCATTGCTCATGATAGAACGTTAAATAAAATCAAGGATAGCACTTCTGCTTTGCATACTACTCGCAGACGTGTGTCTCAGTACTGGGTCCCTAAATCTTGTTTAACTAACCCCAGTATTGAGACACATCGTTCTTCTGTGCCTTGATTTTCAGGATTGCCGCGGAAGGGGGAAGAACATGTGGTTCGTCGACTCCGGGTGTTCACGCCACATGACCGGAGATTCAAGATTGTTCACCTCTTTCACGCGGGCGACAGGTGATGACTTCATCACCTTTAGAGATGATACACAAGGGCGAATTGAAGGGACATGATTGATCAGGGTGAACGACAAATTCATCCTGAAGGACGTTGCTCTTGTGGACAAGCTTAGGAGACATGCAATGTCACTTTTGATGAGACTAGCCCTGGAGCTAGATCCGATGTT
Source organism: Hsuehochloa calcarea (assembly GCA_036346395.1). Taxonomy (NCBI): domain Eukaryota; kingdom Viridiplantae; phylum Streptophyta; class Magnoliopsida; order Poales; family Poaceae; genus Hsuehochloa; species Hsuehochloa calcarea. The sequence continues at coordinate 33,874,386 of CM070597.1, forward strand.
TCAGATGATTCACAGGTGACAGAGAGCATTTTTGTGGAGGAAGATGAGGACGGAGCTGATATTTATCTTCCACCTACTGCTGTTGATGCTCCTGTTTCAGCGCAAGAACCTGTTGTGACTACTTCGCATTTAGATGAGGTTCCTGCTGCATCTTCATCATCAGCAGTACCTACGGAGGTCGAAGATATGCTTTCCTCTCCGGGTGCACCACTTCATATTCAAAGGAAGCATCATCCGAATCAGATAATAGGTAATCTCCATGAGCGAGTCACTCGCTCCAGGTATAATGATCCAAATCTCTACTCTCATTCTGCATTTGTTGCTTCTTTTGAACCTCGCGATATAACACATGGTTTATCGAATTCTAGCTGGGTTAATGCCATACATGAGGAGTTAGAGAATTTTGAGAGGAATAAAGTTTGGAATCTAGTATAACCTCCTAGTGGTCATAATGTTATAGGAACCCGCTGGGTCTTCGAAAATAAGCAAAATGAGGATGGTTCTGTGATTAGAAATAAGGCTAGGTTGGTAGCTCAGGGCTTTAGCCAAGTTGAGGGTTTGGATTTTGATGAGACCTTTGCTCCTGTTGCTAGACTCGAAGCCATTCGCATTCTGCTTGCATTTGCTGCATCTAAGGGCTTTATATTATATCATATGGATGTTAAAAGTACCTTTTTAAATAGTTTCATAGAGGAGGAGGCTTATGTTAAACAACCCCCAGGTTTTGAGAATCCTATATACCCAAATCATGTATTCAAGCTATCAAAAGCCTTATATGGTCTTAAACAAGCCCCTAGAGCATGGTATGATAGACTTAAGACCTTTTTGCTTAAGAATGATTTTGAGATGGGTAAGGTAGACAAGACTTTATTCATTCTTAGGCGTGGTAATGACTTCCTGCTTGCTCAAATTTACGTTGATGATATTATTTTTGGTGTTTCTTCTAATACTCTTGTTTCCAGCTTTTCTGAGACTATGTCCAGGGAATTTGAGATGAGTATGATGGGAGAGCTCAATTACTTTTTGGGGCTTCAAATAAAGCAATGCAAGGAAGGAACTTTTATCCATCAGATGAAGTACACTAAAGATCTACTCAAACATTTCGACATGGGTGATTGCAAGCCAATCTCTACTCCCATGGCAACTTCGACTGTTTTGGATCCAGATGAGGAAGGAGAAGCCGTGGATCAACGCGAGTATCGCAAAGATGATCGGCTCCCTTCAGATGTCGACGGCCTCGAGACCGGACATTCACTTCACGGTATGCCTGTGTGCAAGATTTCAGGCGTCTCCAAGGACTTCCCATCGCCAAGCCGTTAAGCGCATATTCAGGTATTTACACTCTACCCTTTTATATGGCATTTGGTATTCCAGCTCTTCAGCTTTGTCCATTAGGGGATTTTCATATTCTGATTTTGCGGGTTGTCGGTTAGATAGGAAGAGTACCTCAGGCACCTGTCACTTCCTAGGCACTTCACTTGTATCTTGGTCTTCTAGAAAGCAGTCCTCTGTTGCACAATCCACTGCTGAAGTTGAATATGTAGGCTGCTGCTAGTTCTTGGTAGTCGATTTTGTGGATGGTAACCACTCTTAAGGATTATAGGTTAAATTTTGCTAGTGTTCCTCTTTTCTGTGATAACACTTCTGCTATTAACATTGCTAAGAACCCTGTGCAACACTCTAGGACTAAGCACATAGACATTCGCTATCACTTCCTTAGAGACCATGTCGAAAAAGGTGATATTGTGCTATACTTTGTGGAGTCTGAGGCTCAACTGGCTGATATCCTCACCAAGCCGTTAGACCCAACTAGGTTTGCCACCTTGAGAAGCGAGTTAGGGATAATTTATCCCTTTGGGTTGGTTTGAGGAGTAGTTCGATCTTTTCTTATCTTACCTTGTTCTTTTGATTTTTTTTCTTGTTCTTTTCTTGTTCTTTTCTGAACTTTTTGATCTTTTCGAACTTTTTAGTTTTTTTAGGCTTTTATTGCATTTCATTGTATCATATTGCATTCATATGAAAAATTCAACAAATGGTATGAAAAATCCAAGTCATACTAAAAAATGCATGGTAATATAAGTTTTTCTACTTATCTTTTAAGATTGATGAAACTTTGCCTATTAACCTTTGGAGCTTTAGTATTTCAATTCTTGCTCCATGTCATGTCTAGTTCTTTGACTTGCTAGAACTATCATGCTTCTACATGTGTAGCTAAGTCTTTGCTATATGAGCTAGAACTCTAAAAACATCTCGAACTAAAAATTACAATTTGTGGATGTTTTAGTGAGTTGCGCAATTAGTGCTCCTTTTGTGACATTGGCCCTGTAAGAATTGCTTTGTTAGCTCTTTAATCTAAAATTGACCATTACTTGAGCTTCTAGTATTCTTGAGATTCTAAAAACTGCTCTTGTGAAACATGAAAAATCAAAAGATTGTCTTATACTTTAATTGTGCCAAACTACTCTTACGAGACTGCTTGTCAATGACATGAACTTGGAGATAGTTTGATGAACGCATAATCTCATGGGGATCGCTTGTCGAAATGACATGAACCTCAAGATTTGTCGCCCTGGTAGAAGCTTAGAAAGAGTTTGTGGATGGTTCATAGTCCAGGATCTTCTTTACTAAGATATACCTTTAATCAACTTCTGGTCGAAGCTTAGGATGATTTTGTGTATGGCTCCTAGTCCAGGATCTTGTCACTAAGTTAGATCATTAGTCAACTTCAATATTCAGTGCAAATGAAAATTTGTTGAAAAATGGGCATTTGAGAAAATTTAAGCAAAATATTTCAATACAGGACCTGATTGTCTCTTAATATGGTCTTTGTTAGCTTTTTGATCTTACGTTGACATTTTGACATAGCCAGTTTCATTTTAGGATCCCTGTTGATGAACTTGCTGAATTTGAAGCTGTGCTAAATTGATCAAATGTATTATTTTACTTTTGAGCCTTTATGCTTAGCTTTGATATATATGTTTTATCATGATCTCGCTAGCGCTGTCAGGCTTGATATGCTGTTTGTGCAATATTAGAGATGCTAGCTTGTTCTTTTGGGTAATCTCCAAAGCTTCTTGTAATCAAAAAGGAGAAATACAAAAAATGAAGCCACTCCATTGCACTTAATGCATACTCCTTCTTATGCTTCTTATGTTTTGCTTCTTTCTTTATTCTGCATTTGTTATCTCTGGATGAGAGGAAGGCGTGATTCCTTGATGACTCCATTGTCAAAGGGGGAGAAGATGTGTTAAAATGTATTAATGCTATGCATAGGGGGAGAGATCTTTGGAGAAGATGGATATTTCAATGTTATATATCATTGTTGTACAAAGAGGGAAAAGATATATAAAAATGATAAAAAGGGGGAGAAATTGAAAATCTGAAAGTTTCTGAAATTTGAGAATCATAGTGAGGGGGAGTTCTTGAGTTGCATTCTTATTGTCTTATTGAATATACTGAACTTGAATTGCATTCATTTATCCTCACAGTGATCATAGGTCAATTGAACAATTGTTCTTTCATATGGACCTCAAGTGAGAATTTTGACTCTTTTTTGGAAATCAAAGTTTTTATACTTTATTTTTCCTTATCTCACATGCCTATACTATTCTAATGCCAGCTTGGTCATTTACATTACTTTTTCTTGCTTATGGATCAAGTTGTGTCTTTGTGCGAAAACGAAAGTATTTTATTTTTCAAAACTCCAAATTACATTTTCTGGATTATTACCAATGTGTTCATCAAGGGGGAGATTGTGGATATCATGGGGATATGCTCCAGATCTTATGATGATGTGACAATTGGCAATGGAGTTTATGGTTTGTCGTTTCACGGGTTTTCAACAAAGTTCAGATCTGTCAGGACATGGGCGGTCTGGCCGGCCATAGCATGGTGGTCCGACCGGTCCCAAATCGGTCGGACCGGCCATGAGCGGCGGTCGGACCGGTCGTGACCAAATAGTATCAAATTGAGCTGGGCCAAAAATAGAGGGTGTAGGCAAGAGAGGGGATTCTATTGCACTTAATCCCATAATTTTTGGAGTCTCTAGTCAAAAGTTCTATTCGTTTTAAATTTCCAGAAGGTTTCGGAATTTCAGGGCTTGAAATTCAGCTAAGTCATTTTGGGCGGTCGGATCGGCCTATATCTGGCGGTCCGACCGGCAAGGCTGGAGGTTCGACCGGCCCTGAGGGGCAGTCGGACTGATTGTCACTTAAACGTCGGTCTTCGTGGCGGCGTTGTTCGTTGGTTAGGTCAAAGTCATGAGTTTCAGGGCATATGTATTGCATGATGCATGTTTTGACTAACATGGGTCAAGTTGTGAAGAATTTGTTCCCAATTTCGGTTTACTTGTCTATGGTTGTGCATGATGCTTGGTGGTCAACGACGGTCAACGGCGAGGAAGACCGGGACTAGGCTTGAAGAGCTGAGGTCCAGAACGATCGTCGATGCCGGGTGAGGTCAATGACTCAAGCGTGACGCAAGATAGATAGGGGTGACCTATTAGCAAATTCGAGGCGTAAGATGGCGCTAGGTGAAGCTGTTTAGGTCAAAAGGTTAAAGATGATGCTTTACGAAGCGTGCGTGTGTGACCCGTTTGTTAGTGGGCCTTAACGAGAGCCCAATAAGATCAAACTTCTAGCAGGTCTAAGCCTTCACTATAAATAGGAGAGGATGGTGGCTGCACCACCTCTTAACCCTTTTTATATTAGAAAAACCTAATTTTGTTTAGGGAGAGCTAGACGTGGAGGCTAGGGTTCTTGAAGGTTTGATTGGATTTTCGTGCTCTTGGATTGACCACTGATCCTTGATGGAGTGGGTGTAATCCAGCATCAATCACGTTTTAATCTATGTAAGGTTTGCTTGAGATAAGTCTCTTTTCGTTCTTGCTTTCAATTTCGTGATTTTAGGGTTTTCATTGATCCACGAGTTTTTGCTTGATATTGTCACATGGATTAGCTTCCTGTGTTGTGTGGGAACTCATCTAGGATCTTCGTGATCATCAATCACCCACGAGCAAGCGATTGGATCTAGTTTTCACTTTTGCTCGGTTTTATACCCTTCTCCAATCAGATCGTAAAGGATCTTTGTTTGTCCAAGAATTATCATAATTGTTGATTGGAATAGGTCCTTAATATCATAGAGAAGGTGTATACCAAGTTTCGTGAAGTTTGGAGTAGAGAATCAAAAGTTAGATCTATTTGCAACTTCGTCATCGAAATTTATTCTTCTTTGTTACGAGCTCTGGCGGTCGATCACTTAGGGCACCGGTCCGACCGATTTGGTCACGGGTCCGACCGCCACTAACACAATGCCATCGACCGCCAAGATCTTGATTGTGCTTTAGCTTGTGTTGATTTTTGTCATATTATTTAGGGGGTAAATTGGATTCAATACTAGTCTTCCGCTGTACTGGTATACTGATCTTCATAGCTTCCTCATAGCTATTGGAGTGAAATTGTGTTGAATTCATAATTTGTGAAAATATGAGCGTGTTCCTATTCACCCCCCTTCTAGTCGCCTTTTCGGTCCAACACTTTATGATTGCCTCTAGGGCATATTTCCAACAATTGGGTTGGCGCGTGACAAAGAAAAGGGCCGACGAGGAGATTCGGCCCAAAACCAATTCCAGATTTTTAATACTTTTCCAATTACAAAAAATTCAACAAATCAAAAGGAGTTTAGAAAATAGTAACTAAAGTCCAAAAAATCTAGAAAAAAATACAAAAATTTATTGAATCATTTTGAACTTAATAAAATTATTTCCATCTTAAAATTGGCTTTTAGCTTTGCACATAAATTATTTTAACTTTTTGGGAAATAAGGAAAACCTTTTTAAATTCCCAAAAATCCAAGAAATTAGTTAAAATTTTATTTTTAACATTAAATTCAATAAAACCCAGTAAAGTCAATAAATTTTATTTTTGACTTTTTAAAATATAGGGAAAATCAATAAAAGCAATAAAACTCTCTTCAATTTTATAAATTTCAATAAAACACTTTTAAACTTCAGGAAATCCAATAATATAATAATTTTATTATTTTAAATTTGGTAACTGAACTTTGGGATGTTGCAGTATGCAGTTACCATATCTATCAATTTTATTTCTAAATTCAAGTTCACTGCCATTGAGATTAAATATCTAAAGGTAACTCCGCCCATGACCGGGGAATATGTTTCTTCGTAATCAACTCCTGTATGTTGAGTGAAACCTTGTGTAATGTGTCTTGCTTTATATCTTATAACTTTATAACTTTTATTTCTCTTTCGAGGAAATACCCACTTATACCTTACGGGGTGCACATGAGGAGGCATGCGGCTTACAGGCTCAAACACCTATCTTTTATTCAGTGATAATAATCCAGTTTCTATTGTGTTCTTCCAATATTCCCAATCTAATCATTTCTTATATTCAGCGAGCAATGTAGGATCTGGATCAAGATCGATAATTGTGGTAATTTTCTTTGCAAAATAAATATCGACATTGGCTGTTGTTCTATTCATAGACACTCCCGTGGTCACATAGTTTATAGTTTTTTCTCCATGGGGCGATTCTTCTAATGCTTCTACTTGCTCACTTCTACTTCCAATTACGGGGGCAAGTTCGATGTGTGCACACATATCCCTGCTGGTTTCTTTCTCCATGGGGATACTCAAATCCGGTATGCTTTTTTTCTAAAGGTGCCATACTGGTGCCAGGTTTGAACTGGCTCCCCTTCTGGTTATAGAGAACTTCGATGATCAGCTGTGTCAAGTCATTCTTATCTTTTTCACCAGGCGCCCCCGGTTACTAGGGATTCGAAGGGCCGGAGTTTTTGTCCTTTTCCGAGGCCTCTGGACGGGATTAGGGATACCTTCAACTTTCCTTGGCATTTCGATCCTCCCTGGTGCATTGCATGCAGACACATGTGACTTGGTTACACTCTTCAAATCACTAAAGTGGTCAGGCAGTTGATTCGCTAATGCTTGTAAATCAATGATTTTTTGGACTTCTCTCTTTGCTTCACTAGTGCGCAGGTCATGTGCATGGATTCCCGTGGCTTGCCACGTAATTTTTTGATATTTTTCATCAAGGGGTTGATTTCCTCCCTAATGATCGGAAACTATCCTCATCAAATATACTATCAGCGAATCGGGCAATATGCAAATCTCTCGTCATAGGGTTCAACTACCTGATTATGGATGTTGTCTCATAACCAACGTATATCCCATACTTTCGGAGTGGGCCCATTGTAGTACGGTGTGGTGAGGGTATAGGCGCATAAACCTTGCACTCAAATTTGCGAAGATGAGAAATTTTCGGTGTTGGCCCTTGCACTAGTTGCATAGGTGAATGGATATTATATACCGATAGTCTAAAATTGATGAGAGTTATTGCGTGTAGGACTGCGTGTTCCCAATATGTAGTTGGTAAATTACAATTCTGTAAAAGTAGTCAGGCAATAAATTTAATCCTTTTAATTAATGACTCTGCTAATCCATTCTGCGTGTGGATATGCAGTACGGAATGCTCAACTTTAATTCCCATTGCCATGCAATAATCATCAAATGTCTTCGAAGTAAATTCTCCAGCATTGTCCATTCTGATGGACTTGACATGATGATTTGGGAAAATATTTTTAATTTTAATTATCTGCGAGATTAGCTTTGCAAAAGTATGATTTCTCGTAGAGAATAAAAATACGTGCGACTATTTTGAAGAAGCATCGATGATCACCATAAAATATCTAAATGGCCCTGACATAAGCTGTAGAGGACCACAAACATCTCTTTGGATACGTTCTAGGAATGCAAGGATTTTATCCTTCACTTTCAGTGTGGAAGGTCTAATAATTAATTTCCCAGTGGCACATACGGGGCACACAAAATCTTCTTGATTCGTTAAATTCGTTACATCGATATTATGTCCTTGTGAATTATTAATCATATTTCTCATCATCCTAAGACCTGGATGGCCTAATCTATCTTGCTAGAGACAGAAAAGTTCAGAGCTTTTAAATATGATTTTCAGGGTAGTGTAGGCTATGGGTACCTTAATATTAGTGTAGTATAGCCCAGTCTCAAATGAAAGAAGTCACTATAATACCATTTTTCTAGTTTCTTCACACCTTGTAATGAGCAGGTATTACTTACTATACTCTTCTTCAGTCTCTACGTGGATACCGTTAGCGCGAATATACTTGAAACTTAGGAGAGTTCTAGTCAATTTCGGGTACAACAAGGCTTCTTTAATGACTAAAGTTATGTCCATCGGGAGTATAATGGTGGCCCTTCCTGAGCCTATTATACAAGCATCGTTGCACGTGATTGTCGTAAGACTACCAGTATTCTTGCTGATCGATTGAAAGAATTTCATCTCTCTCAAGATGGTATTCGTTGTGCCGCTATCATCTAAGTCCACTTCCTCCATAGAGCGCCACACACGTTCCAATATAAAGTACTTTATTAATATATAGTAGGAAGCAATAAACACATAAATAAAATACTTCAAATATCAGAACATAGCATGATATTATTAGCTAAATAAATGAATGAATTAATATCATCCAACCATCATGAGAAATAAATTATTGAAGGCTCTACACGACCAAACAACCATCACCTATGCAAAATATAACTTGTTCAATCCATAAAATAAATGACATTTAAAGTTTAAGTGCATTATGCGTACTAGACTGAATCCACCAAGAAGTTAGAGACATCAGCTGTTATCTTCTAAGGGGTGGCATGCTCTTCCTGGGAAATTATGGTGGCAGCTGTTGCAATGTCAAGGGGGTTGCAGCTGCAAGAGTGGAGTCTACCTCCATCGGTGTAGGCAGCTGCTGTAAGCCCCCCACCCCCAGCAAAGGCAAAGTGGGTTTCATGCTGCCCTTTGCCGCCTTCTTCTGTTTAGCCTTAAAAGCGTCGACGACGTGTTGTAGTTCTTCACATATCCACAACCAGTGCCCCCACTTGCCACACTTATAGCAGGTTTGGTCTTGTTGACCATATGGCTTGTCGTTCCACTTTGGCTTGCTAGATTTTTTTTTCTGTGGAGCATTTGGCGTGCCTTTCTGGGCTACGGTCTTGCCCTTCCTTCCCCTTTTCTTTAGTATAGGCTTCCGCACCTTGAAGCTCCCATCGTTGGCCTCACGACCAGTAGAGCTCCCAGGTGGCTGAGCGACGAAATTCTTACGGAGAACGTCATCCTAAGCCTCTACAACCTGCATAATATCAATCAATTCAGTATACTCCTTGTAGCCGTCTTGACGATAGTTGCGCGCAAACTGCACTGCACTGGGGTGGAAGGTGGAGTGCATCTTCTCAATCTTTTGCTCATCTGTGACTTGCTTACCACAAAGTTGAAGCTTAGTACAGATTCTGTGCAGAGTAGAATTGTACTCTCCATCCGTCTTGAAGTCAGCAAACCTCAATCGGATCCATTCCTGTTATGACTGAGGAAGAAAGGTGTACTTTAGCTTCTCGAACAGCTTATTCAGTGCAGTCCACAAGGCTAGTGTGCTCTTCTCTGCTATGTACTCATTCTTGAGTGTGAGGCAGAGATGGTGCTTGAGAAAATGAAGTGCCTGATCATTTTCCTCAGGAGTGGGTTTGACATGCCTCAATGCACCAATCCCAATGGCAGCGTGGAGCTTTTTGGCTCCAAGTATAATCTCGACGTCGGAAGCCCAAGTAAAGTAGTTTTGGCCGTGCTAGGTCAGCTCCTCGAACTCTCGGTTCGAGATGTCTGTCATCTACATGTGTATGCAAAGAAATACATAAATTTATTACTAGTAAATACATAAAATAAATTGGATAATGGTACAAAAAATTATTGTAATGTTCCAAAATTTCTACACATTTTCCATATTTTTTATTGCTAAATTCAGTGATTAAAGGCAATTTAAGCAATTACGATTAATCAAAACAGTAAATAAATACAGAAAAACATAGAAAACAATAACAACAATGTTAAACATGCATTAAATGCTAAAAACGGTTCAAAAATTGAATTCCCAAAGTCATTTTCTGACGGGATATGAATTTTCAGTGAATTCTACAATTTCCAAGGTCTAATCCACTAAATTTCAATTCTGAGAAATTTTTTGTGTAATTTCAAAAAATTTGAGGACCTTTTTGCAAATGTTTTGTTTTTTCCATTTCTTTTTCCTTTTTTCTTCCGATTTTCTTTTTCCGGGCTGTGCCATCTTTGGCCCATTCGAGTGACTGAATTTCATTAGGCACTAGGGTTTCCCCTAGTGCGACGGTGCAAAAATGCTGCGGCGCGACGACGCGGTGTTACGCCGGCGGGGAGGACGTGTCGGCCGTGGCCGGTGGCTGCAGGCGCAGCGCACATGGGTGGCGCAATGGATATCGGCTTGGCGTGGCGGTGCGACTTCAAGCGGCGGCGTGGCACTACACGAGGTGCAAGGCGGCCGACGCGCAGACACGGGCTTCGGCGGCATGGCGGTGTGAAGTGGTGGCGTAGCGGCGCGCGCGACGACGGCCTAGCTGCGCGCAGCGGCGATGTGCGCGTCTTTGATCAATGGTGCGATGGGCACGCGAGCGGCGCGTTCGTTGACACGGCCGAGCGTTGCCGACTTCGGGCACGATGAGCGTGGTGCGTTCTCAAAGACTATGACGCGATCGGCACACGCATGGCGCAGAGCGGCAGCTTGGCGTCGTCGGCGAGTCGCGCGACGGCCGACTTCGGGCGAGCAACATCAGGTGCGACAGTGGCGTGTGTGCCCGTGAGGGGTGACCTCGGGCGCGGCCGTGCAGGAGCAAGCGGCTCAACGTGACCGTGCGTGGCCAAGTGGTGGCATGGCCATGTGGGGGCCGAGCGACGGCGCGCCCATGCGGGGGTCGAGGGCGGCTTGCCCGTGCAGTCATGCGGAACGCCGACGCCAGATTTGTTTGTTTGTTTACTATTTATATAATCTACAGTGCAATCAACATGTACTCATTCTTGTAATCTACCGATCAGCTTTGGCTGACGACTCCAAGTCGGCTCGGGGTAGATTAGAACATATTTGCACTGTAAAAAAATCTAGAAAATGAATTAGAAAATGCGATTCAATCTACGAGTGTTTCGACGATTATCTTTTGATCCGAACAGATCGTGCTGATAACGTGTTGAGTAATCGTCGCTGACGAGTTCAATCCGATTGAACACCTTGTAGGAGAATCACATTCACATTGTTAAGAAAGTAAATGAACACACAGATATATGTGAGACTTCTTTCTCTTTTTTATTTCTTTCTTTAGCAACAGTATATATAAAAAATCGAGACCTCCTATATATATATATACTAAAGATATATATACTAAAGGGATTAAAAAAACCCACTTACAGGCTAAAGATGTCGGTCTAGGTCCAAAATTCCCAACAGTTACTTCGCTTGTTGCCCGTCGTTTGTTTGTTGGCAGCGGATCTCTCACTCGCAAATCGCAGACGCAACAAACAAACGCGCCATTGAATCGGCGGCCTCTCTCAGGCATGTTTTGCAAATTGGTACGTGGCTTGTTTTATATTTGCTCAATTGTTTGTTTGTTTGACTGCGCTGCATACTCCACTGTTGAATGTGTTGGTCAAATCAAATTAATGGAGCTTTTGGTCAGCGAACTACGTACCTCCCTATGTTCGTTCGGGCAAGATCCGATCATAAAAGTTGCCAGGTTACATTGTCACACAATTTTGACTTAAAATCCATCAATTCAGTGAAGATTGGTTCAATGGAGAGATGTCTACAGGGTAGTTTAACAGGTTGTGCCAAACACATGAATGGGTTCTAGAAAAACTTACCCACTTTTCACGGATAATTAAACACGACCACGTACCAAAGCACACAAACAGCCACGTCGAATTAAACTGTCGAAATTGAAGCTATACATTCATGTCTTAGGCCTTTGTTAATATAAAAGTTAAAAAAAATGCACAAATTTATCCCAAACAATCGTATATTAGTAAATTGGAAGTTAAAAAAAAGGGGCTGATTTCATCTTAATCTTACAGCTTCCTTGAAAATTTAACTTGCAATCAAAGTGTTCTGCTCAACACGCTGATCCTTTCCAAGCACTCGGAAACAACCGAGCTCCTTTCTTTGTCCAACTTACACAGGTTTAAGTGCATGTACAATGTAGTGACGTTAAGAAGTCTATAATATTTTTCACGTAAAATTTTTATATCGTACATAGGAGAAAACAAGAAGAGAGAGAGAGAGATAAAAGCTCTCTCAGTCTACAAGGCCTCTATATATGTTTTTTTTTTGCTATTTTATCAATATCATTTATGGATATTGAGGAGTCAACTTAGAAATAACCTATTATATAATTTATCTTTAATCTTATATAGAGATGATATAAAGATTACTACGGACCCGTCTCCACTATTGTACCTGTACATGCTCCCACAAAGGAAAAGTAAAACTGCCAGGTCTCGGGTACGGTAGCAACGGCACAGGCGTTACGGAATAACGCCGCGAAAAGAAGATGCGCCAAAGGGACACAAACGTCCGTCCCGTCGGGTTACGCGTTCTTGTAGTTGCGCGCACGACTTTCCCCGAGAAGAAAAGGGTGGCTGTCTGCCTGCCTGCCCAGCCAACTGCGTCGCCGCTACCACCTCTTCCTCCGCCACCGCTTCGGTTGCCTCTGCGTTGGGGAGGGCGTGAGGCTCCGATCAGGGCCTCTGTCTTTCAAAGGTATGACGATCTTGGCGCGAGGATTTCTTGTTTTACTGATTCGATTGAGTTTTGGTTTACGTAGTTGTTCTGACTCGGCTGTTAGGAAGGTGTATTTGGCTTCTGCGATGTGTTTCAGTTCTTGGGGTTGGTTTAGGTCGAGGCGAATGTGTCGTGGGAAAGATGAGATTTTTTTTGTTATGTGGGAAGATAAAATTTCGATGCGGAAAGAAGCAATTTTGATGTGTAATTGTTACGTTGGGTGGTTTCTTGATCTGCTTGTTCTCATTTCAGCTTGTTTTCCACACGATTGCACTGGAAACCTGCAAAAGCTATGCTTTATAAAAATTAGTTTGTTGATTCGTTTGTTACCTTTGTTCTGCCTAAGGAATGAAATTGCTTGGTGTCATAGGCGTAAATCATGGGTTTTGGGCTTTCCTAAACATCGCGTTAACAATGAATAGCTTTGCTCTGAAAATCCGATGTCAAGCGCAGAGGATCGCCATCGAAAAAGTGCCACCTTTTAGCTTAATCACGTAGGTTTCTCTTGTTTCCGTAGGGGGTTTTGGTTGGCATCTTGTGCTTTTACTCATTTAGTCCTTGCAGTTCCTAAGCTGGAAAGGATAGTTGTGGAACATGTACGATCTAGGACAGCTTGGCTACGAAAAAGTTGCTTCTGTTAATGATCAGTAATTGGGTGTGGAAAGTTTGTGGAGAAGTGTGATCTTGGCGGGGATCGCTGCCAATTTTAGGTTGTCCCCCCCGCTTGTTTTCTGTTTGACAAGTAGTTACATTACATGACCATACCTCTTTGCTGATTTGCTTGGAGAGTAGCTCAAGATACAGTAAGGTATATATAGCCCTTGCTTTCTGGTCTTGTATAGTTGTATTGTCACTAGTATCCTTGGATTTATTCAGTATCAGGTAAGACAGGGATAGCAGGGTTCAGGAATTGGATTCCTTCTTGTGTGCTAGGATTAGACATGGACAGGTGAAGTCTTAATTGGCGTTCTGTTCCCTAAAAAAAGAAAGGTGTTCCGTCATACTCTAGCTGTTCCATTGTTTCAATCGTGAAGAGCCTGTCAATATCTTTATCTGCGTCCCTTTCCTTCTTTTTTTAAAAGAAAAACTTATGTAGTGCAGTTGATACAATAACAGTTGGTGCAGGAATAAATGATATCGCTGGTAGTGATGATGGGCGCTTTATTTTTCTATGTGCTCAGTTAATATGTGTGTGAGTGATGGCTATTGAAATTATCGATATCTCCATGACCTTTTTCTCTTCCACTTTCAGGCCAATTCTTCATCTTGGAAATTGGACACTCTCTTCGATAATTGCTGCCCGACAGCCCGAGGAGCAAAGTTGTGGATATCTACATTTTAGGAGGTATGCTACTGATGTGAGAGTGTTTTCTCTGATTTGTGCTTCAGATTCTTTATTTAGTTTTCCTTCAAGAACTTCAACTTTGTAGAAGTCTGATATTCATGCAACTAAGAAAAAGTATTTTTGCTCTGAATTGCTATGATATGGTGGTGTGAATCCTACTATTCAGTAATGTAATGAAGCAATACTAACCTATTTATTTATAGTCCTAGACTTGACCTATAGTTCTTCATGACAAATTTTCTATTATAACGTACTGTTATTTCAGTCAAGAAAATGTAAAGCAACAAATCTTTTCTTAACAGCAAAGTTGTGGATTGCGAAATTCTAACATGGAAACACATATTTTTTATTTCAAGATCATAGCTGTTGCTGTGGAAACAAATATGTTAAAATGGAGTTTGCTTTGAAAATATTAAAAATGGAGTTTGTGTCTGTTTTTTTTCCCTCAACGAGATTACTAGAGGCATGACAGCTGTAACAGGCACATTTATCTTACCTCACACATATCCTGCGTCTATACTTGAATTTCGTAATAATGAAAATATCTTATTCTTAAATTGCTAAGTTTCTCTACAGAGAAGTTTCTACAATTAGATAACTGTTTTTCATGCCGTACTGCGAATATCTATGTGAACATGGACTGACACTGTATCAAATACATCATCACTTGTAAAAAAATTGGACCCACTCAAAAAATTCCCAGTTGTTTCATAATTCGTATACTAAAGCAATCCGGTAACCATATCAATACAGTGAGGCGATAGGAACCGGTAAGAATTTGGAATAGCAGATTGATATACTACCCAATGTAGGAAGTTGTGGACTCTCACTTGCGCTTAGTAATACCAATAAATGTATTGGATAGAAGAGTTCTAGCTATAGTTATACTGTTTTGCCCCCTACAGAAGAATATAAAATTCTTTTGAAACTGAGTAACTAAGATAATATGAGCAGGTTTCTGCATGCCAGATTTTTGGTTGCCTGTAAGCTGTTGGAATCAACTTGCATGCATGCTGTTCAGATGAACTTACACGTTGTTTAAGATGATGATTCACTACCTTGCTCTAGAGTGTGAAATGTTGACAGAGAAGATTCAGATCAGGTATCTCAAATTTGTGTGGTTTTCAAAGTGACGGGAACTAGTACAATTCTGTGTTTCTAATTATTTTCTTAGAGTTTTCATTTTCCCTTTAATTTCTGTTTACTCTTAGTGTGAGGCTATGCAAGTTCTCAAAATAACTTATACTCTTTATTGCGATTGTCTAGACTCTAGATATTCTCCAATTCAAAAGGAAGAACACTCAGCTGAGACAAGTACTATCTCAGTTATCGGAAGGCGGCCTCAATGTCCAAAGTTTTGGAAAGAAGAAATTCATTTGGTGGTACCACTCCTACAAGTTCAGCTTCAGCTTCAGATTCTTCAAGAAAGGATGAGAAGACTGTACCACATTATCTAAGAGCTTCTACAGGCTCATGCCATGATTTATGCAAGTATGGACACAAGAGTTATTTTGAAGAAGAGCAGAAGCTTTCAGGAGGGAGAAGAAAGAAACCTCCAACTCATCTAAATAATTTGATGTTGCACAGATCAGCTATCTTGGATAGATCCAAGGATGTCAGGAATAGAAATCTTTCACTAGCCAAGTCGAGTATATCTCTGGGTGAAGCTGACCGTATTGCTCCTAGGAAAACAGCAGCAAATTCGAAAGGTTCTGCATCCTCTGAACATTTGGTTCCACGTACTGCTTCATCAGCTGAAAATAAAAACGTGAACCCTGATGGCAGAAAGAAGCATCTAATGGTTGCACAGAAGACTCCAGCTAATCCAAGGTATTCCAATGGAGTCCCTAAATTTGATCAGAAAGCAATAATGCCAGTCAAGGTGTCGAAGTTGGCAGAGAAGACATTGCAGGAGAAAACTAGAACTGTGGAGAAAGCCACAACTGTCAAGCAATCATCGCTTAAGAGGCCATCTTCATTTCCCACTAAACTCAACTTGATTAAGCAAGTGTCTGTACCATCTCAGGCTTCTAGTTATCTAGTTTCTTCAAAAGATAAAAATACTCTGAAGGGAAAGCTTACATCTCCACCAAAAACTATTACTGGCGAACTTGCAAGCAACAGTAGTAAAACTGGAAGAAGTCCTACGAGGTCAAGCAATGCAAATATCAATGGGAAGGAAGGCTTGGATATGTCCAGATCATCATTCTCTGTATCTGAGTTGACTGCTTCTGTTGAAATACAAGAAGATGATGTGCAAGGTTCATGTAATACATGCCATAATGTGGAGTTAACACTAGCAGAACTGTCTTCAGATGCCACAGAATATATAGACAAATCTCGATCCGCACCAGAAGAAATAAGTAGATCCATTTCAGAGGACGATGGGGTGGAAAGTAATGAAAACAATGAAGCGTCGGTTGGTGAATTCCCCGTCAAAAGTGCCATTGCTCTTGAATTGGAGCAATCATCTGATGACCAGGAACTCAAGACTGTGCTAAGTAAATCTGATCCAGAACATAAACAAGCTGAGCAGAATGTCATTGACGGTCGAGCTTCAACGGATGAAGACAGCCAAACAGATGATGCTCTTTGCCAATTATCTAAACAATTAACAGCTGTGGAAAATGCAGATGTATATGATTCCGTATTAACTCAAAGTAGCTCAGAAATTGAAGCTGACGGAGTGAAAGTCAACACTAGTGTGGAGTCTCTAATCGCTGAAGGTAGGGAAGATATGGGAGCTCATGAAAACCTTCAAGGACCTTCAGACCTACAGGCACTTGATGAAAAACATGCTGAGGAGCCTGAGTCTTGCCTTGATTGCGCTTCAGAAAATGTAGCCGCAAATGTCAGGACTGATGAAATTGTTGAGGTTAGGAAGAATACCAGTACATCTCATTGCCAATCAATCTCAGAAACTTCATCAGATGGGGAACTATTGGAGGAACCGAAGTCCGTGCTAATTGAACCAGGTGATTCTACTGTACAAATTGACGAGTTACCAAGTGTCCATAACGATGGCACCTTTGAACAGGATGAACTGAAATCAAGGATTGTTCTTCAACAGTTGCCAGAAGAGCTATCAGATGATGAGTTTTATGAAGAATATGATTTTGAGTTAAGTGAATCGGATGAGTCCGATGCAGAAGATGGAGCAACAATCAACAAAAACAGTGATGAATCTTCAAATGCCAACGGCCAAAGACCAAGAAGAAACTCAGCACTTTACTCAGATGATGCTAGTGCCACTCCTTACAAACTGAAGTTTAGAAGGGGTAAAATTGTAGAACTCACACCAGACAGTAATGGCCCCAGAAGACTCAAATTTAGAAGAAGGGCTGCAAATGAAGTTGAAGATGGTGAAGGTCAGTCAGCAAGAAGGATTTATAAGAGGAATATCACAAATCGTGGTCGTCCTACTAACCCAGACCTGGAATCTCCTGGAGTGAAACTGAAGCATCAAGATACACAAGAGAAGAAGGATGCACAGGGGCTGTTCAACAATGTGATAGAAGAAACTGCAAGCAAGCTTGTGGAGTCTAGGAAAAGCAAGGTAAAGGCTTTGGTTGGTGCTTTTGAAACGGTGATATCTCTCCAGGATGGAAAGCCCACATCATCCACACCACAAGCTGGTAACTCACCACATTCAGTTCAGGGTGATGAGGAGAAGGCGCCTGGGGAAGAAGCTGCATAGAATATGCACATCTTTTCAAGATTGCCAAGTTTGCAGTCATGTTTTGGACTCTCCTCTTCTTCTTTTTTGTTCCAGAACTGGATTTAATGGAGAAGATTTTGTATAGTTTGTACATTAGATCTCTTTTAGATATAACAATTGCTCACAAGGTTTAGAGTATGATAATACATAGTCAAGATGCTTCCAATAGAGAGTGGTTTTAGGTATATTTCATTGTAAATCAATCCAAAAACTATAAGACCAAGTGTGCTTTTGTTGGGCTTGGATTTCCAAAGTGCTATAAAGGAAGTGCTGGTTTGAAGTTTGTTTACAAGCTTCCTGCCCTTGCTTTTCTGGTTTGATTTGTATGTCATGGACTCAATGCAGTGGAGCTTCTAAATCTATTATATCGAATGTATGCTATTTTCTTACAGTTCCTGCTTAATCTTGAAGATCTACGCACGTACCATTCCTTCTACTTTTCTTCGTGCCAGCCACATCCTTCAAACTAGTTTACGCTGCTTTCAGTATAACTTTTTTTTTAGGGAATGCTTCCAGTAGAACTAGGAGGGCTATACTGCTGTACGGCTCGATCCGTAGCCCATACAACTCCCTCGCTGCAGCCCGTACAACGTAATACCCGGACGTCCATGGGTATTACGTCCGTGGGCCAGACGTCCTGGGTATTGCGTCTGTGGGCTGAATGATGATGGGTCAGACATCCTAGGGAATTGCGTACGTATCTGGGTATTACGTCCGTGGCTGGATGACGATGGGCCGGACGTCCCTGTGCCGGATGATCATGGGCTGGACGTGCGGCCCTGGATGTTCATGGGTATTACGTCCTTTGACCCAAACTACCTCGCTCGCCAACCCGTCCACGCCACCCTACTCGCTGCGCTGGGCATCGCCGCCTTCCTCCCCCGCGTGTTGCATCTCAATGCTTGGCCTTGGGCTGCTCGCCGGCGCTTCCTCGGCCTCGTGTCGAGGACAGCGGCGGCTCATCAGATCGACCTCTAGTTAGATCCTTTCAAAAATGGATATGAAGTTTGGGGAAAGTTGGGAAGAACAGAAGCTATGTTGCAAGAGACTAACTAGAAATTTAGCATAATATAATCGTGATGCCTCTTTTTTCATTCCATTTTTCTGGTTTATAAGGATTACAGCGTCATCCAAAGTAAAATGTAATTCAACACAATGAATCGAGTGTTTTACATTAGCCGACGACTGCTACTTAGACATGTTATTGCCGTAGATCCTCTGGCGAAAGGGTATGCAGCGATCTCAGCCCTCCGATCTTCAGCCCTCTGAACTTGTCTGAAAGTCGAGCCTCAGACTTGACATTTCCCCCTTCTTAACTTATCACTTGTCCTCAAGTGTCCTAATCTAGAAACCACGACTTGATAGTTTGTGTATAGAACTCCAGGAAGGTACATTTGATGAAATCTACGTCCTCTCACGACGCATTTTCTAGCGGCAGATAAGCCCATTGTATCAACCATTGAGTCACTAGGATTCTGTTTCTAGGCAGAGCCCTTGTCTCTAGAACTCGCAATGGTTCGGTTCTTATCTTCCCATCTTCTCCGACTAGAGGTAAATCAGAGCTAGGGACAGCATTGGGTCCGCAATGTTTCTTGAGTTGACTAACATGAAAAACCGGATGGATTCCAACGCCTTAAGGAAGCTGCAACTTGTATGCTACTTTGCCAACTTTCTGCAAGATCTTGAATGGTCCATAGAATTTACTAGCAAGTTTCAATGCATGTTTAAGCCCAAATGCTACCATCCTATACAGTTGCATTTTCAAATAAACCATATCCCCCCACATCCAATTGTCTCTCAGTTCGATTCTGATCTGCATACTTCTTCATTCTAGCTTGGGCCTGAGTTAAATTCTCCTTTAGCCTATTCAACATGATCCTTTTCTCCTCCAAAAAAATCTTTAGCTTCTTCATCGTCTGGCCCTGGAATCGCTATTACATTTATGAGTGGGGGAGGAAACCCATAAAGAGCTTGGAAGGGAGAAATTTGTAGCAAAGTGTGGAAGGTAGTGTTATACCACCACTCTGCTAGTGGCAGCCAGGACAACCACTTCCTAGGTTCAAGGAATGTCATGCATCGCAAATAAGATTCCACGCATTAGTTAACCCTTTCAGTCTGGCCGTCGAATTGAGGGTGATAAGTAGTGCTGAACCTCAATTCTACTCTCACTACCTTGAACAATTCTTGCCACAGTTTACTGGTAAAGATCATGTCTCTATACGACAATAACCAGTGGAAATCCATGTAATTTGAAGATATTATCAGTGAATGCCTGAGCAATAGAATGAATTGAATATAGATGTGATAATGGTATAAAGTGAGCATATTTAGCGAACCTGTCCACAACCACAAAGGTGACATCATCCCCCCTCCCCTTGAATTAGGCATCCCTTCAATGAAATCCATAGTTATATGAGTCCATGCCATATCTGGGGTCGACAGAATCTCCATTAGTCTAGGGTAATGACAATGTTCGATTTGGAACATTGGCGACACACACATTCTGAACAAAAGTGTGAATTTCCCTCTTCATTCCTGGCCAATAGAATAAGTTCTTCACTCTCTGATATGTGGTGACCCTGCCAACCCCCCCCCCCCTCCCCAGCTGAATTATGCAATGAGTTAATAAGGTTCTACCTTAATTATGCATCTTTTCCTACATAAATCCTTCCCTTGTACCTGAGTACACCTGAATGGTAGGTGTAATTAGAGTTAGTATTGGGAGCTAATTCCACTTGCTCCATGAGTTCTTTACAATGATCCTCATTTTGATAGCAATTCTCCACTATCTCTATCCAAATTCTACCTGCCATGGTTATTGCCATCACTTGTGTTCCTTTTCTTTACAAGGCGTCTGCTACCTTGTTGTCTTTTCCCTTTTTGTACTCGATGACATAATTGAACTCTAGAAGCCTCAGCATCAACTTGTGTTGGATGCCCTCTAAGACCTTTTGCTCAGCCATGAATTTCAAACTCTGCTGATCTGTCTTAATCACCAATTGAGTTCCTAGGAAGTAATGCCTGCATCTTTTCAGTGCTTCAATAATAGCCATAGCTTCCCTGTCATAGGTAGATAATGTTGCTGACCTAACACCCAATGTCTTGCTAAAGTAAGCAATAGGTCTCCCTTGTTGCATCAATATCCCTCTAATTCCACTTCCACTAGCATCAGTCTCTAGTGTAACACTTCTGAGAAATTTGGCAAAGCCATTACAGGTGTTGTGATCAGACTATATTTTAGCTTCTCAAAGGCTTTGTCATGTGCTTCCTTCCACTCAAACCCATCTTTCTTTAACATGTCATGTAATGGCCTGCATATGATTCCATAATTCTGGACAAACCTTCTGTAGTACCCAGACATTGCAAGGAGGCTCTTAACTGAGACACATCTTTAGGTATTGGCCAATCCTTAATAGCATTGATTTTACTAAGATCTGTAGCTACCCCTTGACTGCTAATAATATGGCCCAAATACTCCACTTGTGCATCAGCAATTACACATTTGCTAAACTTTGCAAAAAGTTGGTGTTGCCTCAAGATATCCAATATTGTGGTCAGGTGTAACTGATGCTCTTTACCCCTTTGCTATAGATGAGTATATCATCAAAAAATACTAGAATAAATTTCCTTAAATAAGGGGCAAACAGGTTGTTCATTAGTGATTAAAAGGTGGCAAGGGCAATAGTGAGCCCAAATGGCATGACAAGATACTCACAGTGCCCTAGATGCAATTTTGCTAATATCCTCATTGCTCATTCTGATCTGGTGGTACCTTGATCTTAAATCCAATTTGCTGAAAATAGATGCTCCATGCAGTTCATCCAGGAGATCTTCAATGATAGGGATATGATATTTATTTTTGATGGTTTGAGCATTGAGTTTTCTGTAATCAATACAAAGTCTCCGAGACCCTTCTATTTTTCTTGAAAAATATAGCTAGTGAAGCATATGGGCTAGCACTAGGGCTGATGATAGAAGCTTCCAATAGTTGGTGTATTGGTTTCTCCATTTCATTCTTTTGCTGGTGTGAGACCCTATAGGGTCTAACATTGGGTAGATCTGCCCCTTCTTTGATAGGAATGTTGTGATCACAACTCCTCACTGGAGGTAGCTCTTGTGGTTCTTGAAAAACATCCTGATAGGCTACAATGATCGATTGATATTGAGGTGGCACCTTTCCAACTTCCTCTTTTCCTTTCGTTGTGTGTAATTCAATTACATAACCATAAATTACCTTCACTGCCATTTTATCCAGGTCATGAGAATGCATTAGTCTCATTGAATCAGGTTGTGAATGATCCTTCCAGGTCACTTCCGCAACTCCCATTTTCATAATGGTTAAACTTTTGGTTTTTAAAATCTAAGCTAATAGGGCAGTGTTGGTACATCCTATCACATCCAAACACAATATCATAACCCTGCAGCTTGAGTATCTTAAATGAGTTGGAGAACTGTTCCCCATTGATGCAATAGTCCACATCAGCTACATGAGATCCAGTCAAAATGATACCCCCTCTAGCCACAATAACCTTTTGTAGAGGATTACCTTGGATTCTGCAAGATGTTTTAAGGACGAACTTTAGGTCCATAAAAGTATGTGTACTGCCACTATCCAACAATGCAATCCCTCTTCTTCCTCCCACAGTAACTGATAAGGTATAAGTAGAAATTTGAGATAAACATTGTACTGCCTAGATTGATATCTGCATGAGTTGCTCTTCTGGTTCGGATCGGAGGAGATCTTCCTTGTCTTACGGAGGAGGATCTCTGTTTGTGCTCTGAGTTAAATTTTCTCCGGCCTCTTCTAAAACCATAAGGTTTATACTTTGGTACTGTTTACATCTATGAGCTAACAACCATTTTCCTCCACAATATTTACATACTCCAGGAGTGAAAGGGGTCACTAGCTTGTTGATCATCTCCTTTTTTCCCACATTCTGGTTCACTTGAGTTTTGCCCTTATTCATATTAGTACTGTATCCAGCCTTTTGTTGCCCTATATTTGAGCCCTAAAAACTCCTATTGGTTATAGCTCCTACCCCTTTTCCATGTCCTTTGCCACCCAGTAGACTTCACATAAGACTTGAGGCTTCAAAGGTTTTAGGTAGTGTTTAATCTCATGCCCTTATACATTTGATAAAGAAATGCTCATTCTGCAGAGGATTTTCAGTCTTATACACAGCCATCAGCTCTTCAAACTTATCGATATATTCAGAAATACTCATGTTATGTTGTTTAACTGAATGGAAGTTCTCCAACACTTCGTACCCACTATATTGAGCAAATATATCATAGATCATACTACAAAAGGTTTGGCAATGTGGTGGATTCCACAATAATCCTATACTCCTGATCCAATTATTTGTGCTTCCCACCATATACATTTGAGCCAAATCAAACTTAGCCTCATCCGGAAGATTAGCCATAGCAAAATATGTCTCTCCTTGTCTAATCCACTTCAAGGGATTGCTACCATCAAATTTAGGGAAATCTATCTTGGGTCCTTTAGCAATAGATCTATAGAAGTTGTTGACTCTTATCATTACTGAGATTTTGGTCCCATGGTCTAGCATAATAAGGTTCCCTATCTTGGTTCAGGTAGTTCAAAGTGGGAGAAACCGGAGTAGCTGTGGGAGATGCATTTTGGCCCCAACGAACTGGTGTTGCAGAATGTCTTGTAGGTGGGTGGAAGTGGTTTACCTCTTGTTTGTTCTTAAAGTTGATTCTGTTAATACTATTCACTTGGACATGACTCAATGTAAGATCGAGGAGGCCGACTAGAGGGGGTAAATAGGTGGTTTTAAAAAATCTTTAGCTCAAACCAATTTATATTGCGGAAGCTAATAACAATTTGGTTTTGCACAATTAAAACCTAAAACAACTAGGCTTGACTACGTGCACCAACAATGTGAATACAATTGAATGAGAGTAATCATACAAAGATATATAAGCAAGTAATGTAAATTGCTCAAAGTAAAGCACAAGAACAAACCAAGATGACACAATTATGTTTTACCATGGTGTTCAGAGACTTGCCGGTCTCCCCTAGTCCACGTTGAGGTAAGCCCAAATGAATTGGATCGGCTCCACGAATTAAGCAAACACCTCCGAGGTAAGTCCAACCACTTGGACCAGTTCCAACACGAACCAACATCTCGATCCACTCGAGTTGCTCTTCCTCCACTCCGGAGATGGTGAGCACCAAACCACTCACAACCACACTGGGCCTTCTCACAAGCTTCTTGAGAAGATCACCGGTTACGACGCCTTCACGCCGTCTAGGTGTTGGCAAACACCAAGAGTAACAAGACTCAACTTTCACTTGAACAAATCAAGTGTCAAACCTCAAGTGGATACGCAATCCACTACCTAAGGCAACACATGCACTTAGGGTTTGCTCTCCAAGCTCACTAAGTGCAACACATGCACATAAGAGATGAGAGGCTTGCTCTTTGCTCAAGGAACTCAATAGATGTGCCAAAAAACTTATTTCCAACTGGCCAAGGTGGGTATATATAGCCTATGCATAAAAACTAACCGTTGGAAGAGAATCTGCAGAAAAATTAGCCCGAGCGGTACTACCGCCGTTCTATGGCCGGTACTACTACACCTACACGACAAGCACAGTAACGGCTATATCAGACGAGAAACTAGCCGTTGAAAAGTGCATCGCGGTACTACCGACGTTGATCTTGTGGTAGTTCCGCACTCCGGTCATTCCGATTCTGAAGGGCGGTACTACCGCTTCCACTTAGGTTCAACACATGGCACATACTGGAAAAAAACGTACCGCTCCAACCTCTGGAAATACCGAGTTGCGGTAGTTCTGCTCCCAACACGCCGGTACTACCGCATTTCCAAGAGAGCAAAACAAACTCGAAAAAGCGTTTCTCTGGGAAAAAAATATGCTGCAACACATTCGGCACAACCAGCATGCAGTAGTTCCGCTCTCATAACGCCGGTACTACCGCACAGCGGTAGTTCTGCCTTCTCAACTTCGAAACTACCGATCTTCCTGAGAAACAGCAATGGCTTTCACAGCAAATTCAATTGCAAAACACATTTACCAATTGATGAGCCATGCCAACAAGAATCACATGCAAGATTCCTAACAAGTTGAAAAACACATTTGCCAAATTTAGAATCATACCACAAGGAATAAGGTACATGGACTCGAACCATTTGCAAAACACATTTGCAAACTCAAGTCACATGCTACAAGAAATCAAGCATGAGCATCAACTATTTGCAAAAACACATTCGCGAATAATAGCATCATACCACAAGACGAAGGTGCGTGACTTAAACCATTTGCAAAACACATTTGCAAATTATAGTCACATGCTACAAATATTATGCATGAGCATTAACTATTTGCAAAACACATTCGCAAATAATAGCATCATGCCACTAGGTTAAGGTGCATGGATTTCAACTATTTGCAAAACACATTTGCAACTTATAGTCCCATGCTACAAAGATTAAATACATGAGCATCAGCTATTTGCAAAACACATTCGTAAATAATAGCTCCATGCATAGATGAGCTAGATCATGCATAATGAGCTATCAACATATGACTAACTCATTCTACTAGTCAAGACCCCTCTTATACAATAATCTATACTAGCAATCCGATCTTCCAATCAAACACCAAGACCGGTAAAAGACTAAAAACACATCCTTAGCCCCAGCTAGTCATACTTTTGCATTGCATCTTCTTGAAGCTTGATGACACATATCATCACTTCGAGTTCGGGTCCTTGACTTGATAATCATCAACACATGACAACCTTCTTCACTTCGGGATCTTGTCTTGAACATCATCAACACATGATGATTTCTCCATCCCGAGTCTTGATATGCATCAACACATGATGCATCCTTCATTAGACCTCCATCAACACATGGTGGGTCTACTTCTTGAACATCATCGACACATGATGATTCTCATTTCTTCAAGCTCTTCACATGCATCAACATATGATGCATCTTCTTCTTACACCTTGACTTGATGACGACCGACTCATGATGTCATCCCAAGTCTTCATTATCCTGAAACATAACCTATTCATCCAACTTATGGAAAATGTTAGTTCCACAATATGATTATCATTAATTATCACACCATATCATTAACTCATAATGGTGGGGACAAGATACTTCAATCTTTCCCTCTTTGGTAATTGATGATAATCACTTCAATTGCAAATAATTGAATGTAAGTAAATGAGAGAGCACATGAGTATACAAGAACTACACAAGTTTTATATACTCAAAAGAATATGTTTCAAAGTAAACATCCCAAATATGTGTGGAGAATGGAATATGGATCAATACTAATGAAACCACAAAATATAGAGTGAACTCCCCCTAAATGTGTGCATACACAAATGTGTAATGGGAACATATGCACATATTCAAATTCGACTTATGGTGGGGTTCAACCTATATTCTGGATCCGAGGAATGCAACAATATAAAAGAAATATGATGTCGAAAGCATACCTCATTGAATTTTACCTTTATATCCAAATGAGACTACACACTAAATATAACAATAAAATGTTAGTCTCACAAATAGATTTGTCATTAATCACCAAAACACTCCATTAACTCATAATGGTAGGTCTAGATACTTCACTCAAGGCCTTTGTCGGGACCCAAATATGCAAATATGGACCCTCTGTGTATTCTGCACTAGTCCAGGATCACGCTAGTGCACGCAGTGTCAACATAGATGAAATATCACATCCATACAACGAATATAAGAATAAACGAGTACCTTAAAATAAACAATAACTGTTGGGACCTTACGGTCGAGTTTTACATTTATTAAGCCATGCAAGGCTGACAATAAAGAAATAAACTGCAGTGGAAACGAAATAAACTCCAATGGCTCCCATCAATTTACCACGGTGCAACCGATCGATTAAGACCCTAACGATCAACCTTCAGAGAACTCTTCTTCAAAAGCAAAGACGATTCCTCCACTTCGTTGATTGGTTTAGCAAGAGTGAGTACACACCGTACTCGCAAGTCATACCACGAATGCAATATTATAGATGATGGCTTATTCCAAAGGAATGGCTTCGTGGTTATTTTATAAATGCAACATTTGCAATTGAATACAAATAATAGATTGAAAGCATAATTCAAAACAAATAGACAATAATAAGTTAACAATTTATTTCACAAAGGACACACATCTAATCAACTTATTCACACAATTGCACAAGTTATCTCACACAAATGACCCTTCCCAATTGTTTTATGAAAATCTACCCCTCGTGTGAAATTCTGAGCATGTCCATAACCGAGGACGCGGCTATTCGAATAGATTGGTTTAAACACTCTACAGAGGTCATACACTTTACCCACACGATACAATCGGGGGGCCAAGATCGACCATAACAAAACCTTTCAGAGACTTCATCTCAAACAATGACACTCGATGTGCTTTCTGCCAGTCAATTTGTACACACGACCTTTGGAACGACACACACCGTTGGACAGGATGCAAATGAACAGTCCCGCGATGTGACATATCACACCTCCACCCATTTCATCACATGCTTAAATACAACTCGAGTTGTCAATGTCAAGACTCCATAACTTACTAAGTTAGGCCCACCCATACTAGGCATGTGGTCGACAAGAAGGCCCAGCTTCAATGGCGCACAAAGTTAAGTCCTTAATTGACCAAGGCAAGACTTCCAGTTTTTCCCAAATCACAAAGTTTATATCACACAGCTCCACCATTCACACAGATCCACCACTTGCCTCAGTCTAAATCTTTTCCCACCCTGTTGATTAAGTGCAACACATGCCATCAACGAGTAATAGCACACAGCACACACAGTTCCATCACACAGTTCCATAATCACTTAGTCAAGTTTATAATTGCAACTCTCACATGAAATGATGACTCGTGGCATGGCTAAGCAGTCTAATCGTATCTAACCAACCCACGTTGGTGCTACGATAATACCAACTAATAATGAACCAACCTAGGGTGACAAAAGATCATGGCATACAATAGACAATGTGGATATAACAAATTGGATTAATAACTATCCCAAAAACATTTAAATAAATACTTGAAATAGAATGCAATACATTGAAACACAGTATTTTGAAAATTGGGTTCAATATGATCAAATGTATAACTTGCCTTGGAATAGATCTAAATATTGGTCTTGGTCTTCAGGTGCTCCTTCTTCTGCAGAATTCCCCGAAGTATCGACGTCTACTCGCAAACGAGATAAAACAAATAAAACAAATAAATAACAGTGGCAAAACAACTCCAAAAATTTAAATAAAATTCACCATTAAATAGATCTTAATTTTATATGAATTTACAAATTTGAATGGGCTCAATCGGAGTTCGGATGCAAAAGATATGGGCTTTGGAAGTTTGAAAATCAAATAAAACCCTAATTTGGATTTTATTGAATTTCCCGAATTATTTTTATAAAGAAAAATCAGATTATTGCGCAATGCTTGCGCCACCGAGAATTTCCTAAAAAGAAATAGATTTAAAGAAATCGACATGTGGCCCCACATGTCGGTCTCGGGGTTCACGGTGACCGAGTGCACCAACCGAGAGAGATCTGCGCGGTGGACCGAGCCACGACGCTGCAGTCTTTGGCGATCTGGCGCCACGCTACGCCACACCAAAGATCGGCCGACAGGCTGGCGCCGAGCCGACGACAACGGCGGCGGCGGCGCGGACCCGATGGTCACCGGCGAACGGCGGCGACTTCGCAGGCGATGGAGGGTACCGATTGTTCCCGTGCTATTGCGACTCGGGGTGCCCTTACCGTGGCCGGCAACGACGGTGGCGACCGGCGCGAGGAAGAAGCGGTGAAGGCTCGGGTTTTGTCGGAGAGTGTTCGGCGATGCTCGGCGACGAGGAGGCGCGCCGAGGTAGCTCGAGACTTGTCGATCACGGTGGTGCGATCGGCGAGGCAAGGGCGGCGACGATAAGCGCGTAATTCACCGGAGAAGAAGCTCGGCGAAAACCCTAAAACTTGAAATGCGGCGACTCAGAGCGATCGGGCGACGGGTGGCGGCTTTGGGTTGCGAGGTCCGGCGGTGCTAAGGGGTATTTATAGGCCGGAGATGCCGAGATTTGAGACCCCAAATCGGGTCCAAACGGCCGCGATTTGAATTTCCGAGATTCGGGAGATTGAAACCGATTCGGGTTTGATTCGGTTTGAACGGATAAGAAATCAACCGAGGTACGATTTGGTGCGGGTCGTGCGAAGAATCAAGAATCGAATTAGTTTTGTCGGACGAGCTCGAAGCTCCAAAGAATGGCGAAGCGCGCGCGCGAGGAAGAAGAAGGCTCCGCGAGACGACGACTTCGGTGGCGGTCCCACTGGCAATGCGCAATGAGGCGCGAGCGAAGCAGCGAAGGCGAGATCGGCGGCGAAGCCACGCGACGAACATCCAACGGAGGAAGGGGTTGAGCACGTCGTCCGATCGAAACGAGGGGCACGCGTCAAGCATCCAACTGACGAGGGCGCGGCGAGGCGAGACGGTGGGCGCTTTCTTTGAATAGTGTTGGGCTTCGCCCAAAGATCGTTCAAGGATTTTAAAAGATTTTCTTTTAATAAATCCAGAAAATGCAAATAGTAATTAGAAAATAGCAAATGACTTTGGAAAAATTCCAGAAAATTTTATAAAATATATCCAAGCATATAGAATCTAAATAAAATAGTTTTGACAATTGTTGATGTTGGGATTAAGCATATTTAAATCAGTTTGTCCTTAAAGTCCATATTAAGCTTTTTAATTTAATATTCAAATAAATCCAAATGGTGAATTTTCTCTCTACCATTATTTAAAAGATTTTTAAAGCTCTGAAAATTGGGATGTTACAGCCTTCATCCTCCTCAACAGCTCCATCTCAATTTCAGTACCTTGCAGTGGATCAACAGGGACTCTTGCTACATCTTCCTTCCTCCCTTGGTGTATGCTGATCCCAGTCTATGGGTCGATAGCACGGCCATGCGCTCAAGTAATTCCCTGCAACATTGACTCCATCCTATTCATTTGCGTTTGGATACTAGTGACCTACGTCTGCAAGTCTCTGATCTGTTGTTGTATTGCTTCCGCCTTGTTCTTGGCCTCCGTAGCTTTTGGCTTCACCACCACCAACTCCGAGACCTCGCCATCGTATTGCGTGGTCGGCTTTGTCATCCCCACTCTCTCACAGATCTAGAACATGGCTAAGGAATTTTAGCCAGAAGCTAGTACTGAACCCTCATCATGCTCCAATCTCTACCGCCACCCAGGTCCGAGTTAGCTAGGGATTTTACGGCGATGCTCGATCACCAACCCAGGTAACTTCAGATCTAATCGCCTCTGAGAATCGAATCGCTTTGATACCAATTTGTCAGATTCTTTTGAAAATGTACCTGGAGTTTGGGGAAAGTTGGGAAGAACAGAAGCTACGCTACAGGAGACTAACTAGAAATTTGGCATAATAATCGTGATGCCTTTTCCATTCTATTTTCCTGGTTTATAAGGATTACAATGTCATCCAAAGTAAAATGTAATTCAATGCAGTGAAGCGAGTATTTTACACCAGCTGACGACTGTTCACCGTAAGTGAAAACACTTAAACATAAATAGTAACTACTTAGACATATTACCGCCTAAGATCCTCTTGCGAAAGGGTATGCAGCGATCTCAGCCCTCCGATCTTCTTAAAGATTTGAACACTATGAAACAGGCTTGCGGATAACTCTGAACTTGTCTGAATCGCCGAGCTTCAGACTTGACACCTCCCTGACACCATACTCAAGTGAGGGTTCCTAACCCAATAGAACTTGAGTTCCAATCGCTGGTAGATGTCAAAGATTCAAAGGAAGGAATTCTGATCCAATGATTTACCTGTTCATCACATCCCCTGTCAATACTATGGATGTTTGTTTCTTGGGACCGGGCCGCAGGCAAGATTCAAGAAGCCGGTGCACTGGAGCGCTCTCCGTTGAAGAAGCCGGCGAGATTCAAGAAGCCCGTGCAAAGCAAGAACATGCCAATTTGTTGCATGTTGGATACAATTATATACAGTCATCAGTCATCAAACCAAATACATATTACAGTACGATACATGGCTGTTGTGAGGCTTCAAGTCATGGCCTTCATTTCGTTTCAGATTTCGTAGTATGGAAATCCTCAAAAGCAAGCGCATGTGCGGGAAAGCTTTCCTGTTGACCGTAGCTTGTCCGCCTTCTCTTTGATCTTTTTCTCATCGTTGTATTTCCTTTCCTCTGCCATTGACCTCGCTCCTCCAGCAATTTTACCGATCCTTGTTTTTTCCTGGTTGTATTCTTCCAGTGCCTTTGCTCTCTTTCTGTCCAACTCAGTCTGCAATTTAACAAGCTCAGTTGTCAGTCTCTTCAGCCCCATCATTTATCATGAATCATGACAACTCACTAAGTTGATTTTTGTTTTGCCACTTCAGAATTGTACCCGCGATTTTTTTAAATTGCACTTCTCTGCTAAATTATTATTTTGAATCAACATTCAACAAAAACCTCTGTTTGTTCATTTTGGCGATTGGCCTTCACCTTCTTCTGAGTCTCCCATTCAGCTATTGTCTTGATCATCTTTTCATGCCTAAATTTGACAGTTGTATTAGCTTTAGCCGCATCAAATGATCAGCATAATAAAAAATAATCGTAATGATCAGCATAATAAAAAATAATCGTACTTACTCCTCCCTGATTCCTGCTAGCTTTGCCGTCTCCCATGCATCAGCATTGGTTCCTGTGCCGCCAACAGCAGTTACTCCAGCTGTGCCATCTCCATTCCGTCTGGCATGGTATGATGTTGATGGCCTAACTGTGGATGGCGCCTTCTGAATCACTTGCTCTTGCTCAAACTTCTTGCTCCCTTTCTTGTCTGGTGCTTTGTTGGAGGAACCCGAGGCCTTCTTTACACTCATAGAAGAATCGAGCATCTTTGGTTGCACCTTCTGATCTGAAGTTGTGTCCTTAGGCTTTCTCTGTGCTGGTTTTAGCGGCCTCCTTACTGATACATTGACTGAAATGATAATGCATTGCGGCGTTGTTTACATGAGGTTTGCAGGTTTCGCCACGGTAGAAGCGACAAATGATGGGGCGAAGTGGATCATATTTAAAATACCTGGTCCCTCATCATCATCTTCAGCAGGCTCTTTGCCGCTAAACCAACTTGAGATCTTGCCGCCTCCTGTAGGCTTTTTCATACTTTCACCTCTCTTGATTGACGACTGGACAGGAGGCGCAGTAGTTGGCGCCTCAATGGGGATAGTCTTCTTCTGAGCTGCTAGCTTCTCTTCTCGCGCGGCAATTGCATATGCTGCAGCAGCAATTGTGGCTGCGAATGTAGGGTCGTATTCCTCGCCGCTATACATTTGTGCTAGCAAGTTGCACTGCCATTAAGTTTTTGTTTCTTTTTTGTTTGTTTCATCCTGATGGTTTTGTTTCTTTCAACAAAAAATCGATTCACCGACAAAATCAACTAAGAGCAAACTGTGGCTGGTTTCGACACTTAAATATATGAAGAGTAGCTTTTTTATTCAGAGCATTTGAATGTCTGAAGGTTTCATAATTTACGTTTTACAATGTAGATTAACTGATTTGATCATGGTGCTATAGGTCAGTAATATAACTGAAAACTTCTGATTAGGGAACAACAATAAAAAGGATGATTTTTTCGCATTCTATGTTTATAAAACTGAAAGAGCAAATCTTGATCATATACCTCTTCCAAGAGCGGTGTTTTCTTCAGGTGGTATCGTTGAAGTCTGGCTACCACCTTTGTCTCTCTTTCCTACTCCAGAAAACCGAACCCTGCAAAAGTGCAATTATTCTGAAATCTGAATCTGCTCATGATGCTACTCTACTACTGATCAAAACATACTGATGTGTAATCCAATTAGTTGAGCTACTTAAAGAAAATAGGATTTCTCTCTACTTAGCTCCACAACGTTCTCCCTTCCACTCTTTAGGGAAAAAGATCTAAGAACAGGTGAAGTAAAAAAGGAAAAAGAAATCGACAAACTTATTGTCTTGGAGAACTTTGAAGCCTTTGAAAAGAACAAGACAAGAAGAAACGCTGGAAGCTATAGTTACAAGTTGACACGAAACTAAAACACTGAGAAGCTCACAGTTAATCAGCTACACAGAGTAAAGATCCAAGCCTTCACCAAATCCAGCTCTATATGTTGCATGCAGTTGTTTACCTTTGCTTCTTCAAGTCGCCGTCCATGGTGCACAATATACTTGTAGAGAAGCAACAACTCCAAGGCACACCAAAGCTTCAGTACTAAGCGAAGCCTGCATTAAATATTGCTTGCTTGTATATAGAGGTGGTGAAGAGAGACAGGGCAAGGAAACTGCTGTCTTGGAGACAGGCAAGAGGGATGGAGATGGGATTGCTTTACCCCCATGGAAGCCTTCAAGAATCCAACCCCCTTTTGGTTGCACTGTCTTTTGGTCTTAGCATGCGATATTCTTCCCCTTGTGCTTTTCTCCTACCCTTTTCGCCTTTGCCTTAAGTCTAAAGACAGCTAGCTAATAACATTCAGGGAATAACTTTCCTTAATGCAAATCAGCCTCTCTCTCTTTTTTGTTGTTGTCTTACGTTTTCTTAGCTATATGTAAGATTCTTGTACTATGTACATATAGCTAGTAATCTGTTACAGATGACAGTTCAATGTTCAATCTTGTTTCTTGCAAGTTTCAATTTTCAATGCCCCCTTGGAGGAGCGAAGAGAAAAGAATGTGCTTTATCAGTAAGTGCGGAATCTATTCTGTAATGGTAGTTGGATGCTACATTTGTGACTTGATGCTTTCTTAGTGTCTTAGGATCCTAGAAAAGGAAAAGGTTCATCTGCATTCTGTCCTAAGAAGAGGTACTGATTTCCAAGATTTTGTTCTTGCAAAAGAACTATCAGGTCAATGGATGAGACACAAAATATCATGCCAGTCCACTAAGCATCAGTTCTGTTTTCTTGTCCTCGGATGAGGTGTCCTTTAGCACCGGATACTTGAAGTGTTCATACTGTTAATGACGCAAGGCTGAAATAGCTTAGATTATCTATCATTTTTAATCCATATGCTGGACTAGCCCTGGCACTAAAGAGCATACATATTTTTTGTACTAAATATACATCCCAAACATTTAAAAATTTGTGCTTTGCAATCACCAGCTGGCCTATTCATCCTATAAAACTGTTAGAACAAGCGTCTTTTTGTATTTCCTTATTTATATATGATACCCTTTTGTACTCCCTATATATATTATCCATTGGACGCTCTTGAATATATGCACAATATTCATAACGTGGTATCAGAGCTAAGGCACTAACCTAGCTCTTTCCGCCGCCACATCCGCGCCGTCGTCGCCGAGCCGTCACCGTTGTCGCCACTGGCCGCCACCATTGCTACCGCCGTTGCTCGGTCATCGCCACCATCGTTACTCGGGCCGTTGTCCTCGGTGTCGATGTTGGTTCAGCCCGAGGTCGCCCGGCGCTTGTCACTACGGTTTTAAATCGCTCGGGCGTCGTCGGCCCCGACGCCATCAGCCGATTCAGTACCCACCGCCAGATGCTTGCCGCCGCCGACGCGACACCATTGCCCGAGCTCCTCTACTCCGGTCGAGACCGCGTCACTGGGTCGCCGCATTTCGGCGAGGGAACCCTAGGTTCCCGTCGCTCCCAAAATTTTATTCGGGTTTGGGTGTTTGGTTTAGCTTGAGGCTTTGAGCCGACCCAACGAGAGATTTTTATAAAAAGTATCGTCGATCTAATCGCGTCGTCCAGCGCCACTGTCTTGGTCACCGCGCCGTCGGCGCCGCCTACTAATGGCTTCCGTTCCATCGCTTATGATCCCATTCTCGGAACAAATCTTAATGGGACGAACTAAATGTTGTAGTCTTCACTCATGGAGATCACGCTCGATGGTCTCTGCCTCTGGGGACATGTTACTGGTGCCAGACCTTGTCTGCTATTATCGGTTCAGCTCTCTGAGATAGCCTATTTCTACACCTCCTGCAGAAGATGAGTGCGCCAAGAAGGAGGCAGAGGTCGTTATTGCTGTTGTTGATGAGGCCTTTTAGTATACCATAGACGCTTTTGAGCGTTGGTGTGCTGATGAGGCCCATGTTTGAGCCATCCTAGTGGTCAGCATTGACGACTATATCCAGCCAGACATTGTTAGTCTGTGTGCCACTCGTCGGATCTGCGATACCAACAGAGCAGCAATGATCAGTTCTTTTCGCTTCAGCGTGAGTAGGAAACGCTTCACCAGGAGGACTCCTCCGTCGACAACTTCATCTGAGCCCTGGCCATTCTCTAGCGCTAGCTGGATGACCTGGCTTCTCCACTCTGCCAGGAGTGTCATAAAGTCCAGAAGGCGGATCGTGATCACCCTTTTATGACTTCATTTGGCGTCTTTACTCGGAGTTTGAGCCTATCAGGGTTCAACTACTGAGCCACTCACCACAACCGACAGTCACCGAGGCCCTTTCGATGCTTCGTGCTGAGGAGCTTCGCCACGGTTAGCAGCACAGTTTGTTTCACTGTGCTTGCTTGAAACATCCCAATTTTTTGATCTTACAAAATCTTTTAAATAGTTAGTAGTTGGAAAATTCACCCTTTGGATTTTATTTGAATTTTAATAAATTTTAACATGGACTTTCAATATCAAAATGATTTAATATGATTAATGACAACATCAACAATGATCAAAACTATTTTATTTGGGTTCTATGTGCGTGGACATATTTTCTAGATTTTTATAGAAATTTTTTGAGTTCATTTGCTATTTGTCTTTTCTGTAATTTCTAAAAGAAAAAATCTATTTAAAATCTCAGAAAGAGTATCGGGCCAAAACCCATTTCCTATTCCTTCCTAGTCCATCTTCCCACTCCAGCCCGCGCAACGCACTATACCTTTGTCCCTCTGCCAGGTGGGCCCCGCCTATCAAGTGGTCGTGGTCGCCTTCCGTAGTCTTCTCGCCGCGTCTCGACCGCGTTCGCCATGGACACGCTTGAAGCTCAAGCGACAACGGAATTTTCAACAAGAAAATCTTGCGTCGACCTTATCCTTTTATCCTTGTACATTTTCGCTTTTGAATCCAACCGAATCGTATCTCATAACCCTTCAAACTCGGAATTGACCTCGTGGATCAAACGAACTCGATTTGGGGATTTCCAAATCTGCACGTCCGAGGCCCATAAGTAGGACCTCTGGGTTCATCGTCTCGCCGATCCCAAACCCAAGCCACCACACCCTCAAGCTTTAGCGCCGCATTGGAAGTTTTAGGGTTTCACGCCGCCTTCGTTTTCTTGATTGTGTTGTTGTTTTCATCGCTCGTCGTCGTCAACCTCGTGCCGTCTTTCTTGTCACCATAGCTATCTCCAAAGACTCCTTCACGACCATACGACGTCATCGTGTTCGCCGTCGACAACGATCGCTTCGCTTCACTTCTTCGTCACCAATGTCGGCCAATTCCAACAACCTTATGTGCCAATGCTAGTACCGGTATGTGCGTAATAACTGTTTCTACCGGTCGCGCGAATCCGCCGCCAGCGAAGCGCCGCCATTCGTCGTTTCGAGTTTAACTCGAACCTCGTTGTCGTCTTGTCAACGTGTCATGTCGCATCTTCTCGTGAGCACAAGTGGTGTGCCACATCCACTGTGGCGTGCTTTGCGCTACCTCACCGCCACGTATACTTGTACTACCCATCGTGCGCTTTCGGCCGGCCGCGTCGAGACTTGAGTGCTCCGTCCGAACCATAACCCAGATCTGATTTGGTGTAAACCCAGTCCACTATGCACCGTGTCTATGCCATGTGGAGTCCACCAGCTAGATCACTGTTCCGTGAACCCGTGACCCGTAGAACCTTCTACGACCAGGTAGCCGTAACCTTCCCCGACCAAGTAATCGTAGCCTTCTACGACTATGTAGTCGAAACCTTATGACCATGTGGTCGAAACTCCTTCCGAGTACACGTAGTCAAAAGCGATGTACAATACTCGATAT
Source organism: Hsuehochloa calcarea (assembly GCA_036346395.1). NCBI lineage: Eukaryota > Viridiplantae > Streptophyta > Magnoliopsida > Poales > Poaceae > Hsuehochloa > Hsuehochloa calcarea. Next base: position 33,911,193 of record CM070597.1, read on the forward strand.
ACAAGATTCGGAACTTCCAGAAACCATATCTTCTTCATCTGAACTCCACTTGAGCCCAATCAAATTCCTAAATTCATCTAAATTCGAGATATATCTTTCTGAGATTTTCATTTAATTTTTGGAGTAATTTTTCCTCTCTATTTTTCATTTTATTTATTTGATTGTGTTTACGAATTGACATCATACTTTGAGGAATTTTGAAGAAGAAGGAGTTCACAAAGACCAAGACCAGTACCGGGATTTATTTCAAGGCAGGTTATACCTTTGATCATATTGAACCCAGTTTTCAAAACTACTTTGACTCAAAGTACTGCATTCTACTTTAAGTATTTATTTAAATGCTTTTGTGTTAGTTATTAATCCTAATTGTTTATATTCATCTGATCTATTGTATTATCATGATCTTTTGTTACCCTAGGTTGGTTCATTATTTAGTTGGTATTATCATAACACCAACGTGGGTTGGTTAGACGAATAATATTGCCTAGCCATGATACGAGTCATATATATCATTTGAGTTGCAATTATAAATTTGACTAAGTGACTATGGAACTTTGTGCAAAACTGTGTGCTATGTGTTATTACTTTGTGATAGCATGTGTTGCACTTAACCAACAGGGTGGGAAAGGATTTTGACTAAGGCGAGTGGTGGATACTAAGGGATATGGTGGAACTTTGTGAATGAGAATGATAATCTTTGTGGTATAGTTAGAAATTGAAAGTCTTGCCTTGATCAATTAAGGACTTAACTTTGTGCGCCATTAAACTAGATCTTTCGTACAACCACATGCCTGGTGGGACGAGCCTAACTTAGTAAGTTATAGAGTCTTGACATTGACAGCTCAGGTTGTAGGTTAGGAGCTCAGTGATAGGTGGAGGTGTGGACTACCAGGTAGATCACATCACGAGTCGGTTTGCTGCTTCCGTGTCTAACGATGTGTGTCGTACCAAAACACTGTGTATAGGTTGGACGACGGTAAAGCATACCTGGAGTGTCAATGCTTGAGATGAAATTTCCAAAAGGTTTTGTTATGATTAGTGCTAGCTACACTGGTTATATCTTGTGGGTAAAGTGTACAACCTCTGTAGAGTATTAAACAATCTATTCGAATAGTCGTGTACGCGGTCATGGTCATGCTCAGGGATTTCACATGAGGGTTAGATTTTCATAAAACATTTGGGAAGGGAGCTATGTGATCTTAGTCATATAGCTATGTGAACTAATTTGATTAGACTTTGTGTCTTCATGAAAACAACTGTTAAACTAAGACTGTTTATTTGTTTTAAACATGTTTTTCAATCTATTATTTGTATTCAATTGCAAATGTTGCTTTATGCAAAATAACCACAGAAGCCATTCCTTTGGAATAAACTATCATCTATAAATTGCATTCTGTGGTATGACTTGCGAGTACGGTTGTGTACTCATACTTGCCATAATCAATCAACAGAAGTGTAGGAGTCTTCACTTGTCTTTGAGAAAAAGTTCTACGAAGATGCTGATCGTTAGGTCTTGATCCCAATCGGTTTCCTACGGTGAATTGATGGGATTTCGCTGAAGTTTATTTGTTCCGCTGCTTATTTAATTATTGTTAGCCCTGCGAGGCTTAATAAATGTAAACTCGATCATAAGTACAAAACCCTTATTTGTTATTCAAATTAATCGTTTATGCTATTATTCGTCTTGTGTGGGTTGATATTCATCTATGTTGACACTGTGCACTAGCATGATACTAGACTAGTGCAGAATACACAGAGCGTCCATAATTGCATTTTTGGGTCCCAACATTGCTACTCCTTTTATTACACCGATAGTTTTTGCTTCGACTACAGTCCCTCCTCAGGTGTCTATTTCTGCTCTTATTTTTGCACCAACTGGGGTTCAGTGCAACTATTGCAAGAACTACGAGCACGACTACCAGCGTTGTGCGGTGCAAAAAAAAGCAGAATAAGGCGCGTGGAGGTGAAAGATCCAAGGGGGACATGGAGGCCCTAACTCCTCGATTGGAAGACAAACCAGCACGTCAGGACCTTCTCGGCGAGGTGACACTGTGATGAGAGTTCGCGGGCTCTACTTCAGCCTCTCTCACACTCAAAGAGTTGTGCCGCCTAGCTCAGACGTCTCCTCCAGGTACTTCTTGGGTTCTGGATTCTGGTGCCTCTTTTCACATGACACTGGACTCCACATCTCTCACTTCAGTAGGACCTCCTGTCTTCCTATCTCTATACAGGCAGCTGACGGTACACCTTTATCTGTCAGCTGTCAGAGCACTCTTTTGTCCACTGACTTTTCTGTTCCAACTGTTTCCCATGTTCCCCAGTTTACTATGCAACTTTTTCTGTGGGTCAGCTCACCGATCTTGGCTGTAGTCTTGGTTTTGACTCTCACACCTGTTTCATCTAGGATCGATAGACAGGGATGGTACTTGGGATTGGCCGGCGCCGTAGGGATCGTTATGGTCTCTACATCCTAGATCGCCTCCACCTTCTGTCCACTTTAGTTGCTCCTGTCACCTTTACGTCTACTTCCACCGCCACTACTGCCACCACCTATGGCATTTTTTGCGTAGTGGCATCACCGTTTATGTCACTTGTGTGGGTCCTGTCTTTCTTCATTAGTTTGTCTAATTGTTCTTGGACGTGTTACTGTTTACACGACCATATTTTGTCAGGGTTGTAAACTAGGCAAGCAGCTATAGCTTCCTTATTATTCTGGTGAGTCCTTGTCTTATCGTCCTTTTGACTTAGTTCATTCAGATGTATGGAGACCTGCGCCTATTATCTCTAAAGCTGCATAAACTTTATGTGATTTTCATTTATGATTATTCTTGTTTTACATAGATTTTCCATATGTCTAATCATAGTCAGTTTCTTGCGATCTATCATAGCTTTGCAACAATGGTTCGTACTCAGTGTGATTCTTCCATCCGTACTTTTCGTTGTGATTCTGCTGACGAGTACTGTTCTGGCCCTTTTAGACAATTTCTTTCTGAGCAGGGCACTATTTACTAGTCTTCTTGTCTTGGTGCCTATGCTCAAAATAGGTTACCGAGCGCAAACATCATCATCCGATTGAGGCCGCGCACTCTTCTTCTTGCCTCTCACGTTTCACCATAGTTATGGGTCGAGGTCGCTTTCTCTGTTGTGATATCTCATCAATTCGCAGCCTTTCATTGCTCTTAAGGGTGTCAATTCTATAGAGCGTCTCTACTCTCGAGCCCCCTAGTACACTCACCTTCATGTTTTTTGATGTACTTGTTTTGTTCTTCTGCATTCTCGTGGACACACTAAACTATCGGCCCAGTCAGTTGAGTGTGTGTTTCTTGGTTATAGTTATGAGCATAAGGGTTATCACTATTATGATCCTTCTGCTTGACGCATCATGATTTCACGAGACGTTGTCTTTAACGAATCTTGATATTTCTTTTATCAAGATTCGGTTCCTCCTGTTTCCACTATTAAGTCGATTTCATGGTTATCTCTTTCTAACTCTCCATCCATTTCTCTACTATCACAGTCTTCTCCTGGTCTGTCTCCAGTGGTTCCTTCTGTACCTCCGCCTCTTGTGTTGCCTCTTGCGGCTCCGCCTCTTGTTCCTATAGCGCCACCATCTTGGTTCTCTGGTATTCACTACTTTAGGTGTTCTCGTTCTTCACCAGTATTCTCTTCTGGTATCTTGCCGACACCCACATCTGATCCTCTTGATAATGCTCCTCGTTACGTCATTCGTGACTGGACATCCCTTCGACCTCCTGATCGTCTTGGATTTGTTCTGATAGCTCATGCTCTCTCATCACCGAGCTCGTTCTTATCGTGAAGCTACTCCTCATTTTGAGTGGCAGCTCGCTATGGTAGATGAGCTTGATGCTCTTCGACGTACGGAGACCTGGGATATTGTACCAACACCTGTGCATGCTCGTCTGATCACGTGCAAGTGGGTGTACAAGATTAAGACCCGGTATGATGGTACTATTGAGCGCTACAAGGCTCGCCTTATGGCTCGCGGCTTTCAGCAGGAGTACGGTCGTGACTACGATGAGACTTTTGCCCATGTTGTCAATATGACCATTGTTCGCACTCTTGTTGCGGTTGCTTCTGTTCTCCGGTGGTCTATCTCTCAGCTAGATGTTAATAATATTATTCTTAATGGTGTTTTGCTTGAGGAGGTATACATGCAGCAAGCATCTGGGTATTATGTTCCAAATGGGCACGGTTGTCGTCTTCGTCGTGTTATTTATAGCCTCAAACAGGCTCCTCATGCCTGGTTTGCGCGCTTTTACCTTAGTGATTACTGTTGTCGATTTCACTGTCAGTTCTCATGATTCTACTCTTTTTGTCCATGTCTCATCTCGGGTAGGACACTGTTTCTTCTGTATGTTGATAATATGCTCATCACTGGTGATGATTCCTCATTCATCACGTATGTGAAGAAGCATCTTAGTGAGCTATTTTTGATAACTGATCTTGGTTCTCTTACGTACTTCCTTGGGATTGAGGTCTCTTCCATGCCTGAGGGCTACTACCTCTCACAGCAGAAGTATGTTCAGGATCTTCTTGACCGATCTAGTCTGACTAACACTCGCACTGCTGAGACTCCCATGGAGCTATCCCTCTAGCTTCGTGCCACTAATGGTTATCTTCTTGAGGATGCTATTCGATATCGTCATCTTGTTGGGAGTTTGGTGTACCTTGTGAGCACTCGTCCTAATATTGATTGTGTTGTTCATATCTTGAGTCATTTAATGGCTTGTCCTACCCATCTACACTACATCCACCTTCTTTGTGTTCTTCGCTGCTTGCGTGGGACTCTCTCATCGTTTGTTTTTCTCTAGCTCCACCTCACTACAGCTTCGGGCGTACTCCGGTGCGACCTGGGCTAGTGATCCTTCTGATCGTCGTTCTCTTTTTGCTTACTGTGTTTTTCTTGGTTCCTCCCTGATTGCCTGGAAGACAAAGAAGCAGACTGCAGTTCCCTATTCGAGTGCAGAGACTGAGTTGAGAGCTACGACAGCAGTGACAACAGAGGTTTACTTGGCTGAGGTGGTTACTTGCTGATTTTAGAGTGTCTATGATGGGACCTACGATTCTTTTGTCTGACAGTACAGGTGGTATCAGTATTGTCCGGGACCCAGTGAAGCATGAGCTGACCAAGCGCATTGGTGTGAATGCTTCATACACTCGCTCACAGGTGCAGAATGGAGTACTTGCTTTATAGTTTGTGCCATTGGAGTTACATGTTACTGACTTCTTCATGAAGCCACAGACTTGGGTACATTTGTATTTTATCTCCAAACTTAATGTGTGTGATCCACTATGAGTTTGAGGGGGTGTTAGAATAGGAGTCCTTTTGTATTTCCTTATCTGTATATGATACCTCTTTATACTCCTTATATATATTATCCATTGATCCTCTTGGATATATGCACAATATTCATAACAAAAACAAGGCCTGTTTGGAAGCTTTGTGTTTCATCCTTTTCTTTAACCAAAAAAAAAAATTGATTTGTGTGCATCGATAAATTCTAGTCGATAAAAAGCACTGTTTGGTATTTACACCTCTGTAAGTTCCTTTGGTTTGCAAACTCGATCTACTATTTCCCTTTCATTTGGTACGATGTAAAACCTAAAAAAAGGATTAATTTTCTACGTGTTACTGATAAATTACATGATTCTTTATATATCACTCATTATAAGACTAACATATAGGCTCTGGACCCACTAATAAACTACATAATTTTTTATATATCACTCGTTATAAGACTAACATATAGGCTCTGGATTCGTATACACCGTTAACATAACATAAGAAGCAAACCAAGTTATTACGTGGAGGGAATTGCCCCTATAAAATGTGAACAATTAGTAACATATGGTACTTAATGGGCTAAAAGAGTGCTTAGACGGGCTCGGCTCATAGGCCCGAACCCATTATATATGGACAAGATTTTAGGTCCATCCAACTCACATGTCATCTCTAATCCCCTCATCCGTTGCTCAGCTCCCACCGTTGCTGCTGCTCTCTGTTCTCGCTGTTGCTCTCCCCCACTCCTATCCATTTGACCAAAAGGCCAAATTTCCCGTCGATTTTGCCTTGTGCGGGTTGAGTTCTTCTTCCGGATCGACCTAAAGAGTCCCTTTGTGTTGTTGAAATCTGTGGATTTTGTTTGCATTTGAGGCGGGCATGACTACAGTTTGGAGCGGTTGCAGCACAAGCCGCGGTTCCTTCAGCCAAGAACTACATCTGCGCAGCAAGAAGGGCGGTGAGGACACAAGAATCCATCCAAGAAATGGGGACCGGAGTAGAGGTGACGCCCGCCCGGTACAAGCTGTAAGCACCATGGTTATTATGGCCAGAGTTTGTGTTTGTAGGGCGGCTCCATGTGTTCTTGAATCTGATGTCACCAGCAAGGAGGAGGTTGGCATGGGGTTTTGGGGCCTGGATGATGAACCACCTGGTGATGATGGTTTCGATCATCACAAGAGGCACGGGCTGCAGCGGCGTCCGGTGAGGCCGGCTGTTGTGGAGAAGGGCCCCGTGGACGCAAGAAGTGCGTCATCGGCGTTGGTGCCAGTCACTGAGAGTAAATCTGAGCTTGGGGGATCGAGGCTTCACTTCTTGGAAGAGAGGGATGAGGAAATACTGTCCAAAAGGTTGATAAAGCTCAGCCAATCCAACAAGGTCAGGAGTGCCACTGAGCTGTTTGATTCGATGGGTGCGGCCGGATTACAGCCGAGCGCGCATGCCTGTAACTCTCTTTTGGCTAGTTTTGTCCGCAGAAATTCTTTGGCGGATGCGATGAAGATGTTTGAGTATATGAAGTTGAAAGGAATGGCAACCGGGCATACATATACCTTGATACTCAAGGCTGTTGCGAGTACTGAGGGTTATATTGCTGCCTTGGAAATGTTCAATGAGATTGAACAGGACAACGAGTCAAGGAAATTTCTTGATGTTATCGTTTACAATACAATGATATCTGTGTGTGGAAGAGCAAAAGACTGGACGCAAGCGGAGAGACTGTGGAGAAGGCTAGGGGAGAATTCTTTAAGTGGTACCCTGATAACTTACGATTTGTTAGTTAGCACATTTGTGCAATGTGGACAGTCCGAATTAGCAATTGCTGCTTATCAGGAAATGCTACAGGATGGACTTGAGCCAAGTGAAGATATAATGAAAGCCATCATTGCATCATGCACCAAAGAAGGGAAGTGGGAGTTTGCACTGGCCGCATTTAGGAGAATGTTGAGTGCTGGCATGAAGCCCAATATCATTTTGTTCAATTCAATAATCAACTCACTTGGGAAGGCTGGTGAAGATGAACTTGCATTTAGGATGTATCATCTGCTAACATCTTCAGGCCTTAAGCCTGATCAATATACATGGAGTGCATTACTGTCAGCGTTATATAGATCTGGTCGATGTTGGGATGCCCTAGAGCTTTTCCAAGGAATTAAAGCCAAACATTCGTCGCTCTTAAACAGTCATATCTACAACATAGCTTTGATGTCTTGTGAAAGACTTGGTCAATGGGAGCATGCTTTGCAATTGTTGTGGATGATGGAAAAAAGTGGACTGCAAATGTCAGCGGTTTCTTACAATCATGTGATACGTGCTTGTGAGGTCGCTACGAAGCCAAAAGTTGCTCTGGAAGTGTACCAGCGTATGACTCATCAAAGGTGTTCACCAGACACATTCACATATCTATCTGTTATAAGAGTTTGCATCTGGGGATCTCTTTGGAATGAAGTAGAGGATATATTGGAGGTACTACTTTCATTCTTTGCTATTTTAGTTCTGTTGAGCTGGGCAAAAATTTTGAATTTCCGATTGCTTTAGTGTGGGCTGGTCTAACGTTTCGATGCCTAAAGCTTGAGAAGTGGTGCTTTGACTCTTAATTCTTCAAAGCTAAATTACCACTCTATGGCTAAATTGCAATTTTCCAGGGTAGTGCCAGCACTTATGCCTAGAGATAAGTATGTTGTAGGCTGTAGTTCCGTCATTCCATACTGAGCAGCAAAGGATGGGAGTAAGATCGTAGGTTATGAAAATCCTAAATAGATTCTTGCTTAGGCTTGAGTACCCTAGTTTCATGGGTAATATGAAAGCCTTCTTGTGCATAACTTTACGTACATTCTAAGAATTGGTTATAGATTGTTCCCCGTAGATTTATGTTCTTGGCACAAGTGATATTCACTTCAACGCATCATGGTTTTATTTTACTTAATTGTTTGATTTTTACATTCCTCTACCCACAAAAAAATTGATACAATCTCCTCCACAAGTGATATTCACTTCAAGCATCTACTTGGAGACGATTTGGTGAAATTACAACACTGCAGATCGGCAAGGGATTGATCGGAGGCTTCTGCGGGGAGATCGGCAAGGGGAGGAATCTTCCTCCCTGAAATTACAACACTGCAGATCGGCAAGGGATTGATCGGCCCCCGCCGATCTCCTCGCAGAAGCCCCGATCAATCCCTTGCCGATCTGCAGTGTTGTAATTTCACCAAATCGCTCAAGTAGATGCTTGTATAACCAAACAAAATGCTTAATGACTACAGAACTAGCAAATAGTCAATTCAGGGAAGAAAAAAATTACAACATCGCTGTGAACAGTACGCAACATCGTTTTTGTACTGATGAAACATTATTTTACAACAGATGCAATATTTTTTTTTGTACATATGCAACATTCAAAAGAACAGTACACAACATTACTTTGGATATGTCGGTGTATTAGAACCGATCTTACGTAAAGATTGTTTGATTCGGGGTCTCTAGAGATGAGATCACGCAGAGTGGATTGACACGGATGTTTAGACGAGTTCGGGCCTTCTCCAAGAGAATAATAACCCTAATCCGTGTGTATGGTATTCTTGATGATCCAAGAAAGGACTAAGACTATTACGAGAATAGTACTTGTGTTTCTACTTGACTAGCTCTTGTTCATGTCCCCTCATCTCTCCGATTGATGCCCTTATATAGTCGTGAAGAAGTAGCCGCTTTGTCTGCGGAGATGCGCCTAATTAATCCAAAGCACGGCGCATGATGGCGGTAATTACCGACGCCTTGGCTTCTTCACGCCGTCCCGCAATTATCTTCCGTGAGATAATGGGGTAGTTACACACCATTAATAAGCGGAATAATAGTGCGTGTAGACCATTCTGATTCCTTAATCAATTGGACCCACTCGCTGTAGGTTTGATTATAAGGTGGTGAAGTTTACACGGTCGTAGAAGAACTTACGACTGGTAGCGATCGTAAAAGGACTTACGACCGTGTAACAATCGTAGAAGGACTTACGACTATGTAGTGGTCGCAAGGACTTACGACCATGATATAGTCGTAGCAAGACTCACGACTATGGGGTGATTGTAGAAGAACTTACAATCACTTGTTGGGCTTCTCCCTTATAGATAAGGGTACCTCTGGGGACTATGTGACATCATATTTACCCATAATAAGAATTATAGATAAAAGATAAAATGAGGATTATTAGATCCTCGTCATCTAGCCCCCACTTCAAGTGAAAGTAACTTACTTGATAAAGGTTTCAGAAATGGACTTACGACCATGAGAATGTCGTAGAATGATAGTCGAAGGAAAAACTCTTCGACATTTGAGTGTTGCTTTGACCAGAATTTGCTTGGTCGGGAAGGTTGCTTACGACTATCAAAAGTCATAAAAACCCCTACGACCGTCGGTGGTCGTGGTAGGGAATCGGAGAAAAAGCTCTTCCGATTGATACTTCCTTCGACTAGAAAGACTTGGTCAAGAATGTAATTTTGCTTGGAGGTGACAATACGTACCTACTTTTTCTCGAATCGGACCATCCGGGAATTGCAACCGCTCTCATAGACTTGTCCGATGAAGCGGTTCCCGGCGGTACAACCATCTATCATAGACCTATAGCCGAGACGGTTTCAAGCGGCGGAGATCGTCTTGATTATAAAAACTTACCAGAGGTAGACTTGGATTTTACTTTTCCCCAAATCACTCCGCCGTGTTCTTGAGCTCTTGCTTTCTCCATCCTCGACTAGGTTTCATCTTCTCCGCCAACCCAATTAAAAACTTCTTCGACGGCGAAATGGCCAAGAGAGTTTCGAATGGGAGGAATCGGAGATGGATGCGCTAAGATCAAGATTTTGGTCGATGTCGGAAGATTCCGAGAAGGCTCAGTGAAGTGGATTCCACTATCGGGCGAAGATTGGCCATCGGGGAAAATGGGCAAATCTCCGCCTTCCAAGCGTGTGTGAGTCGCGCCTTCGATTGCTGCCACCCCTTTCTTACAGTAGTACTCGAACACTTTGGGGTGGGCCGGTGAACTTAGGTCCCAATTCCATTACCATGTTGAGTGTGTTCGTATCTGCATGCGAGGCGTACACTGGGATTCCGCGGATCTCGAGTTGCTCCAATATTATTATGGGATGGCTCGCCAAACCGAATCGCCGGAGTCGTGGTCTCAAGCTCCACGACTCAAGTCGGCTGAGTACATTCGAGTTTCACCGGTCTTCGTGATCGAAATGGAGGAAGAGGTGGTTCTACCGAAGGTCACCTCACGAAGACACCTTTCTTTCGTGGGAAGGTCATTGAAAAGAAATCTTCATGGATTCAACCCTCAAGATATCACCGGATTAGCCCTTATATTCAAGCCATTAAGGACTTGAAGGAAGAAGGTCGACCGAATGGCATGTGGTGAAGGATTTCATCACACGCCAATTAGTCCTCTCAAAAACGAGCATCTCCTATGTGGAGGTACTCGGGAAGAGGAGACCCCACCAGAGACTACGAGGAGGTAAGCAATTGTCGACTTAGCTCTCCGCTTGGTCTTTCTCAACCTTGTCTAATATTTTTATCTGCTTACACGGATCTTTCACAGCCGAGGTTGACTCAGTCGTCGACTCATCTGTGAGAAGTCCCCGCCACCCGAGGGGCGGTTCCTCAAGTCATTGCGCTTTGTCCGCAGATGAAAGGATAGAGCGCCTAAAGGTAATCGTAATCGATTCTTTCTTTAGGACTTTATAGTCGTAGAAGATACTTACGACTAATGGTGATCGTAGAATATCTTACAATCAAGAAAGAGTCGTAGAAAAACTTACGACTTGATACTAGTCGAGAAAAACTTACGATTAATTAGTGATTCTTCTTTTTCGCCTTGTTTTACGTAAAGTAGGCATGGAAAATCGCCAGACGACTGACGAAGAAGTCGCTCGATGACTATTGGTATTGGGTTGTCGAAGACAAAGGCTCCTCTCTCCTCCTCAAGAGGCGTCGACTTGTAAAATCTGCCCGGCAAGGGGAGCAAGTTCGAGCTCGGTCTTTCGACCAAACCCTCTACAAGGCTGCGGCACCGTAGTTGTATCTGGCCGAGGCCGCACTCGCCGGCCGAGGAGGTTGAAGCAGCTTGAACCTCTCAAGCGCAAACCTCGCAAGGCTAAGGTACCCTTCTATTATGACACGGAATCTTTCGCAGCTGGTGCCACTCTAATTTTATTAAGCAACCGGAAAGGAGAACTGGAAGGATTTTATGTCTTTTATGAAGGACGATCTTTGATCGGACAACTCGCAATCGAGGGCGATCGCTTCGGAATGGTCGAGACCGATCTCGCCCATCCAGTAAGATCGAGAAACCGAGCTCGTTCTGTTCAAACTCTACGACCGCACGTGGTCGTGCCGAGCTAATTGTTGAACCTCGACCGACGTGGTCGTGGAGAAGAAAAGGTCCTCCGCTGGGAGGATTACTCCAAATTCCGGTTAAGACCGAGTGCAGAGGTATGTGAAATGTCTTGAAGTGTAAGAACGACATTTACCTTTTTCTTTTCACAACCTAATTTGCTTTTCTTTATTTCATCCGACTCCTTCACCCGAATGCTTCTGGAGAAGTCCATTGCTACCCCTTCACCATCGGAGAGGTAGCAATGGAGGTGGTCAAGCATCACCCTTGGCCCAGTGGCCGATGAAGTCGAGACTCCTGAGTGACTCCACATCCGCCAAGTCGTAACTCACGACTCTTGAGGTAGCGGTATTATCGTTGAGGTGGCCGCTTCGACTCACCGAGTTGTAGAAACAACGAGGCACGGTGGAAGCCTCTCGGTCAAGGTGGTGACCACTGCGCACCGCTCTGGGAAGGAAATCGAGGAGGCGTTTGTCGGGACCCAAATATGCAAATCGACCCTCGTGTATTCTCGCACTAGTCCAGATCACGCTAGTGCACACAAGGTCAACATTGATGAAATATCACATCCGCACAACGAATATAAGAATAAACGAGTACATTCAAATAACAATTAATCTGTTGGGACCTTATGGTCGAGTGTTACATTTATTAAGCCATGCAAGGTCGACAATAAAGAAATAAACTGCAATGAAACGGCGAACTCCGTGGCTCCCATCAATTTACCACAGCAACCGATCGATCAAGACCCTAACGCTCAACCTTCGAGAACTCTTCTTCAAAAGCAAAGCACGACTCCTCCACTACGCTGATTTGTTTAGCAAGAGTGAGTACACACCGCACTCGCAAGTCATACCACGTAATGCATTTTATAGATGATGGCTTATTCCAAAGGAATGGCTTCGTGGTTGTTTTGCGTAAATGCAACATTTGCAATTGAATACAAATAATAGATTGAAAGCATAGTTCAAAACAAATAAACAATAATAAGTTAACAATTGTTTTCACAAAGGACACACAGCCTAAATCAAGTTCTTTCACACAAACAACAAGTTATCTCACACAAATGACCCTTCCCAATTGTTTTATGAAAATCTACCCTCGTGTGAAATTCCAGCATGTCCATAACCGAGGACGCGGCTATTCGAATAGATTGATTTAAACACTCTGCAGAGGTTGTACACTTTACCCACACGATGAAACCAACCGGATCGAGTTGATCACAACAAAACCTTTCGAGACTTCATCTCAAACAATGACACTCTGGTGTGCTTTATCGCCGTCCAATTTGTACACACCTCTTGGAACGACACACACCATTGGACGAGGATGCAATGAACCGTCCCGCGATGTGACATATCACACCTCCAATTTCATCACATAGCTTAAATACAACCCGAGTTGTCAATGTCAAGACTCCATAACTTACTAAGTCGGGCCCACCCATACTAGGCATGTGGTCGCATAAAGAAGGCCCACTTCAATGGCGCACAAAGTTAAGTCCTTAATTGACTAAGGCAAGACTTCCAGCTTTTAACCCAAATCACAAAGTTTAATAAGCACACACTCCACCATTCACACAGTAATCCACCACTTGCCTCGGTCTAAATCTTTTCCCACCTGTTGATTAAGTGCAACACATGCCATCAACGAGTAATGACACAAAGACACACAGTTTCATCACACGCCCATAATCACTTAGTCAAGTTTATAATTGCAACTCTCACATGAAATGATGACTGTGGCATGGCTAAGCGATCTAATCGTATCTAACCAACCCACGCTGGTGCTACGATAATACCAACTAATAATTAATCAACCTAGGGTGACAAAAGATCATGACATACAATAGACAAGGTGGCATAACAATTTGGATTTAATAACTACACCCAAAAGTATTTAAATAAATACTTGAAATAGAATGCAATACATTGAAACAAAGTATTTTGAAAACTCGGGTTCAACATGATCAAAGGTATAACTTGCCTTGGAATAGATCTAGATATTGATCTTGGTCTTGAGGTGCTCCTTCTTCTCGCAAAATTCCCAAGTATCGACGCCTACTCAAACGAGACAAAAGAAAACAAAACAAATAAATAACAGAGGCAAAATAAACTCCAAAAATTAAATAAAATTCATAAATAAATAGATCTGAATTTTATATAAATTTACAAATTTGAATGGGCTCAATTGGACTTGGATGCAAAAGATATGGGCTTTGAAGATTGAAAATCAATAAAACCCTAAATTGGATTTTCTCGAATTTCCGAATTAATTTTATAAAGAAAATCGAATTATTGCGCAATGCTTGCGCCACCGAGGAAAAAGAATTAATTTAAATCCGTCGACAGCGGGCCCCACTCGCCACCTCTCTACCACGGATCGGGTCCACCGAGCCGAGGCAAAGCCGGGCGCGCGAAATGGACCACGCAGCACGTCTTGGCGCCGATCCGCGCCACGCGTTACTGCACACGAGGCGACGAGAGGCGCGAGAGGTCGACGCGCACGACGAGTCATGGCCGACGGCCACACGGGGACCAAGGGTATCACCGTGATCGGCGGCGAAGTCGCCACACCAAGGGTACCAGAGCAATCCTTGCGCTTATTGCGACCTAGCGCCGACCTTACCAAAGAATTGAAAAGTGACGGCGCACGACCGCGCGGAGAAGAAGCGGAGGCGAGGTCACGGCTTTTGTCGGACGGCGGCGACAGCTGGGACTCAGGCCGACGAGAACGCTACCGAGGCGGCTTTGAGCGACACCGAGCCTGGAGGCGAATCGACGACTGCAGAACAGCGACAGCGGCGGTGCAAGCGGCGAAAAAACGTAGGCGGCTGGTTCTGATTTTGGGCTAATGTGGGGCTCTGAGCGAGAGATCGACGGCGGCGCAGCATGGACGCGGAGGACGAGGAACCCTAGGGTGTACTTATAGGGCTCTGAGCGATCGAGATGGAAACCCCAATTGAGTCCGTCTCGGCCACGCTCGGATCTTCCGGTTTTAGGAGATAGAGCGAGATTTGAAGGTTAATCGGTTGGGGATGGATACTTTAATAGTTGTGGCTACTGATTGGTGGGGTTGGCGAGAAATCGGCGGCGCGCGCGTTTTCTGACGAGCTTCTTCGCGAAAAATGGCGACAGCGAGAAAGCGGGAGGAAGAAGATCGTGTCGGAGACGACGACCTCAGCGGCCCACACGATGCAGAGAAGGCGAGCGGCGCGCGGCGGCGGCAACCGGACGACGGATCCAAGGTTGGGAGCGAGCGAGGACGGGCGAGGCGCGAAGCGCGATCGCGAAGCGGACACGCGGCGAGATCAGCGGGGGCAAGGCGGGTTGAGCGCGCAGCGTCCGACGGAGACGAGGGCACGCTGGCCGAGCATCCAACTGACGAGAGCGCGCGGGAGCGATATATGGTCAGCGCGGCCGAATAGGCTTGAGCTTCGCCCAAGATCGTTCGAAGGAGTTAAAATAGGTTTTTCTTTTAAATAAATCCAAATTGCAAATAGCAATTAGAAAATAGCAAATGACTTTGGAAAATTCCGAAAATTCTATAAAATATATCCAAGCATATAGAATCTAAATAAAATAGTTTTGACAATTGTTGATGTTGGGATTAAGCACATTAAATCAATTTGTCCTTAAAGTCCATATTAAGCTTTTTAATTTAATATTCAAATAAATCCAAATGATGAATTTTCTTGCTACCAATATTTAAAAGATTTTAAAGCTCAAAATTGGGATGTTACAAACCTCCCCTTAAACGAATCTCGCCCCGAGATTCCTGCTAGCTAGAGAAAAGGCTAGGAACTCGGCTTTCAACTCTTCTTCACGCTCCCACGTTGCTTCTCCTTCCGAGTGGTTACTCCACCGACTTTGCGTAAACGAACGGTCTTGCTTCGTGCGGCTCTGCGACATCCAAAATATCGACAGTCGTTCTTTGTACGTGAGATCCTCCTTCGCCAATTGACTCCAACGGGTCGCTCTTCGCACACGAAGACACTTCTTCACCGAGACATGAAAGACATCATGCACTCCTCGCTAACGATCGTGGTAGCTCCAATCGTACGCAACTTTTCCACTGCTTCCAAAATCTTGAATGGACCCACATACCTTGGAGCAAGCTTCCCTTTGGTGTGGAATCTCTTAACACCTCTCGAGCGGAGTAACTCAAGATACACAAAATCCTCTCGTTCAAAGCCGAGGTCACGACGACGATTATCGATAACTCTTTGCTCGATGGGCTATCTTTAACCTCTCTCTCGATCATAGCAACTTGTTCTTCTGACTTCTGAATAATATCTCGCCCGAACACTACACGCTCATTGTCTCGACCAATTCAACGGAGTTCTGCAGCCGATCGCATGAGCTTCAAATGGTGACATTTGCAAACCGGCTTGATAATCGTTGTTGTACGAGAATTTCGCATACGGCAAACTTTTATCCCAACGGTAGCATTAGCTAAGGCACGTGCTCTCAACATATCCTCTAATATCTGGTTGACTCTTTCATCTGTCCATCCGTGCATGGATGATAAGCGATCAAATTCGATGAGTTCCTGTGGCTTCATGTAGACTCGCCAAAAGCGAGAGGTGAATTGAGATCCTCGATCCGACACTATCTTCTTAGGCACACCGTGCGGTGACGATTTTTGACATATACAATTCGCCAAGCGGTCTCTGAGTAAGTGGTTTTGACCGCAAGAAATGGGCAACCTTAGTCAAACGATCCACTATTACCCAAATCGAATCATAACTCGATTGAGTCTTGGGTAATCCGTAATAAAATCCATACCGATCTCTTCCCATTTCCATTCGGTATCTTCACGGTTGTAGCAATCCTGCTGGTCTCGATGTTCGGCCTTTACTTTCGACACACGCCGCATAAGGCAACGAACTCGCGACGCCTCGCTTTAAGTTTGGCCACCAAAACTTATTCTTAACATCCCGATACATCTTAGTGCTTCGAGGGTGAATTGAATACTTTGAGTCATGGGCTTCCTTCGAATCACCGTCTTAATCCATCAATATCCTACACGATACGCCCATTGATCCACAAGATATCCCGATCATCTATGGTGAAGTCTTTAAATTTTCCTTCCGACATCTTCTTCTTGAGATTAGCAACCTCGTAATCCTTAGGTTGAGCTTCACGAACTGCTTCTCCGAGTAGACCTGCTTCCAAATTGGCCACAAATCCTTCCTAACAACTTCTAGCAGTAGCTTCGGAATTCCTCCCGAAGTTCGAACACAACTCCTTTACTTCCGAGCATTGCAAGAGCTCTTACGACTCGGTGCATCTGCAACTACATTGGCCTTACCAGATGGTAATGGATTCCAAGGTTATAATCCTTTATTAATTCCAACCATCTTCTCTGCCTCATGTTCAAATCGATCGAGTGAATATGTACTTCGTGCTCTTATGATCTGTGTAGACTTCACAATGACATTACGATGAGATAATGACGCCAAATCTTCAAGGCATGCACTACACAGACTAGTTCCAAATCATGGGTAGGATAGTTCTCTTCATGAGGTCTTAATTGCCTTGACGCATAAGCGGCGCCTCTTCCTTCTTGCATAAGGACACATCCTAGTCCTTGACGCCAAGCATCACAAGAGATATCAAAATCCTTACTAATATCCGCAAAACTAGCATCAAATTTGAAGTCGACGCTTCTTCAATTCTTGAAAACTTTCTTCACAAGTCGGGTCCAAATGTACTTCTTCTCTTTCTTCAATAATTGCGTAAGAGGTTTAGCAATCGTTGAGAATCCTTCAATGAAACGACGATAGTATCCTGCCATTCCCAAGAAACTACGAATTTGAGTAACCGTCTTGGGCTGCTCCCAATTCATTACAGCCTTAAACTTTCCGGGGTCAACTGCTACTCCTTCGGCTGTCATCACATGACCGAGAAAATCAACTTTCTTCTTCCAAAAGTCACACTTGTTTGAACTTGGCATACAACTGATGTTCTCTGGAGCTTCTCTAGGATTAATCTCAAATGTCTGTATGTTCTTCTTCTGACTTTGAGTATACCAAAATATCATCAATGAATACTACCACGAACTTATCCAAATATTCCATGAATACTTTGTTCATCATGTTCATGAAATAGGCAGGGGCATTAGTCAATCCAAAAGACATGACTAGAAACTCAAAATGTCCATACCGGGTTGAGAAAGCGGTCTTTGGTACATCCTTAGGACAAATTTTCAACTGATGATAACCTGATCGCAGATCGATCTTAGAGAATACTCCGGCTCCTTTCATCTGGTCGAACAAATCATCTATTCTGGGCAATGGGTACTTATTCTTGATGGTGACTTCGTTGAGAGAACGATAATCGATACACATTCTCATACTTCCATCTTTCTTCTTGACAAACAAAACGGTGCTCCCATGGCGATTTAACTAGGTCTTACAAAACCTTTTTCCAATGGTTCTTCTATCCGCTTCTTCATTTCCACAAGTTCATCGACCGCATTCGATAAGGTCTCTTGGAAATTGGTGCTGTTCCTGGCACTAGATCGATGACAAATTCAATGTCACGGTCCGGTGGCATTCCTGGTAATTCTTCTGGAAATACATCTGGGTAATCTCTGACTACAGGTACATCTTCCAAAGAAACTCTTCAAACCGCGACTACCAAATGTCCATCACGCATCGAGGTGGCTAGGAATTCAACTTTCTTTCCCGTGGTATCCTCAATTGTCACGCTCTTGGCCACAATCTAGCATCGCTTATGTTTGGATAACCAATCCATACCAAGGATGACATCTATGGTCCGAGTGTCTAGAACTATTAGGTTGGCTAGAAACTCAACTCCACTATGAGTAGCCTAGCTCCTAAACATCCAACTTTAGAACTTAGCTCGCTCCAGCGATCGACTAACAGTATGCTTAAGATGTATAACTTCCAATTTGTTCTTAGTTGCAAAATTCGTAAATAAACGAATCAAGCTCCGTAATCAAACAGGCGATGCAGTCTTCAATTTACTAGGAACTTACCCAAGATAACGTCAGTGCTTCTTGGGCTCCTTCCAGAGTGACGTGGTTGACACGGCCTCGACAACCGATGGCGGTGCTCTCCGATTGACCGTAGCTTGAGAAGTTCCTTGATGGTTGCCTTGTACCGTGTCTTGGCCGGTGTATTCCCAAGGTTGAAGCGCATCGGGTGATAGTCCCATTTTGCGACATCGGTTGGCGAAATGCCCCGCCGACGGCTGTAAAGCAAACTCGGTTGTATTCTCGGGGTTGCTTATCGGATTGGGGTTGATAGTGCGCAGGTTGCGAAAGTTCTGAGCAATCGGGCGAGGCTTGAAGTTGGTGCGGGTGGTCCGCGAGTGCGTGGTGGAAAACGGCTAAATCATGGTGGAATCATTCTTGCCCTCACCGGGTTGGTGACTTCCTTGTCGAGCCATTCTCGCGCTACGATGATCTTCCAATTCCTTGCGCTTATCCTCTAGAATCAAAGCCTTGTTGATTAATTCTTGAAAATCGTGAAAGGTGTGGGCGATCAAGTTGACTTGAAGTCCGGTGTTCAATCCTTTCGAAACGACTGACGAGCCTTGTCGAGGCGACATCTTCTGCAAAGATATCTAGCAAGTTGAGAGAATTTGTTGAGGTAGTCGATCACCGACATTCCTCCTGCTTGAGAGCACGAATTCATCCTTCTTCGATCCATAATTCCTTCTCGTACATGATAACGGGCGGCGCTTGTGAACTCTTCCCAAGTAATATCTTGCGGCGTTCCATGCGCAGCACAAAAGTTTTCCCACCATTCACGGCAATGCCTTCCATCCGATGAGAGGCGCAGAACTTTTTCATGATCGCCGCATTGAGTGATCGCAGCTTTCTCTCAATGACACGGCCAATCATCGCCTTCTCTCGGTGAGACATGTCCGTAAAAGGTTGGTGGACGGGTTCTCATAAACTCCGCCAACTTGATGATCCATTGTGACCATGAGCAACCGGGCTCCATTGTGATGTCGATTGTTGTTGTTCGATTATTCATAGCTTGCATCCGATTCATCATGGTGTACATCACTTGGGTCCGAGCCGTCATGAATGCTCCAAAATTCCGCAGATCGATCAAGGTGCTTGTGGTGGAATTGCTTCTCGGGATTTGCTCCCCTTCCGACATCGAGTATCGTAACCACTTGCGCAGCCTTGACGAGTCCGACCATCCGTGAATCTCCAAGGGTTAGATAAGGTAGCAAGCACGAGATAAGTTGTAGAACTAAGCGGGTAGGTAAAACCCAACAACATATTTTAAGAAAGCTCAATCAAACTCTTATATTGATTAAGATAATAGTATGGCTTGCAACAAATGCCTAAGGGCCTTTGCTCATACTTGCACACAAAAATAAGGACGAATTTAAGCACACAAACTACGCCTAAAGGGCGACTCAAGATGTAAATCGCTAAGCTCAAACAACGCGAAGACTACTCAATCAAATAACCTCATGCCTTGACGGTGCTCCCGCCTTGTAGACTCAAAGTGAGCCGCATCCTTGCGAACCGATCTTGATGTCCCGGATGGTGCAATAGGAGCAGTGTCCTCGTGCAGTCTTCTTGGTGCTTCGCTCTGCGCCTCTGTTGGCTCTTCCGTTCACCGGTCCATCGCCTTCTTCTGGTCTTCCTCTTCGTCTTCTTCGTGTCGCCCATAAAGAGTTTCTTCTAATATGGCGATCCTTTCTTCACTCTCGAAGAGTCTCATAGGTACCTCTCACTGTGGCGGCTAACTCCAACGATTCCTCCTAAGCGCGCGAATGGGCGAGATGCACGCGGCGGTGGCGTTGTCTTCCTTCCGTAGACGGAAAACATGCAAAGAAGATCCACGTCGATGTGCGGGGATGATAACGGAAAACCGTGTCACGAAGCTCGAGAGTAGATGTTGCGGATCCTCGTGATGGCAAGGCGTGAAGACTCTGGATTGCTTCAATCCAAATACTCCTTCGAGCCGAGATGTTCGATGGTTTGCTCGCCTTGGTGTTCTCGCTCGTAGATGGTCAAATGGCGATCACTCCACGATCTCGTAGTTCACAATCCAAGCACCGCCACGGTACAATGGACGATCGAACCCTCCAAGTACTTGTAGCAACTTCCAAAGCTCGGCGGCAAGTCCTCCCTTGCGCTCTCCATAACTCAAGACGAGGCATCTGTCAAGATGGACAAGGATATGAAAACAACTTTAAAACAATGGGAGAGAGAATTTCAAAAATAGTTGAGTCAAGAGAGACATGAGATGAGTTAAGGAGTTCAATTAATCTTGTAAGTTAATATTTGCTTTAGAAAATAGTTTTGGACTCACTAAGAACGGCCAATCTAACTAGGGTCAAGACCTACAACAAGATGGCTCGATACCACCTCTGTCGGGACCCAAATATGCAAATCTGGACCTTCATGTATTCTCGTGACTAGTCCAGATCACGCTAGTGCACACAAGTGTCAACATTGATGAAATATCACATCCATACAACGAATATAAGAATAAACGAGTACATTCAAATAACAATTAACTGTTGGGACCTTATGGTCGAGTGTTACATTTATTAAGCCATGCAAGGCTGACAATAAAGAAATAAACTGCAATGAAACGAAATAAACTCGGTGGCTCCCATCAATTTACCACGTGCAACCGATCGATCAAGACCCTAACGCTCAACCTTCAGAGAACTCTTCTTCAAAAGCAAAGACGACTCCTCCACTTCATTGATTTGTTTAGCAAGAGTGAGTACACACCGTACTGCAAGTCATACCACGTAATGCATTTATAGATGATGGCTTATTCCAAAGGAATGGCTTCGTGGTTATTTTGCGTAAATGCAACATTTGCAATTGAATACAAATAATAGATTGAAAGCATAGTTCAAAACAAATAAACAATAATAAGTTAACAATTGTTTTCACAAAGGACACACAGCCTAAATCAAGTTCTTTCACACAGTGAACAAGTTATCTCACACAATGACCCTTCCCAATTGTTTTATGAAAATCTACCCTCGTGTGAAATTCCCGAGCATGTCCATAACCGGGACGCGCTATTCGAATAGATTGATTTAAACACTCTGCAGAGGTTGTACACTTTACCCACACGATGAAACCAACCTGATCGAGTTGATCACAACAAAACCTTTCGAGACTTCATCTCAAACAATGACACTCTGGTGTGCTTTATCACCGTCAATTTGTACACACTACCCTTGGAACGACACACACCATTGGACGAGGATGCAATGAATCGTCCGCGATGTGACATATCACACCTCCAAATTCATCACACGGCTTAAATACAACCCGAGTTGTCAATGTCAAGACTCCATAACTTACTAAGTCGCCCACCCATACTAGGCATGTGGTCGCATAAGAAGGCCAGCCAATGGCGCACAAAGTTAAGTCCTTAATTGACTAAGGCAAGACTTCCGCTTTAACCCAAATCACAAAGTTTAATAAGCACACAGCTCCACCATTCACACGTAATCCACCACTTGCCTCGGTCTAAATCTTTTCCCACCCCGTTGATTAAGTGCAACACATGCCATCAACGAGTAACAAAGACACAAGACACACAGTTTCATCACACGCCCATAATCACTTAGTCAAGTTTATAATTGCAACTCTCACATGAAATGATGACTGTGGCATGGCTAAGCGATCTAATCGTATCTAACCAACCCACGCTGGTGCTACGATAATACCAACTAATAATTAATCAACCTAGGGTGACAAAAGATCATGACATACAATAGACAAGGTGGCATAACAATTTGGATTAATAACTACACCCAAAAGTATTTAAATAAATACTTGAAATAGAATGCAATACATTGAAACAAAGTATTTTGAAAACTGGGTTCAACATGATCAAAGGTATAACTTGCCTTGGAATAGATCTAGATATTGATCTTGGTCTTGAGGTGCTCCTTCTTCTGCAAAATTCCCCGAAGTATCGACGTCTACTCGCAAACGAGACAAAAGAAAACAAAACAAATAAATAACAGAGGCAAAATAAACTCCAAAAATTAAATAAAATTCATAAATAAATAGATCTGAATTTTATATAAATTTACAAATTTGAATGGGCTCAATTGGACTTCGGATGCAAAAGATATGGGCTTTGGAAGATTGGAAAATCAATAAAACCCTAAATTGGATTTTCTCGAATTTCCCGAATTAATTTTATAAAGAAAAATCGAATTATTGCGCAATGCTTGCGTCAGCCGAGGAAAAAGAATTAATTTAAATCAGATCGACAGGTGGGCCCCACTCGCCGACCTCTACCACTCCGGATCGGGTCCACCGAGCCGAGGCAAAGTCGGCGCGCGAAATGGACCACGCAGCACGCGTCTTTGCGCTGATCCGGCGCCACGCGTTACACGTAAAGCGACATGAGCGCGAGAGGTCGACGCGGCGACGAGTCATGGCCGACGGCGTGCGGGACCAAGGGTATCACCGCGATCGGCGGCGTCGCCGGCGACCAAGGGTACCAGAGCAATCCTTGCGCTATGCGCACCTAGTCTTGACCTTACCGGCCGAAATTGAAGTGGCCGACCGTGGAGAAAAGAGAGGAGGCGAGGTCACGGCTTTTGTTGGACGGCGGCGGCAGCTGGGACTCCAGCGACGAGAGAACGCGCTGAGGCGGCTCGAGCGACACCGAGCCCAAGGAGGCGATCGGCGACGAGCAGAGCGGCGACGGCCAGGTGCAACGGCGAAAAACCGTAGGCGGAAGTTCGGATTTTGGGCTAATGTGGGGCTCTGGAGCGAGAGATCGACGGCGGTCGCTATGGGATCGCGGAGGACGAGGAACCCTAGGGTGTACTTATAGGGCTCGGAGCGATCGAGATGGAAACCCCAATGGAGTCCGTCTCGGTCCACGCCGGATCTTCCGGGTTTTAGGAGATAGAGCGAGATTTGAAGGTTAATTCGGTTGGGGATGGATACTAATAGTTGTGGCTACAGATTGGCGGGGTTGGCGCGAGAAATCGGCCAGCGATTCTGCTTTTTCGGACGAGCTCCTTGAGCGAAAAATGGCGACAACGAAAGCGGGAGGAAGAAGATCGTGTCGGAGACGACGACCTCAGCGAACCCACACGATGAGAGAGAAGGCGCGCGGCGAAGCGGCGGCCCGGACGTCGGGATCCAAGGGTTGGGAAGCGAGCGAGGGCGGCGCGGCGCAGCGTCGGCGATCGCGCGAGGACACGCGGCGGAGATCCAGTGGGGCAAGCGGGGTTGAGCGCGTGCGTCCGACGGAGACGAGGGCACGCGTCGAGCATCCAACGGACGAGAGCTTGCCGGAGCGATATGGGTCGGGCGCTGCGGAATAGTCTTTGGCTTCGCCCAAGATCGCTTCGAAGGAGTTAAAATAGGTTTTTCTTTTAAATAAATCCGAAATTGCAAATAGCAATTAGAAAATAGCAAATGACTTTGGAAAAATTCCGTAAAATTCTATAAAATATATCCAAGCATATAGAATCTAAATAAAATAGTTTTGACAATTGTTGATGTTGGGATTAAGCACATTAAATCAATTTGTCCTTAAAGTCCATATTAAGCTTTTTAATTTAATATTCAAATAAATCCAAATGATGAATTTTCTTGCTACCAATATTTAAAAGATTTTTAAAGCTCAAAATTGGGATGTTACAAATGTTCCTTCCCTACCCAAAGAGAAATCACGGTAACTGAAGGAGAAAATTTCAACTTCGTGGTGACTTCTTTGGGCCCGCCTCCGTCGTAGGGTCTTCTGCTTACAAATCTCGTGACCGAGTCTCCCATCCCAAAGATATTCCCAATACGGAGAATACTTTTGACAACGAGCGCCTCGAAGGTGTGGTGGGACAAAGTCGCGAGGATAGATAAGCCATAAAGACCCTGACCTTGTATATTCGATTTTTGCTAGGGCGACTATGAATGTAAGTATCTTCGAATACTTATATATGTGGCTTTCCTTCCCTTCTCTCTTGCTTTCTTTTTGCGTAAAGCTCGGAGCAAATTGTCATTATCGGTGAGTATCATCGACAACTTTTAGAGCTAAGACAGGGAGAAAGAACTACTCTGCAGAGGCGAGAGAGTGGTAAGTCACTTATCATTCATAGTTGTTTTCGACTTAAATACTGTAAAATGTTTTATGAGAATAGTCATGGAAGAAACTCATGATATCGCATCACCGTAAAACTTACGACTATTTACGACCGTAGTGGTCGTAGAAAGACTACAACCATATCTTAGTCGCGAAAAACTTACGACTAGGTCGGTGGTTGTAGAAGTACTCACAATCATTCTACGATGTTTATCTTCGTTCTGTTCTTTGTAGGTTAAATAATGATAAGAAGACCTTAGTGACTCACCGACTATGAAAAGAAGAGTCGAGAGGCTAAGGAACAGTATTAGTCCTCTCGGATAGACTTCGAGAGACTGCCTCTGCATCTAAAAGATTGCAGGAAAAAATAAACAATAAGTTCTCGAACTTAAGATCGCTTTTGATCTTTAACCTTACCCGACTCTCCTTTCTTCTCCGGATAAAGAAAAAGAGATCGCGAAGCTCGAGCCAAGTTCAAGAAAAATCTTTGGTTATTCGGAGTTTTCCCAGATTACTGCGAAGGAATAAGTCCATTCTTCGTCCCCCAACTATACCCGATGATTAATTTTGGTCCACGAACTTAAATAGGATATAACGCACCTCAAACTTTACATACCGGCAAATCGTGTCCCTCCTGCGTCGACGGCGGTTTGGGCGACGTGGCATCCACGCTGTGGCCGAGTCGGCTCGCGCTCTCGGCCGCTTCTCTGTCAAATTCCTCGACCCGGCCGCCGACGCGCTCGGTCGCTCCTCTCGCTCACTCGCCTCGCTCTCTCTCTCTCTACGGCGGCGGCTAGGGTTTGGCGGCCGTGGCGACTAGGGTTTGTAGTTTGGTGCCGTGCCATGACCAAGATACCTTCCCCGGCCGATCTCGCTCACGCCGACCGCCCTCCCGACGAGCAATCTGCCGAGCCCTCCCGAGCTCCTCACAGATTTCCCCTCGGCGGAGGTCGCGCCATGGCTGCTTAGGGAGCTCCAGTTCGTTGGCCCTGGAGGAAGCTCAAGGTCGGCGGCATGTCTGCACCCTCCGTCGGACACGCTTTATGGGGCTTCCACCTCGCCGATTCCATACAGAGGCGACCATCGGAGTACGCTCCAACGGTCCATTGCCATTGCGGGGAGAAGGTGGTCGGTGGATCTCGTGGAGCGACTCTAAACCTAAGACGAGGTACATGACATGCATGCGAGCTCGGGTAAGTAATCTTCACCAAATTGTCGTTATTTTGGTTTGTGAAGGCTCGCTTATTTGTGAATCTTAATTGAAGGTCGAGGTCGCAAGTTTTGGGCATGGTACGATGATGAACCAACCCCTTCTTGAGGCGTAGTATCGACTTGCGCGACAACGTTAGGGCGTTGAGGAAGGAGAACCATGAGCTTAGGGCGTTAAGGAACCGTAACAATGAACAAGATTTGAGTGTGGCCGAGTCCGGCATGGAGAGCGTGATGTAGCAGCTTGTTGGACTCATTGGGTAGGGTAGCACACCGAGAAAGAGAGAGACTTTTTTGTCTTGCTTGTTGTTTTTGCAATGATGGTAGTTAGAGTTCGATTAGGGAATGTAATTGAACCTGTGCCGCAATCTATTATGTAATGGAACTGTGTTGCTCGAGAATTGTCCGATTCGCTTGATGCTCAGTAATGATGGTTTGATGAATTGTTTGCAATGATGGTTTGACTTGTTTGCAATGATGGTTTGATGAATTGTCCGAGCATTGTCCGATTAACTTGTTTGCAATGATGGTTTGATGAATTGTCCATTCGATTGATGCTCTGTATATCGATGCTTGTCAACAAGGTACCATGATTGAACCTAACAAAGATAAGCTATGCTCGAATCGATGCTCTCTAATACTTGGATGAAATGTAAACTCGATGAAATGATACTAGGGGACAGTGATTGAAACAAGTTCGATGCTCTTTAACTGTCCGAGCATTGTCCTAACAGAACCAGGAATGCATTGTAAGATGTTCAATCCATGTAAACATCAACAGAACCTGGAATCATTGTCCAGGCATTGTCTTAATGTAACCAGAATGCATTGCCCCAACAGAACCTGGAATGCATTGTTCAATCTTGTGCTTAATGTGACTGGAGTCTTAAGAAGGATTGCAAGATTCTTGTGTCACCTGACTCTTTTTTTTCTAATTAGGCTTCCAGACCTGATTGTACAGAATGATCTAGGGCCTAAAGACATTAGCTGCTGAACAAAGTGGTGAAATTCCAACTGCATAACATGGTTACTGAGTTTCTCATGTCATCTTTCATAGTTCGATGGCTTGATCTCAAATCACGCCCATTTCCATTAATAAACATGCTTATCACCCACAAGGCACAAGTTGAAAATATTACATAACACTAAGTGACTGTCAGCAGAACTGTCAGACCACAAGGCACAAGTTGAAAAGATTACATAACACTAACAGCATAACTGTCAGCCCACAAGGCACAAGTTCAAAAGATTACATAACACTAACAAAGATAACTGCGTCGCAAATCCATTAGAACATCACTCATTAGTTGGGATACCCAAAAGCTTTGCAAGCTTTGAACTATAACTTTGCTTCTTCTTGGTTGGACTCGACTTCTTCCTATTTTGAAAGGTCGGTTCTTGGCCGCAGCTTTACCAGAGGCGGGACCCGGTTACTCGGATGTTCACACTTGATTTTGCACTCGCAGACGCCACACTTGCCTCCAAGTTCATAGTGCGTAACCACCATGTTGTGTAGTGACTTTAGCAATGAGTGCAGGTTTTGATGATCCTCCGATCCGCATACCAGTCAGAAAGTGTAACCACCATGTTGAGTTAGAGGTTTGTAGTTTGCAAGTGCAAAGAATATAAATGAAGATATGGAAATTTTGGAATGCACCTACATTCGAAAAATTGTGCTGTCTGTCTGAGTACAATACTCCTACCCCAAAGTGCAACTCTTTTGGATGGAGGTGGTGTGTTCACCGAATTAGACACTGGTCTTTCTCTTGGTCATGCTAGAACAAATTGTTGTGGTGGAGGAATCACAA
The DNA here is from genome assembly GCA_036346395.1 of Hsuehochloa calcarea. Taxonomy (NCBI): domain Eukaryota; kingdom Viridiplantae; phylum Streptophyta; class Magnoliopsida; order Poales; family Poaceae; genus Hsuehochloa; species Hsuehochloa calcarea. The sequence continues at coordinate 33,938,963 of CM070597.1, forward strand.
CTTTGCAATGTGAAAGGTGCTTAAACTATGTAATTTTGTACCAACTTAGGAAATGCATGAAATGAAGGAATGAATTTTGTACCAGGGAACAGGACCAGCTGGTGTAGAATTGCCAACACTTGCACAATGACCTTGTTGATCCCGGGCCGGGCTCGATGTTTGCTCGATTGGCCATGTCTCCTCTCACGCCTAGACTGTTATGGCCAATTCCTTTGCAAAGCTCGCACCTAATGATTGTGCCAATCTTGGGCAGTCTTATTCCTTTAGGCTTCTCATCTTGCTCTCTCTCCTATCTTTCTTTGGCCTCCTGCATTTTCTCCATTTTGGTTGCCTTGGTCTTGGTCTCTCCGATGTGGGCCAACAAGTCATGCCTCAACAAAGTTGCAAGCGGTGCTCATAAGTCTTGTTGTACTGCAATGGAGTAACATGGTGCTATGTAGTCATCAAGGAACCTGCTCCTCCAATTGATGCATGCAATGGCATGTGGGCAAGGCAAACCGCATAGCTGCCAATATCTGCATGAACAAGTTCTACTATCCAAGTTCATTTGAGAACCTATGATCTCTATGTGTGACCTCAAACCATTCTCGACCATTGTACACAGCATGACGTAAAACCGACTCATTGATGTAGACCTTCATTTTCTTCGAATATTGGGGCATGTCACACTGTCCCACTTCTCGCCTTGCTTTTGTTGGTATGGATTCTAACCATCACTTTCCTCCTTATCCACTCAAACATGCCGATGATAGGGAGGTACCTTGACTCAACTATGGCATGATTGAATGATTCACACATGTTGTTGTCCACAGATTCACAAAGATGATCCCAACTTGAACCATGCCCCGCTCCAATGTTGTGGATCTGTCCTCATGATTGCATTAGCACCTTCAGGTATCCTTTGCAAGCCTTGCCCAATGGTAGTTGAAAAGATTGACACATGGAGATTTGGCACACAACCGTAACTTCTTCTCGCCAAGCCTTGTTCTTGTAAGTCTTCTGAAGTTGGCATAGATGTGTCTTGCACACATCCTATGCTCACTTTGGGTACCCAATCTCAACAAAGATTTAGTAGGCCCCGCAACAAACAAATGTAGTTAAGTCGTGATATGACAAATTGGATGAATAAACACTAATGTGACTTACTTTCTGTTGATCTGAGATGATTACCCATCCTTCGCCATCTCCAATTTCTATATCTTTGAAGAAAATCCCACAGAACCAGTCCCATGACTCATTAGTTTCCTTCTCTACCACAGCCCATGCTATGGGGTACATCTGATTGTTTGCATCTCTTCCCATTGCACAAATTAGCTCCCCATTGGTTGGACCTTTGAAGAAACAACCATCTAAACCTATCACTTTCCTACACCCAGCTAAGAAACCTCTTTTGCAAGCATCCAAACAAATATACATTCGAGAGAAAACACTGGGGCATCCGGATGCGGCTTAACCACTCTTGTGCTACTGGATTGCTCCTAAGAAGCTCCATTTGGTAGTCAAAGACCCTACCATACTCTCCCTTCTTGGAGTCTAATACCTTCTGCATTACAATGGACTTAGCTCTTTTGCACTTAGCTATGCTCACATCTGCATGCATTTGTTCCTGTACTGTTTGCTTCAAGTGCTCAAGCTTCCAGGTTGGGTTTCCCATTATGGCACTCTCAAACTTTTCAACTATTCTCCTGGAAGTGACAAGTTTGTTGTCCCTTCTTGGGGGGCATGTGTGCTCATCCTTGAAACTACTCACTATCCATCCTTCGTCCCATCATTTATTTGACAACAAGATAAACCAAGGACATTTGGCCCACTCACATTGAGCCCTAACCCTTTGTTGTCATTCTTGCAAAAATTAATAACATGTCTCCTCTCTACTCCATACTGCCTAACAGCTTGAATGAAGTCCCCCTTGCAGCTAAAACCCATGCCCAAGCTAAAAGTAGGGAGACTTGCTTTGGGGTCATACCTAGGGTACTTGGGTTTCCTCCTCAGGAGCTCACCATCACCGCCACCTTCCTCATAGCCGCCCTCTTCCTCACTCTCGGAAAAGTAAGAAGTGTCACCACATCGCCTCCTCCTTGTCCCTTGACTCATCAATGGCCACCAAATGACCAACCTTGTACCTCTTCTCGTAGTCACCGCAAGTCTTGTAGTCGACCTTTGCCTTCCCTTCATATCGTGCAATGTATTGTAGAACTTCCGCTATGTGCAATATCCTTTGCAATATCTACCGGTGACACCTCAATCACCTCCACCTCCTTGGAAGCATCTAATTCCTCATCATCATCTGTGTGCATCCAAGCTTCACTCTCATCTTCCCAATCACTGTCTTCATCTCCTTTGTCACCAACACCATCACCATCTGAGCCAACATCATCATCAACTCCCACTGCCTCAACAAATATATCCACAACACCCCATCGGTGATCTGATCGGCCATGGTCCGGCGGTCCTCATCATTTGTTAGCGCCTCAATCCAGCCTTCAATGCTTTCCAGAAATCGCGGTGCATGAGTACCAACTCCACATCCTCACAATGGTCCTTCAAATGGCCTTGGACCTCCTAGCGACAACTTATCCCGATCTATGTAAGACATGCCGTCTCTTCCTCCGCAATAATGCAATATCTTCCCATCATCAAAGAAATCCCCACTGAAATGGAACCTAACAGCTAGCTTGTCCAAATTATCCATTGCTAAATCAGAGTAACCGCAAGAAATCACCACTGTGATATACCTACATGCAAAATAACACCAACCATTACTCTAAGAACAACACTAATCAAGTAGCTCCACAAACTACCGAGAGTAATTGCGCGGATCTAGGATTGAAGAACTCACCTTTAGCCTGTCCTTGTTCACCAGCCGCATCCTATCCGCCGGATCCGGGGATTTCTTAGAACCCTAGTCGCCGGCCGCTAAACCCTAGCCGCGCCGGAGGAGAGCGAGAGCGAGAGTGAGCGAGAGGAGAGAGAGCGGCCGAGCGCGAGGCGACCGCATCGAGGCATCGAGAGAGCATGATTTGATTCGAGGGAGAGAGAGAGAAGAATGACCGAGCGCGAGGTCGACTTCGGCGCCAGCGTGGATGCCACGTCGGCCCAAACCGCCGCCGCACGCCTTGCGGAGGCGACGCGATTTGCCCATATGAAAAGTTTGAGGTGCGTTATATCCTAGATTTAAGTTCGAGGACCAAAATTAATCATCGGGTATAGATGAGGACGAAGAATGGACTTATTCCTTCTGCGAATAAGGATCAAGAACTCGATGGTTTTAGAACTCGATTAACGGTAAGTAAATCTTTACCGTATCCTTTTGAGTATTTTCCTTTTCTAATGCCAATTTCTTGTTCGTAAATTGCGCCCAATCGAGAAACCTCGAGGTGAAATCCAAGCAAAGACCTTAATCTGCAATGAGTCAGTTCGCATTGCTAAGATGAATCGGAGGACATCGAGCAAGGGAGCAAAAGCATCTTTGAAACCGCTGCTTCCCATCGAGAAGAGGTCAAGAAATTGGATTCTCAATTAGTAGGTAAGAAAAAGCTTTACCTATAATTATCTTTGTGTTATCTTCCTCTGAAGTATATTTTGTTTGACCGATATTATTCTTTTGTAACAAGTGGTGAAAACAAAAAGCTTGATGAGGCTTCGACTTGTACCCAACAGAGATGGAGTCGATGAAGACTAGTCTTCAAGGCAACATCACTCTCTGAACAATGTGCTTAGTGAGCTACATTACGAGGAAAAACTCCTCGAGAAGATATCATATTTGCTCACACAAGTACCATTGGGAACAAGTCGGAAAATTGCAAGAAATGGTGACCGCTCAAAGACTAATCAAAATTTGAATCAATAAGGGAGGCGATCAAAGCCGCGATGAGTTACGCTTTGGCGAAACTTAAAGCTCAAGACCCCGCCTTAATGTTAAACCAATCGAAGCGACTTCGTATCTGGAATCGAGGCAAGTCGTGCGATTGAGAAATGCGATCGATTGGCAAAAGGTGGCGGAGGAAATGCACTAGGCTCTCCCAGCCGAGTAATCTTGTAACTACCTTGTAAGGCAGACAATTTTTGTTGATGATTAATATATGATCCGCTTTATTTCCTGAAAATCATCTTGTCGAGTAGTTAGTAACTCAAAAGATAATAAACGAAAGAAAGACTAAGAATTGAAGTCAAATTAATAACTTTATCCTAGCCCCCGACTATTTGCTTAGATTGTTTAGACAATCTAAATAAATAGTGTTTAAAAATGGGGTTTCTGAAAACAAAGAGAGGTTTATTTAACTTATAGCTTTTGTTACGGTTGTCAAGTACTGATCGAAAAGAGTAGAAACGACTCGATACTAGGAAGTTCCTTCTAGTGGGCAGGACCATGTGCAGGGAGGAAAGGCTTCGACTAGGTGATGTTCCCATCTCCGATTAGTTTAATCAAACCAAGAACAGCAACTTGAGTTAAACAAACGTCTTAGAGGACTTTAGTCATTCGTTCGTCCTTTTTTGGTGGACTTCGATAAATCTCTTCCAGTAGCAAAAGTAGGAGACTGAGCGACACTAGGAAGTTTCCTTCTAGTGGGCAGGACCACATGCAGAGAGGAAAGACTTCGACTAGGTGTGTCTCTTCCTTCGACCAGTTAAAACAAATCGAGTACACCAAAGGTGGTCGAACTAATGTAAGAAAGTGCACTCTATTTAGAATATTTTTGAATTCTTGAAAAAATAGACTAAGATTGAGAGAGTTGGCTTTGAGAACATTACGACTAGATAAAACCCGAGCTCTTTGTATTGGCAGAAAAAATGAGTAACGAGTCGATGCTAGGAAATTCCTTCTAGTGGGCAGAACCACATGCAGAGAGGAGAAGTTTCGACCAGATGACGTTTCTCTTTTTGGCGGTGTAAAAAGCGGGTGTTTTAAAATCATAGTCGAAAGATTAAAAAGCACTACTCAAAATAAAGCAAAAAGAGTAGAAAGAACACGGACTTTATTGCACGAGAAACTGGTCACACATAGAATTTGCGTGGCGGGTCGATGTTCCAAGAGTTTGAGAGAACTGTCCATCTTCCATTGCTAGTCGTGCAGGCCACCGTAGGTTACCCGACCATCGTGTAAGGACCTTCCCATTTGGGAAAGTTTATTCGATTGGACTTGGATTGGCGAGCCTCAATACCAAGTCACCTACAAAGAAGGTGCGAGGTTGGACCTTACGATCATAGTATCTGCGCGGGGCTTGTTGGTAGGCTAGAACGGATTAAGGCTAGGTTTCTCCTCTCTTGAGTAGGTTAATGTCATCTGCTCGAAGTTGTTCTGAGTCCGAGTTGTTGAAGGTTTCAACTCGAATTGACCGCAATTTTAGTTCGGAGGAAGCATGGCTTCGACTCAAAACTAGAAAAAATGGTGTTTCTCCCGTTGCTCATTGGTGGTCGTCTGAGCGCCCATAATATGGAGGGTAATTCTTGTACCCAAGCCCCGAGCGCTTAACAAGTGGTCGAAGACTCGAGTTTTAATTCTCGCATTATTTGGCCGTTTGCGTTCGACCAGCCCGTTGCTTTGGGGATGCATAGCGAAGCATAGCATAGCTTGGTACCTAACTAAATCATAAAATTCTGAAATTTTGCACTTGCAGTGTTTACCATTATGCGTAATTATCCGGCTTCGGAACTCCAAATCGACTAATTACGCTTCTCATCATGAACCTTTTCTTTGCTTAGTTGTTATCCTAGTTCTGAGTTCGACTTGATCCATTTGTGAGCGTGTCAATAGCCACAAAAGGAATTGAAACCTCACGGAGCTTTGGGAAATGGTCCTAGGATATCAAGCCCCAGTCATAAAGGCCAAGAAAGAGGTATCGTCTGTAATGCTTGAGTGGTTGGTGTATCATCTACCATGGAATTGTACTGGACACACTTTTTAACCACCTCCTTAGCATCGTGCAGTGTAGGCGATAAAAACCTTGTCGAAGGCTTTACCAACCAATGTTCTCAGCAGGAAGCATCGTCCCACGGATGCCCTTTGTATATCGTGAAGGAGTGTTATTCCTTCGTTTTGCGGAATGCATCGCATGAGTATCCCTTAGGTTCCTCGTTTATAGAGGACTCCTTCAACCAAAGTATACATTTTGGCTTTTAGGGACAATCGATGCGCCTCAAGATCATCTTGGTCTGGAACCCTTGTAAAGATACTCGTAGATGGGAATCATCCGTATCCTCGTAATCTAATGAGGCCATCTCAAGAGGAGGTGTCTCGGTTCTTCGACGAGAGGCGGTTTTTAGAGTTGCTCCAAGAAAACTCCTTTTAGTCTTGTGGATCGGAAGAAGCCATCCGAGCAAGTTGGTGCGAGGAAATTATCCTTCGAGGGATAAATTGTACCTCGAAACCTAAAAATGTTTTTCTAGCTTACGTACTTACGATAAATGCACCGAGCCATTGTTGAGTTAAAGCACCGGTACTCTTTCCGATTTGATTCACGACTAGTTGAGAGTCTCTCTCACGAGTAGTCGACAATTGAGAGTGCTTCGCACTTCGTATGCCGGTAGCAAATCTTCGTACTCTGCACATTGTTAGTGGCACGAAAGTTTAATTGTATGGCATACTTTAAGGTTTCTCCGGTGGAGATACCAGACCACCCGACCCAGAGCCACTTAAAGTAAGTGACCCGTCAAAGTACATCATCCAGCGATCGTGGGAATCGTCTTGGGGATCTGAGCAGAGTTCGAGTTTTGTCCATTCGGCGACAAAGTCCGCCAAGATCACGGATTTTATGGCCGTTCGGGACACGAAATGGAGGTCGAACTCCCAAGTTCGGTGACCATTTTGCCATCGTCCATTGTTTCCTTATTATGGAGGATTGCTCCCAAAGGAAACTCGACAACACGACTATTTTGTGCGCTGAAAATAATGCCGCGATTTCCTCGAAGACATGAGGAGGGCATATAGAAGTTTTGGACTGAGGTAACGCTCCTTAGGCGTGTAAAACTTCGCTAACGTAATAAACCGGTCGTTATGCGTTTTCACGTTCTCGACTAATCTCGCGCTTCTTTGCTGTGGCGTGGCGGCTAGGTAAATTAAGGCGTCTCTTACGGCTTTGGAGAAACGAGCAGGGAGCACTCGAAAGATACCTCTTGACATCCTCAAAGCGTGTTTGCCTCGTTCGACCACTCAAAACCTTCATGTCTCTGAGAAGTTTAAAGAAAGGTAGTCCTTTTCTCCTAGTCGTGCAATGAAACGACTTAAAGCCGTCATGCACCCAGTGAGTTTACGAACTTCCTTTTTGTGTTTGGAGGGCGATCCGGAGGATGGCTTTTATTTTTCGAGTTTGCTTGATTCCTCGTTCGGATACTAGGAATCCAAGCAATTTTCTGAAGAAATTGCAAACACACACTTCTGGATTGAGTTTTAAGCGGTGCTTTACGAGGTTGTCGAATGTTTCTTGTAGGTCGATGATATGATTAAGTCTCTTAATGCTTTTTACGACTAGATCATCAACATAGGCTTCCAAATTCGGCCTAATTGAGATGAAAAAGTCGATTGCATTAGGCGTTGAAAAGAAGCACCGACATTCTTTAGACCAAATGGCATTTTGACATAGCAAAAGGTACCAAATGGAGTAATGAATGCGGTCTTTTCTTCATCGTTTAAACACATATTGATCCGGTGGTATCGAATATGCATCTAAAAACTTAATATCTCACAACTGCGGTTGAATCAACGGTGATCGTCTGAGGTAAAGAAATCATCTTTTGGACAAGCTTTATTAAGATCGGTAAAGTCACGCACATCGCCATTTGCCGTTTGACTTTTGACCATTCGAGGTTAGCCAACCACTGCGGGTGGTTGACTTCTCTTATAAAGCACCTTTAAGTAGCTTATCCAACTCGATTTAATAGCATCTCGTCGATCGGGGCAAATCTCGTAATTTTTGTTTCTGGTACTTTATCGGTAGTAAAGCTAGCAGTGCTCGATCACCTCACTGGGGACTCGGGCATGTCGGATGCTTGCCACGCAAAGACATCTGCGTTAGCTCGGAGGAAGGTAATGAGGCGTCTTCCTATTTGGGGTCGGAAGTCTCCCCGTCGAGCAGTCTTGAGGTTCTTCTGCGTCGGAGGAACCTCTTTGACTTAGTCGTTCGGCTTTGGTGCGACTTTGAAGCCGACTTGCTAGTCGAAGTGACTTTCATCTCGAGTTGGTATTTGACCAACCATCTCGAGGATCGACCGGTGACTATCGCCATCTTTTGTCACATTGAATGGTGATCACTCCTTTGGGACTGGCATCTTAAGACATTGATACACGTAATGAGTAGCCATTAAGAATTTTGCCAAAGTTGGTCGTCCAGAGTATGGCGTTATATCGCCGTATCGAAATCGACCACATCAAAGGAGACTTTCTCTGTCACGAAATTACTTGGTGAGCCAAATGTTAAAGGAAGAAACTTGGCCAATAGGTTTGGTGAAGACCGTGCGATTCCATGAAAGGAGTATCGTCTGAAGCCTTACTTTTGTCACGGTACTTGCATCTCGTCCGGGGCATTAGTAAATAATATGTTCAAAGCGCCACCATCAACCAACACTCGATTGACCCGACAGGTTGTTGATGGTGGGTTCGACCTAATCGGATATCGACTGATCGACTCGTAGTGATTAGGCGATCATCCTTCTCAAAAGAGATGGTAACCAGAGCCGCCGGTAATTTATTGACGAGAGGAGTATGTATAGAATTTATCTCGTCCGTGACTTTAAGTTGTCGTTTGGAGTCGTATCTGGATGATCCTCGATAGATGTGCTCAACGGTATGTTGCGGATCTTGGAGCGGCATCTCCTCATCATCAAACGACTTTGGCCACTCGTATGTCCTACCCCTTTCGAGTAGGGGTGGTGCTTCTTAGTTGTAGTAGTCCTCGAGCTTTCTTTGGAAAACTTCGGCAATGGAGGTCATGTCCTTCCTTTTATGAAAAGGCGCCACCTTGGTTTGTCGTTCCTACGATCGGGCGCTTACCTTTGCCTTGATCGAGTGCGACTTAGTGGTTTGGGGCTCTCCATCTTTCACGGCGAACCTCTTTGGAACCAGGGTTTGTGGTTTTTGACTTTTATTTTCTTCTTGGACTTTTTGCTTTTTATCCTTACCAACTTCACCGGCTCTCGAGGAGTATATGTTTCTCGATCGATAGTGTTGTTCCACTCGGCGCCTCGAAGCGATTGCATATCGATCGGCCATCTCGAAGAGTTCGCGCAATGATGTTGGGAGGATTTAGAGCAATGTCCTCAGTTATTCTTCTCTGCGGACTCCTTGCTTAAAAGCCACGATCACGGAGGAATCGAAATTTCGGAATTGAGTTCGAACGACTAAAGCGTTTGATGAATTGGCGCAAAGTCTCGTTGTTGTTCATTTTATCGGTGCAAGTCGTCTTCTTTTCGAGGCGGTTGTATGTGCCTTGGAAATTCGCTGTAGAAGATCACGAGGTGTTGCCAAGAGTAGATCGACTCAGTGGTTGGTTTAATAACCACGATCGGCGGATCCTTCGAGCACGATCGGAAGGTAATTCGCCATCACATGCTCTCCTCCTCCTGCTTTGCTTTCGGACGGTGTTGTATAGATCTGAAGAAATTCGATGGGATTTTGAGATCCATCAAATTTCTCCATGTTCATTGGTCGAAAATGAGGTGGCGGTGGCGCTTTCGAAGGTCGGCGAAAATGCGGCATCCGGTAATCACTTCTTGACGCCTTCTTTGCGGGAAAGAAGGGTTAATGTCACCAGTGATCGTTATCTGACGATACCCGTGCAGGTGACTGTTACGTAGTAGGCCTCGATTCTCACGAGGAGAATACTCCTCGTATTCCACTCGTTAATTTCTTTGTCGAGTGGTGAATGATCACCTCTCAGGGGCTTCTTGATCTTGGTGATCGAAAGGTATTTCTCGAATAGGAGATCGATTAAGCCTTATGGCGTGTCGATTCCTCGTGAAAATATTCGATTATTAGTAGTGAGGAAGTCGTATTCTTTGCGACTACGAATGTTGTCGATGAGGTACCTCGATCTCGTCATCACAGTTCGAAGTCTTTGCGTAATCTCTTGACAAAGAGATCGTACCACAGCGTTCGAGCAAGCTCTTGGTGGGATTCTCGAGCAAGTCGTTGATGTCTGGAGTTCTTGTACCTCCTCCGTGATGTTGAATGTGCTTGAGCGAGTTCTTACGGTGCAATTTTCTTTCTTACGGCGACATCAAAATCCTCCTCATCGGTCTTTGAGGCCTTCTTAGTGGAGTGCGAGAATGTCGAGGATTTCCTCGCGTTCATCAGTGTTGGTTCTCTCTGCCAGCGATGGTGCCCTTGCCATTACCACGAGGGGCGGTGTGTGATCTTGAGGAGTGTTCTTATCTCGGCCTCCATGAGGTGACCACGATTGGGGAAGGGCGAAGACCTCCAGTTGATGATTCTCACTTGCGCTCGAGGCCTTCCCGCTTGAGGAGTGCTCGAGGACACCATCTGGCGACTTGGAGTAATCCCTCCGGTAGGGAACTCGGGTTATAATCTGTCTCCGTTCGCAAATGAGATCTGCGGGGAGGCGGTCGAATTTGCGAGGAAAAGCATGCTTGATCCGCCCTCTGGGAGTTACCACGAGAGAGGATCACTAGATCTTTGGTGGAGTCCGGAATGGTGGCTTCGAACTTGACTTACCAAGTCGGACCGTCTTAAGGGGACTTGAACACTTGGAAAAAGAACTCGTTGTGTTGTGAGTCCTCACAGGAGCGGTCTGAGTCGGATTGACCCTTGTCCTTTGAGGAATTGGCTCCTCGTCGGGCGTATTGTTGTGGGGATAAAGATCCCTCCTCAACTCCATTAATGGGATGGTTTCTGGAGAATAATCTCGGAGGCAACATCACCATCGGCGGATGCATCACTCGGTTCGTAGTCGGCAGGCATCCATGTCGACGTCTGCGTGTCGCCAAGTTAAACCAGTTCTCCTCGTTCCATTCTCTGCCATAATTGCATGAGATTGGAAAAAGAGTATGTTGACAAGAGATTACAGGAAGATCCCCACGGACGGCGCCAACCGTCGGTGTATTAGAACCGATCTTACGTAAAGATTGTTTGATTCGGGGTCTCCTAGAGATGAGATCACGCAGAGTGGATTGACACGGATGTTTAGACAGAGTTCGACCTTCTCAGAAGAGAATAATAACCCTAATCACGTGTGTATGGTATTCTTGATGATCGATAAGGACTAAGACTATTACAGAGAATAGTACTTGTGTTTCTACTTGACTAGCTCTTGTTATTTGTCCCCTCATCTCTCGATTGATGCCCTTATATAGTCGTGAAGAAGTAGCCGTTTTGTCTGCGGGAGATGCGCCTAATTAATCGATGCAGGCGCATGATGGCGATGATTACAGACGCCTTGGCTTCTTCACGCCGTCGCAATTATCTTCGAGAGATAATGGGGTAGTTACACACCATTAATAAGCGGAATAATAGTGCGTGTAGACCATTCGATTCCTTAATCAATTGGACCCGCTCGCTTTGTAGGTTTGATTATAAGGTGGTCGAAGTTTACACGGTCGTAGAAGAACTTACGACCGGTGGCAGATTGTAAAGGACTTACGACGAGTAGCGATCGTAGAAGGACTTACGACTATGTAGTGGTCGCAGAAGGACTTACGACCATGATATAGTCGTAGCAAGACTCACGACTATGGGGGTGATTGTAGAAGAACTTACAATCACTTGTTGGGCTTCTCCTTATAGATAAGAGGGTACCTCTGGGACTATGTGACATCATATTTACCCATAATAAAATTATAGATAAAAGATAAAATGAGGATTATTAGATCCTCGTCGGGATAGACCGCAACATTTTTACGCAATGGTTACGCAACATTTTTTTGTTCAGAAGAAACTGAACTTGATTTCTCGTTAAATCGCCTAGTACCACGACATCAGCGAAAAGCCCTCTCCGAAACCCTAGCGCGTAAAATCACATTTAGCATCAATTATCGACAAGCGGTGGGAATAACTCACTGCGGCGCCCAAAAAATACACTCGTCGCCACGGCACAGCGCAGGCGTCGCTCGTCGTCCGTCTCCTCGTTACATTAGTCGGTGAGAAAATGGAGTCTGAATGGGGGCATTGGCGACTGGGCTTCAACCGTATCGCTCTTTGAAAGGATTTTGGTATTCTTGTTGATTTGTTACACGTGTACGGGGATAACAACGTCCGGCGGTGTGTTTGGTCGGACGTCCTCGTCCTATCGTTTCGTTGTTATTAAGTCGCGCGATTAGTCGCAAAGTCGGTCTAGTAGCACGACTGGAGGTCCTCGACTTGACAGTTGCCTAGTCGGGCGACTTGGAATTCAAGTCGACGACTAATCGTGGCGATTAGTCGGGCGACGCCTAAGTTCTTCGTTGGCGGTGATGTACTTGGTTCTTTGGGTGAGCCTTCTGGCCCAACTGGTGCTCTCAAAGGGCTTTTAGGTTTTCAATCTCCTCTGTCTGCCGCCACACGGATGCGTTCAAGCAGCGATGGAATCATGGGCGATCACTCCCGGCCCAATGGCTAGGGGTGAAAGCGGATCGGATACGGACGGATATTGGCTCTGCCATATTTGTTTTCATATTTTTTCGGATCAGGATCACGAATCTGAATACTCGGATCTGAATACGGATAAGAATAATATCGAATCTGAATACGGAGCGAATCACGAATTGAAAGCGAATACTGATTGCGGATATTTTTGAACATGAAAACCCCTTAAATTGTATACTAGAAATTAACAAAACATATAACTAGTTTATTTGATGCAAATATTCATGAATTGTTCATATTTTCAAAGACCACATATAACATTGGCACTAGCAAGTTGCATTAACTAGTTTATCACAAATATAACACTTAGTTTACCATATTTAGTTAATAAGTTATAACTCACAAAGTCACGAGTCATCACATATTCACACTTAGTTCATCACATACATAAACTTAGTTCACACTAACATTGATCGGGCTAGATGATTAATCTATACACAAATGATATGTAACATCCCAAAGTATGTTACCAAAAAATATATTAATAAAGTTATTATTTTATTGGATTTCCTGATATTTAAAAGAGTTTTCTTGGTTAAAAAGGAAAAAATAAAATAAAGTCAATTATTTAATTTCCTAGTTTTCAATGTCAAAAATAAAATTTATTAATATTTACGGATTTTATTAGAGTTAAAGTGAAAATGAAAAAATAATTAATTTCTTGAATTTTCGGATTTTAAAAAGGTTTTTCTATTTTTCAAGAATTAAAATAATTTATGTGCAAAAATAAAAACCAACTTTAAATTGGAATTAATTTTATTATGTTCAAAATAATTCAATGAATTTTTATGATTTTTTCTAGAATTTTTTTAACTCTATTTGCTATTTTCTAAAAGGCTATTTGATTTGTTGTATTTTCTGAAATTCGAAAATCAATTAAAATCTTATTTTCTCTTTTGGGCGAAATCCTCTTCTTTTGGGCGAAATCGGATATCGAACTTGGTCTTATCAGGATAATCCGTATCCGTATCCGTATCCGCCGGATAGCATAGCTACCGTATTCGTTCCGTTTAAACAAAAAAATCCGAATCCGTTTCGATCCGAAAATTATCCGAGAAAAATCCGATCCGAGACAATCCGAATCCGTTTCCGTCGGATCGGACGGAAATTATCCGATCCGTTTTCATCTACCAGCCCCCGGTAGACCTTGCCATCGCAGCCTCGGGAGAGAGTCGCGCCGGGCGGTGCACCTCGCCACCTCTCGGAAGAAGCAGAGCAGGCCAGGTGCTGCTCCATTTTGCTGCTTTGTTCTTCATCCGTTTGCTGTCTGTTCTTCCTCCCGCTTAGTCTCCCATCTTCTTCCTCCGTTTTGCTGCTCTGTTCCAGATCTTGATCCTAGTTTTTTTTTTGCCTGTTTTGCTGCTCTGTTCTCTCCTTCTATCAGATTCAGTTTGAATGCCTTCTTCTAGATTAAAGATCCTGGTATTCTTCCTCTCTGATCCTGGGTAGTAGCAGGTAGTACTAGTAGCAGCGAGTAGTAGTAGCGGTAGAAGGCAGCTAATAGTAGAAGCAACAAGAAAGTAGTAGTAGACTAGTCGGTGAGTCGGTAGCACGGCGACTTCGACTTTCTGACGTGTTTTAGTTAATTCAAAGGAGGAGATCGAAGACATTGAATCGATTCAATATATTAGAGGGGTCGATTTAAAGTATTAAACAACTCATTTATGAAAGAGAATTTAGGGTTGAGAGAGAATATTATTATTTTATGGTTTTTTTTAACATAACGTGGGTTCCAGTTATTAGTAGGAAAATATTTACGTGGAATGACTTTGAATCAACATCGTTTCAATACATTAGAGATGCTTTTAATAAGTATGCTACATGGTTTCAGTTCCTAGAATATTTATGTAGCATGATTTTGAATTGATATCGGCTCAATACACTAAAGATGCTCTCAATAACTATGATGTATGGTTTGGATTTACGAATTGAAGAAAAGTTTGACTTTTCAGTTTGGAGCATGCCTACTTAAGTTGTGATGGGTCCTCGTTTTATAAATTAAAAAATGGATTATGATTTAAGTGCCAATACTGTCTCTAATCTTTGTTTTTCTTGATCCCATGTACCTGACATTTGATTCTGCGAGGGAGTAAAACCAGGCAGTAATACACTGGGCCCATCTTTAGACCTGATAGTACATATTTAGGTCCCAACCCTTTGAGATAAAGATGGCTCTCACATATTTGACTGTAACTCATCGATTCTTCAGCTTTCCATGGAAATCGGCAGTTTTATGTCAGCACTTATGGCTAAGCGATGGTTGTCAAAAGAACTCTTCTTACCTTACAACCCCCCCCCCAAGTCATCACGTCACCATCAAGAATGGTTGTCTAAATTGCTACATTTTTTTATTTTTTATTTATTTTAAACTGTGGGTATTAAGAACGTTGGAACAATAGCATGTCAATACACGATGATGTTGAACTTTCATGATATCTTATTGTTCTTGATTATTTTCATGATGATTTTGTGGAACTTGATTGCAATTTTAGTGCTTTCAAATCACCTTTTCATCAATGTACTTATTATTTATCCTGAACATGCGCAGGTGGTCGCTCCAGACTCTTCAATCTACAACACAGTAATCCATGGGCTTTGTTTGCGAGGAAAGGTCAGCTTAGGCAGGAAGGTATACAAAAAAATGCGGAGCATTGGGCTGAAACCAGATGGCAAGACAAGGTCGTTCATGCTTCAGCACATCGCAGCGGACTAGCCCTCCCTCCCGAGAAGGATCGATTTGTAGCTGTACAGACCCAAACGAGCCATTGCATATTTGTAGCATAGTGTCACTGTTCATGCAAACAGTTTCCTTGTTACGGGGTGAAGGTACTATACAAGTTAAAGCCGAATGGTTGGGCTGTCACACTAAGGGCATGTTTGGTTGCTAGCCCTAGTGTGTCAAAACTTTTTGTGCACTAAAGTGTGGCATGCCACGGTTCTTGTGGCTTAGAAGTTGTTGGCCACAACTGTGGCGGTATATCTGGTACACATAGCCCATCTGGGTGCTTCATTTGGAAACCAACGGCCGAGATTGATCCTCTCTAAATCCACATCCACTTCATGATGCTTTTGCACAAAGAATCCCGCCCGAACATCTTTCTTGCACGAAGCCCCCTGCATCCCCTCTTGCCTTTTGTCCTCTCGAACTAGCACCGCTCTGCGCTGAGTCCCCTCCCCCGCGCCACATTGCCCCTTGTGCTGAGTCCCTCTCCTTGAGTTGCAGCAGGAGGTTGTCCTTGAGTTGTAGCAGGAGGTTGTCCTCGTCCCATGAGAACTCCCAGTCCTCATCGGCGCGAATGGGGAGCTGGTTGGCCACGATGATGGTGTGCTCCCTCGGCGAGTGGGAGTGGTCGGAGGCTGTCGACGCGGCGGTGGCGTCGTCGTTGGAGTAGTCGAGGTTGGGCACAATGCGGACACAAATCGCTGCGCATGATATTCGGCGCCGCCCGAGTGACGGCAACGGCTCGTCGCCGAAGGCGATCTTCAGGAGGTTGGAGTAGGATCCCGACACCACCCTTTACACCACACCAAACCAAACCAAACCAAGATCCTCTCTTCACCACTTCCCACCCACAATCTCCCACCAAGAACTCCAAAGATTCAGAAATTCACGGAGCCCAAGAAGCCGCAAGCAGAGCAAGAATGCTCGGACAGGGAGGAAACGGATCTGCCAGTCCAAGGTGAAGAAGAAATATCAGGTGCTCCTCCTCTAGCCTAGCCGCCCACTATTTCGATAGATCGCCACGGGACAAGCAAACCCTCTGACGAGGCGAGGAGGCGGCGGCGAGAGCGTCGGCGCTCAAGGGAGGCGGCGCGGCGTAGGAGGGTTTTTTTTCCGCAAAAGCGTCATGAAGTGGAGGTGGGTTTGGGGAGGATCAATCTCGGTCGTTGGTTTCCGAATGAAACGTTTGGATGGGCTATGTGCACATGTCCACCAAATAGGATATGTGCACCAGATATGCCGTCCACGATTGTGGCAAAGAACTGTATAGATAATAATTAGGATATCAGACTAGGATTTTGTGGCATGTCAAAAGTGACATTAAACAAAAGAATATGGTAGGAAAGTCAAATGTGCATAACAGATTATGGCACGTTAACATGCCCTATGATCCGTGTAAATGATACGAAGATGGCTAAATGAAAATTTGCAGTCCATCCAGTTCAACTCTTCCGATTTTCCCCATCCATGCTTCTTATTGACTGCCTCTGCCTCTGCCTCTGCCTCTGCCTCAGCCTTTCTTTGGAGAGCGTTCGCGTCGTGGGTGTCAGTGCATCGCACTCGGAGAGTCGCATGGATGGGCTGTGCGTGCACCAGGAGCGGAGACGAGCCCCAGGAAAAAAATTAGTGGATATTTTTAGTTACCATACCTGAAAAAACAAATGTACAGTAGATAAACACTAGGCTTTCCGGCCCAGTAAGGAGCGGTCTAGGCGCCAGCGCCCCTCCCTTTCGGCCGAAATGCAACGGGAGCTTCTTGACTCCTTCCCCAATCCGTCTATCCGTCTATCCATTTCTCCTCCTTTCTCAGACTCCTTTCCTCCAATCCTCCTCCTCCCAATGATGGTGGCTGGTGCCTTGCTCCAGCGCTGCCTTCCTTCTTCTGACCGTCGCCACCTCTGGCTCCCCCCCCCCGGGGTGCCTCCGGCCGCTCGCGCCTCGTGCCTTGGCCCACCTGCTTTCGCCCGTGGCCGCGGCTCCCCTTCAGCCCGTGCCTTGAGCCCAAATTTGCGCCTGATCGCCGGTGTCCCCTCCGGCTGCCCGTGGGGAGCCCCCCCCCCCCACACACACACCTTTAGCTCGACGGCCTCGGCCGGCCCGGAGTCGGCTTCCGTCGCCCGGCTCGGTGGCCGGCTCTCTCACCGCTCCCTGTGGTTGTGCCCGGCTCTGGCCGCCGCACTGTCGTCTTTGGCTCAGGTGGCCACTGGTCGGGTTCTAGTGGCAAGGAAGCCAGGAAGGTGAGGTGAGGCTGGTGCGCTGAAATCTTAAATCTTTGATACATATCATGTGTTAGTCACTTAGTTAGTTAGTGTGTAATGTGTTACAGACTTAAGTACTTAATACTTTGGCATAAGACTTTGGCTTGTATGAGTAAATGAGTTATGACTTATCACTTATGATTTATGAAGTTATGATTTATGAGTATGACTCAACGTATGACATATGACAATATGAGACTCAGTGTTAGTGTATGTTCATTAACTTTCTATTTGAATATTTGATGTAGTAGAATTTGAAATACATGATAAAGGGGGCCAAGACATTGACATCTTATTTTTCACCGCAATCCAATCAAACTCTGGAAATAGTAGGAATGAGAGGTAGTAACAGCCCACAAAACCATCCTCGTGTTGTGCTTAATCCGGATGACATTGTTGCCGATCCCGAGCTTCGAAAACCAATTGAGGAGCTAGATGTGGATATTAGGGATGCCGCTAGAAGGGAGTATTTGCTATTGGGACTATGTCGACCAAGTGACCATAAATTTTCACATAAAATGATAGCTGTAAAATGAACCAAATCTTTATTAATTAAGCAAAAATTACATCTTGTTAGTAGTATGTTACATTCTTATTTTATTTTTGTTATGTTTTATTTCTGTTGTCGTATCGTTAAACATTGAATTCAAATTTTATTTTGATTGTGTATTTATGTTGTACTTTTACTATACGTCAGTGTTGGTAGTATTTGATGTTAGTTATAAACTTATAACCCTTTAGTTTTAGATCCGAGACCGTGCCAAATCCCGGCTCCGCCACAAGCGTGCACACCGCCGCTCTGCTGTTTGATAGTGAAGCTAGCCGTCGGTTGTTCTAGTGCAAACGACGAAAAAACGTGCCGTGCCGCGTGCATGACCGCCGCTGTCCCCCGGGGCGGCGTGGCACGACTGGTGCGCGCAGCGGACGGGGCGGGGCGCGCCGGGTGGGCCGTGGGCATGGTCGTGTGGTGCTCCTGGGCTCCCGTGGGCTCGCCCTTTGCGCGGCGCAGCCGCCCATAATAGACTGCTTGGTTGCTCTACGTGGGGCTAGATTGCGTCGCGCGCGATGTTAGCCATGCATTTTGGCGCGCTAATCAGCGAACGTCCCACTGCTGGTAGATAATCCATGCGGTTTCTGTGGGCCGTGATGCATTTCTTTCGAGGGCTGGCTGCACAGTTCAATGCATACGCTTGTCTTCAGCTGGTGGTTGGTACGGCATCCTGTATGGTCACCACTCACCAGCTATCTTTTAGCTTAATGAAACCGCGTGATTTGCCCTTTTGTTCGCTGATAAAATGAAGTGGGGAGTGCCACCTCTTTTCTTACAGGTGGAGAAGCGCACACCGGCCAAGTTGGATTGAAGCTGAAGTGCGCGCACGGTTCTCGAGATCACGTATGGAGAGACATAGGTTTTTAGACAGATTCAGATCTTTGGATCCGAAGATAATAACAACTATACTCAATTGAATGAAATTACAAAGCGCAACAAACCACCAAAACCGAGAGATGCCACCAATGACTTCTTTCTGTGTTGGTCTCTTCTCCTATATTTGCCAAGCATCGCCTTTATAAAGTGTCGAAAGGGTGACATTTTGTTGTGTATTAGGAGGCGCTTTGACGGTTCTTTGGAATCCGTACGTTGATATCGGTTGTTGTTAGTGGGATATCCTCCTTGCACGTTTGCCATACAGTTATTGTCATAGATTAAGAGAGGTGTGTGCAGTTATGTCAGAGACACATATGTGCACATGGTGTATTAACTATCATACATAGTTGAGCATGATGTACATGGTTCCTAGTCGATAAGGTAGGATACACATGTCTGTCTGTGAGACTTATAGACCAGAAGATGGTCTTTACTTGGTCGTAATGGGCTTTTCTGATCAAGGGTGTGGTCATAACCTAAATTGGTCGTAGCGTGGCGGATCGAGATAGACATCTCCAACCAAAGATATACTAGGCGCTATTATAATACCATTATTTATAGTAAATATTATAAATAAATAACTTCATTAATCAAGGATTATTCAATCATTATCAGACCCCCTCGTTTCTTGAGTACATAATCCATGCATTCAGCTCATCAAACGTGTTGGATGACAAGTCGTTTACTTGGCGCAGATCGAACTATAAACACATATAAGTTTGTACCGATTCGAATGTAAGTTGTTTTGGACATTTATATGATGTTCAAAGTGACATTTTGATCACCAATTTCTATAAAAAAAAATATTATTTTAAATAAAAATAATTATACATTATGAAAGTATATTTCATGATAAATTTAGTAATGTCAATTTTGTGTTGTGAATCTTGGTATTTATTTACATATTGATGGCCAAACTTAAAAATATTTGACTGGTGCAAATTCTAAATATTTGGAATCAAAGATAGTATTTCTTCGTGCTACCAAAAAAATCATGATGTTTGATAAATTTAGTAATGTCAATTTTGTGTTGTGAATCTTGGTATTTATTTACATATTGATGGCCAAACTTAAAAATATTTGACTGGTGCAAATTCTAAATATTTGGAATCAAAGATAGTATTTCTTCGTGCTACCAAAAAAATCACTCTAAAACATCATGTTGTGTCAACCCTTACAGCCAGATGAGTACATTTCAAACTTTCAGTGATAAAGCTTATGCTCGTGCTACGTGAAGTCGCAGATATTCTCAACCTCCGTACAGGGTACTTGCGCCTTGTATCGTAATGTGGTGTGGTGTTGCATTGTGGTCATGCAGCAACAAATTTAAGGTGTTTTTGGTTGGTGGAATAGAGTTGAATGAGATGAGATGATCTTATGTCATGTGGTTCTATTGTTTTTTTGGTGAATAAGATGGTTTAGCATCTAGAGATAATATTCTATAAATTTGTATCACACAATCTAGGATGAGATGATTTTATTCAAGCAATCAAACACGTAGATAACTTTTTTCTTAAACCAACTCATACACATATCACTTAATACAACCAAACATAGGCAGCAACTAATGAAGTAGCTATGGTTGCTACAGGCATGTGGTGAGAAAGTACAAAAATTATAATGGAGCTAAACAACCTTGTAAGGGGACAATTAAACAAATCCTTGTCCCATGACACGAGCAATGGATGGGGTTATCTGCATTACTGCTTTTAATACAGAGATATCACAGTACACTAGAATTAAGGAATGATCTCAGCCACACGATCGAAAAGAGAAGGCCATGAGCGTTTTCGTGTTTTCTTCTGATCTTCTATACATTAATGTAGTGTTATAACATAGTGTTATTTGTGTAATGTTTATAGTATTAAATGCAGATGATCCGAATCCACAAGCAACCGGCTCTCTCCTGTGGGCACACTGTCCCTGTCTGGTTGCTCTCATATCCACCTAATTCCCATAACTTCCAAAAGGACAGTCAGATCTCTGTTTCGACGAGCTGATCTTGCATTACTTGCAAAGTTTGCAATAACCTAAAATCCTGAAACTTCACAGTTACTTGGAACAGAAAATGCAAATATGAATGAGTACTAACTTTCTTGTACAAAAAATCGTAGCGTTACTAGTCAGTGTAATTGATGCGCAGACCCTAGTAGAGTACATACCCATCTCGTCCAGAAATCGCACCAGGCACTCGTCACCTGAATTAAACAATTCAACAAGACAACAACTGCACTGCAGAGAAGGGCACGCATATCAAGATACACTGTTCGTTCCTCGCTCTGCCACGTCGCTCGAAGCAGCCAGCAGCAGCTTGGGTTGTTGTACTGCCGTAAGCAGGGGCAGCATGCCAAAAGGCAGCTCCCAGCTGTCCTGGAACCCATAAATTGTGGCCTGAGCTCCAAATCCGCCACTGAATCGGCGCGGCCCACTGCCAGATCTCCCGGCCTCCCACGCGCGCCGCGGCGGCTCTGCTGGGAGCGAAGAAGAGTCTTGCTGCGGAGTGATTGGCGAAGGAGGGGGGGGGGGATCTTCGCTTCCTTCTCCGGCTTAAAAATGGCATCTTTTCTTGCAGATGTGAGGTTTTGCTCGTGGAAGGTGGGAAATTTGCTTCTTTCTCCGGGTTAAAAATGGCGTATTTTGTTGGCATTTACAAAGCTTTGCTCGTACTGTTACTGCTCTGGCTGGTTAATTCCAGTTGAATTCGAAGAGTTTGCGTAAATTTAGAGTCGTTGCATCATGTTACTGGTTAACTGTGCATGCTTTTGGCATCTAACTGTAATCATCCAAGAATCTGTTCACAAGGAAATCGCGGGCCTTAGTCTTGCAGAGCACACACACATTTGGATCATGATTTGGCCTTTATGTTCTAGGTAGGAAGCATGGTGGTGAGGCTGCTGCTTCTTGTGTTCATCTGTCTGCATGCTCCTAGCTGGGCTTCGGCTCAACAACCAGACGAAGCGACGGTCATAGTTAAAGGATCAACGAAAATTGCTGAAACGGATGTGAATTACGTGTGTGCTACAATTGACTGGTGGCCGCCAGAGAAGTGTAACTACAACCAATGCCCATGGGGTCAATCTTCAATTCTAAATTTGGTATGAATTATGTTGTTCTCTTGTTATCAGTAGGCTGTTATTGCACATTGGTTCATGGACTTAATTTTCATGTGGTGTTTCCACCAACTGGTTCATTCAGGATCTGGATCACCCCCTTCTGGCTCAAGCCATTCAAGGTATGTACTTGGACTTCATTTAGTAGTTGCCCGTTCCATATTAATTATCCTTCTAAACTATATAAGGATCTATATAATTGTCCTCTCTTTTCTAGGGAAACAGTTGTGACTTTCTGAAATTTTTATTAGGCTGATTTTCCTTTTTAGGGGGAGATTCAATAGTTGTGAGGTGTGCGGACACCTTCTAGGTATTTTATATATCATGATAATCACTGAATTTGATCATAGTCTGAGGTGAATATTAGTTCACTGATGACCTTTGAGTATATAATAAATGTAGTTTTTTTTTTGAACGGTTGTTGTTTTGAGCCTCGTTGGCTGTTTAACATACAATTTGCGACAGACTGAACAGCACGATCTGTTCTTACTTCTAAGCATAACAAAACACTGTAATGGTAAATGTGGCTTGTGTCACTCCATGAAGTATTCTTTGTGCTCATAATTATGGAACTCAATAGGCACTAGAAGGACGAGATACTACCTACGTTAATGCCTTACTGAGATTTAATCTCTTGTTTCTTAGTGCACTAAATTTTGATTGGGCATTGGTGTTGGGCATAAGTGACTGATGCGGTAAAGATAAGAAATCTACAAGCGTACTGTTAGAATAGGAATATATTTGTATTCCCTTATACATGTATGACATATTCTGTTGTAACATCCCTTTGTATTCACTATATATATTACCCATTAGGCCTCGTGAATACATACACAATATTCATAACATAGTATCAGAGCGAGTTGCGGAACCCTAGCGACCACCCACCCGAGATAGAAATCCGGCGGTTTTCCGGTTTATAAATTCAAATTTGGCTGGTTTTTTAGCAAATTCAAGCGAATTTCGTCCTGGTTTTTCAAAATCCGATTCTGGCAGTTTTTTTCGGCCGCAACCGGATTTCACCGAACAGTTTCGGATCCTGCGCCCACCCATCTTCTGTTGTCGCTGCCCCCGGGAGGAGCTATCTTCACTCCCGGGGGTGGCCTCTGTTATGAATCATGTGTGTATATTCAAGAGGGCCCAAAAGGCAATATATAGGGAGTACAATGGGGTTACAGATAATGAAACATTACAAATAAGGAAACCAAATAATAGAGTCCTATTCTAACACCCCCCTCAAACTCATGGTGGATCACACACACTGAGTTTGGAGAGAAAATACAAATGTTGTGTCATAGTCTGTGGCTTCGTAAAGAAGTCAGCAACATGTAGTTCTGATGGCACAAACTGTAAAGCAAGTACTCCCTCCTGCACCTGTGAGCGAGTGTATGAAGCATCTACACCAATATGCTTGGTGAGCTCATGCTTCACTGGATCCCGGGCAATACTGATAGCACCTGTACTGTCAGACAAAAGAGTCGTAGGTCTCACCGCAGGTACTCCAAAATCTGCAAGTAGCCACCTCAACCAAGTAACCTCTGCTGTCACTGCTGCCATAGCTCTCAACTCAGCCTCTGCACTCGAGCAGGAAGCTGCGATGCGCTTCTTAGTCTTCCGTGTCGGGAGGAGCCAAGAAAAACACAGTAAGCAGAAAGAGAACAACGATCAGAAGGATCACTAGCCCAGGTCGCATCAGAGTACGCCTGAAGCTGTAGTGAGGTGGAGCTAGGGAAAAACAAACAACGAGAGATAGTCCCACGCAAGTAGCGAAGAACATGAAGAAGGTGACTATAGTGAATATAGGTAGGACAGGCCATGAACTGACTCAAGATATGAACAACATAAGCAATATCAGGACGAGTGCTCATAAGGTACACCAAACCCCCAACAAGATGACGATATCGAGTAGGATCCTCAAGAAGATCACTATCAGTGGCACGAAGCTGGAGGGATAGCTCCATGGGAGTCTCGGCGATCTGATATCGGTCAGACTGCACCGATCAAGAAGATCCTGGACATACTTATGCTGGGAGAGGTAGTAGCCCTCAAGCATGGAAGAGACCTCAATCCCAAGGAAGTATGTAAGAGAACCAATATCAGTCATCAAAAACTACTCACTGAGATGCTTCTTCACATATGTGACGAAAGAGGAATCATCACCAGTGATGAGCATGTCATCAACATATAGAAGAAGCAGTGTCCTACCCCGAGATGAGACATGAACAAAAAGAGCAGGATCGTGGGAAATGACAGTGAAACCAACAACAGTAATCACTGAGGTAAAACGTGCAAACCAGGCACGAGGAGCCTGTTTGAGGCCATAAAGAGCACGATGAAGACGACAGACATGCCCATCAGGAACAGAATACCCAGGTGGTGGCTGCATGTAGACCTCCTCATGTAAAACACCATTAAGAAAAGCATTCTTAACATCCAGCTGAGAGATAGACCACCGGCGAACAGAAGCAACCGCAACAAGAGTGCGAACAGTGGTCATATGAGCAACAGGGGCAAAAGTCTCATCATAGTCCCGACCATACACCTGCTGTAAACCGCGGGACACAAGGCGAGCCTTGTAGCGCTCAATAGTACCATCAGACCGGGTCTTAATCTTGTACACCCACTTGCACGTGATCGGACGAGCATGCACAGGGGCCGGTACAATATCCCAAGTCTCCGTACGTCGAAGAGCATCAAGCTCTTACGCCATAGCGAGCCGCTCGAATAAGGAGCGACCTCATGATAAGAACTAGGCTCGATGTGAGAGAGCATGAGCTATTGGAGCAAATCCAAGGCGTCGGAGGTCGAAGGATGCCCGTCCACGAAGGGCGAGGGAGGAGCATCATCGGGAGGATCGGATGTGGGTGTCGGCAAGATACCGAAGAGGGGCGGTGAAGAACGAGGGCGTCGGAGTAGTGAACACCGAGAAACGAGATGACGGTGTTGTGGGAACCAGAGGCGGTGTTGTAGGAGACACCACCAAAGCGAGGTCTGAAGGAACCACCGGAGGCGGACTGGGGAAGGCGTGATAGTGGAGAAATGGGTGAAGAGTCCGAAAGAGTCAACCATGAAATCGACTCAATAGTAGAAACAGGAGAAGAAGCCGAATCTCGATAGAAGAAAGGTCGAAATTGTCAAAGACAACATCTCGTGAAATCTCGATCCATCGAAAGGAAGGATCCCAACAACGATAACCCTTTTGCTTAGAACTATAACAAAGAAATACACACTCAACTGACTGGGCTGATAGTTTAGTGCGCTCACGAGGCTGCAGCAGAACAAAATAAGTACAACAAAAAACACGAAGGTGGGTGTACTGGGGGCTCGAGAGTAGAGATGTTATATAGGACTGACACCCTTAAGAGCAGTGGAAGGCTGCATATTGATGAGATATGCACCAGTAAAAACTCTCGACCAGGCGTGGTGGAACATGAGAGGCAAGAAGAAGAGTGCGAGCAGTCTCAATCAGATGACGATGTTTGCGCTCAGCAACCCCATTCTGAGCATGAGCACTAGGACAAGAAGACTGGTAAAGAGTGCCCTGCTCAGAAAGAAACTGCCGAAAAGCACTAGAACAGTACTCGCCAGCAGAATCACAGCGAAAAATACGAATGGCAGAATCAAACTGAGTACGAACCATCGTTGCAAAGCTACGATAGATTGAAAGGAACTGACCACGATTAGAGATAGGAAAAATCCATGTAAAACGGGAATAATCATCAATGAAGATAACATAAGATTTATACCCGCCTTTAGAGACAATAGGCGCAGTCCGCATACATCGAAATGAACTAAGTCAAAAGGGCGAGAAGACAATGACTCACTAGAATAATAAGGGAGTGGTAGCTGCTTGCCCAGCTTACAACCCTGACAAAACATGGCCGTGTCAACAGTAACACGTCCAAGAACACCCTGACGAACTAATGAAGAAAGGCGGGAACCACACAAGTGACCTAAAAGGTGATGCCACTGCGCAAATTCGCCAGAGGTGGTAGTAGCAGTGGCGAGGGAAGTAGACGTAGGGGTGACAGGAGCAACTGAAGTGGACGGAAGATGTAGGTGATCAAGGATGTAGAGACCCTGACAATCCCTACGGCCGGCCGGTTCAAATCACCGTCCACATGCATCGATCTGAATGAAACAAGTGTGAGTCAAAACCAACCCTACAGCCGAGATCGGTGGGCTGACCCACCGAGAGAAGCTCCATGGTAAGCTGGGGAACGTGGGAAATAGCTGGAACAGAAAAATCAGCGGACAAAAGAGTGCCTGACGGTGTGAGACAGAAGTACCGTCGGTACCGCGAGCAGAGATGGGAAAAGCAGGAGATCCTACTGAAGTGAGAGATGTGGAATCCGATGTCATGTGGAAAGAGGCACCAGAATCTAGAACCCAAGAGGTACCTGGAGGAGACGTCTGAGCTAGGTGGCGAGAATCCGCCGAGTTGTGAGAGAGCTGGCGAAGTAGAGCTGAGAGCTGCTTGAATAGAGTCACCTCGTTGAGAAGATCTGACGTCTTTGGTGCATTCTCCGGTCGAGGAAGGGCCTCCCTGCCTCCCTGGGCGTGGACCTCCACGTGCCTTATTCGCTTTTACCGCACAACGCCGATAGTCGTGCTCGAAGTTCTTGCAATAATTGCACCAACCCCGTTGGTGCAAAAGCAGAGCGTAAATACACCGAGGAGGAACTGTAGTTGAAGCAGAAACCGCTGGTGTAGTCGAAGAAGAAGAGGTAGCAAACACAGTAGAAACATCTTTGTCTTTGCTAACCCACGGCGAAGCTCCTCGGCCTGGCGCCCAAAGAGCCTCGATGGTATCGGCGTGGTGAGCGACTCGATGGTTGAGCCTTGACAGCTCAAACTCGGCGAAGACGGCAGACGAAATCATAAAGACGAAGGCGATCACGATCCGCCTTCTGCACTTGATGACACGCCTGGCAGAGCGGAGAAGCCAACTCATCCAGCTGGCGCCAGAGACTAGCTAGGGCTCAGAAGAAATCGTCGACGGAGGAGTCCTCCTGGCGAAGCGTCTCCAACTCATGCTGAAGCGAAAAGAATTGAGCATCGCTGCTCTGCTGGTATCGCTCACGCAAGTACTCCCAGATCTGACGAGTGGCACGCAGACCAACAATGTCTGGCTGGATGGAGTCGTCGACGCTGACCACCAGGATGGCTCTAACATGGGCCTCATCAGCACACCAGCGCACAAAAGCATCTATGGCATATTGATAAGCCTCATCAGCAGCATCAGAAGCAGCAGCGGTGTCTGCCTCCTTCTTGGCGGTCTCATCATCTGTAGGAGATGTAGAAGTAGGCTGTCTGGGAGGACGCTGAACCGGCGAAGGCGGACAAGGTCAGGTACCAGTAACATGTCCCCAGAGGCGAAGACCATCGAGCGTGATTTCCATTAGTGAAGACCACAACCTATAGTTCGTTCCATTAAGCTTTGTTCCTGAGAATTGAATCGCAGCAGATGGAACGGAAGCCATCGGTAGCGGCGCCGGGCGGCGACGACGACCAAAACAACGGTCTAACAGTATTACCGGGGCGGCGCGGTTAAGCGACGTATCTCTCTCTGTTTTTGGTAGAGTCTTTTAAAAGCGGGCGGATGGACTCGACTGTTAACTCACGACGACGCGCGACGCCGCACGCGGAACTAGGGTTCCCCTTTCTTTGCTGCGGCGGCGGTATGGGAGTTGGCGGCGACGATCGCCGGACGGGAGGCCGTCGGCAACTCCGTCGCGACAAGCCGAGGCGTCTCCTCGTGGTCGGATCCGGCGGCGATGGGCGTCGCGAGGATCCGAGATGAGCGACAACGCGGCGTCGGCGGAGACCAGCTGGGCGATATACATGGGAAGCCGGCGGCGTCGGTGCAGAGAAGCCGTGAGTCGGCACAGGGAGCCAAGGGAATCGAGGCGGCGGCACGACACGAGGCCGGCCGCAGCGGCGCCGGCCGAATCCAAGGCGTAAGAGGCGTCGGTGCACGGAAGCCGAGGCGTTAGCACACTGGGTAGCCGAGGGACCGAGGTGGCGGCGGCGCACGGAGCGAAGGCAGCGTGGCGCGGCGGATCAAAGGCGAGAAGAATGACGCAGCCTTCGGATGAACAGCGATGACAGACTCGGGCGGCAATGGCAGCGGAAAGAAGGAGAGCTAGGTTAGTAATCATGCTCTAATACCATGTTATGAATCATGTGTGTATATTCAAGAGGGCCCAAAGGGCAATATATATGGAGTACAATGGGGTTACAGATAAGGAAACATTACAGATAAGAAAACCAAATAATAGAGTCCTATTCTAACAGCCTCCTCCTAGTTACCAGCAAGTAGCAGCAGCGTCGCCCATCAGTCGCCATTTTCCATTGATGGTCTGCATACTACGCCTTCGTCCCCGCGCCATCGCGGATCGGGACCGGCTGGGCGACCTACCGATCTGCCTCCTGCACGACATCCTCTCGCTCGTCAGGTTCCAGCAGGTTGTGCAGACGAGCGCGCTATCGCGGCGGTGGAGGCACCTCTGGCGCTCTGTGCCCTGCATCGACATAGACTAGCGGGAGATCTGCTCATCCCGAGCTCCCCTGCTCGTGTCGTCCGCTGCTCCGGATCCGTGCTGCTACCTCAGTTCGTGCCGCCACCAACTCGGATCTGCCGCCTCCCCGAGCTCCTGCTCGTGCGCGGAGTTGGTGGAGTTGAGAAAACAGAGAAAGGGGGGAGTCGGTGGAGATTGAGAAAAGAGAGAGGGTGGGGATAAAAAAAACTAGTATCTGCTGCTGCTGCTCCTTTGAGTCATTTTTTTCCCTTTGAGTCCATCCAAGTCTATAACATTCTATCTTTGAGTTTCGTCTAAGTCGTGCGAGTCCGCAAAGTCTTTGTCAGTCAGCCGATTGCTTCCTGGCTCACTCTGTCCCTTTCACATGGCAGCAGCTGCCGCTCTTCTCTTCGAGCTGTTACAGATCGTAGAAGTTGTTATGATGCCGCCGCTCTCTCGAAGCCACTGCTGCGCTTCTTGTGCACTGCGTCTCCGCTGCGCTTCTTGTGCACTACGACGCCGCCGTCTTGGGCTTCGATTTGCACCGCCATGCTTCTATCTATTCATCTTTGACTCGATTTGACAGCTTTCTCTATTCATGTCGGTTTCATCATCTTCTTTGCCGTGTTGTCGCGGTCGACTTTACTCCCGCTTCCCTCTACTTTCTTAGTCCCTGCACTTTGTGCTTTATGGCTATCACATGACCCCGGATGGGAGGGGATCTTTTGATACTCGATATAGTTTCCAAGAGCTGCACGCTACGACGACATTATCAAGACTCGGACTTTGGATTTTCCCTATTTTAGTGTCAACCCTTTCCAAACACAATGTTATTGCATACGCCTTGCATTTGAGGTTGGGGGGGGGTAGAATATGAATTCATTTGTATTTCCGTATTTTCCTTTTGTATTTCCGTATACATGTATGATATATTCTCTTGTAACATTCTCTTGTACTTCCTATATATATTGCTCATTAGGTCTCATGAATACATACACAATATTCATAACACATACATGCTCTGGTGCAGTTGATTTTATTGAAACATTGTTACAATGTAATAAACACAACTCTTAATTCTTAAACCTTCTGGCTTTGTTGGAAGAAATAATGTGATTTCTGTGTTCGTAATAGGCCCACCTACTAGGAATTGTCTATTCCAAAATCCAAAGAAAGTTCTTTTCTTCTTTGAGATGATATTCTCATTTTTTACTCTCTATGCTGTATTAAGTAGGCAAGTCCTCCAAATTCTGACATAATACTATCTATAGTTCTGTACCATATGCAGTTGAAGTTATATTGGTGAAATATAAAACTCTTTATTTGCAGTACTCTTTTTCAACTGTAATCAATGGTTGGTTGGTTGGTTTGCTAAATGTCTAAAAAAATCTTCTTTAATTTTGTCTGCAGCATTTGATAATTTGAGGATTAGGCTGGGAGGCTCTTTGCAAGACCGAGTTGTTTATGATGTGGGGACATATAGTCCATGCTCCCCATTCAGAAATATGTCAAATGGTTTGTTTGGCTTCTCAGTTGGTTGTCTAAGTATGGATAGGTGGGACAAGCTGAATGGTCTATTCCAAAAAACAGGGTGAGGCTGATAATTTTAAGTTTGTATTCATACCATTGCTTTACGTATTTAAACGTAGCAGGCATCATTTGTGTCATATGTTCACATATTTGTACTCATATAGTCATATAGTCTCGAAACCATGTGATATGGCATTTCCCTTGATGTCTTCTGAGTTCTGGCAGTGTGGATTTTGTGTGACCTACTGGTAGTTGAAAAAACAATAGCTAACAGTTATCTTTTCTGCACGTCTTCAGTATTACTAATTTGTTTGGGGGAGGAGATGCGATAAACCCAAGCCATATCAACATAACTAAATGACATATTTGTACAGGGAACTGATGTGCATAAGAGGGATTTTTCATTTTCTAAATGAAGGCCCATGTGCTTGTTTAGCATCATTTGTGCAATTTGTACATTCTTAGCAGAACTAGCTAATGGGTGAGCAAACACTACCTGCAGAGCAATTGTCACATTTGGTCTGAATGCGCTCTATGGAAGGTATAATGTCCGGCGTTCTTTCTGGGCAGGCAAATGGAACTCTACAAATGCGTATGATTTTGTAAAATACACAATTTCAAAGGGATACCCAGTTGACTCATGGGAATTCGGTAATCTACTATATCTTTTGTTGTGTACTCAGCTCTTTTATATTACCCTTTTTTTTTCCAAAACAAAAGTTATTCTGAGTTCTGGCACATGAAGTAAGGAGTGAGAATGCGAGCTACATTTTTTAAAAAACCATTTTTCTTGTTTTTTCAGGTAATGAGCTGAGCGGGCATGGAATCGGGGCAAGAGTCGATGCTAAACTTTATGGAAAGGATGTTGTTGAACTTAAATCCATCCTCCGACAGTTGTATAAGGCACCACTCTCCCAGCCACTCCTGTTAGCCCCTGGAGGATTCTTTGATCAGCAGTGGTACTCTCAGCTACTTCAGACTTCAGGTCATGGTGTTGTTAGTGCCTTGACGCATCATATTTATAATCTTGGTGGAGGTACGTGATCTGTCGCTTTTGCTCTAATGGCATTCAACAAGGTCGTTTGAATGTCCAAAACCATAGCTTGATGCTTTGCATGACCTGAAGATATCAGAAAAAATGGCTGGCCATTTTGTAGGCAGGGCTTTTACTCACCTCGCATCATTGTATAATACTAATGCTTGTCTAACTTTCATTAAAAAAACCTGCCGTCTAGTTATGCAAGGAATTGCATTATGGTTTGATGAGATGCCGAAAGATAAGTTACATGTGGGTCCCTATTTTTTCAAAGGCACGTTACTTTTAATTTGGTTGCTTCTTTGTGACATATAATACTGCAAAGGAAAGGCTGCATGACATCCCTAAAGAAAAAAACATGCATGAAATATTCTATCAAGGAATAGCAGGCCTTTCTTAGAAGACAAAATATTAGCGAAGAGCATCTTAATGTTGGGTTGAACTCATTTTATTCAATCAGAATTATAGCTGCACTGTTTACCAGGCATCCTGGTCATTTTATCATTAGCCATGCCAAATTCATGTAATTAATACACAAAATGCATCAGCAGTGACACTTCGTTTTCAGGGGATGATGTCCATCTTATAAGGAAGATCATAGATCCTAAGTACTTAGATCGTGCTGAAGATACTTATAGGGACATGCAACTTACCCTCCAAAGGCATGGAACATGGGCTTCTGCTTGGGTCAGTGAAAGTGGGGGTGTATTCAACAATGGTGGTCTGCTGGTGTCAAATACATTCATCAACAGCATCTGGTCAGCTCTCAAATCTTTTTTCATGAATTTGCACAGCTACACTCTGATGTAGTATCTTGTGCCAGGAAGAAGAAGTGATGAATTTTCCAATGCAAGCAGGTATCTCGATCAACTTGGAATGGCATCTAAGTACAATACAAAAGTATTCTGCAGGCAGACTCTCATCGGTGGCCACTATGGTCTACTTGACACAGAAACTTTTTTACCAAATCCTGATTACTACAGGCAAGGCTACACTCGTAGACTTTTAGTAGATGATTTAGTGCAGTGTTCTACAGAACACAGTTCTTATATTTTGGCCACATCTTGTGTTCTCAGTGCTCTACTATGGCATCGGCTTATGGGCAATGGAGTTCTTTCAGTTGATATCAATGCATCACGTAGCTTGCGTGCTTATGCTCACTGCAGGAAACAACAGGTACGAGTTGTAATGGAGTGACTATTACTTTTTCAAGCGAACTGCGTGAGACAGTTTGGAAGATTTTTAGACCATGTTACTAAAGCTGAAGTGATATGGCTGTTTTCCATGACTTGCTAAATTATTTACTCCTTTTGTCGTGTCTGAAAATTTGCTACATTTTCACGGAATACCAGCTTATGTAGTCTGCTAGATTTACCCATTCTGCCATCTAGGCTGACTATCTGAACAAGCTTATTTCAAAATGCAGCAAGGGATCACTCTCCTCTTGATCAATCTAAGCAATACTACCGGATACAACGTCACCCTCCAGAATGACATTAACGTCAGCCTTGACAAAAGAACTGGCCTCCAGAAGCACGGTTCTTTCGCCCACAGCCTCAAAAGAGCAGTTTCATGGCTGGGAAGGAAGCCATCAAGCGACATTGCAAAGAGGGAGGAGTATCATCTGACCGCCAAGGATGGCGACCATCAGAGCAAGACAATGCTGCTCAACGCCGTGCCTTTGGAACTGGCAGACGATGGCAGCGTTCCAGCTCTGAATCCGGTGCTTGTTGCTGTTAATTCGCCGGTATACCTTGCTCCGACATCGATCGCCTTTGTAGTTCTACCGAAATTTGAGGCTAAGGCTTGTTCTTGAGAGAAACATGAAGCATCCCTTTACTGCAGTACGCCCTGGAACATTCCATTTGTTCACGACGACGAAATGGTCGAGCAGAACTAGTGTAAACACGTTTGGTTATTATGAATTCTCTCTCGTAGCGGCTGGATTTACATGTTAAGTTCGAGCTTTTTCCAGATCTAGTATTTATCGAGCTTTTCCAGATCTAGTATTTATCGAGTGGCTAAAATCCTTGAAATTATTCTTGTTGGAGTTCTTTCCAATGAAAAGACACCCTGCAAAAATATGCGTATGCTGCTTATTACGATGTGCACACGGTATTCTTTAGTAAAAGGCGAAAGAATAGTTCGCTTTGTGCTCACCGCGCAGCTGCGTGCCCAGCATCCCCGACCACGGGTCCTATTTGTAGCATTCCCAGGTCCCTCCTCGTGTGTACCAGGCGATATGGGACTAAAACGTCGCCGTGTGAGACGCGCCACCCCGAAATCATAATGGGCCGGATGCCCATCTAGTAAGGGTCAGTAAGGCTCAAGGACTACAGAGCTTTGATTTCCTTTTTTCAATTTATTTTCCCTCTCTTTTCTGCGAGGAGCAGAGCTTCAATTTCGGCATGACGTGAGATTGCAATTCCAACGGCATCTAGAATATTAAGTAACTGCGTACTAAATTAGGACAGGTTAAAATTGGTAAGCGTCTAAACGAGGTCCGTCATATGTACGAACAAATTTATCCAAAATTGTCATGAACAGCTTCCTCTAACTAGGGATTGAAAATGAATATGAATTATTTGTGTTATTTGACTATTGTATTTGAATGAAAACTTATAGATTTTCCTATTTGATTAGTAATTTTCTCCATTTCATATTGAATTCGTATAAAAATATGGATACAAATGCGGTGTGGAATTTTACCATCCGATTATTTTTATTTGAACTTGACGAGGATTCAATACTCCTTGATTAATGAAACTAATTATCTATAATATTTATTATAGATAATGATATTCTTAATAGTCATCGAAGATACCCCGGACATTAGTATGTACAACGATTAAGGAAGATTACAACCACCCTATGATCGTAAGGTCTACCTTATGGTCGTAAGATTAGCTACGATCAGGTCTACTTGTGACCACCCTATGATCGATAAAATCCATAGACATGTGAACCTTATCAACTATGGATTCTGTACACTACGTTCATTCATACGTGGTAGTTAATACACGTGTAGTTTATCCCTAACATAACTGCACATAGCTCTCTTTTTCTCTGGTATAACTGTATATCAAACGCGCAGGAGGATGTCTCTCTGACAACAATCGTAATCAACATGTGCATTCAAACAACTGTCAAAGCACCTCCTGACACACAACAATTGTCACCCCTTCAGAGGCTTTATAAGGGGTGGTGACGGTAAACAGAAGAGAGAGTTCAAGAGATTCAAGACATACAAAAATCATTAGACTTAGTCTCGATGGTTTGTTTCACTCTGTAAACTCATTCAATACATGAACACAGAAGTAGAGTTATTGTTCTCTTCAGAGAAAGCATAAACCTGTATAAAAAGGGTATTGTCTTCTTGCATGATCTCGAATGTTGTGCCCCAGTATTTATTTCATAAGATCGATAGTAAAAATCGACATAACTGATTGTATTCGAATTCGATGAAGCAATATACACATTTTATCACAATATTCCTAATTGATTTGATTATTTTTTTAAAAAAATCATTATGAATTTTATTTCTTTAGGTGAAATAAAATAAATTAGAATGACTAAGTGTGTCGACACAAGGATAAAAGTATCATCGATATCTTCACATTACATAAGTTACAAGAATATTAAAATCCGACTGAATTGAGTAAATATTTGATTCAAATATAGTGATATTTGATTTGTATTCGTATTATAGTATATTCGAATTCATATTCGTTTGAAAAAATACAAATACAAACGAATTTCGCCACAATTCGGTTCATATTCAAGCCATTTTCACCCTTACTCTTACTATTCGATTCGTATTCAATCCATTTCCACGCCTACCTCTAACTCCATCATTTCATGTTTGATAGAAGCGTTCCATCTGACTTTGAGTCGAGGTCGAGCGGCTTAATCTTGAGTTCTTGACAGGGTCGTGAAACTGCAATGACGTGGTTTTGTCAATATTTGGTCAGTTCTTTAATTAGATAATACTATTAGGGTGCTCGTGCGTTGCAACGGATTTTAAATAAATAATACCACAAATGCTAAATTATGTCAATGTTTAACCCAGTTATGTTATGACTGAATAGTATACCATTGAAATTTGAAAACATGCCAGGCTGCTCCCAATCTTTGGTTCTCAACCTAACTTTACCATTTACCGCTCTAGCCCTATCAAAAGGAGAAAAAATTCTCATTTTTACTACTCAATCTCTTTTTATTACATGTATCATAAATAGTTAACATCCGAAAATTTATCAGTTTACATAAAAGATCTTTGATGATAATTTTGCTCAAATATATGCAAAGATCACTTTATGAAATTAAAGACTAATACCACAGCGATACAAGTCATTTCTTTGATAAAATACAGCACTGGATTTCATTGATATAAAAGGGAATTCACAAGGTTTCAACCGTCTACAATTGAACAGATCGAAAATTGATGAAATTGTCCATCCCAAAGGATGAGGAATTTACTCAAAATCAACACTGTTTATTATACCTTGTTAGCACTTGCATTCATTGAACCCCATCATTTTTATGCATACTGCCCCCACATCAATTTCAACTACAGTGGCACAACCCATGTATATACACCATTATAGAAATGAAATAGTCATTTTTCACGGTTGGATCCTAACTAATGAAGTTGCGGATGCATCGGTCGGCGAGAATATGAGACAAAAGATGGTTGCACCTTGAAACTCTTGAAACCATCGCTTCTTCAATCTAAATATGAAATTCGGATCGAGGTCTTTTAGGATAGTATACTGATCAATCTCAGTGTGTGGCTTGTCAGTTGTACGGCCAAGAGATGAGCCTTTTAGATCAAAACGTTTATGGATAGAATAATCAGAGCAGAATAGATTTTCCATTATGACAAAATGAACCCGAATAGTAATACAGCAGTAAACAGTTAGGGCACACATTTTGAACATTGGCAAAAATGTATATAACAAAGGTAGTGCTAAAAATAGAGAAGAAATATACAGTCACATTCATCTCTAACCTTCTTCTGATTTGCCCCAGCTAACTTGACACAATGTAGACCAAACAATTTGGTAATTAGAGTATTCTCAAATGCACGGACATGATTGTCGTAAGTTGGAAGCATCTTCAGAAGCATCTATAATGTAAACGTGTTTCTTGAATTCAGAATAAAACTTCTGGCCTTATTTATGAAGCTTAGAAAGTCTAGAGATAGAAGGACCCACAAAGGACAAACCTTTACTTCTGATTTCTTCATTGTCTTTATCAAGTACCTATCATCATTTGTTAGGTAAAAGAAGCTTCCACTCTTACCAGGAGATGAGAGCTCCCGAAGAGCCTCACTTCCGCAAAGGGATAATATATAGTCAGCAACATCTACCTTGAACAGCTTGCGCAGTGTCCTGCGATTCAGTTTAGAACAAATGATACATCGATCAACATAATGACCCAGAGCAAGGGTACAACATATATCTTTTATCATAGGAGTGATGACCAACCGGAACACCTGTGGGCAATAATCCTTCCATCTGAAGTCACGAGAATTGTGAGGAGGAGTATATTTTGAGCCTTCTGGAGGGAACTTTGTCCATAACTTTTCCTTTGGGTTGAAAGCCGACAATTTTAGATCAAGCATAATTGGACCTTGATTGCCGACTGCATGCCTGTGTCAACACATCATTGGTAAGACTGAGATAAATTTAATCGTGGAGAAAAAAATGAAAGAAAAATGACTAATATGCTTGCAAGGAGTTCAGTAACAATTTGAGCCATTAATGAAATGCTGTGAGTTGGTGGAAAATTCACACAGAAGGGCGAAGCATCTACCTTATAATCAAAATCAGATTGGCCAACCCACAAAAAAAATCGATTTTTAACTATTACTTACATCACCCAAAGCAAACTCTTTGATGATTCACATGTCAATATTTCCTAATTCAAACTTGTAAATCGGCAAAGGTATCGAAGCCAATGCGAATTTCTCTGGTGTTACACGTTACGTGGTGCCAAAGTAGTAACATGGTCAAATCCCACAATTGAGCAACCAAAATGTTCATAATTCACCTCCCGCCCCTAGGCGATGGTCTCCCCTTGCCGTTTCACCTCCCGCGGCGGCACCCACTTGGCGATCGGCGCCGGCAGCCCCCTCCCCTCGCTGCCGTTGTTCCTCCTGACGCTCCTCCGCGCGCCTACCACCTCGTCCGCCAAGGCTCCATCCACAATGTCGCACGTGATGTCCTCGTCTGACTCCCAAATGCAAATCTTGTCGTACTTCCAGTCGCCGCCGGAGCTATTGCTCAGCCCGGACGCCGAGCTCGCTCGCCCATTGGCTGTCCTGTTCCCCAAATAATTCAGCGACTTCTGCAGCGATGCTGACTCGGTGCTGCCGCGCATGAAGCCCGGCAAGTCCCCCGCGAACATGTCACAAGGATCACGCGCCATCGGGGACGACACCGCCGGAGACAGGTAGTACACGCCCTTCTGCTGGACAATGCCGGTGGGGCTGTCGCGCGCCCAGTAACCGACGTAGACGCTGCCGTCAGCCCAGAGGAAGGTGCCCTGACAGCGCAGGCAGCCATCCTCCCAACCAAAGTTGGCAGCGACCGGGGAGAGGAGGGCAGAGCGGTTTGACGTGGGGTGGGAGATAGACCTCTAGTTGGGGGAATCAGGCTGGTTGGTGGTGACGGGGGAGCTTGTCGGCTGGCCAACCCATGTGGGAGGAGACTACTGGATGAAAAGCCGACGACGAAGGGAGGCGGGCCGCACGAAAAGACAAGATGATAACCTCTGTGAGCCGTCGGTGCTGGGGGAGGCGACAAGAAGGAAGGCGGGGACGGAACGGTGCCCCAACACAGCGGACATCGGACGGTGCATCGTGACGGAGAAGCAGGAGGGAAGAGGCGGGGGCGACCCTGTGTGGAGTCAACAGCACTCGAAGGAGGTAGAGGTGGAGCAGAGCGGCACTGACACCGAGAGGAGGGTGGGCACTGGCCGCGGCGACTCTAGAAGTTGGCAGTGACCGAGGAGAGGAGGGCGGAACGGTTTGGCGTGAGGTGGGAGGGGAAGAGAAGTGAGGCGGCGGTTTAGCGTGGGGGTGGAAGGGGTAAACTAAGAGTTATAATAGTTAAGAAATCGGCATAATCTCCTGGTCAATGCATCCAGTTCGCTAGTTTGATAACACTGTTCAGCACAAGCACTCTGAAAGAATTATCTGCACATTTTCAATATGTCAACAATTGTAACGATATCCTGTAGGTTACTCACAAACAATGGCATCTCTACTACAATAATCTCGAACCTACAAAAGCAATAACAAAACTAACAGAACAAAATTTCAAGGGCTCAAGTATATCAAGAAGGGGGGAAAAAGAATAATGGAGGGAAAACATGTAAACTCTCGCGACCTCATCATAGCTGCCTCCTTTTTTTCTCCATGATCAATAATCAATCATTCAATCTGCTAGCCCCTCCGCTGCATTATTCTGCGACAAAGGATTAGCCCAATCCCAGAGGAAGAGACTTCACCAAGCTATCCTTCGCAGTTATAGTACCGAAAAGAATGCCGGACGGATATGATACAGATGAAAAGAATAGTGTACCCATATGATACAGATGACAAGTCCCGAGGATTTTGCAGGCCGGTCGATGCAGGGGATGGTCAGAGATATATGTTCAGTGATGATTGCTTTCCTCAATTAACCAATATACTGATCCAACAGAAATCAGCCCCTCCAGCGAACAAATGGATGAAAAGCTATGCTCCGTCACTGTGTCTCCACCATTTGTCGAAAGTCACTCTCTATCATTTTGGGGCTCCAAAATATGACAGTTTCTAATGAAGTCGTTGGAGTAGTTTACGTGCTTCGTCCAAAATGGTTGTAGGTTTTTAAAAGCAATGTCCAGCCATGGCTTGCACTGACCATTGTAGTGGATCACTGCAGCCCTCCTAAGACTTTCAATGTCCACCTTTTCTTGGTATCCTAAGCCAAGCATGTGCCAAGATGGGTCTATACCATGCACATGACCCCTGAATGCTATAAGCGCAGGTGGTAAAGTACCAAATTTCCACAGAGTAAGACCGGATTTTAGATTCTGCAAAAGAAATTGAAAAGATAATGAAGGTGAACAATGGTGCCAACAATTATATCATGTTTTAGCATCATAACATTAGATAATGAAGGTGAACAATGGTGCCAACAATTATATCATGTTTTAGCATCATAACATTTCAAGCTTGCCTTTTGGCATAGTTAAGTTTTTCTCACTTTTCTGTGTTGGGAAGAATATAGATGCAAATGAGAACAATGCAGAATTGCAGACACAAAAGGAAAATCTATTTTTTTACATTTATACTTCCAGCCAGGGATTGAAAAACGAACGGCGGAATCAACGGTAACGGCGGTTACGGTTTTCGGAAAAACTCGGTCAATTTCGTTTAAATTTGCTTAAAATCAACAAAATTCAAAATTCAAAATTTGAATTTGTAAACTCGAAAACCGGCGGGATTTCAAATCCGGCCGCCACCGTAAACGTTACGTTAACGGTTACCGGCCGGGATTTCTATCCTTGTTCCAGCTGTACTTATCAAGCAGATATGTTGAAGTCAATATTTTTCCAGATTTTGGAACACTGGACACACCACAAAATTGACATGCAAAATACCTGAACATTTTCAATTCGGAAACAAAGTCACTAAACTACGCGGCACAATTCGGCATGGGGGTTTGATCAAAGCATCCATTTAATTCATTTATAAGATGTAGCTTAAGTTGACTGATTTAAGAGAGATTTGTGTGAGGTTAAAATATGTTACCTCCTTCACCCAGAAATGATATGTATCCCTAATGTTTGTCTTCCTCCAAGCTGCCAGATCAAATATATTCATCCCATATGCCCATGCACACTCATCTGGGTCAAGACTTCGAGCTATCACAGGATGAGAGAAGTTGAAATATGTCCTGAAGCGCTTAGACATCACCCAGCTGTCTTCACCTCTGCACGTCGCAACAGCCCCATTCACCTTCCCTTCAAGACCGATCTCCCAAAGGGGAGACAAATCACGCTGAACAATAATGTCATCATCAAGGAAGACCACCTTGTTGAGGTTCGGAAAGAGCTGGGTAAATAAATGAGAACAGCATCAGTTAAATAATTGTGAACATCACAACATGATACTTTCAGTCTTTTTTTTACATTTAGAGCACATTGTTACAATCTTGTCATGGGTTACATATGGCCTAACTTGAAAGCAAAATCAGTGTTCATGCTGTTAGAGATATATGTATAGTTGTGTTATTCTCTATTGTTATAAGGGGTTATTTGCATATTGTACTTGTCTATATATATTGGCCCATTAGCCCCCTGAGAATACAAGTTGTTATTCCTAACATGGTATCAGAGCCCATTAGGGTTACCTCTCCCGGACGCGTTTCCGAAGCCACCGCCGCCGTTGCGCTTCCGAAGCTACTGCCGCCGTTGCCTCCAAAGCTCCGGCCGCCACTGCTCTCTTTGCGTCGCTGCTCACTGGGGGAACCCTAGTCCCCCCTGCTCACGTAGCAGGCCGGGCGTCTTGGCCCATTAAAAAGACTTCGGCCGAACAGTTAAAAAAAAGTTGTTCTAACCGCCGCGCCGTCCCGCGCCGCCTGTTAGACTTCGTTGCCTTGGTCACCGCACCGTGCAGCGCCGCCTACCAATGGGCACCGTTTCCCTCCCTCGCTGCCCGGTGATCTTCGACGGTGTTAATTACACCAACTTCGTATCTCACATGCGCATCCACATGCGTGGTCTTCGTCTCTGGGGCGTTCTTTCTGGCGATGTCAAGGCTGCTATTGATGATGCTGGCCTTGCTGATGAGAAAGCTGCCTCTGCCTACCAGGAGGCTCTGGATTCCTATATGGATCGATTGACCGTCTACATGCGCAGTGGTGCGGCACGGCGCCGGCTCTTCTTTGTCTTCATCGCCGATGTCGATCTCGATTTTCTTACGAGGTTGTGGGACTCCCTCGCCGTATCGGATGTGGACTCACCTTCGTCGGCCTTCGAACCCTCTGGAGATGCTCTCTACCTGTCAGTGGTTCGCCAGGAACACTCTCTTGACGGGGTGACCTCATCGTTGGCGCCTTTACGCTCGAGTTCTCTTGTGCAGTCACCGGACTCTCTTCGCACCGCTTGGTGTCGCTCTGTTCGTGTTGTGCAGGTACATGCGTCGACACAGAGTTTCAGCGTATCTACGAGTTCCTTACTCAACCGTCCCGAGTTGAGCGGGCGTGCCCAGCTTCTTGCACGCCACCCTCGTGTCACTCTTTTGGAGGTTCTTACCGAGATACGCGTAGAGGAGACTCATCTGAGTGGTGCTGGTCTGATGCCACTCCACTCCGTGCTCGCCACTCGTCCACCTGCTACACCGATCGCTCCACGTTTGATGACTGCCTCCTCCGTGGCTACCACAGGTGGTGGTGGTCGTCCTCGCTGCTCCTACCGCGACAAGGTCGGCCACATCGAGTCTCAGTGCTACAAGAAGCAGCGGTATCTTTCACGCCGTTCTTCTCCTAGCACTGGCACTGGTGCTTCTACATCGACGTCTGCATCGACTTCTTCAGCAGCTTCTCTCACTGAGCAGGAGATAGCGGACTTCGGCGCTTGCTTGCGCTTCGTGTTCTCCTCAACGAGTTATGCGGGCTCTGCATCGACTCTTCGGCAATGAGAAACCACCTCCTACACAGTCAGGTACCTCCCCATGGATTCTTGATTCAGGAGCATCATTTCACATGACTTCTTATTCTTCCACTTTGTCTTTCATTACACCTCTTGTTTCCCCTGTCAGTGTTCTTACTGCTGATGGTACCTCTCTTTCTGTCTCTGGTCGAGGACCTCTTAGAACTCATCCTTTCTTGTTCCTTTTCCATCTCACTCTCGTCCCATCACGTGTAAGTGGGTCTATAAGATTAAGACTCGCTCTGATGGCTCTCTTGAGCTCTATAAGGCGTGTCTTGTTGCTCGTGGCTTCTAGCAGGAGCATGGTCGTGACTACTGACGAGACTTTTGCTCTGTGGCCCACATGACCACCGTCCGCGCTCTTCTTTCGGTGGCGTCTGTTCGCCATTGGTCCGTTTCGCAGCTTGATGTCAAGAATGTCTTTCTTAATGGCGAGTTGCGTGAGGAGGTCTACATGCATCCGCCACCTGGGTATTCATTCTCCTCGGCATAGTGCATCGTCTTCGTCGCTCTCTCTATGGCCTTAAACAAGCCCCGTGCTTGGTTTGGCGCTTCCTCTGTGGTCACTGCTGCTGGCTTTTCAGCTAGTGATCATGATCCTGCTCTTTTTGTCCACACTTCGTCTCGTGGTCAGACTCTTCTTCTATATGTTGATGATATGATCATCACCAGAGATGACTCTGAGTACATTGCCTTTGTCAAGGCTCGTCCGAGTGGCGATTCCTTATGTCGGATCTTGGTCCTCTTCGTTA
This sequence comes from Hsuehochloa calcarea, assembly GCA_036346395.1. Lineage (NCBI taxonomy): Eukaryota > Viridiplantae > Streptophyta > Magnoliopsida > Poales > Poaceae > Hsuehochloa > Hsuehochloa calcarea. The sequence continues at coordinate 33,981,593 of CM070597.1, forward strand.
CTTCCTTGTGATTGAGGTTACTTCCACTCCAGATGGTTTCTTTATGTCCCAAGAGAAGTATATTCAGGATCTTCTTGATCGTACTTCTCTCACTGATCAGCGTACTGTTGAGACTCCCATGGAGCTCAATGTTCATCTGCGGCCTTCTGATGGCGGGCCTCTTTCTGATCCGACTCGCTATCGTCATCTTGTTGGGAGTCTTGTCTACCTTGTTGTTACTCGTCCAGATATCACTTATCTAGTTCACATTCTGAGTCAGTTCGTCTCTGCTCCCACTCAGGTCCACTACAGCCACCTTATTCGAGTTCTGCGATACCTTCGTGGGACTATCTCTCGCCGTCTCTTCTTTCCACACTCCGGCTCGTTACAGCTTCAGGCTTATCGGATGCTACTTGGGCCAGCGATCCATCTGATCGCCGGTCTATCTCTGCTTACTGTGTTTTTCTTGGTGGTTCTCTCATTGCCTGGAAGACGAAGAAACAGACTGCAGTATCCCGTTCGAGTGCAGAGTCTGAGTTACGAACTATGGCTCTCTTGACAGCAGAGATTACATGGCTACGGTGGTTACTTGAGGATTTTGGTGTTTCTGTCACTACACCAACTCCTCTCTTGTCGACAAGATCAGTGCTATCGATGTGCCCTTGACCCTGTGAAGTATGAGCTCACCAAGCATATTGGTGTTGATGCTTCCTTCATGAGGTCTTGTGTGCATGATCAGGTGATTGCTCTTCAGTATGTGGCTTCCGAGCTTCAAATAGCGGATTTCTTCACGAATACCCAGACTCAAGCACAACATAACTTCTACCTCTCCAAACTTAGTATTGTTGATCCACCATGAGTTTGAGGGGGGGTGTTAGAGATATATGTATAGTTGTGTTATTCCCCATTGTTATAAGGGGTTATTTGCATATTGTATTTGTCTATATATATTGGCTCATTGGCCCCCTGAGAATACAAGTCTATTCCTAACACATGCAACTTAGTGATTTACCAGAAATGGACAAAAAGATAACACCATCTTAAAGAGAAGGGGGAAAATATGACAGTTTGGCACCTTCTAGCAGCAAGCAGGAGTGCACAACTAACACGTGGCAATCATCCAGAAAAAAAAAACAGAAACACACTTTTTTGTCTTTATTTTAATCTCGCGAGAAAAGAATCAAACATGCATCTTAATAGTGAGATGGTTGGTGAGATATCTATCCTGGAAGTTTTCAGCATCCATCACTTGAGATAGATGGATAGACCATATCTTTAGTTGATCAGTAGCTGTAAAGATCATACTAAGCAATTTTGCATGCTTCAGCCAATTCTAATGCTATTTTGGTAACCCCCTGGTGACAAAAAGGGGGCTCAACCTGATTAGAAGGCTAGTTAATTCAAATGAACTACATAACCTAATTGTCACATCAAAGCATATTCAACACATTTGAGTTGACTTGACTATGCCCCACTGTATTTTCCCGCCATTCAATTGTTTTGTGCAAGAATGATTTCACTGCAGCATTTGTGAGTTAAATTAACCAGCAGGTGCCGTGCCTCCAAGGCAACCATGTACATAACCTAATACTATGATGTGGAAATATGTTGAAGCATGACCTTAATCTTGTCATGACCAGGGAATTTAGTTGACACATCAATACTGAAATGCTAACACTGATAAAAACCATCCAAAACCTTTGAAATAATACTACATAAAGTATAGCCACTTGTGAATATTGGTGCCAGAGCATATTCATAATTCCATTAGACCATAAATTTGAACTATTGTATAGTAACAGATAGAAAGCCAAAGCTGAGAACATTTCTGATGAAAAGGCACCTCAGGCAAATAAATGCGGAGATGGTTAAGCAGGGAAATGTATTTGGGGCTTCGAGCCTGCAGCTTTGAAGCAAGCACCCTTGGATTGTCACTTGCACTGGAAACTGTTCCATGATCTCCATGATAGTGATTTCTGACTCCACGGTGGTTTTCTATAGCCTCTAGTACCGGCACATTTTCTCTTGTCAACCAGTCAAATTGGTGAACACCTTTCACTTCAACTATTGCAGGTGATATAGAATTAAGAGCAAACCATGAATGCATCCCTGGATATGTTTTCTTATCGGTAATAACATGAAAGACTACTTTCTCAGGTACTGAGGAAGATCGTACAATTGAGCTGACAACAGCTGAAGCAGCAAGGATGTTATCACTAGCCAGGATATAATGTTGGAAGGAGTTATCAGAAAGCAAAGGTAACAGTTCAGGTGGTGGCAATTGTCTCCGTGCATGAGCATTTGAGGAGTATTCATCAGTAAGGCGCAGAGACAGGCAATGGATGCCTTTGGGAATAGCAGTCGCAGCATAATGTTTATACAGCTGTTCTGCCAACCTTGACCTCTTTACCTCCTTATCCATGCTTTCCATCTGCAAAGAAGCATAGGAGTAATTAAAATATAATTTACAAACACAACGCAGTGCATTAGAGTGCCTCATCAGGACAAACAACCATGAAATAAGAGATATGGTGCTAGAAGAGATCAAGCTCAAAATTTTACCGGACAGTATATAACAAACCAGAAACGTACAAATTATACAAAGATGAGAATCGCATGCTCTAGAAATGGGCAATATAAAAAGCACTTTAGCTGCCAGTAATGGTAAAATTATACAAAATAGCTGCAAGACACCCCCACTAAAAAGTAGAAGTTACAGAAGAATTTTTATTTTTACAAAAACAAAGAGCATATCATTCCTACATAGAACATTTGAAAAGAAAAGGTGTGCCTGTTAAAAGTTGTTCAAAGCACAGCATATTGTGATAGAAATTATGTATCGTTGCAAACAAGGGTGGAGTTCTCATGTACATTTATTCTTGTGAAAAAACTTAACAAACCTTTGGTTTTCTTTAGAATTAGCCCAGAAACGCAAATAGTTGATATCATATTTGAGACTACCAAATACATATGACAAAAAAAAATTAGTTTTAGAAGTTAGCTGCCTTAGAGGCAAGTACCAAGTAGTTATGCAACATTACAGACCTGTTTGGATCAGTAGTCTTCTGGGAGTTTTTAGAGAATACTGTGCTGCTTTCTCAAAAATACTAAAGTATTAAAAAATTAAGGAGTTTGGATACAACAAATATTGCTGTTGTAAAACCGTAGTATACCAAATACCATGGCTTTTTGGAGTTTTGTTTTTAAAAATCACGACCTCTTTAGAAAGAGCAGTGACAACTAACCTCCTAGGTCGTAGCCACGTTGAGATCCAGTTTATTACACATCTTCAGCTATGTAGTTTTTTGTTGGCCATGTCAGTCTCTTGCATCTAATTAACACTTTCTTTCCTCATGTTCCAACTTCCAACACCATTATTCAACGTTGGTATTTCGTTGCTGCAGAACATGGATCTCTAGGCTTTCATGAGATCTGATTGTTGCAGTATATAAACCCAAACTTCCAGTTATATACAGCTATCATGTACCATATATTGGTCCATATAAATCTACCAACAATATAAATGCACACCCAAAAAAAAACTAGCTACCAGGGTAGGTATGTATATAGCTTTCATAAATTTTTGTAATAAGAGCTAGTTAGCCTAAGCGAGATACTTTTTAAAACAAAATACTGTATTAATACTGCAACTACCAAATATGTCCTCGTTTTTCTTAAAACTGTAAAAAAACTGTTGCACCCACAACTGTGGTATTTCATGCGCGGTAGGTACCTTAAAACTGTGGTTTTCAGATACTTTATAATCCAAATGGGCCCATACAATTTTTTAAATTTGAGCTTTAATTAGTGCAACAGTGCAAGATTAAACAAGGATAGTTAGTTTCATACCATAGCCTTCAACCTAACAGCAAATGCCCTAGCATCGTAATGATTATCCTTCATCTCCAGAAGAAATTCCCTGAATGATTCTGGTAATTCTTTTTCCAAAGGGAATTCCTCATTGTTAACTCGATCAAAAATTCTATACAGATCTTGCACCAGCCTCTGTTCACATTGAGTAAGAAAAATAAACACAATTTGCTTTCTCTTTAAGACAAATAGTAAAACATAGAGTCCTATTTTACCAATAAAAAAGTACAAGGAATCGAGTAACTTACCATAGAATCACCCCCCTGCCTACCAAGGAAACTAGGTCCTATTCTCCTCCCCAAGCAATCTGCAAAACAAGGTTGCAACAGTTACAACAAATACATGAACCAAGATTGGAAATTTAGAGTATACCACGTCGAACAAGACAGCTAACCATAAGAAAAGCACGCAATGCAACAGAAAACACATCTACAGTTACCAGTGAAAAAACTTGATAACACCATCCACCGTACCAGAAGACCCATGACACATGGACAAAAACAATCTTCCTAATGTCATATTAGCAGCTTTCAGAAAATCATATGCCTACATCCCAACTAGATAACTTACAACAACACCAAATCCCGAACAAGAATTTGAGATCCCATCCATAGACAAAATGGGACATATTTTTGGAGCCTATTTGACCAAGATCAGGCTCCAGCTACTACTATGGAAAAGCTCAAGAGTCGAAATGTGGTTTAGCTCCCAGGGAGAACGTGGATCATGGAAGGCATCTGGGTGGTAAGCAGTAACTCTAGAGTCTCTAATCAAAATATTTGTCACATTTTTTACCATGAAGCTGGAACGTTGAGTGAGCGGCAAGCCTAATTTGCTTTGCCCAAGCTTTAGGACAAATGTCCCTAGCATATGACTACTTGGAGTACCAAAACAGGCACTCCAATAAGCCGTGAGTCGAGCTAACTATTTGCATTGAGTCCTTGGCTACTTTCTCCAACTCAAAAGTTAGGTGCCTTTACCAAAAATATATAGATCTATTATATGATAAAAATAGGTGAAATTGGAGGTACCATGTGCATTTTGCAATCTAGAAATTCCCACATTAATTGGAAGGTGTGAATATGCTATTGTGACCAGAATTTTCTTGATCAAATCACCAAAACGGAAGCAACGCTCATAGTCCCATGTTTCAAATTCTATAGCAAAATAACATGTCTAACCAGCTCTGAGGTGCCAAACCAACATTCAAGCTTATATGACAAAATCCTTTCCACTCAAGGACACAGAACTGATTAAGTCCCAGCAAAAAGAATGATTCCAGCTGCAACATCAAATAGCAACGATAGCTGGTGGGAACATGTTCACGGTTTGCTGAAAGAGTAGGATAGGAGAACCATTTAGTGACCCTAGTTATAAATCTAATCAAGTCAGAGCTGGGTGGCCAAGAAGCTTGCTGCTAATGACACTGAAGCAAAGCACTTTTAACTGCAATGAATGGATCAGCCAGGTGCATCAAGGGCATTGCGATACCTCTCTCGCTTACACATTTGTCCTTGATGTCCCTATTATCAACGCGAAGCAAAGAATTTGGAGTCCAGCTGATCGGTAGCCAGTTGCAGCTTACTATTGATATGTAGGAAAAGCTGATAGCATCTTTGAGGGTGTTGTTTCTACACCAGTCTTGCAAGATTCAGCTCAAAACTAGGATAAAAAATTCTTGCAATTCCAACATTGTAGCTGATAGCACTAAGTCCAGCGCCTAAATCTAACTAAAGTGATGGCTCAAAACTAGATAGTCTCGATCCTACATTTTGGTCAATACGAGAAAATCATGTGCCCGAGATCCGAAAATTAACTCACCCGAAAGCGGAACCATAAACCCAAATCGCCAACTATCTTGGTTTCAGTACAAATCACCAAGACAAATCAACGAGATCGCCACACCTGATACCTGAATCTCCGGCTCAATGAACGAGCCTATCAGAGAGCAAATCACACGTTTTCAGCACGAAATCTAGGCAGGAACCATCTCCATATTCCCACATTCCCACCGACACCGCAAATTCGTACGCCCAAGGGCACTAAGATCCGAGCTTTGCCGCCCCAAACGCACCAAATCAACAACTCAACCCACCGCAACGAAACCCCAAAACGCCGCGAGATCGCGGCCGCGATCTTACCCATGGAGGAGCACTTGCTTCCGTCGGCCTCGAGCGCCGGCACGGCGGCGAAGATGAAGGCGAAGGGCAGGAGGAAGCCGAGCGCCACCACGGCCGGGAAGGCCACCGCGCGCCAGTACCAACCCGTGCCCCTCCTCCTCCCCGCCGCCGCGCCGGCCCGCGGCCGCCCCTGCAGCGCGAGCGGCGGCGGCGGCGGCGGCGGCTGCGGCGCGACGCGCACCTTCATGGAATCGACGACGCCATTGCTGCTCGAGATGGTGATGCTGCGCATGCTCGGCGAGATCCGCAGCTGCATCCTCCTCCTCCCCCGCCGACGGCGCCGACGACGGGAGCTCCGACTCCGGCGGCCTAGGGTCCCGGCGACGGCGGCGAGGCGGTGGCATTGGGCAGAGACATGCTAATCAAACGGGTGGTACTAATAGGGAAAAAAGGAATAATGCAGGTGACGCCGTGCAAATACGGGACAACGCGAGAGCCTATCAGCTAAATTGGCGGAGGATTATGGCCTTCTGGGGGCTCTCGAGGGCTTGGGGATTTCGGGGAGGCCAATGGAATATGGTGGGCGGCTAGGCTAGGCTATAGCTTGCTTCCTCTCCCCACTTCCTCTTCCGGCCGGGAGGAGAAAGAGAGGAGAGAAAGAGAGGAGTGGAGGATTTTGTTTGGTTCCTCAGCTTTTTTTTTTCTCTCTTTTTTTTTCTTTTTGTAAATTTATATTTTAGTTTTGATTTGGTTTCTTTTTCCCTTTTATATGGGTGATTTTATTGCTTCGGGTTCGATGTGTGTTGCATTGGGCGGAGGTGGGTTATTTTTTTTATGCTACAGTTGTTTGCATACTTTGGGAGAATTTCTTACACAGGATTGTCTCCACGTGGAACTACTATGAAGAGTTTTTCCTTGACATAATGGCTTGTAGCACCGTTCAATCGCGAGGCACAATCAAACGGTGGTTAGAACATTACCCACATGAGGGCGGTCCCGTAAAGGTTTTCTTCCTTTCAAGAGATTGTAAATCGAAGTGCGCGACTCGGAAGAAAAATATTCAACGGGATTGTGAAAGCATAAGAATGTGTACTACTTACGATGCGATTGTGTTAGAATATAGCTTAATTGTTTATTTCTATATAGCCATTTTGTATAAAAGAAATGGCTTCCACCGTTTGAGAAATTGTCTATATCCCGCGAGAAAATAAAACAATATCTTAGGGTATGTATAATAGTACAAACAGCTGTTATTTATAGTAACTCTCAATGTCACATGTAGACAACACTATAGACAGCTTATACAATGAGTTGTCTTTTCATTTATCTTTATAGATGACACTATCTTTTAATACTTTCATGGACATAAGATATTTTCTCATTGGTTCTGGTGATACAGTCGGTTACAGGATTGTAGACAACATATTTCTCTCTCTTTATTCTCTTTCATCCATGTTAGCTTAAATCCTACGTGGCAGAGACTATAGACAACTGATGTAAGCTTACTGTACACGACCTTATCCTACACCGCAGGACACCAGCTGAGCATAGCCTCATCATTCTTTTTTTAAGCAAGTAGTCCGTAGAGAAATAAGCATTGGTTTTTAAAAAATAAAAAAAACTTACGGTGAGATCGAAAAAAATTATGCCTCATTATTAGGCCAAGAGAAGTACTAAAAATCCATATACCTTAGAGCACTCGTGGTCATGCTTATAAATGGTCAAGTTGTCAAGTATAATCACCAACATTTCCCCGACGAGTTTGATTATAGTTCGAGCGAATGAGAACTATATGAACGTGGGTTCATATGTACCCACTCTCACGGTCGTCCACCTCGCTTCGAGATTTGTGTCAAAAAAAATTAGTTTTCTTTTTTGTATTTTATGGAATTGGTGAGAGAAAGTCCCCCATTATCTTTTCTCATCCCATGTTTCTTCCTCCCCATTCATTCTCTTACCACACACACCCCACCTCTCTCTCCCCCCTCTCCATTCGGCAACCGCACAAGGTGGCGGCGTGGCAGCCGACGACGAAGGAGGTGGAAGAGCAATGGTTGGCGAGGGAGAAATCGGTGACTAATTGGCTACGAGGCGAGGCAACGATTCGCCCCCGCGTCACCACTGTGTCTGAGCCCGTCGGCGACGGATCTAGGTTCCCTGAGGCCGCCACCATCGGATCCGTTGTCCACTCCACTAGCGACCTCGAGATACACCACCTCTTAGCTGACGTCCTTCTCGCCGATGAGTCGCCCATCGTCGTCATCATTGATGCAGATCTAGGGTCCCTGAGGCTGCCATCGCTGAATCTGTTGTCCTTGAGACCGCTGGTATCATGCTTCTTCCTCCGCATGCGATGTGCACCTCTGCTTGTCGAGGTGCTCGAGAGACGCCCGCCGATCCGCGCCTCTGGATCCGGTCATCCCCAACCCCCTCCACCACCATTTTCTTTGTGGATATCGTGAGGATATGTGCACGATCTCAGGATGATGAGTCAATTGGAAATGGCTTTGTTGGTTTACAAAATCTCGCTTTCTCGGGGTTTGCTTCAGTCTGTCAGACCACAGGCGGTCTGACCGGCGATGTGGGGCGGTCAGACCGCCCGTGGAGAGGTCGGACCGGCCGTGGTTGCCGGTCGGACCGGCCTGACCTAAAAGTGGCTTTTGGAGCTAAGCCAAAAATAAGTTGTGTAGGCAAGTGAGGGGAGTCTCCTGGATGTGGTCACATCATTTTTGGAGCTCCCAGTCAAAAGTTCTATTGAGTTGAAAATTCCAGAAGGTTTCGGATTTTCACGCTGGAAATTTGACTAAGTCTTTTCGGGCGGTCCGACCGCCGTTGTGGGATCGGTCCGACCGGCCTAGAATCGGTCGGACCGGCCCTGTGGGGCCGTCAGACCGCCAATGACTTGGAGGTTAGCCAAGTTTGCATTGAGTTGATTTGAATGTGTTTTATGTATGGAGTTCAATGCTTTATTGTTGCATATTGCATTGCGGAGCTAACGTGGATCAAGTTGTGAAGAACTTGTTCCCGAAAACGGTTTGTTTGTCTATTGCTGTGCAGGTGGCTTGCAGGTTGTAAGATCGAGGTGGCCGACTAGAGGGGGGTGAATAGGCGGTTTTAAAAATCTTTCGCGCTAAACCAATATATAAATGCGGAAGCTAATAGCCAATTGGTTTTGCACAATTAAAACCTAAATCAACTAGGCTCAACTAAGTGCACCAACAATACAAGAGAGCAATCAAACAATGATATATATAAGCAATTAAAGCATGTAATATAAATTGCTCAAAGTAAAGCACAAGTAAAAACAAGATGGACACAATTATGTTTTACCGTGGTGTTCGGAGACTTGCGGTCTCCCTAATCCACGTTGAGGTTAGCCCAAACAAATTGGACCGGCTCCACTAATTAAGCCAACACCTCAGAGGTAAGTCCAACACTTGGACCGGTTCCAAACCGAACCAACACCTCGCTCCACTAGGGTTGCTCTTCCTCCGCTCAGAGATGGCGAGCACCAAACCACTCACAACAACGCCGGCCTTCTCACAAGCTTCTTGAGAAGATCACCGGGACACGGCGCCTCCACGCCGCCTAGGTGTCGGCAAACACCAAGAGTAACAAGTCTCAACGATCACTTGAACTAATCAAGTGTCAACGCTCAAGTGGATACTCAATCCACTACCTAAGGCAACACATGCACTTAGGGTTTGCTCTCAACACTCACTAAGTGCAACACATGCACAAAAGAGATGAGAGGCTTGCTCTTAGCTCAATAGAATGAATATGGGCACCAGCAACCTCTCCCAACCGGCCAAGGTGGCTATATATAGCCCACACACAAAAACTAGCCGTTGGAGGCAAAGTTGCAGAAAAATCGGAAATCGGAAGTTCCGCCAACTAATATGCGAACTACCGTTTTCTACTGTTCATGGGCCGTACGGGTGCATAACGGCTCAAAAACTAGCCGTTAAAAAGTTTGGTGCGGAAGTTCCGCAGTACAAATGGCGGAACTTCCGATAATATCGGAAGTTCCTATTTTTCGGGCGGAAGTTCCGCAGCTCAATTTCAACAGACGACACTCGGTAAAAAGGTCATAACTTTTGACTCGATGTCGAATTGAGTGATCTCGGACTCTATGAAAAGCTTATTCAGAGGGCTACACAACCCACCTATTTTGATTGATCTCAAACACATTTGATCAAATCAAAAAGCACAACTCCAAAGAGCCACTATCATGATCTAAGTCCAAATAAATAGCAATAAGCAATCTTAGACCATGCCAAGGGAAAATGCATGAATCCCAACAATTTGCAAAACACATTTGCAAACTTAGATCATGCCACAAGGTGTAGGTACATGGACTTCAACCATTTGCAAAACACATTCGCAAAAGTATAGTCACATGCTACAAGGATTAACTGCATAAGCCTCAACTATTTGCAAAACACATTCGCAAATAATAGCATCATGCCATGTAGAGCTAGAGCAAGCAAGATTGAGCTATCAACACATGATAAGACTCAAGCTACTAGACAAGACCCCTCTTAATAGTACGGCATCCTATACTAGCAATCCGGTCTTCCAACCAAACACCAAGACCGGTAAAAGACTAGGAACACATCCTTAGCCCTAGCTAGTCATACCTTTCTAGTGAGCATCTTCTTGAAGCTTGATGGCGCACATCTTCACTTCAAGTCCGGGTCATTGTCTTGACATGCATCAACCCATGATGCATCCTTTACTTGACCTCCATCAACACATGATGGATCTTCTCTTGTCTTGACGATCAACTCATGATCATCTCCTTCTTGATATCTTGTTATGCATCAACACACGATACATCCTCTTCTTGAACCTTGACTTGATGATGATCAACTCATGATGTCATCCAAAGTCTTCGTCACCCTAGAACATAGCCTATTCATCCAACTCATGAAAATGTTAGTCCCACAATGATTAACAATAATTATCAAGATATACATGCAACAAATGCTTCTAAACAAACTATTGTAGAAGGTGCGGTACTACATAACTATCATCGCAGTAGTTCCGATTATCGGAAGTTCCGCTCATTTCATTGCGGAACTACCGCACTTGCGAAAATGGCTAAGTCCCTAAAAGGGTACTCTCGGAAAAATCAAACCGCGCATTTTGGACCATCAGATAATCGGAACTTCCGCTCTTATCATTGCGGAACTTCCGCACCTCGAGAAATCGGCTAAGTCCCGAAACCGGATGCTCTCTGGAAAAATCAAGCCGCTGGAAATCGGACCGTCCGATAATCGGAACTTCCGCACGTATAACGCAGGAACTTAGATTGTGCCTGAAGAAGAAAGATTTTGCTTTTAAAACCAAACCAAAAGACAATGCATGATCCTAAGTTGATCTTTTACCATCTTTGCATTTCCTTTTCATGTCTTCATTCAGACTCCGGGACTAAGCCTTGAACACATCTTAGCACACACATTAGTCCCACAACACAATTGCAAATAATTGAATATAAAGCAATATGAGTATATATGAACTACACAAGTTTTATATACTCAAAGGATTTGTTTCAAAGTAATGATCCTTAATATGTGAGGAGAATGAAATATGGATCAATACTTATGAAACCACAAAATATAGAGTGAACTCCCCCTAAATGTGTGCATACACAAATGTGTAATAAGAACATATGCACATATTCAAGTTTAACTTATGGTTGAGTTCAACCTATATTTTGGATTCGAGGAATGCAACAATATATAAGATTAAGATGTCGATTGCATACCTCATTGAATTTCACCTTTATATCCAAATGAGACTACACAAGATATTACTAGATAAAAGAGTTAGTCTCATATTTGTATTTGTCATTAATCACCAAAACAATCCGTTAACTCATAATGGCGGGTCTAGATCTTTCAATCTCCCCCTTTTTGGTGATTGATGACAAATCCTTTTTCAATAACAACATTTGGATATAAATAGACATAACAGAGAATTTAAGTTAATGAACTATGTCTATGCATGCCATAAGGTAAAATTTTAAAGCGTCAATCATTATGCATATGAGAATGATATACTATACATTTAATGCATTCTCCCCCTTTTGGCAATTCTCCTCTTTTGGCATTTTAAACAAATGAAACATCCAAATGGAAGAGTATTGATATAAACATTCTCCCTTTTGGCATTAATCACTAAAAGGACACAAAGGAGGTTTGCAAATCGATACCACTTGCAAATATCGAGGTTGGTCACAAAAGTATGAATTGAACTTATATGACCAAAGGAGATTTTGTTCTCAAGATATGAGAGGAGAAACAAAGATAGGTTATAAACCTATTGATCATAATATTTTCCCCTTTTAAATCAGAATATTGAGAACCACTTGAAATGATTCGACTTGAAATGATATTTGAAATACATTCAAATAATCTCCTTCTTTGAAGTCTTCTCAAGAACATTTTCAAATTCCAAAGCGAGAAGATCAAAGATGGCCAATCTGAAAATATGTGAAACAAGCTCGAGAAAAATATGAAATTAATCATGGAGCTAGTGCTGGCATATACACACAATTTTCATTTTGGGAGGCTTAACCAAATGTCAACCAATTTAAAGATATGAAAATCACAAAGTTTCATAAAACTGAAAAATTCAGGATTTTCAGATTTTGACAATTCATTTGAGCCTCAAAAGACAGCTAAGAAAATGGGTAAAATGGTTCCAATAAATTTGAGAAATTTTTTTAACATAGAACCACTATAGAGGATCAAATTTTGTTATTATAGCTTCCTCTAATTGTGAACCCATTTAAAGATACAAAATTCACAAATCTGCTCAAAACCATACACAAATCTGAAATTTCAGCTTTTGAGAAAAGAGAGAAAAAGTCAAAACTTTTTCAATTCAAGTCGAAATACCTTCAAATTTGGCAGAAATAAACTTTAGACTCCTGAGAAACTTATCCAAGAAGAATTTTCGAAAAAGGAGTCTCCAATCAAAAGATATGCCAATTTAAGCTTTGAAGGTAAGATTTTAGTTTAAAGAGAAGAAAAGTCAATACTTTTACAAATGAAGTACAAATTCTTTGAAAAGCTCCAGATTTTAACTTTGGACTATTTAGAGTGTTTTCCAACAAGAATTTTTAAAAAAGGACTTTTCTTTCAAAAGATATGGCAAAATGCGCATTGAAGGTATATAAAGAGAGCAATTTTGCTTTTAAGATCCAAAATGCAAACCAATTTGGATTTCATGGAGTTTTTCACTTTGTTAGCTTTGTATGAGTTAGAAATACTATTTCAAGCCAAGATACACAAAGAAATCCGGCTCAAATAGCAAAACTCACTATATGCAAGAATAGGTCATTTTGGGTCAAAGCGAGTTTTTCGGTGAATTTCAAATGAGTATAGATTTTCAACAGTTGGTCTTTTGTAAAAACTTTGAACTTGAGAAATGTTTGTAATGACCAACCCTATGAGTTTGGTATTGAAAACTTTTTCAAAAACTCAATAGATTTTGATTTAAGGAAATATGTCATTTAATTCAAAATCAAGATCATATAAGATCCTTTTGAGGCCAAATTTTCTATTTTATTTCCAAAGTAGGAATTTTTACTTCAAAAGTATTTGAAAACATTTGAAATACATTTTTAGATACTTTTGTGTAGTTTTTCACAAGATTGACCGTTTTGAGCAAAAAGCCACTTGAAAAAAAATATTTGGACTTTCGAATAGAAGGCTTGATTTTGAAAAGCTAATCTTGCATATGATTTATAACGTCACTCCAAGAATACCAAATGAAGCAAATGAGAATGAGACACATTCATTCACAAGATCCAATAAATCATTTTGGGCAAATAAGATAGTTTTCTCAAATTACACAAAATTTTAAGAAACCCAAAATCTTTTAAGAGATTTTTCACAAAGAAAAACTCCCCCTTACACAAAGGGTTCTTTTTTTTTTGGCATTTATTTCTTCTCATTTGACATACAAATGATTTTCTTGTTTCCTTGTCATCTTCTCCTTTGACACACAAAGGATTATCTTCCATCTTGTAAGAGTGAATGATATCAAGGACAATTAATTCCATTTGTAGAAACTTGATACCACTTGTAAAAAGCACTTGATACCAAGAGTAATTGATTCCATTTGTAGATACTTGATATCACTTGTATGCATGAATCTTATTTCTCTTATCTTCAATTTGAAAAGATACCACTTGTAACACATACCACAAAACGGAGAAAGCTTTAGATAAGAGAAGATTTTGATCGGCAAGGATGAAAAGAGGACATCATTTTAACGAATAAGATGATATCACTTGAAAGATAAATCTCATGCCGAGATCAAGATGATCAAAATAAGCTATCACTTTTGAAAGAATTCCACTTGAGAGATGCAATTGCATTTGAAATCAAGGAAAAGTAGTAGTGGATAGCTAGCAATGATATCAAGGATCAACTTGACCAAAGAAAGCCACAAAAGATTTAGAATTGAAATGGAATGAAATGATGACTTGTCGAAACAATCGGAAGTTCCGCCAACTAATGTGCGGAAGTTAGGACATCGAAGTTCAGAACACAGGTCTTGGTAGTTAGATTATCCCGACACTTCAAGGATTGATCTTGGGATTTGAAGAAAAGAAGGAATTGTTGTATTTTACTCCAAATCTTTGCATAATCAATCAAATAAACATCTTTGGAGTATTTCCAACTTATATAGCCCATAAAAATAAAATTTAAAATAGTTTTTATAAATTAAGCTTTTGGTTTTGGAAAAAAACATATTTCCATGAACTTTCATCAAAAGATCCAAATTGAGCAAATGATGAATTTTAAAGCATCCAATTGCATGTATGAGTCATAAATACCATTATGAACATATTCATATGAAGAATTTTGGTTCATATGGAAAAACCCACTTAAGTGCTAGAAAGTGACCATTTAGGTCAAGGTAGTATTTTGGACGAGTTTGAGAATCAAATATCTTTTTCTAGGTTGGTCTTTTGAAAATCCTTTGAATACCAAAAATGTTTAGAATAACCAACTCTGGATTTTCCTTTTGGCAAGATTTTCAAATTCCTTTTAGAATAGATTTTACACAAAAATCTAGTTTATGTCAAAAACAAGATACTATAATGTAGGATTTTGGCTAGAAATGCATTTTACTTAAAATAGGTTTTCTAAAGCCAAAACCTTTGGTAAACCTTTCAAAAGCATTTGTATACATTTTGCAATTATTTTTCAAAGAATTACTAATAGTTATCAAATTTTTGACTTTTGGCTAAAAGGCTTATTTTTAAAAGCAATACTAGCACTTAATTTATTTGGGCACATTTAGGGATGTGATATACATGGCTATGATTTAGCACTCCTCTTAATGTGCCACTTCAACTTGCTCAAAATATTAATAACAACATTATGAACAAAGAGCAAGAGCACCCTTTAATAAGATTTTCATGAAATGCAACCTACACAAGGCATAAAGGGCTAGATATTTCAATGTAAATACTTGTTACCGAGATGGCATTGGTTCTCGATGTGAAGCGATTATCCTCAAACTTGGCTCCAATTTGATATATGATGGAATCCATCTTTATATGAATAAGCCAAGCCTCCAATGCCTCTCCAAGTACCTATTAAGCATTTAAGCGTACTTTGGTACCCAATACTTGGTTGGGTCCACGAATGTTAGTCACAATAGATTTGGGCACCCAAATGGCCCTCACAAAAGTATTAGGTGAACTAACATTCCTAGCAAACACATTGCCATTAATATCCTTCCTAAGCAAATATTGATCATTATAAATAATGGGCTTAGGAGTGATACCTTTGGGACAATCCTTACTCATATGTCCCTTTTCCCAAGAATTGTAGCAAGTTCAAGTTTGTATTCATCTTTTACCATCTTTACTTGCTCCTTGCCGGTTCGCCTCTTCTTTGATGACAATTGCTTGTCATTCACCTTGTTAGGACACACCGAGGCGAAGTGGCCCTTTCCTTTGCATCCATGGCACTTGATATTCTTCGTGTGTCTTGCGTTGTGCCTTGTCTTGCTTGTCTCCTTTTTCTTAGGAGTGAAGCCAATTCCACTCTTATCTTGCAAGCGTCTTTGCTTGCTTAATATATCGTCGAGTGGCCTTTCCTTTTGGCTTCTTTCAAGTCATTCTTCAAATTTTGACTTGGGCCTTGAGCTCATTGTTTTCCTCTACAATGTTAGTATTGCAAGATATGGAGGAAATAGGAGCATCTATTTTGGAGCAACAAGGCATATCAATTAAATCCTCACATGAGGTGGATACATTAGCCTTAGATGAAATGCATGAGATAGAAGCTATACATGGCAAATCATCTAATAAATTACATTCAATGCCTATATCCACCTTAGAGCTATTTTGATTATTTAGGAGGAGAGCTTCATGTTCATCTTTTAAAACATCATAATTATTTTGAAGAGAGACATATTCTTTCTTCAAAACTTTGAATCTTAATTTCTCCTTTCCTAAATATTCATTTAGCTCTTCTAGCATATCCATCAACTCATCATATGAAGGCTCATCGTTATCATTTACCTCATTATTACCTTTGGCCATAAAACATTGAGTTGATGAGGATGGAGTTGAGGAGTCCTCATTTTAGTTGTCGGAGCTTGAAGTTGAGCATTCTTCTTGAGACATCCATTCTTGTGTGCAATCATCACTAGTTGAAGTGGACAATTCATATTGATCTTGAATATATGTCCACATCTCATGAGCGTTCTTGAGATTGCATACCTTGTCAAATATATCTACGCTCAAAGCACTAAATAAGGCGTTAGTAGCTTGGCGTCGAGATGTAAGCATTTCTCTTCCTCAATGGTTGGAGCAAAATGATCCAATGGAGGAGAAAAGCCTACATCTATAATCCGCCATATTTTTGGACTCATGGCCCTAAAATAACAAGACATCGGATTTTCCATTGAGCATAATTTGTGCCATCAAATAGAGGTGCTTCACCTAGGTGCACTAAATCTCTAGTTGCCATCCTTTACTCTCTAGGCGGTTAAGTCTAATAAATGAGAGACCAAGCTCGATACCACTTGTAAGATCGAGGTGGCCGACTAGAGGGGTGAATAGGCGGTTTTAAAAATCTTTCGCTAAACCAATATATAAATCACGGAAGCTAATAGCCAATTGGTTTTGCACAATTAAAACCTAAATCAACTAGGCTCAACTAAGTGCACCAACAATACAAGAGAGCAATCAAACAATGATATATATAAGCAATTAAAGCATGTAATATAAATTGCTCAAAGTAAAGCACAAGTAAAAACAAGATGGACACAATTATGTTTTATGGTGGTGTTCGGAGACTTGCTTGGTCTCCCTAATCCACGTTGAGGTTAGCCCAAACAAATTGGACCGGCTCCACTAATTAAGCCAACACCTCAGAGGTAAGTCCAACACTTGGACCGGTTCCAAACCGAACCAACACCTCGCTCCACTAGGGTTGCTCTTCCTCCGCTCCGGAGATGGCGAGCACCAAACCACTCACAACAACGCCGGGCCTTCTCACAAGCTTCTTGAGAAGATCACCGACACGGCGCCTCCACGCCGTCTAGGTGTCGGCAAACACCAAGAGAAACAAGTCTCAACGATCACTTGAACTAATCAAGTGTCAGCGCTCAAGTGGATACTCAATCCACTACCTAAGGCAACACATGCACTTAGGGTTTGCTCTCAACACTCACTAAGTGCAACACATGCACAAAAGAGATGAGAGGCTTGCTCTTAGCTCAATAGAATGAATATGGGCACCAACAACCTCTCCCAACCGCCAAGGTGGCTATATATAGCCCACACACAAAAACTAGCCGTTGGAGGCAAAGTTGCGAGAAAAATCGAAATCGGAAGTTCCGCCAACTAATATGCGGAACTACCGTTTTCTCTTGTTCATGGGCGTCTGGGTGCATAACGGCTCAAAAACTAGCCGTTAAAAGTTTGGTGCGGAAGTTCCAGATACAAATGGCGGAACTTCCGATAATATCGGAAGTTCCTATTTTCGGGCGGAAGTTCCGCAGCTCAATTTCAGCACGGCGACACTCGGTAAAAGGTCATAACTTTTGACTCCGATGTCGAATTGAGTGATCTCGGACTCTATGAAAAGCTTATTCAGAGGGCTACACAACCCACCTATTTTGATTGATCTCAAACACATTTGATCAAATCAAAAGCACAACTCAAGAGCCACTATCATGATCTAAGTCCAAATAAATAGCAATAAGCAATCTTAGACCATGCCAAGGAAAATGCATGAATCCCAACAATTTGCAAAACACATTTGCAAACTTAGATCATGCCACAAGGTGTAGGTACATGGACTTCAACCATTTGCAAAACACATTCGCAAAAGTATAGTCACATGCTACAAGGATTAATCACATAAGCCTCAACTATTTGCAAAACACATTCGCAAATAATAGCATCATGCCATGTAGAGCTAGAGCAAGCAAGATTGAGCTATCAACACATGATAAGACTCAAGCTACTAGACAAGACCCTCTTAATAATACGGCATCCTATACTAGCAATCCGGTCTTCCAACCAAACACCAAGGCCGGTAAAAGACTAGGAACACATCCTTAGCCCTAGCTAGTCATACCTTTCTGGTGAGCATCTTCTTGAAGCTTGATGGCGCACATCTTCACTTCAAGTCGGGTCATTGTCTTGACATGCATCAACCCATGATGCATCCTTTA
This sequence comes from Hsuehochloa calcarea, assembly GCA_036346395.1. Taxonomy (NCBI): domain Eukaryota; kingdom Viridiplantae; phylum Streptophyta; class Magnoliopsida; order Poales; family Poaceae; genus Hsuehochloa; species Hsuehochloa calcarea. Next base: position 34,000,282 of record CM070597.1, read on the forward strand.
CTGACCTCCATCAACACATGATGGATCTTCTCTTGTCTTGACGATCAACTCATGATCATCTCCTTCTTCGATATCTTGTTATGCATCAACACACGATACATCCTCTTCTTGAACCTTGACTTGATGATGATCAACTCATGATGTCATCCAAAGTCTTCGTCACCCTAGAACATAGCCTATTCATCCAACTCATGAAAAATGTTAGTCCCACAATGATTAACAATAATTATCAAGATATACATGCAACAAATGCTTCTAAACAAACTATTGTAGAAGGTGCGGTACTACATCTAACTATCATCAGATAGTTCGATTATCGGAAGTTCCGCTCATTTCATTGCGGAACTACGCACTTGCGAAAATGGCTAAGTCCTAAAAGGGTACTCTGGAAAAATCAAACCGCGCATTTTTCGGACCATCCGATAATCGGAACTTCCTCTTATCATTGCGGAACTTCGCACCTCGAAAAATCGGCTAAGTCCGAAACCGGATGCTCTCGGAAAAATCAAGCCATTGGAAATCGGATCGTCAGATAATCGGAACTTCCGCATGCGTATAACGCCGAACTTCCGATTGTGCCTGAGAGAAAGATTTTGCTTTTAAACCAAACCAAAAGACAATGCATGATCCTAAGTTGATCTTTTACCATCTTTGCATTTCCTTTTCATGTCTTCATTCAGACTCCGGGACTAAGCCTTGAACACATCTTAGCACACACATTAGTCCCACAACACAATTGCAAATAATTGAATATAAAGCAATATGAGTATATATGAACTACACAAGTTTTATATACTCAAAGGATTTGTTTCAAAGTAATGATCCTTAATATGTGAGGAGAATGAAATATGGATCAATACTTATGAAACCACAAAATATAGAGTGAACTCCCCCTAAATGTGTGCATACACAAATGTGTAATAAGAACATATGCACATATTCAAGTTTAACTTATGGTTGAGTTCAACCTATATTTTGGATTCGAGGAATGCAACAATATATAAGATTAAGATGTCGATTGCATACCTCATTGAATTTCACCTTTATATCCAAATGAGACTACACAAGATATTACTAGATAAAAGAGTTAGTCTCATATTTGTATTTGTCATTAATCACCAAAACAATCCGTTAACTCATAATGGCGGGTCTAGATCTTTCACAGGTTTGCGACGTCAACGGTGAGGTGGATCGGGACTACGCTTGGAGAGCTGAGGTCCAGAACGATCATGGATACCGGGTGAGGTCGTGTGACTCGAGCATAGTGCGAGAATGGGCAAGATGGATCGAGCGGGTAGTTCGATGCAATTTGGTTGGATCAGTGGTGCGGATATCGGTGCGAGTCTCAGGAGGTTCCGATGGGATTCGGACAAGAGAGGCTTAGCGGCGTGATGAAACCGTGATCAACCTACAAGTGGTGAAGCGGCGATTGCTTCAGCAGATGTTGTGTCTTGGGTCCCATGTGTGAGTGGGTCCCAAAGTGAAACCCTAAGGCCTCTCTATAAATAGAGAAGGGAGATGTAAAACCCCTTGAAGCTTCCATTTGGTTTTCCTTAGCCTTTTCTAGGGTTAGGGTTTGGAGAGGAAGAGAGGGAGAGATTGTGGTTGCTCCTTGGTGAGCTCTTGTACTCCTTGAGGGAGTGGCTTTGTAAGCATCTTGTGAGATCAATCAATCTTGTGATGCTTGCTTGAGAGATCTTTGTCTCCCTTTTGTGTTCTTCTCTCATTTGGATGAATTTGATGCTTCCTTGATTCAAGTGTTTAAGCTTGGTCTCTTTGACCCTTTGTGTCTTGCTTTGATGTGTGGGAATACTCCTAGAATCATCTAGACCATCAACCCCCACAAGCAAGTCTTGAATCAAAGTTTTTCATATTTCTAGGGTTTGTGCACTTCTCTGTTAAATCCTTGAGAGATCGATTCTGCGAAATGGATCTAAAGGATCGTCGCTAGTAATAGGTCTCCAATATCATTAGGGAGGTGTGCTCGAAATTTGGTCAAGTTTCATTGGTTGAATCAAAAGTTGGATCAAATTTCGTTTTGGATTTGGGTTTGATTTTTCAATCTTGGGTATCTGCACTTGGTCGACCGGTTTTGTAACGCGTCCGACCGCCGTGTTTCGAACCGCTTCGATCTTCTTAGGGTCGAACCGATATCCACCGGTCCGACCGCCGATTAGTAGCCGGTCCGACCGCTTGTTGAGCGTCGGTCGATCCTTTGTGTCTGCCGTCGGACCGCCAGATGCCGATCGAGCAGTGAGTTCAATTCTCCACTTGTGTGTCGTGTGGTTGAGCGGGGTTATCGAATTCAGCACAAGGCTCCCACTGTGCACTTACTGATCTTCTTAGCTTTCGTAGCTAACGGAGTAAAGTTCGTGTTGATTTTGATTTAGGCGAGAAAGTTGCGAAAGCGCCTATTCACCCCCCCTAGTCGCCTTTACGGTCCTACAAGTGGTATCAGAGCCGGTTAGCTCTTCTCATAGATCTTAACCGGTCTTTGGAGCCATGGTGACTAACAGATATTCAATCAGGCCACATGTTTTTGATGGAGTTGATTTTGCTTATTGGAAGGCCCGAATGCAAGCCTACATCGAGGCTCAAGGGCACGCAATTTGGCTTAAGATGAAACACCCTTATGTCGTGCGGTAGATGACAATTTGATCACTCGGATGTGGAGAACAACGGCGGGGCTCGAAATTTCTTGATTCAAGGTCTTAGTCGATCGAGTTTGAGCGTGTCGCTCATTTCTTTGTCTGCTCATGAGATCTGGCGGACTCTTTGTGATTATCACGAGGGGTCCACTGCGATCAAGGAAGTGAGACAGAACCAGCTGAAAAAGGCATACTCTAAGATCGAGCAAAGGCCTGGTGAATCTTTAGATGAGCTGTGGGGGAGATTTTCTAAAATTCTTCATGATCTCCGTATTTGTTGATATTGTATTCACTGAGTCTTAAAATGCACGCCAACTTTTGGATGCTTTGGATGTGAAGGTGCAGGGGATGAAGATCATCGCCATAAATGACAACATCACATGAGTGAGCTTACCATGGATAAGCTTTACTCTAGGTTGAAGGCGCATGAGATTGATTTTATCTCGCGTCTCCCCATAACAGGTTCGATGGCTTTAGTGGTCGACCAATCTAAGGGTAGATATTCGATTCTTTTGATGTTAGCTCATCGGCTTTTCTTTATGCGCTTTGCATTCTTTGAGCAATGAGCAACTTGAGAGACTACACGAAGATGATTTAGCCCTCCTATCCACCAAATTCACGAGCGTACAACAATGTGAGAAATAGGAGGAGAGGTGGACCTATCACATGCTTTGAATGTGGTGAGCCGAACCACATTCGTTCTAGATGCCCCAAGTCAAGGGTAAGGAGGAGAAGGAGTCACATAGGCATCCTCAAGCGAGAGATGCTAAGCACAAGAAGACAAACTATCGCAAGTTTGTCGGTAGAGTCCTTGAAGCTCTAGAGGATGTGAGCATGGATGATGTGGACTCGGAGGCGGAGGGCGACAAGAGTGACTCCGTGGCAAGAAGAAGGCACGTGATTTCACGGCATGTGCTTCATGGCTAAAACGACCACGACGACTCCTCCAACAAATGAGGATCCTTTTAGTGATCCCGATGAGGTATGCCCTTCACTTCGACATGAAAAGGGCTTTGGTGCTTCTTGAACAAAAATTGCATGAGCAAGCTAAATTGATTAAGAAAGGATACTATGATTGATAATTTGAACCTAGAAGTGGTTAGGCTCAAATCCATTAATCTGATGATTTACGTGATTCATGCTCTAGCTTGCTTAATGAATTGTCAAGCTTAAATTACGCTCATTCCTCTGTTATGAATCAATTGAAAAATGCGCTTGTTGAACTAGAATCTCTCAAGTCTAGTTCTGTTTGCATGGATGCCATTCCGCTTGGTGTGACTACCTTGGATGCTATTCCTTTAATTTGCTCAAATTGTGCTTTGCTAGAATTGAAACTGGATAGCTCCTTAAAAGAATTGCAAAAATTTGATGCTAGTCACACTTGCTCTCATTGTAAGAACAATAGGATTAAAATGCAAGAGTTGACCGAAATGGTCGTTTACTCTAGAGCTGCATCATGTGAAAATTGTCCTAAGCTTACAATTGAGATTGAAGCTTTAAACAAGACTCTTGAAAAGAAAGCTAAAATTGAAAAATCCATGTCTCTTACTGCTTCCAAGAAAGTCATTGATTCTTTCTCTTGTATGTTGCATGCTGAAGTTGAAACTGTTATTGGTAAGATACAAGAGGCTTTTAGAATCAAATTTAAAGAGCAGTTGAATAGGATTGGAGAGTCCTATTGTGTGTCTTGTGAGGCTCTAAAAGTGGAAGTGGATCTTCTTAAGAGCAAACATGTTGAGGCAATCAATTCTAAAAAGTGCTCTAATTGCGGAGTGTTGGCAAAAGAGAATGATTACCTCAAAATGACTCTTGAGAAGTTTTCTAGTGGGAAAAAGAAACTCAACTTGATTCTAGATCAATCCAAGGTGAGTGTGAAAAACAGTGGCCTAGGTTTTAAGTCCCTATAGCTTTCCAAGAATCTCCCACCAAAGATTGCTAGAGTTGTGAAAGGTGGTCTGGTTGAGCAAGAACCTCCTAAGACTTCAAAGGTTGCTTTTAACTCTGTAGGTTCTGCTCAAACTCTTTCTAGCAAGGAAGGTGCTTCTGTTTCTCCTGTACGGACCCCTCAAAAGGTCAAGTACCATTGCACCTTCTGCAAGAAAGAGGGCCACACGGTTGAGTTTTGCTTAGAAGAGCAAAGATTGAGAGGAAAGAGAGAGTGAGCACTTTGAGATCTATTAGAGGAGTCTCTTCTTGTTTGTAGTCTCTAGAGCCAGTGACCTATTCAACGTACCTCTTATAGGCCTAGGTTTGTAGAGAACTTTGTTGACTCTTTTGGTGGGTCCAGGCAGCAGTTTGGTTTAGGATATCGTGAGGAGAGATCACGGGTAGCACCTAGACAGGGGGAGTATCGGTATTTTGGTAGATCGTTTTGGAGAGGTCCAGGTGGTGCTCGTGGGCATTCTTATGATTTTGTGCCTGATCATTTTTCTGCTGCTTCTTTTGCTATTCCCAAGCATCGTCCATCTCAGTACTGGACACCTAGATCTTTTATCTCAAATCCCAGTACTGAGGTATGGATGTTTTGAGGGAATTTGCTTTCTTTGCATTCATTGTATCATAATGCATTTTTATTTCAAATATCTTGCATTGCATAATAAAACTTGTGGAGCTTTGATTATTATCCTTGTATGACTTGATTTCATACTCTATACCTTGTCATATCAAGTTATAGTCTGCTAGACTTCTTTTATGGCTCTTCTTGTTTAGCTCAGCTTTTGCCTTGCTAGCTTTATATCTGTGAGCAAATTGAATCAAATCATATCTTGTTGGATCTTGTGACTAGCTTTGCTCTAGTTATCCTCTTATGATTCTTGCCATGTCATATAGGTTGAATTGAGTCTTGAACTTATTTTGAGATGAAAAATGAGCTTTTTATCTTCTTAAGTCAAGCAAATGAAAAATGAGATTTTACTGCGAAAAACCTGATCTCACCAATCCTTTCTCATGAGACGGCTTGCCATTGCACTAGGCATGAACTCAGGGGGAGTTTTGGATGACCTAGACCACTCTTTTAAGTTTATCGCTTGAGATGGTCGCGGCAAGGCTTGAGATCTAGCACAGTAAAAAAAAATCTTTTTTAGGAAAATGCTCAAAATGCTAAGTGCTTGAGTTTTGCTTCTAAAGTGTACTCTTATTGCTCAAAATGCATCAGTCCTTGTTTTGAGTCTCTTTTTACTTATAGACATGACTTGACTTATTTTTGGTTGCTTTTAGTGAAACTATGATATTGAGCAACCTTTCATGGTTTTAATTCTTTTAATCTCAGATTACTGCTATTTTGGTTTTAGCTTTGCAGTACATGTTTTGCCATGATTGAATATAGCTTCTACACCTTATATGGCTTGGTATAATTCTTGTACTGTCTACTTCGATAATGGTCATGGCTCCTTTTGTTAAATTTCAAATAAAGTTATTTCTTCATGCTTTTTCTTTTCCCTTGCATCTTGATGAATTCATTGTCAAAGGGGAGAAGGATTGAAGAAAATCTTTGTTTGGAGCTTTTAGTTTACATAAGGTTTCATACATCAAAGAATACATATAAAAAAATGTGAACCTTTTGAAAATTTGTGATCACAGTGAGTTGAGTCTCTGGGTTTTATTGCCTTTCTCTGATCTTAATTGCAATTGAAGAAGACTCACAATGATCAAAGGTCAAATTAAACATTTTGTCTTTCATATGGACCTAAGTGAGATTTTTGGCTACTTTCTGGAATTTGAATCCTTTTGCGCTTTCATTGCCTTATCTCACTTGCCTATACTATTACAAGCCACTTGGTGGTTCCTAGGCTTTTTCTTGCTTATGGACCAAGTTGTGCCTTTATGCGAAAACGGCGATTTGTTTTACTTTTCAATTCGAAAAACCACATTTTCTGGGAAATTGCCAATATGTTCATCAAGGGGGAGATTGTGGATATCGTGAGGATATGTGCACGATCTCAGGATGATGAGTCAATTGGAAATGGCTTTGTTGGTTTGCAAAATCTCGCGTTTTCGGGGTTTGCTTCAGTCTGTCAGACCACAGGCGGTCTGACCGGCGATGTGGGGCGGTCAGACCGCCCGTGGAGAGGTCGGACCGGCCGTGGTTGCCGGTCGGACCGGCCTGACCTAAAAGTGGCTTTTGGAGCTAAGCCAAAAATAGGTTGTGTAGGCAAGTGAGGGGAGTCTCCTGGATGTGGTCACATCATTTTTGGAGCTCACAGTCAAAAGTTCTACTGAGTTGAAAATTCCAGAAGGTTTCGGATTTTCACGCTAGAAATTTGGCTAAGTCTTTTCGGACGGTCCGACCGCCGTTGTGGGATCGGTCCGATCGGCCTGGAATCGGTCGGACCGGCCCTGTGGGGCGGTCAGACCGCCAATGACTTGGAGGTTAGCCAAGTTTGCGTTGAGTTGATTTGAATGTGTTTTATGTATGGAGTTCAATGCTTTATTGTTGCATATTGCATTGCGGAGCTAACGTGGATCAAGTTGTGAAGAACTTGTTCCCGGAAACAGTTTGTTTGTCTATTGCTGTGCATGTGGCTTGCAGGTCTGCGATGTCAACGGTGAGGTGGATCGGGACTACGCTTGGAGAGCTGAGGTCGTAGCGATCATGGATCTGGGTGAGGTTGTGTGACTCGAGCATGGTGCGAAATGGGCAAGATGGATCGAGCGGGTAGTTGATGCAATTTGGTTGGATCAGGTGGTGCGAATATCGGTGCGAGTCTCTGGGAGGTTCCGATGGGATTCGGATAAGAGAGGCTTGGCGACGTGATGAGAACCGCTGATCAACCTACACGTGGTGAAGCAGGCGATTGCTTCAACAGATGTTGTGTGTGGGTCCCATGTGTGAGTGGGTCCCAAAAGTGAAACCCTAAGGCCTCTCCTATAAATAGAGAAGGGGGAGATGTAAAACCCCTTGAAACTTCCATTTGGTTTTCCTTAGCCTTTTCTAGGGTTAGGGTTTGGAGAGGAAGAGAGGGAGAGATTGTGGTTGCTCCTTGGTGAGCTCTTGTACTCCTTGAGGGAGTGGCTTTGTAAGCATCTTGTGAGATCAATCAATCTTGTGATGCTTGCTTGAGAGATCTTTGTCTCCCTTTTGTGTTCTTCTCTCATTTGGATGAATTTGGTGCTTCCTTGATTCAAGTGTTTAAGCTTGGTCTCTTTGACCCTTTGTGTCTTGCTTTGATGTGTGGGAATACTCCTAGAATCATCTAGACCATCAACCCCCACAAGCAAGTCTTGAATCAAAGTTTTTCATATTTCTAGGGTTTGTGCACTTCTCTGTTAAATCCTTGAGAGATCGATTCTGCGAAATGGATCTGAAGGATCGTCGCTAGTAATAGGTCTCCAATATCATTAGGGAGGTGTGCTCGAAATTTGGTCAAGTTTCATTGGTTGAATCAAAAGTTGGATCAAATTTCGTTTTGGATTTGGGTTTGATTTTTGATCTTCGGGTATGCGGTCGACCGGTTTTGTAACGGCGGTCCGACCGCCCGTGTTTCAGACCGCTCAGTACTGCCGGGTCGAACCGATATCCACCGGTCCGACCGCCAGTTAGTAGCCGGTCCGACCGCTTGTTGAACGTCGGTCTGACCGCCTGTGTCCTGCCGGTCTGACCGCCAGTACCCAGTCCAGAACAATGAGTTCAATTCTCCACTTGTGTGTCGTGTGGTTGAGCGGGGTTATCGAATTCAGCACAAGGCTCCCACTGTACACTTACTGATCTTCTTAGCTTTCGTAGCTAACGGAGTAAAGTTCGTGTTGATTTGATTTAGGCGAGAAAGTTGCGAAAGCGCCTATTCACCCCCCCTAGTCGCCTTTACGGTCCTACATTCTTCCTCCCTAGCGTCGCTCCGTCTTCCACCCTGTTGTCGTTCACCTCGCCGACGCCATGTACTCCTGTTGGAACAAACTGAATAACAAACTAAACAAAGAACATAAGCCTTTTTTGTGGTATCGCAAGCTGCAGCTTTTCTTCTTGTCTATTGCTTTTCTTCTCAATGCTTGCTCACGCTTCTCATCGCTACATCAAGTACAAGACCCTTTATATACTCACGCACGTAGAAAGAGAGCGGACTTGGTTTATAAGACTTGGATTCGGATTGCACAAAGAAAACAAAATGGACTCCTTTCTACTGAAATGAAACTATAAAGTACTAAAACAAGATTAAATCCAATAATCACCCCCTTAATCTTGCTTCTTCACTTTGATCATGTATCTTCTCTCTTTTCCTGCTTTTCTTTTTCTTGCCATTAATCTTCTGAGCACCACTCTTTTCTCTCTTGCTCATTGTTCCATGCAATGCCGATCTGAATCTCTCTAGCTTTTATTTCCTGCTGTGGAAATAACTTGGTGCTCGGGCCTCCAATTGAGCCATCACCAATCCACTAACCAACCTGATCATCAAAGTCAGCTTCTTGCTGCCGTGAGGACACACCACATAAACCTCCTGTGCTTTGATCTTCCTAGCCAATTCGTTGGCCACCTGAGCTTGCAGCTCTTTGGCCATCTGAGTTGCTGCCTCCAGCAGCAACTCCATGTGCATGAGCCCCGCCGAATTGACCAGGCAAGCTGCTGCTTGAAATAAAAATCTCCCTGGTCTCCCCTTCCATGTTGTGTTGAGGGATCAGCCACCAAGACCAGCCGAGCCTCTGTCTACTGTTCCTGCATGCTCATGGAGCCAGCCCACAGAACCTCCCAAGCTATTGTCTTGGCCCCCGTAGCCGTTGCCACATGTGCCAACTTCATGCGTGTGGGACTCATTGTCCCCTATAGCACCCTGTGCGCCTTGCTGCGCACCGTCTGGACCTCTCGAGGCTTCGTCTGTTGCGCATCCTATGCCAATTGTGTGCCGTCCCTGGGTCCCGACATGTCCTGGTTTAATACTCTAATTCCACTCTGGCTCCTCCAGACTGCCCTTTTCACAAACCAGTTTACAAGTTTTCAAAGAAATTTTGTACAAACGGTTTGGGGATATTTTCACCTTCATCAACAGATCTTTGTTCTTGGCATAGACACGCAGAGAACTCATCCTGCAGCTCCACCCTGCACCCCCGTTCCGCCAACTCCCCGAGACTGAGTATGTTATTACACAAACTCGGTATATAATATATTTCAGGCAGCATCTTTCGATCGTCGTTCTTGCATTGTAACAACATTGATCCTTTGCCCTTATCTACACCGTCGAGCCATCGCCAAACTTGATTTTCCCCCAAAATCTTCTCGTCAAGCTCATGAAACATGGAACGCTCTCCCGTCATATGATTGCTTGCTCAATTGTCCAAGTACCACTGATCAGTGTGATCGTGGTTGCCTCCCTCTGTACGAAGTTTGAGAGCTTCGGTCGCTTCAACTGCCTCTGCTTTCTCTGCAGTAGCCATATATGCAGCGAATTTCTCAAAGGACTTGGTCGAAGTAGCAGAGTTTGAGCATGCACCTCCCTTGTCGGCAGCCCTCACAAGGCGATGCCTTTTGGCTGGAGGAGCCTTTCTTTCCTCCGCCCCTATTCCGACGACCATCAATTCGACCTCTTCGCCGTCTTGACGGTCTTCCATGCTTACTTTATGCAGAAGTCGTAAAAAGAAATATTACTAAGTGGTCGTTTTCTACGACCATCCCCTGGTCGTAAGTCCTTCTACGACCAGTATCTAGTCATAAGTTTTTCAACAACAATCCCCTGGTCGTAAATCTTTCTACGACCAGTATATAGTCGTAAGTTTTTCTATAACAATCCCCTCGTCGTAAGTATTTCTACGACTATGAGATCCTAAAGAAGAAATCAATCTTTGATTACCTTTAAGCGTTCCTTCTTATCCTCTTTGGATAAGACCGCCAAGATTTGAGGAGCCACAACATTAGGTGACGGGGATTTTTCACAAATGAGTTTGACTAAAGTGTCAATTTTCGCTTGTGGGAGATCTGTATGGGTAAATAAACTTTCAACAGCCAAGCTCGAAATCAACAGAAAAAGAGATGAGTTGAAAATTCGTTTACCCTTCTCGTAATCCCTAGTCGGATCTTTCGGCCCCGACTACCTGTAACATCCCAATTTTTTGATCTTTAAAAATCTTTTAAATAGTTAGTAGTCGGAAAATTCACCATTTAGATTTTATTTGAATTTTTAATAAATCTTAACATGGTCTTTCAGTATCAAAATAATTTAATATAATTCATGACAACTTCAACAATTGTCAAAACTATTTTATTTAGGTTATAGGTGCATGGATATATTTTCTAGATTTTTCTAGAATTTATTTGAGTTCATTTTCTATTTGCTATTTTCCATTTTCCATTTGCTATTTGCATTTTTTGTATTTTCTAAAAAGGAAAAAACTGATTAATAATCTCAGAAATTATTCAGGCTGAATCTTCTTCTCAGCCCATTCCTATTCCTTCCTGGCCCATCTTCCCGCGCTAGCTCGCGCTGCACGCTGCGCCTTCGTCCCGCTACCATGTGGGCCCCGCCCGTTAGGTGGTCGTCGTCGCCCCTCCTGTCGCCTTCCTCGCACCGCGTCTCGACTGCGTTCACCATGGCTGCGCTTGGAAGCTTCGTCCCACAACGGAATCTCCGACAAGAAAATATTGCTTCGACCTTATCCTTTTAATCCTCGTACCTTCCCGCACTGAATCTAACCGAATCATATCCGTATCCCTTCAAACTCGGAATCAACCTCATGGTCAAACGATATCGATTTGGGAATTTTCAAATCCGTGACGCCCAAGGCCAATAAATAGGGCGTGCGGGTTCGCTTTCTGGCCGTGATCCCGAAACCCAAGCCATCGCACCCCTCAAGCTTTAGCACCGTTGCATTTGAAGTTTTAGGGTTTCCGCGCCATTGCTCATTTTCTTTAGATTGTGTCATCATCTTCGTCACCTCATCATAAATCGACCATCTTTGTCGTCTTCGCCACACCGAGCTATCTCCAAGACCCTTCACGACTATAAGGCGTCATCGGTGTTCATCACGAACAACGGTAGCACCTACTCGCGCTTTGTCAAAAAATCCGGCCAACTTCGTCGACCTTCCGTGCAAATACCAATACCGGTATGTGCGCAATAACCTATTCTACCTGGAGCGTGCATCCATCGCTGGCAAAGCGTCGTTGTTCGTCGTTTCCAGATTAACCCGAGCCTCACCATCGTCTTGTCGACGTGTCGTGCCACATCTACTCGTGAGCACAAATATCGTGCCATATCAACTCGTAGGCACACTTGTCTGCTACCTCACCTGCCACATATACTCGTACCGCCTGCGTGTCTGCTCGGTCGGCCGCGTCAGCGCTTGTGTGTTCTATCCAAACTCTAACCTAGATCCGATCTGGTGTAAACCCAGTCCACCATACACTGTATCTATGTCATATGGGATCCACCAGCCAGATCACTGTTCTGTGAATCCGTGACCCGTAGGACCTTCCACGACCAGGTAGTCGTAACCTTCTACGACCAGATAGTCGAAACCTTTTACGACCAGGTAGTCGTAGCCTTCCACAACTATGCAGTCGAGACCTTACGACCATGTGGTGAAGCTCCTTCCGAGTATGCTGCGTAGTCGAAACCAATGTACAATCTGCGATGTACGAGTGCTTGATCAAGAGTACTCGAATTCCTTTTTTAGTATTTTCTTTAGATTTAGAACTTTCAGAAGTCATATCTTCGTCATTCGAACTCCGTTTGAGCCCATTCAAATTCCTAAATTCATCTAAATTTGAGCTCTATCTCTCTTAGATTTTTATTTAATTTTTTAGAGTTAGTTTTCCTCTCTGTTTTTATTTATTTATTTTTATTTGTGAGTAGACGTTGATACTTCGGGGAAATTTGAAGAAGAATGAGTTCACCAAGACCAAGACTAGTATCAGAATTTATTTCAAGGCAAGTTGTACCTTTGATCATGTTGAACCCAATTATTAAAACTACTTTGATTCAAAGTACTGCATTCTACTTTAAGTATTTATTTAAATGCTTTTGGGTTAGTTATTAATCCTATTTGTTTATATCCACCTTGTCTATTGTATTATCATGATCTTTTGTCACCCTAGGTTGGTTCATTATTTAGCTGGTATTATCATAGCACCAGCGTGGGTTGGTTAGACAAATAGTATTACTTAGCTATGCTATGAGTCACACGTATCATTTGAGTTGCAATTATAAATTTGACTAAGTGACTATGAAAAATTATGTAAAACTATGTGCTATGTGTTATTACTTTGTGATAGTATGTGTTGCACTTAACCAACAAGGTGGAAAGGGATTTTGACTGAGACAAGTGGTAGATACTAAGTGATATGGTGGAACTTTGTGAATGAGAATGATAATCTTTGTAGCATAGTTAGAAATTAGAAGTCTTGCCTTGGTTAATTAAGGACTTAACTTTGTGCACCATTGATCTGGGTCTTTTGTGCAACCACATGTCTAATGGGTTGGGCCTAACTTAGTAAGTTCTGGAGTCTTGATATTGACAACTCAGGTTGTAGGTTAGGAGCTCATTAATGGGTGAAGGTGTGGACTACCAGGAAGATCACATCGTGAGACGGTTCACCGCTTTTCTGTCCAACGGTGTGTGTCGTACCAAAGCACTGTGTATGGGTTGAACGACGGTAAAGCATTACAGAGTGTCAATGCTTGAGATGAAGTTTTTGAGAGGTTTTGTTATGATTAGTGATAGCTACACTGATTATATCTTGTGGGTAAAGTGTACAACCTCTGCATATTGTTAAACAATCTATTCGAATAGTCGCGTCCACGGTCATGGACGTGCTCGGGGATTTCACACGAGGGTTAGAATTTTATAAAATATTTGGGAAGGGAGCTATGTGATCCAAGTCATACGGCTATGTGAAATAATTTGATTATGCTTTGTGTCTTTGTGAAAATAAGCATTAAACTACTATTGTTTATTTGTTTTAAATATGTTTTTCAATCTATTATTTGTATTCAATTGTAAATCTTTGCTTTATGCAAAATAACCACAAAAGTCATTCCTTTGGAATAAGCCATCATCTATACATTGCATTTTGTGGTATGACTTGCGAGTACGGTTGTGTACTCATGCTTGCTATACTAAATCAATAGAAGTTGAGGAGTCTTCGTGCATCTTTGAGGAAGAGTTCTCTGAAGGTGTTGATCATTAGGTCTTAATCCCAGTTGGTTGCTTGTGGTGAATTGATAGGATTTCGTTGAAGTTTATTTGTTCTGCTGCTTATTTAGTTATTGTTAGCCCTGCGAGACTTAATAAATGTAAACTCAACCATAAGGTCAAAACTCTCATTTGTTATTCAAATTAATCGTTCATGCTATTATTCATCTTGTGTGGGTCGATATTTATCTATGTTGACATTGTGTGTACTAGCGTGATCCTGAACTAGTGCAGAATACACAGATGGTTCATAATTGCATTTTGAAGTCCCGACAGAGGTGGTATTAGGGCCATACTAATTGTAGTTTTTGACCTTAGTTAGATCAGCAGTTTTTAGAGTGTCCAAATTATTTTCTAAAGCAAAAAATTAACTAACAAGATTATTGGACTGCTTAACCTCTATTATGTCTATCTCAACTCAACTATTGCTGAATCTTCCCTCCCAGCTGTTTTAAATTGGTTCTTACCCTTGTCTGTTTTGACAGATGTCTCATCTTCAGAACTATGGTGAGGGAAAGGGTGGACTTGCTACAGAACTATGGAAGCTTCTGCAAGTGCTTGGAGGTTTTGATCGACCGATGTACTGAGGCACCAACTGGGTGGTGAACGGTCGAAACCATGGAGTGATCTACCGATTGACCATCTATGCTCAGAAGGACACCAAAGCCTGCCGCCTTCTTAACATCTCAATCCGAAGGATCGTCTGGACCAAAGGAGTTCAAGAGTCATCACGCCTTGCTACCTTGAGGATCTGCAACATCTACACTCGTGAGCTTAAGGACACAGTCTTCTGCTACCATCCACATGCTTCTGCCGTGGACCTTTATGCACGATACACGACTACAGATGGAGAAAGCAACACCACCGTAGTGCACCTTGCTCAGTTAGCTGCCGCCCAGGAGGAATCTTTGGAGCTAGCCGCCACAAAATTGGAGTGCGTCTACGAGACCCTGGAGATGGCAAAAGAAAGAATCGCAACACTGGAGCAAGCATTGTACGACCAGTTTGAGCAAGAGGAAGAGCAGGAAGAACCGGATGATCCAAAAGAAGAAGATCCAGAAGAAGCCGAGGCACCCGCAGAGCCAGAGGAGCTAGTTGTGCCTACACCAGATATGCATGTTCCTGCTGCACTAGTCTCGGGGCACCAAGACCAGTTCACAAGGATGGCGCGCAGTTCCAAGTCTACAGCAGGAGGGAGCACCGTCGTGGTTGTGGAGGCTACCTCATTGAGCAGTTTGCTAAAGTTTTTAGGCTTAGCTAGTTTAAGATTGGGAGCGTCGCCCTTTAGACGGTAGTTTGTATGTTAGATTTGCGTGTGTTTTCTTGTGTGCAGCATGAGCTGCGAAGGCCCTTGGGCATTTATTGCAGGCGTGCTAAAACCCCTATTAATATAAGTATTTCAGTTGATTTCTTGAAGCTGTGTTTGTTGGGTTAATCTACCCCCGACTAGTTCTTAACTTATCTTGTGTTTGTTATCTTATCTAACCCATGGAGCTTTCACGGATGGTTCAAACTCGTAACGCCACCACCGGTGGTTACGGAACCAATGGGTCAAGGGAATGAGCAGACACCTCTAGGAGCGATCCATACAAGCACCCCCAATTGATCTGCGAGAACCTTGGAGCTTTTATGGTAGCTCAAGCGCAAATGATATACGATGATGAACCGGATGCGAGAATATGAAAACAATCGAACAACAACAATAATGGGGCACCAACTACTCATAATCACCATGGGTATCCAAGTTGGTGGAGTTCATGAGGACTCGCCACCAGCGTTTTTGGGAATGTTTCACGGTTGAAGGCGTCGATTGGCTTGGCGTCATCGAAAAAAGCTGCGATCACCCAATGCGTGATCGTGAGAAGGTTCTATCGCCACTAATCAAATGGAGGGTATTGTCGTTGAATGGTGGGAGAACTTACATGCACATGAGATGCCACAAAATATTACTTGAGAAGAGTTCTCAAAATCTTTTCGCTAGTATCATGTGCGAGAAGGAATTATGGATCTGAAGAAGGATAAATTTTATGCGATCAAGCAAGGAGGCATGTCGACAATCGTTGTCTCAATAATTTTCTCACTACTTGGATTATCTTTGCGAAAGATATCGCAACTAACAAAGCTCGTTAAGAGTCGTTTCTTAAAAGAATCAATCTGGGATGCAAGTCGGTTTAATTGCTCATACCTTCCCAGATTTCCAGGAGCTAGTCAATAAATCTTTAATCCTTAAGGATAAGCGCAAAGAATTGGAGGACAACCGAAAATTCAGAATGCCTCAGCAAGCAAGCCACCAGTCTCAGAAGGGAGCAAGAACGGTTTCTCAACAGTTCGCTAGTTTTCCGCCACAAAACTCTTTCAGGACGCCTACACCAACCTCATCACCTCCTCCAGTCGCTCAAAACTTTCACAACCCTACTCCAGTCAGCACCAATCCAGAAAGCAACCAGCAGAGTGGAAAAGAGTTTGCTATACCATCCGTCAACCAGGGTACTTCGCCAACCATTGTCCTCAGAAGAGAACATTGACTCTAGTTCGTTTTAACCTTGGAGCTATACCAGCCAAGATGCCAGCGCCAAGCAACAACCAAGGAGCCTTTCCAGTTGCTAGTTAACCCGAAGGAGCGCCGCAATCCGTGGTCAGAGGCCATGTTAACCACGTCACCTTGGAAGGAGCCTAGGAAGCACCCGACGTCGTATTGGATAAGTTTCTGGTTAACTATGTACCTGCATCAATTTTGTTGATTCTGGGGCTTCATATTCATTTGTTTCTGGAGTTTTTGTAACCAAGAACAAATTAAAGGTTATGCATCTTAAGCATACTCTGTCAGTCCAATCACAAGGAGCAGAGTTAAGCTCTAAATTGGGATGTTTAGGAGCTAAGTTGTTCATAGCTATAATTGAGTTTTTAGCAAACCTCATTGTCCTAGACATCCAAACCTTAGATGTCATCCTTGGCATGAATTGGTTATCAAAGCATAAAGTTGTGTTAGATTGTGGACGAAGAGCCGTAACGATCAAAGATACTAAGGGAAAGAAGGTGGAGTTTCTAGTCACTACCACCCGTGATGGACATATGTTAGTCAATAACTTGAAGATGTTGCTTTGAAGATGTACCTATTGTCGAGAATACCCGATATTTTCGGAAGATTTGCGGGAATGCCACCTGCACCGTGACATTGAGTTTGTTATTGATCTAGTTCCAAGAACAACACCGATTTCTAAGTGACCCTATCGGATGCCGTAGATGATTTAGTAGAATTGAAGAACCGTTGAAAAACTTCTTGAGAAAGATTTCATAAGACCTAGTTCATCGCCATAGGGGCGCGGTCTTGTTTGTCGGGAAGAAGGATGGAAGCATGAGAATGTGTATTGATTATCGTTCTCTCAATGAAGTTACTATCAAGAACAAGTATCCACTGCCTAGAATTGATGATTTGTTTGATCAGATGAAATGAGCCGGAGTGTTCTCCAAGATCAATCTGCGGTCAGGTTACCATCAGTTGAAGATTTGTCCGAAGGATATACCGAAGACCGCTTTCTCAACGCGGTGCCAACATTATGAGTTTTTAGTCATATCTTTTGGTCTGACTAATACCCCTGCATAGTTCATGAACATGATGAAAAAGTATTCATGAAATATTTGGACAAGTTTGTGATCGTGTTCATTGACGATATTTTGGTTTATTCAAAGGCAGAAGAAGAACATGCCAAACACCTGGGGTTAATCTTAGAGAAACTTAGAGAGCATCAGTTGTATGCTAAGTTCGATAAGTGTGATTTACGAAAAAAGGAAGTTAATTTCCTTGGTCATGTGATGATAGTTGAAGGAGTAGCAGTTGATCCCGGTAAAGTTAAAGCAGAATTACATTAGGAGCAGCCCAAGACCGTTACTCATATTCGCAGTTTCTTGGGAATGGCAGGATATTATCACCTCTTCATCGAAGGATTCTCGGCGATTGCTAAGCCTCTTACGCAATTGTTGAAGAATGAGAAAAAGTTTACTGCACTGACTTGTGAAGAAAGTTTTAAAGAGTTGAAGAAATATTTGACATCGACCCTAGTGCTAATTCGCCGGATATTCAAAAGGATTCGATATCTAAGTGATGCTTGGCGTCAAGGATTAGGATGCGTCTGATGCAAGAAGGAAGAGGCATTGCTTCAGCGTCAAGGCAATTGAGATCTCATGAGGACAATTACCTTACCCATGATATAGAATGTCGTAGTGCATGCTTTAAAGATTCAATGCCATTACCTCATCGGTGTCGTTATGAGATATACACATATCATAAAAGCCTAAAGTATATTTTCACTTAGTCCGATCTGAATATTAGACAAAGAAGATGGTTAGAGTTAATAAAGGATTATAATCTCGTAATCCATTACCATCACAGGAAAGCCTAAAGGATTATAAGAGCTCTTGTAGTACTTTAGAAGTAAAGGGAATTGTCAGAAACTTCACGAAGAGTTTGAAGTTGAAGATATAAGTGGTAGCCGAAGGATTTGTGGCCAGTTTAGAAGTTCAGTCTACACTGGAGAAGCAGATTCACACTGTCCAACCAAAGGATCTCGTGATAGCGAATATCAAGCTTAAGATGGAATAAGGTAAATTTAAAGATTTCACCAAGGATGGTCAAGATACGCTTTGGATTAACGGGCGTATCTGTGTGCCAGACATTGATGGCTTGAGACAGCTAATTTTGAAGGAAGCCCATGACTCAAAGTATTCCATTCACCCTAGAAGTACTAAGATGTATCAGGATGTTAAGAATAAATTTTGGTGGACAAATTTAAAGTGAGAAGTCACAGAGTTTGTCGTCTTGTGTGACGTGTGTCAGAAAGTAAAGGCAGAACATCAACGACCAGCGGGTCTGTTAAAACCTCTGAAGATTCCAGAGTGGAAATAGGAGGAAATCAGAATGAAATTTCAATACTGGTTTGCCCAGGACTCAATCAGGTTATGATTTAATTTGGGTAACAGTTGATCGTTTGACGAAAGTTGCCCATTTCTTGCAAGTCAAAACCACCTACTCAGGAGACCACCTTGCAGAGATGTTCATATCAAGAATTGTCAGTTTGCATAGTGTGCCTAAGAAGATTGTGTTGGATCGAGGATCTCAATTCACCTCTCGTTTTTGGCAAAGTCTCCATCAACCATTGGGAACTCACTTGAATTTCAGTACTGTGTATCACCCCCAGACAGATGGGCAGACTGAAAGAGTAAATCAAATATTAGAAGATATGTTGAGAGCTCGTGCTCTAACTAATCCTACCAGTTGTGATAAGAGTTTGTCGTATGCAGAATTTTCATACAATAATAGTTACCAGGCCAGTCTCTAAATATCACCATTGGAAGTCTTGTATGGTCGTGCATGCAGAACCCCTTTGAATTGGTCAGAAACAGTTGAACGTTTAGTATTCGGACCAGATATTATTCAAAAGGTAGAAGACCAATGTTTATGATCTGAGAAAGATTAAAGATAGCTCGGTCGAGCGGAAGAGCTATCTTGATAACCATCATCGTGACCTCAGCTTCGAACGAGAAGATTTTATTTATCTTCGGGTTACCCCGCTTAGAGGTGTCAGAAGGTTTCATGCAAAAGGGAAGCTTGACCTTAAGTATGTTGGACCATTAAGAATTTTGGATCGTCGAGGAGAAGTTGCCTATCAGCTTGAACTATCGCAGTCGTTAGCCGGAGTACATGATGTTTTCTATATCTCTCATTTGAAGAATTCTATATCTCTCATTTGAAGAAATATCTTCGTGTGCTGTCAGAACAAACTCCCTTAGATTGAATTGAGCTGAAAGATCTCACTTATAAAGAGCAACCAGTCAAGATTTTGGATGTCACAGAGCGTCAGACCAGAAGCAAGATCGTTCATTTTTGCAAAGTTCAGTGGAGCAACCACTCAGAAGGAGAAGCAACGTGGGAGCGTGAAGAGTAATTAAAACCGAGTTTCCTAGCCTTTTCTCTAGCTAACCTGAATCTCAGGGTCGAGATTCCTTTAAGGGGGGAGGTTTATAACATCCTAATTTTCTGATCTTTAAAAATCTTTTAAATAGTTAGTAGTTGGAAAATGCACCCTTTGAATTTTATTTGAATTTTTAATAAAACTTAACATGGACTTTCAGTATTAAAATAATTTAATATGATTAATGACAACTTCAACAATGGTCAAAACTATTTTATTTGGGTTCTAGGTGCTTGGATATATTTTCTAGATTTTTCTAGAAATTTTTTCGAGTTCATTTGCTATTTTCTATTTGCTATTTGCATTTTCTATATTTTCTAAAAAGGAAAAACTAATTAATAATCTCAAAATTATTTGGGCCGAATCTTCTTCTCAGCCCATTCCTATTCCTTCCCGGCCCATCTTCCCACGCCAGCCCGCGTTGCGCGCCGCGCCTTCGTCCCACTGCCAGGTGGGCCCCGCCCATCAGGTGGTCGTCGTCACCCCTCCCGTCGCCTTCCTCGCGCCGTGTCTTGACTGCGTTCTCCATGGCCGCGCATGGAAGCTCCGTCCGACAACGGAATCTCCAACAAGAAAATGTTGGTTCGACCTTACCCTTTTAATCCTCGTACCTTCCCGCACCTGAATCCAACTAAATCGTATCCCGTATCCACTTCAAACTCGAAATCAACCTTGTGGCCAAAACAAACTCGATTTGGGGATTTCCAAATCTAGTATGCCTGAGGCCTATAAATAGGACCCCTGGGTTCACCTTCTCGCGCTGATCCCGAAACCCAGGCCATCACACCCCTCAAGCTTTATCGCCGCCGCATTGAAAGTTTTAGGGTTTCCACCGCCGCCGCACATTTTCTTTAGATTGTGTCATCGTCTTCGTCGCCTCATTGTCGTTGACCACGTCGTCGTATTCGCCGTCACCAGAGCTATCTCTAGCACCCCTTCACGACCACGAGACGTCATTGGTGTTCGTCGCTGACAACAGCCGCACCTACTCCGGCGCTTCATCACCAATTCTGGCAAACTCCATCGACCTTCTGTGCCAATGCTAGTACCGGTATGTGTGCAATAACATATTCTACCCAGTGCGCGCATCCTCCACCGATGAAGTGACGTTGTTCGCCGTGGCCAGATTAACCCGAGCCTCACCGTCGTCTTGTCGACGTGTCGTTCCACATATACTCATGAGCACAAATGTCATGCCACATCAACTCGCGGGTACACTTGTCTGCTACCTCACCTACCACGTATACTTGTACCGCCCGCGTGTCTACTTAGTCGACCGCGTCAGCGCTTGTGTGTTCCGTCCAAACTCTAACCCAGATCCAATCTGGTGTAAACCCAGTCCACTATACACCGTGTCTATACCGCGTGGGGACCACTAGCCAAATCACTGTTCTGGGAACATTAACCCGTAGGACCTTCCACGACCAGGTAGTTGTAACCTTCTACGACCACGTAGTTGTAGCCTTCCATGACCATACGATCGAGATCTTGAGCCATGTGGTTGAAGCTCCTTACGAGTGCAGCGTGGTCGAAAGCAATGTATAGTGCTTGATGAACAATACTCAATGTATAGTCTTGATCCCAATCGGTTGCCTATGATGAATTGATGGGATTCCGCTGAAGTTTATTTGTTCTACTGCTTATTTAATTATTGTTAGCCATGCGGGGCTTAATAAATGTAAACTTGATCATAAGGTCAAAACCCCTTATTTATTATTTAAATTAATCATTTATGTTATTATTCATCTTGTGTGGGTCGATATTCCTCTATATTGACACTATGTGCACTAGCGTGATCCTGGTGAGAGACCATGTGAGAGGTGTCCCCATGTGAGTGATGAATATTTGACACTTTTATTGAAAAGTTTGTGATTTGGTTCATTGCTGTTGTGCTGCTGCTGTTTTGATTTTGTACTATGCGGAACTTCCGCCAGAATCTTGAATGCAGTTAATCGAACTTCCACCACAGGAAAGTGGAACTTCCGATTGTGCGCAGACCTGAGCAGTGTGTTTTGTTTTTGTACTCTGCGGAACTTCCGCCCTGGGAATGCAGAAGTACCGTTAATTGGAACTTCCGCACTGGGAGAGCGGAACTTCCGACAGTCTTGCAGAATCGAGCGATGGCGCATAGTTTTTGATTTTGAGTTGTGTGGTTCATGAATGGGTTTGAGTCTAATGCAAATGTTAATTCCATTATCTTGAACAATGCTATGTGATGTGTTTCTTGTCTATGTTGGCTGCAGGACGTCGAGGCGGAGTCGAGGCGGAGTCGTGGCGAGACACGTGGAGACCGGACTAGACGCAGGTGGCGTTGAGGTCAGAACGGTCAAGGTGTGTCGAAGACGGCGTGAACTCGAAGTGGTTGCGAGTCGTGGACAACAAGGAGTGCGGAAGCCTTCCAGAAGGTGCACGAGGGGCGAAAGGGTAATTTTGCAAGGCGGCACAAGTGGAAGCGGGATCCGTTCGGGTTTAGCCGGCTTAACGAGTTGGAGACCCGTTAGCCAAGGGCTATAAATAGAGGTGAAGGCCTGGTTGTAATGTGACTTTTGTGAGAGAATATTAAGGTTTGCTAGAGTCAAAAGTAGCTTTGAGAGGTTGTTTTGCTTTGTGGCTTTAGTTGTTGGGAGAAGGCAGGAGATGTCTCTGTGTGTGTGCCTCTCTTCTTGAGCTCCTGGTGCTCTTCCTCCCTTGCTATGTGTGTGTTCCTTTGATGGAAGGGAGAGGATGGATTGAGTCTCTTGTAATCATTCCTCTGTGTGTGTCTCTGTAATCCATTGGTGCAAGGAATGAAAAATCTCTTGTTTACTTTCCTGTTCATGTCTCTGTTCTTATTCTCTCGTAAGGCTTGATTCTTGAGATTTTGTTTTTGGTTTGATTCTTGTTGGAAAGTGCCAAAATGAGTTGCTCTTTGTTGGGATGATGCCACAAGATCGTTTGATCGACTTTTCCCAAGAGCAAATCGACTGTAATCTCAGTTCTTGATTTTTGGCTTTCTCTGTTCTTCCTTCCCGTGCCTAGGTCTTGGATGAAAATCTTGTTTCTCTTCTTGAGATGGCATGAAACTTGGCATGTTGAATCTATAGGCTATTAAGTAGCTATCCTCAAAGTTTCATCACTCAAGAATCCAAGAATCATGCGAATTTCAGTTTTTGGTCTTTCTTGCCAAAATATTCAAGAAATCCGATTTTGCTTTGATTAATGGATCTTTGTCTGCGATTCCTTCTCAATGAGGTCAAGATGTTGTTTAAGATGATGTCCTGTGAGATTTGACTCGAGAAGAGCAGCAATTTGTGAGTATTTTGGATTTTTAGAAATTTCCAGTACGTTCTGTTCTTCTGTCTGTGACAATCGGAACTTCCGCATTTTACACGCCGGAACTTCCGCACTGGAAGACCGGAACTTCCGATTGTCGACAGAGCAGCCTAGAAATTTGGGAACTTCCGCCTGGAAGACCGGAACTACCACAGTGCGGAACTACCGCATGGATAATCGGAACTTTCGATTTCTGACAGAACCGCCTAGATTTTGTTTAACTTCTTGGATTTGATTCACCTCTCGTCTTTTGATTATCAGAGGGTTTTGGGTTGCTGTGTGGACACTTGAGAGGAGAAGATCTTAATTTTTAAAGGCACCATTCACCCCCCCCCCTCTGTTGCCATTTCGGTCCTACACCTGGACTAGTGCAGAATACACAGAGGGTCCAGAATTCCATTTTTTGGTCCCAACAGTACCTCCACATGGGATGTGCTCATTTATTCAGAGGGCTAATGCGATACGTGATTAAATCCTTCACCACGTGGCATCCGGTGAGCCCCTCTTCCTTCTAGTCTATTATGGCTTGAATATAGGGGGCGATCCGACCAAGATCCTTGGGAATTGAATCCCAGGAAGAAATCTTCTCAATAGCCTTCCCTACGAAGGATAGGCTATCTTCATTGGTCGTTCCCTAGTAGGACCACCTCTTTTTCCATCCCGGCCATGACGACCAGGTGAACATCTGAATGTACTGTTTCGACTTCCCGTCGTGGAGCTTCAGATCACAGCTACTGGCGAATCCCGCTATTCTAGTCATCCTGTAGAAATACCAGAATAGCTCCAAGTCGGTTGGAATTCCCAAGTAGGCCTCATACGTAAGATTGGTTCTAGATCACCGACAAGCTGCATTGACCGTCTTCCTCACCGAGGTGCTCCACTGTGGACCACTCATCTTCTTCCTTACCAAAGTGCTCTGCCGTTTGGTCCGCCCGTGCACCTCTACCATCTTCATCGCCAAGGTGCACCTCTCTGTTCACTTGCTACCCCGTGCACCTCCCTCTTCTTCCTCGTCGAGGTGCACCTCCCTCTTCTTCCTCCGTCAATGTGCTCCGTTGACCACCCTCCATGGTCCTCGCCGGCGCCGCCATATACTCCTTTGATCCGGCAATGAGTACACATGTACTCCTCGGCCGTCAAGGTGCTCCGCCTCGTCGTGTATCGTGTCGCTGCCGTTCGCCATCATCTTCCTCGACGGTGTGTATGAGTATAGATGTATGTTACGTGTGCTTTCTTTGATATGTACATTGGACTGTTTGTATGAGTATAGATGTACAGTGAATTGTGTGTATAAGTATAGATGTGCAATGGACTATGCTTATGTACCATGCATTATTTTAAATTCTTCTCATACGTGTATCGTATATGGTACTATGTATTTTTTTAGTATATCCGTATGAGTAGAGTATAGACTACATGATTCAAAATTCCAATTTCAAATTTCAAACAACTCAAAAGCATTGAAGAGAAAGAGAGTGTGTTGGTGGGTCCCGTATGTACTTTAATCTCTGGTAACAAGTGCATGAATCCTTCCCTTTATTTCCTAAATTCAGCAATAATCATTAAATTAATTTTTGAACTAATCTTGATGCATGCTGCGCGGATGAGACCGTGGGTGCATCTGGACTGTAGACCGGGCTTTCCGTATCTTGAGCACGTTAGATAACGCGGCACCACACCAACTCCATCTTCACGTGCCGCTCAACGATCCATCCATGTATCTAGCAAGTCAGCCTATTTGCATTATCATCTATATATATATATATATTAACGCTATGCTTCCTACACCACTGGCTTCGTATAGATGATCTACCAACCTAGCTTGCACGATTCCGTTCCATCGCACGTCGAAGCGACGAATTAATTCTTCCACGGCCAGGGAAGACGAGGAAGAGGAAGAAGAAACCAACATAGCGAGCAGGTGGAACTAAACGATCAAGCGTTGCAGCTTTCAGCTTGACTCGGCTGACAGCTACTCGTCGTCGACCGGAAAGAATCAAAGAAACGCGTGCGTACGGGATCGTTTTGTCCGAAGTGCTAGCAGGCACTGATACCGGTTTTCTCCGTCCTAAATTCCATGTAAAGCACGATCACATTAGAACATGCACAATACAATAGTGCACAATACCGGTTTTCTCTCTCTCTCTCTGCGCTATCCGCGTGGAAATTGTGAGGTTTTTTGCACCGACAGATTCGCGGTTAAGTCTTGGGTTGGTGATGAACGGTGTGGAGGAGCTCGAGGCTAATTGCAAATTGATTTTTTTTTTTTTTGAAGGCAGAAAATTGACTTGTGAAGGGAACTTCTTACCTAAGATGTGCATGGCCACCTTAGACTGATTTTTAACCTTGGGATTTCATCACTAGCTGATGGTAGGGCTGCTTTGTTACTAAACTATAAGAGGCTAAAACAAGGCTGAAATGGTCATTTGCTTGGAATAGATATAAAGTGGTTATTTCGTCAGTGCAAGAATGCCGTAGGCCCGTAGGTGGCAGTGTTGTCATATATTATTTAAAATATTTCAAAAAATGTATGAAAACACATTGTTCACTGACATTGAGGGCCGAGTGTTAGTGCCCAGCTAAACATGATGCATGACCACATGTCCACATCTATACATGTGGTATAAATATGCTCTGACTGACAGAAAAAAAAGGAAGGAAAGGAAAAAACTGAAGCAGATATTTTGTTGTTTTTTATACTGAGATAATGCAGGATTCATGGGTACAAACCACAAAGTGCATGTTCCGTTTCCGAGCACTCAGATCTAGCTAATCAGATTGGAGCTAACCACGTGCTTGCAGCCTAAAATCCAGCGTCATTTGGCTTCTTTAAGCTAAATACTAGTGCTATTACTACCTCCATATGCAGTTACAGTATTCTGTTTCTTTCTAGCCTCCTGCTGCTTCTTAATTGAACATCCCAATTGGAAATGTCTCCAAGGCCAAGTTGATGTGGTCTCTACTCTAGTACTCTGCTCTCTACCTCTCACTGGAGTGGCAAGTTCCCAATGGATTAGTGCCTTTTGTAATCCTGAACAAGATATGCTGGGTCCCTTGCTTTCACTGGGCTTCTTTTTATTATTGTTGTTTTTTTGAGAAAATAGAGTGTTGTTTACTTGTTTTCAATGGCATGGAATGAATTCAATTTGCATCCTGTCGGAGGGGAGGCCGGCCGTTAGGTTTGGTGGAGGTGGTTTTGGCGGCGGCGGTTTGGTGGCACTGATAGAAGTATATAAGTATAGAGCAGAAGCTGGGACACTGGTCCTGAAGATAGATGAACCTAGTATGTTGCTCCTGAATAGATTCTTTTTGAATTTTGTTTGCTATTTTGTTCCAACATCTTGAATTTGAGAGTAATAGAGATACGCTCGGTTTATTCCAAGTAGATTTGATTGACTTATGTACGCAGCGTCTAGAGGTTAAACTTGTGGACGGCTCGCATTGAATACACTTCAGATGTATAGATATGATCAAGTTTAAACACCAATGATTCTTGAAATATGAGTTGTACCCCGAACAACTCCACAAACCCTACCAGACCTCATGGATCAAAAAAGGAAAAGGAAAAAACTACTCAGAGAAAGGGATGGTCTGAATGGAATTGGATAGATGAAATGTCCTTCATTTGTCTTGCTCAGAGCAATATCCAAACGACTAGAATCAAATTATGATGATGCTGGGACTCAGCGTTGGACCATCCATGGGTTTGGTGGTGCCTTTGGTTGTGTTTGGTGGTAAAACAACAAGGGCAAAGCTGCTGTGTGCTCCAGCCCCCAGGTGATCCAAGCTAACATCCTCAGGCAGGCAGAGGTAGCTTGGCATGTCATGTGTGTTCTGATTGATTCGTTGCTGAGGGTAAAGCAAGCGATAAAAATGGTAGCCCCTCAGGCTGCAGCCGTGGCAATCATACCCAACAACACATACACTACTGCTGTATTTTACATGTTTTTGGAAACATGACAGATGGCAGCACAAAATACTCTTAAAAACATTTCTTTCATACTCTAATGTAGCAGCAAAAAAAGGAAGTGTTTCAGACTCTAATAATGTGACAACTAAAATGAAAGAAACACAACCACACAATCTTAGCAAATATCACTCACCAATGCTGTCGCATACCTAACCCTCCAACGCTGCCCGGCTGTACTCTTCTAAATTTCTAACTCATGAAAATGAGACTTCCATGAACTCTGCAAATCATATATGATGTATGCATCATCACATGATCACATCCTTTTCGCTTTCGATCATACAATGTCAAGTAGTCGTGATTTTGCAAAGCATTGACCATCTTGCAAAATTAGTTACTGTTGTAAAATTACAACTAGCAAATTCGAGTCACACTTCCACCTTAAATTTGAAGTGTGGGGTGAATAAGTCTTATCCCATCACATCACAAAATTTTTTTTGCAACTAGCAAGTACGATGAAGCAGCTAGTCATATATACTAATGGACCACATGCCCGAGGAAAGTATCAGAAGACCGCAGGGTATCACAAGCGTTTGCCACTGTGATCTGAACATGGCTTAGGTTTTTGTTCATATTTTTGAAGAGAACTTGACATTTTTTTTTCTCATGAAGCATTTGCCTTCTGTGTGCTTGCCATTGCCATCGCCATCGCCAATCACAATGGTGGATATTATTCTCCATATGCCTGGGACAGCTCCAACTCTGACTCTGAGACAGCTCTTTTGATCCAGCAAAATATGGTACAGGTTTTGCATGCATGGAAATAGGGAAAATAGCACAAGTGAGGACCAAGGACCATGAGGTGGATAGTGACACTTCATGTGGGGGGAAACTGAAGGAGAAATGTTTGCTTATGGCAAACAGATCAAGAATGCCAGTACTTTAATATCCAGGGCTAAACAAACAGCAATTCAGAGCAGCAGGACAGAAACTTTTCATATGGTACAATGGTAAGGGGCACCCAATGTTGGATGTACATTGGCAGTGCCTTGGTTCCAGCAATGCAGCAAACATTTGTCATCATACCAAGGTTTGAACCAAGATGTGGCATAGGGTGACACTATGACAGAACAATATTACCATGCTGGGCTGAATATCTGTTCGATCGAAAAATTCAGAGCACATACGATAAGTCACTATTATACAGATTTACCATATGCTACCTTGGCAAAATCTAGCAGGACAAAGGATTCTGTAATTCATCCAGTATTTTCTTATCCTTACCAGCAATAGCATGATCCTTGAAAATGCATCATAGTATGAGCTTGAAAGGGAGCAAAGATACCAAAAGCAATATGGACCACCAACAGCAATGGTATCTATGTTAAAGTTACAAATGGAGTAGGAAATGCATGTGCCCTTGACAGTATTCCTTGCTGCAACGCGCATCCAATCAAACTGGGCAGCACATAAACATGTGGGTCTTCTGTACTTTAGTCTGGTGAAGACATGGTGCTTTGTACTATACAGCTACACTGCACAATGTCCTAGTTTTCAATCACTTCAGTTCTCTTCTCACCTGCATTACCATCTTCTTGAGCACTAACCCGACTTCTATGCAGCAATGAAAATGTGAAGAGGAATGGGCTAAAAGGAAGCATGATGACAAGCAGGCTGTAATTGTCTAATGATAAGAGTGCCCCATTTTCTTGGGCAGATCCAGCCTGTTATTGGCAATTTGGCATGTTCTTCTTCCCACATGCCCATGATTTCGAGTATTCATGGCCCCCAAATTTGCTTCCAAAAGGCCAGATCATGTCCAGTGGTATAAGAAAAATATCATTGGCCACACTGGTTACACCAGGAATGTCGGTGCCATGCAATGTGGTGGCACGCATATCAACAATATCTGGCTGGATGGAGTCATCGACGCTGACCACCAGAATGGCTCGAACACGAGCCTCATCAGCACACCAGCGCTCAAAAGCGTCTATGACATACTGAAAGGCCTCATCAGCAGCAATAATAGTGGCCTCTACCTCCGTCTTGGCAGCCTCATCTTCTGCAGGAGGTGCCGAAGTAGGCTGTCGGGCACCAGTAACATATCCCCAGAGGCGGAGACCATCGAGCGTGATCTCCATGAGTGAAGACAACAACCTGTAGTTTGTCTCATTAACCTTGGATCCCGAGAATGGGGTCGCAGCTAATGGAATGTAGCCATCGGTGAGACGGCTACCGGATCGCACGGCGCTTAGATCAACGTACTTTTTTCTCGGGCAGAATCTCACTAAAACCGGCCCACGCAACGCAAGAGACAAAGCACGCACGCGGGGGGAACTAGGTTCCCCCAGCGGCGGCGGCCCGGGCACGGCAGTGGATCCAGCGGTGGCGACAACTCCAGTAAAGCGCAACTTCGGGAGCAGCGGCGGCGACCCAAGGAGGGCGACGGCGGCGCAGATGCAGTGGGAGGGCTCCGGGTCGGCAGAGCGGCGGAGAGCGGCTCGAGTGGCGGTTGTTGGAATTGCAACTTGTATTGAATATGAGGCCAATGGGCCAATATATATACACAATGAGGTTACAGATAAGGAAATCAAATCAAATCATATCTCTAACTTATATCTCTAACTATATCTCTAACACCCCCCCTCAAACTCATGGTGGATCAACAACACTGAGTTTGGAGAGGTAGAAGCCGTGCTGTGCTCGAGTCTGGGCCTTCGTGAAGAAATCCGCAATCTGAAGCTCTGAAGGCACATACTAAAGAGCAATCACCTGATCATGCACGCAAGACCTCATGAAGGAAGCATCAACACCAATATGCTTGGTGAGCTCATGCTTCACGTGGTCACGAACATCGATAGCACTGTCTTTGTCGACAAGAGAGGAGCGGTGTAATGCAAAACACTAAAATCCTCAAGTAACCACCGTAGCCAAGTAATCTCTGCACATCAAGAGAGCCATGGCTCGCAACTCACCTCTGCACTCGAACGGACAACTGCATGCTGCTTCTTCGTCTTCCGTGCAATAAGCGAACCACCAAGAAAAACAAGAAGGCGAGAGATAGACCGCGATCGAGGGATCACGCCCAAGTAGCATCCGAATAAGCTCAAGTCAGAACGAGCCGGAGCGTGGAAAGAAGAGCCGCGAGAGATAGTCCCACGAAGGTATCGCAGAACTCAAGAAGGTGGTCAGAGGGACTCGAGTGGGAGCGAAACAAACCGACTCGTAATGTGAATCGGATAAGTGATATCCGGACGAGTAATGTGACAAGATAGACAAGACTCCCAACAAGATGGCGATAACGAGCCTGATCGTAAAGAGGCTCGCCATCGAGGGTCGGAGGTGAACATTGAGCTCCATAGGAGTCTCAACAGACGCCGACAATGAGAGAGGCGCGATCAAGAAGATCTGAATATACTTCTCTTGGGACATAAAGAAACCATCCGGAGTGGAAGTAACCTCAATCCCAAGGAAGTAACGAAGAGGACCAAGATCCGACATAAGGAATCGCTCACTAAGACGAGCCTTGACAAAGGCAATGTACTCGAGTCATCTCCTGTGAATGATCATATCATCAACATACGAAGGAGAAGAGTCCGACCACGAGACGAAGTGTGGACAAAGAGCGCAGGATCATGATCACTTGTCAAAAGCCAAGAAGAAGGACCACAGAGGAGAAGCGCCAAACCAGGCACGAGGGCTTGCTTAAGGCCATAGAGAGAGCGACGAAGACGACATGACCATACCTCGAGAATGAGAATACCCGGTGGCGGATGCATGTAGACCTCCTCACGCAACTCGCCATTAAGAAAGGCATTCTTGACATCAAGTTGAGAATGCAGACAGCATGGCGAACAGACGCCACCGAAAGAAGAGCGCGCAGGTGGTCATGTGGGCCACAGAGCAAAAGTCTCGTCAGAGTCACGACCATGCTCCTCGCCGAAGCCACGAGCAACAAGACGCGCTTTATAGCGCTCAAGAGAGCCATCGAGCGAGTCTTAATCTTATAGACCCACTTACATGTGATGGGACGAGAGTGAGATGGAAAAGGAACAAGATCCCAAGTACCAAGACGCGAGGGCAAGAATCTCCTCGGCCATGGCATGCCGCCACTCAGATGAGTAACAAAGATCCCGATAGGAGGCGAAGCTCACTAGTGGTCCGCGCCAAAGAAAGGCAAACGGGCAGGGGGCGAATCGATCGGCGATCGCGGAGAGCGTAGCGAGGAGAAGACGGCCCATCGGGGAAGATGAAGCATCGAAGAAGATGAAACATCGAGAGAAGTGGCTCATCCGAAGATCCTCAATACGAGGTCGACGAGTGTAGACGAGTGTAGCGGGGAGCCTCGAGGAGCCGCAGGAGACGAAACAGCGGCGACAATGGCGGAGAGGCCAGAGGAGAAATATGTGGAGACGAGATAGGTGTATCGGAAAGGTCAAAAGGACGAGACTCCACGAGGGAAGTCGAAGGAGAGACAGGGCGTGGGTAGAAGGGACGAGACTCGCCGAAAGTCACATCCCGAGAAATCCGCATCCGTCGACCAACAGATCCCAAAGACCGATAGCCCTTGTGCTCGCACTGCACTTTAAAGACACACTCAATGGATCGAGCGATCGGTTTGGTGCGTTCTCGAGGGGCGAGGAGAACGTAGCAACGCAAAAACAGCATTTAAGGTCGAGTAGTCGAAGGAGACCACAGAGACGCTCAATAGGGATTGCGCCCTGAAGAGCAGAAGAAGGCTGAATGTTGACGAGATAGGTGGCAGTGGAAACAGCCTCCGCCCAAAAGTGAGGTGGAATTGAGGCGGCAATCATCAGTGCACGAGCCGACTCAAGGAGGTGACGATGCTTGCGCTCAGCAACACCATTCTGAGCATGAGCACCGTGACAAGAGAATCGAAGGAGAGTGCCCCGCTCAAAGAAGGAAACTCGCGCAGTGATGAGAGAGGTACTCGCCAGCAGAGTCAGCACGAAAGACACGAATAGGAGTGGAGAACTGTGTGCGAACCATAGTGGCAAACTGTTTATAGATAGACAAAACCTCACTACGAGAAGACATGAAATATATCCAAGTGTGGCGAGAGAAATCATCTATAAATATGATATAGTATCGATGACCCCCTTTCGAAACGAAGGGAGCCGGACCCCAAACATCAGAATGAACAAGATCAAATGGATGTTGAGACACTGACTCACTATGAGGATAAGGAAGTTGAAGCTGTTTGCCTAACTTACAGCCCTGACAATGTAGAGACACGCCTCCCGAGATGCACTTAAGACCACGACGAACTAAAGACGACAAACGAGAGCCACAGATGGCCAAGACGGTGATGCCATTGTTGGAAAGAGCCGTAGATGGAGTGGCAGAGGCGAGAGATCGGCGGCGACGGTGGCGTGGAAGGAAGGTGAAGCTACCAAGCTCCCGAGACGCCGAGAGTCAAGGCGCCGAGGCCGAAACCAACCGAGCTCCGTGTGGCGGTCCCAACACAACAAGAGTCGAGTCGAGAATGATCTGATAACCAAGGTCGATGTCATCCAAAGAGAAAGAAGTCGCATGGTTAGGCGAGGAACATGAGCAACGTAAGGAACATGAAAAGATGAGTTGCTAAGAGGTCCTCGACTGCAGACGAAAGAGAGGTACCATCGCCAGTAAGAACACCGACAGGGAATCAAGAGGTGTAACAAAAGATAGAGTGGAAGAATCGGAAGTCATGTGGAAGGATGCTCCGAATCAAGGATCCACGGGGAGGTACACATCTGTGTAGGTGGTGGTTTCTCGGTTCAAGAGTTAGTCGCAGAACTGCAGAACTCATCCGAGGAAGAACTCAGGCGGCAAGCGCCGTCAAGTCCGCTATCTCACGCTCGCCGAGAGAAAATGCGAAGTAGTCGATGCGCAGACGCTCGTTGTAGAAGTACCGTGCGGTGCTAGGAGAAGAACGGCGTGAAATATGCCGCCGCTTTCTTGTAGCATCAGACTCAATGTGGCCGATCTTGTCGCAGAGGAGCAAGCGAGGACGACCACCGCCAGATGGAGGGCGGCCACCACCACCGTGGCACCTTTGGAGGAGGCGTCTTGGCGTGAAGCGATGCGTAGCAGTGTACGCGCGGCGAGCACGGAGGGGAGTGACATCGACCCGGCACCACTCGACGAGTCTCCTCTCGACGTATCTCGGTAAGGGCCTCCGAAGAGTGACACGAGGGTGGCGTGCAAGTAGTCGGGCACGCCTCTGCTCGAACTTCAGGGCGGCGCGAGTAAGGAACTCGTGAACACGCCAAACTCTGTCGTCAAGACGAATAGCGGCAAAGATGAACAGAACGACCCGCAAGAAGCGAAGAGAGTCCAGCTTGACGCTGATCGCGAACTCGAGCGTAGAAGGCGTCAATAGTAGCATCACCCTGCTGAAGAGAGTGCTCCTGACGAACTACTGACAAGTAGAGGGCATCTCCAGAGGGTTCGTGAGCGCCGTCGAAGATGAGTCCACATCCGGGCACCCATGAAAATCCCACAATCTCGTAAGAAAATCGAGGTCAACATCGGCGATGAAGACAACAGCAGCTCGAGCGTCGTCGTCACACCACTGAGTGTAGGTAGTCAAGCGATCCATGTAGGAGTCCAGGGCCTCTTGGTAGACAGAGGCAGCCTTCTCATCAGCAAGGCCAGCAGACTCAATAGCAGCCTTGTCAGCTGTCGGGGGAAGCGCAACAGACGTAGGCTCCGTCGGAGAAGTAGGGCATGGCGGGCGGTGACATCGCCGCAGAGGACGCCTAAAGACGAAGACCACGCATATGGATGCGCATGTGAGACACGGTCGGTGTAGTTAACACCGTCGAAGATCACCGGCAACGAGGAGAGAAAGCGGTACCCATTGGTAGGCGGCACCGACGGCGCGACGAAATAACGTAGTCTAATAAGCTACCGACTCGCGCGCGATTAGACCGACGCGTTTTTTTTTTTTTTTTTTGCTCCTTTAAAAGAAGCTGACTGGGCCGATTTTAATCGGCCCGATCGAACGAGGAAACCCGTGGCTAGGGTTTCCACCGCTTGATGGCGGCGGCGGTGACCTCGATGGCGGCGGAGACGGGCCGCGGACCACGATTTGGCGGCGGCGGAAGCGGCGCGCTTCCTCCCTACGCACGCAAGTTGGTTCAGCGGCAGTCGGCGAGCGCCGCGCGGAGGATGTCGAGCGGCGCCAGACGCGAGGACGGCACCAGGCGAGCCCGCCACGACGGCGGAGACAAGAAGCGGCGCCGACTCTGGCGGCGGCGGCGGCCGGAGGCGACGGACGTCGGCGGCCACGGAGGCAACAGCAGCTTCCATACCGCAGCTTCCGGCGGTGGTTCCCGATAGCGAGATCCACTGCACGCCTCAATCCCAATGGATCCACTGCACCGACCGGGAAGCGTGGCAGCTTCCGGCGCGGTTTCTGCGTGGAAGAGACAAAGAAGGCAAATACCGATAGCGAATCCTCACGATGAGGCCGACGGTGGCGGCTAGAACAGGGAGGCCGACGGTGGCGGCTAGAGCAGGGAGGCCGGCGGTGGCGGCGGCGGCGAGTTGCGTGGAAGAGGATAGGTAACCCTAATGCTCTGATACCATGTTGGAATTGCAACTTGTATTGAATATGAGGCCAATGGGCCAATATATATACACAATGAGGTTACAGATAAGGAAATCAAATCAAATCATATCTCTAACTTATATCTCTAACTATATCTCTAACAGCGGTGTCCTCGCCTCGAGCTCCCAATCGGCGGAAGCGTCGGGAGGCCCGTGCGGCGGCGGCGCAACTCTTCATGAGCGGCGACTCGCAGCGGTGCTCAGGGCGGACGGTGGCCGGATGGGCGACGACATCGAAAGGAACGGCGGCTGCGGCTAGGGATGGCACCGGAAGGGAACAAGCTAGGTTAGAACTTTGCTCTGATATCATGTTATGAATATCGTGTGTATATTCAAGATGACTCAATGGGCAATATATATAGAGAGTACAAAGAGAGTTGTCATATACAGAAAAAGAAATAGATAAGGAGGATCCTATTCTAACACTAATAACACATCATATACGCCCTAAAACATGCATGCATTTTGCGACTGCATGGTGAGGAGATATAGAATGGTGGCTGCTGTCGTGCAGAACAAACAACAAGCCCACATATGAGCTTGGCTAGACCAACATGTCAGCGTCAGGCAATTCGAGCACCTTGTGCGTTCCTTTTGATTTTGTTCCTGGTCTAAACTGGTTTCCTTCGATGTACCTGCAGCAAACAAAATGGTTGTGTGCCTCAATAGCTGTACAATAGAATATTTTTCAAGTACAAAAGAATTCTGTTTGAGAAGAGTTCAGATTCTAAAGCCAACTTACAGCTCCTTCAAATAGGGATTCTTGTATAATCCTTCAGGAATCCTCCCAATGAAGTTGTTATTGTCCAAGTACCTGCCACAAACCATTGTAACATGAGAATATCATAACCAAATGAAAGATAAAGACTGACGATGATCATAGAATTTTATCAAATTTAAGCAGTAAGGCTCACAAATAGGTCAGTCTCGGAATATGAACTAGTTTCGGTGATATAGATCCAATCAGCCTATTATTGGACAAGTGCCTGCAGAGCATGTACGATAATCAGATGATATTTTTTAATAAAAAAAATGGAGTTTATAGTGACAGGTCTTAATACAGCATTAACTTCAACTTCTGAGAAAACTTACAAAATCTCAAGGTTTGTCAAATTTGCAATCTGATCTGGCAGCACGCCAGTTAATTCATTATTGTTAAGGTATCTGTAGAACAAAAGTTTGCAGTCAGCTCAGGAAGACAGCATCAGCCATTCACGAGAAAAGGAATGAATCTGGTCACTTCTAAAATTTCTGCATACAGATTTCTCAAGGAGGGGAAGCCATTCCCATTGCCAATGAAATCCCTGAGAGTGCCTATCAAGTGGTTGTTACCAACATCACTGCAAAAGGAGAATTTATCATTCACTACAGCATCTCAACAGACCAGCATGAGCATAAATGGAGGCAGCAAATATGCTGCAGTATGAGGACCTAATTTTGCTACAATAGATATATTTTTCCTGTGAACTTGAGAGAGAAGGAATTGGGATGGATGTTTACAGGTGACGAAGGTTCTTGAGAGTTCCAAGTTCAGGGGGGATCCGCCCAGTAAAGCGGTTCTCATGGAGATAAAGATAGTGCAGTTTTGGCAGGTTTGCAAGCTCCACGGGAATTTCACCTTTGAAGTTATTGAAACTCAAATACCTGAAGAATTTCAGTAACAGTTAGAGGCACAGAAAGTGAAACATTATTAATCCATATAAACTCAATGCATTTAAAAAAATGAACTTACAAGTGTGTTAGTTTCTTTAGTTCACCAATTTCCGGTGGAAGCACATCTTGAAGCTTATTCCACCTCAGGTTCCTAAGAGCATCAGCGAATTTTCTTAGCTGAAGAGCAAATGCATTCAAAATAGGTAGCTATGGACCCAAAAACCAACAAAGTAATACCGATTCAATAAAGCATTATCCAAGGATATTGGAATAACACAAAGAATAAGACAAGTATGTTCTATGCGACAAGAACTGAAATGTTTTACAACACCGGTATCTCACCATGAGAAGCATATCCAAATGTACCTCTGTATACACAAAAATATTCCATACTTACAATATCCTGAGGTGTTTCAACCGTCCAATCTGTGGAGGAATTGGCCCCGTCAACTTGTTAGTGTGGAGATCCCTATAGTTGAAGAATTCAGTTACTCTCATGGTTTAAGGTTATGTTAAAGATGTTGTAAGATAAGGCCAAAACTACGAAGATGTTTCACTACACCCTTTTACATGATTATTCAATAAAAGAATCACCTTTGGTCTCTGATATTTTTGGGAAATGATACTGCCTTAAAAGATAACCGATGCAATGTATAAATGGAACAAACACTTCATGCACAGAATTTTGCAACACAGACAAGATGACATAAATCATAAGGAACAATGGTTTGGAATAAATTGGCTCTTCCATTCTGCCTAATGATCTCTCTAAATTCAGGGACCATGACAGAATAGATTTACATGGAAACATAAATTATACAAGAATACATCTGCATAGATGTCTTGTCATGTACTACTACTGATGGTTATTCTAAAACAACAGAAACTTAAAAGTAAGTAACTTCACGCAGGAAAAAAAGAGTTAGTAAATATATCAAGAACATGAACTTCAATCAGGTTACGTTAAATAATTACAAAATGTTAACAGTTTATCATGTGCCTCAAGATGCTTATACAGAACAAAAGAATAAAGCAGCGGTGACAAGAAAAATGTTCTTACAATCTTTTCAAATCCAACAGATTTGTTACTGCTGTAGGGAAAGGACCAACTATTGATACAGCATAGACTTCCCTGAAACAAGGTACACAATATGGTTACTCAGACATGCATATGCATCAACAGTACATAAAGCTTCAGAAAAGCTACATGATTTTGTAATTCATAAAGCTAATACTCAAATCTACAATTGAAGCATCTGAGGCCGCATCGATCGAGACTTTTGATCCATAAGCAGCAGGTGGGTATGATCTTATTTATCTCCAAACCGCGAAAAAGGTAAATTTGCCGTAGAAGAGAAATATAAAATGTTGCATTTAAAACTGGTACTAGAATGATTTAGCATTATTCTTGTTAAGTATTTCAAAATCCTTTTAGCTAGGTTATATAAGGGAAGGAAAATGGCATGATGTATTCGATTTTTCTAGTCCGATTCATGGCCTTTACACAGACCTTTACATCTGGCTTATACAAGAAAGCATGGCTGACTACAGATTTCAGGTTGAATAGGCAACCTGAAGATTCCGACCAAAGAAGTTTTTAAAAGAATGACTCTTTTGTAACTTTGACATAAGCTATCTCAGATAGCTACAACATGGAGGTGACGAATATAAGAGTTTCATATGTTGGTGAGCAAGACAAAATTTTAAACCTTTGAGACTACAGGTATCAAATGTTATCGTTTTTCTCTCTGAAAAGAAACTTTACAATCTAATTATCTAATGACAGCCTTGTATCCTTTTGACATAGACACATACAAATGATAATACATCATAAAACAATCCTTACAGATCCTTATGTATGCCAACAAAAAAAGTAAATTCAAGGACAGGGCATATTTCTTACAGTTCTGTCACAACTCTGTAATCCCCTTGCTGAGAACATGTCACACCAGACCAAGGGGGTAGGTCACCATGCCCACAAGGATCATCCCCAACCCATGAGTAGACAACCCTCCAGCCTAGTGAAGACTTGATCTCATTCAATGCTTTCACTGCAGCACAAACACAACTTCAGTTTCAAGGTTCACACACCAAACAACTACTGAACGGTCGCGGTCGCGAAACGTTGCTAACTCTTGACTAATGTCTATTCTTTTTGTGTGTGTCAGTGTGTGTGATGAGTACCTAGCTACCTATTATCTGAAGTACCTCACAGAAAGCCAAATTTAGACATCTTAAGTGAGAAACTAAAGATAGATTCCACCATTACGCTGAGAGTTTATGCAATATTTCAATATCTAAGCTTCACAGATGCTCAATCGACCCTATAATTGTCAGCGAGCCCAGTGAGGCAACCAATGCAAGCGGACGCCCAATTCAACACCTCTAAGCAGGAGAATGCAGGGTCTCAGATGCGAGGCTGGGTCAGATCTCCGATGGAACAACCAAAAGAACCCATATTTCTAAAAAATATAATATTGTGGAATCGCGTCAACAAACCAGGAGAAGGGCTCAATTCACTACGAGATCGGATGGACAACGGGAGGAAGAAAAGAACAAGAGGGAGAAGAAGCCAGTTACGTACCGTCTCTCTTGACCGTTTTGCCCCGCGCGGCGCCGACCAGGAGGAGGAGGAGGAGGAGGAGTAAGGAGCGGACGAGCGACGCCGCGGCCATGGGTGATGGGAATGGGCAGCTCGCTACGCTAGTGGTGGTGGGGGGCGCGGCGGGAGACCATAAGAGAAGGGGGAGGCGGCGCCGCGCCGGGGTGGGGAGTGGGAAGTGGGAGTGGGCGGATGGGCACTCGCTCACTCACTGCAGTGCCGCGTCGGTGGGTTGGGTCGGGTCGGTCTGAGACTCTCCTCCCTGAGTTGGGTTGGGGCGCACCGAGCGATCGGTGTTGACAGTGAGGGCGTGCCCGCCGACCGGACTCTGCCCAAGTGGAGGTGTGGAATGACGCCAAACCGGCGCGGAAGTTCACGTAAATCACGTCCTTTTCAGCGTTCTCATGGTCATGGTCTGCGTTTCAGTTTTGTCAGGACCCATCTCGCATTCTCGCTACTTGTTTCCCGGATCACATGAGTGATTTGTATGTATACGAAACAGTACTAGGCAGCGACCGGTAAAAAATGCTCTAACAAAAAAGATACTATAGTTATTGATCTATACCGTTGTTTTTTTAATTGGGCAGTGACATCTTCTAATGCACGACATTATAAATCCTCTACATTGATACTTTCAATACATATGATCTATTTCCTTGTTTCCCGCATAGCTCGTAGATCGTTAAAATATAATTTGCTGGGAATGAAGTATTAGCATTTCGCCATTTTTTTCAAGAATAGTCTACCATTTAACCATTTACCAGGTGTTAGAATCGCTATTATTATATGTCATATGGTTGGATCCCAATAAATATACACATCAATTTAAGCAATTTAGAATAAATTTGCATGCGCTGATAATAAATTTGTCCGAGGAGCACACGCCGCCCATTGATCAATAGGGGTGTTCACCGGTCCGCACAACCTGCCAACCCACCCGGATCAACGAGCTTGGATACGGGTTGGGTTGCGTTACTAGCTAACCCATCATATATCAGAGCGGGTCATGGGTTGAACCCGAGTATACCGTAGAACCCATGTCTCCCACTTCCTCATACCGTCGAGTCACACTTCCACCTTAAATTTGAAGTGTGGGGTGAATAAGTCTTATTCCATCACGTCACAAATTTTTTTTTGCAACTAGCAAGTATGATGAAGCAGTTAGTCATATATACTAATGGACCACATGCCCGAGGAAAGCATCAGAAGACCGCAGGGTATCACAAGCGTTTGCCACTGTGATCTGAACATGGCTTAGGGTTTTGTTCATATTTTTTGAAGAGAACTAGACATTTTTTTTCCTCATGAAGCATTTGCCTTCTGTGTGCTTGACATTGCCATTTCCATCGCCATCGCCAATCACAATGGTGGATATTATTCTCCATACGCTCCAACTCTGACTCTGAGACAGCTCTTTTGATCCAGCAAAAGATGGTGTTGGAATTAAATGGGCTAGGCCTATATTATAATATTTAATTTAATTCTTGGTAAATCTCAAAAGCCCATATGTTTGTGCTAAATTGTTTAGTCCCATATGGACAATTGAAGGGGAGTTGCACCTGTTTATAAGGTGGAACGTGAGACCTCTTCTTGTGGAATTGGAGAGAGCCAAGAGACAACACACGCGCGCTCGCTCGCCTCGCCTCGCCGAGTGTGTGTGTGTGCAGGCGTGTCAGGTGCGGGCGCGATTTTCTTTATCTATTCGAAAATCTAAACGCTCTGACATTGATGGCGACTGTTAGTCTCTAGTCTCTTTGGCGGTGAATACTTTTCTAATGAGTTCAATTTATTCTGTGAGGAACATGGTTTAATCCATGAGAGGACGCCTCCCTATTCACCCCAGTCAAATGGGGTTGCTGAAAGAAAGAACCGCACTCTAACTGAGTTGGTTAACGCCATGTTAGACACAGCGGGTCTTTCCAAAGCATGGTGGGAGGAGGCTATATTGACTTCATGTCATGTCCTGAACAGGGTTCCCACAAAGAATAAAGAGATAACCCCATATGAACAATGGGAGAAGAAAAGACTATCACTTTCATACTTGCGTACTTGGGGTTGTTTGGCGAAAGTCAATGTGCCAATTCCCAAAAGGCGTAAGCTTGGGCCAAAAACCGTGGATTGTGTCTTTCGAGGCTATGCTCACCATAGCGTTGGATATAGATTTCTAGTGGTGAAATCTGGAGTACCTGACATGCATGTTGGTACAATTATGGAGTCCAGAGATGCTACATTCTTTGAGGATATTTTTTCAATGAAAGATATGCCTAGTTCATCGAGTCAGGAACCTGATACAATTCCTGAATCTGCCATTCCAATGGAATATTTTGAACAAACCCCTGAGCAAATTCCTGAGGAGGAAGACAATGAAACTCTGAGGAAGAGTAAAAGACAAAGGATCGCAAAGTCTTTTGGTCCTGATTTCATTGTGTACCTTGTGGATGATACTCCAAGTACTATTTTTGAAGCGTATGCTTCACCAGATGCAGAATACTGGAAGGAAACAGTTCGTAATGAAATGGATTCCATTATATCTAATGGAACTTGGGAGATCACTGAGCGTCCTTATGGTTGTAAACCTATAGGATGCAAGTGGGTGTTCAAAAAGAAGCTTAGGGCTGATGGTACTATTGAAAAGTACAAGGCACGTCTTGTGGCCAAGGGTTATACCCAAAAGGAAGGCGAAGATTTCTTTGATACTTATTCACCTGTGGCTAGATTGACCACTATTCGAGTACTACTATCTTTGGCTGCCTCACATGGTCTTCTCGTTCATCAGATGGATGTTAAGACGACTTTCCTAAATGGAGAGTTGGACGAGAAAATTTACATGGATCAGCCAGATGGATTTGTAGCAGATGGTCAAGAAGGAAAGGTGTGCAAGTTGTTGAAATCTCTGTATGGTCTTAAACAAGCACCTAAGCAGTGGCATGAAAAGTTTGACAGAACTTTAACGTCTGTAGGCTTTATTGTGAATGAAGCTGACAGATGTGTGTATTATCGCCATGGTGGGGGCGAGGGAGTCATTTTCTGTCTGTATGTTGATGACATACTGATCTTTGGGACCAACCTTAATGTGATTAAGGAGGTCAAGGATTTCTTGTCTCAGAATTTTGAGATGAAAGATCTGGGAGTAGCTGATGTTATCTTAAACATCAAGCTGTTGAGAGGTGATGATGGTGGGATTACTTTATTACAATCCCATTATGTGGAAAAGGTTCTGAGTCGTTATGGATATAGCGACTACAAACCTTCTCCAACACCTTGTGATCCTAGCGTGTTGCTTAGGAAGAATCGGAGAATAGCTAGAGACCAATTGAGATATTCTCAGATAATTGGTTCACTCATGTATTTAGCTAGCGGTACCAGGCCTGATATCTCGTTTGCTGTGAGCAAACTAAGCCGTTTTGTTTCCAATCCGGGAGATGATCATTGGCATGCTCTTGAGAGGGTAATACGCTATCTAAAGGGTACTATGAGCTATGGCATTCACTATACCGGGTACCCTAGGGTACTGGAGGGTTATAGCGATTCAAACTGGATATCTGATGCTGATGAGATTAAGGCCACAAGTAGATATGTCTTCTTACTTGGAGGTGGCGCTGTTTCATGGAAGTCTTGCAAGCAGACCATCTTAACGAGGTCAACAATGGAAGCAGAACTCACAGCATTAGATAATGCCACTGTTGAAGCCGAATGGCTTCGTGAGCTCTTGATGGATTTGCCGGTGGTTGAAAAACAGGTACCGGCTATTCTGATGAACTGTGACAATCAGACTGTGATTGTTAAGGTGAACAGTTCTAAGGATAATATGAAGTCATCAAGACATGTGAAGAGAAGACCAAGTCCGTCGGAAAAATGAGAAACTCCGAGTAATAGCTTTGGATTATATCCAAACAGCTAAGAATCTGCGAGATCCTTCACAAAGGGTTTATCACGAATGTGATAGACAATGCATCGAGGGAGATGGGTTTGAGACCCACGTGAGTTTTACCATAGTGGTAACCCATCCTATGTGATCGGAGATCCCGTGAAGTAGGATTGGCGAAACAAGCTATTGGTTAATCGGGAGGAGAGTACTTTACAGACCCACTCCATTGGAGATGCAATTCTCTCCTAAATCAGATGGCGAGTTGATTTTTATCTTAATGTGTTCTGTGGCTTTTTAGCAAAGATGATGTCCTCTGAGTAGTCTTGAAAGAGCACACCTATATGAGCCCGATCGCTAGTCACGATCTATGAGATAGGGTAATCTCTAGGAAACTCATGAATAGGCATGGAGTATGACTTTTAAGCTCCAACTCATGGGATGCACGATAGCCTAGTATCAGTTAAGGACATAAGTGAAACTTATTCACACAAAACTGTCAATTCAAGGCTTTGTCCATTGTGCAGTTGTGAATAAGTGTAGCTTCTGTTCTAGGTGGATGTTCAACCCTAACCTGGTCTCCATCAAAACACCGGTATATTAAAACAATAATTGTGGATCAAGGCATTTGATATGTGCCCTTGAGATCTGGTGGGGGATTGTTGGAATTAAATGGGCTAGGCCCATATTATAATATTCAATTTAATTCCTGGTAAATCTCAAAAGCTCATATGCTTGTGCTAAATTGTTTAGTCCCATATGGACAATTGAAGAGGAGTTGCACCTGCTTATAAGGTGGAACGTAAGACCTCTTCTTGTGGAATTGGAGAGAGCCAAGAGACAACACACGCGCGCTCGCTCGCCTCGCCGAGCCTGTAGGATCAAGGATAACCGACTAGAGGGGGGTGAATAGGAGGTTTTTAAAGTTTTTAACAAATTAACAATTTATCCAATTCAATTAATGACTTAGTCTAAACAAGTTATGCTCCTAGCTAGGCAATTTAATCACAATAAGCAAGCTAGAAATATAAGTGCGGAATTGTAAAGACAAGAAATAACCACAAGACACAATGATGTTTTTCCCGTGGTATCGAAGACTTGCCGGTCTTCACTAGTCCACGTTGAGGAAGCTTGACCACCCAAGCCGGCTCCACGAATTAAGCCTTCCCTCGATCACTTGGGTTGTTCTTCCTCCGCTCCGGAGATGGTGAACACCAACCACTCACAATCTTGCTCGGGTCTTCTCACAAGCTTCACTTGAGAAGATCACCGTGCTTCACCGCCAAGCCGTCTAGGAGTGCGGCAACACCCCAAGAGAATAGATCAACGATCCTCGCTGACTTTACTCAAGTGCCAATGAATCAACTAAAGATGAATGCACTTGATCTCCTCTCAATG
Organism: Hsuehochloa calcarea; assembly: GCA_036346395.1. Taxonomy (NCBI): domain Eukaryota; kingdom Viridiplantae; phylum Streptophyta; class Magnoliopsida; order Poales; family Poaceae; genus Hsuehochloa; species Hsuehochloa calcarea. Next base: position 34,044,371 of record CM070597.1, read on the forward strand.
AATGCAAGAGTAAATTGGGAGTAGAATTGAATGCACAATGCTCACAAGGGTTGAGATATCTTCAATGCACATGTAACATCTCCCTTGTGCGATTGGGGAGGTATTTATAGCCTCCACCAAACAATTCTAGCCGTTGGGAAGAAGTTCCCAAAGTTCAAGACATATCGGAACAACCGGCGTGTTAGCATCGGTACAACCGCGCTATACTCAATGCACAGTAACGGCTATGTTACACGCATTAAATGCACTGATATAGCCGTTGGATTTAGTTGCGGTTCATCCGCAGGCAAACACCGGATCGTCCGATTTCGTGGTTTCTAAACCGAGATTTTGCATCTGCTCGAATTTTACAACCGCCAAATACATTTCTAACATCCGTATTATGGTTCATCCGATTATACGTCTTGATGTACCGATTCTCAAAAGAGGTTTTCAAAGGAGATTACACTCGTCGTTATTTTGCAACCGCCGTAATATCATCGGAACAACCGGGATGCGGTCGTCTCGTTCAAGCCATCGGTACAACCGCGAGTTCACGAAATCGATCACCACGAGATCATGACACGTGGAAGGCCACGATGGACTCTTCGTCTAGTGGTCCGTCGAGACACAAGATCTGAGCCGTTTGATTTTAATCCAACGATCCACATGCGTTGCCACTTCGGACGGTCCGAACGGCCCACTTAATCCTAGCCGTTAGATTGAGATCTGACGATCGGCTTGATTTTCAATTTAAAAGGCTAACGGTTGAACCGCTCACATGCCGCCGGAACAACCGCGCTTCGGTACAACCGCTGCTAAGCCTTCTGTTCATCCGATTCCAGAATTAAAGCATCAATTCATTCTAACTTAAATTCAAGTCCAATTTTAAATGTATGCATGATCCTAAGTTGATCCATATGGCACAAGAATAAGCTATCAAGCTACTAGTCGTGATCCCCCTTAATAGTACGGCATTTATCCTATAATCCGGTCTACCAACCAATTCTCCTTAGACCGGTAAAATAGAAAAGGATCCTAGACTATTTGTACCTTGACTTTAAGCCTTGTTGATCTTCACATTTTCCTTTAGCATGCATCCTTGCTTCATCATGTTCATCAAATGGAATTAACCTTGCACATTCTTAGTAAACTAGTTAATCCCATATTCACATATTATCATTAATTACCAAAACCATTTTAGGGGCCTAGATGCTTTCAATCTCCCCTTTTGGTAATTGATGACAACACACTTAATATGTGAGAAAAGTTGTTTTGAATATACTAAGAGTGTATATTCTTTTGAAGTCTTTTGACAGGTAAAATAATCTTTGCAATGAGCATAAGTAAATTTTGAGAATTATTTTTCTTGTCAAATCCAATTAAAAGAAGACTCCCCCTAAACAAATGCATATGGATAGTAAATAATTTGCAAGCATATGTAAAGAATTGAAAATTTTATGAGTTTCTTTTGCATTTATGAACTTGAGGAAGCAATACAATATAAGATATGTCAAATAATTGATTGCATTGCATAAAAAGATAATAAGACATAACCACATTCCACAAGTTCAACAAAAGTTACCAACTATTACAGGCACAAAATAGATCAACAATCAACCAGTTTTACAAAACACATATAAATCACATAAGCCCATAGCTCCCCCTAAAACTAAGTCTTCACATCTTCACAATTTCTCCCCCTTTGGCATCAAAGTACCAAAAAGCATCAAACAGGGGGGTCCTGAGAGGAAGAAACTGGGTCCTGAGCTGGAGCAGGAGCAGGAGAAGCAGCAGGCGGAGCTGAAACTGGTGCAGGATCCGGAGAAGCTGACACAGAGGGCGCGGGATCCTGAGATACTGAGAGGGTGGTAGGAGCTGGAGGAGCTGTAGAGGTAGCTGGAGCCTGAAACTCAGTAGGTGCAGCTGAGGGAGCTGAGGTAGGTGCAGCTGTCCAAGAAGAAGGACCCTTGGGCGACTGAGGAGGTCGGCGAACATAACGCTGAGGGGTCTTGAGAAAATGTTCTAAGTCATTTAGGCCCTCAGACAAAGCTGATAATCTGTTATGAGTCTCATCAAAGAAGTCATTTTGGATAGCTGCCATCTCAGTAAGCCTATGACGAGTCTCATCCTGAAAGGCAACTTGTTCAGCCTTCATTTCCTGCAAAGTGCTGATAATAGACTGCTGATTTTGAAGTACTTGCGCTAGAGCACTTGCATCAGGCATAGCAGCAGCAGGAGGAGCATCAACCTCAGCAGGGGCATCCTCAGAGACTTGTTGAGGAGGAATGGCATCTCGTGGTTTATATGGCTTGTGAGGAGATCCCAAGCCACCACGGTACTCGATCTTTCTAACAATCAATGCCATGATGTAAGGAGCATAATAAATCCTTTTAACTCTGTCATTCTTGGAGGAGGCTATGCCTTGAAGAATAACATCCACTACATCAAATTTAACTCCCTCCACAATATGATCTATCATGTTCCAAACATGCCCCCGTACTGCATCGAAATTCCCACTCTTAGGGTAGAAAGTATGATTAATTATCCTGTTAATCATGCTCACTTCTGGCTTCAATCCAGTAATTGTCCCTAACTTGCATTTGGCTGAAGAGTCATAATGCCTGGCCCAAGCAGGAACAAGTAGGGCTGGACTCTCAAAGATTTTGTCCCAAGAGCTGGACTGAATTCTCAACACTCTCGCAAATTCCTCTTTGGTGCTTTCCACATTTCTGGCACCAGTCAGCCATCTAAAAGTCTTCAAGTCATGGGACATATGCAAAGGTGGCATAAAGCTGTCGAATGATCTTGTCATCATAATTCGCTTTTATGCCCACAAGATCATGAAAACCCACATTGTAGAAAAGTGATAGACTCCACTGTATTTGTCCAAGGTATTAATATTAGACCACTTAATCCATTTATGATCGGCAAATTTCTTGTGCCTACCATATATTTGCTCATACACTTGCTCTTGAAAGATTGTGTGGAATCTTGGATTTAATGTGTCATTCTTCAGAAGATATTGATTGACATGGCGCTTGATGGCATAGTCATCTGGCGATGTAAGATGTAGGTCAATAGGAGTCCCCGAGGATCAATCAAATCATCATCTTCTGCGTCCTTGGAGGAACTTCCTCTTCTTCTTCTTCTTCTTCTTGATTGATTCCTCAATTGATTTACTTCTGAGCTATTTTCCGATTCGGTTTAGTCGGTCTCTTTCCCTTTCCTTTTCCTGCAGGTCTTCGCCGAATGGCCGAGTTTGACGAACAGGAATGTCGGGTTGAACTCTTTCAATTTGCGATGGAGGTTGAGGTGCCAAGACCCTTGTCTTGACGATCCTCGAGACTTCTTGGATGTTCCTCGCATTCTAGGCATCTATACGAGATTGGAGTGATTATAAGATGTCAAGGAACAGATTTGAATTGAATTGAATTGAAAGAAATGACAATTTCGGTTCTGTCAGATAATCGGATCATCCGCCGTTATGTGGCGGAACGTCGAATCGCGGTCGTTCGCCCTCAAGAACCGAACGTCCGATTGTCTGACCAAAACTAGGTTGAAGAATTTCCGAGATTTTGATGGAATCTAAGAGAGTGAGTGCTAGAACTGGATGCGCAAGGGTCATAGGACACCAAGGAAGCACTTTTGCCCAATTAGATTGCTAGTTATCAACGCATTATCAAAACCCTAAAATCGCCCGAGTGCTCCAAATGCGGTAAAACACGAATCAATAGATGTTTTACCTTGAGATTTGAGGAAGGAGAGCACCGAAATGCAAGGATCGTGAGGACTTGGAGATCCACCGAGAGAACCACTCGATTTGAGAGAGGTTTTGAGAGACGCCGATCGGAGAGAGAGAGAACCCGAGCGACCGAGATGAAAAAGGAAAACAGACGAGCTACCGGAGTGATAAGGTCAAAAGGAAAACGGACGTTCGCTATTATAACGCCGGATGATCCGCGATCATGACGTCATCGCTCGCATAACTCCGGATGTCTGATTGTCCCGGGATTTTGATAAAGCTCGATTTCTTTGGAATTTTGAATAATTGCAAATGATCCTTAGATTTACACTCAATAAAACATCATTTAGGATCATTATGCATATAATATATCAAGATTATATATAAACATAGTTTTTATAATTATAGTGAATTTAATATGAGATTTGAGAAATTCTTTTACAAAATATTTAAATAACACCAAATAAAAAGCAATCGTAATAACAAAAATTTAAACAATGTTTGAATAATCTATGACATTTAATTCATTCCTCAATTTGCAAAAGCGGCCTTCATCTAATGGCTTGGTGAAAATATCCGCTAATTGGTCTTGGTTCTTATGTGGCTAATTTCAATGTCTCCCTTGATCACATGATCTCTCAAGAAATGGTGGCGAATATCTATATGCTTGGTTCTTGAGTGTTGAACAGATTATTAGCAATTTTCACAAAGACTATCATTGTCACATAAAAGAGGCATTTTATCGCTTTAATTCCATAATCCATCAATGTTTGCCTCATCCATAGCAATTGAGCACAACAACTTCCCGCTGAAACATATTCGGCTTCGGTGGATAGGCTACGAATTTTGTTTCTTGGATGACCATGATACTAAAGATCTTCCTAAAATTGACAACTACCCGAGGTGCTTTTTCTATCCACTTTGCATCCCGCATAATCGAGTCCGAATATCCAATTAAGTCAAATTTAGCACCTTTCGGAACCAAAGGCCAATGCTAGAGGAATGCTTTAAATATCTTAGAATTCTTTTAACACCATTAAATGACATTCTTTTGGATTTGCTTGAAAGCGAGCACACATACAAACACTAAACATGATATCGGGCCTAGATGCGGTAAGATAAAGCAAACTACCAATCATAGATCTATAAAGCTTTAAATCTACCGATTTACCTCCTCATTTAAGTCAAGATGACCATTTGTTGCCATGGGAGTCTTGATGGGTTTTGCATCCTCCATACCAAACTTCTTGATCAATTCTTTTGCATACTTGGTTTGGCTCACGAAGGTCCCATCTTTGAGTTGCTTGATTTGGAATCCAAGGAAGTAGCTTAATTCTCCAATCATCGACATTTCAAATTCCCTAGACATCATATCACCAAACTCTTTGCAAAAATCTTGATTAGTAGACCCAAAAATAATATCATCAACATAAATTTGACATACAAAGAAATCATCATCTATAACTTTAGTAAATAAGGTTGAATCAATCTTCCCAATTTTGAATCCTTTTGAGACTAGAAAATCTCTAAGTCGTTCATACCATGCTCTAGGAGCTTGTTTAAGGCCATAGAGCGCTTTAGAGAGTTTATAGACATTATTTGGATTTTTAGGATCTTCAAAACCGGGAGGTTGTTCAACAAATACAAGTTCGGAAATTTTACCATTTAAGAAAGCACTTTTAACATCCATTTGAAATAATTTAATATCAAAGCATGATGCAAAAGCAAGTAATATCCGAATTGATTCTAATCTAGCTACGGGAGCAAAAGTTTCACCAAAATCCAAACCTTCAACTTGTGAATACCCTTGAGCTACCAATCTTGCTTTGTTTCGAACAACCAAACCATTTTCATCTTGCTTGTTCCTAAAGACCCATTTTGTACCAATGACGTTGTGTTCCTTGGGTCGATCCACCAATGTCCAAACTTCATTCCGGTGAAGTTGTTGAGTTCTTCATGCATAGCATTCACCCAATCCGGATCTTCAAGTGCTTCTTCTACATGCTTTGGCTCAATACAAGAGACAAAAGAGTAATATTCACAAAAGAAGCAACACGAGATCGAGTTTGAACACCCTTACTTACATCACCCAATATTTGGTCCATTGGATGATCCTTAGCAATTGCATTGTGGATTCTTGGTGGTAAGTTAGATGGTTGATCATCTTTCTTATTGTCAAATTGAACTTGGTTTGTAGAAGATGTTGGTGGTTCAACTTGTGTGGAGGATGATGAATCATCTTCGGGCTTTATGTCACCAATTTGCATATGCTCCATTGCCCTTCTCAAAGCTTCATTGCCTACATCATCCAAATTCTCATGCTCTTCTTGAGAGCCGTTAGTTTCATCAAATTGAACATCATGTTTTTCTTCAACTAAACCGGAGTTTTGTTGAAGACACGATAAGCTTTACTATTTGATGAATAACCTAGCAAGAAACCAACATCACATCTACTTTCAAATTTTGATAGCGAACACCCTTCTTTAAAATATAGCATTTACAACCAAAGACACGAAAATAGGAGATGTTCGGTTTTCTTCCTACAAGAAGCTCATAGGAAGTCTTTTTCAAAAGACGATGTAAATAAAGACGATTTATGGCATGACAAGCGGTGTTAATTGCTTCCGCCCAAAAACTATCGGAAGTATTATATTCATCAAGCATTGTCCTAGCCATTTCAATTAATGTACGATTTTTCCTTTCTACAACTCCATTTTGTTCCGGGGTGTAGGTTGTGGAAAGCTCGTGCTTTATTCCAAGTTCATCACAAAAGTCTTCAACTTTAGTATTTTTGAACTCTAACCATTATCACTACGGATTTTCTTTATTTTGAAATCAAATTCATTTTGGGCCCTTTTGTAAAGTTTTGAAAATTCTGAGGTTTCACTTTTATCATCTAGGAAGAATACCCATGTATATCTAGAGTAATCATCCACAATAACCAAACAATAGCTATTTCCGATACTCTTATAGGTTGTTGGCCCAAACAAATCCATATGTAAGAGTTCCAATGGTCTAGAAGTTGACATGATACTTTTGGAAGGGTGAGAATTAGCGACTTGTTTACCGGCTTGACATGCACTACAAAGTCGGTTTTTCTCAAACTTCACATCTTTCAAGCCAACAACTAAATCATGTTTGAAAAGCTTTTGAGTTGAATCATTCCTACATGAGCTAGCCTTCTATGCCAAAGCCAACCCAAGGAGGTTTTTGCCATCAAACAAGTTTTTAAGCATGAATCATTTGAAGTGAAATCTACCAAATAAAGGTTTCCAAATCTAAATCCTTTAAAAATTAAAGAGTTATCATTTTCATTTGAAATTGTAACACATTCTTTAGAGAAGGAACAAATTAGTCCTAGATCACATATTTGAGCTACGGATAACAAGTTAAAGTTTAGTGATTCTACTAGAGATACATTTGAAATGGAAAGGTCATTTGAGATAGCAATTTTACCCAATCCAATTACCTTTCCTTTACTATTGTCACCAAATGTGATTTTGTCCATTCCTTTCCCATTCTCGAATGTGGTGAACATTTTTCTATCACCGGTCATGTGTTGAGTGCAACCACTATCAAGCACCCAATGTTTTCCACCGGTCTTGTAGTTCACCTACAAAACAAGAATCAAGTTCTTTTAGGTACCCAAATTTGTTTGGGTCCTTGGAGGTTAGTGACCAAGGTTTTAGGCACCCAAATAGCATTCTTTTAGCGCCTAAAATTGAAGTGCCAATAAAATGAGCAAGTATTTTACCATCCTTAGTCTTTCTAAGCATATAGCATGAATCATATATACCAAAAGATGCAATTTTACCTTTAGGACAATTTTGTTGCACATGTCCTATTTCCCAAGACTTATAGCAATACTTACCATTTTCCCTCACATACCTTGTGGGTTTATTTGCTTGGCTTCTTACCTTTCTTAGGCACATACCCGAGACCTTCCTTGTTGAATGAGCACCTTTGCTCACTCAAAAGCTTGTCTAAGGTGGCCTTACCCTTAAAGCATCTTTCCAAACTTTTGCTTAGTTTATTGACTTGTTCTTTTAATTCATGGTTCTCAACAATAAGTAAAGGATCACAAGTATTTGCTAAACTAGCAATTGAATCATCACTAGAGAAACATGGCATGGCAAGTAAATCATCACATGAAGTAGAAATGCTAGACATGGATTTTTCATTTAAAGCAATATCTACTTTAGACATCTCATTCATTAAATCACAAGTAATTCCAATATGTGAATGAGATTTTCAATATTCTTTAAGATGAGAGAATCATGAGCTTTCTTTAGCTCCTCAAAAGAGTCTTTTAGAGAGAGATATTCTTTCTTCAAGACTTTAAATTTTGATTTCTCTTTTCCATTAAATTCATTTAATTCATCAAGCATATCCAATAATTCTTCATAAGTTGGTTCATCACTATCAATGGATTTTACCTTATCTCCTTTTGCCATGAGGCATGTAGGAGTGGAGAATAGTGAAGGAGTTTCTTTGATAGCAATACCAACTAGTCCCTTCTTCTTGGAAGACTCATCCTCATCTGAGTCTGAGTCGCTTGATTCATCATTTGAATCCCACTCTCAATGTGAGCTTCATTCTTGCCATCCTTGTGAAGCTTCTTGAAAAGCTTCTTCTTGCCATTATATTCTTTCTTCTTGAATGACTTGTCCTTGTCATCCTTCTTTGCGGCAACGAGATGAGATGTGCCCTTTTCATCACAATTATAGCATCGAATGTTGCTATAACGCTTCTTGTCACTTGAATATTGTCCCTTCTTGTATTTGTCAAAGTTGTAGCTTCTATTGGGGCGTCTCTTCATGAACTTCTTCATTTTTCTTACAAGGAGTGCATACTCCTCATCGGAATCTTCTCCTTCATCCTCATCATCACTTGATTCCGCTTTGGCCTTGAAAGCGGTAATTTTCTTCTTTGAGGAGGATGTCTCCACGAGCTCTTCTTTGTCCTTCTTGAACAACTCATTTGTGATGAGATTGCCCAAAAGGCCCGTTGGTGTCATCCTTGGCAATTCGGAGAGTTGATGAAGAGCGCCACCAAAGTTTCATATTTGTCGAAGAGCCCTAAGCATCTTGCGCACAATATCAACATCGGAAAGGTTAGTCCCAAGGCCTTTGAGCTCATTCACAATGTTGTTGAGTCTTGAATACATCTCATTGATGTTTTCATGAGGCAACATTATGAATGTCTCATATTTAATCCGAAGCCTATGCAATTTGGCTTCTTTGACCGTGGATGTACCCTCATGGATTTCCGAGAGAGTTGTCCAAATAGCATGAGCGGTTTCCAAATTGCTCACTCTATTGAACTCATCCGCGTTCAAAGCGCCAAAGAGAGCATTCATAGCTTGGGCATCTAAATGAGAGTTACGCGTGTCTTGATCCGTGGGTTCAAGTGGATTAAGAGGCATAGTGTAACCATCATTTACGATTTTCCAAATGCTTGGACTCATGGCCCTTAAAAAGATTGACATTCTAATTTTCCAATAAGCATAATTTGTGCCATCAAAGAGTGGAGCCCTTCCTAAAGCCATTCCCTCACTAGCCATCCTTGCTCTCCTAGACGGTTAAGTCCAACAACGGAGAGACCAAGCTCTGATACCACTTGTAGGATCAAGGATAACCGACTAGAGGGGGGTGAATAGGAGGTTTTTAAAGTTTTTAACAAATTAACAATTTATCCAATTCAATTAATGACTTAGTCTAAACAAGTTATGCTCCTAGCTAGGCAATTTAATCACAATAAGCAAGCTAGAAATATAAGTGCGGAATTGTAAAGACAAGAAATAACCACAAGACACAATGATGTTTTTCCCGTGGTATCGAAGACTTGCCGGTCTTCACTAGTCCACGTTGAGGAAGCTTGACCACCCAAGCCGGCTCCACGAATTAAGCCTTCCTCGATCACTTGGGTTGTTCTTCCTCCGCTCCGAGATGGTGAACACCAACCACTCACAATCTTGCTCGGGTCTTCTCACAAGCTTCACTTGAGAAGATCACCGTGCTTCACCGCTAAGCCGTCTAGGAGTGCGGCAACACCCCAAGAGAATAGATCAACGATCCTCGCTGACTTTACTCAAGTGCCAATGAATCAACTAAAGATGAATGCACTTGATCTCCTCTCAATGAATGCAAGAGTAAATTGGGAGTAGAATTGAATGCACAATGCTCACAAGGGTTGAGATATCTTCAATGCACTGTAACATCTCCTTGTGCGATTGGGGAGGTATTTATAGCCTCCACCAAACAATTCTAGCCGTTGGGAAGAAGTTCGAAAGTTCAAGACATATCGGAACAACCGGCGTGTTAGCATCGGTACAACCGCGCTATGCTCAATGCACAAGAACGGCTATGTTACACGATTAAATGCACCGATATAGCCGTTGGATTTAGTTGCGGTTCATCCGCAGCAAACACCGGATCGTCCGATTTGAGGTTTCTAAACCGAGATTTTGCATCTGTTTCGGAATTTTACAACCGCCAAATACATTTGAACATCCGTATTGCGGTTCATCCGATTATACGTCTTGATGCATGTACCGATTCTCAAAAGAGGTTTTCAAAGGAGATTACACTCGTCTTCGTTATTTTGCAACCGCCGTAATATCATCGGAACAACCGGATGCGGTCGCATGCGTTCAAGCCATCGGTACAACCGCACCCACGAAATCGATCACCACGAGATCATGACACGTGGAAGGCCACGATGGACTCTCGTCTAGTGGTCCGGCCAAGACACAAGATCCGAGCCGTTTGATTTTAATCCAACGATCCACATGCGTTGCCACTTGGACGGTCCGAACGGCCCACTTAATCCTAGCCGTTAGATTGAGATCTGACGATCGGCTTGATTTTCAATTTAAAAGGCTAACGGTTGAACCGCTCACATGCCGCCGGAACAACCGCGCTTCGGTACAACCGCTGCTAAGCCTTCGGTTCATCCGATTCCAGAATTAAAGCACTGAATTCATTCTAACTTAAATTCAAGTCCAATTTTAAATGTATGCATGATCCTAAGTTGATCCATATGGCACAAGAATAAGCTATCAAGCTACTAGTCGTGATCCCCCTTAATAGTACGGCATTTATCCTATAATCCGGTCTACCAACCAATTCTCCTTAGACCGGTAAAATAGAAAAGGATCCTAGACTATTTGTACCTTGACTTTAAGCCTTGTTGATCTTCACATTTTCCTTTAGCATGCATCCTTGCTTCATCATGTTCATCAAATGGAATTAACCTTGCACATTCTTAGTAAACTAGTTAATCCCATATTCACATATTATCATTAATTACCAAAACCATTTTTAGGGGCCTAGATGCTTTCAGAGCCGAGCCGAGCCGTCTCGTGCGTGCGTATGCGTGCGTCGTCGCGCGCCTTGAGCGTGTCAAAGTGCGCGATTTTCTTTATCTATTCAAAATCAAACGCTCGACATTGATGGCGACTGTTGGTCTCTAGTCTCTTTATTTTTTGCCATTAAAAGAACAACGTTCTGGTCCTTAATAATGCTCACCTTTAACTTCGTAATCGTTGTCTTCGATTTCGCAATCGCTTGGCTTTAAGTTTCTGCGACTAGTAACTGTTGGCCTTTGGTTTCCTGGCAACTGTTGGACTTTGGATTCCGAGTTTTGGCTATAAAAGGAACAGTGCAGTTCTGTTTGTTGGTGTTCGTTTTTCCACAATACAGTTCCACAGTCTCTTTGTTGTTGTCTCTGGCAATCTCCATCCCGGCGAGACGCGTGTACGGTCGCACCGGGAGAGCAGGCCTCCGGAACCCTCATCCTCTGAAGGCTTGCACGAGCGAGGACGAATAAGGTTTTTGGGGAGCGTTCGCGCGACTGCTCGCTGCTACGTCTACATCATCAACGCTCTGCTACGTTCTACATCAACTGTTTGCTACTACACTCTACATCAACCGTACTACTACTACCACTACGTCATGACGAACGACGAAATAATCAAGAGCACTGCTACATCTTCATCTGAATCTGCGTATGCCTATATCTTTCTTGTTACTTGTTTTGCTTTAATGTTTATTGTTGTCTTGAACACTGAGATAGAATTGCTAGCTTCTGTTCTTCTAGAATCTGAATCTGGCATTCCTATAGTGTTCTTTGTGATCTGCTTTATGCAATTGTTTCATCTATTATATTTCTGGATTAAAGTAATCCGAAAAATGCTTATATCTTTAACAGATGGTACAGGTTTTGCATGCATGGGAATAGGGAAAATAGCACAAGTGAGGATCAAGGACCATGAGGTGGACAGTGACACTTCATGTGGGGGGAAACCGAAGGAGAAATGTTTGCTTATGGCAAAGAGATCAAGAATGCCAGTACTTTCATATCCAGGGCTAAACAAACAGCAATTCAGAGCAGCAGGACAGAAACTTTTCATATGGTACAATGGTAAGGGGCACCCAATGTTGGATGTACATTGGCAGTGCCTTGGTTCCAGCAACGCAGCAAACATTTGTCATCATACCAAGGTTTGAACCAAGATGTGGCATAGGGTGACACTTTGACAGAACAATATTACCATGCTGGGCTGAATATCTGCTCGATAGAAAAATTCAGAGCGCATACGATAAGTCACTATTATACAGATTTACCATATGCTACCTTGGCAAAATCCAGCAGGACAAAGGATTCTGTAATTCATCCAGTGTTTTCTTATCCTTACCAGCAATAGCATGATCCTTGAAAATGCATCATAGTATGAGCTTGAAAGGGAACAAAGATACCAAAAGCAATATGGATCACCAACAGCAATGGTATCTATGTTAAAGTTACAAATGGAGTAGGAAATGCATGTGCCCTTGACAGTATTCCTTGCTGCGACGCGCATCCAATCAAACTGGGCAGCACATAAACATGTGGGTCTTCTGTACTTTAGTCTGGTGAAGACATGGTGCTTTGTACTACACAGCTACACTGCACAATGTCCTAGTTTTCAATCACTTCAGTTCTCTTCTCACCTGCATTACCATCTTCTTGAGCACTGCCCCAACTTCTATGCCGCAATTAAAATGTGAAGAGGAATGGGCTAAAAGGAAGTATGATGACATGCAGGCTGTAATTGTCTATGGTAAGAGTGCCCCTTTTTCTTGGGCAGATCCAGCCTGGTATTGGCAATTTGGCATGTTCTCCTTCCCACATGCCCATGATTTCGAGTATTCATGGCCCCCAAATTTGCTTCCAAAAGGCCAGATCATGTCCAGTGGTATAAGAAAAATATCATTGGCCACACTTGTTACACCAGGAATGTCGGTGCCATGCAATGTGCTGGCAAATACATCTGAATTGCATCTCCGCTATACAGTGAGATATAGGAAACACACTCATCTAATGACACATACTCTTCCGTGACAGGATAGCTGCATGACACTGGACTTTACAGTTCTTGGATGTGCTTTTTTGGCAAGTGGCTTTTTGTATGTGTAAAATTGTCACTGGACGGTGCAGTAAGAAGCATAGTTTGTTGTACTAATAACACATATATCTTATACGCCCTAAAATATGCAAGCATTTTGCGGCTGCATGGTGAAGAGATGTAGAATGGTGGCTGCTGTCGTGCAGAATAAACAACAAGCCCACATATGAGCTAGGCTAGACCAAAATGTCAGCGTCAGGCAATTCGAGCACCTGTGCGTTCCTTTTGATTTTGTTCCTGGTCTAAACTGGTTTCCTTCGATGTACCTGCAGCAAACAAAATGGTTGTGTGCTCAATAGCTGCACAATAGAATATTTTTCTAGTACAAAAGAATTCTGTTTGAGAAGAGTTCAGATTCTAAAGCCAACTTACAGCTCCTTCAAAAAGGGATTCTTGTATAATCCTTCAGGAATCCTCCCAATGAAGTTGTTATTGTCCAAGTACCTGCCACAAACAATTGTAACATGAGAATAGCATAACCAAATGAAAGATAAAGACTCACGATGATCAAAGATAAAGAGTTACGATGATCATAGAATTCTATAAAATTTAAGCAGTAGGGCTCACAAATAGGTCAGTCTCGGAATATGAACTAGTTTTGGTGATATAGATCCAATCAGCCTATTAATTGGACAAGTGCCTGCAGAGCATATACGATAATCAGATGATCTTTTTTTTACAAAAAATGGAGTTCATGGTGACAGGTCTTAATACAGCATTAACTTCAACTTCTGAGAAAACTTACAAAATCTCAAGGTTTGTCAAATTTGCAATCTGATCTGGCAGCACGCCAGTTAATTCATTGTTGTTAAGGTATCTGTAGAACAAAAGTTTGCAGTCAGCTCAGGAAGACAGCATCAGCCATTCACGAGAAAAGGAATGAATCTGGTCACTTTTAAAATTTCTGCTTACAGATTTCTCAAGGAGGGGAAGCCATTCCCATTGACAATGAAATCCCTGAGAGTGCCTATCAAGTGGTTGTTACCAACACCACTGCAAAAGGAGAATTTATCATTCACTACAGCACCTCAACAGACCAGCATGAGCATAAATGGAAGCAGTAAATATGCTGCAGTATATGGACCTAATTTTGCTACTATAGATATGTTCTTCCTGTGAACTTGAGAGAGAAGGAATTGGGATGGATGTTTACAGGTGACGAAGGTTCTTGAGAGTTCCAAGTTCAGGGGGGATCCGCCCAGTAAAGCGGTTCTCATGAAGATAAAGATAGTGCAGTTTTGGCAGGTTTGCAAGCTCCACAGGGATATCACCTTTGAAGTTGTCGAAACTCAAATACCTGAAGAATTTTCAGTAACAGTTAGAGGCACAGAAAGTGAAATATTATTAATCCATATAAACTCAATGCATTTAAAAAAATGAACTTACAAGTGTGTTAGTTTCTTTAGTTCACCAATTTCCGGTGGAAGCACATCTTGAAGCTTATTCCACCTCAGGTTCCTAAGAGCATCAGCGAATTTTCTTAGCTGAAGAGCAAATGCATTCAAAATAGGTAGCTATGGACCCAAAAACCAACAAAAAATACTGATTCAATAAAGCATTATCCAAGGATATTGGAATAATACAAAGAATAAGACAAGTATGTTCTATGCGACAAGAACTGAAATGTTTTACAACACTGGTATCTCACCATGAGAAGCATATCCAAATGTACCTCTGTATACACAAAAATATTCCATACTTAGAATATCCTGAGGTGTTTCAACCGTCCAATCTGTGGAGGAATTGGCCCCATCAACTTGTTAGTGTGGAGATCCGTATAGTCGAAGAATTCAGTTACTCTCATGGTTTAAGGTTATGTAAAAGATGTTGTAAGATAAGGCTAAAAGTTTTCCTATAAGAGCTGAAACAGGCCGGAAATTTGAAATTTTGAAATTTTTTGAAACCTTTTTGTGCAAATTCGAATTCTTTCCGTTTTCGAAAACCTTCGCCGAAAACCCGCTTTCCTCTTTCGGAAAACCGCTTCTCCTCAACCGGACGCGCCTTCTCCTCCCGGCGCTTCCTTCTTCCTCCTCCCCGCTTTCTACTCTCCCCTGCGTCACACGCCGACGCCATCTCCGCCCCGCTGCTGCCGTCACCGCCACCTCCCGCGCCACCTCTCCTCTCCAGAGCCTTCCACCGCCTCCACCTAGCCTCGCCCCAGCCGCCACCTCTTCCCCTCGGCGCCACCCCGATCCTTCCCCCGCTGCCACCTCGCCGCCACTGCTCCCGTCGCCATACTGGCGCCACCGCCTCCCCAGCCTATAAAAGCTGCGCCCCGGCCCGCTCATCTCCTCATCCCCACCTCCAGCACCTCCCTAGCCTCTTCCTTCCCCGGCGCCGGCCAAATTTGCAAGAAACACCGCCGCCAACCGTTCCCCCACCTCGCCCCACCTTCCCCCTCGCCGGAGCTCGCCGGCACCGTGCTCCTCCGCCGCCACCTCTCGGTCGCAGTCGCTACCCCATTTCCGCACCTCCTCCACCCCCACAAAACCCCAAAATGGGTTCAACTCACTTCGGTGGTGCTCCTGTGCGCCCGCCGCCGCCACTGCCGCCGAGCTCGCCGAGCTCGAGCTGGGCCTTTGGCCTTTGGCTGGCATTAGGCTGGTTTCGGCTGCCAAAGTGGGCCTCAGCCGCATGATGAGCTGTGCCGGACTTTCACTGTTCATCTATTTTCCAGCCCAAAACTGTTCATTGCACAGTACTTTAGTTACTATTCATCAACCGAAAAATCGCTATTCATCCGAAAATTTGTTTTTTGCTGGTCATTACCATGAACAGTAATCATAGTACTGTTCATCGCCACTTTTTCATCTATGAATAGTAAAATATTGCTATTTGTCATCTGACACTATTCATCCACAAAACCCTAATTCAGCATATTATATCCGTTTTGTTCGTTTTGAGCCCAGAAACCCATTTCTCCACTCCGTTCAGTCCATTAAAACCCCAGATAAATTCCCACCCTCCTGCACCACCTGCTTGTGTTTCTTTTCCATTTGTTTTTACTTGAATGTTGTTCCCAGCTCATTCCTTGTCGAGCTGGATTTTACTTGGTTGTTTTATTGTTTTGCTTCTCGTTAGGTCACGATATTGAAGACCAGACTGCAGAAGACGTCAGACAAGACCAGGATCTACAGGACTTTGTGCAAGAAGGCAAGCCACATTCTTTGATCATTTTGAACCTACAGTTCATATATTTAATATTACTTTCATTATTGTATTTGTGCCATTTTACTTCAAATATTGATGCTTAGATAATTCCAATTACCCCACATACAAACCCACCCAACACTTGTAGGCCATATTCACCTTGACAAGTTCACATAAAATATTATCTATGCAAATAGCTTTGTCACCAAAATTATGGTTATCAATCAAAAGAGAGTGTTGGCGGTTCGCCAATGGTTTTTGGTTTGAAGTTGAAGGTTGTGTCCAGGAAGTTGGGCATCCCAATAGACTTGTGTTGGAAAAAGTGAGTCGCAGGTGAGGCTCGGAGGATAGACAGCCACGTTTTGGTGTTGGTCTCTCGCTTCACTGTGAAACTAGTAAGGACAAAAACCTTATGCCAAAGTAATAGGCACAGAAAACCGCTCAACCACAGGTGTGGTCATTACTCTCTAGCCTAGTACACTGCTCTTCCAATTGAATATCTACAGTATCTAGAGTGGGACATGAGTAGGCCTGTAGGGACACTCGCTGGTCTTCATAACGGTATGGGCCCGTCAGCATCGGGGTGAGAGATCCATAGCGGCGGCCGGTGGAGTCTCCCGAGGGTTGTATGGAGTAAAGACCTACCGGGTAGAGACTAGAAAGGTTGAGCAGTGAAAAAGCTTTGTTATCTCAGCTCAGTCGCATGCTAACATGTTGCGTGTCTATGATCTGACAGTACGAGCATGAGGTATCTTGTGGGTAAAGCTGGGCAACTCTGCAGAGTATATCAAATGGTATTTGAATACGCCGTGCTTCCGGTTAATGAAGCTGTGTTCATGGGTGATTCCAATACAAGAGGCATAAGTAGAGTTTTTGAGATGTGGATCTTGTTTGTGCATTTGTGGAGAAACCCCTGTTATTATTATTTATCATTGTTTTACTGTTTTAAAGTTAAACTGCTTTAAACTGAAAAATGCATCCACAGATGCCTGTTAAGGTAAACCCTAACCATCCATTGAATTTTTGCATGTAATTATTTAGCTTTTCCATGTGGCTTGTTGAGTACGGTAGTAGTACCCATTCTTGCAAAATCTGCAACCCCTCCACATAAGAAGATTGGGAAAGTGCTGAGAACCCCAATGAGCAGGATTTTGGTGGGCCCCCAGCAGGCTCAGGCGTGCCTGTGGTGTGTTTTTCTTTTGTCTTGTATTATATTAGCTTTGGGCTTGGAAGCCCGTGTCTGCGTCAAAACTGGATGTTAAACCTTAATCTTATGTAATAAAAGCTTGATTTTGTTGTAATCGAAAACTTGCTTGAGACACTGCTTACTTCGCAACTGCACATTCTGGGCGGTTGTGAAGAGTTTTAACGGCCCCGGATTTTGGGCTGTTACAAGAGCTCTATGAAACCTTAAAATTCTGCATATAATTCATTTTTATTCAGAAAAAGAGAAGGGGGAAAGGAGAGGAGTAGAGGGGGCGAGAGAAGCTAGTGAAACGCTGTCCGTCCGGATGCCCACATGTGAGGTAATTTTTTGAACCGAATAGATTAGATAGTTTTGGATGTACAGTTGCGTAGTGCAGTATGTTGTACATAATTTTTTTGGTGGGTAGTCTTTGTTTTAGATATGCGGTTAATCGTGAAAATGTTGTTCATGGTTCAGTGCGTCAATTATGTAGGACGTAAATTTCAAAATTTACTACGGTCCGGAGACTATTCTGGAGGGTCCCGAGGGGATTGATTTGCGTTATTTCCAATTGACGACTGTGACCCTACCAAAAGCAGAGGGGTGTACATGAGGCGTTGATGCGGTAGTTTTTTTTTTCACATATTCCAAGTGGATCATGATGTGTATGATCTGAGATTGGGTTATTTTGCCCTCCAAGCAACACAACCCATATATTGAGAGTTGGTGCAGCTGAAGAGAACAAGGTTATGGCTGTCATATCTATGCGTGGCAAAGGAGAAAGGGTGGGATTTATTTCTTCTAGCCAAGACATATATATGCCAAGCTCACTCCTGTATTCGCGGCTGAACAAGGAGGTGGTGATGCCGAAAAAGAAGTCAATGACTCTAGGCACAGTACGGCGCACACAGTGCTCGAAGCTCCGGAGTTGCTGATGCTGTCGACGAATACATTGGAGAAGTAGTTCCTTCAGTCAGGCAGACCAGTGGACTTACTGACAAGGGTGAGAAGCTGAAAGCTATAATACAAAAGATGAATCAAGAATCCCAGAACTACAATGTATTATCAGAAGATGAAGGATCCGAAGACGAGGATGATATAGACCAGCTGTCGGTTCCATTCGAGTGAAACACATACTAGTTCAACAACTTCGTCATCAACAAAGGCTCTCATATACCGTGGAAGTACAATACACAGAGAGCTCATACTAGGCCGTAGTTGCAACCTATTCAAGACACATTATCCACTGTTTCAACTCTTTAAGAACGAACTGCCAACCATACCATCTTGCTCAAAGACGGGCCAATAATGGCACGAAGCAAGTTCACAAGGTGAAAAGGCAACACTTTTCTTTCAAAATGGAAAGAGAGTTTGCAGTATAATAAGAGACACGCGTGAGACTTCAATTCCAAAAATACATTTCACAAGTCTCTTGATCCGAAGGATGAGATGGTTTGATATCCCAGGGCCTGTACTTATTTTCTCCTGATCTTAATCTTGAGAGTCCACTGTAGCTTGCCTTCTGGGCGCGGTATATCCCTCGGTAAGCGGAGGGGCAGCTCAAATTCCCCAAGGGATGCCAATGGTGACTGCAGGTGCAGATTGTCTGGGTGGATATTGATATTGAGTTGCCTTGCCGCCTGTTGGTAAAGCAGAGAAGTTAACAAAAAATTGAAAGTTTGGAATAAGGAGGGTGGCTGAGCTCGAAAAGCACCTCAGAAACAATTTCATCCTTCGTTACGGGAGTACGCAGCTCGTTCCCAACAGAGATGAACCGCCTCAGCACCTATCAAATCATCAGTGATAATCAGTACTCTTCCATGGACTAAATCATGCCAGTTGCCACATGTGAATAGCACCCTACACAAAAACAAGGTTTTGTGATTGGAGCATGAAAACAAATGTGCTGCAGCAGGATTCACTGTTTTGGTGGAATTATACTAACCAAGAGAGCGTTATCGAGCCGTTTTGCTGCCGTTTGATACTCCTTCAGTTTCTCTTCTTGTTGCTGTTCAAATGATTGAGTTGAGAAGTAAATGAGTAACGTTTGAAAACAAAAGTACGCGTGACTGGGAAAGCGCACACAAAATCTACTTTTAACCAGAATTGGAAATATTCAAAGCTAAACTTAACGACAAATATGATCTTACAGATAGTAAAAAATGTGGTTTCGAGTATCCATCAAGGTGGCTTTCTATAGACAGCAAAAATGTGCACATTTCAGAGCCAGAGGAAAGCTAGTGTGCTCATATTTAATCACTGAAGACCGTATCAGAACAGTGTTTTCCCTTCGAACAGAATATGTTGACTGCATTAACAAAGAAACTTAAAAATCACTATCTAAATATCATAGGAGGTGAGGTAAAAGAATATCTTCTCAAGACAACGTGTTCAATCTATTAAATATCGGGTGGTTCAAATGGGCTTGGAAGTAAACTAGCTACAGGATCATAGCCATTCTTTTCAACATGGAAATCCAAAATATAACTTTACAGAACAGAAACCAACAGCATGTTCGTGTGCTGATATAGTGCTGTTATGATATCTAACTTCATCACTCATCAGCATGCTGTACTACATGTAGTTGACAGCGTCAAAATAAACCACAAGTCCAAACAGGAAGTTTCAAAGCCAACTCTGGACTAGAAGAGGACTAAGTAGCAACAAGCCTTTCAGAAAATGAATAGAAGAGACTAGTTAGTTGTCTACTAAGGTCTCTCATCAACACTGTGGATCATGAAATTTTTAAAAAAGAACATATCCAGTCAGTGCACAACCTACCCGAGCATCATCATCTTCCTGTGTGACTTCTTTCACCACCTCCTCCTCTTCACGTTGGTAAAGCTGATCAAACAAATGATAGTGGCTTGTAAGGCTGGAAATTAACATTTTACACTGCAAAATAACTGCATTACAAGAAGCAAACTTCAGTAGCGATGAACTAGCGGAACCACAATAACTTCAACACTATTTGTGCATCGAATAAAGGTAGCATAGAGATCTATATAAGGCTGTTTCATCGAACAGCTACAAGGCAGCAACTATTCGAAGAATTGGTGCATGGAGAATGTGAATGCATAGTCCATAGTACAATTCATATATCCGTAGAGAAAGAAGACACATTTGATTTATGAAACACCGAAAAACAGGCCTCAAAAATCAAAGCTACTAAGCTAGTAAAGATGTGGATCGCGATGGAACATACCAATTACACGTTTGCAGTTCATTTAAGGACACAATGAACAAATCGAACCTTGCGCTGCTCACGGATGAGTATGGCGAACTTGTCGATGTTTGGGACAGCGAGCATCTTGGGCATAAGGTGGTTGCGGAAATGCCCTGGCGCCACCTTCACCACCTCCCCGGCTTTCCCCAGCTTATCGATCGTCTGCAGCGGACAATAAGTGAAAAACGGCGAAGTTTTTTCCCCCACTTATCAAATTCTCGTAAAGGCGCCGCGCGCCGCCAGGTTGTATTGCATCGAGAAGGGCACATTAGATGCATCATCTAGCTCATTCAAACCAATATTACTCACTGGATCGATAACATTTCCCTCAAATTGCCCCAAAGCAAAAGTTGACTCGACAATGGAGCCACAAATGTCGACTCAAACCATCCACGGCAATTCCGCAAGCATTCCCGCATTCCTCGGTAACCCCGACGCATCAAAGAGGCGGGCCAAGAGCGGATCGAAAGGGGTGGGTGGGTCGTTACCGTGGTGAGGATGACCTCGAGCTTGCGGTAGCGGAGTCCGTGGCCGGAGAAGAGGATGGGGTTGGCGGCGGCGGTGCAGTGGCGGCGGAGAAGGGCGGCGCGGGCGGAGGCCATGGAGACGGCTTGCGGTGGCGGCGGCGGATTCCTTCCTACCTAGGCTTTGTGGAGCTGGAGCTGGCGATGAAGCAGGGGGCGGCCGGAGCTGGCGACCAAGCAGGGAGAAGCAGAGCGGCGTCGGGGCCGCAGGCTGCGTCGAAGTGGAGAACCAGAGCGGCGTCGTCGGGGCTGCACGGAAGGGTCGCCGGCGGATCTGGCGGGCGGTCGCCGGCCCTGCGCTGTTGGGGGCTCGGGCTAGAGGTGGCGTCGAAGGGAGCTCTGCAGGCACGCGGGGCTAGGTTAACAGGTTGACGGGGGAACTGGCTGGTTACTGTGTTGGGCCGACCGATTGACTACCGATCCCTGAGATAGCCAAACGGGTCGTGTCCAGCAGGTACGAGACACGAGACTGTTAGTACGGTATAGTCTCTATTGTTTATGGATCTAATGGCTGAACCAAAACGAATCATGCCTAAATGGGTCGTGTCTGTGCTATGTTTTCTGGCCCGATTATTAGATGGATAGTACCCTGTGCCGTGTTAGATCGAACCGCCCATTTGACCAGGTCTGTCGATCCCTCACGGCTCACGCCCCGCTTTTCAATCGCTTGAGTTGCACGGTGCGCACTACAACAACCAACCAGTCTGTAGTATTAACGTGAGAAACGAAACGCCCATCAAAATAGCAAAGGTTCGTAAGCAAACCAAAACCACTACTCAGTTTGAATGTCTGTACCGGTCTAGTCAACCTGAGGGGGGGGATAGAAGTTTCCTCTCGTTGTTCCACTTGTCTTAATTATATTAGACCATGCATAATAGTACAAATAGTTATTATCTGTAGTATCACTACTACAAAACAGGCTATAGAAAATACCTCATCACAGACGGTTCCAAGACGAACCGTCTGTGACGATTCTAACCACGAACCGCCTCTAAAATCTCCTCCTCTGCCATTTCTCCTCTGGCCTCCCCTAAGCTCGTCACCCGCGGCCTCCTCCACCTCCTCTACCTCGCCCCAGCCTCGTCGTCACCCCGGCCTCCTCTACTTGCCGCCTGTCCTCCCCGAGTTAAATGCTGCGCCTCCTCCACCTTGCCCCGGCCTCATCGTCGCCGGCCTCCCATGACCTCGTCACCCTAGCCTCCCACGACCTCACTCTCTCTACTCCCCCCTTTTACTCTGTGATGTGGATTACTACTGTGATGTGTTAGTGCTCTGTGAATGGATTGAGTTGATGCTACTGTGATGTGGGTGATGCATGCCGTGTTGTTTTTAGTGCTCTGTGAATGGATTGAGTTGATGCTACTGTGATGCTATGGCTATTGTGAGAAAGCTAGCGAAATCCGAAAATCAATATCAGATTCAAGTGAAAATCCGTTTTCGTTTTTTTTTGCCATAGAAAAAACTATCACAGACGGTTCTAGTTAACGGTTCTAAACAAGAACCGTCTGTGAAAATAGACTATCACAGACGGTTCTGTTCACGAACCGTCTGTGATAGTCGCTACACAGACGGTTCGTGAATAGAACCGTCTGTGATAGTATTTTTCATAGACGGTTAAAAAACCGTCTGTGATGACCTCGTGTCATCACAGACACAAAAAATCAGACGGTTCAAAAATCGTCTGTGATGATGGTTTAGAACCGTCTGTGATGAGCTTTTCTGTAGTAGTGTATCTTCAATGTAAGAATATTACATTGGGTTGTATATAAGTTGATCTCATAATTTCTACAAACAACATTCATACATCAGCAAGAAAGGCATAAATAAGGATCTTATAGACTGTCTGTTGCATGACAAACGACTTCTTTCTCTTCTTGTTCTCTCTCATCCACATCATCGAAAATATTACGTGCAAAAAATTACAGATAGCTAATGTCACCCATTGTACATGCCCTTATGGATGTACCCAGTGTTGTTAGCAGGGATTCGGATCCTCCGCAGTACTGCAGAGATCCACCATGTGAACATTGTTTCTATGAGAGAGTGAACAGTGCGATGACGTAGCAACACATCAAAAAATCGTAGAAACAGCGGAGAATATACTGTAGCACTTAATCCCGGCCTTTAGTTTTTAGTCGGACGGTGGAGACCGCTCCTAATACCTTATGCATTGTAGATCATCTGCATTGACTCCTTCTATACAGATGATCCCAATCTTGTTAGCAGGGGTTTAAACACATTTCACAGCTGGGACAAAACGAAGGAAATAAGTGATAAAGACAAGAAGAACACCACTCACAGCTGGGCCAAATGTAACAACAACGTCTCTGGCTTTTCTACACCCCAATTTTGTTCATGGTCTCTAATTAAGTCTCAACAAAAGGAACATTTTCGTCTTCCTTTCAATATCACTGCAAATATTTTCCCTCCCTCTCTCTCAAAAAGAAGAAGAAGAAGAAAGAATAGCACTGCAAATATGTTCCTCTCTAAAAAAAGCACTACGAATATTTGGTCATGTCTAAAGAGGTCAATATCACTAGGACGTAGAAGGTGTGTTACTTGGTAGTATTTTGTCTTGCAAACTAGATCCCCGTTTCTCATGTACCTTGCTACTTTGATATCTTAATAATGTCAGGCAATACCTTTTGCCTAATAGCACCACAAATACTAATGAAGTATAATCGGCGAAATTAAACTGTCAAACAAAAAAAAACTTTTACCTACAGGGATGGATCCAGCGTGTAATCATTGGGATCATATGATTCCAATGATTTTTTTTGCTAAGCCTAGTATATATTTTTTTCGAAGATAACAAATAACGTTTATAAAACAGATAATGATACTATTAAGCTTAGAAGAATAACCCGGTAATATATTTTTTAATGGATCCGGCCCTGTTTGCCTAATACAAGAACAGAGGCAATGGCACTAAACTGATGTGATCTTACAAACGTTCGACTCGACAACTTGGAATCATCCTTCAAGTGCTGTACTTTTTTTAAGAGTTCGGCGGCATGCCAATTCGCCTAGAGTAGACGTGTAATAGAAGCCCGCATTTCGGACAGTTGGTGGCGCCCCGTCCGCAGCTCCGCGCCCCACCTCACTTTGTGTGTGATGTGAAAAAGGCGAGGTGCAGATCTCGCCGCGTTCGCACCTCCCCCCTATTTAAGCCGCTGGTCTCCGCGCCGCTCCCTCCTCCCCAGGAAACTCTTCTCCCTCTCCCGACCTCCCCCATCATCAGATCTCGCGGCGAGAGGGAGACACCGCCGGGATCGAATCGATCAGGAGGTACGTCCCTCTCCTTTTCCAGATCTCTGGTTGCTCCCTCCGAGTCCTTGATCCAATACGAGGTTCGTGTTGCGTATGTAGGCTGTCGATTGTACTAGCTGTGAGTCGCGATTGCGAGTGAGTTTGCGATCTTGGCTTCTTGGAACATGGAACTGGCCGTTTCTGGGAAGAATCCTGCGTGTGGTATAGTCGCGTAGAGGCGCCGCAGATCTGTGATCTGATCCGGGGCTCGTCTTGGTGTGGATTTGGCTCGCGGTCGTGGGAATGGGTCAAAGCCGACAGCAAAAGGCGAAAGCGGTTGTTATGGTAGGACGGTTTGGGCTAGGTGGTGGTTACACTCGGCTTGGATCGGTAGTGGGATAGCATGCAGATCTCGTTGTCAGGGCTCGGTGCATGGCGCTCTTGTGTGGGGTTTCAGAGCTCCAGAGTCCAGATCAGCCTCTGCTTTGATGTTCATGTGGATCGGTTCGTGTTTGGTTGCGCTCGGATCAGTTTATGTTTTTGCGCGTAGTAGATGATGTCGTATTCATTAGGCTTAGGGGATACCTTGCAAAATCTAACATTCTAGGTTTATGCCTGATAAAATTGTCATATACAATCTGGTTGACATAACTGTTGCGTGCAGGGTACCTCTGTCTAGTCTTTCCATGACATAGATCTTTTAGCTAAATTTTCAATTCTTTTAACCCACACTGATTTCTTTTGGTACAAAAATAATGAGAGGGAAATGATTATGATAATTGATAAGACGCGTGGCAATTGAGTCAAATATGTGGCATGTTCTGTTCAGCACCAAATACTAGATCCCCAATGGTTACAACAATGCTATACCATTGCACTGAAAAGTTGTTGTTGATCATTAGTCTTCACCATACATAACCGCGGATGGAAATCATTTGATGGCTAATATGGTAAATTTTCCAAAAATATGTCATGTAGCCAGAGTCCCTTAATTTACTATCTTTGTCAGTTAAAAATTGGTGATCTAGAAGATGTACAGGAAGTAACATGTCTAAGACTGTTGCTTTTGCAAGTATCAGTGGGTTGTACCAAGAATTTGTTGGCTGTTGACGCAGTTCTCACCAGATTGTTATGTTTCAATAGGGTAGATCTCAGCTGCTATAAAACAACACACACTGTATAGTTTTTTTACTTCATTGATAGTTCAATATTCAAGCTCCAACTAAGGTTGAATTGAATTGAATCGTCACTAACTACATGGCTGCTGTCTGCTTTTAGCAAATAAACTGATGTGTTAATGGCGAAGAAAATCAGAAACCACGTAAACATTTAATTGCTCATGATCTGAGTTAGTTTCTTCAATGTCTTCAACTCATAACTATTCTTCTTCTACAGCTCCCAACATTTTTGGTGAAAATATCTGAGTGAATTATTAATTTAGAATATCTGTGCATAATATGTGGAAATACTCCTGTTACAGTAAATCATGCTTACTCAGTCTCAGTCTCAGATGCTAATGCTGTTGTACTCTTTCACATGAATTACTTGGACAGATTAAGCAAAATGGTGAAGATATGCTGCCTTGGTGCTGGATATGTTGGTGGCCCAACCATGGCTGTCATTGCACTGAAATGCCCTGCCATCGAAGTATGCGTTGTTGACATTTCTGTCGCTCGCATCGCAGCATGGAACAGCGACCAGCTCCCTATTTACGAGCCAGGCCTTGACGACGTTGTCAAGCAGTGCCGTGGCAGGAACCTCTTCTTCAGCAATGACATTGAGAAGCATGTTGCTGAGGCTGACATCATCTTTGTCTCTGTGAACACACCAACCAAGACCCGTGGTCTTGGGGCTGGCAAAGCCGCGGACCTGACCTACTGGGAGAGCGCAGCCCGCATGATCGCTGATGTGTCCAAGTCTGACAAGATTGTGGTTGAGAAGTCCACTGTCCCTGTCAAGACTGCTGAGGCCATTGAGAAGATCTTGACTCACAATAGCAAGGGAATCAACTTCCAGATCCTCTCAAACCCAGAATTCCTCGCGGAGGGCACAGCAATTCAGGACCTTTTCAACCCTGACCGTGTGCTCATTGGTGGTCGGGGGACTCCAGAGGGCCGGAAAGCTGTTCAGGCTCTGAAGGACGTCTATGCCCATTGGGTCCCTGAGGATCGCATTCTCACAACCAACTTATGGTCAGCTGAGCTGTCAAAGCTCGCAGCAAATGCCTTCTTGGCTCAGAGGATCTCTTCAGTGAACGCACTCTCAGCTCTATGTGAGGCCACTGGTGCCAATGTGGCAGAGGTGGCTTATGCTGTTGGCAAGGACTCAAGGATTGGACCCAGATTCTTGAGTGCTAGTGTCGGTTTCGGAGGCTCCTGCTTCCAGAAGGATATCCTTAACCTTGTGTACATCTGCGAGTGCAATGGGCTTCCTGAAGCCGCGAACTACTGGAAGCAGGTCATCAAGATCAACGACTACCAGAAGAGCCGATTTGTGAACCGCGTGGTGTCTTCCATGTTCAACACTGTCTCTGGAAAGAAGATTGCGGTGCTCGGCTTTGCCTTCAAGAAGGATACCGGTGACACGAGGGAAACTGCCGCCATTGACGTCTGCAAGGGCCTCCTCGGAGACAAGGCCAAGATCAGCATCTATGACCCTCAGGTGACCGAGGATCAGATCCAGCGCGACCTCGCGATGAACAAGTTCGACTGGGACCACCCGATCCACCTCCAGCCGATGAGCCCAACCGCTGTGAAGGAGGTGTCCGTGACCTGGGACGCGTATGAAGCCACCAAGGGGGCTCATGGTGTCTGCATCCTGACCGAGTGGGAGGAGTTCAAGACACTTGACTACAGGAAGATATACGACAGCATGCAGAAGCCGGCTTTCTTGTTCGACGGCCGCAACGTCATCGATTCCGAGAAGCTCAGGGAGATCGGATTCATTGTCTACTCCATTGGGAAGCCCCTGGACCCGTGGCTCAAGGACATGCCCGCCGTGGCTTAATTAGTAGCAATCCTAGACATATTGTTGCTGTCTGTTTAGTGTTTACCCGTTCAAGGACTCTACATTCTACAAGTCTACATGACTACATCCACCCCCTCCCTACCTTTCATCTGTTTTAACTAGCTATATTGGTCAGTCTTTTGTTTCCACTGTAGCCCATATGGAGTGTATTTTGTTGCATCGTTACAGATAAAATGAATGAATAATAGAGAGGGTTATCAGATGGTTTATATATGACTAATGTATGCAAGTATTTGTGTATTTGACGCAACCCAACGCTCAGTACTACTCACCGGTAAAACAAGCATGTCTTCTGTCACAAAGATATTGTGTGCTTGGTGCAGAATATTGTCCTCGTGGGATTCGTATCCTCCATCGTACGAGGTTGTATATCATTTCCATCCTCGTGCGTTTGTCCCTGTCTTTGTACTTTTTTTCAAGGCAGAAAAAAAGAAGTGAGATCAAATAGCACCTCTAGAATCGAATAGCAGTGGAGGACTATATAAACCAAGATATAAGAGTCAGGACACAGGAGATGATTTATTGATGTCTCTACTTTGTTTTCGGGAGGAATTTCACTTATTAAATCTTCTTTGATCTAATGCAAGGAGAGAGAAAAATATTTCTGCTGTGTCTGAATATATGTCTGTGATTATGTATGTCATGTTTCTGAATACATGTAATTCTTCTGTATGCCATGTTGGTAGAGCCAAGAAATGCCATATGCATGTCTTGTTGGTTGACGCCATAACTAACGATCTAAACCGGTGATGTAACGGTGTCAATGTGTCGCATAAGGAAAGCAACACTGCTGTACCGCCTGTACGCACTGCCTAGCACTCCCAACTAGAAGTGATCTTAAACCAGCGGCAGCGCAGCGCAGCCCACGTGAAATCGTATTTCCCGCCCTCTCATGTGGGCATCGACGCATCATCTTTGTGTTTCAAGGCGCCTATATATACCCTTTCCAAAGTATTGCAAGTGTCTCATCCACCGTGCATCCTGGCAAAGAGTTGTTCACTGGCTCACCAAGTCTACCATTCCCCATCACCGCTCTCCAGCACCGAGCTTTCGCCATGCGGCCGTCGTCCGAGAACGCAGCGCCGCGCATGTACTTCATCCCGTTCCCGACGCCGGGCCACGCGCTGCCGATGTCCGATCTCGCCCGCCTCTTCGCGTCCCGCGGCGCCGACGCCACGCTCGTCCTCACGCGCGCCAACGCCGCCAGGCTCGGCGGCCCCGTCGCCCGCGCGGCTGCCGCGGGCCTCCGCCTCCGCATCCACGCGCTCCCCTTGCCCGCCGAGGCCGCGGGGCTCACGGGCGGGCACGAGAGCGCCGACGACCTCCCCACCCGCGAGCTCGCGGGGCCCTTCGCCATCGCCGTCGACCTTCTTGCACCGCTCTTCGCTGACCTCCTGCGCCGCCACCCAGCCGACGCCGTCGTGTTCGACGGCGTCCTCCCGTGGGCCGCCACCGCCGCTCCCGAGCTAGGCATCCCGCGGTACGCGTTCACCGGCACGGGATGCTTCGCGCTCTCTGTGCAGCGGGCTCTGCTGCTACACGGTCCTCAGGAGAGCATCGCGTCGGAAACCGAGCCGTTCCTCGTGCCGGGCCTCCCGGACGAGGTGCGTCTCACCAAGTCGAGGCTCGCCGAGGCGACGCTCCCGGGGCGCACTCGCGGGAGTTCTTGAACCGCATGTTCGACGTCGAGCGCGCCACGGCCGGGTGGGTCGTCAATTCGTTCGCCGACCTCGAGCAAAGGTACATCGATCACTACGAGAGGGACACAGGGAAGCCGGTGTTCGCCGTCGGACCGGTCTGCCTCGTAAACGGCGACGGCGACGACACCCTGGAGCGCGGCCGCTGCGGGGAGGCGGGCGCCGTCTCCGAGGCCGCGCGCGTGCTAGGATGGCTCGACACAAAGCCCGCGCGGTCGGTAGTGTACGTCTGCTTCGGCAGCCTCACTCGGTTCCCGCGCGAGCAGGTGGCCGAGCTCGGCATGGGACTCGCCGACTCCGGCGTGAACTTCGTGTGGGTCGTCGGGGACAAGAACACGGCGCCGCTTCCGGACATAGACGCCGGAGCGGGGGGCCGCGGGCTGGTGGTCAGGGGTTGGGCCCCGCAGGTGGCGGTGCTGAGGCACGAGGCGGTGGGCGCGTTCGTGACGCACTGCGGGTGGGGCGCGGTGACCGAGGCGGCGGCGGCGGGCGTCCCCGTGCTGGCGTGGCCGGTGTTCGCGGAGCAGTTCTACAACGAGGCGCTGGTGGTGGGCATCGCGGGCACGGGCGTAGGCGCCGGCGCGGAGCGGGGGTACGTGTGGGGAGACGAGGAGCTGGGCGGGGTGGTGGTGGGCAAGGAGAAGGTGGCGCAGAGGGTGCGCGCGGCGATGGCGGACGAGGGGCTGCGGCGGAGGGCGGGGGAGATCGGGGAGCGCGCACGGCGGGCGGTGGAGGCGGGAGGGTCGTCGTACCAGGCCGTGGACGCGCTGCTGGACGATGTGCAGCGCCGGCGCGGGCAGTTGCACCCGTAAATTAAACTGCCTGGGCCTTAGGTTTCTACTATTTGGAAAGCGGTGGCCAAGTTTGTGTTTGTGTTTGTGTTTGTGTTGGTTCACGCGAATTAAGCCCAAGTTTGGGAGCCATGCTTGATGCTTCCGTTCCCGAGTAATCTAGTGTGAAAAGTACATGAAGCATGTGCTAGTGTGCTACACTGTAAGGAACTTGGGGTGTACGCATCATCAATTATTAGCATGTGCTACACTGTAACAAAAAGTATAATACCCCAGTTGTTTGATGTTAATGCAACTAAAATGACACCTTAGTTCTATTATATATAACCTTAGTTATACGCTAGGCTTGCTGCATCATTTTTTCTACTCTAAATATTAACCACATGAACACCTTTATTTTAGACGGCAATCTTATCTCACCGCACATACGGAGCAACATGATTGATTGCAATTTTACACTGTGATACCGACCAAACTACCGGTTTCAGCCATTGCTCCGTTCCATTCCGAACAACCTCCCTCGTCCCTGCCGTGTCCACGGTGTCCACAAAACAAAGGCGCAGAGCGTAAAAAGTTTGCCTAACTGTTTGCCGTTATTTCTCCTTTTTAAATAATATTAATTAGAAAAAAATTAGAAAAATAAATAGTCAAAAAAATTGTAAATATAGGAACCTAATTACTACCTGTCGCTGGTCTATCTGCCTGGTGATATAATGCATGTCGCCGGTCTAACTACTGGCAATAGTTGAACTGATGATAGAAAACCGACGGAAAATGGCTATATAACCCCCTCCCCAAAAAAATGGGGTGAGTCATTTTAATTCCAGAAAAAATAGAAGAGAGGGGAGAAGAGGGTAGAAGAGACGTGGCGAAGCCCTGTCGGTTCATAGCGGAGCAGACGGAGTAGCAGATCTGGTTGCTCATTTAATATGTAAATATTTTTACAATTTTGTACATAAATTCAAAACCTTGTAGGTTAGTAAATGAAAATAGCATAATAGAATTCAATGTATTAGATAATTTTACCTGTATTGTTGTTTGATGTAGTACATTATTTTAGTTGTGTACATTACGTCATTAGATAATTTAGCTAATGCCGAAAATACTTTTTAAACCATAAAAATAGGAGGACACCTCTAAAAAAAAGATACATATTGAAAATTTGTAAAAAATATCATAGTAGCTAAATATGGTATGTAAATCCAAACTTAACTTTTGTTTTCATTTGTGCATGGTAAATATTTTGTTAATGATTAAAATACTTTTAGAACTAGAAAAATAGCAAGATATTTCTAAAAATTCTCTAAGAAATTCAGAGTAGGTACATAGGGTATATAGAGCTGAATTAAAATATTATAAAATTATTTTTTATTTCTATTTGTACACATTAAATATTTTGTAAATGACAGAGACACTTTACAAACAAGAAAAGTAGCAGGATACCTATAAAAATCTATAAAAATTGTAGACTAGCTAAACAGGTGTGCAGAGCAGAGCTCGATCAAAATAATCCCAACTTAATTTTGTTTTCCATTTGTGCATGTTAAAAATTATGTTAATACCGGAAGAACTTTTAAAATTAGAAAAATAGCTAGACACCTCAAAAACATCTCTAAGAAATCCAGAGATGTACATAGGGTATGTAGACGTGAATTAAAATATTCTAAACTTATTTATTGTTTCCATTTGTACACGGTAAATATTTTGTAAATGCTAGAGACATTTTTTAAACAATGAACGTAGCAAGTTACCTATTTAAATTGAATTAACTAGGTATGTAGCTTCTTATTACTTTTTGCATATGTTTTTGTAGTTTTTACAATCTATGCACTGAATTTTTAGGTATGACGGATCCAGGATACGCTTGCGAAGTGATCGTACGAGTTGCTTGACCCGGTCATTAACGAGCATCATCGTAGCCGCCTGAGCTGCAATTGAGCTTAGCTCGCTGCGGCTGGGCACGCCCACAAGGGCGTGGAGGGTGGACCCATGTTGGGTTCCGAGGTACGTGCAGTTGCGACCTTTGTGTACTCAATTGCAGTCTGACTAGTTTGCGTGGACTAACGTTTGTTCTAAATATTTTCAATGCAGTTTGAGGGAGGCATGCATCCTTCCACTAGCAAGGATGGTTGAGGCAATGTGGGAGGATGACTAGGACCGTGCGGGCGGTGGTCGTCCATCCAGGCACTTTCCGTACGACCAATGCCTCCTAACGGCACTAGTTGACCGGTGGAGGTCGGATATGCGCACGTTTCACCTCCCATGCGGGAGATGGCGCCGGCGCTTCAGGACGTGACCTTCCTGACTGGGTTGCCCTGCGCTGGCTTCCCCCTGGTGGCGCACAACATCCCAGCCATGTGGCACATGGAGTTCCTAGCGAGGTTCCAAGGGGTGCTGCTGCCCGACAGCGGCTGTAGGGAGTTCAGCAGTACCCACGGACCAACGTTGAAGTGGATCTGCTAGTTCTACGTAATTCTTTATAACTCTTGTCCTCCCACATCAATTGATTTGTGCACCTTGCTGATGTGTATTTGTCTTCTTGCGGCAGAGCGTATGGCAGAGGACACACCCGAATACACGGTGAGGAGGCACTTTGAGGTCTACTTGCTGTGGCTGTTCAGGTGGGTGTTGTTCCTAGGGTTCTACGACGATAGCATCGATAAGCACTACATCTAATACGCACACCAATTGGCATATTGGGAGGTGGAGGACATCCAGCAATACGCGTGGGGCCCAGTGGTGCTATACGCGATGTACCGCGAACTGTGCGACGCGTGCCATTGGGTTCAGGACAACTCCGTCCTCTCCGGATGCTCGTTGCTTCTTCAGTTGTGGTCCATCGAGCGTTTTCAAATCGAACGACCACAGCTGGACCTGGGCACCTACGTAGTCGCCATCTACGCCGAGGACGACGACATGGACCGGCTGACCATGGGTATGGTGTGGTGTCGCTGATAGGTAAGTTTTCTAAATATTTATTATTTTTTGTAATGTAATTAAATTTCTTGTGCTAAGTGTTCGTTGTTCCATTGGATAGGTCACCTTCACTTTGAGCACTACGCATGTGTTCTACTCGAACTATGTTGCGATATTCGATCAGTTGACGGACGAGCGTGTCATCTAGACATCGTACACTCCTGACAGGGTGTACGTGCGCGCACCCTGAGGCCTGTCGAGCCTTTGCACGTGAGACCATGCGGAAGTGCCTGGTTCACGACGTCTTCGTGGAGGAGTACCACTTGCATCGGGTGATGAGCAGGTTCGGTCTACGATAGGAGGTCCCAGCCCCCGAGGTGCGGGTGGCGATGAACGTCCATGGGTAAGTTTACGTTTTACTTCCCTCATACCATTTGCCTTACGTACCTACAAAACAATCGTTTGGCCTTCCACAGGTACACTAGGAAGGGAGTTCCTGTTACGAAATCCTGGATGGACAAGATGTTTCCTTGGGTTTAGGGGTGGCTCCGTGCCTTGGAGGACGTCGTCCAGGAGGATGCTCCTTATGAGCCTGGGACGTGTGATGAGTACATCAAGTGGTACTCCAGTCAGACGTGGGTTTGCTGCGTCAGGGTCGTGGATGACCCACCACGACATGAGGCTGCAACGTCCGACACGTACCCCACCCAGCCGAATCCGCATTCCATCACATGGTGCGTATTGAAAGGTTTGTATATTATTTGCTTCGTAAGTTTTCGGTTTCTAACTTGTTAATTATGTGTACATGTCGATCTACATACGAGATGCACGAATTGGCAACCTCCGTGCATCGTATGACGCTCGGGCCTCGGGGAGCGCTTCAGCATGATGTCGTAGGAGATTAGAGGGCTCATGGACCAGTTTGTCGAGAAGACGAGGCGAGGCATCAAGCTAGCGTCCTGTCGCAGGCCGAGGAAGGTGGAGGACCCACCTGTGCGTGGACGGGGGGTGAGCCATGGTGCATCACGCCCCACGGCTCCTCACCCGAACGTGGTGGGCAAGTCTTTGTAGCATCGTGCTGGGAGTACCCCGGTACAGTTCACATGTCAGCATGACACAGTCACATTTGGTTGTTTATTTCGAACTCCAGAAGTTACCAACGACAATTTTCTCTGGCAGGTCCTGAGTACCAACCGTACACATGGTGCTAGTACGTAGAGCGGTCCACTACCTTCGCGCACCTAGGTATGTCTATCTTGTTTACACGCATGCACAACGTATTATGTCAGTATGTCCGCCATGTTTACATGCTTAATTAACTGTTTCATAGCTCACACACCCCTTTGAGAGGAGGAGCTAATGTCACATGAGGAGTCACACTCGATGGGCTACGATTTCGACCTGGGTGGCTGCAGACCTTCGCGCGCTGTCTCCGTAGGGGCTTCACAGCTGCAATGTGCACCCAGAGCGACGCAGCCGACGCAATATCCTCTCACGACACCCCCTCAGGCTACTCGCGCCGGTAAGATGCCTCGGCCGCCTGAGCCTTTGACCTACTCGTACCAGCGCCCGCAGGTGTCGATGATCGAGTCGCCGATCTTACGAAATAAATAGAAGAAAATAGCAAAGAGTTTTTGGAAGATAATGGGATTGCTCTTTATTGCAGCGAACTGGATCTTTATAGGGGGTGCTCTTGACAAGGCAGTAGACTAGGCCTAATTACACTTGATGTACTGATTGCTATGCTATTACTTCAGATGAAAATCCAACAACTATCTCCTGGATTGAGTTGAATATGTTTTATGTCATTTGTATTCTCCTTTAAATAGTTGATGAAGTGGTGGCAGATACTTCTTGATGAGACGCTTGTTGGAAGCGTTGCGACTGGTCGAAAGAAGACGTCAGTTGATGAAGGATCAACCGTTCGGCTATTGATATCAGAAAGAGACAACAACTGTATGGTGGTTACTGTCAGTGTATTAGGGTTGTAAACGTCATGTGGCTTAGAGTAAATAAGACATATGCTCTATTCATTATACGGGAGGAATATATTTCGAATCAGATCTAAGTATCAATTCATTGCTTTTACCGGCAGTCATATGGTCGGGGATTGGGTACATGACCTCATCTGACCAGGGTTCCCACGATGTAACCTATGGAATCCTTATGACCATGGGGGTCGTTATCCTTAGGGGTTACGACCAAAAATGACGTACGATCTTTAATTAAATAAAGTAATATTTTGATATTTTGATCCTTGTCAGCTAGCCCCCGAACATTAAATGAATATGTCATGTGATCCATTCTCCGATGAAAATCATATCAGGCATACCTTTATTTAATGTCATTAATAACGAGGTGGTCTATATTCATTTTAAAGTTGAGAAACCGTGAGCGAAACTGAAGAGTTTTTTGTATCTGTTGGACTTTAAAACTCTTTACCCGTCAGACTACAAATAACTCCTTTTTGCATTTAAGATACTGCGACTATAAAATCCCGTCAGTGCATCGCCTTTAGTTTTTTCCTTGAATCCCCTTTTACCATCCCGCCGAAGAGTCTCCTCAGACCTCTTTTTGTCCTCTTGTCCAAAACCTTTTCCAACGTCTATTCATTCACCCAAAAATCCAACAATGTCGAATTCGATCACCATGGTTGGTTTCTGATTTGAGTGAGAAGAAGCTTAGAGCTTTGGAGAATATCGAGTTGCTTCTTGATAGGAATTTGGTTTCTTAGAGATCAGCGATTGGGGGCACTTTTCGGACGGTAAAGAAGGGGAAATCCCTATTTTTCTCGCCTACATCGAGTGTGATCTTAGGTTTTCAGCACATAAATTCCTTTCCAAGGTTCTGGAGTATTACGAAGTTGAATTGGTGAACCTAGCCCTCAACATCTTCATCTACCTCTGCGAGGCGTACCTGGGGATCCGACCAAATCTGAAGGTCTTCATCTATTTTTATAGGATGGCGAGGTCGGGAAACCAGCTGCACGACGGGAAGGCTGATGAGCACATCCGAATGTACTCAAAGTCCTCGTGGTCGTCATAGAAGAAAAGTTGGTTTTACATGGCGGTCACGAAGGAGGATGGCCTTTATTTCACCGATAGAGCGGCGAGCGAGAACCTCAGTTGGCGGTCTACGTGGAGAAGGAAGAAAGGATCGAAAGATGGATTGAAGCCATCCAAGACCTCAACGCCAAGGGCTTGTCTTCTTGGCACGTGGTGAGTGAATATTCCATGCACCGGATTAGTCCCTTGAGGCTCTGATCGCATTCCCTACTTTGGCATATTGGTCGTGACGAGGCGACCAAGGACGATAGGGAAGGTAAGTTTTGAAAAATCCCGACCAGTTAGGTTTAATTAGTTGATTATTTTGTAACCGGCCAGTTAGGTTTAATTAGTTGATTATTTTGTAACCCTGAAATATCTTTATTCTTCTGAAGCCCTTTTTTCTGACCAAGTCAGAGAGCGGATCAAAATGATATGCACTGGGGAGCCTCATATGAAGGCTGCTTTTCCTGATATGAAGGCTGCTTTTCCCCTTATCTTGGCTATTGTCTCCGAAGAAGAGAGAATTGCGAGACTCAAGGTAAATAACAAATTTTTCTTCAACTTTTATATATTCTCCGGTCAGTGTGTAATTTTGCTCTGATATGTAGCCGGTCGGGTTGAGGATAAAAGAGCCCGATGAGGGCTCTACTGTAGCCGTTACTCCAACCGACTCCTACTCGGCGACCACATAAGACGATGTTCTCCCAGGGGTAAAAGGAGCATTGAAAAGGAGCATACATTTTAGGTGGAAATTCCATCACCTAATCAAATTTTGCTTATGACTTAGGTGGGAGAAAAAGAGAACCCATAGCCAAAAGTTGCAGAGGTCGTAGGCCCCGGAGTGGTCATTCACGACCTGACAGTTTCTCCCGAGGTGACTGTTTTGGAGGTCACTGAGACCACAAACTCCGACCAGATGGCCAGGGATCTTGTTCTCGACCAGCTAGTTGAGGACATTTCCTCCAACATCCAGTCGATGGATGTGGGGGGTTTAACCAGCCCTACCGATTTGAGACTATGAAATCGGTTGATAAGAAGACGAAGGCAGGCGCTCTGGAATTTGCTCTAGGGCGTTTTAACATCAAGACTAGAAAGGCAACCAGGTACGTATACATGAAAGGAAACTATGAAAATACATATCTTTAATGCTTCTGGTATTCAAAAATCTTGATTCTCCTTTCTCTTGTCTTCGTAGATCCTCTGGTGTTCCGATCGCCTTCGACCAGAGGACCCCTCAGGAAGATATTCTTGAGGTAAGGGTGGTCGAGCCAGCCCACGAGTTGGTGGCGGTGCTAGCGCCTGCTCAGGAACCCGTGGCGGCTCCAACTCCGTCTATGGAGACGGAGGTTCCACAAGGGTCCCAGAAAGCTTCGACCATTGCTCGGTCTGTACAAGGAGTGGAGATTTCTTCACTGTTAAAGAATTCTCCTTATCCTAGCAACTTCTCCCATCGTCCTCAGATTTTTGATGATGAAAATATTAATAAGGCGTGGGGAAGAATTTCGGATCGTCAGTCAAGATTGGGTCCAAATGCCATCTATGTCGAACATATGGACATGACGATCCAGGTAAGTACTTACGACCACCCTTGTAGTCTTTTCTTCAAAGTTTATTAGAAAACTCAAAGAAGCTTGTTATTTTTGTAGCATATGGTGGAGAATTTCGTTGTGGTCGGAGGGCCGACCCAGCGGTTAGTAGACTTGGAAAAAGACAATTTCGAAGTAAAAAGTAAGTACTTCTTGATTCTTTTTTCTTTCCTTCTTGCTATTTGGCTCTCTTCTAAATTTTCCCCTTTGCCATTCTTGGCAGATCTGAAAAATTTCAAAAAGAAGCTGAGGCTAAGGAAGCCATTATAGCAAAGCTTGAGGAGGAATGCAAGGCAAAAGCCTAGTCAATCAAAGACTGGTCGTCTAGACTCAAGGAAGTCTCCCTCAAGCACAAAGAAGCCATTGAGGCTTCCGAGAAAAAAAGCTCAATGTAATCAATCGTATATACGATCAAATTTTGCCAAGTATTGCAATTATATTTCTTTAAATTTTGATCCACTCGCAAAACAGTCTATAAATTAAAGAAAGCTCTTAAGTTTGAGCGCAGCAAGGAAACAACCTTCGGTAGAATCTTGAAGAGAAGGCCAAGGCCCTCAATAAGATGCTCTTCGACATGGAGTCGGGAGTGCAATTGCCTCTCCTAGGAGATCCAGTGGAGAAGATAAACTTCCTTGGCCTACAACTTGAAGACCTCGAAATTTTACTTGAAGCTACTCGGAAGAATCAGGCACAAACAATGAAGGACGTTGTGGCCAACGGTGCTAGTCTTGCTTTGGCAAAGCTCAAAGCCTCCGACCCCTCCATCCTCCTTCAAGCTATCGAAGCAGACTTCACCTGTTCAGAGGATGAAGCAGCCAAGTTATTCAAGAAAATGACGCCTCTCGGAAACAAGATTGCTGAAGAAATGTATGTCGGATCGCCGGTTCGCAGTGACCCATCTGGTGGTTCTAAAGAATAGTTTGATATATAATATAAAGAATGTAAAAACTTACCTTTGTCATCAATAAAGTCTGTGTTTATCTTCTTAATTTATGAATTACTCATATAGTTCCTAGCCCCGACTGCTTGTGTAGTAGAATAACTTTACTAAATAAGTAGTAAGCCAAGAAAAGAAGTAAACTTACGACCACTGTATAAAGTATGTGTTGATTATGTGGCAGAAATGATCGTATTAAAACTAGGAAGTCAATTTGGTCGGAACCAGTGTATGACTTCGACCAGTTGTAGATCTGTTCTCCATAATTGAAATACCAAATAATACATTATATGGTTGGAAGATAAGACTTGTCTTCATGAGAAGAAATTTTGTAAGAATTTATGGAGAAAAAAATAAGTGTTCTTGTTTGTACATATTATCCAAGCTAGTCATAAGGTTGCTAAGAATCAAATACATGATTAACACTTCGCAAACATATTCATGCTTAAGTCCGACTAGCAGCGAGGATCGTAAGAAAATGACCATCGCTGGGAAACTCCTTCCAGTGGGCAGGACCACATGCAAAGAGGAGAGATTTCGACTAGCGGGATTTTCGTTTCCCGACTAGTAGACAAACGAGAGTAAAATAGATTATTGAAATGAAGAGAGATGGTCTTTCAATCCTTAAGCATAATAGTAACTATATCTAATTGTTTATGTGATACCCCTTTTACTTGCTTTCTTCTTTAAGAAAAGAGTGTGTGGTCGCTTCGTGAGAGACATCGCTGTGATGATCACGATTTGGACCTTTATAGCGTTTGACAACTGTGTCGAGAGCCAAAAATGTGTAAAGGTGTCCTAGAAAAAGGATGTCGGAGAGCAAATGATCGTCTCCGATGATCGTAGACTAGTATAGTATTTGACCGAACAATAGATAACTAATATATAAATAACAACACTCACCGTAAAAGGAAAATGCATCTTTATTGAAAAAATAAAATTGAAATTGAAATGAACAACTATACATAAAACTTATGTAATTGTTCAATGTTCCAGGAGTTAGACAAAAACGCCCGTCTGACATGGTTAGTCGTACCGAACCCAGTCTGGTGACTTCAACCACAGTGTATGGACCTTCCCACTTGGGAGAAAGTATGTTGCAATTTGCTTGGCTCTGAATTTTTCTGAGGACCAGATCACCTACAGGTGGACTCTGAGATTGCACATTATAACTGTGGTACCTTCTCATGGCTTGTTAGTAAACTACCGATCGTATCAAGGCATGGTTTCATCGTTCTTCGAGGAAATTAGCATCATCGAGTCATCATTCATTCTGATCGTTCTCATTGAAACAATTAGTTCGAGCACAACCAAATTTTAGTTCCGGAGGAAGCATGGCTTCAACATCGTAAACAAAAAAATGGTGTTTTACTGGTCGCACGACTGTCATGGTTCGAACGACCCATGATACAGAAGGAAGTTCCTGCACCAAAGCTCCTGGCCGTTTTAATAAATGACCGAATACTCGGTGTTTTACTCCTTGTATGATGAGACCATTAGCTCTCTTGACTCCTCCGTTGCTCAAGGTGAGCAACAAAAGCGAAATGAATTTTGATAGCTAGATCTTCGCAGAATTCCTGGAAATTACCACTTGAAAACTAGGTACCGTTATCTGTGATTATACGACTGGATATGCCAAATCTTATGATCACATTTTTTGTAACGAACTTCTTTGCAGCTTCAGTTGTTACTTTAAAAAATAGCTTAGCTTCTATCCATCTTTTGAATGTATCAATCATGACAAAAGGAATTCGAAGCCTCCGGGTGCTCTTGGGAAAGGTCCTAGAATGTCTAGCCCCCAGGTCGCAAAAGGCCAAGAAAGTGGTATCGTCTGCAAAGCTTGTGTCGGCTGATGTACTTGTCGACTATGAAATTGACAATGTACACACTTCGTCACAAGTTCTTTGGCATCATGAAGGCGGTTGGTCAATAGTATCCTTGCTAGAAGGCTTTACCGACTAGAGTTCTGTAGGAATGATGTTCTCCACAGATTCCTCCATGTATGTCGGAGAGTAGATGTAACCCATCCGCTTGAGATATACATCTCATCAACACTCAGTGAGCTCCCCATTTGTACATGGTACTTTCGATTAGAGTATATGATTTGGCTTTTCGAGCTGTACGATCGGCCTACACATCATCTTCAGGAATTGTGCCATGCAGAAAATAATTGTAGATTGATATCATCCAATTACTAATGAGATCAATTTGTATAGTGGAGCATCTATGTTCTCATAATTGTCGACCACCGATGGTGTATTGAGCTGCTCGAGAAAAACTCCGAGTGGGACAAATGATCCTGTTGAAGCCATTCGTGCCAACTGGTCTGCTAGGGAGTTTTCATTTCTAGGAATATGTTGGATCTGGAAACCGAAGAAGTACTTTTTAAGTTTTCGTACTTTCGCTAAATAAGATGTCATCTAGGAATTCAAGCAGTTGTACTCTTTTCCTACTTGATTCGCTACTAGTTGAGAATCATTGTTCCCTAGTAATATACAAATCCCGAGCGCCCTGGCTGCTCGGAGTTCTGTCAGTAAACCTTCGTACTCTACTATATTATTTGTGGTAGGAAAATTAAGTCTTATGATGAATTTAATGTGTTCTCCTGTAGGAGATATTATGACAACTTCAACCACCGAGCCTTTAAGCATCAAGGAACCATCAAAGTACATTATCCACTCGTCGTGGTGCTCGTACTTGGGCCCTTGGGTTGGTTCAGGGTTCGCCCATTCGGCAATGAAGTTTGCTAAAGCCTGGGACTTTATTGCTCTTCGTGAGATAAAATGGAGGTCGAACGCCCCAAGCTCGACCACCCATTTTGCTATTCGTCCCGATGGCTCCTTGTTTATGAGAACTTGACCAAGAGGATATCCGTTAGTACGACCACTCTGTGGGCCTAAAAGTAATGCTTTAGTTTTCTTTAAGCCATAAAGAGACCATATAGCACACTTTTGTACTTGTGGATATCGTTTTTGGGTTTATGTAAGATTTCGCTTACGTAATATACTAGTCGTTGGATGTTGTCACACTCAATGACCAGTACTACACTGGCTGCTTGTAGTGTTGTTGCTAGATATATCAGTACTGTTTCCTCCGATCTTGGAGGGACTAAGATCGGGACACTCGTAAAGTACTTTTTAAGCTCTTAAAGGCATATTTTGCCTCTTTGGTCCACTAGAAACTTCATTGTTTCTGAAGAAGCTTAAAGAAAGATAGCCCTTTTTCTCCCAACCTTGCTATGAAACGACTGAGCGCTGTCATATAGCCGGTTAGTTTCTGGACTTCTTTCTTTGTGGTTGGAGGGCGCATCTGGTCGGTGGCTGGTATTTTTACTAGATTTGCTTCAATCCCTCTACCCGAAACTAGGAACCCAATGAGCTTTCCAGAAGAAAATCCGAACACACACTTTTCTGGATTTAACTTAAGATTATTCCTTCTTAAGTTTTTAAAGTCTCTTGTAGGTCGAAAATGTGATCACTACCATTGATGCTATTTACGACTAAGTCATCAACGTAGGCTTTCAAGTTCCAACCGATCTGAGGGCTAAAGGTTTTTTGTATTAACCTTTAAAAGTTGCACCAGCATTTTTGAGACCAAATAACATCCTAACATAGCAGTAAGTACCATATGGCGTGATGAAGGAAGTTTTCTCTTCATCATATTTACTCATATTAATCTGATGATACCCTGAATACACATCTAAAAAACTTAACAACTCACACATGAAAGTAGAGTCTACAAGTAGATCGTTGCGTGGAAGGGAAAGTCATCATTCGGACAAGCTTTGTTACGACCTATGAAGTCAATACAAATTCATCATTTTCTATTACTCTTTCTGACCATTATAGGATTGGCGAGCCACTCTGGGTGGTTAACTTCACGAATGAATCCAGCCTTCAGAAGCTTGTCGATCTTCGACTAGATTGCTTCCTTCCGATCGGGTGCGAAGTGCCTTAGCTTCTGCTTGACCAGTTTCTTGTCAGGCTAGAGAGCTAGCCTGTGCTCGATCTCCTCCCTGGGGACTCCAGGCATGTCGGATGTCTGCCAGACGAATACATCTAGGTTTGCTCGGAGGAAGGACATGAGTGACTCTTATTATTTGAGGTTGTGTCCTGCTCTGACCAGTACCTTCCATGTGCTTGTTCTAGCACTTGCGGATCCAGACGATGTTTGGATGTTTTCCAGAGAAGCACCCTTGTCGAGTGGAACCTCTTTGGTCCAGTCGGAAGGTTTTGGGGCCATCTTTGATCTCGAGTGTTTGACCCGCATAGAAGGCGGATTAGTTTCCCTGGTCGGAAGCTCATCGACCACTTCCAAGGATTTTCTATCGCATGCATATGTCATCTTTCTATCCCCTCAAACCGTAATAACCCATTTTGGTCCTGACATTTTTAGACTCTGATAGCCATAATGTGTAGCTATCAGGAATTTTGCCAATGTCGGACGACCAAGGATTCCATTATAAGCAGTTTCAAAATCATCTACGTCAAATGGAATCTTTTCTGTTTGGAAATTATCTAGTCTCCCAAACGTAACTAGTAGGGAAGGTTGCCCTATCGGTTTGGCAGTAGATCCTGGGACTATGCCATGAAAGACATACTTCACACGCCTTACTTTTGATTTGGGAATTTGCATTTCTTCCAATGCTCCCGTAAACAGAATATTCAAAGAACTACCTCCATCTATAAGAACTCGATTAACTTTGCAATTGTTATTCATAGGCTCCACAACGATAGGGAACCTACCTGGTCAAGTCGAAGGGATATGACCGTTTTCTT
Organism: Hsuehochloa calcarea; assembly: GCA_036346395.1. NCBI lineage: Eukaryota > Viridiplantae > Streptophyta > Magnoliopsida > Poales > Poaceae > Hsuehochloa > Hsuehochloa calcarea. The sequence goes on from CM070597.1 coordinate 34,087,657, forward strand.
TGCTGAAGGAGATTACAGTCTCCGACCACCTAGAAGGCTTTTTAGTGATTGGGGACTCGGCAAGGTTGACTTCTCTCCACGGCCTTCGATGGTGTCTAGATTCACACGAGAAAGATCCATCGAAGATCATGTCAACGGTGTGCTGTGGCTCCTGGTAGTCCATTTCTTCATCGCCATCTTTGTTCTTCTTGGAGCTTGGCTCTCCAAGCTCTTATATGGAAGGGAATGGACCTTTACCTGAATAGTAATCTTTCAACTTCTTCTGTCAGGCCTGACTGGTGCGCAGATCATGCCCTGCTTCCTGATGAAGTGGACATCATTTCTTTTTTTTGTAGTCATAGGTCGAAGCTTTTGCCTTGCCACAACAGGTATAATCCTTCTTACCTTTGGTAAACTTGTCGGGGATCGCAAGAACCTCTCTTGTCCTTTGATTTGTGATTCTTTTTACCCTTGAGAGCCTTCTTATTCTTCTTTTTCAGTTTATCAAAGCCATGTTGAGGAATTTTATCTTTTCGATCAAAAGCTTAACGGTTGTTCGTGGAGGATTTATAGCGATATCCTCGATAAACCGTTGATTTCTGAGTCCTACTTTAAAGGCCTGAATGACGAAAGAATCTGTGACTTTGGGGATATAATTATGGAACTGGCTGAACCTTTTAATGTATTGATGAAGGGTTTCATTTGGTTCTTACCGGATCCGATGCAGATCATCTTCCTTTCGGGGACGGTCATACGTCCCCTGAAAATTTGCGATCAAGAGGTCGCAAAGCTGCTCCTAAGTGTAAATTGATCCGACCGGTAGGTTAAGCAACCACGATCGGGCAGACCCTTCGAGTACTATAGGCAGATAGTTGGCCATCCCATTGTCGTCACCACCGGCAGCTCTGATGGCGGTGGTATAAATTTGAAAAAATTCCAACGGGTTCTGAGTCCCATTGAACTTTTCCATATTGGCTGGTCGAAACCTACCTGGCTAGCATACAGCTTGAAGGCCTGCCGAGAATGCCCGACAGCCTGTGTTGGAGTCATAACGCCTTCTCTGGAAAGGCGCTGGATTGTAATCGGTCGGGGACCGATTCCTCAGGTTGTCATATTGAGTAGTCGGCGTCCCAATCCGGCCGCGGACATTGGCTTGATGCCTTCGTTTGACCACCTGGTTAAGGTAATGTTGAAGATCACCCGAGCCAAGCAGTTGCTCCCCTGGTCGAGGAGGAGTAGCGCCTGCATGGAAGAGCCACCTTCTCTCGTGACTCCCTTGTTGGAACCTTCGAAGGGGGGGGGAGGTCTAGGCATTGTATGTTCTCCAGTCCGACCAGGCAGACCTCAGCTAAAGGAGGAATGCTGGGACGAAGTCAAGGTATGACTTTGTGCATTTCTCTATTATCTGTACATTTCATACTGTTGCATAGTTTGCTTGAGGATTTTGACACATGTCCTGCAAGTTGAGCATACCCCGAAGTCTCAGCTAGAGTAGGATCAGGGTTATTTAACATGTTGCGAACTTGTTGCATATTTTGAATAATTACCCAAGGTCTTGGAGGATTTCTACTATCAGTGGGTGTTTGAAGGCTTGAGTTTTCCCCCGATCTTGCAGTTTGTCCTTTTCGACCACTCACTCGCAGTGGGGCAGAAACAGTGAATTAACTAGTGGACGTTCATCAGTTCTGTTACCTCCGGCCTATGGTGCTTGAGGGCCTATATCATTTCTACCAGCAGGTGGTGGCGGGTCAACCCGTGGAGGATCGCGCATGGCATCTTGATCAGTATCTCTGATCGCATTGGCTTTGTGCCTCCATCAACGATCCTCCGACGAGCTTTCGTCGTAGCTAATGGAAAGTCTTCCATCACTTCTGCAAGAAGTATCCACGATGGAGAGCGGTCGGAGAGTACCACCTTTGGTGGGACTTGTCTTGGACTCAGCCTTATCCGACGATTGCCAACCATATGCGGAGTTTTATCATTCCCATGTTACCTTCGACCGGTGGTAGCTTTATCGACACCGTTACCAGATATCGATTAGCCCCCGGAATCGCTAGGAGCCGTCGGTGAATACCGGTCACCCATGACCGTATCGAGAGTACATTGACCCTTGGGTTGTGTTTTCGGGCTCTTATCACCGTTTTTGCCGGTCGGAAGGACCGGGCTTGCTGAAGCATTCGGATGTTTTGAACTGGTCAGAACAACCATTTATTCTGGTTGCGCCACTGATGGTGGCGATGAATCCTTGTCCATCCGGTCAATCTCGCTGGTCTCAGCGAGCATTGATCTTATGGCAGAAGAGGATGATGATGACATTGCGTCGCGTTCCATGGCGCAGATGCATGCGTCCATGTCGAGGTTGGAGTAGTCCGCCAAGTCAATCCAGTTTTCCTCATCCCAAGTCCGTGCCATGATCGCTTGAGCGATAATGAAGCGAAGGAAAGTGGATGAGTGTTGCTTGAGCAAAGAAAACTTCAAGAACTCAACGCCTTGATCCCCACGGACGGCGCCAGCTGTCAACGATCGAGTCGCCATCTTACAAAATAAATAAAGGAAAATAGCAAAGAATTCCTGAAGAGAATGAGTTTGCTCTTTATTGCAGCAAACTAGATCTTTACAGGGGGTACCCTTGACAAGGAAGTAGACTAGCCTAATTACACTTGATGTATTGATTGCTATGCTATTGCTTCAGATAAAAATCCAATTGCTATCTCCTGGATTGAGTTGAATCTTTCTTCTGCCGTTTGTATTCTCCTTTAAATAGTTGATAAAGTTGTGGCAGTTACTTCTTGATGAGACGCCCGTTGGAAGCGTTGCGACTGGTCAGAAGATGTCAGTTGATGAAGGATCAACCATTCGGCGGTTGATATCAGAAGGAGACAACAACCGTATGGTGGTTACTGTCAGTGTCTTATGGCTATAAACATTACGTGGCTTAGACTAAATAAGACATATGCTCTATTCATCACACGAGAAATATACTTAGAATCAGATCTAAGTACCAGTTCATTGCTTTTACGAGCAGTCATCTGGTCGGGGATTGGGGACAGAACCTCATCCGACTAGGGTTCTCACGATGTAACCTCATCCGACCAAGGTTCCCACAATGTAACCTCTGGAATCCTTACGACCATGGGAGTCGTTAGCCTTAGGAGTTACGACCACGAATGACGTACGGTCTTTAATTAAAGAAAGTAATATTTAGAGATTTTGATCCTCGTCAGCAGGTGCCCCGGGCGAGGCTAGGAGCCACACATGGGGTACACCCCAAGTGGCCAGTGGGCCACGAGTAGATACTAGTTGTAAATATCAGTCATTCCAGGTAAATATAAATTTATGTACAACTTACATTATGGTAGTGTTGTGTTCTGATAATTTTTGTTCTTGTGTGCACGGGTAACTACGTGAGGGAGACAACATTGCGACACCCCCTTGTTTCGAACCTTAAGGACCACACCAGGTCACACATCATACTACCACTTTTGTAGACCGAGATGACACCACACTATGCCAAACCACCTTTTCAGACCGAAAAGACCACACTACGCCACGCTCCCTTTTCAGGACGAAAAGACTGCACCTTGTCACGCCACATGATGCGGCTTTTGCAGACCGAGTTGATAACACACTATGACGCTACCTTATCAGACCGACAAGACCACACTATGTCAAACCACCTTTTCAGACCGAAAAGACCACACTCCGCCACGCCTCCTTTTCAGGCCGAAAGAGACCGCACTCTGTCACGCCACACGTTGCAACTTTTGCAGACCGAGATAACAACACAATGCGATGCTATCTTAGAATACTCACAAGGCCACACTATGCCACACCACCTTTTTAGACCGAAAATATCACACTCGGCCACGCCCCATTTTCTAGTCGAAATAGCCCATTATAAAAGGACGGAGAAGAGAAGTGGAGGAGAAGAGAGTTACATGATAACACTACACCACCACACCCAACACTTCACCAAAGCTCAATTCACACAATCGTGAGGCAGGAGATGTCAGACTCGTCAGTGAACTTCCACGCGAAGATCCTGCGAAAGTGTGGAACCCGGGAGCGAAGAATCCCAGATTCTCTGTGTTTCATACACTAGTCCAGGAACAGCTAGTGTACACATTCAAACAAAAGTGGGTAGCATAACCATAGTATGTCATTCATTGATAATACTTAAAGTTTGTTACAAAGGGGGCATAAAGCCAACAAGCAAAATACAGCGGAAGCAAAAGCAATAAGGAAGGCCACACGATTCGCCGCAGGCGATCGTCTGGAAGCGCAACCTAGTTGTCCATGTTCTCATCATCCACGTAGTACTTTTCTCCTGCTCAACAATATATTAAGTAAGGGTGAGCACAACCAACCATGCTCCGCTAGTTACACCCAATAACAAATTGGAATGCATGCAAGGATTCATCAAAGGAAGGCTTATATGACTCAATTTACATAAAGCGATATTTTTCATTTAAATATTCTTACTAAGTTCTAAATAAGTTTATTCTATAACTAAAATTCATTTTCTAAATATCAAGTTTTATAGTGTGATAACATTTCATCAACGAGTGGAGAAGGATACCTTCCTATCACATGACATACCGCCCAATTTCTCAATTAGATAAAACTATCCAAAAATCATTTAATAAAGCCTTTTAAAATCAAACCAAATTCTAACTTTGAGTGGCTTTGCTGAGCATGTCCATGACCGCGAACACGGCTATTCGAATAGTTTTACACTCTGCAAAGGTTGTACAGTATACCCACACAACACGACTTCTCTAGTTTATTTTGCATCCGTCGATAACACTGCTCACTAACTTAGGTAAGCAATCTAAAGCAAACGTCAAGGCTTTTACAATGCACCATCCCACCGTAGTCCCGCCTCGCTAAGGTTTCGCTTCCTTTGGATAGAAATCCACGGATTTAAGCTCCCTCTTACGCCATATGGGAATATATAAAAGTAGGTTATAAAGACACACAACCAGATGACACAACCACGATGAAATATTATAAATTATTTAGCCAGGTCCCGCCCACACAGGAAATGTGGTAGTATGATGGGGCTTAGTAAGATGCGACTCGAAGACCAATCATTGATTGACTTGGGTGACTTTCCATAAAACCCATGGGCCTCAATCATATAAATGACTCGATCCCGTGTATCAACATGCTCCATACAAACATCCATTTCGCCTAAGTCCAAACCAATTTTAATTTTATTTTCCAAGTTAAATCATTTTTCAAGATTTCTATGGTAAAAGCAATATCACCGGCGGCGAGAGCTTCGGTCGAAGCAGTTGGAGCTAAAAAATCCGGCGAACGAAGGTGAGAGAGAGAGGGAGAAATGGGGGAAAAGAGAGGAGGGCGGCGGGTTCCCGGTGCTCCTATATATAGAAGCCGAGGAGGAGAGGAGGAGGAGTTCGACGGCGTGGGCGCACGAGCGAGCTTTGGTGGCGCAGGGCATGGCGCCACCGGTGGGATTCGCGAAGAGAGAAGGGCAGGTGCGGGATTGACAGCAGTGGGACGGGGCATTCAATGTGTGCGAAAAACAGGGAGGAAAGGGAAGGAAAATGCACCGCTAACGATGAATTTTTCGACGGGCGTGACATAGCGCGACGCGTCTTGGCATGGGCTCCCAACGGGAGGAAGACACGGGGAGGTAAGGCCGGCAGGTGAGGCCGCCTGTCGGCGAGTGTGTAGGACCGTAAAGGCGACTAGGGGGGTGAATAGGCGCTTTCTCAACTTTCTCGCCTAAATCAAATTCAACACGAACTTTACTCCTTTAGCTATGAAAGCTAAGAAGATCGATGGCGCCACGATGGAAGCCGTGTCTTTGAATTCGATAACCCGCTCAACCACACGACACACAAGTGGAGACTTAATCTCAAAGGGCGAATCTGAGCACGAGGCGGTCGGCCCGCTACCAAGGGCGATCGATCGGCGGTCCACGAGCTGGTCGACCGGCTACTAATCGGCGGTCGGACCGGTGGATATCAGTTCGACCCGCGATACTAGCGATACGAACGCGAAGCGATCGGACCGCCCGTTATAAAATCGGTCGGACCGGTTCGATCCGATCTTGAAAAATCAAGCCCAAATCCAAAACGAAATTTGATCCAACTTTTGATTCAACCAATGAAACTTGACCAAATTTGAGCACACCTCCTAATGATATTAGAGACCTATTTCTAGCGACGATCCTTGAGTCCACTTCAAAAATTGATCTCTCAAGGTTTTACCAAAGAAGTGCACAAACCCTAGAAATATGAAAATCTTTGATTCAAGACTTGCTTGTGGGGGTTGATGGTCTAGACGATTCTAGGAGTATTCCCACACATCAAAGCAAGACACAATGAGTCAAGAGACCAAGCTTAAACACTTGAATCAAGGAAGCACCAAATTCATCCAAAAGAGAGAAGAACACAAAAGGGAGACAAATGATCTCTCAAGCAAGCATCACAAGATTGATTGATCTCACAAGATGCTTACAAAGCCACTCCCTCAAGGAGGACAAGAGCTCACCAAGGAGCAACCACAATCTCTCCCTCTCTTCCTCTCCAAACCCTAACCCTAGAAAAGGCTAAGGAAAACCAAATGAATGCCTCAAGAGGTTTTACATCTCCCCCTTCTCTATTTATAGGAGAGGCCTAGGGTTTCACTTTTGGGACCCACTCACACATGGGACCCACACACAACATCTGTTGAAGCAATCGCCTGCTTCACCACGTGTAGGTTGATCAGCGGTTCTCATCCTGTCGGCAAGACTTTCCTGTCCGAATCCCATCGGAAACTCCTAGAGACTTGCATCGACTTTCGCACCGCCTGATCCAACCAGCTGTACCGAACTACCCGTTCGATCTATCTTGCCCATTCTGCACCATGCTTGAGTCACACGACCTCAACCGGCATCCATGATCGTTCTGGACCTCAGCTCTCCAAGCGTAGTCCCGATCCACCTCACCGTTGACGTCGTAGACCTGCAAGCCACCTGCACAGCAATAGACAAACAAATCGTTTCCGGGAACAAGTTCTTCACAACTTGACCCATATTAGTTCCGCAATGCAATATACAACAATAAAGCATTAACAACCATACATAAACCACAATCAAAACACATCAATGCAAAGAAGGCTCACCTTCAAGTGAACGACGGTCTGACCGCCCCACTCCACCGGTCAGGACCGATTCGGTGATCGGACCGATGCCACAACGGCGGTCGGACCGCCCGAAAGGACTTAGCCAAAATTCCAGCTTGAAAATCCGAAACCTTCTGGAATTTTCAACTCGATAGAACTTTTGACTGGGAGCTCCAAAAATGATGAGACCACATCCAGGAGACTCCCCTCACCTGCCTACACAACCTATTTTTGGCTTAGCTCCAAAAGCCACTTTTCAGCAAACCGGTCGGACCGGCCACCATGGCCGGTCGGACCTCTCCACGGGCGGTCTGACCGCCCAACATCGCCGGTCAGACCGTCTGTGGTCTGACAGACTGAAGCAAACCCCGAAAATACGAGATTTTGCAAACCAACAAAGCCATTGCCAATTGACTCATCATCCTGAGATCGTGCACATATCCTCACGATATCCACAGAGTGCGAGACAGAGAAGCGAGGGGCGGACCAGTAGGCGGGATTAGGAATGGCCCGCGTGCAAATTCGGCCCGAAGCATTTTCCATAATTTTGAAGATTTTTGTATTACAAAAATTGAAATAATTCATTTAGGTTTTTAGAAAATAGTAAGTAAAGTCTAAAAATTCTAGAAAAATACACAAAAATTCATTGAATCATTTTTAACTTACTAAAATTATTTCCAACTCAACATTGGTAATTAATTCTGTAAATAAATTATTTTGACTTTAAAATAATTATGGAAAAACTTTTAAAATTCATGCCTACCCGGATTGTTCTACGAAGGATGCGTTGGTACCACTGGAGTTCCCATGCTCGCAATGTGTGTGCTATGAACCGACAAAGATCATCTAGTCCACACACCCGACGACGGCCGCCCAGGCGTACTACACGTGCGGACATCACATCGTAAGTGAATCTTGCACACACGTAGATTTTCCACATATTTCGTTCAATTTCACAAATCTCTAACTATATCCACGCATAATGGCGGCTGGAGATGCGATGCAACTTCTTCAATGGATCGACGGCCCGGACATATATGACAGGGCGTTCATCCAGCAGAAGTACATTTTGAACTATGCGATGTGAGCCAAGACCTTCAAACGCTGAAAACCCTACGTACCCGACCCGACTAAAAAAGCACCAGAAGCTGAGTATGACCAGGCTGAGCGTGCGGCGCACAAGGGGAAGACTCCTACCAGTGAGACCAGCGGTCGTCCTAGCGCTCCCCGTCGCCCGGGCGTAGTACGGATCGAAGAGGTAAGTTATGTTTAGTATGTATCCTGAATATTAACTTGGTCCTACGTTGTGCTATCCTAACATCATTCAATCGTCCAGTCCGTCTTGCAAAACATGGCTGACTTCGAGACTAGCTAACACCGCGGAGAGTTCAGAGACAAGGGGAAGGGAGCGATGCGATTTTGTTTCAATCAACATTTTTTTTATTCCAAAAAGGGCGCATATGCATCGTAAGTGTATTTCGATTTGCTCATTCGCGCATGTTATCATTTCTAATGTACGTAACAAAACCGAGCGCGCCATGTATTTCACAATTAGATTATGAAATCTTTCGAACTTAAATATCTTTTCGCAGATATTTCAACTATTACATAATCTTTTCTCGAAGGAATGAGTTCCACGAACAATACAATCGGAACAACAACGCGCATGGCAACCTGAAACCCAATTTTTTTCCATTTCGCTCCAAAGGGGACAACTTGTGTTATTGCACTACCGATCTCGCACTCCCTACTTCACATTTTGTTATCTTCTGTAATTTTAGATTCTTAACTATGCGTGAACACTATAAGTTATTACTAAAAAAAACTTTGTGAAATACAATTAATCTTTAGTCAGAATTCTCTGAACATAAATTTTAAAAATTAAATATAGGGCTCTGTCATCGTTCCAATTAGTGACAAGGATCAACCGGCGATAGAGTCCTATCGCCATTTGGAACAGCGACAGACTCCTGTCACTAGATCAATTGGTGACAAGAACCTCCCCCAAGTGTTCCAATTGGCGACAGTCCTGTCGCCGGGACGTAGCCAATTGGAATTGCGATAGGAGTCCTATCGCCATTTGCTTATGTTGTCATTCTAATTGGCGACGGATACTTATATTTGTATTTTTTTACTATTTATTTTTGTAATTATCTTTACGACAGGATTGTCGCCAATTGGAATTGCGATAGGAGTCCTGTCGCCATTTGTTTATGTTGTCATTCCAATTGGCGATGAATACTTATATTTGTAATTTTTTTACTATTTATTTTTGTAATTATCTTTTAAATTAATATTATTTTAGAAAAATCGTTTTTCTCCCGGTACATTCAACCAGCTGCTTTCACAAAACCGAAACTCCAGGTAAGTACCCCTGGGCCCACGGTCCGGCGAGAAGAGGCAGCCAGGCGGGTCCCAGTCCACAGTGAGAACGCGAGGGCGAGGTAGGCATCGGTAGACCGTAGATACCACCGCCTCCTCCAAAGTCGACGAGACGACCCCCGAACAGAATCTATTCCAAGATGGGTTGCTGCAGCAGCCGGAGCTCCGATTCGCCGGCCAGCCGCGTCACGCTGTGGCGCTCCACCGGGATCGTCGCCCTCCGGGACGCCAGATTGAAGGTCCTTGCCCGCAGCGTCCGTCCGTTTTCTGTAAATTTAGGACCGTTTCCCAATTCTCTCTCGTCTTTCGATTGTGGCATCCGCGATTTTAGCGCTCCTGAGTTCTGATTCTTAGAAGTTAGTACATGATTCTTAGAAGAATTATGATGCTCTTTTATTAAGCAGTTTGATTGGGATTTTCCAAGGTGCTACATAGGCATCAGGTCAAGCAAAGTTTGGTCATTTCTTTGTGTCCTGGTTCCATTGGATTGCTAGGTCGAAGAAAGGCGCAATCTTGCTAGTAAAAAGTATGTAATCATCCGTGGTGATGAATTAACTTGGAAGTGTGTTGCTTTATTTTCTCGTGGAAAAGTTGCCGGTGACATAATTAACAAATAAGCATTTAACATACTCTGTGGAACCACTGGTTTCATTGTAAATGGTGGACATTGTTGGTACAAGGATTGAAATTAAAGAAATGCAAAATTAGGAAAGTTTTGGTACATGACATTCCAAAACCGTGCATTTTAGGGGCGTGCCACCAATACAAGCAAGTCCCCTCACAACTCAGTTGGACAATATACGCTGTTGCTAAACAAAAGTATCGGTATTGACCTTAAAGTATTGCAAAAACACTTTTATGATTTCTCCCACCTCTATTTGTGCACTGTAGTTACTGCTTCAATGATGTACTTTTTATTTAGCATTTGAAGTTCGATTGCTTGATTAAACATGTAATCACCACTCACCAACTTGTAAGATTTCAGTGAGTTCTTGTTTTTATACAGAAGCCTGGTAGATGATACTGGTGCACAGAATTAAAATTTGCAGGGTTCACCTTGGTTCTTGTTCAGTTGTTTGTCTTCATATAAGTCTGTTCTATTATATAGCTATCACATTTGAAAGATTTAGCATATAGGTCAACTTATATTTGATGTCTCTACCAGAACTAGGGTGCCTTTCTACATTTCTTTTACTGTGATATTGCACTTTTCTTCCAGAGTTGTTTAATATCGGTGTTCCCTTGCAGATAGTACCAAATGAAGTTCTACAAGTGGGGAATTCCCTGAGAACTCTGGATTTGACAAACAACAAGATAGGTAATCAGATTCATGTAGTTATTTATTCCATTTAGGGTACAATGGGCATTAATAGATCACAAGTGAATAAAAGCTCTTCATATCTTGTAATCTGCAAGGTTTGTGTTTGATGTTTTCTCTTTTGCTGGTACGCAGTTAGCAAGAAGCTGGTTGGAAGTTGCCTGTTACTTTCTTTATTTTATTAGCACAGCAGTATCATATGCGAGTACACTTTTTTCTGCACACTTCTTTTTTTCGCTTGGCTCTGTGAACTAGTGCATATATTTGGAGCAAAATCGCTACAATTGGACCCCCTTTTTTCTCTTGCCAGGTTTCTTTAACAGTTTGCACAGGGAACTTTCTCCTCTTTTTTTGAACTGCACGATATTATTCTTATAATCTTACTTGGACAGAATTTCCTAATTTAAATCTGACAAGCTATAAACTGTATGTCCTGCTTTTATATCTTTGATGTTTGTATTTCTCTTGAGCAATATCAATTTATTCTCTTTTATGTTGCAGTTGAGATTCCCCATGAAGTTGGCAGATTTGTGAATATGCAAAGACTTGTAAGAGTTCTTGTTGGTAGAAGTCATCATAGATTATCTGATTAGAGATGTGTATTTCCAAGCTATGGTTCTTCCTTCTTTTGTCTATTTTCTTTTTTGGATAATGGTGGCTTGATAGTGAACTATGTTCTCTCTTTTTGTTCCTGTAGGTTTTGGCTGGTAATTTGATTGAAAACATTCCAGCTAACATTGGATACCTGCAAAACCTTAAAATCCTCACACTTGACAGAAATAGGATCTCTATCTTGCCTGAAGAATGTTAGTTCCTATGATCCTGTCTATCTTTCTATCAGAATAGAAGTGAAACATGCAAAATGTTATTATGCGTTTACATAATGATGGTGACCTTTGTCTAGGTGTAGAACCCTCATCCTAGCAACAACTTAGTAGAGAGTTATGACTTCTATAATATTCTTTTAACTATTGCCTCCATTTTCTAACATGATTTTTTTTTGGTTCCATCCAGTGGGTTCTTTATCAAATCTTCAACAACTTTCGATTTCACAGAATTCTTTACTGTGCTTGCCTAAGAGTGTAGGAGATTTGCGCAATGTAAGTTTCTTATTTGGCTCAAGATGCAATACTTATCTTTGGAAACTGACTTGTTCTTGAGCACAAAAGGAATGTCTCGTTTCCTTAAAAAAAATGGATATAGTAAATAGTGATTTAGGATTCAAAACAAAACAAGTATTGTTTTTTTTTTCTTGTCAGAATCAAATAAGTCTTGATTCTACAGTTCAGTACCTGAAACTAATTCAGTTTGATAAATGCCATCAATTTTCTGTATTACTAGTAGGTATTCAGAAGTTTTGTTTTGTAATGGACAATGTGCTATTGGTATCATTGGTTTGCCATCGTTTTGTTTTTGCTTGATGCAGATCTTGCTACTCAATGTATCTGATAACAAACTAAAGGCACTTCCAGAATCAATTGGAGGTTGCAATTCCCTGGAAGAACTGCAGGCAAACGGTAAATCCATCAGTTTCTGCAATACTACAATTATCTAATTTAAATTTCTTTGTTTTCGACTTTGCTTGCATGTGCACAACTGCACATGCACCCATGTGACTGTTTTACAGTTGCATTACTACCCTATATGGCATTTTTACCTGCTTACCATGTGCTAGTCTACAAATAATTTTGTGGTATCACAGTCATAGCCTCTTAGGACACTCTTCCCCTGTATGGGTTGAGGGATGGCCCTCACTTGTTTGGAAGTTGGAACACAAGGAGAGCATTACGCCAGAGCAAAACATGAGTGCTCCACAGCATTGCACTTTCCTATTTCCTACGCTAGCACCTAGATTCCACTGGGAAGGGGATACCATATCCATTTTTCTGCAATACTACCATTATCCAATTTAAATTTCTTTGTTTTCCCTCTTTGTGCACATGCACCCATGTGACTGTTTTACTGTTGCATTACTAGCCTGTATGGCATTTTTACCTGCTTACCATTTGCTAGTCTACAAATAATTTTGTGGTGTCACAGTCATAGCCTGTTAGGACACTCTTCCCTTTTATGGGTTGAGGGCTGGCCCTCACTTTGTTTGGAAGTTGGAACACAAGGAGAGCATTACGCCAGAGCAAAACATGAATGCTCCACAGCATTGCACTTTCCTATTTCCTACGCTAGCACCTAGATTCCATTGGGAAGGGGATACCATATCCATTTTTAGATATCTTTTGTGAAGTTAATCAAACAGATCCATCCATTCTTATTGTTAAAAACAGATACAAAGTATAGCATGCTTTTCATTTCCAAAGCATCGTCTTAGCACTAACCTTCAAGCAAAATATTCAGGAAATTCAATTGAAGATGTGCCCTCATCAATTTGCAACCTTGTTTGCCTCAAATCCCTATCATTGAATGGAAACAAAATTCGTCAGGTGCGTACCAATGAATTTATTTGGCCTCTTTGACTACTTTTGCTTTTATAAGCACTGATATATTGTGTGTTTGAACCTGACACCTCTAGGGTGTAAGGTAGTGAAATTAACCACCCAAGGGCAATTCGTTTAACTATGAAATATCTTGATTGTATTATTGTGTACTTGGTATTCTTTTATGTCGTTACAAAATAAGAAGCAACGAGTCACCAAACCTCAAATCTTCATTTGCAGCTTCCCCGAAACCTACTGAGAGACTGCAAGGCTCTTCAGAACATATCACTGCATGACAATCCAATCTCGATGGACCAGTTCCAAGAGGTTAGTGGCATGAAGCCTCTACAGATTCCTGCAACTTAGCCAACCTTGTTTCAGTTTTAATTTCTTTTGTCCGTCTGTTGCAGATGGATGGATTCGAGGAATTTGAAGCACGCAGAAGGAAGAAATTTGACAAGCAGATCGATTCAAATGTCATGATGAGCTCCACGGCCCTGGATCAAGGCGTTGATTTGCGCTAATCTTTTGGGGGAAAATCTAACTTCATTTTTTGCCCAATTAGTGTGAAGTCTGAACCGACTGTAAATTGTGTATATATCAATATCTTTCATACACTGAATTGGAAAGAAACCAATAACTGTAAAACATGCATAAATGAATCGACTACATGATTATTGCCTGGAATTTTACAATAGCTGCCCCCTGCCCCTCTGCATGTTCATATATCGTGTTCCAAGGTAAAATTAGACTGATTTAGGTGCACATCACCATCTTTGATCTACTACCGGTAATGGCCATTGTGAGAATCCTAATAATTTAATTAAGTTAAGCAATGCTAAAGAATATTATACAGTAAAATAAATTCATTTAAGTATCAAAGAATTGAACACATAACAAGATGTGAGAACCCTAAAAATTCAAAAAATATTGAGCACGTCGCCAAACAGATTCATACAAGATATATTCTCAAGAGTTCATCACCATAATTTACAATATCGGTATACCTCAGTAAATAAGTTAAGCTTAAGCATTAAAAACGAAGCAACAGAAAAAGGTGGATAATAAAAGTTAATCGGGTTAAGGTGTGAATTAAAGGCCGAAGCCAAGCTCAGAGAACTCATACCAGCACTATGTTCAGAAAACCAAAAACAACACTCAAACCATCGACCAATCCACCCCCATAACCCACAAGAACCAGATATCACACAAATCAATCTCATATCACCACATAAACCACCAGATCAACATATGTCCAGAGACAAAAGCCCATCAAGTCCAGTAGGATCAAACCACGCTGAACCAACACCGAAACCATCATCATGCAACTAAAACCTTAACAAAAAAAATACCACAGGAACCACAATCATCGAAGCTCAGAACCACCCCGAACCGTAATCGGTCGAGCCGCCACAAAGCCACAAGCTCATCATGCCCTAGCCTAAATGTCATCTTCACCAAAATCCCCCAACACCTACCTCTTATTTCACCTAGGAATACCCCAAAAGAATCAATTAAGAATAGATCATCTCAAATCACCATAAATTGCAAAGTGAATTATTAAATCAAACCTACACCATCGTTGTAAATCAGAATCAATTATAAAAATCCTTTGCAATCAAAGGTAAAACATTAAAGGCAAACTCGAAATTAAAATTACAATAATTCCTTACATCAAAGCAACATACAAGAAATGATTACAAGCGAAGGTAAAATTTTCATACACACTCAGAATCAATTTACAAGAATTATTTACAAGCAAAATTAAATCATTAATACAAATGAAGAATTAATTACAACATAACTTACAATATGAATTATTTCAACAAAAAAACATCAATATATTCTAAGTCAGTTACAAAAATCCATTGCAATCAAAAGAAACTTTACACACCAACGCGGAATTAAATCACAATAATTCTTTACACCAGATCAACATACAAAAATACATTACAAGCAAAGTAAAACAAGCTCTGAACCTATTACAAGAACCTATTTCCAGAAATTACAAATGAATTGGAAAGTAATAATACAACATTGTTTCCACTCTCAAATAAATTACAATAATTATTACAACTTCAAGTACATTACAAAATAATACAATGGAAATCTTGCATGCATATCGCAAAGCCTTTCCTTCCTTTGTCCATATATCGCCAACTGTCGAAACCCTTCTTCGGCCAATCCGAAACCATGCACACATTTTCCACAAAGACCAAAAGACCAGCTGCAGATCAAAAACAATAAAATAAAGTTAGGAGTAGAGAAGAATTGTCATCAGACATCACGAAGGTCATCGAGGTTCCCAGACCAACCTAGGTTAGTTGGCACCGTCTCATTCCCATGGGTTTCATCACCCAACGTTTATTAGAAATCCGACACCCAAGTATACCAACTTACCTCAACCGTAGAAAAATCTGACAACGCCCTATGTACCAATAGCCCATTCCTTTTTACCTAACCCAGCGCCCACTTTCCATTTTACCGACTTACAGCCCACAACAAAAATGCCAAAGAATAGTGTGGAGAACTCTCCATGGGCCAAAGGTCCTTAACCAAATAGTATAATGTGAGAACCAAGGGGATAAGCCAAGGGCAAGAATGGTATGCACAGGGCAAGAGAAAAGCCACAGCCGAAATGCACCTCCCCCACAGCCGAGGGGATAAGCCTTCTCACTCACAAAACCCTCCCAATGCCTCACTACATCACATCCCACAGCCGAGAGCACCAACCCAACCAAACAGCCCTCGATGAGAGCAAATGAGATAAGGGAGAGTAAAATATGGCATGAGCAGGGCAATGGAAAGAGGCTAGCCAAATGCCCCTCATACTTAAGCCCTTTTCTCCCCTACAAGCCAACACAAGCCTCTCATTCCTTCACTGCCAAAGGCAAAAACCAAGAGAACACCCACAGTCGAAAGCAAGCACAAAGAGCAAGCTTCACCACACCATTGCCTCCACAACCAAACACCCACAAACCACAACCAAGCAAGCCCCAACCGAAAGCAAAGCAAGCCACCACCAAGAACACCACCAAATCCAAGCACAACCAAAGGCATCCAAGAGCAAGTAAGTTCACTGCCACCACCAAGCTAGCAAAAGCAAAGCAAGCTAAGCAAATTCACTACCCTCCCAAGGCCAAGCACAAAGAACGAGTCAAGCTACAACCCACGACTACCACTTTCCAAAACCAAGTAGCACCTAAGCACCACCACATAAAACCACCCAAAGAAAGCAACCGGAGGAGAGGATCAAAGGAGTTGGGGAAGACGATAGGGTGTGGATGGTAATAGCGACGACTAGAGCCGACCACCACCACCAGGAACCACACCAAGCCGACAAGAACAAGGAGCAACAGAAGGAACCAACAAGAACAAGTGGAGAATACCCTCACCATCATCACCAACCCATCATTGGCCATCCATTCCCCACAATCGACTAGGCTAGGTAGCCCACCTCCACCCAACTGTCTTTCTGTCTAAAAATGAACCCACAATATGAACTACACATCTCACAGAGAACTTGCACACTAACAATAATACCCACCATTTTTTTCCCATTTTCATTTTTGCCAAACCGAACCCACCATTTGAACTACAAATGCACAGAAAGCACTCCTAATAATCATCCTATCTTCAAACCCACCATTTCCCCTTTCTTATTTTTGCCCAGCCGAACCCCCACAGTATGAACAAAGAAATGCACAAAGAGCACATTTCAACAATAGCCCTCGGTATCTATTACAGAGCAAGGGGGAGCGAGATAGAGATAGAAGTATACCTCAGTGCGACGTGGCAACCACGATAGAAACCCACATCTAGCATCTTCACCATGCATCAACCCACATCCATCATTCACATGCATGAGCAGAAGGCAACCCACATCAGAAAAATACTCAAGCTCAAAATTCTAAAACCAAAACAACAGAATATGGAAGTGGGGAATCGAATCAAAGAACAAAGAAGCCGAATAGATACCACAAATAAGGGGGCCGGCGCACGGCGGCGAGGGCCGAGGGACGCACGGTGGGCCAAGATGGGGCGTGGGACCGGGAGACAAATTATGCAACAAAAAATATTATCGCAACAACAAAAACTACGATCCGAACACTACATTCACCCTTAAGGGTCCCCAACATATCAAATCATCTGATATAACAAAAAAATCCTATAATAGCAACATGCAATATTTTTAGGGCACATGAAAAAACACCTATAATATTTTTTCAACGGGTCGTAACATTCCCTTGAACAGTATGCAACATTTGTTTCAACAGGCCGCAATATTTGTTTCAACGGTCCGCAACATCTCAAAGAATAGTATGCAATATTTTCTCAACAGGCCGCAACATCAGAACAATTGACTAGTTTGCAACGGCAGGGAGCTCACTTGTTGATCTAGGCGATGGCGCCGTCCAAGAAGATGACCGGTGGAGGATGTCTTACACTATGCATGCTTCATCACCACATCTCCTTTGCAGTCCACCCATGGATGTCTTGCACGTCGCACAGAGCCGAGGTTGCAGGCAACGGCCGGCGCGTCAACGAAGGTGCAAGCTGTGTGGTGTGCAGCGATGGCCACTAAAGACGGCAGCGGCATCCAGGTGCTGCTCAAGGGCGCAACGACTTGACGACTCGGTGATGAAACATGCAAAACACTTGCAATATTTTTTTCAACGGGTCGCAACATCCCCATGAACAGTATGCAACATTTGCTTCAATGAGCCGTAATTTTTTTTTCAACGGGTCGCAACATATCAAAGAACAATATACAACATTTTTATATGGGTCGCAACATATTAAAAATACAGAACTGAGTACTCACCTGACGAGCTCGGGAGGTAGCGTGATGGGCTAGCGGAGCGGTGGGGCGGCGGCGAGCCAGTTCGGGGGAGGAGAGCCGGCCAGTGGCGACCCAGACAGTGGCCGCCGTCGGGATGGTGGCGCACCTAGCGGCAGCATCTCGAGTAAGCATGGGTTGTAGCACCCGCAGAGGATGTGGCACCGCGGCTCCTCCGGATGCCGTCTAGTGTTCCACCACTATTCTCTGACCTCGCTGGATCAGGTAGAGAAGGGGTATGGAGAGGAAGCTAGGAGAACATGGGGATGAGGAGAAGGAGAGGTGTGGGAGGAGAGTATTGGGGAAAATCAGAGGACAAAGATGTGTGGGAAAGAGGGGCACCGCTGTGGCCTGTAGGTGTGATCTCGCTTATAGCCTATAGCGGGGAAAAAACACGTTCGGACTGCCAGTCGTGCGCAATAATAAATGAGTGGGAGGACATGGCGTGAGTAGTTGGATTGGTACCGATGATGGATGAGCCGTCGAACCAAGACTTTCAATCGGACGTAAGAGCTATAGGATTACCGAAAAGAAAATAGTGGAGAGAGAAAAAGGAAATAGTGGAGAGAGATAAAGAAGGAAAAATAATATAAAAATGGTAAACACGTAAGCGGCATACCTGCAAGTTTCGGACGAATCGCCGGATTTATAAACCCCGTACAGATAAATAACAGTAGACAAGACCGGTAGAAAATAGAAGCAGAAAAATATGTAAAATCAATCCGAGGCTATATAACGAAATTAATCACCAATAGAACTCACCAAGTTAAATAAATAATCTGATGCGTTAGAAGACAATCTAATCCTAATAGATTAATTAAATTAAACAACACCCGAGTAAACCAATTAGGCATATTTGCATGCGTAAAACTAAATAAACATAGTTGCATGCGAGTACGGGTAGTATTTTAGTTTTGTGCGAGAAAACGTGAGTATAGGCAATCTCGACCCTGGAGCCAGTAGATTATAGAAAACCGCTGTTGGGGAGTGCTAACTTAACGGGAGGGGGTCCGAAAAGTGTTACCAAATTAAAATCCATTGTCAAAGAAAATCAACTGACTAAAGTACGCATAATAGCACCAAAACCAACTAAGTATTTACTTATTTATTATTCACGCTGTCGTATAATTACAGAGGATGATCCAACGCAGAACTGTAGTAGCTGATCCGGAACTCTACGACACCGATCTTTTCTACAATTTCGAAGGCAAGCCTATCTCTTGAACATTAGCCTAGTTATATTAAATGTAAATTGTATATTGCTATATGATATATGTACATGCACCAAAACTATGTCTCAAAATCAAATTGGATAAATGAGATAAAGATGAAAGAAATGATGAATGAGAAAAGAGATGAGAAAATATAATGATTAGGATAGTAAAAGGGGCCCTTGGTAGGAGAAGAGAAGAAGAAAAGAGAAACATATGAGGGAAGAGGCTTAGTATGGATAGTATATAAGGACCAACAAAACTCTTACTCGGATATGATGCCGTATATAAGTGTCAACTATTTTTCCTTTTCGACGGGCAGAAAATGTTACCTTATTACGTGACTATATTCTCCACATCGGGTAAGTATTATGTGGAGGAACCCAGGAGGTGGGGGATCCAAGGTGATATATTATTGCTCGGTGGAGTGTTGGGCATGGAGGAGAGAACTGCCCCAATCAACATGACTGAAATTCGGTGGGTGACGGGTCAGCACCGACAGAAAGTAATGTGTGAGAAATTAATCACATAACTCGAAAAACGTTCTGTATTCTGAATTCAAACCGCATCCAAGAAAATACAGGGGACCTAGCTCAGAATAGCTATGAGTAAAGTGGTACAAAGCCTGCGTAGTGCTAAACAAAATCATGAATTCATACCTATCTCCTGGATTGGAGTCTATAGGAACCGCTATGGGCTTATCTTCTCTTCGAGTGACAAGTAGTCTTTTTAGAATTAAAACTGCAACTTAAATCTTGATATGTTATTTTCCATAAAAAGAGATGAGCAAGAAAATATGGTAAAGAACAAAGATGAGTTATCCAGTGCATATTTACTAATACATACTTGTTGAGTACACTAGTACTCAATCTTGCTAGTATTCTCCTTTGTAGATTCTAGTCCGGCTGAGAACTATTCTGAGTGGGATGAAGAATACACAGGTACCGAGGAGGCCACAGGAAGCGAAGGCGCCCACTACGTGGAGCCGGGCAAGGTGGACGCCTTATTCAGCGAATGAGACGAGTAGACGACCGATGAAGCGAGGCAGGCAAGCGAGGGGAATTCTTTCCCTGTTGTAATTAAATAAATGTATTAAAGACTTTAGCTTTGCGTGGCTAACTATATAATAAAGTACAGTTTCTATCTTATTGTTCTACTACGTTAACTCTGGTAAGACTTATTGTTCGTTGGAATGGTGTCCTACCGGGCAGACGAATAATAATCCGTATGCTTAAGTGTGATTACCCTCCGAGATAATGACACTAGGTGCTGCAGCCATCTTCAGTAATGTTGTTGTTTCTTGTCAAGACATGGCAAGTGAGTCGTGACTCATGAGTACCCATCAATAAGGGTTTCACTCCAACGATGGACGAGGAGGTAGGCTTCTTGCTGCTCAACAGTGTGAGCAGAGCAATACTCTGGAGCGCTAGTAGTAGTACTCTCACTTCTCCGTTATCAGCAATGCTATATGATGAAACTGGGGTTGGGAGGAGCGTCAATGACTTGTCTTCTTGGATTATTATTTGAAATTGAGAAATAACAATACATGCTTTTCAGAAAATCATATGTACTTTGGTAATTTTACAGCCTGCAATACTTGGTCTTATTTTGTCAAATTAGCAAACTGAAACGACAAACGCTTTTATTCTTTGCACGGTGGTGGTGCTGCAAGGTGAAAGGTGCTCCATGCCAATTCAGGCAATGGATGGGATTGCTTGCTGAAGAGTCTTCAGTCTTCACAATGCACAAACTTAAATGCTGTTGGTCTGATTTTAATATCATTCTACGCCACCTAGCAGCAGCTCTCTTCTTGCCCTTATGCTTCCTTAAGCTATCTGCTCTTGCCTTCTTGCCGTATTTCAATACAGTAGTCCTCATTTGCAGGTGAATTTGTGGCCTCTTGGAGGGTTGTTCGTGTGACCCTGCGATCAGGTAATTCCAAAACAGTTACTAACAATTTAGGATCTGTCCCGTTCAAGCTCTTTGTACAACCCCGTGTAATTCGTGGTGGATTGGCATGCAGAGATCCTGAAATGGAAGAGGCGATGACTAATCTGAACTTGAACGATTTTGAGTTCTTCAAGATCATGCTCCCTGGAGTCACCACGAAGAAACTGGTATGTACATCCTACACGCGCAATTCAAGCTCTCCATTTTCGAATCATATATCTATTCGATCAGTTTCTACACTTACGGTACTACCTGCTTAATTCCGTGGTGCAGAGGCTGCCTGACAAGTTCGCGAGGGAGCTCGAGTACCGCGAGCTCCGGGACGCGAAGCTGCAGGTGGCCGGCGAGGGCGCCGCCTGTGGGACGTGGAGGTGGTCGTCGACGGCGACGCGTACCTCGGCTGCGGCTGGGAGCAGTTCGCCCGCGCTCACGACCTCCAGGTCGGGCACTTCCTCGTCTTCCGCTTCGACGGCACCGCCATGTTCACCGTCACCGTCTTCGACGACAGCATGTGCCGCAGGCACTACCAGCACGAGGACGCCGCCGGTACGCCCCCTCGATCGTTGTTCCCTTGCTCCTCTCTGTCTTTCTGTCACGGCCGGGAGCCAGTACCATATCACAGCGCCTTTCGCCAGGCAGTGGAAGCGGCACGGCGACGATGGACATCGAGGCACCGTCGCAGTTCACGGTGACCCTGAGGGAGTGCAACCTAGGCAAGAGCCAGAAGCAGTACCTGGTGAGCACGCACGGTTATTGCTCGATCACGAGCACGCGCACGCGCACGTATTTTTGTCAGATCGTACATACGTGCTAACAGCTGACTAGCCAACTCCATCCCACCGCGCGCGCGCGCGTGCAGAACGTGCCGGTGGAGTTCCAGGACGCGCACGGGTACGTGTCGATGCGCAGTGTGATGCTGGAGATGGGCGGGCGGTCGTGGCCCGTGAGACTGAAGCACGGCAGCCGGCAGGGCGGGCGCGGCAACCGCACGACGTTCAGGTACGGGTGGCACAAGTTCTGCGTGGACAACGGCCTCGGCGTCGGCGACACGTGCTTCTTCCGGGTGCTCCGCGAGGGCGACGGCCGCGGCGGCGGCGAGGACCACGTCCTCAAGGTGGAGGTGCGCAAGCTGGACGGCACCTTCCTAGACTGATCACCACTGATCAGGCCGGCCTCTTCGCGACGCATGCTTTTTATATAAAAAAAATCACATGCTTAATTAGTTTGATGTTGATTAGTTAATACACGCTTCTCTCTTATGTTCTACCTAGTGGGTGTTTTAGATGTACCTTTGATGTATCGATCACACGTATTCGAATCTTTGTCATCTGCTACTCGCCGAAGTAATAGTGATGTCTTATCTGTGTCATCTGTTTTCTCGACGACTGACTAGCATGGTTTGTTATGCACTTATGCTACTAGCTGCAATAATTTTACAGCTAGTTAGTGGCGTTGGGGAGTGTAGCTAGCTAGGACTTGACGCTGGGTCTTTGGAGCCTTCTGAACCAACAAAACATAATAGTTGTCGTAGGGGCGATCCACTGCCCCGCCAATCTGGTGAAGACACCAAGCAAAGGCACCCCTCGATCCATTCGAAGAGTACCAAGTACCTCTTTGTACACAGCGAATGGTGCAGAAAGATCGGCACAGCAGCCTCGACTGAAGGGCACAACAGTACCTCCTCCCTTTCATATAGAACGAAGGTACGACATACCCTAGAGCGAAGGGGGTCCAAGAGGGCTTCGCTCCAGGGGTACCTCATACGGATCGAAGGAATCAGAACTACCTAAAGACCAAGATTAGAGCGTGGTGGACAAGGTCCACGATGGTCCACTGTGCACCAAAGCTAAGCACAAAAGGGTGTAAAGACCGCGAAGCCCTTATAATCATAGAGCCTTTTTAGAGGTAGCATTGTAAGTTCATTTGGAAGACAATCATATTCCACTATGGATTGCCCTCGGAAATCATCACCGACAGCGGTTCCCAATTCGTCTCGACCAAGTTCAAAGACTTCTACAAAGATATAGGAACCAATATATATTTCGCATCAATAGGTCACCCCGAGTCGAACGGAGTTGTCGAAAGAGCAAACGAAAATCTCATGGCAGGTCATACAAAGCGCCTGGTAACGATGCCAAAAGTCCCTTGACCCGAAGAACTTGTCAAAACACTCTGGGCAATCTGGACCTCGCCGACAAGGCTGGCAGGGTTCTCACCCTTCAAGCTTTTCTTCGGAGACGAAGCCATGACCC
Organism: Hsuehochloa calcarea; assembly: GCA_036346395.1. NCBI lineage: Eukaryota > Viridiplantae > Streptophyta > Magnoliopsida > Poales > Poaceae > Hsuehochloa > Hsuehochloa calcarea. The sequence goes on from CM070597.1 coordinate 34,111,158, forward strand.
AGCGAGCTCACAACGCATTTGTTATGCGTCCAAGCCAAGGAAGTACCAGCAGACAAACTACATGCCATAGCAACAATGACGCAATACGTGAAGGGAGTCACCGCTTCATACAATAAGAAGGTCAAGCTGTGACCACTGGCCCCTGGCGACATGGTGCTCAAACGCACAACCAATGCCACCTCGGTCGACAAGCAGGAATCCAAATGGGAAGGTCCATACATAATAACCCACATGACAAGTGTGGGTGCATACAACATCACGGCATTGGACGGAGATCCAGTGAAGCACACCTGGAATGCCAAGATACTCTGCGGGTTCTACCCCTGAAAGTGCAAGGGGCTCTACCCCGGGATGGATTTTCCTTTTTGCACAATGCCTTGGGACGCGAACAATTGTCCTTGTAAAAATCGGTTGTGCTCAGGAAAAAGGCCTCAAGAATGAGCATCGGCATGTAACCCCATTCATGTACACATTTTGGCCCATGGTCCGCATCAATGAAAAGAAACACAATGGGCCCATCTTGAAATGAAAGTTACCGTGCATGGCTTCGCACCCCAGTGCACACCCTAATGCCCCACGCAAGAGCACGATGTATAAAGGAAAGTCACCGAGCATGGTGTCGTGCCCCGGTGCACACCCTAACAACCCACGCGAGAGCGTAGTGTATAAACAGAAGTCGTCGAGCATGGCCTCCCGCCCCGGTGCACACCCTGATGCCCACGTGAGAGTGTGATGTATAAATGAAAGTCACCGAGCATAGAATCACAGCCCAGTGCACACCTTGACACCCCCACACTAGAGCACATTGTATAAACGAAAGTCACCGCGGATGGCCTCACGCCCCAGTGCACACCTTGATGCCCCACGCGAGAGCGTGGTGTATAAATAAAAGTTACTGCACATGGCCTCACACCCTCTACGTGCAAGCCCTATCAAATAAGGATGGGGATGGCGCCTGCTGCCTCCCCTCTCGGTGGCTAATGCCCTTGCACGAGTCCTATCAAAGAAGGATGGGGATGGTGCTTGGCTTCGCCTCCCGCCTCAAGCAAGCCGTATCAAAGAAGGATGGGGGATGACGCTCGGCTTCGCCTCCCCTCTCGCTGGCTAATGCCCTTGTGAGAGCCCTATCAAAGAAGGATGGGGGATAGCTCTCGGATTCGCCTCCCCCTCGCTGGATAATGCCCCCACGCGAGTCCTATCAAAGAAGTATGGGGGGATGATGCTTGGCCTTGCCTACCCCCTCACTGGCTAATACCCTCGTGGAGCCCTATAAAAGAAGGACGAAGATGGCGCTCAGCTTCGCCTCCCCCTTGCTGACTAATGCCCTCGTGCGAGCACTGTCCAAGAAGGGTGGGGGACAGCGCTTAGCTTTGCCTCCCTCCCCCCGCTGGCTAATGCCTTCTCGCAAGCCCTATCAAAGAAGGATGGGGACGGTGCTCGGCTTCGCCTTCCCTCTCGCTAGCTTATGGCCTCGCGCGAGCCATATCAAAGAAGGATGGGGGATGGTGCTCGACTTCGCCTCTCCCTCACTGGCTTATGCCCTCACGCAAACCCTATCAAAGAAGGATGGGGGACGATGCTCATACTGCGTGTATAAAAAAATGAGGTTTTATTCATCACTCACACGAAGGTACAAATAAGCATGTTACAAACTTAGAGTGCACACAACAACAAATAAATAAACAATACAACATAGTGAACCAAGGAGAACACAACGCCGGTCACAACGACTTGTTATCATTATTGTACAACACCAAATCTATAATTTCATAATCCAAAGGCTTCGTACGTAGAAACTCGAGAAGATCGTTGCCCGAATACTTGTCAGATCCAAAAAAATTCAAACGTGCGCGCCTCAAATGCTGACTTCGAGGCTGAGAAATCCACCTTAGGGCCTGTTTGGCATGGCTCTAACTCCGCTTGGGCGACTCCACTCGAACTCCAGTGGGCGCCGGCTCGAGTGGAGTTGGAGCCGCTCTGTATGGAGTGTTTGGCTAGAAGGGTACTCTCGGCTCGACTGTGGTTTGTCTGTGTGGATTGCCCACTTTGCCCTTGGTTGACATGAGTGGAGTTCAATGATGCGTGCAGCAGCATAACAGTAACACGTATGTTCTCATGTATCGCTTAGCTAAACTGTATGAATCCGAGATACAAGTCCGACAAGCATGTAAATAAATTAAAGTACCAACATATATCAAGATAATCATGTCCAACCAAATTATCCAAGATACAAGTCCATAGTTTCAAAATACAATTATATTAATTCCAAGCTAAGGCGACGGATGTAGCCAAACTATCACGAAATGAGTCCATAGTCACAAAGCTTGATTCAAGTGGATCCATCGAGGCATGTTGAGACACATCATATTTGTTGTACCTTTCCGGATAGTAGGCACATAGTTCGGATCTCGATCGAAATTCGCAAAGTCCACATCCCCACTAGCATGCTCACGTATGAAATTGTGGAGAACCATGGTAGCAGCTACAATCTTTTTTTGTGTGAGCATGGAATATGGAGGCATCTTATAAAGAATTTGCCACTTCATTTTTAATAGTCCAAATGAACGTTCAATAACATTACGAACAGATGAATGGATCCGGTTGAACTTCTCTTTTGGAGTGTTTGGTTCCATACCTCGATGCCACTCAGGTAAATGATACCTTTCACCCTTGTATGGAGCTAGGTAACCTGGACGATTAGGATAGCCCGCGTCCACAACATAGTACTTGCCTACACATGTGAAAAAGAAAATAAGAATTGCATGGTACAGTACACATTTGAGGACAAAATGGAGCCTGGATAAAATTATTTTTTACCTTGTGGAGGATGTGGGAAGACTTCGCATCCACTTCCATTGCATGGTACAAGACACTAGTGTCATGCAAAGCTCGGTGACCATGACCACATATGTGAATCGCATATCAAAATCACAAACGGCAAGCACATTTTGAGTAGCAATTCCTGTCTTACCAATGTACCTCACTTGTTCCTCAGGTGAAAGAGAAACACGAATATGAGTTCCATCTAGTGCTCCTATGCAATCCCTAAAGTGTGGATATGCTCTTTTGTCATCCCTTATTCTTTTGTGAACTGTCCGAAAATTAGGATCAGTTGGTCTCAAATAATCTTGACCATTGCAACCACACTATCAAGAACTTCATGGAATTTCCTACTAATGGTTTCACCAGAGTGCTTAAACCTATTTTGCCCTCTTCTATTTGACTCACATCCACCACATGTGAATAGAAAAATTGCAAGCATTTCATAGGTATTCATGTGTTTTGACGGTCTCAAACCATACCTCTCAACCAAAGACATCATGCAGATCCAAAAGATATCCTTGTTCATCCAAAGCATTGTGTGGCATTCCCGGAGTGTTTAGGGTCTCACCACCCATCCCATTCCACTGAAATTGTGAGGTCCTTGGCGGTGCCTTGTCCATACAAATGTGAACATAAGCTTCTACAAGTTTAGCACCACCTTGAATGAGAGAAAAAAATTGATGATCATCATCGCTATTTTCATCACTCTCACTTGTAGACATCTCAGTAAATAAAATGGTATAGCAAATTATAAAATGCGTTCATACAAATGTAAAGCATAATATAAAATGAGTTCATAAAATGAGTTCATACAAATGTCAAGCATATTATTACAAGTCTTCAATCATAGGAAAATAAAACATATTGCAGATACAAGAGACAAGCCATAGGAAGCACTCCTACTTTCCATGCTTGTCATTATATTTCCTACTAAGCCACTTGAACCTAATGTCATCGAGGCAAGGTCATAAACATCTCCTTTGCTCCTTCTTCACAAACAATTCAAAGGGCCATGTAGTGTTCATTAGTTTCATAATCGGCACCACAAGCAATCACGACCTCCATCACTTGATCAATAGTGAATTTTCCTTCTTTCTTGGAAGCATATTCATTTCTTGAACTAGCCATACTAGTGATGACTTCTTGAATGAGGACTGCATTATTTGTCTTAGCTTTCTTACTCAGATCTTGGACAGGCCTTGCCGCCTTTTGGCACTACCGGGAAGGGTACCCTCCTCTACCTCCTCACCTTGAGCCAAACCTTCACACACATTCTGCGCACCTTCCTCACCTTGTGCCGGTTCTTGTGTCGCACTATCAATCAGTAGGTGTTGCATTGCCGCCACAAGGGGACCAATGGTCAACACCAATATTAACGATGCCTTGAAAACAAGTCGTCAACTCATCTTCATTTTGAAGGGTTGCTTCCTAAACTTCCCGACTGGAATGTCCCGAAAATATCCAAGAGAGCAACACATATTAGTACAAATAATAACAGCAACTAATTTAAAAGGTAACATTCCTATAAATACATATAACACTTACAGCTCTAGCTTTCTTCCACCATTCATCGTCCATATCAATAGTGCCATTATTACGGTTCCAACCGGTTCCTGTTTATGTGACATGTAACTAATTAAAGACAGGAGGCATCATATGATAGGCAAACACTACAAAATGGAGCATCGATTCAGATGATAGGCAAACACTAAAAAATGGAGCATCGATTTCATGTTTCAGTATCAAACATCTCAACCAGCTATTAATGTGCAATGTCCAATTACTCAATGTGCAATGTCCAATTACTCAATGCGCGGTTGGCTGGGAGGAGGGCGACTGGCCGGGAGGAGGACGGCTGGGGACGGGAGGCGTGGTTGGCCGGGAGGAGGACGGCTGGGGACGGGAGGCGTGGTTGGCCGGGAGGAGGACGGCTGGGGCCGGGCTCTTGTGAGACCGAGCGGCTGGCGGGCGGGCGGCCAGCGGGCGTGGCGTGCGCGGCGGCGTCTGGAGGGGGGTTGGTCGGGCGGCGGCAATCGCTGAGAGGCGGGCGGCGAGGCGGCGGCGCGGCGAAGCGGGCGGGCGGGGCGAAGCGGCGCGGGCGTGGCGTGGGCATGCAAGGCGTGCGTGGGCGATGGGGAATGGAGGAGTGGGACGGGCGGTGGGTAGGATAGAAAAAAAGCGATTCGTTGGGTGGAGTGTGTCGATGGCAAGGTGGGTAATTTCTTTGAAACTCCATGTCTAGATCTATTTCAGATGATTGTAGAGTTAGAAAATAGGTGCTCCAAGAGAATGAACTAGAGCTCCAAAAACTCTATGGAGTTAAGCTGCTCCAATTTTTTTTGGAGTTGGGGTGTTTGGCTAGTTTTACCCAGCTCTAGCCTGGAGTTGGGCTCTAGAGCCATGCCAAACACCCCCTTAGTGTCGCTTGGGGGAGTGCAAGCTCCACTCCCTCGTAGCGCGAACGGACCGCTCCCAAAAGCGAATCGCCTCGCACCGGCCTAGTAGCCGCTCTCAGTTGGCGGTGCAACACGAACTCCTCCATGCTCCCTCTGGGATGCGCGAGACACCACCTCTGCCACTTCACGCCATGATAAACAACAACCTGATAGCATGGCTACAAGAGCCATATCCACCGGAGCCGACGCTTTAACTTGGGTCACACACGGGAGCTTGCACCTTCGTCGTGCATTGCGAAGCCCCGAGCGACACACATTTACCCACGACAGCTACCCTGAAAAAAAACATGAACCAAGGGAGTACAATGATAAGAGGCGAGGCAAAGGCAGGCGTAACACAGCTAGCAAATTGTCGCTTCCATTCCAAAAGCATAAGGGGGATGTCTTTACAAATGTGATGAAGTACATACACCCCTCCCTACGGAGCCTAACGCCTAAGAAAAATGGACATTTTTGACCGTATAACGCACGAAAATTCCCCATTTAGCCCCCTTCTGCAAAAATTTCTAAAAATAGCCCCCTCGGGTCACCTGCTGCCGTGGGGGCGGCGAAGAAGACCACTGCTGTCCTGACGACAAGGCAGTCATTAGCCACCTATTTGCCGTAGAGTGGCCCTCCTTTTTTAAAAAAATTAAAAAATATAATATTTGTTCGACAAATTTTTAAATATAATAAATAAGCTCAAAAAATTATGAAACTTTGTATGGAGCCTCCTGGCATAGTGTGCTTGGTTGTGTAATTTTTTTGAATTTTTCTCAATTTTTTTTTCTCTGCATGATTCTTTGAAGTCAAAGTTTTGTATGAATTTTTTAATATGGAAACTGAGGTCCGAACATTATGAAAAAATTTTGTCAGACTCCCTACACAGAGGACTTGATTGTGTAAATTTTATGTTATTTTATATGCTCCGAGATTATCTCGAGAAATTCAGGGTCTAGGTGTGGAAATTATGACGAGACGTTTCGGAAATTAGGGTTTCTTGATTTCATGTGACTCGAAATGTGTGAAGTTTATTACCACATGAGTACTCTTAGCCGCTATGATTCTTGATCATATTTTTAAAGATGCCAAGAACTGACCTAAAGGGGTTGAGAATGTTGTGATTACGAAGATACCTTAAAACATAGAAGAATCAATGTCGATGTCAATAATTATTTCGGAATTCGGGAGAAGAGGCATATTTGCAATATAGTATTATTTTGATGGCTCAATGAGGCCCAAAATCAAATTGTATTGCACTCATGACGAAGCACGTTTCATGTGGTCACATGGCATGTTGGTTCGGCTAATTGGTTTAGTTACATACGCTACTAGTACGGTACATTGCGACACAAGCCTCGGGCCATGTAAGCACGCATGCCTTTAGGAGATAGTAAAAACATGCCTAGTAGAAGAGGGACTACTACGAGAATGGCCTGACCTCTTCAGTGTGGACCGGGCCATTTGCCCTTCCTCCCGAGCTCGGCGTTGTACTCTCGCCGGCCATGCGGCCTCGGCCGCCATTTCCTCTTTTTCACGATCCGCTCGCGTGCCTCGCGCTCCTGCGCTGCGCCTCGAGATGGGCTGCGCCTCCGGCGGATACGCTCGTTGCGCTCTTGGTCAAGACGATCCTCCTCCGGATCTCGCGTCCCCTTTCGGCATTCCACTCCTCGGTCGAGCCGCCATCGGTCGTGTGGATGGATTTCTAGGTCGATCCATCGCGGAAGCCACACGAGGCTCCGGTGACTACGGGTAGACGGGAGACCGTAAGTGCGTATTATGAAAAGAGAGTTGGTACGTGAACTTCCGTAAGTACTCCTTCCGGCCGCCGATAGGTTCTCGTATCCCAACGACGGTTGGGATAGTCGAGGAGTAGTTAGGACAACCCGATGAGCGCATGCCGAGGCTCAGTCGGTGCTTGGATTTGAAGAACTTGCATGTGTCCCTGCACCGACAGAGGGGCGGCGTCTCCCCCTCTGGCGGGTGTTGCGGCGAATGCTCGGTTGGGACGTTCCGGCAGGGGTTGCTGCTACGGGGGGCTTCATTGCGAAGAGCTTCCATCCCGCACGCTTCTCTTGCGGTCCCGAGCCGCATCCCTAGCTTGTTCAAATTCGTCCGTAGAAGCCCGAGCTAACTCGCGGATCTCGCCCCATTATTCGCCTCTTGTCCATCCTAGCGTGGCGGCAAGCTCGTGTAGCAAACGTGGTTGGGTTTGGTTGTGTAGTTCATGTCTTTCACCTTGTTTTATAGGCCACATGGTTGGCTTGGTGTGGTTAAGTTGACGTGAGTGGCCGGCGTGGGAGGGTGTTGTCGCGTCCTGCTTTGCAGAGTGGGGTCATTTCGCCCTGAAAAGCTGGTGAGGCAGGTTGTTGTCGCGTCCTGCTTTGCAGAGTGTGGTCATTTCGGTCTGAAAAGCTGGCGAGGCAGGGTGTTGTCGCGTCCTGTTTGGCATAGTGCGGTCATTTCGGTCTGAAAAGCTGGCGAGGCAGGGTGTTGTCGCGTCTGCTGCGAGTGTGGTCATTTCGATGCGAAAAGTCGGGCGAGGCATGGTGTTGTCGCGTCCTGCTTTGCAGAGTGTGATCATTTCGGTCTGAAAAGCTGGCGAGGCAGGGTGTTGTCGCGTCCTGTTTGGCATAGTGCGGTTATTTCGATCCGAAAGTCGGGCGGCGCGGGTGTTGTCGCGTCCTGCTGCGAGTGTGGTCATTCGGCCGAAAAGTGGCGAGGCGGTGTTGTCGCTTCTGCTTGGCATAGTGCGGTCATTTGATGCGAAAAATTGGGCGGCGGTGTTGTTGCGTCTGCTGCGAGTGTGGTCATTTCGATGCGAAAAGTCGGGCGAGGCGAGGTGTTGTCGCGTCTGCTTGGCATAGTGCGGTCATTTGGTCTCAAAAGTTGACGAGGCGGTGTTGTCGCGTCTGCTGCGAGTGTGGTCATTTCGATGCGAAAAAGTCGGCGAGGCGGGTGTTGTCGCGTCCCGCTTGGCATAGTGCGGTCATTTCGATGCGAAAAGTCGACGAGGCGGTGTTGTCGCGTCTTGCTTTGCGAGTGTGGTCATTTTGGCCAAAAAGTCGGGCGAGGCGAGGTGTTGTCGCGTCTGCTGCGTAGTGCGATCATTTCGGTCGTAATACCGGGCGAGGGAGAGTGTTGTCGCGTCCTGCTTTGTAGAGTGTTTGATTAATGCGCACACAAAGTATTCATACCGACGCAATGGGACCGAGGTCAGACTACGGGCAAGATTATGCGTTATCTCATGCGGTTCATAAATTAAAGTCGCGAGGTACAAAAGTCGTTTGTACTGAATATTTCGGAGATCATTTTGTGTACAAAAATGACAGTAACGTCATGCACATGGATATTATATAAATGCACAATGACATTACTTAACACGTTTGTCACGGCCATGATATTAGCTAGGGTGCATCGTCGTGTCGCCTACCCGGACGGCGTAGTTGATCCTCAGGAAAGGTGAATCTGTCCGGGGAGTGGCGCATGTCTCGCAGGCCGTAGTACGGGGGCTGCCTGGGAGGCGAAGCTGCGGTGATGTCAGCGTGGGGGTCCGGCTCAGGCCTCAGCATCTCGTCTAGCCACTGGTGCTCCTCCTGCAGGGAATGGTACTCGGTGAGTTAGTCCTTGTTTTTTTGCGCAGAGAAAATAGTTGTAACTACGTTAACGCTTACCTGAGTAGGTTGTTGTGCTGAGGATGATCCTCCCGCCGCCCGTAGTCTTTGCCGCACGTGTACCTCCATACGTGTCGGCGAACCACGGGTCGCGGTCCGCAGTCGGACCAACGCCGTGCGCTAACGAGCCCAACCACTCGCCCCGCTACGGGGGAGTCCGGGTCAGTGTCTGCAGTGCGAAACCGTTGCCCCGGCGAGGAAGTCGTGTGCTGCGCCTCCCTCTGTGATGACGATGGTTGCATCAGACTGTTGTCCCCTCGTAGTAGCTGCTAGAAGAAAGGTTAATGTCAGATACCTCCGAGAATTGTTGCATGGAAAGGTATTGACAACGAGAGAGATGACATACCTGTGGCCCGAGGCGGGTCGGGGCCGTCGGGGCCGACCGACCGTAGCTCGGACGGCTCCCGGAGTGAGACGGGCGTGCGGACGGTGGTGCCGAGGGAGGTGCCGAGGGCGGAGGGGGTGGAGGGTACCCTCCGCGTCCGCGATGCTGTGCGTGCACGTCGCTGTGTCGACCACAAGTCATAGCTCTAATCGCAGCCCTCACGTCGTCGATCATGCCACGCACGGCGGCTAGGAGGCGATCGAAGGTGTTGCTGTTCCCACGCCGTAGAATTTCAGCACCCTCGCGCTGTATACGATCCATGCGGTAGTACTGCAAGAAAACACGGAGTTAGTGCGAAGCGTGCTGCCTGAAGGAAATTGCTTGAAGAATGGGTTACCGCCTCGTCGTGCCGCGTCCCGGCAGTGGGTCCGCCGCCTAGTCTGATGTCCTCCCGCATGCCGACCACTTTGCACGCCCGGCTACCGCCCGCAGGCGCACTGTGCGTGGAATGTACCACCGCAAGTGACGGCGCACGTCTCGATGGAGTAGACGCGTGCCTCGTGCAAGACGTCCGTCGCCACCTCCGCTCCACGGCTCCGCCCACGGCAATGTATTCGCCTCCGATCGCCGCTCTTGCGCCCTTTCCTCGTTTGCCTGCAAGTGAATCTTAATGTCAGAACATGTAAGGCAGGCATACAGATAAAATTATATCCAAAAAAGGACATACCGGTGGGCCTTCGCTGCGATATGTCGTCCCGCCGGCGGCACACCGCCGTACAGCCGAATCGTATCTCATGACCCGTTGTGGATTGTACGGCTCGACCATGTGCGAGAAGACCAGGTGGCAGGTCGTCATCCAAAGTGGATCGTCCTGAGTGCACTGCGTCGATAATCCGTAGGGGCCGTGTCTGCAAGGAACTGTCCTGTCCATGGCCGCCAGATGATCTCGGTCTCGTCGTAGTCTCAAGAGGTTATGGAACTCGCGTCACGCATGCCTCGGTCTCTCCTCGCCCACCCTAGGGTACCACGTGTCCAACGTGTTCCCATTGTAGGCCGTCGTGGGGGTCGCCGCCGAGCATTGCCGTAATCCGGGCGGCCAACGGCACGGTGCACCGTGTTGCGGAAATAAGGACGCCAAGCGAAAGTGCTCCCATGACCACACCGTATTGTGGTGTAGCAAACCGCCAGATCGCTCCACGCCCGTCATCGCGCTAAGTGGCATCGCATAACCCTCGGTAAGTGGCGCGAGCACCGCCAACCCCAAGCATCTTGCGGAACCTCGTCGGCCAGCGCCCGCCAGGACTCGCCAGATGGATATAGGCGGGTACACGCAGCTTCCACGTGTCGTAGGGAACAAGATCCATCCGAACAGAATGTAAGGTACGCGACGAGGTGTGTCTGATCGCCTCATTGCCGCATCCACAGGCGATCATGAACTCCGTGAGCTGTGAATGTGGGATACCGGACACGCTTTGCGAGAATCGGAGGCCGAATCGCCGGCCAAACGCACCTTCCATCTTCATCGCCTCGGAGGTGGCACTCTCGAAGGCCATGCACCGCGCACTGTAAGCATTGCTACATCCTCGAGTAATGGTCATCTCCCCACCGGAAGTGGAATGTATGAGTCTCCGTCTCCACCGGTCCACAAGCGTGAGAGTAGTGCGCGTCAAACCGCAACGCGTGCGGGATGTCCAACATGCGGGCGTGGGCAGCGGTGTCGGTCCCGCACCCAGACGACTGCGCTCGTCCAAGGCCACCTCTCCTCGGGCGCCAGACCGAGCTCGGGCCGCCGGCCGTGACCACGCCCGCAACGGTGCCCCCATCCCAGCGTGGGTCGAGCGGCTGTCGCTGCGTCGTCAATGGAGCTCGCGCCATCTCTTGCAGATACCATAAAATATGTTAGTACGCATGCTTAAAACATATCGTGTGCCATAATAAAACAAGGCAAAACATAGGACAGAAAAGAAAACAACCACACATGAGCATAACGAGTTAACAAAAGACCAAGATGACTTAACATTCCGTCTCAGAATAAAGACACATATTAAAAAGAACACTACAATTGATCTGCGACATAACATTCCGTCCCATGGAAGGAATTATAATAAGCAGCGACATCACGACTTAGTAATTATATCTTGCTCGTTACGGCATCATTTGCTTGCGCGGTCTGCTTTGGACACCCCGATGGAGTGCCCTCTCGCTTGCATAGTTACAACGGGCCGGCGAACCCGCTGCCGCGCCGTTGTCGCCCATGTCGCCCGGATGCGTCGTGGATCGGCGTCTTCCACGGCCGGGTGTTTCAGTGCTATGTTCGCACCCACTTCACCGCCTTACCAGAGGTCTCGTAGTGTGTGTCCACCGCATGAATGAAACTCGCACCCCAAGTGGCAAAGAGGTGGTGGATATCGTAGTACTCGGAGATGTAAGGCTCCGAAGATTGCCGCCACGCCGCGCACGCCGCGTACACATGGGAGCATGGTTTGTGCAGAAGCTGCGGTTTGTTGCAGGTGCACGACGCTTCTTCACCGATCGTGCGGACACGCCACGATCCTCTAGCGTGGCCCATAACGTACTTCTCCCTTAGCCGGATCTCGAACTTCTGCCTGACGCCATCCATGGTGCGAGTCACGTGCGATCGCGCCTTGCTGATCTTTTTCTCCATGTAGGCATGCATTACCTCCGAGAATTGTTTACCATCCTCCAGATGCTTCTTGGCCATCATGGCTCATAACGAAGCATCCGATGGTACGGTTCGTGTCTCCTCCACGATCGCCGTGATCGGCAGGAACGACACCCTTCAGACACCGCTGTACACCTCCGACATATTGGTCGCCATGATCCCGCACTCGCACCATCGGTGTCGTGCAACAGGACCATTTCTCCGTGTCGCGCGTGCGAGTTAACCCATCGTGAACTCCCCAACTCGCGACCTCCACCGATGTTCCCTCTCGGCATTCGCCGAGTCCCTTACATGCTTCGTGGTATCCTCATCGAGCCGCTCCACACCGCTCAACTTTCTCCTTTGGTTCCGCATGCGAGCTTCTTGAACATTTTCATGAGGTCCTTGTTCAAACCTTGTGTGGAAGTTGGCCGCGAGATGCCTCATGCACCAACGGCTCCTTACATCGCTCCACCGAACGGCGGTGCGCCCCGCTTTGGATCGTGCTCAACGCGACATCAAGCCAGATTGCGGTCCGAGATGACACACACACGGTCGATCTTGTACTACCGCCGCTTCACATTACACAGAACCACAACCACTATCCGTGTTCTCGCCTCAACAATTGCGAAGGCCACGGGACTAGCCGGTCGCTCGTGACGGTACCAACGGCGGTGAGGATGGTACCCTTGTACTTCCACATAGGAAGGTGCCATCCATCGCCGACGGGACGACAATGCTTGAAAGCCGATCGCTGACGGAAGGCCCGTAAGACCTTATCAAGAATAAGGCAATTGGGCCCTTCCGTCGGATGCACCCGCCTAGCTTGTTTATGTATGTCCCGGATTACATTCCGCGATTTGATGCAGACAATCTTGGTACTAGGTTGTAGGCCTCTTCGAATGTGCCGAACATTCGCTCCACGACCTGCGTTTGGCCCGCCATGCCGCCTTGTAGCTCACCAGAACCCCACAATATTGGCAACCTCGCCATGAGGATGTTTGGGGAAATGGACACATCTGCGCAGGACGAGGTGGCTTATCAGTGGCAACATAAGAGGAGGTCATGTTGCGGTGCTCGTAAGCGGTGAGCTAACTCGCATGTGTGATCCTTCAAAGACCGCTTATCCGAAAACCCGTGCGGCAGACCATGAACTGCTGCGCACGGACCTTGCCGGCAGCAGATTCATCAACACACCTAACGATGTACGTGTCGGGTTGGATCTTCGCACCGATACATCCGACCGATGTTAACGGCAGATTTAGCAATAGCATGCTTGGCGGCGCTCTTGTCGTGGAAGCGCCGTCCTAGGAGCAGGTGTCATCATTGAACCCCACTCAAGACCCTCCGATGTGGCGAGAACCGGCGGACGCCGCGTAACGTCGTCCAATCGTGAGGGGACGTAAGCAATGTCGCGGTCACAAGCCCACCAACCGCATCTCCTCCATGCCGGCTTCTCCTTCTTCGCCGCTTCCAACTAGTTGTTTCCACGCCCTCCATGCTTTCCACCTCGCCCACCGGTCGCCAGTACTCGTGACAATCAATACGGCTGCCCACCATCTCTCCGCACCTTCATTGGGCTCGAAATTGACAGCACGCCTCCTCAGGTCTCCATCTCCCACGTCTTTGCCAGCGTCTCCTCCAACACTGGAGACCAACGCAGGCTCCTCCCCACCAACAGCTTCCCCAAAACCACCACGCCGGATGTCCCGCCCTCCACGAATCGAACGTAGACCATCGGCCGCGATATATCGCAGCGAATGGGTTGCAAACAACCCCCATATAATTGGCCCATGAAGCGTCACATGTGACCTTCATAAGTTGCCAAATGGTCTCGCCTGCACCAGTCGCAATCGAGGGATACACCGCCTCGATGCACAGCTTCTTCCTTCCAGTGGCGCGATCGAACGCGGAACGCACGCACCGCCTTAGCTCCAAGAGGCCCATGTCCTTCAGAGACGGCGCCCGGATCACGGTGCGGTCGCAACTTGACAGGTCCGCACCGTATGGTCCGTCACGTACTAGACCGTCCCCGTGGAACACGAACAGATCTTGTATCTCCGCCATGAAGTACCTAACACAAGAGCAACTTCCTGACACTTCTGTAGTACTGAAAACAAAAATTACATGGTTGCAGGTTCAGTCGAATTTGTGTTCAAATATTTCGCGAAAAAATTGCACAATACTACTGGATTCAAATATTTCGTGGTTTACATGAGCAATTGGAATAAAATATTGAGATCAACGTAAATTTATTAATTCCAAATGGAGTTCATATGATTTTTCTATCCATGAAAGGTTGAAGTAAATTTTATTTCTACTGTAAATAAAAATTCACAATTTTCTGGGGTACTACAAAGTGTCAAACAAATTCTAAGTTAAAGTAAAAAATCACTTGATTTCCCAAAGCATTTTTAAGTTTCCATACCCGAGTTAGACCTAGCCTATAGCAATGACATGCGGGGTCTACTACATAGAATATTTTGCCATCTATTTTTTGAAATAAAAACTTACTAATGTGTCGGCCTGCTTCATCACGTAGTGCATGGACCGAAGGTCAATATACCCTGTTAAGAGTACATAGATAGCGCGCTCCGTGGGTCCGACCGTCGGCGACTCTATTTCAATTGTACTTCTACTTCGCCGAATGACCTCTAAATATTTTAATATTTTATGATGAGGTCCGTGACAGTACGACATTTTGTTACCGATAAAAAAATCACACCGCTTTACTAATTAGAAGTTTCTTTGAGTAGAATCGCGTAAGAAAATTTTTACTCAAGAATTACTCGACTAATATAAATCATTACGCCCTAACAACACTAATATTCAACTAATATAAATCATAATGCTAAGTCAACTAATATTCTACTCAAAGAAAATCGGCGTAATTCTACTCAAGAAATACTCGCCTTATAAATCGGTCTTAATAAAAAATTGACAACACTAACAACAAAAAGTCTCCTAAGTCAACTAATTACACCTAATCGTAATGCTAACTACCGAGTATTCTAATTACTTGCTAATCACACCGCTTTCCAATTTTGCACCCACGCAAATTATAACTACTCGGTTGCTATCATTAATCTTACTATATCATAATCACATTGGTAAAATTTACTACAACTATAGCCGCATGTGAATGCCACATACCTTTTGTACAACTCGGCTTCTTTGCTCGCTGGCCACGCGCGCCACGCCGGGGCTTCGCGCGCCGTGGTACCGCACCGGCAGCGGCGCCGCTGCGCGTGGTTGCCAACTCTTGCCGTCGGGGACGGCAGCAGTTGGCAACAAGGCTTGGCCGGCCCGGCGCGCCGGCCTCGACGCGTGGCGAGGCCACGACTGCCGCCGCCCCGACGGCGGCGCAGTCGTGGCACGCGGCAACCCCGCCCGGTCCCGGCGGCAGCAGCCGCAGCCGCCATCACGTGCCAAGGGCGGCACTGCTGCCGTCCCCACGGCGGGTGACTGCTGCCGTGGGGGCGGCAGAGTGGCCGAGGGGCTATTTTTGGAAATTTTTGCAGAAGGGGGCTAAATGGGGAATTTTCGTGCGTTATACGGTCAAAAATGTCCATTTTTCAACGCCTAAGGCCTAAAAAAAGGGCCAGGGGGACCCTATCCTACGAACCAAAAAAATTAAAAAAGAGAGAAGAGATATTAGAGGGCCCCGAAAAACAAGGCCCCTTTTAGCCATTGGAGCCGTGTGTGTGCGCGGTGGATTTTTTTTAAATAATATTGATTTTAAAGATAATTATAAAAATAAATAGTTGATTTTTTTTTACAAAATTAGGCTCATGTCGCCACACTAATTGGCAACATGGGGCTAGCCACTGGCGACAGGGGGCTCAACAGTACAAGCAACTCCGTGTCATCAGTTGCTTTTGGCGACAGGTCATTCAAATGGCGACAGGTATCCTCTCCACTACCTATTTCTACTAACTATTTTCGAGCATATTTTTTGTTGACAAATCACAATGACATTACATAACATTCAGCACAACATCATAACATCTTTTGTCGATAAATCACAATGACATTCATCGCAACTTTGTCACATACTTTGTGGACAAATCACACTGATATTATATAATATTCAGCACAACGTCATAACACTTAGTTTTTGATAAATCAAAGTGATATTACATAACATTCATCACAACGAGGTTGTCGAACTAGTATGTGTTCCACTCAGATAGAACCGTTTGCTGGTCTACATCATCCTCGTCGTTGAATCCATCATCTTCTGACAATGTCATGTAGTCTCGGTCTTCGAGATCCATCTTTTGCACTGGGGCTTCCAGCTCCTCACCCTCGCCAGCAAACTCACTAGCTAGCCTAACTGAATGAGCTCCTTCCACAGGGTCTTCATCGACAGGGGTCAGCTACTTCCAAACATTCGGCCATTGCGTGCGCCACGCTGTAGCTGGAGTCCCCGACTTCGTCGCCGGCATCACCACTGTCTTCTTGTTCAGTCGCTGATGCAGGAGTGAGTTTGGCATATGCCTAGGCCAGAAGGACCAAATCCCACCATTCCTCCACACCATGTGTACATATGACTGCCATGACCTTGTTCCCTTGAGTTGTACTAACCCCTAATATGTGCTCTGTGTTGGTCGGGAGGCAAGGCAACTTAATCTCAGATCATACACAGCATGGTCCTAATCGAATGAGTGAAATTACGACCGCATCACAGTGCCCTATGTACGCTGCTCTGGTCATGTTAGTGGCACGGTAGTCGATTGAAAATAACGCAAATTAATCCCCTCGGGATCCCTCAATAATAGTCTCCTGACCGTAGTAAATTTTGAAGTTGGTGGCGTCCGACATATTTAACGTACTACACCGTAAACAAGATTTTCACGATTAACCACATATCTAAAACTATACTACCCACCGAAAAGGATTATATACAACATATTACACTACGTAACCTTACATCTAAAACTATGTAATCCATTTTTGCTCCTCTCCCTTCCCTCTCCTCTTTCTCTTTTTCTGAATAAAAGTGAGTTTTTTCTGAATTTTAGGGTTTCAATGATGTCAGTGATCTAAGACCGATCTTACATATGATTGTTTGAATCAGGGGCCTCCAAGATTAGAACTACACAGAGAATGACACAAGGATCTTATACAAGTTCAGGTCTTCTCCAAAGAGAATAACAACCCTAATCTTGTCTGACTATATTGAGTATGTTGATTACAATTAAAAGAGACTAATGCTTGCGTTCCAGATTGTACTTGTCCCTTCCGTCTTCTGACTTCAATCTTTATATAACGTACGAGGAGGTGGCAGTTGCTCCAGTCCAAGAGACGTCTTATCATTCCAAATGATGAACCGTTGATGGAGGTTATTGTCAGAGGAAGAACCACCCCACGTTGTCGGGTAGTTATCATTAGAGACAGAGATATAACATGCAGTTATTTCTGTCGTAGGGGTGGCCCCACGACCCCAACGACCCGGCGAAGCCCGCAAGACAGACCCCACAACCCATGAGCACAAAGGCCCTTCCTCCCCGGGGGGCGTCAGGCATTCATTCGGGGATGTTCCGGAGATAATCCGGAGCCTCCACGAAGGGTCTCCGGAGTCCTGCAAGGTCCGAAGTAGTGGGTCCTCCGAGGCCACCTCGGGGAAGACCCGAGCCCCTCCGAAGGGTCTCCGGAATCCCACGAGGCCCGAAGCAGTGGGCCCTCTGGGGCCACCTCGGGGAAGACCCAAAGCCCCTCCGAAGGGTCTCCAGAGTCCAGTGAAGCCCAGAGCAGCAGGTCCTCCGGGTCCACACCAGGAGAAGCCTGAAGGTGGGGCACTTCAGGAGCAGGTGGACCAGGTGTACCAGCCAGATGGCCCAGGCCCAGGAAGACCCACCGTGAGCCGAAGCCTACGCGTAGACAGGAAAAAGTCCCTGCAGCCCCTACGCGTACAATACTTTTCTAGGGTTAGGATGGTAATGTAAGTGCCCTGTTTTAGGAGGTTATAAATAGACATCTGACCCCATGTAAAGGGCAGATTCTGCTTTTTTGGGGCAATCAATACATACATTTTTCTGACAACTGGTCCCTTCTCTTGAGGACTCCTTGGTCCCTCTGAGTGTGCTAGGGGTCCCTTTCTCTTACTGTCTAGCCTTTTTGCTATGACAGTTGGCGCCGATCGTGGGGACCCACGGGAAAGTCAAGCACAACTTCGAAGTACTAGCATGGCCACTCAGAAAGCTGTGCCCAAAACCTTCACGACTGAGATCATCGCGGTGGCTCTCGCGCCCAATGGCCCGGAGGAAGAAGCAAACAACTCCACATAGGGAAACATCATTGGGGGTGACGCCCAGCACAACGCCCCAACGGACCAATCGCACGGGGCGGCGGGCATAACGTGGGAAGCGTATGAAGCCCTCCAGCAGGAACTGGCAGATCTCTGCCAGTAGATGCTTGACCTCCGGCAGTGGGGATCCGGGCCCCGCGGCTCCTCTCAGCCTTGCACAACTAGAGGCCAAGGGAGTCGCTCGCCAGGCACCAGCCATCACTTGTCTGGCACCAGTGCTTCGAAGAGATCCCAACTCCCCCTTAAGCGCTGGGATAGAGGCAGCCCACGGGCCCCAAGGCTTTAAAATGCCAGAGGTCGACCACTCAAGGAGTGCACGAACCCCTCAGAGTTCCTTCGCGTGTACGAAACGACCATTGAGGCCGTCGAGGGAGACGACACCACGAAAGCAAAAACATCACCCTGGCACTCAAGGGTGTGATGCTGATGTGGTTCTTCACCATTCCGTTCTGCTTCGTGTACGCGTGGGAACAACTACGGGACCTGGTGCGTAACAACTTCTAGGGAACTATACGGAGCCGAAGGACGCGGGACACTTGTTCGCAATAAAGCAGGTCACGGGTGAGTCACTCCGCAACTTCTTCAAAAAGTTCACGAAGATAAAATATCAAGTGAAGGGGGTCAATGAGACCACCATCATAAACGCAGCGACCTGCGGACTCCAAAAAGGCTCCCTGTCGAAAAGACTAGCCTGCAAGCCCATCGGTTCGGTAGTAGAGCTCTTTGACAAGATGGAGGAGTACGCCCAGGCGGAAGAAGATAGCGCTCGGCAGGCGGGGGTTCCGACCCCCGCTACCCCGACAACAACACCAAGCAGGCCACTCGTGAAAGAAGGACCCGCGACGACCACGGTGGGGGCACCAGCCAAGCCGCGGGCCAACGATTACCGCCAGAAAGGGTGAAACATCTACCACGTGGACGGAGGGCAGCTCCCGGAAGAGGCAAAGTGAGGAGGCCGAATAGATCGCGGCCGTGGCCGGGGCCGCGGACAGAATGATGGAAGGCAACAGGACACCCGAGGCAATCCCGGAGGTGTCCCACTCTTTTGTGGCATACACAACGAAGGGTCTCATACGACCCAGGAGTGTCGCACCGCCCGAGGCGGCATCGGGGGTACCCAGCTATTTTGCGACTTGCACGGCGAGGGGTCTCACATGACCCAGATGTGCCGCACAATCGTGATCATGCAAGAATACATGAGCCACAACCAGCAACCAGTTGGGGGTGAAGACAGGAGGGGCTGGGGCAACCAGCTACCCGCCCAACCCCCAAGACGCCGCATAGAAGGAGCCCAACCGGAGCACCGTCAAAGGATTATAAATATGATCACTGGAGGCTCATCATCGGGCATATCATTAAAAAGACAACGGTGTGCCTACGCCCGACAAATTCACCATATCGTGATATACCCCGCTTCCAGCCCACCTCGCAACGCCGAAATACCCATCACCTTCGGCCCCGAGGACGCCCGAGGTGTCTACTTCCCACATCAGGACCCCCTCGTCATCTCGACCAACATCGCGGATTTTGACGTCCGACGTGTCATCGTGGACGGACCGCATCACCTACTCGAACACGCTGAGCTTCACAATGGATTTGGGCGTTAGCTACACCAGCTCCACCCGGTACAACTGGAGCACGCAGGCCACCAGCTCCACACAGGGGAAGCGGAGACCAGCGTCGAGGAAAGCCACGAACACTACGGCCTCGTCCTCCCAGGGCTCAGGCACTGTCTCTAAGCTAGGGGCTTGCGCCAACTAAAGATCGGATAGCTTGCCCTCGCCCCTCAGTGTGCCCAGGACTTGCGGAGTCACCGACGAACAGCCAAGCTCGCTGGTGTAAGCCACCGCCCCTCCACCATCTAGGGCCGCTTCGTCATCAGACCGTGCACAAGGCAAGGACACCGAAGACCCTCGAAGAAGAAGCGCACATGAGTAAGGAAAGCTAGGGTTTTTAGAAAGGGGGATCAAAGTGCTAGGAGGGGGTACCACCTCTATTTATAACCGCACCAGGCACTCGAAACGACAAGGTGCGAAAGCCGATGAGCCACACACCAATCAGCCGTTGACATGTGTGCTCTAAATGGAGCAGCGGCTACATATCATTATATCGCACAACACCCAAGCAAACGCTATCAAAATGGCTCCCAATGAGGAACCCGCCACAGGGACGACGGAAACACGCTTCGTCAGGCCGAAGGGGACGTTGTGCCTAGACCCTTCAGGAAATGGCGTGGTTTCAGCCTTGATGAAGCAGGACCTCGACCGCGAGGGGTCTGTCGTAGGGGCGGCCCCATCAGCCTCAATGACCCCGACGAAGGCTGCAGAACAGACCTCGCAACCCACGAGCACGAAGGCCCCCTCCCCGGGGGGAGTCAGGCGTCCCTTCGGGGATGCTCCGGAGTCCCACGAGATTCGAAGTAGTGGGTCCTGGGGCCACTTTGGGGAAGACCCAGAGCTCCTCTAAAGGGTCTCCGGAGCCCTACGAGACTCGAAGCAGTGGGCCCTTCGGGGCCACCTCGGGGAAGACCCAGAGTCCCTTCGAAGGGTCTTCGGAGTCCCGCGAGGCCCGAAGCAGCAGGTCCTCCGGGACCATACCAGGAGAAGCATGAATATGTGGCACTTCGAGAGAAGGTGGACCAGGTGCACCAGTGGATAGATCGCACCTGTGAAGACCCATCAGGAGCCAAAGCCTCACGCAGAGACAGGAAAAGTCCTGCACCTCTACGCTGCATAATACTTTTCTAGGGTTTGGATGGTAATGTAAGTGCCCTATTTTAGGAGGCTACAAATAGGCATATGTCCCCCATATAATGGGCGGATTTATTTTTTTTGGAGCAATCAATACATACATTTTTATGACAACTTGTCTCTTCTACTGAGGACTCCTTGGTCCCTCCGAGTGTGCCGGATGTCCCCTTCTCTTACTGCTTAGCCTTTTTGCTACGACAATTCCCAAGAACAACTACATGTAATAACTGCCGTGCATATTGAACACGGCGTATAAAACTCCCCTAATCGACTAGACCCACAAGTTGGTAGGTCTTATCAATTAGCAGGTTATTGTAGCCAGGCTGGTCGAAGTCAAACTAGTCGTAGAAGATTCTACTACCATAGAGTAGTCGTTGAATGACTTACAACTATGTTATAATCGTAGAATGACTTACGACTATAAAATGGCCGTAGAAAGGCTCACGAACATATAACTAGGTTCCCCTTATAAATATTAAGAGGGTATACTCAAGACCACTATGAAGTATTATTATCTGTAACAAGAATTACATTAAATAAGGATTATTATATCTTTCTCAAATAATTTTTTATAGAGAAATTTGTATCATCATTTAGAATGACAGCAAAGACTTACGATATCCGTAGCGTCATTTGAAGTATCGGTTTTGGCGAGACACATCCAGCTGCATGCCTGGAAGGCCTAGCTAGCTGCTTGTTACAAGCAAGAAAAAAAGTTTAAAGATTATGGCCTTGACCCATCACTTGATGTTGGCCATTTCTGTGTACGGGCCGGGTGCCGCAGAACGCCAGCCTGCGGCCGAGGTGGAAGAAGCAGCCGTAATTTCGCTGCTTTATTCCCATTTTTCTTCCCCGTTTTTATAAATAAATCGGCCGAAAAAAAGCCGTGGACCAAACCTTTCCCCAAAATTTCCCCCCTTTACGCCGCCCGAACGCGCGATCCCGATCTCGATTCCCTCAGGGCATCGCCTCGAATCCCCGATTCGACCCCGGATCCGCCCGTTCCTCGCCGAGACCTCTCGATCGGTACCAGCTTTGCCCCGTCTCGTTGATTCTCTAGGTTCCCGATATTAGGGTTTCTAAGCGTAGGAATTGGGCCCCGATCCCTTCGATTAAGGCGAAATTTCTCCCTGGGGAGACGGATCTGTGGGCGATCTGTAGGTTTAGGTTGTGATCCTCTCAATTTCTTGTATCAATTTTACGAGGATTTTTGGTGGCCGGATTCAAACGTAGGGTTTCCTTCGATCCCCAATTGTTCGTTTTTTACTCACGAATCTGATGGGGCTTCTATGATGCGCTATTTTAGCTTGTTGATACACTTTAAATGATTCATGAGCAAACACGTTGTTAATTCAATAGAGATGGCAAATTCATTTTTGCACTTTATTTTGATTAGTTGAACTTGAGCATTGCGTTGATTGCATCTGGCCTCTAATGTTCTGGCTAAGATGTTCATGTGACTAAGATAGCCGATATCATTTGTTCTCCCTCCCAGATAGGTGATTTATTTCTAGTCTTGACAATGATCATTTGTTGCCAACTAATTATTCCATATTAGTTCTAATTATGTCCTCTGTCCAATTATTCCATATTAGTTCTAATTATGTCCTCTGACCATTTTTCTTTCTTAGGAGAAACATGCTGTATCAAGAAAACAGTGAGGTTTTTGTGAAGCACCACACTGTGCAGCTTGCATGTGGCAACCTGAGGGGAACGGATAATGGTCGCTCAAATTTCCTTCCTGAGAAATACCAGATTGCAGGTAATTACTGAGCATCTTTCATTTGCCTTGTAGAAGAAGCATGCCTAGACTCTAATACAAGTTTATTTGGTCCTAAAGGTTGTCAAAAGGATCAGAAGGTTGGCCCACTTGATGAAGAGTTGGTACCTGATGCTCAACCTTCCGAAAGGAATGCCACAACCTGTCTAGTCATTGCTGCCATTCCATCGTCACTGATGGCAAGTGGAGTTAGTGAAGCACTTACAGTGGGTCATAATAAAAGGCCTGCATCTGATGGCATGCCAGACATGGTGGAATGCAAGCGGCTGAAGCAGGAAGACAAAAGTAAGAACATAGTTAACTTGTGACCTTTTTCCTACAAGTATACTGTACACTTGTCTTTCATGGAAGTCTGTATATGCAGATATAATTGATGGTTGTTTCATTATTTTATTCATTCCAGTTATATCTGAGAAGGACCACTACACAGCAGATACTGAGGAGGATGTTCCTGAGTATCCCACATACAGGACATGTGAAAGAAGCTTCAACCCACCATCATACGAGAGTGAGGAAAGTGAAGATGAGGGTGTAGATTCACCTGTACATTTTTCACTAGCTCATACTTATGTTGAAGACCACCAACAGTCTCCCAGTTTTTATCAAAGGGAAGATATTTTCTCGTCTATGGGCCTTTGTCCCATAAGGAAACATGTTCCTATTGGGCCAAATCATCAGGCAGAGTTACCCGAGTGTAGATCATCTGGTGCAAAGAGCAGCTCCATGGATGATTATTCATTTCTC
Organism: Hsuehochloa calcarea; assembly: GCA_036346395.1. NCBI lineage: Eukaryota > Viridiplantae > Streptophyta > Magnoliopsida > Poales > Poaceae > Hsuehochloa > Hsuehochloa calcarea. The sequence goes on from CM070597.1 coordinate 34,134,661, forward strand.
TCATCACCTTCACACACATGTTATGGATTTGAAGATGAAAGTGACAAGTGGATTAGAAACTGTGTCATGCCAATGCCTGGTTCCAGTCAATTATCTTCAGCGCTGAAACCTGTTTACCATAAGGTAGGTTGTGATTGTGTTGATGAAGATTCGGTAGGTTGTGATTGTGTTGATGAAGATTCGATCAACTGTGTGAGGAAACATGTGAAGGAAGCAAGAGAAAAGCTCAAGGGTGCCCTTGGTTCAGACACCTTCAAAGAGTTTGGATTCTGTGATATGGGAGAGGCGGTTGCCTCAAGATGGACAGAAGAGGAAGACCATTTGTTCCAGGAAGTGGTATCATCAAATCCTGCTTCGTTGGGTAGGAACTTTTGGGATGAACTCCCACTTGCCTTCCCAACCAAGACTACCAAAGAATTAGTGAGCTACTACTTCAATGTCTTCATGTTGAGGAAGAGGGCTGAGCAGAACAGGTTCGACCCGATGAATGTTGACAGTGATAATGATGAATGGCAGGAAACTGATGATGATGAGTTTGCGATCACAAGAAGAGCTGATGAAGATTTGCCACCTGAGTCTGATGAAGATTTGCCACTTGAGTCTCTTGCTGATCAAGATGAGGGAGTATGCAATCAGGTTCCTCCAGAGGGAAATATTTATGAAGAGTCTGATGAGGAAGATGAGCTTGATTATGCCAGTGGTGGATATAGGCAAGAAACTTGTTGCGGTGTGGTGGGAGATGTCATGGTGTCAGATGGTCTTCCTGTAATATCATTTATGGATCATGATAAGCAGACCTCCAGGTTTGATGCAGATGTTCATGATGATTCGTGCACGTCATTTGAGGCTCAGCAGGTTGGTGTTGTAGATGGGACACCTGATTTCGCCGAAGACCACTACGGGGATGATAGATTTGGTGGTGTTGCAGAACATGGATACTTTGGTAGTCATTGTGATTTAAAAACGTGGGAAATTGGTTTCACTAGTGGTCCGGAGGACGAATTTTTGTCAACAAACAATGTCATAGAAGAAGTGTTTGGAAAGGGATACCGTGAAAATGAAAATGATACTGCTAGTGGCCAGGATGACATCATCTAAGTCCAGGCAATGGTTCTTTTCGAGAGCGAAAGCTTAGCGGCTCAACCTTCTCTCGAAATTTGTACAGCAGTAGTTGTTCCTTTTGATGTTTCACTTTATAGGAATCTCGTCTCCATTCTGCGAACATCTGATTGAGAATTGCCATTTTGTTCTCATGATTAATGTAAATCTGTAGTTGATCTATCATCTGTCGATGATATGCTCTAGCCTGTAGCCTACATGTAATGTTGTTACGCCAAAGTGTCATGACCTGAGCATTTTTTCCATGTGCTAGCGAGGGTCATCGATCATATAATAAAGCTGTTGTATTAAGATGCCTTTTAAGTGTTCCTTATGAAATTTGCCGTGCTGATTTAGGATGATTGCAAACAGAGTTATTTATGCATTTAGACTATTTTGTAATTATAATTACTTGCCATATATTTTCTCCCAAACAAAAAGTTATGTTCTTGGGTTTATTTTCCTGCTGGCAATATGTCTATCATGAGTATACAACATGCATGTACAGTTGCCACATTTTGTGCACTTGGATTATTCTCCTTTCCTCTCCAACAGGCGCTATGTGCTGCGATGATTGTACTAGAAAGACCGCTGTAGTTGGAGGCCTGGGCAGCACTCTTGAGTCTTGACACGCGAAGTACGTTGCATAAATTGGTGGATGGAAGCTTTGCTCATGCATGTCGTAAATACTGTTGGTATGGGTATGTTAAGAATAAGGTGATGACCTTGAATTTTTATTCTATCTTGATGTATTGTGGTTTAATGTTGTTCTTCTGCTCTGTCTACCCGGTTCTGGAATCTAGTCAAGCTCTTTTCCTACTCCGTCTACCACTCCTGGCTTGTTTGGAGGTGGCCTGTTGGGCTATGTGATCTATGATTGCTCACACTACTGCCTGCATGCATCATGGCATGGCCAGCCATCATCTGATCCAGGAAAACATCTCATTGTATATCTACGAACTTACACATCTTTCTCCTGTACCTCAGAAATATACACCACCTGGACCATCACTTCAGAGTCCAAAACAAGGGCTTTGGGGTAACTTGGACCCTGTGGGTACATTGCCTTCAACAAAAAAGACCATTGGCAAGAGCGCTGGACTTCTACCACTTCTACAGCCTTGCAGAGGCAAAATATCAAGGTCAGGCACGCTCGTAGTCCCTGTGCCCACTTCCTCCCTCAGGCCAAATTCCATTCCATCATGTAAATAGACTTGACCTTAGCGTTTGACTTTAGGGAAGGTGGTGTTGTAGACGAGGACTAATAACTGACTAATTTGATGGACGAATTAGCATCGAACTTCCGATTTTATCTGCAGGCCAATTGCATCAGTGCAGACTCGCAGATATCACTGAAGTTCTCATCCCATGATTGCTCCCTCTGGGAATAGCGTGGTTAGTCCAGTCCATCAGTAATCATTCATATTTATCTCTCTTTGTGACTCCTGCATGTTAGATTACCATGTGTACACACACAGTTTTCTAGTACAGACTCTGCATTTGTCACTCCACATATGATATTTAAGTAATATAGCATTTTGGCCATATTTTGTATGTCACTTTCCACAAGATGCAGTATTTGGCTTCCAATCGACCATCTCAGTCTGCAAGTATTGGCACAACGCTGAAGATAACGAAGGTTTTCAATGGGTATGTTTGCACCATAGTTACCAGATTCACTATAAACCCAGCGAATCGTGAACCGGATTCGTCGAGCCCGAACCGGTTTAGGGTACAGGTTCGTATTTGTAGTGGAAATTGGAAAAAAAAGTAGCTAATTACGAACCCGAATTATGTACTGTAACTCGGACAACCGCGTTTCTAGTAACTATGGTTTGTACTTTAGCCTATCGCATGGAGATTCTTTACAGTGCATTTAATTTGTGACATTTTGGAAATTTCTAGTGGCATATAACGAATTTATCCTGTTTGATACTCCCATTACTGTGTTGGTTTGGTAAATGGCTTGGTATGTCTTGGTTAAAAGAATTGCTGGAAATGTTCCAGATGTAGGTGCATTTTGCTTGACATCAAAAACTAGATTCATTCTTCTCAGCAGTCAGTATAATCTTCTTTCTACTCATATAAAGAATCCCGCTTGTAGCAAAGATAATCGTCATCTTTCTATAACGTGGTAATTTCTAGCCTTGAGGGGGAACATGACGGCTTCTTTTATAGTGTAATAGTAGATAGCAGAACATGAATCATACAGCATATAGCACTTGAGTCAAAGTAGTGAACATAAAAACTGATCTGAAACTTTAGTAACATCAAATTATTTCCACAGGTGATAAGACTGTAACTTACCATCCAACGAACATGCGGAGTTTTGTTGCGGGATACTACTATTGCCGGCCTTTCCTGCTTTTTGATAAGCTACAAAACAAAGACGACTGTATATAGCAAGCTGTGCAGCTGGAATGCATGAACCAGAAACATGATAATGCAGTCCAAAACTGAAAGGTAGCCAGACTTGTTGTGCATTCGATCTGATGACTCGATTGGCGGATTTGTCCCAAACAAGAAGTTACGGTCTGAGAGCTCTTTTCCTGCTGGCGACATGCCCGCCAAACAGGCGATGTATCATGTGATGATTGTAGTAGAAAGAGAAGTATGTTTCGTAAATTGGTGGGTCGAAGCTTTGCTAATGCAGTAATGCATGTTGTAAATTGTGATTGTACTAGTGTGTTCAGGATTAGTTGCTGTACCAGCCTTCAGTTCCATGCATTGCTAAGTGGCGTCAGAACTAGTTTTGTTACATGTTGATGACCCCAGCAACTTTTCAGCGTGGAGTGGCTCGGCGAGGCCACATACCCAGAAGATCCGGGCATGTTGACCTGCTACACGTAGCAGTGGGTGCAACGGGTGTATTGATTCAACTTAACCTGGACCTTATCATGTGAATTATGGCCTATTGCAGACGTAGCATGGATCTATTGGTCTTGGGATTATATGTCCTTTTTTTCAGGTCGCGATGCAATCACGCATGCAAAGTGCCAAAATCCGGAGGCGGCACTGTTTGCTCTTTCTTGTGCCAATTAGACAGCTAGTGAAATTTTGTGCCACAGTATGAGCAGAATACCCATGTCTGACCATAAACTCGGATTTTGTAAACCCAAATCCTTTGTGAAATCGCGGTGCTATTCTCTGGATAGTAGATAGCACTTCACAGGCACAATGCTGAATCAAACCATACATGGCGTAAAATCATTCCATTCATTAATTTACACATCGAGTTTATATAGACCGCTTGGGCCAATTTTTACAATAAGGGCGAACAGCCAAAAGAATACATTACAAAGATAGCGGAAGCAACAACGGAGGCAAAGAGGTGAGGCACATCTCTCCACAGTAAGCGATCGGGGAACCGTGTCGCTCGATATTATCCAAAACTTGGATAATATAGGAAGCACACAAGAACCGACGGAGTCGGCTAGATTCTTTTGGATCCTTGATGCGATCGGCGGCCCAGATTCTGTTTCGAGGGTTTGGGAAAGAGCGAGGATGAGCACAACTACTGTGCTTCATGAGCCAACACACACAGATGCAATAATATACATGCAAGGTGTAACAAGGATGACTCGGGTTCTTTTATTTGCGTAAGCGACAATTATAAATCTGAGATATTAGAAGATCCTAAAGGATTATTTTTGAAATAGAACTAACTCAAGTTAAGTTCTCATGTCCGCTTTGACCGTAGGCGCGGTACTGCTTAAAACAGCTTTTGACTCTGCGAGTTTGTACACATCTCACCCATATGGGTTTACGCCCATACGTTGTGCGGGATATTCACCTCAATGTCGGATCCCGCCACTTGCACATTCCCTCTCTCCCACCATGCGAGAGCACTTTGCGGACTTGTGGTTGTACTTGCTTTACACAGAGGTCATGACAAGATTAAGTCTTTAATCCATCTAGAACATGCTTAAAGAATGGTGATTGGGGTGATTAGCACCCGGTACTCAAGCAAGGCTAGCATGGCACTTGAGTACAAACTATAACTAATAGGTTCCTGTATAATTACTAGGGTGACAATGATCAGGGAATTCAATTATCAAGGGCAAGGTATAATAATTACTTAACAATCAAGCTGGCATTTAGCTACCTTAAGACCATTTAACATACATTTGCATAAAAATTAAAGCATCAATTTGCTATTTTAAAAGAACATAATTTTGCATAAAATGTAGGATCAATATGATCAAAGTGTTGACTCGCCTAGGCTATTTTTACCGTGGCCTTGATCTTACTCAAAGCCTGATTAGACAGAGGTTCGAATTATTGGTCGTCGTCCTGCTTGAATCCAAAGGGCACAATAAATCTGCTAATTGATGCGAATCACAAATCCTTGCCAAACAATACGGATTGATAAAGCAATCAAATCAATACTTCCAACTTTCACCAAATACCATTACTTCCAACAATCATGACCTATCGACGAAACACTAACCAACGCCTAACAATTGAATATTTTTATGACACTATCTTATTGCAAGTGTTTCCAAATGCCAAGACTCAATCTATGTTTGTTGATATTCAATCAGCCATCGACACTGGCTTGCTACAGTGTTACTGAGTACTATCCAGGCTTGAGGCACTGTTTGCTCTTTCTCGTGCCAATTAGACAGCTAGTGAAATTTTGTGCCACAGTATGAGCAGAATACCCATGTCTGACCATTTTGCCGAGATAAAACGCATCCTGATGGGATATACGGGGCATCCTACGATCCAGCCTAGTATGGATCGCTAGAAATAAGCGCCGCCGAGGTAGGAAGCAGATAAGAAGAGATAGATGTGCACAAAGGTCCACATAAATCAGACGTTAGGAGACATCAAGCCCCCAGCCCAACGGTCATATTCCCCTTCCCTCCTCTCGCCCTCGCCCTCGCCCTCGCCCTCGCGCCGCCTCGCCTCTCACCTCTGCAATTCGTCAGCTTCTTCCTCCCTTCTCCATCGCAGAAGGGGAGCGCCGGCTTCGTTTCTACCACAGCCACAGGAGGCGGAGGCGGAGCGGCGAATCTTCCTCCTCCAACGCCTGCTCTGTGAGTAGGCCCCCTTCTCCCCATCCCTGATTGAAGGGAGGCCTTAATGGAAATCTTGGGGGATCCATCCGAACTTGTAGATGTTTTCCAGTTCTTGCTACGAAGCTTTGGCTGATCTTGGTGGATCCGATTTCGGAGCAGAAATTAAGATGTTTCCGATGGAGAGATATGATTCGGATCCCGTCCAGTTCTTGTGTTGTATGCCTCTCTGTAGGGTAGGGTGGGCGCCTGCGTTGTGCGTGCAAAGACCTTGGATGGGTGGGTGTGGTGCGGGCTTAGATATTCTTTTTAGTTTGGCAAGATGCGGGCTTGGATCGGAGACTTGGTAGATTTTTTTTAAGATGAAGAAAACTTGGTATATTAGATTCCCATGTAAGGCTCTCTTGAAATGTTTCAGCAACTGACGTCTAATTGCATAACCGAGAATGCAAGAAGGCCAAGAATGATATGCTACTGTGAAGTTTTGAATTATTACTGAGCACTTCTTTCGATGTTTCGTCAGTCGAAAGCACATCTATACTTCTAAGGTTTGCGTGCCCATTGCATATGTTGTCAATCAAACACGGCTGGACTTTTGGTACCGGGAAGGAGTTGTGCTTGTTGTTTTCAAGCTCATAATCATGATGCAAGATCTTTCACTTATGCTTACTTTATCAGTCTTCTAGTCGTAGTTTGTTGTTACCGCTTTCTGAATTTTATCGACTGAAATCTTTATAATAAGTAGTCCAACAAGTCATGGCCTTGGCCATTCTAGTTTTACCGGTTCATTTCCTTATTAACTTGATAAAATGATTGCCTGCGTTAGAAAAAAAAATCTTGGCAATTACGTTTTGGTGTAAACCTCGTGTGGATAAGCTCATGTAGAGCATGATGTTATTTTTCCAATTCACTGTGCTTTTTCATAACATTTATTTGATTTTCGATGGTGGGCTTGGCCAGTTAGCCTTCATTTGTTATTTCTATTCAGAATATTTTTCTAGCAAATAACTTTCTTGTCAAGAATACTTTACATCACCACCTCACAGCTGTAATGCTTCCTGATAATTTCCTTTTCCTTTCCTTTTCATACCAGATCTCTGCTCATTTCTCCAGTACGTGAAGTGAATAAAGTGAAATGCCAATATCAATGGATAAGAAGCACAACTCATTAGGCACTCCTGTCCACAGGACAAACCCCTTTGATTCCGACTCTGATTCCGAAGTGTCCTCAAGACCATCAAGGGCACAATCAGTCCCAGTGCGGCACACCAATCAATCTGTGCAGGAGTTGGAAGACTACGCTGTACATAAAGTACAAGAAACCTCACGCAAAGTAAATGATTGTGTCAGGGCCGCTGAAGCTATCAGGGAAGATGCTACACAAACACTGCTGACTTTGCATCGTCAAGGTGAACAGATCACCCGGACTCATCGAGTAGCGTCTGACATTGAGCAGGACCTTAGTGTGGTAAGTTCTGTACTTAGTGATATTGGGTAACCCAATTATACTTTAATTTATTCTCACGAGTATTGCTTATAAAAATAATTTTGAGATATGTTAGTCCTAAATTTCAGTCATCACCCCATCCAAACAATAGACATGTATGCACCCCTTGAAAGAGAAGTTATGCCAAACTTATTACAGATCTATCTTTATCCCACTTTCTGAGCTCCCTTCCAGTTTATGATTTTGTGCGCTGTGTGTTACCAATTTCTGGGCTAAATTGTGGATGATTTTATCAACATGAGTGGTACTAATCTTTGGCATCTTAGGGTTTTGCACAACTAGCCATTTATGGAGTGCTATTATTGTAGACATTCTTCCTTGTGCGGATAATAATGTTTGTCTTGCTCATTTAGTATAATTGGTTTCATTTATGGTGCTGTTTTATATATCTCAGTTTATAGTGTTTTGGTCTTGTTCTGAACCTTAACTGAAAAAATATTCCAAATTTATGGTCTCTTCAGAGTGAGAAGCTTTTGGGAAGTCTAGGGGGGCTATTTTCCAAGACATGGAGACCAAAGAGAATTCAACAAATAAAAGGACCAATTTCACAAAGTATGGTGGTGCAGATTCTGAATAATTTGGGAGACTCTTTTATTTTGCTTAACTGATCCTTTTGAGTTACGGCAGATAATCCTTTCACAAGTATAGCAAACCACATGGAACAGAGGCAGATGCTAGGAATTGCCTCAACACGTCAACAATCTCCCAATCCTGTACATCATTCGCCTGCAACTGCAATGGAGAAAGTTCTGGTCTGTCTTCTCAGTTAACTATGAAGTATAGAATGGAGTAGTATCTTCTGAAAGTTAACACCACTTTCTTGTATTAGGCTGAGAAAGCAAAGCAGGATGATGAACTTTCAGACTTGAGTAACATATTGGGACAGCTGAAGGATATGGCACTGGATATGGGTACAGAAATCGAAAGGTAATACCTGTTTTAAATATTTCTCCGGAAAGGTTTAATAGAAAATGCCACATTTCACCTGTACCCTTTGCTGTTTATACAATTTGATGGAGACCGTTGCCTTGCTGCAGGCAAAATAAATCACTGGATACTTTCAGCGATGATGTCGATGAGCTGAACTTCAGAGTCAAAGGGGCGAATCAACGGGGACGACGGTTGCTGGGCAAGTGATGCCAAACTAGGAGTCAGGCCGTGGAACCACTGCAATAATGTTTTCAACAGTTTTGCCTACGCCGTGGAGTTCGGAGTGTGTTCCTGCAGTTGTGCCTACTTCATTTGAAGGATCAAGGAAACAGTCTGATTCTTGTGTTGTATTATGTTGTTGTTTCTGATAAAATTGTCAGATGCTCGTGTTGTATGACAACTAGGTAATATCCACCCCTTTTTCCAAGGTGTACTGCTGTAATATTTTCTTCCTATGATAATCAGCTCCACAATTTGAGCTTGTTCTGTAAAACTGAATATGCCAGCACGATATAAGATACTAACTGGATCCAAATGATTGAATTAGATACATTCTGCTTCTGACAGACTTTCGAATCACTTGTGGTTTTGGCGCTGATAATAGTCCGTTTGATTACCTTGATGAACTTGCAGACTGAAGTAAAGAAATCAGTCAGAGTAGCTCAAAGAAGATTTTACTTGGGAATGGCACTAGTAGAAGATGTTGATTCACTGAGCCCTCTACTTGGGTTGGAGGTACTGCTTGATTATATTAGAGCCTCCCAGTCACTAACAGAGAGAGGAAACTGTTGGCTATTGGCTGGCAGTTTGTCAAGGACCATTTGATTTAAACCAACACCGGGATTGTTAACCATGCATGCCTCAAAGTGTTTGTCAACGATCACTTAGATATCTGACGAAAGGCAACTTTTATGAATTAGTACTGGATTCACAAAATTTTCATAGGAGACAAGAAAATCCTTTAAAACCCCTAAGACGACCTAACACAGAGATTTTGGCCTAAATGACACTGTTGCGGCCGGTATTTACAAATCTAATTCTCCTCACGCCGTAATGCCAAAATTGGCAGCACGGACATGCCTCCTCCCGCCACCTGTCCTCCACCGCACGCCCCTAGCCCGGACAGCCTATGTCCGTGTGCTGCGTGCCCGGACGCTGTTAAAAATCGCTTGCCCCTAGTCAGGATTCACCTACAGCCACCACGTGGCAAATTCGGGCACCCCTAGCACTGACGAGGGCCTATCCGTGCTGCCAACGCCCGGACGAGGGCTCTGCCGGTCATCCAACGCCCGGACGAGCCTCCGCATGCCATGTTGCCGCTCTGCCACGCCACCTGAACACGGCTTGCGTGCCCCCATGCATGGTTTCGCCCTTATCTCTCTCCCTTTCGGTGCCAAATTCCTTCTCCCCCCATCCCATCCCATCCCATCCGTCTTTTCTCAGCTCCTCCTCATGCATGCAAACAATGCACGTGCACGCCGCGCGAGAGGGAATCGATTCCCTCCTCTCGCTTCGTGGTCGGCGTAAATTTCGTTTGTGTTGCTATAAAAACCGAAGTCGCTCTTGATCTCACTCTCACTCTTGTTCTTGTGCTCTCGCTGTCGCTGTCGCTATCAAATTGTGCTCGTGAGGTAGAGAGATTTGAGCGAGTGAGGAATTTGTGATTTTGCTATCGATTAGATATTGTTTAGAGCAGTGATTAAGAGGAGTTAAGTTTTTTTGTATGCATTAGATGTAGTTAATTTAGTCGTAATTAAATATTCGTATTTAAGCTAATCATTACTATTTTATCATAATTACTTAATTCTTAGTTAAATATTTGTAATTAATTAGCCACAAATAGTTACTCGTAATTAATTTAGTTGTTGTTAATTAGTTGTATTTAATTAGGCTGAAATAAATTAGTCACTACTATTTAGTCATAACTAATGAATTCATAGTTAAATAGTAGTAATTAATTAGACACAATTAGTTAGTCGTAATTAATTTTTGACATGGTTAATTATCCCTAATTAAGTTAGTCATTATTATTTTTATCATAATTAAATATTTCTTATGTAAGTATTAGTAATTAATTAGCCACAATTAATTACTGGTAATTAATTTAGTCATTGTTAATTAGACGTAATTGAATTAGTCGTAATTGATTCATTCTTACCTAAATAGTTGTAATTAATTTGGCACAATTAGTTAGTCATAATTAATTTTGGCGTAGCTAAGTAGTCGTAATTAAGTAGGCGTAACTAAGCAGTCATGATTTGCGTAGTCATTAGTATTTGCTCGTCATTAATTCGGTCTTAGTTAGTTTGTCGTAGGTAATTAGTGGGTAATTATTAGTCATAAATATTTTAGTCATACTAAATTAGCCATAATTATTCATAATTTGTGTAATCGTAATTAATTTAGTCACAAATTAATTAAGTCGTATTTAATTGGTCAGAATTAACTTATCACGATTAAATAAGTTTAATTAATTAGTGCTACCTAATTAGTCGTAATTAATTTATTTGTGCTTAGTTAGTTGTAAAATATTAATTTGTAGTCATTAATCGTTATTATTAACTTATTCGCTAATAATATGTGTCTTCAATCTCTTGAAATCCATGGCTCTACCGTAACTACTGGAACCCTTCTACGACGAGTATCACTGGTGCAAGTTGTGGATCACTAGGGATATGGATTTCCCCATCCTCGTGCTTCACCTTGGAAGGCATTCGAGTCAGTCGATTGGAGACCCGAGGGGGGGAGATAGTACTCGAACGCCTCATTCTTGACCGGTCTCTTGATCGGGGTGAGACACGTTCCGCTATGTCCTAATCCTTCGGGACACGAGCTTGTTTCCCTTTTCATCAATGCCCAATGGTTGTTAGGACACGCCTTGTCTCTTCATCTCTTTGGTCCAATCCCCACCACGGTCCGCACGCTAGGTTGGGGCGATGCCTTTGGAGATCACCGCCTATTGCGCCACCTTGGAAGGCTCCTACCGATCCTTGTCATCCGTGTCGAGTTGGGAGCACTTCCTTGTTGGACGGCCCTCCTTCGATAAAGTAGTGCACCCGAGTTGCACGACCCAATAGACGGGCCCACTATGGGCTATCGGTGGAATGTTGGCTAGTTACTCTGGGCCAAGGATAGACCAGCGAGGTGCTACTCGTTGTTTCACAACGAGTTTGAGTCGTTGCACGACAACGATATCATATGGGCTCTATGGAGCCCAGATTTTGTGAACATGGTAGCACCACATGGACTATCTGTGCAATGCAGGATGTCATATTATGGGCAACGACCGCCACCTAGTATTTACCCATATGGTGGAGCCTTACGCGCCGCAGTGCGTAATATGATAGCTCGATTTATACTTATACGATCCTAAGCGCTACTCTAAATACTATTTAATTCATAGCGTAATCTGAATAAATTGTGAGTTCAATTCTCTATGTTACCAGCGACAAGTGTGAGAACGAGAATGAATTCCAGAATGGGAGTGGGAGCGACATCGATTTTTATAGCCGCGTGAAGGCGTTTTGTGCGACTGCGAGGCAACGGAGAGAATCCCGCGTGTGTGTGCACTACGATTACGCATGCAAGCATACATAGGAAGCGAGGTGATGGATGGGACAGGGGAAAAGAACGAGGGACATGGGAGGCTATCAGTGAAACAAGCAAATGCGCCCATGCCCTAGTCGTAGGGCGCGGTTTGGCGGTGGTCGAATGGACGCACCCACGTGGCACGTCCGGGCAAGGAGGGGCCAGTAGAGGAGGGTGTCAGGGCGAGGGAGGATCAGAATGAGAGGCGCCCGGCGTCTAGCGAACGATGGAGCGGCCACGTGGCATGCGGAGGTGCGTCCGGCCGCTGGACGACCGACAGAGGCATGTCCAGGCGTTGGCAGCACGGATGGGCCCTCGTCCAAGCTAGTGGCGCCCAGATTTGCCACGTGTCGACCGCAAGTGGAGGACAGGTGACTAGAGGAGGCACGTCTGTGCTACCAATTTTGGCAATACATCGCAAGGAGAGCTAGATTTGTAAATATCGACTGTAACATGCCATTTAGGCCAAAAACTCCCTAACACAAGTCGATCGAGCCGGACAGTGTGTGGTGCACCCAAGGGCAAATAGGTAACTTTCCATGACAAAAAAATGAAAAATCACAAAAAACAAAAAAAAAAAAAAGGATTGAAATGGTATTATATGAATTCAAAAGTCTTTGGAGTGATATTCTCATAAGGAAAATCTTTAGAGTGGTATCCTAGTGATTGACAACCTTTAGAGCGGTATAGTATGAATTATCCCTTTTTCTAAATAGAGTATAAAAGGCAGTAGTAAGTTTTGCAAATTTGGATTGGATTTGTTCTTTAAGGAACCTTGGATTCTGCTCCTCCCCGAATTGCCGCCAACTCCACCTCCCTGCTCCCTCTCCTCCCGCACACCTCCCTCTGCCTCTCCTCCCAGCGTATTGGACTACTTAACCTTCATTGGTAAATTTACATAGGAGACAGGGTCTTCTCCACGACGGCAACAACGGCAGCGATAACCACTCAAGTTTCACAGATTTGGCAACCTCCAGTGATTGTTTTGCATTTTTGTACTTGAACTGGGTGGTGTGTAAGCTTGTTCTCTAAATTGTTCTGATGGCCACGAACCTGACCAAAATTGTGAACTGAATTAATGTGTTGATGGCCAAGATTGTTCTCTGTAAGCTTGCTGTTCTCTATATTTCAATTGTGAACTGAATGTGTGTGCTTGAAGAATTGTTGTATGCAAGAATTCTTTTTCGAATCGTGTGGTTTTCCTGGATGTAAACGGCAAGAAACATGTGTGATTTGTACATGAGTAGTGTCGACAAGGTTGATCCAGCAACCGGAGATGGACCAGCAGCGCGGCGGCAACGGCGGCGGCAACGATGACGGTGACGACAGCGGTGAGGAAGACAATAGCAACAACAACTCACTGTGAACAACAGTGAGGGCAACAAGGTCATTTCGCGTGACTAAAACAGGAAAAACCACCAGATATTAATAAAATAATCAAAACGGGGTAAATAATCAAGCAGCAAACTAAGAGGAGGGCAAAATATCAATTGAAAAGGAGGGCAGATTTTGAATACGCATCCAAGTGGAGGGTAAATAATGAATTACTCCTAAATAAATGGATATACAGTAGAAACACCGTAAATCGGACGGTGAATCATTCGGCCTAGTGTCTAGACTGGCCCGACTGCACGGCCGGAACAGGGGAGGAAGCCGTCGGAGCGGCCGGGGCGGTGGCTGAAAGCAAAAGCAGCAAAAACCACCCCTCCCATCCTTCGCTGCCCACACCAAACGCCGCCTGTCTGCCGCCGCCTCCCGATCCGTCGTTGTTGCCCCTGAGACGCCGTTGTTGGTGTCATGCCACCGTTCTTGTTCTGTAAGCAGCCAACATCGAATTGAATCAATTCGAGACGATATCTCACTGCCTTGCCTTGTAACTTCTAACCAACCGCCTGAGCTTGGGTCCCCTTTGCCTCTACAGGTTGGAAGCTTCGCAGGAGGTGGCCGTTGGAGGATTTTTTTTAAAATAATATTAAATTGAAAGATAATTACAAAAAAAGTTAAAAAATTACAAAATAAGTCACTATCGTTATTTGGAATGGCAAAAATTTTCTGTTGTCATTCCAATTAGCGACAGCATCCCTATCGTCAATTGGAACAGTGTGGAGAGGTTCTTGTCGCCAATTGAATTGACGACATGACAATTTTGTCAGTTTAATTGACGATAGGGCCCTATATTTTTTCTATAATTTATGTGTAGGGTATTTAACAAAGTTTTTTTTGTAATACCTTAAAGTGTCCGCGTAGTTCAAAATTCAAAATTGGAGAAGATAATGAAATATAAAGTAGAGAATGCGAGTTGGGTCACATCACATGGGCTCAATTCAACTCATGCTAGGCTGGGTCATCACACCCTCCGCAAAGAAGCTGACACCCTCGTCAGACCAACAAACCTAGACTGGGATAAATGATTAGAACCTCCCCTCTTGGCACACGTCCATGCATCCAATCCGACACATATGCCAAACCATGTGACCACTCATCTGGGCCACACACGCATGCATATGCCTGCGCCCCTTACCCACACGTACATGTAACCGCGAGGGATGGCCATGATATACCATTTGTAACGCCCTAGGATCCAAATCGGCTCTGGCCCCACTCCCACTCGAAATAGACCATGCACACGCACTAACTCCGCTTACACTTTTGTCGTCGCTTTACTTGAAAGGGTTAACTTGGGGTTAGTAGTTTGGACTCAAACAATCTTATATATTGATTCTTCTCAAGCTAGACTAGCAAGGTGGTACTAAACACCATACTCATGCGCGCGCACACACTCATGGGGCATATCACATAGGCTAAATTCAACTCCTCTTGGATCGAGTCATCACACACACCCTCAAAGAACACACACTCATGGGGCATATCACATAGGCTAAAATTCAACTCCTCTTGGGTCGAGTCATTACACACACCCTCAAATAACCCGATGTCCTCGTCGGACCAACATACTCAGAGTGAGGCAAATGATTAGGACCTCCCCTCTTGGCCCACATCCATACGTCCAATCAGGTACATACGTCATGCCTCGTGTCCACTTATCTGGGCCCACACGCGCTATGCGCCATGTGCCCATGTCTCTTACCCGCACACACGTGTATTTGCGAGGGCCGACTGACATGTGGCAACACATTTGCATTTTCTAAATTAACTCATGCAAAATAGTTAACCCATAGTTGCTACCATTGGACACCTTGACCTTCTATATTGGTGATTTTGCTCATCAATTAGCAAGTTGGTACTAATCTTTTCATGCACTCACTTGCTCGTATATATCCCAGATCACATGGAGTCAATTCAACTCATATTGGGCTGGGTCATCACGGTTTAGCACTTAACTCACCATGTGGACCATTGAAGTACCTGCGGATTGGCCATCATCTACGCAGTCTGGAGCATTTGTCTCTCGACGACGGTACCCTGGTGGAGAACTTTACAGATCGATACCATTGGCCTAAAGACAGTTTCGCACGGGTTTAATGTCCGAAACATAGTTCTTAGCAAAGATTCTCATATCAGGAAGTAGGGGTGCAAGTGGGGCGGGCCACTTCGCTAAGCTACGAGACCGCCCCGCAAAATAAGCCCACTAAAATAGACCCACTAACCCGCCATCCAAATGCAGAGACATGCAGTCCGGCCCGCATTGGCCGCAGCCCTGCGCTCACAAGCACCTCCTCGCCCCGAGCGGCTGAACTCCAACAAGTCACCGACGAGAAGAACGACGTGGAGGTCACCGACATCACGGCCGACATGGTCAGGTCCGGCTTCGTGAAAGTCCAGCGTCAGGCTCCAGGGCTGCGAGGTCGGCGCCATCGCCACAGGCGTGACGACGATCACAGGAGCGGGTGGCGAAGGAGGCGGAGCAATAGGAGAAGCGTGAGGAGGCGACTCGATAGGGCCACGGCGGAAGCGGGCGTGGCCGGTGTGGTCGAGGATGGATATCACCTTGCAGAACTTGGAGATGGCCTGGTCGGCAATCTCGCCAAACAACTGCTGCTGCTGCGGGGCCTTGTGGGGTGCGACGAAGAGGGACGACAGCAGGAGCTCCAAGCTGTGGAGGTCGGGCGTCGCCGCTCGAATGGCGAGTGGTCATTAGCGCGTCGCGGGCGTATACCCGCATATGCCCGTGAAGGACAACGGCAAAGAACCTCGCATCTAGTAACGAAATGGTGTTCTTGGGGCTAATAGATTAAGTCAGGAGGCCTGGCCACCGCTCGAATGGCGCGGCCGGGGGCGTAGCAAACAGGGATGGCACCGGCTTTACCCGCCATACCCGCACGGGCATGCCCGTGAAGGACGTGCCATTATAAATATACATAATTAATAAAATACCATACCAAAAATTTGTTGTGAAAAGCATAGAAAAGCTATGAAGCCTAATTTATCGTCGAGTCCAACACTTAAAAGGCAACTTCAATCAAATCAAACCAAAAGCGGAAAACATATAAGCTAGCCATTAGAAAATAAAAGATTGCCATCCCTAATTAGGCTTGTAGTAATATGAGAGTATATGGTGTGCCATCCCTGTGAAGCAAGCTCAAGCTTGACAAGTAATATGACAAAAGGTTCACAGCCCATGGTAGATTTTCATTTGAGATAATCAAGTATTACAACATCCTCTATGCTTACAGCATCCACGGTCTTACTCACAGCATTTGAGATAATCAAGTATTACAACATCCTCTGTGTAATAACTAATGTAATCAAACCATGAATATCAGACCTAACTCACAACATCCACGGTCTTATAGCATCCAGCCATCCACATTCCTATATGCTCACCTGAATATACTATGCAAGCATCCACGGTCTTATATGCTCACCTGAATTCTACTATTTGAATATACTGAAAACTTGACAGCATCCACGGGAGGAGGCTGAAAACTTGACAGCATCCACAAGCAATACTGCCACATTCCTATATGCTCACCTGAAACTTGACAGCATCCACAAGCAAGACTTCCACGGGAGGAGGCCGGGAGGGGAGCCGGGAGGCGCGGTGGCCGGTGGGCGATCTGGAGAATGGAGATAGGAGAAGTGGGAGGCCGGGAGGCCATGGGCGTCTAGCGATGGGAGACGAGAGGCGCGGTGGGCGATGGACGCCTGGCGATGGGAGGCGTCTGGCGATGGGAGATCTGGCGGTGGAGGCGGTGGATGGGAGGCGGGAGGGGAGGCGGGATGGCCGGATCGGGAGGGAGACGGAGGCGCGGCGGCGAGATCTAGTCTGGTGGTGGGAGGCGGTGGAAGTGGAGGCCGGAGGGGTGGGAGGTCGGAGAGGGACGGAGGCGCGGCGAGATCTGGTCTGCGGTGGGAGGCGGGAGGCGCGGTGGCGATGGGAGATCTGGCTGTGGGAGGCGACTGAAAGTGGGAGGCCGAGAGGGGGACGGGCCGGACGGACGAGAACAGGAGGGGAGACGGGAGGCGTGGCGGGTGAGATCTAGTCTGGCGGTGGGAGGCGGCTGCAAGTGGGAGGCCGAGAGGGGGATGGGCCGGACGGCCGGGACCGGGAGGGGAGACGAGAGGCGCGGCGGGCAGGATCTTGAGAATGGAGACGGGAGGTAGGGGAAGACGGGAGGCGGTGGTCGGTGTGAGAGTGGAGATGGGAGGTAGGGGAAGACTGGAAGGCGGTGGTGGTGGGACTTGGGAGAGTGGAGACGGGAGGTAGGGGAAGAGGGGAAGACTGGAGTCACGGGCTCACGGCCTCACGGGAGTACGGGACGTGTGGGAGGCGGCTGAAGCGGGAGGCGGTCGAAGATCTAGGGTTTCAGACTTCTAGTGTTTTATATATTGATTTATGGTCCCACCTGTCAGTGTATATGACGGGGAATCGGGTGAAGCGGGTACGGGTGGAGTTTACCCATACCCGAACCCGTTTACGGATGGGTAAGTTATTGTGCCCGTTTTTATACACGTGGGCAAAGAAAGACGCCCATACTCACCTCCATTAGGGTATTTGCCCGCAGGTACACGGGTAATCGGGCACAATTGTCATCCCTAGTAGCAGCTCATCAGGTCCACAGCCATGGTTGCTGGAGGAGTTCTCCGGTGCCCGTGCAGATCTCGGCTTGGGCTCTTGGTTTGGCTCTGGGTTTGGTTGGGAGGTGGATGTGTGATCAGAGGCAATGGCTGCCTTTATTGGTGGAAATGGGGAGAGGAGGAGTCAGTCAATGCGGACAGCTACCAAGACCACGTACGATTGTGCATGTTGCACTTGCGGGCTAGAGGCCACCGCAAGTGGCTCGGCAGGCAGCACGGGTGGGCGCGGGCTGTCCGCAGCCCGCCCCACTTGCACCACTATCAGGAAGGTCATAGCTGAAATGGATACTCTTCCAGGCCCAGGATGCATCTTCAGATGAATCATCGGTTATAAAGGCATGTTGCAATATATGTTCACTGGCCTTCCCAGTGTGTTGGGCGGTTTAGTGTTTTTGTTCTTCTTTTTTATATTGTATGGAGGCATTGCATTTCATTTCATTTCAGCTAATTGCTACTTGTCACTTTTGATTTTGAGCAGATGGTGGAAGTACCGAAATTTGCGAATAGATTCATGCATCCAAGGCATCTAACTCTGAGCATGTACCGCAGCTTCGATTCGAAATTCGACATTCTTCACCTTGTTCATGTGCTAGAAGCCGCCCCATTTCTGGAACACTTTAAAGCTAAATGTAAGAAACGTGGAGTTTTTTTTTTTTTGCCTTCGTTGGTTTCTCACCTATTGTAGTGTGTTACGAATCGCCTCATCACGCAAGAGCAATTTTGCGATACACACATTTTGCTGAGACACTTCTTTCCTTACCCTGTGCACTGATAACTTTGTTGTTTCCATTGGTTCAGATTGATGAAACCTTGTTGCCTTCGTATGATGAAGAATCGATACCATCCTTTCCTCGTCATCCACACGAGCACCTCAAGAGGGCTGCGTTTCGAGGGTTTGTCAGCAACAAGGACTTGGCTGCGCTGGCGATATATATTCTGAACAATGCTGAGTCACTCGAGCTCATGACCGTACAAACAACACACCAATATTCCAACGAGTTTCTTCGCAGAGAGGACACCCGAAATGTGCTGAATATTTTGTAACCTGCAGTAGGCAATGGTGGCCAGCAATCTGCCGCGTGTATTTCAAAAGATGCAGCTCGGGCTTATTGTAAATTTTGCCGTCGTCTCTCTTGTGTCTTGTTTGTTCTTGAGGCCGGCGCATCTTGGGACTTAACGCTTTGCTGCGTTAAATCCCACGGCTCGTCCCTTGTCAGGCATCATGCGCGGCCGGCCGCACTTGCACTTGCACTGGCACAGGCTTATGAGCGGCAAGGCAGGCTCCACGCAGCTGCACGCACGGGCATGTTTCCAGACGATCCAAAGCCTGCCCCGCGCGCGCCGGGGCATAGCGGTGTGACGGCGACGAAGGCGCGCGGCACCAACGAGCAGCCGAGCGCGGATCGCGACGTCGTGCCGGTCGTCGTCGGCGGGAGGAGCGGGCAGCGCAGCACGCTGTACGACTCGTTCGAGCTCAACGCGATGGTCGTGCGGCTGAACCGGCTGCTGAACGGGGATGGCGCGACGCGGCCGCGCAGGGCCCCCGGGAGCTGGCTCGACGTGCCGAAGGTGCTCCTCAGGAAGATCAAGTGCGCGTTTCTTGGCGGCCGGCAAGGAGGCCGCTGATCGATGATCAGTGGTGTAATTAATGTTCTCGCCCTTTGCTCGATACTAGCAGTGTTCCCATCAGCATTCAGTCGCACCCTTGAAGGCCCTCTCCCATATTATGTCATGTGTTTATCACTAATCCTAAAGCAGTTTATCCCCTTCTCTTCTCCACCACAACTCCTCCCTCCCAACCTGCCATGGCTGCCAACGAAAATTTCTCCAGCGTGGCCACACAGCACCATGCCGCTCTTGGCGCTAGCGACGGCAGCCGTCATCAAGTTGTCGCCGCGAGCGCTCTCCCTTGCGGCGGTTGAGACCACAGTTGCCACGACATCTCTACTCCTCATCTCTGTCGTTGTCTCCCGCATCCACGCCCACTCCACACCTCCCCAGTCCACCACCGCCTCCACCGCCGCCGCTCAGCCACAGGCGCTCGCTTCCTCGCCGCTCCCGAAGCACACCCACCCCTGCCTTCACCTGTTCCGCCCTACCTGCCCAACGCCTCCCACGTCACCCCCGCATCGACTCCCCCTCCGGCGAGCACCCGCTGCCTTCTCCTCCCCACCCCCTCATCTGTCGCACCCTCCGAGTCACGGAATACAAGGAAGAGGGCTTGCCGGAGCTGGAGAGGCGGTCGCTTTCGTCGAAACCGCGGTGGTGGAGCTGTGGGGTGCGAACCAGAGATGCGGCCTTCAGGAGGCGAGCGCGGCTGCGGGGAAGCGCGTCGTGACCGTCGGCGGGGGCGGAGGTCAACATTGGAGTTGACCGCGGCGGTGGTGGCACAAGTGAAGCAACTGAGCGGCGGCAGCGTTCTCTGGGATGGCTCGACGAATCGATGCGAGGAGGGCGTCAGGGGAATCAGAAGAGGAGGCAGTTTGAGGGACTGCTTTGGGATTGGTGATTACACATGGCACAAATGCCTGTAGTTTGAGGGTCCCGGATAATTATTTTTTTTCCAGCATTTGGGAAGCTAAATGTCGGAAATTAATACCGTTTCATTTGGCTTTATCTTAGCATGGTTGATTAATTGTCTTGGGTGGTGCTATCTTGTTGTGTGGTCCTCGAGTATGTCATCGTTTAGGGCTTTTTTACAAGGCAATAAAGGCATATTATTTCCCTCTTAACATAAGTATCCTTTCTCCTTTCGGAAGGATCCCTTGAATTCTCTCATTGCATCGGCGGTATGCGTGGCTACTGAATATAACAACGACCTATAACAAGACACACAACCTTTTCAAGTTTTCATTATACTCTCACATAAAGAACTAAAGACGTTACGGTGCACCACACATGTATTGTTCTAACTCGCTACAAGGACGGGCAAGAAAAGCTTGTTATGGGTTTGAATTAGAATTGATTCGACTATAGTAGTTAATTAGTTAAAATTAAAATATGTTAATTTAGAATGAAAACATATTAATGAGACTAGACTCAACAGTGACTTGTTAGTTTGTTTTTAAAGTAATTATTTAAGTAATAAATAAAATAATTTTAAATTAAACTATATCGATGAATCTCGATAATAGCTGTTAATCTGTAGCCAGCCCGCCGGCAATTTAGCATCGGACTAACTAGTCGTGACAATTCGCACAAGTTATCTATTCTACAGGCTTCTAGCCACGTGGGAATTCCAACGTCTGCGCAGACCCCTCCCACCTCCGCTTACCCGATCAACATCTACACCCGGGCTGATATTTGGGCCCACAGAAGCTGGACCACACGCCATAGGCACGAGTAAGACCTGGCTCAAGTGCGAAAACCTGCACCACTATTCGAACTCCTCGGGCGGAGCGCCTCGGAAGAAACTAGCCGTTGGGCAGGCTCAGCCCATAACGTTCTCCTTTGCCCTTTCCTTTCCTTTCCCCTCCCGCTCTCCCATCGATCCCCACCGAAACGGCCACTTACCGAAGTAAAAGCCACCGCACACGCGAGACCCAAACCCAAGAGTAGAATTCCACCGCGCGGCGAGCTCCCTGGCTATGGCGACGGCGAGGACTCCGACCAAACCCTTGGCCCCGGCGGCGGCGAGGGCGGCGGCCGCGACCCCGTCCAAGTCCGCCTCCCGTGCGCGGTTCTCCCGCGCCTCCGAGAACGCCCACCCCAACATCCCGGGCTCCCCGCCCCCGCCGACGTCTAAGCCTGCCAAGTCCCCCGCCACCGCCTCCAAGTCCGCCTCCGCCAGGAAGAAGCCCTCCACGCCCGCCCCCGCCCCGCCGCCGCCGCCGCGGGATCGGCGGTTCCTCGTGGCGAAGAAGGGCGCGCGGCGGAGGCGCAATGGCGTGAGCGGCGGCGGCGAGTTCGACTTCGACAAGTGCCGCGAGGCCGCCCGCGAGGCGCTGCGCGCGTCCCATGAGGAGTTCTTCCGCAAGGAGCGCGCCGCATCCGCCGCCGCAGAGGAACAATTGCACCAGTTGGAGGAGAAGACGGCCGAAGAGGAAGCAAAAAGTGGCGTCTTTGAGGAGGGGGTGCAGGAAGGTGGGTCGGAATTGGAGGGAAGCAGCAAGGTGAGGGCGACGAGGAACAGAGTGATGGCCAAGGCGATGAGCAGCGTGCCAGACTCCGGGGCTGGCCGCGTCAAGCACTTGGTGCAGGCCTTCGAGAGCCTGCTCTCCATCTCCGGCGCCACCTCCGACGCCGATCGGGCCGGTGATGGGTCCTGGGCCCTGCCCGGGTTGCAGCCGTGGAAGGAGGAGGGCGAGGGCGACGTGGGGATCCCGCCAGTGTCAGTGTTCTCGTCGGCTGAGTTCCTGAATGCAGGGCCGAACAGGCTCTGTTCTTCACTAGATGGCGACAGCGACAGGTTGGTTGATATCGACAAACAAGCGGGAGGAGAAGGAACTGTATTTTTGTTGTTGCCGATGCAATGTTCTCATCAAAGGTTGTGCCTCTTTTTAGGCTTAGCTGGGACAGCCGGACGTCGGCCGGAGGGCGCAGGAGCCGGCGGAATGTGAGGATACGATGGCTTTCTTTTGCTCTGTAGTCGATTATATTTTGTATGCGTTTTTTTAATGTGAATGTGTATCTGCTCTGTGATTGGCAGACATCTGAGTCGCTAAGGAGTAGTTGGAACAAGAAGCTCAAGGCCACAAACCAGCATCCGTTCAAGCTGAGGACTGAGGTAAATAACGAGAAGCTTTTGTTATGATTATTGTTACATTTGTTAGTGGGCAAGTCAGGCAGTAGTAGACTCTGCAGTCAAAACGGCACTGATTTTGGCTGATGTTTGAATCATTGTGTGAAATATATATCATGTCACTGAAATATATTAGGACAGGAGAGGTGCACTGATTTTGTATTTTTCAAGTTGAAACTGAAGTATATTAGGTTAAATTGAAACTGTAGCGACAACCAGAATTGTGACGCTGTGGACAGTATTGTAGATCATACTTAGGATCCCATTCTAATTTTTAAGTGTTTGTTAAGTCAGTCTCAAATCTGTATTTGTTCTACAACCTGAATGCCTGATCAAATAACATTGGGTAAAATGGTAGAACGATAGTCTACAGGACTTTTTCATGATAAACGTATGGTGACAAGAATTTGTTGCTTATATAAAGCTGACAAGGTATATATTTTAAATATTATGAACTCTAGCAGTTATCTCTAGCGTGCTAATGATTTACTGTGCCTAATCTATACTAATACTATTTCAATTGGTAGTACCAAGCTGACACATCATGTAATAATATTTGAGTACTTCACATTGTCTCTTATAACAGCAAAGGGGAAGGGCCAAAGAACAGCAGTTTGTCCAAAAAGTACAGGAAATGCTTATGGAGGAAGAGAAGAAGCGCATACGTATTGCACAAGGACTTCCGTGGACAACAGATGAGCCTGAGGTTTGTCTAGCCTAATCTTTCCTAATTTTTCTTGATCACAAGCCATGTATTAGCATTTTGTTCAAAAGTTACCTCGGATATTGTGTATGTCTTCTGAGAAAGAGATCTTTGTTCTAATACCAGATTGGGGGATAATTGTTTGTGCATGTTCTGATTGTTCTCGTGGCAACTAGGGTAGTTATTGGACTTGATTAGCAAAATTGACATAGTGTCAGAGTTTTTATTGAATATATTTTCAGAATTTCTTGTACTTGATTTTCTTAAGAATCAATATGATGGCAAAAATGGTTCAGTTAAGGAGTGATATTTGTTTTGACTCTGTATGTCTGTTTATACCAGTGCTTGATAAAGCCACCGATCAAAGAAAGTACTGAGCCACTTGACCTTGTTCTCCACAGTGATGTACGTGCAGTTGAACGTACTGAATTCGATCAATATGTAAGCCTCCTTACAAACTCGGTATATATAGGCTTATCTCAATGGAACTAGTGTGATGCTTATTACATCCATTGTATCATGCTTGTTTGATAATTTAGGTATCGGAGAGGACCAAGTTTGCTGAGCAATTAAGATTGCAGAGGGAGCGGCAACAGAAATTGGAGGAGGAGGAATATATAAGACAGCTCAGGAAAGAGCTTGTTCCTAAAGCACAGCCAATGCCGTATTTTGATCGTCCATTTGTACCAAAAAGGTGAGGATACAGGTTTCTAGTTGACTCCTGATTCTATATAAACTCAACAAGTTTCTTCCGTAACCCTTCCACTTTCTGTCGTTTCAGTTTCAGTTCAATGCATTGTATTAATGATTCAGTGCTGCCAGTTTAATTTTGCAGTACTTGTGATTTGTCTTACCATTTACACGAGTTACTAACATTTCATTTTTATCCCATTTTTTATCCTCTCAAGGTCAACAAAACATGCAACAGTTCCCAAGGAACCAAAGTTTCATCCCCGACCAGAAAAGTTATCATGGTGAGTTTACTGTCAAGAAAACCTAAGCAAGCACATGAAAAAAAGTTGTAGTTTGTAGTTCCTAGCCAGAATAGCTATTTATGCATTCATGGTTTACCATAGGACAAGATTACCAGGAATAAGTCTTGTTTTCGTTATCTTTTTTTTTTCCGAAGTGGATTGTTTCTTGTTATCTATTCAAAGCATGCTCATCATGCTTTGTTATGCCAATGGTGGCTGACAGTTACTGTCGACAGCAATGCATGGACACTGGAAAGCTGAAGTCGCCTCAATGCATGGACACTGGAAAGCTGAAGTCGCCTCATGAGCAATGTGAACGTCAACTAAATCTATGGAGAACTGCAGAGCATCATCACGCATGATTTAGATGTTTCCCATTCTTTTAAGTACCTAGCTTCTTCTTTTCCAAGTGCCAGGAAAATACCATCAGATTCAGTTTTGTAGCTTGCATCATCTCCAAGTTGTTCTGTTCTGTACATGAATTATGCATATCCATAGCTCTGTGCTTCAGATGCAACCACACAAGGGTTAAAAATTGTTGTACAAGGAACCGCAAAAGGGAAATTCAAGGATGAATTTCTATGATATTATAATCTTGTATTCAAATGTTGGTTCTTGCAAAAGTTGAAATACCAATGTGTTGATGTATATGGAAAAATTTGGTAAACTTTCTAATGCATAGCTCTTGCTGTTGTGGGTTCAGAAGAATTTACCGTCGGCTGCACCAATCTGAAAATAGTTGTCACTGAAGTAGGGGTGAACCGAAATTGAGCGTCTTCTTATCGGTCAAGTGATGCACAGTACATGCAACTGATATGAAAAAAGGTGGTGTACAGGCGTGTCGTAGCAGGGCACCAAGGGCACCCAGGGTCGTCAGGGATGTTGTGTATATATAGACCGATTTGTGCATATATAGACCAAGTCACTATAGTGTATTTAGGCAAATGTACGTAAATGTCTCCCCCCAACACACACCTCTGTACAATGTTCATACAATCACTACTTTGGCTCCTATAAATTAAGCCATAAATTAATACAATTATAAATTAAGCCATAAATTAATACAATTATAAATTAAGCCATAAATTAATACAACCCCGATTACTTTGGCTCCCATCCCCTCGCTTGCCCCCTATAAATTAAGCCATAAGGGCATTTAAGAGGGGGACTCTCTCCTCATTCTCTCATCCATACACATTTATAATACAAGATTCATACAACCACTACTTTGGCTCCTCTCTTGTTCGTCCCCTTCTCAAGACAAAAGGGTACCTCGTACCCACTGTCTAGCCTTTTTACTACAACAATTGGCGCCGTCCGTGGAATCCGAACAAGAGGCTACGCATGAAGAAGGAGCCGAAGTACGAAGCCCATCTTTAGTCGAACCGAAGCACACTTTCGGCCGAAGGCCACCCCGCACCTAGGTCGAAGCTCACATTCTGTCCACCTTCGCTCAGCATCCAAAGGCTTGCACACCTTCGGAATATCTTCGCTCAAACACCTGAAGCGTTCACTCAGAGTGAAGGGTGCTCATCCCGCCCTCACTCTGAGGGCCCCTTGCACGCAGCCCATTCGCACCACAGAGCCACCTCGCCCGTGGAGGCCACCCGCGCCGGAGCCACCTCGCCCTCAGAGTCCATCCGCGCTTCGGGGCTACCTCACGCGCGACCCACCTCCACCTTGCGCGTGGCCCACCTTGCCCGCGAAGCCCATCTGCGCACCCGAGCCGCCTCGCGCGCGGCCCACCTCGCTTGCTGCCCTCGCACACGACGAATCTCCTCGGAGTTATTAGTCTATGGCCCGATCTTTCGAAAGGTACTGATAAGTCGATTGTGGAGAACTCAATGTTGATGATCCGGAGGCTCCGACCAGAACAGATCAAACCTCCCGCAATCACTACACCACTGCTCCGTTGGTTATCAACCGTGCCAAACGCGGTTGACCTCGCCAAGAAGGCTATCTCCTGCATGCGAATCGAGAACACAAGCAAGAAAGTAGAAGATGCAATCTGATATTGTATTGCGAATATAGATAAAGCTCATAATGTGGGGTTCCTCAACCGAACGTGCGGCGAGACTGCTAAACAGAATAATCTCAAAGAAAAACCCAGCCCTAAACTGTGGCGGCTGCATGCAATATATAGGGGGGACGTGAGGAGGTCGACCTAGGGTTGTGCGGCTCTAGAACGAGGCGTACACAACCTGGACTCTGACCTCGTCACGCTTACAAAGTCCTATTAGATCTAAAACGGTGACGCAGCACCTTATGTCGCGTATCTCTGGTCCAAGACACAGTCGTAGGGCCCAGTCTGGGGTGGTCTTGAGGAGTCCATGCTATCTCTGGTCGTAGATTGTGTCCAACGAGTCCAACTGGTCGTAGGCCTTCTTGAAGTGGTCGTAGACTCTGCGGAGCTGGTCGTAGACCTTCTTGAACTGGTCGTAGTCCTAGATTCCTAAGTACAAGTAAATCACCTCCATTAGGCAGCATCATAGAGTTCTCAAATAATACACTCAGCCCTAGAAACGAATTTACCTGATAAATTAAGTGACGAGCACGTGCCCGAGTAATTGGACCTTGCACCTGAGGAGTGTTCATATCAGTACAAGTGATGTCCTCATCACGGAGGCCCACCTCGCTTGTAGCCCACTTGGCCCACGAAGGACACCTGTGCTCCTGAGGCCACCTCATGCAAGGCCCTCCGGAGAGCGCGCGAAGAATCTCCCTCCTGAGGCCCACCTCGTGTGCGGCCCACTTTGACCACGAAGGACACCTGTGCTCTGGAGGCCACCTCGCGTGCGGCCCTCCGGAGAGCGCGGGAAGAATCTCCCTCCGGAGGCCCACCTCGCGTGCGGCCCACTTCGGCCGCGAAGGACACCCGCATTCCGTAGGCTACCTCACGCGCGGCCCTCCGGAGAGCGCACGAAGAATCTCCCTCAGGAGGCCCACCTCGCATGCGGCCCACTTCGGCCGCGAAAGACACCGGCACTACGTAGGCCACCTCGCGCGCGGCTCGCATGGGCTCCGAAGGGTCACCAGGCGCGTCGAGTTCCCCGCCGGACCTGCCACCCGACCCAGCTGTGTCAAGTAAGGAGGTGAGCCACCAAATTCCCAAAAAGTCGATGCCTTGTGGGTGACTTGAGTAGGAGACCTCCTGCTCTTCGCGGGACAAAGGTTCCGCCAGTTAGTTAGCAGAGCACCTTGGTTGAACGTGTTAATAAAGAGTATAAAATATTTACCGCAACACTGAGACGAGTAAGATGCTGCGTATGGCCTCGAGCCTCAGTGCACACTAACTTACCCTCGCGGTGTGAAGTGTATAAAAAAGACGCTGCGCATAGCCTCAAGCCCCGGCGCACACTAACTCACCCTCGCGGGTGTGAAGTGTATAAAAAAGACGCCGCGCATGGCCTCGAGCGTAAATGTACCTAAACGCCCCTCTGTGTGTGTACATTGTGAGGGCAAAAAGGTAAATATCCCTTCTTACCCCCTATGAATAAAGCCCCAAGGGCATGTTAGAGGGGGACTTTATCTTCATTCTCTCATTCATATAGATTCATAATACAAGATTCATACAACCACTACTTTGGCTCCTCTTCTGTTCGGCCCTCTCTTAAGACAAAAGGGTACCCCGTACTCACTATCTAGCATTTTTACTACGAAAAGGCGAAAGGGTAAACAATTCCATAGGAAACACAAAGTTCTATTATGTTGTAACACACGGACGCTTCTTTTTTTTCCTTTATTGGCGAGGGACTAAAGACAGCATTTGGTTATAAAATCTTTTGATTTTCTTTTTGTTTGTCCCTAGAATGAAACTGCAGGCTATAGCTGTGGAACATATAAGCATTTTTTGAAGTACTTTAATCCAGAAATATACTAGATGAATCATGGACAATACTCTAAACTTTCTCATAAAGCAAACAGACATGAACACTATAGTCATACTAATTTCCAGAAAAATAGAAAGTGGTATTCCTATCTCAGTGTTTAAGATAACAACAGATAATAAAGTTAAACAAACACCAATTAAGAGATTGATATACCCAGAACCAGTAGAAGGAGCAGCAGCAGAATTATTGGTGAGATCGTCGTTCGCCATGGCGTAGTGGACGTCGTGGTAGCAGTCGCGCAGATGAAGCAGAGGATCCGAAGCAGCAATCGGATGAAGACGGAGCAGCGAGCAATCGCGCGAACGCTCCCCAAAAACCTTATTCGTCCTCGCTCATGAAAGCCTTCAAGGACGGGGGTTCCGGAGGCCTGCTCTCCCGGTTCGACCGTACACGCGATTCGTCGGGATGGAGATCGCCAGTCACGACAGCAACAAACTCAGGGATCCTTTCTTAGTCTCTCGTGGAGTGAATTGGAGGAGACAGCAAAACTCAATAGTTCACTGTGTAATAGCCAAAACCAAAAACGAAGAGGCAGAGACCAGAGGAAACGGCGAGGCGAGCGAGCGCGTGTGTGTGTTGGCCTCCTTCAATTCCACAAGGGGGCTACCATGTTCCACCTTATAAAGTGGTGTAACTCTCTTTCAACTCTCCATGTGGGACTAACCAATTTTAGCACGTGCGCATGAGCCTTTGAGATTCTCTAGGAATTAAATAGAATTATAAACTGGGCCCAGCCCATATTAATTCCTACAATCCCCCACCAGATCTTAAAGACACATGTCAAATGCCTTGATCCATAGTATTATTTTTATATACCAGTGTTTCGATGAAGACCAAATAAGGTTGAACATCCATCTAGAATAGAAGCTACACTAATCCACAACTGCACAATGGACTAAGCCTTGAATTGGCAGTTTTGTGTGAATAAGTTTCACTTGAGTCCTTAACTGATACTAGGCTGTCAGGCATCCCTGCGGGTTGGAGCATATAAGTCATACTCTTGGCCTATTCATGAGCTTCTTAGAGATAACCCTATCTCATAGACTGTGACTAGCAGTCGGGCTCATATAGGTGTGTTCTTTCAAGACTGCTCTGTAGGACAACATCTTTGCTTAAAAAGCCACAGAACACATTAAGATAAAAATCAACCTGCCATACAGATTTAGGAGAGAGTTGCATCTCCAATGGAGTCGGTCTGTAAAAGTACTCTCCTCCCAGTTAACCAATAGCTTGTTTCGCCAATCTTACTTCACGGGATCTCCGATCACATAGAATGGGTTGCCACTATGGTATAACTCACGTGGGTCTCAAACCCATCTCCCTCGATGCATTATCTATCACATTCCGTGATAAACCCTTTGTGAAGGGATCTGCCAGATTCTTAGCTGTTTGGATATAATCCAAAGCTATTACTCCAGAGTTTCTTATTTTCCTAACAGACTTCAGTCTCTTCTTCACATGTCTTGATGATTTCATATTATCCTTAGAACTGTTCACCTTCACAATCACAGTTTGATTGCCACGGTTCATCAGAATAGCCGGTACTGGTTTTTCAACCATCGGCAAATCCATCAAGAGCTCACGAAGCCATTCAGCTTCAACAGTGGCAGTATCTAATGTTGTGAGTTCGGCTTCCATTGTTGACCTCGTTAAGATGGTCTGCTTGCGAGACTTCAATGAAACAGCGCCACCTCCAAGTGTGAAGACATATCCACTTATGGCCTTAATCTCATCAGCATCAGATATCCAGTTTGAATCGCTATAACCCTCTAGTACCCTGGGATACCCGGTATAGTGAATGCCATAGCTCATAGTACCCTTTAGATA
This sequence comes from Hsuehochloa calcarea, assembly GCA_036346395.1. Lineage (NCBI taxonomy): Eukaryota > Viridiplantae > Streptophyta > Magnoliopsida > Poales > Poaceae > Hsuehochloa > Hsuehochloa calcarea. The sequence continues at coordinate 34,164,979 of CM070597.1, forward strand.
GCGCATTACCCTCTCAAGAGCATGTCAATGATCATCTCCCGGATTGGAAACAAATGGCTTAGTTTGCTCACAGCAAACGAGATGTCAGGCCTGGTACCGCTAGCTAAATACATGAGTGAACCAATTATCTGAGAATATCTCAAGTAGTTTCTGGCTATTCTCCGATTCTTCCTAAGCAATACGCTAGGATCATAAGGTGTTAGAGAGGATTTACAGTCGTTATAACCAAAACGACTTAGAACCTTTTCTACATAATGGGTTTGTAACAATGTAATTCCACCATCATCACCTCTCAACAGCTTGATGTTTAAGATAACATCAGCTACTCCCAGATCTTTCATCTCAAAGTTCTGAGACAAGAAATCCTTGACCTCCTTAATCACATTAAGGCTGGTTTCAAAGATCAGTATGTCATCAACATACAGACATAGAATGACTCCCTCGCCCCCACCATAGCGATAATACATACATCTGTCAGCTTCATTTACAATAAAGTCTGCAGATGTTAAAATTATGTCGAACTTTTCATGCCATTACTTAGGTGCTTGTTTAAGACCATACAAAGATTTCAACAACTTACACACCTTTCCTTCTTGACCATTTACTACACATCCATCTGGCTGTTCCATGTAAATTTCCTCGTCCAACTCTCCATTTAGAAAAACCGTCTTAACGTCCATCTGGTGAACGAGAAGACCGTGTGAGGCAGCCAGAGATAGTAGCACTCGAATAGTGGTCAATCTAGCCACATGTGAATAAGTATCAAAGAAATCTTCGCATTCCTTTTGGGTATAACCATTGGCCATAAGCCGTGTCTTGTACTTCTCGATAGTACCATCAGACCTAAGCTTCTTTTTGAACACCCACTTACATCCTACATGTTTACAACCATAAGGACGCTCAGTGATCTCCCAAGTTCCATTAGAGATAATGGAATCCATTTCACTACGTATTGCCTCCTTCCAGTATTCCGCATCTGGAGAAGCATATGCTTCAAAATGGTACTTGGAGTATCATCCATAAGGTACACAATGAAATCAGGACCAAAAGATTTTGCAGTCCTTTGTCTTTTACTCTTCCTCAGAGTTTCATTGTCTTCCTCCTCGGGAATTTGTTCAGGGATTTTCTCAAAATATTCCATTGGAATGACAGTTTAGGAGTTGTATCAGGCCCCTAACTCGACGAGCTAGGCATATCTTTCATCGAAAAAATATCCTCAAAGAATGTAGCATCTCTGGACTCCATAATTGTACTAACATGCACGTCAGGTACTCCAGATTTCACCACTAGAAATCTATATCCAACACTATGATGAGCATAGCTTAGAAAGACGCAATCCACAGTTTTTGGTCCAAGCTTACGTTTTTTGGAAATTGGCACATTGACTTTCGCCAAACAACTCCAAGTGTGCAAGTATGAAAGTGATAGTCTTTTCTTCTCCCATTGTTTATATGTGGTTATCTCTTTATTCTTTGTGGGAACCCTGTTTAGGACATGATATGAAGTCAATATAGCCTCCCCCACCATACTTTGGAAAGACCCGCTGTGTCTAACATGGTGTTAACCAAATCAGTTAGAGTGCGGTTCTTTCTTTCAGCAACCCCGTTTGACTGGGGTGAATAGGGAGGCATCCTCTTATGGATTATACCATGTTCCTCACATAATAAATTGAACTCATTATAAAAGTACTCGCCGCCACGATCAGACCCAACCCTCTTGATTTTCGTTTCAAGTTGGTTCTCAGCTTCTGCCTTATAGATTTTAAAGTAGTGAAGAGCTTCATCTTTAGTTTTTAAAAGATACACATAGCAGAACCTAGTAGAGTCATCAATCAAAGTCATGAAATATCTATTACCATATTTTGTCAACACACCATTCATCTCACACAGATCTGAATGTATGAGTTCTAATGGTGCTAAGTTTCTTACCTCCGCAGCCTTATGAGGCTTACGAGGCTGTTTTGATTGCACACAAACTTGACACTTAGAATCTTTGGTAAGGGTGAATTTGGGATTAACTCTAAACTGGCTAATCACGTCATGCAACCAAAATTTATGTGATAAAGTCGTGAATACCAAATAGTAGTCTCATTACAACTGCAAACATGGTTCACAACATTATTACACAAATCTGAAAGAGATAGGCGGAATAAGCCTCCGCACACATAGCCTTTACCAACAAATTGTCCACACTTGGACACTACAAATTTATTGGACTCAAATACCAGTCTAAAACCATCTCTACACAGAAGAGATCCGCTGATGAGATTCTTATTGATAGATGGCACATGATGCACGTTCTTTAGTTGCACAATCTTTCCTAAAGTAAACTTCAGATCGACCGTACCAACACCATGAACAGTAGCATGTGACCCGTTCCCCATTAGAACGGCTGAATCCCGAGTGACCTGGTAAGAAGAGAACAATGAAACATCAACACACACATGTATATTAGCACCAGTGTCTATCCACCAATTGGTAGAATGACATACGGAAAGAACAGTAGGTAAATTACCATACCCTGAAGTTCCCGTCTCAGTGGTACCAACAACAACATTAGCAGACTTGGAATTCTGCGCTTGTTGATTCTTTCCACGCTTGCGTTGGCTGTAATCCTTGGCCCAATGACCAGATTCGCCACACAAAGCAAATGCCATCCTTTGTGTTTTTCTTCTTCTTCTTGAAGCTAGTTGTTTGTGCAGTCTTGTTCTTGCTTTTGAACTTTTGAGCTTGGTCATTCTTCTTCTGCACTACATTGGCACTAGAATGTCCCTCATTACCTCTAGTGTGTGTATTTTTTGCTCTAGCCTTCTTTTCAACATCAAGAGACCCAATGAGATTTTCAACAGAAAACTCTTGTCTCTTATGTTTAAGAGAAGTAGCAAAATTCCTCCAAGAAGGAGGAAGCTTGGCAATAATGCCTCATGCGACAAACTTGTCCGGTAACACACACTTGAAATGCTCAAGTTCTGTGGCCATGGATTGTATCTCATGAGCCTGCTCAACTACAGAACGGCCATTAACAATTCTATAGTCATGATATTGCTCCATGAGATACAGTTCACTGCCTGCATCCGAAACCCTAAACTTGGTATCGAGTGCATCCCACATCTCTTTTCCAGTTTTAATCATCATGTATGCATCGATTAACTTCTCACCAAGAACACTAACCACTAGGGGTGAAAACGGATTGGATACGGACGGATAATGGCTCTGTCATATTTGTTTTCATATTTTTTTCCGGATCCGGATATGAATACGGATACTCCGGATACGAATCTTGATCTGAATAATATTGAATACGAATACGAGCAATACGAATTGAAACGAATACGATCGCGGATTATTTTTGGAACATGAAAACCCCTTAAATTGTATGCCAAAATTAACGAAAACATATAGCTAGTTCATTTGATGCAACACATTCATGAAATTATTCATATTTTCAAGAACCACGCATAACATTGGCACTAACAAGTTGCATTAACTAGTTCATTATAAACATAACACTTAGTTTACCATATTTAGCTTATAAGTCGAACTCACAAAGTCACAAGTCATCACACATTCACACTTAGCTTATCACATACATAAAACTTAGTTCATACTAACATTGATGAGGCTATATAGTTAATCTATCGTAAACGATTGTAACATCCCAAAGTATGTTACCAAAATAAAATTAATAAAGTTATTAGTTTATTGGATTTTTAAGATTTAAAAGAGTTTTCTTGGTTAAAAGAAAAATAAATGAAATAAAGTCAATTATTTAATTTCCTAGTTTTCAATGTCAAAAAAATATTGAGATTTATGGGATTTTATTGTATTTAAAGTGAAAATGAAAAATAATAATTAATTTCTTGAATTTTCGGATTTTAAAAGGTTCATATTTTTAGAAATTAAAATAATTTATGTGCAAAAATACAAACTAACTTTAACTTAGAATTAATTTTATTAAGTTCAAAATAATTTAAGGAATTTTATGATTTTTCTAGAATTTTTAACTCTATTTGCTATTTTCTAAAAGGCTATTTGATTTGTTGTATTTTCTGAAATTCGAAAATCAATTAAAATCTCATTTTCCCTTTTGGGCTGAAATCCTCTTCTATTGGGCCGAAATCCGGATATTCGGACTTGTCTTATCCGGATAATCCGTATCCGTATCCGTATCCGTATCCGCCGGATAGCATGCCTACCGTATTCGTTTCCGTTTCCGACAAAAAAATCCGAATCCGTATCCGATCCGAAAATTATCCGAGAAAAATCCGATCCGAGACAATCCGAATCCGTTTTCGTCCGGATCGGTCGGAAACTATCCGATCCGTTTTCATCCCTACTAACCACGGCACCTTTAAAAAGGTTATCGGCAGCCTCGAATGCTCGCTCCTATTCAGGAGTAAGTGTTCCTTCAGGTTTGCCGTTTGCCACATGGAAAACGTTCATGACAGTTAGCCAAAGCACCATCTTGGTGTGCCACCTCTTGTAGTTCGCACCATCGAACTCAAAGGGTTTGAGCGCAGCAGCAAAGCCAGTTGACGAAAAATGCCTATAATAAGATTTTTGGATTGTTGAACATATAAGCATTTTTTGAAGTATTTTAATCCAAAAATATACTAGATGAATCATGTGCAATACTCTAAACTTTCTCATAAAGCAAACAGACATGAACACCATAGTCATACTAATTTCCAGAAAAACAGAAAGTGGTATTCCTATCTCAGTGTTCAAGATAACAACAGATAATAAAGTTAAACAAACAACAATTAAGAGATTGATATATTCGAACCGATGAAGCGAGAGCGGCGAAATTGTTGGTGAGATCGTCGTTCGCCATGGCGTAGTGGACGTCATGGTAGTAGTCGCGCAGATGAAGCAGAGGATCCGAAGCAGCGATTGGATGAAAACGGAGCAGCGATCAGTCGCGCGAACGCTCCCCCAAAACCTTATTCGTCCTCGCTCGGGAAAGCCTTCAAGGACGGGGGTTCTGGAGGCCTGCTCTCCCAGTTCGACCGTACACGCGATTCGCCAGGATGGAGATCGCCAGTCATGACAGCAACAAACTCAGGGATCCTTTCTTAGTCTCTCGTGGAGTGAATGGGAGAAGACAACAAAACTCAACAGTTCACTGTGTAATAGCCAAAACCAAAAACGAAGAGGCAGAGACCAGATGAAACGGTGCTATCAACCAGTGCAAACCGAAGCCATCACACACCGGTAACTGAACCGTTACTGCCATTACTTTGAGTCGGTGTGTTTCGATTTTCGAATAGATAAAGAAAAACGTGCGCGCACCCGCACGGCACGGCGCAGCGAGCGAGCGCGCGCGTGTGTTGGCCTCCTTTAATTCCACAAGGGGGCTACCACGTTCCACCTTATAAAGTGGTGTAACCCTCTTCAACTCTCCATATGAGACTAATCGATTTTAGCATGTGCATATGAGTTTTTGAGATTATCTAGGAATTAAATAGAATTATAAACTGGACCAGCCCGTATTAATTCCTAGAATAGCTTCTCATGTTGAAACATAAACTAAGAAATGTGCTGATGTAAATTCCCATGAACTATAGCACAGTCACAGGAATATAGCCAGGAACGCTCACTGTCTGAACTTTCGAAATCAAGAATTACACACGTAGTAAAATTGGCTCCGAGAGGAATTAAACACACAGTTGATTCTGAATCAAACATTGTTGAATTAACTAACGTTCGGTGCTGCTGCTTGTCCTGCTTCAGACTTCAGTTGGCGCTTAGTTACAAGGAAGCTCCGGCTAGCGCGCGCGGTGATCGCGGGCAAGAAGAAGCAGATAGAAGTAGTCGGGATGGGCCCGGACCGGTTCAGTTCGTCGGCGGCCGCGGCGAGAACCAGCTGCTGCCGTCGATGGCCGAGATGAGGAAGCTGCCGACGCCGAGGACGCTCGCTTAGGATGATCCTGGTGACGATGCTGACGTCCAGGAAAGGAAGCACTGCAGCGCCGCGGCTCCGGCACGTACTGTACGTCGGGAACAGCTTCGATCGACAACGGTGATATTAAAATTTTAATTTTTAATATTTAAGAACAACGGTTAGACGCAACGAGAATCGTGCAATTCCCAGCGACCTCGGCGCAGCACAAATGATCCACTGCTGCAAATAAATGATGTAACACAAAATTTCAATGACAGTGATGCATAAAAATCAAGAGTACAAGACAACAGCACAAATTTGAGAGAAAAAAATTATGCACTTGTGATCTTAACTCATAATAAGTGACACCAATATGAGAATTAAGTTAACAAAAATTAATTTTGCTTACATAACTAGAAGAAAAAAGCAACTAATAATTAAAGTTAGGCTGAAAACGAGAATGTGCGATTGATCATGCGGCACAACCTTTCCGTACGTCCCTGCCTGGATGTACGTAGCACATGGCAACTGGCTTGATGTCAAGTTTGATGTGGGCCAAGATAGGAGGAGGACCTTGCGTGCGTGCGTCAGGTGCGTGTAGCGTAGGTGACGACCCACTGTTACGATGCCCCAGCCATGTCTTTAGGTTGAGTTTCGATGCAAGGGCCGGGTTTAGAAGCCGCGGTTGAAAATGACCATGGTTTGATATTTAAGCGAATCTAATTAAGCGACTGTGATGACACCTGAGGTCCTCAGAGCCTGAGCAGACCAAAACGAGAGACACTTATCCATCCAAAACACGCAAAAGAACAACAGATTCACACAATCTCTCTCTCTCTCTCAACACAAAACTGTCTTCCCCTTCGGCGGAGGCTCAACAAGATGGCGACATCATCAACATTTCACATTAGCGAATCATCCAACTCCAGAATACAGAAACAGCCGTCCAAAACATTACATTACACCCATCACGTGAAGCAGGTCACCAAAGCATGTAGTCTATCAGGGACGGACGGCCGAATGTGAACCATGCCCGACGGCAATGCCAAGATACGTGTCCGTTGGTCTAGAAAATGCGTGATGGGCGGTGGCAACTCCGGGAGTTCGCGATGGAGGTTTGTTACCAGCGCGGATCGCAATGCGGCGGTGTCTTGAGGCGATCATTCACGATGGAGGTACAGCAGAGGCGGTCATTCGGCGATTGCGACGTCCCCACATCGGTACTTGTCGGGTGAGTATTCACCGGGCAGACAACCCCTTCAGCAAAAGCAACGTTAGTACGAGTTAAATATTACATCTACTTAATCCAATTCACAGCCATGTACAGTGACAGCCGTAATTAATATTATTTGGTGGACGACAAAACTTATATTATCATTTCATACGACGATACAAGTTTATTTTTATAATTTCATTATACAGAATATTATTTATACAATTCTATTAAAAATGTTTTTTTTTTAAAATGCGCCGATCAACCACGCAGACCCAGCACCAGCAATCCCACGCTCCAACTGCTTTCCCTGGCTGACACGTGGGCCCTCCGCAATCTAAGCTACACGCACCCAGCCCTTCTCTCCCCATTTTGCAGCCACCCTCCACGCCGTTTCTATTTCTCCCCATCTCCTTCCCGATCCATCTGACTCCAAACCCTAACCCAGCTAGATCTCCCACCTCCGCCGCCGGCGAGACCACCGCGCAGATCTCCCCGATGGCGTTCCGCCGCCTCCTCTCCGCCGCAGTGCGCCGCCGCTCCGCCGCCGCCGTCGCGGCGTCCGGGAATGCGCGCGAGGCCTCCACCGCCGTCGCGGGCCCCGGGGTTATCACCCCCGACGCGACCCCGGTCCGCGCCCCGGTGATGCCGTACGACCGCATCGCCGAGGCCGTGAACGCGCGGCTCCGGCGGCTGGAGCACCCGGACCCCCGCTTCCTCCGCTACGCCAGCCCCGTGCCCGCCCACGCCGACCACACGGCCATCCTCGCCGCGCCGGAGACCCGCGTGACGACGCTGCCCAACGGCATGCGCGTAGCCACGGAGTCCTCGCTCGCTGCGCGCACGGCCACCGTCGGCGTGTGGATCGACGCCGGGAGCAGGTACGAGACGGAGGAGACCTCCGGGGTCGCGCATTTCGTCGAGCACATGCTGTTCAAGGGCACGGGGAACCGCAGCGCTGCGCAACTCGAGCAGGAGATCGAGGACATCGGCGGCCACCTCAACGCCTACACGTCGCGGGAGCAGACGACCTACTACGCCAAGGTGCTTGACAAGGACGTGCCACGTTCGCTGGAGGTTCTCGCAGACATTCTGCAGAACTCCAATCTCGACCAGGCCCGCATCGAACGTGAGCGTGATGTGATCCTCCGAGAGATGGAGGAGGTCAGTTCCCTGATGCATAGATGTTTGCTTGCTTTAAGCAGTCCTTTCCCTTTGGGATAATGACCTGTTTAGGTAATTTGTTGGACATCTGTTTGGGTTGCCTTATATTAGATGCATTATGTCTAGTGTTTGATGAATAGATCTTTCTTGTTTATTGCTATGTTTTTAACTAATCCATGAAGTTCCCTCAGGGAAAAAAAACTACACAGACCGGTGTCTTAATTATTTTTTCTTAATTTTGGCATTGTTATGAACTGGTATTTGTATCACGAGAGCAGACAGATCTGTACTTAGAAGCGCAGGCAAAATTAACATCTGCCATCGAACTGTTTAGACTTTAGAATCGGATTGGAGAAGGGTTTGGGAAAAGGAAAAGGAGATGAATAGTGAATAGCCTGTGAAAATTTTGTTATTCTCTTAAACTCGCAGGGTGTTATGAACGTGTTTTTGGATTCTGTACATTATTATTAGACACGTTAATTTCCAAGCCTTGACTGCAGCATTTTCTAAGATGCTACTAAGGCATGGTCCATGGTTATAATTTATAACTTGTTGCTTTTTCTTGATTGTGATCAGTGATGGGAATCCAAATACTCTACTCATTTGACTTATTAGCCAAGGCACCCTATATATCATAAGCTACTTGACCATGCTTCCTGTCAAGGGACCGGAAGTATTGTAAAATTGACTAACATAAATTTTCTGACTGTTTATAGGTCGAGGGAATGTCCGAGGAAGTTGTATTTGATCATCTCCATGCAACTGCATTCCAGTATACTTCTCTTGGCAGACCAATCTTGGGTTCTGCGGATAACGTCAAGTCAATCACCAAAGAGGACCTTGAGAAGTACATTGCAACACATTATACAGCTCCTAGAATGGTACAGGACATTAAAAATCTGTAACTGTCATGCATTTGTATATCTATCGTTTTATGTTACTGCTATTGCTGCAGTAGGATGGAGCTTCTTCTAGTGGTAAATGCACACACTTCTGCGTGTTTTCAGGTTATTACTGCTGCTGGTGCTGTTAAGCATGAGGATATTGTAGAGCAGGCAAAGAAGTTGTTCAATAAGCTGCCAACTGACCCTACAACAACTAGCATGTTGGTTGCTAAGCAGCCAGCCTATTTTACTGGTTCCGAGGTATGTGTTTTACTCTACGCTTACCTGTGCTATTCACCAGGAATATGCATTGATGTTACCATTTTATGCTACCCAATAGGTTCGAATCATCGATGATGACATGCCCCTCGCTCAATTTGCTGTTGCCTTTAATGGAGCATCCTGGGTAGATCCTGATTCTATTGCTCTGATGGTTATGCAATCTATGCTTGGTTCATGGAACAAGAGTGCTGGAGGAGGGAATCACATGGGGTGGGTTCCTCTCCTTTCTTTTTGTCATTTGCCTTATATTAGGCCAAATCCCTTTGTTTCCCCGAATTTCATTGTTTTTTTAATTCTACTGACCATGCTTTGTAATGTAATCCTGCTTACTCATTACAGTTCAGAGCTTGTACAAAGGGCAGCGATCAATGACATAGCTGAGAGTATAATGGCATTCAATACGAATTATAAGGACACTGGTCTATTTGGTGTCTATGCTGTTGCCAAGGTTAGTCTTGCATTTCCCCCCACTTTTCTAGTGGAAGGTGAAATAAATCATAAACTAGTACTTCATTCCTGCATGTTTTTCAAAGTGATATATGCCTCAAATGAAAGTCCTTCCTTACTTAGTCATGCAGACCTGTGTACCCATGACCACAATAATTGTGAAAAATTATCAAAAGATATTAGAAGAGAAATTGACAAATAAACAGGCCAAAATGTGCACTTCTCCACATTATGTTTTTTATGGAAGTGGTGATAGTACCGTACTGCTGTTATTCCCCTGTTTCAATTCTAGCATCTTGTTCCCATCTCATCTCAACTTTTATCAAAGTTCCACACTGCCTATAGCAATCAGGTCTATTGATGACGTTGATGAAGGGGTGCTCTTCCTATTTACACTTGAATAAAATAAATAAATAGAATGCTGTGTTTTTTTTCTTACATGTGAAACATTAAAATTGATTCCTGGTGACAAACATAATCATTGGTTCCTGAGCCAAACTGAAGGTTTATGCTTTATCGTTATGCAGTGTAAACAAAAGGAGATATTTTTTGCTCATTTTTAGTTGTTAAGCCTCGAATACCTCAACGAGCTCGATAATCTACTGCAAAATCAAACAAATAAGACTCAAATGTGTCAGTTGAATGCAAGAAATAGATGTGCAGAGTGATTGAAGTTTGTACCCATCCAATAGTTCATTGCTCTAATCAATTTACCTCGATTGATTAGCTGCCATTCTGTCCATCTGATTTTACTGTTACTTGATTTTTGAATACTTGCTAATCTGTGAATCTTCCTTAGCACATACAGTAGTATTTTGATCTTGTTGCAATGGAGCTTATATGCAACCTTCGTAGTTCATATCTTGTGTTTGTAAACATGCTCTGGTGGACATGCCCATTATGTGAAATGCGTTAATATTTTTTGCCTGGTGATGTTATGTGACCCTGTTTTGCAGCCTGATTGCTTGGATGATTTGGCTTTTGCAATTATGCATGAGATGAGCAAATTATCATACCGGGTTACGGAAGAAGATGTTATTCGTGCGCGTAATCAGGTATTTCTTTCAACCAGCACTGGTTTGGGTCACATGTAATAGTATTTTCTTTAGCTTACTGAGACACTGAATTATATGAAGCATATTTCTTTGTTGTGTGCGTTTTGTGGACTTGTGGGAAATCATGCTGTCTTGTGTGCTAAATTTGCTAATATTCTTCTACTCGCCAATTGTAACATTGTAACATATGGATCTTCATTGAACTTTACAGTCTATTTTATGACGTTTTCATTGCTTTGCTTTGACACTTTCAGCTGAAATCCTCTATCCAACTCCACCTTGATGGTTCCACCGCTGTTGTTGAGGATATTGGCCGACAGGTGTTATTAGGCACTAATTATGTGATTTCACATAATATTCTCAATATGATGTGCCCTGGAACTTATTTTTGTTCCTCTGTTGTGTCAGCTGCTCATCTATGGCCGAAGAATTCCTATTCCTGAGCTTTTTGCAAGGATAGATGCAGTTGACGCAAGCACTGTCAAGCGTGTTGCAAACCGTTTCATCTTTGACCAGGTAATTGTTGCTTTTGCAACTTACTTTCTTTTTTTCTTTAGAATTTTGAATATTGTTTCCTTGTTTGCTCCGAGAGTGCATTTCATGCAGATGAACTATGCTTATCATGGAACTGCCAATAATCTTATCTTCTATCTTGTTAATGTGATAGACCTCTAGTGTTAGGTGTATATTGTTTCCTTGTTTGTGTATGCCAACTACCAATGCATTGGATGATCGATGAGAAATTGCATGATGAACAATCAATGCTACGCTTTTTCCCTATTGAATAACGGAGTTTGTTACATGAACTAAAAAATATATGTAGTTTTTTTTCATTGCTTGATAGCTTGAGCAAATATTTAGGTGGAACGGTCGCATCACATCATATGACTAATTATGTATATTTTGCTGTTTCCTGAAAATATATATCAAACCAATATTCTCTGTCTTATTGCTGCTTTTCTTTCAGGATGTTGCTATAGCTGCAATGGGACCAATCCAGGGACTTCCGGACTACAACTGGTTCAGGCGCAGGACATACATGCTCCGTTACTAGATTCATCTACCGGTGTACCTTGTTTACAGCCTGCAAAGGCAAGATAATTGCCCCTTTTGGCATCAGTATAGTATGGCCTCATCCACGTGCATATTATATGCTGAAGTGGAAGAATTTTTTGAGTATTCATTTTCGTTGCCCTTGTCTTCTTTGTCCAAAACGCACAAAGCTGTCAATAATGATAGGCAAATTCAACTGACGTGGCTTACTTTGGTGGCCACCCAGTGTTTTACGATGAATCATGATCGCTACTTCTCCATCTTGTTTTGGAAGATTTTCTTTCGGCTAATAATTTAATGAAGCTGCTTATGTGAAGATGGTGGTGGTTAGCTTCGATGTCATCTGTTGGCAACTGCGCAAAGGTGTAATTTGCTCCGATCGGTCTTTAATCTTGGAGCTTTGTGGTGTAAATTTGTGATGTCACTGATGTGTAATAAGTCATCGCATGGTGTTGATGCAAGATGGCTCGAGCGAGTTTGTGCAAGTGCAAACCATCCGAGCGCGCCGTGAGATGGCTATTGACTATTGGCTTATCGGGAGCACTCGCCTGTGTCCTGCTCGCCCCTCGCAGCGGTGGCCGCTGCACGGGAGCAGTGCTACTCCACTTGTTCGCAACAATATCGCCGCGTAAGACACAGTGGCGCCCATGTGGATCGACACGATATTCTGCTCTTGCTTCCGCGGCGACCGGGCACGGCACGGGCAGGGGCCAGCTGAAACAGATCGAAATTTTGAAATTTGTAAATTTCTGAAACGTTTTGTTCAAAATTCGAATTCTTTCCGTTTTCAAAAATCTTTGTCGAAAACCTACTTTCCTCTTTCAAAAATCCGCTTCTCCTCAGCCGGAGGAGCCTTTCTTCCTCGACGCCTTCTCCTTTCTTCCTCCCTTCCCGTTCTTCTCTCCCCGCGTCACGCAGCCGACACCATCACCACCCCGCCGTTGCGTCAGCCACCACCTCCCGCGCCATCTCGTGTCGCCCGAACCTTCCCTCACCTTTGCCGCCTCCACCTGGCCCGCCCTGACCTCCAACTGTTATCATCAGTGAAGCTGCAGAAGCCAACAATATCATTGCCGGTATGTTTCTACTTCTTGCAGCATCAACATTAAATTTGGTCACTCCAGGAGCCACCCTTCTTTTCAGATTTGTGCAACAAAAAGAGCAGCATGGAAAAAGGAATAGAAAATGCAGCGGGATTTTCCAACCTAGCCCCTGGCTTTGTGTGAATCTCGGGGTTGAGATTCCTTTAAGGGGGTAGATCGAAATAGACCGAAATTTTGAAATTTGAAAATTTCTGAAATTTTTTGTTCAAAATTCGAATTCTTTCCGTTTTCAAAAATCTTCGCCGAAAACCCACTTTCCTCTTTCGGAAATCCGCTTCTCCTCAGCCGGAGGCGCCTTCTTCCTCGACGCCTTCTCCTTTCTTCCTCCCTTCCCGTTCTTCTCTCCCTGCGTCACGCAGCCGACGCCATCACCACCCCACCGCTGCGTCAGCCGCCACCTAGCGTCGCCCGAACCTTCCCTCACCTTCGCCGCCTCCACCTGGCCCGCCCCGACCGCCACCGCTCCTCTCTCAGCGCCGCCGAAGCAAATCCCCCGCCGCCACCTCGCCGCGACTGCTCCCGCCGCCCTACTGCTCCCACCGCCTTCCCCAGCTTATAAAAAGCCACCCCGGGCCGACTCATCTTCTCATCCCCCACCTCCAGCAACTACCCTAACCTCCTCTTTCCCCGGCGCCGGTGGAATCACAGAATCTGCCGCCGCCTTTCTTCTCCGCTCGAAGCGGAGCTTCGGTAAATTTGCCGCCTCCCTACCTCCCCTTCCCTCCCACCTTCGGCGGTAGCATCCCCTCGCCGCTGCCAACCTTTCCCCCACCTCGCCCCACCTTCTCCCTCGCCGGAGCTCGCCGGCACCGAGCTCCTCCGCCGCCACCTCTCGGTCACCGTCGCCACCCTATCTCCGCACCCCTCCACCCCCGCAAAACCCCAAAATGGGTTCAACTCGCTTCAGTGGTGCTCCCGGTGCTGGCCACCGCCGCAATCGCCGCCGTCTCCTTCCTCTCGGCTCGGGTGAGTCTGCGCCAAAACTGGCCACATTGCTCGGCCCGGCCAGTCTTTGGGCCTTTTGGTTCAGCCAAGCAGCCGATTCAAATTTCCGGCCGAATCATGCCTCGGGCCGCACAATAAAAGGCCGAGCCTTTTACTGTTCATCCTTTTAGCCCAAACACTATTCATAGCACAGTAATGTATTTACTATTCATATCCCAAAAAGTACTATTCATCTAAAAAATCTGATTTTTACTGTTCACTACCATGAACAGTATCATAGTACTATTTACCGCTTTTTCATCCATAAATAGTAAAATATTACTATTTATCATCCGACACTATTCATCCGCAAAACCCTAATTCAACATTTTATATCCATTTTGTCTGTTTTGAGCCCAGAAACCCATTTCTCCACTCCGTTTAATCCAATTAAACCCTAGATAAATTCCCACCCCTCCCGCACCACCTTTATGTTTCTTTTCCATTTGTTTTTACTTGCATATTGTTCCCAGCTCATTCCTTGTCGAGCCGGATTTTACTTGGTTGTTTTATTGTTTTGCTTCCCGTTAGGTCACGATATTGAAAACCAGGCCGCAGAAGACGTTAGAGAAGACCAGGATCCATAGGACTTTGTGCCAGAAGGCAAGCCACATTCTTTGATCATTTTGAACTTGCAGTTCTTATATTTAATATTACTTTCATTATTATTTGTGCCAATTACTTCAAATATTGAAATAATACTTTGGAATGCCATGATGTTTAGATAATTCCTATTACCCACACACAAACCCACCCAGCACTTGTAGGCCATATTCACCTTGACAAGGTTAAGATTTCTTATAAACCATATTCACCTTGACAAGTCCACATAAAATGTTATCTATGCAAATAGCTTTGTCACCAAAATTGAGGTTATCAATCAAAAGAGAGTATTGGCGGTTCGCCAATGGTTTTGGTTTAAGTTGAGGGTTGTGTCCAGGAAGTTGGGCAACCCAACAGACTTGTGTTGTAAAAAGTGAGTCGCATGTGAGACTCAGAGGATAGACAGCCACGTGTTGGTGTTGGTCTATCGCTTCACTATGAGACTAGTAAGGACAAAAACCTTGTGCCAAAGTAACAGACACAGAAAACCGCTCAACCACAGGTATGGTCATTACTCCCTAGCCTAGTACAGTGCTCTTCCAATTGAATATCTACAACATCTAGAGTGGGACAGGAGTGGTCCTGTAGGGACACTCGCTGGTCTTCATAACGGTATGATCTCATCGAGATCGGGTAAAGATCCATAACAATGCGGTGGAGTCTCCCGAGGGCTGTATGAAGTAAGGACCTACCGGGTAGAGGCTAGAGAGGTTGAGCAGTGAAAAAGCTTTGTTATCTCGGCTCAGTTGCACGCTAACATGTTGCGTGTCTATGATCTAACAGTACGAGCTTGAGGTATCTTGTGGGTCAAGCTGAGCAACTCTACAGAGTATATCAAATGGTATTCGAGTACACCGTGCTTCCGGTTAATGAAGCTGTGTTCATGGGTGATTCCAATACATGAGGCATAAGTAGAGTTTTTTTATGTGAATCTGGTTGGTGCATTTGTTGAGAAACCCATGTTGTTATTATTTATTATTGTTTTACTGTTTTAAAGTTAAACTGCTTTAAACTGCAAAAATGCATCCACAGATGCCTGTTAAGCTAAACCCTAACCATCCTTTGAACTCCTTGCATGTAATTATTTAGCTTTTCCATGTGGCTTGTTGAGTACGGTAGTAGTACTCATTCTTGCAAAATCTGCAACCCCTCCGCAGAAGAAGATTGGGAAAATGTTGAGAACCCCAATGAGCAGGATTTTGGTGGGCCCCCAGAAGGCAGTGATTACTATTTCTAGGTCTCGATCGTGCTCAAGCGTGCCTGTGGTGTGTTTTTCTTTTGTCTTGTAATATACTAGCTTTGGGCTTGGAAGCCCGTGTCGGCGTCAAAGCTGGTTGTTAAACCTTAATCTATGTAATAAAAGCTTGGTTTTGTTGTAATCGAAAGCTTGCTTGAGACAATGCTTACTTGGCAACTGCACACCCTGCGCGGTTGTGAAGAGTTTTAACGGCCAAGGATTTTGGGGCTGTTACAAAGTGGTATCAGAGCTTAGCTTGACCCTAGATTGAGACCTTAGGTTGGTTATAGAAATTAGGAAGTGAAGACCTTCAAAAATCGTATTTTGAAAAATTACAAAAGAATATCTGAAAACAAAAATATAAGTATTATTGTTGTCTTTTCTCTTCTTTTGCTATCTCATCTAAAGCTTAGATTTAAAAAAAAAATCTCGATTTGTCTTTGTAAAAATATTTATCTCTCTCTCAACCAAAGTTTCAACTTTTTGTCAGTAGTGTTTAAAGTAGTGTCAAATAGAGTAAACCCTTTATAGACGATCTTTTGGTTGTAAAACAAGTTATATTATGTGCTCTAAGTAGTACATACACAACTCGTGTAAATAATTTGAGCTATGTTATTTATTGATAATTTGTTTTTCTATCAGTACCTGTATATCATCCTTGTCAAAATTCAGATCCTTCTTTTCGTCTAAATTCTTACCTTGATCTTTCTCCACTTAACCTAAGTCTGAATCCTACTTATCTATCTGTATTTGGTCAGAATCGCTGCAGAAATATATTCTCAAGATGTCAGGAAGTCATAACCATTCTCAGAATGAAGCTAACTCAGAAGATCATCAGCCTAGCATGGCAAAAGTGATGGCTATGATGGAGAGAAACAGATATCAAGCAGAGCAAAACCAAACCAGGCTGATGGAGCAATACACCAGACTCCTAGAACAGTTAGCAACCAGATCACCAATGCCATCAGGGCCGTATTCAGGAGCAACAAATGGAGGAATCACTACCAGATCAAGATGGGCAGACTTTCAGAAGACAAGACCACCAACTTTTACAGTCGCACCAGAACTGCTAGCAGCAGATGATTGGATAAGAGACATCGAAAGGAAGTATGATACAATTCAATGCACTGATCAAGAGAAGACTCTTTTTGCCTCCCACCAACTCCAAGGACAAGCCGCAACATAGTGGATGAATCATCAAGCACTTCACCCTGGAATAGATATACCTTCGCAAGAATTTAAGGATGCGTTTCATAAAGCACACGTCCCCACTGGTGTGCTTGCCTCCAAACGCCGAGAATTTCTTGCTCTCAAGCAAAGAGGACTTGCTGTGATAGAATATCTACAGCAGTTCAACTTCCTGGCACGTTATGCTCCAAATGATGTCAATACTGAAGAGAAAAACATGGAGAAATTTGCAGAAGGATTGCAGAAGTCTCTGAAATTCCACATTTCAGCCCTGGATTTCAAAGACATGTCAGCTATGGTAAATAAACTATTAATATCAGAAGAAGCCAGAACAGAATTGCAGGAGATCAGAAAAAGAAGAGCAATGCAGATGGCACCTCAACCAAGTGCACCCAGGAAAAGAATGATGACAGCACCACCAGTACAATCTCAGTAGAGACCAACTACTAATCCAACTCCAAGACCTCAGTACAATATGAATCACCAGCCACAATTCAGTGTTACACCTGTGGACGAAATCACCATCAGAGGGACTGTCCACAAAGATCAATAAGCTGCTATCACTGTGGGCAACCAGGTCATTTCAAGATTCTTTGTCCAATGAAGAATATGTCAGCAGAAACCGTCAAAGCTCAGGTGAAAAGTCAATTGCAGATCAACAAGACGACGCAAGCCAACAAAGGAGGTATACTAAAACCTGTAGAACAGCCAAGAATTCAGCAACAGGGACAAGTTCAAGGCAGGATCAATTTTATCGCCATCAGTGAAGCTGCAGAAGCCAACAATATCATTGCCGGTATGTTTCTACTTCTTGCAGCATCAACATTAAATTTGGTCACTCTAGGAGCCACCCTTCTTTTCAGATTTGTGCAACACAAAGAGCAGCATGGAAAAAGGAATAGAAAATGCAGCGGGATTTTCCAACCTAGCCCCTGCCTTTGTGTGAATCTCGGGGTCGAGATTCCTTTAAGGGGGTAGATTGAAACAGATCGAAATTTTGAAATTTGAAAATTTCTGAAACTTTTTGTTCAAAATCCGAATTCTTTCCGTTTTAAAAAATCTTCGCCGAAAACCCGCTTTCCTCTTTCGGAAATCCGCTTCTCCTCAGCCGGAGGCGCCTTCTTCCTCGACGCCTTCTCCTTTCTTCCTTCCTTCCCGTTCTTCTCTCCCTACGTCACGCAGCCGACGCCATCACCACCCCACCGCTGCGTCAGCCGCCACCTCCCGCGCCACCTCGCGTCGCCCGAACCTTCCCTCACCTTCTCCGGCTCCACTTGGCCCGCCCCGACCGCCACCACTCCTCTCTCAGCGCCGCCGAAGCAAATCCCCCGCCGCCACCTCGCCGCGACTGCTCCCGCCGCCCTACTGCTCCCACCGCCTTCCCCAGCTTATAAAAAGCCACCCCGGGCCGGCTCATCTTCTCATCCCCACCTCCAGCAACTACCCTAGCCTCCTCCTTCCCCGGCGCCGGTGGAATCACAGAATCCGCCGCCGCCTCTCTTCTCCGCTCGAAGCAGAGCTTCGGTAAATTTGCCGCCTCCCTACCTCCCCTTCCCTCCCACCTCCGGCGGTAGCATCCCCTCGCCGCCACCAACATTTCCCCCACCTCGCCCCACCTTCTCCCTCGCCGGAGCTCGCCGGCACCGAGCTCCTCCGCCGCCACCTCTCGGTCGCCGTCGCCACCCTATCTCCGCACCCCTCCGCCCCCGCAAAACCCCAAAACGGTTCACTCGCCAGTGGTGCTCACTGTCTTGCCACCACGCCGCCGCCACCGCCGCCGCCGCAATCGCTGCCGCCTCCTTCCTCTCGGCTCGGGCAAGCCTTGCTACAAACGGCAATGTTGCTCCACCGGCCGGCTTTGGGCCTTTTGGTTCTGCCAAAGAGGCCGATTCGCCCAATAATCGAGTTCTCGGTCGCACAAGAAAAGGGGGCCTTTACTGTTCATCCTTTCAGCCCAAACACTGTTCATAGCGCAGTAATTTATTTACTGTTCATAACCCAAAAATTACTATTCATCTAAAAAAAATCTAATTTTTACTGTTCATTACCATAAACAGTAATTATAGTACTATTCACCACTTTTTCATCTATGAATAGTAGAATATTACTATTCATCATCAAACACTATTCATCCGAAAAACCCTAATTCAACATTTTATATCCATTTTATATTCAAAATTTGCTGCCATGTGTTATGCTTTGTTGCACGAATTGCCTCATCAAAAACCTTAGCGAGAAACTTCAGGAAAACTCGTAAAGGAAAAAGTGTACAATCCACCCAATTTCATTTAATCTTCAGGATTTATTCTTTGGGTACTCGATCTTCGTGATCAAGATTTAATAATGAGTTCGTGAAGATTCTCCCCCTGAATTCTGCACTTCTCTAAGTCTTATCATTCCAATTCCACATATGCATCTTTCAAAGCTAGATGCTGGAAGTAACTTAGTGAATAAATCTGTAAGATTTTCACATGACTTATTATGCAGTACTTTAATTTTGTCCATCTTTTGCAATTCATGAGCATAGAAGAACGTGTAGTTGATATACTTAGTGAGAGAACTCTTCACATAACCCATTTGCACTTGTGCAACACAAGCTGCATTATCTTCATAGATAATTGTTGGGGTTTGCGCGGTATTCAATCCACATAACTGCTGGATGTGGTGAATCTTCCGCCGAAGCCAAGCACATTCTTGTGAGGCCTCGTACAGTGCTATGATTTGCGAGTGGTTCGTCAAAGTTGATACATAACTTTGCTTAGACGATTTTTATGGAATTGCAGTTCCACCACATAGGAATACATAGCCTGTTTGCGACTTGGTTGTATGAGGGTTCGACAGGGACCCAACATCTGCATAGCCATTCATAGACAGGTCTTGATTCTTTCTGTAGAACAGACCAAGTTATTTGCTTTCTTGGAGGTAACGGAAGATGTTCATTATTTCCTACCAATGCCTTTGGTAGGTTCTGTACTATACCTTGTTAATAGGTTTACGGCAAATGCAATGCCTGATCTATTACAGTTTGCTAAATACATTAGTGCTCCTACTGCACTCAGGTACGAGAATTCTGGTCCCAGGACTTCCTCCCCCTCTTCTTTAGGTATGTACGGGTTCTTGTCTTGCTGTAAGGATCTCCCGACCATCGGCACTTTCGAAGGATATGCCTTTTCAAAGCCGAATATTTCCAACACTTTCTGTAGGTTGGCTGATGTACTAGAATCCCTTCCGGGGTTTGCTCAAACTGCAAGTCTAGGCAGTATTTGGTTTGACCTAAATCTTTTATTTCGAACTCCGACTCCAGGTAAGAGCTTACTTTCTTAATACCTTCTAGGGTTCCAATGATATTCAGATCATCTTCATATACTGAGATTATACAAATCCATCCTGGGATCGTCGTATAAATACACAGGGATAATTCTCATTATTCGTGTAGCCTTTCTTGCATAGAAAGTCACTTCGAGCGATTATACCACATTCTGCCTGATTGCTTCAGTCCATACAGTGACTTTCTGAGTTGCACACTGTATAGATTTCTATTTACTCTATTTTGGTTCGAGACAGGGATACATTCAGGTATCTTTATATAAATGTCTGAATCCAAATTTCCATAAAGGTATGCAGTTACCACATCCACCAATTTCACTTCTAACTTCAAGTTCACTGTCATTGAGATAAATATCTAAAGGTAATTCCGCCCATGACCAGGGAACATGTTTATTCATAACAATCTCCAAGACGTTGAGTGAAATCTTGTGCAACGAGTCTTGCTTCTTTCATTTATCTTTCGAACAAATACCCACTTATGCCCTACAGGGTGCACATGGGGAGGTGTGCGGCTTACAGGCCCAAACAACTCTCTTTTATTCAGAGAGAACAATTTAGTTTCTATTGCCTTCTTCCAATCTTCTCAATCTGATCTTTTCTTACATTCAGCGAGCGATGCAGGCTCTGAATCAAGATTGAGGATTGTGGCAATTTTCTTTGTAAAGTAAATGTCGACATTGGCTGTTGGCTTATTCATAGATTCTCCCAATGTCATAAAGTTTTTAGCTATTTCTTCATAGGGCGATACTTCTACTTGCTAGCTGCTGCTTTCAATTGCAGACCAAGTCCCTTTAGTTTTTCAGCTCCGATGTGTGTGCACACATCCATGCTGATGTCTCCCTTCATGGGGATGTTCAATTCTAGTATGCCTTTTCTGAAGGTTCTATACCGGTGCCAGGTCTCAACTGGCTCCCCTTCTGATTCTGGGGTACTTTGGTGATCGGCTGTGTCAAGTTCTTCTTATCCTTTTTCACCAGGCGTCCCCGGTTACTTCGGATTCGAGGGGCCGGAGTTCTTGTCCTTTCAGAGGCCTTAGGACGGGATTAGGGATACCTTCATCGGTATTTCAACCCTCTCCGGTGCATTGCGTACAGGCATATACGACTTGGTCACGCTCTTGAAATCACTAAAGTGGTTAGGCGGTTGATTAGTAAATGCTTGCAAATCAATTATCTTCCGGACTACAATTGTCTTCTAGACTTTAATTGTCTTCTAGAGTTCTCTATTTTCTTTACTAGTGCGCGGGTCATATGCATGGATTTCAATTATTTTCTAGACTTCAATTGTCTTCTAGACTTCAATTATCTTCTGGACTTCTCTTTTTCTCGACATTTTTTGTCAAGGGTAGATTTCCTCCCCCTAATGACGAGAAATAATTCTCATCTAATATGCTATCAGCGAAGCGGGCTGCATGCAAATCTTCAGTCGTGGGGTCCAAATACCTGATTATGGATGCTGTCTCATAACCAACGTATATCCCAGACTTTTGGAGAGTGTCCATTTCAGTTTGCTGTGGTGGTAGTATAGGTATATAAACCTTGCAACCAAACCTTCAAAGATGAGAAATTTTCAATGTTGACCCTTGCGCTAGTTGCATAGGTGAATGGATGTTATATGTCGGTAGTCTAAAATTGATGAGAGTTGCTGCGTGCAGGACTGCGTGTCCCCAACATGTAGTTGGTAAATAACAATTCTGCTAGTCCATTCTGGATGTGGGCATGCGGTATGGGATGCTCAATTCTCATTTTCACACAATAATCATCAAATGCTCTCGAAGTAAATTCTCCGACGTTGTCCATTCTGGTGGACTTCACATGATGATCAGGGAAATTATTCTTAATGTTAATTATCTACGAGATTAGCTTTACAGAAGCGATGTTTCTCATTGATAATAAACAATCGTGCGACCTTTCGAGGAAGCATCGATGAGCACCGTAAAATACCTAAATGGTCATGACAATGGCTGTTTAGGACCGCAAATACTTCCCTGGATACGGTCCAGGAATGCAGGGATTTCATTCTTTACTTTCAGAGTAGAGGGCCTAGTAATCACTTTCCCGGTGGCACATGCAGGGCACACAAAATCTTCCTGATTCGGGAAGTTCTTTACATTGACATTATGTCCATGTGAATTGTTAATTATATTTCTCATCATCCTAAGACCTAGTCGGCATGATCTATCATGCTAGAGATAGAAGAGTTTCAGAGCTTCTAAATACAGTTTTCAGAGTAGTATAGCCTGCAGATGCCTTAATACTAGTGTAGTATAGCCCATTTTCAAATGAAGGAAGTCGTTCTAATACCATTTTTCTACTTTCTTCACACTTTGTAATGAACATGTATTCCTTACCATGCTTTTCTTCACCTCTACGTGAAAACCGTTAGCGCGAATATCCTTGAGAGTTCTAGTCGATTATGGTACAACAAGGATTCTTTAATGACCAAAGTTGTATCCCGTTGGAAGTATAATTGTGGCCCATCCAGAGCCTATTATACAAGTATCGCTGCGTGCGATTGTCGTAAGGCTACAAGCATTCTTACTGATCGACTGAAAAATATCGTCTCTCTCAAGGTGGTATTCTTTGTGCCGCTACCTGCTAAGCACACTTCCTCCATAGGGTGCTACATGCATTCTAATATAATGTACTTTATTAATATGAAGCAGAAATCCAACAACACATAAAATAAAATACTTCAGATATCAGAACATAACTTTCTATCATAAATACGGGAATATAAGTCTTGCAGGACTCATCATAAGAATTTAATGCTTTGCTCTTCTAGAGCCCACAACCATTATTCAAAGTTTCGTCACAATCACAAAATGTAAGTGACTATAAAAGGATCTAAGTGCAATGCGTGCACTAGATCGAATCAACGAAGTATTCAGAAACTTCTGCCTCAATCTGCTATATGGCGATCTTCTCCTCTTGGGCAACTACGGCTGTGGCCGCTGCTATGTCCAAAGGAAGGATGATGGGGGCTGCTACTAGGCTGTCCACATTCATAAGTGCAACTAATGAGTGTGGTTCTTCCGTGCCTTCAATAGCGAGGTGTGCCTCATGCTATCATTTGCCCTTTTCTTAGACTAGAAAACATCAATAACGTGATGCGACCCACGATCTTACCCTTCTTGCCCCTCCCCTTCGTGAGAGGCTTCCTCACCTTGAGGCTGCTAGCATTGTCTTCATGACCAACATTACAACTAAGTGGTTGTGGGATGTAGTTCTTTCTTAGAACATCATCTTGAGCTTTCACAACTTTCACGGTGTCAATTAATGCGGCATACTTCTTGTAGCCATTTTGACAATAATTGTGTGCGGATTGCTCCGCATTCAGGTGAAGGTAGAGAGGGTCTTGTCAATTTTCTGCTCATCCGTGATTACCTTAAAACAAAGTTGAAGACTGTACAAATTCTGGCCATGTTGGGCCAACTCTTTCGAACTTCTGGTTCGTGATGCCAGTCATTTTTCATATTCATGCAAAAACTTCATAAGATTACTGCTGGTAATTTACATAAAATAGTTGCAAAATTCTCATAATGCTCTTCGAACTCCCAGTTCGTGATTCCGTATTTTTCCATGCATTTTCATGATTTACTGCTATTTTTAGTGATTAAAAGTAATATTAATAATCACAAATAATCAAAACAGTAAATACAGAACATAAATTGCATAGAAATAATACTAACCCATTCAAAACTAGAATTCCCGAGGCCCTTTTCTGCTGGAATAAGAACTTTTGTTGAATTATGCAATTTTAGGGGTTAAAACGCAAAATTTCAGTTTTGAGAAAAAAAAATTACGCTTAATTTACCGAAAGTCCGATGGTTTTTTTTTGCAAAATTTCCTTATTCGCGGAAAAGAGTCATAATTGTTCAGAATTACGAGGGTGTATTTGTAAATTTTCCAATTCTGAGAAACATTTACCTAATTTAGGAAACTTCCAAGGGCCTATTTGCAAAACTACCTTTTTCGGTGTTTTTTTCTTCTTTTTCCCGGCCGAGGAGTTGGGCCCCTCCTCAAGGGTTCAGCAGCTAAAAGGGGCAGTAGGGTTTCCTACCACCCCGAGCCCCAGCGCTGGCGGCTCCAGAAGCCGCTCGGCATGGCCAAGGCGGCGTGGGAAGCGGCGCGGGAAGCGGCCGGCGCGGCGCGGCGGCCGGGCCGGCTTCATGGCCCGTGGCGCTTCTCTCTTCCCTCTTTTTCGTTTTTCTTTGAGTATGGTGGCGGCCGGCGGCGCCGTCGTTCGCTTGCGGCTTTAGGTCGTGGGGGCTCGGCCGCGGACCGAGGTCGTGAGGGGAAAACTCGTGCGGGCGTGTGGCCGTCGTGGCGAGGCGGCGCTTCTAGCGGCCGAGGTGGCTTCAAGCCGGTGGAGCGTGGCCGAGTCCCCTCCCTTCGTGATTTTTTTCTTTCGGCGGGATGCGCGCGGCGGCCGGCGGCGTGCTGCGCTTCTCTCCTTCTTCCCCCTTTCTGTGATGTTCTCTTGGGAGGTGGTCATGGCGGTGGAGGTGCGGCCGTGGGTTGGTCTTCTTGGTGGCTGACGACGGTTGAGCCGGCGGGGTTGGCACGGCCGGTGTGGGTGAAATGCCGGGTAATTACTGTTCAAACATAATTATTGTTCATGCAATAATCTGCGATGCAATCAACATCCGATCTTTCATGCAATCCCCCAATCGGCATTGTGCCGGCGACTTCAAGTCTGCTCGCGGTAGATTAGAACGGATTTGCACCGCAGAAAACCAATCTAGAAAGGCAAATTTGCAGAATTGAAAAGCAATCTAGAAAAATGATTCAATCTACGTGTGTCGTTCTTCGATGGTTACCTTTCGATGCGAGGAGAGTCGCGAGGAGAGTCGATCGTGCTGATAACGTGTTGAGTAACCGTCGCTGGCGAGTCCAGTCCGAACGGGTACCTCGTATACAATGTACAGAATAGTAAGAACAATGCAAGAACACAAGATACAACAATAGATTGAACACAGAGATATGAGAGGACTTCAGGCTTCGTTTTATTGCTTCTCAATCATCGGGGGGTTACAATGAGGTGGGGGTCTCCTCTATTTATAGACTTCAGGGGATGAGAAGTCCATTTGGGCCAGGACTCTCAGGAGTCCTGGGCCTGATTTCTTAACATGGATCACTGGGGGCTGCACATAGTACATGCATGTGCGTGCACCAACACTACTAGATGCACGTCTAGCAGTGTAAGTGTCGGACCTGGATTTTTAATCCGAATCCTCAGTGATCAATACTGTGCTATTCCCTGGATCAGTAGATAGCACTCACAGGCTCATTGCTGAATCATTTCATACATGACGTGAATTGAGACATTAAAATATAACAGACATCAGAGTAATATAGACCACATCGGGTCGAGTTTTACATAAGGGCCACCAGACCAAATTGATTACAATACACAAAAGCATGAAGCTGCAGCGGAAGCAAAAGAGAGGATAGGGCTCATCTCTCCACAGGCAAGCGACTGGGGTGATCGACGTACGGTCGATATTATCCAAGGATTGGGTAATATTGGTTATGCGTGACCGACGACGACTTGATATTATCCAAGGATTGGGTAATATTGGTTGTACAAGCTTTTATTTGCTAAAGTAACCGACGAGTCCACTAGAGAATAAGTGCAATATTAAATAACAATGGGGTTACCTACACTCATGCTTAATCTATACTACTCTTCGTGGCTTCCCAAGGCCATCGACTTGAGGTTCCCATCCTCATAGTATAGTTTAGATTCGTAGTCTCCTTGATCCAAATCATCCGGAGGGTTTGGGGCGAGTGAGCACAACCACCGTGCTCATGAGCCAACACACCATAAGCCATGCAATAGTATACATGCAAGGCTTAACAAGGATGGCTCAGGTTCTTTTATTTGGTAAAGCAACATTTTCAATTATTGTAAATACAATTCCCTATGACTTAGCATTTTACACAATTTGCATTTTTATTAAAGAGAATAAGTGCAATATTAAATAATAGTAGAGGTTACCTCCACCTCATGCTTAATTTTGATAACCCTAATTACATCCACAACGATTATCATAATAAATGAACTTGAACAAGACCAGTCTCTCACATGTTTCATAATTTTGGAGATAAAGAAAAAGATATGAATTTTAAAGTTTTTCAATGAAATTTTAATTAAAAACTAAATCAGAAAATCCAATTTTCTCATGACACGTGGAGGAGAGGGAGCGGCGAGAGGAGGAGGAGGCGGGCGCCAGGCGGAGGAGCGGAGGAGAGAGAGGAAGAGGCGGCGCCGGAGCTGGAGAAGGAGGCTGGGCGGAGGAGGCAACGTCGCTGGAGACGAAGGCGCGGCCGGAGGAAGCGACGGCACCGAGGCAGCGACGGCTCGGGAGATGAAGGCGAACGGCGGTCTTTGGGAGAGGTGCGAGGTGGAGGGAGAAGGGAGCGGAGGGTCGCGCCCGGCTTAAATAGCCAAGGAGAGGGGAAAGATCGAGGTGGCGGGACTAGAGGAGAGTGAATAGGCGGTTTTAAAAATTCTATCATGCTGAACCAATATATAAATCACGGAAGCTAAAAGCGAATTGGTTTTGCTCAATTAAAACCTAAATCAACTAGGCTCAACTAAGTGCAAACAATATGAACACAATACAATATGAGCAATCATACAAGATATATAAGCAATTAAAGCAAGAATGTAAATTGCTCAAAGTAAAGCACAAGTAAACACAAGATGACACGATTATGTTTTACCGTGGTGTTCGGAGACTTGCGGTCTCCCTCAAATGAGCACACACCTCCGAGGTAAGTCCAACACATGGACCGGTTCCAAACCAACCAACACCTCGCTCAACTATGGTTGCTCTTCCTCCACTCCGAGATGGCGAGCACCAAACCACTCACAAACACGCGGGTCTTCTCACAAGCTTCTTGAGAAGATCACCGCAAGACGACGCCTCCACGCCGTCTAGGTGTCGGCAAACACCAAGAGTAACAAATCCAAACTTTCACTTGAACTAATCAAGTGTCAACGCTCACGTGGATACACAATCCACTACCTAAGGCAACACATGCACTTAGGGTTTACTCTCTAATCTCACCAAGTGCAACACATGCACAAAAGAGAAGAGAGGCTTGCTCTTAGCTCAAAGAATGAGTATATCACTTAACAATAGCACCAGCAACTTCTCCCAACCGGCCAAGGTGGCTATATATAGCCTACACACAAAAACTAGCCGTTGGGAGACAAACCCTGAAAAATCGGAAATCGGAAGTTCCGCAGTACAAATCACGAACTACCGCATGAGAGAAAAAACACCCGGCTATGTCGACGAGAAACTAGCCGTTTGATTTTTAGTCTGGAACTACCGCCAACAAAATTTCGGAAGTTCGATCTTGGAAGTTCCGCTCAACACATAGCGGAACTACCGCGACATCAATTTTGCTAAGTCCCAAAATGGTGCTTCTCTGGAAAAAGCGAACCGCCGGATTTGAACAGCCGATAATCGGAAGTTCCGCCGCGTAACGACGCGGAACTTCCGCACTTAGAAAATCGGCTAAGTCCCTAAACCGGCCGCTCTGGAAAAATCAAGCGCTGAAAATCGGACGGTCAAGGTGCGAACTTCCAGTTAAGCTGCGGAACTTCGATTTTCTGGACAGAAATCGAAATGGCTTTCGCATTTGCAAACTTAAGTCACATGCTACAAGGGTTATGCATGAGCCTCGATTATTTGCAAAACACATTCGCAAATAAATAGCGTCATGCCTCGTTGAGCTAGAGCAAATATAATGAGCTATCAACACATGACTAACTCAAACTACTAGTCAAGATCCCTCTTAATAGTACGGCAATCCTATACTAGCAATCCGGTCTATCAACCAAACACCGAGACCGGTAAAAGACTAGGAACACATCCTTAGCCCTAGCTAGTCATACCTTTGCCTTGCATCTTCTTGAAGCTTGATGGCGCATCAACACTTCAAGTCCGGGTCCTTGACTTTGACAATCAACTCATGATGATTTCTTCACTTCGGGATATTGTCTTGATCATCATCAACACATGATGATTTCTTCATCCCGAATCTTCACATGCATCAACGCATGATGCATTCCTTCACTTGACCTCCATCAACACATGATGGGTCTTCTCTTGTCTTGATGATCAACCCATGATCATCTCTTCTTGATAAGCATCAACTCATGATGCATCATTTATACCAAGCTCTTGACTTGATGATCAACTTATGATCATCCCAAGTCTTCATCATCCTGGAACATAACCTATATATCCAACTCATGGAAAATGTTAATTCCACAATGTGATCATCATTAATTACCACACCATACCATTAACTCATAATGGTGGGACAAGATACCTCAATCTTTCCCTCTTTGGTAATTGATGATAACCACTAAAATTCTCATAAATTTAATGATGATAAATGAGAGAACAAATGAGTATATATAAACTACACAAGTTATATATACTCTAACATGAGTATACAAGAACCACACAAGTTCTATATACTTATAACATGAGTATATACAAACTACACAAGTTTTGTATACTCAAAGGTTTTGTTTCAACGTAAAGATCCCAATATATGTGGAAAATGGAATATGGATCAATACTAATGAAACCACAAAGTATAGGATAAAACTCCCCTAAATGTGTGCATAAGTTTGACTTATGGTTGAGTTCAATTCTATATTTTGGATCCGAGAAATGCAACATTATATGAAATTGAGATGTCGATTGCATACCTCGTTGTGTTTCACCTTTATATCCAAATGAGACTACACAAAGATAATACTTGATAAAAGAGTTAGTCTCATATTTGGATTTGTCATTAATCACCAAAACAATCCATTAACTCATAATGGCGGGTCTAGATCTTTCAGAGGAAAAGCCGGGCACGGCGGGCGCGAAGGCGGCGGGAAAGCCACGCGCGGCGCGCGCGAAGGAGGGAGAAAAGGGGGGTGGTCGGTCTGCGCGGACCGGCGAGGTGGGCGTGTCGGCGTGCGGCACCAATCCGAGGTTAGGCGGGAGAGGCTGAAATTAGACGAAGATCGGGCGGGGCGGCCCAATCCGAGGTTAGGGTTTTTTTTTTTCTGAAATTATTGAAGATTCGCAAAACTCGATTTCGAAATTCAAATCTAAATTTTTGATTGAGCTTTGAAATCCGAGGATGTTACAGTAAGCACATACGGGAACACGTCTGATTGCAAAACACTGCATTTGGTTCCGTGTAAGCTCCTGTAATCTAGTCTCTACATGCATGGTTTTGTTGGGTACGATTCTATTGTATTATGAGAAATTCTGAAATCCTTGACGCCTGTACTGTACGGTATATTTGTAACCTAGAACACAGACGACAGTATGCGATGACCTGCCTGGGAAGAAATGGCCAAACAAGTAGTGCATGCTAGCCCTCAACTAGAGCCCAAGAGGCTCTTGAACCACTGCACCGAGTTCTTGGGGTATCTCTTGAGGTTGTCCTTGTAGTCCACGAAGTAGAGCCCGAATCTCGACGTGTATCCGGCCGCCCACTCCCAGTTGTCCAGCAGAGACCATGCGAAGTACCCGCGGACGTCGCACCCGTCCTCCCTGAATCATCGATCATACGAATTGAGACTTCATGGCAGCAAATCGTACACTTCAGCTGTGAATATAGCCATGCCAATGTGAATATCAGCACAGAGAATGGTAGTGATTATGGATAGTACTTTATGGAAGCAGCTAGATTGGTGAGGTAGTCATTGTGGTATTTGATCCTCTTCTTGTCCTTGAGGGCGTCCTTGATGGAAATGAAGGGGTTGTTGCTATCATCCATCCCTGCATCGATCAGCAACTCCACACTGTCACAACTCTGAAGTAATCTAGGCTGCCTAGCTGTCTCATCGATCCGTGGATGCGCAAAACGTGCATAAATTTCGAGCTCTAGCACGGTAATAATCCAGGTTCATGCTCTTACCATTTTCGGTGATGTAGACTGGTGGGCTGTTGTACCTTTGCTTGACATAGTTCATCAGGCTCCTCATCCCGCTGGGCACAATGTACAGCCATATCGAATTGGCCTGCGTAATAATATTACAGTTCATTTAAATTTCGTACGATATTTCTTTGTACTATCTCCAGAAGAATGCGGTGTCAAAACCCACCCTGTCTCCAATTGGCTTCCCGTTCCTGAAGGCTGCAAATTGCATCGCAAAAAATTCAGTATCCATACTACTTCAGCTGTACAGAAAAATGCTGTACACTGAAAAGTGAGAGTAACAATCAACAAGGCATTATTAGGATGTTACAATGAGACAGTAATAGTTAGCATGTTCGAAATTTGAAGGTTCAGAAGTAGCTTAAGAAACTTCCTTTTATTGGAGTGAAAGCAACTAGCGAATACGAGAACTCACGAAGGCTGACTGTTCCGGTGTCTGCCAAGGTGTCGTTGAGCAACTGTCCGATGATGTTGGTGTTGTTATGCCTCGTGTAGTAAGTGGTGTAGTGGTTTATGCCCACAAAGTCCAATGCCCCCTTGACAAGGGCGGCCTCATCTGCTGTGAACTTCGGCAGCCTGCCTCCTACCCGCGTCCTCATCGTCGCCGGGTAGTCGCCGAAGAAGAACGGATCAGCGAACCTTCCATATCAAACCGATTTAGCTATCATCCATAGTTCCATACATAAATTGACAACAATAATTTGTGACAACACAAGACCGACGCAAATGAAACGGACTTGAATGAAATGCTCACCATCCTAGCTGAAACTCTTGTGCTCTCTTGGCCGCTTCAACATCGATTGTAGTATTCGACATCGGCTCGAACCACATCACGTCGAATGCTATCCCAAGCCGCCCACTCTGCGTCGCCTACAATTTGATGGAGATGATACTAACTGATGAACACAGTGGCATAGACATCGGAATGGAATTCTGAAAAATATTTACAGGGCTAAAAGGTGGTGCTCACCTTGTACTTCCTCCTGTATATGTCTGAAGCGGTGGCATGGGCCAATATGAAGTTGTGTGCAACAATGTAGGGCTCGGTTCCTGAATTCCCTGATCTGCAGTACAGATGGAGCAGAACAGAGCAACGCCCCGGCGCCTGAAGCCCGGCGTCGTAGCCCTGGATCGCGACCGTGTGCGGCTCGTTGAGCGTGATCCAGTGCTTCACCCTGTCGCCGAACGCCTTGAAGCACGTCTCGGCGTAAGCAGTGAAGTCATTGCTGCATTTTGATCATGGAAATGGTTACCTATACTATGAGCGATTAATGAACTTCAGTGAAGAACGTAGCTAGAGCAAGAGCTGCAGGCTAAGGGGGCTCACACTATCTGCCTGTCGAGCCATCCCTTGTACCTGTCTTCCAGGGCCTGAGGGAGGTCCCAGTGGTAGAGTGTTACATATGGCTCAATTCCTGAAAGATTTCACATGTCAATATATAATTCGGGACCTGATCTGGATTCAGTACTGCAAATCTGTGTATGAACCATGCATGGTTCCTTCCATTCACCTTTTGCTAGCAGTGCATCAATCAGTTTGTTGTAGTGGTCGATGCCGGCCTGATTGACTTGACCAACACCATCTGGAGTAAGAACGATCCGAGGCTAATGAGTATATATGGCGACGATAGTAGCCGGAGATTACTGAAACTGTTCAACTTAAAGAAGCCAACTCCTGCATATGTCAGGGAAAGAAGCCTGACATCATGGACAACGTTGCTTATCTCAGTTCCAAATCACGTACTTGGGAAAATTCTTGACCATGCAATTGAGAACCGATACGCGTCCATCCCCATGTCCGCCATGAGCTGTATGTCCTCCTGAAAATAGCCATTTCAAAGCGGCACACCTCCATTAAATAGGGCATAAAGATCGGCTACAAATACGTGTGCATTCGATCTCAGAACGCAATGCTCACCTCGAAACGGTGGTACTGATCGACTGCAACATCAGCATTGCTGAAGTCGGTAATTTTTCCTACACACACACACACACAGAGAGAGAGAGAGAGAGAGAGAGAGAGAGTAAAGCTTTTGCGTTACGGCTGTGACTAGCTGCAACAACAAATCTAGGAGCACTCTTAGTTAAACATCACTAGATCAGTATTATGAAGTCTGAACAAATGCCAACTAATGTAACTGCCTAATGCCGAGTTTAATTAATTCTTGCCCACTATTTTAGGCCAGATAAATGACCAAACTAAACCTACACAGCTAGCACTGCCTTTAGTTTCCTCCTACCATTGGAGTGCATCTACTCACTGCAGAAGGGTAGGTGGGAATGTGGGATACATCACCTCGCACGATTGTGCTCTTGCTTGCTCCACTACATATCCAACTTTAAGAAAAGAAAACATGCATCAAACTTCAAACACTAACTAGTACTACTACATGGCATGGTCAGAGGGGAACTAGCTAGCTAGTGCCCATGCCTGCAAAGACACAATCTACAAGTGATATGGCCCAATGATTGGACTTGTACACTGAGGGATTAAAACATTCCAATTAGAGGCAATTACATGTTCCACTGTTGCTAAAGCTGGACACCCCTGGTAAACATGCTTACAAAATGTCCACAAACAGAGGAACGGAACTGGGCCTAGTTCAGTTGGTGATAGGTGTGGGTGTACACCTCTATCATGCACCTAGGTTTGAGTCATCTTTAGCTCGAATTTAGATGCATATTCTTCTTCTATCACCTAGGTTTGTCTCTCTCTCTTTCGTCACCGGCTTCCATATGTGCACGCCGTCATCGCTGGCCACTGTAGGCACACGTCCAGGCTCCGTGACGAATCTTCGACGCCTTGCTCGCCTCCGTGCTCCATCTTTTGTGCATGTATACAATACAAGCTACATTTTTTTGTGTGTGCAAAATCCCTTGTATCTGGGTGAGTATTTTTACGATATGTGTATTTGTACAGTGTGAGAATGATTATTTGTACTATCTGATAATTGGAGTGACAATGGGTATTGGTGTACAATACATGGTATATATATGAAATTCAAATGAGAATGTATACATACTTTTATACACTGAGATGTCGAGTGTTTTATACGGTAGATTGATGTATAATACGGTTACCATATAGAACATGTGTATGTGTTTGTGTGAAAACGACATTTTGGATCAAAACCGTGGAGAGCGTGGAGTGAGTCAGCGTTAGCGCGGAAGGAATCCGGGTGGAATTTGGTCGGAGGGTTATTTAATTGGATTTGGAGGATCGGGGGTGCAATATAACTGGTTTTTGAGTTTTGGGTGAAAAATAAATTTAAAGGTCAAAAATAGACTTTTTTTTCTCTAAAAATATTCACTCAAACAAAAAAATGTCCACGGTAGAATTTAAGAAACTTCAAAGAAGGGAAGTATATAGGACAGGAAGAAACGACCCGTACACGTTTGTGGGCTACGAGTCACAAGTTTCCATATCCATTCTGTGCACACTCTAGCGGGATCCTCTGCCTTCACAGAGCCAAGTCACCAACTGCACGCCTTTGTAGGCCGTTGGGACCGAGACCGATCAGCCCGAACCGCAGCACGTGAGAAATTGAATGTCTCATGATAAACTGGAAATTTATCACCCACCAGGTTTAGACCGTCCGATTGATTCCTCCGATGGCTTTCGACGCCCCAACAGCATGCTACAGCACCCTCTCTGAGATCCTTGTCCACTCTAGTGTGCTAGTGCCTTTATCTACCGCGTGTCACTGGTAATGACCATATATCTGATCCTACCTTTTTTCCTACGTGGAATATCTTTATGTTAAGATTACAGACATGTGCCCTAGTTTGCTTGATGTGACCGCAGACAAATTTAGAGTAAACTTAAGTAGCATCCTTTTTCTGTCACATTGAGGACTTGCGGTTACACACGTGATTTGAGACCGAATAGCAGCATCAAACGGAAACTACTAGTACATGCATATTTACAGTTCGCTCGATAAAATTCAACATACCAAAGGTGTGCGCGAACGTATCCCAGATGGTCTGCCCTCTCCCATCCGCCTTCACAGCTCCCTCGTACTGCAAAACATTTATTCAGATTAAAAGAGACGATTTTTTTTTAAAAAAAAAAATTGAACAAGCAGGAGGACTACATATTATATTAATAATAAAGCAGAACGCGGTAGGATATATCGAAGAGGCCGTGAAAGCTGCTAGGAGGTCTAGTGTACAAGGAATAATTTGATCTAGTGTTAATTTCGCCTGTACGTGCTGGACTAAGCTCTGGCTAAGAAACGAATTTATTGATAGCGGAGGGCAAGCAGACTTGCAAATACTACAT
Organism: Hsuehochloa calcarea; assembly: GCA_036346395.1. Taxonomy (NCBI): domain Eukaryota; kingdom Viridiplantae; phylum Streptophyta; class Magnoliopsida; order Poales; family Poaceae; genus Hsuehochloa; species Hsuehochloa calcarea. The sequence goes on from CM070597.1 coordinate 34,199,658, forward strand.
GCATCATAGTTGAGCCCGAGCTCGTTTCCACAATCAAACTCAACTCGATCGTTCCAAGCTCCGGCACAGGCGGCCGCAGGTGAACCGTACCGCGGCCTGTCTCGAAACACACGCGATCCGTACGTTCTGGTGGCGCCGCAACGGCATATGGGAGCCGCGCGCGCGCGGCATGTCGATCGCCGTGGCTTGAGCTTGTGGATGGGTCTAGTCCTCCTCCTCCGGGGGCGCAACGCGATCGGTCCATCTGATGCGGCTGACCACGCATGTGGTGGTGGTGGGTGGTGGCCTGCTGCCGCGCGCGGTGCGGCTGGTGGTGGTGGTAGTACAGGGCTACAGGCTGCACGCACGGTTCGGTTCCTCGCAAACGAACGCGGCACGTGAACCCCTCGACATTTCGGTCCTTTCCCAGGACCAAACAGCTAGTGCGCGCGCGCGCGCCGGTCAGAGGTACAGAACATCATGTTGGCCCGATTGAGATGATTAATCTATCTATACATCCCAGCTACATATGATTTTTTTTTTAAAAAAACTACATATGAATATGATGGCTACATGATTAAGTAGGTATACTTTTACCTGAACATATATGCATGCGGTTAGGCAAGGAATATGTACGTACTAAATCGGGTAGGCATAGAGACAAATTAACCTTACACAACTAACCTAGATGTAGCCCACGCTTTAAAATGGATTGGTGCTACTGTTATAAGATGGATAAATACGTAGACGTAGCATATATATATGCTTCTGGTTATGGAGATACTAGTACGTAATGTGTCTTTGGGCTCGTGAAAGTTGCGTTTGAGGTGGATGGATGGAAAGGCTGTTAGGATAGTATAATTCGCAGACCGGAAGGAAGATCCAAAATGCCACTGTCCAGAAGCAAACGGGAAAACCCAAGGACTGAAGGACACAAGACAACTTAGACAAGAATACTACTTTGTGGGAAGGGAAGGAAACACACATTCCAGAAAGAAAGCGAGCCTTTTGTTTGTCCCCTCCAGGTTACCAGCTCACAGGGCATCTTCCTCCTCCTCCTCCTCAATTGATCTCCTCTTAGTTTGCATACAATGGCGACGACCTTAAGTGCTAAACGATAGTAGATCGATGAAGGGGAATAAAGAAAAAATTGATCCACGACAAGTTCATTACAAGTCGAATAACGCCACGAAGAAACTGCCTACGATCGAGCACACATGTCCTTACAAATTACAATTGATGCGGAGTGGCGTGGAGATCGGACTAAAGAATCGCACTATCAAAACGATGAGAAGATGGGAGGAAGACACGAAGAAACCACCAACCTGGTACGCGGCGGAGGCGGTGCCGAAGACGAATCCCTTGGGGAAGTCCCCCCTCGTGAGCCCTCCGCCGCCGCTCTGCGCAATGCATCCCCGCAGCGACACGCCAAGGAGAAGAACCAGCAATACCACCATGCATTGTCCCCTCTTTATCCCCATCAGACTATCTCAGAGAGAGAGAGAGAGAGAGAGAGAGAGAGAGAGTAGAGGTTTGTAGTGGTGTGTGGGCTCCGAAGTACAAGGACAGAGAAACGCCGAGTGTGTGTGTGTACCAATGTATGAGAAGTAGTTGTATTATTATTTATAGCAAAACCAATAGAGACATGCACGCCCCCACTGACTAATTCACCGGGGGAGATGGGGTTATGCATCAGTGAGCTCTGGCTTTAAGTAATGGAAGCCACAAGTGAGGGTGGTTAGGAGAGATCGTAGCTGCAGGAACAAAAGTGTGAAGGGAAAGTGGCATGTCAAGCTGCTAGGTGCTAGCTAGGAGATTCCTTTCCATCCCATGATTGATCAAATTTTTTTAAAAAAACTTTGAGATATTGATCAAAATTATTATTAGGGAATCATATTGTCACGGCCAGGTCGCCTGAGCACCATGACAGAGGAAACAAGAAGGAGATAGGGAAGAGTTTGCTAATTCTTGCTTGTTGAATTTATAACAATGTTTATCCTTATATAGTGCAACAACCCAAATTTTTATTTCCAGTTAAAAATAAAATATAATTAATTTTCTTGATTTTTTTGTTTTTTTAAAAAAATCCTATTTATTTTAGAGCCAAAATAAATTAGTTTCAAATCTAAATATCAATTTTGAGTTAGAAGTATTTTATTTAAGCTCAAAAGAACTCAGAGAATTTCTGTGAATTTTTGAACTCTATTTGCTATTTTCTAAAAGCCTATTTGATTTAACTCAATTTCTATAAATAAAAAATCAACAAAAATCTGGATTTTGGCTTGGGCCCAATCTCTTTCTGGTCCACAGCCTTTTCCTTCTTTCTGGCACCTGCGTCGGCCCACGGGGCCCAGCTGTCGGACCCGGATTTCGCAAATCCAAATCCTCTGTGAAAACAATGTGCTATTTCCTGGATAAGTAGATAGCACTCACAGACACATTGTTGTACTATTTCATACATGGCGTAAATTAAGACATTCAAATATATTACAAACTTCAGAGTAACATAGACCACGTCGGGTTGAGTTTTACAAAAGGGCCGAACAGACCAAATTGAATACATTACATAAAAGCAAAGTAAGCTACAGCGGAAACAAAAGGGGTAGAGCTCATCTCTCCATAGGCAAACGACTGGGGTAGCCTGTGTACGACAGATATTAACAAAGGGGTTGGATAATATCGATTGTACGTAAGTATCGAACGAGTCCATTAGACTTTGGGGAAATCTAGTCTACAGAACTAGACTACTCTTCATCGTTTCCTTGTCTGTCGACTTTGGGTCTTCATAATACGCATAGCCCCTTGATCCACATTATCTGGAGGGTTTGGGGGAGAGCGAGAATGAGCACAACTTCCATGCTCGTGAACCAACACACAAGATGCAATAATATACATACATGACTTAACAAGGGTGGCTTGGGTTCTTTTATTTGCTAAAGCAACATTTTCAATTATCATAATTACAAATTCCTATGACTTAGCATTTTAACTAAATTGCATTTTTATTAAAGAGAATAATTGTAAAAATTAATAACATTAGAGGTTCCCTCCATCGAAAACTTTATACATGCTTCATTTGATTGGAGCCGCCTCCAATCATTAACAACACTGAGCTCGACGGCTCAGAAAAAATCCAATCTCATGGCTAGGTGAGCCTGACCTGATTTTCGTAGCACTCACAAAGGTTTTTGAAATAGAACTAACTCTAGTAAGCTCTCATATCCGCCTTTGACCGTAGGCACGACTGTTTAAATACTTTAAACTATGTAGAGATTGTACACTATACCACAAGTGATAGTCATACACGTTGCCACACATGATTCCTTAGTCATGTAGTTGAGCAACCATCACATAAACCTTTCAAATTATTTCGCCTTCCGTCATCTCACCCATATGGGCCACGCCCATAAGTTGTGCGGGATGTTTACCTCAACAACTAGCGTAGCTGGATTACCCACAACGTCTAGCGCGACTGGCAACTTTACCTTGCATTGGTGTTCCATTCAAGCCGGACCGTGTCCAATACTTGCACGATCCCGCTACCCCTCCAGCGAGATAACGTTCAAAGTTTAATAAATTTACTAAGCCAAGTTGTATTTTACAGACTTATAGTTGAAGAATCTAGACACGTCATTATGTGTTAATGGAGTATTTTGGTGATTAATTATAAATCTAAATACATCATTATGTGTTAATAGAGTCTTTTGGTGATTAATTATAAATCTAAATATAAGGCTAACACCTTTCATTGATTAATGACAAATCTACTTGTGAGACTAACTCTTTTATCTAGTATGATTTTGTATAGTCTCGTTTGGATATAAAAAGGTGAAAACCATGGAGGTATGCATTCGACTTTACACTCTTATATATTGTTGCATTCATCGGATCCAAAATATAGGTTGAACTCCACCGAAAGTTTAACTTGAATATGTGCATATGTTCTTATTACACATTTGTATATGCACACATTTAGGGGGAGTTCACTCTATATTTTATGATTTCATTAGTATTGATCTATATTCCGTTCTCCACACATACTTAGGATCTCTACTTTAAAACATATCCTTGGAGTATATATAACTTGTATAGTTCATGTATACTCATGTTGCTTTATGTTTATTTATCTACATTCAATTTATGTGCAATTGAAGTGGTTATCATCAATTATCAAAAAGGGAAAGATTGAAGTATCTTGTCCCACCATTATGAGTTAATGGTATGGTGTGGTAATTAATGATAATCATATTATGGAACTAACATTTTCCATGAGTTGGATGGTTAGATTATGTTCCAGTATGATGAAGACTTTGGATGAAATCATGAGTTGATCGTCATCATGTCAAGACTCGGGATGAAGAAAATCATCATGTGTTGATGATGTTCAAGACAAGATCCTGAAGTGAAAAAAATCATCATGTATTGATAAATGTTCAAGACAAGATCCCGAAGTGAAGAAGATCATCATGTGTTGACGATATTGAAGTAAAGAGCTTGAAGTAAAGGAGATCATCATGTGTTGATGATTATCAAGTCAATGACCCGGACTTGAAGTGAAGATGTGGGTCATCAAGCTTCAAGAAGATGTTGAAGGCAAAGGTATGACTAGCTAGGGCTAAGGATGTGTTCCTAGTCTTTTACCGGTTTTGGTGTTTGGTTGGTAGACCGGATTGCTAGTTTAGGCTGTCGTACTATTAAGAGGGGTCTTGACTAGCAGTTTGAGAGTGTCATGTGTTGATTGCTCGTTGTGCTTGCTCTAGCTCTCGTTAGCATGTTGTCAATATTTGTAAATGTGTTTTGCAAGTAGTTGAGACTCATGCATAATACTTGTAGCACGTGACTTTAGTTTGCGAATGTATTTTGCAAATGGCTTAAGTCCATGTACCTTATTCCTTGTAGCATGATTCTAAAAGTTTGCAAATGTGTTTTGCAAGTTGTTGAGAATCTCGCCTTCAACCCTTGTTTGCATATTGCATCAATTGACAAATGTGTTTTACAAATTGAGTTGAAGCAATTGCAAAATCAGTTTTTGTTTCCTGGACCGGACTGACCGCCATGTGTTGGCCGGTCTGACCGGAGTCCCGGTTAGGGTCGTGCAGTCAGCTTTTTCCAGAAGATGTATTTTTTCTGGATTTGTTGTTTCTTCTGTGCAGCGGTCTGACCGCAGTTGTAAGACCAGACTGACCGGACCTCCGGGTCTTCGGCCCGGTCAGCTTTTTCCAGAGAGCGTGTTTATCTGATTTTAGTTAGAGCGGTCTGACCGGCATGTGTTGACCGAACTGACCGGCTGGTCCGGTCTGACCGGTCATTGGTTGGCGGTCAGATCGGATGTGTCCAACGGCTAGTTTTATAGTTGTTGGAGTAAGTGTGGTATGACCAGCCACATGCATGCGGTCTGACTGGCCACTTGCCTGCGGTCTGACCAGCCGATCTCGCCCGTTTCCCTTTGCCTTCACTGACAGGCGGACCCGCTTCATCAGTCTCTTCCTCTCTCTCTCTCTCTCTTGCTGACCGCCCTACCCCACCTGTCAGCTTCTTCCTCTCCACCTTCTTCTTCCTCGCGCTGTAGCCATTAATGCGCGCCCGAAGCTCTTCAAGCCGGTTGTTTTTGCCCGTGCACGCTCTTGATGGCATTCAAAGCCACGTTGTTCCCTGTACTCATTTCACCCATTTCTCCCTCTTTAACCCGTCTTAATTCGCATTTGCTTCACCCCCACACCAGCTTAAAACCCTTGCCCACGTTCTCACTGCCTTTGCCATCTCCTTGCCCTATAAAATGGTGCATCACCTTCGCAATCTCCCAGTCGTGCTCTCCCAAAAACCTAGCCTCCCAATCGCTCTCACTTCGCTGGATTTTGGAGTTCTTCACTGCCGTGCCCAGGGTGTGCCACCACTGATTACATCGTCATTGTTGGAGTCATGTCGTCATCATCTACACCGCAGCTTCGCCTTCGCGCGTTCTTTCCGGTGTGCACGCCCTCAACGCCGGAGGACCCCCGGAACGTCGTCGCCACCGGAGCCCAAGACTCGCCACCGCCTTTCTTCATCGTCGTCGGCCATTCCTTCATGCCTCGTCGCCGCAAACGTGTGCACCAGGTTTCCCGCATCTCCCTCTCTCTGTTGCGTTCATCCACACCCACCGTCGTGGCATAGAACGCCAGCGACCATTTGGTCCCAAGCATCGCCTCTCACCGGTGTGACGTGGCAAGCCACGTGGCGCCACCAGGTAGCCACGTGTGTGCCACATCAACCTCAATGTCCTAGTCAGCGCTTGCGTTGCAGATTGCATGGCTGCTTGCATGGGCAATCCCACTGTTTCACACGCCTAGTCCACCGTGGACTATGGCAATCTCGTGGACCTAGTCTATGAACCATGGACCCACATGTGAGTGACCATTTAGGATTTTTGTAGAAAAATAATTCGATTGAAATTGAAAATCAGTTGTTGACGTCATTCTTGCGCAATATTTAGATTTTCCTTTAGAAAAATAATTCATTAATTCCAGAAATTGAATTTATGGTAATTTCTTTAGAATTCAAACTTCCAAGGACTCGTTCTCCTTCATACGAGCTTCGATTCCAGTGATTCAAATTCCTCAATTCATCTAAATTCAAGATCTAGCTAGATATACTGAAATTACTTAATAAGGAGTCCATTTGAAGTTCATTTGAACTTATTTGAATTTAACTCATTTTCGCGTATAGATTTTTACGACTCTGGACAGCAAGAGTTGTTTGATGACTAGGCATTTGAGCAAGACAAGTTACATCTTTGATCATATTTGATCCTATTATTTTAAATTATTTAAATTATGATGTAAATTATAATTGCATGCTTATTTATATTCAAGTTAATTTTAATTCATGTTTTAAATTTATAGTTATTCCCAATTCCATTGTATAACCAATTTTGTTATTGACTTAGCCACCCCTTGATACCTTAGTTGAAAATCTAGTTAGTACGATAGTATGAACTAAAATATGCTGAAAAACTTTGTGCTTAGTCAAAGCTTATACCAAAAATATTAAATTTGGGGAGTTTAGCCAAAATGTTCAATTATGATTTAAAATGAGACTATGGTATTATTTTTACTATAGAAATTTTAGAAAATAATTTGACTTGTAGAATAAATTAAAATTGGTTTAGACCTGGGTAAAATGGATGTTAGAATGGTGCAAGTCAATGCATATGATCGACTCATTTCAATGATCGAGTCCAGGGTTTATGGAATGTTGCCCAAGTTGGTTAAGGACCGGTCTTCGTGTTGCATCTTGCTAAGCTTCACCGTACTACCATAAGTCTGGAGTGGGACATATTAGACTAAATAATTTGTAATAGTTCATTGTTAAATTAAGCCATGTTGATGTGTGGGTGTCGGTTAGACAATATTCCCACTTGGCGTAAGAGGGGGCTCTCGGCGGGTGGTTAGCCCAATGAAGTGAAACATTAGTGGACATAATAAGTTTGGGGTAGAACGTTGTAAAAGCTTAGTGATAATTGCTTAGTCGCACGTCTTCGAAAGCCTATCTTGGCTGATATTTTAAGCAAATTATCTCTTATGGGAAAAGTTGTACCATCTCTGCAGAGTGTAAAACTATTCGAATAGTCGTGTCCACGATCATGGACATACTGAGCAAAACCACTCAAAGTTAGACTTTGGTTTTGTTTTCAAAATGAATTTAGCAATTGTTTTAGGATGGTTAATTATTTGTGGAAAAATTGGACGGTTGACCATGTGGTAGGAGGGTATCTTTCACCACATTTGTATAAAGGTTATCCACCATAGAATTGAAAATTGAAAATTTGATTTTAGTTTTAGAATAAACTGCCTTGGAACTTAGTAAGAATATTTAAATGTAAAATATCGCTTTATGCAGATTGAGCCATATAAGCCCCCCACTTGGTTAAACATGCATGAATTATAATTTTGTTATTAAGTGTAACTTGTGGAGTATAATTATTTGCACTCACCTTTCTTAAAAAAATTGTTGCTCAGAGGAGGAGTATTATGAGGAGGGTGAGGACTTGGACGACTAGACTACGCCCTAGACGATTACCTGTGGTGAATCGTGTGGCCTACTTATCATTGATGTTTCCGCTGTACTTTTATTTTTGGGTTCTAGCCCTTATGTAATAAGCTTGAATTATTATGAATAAACTGTGTATTATAGTTGTGCTATCATCTTTTATTTAATTGTGTACACGAGTTGTTCCTGGACCAGTGTGGGAGACACGGAGAATCTGTGATCCTTTGATCCCGTGTTCGACAAAGATTATATCAGAACCATATCGACAGTTAGAATGGACAAAACCATTAAAGACTAATTTTCAAGAACTAAAAATATTTTACATGTCTTTCTAGTGTCATTACTTAACCTTTATCTTAAAAATGGTTACAAACACTTGTCTTTTTCAAATTTGTAGATGCCTGAAGTACCCAGAGCCCTTTCACGTGGTGTGTATGCAGGACACTAGGCAGCAATACTGTGGAAGATGATGCAGCACTTGCAGTTCGGAGAGAGACCCATCTACCAAGTATACAAGTACACAGTTGGGACTCAGGAACGGTGGAGAGTAGAGGTGCTACTCTACGCCAACTCTTAGGATGATGCATCATTTCACTTCTTCGACGCTCTCTCCACGACTCCTTCTTTACCGGCATTCAGGATGCTTCACGGGAGGCCATCTGCAAGCTTCGACGCATCTACGATTTCGAGCTCAACCGCACCGGCTTCCACTTCTACCCGCTCCACTACCCTACAAGCCTATGCAACTCTTTTTCACCCAACCGAGAAAGAAGATTTTCCCATCCTGACCAATCAGGTTGAGTTGATAGTTGCGATGCACTACACTTACCAAACCACACTATATGAGATGCGCGGCACCCATCTGAAGTTACAGATGGCAGAGGAGGAGTTGGCACTGCTTAAGGCATGTGACACTAGTTCCTATGTTCAGGACGAGTCTTTGTTACCCGCTCCGAAGAGGCGGAGGACTAGTAACAAGGAGTATCTTAGCCAGTTCCGCAGTCAGGCCCCTGCTGCTTAGATGCTAGCCTTTTATTTAGTTTTTATTTCCTTTTAGACGATAATTGTGAGATGTCGTTTCCTTTTGTGACAACCACAATTGATTAATAAAATAAATTAATAAAGGACTATTTTCAAAAAAAAGTTATTCCTTTGCCTTGTGTTTGTTTGGTGCTTGGGTTGTTCTAGATATACCCCCTTAGTCTTTTCCTCTTTTCTAAGTCCTTGGAGTTCTAGCAGATGGTGACAACTCGCAAAACCGGCAGTGGCAACGTAGGTGGGCAGGTGAAGAATATAGATCCGTCATTATAAGTTAATACAATATTTTGGTAATTAATGACAATCGTCATATGGACTAACATTTTTTGTGAGTTGGTGAAATGTGTTGAGTTCCATGATGATGAAGATTTTGGGCGGCATCGTGAGTTGATTGTCATTAAGTCAAGATTCGGGATGAAGGATGTCATCATGTGTTGATGAGCATCAAGACAAGATCTTGAAGTGAAGAAGATCATCATGAGTTGATGATATTCAAGTCAAGACCCCGAAGTGAAGAAGATCATCATGTGTTGATGATATTCAAGACAAGATCCTGAAGTGAAGAAGATCATCATGTGTTGACGATTATCTAGTCAAGAACCCGGACTTGGAGTGGAGATGTTCGTCATCAGGTGATCACTCCAAGATAGATGCTCGAGGCAAATGTACGACTATCATAGGTTAAGGATGTGTTCCTAGTCTTTTACCAATCTCAGTGTTTGGTTGGAAGACCGGATTGCAAGTATAAGTTGTCGTACTATAAAGAGGAATCATGGCTAGTAACTTGAGGATTTATTTTATGCCATCTTGATCAACTAAGACATGCATGCATCTTGAATTGCATCTGAAAAAAATAGTTGTCAGTTAAACCGGTATGACCGCAAGTATACCCGTGGTACTACCACCTTGCGATATAACCGCACATGAATGGCGGTACTACCGTAGTGCGGTAGGTTCTATCTTTAGCTGGCAGTACATTATTTCCAGAGAGCATATTTTTGAGAGTTTTCCTCCTTTGGAAATCGGTAGTACCTGTAGAGTCGAGCGGTACTACCATCGAGTGGTAGTACCGGACCTTGTGAGTACGGTAATACCGTATCTGACAGTAACGGCTAATTCAGAAGCATTTAATTCACCCCTTATGACTGTTGAACAGTAGGTGAGGTAGTACCGAACATGCTGAATTTTTCAGGGGATTGCTTCAAATGGTCGGATTTGTGGTTGGGGGTTATAAATTCCCCTCACCAGCACCAAGCTCTGAGAGCCCTGACCTCATTGAATACATTAGAGCCATTGGTGTATTCTCTACTACTCATTTTCTCATATTTCATATTTTGAGGTAATTGAGAGCATTGAAGTGCATTTACATCATTTATTGATCTCTTTGGCACTTGATAACTTTCAAGCAGGGCTGTGGTTTATTAGTCTTAGTATTTGCTCGGCACCTAGACGGCGTGAAGACGTCATGGTCTGGTGATCTTCTCAAGAAGCTTGTGAGAAGACCCGACTTGTTATGAGTGGTTTGGTGCTCGCCATCTCCAGAGTGGAGGAAGAGCAACCCTGAGTGGATCGAGGTGTTGGTTCAAGTTGTGACCCAGTCCAATTCGTTTTGCTTACCTCAGAGGTATTGGCTTAATTCGTGGAGCCGGTCCAATTCGTTTGGGCTTACCTCAACGTGGATTAGGGGAAACTGCAAGTCTCTGAACACCACGGTAAAACATCCTTGTGTGATTGTGGTTTGCTCTCTTGTAATTTAATTTATGCAAATTATATTTCTAGAATTAAATTGATTGCATGTCAAACTATAATTACAAACCTTGACTTAGACTTAGAGTGTTAGTGCACTTAAGGGAAACTAGAATATTTAGGTTCTAATTATGCAAAACCAAATTGACTTTCGCTTTCGGATTAGAAATTGGTTTTAGCCTTAGAGAATTAAAGAAAAAACTATTCACCCACCTCTAGTCGGCCTCCTTGATCTTACAACAGGGCAACGAGAACGCTGATTTTCAGGCCAACCCAATTCTGCAACAGGGCAAAGAAAAAACTGAAGGACCTGACTGGCCTCAGATGATGGCCAACCAATCCCACTTGATTGATCTGCTTGCCTAGTCCCTCAACAACACTCAGAACCTGCAGGCAGCAACAGCTCATGCACCACCTCTGCCACCTCAAGGGGTCAACTTATCAGAATTTAAGAGATTGTGCCCTCCAACATTTTCTAGCAGCACTGAGCCAATGGATGCTGACGATTGGCTCTGGACAATTGGTAAAAAGTTGTACACTACCCAGTGCAGTGACCGGGAGAGGGTTCTGTTTGCCTCTCACCAGCTGAATGGACCAACTTCGGCGTGGTGGGACAACTTCACTCAGTCTCACGCTGATGCCCAGACCATCACCTGGAATGAGTTTGTGCAGGCTTTCCGCTGTGCACATATTCCTTCAGGCATGGTGGCCCTGAAGAAGAAAGAATTTCGCACTTTGCGCCAGTGCAACCGCTCAGTCAACGAGTACTTGCACAAATTCAACCATTTGGCTTGCTATGCTCCTGAAGACATGGCTACTAATGAGGCCAAGCAAGAACCTTTCTTGGAAGGACTCAATGACGATCTCTCCGTCCGCCTGATTGCTCAAGACTACACCGACTTCCAATAGTTGGTGTACAAGGCTATTAGTTAGGAGGGCAAGCACCTTGAGATGGAAAACTAAAAGAGGAGGATGACATCTCAGAAATTCAACTCTGGGGCTTTCCCAAGCCCCATACTAATCTATCTCAGCCACCTCAGCGCGGGATATTCCAATCTTCTTCGTCCAGGGCACTTGTGCCAGTACAACGCCCCAACAACTCAGGCTTCCACAACACTTCCTCAGGGGCAATTTCATAAGAAAACAACTTCCTTAGCTGCAAGAGTCGCCTGCTTCCATTCCAACGAGATGAGATACTATGCCAATAAGTGCCCAAAAAATCAATTACCAGTAGCTTCGGCAAAACCAAATCAGGGAGTTCCGCCTCTGGCAGTACCCCAACTGCAAAGACAACAACTCAGTTTCGTGAAGGGACACGTGAATCACGTCACAGCTGAAGAAGCTCAAACTACTCAAGATGTGGTCCTTAGTACGTTCCTTGTCAATTCAGTACCAGCGGCAGTTTTATTCGATTTAGGAGCTTCATATTCTTTTGTTTCAAATAAGTTTATGAGAAAGTATGAGTTATCCATCTCTCTCTTAGTTAACTCTATGTTATTCCATTCCCCGGGCTGGAAATGAGGGCTATTTTTCTATGCCCAAATCTTACCTTGAAAATGAGGACTAGTTCCCTATGCCCAAACATTTCAAATGGTGTCTGACACATATTTTTGTATTTTTTACTATTTTTAATTATTTTTTAAATTAATATTATTAAAAAACCAATGTAATAATGTACACAGGGCATGGCAAATGCAAACCGTTGGCAAGATGTTGTTGTGGATATCATGGGAATATTCTCCAGATCTTAGGATGATGTGACAATTGGCAATGGTGTTTACGGTTTGTCGTTTCACGAGTTTTCGACAAAGCTACAGGCATTCTGGACAGGGGCGGTCCGACCGGTCCCAAATCGGTCGGACCGGCCATGTGCGGCGGTCGGACCGGCTGTGACCTAAAAGTTGTCAAAACGAGTTGGGCCACAAATAGGTGTTGTAGGCAAGTGAGGGGATCCCAATGCACTTGAGCTCATGATTTTTGGAGTCTCCAGTAAGAAGTTCTATTCGTTTTTAATTTCCAGAAGGTTTCGGAATTTCAGGGCATGAATTTCGGCTAAGTCCCTAGGGCGGTGCGGCCGCTCACGAGGAGCGGTCCGACCGGCCAAAGGGCGGTCCGACCGGCTCACATGGAGCGGTCAGACCGGTATTGACTTGAACGTCGGCCAACTTCGTGGCGATGTTGTTTTGTTAGGTCAAAGTCATTGGTATCGTGGCATATGGTTTGCATGATGCATGTTTTGACTAACATGGGTCAAGTTGTGAAGAACTTGTTCCCAAATTCGTGTTTGCTTGTCTATGGTTGTGCAGGTTGCTTGGTGGTCAACGACGGTCAACGGCGAGGAGGATCGGGACTAGACTTGGAGAGTTGAGGTCCAGAACGATCGACGATGCCGGGTGAGGTCAACGACTCAAGCGTGACACAAGATGGACAAGGGTGACCTATTGGCAAATCCATAGCGCATGGTGAAGCGGTTTAGGTCAAAAGGTTAAAGACGGCGCTTTGCGAAGCGTGCGTGTGTGACCCGTTTGTTAGTGGGCCTTAACGGGAGACCAATTGAGTCAAACCCTAGAGAGTTCTAGGCCTCCACTATAAATAGGAGGAGGTGGGGGCTGCACCCTCCCTCTCGCTGTTTTTCCCCTCTTTTGTTGCTTGCAAAACCCTAATTGGCTTAGGGGGAGTTGAGGTGGAGGCTAGGGCTTTTCATGGTTTGAGGTGATTTTCGTGATCTTGGATTGACCACTGATCCATGATGGTGTGGGTGTAATCCAGCAACGATCACGTTCTTAATCTATGCAAGGTTTGCTTGAGATAAGTCTCTTTTCGTTCTTGCTTTCAATTTCGTGATTTTAGGGCTTTCTTTGATCCGCGAGTTTGTGATTGATTCTTTCACATGAATTAGCTTGCTGTGATATGTTTGAATCTATCTAGCATCATCTTGATCATCAATCACTCACGAACAAGCATTAGGATCAAGTTTTCGTTCTTACCCGGTTTTAGACCCTCTGTTATTCAATTGGCAATTGCTCAGGATCTATCCAAGAATTATCATAATATTCGATTGGAATAGGTCCTCAATAGCATAGAGAAGGTGTGTCCAAAGTTTCGTAAAGATTGGAGTTGAGAATCAAAAGTTTGACCTAATTGCAACTTCGTCATCGAGCTGATTTTACTGTTTCAGATCGGTTCTGGAGCCTACCGGTCAGACCGCCCATCAGCACTGGTCAGACCAATTTTGGAGCGGTCCGACCGCCAGCACAACAGCGGTCAGACCGCCCGGCAATCGGTCCAACCGGCTGGGTCCAGAGGTCAGACCGCCCGTGCTTTGAGATTCTGTAATCTTAGTTGATTTTGTTATTTTGCTTAGGGGATTTAATTGGATTCAATACTAGTCTTCCGTTGTACTGGTATATTGATCTTCATAGCTTCATCATAGCTATTGGAGTGAAATTGTGTTGAATTCATATTTTGAGAAAAAGTGAGCGTGCTCCTATTCACCCCCCTCTAGTCGTCTTTTCGGTCCAACAAGTGGTATCAGAGCCCGGTTAGTTCACTCTTGATCTTAACCGGTCACTGAACTTTAGGCGATGGATAAGTTTTCTACTAAACCGCATATCTTCGATGGGCACGACTACGCCTATTGGAAGAATCGTATGCGAGTCTTTCTTGAGAGCGAGGGACAAGCTATTTGGGATGTTGTTAGAGCCCCGTTTGTTATTCCTGAAATTGCAACAAGGCCAACGATTCTTGTGGCAAACAACAACAAAGCCAAGAATCTTTTATATGGTGCGCTTGGTAGACAAGAATATGATCGCATTTGCAATCTTGCCCTCACAAGACGAAATTTGGAACACTCTCGAAACATATCATGAGGGTTCGTCCCAAATCAAAAGGTCGTCAAGCAGTTTACAAGCGCGAATACAACAAATTCGAGATGCGTCTGGAGAGAGCATCGATGACATTTTCAATCGCTTTAATAAAGTAATTAATCAAATGAAAGTCATTGATATTGAATATTCTCAATCTGAAAATGCCACCCATCTCTTGGCCGCAATCAACACCAAGGAGTGGGAGATGAAGGCTCTTGCTATAGAGGAAAATGTTGATCTTTCAAGTCTTACTTTAGAATTGCTTTATAGTAAACTCAAGACTCATGAAATTAAAAGAGTTGATCATCCTAAGAAAGACAACATGGCATTGATAGTGATCCTCTCAAAAGGTCTTCGATGGTACTATTGAATCTTTTTCTGATCTTTCATTTACTTGTTTATCTGCGATTCATGAGGAGGAACTTGAAAGTATTCTGAGACAGAGTTAGCTCTTCTAGCTAAAAAATTCACACGGGCCTATAATAATGTGAGAAACAAAAGAGGGTGGTCCGGTGATATGCTATGAATGTGGTGAGCTAAATCATATCCGAGCAAATTGCCCCAAGCTGAAAGGTAAGAACAATCATAAGGAAGGAAAGCCAACTTGGAAGAAGCCTCCCTTCAACAAATCAAGGTATGAGGCTAATAAGCTTGTGAAGGCCGCTCACCGGGTCCTTGCCGCTTTTGAGGATCAATCCTTGAGCGATGTGGATTCCGGTAGTGAGGAGGACAAGGAGGAGGAGATCCTCAAGGCAAAAGAAAGGAAGGCCAAAGACTTCACTGGCATGTGCTTCATGGCTGACACCAACGACATTGATAATGATGAGGTATCTTTTTCTTATGATGAGCTTTCTGCTAAATATGATTCTATAGTTGAGCAATTACTTAGTCAAGATGAAGCGCTAGAATTTGTCATGACAAAAAATAAGAAATTAGAGTCAAAGATTAACAAACTGAAAGTAGAGCTTAAAAATGCTAAGACTCTTGAACCTGATGAATGCTTATCTTGTCATGCTATGCATTCAGAAATTACCAAGTTACAATCTGCTCATAATATTTCTGTACAACAACTTGTGGATTTCATGGGGATATGTTCCAGATCTTAGGATGATGTGACAATTGGCAATGGCGTTTACGGTTTGTCGTTTCACGTGTTTTCGACAAAGTTACTGAGCTTCTCGACGGGAGCGGTCCGGCCGGTCCTTGCAGTGCGGTCCGATCGGTCCCAAATCGGTCGGACCGCCATGTGGGGCGCGATCGGACCAATGGTGACCTAAAAGTACTCAAAGCAGTGGGCCAAAAATAGGTGTTGTAGGCAAGTGAGGGATCCCAATGCACTTGGTCTCGTGATTTTTGGAGTCTCCAAGAAAAAGTTCTATTGGTTTAAAGTTTCGAAGGTTTGAATTTGAGGGCTTGAATTTGGCTAAGTCCCAAGGGCGGTCCGATCGGCTCACGAGGAGCGGTCCGACCGCCAAGAAGCGATCCGACCGCTCACTGGAGCGGTCGGGCCATTAATAACTTGAACGTCGGCCAACTTCGTGGCGATGTTGTTTTATTAGGTCAAAGTTATTGGTATCGTGGCATATGGTTTGCATGATGCATGTTTTGACTAACATGGGTCAAGTTGTGAAGAACTTGTTCCCGAATTCGTGTTTGCTTGTCTGTGGTTGTGCAGGTTGCTTGGTGGTCAACGACGGTCAACGGCGAGGAAGATCGGGACTAGACTTGGAGAGTTGAGGTCCAGAACGATCGACGATGCCGGGTGAGGTCAACGACTCAAGCGTGACACAAGATGGACAAGGGTGACCTATTGGCAAATCCATGGTGCATGGTGAAGCGGTTTATGTCAAAAGGTTAAAGACGGCGCTTTGCGAAGCGTGCGTGTGTGATCCGTTTGTTAGTGGGCCTTAACGGTAGCCCAAGAGAGTCAAACCCTAAGAGTTTTAGGCCTCCACTATAAATAGGAGGAGATGGTGGCTGCACCTCTTTCTCGCTCGCCTTTTTATGTTTCAAAATCCTAATTGTCTTTAGGGGAGTTGAGGTGGAGGCTAGGGCTCTTGATGGTTTGTGGTGAATTTCGTGATCTTTGATTGTCCACTGATCCATGATGGTACGGATGTAATCCAGCATCAATCACGAAATCAATCTATGCAAGGTTTGCTTGAGATAAGTCTCTTTTCGTTCTTGCTTTCAATTTCGTGTTTTTAGGGCTTTCTTTGACCCGCATGTTTGTGATTTATTCTTTCACGTGAATTAGCTTGCTGTGATATGTGTGAATCTATCTAGCATCATCTTGATCATCAATCTCTCACGAACAAGTATTAGGATCAAGTTTTCGTTCTTGCCCGGTTTTAGACCTTCTGTTAATCAATTGGCAATTGCTCAAGATCGTTCCAAGAATTGTCCTAATATTCAATTGGAATAGGTCCTCAATAGCATATAGAAGGTGTGTGCAAAGTTTCATAAAGATTGGAGTTGAGAATCAAAAGTTTCACCTAATTGCAACTTCGTCATCGGTGATTTTATTATTGCGGAGACGGTTCGAGTCGGCGGTCGGACGCCCGTCATCACCGGTCGACCGTTTTGGAGCGGTCCGACCGCTTGACCTAACGCCGGTCGATCGCCCGGACAATCGGTCCGACCGGTTGGGTCCATGATCGACCGCCTTTGTCTTTGTGAGTTTGCAATCTTAGTTGATTTTGTTATTTTGCTTAGGGATTTAATTGGATTCAATACTAGTCTTCCATTTGTCTTGGTATATTGATCTTCATAGCTTCATCATAGCTATTGGAGTGAAATTGTGTTGAATTCATTATTTGGGAAAAAGTGAGCGTGCTCCTATTCACCCCCCCTCTAGTCGCCTTTTCGGTCCAACACAACTTGAGAATGCTAGATCTGAACTAAATAAAATTAAAAGTGCTCCTTGTGAAAAATGTTTAGAATCTAGTAAATTGATTGCTTTTAATGTATTTGATTCTAGCCCTTGCACTTCTTGTTTAGAAAAACAACGTGAAATCAAAGATATCTTAGAAGCTGCTAGAGTCAAATATGCTAAGCTTAAGGACAATATTGAAAATACTACTTGTGCTTCTTGTTCTGCTCTTAAGCTTGAAATTGCTTTATATAAGGAGAAATCTATGGATAAAACTTGTGATGCTTGTGTTAATTTGAGAAAAGAAAATGCTTACCTTCATGATACATTAGAGAAATTTTCTAAAGGTAAGAAACAATTAAACATGATTCTTGACAAGTCTAAAACTCCTTATAAGAAGCAAGGTTTAGGATTCAATTCTTTTCAAGACAATTCAAACCCAAAAGTCATTCAAGTCTTGGAAAAAGGTTTAATTGAATTCAAAACCCAACCCGCAAAAACATCTTTTAAATCTGCAGGTTTTGCCCAACCTTGTATTATTTCAAATGGTGCTTCTTCTAGTGGTACCAAGTATCATTGCACTTATTGCAAGAAAGGTGGGCATTTGATTGAATTCTGTTGGCGTATGTTGAAAAATGATAAGAAAAATCTTGATAGAATTTCATTCAGGCAACCTAGAGCTTTTATGAGACATGGTAACACTGAAAAGAATAAACCTGAATTAGGATTTTTCTCACATGCAAGTCATTATGTTTCTAAATACCCTAATTCTAATATTCTTCAGGTTGGCGGTCTGACCTCTGGTGGTCACCGGTCTGACCGATTTGGTCGCGGTCCGATCGACCAAGACAACGCTTCGGTCGAGACCATACTGACGATTTAATTCCCATGTTAATTTAAACATTGCTCATAATGAATTCTAGATAAAATCAAGGATAGTACTTCTGGTTTGTATACTCCTTTCAGACGTGTGTCTCGGTACTGGATTCCTAAATCTTGTTTATCTAACCCCAGTATTGAGACACATCGTTCTTCTGCTCCTTGATTTTCAGGATTACCGCGGAAAGGGGAAGAACACGTGGTTCGTTGACTCCGGGTGTTCACGCCACATGACCGGAAACTCAAGATGGTTCACCTCTTTCACGCGGGCAACAGGTGTTGACTTCATCACCTTTGGAGATGATACACAAGGGCGAATTGAAGGAACATGATCAATTAGGGTAAACAATAAATTCATTCTAAAGGATGTCGCTCTTGTGGACAAGCTTAGGTATAATCTCCTTTCTGTATCTCAGCTTCTTGATGATGGCTATGAGACTGTTTTTAAGAAAAATGCTTGTCATGTGCTTGATTCTCTTGGTGAGCTTGTGTTTGGAATATCTAGAGTTGGTAGAATTTTTGGGCCGATTTCTCGAATCTCTTCTTTGGATCTCTTAAATGTTTGCTTACTTCTTCTTGATTTCTGGATTTGGCATCGACGTTTGGGGCATATTGGTTTTGATCATCTGACACGAGTTAGCAACCTTGACCTCATGAGAGGTTTGCCCAAACTCAAAGTCATCAAGGATCTTTGTATATGCGCCACAGTAGGCATGGCAAACAAGTTGCCGCCTCACACCCTTCTCGTGACTATGGTTATGGTAGACGGACCGGGACGGTTGCTTCATATGGATCTTGTTGGTCTGCTAGAGTCCGTCGATTGGTGGAAAATGGTATATTCTAGTCATAGTCGATGATCTTTCAAGATATACTTGGGTATTCTTTCTTACTTCAAAAGATGAAGCTTTTGGTTATTTTCATGACCTTGCTCTTCGTTTGGCTTCGAGCTTCTCGGTGCTTTGAGAGCGATTCGCGATGATAATAGCACGGAGTTCAAAAATGCTTCTTTGCTTCTTTTTGTCTTTGGCGTGGTATTGAGCATCGCTTCTCCTCTCCACACGTCCCTCAACAAAATGGCGTGGTGGAAAGGAAGAATAGGATCTTGGTCGAAATGGCTAGGGCGATGCTAGATGAGTATAGCACAATCAAGAGATTTTAGGCGAAGCTATTGCTCTGACTTGCCATATTGCAAATCGTGTCTTTTGAGACCTTCTTTAGGCAAGACTCCTTATGAGCTTCGTTTTGGTAGAAAACCCTCTGCTTCGCATTTTGAGTTTTGGATCAAAATGTTTTATTCTTAAGACAGCAACTTAGATAAATTTGAATCAAGAACTTTTGATGGGTTATTTCGGGTTATCCCGCTCATTCGAGGGTTTTGGGTTTTTAATACTGAGACTAACCTTATTCAGGAGACTTGTAATGTCACTTTTGATGAGGCTGCCCCGAGCTAGATCAATTGCTACTGAGATGATTCACGGTGACAGAGTATTTTGTGGAGGAAGATGAGAACGAAGCTGGTATCATTCCTTCATCTGCTGCTGAGGCGCCCATATTGATACAAGAACCTGCTACGTCTACTTCACCTTCAGTTGAGGCTACTACTGCATCTTCATCATCAGCAGTACCTGCGGAGGTCGAAGAAACGATATCTCACCCGGCGCTCCACTTCGCATTCAGACAAAGATCCTCCTGATCGATAATAGTTTTTCTGAGACTATGTCCAGGGAATTTGAGATGAGTATGATGGGAGAGCTCAATTACTTTTTGGGACTTCAAATTAAGCAATGCAAGGAAGGAACCTTTATCCATCAGACAAAGTACACTAAAGATCTACTCAAACGCTTTGATATGGGTGACTGCAAGCCAATTTCAACTCCCATGGCAACTTCAACTGTTTTGGATCGGATGAGGAAGGAGAAGTCGTGGATCAACGCGAGTACCGCAAACATGATCGGCTCCCTTCAGATCGACGGCCTCGAGACCAGACATTCACTTCACGGTATGCCTTTGTGCAAGATTTCAGGCGTCTCCGAGAACTTCCCATCGCCAAGCCGTTAAGCGCATATTCAGGTATTTACATTCTACCCTCTTGTATGGCATTTGGTATTCCTGCTCTTGACGTTGTCCATTAGGGTTTTGATTCGATTTTGCGGGTGTCGGTTAGATAGGAAGAGTACCTCGAGCACTGTCACTTCCTAGGCACTTCTCTTGTATCTTGGTCTTCTAGGAAGCGGTCTTACATTGCACAATCCACTTCTTTGAAGCGGAATATGTAGTATTTGCTAGTTCAGAGCTTGATTTTGTGGATGACGTCCACTTTGAAAGATTATGGGTTAAACTTTGCTAGTGTTCCTCTTTTCTGTGATAACACTTCTGCTATTAATATTGCTAAAAACCCAGTGCAACATTCTAGGACTAAGCACATAGACATTCGCTTTCACTTCCTTAAAGATCATGTTGAAAAAGGAGATATTGTGATGCACTTCGTAGAGTCCGAAGCTCAATTGGCAGATATTCTCACCAAGCCTTTAGATCAAACCAGGTTTTCCACCTTGAGAAGTGAGTTAGGGGTAATTTATCCCTATGGGTTGGTTTGAGGGGGAGTTTGATCTTTTCTGATCTTTCCTTGTTCTTTTGATCTTTTATTGTTCTTTTTCTGAACTTAGTGATCTTTTTGAACTTTTTAGGTTGTTAGACTTCTTAGTGCATCTCATTGTATCATATTGCATTCATATGAAAAATACAACAAATGGTATGAAAAATCCAAAAAGATGCATTGTAATATAAGACTTTCTGCTTATCTTTTAAAATTGATGAAGCTTTGCCTATTACCCTTTGTAGCTTCAGTACTTCAATTCGTGCTCAATGTCATGTCCAGTTCTTTGACTTGCTAGAATTATCATGCTTTTACATGTGTAGCTAAGTCTTTGCTATATGAGCTAGAACTTTAAAACAACTCGAACTAAGAAATTACAATTTATAGATGTATTAACGAGTTGCGCAATTAGTGCTCCTCTTGTGACATTGGCCCTGTCAGAATTGCTTTGTCAGCTCTTTGATCTAAAATTGACCATTAGTTGAGCTTGTGTGTTCTTGAGATTCTAAAACTGCTCATGTGAAAAATGAAAATCAAGATTGTCTTATGCTTAAATTGTGCCAAACTATTCTTACGAGACTGCTTGTCAAATGACACGAACTTGGAGATAGTTTGATGAACCAGACGATCTCATGGGGACTGCTTGTCAAAAATGATATGAACCTCAAGATTTGTCGCCCTGGTAGAAGCTTAGAAAGAGTTTGTGGATGGCTCCTAGTCCAGGATCTTCTTTACTAAGATATACCGTTAATCAACTTTTGGTCGAAGCTTAGGATGAGTTTGTGGATGGCTCCTAGTCCAAGATCTTGTCACTAAGTTAGATCATTAGTCAACTTCAATATTCAATGCATATGAGAAAAATTGTTGACAAATGGGCATTTACAAAAAGATTGAGCGAAATGATTCAATACAGGACCTGATTGACTCTTAATGTGGTCTTTGTTAGATTTTTGATCTCATTTTGACATTTTGACATGGCCAATTTCATTTTAGGATCCCTGTTGATGAACTTGCTGAATTTGAAGCGTTGCTTAAATTGAACAAATCTACTGCTTTACTTTTGAGCCTTTGTGCTTAGCTTTGATATATATGTCTTACCATGATCTTACTAGCGCTGTCAGGCTTGATATGCTGTTTGTGCAATATTAGAAATACTGGCTAGCTCTTTTGGGTAATCTCCAAAGCTTCTTGCAATCAAAAATTGAAAAATACAAAAATGAAGTCACTCCATTGCACTTCATGCATACTCCTCTTTATGCTTATTTTATTTTTGCTTCTTTCTCTATTCTCTATTTGTTATCTCTGGATGAGAGGAAGGCGTGATTCCTTGATGAATCCATTGTCAAAGGGGGAGAAGATGTGTTAATGAGAAGATAATTCTTTGTTGGGGGAGAAGATTATACAAAGGGGGAGAAACTAAAAATTTGAAAGTTTTTAAAAATTGAGGATCATAGTGAGGGGGAGTTCTTGAGTTGCATTCTTATTGTCTTATTGTATATTCTGAACTTGAATTGCATTCTTTTATCCTCACAATGATCATAGGTCAATTGAACAATTGTTCTTTCATATGGACCTCATGTGAGAATTTTGACCCTTTCTCGAAATCAAAGTTTTATGCTTTTTTGCCTTGTCTCACATGCCTATACTATTACGATGCCGACTTGGTCATTTACATTGCTTTTTCTTGCTTATGGACCAAGTTGTGTCTTTGTGCAAAACTGCGAGTAAACTCGTTTTCAAACCTCTTACTTCATTTTCTGGATAATTGCCAATGTGTTCATCAAGGGGAGATTGTGGATATCATGGGAATATTCTCGGATCTTAGGATGATGTGACAATTGGCAATGGTGTTTACGGTTTGTCGTTTCACGAGTTTTCGACAAAGCTACAGTGCATTCAGACGGGGAGGTCCGACCGTCCTAGCATCGGCGATCCGACCGGTCCCAAATAGGTCGGACCGGCCATGTGCGGCGGTCGGACCGGTTGTGACCTAAAAGTGGTCAAAACGAGCTGGGCCAAAAATAGGTGTTGTAGGCAAGTGAGGGGATCCCAATGCACTTGGTCTCATGATTTTTGGAGTCTCTAGTAAGAAGTTCTATTCGTTTTTAATTTCCAGAAGGTTTCGGAATTTCAGGGCATGAATTTCGGCTAAGTCCCTAGGGGCGGTCCGACCGGCTCACAGAGCGGTCCGGCCGGCTCAAATGGAGCGGTCAGACCGGTATTGACTTGAACGTCGGCCAACTTCGTGGCGATGTTGTTTTATTAGGTCAAAGTCATTGGTATCGTGGCATATGGTTTGCATGATGCATGTTTTGACTAACATGGGTCAAGTTGTGAAGAACTTGTTCCCGAATTCGTGTTTGCTTATCTATGGTTGTGCAGGTTGCTTGGTGGTCAACGACGGTTAACGGCGAGGAAGATCGGGACTAGACTTGGAGAGTTGAGGTCCAGAACGATCAACGATGCCGGGTGAGGTCAACGACTCAAGCGTGACACAAGATGGACAAAGGTGACCTATTGGCAAATCCATGGTGCATGGTGAAGCGGTTTAGGTCAAAAGGTTAAAGACGGCGCTTTGCGAAGCGTGCGTGTGTGACCCGTTTGTTAGTGGGCCTTAACGGGAGCCCAATTGAGTCAAACCCTAGAGAGTTCTAGGCCTCCACTATAAATAGGAGGAGGTGGGGGTTGCACCCTCCCCCTCGCTGTTTTTCACCTCTTTTGTTGCTTGCAAAACCCTAATTGGCTTAGGGGGAGTTGAGGTGGAGGCTAGGGTTTTTCATGGTTTGAGGTGATTTTCGTGATCTTGGATTGACCACTGATCCATGATGGTGTGGGTGTAATCCAGCAACGATCACGTTCTTAATCTATACAAGGTTTGCTTGAGATAAGTCTCTTTTCGTTCTTGCTTTCAATTTCGTGATTTTAGGGCTTTCTTTGATCCGCGAGTTTGTGATTGATTCTTTCACGTGAATTAGCTTGCTGTGATATGTGTGAATCTATCTAGCATCATCTTGATCATCAATCACTCACGAACAAGCATTAGGATCAAGTTTTCGTTCTTGCCCGGTTTTAGACCCTCTGTTATTCAATTGGCAATTGCTCAGGATCTATCCAAGAATTATCATAATATTCGATTGGAATAGGTCATCAATAGCATAGAGAAGGTGTGTGCAAAGTTTCGTAAAGATTGGAGTTGAGAATCAAAAGTTTGACCTAATTGCAACTTCTTCATCGGGCTGATTTTACTGTTTCAGATCGGTTCTGGAGCCTGCCGGTCAAACCGCCCATCAGCACCGGTCAGACCGATTTTGGAGCGGTCCGACCGCCAGCACAACAGCGGTCAGACCGCCCGGCAATCGGTCCAACCGGCTGGGTCCAGAGGTCAGACCGCCTGTGCTTTGAGATTCTGTAATCTTAGTTGATTTTGTTATTTTGCTTAGGAGATTTAATTGGATTCAATACTAGTCTTCCGCTGTACTGGTATATTGATCTTCATAGTTTCATCATAGCTATTGGAGTGAAATTGTGTTGAATTCATATTTTGAGAAAAAGTGAGCGTGCTCCTATTCACCCCCTCTAGTCGCCTTTTCGGTCCAACAGTTGTGAAGATGCAAAATTAATAATGGAAATGGCCTAACAACGGGGCAACAATTGATGATGGAACCTTGTTATGCAAGTATAACTAACCAACTACTTATTAGGGGAAATGCTTCTATATGTACGACGTCAATGTGATTGCTGATAAGGTGTTAACTACTGAAGATGCACATACTTATTCCCCATTTGTTTTTGAAATCACATGCTAGTTCTAGTTCTGATCGACCAATCGAGCTAATTTTCAGAGGTTTACATGGGGTTAATTCCTTATTTACCACTAGAAGTTGATCCGATCCCTGATATGCCATCGGAAAAATGCTCCTCCCTTCATTGTCATTTGATCCCAACTTTCATCCTTTATTTGCCACTTTCGTCAGTCCACTGTGAGTTGGATGTTAAGTGTTGTGCGAAAAGATGTTTTTGCCCTTATACTTAGTACATACCAAGCAGTAGACCCTTAGCACTAGCAGTAGTAGTTGGAGAAGAGACGGAGGGGGTTCATCGACCATGTTGAGGACGACCACTACCTTGCTGCGTGCAATGCGCCTTCACCGGCGTCCACCCCTACCAGCTTGCCACCGCAGCTGCACAAATCCACCCGAGGCTCGAGGCCACGGGGGAGCTCTCACTAGCCTAATTGGGGGGCACGTTGAGGCGGCACCAGGGACACGGCGCTCCGACGTCTGTCACCGCCTGCGATGCCGCCTACGACCGCTGCCTCACCGACGCCCACCCCTACCAGCTCGCCGCCACAATCGCGCACCTCCACCTGGGGCTCGAGGGTGTGGGTGAGCTCTCACCAACCTAATTTGTTCGCGCCCTGGTCACCATCGTTATTGTTGCAGCCGAGGAGCACCTTGCGTTCCCGCCGCTCCGTCGCGTCTCCGGCCAGAACGACCGCCTCATGCCGTGTTCCTAGACGTCTCGAGCCTTTCCCTTCAAGCAATTGGAGTTGAGTCGCCGCCATCAACGAAATCGAGATCGTCATCTCCTTCGTTAGCCGAGCACCATCGTCGCTGAAAATTCCACGCTGCCATTGAGCTCCTTCCCTTCCATCTATTTCATCAAGTTCGCTTTGCCGCGTTTTATCCTGTGCTTCCCTTTCCTTTGCTGGAGAAGCCTCTCAGTGCCGCACCACCATATGTTGTGGCTGCGCCACCGCCTTTGCCTTGCCACTGACAATCTCTGGCGACCATTGGGTTCCGAGCCCACACTGTTGAGTTCATCTTTGCTTCCTCTCCCCAATGCGCAGCTTCATCGTGCCTGGCGAGCCACTTTCGTCGTGGGAGCACGCCAGTGATGTACTGCTCTCGCCATCCGCCATTGACCTTGGCGCTTGGAGGGACGAGGAGGTGGTCGGTGATGGGAGGGCGGAGGATCTGGTGGCATTTGGTGAGAAAGAGCGATGGGGGAGGAGGAGGAGCAGGATACTGCCAGTTGTGGCATCTGGTAAGGCACGAGAGAGGAGAGGGAGGATGGTGGAGAAGGAAGAAGTTGACATGTGGGTCAAGATGTGAGGGTAAGATGGGTATTTTTGAGAAAAACTGATATGTTTTTATTGTTCTCGGTGTGGTGCCCTAGCGAAAACTAACGCAAGTGATAAATAAAGGATAAAAGTTGAGATCGAATGACAATAAAAAGACGAGTATTTTTGCATGCAGACACCTCCCGAAAAGGACTGCCTCTGCATTATCAATCAATAGACGTTAACATCCGCATCAACGTAACGCCTCTTCCGTGTACATAAAACGCATATATTCAAAGTGAGTCTCGACATTTTTGGATCAAGTTTGTTCTTCTTCCTCCTTGGTCCAATCACACGTCGTGCATTTGCCATAACCAAATGTACACTTGGTAAAAGCATCATCCCTTGCACGGATCATTGCATGGATACTGAACTGAAGTATTACTGACAAATGACTTGTCTTGTCAATAAGGAATAATAGTAGCATAATAGCATTTATGTGCTATCTGGACAGCAATAGAGACAGGTACACCTCAAACTGTCTGTCTTGTTGCCTCCACCCGATCTGTCTGTACTACCGATGGAACCCTATATGGGCGCATGCATTTGCCATTTAGATTAATTTTGCAAGCGTCAGTATTCATGCAATCTCCTCCGAGCGAGCATCTATCATAATTCATCAAAGTTCAGGCCAAGAACGCATCAAAGTTCAGGCCAAGAACGCATGCATGCTCTCTATTCTCTCCTGCCGACACCTGAAATTGCGATGAGAACCAACAATTTAGGAATTGATTTGGACGACAAAATTAAAGATATTTCTCGCAAGATGATCGTCTCCCCGATCAGATCGGCCTCCTCGAGCGTGGGAACAGCACGCGCGTTTGGCGCTGCATGTCTGAAGTCTGAACTGATCAGCGTCCGTAGGAGCAGTATCGATGTGCCGAATGTGTAGGGGCGGCGGATTGAGACGAGTGAGCCCACTGTTGCTAACGAACGTCTTTGTCCTGCACTCCTGCTGCAGGCACCGGCTTAATTTGCAATCCCATACGTACGCACGCGCCTATCTTTGCGTGCGTGTAGCTCGGTGTAGGCGCTACGAGTGCGTCTCCTCGTACCGCTCGCCGTCTTCACGGCAACGTTCTGTACTCACTATGCGTGCCTAGCAGTATGTACTGCTCTGCGCTAAATATTAGATGTGGTCCCGTCCTGAAGATGGCGTGAAGCGTTTCATCTGATCGGCAGCAAAGAAATTAAGCTCCTACGTACAGTTCAGACCATTCCGACGAGAAGGAAGCTGTCAGCTTCGCGGTTTCACATACAAGGAAGCAAATTGAAAGCAGGCAGGCAGGCAGGTAGCGAGACGCGGGACATTTATTGTTCTCTACTGATCGCGATCCAACCCCGGCCAACGGGAACCAGTGTTCTTCGTCGTCCTCCCCGACATTTTCGTACACACGGCGGCGACGACGACCTTCTTGCGCGTCTAATTCTTAGGATGACAAGATTCCATTGCATGCACCTACGTTCTGCTACTGCTTTATACTACTCCTTCAGTTCCGCTATATTTGTCTGTAGTCTTGGTCCTCAGGAATACTGGTTTCGATATTAATCTATAGCGTAGTTATTATAATTTTTACTCAATCTACCCCTATTTAAATGTTTTAAATAAGGTTAAGTGATTATGGTATATCATTTAATATGGATATCTATGATCATTTCTCATTAACAATTTTTTAAATTAAGTGATTTATTAGTCTAAACGCATGATAATCTACGGACAAATATAAACGGAGAGAGTCCAATCGAGCGGCTGCTAGTGCCAGCGCATGTCTGTCGTGACTCCAGCAGTATGAATGGCAGTTTTGTCCTCGTCCAGGCGTATTTTTCTTTTGTTTTGTCACGAGCGTATGATACCATTGTTCTTAGAATTTTTTTTATTAATTAAAATTTTTAAATTTTATTTAAAAGTTAGCTTCCTGTGAACTTTATTTTTAATTCTAATACCAATATCTTTGGTCATACACCACCGCCTGGTGTGACAAAACAACACTGACACCACCGTGATTTGTGATCGCATTCACAACATTTCAAAGGATTTCTGCAGAATGTAATTTGCTTTGTCTCACATTTTTATCTTTATTTATCTGCATGTTGTGGTAGGTTTTCTTAGGATTCCTGCTCAATTTTATTGATTGATTGCTTCTTCTTTGAATCTTGTTGATTATTTATGCTGTATGCGTGCCCTCTAAAATGAAAAGTGAGATAGGAATACGTGATTGTCTCATGCCTGAAGTGTTTGACCATATCACTGTACTATATTCCTAGCTGCTACAGCATGCTCTCTTCTTATTCTTGTGCTGGTCATCTTACTTAAATAAATGGGAGTATGAGAGGAAGAAAGTCTGATCTGTTCAGTGGATTTCACATGATCTCGACTGTTTTGCGGTCCTAATTGGAGTATTCAGAGCCCGCAGGTAAGATGAGAAAACAGAGTCCATGCCATCTATCAAGCATCCATTCAAGCGGTCCTGACCATTATTGGAATGAATGATTTCTCCAATGAGCCAAGGGATTAGTTGATGAAACCTGCATTTATGATAGGATGTGACCAGAAACCTGCATGATTACACTGCCTCTCGAGTGATTCGGCTCACAAGGGCACAGGAACCAGCCAGCTGATTGAGGCATGGATCCTGGCTTGTGATAGGTATCTACCACCCTCATCAATTCAGATGCTGATAGGTTAGATAGTGGTGCACCATAACCTTTTCTACCCTTTTTTTCTTTTCCATCATAGACAAAGTCACACACTTGGAAATTGGATTTGGAGGGGATCAATGAATTGGTTGGAGGTCCAGGGCAAATGATGTTTTCGTCCAAGTGACCACCTGTGTATGACACGTGCCAAAGGTTTGACGAAGTAGCCCCACTTCAGTAGCAATTATTTCGTGGAATCATTAGTTATCATATTGCCAGATTTTGTTAATCTCCTAGAACCTACTAGCCTTGAATAGGGGATCCTTGAATAAAGGACAACAGGATGAAAGGAAATTCAAACTAAATCAGTGTTGTATCATTGCACAAAACAAAACACACAGGTAGGATAGGATGTGTCTCAGTACTACCAGGGTAACATGACACGTGTTCCATACCAAATTAAGATAAAAGCTATAGACAACATAGGTGTAATATTATGCAGCTTTCACTCTAAACAAATGCGTCCTAAAATTTATGCAGCTTTCATATAAATGCTTTTAAGTGTTGCTTAGTGTGCCATTTGAATTTAAAACTTCACAGTTCACACTGACCTTCTGTATAGTATTTCTTCGAGAGTGGATATGAACCTTCTGTACATGCAGACCCGTGTTGTGGAATCTGCAGACGTTTATTATTCTGCCGGCTTTCTGAATCACTGAGGTTCGATCGAACGACATGTAGTCTCGCATCAAAGCAAAGATTGTAAGATAAGCTTCATTTTCTGACTAGAAAATTCAAAGGAATATGTCATTCCATAGAATGGCCTTTTAGGATTTGCTATTATAGAGGATGCAATTAAGAATTTGGCACTCTATACATAATACATTGTCAATTCAATTCAGATTTTGTCGTTTTTGCTCTTTTTCCTTGTTTTCTGTGTTAATTGTCGTGGTCTAAAATCGGGAAAGTAAGGGGGGGAAAAGGGGAAATGGCAAAGTTTGAATTGGCAAACGAATAGAGTGATAAATTTTGAATTACATTCTCTATAATGGCAAATCACGGAAAAACACTATATAGATTGTCATATTCTCATTTGTCCCAAAATTGAACGCATAAAATATTCTCCATGGAGTCTCGCAGCCCAGGCAGAGCCCGTCTATCTGTAAATTCGACCCGATCGAAACCCAGACCTGGCTTCCCGTGACTTTTACGTTTGTACAAGTTTCTACTAATCTACTATCATGTGTGTGTCTCAAAAAAGAAGTTACTATCATGTGAAGTCTTCTTCGATTCATGTTCCAGTAGACTACTAGTAGGCAGGCACGCGGTATTGTGTGAGAACCCGACAAATCAGACTTTCTTAACCATCAATAAAAGCATGTATTAGGATCAATCACATTAATCACTCCTTTAGGATTGCATTCAATAGCTCGCACAGTTGTCATTAAAGCATTAGCATAATCCAATTCCGGATTTGTTTACAAGAGTTTTTTTTACATCAAATCAAAGTATAGAATTACATCGTTTAATCTCAATGTTCGGTATGCGCATTGCATGATTCTCTCGGAAGTCCTCCTTGCCATTCCACCAGCCACCCTTGCAGCTTCTGTGACTTAGTAAAGCTGAATGCATTGCCTTCCTACATTAGTACTTTGCACAGCCCCAAAGCTAGTCAAACCATTCTCCTGTTTCCCAGGACGTATAGTTCATCACCTGTTCCTCGGGGACACTTCAGCGATCACAAGCAGCACAGCCAATTCCAGAATCCAGAACTACAGCCATACATTCCCCCTGGCCGAACCCTGCATAGCAATGCAGCCATACATCTCCCCTTGCACCGCAAGCTTGCACAGCATCCATTTTCACTCCCCATTTCTTCCCAGCAGCACCCAGTCTCCATCTCTTCTCAGCAGCCCCCCTCCCTACCTCTTCCCCTCAGCCAGAAGAAAGCCAGAGGAAGCAAGAGGCCAGGAAGAGCACCAGAGGAGGCAGGAGGCCAAGAAGGAGCCAGGGAGCAGGGAAGGCGCCAGCAACGCAGCTCATTCATCGATCCACCTCTCCATCAGCTCCAGATCATCTCCTAACCGACCCAACCCCAAGAACCACAGGTAGACCAGATCTATCCATTCCTCAAACATTTTTGCCATTCATCCATACTCAGTAGCCTTGTCCAGCCTACCATAGAATGTTTATCAGTCATCAGCACTTTAGCTATCATTCCAGAGCACTAGGAGAAGTAGAGAGGAAGAGCAGCTTAAGGGCATACCTCAGTGTGCCAGTGAAGCCAGTCATCCCCCTCCATTTTCGGTTGGCAGCCGAATCCACCCGCAACCATCCCAGTGGCCTCCATCATCCAGATCCATCATTATAGTCATGCATGCATAAGCACCAGCCAGCTTTAGTAGTGGATTTGCATAGATCTACTAGTAATCATCAATCGGAAGCCATTAAGGGAGAGGAGAACAAACCCTAGTAGCAGAACCAGGCCGGGCTGCTTCTGGCTGTGGACCGAGCCGGCCGGGCCAGAGCACGCCAGATCGGGACGAGTAGAGGAGATCCAATCGGAAGCGGCCGGCCTTGCCTTGCGCCGGGAAGAAGATGGTGGCGTAGGGAGCCGAGCCGGGAGGAGACAGTGGCGGTAGAGAGTGCCAGAGAGGGAGAGCCGAGGGCGGTCGGCCGAGTAGCAGGCCGGATCTGAGGAGCCCAGGGCGGTCGGCGGCCGGGAGGCCGAGCCGGCCAAGCCGATGCACACCGGACCGGCAGGAGCCGCGGAGAGAAATCGAGGCGCGGCACCTCGGCCGCAGGAAGCCGGCCAGCGAGGAGGCGGCAGCGGCGATGGCGTGGCCACGAGGAGCGGCAGAGCGAGAAGCGGCGCAACGCGAGGAGGAGACGCCAGGAGGAAGCAAATGGGGAGAAGCCGAGAGAGGAGAGGAAGAGTCGGGAGTGAGGAGAGACCGAGGGAGATGAGTGTTGGTAGGGTGGAATGGGGAATAGAAGAGGGGGTAGTTAGGTAATTAGGAGGTGATTAGGTGAAGGACCGAAATGGCAACAGAGGGGGTGAATGGTGCTTTAAAATTAGGAGCTCCCTTTGTCGTAATTAAATAAGACCTACAAAGTCCTCTGGATAACTCAAGAAGAGTGAAGCAAAATCGAGAACGAAAAGCGAAACTTGGTATTACGTAGAAATCGGAAGTTCGATTCTACCCGTGATAGTTCCGCACTCGGAAGTTCCGGGGTTCATCTTGGAAGTTCCGCTGCGATAATTCACCATGGACAATCGGAAGTTCGATTGTCCCGAAGAAGAACAGTCTTCGGGTTTTCCCAAAAATCCAAAATGCAAAATCTTGAGTGCTCTTCTCGGTCAAGGTTCACAGGACATCATCCTAAACACCATCTTGACCTTATAAAGAAGAATCGCAAACAAAGATCCAATAATCAAGCTAAATATGGATTTCTTGAAGAAGGGCAAGAAAGACCAAAACCCAAAATAGACACGATTCTCGATTCTTAGTTCATGAGACTTTGGGAATCCATTAGCAATAGCAAAACGACTCTAGATATCAAGTTTCATGCTATTTCATACGACGAATCAAAAGATACATCAAAACCCTAAATATTCAACATGAACGAGAAGAGAATAGAGAAAGGCATAGGCAAGTAATCAAAACCTCGAGAGATTCATTGATAGAAATCAAAAGATTACAAGGAAACACAGAGGAATGATTACAAGATTTTGATTCATTCTCTCTCAACAAACTCTCAAAGCAAAACAAACCTTTTGCTAAGGCTAACCCTAATTTTCTTTTTCCAAAAGTCGACCCTAACTCCGTGGTTCTCCCTATTTATAGCCTTGGCTAATGGGCCTCCAACCCATTAAGCCCGCTACACCCGAACGAACCGCCTCCACTTTTGCCGCTTTGCGAAAAGACCCTTCGCCCTTTGCGCACCTTCCGAAGCCTCCGTACACCTTGTTGTGCACGACTGCAACCGCTTCAAGATTCACGCCGTCTTCGACACATCCCGACCGCTCGACCTCAACGCCTCCTGCGCTTAGTCCGGTCCACGTGTCTCGCCACGACTCCATCTTGATGCCCCGCGATCAACACGCACAAAAGCACATTACATAGCATTGCACAATATCATAGCATCAATATTTGTATAAGACTCAAACTCATACAAAATCAAAATCACAAAATAATCTTCTCTGCACAGTTCTGGACACAATCGGAAGTTCCGCAATTACCACAGCGGAAGTTCCGATTTCCGGAACATCCGCACTTGTCAGAATTATCGGAAGTTCCGTGCTTACCATGCGGAACTTCCGATCTTCTAACATGTGCACGCGTCAAAAATTCTATTCCGATTTTCGTCTCGGAGGAATCTCAATACCGAGATATCGGACACTCAGCTACCCCATGTGCGGAAGTTCCGATTCTCTTCAAATTAAACCAAAACCTGTAAATCGGAAGTTCCTTTTTCCAACACCGGTAGTTCCGATTAATCGGAAGTTCCGCTCCATGCACAGCGGTAGTTCCGATTTCCCTGACTCAGCCCAGAAACAGTCCAAACCGAAAACCTCAACTCTCAATCTAATCAACATACTTGTCAAATACTCATCACTCAGAGTGGAGGACCTCTCACATGGTCTCTCAATCTCCCCCTTGATGAGTATATTGACAATTACCGAAAAAGCATAAGATGAGTTTGAGATTCCAGTCAACCAAGGTCTAAATAAGAGAAATTAAGCACAAGACCAAGTTGACACAAAGAAAAAGACTTGAGATGGCAATTTTCGCACAAAACTCAAGGCTTTTCTTCAGAAGGCTTTTTCTCACAATCATTCTCCCCCTTTGGCAATAAAATCATCAATATGTAGAAAAGGGAAGAAAAAACTATATGATGTTCATTTTAAGCAATAGGAGCCATGTAGATTATCCAAAATGACTATTAGAGTATTACACCAAGCCATAACACAGAAGAATGCTATCAAGATCATGACAATCGATGTATAGAAGAGCTAAGACAGAAAGTCCATAATCTGATTAATGATCCAGTTCTATAGCAGGTCAAATAAGTCAAGATTGAAATCTAGCTAAAGATATCCAAGGATGATGCAAGCCATGTCAAATAATCTAAGTTGAACCAAGAAGACTCATACTAAACATTTTAGAGTGCTACCAGTTGAAGAAGGACTCATTTTATCCAGGACTTGATCTCTTTAGAGATAAGCAATTTTAGCACATTTTTCTTTTACAAGACATTTTGTTTTAAGGCTCTTTAAGGTTTTATCTCAGTAAAGCAAGCTCTGGACTAGGTGCCATCCACAACTGCCTCCTGAGCTTCAACCATTTTTTTTTGGCCATGTGCTAGATCCCAAGCCTTATGCGACCACTCCAAGCAATAGACTTAAGGAGGTGATCTTAGGTCATCCAAGGCTCCCCGAGTTCATGCCTAGTGCAATGGCAAGCCGTCTCATGAGAAAGATTTGGTGAGATCGGTTTTTCGCACAAAAGAGATCATTTTTGCTTTTGAAGTTTTTAGACCGGTGATTAGAGATAAGTCATGTTTCTTAACAAACCGACATAGCTTATTCAAAAGTTCAAAAGAGATTCAGACTCAACTCGACCTACTTGACATGGCGAAAATCATAAAAGGATAGTTTTAACTGACTAGTCTCAAGAGCTATCATGACAAGATTTTAATTCAAGTTTAGCATTTTAAATACCTTAGCATGGCAAAGACTAAACTACACATAAAAAGTCATGATAGATCTAGCGGTTTAGCATAAATCATGGCAAGATGTAAAAGTGAAAACAGATCATAAGGGATAATCAACAAGGCTCCATTTGATTATCATGAAATGCTTGATGAAATACACAAAAATCCAGATTCCCTTCGAATGAGATGCATCTTTTAATTCAAAGTTGAGTTATGACAAAATTAAGAGTATGGAATAGCCAAGAATAACTCCCCAACCAAAGGAACAAAAACGAGAATCGATAAGTAAAATGTAAAAGGCGGTCCTTTAGAGCATAGAAAAGATATAGAGAAACTATCGCTGCAGACAGATTCTTATCTACCCCATATGATTCTAGGACTATTAGTGATCTACACAAACACTAAGGAGCAAACATCGTCCCTGTCTTCACCCAAGGGTGGCCCGACCCTGCTAGAACCTATAAGAAGTGAGTAAGCTCTACTTAGAGAGGAAGAGACACTAATAAGCAAGATCCTAGAAGCACAAGACAAGAAGTAGCAGATCAAAGCAATGTGGCAAGAGAAACACTCTAACCTATGCCGGAAGGACTTGACCCAAATATTAAAAGAAATGAAACGAGAAAGGAGTAAGCGTATAATATAATATAGTATAATATAATACAATGAGTAGCACAACGCTCCCCCACAAGAAATCCGTAAGGACAAACCACCCCAAGCTCTCCCGCAGAGTCAAAACCGAGAGCCGCCCGGAGGCTTAGTGAAGATATCATAACCGGTGCTCACTCTCCACAACCGGAGCACAATGTCACCCTTCTCTACATGGTCTCTAAGAAAGTGATATCGATATCAATATGCTTGGTCCGAGAATGTTGCACTTTGGGTTCTTGGCAATGCAAATCGCAGACGTGTTATCACAAAAGAGTGGAACGCAATGATAGATAGCCCAAATCTGCGCAGGTCAAGACCATCCAAAGCACTTGGCTACACAGAATCGGTCTGCGACAACGTGCTCGGCCTCTGTAGTGGGATCGCGCAACACCGGATTGCTTCCTTGACGACCAGAGACGAGAGAAGTGCCAATGAATTGGCAAGTGCGGAAGTGCTCTTCCTATCTATCCTACACCAAAAAGTCCATCGGAGAAGGCTCTAAGAGATAGACAAGAAGAGAAAGAGTACGGATGCCATAGTCAATGGTAGCTCGAAGGTACCGAAGATGCGCTTCACCGCTTTGACGGTGAGATACGCGAGGAGAAGCTCAAACCGAGCACAAAGACACACGAAAAAGTGTATGTCCGGTCTCGAGGCCGTGAGGTACAAGAGAGAGCCAATCATGCTCCCGAACTCCTTTTGGTCAATGTGTTCGCCGTCTTCATCCGGATCGAGCATTTGTAGATGCCATCGGAGTTGATATCGGCTTTCCATCATTCATGTCGAAACGCTTCAGAGGTCTCGAGTGTATTTGCCTTGATGAAGAAAGGTACCCTCCCGAGTCTGCTTTTGATTTGGAAGCCAAGGAAGAAGCTCAACTCGCCCATCATGCTCATTTCAAACTCCGAGCTCATGACATCGGAAAACGGGAAGCGAGCACGCGAGGAGCCGCTAAAGATAATGTCATCCACATAAATCCGACGAGCAGAAGATCAGTGCCTAGACGGCGGATGAACAAGGTCTTGTCAATTTTACCCATCTCAAAACCATGGCTCAGCAGATAGGACTTAAGCCTTTCATACCAAGCTCTGGGAGCCTGCTTGAGTCCATACAAAGCTTTGGAAAGCCTGTAGACATGGTTAGGGTATCTGGGGTTCTCGAAACCAGGAGGCTGTCTCACATAGACTTCTTTCTCAATAAGGCCATTGAGGAAGGCACTCTTGACATCCATCTGATAAAGCTTGAAACCCTTAGAAGTGCAAAGGCAAGCGAGATTCTAATGGCTTCAAGTCTAGCTCTGAGGCAAAGGTCTCTTGAAATCTAGACCCTCAACTTGAGAGTACCCCTGAGCTACCAGCCTAGCCTTGTTTCGAATGACTAACCCATCTTCACTTTGCTTGTTCTTGAACACCCATTTGGTCCCAATGATATTGTGACCTTGAGGGGGCTCAACAAGGGACTAGACCTTGTTCCTTTCAAAGTTTTCCAATTCCTCGTGCATGGCGTTAGTCCATGACTCATCAGAAAGAGCATGACAAACGTCTTTGGGCTCAAACGAGGCAACAAAGGCAGAATGGAGACAGAATAGAGACATGCCAGTTTTTGAACGAGTGACTCGCTCAAAGAGATCTCCAATTATCTGCTCTGGAGGATGGTCCTTTTGAATGTGTCTTGGAGGTCCAGGTGAGATGAAGAAGTGGCCTCTACCTCATTAGCGCATTTAGATAGGGACAGAGCCACTAGCTTCGAAGAAGCGTAAGGTAGGGCGATCTCCTCGAGGTGCGGTGGAAGAGGGCACCTCAAGAGGAAGAGAAGGAACTGGATCGGTAAACAACCCTCATCTCCATCCTCCTCATCGTCCACAAAGATGGACTCAGACTGCTCTAAGGAACCTGAGATATCAGGCCTAGTCCCTGGACTGGCCTCATCGAAGGTCACCTCACAGGTTTCTAACAATTTACTAGATTCGCAGCCTGCACTCTATAGGCACGAGAAGAAGTCGAGTAACCCGTAAAGATCCCATCACAAGATCGTGACTCGAACTTATCTAGGTTCCTGCACTGAGAATAAAACACTTGCAACCAAACACACGAAAATGCGAGACGCCGGGTTTTCGCCCATATCTCAACTCATAAGAAGTGCGATGCAAGAGTGCCCAAGAAAAACTCATTAGAAACATGACAAGCGATAGCAATTCCTCATTAAAACTTCCTAGGTGTAGAGTACTCATCAAGCATCGTCCCGCCATCTCGACCAAGGTACGGTTCTTCCTCTCCACAACGCCATTTTGTTGGGGGCGTATGGAGACGAGAACCGTGCTCTACACATGTCTCACCACAAAACTCTCAAAGTAGGAATTCTTGAACTCGGTGCCATTATCGCGTCTTGCTCGTAATGCACCGGGAGCTCAACGAAAGCCTACTAAAAGACCACGAAAAGAGTAAACGCCTCATCCTTCGAGGCTAAGAAAAACACCCAAGAATACCTCGAGAAGTCATCGACCACGACAAGTACGTACCACTTCCCTCCCATCGATCGCACTCTAGCCGGTCCCATCAGGTCCATATGGAGCGATTGACACAGTGCATCTGTCATAGTCATCAGAATCGAGGATGTGAAGCGGCAACCATTTTGTCGTGCGGCAAGGAGCACAAACAAGATCCTTGACCATTTTGAGTTTCGCAGACCACGAATGAGATCGTGGCGCTAACTCGGTCGATGATCAAATCCTATATGACCAAGTCTCCTATGCCGTAAAGTCAAATCACGGGATTCGAAGCAATTAAACATCGGAGAGGATCACCGAAGATCCGAAAAATCAGCACGAAAGATCCTCCCATATCGAAATCCCGCAAACTAGACTACCCAAGAATCAAGAATTTTGCAATTGTTTTTCTTAAAGCTCACCTCGAAACCGCATCGATGGTCGAGAGACGAAAGCGATTATCTCGCAGCTTACTTACTAAGGCAACATCTTTTAAAATAAAAGAATCATTAATGCTCACAAGACCTTTAGCGATGACGCGCCCAAATGAAGCATCTCGAAGGTGATCGTCTCATCACCGGAGCGCGGCTAGGGAAGAAAACCAACGAGACTCACCACCATATGACGTGAACAACCGAGTCTACAATCCGGACCTTTCCTTCCCAAATGGCGACCACACGAGTCAAACAGAGTAAAGTCTCAAGATCGGGGTGAATCACAGAGATTTTGGCACCCAATCTTGAGTAACACGGCGAGCAGATGAAGTAGTCAAGCAAGATCGACCTCTATCTACCCTACGCTCTGTCACTCAACAAGTCAAAGATCTCACTGTTCTTTGGATCCGATTGCTATGGAAGAGCGAGTCGAAGTGCCATAATATCTCGATCTCGCCATGGTAGCTATCTCGAAAGGAAAACGAGATCTACCCTCGGGGCGGCGGAGTTACGACCAAAGGGAGCATGAGGACGAAACTCGAAAACTCGGAAAAACCAAGTCCTCGATCTTGCCCAAAATCATCGATGGAACAAACCTAGACCTCGTGTTGGTCTTAGGTGCACTCAAGATCCGGGTCGACCACAATGTTCCTAAGAGACTCAACACGATCTCTTCGCGCGATCTTGGCGCGCTGAAGCAATGATCAACTAAATGTCCATCTTTCTGACAGAAGGTGCAATGATACTTCGCCTTACGAGGGCGAAGCCGCAGTGGAATCACCTTGTCGTCGAAATCCTTTGAACAAAACCCACGACTTAAAATTGACTTTCTCGATCCGGCTTAGTTTTGATCACACAGTGCTATGGTTTTGAGCACGACAGGTGGATGCTTCCTCATATCCTCCTGGATATCATATCCTAGACCCTGATTAAATCTGCAAATTTTAGATTTGTCTAGAATGAGATTGAGCTTCTTCTTGCCTCCTACAAACCTCTCGAGAGTGTTCATAAGATACTGACACTCCCGAAAGAGAGAGGTGCAAGAAGAGCAGGGGGAAGAAGGGACAGCAGAAGGTAAGGGAGCAGAAGAAGAACCAACAACAGAGGAAAGATTGGCTTGTGCACGCACAGCCGACTTTGGGGGAACAGTCCTACTGCTAACAGATTGGTTCACGTTGCTAGGCGTCTCTACCAAACCCTTAGACTTCTTCCCAGCACACACAATACAAGCAGATGATTGTGTCTCTAGAAGGTCCTTAGTTAGTTTCATACATTTTTCATCCAATGCAACCAAATCACATTTTAGTTTATTACAATGATTGCAAGGTGAGCTAACAAGGTCCTTAGAAGCATACTGAGCCAATTTGTTACTGTGATCAATCATTTTTGAAACCGCTAGATACGATTCTAATTCAAAGAGCTTAACTTAGGACAGCTTTAAACAAGAAACAATAGGCTCTAGTAGCGCAGACTTGAAATTCACAATTTTGTGATCTCGCCTGTTTAGGTTCATCTTAAGATTATTACAATTTTCACAAGTTTCGGTAGATCAAGCAACATGGTATAAAGACCTCTAAGCGAATTGTCCTTAACCTCACATGAGGTGCAAGCGAGCCTCAATAGTAGTGGATGCAGGAGGTGCTACCCTACTCATCTCTAATTCAAGAAGAAGGCTAATGTTCTCTACCTTAATCATGTCAAGTTCGGAGGACACACTATCATGCAAGGTCCTTAGTTTTTCCATATCATCAAGCAAAGCACGACAAGTGTCACAATCATCACGGGAGGGAGCGGATGTAAGTAAAGAAAGCTCCGTGATAGTCTAGCTACTTACTTCTCCAACACGTAACACTTAGCCCTAGACTTAGCATGAAATCTACCTAGCTTAAGAAAAGCATCATTAAGGCGGTCGTAAGTGGGACTAACCTCGTCGGAGTCGGAGTACACTTCGGCTGTCGCTCGATTCGCCCGAGGGCCATGAAGCACATGCCGGGAGAAGTTGTCGTCGTCCTTGGGATCATGATCGTCCTTCCCATCATCGTCCACTCCACCCCTCCACCTCGCCGGTGTCCACTCGCCGAGGCGGTGAGGACGCGATGGAACAGCCTTCTTAGCCTTCCCAAAGTTGCGGAACTTCTTCTTGCCTTGGTCGAGTCTTTGAGGGCTTCGTGTTGCGGTTCTTGTCGGTGTAGTCGTTCTTGCTTGGACCGCCATAGTCACCTTTGCCCTTCCCAAGCTTGGGACGGTTTGCTCGGATGTGGTTGGGGCCACCACACTCGAAACAAATCACAGACCTCCTCTTTTACCATCCCTCCTCCTCTTGTAAGCATGGGAAAACTTCCGAGCTAGGAGGGCTAGTTGTTCATCCTCAAGTCGCTCTAACCGATCATCGGTTATGTCACGAGAGCGCCTAGGAGAACCCGCGTGTCGACTCGTAAGAAGATCGGAGGTGGGATCGGTGACTAAGGCCATCGATGTGACTTCGACCTTGAGAGACAATGTCAATCTCGTGAGTCTTGAGGCGAGTAAAGCGCATCAAGAGTCGTGGTCGAGAGGTCCGTGCTATCTTTGATGGTAGTCACTTTCATCTCCCAAACACGAAGATCAAGTCGAAAGCATCATCGGCGTTATCCGAGTCGGGGTATGTAAGACCGACCGCTCGGAGGTTGCTCAAAATCTTGTGAAAACGCGAAAAGCACTCGTCAAGAGATTCACCGACAAGCATCTCAAATTTCTTTGTATTCACGCTTGAACGGTCTTGTCGAACCGTCTTAATCGAGTGGTGCCCTCATGGTATGCATCGAGGTCACCCGGATGTCATAGCGTAAATCAAATGAGAAATACGATCAAACTCATACGCTTAAACCACGAATGATTATGTTCCTTGCCTTAGCATTTGCCTCAACATCGGCCATGTTTCCGGCATTGATGTTCTCATCGGCGAGAACAACAAATCTAACCTTCACCTTTCTCCGATGGCATACCCACGAGCACGGATGTAAGTTTCCATTCGGCTCTTCGGAAGGGTAATCCGGACCATCAAAAAGCTGGAGGCTTGGTGGAATACTTGTCCGTTGCCATGGCTCAACCGACCGGTTAAGATCTATCAAGAAGAGCTAACCGCTCGATACCAATTGAAGGACCGAAATGGCAACATAGGGGGTGAATGGTGCTTTAAAATTAGGAGCTCCCTTTCTTTGTAATTAAATAAGACCTACAAAGTCCTCTGGATAACTCAAGAAGAGTGAAGCAAAATCGAGAACAGCGAAACTTGAGATCGCTCAGAGAAATCGGAAGTTCCGATTCTACCCGGCGGTAGTTCCGCACTCCGGAAGTTCCGGGGTTCAGTGCGGAAGTTCCGCCTGCGGTAGTTCCGCCATGGACAATCGGAAGTTCCGATTGTCCTGGAAGAAGAACAGTGCGCTCGGGTTTTTCCCAAAAATCCAAAATGCAAAATCTTGAGTGCTCTTCTCAGGTCAAGGTTCACAGGACATCATCCTAAACACCATCTTGACCTTATAAAGAAGAATCGCAAACAAAGATCCAATAATCAAGCTAAATATGGATTTCTTGAAGAAGGGGCAAGAAAGACCAAAACCCAAAATAGACACGATTCTCAGATTCTTAGTTCATGAGACTTTGGGAATCCATTAGCAATAGCAAAACGACTCTAGATATCAAGTTTCATGCTATTTCATACGACGAATCAAAAGATACATCAAAACCCTAAATATTCAACATGAGCGAGAAGAGAATAGAGAAAGGCATAGGCAAGTAATCAAAACCTCGAGATTCATTGATAGAAATCAAAAGATTACAAGGAAACACAGAGGAATGATTACAAGATTTTCAGTTCATTCTCTCTCAACAAACTCTCAAAGCAAAACAAACCTTTTTGCTAAGGCTAACCCTAATTTTCTTTTTCCAAAAGTCTGACCCTAACTCCAGGGTTCTCCCCTATTTATAGCCTTGGCTAATGGGCCTCCAACCCATTAAGCCCGCTACACCCGAACGGAACCGCCTCCACTTTTGCCGCTTTGCGAAAAGACCCTTTCGCCCCTTGCGCACCTTCTGGAAGCCTCCCGTACACCTTGTTGTGCACGACTCGCAACCGCTTCAAGATTCACGCCGTCTTCGACACATCCCGACCGTTCTGACCTCAACGCCTCCTGCGCCTAGTCCGGTCCACGTGTCTCGCCACGACTCCATCTTGATGCCCTGCAGTCAACACAGACAAAAGCACATTACATAGCATTGCACAATATCATAGCATCAATATTTGTATAAGACTCAAACTCATACAAAATCAAAATCACAAAATAATCTTCTCTGCACAGTTCTGGACACAATCGGAAGTTCCGCAATTACCACAGCGGAAGTTCCGATTTCCGGAACATCCGCACTTGTCAGAATTATCGGAAGTTCCGTGCTTACCACTGCGGAACTTCCGATCTTCGGAACATGTGCACGTCCAAAAATTCTATTCCGATTTTCGTCTCAGAGGAATCTCAATACCAGTATTATCGGACACTCCGCTACCCCATGTGCGGAAGTTCCGATTCTCTTCAGCCGAAACCAAAACCCAGGTAAATCGGAAGTTCCTTTTTCCAACACCGGTAGTTCCGATTAATCGGAAGTTCCGCTCCATACACAGCGGTAGTTCCGATTTCCCTGACTCAGCCCAGAAACAGTCCAAACCAAAAACCTCAACTCTCAATCTAATCAACATACTTGTCAAATACTCATCACTCAGAGTGGAGGACCTCTCACATGGTCTCTCATTAGGGTTAGGTTTTGGTAGATTAGAGAAGGGTAATTAGAGTTATGTATTGTATTTAGGGGTAGTTAATTAAGAGGATTAGATGTTGGAAGTTAGGGTTTAGAGAGTAATAAAAATGGGAATTTAGTGGGAAACTGCTAACTGAGTCGGGTTTTGAAAAATATTTGTAAATTAAAATTGACTAACCAATAGGAGTCGCATTAACAGTTTATTCGCTTAATATCACATAAAATCACTAAGTATTTCTCGGCATATTATTTGTATTGCCGCATTGCTCCAGAGGACGAGCTCCAGCCGACCGGTGTTACTAATCAAGAACTCGTCAACACCGACCCCTACTACTTCTACGAAGGCAAGCGATCCTCTTGAACATCAATATAGTTATTTTAAATGTAAACCATATATTGTTGTATCAGGCGTATTGCATCCAAAATGGTTTCCAAAAATCCAAATCAAATGATTGAGATGATAATGGAAAAGATAAAGAATGATGAAAAGAAATGTGATGACTATTATATGGCTGGTAAAGGGGACCCAGGGCAAGGGAAGAAAATGAGAAAATGATGAAGTAAGAGGTGGGACCCC
The DNA here is from genome assembly GCA_036346395.1 of Hsuehochloa calcarea. Lineage (NCBI taxonomy): Eukaryota > Viridiplantae > Streptophyta > Magnoliopsida > Poales > Poaceae > Hsuehochloa > Hsuehochloa calcarea. Next base: position 34,243,071 of record CM070597.1, read on the forward strand.
TTTACATATGGTTATAATATAAGGACCAACAAAACTCTTACTCGGTCAGATGCCGTAATTAAGTGCCAACCATTTTCCCGTTTCGGCGGGCAGAAAATGCTACCTTGTTACGTGATTATGCTTTCCACACCGGGTATTTAATATGTGTGAGTGTGTTTGAGAAACCCCAGATTGGGGCAGGCTCTATATGCGCTAAGGTGGAGGTTGAGTGAAGGTGAGTCCGGCCCAACCAACATTACCAGAACTCGGTGTGAAGATACGTTCGGCACCGACGGAACGTAATGGGTGGAGAAATTAATCACGTAACCTGGAAAACGTTCTGTATTATGAACTCGAAGTCGCGTCAAAGGAAATGCGATGGACCTGGTTCATTTTAGAGTTCAGAATAACTGTGGGTAAAGTGGTACAAACTGCTGTGATGCTATACAAATCATGAATTCATGCCAGTCTCTGGATTGGAGTCTCACGGAACTACTGTGGTCTATCTTCTCTCCGAGTGACCAGTAGTGTTTTCAGTATAAAATTTATCACCATTGTTTTAATGATTTATTTTCAGAATGATATGAGATATAAATTGTGATAACCATAAGAGATATTGACATGAATTGCATCTTTTGCTACTAATGCTTGCTGAGTACGTTGTACTCAACCTTGCTAGTATTCTCCTTTGTAGATCCTAGTCCGGCTGGGAATTATCCCGAGTGGGACGAGGGAAGTGCAGGTACAGATGAGACCGCAGGAGACCTGGACCCTTGCAGCGAGGAGCAGGGCGAGATGGACGCCCTATTCGGCGCTTGGGACGATTAGTGGGCACCTTAGGCGTGGCAGGCAAGAGGAGGACTTGGTCCTATTTTGTTCTTGTAATAATTATGTGTAATATAAGACCTTAGCTTTGTGTGGTTAACTGTCGTAATAAAGAACAGTTTCCATCTTGTTGTTCTGCTGCGTACTTTGATAATGGCTTACTATTCGTCGGAGCGGTGTTCTACCGAGCAGACAAATAGTAATCCGTGTGCCGAAGTGTGATTACCCCTAGGGTAATCACACGGGGCGTCACATATTGCACGTCTGGACACAACATACGAAGCCAACTTCACTCGCTGTCACACGAGCGCAGGGACGGAGCTACAAGGTGGGCTTTGGTTCCCACGATAATAGTGTAATTCAATAGAAAAGGAAGTAATATTTGGAGTAATCTAGTGATTAGTCTTGAAAACGATCATATTTAGATTGCATAATTCACGTATCATCTAGTAGTGTTGGTCTTTTCTGATTTTGAGCTCAAACTCTGTCACTTGCACCAGCATGCCCAACGTTGACAAGCCAACCCTTTTTGGGCTACTGTATGCGAGACAACCAAACACGATCTTTCTCTTCCTTGCAAGTTGCCAGCAGCGACACCCAGCACCCGGTCTACGACCATCGCTAGGAAGAAGCTTCACTGGAGCTCTCCTTCCGGTGCATCCTCTCCTCTGGACGACTCATGCATTTCAAGTCTACGTGACGTATGTAGAGAAAGAAATGGAGTTTTTGCCCTCGATGGCACTGTTATGGCATTTTTGGCACATCATACATCCCGGTGTGCGACACACGTCCACTCCTCCCGCACCTGGACCCCATCTCTACCGTTCGGGGTGAGGGCCAGACAAGACCTGTCCGAGACCCCAGGCCACGGCACCCCTCCGCTGGTCCCCCTAGTCTATACGAGCGCCATGTGGCACCTCTGCTCCCCCCCCGCTCCAGATTCCCGACTGGAACGATATTTAATCGTTGGGCCGGATTGCCCAACGACTAGGACACAGGCGCGTTTTCGCCTTCCGTCGAAAGCATCATCTGTTCCCTCATCTTTTGCCCCATCCCATCCATCAACTCCATCACCTCACTACCTCCGTTTGTATGCATGCTTAATCACAGCGCACAACACGCGGGATTCCCTCTCGTTGCCTCGTGGTCGGCGTGAAACGCCTTCGCGTGGCTATAAAACTAGTGTCAGTGCTCGCTCTCGCTCTCATTCTCGAATTCATTCTCATTCTCGTGCTCGTCGTTGAGAACACATATAACTGAACTAAAACTTTTTCGGATTACGCTCTGGATTACAGCGGCGTTTAGAGCAGTACTTAGAACCGTATAAGTACATTGAGGTCGACATCAAGGGAGGGTAAAATTTATTCGTATGCATTAGTTGTAATTATTCCAGATGTAGTTAATTAGTGGTAATTTATTAGTCGCGGTTAATTAGTGGTAATTTATTAGTCGTAGTTAATTAGTGACAATTTACTTGTAGTTTACAGGTGGTAATTAAATTAGTAGTAATTAAGTCGTCATAATTAAATACTCATAGTTAATTAGTCATAATTAATTAGTTGTAAGTAATCAGTGAAAGTTAATTAATTATTAATTAGTTGTAATTAATAAATCATAATTAATTTAGTCATAGCATAGATAGTGATAATTAAATTAGTGGTAATTAACTGATCATAATTATGTAGATGTAATTAATTTATTGGTAAGCAATGACTCGTAGTTAATTAGTGGTAATTAATTACGAGCAATTAATAACACATAGTTAATTAGTGGTAATTAATTAATCATAATATTTCAATGGTAATTAGTTAGGTGTAATGAATCACTTGTAAGTAATTTATTGTTAATTAATTAACTATCCATATGTAATTGTTTGAATTTAATTGCTAATTACTTGTATTTAATATGTTGTAATTATTTCTGTCATAGTTAATTAGTGTCAAATAAATTAGCTATAATTAATTAGTGTTGATTACTTTAGTCATATTTAATTAGTAGTAATTAATGAAATAATCCTATTTAAATATTTCTATCATAGTAAATTAGTGTCAAATAAATTAGCTGTAATTAATTAGTGTTGATTACTTTAGTCCTATTTAATTAGTGGTAATTAATCAAATAATCCTATTTAAATAGTTGTGTGCAATAAATTAATTGAAATATAGAGTACATAGTGCTCCATGTTTGTTATATTGTGTACCGTTAATCGGGTTGTCGTGGCTTTAAATAATTTTGAACATGCAAGAGTTGCTAGTGTTTTATGATGACGGTCTCGTACAAGGCAGACCAGATATGTTGGACCTATCGAGATGCCAGTACAAGGTGGTCCGGACGCAGGGGCTCGATGTGACAAATATTCACAAACTTACGAGCTGCATCCAGAGGGAGTTCGACAAGGAGGCAACGACGAAGAAACTTGTCAACAAGGGGATCACCTGTACTGATAGGACAGGGCAGGGCGTATGGGAGCTAGTCAAGGTGAATGGAAGCGTAGCATGGGGCTAGTACATGCAGTTTGCTTCCCAGGCTGAGGTGACAATATACGGGGAGCCGATGGTGTACATGAATTCTGTACGTAGGGCACTAGGAAACCTTGATGATGTTGGTGCCTCGAGAAGCAGAAAACTGCAAGCGGAGCTTGAAGACAGTAGCACGGAATATGGTGTTTTTCGATAGAAGATTTGCGCATAATTTTGTGCAAAATGAGGGGTGAGACTATGGTGGTCAGCCCACATTGGCTGCCACGAGTTTCTACTGACCACCCTCTCGGGTTGGAGTCCGACGAGGACACCGACCTAGCCTCAAATGGTAGTGAGGAGGATGCACCCCAGGGTGGTGGTCCGACCGACGGAATTATGTCATTGGAGGTGCCTTACGTGGCATCAAGACTTGATGATATCACAGTGCGGTCGCTCGTACTGCCACAAGAAAAAGGGTCTTATTGGGGATTTGATGCTGACACCCTCTTAGTTGGACAACACTTTCCTAGCAAGGCGGTCGTGCAGTAAGCTATAGCACAATATGCCTTATTCATGAATTGTGTGTACCAGGTGCATCGGTTTAACCCATGACATTACGCTGAAGGCCCATATGCACGACATTCGGATGATCGATGGCCTCAGGAGGAAGTACGAGATCAGGTTGGGGCAAAAAAATATATATCAAAAGCCATACCAAGGGGGAAAGAAAATATGCATGCACCCTAGCTGATGTGGCTACATGCACCTGAAACAAGCCAAAACTCCTACACAAGCCATGCTCGCATGTGTATAAGGCATGCGCGCAAGTCAGGCATATGTCTACATCATATATCTCTGGGTACTACGACATGCGGCATCTTTTCAGTACATAGAGTGCGGGGTTTCACTCGTGTGGCGTAGACATTAACTATATGGATCTTTGACCCAACAGGGTGAAATGGGGCCCGAATAAGGTGTGAGAACCCTAACAATTTATTTAAGTTAACTAACATTAAACAATATTACATAGAAAAATAAACTCATCCACACAGTAAGTACTAACGAATTGAACACATAACAAGATGTGAGAACCCTAAAAATTCAAACTAAATTGAACAACGCTAATCGATAATTAGCAGTAAATAAAATCCCTTTAAACAAAAGCTCAGATTAATATTGAGCACGTCGCCAAACTAATTCATACAAGATATATTCTCAAGAGTTCATCACCATAATTTACAACATCGGTATACCTCAGTAAATAAATCAAGCTCAAACATTAAAAACGAAGCAGCAGAAAAAGGGGATAATAAGAAGTTAATCGGGTTAAGGTGTGGATCAAAGGCCGAAGCTAAGCTCAAGAAACCATACCAGCACCATGTCCAGAGACCCAAAACAACACCCAAGCCGTCAACCAATCCACCTCTATAACCCACAATAACCATCACTAAGCCATCACACAAATCAATCCCATGTCACCACAAAAACCACTAGATCAACATCATGTCCAGGGACCAAAACCCATCAAGTCCAGCAGGACCAAGACACGCCGAACCAACACCGAAACCATCACCATGCTACCAAAACCCTAACCAATCAAACTGCCACAGGAGCCACAATCATCGAGCTCAGGACCACCCCAAACCATAACCAGTCCAGCCACCACAAAGCCGCAAACTCATCACACCCTAGCCTAAATGCCATCTCCACTAAAAGCCCCAACACCCACCTCTGATTTCACCGATGAATCCCCCAAAAGAATCGATTAGGAATTGATCGGCTCGAATCAACATAAACTACATCATGAATTATTAAATCAAACATACAATGTCGATATAATTCACAGCCAATTACAAAAATCCTTTGCAACCAAATGTAGAACATTAAATACGAACTCGAAATTAAATTACAATAATTCCTTACATCAAAGCAACATACAAGAATTAATTAAAAGCGAAAGTAAAATGTTCATACACACTCAAAATCAATTTATAAGAATTCTTTACAAGCGAAATTAAAGCATTAATACAAACAGGGAATTAATTACAAGAATTATTTACAATATAATTTACAGTATAAATTCTCACTACAAAATAAAACAACAATACAAGCCCATAATCAATTACATGATTTCACTACCCAGAAAAGTAATACAAGAATCCATCTCCAGACATTACAATAGGATTTCATTACAAAAGAATATACAACATTGATTCAATCTCTAAGCTAATGAAAAAATCCATTGCATGTGAAAGTAAAAGACCATTACAACTCAGAATTAATTACAACAATTAATTACATCAGATCCGAATACAAATTACAATTTTGAGTAAATTACAAAAGAATAAAATACAAATCTTGTATGCATATCGCAAAAGCCTTTCCTTATCCGTGTATCGCCATCCAATTGAACCCAGTCCTCGGCCAATCCGAAACCTGACCAACGGTTCCATCGCTCGCCATCAACCAACAGAACAATAGCAATCCAAAAACAATAGAGTAAAATTAGAAGTTAGAATAAAGAAGATTGCCGTCAGATTTCCCAAAGATCATCGAGGTTCTCAAACCAACCTAGGTTAGTTGGTACCATCTCACTTCCGTTGGTTTCATCACCCGGCAATTATTAAAATCCAATACCCACGTTATACTGACTTACCTCCGCCGCAGAAAATCTGAAAAATAGTACCCGAGGCACCCTTTGGACCAATGGTCTGTAGCCAAATAGTATCATTAGAGACCATTGGAGATACTGCAAGGGCAAAAATGGTATGAACATGGCCTCATTCTCAAACATCAGTTCACCACCAAGCAGACAACCAAGAGCAAACAAGCCCACTCTTCCATTCACAAACAGGCCAAGCCACTGCCACCATTGCTCACCATCCACAACCAGCAGAACCCACAAGCACAAGCCAGCATCACCACCGCCATTTAGCACCACCATCCAAACCACCCACATAAAGCAACCGGAGAAGAGGAGCAAAGAAGTTAGGGAAGACCGGCGGAGCCAGGACGATAAGAGGCGACCAAGAACCGGCAAGAGACCACAAGGAACCAAGCCAAGTCATCAAAGGGAACAAGGGAGCACTGACACCATGGCCAAAATCCGTCACCACCGCAACCACTACCATTCCCCAAACCGACCAAGACATCAAGGTAGCCCACCATTCACACCACTGTCTTTTTTGTCTAAAAATGAACCCACAGCATGAACTACACATCTCAAAGAGAACTTCCACACTAACAGTAGTAGTGTAGCACCCACCATAGCCTCCATAGAGCAAGGGAGAGGAAGTAGGGGAGTAGTATACCTCAGTGTGACGTGGCAACCGCTAGCCATAGCAACCCACTCCAGTACCCTCATCATGCATAAGTAACCAATCAACCCACATTTGAAAATATGTTAAGCAAACCAAAACGAAAGAACAGAAGTCACAAAAAGGGGAAGACAGGGGAAATCAAAACCAGGCCGAAGCCAGAGGCATGCCACCCTGCCCAAACCACCATCACCATCACCAGGCACCACCCACCAAAGCCATTCATAAAGCCAACCATGCCCACTGAGAACCAACACTAAGCCACCACCACAGTCTAGGAAACCATGCCCAAGGATACTAAACCACGACGCAAGCCAAAAGTTACAACACCTCGCCCTAACCTCCACCTTGGCATTTTGCCCATTCCACATAACCCTCACCGAAGCACAAGCAAACATCATCACCATCTCAAATCCATCATAACCGAAAGCTAGCACACCATCACCCACCACCACCAAATCTTTACCAAGCCAAAAACCCACCACAGCCAAACCGCACCCACCATCACCCTCAAGTCGAGGTTCAAGAACCACAACCACCCAACACCTTTAGTGCTCAGGAACCACACCCATTAGCACCACCAAGCCCAAGACCGAGCCATTTTCCCCATCATGCGATCACTCAAAACCACAACATTCAACCACAGTATCACCAATTACCCCAAAATCGACATTTAAGGATAATCTGTATATATATATATATATATATAAGGGGAAAAGGGAACCACAGAGGGGAGGAGCCGAGGAGCGCGAGCCAGAGAGCGCACGAGCATGCACGGGTGCGCAGGAGGTGGCGTGGGCAAACGGTCGAGGCGGAGACGCCAGGCGCCAGGCCGGCAGGAGGGAAGAGGTGCCATGGAGGGATGCGGCCAAAGCAAGCTCCTGGAGGGAGAGCGATGGAGGGAAGAGAAAGAAATGGGGAAGAAAAGAAAGAAATGGGGAAAGAGACGAGCCAGGGAAGGCTCATCCGAATGAGAGGATAGGGAGGAGAGAGAGAAAAGAGATTAGGTGGTATGGTAAGAAGAAAGAAAAATAAAGAAAAGGGGGTAAAAAGATAAAATTTTAGTAGGGAGTGGTAACAGTAGATTTATCCGTAAAATTGAGCACCACTAATTTTAAGTTTCGGCACTGTGTAATTATTGGATCAAATAATTGAATAAGCCGCGTACGGATAAAGAGCCGCTGACCGATCAGTAGAAAATAAAAGTAGGAAAATGTGTAAAATTAATCCGAGAATATATAGCGAAATTAATCATCGATAAAGCTCACTAGATTAGACAAATAATCTGATGCGTTAGAAAATAATTTAATCATGATGGAACAATTAAGATAAAAAAAACCGAGTCTATTTAGAGAAACAAATATATTATTTTCCTTTATGACGGCATAATATACTTCAAATAGAAATGAAGTAGATTTTTGCACGTATTAGTTGTGACGACTAAGATTAAAGTAGAACAAACAAAAATGAAAATGTATCTCTGTATTGAGGAGAAAAATACAGAAGATCTATGGTGATCAGGATTAGGGTATTATCTCCACCGTACTATCTAAAAAGATGGTCTAAATTAAGCACTGTAGTATTAAAAAAAACAGTAAAATTGGTGAGAGGAAAAAAAATCCAAGCTCTATCCGAGGAAGAACGGACGAGCCCAGGTCATCATCTCATCCCTAGCCGTAAAGCGTGCCTTTCCTCATCCCTGTCCTTTCGGTCGACGTGACCAACTACTTTTCTGTTACTACCCATCCACGTCATGGGAGCACATCTCGACCGCCCGTTCCGGATCCGACGGCCGCATGATCTCTCTGCCCTACTTGAGCGGCCCCGCGAGCAGCGAGCGCCGGAAGAAGACGAGCAGCAACAGCGCGCTGTTCGCTTCGTCCTCGCCCCCGCTGTTCGCGTACTCCTCTCGTGTTCCCACTTCTCTCCCTCCCTCTCTCCCCCCTAACATCGCCTTGGGGTTCGCGGCGGCGAAGCTTCTGCTATCCTTGGCGTCGGGTCGTCGTCGGCCGGGTAAAGCCACCTGCACCTGCTCCTGCTCCTTGCCCTCCCTCTCGTCTGGATCTTAGGTGTGTGAGATTCAGTTGTTGTTCATGAGAATTGCGATTCGCGGATTTTTTTGTCGGTGTGAGTTATGGGAGGCGACGTTTGGTTGGTGGATTCGCGCTTGGTTTGAGGGTTGCGGAGTTTTCTGGGGTTGATTTGAGGGATGAGCGAAAGTGGTGAGACATGTGATTGGTCGTGTAGTGTAGATGAAGTGTAGACCCTGTACTAGCTACATTTATCTGGATCCAGGCTACTTGAATGACCAATGAGGATTTATCTGGGATCCTAACAGTCTAATAAGTTGTGAGGCTTTCCTATTTGTCGTAGATGAGCTTTACATGGACTGACTAGTTACCCAGTTCATTTATTCGGTGTGATTCATCTCTGCATGTTATTAGATGGGCATACAAAACTATAGATATTTGCAAATCATCTAGTTTTGTGCAGCTTGGGCCTAGCCAGCGGTTGCTCGTTTTTTTTACCGAGTTCTTTCAATTAAGTCTTAAGAAACCAGGATTTTGTTTCGCGTTTTTAGTTGTGATTTAAAATGAGCATTATCTTGTTCAATGGCAAATTGATGTCACTGAACACCGAATCCTGTGTGAACATTTTCCCAAGGAAGAAGCCTGTGATGATTCATGTTGATTTCGGTTTTCATTTTATTTCAAATTCTGTGCTTCCTGTGTTTGCATATAAAACGTCGTTCTAATTTGGGTAGGTTCACTTATGTTTCAGTCAAATGGACGCATCTTAAGTTCTTAACTTCCTAACCAGAATAATGATTGACTGTATGATGCTATATTATTGTCCCGAGATGAGGGTCTTTGTAAAGTTTCCTATATTATTTTATGTTTTTTTTTATTTTCATGTGCATTATACAAAATGTTGATCTATTCTCTCGTCTTGAGCACAGGAAGATGGCGGGAGGTTTTAGAGTACTGCATCTTGTCAGGCCCTTTCTGGCTTTCTTGCCGGAAGTACAGAGTGCTGATAGGAAAATACCATTTAGAGAAAAAGTGATCTACACTGTTATTTCCCTCTTCATTTTCCTGGTGTGCAGCCAGCTCCCGCTCTATGGCATTCATTCAACCACTGGAGCTGATCCTTTCTACTGGATGCGTGTTATCCTTGCATCAAACCGTGGTACTGTTATGGAGCTGGGTATTACTCCAATTGTGACATCTGGGATGGTTATGCAACTTCTAGTGGGTTCGAAGATCATTGAAGTTGACAACAGTGTGAGAGAGGATCGTGCTCTGCTGTAAGTATTGTAAGCATAACAGAATCTCCATTTTACTATTGTCTAAGTGTTGGTGGGTTACTGTGTTCATAGTCTGATCTCTGTAGTGTATGCTCTATCCAGTGAATTGCCAATCAAAATTGTAAAGCTTGCTGATTCATATTTCTTATATCCAGTAATTGTCTTGTGATGCATAGCGTACTTTTTTTTTACTCAGGAATGGTGCACAAAAGTTGCTTGGTATCCTGATTGCTATTGGGGAAGCTGTGGCATATGTTTTGTCTGGAATGTATGGCAGTGTAAGCCAACTTGGAACAGGGAATGCTATTCTCATTATACTTCAGCTGTTCTTTGCTGGCATCATTGTCATCTGTCTGGACGAACTTCTCCAGAAAGGTTATGGTTTGGGTTCTGGCATTTCTCTGTTTATTGCTACCAATATATGGTAAGCATGTTGAACTTTATTTCTCTTATTGATGTGCTATTCTGTTACAACTTGGCTTATGGTAAACTTGCTTTCATATAGTGAGAATATCATCTGGAAGGCGTTTAGCCCCACAACCATCAACAGTGGCCGTGGTGCTGAATTTGAAGGGGCTGTCATTGCATTGTTCCATCTGTTGATTACTAGAACTGACAAAGTTCGCGCTCTACGCGAGGCTTTCTACCGCCAGAACCTTCCAAATGTGACCAATTTGCTTGCTACTGTCTTGGTCTTTCTCATAGTTATCTATTTCCAAGGCTTCCGTGTTGTGCTTCCAGTGAGATCAAAGAATGCCCGTGGGCAGCAAGGCTCATATCCAATTAAGCTGTTCTACACTTCGAACATGCCCATCATTCTGCACTCTGCACTGATTACCAACCTATATTTCATATCCCAGGTACAAACTGCGATTCCAGGGCTGTAGTAAAGTAAATCATTTCATGTGTGTGCAATTGCTAACATATTTTTACCGCAACCATAGCTTCTCTACAGGAAGTACAGTGGAAATTTCCTTGTTAACCTTCTTGGGAAATGGAAGGAATCTGAATACTCTGGCCATTCTATTCCTGTTGGTGGCCTTGCTTACTATGTAACTGCCCCATCAAGGTGAATAACTAATTTCTTTGATGAGATCGCCAGTGCTTTGTGATTGTGCCATTTATTTTCTGTTATTCCTTCACTGTTGTTAATTATACTTACCTTAGCATGCTGAAAACCATGCAGTTTGGCTGATGTTCTGGCAAACCCATTCCATGCACTGTTCTATGTGATCTTCATGCTCTCAGCTTGTGCTCTCTTCTCAAAGACATGGATTGAAGTGTCTGGTTCATCAGCAAAGGATGTCGCTAAGCAGCTCAAGGTAACAATTTATACGTGTAATCTATGTTTTTTATCAGTTACTGTTCCAGGTTGATGCAAGTTCACCGTAATTCATACAATATTCCGAACGTTATACTGAGTGTCCAATATATCATTGTGTATGTGGTATGTACCATAGCATGTCTTGAGTATCGCATGGACAAGGATGATTTTTTAATATCAGATCTGTGTATGTCTTGGATCTTCGGTATATGATAGTACACTGTCCAGTTCTGGGCTCTGTGTCTATTAACTCCAAAGAGGATCATGTTCTCACTTCTTCGGTATATGATAGTACACTGTCCACCACTTGATTTATTTCACATTATGCGTTAAGTACATGTACAAATGAAGTAGCTGTGCCTGATTATTGACAGTTTGTTGTAACATCAACATTAGTCTCTGAGGGACACTAGTGGTCATGCTCTTAGTTCGTATCTCTAATATTTTTGTTTAGATCTGTTCAGAAAAACATTATTCCCTGCCTTTGGAACTCCTGGATCTTTTCTTAGTGGATCCATGTTAAGCAGGATATGGATTAGAAATGTTAAATGCACCGATCTATTGTCTATATTTTGTTTTGCACATGTGTAATCATTATGCAAGAGCTACGTATAAACTCCTAACTCTGGCAATTCAATAGGAACAACAAATGGTGATGCCAGGCCATCGTGAGTCAAACTTGCAGAAGGAGCTGAACAGATACATCCCCACTGCCGCTGCATTTGGTGGAGTTTGCATTGGAGCATTGACTGTCCTGGCTGATTTCATGGGCGCAATTGGTTCAGGAACTGGTATACTGCTTGCCGTCACCATCATATACCAATACTTTGAGACATTCGAGAAAGAAAGGGCAACCGAGCTTGGTTTCTTCGGTTTTTGATCGGTAGCTGCGGGACCGTGTCATGGCTAGCTGAAAAAATCTTCTTGCAAGCCACACTACTGCTTGTCTGGCTATCATGGTTGTAATTTGGAGAGTTTAAAGTCAGCTTAGGTTGAAACTTGCAGCAGAATCTGCGTGTGTTTTCAGGCCAGTACGGTGGCATGTACACTGTCCAAGTGCAGCCATGGCCATCATGTGAACCTCTTCAGCGATCTGCTCATGTCTTGACTATACTAGTAACCAGATGTTTTGCATCAATTTAGTTACTTTTAAACTGAATAGTATATTTGTTACTTTTTTTTTGTTGCGGCAATCCTCCTTACTAATCTTTCTGATCTTTGGGAACTATGGACTGCTGCATCTCCTTGTCTCATGTCTTGGAAACTTCATCTCTTCTTTTTTAAATTGTCTTGTTAACTTCATCCTCATAATTGCTGTCCAGTAAGTTTCATCATTTGGTTGATCAAAAGTGATTCCGAGTCATCTGCCATTACGATGGACGGCTAAAAAGGGAAATGATAATAATTTGGAAGTGCTTTCGTTTTATCCGAGCGTCGATTTCTGATCAAGCGGCCGTAAACCTTCGAACAGCAGCACGTCGCCCTCCTACGAGCAATAGAGAAGGCGGCCGGGAGAGAGCGAATGTCAAAACAGAAGAAAGACTCAAGTCTGAAGTTCAGAGACAGAGACAGAGGACGAAGCGTTGTGGAGAGTTAACGGCTGAGATCGCCTGATTCCCTTTCGGTTGATGATCAACGGCTCAACTGCGTCCTAATAGTTACTGTTGTCGTCATCTTTCTTTAGAGCAGATCACGAGAGCTTTATTATCTGGATTACAATCAATCTTCTTTAAATTACCGCAATAGTTATTACCGCGGGTAATTTATATTCAGCTACGCTTGTAATTCTCGTTTTACCTTTAAGACCGATCTGTACACGTATACTAGCAGAGTGTCCGTGCGTAGCGATGGAAACACAAACTTTCCACGAGATGGGAGGGTGAGAGAGGAGATGGGGACGGAGGAGTGGGTGGAGCAACAACGACAGAGCTTAGGACGAGAGAGGGAGACGAGGAATGTGACGTAGGGTGCTCTGCAAGGGCATGAATAATCTATACCCGTCATTATGAGTGTATTTTGGTGATTAATGACAAATCCATATATGAGACTAATACTTCTATTGATACACCTATTGTGTAGTCTTATTTAGACGAAATGGTGAAAATCAAATAGGTATGCATTTGACATCAAATTCTTATATCTTGTTGTATTTCTCGGATCCAAAATATAGGTTGAACTCCACCAAAAGTCTAACTTGAATATGTGCATATGTTCTTTTTACACATTAATGTATGTACACATTTAGGGGGAGTTCACTCTATGTTTTGTGGTTTCATTAGTATTGATCCATATTTCTTTATCCACATATACTTGGGATCTCTACTTTGAAACATACCCTTGAGTATATATACTCATATGTTCTTATACTCAATTATTTGTAATTGTGATGGTTGTCATCAATTACCAAAGAGAGAAAGATTGAAGTATCTTGACCCATCATTATGAGTTAATGGTATGTTATGGTAATTAATGACGATCACATTGTGGAGCTAACATTTCCCATGAGTTGACGAAGTAGGTTGAGTTCCATGATGACGATGACCTGGGATGACATCATGAGTTGATTATCATCAAGTTAAGTAAAGGATGTGTCATGTGTTGATGCATATCAAGATCTCAAAGAGAAGATGATCATGAGTTGATCATTAAGTCAAGAGAAGACTCATCATGTGCTGATGGAGGGCACGTGAAGAAGATCATCATGTGTTGATGATATTCAAGTCAAGATTCGGGATGAATGATGTCATCATGTGTTTATGGGCATCAAGACAAGATCCCGAAGTGAAGAAGATCATCATTTGTTGATGATATTCAAGTCAAGAACTCGGACTTGAAGTGAAGATGTGTGTCATCAAGCTTCAAGAGGGTGTGCAAAGCAAATGTATGACTAGCTAGAGCTAAGGATGTATTCCTAGTCTTTTATCAGTCTTAGTGTTTGGTTGGGAGACGGGATTGCTAGTATAGGTTGTCGTACAATTATGAGGGGTCTTGCCTAGTAGCTTGAGTCTCATCATATGTTGATAGCTCAATCTCGCTTGTTCTAACTCACCATGGCATGATGCTAGTATTTGCGAATGTGTTTTGCAAATAGTTGAGCGCATGTGATTGTACTTTGCAAATGCGTTTTATAAATGGTTGAAGTCCATGTATCTACTCCTTGCTGCATGATCTAAGTTTGTAAATGTGTTTTATAAATTGTTAGGGTTCATACATTGCTTTGATTTGAGCTTCTGAAAAACTGTTTTGAAAAACAGTTTGGCCGCTGTTAATAAGCGGTACTACCGCAAGTCTTTAGTACCGATATTTGTTTGGCAGTACGTATTTTCCAGAGAGCATGTTTTTTTGGATGTTTTGAATCTCTCTGATAATCGGAACAACCACATTTTAACTGCGGTACTACCGTGGGTCGATGAGTGGCGAGCTACTGGGTGGTCCTCGTGGGCGCGGACCACCTGAAGTTTTGGCCCAAAGTCCGCCGCAAAGGTCAAGTCGAAGAGACTCTCTTCTCCCGGGCCAAGGCGCGCAAGAAAGGCCGAGTCGAAGAGACGTGAAGGCGCTCGGCGGTGCGCCCTTGTCACGCGCCGCTTCCGCTTCCGCGCTCGTCCGCTCGTCGATTCCGTCTTCGTCCGCGTGACTGCGTCGAGCCGTCGATCGCGTCATACCGAGTAACAGACGACCGGCCCCGGCTCGGCGAGCCAATGCTCTCCCGACGGCCGCACCCGCGGCATGCGGCGGCGAGCCCCGTCGCGAAGCGCGGCGCGCTTCAGCGCTTACAGACATCGCGCTACCGCCTCGTGCTTAGAGTTGGCGGCATCGTGAGGCCCATCAAGCGCTCGGCCGCCGCCGGCGAGATCCTCTCCCCGCCGCGCGTCCGTCTCCGGCTCCATCGCCGCGCCCTCCTCGTCGCCTCCACCCACGGCGGTCGCGCATGTCCTGCAAAGAGAGCGAGATCACGTCGTCGCGCGTGGAAGGGAAGCTGCTCCGGAGGTTCGGCCTTCGGGCCTTCGCCACGGAGGAGCCGATCGTGGACGACGCCCGCCGCATAAGTCCAAAGTCGTCCCGATCGCCTCTCTCGGTAGTGGTACTACGAGCGCATCAAGGCGTGTACTTGTATGCGAAATAAATTAGTTTTTATTTCATCTTAACTAATTTAAGATTCTATTGTACTAGTGGAATGATTAATTGAAATATTATATCATTAATTTTGGGGTTGTTTACTTCTCTTGCAGATTTGTTAAAAAATGAAGAGGAGTAGTGATATTGCCTCTCTTTTCCAAAAATACGAGTCAAAGAAGAAGGCTTCTTCTCAATATCCTTTAAGTGGTCTTCTTTGTTCGGAAGAGCGAATTGAAGAACAAGATGGACCATATCAAATTGAAGAACAACAAGATAGACCAGATCAAGATAGAGTGGTTGAAGAAAATGTAACTCCAACTCCAATGCCTCCAAGTCCACCTCCGGTTGCCCGAGAAGAACCAATTTATGATATCGATCGGCTTCCACTTGATCCGGGAAAGACAACCCATTGCAAATTATCCGGTCAATGATCAAGATGCAGTTCGACGATCATATATTATTAAAGGTCCATTCCAACCTTATGCACATGATTTTGAAAGTAGAAAAATTGGAAATAGGGATCGACAATTCAATCCCATATGGTTTTATAAATTTCCTTGGATTGAATATAGTGTTAAGAAGGAAGCGACATTTTGCTTTGTGTGCTACTTGTTTGGAAGGGGAAAAGTAAGAAATCGCATTTGTTGAAGGTGGTTGGAGAAATTGGAATAGAAATGATGCACTTGATTTACATGTGGGTGGTGTAACAAGTGCTCACAACGCAGCTCAAGAAAGATATAACTTATTTATGACTCCCCATGGAGCAATCGATGATAAAATTGTGAAGGTGGATAATGAGGAGCAGCGTCTCTACAAGATCAAAGTTGACTTATTCACTTAGATGTTTGAGGTTTCTTTTGCGAAGGGTTAGCATTCCGTGGGCATGATGAAAGTGAAGAGTCTAGCAAGAGGAAACTTCATTGAGCTTTTGAAGTGGCTTGCGACAAATAATAAAGAGGTGGACAAGTTCGTATTGAAGAATGCTCCAGGTAATTGCACTTTGACTAGCCGAGACATACAAAAAGAAATTATTCAATGTTGTGCAATGGAGACTAGAGATCAAATCATTAAGGAAATTGGTGAAGATCACTATACAATTTTAGCTGATGAGTCTAGTGATGTCTCTCATAAGGAACAACTAGCCCTTTGCTTGCGTTATGTTGATAAATCAGGAAGGCCGTGTGAGCGGTTTCTTGGAATTGTTCATGTAGATGATACTACTTCATCATCACTTAATGAAGCAATTCAATCATTACTAGTTAGTCATGGTTTGACTATAACTCAAATCCGTGGTCAAGGCTACGATGGGGCTAGTAACATGAAAGGAGAGATTAAAGGGCTGAAAACCTTGATTATGAAAGAATCACCATCTGCTTATTATGTTCCTTGCTTTGCACATCAACTCCAATTGGTTCTTGTTCTTTGTTGCCAAGATAATGATGATTGTGTGTGGTTTTTGATCGAGTATCCCTCTTGCTAAATATTGTTGGTAGTTCTTGTAAGCGTCATGGCATGCTTGACATCACCAATATGCCAATGTCATGAAAGCACTTGAGTGTGGTATACTAGAATCTGGAAGTGGGTTAAATCAAGAGATGGGGCTGCCTAGACACGTGACACTCGGTGGGGCTCTCATTATAAAGCGTGGTCAATATGATTGCTATGTATCCCACAATTCGCGATGTACTCATAGCTCTTGGACAAGATACTTCACAAAGGGGTGAATGGCCAAAAATACATACTATGGTTGGAGTGTTTGAGTCATTTGATTTTATTTTCAAGTGCTCATTTGATGCTTGACATTCTTGGACATACAAATGAATTGTGCGAGTGTTTGCAAAGAAAAGACCAAGATATCCTTAATGCAATGTCACTTGTCCGTTTGGCAAAGAGTAAAATGCGACAAATGGGGTCCAAGGGTGGGTTTCATTTCTTCAAAGGGTAACAATATTTTGCAACAAATATGGCATTCAAGTTCTGCAATGGAACATAATTATGTGCCATATGGAAGATCGGCACATTTTGCTCGAGGACCAAACAAATGATGATCACTTGAAGAGAAGTATATATTGAGTCATTGATAAAATTAGTCAAGAGCTTGACAATCGGTTTGATGAGGTAAATATGGAGTTGCTTACTTGTATGGTCGCTTTGAATCCAATGATTCCTTCGCTTCTTTTGATGCAAACAAGGTACATAGACTTGCTAAATTTTACCCTAATGATTTTTCAAGCTCTGACTTGCTAAGACTCGATTTGCAACTTGAAACTTTTATTGATGACATGAGGAAAGATGAAATGTTCAAAGGCCTAAACAATCTTGTTGATCTCTCAGGAAAACTTGTTGAAACAAAGAGGATAAAGTTTATCATTGGGTCTATTTACTTATCAAATTGGTATTGCTTCTTCCGGTGGCTACTGCAAGTGTTGAAAGAATATTTTCTGCAATGACCTTTATCAAGAATAAGTTGAGAAATAAGATGGGTGATAGCCTTCTCGATGATTGTCTAGTGACTTTTATTGAGCGGGATATCTTCTTACAATTGAGTGAAGAAGAGATCATCAACACTTTCATGGCTATTAGAAGGCGAAGGCCTGACAAGAAGAAGAAGTAGTGACATATTCTTCTTCAACTATTATAGGTATGTAATATTTCGATCAATTCTACGTTAAGAAAGCCATACTCGTCTATTTTATGAACTCTATATGTCCTTTTTTCTTTAAATGTGTTTTGTAATTCATATACTTGTGTACTGACAAGTTAAATTTATAGCGGTAAAAAAAATTTAGACAATGGACCACCGTAGCTACAAATCCAGCTCGCGATCGTCATCGATAATCAAAAAATGTATGCTTACATAAAATACAAAGAGTGTGTTTTCGAGTGGTTTGATACTCTCTGAAAATCGGAACAACCGCACTTTAGCTGCGGTACTACCGCAAGTATGTAGTACCGATATTTATGTGGCAGTACGTATATTACAGAGAGCGTGTTTTTGAGAGTTTTGATCTCCCTTGAATCGGTATGACCACATTCTCTTGAGCGGTACTACCGGAGTGCGGTAGTACCGATATTTACATGGTGCTACGAGTTTTTTTAGAGAAGGTGTTTTTGATAATTCTTGAGCTTTGGAAAAACGGAAGCTCTGTTCTAGCCGAGCGGTACATCCGCGATGCGGTGTACCGATTTATAGTTGGCGATAGTACCGCAACTTTGTGTGTATCGGCTAGCTCAGAGCATTAAATGCTATTGTTCCGACCGTTGAGCCAAAAATCAGTACTAACGGGTTTTAACGGCGGTACTACCGCAAATCCTGATTTTTCCAGGAAATGTAGTCGTAACAGCTAGTTTCGGTGGTGGAAGCTATAAATACCCCTTTGGCCAGTTGTGAAAGAACCTTTGACACTTCATTTCATTCTGTTGAGCTAGTGTGAGTTTCTCCTCTCAATTGTGCATGTGTTGCACCTTGTGAGCAATGAGAGAGGTCTATAGTAGCATGTGTTGCATCTAGAGTTGGATTTCGTATCCACTTGATCTTATGCATTCGTTGCACGTGGTGAGAGTCAAGCAAGGGGCTTGACTTATTACTCTTGGAGTTTGTCAACTAATAGATGACGTTGGAGGCGTCGTGTCCAGTGATCTCTTCAAGAAAGATTGTGAAGAGGTCCGGCGTGTTGTGAAGGTTGGAGCTCAGCTACCCGGAGCGGAAAAGAGCTACCACTAGTGGAATTGAGGTGTTTGGCTTAATTCGTGGAGCCGGTCCAATTAGTTTGGGCTTATCTCAACGTGGATTATGGGAGACCGGTAAGTTTCCGGACACCATGGTAAAACATCATTGTGGTTTGTTCACTTGTGGTTTACTTTATGCAATTTATATTTCTAGAACTAAATTGCTTTCATGTCTTTGTATATTTGCAATCATTGACACAGTTTTATTTTGTTGGTGCATTTAGGCAGACTAGTTGTTCTAGGTTTTAATTGTGCAAAACCGATTTGACTTATTCTTCAGCATTAGAAATTGGTTTTAGCAAAAAAAAACCCGTCTATTCACCCCCCCTCTAGTTGGCATCCTCGATGTTACAGCGCTGAGGGATGGGGGACACACGCGGAAGGCCGGTGGCAATGGTGGTTCTGGCGACAACGAGGTCAAAGGCGCATGAACCAAAGGCGGCGGTCCGACGTGGGTGCGAGGTGAGGCGACGCTGGCGCAGATGCGAGGATCAGACACGTTAGGGACATGTCGCGGTTGACACGGTAGCCCTAGTGCGTGTAGGGATTTCATTGGGTTTTGTACATACGTAGGGGTGGGATCATTCTTGTAACGTCCCAAAATTTAGCTTTTAAAAAAATCTTTTGAGTAGTTTAGGTCTCTAGAAAATTTTACCAATTTTATTTGAATTAATAAAGCTTAATTATGATTTTTATAAATTAAAAATATTTAATTTGACTAATCTAAATATCAATTAAATCAAAACCTATTTTATTTGGCTTTCTTGTATTCCCAGGAATTTTTTGGTATTTTCGAGATTTTTCTGAATTTGTTTGCTATTTATTTGATCTCCTTGATTTGTTACCTTTTATTTAAATTCTGAAATTCCTGCAATTTCTCTCTCCTCATGCTACAGTAATCGTGGGCACTGTTCACATCCGATTTTCCAACCGAGCGAACAGCGGAGCCGAACCGATTCTCTGTATCGTTTCCAATTCAAACTTCAAACTTCCATATCTTTCTCCTCGGTGCATGTAAAAGCGAGCAGTCTGCACCCACACATCCGTCTCGACGTTCTCTTCCAATCCCCTGATTTGGTTTACTCCGAATCAATCTAGTTTCGTCGCAGTTCGCAGAATACCGAGTTGCACCCAAAGGTCTTCTCCGGCGAGTTTCTCCTCCATCCGACGTCTGCCGACCAAACCGTCTGACGGCATTGGGTTCGCGTCGTCGTGGTCTACGTCATGGTGCCATCCCCTTCACCCGAAGATCATTGGAGTTCCGCCGTCCATTACAGTCGAACCGTATTCTTCACGTTTCTCGCTTCCTCGGTGTTTTTTCCAAAATCCAACCACACCATCGTGTCCGGCTTGTCGTTTCCTTTCTATTTTACCCCTTCGCCGCCTCCACGTCGTCGTCGTCCGTCGGCCACATCGTGCGCCAAAACCAATCTATTAGTCTGTGTATATGCATACAGTACGTGTTCATGAGTTGCTCGGTTGATTCCTCTTTCCTTGTTTTCATTTGGCTGCTAAGCCTTCTCTGTTACTTTGCCATGCCAAAAACCCTTGCACCATGAAGTCATGAACCGGCCGGTAGTAGCTCTGTGCTCTGTCTATTGTTTTAGGGTTTGTCCTCTGTTAAGTTGGTGTTCTCTGTTACCTTGCTCTCCCTCTTTGCTTTGCCATATCTCTGCCATGCCAATGCCTCCATGCGGCATGAACAGGCTAAACAGCTTCCCTCTTCCTGCATATTGTCGTTCTCGATGCTTGTTCGATTCTCTGGAATCTGTCTTTCTTTTCTCTCTATTAATTATGGACGCTCTTGTCATCCACACCATCCAAGCTCATATATATATATATATATATATATATATGTGTGTGTGTGTGTGTGTGTGTGTGTGTGTGTGTGTGTGTGTGTGTGTGTGTCTCCTCTCACTTACATGTGGACCCCACATGTCATCCACCTAATTATTTATCTCTCTTACATGCGGGTCCTGCATGTCAGTCAACTCAGTCAACCCTCCTCCATGAGCTTGGTCACCGTGGACTAGCGTATCTCCGTGGACCTGGTTCATAGACCAGTGGCCCACATGTTAACCGCTAATCCTATTTTTGAGAATTAATTTAATTCTTGAAAAATCATTTATCTTATTGGTCCCACATGTCATTATGTCTACCTTATTTCTGGAATTATTTTTTTATTCTAGAAATCCATATATATCAGTCGGTCCCACATGTCACACACTCAGCAATTTTCTAATATTTTTCTAATATTTTCAGAATAGAATATTATGAGAATATTCCTTGTCAGTTTCTCTCTCCCTTTTTATTTTAATCATTTCGTGTGAATCGCAAACTTCCAAAAGCCATATCTTCTTCATCCGAATTCGATTGAATCCATCCAAATTCCTACATTCATCTAAATTCAATATCTATCTTCCAGTACCATTCAAGTTCAATTTGGAGTTTATTTGATTTATCTTTTGTCTTTTATTTGTTTTTACGCTTTCTTTCTCGTTAGACGTTGAAGTTCCGAATCGTCCGAAGGAGCTGAAGATCAAGAAAGTAGAAGATTGAAGATAATTAAGACCATCATTACTATAGCAAGGCAAGTTATACCTTTGATCATGTTGCTCCCAGTTTTCAAATTACTTTTATTTAAATTATTGCATTTATTTTAAGTATCTATTTAAATGCTTTTGGGTGTAGTTATTAATCCAATTTATTACATCCACCTTGTCTACTGTTATGTCATATTCTTTTGTCACCCTAGGTTGGTTCATTATTAGTTGGTATTATCATAGCACCAACGTGGGTTGGTTAGATACTAGTAGATTGCTTAGTCATGACACGAGTCATCATTTCATGTGAGTCGCAAATATAAATTTGACTAATGGAATATGTAACTATGTGATAAAATTGTTGTGTTGTGTGCTATTACTCGTTGATGGCATGTGTTGCACTTAACCAACAGGGTGAGAAAAGATTTAGACTGAGGCAAGTGATGGATTCTGTGTGATTGGTGGAGCTATGTGTTGGGAATATTAAACTTTGTGAACTTGTTAGAAATGAAAGTCTTGCCTTGGTCAAATAAGGACTTCACTTTGTGCGCCATTGAACTGAGCCTTACTATACGACTACATGCCTAGTATGGGCTCGGCCTAACTTAGTAAGTTATGGTGTCTTTACATTGATAACTCAGGTTGTAACTTAAGCTGTGTGATGGGCTGGAGATGTGATACTCACATCGCGGGACGGTTCGCCGCATCCCTGTCCAACGATGTGTGTCATACCCAAACACTGTGTGTATCGGTTGGACGGCAGTAAAGCACATCGGGAGTGATCAACTCTGATCCGGTTGATTATATCTTGTGGGTAAAGTGTACAACCTATGCAGAGTGTTTAATCAATATATTCAAATAGCCGCGTCCGCAGTCATGAACATGCTCGGGGATTTCACACGAGGGGTAGATTTTAATAAAATAATTGGGAAGGGTCAGCTGTGTGAGATAACTTGTGCAGCTGTGTGAATAACTTGATTAGACTATGTGTCCTTTGTGAAATCAAATGATATATTATTGTTGTTTATTTGTTTTGAATTATGTTTTCAATATATTATTTGTATTCAATTGCAAATGTTGTATTTCTGCAAAAGAACATCCCAATTGAATCAAATTGAAAGCTCACATGTCGCATGACATGAAAAACTAATCTGGAACAATTTGGTGTGCGCATGCACTTTCAGCATCAATCAAAATTAACCCAAATCAATTGCGCAATTTAGGGAGATAAACAATTCTCTTGCGTAATTAGCCAATAGGAAGATCATTAAATCATTAGAGCTTACAAAACCACATTTGAGGAAGAAACCGAGGGTATTGTACCGAATTGATGATTTCATAGTACAAAGAATGTGGAGAGATTTAAGTTTTATTCAAAAGGAAAATACATGCTAAAAGCAATGGGGTATTATGAAAAATTGATCACGGTGGAGCTATTTTCCCACAATCAACTAAAATCATGACCCAATGGGCAGGAGAGTTGCAGTAACAACATGCAGTAGACAACATAATTCATTTGTATGGTTTTGATGATTGTCAGTTTGAATATTACTCATTTTTCTATTTGATTAAAGTAGATGGCAGGAACTTAATATGTGATGTACTTGAGTAACAATTAAATACGTACCGAAAAGAACAAAAGAGCAATACAATGTGAAAGAGAATTGCAATAAATAAATATTCCATCCACAAACAAATGTTCTTGCTGCATTGAATTTGAATTTAGACAACTATTTCTTAGTAGCCAACACTCAATAATTAATATGAAGGAAATCTAAGAGAAGTATGGCATACTTGGGAAAGCAATTAAGTGCAACTAACTATCATGGATGACTTAAAATATTATTATTTGTAGGATGATAGTAAAAACCTATAACAATAATATCTTCAAATGAATAAACTTAAACTTCAAAAAAATTCAAGAAACTTACCAACTTGCCAACAGGCACAACATCTTCGCATCTTTGTTCTTCTCTATTATGTTGCAGCCATTACCATCTTAATCCCCAAAGCCTAGCCGGCGATGCATAAGAAACTAAACTATTCTTTGCCACAACAATGCCAGTATACATGCATGCATGCCAACTCCACTCCTTACCAAGGCAAAATGACAATATGGGAGACGGGGAGGAAGTGTATGCAGAGGGCGTACCGAACAGGTGGCGTCGTCGGCAGAACTGATTTCTTTTGTTACTGATGAGAGCCAAGTTGAAACCACACTCGTCTTCCACAAATGGAAGAGCAGCTGTGACTCTAGTGTGTCCATGTATAGTTCAAATATGTGGTATTTCCATTTTCCTTATTGTGTGTTTGTAATCTTGCCCCAATGATGGAGGTTCAAAGGTCAATGGTTATCATGTAGTGACCTATATTTTGAGAGCTCTTGTAGGATTGTATTGATATAAATTATATGACTCTTATCTTTGAAACAATGACTTGGCAGCAAAACAACAGAATGTTTCAAGGCTTTCTTCAATTATTCTTTTGACAAATGAGCTTAACACCAACACCCATAAAGTGAAGCCCATATCTACTTGCATAAAGTAAAGCATGCTAGAATAACTAAGTTCTTACTATTTGTAGTTAGTACTTATATTTTGCATAACAGGGGCGATGACTTGTTTATGTTTTGCATGACATGATATAATTTTCTTGAATTGTACAAGTCTCGGTCAGTGCATCTCAATTGGGATTTGGACCGGAATCTATAATAAAGTTTCTAGGCATTAATCATGGTCTTACAATATACTATACTAACACTTCATATCACTCATACAAATGTGCTACAAAATCTACAATGAAGTGGATTTGCAGGCATTGATTTTCTAGTTCAGAAAAAAGTTACCTCTTTGATGTTGCTAATATATCAGATATACAACAGAATTAGAGGACAACTGGTTGTTGAGGCCCTTCTCGTAAAAAATTACATAGATGAAAGTTTCAAGATGATGAATTTTCTAATTTGTTTTTTTACCTAGATGAATTTCCTATTTGAATTGGCTTTATTTTCTGCTTTGGCACCTGGGCATGCTTCATAGTTCAGACCTTCCGCTTCGCAACCTCAACAAAGATTACTCTGCCATCCAGGAACTACGAAAGATGCAGAGAATTTGCATATATCAATTAGATTAGCATAGACTTCCACCAAAAGATCAGAGACTGCCAAATGACAAACAATGCGATTTGCTTGCATCCACTGCCACTTGACCCAACAAAAGCAAGCATTTAAACAGTGCATTCTATTTTTCACCTTCCATGCATCCCTTCCACGGTGTTCCTGGATTCCTCCTCGTTGGTGTAAGATAGGAATACAAAGCCTCCATTACTTTATCCGTGAAGGGTTTTCGCTGTAGATCCCACGATGTTGGATCTGGAAAGAGGAAAGAAGAGGGGACTAGAATTTTGGTCTAATAGTTTGATGTCTTTTTTCATTCTATTTTTGGGTTTTATATTATCTTTTTTTTTTTTAACTAATAAAGATTAGGGTTACTTTCGTGCATTGGAAGGAATCGTCCCACCTTTACTTCTATCATGCACCGACAGGTGGCCCCAACTGCTTCTCTGACTTGACCAAGATCTCCACCTCCCACAGCAATGTCGAGCACTCACGTTGTCTTCGCCTCCACTGTCACCCCCGCCGCCGCTCCTTCTAGAAGCATCAACATCCCTCTCGCGCCCTACTCCTCTTCCTTCCCCTCACACCTGCTTCATCCGGTAGTTGCCTTGGTGGGTCCTATAGCAGGCGATGTCCCTCCTCCACCGCCGCCATTCGCATCCATCCGCCGAGTGCCTCCCATGGCGCCGCCACTAGGTTGTACGTCAGCGGTAGGTATCTCGACGCATTTGCCCCTACAAAGATCTTCACAATCTAATCCTGTGATTAGGATTCCAAAGGAAATTAACTTGGATTCTTCATTAGAGTATCTTTGTGTTCTTCAGCACAAATCTTAAAGCACTCCCTCTGTTACTGATCTCTGAGACCTCCCTCGAGCATGCCTTTCGTTCCGTACAACCGAGGAGAGCCTCCGGGGTGCGTTCAAGAGGTTTGGTCAGCTAACCGAAGGTGATGAACTTATAGAGTAGATCAATGTTATGAGAAAATTGTGCTCTCATTTACTTCAGAAATATTCATATTAAGGCTCCTATGTATTGTTGTAGTTAATCTTGTGATGGATAGGGTCGCAAAGCGGCCGAGAGGCTTTGTATTCCTGTCTTACGCCAATGAGGAGGAATCCAAGAACACCATGGAAGGGATGCACGGGAAGGTGAAAAATAGAATGCACTGTTTAAATGCTTGCTTTTGTTGGGTCAACTAGCAGTGGATGCAAGCAAATCACGTTGTTTGTCATTTTGCAGTCTTTGATTCTTCTGGTGCAAGTGTATGGTAATCTAATTGATATATGCAAATTCTATGCATCTTTCGCAATTCCTAGATGGCAGAGTAATCTTTGTTGAGGTTGCGAAGCGGAAGGTCTGAACTATGAAGCATGCCAAAGTGCCAAAACAGAAAACTAAGACAATTCAAATAGGGAATTCATCTAGGTAAAAAAAAACAAATAAGCAAATTCATCATCTTGAAACTTGCATCCGTGTATTTGTTTACGAGAGAAGGGTCTCAACAACCAGTTGTCCTCTAATTATGTTCTATATCTAACATATTAGCAACATCAAAGATGTAACTTTTTTCCTGAACTAGAAAATCAATGCCTGCAAATCCACTTCATTGTAGATTTTTGTAGCATATTTGTACGAGTGATATGAAGTGTTAGTATAGTATATTGTAAGACCTTAGTTATTCTAGCATGCTTTACTTTATGCAAGTAGATATGGGCTTCACTTTATGGGCGTTGGTGTTAAGATCATTTGTCAAAAGAATAACTGAAGAAAGCCTTGAAACATTCTGTTGTTTTGCTGCCAAGTCATTGTTTCACAGAAAAGAGTCATATAATTTATATCAGTACAATCCTACTAGAGCTCTCAAAATATAGGTCACTACATGATAACCATTGACCTCTGAACCTCCATCACTGGGGCAAAATTACAAACACGCAATAAGGAAAATGGAAATACCACACATTTGAACTATACATGGGCACACTAGAATCACAGTTGCTCTTCCATTTGTGGAAGACAGTGTGGTTTCAACTTGGCTCTCATCAGTAACAGAAGAAATCAGTTCTGCCGACGACGCCACCTGTTCGGTACGCCCTTTGCATACGCTTCCTCCCCGTCTCCCATAGTGTCATTTTGCCTTGGTAAGGAGTGGAGTTGGCATGCATGCATGCATACTAGCATTGTTGTGGCACAATAGCATGTGGCAAATAATAGTTTAGTTTCTTATGAATCGCCGACTAGGCTTTGGGGATTAAGATGGCAATGGCTGCAACATAATAGAGAAGAACAAAGAAGCGAAGATGTCGTGCCTGTTGGCAAGCTAGTAAGTTTCTTGAATTTTTTGAAGTTTAAGTTTATTGATTTGAAGATATCATTGTTAGAGGTTTTTACTATCATCCTAGAAATAATAATATTTTAAGTCATCCATGATAGTCAGTTGCACTTAATTGTTTCACCAAGTATGCCATACTTCTCTTAGATTTCCTTCATATTAATTATTGAGTGTTGACTACTGAGAAATAGTTGTCTAATTACAAATTCAATGCAACAAGAACATTTGTTTGTGGATGCAAGATTTAATTATTGCAATTCTCTTTCACATTATATTGTTCTTTTGTTCTTTTCTGTCCGTATTTAATTGTTACTCAAGTACATCACATATTAAGTTCCTGCCATCTACTTTATTCAAATAGAAAAAATGAGTAATATTCAAACTGACAATCATCAAAACCATACAAACGAATTATGTTGTCTACTGCATGTTGTTCCTGCAACTCTCCTGCCCATTGGGTCATGATTTTAGTTGATTGTGGGAAAATAGCTCCACCATGATCAATTTTCCATAATACCCAATTGGTTTTAGCATGTATTTTCCTTTTGAATAAAACTTAAATCTCTCCACTTTCTTTGTACTGTGAAATCATCAAATTGGTACAATACCCTCGGTTTCTTCCTCAACTGTGGTTTTGTAAGCTCCAATGATTTAATGATTTTCCTATTGTCTAATTACGCAAGAGAATTGCTTATCTCCCTAAATTGCGCAATTGATTTGGGTTAATTTTGATTGATGCGAAAGTGCAAGCACACATCAAATTGTTCCAGATTAATTTTTCATGTCATGCGACCTGTGAGCTTTCAATTCGATTCCATTGGGATGTTCCCAACTGTTGGGATCACTGAAACTGATCAGGAAGTTGATTTAACTATGCATGCATCATGATGCAAGAGGCGAGCAACCATCGAGCGTTGTTCGAGCAGCTAACCAGGGACAAGAGCTCCAACCTGGCCATGGTCCCATGGGCGCTCTCCTAATCCCAAGCAGCCTACACGGCCTCGACGACGGTGACAGAGATGATGGAAGCCGATGCTGAGGACAGCGAAGGCATGTCCATGGAGGTTGAACATGACATGTGTGATCATCTTGCGACCACCGGCGCCCCGTAGGGTGAAGTGCTCCACCAATGATTGCAACACTGCATGGTACAACAACCACTCAAGGCGGCAAGCTACCAGTCGAGCTCGGTGACGTGGTCATTGTGAGGTGTACTGCTGTAAGATCGAGGTGGCCGACTAGAGGGGGTGAATAGGCGGTTTTAAAAAGCTTTCGCGTTAAAACCAATATACAAGCTAATAACAAATTAATTTTGCACAATTAAAACCTAAATCAACTAGGCTTCCCTAAGTGCACCAACAATACAAGAGAGCAATCATACAAAGATATGTAAGTAATTAAAGCATGTAATATAAATTGCTCAAAGTAAAGCACAAGTAAAAACAAGATGGACACAATTATGTTTTACCGTGGTGTTCATAGACTTGCCGGTCTCCCCTAATCCACGTTGAGGTAAGTCCAAACAAATTGGACTGGCTCCACTAATTAAGCCAACACCTCCGAGGTACGTCCAACCACTTGAACCGGTTCCAAACCGAACCAACACCTCGCTCCACTATGGTCGCTCTTCCTCCACTCTGGAGATGGTGAGCACCAAACCACTCACAACACACCGGGTCTTCTCACAAGCTTCTTGAGAATATCACTGCGCACGACGCCTCCACGCCGTCTAGGTGTCGGCAAACACCAAGAGTAACAAGACTCGACGTTCACTTGAACTAATCAAGTGTCAACGCTCAAGTGGATACACAATCCACTACCTAAGGCAACACATGCACTTATGGGTTTGCTCTCTAATCTCACCAAATGCAACACATGCACAAAATAGAATAGAGGCTTGCTCTTAACTCAAAGATTGAGTATGGAACTCAACAATAACTTCAGCAACTATTCCCAACTGGCCAAGGTGGCTATATATAGCCCACACATAAAAACTAGTCGTTGGGAGAGAATCTGCTGAAAATTCAGCAAATGCGGAACTTCCGCCGTACAAAGTCCGAAACTTCCGCACCTCAGCGACAAGCACAGAAACGGCTATATCAGACGAGAAACTAGCCATTGAAAATGAAATCTGAACTTCCGCCAACTAATTTGTGGTACTTCCGATTATCGGACATTCCGATTTTGATGGGCGGTACTTCCGCTTCCACTCAGGTCCAACACATGACACCTTCTGGAAAAAAACGTACAACGCCAAATCAGAACTTCAGCTGTGCGGTAGTTCCGCTCCCAACATGGCGGTACTTCGCGCTTCCGAAAATCGGCTAAGTCCCGGAAAGGGTGCTTATCTAGAAAAAATATTCCGCCGGATTTTGGACCTTCCGGCCTACGGTAGTTCTGCGGTTAACACACCGGAACTTCCGATTATCCTGACAAAGCAGCAAATGGCTTTTTCAATAACTCCAATTGCAAAACACATTTGCCAATTGATAAGTCATACCAACAAGGATCACAAGAAAGATTCCCAACAAGTTGCAAAACACATTTGCCAACTTTAGAATCATACCACAAGGAATAAGGTACATGGACTTACACCATTTGCAAAACACATTTGTAAATTTAAGTCACATGTTACAAGGAATCAAACATGAGCTTCGACTATTTGCAAAACACATTCACAAATAACAACATGCCACAAGGCTAAGGTGCATGGTCTTCAACCATTCGCAAAATACATTTGCAAACTATAGTCCCATGCCACAAAGATTAAATGCATGAGCATCATTTATTCGCAAAACACATTCGCAAATAATAGCTCCATGCATAGATGAGCTAGAGCAAACACAATGAGCTATCAACACATGACTAACTCATGCTACTAGTCAAGACCCCTCTTAATAGTACGGCAATCATATAATAGCAATCCGTCTTCCATCTAAACACCAAGACCGTTAAAAGACTAGGAACACATCCTTAGCCCTAGCTAGTCATACATTTACCTTGCATCTTCTTGAAGCTTGATGACACACATCAACACTTCAAGTCTGGGTCATTGACTTGACAATCATCAACACATGTTGATTTCTTCACTTCGGGATCTTGTCTTGAACATCATCAACACATGATGATTTCTTCATCCCGAGTCTTGACATGCATCAACACATGATGTATTCCTTCACTTGACCTCCATCAATACATGATGGGTCTTCTCTTGATTTGATGTGCATCAACCCATGATGCAACATTTACTTCAAGTCTTCATATGCATCAACACATGATGCATTCTTTACTTGAATCTTGACTTGATGATAAACTCATGATCATCCCAAGTCTTCATCACCTTAGAACATAACCTATAAATCCAACTCATGGAAAATGTTAGTTCCACAATATGATTATCATTAATTACCACCTCATACCATTAACACATAATGGTGGGACAAGATACATCTATCTTTCCCTCTTTGGTAATTGATGATAACCATTTCAATCACACATAAATTGATTTAGATAAAGGTAACACGTTATGAGTATATATATACTACACAAGACATATATGTACTCACAACATGAGTATATGATAACTACACAAGTTCTACATACTCAAAACTTGAGTATGACGAGAACTACATAAGCTCTATATACTCAAATCATGAATATACAAAACTACACAAGTTTTATATATATTCGAAATATGAGTATACAAGAACTGCACAAGTTCTATATACTCAAAATATAAGTATACAAAAACTACACAAGTTTTGTATACTCATACGGATACGTTTCAAAGTAAAGATCTCAATTATATGTGAAAACGGAATATAGATCAATACTATTGAAACCACAAAATATAGAATGAGCTCCCCCTAAATGTGTGCATACACATATGTGTAAAAAAACATATGCACATATTCAAGATATACTAATGGTGAAGTTCAACCTATATTTTGGATCCGAGGAATGCAACAATATAAAAGAGTGTAAGTTGAATGCATACCTCGTTGAATTTCACCTTTATATCCAAATGAGACTACATACTAGATATAGAAATATAATTGTTAGTCTCACAATTAGATTTATCATTAATCACCAAAACACTCCATTAACTCATAATGGCGGGTCTAAATCTTTCAACAACATGACGACTGTAGCATGTAGTACCACAAGAGCGCCAAATGTTAGTAGTAAGACTACATGGTGGCCTTGATTCTCTTTCTGCTCGTGCTGGGCATTTCTTGTTTTGGTAGTAGGGCCTTGAGCAAGAGAGGGTTGTGGTAAAATGTTGTTGTCCATTTTAGCAGGTGGAGTGGAGTTCTTGTGTGAAAGAAAATTGATATTTATTATGCGGTTTAGGATCACGTATGTTAATATGTATCACACTCTTTTGAGATTCTATTGCAACGTGCGAACACCTTACTAGTAACTAATAAAAGAAGGAGTTTACCCCGCGTAGTGGGAGGATCATCCCACCCCTACGTATGTAAAAAATCCAATGAAACCCCCGCAAGCACTGGGGCTACCGTGTCAGCCGCGACATGTCCCTACCGTGTTCGCTCCTTGCATCTGCGCCAGCGTCGCCTCACCTCGCACCCGCGTCGGTACCGCCGCCCTTGATTCATGCGCCTTTGACCTCGCTGTCGCCAGAACCACCATAGCCACCGTCCGTCAGCGTGTGTCCCCCATCCCTCGGCGCTATAACATCGAGGATGCTGACTAGAGGGGGGTGAATAGATATTTTTTTGGCTAAAGCCGATTTCTAATGCTGAAGAGTAAGTCAAATCGGTTTTGCACAATTAAGGCCTAGAACAACTAGTCTCCCTAAGTACACCAACAAAAAAATACTATGTCAATGATAGCAAATATACAAAGACATGAAAGCAATTTAATTCTAGGAATGTAAATTGCATAAAGCAAACCACAAGGGAACAAACCATAATGACACAATGATATTTTACCGTGGTGTCCAGAGACTTGCCGGTCTCCTTTAATCCACGTTGAGGTAAGCCCAAACTAATTAGGTCGGCTCCATGAATTAAGCCAAACACCTCAATTCCATTAGTGGTAGCTCTTTCCCGCTCCGGGTAGGTAAGCTCCAACCTTCACAACACGCCGGGCCTCTTCACAATCTTCCTTGAAGAGATCACCGGACACGATGCCTCCAATGTCGTCTAGGAATCGACAAACTCCAAGAGTAATAAGTCAAGCCCCTTGCTTGACTCTCACCACGCACAACGAATGCACAAGCTCAAGTGGATACGAAATCCAACTCTAGATGCAACACATGCTACTAGAGACCTCTCTCATTGCTCACAAGGTGCAACACATGCACAATTGAGAGGAGAAACTCACACTAGCTCAACAGAATGAAATGAAGTGTCAAAGGTTGTTTCACAACCGGCCAAGGGGGTATTTATAGCTTCCACCACCGAAACTAGCTGTTACGACCACATTCCTGGAAAAATCAGGATTAGCGGTAGTACCGCCGTTAAAACCCGTTAGTGCCGATTTTCAGCTCAATGGTCGGAACATTAGCATTTAATGCTCTGAGCTAGCCGATACACACAAAGTTGTGGTACTATCGCCAACTATAAATCGGTACTACCGCATCGCGGGTGTACCGCTCGGCTAGAACGGAGCTTCGCTTTCCGAGTTCAAGAATTATCAAAAACATCTTCTCTAGAAGACTCGTACCACCATGTAAATATCGGTACTACCGCACTCCTGTAGTACCGCACAAGAGAATGTGGTCATACCGATTCAAGGGAGATCAAAACTCTCAAAAACACGCTCTCTGTAATATACGTATTGCCACATAAATATCGGTACTACGTACTTGCGGTAGTACCGTAGCTAAAGTGCGGTTGTTCCGATTTTCAGAGAGTATCAAACCACTCAAAAGCACACTCTTTGTATTTTATGTACCGCCATACATTTTTCTGGGTACTACTGACCCACGGTAGTACCATAGTTAAAATGTGGTTGTTTCGATTATCAGAGAGATTCAAAACATCCAAAAAACATGCTCTCTGGAAAATATGTACCGCCAAACAAATATCGGTACTACCGACTTGCGGTAGTACCGCTTATTAACAACGGCCAAATAGTTTTTCAGAAGCTCAAATCAAAGCAATGCATGAACCCTAACAATTTATAAAACACATTTACAAACTTAGATCATGCAGCAAGGAGTAGATACATGGACTTCAACCATTTATAAAACACATTTGCAAAATACAATCACATGCTATAAGGATTAAATGCATGAGCCTCAACTATTTGCAAAACACATTCGCAAATACTAGCATCATGCCATGGTGAGTTAGAACAAGCGAGATTGAGCTATCAACACATGATGAGACTCAAGCTACTAGGCAAGACCCCTCTTAATAGTACGACAACCTATACTAGCAATCCGGTCTTCCAACCAAACACTGAGACTGGTAAAAGACTAGGAATACATCCTTAGCCCTAGCTAGTCATACATTTGCTTTGCACACCCTCTTGAAGCTTGATGACACATATCTTCACTTCAAGTCCGGGTTCTTGACTTGAATATCATCAACAAATGATGATCTTCTTCACTTAGAGATCTTGTCTTGATGCCCATAAACACATGATGACATCATTCATCCCGAATCTTGACTTAAATATCATCAACACATGATGATCTTCTTCACGTGCCCTCCATCAGCACATGATGAGTCTTCTCTTGACTTAATGATCAACTCATGATCATCTTCTCTTTGAGATCTTGATATGCATCAACACGTGATGCATCCTTCACTTGACTTGATGACAATCAACTCATGATGTCATCCCATGTCATCGTCATCATGGAACTCAACCTACTTCGTCAACTCATGGGAAATGTTAGTTCCACAATGTGATCGTCATAAATTACCACAACATACTATTAACTCATAATGGTGGGTCAAGATACTTCAATCTTTCCCTCTTTGTTAATTGATGACAACCATCACAATTACAAATAATTGAGTATAAGAACATATGAGTATATATACTCAAGGGTATGTTTCAAAGTAGAAATCCCAAGTATATGTGGATAAAGAAATATGGATCAATACTAATGAAACCGCAAAACATAGAGTGAACTCCCCCTAAATGTGTACATACATTAATGTGTAAAAAGAATATATGCACATATTCAAGTTAGACTTTTGGTGGAATTCAACTTATATTTTGGATCCGAGAAATACAACAAGATATAAGAATTTGATGTCAAATGCATACCTATTTGATTTTCACCATTTCATCTAAATAAGACTACACAATAGGTGTATCAATAGAAGTATTAGTATCACATATAGATTTGTCATTAATCACCAAAATACTATATTAACTCATAATGATGGGTATAGATTCTTCATGCGCTTGCAGAGCACCCTACATCGCATTCCTCGTCTCCCTCTCTCGTCCTAGGCTCTGTCGTCGTTGCTCCACCCACTCCCCCGTCCCCATCTCCTCTCTCACCTCTCATCTCGTGGAAAGTTTGTGTTTCCATCGCAACGCACGAGCACTCTGCTAGTATACGTGTACAGATCAGTCTTAAAGCTAAAACGAGAATTACAAGTGTAGCTGAATAGAAATTACCCGGTAATAACTATTCGCGTAATTTAAAGAAGATTGATTGTAATCCAGATGATAAAGCTCTTGTGATCTGCTCTAAAGAAAGATGACGACAACAGTCACTAACAGGACGCAGTTGAGCCGTTGATCAACAACCGAAAGGGTATCAGGCGATCTCAGCCGTTAACTCTCCACAACGCTTCATCCTCTGGCTCTGTCTCTGAACTTCAGACTTGAGTCTTTCTTCAGTTTTGACATTCGCTCTCCCCCGGCCGCCTTCTGTATTGCTCGTAGGAGGGCGACGTGCTGCTGTTGGAAGGTTTACGACCGCTCGATCGGAAATCGACGCTCGGATAAAACGAAAGCACTTCCAAATTATTATCATTACCCTTTTTAGCCGTTCATCGTAATGGCAGATGACTCAGAATCACTTTTGATCAACCAAATGATGAAACTTACTGGACATCAATTATGAGGATGAAGTTAACAAGACAATTTAAAAAGAAGAGATGAAGTTTCCAAGACATGATGAGACAAGGAGATGCAGTAGTCCATAGTTCCCAAAGATTAGTAAGGAGGATTGCCGCAACAAAAAAAAAGTAACAAATATACTATTCAGTTCAAAAGTAACTAAATTGATGCAAAACATCCGGTTACTAGTATAGTCAAGACATGAGCAGATCGCTGAAGAGGTTCACATGATGGCCATGGCTGCACTTGGACAGTGTACATGCCACCGTACTGGCCTGAAAACACACGCAGATTCTGCTGCAAGTTTCAACCTAAGCTGACTTTAAACTCTCCAAATTACAACCACAATAGCCAGCCAAGCAGTAGTGTGGCTTGCAAGAAGATTATTTCAGCTAGCCATGACACGGTCCCGCAGCTACCGATCAAAAACCGAAGAAACCAAGCTTGGTTGCCCTTTCTTTCTCGAATGTCTCAAAGTATTGGTATATGATGGTGACGGCAAGCAGTATACCAGTTCCTGAACCAATTGCGCCCATGAAATCAGCCAGGACAGTCAATGCTCCAATGCAAACTCCACCAAATGCAGCGGCAGTGGGGATGTATCTGTTCAGCTCCTTCTGCAAGTTTGACTCACGATGGCCTGGCATCACCATTTGTTGTTCCTATTGAATTGCCAGAGTTAGGAGTTTATACGTAGCTCTTGCATAATGATTACACATGTGCAAAACAAAATATAGACAATAGATCGGTGCATTTAACATTTCTAATCCATATCCTGCTTAACATGGATCCACTAAGAAAAGATCCAGGAGTTCCAAAGGCAGGGAACAATGTTTTTCTAAACAGATCTAAACAAAAACATTAGAGATACGAACTAAGAGCATGACCACTAGTGTCCCTCAGAGACTAATGTTGATGTTACAACAAACTGTCAATAATCAGGCACAGCTACTTCATTTGTACATGTACATGTACTGTCAATATTGTATGGATTACGGTGAACTTGCATCAACCTGGAACAGTAACTGATAAAAAACATAGATTACACGTATAAATTGTTACCTTGAGCTGCTTAGCAACATCCTTTGCCGATGAACCAGACACTTCAATCCATGTCTTTGAGAAGAGAGCACAAGCTGAGAGCATGAAGATCACATAGAACAGTGCATGGAATGGGTTTGCGAGAACATCAGCCAAACCGCATGGTTTTCAGCATGCTAAGGTAAGTAACATTGATCTATAGCAAAAGGGAGCACAGTTTTCTCATAACATTGATCTACTCCATAAGTTCATCACCTTCGGTGAGCTGATCAAACCTCTCGAACGCACCCTGGTAGCTCTCCTCGGTTGTATGTAACGAAAGGCTTGCCCGAGGGAGGTCTCAGAGATCAGTAACAGAGGGACTGCTTTAAGATTTGTGCTGAAGAACTCAAAGATACTCTAATGAAGAATCCAAGTTAATTTCCTTTGGAATCCTAATCACAGGATTAGATTGTGAAGATCTTTGTAGGGCAAATGCGTCGAGATACCTACCGCTGACGTACAGCCTAGTGGCGGCGCCATGGGAGGCACTCGGTGGATGGGTGCGAGCGGCGGCGGTGGAGGAGGGACGTCACCCGCTACAGGACCCACCGAAGGTGACGACTTGACGAAGCGGGTGTGAGGGGAAGGAAGAGGAGTAGGGCGCGAAAGGGATGTTGGTGCTTCTAGAAGGAGCGGCGGCGGGGGTGACAGTGGAGGCGAAGACA
Source organism: Hsuehochloa calcarea (assembly GCA_036346395.1). Classification (NCBI taxonomy): domain Eukaryota; kingdom Viridiplantae; phylum Streptophyta; class Magnoliopsida; order Poales; family Poaceae; genus Hsuehochloa; species Hsuehochloa calcarea. Next base: position 34,279,922 of record CM070597.1, read on the forward strand.
GCGTGAGTGCTCGACATTGCTGTGGGAGGTGGAGATTGTGGGCAAGTCAGAGAAGCAGTTGGAGCCACCCGTCGGTGCACGATAGAAGTAAAGGCGGGATGATTCTTTCCACTACACGGAAGTAAATCATAATCTTTATTAGTTAAAAAAATAAAAAGATAATACAAAACCCGAAAATAGAATGAAAAATACATCAAACTATTATTAGACCAAAATTCTAGTCCCTCCGCTTTCCTTTCCAGATCCAACATCGTCTTCACGGACAAAGCTTCCATATCCAACATCGTCTTCACGCAGGGGCAGATATGGGCCTCGGCCAAAAAATATTAGCGAATTTTTTTTAATATGTATACCAGAAAAAAAAAATTGTACAGTAAAAAAGACCTAACCTTACAGGCCGGCCAGCCGGCCCCGGCTCCCGGCCCCGTCTCCCCCGAACTCCCGTTTCTCCCCGCTCCCCCACCCCACCACACACCACACTCTTCCCCGACTCCCCGTTCCCCCCACCCTCCCACATTTCTTCCCCCGCCGCCATTCTACCTGGCCCCCGCCCCCCCGCCGGCCTCCGCCCCCTGCCCCCCATTTCTCCCCCGCGGCCCCTCCCCCCGGCCCTCGCCCCCCATTTCTCTCTCCGCCCGGCCGCCCCCATTTCTCCCCGCCCCTCTCCCCGCCCCCCGGCCGCCCGGCGCCTCTGACCTCTGGCTCACTGGCTGGCTCCCCCCGGCGCCTCCCAGATCTGCGCGTCGGCGTCTGAGGTGATGAGGTGAGGTCTGAGCTCCTTGTTGCCGGCGTCGCCTCCGGCCGCCGGCCGCTCCCCTTCTAGCGCCGCCGCCGGCCGCCACGCCCGGCCCTCTGGCTCGGCCTCTGCCCTCAGCGCCGCGGCGGCCAGAGCTCAGATCGGCGCCCGGCCGGCCTGCCGCCGCCTCTGGCTGGCTCCCCCCTCTCCCCGGCGCCTCCGTCCGCCCGCGCCTTCGACCCGTCGTCCGCAGGCCACAGCTCGCAGCTCCCCTTCAGCGGCGCTGCGGCCAGAGCCCAGATCTACGCCCGCCGGTGTCCCCTCCGGCCGCCCGTGGGGACCCCCACCTCTAGCTCGGCGTCGGCGGCCTCGGCCCAGCCCGGGTCCAGCTCCGTACCGCCCGGGTCCCTCGCCGCTCCCCAGTGGGCTGTGGCTGCGCCCGGGTCTTTGGTTCGGGTCTTCGGGACCTTCGGGTGGCCACTGGCCGGGTTCTAGTGGCATTGTGGCGACAAGCCGGCAAGGAAGTGAAGCCAGGAAGGTGAGGTGAGGCTGGTGAGCTGAAATCTTAAATCTTTGATGAGTATCATGTGTTAGTCACTTAGTTAGTTAGTGTATAATGTGTTACAGACTTAAGTACTTAACACTTTGGCATAAGACTTTGGCTTGTATGAGTAATGAGTTAGTTAGTTATGAATTATGACTTATGATTTATGAAGTTATGACTCATGAGTATGACTCACTGTATGACATATGACAGTATGAGGCTGAGTGTTGGTGTATGTTTATTAACTTTCTATTTGAATATTCGATGTAGTAGAATTTGAAATACATGATGAAGAGGACCAAGACATTGGCATAAAATTACTTCACGGACAAAGCTTCCAGATCCAACATCGTCTTCACGGACAAAGCAATGGACGCCTACGCAGCCACCCCAACTCGCCCTTCCCACCCGGCCCCGACCTCCCCATCCCCGTCGTCGTCGTCGCTGCGCCAGTGGCGGACGGCGGCGCAGCGCAACCTGCGCAACCAGTGGTCGCGCCTGCTCGCCACCAAGGCCCGGTGGCTGGCCGCTGCCGCCGACGGCCGCTCCCACGCCTCCGCGCTCGTCAACGCCCACCTCTCCCGCAGGTATCCCCCCTCTCTATGGCTCTGCGTTTCGGCGGCGCTTAGAGCTTGGGATTTTAGTGACTAGCAGTTACTGACGGTGGATTCTTGCGTGAGCTTGTCAGGTACATGCCGGGGATGGATTTGGGGGTGCTCAAGGACATGCCGGGGATCCGCGACAGGGCGAGTGGCAAGCTGGCGCGCAGGGAGGTAGCAGCAGTCTCGCCATGAATCCATTGAATCTTCTCTTGGCAGCATGAGCAGGAGGAACTCCTGTTCATCTACTGATTTTGTTGTCTCTCGCTTGGTCCAGGAGCAATGCCGTGACGTGCTTCTATCAGCCTACAAGGAGATGGTAACACTAATATACATGGCCGTGCTGGTTTAAGACTTTTTATTTTATATTGGATCACGTAAGGCATGAATGGTTTTTGGATGCCATGTTCTTCTTCTTTTTCCTGGTAATAGGTCCTTGCCGTGTCCGACTTGGTTAAAGCTTCTCACTCTATGCGCTGTTTCTCCAAAGTATCTGGCAATAGTCCACTTGTTCAGTTTACTGATCGCCAAGATGATTTGAATGATTCAGGGGATGGTGGAGGAACTCCAGTGTTCAAATGGTTCTCCATGTTAGAATTCGGTGGGTTACTCACTTTGTTTCATACAAAAATAGATTAACTTACCGTGACCCTTCTTTCCTTTCTATTGGGCCTGACAATACTTGCCTTTTAAAAGATTCAGAAAGTTGTGTTCTCGAAAAAGACTCCGAAAGTCAAATGACCCTCCTTTCCGTTATATTGGACATGACAATATTGCATTCTCGGAAAAGATTCAGAAAGTCAAATGAGTTTTATATAGTTAGTGAAATAACTCTGAGTTATCTTATAGTTTTCAGTGTAGCATTCTCGTATTTGATCAAATTAATTGATTAAATATCTAGTTTCTTTATGTATAAACTAATCCATCCCAATTTGCTTTTTGAAATAGCTGCTCAGATTTAGATCTGCACCAATGATGTTATGTTGTTTCTAATCCAGCAAGATATAATTCTTATTTTGAATTCTTTTTATTTGTGAATTATCTCAGAGAATCTTGCCCAAGAGCTTGTTGACATGTTTGTTTCAGAGCTACATTTGAAGGTATATCATCATTCCATAATTTATTTTATGGTGATGCTTGTTGATTTTGCTATGCTTTGGCTTGTGCAGCTTTTTTTTTTTTTACTTGCCCACTTTTTCTTTTTACTTGCCCACTTTTTTTCCATTTTTGGGCAATTTCCTGACAATGGAAATCATTTTCATTATAGAGACTGCTTGTCTTGCAACTCCTCTCGATTAACTTAAAGGAAGGCACAGAAGAACATCATACATCATTAGAATGGTCGGATGAGCTGTATGATGGGGAATTCTACGAATTTCGGAGTATTGGCCTTCAGTCAGGAGAGAGCTGCCCACTGCCTGAAAATTGGAGTGCTGATGCCTCACAGGCACGACAACCTGGCCATACCCCATCCCATGAGGTTTTACAGGTCTGGTTCTCTAATTTGCTAAGTTTTACATTAATGCCAGTAGAAAACTCAACTGATTATGTCCTGGTGCATTTATCTTTCACCTTCTGTTTGGTAGGCAGTAGGCTTAGTAAGTACTAAGTTGTTTCATATACATAAAGGACTAGGGCCATCTTTGGATTAGATCAAATATGGTTTGCTAAAGTTGGCATGCTTTCTAGCAAGGGTTTTATCTTGTTAATTGCCTGTTTTACAGGTTTATTTAACCTCTTGGCTTGCTAATGTGAACATCAAGATGAACAGGTAATTACTTTATTGTATCTTTTAGCTTATGAATTTTTATAAACTAAGAATATCAGAACTTGCACCTTGAATTGTGAAAATTAAGGTGTACCCTATATTGCTCTCAACATTATATAATTATGAATATTTCATTTCTGCCTTGATGTCATAACTTGTATGATACAGTGATAGTAATGATGGCTTGGTTTTATTTCAGAATTGATGAAATATTTGAGCTTGTTGGGGAGGAGATACCAATCAAATTATCTTGAAGATTTTGATGCGTATGATTGAAGTAAGAACTATTTGGAAATGGTCCATCTTCCTTTTGAGGGATTTCTTTTCCTTAGTGGAGGTCCTAAAGGCTAACCGCTTATCTAATCTGTCCTAAAAAAGCTTATCTAATCTTTTCAAACGTATTACTCTGAAGTGCCTGGGATTAGAAATATTTATTAGACTGATCAACCAAAGAAAGGTTAACGCCCGAACAAAACCATCTTATTTACACAAGGGTCTCTATGGAATTACATTTGAACGAGACCAATTAACAGTGAGTTGAAGTCTCGAGCCATCATCCGTTCTTTAAATTGCATCAGGCTACTTCTGAGGTTTATTAACCTAGCTTGAAGTGTGTTTTGTGCTGCTGTAAATGTGCAATATTAATTTTGGTGACATGTGTTGCTCCATTTAATTTAGGAGGTTTGCAGTGAAATCTGTTGTTTTTAGTATGATATTATCTATCAGGACGAGAAATTTGCATTTTATTGGTACCGAACAATGAACCGGAAAAAGGGAGGGATGGAGGCCGTAGCGCTGAGATACATTTGTTTTTTTTTAATATGCATTTCTAGTGTTAGTACCTGTCAATTGAAGGTTCGGTTGGTAGGCTATGTCCATTGCGTAGGTCCAATAAGTCCTGCAACCAGGCTGGGCCTGACAGCCCATCAGTTCCTCCAAATCGGAAAGCTTAGGTTGAAACTTGCAGCAGAATCATTGTGTATGTAGTATGTGCCATAGCATGTCTTGAGTATCGCATGGACAAGGATGATTTTTTAATATCAGATCTGTGTATGTCTTGGATCTTCGGTATATGATAGTACACTGTCCAGTTCTGGGCTCTGTGTCTATTAACTCCAAAGAGGATCATGTTCTCACTTCTTCGGTATATGATAGCACACTGTCCACCACTTGATTTATTTCACATTATGCGTTAAGTACATGTACAAATGAAGTAGCTGTTCCTGATTATTGACAGTTTGTTGTAACATCAACATTAGTCTCTGAGGGACACTAGTGGTCATGCTCTTAGTTCGTATCTCTAATGTTTTTGTTTAGATCTGTTCAGAAAAACATTATTCCCTGCCTTTGGAACTCCTGGATCTTTTCTTAGTGGATCCATGTTAAGCAGGATATGGATTAGAAATGTTAAATGCACCGATCTATTGTCTATATTTTGTTTTGCACATGTGTAATCATTATGCAAGAGCTACGTATAAACTCCTAACTCTGGCAATTCAATAGGAACAACAAATGGTGATGCCAGGCCATCGTGAGTCAAACTTGCAGAAGGAGCTGAACAGATACATCCCCACTGCCGCTGCATTTGGTGGAGTTTGCATTGGAGCATTGACTGTCCTGGCTGATTTCATGGGCGCAATTGGTTCAGGAACCGGTAGACTGCTTGCCGTCACCATCATATACCAATACTTTGAGACATTCGAGAAAGAAAGGGCAACCAAGCTTGGTTTCTTCGGTTTTTGATCGGTAGCTGCGGGACCGTGTCATGGCTAGCTGAAATAATCTTCTTGCAAGCCACACTACTGCTTGGCTGGCTATCATGGTTGTAATTTGGAGAGTTTAAAGTCAGCTTAGGTTGAAACTTGCAGCAGAATCTGCGTGTGTTTTCAGGCCAGTACGGTGGCATGTACACTGTCCAAGTGCAGCCATGGCCATCATGTGAACCTCTTCAGCGATCTGCTCATGTCTTGACTATACTAGTAACCGGATGTTTTGCATCAATTTAGTTACTTTTGAACTGAATAGTATATTTGTTACTTTTTTTTTGTTGCGGCAATCCTCCTTACTAATCTTTCTGATCTTTGGGAACTATGGACTGCTGCATCTCCTTGTCTCATCATGTCTTGGAAACTTCATCTCTTCTTTTTAAATTGTCTTGTTAACTTCATCCTCATAATTGCTGTCCAGTAAGTTTCATCATTTGGTTTATCAAAAGTGATTCTGAGTCATCTGCCATTACGATGAACGGCTAAAAAGGGTAATGATAATAATTTGGAAGTGCTTTCGTTTTATCCGAGCGTCGATTTCCGATCGAGCGGTCGTAAACCTTCCAACAGCAGCACGTCGCCCTCCTACGAGCAATACAGAAGGCGGCCGGGGGAGAGCGAATGTCAAAACTTGAGAGAGCCAGAGGATGAAGCGTTGTGGAGAGTTAACGGCTGAGATCGCCTGATACCCTTTCAGTTGATGATCAACGGCTCAACTGCGTCCTAGTAGTTACTGTTGTCGTCATCTTTCTTTAGAGCAGATCACAAGAGCTTTATTATCTGGATTACAATCGATCTTCTTTAAATTACCGCAAATAGTTATTACCGCGGGTAATTTCTATTCAGCTACGCTTGTAATTCTCGTTTTACCTTTAAGACTGATCTGTACACGTATACTAGCAGAGTGCCCGTGCGTTGCGATGGAAATACAAATTTTACACGTATACCTTTGACACTTTATTTCATTTTATTGAGCTAGTGTGAGTTTCTACTCTTAATTGTGCATGTGTTGCACCTTGTGAGCAATAAGAGAGGTCTCTAATAGCATGTGTTGCATCTAGAGTTGTATTTCATATTCACTTAAGCTTGTGCATTCGTTGCACGTGGTGAGAGTCAAGCAAGGGGCTTAACTTATTACTCTTGGAGTTTGTTGACTCCTAGACGACGTTGGAGGCGTCGTGTTCGGTGATCTCTAGGCCCGGCGTGTTGTGAAGGTTGGAGCTCACCTACCTGGAGCGAGAAAGAGCTACCACTAGTGGAATTGAGGTGTTTGGCTTAATTCGTGAAGCCGGTCCAATTAGTTTGGGCTTACCTCAACGTGGATCATGAGAGACCGGTAAGTTTCGGACACCATGGTAAAACATCATTGTGTCATCGTGGTTTGTTCCCTTGTGGTTTACTTTATGTAATTTACATTTCTAGAATTAAATTACTTTCATGTCTTTGTATATTTGCTATCATTGACATAGTCTTATTTTGTTGGTGCATTTAGGGAGACTAGCAAAACCGATTTGACTTACTCTTCAGCATTAGAAATCGGTTTTAGCCAAAAAAAAAACTGTCTATTCACCCCCCCTCTAGTCGGCATCCTCGATGTTACAGCGTTGAGGGATGGGGGACACACGCGGACGGTCGGTGGCGATGGTGGTTCTGGCGACAGCGAGGTCAAAGGCACATGAACCAAGGGCGATGGTACCGACGTGGGTGCGAGGTGAGGCGACGCTGGCGCAGATGCGACGATCGGACACATTAGGGACATGTCACGGCTGACACGGTAGCCCCAGTGCGTGCGGGGGTTTCATTGGGTTTTTTACATACGTACCGGTGGGATGATCCTCCCATTACGCGGGGGTAAACTCCTTCTTTTATTAGTTACTAGAAGGGTGTTCGCGCATTGCAAACAGAATCTCAAAAGAGTGTGATACATATCAACAAACGGGATCCTAAACCGGATAACAAATATCAATTTTCTTTCACACAAGAACTCCACTACCACCTGCTAAAATGGACAACAACATCTAACCACAACCCCTCTCCTGCTCAAGGCCCTGCTACCAAAGCAAGAAATGCCCAACACGAGTAGAAAGAGAATCAAGGCCACCATGTAGTCTTACCACTACCATCTGGCGCTCTTGTGGTACTGCATGCTACAGTCGTCATGCTGTGCACCTCACAATGACCACGTCACCGAGCTCGGCTGGTAGCTCGCCGCCTTGAGTGGTTGTTGTACCATGCAGTGTTGCAGTCATTGGTGGAGCGCCTGACCCTACGGGGCGCCGGTGGTCGCAAGATGATCACACATGTCATGTTCAACCTCCATGGACATGCCTTCGCTGTCCTCAACGTCGGCTTCCATCATCTCTATCACCGTCGTCGAGGCCGTGGAGGCTGCTTGGGATTAGGAGGGCGCCCATGGGACCATGGCCAGGTTGGAGCTCTTGTCCCTGGTTAGATCCTCGAACAACGCTCGGTGGTTGCTCGCCTCTTGCATCATGATGCATGCATAGTTAAATCAACTTCCTGATCAGTTTCAGTGATCCCAACAGTTGGGAACATCCCAATTGAATCGAATTGAAAGCTCACAGGTCGCATGACATGAAAAATTAACCTGGAACAATTTGATGTGCGCATGCACTTTCAGCATCAATCAAAATTAACCCAAATCAATTGCGCAATTTAGGGAGATAAACAATTCTCTTGCGTAATTAGCCAATAGGAAGATCATTAAATCATTGGAGCTTACAAAACCACAGTTGAGGAAGAAACCGAGGGTATTGTACCGAATCGATGATTTCACAGTACAAAGAAAGTGGAGAGATTTAAGTTTTATTCAAAAGGAAAATACATTTTAAAAGTAACGGGGTATTATGGAAAATTGATCATGGTGGAGCTATTTTCCCACAATCAACTAAAATCATGACCCAATGGGCAGGAGAGTTGCAGTAACAACATGCAGTAGACAACATAATTCGTTTGTATGGTTTCGATGATTGTCAGTTTGAATATTACTTATTTTTTTCTATTTGATTAAAGTAGATGGCAGGAACTTAATATGTGATGTACTTGAGTAACAATTAAATATGTACCGAAAAGAACAAAAGAGCAATATAATGTGAAAGAGGATTGCAATAATTAAATCTTCCATCCACAAACAAATGTTCTTGCTGCATTGAATTTGTAATTAGACAACTATTTCTCAGTAGCCAACACTCAATAATTAATATGAAGGAAATCTAAGAGAAGTATGGCATACTTGGTGAAGCAATTAAGTGCAACTGACTATCATGGATGAGTTAAAAATATTATTATTTTGTAGGATGATAGTAAAAACCTATAACAATGACATCTTCAAATCAATAAACTTAAACTTCAAAAAAATTCAAGAAATTTACCAACTTGCCAACAGGCACTACATCTTCGCATCTTTGTTCTTCTCTATTATGTTGCAGCCACTGCCATCTTAATCCCCAAAGCCTAGCCGACGATGCATAAGAAACTAAATTATTCTTTGCCACATGCCATTGTGCCACAACAATGCCAGTATACATGCATGCATGCCAACTCTACTCCTTACCAAGGCAAAATGACACTATGGGAGACGGGGAGGAAGCGTATGCAGAGGGCGTACCGAACAGGCGTCGTCGTCGGCAGAACTGGTTTCTTCTGTTACTGATGAGAGCCAAGTTGAAACCACACTCGTCTTCCACAAATGGAAGAGCAGCTGTGATTCTAGTGTGTCCATGTATAGTTCAAATATGTGGTATTTCCATTTTCCTTATTGCGTGTTTGTAATTTTGCCCCAGTGATGGAGGTTCAGAGGTCAATGGTTATCATGTAGTGACCTATATTTTGAGAGCTCTTGTAGGATTGTACTGATATAAATTATATGACTCTTATCTCTGAAACAATGACTTGGCAGCAAAACAACAGAATGTTTCAACGCCTTCTTCAATTATTCTTTTGACAAATGAGCTTAACACCAAAGCCCATAAAGTGAAGCCCATATCTACTTGCATAAAGTAAAGCATGCTAGAATAACTAAGTTCTTACTATTTGTATTTAGTACTTATATTTCGCATAACAGGGGCGATGACTTGTTTATGTTTTGCATGACATGATATAATTTTCTTGAATTGTACAAGTCCGGGTCAGTGCATCTCAATTGAGCTTTTGCCTTTTATTTTTCATGTTCTCGAGACAACCTAACAGGAGACGATAAACTCTGCTTTTTTGGTGAAATAAACTCTGCTAAATACCAAAAGCAGTACCTACACTACAAAGTACAACCTGCTCGAAGTATCTGAAAAAAAATCAAATATCGTTTACGTTATTGGAAGCGCCTAGAATTAACATCAGCGAGTATCCGAGTTCTAGGTAGAAGAATTGTATGGTTTTTGTTAGAGGTTTGATGCCCATCTCGTCCTTATTATGAGTGGTACCGCCTCGTCCATTTGCAGCACTCTTCCGTTCACCAAGCCCGCGTTGCTGCAAGAGTGCCTCTGCTCCGGCCATAAAGTCCAGGTTAAAATGCCACGCAAGAGCAACTCATTAGTATTCCACTAGATCACCCAAGCATGCATAATTGCACATACATACTGGCACATCCATTTCTGGTGGTTGGAACTTTCGTAGAGGGCCTTCGTACAGGGAGCATGACCCAAGCTCTTTCAAAAATGGCCACACATGTCGTGGACCATATGCTTGCCTGTTCCTGAACTTGTACAATTATTATTATTACCCTCTTCCCCGGACACTAGTCAAACATGTGCCTCTATTTTCTCTCTCCATTCCTTGTGCTTGTGACAGACGTTGCTAGCTACAATACAAACAAAGCATAGTTTTTCCCAGGCTCACATGACCAACCGGCCGGGAGGCAACAACGCAACATTCCGTGAGGAGAATGATGCCATGACGCCGAGAAGCGGCGACCAGTAGCCGATCCACCCATCATGAGGCAATCAAATCGTCCCAGTACTTACTAATCAATACTACCAGGATGTTCCTGTCCACTTGGCCCTTTTCAATGTTCTTTTCCAAGACAACCAACTAGTACTACTTATACTAGTACTCCTCACTCGCAGCCACGAAAGCAGCACTCGCTGCATTCCCTAGCCAGTGTCCCTGTCAAATCTCCGAAACTACCACATCGTCATCGTCGTCGTCGTCACGGGAAAGTGCAGCCTAGTGCACGGGGGCTGCCAGAATCCGTTGATTGTTTATGGGATCAGGTCAGCCATAAAAAGTCTTTTCCTTGCATACTGCCTGTACACCATGCATGCATATGTGAGTGTGATGTGGTAGTCAGTGAGTCACAGCCCCTGGTGTCCAAATCACCAGGGCTTTTGAAAAGGCCAGCTCAAGTCAACCTCGGCCTCAGGTTTAGTTTGGGACAGAGAACCGAGCGTTTGCTCGGATGGCTCGCTCGGCTGTTGTGCGAGCAGTCTGTCCAGATTCAATCTCATACTATGTAAGCTACATAATTCATTGGCAACCAAGAGAAATGTTTGAAACGTAACTATGTAAGCCACGCCAAACAATTTTTGTAAGATATATGTAGTAAAACTACTCTTATAACAAACTAAAATTTGGAAGGAATCATTTGAAAATAATATCTATGTAATCATGGAAGCTATGGAGAGTAAAGTAAAAATCATTTTACATCTAAGGCTAGGATCATCCATACATGTATACCATGTAAGCTACATAATTCATTGGCAACAAATGAAAATGCTAAAACGTAATTCCAAGCTATCGAGCAGCAAGGAAAAAAACATTTTGCATCTAAGGTTTGGGATTATCCATATATGTATAACATGTAAGCTCCATAATTCATTGGCAAGATAATACAAAGTGTGAGGCAAGCGTTTAATTTACGTGAAGTATCAAATAAAATGAGGTTCTGTTCATGTTCAGGACATCAAAACCGCATGAGGCGATTCTAAGAATATAGATCTAGAGCATAAAATTCACATAAGCGTATAAAATGAGGCAGCGCTAAGCATAATATGTTAACATGATTCTTAAGCCTTAATCGACATACACAAGATAGGCTTATTTTCGTATGATCCTCACCACAATTCGCATAAAGTGATGCAGTCTCCAATTCTAGCCTCCAAAGGCTCCCATTGCATCTTTTGCACATCATCTTTACTAAGCTTTCCTACTCCCAGCTTCCAATGGCTCATTTGTATTGCTGAACCATAGGAATTGCTGAAGGAGGACAAATTGAGGTTGATTTGTGCACAAATATGGTGTTAAATAACTCAGGATAGATATAAACAGAAATTGATAACGAAATTACAAAAGCTTGACATAGATGTGGAACCATAATCCAAAACCTACCTGTAGATTTTATAGCATGACTGTTGATTTCCAGGCTAAACCAACTGCTGAGCTATGTTATTCATAGTGGCAATATTCTTGGAGGAATTAGTGTTGGGGTCATGTATATAGCAGCTCTCAAGCTTTTGGATGGATGCTCGAAGGCTAGCATTTGCTCGATCGACCTCGTGGTCATCCTTGATGGTCAGCAGAGGCTTGGGAAGACAATCCAAGAGGTGATCACCTCAATAGGTCATTGAAAGAACAGATAAAACAACATAAATTAACTGTTCTTTTATCGATATAGTACAAATAAACATGAAGATAGTTCAAGTGTGGGTGTGCAATAAAAATTGAGTATCTTACCAAGACGCACTACTCACCAGTTGCATAAATTCTCTTCGATTTTCGTGAGCATACATAGCTAACAGATTGTTGACATGATTCGTAACTCTTTCATCGCCATTGAAGTCCTTATCCGAGGAAAAGAAGCGAATGATGCCTTTCCACGGATCCACGCCTCGTAGCTCTCTAAATCCTCATGGGGACCCTCAATATCACCGCCTCGGTCTAAAGCTCGAAAGCAACATTTACACAAACTTAGTAAAGTCGCTAGAACTCCATAGTCCGGACTCAAACTCTATCAATTCAAAGCCGCTTTGTGTTGCAAAGTCGCTATATCCGTAATGAGTTCAGCTTAGCTACCAACTTTATATAGAAAGATTATATACAAATAACAATCTCTTCATAAGAAATGGTACAAATGTCTAATAGTAATCAAACTAATCCCTTAAAAGTGTTAAACATATTACTTAGTGGAGGATGTTGTCCGCGGCGTTGAGCGCCTTGTCGATGCTCTTATGCCCCATCCAAATAGATTTTGTATCGCATATGAGTACATAATTCATTGGCAACAAATGAAAATGCTAAAACGTAATTCCAAGCTATCGAGCAAAGGAAAAAACATTTTGCATCTAAGGTTTGGGATTATCCATATATGTATAACATGTAAGCTCCATAATTCATTGGCAAGATAATACAGTGTGAGGCAAGCGAATTTACAGGAAGTACTGAAATAAAATGAGGTTCTGTTCATGTTCAGGACATCAAAACCGCATGAGGCGATTCTAAGAATATAGATCTAGAGCATAAAATTCACATAAGCGTATAAAATGAGGCAAGGCGCTAAGCATAATATGTTAACATGATTCTTAAGCCTTAATCGACATACACAAATAGGCTTATTTTCGTAAGGATCCTCACCACAATTCGCATAAAGTGATGCAGTCTCCAATTCTAGCCTCCAAAGGCTCCCATTGCATCTTTTGCACATCATCTTTACTAAGCTTTCCTACTCCCAGCTTCCAAAGGCTCATTTGTATTGCTGAACCATAGGAATTGCTGAAGGAGGACAAATTGAGGTTGATTTGTGCACAAATATGGTGTTAAATAACTCAGGATAGATATAAATAGAAATTGATAACGAAATTACAAAAACTTGACATAGATGTGGAACCATAATCCAAAACCTACCTGTAGATTTTATAGCATGACTGTTGATTTCCAGGCTAAACCAACTGCTGAGCTATGTTATTCATAGTGGCAATATTCTTGGAGGAATTAGTGTTGGGGTCATGTATATAGCGCCTCAAGCTTTTGGATGGATGCTCGTAAAGGCTAGCATTTGCTCGATCAGCCTCAGGGTCATCCCTTGATGGCCGCAGAGGCTTGGGAAGACAATCCAAGAGGTGATCAGCCTCAATAGGTCTGTTGAAAGAACAGATAAAACAACATAAATTAACTGTTCTTTTACTGATATAGTACAAATAAACATGAAGATAGTTCAAGTGTGGGTGTGCAATAAAAATTGAGTATCTTACCAGTACGTACTCACCAGTTGCATAAATTCCTCTTCGATTTTCAGAGCATACATAGCTAATGATTGTTGACATGATTCGTAACTCTTTCACCTGCAGTGAAGTCCTTATCCGAGGAAAAGAAGCGAATGATGCCTTTCCACGCATCCGCCCTCCGTAGCTCTCTAAATCCTCATGGGGACCCTCAATATCACCGCCTCAGTCTAAAGCTCGAAAGCAACATTTACACAAACTTAGTAAAGCTGCTAGAACTCCATAGTCTGGACCTGAAACTCTATCAATTCAAAGCCAGTTTCAGGTTGCAAAACTGCTATATCCGTAATGAGTTCAGTTAGCTACCAACTTTATATAGAAAGATTATATACAAATAACAATCTCTTCATAAGAAATGGTACAAATGTCTAATAGTAACCGAAACTAATCCCTTAAAAGTGTTAAACATATTACTTAGTGGAGGATGTTGTCCGCGGCGTTGAGCGTCTTGTCGATGCTCTTATGCCCCATCCAAATAGATTTTGTATCGCATATGAGAATGGGATATGTACATAATAAGTTTTTGAAGCATAAACAGGAGAACCTAAAGGACTGAAGTAGTATGTAGCGATGGAAACCATATTAATGGGGAACTAACACAAAATTCTATGGCTTCATCTCAGAGGTAGCGGCTATGCTTGGTTGTTGCTTTGGAGGTGCATATCTCAATGTAATGTAATAGGCAGATAGTTAAAAAGAGAGTGCAAAACAATGTGTATCTTTTTTAAATTTTGAAGGAGGCAGGGTGGTATATCTGAGAGAACGCTGCTACTTACATAGTATAGGTTTTTTTGTGGTGCACGGCGAAAATTAGTGACAGTGTGGTATTGTATCGGGGGAAAACCGGGATGTAAGGTGAGGCATAGTATAAGGAAAATGAGTATTGTTCTAAGGAACTGCGAAAGCGAAGTAAAGGAGTCTATTAAGGTATACACATAAATAGATGGCATGTGTAAGTAAGAACAAAGAGGAATCATAGAAATTATGAGTAGTATTTCAAATGTTGTTGCTTTGGGTATCTCGATTTTGAATCGGTGATTTAATGTAAAAGTTGTATGTACTATATGATAGAGATAGTGTGAGTGTGAATTTAATAAAAAGCAATCTAAATATTCTGATGTGGATAATATATGTAATGAGAGCATACAGGGCGCTCAAAGATGATAATCTGACCTATTTAATAAATACGAATTCTTGCACAACTATTTCAACTAAGGAGCGATTAAGAGCAGAGTAGAAATTGAGTAGAATGGGTGTTATCTCTTAAGATCCATGCGTGATGCGATTATGCATTAGTAATGCAGTGTCTCAGATGCGTTTTGAGCTTTGAGATGATGTCTGTGGCTTGGGATGATTAACGTGGTGTCCCGATAAGGGTACATCATCAAGAAAATTTCAAAGATGTCCAAATTGCATCGTAACATCACGACATACATTTTCCATAAGGCACTAAAATCACACAAAACTATGACATCACAAAGCTTAGGGAGCGAGGTAGGGACAGTGGTTTACCTTAGTGCGCCAAGAACGACGGCAACACCACCATCAAAGACAACCCACCTCCATCATTCACCATGCATGAGCAATAATAAACACACATCAAACTCAATGAAACTCAAACCATTAAAAATGAAGCAACAGAGAAGGAAAAGAAGCGTAAGTAAAGTCCACGGAGCCGGCGACGCGAAAGCAAGGAAGGTGGTCGGCGGCCGGAGAGGCGAACCGCCGTGCCGAGTCAAGGTCCGCCAAGCCGAAGTCGGAGGAGGCGACGCGCATGGGGCGTAGAGGAGGCGGAGAGGACGCCGGAGGCGTGCAAGCAAGCAGCAAGCTAACGCGTGATCGTAGCACCGAGGCGAGACACAAGCGGACACAAGGCAAGGGATGGAGGGAGGGGCCTGAGGGGTGAGGGAGGAATGGGAAGGAAGCAAAGAATGGCGGGAGATAGACCGAGGGGCAGTGGGGAGGAAGAGTGATAGACGGCGTCGATGCAAGGGTCGGGGAGTGCACACCTGAGCAAACGACGGAGGGGAGTTAAGCGACGAGGCAATGACCGGGAGGGAGATCATGGCAAGCGCGGGGAGGAAGAGGGAGGAAGAGGAGAGAGCGGCGGAGGAAGAGGGAGAGAGGCAGCACTGGTAGAGGAGGGCTGCGGAGGACCAAGAGGAAGGGTAGGCGAGCCGACTGACGGGAGAGGAGGAACTGAGGCGGTGACCCTGGGGGATCGAGGGGGCGTGAAAGGAAGAGGGAGGGAGCTGGCCGTTATCTGATTATTTTAAAAATAGTATATATATGTAGGTCTATTCAGTGGTTAAAGTATGTGTTCGTATTCCATAGGGTCTAGCATTCACTCTAGATTAGACGTATGTTAAAGACGTACTTACATGTGTGGGTGCGTGGATATGTGTGCGTGTGTGCGTGTGTGGTAGTGTGTGGGTGTACGTCCGACAGGGGCGGAGTTGGGCCTCCGGGGCAATGGCCCGAGGCCTAGCTAAAAAAACTAGCTGAAAATTCAAATAAAAGTTGAAAAAAATCAGTGTAAATTTGAGTTTTGGGTCAAAACGTGCTGGGCCGGCCCGAGGCCTGGCCCAGCGCTAGCTACGCCCCTGACGTCCGATGTGTACTTAAAAAAGGGTTTACTCTGGGATAAGAGAGAAAGGAATGAGTCAGCCTCCAACAAAAGGATGGGAATAGATACAAAGATCCTCTCACTCACTCAGTCGCACGTTGGCACAAAGTACAAAAAGAGTATGGTCATGACTCATGATGTGATCAATAATCCACTTTGCTTAACTAGGCCACCATTTATATATAACAATAACAAAAGGAAAGCAGGCAGCAGCAGTACTATTAGGAGTACTAGTGTAGACAACACGTTCTTGATTTTCCACGGAAAGGTTGGGGTCACTTTTACCCAATAATCTTGGAGCAAGTGCACATCGAGTTGTGATTGGCCAGTGGCATGTGACACACAAACAAGCACGTCAGGCCCAGCCGACCTTGGAGCCAGCCAGCCAGCCAGCGCATAGCTAGGGGACTGAGAGCATGTACAACGCGTAGCTCTGTTTAGGTGCCTCACAGGGCTATTTAGACTCGAATGCCATCGTGGAGACGAGGAGGGTGTCGTGTCAGAGCGACTTCTGCAAGTCATAGGTGCTTAAGGAGAAAGGGTGTTGTCCTAGTACAGAGAAGAAGGGGTAGAGAGAGTGGTTCGGGAGAGAATGCACCTAGACGGCGATTGGATCCGGCTATGGCCGAGCTGGAGGTGCACGTGTCTGTCGTGTCGAAGGAGACGGCCATCGGCGTCACCGGATCCGACAAAGACGAGCTAGCGTGGCAAAGTCGTCGAGCATAGGCGCACAACAATGGCGACCAGATTGGGTCGACGACGATTGGATCCGGCGGGATCTGGACCTTTGCCATCCAGATCCGATCGGATTTGGTCACCACCGACCCTTCGAGCGGCGAGCGGCGGAGGCGGCAGCAATGCAGGAAAGAGTGGTGGTGAGCGACTGACTAAGAGCGGCGGAGGCGGCAGATCTAGCCGGCGAGGGACAGTGGCCTCGAATTTGTGGTGGCACCATAGGGCAGTGAGAGGGAGGTTGGGGAAGGGAACGACGAGATGGAGTTGCAGGGAACGACGAGATGGAGGTGGGGCTAAAAAATAAAATGGTGGCTCACATGTGACCCGACAGTGGTTATGTATAAAATTATAACAGAAAGGGTTGAAATGAAAATAATAATAATAATAAAACAGAATTACAAATATTTCAAACCATCACTCGAAGCCACCGTGCACTGCAGAGCAAATTGTGTAGGACGACTTGAGCCGGCGTGGAGCACTCTTTTTCCCCGGAACTACTATTCAAGGCAGCTAATACCATTGTGTATTATGCCCCGAGGAGGAGAAGCAAAGTTGCCAAAATGCGCAGTGCAGCGCGCGCACGGTTGGTTGTCATGTGCTGCGCCTGCTTTTGCGTGGGCAGTGCGTGTATATGCAGTTAATTAAGCAGGCTGCATGCTGAGGCAGCAACAGAATCTGCCATTCCTGCCTGCATCACTGCACGCATGCCGTGCCTGTCTTTTACTAGTACCAGTCCTACCGACTGTTAGTAACTGGCCTTTGCTGCTTTGGCATGGCCTGGCCTGATCCAGAGAATGTTCCAAATGTACTGATACTTCCCAAGTCCCAAAGTCATGTGAACGTGTGAGTGAGAGAGAGAGAGAGAGACAAGAGAGAGATTTGATGACGAGATGGAAAGCGTTGTACTTTAGGAGTAGTAGTACCGACCGACACCGTGCAGGAACAGCACGTAGCAGGGGGAGTATATATGATAATAACTAACGTTGGCAGCTTCTTTAACAGATGGCATACGGCTAGCTTCTTCATGCTGCCATGGTACGTCTCCTTTTCTTTTCTTTTACTTTTTTTTTTTGATTTGTGTATGAGTGGACGGCCGTTTAAAGTGGGGACTAGCTAGGTTGTAAGCTGAGTGATGATGGCCTTGATAGAGTGATTTTGATATTGCTAAGTGGCATTCATCAGTGCATTTTTTGCCCCATCGAAGAGACTAGATGGTAGAGAGAGATGGGTGCTTCTGCTTCTACACTTGAAAAAAAAGGGTTGAATCCTAAATCATTCGGTTTTACTGCTTAGTTATATGAAAATTAGAAGTTCCCATATTTTGTTGTATGTGCTCAACATTCAACAATAAAGTATGAGAATGTGCCATGGTGTTATTATACTGTTTCAAGATTTCAACGGTGGCCTCTCTAGTTCAAATCTATGCATCTATGGTCTAGACACATTTTTGGCATGACAGCAGGACTTGTAACTATCTCCTCTAAAGAGAACTAATTAAAATATTCTGCTCACCGGCAAAGAGGCGTTGCTTACCATTGATTAGCTCTTGATTGATGTAAACGTAAGATAAGACAACTACATATAGTTTTTTATATATAAAAAAAAAGTGATTCTAAACCAGATGCAAGCACAAGTGACACGTGCTTGTACAATGACTATACTCCACTGATGAATTAACGGTCTTGGCCTCCACACAAAATTTATCAATCCCAAACGAAAGTCACTCTCATTGACTAGATGGAATCAACTCAATGACAACAATACATTTCAAGAGTCTTAAGGGATTTCCACAACATTCATTACCCTCAAATGCAACAACTCCTCCTCGATAACCCACCCACAATTTGTGATACTTATGAGAACTTCACTCATTAAACACAATAAAGTCTGAGCAGCAAAGACGCAGGTCATGTAAAAAAAACGAGTAGCGCGTGAACACTCCCTTGTAGATGGTATAAAACCATGTACACCGCCACCAAACAACCTCTTTAAAATGGTTCTGTTTGGGGGCTTAAAGCTAGCTTTTGAGAGAATGCACTAAAAAAAATGCATTTTTGGTGGGTTGAAGTTGGGATATTGTCACTGAAAATTTATGAAAATTACCTACCAAATGCCACCACATAAAAACCATTCGCATCCCTCTCTCTCTCCCGTCATTCTCTCATCCCCTCCCATCCCCTCTTGGTTCTCGCTCTGACTTTTGAGAGAATGTACTAAAAGCCAAAAGCTGGGGGAGATGTGCTTTCCTGTTTTTTAGTGGGTTGAATTTGGGACACTGCTACCAAAAGTTGGTGAAATTACCCACCAAATACCACCACATAAAATCCGTTCGCATCCCCCTCTCTCACTCTCTGCCGTTCTCTCATCCCTTCTCGGCCCTCGCTCTGGCTTTTGAGAGAATGTACTAAAATGCAAAAAGCTAGGCGAGAGGTACTTTCCTAGCTTTTGGTAGGTTAAAGTTGGAATTTTCCACTGAAAGTTGGTGAAAACTAACCACCAAATGCAACGGCATAAATCCGTTCGCACCCTCCTCTCTCTCCGTCATTCTCTCATCCTTCTCGGCTCAAGCTCTCTCTGGCTCCCGACTCCCATTCCCTCTTCACCCTCTGGCTCCTAGCGATGGGAGCTCGTCTCTCTCCGTACAGATCTTCTCCCGGACACCGCCACCCCATCCCGACGTCGCCGACTCTCTCCCAGAAGGCGCCACTAAATCCCTCTCCATCCCCTTTCGAATTGCCGCCACCGCCGAAGCCGCTGCATCCCTCTGTCCCGTCGCATCGTCCGCTTTGAAGATCTAGCCTGCAATGGTGGAGGCCGAGGGTAATGCGTAAGCACGGCTAGGCAGAAGCAGCAGCCCGGCGACGACGGTGGGCTAGGTGAGGCGGTGACCCAGCTAGATATAGGTTTGCCCTTTTTTCTTTGCTAATTTCTAAACTTTTGACATATCGATCAAAGAATTGGTCATCTGAATATTTGTCATATTCAAAGAATTGAAATCATTGTGTTCTTTCATGTTCTGTTCATGGGATAGATGTGAAATCATGTGTGTTCACGGATTTATTTACTGCAATTAGAAAAGGCAATATATGAGCATATAAATTCTGATCCATCCTTCATCACCGATACCTTTTGAAAGCTAACTGCATTTTGACAATCAATGAATTAGTTGTATTCATATGCGATGATAGTGCTTGCTTATAAACAATAAACAATATTTTCTTTCTAATCTATTTTCATTATTATTAACAAGCTAAGTAAAAAACCACCGAAATTCCGTAGTTAATTACATGCATATTGTCTTTTCAAAATTTTTTTGCAAAGAATACTAAAAAAACGAAGGAGACATGGATATTGCAAAGCATTACTCAATTGTTCGTAACTTAGTACAATTAAGTCGTTTCATAAATATTTCTACAAGAAGGATAAAAAATAATTATATTTACGCTAGATCAACACATAAACATGCATTCAGAACCCAAAAATTTATTTCAGACATTTCAATCTAACCTAGTATAAAAAAATCAGACTAATAAACAGTCTCTAAGAAAACTACAATCATCGTCTAGATTTACTTTTCAGCTAGAAAACCAACGTACAGCTTCCAACAGAAACTACCGCTCCCCGAACATAGCCTATAGCCAGCCAGCCGCGTCCATTTACTCGCCACTTTCCCTGCAGGGCTCGCATCCCCATACCTCTCACTGCTCTCTTTCCTACCCCGACCAGTCCACCACCCCGTCCCTTTCCTCCCCTAACGCCGTCAAGTCCCGCCGTCACATCGATCCGACGGCGCAAAGCCCCCCCCGTCCGCAAACCGACGGTCAAGATCCAGGGTCGACCGAGCCGGGCCCACCGCCGAGCCGAACCGGACCGGGCGCCTTCGTTGAAAACTCGCAGGGCCAGTATACCACCCTTTATCTCGCACCCCTCGAAGGCTAGAGGGAGCTATAGCTCTCTGCCTCTCTCTCTCCTCTCGCCTGCGCTCTCTCGGGAGCTCGAACCCTGGCCATTTCGCCGCGCGGAACCCTAACCCTAGCTGCCGGCAGCTCCCCGCGGAGGCTGCGGGCGTCACGGCCCGGGGCGAGCGCCGCCGATCCGATCCGGCGCCGCGCGCCGCGCCGATCGAGGTAGGTCTCGCGCGAATCGGCTCCGGAATTCGCGGGGCTCCACCGCGGGGGGTCTCTGGTTGGGTGCTATCTAGTTTGCTGGGTGTGAATCGGGTGGGCTGGAGCTTGGGGGTGCAGCGTTCGTGGCGTGACCGGGGTGAGGGGATTTTTTTGGGGGAAAAGTTTTGGGCTTTTTCTGGGGGGGATCTGTGTTGGTGGGGAAATTGGGAGCTCCGTGGCGCTCGATCTTGGGGTGGTGTGGCCTCCTGTGCTCAATTGGCCGCTAAATTTTGGGTTTCTGGGGGTGATTTGTGTGGGATGGTCAGGGGCTTGGTTGGATTCAAGCTTGAGGTCAGTTCAGCTGAGCTCGTAGTCTTGCTAAGGTGGCTAGTGGAGCGTCGGAGCTTAGCTTGAGCTGCTCTTTGCATCGTGCCCCGGGATTTGGGCATCTCCTAGACTCCTAGTGGTGGAGAAACGTGGGGATTTGGGCGTGCTCTGGTAGATGCGGCGCGCTTTGTTTCTGCTGTTTCTTGCATTTTTTTTCGTGGACCTCCTTTTTCACGGATCCATTGAGCTTTGAGCTCTCAGTGGATGCGACCGAGTTCGAGCTGCTTCCCTGCTGTCTCTTCTGCATCCTTGAGGATTTATTCAGCTACACCCCCCTTCGAGTGGTGTCCATGTGGGGGAAAATGGTACCTTTGGGCTTAGCAAGTAGATGGGAGCTTCATTTTCTCTTGTATTTGCTTGATTTGGTGGGGAATGGGGTCTGTGTTGTGAGCTTGAGCTGGCCGTTGAGTGTAGTGTAGCGAGATGATGTTGTCTTTGTGCTGATGTTTTCCTTTACGAACCCTCTGATGTAGTTTTAGTGCTGTGTTCGTGTTCCTTTTTCACTGTTTTGGGTCTTGGGGCTAGTTTTATTTGATCTTTGCTTGCTGATTCGGCTTCCCAGTGCCGTGTGAGTTGAGAGATGTCGTTTTGCTTGTGCTACTTAAGAGTGTTTCTTGGGAGTCACTCTTGATTTAACCGTGCTTTGGGCTTTTTCTCTCTCTCCATGCCTGTTTCTGTTGAAGTATGGGCACCCAATCTAGATAATGTGCTCAAGTAGGGTACTTACCCTTACTACTTGTTCGTGAGTTGTTTGAACCCCCAATTTATTTATCTCTAGCATTGTCCTAATTGGCTTCACTTGCCACCTACAAACTATCAAAATATAAGTTCATAATTTAAACTAGAATCATTGCAGATCTGGAAACTTGAAATGTTAATCTTGATAAATTGTTTTATCACTATTTGAACATGCTTATAGCTTTGAATAATTCCCAATTGCGTAATAGATGGGAACGGCTAAGTTAGGTGCTTGATCCGCCATTACTTTGCATGATTTCGGTGCTGACAAATATTCTGCAGTAGTCTCTAAGTGTTGTCTTCATGATGATTGCGTATCCTTGTGGAATACACTCAACTGATACTGATCAATAATGATCTCATGTAAACGTTCTTCAACATTCGCAGACTACTATAAATAGAAGGCACAGCTACAGATTCCTTTAGCTTGAATTCAGTGGAATCGTCTTCATCAGCCCAGAAGCAGACAGTAGTAAAAGCCGCATGTATTGTAACTTGATATGAAACTTTGGGATTTGCCAATTGCGGACAGTTCACGTTTTCACGGGCATTAGACCCGTAAGGACACTTTGGGAATGTCACAGTTTCACCCCACACAGCATGGAGGTGATAGTGATTTTCAGATGTGGCAACAACAGATGATGTACAAGCAATTGCAAGAGCTTCAGAGACAGCAACAAGTACAGCAGCTTGATCATGGAGCCAGGATGCAGCCCACTTTTGGACAGTTTCAAACTCCCACAAAAGCAGTGCCTGCTGATCAGTTGTCGGCAATGTCAAATGAAATGCCAAACAATGAGGCCACGACTTATGCAATGTCACATAATTTTGCCAGTGGTGGCCCAAGGTTGACAAGCAACTCTCAAATGTTGAATGCCGGTAGTAACACAAATTGGGAGCAGTATGGTGGTGCTCCTGGTGCGGCCAATTTCATAAATGGTTCAGTATTTTCGAACGCTCAAAGTCAATCCATGAGACAAATGGGGTTAGCTACACACCAAATGAACCAATCTTTTTATCCAATGCCTGCTACCAGCAGAGGTGGGTCTGGAAACCAGAATTCCCAGTTCTTAGGGATTCCAATTGATCTCCAGAATGCAATGACAAGGGCAGGTGCACATCAGTCCGAAAAGGTATCAAGGCCATTCAGCTCTTTAATGAATGAACATGGTCTACATGAGCAAGGTGCCTCAAGTTCTATGCAGAATTTTCGTGCAAAGGGAGGTTTTTTAAGCAATAGTCCCGTGCAAAGTCAAGGTGATAATATCAAGGCAGGCAGCCCTGTTCCAGTGAATCATCTACAGCTTGGTTTTCAACTCCAAGATTATCATGGTAGGCCAAACCAAGTTGATTTTCAATTGGGGATGCAAGAGAAATCAACAACGCAGGTTGGGTCAGCAAGCGGCAGGGCTAGCCTTGACCCTACTGAGGAGAAGATCTTGTTCGGGAATGATGAGGATAGCAACTGGGGAGCTCTGTTGAGGGGCGGCAATGATCATGGTAATTCTTTGGATAATGATAACTTTGGTGGTGCTTTGCCATCTCTACAGAGTGGGAGCTGGAGTGCCCTTATGCAGGAAGCACTACAGTCTACAACCAGTGACAGCAGTCCTAAGGAAGAATGGAGTGGCTTGGGTTTCCAGAAAACCGAACAGACTATTGCCAATAATTCAACTTTACCGGGTCGTGACCAGAGTAAGCTTGCGGCATTTAGTGGCGCAAACCTAGAAAATGCACGACCTTCACCAGCATCTAGCTATGCTGACGGAACAATGAATAATCTAGATTTCACCAGTTTTCAGCATGCTACAAGAACTCCTTACGAGCAAAGAGACAAAACACCACATGAATCTCCTGGTGCTAGTGTTAGCAATCATCAGTCAACTGCAGAAGTCGATAATGGGTATTTTCAGCAGAGCTTAAAGCAAAAACAATCTGATGATTATGGGAGACAAGAGCAGGTGCACTTATCCAATGGCATTTGGTCACATCAGAAATCCGAAATGCAGAGAATTAACTCACACTCGACTGGTGCACATGCTACGCCGCCAAATGCGCATGGATTTTGGATGTCACAGCAAAATAGAGTTGATCATAATATCAACAGAGATCCTGCTAATAGCCAAAATGACTGGAAAAGCAACAGTCCCCTTGGACAAGACATCAACAATACCCAAAATGTCTATAATACTGATGGGAACTTTTGGAAGCTTAGTGGAGGTAATGTAAATTCAGTCCATAGGCTTCAGCAGATGAAGCCTGATATAAGCACTTTGCAAACGCCTAATGACAGTTCTGATGGTAAAAGTATTAGTGTGATGGGCTCAAGCATGCCAACAATAAATCAGGACCAGTATCAAATGATTATTGGTCGAACCAGTGAGCATGTTGGAATAAGCCATAATATTGGACATATGGGTTTAGAAACCTCAGAATCACTAGGAAAAAGTGCAGAGCAAAGACCAAATGACGGTAACCAGGACTACCAAAATGCAGTGCCTACCGAAAGGCAAGGGGACATTTTAAATCATGGACAGCATGTGAGTAGTGACCTTGCTGCCAGGAGGCATTCCTTGTTTGCTGGAAAGGAATCCCAAAATTTTGGCCAATCTGCCCAGCAAGCAATGGGATCTTACATGTTGCAGAATCATGCTATGGATAACTCAGGAATGAACATTAGGCATTCTCCGGGCAATCCAGTGTCCAACAATCAGTTTCCTCCTCAGTCAGTTCAGACACAGAATAATTTGAAGCCTCGATTTGTCACCAACTCGCAAGTTGCCAGTAATATGACTTCAGTTAATGAGGTATGTCTGCCAACTTCATATCCATAATGAAGAGGATTGGTATTGTTTGTTTAAACACAATTTATTTACATGATTTTAGTCTGCTTGTTCTGTCTTATTTATGAAGCTATTTCCTTTTTAGAAAATGCTGGTGGGAGAGGAGCAATTTAAATCTCGACATGGTGTCCATAACAGCTCCAGTGCATCGTCGTTTGGAGGATCTGATGCTGGTCTATCTCAAAATAGAGCAGCTCAAAACAGGTATTTCCTCCCCTTTTTATAACTCAAACCAGGTTATTCCTAAATAAATTCTCAATCTTCCACTGGGAAGTGTTTAAGCTTCATTTATGCAATTTATTTTCTGCACTTCTCTCTCTCTTTCATCAAAATTAAGTAAGTTGTGGTAAGTGGTTAGTTTTGACACTATATAGTACTAATGAAGTGAACCCAAATGCCTGCAGCCCTGTATGCTACCTTTAGCAGTATAGGAAACCAACACATCATTGCTCTTTTTCAATGTAGTAAGTGGAACATTCATTTTGAGTTCTACTATATTCGGATGCATTACAGTATTCATCAACATGTTTCGTGCCACAAGAGATTTTTGTTGTTGTCATTCTTAGTTCTTGCAGCATTTTTTTTTTTGGTAGCAAATTTTACTTGAGGTTCTTCACAAGGACCCTGACAAATATATGGTTTCTGTAGTCAAAATATGCTTCAACTTCTTCATAAGGTGGACAACTCAACAAATAGCAATGCTGGTGCTGACATAACCAACAGTTCTCTCGATAACGTTGCTACTGCTCAGCAACAACTTAACCAACCTTCTTTGCAAGGATTTGGATTGAGACTAGCACCACCATCCCAACGACAGTCGACTTCAGGTCATTTATGGTCTAGTCACACTAATGTTGATGGCAAGCAACCTGAACACTCAGCAAGGGGAGAATACCAGTCACAGCTACCTTCCACTGCTAGCCAGTCTTTGCGACCTCATCAAAGCTCACAACCAACATCATTTCACTCTTCAGAAACGGATAGTACTGGACAGCCAACTGGGCGTTTCCCCCAGTTAAGTTCAGGCCAGCAATATCCTGTGCCAGAAGCAAGATCTGGTTCTGTACCCATTCCTCAGCAAGGCAGCCCAGCAACTGTGTTCAAGAATGTATGGACAAACATATCAGCACAGCGTTTAGCTGGTATCCAATCCAACAAGATTACGCCCAATATTCTCCAGTCTATGATGTTTCCCAATAACGCTGCAGATTCCAACTTATGGGGCTTACAAAAGATAGATGATCAAGGACAGAAGGCAGCAACTCCATCTGATGTTGCCGCAAGTTCTGCCAATTCACAAAATCAAGAAACAAAACAAGCTGTGGACAGTGATGCAGGGTTAGCCTCTTCTGAGATGGCAAATTTTGACTCGACAGGAGCTACTGTATCCAGAGGGAATGAACCCTCACAGAAGCATTCTTCAGATGGGAATTTCGCCATTCCTGCTTCATCCTTGGCACAGTTGCGTCAGCAAGGCATCATGAACCCTAAACAAGGAGAGAACCCTGCATCTAACTTCCATGCTATTAATACGTCTCATAACACTGGTACTAATGGCAGTGGCATTGTGTTACATGGAAGCCCAACACCTTCAAACATCCAGCAGCAAAATTACTCCTTGCTGCATCAAATGCAAGCCATGAGACACGTGGATATTGATCCAGGCAGTACAGCTGGAAAGAGGCTTAAACCAACTGAGATAGGCACTGATGCATCACAAGTTGACTGGAAGTCTGGTCAGAGGTTCGCACATGGAGCCAATAACTCAGTCAGGTCATCCATAGATAACATTGGCAGTGCTAGCGTCCCAGGGCCATTCCCTTCAGACATGAAAATGCTA
This sequence comes from Hsuehochloa calcarea, assembly GCA_036346395.1. NCBI lineage: Eukaryota > Viridiplantae > Streptophyta > Magnoliopsida > Poales > Poaceae > Hsuehochloa > Hsuehochloa calcarea. The sequence continues at coordinate 34,306,841 of CM070597.1, forward strand.
AGCTTTGCTCCAAGGAACAATGAAGAGAGAAGTCCAAGCATAACTTCCCAGCTTCCTTCTAGTGAACTTCCCTCTCATGGTATGGTTACTGCACGAAATGATCATCAAAGTCAAGTTCAGTCTCTTGGCACAAATGCAGCATCAAATTTGATTGAAAGAAGTGAGAGACCCAGGATAAACCCTCAAATGGCACCTTCGTGGTTTGAACATTATGAAAGCCACAGAAATGGTCAGAACCTTTCTATGTTCAATGCACAGAAGACCCCAACTCCACCATATAATGTTCCAAAAGCTTCTTGGTGCACAGATAATAACTCTGCTGAGCATAGAGTCGACTCTGGCCAATCTGTCAGGCCTGGACATTATATCTCACCAACAAAGATGGATGTTTTGGTGCCTTCCAATACGAAGGCAACTTTGATGAGAAGGCCAAAGAAGCGCAAGTCTACAGAAATTGCTCTTGTTTCTTGGCATAAAATCATTGAAGGCTCCCAAAAGTCTAGAAACATGAGGTATTTTTTTTCCCTTTACAGTGCAGCCATTTCCAGTAGCGTTGCAGCACATTTCTCTGTTTTTTAGTTGTTACTTGTTACCACCACTAGTTTGTGTGATTTACAATTGTCGTTATTTGTTGAATTGTTTTAACTTATGTGGTCTTGATATTGCTAACAAATGTGACAATCTTCAAATGCTTCACAGCATGACTGAGATGGACTGGGCTTGGGCAGCTAACAGATTAATTGAGAAGGTTAATACAACTTTAATGTTTCAGCTACTTTAGGTCTTGTGCATATTGGTTGAAATAGTTTTTATTACTGAATTATGTTTTCTAAACAGGCAGAGGATGATGCAGAAAGTCTGGATGATACCCCTGTAAATCATTTACCACGCAAAAGGTTAATTTTGACCACACGGTTGATTCAGCAAGTTTTCCCTGCTATACCAGCAACAGTTCTCAGAGCACAAGCTGCATCAGCTTATGAAAGTGCAACATACAATATCTCTATGTTGACACTAGGGGGCGCGTGCAGCATGGCATCATTTAACTCTCACACTCTTGTAGATAATGAAAATAGGTAAGTTTCTGTAAAGAGAATGAGTTTTTCTGTTCACTTTTTGCTTATTCGTTTATGAGCATGAAAGATATATTTATTTGGATAATCTCATTACTGAAATATTCATGTTCTAAGTATTACACTATCATTGATCAGTCCATCTGAACAAGCAAAAAGTGCCAAGAAAATGGAAGACAAATTGTCTAAGGTTGTGGAAGTCTTTGTTGGAAGATTCAGGAAAATGGAAAATGACTTTGTGAGGTACGGGCAGCCTATCCTGATTCATTACTGCTTTTCATTTATTTATGTTTAAAAATGCCATTATGTAACATCCCTCGTAGCTAAAAATGATCATGTGTACTTTCTGGATGGCTGGATGCACCAGTCGAATTTCAAAAACCTATGAGGACTTTCATGTCTATAGCTAATTAGCTCCTTGGTTCTTTTTCTTTTTTGCTAAGATGTTATTTATTTATATCGTGTTTGATGTGAAAAATTATGAGGCTACTTCATATTTAACATTTTTATCCAGGGCTTGGTCATCTGGTGATATGTGTAATAATCTCTAGGGCCCTGTTTTCTCTTGGCTTTGATCATATGGTATAAATGAGCAATGGTATGTTTAAGGGATGGTAACAAAAATTGGGTAGTGAGTAGAATATTCACTGGCATCACTTGATATTGTTTTATTTAAAGGAAGTAACAGTCTTTTCCTAATTTTCGAGGATTTGTTCTTTAATTCATATGCTTCATCTATGTCACAATAATCTAATTATCATCAATTAACTATGTACTCAGATGTAAATTGCATTGCATTCTTAAAATCTTGCCTAGCACTTATTGATCCTAATACAGTCTCACTGACATCAACTTCCACCCCATTTTACCTTCGTAGGATAACTCTTTTTACTATTGCACCCTGCACCCTTGGGATGGTTTCTAAACTAGTTTGGTGTTGATGTATCTCTATTTAGCCGGAGTCATAAAATGATCTTTTTATCAACCCCATTTTCCCTCTCATTACAGCTTGAACAACAGGGCTTCAATGCTAGATGTGCAACTGGAGTGCCAAGATTTGGAAAGAATTTATATTGTAAATCGTTTGGGAAGATTCCATGGCCGGAACCATGCAGCGGGAGTCGAGGCCTCATCGGCTTCAGAAATGATTCCTCGCCGAATTTTTCCTGAAAGACATGCCATGTCTTTTGCAGTGCCTGGAAATCTTCCTGAAGGGGTGTACTGTTTGTCACTCTAGTGCATTGATTTCTTTCATTGTTTTCCAACTGCTCAGATCACCTTGGGTTGCACCCTGTGATTTCCAGTGCCCCTTGTTCTCATGCAAAGCATACCATTTTATACCAAACAGTCAGATCCAGGGGTAGTTTGAAAATCGCAACCATCACATACCATGGAAATGCCAAGGGATGCGTCCAGCCGATCAACTCAGTGCTGGCTGTGCTGTTTCTCCCTTGTATCAAGTATACGTCCCTATATATTGTGGAAAGTAAGGAAAAACTATGGATCTCGCATCATTTTCCTGATGAAGGAAGGGTATTAGCTTCATAATTTGTTAGAGATGTCGATGCTTCTAGCCTAGTACATGTAGCAAACTTTTTCGCTACTTGTCATCTTTTTACCCATGATGATGAACTGTTGGCAGGTTAGAGGGGGTAATAATAACAAGAACCTTCCTCTGGGTTCTTTTGTTCGTTTAGGATGGGATGCAAATTGGCTAGTGTGTCCAGTCTAACTGACCACCCCTTTGTTAGTCAGGAGTTAATGACTTGTGTTATGTAGTGCTGAAAGCATTCATCGAACAAGTGACGGGTAAAGAGCTTGGAAAGTGTTGTAATATTAATTCCCCCTTATGTTGAACCCCTAGTGGGTTCTTGTAAATTTAAAATGCAAATATTACCGAGGTAAGATTCTACTTCTTGTGGTTCGTGCCGCCTTTGATTGCCCAGATGACTGTTATACTGGAGTTCTGAAAAGCATATTCTGCTTGAGCTGAATGGTTGAACTAAAAATGTTTGGTATTTGGCAGTATGATTTTTAGGTCCCGTTTGGAATGGTTTTGGCTTCGGGCTTTCGGCAGAAAAAGACGGAAGCTATTTCAAACGGTCAGCATTTCAAAGTCACTTTTTTCGAAGTTGAGAGCCGTCTTAACGTGAAAGAGCCAAAAGCGCTGCGGGATAACTCTCGTGGCTTCCCACACCCCCACCCCTTCAAATTTACCCCCGAACTTGAGGGTATTTACCCGTCAAATGCTATCGGATAAAAGCCCTTCCCACACCCCGCAGCTGCTCCTCTTGCGCGCCTCCTTCCTCCTGTGCGAGCGGCTCTCGTGCGTTGAGAAAGGCCGCGTCACCCTCCTCCCCCCCTCCTCCCACCCCCGATGTGTCGCTGCCCTCCCCGTCTTGCTCCCAACCGCACTCCCCCGAGCCGTCGCTGCCTTCTCCCCCGCCCAGATCTGGGCGCCTCTTCCTCCAACTCCAGTGAGACCGCACCGTCGTGCTGTCGCGCTCCCCCTCCACCTCCCCCCGAGCCGCCATCGCCTCCTTCTCCTCTCCCGACGACCAACTCCTCCCCCTCGGCGCCTCCGCCTCACCTCTAGCCTCCTCCTTCGTCGACTCACGTCGCCACCGTCCTCCTACACCGAAGCGACGCCTCCTCCCCGGCTCCCTCCTTCCCGAGCAGCACCGCCCCAGCACCATTCATCCTCTCCGTGCGCGGCGCCCTCCCATTCTCCTCCCGCACTTCTTTGAGCTCCTCCCCCACCATCGCTGCCGCCGGAAACCCAACCCTAACTTTCCTTTTTTTTTTTCTTTTGTTTGTAATGATTATCGTTAATTGTAATTGTAATAATGGTTAATTACAATAATTGTTTACTGTAATGATTATTTATTGTAATATTTTTGTAATAATTCTATATTGTAATAATTATCGTTAATTGTGGTTTATGACGCTAATTGTGCTAAATTACGATATATTACGATAGTCGTCGTCAAAAGTGATAGTTGTACATGTTAATTGTGGTTTATAGTGCTGATTGTGCTAAATATCGTCAATTGCGATAGTCGTCGTTAATTATCGTTAACCATCGTTAGTTCTCATTAAACTTTGTTAATTGCGTTAAACGACATCAAACAAGCTGTTATTGTCCTCAGGGGCATTTCAGACATTTTCCGTCTCGAAATTGCAATCAGCATACCTAAAATTCAGACAACCAAACACCAAACAAGAAAAGCCCGGTAGTGCTCACCATGACAGCGGAAAGCCTGCAAAGACAGTAGAAAATCGCTTTAAAAACCCAATAAAACAAACATGCCCTTAGGTAGGTTGGCTGGAGCTTATGAGTTGAAAAATGTTTGAAATACCTATGAGACAAATGATAGCTTGTTTGATGTCGTTTAATGACAATTAACGTAAATTTGTACACAAGTAAATTTTAATGACAATTAACGTAATTGACAACAATTAATGACATTTGACGATAACTAACGACAATTGATGGCAAGTTGCACACAAGTAAATATTTGGATCAGGATGTAAACCCATTGAACTTTTAGTCGAACGGCAATTAACACAATTGATAGCAATTAACAACAATTTGCACAAGTAAATCTTAATGATAATTAGCACAATTAATGGCAATTAACAACACTTGATCTATTTTTGTAATTACACAAGTAATCAGTTCAGAAAAAGAAAAAAAAAATGAAGTGGTGGTGGCGTCGGGGAGGCGGTGGTGCCAGTGGAAGAGGAGGGCGGCGGCACCGGGGGAGGAGGAAGGTAGTCGTGGCAGTGGGGGGAGGAGGAAGGCGGCGACGACGGCGAGGCGGCAGGGGAGGAGCAAGGTGGTGGCGGCGCAGGCGCGAGAATGAGAATGAGGAGGGAGGACGACGACGACGACGTCGGGGGAGGAGGAGGGCGACTGCGTTGGGGAAGGGATGAGGAAGGAGGGAGGAGGGCGGCAGCGTCGGGTGGCGACGTTAGGGGAGGGAGGAGGAGGGTGGTGGCGTCGGCGCGAGAGAGGGGAGCGGACGCATCTAGGGTTAGGGTTTTGGGCGGGATTTCGGGGTTTTGTTCAGACGGGTAAACACCTCCGAACTCTAGGGCAAACTCGAAAGTCCATCCCAATGAAGCCGCAGGAAACTGTCCCGAAGGACTTCCGGTTTCCGCAAAAGTGACGGGAGAAAGCCATCTATTTGGAACGATTTTTGTTTTTTAAGAAAAAAACCAAAACTAAAGCCGTTCCAAATATACCCTAAGTTAAAAATGAAAGATGTCAATAGACTCCACAATCTTAGCCTACCGATTCTCGTCAGAGTCAATGATTGCAGCATCATAATTCATATCCATGCTGCCGATCGTCGGTTTGTACTTTGGCGGTGGCCGGGCTTTCCAGGAGCGGGCCACATGTACCATAGACTCAGTGTGCATTAATTCATGCCAAAGTCCACCGATTCGTAAGTCACAGTAACTATCAGACCTATCATTGGGTCTGTTTGAAATGAGCGTAGTTTTTCTGAAACACGGCTTTTGAATTAATTAAACGGCTGAACGACTAATTCGAAGATGTTTAGTGTTTAATAATTTAGCCTTTAGGTAGGGTGGCTCGAGTTTACAAGTTGAAAATGTCCGAAATGCCCCGAGGCAAATGACAACAATTAATAGAAATTAATAGCAATCAACAGTAATTAATAACAATTAATATCAATTAACCATAATTAACGACAATTAATGAAATTTTGCACGAACACTCAAGCAAGCACCAACAATCAATGAAATTGATTTTCCGCAAGCACCATCGATGAACACATGATTTCCATGAAAAATGCAATAATCAGTAGGGATCGGTAATTGCTGTAAAAAATCAAAGAACTCAAGTGATCCCCATAAACACACCATAACCATCAGATCTATCCATGAACAAACATGGTCTCCATGAACACAACAGTAATCAAATATGCACACTATCAGTAAGCCAACACAAGATCTGACCACGCGACGGCGAGGAGGTCAACGTTAGGGAGGCTGCTTGCCGAAGGAAGGCACCGTCGTCGATTGGGGAGCTGAGGCCAACCGGAGGGGTAGAGAGGCGGTCGAAACCAGAGGGGGTTACGGGGATGGAGGCGGCGGCACTGACGAAGGAGGAAGCCAACCGGGGGGAGGTAAGACGACATAGGCAACCTCCTCATGCAGTTAGGGTACAGGTCCGGTGGGGCATGTGGATAGAGGGATGGGATTTGGGTTTATAAACGTGCTAGGAGGGTAGATTTTTTCAACTCCACGAGCATACTCAAAACCACATCCTATCAACCGTGGAAAACTGCCCCAAGGTGGCTTCCGGCTTCCCCACATTTAAAATGGCTTCCGGCTTTTTTAAAACCAGCGGAAGAAAGCCGCCCGTTTGAATCGATGCCGTCCTAAAACATTCGACCGCATTAATTGTTTCGAAATGAAACTGGGGTTGGGGCAAAATCCGAGCAGCAGGTAGATTTACTGGGATCATTGCGGGTTTGACAGCGGGGGATGTTGTCATGTTGATCAACAATAGACAACTGAGCAAGACAACAGATGTCCATTGCTTCCCAAAAAAAAATGTACAAATTGTGGGAGTGGCAACTGGCAACACCATGTCAGTGTACTAAATCGTAGGTTCGTATATAACCATTAAGAACGATGGTGTTAGCTGTGCAGAAGTAAACTACAACATTACACTTAAACGGTTCGGATGAACTCAATTTTGCAAGTGAATATCTGCATTCCTGGGTGCTGAGTTCTAGAATAGCAGCTTTGCTAGTCAGCAAGAGCATCACACACCCTTTGCGAGATGCCCAAGAGAGTACTCCTGATCAAACCCAAGGTAGCAATCTGACACCAAAATCAGCTTCGTCTCCTGAAAGAGAATCCCTTCGTCAGAACATATAAAAGTTTTTAAAAAGGACCACTCAATTATCCAAGCACACATCTCAATAGCATGAGAGCTCACACATATTCTATCCCATCCGGAAAACAAGCTAACTTAAGCAGCACATGGAAAAGATGGGAGTCTTCATTGCAAACATGCGATGCACAACCTATTGCTCAAGTTCAAGGTTTATACAGCAATCTGACAGAATCAACTGAGAATTCTGGACAGATTTTGGTCCAAGTCTATTTATTGCTCAGGTTCAACATTTATACAGCAACCTGAAGCACTGCAAGACTGCACCCATGTTCTAGCAGATACATAACAATATGATCATAAATGGCAAGCCAAAAAGGCAATAACTTTTGACAACGCATATTCCATTGGTGATTCAGCGTGGGTTTGATGGTTTCATCATGCTGAAGCCTTATCAAATTCAGCTCGCTTCTTGATTTGTTATTGTTAACACGTTAAGACTGGGAGAAGTAATAAGCCAAATACGAAACCCATGGAATAGTCTCAGGCACAAACATCAAGTCACTCAAGATGAGAAGAAAATCTTCACCCTGGGCTTAGCTTAGAAAAATTCATTGACATGTGATAGTGTCATTATTACCTGGGTATTGAACATCTGTGGCAATTCCATGCGAGTGTTAACCACACGATCTGCAAAACTAATTCTTTTCAGACCATATAGCTCTGAACTTGTAACATTCCCCAGGACCAGCCACCAAGCTTCTTGTTTTGCCTACAGAAAACAACATCAAAGGGTTAAATGCAAATTGGCAGCCATTAAACTTCAACTACAGGCATTGATCAAAACAGGCCAAAAGCAAAAAATACTAAGCTGAAGAGATTGATAGTAATCAGGATTCCCATATTGGAGCTAACATAATAATAGTCAATTATTATCATACAAAAGTTGTAGGTCCACAGCAAGCATGCAAAACAGCTTCTTAGACCTATGCCAGTTGGAAACCAGAGTTATGAGGTAGTTTGTATTCGTCCCCATAGTATATTGGTTTCCAGCTGGGATAATGAGCATGCTCGAGACAGCTTTAGTTACTTGTCGGTCTGTTTTGAAGAACCCGTCAAGTGAGAACCAGTTTCAGAAGACAAACAACAAACTTTTAACACATCCAAAAGGTTTCATGTGAATTTGTTTATTCAATCTTTCATACCAGACATCAATTTTGCAGGTTATAAGATGAAACAATCTATTTTGTCATACTGGTATACCGCTAAACCACTAATTACAGCTCTCAAAGTACTATTTTCTGCAAGCAGAGCTTGGTGATACTTGAAGGTGCCTAGGTTAGTTCTCAAATGAATTTTCTAAATAATTGACTATTGTTAGAAAAATAGGAAGAGGAATTATGTTATTCACAAGTATGCAACTTATTCATTATTGAGAGGGTATATATAGACATAGGGCTACATGGGTTCATAGGCTACATGGGTCAGTCACATGGGACCAGAGAGAGAGAGAGAGAGAGAGAGAGAGAGTGTACGGCTCTTAACACCTTTAAAGTGGATCGGGAGGATCTGATACACTGAGTTTCAGTAGATGAAGCCGATGATATTGTCGAGTCTAAGCTTTAGTGCAGAAATCTACAATTTAAAGCTCCGATGGTACATACTAGAGATAGATGTTTGACTACTGACAATGAGACTGTGTGAAGGATGCATCAACACCAATGTACTTTGTCAACTCATGCTTGACTGGATCACCAGCAATCTGAATGATACTTGTATTGGCACACAACATAGGTGTAGCATTATCACAATGAACACCAAGATCAACCAAGAGCCATCGAAGCCAAATGATCTCTGAAGTAATAGCGGCAAGGGCTGGAAGCTCAGCCTCTGCACTAGAGTGTGACACCACAGTCTGCTTCTTAAACTTCCATTGCGTGACACCACAGTCTGCTTCTTAGACTTCTAGGTAATGAGCGAAGTACCAAGAGAGATGCAGTAGACAATAATAGATCGGCGATCAACAGGATTACTCACACAAGTGGAGTCAGAGTAAGTGGAGCCGGAGCTGACTCGAACTAGTATAGAATAGACATCTGGACACAGTCCCTCTCAAGTATATTAGCACACAAAGAACAAGATCGTAGTGGAATGAGGTGGGAGCACTGACAAAATGGTTGAGCATATGAACAGCATGAACAATATCTGGCCTAGTGACAGTGAGATAAACAAAGCTCCCAACGAGCTGACGATAGCAGGAAGGATCTGTGAGTGGTACACCGTCTGTAGGTCGAAGCTACAGGTGGAGCTCTATGGGTGTGGCAACATTGCGAGTATCAGCCATCCCAGAATGAGCAAGCAGATTCTGAACGTAACGATGTTGAGATAGGTAGTAACCATCACCATCAGAATGAACCTCAATCCCCAGAAAATAGCTCAATGGTCCCAAATTGGACATCATAAACTGTCCACTCAACTTCTTCACAAAGGCCATATAGTCTATGTCATCTCCTGTGATCAGCATATCATCTACATATAGCAAAAGCAAAGTACGACCCCGCAGAGAAATGTGAATAAACAAGGCTGGGTCATGTTCACTTGGAGTGAAACCAGTAGCTCGAATCGCAGAACTGAAGCGCTCAAACCAAGCACGAGGAGCATGTTTGAGACCATATAGAGCACGCCTAAAGCGATAAACATAGCTTGTAAGAGGTTCAACACTTGGGGGTGGCTGCATATAGACCTCATGTAGATCACGATGAAGAAAAACATTCTTGACGTCCATCTGAGATATAGTCCATGTGCGTACCACTGCAACAATGAGTACGAACTGTGGTCATATGAGCAACTGGAGCAAAAGTCTCATCATAATCTCGACCATAAGCTTGCTGAAAACCTCTTGCCACAAAATGAGCCTTGTATCGCTCTACTGAACCATCTAACATGGTCTTTACTTTGCACACCCACTTGCAAGTTATAGGAACAACTCCAGATGGTAGCAGAACAAGATTCCAAGTGCCTGTAGTACACTAATGTTGTAAGCTCCTCAGTCATAGCCGACTGCCACTCGAGTATCTTGCTGCCTCCTGATAGGTACTCGGCTCAGATACTGCACCTGCACGAGAAAAAACCCATCTTTCTAGTGCCTAAATAGAAGAACAATCACGTAGGATATACCGTGATGTAGTAGAATGATCGCCAAAGTCGGTGGTACTGGTCGGAGGGTCAAGTGGAGAGGACTGAGGATCAGAAGGAACTCTGTCTACGACTATAGTGAAAAGGAAAAGTGGAAGTGTCAGAAACTGGTGGAGCTGATGGATGAGACACTAGAAGGTGAAACTGGTGAGAAAGTGTAGTTGAAGAAGATAAGTCTGGTGAAGAAATGAGAGGTAGACACAAGAATGTGGAATCTGTGGAAGGAGTGGTACGAGTAAAAGGATGATAAAAGAAGAGCTGATCCTCATCAAAGCTCACATCACGAGACATGTGAATGCGACGTTCTGATGGATCATAGCAGCGATAACCCTTATGATTAGGACTATAACCATTATTTTATTCCGAAAGACATAATCATTATTTTATTCCGAAATACAGTAATATACTTGCCTTTTTTATTTTACAGAAATAATACTCTGTCGCTACACCATTGGGCGACTTGGACCTAGTCGCTCAACCATTAGGTGACTGGTCTAAGTCGCCCAACCGTCGAGCGACACGTGGCGTAGTCGCACAACGGTGGAGCGACTGTCGCTTCGGCTACTAGTCGCTAAAGCGTTGAGCACTTACTGCCCCTAGTCGCTAAACAGTTGAGCGACTAGGGGTCATACACACATGCACGCACGGCCACAGGAAAGGGGGGAGATCTACGCATCTACGACGGGACAGTGAGTCTCATGCACTTCCATGTACATTTGCTTTCAAAACCATGGTAGGCTAGCAAATAGTGTGGTCGTAAATAGGCTAGCATATAGTGTAGTCGTAAATAGGTTAGCATATAGTGTAGTCGTTCATAGTGTATGTTAGCAAATAGTGCAGTCATAAATAGGTTAGCATATAGTATAGTCGTAAATAGTGTAGGTTAGCAACTAAAATCGCAGTAGGTTAGCAACTAAAATCATTAAATGTGGTGGCATTTTGTTAATAAGTGAAAATAGTGTAGTCGTAGGTTAGCAACTAAAACCACATTAGGTTGGCAACTAACACCATGGTAGGTTAGCAATTAAAATCACGGTAGGTATGTCGCATATTTTAAAAGTTGTAAATAGTGTAGTCTAAGAACTAACGCGAATTTAGTTGTTAATAGTCGTAATACGGCTGTGGATATACCCTAACCCGAACCCGAACCCTAACATCTTAACCCCATACCCCTAACTGAACCCTGAAACCGTAAACCCTAAAACCGAAATGCGACTATGGTGATATATGTTGAGGATTATGCGATTTATGCAAGAATGCAGATAAATTTTTGGAATTTCCAGAGCTACGCTATAAATAATTAAACCACTAATTGTGTCGTAATTGCTATCTTGAAATCGATTTGCAGGTATGGCTCGTGACCTTGGTGGTTCCGACTGGCCTTTCGGCCTGCAGGACTGGCGCGCAGCACCGCACCAATCGCCGTGCCCCGCATGCGGAAGGCGGGGATGAGGCGACCGCGTTGGGGGTGGTCCGTACGCCGACACCCCGACGGCTTGGGCACTAGACCCACGATGGATAGAAAGATTTGTCTGCAAACTATAGCACTTCTTTTTATCATATGTACATGCTATGTACTTACTTTGTGCTTTGCAGGCTGAGCGATGTCGGTCTTCTACCTCTCGCGCGGATGGTGGAGGCCACCGACGAGGACGGCGCTCCGATCGAGCACGACAGGGAGGTCCAGACCGGCCTGGAGCGGTCACAACGGTTCCCGTTTGACCGATCGCTGCTGACAGCTCTAGTGGACCGGTGGCGGCCCGAGACGCACACCTTCCGCCTCCCATTCGGGGAGATAGCCCCCACATTGTAGGACGTTGCGATGCTGCTCGGCCTGCCTATCGTGGGATCCGCTGCCTCCCCACTGGACGCGCCTGCCAACTGGCGCGACGACCTACTGGGCCGGTTTGAGGGGGTTCTTTCGGCCAAGGCCGCGGCAGCGTACTACATCTTCTCGGCGCACTAGAGGCATGGGCCGCCCCTGCGGTGGCTTTCGCAGCTCTAGTTACGTATGCGATCTATTTTCCCTATGTAGCGATGCACTATCCTCGTCATATGACGTGCTTACTAATGAGGCATTTGTGCGTAGGTCGAGCGGATGGTCCCGGAGCCAACCGAGTACCAGGTGTCGCGGCACCTTGAGGCGTACTTCTTGTGGTTGTTCGGCTGGGTACTGTTTACCAGCAGCCACAGTGACTATCGACACCAGCCTCCAGAGGTACGCGAGGGCCATCGCCGAGAGGGAGGAGGTGCAGATCAACTAGGGATCAGCCGTACTTGCAGTAACGTGTCGCGGCATGTCCGAGGCGTGCTGCAAGACGAGGCCGACCTTTATCCTCATAGGTTGCCCCCTCCTGCTGCAGTTGTGGTCGTTCGAGCGCTTCCCCCTCGGACAGCCCGCGCTGCTCGACACCAGTCCGTACCGCGCGGACATGTACCACGGGGACGCGATGGACCGACCGACTGCAATGTCTACGCGGGCATGTACCACGGGGACGCGATGGACCGACCGACTGCAATGTCCCTTTGGTGCCATAGACGGGTACATACTCTCCTGTATCTTTACTTTAGTTGTATTATGGGTCATCCTTTGTAACCACTGTTTCGACTCGCGAGCCGCGCTTTTGCGCGCGTCGAGTCACACAAGTCTACCGACTCTTCGTCAAGCGGCTCGGCCGCCTCGCGGCGACGGCGTCTTGGCTGAAGCCGTACTTTGCTCAAGAGATGGAGCACCGTGCTCCCGACAGGCTGTCCTCACTGTGCTGGAGCGACCAGGCGTACTGGATGGCACGGAGGAAGCTCGTCTTAGACGTGTTCGTCGAGGACTACGCGGTGCATAGGGTGATGCACTAGTTTGGCCTCCGCCAGGTTGTTCCAATCCCCGTCGGGTGCTCGACTCGGTCCACGCGTGAGTTACACACAACACATGTCCCTACATTTTTTCCCAATTATGCTACGATGGCTTCTAAATGCAGTTGTACGTTTCGCAACCATAGTAGGAGGGGTAGCAGCAGGACGAGTTGGGCGACGAAGATGGCGTCGTGGTTGGCGGAGTGAGCGGACACCCTCGAGGACTACGTACAGGAGGGCGCCCCGTACGACCCCAGCGCGTATGCCGAGTACCTATGCTGGTACACTCCGCAGACATGCACCAAGCTGGTGCATGTTGTCGACCCTCCCCCCGCTCACATACCAACACCGACCGACCAGTACCCTGTACACCTCGTGCGGAACGTGTATCTCGCGGTACGTACTCTCGTGTTTCGAAATATCTGAATATGTTTACCATAATTACAAGTTTAACGCTTTCATGTACTACTCGCAGACGAACATCGCCGCCTGGTTAGCGAGGGATGACGGGTCGATCTTGGACAAGTTCGCCCACGGTGCGGAGGTGACGCGCAACGAGCTGCTACAGCTTGCCCGTTGGGTCTACAGAGGAACCCGCAAGAGCTGGCCTTCGGGCTTAGCCTTCGGCGCCCACCTCACTGGGGTTGTTGGGTTGCGGGGTGGTGCTCGCTTCAACGGCGTGGGCATGGCGGGCTGGGGATAATGCCTCGAGCTCGGTCTGCCTTGCCAGGTCTTGATCTCCCCGCACCGTGACCACCCCTTCGGGAGCGGGGATCTTCACTAGATCCCACAGCTGTTCTCACGCATACACAGAATGGTGACCATGTAAACGCTATCCCCCTCAGGGCCAGGGCCATGCTTTATGCCTTCGTGGTGTCGTCCCCTCCGGCGGCCTCGATGGCTGTCTCGTAGACGCGGAGGAACTCCGCGGGATTCGTCGATCCTTTGAAGGGCCTGACTTGCGGCATCTTGAAGCCCTAGGGCGGTGGCCTTCGACCACTGCGCTCAAGGGAACTAGGATCTCCGGAACACGGTGGGGCGGCGGCGAGGGCACCGGTCTTTGCGGGAGCTTCGGCTCCGGGCGGAGGTCAGCCAACTCCTGCTGGAGCAATTCGTGTGCTCTCTGCGTTACCTCCGGCTGGGTCGGGGCCAGCAGCTGCCCGAGTCCCAGGGGGCGCCTCGCCCCCTACTATGTTCCCCTGCGTGGAGTTGTCGGTCACTTCCTCGGCATGGGCGGCAGCCGCCGCGGCCTGAGAGGTCTTGCTTCGCTTAGCTCTTAGGGTGCTAGGCGATGCTGCCGCCGTTTGCTGCTTCGACCGCGGAGGCGCGAGGCACGTCTCTCCGAGGTGCCATTCCTGTGCTTCGAATACGTGCTCGACTTCCTTGCCGGTCCCCACGGACGACGCCAACTGTCGTAGCAAAAACGGGCTATACAGTAAAAGAAGGGGGGGGGACCCCGGACAAGCTTAGAGGAGCTCCGTGGATCCTCGGGAGAAGGGACCAGTCAGTGACAAGAATGAGATGATTATTACTATTCTAGAAAATTAGGGCTGTCTTTCCCTCCCCTCCATGAGGGGGGGGGGGTGACCCCCTATTTATAGTCCTCCATGAGAGGGTCTTTACATTACGACTCTAACCCTATGACGGTACTGTGCGCGTAGGGGCTGCAAGGACATTTCCCCCCCTACGCTTAGGCCTTGGTCCATGGTGGGCGCTCCTGGGCCTGGTCTACCCCGCTGATGCACCCGGTCCATCCGTGCCCATAGGGTCTTCGAGTCCACCCTGAAGGTGACCTGGAGGGCCTGCTGCTCCGGGGCTCCGGGGACCCTCCGGGGAGACTTTGGGTCCACTCCGAAGGTGACCCGGAGGGCCTGCTGCTCGGGGCCTCGTGGGGTTCCGGGGAGGCTTCGGGTCCACCCCGAAGGTGACTCGGAGGGCTTGCTGCCTTGGGCCTCGCGGGGCCCCCGGGACCCTCCGAAGAGGCTTCGAATCCACCCCGAGGATGACCCGGAGGCCTGCTGCTCCGTCCCCCGCAGGGCCCTGGGTGCCCCCTGGCCGAGGTTCGTCGCCTGGGGTCCGCCCCCATGGTTTTAATGATTGCTTCGCTTGGCCATCAGGGCCGGTGGGGCCGCCCCTACGACAACCACCCTTTTATTTCCAAAAAAATAACCACCTACAAACAAGATTTTTTAATGTATTACCTACAAAAATTGTCATTTATTCCTCCACAATTATTTCCATCGAATTAATAAAATAATAATGTTATTTAAAATCGCCCAGCGGTCGAGCGACAAGTGTAGTAATCGCCCAACTATTGGGTGACTATCAGAAGTCGCTCCACCACCGGGCGACTACTCCACGTGTAGCTCGATGGTTGGGCGACTTGGATCAGCCGCCTAATAGTTGAGCGACTAGGTCCAAGTCGCCCAACGGGGGAGCGACAGAGTATTATTTTTGTAAAATAAAAAGTCAGGTATATTACTGTATTTCGGAATAAAATAATGATTATTTAAAAAAAAATCATCAGTCACGCGTCTACAGGCAACAAGCTGAAAGCTACCCGATGTAACATGAAAAGAGGCACCCGAGTCCAGAACATAAGGATAAGCAGCGCTAGGAGCAGAAAGTGCAACTGAGGTCATAGCAGACACTGATACAGAAGTCATAGTAGGTGTGGGTGTGGCAGCAGTGACTGCTCCAGTAAGTGCTCTCGGAGACCCAGTAGGTGCTCCACGACGACGATCAAATGGATGTCTAGCACGGTAATCAACAAGCTGATCTGAATGTAACTTGAAGCACTTAACAACAAGATGACCAGTCCTCTTGCAATGAGAACATACCAGCACTCCTGTGGATGTAGCTCTGGTAGATCCATACCGCTGTGAGAGACCCAGGATATCATGTGGTGAGGATCTTGTGGTAGGCATACGTGAATGAAGACGAGTCTCCTCTGCAATCAAACTAGACAACACCTCGGTCAAAGTCGGTGGAGTCGGATAGTTGAGTAACTGAGTACGAATAGGCTCAAACTCTTATCGAAGCCCCATCACAAATGATACATGAGCGTTTGCTGAGCATACTCCTCTTTGGCAACACAAGACTGGCAAGCAATAGCAGCCTTCGGTGTCATACTCAGAGGACCAGTGATATGAGTGAAAGCACTGTAATACTCCACTGACTGATTCTGTTCCTGCTGAATACTATGAAGATTCTTGAGCAATGTGAAGCGAAGAGCACCACTGGACTGAACATCTCTATTCTCAAAGTATGTCGCATCTGCTTGGCTGAAGTATGATACTCAAGACTCAATCCTCTGAGAAACATCAACACTCAAGACAAGGCCAATCAAGACACGATCGTCCTCTTTCTGCCAAGCCTTTACCGCCTCCGCATCAACCTTCTTCGGATCAGGAGGATCGCCAGTCAAATGAGAGGCCAAACCATAACCCTTAAGGCAGTCTCGACTGAGAAAGCCCAAGCTCGATAGTTCAAACCGTCGAGCTTAGGGATGGCAATTGCGCCCGATTACCCGCGTACTCGCGGGCGAATACCCTAAAGGAGGTGGGTATGGGCGGCTTTCTTTGCCCATAGGTATGAAAACGGACACAATTCCTTGCCCATCGGGTAAACAGGCGTGGGCATGGGTAAGCTCCACCCGTACCCGCTTCGCCCGATTACCCGTAACCTACCCGCATGTGTAAGGAACTATGTCAGTTTGTATTTTTATTTTATTTATTGAACTTGATTAGTTGTCTTGTCGAACATGATATGTGAATTGTGATGAACTTTATTAGTTGTTGAATGCCTGATGCACCATTGATGTGTGAATTATGATGAACTTGATGTATGCATTGCTCGCGGGTAACGAGCATGTCCGCGGGCGATGGGTACCCACGGGCGGTAATGCATTATTCACGGGTAAACAGGCATGCCCGTGGGTGACGGGCATGCGCGAGGTTTTTCGCCCGTCATCCTTGGGGGGAATTCGGGGTCGCGGGCATGGGTATGGGCGAGCACTACCCGTACCCGCCGCGCCCGATTGCCATCCCTAGTCGAGCTTGATGTCCTTGAACACCAAAGTTGAATTGCCCCTAAACATCGAGTCAGACTTAGCCATCTTGATGGACCACAATTTCCAAGCAGTAGTACAATAGCAGTTCAGAGCAACAATAGCAATCAAAAGTGCAAAGCAACAGTAATCACTAGCAGTACAGAGCAACAGTAATCACCCATGAGGTCGCCGGAGCAACAGGCGAGCTCTAGGCGTGGATCCGGCGGTGAAGAGGTCGGCGGCGCTAGACGAGCTCCGGGCGTGGATCCGGCAAGGTCAACCTCCAGTGGAGCAGAGGAGGCTTAGGCGACGTCGGGCGGTGAAGATCCAGGCGTGGATCCGGCGAGGACTACCTCCAGCGGGGGTAGAGGAGGCTTAGGCGACGTCAGCGGTGAAGACGAGGTGGCTCGACCTCCAAGCAACGTCGTGCGAGGAGGCGACATGCGTGGATCCGACTCAATGACCTCCAGCGGAGCAGAGGATGCTTCGGCGCGACAGGCATGGATCCGGTTCGAGGACGACCTCCAGCGGAGCAGAGGAGGCTTCGGCATGGATTCGGATGAGGCGGCGAGGAGGCGGCATCGGGAGGTGAAGACGAGGCAGCTTGGCCTCCAGGGGCAGGAGCCGGTGGATCCAGAGGAAGAGGAAGAGGAGAGGCCAGTGGAGCAGAGGAACAGCTCAGGCCCGCCAACCCGAGCAGAAGAATGGACTAGCAACAGCGGCGGCTGCGGTTTAAGGAATTAGGGTCAGGGTTTTGGTGGAAGTGCTCTGATACCCTATTAGAAAAATTGAAAGAGGAATTTTGCTATTCACAACTATGCAACTTATTCATTATTGAGAAGGTATATATAGACATAGGGCTACATAGGCTCACGGGCTCCATGGGCAAAGAGAAAGAATGTACAACTCTTAACAATTATACCTGGTAGTCTGGTACTTTATTCATTGTGATTCCAGGGTAGTTTGATCCCCTCATAACTAAATTTTTTGTAATGCATTATATTTAACAATGAGCTCTGTACATTTCATGCAATCAATACATTTATTGTCATGGCAAGTTATAAAGCTACTGACCTTGGGGAATCTAGGGGAAAATGCTCTTGATGTTGAACGCCGCAAATTTTTCATTTGCAATCTAATGTTTAAAATTGGCGGTTTGGACTGCTCCTTATCTTCATTCTGAAGCTTAGCTTTTACATCGACGCGAGGGAAATGTTGCAGATCCTGAATGACACATATACAATATTCAGGAGTGTAACAGTGTGATTATCATCTCCATCTGGAAGTGTACGGATAAATGCCGATGAGGTTATTGCACAGAAAACATGAACTATCCAATGATACAAATTGTAAAGGAAAATAAAGTATGGAAGTGCAACACACTGAAGCTAGAAACTCTCAGGCGGTAAAAAGCATAAGTGGCTGACAGGCTGAGCATAACACAGAAAATATTATTTAGTGCAATTTGAATAGCAGATATAGTAGCATTCTTTTTTATTCTTAGGAAACAATAAGAACACCAGAATCTTTGGGTAGCGGTGAGTTCCCAACAATCAGCTCGTTCTAATTAGAGAAAAATTAATCTGCTCTGCTTGCATTTCCCCTTGACTGCAAGGAAAGGAGGTTGGGCAAATATGGACAATACAGATATGTAATTGCCAACCATCTATTTTCAATTAATATCTAAAATCGCTAGGAAACTAAATTGCTCTTCCAAAGGCAGTGTGTCCAAACTCCGAAGTATTTACCTGATACAACTCTGAAGCAGCAAATGGTTGAAGCAACCTATGTAATTCTTCACGAGAAAGATCTAGCAAGGCCGGAACTGTAGAAACTCCTCTACCCTTAAGATGATCTACAAGATTATCATTCATGGATGGTAACATCCAGAGTGATGAATCTCTCTCAAACCAGAGACCCTGACAAAGTTAAAATTAAATTTAGTTTAAAAAATATACATGTATTTTGAATTCTGATACTAGTACAATGTGATCCTCCAAATCCAATACAGGAATTAACTATAACAAATTAACAAAATAGAAAAAAAAAATGAATCAACAAAATTTACCTGTATAATCATTTGTAGGAGATGCATACAAGTCAATGCACTTGAAAGCCATCCACTATTGGCACATATGTCAATCATAGCTTGTATAACGCGTATGCTCTGATCAAGAACTGATTTCAAGTCAGTGACATAGTCACTGATTGGTAATTCTGCTCTGGAGAAGTGCGCCTGCAAGGCAGAAATATAAAGACAAAGGTACTTTTGTACATTAGAATGTTGTCAAAATAACAATGCTAGTAAACAAAAAAAAGGTAAATTTACCTTACCTGAAAGAGTAAATTTGCCTTAACATGTGGGTCATCAAGGTGGTGCTGATCAACTTCATATGGCACCTTTCCACAGAGTGTCCGATTCAAGTTATCCTGAACCAGCAAAGGGCATTTATGCAACAAAAGATCACATTGACAATAATCAAGTTCAGGGCCTACTAAGATCGCGATGTTTTTTATAAACTGACTGTACAGCAATTTCTTTCCTTCCAAATACAAACATTGATCTCATAAGTTGGTAAATGCCTTGAAGGAAAGAAAATAAAATAAATCAAAGTAATAATTCTGCCTATTTTTTATTACCATGTCCAAGGACTGATAGGGTTTGTCTAAGTAACCAAAATCAGTTTGAAAATGACCTATTCAATTATTTCATGAACAAAAATGGAGGAATGCTTGGTTTTTGAAAAAGAATGGGTAATAGGGAAAATCACCTCGTTGTGGCGTACAGGAAGTTCATCAAATTCGGCAGCACCCGACAATATGTGCAAAAAGGCCTAGAAAGTAATTCAAGTTATTAATTATCTAGCCATCCCAAATCCACTGGCACTACAAGCAGGGTGAAATAATGAACCTGGGAGGACATAAGGCAGCAATTTTACTTACTTCCAATGATGTGTTGAGACCAATATTTGACCCAAACATTGAGACTGTAAGGTAACTAAGGTAATATTGTGATGCTATTTTCCCCAAAATCAAGTACTTGACAGAATGGTCATCTACTTTTATGCATCCACTGTCCTCAAGATCTTCAAATGTAGTTTCCACTAACCTGTTTAGACAAAATGGGAGAGAATGTATCATGGGATGTTAAAGCTAGTGGCAGATCTAAGCTAAATGAAGTCCTCATTTCCCACCTCGAGAGGTAAGAATTCAAGGTATATGTTTCAGTATCTTCCAATCCATAGTAAGCTGGATTAACAACCTGCCATGTAGCAATCAAATCTGGGTGAAGAACAAAACAGAGATTGCAACAGATGTGTATAGCCACATCAGAATTATGTAAAGGATGTAAATTTAGCACTGGTGAAAGTTGCTGAATAAAATTCTTAATTCCTTATCAGACAAACACTTTAAAGAGCCACATTTTAATCAGTATGATAATAAGACAGCTCCATACGTCTCTACATCAATCCTCAAGTATTATCCATATGATGTAATGGTCCTGGTTTCAACCTTAGATAATCAGGACAGGGTACAACCCAAAAATAGTCAACATGAGAGAATGAAAAAAGAATCTGAAGCGCGTCAAAAACCGTCCATCCAAAACTTTTGCTGGTTGAGTGTAAGTTGCAAGAACATAAAGCGGATTATAGAAAGGGTTGTACAAGATAAATACCAGTTTGCGGTATAGGTAAGTCCAAGTGAGATAAATAATTGCCTCCTCTTTATTACTGATTGTGCCAGAAACAATCTCTGCATTTATGTGATCATGCAAGTGCTCCCTCAGATTACTTTCAACGGGGAATGGTTCATAGAGGAACTGAAATTTATAATATTCAGTGTTAAACTCAAGATAAATATACATTAGATTGTTCCTTAGGCACACAAATAATATGCAACCTTCTTATAAAAACTCTTTTTTGGTTCGTGTACAAGAATAACAGCTTTCCCATGTTGGTCATATTGTGGTCGACCTGCCCGACCCATCATTTGCAGAATTTCTGTAATATCGTAATCGACGTATCTTTTTGTTTTGCCATCATAGTATTCAGTACCCTACAAGAAAAATATTGAATGAGTTACTGAGTAAATCATCACTAAAGACGAAGAAAATGCATAGCATTGTGCCACCTTAATTATCACCAGGTGAGCTGGAAGATTAACACCCCAAGCCAGTGTGCTAGTGCATACCAGTACCTGGCAAAACATCAAGCAACAAGAAATGCTGTTTAAATTTTGCTCAAGTATGTAATTAACTCGGTTAATGAGAGAAATTGCAATAAACATACTAAAAAATAAAGAACATGCTTATCAAGAACATTCGGTCATCAAAGCAGAGCAGACCTGAATCTTGTTGTTTGAAAAGAGTTCCTCAACCAAGGATCTATCTCTATCATTTAGACCTGCATGATGCAGACCTATTCCGAATTGCAGAGTATGTCTCAAATTGTTGTCAGAGACTTGTGAAAGAATCATGTCTAGAGAATTATCCGCCATGCTTAGGAACTGCCTTGGTTTTTCATCTGATGTTGCGAGCTGCAATATAGAGTGGAGTTACTGGAGTAAACATATAAGATAGCAGCCATCTATATACACATTTAGTAACAGAAATCCAAAGCAGTGTTCCACCTGAATGAGATCAAGAGCTGTAAGTCTAGTCTGTCGACGTGATGATACAAAAATGAGAACAGGTTTATCGGGTGAATGGGTGCATATGGCTGCATAAGCTGGTTTGTTCATGCTATTCATTCTCGGGCAGTAGAACTTCCCAGGATATCCCTGTTAGTGGGGGAGGAGGGGAAAAGTTAACATGAATTCATGCAAATCTTTTTTTTTAGCTGTGATATAGCAAACATGGTCCTCCACTCCTCCTTAAACAACCGTCTAATGATCAAATAAATAATTGACTTTCCAAAAGGTAGTGAACCTGAAAAATTGCTATTTTTTTCTCAAAGCAGCTGGAAACTAAAAAATGCATTGCCCAAATACCTGTTTGTGCATTTTTTTCAAAAAGAAAAGAAATAACCATCCAAAAATGCACAACAACTGATAAATAAATCTGCTGAGAAATATATAATAAAAAATAATGAGTGTATGCATTTTCTAGGTAAAGCAAGCCAATGCCATGGGAAAGTGACTGTACTAAAGAATGTCAGCATTGGTTCTTTTAAAACCAGGAGCTTAAGGCAAGAACTGAAATCCTACTTACCTGGATATGCACTTCAAGAGGTACAGGCCTCACACTGGGCTTGAAATTGAACAGACCATCATCTCTGACGCCCAACCAATCAGCTAAATCACTGAAGTAATGTGATAGATGGAAGTGGTCAGCCAATGGAGGACAAGTGGCAAGTGCTCCAGTGGTCATGAAAAACACGCAATATTAATATGAAATAGGGTTCCATGATAACACCTAAGATTCTCAAATACATTATGTGAGAATACTCCTAGCATTAATATCCTAGAGGGATTTTAATAGGTTTATAGTTTAGAATTTACAGTAATCCAGCACAAGAATCAAGATCTGCATCAATATAGCATTGATTGGTATTCCAACAACTAGTGGTAAGTGGCCCGGATACCATATACCACCGCTAACCGCTCATACCTGTTGACACGATGTGGTTGCTGCAGTTTATGGGGCAAAAAAACTTGTATGGCATGATGTGGAGTTGTGGACAGCTCTATAAAACTACTGGGTAGATAAGGATTTCTATGCAATAGGGGGTAGAGGAAATTGCATCTCAAAGCTTCCCTTGGAAACGTACCGAGCATTGGCTAATGCTGTTGATAAACCAACAAACCGAATTGAACGTTCTGTTTGTGATGAGATGTATCGCATTCTTGATACAATGACCTGAAATCCAAAGCTTTGCCATGGTAAACAATTGATGAAAAGTACAGGTTCAAAAGAAGAACAAATACAACGGGATATATGGGATTGAGGTGATCAATGCAAAAGACGATAAATTATGTTATGCTTGTTAAGAGTATTGTATATTCTACATTTCTCTCTTTCTCTCTTGGCCCATGTGTCCCTTGTAGCCCATGAGGCCCATGTATCTTCTATATATATCTCCTTCATTAATGAATAAGATGAATAGTTGTGAATAGCAAACCCTAGCCTTTATTATTTTAACATGGTATCAGAGCCTAGTTTATCCAAACCCTAATCCTAACCCTAATCCTATCAATGTTCGGCCGCCGCCTCTCCACTCCATCCAGAGGCGTGGTGGTCTGCCGCCGCCGCCGGTCGGAGACGACGCCGCCCGTCTCCATCCAGAGGCGTGAAGGTCGCATCCGCGCCGCCGGTCGGAGACGACGCCGCCGCCTCTTCCTCTCCGTCCGCGTCGTCGTCTGCGAGCGTGTGGTCGTCCTCTCCGTCGCCGCCGAAGCGTTCTTGGGATTCGCCGTCTCCATCGCCGCGCGCGAGGTCGCCTCGCGTCTGCCGCCGAAGCGTTCGGATCTGCGCCATCTCCATCGCCGCGCTGGAGGTCGCGCTGCTCCATCTCTCCATCTCCGTGCCCATCGCCTCGCCGCGCTGAGGTCGCCTCGCTCTGCCGCCGTGGCGTTAGCGGATCTGCGCTGCTCTCTCATCGCCGCCGCTCTCCATCGCCCGCGCCTGGAGGTCGCGCCGTCTCCATCTCCTTCTGCGCGCAACCTCTGCTTCTTAGCACTGCTATTGCTCTGCCTCCGGGAGCCGATCTGTCAGATTAGCACTGCTATGGCACTGCTCTGCCTCTGGTACTGTTGATTAGTACTGCTTCTGCTGATCTGCTACTATTGCTACTGTGATTGGTATTGTTGTGTGGTATGGCTAAGTCCGACTCGATGTTTGGGGGCAGTTCATCTCTAGTGTTTACAGATATCAAGCTCGATGGGTTGAATTACCGAGCATGGGCTTTCTCAGTCAAGACTACTCTTAGGGGTTATGGTTTGGCCTCTCATTTGACTGATGATCCTCCTGATCCAAGACCGTTGATTTCTGAGTGTTTAAAGGCTTGGCATAAAGAAGATGATCGTGTCATGACCGGAATTGTGCTGAGTGTTGATGTTTCTCTGCGGATGAGTCTTGAGTATCATACTTCAGCCAAGCAAATGTGGACATACTTTGAGAAGAGATATGTTCAGTCCAGTGGTGCTCTTCGCTTCACATTGCTCAAGAACATTCATAGTCTTCAGCAGCAGCCTGATCAGTCAGTGGAGGAATATTACAGTGCTTTCACTCACATCACCGGTCCTCTAGAGTCTATGACACCAAGGTTTCTTGTTACTGTCGGTCTTGTCTTTGCTAAAGATGAGTATGCTCGTGACGCTCATGTATCGATTTGTGATGGGGCTTGATCGGAGTTTGAGCACATTCGTACTCAATTGCTCAACTATCCCACTCCACCGACTTTGATCATGCGCGCTCTCTAGTTTGATTGCGGAAGAGACGCATCTTCATTCTCTTATGCTGTCTCGGGATCCTCACCATCTGCCGCTTACGAGTCTCTCACGGTGATGCGGATCTACGGAGCGACACCCAGGAGTGTTGGTTTGTTCCCATTGCAAGAGGATCGGTCATCATGTTGACAAATGTTTCAAGTTACATCCAGATCGACTTATTGCCTATCGTGCTAGAATGACCATTTGGCCGTCGTCGTGGAGCACCGATCGGGCCTTCCAGAGCACTCATTGGGCGATCACTGCCGACACATCCACATCTATCGTGACTTACGGATCGATTATGCGCTATGACATCGATTGCACCTTCGCTTCTAGTCTTGCTCATCCTTGGATTACGGATTCGGTGCTTCGTTTCATGTCACATCCGCGACTCTCGACTTGTTGCTCGTAGGCCCTTTACTGATGCTACCTATGTTCACACTGCTGATGGTACACCTTGCCCTATTACTCATCAGGGCATTCTCTCTACATCTTGCTTCTCTGTTCCTGATGTGTCTTTTGTTCCTCAGCTATCTATGAATCTTCTTTCTGTTGGTCAACTAACTGATATGAACTGTTTCATTGGATTTGATGATTCTTCTTGTTTCATTCAGGATCGTCAGAGCGCAGAAGAGTGATTGGTTCTGGCCATCGCCGTAGAGGCTCTCCCAGTCTCTATGTCTTGGACATCTTACATCTTCCTTCCACCAGTACGTCGAAGGCCTTGGTGTCTTCGCTATGTCTTCATCTCGGTCTCTGTTGGGTCTTCCTTGACAAGTGGCATCATCGACTTGGTCATCTTTGTGGAGCTCGCCTCACCACTTTAGTTCACCAGGTTCCTTAGGTCATGTCACTTTGTTGAGTCTAGTTTTCATTGTCTTGGTTGTAAGTTGGGAAAACAACTACAACTTCCATATCCCAGTAGTACCTCTCAGTCTTCTGATCTTTTTGATTTGGTGCATTCAGATGTATGGGGTCCATCTCCTTTTGCTTCGAAGGGTGGTCATAGTTATTATGTCATATTTGTTGATGATCACTCTCGATATACTTGGATCTATTTTATGAAACATCGTTCTCGATTGATTTCCATTTATCGCCTTTTGCTAAGATGGTTCATACACGCTTTCTTCTTCCATTCGTGTTTTCCGTTCGACTGGAGGCGAGTATCTTTCCTCGGCCTTTAAATCGCTTTCTTTCTTCGAGGGTACTCTTCCTCGGCTCGTGTCCCGTGCTCATGCTCGAATGGTGTTCTTGGCGCAAGCACCGCACATCATCGAGGCTGCCGCGCTCTTCTCATTTCCTCCTTTGTCCCTCTCACTGGGGAAGCGGTCTCTACAGATCTATCTTATTAACCGTCACCTCTTCTAAGCTTGGGGCAAGTGTCTGGTGAGGTCTGTCTGAGCACACCTGCTCACTATTCTCATCTTCGCGTTTTGGTTGTATACGCTATGTCCTTCTAGCACCTCGTGAGCGCACAAAGTGAGCCCTCGATCGATTGAGTGTGTTTTTCCGGGTTCTGATCCGAGCATAAGGGTTATCGTTGCTATGATCCTCAAAGACGTCGCATTCGCATCTCTCGTGATGTGACTTTTGATGAGGGACGTCCTTTCTTTCATCATTCTTCTCCACATCCCACTTCTTCTTCCACAGATTCCACTTCCTTTTTGTGTCTACCTCCCATTCATTCTCCAGATACACCTTCTCCACCAGTTTCACCTTCTCGTGTACCTTCTCCACCAGCTCCACCAGTTTCTAACACTTCCACTCTTCCCTTCCACTATAGTCGCCGACAGAGAGTTCCTTCTGATACTCTGTCCTCCTCTCCTCCGCCTGATCCTCCGGCCAGTACCATCGACTCTGACGATCGTTCTACTACATCACGATATGCCCTACGTGATCGTTCTTCTATTCAGGCACCAGAGAGATGGGGTTTTTCTCGTGCAGGTGCAGTAGCTGAGCCGAGTACCTATCAGGAGGCTGTCAGTGTACCTGAGTGGCAGTTGGCTATGACAGAGGAGCTCACAGCATTAGAGTGCACGGGCACTTGGGATCTTGTTCCGCTACCGTCTGGAGCTGTTCCTATCACTTGCAAGTGGGTGTACAAAATAAAGAACAAATCAGATGGGTCAGTAGAGCGATACAAGGCTCGTCTTGTTGCAAGAGGTTTTCAGCAGGCTTATGGTCGAGATTATGATGAGACTTTTGCTCCAGTTGCTCATATGACCACAGTCCGTACTTTTATTGCAGTTGCAGCAATACGCACATGGACTATATCTCAGATGGATGTCAAGAATGCTTTTCTTCACGGTGATCTACATGAGGAGGTCTATATGCAGCCACCCCCAGGAGTTGAGGCTCCTACAGTTATGTTTGTCGCCTTAGGCGTGCTCTATATGGTCTCAAGCGGGCTCCTCGTGCTTGGTTCGAGCGTTCGATTACGTGATTCGAGTCTTGGTTTCACTTCGAGTGAGAATGACCACCCCTATTTGTTCACACTTCTCGGAGGTCGTACTTTGCTTCTTACGTATGTAGATGATATGTTGATCACGGAGATGACATGGACCACGTGGTTTTTGTCAAGAAGAAATTGAGTGAACAATTTATGATGTCCGATTTGGGAAAATTGAGCTATTTTCTAGGAATTGAGGTTCATTCGATGGTGATGGCTACTATCTCATCGGCATCGCTATGTTCGGGATCTACTTGCTCGATCCGGGATGGTGATACTCGTCTTCTTCGCCACACCCATGGAGCTTCACTTGCGGCTTCGACCTACGAGACGGTGTACCCGATGCATTCTTCTCGCTATCGTCAACTTGTTGGGAGCCTTGTCTATCTCACAAGAACCGGGCGGACATTGCTCATCTTTGTTCATGTGCTCGGCCGGTTTGTTAGTGCTCCCACCTCGATTCACTATAGTCATGTTCTTCGTGTCTTGAGATACTTGAGAGGCTGCGTCTGACGTCATTCTATGCGATTCGAGTCGGCTCGGCTCCACGCTTACTCGACTCTACTTGGGCGAGTGATCCTGCGATCGCCGATCACATCGCGCTATTGTATCTCTCTTGGTACTTCGCTTATTGCTTGAAAGTCCAAGAAGCGGATGCGGTGTCACGCTCTAGTGCAGAGGCGAGCTCAGAGCACTTGCCGCTACAACATCGAGATCATTTGGCTTCGATGGCTCTTGGTGATCTTGGTGTCCTTTGTGACAATCCTACCCTCTCTTTTGTGACAATACAAGTGCCATTCAAATTGCCAATGATCCGGTCAAGCATGGTGACAAAACACATTGGTGTTGATGCATCCTTCACGCGATCTCATTGTCGTGATTGACCATCACCCTCAAGTATATTCCTCGAGCTCCAAGTTGCGATTTCTTCACTAAAGCTCAGACTAGAGAACATCATCGACTTCATCTACTCAAACTCAGTGCATCAGATCCTCCTGATCCACCTTGAGTTTGAAGGGGGGTGTTAAGAGTATTGTATATTCTACATTTCTCTCTTTCTCTCTCTTGGCCCATGTGTCCCTTGTAGCCCATGAGGCCCATGTATCTTCTATATATATCTCCTTCATTAATGAATAAGATGAATAGTTGTGAATAGCAAACCCTAGCCTTCATTATTTTAACAATGCTGACATATAGTATAACTGTATAAGTACATTAAATTAATTTAGGGACCATAACACATGTTACACATCAAGATGAGTCAAGTTCACATAAATGTGGCCTGCAGTGTAACTTTGGTACAAGCATTTATCAAGTTGTAAGATCCCGAAGAGATACCTCAAGAATAGGCCCACGGTCAGCTCCAAGAAGATGTATCTCATCTAATATCATGAGCCCAACCTATCCACAAGCTTAACAAGTTATAAGTAACTAAAATGAAAACACATTCTATATAATCTACAGAAATTGAGCAAAAATACAAATAGCTAACATAGAAAGAAAAAGTTTTAGACCTTCATAACATAACTTCTACTATGCCAACTTCGACTAATACCATCCCACTTTTCGGGGGTAGAAATTATGATGTCAGCTGATAATAGGGCCATCATATCTGGAGTGAAGTCACCAGTCATCTCAACCTGCCAAAAGTGTTACCTCAAATAAGTTATGCATATTGACATATTGGAGAAATAAAAGATATGGAGTGGTCTGTACCATCTTCTTCCCAAGCTGAGTTACAAGCCGTTGTCTCCAATCATTCATTCTTTCTCGCACTATAGCCTTTAGAGGAGCAATGTAAACTACCTGAAAGGATGTTAAATAAATCAATGCCACAAACAATCTTGGCTTTATGTCAGAATTCAATAAACAAACCTTCATGTCCGGTTGTGTGTTGAAAAGATGAAGCATTGCTAGTTCTGCAGAAATCGTCTTGCCACTCCCTGTTGGAGCTCCCAAGAGTACATTGTTATCAGTGTGATAGAGAACATGGAAAGCCTGGAAATAGAAAACATCAGGACAGCAAGTTTACAAATAAAAAGTCCAGTAAGATGGAGGCCGCAGGTGTCAACAGTGCTATACATCGCCCATACAGCAAAATAAATGCACACGATGAGCTTTTGGTGATTTTTCCTAGATTCTCGAGGTTTCTGTGCAGTACAGAACAGGGTTAAAAAAACCGGTACCGGCGCAATTACCGGCCGGCGGCCGGTACCGGTAACCGGCCGGTTACCGGTTTTTCCCGGTTGAATTTCGTTAAATTTTGCTTAAAAATCAATCGAAATTCGAAATTTGAATTTGCAAACTCCGAAAAAACCGGCCGGGATTTCAAATCCCGGCCTCCACCGGTAAACCGGT
The DNA here is from genome assembly GCA_036346395.1 of Hsuehochloa calcarea. Taxonomy (NCBI): domain Eukaryota; kingdom Viridiplantae; phylum Streptophyta; class Magnoliopsida; order Poales; family Poaceae; genus Hsuehochloa; species Hsuehochloa calcarea. The sequence goes on from CM070597.1 coordinate 34,336,117, forward strand.
TACCGGCCGGTATTTCAATCCATGGTACAGAATACACACTTCCATTTCCAGCCAATAGAAACAGACTCATAATTGCTGTGGCAATATTGAATTATCAAAAGTCAAAACCATTTAACTAGAATGATTATGCAGTGTAATTTCATTAATCCTTATCATGCAGAACATAGCTTGGACAGCAAAAATGAAAGATAACTGGATTCCAAAATGCACCTGTGTTTGTATCGGATTGAAATGGGAAAATCTGTACAGCTCTTCATATGTTTTGTTGCCAAGAGCACTCAGTGGAAGAGGCTTCAAGTCCAAAAGTTCAGTATGTGTTATTTGTGTCTGTGGAACACATGCATAATTCAGTATATGATAGTCAAAAGTAAACATTATGGAAACGAATTAAGCAATTGCTAAATTCACCTGTGGTAAGGTAAGATTATGAAAAGAAACAGTAAAGAGTGACTCTGCATTCAACCAGGAGTCTGATATGGCTCGGATGTAGTACTGTGGAGGATGAGGTTCAAAGATCGGTACATTGAAAGATATCTTTGTAGGTGTTCCTCTTGCCATCTTCTTCGTCAGTGTGAAGAGCTCTGAATGATAAATAGTATCATTTTCAGAATCCTGGAAAATAAAATTTTATTATTATGGACCAATGCATTTGACCAGATCAATTGGTGGTACATACATTAGTACATGCCTGCAATATAAATTCATATTGAATACTACAAATTTAAATTGAAAACCCATAAAGGGCAGGTGCAGATATTGTATAATTTTTAATACAACTTCATGCTATAAGGCAATCAAGAAAAATGTATTTTGTTGCAGCAATAAGGCAATCAAAATGGTGGGAGATACGTGAAATAAGTTATTTCCAGACTTGCTATATCTCAAATGGTATGGCGGCAGGTGCATAAATATAATATATATGTAAATTAACAAACCTCAACAATAATCCACCATCGCTCTGACATGCCATGATAACGATCTTTCCAGACAAATTCAGGAGCTATAAGCAGGCCCACCTAGAAATTATTATATTAATTGCATTAGTCAGAAATGATAATCAGCAAATTTGATATTACTTTCAGAATAATTTTAAGCGGCACTAGCTCTTACTTTAAGAACAGTCCTGGTGATTGGGCTCACAGTAGCAGATAAGTTGACATATGGGAAGTATCCAACACATTGTTTAACCAGCTTCAGCAAAAGGATGTTAGTTTCATTAGTCAGTACTCAGTAGCAGGGGAAAAAAATTCTCGGCCGGTTTTCCTGGGTTTTGCAAGTTCAAATTTTGAATTTTGGTTGATTTTTAAGCAAATTCAAACAAATTTCAACCGGGTTTTCCCCGGGAAAACTGGTAACCGGCCGGTTACCATTCCCGGCCCCCTGCCGGGATTCGGTCCAGTACCGGGAATATTTTCCCTGCTCAGTAGATCAAAATATTCAAATCAACCATATAGGCACCACTTGTTAAGTCAGAGCATACCCTTCCCTGATGAGAAAAACGAATCAGAGCTCCAATCTCATTTTCCTCCATCTCATAAAGACGATCCAGGTCAGCATTTCTACCCTCAAGTTTCCGCAATATCTAGTTCAGAGAGCATGAATTACATTTCAAAAATAAGGGAAACACAAAAAAAAAACTAAAATAGTGATAGCTAATAGCAAACCTCAAGAGAAAGGTCCCTATCAAACTGCCTAAGTGGATGGAGATGGGGCCATATTTTGCGGTCCACAGCCTTGCAATATTCTAATAATAAGGATGACATTTGAGACCACCCTCGATGCAGACAAATCTCAAATAATGCCCTCATAATGCGAGCCAAGCTTTGACTAATGTATTGAGCATCAGAGTGTAAAGATGAGCTATCAATTGGAGCACGGGATATATAAACCTGCAGAATTGATGAAATTCCTCAATTGAAGAATGTTGTTAGACCCAAACTTAATGAAAAAGAGTATCAGTTCTCCAATAGTAACCTGTATGAGAATTGAAATTTTCCCACGTTTGTCAGTCGGCCCACCCTTAATTTCCATTGGGCATGCATCCCTGGCAAGGGTTTCTAATTCATCCTGTTCTTCTTCTCTTACTACAATATTTTCAAATTCAGAAGAATGGGCCACCATATTAATCACCTGAGATATTATCCAGAAAGGTTAGTGAAACCTCACAAGCATCACAAGCTGTAGTAAAGAAACCACAGGAAAAGAGAGAAAGCAATTGCTTACCTCACTTTCACTCATGCGACGCTGCAGCATCTCATTGTAAGTCTGAACACTGGAGTACTGAAGGTAGAAGTGACTTGCGATTCGACCAAGTTCTGTGCAGTAAAAGTTGCCACTCTTTTCATCGTAGCGCATCATCTTAGCCTTGTCTAGCGCACGTGCAGCATCAATAATAAATGCTCTTTGCTTGGCACCCAAGGAAGGATCTCCAATAACCTTAACAAATGTGAGAGGAAGAGATTAGACAAGTTAAATTTATGGCCACAACTCACAACTCAAAGGAGGATTGAGTATCACATGTTCAATGAAGCACCTCAAAGAGAACTAAATTATCTTGTTTGCAACATGATAGAAATGATCATTAGTAAAATACAGAGAATATGTCATACTTCCAGAAGCACTAATGCATAAAAGAGAAGTTGATAGTAATTCGAATAGCATTTATGCACAAATACTGTTCTTTGTTTATTTTTCTCACAGTGATATATCACAAACCTCACACTACAAAATACATCTTTCTCAGATAAGCTTACACTAAATATTGATTTGCATTGAAGGTGTGAACGGTGGAAGAAAAGGATACCTCTTCCCACGCTATCCCATATACCATAGGATTAGTCTTCATCCTTATAAATAAGTATGTATAGCCAAGCCACGCACAGGCCTCCCTGACATTTGTTACAGTGCCCAAGGCAACCTCAGCATTCAAATTATCTTTCAAAGATCCAAGGAACTGCAAGATGAATATGGTTACGAAGAATTAAATATTAATTGAAAGAATTTACAACAATCAACTAACTTGCCAAGACCACAAGCACATTAAGAAGAAAAAAAACTTTGCAAATTAACAGTGTTTCAAGGCTTCATAAATTGTCCTAAGAAGAAACCACCATGGTAAATAAATGTGTGATCTAGGTGGTCTGGACATAATCATTTTCTAAATCTTATTCCACCACCTAGATGGGTTAATTTATGGATTTATACTAAGATGAACTGATTGAAGTTTGTTTAATCAGGACATAATCCTTTTCTCAACAAATTCATGTTAGGATCATCCCCTTGACTATGGCCTTATACTTCTTTACCCCATAATTGAACATAGACAAAGTTTGATTGATGTGTTTCACATCATTGTTTTAATATCCTCCGTATCAAAAGGTCACACATTTGCTAACCTGGCTTTCTATTGGAAGCTGACTTGTCAATAATCTTAAGTAATAAGCCAATTTGTCATGTGTCGTGATAATAATTCCTTCACCACTTTTATCAAACTGTGGCCTTCCAGCACGTCCAAATATCTGACATTAAAAAAAAGAACATTATAAACATAAACCTTTTGCTTCATATAAATGAACAGAATATATCAGAAGTATCACAAGTTCAGACAGGTACCTGCATCACATCAAGCATCCCCAGATCTCGCCATCCACCAGCTTTAGGATCATATAGTTGTGTGCCCTGTTGTCGAGAATATATTACTTATGCAGCAAGGTGCAGAGCATAAAAGAATAGAGGTTGCGGAAACTGGAAACATGCATGTGTTGGAATCCTTGGGTCAACCGAAAATGTATGCAAGAAACATAAGGAAGGGACCGAAGGGTTATTGATTCCCATAATCCCATCCATCTGAACAACTAAATCGGTTGAAAAAAAACTAAAAGAAATTCATCAAAAACATGAGAATTTGAGTATGCCCTTTCCAAAGAACACTTTTATCTATGGCCACATATGCTATGCAATCACCTCTTTTGGTGCATTCATGCAATCAACTTTAGGTTTTGGCACCAAATAAACATGAAAAATTCCAGGGAAAAATTTGACTATGTAGTATGTAGTCTATAGAGTGTTGTAGACTTTCTAGCACACTTTGAAATTTCAACTTCAAATTAGAAATTTGTTAGAATAAACAAAAAAGATAAGTTTGCTGTGAATAGTAGAATTTGTTTTTTTTTCAATTCCTTTTGATTTATCATTTGTCAGATTTTTCTCATTTTTGCTCCTCTTGAGAATGAATTTGAACTTGAAATTTTATACATATGTAGGGCAAATTGAGAAGTACATCTAGATTTTTTTGGGGGTAATTTTTCATGTTGATTTAGTGCCCAAACGGAAAGCGATTGCATGAGTGCACCTGATATGACGTGGCTTTCTATGTTGAGCGAGGGGAGGAAGAAGCTAATCGTGGGATTGTGGATTTGGATGAATGGGATAGCGAGGGATAGGAGGAGGCGAGCAATCACCCTCCTGGCCACGGTGCGCCGCGACAGGAGGCTCTGAGGGCTGCGACTACTGAACGTACTTTGATTAATTCTTGCTTGAGTACAATGAGGTTACATGGCATCCTTATATTGTGGATGCTGGACCTTCTTAGCGGATGTGAACTCTAGCACGTTCCTTTCCTAATATGAATCAACTTCCTAATTCCTAAGAGTCCTTAACGGAATTAACTAGTAACCTACCATATCCGGAAGGGATATCCTAATTTATCTCTAATAGCTAACTATGGAATCAGTCCTCCTTTGGTTCGTCTGAACCAGAAGTGGCCAAAAGGGCTTGATGAGTTGGTTTCGGTCTCTTGTATGTCTTTCCATAGAAAACATCCACAACATTTCCTCCCTCCTGGAGAAACAGCTCGTCCTCAAGCTACCACGAGCTGGATAGGCGGGATAGATACGTTTGAACTCCTATAGCGGCTCCCAAGTTCCTTCGGCAGCTGGTAGTCCTTGCCACTGAACCAACAACTCCTAGACTCTGCGATTGAGGCGAGCACGAACCACTTTTTCCAGTGTAGGAACCACAGGGCCATGAACCATCCCCGGTAACGGTAGAATCTGCGACGGTGGAGTGCCACGAAAGGGTCTTAAGTAAGGCAACATGAAATGCATTGTGAATCCTTGCGCGTGCTGGAAGCTCCAAGTGGTATGCCACGGACCCTATACGCTCAATAACGCGGGCCATAATAACGAGGAGCAAGTTTAGAATGCGCCTTGTTGGCGATGGTGGCGAGCTGCCGATGCTGGAGCCGTAGCCAAACCCAATCACCCACCACAAACCCCACATCTCAGTGGTGCTGATCATGTTGCTCTTTCATGTGAGACTGTGCCTGCTGCAGACGATCGGTGATCTCGATGAGAAATTCATCCCGGCTGCGCAACTGATCATCAACCGCTGCTACCTTAGCGAGGCCTGGCTCATAAGACCACAAGGCTGGAGGATTCCTGCCATAAACCACTTGAAACTGAGTCGCCTTCAACGCCATTTGGAAGGAAGAGTTGTAGCAGAATTCCACCCACGACAACCATTGCACCCACTGTCGTGGTCTGTCACACGTCAAACAATGAAGATACATGGCAATCACCCGGTTGACCACCTCGGACTGGCCATCAGTCTGCGGATGAAACGTCGAGCTTAAGTGAAGCTTGACACCCGCTAACCTGAAGAACTCCTTTCAAAAGTTGCTTGTGAACACCAGATCCTGGTCACTAACTATGGAAGAGGTAATCCCATGGAGGCGCACAATCTCATCGAAGTAAGCACGGTCTACTGAACTGGCGAGTAGGGGTGCCCCAAGGCGATGAAGTGTGCATACTTTGAGAAGCGGTTGACCACTGTCAAGACGACAGACTTGGTATTAACCTTGGGCAACCCCTCAATAAAGTCCATGGAGATATCCGTCCACACATTGCGTGGAATCGGCAATGGCTGGAGGCGGCCCGTAGGATGCAGGTGATCTGTCTTATTGCGCTGACACACTGAACAACTGCTCACAAAGCAACGCACCAAGCAAGACAAGGCTGGGTTGCAGGAGAAGCATACACGGTGCAGAGTCTTTTGTATCCCCCTCATGGCCAACTTTATGGGCATCCACGAGCAATTGCGGCTACAAAACCGAAGAAGGGGCAAGGATGTGCCCCTTGTGCAACACCAGACCATCCACAAAACTCCAATCGACACCAGTTGTTCCCGTTGTCACCTGATTACGCAAGGCGACCCAGTCTGGCATGGTAGCCAAGTGCGGCATCGAGAGAGCATATACAGATAGTGTTTCCTCTCGACGGGACAAGGCATCAACGGATGCGTTTTGCTTTCCTGGTCGAAATTCCACAGAAGTCAGATCCGAACAGTTTACTGACCCACTAATGTTGAGGAATCGTTGACAGCCGCTAATCGAGGAGAAATTTAAGACTGTAATGATTAATTATAACAACAAAGACATGGCCCCAAAGGTACGGCCGCCAATGGAGAATGGCCTTGACAAGGCCGGTTCAGTCCTTCTCATGCCGCTAGCTTGGCATGATGTGGCACCACGGCACGACTGAAGTAAGCCAACGACAGCCTCCTTGATGTAGCACAGCTCCAATGTTGTTGATGCCTGATGCGTCACAATCGACCACAAATTTCTTAGAAAAATCAGACAACTATAATACAGGCGCCGTCGTCAATGTCGCCTTGAGTGCTTCGAAAGCTTGTGTTGTTGCCTCGGTCCATGAGAGCGCTTCTTTTTTGAGTAATTGCGTCAAAGGGGCTGCGATGACACTGTAATCCTTAATGAACTTTCATATTATCTTGTGAGTCCAAGGAATTCTCGCACCGCGCGAACGGTCCGCGGAACCAACCACTCGGTCACGGCGGTGATCTTGGCAGCGTCCATTGTCACACCTTGTGTTAAAATAACATGACACGGATAGGCCACAGACTCCTCGCCAAAGGAGCACTTGGGCCGTTTGAGGGCCAGCCTATGTTGGCGTAGAAGCTGGAACACCGCCCGTATGTGCTGAAGATGCTCCAACCATGATGCACTGTAGATCAAAATATCAAAGAACACTAGTAGTCTAGTACAAAACGTCAGAGAAAAGGTTTAAGCACGTCATTCATGAGCGACTAGAAGGTGGCGGGATCGTTAGTTAGCCCAAATGACATGGCCAAGAACTCAGATGTCGTGGTGAGTGTGGAACGTCGTCTTCTCCCAACGAGTGCATGCACACTTGGTGGTACCCGCTGCGAAGTCGAGTTTGGTAAGGAACTTGGCACCTTCCAGTTCATCAAGGAGCTCGTCGACCGCTGGAATCGAAAACTTGTCTTTCACCGTCTTGTCATTGAATATGCGGTAATCCACGCAAAATCGCCAAGTATCATCCTGCTTCTTCACATGCAATACTGGCGAAGAAAACGCCGATGTACTTTCTCGAATTATGCCTTGGGCCAGCATCTCCTCGCACTGCCTTTCTATCCCATCTTTCTGTAGGTGCTAGTAATGGTACGGACGAACCGAAATTGGTGCAATACCCAACAACAGGTGGATCCGGTGACCATCGCGGCGCTGCGGTGGTTCAAAAATGTTGGTGAACTCGGACAGCAGCTCATCTAGTAGGTCGTGCCCATGCATGGTGTGCACGCGTGTCATGGCCAGCACAGCATCCACCCCTTGCCAAATAACGCGATGATTTGTTCGCCAAAACGACATAGACAACTCAAAATCCCACGTGATCGGGCCGAGGGTGTGTAGCCATTGTACTCCAAGTACTAGCTCGAAGCCGTCCAGTGGAATCGCGAAACAATCGATGGAGAAATATTCGTCGTCCACCGTGAGGCGCACGCCACTACACAAGTCGGCACAGGTCACCCGATCACCGTTAGCCACAGCGACACTCATCCCTTGGCATGGTGCCAATGTCAGGTCGAGTCGGCGGGCCGTGCCTTCTGCCATGAATGTGTGGGTCGATCCAGAGTCGACCAGTGCCACCAATCTTTCACCGGCAATTATCACCATGTAACTGCATGGTGCGGTTCGCGCGAATACCCGTGAGGGCATGAAGTGACACCTCCTCCTAGGATGTTATGTCTGCTCCTCCATCGTCTTCATCCAATTCCAAAAGGTCTATCCCCTTCATGGAGCATTGGTGGTCACAGTGGAACTTCTCCGGGCAATTGTAGCAAAGTCCCTTGGCCCAACGGTTCGCCATCTCCTCTGTGGACAAATGCCTGAAACAGGACCGAGGTCCAGCCGTCCGTGCCGCCACTAGTACCCTTGGTACTGCCGGAGTCATGTTGACAAGTGTCACGTTAGGTCCTCCCTGGGGCGGCTTTGGAGTCATCGTGGGCATAGGAGCCGACACGCGCGAATTGTTCCCCTAGGCCGCCTAGGCGCAAGGCTCCCGCCGTGACTTGGTGCCAATCGGCCACCTAGGCGGACCAGGGCGGGCAAGGCGCGGCGGCGGCTGGGTGGAGCAAGGCGGTCCGAGGCGGCGCTCGGCGGGGTCGAGTGGAGCTAGGTGGGGTCGGGTGGAGAAAAAGGTAAGTGAAGACGCACCCGTGGTACCAACTCCCGAACGTCGAACCCTAGGTCCAGCACTTCCTCTCCTCTACGGCTCTGCCTCCTCCCCAGATCCATGACACACCACCTCTTCCCCGGCTCAACAGCTCGTAGCCTCCTCCCCGACTCCACAGTGCGCCGCCACCTCCCCGGATCCCCTTCATGCGTCGTCTCCTTACAGGGTCCCCTTCGTGCGCCACCACCTCCTCCCCGGCGGAGAGGAGAGCGACAAAGATGGGAGGGGGATGAGCCGACGGCGGGATGGGAGGGAAGAGCGAGAGGGCAGGTGTCGTAGGGGCAACTGGGCAAGAGGATAAGGAAGGGGCAAATCAGTGGGCATCGTAGGCATCGTAGAGGACTGGACCAGGCCGGCCACTCGGTCGCGAATCAGTGGGCTTGGGCTGGACTGGGTAAGTTTCTTTTCTCTCTCTTTTTTTTTCTTCTTCACTTCCTTCCCTCCCTCCGACTGCTTTGTTCGACCACCGGCTGCACAAACCGGCGCCTAAGCGGGCTAGGCGCTAGGCGGCCACCCTTCGCCCGCCTTCCGCCTAGGTGAACCTGCCGCGGATACGTCGCAGGAGACGTCCTCATCACCGACTTGGCTTCTACCGATGCGTTGTTGAGTCGTCGTTCATATGCCCTGGCAAACTCATGGCCGTTTGTAGATTGGTTGGGGCTCGCAGCTCACATCCGTCTACAAGGGCTTCTGAAGTCCGGCCGTGAATAGTTGGACTTGTTGCATCGGTGACAAGGGCTCAGTACGGCACAACAATGCAAGAAAATGTTGCTGGTACTCCACCATCCCAGTGCGGCATAGTTGCACCATCTCCCCAAGGGATTGTTGCGGATGGGCGGGCCGAAACGCGTGTTGACGAACTTGGCGAAGTGTGCACATGACATCACCCCTTCATCTCGTTCAAGCTGGTAATACCATTGTTGGACGCCGCCGGTGAGATGGTATGATGCCAGCCAGACTCTCCTCTTCCATCGTCCGCTGCCCGCGAAAAATTGTTCGCACCTATGGAACCAGGGCAGAGGGTCTTCTCCATCAAAGATCGAAAAGTTGAGCTTGTGATACCGTAGGGCACCACAACGCTCTACTCCCTTGTCTTCCAGGCCGGCAGGCTTGCCGAGCGCGGCCTCCTTGCTGCTAGCTGATGCGTCGCCCTTGCCTTGCTGAAGTTGCATGATGGTGTTGCCTTGAACCGATTGTTGGTTCTTGATTTCGCCAATCTCACCCATGATATTGGCAAGCAGCTTGGACAAATCATCAATCGTCTTGGATTGACCCATGTTGGGTGATGTGCTTGATGCGGGCTGTTGTGGGGTTGGTGGCAACGAAAGGGAGGTGGTAGTAGGCTCTGATACCAAGTTGATATGGTGTGGCTTTCCGTGTTGAGCGAGGGGAGGAAAAAGTTGATCGTGGGATTGCGGATTAGAACATAGGGGACAACGAGCGATCGCCCTCCTGGTCACGGTCCGCCGTGACAGGAGGCTCTGAGGGCTGCGGCTACTGAAGGTACTTCGATTAATTCTTGCTTGAGTTCAATGAGGTTACATGGCATCCTTATATAGTGGATGTTGGACCTTCTTAGCGGATGCGAACTCTATCATGTTCCTTTCCTAATACGAATCAACTTTCTAATTCCTACAGAGTCCTGAAGGGAATTAACTAGTAACCTACCACATCTGGAAGGGATATCCTAACTTATCTCTAATAGCTAACTATGGAATTAGTCGTCCTTTGGTTCGGTTGAACCAGTAGTGACCGAAAGGGCTTGATGAGTCGGTTTCGGTCTGCTCTTGTATGTCTTTTCATAGAAAGCGTCCACAATAGCACCACAAAGGGTGTTTGCATAGCATATGTTGCCTTTATCTAATAATGTCTCTACACTTAGTATTTTAGTTACTAAACTACCTCCCAAAAAAATAGTTACTAAGCTGAACTAAGCAGAGTCTAATACTGATATATGGATTGACAGTATTTTATTATACTGATATTTAGTCAAAGAACAAGTCATAATACACTGGAAGGAAACTGTTTATTGTTGTTGCACACCTGCCCCATCAATTACAATTTAGGAACCAAAAATAAACACAAATAGATACTGACCTTTATAACAACCGTATGAGCTGGTAAGTTCACGCCCCAAGCCAATGTTGCTGTACAAACAAGGACCTACAATCGAAATAAGTTAGCACAATTGCACAAGACTTGACAATACTGGAGGTCTACAGAAAAACTTAGTAAACTTACTTTCAAAAGCCCATCAGCAAACAAGCGCTCCATCAAACTTCTGTCAGAACGTATCATTCCAGCATTATGTATGCCAAATCCAGATTCAAAAAATTCTACAACTTCACGACTTTTAGCTTTACTAACATCTTTCTGCAACCAAAAGACTAAGTAAATAACAATTACTATCTTCAAGTTTAACAATGAAACCATAAAGACCAAATTATACCTTGATTAATGAATATTGGGGATGGTCTGCATTTGAATATAACTCCAATTCACCAGCTTTTGCAGCTAGGTCAATCTGCATAGCATGCAACAACAATGAGAACCAGAATTTGTATAATAAATAAATGCATAAATACTGCATATCAGGGACAGGGAGAGAAAAAAAGATCACCCAAAAGATCCTGAACAGTGTCTTATGAATATAATGCATATATAACACCATGGAATGCATAAGATTAAGATGAGGTATCAAACAACTTATGGAGCAAAGTCTTGCTGGAGTTAGCATTAGCACATGATAATATATAACTTAGCATATTTGATACTTCGAAGTTCGAACCATGCCTCCAAACCCACTTTCTACAGATAATTTTAGATATACAAAAGCTTAAGAACATACAGACTGTTCTTGAAGATATAAAAGTATCGCATCTTAATACTTGATAAACAGTAACATTTACCACAACAAACAAAACAATATAAAACAATAGGAAAATAATACTATAGTAGTGCTTGTTAGAATAGGACTCTAGAATAGATTTATATTACCCATTAGGCCCTATTGAATATATGCATATTATTCATAACATGGTATCAGAGCATAGGGTGCTAACCTAGCTCTCCTTCCGCTGCCATCCGGCCGCCGCTGCCACCCCCGGCGATCGCCGCCACATCCGGCCGTGGCCGCGAGAGTCGCCGCCGGCGCCGCCGCTCGATGCCGCTCGTCGCCGAAGGTAGCGTCGCTGTCGCCGCTCATCCCCGGTCCTAGCCTCCAAGTGCACGGTCGGCACCTCCACCTCCTTCATCTTGGCGCCCGCCGATACCCCATCGGCGCCGGCCGATCGATCCCGATCGCCGCCGACACCGTTGTCGTCGTCGCCGCTCCGTCGTTGCCGCCTACTGAGCCGTCGTCATTCTGCCGCCGCCTCGCCGAGCCGCGGCCTCATCAGGCGCCATTGCCTCTCCCCGTGAGCCGCCGCCGCCGGAGCTCTCCTCCGCCATTCCAGCCAGCGCGCAAGACAGGGGAACCTCGCCCCGTCGCCGTTGTAATTGGCGGTTTGGTAAACCGCTTTTAAAGAAGAGGCCCAGACGGGTAAGTAGTAAAAAAAGAAAGAAAGAAAAGGAGAGAGAGAGTACGTCGCTCTAACCGCCGCGCCGTCCAGCGCCGCCTGTTAGACTTCGCTGCCTTGGTCACCGCACCGTCCAACACCGCCTACCGATGGCTTCTGTTCCATCCGCTGCGATTCCATTCTCGGGAACAAAGCTTAATGGAACGAACTACAGGTTGTGGTCTTCACTCATGGAGATCACGCTAGATGGTCTCCGCCTCTGGGGACATGTTCTCGGTACAGACCTTGTCCGCTGCTGTTGGCAAAATTTCATCCCGCACGACCTACTTATACGTCTCCTACAGATGACGAGGCCGCCAAGGAGGCAGACACCGCTGCTACTTCTGATGCTGCTGATGAGGCTTATCAGTATACCATAGATGCTTTTGAGTGCTGGTGTGCTGATGAGGCCCGTGTTCGAATCATCCTAGTGGTTAGCGTCGACGACTCCATCCAGCCAGACATTGTTGGTCTGCGTGCCACTCGTCAGATCTGGGAGTACTTGCGCGAGCGGTACCAACAAAGCAGCGATGCTCGGTTCTTTTCGCTTCAGCGTGAGCTGGAGATGCTTTGCCAGGAGGACTCCTCCGTTGATGATTTCTTCCGAGCCCTGACCAGTCTCTGGCGCCAACTGGATGAGTTGGCTTCTCCGCTCTGTCAGGCGTATCATAAAGTACATAAGGCGGATCGTGATCACCTTCGTCTTTATGATTCCGTCCGTCGTCTTCGCCCAGAGTTTGAGCCTGTCAGGGCTCAACTGCTAAGCCGTTCACCACGATCGATAGTCACCGAGGCTCTTTCGACGCTTCGTGCTAAGGAGCTTCGCAGCGGGTTCGCAACTGTGCTTGCTACCTCTTCTTTGACTACACCAACGGTTTACGCCGACTACGCCTCCTCGGTGATCAAGCTTACGCTCTGTTTTGCATCAACTGGGGTTTAGTGCAATTATTGCAAGAACTTCGGGCACGACTATCAGCGTTGTGCGGTGTGGAAAAAGCGGAACAAGGCACGTGGAGATCCACGCTCCAAGGGAGGGCAGGGAGGCCCTATCTCCACTGGAGGACAGACCAGCACGTCAGGACCTTCTCAACGAGGTGACTCTGTTCAGCAGCTCTGTCAGGCTCTACTTCAGCAACTCTCTCACAACTCAGCAGGTTCTGCCAGTCTAGCTCAGACATCTCCTCCAGGTACCTCTTGGGTTCTAGACTCTGGTGCCTCTTTCCACATGACACCGGATTCCACATCTCTCACTTCAGTAGGACCTCCTGTTTTTCCCATCTCTGTTACCGTCAGCTGTCAGGGCACTCTTTTGTCCACTGACTTTTCTGTTCCAGTTGTTTCTCATGTTCCCGACTTACCATGCAGCTTCTCTCAGTAGGTCGGCTCACCGATCTCGGCTGTAGGGTTGGTTTTGACTCACACCTATTTCAGTCAGGATCGACAGATAGGGACGGTACTTGGAACTGGCCGGAGCCGTAGGGATCGTCAGGGTCTCTACATCCTTTATTGCCTCCATCTTCCGTCCACTTCAGTTGCTCCTGTCACCTCTACGTCTACGTCTACTTCCTCCGCCACTGCTGCCACCACCTCTGGCGTCTTTGCGCAGTGGCATCACCGTTTAGGTCACTTATGTAGTTCTCGTCTTTTTTCATTAATTCGTCAGGGTGTTCTTGGACGTGTTACTGTTGACACGGCCATGTTTTGTCAGGATTGTAAGCTGGGCAAGCAGCTACAACTTCCTTATCATTCTAGTGAGTCCTTGTCTTCTCGTCCTTTTGACTTAGTTCATTCCAATGTATGGGGACCTACACCTATTGTCTCTAAAGGTGGGCATAAATCTTATGTAATCTTTATTGATGATTATTCCCGTTTTACATGGATTTTCCCTATCTCTAATCGTGGTCAGTTTCTTGCGATCTATCGTAGTTTTGAAACGATGGTTCGTACTCAGTTTGATTCTGTCATTCGTATTTTTCGCTGTGATTCCACTGGCGAGTACTGTTCTGGCGCTTTTCGACGGTTTCTTTTTGAGCAGGGCACTCTTGACCAGTCTTCTTGTCCTGGTGCTCATGCTCAGAGCGCAAACATCGTCATCTGATTGAGACTGCCCGCACTCTTCTTGCCTCTCATGTTCCACCACAGTTTTGGGCTGAGGCTATTTCTACAGTTGCATATCTCATCAATATGCAGCCTTCTAATGCTCTTAAGGGTGTCAACCCTATAGAGCGTCTCTACTCTCGAGCCCCCCAGTACACTCATCTTCGTGTTTTTTGTTGTACTTGTTTTGTTCTGTTGTAGCCTCGTGAGCGCACTAAACTATCGGCCCAGTCAGTTGAGTGTGTGTTTCTTGGTTATAGTTCTGAACATAAGGGTTATCGCTGCTGGGATCCTTCTGCTCGACGGATCAGGATTTCACGAGACGTTGTCTTTGACGAATCTCGACCTTTCTTCTATCGAGATTCGGCCTACTCTCCTGTTTCCACTGTTGAGTCGATTTTATGGTTGTCTCTTTCGAACTCTTCACCCATTTTCCCACTATCACAGTCTTCCCCAGGCCTACCTCCAGTGGTTCCTTCTGTACCTTCGCCTTCGGTGATGTCTCCTACAGCACCGCCTTTAGTTACCACAGCACCATCGTCTCGTTTCTCTGGTATTCACTACTCCAGACGTCCTCGTCCTTCACCAGTCTCCTCTTCTGGTATCTTGCCAACACCCACATCTAATCCTCCTGATGATGCTCCTCCTTACATCCTTCGTGACCGGGCATCCCTTCGACCTTTTGATCGTCTTGGATTTGCTCCAATAGCTCATGCTCTCTCTGTCACTGAGCCTAGTTCTTATCGTGAGGCTACTCCTTATTCTAAGTGGCAGCTCGCTATGGCAGAAGAACTTAATGTTCTTCGACGTACGGAGACTTGGGATATTGTACCGACTCCTGTGCATGCTCGCCCGATCACGTGCAAGTGGGTGTACAATATTAAGACCCAATTTGATGGTACTATTGAGCACTACAAGGCTCGTCTTGTGGCTCGTGGTTTTCAGCAGGAGTATGGTCGGGACTACAACGAGACTTTTGCCCGTCGCCTATATGACCACTGTTCGCGCTTTTGTTGCAGTTGCTTCTATTCGCCGGTGGTCTATCTCTCCGCTGGATGTTAAGAATGCTTTTTTAATGGTGTTTTGCATAAGGTCTACATGCAGCCACCACCTGGGTATTCTGTTCCTAATGGGCATGTCTGTCGTCTTCGTCGTGCTCTTTATGGCCTCAAACAGGCTCCTCGTGCCTGGTTTGCACGTTTTACTTCAGTGATTACTGCTATTGCTTTCACTGTCAGTTCCCACGATCCTGCTCTTTTTGTCCTTGTCTCATCTCGAGGTAGGACACTGCTTCTTCTATATGTTGATGACATGCTCATCACTGGTGATGATTCCTCCTTCGTCACATATGTGAAGAAGCATCTCAGTAAGTAGTTTTTGATGACTGGTCTTGGTTCTTACATACTTCCTTGGGATTGAGGTCTCTTTCATGCCTGAGGGCTACTATCTCTCCTAGCAAAAGTATGTCCAAGATCTTCTTGACCAGTCTGGTCTGACTGATACTCGCACTACTGAGACTCCCATGGAGCTATCCCTCCAGCTTCGTGCCACTGATGGCGATCTTCTTGAGGATCCTACTCGATATCGTCATCTTGTTGGGAGTTTGGTGTACCTTGTGAGCACTCGTCCTGATATTGCTTATGCTGTTCATATTTGAGTCAGTTCATGACCCGTCCTACCCATATTCACTACAGTCACCTTCGTGTTCTTCGCTACTTACGTGGGACTATCTCTCGTCGTTTGTTTTTCCCTAACTCCACCTCACTACAGCTTCAGGCGTACTCCGATGCAACATGGCTAGTGATCCTTCTGATCGTCGTTCTCTTTCTGCTTAATGTGTTTTTCTTGGCTCCTCCCTGATTGCCTGGAAAACTAAGAAGCAGACTGCAGTTTCCCGTTCGAGTGCAGAGGCTGAGTTGAGAGCTATGGCAGCGGTGACAGCAGAGGTTACTTGGTTGAGGTAGCTACTTGCATATTTTGGAGTACCTGTGGTGAGACCTACGACTCTTTTGTCTGACAGTACAGGTGCTATTAGTATTGCCCGGGACCCAGTGAAGCATGAGCTCACCAAGCATATTGGTGTGGATGCTTCATACACTCGCTCACAGGTGCAAGAGAGAGTACTTGTTTCGCAGTTTGTGCCATCAGAAGTTCAGAACTACAGATTGCTGATTTCTTTACGAAGCCACAGACTAGGGTACAACATTTGTATTTTCTCTCCAAACTCGGTGTGTGTGATCCACCATGAGTTTGAGGAGGGGTGTTAGAATAGGACTCTAGAATAGATTTTGGTTTCCTTATCTGTAACCCCTTTGTAATCCCTATATATATTGTCTATTGGACCCTATTGAATATATGCACATTATTCATAACAGTGCTATCGAGCAATAAGGTGATATCTCACCAAAAAGTATACGACTTACCAGGGTTCTAGCAGTTTTCCCTGTATCCTTGCGAGTATGAACAAAAACCAATGCTTGATGACCTTGCTTAATGGACTCCACAACCTATTAATTTGATGTACAATAGTTAAAGATAGGTACGAATGCAGAAATCCATATGGAACCATGCTATCGAAGAAAAGGGACCTTCTCATAGCACAGCGTATTGAATAGTTCATTTTTCTTGGTGTAATCCCTTTCACTGATTCCGATGTACTGTTGAGCAAGAGGAACTGGACGGTAACTTGAGTCAAAAAAGAAAAGGCCAGTCTCCGGATTAACCCGCAAAAATTGTGCAACCTGACAATGCAAAATTCCATGGTATAATTAATTGCAATTCAGGTAGCATACATGATATTTAAGGTAACAGACCTCTAAGTAAGTGGGCAGGGTAGCAGATAGACCAACTATGCGAATCATTGATTGCATAGACTCAACCTGTTAAATTCAGACAATTCATAAATATGAATCAGAATTCAGATTAAAAAAAACAAGATCTAAAGAAGAACAGACAAGATGTTATGGTTCTACGGACGTGTAATCAATTTGAAGTATATCCATCTTTACTGCCTCAAGTTTTTACAAATTATGCTAGTTTAATTTTGCCATCATTAGGTATAAGGATCCTTTCCATATCAAAAGGCAAAGAGAAGGGTCTCTTTTTTGCAAAAACTGACCTGACGAAGAGTCCGAGCTACTAGCGCCTCAATTACTGAACCTCTATCATCATTTAGCAGGTGCACTTCATCAATTATTATGAGCTTGACCAGCATTGACAGTGACATGTCACTGCTTTTGCGTGTAATGACATCCCACTTCTCAGGAGTAGTCACTATCATCTGGGTAAAGCACCAAACAAGTACAGGTCAGAAGTGCAAGTTATCAAATAGAAACAAAGTAAGGGCATACTTGTGTTTCTTCAATCTCATTTTTGGTCAACTGCATGTCTCCGGTAAGTTCTCTAACAACCAGGTTCAATGCAGATAATCGGCGACTGAAAGTTGATGTTACCTCTGCTGCCAATGCCTATAACACAGTTTTGGAAAATGTAATGATCATCATAACATCCAACAATAACAGAGAACGTAGGGGAGAAGAATACCTTCATTGGAGCAACATAGACTATCTTAAACTCGTTTTTATGCAAAATTCCATCCCTGAAGTGTTGTTTAACCTGTAAAAGAAAATGTGCCAATCCAATGTCTAGGATACTTAACCAAAGATTTAGCGATAAGCAGTAAGTTCAGGAAAAATAAATTAGACTGGTAAAATTCAGCAACTTGTAGACTTTGGTACAACTTTCCAGGTTCTGCCAAGGTATACCTCATGTAGAACTGCAATCATTGCAATATTTGTTTTGCCAGCACCTGTTGGAGCACAAACCTGAAAATTTATGTAGGTTAGCTATGCTAACAGAAGTACACATAATGGCACAAGTGCACTTGTTAAAAAAAAAAAACTGCACAGATAGTGGACTTAGTTACGCACTAGAATATTCTCATTGGTGTTGTATGTGGCTTGAAAAATACGACTCTGAACACGGTTGAGTGACTTGTATCCCTGGAAAGCAGCTTGGGCGAGCTCATCCAATTCTCTTATTTCAATCTGGTAAAGACAGAGAATTCTGTAGTTATCAACAAAAACCTCCCACTAATGATGTGCAGCCAGTCAGCTGTTCAAACCTACTAATGCTCAAAGTTAATTAGATCAGTGCAGGTGAAGTCATTTTGCCAAGCAAATTAAAGATCAGAAAAAGAAAGACTGTAATATTGTATGCATGCAAATGTGTTTTTTTTATCCACGCATCCACAGATTAAAGCAGTAAACTAAAGCAGAAAAATGTAAAGCAAATTGATTCCTTCATTGGTACTAGGTATTCATCACTCCACATTCTCAGCATTCAGTCTACTTCACAGAGTTAACTAAAGAGTTCTCAAAGTAGAAAAAAGATCAATTATGAATTCAGACAATTACAAAAGCAAATAAAGGATAAGACCATTGGCATACCAGCTTCTCATTGGGTTTCAATGGCGCCGTTGGAGTTGGTGGAATTTTCACTTCTTCATACCCCTTCATATGTTTCCTTGTAGTTCCTTTAGGAAGAGAAGTTATTGTAAAACTACTCGCCCCTTCTCCCGTCCCAATCACATCATCAAATGGCTGCTTTCTCTCACTTGCCAGAAGAAGGGATGAGAAATTATCAACACCAATACCATTCATTCCATTCTCTGCACCACGTTTGCCACGTTTTTCCTCTTTCCTCCTAATCTTATCAAGCTGACGCTCATATTCTGTGTGTACTGTTACCTGCAGGTATAATGGATGAGAAATCATTTAACAAGGTATCCACCACATCAGAAGATAGCAAGCACTCATAAAAGAAAGTCACCAACTCGCCATACTTGTGTGCCATAAGTTGGCATCTTTGGTTGATTACTTGAAGATATTTTTTCTGATTTCAATATAGTCAATCCATGCTGAATTGCATCCACTAGCTCTTTCCTATGCTGCAGAGCAGGATATAATCAGGTTTAATTGCATTATCACAAGGTAGGGCAAAATGAGTGAAGTTGATTATTATGGCAAACAAATGAAAGCATCCAAATATTGACCAGTTCAACCATAAACAAGGAACTTTGCAATCATGAAAGGAAATCTTGAACTCCTAATATGGAAAAATGCTAAGCGGTAAGGGGGCACCCAAATGGAAAAGTTTGCAGCAATATCCATCAGTCACCTGTCACTATCACATTTCCAAATGGTCAATAAAATGCCAGGTGCTGATACATTAATTTTTCAAGATGCACATATAGTATTAGACAACCAGAATTCAGAGAAGCAAGCATCAACGTCCCAGGGTCCAAAATTCGCTAAAGCCCAGCCTCGATGCAGGACGGGCCTACTCACACGTAGCAACTTGCTTGGGCTTTCGTTTTCACCTCGCCCAAAAAAGTTACTATGTTTGGACCCTCAAGCACTATATGCTACTACTTCACACTTCGAAACTTCCAATTTGCCACTACACGCATGTGCCACTTAGGGCCCTACTAACTGGGTTGAGTGTTACAAAACTAATTGTTGCCGTTCTACTATACCTCTTGCAGTACCAGTAAGAAACATGAAAGAATGTATTTTCAACTAAATAGCAATTCCAGTTCATTACATACAACTGCAGATATAAAATGAATTGAGAAACAAAATAATATGCTTAAAGAACATAGCAATGAGACCCGTTTCATTTCCAACTTTCTCCTCTGTCCACATCCACATTCTTGCAAACTGTGGTCATTCACTATAGGGTGCACTTTTTATGGTATTGCCACAACAAACAGTATAAGTAAAGCAGAGAATTTAGTCAATTCATGCAGTACTAGGAAAAAGTGCAGTAGCAGAAGGGTGCTTAGGTTCCTTTCAGAAAATTAATACAAGGAGGATTAAGACTAACAGAACAGTTCTATTAATTGGTCATGTGTTTCAACTTTTCTGGAAAGAGGATGTCATTATTGACCTAACTTATAGTCAGCTCTCAGTTAAACCCTCAAATTTGATAGTTCTTATGGGTTAACTGTAGTTACTTGAATCCATCTCGTAGTGAAAGCACAAGCTATATACCAAATTGATGAAGAGGCCAACAAAAAATCAGTGCAGAAGTCTGAAGCCCTTTTATAAATGAGAATTGTCAAAATAGGCAGAGCGAGGTCGTTTACAACATTAGTCATAAAACCACACAATCCTCTAGCAATTATTTTTTTCTTTTTGGGGCAGGGATATTCGATAGCAAAGGCTGTAAAAAAGTGTATCCCATTGTGCTTTCTACAGAGTTCTGGAATTCAATCCTAAGGAGTTCTGGAATTCAATTGAGGATTGCCTTAGAACTTAACAACCACTTCTTGTTGTGCTAAGGATGGTTGATGGTGATGAGAAGCCCGCCATGCTGGAGGTTGCAGCATTCATGGCTCAAGCAAAGGAAAAGATTAAGGCATCCTTCCCTACCCAAAACAAGACAGGTTTGCTCAAGAACAACATGAAAATTATTGGCCAACATTGGGTGAAGCAAATGGATACCACACTATATGGGGCTATACTCTATTTGAACCCGGGGAAATTCTTTCCCATTCAAAAGAAGAATGATGATGCATATGTTGGGGAACTAAGGGGTTGTTTCACTAATGTGCTTTCAAGAATGGTAGAAGATGCCGATCTTCGAAACAAGATCGATAAGCAAGCCATTCTCTATGAGGACCAACGTGGAGACGTCTTTTCAAATAAAATGGATGTCCAAAACATAGATTCAAGGAGCCCTAGTAAGTGTTTTTAATTTCAGCATGTTAATTTCAGTCCTAAATCCTAACATATGCATGTATTTGCCATTTTAGTTGATTAGTGGCGCGCATATGGTGGTCGAGCAATTGAACTACAAAGATTTGTTAAGCGTGTCGTTAGTCTGTGTGCTTCACGGTGTTCCCCTAGGCGGCCGTCTTGCCCGCCTAGGCGCTGAGCACAAGCCACCCGCCGCGATTCAAGCTCGGGCAGCGGTCGACGCGGGTCCAAAGTGGACCCAAACGGGCAAGGCGCGGCGGTGGTTGGGCGGTCCGGGGCGGCATCGGGCGAAGCTGGGCGGCGGCACGTGAGAGAAAAGAGGGGTAAGTGAGGAGGCTCTAACCCGTGTGGTTCCAAACCCCGGCTCCCGTTGCGCCGTCTCCTCGGCTCCCCGTTGTGCGCCGCCGCCTCCTCGCCCCCCCCCCCCCCGCACGCCGCCTCCACCTCAGCTCCCCTTTGCACGCCGCCTCCTCCTCGGCCAGATCGACGTCGTTGTCGCTTCCCTGCTGTCGATTCCACTTACCCGTCGCCGGATTTTGTGCTGATGGGAGGGGAATGAGGCGGCAGCGGGATGGGAGAGGGGAGAGCGAGAGCGAGAGGAGGGCAAGCGTAGTGGGCAAGAGGGTAAGGAAGGGCTTGAGCGAGGCGAAGAGCGAGTGGAGGGCAAGGGGGCAAGAGGATAAAGGCGGACCCAGGGAAGAGCGAGAGCGATGAGTAAGTTTCGATCAGTCGAATCACTGGGCTTGGGCTTGGGCTGGCCTGGTCGAATCACTGGGCTTGGGCTTGGGCTGGACTGGACCAGGCCAGCCAGGTAAGTTTTTTTTCTTTTTCTCTTTTCTTTTTCTTCTTCACTTCCTTCTCTCCCTCATGTTGCTTTTGTTTGATACTTCGACCGTCGGCTACTTCAACCGGCGCCTAGGCGAGCTAGGCGCTAGGCGGCCACCCTCCGCCCGCCTTCTACCTAGAGCCTAGGTGAACACTGGTACTTCATCATCCGGATGTGAGCGAAATTGGAGTACCTTTGAATTTGTAAGTAAAGTTGATGAAGCATTAAATTTCAAGTTTTCAACTCCTCATTTTGTAGCTTCTTTGTGTTTATTCATTATCAATTTCAGCAAGCCATTTATTCATTTTGTTTGCTTTGATTGCCATTTGTAAATCCATACCAACAAAAGGAACCGGTTAGAGCACAAGAAATTGAAAGATCTGGTCTATGTTGCATACAACCGAAAGATGACATGTAGGTTTCAAAAGGGGCGTGAGAAAGGGGCAAAAGCTATGACCCTTTGGTCATAGAAGAGTTTGATTGGGACAATGAATGGGTTGATCCATTGGCCGAACCACCTAAAGGTGGCCACGGTTGTGAGTGTGACCTTACATGGGACCATGTTGACGAAGCCATTGGTGCATCGGGTGAGCTTCGAGGTCACAATGTTCCTAGGAGAGCTAATGGTGAGCCTATGACCAACACTCGGCGTGTAAGATCTACACTAAGGGTTGTTGAAGAAAATGGGCCACACTCAGATTTGGGCAATGAAGAAGAGGAAGAAGAGATCGTGCTTGATGACGACGATGTGGATGATTATGGCAAAGATCCAACCGATGCTATCGAAGATGGTGATGGAGAGAACATGGATGCTACTACCAATTTAGATGATTTCGAGATGGATGACTTTTGAGAGATGAGTGAGTTGGACTTATGTTGTTGTTGTTGACTTATGTTATGCCATTAGACTCTAAGCTTGTGGACTTATTTTGTTGGTGTGGACTTATGTTCGCTATGTCGTGCTTGCTATGTTGCTCATTATTCATGTAATTGTATATTTGATTCTCAGTTTTTCATTTCATTGTTATTCCATTTTCATGTAGCTTGTTTCTTGGGAGAAAAGAAGAGAGGAGAGATTATCAACAAGGTATGGTACTCAATCCATATTTGCTCAATTAATTGTTATATGAATTATTGTAATGTATTGTAACAAGCTACATGTTGGAACTTGCAAGGGGGATGGGTGCTACACGGGAGAAGAGCAATTGGAAAGAGGGTGGGTGCTACATGGGCTCAAGAACCAGCAACATCAAGGTATCCATGTGCTACTAATTGCTGATTTAATTTGCTGCCATAATAGGTTGGAATGTGTGTATGGCATCGCCTCGCCTCGCCGCGCACTTTGGCGGTAACAGGGTAGTGAGTCGCCTCCTTATCGCTTTAAAAACCATGAGAGTTGCAGATTACCTCCAATTTTTTTATTATAGTTATATTCTCTATATGCAAAATAAACTGTACATAGAAAATAACAAGGTATGTCTCTCTTACCGAAAGAAGATACTGAACTATTTCAAAGGCAGCATCGCCAACCAGGTCCAACAGTTCACCAGCTATCTATAAAGTGGGAATATTATATTATTACAGCAACAAATAGAAAACTAGAAGCACCTTGCAGCAGGAAGTTGCAAACCTCATCGCCTGCTTTATTTGATAGAAGCACTCTGCATAAAGCCATTGCAAGTTCATCCCCTGAGAGCATAGAGCCGCCACTTCTAGTTATCAGATCACACTGATCTTTTAGCCACCTCAAATTCATAGAACCCCCAATAGCAGTTGAATTACGACTTATGGATGCACTGCAGGCATCATACCGCTCATTTTCAAATGGTTTAGAGCTCAATCCACCACTTTCTAAAGGTAGGCCATCATCAAGAGAAACATCAATAACGAAACGAGAGGGTGGTTTGAAATCAAAGCTTGCTCCAAATTCACTTGTATCATTTTCATCTACATCCTCCACATTTCTCTGAACAAATTCACTAGCGCTTGCCCGTTGCAGGGAACAGACCTTCTGAGCTAGCTTCTTTATAATTGAGTCTTGTACACTGTAGCCCACAAGGCTCTCCAATTCATTCCTGAGGAGATTGATAGAAACTTAAATGGTGGATATCCGGCAAAAAGAAACTGCAGCATTCAGAAGAAACCAAAGGCATGTGTGGAGACTTTATACTCTGAGCAACCGATGTAACCGAACGCAAACAATCGGTAAAACATATTTAAATTCATGTAGCTGGTTTATCACCCAGTAGAACCTAGCCATCTATTTCTGATAAATCTGGCTATCCTACAGTTTGTTATATGTGGTACCAGTTTTTATTTTAAAATTTCGATGCATTAAGAACTGTGGAAACATGTATGGTGAATT
Organism: Hsuehochloa calcarea; assembly: GCA_036346395.1. Lineage (NCBI taxonomy): Eukaryota > Viridiplantae > Streptophyta > Magnoliopsida > Poales > Poaceae > Hsuehochloa > Hsuehochloa calcarea. The sequence continues at coordinate 34,360,272 of CM070597.1, forward strand.
CAGAGCAAAGCAGCCTAATTACAGAGCTTCGTAGCCGCACAAAAATCAACAGGTTAACATTGTCCAGGAGCCTTCAATTAAACCTACAAGTTTCAGCCATAACGTTCATGCTATCACCTTTTCTCAAGGGCCTTCTCAGTGGCATCAGACTCCGCAGCATTGCCACCAAACAAGGCATACACAGCTTGAGCAACTTGCTGGAATTCTCCAGACAACACCTCCCCATTCAACAACTCCACCACAGCACCGAGAAATTGCTTATAAGCCTGGCGCACATCGCTGGGAGCTGTGACACAAGGGAGAATTCCAACCAGTCAAAACTAAAATTAGAAGCATACAGGGGCACGCACACGCCCATGTAAAGCAAAACATTGGCTCTAGCACCCGAACAGAAGTGGAGAGAATTTTGGAGGCGTTACCGTCGTCCCAGTTGGGCACGATCTTCCGGGCGAGCTCCCACTCGTCATGCGGCCTGCGGAGACAACACGCGACACGAAATCGTTAGGATTTTCCCGTAGTGATCGATTGGGATTTGGGGATAAAGAGAGGGGGCTAGAGAACCTCGGGAGGGTGAGGGCTTGGAGGGCGGTCTTGCGGGAGAGGTAGGCCTGGTCGGCGTCGAAGTGGCCGCGGAGCGAGCTCGTCAGGCGCGGAAGCGGCGCGAGCATCTAGGAATCGGATCGCGGCGGCGAGTCGGCGGCTGGAGGGGACGTGGGTTTTGAGGAGGAGGAGCCGAGGAGGAGCACTGGAGCGGAGAGGCGAATCGATGGGAGTTTGGGTGCGCCTGGAGTCCTGGACAGCTGGACTTTGTTTGGATCCTCCTGACTCCCGAGGGAGACTTGCTACTTGCGCCGCACGAAAGTACCGGTGCCTGGTGACGTTTTCACTACGGTGTTCGTGCGTTACGATAGATTTTAAATAAATAATATTATAAATACTAAATTATGTTAATATTTAACTCAATTATGTTATGACTAAATAGTATACCATTAAAATTTAAAAACATATCAGGTGCTCTCAATCTTTAGTTCTCAACTACTTTTACCGCTCTTGCATATCAAAAAGGAGAAAAAAAAATCTCACTTTTACTACTCAGTCTCTTTTCATTACATGTACCATAAATAGTTAATATACAGAAATTTATCAGTTTACATAAAAAATCTTTGATGATAATTTTGCTTAAATTTTTGCAAAGATCACTTTATGAAATCAAAGACTAATACTACAGTGATACAAGACATTTCTTTGATAAAATACAGCACTGGATTTCATTGATAGAAGAGGGAATTCACAAGGTTTCAACCGTCTACAATTGAACAGAGCGAAAATTGATGAAATTATCTATCCCAAAGGATGAGAAATTTACTCAAAATCTACATCGTTTATTATACCTTGTTAGCATTTGCATTCATTGAGCCCCAACATTTCTATGCATACTGCCCCCACATCAATTTCAACTACAGTGACACAACCCATGTATATACACCATTACAGAAATGAAAGTGTCATTTTCACAACCCATGTATATGCCTGAGGTCATTGCGTGTCCATGGCCGACGTGAAACCGTTGTCGTCGGGCGGAGGAAGGTGCCCGACCATCACATGGCACCGTCCTCCTAACCAAAGTTGGCGGCGACCGGGGAGAAGAGGGCGGAGCGATTTGGCGTGGGGTGGGCGGAGTGATCGGGGGAATCGGCCCGGTTGGTGGTGACGGGGGAGCTTGTCGACTGGCCAACCCATGGGGAAGAGACTACCGGATGAGAAGCTGACGACGAAGGGAGGTGGGCGCACGAGAAGACAAGATGATAACCTTCGTGAGTCGTTGGTGCTGGGGGAGGCGACAAGAAGGAAGGCGAGGACGGAACGGTGCACCCACACAGCGGACATCGGGTTGTGCATTGTGACGGAGAAACAGGAAGGGAAGAGGTGGGGGCGGCCCTGTGTGGAGTCGACGGCGCCTAAAGGAGGTAGGGGCCGAGGCGTGTGGAGCAGAGCAGCACTGGCACCGAGAGGAGGGCGGGCGTCGGCCACGGCGGCTCTGGGAGTTGGCGGTGACAAGGGAGAGGAGGGCGGAGCGGTTTGGCGTGGGTGGGAGAGGAAGAGAGGCAAGGCGACGGTTTAGTGTGGGAGTGGGAGGGGTAAACTTAGAATTATAATAGTTAAGAAAGTGGGTCCCGTCAAAGATTCTATATTAGATTTGGAATATATTTAAAAAAACTATTTAATATCACACAGAAATAACATTTTCGCATGTTTAAAACAACGCAGATGTTCTGAGTACCATGGACCATGCCCATATACCAAATCACCAACCGTTTTTTTTTTTTGGGTTAAAAATGGTAACTAAGTTTGGTTGATATGCAATGGCAAGAATTACCGACGATTGATGTAAAGCCGGATTGAGAAATAAACACGGGATTCCATTCTTTTTTTGATTATGCAGTACTATATTGAATGTGAGGAGAGGGACTCGGTTATCAATTCGGGATGCATATGTAGTACCTGTGGTGTGTTCGTGTGGTGACTGGCGAGTAACGATCCCACGACGGTGGCCTTGTTAATTTAGTAACCGCGATAAAGAAATACTACTTGCTGATTTGGGCATCCATTCACCGTTTCATACACACGCTTCACTTAATTTACAAAGTATGTTATACACAGAAACTACAAGGTAAGTACTTCTACCATTCACAAAATTTTCCACCAAAATACATTGTGTAGAACAAGCAGCGCAGACTGCCGAGAAGTTATGGCACATAAGCCTTCCGTTAGAGCTTGACATTTCCATCCAGAAAACCCACATGCTATATGACCCATCCATGCTTTGATGCTCTACCATAGCTGTTGTTTCTGTTAAGTCAACCGATCCTTCCCGACTGATCAACTAATGTCCCCACCTGATCTCCACAGAGTGCCTTAGAGATGTTACCAGGCTCTAACATGTTAAAGAGGCCAACTGCAAGAAATGGGCGCACAATAGTCATCTTATCTGAACTGCTGAAAAGTTAACCTCAAATTTGGAGGAAGACATAATTTGGAGGATGACATAACCAGGAACACTGTTCTCCTCGTAAAATGTAATTGTTGTTGCATCCATTGCGCTGAATCCTCTTGCCACCAACTCCCTATATGAAATGTGCTCAAATGCCGCATTGCTATTGCTTCCAGGAGGACAACCATATACACTGTCTCCAGAAGCACCTTTAAGGACTACGTCTGCATTGACTGGTTAACAGTGCATCTAGTCAGATTTCTATCAGATTTCTACACCATAATAGGTGCTTAAGCTATCATAAAAAGCAAACGTTTTTTTAAGAAAGAACTAACTAATAAATGTACAATGTGCACGCGTGTAGAAATGCCGGGAAAAAGCTGGGTCTGTTTGAGGGGAGGGGGTTCAAAGATAGACATACTTTCAGAAGCTCTCAAGGCAGCTACTGTATCTGCTGTCAAAAGTGGATTCCCCGTCGAAGCACCAAACCCTCCAAAAATGACAACCCTTCCTTTTTCAAGATGACGCATAGCTCGCTGTCTTATGTATGGTGTTTGCATAACTACTAACATGAACCCTAGATCAAAGATGAACACCGTAGAACATGAGTGCGGAATCATTACATACCGTTAGATGAGGATGCCATCGTGGTTGATGCTAAGGTCGGTGTCGGCGTAGATCTGAGCGCCGTGGATCGGCCTGAGTCGCGGAGTCAAAGACGCGGCAAAGATCCAGTGGCCGTCGGTCTGAGTCGCGTGAGGTCGAAGTGACGGCAAAGATCCAATGGCCGTCGGCTTGGTCTTCGTCCACCTTTAGCACCCGTCTTAGATCGGTTTTGTTCGAACTTGGATAGCCTAGAGCACGTAGCGATGAGGTTTTGCCGGTTCGTTCTTTTATAGCGCTAGGTGGCGGGACCAAACCAAATGGAGTTGGGGTCGCCCCGATCGAGGCGCGTGGGCTTCTGACCAGTGAGACTTCGGTCTCGGCGGTTGGCGAGATCAATCCAACATTCTCCCTTTGATCGTAAGGCTAACAACATAAGTCCATCCTCAAATGAAATAGTGTACCAAGATAATGTGTCGCATGACCAATGAAATGACATACGACCTCAGTGCCTATAGTATACTATCACATTTTAAAATGGATATTCATAATACTTAATGGGAGTTGGTTTGCTTTAAGGTCCTTTATCCAGAATCAGAGGCTTTCCAATAAACCCATGCCGCAACATGATCACGAAATATATTGTGTGGTAAGCCTTTGGTAAGCGGATCCGCAAGCATTGACTTAGTACTAATATGCTTGATGCTAATGGTTTGATCTCGGATTCTATCTTTCACAACATGATACTTAATGTCAATGTGTTTGGCAAAGACCACTTGACTTGTTGTTACTCGCATAAAAGATGCGGGTTCGTTATCGCGATACAAGGTGAGTGGTTTAGAAATGTCACAACCACTCTAAGACCGGAATAAAGTTCTTAAGCCATACACACGCTTGATAGCCTCATAACATGCCACAAACTCACTTGCATCGTTGAAGATGCCGTAAGGGTTTGTTTGGAGCTTTCCACGAGATAGCTCCTCCAAATGAGTGTGAAGATATAACTGACGTGGATTTCTTAGTATCAACACACCCGCAAAATCGAATCAATAACCAACAACTTCAAGGTTATCGGTGTGCTTATATGTGAGCATGAGATGCTTAGTGGCTTGCATATAACGCAAGACTTTCTTAACGGCCTTCCAGTTGGTCCGGTCTGGATTTGACTGATATCGCCAAGCATTCCTAACAAAAGCTAAGTCGTATGCAGCTTACTTGAGCATACATAATGCTTCCGATAAAGCGTAAGGAACCGCTTTCATCGATCGGTTTCATATTGGTTCCTTGGACATTGAAATGTCCCAAACTTATCGCCCTTAACAATAGGAGCAGTGAGCGAGCATTTATGCATATTGTATCTCTTTAGTACTCATCAACGTATGCTTTTTGAGATAAACTTAATACTCCTTTGGACTGTCCTGAATTTCAATGCCAAGAACGTAAGAGGCATCACCGAGATCCTTCATATCAAAATTGGATGAGAGAAATCTTTTGGTCTCAAACAAGATATCCTTATCATTGCTAGCCAATAAGATATCATCCACATAAAGCACTAAGATGGTGAATTTACTCCCCTTGAACTTAACATATATGCAGTTATCAACTTCATTTTCCTTAAATCCAAAATTCCTTATAACTTTATCAAATTTGAGGTACCACTGCCTCGATGCTTGTTTTAAGCCATAAATAGATTTCTTAAGTCGACATCCCATGTGCTCCTTGCCTTCCACGACAAAACCTTCCGGTTGAGTCATGTAAACATTTTCTTGCAAATCGCCATTAAGGAATGCCGTCTTAACATCCATCTGATGTAGCTCTAAATCATAATGAGCTACAAGCGCCATAACGATTCTGAACGAATCCTTAGTTGAGACAGGAGAAAAGTGTCATTATAATCAACCCCTCTCTTTGTGAGAAGCCTTTTGCTACGAGTCTTGCTTTGAACCTTTCGATATTTCCCTTAGAGTCATGCTTGGTTTTGTAGACCCATTTACAGCCTACTGTTTTGACTCCGTCAGGAATTTCTACTAAGTCCCATACATCATTAGTGCTCATAGACTTTAGTTCATCCTTCATGGCTTCAAACCATTTAGGAGAATATTCACTCATTATTGCTTCCTTATAAGAGGTGGGATCATCTACCTTCCCTATATCATTAATATCCTCATTCATGTAAACAACATAATCATTTGGGATGGCAGATCTTCTCTCCCGCTGTGATCTTCTAATAGGTTCAGCAACTATTGCAGGAGGCTGCTGAGGCGCAGGAGACTGCTGAGGCTCATCATTAGGTATGACATTAGGAATTTCAGAGACCCCAACAAAGGTGCATCAACAGATTTTGCATCGGAGGTGCAACCACCAAGTGCGAGAATAAAAATCTCGGGATAAGCGGTGAAGGAACGTAAACCCGCTTCTCTTCAAGATCAATTTTCCTAGGCTCCGTGTCCTCATTATTTTCTAAGAACACAAGATGTCTTGTTTCTACAAACTTAGTTGTTCTATCAGACAATAAAATCGATACCCTTTAGATCTTTCAGGATATCCTATAAAATGGCAACTTACTGTCTTAGGGTCTAATTTTCCAATATGTGGATTAAATATCTTAGCTTCAACACAACAACCCCATATTCTTAAATATTTCAAACTCGGTTTTCTCCCACTCCATAATTCATAAGGTGTCTTTGGTACTGATTTATGGGAACCCTATTAAGAATATGTTGCTGCTTGTCTTTAGTGCCTCTATCCATAAACCGGTGATAAACTAGAGTAGCTAAGCATGCTCCGTACCATATCCATAAGTGTACAGTTGCGTCTCTCACTACCCCATTTTGCCGAGGTTCACCGTGTAGAATATTGGGCAACAATGCCATTTTCTGAAGGAACTTAGCGAAAGGGCGTGAATTTGGCCATAAGGGCATGTCTCCCATAATATTCTCCCCACGGTCCGATCTTACCACTTTGATTCTTAGGTTGTGCTGATTTTCAACTTCACCTTTAAATATCTTAAATTTATCAAGTGACTCGGATCGGTCCTTAATGGGAAAAATATAACCATAACGGAGAAATCATCGATGAATGTAATGAAAGAATCAAAACCATCCACCGATGTCACGGAAAAGGACCACAAATATCGGTATGAATTAACTCTAATAGTCCCGAGTGCGAGTTGCTCCTTCTTTATTTTCTTTACGTATTTTCCTTTAATGCAATCAATGCAAATGGTCCGAGTCGAGAAATCTAATGGTTGGAGAATCTCTTCCTTAATGAGACGCTCCATTCTCCCCTTCAAATGTGGCCTAAACGACAAGTGCCACAGCCAAGAAGTCTCATTATACTTTTTACGCATAGTATCACACACATTCAAAGAAAACGGTGATTCATTAAGGAAAGCATATAAAGCTTGTCTTGTCTAACAAAGAAGACCAACATTATTTGAATGAAATGTGATAACACACTTATTGTTACCAAAATTACATTTGAATCCATCATCGTCCAATAAAGATCATCAAATTAAATTCCTCCTAATGGAAGGAACAAAACTACATTATTAAGACGAAGTGTGAAGCCGCTATCTAAGACTAAGGAAGCAGAACCAACCGATTCCACTTGGCTTCTTTTCCATCCGCGACTCTAAGACTTCGCTCCCCTTTCTTAGTGTTCTCACGGTATGGAATCCACAGTAAAGAGTTGGTAACGTGCACATTTGCACTGAGTCAATCCACCAAGATTTAAGGGAAAATTAGTATAAAGGGTTTCATCAACAAAAGTTATAGAATCATTACCCTTCTTGGCAAGCCACTTTAGGAAACCAACACAATCCTTCCGAAATGTCCTGCTCCTTGCGTAAGTGACATGCATTCCCACTTGGTGCTTTAGCGAGAAGCAACATTGGGCTTAGGTGTAGTTTGCACCTTAGGCCCCGATTTATCCGAATTAGGAGAGTAGTGCGACCTTTTCTTGGATTTGAAGTCCCCGAGAACTTCCTTTGCTAGGACCGCCAACTTGATTCACCAAATCTTTCTTTTCGGCCCTAATCCTTTCTTCCTCCTGGACACACATGGCGATAAGATCGCTCATGCTCCATTTATCTTTCTGAGTATTATAGTTTATCTTAAAAGCAGTGTATTCATAAGGAAGAGAAGTCATTATGAAGTGGACTAGAAACCATCGATATTTCCATGTCCATGCCCTTGAGTTTTCCAAACCATATCACCATCATCATGATGTGCTCTCGATCTTCTTTGGACCCGTCATACTTAGTGGATAGAAGCCTCTGGATTAATGTACTGGCATAAACCTTAGTGGAGCCTTTGAATTTCTCCTCTCCTGAAGCCAGATACTCCTTAGCATTTTCAGAATCTGGGATTGCTCCCGATTCGATCGAGATGGAAGTCTTCATAATCATTAGTGATAGACGGTTAGACCGCTCCCATTTTTCAAAGCATTATTATCATATATTTTCTTTTTCTCATCGTAATCGTCCTCACCAATGGTGGGAGAAATGGGAGCAGGCACTCTTAATGCATAATCAAGGTCTAATACTCCAAGGACAACTGAAACTCTTTCTTTCCAAGCGGGGAAGTTGCTCCCCGTAAGCTGCTCAATGTTGTCAATTGTAGCGGCAACATTTGAAGCATTCATGGCTGAACATTAAAATATAGGGAAAAAATTAGAAATGACATAAAAGTATTGCATGCAATTAACCCTACGTTGGTCTGATTAATAACATGCAAAGATTACAGTTCTAGTTTATATCACCGTTGGGCAGAAATAAAAAGAACTATAACAATTAATGTGGCGACACATGACTACAAACAACGTTAGTCAAGATGTAATCATGTGTATACATAATGCCAAAATAAATCATAATATTCTCTAATTAAAATATCTCGTTGGTTCAATTTTAATCGAGACCAAATTATACTTAAAACATGAGCAATTATCATTAATCAAAACAAGACACAAAATAAATAATAATAAAATTTGAATCACAAATACATATCAAATTTGAGCAATTATCATTAATAATAATAATAATAAAAGGCTCAAATTAAATTAAATGAAAAGAAAAAACTAATAAAACTTAATCGTAAAATCCTTTAGTAAAATGAAAAAGTCATTTGTTCATCTTGGGCTCGGCCACTTCATTATTCCGTGCTTTCAGCATGCGTTAGCCCACGCGCCTCGGCGCACTCACGCATGACGCCCATAAAAATGTTTGGCGTTCGGTGGCGTCCGATCAAAATGAGCGGTACATGGTGTCATCGCTGCGTTATATACGATCGGACGCGAGCCGTCGGATTTGATCGGACGGCCGAGAACAACCGCTCTAAATCGCTTCATTGAATCCGCTCAGATGTAGGCCGTCGATGAAATCGAATCTACTGGGAGCGAATTCATGCGATATATAAACCAGCGATTCGCGAACCCTAACCCTAATTTCATTTTCCCGTTCCTCCGAAAACGCCGATGGCGTCGGCAAGACGGCGGAAGCTTTCGCGTCTGAGCGAAGTGGCGGAGAGCAAGAATTGCGTACCGCGCTCAGCTGTGGAGGAGCGGCGCGCGACATGAAGAAGGCGCCCGCAGCCCTCCTCGCCGGCCAGCGGCGATCGAGGTCAGCGCATTGCCGTCGAGTGGAGCTGCGTGGCGCCCAAGACCGGAGCAAGCTCCTGATCCTCAAAAAAAGTAAGTATTCCACCGCCGCTATTCCAGATCTGAGTTTTTGAGGGTCGGGGCTTTAGATTTCGTTAGGGTTTTTGACTGAGGATTTGAATCCCCTCCTTCTAAATGCTAAAACCGAGCCGCTAAAGATAGATCGGGTTCAAAACAATCTAGGCTAAGGCTCTGATACCAATGTTTGCATAACTACTAACATGAACCCTAGATCAAAGATGAACACCGTAGAACATGAGTGCGGAATCATTACATACCGTTAGATGAGGATGCCATCGTGGTTGATGCTAAGGTCGGTGTCGGCGTAGATCTGAGCGCCGTGGATCGGCCTGAGTCGCGGAGTCAAAGACGCGGCAAAGATCCAGTGGCCGTCGGTCTGAGTCGCGTGAGGTCGAAGTGACGGCAAAGATCCAATGGCCGTCGGCTTGGTCTTCGTCCACCTTTAGCACCCGTCTTAGATCGGTTTTGTTCGAACTTGGATAGCCTAGAGCACGTAGCGAAAGGGTTTTGCCGGTTCGTTCTTTTTATAGCGCTAGGTGGCCGGGACCGAAACCAAATGGAGTTGGGGTCGCCCCCGATCAGGGCGCGTGGGCTTACAGCCCCGTGAGACTCGGTCTCGGCAGTTGGCCGAGATCAATCCAACATATGGCTCTGCAACATCTTGCATCCTCAATGAAGTCTGGACTCGTGTCCCAACACCTATCTTTTCAAGTGACGCTTGTAGCAACACTACATTCATCACTGATGCCATCATTCTTTAACATTTCAAGTGCATCGTGTTAAGATTTAGCTGTGTCACAGAACTATGATTGCCTCATTATACCTTGTCAAGTAGCAAAAATATGAGAGCTAAGATTGACGAAACATAAGAGAAGCTGAATTTTTAGCATGACAGCTCATAGATCCATACAATCCTACATAGCTATCAAATGGTGTGGTGGACAAACCAATAGGGGGATCATATGATAAAGGAGCTAAATCATTGTAACAACTATAGTGAACATTTCATTTCTATGGATTTTCGTTGCTGTCCAGTCTTGGAATATCTTGCAATTCTGCACACACATGTAATCAAAGTTTAAATTATATTACCCAGATATCAAGCGGTTCAAACCTAAAGACAATTTCTTTGTATTAGTCGCTCAAAGGCAAGTCAATTTACCGATAGAATTGGGTAACTTTAAAATCAATCAAATGCCTTTAGCATGTGTTTGGAATCACATTACTCGGTGTTGATTTTTTTGGGGGCGCCGGGGGTTGCAGAAATCATTTCATGCATTTTTTAACTAAATCAAAATACATGTTTCAGCTCCTCTATTGCTTGCTCTCTCACAAATGAAACAGTCTGAATACATCAACATCACAAGTTCGAAAGGGATGAGAGTTGCCTCCATTATTTTAATTGTCATAAAAGAAAATGGTTTCAACATGCATGTAATCATATAGATGTCAAATGGAAAGGTAACACAAATATAAAAATGTCACCAATAACCCAGACCAAACTAATTTTCTAGGTTTATCCTTCAGGATATACATTTTGATATGGATCAAAACAATAGCATGTAAGGTCAAACACGAGGTTTCAATGATATGAGGTTGTGACTCTCAATTCTGGCATTATATCGTTTTACTTCTCATGAAATATAGCATTGGATTTTATTTATTGGACAGATCTAGCACTCTGTAGTTCAAAAGCCTCTTCCTTGGTGTGGTTGTGATCTGAAATTGATAATGGATTGGTAGTTTGTTTTTCCGCATGTTGGGATTATATTTTTTTTGTTTTCTTTTGGTGGATAATTGTCCTAGGAGTCTAGGACTAAAGCTGAGATTGAAACATGCAACATGAGATCAAGTAGCTGGAATGTTGTGCGCCTGAAGCTAGATATCATGTTAAGAGTTTTACTTAAGTAGCTTTGTTTATAAACACATGATCTATTTTGTTGATTGACCTGATTTATACACATACATATTAGGTCTCTAAGAGTGGTAAAGGAATCATTGCTCTAATTTTTTAATGAGGAAACTGTTGACCCTTAATGTGAAGTAAATGGTTAAATATGATTTTCTTCCTTTTATTGTTACAAAAGTAAAATCGTGAATAATCATTATCTATCATGAGCTGAAAGTTACACAGAATAGACGGGAATGCTTACATGGATTTCAAATTTGAACATTTTACACTATTTTGAAGATAATCACCTCAGTGATGCAGAGTTTGGTCTAGGATAATGTCATCTCATGTTGTATCTTGCTAAATTAGGCCATGCCACTTAATTGATAGAATTATCATTTTATTAGTGTGACATGTTGTATGAGCTAATTTTCCACTACTAATTGCATCCATGGTTCCACTAAAAAAATTGTATCCATGATCTCAAATTAGTTTATATGTTAGATCCTAGATGGATTGGTTTGCCGATATGAGAAAGAGTTAGTCTAACCTTGTTAGGCTTGGTTAGCTGTTTATTATTGTTTCAAAATGCTTGCTTTGCTAACCAAAATAATCACCATGATGTACATAATTCTTGTATTGTGCAGAGAGCTCCCTCACATAAACTCAGTTACCGGAAGCCTGGAATGGTCACAATTTGAGGGATTATGGCCACCTCTTTCTCATCTCTCTGCGGTTCATCACGATACGGATGACTGAACCCTCCTAGGTCCTCCATCACTCTTCACCTTCATCCATATCTTTTATTTACCTAATCTTTGTATTTCATTCGAAAGCGTTAGTTTGTTTTGTAAAATCGTAAGTACCAGATAACTTTTGTTTTCCTTGTGAGAGGTTTGTTCATTGCAGAAAATTTTATCGTTTGAGTAAAAAATTTGGTGATCATGTTGATGCCTAAGCTCGGATCAGAGAGGGGAGAATATGGACTGTTTTGAAACTTTTAGTGTCCCGTATAAAATGTAAAGTTTAATTTTTTATAGGCAAGGTGTGCAACACATACCAGAACTTCATTATCTTGGTGCTTATTGTCAGTTTATATGCAAAGTAATTGTTCGTTCATTTTGGATAGCAGTAGTGGCATGTGTTGTAATAGTTATAGTTAATGTTTTTATTTATTCGTGTGTGAAAGAAAATTAATATTTATTATTCGATTTAGGACTCTATATGTTAATATATATCGCTGTCTTTTAGAATTCCGTTGCTGGTAATAAATAAGTACTCAGTGAGTCAGGCGGCTTTGTCTTATTCATCCGTGGAGCGGTTGAAACCCCACCGTGGGATCCTCGAGTTCAACCATCCGATGGCCCAAGTGTACCTCCTCACGTGGGGCGCACCGGTCAAATCCATCGTCAAAAGCTGACGCCTTGGTAATCGCAAAAAAGCTGACGCCGTGGCAATCTACTGAGTCCTTTCAACCTACCCAATGACGATTCGGTCCCGCACCACACGGTCCCACATGTAGCCGGGGAAACACGACGCGGCCGGTGCAACATATCTGGGCGCAGCATAGGCGAGGGAGATAGCCTATAGCATGCAGCCTTAATAACTTTTGGCCGTCAGATCGTCCAGATGTACCGTGCAGATTCGTCGGGCAAAAGCGACCCCGCTAGCCCACGACGCTGTGCGCGGCCCGACCCTCAAACTGGAAACATGGCACACATCACACAGCCCACACTGCGCACCTCTCGACGACAGCGTGGACCCACGAATGCGCGACCCACATGTCTGCGTTTCACAGGACCGTCGCGCGGGTAGACTAGCTATTTCCCGAAACAGCAACTGCGAGTGGGCCCGGAAGAGGAGGAGCCCTTCCTATTGCTCGCAGCCGTGAGAACCGTCTCCTTCCTCCCCCCCTTCTCAAGCGTTAGAAACACACAAAACCCACATCTCTCTCTCTCTCTCGATCACGAGGAATCCAATGGCGCACGCGGCGTGGACATTGGGTAGGCACCCACCGAACCCTAGCCTCGCCGCCTCCAGGCCGGCTCCACCTCCGCCTCGGCCCGCTCGTCGCCCCGACGCGCCGCCGAGGGCTGCACAGGTGATCAACCGTCTCCTCCCCGGCGCACGCTGCTTCTCCCCTAATTTTCTCGGCGATCGGGGTTGCTTAGGGTTTCCTATGGGTGGTTTTGCGGTGTGAAATCGATGCCTCCTTTTGCTTTTTGTTCGTCGTGTGGGTTTTGTACATGTCGCTTGCTCCTGAGGGTCTTACTAGTAGCAGTTGTCTACTTCGCCCCTCTTGCGATTTTTTTGTTGTGCGTGCTTCGGTTTTGTTCGTGAGAAAAGGATGGTCTTTTTGTGTGTGTGTGGAACATATCGCTTTTATACAGAAACGTAGGAGATTGTTTAATCTTCATTTGTTTTGTTCGACTGTTGCAGGGTACAGCTTGGCCAACTTGTGGTGATACAAGTGATTCAGGGAAAATGACCCGCTGCAAGTGCAAGCAAGCTGCGTAGGTTCCTTTTTGCTGATGTAATTTGCGTTTAGATTTGTCAAATAAAAGAGCCTTGTTTGTCTGTCTTGTGCATTTTACCGTGTCAATTTTGTAGAGGATTTCCCATTTATCAGTCTGCTTTGCACTTATGTTCACAATCACAAGGAAAACGCTTCATTGTTTTGTTGTATGTCTTCTGTTTTCCTTTTGGTGCTGAAGCTTTCAACAATTTTCTGAAAGTGCCCAAATTACTCGTAATACTGTGGTAACCGGAAACAATTATCATAAAAGAAGAGTTGGTGGTGGTGGTGAGTTTGTCATCTACAGCATCTACCACTGCCCGTGGACTCCTCACCTTTTGAGTTGTAGGGTCTTTTGTTAGTAGATATGTATACATGCATAAGTTTAAATACTGTGGTAACTTGAAACATTTCTTTACTATTATAATAGAAGGATTTGGTGGTGGTGGCTGTCATCTCTCACCTGCCCTCTCCATCTTTTTGAGTTGGTAGTATTTTTTGTGGATAAGCATAAGTTTAGTCGAAGTATCTTCTGTGGATAATTAAAATTATCTGTGCTTGTGGCTTGTAGTAAGATTATACGTGGCCTAATTAAAATTATCTGTGCTTGTGGCTTGTAGTAAGATTATACGTGGCCTGTTGATTAGATGCAAATTATGTATGAAACTTTCATTTGTAGGATAATTACCTATTTGATATTGGTTTTCTAAGTTAATAACTTATATTAAGTTTATTTGAAAACCATTGCAACGCATAGGTACTCGGCTAGTGTAGCATTTAATTGACTGTGTAGAACCTTCCTAACTGCTCATCATTCCAATGTTTTGATGTACTTCTCCATTTACCCGTTTATAACACTAATGAAGTTCTACTCATTTATTTATCCATGTACATTGGTAGTATATATTTTGGGGGAAAAGAAACGTACATGGATGCATTCCAGCGTTAGATTTTATCCAAACTTTAGAAACCTAACCTTAATTGACCAGTGCATATATTACATATTGAGCATAGGGGCATATCTAGTAGAAAGTAGAAACCAATAGCTAGATGCAATCATGCAAATTTTACACGTTGACATCATTTGTTGGATGGATGAGCGGATCAGATCTGGAAGGATTTAAGGGTCACATGTTGGATGACTTTCTTAATAACCTCCTCACATGTTGGATAATTGTTTATGAGGGCTCCCACGTTGTCAAGACCCATTGAATCTATCCATTCATCTCTCACCCAATGGCTCGTGTGAGAGCTTGCATGATTGCACATAGCCATTGGCTTGCACTAGACCCCTTAAACATATATAATTTCTTCTTGCACAATTGCGGATCATAAAGAGTCAAAGAAAGATTAATAAGAAAAAGAAACTTTAAATGGGAGCTTAGATTGAGTTGAATATGGGTGTATATGATCCATTATATAACCTGATATCTGATATTTGATATTCTGCTATACAATAAGGCGATAAGCTAATCGATACACATCTAATATCCAACCATGGTAGTCAGTATTGCACCATTAGAATGAGATTCTGAGCATTATGCCTTTTCATATAAGAGAACCACACTTATCTATTTTTAATTTTCTATAGTATGTTGGTTTAAGTCTCCTGGTGTAATTTCAGTCATATTTTGGATGACGCGGAAGTGTATTGAGTATTAACACTTGATATACTAGCTTCCTCCTTTTGGATGGCTTCCTGTTTCCCGTAAAAGTGGAGGTGTTAGTTATTACATCAGAACTAGGCACTGGCATTATTTAAGGCATGCACACATCTTTTATTTGTGTAGGCTCTTGGCAGACTAGCAAGTCATTCATGTTGCCTGGATTGCATTTAAATATCATGCACTCTTTGTACATTGCAAAATCTGGATTCTTTTATGTTATTTCTAGTCCCATTGGTTTTACAATTGATAGTGATTTTTTTCTCTCTATTTTGAGTCATATCAGAAAGAACGAAGTCCATCATGCCAATGAGGCAGTGTTCAAGACAAAGAGAATTTCAAGACAAGACTCTTCGGATAAGTACAGGATGCATAGATCTTCCGGTGGTACATATTCAAAACCTGATGCAAGGGTCAAGCTAATTCCCTCAGAAGACATTACTTATGTACGACATGGAAAACCGTTTGGTAGAACTGTTGCCTCAGGTGGATTACAGAAAAGGCATTGCAAACGAAGTGTCACTCCTCCAAGTTCATGTAAAGTGTCGCTTGTGAGATCCACATCACTCACTCAAAAGCCTACACCACCAGCCTTACCCGTTGTTGCCTCATGTCTTTCTCCTAAGAGGCGCGAGACAGCTGAAAATGGACATTCACTTGCTGGGGGCTATGTCACAAGTTCTCTTACTACACAAATTGCTTCCCTTAAGAACCGTCCATCAGCAAGCTGCAAGGCTGTTCTTTCACAGCCTTCTGGGACATCTCTGATTACTGCTCCTAAGAATCTCAGCAGTAAGGAAAGTAGAGAAGCATTTGTCAGGATTTGCAGTTCAAGTATTTTACATTGTCAAGACCAGAGCAGTGCAATTCCTCCATCTGGTTTGCTAAAAGAGGCAGTGATAAGCCCCATCTCTACAAGTTCTGTGCATGTGCTTGCTGCACATTCAAGTGAGGTTCCTCTTAGTACAAAGGCAAAACCTTCTTCTAAGAGTGTCTGGACACCTGACAATGGGAAGTTGTGTTCTACAAGCTGCAATTCAGCTACATTTCAATGTCAACGTATAAGAAGCGCTGCAGTTCGTATTGTGCAAAAAGAACTAACTGTGGAGCCAACATTACTGAGTCCAACATCTGTGCTTAGTGAAAGGTCCACCGAGGTATATCCAGATAATAGATCAAGGCCTTCTTCCAGACTAAATTTGTTTGACGGAAAATGCAAAGCGACCTCACTGCAGTGTGAAACAATCATTCCTCCAACACGGAGCCCGCAGTCGACTGCTCCTGCACAATGTGTCGAACTGTCTAATGATTTTGAAGCAGTTCCTAAAAGTAAGAGCCATATCAGTAATGAGAAACAAACAAACCAGGAGGCTTCAATTAATTGCAACACATCTTCAGGTACAGTGAGAATCCTGACAGTAATCTTTTCTATTCTTTCATCTACCTATCTAAAATAAATGACATGAATGATAGCATCCCTGCAATCTAGTGTTTGATGTATTATTCTTACTCAAAAATTGCAAAATAAACTCTGCCAAGATGTCTATTTTAACTGCCCAGCCTCCATTTACTCATTGCGAGCCTTTTTACCTTGTTGAAATTTGTCTGTTTTTTGCCTCACTGAATATCTTGCTGGACTGTCGTTAGATTGCCCAGGATTATTCTTGTTTGTAAACCTAGAAAATAATATATTAACCTTGTTCCTTGTATAGCTTATGTTGCACTGTCATTACATTGCTTGGCATTTCTGATTCTTTGTATGTAGATTATAAAGGAATGTAGAAAGTCCTGGTTATTATGATTGTACTTAGATTATAAAGGAATGTAGAAACTCCAGGTTATTACGGTTGTACTTAGATTATAAAGGAATGTAGAAACTCCTGGTTATTCTAGGTTGAGGAAACACAGAAACTTAAGAAGATACAAGAAGGAAAATAACACAAATTACATGGATGGTTTAGAAACTGCTACAAATATTTTAGGCTCTCATTATTACTTTACTGGCTTGTAGTTTTTCTCACATCTATAACCTCTTATCTTATATATGATAGTTCTACAGTATTGTGAGCTTGGCTGTTGTGTTTGATCTCTTTTCTCTCCCTCTCTCTCAAATGAGTTTTTATGACTGAAATAGTCCTTTTGAGATTTCTACAGTATGTTTTCTAATATTTTTCTATAGTGTTGTTTTATAGTTCAGTGCATGTATTTGCAAGGACAGAAGTACAGAACATAAAATAACTGAATGACATATTTTTTAATCTGTTGCTTAAAATTTTCTTCTGAAAAGTTTGTTGTAATAACATTGGTATTTTGGAAACAGGTACCCCAGTAATTTTACATACAAAACTGCACAAGAAGCATTACCAACCAGAAGCATGCTGGAAGTAAGTAATACACTTCTTATGCATTAGAATATTTTTCCAAAGGGTTATACTGAGCTTTCATCTGAGAATAGGTGGAATGTTTTGTTACACTGTACTTTTCCTTTTACACCCTTACACCCTGGATTTATCTTCCCATTCTAACGTATTGATTTGGAAGATGGAGCCACCAAATTGAATAAAAGTTTGTTTTGTGCTCAACCGCTCAAGTACAAAACTCAAGAGATACCAAAAGTTGATCTGCCCAAATTTGATATGCTGTCATACTTATCAGCAGGAACATTATTTTAATTTCACTTGTGCCATTAAATACTGGCTGTGTATTACCTCGAACCTTGTCTGAGTAGGCGATGAAGTTAATTATCAGTACAGTTGGTCCGTGCATCAGATTATTGGCAGAGTTATTTCGGAGCTGTCCTATGTCAGCAATTAACTATGCAATAATCTATATCATAACAGATTGTTCATGTGCAATACAAGTGACAACTGTTTCTTTTTGTTGAACTCTTCTGCAATTCGGAAGTCTTGAACTTTTATGTAACGCTGAAATCAAGCTGTGATGATGACTCTGTTGCATTTTGCTATTTTAGTGTCCATGTACTTTACTTTCGCTTAAACACTGAGGATCTGTTTGCACTTTCTTTAGGGGCAAATTTGAAGTAATTGGAGAGCTAACACATGATTGTGATGGACTTGAAGCCCATTTCCCTTTTGAAATTTTTGTCAAGGTTTATGAAGCTTCAAAACAAATGCCTGAAATCTTAAAGCTAGAGGCTCTACCTCTTTCTCGGCTGTGGCCAAAAATGTTCAAGATGAAACCCCCAGATGGACAGGATATTGGACTATGCTTCATAAGCTCTCTTCAAAGGTACATGTGCTTTAATCTAGCTTCTACTGACGTTAAAAAGCATCAGTAATGATTTTGGCGAGTTACTTGCAGCCATGCCAGCTGCCATATATTAAAAGTATCATTTCAGTTACCAGCAAATGACACTTGATTCTGGACAATTAAATTCGTGCAAGTGATTTTGGAGTTAAAGCGCTTTCATTGTTTACAGAGTGTGCTCTCGCTTGTGTGCTTACCGCTTATCCACATATGTGTGCTCTCTTATAAGCTTGAAATCATTTATTACAGGCCGAATATAAATTTTGTTCATCTCCTGGAAAATACTGCTTCACATATCGGCTTGCGGGCCGACATTGGCACTACTGAGTTGCTGATATTTTCATCCAAGTTGCTTACACAAGATTATCGAAGTATGTCTACATGGTTCTTGCATAGTTACGTTTCCATTACATTGCTTTACAAATTCCACCATGGTTAACAAGTTTTTGGATTTTGAAGTAATTCCTACAAGTATGCATCTTGTTTGTGAAGTTTTCTATTTGGTAATGTTATTTTTTAAGCTGTTTTTTCTTATCTTCTTGGAAACTGGATATTTGATGAGCTATGCAATATCTGCTAAATATTATCCGAAATGTTTTAAAAACTAGTATGCAGGCGCAAATTTATCATCTAACTTCTGTAGAATTACTATTGTAACAGCGAAAGGTGGCAAGTTTTACTTTTGGGGTGTTTTCCGGAAGCATCTCAGAAAGAAGCAGCACCGATCCAGCAATCATACTAATAATGTGGAGATCAGCAATACCAGTCTATCAAATGGAGACTCTTGTGACAGATCTGAAGAGATTGGTGTGAACTTTGATTTGACAGAAGGCAAAGAAGCAAAGAGTGACAAATGTGAGATTGACATAAAATCGGATACAAGAGTAAGCGAAGAGATGGAGAGGGACAAATCTAAGGAGATTGGCAAGATATTGGATGTGACAGGAGACAGAGGGACAGATAGGGCCAACGAATGTTTGGCAATGTTCAAAACTCCTAATTCAAATGCTGCGGCCAGTTGCACAGCTCCTGCTGTTTCATTCTTTAGCGGACGTCACAGTCCTGACTCCACAGGTCAGAATTTTTTTTTGTGTGGCTGGTACATCTTGCTATTTTACTGATGCATCTCCTAGACTTTCTTTGGTTGCTCTATGATTTCTTATTAAAGCTTCCTCTGACTACAGATTCTCCATGTCAATCTGCTACAAGAGCTGCTGACTCAGACCTTGTTTTGGAATTGGACACACCTCCAGGGTTTCCTCTTGATGTCCTTCCTCGCTTCACAAAAGCTCATTGTCGGCGTCGTACAGGAGAAACTGCTGAATGTATCAACTCTTCTCCCAGCCTTGTTTTGGACACCCCCCTAGGGTCTCTTGATGTCCCTACTGGCTTCACAAAAGCTCATTATCAGCTTCATACAGGAAAAACTGCTGAGTCATACATAGACTCTTCTCCCAGCCTTGTTTTGGACACTCCCCCAGGATTTCCTCTTGATATTCCTCCTGGTTTTAGTGAAGCCCATCGTCGGCTACCCACTATAACTTCTGATGGATCAGAAGCTGGTGTTTCCAGTCCTGGCTCTGAAAAGAAGTCCCTCATTAAGTTCTCTCTAAATGTTACCAGACCTGTTCAAACAATAGTTCTTCCTGGATTTACTAGATTGCATTCGGTGAAAAAAGAGCCTGGGTTGCCTGCAGTCTGTAAGGCCACAGAGAAGATAACACCGATTGGAAAAGTAGATGAAATGAAAATCAAATGAGGTACAGCATTGTTCCTTCTTCTTGTTTCAGTAATCCTATATTTTCTGATGATTTTTATTTTATTTCTCCTTACAACTATATTGTAGTGTCTCATGTTAGCCACTGCCTACTCGTCTTGTGTTATAAATAAGCTGTGTAAGGTTATGTTCCGTGCGTTGCCAGTACTTTGCTTCGATTTTATTTTATGTGTGCGCGTGCTCGTGTGAACTATGCTTGTGCATAATTTCAAGTCCAATGCCTTTTCACATTCTTATGACTTTCAAATAAGCTACTGCCAGTAAAGAAGAAACTCATGCTCCCTGATTATTGTTCGCACCAAGATGAAGATGTTTCAAGACTCTCTTACTTGGGATGTTCTCTTGCTAGTTCTTGATTTGGTCCGCTTTGTCTGCTCCATAATATTTCTACTTGCTCGTTCATGAATTGAACCCTTATTTTTTTTTTTTGACTTTTGATGTGTTCCAATGGTGGTTTCAGTGAAGGAGGGTTTAAGCACCTTCATTGTTTTTGTTAAAAAAGGCAAAGGGTTCTATTGTTCTGCTTTACTAATTGATTTTTTCCTTGCGGGGAAAGCTTATCGACTCTTAATGCATGCAGAATGCCAGCTTTTAGTGGTTATCTCCTTGTGTACCAGTATACCTTAACTTGGGTAGCACCATAGTACATGACACGGGAGTTACTTTGTTTTAAATTTGGTACAAACGCCTGATTCTTTTGAATGTAGCTACGCCAATTCCTCAAATTTTCTGAAGTTTGTATTATAGCCTTTTGTGAGTAACCTAAATATATTTTTCAGTAAGTTACTGTGAGCAGCAGGTCAGGTTATCAGCAGACATTATGCATCAAAATAATCGGAATATATGTAGTTTAATCAAGTGTACAGTTAGAGGCTGAATCTTAGCCACACATCGGTTTTTCTACCTTGTAGTGCTTTGTTGTTTATGCACAGAATAGAAGTTTCTAATTAGTAATTTGCGCTTGCACGACACATTCACATGCTTTTCCATCCGAATCATATATTCGTCTCAGTCTCGGTACTTAACTGAGATTAGCATTGTACCTGTGCAGGTAAATGTGGAAGTGGAGGAAAGCGCGGACGATAACACAAGTACTTTGTCCAAGTGTACACCTAGAAACTGCACTTAAGTTTGCAGATCTGCGTCTGTTCCACTGGCGGACAAATTTAAAGAAATGGGGGATGCAGAGAAGCAAAATTATTGCAGAAAGAGAGGTCAGCCGGAATACGTGAATGGGCGTATAGCGCTAAACAAATGGATCGTCGACCATCGCTCATTAACCAAGAGCAAGGGAACGATAGGTTAGAAACGGTGGTACCTTCAATATTTTCAGAGGAGAAACAGTACTTCCAGTAATGAGCAATTTTCCGTGCAAAATGTCGTTTCGACGGGCAGCCCGCGAGTCGCCTCTTGAGATACGATGATCTAGAATTTGATCTGAGGCGACTTAAAACACCATTTGGTGTTTCCTCTGAGACGTGATATTTTCGAGGTCTTGAAAAATGTTTTGACTTTGTATGAAGGTAAGGCGATATTTGCTTCAAGTTTATATAATCCCTCAATTAACAAGATGCCACACATGCTCTGGCACATGTCGCATTCTAACTCAAAACGAAAGGCGAGATTTGCAGGCGTTTGTTCGTCATTACATAACAGTTAGCACGCACGCATGTTCTCGCCCAAGATAATAGATACCTGCCCCAATACCACGTCGAATAGATCTTCAGCTGTTTTATCCTACTTGATCTTCTCATCCAAGGGGCCATGAAGCCAGTGTGCCCTCCAAACAATCGAACGCGACAGAAGTCGGTCTGTTGAGTAACCTTCCATTTTCAGCTGTAACAATGGGGGGAATGAACCATGATCACAGCAGAATAAAATGGATGCACAAAAGCCAACTGCAAAAACGGTGGAATTCACTAGCCTATCAACAAATCGACTAAGGCACGAAATTTTGTCAAAATAGTCTGTCTTCCCTTGACACCCTATTACTAGATCCACACCGACTCCCACAAACCTGCACAAGGCCGTGCTATGGAAATAAAACACCAAGGCTATCGTGACCTTTTGACTGACCCATTATTAGCACATAACAGATTCACAGCTAAAATAAGATTATAGAATGGCATAAGGGAAATTCTCAAATTCTATATGGATCTGATTCGCTGGGTCGCAGTTTGTTTACCCGTATGCAAAGGACAAATGCATGTGTTACGCCTTTTCATAAGCTACAGCAGAGGGAGAGTATAGCACATCTCCACAAGCCTACCATCAATGATGTACAAGGCATTTACAGTTACAAGCCTACCATCAATGATGTACAAGGTATTTACCGTTTCCAATATCCATTTCTATGATCTACAAGTAGAAGCTCACAAAGTGATGGTGTTTGGGAGATTTTAACCTTGAGGGAACTTCCACTATTTGTACGTGAATACAAAGAAACAGTAAGAGTCTAAACTTCAGTCTAGTAAAGTGTTAAAAACCAACCCTAACAAGGCAATCACAACATGAACATCTTAGGATGTATAACGCTTTACCTTTGAGATAAAAGTGGTATATTTCTCATCCATCCATTGGTGAGCCTCCGCGTGCCAAGATTTGCTCTTCTGCATCAAACGCGCTAACACGAGTCCATGTATGAAGGACTTCAAAACATCAGTTGCCATTGCCTGCTTGTGGATGAAAATGTGAACACTGCCTTCCTTATCCACCAAAAAATAGTTGGCTGAATAAATTTGGGAGGTAAAAGAAAAGTCAGCAACAATTAATACACTGTTACATTTACCAACAAATGAATCATACCATTTTTATAGTAGGATCTTGTTTTTGCAATCTGCAACCTATTAAATTTGACAAACAGTGTGTAAATCTCTCTTCAATCCCCAGAAAATGGCAAAAACATAAAAGCACAGCTCGGAACTTAGAACTTACATATCAGTGTGTGTAAGCATTGAGGCTTTAGCACCTAAGTGTACATGCTCATGTGGCAGTTTAATCCTAAGCAATTTCTGCCAACTTGACCAAAACGGAAGTATATGCTCTTGCTTTGAAACCTGTTGTGGTGTGGGAACTAGGAAAATTCCACCCAAGAAAGTTTGATGATTAAATAATAGAACTTCTTGCCGGGGAATTTTAGCAGATTCACACAAATGAAGCAGTCAAAGTTATTCTTGAAGCAATAATTTCATATGCCATGGAGGCACGGACAGTCCTAAATTAATTATGCACATGACAAATGACAAAACAAAGAAGTGGAACATCCTCAAACTTGGAGCATACACCATACTTGACGATATAGTTAACTAAGATTCGTAATGTGCAATATATTTTGTTAGGAGCCACTAGTAATGACCCGCTAAGCACAGACTTAACCCAGCTATGTTTTTTAGCTGCTAACTGATCCTGCATGGATGGATTTCATGAAACCAGGAAAAAGAAAAGGGGTACACTCACGATCAGGGATAAAAAAACCGGAACCGGGCACTTTCTCGGTCACTGGCCGGAAACGGTAACCGGCCGGTTACTGGAATTACCGGAAAAAAATCTGAATGAAATTCGCTTGAATTTGCTTAAAAATCAGCCGAAATTCGAAAACTGGAATTTGAATTTGCTAAACCGGGCGGTTTTTCCGTTGCCGGTCCCCACCGGTAAGATCGGTTACCGGCGGTAACCGGCCGGTTTTTTTAATCTCTACTCACGACTTACCTTCACCATCTTCCATAAAATACTGCAGCAAGATGGAACTTCTCTTATAGTTTAGTGTGGTGAGTGAAAGTGACTGCACTGCCTTGTAATTTGCTGAATTGTCACAAACAAAACAAGCAAAAGTGTGTAAATATAAGGTTCTTTCAGATCCTCAATGGTGCTAATTAAATATATTATCTCAAACAACAGGAGCCTTCGAACGAGATTAAGTACAAAGTTAACCAAGACATAAACATTTTGTTTTAGGATATTTCTCATGAAATTAAATTCTAGTGGGGACCACAACCCAGCAGGAGGTTATTACAATTAGCCAGCTAATTTCAAGTCACTGTCTTGTTTTAATCTCTTGCTATTTTAAACTGACAGAATCCACTGAAAATTCCAAATGGAATTAATGCAACCAACCATATATTAGATGGCTTACTTCATATATTTCTGGTATATTATTTTTTCCCATTACTTTTTTGGGGTGTTTCCTTCCTAAATGAAATAACAAAAAAATTCTAGTGTGTAACAGATTCAACACAATTTTCTGTCAGAAAAGATCAGCACAATTTGCAGTCATACAAGGAAATGCCTAATGGGAAAAGCTAAACAGACGCTTTGCTTTTCTTCCTCTCACCCCATAATTTTATAGACATTTCAATTATAATTGGTCCTCTTCCAAAACAATGTAATAGAAGAATAGATATATTTAAAATAGTGAAACAATACACTCACCGTACATATGGAATATTGTGAGAGAAAGGAATGAAACCCATACACCCAAAGCATGCCCCCTGGTAATGTGGGCCAACAGCATTCCCAGTCCCATTCCTAACATTGTTGCAAGTGTCTCCTGGCTGCCCTCCTGAAAAGTTGAGTATGCTTCTGCAGCTACATTTCAGCAATAATTTACCATCTACAAAGTTGTTAACATTATTCAAAGATACCTTTGCAGATATATCAGCTGCATTATTTGCAAGTGCAAAATGCTGCGTTAATGCTGCTCTAGTTGCTCCACTAGCAACACCAGCTATACAGAATGACCAATGAATTAGCTAAAAAAAGAATCATTCAAAAAGTTCCTCTTAAAAGGTTCTGAAATTCAACATGTAAACCGGCTTACTGAATGACCGAGAGATGCTGCCTAAGCACATTATAACTATCAATGATGAAGGAAACAAAGGGCTTAAGAGGTCCATCAACATTCCTGTACAAACAACAACAAACTGTGTTATAATACTTTGATACCAAACAGGAAAATCGTGCTCTTTGTATAACCCAGATTTCATGTAAGATTGTAAGATGAACTTTCAGGAACATGTAAGTATGTAACACATTGAATCATATCATAACCTACTGGGCTACTACAGCAGAATACCCCATAAGAAATTAAGAAGTCCTAGTCCCTAGTCCTTACAATCCAAAGTGATGATAGGAACTTCAAATTAGGTGGCTAAAGAGAGAAAAAAAGATCCAGTAATAGACGCCACACTCAAAAGGATAGCAAAAAACTTAACTTGGCATGAATATATGACACCAGGGGAGGGATGAAGGGAAGGAGAGAAACAGACTTACAGCAATTAATTCAACTGGCAGCGTATAATAAAGCAATTGAATTATGTGATTTCAATTGAGCATTACCAAGGTCATTCATGAAGTCTGCAACTAGACGCCACATTTTAGCATCGCTATCAAGGTTGGATCCCTGGTGGAAAAGAACACACAAAAAATGAATAGAGTACAGACAAATTATCTCAGTAAAACAAAATTATCTCGTCAGTAAACAAATTTTTTCAAGTAATAAAATGACAGTGACTATTCTAATTAGTAAGAAAATTGGGTACCTGATAAAAAGTGAACAATATACCTCCGAGCATCCCTGTCAAATCCCTGAGAAACCACTGCCAGAATAGCATGTATTTGAAAAAAAAAATTAGGACACATCCACCATTAAACCTGATAAAGGGGGACAATTGAGAAAAGGGCTACTGCCAATCAATCCACAGCTCAGGGCAATCAAGAAAGAGCTGTACGTAGTCTTCAACGTACACACACGAATCATCGATAGGTTGTTGGCCAATCAAAACAGCAACACTTACCCCTTACAATGATGGAGTGCGTAGCACAGGGGGGCATGTAAGGCCGCAGTAACCTAAATAAACTTTTTCATATATGCACATATTTCAGGAGGGGGAAACAAGAAAGTTCATGTATGTTCATCAAACAACTATCATGTTATGTCCTAGCTCCTAAGCAAAACAGTATAATCTAAAGCATAATACGGAAATTCTAATAAAATGGAGATTGGTCAAAGAATTTTACCTGAAAAGTGGCACCTATGACTGTGGCAGATTTCTCACCTACCCCAATTGCGCCTAAAAGAGCCTAAAGCCAGTTCAGGTGGCATTCCATTTAGAACGGCAAAAGAAACATAAGACAGAAACACTAAAAAAGGATGAACCAAGACGGCACAGCTAAGCTTACTTGAGTAGATAACATTGCACGGATGTATGTCGAGAGCCCCTGTAGCAAAGCAACCGTGGATAAGGACTAAGAACGGAGTAGTTTTTACTTCAACCATAGTAAAAAAAGAAGCTCACAGGCAGGCTCTTGCGACAAAAGATTTACCTGTAAGGTATCCCACATCTGGAATGGGACGTAATCCGGAGTGACGCTACCAGGAAAGCCCTGCCGGTAGAAGCCCTCTCTCATCAGTTACCACAAAGCGAAACGGAGAAGACTCCACCAAAGCAAAATTCAGAACTAACAGCTTAGTCATAGATGTAATGGTTGCCATTGACATGAAGAGAAAAATCTATTAGTGTACGCGAAAGTAAGCATCTGGTGGTCAAAATGTTGCGTCGCATCTGCATGAGTACGATGACACGGGTGAGAGTTGAGAGCATCGGAGTCACTCACCTCGGGCATGAAGGCGCCGAGCACGCGGCTGCCGATCCGCCCCCACCGGTTGCCGAACCTGGGTTAGCCGGCGGGCACGCGCGCGCGTAAGACGAGGACGAGCGGGTCGACGCGAAAGGAATGGACTAGTACGGAGAAGAGGGGAGGGGAGGGGAGCTGTCACCTGTGGGAGGTGAGGGAGGAAGGGGAGGCGGTGAGGACGGCGGTTCGGGAGAGCGCGGAGGCGGAGGAGCCGCCCCACTCCTCGACCGTCACCCACGCCGCCGCGGCAGGCTCGCCCTGGGGTTGGGAGTGGGAGTGGGAGGAGTTCATGTCCATCTCCTCGTACGCCGCCGCTCGCGCCGGTTGCTGGATTTGGGCGGGTTGGCCCCTGGAATTCACGGTCTCGGTGGAGGGTGGTCAAACCCCAAACCACGCGCCCATGGCCGCGGCGGTGAGGCTGGGGGCGGTGCTTGGGCGAGCAGTGTGCAGCTGCCGCGCGCCTCTAGCCTCCACTGCGTCCGATCCGATCCGGTTCCGCGTGCCGATGCCGCGCGGCGTGTGCTTTCTGCGAGTCTGGCAGTCTGCAGCGCGCACCAGCCGAGACAAGGGGCAGAATGGCGGTAGAGTTGACTTGGAGCCCAGCGTCGGCGAGCACGATTGGATTGGGATCGTGCCGTGCGCGTGCGTGTTGGTTCCTTTTGGTCAGCACGATCGGATTGGGATCGAGACGAGGACGAACAGTTCAGGTTCCACTACTGAGTTGTGGCAGCACTGCGGTGCCAAGTAGCTAGTCGACGTCCGGCGAGCAGGATTGCTACGTAGTTTTGTTTTGCCCACCTTTCAACTGCACCGCACAGAATACGCTTCTAACCACACCCGATCAGTGTCCCATAGAAAGGTTTGAAACGCATGAATAATGAGCTTGCAGAAGAAGTATATTAGAATCGCATTTAGATAGAACAAAATGGTACGAGGTGCCATTGGAATGGCTACAGCAGCAAGCTCAAACCATGGGCTAAGAAGATCCGCAGCTACTCCCCCCAAAGAATCCTGATTTCTAACACCAAAAATTTCTGACCAAGCGAAGGATGGCCGGTTTCTTTCTTTCTTTCTTTCTTCTACGTACAAATGTTCTGCATATCTGAAATTGCATTTTCCACATTTATATCGGTGAAATGAACTTAGTTGCCGCAGAAACCTAAAATTCCTCTGGGTCAATTCGACCGCACCGGGAAAATCGGGTCTCTTAAGCTGCTTCCTCTACTTCTGATCTCGTATCCAATGACAGGCTGGTTAGTTCACGGCCATCTGTATCGGTCTTTTCGTTGAAATGGTCCCTTGGGAATAGCATCAAATGGGTAGATGTTGTATGCGACAGTCGGGAGAGTATGGTTGATTTTCAGTTACAATAGAGATGGGAAGAAAATATCAACGTCCATCTCAGAAATGCTAAATTGGCCAGGCAAAAAAAAGTGGGGTATGTATCGATCACAGAATCAAATTTGCCATGTACCTAGTTGCTGATCCTTGTACTTGCAATCTTGTCTTGATCACATCCAAGGGGGTTGTCAAGTATGCACTAAAACCTGCAAAAAACCATTGGAAAAGAGTAATATATCAAGAGGCTAAACACTTTCAGATTCTCAAGTAATATGAAAACCAACATATGATTCATTAATATACTAGACCAGACCTACCGCCTGCCAATCCTCCTGGAAGAAGCCCTTCAAAGGAGTTGCTGACATGCAAATCACTGTCCGGCAAATACTTCCTCTTCCCATACTCGGTCAATTATTTCATTGCTTCATACAAAGTGACCTGGAGATGACAAAGATCACGCTCATAACTGCAAACATGCAAGTAAGTTTAGACTGAAAAAAAAACCCTTTAAATATACAGATCTGGCAATTGTTATATTTTGGGAGAGAAGAAGAATGAAGGCTGAATTCTTAGTTGTATTGCAAGAACTCAAGGGGCAATATATAGTATAAAAGATAGACTTTGGGAAAGAAAAAGAATAAGGGCTGAATTCTTAATTATATTGTAAGAGCTCAATGGGTAATATATAGTATACAAGAGAGACCCTATACTAGAAACTCTAATCTAGACTACAATTCCATAACTACCTCTAACACTTACATGACTATTACACTATTACCCTTAACACCCCCACTCAAACTCAATGTGCATGTTATTAGCATTGAGTTTGAAGAGGACAACACTAAAATAAAAGATAAATCTGAAGTCCGAGCTTGAAGATATCGTCGAAGCATGCAACTCTTGAACAAAAATTGTCATTCGGTTCTTCACACATGAATGCCTTGATTTGGAGATGTTGAAACCAACAGGAATAGATAGATATGTCAAATCAAGCCAACAAAGAGAGAGATAGAGACGAAGACACGAACCAGATCTGCCCACCCAAGAAGTGAGGTGACGGTGTCGAATTTGGCGCCCAATGAAGGCAAAGACGACAAACCAGATCCGCCTACCCAAGAAGTGAGGTGACGGTGTCAAATCTGGCGCCCAACCAAAACAAAGACGACGGACCAGATCCGCCCACCCAAGATGTGAGGTGACGGTGTCGAATCTGGCGCCCGACAAAAACAAAGACGAAGAGACAGTTAATGATAACCACAAAGAAGGTTATTGGTCAAGAGTCGCAATGATGCGAAGATGTGTAGCAAGATGACTACAAAGAGAGGACCAAGAGCGCAAAGTCGCATCAACAACGATGATGGGGGTGACCACACTCGATCCCATGAACGGACCGCGACAACCCGAAAAGGAAGAAGCAATCAACTGATCGACAAAGGATATGATGAACTGCATGACTTTGACGAACTCAAAAGAGAGATGAAGTGGACTTGGATGGACCAGATGGAAATCAAAGAAAAATAGACTTAGCTAGCAGCTAATACAATCATTAACAGCAGTGATCACACAAGCACCAACAGGAGCAGCTCATAGCACACAAGCAACCAATAGCAGCAACAGTAACATTGAGTGATGAAGTTCCACCACCATACTGAGGGATGTAGATGAAAAAGTCACAGATCTCACACTCCACTTTTGTGAGTCTTGTACCCTCATTGCGAAGAGGAATGGGTGAGCACAATTGATGTTGCAACTGTAACATCAATGGATCCGGCCAGATCTGGCTAAGGAAGTTGACGGGGGCGGTAGCGCGAGGTAGGGCCGACGGCGACAGCCCGAGGCGAGGTCGATCGGCTTAGAGTAGAGGACTGACTTGAGCCTGTTAGGAGACACGATGTCAAATACACGGTGGTAGCTCGAGCTCAGGGCGACGCGGCCCAAGAAGTAGAGGAAGGCAGTGAGGTTGTCCGCGCGGTGATAGTCTACCTAGGGGATATCTCGGCTAGCAGCGCTCGGGCGGCATGACGGCGTGAGTAGATCTGGAGGTAGGGGAAGCAGATCCGGCGAGGCGTGGTGGCGACCGCAACGGGCTTGGGGAGGCGGCCGTAATGTGGCCCGCGCCGAAGCCCGCGAGGTGAATGTGGGCGTAATGTGGCACCATATCGAGCACCACCCCTGTCATGTAGTAGCGACCACTTCTCTTTAGGCTCGTGCTCAATCTAGTCCGAGAAGCATTTCACCTGCGCCCCCCTCCTCGTCAGACTGGGACCATCTGTAGGTAGTCGTGGCAATGCTTCGGGGGCCTGGTCAGCGCTTGGGGCGGCCCTTTTCGCTACCTCCCTTATGCGAGTCTGGGTTCGCTCATCCAGAATCTTTCAGAGTGCTTCAATCTTCCGCAGTAGGTTCTGATTGCACAACCGCTTGAACAGGTTCATCGGGTCCTTGTTGCGGAATTACTTGTAGAAGTTTTCCCCCAAGTGCCTTATGTACCACCTACTCTGCAGATCCGCCTATGCAAGTGGTTCATCATCTCCTTGTTGTAGTTGGGTTATTGCACTCAGCAGGGCGGTATGCCAATTATGAATGATGCATATGTTTGGATAGCCCTGTACAGTAGAAATCCTCACATTCTTTAGGAGCCACAACCAGTTATACGTGTTCTCGCTTTCAACGAAAGCGAATGCCGCGGGAAGAACTTGATTGTTGCCATCCGTCACTATTGCGGTCAGTATCTAGCCGTTATACTTTCCAGTCAAGAATGTGCCATCTACGCATAAGATTGGATGGCAGTGCCGGAATACATTGATGCATGGACCAAAAGCGAAGAATGCTCGCTGCAGTACCCTCTTATTAGCCCACTTCGGATGTGTGGCATCTTGAATATGGACATGAGTACCGGGATTCCTGTCTTGTATGACTCGTAGTAGCCCGGCGAGGTTGTGGTAGGAATCTTCGAATGTGTCGAACCTTGATTCCACTGTCTTCTGTTTTGTCCTCCAAGCCTTGGCATAACTAATTGTGTATTAGAACCTTGCCTCAATCACATGAATGATAGATCGTGGCTCTAAATCAAGATTATCCGCGATCTCACTGTACATGAGGTTGGCGATGAAGCGTGATGATAAGTTCCTGCGGGACTACACTGACTCAGCGACAACACATGTGTGCGAGCACTTCCAGTAGGTGCTCCACTTAGGCTCAAATGCGTGCACTCGCCAAGGGCATCCCTCTATTTCGCACTTCACATCGTAGCATCTTGGGTTAGACTTGACGATTGTGAATGTGCGCCGCACCGACAAGGCCCAGAATTTGATCGCCTCTTGCACGACCACCTTGCATTTGTATACAACTCCTTGCCTGACCTTGCTCTGGTCGTACTCTCATGGCACACGGGAGTCTTAGTTGATGATGAGTTTGTCGAACTGGTATGTGTTCCACTCGGATGGAACCGCTAGCTGGTCCACATCATCCTCGTCGTCGGATCCTTCATCTTTTGACAATGCATTGTAGTCCCGGGATTTCTGATCCATCATTTGTACTATGGCTTCCAGTTCCTCACCCTCGTCAGCTAGCCCACTGGTCTGCCTGACTGAAGGAGCTACTTCTTCAGGGTCTTCGTCGATAGCATCAAGTCCAGGAGCTTCGGGCACTATATACGCCGCGCTGTGGCTGGAGTCACCGACTTCTTTGGCACTACCCCCTTCTAGTTCAGCCGCGAATGTAGGAGTGGGTTTGGCATATGCCCGGGCCAGAAGGACCAAATCCCACCCTTCCTCCCTCACCACGCGTAGATATGACTGCTGATGAGGGCACCCCTACTACTACTATATCTTCCACTCCAAGTGTCCATGAGGATGTTTATGAAGCACCAAATGTTTATGAAGCACCAAAAGGTCCAATGACTAGAGCAAAAGCTAAACTTCTAAAACAACAGGTGAATTTGTTTCTTAATAAATTTCCTTGTATTAATGAGAACAATATACTACCTCATGCAAGTTCTTTGTGTATTCTCAGACTTGAACACACTGAAGATTTTGAAACCGTGAAGGAGATGAGGGAGGCCAGTACCAAAAGCTATGTGTCTTTATTAAACCGGCTACATGAAGGAATTAAATAGCATGAAGCATGCAACAACTTCATTCGGTTCATGCAAGGAACCAGAAGTCAAAGCACATTTATTGTTTGGAAAGCCAAGGCTGCATCTTTCTTTTTATTGCGTGGCAAGCCCAGCATCCTTCTTTGGACCGATGCAAAGGTCCGCCGAAAGGTGACCGACCCAATCCTACCAGAATAAATTAGGACTTCGAGTCCGTGATGTTTTGTTTTTTACTGAACCGATGTTCGGCTCGGATTGCTTTTAGGAGTAGGGTTTGCCAGGTTATTAATAGGGAGGCGGCGCCGCCAGAAAAAGGGAACATATATTTTTGAGAATAAATATATTGCTTTGAGAGTTCTTCCATGGTGACCGATTCATCATGAGGGGAAATTGAGAGTTCATCTTAATCCACATCGTTCAACCTTTCCGCTGGGAATTGGGAGCGCGATAGGACTTCGCTTGGTGGTCGTGAAGTCCAGCGCGTGTGTTCTGGCGAATTAAAGAGTGTTCGTTCTTGCATTGGCAACGGAGGATCACTAGATTCGAGAGACCACACGTGAGTATCTTGATCCTACGTCGAGAAGATCGGGCTACCCCGTATCATCATGATGAGGGCACCCCTACTACTACTATATCTTCCACTCCAAGTGTCCATGAGGATGTTTATGAAGCACCAAATGTTTATGAAGCACCAAAAGGTCCAATGACTAGAGCAAAAGCTAAACTTCTAAAACAACAGGTGAATTTGTTTCTTAATAAATTTCCTTGTATTAATGAGAACAATATACTACCTCATGCAAGTTCTTTGTGTATTCTCAGACTTGAACACACTGAAGATTTTGAAACCGTGAAGGAGATGAGGAGGCCATGCAAAAAGCTATGTGTGCTGTTAAACCGAAGCTACATGAAGGAATTAAATAGCATGAAGCATGCAACAACTTCTTTCGGTTCATGCAAGGAACCAGAAGTCAAAGCACATTTATTGTT
The DNA here is from genome assembly GCA_036346395.1 of Hsuehochloa calcarea. Classification (NCBI taxonomy): domain Eukaryota; kingdom Viridiplantae; phylum Streptophyta; class Magnoliopsida; order Poales; family Poaceae; genus Hsuehochloa; species Hsuehochloa calcarea. The sequence goes on from CM070597.1 coordinate 34,393,711, forward strand.
TGGAAAGCCAAGGCTGCATCTTTCTTTTTTTATTGCGTGGCAAGCCTAGCATCCTTCTTTGGACCAATGCAAAGGTCTGGCCGAAAGTGACCACCCAATCCTACCTGTAATAAATTAGGACTTCGAGTCCGTGACGTTTTGTTTTTTACTGAACCGATGTTCGGCTCGGATTGCTTTTAGGAGTAGGGTTTGCCAGGTTATTAATAGGGAGGCGGCGCCGCCAGAAAAAGGGAACATATATTTTTGAGAATAAATATATTGCTTTGAGAGTTCTTCCATGGTGACCGATTCATCATGAGGGGAAATTGAGAGTTCATCTTAATCCACATCGTTCAACCTTTCCGCTGGGAATTGGGAGCGCGATAGGACTTCGCTTGGTGGTCGTGAAGTCCAGCGCGTGTGTTCTGGCGAATTAAAGAGTGTTCGTTCTTGCATTGGCAACGGAGGATCATAGATTCGAGAGACCACACGTGAGTATCTTGATCCTACGTCGAGAAGATCGGGCTACCCCGTATCATCTGGTATCAGAGCGCGGTTGACTCGGTAGGATTGCTTATCCCTCTATTAGATTGATTTTTATTTGTTGTTCTTAATACCTAGAGTTCATAAGCCAAAAATTACCACACAAAAAAAAAATCCAAGCCCTAGTTTTTGCATCTGTTATTCCTGTGAGTTTAGTTAAGTTTTAATCCATTAGAATTTTTGTGTAGTGCTGATCTTAGTATTCTTTTGCGTTGCTTAATCGTTGAGTCAAAAAAAATATATATAAATACCGATCACATAAAGGCGATCATTATTCTGACCTGTGCGCGTTTTTCGGATTTTCGCGTTGCTACGAATGTCGCTTGTATTGCTCTGATATCGTGCACGCTACGATGTTTTCGAATTAATTTGTTTGCGATCATGCGGATGAACAAACATCATTCTTTGTCGTCCGTCAGCGCATGACCCCTCTGTGATTATCCAGTCCGAAAATCACCTGTAAGCAAGAATCTGTTTCTTTTGGAAGGTCTGCAGTCCCTGCAACCGAGGTAAATCCCTGTAGTTTGGACTAAAGATAAATCATTGCTTGGTTGAACCTTCAGCTGGCCGAAACATTGTCATAAGCCTTTTTTTCATCTATTGAGACTAGCCGTTGAATATTGCATCTAGGGCTGCTCTTGAGTATTTTACATATTGCTGAATATTTATGACCTGTATAAAATCAAGAGACAATTAAAACCGAGATCGGCCTTTGAGTAAAAAAAAAAGCAGCCAAACAAAAAAAAAACCGCGGCTTGAGCAAGTTAAAAAAAAAGGAGTATTGGCCGACTTTGGGTGAGTTCTTGGTCCATAAATTCAGATTGTGTTATTTAATTTCTTTGAGCAATCTTGTGCCCTCACAATTCATATTATTGCAATTGGCTAGCGTCTCTCCTAGTACTTGGTGCAAAACGAGCTAATTAATTCTCAATTTCAGATCATCCTATTTAGCTCATTCCTTTGTTTGCATTGAGTCACATTGATCTTTGCGTGTGCGTTCATATACTTCACTCAATCCTTTGGATCAGCACTTAAGCAAAATATTCTAGCTTGGATTGTTACTTAGCTTTACAACATCAAGAATTTCAGATTGCTAGGATATACACATCCATACCAAGCTCCACCAAATAACCGTTGTTGTGCAACTGTGAACACTCTTACATTCGCTTGATCATCACTTTGCTATTGTAGCTTCTACCAAGTGTAAGTTTCTTTTGGCCTTAATTCACTTCGGAAAGGTAAGAATCTTACTTGGGAGAGAAAAGAGAGATTGAGTGAATTTTACTAATCCATATACATTCTTCTTTGTTTGTGTTTTCTTTTGCACAACCTAACCATGTCAGGTGAAGAAGATAACTATGGTGAGGAGCATGTTGTTGATCTTAATGCCCCGGTGACTCGCTTCCAACATCAGGCATTGAGAAGTACATTACAACAAGAATTTGTAGCTGGCACTACTGCAATGGGGGACCAACTCAAGGCGGACATGCAGGATCTCCGCATTGAGCTCAACCAACAAATGAATGTGTTGCGTACGGGCATCGTGACTGATGTTGTGCGGGCACTTCGTCAGCAGCAAGAAGAAGATGGTGTGCATCTACCACCTCCACGAGATGAGGAGGTCGCTGCACGAGTCGCCCAGGATGCTCGACAACGGCGAGACCGTGTGGTGGCACAAGCCATACGGCCACCTCCACCTGGGAGAGGAGGTGGGGGAGGCGCCCAAGGACCCGGGAGGGGCCGTGGACATGGTGGCCGAGGAGGGGGACCGCCTCACTTCGACGACGACGACTTGTACCACTACGATGATGGACACTACCGCCGACACCGCTACGGCAATGAACGACCTAATGAAGAGAAATTTGGTAAGCTTAAATTTACTATGCCAACATTTTCAGGTACACATGATCCCGAAGATTACCTCACTTGGGAGCTCAAGGTGGACAAGGTGTTCCGTGTGCACAATTATTCTGAAGAAAAGAAAATACACATGGCTGCACTTGAATTTGACAAATATGCGCTCATATGGTGGGAACAAGTTCAAAATCAAAGGAGAGAGTACAACGAACCTCCCATCACTACATGGGACGAGATGAAGTATCACATGAGAGCGAGGTTTGTTCCTAAACATTACAAACGTGATTTATTTGATAAATTGCAGCAAATGAAGCAAGGAACGCTCACGGTGGAGGACTATTATAAGGAGATGGAGATGGCCATGATTCGAGCTAATATATTTGAGCAAGAAGAACAAACAATGGCTCGCTTCCTTGCTGGTTTGCACCCTCCCATCAAGCGCATCACCGAATTTCAGCCATACAACAACATGGTGGAGTTGGTGCATCAAGCAACCAAGGCTGAAAGGCAAGTGCAACAAGATATGAGAGCAACAAGATCATCATCATACACACCCCGTTCAGCACCTACCGGAGGTAAACCTACATCCCGTTTCAATTCTTTTAAAACTAATCAATCTAGTGGAAGCTTTGCTCCTAGTACCGATCTTTGCACTGTAGGGAAAAATGCAACAACACCCATTACCAAGAAAAATCCAAGACCTTCTACCTCGTCTTGATGGGTTCTACTGAAGAAGAAGTAGTGTCATCCAATGCTTCAAATGCCTTGGACGAGGTCACATACAAAGGGATTGTCCAAATAACAAGGTTATGTTGTTAATGGAGAATGGAGAGTATGACTCTACTAGCGAAGGGGAAGGTGAGGCCTTTGCTGATTTTAGAGGCTTTGGAGATGTACATGAGATAAGACAAGGGGAGGAGGCACATGAAGATGATTATTGTGACCCCGAGGCTGGTCCTAGCCTTGTGTGTGCACCGACGGTGTTGAGTGTGCAAGCAAAACCCACTCATGTGCAGCGTTGCAATCTTTTCCAAACACGGGCTCAGGTGAGTAAGGATGGTAAGTGTTGCAAAGTTATTATTGATGGTGGTAGTTGCCACAATTTAGCTAGTAAAGAACTTTGCACTAAACTTGGGTTGAAATACAAAAAACATCCACATCCATATCAAATTCAATGGTTGAATAATGATGGTTCTATGAAAGTTGGATACACTGTTGATGTTAGTTTTCAGATTGGGAATTACCACGATACTGTAGAGTGTGATGTTGTTTCCATGGATGTTTGTCATTTACTTTTAGGAAGACCATGGCAATATGATCGATCTGTAATTCATGATGGTAGAACAAATCATTATAAGTTCATGTGGAATAACAAAGAAATAACATTGCGACCTTTGACTCCTTCTCAAATTGTGCACGATAATATGCAAAAGATTGAGGTGAACGTAGAGAATGAGCGAGGGAAGGAGCAAAAGAGTGTGATTCCACAAAAGGCAAATGAGAGCCACAAGTTAAAACTGAGTGGAAAAAGAAAGGATGAGGGAGAGAAAAAGTTAGTCATGGTAGCCACTAAATCTGATTTGAGAGAGATACAAGATGATCCCACTTTGATGCACTTTGTATTGCTGTACAAAGATGTTTTGCTTTCTACTAATGACTTAACCTCCCTTCCTAGTGTGGTTTCTCAAGTTTTGCAGGCTTATGAGGATGTCTTTCCGGAGGACGTACCCGCTGGTCTACCACCCATTCGAGGCATTGAACATCAAATTGACTTGGTACCAGGAGCGCCACTTCCCAACCGTACGTCATCGCACAAACCCGGAGGAGACAAAAGAAATTCAGCGGCAAGTGCAAGCGCTCATGGAAAAAGGGTATGTACGCGAAAGTCTTAGTCCTTGTGCCGTTCCTGTCATTCTTGTTCCAAAGAAAGATGGTATATGGAGAATGTGCGTAGACTGTAGAGCTATCAACAATACTACCATTCGTTATCGTCATCCTATTCCTAGGTTAGATGATATGCTTGATGAATTGAGTGGCTCTACTATCTTTTCTAAGATTGATTTGCGTAGTGGATACCATCAAATTAGAATGAAACATGGTGATGAGTGGAAGACAGCTTTTAAAACTAAATTTGGCTTGTATGAATGGTTAGTGATGCCTTTTGGTTTATCTAATGCTCCTAGTACATTCATGCGATTAATGAACCATGTTTTGAGACATTTCATTGGCAAATTTGTGGTAGTCTATTTTGATGACATTTTGATATATAGCCGCTCTTTGGAAGAACATGTTGAACACGTTAGGCAAGTGCTAGAAGTGCTAAGAACTGAACAATTGTATGCTAATCTTGAGAAGTGTACGTTTTGCACAAACAAAGTGGTGTTCTTAGGCTATGTTGTTTCAGCTCATGGCATTGAAGTAGATGACTCTAAAGTTGAAGCTATTCGAAATTGGCCTACTCCTGTGAATGTTAGTCAAATTCGTAGCTTTCATGGGCTTGCTGGTTTTTATCGACGTTTTGTGAAAGATTTTAGCACCATTGCTGCACCATTAAATGATTTAACTAAAAAGGGCGTTGCTTTTGAATGGGGAGCATCGCAGGATAAAGCTTTTGCTGAACTAAAGAAGTGTTTGACTGAAGCACCATTGCTTGTTTTACCTAATTTCACTAAAACTTTTGAGATTGAATGTGATGCTAGTGGAATAGGTATTGGTGGTGTTTTGATGCAAGAAAGAAAACCTATTGCATACTTTAGTGAGAAACTTAGCGGTGCACAATTGAATTATCCTGTTTATGACAAAGAATTACATGCTCTTGTGCATGCTTTAGAGACTTGGCAACATTATCTTTGGCCTAAGGAATTCATCATTCATTCTGATCATGAAGCATTGAAATACTTGAAAGGTCAAGCTAAATTGAATCGTAGACATGCTAAGTGGGTTGAATTCATTGAGACTTTTCCCTACATTATTAAATACAAGAAAGGCAAAGAGAATGTAGTAGCTGATGCATTGTCTAGAAAGAATGTGCTTTTAACTCAGTTGGAAGTAAAGGTACCTGGATTAGAAAGTTTGAAAGATTTATATGCTTCCGACCAAGAATTTTCCGTACCATATTCTAAATGCAAAGATGGGAAAGGATGGGATAAATACCATATTCATGATGGGTTTCTCTTTCGTGCTAACAAACTATGCGTTCCAAGTTCGTCTGTGCGTTTGTTATTGTTGCAAGAATCTCATGCAGGTGGATTGATGGGGCATTTTGGGAGAGAGAAAACATACATGATGCTGGCCGATCACTTCTATTGGCCCAGGATGCGACGTGACATCGAGAGGTTTGTTCAACGATGTATCACATGCCATAAAGCTAAATCGAAACTTAATCCACATGGTTTGTATACTCCACTTCCAGTTCCTAGTGCACCTTGGGAAGATATTAGTATGGATTTTGTGTTAGGATTGCCACGGACTAAGAGGGGGAGGGATTCTGTTTTTGTCGGGTGGATAGGTTTTCTAAGATGGCACACTTTATTCCTTGTCATAAGAGCGACGACGCGTCGCATGTAGCTAACTTGTTTTTCAGGGAAATTGTGAGATTGCATGGCGTGCCTCGCACCGTTGTTTCAGATCGTGATGTGAAGTTTATGAGCTATTTCTGGAAAACTTTGTGGGCCAAGCTTGGGACAAAGTTGCTCTTTTCGACAACTTGTCATCCACAAACCGACGGGCAAACGGAGGTGGTGAACCGTACACTCTCCATGTTGTTGCGGTCAATGATTAAAAAGAACCTAAAAGAGTGGGAGGATTGTCTACCGTATGTTGAATTCACATATAATAGGGCTGTGCATTCTACTACACAATTGTGTCCATTTGAGGTGGTGTATGGCTTTAAACCGATCACACCTCTTGATTTGATGCCACTTCCATTACAAGAACGTGCTAATATGGATGCTTCGACGCGTGCTGATTTTGTAAAGAAACTTCATGAAAAGACGAAAGAGGTAATTGAGGCGAAGGTACGTTCATATGCTTCTAAAGCTAACAAAACTAGAAAGAAAATGATATTTGCACCAGGTGATTTAGTATGGGTTCATCTTCGCAAAGAACACTTTCCAGAGAGACGTAAATCAAAATTGATGCCCCGTGGTGATGGTCCTTTTAAAGTGCTTGCCAAGATTAACGATAATGCTTATAAGATTGAGCTTCCGGGAGACGACTATGCAGTAAGTACCACTTTTAATGTTGCTGATTTATCACTATTTTTTGGGCAAGACGATACAGAGTCGAGGACGACTCCTTTTCAAGAGGGGGAGGATGATGAGGGCACCCCTACTACTACTATATCTTCCACTCCAAGTGTCCATGAGGATGTTTATGAAGCACCAAATGTTTATGAAGCACCAAAAGGTCCAATGACTAGAGCAAAAGCTAAACTTCTAAATCAACAGGTGAATTTGTTTCTTAATAAATTTCCTTGTATTAATGAGAACAATATACTACCTCATGCAAGTTCTTTGTGTATTCTCAGACTTGAACACACTGAAGATTTTGAAACCGTGAAGGAGATGAGGGAGGCCAGTACCAAAAGCTATGTGTGCTGTTAAACCGAAGCTACATGAAGGAATTAAATAGCATGAAGCATGCAACAACTTCTTCGGTTCATGCAAGGAACCAGAAGTCAAAGCACATTTATTGTTTGGAAAGCCAAGGCTGCATCTTTCTTTTTTATTGCGTGGCAAGCCTAGCATCCTTCTTTGGACCAATGCAAAGGTCTGGCCGAAAGGCTGACCGACCCAATCCGGCCCTGTAATAAATTAGGACTTCGAGTCCGTGACGTTTTGTTTTTCTTGAACCGATGTTCGGCTCGGATTGCTTTTAGGAGTAGGGTTTGCCAGGTTATTAATAGGGAGGCGGCGCCGCCAGAAAAAGGGAACATATATTTTTGAGAATAAATATATTGCTTTGAGAGTTCTTCCATGGTGACCGATTCATCATGAGGGGAAATTGAGAGTTCATCTTAATCCACATCGTTCAACCTTTCCGCTGGGAATTGGGAGCGCGATAGGACTTCGCTTGGTGGTCGTGAAGTCCAGCGCGTGTGTTCTGGCGAATTAAAGAGTGTTCGTTCTTGCATTGGCAACGGAGGATCACTATATTCGAGAGACCACACGTGAGTATCTTGATCCTACGTCGAGAAGATCGGGCTACCCCGTATCAACTGCCATGACTTTGCTCCCTTCAGTTGCACTAACTCCCAATATGTGGGTTGTGTTGCTCCGGGGGCAAGACAACTCAATCTCAGATCATACACATAACGGTCCACTTGGAATGTGTGAAACAACCACCGCATCACAGCGCTCCATGTACGACCCTCTGCTCTTGGCAGGGGCACGATTGTCGATTGGAAATAATGTAGATCAATCCCCTCGGGACCCTCCAGAATAGTCTCTAGACCGTAGTAAATTTTGAAATTGGTGATGTCCGACATAATTGACGCACTGCACTATGAAGAATATTTTTCCGATTAACCGCATATCTAAAACAAGACTACCACAGAAAAAAATTATGTACAACATACTGCACTACACAACCGCACATCTAAAACTATATAATCCATTCAGTTCAAAAAATGACCTCACATGTTGGCAACCGGATGGGCAGCGCTTCGCTAGTTTCTCTCCTCCCCTCTACTCCTCTCCCTTCCCCCCTTTTTTTCTGAATACAAATAAGTCATGTGCCGAATTTTAGGGTTTCATGGAGCTTTCACAGGACTGGTGACAGGGAGTTGGACCGACGACAAGGGGGATAGGGTACCTATCGCTAGTTGAACCGTTGGCAGGAACCATTTTTTGTAATTTTTTGGGCCGGCTATTTATTTTTGTTAGTGCTACTGCTGCAAAAGCAAGAGGAGGGAGAACATCCAATGCTGCAAAAAGCGAGAGGGAGGCAGACACAAGTGCAGGTGCTGCTGCTGCAAAAGCAAGAGGGGGAGGGCATCCAATGATGCCAATCGATATGCAGTGTGCTTTCCAAGTCCAAAAACCGTCTAGGACTTGCTCATATAATAATTCAAAGATATTTAGCTCATACAATACGTAATTTAGCACAGAAAAGATATAAACCAACCTAGTAAGTGTATTATATATTTATAAATTTAAAATTTTTATTCATATTTTTTCCTTACCGGTCACCAGCGGTATTTCTGGTTACGGCTAACCAGGGGTTTTTTTAATCCTTGATCGAGGCTATGGTTTATACTTGATATCAGTATGCTTTCGTACAATTTTATCTGGGCTAGTACTCATATGACGCAGGGCATGTTGGGACTTGGAGCCTGCCTCTTGTTGGCTTCGCTGTACAACCAGAGGAATTGCACATTTTTTTAAATAATTAAATTTGTTGAAATTCTACTAGCCAGCAGCAACAAAATATGCCTTATCCATGAACTGCATCTATTATGATTTCCTTACTCCGAATGTTTACCTTGTGAGCTTGTTGCAAAAACAAAGCCAAAATTTGAATAAACCCCTCTAAAATAAAACCAAAATTTAAATCTGCAGCACAAATCCGAAAGCTTGAAAACATCATAAATCCTTCTTAGAGCCGTTTACTGAGCTGAAAGCAAAAGGCAAAGCAGGTTGCCGCATCGGGTATTCCGGTTAGTCCCGCGGTCACCGTACGATTACGAATCCAATCAAAGCCTCGGCTCATCGGCTACCCACCCAGCCCAAGTCGGTTTTCCCAATCCAGCCATCTTGTCGGCCGCATCCAAACCCCACCGCCGCCTCCTCTCCTCCTGCGGTTCGTCCCGACTCCGAAGCCACCCGCCGTCGAGCGCTCATGACGGAGGACCGCACTCCCAGAGCCTCCGACGAGCCCACCACCGCGACCAAGCAGAGGTTCGAAACTCCTTTCCTCACTTGCTCTCCAATCCCTGAAGCTCTCAAATCGTTGAGATCCGGCGCAGAGCGCCGTTACGGCTCTTCCACCTTTGGTTGCGAAAATTTCTGCGCGTCATATGTGTGTAATCCCCCCTCCCCCGAAGTCGTGGTCGCGCGACGTGGAGTTTGGGAGCGCTGAACCGCTGAAACGTGTGTGATTGTTTGATAGGAAGAAGAGGAAGTGGGATCAGCCTGCAGAGGACCTAGTCTTCGCCGCGGCTGCTGCTGCTGCTGCTGTGGCGAGACTGCCTGTGATGAACATCGGTGCTCTGCGTGGCGTTCCACTCCCCGGCACTACCGCGTATCCCACCGCTCCTTTGCCGAATATGGTCCCTGTTTCCTATGCTTTACCGCCGCAGCTTGCGCCTTCGGTTCTCCAGAGTGCCGCTGCTGCGGTTCAGAAATTGAGTCAGGTATGTGTTCATGATTTTTTTTTTCTTCATATGATGTAGTTTCCTTAGCTCCAAGTGTTGCGCAAAAAAATTAGTGTACGGGCTAGTATCCATATTACTGTCTATGTGTTTCTTGTTCCGTCAGGCAAATATACCAGATGAGCTTATAGCACGAGAAATCGTTATAAATGACGCTGACCCATCTGTGCGATATAAGCTTACGAAACGGCAAACACAGGAAGAGGTAAATCCTTAACCAGACAACTGTGGTGTACTTCCGCTGTAAAGTTTGTTTCTTCCTAAAAAATTGGCTTTGCATAAATTACATTGTAATAAAGGTAATAATGATTTGCTTGATACTTAACAGATTCAGAGATGCACCGGTACTGTCATCATTACCAGGTATATCTGACATGCACATTTGGTTGACTTGTGACAGTTCGTTCGTAATATTTACTTGCTTTTACCTTGCCAGGGGAAAATATCATCCTCCAAATGGACAGCCTGACGGTGAGAAGCCACTCTATCTACATATCTCCACTGGATCTCAGGTAAATCTTGTTCGTATAATGAAATTAAATTTCCCTTTTATTTCCTGTTGTACCTGGAATAAACTTTTAGTACTCTGAAATCTAAATTGCTGATCTATCTGAAATTTGTATATTGCAATCATTACTTAATCTGATACAATCATATAAATGACTATTTCGATGGGCTATCTACAATCATTAACCCTTATCGCAAGTCCTCAGTGAATTTGTTCACGACATTCTGTTATTTTTCTTGTTTTTCTTCCATGACGGTGGTGTGAAATTTTTTCTTCAATTTTAATGTTAAATGTCATAAAACAGTGACCGCACCAATGGTAGTTAGAAGATGAGATACTAGTTTTTCCAATGTGTGGTTATGTGGGATTCAACATGCCTGCCTGTTTGGTGTAATGCAATCTAGTTGTGTGATAATGATCTGCTATTTTTTCAGTGTTGTATCATCCATCATTATTCCTTTTACTATTAGAACAAAAAATTACATGACTCCATTGCCACACACATAGCAGCATGTTTCAACTATTGCTTCTAGCAATCTAATCTGTCTGCATTTTTGTATAAATGATCCTTACTGTGGTAAGATAATGACAAACAAACATTTTCCCACTTTAGCGGAAAGATACTTCTGAGCGCATTAAAGCAGTTGATCTTGCGGCTTCAATGATTGAGGAAATCTTGAAACAAGGCCAAATCCCAGAAGCCACATCAGTCCCTTTCCCTCCTATCCAGAGCAACGGACAGGTCTACCCTTCATATCTCAGTCTGTGATAATGTAATGGACTAAAAAGCACCTAACCAAATATTCTAAGTACATATGTTACAATCCATCTCTGTAGTCTGTACTATTCACTACATGTGTTAGCGCATGTTATGGTGCGGAAGTCATACATGTACAGCCCAATCCAGCCCATAAGGGGCTGTGCACCAAGGGGGCAGTAGGAAGCTTCCTTGTGGCACATCATTAGGAAGTTATAAAATATTAGGATTAGAATAATTAGTTTCCTTATTATTTGGGGTTGATTTCCTTTTAGATTATTAGGGATAAGTTTCCCATGTATTAAGGGTTAGTTTCCTTAATCTAGAGATAGGTTTCTTCAGGGTCAAGTCTAGCGGTCTAACCATCCCTATAAAAGAGATAGCATTGTATCTGTTACGACTAAGCAAGAAATAAACAAAGTTAGTCCTTAACCGGTTGGCTAAAGATCAGAGATTTCTTGTTCATTGGGAAAAGTCCCGACCGAGCTTGGAGGGCGACCCCTCGCCTCCCTGGCTAATCAGGCCTTAGAGCCTCTCTATCACGTCAGGGAAGAGCTCAGTGGGCGGTTAGATGAGGACGAGCGCGCTACCCTCAGTCCTCGAACCCGTACCAAACCAACGATCACAACAGCACATGATCTGATTATTTTCCAAATTCATCATTCGTCCACATTTATGTTGATGTGATCTTGAGAAAAGGAAAATGTTGATACGACAGAAAATAATCAGAATATATGGCTGATGGTTCTTTCAATGTTTCTTGAGTATATGTAACCATTTCCAGTGTAGTATTGTTTTTTGGAGGGTTCACTGTAATATATTGACTATTTAGTATACTACTATGTAGGGAATTCTTTTGAGAACGTTAACATCTTCCTTCCCTGTTCACAGGTTGTTCATCCTTTTAGTACCTCGATATTTTTGGGTTTTGATGCAGATCCATCATTAAACATTGCAGCTCGCATCCATGGTCCAAATGTATGTTCTTGTGAAGCAATAAGTGATGTTAGTTAGATTTAATCATAATATTTTTAAATATCACTTTCAGTTTTGTTTTGTCAATTCAGTCTTGTTTAATTTGTCTTTCTTTTGACAAAAATCTAATCTTGAAGCTTTCTCTGACATCCCAATCTGGATGGGAGAAACTGTTTTTGTGCTGCTTGTGCTTCTGATTTGTTTACGCAGGATCAGTATATAAATCACATTACAGAATGAAACAGGGGTGAGTGTTGTACTAAGAGGAAAAGATTCAGGGAATCTTGGCAATTGTCATGCTGAAGGTCGGTAGTTTATGTTGCTAGCTTGTGGAAATTTGCGATTTTGTAAGCTTGTATTTGATCTTGTAATGTCTATTGCAGCATTACAACAACCTCTGCACCTATACCTATCAAGTGTGCATTTGAAGAGCCTAGAAGCTGCAAAAGTTCTAGCAGAAAACCTTCTAGATACAATAGCAGCTGAATTTGGTGCTTCCAGGTCTGTAAATTTGGGCATTTTAATTTTTTCTAGTGTATTAAATGATGAGTTCTTTTGCTTTAATGTCCTATATTTATAACTCTGCGGCTCTGCCTTTATCAAAAATATAAACTTCCATTTTACCAGACCAATTAGATTAATTTGCTAACTAGTGTGATGCAGTCATACACATACAATCTTGCTTCAGTTATGGTATGATCAGACACTAACTCATTTTGATACTATCAGATTTGTACTTGGAATACTTATTTTATAAGAAAATGAGTGCAGTTGTTCCAGTTAATGCAGTAGCTAGCTTACTGAATATTAGGGACCGATGTCCAGAAATTTCCAACCCTTTGCCTATTTTCTCCAACACTGAAGCATGGATTGATTCTGACGTTGGATATTGGATCTTACAAGAAAAGTCTTAGCGTATTTTCATTATATATGTGTTTTGTGGCAGAATTTCTTCTTCAAAAGTATATGGTGCTGTTCCACCTCCGCAGCAGTTGTTGGCTGGTGTCCACACCTCTGGAACAATATCAAATGTGCACTCTACTTTAGGGCCTAATGTGTCAACAGGAGCATCACATTCCTTTGCATCTACTGGAGTTACTGCTCCCATAGTTGCTCCTTCAGTGACACTTCAATCTGGGGCCCCAACTTATTGTGGGGTTCCACCACCTAGTAACCTGATCTGCCCTATTCAACCAGCAAATGGTGGGACATTTTACAGTGGCTATGAGGACATTTATCCCCAAGCAACTCCATTGCAGCAGGTGGCATTAACACTCAAGCATGCTTCTTCAACGGCAACTCAGGTTGTTCCAGCAACATGTACGCCAACAAGCACGATAACAAAGGTGAACTCAAGTGCACAAATGGAGGCAGATAAACGTTCACAAAAGAGGAAATTCCAGGAACTGCCAGTTTCCAAGGCGCCAACAGCAGAACTTCAGGTACCGATTACTTGAACTGATTCAACTGCTTTAGCCTGTAGTTAATATTTGATTTACAGGAGCAGTTACATTACTGTCTTACTGCCTTCTCTTTCCACTGAAAAGAAAAAACTATCCACTCCCTTCTCTTTGTACCCACCCATGAGTTCATCCCCTTTGATCCATGCCCATCCATCTCCCCTGCAATGTTGGCATAGATACCCCACCTCCCCACCCCAATTGTTCTCGGTGGTTTACCTTTCCCAGCTTGCCTTCTGCCATCTTTGGTAAATTCACTGATCTGATTTCTTATCCACACGAACTTCAAGGCAAAAATTTGATAGTGGAGAACCTGTGTGAAATTGATTTTGTTTGTTGTATATTGTGGCTTTGCCAAATGCCAAGGACATATACTTGAATAAAAATTGAATGGTTTGATTATTTACTAGTTGAGAACTTTGAAAATAACATTACTACTTTACATTTTATCTGGCTTCTTTGAAAATAACATTACCACGTTACATTTTATTTGGCTTTCTTTAAACCAGAAAAGGACACTGCAAAATAGATATGTGAAATTTGCCTTCTCCTGAAGGTAATTGCAGTTCCTTCAATGGAGGGGAAATTCAAATTTCATAATTACTAAAAACAATAGTTGATTGCCAGATTGGCATGCTCATTCTTTTTTTGGGCTGTTTTATCTGCTTCTAAGTTCTAACATCTAATTTCATTCCAGGTATTTTCTCTGACCTTGTCTGAAGCTCACAGGGAGGTATATATATATGTGTGTGTGTGTGTGTGGATTTTTTCACAGGGTTTGTTACAAGTTGGAGTTTGCACTTACAATGGAGTTTAACTGACAAGATACAGAGTTCTGCTTGTGAATTGAATGATTGTTTCTATTGCCTTCTTACTGATGCAAAGAATTTCTTAGCCCTTGCATTCAACCTGTTGCTGCCCACATGCAGACTTCATTAGTGGCGATTAACATTGCTACCATGCCTTATATTTTGGAATTGGTGGTTGATATAGTTTTCTTAAAATGTTTTGGTATAGGTTGGTTAAGCTTTATTTTCTTCATCTATTTGGGAAAATGGGTTATAGTTTTTGCATATAGAAAACTTTCTGATTTAGTGACAATTATAAGTAGTACAAACATGCAAAATGAGATGGATATTTTGTCTAGAAACCTCTTAGCTCAATGAAGCGAGCTGTTGTCTTTTTTGCTTTATTAGACACTTTTGGAGAAGTTTCCTTTGTTTTCTTAGTTGTACAAAATTTGCAAAGATGTATGACAGACAGCCATCTCTATAAATTATGTGCTTCAATTTCTATAAATTAGGAAATTACCTTCCCAAAATTGCTATTTTGGCACGATTAATTGATTTCCATGTGGCAAGCCTACTAGTATTGTGATTACATATAAAACGCGTTTTTATGCATTTGTGCTGTTTGTGCACAATTATTGTTGATTTCACCATCCTTTTGCATTTCATCATGTACTATATTCTCAAATGCAAAGGAATTTGACGGGGAAGTGGTTTTTTGTTTCATCTTTCCAGAACTCACAACAAGGGTCCAAATTTGTTAAGACAGGTTTAAATGATTTAGGTAAAATGAGTGGTTCATCAATTGCACCTCCAATGAAAATTCAGCCTGGATCAAATGGGATGCTTCCACAAGATCCGCAGCATATGCCATCACATCTGTCTATATCCAATAACATGCCGCCGCCACCACCCAAGAACATGCCGTCCCCACCTCCCAAGAGCATGCCTCCGCCACCACCTAAGTTCCCTTCGAATGAAATGTTGTCAAGATATGAGAACAGATGTTCAGATTTGAAGGAGCCAATGGCACCTCCAAGGTCCTTGGACTCGAGTTCAGTCTCACCAGGAAAGTTTTGGTCAGCTCAATTACCTTCAAAGGAGCATAGAGAGGAAAGACAAAGTGGTGCATCTGTTTCTGGTAATAGTGAAACACTATAATATAGTTTTTGCACATAGTGATTGACCTAATCTAACTTTGCTAAGCTGCATATTATCGCTGGCATTCGTTTTCAGATACTCTGCTGAAGCTTATGGATTATGGAGATGATGATGATGACGACGACATTGATGAAACGGATAGCGTGCCTCGAGGAAATCCAACTCCGAGTTCAGTGCAGAAACCGTTTTGGGCTGTGTGAAAGTGAGTTTGTTAGGTACTAGTGTGAACGGGAATGGAGGTATAGAATGTTCCCTGGCCTGATGCATCTTCTCAATGCAAGAAGCCATTGAGCTTGCTATTTTGTACCGATGTTAACAGGTCAACAGATTCCCTGACCTAGATACCATCTGATTATATTCCAATCTGAAGTTGTGAACTTGAGCGGTGGATCGTTATTCCTTCAATGTGATGATTTGTGTCAAAATGTTGTAGGCATAGTAATTTACTGTCCTGTAGAATCTAGCAGTCGAAGGCCGTTGTTAATACATTTGTGTTCAGAAGCTTAGATAATTGCATCTTTTTGTCAAGCCTGATTTCACGCGACGTTCCAAGGGTTCGGTAAAGGAAAAATATGCGAAGGTATCGATGTGCTTGTATCAGTGCTGCAACCATGAGATAAATAAGGTGGTAAGTTGCAAAGGCTACCCATGAGATATATCCTCTTGGGAACTTATCGAAATCAGTCAAATCACCATCTGGCCAGATCAGATCCATGCTACTGTGCAGGGTATTGTCAGATTCCCAAGTATTTTCAGCAGAGACTTAGCCAAAATAAGTGCTGAGAAATTGATAGATGAGAAAAATAGAAGAAGCAGATGAGAAAAGGAGGATCAATAAGATGAGGCGGCTAGGGTTCTTTAGTATATATTGCATATGTCTTACAGCGATTCCAAGCTGGCCTTTTATAGCTACAGCTGGAAGTTAAAACTAATCAATCTACGAAAAGTAATTTTCATTACAAGTTACAGTTTAACCATGATAAATTAAAGCTTTTTATTGAAAGTTTTTCTAGCCTTCCGATCCTCATGACTGCTTAGGTTGGCTTCATCTTGGCCACACCATCTCACTTAACGCTTCAAGTTAAACACAGCACTGCCTTGTTCTCGCCTTTCGACTTCTCCATACTCTATTCTTCAGTCCATTCTTCAGGCTTGTCTTCGGTCCTAACTGTTAGAATTAATTGCTATTTACTGTAATCCCCTAGTTACTTGTGTAATCCCCTTGCTAGCCGTGCCGGGTTAATACCCAGCTGGCCTCTTGGGACTCGGCTGGCCCCTTGGGCTACCCTCCTCCAATTAATACCCAGCTGGCCTCTTGGGACTCGGCTGGCTCCTTGGGCTACCCTCCTCCAATCTATTTATATGTAACACCTCTGTAATCTTATCATGAAGTAATCTAAGCCTGTTAGGTTATTGTCTAACATGGTATCAGACTAAACAACGATCCATCTGCTTCCGCTCCCATCCCACCCCGATCCCGGCCGTCGCGCGCGCGCCCTTCTGCTGCTGCGCGCGCCCATGGCCGCCTCCGGCTCCTCCACAGTGGCTACCGCGGCCAAGCTCCGCGACGAAGCCCTCTCTGCTGCTAAGCGCCTGGAGGACGAGGCCTCCTCTCTGCGCACCACCAACACAGAGCGCAGCCAGCAGCTCGCGGAGGAAGCTGCTCTTCTCAAGTCTGCCGCCGCCGCCCGGGCGTGTTCGCGCCTGCTGGCGGCGCTCTTGACAAAGCGCGCCGCAGCCGATGCCCTGGAGCGGCGAGCGCGGCCTCCGGGATCACCTCCGCACCGAAGTTTCGGGCGATGCCGGCGTTCACGAGGATGACGGCGTCCGCCTGCTTCCTCTGAAGCGCGGCCATCGCCCGCCTCCACGATCAAGTCTGCTGCCGTCCGAACATCAAGAACTTAATTCCAATAGTTCTTGATCTTCAATCCTCCAACTACTCCAAGTGTCGCGGCTCGTCCTCCTCATCCTCGGCCTTCGCCTTGAAGGATCACGTCCTCGGCAACGACTCCGCCTTACGATCCGGCGTGGTCGCGCATGGGTATGTCGTCCTCTCCGGCTTTTCAACACCATCTCCGCCGACCTCACGGATGTCATCCACGAGCATGACGGCCTCACCGCCCGGCGGCATGGCTCGGAATCGAGCAGCGATTCCTCAACAATCGCGAGTCCGCGCCATGCTCCTCGGCGCCGAGTTCGCGCTCTCGCCAAGGTGCCTCTCCATCGGCGACTCTCGCCGCAAGATGAAGAGCATGGCGGATGCCCTTGCCGACCTCGGCGAGCCCATCGAGACCGAACTCGGTGCTTGAGCGTTCTGCGGGTCTCAATGAACGTTTCGATTCATGTCGACTTGTCACCCGCCAGAGGCCGTTCCGATCCTTCGCCGATGTTCGTCGCGACCTCCGTTTGGCGAGCTCAACATGGGGCGCCCTCGCCTCTCCTTCGGCTCTTGTCGCGCGCGCCGTCCACCAAGCGCCTACTCGTCATCACTGCGCTGCGCCTCAGGTACCCTCATCAGTGCTGCTCTCATCGATTCTTCTTTGGGCGACCTTTCGATGGCAACGCGGCCGAGCCTTGCGGCGCGCGCTCTGGCGGCTCCATGGCGATCCGCGAGCCGCACCCGGTCTTTGCACCACCACACCACGATGGCGTCACTACTCAACCCGTGGACCGGCTCTATCCACATGTGGCGAGGATCCACCGCCGGCGGAGCTCGTGGTCCCCCACCACGCGCGATCCGACCTACATCTCCGCGAGCTCGATGGCGGCGTGCCACTGCGTACTCGCTCCACCGCCATGCTTCCGGACCTACTACGCACCACCTCAGGCACCTCTGCTTGGCGCCATGGGCCTTGAGGGCCTTGCCGGCGCCTTCACCGTCTCTCTCACCCCACCACCGAGTTCCTCGGACTGGGTGATCGACTCGGGTGCCTCCTCCCACATCACCGCCAACCCTGGTATGGTCACCGCATCGCCATCCTCTTCATTTCCTTCCTCCATTGTCGTAGGCAACGGTGCCACCCTTCCTGTCATTGGCACCGGTTACTCTGTCCTTCCTGGACCCTTTCGCCTCGATAATGTCCTTGTCGCCCCTGACATCATCAGAAATCTCCTTTCTGTTAGAAAATTTACTACTGACAATTTCGTTTCTGTTGAGTTTGACCCTCTTGGTGTTTACGTAAGGATCTCCGTGCGGAACACCCTCCTCGGATGTAACGACGACGGGCCACTTTACACCCTACAGCTGCCTTCATCCACCACTGGCTCCTGCGCCCTTGTCGCCACTCCTTCCCCGACTACCTGGCACAGGCGCCTTGGTCACCCCGGCAAGGCCACTCTTCAGAACCTCGCTCAGTCTTCCTCCATTGTCTGCAGCAAGCCTGAAGTTGACTCCCTCTGCCACGCCTGTCAGCTTGGGCATCATATTCGTCTCCCTTTTACTACTTCCCTGTCTAGAGCATCCAAGAATTTTGATTTAATCCATTGTGACCTGTGGACATCTCCAGTTGTCGGTGTCTCGGTTTCCAATATTATTTAGTTATTCTTGACGATTGCTCCCATTTTCTCTGGACTTTTCCCCTTCGCGTTAAGTCCGATGCTTTCCCCACAATTTCTAATTTCTTCGCTCATGTGTCTACTCAATTCGGCTGCACCATCAAATCAGTCCAATGTGACAACGGTCGAGAGTTTGACAACTCCACCTCTCGTGCTTTCTTTCTTGCTCACGGCACCACCCTCCGCATGTCGTGCCCCTATACCTCCCAGCAAAATGGGAAAGCCGAACGCATGATCCGCACCGTCAACAACGTCACACGAACCCTCCTCTTCCAGGCTTCCATGCCCCCCTCTTACTGGGCTGATGCTCTAGCCACCGCCACCTATCTCATCAATCGCCTCCCTACCAAAACACTAAACATGAGCACTCCTTTCTTCGCCCTCCATGGCACCCTCCCTTCCTATCATGATCTTCGAGCTTTCGGGTGCACCTGCTATCCCAACCTCTCTGCCACCACTCCTCACAAGCTTGCCCCCCGTTCCACTCTCTGTGCGTTTCTTGGTTATTCACCGGATCACAAGGGCTACCGGTGCCTCGACCTCCACACCAACCGCGTCATCATTTCCCGCCACGTTGTCTTCGACGAGACAACGTTCCCTTTCTCCCACAGCCGGCCATCCCCACCCCCGCAGGAACTTGATTTTCTAACTGACGACGACACTATTCCAGTGTCCCCTCTTCCTGCAGGTACACCCGGAGCTGTTGGCCCCTTGCCACCACCTCCCCCGACGCGTGCTCCCTCCCAGCCGGTGCCTCTGGTACCATCGCTGGCCCATGTGGGCACGCCGGCGTCAAGGCTCCTCGGCTTCCCGCCCCCGGCGTCGCCCACAGCACCTCGGTCTTCGCCGCCCCTCCACTCCAGCCGCCGGCAGTGTCGAGGGTCCCACTGTCCTCTGAACAGCGCCCCACTGCGGTCTTCCGGCTCCACCCATCATTCACGTCTGGCGCAGCGTGCCCTGCCCTGCTCTGCCCGCCTCCCGGCGCCCGTGGCTTCCTCCTCGGCGCTCGGCATGGTCCCTCTCCACCTCGCTATGTCAAGAGCGATCCTCCGGTTCTATTGGTCTTGTTTCCATTCCATGGTCGCCAACTCCCATGGCATGGCGACCGTGGAAAGACAGTCTGCGGCGACCTCGCCGCCTTGCATCTGAGGCATTGTCTCCACTACCATGGTCATGCCGTGATGCTCTTCTTGATCCTCATTGGCGCCGAGCCATGGAAGACGAATATCGACCCTTCAGACAACCACACTTGGGACCTCGTCCCCCACGCCAAGGCCAACGTGGTTCTTGGCAAATGGATTTTCAAACACAAGTTCCATACCGATGGCTCATTGGAGAGATACAAGGCTCGTTGGGTTCTTGAGGTTCACTCAACGCCCGGTGTTGATTATGATGAAACCTTGGCCGGTTGTCAAGCCACCATTTGTTCGCCACAATCATCACGGTGGCACACTCCGAGAGATTGGCGATACATCGGCTAGATGTGAAGAACGCTTTTCTACGGAACACTTTCGAGAGGCGATATCGCTCTCGGCCCTCTGGGTTGGCGATCCTGCTCTCCCGATCATGTCTGCAGACTCAACAAATCCCTCTACGGCTTGAAGCAAGCCCAGGTGAACTGCAATGCGGTAGGTTTGCCTCCTTTCGATCTCACTGATTCACTGAAGCCAAGTCGGACACATCTCTCTTCATATCTGACCGCGCACCGAGACGATCTACTTGCTCTTATATGTGGATGACATTGTCCTTACGGCCGTCTCGTGACTCCTTCACCGTGTCATTCTTTGCATTAAAAGGAGTTCTCCATGAAGGATCTTGGACCCTGCATCACTTTCTCGGCATTGCGATTCGGCGCCACAGGATTCTATTCTCCTTTCACAACGTCGACACACTGGATATACTTGCTCGCCATGGCATGAGTGGCGCAAGCCTTGCTCCACTCCGTTGACACTTGTGCAAAAGTACCGGTGATCTTGCACCGTCTGTTCTTGATCCCATCGCTTATCGCGACCTTGTGGGTGCCCTCCATACCTCGCCTTCACTAGGCCCGACATTGCTTATCTTTGTCCAACAAGTGTGCCTTCATATGCATGATCCTCGAGAAACTCATCTTGTCGCCGCCAAGAGGATCCTTCGCTACCTTGAGGTACCCTCGGTCATGGTCCGGTCATTCCCGAACGGCCGAACACGACTCGTGTGTACCGACGCCGATTGGGTGGTTGTCCGAACACCGCGCTCCACCTCCGGCTCACGCCGTCTTCCTCGAGGCGGCTGATCTCCGGTCATCAAGCGGTAGCCCATCGCATCTCCGGTCGGTCTTGAAGCGAGATCTGAATTTGTTTAAGCGGCGTCATTTGAAACCTCTTGGTGCGGCAATCGCTCGAGAACTTCTCCATCCCCGGACTCTGCTGTCTCATCTCTCGCGACAATGTCGGTGCCGTCTACCTCTCCACCAACCCCATTCAACATCGGCGCACCAAGCACGTGGAAATCGATCTTCACCGTCCAGTGAGCAGTCGCCATGGGTCTTGTCCGGGTTCTTCATGTGCCCACCATGTCGCAGTTCTCCGATGTCTTCACCAAGGGGCTCCCTTCCTGTGTCTTCATGGATTTTCGCTCCAGTCTGAACGTTCGCTCCACCGACGATCTGACTGCGGGGGGGTGTTAGAATTAATTGCTATTCTTGTAATCCCTAGTTACTTGTGTAACCCCTTGCTAGTGTCTTGGGTTAATACCAGTGGCCTCTTGGGACTCGGTGGCCCCTTGGGCTACCCTCCTCCAATTAATACCAGTGGCCTCTTGGGACTCGGTGGCTCCTTGGGCTACCCTCCTCCAATCTATTTATATGTAACACCTCTGTAATCTTATCATGAAGTAATCTAAGCCTGTTAGGTTATTGTCTAACACTAACAATTACCCCTTCCTTCAGAATGTTCTTGTCCTCAAGAATGGAAACCCGGAAAGACCTTAGCTATGAAATCTGCGTCCTCCCATGTAGCAGCTTCAACTGGTAAGTTTATCCATTGAATTAACCATTGTATAACAGGTACACTATTCCTGGGAATCATCCTTCTCTCCAAAATTGCAGCTGGATAAACCTTTATATTTCCTTCGCTGTCAACTAATGGTAGTTCCGAACTGGGAATCACTTTAGGCCCCAAATGTTTCTTGAGTTGGCTCACATGGAATACGGGATGTAATTGGCAACAACATTTTATAAGCAACTTGTCCAATCCTTTCTATGATCCTAAAAGGCCCATAGAACTTTGGATGCAGCTTTAGGGATCTATGCAAACTGAGAGAAGTGTGCTGGTAAGGCTGAATTTTAAGATATACCATGTCTCCTTCTGCAAATTCCCTCCCTTTCCTCTTCTTGTTTGCATATTTACTGATTCTCTCTTGAGCCTTGAGCAGGTTATCTTTAATGACTTGATTGGCTAACTGCCTCCGCTGCAATAATCCCCTCACTTCCTCATTTGGAGAATCCGGTAGTATTACTTCAGTAAACATGGGGGGTGAGAAGCCATATAGAGCTTGAAATGGGGTCATCTCCAAGCTGGTATGATAACTCGTATTGTACCACCATTCGGCTAACGACAACCAGTTCTTCCACTTCTTAGGGCTAGCAAACATCATGCATCTAAGATAACCCTCCAAGCATTGATTAACCCGTTCGGTTTAACCATCCGTTTGGGGGTGATAAGAAGTACTGAACCTCAATTTAACTCCTAGAGACTTAAATAACTCTTGCCAAAGGTGCTTGTGAAAATTCTATCCCTATCTGATACAATAACTGCAGGAAGTCCATGGAGCTTATACACACCCTCAAGGAACTCATGAGCTACCTGCTGAACTGTAAATGGATGGCTCATTTCAAAGAAATGTGAGTACTTAGTGAACCTGTCCACTATTACCAATATCACTTCCTTACCTTCGGATTTTGGTAATCCCTCAATGAAGTCCATAGAAATATGAGTCCAAACCTTTTCCGGTACTGGTAGAGGCTGCAGCAAACCAGGGTAAGGTGTGTGTTCACTTTTGTTCTTTTGACATACTGGACATTCCTTCACAAATGAGATAACGGTTTGCTTCATACCGACCCAGTGGAAAAGAAGCTTCAATCTTTGATAGGTGGCTCTCTCTCCCGAATGACCCCCAAGGGTTGAGGTGTGACAAGATTCTATGAGCTGCTGCCTTAGTCCGGAATTTGCCCCTACATTAATTCTATTCTTATACCTTAAAATTCATCCATTCAATGTATAATTAAGCTCAACTTGAGGATCTACAGTCAGTTTCGTAATCAATTCCTTGTAATGCTCATAACTTTTAAGGATTTATATTATCCAAACTGGTACTGCTGCAGTAATAGCGTTGAACTGCTCTTTAATGACAACTCTTAACAAAGCATCCGCTGCACGATTCTCACGACCTTTCTTGTACTCAACCTTGTAATTGTACCCCAACAGCTTCACTAATAGTTTATGTTGTATGCCATCAGTTAACTTCTGGTCTTGAATATATTTCAAGCTTTGCTGATCTGTCCTAATAATCAGAAGTGACCCTGCAAAATAGTGTCTCCACTTTTTGAGGGCTTCAATGATTGCCAGTGCTTCCTTATCATATGTTGAGTAGGCTGCAGCCTTGGGCCCCAGAGCTTTGCTCATGAATGCAATAGGTTTGTGGTTCTGCATCAATACTGCTCCCATGCCATATCCACTTGCATCTGTTTCCAAGATAAAAGGCTAACCGTAATCTGGTAAAGCAAGCACTGGCGCCCGGGTCATTGCCTCCTTTAGATTCAAAAAGGATGAATTCTGAGAGTCTTGCCATGCAAATGCATTCTTCTTCAGAGCTTCGAACAGGGGCTTGCATATAATCCCATAGTTTTGGATGAACCTTCTATAATACCCCATGAGACCCAAGAAACTCCTTAGTTGAGTGGAATTCTGAGGTGGAGGCCAATTTTCTATCGCTACTATCTTGGTTGGGTCTGTAGCTACTCCCCCTCCATGAATGATATGTCCTAGGTACTCAATATGCTTTTGACCAAAATCACATTTACTCATCTTGGCGTATAGATTATTTTTCTTAAGGACCTTTAGCACTTGTATCAAATGATCCTTATGCTTCTCCATTGACTTGTTGTATATCAGTATATCATCAAAGAATACAAACACAAACTTCCTCAAAAATTGCGATAATACATCATTCATTAGAGCATGAAAAGTGGCGGGAGCATTGGTTAACCCAAAGGGCATGACAATGAATTCATAGTGTCCACAATGGGTGCTAAATGCTGCCTTCTTGACATCTTCTTCTTTCATCCTAATTTGATGGTAACCCGACCTCAAGTCAATTTTTGAAAATACTTGGGCTCCATGTAATTCATCCAATAGGTCTTCTATCACTGGAATTGGATATTTGTTTTTAATGGTGTTTGCGTTGGGCTGCCGGTAATCAATGCACATCCTCTGTGTACCATCCTTTTTCTTGACTAAGATTGCAGGTGAATAGTAAGGACTAACACTAGGTCTGATGGTCTTAGAGTTTAGTAATTGCTCAATGATTTCCTCCATGGCATTCTTTTGATGAAACGGTAGTCTATACGGTCTTTTGTTAAAGGGACTATCTTCAGTTTTCAAAGGAATGGAATGGTCACATTTCCTATTAGGAAGTAGCTCCATAGGTTCAGCAAACACACTCTGAAATTTCTGCAAAATTGTTGCTATCTCAGCCGAAGTTACTGTCTTTTTGAGAGAATCCTCCTTCGTGTCACATACATACACTACTGCTCCCATCACCCCCTTTCCATCAGTTTTTTGCAATTTCTCGATTGGTACAATACAGTTGGCCGCTGGAAGCATTTCATCTAAGAATGTAACCTTCTCTCTGCCATAATGATTAACACAGAGTTCTCTAGTTTTGAGGTTGAGGCTAATAGGACTATGTGTATATATCCAATCTGCCCCCAATATGAAATCATACCCCCTTAGGTCAAAAACCCGGAAAGTATTGACAAACTCTGATCCTTGTATAGTATACTTGCAATCTTCACACTTTGCTTTACTCTACAAGGTTTCTCCATTGGCTACTACAACTCTCACAGCCGAATTGTTTTGGATTGTACATCCAGCCTTCAATGTCATACTAGTGTCAATAAAAGTACCACTACTTCCACTGTCCACCAAAGCAGTTCCCTTGACCTTGCCCAATTGAACCATCAAAGTGAAGGTCTGTTTGGCTGAGCTAGTTCCTTGAACAACATGTACTGATAATTGAAATGGAGATCCCTCTTCTCCTTGAACTTCTCCTTCCAGCTGTTCTGGTTCCAGAGAATCATCTCCATCTTCCTGTCCTTCCCGTTCTTCTTTGACTTCTTCCTCCTGAGTAACCATAGCTCTTACTTGCCTATTCATTTTGCATTCCTGTTTGTGACCAGGATACCATTTCTCATTACATCTGAAACATCTTCCCTCATTCTTGGCAGGTGTGTTTTGACCCCCCACTTGTATTAGAGTTCCTATTCCGTTCCATCTTAATGCTCTTATATGTGTTTCCCTTGTTGCCATTCCACAATGCATTACTTCCCCTGATATTTCCCTTGAAAGTACTGGGCTTAACCCTTCAGAAGGGATTGGATTGTTCAAACCTCTTAGCTACCCAATATGCATCAGTCAAGGTAGCTAGATTCTGTAACTGTGAATGACTCTGGATATAGTCCTTTAATCTGGCAATGAAACTCCGAGTATAGTACTCTTCGGGAAGATAAGGGTTGTCTCTTCTGACTAATGCCATTGCCTCTTCAAACACATCAATGTAAGATGAGACTGTAGTTTGCTGCTTTACTGCATGGAATGCTGCCACTACGTCATACACTGATTGCTGGGCAAATCTCTTTCCGATAGCCATGCAGAATTGGTGCCAAGACATATTTTCCACCCGCATTCCAGAACCAGTCCACCAAGTTTCAGCTTGGCCTACAAGGTACAATACTGCAATTTCAACCCTTTGATTCCTGGGTACCTTAGAAATCTCAAAGTACTTGTTTGCCTTTTTGATCCATGCATCCACCTTTTCTCCATCAAATTCTGGAAAGGTAAGTTTTGGTCCCTTAGCAAAAATTATATGATTATAATTTTCCAACTGATGCTCTTTATTACCAACCTGTCTCATCCTCTCCTCCCATTCTAGATTGGCATACTCATTGAGGGTAGGAGAACTTGTTACTCTTGTGGACCAATGTTGCTGTTGTTAGAGATATATATGTGTTAGAGTAGGACTCTAGATTTGATTTGGTTTTCTTATCTGTAACATGTCTTGTGTATATATACTGGCCCATTAGCCCCTTGATAATACAAGCGCTATTCATGACATGGTATCAGAGCGTACCTAGGGTTTGTCGAGCCGCCGCCCGACTTTGCTTGACGTCCGGACCCGGACTCGGCGCGCCTTGCTTGGCGTCGCCTCCACCACCGTCGCTGCGGTGTCCTCGTCCTCAGCCTTGCGCCAGGCTCGGCTGGCCGGAGCTCATCGCGCCGTGTCGATCGGGCCCGACGCACCGCCTCTTTGGACCGACGACGCTAGTAATCTTCGTCGCCGCCCGATCACAACCGAGCCCGACTCCGCTCGGCGCTCGTCTGGCTCGCCAATCCGCTATCTGCCGCCGTCGCCGCTTCTCGGCGGCCGGAGTTGCCGCCGCCTCCGCCTGCCTCTGTCGAACCGCGCCGCGAGTCCATCGCCGCCCGCCACGCCAGCGGCGCGCGCTCGATCTTGGAGCGGCTCTAGTCTTGTCGGCGACCCCGCGCCGTCGCCTCCACATCGGCCGAAGCGGCGCCCGTCTTGCCGACGACCCGCGATCGCCGCCGGCTCTCAGACGAACCGCCGTCGCCATCACACAAGGGGAAACCTAGTCGTTTCCCGTTTGGCGATGGTAGGGTAAGAGCCGGCCCGACCGGTTCCTTTTAAAGGAGCCGAAAGAGAAAAAAAAAAGAAGGCAAAAAAAAAATCGGTCTAATCGCCGCGCCATCCAGCGCCGCCTATTAGACTACGTTACCTTTGTTGCTTCCAGCGTCGCCTACCAATGGGTACCGTTTTCCTCCCTCGCTGCCCGGTGATCTTCGACGGTGTTAACTACACCGACTTCGTGTCTCACATGCGCATCCATATGCGTGGTCTTCATCTCTGGGGCGTCCTCTCTGGCGATGTCACCTGCCCGCCATGCCCTACTCCTCCGACGGAGCCTACGTCTGTTGCGCTTCCCCCGACAGCTGACAAGGATGCTATTGAGGCTGCTGGCTTTGCTGATGAGAAGGTTGCCTCTGCCTACCAAGAGGCTCTGGACTCCTACATGGATCGCTTGACTATCTACACTTAGTGGTGCGACGACGACACTCGGGCTGCTGCTTTGTCTTTATCGCCAGTGTTCAGCCTCAGTTTTCTTCTGAGATTGTGGGATTTTCATCGGCTGTCCAGACGTGGACTCATCTTCGACAGCGCTCACGAACCCTCCGGAGATGCCCTCTACCATCCGATGAGTTCGTCGAGCACTCTCTTGGCGGGTGATGCTACTGTTGACGCCTTCTACGCTCAGAGTTCTGCGATGCAGCGTCAATCGGACTCTCTTCGCCCGCTTTGCTGTCGTTCTGTTCGTCTTTGCTGGTATCTTCTTGCGACACAGGAGTTTCAGCGTGTCTGAGTTTCTTACTCGCCGTCCCGAAGTTCGGCGGGCGTGCCCGGCTACTTGCACGCCACCTCGTGTCACTCTTCGGAGGCTCTTCCGAGATACATGCGAGAGAGACTCGTCTCGAGTGGTCTTTGGTGCGATGCCACTTCCTCCGTGCTCGCCGCCCGTACACTGCTACACCGAGCGCTTCACGCTTGATCTGTTGCCTCCTCGGTGGTGCCACAGTGGTGGTGGCCGCCCTCCATCTGGCGGTGGCCGTCCTCGCTGCTCCTACTGTAACAAGGTCGGCCACATTGAGTCCCAGTGCTACAAGAAGCAGCGGCATCTTTCACGTCGTTCTTCTCCTAGCACTGGCACCGGTACTTCTACATCGACGTCGCGCCGACTACTTCGCGATTTCTCTCAGCGCGGAGATAGCGGACCGACACCTACTGCTACTTGTGTTCTTCCTCGGCGGAGTTCTGCGGGTTACGCTCATCGACTCTTGAACAGCGAAACCACCTCCTACACAGTCAGGTATCTCCCCGTGGATCCTTGATTCCGGAGCATCCTTCCACATGACTTCTGATTCTTCCACTCTGTCTTTTGTTACACCTCTTGATTCCCTATCAGTGTGCTTACTGCTGATGGTACCTCTCTTCTGTCTCAGTCGAGGACCTCTTAGCAACTCATCTTTTCATGTTCCTTCATTGCTCATGTTCCTCGTCTAACCATGCGACTTCTTTGCGGGACGATTCATCGATTTTGGTTGTCGGGTCATTCTTGACTCTGACTCTTGTTGTGTTCGGGACCGCCACACGGAGCTCGGTTGGTTACGGCCCGCGGTGCCTTGACTCACAGCGTCTCAGGAGCTTGACTGCTTCACCTTCCTTCTGCGCCACCGCCGCCACTCAGCCTCTCCGCCTCTGCCACTCTGTCTACCGGCTCTTTCCAGCAGTGGCATCACCGTCTTGGCCATCTGTGTGGCTCTCGTCTGTCGTCTTTAGTTCGTCGTGGTCTTCTGGGGTCTGTCTCAGGAGACGTGTCTCTACATTGTTAGGGCTGTAAGTTAGGCAAACAGCTTCAGCTTCCTTATCCTCATAGTGAGTCAGTGTCTCAGCGCCCATTTGATCTTGTTCATTCAGATGTTTGGGGCCCGGCTCCCTTCGTTTCGAAAGGAGGTCATCGATATTATATCATATTTATAGATGATTTCTCTCGCCACACTTGGATATATTTCATGTCTTCTCGTAGTGAGGTCTTGTCTATCTACAAATAATTTCCCACTATGGTTCACACACAGTTCTCCACTCCTATTCGTGTCTTTCGTGCTGACTCTGCTGGCGAGTACCTCTCTCATCACCTGCGCAGCTTCCTTGCTGAGCAGGGTACCCTCGCTCAGTTCTCTTGTCCTGGTGCTCATGCTCAGAATGGTGTTGCTGAGCGCAAGCATCGTCACCTCCTTGAGTCAGCTCGTGCACTGATGATTGCAGCCTCTATTCCACCTCACTTTTGGGCCGAGGTTGTTTCCACTGCCACCTATCTCGTCAACATCCAGCCTTCTTCTGCTCTTCAGGGCGCAATCCCGTTTGAGCGTCTCTGTGGTCTCCTTCCTGACTACTCTGCCCTTCGTCTGTTTGGCTGCGTTTGCTACGTTCTCCTCGCCCCTCGAGAACGCACTAAACCGACCGCTCGATCGTTGAGTGTGTTTTTCGGGATACTGATCGAGCACAAGGGCTATAGGTGCTGGGATCCTGTTGGTCGCCGGATGCGGATTTCTCGGGATGTGACTTTCGACGAGTCTCGTTCCTTCTACCCACGTCCTGTCTCTCCTTCGGCTTCCTCTGTGGAGTCTCTGTCTTTTTTGACCTTTCCAGATACACCTATCTCTGTCTTGCCCTCGTCCACCCGTCCCACTGAGTCTCCACATATTTCTCTTGTGGCCCCTCCGCCATTGTCGCCTCCTGCGGCTCCTCAGGCTCCCCCCACTACACTCGTCTACACTCGCCGACCTCGTATTGAGGATCTTCCAGATGAGCCCTCTTCTCCTGATGTTTCATCTTCTTCTGCTGCTTCATCTTCCCCTGATGGGCCGTCTTCTCCTCGCTACGCTCTTCGTGATCGCCAGTCGATTCGGCCCCCTGCCCATTTTGCCTTTGCTGGCGCAGCTACTCGTGAGCCTGCCTCCTCCGGATCTTTGTTACTCATCCCGAGTGGCGATGCCATGGCCGAGAGAGATTGCTGCCCTCGAGCGTACTGGTACTTGGGATCTTGTTCCCTTTCCATCTCACTCTCGTCCCATCACATGTAAGTGGGTCTATAAGATTAAGACTCGCTCTGATGGCTCTCTTGAGCGCTATAAGGCACGTCTTGTTGCTCGTGGCTTCCAGCAGGAGCATGGTCGTGACTACGATGAGACTTTTGCTCCTGGGCCCACATGACCACTGTCCGCACTCTTCTTTCGGTGGCGTCTATTCGCCACTGGTTTGTTTCTCAGCTTGATGTCAAGAATGCCTTTCTTAATGGCAAGTTGCGTGAGGAGGTCTACATGCATCCGCCATCGGGTATTCATTCTCGAGGGTATGGTCTGCATGCGCCGCCGCTCTCTCTATGGCCTTAAACAATCCCCTCGTGCTTGGTTTGAGCGTTTCTCCTCTGTGGTCACTGCTGCTGGCTTTTCAGCAAGTGATTATGATCCTGCGCTCTTTTTCCACACTTCGTCTCGTGGTCGGACTCTTCTTCTTCTTTATGTTGATGATATGATCATTACCGGAGATGACTTTGAGTACATTGCCTTTGTCAAGGCTCATCTTAGTGAGCAGTTCCTTATGTCGGATCTTGGTTCTCTTCGTTACTTCCTTGGGATTGAGGTTACTTCCACTCCAGATGTTTTCTTTACGTCCCAAGAGAAGTATATGCAGGATCTTCTTGATCGCGCCTCCTCATCGACGACAGATCGTTGAGACTCCCATGGAGCTCAATATTCACCTCCGACCCTCTGATGGCGAGCCTCTTTCTGATCCGACTCGCTATCGTCATCTTGTTGGGAGTCTTGTCTACTTTGCTATTACTCGTCTGGATATCACCTATCCAGTTCACATTCTGAGTCAGTTCGTTTCTGCTCCCACTCAGGTCCACTACAGCCACCTTCTTCGAGTTCTGCGATACCTTCGTGGGACTATCTCTCGCCGTCTCTTCTTTCCACGCTCGAGCTCGTTCTGACTTCAGCTTATTCGGATGCTACTTGGGCGGCGATCCTCCGATCGCGGTCTATCTCTCGCCATCGTGTTTTTCTTGGTGGTTCGCTTATTGCCTGGAAGACGAAGAAACAAACTGCAGTGTCCCGTTCGAGTGCATAGGCTGAGTTGCGAACTATAGCTCTCTTGACAGCAGAGATTACTTGGCTACGGTGGTTACTTGAGGATTTATGTGTTCCTGTTAGTACACCGACTCCTCTCTTGTCGACAAGACAAAGTGCTTATCGGTATGCTGCAGTGACCACGTGAAGCATGAGCTCACCAAGCATATTGGTGTTGATGCTTCCTTCATGAGGTCTTGTGTGCATGATCGGTGATTGCTCTTGATATGTGCCTTGAGCTTGGATATCGGATTTCTTCACGAAGGCCCAGACTCGAGCACAGCACGGTTTCTACCTCTCCAAACTCAGTGTTGTTGATCCACCATGAGTTTGAGGGGGGTGTTAGAGATATATATGTTAGAGATATATATGTGTTAGAGTAGGACTCTAGATTTGATTTGGTTTCCTTATCTGTAACATGTCTTGTGTATATATACTGGCCCATTGACCCCTTGATAATACAAGCGCTATTCATGACAGCTGTGACCCCCCAGATCTGCTGACAATAAACATGGTACTATACCGAACTGCAAGTTATGATTTGGGAGTACATTACCCATCGGTTGGGGTAGCAGGGGAGGCACTTGAGTGCTCATCAATACACGGGCTAACGGGGGATTGATACTATCCTCTATTACTGGAAATCCTTGATGGTTAAGAACTTTTGGACTGGGTGTTCTGTTAGCAAATTGGATCTGACTGGCACTAACCCCTTCAACAGGAAAAGCTATAGTGCTTGGACGAACAACACTAGCTGGAGAAAAATTTGCTATTGGGGAAAAATTGGGGTGCTTAAAATTACTTCTGAAGCTTGAGAACCGATCTGAAGGATCCTCATTCTCCTGGTTCCTTTGGGTCGATCGAAGCACCAAAGTGTTTACAGCAGCAATCAGTTGACTCATTTGCTTACTATACTGCTCCATGTGTTGATTGTGCTCTTATTGACCTTTCCTCATAAGATCTATACTTCTCTTCACTTCTTCCAACTCGACTCTGGTTACATACGGTTGGCTCTCTTCTTCTTCCACATCATCCTTCCCCTGTCTAGCCATCTTCCAGATTCTAAGAATTGACCGGGGATTTTATCAAGGAATCAAGAGATTTCCTCAACCCGAGACAGATCTCTAATTACCTTCAACAGTTCCCCTAAATCCACTCAATTCGGAATTTCACAGGGAAACAGGTTTTCAAACCCTTGCTTGCACTACTCGAGATCAGATCTAGAGCCAAGATCAAAGCTCTTATACCATATTGTCAGATTCCCAAGTATTTTCAACAGAGACTTAGCCAAAATAAGTGCTGAGAAATTGATAGATGAGAAAAATAGAAGAAGCAGGATGAGGAAAGGAGGATCAATAAGATGAGGCGGCTAGGGTTCTTTAGTATATATTGCATATGTCTTACAGTGATTCCAAGCTGGCCTTTTATAGCTACAGCTGGAAGTTAAAACTAATCAATCTACCAAAAGTAATTTTCATTACAAGCTACAGTTTAACCATGATAAGCTAAAGCTTTTTACTGAAAGTTTTTCTAGCCTTCCGATCCTCATGACTGCTTCGATTGGCTTCATCTTGGCCACACCATCTCACTTAACGCTTCAAGTTAATCACAGCACTGTCTTGCTCTTGCCTTCCGACTTCTCCGGACTCTATTCTTCAGACGCTTCTTCAGTCCATTCTTCAGGCTTGTCTTCGGTCCTGACAGGTATTCCGAGGTTTAACCCTCGCAGAATTCCAGTTTCAACTCATCTTGAAAAAAAATGGAGATCGCTTTTGGCAAGTTACGTCTGAGGGCTCAGTGTCTGTTTGTAGCTTAGACGTCACTCTTACCTCGCTTTACTTCGTCGTAGTGGCTCGAGCTCTTGGGCGGAGCAAGCGAGCATGATGGAGCCGCCGCCCGGAACGACGGTGGTGGTGGCGGTGGTGCATGCGCTGGTCGCTTTTAGCGCGGTGGCGGTCGGAGGCGGCGGCGAGCAGCCGCTGTCGAGGATCGGCATCCACCGGACCACCTTCGCGATCCAGCCGGGCGCCTTCGTCGACGCCTCGCCGCTCCTTCTCGGCCTGGAGGTGAGCTTCCTGAAACGTTCACGCCTCTAGCATTGCTGGAGCGCAACCCCAAACCATCAATCCCCGAGTACCCGTACACCGGAGCTTAAGAATTCTGGTCGCCGCCAGACTTAATTTAGTAAATCAATACCAGTATAGATGTATGATGTCCGAGAAAACCAAAATTGGCAGCATGACTGAGAACCAGAAGATCACATTTGATGTTTTGAAACATGGGTTTCATCATGCATAGGATGTAATCTGATTATCGGATACCATGTTTGTTACAGGGACAGGACCGAGAATGGGTGACCCTCAGATATAACAACCCCAAACCATCGAAGGATGACTGGATTGGGGTCTTTTCTCCTGCTAATTTCAGGTAGATACACACCTCTAATATTTCCCTTAGTATAACAGTGCATGCTTCTTGTTGCCGAACTGAAGGTTTCATTAAGAGAGAAGAAGAAGATGAATTGAAAGCTTATTTAGATTCTTTTTATTGGATCTACCAGTGATTCCATTTGTCCCTCGGAGAGCCAATGGGTCGAACCCCCTCTTATATGCACGGCTCCTATTAAGGTTGGTGATATTTCCTGGGAGCCTTCCTCCATGTGAAGTTTATATGAAACCTCAGAACACTTGTTCGAAGAACATGCGCTGAATAATGTATCATGTTTTGGCAGTTCCAATCTGCAAACTACAAGAATCTTGACTATGGAAAGACTGGAAAGGGATCCTTGAGGCTTCAGCTAATTAATCAGAGGGAGGATTTCTCATTTGCATTATTTTCTGGAGGCCTCTCAAACGTATGTATCAAAATATCAAAATCTCTTCATTTGTTCAGTGTGGAAGCTCAATATACTGAACTGTAGGGTGTTTAAACCGAACATTTTCAAATTTTTTTAAGGAATTACTACTTCTGTTCTTTTTTACTTGATGTTTTAGACATCGACACGGTCTCCAATACACACTTTTGATCCTTACTTTTTCTAATTATATATTAGTAAAAAATATAAAAAATTAAATGACATGAAAGTAGTTTTGATGGCAGATCTAGTGATATCATTTTTCACGTGACAAATCCAAATACTTTTGTGCACATTAGCGGTCAAAGTTTAAAAAGGTTGATTGCACACATTCTAAGACGACATCTAAAAAAGAACGGAGGGAGTAATATTTTCATTTTGTGCATGACAATTAATGCTGTTTTAGCTGAGTTACACTACTATATTTCTTTTAATGCTTCTCATTTTATTTTATATACACCATGACTGATAAGTACTATGTGCTCTAACTTGGCTATGTGCATCTTTTGTATAATATGACAGCCGAAGCTTATCGCACACTCACAAAGAGTAACTTTCGTAAACCCAAAGGCTCCTGTGTACCCACGCCTAGCGCAAGGAAAATCCTGGGATGTAGTAAGTACTATTTTCTTAAGTATTTCATAAATAATGAAGTATCAATTCAGCATTATATTCTATTCTATGACCTGCGGAGAAAAATATTAAATGCAAAAAAAAAAACGAAAAAATAGCTTATTGCCATTTGGCAATTTTTTCCCTAGCTGTAACAAAACCTTATATTCTGATCAAAAATATTTTGTAAATGAGCTGGAATTTTCAAAGCAACATAAAGTCAGAAACTGAAAATTTTAAGGTCTTTCATATACTTCTCATTTGGGTGAGTAGTTGTAATTTTCTATCTTCAGAAATTGTTCTTCGTTGTCAGAGTTTCTTAACGGAATGTGTGCCTAAGTGATTCTGTGAATCAGATTGTACCATATTTTCAGGATGTTGTCTGATGTTAAGTGATTCTAGATGACAGTAACATGGACAAGTGGATATAGTACCAATGAGGCTACACCATTTGTCAAATGGGGCGTAGAAGGGCAAATCCAAAACCTTTCTCCTGCAGGCACCCTTACTTTCAGTCGCAACACGATGTGTGGTTAGTAATTCTCATCATATGCACAGAAAGTCATATCTTCGTAGTGTTTAAAAAAATCCGTCTTAAAAGAAATTGTTATGGCAGAACAGTCCTTATATTTCTGCATTTGTATTTAGTGTGGCAGAGTTCTAAAGCAAAGTAAGATTCATGTGTAACTTTTGATGAACCATGTAAAACATATAACATTGTCATGGTTTTACAACAGGTCCTCCTGCTAGGACAGTTGGATGGCGTGATCCTGGTTTCATACATACAAGTTTCCTCAAGGACTTGTGGCCTAATTTCATGTAAATGAGTGTTCACAACCTTGTCTTATCTACACCTGTGCTCCCATTAGCTATTCAATTTCACAAATGCAAGTGCCAACAAGTTTTACAGGTGAGTTTAAATTTCAGGTACACATACAGAATTGGCCATCGGCTATTTAACGGCTCTATTGTTTTGGGACACCAGTATAGCTTCCAAGCGCCTCCTTATCCTGGGGACGACTCTTTGCAATGTGTTGTCATTTTTGGAGATATGGGAAAGGTGTGAATTTGATGTCACTTCAGCAGTATGTTTTTTGTGCTTTCTTTTAGCTGTAGAACATGTAATAGCATTCTTATATAACTGATCACTGATTACCTATGGGACTGTTGGCAGAAGGTCAATTTCGCACCTCTTGATTTCTAGTCCATCTTATCTGCGTTCTAGTTAAACTAGGAGTTTATCCACCGAAATGTGGCATGTTAATTTTGTTGATGTGGAAAGTATCAGTCCTCTCCTCCTGGTAATGACAAAATTCTTGCTATGTTCAGTTTTCTTCATAAGTTTTATCATCTCGAGTCAAAACTAACAAGCAAGAAAAAAAAAGTACAAGAGAAAGCATTCACAAGAAAAATTGATGAGGTTTCCTTTTCTGCTTGACCTTAAAACTGGCATTTCCACTCTTTGCTCAGGCTGAGGTTGATGGCTCAATGAGTACAACGACTTTGAGCCTGGTTCACTCAACACGACTTACCAGCTAATTAAAGACTTGAAGAATATCGATATGGTAATCCATATTGGAGACATCTGCTATGCAAATGGTTATCTGTCACAGTGGGATCAATTCACTGCACAGGTTGAACCCATTGCTTCCACTGTACCTTACATGGTTGGAAGGTACTTGACAATAGAAATGAACTAAAAACATGATGGAAAAATGTTCATGCTATGTTTCTGATGGTATTGATTTGTTCTTGCAGCGGTAACCACGAAAGAGATTGGCCTGGATCAGGATCCTTCTACGGGAATTTGGACTCAGGTGGTGAATGCGGTGTACCAGCTCAGAACATGTTTTATGTGCCAGCAGAGAACCGTGAGCAGTTCTGGTAGGACATTTTTTCTTTTATGAATTTGGTCAATACATGACATGAAACGTTGAAACCAGAACAAGCTACATGACCAATTATAAGGATATTTTTGGTTCATTAGAAGATCATGAAACAAAGCACCTTTTTTGAATACGCAACTACTACCTGCTACATCTATATTGAAGCTATTAGTTCATGGCACTTCGCTGCATTTCTGCCTATCTTATTTCCCTATAAAAGGCTACACCATTTTCAATATTTTGCTCAAATAAGCTCTTCATAAACGTGAGATCATCCTTCCAGGTACTCGATGGACTACGGGATGTTCCGTTTCTGCATTGCCAACACCGAGCTGGACTGGAGGCCGGGCACCGAGCAGTACAAGTTCATCGAGCACTGCTTCTCCTCTGTCGATCGGCAGAAGCAGCCGTGGCTCATCTTCCTCGCGCACCGCGTTCTCGGGTATTCATCCGCCAGCTTCTACGGCGACGAAGGAACCACCGAGGAGCCCATGGGAAGGGAGAGCCTCCAATCGCTCTGGCAAAAGTACAGGGTCGACATCGCGCTGTACGGCCACGTCCACAGCTACGAGCGAACTTGCCCAGTATATGAGGTTGCTAGCATTAGCATCCTGGCTTTCAGCTGTAGTTGCTCATGCTTTCTTGTGACTTATCACTTCAGTGTTGTGCGTCAAATGCAGAATGTATGCGTGGCGAAGGGGTCGAGCCACTACAGCGGCGCCTTCACGGCGACGACGCACGTGGTGGTCGGCGGCGGCGGCGCGAGCCTGGCGGACTACGCGGGCGTCCGGGCGCGGTGGAGCCACGTGCAGGACCGCGATTACGGGTTCGTGAAGCTGACGGCCTTCAACCACACGACGCTGCTGTTGGAGTACAGGAGGAGCCGGGACGGCAGCGTGCACGACCACTTCGCCGTCTCCCGCGACTACCGCGACGTCCTGGCCTGCGGCGTCGACAACTGCCCGAGCACCACCTTGGCGTCCTGAGCTCGCCGCGCGCCGCGCGTCGCAATTCAGGTTGTTGTTCGAGTCGATCTGTTGCCGCTGCTGTTGTTTGGTAGACAAAATGTTCAGGGGGCTCCGCCGCCATGTAAGAAGAACCTTATGACCACTAAAAAAGGAAGAACAAAAAAGCATCTCCGTGAAAATCGATCGGCAACGCGAAGCATCCTGGACGCCGTCCGGAGGCGGAGCTACGGCGGTAGTGGACCCGTTGTATCCTGCATCACGCCGGCGAGTGGGCCATGTACGGAGTACGGTCCTGGTATTTTTGAACCGTCCGATCACAGCCGTGCGGCGTAGATCAGGGTCCCAGCCTTAAACCGTCTTATCCGTTTCCACCTCCCAGATTTGGATCGCGGATGTTACCCGCGATCGTGGACGCTCGATCATCGTTTCACGGTCAAGATTCAGGGGCTATCAGTACGTTGCGCTGCGGTGGCGCTTTTGCTCGCAGTCGCAGGGCCCTCTCACCACTCGCTGTTATCCGTCTCCACCTCCCAGATTTGGATCGCGAATTTACAGCGCGATCGTGGGCCGCTCGATCCACGCCGTGCGGCTCAGATCGAGGAGGAGCTGACCGCTTACATCCGCGGCAGAATCGCGTGCGGTGCGACTCGAGCCGGAATTGTGGGCCGCAAATTCGAAACGGGCTTATCATTTTGTTTTGGGGCGGCGTGTGATTTGGGCTTGTTTTGTACCGTTCGCCACGCCAGTCGATGGTAGCGCGGCCCGTCTCCACTCGCTCTCCTTCTCCTCCGGCGCCAAACCCCCCCAAAATTTCTCCCGCCAGAGCGCAAAAACGGAGCCAAAACCAGGCGCGCGCCGCGTGGCCACAAAACCCGCGGCGAAACGCCGAAACCAAAACCCCGTCTCCCTCCCTCCAGCCCGCCCGCCCGCCAATTCCCCCAAAAGCACATTATAAGCGCGCGGATCTCGTCGTCCGCTCCCCGCAACTCGAAAACATTTCCGCCGCCGCTTCCGCGAAATCTTCCGAGAGACGATTCGATCTTTATTTGGGTGGGATAGAGAAGGAAGAGGAGAGGAGGTATGGCCATGGATGCCGCCAACTCGGTGACGTCGGGCGCTGTGGCCCTCATCCTGGCGAACCCGTCGCCGGACTCCGCCGCCGACGTGCCGGAGATCGTCGTGCAGGTCGTCGACCTCAAGCCCATCGGCACCCGCTTCACGTGAGCGCTCCTCCCCAGTCCCCCCCCCTCCCTAACCCTCTTGCTGGATCTATTCCTTTTGCAAATAGATCACCTCAAATCGCTCGTTTGGTCGACTTAACCACCTGCTGGTTCTTTGCAATTTGGGCTGCGAATCGGCAGATCTGTTCAACGGGGGGCAAAAGACCGAGGTTCTTTTGGGTGGTCAGTGAGTTTGACGATATATTGTTGCCTTGCAGTTTCATGGCTAGCGACGGGAAGGCGAAGATCAAGGCGATGCTCCCTACCCACTTCGCGTCGGAGGTCCATTCCGGCAACCTCCAGAACCTTGGTCTCATCCGCATCCTCGACTACACCTGCAACACCATCCCAAACCAGTCGGACAAGTAAATCCACGCGCTTCCTTTTACCCCCACCCCCCCATTAGGCCATTGTTGTGTATTTCTTGTGCTGAATCTTCGTGCCATGTGCATGTATGGCAGGGCCTTGATTATCACCAAATGTGAGGTCGTGTCCCACGCGCTCGAAGCTGAGATCAAGACCGAGGTCAAGAAAGAAGAGGAGCCCGCGGTTCTTGTGACGCCCAGGGATGACAGCGTGGTTCTGTCCAAGCCCGCGGGTGCGCCCCCGGTTCCGGTTGTGTTGAAGCCGAAGCAGGAATTGAAGTCCGCGTCCCAGATTGTGAACGAGCAGCGCGGGAAGTAAGCGCTTCTTGCAGAGCCACATCCTTACTCTGCTGTCTCGCTTAAGACTTGTGAAGAATGACAGTTCATTGCTATCCTTTTGTGCTTGCAGTGCTGCTCCCGCAGCGCGCCTGG
This sequence comes from Hsuehochloa calcarea, assembly GCA_036346395.1. Classification (NCBI taxonomy): domain Eukaryota; kingdom Viridiplantae; phylum Streptophyta; class Magnoliopsida; order Poales; family Poaceae; genus Hsuehochloa; species Hsuehochloa calcarea. Next base: position 34,433,023 of record CM070597.1, read on the forward strand.
CCATGACAAGGAGAGTCCATCCGTTGATCTCCCTGAATCCCTACCAGGGTAACTGGGTCATCAAGGTGCGGGTCACAAGCAAAGGCAACCTGAGAACGTACAGGAATGCCCGTGGAGAAGGCCATGTCTTCAACGTAGAGCTCACTGATGAGGATGTAAGTGCCTCTGAGTGATGTTGAATGCTCTGATACATGTAATTGCAGGTTATGTGAATTGGTTGTTCTCGCATGTGGATCGGTAAGCTGAATTTGCTGCCTTTGTACAGGGCACCCAGATCCAGGCCACCATGTTCAATGAGGCTGCAAAGAAATTTTATCCGATGTTTGAGCTGGGGAAGGTCTACTACATCTCGAAAGGATCGCTTAGAATTGCCAACAAGCAGTTCAAGACAGTTCAGAATGACTATGAGATGACCCTAAATGAGAATGCTGTTGTTGAAGAGGCTGAGGGGGTAACTTTTATTCCACAGGTGCAATACAACTTTGTCAAAATCGATCAGCTAGGATCATATGTTAATGGCAGGGAGCTAGTGGGTAAGTCTTTGTGTTCTTCATGCTGGATGTAGTGTTGTGACTAATTTTTACTCATGTTCCATGTTTATTCCTGTAGATATTATTTGCATTGTTCAGAGTGTATCACCTACTCTAAGTGTTCGAAGAAAGATTGACAATGAGACAATCCCGAAGCGTGACATTCTTGTAGCAGATGACTCGTAAGCGCCATTTAGCCTGTTAACCTTGTTAAAAGCTTAAAATATTTGTTCTGATGCATGTGATGATCTATATTTAATTTGATGTCAGGAACAAAACTGTTAGCGTTTCTCTTTGGAATGAACTTGCCACCACTGTTGGTCAAGAGCTCTTGGACATTGTTGACACTGCACCTATCATCGCGATAAAGAGCCTAAAAGTGTCCGACTTTCAAGGTATGTTTGCCATCCCTATTCAATAAACTTATCCTGACTGTCACTAATATTAGATTCGCTAAGTGCATAGTGCATACTAACAGTTTTTACTAAAAATTGCCTTCCAGGCGTGTCTCTGTCAACTGTGGGCAAAAGTACACTTGTGATCAATCCAGACTTGCCTGAGACACAGAAGCTTAGAGCTTGGTAATATTCCCATCCTATACACTTCCGGCTTTTGATTAGCCTTTCAACCAACTATCTACTAATATCCTTGACCATATTTTGTCAAACAGGTACGACTCTGAAGGGAAGGGTACTTCAATGGCACCAGTCGGTGCAGATATGGGTGCATCAATGGCTGGTGGCTTGAGATCCATGTATTCAGAAAGAGTTTTCCTGTCTCACATCACAAGTGACCCTACTTTGGGCCAGGATAAGGTACAATCTTGAATGTTTGCTACAGTACAGAGTTAATCTGAACCTGATGTCTGGTGCAGAATTCATGGCGGCAAAGTTGCAATGGCCCCAAGTTGACTTGTTTTGTTGTTGCAGCCTGTTTTCTTCAGTTTGAATGCCTATATAAGCCTTATCAAGCCTGACCAGACCATGTGGTACCGTGCCTGCAAGACCTGCAACAAGAAGGTGACTGAAGCAGTTGGATCAGGATACTGGTGTGAAGGGTGCCAAAAGAATGATGCTGACTGCTCATTGAGGTAAAGTTATCGCTGGAATACATACATACCTGCTAGTGTTCGAGCTGATAGAAAGGCAAAGCTAATGTTAATTTGGCTACTTCAGGTACATTATGGTCATCAAGGTCTCTGATCCTTCTGGTGAGGGTTGGCTTTCTGTCTTCAATGACCATGCAGAGAGGATCATTGGCTGCAGCGCAGATGAGCTTGATCGGATTAGGAAAGAGGTAACTTCTGCCGATTCGCACTATTGACTTGGAAAATTGAATGTCCTGTAGACTTTAGTCTTCAAAATGCAACAGTTTGCCTTTTAGCCTAAGATCGCGGTGCAATTTTTGCAGGAGGGTGATGACAGGTATCATCTCAAGCTGAAAGAAGCTACTTGGGTTCCTCATTTGTTCCGCGTCAGTGTTGCGCAGAATGAATATATGAATGAGAAAAGGCAAAGGATCACTGTGAGGAGGGCAGCGCCGGTTGACTACGCAGCTGAATCAAGGTACCTGCTTGAGGAGATCGCGAAGCTAACTGCTTGCTAGATGCGATATTTTGGTGAAGTTTGAAGTACCTGTCCAGGATGTTTTACTGTCATAGGGCTCTTGAAATGTAGTAACTTATTGTTTTGTCCTTGCAGTTTTCACTGCAAGTATGTGCTTACTTGTCTTAGATCTTCTGTATTATATGTAGAGGTTTGCTTACCGTGATTCGAAGAGACCAGGATATGACGCTGTTACGCAGTTCTTTGATCTTAATTATCAAGTTATGTTCTTGCTGAAACTGCGCTGAACGGATAGCGATAACTGTACTATAGTACTAATTGATGACAGTTTGCTGCGGCCCATTTCTTCCCGTGTATCATCCATTGTGTTTCTTTAACAAGTTTGTCCCGATATATGATAGGTGAAGATAACACGAACGAACCACTAAACTATTTCATCTGTATTCTGTATGCCTTTGTCTCCATCCTTTTAAAGGAACCGTACCTGTCGATACCATAGCAGTGATCGTTCAGTTGCTCATTGAGTCATTATCTATGCAAAAAGGTCTGTAGAGTATAGATAGCTATGAAGTTGCTGTGCATGCTAAGCTTCTAACTGGAAGTTGTAAATTGCAACCAAGAAACGATGTTCTATCATTACTGACTGGGAGCTGCGAGAAGCCACCAACCATCAACCAGTGGCTATAATGTATTGTTCACTAAAATTTTTGCACAAGTATGAACTTGTGGGGCATCTGCTTGGTACGTAGAAAAGAAGTTGCCAAGTGATGCTAAGAACAATTCAACAATGATCAATGAGTCATGTTATCATTCAGATTTTAAGAGGGAGCAATTTCCCACCATTTCTTTAGAATAATAAGCATTGCAACATAAAGGCAATCTGACAATGAGACTCTACTCTGGAGCTAAGCTGAAGGCTGAAGCTATATATAACACCTGCGAGATCCGCAGGTGGAGGTTCAAAACAAGGATGGCGGAATAGGGTTGACAACAATGTGCCTCAGCGGGTTGGCGACGCTGCCACCTCCAGCATGCTTCACGAACTCCGCGGGAGTTAGGAAACTACCATGGCACACGCAGACGATCCTCACTTCCTCGCCTCTCCTGTACTTGTACAGGAAGCCTTCAACCCTCTTGCCGTTGGGGAGGCCCTTGGTGCACACGCATGGCATCTCCTGCATCATAATCCTCTCCACATCTCCCATGCTCTTAGCTCTTGCTGCAAGTCTTCCTGAAATGTGTTGCTGCTCTCCCCTGGAACCAAGGGCTGCTGCTCTCACTGCCAATGCTGAAGATGTGATCATGCCGTTTGTACCCTCGGTAGTGAGTGGAATGGCTGGTGACGCGCTATGCACTTCACTGTTAGGAGTTCCTGGAAGAGCTGATGTAGATAGGCTTTAGTGAGGATCAGAAGCAAAGCTGATGAACGTAGAAACAACTGAATAAGCACCAAATGCTTTGAACAATTGCATCAATAAAAACAGTTCAGATCTATCACCGTTGACCATATATAGAGTATAAAAATCTTGAGATATAGCTCAACAAGAAGGATTAGTTACGGAAGTCAATACTTGCTATTTTTTTCTCACTACCTATTATTTTTCTTTTAGAGTTTTCTCATTTCCTACTAAAGAACATGTTCTAATGTGCCTCGTGATACATATTTTATAAGGACTTTCCATACTTCCAAGGTTACGGAAGTAGTTTTGATCCTTGGGTCCAAAGGTCCAGATTAATCCAGATCACTTATTTGTTACACATATGATGTATTTTAGTTGATCTGGTAGTTTATACTTCAAATGCAACGGCCACAACAACTGAACAAGATTCCTGTTCTTGGCACAATGCTTACTGGACAATTAAGACACATTTCAACGGTTTTAAAAAAGACATACACTTAAACTCACATTAATGAAGGTAATAAATAAGCCGAGTTTCTTAAGGTTCCCCAAACAACTACATGATTAAACTGGCATACCTGATTCAAAGGTTCTGAGTAGCATAAGGAACTAAACATGAAACTAGGTAATGATGCAATGCCAGATAAAAATACGATGCTTGGTTAACAAGAAATATTTGTCATATTGTCTTAAATTAGTTAACTTAATGATGCAACAAACCAACAAAATACTTCACCTTTCGCGGCTGAGTTCTGCATCTTTGGCATTCCTGACAAACTGCTATCTTGTGATGTAAATTTAGCCTGATAAATCGGCGGAAGCCCATTCGAGTGATGCTTTTCATTGCTATGGTTCAGATTTCCTCCTATCTGTTTATTCCCCATAGCAACACCAACAGAACTTTCCACTTTCTCGGTCCTTGCATTCATCTCTTCTAGTATCTGCCCAGCTGCCTCTTTCGAAGTGTTGGAAGTGAGAGAGTTCCTCCTCTCAATCCTCTTCCTCTTCACCTCGAGCCTCTTCAGACTCTGGGCCTCCTTCCTCTTCCTCCACTCATCCTCAATGCCAGCGGGGAGTGAACTTGTCCTCATGAGGGTGTCTGCAATATTCACTACACAAGGAAAAATAGGTTCAGTTAGGCTATTCTCGAACTTAGTGCATGCTCACTAAAACAGAACATTTTATAAATAGCCAGAAGTTGAGTTAAACAAGATTTGCTCGGTAACCTTTCACCAACACTGTTGCGTGTTTCGTCTTCCTTTAAAAATACATGAAAATTTGTAAAGACTAGTGATGGCTACTTGATGTAATATTTATTAAATCCTTGATTGGTCCAACATGAAATTGACATCTACAAAAAAATATAGATGGGGAAATAACCCAAGAACACTATACTGGAATGCTTGAATGAATGATGATGAGGAACAACAAGCAGGACAGGAGGGAGGGCTGAGGAGACACTCCACAAATTTAGATGAGCACAGAAGAGAAAGGAGCTTTACTAATAAAGTAATAATTGTACTAGAAACTCTTTCTAGTGCCACGTCACTCAGTACATGCGCAAGACTAAGGTCCGACTTCTGTGAATCATGATGTCACTGGTTGGCTGGATCTTAAAACTTTCATTGTCTTGTCCTCTGTCCACCGACCATCTTTTGCTGACACTTGTTCACTGACAAGTGGCCACTCCCTCAATCTTTTGAGCTTCATTAATTTTGAGGGAAAGCCCAGTAGGTTCCCGTACTCAAGGGGTAAACGCAAAAGCAGAACCAGATATTGGTGACAAGGCGGAGGGGGGACATGTAATATGGGAACTCTAGTATCTAATCAGTTCACGCTATAATTTAAATGTTAAGAAATACATTGTATGTTATGAAAAATTCAAAAATGACTTCAAATATTACATTTCTTTCATCTCGTGATACAAACTACTGTCCATAGATGTCTGAGCCATGCAACACGGTGTACGGGATATTGATGCCGGACAGGACTGGAAGCATCATAAGAAATATTGCTGTTTAAACAGTACTCCTAGACTTCCCACTTTACCATTGGCAGCCATGCTAGCCTAGCTTGACCAAATCTTATTTGAGTATTTCTTTTCCTTATGCAATTTTAACTCTCTGCTCTGTTCACAAGCGTACTGCATTTGTGATCTGTTCACAAGCGTACTAATCAATGTAAAATATCATAGTAACACCCTTACCTCTGAGACCTGCATTTTTAAGTATGACACATCGTCTCTAAGTAACATGCTTCCCTATTAAGACCTCCCATTTCAAGTTAACATTCAATCCAAGCACAACGTGACCTAGAAGGCTGCTAGACCAGAACTAACATCCTGAAACTGACTTTCCAAGCCATTCAGCTGCTTGATACACAGTTGATGGTAGTACCGCAGTAGACTACGACAGGCAACAGTTGTAAACAGACCAACTCCATTGTTGGATGATATAAAGTTGTAAACTGAAAGCACGGCAAGCAAGCTGTATGACAACTCGGTGCTAACAAGGTGACAAGATCTCATTAGCTTACCAAAGCCCCATACCTAGGAACTCCACACAAGTGTCCTACTCCATACTTTATTCACCAGGTGCAATTGGCAAATGGCAAGCCCCAATTTCACTTTCCTAATGTGCACAATACTCACAAATCTCAAACCAAGCTTATAAATTCTCATGCCTATTATTCATAGTTAACACCATCTTACCAAAGCGATCGCAATTAACATTGCTAAGTATAAAATTTCAAAACTAAAAATACCACCTTTGTATGCAAAAGGACTAAAGATAGCATACACCCCCATGGAAAGGACGCACCTTCCGGTCTTTGCCCTTCGCCGTCCGATGAGCCCGAGGACGGGCTCCCGCTCCTCGGCAGCCTCGCCGCGGGCTCCACCTCGACGCCGTTCCCACGGCAACAGCTCCAGTCATCTAGCCTCTGCTTCTTCCCCACCTCCGACTCCGGCTTAACCGGCAGTGAGCTCGTCCTCGCCAGCGCGGGCGACGCCAGTGCCACCTCCTCCGGCGCCAGGATTGACGCGACCGAGGACGACCTGGCGAGCTTCTCCCCCCTCCTATCCAACCCGAACCGGCCGCCGAGCGACAGCCCAAGGCTAAGCTCCACCTCCTCCGTCTCCAAGTCCAAGCGCGGCTTCTGCTCGCGGCGGGGGCCGTCTCCCCTGCCGATGCCGCACAGCAAGTCCCTCGAATAGTCCTCCATTGCGCGAGCTTGTCACAGGAAGCTCCCGCGTCCAAGAAGAGCCTGGCGCGAGGGGGCCCAAGAAAAGGACACCACGGTGAGCCAAGAGGAAGAGCTGAGCACAGGATCAACCATTCCTGGCGCAGCGGAAGTCGGATTGGGGCGGAGAAGGCGGGGAAGAGAGACGCGACTTACGAGGATTGCTGGGGGTGGCCGGGCGAGGAGGGAGGAGGCCGCCATTGGGGACGCGCTGCGCTGCGCTCTTCGCCGCGGCCTTGTGCGCCTCTCACGGGTGACGGGGAGAAGGGAGGAGGCGCTTCCCTGCAAAATTTCTCCTCCTTTACGGGCTCGGCTTTTGCTTTTGGGGCGTGGGGTTTCTTCGGAATTGCAAACGCGACCCTGCGGCGACGGCTCGCGCGACACGTGTCGAGACCGGACGATGCGTGGCGCGGCACCTCGCGGCGGAAGCCGAACGGGGCCGAGCCGGAGGGGTAGAGCTCGGCTGGAGCTGAGGCCGTGGGGTATACGTGGAGCCATCTGGGCTACCCGCAGAGCGACACATCTGGTTTCGATTTTCTATTACTTTTGTTGACTTGTATTGACTAAGTATTTCGTAAATTTTATTTGGGAGGAATCTTTTGTGGAATTCGTAGGTGAACGTGACACACATGATTGAACCTTTTCAAAAGATATCTACTTTACTGTTATGCTTCTACTCTCGGAACTTGTAAAATAGGAAGGTGTGAATTTGACGGTCAAATTAAGAACTTGTTCTATACCGTGGGAGCTAAAGTGTGGCATAGAATAACAAGTTAGGCAAATACTCCAGCACATGACCTCGGAAAGACATAATTGAGCACAAAATTTGCGTAGCCAGACCTCACCCAAAAAAAAAACAAGAAGAAAATAATCGCAAGAAAAGAGAATGGTATAGCCGGCTCTAAAGAAGAGCAGGGTAGAGCTCGGTTCGGCGAGAGCCACGGGAAAGGAATGCCAGCGCGAGAAGACCGCGACGATTTGGAGCAAAAGATCACCACCTCCTCCTGCCCTACCACGTGGGCCCGACACCAGCCCCCTCGCCCAGCTCCTTTTCAGGTACAACCCGCCTCTTCACACCCAAACCACCCCCACATCAGGTACCGACAACCGGGCCCAACGCACGTAACCACCGCAGCGTCAGGGAAAGTCTCCCGAGCCTATCCCACCTTTCGCGAGGACGCAAGCGCGCCGCGCCCCGCGCCACGTGTGCGCCGGCGCCGACGCCGACCGCGACACGTTCGCGCCCAGCTAATAAAGGCACCACCACGGGGGGCCCCACCCGCAAGTTGCCCAACTTGCCCAGGCGGCCCACGTGTCGATCCGCCACAGGCCCCAGCGCCGACGTCAGCTGCGGGGCGGCCGTACGGGGCGGACGCGTCTCCCCGGAGTTGACGTATGGCGGCCGGACACGTATCGCATGGGCGCCCACTTGCAGGGCGCGCTGTACGTGGTGGGGCCGGGGGGACAGGAAGATCCGGCGCCGGAGATACGGCGGGCCGTGCCGTCGCTGTCTCGCAAAACCGGTGGTGGGAGATCCGGCCTGATTGGATCGACGATCAGGACCGTGGGGAGAAAAATGGCACGAAACCTCGCGTGCCTGGCCATGTCGTCGCCGTCTCCACGTCAGTTGATGGCGACACTGGCTGGCAAATCAGGTAATCTATGCTAGCAACAGTTGCTCTAGGAAAAGAAGTGGACTTGCTAATTAATTGTTTTGCTAAGGAATATAATAACGAGCAAAAGACTATATCGTTTTTAGAAGGTTTTCACCTCTATAGTATATAAATATAAGGGTTATATTTACATAAGAGATGCAGATGAATAAAGATATTGATTCTTTCTTATACTGGATCTCTCAATTGTGTGATTGTCCTTTTTATTTTGCCGATGATTGTTCTTCAGATTTTACCTACGGATTCTATTATTCAACAAGTTTAACTTTCTTCTTTGGATTAATCCCCTATATGCTACTGCAAAGTACAAAATTCCTTATATACCACTTAGTGTGAGGCTGACTTATAACCCTGGACTTATATGTCATCGAGTCATCAGTAAATTGTAAGAAACATACAAAGTTATTTTGCGATATATAAGAAAATACCCCTTGTTCTTTCGCTGGATTAATTTTGTGGGGTAATTTATAAGCAGCCAACTGAATCAACCTACATGCCCAGAGACTTTTCCTATTAGAATAGGAGTATTGCTTAGCATTCCAGCTTTGTTTACGATCTGACGCGCACATGCAATTATATATGCAAAGCTTGCCTTCATTTGCATGCTGTTCGCTTAATAGTCATACTACTAGTACTACTAGCTGGCGTTGACAGTGCCAGACTACCGGCTAACGATGATGTTTTTGGAAGAAATTAATACCAGTTAGTAATGTTAATCGTGAAAAGACCGAAGAACAGTTTACGGCCATACAAGTTTTTACTCCCTTGCACTGTCGAAGAAAGTCTATCTATCTGGTGAGTGTTCAGTTCGTGGCGACGGCGACGACAAAGACGAAGAAGAAGGAAAAGAGAAGGTATCTCTTATAGGAAAAAAGGAATAGGGAAGGGCCTCATGTAAGACCCCTCCCCCATCTCCATCCATTTCTTCACCCTTATATCCAACGGCCCGGGGAGGGACCTCCCACTCCCGGAGAATTTCCTTCCATCCCTTACTTCTTTGGATGACGATAATTGAGACTCTGACAGAGCCCTGCCTTTTTAAGAGAGAGGAGACTGACAGAGCTAGTGTGGTCAGGACTCAGGAATGCATCCCTCCATTTTTGGTCCAAAAAATGCGATCCATGAAGGCCCAGACACAAGTACTCAATTAATATACCTTGTCAAAATCAAGTTGCTAGGTGACAGCTGAACCGTATGAGGCCTTGTCTCGATCTGTCCAATGCTGGGCCAAGGACATCAAAAATACTTCGAAGTGGAAGAAAAGTATCCAGGTGATATGTCTTATTTACAATAACACCGGGTTAGCAGATAATGTAGAAGGCGTGCGTGTGTGAGTGTGCGCGCGCATCCTCCTTTGTACTATAATAAAGCAGAGAATACGTATTCCTTCGTAAGAATTTTTAGAGTGTATTGGTATGTTTTTATCTAGTATTTATAAAAATAGACATTTTCAAAAATTAAATACAGAAATAGCCCCTTATCGTATGATCGCCATACGGCAATACGCTACCGGCCGCGTGCCTCTTTTTCTTTTTTAAAAAAACCTTGCCGCATTTTTTTCATTAATAAATAAATATAAACGCTCACCGCACGGCCATTCTGCGGCAGCGCACGGTAACATTTTTTTTAAAATCATTTAAATATATTTTTGTATGAAATTTTAAATATTAAAAATAAGCTCTAAAAATTATAATTTTTTGTAGAGCCCCTTGACACAGTGTACTTGGTTGTGTAATTTTTTTTAATATTTTATCTATTATGATATTTTAGTATAATGTTTGTAGATTTTTTTAAATAAACTGGCATTACTAATATTACTATTTAGGGTGAGCATAAAATCATACCGTCATTTCATGTGGTCCTAAACTTCCCATATTCCAAGTCACATAAAATCATGCAGTCATTTGTTAGAAAGGGAAACAAACAGTTCACTAAGGGCTCGCGGTATGGCAAAAACACTCTAGCATGTCGTTGTCCGAGGAAGCTTTCATGCATTATCTTACTCATTAGCTCAAAGACACGATCAAAGTTGCCCTCTTTTACGCTGCCCATCAATCAACATATGAACTAAATAAAATGGTTCACTAATCAAAGTTGCCCTCTTTTTTTTAAAAGGAAAATGACATGCGGTGACTGGGGAAGGGCTACTGCACGATGGTCGTGCGGTAGGAGACTATTTCTGCATTTAATTTTTGAAGACCTCCATTTCTATAAATACTAGGCGAAAATATACCGACCAAAAATTCGCTTTGATAGTCCAGAACTGACAACTACCCATCACAATCCACAACTTAGAAAACGGCGCTCAAGACATTTCAGGGGATTAGGAGGCGGCTAGCAATCTCCTCCAAGATCTTTACATGATCACAAGAAGTTGCAGTGGTCCTTGGGCATCACTGAGGTAGGTTGAGACTGGTAATCGAGTTGGTACTTGCTGTCCGGTCGTCCCAAAGCTAAGCTACACGCCTACACATGCGTAATGTAGATTAGGGCGTCCTAGTCCTAATGTCTTCTTCCGATAAGGTGCCAGTTGCAACACGCACGTTTGATGATCCATCGAGTCACGGTGCTAGATTCTCTCGTAAACTTTGGTGCACTTACGGAGCGTTTGTGCACGAGCGCACGCCCAGCTAGCCGCTAGCTAGTGCGCACTAGACGCATGTACAATCGAGGAGACCGACTAGAGATAAATAGTTAGCTTTTAATTTTTTTAAAGTTAAAATTGAGTTTTATGTGAAATTATAAATCAATTCAGTTTTGCTCAATTAAAACATAAATCAACTAGTTTAGATTAAATGCACAAACAATATAAGACTATTAAGAATGATAGTAAACATACAAAGGCTATAACCAATTTAATTCTAGGAATATAAATAGTACAAAGTAAAACACAAGAGAAATAAACCACAATGACACAATAAGGTTTTACCGTGGTGTTCGGAGACTTGCCGGTCTCCCTTAATCCATGTTGAGGTAAGCACAAACTAATTGAACCGGCTCCACGAATTAAGCCAAACACCTCAATTCCACTAGTGGTAGCTCTTTTCCGCTCCGAGTAGGTGAGTTTCAACCTTCACAATACGCCGGACCTTCTCACAAGTTTATCAAGAAGATCACCGGTCCACAACACTTCCATGCCGTCTAGGTGTCGGCAAACACCAAGAGTAACAAGTCAAGTCTTTTGCTTGACTCTCACCACGTGTAACGATTGCACAAGCTCAAGTGGATACAAAATCCATCTCTATATGCAACACATGAAACTAGAGACCTCTCTCCTTACTCACAAGGTGCAACACATGCACAATTGAGAAGATGAGCTCACACTAGCTCAAGTGAGTGAAATGAGATGCCAAAGATTGTCCCTCAACCGTCCAAGGTGGGTATTTATAACCCACACAAAAAAACTACCCGTTGGGAGAAGAAACCCTAAAAAATCAGGATTTACGGTAGTACCGCCGTACAAACTCTGGTACTACTATTTTCTACTGTTCATCGGTCGTACGGATGCATTAACGGCTCAAAAACTAGATGTGAATTTTTTTTGTACGGTAGTATCGCAGTACAAAGGGCAGTACTACCGTTCTGCGATAGTACTTCTCTTCTCGGGCAGTACTATCGCAGTCTAATTTCAGCATAGACGATATTCGGTAAAATAGTCATAACTTTTGACTCCAATGTCGGAATTGAGTGATTTTGGACTCTATAGAAAGCTTATTCAGAGGGATCCACAACCCACCTATTTGATTGACCTCAAACATATTTAATCAAATAAAAAACACAACTCTAAATAGCCCCTACCATGGTCTAAGTCCAAAAAAAAGCAACAAGCAATCTTAGATCATGCCAAGGGAAAATGCATGAATCCCAACAATTTACAAAATATATTTAAAAATTTAGATCATACCACAAGGAGTAGGGACATAGACTTCAACCATTTGCAAAGTATAGTTACATGCTACAAGGATTAAATGCATGAGCCTCGACTATTTGCAAAACACATTTGTAAATAATAGCATCATGCCACGGTGGGCTAGAGAAAATGAGATTGAGCTATCAACATATGATGAGACTCAAACTACTAGACAAGACCCCTTTTAATAGCACGACAAACCTATACTAGCAACAAACACCAAGTTCGATAAAAGACTAGGAACACATCCTTAACCCTAGCTAGTCATACCTTTGCCTTGAGCATCTTCTTGAAGCTCGATGACACAGATCTTCACTTCAAGTCCGGGTCATCGTCTTGATATGCATAAACCCACAATGCATCCTTTACTTGACCCCCAACAACACATGATGGGTCTTCTCATGACTTGATGATCAACTCATTATCATCTCCTCTTCGAGATCTTGATATGCATTAACACATGGTGCATCCTCTTCTTGAACCCTGACTTGATGACGATCAACTCAAAATGCAATCCAAATTCTTCATCACCCTGGAACATAATCTATTTATTCAACTCATGAAAAATATTAGTCCCACAATGATTAACATTAGTTACCAAGATATACCTGCAATAAATGCTTCTGAATAACCCATTACTAACAGGTGCAGTACTACCGCCGTTGATCATGCGGTAGTTCCGCTCTCCAGTACTTCCGATCACATAGGGCGGTACGACCGCTTCCCTTCGAGGTCGAAAACTAGTCCTTACTGGAAATATCGTACCGCTGTCTATATTTCAGAATATCCGGACTGCAGTAGTTCCACTCAAGATGCGGTTATACCGCGATGCGGTAGTTTCGCCAATAAAACTCTGGAACTACCGTTCACTAGGTGAGCAGTCGAGATAAAATGGTGTCATTCTGTAAAAAAAAATACTGCCAACAAGATTTAGGTACGACCGGGTTGCGGTAGTATCACACCACTATCCCGATCATACCACAGTGCGGTAGTACCGCCAACAAAACAACGGTACTAACAATTTTTACTGAAGACTTTTACAGAAGTAAAACAAATGCAATGCATAACAAAAATGGCACAAAATAAACTTCAAACCATTAGCCATGATCCCCCTATTGTTTTTGCATTGCCATTTCCATATTGTCTTTCATAATTTGGGGCTAAGTCGTTTTAAAAAACTTGGCACACACATTATGATGAGACCATAACCCCTATGGATACAAACATATTTGCTATACTTGTTGTTCCAATTACAAGAGCTCGTACACTTCACTTAGATTATCAGGTGAGCTCGTTTTTAGGAGTACCTTTATATTACATGAACTATATGATATTGCCTAATAAATATGTTGTTATTTTCAGTAATAAAAGACAGAGAGTGGTAGATTTGCACGAGTTCGAGCTGTACCTATTTTGGAATCCAATTCGGCCTCTAGAGACAGTACCGACTTCAAACGTGCATAACTTTCACATACGGAGTCCGTTGGAGGTCCACCAGTACTTGATGGAAAGATTATCTCGTCATCTTTCCAACGGATCCAGCCCCACCTTCAAATTCCTTTTGTACATGTCAGAATCGTCAAAAGAAGATGTTACATCACCTATTTAGGCCAAATTGGGCTTTGTAATCATACTCAACTTGGCCCATATGCTGGCGGCCCACCTAGGGGTGTGATTACTGTTCATATAAATAGTAAACCTTGGGTTTAGTACCACCCCACTATTTCTTTTAGATTTGTGGCTTCCCCTTCCCCATATAAGGAGGTCGCACCCCTCTTGTTTTCTCGGATTTCGTTGAGTTAAGGTTTAGCCCTTGTGCAAACTATTGTTCTTCAGTTGTGTCGAACGACCACCTGTTAAGACATCCTTCGGAATCCCACCTTATCAAATTTTATAAATATTTGCAATACATCAGATTGCGTTTTATCTTGTTCTTACGTGTTCTTCGATTGCATGCAGGAATAGACATTCGTGGTCAGGTTGATCGTGCTTCCAGCAGGTCAATAACATCTCAGAGTTGGTTCAATGATTGCTAATGTGCAAGCGTCGTCATACGGTTGTAGTCGGATCGCGAGAGTCGCCTCCACCAAAATCGATATTTACCAATCTCATCGAAAGATCGAGCACCTCGTCTTCGTTACATTAGTCCCGTAAACACAATTGCAAATAATTGAATATAAAGCGATATGCATATATATAAACTACAGAAGATTTATATACTCAAAGGGTATGTTTCAAAGTAGATATCTCCAATATATGTGGATAAAGAAATATGGATCAATACTAATGAAACCACAAAACATAGAGTGAACTCCACCTAAATGTGTGCATACACGAATGTGTAATAAAAATATGTGTGCATATTCAAATTAAACTTTTAGTGTATTTCTACCTATATTTTGGATCCGAAGAATGCAATAAGATAGAAGAATATGATATCGAATGCATACCTCCATGATTTTTGTCTTTTTATCCAAATAGGACTATACATTAGGCATATCAATCAAAGTGTTAGTCTCACATATAGATTTGTCATTAATCACCAAAATACTCCATTAACTCATAATGGCGGGTCTAGATTCTTCATAAACTAGATTTTTTGTGTGTAAAATCTATTCTAGAAAGAATTTGAAAACCTTTCCAAAATGAAAATCCAAAAGTTGGCTATTCTAAACCTTTTTGGTATTCACAAGATTTTCAAAAGTCCAACCTAGAAAAAAAATATTTGATTTCAAAACTTGTCCAAAATTCAATATTGACCTAAGTGATCACTTTCTAGCACTTCAGTGAGTTTTGCCATTTGAGCCAATTTATTCACATGAGTAGGTCCGTAATGGTATTAATGACTCATACATGCAAATGAATGCTAAAAACATCATCACATGCTCATTTTTGCAATCTTGAAGAAATTTATTGAAAATGAGCTTGTTTTGAAAAAAAACGAAAGTGTAATTTGTCAAAAAAAACTTATCTTAAAAAGAGTTTTAACTCTGGCATATAGTTGGAAATTGTGGATATCATGGGGATATACTTCAGATCTTAGGATGATGTGACAATTGGCAATGGCGTTAACGGTTTGTCGTTTCACGTGTTTTGGTAAAGCAGCATCTTGTCGGGCTTTAAGCGGTCGAGCCAGAGCCTAAGATCGGTCCGACCGGCCTAAGCGGCGGTCGAACCGGCAATGTCAGAAAGTGGTATTTTGAGCTGTGCTAAAAATAGAGGTAGTAGGCAATAAAGGGGATTCTATTGCACTTGGTCTCATAATTTTTGGAGTCTCTAGTCAAAAGTTCTATTGGATTAAAAATTCTAGTAGGTTTCGGTTTTCCAGAGAGGAAATACGACTAAGTCTTCTTGGCGGTCGGACGGCCAATAGGTGGCGATCGAGGCCGGGCAGGTGGCGATCGAGCCGGCCTTGGGCGGTCCGACCGATTCACTTGGGTCGTCGCCCGTCGTGGCGGCGATATTCGGTTGTTAGGTCAAAGTCATGAGTTTCAGGGCATATATGTTGTATTATACATGTTTTGACTAACATGGGCCAAGTTGTGAAGAACTTGGTCCCAAATTCGGTTTACTTGTCTATTGTTGTGCAGGTTGCTTGGTGGTCAACGACGGTCAACGGTGAGGATGGCCGGGACTAGGCTGGAGAGCCGAGGTCCGAAGCGATCGGCGATCTGCGGGTGAGGTCAATGAACTCAAGCGTGCTGCAAGATGGACAAGGGTGACCTATTGGCTAATCCGAGGCGCAAGATGGCGCAAGGTGTAGTTAATTAGGTCAAAGAGAGATATAGACGACGCATTAAAATACGTGCGTATGTGTTCCGTTTGTTTTGGGCCTTAACGGAAGCCCAATTGAGTCAAACTTCTAGAAGGTCTAAGCCTCCACTATAAATAGGAGAGGGAGGTGGCTGCACCTCCTCTTCGTCTCTTTTGCTATTTTTGTAAACCCTAATTTTCTTTGGGAGAGCTTTTGTGGAGGCTAGGGTTCTTGATAGTTTGATGTGATTTTCGTGCTCTTGGATTGAGCATTGTCCTCCATTGATGGAGAGGCTGTCAGCCCATATCATATCAAATCAATCTAGAGAAAGTGATCATGTCTTGTCTCTTTGCGTTCTTTCTCTATATTTGATGATTTTGAGTCTTTCTTTGATCCGCAAATTTTTGATTTTCATAAGGGAGGCCTACCAAGTGATTGTAAGTTCTCCTACAATCACCCCTATAGTCGTAAGTCTTACTACGACTATGTCATGGTCGTAAGTCCTTCTACGACCACTACCTGGCCGTAAGCCCTTCTACGACCATTACCCAGTCGTAAGTCCTTCTACGATCATTACCTAGTCGTAAGTCCTTCTACGACTATTATCCAGTCGTAAGCTCTGCTACGACTTGTACCCAGTCGTAAGTTCTGCTACGACCAAGTCAACCACGACCACCTTATAATCAAACCTACAAGCGAGTGGGTCCAATTGATTAAGGAATCCGGACGGTCCACATGCACTATTATTCTGCGTAGTAATAGCGCTTAAATACCCCATTACCTCTGAAAGATAACTGCCAGACGGCGTGAAGGAGCCAATACGCCGGTAATTACTACCATCATGCGCCCATTACTGGCTTGATTAGGCGCCTCTTCAGCAGGGGAAAACGCCTACTCCTTCATGACTATATAAAGACATCAATCAGAAGGACAAGGGGGCGAAACACAGAGCCAATCAAGGACAATCAAGGAGAAATACAAGTACTGTTCTTTGTAATAGTCTTAGTCTCTGGCTTGGTTGTCGAGAATACAGTCAATACCACACACACACAGGAGTAGGGTTGTTATTCTCCCTGGAGAAGGCCTGAACCTGTATAAAAATCCCGTGTCAATCGCTCTGCGTGATTTCATCTCTAGGAGACCCCCCGAATCAAACAATCTTTACGTAAGATCGGTTCTAAAACACCGACAGAAGGGATCTTGATCCATCAGACGAAGTACACTAAGGACTTGCCCAAACGTTTCGACATGGGTGACTGCAAGCCAATCTCCACTCCCATGGCAACTTCGACTGTTTTGGATCCAGATGAGGAAGGAGAAACCGTAGATCAACGCGAGTACCGCAGCACGATCGGCTCCCTTCTGTACCTGACGACCTCAAGACCGGACATCCACTTCACAGTCTGCCTCTGTGCGAGGTTTCAGGCGTCTCCGAGAACTTCCGATTGCCAAGCCGTTAAGCGCATATTCAGGTATTTACACTCTACCCTCTTGTATGGCATTTGGTATTCCTGTTCGTCATCTTTGTCCATTCGGGGGTTTTCTGATTCTGATTTTCCGGGCTGTCGGCTAGATAGGAAGAGTACCTCAGGCACTTGTCACTTCCTAGGCACTTCTCTTGTTTCTTGGTCTTCTAGAAAGTAGTCTTCTGTTGCACAATCCATCTTTGAAGAATATGTAGTCAGCCGCTAGTTGTCAGTAGTCGATTTTGTGGATGGTAGCCACTCTTAAGGATTATGGGTCAAATTTTGCTAGTGTTCCTCTTTTCTGTGATGACACTTCTGCTATTAACATTGCTAAAAACCCTGTGCAACACTCTGGGAGCAAGCACATGGATATTTGCTATCACTTGCTTAGAGACCATGTCGAAAAAGGTGATATTGTGCTACACTTCGTGGAGTCCGAGGCTCAACTGGCTGATATCCTCACCAAGCCTTTAGACCCCACTAGGTTTGCCACCTTGAGAAGCGAGTTAGGGGTAATTTATCCCTATGGGTTGGTTTGAGGGGGAGTTCGATCTTTTCTGATCTTACCTTGTTCTTTTGATCTTTTCTTTTTCTTTTCTGAACTTATTGATCTTTTTGAACTTTTTAGGTTTTTAGCTTTTGTTGCATCTCATTGTATCATATTGCATTCATACGAAAAATCCAACAAGTGGTATCCAAAAAGATGCATTGTAATATAAGTTTTTCTGCTTATCTTTTAAAATTGATGAAGCTTTGCCTATTACCCTTTGGAGCTTTAGTATTTCAATTCTTGCTCAATGCCATGTATAGTTCTTTTACTTGCTAGAATTATCATGCTTTCACATATACATATAAGTCTTTGCTGTATGACCTAGAACTCTAAAACAACTCGAACTAAAAATTGTAATTTGTGGATGTTTTATCTAGTTGCGCAATTAGTGCTCCTTTTGTGACATTGACCCTGTCAGAATTGCTTTGTTAGATCTTGAATCTAAAATTGACCTTACTTGAGCTTCTTGTGTTCTTGAGAATATAAAACTGCTCTTGTGAAACACGGAAAATCAAGATTGTCTTATGCTTAAATTGTGACAAACTACTCTTACGAGACTACTTCTCAAAGACATGAACTTGGAGATAGTTTGATGATCCAGACAATCTCATGGGGACTGCTTGTCAGAAATGACATGAACCTCAATATTTGTCGCCCTGGTAAAAGCTTAGGAAGAGTTTGTGGATGACTCCTAGTTCAGGATTTTCTTCACTAAGATATACCTTTAATCAACTTTTGTTCGAAGCTTAGGATGAGTTTGTGGATGGCTCCTAGTCCAGGATCTTGTCACTAAGTTAGATCATTAGTCAACTTCAAAATTCAGTGCAAATGAGAAAACTGTTGAAAAATGGTCGTTTGAGAAACTTGAGCAAAATGATTCAATACAGGACCTGATTGTCTCTTAATGTGGTCGTTGTTAGATTTTTGATCTCACTTTGACATTTTGACATGGCCAGTTTCACTTTAGGATCCCTGTTGATGAACTTGCTGAATTTGAAGCTTTGCTTAAATTGATCAAATTTATTGCTTTATATTATGCCTTCGTGCTTAGCTTGGATATATATGTCTTATCATGATCTTACTAGCGCTGTTAGGCTTGATATGTCGTTTGTGCAATATTAGAAATGCTGGCTTGTTCTTTTGGGTAATCTCCAAAGCTTCTTGTAATTAAAAATTAAAAAAAATACAAAAATGAAGCCACTCCATTGCACTTCATGCATACTCCTTATGCTTCTTTCTCATTCTGCATTTGTTATCTCTGGATGAGAGGAAGGCGTGATTCCTTGATGACTCCATTGTCAAAGGTGGGGAAGATATTTCAATATTAGGGGAGAAGATATATCATTATTGTACAAATGGAGAGAAGATATATAAGATATATAAAAATGATAAAAAGGGGGAGAAATTGAAGAATTTGAGTTTTTCTTGAAATCTGAGGATCATAGTGAGGGGGGGGGGGGTTTGAATTACATTCTTATTGTCTGAGTTCTTTATCTATATTTGATGATTTTGAGTCTTTATTTGATCTGTGAGTTTTTGATTGAATTCTTCACGTGATCTAGCTTGCTGTGACGTGTGGGAACCTATCTAGGATCATCTTGATCATCAATCACCCATGAGCAAGTTTTTGGATCAAGTTTTCGTTTTGACCCGATTTTGAACCCTTCTTCAATCAAATCGAAAAGGATCGCTATTCTTCCAAGAATTATCATAATCTTCGATTGGAATAGGTTCCTGATATCATAGAGAAGGTGTGTACCAAGTTTCATCAAGTTTGGAGTTGTAGATCAAAAGTTTCATCTATTTGCAACTTCATCATCGGCCGGTTCTGCTTCGCTCTTCTTGCCGTGGAGGTCGACCGCCAAGGCCAGAGGTCATACCGCCAGTGCATTGAATTGTTTCAATCTTTGTTGATTTTGTCGTATTGCTTAGGGGTTTGAATTGGATTCATTATTAGTTTTCCTCTGTACTGATATACTGATCTTCGTAGTTTCCATAGCTACTGGAGTGAAATACTATTGAATCAATTATTTATGAAAAAGTGAGCGTGCTCCTATTCACCCCTCTCTGGTCGCCTTTTCGGTCCAACAATATCAGAGAATGTGTTTTTGAGAGTTTTGATCTCCCTTGAGAATCGGTATGACCGTAAATTCTTGAGCGGTAGTACCGATGTTTTCATAGTGGTACGTTTTTTTTCATGAGAATATAGTGTATGCAAATAGGTTATACCAAATATACATACGAATCCTGGATACATGGTAGCAACACGATACACACCTGTTTGTTTAATATGTTTATGCCAAAAGCGTCTGGAACTTTGTAGTAACCTAGGCACAGCACAACGCTCTGGCCCGACACAGTGGCACGCATACGATAATATCATTGTTGGTGGACCGAGACCCCCACATGGAGGAGACCAACACAAAAAGGGCCAAGCCTCCCTCACCATCTTGACACTTTGGCAAATCTGGATGAAGAGGAATGAAAGGATTTTCCAACACAAGAGAATTGACAACCATCAAAGAAGAGGCCCGGGCGGCCACCGGCCAACCTTGCTACCTACTTACCGGAGAGGGGTGCCGAAAACACAGATCATCACTAAACGGACTCAGGGCCGAGCACCTAAAAGGAAAAAAAAACAGCACCACAGTGGATCATCATGTTGCATCAGTGTCAGTGCTGTTGGCCAGACTCAGCCCATGGAACCTCCTAACTGGGTAGAGCCACAGGTAGTGCACACTCCAAGAACCCTGGACAAAGGCCATGTGGAAGGCAAGAAGCCAGGGCGAAACAAGGAAAACAACAAGAAGTGCACAATTGAACTACCTAGGTTAGTTATTGTCGAGGCATACCTAAGTCAGGTGTTGCCAAAGACTCGAATCCTTACAAGGACCCAGAAGAAGCAGCACCGGAAGCTACCAGGACGGCCGAATTTTGTCTTTGCTCTTTTATGTACAACTGGAGTTCGCAGACGAGGTCCGCTGGGACCGAAAGCTATCGGAAGGGAAGCACATGGCAGTCAATCAAGCAGAGATCAACGCCGAAAAGGCACGCATCGTCAACACCATCAACAAACAAGTACGCCGGGGGTGAAACCACAGGGCCGGCGGAGGGGCGGCTGATCGGACAGACAAAGAATTTTGCCTCTCTTGTCTTCCCTGTTGCGAGTCCTACTGTTTTCTTCTATTGGCTTCGTTCAGTTTGTCAGTTCTTTGGCTCTGTTTGGCACGGCTGTGATTTTCTTGAAAAACACTTCCGACTATCTTATAGATTTTCCTACCGCAGAATGAATGGTTGTATTTTCTCGATTTGTTATTTGGTATCTGCTTTTAGTTAAGTCGTTGCGACTTAGAGGTGTGAAATATCTGAAATGCCCATGAGGACAGTAATGGCTTGTTTGATGTCGTTTAACTGAATTAATAACATTAAACGACATTTGACAACATTTAACGATATTTAAGAACATTTAACGGTATTTAATAATAAAACTCTTCAAATATAATCTGGACTAGAAGATCAGTCCCTTGTACAAGGTTTAAATTGGCAAGTATTACATACAAAATACTGCATATATCTTCCATCTATTCTATCGTCATGCTACCAAAGGCATTGTAATAGCGTCACGGAGGCCGTTCATATCAACATCATCCATAACAGCTGTATCATCATGTGCGCTGAGGTTAGTGGACATGTCTCCGTCTACATAATCCTCACTCCTGTCTGCACGAGCAAATAGATAATACCAAACACCTAATAGATAGATTCCTAAATAACAAATCTTGACAAATCCTATAGCTCTACGGAGAATCCTAAATAACAACTCATGCGAGCAAATATAAGTACATACAGGCGTAGTTTTACCTGACAAATCCTACAACTCTACGGAGAATTGAGATCAATACAATTTCACAAATAAATCAATCAAACTGACCAACAAATCCTGATTTCCGTGATAGCCAATATACATGTGTTATTACCCAAGCTACATCAACAAAAGATTGAGCCCTACAGTCCAGTCCAAGATTGCATCACAGAATTTCCAATCCTTCCAATGTTGTGCCAAACAAGCCGATTTTGTACCTCAACGCCGAAATTCATCAACCCAAGCAGAAATCTGACACCAAATCACCAATCGCGGACTTTCCTATAATAAGAAGCACAAATCCGGTCCAGATCCCGTAATTGCTGACCAAACAGACGAAAGTAACATGAAAAATATGACCTTTTTATCAAGAAACGCCCCCAGCGCCTGGCACAGCCCGACGGTGGTCGTCGACTTGCCCTTCCCGAGCGGCGTCCGCGTGATGCCGCCGACCACCACGTAGTACCCGTCCTGCTACCCCTGCAGCTCGCCAAGAACCGACAGGAGCACCTGCGCAACAAAAAAGAACCGCTCAAAATCCAATCAAATCGTATCACATCACACAAACACCGGGGTCCGAGAACCAACAGAAAAACCGCATCTTCACCTTGGCCTTGTACTTGCCGTAGAGGTCGAAGTGCTCCGGGCGGAGTCCGAGCTCGGCGGCGATGTCGACGATGGGGAGCGGCTCGACGGAGTTGGCGATGTCATGTCCAGCCTCCGGATCTTCGGGTTCGGCCTCGGAGGAGAGGGCCCTTAGGAGCGCCGGCGGCTCTGGCGCGGGGGTTCGGAGGAACCAGAGGCGAAACGGCGCTGGGGAAGCCAGGAGGAACGGGGTGGGGAGGGGAACAGGCGGGCTTAAATACTGGGTATGAGTTGGGTAATTTATGCGAAGTATGGGGGTACTTTTGGAACGCCGAGAGTGGGAAGTGGTGGGAAGCACCTCAGCACTGGCTTTCGACTTTCGGCTTCCATGTCTATTAACGGCTTTGAGCTTCTGACGAAAGCCAGTAAAAAAGCTAGTCGTTTGTTTCGGCTTCTGGCTTTCCTCACTCAAAAGCCAAAGCAGAAGCTGTGCCAAACAGGGCCTTTGTTTTCGAGGGCGGCTTTGGCTTCATGCCGCCACACTTTTCTTCTCCATTTTTTGTTTTCTTTTCGGCCTCTTCGGCCATTTCGGCCTTTTGGGACCGGTCTTATTACACATTAAACCTCCTTTAATGGAATAATGACAGCTCTCCTCCCATTTCACTCGGGGAAAAATATATTCTGGATACATAGCACATAGTGTATACAATGTGACTACAATATGGCTCACTGAACCACTCTCTACTCGCTGCATCTATGTGCGCGTCCTAATCTTGCGTTGAGCATGTCCCGTGGAATACGTGAATCAGTCAGGAGAGCGTGTATCGGTTTGGAGGGTGTACGAAGACCGTTGAGTAGGAGGATGTGCTTTGGTAAGCTGACTGGCCCAGTTGAGTCTGTCCAACATCAATGTCATCCGGCTGAATTATGTCAAACTAGCTACCACCTACCATCATATCTGTGATGAATGAATCAAAAAATATGCCCCCGGATGCACGACCCCGCAGGTATGATGTATGAACTACCCTCGGTACGGAGGAGCTCTGACCTTAACCGTATGATGTACCAGCAACCCTGGGTGAGGCGGAGCTCTGACCTTGGTACGATACTCTATACTAGTCAAGGTTTTACTGAGCATAGACCAGAGGTGGGCACCCTGGTACGCTCCAAATCCTGGTGTCGTGTACTCCTCCCTAGCTGTAGTTGGGATGATCGCCTCCTTATTGATTGATCCGTCGTCACCCCTATGCTCAACTAAAGGCTACAAGATGGAATAATGTTAGGTGAAATCAATAATTAGTACTTAAGCTAAACATCCTAAACATCACGTACCTCCCCGATGTGTAGTGCGGATAACCGACAGGGAGCGCTCGAACAGACACCAATCTAAGCAGGCCATGCAGACGTCAATCGCAGAAGTGATGCATCCCGACAGACATACGGCTGGAAGATGATATGATGTTAGCACAACCTAAGGCATAGTAAATAACAAAGACATAAATTGAACATAACTTACCTTCCTGATCTACAGTGCGGATGACCGACGGGGAGCGCTAAGACACCTGCCAATATTACAAGGCCGTGCGTGCTAGCTGGTGAGCACGGTTGGACCACTCGGTGCGTAGGCTGAAGGACGTCTTCTTTCGAATGACCGTAGCTCATGTTCTTGATTATTTGCTTGGACTCCGCCAAAATGGACTTGAGAATACCGAGAAGCCCCGAAACGGTGTGATCTGGGCTGTGGATGGCGGAATTCGATGTGCGAGAGATCCGCTGGGTCCGATCGAATTGAAGTGACAAACAACAGTTGTTCAATACCAAACAGTAAAAATATCATGGATGAAGCGAGCATAGGTTGTTAGTATTTTACAGTGTCGTCACACCGCGAAGCGCTGTGTCGATCGAAGGAGCGACGAAGTCTCTCCTCGTGCATGACATGCTCTGGATGATCTGGCGGAGGACGGATGAGTCTGGTGCGCGACCATGGTACGTACCACTCGAAGGATTTACATGAGAAGAGCGGATATAGGTATGAACTGTAAACATTACTCGAATGGAGTTGCACTCACAAGTGGACAGTTCACTCGAGTATCCTTCCGTCGGGAGGAGGCACACCCTGGTAGAGACCGAATTGTCGCATTACACGCTGCAGCGCGTAAGGCTCCACCATATGAGAAAACACAAGGTGGCAGGTTGTCGCCTAGAATCTGACGTCTTGCATACAATGCACAAATAATCCGTGCGGCGCTAGCGTGTTCACGAAATGTGAGCTTCATGGAGACCATATGATGCTATCACCGTGCAACAACTTGAACTCATTGTGGAACACGGGGTAGCACCTCGGCGGTTTGTCTCTAGCCCAACGTAACTTGGTAGTCGTCCACCGGGTGCCCATAGTGGGCCCGTTTGTGGAGTTGTGCAAATCAAGGTATGGGTGCGCTGCATTCCGGATGGTGGGCTACCCAATATGAAAGTGCTCCAAACTCCACAGCTGCAGGAGCACGTAGCAAACGGCCAGGACTGATTTCACACCGGTGTCGCGCCGCGAAGCGTCACACAACCTCCTGTATGTAGCGCAAAGGACAACTGATCTCCAGCTGTAGTGGGGCATCCCCCTAGGGTCCGCGCCAGCCAAAGACTCGGCGATGTAGACGAAGCTAGGGTACACCCAATACCTTACGTGGTGGTAAACAAGACCCAACTGAAAATATGCAAAAGGTACGTGATAAGGTGTGTCCTAACAACCTCATTCGGTGCATCCGCAGGGCATTGATTGAAATTCCTAACCCATATCCTAGGGACACCATGGGCCCTGTTTGGCACAGGTAGGCCGAATCGTTGCACCAAGCGGGCCTTTCAGTCCGCCGACGGACGGGGAGGAACAAGTGCGTCCCCCGTGATCGAGAAACTGGTCAAGAAGGAGACATCTTGGAGAGTGACTGTCATCTTTTCCTACCGAAAGTGGTACGTGTGCGTCTTGGATCTCCATCTGTCAACAAGTGTCGACATGAGACT
Source organism: Hsuehochloa calcarea (assembly GCA_036346395.1). Lineage (NCBI taxonomy): Eukaryota > Viridiplantae > Streptophyta > Magnoliopsida > Poales > Poaceae > Hsuehochloa > Hsuehochloa calcarea. Next base: position 34,458,573 of record CM070597.1, read on the forward strand.
CCCGTCGATGGTGAAGTAGCGGCCAACTTGGAGCATCCTCGTAAAGGGCAACAAGCCCATGTCCCAAAGGATTAGGATGTAGCGAGGGTCAAGATCCCAATAATTCTTCTCCAATTTAAGCACCAGGGGGTGAACCATCCCCGTCCCTGGTGGTCCACAACTTGCTCTGGTGATGTCTGTTGTAGAATGGTTCTAGTAGCTCCAGTAGAGGCATGGTTTGCAAGTGATGAAATACCGAGTCAGTTCAGAACAAATCACAAGGTACAAATTAATAATTACTGAATTATTTACAACTAGTTAACTATGACCAAATTAATTAAGACTAATTAATTATAACTAAATTAACTACGACTAAGACTAAATTAATTACGACTAAATAACAACAAGTAAATTAATTATGAGTAAATAACTACGACTAATTAATTTGGACTTAATTAATTGTGACTAATTAACTAAGACTAAACTAATTATGACTAAATTAATTACAGCTAATTAATTAGGAGTTATTAATGTGACTAATTAATTATGACTAATTAACTAAGACTAAATAATAATGACTCAATTAATTACGACTAATTAACTGGTGCTAAATTAATTTAGCACTAATAACACAATTAATAAGATAATGCACAGGAGGAAAAATTACATGCTCCTGATGTCAAACTTTATGTACTAATATGACCGCTAATCATTGCTATAAACACTCACTAATCGGTGAAATCGAAACTTGCTTGCTTGCTCTATTCTCTCTATGTCGAGCGATAATGATAATGAGAATGAGAATGAGAGCGATCCGCGTTTTATAGCCGCACAAGCTAGAAATTTTGGCCGACCGCGAAGGGACGGGTCCCTCCCGCGTGAGTTTTTTTTGAATGCATGGATAACGTGATGGACGTGATGGGACGGAGGGAATCAATTGATTCCCTCCCACATGGGCATGCGAGGGGTGTAGGGTCATGGCGCAGCAGCAAGCGGCCCCATTCCGTCCCACACGGGATGCTTTGCATGCACACGGAAATAAAAAAGGAGGGGAAGCGAGATTGTGCCCTAAGGTAACGGAGACGACAGCACCGTGCCCTGGGGGCACAGACGAGCTAGGTCCGGCCCCTAGGGGCACGGACTTACTACGTGGTGCGCGGAGGTGCCGTCCGGCCCTCTAATGAACGGACGAGAGGAGTTCGCCCCCTTGGGACACGGTGGAGGTGGAGACCGGCCCCCTAGGGAACGGACTTTACACATGGCGCCAGGTCCGGCCCCCTGGAACCGAACTTCATACCTGGCGTGCGGGGGAGTTCACCCCCTGGGGCACGGTGGAGGTAGAGTCTGGCCTCCTGGAGACCGGACTTAGCTACGTGTCAGCCGTCGACAGCTCCATGATACCATTTTTGGCATTGCGGTCGCTAGGGTGCTAAATTTGTTATCACACCTGACAATAGTGTCATACGTGAAGAAAAAAAAAACTCCAAGTTGTACACGACTACCGAGAAACTCATATCTACAGGCACGCGGGCATCATAAATCTATTGGACTAGCGCACTATACGGGCTCGATCTTGTCCACGCATCATGCATTCAGCTGGACGTCGTCCAACATGATTAAACAATAGCGACTTAGGCTTGCATATATACTTAGCTCAGTGGTCGGCTCCGGTGATCTGCTTTCTCGGTCGAGTTCGATCTTGATGCGTCATCATTCGATCTCTATAGCTTCTTTAAGATTGTGTTCTGCGATGGTTGGTCAGTGCGTGTCAGACAATCACTAATCAGTGCCTCTTTTAAGCAATGTCTGGACCTTGCGCTTTTTCGGAGCTGGCACCGGTGGTAAACTAGCAAGACAATTTATAGTAACTTTTACGTTACGCAAGTTGCTGGCAATCTCATGGTCTCTGTTCTAGTTCGTTATACTTTCTGAATTTCTGTAGAAATTCAACTGCAGAAGCGTATACCAGCACATATTGCAGGATGAAAAATTGTACAAGACAGCAGACGGCAGACCTCACTAAGAAGAGCAGATCCATGACCGAATTACAGCACTGTTCAACATATTCTTTTCCCCTCCTTAACTAGCACACCAATTTACATTTGTGATGTAATGTACAGAGTGCGGTAAATAATGAAAAAAAGCACTAATCCACCATTAGGATTCTTTCAGATTATGATGTACATGAAGAGACCAGACGCAATTCAACTAGGAACCTGAGACAAGTTACAACGTCACGTCATCAGCTTCAGTTTCAGCTTCTTTCTCTTGGTTGGAGGAGCCAAACCAAGATCTTTGGACAGCTGTTCATCAGGCTGCAGCGTCTTTGGGATAGCACCGAAGGCACAGCGGGTGACTTCCAGCCCTGATAGTGCCTGGTGCAGGTAAACTGATACGTCCTCCAAGCTTTGTTTTAGTTTACGAGTCCTCAGAAAAGTAGGTAAGGAAGCTCTGGATGGTTGGTGGATTCTCGACTCTGGCGTAGGAAGGTTTATCTCAGCAGCCTCCATGAATCTGTCAGTCGCTGCCTCCCACGACAAGTTATACCTCTGCATGTCTGTTAATGGAGCAGGCTGCTCTGCTAGAGCATTCAGCGTTAGTTGTACAAACTCTTCATCACTGTTATAGATACGACAGTTGGGAAACTGCTTGAAGAACTCGTTTGAAGGGTGATTGGCACATATGACAATCTTTCCCATTGCCAGGGCTTCAGCAGTGGTCGTACAGACTACATCTGTTGTGCTGGGGTTGATGAATACTTTATAGCTGTTCGAATATAAAGTGTTTCACTATTAAGTATTAACACAAACCATTGCCATATCCTGAATATAATAGGAATAATAAAAATGTTTTAAGACATTTCTAGGTGATCTAGCATTGTAGATCCTTCCCCGACTTCATTAAGTAGTTTGTGCTAGAGTTATGTTTAGGTCAGACTCAGTAAGCATACATAGTAGTTTGTGCTAGAGTTATGTTTAGGTCAGTAAGCATACATTTTATCTAAATAATTTTGATAAAAAGGTGATGCAGAAACTGCTTTTGTTGTCTTCACAATGAAAAATAGCAATATATAACTTTCAAACTCACCTTTTGAACAACGAGAAAAAGAAGTGGTTGGTTAATCTTTGAATGAGTATGTTTGCTGAAATAAGAAGACGCAAGGAAGTTTTTGAGTAAATAATTAGAGCACTCACTCATGGAACAAGGGATCTGCATGATCACGTCCAGGGTGAACCTTCACAGCCAAACTCAAGCGTTCTGCAGATTTTCGGACTTCATCCGAATCTTCTCCACTACCATATAGATCTACTTCGAGACCACCCAACTTGCTCTGATATTTGGACAGCAGGTCAAGAAGCTCCCTGTACCCCTTACTCCACACCATCTTTCCAATGTAGTATGCCCCTTTTGTAAAGGCAGCTTCCCCATTCTGCAGCTGCCTCAATTTTAGCTTGCCTACCTCAAGAAATTTTGGATTCACACCATGGACATTGCATACAACAGATCTGGGCAGATCCTGAGTGGCACCTGATAATCTGATAATCTGTTCAAAAATAAGCCAAAGTTGGTGTTGTATGGTTCAATCAAACAGGGCAGGATGATTCTAGGGGTTTTGGGGTTTTCAAGTTCAACAATTTGTAGTAAAGCAGAAGGCAAAGTAAGCAAATGAATTCAGACAGGAAAATTCAAGTTATATCTATTTTCAATTAACTTTCATAACCTTATCAGGAATCAAGATAACATGTCACAGAACTATCGAAATTACAATTTTAAATGAGCAAGATGCACCCTCAGCTGAGTACTGCCATAGGATTCTTTTGGCATACATGAGTTCCCAATGTAAATACCTACAAGGTTCTTACACAATAAGAAAGGGCAGCTGGTTAAGAAGAAAGTATGCCTATTGAAGTATTTATTATTCATCATACCTTATAATTGAAAATACATGTGTTACAACACATGCTCTTGCCTAGTCCTTGCCAGTTAAAACCAAAGTAAATCATATTTTGTTCCAAATTTTGCACAAATCACATATGGTCCCAAGTCCTCATGTGCAGTTGGTTAAAAGCTCCAGTGGTAGATGGTAGATGTCTGGCAAACCGGTTTTTGCAAAATTCCAGACAAAAAATGCAAAATCCTTTGTTGTAGTGTTGGACTGTCTGGTGATGAGCGTTGGGAGCGAAGGCTGAAGGGAAGGATAAATTGGGGGGGGATGAGGATTGCGTCTGGACGCCGTGGTGAAGTGCGGCTAGGAGAAACCCTAGCCGCCGGGAGGATACAGGAGGATGGCGCAAGGGGATTAGGTAACTACCCAATCCTTTGCTGATTTTCATTAACTGCATATGCATCTTCTATATAGGAGTACAACTTGACTTGGAAGGTATTATCATTTCCTGGACTAGGACTCTACTTGCAATCTTCCTAATGCAAGCTTTCTTAATTTAGACTTCCCTAATTTAAATTTAAACTTTCCTAATTGCAAACTTACTAATTCAAAACTTCCTAATTCGATACAAATGACTCTTATGCTACCGCTAGGGCCGGCTACTCCTTCGTCATGCAGCGTCGGCCATAAACGCGACCCCATATGTCATCTCTCTCTCCGTTGACAAACAGCTTGTCCTCGAACTGAAAAGAGGGATAAGATGCCATAAAAGCAATAACATCTTCCCATGATGCATCAGCATCGTGAAGTCCTTCCCATTGAACCAGCACCTGCCACTTATCACGAGACAGATGTGCACAGAGCACCTTGGCCGGCATTGGAATAACCCGACCGTGTAGTAGAGGCGGCAATGGCGGTTGAGCTTCAGGAGGAAGGCTCTGATACCAAGATGCCAAGTAATGAGCGTTGGGAGCGAAGGCGGAAGGGAAGGATCAAATTGGGGGGATGAGGATTGCGTCTGGACGTCGTGGTGAAGTGCGGCTATGAGAAACCCTAGCAGCCAGGAGGATACATGAGGATGACTCAAGGGGATTAGGTAACTACCCAATCCTTTGCTGATTTTCATTAACTGCATAAGCCTCTTCTATATAGAAGTACAACTTGACTTGGAAGGTATTATCCTTTCCTGGAATAGGACTCTACTTGCAATCTTCCTAATGCAAACTTCCTAAATTTAGACTTCCCTAATTTAAACTTTCCTAATTGCAAACGTCCTAATTCAAAACTTACAACAGACTCTTATGCTGCCGCTAGGGCCGACTGCTCCTTCGTCGTGCGGCGTCGGCCATAAACGCAACCCCACATGACATGGACTCTCTGAATAGTGCAGAAAGTCCGCATTACATGATTTTCCTTCTTTTTAATTCCCGAATAAGTTTTCCTGTGCCTTTTGTTAATGATTCCGTCTGAACATCTAGACCGCTCTTTTTATTCACATTGCTATCAGATTATAAGTACAACATAGCATAACATAACTGTATAACCATGGGTATCTTCACTGCACTGAAACCAGCAGATAAAAAAGGCTATACCTCATCACAAGTTTGTTGATATTTTTTCTGAAGCATATACATGTGGGCATGCATGAATAGTGATTATGAATAGCAAGCATATATGTTTGGTCCTGATTATTGAGGTAAATGAAGAATCATGGACAGAAATAATGTGGTTTACGAAAACAGAGGTGAATTGTTTGACTGTACATATGCATATTCACGATGTTACCTTGTGGCAATAAATTCTGGTAACCCAGGTGTTCGCATATCTGAGGAAACAGGCAATTACTTGTCCATTCTTTTCCCTTCTCACATATGCTAGATAATTTGTGTGAACCACACCTATCACTCGCCTGAACTTATTTTTCCATCTTCGCCCATGGTGGTACCAATTTATATGCTCAGGCTCCTCCAGAACAGCAATGTCAGCCACTTCATCTGGAATGCATTCAGTGATATCTCCAACAGGTAGAATGCTTCTCATTTCTTTAGAAAACTGCATCATAGAGAAAAGGCTGAGTTCTTTTAAAAAGCCTCAAAACAAAAACCAAATAAAAAATCGAGATGCAAAGTATGCATATTGTTGGATGGAAGCTAACAACTACAAGGTCTACCATCTACAAGCACATAATGATCAATTAAGGGATTGAACTTCTCACAAAATTGAACCAAGTTCTCCATAACTACATGGTTTAGACTTCAGATTGGATGAAGCAATAAATTTTTTAATCAACTTCACTCAGATTCTACTTGAAAGGAAAAAATGCAGAGTAAAATAGATGGATAGACAAGATAATCCTAAGAACTCACAGGGGCAAATATCTGTCCACTCGACATATAAAGTATAAACTGCAAGAATTATTGTACCTTCCCAGGGTAGAATTTTATGCTGAACGATGGCCTGAAATCGATCCTCTCCTCAATCCAGCGACGAATATAGCCCTCATGCTCCAAAGGGGAATCGAACACGATCTTGTTAGGGTAAACTAACTCTTGGTCCCTTAGAGAAAGCCAGGGTATCACCAGTGTAACATCTTTGTCCCCATCCTTTGCAAGGTAAGCCGCCCGGAACAAAGGGTTGATGGATGTCCCTGTCATCCATGGAAGGCTCGCGGTGGTGAATATCGCAAAATGGCGCCTCGTCGACATGGCATGAGTGTATGCCGAGGCAAGGAATCACCACATAGGCGCCACCCAAATTTTCTCTCCTAGCACATTGCCGCCCTGGCGTGTCCTACCCGGAACTAAAAAACACAAGAAAAAGGCAAAACCAAGAATCCAATGAGCACGAAATTTGTGGATTGGTTTTATAGACGTAAGTTCTGACTACCATGTAAATCGTGACCTCGAAATAATTGATTTAAGCTACAAAAACAAGGCATGCATGTTGCAACCAACAAAGCGAGTCCAGCAACAACAAATTGGCGTGGATTGGACGGAATCGGGCAGATTGCTTGACAATCTGGGAGGACCGGAATCAGGGGCTTACCAATAAGGGCCGAGGAGGAGAGCTAGACGCTAGATATGTCGTGTCGGGGGAGCTCGCGGCCGGACTTGGGAGGGGTCGGCTCGGCGGCGGCGGCGGCCGTTCGCAGGACGGGCGGCCTCGGTGGAACGTGCAACGCTAACGAGGAGACGGAAAGGCAGAGAGCAACGGTTACTTGGGTGTGGGTGTGGGTGTGGGTGTGGGCGGCGGGCGGCGGGCGGCGGGCGGCAAGAGCGAAACGGGGGAGAGGGAGGGGAAAGGGATCGACTGGGGAGAGACGAGGCGGCCTCACCTCACCTCACCTGTCGCGTCGTGTGCTGCGGGGCGCGGACGCCTGGAAGTCTCGAGTGTGGTGTATTTTTTTGCCCCGCCCGGCGCTCGTGTGGCTCCGCCGTGCCGCGGTTGGTGGATCTGGGCCCACACCCCGGCGTTTGGACGGACGGGAATGGAGACAAAGCAGTCGCTGGTATGATCTAATCCCCACCCACGGGGATATAATATTCCTGTCTCGGCGAACAAACATGGTCGGACTTCCAATGGAACCCAGCCAACTCTGGAAGGGCCACATCGTGCCAGCGAGAATTGATCTGTTCGAATTTGTTCCGGTTCTCAGAGATAGACGTGCGTTGCAGTAAAAATTTATACTTACCGTAATTTTAGTATACAGTGTATACTAATCGTGTTTGAAGTATATTGTTCACTCGAATATAAAATCATCGAATTTTCAACAAAACCATATGTTGAAATATATGGTGGTGTCATTGCATGAGCGTATATAGAAAATGAAAAGATGATTAAAGTATTTCAACTTTTGTAGATAATGTCATTATAAATTATTAATCAAAGTCTGCTTACTCTAATGACTGCTAAGAATATTCCTCACAGCATGGAGAAAAGTATCACGGTCATCAACAAACCCTTCTACTAAGCATGACACAGTTGTGATTTAAGTAATGAACTTAACATAAATCCAACTGCTAATAGAATAAGACTTAACAGAGATAAAGCAAGAGATGTTTTATGGGAACTAAAGAATGAATCACTACAAAAGAATTAATGCAAGAATTACAGTCAGGTGGAGCAAGGTAAATTTTGTCAAGGATGAGTTGCTGTAATTCTGCATGTACTATTACAAAAAAACTTCTTTCCTCATTCCGAACAGAAATTATTTAGACGAATTCCCGAGCTAGTCAAAGCTGTCCAAAAAGGGTGCAATCGCACATGGCAAATGGAAAATGAAAACCACAGGATGTCAGTGTCAGTTTAAAATTCTAGGGAACCCAGACAAAGGGTTTTGATACATCTCTCATGTTTAATCCGAAAATCAAACGCTTCATGAGCACCTCACCTGTCACTTCCTTTGGCGGTTTCTCCGCATGAAGATTCCCCACTAAACTCTTCTTGGAGTAGTAGTCAATCACCCACAGGAAGCGAACCGTGCCAAAATTAAAAATATTAATCAAAGTCTGTCTACTCGGCCGGAAAACTGACTGCTAGCTCTCCTTTCAGTTAGTTGCTGCCCTCTACAATCAGAGCAAACGCCGAAATCGATCTACACGCCTCAACTTCATTGGAGTGTTGCATGCGTGCATGTTTGTTCCATCAGGCAAAACTCAGTTCAGACCAACCAACCTATATGCTTCATCTCATTTCACCCAGTCAAATCATCTCGTGTCAACTACTTGCCTGAAAGAGCATCCATGAATATCCATCCACTGGGCAACCAGAAGCAAACATTTCTTCTGCCAGGTACATGCAAAAGATGCATGTCCATGGTTGCATCAATCTGTGTCGTGCATAAGAGCTGGATGCAGTTGCTTACGGTAAGCAGCAACTGCTTCCCATATTTGCCTACTGCCACAAGGCCAATGGTAGAGCTTGCTAGATTTTCGAAGTGTGCCTCCTTCCATCCATGTTGATCCAAATTGTACTCACATAACCAACGGTTAGGCATGTCTACAACAAAACAATGTCAGCATGTCCTCTATAGCATGGGAAAATCATACATTCACACATGAACATCAAAGGGTATATAATCGCCGGATAAAATACTTCTCATCCACATAAATGGAATCTCATGTTCTAGGGTTATAAAAAAAATTATAGGCACCCTCAAGATTTTGGCAATGGAATCCATAAGCATTTCAAAAGTGGAATTGACGCATTGCAAGGTCAACAGTCTTCTAAATTGGACTGCCTATAATGCGCCACTATGCTTATGCATGGTGATGTTAGCTTTTCAGCCTATAGTATTATAAAAAGTGTGCACATAAATGGCTATCAATTTGGAAACTAACATTGGTATCAATGAACAAACTATCCGAAAGAGCATTCATTAGTGCCCATGAATTTGGTGAACTACTAACAATTACAGTTAGGAAAGCACTAAATAGCATAACTATTTAAATGACACGTTTTAGATTGAAAGAGGGTCAGAAACTCACATTCTAAAATCGTAGCTGTTGAAATTTGGATGTAAGAACCAATGAAAAAACACTCTGACGTCAATCATGTAGGGTCTTTGTTAGATCTCTTCGATAATCGATGATCCAATTTTTGTCAAGAAAGCAACCAATTCTGCAGTAGTTATATTAAGAGAGGAGTCACTGCCTATTATTGTCAGTCCTCCCAAAGTTTAAGAACTAAACATATTTGTACCATAAAAGAGCAAAGGGGCCATTTACTCATGGGAAGGCAGTAGCTAGTAGCTACAAGTTTAATATGTGAATCGACATTGGTTTCATTGCACCATTCATAAGAATGATATGTATGACTTGTAACTACACTAATTTTTCATGATTTCCACCATTGCTGGCATAAAATGGGAACAAAACAGAAATAATTTGGTAGAAATACATGGTAACTTATGTACCATAAACCAAGCACATTTGTAAAAAAAAAAACAAATCAAAGGTGGGGATCTACCAGAGAGATTACCCCCTCTCCCTGTTTGTCCAAATAGTAATATCAACATACAAAATCTCACAACAAGCATAGCTAAGACTGACAAGCCACTGCGAACTATAAGCTAAGGTACCTCACTAATCAGCTTTCACCAAAGCAGAGGTTTCAGCTGCCGAAGTCGAGGAACACACGTTGTGCAACATCTTGTTGTCAGAACAGCAGTGTGATGTTTTCAACTTCTTGAACTTCCATACATATGTAAGCTTCATTGGCACCAAACCATCACCTGCTTAGCAAAATTGGCGACAATCTGCACTAAATAAAACAATTCTGCAAAGTAAAGGGCATGTTTCTTGACATAATACCATAACATTTCATCAAACTTTGAGTGAACATGATCACAAGCCATACATAATTTCTACTTTGGCAAAATAACTACAAAATATAGCAAATTAAGAAGAATAAGCAACATATGGCCCACATGTTATGCAATGGCCATCTATCCACTTAATTATTTAATGGTTGACATCTCACCACACCGAATATTTGCATTTAGTTATTCTATTGCATTATACTAAATGTGCTCAAAAGCTTAATTCTGTTAATAATTCTATGTATGTTCCATACACATTTTTTATGCATGCACTGGGGTAAAGCACAGGTAAGCCTAGTCAGTATTATCTTGTACGTCTTGTAAATGATTGAGTATACATCAACAAATATCACCAATTACTTCTACATTCAATTTGGAAAGCAACAAGTTAAGGAAATGCATTTCATTCCAGCATCCAACAGGAAAATTGTGGATATCATGGGGATATACTCCAGATCTTAGGATGATGTGACAATTGTCAATGGTGTTAATGGTTTGTCGTTTCACTTGTTTTTGGCAAAGAAATAGTGCTGTCAGGCTTCAGGAGGTCAGACTGGCCTAAGCGGCGGTCAAACCGGCCTAAGATCGGTCCGACCGGCCTAAGCGGCGTTCGGACCGGCAATGTCAGAAAGTGGTATTTTGAGTTGGGCCAAAAATAGAGGTAGCAGGCAAGAGGGGGGATTCTATTGCACTTGGTCCCATAATTTTTGGAGTATCCAGTCAAAAGTTCAATTGGTTTGAAAATTCCAGTGGGTTTCGGTTTTCCAGAGAGGAAATCCGGCTAAGTCATTACTGGCGGTCTGACCGGCCAGGGTGGGCGGTCTGACCGGTTTTACTTGGATTGTCGCCCGTCGTGGCGGCGATATTCGGTTGTTAGGTCAAAGTTATGAGTTTCGGGGCATATATGTTGTATGATGCATGTTTTGACTAACATGGGTCAAGTTGTGAAGAACTTATTCCTAAATTCGGTTTACTTGTATATTGTTGTGCAGGTTGCTTGGTGGTCAACGACAGTCAACGGCGAGGATGATCGGGACTAGGCTTGGAGAGCTGAGGTCCAGAACGATCGACAATGCCGGGCGAGGTCAATGTACTCAAGCGTGGTGCAAGATGGACAAGGGTGACCTATTGGCTAATCCGAGGCGCAAGATGGCGAAAGGTGTAGCTAGTTAGGTCAAGGGGTGTTAAAGACGGCGCATTAAAATGCGTGCGTATGTGTCCCGTTTGTTTTGGGCTTTAACGGGAGCCCAATTGAGTCAAACTTCTAGAAGGTCTAAGCCTCCACTATAAATAGGGGAGGGAGGTGGTTGCACCTCCGTTTCGTCTCTTTTGCTATTTTTGTAAACCCTAATTTTCTTAGGGAGATCTTTTGTGAGGCTAGGGTTCTTTATAGTTTAATGTGATTTTCGTGCTCTTGGATTGAGCATTGTCCTCCATTGATGGAGAGGCTGTAAGCCCATATCATATCAATCAATTAAAGGAAAGTTTGATCAGTGTTTTGTCTCTTTGCGTTCTTTCTCTATATTTGATGATTTTGAGTCTTTCTTTGATCCGTGAGTTTTGATTGAATTCTTCACATGATTTAGCTTGCTTGTGACGTGTGGGAACCTATCTAGGATCATCTTGATCATCAATCACCCACGAGCAAGATCTTGGATCAAGTTTTCGTTTTGACTCGGTTTTGAACCCTTCTTCAATCAAATCGAAAATGATCGCTATTCTTCCAAGAATTATCATAATCTTCGATTGGAATAGGTTCCTGATATCATAGAGAACGTGTGTACCAAGTTTCATCAAGTTTGGAGTTGTAGATCAAAAGTTTAATCTATTTGCAACTTCGTCATCGGGCTGGTTCTGTTCTGTTCTTCAGGCCAGAGGTCAGACCGCCCAAGGCCAAAGGTCAGACCGCCAGGGAATCGATCCGATCTCCCAAGGCTAGAGGTCAGACCGCCAGGGAATCGGTCAGACCGCCTAAGGCCAGAGGTTAGACCGCCAGTGCATTGAATTGTTTCAATCTTTGTTGATTTTGTCGTATTGCTTAGGGGTTTGAATTGGATTCAATATTAGTCTTCCGCTGTACTGATATACTGATCTTCATAGCTTCCATAGCTACTGGAGTGAAATATTATTGAATCAATTATTTGTGAAAAAGTGAACGTGCTCCTATTCATCCCCCTCTAGTCGCCTTTTCGGTCTAACAAAAATACAACAGAAAAAATCAGCTACATTAGAATAGTAATGATTATTATTCCTCCAGTTTAATCAAACCATGTCATTTTACCAAGTTCATTCTATTCAGTGACTAAAAACATGCCAAAATCACAAATTGCTAACAATCAAGATCAAAATATTCAGAACTACCTTTTGCCCTCACAAAGCCCAAAACATTCAAGATCAAAATCTTAGGAAGAGACGATCATTTAGAAAGTCTAAAAGGTTGCCTAAACCAAAATTCAATATCCTAAGACTAAACAGTTCAAAAAACTAAATACCCTCACTAATCCAAATTATGAAACAATCAAAATCTCAAGCCTTAACACAAAGAACTGCAATAACGATATCAAATGGTCACATCAATTTAAATCCGACCTTCTTTCCTCACAAATTCTAAGGCATAATTATGTTGTGCTGGTTTCTAATAAGCACAACCAAACTACTAATCCTTGAATAAAATCAAAAGACTTCCATATTTGCTTGTTTTCATCCAATTAATGCATTACTGTAGTCTAAAACTCTAAATAAATTCTATACACTACAACTATAAACTAGTGCATCGCGAGTATACATCAACAAATATCACCTATTACTTCCGCATTCAATTTGGAAGGCAACAAGTTAAGGAAATGCTTAACCACAAACCTTAGCGACAAGAAAGTGATAGATCATTGTGCTCCAAGCGTCAACAACTCATAAAACTTTAGAAGTAAAACTTCAAATCTCACCGATGGATAACAGCTTCTAAAACTGCATGGTGACCTCCAGCTACACGGCGCTGTTGTCCAAGAGCAGTGCCTGCACCATCACTGGCAAACCCTACAACTGCACATGCGCACAAAGAGACAAACAGATCCAAAACTGTCAGATCGAGACTCACCAACCACAAACCTTAGCAAACTGATCAGATCGGGTAGAAATGAAAGCAAGCGAACGAGAGGGGAGCAGACCTTTTGCTAGAGCACGGAGGAGTGGGCCATCTGCGGCACAGCGGTGGCGGCGGATGGCGGGAGGCTATCGCAACGCTTCTTCAGCAGGCTCTTCTCGCGGCGGCTCTTGCGGATCTCCACCATGTTGTCCTCGCGTCGGCGGCGGCCCTCCTCCGCGTCCACCGGCACCTTGTAGCGGCTGCACCGCACCTTCGCCCGCTAGTTTGGCCGCAGCGACATCGTCGCCCTTGCCCGCCGTGCCCTTCATCTCCAGATCAAGAACTCAACAAAACCAAATACTACAACAAACAACAACAAAAAAAGAAGAAAACGAAGCAAAAAAAAAGATCCCAGAAAATCCGATCAGATTGCAAGAACCCGAACGGGATCAAGAAAGCCAGATGGGGAGACGTCTAATCCGCGGATCACGAGGGGGAATCGGGAGCAGGCGAGGTGACGGTTGGAGGGGCGCCAAGGACCGGCAGCGCGGGGCCTGCGGTGGGATCTAGGGGCCTTGGCTGCCGCTAGGGGTGAAAACGGATCGAATACGGACGGATAATGATTTTCCCATATTTGTTTTCATTTTTTTCTAGATTCAGATATGAATACGAATACCCTGTATAAAAATACGAATATGAATAATATCGAATACGAATCGAAACGAATACGGTCGTGGATATTTTTAGAACATGAAAACCCCTTAAATTGTATGCCATAAATTAACAAAAACATATAATAGTTTATTTGATGCAAACATTCATGAATTGCGCATATTTTCAGCAATAACACATAACATTGGCACTAGCATGCTGCATTAACCAGTTCATCACAAACATAACACTTAGTTTACCATATTTAGCTCACAAGTCATAACTCACAAAGTCACAAGTCATCATACATTCACACTTAGTTCATCACATACATAAAACTTAGTACACACTAACATCGATTAGGCTAGAAGGTTAATCTATACGCAAATGACTGTTTTACCAAAAATAAAATTGATTAACTTATTATTTTATTAGATTAATAAAATAAAGTAAATTATTTAATTTCCTAGTTTTTAATGTCCAAAAGAAAATTTATTTAGTTTTTTGGGATTTATATTGGATTTAAAGTGAAAAAGACAATTTTAATTAATTTCTTGGATTTTAAAAATGGTTTTCCTATTTTCTAGAAATTAAAATATTTTATGTGCAAAAAAACCAACTTTAAGTTGGAATTATTTTTATTAAGTTTAAAATAATTCAAGGAATTTCTATGATTTTTTTCTATATTTTTTGAACTCTATTTGCTATTTTCTAAAAGGCTATTTGATTTGTTGCATTTTCTAAAATTTAGAAATCAATTTAAATATATTTTTCTCTCTTTTGGGCTGAAATTCGGATATCCGGCCTTCGTGTTATCCGGATAATCCATATTCGTACTGTGAATCGAATAACATAGCTCTTGATCCGTATTCGTTTCAAAGCGTATTCGTTTCCGATCAGAAATCAAAAAATCCGATCGAGAAAATTTGAATCGTTTCCGATTGGTGAAACTTCCATAGCTGCTCTTGGAGCGGAGACGGAGGGTGCCAAGAAAAATCCGATTTGAGAAGTGGAGAGGAGTGGACCGGCTAACTCTAATATATAAGTAGTAGAGATATGCCAAAAAGACGGAACGGAAGGGAGGAATGTGAAATAGGCGTGGATGATTTTCATAGGAGTTTTATAGATGATCGAATGCCCGAGAAAGATGGTAGAAGACGACGACCACTAGATATGCAAAACCAAATGGAACGATGATTTTCATAGGAGTTTTATAGAAAGCCCCACGTCTTGTGAGGGTGGGTGTTCCATTTTTTCTACAAGATGCACGCCAAGAAGTGGTGATAAGGAGACAATGATTGCGGAGAAGAGGAGCCATTGGGCATAGAAGGTGGAAGTGAGGTGAGCAACAAAGGAAACGGACGAGTAAGATGGTAGAAGGACGGACGACCACTAACTCCAATATTTCAATAGTAGAGATATGCCAAAACCAGCATGGAACGCATGAATTTCATAGGAGTTTTATAGAAAGCCCCATGTCTTGTGAGGGTGGGTGTTCCATTTTTTCTACAAGATGCACGCCAAGAAGCGGTGATAAGGAGACAATGACTAAAGAGAAGAGGAGCCATTGGGCGTAGGAGGTGGAAGTGCGGTGAGCAACAAAGGAAAAGTGCAATTGGGCAAGGTTGGAATCTTCGGGAGGAGGCGACCAGAGCTTACCAAATGTGGTCATCCGAAAGTTGCGTTTTGGGTTTATTAAGTTTTATAAATCTATTACAATAGAAATCACTAGTTTGCGTTTTGGAGATCTTATCGATGTCCAAAACAACAATTTTTTGTAACGGGAGGGAGTAACTAAATTTGATAGAGGTCTTACCAAGGAAAAATATTGAAATCTATACAAGTAATACTACTAACGAACTAGTTTAAAACATCAACTAGTGGCTAGTCCAACTGGGCTCAAGTCCCACTAACCACACGTTTGGTGGACTATGGCCCTGTTTGGTATGGCTCTGCTCCAAGTTTTTGCAGCTCCAACTCCAGCTTCACTCTTGGATCTACTCCTATGAGAAGTTAGAGTGATCTAAGGAGGTGTTTGGTTAAAAAGTTGGCTCCAGCTCCAGGAATGAGAATGATATTTGTAAACAGATTGTACTACCCTTGTTTTGTGACCTGTAATCTTTTTTCGTATGCTTAATTTATAACAGTTTAATAAGTTGATTTCAGTCATGTTGTGCTTTTGTTTTTTTTTTGTCATGTTGAGTCATGTTGTGCCTTCTTTTTCACCTACATTCAAAATTTTTACTCCAATCTGCATTTCCATTTGGAATTTTTACTCTAGTTTTTTAATTTTTTAGCCTACATTCGAATTTTTTACTCCGGTTTTTTTTGTCATGTTGAGTCTGCCACTTCCCATTTCCATTCAACAATATGCATTGCATTGAATCTTCAATAACTAATTTACAAGATTTTCATAGAAAACTTTCAGAGAAGTTAATTTTGCATTCAACAATTCGAGCAACATATTAGCATTGAACAATATGCTTTGCATTGAACTCAACATATTGCATTGAACAATTTTCTTAGGAAATATTCATACATGATGAAACCCGATACTATTTTATTCAACAATCTGACACAATTGGGGTACAATTTTGGAGGATTCAACACTAGAGATATCCTCAGAAAACATTCATACTAGTGAATTTTATTGCATTCAACAGTTCAAGTTGCTACAAAGCAACATCAGCACCAATGGCGGCTCTCCCCAGTAGAAGAAGACGACGGGGACGAGTGCACGCACACAAACCCAGTGTGTCCATTCAGGATCTCAACATCACAAAATATGCTTACCTGTCGCCCTCACCAAAATCATGCCCAACCTCATCTTGAATATGAACTTTCTATAAGTTACTGAACCATAATGCTATCACTGTAGAAGTTTTTCTCCGAGAAGATCCCTGCATGCATGGTCTTCAAATCAGAAAGAAAAAGAAACGATGAAAAAAGACAGGTCAACAGAATTTTCTATCTCATTTACAGCCAATCTACGCATATCCCACAAAATTTCCTAAGCCCAAGGGTAACATATCCATGCTTCAACACACATAGACAGGCAAATGTATGTATGTAAACTTATATATGATTCTACAGAACAAAGTCAATGTTCTGGAAACAAACAAAGTGCCCACACGACGCAAACTAGTATGCCACCAGCAGGGACCAAGAAAACTGAACATCACATTAATCTGACAATACTGTAAAATCAGTTATTATTCATGAACAACCACAACAGAAGACTAATGACAATTTCATATTCACAGTAGAAGGGATTAACTTGGAGTAATGGAATCCCATTCCCAATCAAGTGCCTAAAGATACATGCACACAGAGAAGAACTGAATCCCATTCCCAATCAAGTGCCTAAAGATACATGCATACAGAGATGAACTAACACCATATAAAACAATGATGATCATGATCAATCTCTTGATCCCAAAGTGATTAAAATGCTTAATGGGCAATGATGAACATCAAGACAAACCGCCAGTCGAGCCTAAGCACATCTCCAATCTGACAATACAACCAATATGTGCATATCTCCAAATCAGATTCCAGTAGCAATCAGGCAATCTGGAGAACAAAAACATCTATGACATGAGCCAATATGTGCATATCTCCAAATCAGATTCCAGTAGCAATCTGGCAATCTGGAGAACAAAAACATCTATGACATGAGCCAATATGTGCATATCTCGGTTCCAGTAGCAAGCATTGCATCACATGAGTTCCAGTAGCAAGCATTGCATCAGATTGTGAGTTTTAGGTCATAGATGTGGCTTACCTTGAGGATGTCGAGGGTAGACCGCCAGGTGGGGAGGGAGGAAGAAGATGCCGAGGGAGGAAGAACCACCGAGGGAGGAAGATGTCGTGGGGAGGCGAAGGAAGGGGTGGAGGCGTCGGGGATGGAGGCGAAGGGGTGGAGGCGAGGAGTCCGGGAGTGCGGTGCGCGCGGGGCGAGATCGGCCGCCGTGGGGAGGCAGAGGAAGGGGTGGGGGGCGGAGGTGTCGGGGAGGGAGGCGAAGGGGTGGGGTCGGAGGCAAAGGGTGGAGGCGGGCGTCGGGAGGAGAGGCGAAGGGGTGGGGGTGGGGCGGGGCGTCGGGGAGGAGGCAAAGGGGTGCGAGCCTGCAGGCGAGGTTGGCCACCGTGGGGAGGAGGAAGGGGTGAGGGCGGAGGCGAAGGGATGGGGGGCGGACGGTTTGGGAAGGGAGGCCGTTCGGGAGAGGGGGCTGCGGGTTCGAGAGGGGTAGTTGAGTGGCAATTTATGAGTAAATACTATTAACTTCTAAGGGTATTTTGTTTTACTGGTTCACAGCTCCCCACTTGGAGCAAGATTTTATCTGCTCCTACAAATTGTACTAGAGGGCTGCTCCACTCCAGGTTGCTCCAACTCCAACAGTTTTGTGGAGTTAGCCCGTTTGATATAGCTCCACCTACTCCAACTACGAAACTGGGAGTTAGAACCATACCAAACATGACCTATATATGGATTTAATCTCTTTTTTTACCTAGTGGATTTAATTTCATGGCCTCTGGGTTGTTGGGCCTTGACGATGACTACGGTAACTAACTGTATGCCTTTTCAAAAAAAAAAGGACAATTTTTTTTGCCAGATGCATAATTATTGCTCATAAAATCTACCAATACATTTTACAAATATAAGATTTCACCTCGCAAAAAATGTAAGGTTTCATATGATTAGGCAAACGGGCCTCAATCCTACATTCACTAGTCCTGTTAAGGCAGATCTGGCCAAATTAGAGATGAGCACGTTAAGAGTGGTTTTGCCACGTATACATGGACGTTCATGCATCTTCCTCCGTTGGATTCCACTTCGAGATTCACGCCTCTCTCTCTCCCCTCCATCTCCGAGCCATGCCTCTCCTCTACTCCCTCTTCGCAGAGCCCGCCGCCACAACTACCTGAGGCCACGCCGCCTCTAGGAATCCGCGCCACCAGGGGACCGCGACAGAGCCGGAAGAGAACTGTGTCAGGAGAGAGATGGGAAGGAGATAGGAGGGAGGGAGAGTGGCGCGACTCCAGATGGATGGAAGTGGAACCACATGTACATGGACCCATTAACCTGTGGATCTCTCTGGGAAGATCAAAGATGGCAAAAGTAAAATACCAGTCCTGACTCCCAAGTTCCAACAAGGCAGAGACGTTAAGGCTAAGAAGGTTCATTCCACAGCCAGCTTATAGTTGCATGGCAGAATGTCTTATTGCTCTTGCATTCACAACTATCAACAAGCTTCTACCAGGAAAGGCAGGGAACGTGAATACGGTCGAATGGATCTTATTCTGTTGGCAAAATATCACCAGCAAAGCAATATTCATTCCAGAAAACAT
Source organism: Hsuehochloa calcarea (assembly GCA_036346395.1). Classification (NCBI taxonomy): domain Eukaryota; kingdom Viridiplantae; phylum Streptophyta; class Magnoliopsida; order Poales; family Poaceae; genus Hsuehochloa; species Hsuehochloa calcarea. The sequence continues at coordinate 34,477,839 of CM070597.1, forward strand.
AAGCTGTAGACTGAGGACAGCAAGAGGTTTTGATAACGTTGCACCAAAAGAACCTTATATTCATCAAGGCAAATGATGGCACATTGCCACATTCAAGCAAATACTTCAGACCAGTAATTAAATGTATTGTTAGAATGAATCATCATGTTAGCAGAATCAGATAGAAGTCGATAATTAGTTAAATCATTTACATTTGCCGTGAAGAAATAAAGATCTTTCAGCGGCATGTTCATGGAATCAGTGCAAGACCAAAATAGACCATCCTACTATCACTTACCTCGTGTTGGGGGAAAAGGGTAACAAATATCAACAACAGAGCAGAGATATGCCTTACAAGGAACTGGAGAACAGGCAGCAATTGTTCCAATCCCGAATATGGAACACCAATGTAAACACGTGATTTAATGATAAATACAGCCATATCTGCTGAACTATTAATCAGAATACCTTACTGCCAAAAGACTATTTCATGCAAATAGATGATCCAAAAGAGCATTACCCACAAGCTTGCAAGCCTCATTTAGTATCCATCACAAGTTGGAACTGGAAAAGGAGTCTGTTCTGATAGGTCTAGTTCATAGTCTCATTTACTGATACAGCTATAGCTTCACATACTTGTCAACATAGCCCTGAAAAAATGAAATAAATTGATTCAGAGGGATCCAAACTTCAATCAAATAGTAATTTCACTACAAAGAATTTATGCTGAACACCAGAAAAGGGTGTGCATATGAAGCGCTATGTACAAATAACAAAAGTTCAGAATGTATATTCACCCTTGCATATATTTGTTCTTTTCCAAATTTATTCATCAATTAAGTTGCCCTGTTTGCTTCAACTAATAGTGTAGTATAGAACGATATGGAACTAAACTCTCAATCAATTACCAAGTGGCAGAATGACCTCATCGCAAAAATATTTCAGGATATCTCCAATGCCAATATCAGAGTATAAGAACTGAATAGCATGAAGTTGATTAGAACGCAAGTTGTGTTCCCCACCAAGGATAAAAAATCTCGTTACCGACCAGTTTACCGGTGACTGGCCGGTAACGGTTACCAGCCGGTTACCGGATTTACCGGAAAAAAAACCGGATGAAATTCGTTTGAATTTGTTTAAAAACCAGTCAAAATTTCAAAACTAGAATTTGAATTTGCTAAACCGGGAAAAACCGGCCGGGTTTTCCGTTACCGGACCCGACCGGTAAACCGGTAACCGGCCGGTAACCGCCGGTTACCGGCCGGGATTTTGATCCATGTTCCCCACTATCAAGGGCGTGACATGACATATTTTCCAGGATTATGTTTAGATACTTAACAAATCCTGTGTCATGAACTTAACAAATCATGTGTCATGAACCAGAGACTATTGCATAACGAATAAAATTATAGAAAGCTACAAAAATATGATCAGAAAGACTATTATCAGAATATCTACACAGGTAACTGATATGCTACAGAGGCAATGCAGACATACCATTACAAGTTTGGTCACTTTCCTTTGAGAGGACTGGACATACTGTTTAATCTTGGCTGGTGTTTTCGGTATATGATTGCTAGGGACCGAACTAGAAACTTTATCAACTGTTTTCTTGACAATAGTTTTGAAAGCCTCTCTGTTCATGTTCCCCTGCCTCCATGATGGCTTAAGAACTTCCTTAACAAAATCTGCAATAGCAATCTTAAAAAGCTTCATTGACCTGGAATCCTTGCTCTTCTTGCTTTTCTCCAATGATTGATCATTGTCAATATCACCAGGGATATCTGAACTCCAGTCATTAGCACCCAAGGGCTCAGGACTTATATTCTCCACCACACCTGCTTCAGTATCTGCTGCCACCTCTCCAAGTTCTTCAACTTCTGATTCGGCAACAAGCCCCAAGCTGTGCATATTTTTGCTCTCCACTTCTATATTGACAGGTTTCAATGCATTGCGACTATCATTAGCACTCATAATTGCCTCTTGACCAAGATCCACCTTGTTGATTGAACTGCTTGAGGGTTCAATACTGTCAAGCAGTGGATCATAGGGAGCACTAGAAGTAAACCTAGGACGAGATTGCTTTTTCCGATTGGGTACAGCTTCTGCGGAACTTCCATGGACACGAGTTCCAGATCCAGGAACCGACTGACCAAAAGGAGACAATGTATTCATGTGCTCAGCTCCTTTTGTTGAAGCAGACCCAACTACATTTGGGCTTGCACCAGGACCAATATTTAGACTCGGATCTGTTTGTTCAAAGGTAGATGCAAATGGGTTGTAGTGGGGCTTGATAGATGATTTAGGCAGACCAACATCAGATATGGGGCCAAAGTCATTACTTCCTGGTAGATTTGATGGGAATCTCTGGAAAATGGGGTAAACCATGTTGGCTCCCGAAGCCAAACTGCCAGGAGGCTGCTGCTGACCATATGAAGACTGATGACATGAATAAGGCAGACCTACACCACCAGAAAACTCCGACTGTCTGTCTGGAAGAGGAACCGTGGCACTGTCAAGAGGAAAAGGCCTCTTACACTCATCTGTGTGAAAGGCAGCAGGTTGTTGGTGAGAAGGAGCAACTGGCTGGAGGGTATGAGGATTGAAATCCAATGGCCTAGGATGAGACAGATCTTGTGCAGGATACGTACTCATCTGATTCTGGAGGAACTCATTTGCTGGTGCCATCGCATTATGCTGGAACTGTGCCTGAGGAAATTCTGAACTTGAAGGTAATGGTTGTCCTGGTAGCAGACTCATATTTGAGGATGATTGATGAGCTGGTGCGAAACCAGATGACATCTGGCCTGGAACATCACATGCCATGGAGTTCTCAGTAGCATGTACTGATGCAAACGGGACGCCTGAAGACGATTGGCTCAGAAGACTTTGATTAGCAGCCGGTGATGATTTATATAAGTCTGATTGAGACTGAGATGAGGGACCTGGTCTTTGCGTCTTATGAGGATCAGATGCATTTGCAGAAGCGGCCATTGATTGAGAAGACCCAGAAATCAAAACTTCACCATGACCATGCTGTCCAAGGGTACCATGAGGTGCAACTTTTTCTTCCTCATTGCCGCTTAAATTATCTGAAGAACTACTTAACTTGGTTGTTCCCATCAGGCCCTCTTGCTCAGCAATTCTATTTCCTGAAATGTCACCTCCTCCAGCAGGATGAATTTCGACTGGTGCTGCAAATTTCACAGGAGTATCATGCTTGTCATTGTAGAACCCATCCTTGCTTATACCGAGATCGACGCCAGGTTGTGTCTCGCAAGTCCAACTCACTTTGTGTGGTGATTTGCTCTGATGTAGATTAGCCCGCTTAGCAAGTGGCGACCTGCTTTGCCTCCCAGGTGATGAACTGAAAGAAATTTAACATTCTTAAACTTCCAGAAGGGGCATTTATACAAATTGGATGACATACAAAATCTAAAACAAATAGACTTGCAGTTTATGGAGATCAATTGATGCATCAATTTAAGCACAAGATGCAATACCTTTGGGATGGACTGTGTTTGTTTCCCCCGGAAGGGGTACAGCTCCTCCTACCCTGAGGTGACTGGTTACGGCTTCGTTTTATTGGGCTCCTCCCATGCTTTTTACTCTGTTGCACTCCATCAGACTCACTGCCACGTAAATCTTCTTTGACTAGATGCCCAAGCTCATCTGAATTGTGTTTTACTGGGATGTTCTCATCCTTGAGTTGATTTCTAGCCTCATTATTTCGCTCACTGCAAGGAGCTGCATTCACATTTTCCTCAGCATTATTAAGTTGCTGATGACCAATTTCAGTGATTCTATCACTTGGATGACTAAGCTCATTACCTTCAGGCAATAGCACAAGGTTGCTAGCAGCATCAGCACGATCCTCATCTTCACTGTCATCTGAAGCATAGCCTTGTATTAATTGGAATGGGCTCCCACCTTCTACAGTTACATTTGCATTGCCAAGGCTATAAATGTCATTTACAGACTTTGCCACGTTAACATCTCTATTACATTCAGCAGTTGCAAGCGAAGAATTGACTGGGCTAAGATGTACCCTTGATGGGGAGTCCTCATCCCCTGAAATTTAACTTGATAAAGTAAATGTCTAGAAATAAACTAATGCAGGAATAAAGCTGAATTCAGGGATCATATCAATTGAGAAGTCTGACTAGTAATACATTAGCTACAAAAGGACAAAACATATTGATAGTTTGTCATCATATAGACTGATGTGCAGATGGAGATTCACCAAGGTTTCTGATCATATAATTATACCATAGGGAGATCTTTTTGCAAGAAATAGTAGTGGTCACTCTATCATGTAAGATGGACAAGAATATCCAATAAACCCACAAAGTAATTAAGGACTTACACCATAGGATGCACCAAGTTTTAATGTTGCAACGCAAAATGCAGCAGCAGGAATGAACGTAGATTTTTTAGAATTGTAACGAATTAACAGTGTAACGTTGAGAGATAGAAGGTGAGGAGGGTTCACTTACCGTCCATATCCATATCTGAGTCATCAGACACAATTCGCTGAGCTTCCCCAATTTTGACATGACGACCACCATCTGGGGCACCTTCTTTTCCTTCTGGAGCTGCACTACATGACTGCACAGTTGTGGGAGCAGTCGGCGGTGCGGGGGGCACAGGAGGGGGAGAAGACGGTGGCGGTGGGGGTGGAGGAGGGGGAGGGGGAGGTGGTGGGCCAGATGGGGGCAGCGCATCCTCTGGAGCAAAGCTTGGTGGCCGTGGCGGTGGTGGAGGGAGAGACCCTGGCATGGGATACTGAGGAGGGGCCTGATATATAGCTTGGTGTGGCGGTGGCCCCAGCATTGGCATCTGTGAAAAACCCCTATGCTGTGGCGGCATTGGCATCTGGTGCATCTGGCCGAGCTGGGCATAGGGGTAGGCCTGGTTCTGAAGCGTTGGCACTCCTTGCTGGTACAGCCCAGGCGGCGGCTGCATTGCTGGGGGCTGCAGATACTGTGCCGGCGGCGGCGGCTGTGGCGGCAGCAGTGAGTGCTGGGGGAAACGACCCGTTACCCCAACTTGCTGCGGCGGCGGCGGCGGCAGTGATTGCTGGGGGAAGCCACCCGTTACCCCAGCTTGCTGCGGTGGCGGTGGCGCAGCATGGCGATAGTGCTGATTAAAATTCCCTCCCTGCCCGTACATCCCTAGCTCGGAATCCAAACACTTGGCAAAATATCCTACAAAATTTGAGCCACACATGAGTCGCCGTTACGGCTCATTACTCACCGCACAAACCAAAGGTAATTGAACAGGAGAAATAAACCACATAGGTATATTAAGGGATATTAACTATCAACCCCGATGAACCCACCCACTAAAAGCGCCCCAAGGAAACCCAAACCCTAGATCAAATCGAACAAGGATCGAAACAACTGTAGAAACTACACCACAAAACGGGTGTGAATGGACGAGGGGGTCCGAGATTACCACTCGCGAGTTGGAGCACGAAACCGCGGCGGCTCGTTGCGGGCTTGGATTCGGATTGGAGCAAAATCTCCGGCGATTCGGCGAGGGCTCGTGGTCTCCCCGGGGGAACTGAGCGAGCGAGCGAGCGAGCGGGATCGAACAGCGGCGGCGCTAGGGGATTTGGGCCGGTTTGGATTGCGAGATTTTGGTTCCCGGGTGCGCCATTGTGCGAAGGGGAAGGCACGGTGGGGGAGGGTGGTGTGTGCGAGGTTGGGTTCAGAACGAGACGAGAACCAGAGAGAGAAGCTGTGCGGGGAATAACGAGGTGATGGAATCTAGATGGAGGAGGGATCGGACGGTCCATATTTTTGTTCGGTCCCGGAGAAGGAATAAAGGGCAGACCAAAAATACAGTCTTCTTATGCAAAACGGAAAAGAAAATAATTCTTCGTCACGTCGGATAATAGAGCTTCTCGTGAAAAAGCGCCCCAGATACGAAGAGGTAGTACATGTACAGATTATTCTGCCTTGCGGCGTTAGGATTTTTTAAAAATATATTATTATTATTTAAAAAATATAAAAATAAATAAATATCAAAAAATTATAAAAATAGATTCATGTCAACAGTTGAACCAGTGACGAGGACTGTTGCCCTCCTGTCGTCGGTCCAACTTCCTATCGTCAGTTCAACGGCGACAGGAAGTGAACAGTGTACCTGAGTTTGTCGCTAGTTCAACGGCGTGAGGGACTCCCCTTATAAAACACCATTCAAACCCTAAAATTCGGCATAGGACTCACTTTTATTCAGAAAAAAGATGAGAGAAGAGAGAGGAGGAGAGAAACTAGCGAAGCGCTGCTCGTCTGGTTGCCTATCTGTCAGGTAATATTTTGAACCGAATAGATTGCATAGTTTTAGATGTACAACTGTGTAGTGTAGTATATTGTACATAGTACTTTTCGGTGGGTAGTCTAGCTTCATATATGTGGTTAATCGTGGAATTCTTTTTTATGGTGCAGTGCGTGAAATATGTCGGACGTCACCAATTTCAAAATTTACTACGGTCAATGGACTATTCTTGAGGGTCCCGAGGGGGTTGATTTGCATTATTTCCAATCGGCGATAGTGCTCCTGCCGATAGCAGAGGGCGTCATAGAGGCGATGTGACGCGGTGGTTGTTTCACTCGTTCTAAGTGGATCGTGATGTGTACGATCTGAGATTGAGTTGTCTTACCTCCCGAGCAACACAGTGCATATATTGGGAGTTAGTATAACTCAAGGGAACATGATCATGGCAGTCATATTTACGCATGGCGAGGGAGGGGGTGGGATTTGGTCCTTCTGGCCTAGGCATATGCCAAGCTCACTCTTACATCCGCGGCTGAACAAGAAGGGGATGGTGGTGCCAAAGAAGAAGTTGGGGACTCCAGCCACAACGCGGTGCACACAATCGCGGAAGGTCCGGGAGTAACTAGTCCTGCTGATGAAAACCCTGCGAAAGGAGCTCCTTCAGTGGACTTACTAACGAGGGTGAGGAGTTGGAAGACATAATGCAAAGGATGGATCTCGAAGACTCAGACTACATGGCATTGTCAGAAGATGAAGGATCCGATGATGAGGATGATGTGGACCAGCAGGTGGTTCCATTCGAGTGGAACACGTACCAGTTCGACAACCTTGTCGTCAACGAAGACTCTCATGTGCCGTAGGAGTACGACCAGAGCGAGGTTATGCAAGGATCTATGTACAAATGCAAGAAGGACATGTAGGAGGCGGTCAAATTCTAGGCCTTGTTGGTGCGGCGTACATTCACAGTCATCAAGTCTAACCCAAGATACTATGACGTGAAGTGCGACATAGAGAGATGCCCTTTAGCAAGTGCACACATTTCAACCCAAGTGGGACACCTACTAGAAGTGCTATATAGTGGTCCCTCACACATGTATCGTCGCTAAGTCAGTGCAGTCCCACAAGAACTTGTCATCAGGCTTCATCGCCAACATCATGTATGGTGAGATCGTGGATAATCTTGATTTTGAGCCACGATCCATCATTCTTTCGATTGAGGCAAGGTTCCAATACATAGTCAACTATACCAAGGCGTGGAGGGCAAAACAGAAGGCATTGGAGTCATGGTTCGGTGCTTTCTATGACTCCTACCACAACCTCTCCATGCTACTCCAAGTCATACAAGACAGGAATCCCAGGACTCGTGTTGACATTCAAGATTCCACGCATCCTAAGTGGGCCAATAAGAGGGCACTACGGCGAGCATTCTTCGCCTTTGTCCATGCATCAATGCATTCCGACACTACCATTCAATTTTGTGCGTGGATGTCATATTCCTGACTGGAAAGTATAGGGGTCAAATACTAACTGCAATAGCGACGGACGGCAACAATCAAGTTCTTCTCATCGCATTCGCTTTGTTGAAAGCGAGAACACGGAAAGCTGGTTGTGGTTCTTGAAGAATGTAAGGATTTCTGTTGTACAAATGTATGCGTCATTCATGACCAGCATGCGAGGCTGCTGAGTGTAATAACTCAGCTACAACAAGGAGAGAATGAACCACTTGCATGGGCGGATATGCAGAGTAGGTGATGCATGAGGCACTTGGGTGCAAACTTCTACAAATAGTTCTCGCAACAAGGACTTGATGAACCTGTTCAAGCGGTTGTGCAACCAAAACCAGCAGCATAAGTTTGAAGCTCTCTAGAAGATTCTAGATGAGCAGACCCGGACGTACAGAAGGGATGCAGCGAAAAAGGCCACCCCAAGTGTTGACCAGACCCCCGAAGCATTGTCACGGCTACCCACAGATGGTCCCAGTGTCACGAGGAGGATGGGGCGCAGGTCAAATGCCTCTCGGATTGGATCGAGCACAAGCCTAAGTTGAAGTGGTCGCTGCTGCATGATAAGGGTGGTGCACGATATGGTGTCATGACAACCAATCTAGCTGAGGTGTACAACTAGTTCATGCGTGGTGCAAGGTGCCTCCCTTTGGTTGATATTGTGGAGGTAATTCTCCGTGGTACCATAAATTACTTTGTTGACAGAAGCAACAACGCGTCACTCGTCATGACAAATGGTAGAGTTTTCTACTCCGCCATGATCACCAAGTACATGGAGGAGAAGAGCAAGAAGGGTGAGATGCACCGGGCATTCAAGATATGTACAAGGGAGCTTCGCTTGGAGATAATGTGCGGGGATAAAGGACGTCGCGGGATAAACCGCGAGAGGATCACCCACTAGTGCACACTACGCCGCGCTAGTTGTGTATGCACTTGCAACAAGCTCCTTCTTCTGCATAGGCCCTGCTCCCATGTCAAGGTTGCATGTTCAACGGTGGCGCAGCATCCTAGTCAGTACCTCTCTGACTACTTCAAGAAGGAGGAGGTCATGCAAACCTAGAGTGCAGAGATGTATGGGTACGATGTGCTTGACAATTTCGCTAGCCATTCGACTTGAGAGCAACTTATATGGGCCACGAACATTGATAAATTGAAGGGGAAAGATTGGATGGCGACATGTACGACACATCAGGAATGACATGGGCGAAACAGAAGCGAGACGTCATACGAAGAAGTGCTCCAATTGCAGGGAGTATGGGCACACATTCAAGAAATACCCTACGAGAAATCCACATCATGGAGGAAACATCAGCACTTCAGACGTCGCAGAGGGACCTCATTGGACCGGCCCACTCGAGGCAGTCCACACGACGAAAGTTCAATTATGTAGTGCTCAATGCTTTGTAATATCACTTTGTTAGACTCGCAATCTGAAGATTTTTTTCAAGACAACTGGGGTAGTAATGATTTGTAAGCACGAAGGTAAGTGATATTACGATGCGCCATGGAATTCACACATTGGAGAACTTTCAAGAAATGGCACAACGATAACAACACGACAGTTGATCCGACAAGGGGGTTACATGACATGCAGTCTAACGAACCAAGGACGGTACAAGTATGTCTTTAGGGAATTGGGAATACATGGGACATATGGACGAGGAGGGTCGAGCTACTGCGTGGAACATGGTCATTTGCTCTTACGACCAAGCTCGGCGTTGTACTCCTCGCCTTGCTCCTTAGCTTTCGCCGCGATGGCCCTCTTCCGCACCCTCTCGGCCACGTCGCCTGGCATGCTCGTACTTATGCTCCTCGTGCAACCTCTCCCGCCTCTTCTTCTCCTCCATCTCAGCCTGTAGCTCTTTGAGGCGCCTTTCACATGCCTCGCAGTCCTCCCTGGCCCAGCTCTTTCATGTCAGCAGCATCCACATGTCGTACATGTGGATCTTGTCGTCGATCCACTGGCTGAAGTTGCATAAGCGCGGCGGAGACTATGGTGGGAAGAGAGACGTGGTTACGACGTAATGGGAAGCAAAATAGTCGTGTGAACTGAAATACAATTTCATTACCAGCTGTTTGTGGCTCGGCGTGTCAAACCTACGATCGGGGTAGTCCCCGCAGAAGTTTGGGCAGCATCAATAGCGCTGCCCAATGGTCTACTCAATAGTTGATTTGACGCACTTGCAGGCGTCTTGACACCAGCAAATGGGTGACGCCACTCCCTACGGGGGCCCTTCTAGAGGGCATTCTGCGGGCATAGGAGGGGGGTGTGGCTCGACCCAGAATCGTTGGGAGTACTGCAAGGCAGCCTCCTTAGATTGACGACCTCCGGAGGTGGGTGGTAAGTGTAAGACTGCTGACTAAACACCTTGTGGCGAGCGGTGGTTTCCTGGGGAGACATCCAATCCTTCAAAAGCTCGTAGATGTGCTCTCATTCCTTCTCCTTGTCCATGTTATGTAGGTAGTGTTGTTGTTTAGGAGTTCCTCGCCGATTAGCACTGTATTTATAGCGAGAGTAGACGTAGTTGTAGCGGCTCTATAGCGGCCGAAGTGCAATCTGATTCAATCAAATTCACGTCTGCGAGGAGGAATCTTGTTTCCATGTTGGGTCACATTGCTGTGCAAAGCTATCTCGTCGGGTCACGTCGCTGCGCAAAGCTGCCACCGTACGAAGCGTGTTCTCATCATAGAGTGTTGTCATATCGATTTGTAAAAGTGGTGTGGGGGAGTTAGGGAATAGACAGAGGGTGGTGTGGGGGAGTTAGGGCGTAGAGAGAGGATGGTGTGGGGTGCACGCAAAAAAAAGATATCGAAACATACATACCATGGCTGAAATTTACAGGAACAAACATCTACTGGTGGCACCTCTTGGGGTGTACTCCGCGTGTCGCCACTGGCCTCGATTGCTGTGGTACCCGACCGAAGCGAGTAGCTGGAGGTGGTGTCGCGAGGGGGGGGGGGTCCTGCGTCGGTTGGGTCGGCCCGGGCGCACCGTGCAGCTATGAAGCCCCACGGAGACCTGGTCCTAGTCGAAGTAGAAGTCCCCGGAGAGTGCCTCATTGTACGACAAGTCCGCCTCGTCCCAAAGCGGTGCACGACCTGTGAAACATTATGTTACACATGCAATCATGGCGAAAATCACAAAATAGGACGTTACACAATCAAGTAAGGTAGTCATAGCTAGTGGCACGAAGGCAGCCACCGATGTCTCCGCGTACTCCTGCCCCGTGTATTGGTGGAACTGGGAACCTGCAAGGGAAGATTGGCGTTAGGAACTTGTGGGGTTCGAAACAAAGAAGTGAAAGTGAATGTGTCTTGCTTACCCGCAAACTGTCCCGAGGTGCTCCCACCACGGTGCCACGAGGACACACCCACTATGTCCGGGGAGGTGCTCGTGGCTGTGAGCCACCATGGCTGACCCCTCGTCCACGCACTAGTGGGTCCACTGGGTCCCTCAGCGTGTGACAAGTAGTGATCTGGATCCCTCGTCTCGCCTTCTCCGCGATCCGCTGTAGGACTCCTCTGATGTCCCCCCAGCATCATCTACTGCGTGGAGGCTGTCAACTCGAGAACCTCCCGGTGTAGATCCACCTGTAAACGTAATCAACAAGTTGGAAACCTAAATCTTGCAAATTAAATATGAAGTACGGATCGTTCAATACGTACTACGCGGTGGAATGTGAAGTCCGACTGGGTGGGGTACGTGTCGGACGTCGCAGCCTCGTGTCGTGGTGGGTCATCCACGACCCGGACACAGCGAAGCCTCGTCCGACTGGCGTACTACTCCTCGTACTCCCCGGGTCATAGTGAGCATCCTCCAATGTGACATCCTTTTTTAGTAATTCGAAAATCAGGTGAATTTCAAAAACTCTCCAAATTTAAACCTCAAATTTCAAATTTCAAATTTTTACTGGGTTCAAATATCAAAAATTTGGAAAAAATTCAAACTATTTCTCTCTCCCCTCCCGGCCTGGGCCCGCTCCCCTCACTCTCCCGGCGTGCTCTCTTTCCCCTCTTTTTCCTGGCCCATTGCGCCCCTCTTTCTTTTTTTTCTCCCCGACCCAGCTTGCCTCCGCCCTTCCTTCTCCTTCCTCCCGTCGCTCCCTCCCTCTCTTTCTCTTTCGTCACCTCTTTGGGCCCGCACCGCTTGCCACCCGCGATCTCCAGCGCCGGCTGCAGGATTGCTTCAACCACTACAAATCCCTCAATGGAAGTTGAAATAAATTGGAATGGATTTCACCACTGGCCTACCGCGAACCAAGTCTGGATATGATTCTACATGGGTTATAGTTGACAGATTGACAGAAGTTGCCCATTTCATCCCTGTGAAGACCACATACAAAGGAGATAAGTTGGCCAAGTTGTTATGGCTCGTATCGTGTGCCTACATGGAGTCCCCAATAGAATAGTCTCGGATCGAGGTTCTCAATTTACCTCATATTTCTGGGCTAGTCTGCATGATGCACTTGGAACTCACCTAAACTTCAGCACAGCATATCATCCCAGATGGATGGATAGACCAAAAGAGTAAATCAAATTCTAGAAGACATGCTCCGAGCTTGTGCCCTAGAATTTGCAGTAGACTTTGAAAGATGCCTGTCATACGCAAAGTTCTCCTACAACAACAGTTATCAGTCGAGTATGAAGATGTCCCCATTTGAAGCACTCTATGGGAGAAAATACCGAACCCCTCTGCACTGGTTAGAATCAAGAGAATGATATATCTTTGGACCAGATACCCTCAAGCAGGCAGAAGAGAAAGGCCAACTGATCAGAGATCGTCTACAAGCTGCCCAGTCTAGACAGAAGAGTTATGCCGACAATCGTAGTAGAGAGCTAACATTCGAAGTTGGAGATCATGTGTACCTTAAAGTATTACCTCTTCGAGGAACGCGTAGATTTAAAGTTAAAGACAAGCTGGCACCAAGGTACATCGGCCCGTATCCAATCACCGCCAAGCGTGGAGAAGTAGCCTACCAGTTGGAGTTACCAGTAAGTCTGTCAGACGTCCACAATATGTTTGATGTCTCCCAACTCAAGAAATATCTCAGAGTGCCTGAAGAGCAATCACTAGTTGAAGCCATCGCACTCCAGAAAGACTTATCATATCCAGAACATCCGATCAAGATTCTTGAAGTTATGGAGAAGCAAACAAGACACCAAATCATCCGTCTTTGCAAAGTTCAGTGGAGCAACCATTCAGAGCGCCACTTGGGAGCGTGAAGACTAGTTGAAATCAGACTACCCTTACCTGTTATCTGAGTAGCTCGAATCACGGGTTGAGATTCTTTTTAAGGTAGGTAGATTTTGTAACATCCTTTTTCAGTAATTCAAAATTTAGTTGAATTTCAAAAACTCCCCAAATTTAAATCTCAAATTTTAAAATTTAAATTTTTGCTAGGTTCAAATATCAAAAATTTTGGAAAAAAATTCAAACTATTTTTCTCTCTCTCCTCCCGGCCTGGGCCCGCTCCCCTCACTCTCCCAGCGTGCTCTCTCTTTCCCTCTTTTTCTTGGCCCATCGCGCCCCCTATCTTTCTTTTTTTCTCCCCGGCCCAGCCTGCCTCCGCCCTTCCTTCTCCTTCCTCCCATCACTCCCTCCCTCTTTCTCTCTTCCGTCACCTATCTGCGCTTGCGCCTTGCCACCGCAATCTCGGCTCACTTTGCCACCGTACCTATGCGCCTTGCCCGACTTCTCCAAAGATCACGCCACTGCCAGTCGTCAGCGTCACCGCGCCGCCTAGACCCCTGCTGCAGAGCCACTCGGCCCCTGATGCCCGCGTCCGTCCGGACCGTCTTCCCGAGGCCGCTCTCCCCCTCGCTCTCTCCTTCACCTCCGGCTATAAAGCCTCTCCCCTCCCTCCGCTTCATCCATGCTTCATCCAGCTCCTTTCCTCTCCTCCATTGCCGAGCAACCCGAGCTCCCCCAATTGCGTCGTTGCTGCAATTCTCCTCCGCTGAAGCCTCTCCGACCAATTGCCACCGCCTGGAGTTTCTCCCGGCCACCCCGAAGCCAACCCCCACCTTCTCGGCCCTCTTCCCCTCCTCCAGCAAGCTGTCACCGTCGCCCCATCGCCGTTGCCTCAGCTCACCGTCTCTAGCCTGCCTCCGGTAGCCTCCGGTTTCCCTCTCACCTCCGGTGAGTCCCTGGGCATTCCCCGGTGCTCGTGGCTGCCTCCTTGGCGCCGAGCCCCACCGGGCCGCCCCATTCGTTCGGCCATGTCTTGCCACGGCCGTTCACCTCCGTTGCGCCGCCGTCACCGCCACCGGCTTTGCCTCGGGGCACCCCATTTTTGCCCTTCCCTGGTGCCGCCGCCCCTTCCCCCATCGGAGTTCCGCGGCGCCGCCACCCCTCCCTCGGCTCTGTTTTGGCCGGAGGGGAGATCTTAATTTGCTGTGTCATACTGTAGCACTTAAGGAGTTAATCTGTGATTAGCCGGCATTAATGACGCATTAACCTCCCTCATGTGTTGCTGACGGGTGGGCCCGTTGAACAGTAACGCGTTTAATTATCCAATTTTTCTGCCTCTGTGGCTGACATGTGGGACCCACGGGGTACTATTACATGGACTTGTGCGCCCGTGCATGAGCTCAGTTCACGCACTATTCTGTGCACCAAAGGCCACATGTCAGCGGGAGATTAATCCTCTTTTTCTTGTTTTTGGTTAAACTGAAAATTCTTAGTATAAAACTTCAAAAATTTATATCTCTTTCTTTATAACTCCAAAAATTATGAAACTTGTGCCCAAAAATTTGTAAAATCAAGGTCTATATTTTGGTACTAGTTTGGTTAATTTTGGAGTTCACTTATTCTGTGATTTGTATTTATTTGTTTTGTTTGCTTGTCTTTTTTTTCCCGGTAAGTTCGTCCGAGTAGAGATCGAAGAAGTCGGCGATTCCTACTTCAACCAAGCTCAAGACTACCAAGATTCTCTAGCCTTTGACCCAGGTGAGCTAATACTTTGATCATGTTGAACTTACATTTTATGCAAATTATGCTATTTTAAAATAGCAAATTACATGCTTTATTTTCTTATTCAAATGTATGTTAAATACCCTAAGGTATTTAAATGCCAACTTGATTATTAAATAATTATTATACCACTTCCTTGATAATTGAATTCCCTAATCCTTGTCATCCTAGTAATTATATAGTAACCTACTAGTTGTAGTTGTACTTGAGCGCCATACTAGCCTTGCTTGAGTACCGGGGTATTAACCACCTCAACCTTTATCCTTTAAACATAAAGATTATTTTGGGTAGTCATTGGGTTAAATGACTGAAATTGGTTGAGTTAATTTGTTTTACACTTCTCAAAACCCTAAAACTTGCTAATACCCCATCTGGGAGGATGGAATATTGGTGGGTGCCGTCGGGTACGAGAGTGGTTGGTATGTGGTATGAACCGCCAAGATGAATTAAGACTTAATCTTGTCATGGCCTCTCGTGTAAAACAAGTACAACCACAAGTCTGCAAAGTGCAGCTTGGCCTAGTAAATTTATCGGACCCCGAAAGTCGTTTCACTGGTGGCGGAGCGAAGTCGTGCGAGCGTAGTCTTGAATGGGACACCGATGGTGAAGTTGCCAGCGTGCTAGACGTTGTGGAAAGTCGTGGTCCATCTGCGTTAGCAACTGTGGTGAACATCCCGCACAACGTATGGGCGTAACCCCCATATGGGTGAAATGACGGAAGGGGCGAGGTAAATTGAAAAGTTACTGTGACGATCGCTCAACTACATGACTACGGAATCATGCAGGGTAACGAGTATGATTGTCTTTTGTGAGTACAATGTACAACCTCTGCAGAGTCTAAACTGTTTAAACAGCCGCGCCTACGGTCAAGGGCGGACATGGGAACTTAATTTGAGTTAGTTCTATTTAAAAAAACCTTTGTGGGTGGGTTGAAAAATATGACGGGCTCATCTAGCTAGCATTGTTCTGGATTTTCCCTGGGTTGTCTTACCCAGTGCTGATAATAGATGGATGTAACCACTATAAAAAAATAAGCATGAGGTGGAGGTAACCTCCGCTGTTAATGATATTGCACACTTAATCTCCTTAATAAAATATGATTTGGTTAAAATGCTAAGTGATAGGGTTTTCTAATATATGTAATCATAAATGTTACTTTGCGCAAATAAAAGAACCCGAGCCATCCTTGTTTAGCCTTGCATGTTTATTATTGCATCTGTTGTGTTGGCTCACGAGTACGGAAGTTGTGCTCATCCTCGTTCTTTCCCCAACCCTTACGACTATTACGAGGAACCGGACGTCTAAAGACCTAGGAGTTTTTGAAGCATAGTTTAGTCCTTAGATGTTCTAGTCTCACCTCAGCCTAGCTGACTCCGTCGGTACTTGCGTGCATCCCGTATTATCTAAGTTTTTCGAGTAATATCTAACGCACACGGGTTTCCCTAGTCGCTTGCCAGTGGAGAGATATGTTCTCACCCCTTTTTGCTTCTGTTGTCGCTTCCCATATTTTTGAAATGTAATCTTTTGGCATGTTCGGCTCTTATTGTAAAACCTGACCCGATGCAAGCCAAGACGAGCTAAGCGAAGCATCCAACAGGATGGAATACATAAATGCAACAGGAGGGTAGCATAAATGAAAACATATCAACTTATCTAGCACACAAGTAAAACATAGGCAATTAGGCATGACTCGATTAGCAATCCTAACAATTTCTAGTCCAACCATATACTTACATGGTTACATATTTACATGGACATACAATAATTTAAATATACAACTATTTAAAAGTCTTCCAAATCAAAAGCCATCACCCACACATCCAAGTTTAATAGTCCAATTACAATCACAAAAATAGTTAACAACAAAATTTCAAATTCAAAATTGTTAGCTTTTTCTATCACCCTAATTCCATAAGGAGAGCTTCCCATAGTTCAGACTTGAAAAGTCAACAATACTCCCAGCTTCAATTTTTGCACAAAAAGCCACCAAACAAGCATACCAACTCAATTTTTCACTCTCAACCTTTTGGATCTGCGAGACAACACAAGTGGTCATTAGTTCTAAGTGGTGAAAGAACATATCAAAATGAGCAGCAACACTAAGCAGAAGAAAATGGTTAGTTCTAAGTGGTGAAAGAACATATCAAAATGAGCAGCAACACTAAGCAGAAGAAAATGGTTGCTTACTAGTTACTTGCCACCTCGCTATTAGCTAAATAAATGTGTTAAACATCAAACTCTTCTTCGATTTCCTACAAATAATCACAAGAGTAGAATTAGGATAGATTTAGATAACAAAAAAAATAAAGGAGAAAAATAAAGCTATTAGTAAGGAAGGGCATACCACACCCCAAGGACTTGTCATGATATTGCTAGCACCTCTTATCCAGCTAGAAGCACACACATGTGCCTCAACCATTGGTGGAAGCAAAGAACTCCTATAATCATCGAGGACTCTACCCCCAGCACTTGTTAAACTTGTCCAACGTTGCTTATGCCATACTCTTCAAGTGCTTATATTTAGAACTATGTGCATCTCTCAATGCTTTCTTGACATTAACTATGTGAGAATAGAACATGTTTGTTGTGGGACATGTTGATCTAGAAAATGCATCAGTTGCATTAGCCGGAGCTTCTAAAACTTGTTGCATTTTCATGAACAATTGCCATTCACTAGGCGAGGGCAACCATTTATAGTTCCCATCTAAATCTGCAAAAGTGACTAATGCATCCTCGTAAACAAAAGAACCTTAGTTACAATTTCCCCTTTCTTCTTCTTGCTGGGCACTTGCATCACTTAGAAGAGTTCCCACACAGGTGAACACCTCTTTCTGCTTGCCTTTGGAGATTTATGGACTATAATTCCATCACGATGTCTCTTGTTTCTTGATGGAGATCCAGAAACTGCATTGTGATCTCTACCCTATTCCAAATTTACTACTTCATTGTCACTTGCTGAGTCCAGAGAAACATGTGATTGTGAACCTTCTAGCGAGCAACTAATCTGATGAGAGGCATCACCCTAGTCCGAATATGACATCTGTGAATCAAATCAGACCTCAATGTAAATATCCCATGAAGTATGGGAGGCTGTGGAGATATGAGGGTACCTTGCTTCAGACCTAGAAGCAGTGGAGACGAGGTGAGGCACTGGTCCGGTGGTGTGATTGCCATTGCCGTTGCTCTGCGCCGTCCACAATCGGTCGGTCTGTCAGATTCCTAAAAGTCTGAAGTAGTTACAGGAGGAGTTTGAACATTTCAATTATCGGACGGTTGTGAAAAGTAGATACCGGTTCATTTAGTTCAATCTTAGGTTGGACATGGACCTGAGGGAGGGCCTACCTACGAAGATCGTGCAGACAAGAATGCAAGATGACGTTTCGCTTAGATCTAATTGCCTAAATCGATAGAGTACTTTACTATTAATCGTAAAGAGTAGTTACTTTCACTGTTTACCATCAAAACTTTATCACTTTATCGTTATTAGCTGGCTTTGTGGTAGGATTGATATATACAACTATCTTGTAATCGGCAGATCATCATGAATGAAAAACCCTAGTTTCTTCCTGTCATTATTTTTACCTTTCTGTATTAGCTACCTTATTTCACATTTTACATTGAAGTTGGCCAAAGTTTGGTTGCTGAACTGAATTATCGAGGACACATTTCCGCGGGTCCTGACATTTGGTATCAGAGCCGAGTTGATTCTTGGAATGGGTGGATTGTGAGTGGTTCTTGAATAGTGAGGGTTGAGGAGCGGGGTTTCCTATGTAAAATTCCTAAGATAGTTCAAGAAGACTTCAATCTACGAGAGCGACTTCTAGTAGTAAGGGTTGGGAAGATTTCCTACATCTTCTCGTAAAATCCCCAAAGTTCTAAGGAGGTGAGCGATTGGATCAGAAGGATGCCAAAAGTGGGTAGATTTGGTGAGGAGTTCTAGTTGACGGTAATGGGAGATGGTGAGGTGATGAAGAAGGAGATGTACCGTATGCAGCAACAAGTATATGAACATTCAGAAAATGTTCAGATCCAGATGGGGCAGTTTCAGGAAAAGGTTCAAGAAAATTCATCCAAATTGGATCTGATGATGGAGATGTTGAAGTCACTGATGGAAAAGAAAGGGGATGGAGAAGTGGCGAGTAATTTGGCTGCTGTAGAAAGGGATGATAGTAGGTTGTGTGGCCATCAAGATGTTAGACCTCCTAACCCAACAAAATATCCTTATGCTACCCCTAGTAGTGGACATTCATTTTTTCCTATGGCGAACACAAGCCCCTTAATTCAGAGTACGTTTCCTATACCTTTTAGTATGCCATTGACACCCGGTACTAGCTCCCTGTTATTTCTTCAATCTTCGATTGGAAATGT
Source organism: Hsuehochloa calcarea (assembly GCA_036346395.1). Lineage (NCBI taxonomy): Eukaryota > Viridiplantae > Streptophyta > Magnoliopsida > Poales > Poaceae > Hsuehochloa > Hsuehochloa calcarea. The sequence continues at coordinate 34,496,943 of CM070597.1, forward strand.
GTCCGGGTTGAATATGTCTGGCCAGTTGGAAAGCTACGGAGTTAATGTACACCCATCAAATGTAGTTAATGGAACTTTTGGAGTGAGTGTGTATCCTATGGTTATGGCAAATGGAACCTTTGCACCTCAATACATTAGTTCCAATCTACCATATTTGCCACCCTACATACCTACACAGAACAACAACTCATATTGTTCAGTAGGTTGTGCTCCACCACCCAGAAATGAATTTCAGGGATATTATCCATGGCCCAGAGCCCCAGAAGTACACTACCCTAGTCAGTACCAGTGCCCGGCAAGCCAAGTGAGAAATGGAAATCAATATAATCAGTAATTTAGCAGGGGTCCTAAATTGGATTTCCCTATGTTTGATGGAGAACAACCCGAAGCATGGATTAGGAAGGCTATGAAATATTTTGAGCAGAGGGTCTCAATAGTAGAAGTCTATCTTATAGGAAAATCTGATCAATGGATCAGTAGCAATGAGATCGATAATGGACCTCTGTCATGGCAACTTTTATGTATTATGATAAAAAAGAGCTTTGCAGCAGAGACACGGTATGAAGTGACAGAGGCATTTAGAGGATTGAATCAGGAGGGAACAGTAGAGGCTTACATTGACAAGTTTGAGAATCTAATGACTCTAGTAAAAACAATCCAACACTCAAGGAAGGGTATCTCTTGGAATATTTCATGTCGGGATTGAAGGGGTAGGTCAAAACACCTCTAAAATCGTTGGAGCCCAAAACTCTAGTGGAGGCTTATTCCCATGTGAGGAATTATGAAAATAGTCCATCATACAAAAGAAATACAAACTAGAACTCTAGTATCAATTCAAGGGGACCAAATCAAGGTTACGCTCAAAATAAATGGAAAGCTGCAACGGCAGAGCAAGAGCCTAGTAATAAAACCACTGTAGGTAGTGGAAGTAAGTGGAATGGAGGAAAATGTTTTAAATGCAGTGAACCTTGGGTACCCAGTCACAGTAAGATATGCAAATTTCAAAAGCAGCTTCATTTGATCACCATTGAGGATGAGGATGAGGCAAGTGAGGAGAATATAGAAGGGGTTTTTGCTAAACCTCCTAGAAGTCCTGAGCACAAGAATGAGGGTGAGGAACTGCATGTATCAATACATACCATATCTGGCACCAGTTCAGGACAAAGCACTTTCACATTGAAGGTAAAGGTAGGACAATTCAATGCCATAGCCCTTGTTGACAGCGGAAGCACCGCTACATTCATGACACCTACGGCTACCCTCATATCTCAATGTGAAATAGCCAATCATACACAAATCAGGGTGGCAGTGGCAGACGACAATATACTAAAAAGTGACTCGCAATGCCTTGGTTGTTCATATGAAATACAAGGGGAGAAGTTTCAAGCTAATTTCAGACTATTGGAACTTAAGGGGTATGACATTGTGTTTGAAAGTAACTGGATTTATGACCATAGCCTAGTAAATCTCAATTTGAAAACTAGAGAATTCAACATTTGTAAGGAAGGAAAGAAGACAATGAAGTTTATTGATGAGACTTATCCAAGTGGAAATTGTGTTATCCATGCCATACAATTGAAAAAGATGATGAACAAAGGAGTGATTGGGGTTGTCATCTACTCTCAGGTTGTTTTGAAAACTGGAATCACAGTGCATGTCAAATCCCTAGAGATTCAATCCATTTTGGATAAGTTTACTAATGTATTTCAAGAACCGAATAGTTACCTCTTGTGAGAGATTGTGATCACACCATTCTCTTAATAACTGAAGCTAAACCTATTAATACAAGACCCTACAGGCTACCTCACTACAAGAAAGATGCTATGGAGGGGTTAATTGAACAATTATTGAAGAAACAAATTATCAGGACTAGGATAAGTCCATATTCTTCCCCAGCCATCCTAGTAAAGAAAAAAGATGGAACTTAGCGACTTTGCATTGATTACAAGCAATCGAATGCTAACACAATCAATAATAAGTATCATATTCCCATTATTTTAGATTTATTAGATGAATTGCATGGAGCTAAGTACTTTTCCAAGATAGATATCAGATCTGGTGGTAACCAGATCAGGATGGAGCCTTCTGACATATTTAAAACTGCATTTAGCGCCCACACAAGCCACTTTGAATTTCTTGTGATTCCTTTTGAGTTGACTAATGCCACTGTCACATTCCAAGCACTCATGAACAAAATTATGCAACCATTCCTCAGAAGATTTGCACTTGTTTTCTTCGATGATATCCTTATTTACAGTTCCAATATGGAAGATCACAAGTAACATCTACAACAAGTGTTGGAAGTATTGAGGAACAATTAATTATTTGCTAAATTAAGCAAATGTGTATTTAGACAATTACAAGTGGAGTACTTGGGCCATATAATTAGTCAAGTTGGGGTAGCAACAGACCCTGAAAAGGTGATAACAGTTAAAGCATGGCCACAACCTGGGAACATAACTCAGCTGAGAGGAATCTTGGGGCTAGTAGGTTACTATAGAAGGTTCATCAGGGATTTTGGATTGATATGTAAACAAATGTTCAATGCCCTAAAAAAGAATGCTTTTCAATGGGGTGATGAACAACAACAATCATTTCTGAGAATCAAGGAGGCTTTGGTCAATGCTCCAGTATTAGCTCTACCTGATTTCGACCACCCTTTTGTCTTAGAGACCAACACAAGTGGCTATGGAATTGGGGTTGTACTCATGCAAAAAGGAAAACCCATCTCTTTTATGAGCAAGGCAATTAGGCCAAAATCAGCAGCAATGTCCACTTATGATAAAGAGGCACTAGCTACACTAGAGGTTGTTAAAAATAAAAACATTACCTCATGGGAGCAAGTCTAATCATTAGAACTAGTCAACAAAGCTTAAGATATATTTCTAAGTAGAGATTGATTGAAGGAATTCAACATAAACTTATGATCAAGTTAATGAGATATAATTACAAGGTGGAGTACAGAAGAGGGAGAGAGAACAAAGTTGTCGATGCTTTATCCAAAATCCCTTGTGCTGAACAAAATATGGCTATTACAATGGCTATTCCGGTGTGGATCACCGAAGTTACTCAGAGTTACCAGAATGATGAGAATTCTCAAGAAATCGAGAGAAAATTGAGGATTGATGCTAGCAGTACTCCCCATATACTCTGTAGAATGGGATATTGAGGTATAAAGGAAAGATCTTCATTGGTGCAAACACAAGCCTTCGAAAACAGATATTAAGTTCTTTTCATGAATCAACATTGGGGTCATTCTGGAGGGAGAGCTACCTATCAAAGGCTGAAATTGATGTTTTATAGGCCTGGAATAAAAGATGAAGCAATTGCATTTGTGAAAGATTGTGCAGTATGTCAGAAAAACAAATCAGAGAATGTTCCATATCCAGGATTGTTGCAACCTTTACCTGTACCTGACATGGCATGGGCTCACATAACCCTAGATTTCATTAAAGGACTACCCAGATCAGAAGAAAAAGATGTGATCATGGTTGTTGTTGATAAATTCATGAAATATGCTCATTTCTTGTCTCTCAGGTATCCATTCACAGTGCAAAATGTGGTGGATCTCTTTTTAGATCACATTTACAAGTTACATGGCCTACCAACAGTGATCATATCTGATAGAGATATGATTTTTACTAGCACTTTGTGGCGAGAACTCTTTAAAGCCTTGGTAGTTAAGTTGAGGTTGAGTAATGCATACCATCGTCCGACAGATAGGCAAACCGAGAGGGTAAATCAATGTCTTGAGAATTATTTGAGATGTATGACCTTTGCTAGTCCAAAGAAATGGCATTCTTGGTTATGTCAATTCGAGTGGTGGTACAACACCTCTTTTCACACAGCTCTGAAAATGATTCCATTTGACGCATTATATGGCATGAAACCACTTCTTGTCATTGAAGCTATATTTACAGAGCATACAGATGATGAATGAAGGGATAGACTTTAGTCCAGGAGGGTTGCTTTTGAAGCCATCAAAACAAATCTAGAAAAGGCAAGTTTCAGGATGAAATTCTTTGCTGATCAACACCGAACTGAAATGAGTTTTGAAGTGGAAAGGATGGTATACTTGAAGATGCAGCCTTACTGACATAATGCTTTGGGAGTGCACATAACCTTGAAGTTGCATTCCAAGTTTTATGGGCCTTTTAGAGTATTGGAGAAGATTGGTAGAGCTTCATATAAGTTATTACTTCCTAATGGTTGCCCAATTCACGTGGTTTTCAATGTCAGCCAGCTAAAAGGACACATTGGCTCGAAGGTAATTCCTAGCAGAGAGTTACCTCTGGTAGATGAAGAAGGACACATACTATTTGAGTTGATTGCTGTGTTGGAAAGGAGGGTAATTCCAAGGAATCATGAACATGTAATTCAATGGAAGGTTCAATGGGCAAATCTACCCCCAGAAGCAGCAACTTGGGAAGATGCATATTTCATAGCCCGAATATTTCCACAATTTCATCCTTGAGGACAAGGATCTCAAGGAGGGGGCAATTGTTAGATTCCTGGAAGTCTAAAGTAGTTTCGAGAGGAGTTCGAACATTTCAGTTATCGGAAGGCTGTGAAGAGTATATACCGGTTCATTTAGTTCGATCATAGGGTGGACGTGGACCTGAGGGAGGTCTTGCCTACGAAGATCGTGCAAACAAGAATGTGAGATGATGTTTCGCTCAGATCTAACGACCAAAATTGATAAAGTACTTTACTGTTAATCGTAAAGAGTAGTTACTTTCACTTTTTACCGTCAAAACTTTATCACTTTGTCGTTATTAGCTGGCTTTGTGGTAGGATTGATATATACATCTATCTTGTAATCGGAAGATCATCATGAATGAAAAACCCTAGTTTCTTCTAGCCATTATTTTACCTTTCTGTATTAGCTACTTTATTTCGCATTTTACATTGAAGTTGTCCAAAGTTTGGTTGTTGAACTAATTGTCGGGGTGCATTTCTGTGGGTCCTGACACGGTCTCCATTGCCGTTCTCGTTGTCTCGCATGGCATAATGATGTTCGTGAGTTGGGGGGATGGGGAATGGGGATGATTTCGTGTGGGATGGAGGATGGTGGCGGCTGTGTTGCCTGTGTGGTGGTGCTAGGGTTTTGGTTTTTGGTCACTTAGTTAGATAGATTCTAGTACATGGGCTTCGACCTTGGGATAACATCAATAGACAAAAACCCATGAGCTATTTAGTTATTGGGCCTTAACGAGCTAACGAGCAGCTTGTGAGTCAGCTTGTGCTTGGGAAGGCGGCTCAACTCGACCCATTAATTTTACGAACCGAGCTTGAGCTGCTCGCGAGCTTCGAGCTTTTTTGCCTGCCCTATGCATGATCCATTGGAGCGTGGTAACCCAGAGGAGGGCCAATGCCAAAGTTCCCAACGCTTTTCTGGGTGGAAAGTAATTTATTCCTATAACTTTCTAATCTGGTTCATTCGACAAAATGAGAAAAGTCTAGAACCAAATCAAGCCAACTAGAAGAAGCTTCATCTAAAAAAACAAATAAAAAAGATGACTGATTTGAAAAATATTGTCCAATGTATCATTGATATGTAGGCTCGGATCACATGTGTCATTCAAGGATAAAAAATCGGCGGTAACTGGCCAGTTACCACTAGCAATTGGGTGTACTGGCTCGAACCAAAATAATTTTAATTTTTTTAATTTATATTTCAAGTTTAAAATGCTAGAAATTTTTTGTTACATGCTTGTTTGCAAGCTAATGAAAGTATAGAACTAATACATTGCCATCATCATATCTTTGCTAATAATAAAAAACAGAGTTTACTCACGCGGAAGGAGAGGATCGCCAGCCCCTCCTTTGGTTCACTCCCAACCTCCCTCCCTGAATTACTTGTACCACACACACTCCGTTCTGTTCCCTCCCCTCCCCTCGATTGCAACGGCCTTCCCCACATCCTCCTCCTGGCATATCTCAAAACCCAACCGCCCACCATGCATTCACCTCCCGATTAGAGTCACCCCTTTCAATAGGATCTAGAGGCAGGTAGCTTGGAACTAGGGATGGTAATCGGGCGCGGCGAGTACAGGTAGTGCTCGCCATACCCATACTCGCGACCCGATTTCCCCCCATGGGTATGCCTGCGAAGGACAATGAGCGAAGAATCTCGCCCATACCCGTGACTCGCGAGCATGCCTGTTTACCCGCGAACAATGCATCGCCGCCCGTGGGTACCCATCGCCCGTGGGCATGCTTGTTACCCACGAACAATGCACACATCAAGTTCATCACAATTCACACATCAATACCCGCGACAGGGATCTGGAGGTGGCTGGCTCCTTCGTGGCGGCCGAGCGTGAGGAGGCGGCCGGGAGGGAGGAGGAGGCCGAGCGGGAGGAGGCAATCGGGCAAAGAAACTTCACCGAGCGAGAGGAGGCGGCTGGGCAAGAGGACATAGTCGGGGGAGAGGAGTCGACTGGGATATGGAGGTGGCGGCGTGGCTCCTTCACGACGGTCGAGGGTGAGGAGGCGGCCGGGAGGGAGGAGGCAAGCGAGCGGGGGGAGGCGACCGGGCAAAGGAACTTCACCAAGCGGGAGGAGGCGGCTGGGCAAGATGACGCAGCCGGGAGGGAGGAGGCAGCCGAGAGGTGGGAGGCGGCTGGGAGGAAGGAGGCGACCGGGATCTAGAGGTGGAGGCGCGGATCCTTCGCGGCGGCCAGGAGGGATGAGGCAGCCGAGCGGGACTACGGGAGGAGGCGACCGAGATCTAGAATGGATGGAGGTGGCGGCACAGATGGGAAAGGATCAGGGATTCAAGCCTTCGAGGAAGGACTAGGGAGTGAGATAGAGTGTTTGAGTTAGCCCTAGTACTTGACTACTGACCCCACCTGTCAGTGTATGTCGCGGGTAAATGGGCGAAACAGACACGGGTGGAGTTTACTCATGCCTGTACCCGTTTACCCGACGAGCAGAGAGTTTCCCCCATTTTTATGCCCGTGGGCAAAGAAAATAGACCATGGCCGACTCCATTAGGGTATTTACCCACAGGTACATGGGTAATCGGGCACAATTGCCATCCCTATTTGGAACCGATCGATGATGGGGAGGAGGTGGTGGTGAGTGCTCACAGCGTGTAGTTGCTGTCTTTGGTGCACGTACCATGTGGACCGACTAAATCGGGCGGTGAAGACGACCATGTTCACATGTACAGAGATGCACCCGGGTGGGGAAATGATTTGTATCAAAGCTCTTTTCAAAATCGAACATTGCATCCAACCTGATGCCCTCAAAGCTCCATGTTCCCTTTTTATTTCAATTCTTGCACTTATGAACTATTTATTTTATTTCTCTCTTTTAGAATTATCCAGGAGTACACACCGGCGGTGGCATCCTTGTCTTCGAGGTGGGCCATGGAGAATCCACCAGGGGGCAGCCATGGCGGGAGCACCAGCTACCCCTGGTGCAACCCCAACTACCCATGGTTGCGTGTGTGCAGTCACGTTGCAGGGGCGAACTGGCGAGGCGCATGGGCTTGAGGTAGTGGGGCATGCGTCATGTGACACAACGGAGTGCGAACTGGGGAGGCGATGTGCGGTGCACCACGCAGACGAGTGGACGGCTTGGAAAGGCGCGACTTGGGAGTCCAGATTGGGACAGGGCGCAGGTAGGAGCTTCAGGCATACATTCAACTAATTTGCCCACTATGTGTTTGGTAAAATGCCTAAGATGTATAATTTTATTTTATTTTTAACTAATTTGCTTGCCACATGATCTTATTCATTAGCAACCCGATGCCACCCTATGTGAATTCCTACTAAAATTCGCAGTTTGGTTCCAACTAGCACCTAGGTTTTTTTTTCTGGAATGATTTCAATGTGCTAGACCAGCTGTAGTGCTTCTAGATGCTCAGTTGTCTGTGTTGCTAGATGGTCTGAGGCTTCCCTGAAGATCCTATTCTTGTGCTTCAGCACCAGCAAATATATTTTTGGAGTTAAGCATTGAGCAAAGATCATTTGATATTTCCATTTCAGTTACTATGGAACTTGACATGTTGGAGATGAGTGGCTTAAGAGTTAAGATATGAGCAATTAGATATGCCTAATAATGTTAAGTGGTTATCTACTATTGCATCTTGCAGTTTCTAATTGAACTTGCGCTCTCTTAGTTCCTTTGCCCTCGGAAGAGATACCAAACTCTAAAAATTTAGAATAACGTAATTTTTTTTATCTGAACACATGATTAAGTAAGTCTTATTCTAGTTATGAGAAATCCAGAATGGATTTGCAACCATCCATAGTTTTATTGATTTTAAGTGCTCATTGTTTTGCATGTTTTTTTCCAGTTTTTTTACCATTACATTCACTATTGAGATAGCATAACCAGACATGTAGTAGATGAGGGAACATTGAAGGGCAATTGAATGTTTGTTGATAAATGATGTATAAGTATACTTCTCAACTCTAGTTCTCTCATTTTTTATGTATTCAATTTTTTATTTGAGCCACCTTAGTTCTTATGTGCATATTTGCCATGGTTGAGGCCTGAGGCCCTCCAGATTCAAGGAGGTGTAGAGAGTTAGCAGTGCGAGGGGCTAAGAAGTAGCCAAATGCTTCGGGTGTCGATGGGATGAGTTCAGGTCTTCAAGACCATAGATGGTTGAGGTCAACAACCTCTTTGTTGGCTGTCATGTTATTATTAAGCAATGAAATCCTATTTATTGATTATTATATTATCAAGGTGAAGCAAAAGGAAATGTTTATCATGTTGTGTCATACTGTACAAAAGTTCTTTCATATATAAATGTTACATATAACTTTATAGCATTGGCATAATTTTACATGGCATAGGCACATAACATTGAATCATATAATTGATAGCACACTTTATTTGAGATTACATAACATCGTATGAGCACTTGGTTGTTGGCTTACCTTAAAACTTTCATCAGCTGGGACTGCAAACGTGTGCAACTAAAATAACTGTTGGGTCTTACTTCAAATGCGTGCCCAAATTTTCCAACATAAATTTTCCTTGTTTGCTTGCTTTGAACAACAGTTTGAGATGTCCTTGCTTTGAACATTGAAAAGGCTAGGATTTTTCTTGCTAACATGATACATGGTTTCAAATAATTGATGGTTTTGCTAGTATTGTATGTATTGAAGTATACTATAGTAAAACGTCGTATGTTACTGTTTATTTACATAATTGATGCCTGTAAATATATGTATCATCATCTTTTAATTGGTTGATTTGCTTCATATGTTAAAGAAAATATTATTTAGTGCACGGTTTGGAATTCCTTTACAACGCACGTGCACCCTACTATTTAGATAGTATTTTTCAATTTATGCCTCTTTACGGTGACACTAAGCTATTTTTATATAGAAAAAATTGAAGAAATTTAAGGTTCCAAGGAAACGGCAGACTTGGCTAGTTATGAAGTACCTTATTACATTCACGCTTACAAAGCTTAACTGTACGATTACGAAACATTAAGGATGTGATCTGTTTTGCTTCTTGGATAACCATTACCGTTAGGCCCTCGATCAGGCACCATTTCCTGCAGTGCTCCATGTAAGATACTAGCACTCAGTGGTGGATCTAGGATTTGATCACGTCTCGAGCTAACTTCTAATGGACTAACATCTTAAAACAAACTAACACAAATTTCTACCCACACTAGGATATAACAAAAAATAAACTACAAATGATTCGTTGACATAAAACTTTAGCAAAATTGCTTCAACATAAAATAAAATAAGTAAAATATGGAAAAACATAAATAATATAACATCTTAGAGATACAAGTACCTAAATCCTCGTCAGCTGCTGCTGTGGTGCTGCGCCTTTCTGCTGCTGCAGCAGCATCTGCCAGCCGCACTCCAGGCTTATCATGGTTGTCCCAATCTCCTCATGCCTCACCATGTCCTTGCCCCTTCCTTGTTCTCGGAATCCCTACATCGCAAAGCTATTCTTATTGCTAATGCCAGCCTCAATGACCAAAAGCCTACGCATTCAAAAAAGGGACCTAAAGATGCCTTGATTGGTACTCTAATTCCACTGTAAGTTTCAATATTACCCTGAAATGGCAAAAGGTTGATCACTTGAGGAACAACAATTCCCTGCCAAGTAAATGTTAACCTGTACTCCTCAAGGTTTCCATGGGAGCTTAGGTTCCAACATTCCTGTGCTCTTGTAATATGAAGCTAATGACTATCTACTTTTACTGACTCCCCCAAAAAATATTTACTAATGTCAAGTTTAGTTATCAGTTAATGGATTTGAATAGAACAGAGGTGACATACCAAAACTAAGAATATCATCAACGAAAAGAAAAGATTCAAAGGGCATCATAACTTCTGAAATGCAACTTTAACGTGCATGAAAGCTTGGGGTACTATTAAAACTTAAGCCTCACAAATTAACATCATAACATAGATCTTGCTTAACCTGACCATTGACTTCTCGGCTTCTCCTCCCCCTAATGCTGACTGTTACTTGCAAAAAAGCTATGCATTACCTGAACTGAACTGGACCATTGACTTCTTGGCTTCTCCTCCCCCTAATGCTTGCAAGACCACTAGTAATCAGACAATCAGTGATTGAACATTTGAACTGAACTGAAGCTACAGCTAGCACAGATTATACATGCACGAAGGCGCGGATGCACGGCGCCACGAGCAACGGAGGCGAGGCGAGGGCGCGGTGCCGAACGCGGGGCGTAGAGGTGGAGGGAGGGCACGGGCGCGGCATCGGGCGTGAGGGAGGGCGCGAGGCACGGAGGCACGCGCCACGGGCGGGCAAGGCGTGGCGCCGACCACCGGGCATGGAGGTGGAGGAGGGCACGGCCGGCGGTAGTGGGCGTGGAGGTGAGGACGAGGGAGGACGCGGAGGGAGCCAGGAGGGCGCCGGCGGCGGCGGCGCGGCGCAGGACGCGGCAGGTGGAGGCCGCCAAGTTGGAGCACCAGGCGCGGCGCGCTGCCAAGGCGAGGAGCGGTGGGCGGGCCTAGCCCTGCCGCCGCTTCGTCAAGGAGGCGAGAGCCCTCACCGCTCACCTTGAGCCGAGGCGCCATGCCGCGGATCGTCGTCGGCCGAGAAGAGCCGTAGCCGCCGAGGCGTTGCGTCGACCATCGAGGATGGCACGGCGCCGCGCCGGGCGGGATGGACCGACGGAGCCATGGAGGGCGCATGGCGCAGATGCGAGCGTGAGGGAGGGCGCGGAGGGAGCCGAGAGGGGCGGCCGGCAGGCGAGGTTGCCAGGGCTGAGGGCGCGCGCCGCCAATGGAGTGGGGGAAGGAAGGGGATTAGGTTTGGTCGTTGTAAGATCGAGGTGGCCGACTAGAGGGGGGTGAATAGGCGGTTTTAAAAATCTTTCGCACTAAACCAATATATAAATGTGGAAGCTAATAGCGAATTGATTTTGTGCAATTAAAACCTAAATCAACTAGGCTCAACTAAGTGCACCAACAATACAAGAGAGCAATCACACAATGATATATAAGAAATTAAAGTATGTAATGTAAATTGCTCAAAGTAAAGCACAAGTAAAACAAGATGGACACAATTATATTTTACCGTGGTGTTCGGAGACTTGCCGGTCTCCCCTAATCCACGTTGAGGTAAGCCCAACCACGTTAGACCGGCTCCAGTAATTTAAGACAACACCTCCGAGGTAAGTCCAACCACTTGGACCGGTTCCAAACCGAACCAACACCTCGCTCCACTAGGGTTGCTCTTCCTCCACTCCGGAGATGACGAGCACCAAACCACTCACAACACGCCGGGCCTTCTCATAAGCTTCTTGAGAAGATCACCGAGCACGACGTCTCCACGCCGTCTAGGTGTCGGCAAACACCAAGAGTAACAAATCCAAACTTTCACTTGAACTAATCAAGTGTTAACGCTCACGTGGATACACAATCCACTACCTAAGGCAACACATGCACTTAGGGTTTGCTCTCTAATCTCACCAAGTGCAACACATGCACAAAAGAGAATAGAGGCTTGCTCTTAGCTCAAAGAATGAGTATATCACTTAACAATAGCAGCAGCAACCTCTCCCAACCGGCCAAGGTGGCTATATATAGCCCACACACAAAAACTAGCCGTTGGGAGACAAACCCCTGAAAAATCAGGGAAATTGAAAGTTCCGCCATGTATAGGCTGGAACTACCGCACCTTAGAGAAAAACACAGCAACGGCTATTTCAGACGAGAAACTAGCCGTTTGAATTTTAGTGCGGAACTACCGCCAACCAAGTTGCGGAAGTTCCGATCTTCGGAAGTTCCGCACAACACATAGCGGAACTACCTCACCTCCAAATTTTGGCTAAGTCCCAAAATGGTGCTTCTCTGGAAAAAACGTTCCGCCGAGATTCCGGAGCGTTCGATAATGGGAACTTCCGCACATACAATGCCGGAACTTCCGATTATCCTGACAGAGCACAGCAATAACTTTTCAACAACTTCAATTGCAAAATACATTTGCCAATTGACAAGCCATGCCAACAAGGATCAATAGCAAGATTCCTAGCAAGTTGCAAAACACATTTTCCAACTTTTAGAATCATACCACAAGGAAAAAGGTACATGGACTTACACCATTTGCAAAACACACTTGCAAACTTAAGTCACATGCTACAAGAAATCAAACATGAGCATCAACTATTTGCAAAACACATTCGCAAATAACAGCATCATGCCACAAGGCTAAGGTGCATGGACTTCAACCATTTGCAAAACACATTTGCAAAGTATAGTCCCATGCTACAAAGATTAAATGCATGAGCCTCGGCTATTTGCAAAACACATTCGCAAATAATAGCTCCATGCATAGATGAGCTAGAGCAAACACAATGAGCTATCAACACATGACTAACTCATGCTACTAGTCAAGACCCCTCTTAATAGTACGGCAATCCTATACTAGCAATCCGGTCCATCAACCAAACACCGAGACCGGTAAAAGACTAGGAACACATCCTTAGCCCTAACTATTCATACCTTTGCCTTGCACATCAACACTTCAAGTCCGGGTCTTTGACTTTGATAATCATCAACACATGATGATTTCATCACTTCGGGATCTTGTCTTGAACATCATCAACACATGATGATTTCTTCACTTCGGGATCTTGTCTTGAACATCATCAACACATGATAATTTCTTCATCTCGAGTCTTCACATGCATCAACGCATGATGCATTCCTTCACTTGACCTCCATCAACACATGATGAGTCTTCTCTTAACTTGATGTGCATCAACACATGATGCATCCTTCGCTTGAATCTCGACTTGATGATCAACTCATGATCATCCCAAGTCTTCATCCTCCTGGAACATAACCTATATATCCAACTCATGGAAAATGTTAGTTCCACAATGTGATTATCATTAATTACCACACCATACCATTAACTCATAATGGTGGGACAAGATACCTCAATATTTCCCTCTTTGGTAATTGATAATAACCACTTAATTACTCATAAATTGAATGATGATAAATGAGAGAACAAATTGAGTATATATCAACTACACAAGTTATATATATACTCTAACTTGAGTATACAAGAACTACACAAGTTCTATATACTCATAATTATGAGTATACAAGAACTACGCAAGTTTTGTATACTCAAACGGATTTGTTTCAAAGTAAAAATTCCAAATGTATGTGGAGAATAGAATATGAATCAATACTAATGAAACCACAAAATATAGAATAAAACTCCCCCTAGATGTGTGCATACACAAATGTGTAATAAGATCATATGCACATATTCAAGTTTAACTTATGGTTGAGTTCAATCCTATATTTTGGATCCGAGGAATGCAACAATATATAAGATTAAGATGTTGATTGCATACCTCGTTGAATTTCACCATTATATCCAAATGAGACTACATAAGATAATACTAGACAAGAGAGTTAGTCTCATAATTGGATTTGTCATTAATCACCAAAACAATCCATTAACTCATAATGGCGGGTCTAGATCTTTCAGTCGTCTGGATGTGGATGGAGTGGGGGAACCGGGGAAGGAGGCGTCAGCGCGTGGGTTGGGCTGACTAGGATGGCTGGGCCTCGGGCTAAACGGTTGTATCCACTTTTTTTAGTCCATATGTAAAAAAAAATTGTACTACTATTTTTTCGGGCCTCGGGCTATAGCCCATCCCGCCCGAGGCCTAGATCCGCCCCACTAGCACCCATTTCTTTTCTTTTTTTCTTCCTTACGAGAGGTACTAGCATCCATTTCGATGATTCGATCACAATATATCCCATTCCCAATTCAACTGCCAGTGAAAGTACGAGAGGTACTAGCATCCATTTCGATGATTTGATCACAATATATAGGCATGGAAGGCATCTTCTTGTACGACTCCCATTGGAAGAAATCGCTCGCTGCCTGCACAGGCAGGACTGGGACTCTGGGAGTACCCAAGCAAGTTACTTCAAACAAAACCTCTTTCAATACAATACAATATGTGCACCCAAAAGTGATTGTAAGAAAATTTCCTTCTGCGGGAGAAACGAATAAACACATCGACTGTATTATTGATAAATGAAAACGGTATACAGTAGCAAATAATTGTAGAGCGATATCCAGTTTTCTCCACGATTTCTGATGTATACAGTATTTCAAGATTCTCTGAGATATACCCTTGGGCCAAATGCTTCTTTCCAAGCATCCCAAATGGTACAGGGAAGCTGTTGCGAGAAGGTAAAAAAAATATCGATGATAATCTTCCACACAATACTTATGAGGCATGCTTTTGAGTTGAATTGCTTTCACGCCCTGCCTGCATCTGCAGCAACTTCTGCTGCTCCTCATCGTTTTCTTCCTTCGGCTCAACCCTGGGAGCCTTTGGTTTTGTGGTGGATTGCTGGTAGAGAACGCCACCGGACATGCATATCAATAGCCCAATTGTTCCCGCAAAGGAGGCATGCTTGTCCCAGATAAGCAGATTAATCACGACAGTCAGGAGCTTGTTCACTATACCGAGCACTGTGAATCCGGTAGCAGAGATAGCCCGTCTGCAGGAGAACCCAAAGAAGGATATCGATAACCCGAACAGGCATGACAGGGCAACAGGAAGAATCACGTCGAATGAAAGCCAGTTTGTCATTTTAGAGCTGTCGACCTTCATCTGATCAAGCTCTCCCATTATAAGGAGCTCAAGGGGGAACAGCATCAAAGCCTCCAGGTTGTTGTAAAGCACAAGGCCCCATGTGTTCAGCCCAATGGTCATGACGACGTGCTTGATGTACACGAAATCAATGGACATGCTCGCTAGATAGGCCACTGCCCAGCTGTAAGCAGTCACAGTGAACTGGTTGTCTGTGAAAACATAGATCACACTTCCACCAAGTATAGTGGAAAGTGAAAGCCATGTCTTGAATGACGGCCATGGTTGGTGAAGGTACAGTGTCTCTCCGATGGCCACAAATATTGGCACAGCAGAGCGAAACACAATGAAAGTGTCCACATTGGCATGCAGCAGGAGTTCACTGTTTGTGAAGATGGAGATGTAGAACATCACAGCAGCAGGTAAGAACTTCCACATGGTCCTCAAATTAAAGCCATCATGCTCAATAAGCTTCAGTTGTCCACACAGGAGAACTCCAGCAACACTGGTGAAGTATTGTAGAGCTGTCAGTGCTCCAGGGTATGGGAATTTCATGATTGCCCATTTGTTGATAATGGAGAGCAGAGATGCTGACAGGCAATAACCAGCAGCGACACCATAGACTGAAGCTTGCTGCAGAAGAGTGTTCAATGTGTTTCTCCAGGCTCCAGTTTTCTGGAGAGCACTTGAACCGTCAGCTGGAGCATCTTCTTTTGAGGGCTCTGAGAGATTAGACATCTGCACCATCCAAAGTAATACAATCAAAGCTTGAAAGAAACGAATGAACTAATAAAATCCATGCTGCATCTGCCAAAAGCCAGATGAGACAACTCCAGACAGTTAAATCCTTAATCAATCTTGCTGTTTGTATAGTACCATGGCGATATACGTAGGTGGATACCAATTTGATCTAAAGTTTCTATTTGACTCGCGAAGTATGGGGCAATGGCAATGTGACCTATGCAAAGGTAGTAATGGACAAAGAGGAAGAGTATTTAAAATTTTGTGCAAACAAATGATCTAAACCCTTGATAACTCCACATGCTCAACCTTACCCATGGATCTGCACCTTGCAATCAAATTTCATACATAATTTGTGCAAAGAATTCTGTAAACATAGTAGTGCTCATGGACATACTTGCCATATTTTGTTGTACAACCCAGTACATCATGCAATAGAGAGTTCATCAAATCCCACAGATTAATGACTACAACAGATTTTTGCTGAATCCTAGCAATCAAGGAGTATGAAAGATGACTCTTTTTCCAAGGAAGTATTTCCAAAGCAGGTATTTCAGAGAAGAAAGCGGTTCCAAGGCATGATGCTGACTAATATTGAGAAACTTTACAGCTCTAAGGAGCTACACAGAAAGAAAGCAAGTCTCTGTTTTGCATTTTAAAGTTTCTGCTTCGTGTGTTATATGATCCCTATTTATCTTCTCTAGCAAACAACGTACCCTGACTCAAACTTTCCTGCTAAAAAAGCAAGCATTACCCATAAAATTTACTCAACATTTATCTATTTGCCTTGATACGAGGACTGCACCTTCTTATGATTTGCTATGATATTCAGAAAAATTCTCAGGTTTAGCATGGTAAAGTCTCAGTAAGGGCAAGGACATAACAAAAAGCAGACCACAAGTACTAAAAACAATTTCCAAGATAAAAAAATCAAGGAAGAAAATGAAGCAGTGACACCCAAAAACATTTCACGACAGATTCAAGAGCACATCAACCAAAGAAAAAAAAAACATCAGAACCGAAGAATCCAAGCCAGGATCAAGCAATACCTTGAAACGTCCAACCCGAGTATTCGCCATGGGAACGAACTCAAGTTCAACAACAAACGCTCTAGCTATCAAGATTCAAGCATGTGTATATTTTTAAGCAAGCTGAGGGGGCCTAACGTGACAAGAGAACAAGGAAGACCAGTATGCAACAACCACCTCGCCCAATTAACTAAGATCACAGGGCATAATGCATTTGCTCAGGACGGCCATGTTAGACATGGAAGTCAAACAAGGTAGGAGCACGTCACAAGCGCATTAGGCTGTAAGCATCAAGGGATGGGAAAGAAATATCAACACGTACGACTGCAACACCTAAGCATTTTGCCCAAGTCAAGGAAGACAAGGTCATACTAATGCAATGTGCTAGTTGCTCACACGAAAACAAACATGGTGCATACCTCAGCCTCGGGAAGCCTTCCTCGCAACTGTAGGTAGAACAGATCCGTCTCAACTACCACAACGAAGCAGCTCGTACGCCTCCAGGACGCAGTTCAAAGTAGTTGCAAGCACACAAAGTGATCCCAGAACTCGCCGCGGAGGCCTCGCACAACCAACTGTTCAGTCACATAAAGTATTGGAATTAGTTAGTCGCCGAAGCATGCATACATCTACTACTATGAAGCAATAGCGCGAACTAAACGCCGCCATAAAGAAAAAGAAACATCAATTGTTAGGTAGGACCGGACGAGTAGCCCATCAGGACCCAGGATTTTCACTTTAAATGGCAGTTTCGTGGGCAACCAGAACGCATCGCAAGAAATAATTGGCACCCCATCTGAGGGCATCGCAAGAAGCCTCTCCTGTAGCCATCAATCACCATGGACCAGCCAAGATCGGACTTTGACGCCTACCCAGAAAGAGAAACGGGGTGAAACCCCCGGAGAACAGATCAAACTCTCACCTTTTGGAGAACTCCCTCCTCCGTGACGCCGCCCGATCCGACGCTCGCCCGGTGACAGCAAGAAGAGCGGGGGAGGGTTGAGCAAAGGGGTAGGGAACCGCGGGGTGGGGGCGGCGATTTATCGCGGGGTCTCGGGCGAATTGTTTTTGCGCGGCGGACGTCGGGATCGGAGCCGGATCTGGGCGGTTACGAGAGAGTCAACGCGGGATTGAGTAATCCGGCGCTCGGGTTTTAGCGATTTGGGGTTTGGAGGGAGACAAGGAGGATATAGGATACTGCCGCAGCAGAACGGGAAGGCGACGACGAGTTTAGCGGGATTTAGAAATGGAGTTTCCTTCTTCTGACCCGCGAGTCGCGGGAGCAGATCTCGAGGCGCCTCGCCTCGTTGCGCTCCCGGGTCGCGGCCGAGCCGGCCGCCGTTTTCCTCCAATTTTTTACCTGCCGTTTTAAGCTTCGGCACAGGGGAATTCCGGCGGATTTGCTCGGCCTGCGGATGGGTCGGGACGAGGAGGAAGATAGAGATCGCAGGCCCCCCCGTTCAGCCCTGCTAGCCAGTGGGCCGGTGGATCGCTGGCCCAAATCTCAATGCCTCTTCTGCCTACAGGCCACATGAAACCTGGTCCCTGACGCTTTGAGCATAGGGCGCGCGGCGCGTCGCGTCAGTCATTGCCGGCTTTACCGCCGCTGCGAGCTCCGACCCAACACGGTGGCAGCGCAGCGCAGCGCAGCAGACAACCAAGCCGCTGCCGTTGCAGCGATCTCCACAGGCAGCCCGTGATGATTTGACGGCGCGGCCTCGGTGAGTACCGCCATTATGCATGCGCTAGGGCAGATGTGCATGCATTGCTTTGCTCCAACTCGGTGATAGCAGTATCAAATCCTGACTGCTTCTCCATGTGATGTGAGCGCTCCATGTTGAGACCACCATCGAACTTCTAGCCAGTGAGTTGAACGGCGGGCTAGGCTAGGCTAGGCTAGGTCAACTCCTCTAAAGATGGGCCGGCCTTCTTTATGGCTCACACACTCCACTGTTTTCTGGTCTACTGCTTAGAATAGTCAAATAGATTCGCACATGCTTAAAGGGTATTGCCATGAGTTGCTGTCACCGTCTCGTCTTCTTGGTTATAAGTACTTGACTTTGCATTTTCTTATGGGAAAAAAAGTTCATTTGATCTTTGATCTAAAACAACCGGCTCTTTAAACCCTTCGTATTGTAAAACTAGTGCACTTAACCTCTGAGCTAGTTTCAAATGCGGTTTTACGACCGTAACGATTGACGTGGTGGCTGAGGTATTGTTGAGGTGACTTGATCGCTGAGGTGTCTCCTTCCTCAATCTCTCACTCATTCCTCTCCCTTTCAATCTGATTTCTCTTCCATCCGGTAACAAGGGCGGTGCTCGGCCTGGTCCACCTCCTCCTCCTCGTCTAGCTCCGGCGACCTCGGCGTCGCCTCCCGCGCCGAGCTCCTCCTCCACCCTGTGTCCTCCTCGGTGGCGCCCTTATCGCTGTCGTTGCCGCGGTCACCACCGATGCCTCCTCCTCCTCCTCGTTCTCTTGCTCGTCCAGCTCCGATGACCTTAATGCCGCCTCCCGCGCCGAGCTCCTCCTCCACGGTCGGTGGTGCCCTTACCTGTCGTCGCGGTGCGCCTCCTCCTCCTCGTTCTCTTGCTCGTCTGGCTCCGATGGCCTTAATGCCGCCTCCGCGCCAAGCTCCTCCTCCATCGCCGCCTCCCACGTCGAGCTCCTCCTCCACCCCGTGTCCTCCTCGCGCCGTCACGACAATGTCGTCCTCCTCAACGGCACCCTCCTCGGCCTCCTCCTCGCCGTCGTCACCGCGATCACCACCAACACTGCCTCCTCCTCGTCCTCCTCGTCGTCTGGCTCTGGTGACCTCGTCGTCGCCTCCCCACCGAGCTCCTCCTCCACCCCGTGTCCTCCTCATGCCGTCTCCATCCTCCTCGGCGGCACCCTCCTCCTCGCCACCCTCGTCACCGCCCTAAGCCGGGCTGCTGCGAGATTCGGCTGGAGCTAGGAGGGGAGAGGAGGTGAGAGGAGAGGGGAAGGAAGAGAAATGGAGAAGATTTTTTTTTTTTTTTTGTAAAATGGATGGGGAGAGGGGCACAAATCTTGATGCATTTTGGATGGTGTAGATAGTGATAGGGAGTGAGTCATCCTCACGTCACAGCCACGTAGTCGTCACGGTAGTGAAACTGTGTTGATTGGGTGCGCAAGCAAAACCACCGAGCAAACACAACCATAGTTGGTTAAGTGTACTGGGTTTTTAGGTCAGGGGATTAAGTGGTCGGACAGCGATACTTTAGGGGTCAAATGAACTTTTTTTCGTTTTCTAATTGATCTGATCCCTCAGATGCAGATTTTCAGCATATGCTTTCGGTGCCTGCATGCATGATGGTGATAGTATATGCTATGGTCGCATGGGCTAATTTGGGCTTATTTTACCGATGAAGCTATACATTTAGGCCAACTGGTGGATTGAATAATTTTTTCGATCTCATTTTACAACACAGCCCATGCAATCGACTAATCGAGATTACTACTGCCCAAAAAGCCATCCGTGACAGATTGACAGCAGAGGTGGAATGTATGTATACTACAGTATTCGAGTTGATTCTAAATCTTGCACTGTCATCGAGCAAAGCCATAGTATTAATGAATCCCTAGTTTTGAAAAAAAGGTCATCAAGTAAATCCTAACTATTCGATCTATCCAATTTAAAACAAATTATGTCCATCAAGATCGAGTTGCTTAAGTGCAAAGCAACGCCATTGATTAAGAGGGAAAAGGACCCTTCATCTCTCCACCATAGCTAATTAAGTCAATTATATTTCACAACGCGTATAAATGTTTTAACAAAATGTATGTACGCATACATACTACATGCAGCTCGCTCGTCAGGTAGGGAACATTTTAATACTAGGCGATCTTTGCAAGTTGCAATAAAAAAGAATCAAATTAACCTTCAAGTTTGATTCCATCTCATGGTCCAGTGCATGCCTTACGAATTTCCGCAGCAACGCGTTGGTTATTGTAATTCAGTTTTTTTTTTTAAAAAAAAAATTAGACTCGTTCAGGTTCATTATATTGCTAAAGTGCATATGTTCTAGCTTAAACAAGACTTGCATACCGCGAAGCTATACAGTGAGTTCAAGTCTCACCCTCAGGGGACACAAAACTGCGTACAGTGAGCTCAGGTAGGAATTTAAATAGTAGGTTTGTGCATTTGATGCAGGGAGATCAGTAGCGAACCAAAAGCTTCCAAGATTTCAAAAGAAGCAAGGCTGGGACTTCTCACACAACACAACGGCAAGCAAGACGTCCTTCGACATCGTTTCCTGTCCTCGCCGACCACCAGAATCCTTGACCTCGGCTGGGAGGCCCTCGACCTCACTAGCTAGCTGAACCTACAAAGCATCGATGGGCCTTTCTCGGAACAGGAGATCGTCGACGCCGTTGCACAGATGCCACGAGACAAAGCTCCGGGTCCGGACGAGTTTACCTTTAACTTCTACAAATCATGCTGGACAGTCATAAAAGCCAACATTATTGTGGTGTTCCACACCTTCCACAACCTCCGCACGATGAGCTTACACCTCCTGAACACGGCGAACATCGTCTTGATTAAGGCTGAAGCTGACAAGGTTGCTGACTACATATTGATAAGTCTCGTTCATGGGATAGCAAAATAGATTACTAAGACTCTAGCCTTGCACCTGGTGCTACATCTCCTATAGATTCCTCTGCGGTTACGATCCTCCATCTTGTGAAAGCGAATGATCACATCATCAAGTGGAATTGTGGCTAGAAATTCTTGTTCCATGAAGCATACGATACAATCATTCATAAATCCATCTCCAATACGATTTCGTAGTATTGTCTTCACAATTTTCATTCTTTGAAAAACACCTCTCCACCGATGCAAAGGGCAATGGAAGAACTAGTACTAGCTTGAGAAGCCGATACACCAAAGGAAAACCTGATGCTTGTTTGTACTCACCATCAACTTGGCAAGTTCGCAATAGTGTTCAAGTTGGCAAATCTTTCATCACTCGCACATTGTCAATATACAAATTAAGGTCACGACCAAGATCCCTTAGTTGTGTTGAATCGAAATCATCGGATATGATTTAGCCAAATCCATTAAACTCTCCAATTTGAAAGCCTCAAAAGAATTCTTGGGGCTAAAAGCGTAACTGAGTGAGCAATTGAGAGTTTACCTCATTGAAACGATCATTGAACTCGCAAGTTGCAAGTCAATAATTGGATTGAAGCAATCATATTTGTAATGTTGATAATTGGTTCGATTAGTCTTTTTTCTTGGTCTATGACGATCAATATAGTCCTCATCCATATCCAACTTGGGAATGCCATGTTCTTCACAACATGACTGCACAGCCTGCAATAAAGAATCCCAACCATCATCTCTAATTTGCTGAAATTTCTGCTTGGTTAACTTCACCTCGGTCATGGCCTCCAAGATATCTTTATCTTTTCTCTGCAAGGACAGTGACAAAGAATTTGCGTGTCCTAAAATAAGCATCATTAAGTGCAAGTGAAACACAAAATCAAAATCCTTAAGGTAGTCCAGGAGACCACGAGCTTGGCGTCTCTTTGCATCACTTGGGCCTTCCTTTTCAACATATTGGAGCACTTCAATAACTTCAGGAAATAGATTGCTTAGGCTCTTGAGGGTTTTATAATGAGAACCCTGCAGTGTGTCTCCACTCTTTGAAGGGACTGCTCTTGATTCAATCCAGCCCACTATTTAGTTGTCCACTTCCTATGGCTTTTCTAACTCTTTCTTGTTGTCTTTCTCGAATCATATCTTTACGTTTGCAAGAAGCTCCAACCACGATCAAGAAAGGGATATCATGTCAAAGAAATCACTAGCATCATCGTTCTTTTTAGCCACTGCTACAATGACCAACTGCAGTTGATGAGCAAAGCAATGTATGTAATATGCTGAGTTGTTCTCTCTCATGATTAAAGCTCTTAATCCATTGAACTCACCTCTCATGTTGCTGGCCCCATCATAACCTTGTCCTCTAATTTGTTTTATGCTCAAGCCATACTTAGCAAACAAATTATCAATGTTAGATTTCGACATGAAGTCGATGTCTCTTGCACATGAACAACAGCAATAAGTCTCTCCTTTATTACCCCAATTTTGTCAACATACCGCAAGACAACTGCCATTTGTTCCTTGCCAGAAACATCAGCTGACTCATCTACTAATAGGCAAAACACATCCCCACGGACCCCACCAATTTCTTCAATGATAGATTTCACAATGATCTGCAAAAAAAATGGCTAACCATTAATTTCATTTCATTATATAAATGAGAGAGGACATAATTTTGAAACAAAATAATATGGGTTCATTATTTCTTACCTCAGCAAAACAATTCGCAATGTCCCTCTGAATTTCTGGAGCAATCATCTTATTATTTTTAGGAGCATTACTTCCAATTGCTTTCTTTACTTTGTCATTTTCCTCAGCCAAAAGTTGGACTAACTCTCGAAAGTTTCCCTTATTTGTAGATTCCTCTGTTTCATCATGGCCACGAAAAGCTAAGCCTTGATGCAACAAGTATCCGATGACTTTAATGGATGTCTTCAATCGAATCAAATGGTTCTCTTTAGTTATATTACTCTGCTTATTTATGGCTTCACCAATTGATTGTCCAGGCTTCAACAAATTATCACATCTTTTCACAGCCGTGTTATGAAAACTATCACATTTCCTGCCTACATGATCTCTAAGCCTATCAGATTTGTTCCACCCATCCCAACCATCTACTACAAATGCATCATTCCCACCTTGGCCCTTGTTGCAATCTCTGAATAGGTAGCAATATAAACAAAAACACTTATCCACCTTCTCACTGTACTCTAGCCAACCATACATAGTGAACCATTCATGTTGACACCGCGTGGAAACCCAAAGAATCATTGTTTGTGGAAACTTAAAACCACCGGTGGCTTACAAGGACCTCTTGTCAAATACTTTCTCCTTACATCATTTTGTAGCTGGTCACCTATGTAATCTGATATTCTCCTTCTATCGGCTGGATCATATGGAAGCTCATCAAAATTTACCTCTTGACGTGATATCCGCGAAGAGCGATGACTAGTGTGATTTGTATTTGATGCAGTGTCGTCTCTTCTAGTTCTTGAAATATCTCCATCATTATTTTCGTTATCATTGGGTGGAGGTGATTTCCTTTTCAAGAATCGTTCCAGTTTGCTTTGATTGCCTATCAAAATACAAATTAGTCACATAATTAAACACTAAAGTCAGACAGTCAGTAGATATAGACATATGATTAAAATAAATACCTGACATAGAGAATGTCCTGCTCCAATATTCAGAGCTCAAAGAGAGCGTTGCCGTTGCGGTACCACTATCAGCTATCACCGGCTGCCACCGGTCGCCGGCGACGCGGCGACCGCGCCGTCGAGTAGTGACCTGCCCTGCTTATGGGAGCTGTAGCGTCGGAGAGGAGATCGAGTCGGAGGCGTCGAGGCGTCAAGGCCGTTTGGACTTCGATTTGGCGGCTGTACACTCGGACGATGGGCACGGGCAATAGAAAATGGGCCTTTTGGGTGGGCTTATTAGCCGGAACGTGCGGGATGCTGGAGTCTGGACGATGGGCCAAAGCCACGATCTTTGGATCGCCAGTCGCCGAACAACCTGGTGTCAATAAATCAGAGTGCTTTTGTCAAATACAGATGCATCTAGGGTAACTTCTTGTTCATCGGGAACTTAATAAGAAGACTTCAGAGGACCAAAACCCGAACCATCTTCCTCAAGTTAGATATAACAAAAGCTTTCGACATGGTCTGATGGGACTACCTGCTAGAGCTACTTCAAAGAAAAGGCCTCCTGAGCATATGGACAAACTGGATTTCAGCTCTCCTTTCAATGACATCCTCGAGAGTGCTCCTTAATGGCATCCCTGGCATTACCACAAAGCATGGGAGGGGTATGCGGTAGGGTGACCTGCTATTCCACTTCCTCTTCATCACGACAATTGACCCCCTCCAACGATTGCTCATGATAGCTACAGAGATGGGCCATTTCGAGCGGTCCCGAGACCTTTTTTGCTAGGCTCAAGACATCTTTGTACACTGACGAAGCGGCGATTTTCATCTCCCCCTCAGAGGGTGACATCGCAACCACAAGTCATTTAAACCAAAGCTTTGGGAGTGTCTCGGGTCTACAGACTAATTTCCAAAAAAAAAGTACGGTTGTGCCAATAAGCTACAAACACACCGACCTCGATGCGATCCTCCTGGATTTCCATACAATCAAATCAACCTTCCCCCGTCAAATACCTAGGGCTACTGCTCGATTACAAAATATTACAAAAGCTACACTTCCAGCCCCTCCTAGATAAAGCGGGAAGCATACTGATAGGATGGCAGAGCAGACTTCTAACTCCAGCTAGTCGGATGATCGTGGTGAAATCGGGGCTCACCTAGTTTCAGGCCTACTACCCGACAGCCCCGAAATGCACCCTCCGTGGCTTCGAACGTATCAGGCAACGCTTCCTATGGGTCGACAAATAAGAAATTTCAGGTAGGAAATGCAAGGTCTACTAGGACAAGGTTTGCTAGCCAACTCAACTCGGAGGACTTGGCATGCTCAACCTCCAGAAGTTCGCAACGACCCTCAAACTCCACTTGCTCTGCTAGGAATCAAAGGTAGATCATAAGCCTTGCGTGGGAATAGAGATCCCTTGCGAAGCGCCGACGACCATCCCTTTGCAATGGCCACAACAGTAATCTTGGGCGACAAAAACAGAGCTAATTTTTGGTACTCACCATGGCTTGACGATACACCTCCCAAAGACATGGCCCCGAATATATTCCAATTGTCTGGAAGAAAGAACACAACAGGCAGTGTGGCCTTACAAGACAGTTGATGGATCTGGGATATCAACATTCTTGGGGGATAATTACCCAACATGTGTAGGAATTCCTATACCCATGGAGGAAAATATGGCTCACCAAACTTGACCCAACTGTCCATGATGACTTCACATGGAAAATAACACCAGCGGGAAGATACACAATGCAATCCGCATATGCGCTGCAGTTCATCAGCTTAATAACAACAAACCACAAAAAGGTAATATGGAAAACGTGCCCCCAAAATACAAGTCCTTCACTTGGGTAGCCATTCAGAACCATCTCTGGATCTTGGATAGACTGCAAGTGAGAGGTTGGCCGAACCAACACATTTGCCCCTTTGCAAACACGCATCGAAAATGACATTACACCTTTTTTGCACGTGTAGATATTCTA
Source organism: Hsuehochloa calcarea (assembly GCA_036346395.1). Lineage (NCBI taxonomy): Eukaryota > Viridiplantae > Streptophyta > Magnoliopsida > Poales > Poaceae > Hsuehochloa > Hsuehochloa calcarea. The sequence goes on from CM070597.1 coordinate 34,523,059, forward strand.
GATGGGTGTGGGGTTCGTTGGCCAATTGGTTGGGCTAGGAACCAGTTAGGCTGTCCCATTGGGTGGACAGCTGCAACATCAGAGATTGGTGGACAAAGATTAATAGTATGGGAGGACTCCCAAGAAGGGCAACGACGACGGTGGTCATCCTCACCACTTAGGAAATTTGAAAGGAACGCAATAGAAGAATATTCAATAACAGGTCAACCACTCCCATGGATCTGGTTGCAAAGATGAAGGAAGAAGGTAGAACTTGGGCCCCCACAGGAGCCAAGTGCTTGAAGCATTTCACACCTGTTTTATTAAAATCAATCTCAAAATTGCCCGTCTTGGTTTGTTTGTGCACTACATAAAAGGTCATCACAGACGGTTCAAAAACATCACCACAGACGGTTTCATGAGCCATTTGAGTTTATGGGTCAGTAATGACATGAGGTCATCACAGACGGTTTGTAGATAAAATCGTCTGTGATAGCTTACATATCACATACAGTTTGTAGATAAAATCGTCTGTGATAACTTATGTATCACAGACGGTTTCATCCACAAACCGACTGTGATGATATTTATCTATAAAGTCTCCAAGCAGTTACTGCTTGTGCCTTTTAAACTGGCTTTATATATATATATATATATATATATATATATATATATATATATATATATAGTCCCTTGTTAGCTTACACGAGGCCTGAATTCAGCTAGCTAACTCGCTCCTTGAGCATTCATCCTAAATGTGCAGGAGAAACAACAGCCTACTTCATCGAATCTGACACACTGGAGTGTGTGATTTGCTTCATGCCAATCCTCTAAGTGCTTGCAGAATCCTCCTAAACCACGACCTCAGAACTAATAGCAGTAGAACTGGAGTTGAAGTTATTAATTACAAGCATGTAATTGTCTTTAAACCCAACAAGAACACCAAGCAACTCGAGTGTGTCATGTTTGATGAAGTTTGACGTGGTTCACAAGCACGTTTAGGATATGAACGGCCAACGAGCGAGCTAGAGCTAACAAAGGTCTACGAACTATATATATATATATATATATGTGTGTGTGTGTGTGTGTGTGTGTATGAAGCTGGTTTTAAAGGCACAAGCAGCCACTGCTTGGAGATTTTATAGAGAGAAGAGATCAGGAATGGAATGGTAGGACGTACCTGAGATGCCATGGAGGAGAACTTGATCGACATGAACACGGTTACATAGACAAAAGGTGAAATGAATGGCGAGAGGTTAGTTGATTACACAAACAAAGGTAAGATCAAGAAGATTGATTATTACTCTCAGAAGGTTAGTTGCACAAGATTAAAACTTGGCCATCACAGCACTCATGCGAAATGTAATCACAAATGTACACTTTATAGACTAGGCCTTGAGCTCAAAATGAAATTTGCTAATATACTCAGACTAGTTCAAGCAAATCATTCCAAATTAACTTTGTTGTACACAAGAACAAAATCTACCAAGATACTATCAACTGTGATGTAGGACAACAAGTATATCATAATGTGAACCAACACAAAGCACATAGAGCACTCTAGTAGCATCCCATTTCACAAGAGCACTTGACACACTAACAGTAGCATCCCCATCCTTCACCAACATCTATGGCATCACAGAGCAAAGGAAGGGAGTAGTAGATGGGAAGTATACCAGTGTAACGAGGCAAACCGCGATAGCAACCCACCATCATAAGGCCTCCTTTAGAAGCATGTCCAAAACCACACCAACTAGCCCACCTCCATCATTTTCATGCATAGGTAACATCAACCTACATCTCAACATCATTCACATGTGCATGCATATCATGTTGGAAATATGCCCTAGAGGCAATCATAGAGATGATTATATTTTGTTATATTCATAACATTAGATAATATGTTATCTTGTTCCTGGAATAATATCGTTAATATTTATTATCAAGTATGTGATTTGATTTTGAAACTTTGTATTTCAACGATGATTATTTCATACTATATCACAATACAATTTGATTGTCTCTGAATGCCTTCATATTTCTGTTTATTTATTTCTATGCATGTTACTTAATTGTTTTACATGCTTTTAACATGGTAGATGTAAAATTCCCTCACATAATATTAAGTTAAATTGATGCCATCCCAATTAGCTACACCATCCAAAATAATGTATTTTAATGGTAGGTCTTGCTAAAGCAGAGTACAATTAATATTCATTAACTAGATGGGTTTGTGTCGGACACTTACACGCATAACATTGGTTCAACTTGACAAGGTCATCATAACGGTTATGGTCCTTGGGGCATAGGGTTGGGTGCCAGAGCATAGAGATGCCGCCCAACAACAAGAGTCGTATAGAGATATGATTAGCAAATGGTTGCTTACACTACTACAAAACAGACTATAGAAGACGCCTCATCACAGACGGTTCTTGGAAACCGTCTGTGATAAAATAATCACAGATGGTTCCAAGACGAACCGTCTGTGATATGTCACGACCGTCTGTGATATGTAGATATCACAGACGGTTCGTGGTTAGAACCGTCTGTGATACCGATGGGCACACAAACCATGGTAAAATCCCTCGTGGTTAAATCACGATTTTAGGGTTTGGGCACAAAACCATGGTAAAACCCTAAAATCAATACGGTTCATCACTCGCACTGACAGTTCGTGGTTAGAACCGTCTGTGATGAGACACTTATCACAGACGGTTCGTGATACGAACCGTCTATGATATGTCATATAAAACCGTCTGTGATACTTTTGTTTCGTTAGGCGGAAAAACAAAAATTTGCACCTAATGGCGGGCTCCGAAAATCTCCCTATATTAACAGAGTCATTCATCTCCCCCTTTGCCATCTCCATCTCCTCCTTTGCCATCTCCATCTCCTCCTCTACGTCTCCCCAGCCTCATCGTCGCCGGCCTCCCACGACCTCGTCGCCCCCGGCCTCCTCTACTTCGTCGCCCCGTCCTCCCCTGAGTTCGTCGCCTACGGCCTCCTCCACCTTGCCCCGGCCTCATCGTCGACGGCCTCCCATGACCTCGTCACCCCAACCTCCCACGACCTCACTCTCTCTACTCCCCCTTTCTGCTCTGTGATGTGGATTACTACTGTGATGTGTTAGTGCTCTGTGAATGGATTGAGTTGATGCTACTGTGGTGTGGGTGATGCATGTCGTGTTGTTTTTAGTGCTCTGTGAATGGATTGAGTTGATGCTACTGTGATGCTATGGCTATTGTGGGAAAGCTAGCGAAATCCGAAAATCAATATCAGATTCATTTGCGAGGCTCGGGAGGCTCCAGACGAAGTGAAAATCCGTTTTTGTTTTTTTTTTACCATAGAAAAAACTATCACAGACGGTTCAGAACCGTCTGTGAAAATTAACTATCACAGACGGTTCTATTCACGAGCCGTATGTGAAAATAGACTATCACAGACGGTTCGAGAATAGAACCGTGCGCGATATCTGCTTTCGCGCATGGTTCGTGAATAGAACAATCAGTAAAATGAACTATCACGAGCGGTTCTATTCACGAACCGCTCAGTGATAGTCGCTATCACGACGATTCGTGAATAGAATCGTGCAGTGATAGCATTTTCATGACGGTTAAAAACCGTCAGTGATGACCTCGTGTCATCACGGACACAAAAATTCAGACGGTTCAAAAACCGTCTGTGATGATGGTTTAGAACCGTCTGTGATGAGCTTTTCTGTAGTAGTGTTACCAAATTCACTAAGGGGAGATTGTGGATATCATGGGGATATGCTCCGGATCTTAGGATGATGTGACAATTGGCAATGGCATTTATGGTTTGTCGTTTCACAGGGTTTTCGACAAAGTTAAGGCATTCTGGACAGGGGCGGTCCGACCAGCTATAGCATGGCGGTCCGACGGTCCCAAATCGGTTGGACCGGCCATGTGCGGCGGTTGGACCGGCTGTGACAAAAATGGTCAGAACAGGCTGAGCCAAAAATAGATGTTGTAGGCAAGTGAGGGGATCACAATGCACTTGGTCTCATAATTTTTGGAGTTCCCAAGCAAAAGTTCTATTCATTTTAAGTTTCCAGAAGGTTTCGGAATTTCAGGGATTGAATTTTGGTTAAGTCCCTACTGGCGGTCTGGCCGGCCTTGAGGTGGCGGTCGACCGTGAGTAAGCGATCCGACCGCTCACGAGGAGCGGTCGGACCGTTTTCCACTTGAACGTCAGCCAACTTCGTGGTGATGTTAATTTGTTAGGTCAAGTTCATTGGTATCATGGCAAATGTATTGCATGATGCATGTTTTGACTAACATGGGTCAAGTTGTGAAGAACTTATTCCCAAATTCGTGTTTGCTTGTCTATGGTTGTGTAGGTTGCTTGGTGGTCAACGACGGTCAACGGCGAGGATGATCTGGACTAGACTTGGAGAGTTGAGGTCCAGAACGATCGACGATGCCGGGTGAGGTCAATGACTCAAGCATGATGCAAGATGGACAAGGGTGACCTATTAGCAAATCTGAGGCGCAAGATGTCGCTAGGTGAAGCTGTTTAGGTCAAAAGGTTAAAAACGACGCTTTGCGAAGCGTGCGTATGTGACCCATTTGTTAGTGGGCCTTAACGGGATCTCAATAGAGTCAAACCCTAGGAGTTCTAGGCCTCCACTATAAATAGGAGGTGGTGGTGGCTGCACCGTCTCTCTCGCCTCTTTTATGTTTCAAAACCCTAATTGGCTTAGGGGGAGTTGAGGTGGAGGCTAGGGCTCTTGATGGTTTGAGGTGATTTTTGTGATCTTAGATTGACCACTGTTCCTTGATGGAGTGGATGTAATCCAGCATCAATCACGTTTTTAATCTACGCAAGGTTTGTTTGAGATAAGTCTCTTTTCGTTCTTGCTTTCAATTTCGTGATTTTAGGGTTCTCTTTGATCTACGAGTTTTTGATTGATTCTTTCACGTGAATTAGCTTGCTGTGATTCGTGTGAACCTATCTAGGATCATCTTGATCATCATTCACTCATGAACAAGCATTAGAATCAAATTTTCGTTCTTACCCGGTTTTAGACCCTCTGTTACTCAATTGACAACTGATCAGGATCTATCCAAGAATTATCATTATATTCGATTGGAATAGGTCCTCAATAGCATAGAGAAGGTGTGTGCAAAGTTTCGTGAAGTTTGGAGTTGAGAATCAAAAATCAGACCTAATTGCAACTTCGTCATCGGGCTGTTTTTACTGTTTCAGATCTGTTCTGGAGTCGGCCGGTCCGATCGCCCCTTAGCAGCGGTCCGACCGCGGTATAACAACGGTCCGACCGCCCGGCAATCGGTCCAACCGGTGGAGTCCAGAGGTCAGACCGCTCGTGCACTGTGTTGCTTCGATCTTTGATGATTTTGTCATATTGCTTAGGGGATTAATTTGAATTCAATACTAGTCTTCCGCTGTACTGGTATATTGATCTTCATAGCTTCCTAATAGCTATTGGAGTGAAATTGTGTTGAATTAATAATTTGTGAAAAAGTGAGCATACTCCTATTCACCTCTAGTCGCCTTTTCGGTCCAACAGTATACAATTATCACAGACAGTTCGTGTTCAGAATCGTCTATGTTATTTCACAGATGGTTCTCAACATAAATTGTCTGTGATATTATCTCTTCACAGATGGTTCGTAGCACATTCAGTAATACAGACGATAGCTAAACAAAAATCATCTATGATTGTATTTAATACAGATGATTTTGATCAACTGTCTATGATGAGACGTCCATTATTAATCTTTTTGTAGTAGTGGTGCTACATTCTTAATTAATATAGGAGATTGCTAATTGGTACTCGTGTATTTTTGTTGGTTGCGAGTACTCAATTTTTCGTCCATCGGACGGGGCTTGGAGATACAGGTTGTGCATGTGGTCATCTGGGCTGTGTAAAACAGATAGAGGGCGGCGGACCCTGACAAAAATTGGCAGCCCATTATGTTGTGTGATACCATCAAAATTTCGAAAGCCTCTTTGACGGTACATCCAAGTCCTGACGATCCTTTTTTGATCCTTCAAAAAAAATACCAGGTCAAGGACAAATGCGAGAGGAATGGACCGCTTCTGTCGATGCCATTTAATCATGCCATGATATGATCCTTCAAAAAAATACACCTTGATATGTTTTGTGATCCGCGCTGTGCTGTGTGCTTTTTTTTTTGGTGATTTTTCTCTAGGTGAACAACGTGATAAGGGGTAATCAGTTTTGTGAATTTGACTGTTTTTTGTGATTTTGCTCGTAGTGTAGTTGTAGTAGCAATCTCCATCGTTGTCAATATCGTGTTCTATTAAGGTTTGGTAGCAGTAGTAGTTAACTGTTTGTGGATGTGTTGTGTTTCATTGTCGGCTCATAGAAGTAGTAGTGGATGTGTTTTGTAGTAGTGAGCTCTGTGTTAGTAGCTGTAGTATTTATCTGTTTGTGTTCGCGTGTTTTACATTAAAAGAAGTTAATTTGAAGTAAAAATTAATTTACTTGCATTTTTTTACTAATTATATATATATATATATATATATAATGTTTTTTATATTATATAAAAATAACATAATGTTACTATAAGGTAGCATAACTTGATATAGGCCTATTCATATTTCGAGCAACACATATGACGTCATATATATGACACAACATAATGGGCTGCCAATTTTTGTATAATATAAAAATTTACCAGCTGCCTAGCTCGATCGAGTTAGCTCTCCCAGAATTTAAGAATCTTCAAAACATACGACATATATACGCATGACTCCAAACTTATCACATGTCACGAAGCATGAGATGCATGATTCCTACGTTGGTCCAGTCGATAAATGTGGTTCCAAGATTTGTGCACTGCTGGTACACCTTTTGCCCTTGTTGTCGTGAGATGTGGCAGTTTGCTCTTGACTTGTCCCCTGGATCTTACGATTGAACGGTACGTGTAATTAATTAGCTGCTTTCGCAAAATACAGTACCGTCCAAGACGCTGTTGAACACTTAGTTTAATTTCCATGTGGGGGTGAGTGGACCAGTGAAAAAGAGGAGCACTGCTGCACACTCTTAGATCTCGCGAGAAAAGTGAGAAATTTTCAGAGATGCAATCGTCTAACTGACATTGACAAGGAGAGCGCCGATGCAAATTTGGGACAAGCACTGCCTGCGCGACCCTACGAGGATTGGATTGTCCTTAGTTTCGTCTTCGCAGATCGAATTATTAATTTGTGGTCCTCTTCAGCTAGCTTAAATTAAATGCACAACTGCTCAGCTCATATCCATCAGCTAGCTATAGCAGGCCATGTAGTAGAAAAAAAATGAACCAGTTTCAAAGTAAATTTTGCAGGGATGGGGACCTGTACTTTCGAGTATAGGTATCCATGCATGCGACGTCGGTGGGGCTTGCGCACTGCATCGGTCTGGGCTTTTCTTTTCCTCTCCTTTTCCTTTAATTTCCCCCTATCAGACTTCTCACTCACCAACAGGTACATAACCGGCCCTTTACCATGCATTTTCTCTTTTCTTAAAGGATGCATGGCTTAATAGCGTGGAATAATATTGACCCTATATACAGGCCACTGAACTTTCGTTAATAGCGTGGAATAATATTCTCACTCACTAACAGGTATATACCCGGTCACCGAGCTCCCTAAACTTCCGTTAAAACGAAGTTTGTCGAATACGATGCTAGTGACTTCACCCCTCCGAGTTCGGTTGACTCGTCACCGTCCCGTTCTGTTCCGACCGTGTTTATTGTCCCCGTCACCTCACACAGGGGCGGAACTAGAACGAAAATAATCGGGGTTCACTACGTCACAATACATATAACAACATATATAATTTTTAAGCAACAATGTACTAAATATTAATTTATGTGACAAACATTGGCAAAATACATCATCCAGTCAGAGGTTGGGCTGAACCGGAGTGCACAACACGCGTAGTATATATGGACTAATCTCTGCTAAATTTTTATTTTGACCCGATGTCCTGTGACACCGGGTCCTTCCATTTAGTTCCGCCCACGCCGGCAAGAACAGATTCTTCGGGCTCAGGAACGCACTGTGCTCGCGTCTTCGCCGGAGCTCCACCGTTGCAGCTTGCCGCCGCCCTCGCCCTTGTCTCCTCTGAGTCGAGCGTGAGAGAGAGATAGAGAAGTACATTCCTAGTGCCAGAATAGGGGCACGATACTTCTCTCTGGCTCTCTCTCACAGTGATTCGCTAGCTCAGCCTTTTCTGGTAGCAAACGACCAAATGGACTTTGTGTAGGGTGAGTAGCTTCTGCTCTAGCACTAGGAATGTATCTCTCTCTCTCACAGCCGACTTAGAGGAGGCAAGGGTGAGGGAGGCGGTAAGTTGCGACGGTGGAGCTCCAACGAAGATGCGAGCACGGTGTGTTTTCGTGCCCGAAGAATCCGTTTTTTGTCAGCGTGAGGTGACAAGGACGATGAACACGGCTGGAATGGGGAGGCGACGAGTCCATCGAACTCAGAGGGGACGAAGTCGCCGGCATCGCATGCGACGAACTTCACTTCAACGCAAGTTCAAGGAGCTAAGTGACACAAGCTAGCAAGTTTAGAGGGCCGAGAAAGTAAAACGCAAGTTTAGTGAGCTTGACACAACCTCGCAAGTTCAGAGTGCTGAGAAAGTAAAATACAAGTTCAAAAAGCTAAGTGGCACAACATCACAAATTCAAATGCCTACAATGCAATTTTCTCTCAAATAAATTAAGATATAGGCAGCAAATCCCTCGTTTCATAAAAGACAAAACTAGTCTACTAATCTAACTTGACCTTTTCAGTCTCCATTGAATATTAGTAAAAAAAAACTACTGATATTATTTTCATGTGACAAATTTAAATACTTCATTGTGAAAATTTTAAATACTTCAATAGATATCAAAGGAAAACTTAGAGTAACGAACATAACATTAATTTAACAATATTTAACCCAATGTACGTACGGTTCCAGGTGTAAAGGTAAAACCAGAACCAGCAGTCATCAGAACTAGTTCAAGCTTTTGGTCGACATCCCATGCTGGCAAGTGGCAAGCTTATCATAAATCTGGTCCTCCTAATGCTATTTGTGTACAGTCGATCTCATCGGAATACCTTTTGCCCGGCCTATCAGTTTTGAGTACGTAAGAAATAAAAACCATAGCTATCTGAAATATTGCAATGTTTTACAGAGCATTCCAATGTTTTTACACTTTTCTTTTGCGGGGACGGAGGATCCAATGTTTCTCACTTGTGTTTATACTATCATTACTTCACAATTTGTGTGAGCTTGCATGCAGACAGTTTGTGCACAAGCAATACTACTTAGCAGAACTTGCTAATCCCATATCTCTCTCTCTCTCTCTGGATTTGTGTACTTTTGTTTTTCAGACAGCATTGGTGATAAGACACTGACATGACGAACAATAATATCATGAAATACATTTGAAATATTTCAATCTTTGTTTGGACATGCAAAAGACTAGCTAGTATCTGTTTGGAGACATGAACAAAATTTCCTCTGCATTTTATCATCGATATATATACTTTTATTTCGTAATTCCTCCATAATTTCAAACATATTTTTACAAAAAAAATGCAAAAAGAATCCAAACCATTTTCTAGGACTACAACAGAGACAAAAAATTTGACAGGAGAGAGAGAGAGAGAGAGAGCTGTGCTTCAAATCGTGGGGCCGGGCATCTTATCCCATCCAGGTGGTTCCGTTGGCTATTTTAAGAGTGATCTAGTGCTCCCCTCGAGCAGTGCAACTGCATCTGCCTGGTACAAATGCTGTCAAATCAATAACAAAAAAGGATATCAACACCTCAGGTTTGTCGCAGGGACCATGCAGTTTTTCGCGAACCATGTGTCCTATATATGACGCTTTCCGTGCGTCCACATCTCCACTGGGATCTTCTTCTTGCGAAAGCCGATGAGCTTCCTTTTTCATTTGTCGATTTTAGTTTATGATCAGGTGAACCGATGATTCGTTTAGCGCGCGCGGGGCACACACTGGAGTACTAAACCCCTGCATCATTCGCCGTTATCTCATAGACTGATTATTATAATAGTGACAGTTAATACCGCTAGCGCCACTAATCTTTACATACGATTCATTAGAAAAGTCTTGAACAGTTATGTCCGTTAGCCAACTATTATAAGTTACTAAATACGTCAAAAACTACCTTCCCGCTAACCACGTGGGTGTTGGTGTCTCTCGGTAGTTAAGTGTCCGTGATGGTCCAAAATTGTGTAGCTGATTGGGCGATGCCGGCATATAACCATATTGAAGTACAATAACAACTAATTAATTAAAATTAAACTTATTACAGTCTGCATCTCTAAGGTGAATTATACAAACGGACGTTCTAGGAGTTATGCTTCGATTTGGCACTTCTGTAGATTTTCAAAAGCACTGATATTTTTGGCTAACCGGCAGGAATTTTTCGCTCACCGGCGGTGGCTTGAGTCGGCCGCACTGTCTGCTAACTCTACAGATTTGAGCCTGTGTGCCTGCCTGCAAAAGGTGAAACCGGAACTCATGAGTTTTGACGAGGTTGATCGACAAAATTAAAATGATCAAGATGTAATGTGTTTTTTTTGTTTGACATAAGCGGTGTTATTTCTTAATACTCCCCGTAAATAGAGGATACATACATCGCGATCATGCAAGTTGCCAGAGGTGTCCACATTTTGCATTTTGCAGAAGAGATAGAGATATGTTGCACATATATACTACAATTAACAATTAGTGCATGGTCTTATGTGGCTAATGATTGTATTTTTTTTCAAAAACATGTGGAGTAGAAATTAGCCGCCATAGATGACACAGCTACACAAAACCTCATCACAGACGATTTTTGAACCGTCTGAATTTATGTGTCTGTGATGACACGAAGTCATCACAGATGGTTCAAGAACCGTCTGTGAAAATAGACTATCACAGACGGTAATTTCTACTCTTATCACAGACAGTTCGTGAATAGAACCGTCTGTGATAGTCTATTTTCACAGACGGTTCGAACAAAAACTGTCTGTGATAGTAATTAAGAACCGTCTGTGATAGTCTATTTTCACAGACGGTTCTGAACAAAAACCGTCTGTGATAGTAATTAAGAACCGTCTGTGATAGTTTTTTTTATTATAAAAAAAAACAAAAACGGGTTTTCACTTCGTCTGGAGCCTCGCGAATGAATCTGATATGGATTTTCGGATTGAACTTTTCGTTAGCTTTTCCACAATAGCCATAGCATCACAATAGCATCAACTCAATTCATTCAGAGAGCACTAAAAACAACACAGTATCACCCGCATCACAGTAGCATCAACTCAATCCACATCACAGTAGCATCAACTCAATCCACATCAAAGAGGGGGAGTAGAGAGAGTGAGGTCGTGGGAGGCTGGGGCGACGAGGTCGTATGAGGCCGGCGACGACGAGGCCGGGGCGAGGTGGAGGAGGCCGCGGGCGATGAGCTCGGGGGAGGACGGGGTGACAAAGTGGAGGAGGCCGGGAGCGACGAGGTCGTGGGAGGCCGGCGACGATGAGGCCAGGGCGAGGTGGAGGAGGCCGCGGACGACGAGCTCAAGGGAGGACGGGGCGACGAAGTGGAGGAGGACGGGGGCGACGAGATCGTGGGAGGCCGACGAGGAGGAGGCTGGGGCGAGGTGGAGGAGGTCGCGGACGACGAGCTCGGGGGAGGCCGGAGCGCAAGGTTAGGGCGAGACGGAGATGGCAGAGGAGAAATGGTAGAGGAGGAGATGGAGATGGCAAAGGAGGAGATGGAGGGCTCTGTTAATATAAAGAGATTTTCGGCAGCCCGCCCATTAAGAGCAAATTTTCATTTTCCCGCCCAACAAAACAAAAGTATCATATACGGTTTTATACAAAAATCGTCTGTGATGACATATCACAGACGGTTCGTATCATGAACCATCTGTGATAAGCATCTCATCACAGACGGTTCTTAATACAAACCGTTTGTGATAGAATTATGAAAATACTAGTCGGATGGAGATTTTGACTACCCGATCGAAGGAAGGTTTCGACTACCTGGTCGGAAGGAGTTTCGACTAACTAGTCGAAGGAGATTCTGACTACTTGGTCGAAGAAGATTTCGACTAGCTGATCGAAGGAATGTTTCGATTACCTAGTCGAAGGAGACGTCATCACAAACGATTCTTATTACAAACCGTCTGTGATAGCTATATATCACAGACGGTTCTCTAAAATCGTCTGTGATAGGTACACATCACAGACAGTTCATCTTGGAACCGTATGTAATTATTTTATCACAGACGGTTCTTTGAAACCGTTTGTGATGAGTTTGAAACCGTCTGTGATGAGATGTCTTTTATGATTTATTTTGTAGTAGTGTGAGGGCCATAAATTCTCGTAAGACAACAAGAAGAAATATGCCATGAGACAAGTGAACGCTAGCTAATGATTCATTAGACAGGTAGGTCCTTATTTGGTATCTCACACTTTAATGAGGAACCAAACCGACCCGTTATATTATTGGCCTTGCTGTCACGATGATGGCCAAGACAAAGGGATTAAAAGGGGAACTTGTCACTACCGTGTTGAGTTAATGGATGAAGACAACCCTCGTCAAAAAAAAAAGAAGGGCGAAGACAAAGAATCTTATTAGTAGTACTTTATCTATGCTGATATATAATGCATGGGAAGTATCCAAGGCTAACCCTTCTCTCGGTGCTAATGGATAGATCATATCAGCTGAAGCAACTTGAGGCCGGGCTACGATGGTAGTTATTTTGTGAAGGGTAAATTGCATTGTACCGTGGGTCACTAAACTTGTGTGGGTGGCTCATTTAATTAGGTCACCGTTCTCCTAATTTGCATATTTGAGTTATTGAACCGGATTAATCGATACCACCTCAAAATGAATGGTGACATGGACAGCCAGCGTGGCCTTTCCCTGCACGTTAGATGTAATTTTGCAACAAGCCCCTAGGTTTTTAGCTTTTTAAAATGAAATAGAAATGTACCCCTGTGCTTCCAAAATTGTAAAAATAGCACCGCGGTAAGCTAGACAGGCAATACGTTTCCCGTATCCCACTCCCAGTCCGCAGAAAGCAGGTATCACACTCCCAGTCTGCGGAAGCCATATACTGCTCTTTTGGGACACAGAAGGAATGTATTGCACTTCCAGTCCGCGGTAGGAACCGATGCATGCATGCTTAATCGCTAAAAGACAAAAAAACTAAACTGTGTGCTATACTTCCGCGGATTAGAAGCGCGGTACGTGGGTTCCACGGACCAGAAGTGCGGTACCTTGGCTTCCGCGGATGGGAGTGTGGTACTTGGCCTGCCTAACCTACCGCAGTGCTATTTTTGTAATTTCGTACTAGTAAATACTATTTTTGATATTATAAATAAAAAACGTACCAAGACTCCCCTTCTTTCTCTTTGTGCTCAGTTTGGAGCAAGGTAGTAAAAGTACTTCCCGCCCGTCGTTGAACTAAAGCTTAGCCAAACCCCCAATAATCACGTCGTACGTTGAACTAAAGTTTAGGTTGAATGCTCTGCTTTTTAATCATCAACAACTGTGGATCCCGCCAACTAGCGCGCGACTACTAGAATACTAGATCCATGATCCATCGGTGCCTGCCCGGCCGGTTGGTATCATCCTCGTCGTTCCTACTACTACTAGCTAGATCGATACCCCCATTGCCAGAAGGTGCAAATTCATGCATGGTTGGCAACATGTCTTGACGAGGATAAATGTGCAATCCGTTTATTCAGCTGTACGGACATTCATGTACTAGTTTTATACAGCAGACAATTCCTAGTTTTATGTAAGCCAAGTACACCGTAAACAGTATAACCTGGTCGCCTCTCCGGCCGTGTGTAAGCTAGGTCATGGGGCAGGCAGATGAATCTTGATTTGCTCTTCTACCGCCAAGCATTTGTACTCTTGTGAGTGGACACATGCACGCGGAGACCAAAGAAAAATGTACAGGCAGACTACTTTTTGTTCAGAAACAAGACAAAGAACATACACACATGACCAACACTCACATGTTCAGTTTATGGCTAATAGAACGAGCTGACATGGATCGATATATGCAGCTATATATGACTACGACACTAGCTACTCGACCCAAAGAAAAAGGTGTCTCATGAATCGTCTCTTCCAACTATATCGAGATACATTTGTCTTTGCTACGTAACTCTAATACCTATTGTTGAAATTGTAATTGTATAAGAACTGGGCGGTGGTCCAGTGGGCACGGGAGGACGCTGGGCCTCCGCCCGCCTGCGTTCGAGCGTTAGGCTCAGCGTGTGCGCTCACGTAGCTTCTTCTTTAATATGATAAGCTATATTCCGGGCCTTAAAAATTTGTAATTGTATTTGCTATACATCTGTAATATCTATCTATGATTAACTTGCTTGGTCATAATTTGGCCTCACTAAAATAAGTAGTGTATATTTATCTCCTTTTCTATTGATTAATGAGGGAATTTTTAGGTTTTTTTTAAAAAGATATATAATGAGGGGATTTTCTTACCCTCAAAGCCAACTATATATGTCCCTTGAATCTCGCCGTACGTTGTTTGTATCTATATTACTATATATAGATACATACAGTTTCACCCCCTCACAAGCTTCTAGATCGTTGATTTACCGTATATATATGTTAGTAATTTTTGCTGCAAATTAAATAAGGGAGAGAGATGCATGGTAGTATATATATGAGAACGTACAAAAAAAAATTAAGCAGGCATGCAGTACGTCCAGGGCGGACCGGACATGCAAAATCTCAGGCGGATCGACCCCATCGATGGGGCTAGCTGTTCATTCATCATCTGTTGGAAATATTTATGTGGGGGATACTGATATTGATGGGAGTACGTACGTAGGCGCGCAGGACCAGGTCGGCATGCAGGCGAGGTCAGCGATGGGCCGGCAGGCGAATGGCAGGACGTGTCGGAGGCCGGCTCTGGGTGATCACCTGCCTATCGATCGATCGATACGACCGATCGAGCCATGCGGCCGCGCGCGCTCTGTTCGTACGTCCAGCTTCGAGCCGCGCGCTAGGGGAAATACACACACTTTGCTAGGCCCAGGCGGCAGGGCGGCAACGCTGGCCATGCCGTCGAAATAGCGCAAAACCTAGTCATGTCATGTGTATGTAGCGTTGCGCACTGATCAATTAGCAGGGAAGGGAAGATCATCCTTGACCTGCATGCTCATTGCATTGCATGCGCTGTCCTTTCAGCAAGTAGGGAGTGTATTGGATGCGCGCGTGATCGATGATCGCTTGTTGACTGATCCACCAATGCATGCATGCACATCAATCATCATGGTTAACTGTCCTCGGCGCATGCAACACGAAGTATAAACTACAGCATTCATACACAGTTGATGAATTACTCCCTTCAGATGAGAGGGTCAGGGTCCCAAGTACGTTGTTCCTGGCAAGTGCTTTTTTACCAGTTGTACTCCTAAATAGTTAGTTGTCTGATTGTTGTTTTTGCTGTGTGTTTTTCTTGCTAGGCACCCATCTTTTATTTTTTATTTTACCGGAGTGCCTCCGTTCATGAATTGCTTGTTGATATATAGTAGCGTTAATTCTATTATAGCGTTAATTCTATTACCAATGTTAGACTCCTGAAATATCCCACTGAATATACCACTTAAACGAATATATTATACTTTTTAAAATAATCATATATAAGACCCGATTGAAATTCCTATTTTGCCATATACCTTTTCATATATAAACAAAAGTAATCCTTCTCATAGAACTCAATATATATAATCAATTTAATAGAATCATTCATACATACTCCAGATATATATATATATATATATATATATATATATATATATATATATATATATATATATATATAAGAAGTATGATCTATGTCTTCTTATATGAAATATTTTCTAAGAGATATCAAAGGATGTATTTGATCATACATATAATCTTTTTTCTATGGTCTTTTTGCGATTACAATCAAGACTCACAGGCACATACAACTCCACACACTCACACGCGAATGCGCCCCTAAGCACACGGCTAGAAATGTTAGACTCTTCGGTTCCTGTTAGTCTCTTTAGTTCCTGACTCTTCGGTTTCAAGTCCATACTTAGTGTTAGACACTTTGATTCCTGGTCCACACTGTAAACTTTGGTCTATGTATGTAACCTTTGACTTATCAATACATACAGTGTGTGTAATTACCCCAAATATTCCACTCTCTCATGGTATCAAGCGGATCGCACCTGCGACCACACCCTTCAGCTAATCCTGCCGCCATGGCCAGCGAAGACGACACTGCTCCCGCCGCACGCCGCGAGCAGCAGGCCACCGCCGCCGCACGACACGAGCAAGAGGCTGCCGTCGTTCCATCCCTCCATGCTCAGGTATACGACGTCCTCAACATCAAAGCCCCCGTACATGTCGTCCTCGACCTCGCCTCTCCGAGTTACAACAATGGCGCGCCTCTTCCTCTTCACCCTTGGCAAGTACACCCTCTCCAACCACATGCTCTCCGACGACGCCCACCCCGATGTCGCAGTCTGGGTCCGAATGGATTATCTCGTTCTCTCGTGGCTCTACGGCACCATCTCTGTCGAACTTCTCGAGATCGTGATGACTCCTACCTCCACGACGCGGCTCGTATGGGTGGGCCTCGAGCAACAGTTCATCGACAACCAGGAGACACGTGCCCTGTACCTGGACGTGAAGTTTCGCAACTTCGTTCAGGGCGACCTCTCCATCTCCGACTACTGCCGCAAGCTGAAGAGCATGGCCAATGCCCTCGGCAACTTGGGCAAATCGTTGCGTGGTCGCACCCTTGTTATATCCCTTCTACGTGGCCTGAACACGAAGTTCGCATACATGGCGGCCCTGCTGAAGCGGCAAAAGTCGTTCCCCTCGTTCATCGAGTCCTGCTCCAATCTGCTGTTCGAAGAAATCACGATGTCGCTATGCCCCTCCGCACCCTCCATAGCCCTCATCGCCTTGACCCCTACCGAGATGGGGTTCTCGGCGGTGGTGTCTCCGGCGGTGGCGGCGCGTCCGGCAGCCGCTCCACTAGAGCACCTCAGGGCGCTCCCTCCGGTGGCACCGGCAGTGGCGGGGGTGGCTCGCCGTGGAAACAGCGACAACAACCACAAGATCGGGGGCAGAGGTGCGGGTGGTCACTCTGAGGCAGCACCTCTGGTTGGCCGCCCTCTTTCTACAACCCTGGATAACACCATCTAGGTGTGGCCCGGGCAACTCCATCCACACCAGGCCCCCGGCCTCCTCGGTCCATGGGATCAACAGTCATTGACAAACTATTTCAACACCATAACTCTTACTTCCCCGTCGACCACTGACTGGTACATGGACTTTGGTGCGACCTCGCACATGACGACGGACGCGGTAATCTCTCCTGTTCCCATCCCCCACACTCCACTCCTTCCACCATCATTGTCGGTGATCGGTCGCTGCTACCCGTCACCTCCACTGGTTCCACTAGTCTCGGCTCTCTTCATCTTACTAATGTTCTTGTCAATCCGCACATTATCAAGAATCTTATTTCCGTTCATCAATTCACTATTGACAATAATTATTCCGTTGAGTTTGACCCTGTTGGTTTTTCTATCAAGGATCTTCGTTTCAGGAACGTGATCACCAGGTGCAATAGCACCGGACCTCTCTACCCCTTGCGTCTACCGGTGTCTGCCTCCTCTTCGTGCGCACTCGTCGCCGGCGCCTCTGCCTCCCTTTGACATCGTCGTCTCGGGCACCTTGGCCCTGAGTCCCTGCCCTGCCTTGCTGGTGCGTCTACCATTGCTTGTGATAATGGACCCGCCGACACTATCTATCATGAGTGTCAGCTTGGTCGCCATGTGCGTCTACCTTTTGCTACTTCACAGTCTCGTGCTCTCAAGAATTTTTGATTTAGTTCATTGTGATCTTTGGACCTTGCCTGTCGTCAATGTGTTCGGTTACAAATATTACTGAGTTATTCTTGATGATTGCTTGTATTATCCTTGGATGTTTCCTTTTTGACTAAAATCTGATACTTTTGCCACTATCTCTCACTTTTTTCTTACATTGCTACTCAGTTCAGCGCTAAGATCAAGAGTATTCAGTGTGATAATGGCCGTGAGTTTGACAACTCCACCGATCATACTTTTTTCCTTACCCATGGTGTTACACTCTGTATGTCATGTCCATACACCTCTCAGCGGAATGGCAAGGCCGGACGTATTATTCGTTCCACTAATAACATTGTTCGGTCTCTTATGTTTCAGGCCAACCTCCCTTCCTCTTACTGGGTTGAGGCTCTTCACCTCTCTACCCACCTTCTCAATCGCCAACCCACTAAAACTCTCAATTTTTCCACACCTTTATTTGCGCTCTTTGGTGTTTCCCCATCCTACTCTCACCTTCGCATTTTTGGATGCAAGTATTACCCGAACCTTTCTGTCATCCTCACAAGCTTTCTCCTCACTCCACCATGTGCGTGTTTCTCAGCTATCCGTCCGAACACAAGGGATACCGATGCCTCGATCTATCCTCAAATCGGGTCATCATCTCCCATCATGTTACGTTTAACAAGTTCTCCTTTCTCTTTGCCGAGCTCGCCACTCTGCCCTCTCCCACTGACCTCGACTTTTTGTTGGAGCTTGATCACACGTCGATGCCCATTGGGCCTCAGTCTCTTGCAGGTCTTGGTGCCCCTCCTAGTGTGGCGCACCCGCCCATGCTCCTACCGGTCGTGGCACCCGACGGTGCTATCTCTCCTGCGTCGGTTGTGCACGGCCCTAGTGTGCCCGCGGTACCCGATGTCGTGCACATTCCTAGCGCACACGTAACACCGGCCGGCAGCATTCCTCCCGGCCCTGTGGCTGTGGTAGCACCCAGCACTACTACAAAACAGGCTATAGAAGACGCCTCATCACAGACGGTTAATCACGGACGGTTCTCTTGAAACCGTCTGTATTATAGACCTACCACAGACGGTTAATCACAGACGGTTTCAAGACCTATCACAGACGGTTCATGATACGAACCATCTGTGAAGCATCACAGATGGTTCTTAAGAAGAACCATCTGTGATAATCTAACTCATCAGAGACGGTTCTTAACAAGAGACGGTTCTTAACAAAACCGTCTGTGATAACTTAGATTATCACAGACGGTTCTTCTTAAGAACCGTCTGTGATGCTTCACAGATGGTTCATGATGTTCTTCTTAAGAACCATATGTGATGCTTCACAGACGGTTCGTATCATGAACCGTTTGTGATAAGCATTCCATCACAGACGATTCTTAATACAAACCGAATCCAACCCATAGTAAAATCAGATAGTAAGGAAAATTCCAAAACCATGGTAAAAATCCAAGCCATGGTAAATTCAAAGAGTATCTCATCACAGATGGTTCTTAATATAAACCGTCTGTGATGAATATCTCATCACAGACGGTTTGTATTAAGAACCATATGTGATGAGATGATTATCACAAACAGTTCATGATACGAACCGTCATGATATGTCATCACAGATGATTTTTGTATAAAACTGTCTATGATACTTTTGTTTTGTTGGGCGGAAAATGAAAATTTGCACTTAATGGGCGGGCTGCCGAAAATCTCTTTATATTAACAGAGTCCTCCATCTCCTCCTTTGCCATCTCCGTGTCGCCCTGACCTTGCGCTCTAGCCTCCCTCGAGATCGTCGCCTGCGGCCTCCTCCACCTCGCCCCAGCCTCCTCGTCGTCGGCCTCCCATGACCTCGTCGCCTGTCGTCCCCTGAGCTCATCGTCCGTGGCCTCCTCCACCTCGCCCCGGCCTCGTCGTCGCCGGCCTCCTATGACCTCGTCGCCCCGTCCTCCTCTACAATGTCGCCCTGTCCTCCCCTGAGCTCGTCGCCCGTGGCTTCCTCCACCTCGCCCCGGCCTCGTCATCGCCGGCCTGCCACGACCTCGTTGCCCCAGCCTCCCACGACCTCACTCTGTCTACTCCCCCCTTTTGCTCTATGATGTGGATTACTACTGTGATGGGTTAGTGCTTTGTGAATGGATTGAGTTGATGCTACTGTGATGCGGGTGATGTTGTGTTGTTTTTAGTGCTCTGTGAATGAATTGAGTTGATGCTACTGTGATGCTATGACTATTGTGGGAAAGCTAACGGAAAGTTCAATCCGAAAATCCATATCAGATTCATTTGCGAGGCTTGGGAGGCTCCAAACGAAGTGAAAACCCATTTTGTTTTTTTGCAATAGAAAAAGCTATCACAATTACTATCACAGACGGTTCTTGTTAGGAACCGTCTGTGAAAATAGACTATCACAGACGGTTCTATTCACGAATCACAGACGGTTCGTGAATAGAACCGTCTGTGATAGCCTTTTTCACAGATGGTTCAAAAATCGTCTGTGTGACCTCATGTCATCACATACATATAAATTCAGACGGTTCAAAAATCGTCTGTGATGATGGTTTAGAACCGTCTGTGATGAGGTTTTGTGTAGTAGTGCAGTGCTCCAGCCGTGGCAATAGAAGCACACGATACTCTTGTCGGTCTACCAGTTGGCTCACAAACTCCCAGCGGGGTTGTTCTCCCGCAGCTTCCTTCAGGTGTTGTGCCGCTCCAGCCAGTCGACAATTCCCATGCCATGGTGACTCGTGGCAAGCATGGTTTTCGGTGGCCGCTCACCCACATGAACCTTCATGCCGCCACTCTGTCTCCTGTTCCGACCACATACCGGGCTTCTCTCACCGACCCTAATTGGCGGGGCACCATGGAGAAAGAATACGCTGCTCTTCAGGCCAACAACACATGAGATCTTGTTCCATGGCCATCCAATGCCAATGTGGTCACTGGAAGTGGATTTTTCGGCATAAGCTCAATTCCGATTGCACTCTTGCTGGCTATAAGGCTCAATGGGTTCTTCGTGGTTTCACACAACGTCCTGGTATTGATTTTGATGAGAATTTCAGTTCAGTTATCAAGCCAGCTACTATTCACACAATTCTCTCTCTAGGCCTATCTCGGGATTGGCCTATCCACCAGCTGGATGTTAAGAATGCGTTTCTCCATGGCACACTCTCGGAGACTATCTTCTGTTCGCAGTCGGCTGGATTTGTGGATTCATCTCGCCCAGATTACGCTTATCGCCTCAATAAGTCTCTCTACAATCTCAAACAGGCGCCCCGGGTGTGGTACAACTATTTTTGCGGCTTTCTTGATATCCCTTGGATTCCTGGAGGCAAAGTCCGACACCTTCCTCTTTGTGTCTCATCGAGGTGGTGAAACTATCTATCTGCTGCTCTATGTGGACGATATTGTGCTGACTGTTTCTTCGGACTGTGTGCTCCGCCAGGTGGTTCCCTCCTGTTGGACCAAAACGGCGACTAGAGGGGGGGTGAATAGGAGCATGATATTTTTTTTTCACAAAGATCGGATTCAACACGATTTTCACTCCGATAGCTATGAGAACTATGAAGATCAATATACAAGTACAACAGAAGTCTTATATTGAATCCAATCTAAACCCCGGAGCAAAACAACCAAAATCAACAAGAGCTCGATTTCCAAGTGTTGGGCGGTCTGACCTCTATGTCAATGGTGGTCGGACCGGTCACCTTGGGCGGTCTGACCTCCAGCCTGATGAACAGTGAAATCAATACGAAAACGAAGTTGTAAATAGGTCTAACTTTTGATCTACAACTCCAAACTCGATGAAACTTGGAAAACACCTTCTCTAGAATATCAGGAACCTATTCCAATCAAAGATCGTGAAAATCATTGGAAAAGTTACGACCCTTTTCCGTTTGAGAGGAGGATGGTTCAAAACCGAGTCAAAATAAAAACGAGATCCAAAAACTTGCTCGTAGGTTAGAGATGATCAAGATGATCCTAGATGAGTTCCCACATGTCACAGCAAGCAAGATCAGGGGCAAAATAGAGAGCAAGAACGAAAAGAGACTCATCTCAAGATAACTTGCATAGATTGATTTGTGATTGCTGCTGGTTTACAACCACTCCATCAAGAAGGACAAAACTCAATACATGAGTACACAATCAATCCCTTCTTCAAGAATCCTAACCTCTCCAGTCTCTAATCTCCAAAACAAAACTAGATTTTCCAAAATAAGCAAAAGGATTGAGGAGGTGCACAACACCCTCCTATATTTATAGTGAAGGCTAACCTTCTAGAAGAGTTTCCTATTGGGCACCCATTAAGCCCACACACAAACGGGTTTAACTCACGCACGTATTTTAAAGTGTCGTCTTCATCTTCTCTTAACCTAAACCACTTCTCCTTGCGTCGTCTTGCGCCGTGGTTTAGCCAAAAGTAATTAAGGTGGTATTTTAGTGATATTACCAAAATACCCCTTCTCGATCCTTCTCCAAAGACCGAGTCCAATCTTCATGAAGTAGTTCCATACTTCGTCACGTGTAGGTCAATCAATGGCTCTCATCATGTCGGCAAGTCTCTCCCATCCGGCTCCCACCGAAACCACCATGACACTTGCACTGACCCCCGCGCCACTTGATTCAACCCATCGCACCGAACTCCCCGTTCGGTTATCCTTGTCCATTTTGCGCCATGCTCGAATCCAATGACTTCACCCGGCATCCTCGATCGTTCTGAACCTCAGCTCTCCAAGCTTAGTCCCGATCATCCTCGCCGTTGACCGTCGTTGACCTCCAAGCCACCTGCACAACAATAGACCAAGAAATCGAATCTGGGAACAAGTTCTTCGCAACTTGACCCACGTTAGTCAAAATATGCATCATGCAACACATATGCACTGACACCCATGAACTTGACTTAACAACAAAACATCACCGCTATGAAAGCCGACGAATCAAGTGGAAACCGGTCAGACCACCACTCAAGGGCCGGTCTGACCGCCCTCTGGCCGGTTTGACCGCCCAGAAGGGACTTAGCTAAATTTCACACCTTGAAATCTGAAACCTCTCTAGAAATTTCAAACAAATAGATCTTTTGACTGAAGATCCAAAAATTATGAGACTAAGTGTATGAGAATCCCCTTTCTTGCCTACACCCTTTATTTTTGGCCCAGCTCCAAACTCCAACAAATACAATGGCCCGACCGCGCCATGGCGGTCGGATCGCCACGACCGTCCGATGCCGGTGTGGCGGTCCGATCACATCGGTCGGCCTTACCGCCATACTCGGCGGTCAGACCGCCTAAGGCCTGACAGCATTGAAAACTTATCGAAAACGCGTGATTCGACAAACCTTTAACGCCATTGCCAATTGTAACATTATCCTAAGAACATGAGCATATCCCCATGGTATCCACACCTCCCTCCAGCTGGCTCCAGCTGGCTTTTCCTATGAAGGATCTCGGTCCACTTCATCATTTTTTGGGTATTTCTATTAGTCGTCGTGATGGCAGCATGTTCCTCTCTTAGCGGCAGTATACTCTAGACATCTTGGACCGTGCCGGCATGACCGCTTGCAGGCCTTGCAGCACCCCTGTCGACACTCACTCCAAGGTCTCCTCTACTGCTGGCACTTTTGTGGCTGATCCGACGTTCTACCGAAGTCTTGCGGGTGCTTTGCAGCACCTCCCTTTCACTCGCCTGGATATTGCCTACGCCATACAATAAGTTTGCCTCCATATGTATGATCCTGGCGAGCCGCACTTCGCCGCCGTGAAGCGCATTCTTCGGTATCTTCATGACACCATCGACCACGACCTTCTTCTTCACCAAGCCACCTCTGCAGCAGATCTGGTTGTCTACTCCGACGCTGACTGGGTTGGTTGTCCCGACATGTGCAAGTCCACTTCAGGCTACGTTGTGTTCTTGGGTGACAATCCCGTCTTTTGGTCCTCGATGCGGCAACACACTGTCTCTCGTTCGTGTGCAGAGGCTGAGTACCGGGCTGTGAATGCTATTGCTGAGGCATGCTGGCCGCGCCAACTTCTTCAGGAGCTTCACAACACTCCACGCCGAGCTACCCTCGTCTATTACGACAATGTCAGCGTGGTTTATCTCTCAATAAATTCGGTACAACATCAGCGCACTAAACATGTTGAGATTGACCTTCACTTCGTCCGAAATGAGTTCTTCTTGGCGATGTCCGCGCTCTTCACGTTTTGACGACATCTCTGTACGCCGACATCTTCACCAAAGGGCTACCTACTTCTGTCTTCACCGAGTTTCGGTCCAGTTTGAATGTCCGTTCTGCCAATGCTCCAACTGCGCGGGGGTTAGACTCATTGGTTCCCGACTCTTCGATTCCTAGTCCATACTTAGTGTTAGACTCTTTGGTTCCTGGTCCACACTGTAGCCTTTGGTCTATATATATAACCTTTGACTTATCAATACATACAGTGTGTGTAATTGCCCTAAATATTCCACTCTCTCAAGAAATGCGGAGATAGGGGATAGATCCGCGACCTCACAAAGTTTCTATTGAGGTGCACACATGCGTGCGTAAAGGCTAGCACTAGGAATTGAACCATAGTGAGTGGAGTCATACACGCCCACAACTCCACCACCAAGGTGGTTTCCATCTTTTGCTCTTTCTTTCTTTCTTTAGACTCGTTTCATTTCACTACTACAAAACAAGCTATGCTAGACGCCTCATTACAGACGATTCCTTTGGAACCGTCTATGTTGTAGTTACCACAGACGGTTTCGTAAGAACCGTCTGTGTATACAGAATTATCACAGACGGTTTGTATTAAGAACCGTCTGTGATGAGATGCTTATCACAGATGGTTCATGATACGAATCATCTGTGATATATCATCACAGACGGGTTTTGTATGAAACCGTCTGTGATTCGCAGCGCGGGAGTTCGAAAAATTTTGAACGCGTGCGCGGGAGGTGAAATATTTTGGTGCTATCCTTATAAATAATAGCCGAGTCGAGGGGATGTGATGGGGAGGGTGTTGAACCCGCGGGACGCCGACGTGCTGCTAGACTTCGTCTCCGTCGACGTGCTTCGATCCAAGTTCGGCGCCGTAGGCCTCCACGACAAGGACCTCGTCCTCCTTAGCTGTAAGCAAACAAACTTCTTCTTCCTCGATGACTCAATCGATCATGGTAGCTAACCTATGAGTGCATGTATGTAAATGGTAAATGGGTGCAGCGGCTCACATCCATAATGGCTTTGCCGTCATCACCTCCGACGACGTGCTCTACAATGACACCTCCACCGTCGACGTCGTTGACTCCTACTCGGGCCTCCTCGGCACCCTCTTCGCCGACGCCATGGTCAAGATGGGCAACATCGAGATACTCATAGGCCGTAAGGGGGAGGTCAGGAAGGTTTTCGTATGGGAGTGATGTATTTTTCATGTATTTTCAAGGGTCTCTGAAGATGAAAAGCTCACATAAACTATGATGGTACTAACTATGAAACAATCAAAATCTAATTTTTTTTGCAATATAAAAAACTATCACAGACGGTTATGAACAAGAACCGTCTGTGATACCTTTTTTCACAGACGGTTTGAAAACCGTATGTGACGACCGTCTGTTATCACAGACAAATAAATTTAGACGGTTCAAAAAATCGTCTGTGATGAGGTTTTGTGTAGTAGTGTTTCCTTCGGTTAATGATGTATGAGTCTTTTTGACAAGGTGAAAAACCGAAGCAAAACCCTTTGTTTTTATGAGATTACTATGGTACCAAAAAATCTTTAGGTTTTAGCCACAAAGTTTCTCTACTTTTTTCACTCCCATAGGATTAAGGGGCCGACTAAGCTACAATCGCCTGAATTTTTCTTAAAACCCAATCATTTTCTTTGGTACGTTGGATCATAATCCAATGGTTTCTGTTTTTTATGTTGAAAAATTCTAAACTAGACAAAAGTAAATCTAGGTGAACCCTGCAAATACAAAAAAAAAAATCTAAACTAGACAAAAGTAAATATAGGTGAACCCTATAAAATAGAACTAAAAGTTATAGTAAAGCTGTGCTAAAATTGCATGTCACTTAGTAATACAATTTTAGGTTTAGTACCGTACAATTATATATGACTGAATTTTAAGAAAATTTTAGGTGACCAGGAGCTAGCAAAATCACAGATTAATGGTGAATAGTGGGGAAATGTATATAAAGTGCATAAAATACATACACGTGTAACATTGTCACTCTTGTTTCCCCAATTATTGAGAGAACCCATAGGGATTTTATTTACGCTCGTCCAGCTAAATTGGTGCCTCTAATTAATCTCACTTTTTTTTTCTAAATTTATTGTGTAGGCATGCATGTGTTAAGAAAAAAAAAGATTTAGATAGGATATAATCGATATATAAAACAAGATAAAATTACTTTTAAATCGTTTGATCAAGTGAAGTGGCAGGACATGGTCAGCGTTTATCAGCTACGCACAGAGCTCCTGTCTTGTTGTGGGCATGTGGCCATGACCTATATACGTATTTACGTACTAGCTAGCCTTCCTTAATTATCAGAATGCCCGTTAATTTTTTTGTTGGTGTCCGTTAAACTTAAAAGGCAGTAAGGCACCCCCACCACACCTCATGCTAGCTTAAGCACACGATGAAGGTACCCATCTTTTTTTATTCAACTAGAAGTTAGCCCCGGCCCGTGCACATGTAAATCGAGTTGCGGAAGTGAAATATCAGCGGCACGCGTCCATTTTTCTCTCCTGACAGAAACAAAAGTACAGTTCTTATCGTGGATAATTGTCCGGCCGGCCGGACCATCCTATATGAATTAACGTGAGTACGTGACTAGGCCGAACAGCCCAAGTACGTAACCCATTCATCAGATCTATCGTCTATGTAGACTGTAGCCAAGCTAGCTAGATCGATCTCATTGTTGATCGATCGACCAGCTGCAGGTGCAACAGCTCCATTCGTTGTACGTAGCAGGGCAGCAAGCAATTAGCACAAGCAAGAAATTAAGTGGCATATCAATAGTATGCACTGTTAAAGTATGATATGATACTAACTCGTTGTCTGCAGGGGATGCAGCACATGTGACGACTGGCGCAAAACGTGGCATTGATCGGCACATCCGACTCTAATTTAGTTTTTATTTGGTTGAATTTGATTTTAAAAAATTACAATTCTAAAAATTCATTTTTTTGAAAAAATTTCGATAATTTTCGGTCAAACTGTCCTTTCCGCCCCCCTAAAAAAAGCTTGCCGGTAAAAAAAAAAACTGACCAACGCGCGCACCCGCCCAGCCACCCACACCCGGCCCGACTCCCCACGCCGCCGTCCGCGGCAGCGCATGCGGTGTGCACGCCGCGCCCGCCCGCCCGCGGTGGTGCATGCCGCGGTGTGGTGCGCGCGCAGCAGTGCATGCATGGCACGGCCGGCCGCGCGCGCGCTCGGGATCCGCGAAAGGCGACGCGAGCTGGCTGGCTGGCTAGACGCGTCCACCCATCCACCGGCCGGTGCGCGCCCGTGGCGAGGCCGCGAGAGTAGCTAGACTGGCTGGCTGACTGGCCAGGCGGCCATGAGGCCGAGCTAGGTGGCCTTTTCCCCAGAATAGCACGGAGTGAGTGCTCCCTCGTTTCTAATGATTGTGCCAAATCCGTTAAAGGCCACCTCCTACCCCCCTGCGCGCCTACCCGTCTACGCATACGCCTTTCCATGTCTAGCTACCTCTCCACCGCCTACTGTACTTGTGTCTACTGCCTCCCCTCCCTCTGCTTTTTTAAGCAAACGGCCTAGACGCCACATATCTAGCATTAGCTAGCAGCTAGCCCGGTAGAGACCGAGGTGAGCATCTAGCTTAGCTAAATCCAGCAGGTAGTAGTAACTTCTGAGGGCGTTGGAGGCAGATCCGATCTATTCATGTGTGTGTACGTACACGCGTGTGGGCACGCGTCTACATGCACGCACGTACATACGCTAGTAGTGCTACTATATATACTGCCTTTTGTTGCTGCGTGTTGTTGTCGTGGGCTCATGCATGTTTGCTTAATTACCGGCATGGATTATATAATGCGCTGCTTCAGAGAGTTGGGTAATTATATGGATCAGGCGGGTGATTATATTAGATGAGAGCCGAAAGGGGAGCTAGTAGGAGGCTTTCAGTTCTGTACAAACTGGCGCAGAGAGCCCGGGCCCGCCCGCTCGTTCGTACTAACGTGGCTCATTGCACCATCATTGTGTGTGCGCCGGCATGTGTGTATGTCTTGACTCTTGCGAACAAGTGAAGAGTTTCAAGTCAAGGACTACATATCATAGAGGAGAGAGTACGTACTCGCTGTTAAGAGTAGAGATCTTACTTTCACACCCAGATCAGTGGAAACATACATATATTACGAAATTAATTCATACCCTGTGAAGATTAGTTGTATGATCTCCGTTTCAATGAAGTGGGGCTTCACACTTTATTCAAAGTCATTCGGTCCAAAAAAAAGGGCCTGCGATGGAAATATTGTATATCTATGTACAGATGTAATATAAAGTTTCATGTTCACTTTGGCTCCACAAACATTTGGGAAATTGGGAGCAGATCGAGATGAAGGCCAAATGAGGTCCTATAGAGGCACATGGCCCCATGGAAATTTTGCAACAAAAAACACATCTTTAATTTGCTATAGTGCATACCAGCATAAAACGTCCAAAACACTTTTACATGACAATCTAGCTAGCTAGCAATGATTCAAATGTTTTGATATGTAAGGGGATCGAACTAGTACTCTTTTTTTTTACAAACCCCAGGATTGAACTTCAACATGTAATTAATGGCTGCTATATATATATACTCCTCCAGTCCAAGAAATGAATTTCATTTTCACCTGATGTGCATGCGATCTCCGATATGTAAACTTGACTCGTAATATTTGTTAATCTACATTAGTAAAAAAATGTGCCTATGTCGCTTTTCTAACGTCAGACACACGCCTGCCAGTAATACTGTCCCCGTCAGTAATATTGTCGGCCTGTCAAGAATAACCTGGATCCTGGTAGTGTCTCAGTTAATACTCACAAATATATGAAGTGTTCAAAAGTTAAAAAAGTTTTTGAGTTCAGGAAGTTCTACCGGCACAGATGCAAAAGCAACATTCCTTTTAAACTGGATGGAGTATTTCATTCTTAGAAAATCCCTACAATATGTTTCCTTTACTGTTTAAAAACTGCTTAGTTAAAATATTAATTGTACCTTGCGATTGTGTTGCCTTAAGAAACCCTCCACAATCAAGGTGCACCTTTTGTTTTAAGGATTTTTTTTTATCAATTCGTTTACATAGAATTACACATGCAATGCTGAACAAAAATGAGTACAGTACCATTTCCCAAATGCATGTACCACGGCAGTCCTGAGGCAACAACCATGCATGGTGATTAAGGAAAGCACATTGTGTATATATATTCTAAACTAGCTAGCTAGCTAGCTAGCGCATATGCAACATATATTAATGCCTTCAAAGCAAACACAGGTGAGGATCTTGTTCCACTTGGACCATACCTTCTGATATATTCCAAGAACCTAAGCCACGCATGAAGGACTGATAAATAATAATATTTGGTTTTGCAGCTGACACCGTGAAGCGTTGTGGTCATTGTTAAGACTTGAGAGGTTAACAACAATCGTGGTGATATGATACTTGAGGCTATCGGCGACCGAGGGAGGGCGTGTGATCGATAAGCTCCTTTGTCGTGCTCCATTGTCAGTTAGCTCGGCATCCATCCATGCATCCAAATCAATGGGCTACATACATTGACACATCCGGCTGACAAGTAGTATGCGCCCAACAGTGGAGCCACTATTGCGAGTACCAGCAGCTGCTGCGATGCCATCGATCGAGCTAGCTAGGGCAGCCAGGCACACAGATGGCTACATGTACATCGCGCAAAAAAAAAAACATGGCCTGGCCGGCCGGGCATGCACAAACAATGGCACACGCAGGCGCAGCATGCAGCACAGCACAGCACGCAAGCAAGCTAGGCACAGCAAATAAAGCTAGAGACCAACCAAAGGAGGTGTGCGTGAAGTGACAATATATCCTAGAATCTTCCTCCCATCCTAACCTAAACCAACATATGTGCAAGAACTTTTTTTTTTCAAAAGACCAGCGTTCGATGGAGGTCAGTGCACTCAGCTCGCTGGTACGGTGGGTAGGGGCAAGGCATGGCAGGCAGGCAGCTTAGAGCCGAGGCCACAGCTATGGAGTAGTAGTAGTAGTAGTAAAAAGCAGCGATTTCGATCGATCGAGCGAGCGGTGGCTGGGCTGGTGTCTTATACCGAAGGAGTAAGAGGGGTGGGCGCTTTTTCCTGGAAAGGAAACTGAGGATTCGTCACATCACCACGCGGGGTCGCAGTCGATCGCCAACCTCCACTAGACAGCGACCTGTGTGCTCTCTTTATGAGTTTATCACCCCGGCCTAGCTCTCGATCAGTTACTGCTCTCTCTACTCCTCTATCTCTTATCTCTCTCACGCGCGCGCACAGCCAACAAAAAATAAAAATAAAAATAAAAATCATCTAGCTAGCCGGCCAGCCTCCTGTGATCTGAGAGTTCTCACTCCCACGTACTCGCCACTTCACCTTTACTACCTCTCGATTCCAAACATGTGCCGGCTCTACTCTACTCTACACTACGCTACACACACTCTCTCTCGGTTTTTCTGTGTGATCTCTCCTGTGTGTGTGTGTGACTGAGAGATCTAGGAGAGATAAGAGAGGGAGGGGAGAGTGTTAAACGTGTGGGGCCGAGGATGGGGGAACTAATTAGTGCGGATCACCACCTGGGCGCGGCGCAGGGTACTGAGCGGGAAGGCGGGGGAGCAGTCAGTCGCGGTGGCCGTCGTCGTGCACTGGGTGTCGCCACCCGGCTCAAGCTTTGTGGCATAAATGACACCAATCGATCCCAGATCAGATTCTTTCGGTAATAATGCTGCGCGCCGTTCGTATACGGTGTGTGTGCCCGCGCGCGTCAGTCAATATCACTGGCCGCCCCCGTGTGCGCGCGCCAGATGTGGTCGATGCTAGATATCTGAATCCTGTGATCTCTCTCTCTCTCTCTCTCTCTCTCTCTCTCTCTCTCTCTCTCTGTCCATCAAACTGGCCGCGCTGGTGGAACTGATTAGTTCGATTGATGGACCGGTGGACATCTCGCTGTGCAGCATGTATGCATGTCATGAGAGAGCTAGCTACATATATGTGATTTGGCATGGCCCCATTTGTGCTGCATGATATATGATCGATATCTGTTGTTGCTAGCTAGTAGTTTTGTTCATTCAACGTCGATCGATCTCCGTGTGTAAGCATCGGCCATGCATGCATGCCCCTTCCGTATCATATGCCAACAGGCAATGGATCCCTACCGGCATACATGACTTGATCGAGCGAACGAATAACAACCTACTTTCCATATCATATGCCATATGGATCGGAGGAATCAACTTCGCTTCCATATCATATGTCGGCAGATGCATGATACCAAATGTCCCAAGCTTATGCAATTTGTGTTGTCACAAGAGCTGCCGCATGCTGCCGCTGCCTGAATCCAAGGAATCAATTATATGCTCTGGTTGACGTTGACGTTGATCCATGATATACTGCAGGTTAATTCGATGATCGATTACCAAATGATGGAGATTCTTCTCGAATTAATCAAGCGCAAAAGTAACTAAATTGTACTGCTTCACTATGATATATTAATGATCAGGCCGGAAAATCCATAGATCATGTAGTAAGCCATGGCACTATTTTGTCTCCACGTGTGAAATAGAGAAATGAGCTGTGACATGCTGGCACAGCTGCACGGGCAAATAGCGATCACAGAAAATATTTTGGGGACATCCACATGCATGCGCGCGTCGTCTTTTTCCCGCTTGCCTAGAAAGAAAATCTTCCGCCCTCGTCTTGTTTTTGTCATGAATAGTTAAACCTAATAATCTCATCGCAGCTACAGATCATTAATCATGATAAGAACGTCATATAACTCTTCTCTTTTGATATTTTCTTCCATTGAAAAACGTCAGGAAAGTCAGGTATCTGAAAAGGTACCAGAACGCTTTTCGTTAGACGTACCTGCGCCTCAAAACTCATGAAAATTCCACCTAACCTCATTGATCGACAAAGCATATTATCCGTATCATGAAAGTATGTAAACTGGCCCAACGTATACAACCTGCTTATCAGTTCAAAGATTAAATTGTACTACCAAGCTAACTAGCATGCATGGGAGTAACAAATTATAGTTATCAGCACCATAATAGGCATGCAGCTACTTGTTTCCCAGAAGGAATCTGGATTTATGTTGTGTTTTCTCAACACAAGAGCAGTGCTTATTATTTAACCTCACAACAACTTGAATGCACACCATCAATTTTTTGCTTGGAATGTTTTTTACTATTATGCCCTTTTCTTCTTCTTTTTGCATGATTAAATCCAATGGTTATATGATTAGAAGAGTCAGTGATATTGTTGGACTTTCGGTTGGCCTTTTTGCTTTAATCTAACTATAACCACACTGCTCATTTATTTGCAAGAGAAACCAAATTAAGAAGTTAGGTCTTTTTTATATAAATTTAGTTGGGCCCTCAACCCATTACCAGAAAGTGACGTTTTATTCGCAACTGAAAACACCAATGGTGAAATTAAACAACAGCATAACAACACGTCAGACCTCTGATATAAGCTGGATAGGTCACCATCAAAGTTCCGTTCAATGTCTCGCCTTTGGCCATATATGCATTCAAGCGATCACACATCACACACATAGAATCATATGAATGGATTTTACGAGGATAATACATGGCATACGTACAAGTCTCATGCATACCCCCTCGTCCGGCATCTAGCGAGCTAGGGTACTCTTCCAAGTCGCAACAACCGCGCACACCGATCGATCTCGTCAGTCCAACAACCAATTAATAGTGCAATGTCACGATCCGCCATCCATATCTCACAGTTCAACCAAAACACCCTCATGAAAAAAATCTCCGAGGCGCCAAATGAATTGCGAGCGATACACACGGGTGCATCAGTCACATATATAATACATAGGTACTACTACACAGGGATCCAAATTTCGGCCAAAAATCGGTGAAATTGGATTTACCGGTAGAGGCAGGTAGGATTACAAATAGGTAAAAAAACGGTTTTGACGAATTTTATATTTTAAAAAATAATAAATTTGCTTGAATTTTATTTAAATTTAAAATCCAAAAATTTCAAAATTTTAATTTTGCCAATTTCAACCGAAATTTTCCTCCGACCTTACCGCCTGCTGCTACAC
This sequence comes from Hsuehochloa calcarea, assembly GCA_036346395.1. Taxonomy (NCBI): domain Eukaryota; kingdom Viridiplantae; phylum Streptophyta; class Magnoliopsida; order Poales; family Poaceae; genus Hsuehochloa; species Hsuehochloa calcarea. Next base: position 34,556,223 of record CM070597.1, read on the forward strand.
TGCCCTCTCAATCGCAGGGAGCAGTCGTACTCAAAGGCACAATTGGTTGGATGTGCCACTACTCCCACCACCATAGATGCTAGGAGCTGCAGGGTGACTGTTAGGAGCTGCAGGGTGACTATTCCTCCCCCTTGAGATGTACGTTTACATATGGGAGAGAAGAGAGATAGAGATCACTGTGCAGGTTATAGGCCGCGTATATATCTTGCTTGTCTCCAAAAACTTTATGGTGTGCAGCTAGCTCGATCGCTGTGGTTGGTCTCGGTGCGTACGGATCCATGTGTGTGGGTCCCAGGCATTATTGCAAGAATAGAAACCCTACCCCATCTTCTTTCTCTTGGAGCTAGCCCAACTCTATCCTTCCTCCTCTTCTTCTACCTCGCCCTCCCACTCTGCCACTTCGCCTTCGCCATTTCTCCACCACCTCCTACTACTACAGCTTAGCACCGTATAGCATCTCTCCCCCAACCACGAACCGGGCATGGATTTGGTGTCGCCGTCCGAGCACCTGTGCTACGTGCGCTGCACCTACTGCAACACCGTGCTCGCGGTAAACTCCTCGAGAAACCGGAGTGGCTTTGCGAGGGAGTGGAACATCACCGCAAGATCGCGCACTGCAATAATGATCGCTACACGCCACATGCTTTCCGTTCTTTGGTTAATTCTTTTGTAGATGTGCTGGCTGCGTTTGCTGGTTCCCAGAAAGCTTTTCTCTTGCTTCTCACGAGAGTACGAACTGGACAAATCAAGGACCAAATCCAGCTTCTTGCTTTGTGATTGGAGGAGCACACACATCCACTAGATTTTTGTTTGTTCGTGACTCGTGAGACGTGATTGATGTGTCATGCTTGCTAGGCTTTCCTACGTCGCGTTTCATTGGTTCTTGATGCTTTGTAGAATATTCTGCTAGCTCACTGGGTCTCCTGATAGTGTGTCATGTTCCATCTTTCACTTCCATTAGGTTTGGTGGTTCCCATCTTCCATTTCTTCTCTTCTTTCTTGTTGCATATGCAGACTGGAGTTTAAATTGGACAAGAATCCAATTTATAGTACCTTCTATTCTTCTCGCCTCTCTCCTTCTCGGCACCTCCTTTCTTTTCCTCTAGATTCCTTCCACGATGCTACAACTTAAGGACAGTGCCATGCAAGGGATGTTTAGTAGGTTCATTTAATTACATGCTGTGATTGATTTTGTGTCTTTTGGGTAGCTGCAGGTTGGAGTTCCATGCAAGAGGCTGATGGACACCGTGACTGTGAAATGCGGCCACTGCAACAACCTCTCCTTCCTCAGACCGCGGCCGCAGATGGTGCAGCCACTCTCCCCAACTGATCACCCCATGGGGCCGTTTCAGGTCGATCGCTAGAACTCACCTGAAGTTCTCCCACTTTCCATTTGTTTGCTGGGTTCATCTTTTGGAGTACGGTTTATCTTATTGCTGTTTCTCTTTCTGAATATGATATATACTTCTTATGAGGAGAAAAAACATAATGACAAAAAGTGTAAGAAACATGCATAAAGAAGTTGCACTCATGAAAGAAATGGAACATAGGGGAATAAATCATTCCACATAGTGTGTGGGTTTTTCTCATGAAATATGACCATGGCTTGTATTATTTTTAGTTGCGTCAGTGTGCTCTCTTTGCTTTGTTCGCTCGCTCTCTCTCTCTCTCCTCTCTGCTTTATTGAACTACTCAAAAGTACTGTTTGCAAGGCAAGATTAAACAACGCTGGACTACAAAAGATTTCTTTTGCTCATCTGTTGACTGGGAAAGCCCTCATCGCTGCAAAAGCCAGTTGATCTTTTTAAGGCAGCATGCAGCTAGCATAGCAGCAGTTCAGCTCTGCTGTGGCATTCACGGTTCCCCTAACTCTTATCTGTTGGAAAGATAGGCATTCATTACCAGTTTTGACGACCCAAGGAGATCTGGAAATAGTTACTAGGAAATGATTTTATCATCATCGTACATGGCTACATGGCTAACATTGTGAAATCCTGAAACGCTGGGACCTAATATAACCTTGATTCTTATGTGGCCATTTCTTGGTGTTAGGGACCCTGCAATGACTGCAGGAGGAACCAACCGCTGCCGCTGGCCTCGCCGACATCAAGTGAGGCCAGCCCCAGAGCACCCTTTGTTGTCAAGCGTAAGTAGCAAGAAACTACATCGACCCTTTCTTCCTATCTTTCTTGCTGGTGTAAAAAGACTTCTTTCTTTCTTTCAGTACTCTTTTTTTTTAATTTGTTGAACAAATTATATGAGTAAACGGCCCCTGTTTTCTCTGATCAATATTTTTGTTCTTTGATTGTAGCCCCAGAGAAGAAACACCGCCTCCCATCTGCTTACAATCGCTTCATGAGGTGACAAGACACTTATTCTTTTACTTTTATTTTGCTCAAATGCATTATCCCTAATAGTTTACATGTGATCTGATGTTTTTGGTGATGGGGCTCGCTATTTTTTATACAATGAATTTCATGAGATCTGCACAGATTTTGAAGTAAGTTCAAGTTTGATTATCTGTTTTGCTAAAAAAGAGAGTTCAAGTTTGATTAAAAGGGATCTTTTCCCAGAACATATACCTCTTTTTGCTCATCACAAGTTAAGGCATTTATATTACTTGTAAATGTGAACACATCAGTACAATAGAAGCCTATCATATAAGTGTGTGGTTTAAGAGTCGTTTCTGTTGGTCAATCGGCACTTAGACATAAACTAGCTAAACCATAGTCCATGGATCTTGTTTGTCTTCAGGTCTTCTTCTTTCTTTTTTTTTTTTTTTTTTGTAAAAAAAATGCATGCTTTGTGAAGTATTGTGATGGCTTCAGTAGTGATGATATACTGATGCATACTTCATATATATACCCCCATTTTGCATCATGTAATTAGCTAGACTGGCACTAAACTGAGTATATATCTTTTCCTTCTTGTTTCGATTAGGTCATATCCTCTCTTTTCCTCCTCAACTTTGAAGGAACTGTTTCATGTGTTGCCGATTTTTATTTCAAAGGAGAGACGCTAGCTGCACACAAAATTGTTCTTGCAAATTAATTAGAATTTTTGAACTATTTGCACCAAGTTAAATTGGACTTGTTATTGCTAAATTTCACAGATTTTTATCAACTGTTCATATTGATATTTCGTAACATATGTAGTGTATTAGCCATGTTTTAACAAAACTAGCAATTTTCTTGTCAATTTCCGGCCAGTTTCAAAACAAGTTTAGCCTGAGCTCAAGTCCGGGTATTAGTTCGAATCTTTCTAGGATACAAGCACGACACAATTGATGACTTTATTTCAACTGGGTTTGGAACGGATTTTAGACCATAGTATATATTAATCAATTTGTGAACTGCATGCATTCATGCATTTTTCTTCCTCTTTGAAACAAATAATGCAAGACCATGCATGATACTTTGAAACAAATAATGCAAGACCATGCATTATATTACTATCAAAGATTCGGCCAATATATAGATGCATTCATCTAGATTTCGAAAATAATTCAGCTCCATGGTCATCGACATATGTATGGATATAAGGTGTTAATGCAATGTTATAGCTACTTTTTTTTTGTTTGTGTTGAACAATAATCTTTGTTTTGTTTTCTGTGGATTTACATGAACCCATATCTCTCTTTTCTGTTTTATATAACTGACACATGAGAATAAACTGTGCATTTTAGGTGTGTATAAAAATGTAATATAGATACTTAATTGATGTGCTTGTTGAAAGCAATGAATTCCTATAACATTTAATGGGCTATATATATATATATATATATATATATAATCCTAAACAAATCTATATATAGTTAATTAATTTTGTTTCTCTAACTATAATTTGAAAATGATTTATTTGGATTCTTTTACTTAATTTTAGTTTCAGCACTTAGATATTGTGTCCATTAATTAGGTGAATTTTAAAAATCTTTAATTTCAATCCCATTGCAAGCAGATCGATAGTGCAACCAATTTGAGTATCTATCTATATCTATACTAATTAGATGCTCTACTAGAAGCCCCCACATTAATCATGTGAGATAAAAAAACTAGAAATTACCACATTAATTGGAGAAAAGAAAATAAAACTAGAAATTCCCACATTAATCATAAAAAGGAGAAAATCAGGGTAGTTCAATCTATCTTACCGAGTTCATCTATGGTTTAGATTTATATGTATTGACAAATGTGTTTGACATGGAAACTAAAAAAAATCATGGCATGCGTGCATGCACAAAGTCTGATCCAGTTACAACTCTAGAGTCTGGATGTGACTTCTTAACTTGGCTCTCTCCATGCTGTACTGCACTAGGAAAATAATACATTGGCACCCACATCACTCTCTCACACACGTTTCTACCTCCTTTTCCCAGTATATTTTTTAGTCAAAGAAGTATTATTGAAAATATGTATTATCATGCTAATTAAATCTATATCTCTATACTAATTGGAGGCTCTTCTAGGAGCTTCCACATTAATCGTAGGTGGAAAATATCTCTATACTAATTAGAGGCTTCCCTAGGAGCTCTCACCTTAATCCTAGGTAGAAAAAAACTAGAAATTCTCATATTAATCCGAGAAAACAATAGCTAAAAGTTCTCACACTAATCAAAGAAAAAAAAAATCCCATCCATGCATCTTGTGGGTTAAGGCTTTGTTCTAGCAATATATGAGTCTCGTGCAGTTATATGTTCTATTGTTCCACGATCAAATTGTACAAAGCAGTTAACTTGGAAACATTCAAAACAAAATAAATGTTCTAGCATGGAGCCAAATTGCTTCCTTACATGGATATACATGAAAATATTTTCCTTTTTTAATGAGTATATCTCCCTCTTTTCTCTTCTTCTGTCGTAACTTCCCCTGCCAATATATATAGTTGCTCACTCGGAGACAAAAACAATGGCGGTTCTAATACCTGCCAATATATATAGTTGCTCACTCGGAGACAAAAATATATAGTTGCTCACTCGGAGACAAAAACAATGGCGGTTATAATACCTGCCATTATATATATATAGTTGCTCACTCGGAGACAAAAACAATGGCGGCTCTATTAGAAGCTCCTACAATAATTCTACGAGAGAAAATGTCAAAAAATAGCTTTCAACTTCTCTTTCGGTTCTGATTCATGTAGCTTGAAATTTTATATTCAGGCTAAAAAATTCTAAAATATAGACTATAGTAATGTTAAAAATTATTTCTACAAAATATTATGTACTTTTGAAATAAAATGAAGAGTGCATTTTAAAATTGCTAACCGTGCAATGTGCGCCGGTTGATGACTAGTTTGACTAAAAGTAACTAAATAAGGGTAGTGTCTTTGCACAATTAAGCTGAAGACTGCGGGAGAGAAACCACAGAGATTTATGAGAAAAATGAAGAGCACATAACATAAATAAAAATTGTCAAAAAATACGACAAAACCCGGATTGTTTGACATGTCCAATATGTTTGCATATTAAGTGTTATTGTTAATGACGACGTATGCCAAGTTTCTGCGCGTATGCTATCAATTATAGTTTATGTTGTCAGTGCCGTACGTATTAGTAAGATACTAATGTAGTAAGATAAACCAGAAGGAAAATGGGGAAACCTGGGAGGGATGGCGAGCCGACCAATCAATAGAAAACGACATAGCAGCTAGCTGCTGTCTGATGACATTAATGCCACAAATATGCAACCATTGCATCTATATAACCCTGCTTTCTTTTTATTTTATTTTTAAAAATGCATATATCTAACAAAATAACGCCTCATAATGGTGTGTACAAACGCTTGCATGTGTGGCAGGGAGGAAATACAGCGTATCAAAGCTGCGAAGCCGGATATCCCACACAGGGAGGCCTTCAGCATGGCTGCGAAGAACGTAAGATCGATGCTCAAGCTACCCGTACAAATAAGAAACAAGTTGCTCATCAGCTGCTAGCTCGGGCTAATCTCTCAAACAAATTCGCCACACTAATTTGCTATGATCGACTGCATGCAGTGGGCGAAGTGCGATCCTCGATGCTCATCGACTGTTTCTACTTCCAACAGCAACGAGGAGTCTAGAGTAATGCCTGGTCTGCAGGTAACTAGCTAAGCATGCATTGATAGATCTTGAGGCATCTCTAGCTTGCCTGACATGATCGGTCTATGTACTTGCAGCTGCAGGAGAGGGACAACGAGCAAGTCGTCGAGAGCTTCGACATCTTCAAGCAGATGGAGCGCAGCGGCTAGGTCGATGCATGGTGCAGTATCTAGCCTGCTGGGAGCTAGTATCAGATCGATCACTTATCAGCTCATCATCCGTTATGCATATATAATTGCATGCGCGTTTTGTGTTTACCCCGTTGTTGCTGTCGTTAAGTTGTTGGTGTTGTTTGTTGTTGGAGTGTACGTGCCCTTTAATTATGACCAGCTGCTACCGTATAATATTTGTCATGCATCTTAATCGATCTTCCCTATATATATAATGCATGTGTGTTTACTTAATTGTATATATGCAGGTCAAGATTCACACACGTATGATTGAGATCTGGTTGATTTGCATTGGATGGTCCTATATGTTCGGTAGTATATTCTTTTTGGACTGAGATATATAGTACATTTATTTGGAAATTTCTGCTTTCTATTATAGTATGATAGTACATAATTTTGAAATAAAACAAGTTGTCGTGATCATTAAATTCCAATAGGATAACTTGTCATAGAGTTGTACTTTGGACCCAATATATATGGTCATAGTTGTGAATAGGAGAACTTGTACGTCTTTCTTGCTGAACTAGGGCAAAACCATTAGAGTGAGGACCATTTCAGTGATTTGTACCCATCTTACATATTCTTCTGTTGCTAGCTACCCCACAGGTATATTCTTTTGTCAGATACTCATATATAGCATCTCTGGTAATAGAGTTGCTTGGAAAGTCATGCTAAATTTACCAGAAGAGAAAGAAAATATATATATTAGCTATATATTAATTGGTCTATATTTATGTATCTGCTAAATTATACTATATCGCAATATTGTGTGGGATTATACCAGTTGTGTCGGACCCGGAATCCCCTCCCTGGATTAGTAGGTAGCGCTCACAGTATACATTGCTGAATCATTTCATACATATCATTAACCGACTCAACATAATATTACATTCATCAGAGTTTAAATAGACCACGTCGGGTCGAGTTTACAGCAGGGGCCGAACATGCCAAATAGTTCATTACATGAAATTCAGAGACAAGCGTGGAAGCAAAAGGGGCAACACGTCTCCCCACAGGCAAGCAACTGCAGCACACTGTGTATCACCGATATTATCCAAGGACTTAGAGAATATTGGCTATACACAAGTACCAGCGGAGCCAACTAGACTGTGGTGAGCCCTAGCCTACGAATCTAACTATTCCTCGCCTTGGTCTTGACCATCGAATCCTTGGTCCTCGTAGTAGGTGTAGTCGTCCTGATCAGCGGAATCTGGAGGTTTGGAGAAAGAGCTAGGGTAAGCACAACTATCGTGCTCACGAGCCAACACAATAGATACAATAATATACATGTAAGGCTAAACAAGGATGGCTCGGGTTCTTTTCTTTGCGCAAAGCAACATTTTTAATTATCTTAAGTACAAAATTCCTATGACTTAGAATTTTAAAAAAATCTCATTTTATTAAGGAAGGTAATTGCAATATTAAATAACAATAGATATCCCTCCATCGGAGACTCTACAAATGCTTAATTTGATTGGAGCTACCTCCATACATTAACCACACTGGATACCACGATCTAGAGAAATACCAAACCTCAGGCTAGATGACCGACCTGGTTTTCATACCACCCACAAAGGTTTTGAAATATAACTATCTCAAGTTAAGTTCCCATGTCCGCCTATGACCGTAGGCGTGGCTGTTTAAATAGTTTTGACTCTGCAGAGTTTGTATACTGTACCCACAAGGGACAATCATACTCGTTACCCCACATGATTCTATAGTCATGTGGTTGAGCGATCGTCACAGCAACCTTTCGAACTACCTTGCCCCTTCCGTCATCTTACCCATATGGGGTTACGCCCATACGTTGTGCGGGATGTTCACCTCAGCGGCTGGAGTAGTTGAACGCAGAGTCAACCTAACCCTCAGTGACTAGCAAACTTCACCTTTCCTCGGTGTCCCTTTCAAGATGGAACCACATTCTGCCACTTGCACATTCCCTTCTCCCACCATGCGAGATGACATTCAGAGTTTGATAATTTTACTAAGCCAAGTTGCACTTTGCAGACTTATGGTTATATTTGTTTTACAAGGGAGGTCATGACAAGATTAAGTCCTTAATCCATCCGGGCGGTTCATACCACATACCAACCACTCTCATGCACGACGGCACCCACCACTCCTACCATCCGCCCAAATGTGGTTATAGCAAGTTTTAGGGTTTTGGAGAAGTGTAAACCACATTAACTCTACTACTTCAGTCATTTACCCAACGACTGCCCAAAACAATCTTTATGCTTAAAGGATGATGATTGGGGTGATTAGCACCCCGGTACTCAAGCAAGGCTAGCATGACACTTGAGTACAGACTATAGCTAATAAGTTACCATATAATTACTAGGGTGACAATGATAAGGGAATTCAATTATCAAGGAGAAGGTATAATAATTAGTTAATAATCAAATTGACATTTAGCTATCTCAGGACCATTTAACATACATTTGCATAAAAAAATAAAGTATGCAGTTTGCTATTTTAAAAGAACATAGTTTGCATAAAATGTAGGTTCAACATGGTCAAAGTGTTGACTCATCTGGATCAAAGGCTAGGGGGTCTTGAAAGTCTTGAGCTTGGTCGAAGTGGGAACATCCGGCTTCTTCTAACTCTACTCGGATGATCGCACAGGAAATAAAAAGATAAGCAAACAAGACAAATGAATACAAAATTTATAATAAATATACTCCAAAATTAATCATACCAGTACCAAAATATAGGTTTCAAAATTACAAATTTTTGGGCACAAGTTTCATAATTTTTGGAGTTATAATGAAAAACATATGGATTTTTGAAACTTTATAAAGAATTTTAAGTTAAACAAAAAAATCGAAAAGAGGATTATTCTCCTGTTGACATGTGCCCTTGGCATAGAGCTACGCTCGGTCTCGGAGATGAGCGGTAGTACCAGAGAATGTGGGCGGTAGTTCCAGCGTGTACCGAGCAGTAGTTCCAGCGTGTTAAATGAGGTAGTATCGGGGATCGGTAGTTCCGGGGAGAAAGAGGGCGGAAGCACTAGGAAAAATGGGAGCGGTAGTACCGAGGGCTGCGGTAGTTCCAGAGATACAGAGGGCGGAAGTACCGGAGTGGCGCGTGAGCGTAGTACCGGCGTGCAACGAGTGGTACTACCGAGCTTCGAGTTTTCGATGGCAGAGAGGAAAATGGCGCTAGCTACTTGCTGGAGGAGGAAGAGAGCGCCAGGAAGGTGGAGAAGAGTGTCGGGGTGTCTGGGAGAAGCTCCAGGCGGCGGCAAATGGGTCGGAGAGGCTTCGACGGAGGAGGAATGGCAGTGGCGGCCCAATGGGGAGCTCGGCAATTCGGACACAAAGAGGAGAATGGAGGAGCGGGAGGGGCTAAGATGAAATAGAGGGAGGGGAGAGGCTTTTATAGCCATGGAGGAGGAGGGAGAGAAGGAGCGAGGAGGGGCGGCCTCGGGAAGGAGAGAGGACCGCCACGCCGGGTGTCGAGGCGTGGCAATGGAGAACCTCGAAGGAGCGCCGGGCAGCGGAGACCGGGAGGCGGCGGAGGCGGGCGGCGGCGCAGGAGGTGCGGTGGGCAACGCGGGGAAGCCGGGGCCGGGTGGCGCGGGTCAGAGAGTGACACAAGTGAGAGAGAGATGGAGGGAGCGACCGGAGGAGGAGGAAGAACAAAGAAGAGAGAGCGGCAGGCTGGGCTAGGGGAGAGAAAAGAAAGAGAGGGGGCGCGATGGGCCGGGGGAGAGAAAGGGAGGAAGCGGGCCCAGGCTGGGAAGAGAGAGAGGGAAAATGTTTTGGAATTTTTTTCTCCAAATTTTGATTTTTGAATGCCAGTAAAATTTTAAATTTTGAAACTTGAAGTTTGAATTTTTGGGGAGTTTTGAAATTAAAAATTATTTTTCTTGAATTTTGAAAATGGGTGTTACAAGTGGTTGATTATATACAAAAGAGTTCAAAAATGAAATATGTAACGATAGATGCTCATTTTCTTATATAACTCTATTACCAGTCAGTCAATATATGTGGCTAGTAATATATCAATTTTGATTTATACTCACAGAGGTATTTGATATTCTGATATCACACGACAGCGGGTGAAAGGACAAAATATATGTATTGTCGCTACGTAGGGTAGTCACCTAATTTTACATGGTGCAGATACAATACTGTTATATTGAAAAGTTCAAACTCGGGGAGACTTATAGTGTAACATTCTCAATTTTGAAGAAGAGCTTTGGTTTGGATTTCACAATTGGCAAAGCAATTTCAAAATCAAAACTTTGCCAAAAGTTCAAAATCTTCAAACCTTACCTCGGTTGGGCCCGTTTTGGCCCAGGGTTTCCTCGACCCGGCCCAGGGCGTCACCCCCACCACCTCCTCCCGTGCGGGTTGTTGACGTCGCCCCGTCCTCCCCTCTGCGCCACCAGCTCCCACCTACTCCCATTACCTCCGCGACTTCGGCACCCCCCTCCTCGCATTGTCCCCTCCCCGCCCGTCCTCCGCCTTCGCCCGGTCCCATCGGGCCGTCCCTTCTCGCTCTGCTCCCACCTCCGCCCGGTCCAGCGCCGCCACACTGCTTCCTCGCCTGACCACCTCACGCGCACAGCGCCCATGTCGCCTCGGGACGCAGCGGCGCTCGAGCCCCCTCCAACGGCTCACCTCCACCGGCTATAAATAGCCGGGCCGTCTCCCTTCCTCCCCCTCCACTCCTTCACCTCCTCCCATCATCTTCGTCTCCGACGCCGTCGCCGATGCTTCGCCTCCTCCTCCCGAGCTTCGGTTGCCGTCACCTCCGGCCTCGCCTTCACCCCCGCCTCCGGCCTCGCCTTCGCCTTCAGCCCCGCCCGCTCCGGCGCCGCCGCTCTCTCCCTCTCCCTCCCCCCAGCTCCCCTCCTCTCCATGCTTCTTTCTCTCCCCCTCTCGTTCGCCATCGTTTCTATCACTGTCGCCCACCCTTGGCAGCGACCGCTCTCGTTTTACTTCACCGTCCTTCAACCAGAGCCGCTCCCCGGGTAACTGCACTGCTTGTAGTGATCAGTTCCCGATGGAGGAGTAGTTAGCTTAGATTAGCCAGCAGTGCTTGCTTTAGCAGTCTTTTGGGTTGCAAGAACTTTTGTTTTCCAATTCTTTAGTAGGCGTTGTGTTTGTATCGTGTGTTGTGGCTTACCTTAGCATATAGGCTAGGTTTTAGAAGTCATGTAACACCTAACCCCTTAATATAATGTAGCCATTCTAGGCTTTATATTGTATGTGTTCGATCTTCTTGTTGGTTTAATGTTCTTCTGTGTGTGCCTTAGAGGGCTAGTAAACCCTCATATACTCCCTTTTGTTTTAAGCCCCAGCTGTTCTTCAGATGCCGCCTAGAAGAGCCGCCTCCCCAGCCCGTGGAGCATTTGCAACCGGCCGAGGAAGATGCCGTAGTCATGGCCAAGGACAAGATCTACCACCCCCGTCGCCAGCAAACTCCTCAATGGCTCAAGTGATGTTCCAACGACGCAGATTCTCCAGGCCCTGCTCGCCAGTCAGCAGACTGGAATAGCCGGCCGCACTTCCAAGCTGGTAGATTTCCTCCGTACAAAACCCCTCACGTTTGTTGCCGCGAATGAGCCACTTGGAGCAGAAGATTGGCTCAGGGATACTGAGAAGAAGATTGGGTGGACTTCGCTACCCATCAGTTGAAAGGAGCCGTTGCCGCTTGGTGGGAAAACTACCTCGCTGCTCGAGGCGGTGATGGCTCAATGACGAAGAAGAAGAAGAAGAAGAAGAAGCAGAAGCAGTAGTATCTGCAATCGACAACCAACTAGACCCCGCCCCCGCAGAAGAAATTGCAGAGATGCCAGAAGAAGAAGCTGAACCCGCATGGCAGGTAATTCCTTGGGCGGAATTCAAGACCGCCTTCAGAACAAACTTTGTGCCAGCAGGTATAATGAGGTTGAAGAAGAACGAATTCAGAGCTCCCAAGTAGGGCCACTTGTCAGTGAATGAGTACCTGACCAAATTCAACCAGCTTGCCCGCTTCGTAGAAGGCATGCGTGAAGATATGAGAGGTCATCCCATCCTTCATGATTTCTCTAGTTTCCACCACTTGGTCAACAAAGCTTTAGTGATGGATAACGAAAGGAAGACCTCTGAAGTCAACCGCAAGCGGAAGATGGCTTTCCAAAGGCCGCAGGGCAATTTCCCTCAGAAGTCAACCTTCCAGGGCAGTTCATCTTTCAAATCGCCTACAACTTTGCCGCCAAGAGGTCCAACTCCAGCCCCGCGTCCCCAAGGAAGTGGCTTTCATGCTCTTCGCTCTGCTGGGCCACCTGCCACTATCAGTCCAGCAGCCCACCTCCATTGTTTCAACTGTGGAGAGAAAGGACACTTCGCCAATAAGTGCTCTAATCGTCAGAGCACTGCCACAAGGTTCAACTCCGGAGCTGCCTCGACTCAAGGCCAATGTCCGAGTCAAAGCAAGAGTCATCAGACTTCGCAAGCGTCACGGTCTACCTCGACGCCAAACTGCGGCCGTGTGAACCTTGTCACAGCTGAGGAGGCTCGAGATGCCTCAGGAGTGCTTATGGGTACGTTCCCTGTTAATTCAGTACTCGCGCAAGTTTTGTTTGATTCTGGAGCTTCGCACTCTTTTGTTTCAAGAAAGTTTGTTAAAAGGCTTAAGTTGCCAACCTTCAAGTTAAAGAAAGTCGTGGTGCTAAGTTCACCCGGGGACCTCTTTTACTACCTCAATAAGCCCCAGAGTAGAAATTGCTTTGAAAAGTTCTGGATTTCTAGCAACCCTCCTTGTGCTAGAGTCCCAAACTCGATATCATCCTAGGGATGGATTGGTTGGCTGAATACCAAGGATTAATAGTTTGTGCCAACAGAGAAGTGGTGCTCACCAAGAATCCAGAAACCATAGTAAAGGTTAGAGTGGATCGTTCCTCTCCCGTGGATCGAGCAATCCACCACCTTGAAGAGTTGTCCCTAGAGACAACGCATGTAGTCCAAGCTTCCCCCGATGTCTTCCCTAAAGAATTGCCAGGCATGCCACCAGACCGATATATCAAGCTTGTAATCAACCTGAAGCAAGGGACTGCCCCGATTGCTAAGAGACCATACAGAATGGCCGCCAAAGAACTTGAAGAGCTCAAGACACAAATAGAAGAACTGTAAGACAAATAATTCATCAGACCTAGCTCATCTCCCTGGGTTTGCCAGTCCTCTTTGTAAAGAAGAAGGATGGAACTCTCAAGCAAGTAGAAGAGAAAGTTCGACTGATCAGAGATCGCCTTCAAGCAGCTTAGTCCAGACAAAAGAGTTATGCCGACAACCATCGAAGGGATTTAGCCTTTGAAGTTGGAGATAATGTGTATCTCAAGATATCCCCGCTTTGTAGAACTCGAAGGTTTAAAGTAAAAGGGAAGCTCGGGCCAAGATACATAGGCCCATTTCCGATCACTGCCAAGCGTGGAGAAGTCGCCTAAGAGTTGGAGCTATCGGAAAGTCTGTCAGACGTTCACAATGTGTTTCACGTCTCTCAGCTCAAGAAATGACTCAGAGTACCTAAAGAGCAGACTCTAGTTGAAGCCATCGCCCTTCAGAAGGACCTGACTTACCCAGACCATCCGATCAAGATTCTCAACGTTGTCGATAAGCAAACAAGGCTCCAGATCATCCGCCTGTGCAAATTTCAATGGAGCAATCACTCAACAAGAGAAGCCACCTGAAGCGCGAAGATCAACTGAATCAGGAGTTCGTGTCCCTGTTTCCGGAGTAGCTCGAATCTCGGGGTAGGTTTGTAACATTCTCAATTTCGATGGAGAGGTTTGGTTTGGATTTTCACAATTTGCAAAGCAATTTCAAAATCAAAATTTTGTCAAAAGTTCAAAATCTTCAAACCTTACCTCGGTTGGGCCTGTTCCAGCCCAGGGTTTCCCTACCCCCGCCTATGGCGCCGCCCCCACCTCCTCCCGTGCACGTTGCCGATGTCGCCCCATCCTCCCCTCTGCACCACCGGCTCCCACCTGCACCCATCACCTCCGTGACTTCGGCGCCCCCTCCTCGCACTGTCCCCTCCACGACCGTCCTCCGCCTTCGCCTGGTCCCATCGGGCCGCCCTTCTCGCTCCGGTCCCGCCTCGGCCCGGTCCGAGCGCTGCCGCGCCTACTCCCGCCTAGTCACCTCCGTGCGCAGGCGCCCATGCAACCGCTTCGGGACCGCGCGTGCGCCCGAGCCCCCCTCCAACGGCTCCTCGCCTCCGTCGGCTATAAATAGCCGGGCCGCCTCCCTTCCTCCCCCTCCACTCCTTCGCCTCCTCTCCTCGTCTTCGTCTCCGGCACCGTCGCCCACGCTTCACCTCCTCCTCCCGAGCTTTGGTTGCCGTCGCCTCCGGCCTTGCTTGCCTCGCTCGCCCTCGACTCGCCCCGCTCCGACGCCGCCGCTCTCTCCCTCTCCCTCCCCCCAGCTCCCGCTGTCGTGCACTCCCTCCATCTCCCCTCCTCTCCCTGCTTCTTTCTCTCCCCCTCTCATTCTCTGCTCGTGTAGAGGAAACGAGGCGTCGCGCTTGTCTTTTTATCGCCGTCGTCACGCTGACAGGTGGGCCTGCTGGCACTGTTCCATGGACCCATGGTCCCGTGTACCCGCACAGTGTGTGTGACCTCCGGTCCACGCAATAGTGCCCGTGGACCGCGCACAGAGCACGGGCCACATGTCAGCTCCTCTTTTTTCAGTTTTATGATTTAGTTTTTAATTACAAATTTAATTGGAAAGCTTCAAAAATTCATATCTTTTTCATTATAACTCCAAAAATTATGAAACTTGTTTCAAAATTTTTCTAAATTCAAAATCTTGCTAATGGCACCAGTCTTGTTCAATTTGGAGTTCATTTATTATAAGTTTGGTATTTATTTGCTTTATCTGTTGGTGTGCATTTTTCCGGTACTTTCATCCGATTAGGGTTTGAAGACGCAGGAGACCTCCACTTTGACCAAGCTCAAAAGTACCAAGACCCCACGCCTTTAACCAAGGTGAGTCAATACTTTGATCATTTTGAGCGTATATTTTATACAAATTATATTTATTTAAAATATCAAAGTTGCATGCTTTAATTCTGTAATCAAATGTATGTTAAAGCTTAAGGTAGTTAAACACACATTTGATGATTAATTAATTATTACCATCCTTTGATAAATTGAATCCCTCATTCCATGTCACCCTTGTAATTATGTGGTAAATAGTAGCATAGGTTGTACTTAAGCGACATGCTAGACTTGCTTAAGTACTAGGACAATAAATATCATGTTTATCATCTTTTAATTATAAAAGTGGTTTTGGGCAGTCATTGGATGTAAATGACTGACGTGTTGTGTTAATTGGTTTTCCTCCCTAAAACCCTAAACAACTTGTTAGTACCACATCTGGGCGGATGGTAAGAGTGGTGGGTGTTGTCGTGCACGAGAGTGGTTGGTATGTGGTATGAATCATCCAGATGGATTAAGGACTTAATTTTGTCATGACCTCCTGTAAAACAAGTACAACCGCAAGTCTGCAAAGTGCAATTTGGCTTAGTAAAATTACTGAACCCTGAATGCCATCCCAGAACTGGTGTTTGGAAGTGTGTAAGCGGCGGGATGTGTTCCGGCTTGAGAGGGACATCGAGGGAGGGTGAAGTTGCTAGCTGCGCTAGTTGTTGTGGCTGAGTCCAGCTGCGCTAGTCGTTGTGGTGAACATCCCGCACAACTTATGGAATTGGCCCATAGGGGTGAGATGACGAAAGGGACGAGGTAGTTTGAAACGTTACTGTGACGATCGCTCAACTACATGACTAAGGAATTATATGGGGTAACGGGTATGATTATCTCTTGTAGGTATTGTGTACAACCTCTGCAGAGTCTAAACTGTTTCAACAGCCGCGCCTACGGTCAAAGGCGGACTTGGGATCTTAACTTGAGTTAGTTCTATTTCAAAAACTTTTGTGGGTGGATTACAACCAGGATGGCTCATCTAGCCTGAGGTTGGATTTTTCCTGAGCTGTCGCGCTTAGTGGTGTGAAGTAGCGGAGGTAGCTCTAGTAAAATGATGCATGTGTAGAGTTCCGATGGAGAGAACCTCTACTGTTATTTAATATTGTACTAACTCTCTTTAATAAAAACACAATTTGTTTAAAATGCTAAGTTATAGGAATTTGTAATTATGATAATTGAAAATGTTGCTTTAGCAAATAAAAGAATATGAGACATCCTTATTAAGCATTGCATGTATACTATTGCATACTGTATGTTGGCTCACGAGCATAGTGGTTGTGCTCACTCTCGCCCCCCAAACCCTCCAGATGATATGGATGAGGGAGACTACGCGTACTACGAGAATCCCGAAGTCGATGGCCAGGGGAACCACGAAGAATAGTATAGATTCTACAGGCTAGGTCTCGCCCCAATCTAGTGGACTTGTTGGTACTTGCGTACAACCGATATTACCCAAATCCTTGGATAATATCAGTCGTACATATGTTACCCCAGTCGCTTGCCTGTAGAGATATGAGCTCTACCCCTCTTTTGCTTCCGCTGTAGTTACGTGCTTTTATGTAATGTAATCAATTTGGCCTGGTGACCCTTATGTAAAACTCGACCCTGGGGTCTATGTCACTCTGATGTCTTTTTATATTTGAACGTCTTAATTCATGCCATGTATGACATGATTCAGCAATGAGTCTGTGAGTGCTACCTACTGATCCAGTGAGTAGTACATTATTTTCACAGAGAATTCGAGATTAGAAAATTCAGATCCGACATACAGGGACCTTCCAATGCGGAGGCCTAAAAGGCACTAGGGAGTAGGGAGATCTTATCCACTATGTGAGAAACAAATGATCAATATATATGCATGACCAGCGCAAGTTCTATCTGTCTGCCCGGCCCTTATGACGGTTACCTCAGGATCTGTTGTATATATGGAGCGATCCGAATCGCTCTATGAGTTGCCTCCAAATGCCATGAGAGGCATGCTTTAAAGGTGCAGGTCGAAATTTCAGTGGCTAGATCCCTCTGCTGACGAGCATATAATTTGCTTCACTGAATGCCACGATGACTACACACACAGTTGTGAGTCCCATTTTGATTCTCCTATGCTTACGTACTCCCTGATTAATCTTCACGGCCACCGGCGATCATTCTGGAATTCCGGGCCCGTCTGGTTGTGTCACTCTGGGCGGCTGGGCGCAGCAAGAGCCCTCCAGTACAAATTGTTACTGCTATCGGTAGCGGGCAGGAGCGAGCTCTTGGTGCTTCACCAAATCATGCCACAAGTTGTCTTGCTAGGACAAGGTCGGCAAAAGATTCAGGCGCCAGTACGTACGCTCGCCTGCCGTGTTGCGACTTGCGAGGGCCCCTGCAGTCGCTCTCAAGACAAGTGCGCGGCAGCCGGCCCCGGCAGGCAGGCCGTGCAAGGACGCCTCAGCTAGGGCACGATCGAGGACTTTCATGTGGCTCGCGCATGATTTGTGAATGGAGAGATCAGATCGACCAGGCTTGGCGAGAGGGGACGGCCCTGCAGGCACCTACTGTTGCCTTTGGGCATTTCGTCGAGCACCTTTCAGGGCATTGGCAGCGGACTGGTAGTGCCGACATGGCTGGCCACCAACTACCAAGATTGCTCCTTGATTCCCAGACGAGGGTGCACTTGTAGCATTCGTCACGCAAGTTGACAGTGCAAAGGACGGGTAGCAGTGATGAACCGAGTGTTAAGTAATCGCTGTAGGAGACGATCTTGTTCAAGATCAATTCAATCACATAATGATACTCTATTTATATACTCAAGGCCCATAACCCTTCAAAAGGTATTCTGGTAATTTTTCATGAAAACTTAGGTTTCATAACCCTCTTTCTTGAGCAAATACCACGCCGTCCATATACCTCGTAAAAACTCCTAAAAACTAAGTGAAAAAAAAGAATAAAAAGAGAGTACGTAACATACGTTAAGTCACATTATATTTATTGCCTCATTAAAAAATTTCGTATGAAAAAACTTCGAGATGACTGACCATAAGAAAGATTCACGTGGCTCGCGCATGATTTGTGAATGGGGAAATCAGATCGACAAGGCTTGGCGTGAGGGGACGGCCCTGCATGCACCTACTGTTGCCTTTGAGCATTTCGTCGAGCACCTTTCAGGACAGTGGCAGCGGAGCGGTAGTGCCGACATGGCTGGCCACCAACTACCAACATTGCTCCTTGATTCCCAAACGGGGGTGCGCTTGGAGCATTCGTCACGCAAGTTGACAGTGCAAAGGACGGGTAGTGTTAAGTAATTGATGTTTTAGTCGGGAGGTTGTCAATTCAATCACATAATGAAATTCTATTTATATACTCAAGGTGTGGAATCTTTCTAAGGGTATTTTAGTAATTTCTCATAAATCCTAGGTTTCATAATACTCTCCTTGGCCCAATACAATGCCGCGCATATGCATCGTAAAAACTCATTCCAAAAACCCAATGGAAAAAAAGAGTACATAGCATACGTTAAGTTACATTACACTTGTCGTCTCATTAAAAACCGTCATGCGAGAAAACATCAAAAAACTCACCAAGAAAAAGAGTACAACGTTTAATCTTCAGGATCCAATCTTCAAAATTATGGATAAATCTTTAGGATTTGATAAGGGTTGTGGTATAGGATTTACCCCCAAACTGTTCAACTCTTTAAATAGTCTCATTCCAATGCCATGGATGCATCTTTGGAAACTGGATGCACACACTTATTGAATAAATCAGTTAGATTTTCACAAGACTTTGTTTGTAGAATCTTTATCTCACCATTCTTCTGGAATTCATGAGGATAGAAAAATTTAGGAGCAGTGTGCTTCATGATTTTGCTCTTAACATAACTCGTTTGTATTTGTGTAATACAAGTAGTATTATCTTCATATATAATTAAAGGGGTATTGACAATATTAATACCACAAAACTTCTGGATATTGTTAATCATACGTCTGAGCCAAACACGGTAACATTCCAAAAATTCAAACTTGGGTTATTTGCACTATTAATAAAATGGGGAAGCATTTTGAGCATATTTTTAAAATTTTCCATAAACCAATTATTAATTTTGCATACAAACTGCACCTTGAAATAATTTTTGAGAAAAAAAAACAGAATACATAAAACTTTGGAAAAATTTCACACTAAACTACACTATGTCAGGAGCCTCCATAACAATTTTTATAATTTTTGGAGCTCGCCTGGTATATTTAAATATTGGGAAAAGTCTCAGTTTTCCTGGAAAATTTCAAAGCCAATTTGAATTTTTTGCTCGCAATTTGGGCCGAATCCGCTGTGGCCCATTTATTCGCACCCCGCTCCAGCCCACGCTAGTGCGCCCGCTCCCCCTCTCACTGACACATCGGGCCCGCGTGTCAGGCTCCTTCTTCCACCTCACCATCGCTTACGCGTGCCAACACGCTCGCGTCCGCACCTGCTCCGCCCCCCGTTCGCGACCGCCGCCCACCGTTTCACACTCCACCTGCTCTCGTCGCCTCCACCTGCATCACGCTCATGCTAGAAACCCGCTGATGGCGCCCTCTTCCTGCGCGGCCGGAGAGACCAGGTGAGCAGCGAGATTCTCGAGAAGCCGCCACCATCCAGCCGCTCTTCTCGCTTAATTCTCCCAGCTACATAAGCGTCAGAGCGCTCATCGTCTTCCTCTGCTCGCCCCCGTTCCATTTTTCACTAAACTGAGCTTCTCACTCAATGTTTTCCCGAGAACATATGCGTCGTTCTCGACACCGGTGAGCACGCCTTTGCCGTTTCGTCACTCAGGTGAACTTCTTCTCCCGTGACAAGCGCATCATTGTGATGCTTGAGCTTCACTCGTCCTTCTCCTTTGCTTAATATTGCCCCGAGATCCATGTAGCGCAATTGCACTACCTCGTCTTCAACTTTGGCGCACTCCTAGATCTCTGCCACTGCATTTTCGTCGCTTTGGTGAGTTTGAACTCAACCCAAGAGCGTCACAATGTGTTCCATCTCCTAGTGATGCTATCCCCCTACTTAACGTTGACTATCTCACAGCGAATCAAGCCCAGCGCCCTTTTCCCCATTTTCGATCGCCGTCGCCATTTCTGTTGATCTCTTATGACTCAGTGAGTCCCCATTCAATTCCTTTCGTCATCTCCATTGTCATCATGTCTGAGCTATTGTGCACTTTCTTTGTCGGACACTGGCTTTGAATACCTGAAGCTCTCGTGTGTGTACCGTACTAGTCCCATGATCAGTGGTTAGTATACACATCAACAACATTGATAATCACATCCATACGTATATAAATACAAAATGAAACAAATATGGTACAAACCTTGAGCGATTACAGAGTTTACATCACAAGGGCCGACCGACGAAATAAAAATTCAAGCATCATAAGTAGCAACTGAAATAGTGGAAGCATAATATATATAAAATCCAAAAGTCCAGTGCGGTATGCCCATCCGAACCCTCAGACAACCAATAATAAACAAGTCCTAGAAAGACCCATCACCGAACCCTCTGGTACCGGGTGCAAAGAACATCGATCCCACTGGGTGGTGGCGGGGGCCCGAGGTGGCGCTACGTCGGCGAGAAGCGACAAGGTGCTTCGGGTCCGACATGGTTTTCGCGCCTGGGGGAAATCGGTAGCGAATGATGGTGCATATTGTATTTAAGGGATGACTACGATGCTATAGGCAGTGGCTCGGGACCAATGGTCACCGAGCGGTGACGATACCCTTTCTCGCAGTGGCACCATTGACAGTCATGATGAAGTCTATACTACACAAGCTAATCTTCTGATCTAATGCTCATAGAAGCACTAGGGGGCTACTAGGAGCTCACCAAGGTTATAGATGACGTCGAGGGAAGATTGGAGAAGCGTGTCAACATTGATCAGCGTCGACGCAGAGGTGACTCACGATGCTGGGGCGTTATGGAGTTGGAGATGCTTCAAAAAGCGGTGCATTAGATCCCTGAGGTTCTAAGGATGATGTAGGAGCGAGGAATCGATTGGGGACTCACCGGAGTGACGACGAATAGAAAAGGAATCAACGGTGGTTGGTTTTGGGAAGAGCTTGTTTCTGGTGATTCACTGAGCTTGGATTCACATTGAGCAAGGATGGAGCATTAGTAGAGTATGGAACGCGATACGACGTGATCGAGAACGCGAAGGCCTGAAAAGGGGTGTGCGCCAGAGGTGGATAATATGATGACACGATCACGCTGCGAGGTTCCCAAAGCTACATCAAGCAAAGAGAGAGTATCAGTGAGGTAAGGGACACATGGTAGCGCAGGTAGCGAGGGCAAGGAAGCTCACCAGAGGCGGCAACAGTGTATAGTTTGTTCACTAGCGCCGAGAATGACGATCTTGTTCCCAGCGAACTAAGGAGCGAGAGGCTTTGGTTCTTGGTGGGAGGCGAGAATGGAGAGCTAGGGTGTTCGTGACGCAGTCAGAAGCTTAAGTACAACTGAGTTTGGCGTGATAATGGTGGCGAGAAAATGTTAGTTGCGCGAGAACTCGCAAACGCGATCTGGCGTCTCCGCCAGCTCGGGAAAAAGGTGGCGTCATGGGTGGTCGAAGGCATGGGCGCGGTGACGTATGACACATGCGGACGCGATAGGGATAGGTGAAGTGCAAAACAGCGGGTGGTGGTTGTGAACCGGGGGGCGGAGCAGGTGCAATGCGGGCGCATGGTGCGCAGGCGTGGCGAGAGGTGGACGAAGACCTCGATGGGTGGGGCCACGCTATCAGTGAGAGAGGAGCGAGGCTGGTGTGGAATTGGGCCATGTTAGATACGGCCCAACGACCAGTGGGAAATTCAAAATGGCTTTTGAATTTTTCCAAAACTGGCAGAATGATTCCAAATTTTTTTGTACTTATCAAACGGGGTCCAAAATTTATGAAATTTTTTGTGGGGGCTTATGACACAGTGCAGTTTCTTGTGTAGATTATTTAGGATTTTATCTAATCTATGATTTTCTTGAACATTCTTATAATTTGCCATTTTCATATAAATGCATTGTTATTTTTTATGAAAATTTTCAAAACATGCTCAAATAATCTTTCCCACATGTAAAATTGCCCAAAATTATTATCCCACTTATTTTATTTATACTTTTCTAAAATTAAGATTTTTGGGATGTTACACTTAGTCGAGAGATAACATGGTGTATGACAGAGTTACACTCATTTACAGAACTTCTAGTCCTAGATATGTGTGCCTGCAGGGGCATAACTTGGCTTTTATTGGTGTTCTTTTAGAGAAAACTATAGTTCCAACGAATCACTCTTAGTCACCATATAGTCATTCTTAAAAGCAAAGTAGAGGTGGTACCTCATAAACTGCTAAGCCTTTGCCTTTTTAGCAGTAGCTGGTTCAGGTGTGCCAGCGTCGGGCTCTACAATGGTATGACATGAAGATAAACTAAGGTGATATAGTTGCTTCCATCTAAGGCAAGCAAATTTTCATTTAGTGACATCTAACATATCCCACATAATTCATGCAATTTCCTATATATTTATAGCTGGTAAATAATTTCAAACACATGAAATGAGTGAAAAATAATTTATATTAATTTTATGTATTTAGTAAAATTAATTGTATATATTTTTTAGAATTTTCCTAGTATTTTTGGAATTTCTCTGATAATTTTGAAGGTCTTGAAGCAATTTTCAAAATTTCTAAACCCATTAATTAATTTCGCAAAACACACAATACAGGGGAAAACCCCATAAAATTATGATGCTTCCAAGGTGTACTAGGTCTAATGTTTCACAAAATTACGGAAGCTCATATACCTTAGAAATTCAGTTTCTTTGATTTATTGAAATTTTTAGAATTTGCTAATTCAACAACGGAATTACAAGAAACATCGGGGTTCAAACTATAGGATTTACCATATGTCGCATAATCCCGAGGTAAATACTCGAACCTACAGGGGGTAAGCCATAAATTTACTATTGCCGATACTATTCAGCTGTAAATATCAATTTTTTCACGGACTAAAGTGTAAAAGGGGAATTAAAACCCAACCAAAAAATTAGTTGGCCCTGCAGCTCGTCTCAACGGCCCGTACGTGGGCTATCAAGCTGGCCCATCGCAGTCTTCTCGGCCCAACTGGGTAGCCGGAGAGGGGAGGCTAAGGTTTATAACCCTAGCTGGCTTTAACCGTGCGACGGTAGGCGCGCGAGGCGTAGATGGGCGCGCGACGGCTCAGTTGCGGTGGGCGTGTAGGCTCTGCCCCGGACGCATGCAAAGGTGTCCCACAGTGCGGCGACGGTGGGCTCGGCCTCGGGCGGCGCGCAATGGCGAGCAGAACTGCTCATCTGGAGCTTGCGACGACGACGAGCACAACACATCTGGCACTCTCGATGGTGTTGGCGTCGACTACAACGCATGTGACGGTGACAACGCTACAACTCCTCGCCTCACCACCGTGTGGAACACGGTGATGGCGGCGAGTGGGCAGCACCGTGCTGGCCACCATGGCTCTTGTTAAAAATCCGAATGTTCCACACGTGATGAATAGTAATCAATCGTTAAAATCCCTAATTAGCAATTATTATATCTAATCTTGGATTCACAAATTAATCTAGAAAGTTAATCTAATGATGAACTAGGGATTGGAAAAGAGGTAATTCCGAACGACATATTGATTTACTGGAAGGGCGATTCATGCTGATAACGTGTTTAATAATCGATGTCGTAGTCGGGAGACGATTAATTCAATGACACAATAAACACTAAAGAGAGAGACAGAGTATGGGGGTAGAACTCTTCTATTTATCATGGATGGATCTCTTTACATAATGAAGCTCTTTTTATAGATTCAAGTGGTGAAACCCTTCAAGAGGTATTTTGATAATTGCATATAAAACCCTAGGTTTCGTTGCACCGTGAAGGGATCTGTTCTCTTGTGTGCGGATGGGTGCTTTTGTGGCGCGTATTAGTGGTTAATCTTTTGTTTGATTTACCTGGCCGATTGCTAAGGCGCGGCGCACAAGACGCGGCAGGACGGTTGGACCAACGGTAGCGCGGTCCGCATAAGGCCCAGCCCACACGGACGGTTGGGACGAGTGCATGAGGCTGCGAGTCTGCAGAGGCGGGGCGCCACGCCGGTGCGTGCGTGCGCCGGCACGGTGGCATGCACGGGAGAAGAGGGTTGCAACTTGCGAGAGAGCGCATCGCCGCGCGGCGCAAACCCGCGCGGCGGAAGCCACAAACCAGTGGAGTTCTAGCACCGTGCGGCTGTGCCGACCTGCCACATGTGACGTGACACCAAATGGTGCGCTACTAGCCATCGGACTCAGATTTTATAAATCCAAATCATCTGTGAAAAGACTGTGTTATTTCCTGTATAAGTAGATAGCACTGACAGATATATTGCTGAATCATTTCATACATGACGTGAACTAAACCATTCAAATATATTACAATCATCACAGTGACATAGACCACGTCGGGTCGAGTTCTACAGGAAGAGCCGGACAGGCAAATTGATTACATTACATGGAAGCAACGCAAACTACCGCTGAATCAAAAGGGGTAGAGCTCATCTCTCCACAGGCAAGCGACTGGGGTAGTCTGTGTACAACGGATATTAACCAATGGTTTGGATAATATCAGTTGTACGCAAGTACCGAACGAGTCCACTAGATTGAGACGAGACCTAGACTATAGAACTAGACTACTCTTCATCGTTTCCTTGTCCGTCGACTTCTGGGTCCTCGTAATACGCATAATCTACTTGGTCCACATTATCTGAAGGGTTTGAGGAGAGCGAAAATGAGCACAACTTCCGTGCTCGCGAGCCAACACACAAGATGCAATAATATACATACATGGCTTAATAAGGGTGGTTCGGGTTCTTTTATTTGCTAAAGCAACATTTTCAATTATCATAATTATAAAATTCCTATCACTTAGCATTTTAATCAAATTGCATTTTATTAAAGAGAGTAATTATGCAATATTAAATGACAGCAGAAGTCCCCTCCGTCGGAACCTCTACCTTATGCTTCTTTTGATTGGAGCTACCTCCGATCATTAACAACACCACTGAGCTTGACGGCTCAGGAAAAATCCAATCTCAGGGCTAGGTGAGCCCGACCTGATTTTCATACCACCCACAAAGGTTTTTGAAATATAACTAATTTTAGTAAGTTCTCATGTCCGCCTTTGACCGTATGCACGTTTGTTTAAACAGTTTAAACTCTACAGAGGTTGTACACTGTACCCACAAGAGATAATCATACTCATTACCTGACATTATTCCTTAGTCATGTAGTTGAGCGACCATCACAATAACCTTTCAAAATATTTCGCCCCTTCCGTCATCTCACCTATATAGGCCACGCCCATAAGTTATGCGGGATGTTCACCTTAGCAACCAGCGTAGCTGGATTACCCCCAACATCTAGCGCGACTGGCAACTTCACCTTGCATTGGTGTCTTATTCAAGCTAGACCGTGTCTAGTGCTTGCACGATCTCGCTACCACTCTAGCGAGATAACATTCAGAGTTTAATAAATTTATTAAGCCAATTTGTATTTTACAGACTTGTGGTTGTACTTGTTTTACACGGGAGGTCATGACAAGATTAAGTTCTTGATCCATCCAGATGGTTCATACCACCTACCAACCACTCTTATGCACAACGGCACCCATCACCCCTTCTATCCGTCCAGATGTGGTAATAGCAAGTTGTTAGGTTTTGTAGGAGTAAAACCAATTTATCTCAACATTCCAGTCAATTATCCACAATGACTGCCCAAAACCACTTTCAAGTTTAAAAGATGGTGATTAGGACATTTTAATGCCCCAGTACTTAAGCAAGACTAGCATGTCGCTTAAGTACAACCTATACTACTTTTACCACATAGCTACTAGGGTGACATGGAATAATTGATTCAATTATCAAAGGATGGTATAATAATTAATTAATCATCAAATTAGTATTTAACTACCTTAAGCTTTAACATAGATTTGATTAAATAATTAAAGCATACAATTTTGGTAATTTAAATAAATATAATTTACATAAAATGTAGACTCAAAATGATCAAAGTGTCAACTCGCCTTGGTTATAGGCAAGAGGGTCTTGAGAGTCTTGCGCTTGATCATGTTGGAGATCTCCCGCTTCTTCAAATCCTATTCGGACGAATGTACTAGAAAAAAAGAAATAACAAGCAAAGAGAGCAAATAAATACTAAAGACATAACAAATGAATGCCAAATTAAACAAGACCAATGCCATTAGCAAGATCTTGAATTTACAAAATTTTAGAAATAAATTTTATAATTTTTAGAGTTATAACGAAGAAGAACAATTTTTTGAAGTTCGGGTTTGGATTAAACCTTAAAAGGAAATACAAGAAAAGGGGAGAGAGAAAGCCAATAGTGGGGCCCACGGTGCAGCCTCACAGGTGCACGGGAAACCAGGTGGACCGAGTCGACGCGCGGGCACATGGTGGCAAGTGGTCCAAGCCACGGCCGGGCCCACAGGGCAGCCGGGGAGAGGGGGGTTAAAGGGGCTACAGGGCCGGTCCAACTCGGTCAAGCAGCGGGGCATATGGCTCGGGCTCACCGCCAGTGGCGGAGGGCGCCGGGCAAGGCTCGAAATGGGTTGCCCAAGGGGTGGCGGCCTGGGAGGCGGGCGGTGGTGGCGCAGGAGAGGCACCAGGTGTCGGCGGTAGTGGCAGTGGTGGTGGTGGCACGGGAGTGGAGGCACGCGGCGGTTCTGGCGGCACGGTGGTGCGGAGGTGAAGGGGGTGCGCGCATGGGCGGCGCCTGGAGGTGGGGAAGCCGACGTTGGGGTCGGGGCGGCCGTGGTGGCAGGGTGACGGCTGCCGGGGCGGAGGAGAAAGGGGCGGCGGCGACGGCGCTCCTCGGCGACGGGAAGGAAGAGGAAAGGAGGGGAATGGCTTCCTCGGGCCTTGAGGCACCTCGTGACGGGGGCGGCGCGGTGGAGGTGGCGTCGGAGCGGCCGAACGACAGGGAGGCGGCGCGGCCAAGGCAGAAGCGGGAGCTCGACTCCAGCTTTGCGCTTGCTCGGTGAAGACGAAAAGAAAGGGTGGGGGAGGGGGAGAAAGGAGGCGCGAGGCCTCTTATAGCCGGAGGGGGAGGGCGAGGAGCCGTTGAGGAGGCTCTGGTGGTCACGCGGTACCGAGGGATGCACGGCACTCTAGCGTGGACGCGACGGGGCGGAGGGAGGTGAGTGCAGGCAATGCGCAGTGAAGGGGCGACGACTTGGCGGCCATGCTGACATGGGCATGAGGGCGGCAAAGGGAGGCACAGCGCTGGCCGGACGCACGTCGACGCGGTGGCGAATGGGACAAGGCGAGTGCGAAGGGCGTCGGTGTCACGATTGGCAGTGGGAAAGGGCGTCGGTGTCACGATTGGCAGTGGGAGCAGGTGGTGGGCACAACACGCGGTGGCATGGAGCGGCGTGGGGTGCGGCAGAGGGTTGCGTCACTCGGCGCTCGTGGCTGGTAGTGTGCACGAGGGAGAGAAAGGGGGAGGCTCGGGCGTGACGACCAGCTGAGGGAGGAAGAAAGCGGGGAGGAAGGAGGCCGGGTCAAATAGAGGAGGTGGGCCGGGGGTACTAGGCTGGGTGGGCCAAGAAGGAAAGAGGGCTGTGAGAGCTGGACCGGCCCAAGGAGAAAATGGGCTGGACCCAAGAAAAAGAGGTGGCAAAAATTGAGAAAGGGCTCAAAATACGAAAAGGGAATTCAAATTCAAATTTTGAATTCGAGAGCTGCGAAGAGATTTGAAATACAAATCTGAGTTTGAATAGAAGCTAGGAGATTTTGAGAATATAGGCTGATTTGAATATACGAATAAAAAAAATGAATAGTGATTACTATTTACATCCGAAATCGGTACGTTACACTAGCGTACTGCCGAACTTACCGGCCAATGCTGCCGTTGCGGCGCTGACGGGCCTCGCTCGTACGGATGGGCCGTCCGGTGATGCCGCCGTCAGCCCGTCAGGTTGGCACGGTGCTCTGCCGCTGCGGCACTCGGATGAGCTTCCGCTACCGCGCGCGACGGATACCGCCAGCCGTTGCTGTCCCGATCGATCTCTGAAGTCCGAACCTCAGAAACGAAGAGCATTTTGCCCCCCCAACAATTAACAAAGCATCAACGATTCATCCAAGAACATAGCAATAAGTCATCAGCACATCCAAGATTACTTTTTGATAGCATGGTGCTACTCGTTTACCACACAAATATAATCAAGTGCCAACGTTTTACACATGCGATCTTGAAATAATCATTACTCGATCGGTCCAAATTAACTACGGAACGCAACAGCCACATGGTATCCGTGGATCAATGACGATACAATACGTGCGTACTCGGCTCGAATTATTCCCCTGTTTTATTCGTTTGGGAAAGTCTCAAGAGCAGTTTCGATATATAGATCAGCGATAATATTGTACCCAGATTTCCTGGATTCCTGCTGGATCAAGCAAACTATTTGACTTATCTCCATCATATCCAACCTGCATATCCAGTGTGTCCATTAGGGTGCTGAGCAGCCATGTCTTCGTTGTTCAGCAGGTCCATATCGTTCTGTTGATACCTTCACCGATGAACATTAAAGCAGTTAGACCTTGGATCGGTTGAGAGGAAACCAGTACTCCTACTCAAATGCTGAATGTGATGTAATGGGAGTATATGTCTCAAAAAAAAGTTGATGGGTGTCTGATGTGGTTTAATACTGCAAAGAACATTTGTGTCTAGCTAGGACAGATTGACAACTTTTCCTGGA
Organism: Hsuehochloa calcarea; assembly: GCA_036346395.1. NCBI lineage: Eukaryota > Viridiplantae > Streptophyta > Magnoliopsida > Poales > Poaceae > Hsuehochloa > Hsuehochloa calcarea. The sequence continues at coordinate 34,585,211 of CM070597.1, forward strand.
TTGACAAGTAGAAAAACTTACCCGATTTGCATGGAAGAATAATTTTCTGGGTGTTGAACGAGTCCCTGATAGGGTTCAATAGCATGCCCACTAGGGCTACTCTGCCCTCCATCTTGCCAGGAAATATGTAGTGCATTCGCTCCACTGGTTTCTTGCAGCTGGCACTTAAAAGCAAACATTGAAAAAATAGCCACATCGATAAATGTTTTTTCCCTTTCAAAAAAATATTTAAAATTTTAATTGATGCAATATTATTTGAAAACTTGGTCAAGCATAGCAAGGAAAGTTGGTGTTAAGTTGTTAACAACAGAGTAAAGTTCCATACGTCCATAAATTGTAAGGTTAGTGATGTTACCTTCTTCCTCAAATCTTTGTTAAGACCCTGCAATTCTTGCTCCTGCAGAGCATCATTTTAGTCCGCCATAAATAATTAACATGAATAGAAGGAGCATTCACAATTTAGGGAGAAGATAATCGGAAGTTCATCATTACCTTACTTTTCAGATCAAATAGCTGATCAAGTAATACCTGATTCTGCAGAAACATACACCCTTGTCATAAGCGAGCCAAATAAGAGATAGAAATATAAACACATATTTAAGCTAAAGCTATAGAACAATGCCTTAAAAAGTTAAAATCCCATATAGATCCTAATAAATATGGAAATTGCAGGTATTGATAGGCACAAATCGGCCCATCAAAATACCACCATTCAAGTGCTCTAAGATAGTGCAGTTTTCGTACAAGAGAATTCAAAATTAGTATTTCCAGAACCTGCACAGAAGAAAAACATTTGAAGCTGGTGAACCTTGCTTATGTTAAGTTAATTTTGTTGCATAATATCTAACGTGACATGACATGTTCATGCAACAGTCCGGTTATCTAGTCGGTTTGGGATGTTTGGAGGGCTCCTTTTCGTTATCAATTAGTGATTTGATAGCATACAGCAATAGAGATCAATTAGTGATTTAATTGTTAGGCAAGAGATTATCTTGTCATTTGGTTTTTAGGAGCCAGCCACACTCTATAAGTGGCATACGGTTGTCATTTGTTCTGAATGAAGCAATAGAAAAAATAAATAGAAAACGCTATGCACATACAGCACCAAAAATATATTCTATCTTTCGCTTGCTGTGCATATACAACACCAAAAAGATCTTCTATCTTTCGCTTGCGTACATGGATTCTTTTACTTCTAGAGAGTTGTGTATTGCTTCCGCGATTGCTTTTGTGTGTATTATCTAGTCTCGCCTCTAGCAGGTCGCGTACGTGTGCGTGTGCTTGCACGCTAGGATCGGCTGCAGTAGCGTCCCGTGTGTTTCTTCAAATTCCATCGCGTGAGTGTTTCATCTTCCAGCAGCGTGTGCGTGCGTGCTCATCCGTTGAGCATCACGTGAACACATCTACGTGAAGTTCTGCCGAGCGTTCGCGCTTCTGTCGAGCGTTCCGATAGTTTTTTTCTTCAAATCGGTTCGGGCAAATAATTAGTACCAGAGTAACAGTTCTTAATCTATTTGTAACATCCTCATATTTCAAAGAGTTTTCAAATTCAAAAATTTGCAAAAAAAGTTTTCAAAATCTTCAAAATCCTTAACCCTAACCTCGGTTAGGCCCGACGCAGCCCGGTTCTTCTCCGCACACCTCGGCCCAGGGCGCCCCCCACCACCTCTCTCGTGCGCACACCACCGCCTCCTAGCCAATCCTCCCCCTCTGCACCCTCTGCTCACTCGACTGTAGCGCCTCTTCCCACCTTGTTCCCTCACCGCCCCTCCTCGCCAACGCCCGATGCCACGCCCCTGTCCTGCTCGGTCTTCTCAGCACGCAGGCACTCATGGCCGGCGCCGCCTCGGGACCGCGTGAGTTCTCGTCGTCCTCGCCTCCGCTGGCTATAAGAAGCCAGGCCTCCTCTTCTTCCTCCCCCTCCACCCCTTCACCTCCTCCCCTCGTCTCTGGCGCCGTCGCCGCCCTCGCCTCCTCCCGTACTCGGGTGCCGTCGCTTCGCCTCCCGAGCCTTGCCATCGCCTTCGGCTCCGCCTCCAGCCCCCCTCCAACGCTGCCTCTCTCTCCCTCCCTCCAGCCTCCCGCCAGGCGCCCCGCCTCTCCCTCCTCTCCCTCCTCTCCTTGCTTGTTCTCCCTCCCTCTCAGACTCAAGCTACGACGGTGAACGCGAGGCGTTAACGCCGTGCCGAGGCTGACAGGTGGGCCCTGCTTCGGTGCGTGTGCCGCTGACAGATGGTCCCGCGACACTATTCCGTAGACCGGTGAACTCGTGGACCAGCATAGTACGTGTCGGCCTCCGGTCCACGCAACAGTGTCGTGGACCGTGCACTGTGCGCAGTTCATGCCACGTGTCAGCCCCTAGTTTTTCCGGCTTTTCTTATTTTGTTTTCAATTAAAATTTTTATTGAAAAGCTTCAAAAATTCATATTTTTTTTCTTTATAACTCCAAAAATTATGAAACTTATTTCAAAATTTTCTAAAATCAAGATCTTGCTATTGTCATTGATCTTGTTCAATTTGAAGTTCATTTATTATGAGTTTGGTATTTGTTTGCTCTCTCTGACTGTTGTGCATTTTTTTGGTACTTTCGTCCGATTAGGGTTCGAAGACGCAGGAGAACCCCCCCTTCGACCAAGCTCAAGAGTACCAAGACCCCGCTGCCTTTAACTAAGGTGAGTCAATACTTTGATTATTTTGAACCTACATTTCGTGCAAATTATATTTATTTAAAATAACAAAGTTGCATGCTTTAATTCTGTAATCAAATGTGTGTTAAAACTTAAGGTAGTTAAACACTCATTTGATGATTAATTAATTCTTACCAATCCTTTGATAAATTGAATCGCTCATTCCATGTCACCCTAGTAATTATGTGGTCAATACTAGTATAAGTTGTACTTAAGCGACATGCAAGATTTGCTTAAGTACCGGGACAATAAATGTCATATTTATCATCTTTTAATCATAAAAGTAGTTTTGGGTAGTCATTGGATGTAAATGACCGTGTTGTGTTAATGGATTTTTCTCCCCGAAACCCTAAATAACTTGCTAGTACCACATCTGGGCGGATGGAAAGAGTGGTGGGTGCGGATGTAGCACGAGAATGTGTGGAATGTGGTATGAACCATCCAGATGGATTAAGGACTTAATCTTGTCATGACCTCCTGTGTAAAACAAGTACAACCGCAAGTCTGCAATGTGCAACTTGGCTTAGTAGAAATTTTGAACCCTAAATGTCATCCCACAACTGGTGTTTGGAAGTGTGCAAGCGGCAGGATATACGCTGGCTTGAAAGGGACACCAAGGAGGGTGAAGTTGCCAGCTGCGCTAGTCGTTGTGGCCGGGCCAGCAGCTGCGCTAGTTGTTATGGTGAACATCCCACACAACTTATGGAATTGGCCATAGGGGTGCGATGATGGAAGGGGCAAGGTAGTTTGATACGTTACTGTGACAATTGCTCAACTACATGACTAAGGAATCATGTGGGGTAACGAGTATGATTATCTCCTTGTGGGTACAGTGTACAACCTCTGCAGAGTCTAAACTGTTTAAATAGCCGCGGCTACGGTCATAGGCAGACATGGGATCTTAACTTGAGTTAGTTCTATTACAAAACCTTTATGGGTGGATTACAACCAGGACGGCTCACCTAGCCTGAGGTTGATTTTTCCGAGCCGTCGAGCTCAGTGGTGTGTAGGAGCGGAGGTAGCTCCAGCAAAATGATGCATGTGTAAAGTTCCGATAGAGGGAACCTCTACTGTTATTTAATATTGCACTTACTCTCTTTAATAAAATACAATTTGTTTAAAATGCTAAGTCATAAGAGTTTGTAATTATGATAATTATAAATGTTACTTTAGCAAACAAAAGAACCTGATCCATCCTTATTGCCTTGCATGTATACTATTTGTATAATGTGTGTTAGCTTACGAGTATGGTGGTTGTGCTCACTCTCGCTCCCCCCAAACCCTCCAGATAATATGGATCAAGGAGACTACGCATACTACAACGATCCCGAAGTCGATGGCCAAGGGAACCCTGAAGAATAGTCTAGATTCTGTAGTCTGGATCTCGCCCCAGTTTAGTGGACTCATCGGTACTTGCGTACAACCGATATTACCCAATCCTTGGATAATATCAGTCATACGTAGGTCACCCCAGTCGCTTGCTGGTAGAGAGATGTGACATATCCCCTCTTTTGCTTTCGCTGTAGCTACACGCTTTTATGTGATGTAATCAATTTGGCCTGGTGGCCATTATGTAAAATTCGACCCGACGTGGTCTATGTCACTCTGATGTCTGTTTGTATTTGAATGATTTAATTCACGCCATGTATGAAATGATTCAGCAATGAGTCTGTGAGTGCTACCTACTGATCCAGGGGGTAACACAGTATTTTCACAGAGGATTCGGGATTAGAAAATCCAGGTCTGACACTATTTATGTTCAACATCATTGCGCTCTCCAGGAAGTTGTGTCACCGGTGACGAGGCGATGTCGAGCGGTGGTCTGTCGAGGATATCGGGAAGAGAAAGCAGCGTCTCTCTTCAATAACCTATGTTGAGCAAGAGCAATCACGACGCGTGGGAAATCAAGATGTAGGTGTTCATAAAGGCCCAAGGTGTTTGAGAAACTGTGGTGACTGACAAAGTTGATGAGCGCAAAGATCAGATGACCCTTGCGGCCATCTTCCAAGCAATCCCGGAGGAGATCCTCCTCCTACTCGCCGAAAAGGAGACGACGAAAGCTGCGTGAGACATGCTCAAGACGATGTACGTCGGCACTGACCGCATCAGGAAGGCGCGTGTGGAGACCCTTAAGAGCGAGTTCGAGAGTTTGCGCATGAAGCAAATGAAGTCGGTGGACGACTTCACCGTGAGATTGATTCACGGTCTTGGTGACAAGATGTGGGAGAACTACGTCGTGAAGAAGCTTCTCCGCGCCATCCCGAGCAAGTACCTACAGATTGTCTCAACCATTGGAAAATTTGGGGACTTGAAGACAATAATGGTGGAAGAAGCGACCGGCCGTCGCAAGGCGTATGAGGAGCGTCTATGCGGTATGAGCAGCAACAACGACGACGAACACTTCTCCTAACGCGTGTCGAATGGGAGACCCAATTAGCGAATAATAGATATGGCGAGCCCGACGACTCTAACGGCAATAGTGGCCAAAGCCGCGGGAATCATAAATTCGACAAGGCTAAAGTAAGATGCTACAACTATAACAACTATATGCATTTTGCTTTCGAATGCCGCAAGAAGAAGGAGGAGCACGCTTCTCATCGAGGCGGATGTTGATGACGAACTGGCGCTGCACTAGCAACAAGATTAAGGGGTTATGTACAGATCGTTACCCTCAGAGCTCACGACGAACATCCTGCGAGATCTACTCCCTTCCTTTTCCTCCCTGCCTCCTTTCTTCCCTTCCTTCTCCTCTCTAAGTTGGCACAGTGGAGGAGGCAGTAGGAGCAATGGGGGAGGAGGAGGCAGCAGCGTGGCGACTCAAATGATTCGGTCAGGGTTATGTCGGGACTATATATATATATATATATATAATATCAGCATATCACATACAATTCTTATTACAAACCGTCTGTGAAGTATCACAGACGGTTCTCAGTAAGAACCGTCTGTGATACTCTAAATCATCACAGATGGTTCGTGGACATAGCCGTCTGTGAAGTATCACAGACGGTTCTATGCAAGAACTGTCTGTGATACTCTAAGCCATCACAGACGGTTCGTGGTCAGAATCGTCTGTGATACTTCACGGACGGTTCTGCGCAAGAACCGTCTGTGATACTCTCAGTCATCACAGACGGTTCGTGGTTAGAACCGTCTGTGATACTTCACAGACGGTTGTTTTTACAAACCGTCTGTAATAGTTCTATATCACAGATGGTTCGTCTTGGAACCGTCTATGATTATTTTATCACAGATGGTTTCAAAGAACCGTCTGTGATGAGACGTTTTCTATGGTCTATTTTGTAGTAATAGAGAATGTTAAGTTAATCTTGTTGTATAATATCTAACGTGACATGTTCATGCAGCAGTCCAGTTATCTAGTCGGTTTGGGATGTTTGGAGGGTTTTTCTTTTTCGTTATCAATTAGTGATTTGATAACACACGACAATAGAGATAAATAGGGATCAATTAGTGATTTGATTGTTAGACAAGAGATTATCTTGTGATTTGGTTGTTAGGAGCTGGCCACATCTCTATAAGTGGCATACAGTTGTCGTTTGTTTTGAACGAACTAATTGAAAAAATCAGAAAATACTGTACACATACAGCACCAAAAATATTTCTTCGTGCGTACGTGGTTTTTTTTTTCTTCTTCATGAGAGTTGTGTGTTGCTTCCGTGATTGCTTTGTGTGCATTATCTAGTCTTGTCTCCAGCAGGTCGCGTACGTTTGCTTGTACGCAAGGATCGGCTGCAGCAGGGTACGCGTGCGTTTCATCAAATTCCATCGCGCAAGTGTTTCATCTTCCAGCAACGTGTGCGTGCGTGCTCATCCGTTGAGCATCACGTGAACACATCTACGTGAAGTTCTGCCGAGCGTTCCGATCCAACGAGAGTTTCTTCTTCAAATCGGTTCGGGCTAACAGCTTACGTAACATGAGATGGTAAAGTTTTCTACCTTTCTTGACCGGATTTGTTTGAGGGATGTCTCTAATTTGTTATCAAGCTGCTCAAGCTCCTTCATGCAAAGTGGACCCAGATCCTCACCAAGAATATTTCTACGAGATGTGAACGAGTGCTGGTAAGTTATACGCTGATAAAAACTATGCAATATATATGCAACAAAAATAATTGTTCATCAGTCCCATCTCTGAAGGCTACCTTTGTGTGGTTTGAAGAAACTCAACTCTGGTCTTCAGCTTCAAATATTCCTGGTAATTAATCTAGTTTCAACAAGAAAAGAATCAAACAGTACAGGTTAGTTCAAGTGCGATAATGCTTATAGGGGAAAAAAGAAATGAAATGTACAGAAACAATAGATCATGTTGGCCTAGCAAACAAGATAGTTCAAAAAATGTTGTTCTGACAAATAGGAAGCTAGGAAAGATTAAGAAATACAACTGCAATGTAGTGCCCTGCTTGGCTTGTTGCTAGCCGTGGACAATGCAATGAATATAATGGTTATTTACACACGCCTGGTAAATCCTCACTGCAGATTGGTGAAATTAAGAAGCTTCTTCCTAGTACTTCTCAATTACAAGAGCATCTCAAACTTGTTCATGCACACAGTTTAGTGCTGGAGAAGAGAGTGTAACACCCCGTTTTTCAGATAACAATATCGCCGATTTATTTCGATTTTGAGTTTCTTTGATTCTCGTTCGCCGCTTAAATTTCCAAAATTCTCGAGTTCTCTTTAAGCTCGGGTTTGTGTTTCAAACTCATCCTCAAAATTTCAAATTTAAAATTTAAATTGAATTTAATCTTTTCCAATTCTCACAACCCTCTCCCGGCCAACACTATTCTTTTCCCAGCCCAGCCCGCTCTCTTTCCGGACCGTTCGCCCGGCCCACGTCCGTTTTCCGGCCCACAGCCGCTCGCCTTCTCTCTTTCTTTCTCTCGCCCGTTTTCCTTCTCGCTCCCGTCGCCCTTCACTCTCTCTCTCCCGTATCCCCTCGGCCGCGTCGCCGCTTCGTCTTCCCCGTCCCTCCTGCCGCGCCCAGATCTGCCCTTCGTCCTCCCCGCTCTCCCCAGATCCGCCGCCTCCGCCCGGCTTCTCTTCGCCGCACGGCCCGGCCTCCGCCTCCCCTCCTTCTCCTCTTCGCCTGCCCGGCCTTTGCCTTTTCCCCACTGCCCGGCCCATCTGCTGCGCCACCCCCACCACCACCGACTCGCCATGCCTGCGCCGCCCCACTCACGCCACCTCGCGTCGCCTCCACCGACTCACGAGCCATGCTGCGTCTCCAGCCGGCCGCCCCGAGTTGTCCGTCACCCTCGCCTGGCTCACAGACTACCTACCGCCATGGACGCCCACGCCATCGCCCATACCGCGCCCACTCCGTCGCCATGCCGCCGACGTCAGCACCTTCCCCGGCTCCTCCCTTTGCTCTCGGCTATAAATGGACCCTAGCACCTTCCGCCTCCTCCCTGCCTTGCTTCTCCCTCCCCCGTAAGCGCTCCAAATCCCCGGTCCTTCCTTCTCCCCTCCGGCCGATTGGGAGCTCCGCCGCCTCGGCTCGGCCGCCGGCTGAGGCGCCTGCAGACGCACCCCTGCCCGTGCCTCCCGACCCAGTGCAGCGCCCGCCTCCCGGGACCGCCTCGCCAAGCTCCTCACCACTGCCGCCGTGCGCCTTCCCCGCGCCACCTTGGGCTCCGCCACCGACCTACCTCGGCCTCCCTCAGCCCAGCAGCTCGGTAAGCTCCCGCGCCTCCCCCTGATCTCTCCCCCTCTTCGGCCGCTGTTGCCTTTGGGTGGCCGCCACACCAAAGCCCGGCCATTGTCGTCTCCTACCAGCGCCACCTCCCGGTGCCCTCTGGCCTTGCTCCCTTGGCCACCGCCTTGATCCCAAGCCCCTCACGCCTACCAACCGAGCCCCTTCTCCCTCGGCTCTCTCAGCTCTCTCCTCGGTGCATGGCCGAGCTCCCTTGCCTCGCTCCCTCCCTGCTCCTCCCGCCGAAGTTCACTCCACGTGGTAGAACCAAAGAAGAATGGCGATGGGTTGATCAAGATTTGTCAAGGATCATCAGTGGATCAGTGACTATTGTTAGTGATGTGAGCATCAGTATAGTTGGCTGTGTTGTTTGTGGTCTGTGTTGTGTTGCTCCTCAGCTCTTGATCTGGCGATGAATGAGTATGTTGTGCACTGGCAAAAGAAAGACCATCTGTGTTGATCTATCAGTTGAGAATCTGTGATCTGACAATTCATAATTTTGTGTTGTATAAGTTGATAATTGAATCAATGTATTGAGTATTGTTTCCCATGTCAAAATTGTTGACAGTATTAATTGATGCCTAATGCTCATTAGTTCCTTGATCATTGGATGTCAGTGAACTTATGATTTTGTCTGTATTTAATCCAGTCTAGAGTTTTGTCAAGAATCATTAGTAATTGTCGTTTTGAGTGTTGTTCAGCGGTAGGCTTCTTATTGATTTGGCATTTGTGTTTTGGTTCATTAGGTTAATAGTTAGTCTGGCTTGCCTTTGGTAAGTCTGTGATCAATCGAGAGTTGAGGTTGTGTTATTGTCACTTGAGTTGTTGTGTTGTAGAACTTTCGATCAATCGTTATTCATATATTTCGATTGTCAGCATTTGATTCGTAGTTACCTTTCCGGATCATAGCAGTAGCATCGAGGTTGCAATCGATCCAACGATTAAGAAATGTCGCCATGGATTAGTAGAATGTGTTGTTGGCAGTAAGTTGATTTTGATTAATTATTTGTGATTACTGATCCTCAGTATAAGAGTCTTGATAGCAATTGAATTGTTAATTGTACTCCTGCTTGCGAGGGTTAGTCTTAATCTTCGGTAGTAGTACTGTCTATTGGATTTGTTAATCAATTGTTAGCTGTTGGATAGTGTTCGTCAGTAGGACAAAGATTGTGGAAATAATGATATTTGGTGAAAGCTGGAAGTATTGATTGGATTGCTTTGTCCATTCGTATTGTTTGGAAATGATTTGTGGGTTGGCAATAGAATTTGTGTCTTGATTTGGTAATAGGTTGTAGTAGTAAGTTGAGTAGCTAGCTTTTGATAGATGAGTATTATCTGGCAGCGGAGTTTGTTAATAAATTGCCATTTGATTTGGTGTTGATCAAGTATTCTAGATTGGTATAGAACCGGTAGTCGAGTTGCCTTGTTGCCTTGTCGCCTGTATTGGTAGTCTTGCTGTCTTCTAATCCGCAGCAGAGCATTCCGGCAAAAGCTACTTCGACCACACCTTCTTTATCCTCCCTCATGGCAGAAATCTTCTGTCATTCCTCCTTTCGCCCAACTGGACGTTTGACTCTGTCAAACATTCCGGTGTCGCCCAAACCATTCTCTCAAGCCCATCCTCCGTAATCTTCTGAGGCTCTTGTGTTTTATTTGGTCTCTTGGACTCTTTGTATTTATTTGGTTTTTCAATCGTTATTGCGTAATTAGAAATCGAAGTCCAGAAGAATCGACGACTCCAGCAGATCCAAGATTCAAGCAAAGACGCCGATCAAGATTTCGAACCTCTGTCTAATCAGGCTTGAGTAAGATCAAGGCCACGGTAAAATAGCCCAGGCGAGTCAACACTTTGATCATATTGATCCCACATTTTATGCAAATTATATTCTGTTAAAGTATCAAACTGCATGCTTTAATTTTTATGCAAACATATGTCAAACACTCTAAGGTAGTTAAATACCTACTTGTTAATTTAATAAATTATTATTCCAATCCCTTGAAAGTTGAACTCCCAATACCTTTGTCACCCTAGTAAATATCTGGTAACATACTAGTTATAGGTCGTACTTAAATGCCATGCTAGACTTGTTTAAAGTACCGGGGTATTACTACCCGAAATCATCATCCTTTAATCATCATCAATTGTTTTGGGCAGTCATTGGGGAGAATGACTGAATTGGTTGGATAATTTGTTTTATACCTCTCCAAAACTCTAAAATTTGCTAATACCCATCTGGGCGGATGGTAAGTCAAGGTAAATGGTTGGGTGCTAATGTAGCCTGTGATATTTTTGTGGATGGTATGTGGTAAGAACCGCCAGATGATCTTAAGGACCTAATCTGTGATGACCTCCTATTGTAAAACAAGACAACCACAAGTCTATAATGGTGTCGACTGGCCGACTAATTTGTATCCACCATTGTGAGTTGGACCATCGGAGTGACCCACGAGTCGTGTCGCCGCTTAAGCCGCCGTGGACACGGGTCGTGTATTTGGCGCAAGCCGCCGTGGTGGCGCAAGAGGGGTTTGGGGGCATGGTTGACGCAGAGGAGAGCGTAACCACTCGGATGAAACCTTAGCGGGTGCAATGAACAATGAGGGATGCCTTGTAAAGGCCTTGTGATAATCTCCCCTTGATTCACATGTCTACGGAAACGTGTGTACATATCAAGCTGATTATCTCTTGTGGGTAAAGATGTACAATCTCTGCAGAGAATAAAAACTTGTCGGACAGCCGTGCCCACGGTCAAGGGCGGGCAAAGGAACTTGCAAGATATAGTTCTATTTCAAAAACTGTTGTGGGTGGGATGAAAATGTGCGGGGCTCACCTAGCCCTTGATTGGTTTTTCCTGGGTATTCTTACCTAGCGTTGGTAATAGGTGGGTATGACCACCATCAAAATATAAGCATGAAGGTGGAGGTAGCCTCTGCTTTTATTAATTATTGCACAATTAATCTCTTTAAAAATGCAATTTGGTCCAAATGCTAAGTGACAGGATTTTCTAATATCTGTATTTATAAATATTGCTTTAAGCAAATAAAAGAACCCGAGCCTTCCTTGTTACACCTTACATGTATATTATTACATCTGTGTGTGTTGGCTCGCGAGCACGGTAGTTGTGCTCATCCTCGCTCTTTTCCCCAAACCCTCAGAAACAGGAACCCTAGAGCTGTCAACTGCATCAAGGATCCAGAAGTCTGAAGACCCGAGTAATGTTGAAGCGTAGTTTAGTCCTTAGTTGTTCTAGTCTCACCCCAGTCTAGCTGACTTCGTCGGTTCTTGTGTGCCTCCTATATTGTCTGAAGTTTTCGGATAATATCGGGCGTACACAGGTTCCCCAGTCACTTGCCTGCGGTAAGATGTGCCCTCACCCCTTTTGCTTCCGTTGTTGCTTCCGCTATCTTTTGTAATGTATTCTTTTGGCCTGTCTGGCCTTATTGTAAAAATTGACCCGAAGTGGTCTATGTAAACTCTTATGTGTAAATTAATGAATGAAATAAAGTTGCGCCATGTATGGTTTGATTCAGCAATGTACCTGTGGAGTGCTAGCTACTGATCCAGGGAATAGCACAGTAATTTCACAGAGGATTTGGATTTACAAAATCCGGGTCCGACAGAGCCGTATCGAGCATTTGACCAGAGGAATCTTAGTTAGACTGGTCGAGCCTAAGGACTTGAGTGCTATTTTCAAAACCTAAGAAAAGCTTTGGCAAAATATAACGTATTATTTGCTATGACTTACCTTTCTTAGTTCTTCACTTTCGTTAATTTTACTCAGTCTGACTCTCCACTTGTTTCAAAAAAAAAAAAAAATTGTAGATGGCGACCCCTTCGTCCGATGGTCCGTGGGACTTGTTTTCTCACGAAGAAAATGGAGATGAGTGTGTGGATTTCCTTCGCCAACTCATGTACCACCTGGACTACAACCGCAAGCCTATCTTCAGAGGCCGAAAGATTCAAACCCAGGACCAAGAGTCATGGACCATGGAGGTTTTCCTCTATGCTAGAGAGGGTGAATTCATCGCTCACACCTTCAGATCCGGGACTACTCACAGCAGCTGTGATGATGCAGTTCAAGACGCAGCATGCTTCGCCTGCAAACGCCTGACCCGGATGCACATCGACCTTCTGCGGGAATCGCCTTTCTACTACCATCTGCCTCTCTTGCAAGGACAATCCAACCCCGAAGTCTGCGTCTTCGTGTGGGAATAGTTAGGCTAGTCTAGGTTAGCTTGCAAGTGCTTGCATTAGCAGTTCCTTGGTTGCAAGTGCTTTTGTTTCCTTCTTCTGTAGACGTTGTGTCTCAGATCTGTGTCATGGCTTAGTGTGGCCTATATGTCAGATCAGTAAAAGTCGTGTAACACTTAACCCTTTAATATAATGCACCCATTCTAGGCTTTGTATTGTATTTGATTATTCTCCTCGTTCGGTTTTGAGTTTCTTCTGTGTGTCTTAGAGGGCCAGTGAACCCTCATATAAATCCTCCTAACCTAGGTTGTTCTCTCGGATGGCACCAAAGAGATCGTACCAAGGAAGTGGTGTCGATTTCAAAGAAAGAAGTCGACAATCCACCCACCAAAGGCTCCAACTTCAACTCCAACTCCGCTTTCCAATGGGAGTAGTTCCACCGACGACCGCAATATCAAACCCGCGGCTAGCCTTAATCGCTTCACTGCGAAGAAAAGGGCACTATGCTAATAGATGTCCTCGTAAAAGCTTCGCGTGCAAGTGGTGCGAAGACGACAAAGCGCACTCGCCACCACAACCTCAAGAAATACCCAAGGATCGATGGTATCGTTACACCGTGAAGACCCCGAAGGACAACATCCGCTTCCATTGCAAGAATCCGGACACTTCGCCAACAGATGCCCCAAAGAAAGCAAGACCAAGGAATCAAGTGTCACTATTGCGGCAACTCAAGACACCGAAGAACAGATGCCCTGCGGAAACATGAAGAGTCAACAAGAACATCATCATCACCAACCTCACCTTAGCAATGAAGAGTTTCTCAAAGGTCCCAAATAAAAGCAAGTTGTACTCGCCAAGTTCTACCGTAAGACCGGAAGCCCCGCCAACCGATTGTCTTGAATGTGGCAAGTCGTGACATGTTGCCCAATTATGTCCTCCGTTAAGATCGGATGCAAAGGAGCATGCTTCACATGCGGGCAATATGGACACTATTGCTACTCATGCCCGAGGCCCTACCGTCCCTCATTGTGAGAAACACCATCAATCAGAAGATTGCCCTGTGAACCAGATAGCCTGCACACGTTGTGGAGAAAAAGGACATCAGGCAGATCAATGTTCCAACTGCTCCAACTGTGGTAAGGATCACCAGTCAGGTGATTGTCCGTTGAGTAAAGTCACCTGTTTTCTTTGTGAAGGACAAGACCACTGCCTCAAAGATTGCTTCTTGCGTCCGATTCTGACCAAAGCAATTGAGTTGCAAAGGACAAGTCTTCAAGTTGCCGCGAGACTCGTCGTAAGTAAGGATGGCAAGGATAACCAATATCTGACTTCAAAAGAGAATAGTCAGGTTGTGCCCAAGTGTCAGAGTACCTCAGAAGAGATGGAAAGAAGTGAAGACCTTCTTCGCCTTCCCCAGCCTGCAGTGCGAAACTCAATCGCTCATCTTCGTTGTTTCAACTGTGGAGAAAAAGGTCATTTTATCAATAAATGCCCTCAACCAATCACCCCGAGAGAGTACAACTTAAGAACTACACCAGCTCGAGGACAGATTTCAGCCTCAAGTAAAAGTCATCGGACCCCACAGGCATCCAAAGCCGCGTCCATGCCAAGTCAAAACCAAACCAGTGGTGTTGTAAAGGACAAGTTTCCTGACCACCGTGAAGCTCATAAATAAAGTTGGCAGAGACAGCTAGTATTGAGCACCCTTCATTTTAAGGTGGGTAGCTGGTCCGCTCAGAAGTATCAAGGATGTTTTGAGCATGCAAAACCTGTACCAGCACATGTTATGCTGGAGCTTTGCCCTCTTTTGTGTCAAAAGAAGCTTGTTGTAAGGCTATTTTGCCAACCCCTTAAGTTAAAGGAATTGTGGTACCTGGTTTACCCGGAAAAGTTGTCAGATATCAACAACCTGCTCCGCGTCTCTCAGCTCAAGAAAAGCCTCGGAGTGTTTGAAGAAGTAAGCCAGACACCCCGGATCAAGAAGCCGCTTGAGAGCCGAAGACCAGTTGAAGACCAACCTCCCTTGTCTGTTTTCTGAGCCACCCGAATCTCGGGGACGAGATTCATTTTAAGGTGGGTAGGTTTGTAACACCCCGTTTTTCAGATAACAATATCGCCGATTTATTTCGATTTTGAGTTTCTTTGATTCTCGTTCGCCGCTTAAATTTCCAAAATTCTCGAGTTCTCTTTAAGCTCGGGTTTGTGTTTCAAACTCATCCTCAAAATTTCAAATTTAAAATTTAAATTGAATTTAATCTTTTCCAATTCTCACAACCCTCTCCCGGCCAACACTATTCTTTTCCCAGCCCAGCCCGCTCTCTTTCCGGACCGTTCGCCCGGCCCACGTCCGTTTTCCGCCCATGCCGCCGCTTCTCTCTCTTTCTTTCTCTCCTGCTTTCCTTCTCGCTCCGTCGCCTTCACTCTCTCTCTCCAGATCCCCGGCGGCAGCGCCGCTTCGTCTTCCCCGTCCCTCCTGCCGCGCCCAGATCTGCCCTTCGTCCTCCCCGCTCTCCCCAGATCCGCGCCTCGCCGGCTTCTCTTCACAGACGGCCCGCCTCCGCCTCCCTCCTTCTCCTCTTCGCCCCCGCCTTTGCCTTTTCCCCACTCGGCCCGGCCCATCACCTGCGCCACCCCCCACCACCACCGACTCGCCATGCCTGCGCCGCCCCACCACGCCACCTCGCGTCGCCTCCACCGACTCACCAGAGCCATGCTGCGTCTCGGTCGGCCCGCTCCGAGTTGTCCGTCACACCTCGCCTCGGTCTGCGCACTACCTACCGCCATGGACGCCACGCCATCGCCCATACCGCGCCCACTCCGTCGCCATGCCGCCGACGCCAAGACCTTCCCGGCTCCTCCTTTGCTCTCGGCTATAAATGGACCCTAGCACCTTCCGCCTCCTCCCCGCCTTGCTTCTCCCCCCCTGTAAGCGCTCCAAATCCCTGGTCCTTCCTTCTCCCTCCGGCCGATTGGGAGCTCCGCCTCTCGGCTCGATCGCCGGCTGGCTGAGCGCCACTGGCAACGCACCCGTGCCTCCCGACCCAGTGCGGCGCCCGCCTCCCGGGACCGCCTCGCCAAGCTCCTCACCATCGCTGCCAGGCGCCTTCCTCAGCGCCACCTTGGGCTCCGCCACCGACCTACCTCGGCCTCCCTCACCCCAAGAAATGTAAGCTCCGCGCCTCCCGATCTCTCCCCTCTTCGGCATTGTTGCCTTTGGGTGGCCGCCACACCAAAAGCCCCGGCCGCCGTCGTCTCCTACCCAGCGCCACCTCCCGGTGCCCTCGGCCTTGCCCGCCTTGGCCACACGCCTTTCAGCTTCAAATATTCCTGGTAATTAATCTAGTTTCAACAAGAAAAGAATCAAACAGTACAGGTTAGTTCAAGTGCGATAATGCTTATAGGGATAGCAATTGAATTGTTAATTGTAAAGGGTTAGTCTTAATCTTCTGTAGTAGTAAATTTGTTAATCAATTATTAGAATTCGTATTGTTTGGAAATGATTTGTGGGTTGGCAATAGAATTTGTGTCTTGATTTGGTAATAGGTTGTAGTAGTAAGTTGAGTAGCTAGCTTTTGATAGATGAGTATTATCCGTTTGTTAATAAATTGCCATTTGATTTGGTGTTGATCAAGTATTCTAGATTGGTATAGAACCGTAGTCGAAACAATAGGCGTAAATCTTCATCATTCCTCCTTCGCTTAATCGACGCATTGTTGGCCTAGCAGACTTGTTTAAAATCATCATCCTTTAATCATCATCAATTGTTTTGGGCGTCATTGGGGAGAATGACAAAAACTCTAAAATTTGCTAATACCCATAGTTCAAAAATGTTGGTGTCTGACAAATAGGAAGCTAGGAAAGATTAATGAAACCTTAGCGGGTGCAATGAAATACAACTGCAATATCAAGTAGTGCCAATCTGCTTGGACTTGTTGCTAGGAACTTGCAAGATATAGTTCTATTTCAAAAGCTGTTGTGGGTGGGACAATTGATTGGTTTTTCAATGAATATCAAAATGAAGTTAAAATGCAATTTGGTCCACAAGTGACAGATTTTCTAATATCTGGTAAAAGAACCTCCTCACTGCAGATTGGTGAAATTAAAACCCTCGAAGCTTCTTCCTAGTACTTCTCAATTACAAGAGCATCTCAAACTTGTTCATGCACACAGTTTAGTGCTGGAGAAGAGAGCCATTTTTGTATTCTTTGTTTTTTGCGAGGAAGCCATTTTTGCATTCAGTAGTTTGAAATTCACATAGATTTAGTGCAATATGCATTTTTTATAACTTGAAGGAGAAGGAGAAGAAGAATACGAAAGATCTGAACAAGCCGCAGCTTTCCACTCATCGAACTACTCGTGCAGTGCGGCGCGGCCCATCTCGCTTTCCTCCGCGAACTTCACGCGTCCCGCGTGCGGCAGCGCACATTGACACAAACTGACTCCGCCCACATCACGATCGCGGTCCAATATGCAAGTTTAGGCCCATTTACATGCCAGACCCCCTCCACCACCGCCTGACTCCCTTTATTATTATGCTATGAAGTAACCAAACATTCGTATCTAACAAAAGAAAAACAAACGCTTTTAAAAACCAAAATAAAAAAGAGCATTCGGTATACATATTAAAAACAACGCAACTTCAATTCTCTGTGCCTAGTAGACACGTCCACCAATAAAAAAGAGATTTATGATGTGAATCATAGTAAAATAAATATGTGTTATGCATCACAGTAAAATAAATTAGGTCCATGAGAAATGTTTTGATGACTAACATGCATGCTTAGTTATATATGGTCCTGGTAGTCATGTGCTGTTTCTGCACCAGCTCTTCTCAAATAGTCAGCAAACTTTATGTATGCTATTGCTCTATGGAAAAAACAACTTTACGATGTGAATCGAAAGGACAATCTACAAAGCGGCAGAGAGATGTAATCTATCGTTTGTCCAACCAGAAAGTAGATTTGGTTCATTTTATGGATATGATTGTCATTCAAAAGAGATTATGTACGCATGGAAATGGTTGACATTCAAAAGGTTGTTAAGAACTTGAGAGGCTTACTTCATTTTCCACCGGAGCATTTGCTTCCAGTGAGTTGTAGTTGCAGGTACGGTATCTCTCGAGTGTTTTGTACATGCTGTTGACACAAGAAAGTGAAGGAATAAGTATAACATTGTTCAATGAGCTTCTTTTTTTAGAAAAAAAATAAAGATAATAATTTTGATAACGAACAAGTATACAAAAAGTTACAGAATTGAAGTTAGTTATTATACAGGTTTATCCTTTGATCTCAGTGCTACTTTCTAAAAGAGGTTTGACTGAAGAAATTTAGAATGGCAATCGTTCTGCTGCTAATTTCTGAATAGTCATGCGCGGGACACCTGACTACCTGAGCATGCATTTTGCATGGTGCAATATGCATGCTATGAATTATGATATGACGAAAACACAACAACCTGATAGGTACAACCCATGGAGTCACTTCAATGTAAATTTTATAGTTGTGTTCTGTATAGCGTCAAGTTCAAATATTTCATACACACACACATTTGCCGTCTATAAATAAAATACAGCTATTATACGGTTCTTAATTTGGTACTTAAGGGGGTGTATATATATATATATGTATATATATATATATATATATATATCTTCATAAAACTTTGTTATCGTCCAATTGAGATTTATAATAAATGATTTCTTTCCCAAGTTTTGCACTAATTCGTTTTTCTATGAGCAGAGCTATTTTGCACTTTTATCACTGCATACCCTATTTATGTCTTTTTGTGAAAATATTACTTTGTTTACATCAAATTAGAATAGAAGGAAAAAGTCCTCGAAATGCAAGCAGGACGTACAAGAGGGGAAAAACACCTTCTGCAAGTTCCATAGATGACATATGCTTATATAGGGGTGTGTGTATAGGATTAATAATTTCTAATCTCGGGTGTAGTTACTCTCACCTTTGATATACCACCTAAAAGAACATACTCCTTTATCACTTTGGATATACTCATATACTAATTATAAGATACCCCAATGCGAACCACATGAAAAATTTGTAAGAGAGTTCATAGTTTTTAGCATATTTTGTAAATACCTTCGTATTCGCACTAAAAAGTAGTATATCTAAAAAATTATACATACCACCCCTGAAAAGGTGTGAATACCACTTAGATGGCATTATATACTCGTATACTACACATACATACTCTCGGTTGCGCAAGATGCTCCATACGTTGTGAGATACAGAACAGGGGGTAACTACTCCTGGGAGTAGGAAAAAGACTTCATATATATATATATATATATATATATATATATATATATATATAGAGAGAGAGAGAGAGAGAGAGAGAGAGAGAGAGAGAGAGTTCTACATATGCATGTGCACAAGTGGGATTAATTAATATGATAATGTAAATTAGATACGGGGTATGATTTAACAAATGCAGGAGTGTTTTATTTTCTCTTATATATTCCTAGGGTATAGTTTACACTTAGATATATGCATGTCCATGATTGGGCTTTGAAGGACCATGTGAGAGGGTCCAAGATTATATTGTGATGAACTATTGCAATTTGCGAAGGTCGGAAATTTGATTTGTAAATTTATCGGAGTTTATAGGTTGCATGAGACATGTTACTGCTAACGTAGGTCAAGTTGTGAAGAACTTGTGTCCGAAACGATTTCTTTGTCTTTGGTTGTGCAGGGTCGTCTGGAGTCAACCACGGTCAACGACAAGAATCGAGGCTAAGCTCATGGAGGAACTGAGGCCTAGAACGATTGAGAATGCCAGGTGAGGTGGTGAGCTCAAGCATGGCATGAGAAAGGCGGCAAATGTTGAAGGGAAGTTCGAATGGCGGGATTGCACCATGTGGCTTCGTCGGTCCAAGTGAGGCGTCGTTTGGTGGAACCGAAACGGAAGAGACTTGCTGATGCACGGCAAGCCAATGGTGCATCTACACGTGGCAAGAATTGTGATTGCTTGTAATGGATGGAGAACACCGGGTCAAGGAAGGGTATTTTGGTAGTCTGACCAAAATACCAGAAACTGCATCGGAAGAAAACCGCAGCGCTTGAGCGGCGTTTGGGAAGGCAGTTTAGGTCATGGAGAAGCTGCTATCAAGTTGGATCAAGGCTAAGGACTTAGCGGATTCGGGCTTAGGTGCTTTGAAAAGTGTGCATAAGGGTAGAGTGTGAGTTAAAACCTGTGTGTGAGGTTATCGGGTTTCCCCATTGTGTTAAGTGATAGTATCCACTAAGGGTTAGATGTGGCTGGTTAGCCCATCTATTTAAGGGGTTGGGATGAAAACTTGTGGTTATCCATCCAATCATTCCCTCTTGAGACCAAATGTTCATGAGTTCTAGGGTTATGGTTTGAGAGAAGATGAGTGCTATGGTGTGCTCTCTTGTCCTCCAAGTGGAGTGGCTATAAAACCTTCATCCTCAAGTAGCAATACATCAATCTTGGTTCATCTCCATGAATCTCGTTGGTGTTGATTGATTTACACTTGATTTGGTTGGTTTTCCCCCTTTTTCTCTTCCCTTCATAATCTTGTTGTGCCAAGGATGTGTAAGAGATGGAGATAACCTCTGGAAATCAATCTCCACCCATCTAGGCATTTTTATAACAAGTTCATGAAGAAACCCGATTTTTGCTCTCTTTGGCCACTCCGAGTGATTTCTTGATCTAGCTATTTTTGCCTTGATTTTTTTGGTGTTATTACTTGCTGTGATATGTGGAAACATATCTAGAGCCATCTTGGCCATCATCCATCCACGAGTAAGTCATATTCACCATATTTGGTTTTTTTCTCTATTTTTGTGCAACTTTCCTTCAAATAGGAAAATATCACAACTTTGGCAATGATTTTCTTAATCGATGATTGTAACAGTTTCCTGGCATCTTAGAGAGGTGCATTCCAAATTTTAATTCATTTAGAGCTTTGGTTTGATAGTTAGCTCATTTTTAGGTTTTAACCCAATTTTTATTCAGCAAAGCTTCTCGAACCAAAAGATCCAAATTCTCTCAAGTCCTTTCAGATTTTTCTATTGGGATAGGTTCCTAAGGTCATGATCTAGCTTTGGGTTAAGTTTCAAGTTATTTGGACTTGTGAATCAAAAGTTTCGTCGTTTTTCGGATCTGAAACAGTGCTAAAACTGAACTGTTCTTACTGTTCATTTCCTGAAAACACTATAGCAGCACGATTTATTTTGGATTTTTTGGCTTCATGAACTTCATAGCTTCTCATAGTTATTGGAGTGAAGAATTGATGAATACTATGGGGAAAAGTTGAAAGCACCATTCACCCCCCTTTTGTTGCCATACCGGTCCTACAAGTGGTATCAGACCTGGTTAGCTCTTCTCGTAGATCTTAACCGGTCTGAGGAACCATGGTAGCAGACAAGTATTCTTCTAAGCCACCTGTGTTCGATGGAATTGATTTTTTCTTATTGGAAGGCTCGCATGCATGCCTACATCGCGGCTCAAGGGCACGCAATTTGGCTCAAAGTCAAGAATCCTTATGTAGTGCCGGCCAATGATGATGTGATCTCACCCGATGTGGTGGCAAATAGCAAGGTTTGGAATTTCTTGATTTCTTGATTCAAGGGCTTAGTCGATCTGAGTTTGAGCGTGTCGCTCACTTGAGGTCTGCTCACGAGATCTGGAGACCATGTAGAGAAGGGTGATGTTGTGCTTCATTTTGTAGAGTCCGAGCTGCAGGTTGCGGATATTTTCACTAAAGCTCTTGATTCTTCTCGTTTTGCTTCTTTACGGAGAGAGTTGGGGGTTATTAGTCCTCTTTGCCTGTTTTGAGGGGGAGTTTGATCTTTTGCATCCATTGTACCATATTGCATTTTAAAATCAGCAATCTGCATTGTAATATAAGTACATGGAGCTTTGTCTATTATCCTTGTGTGACAGGATATCTTGCTTTACATGTTGCCATGTCTTGTGCTAGTTTGCTAGATTTATCATGTGCTTTTATGTGTAGCTTAGCTTTTGCCATGCTAGCTCTATTAAATGTGAGAAACTTGAATTAAATCATGACTTATTGGATCTTGTGACTAGTTTTGCTCTAGTGCTCCTCTTATGATTCATGGCATGTCAAATAGGTTAAGTTGAGTCTTGAACCTAAATTGAGTTTTAGATTGAGCTATGCTAGTTCCTTATTGAAGCATGAGTTAGTATTAACTTTTGTTCTTGAACTAAGTCAAGAAAATAAAAAATGATCTCTTCTGTGCGAAAAAACTAATCTCACCAATTCTTTCTCATGAGATGGTTTGCCACATTGCACTAGGCATGAACTCAGGGGGAGTTTTGGAAGACCTAGACCACTCTCTTAAGCTTATTGCTTGGGTTGGTCGTAACACGGCTTGAGATATAGCACATAGCTCATAAAACAAAAATTGTGCAAACTGGTTGAAGCTTAGGAGGCAGTTGTGGATGGCTCCTAGTTCAGGACTTGTTTTGCTAAGATAAAACCAAAAATAAATTTCAGCAAACGCTAAATGTGCTAAATATGCTTAATTCCAAGTGCTTGAACAAAATGATTCAACATTGAATTTGTAGCACTCAAAATTGACTCAATTGTAGCTTGTTGGTTCAATTTAGTTTATTAACATGGCTTGGCTCATTTTTGGATACCTTTGGCTAAACTATGATCTTGATCACCTTGACGTGCTAAACATCAATTTAATTTTAGATTATTGCTCATTTGGCTTTAGCTTTGCTATATATGATTTGCCATGATCTCAAATAGCTACTTCACACAATATGGCTTGGTGTAATACATGTAGAGTCACTTTGGATAATTTTCACAGCCTCTTATGCTAAAAATGAATAAATTGCAGCCACTCCATTTCTTTCATGCTCTATCTTCTTGCATGCATCTTCATGACTCCATTGTCAAGGGGGAGAAAGATTGGTAAAAATGCTAATTTGGAGTTTTAATGTTAATGTTCTCTTCTGTGTGAAAAAACTAATCTCACTAATTCTTTCTCATGAGATGGTTTGCCACATTGTACTAGGCATGAACTCAGGGGGAGTTTTGGAAGACCTAGACCACTCTCTTAAGTTTATTGCTTTGGTTGGTCGTAACACGGCTTGAGATATAGCACATAGCTCATAAAACAAAAATTGTGGAAACTGGTTGAAGCTTAGGAGGCAGTTGTGGATGGCTCCTAGTTCATGACTTGTTTTGCTAAGATAAAACCAAAAATAAATTTCAGCAAACGCTAAATGTGCTAAATTTGCTTAATTCCAAGTGCTTGAACAAAATGATTCAACATTGAATTTGTAGCACTCAAAATTGACTCAATTGTAGCTTGTTGGTTCAATTTAGTTTATTGACATGGCTTGGCTCATTTTTGGATACCTTTGGCTAAACTATGATCTTGATCACCTTAACGTGCTAAACATCAATTTAATTTTAGATTATTGCTCATTTGGCTTTAGCTTTGCTATATATGATTTTCCATGATCTCAAATAGCTACTTCACATAATATGGCTTGGTGTAATACATGTAGAGTCACTTTGGATAATTTTCACATCCTCTTATGCTAAAAATGAATAAATTGCAGCCACTCCATTTCTTTCATGCTCTATCTTCTTGCATGAATCTTCATGACTCCATTGTCAAGGGGGAGAAAGATTGGTAAAAATGCTAATTTGGAGTTTTAATGTTAATGTTTTGTTGTGCTTCTCTTGATCTTTTGATTTCTTCTCACCAATACCAAGGTCAAATAGAACAATTATTCTTTCATATGGACCTAGAGTGAGATTTCCCGACTCATCTGGTGAACTTGAAGTTTTTTGTGAAATTCCTGTCATTTTCAGTAGCTTCAATTCACATCTACCTCAATTGGTCACTTTCAGATCTTTGCATTCCTCTCTTGACCATTTGGAGCTCTATTTGCCAATGTGTTCATTAAGAGGGAGATTGAAGGATCATGTGAGAGGTTCCTGGATTATGTTGTGATGAACCATTGCAATTTGGGAAGGTCAAAAAATTAATTTGCAAAATTATCGAGTTTATAGGTTGCATGAGACATGCTACTGCTAATGTAGGCCAAGTTGTGAAGAACTTTTGCTCGAAAATGATTTCTTTGTCTTTGTATGTGCAGGGTCGCCTGGAGTCAACCACGGTCAACGACAAGGATCAAGGCTAAGCTCATGGAGGAGCTGAGGCCCAGAATGACCGAGGATACCGGGTGAGGTGGTGAGCTCAAGCATGGCACGAGAAAGACGGGAAATGTTGAAGGGAAGTTCGAACGACGGGATTGCACCATGTGGCTTGGTCGGTGGTGCATCTACACGTGGTAAGCATGGTGATTGCTTGTAATGGATGGAGAAGACCGAGTCAAGGAAGGGTATTTTGGTAGTTTTGCCAAAATACCGAAAACTGCTTCAGAAGAAAACCACGGCGCCTGAGCGGCGTTTGGGAAGGAGGTTTAGGTCATAGAGAAGCTGGTATGATCAAGTTGGATAAGGCTAAGGACTTAGCGAATTTGGGCTTATGCACTTTGAAAAGCGTGCATAAGAGTAGAGTGTGAGTTAAAACCTATGTGTGGGGGGTTATTGGGTTTCCCCATTGTGCTAAGTGGATAATATCCACTAAGGGTTGGATGTGGCTGGTTAGCCCATCTATTTAAGGGGTTGGGATGGAGACTTGTGGTCATCTATCTAATCATTCTCTCTTGAGACCAAATGTTCATGAGTTCTAGGGTTAGGGTTTGAGATAAGTTGAGTGCTATGGTGTGCTCTCTTGTCCTCCAAGTGGAGTGGCAGTAAAACTTTCATCCTCAAGTAGCAATACATCAATCTTTATTCATTTCCATGAATCTCTTTGGTGTTGATTGATTTGCTCGTTGATTTGGTTGGTTTTCCCCTTTCTCTCTTCTCTTCGTGATCTTGTTGTGACAAGGACGTGTAAGAGATTGATATAACCTCTATAAATCAATCTCCACCCATCTAGGCGCTTTCATGGCAAGTTCATGAAGAAACTCGGTTTTTGCTCTCTTTGGCCTCTCTGGGTGATTTCTTGATCTAGCTGCTTTTGCCTCAATTTTTTGTGTTCTTGCTTGCTGTTATATGTGGGAACACATCTAGAGCTATCTTGGCCATCATCCCTCCACGAGCAAGTCATATTCACCATATGTAGTTTTTGCCTCATTTTTGTGTAACTTTCCTTCAAACAGGAAAATGACACAACTTTTAGAATGATTTTATTAATTGATGATTGTAATAGGTTCATGACATCTTAGAGAAGGTGCATACAAAATTTTAAGTCATTTAGAGCTTTGGTTTGAGAGTTAGCTCATTTTTAGGTTTTGACCCAATTTTTGTTTAGCAAAGCTTCTCGAACCAAAAGATCCAAATTCTCACAATTCCTTTCAGATTTTTCTAGGGATAAGTTCCTAAGGTCATGATCTAGCCTTGGGTTAAGTTTCAAGTTATTTGGACTTGTTGATCAAAAGTTTTGTCATTTTTGGGATCTGAAATAGTTCTGAAACCGAATTGTTCCAACTGTCCATTTCCTAAAAACATTGTAGCAGTGCGATTTCTTTTGGATTTTTGGCTTCATGAACTTCATAACTTGTCATAGCTATTGGAGTGAAGAATTGATGAATACTACGGGGAAAAGTTAAAGGCACCATTCATCCCCCTCTGTTGCCATACCAGTCCTACAGGCTTAATCCAAATAACTCCTTGTTGCTCAAACAAGCACACACATCGCAGGAGCACAAATGGTGTTGATATACTATGCTTATATATATATATATATATATATATATATATATATATATATATATATAATACCTCTTTATCTATTTGAGTATAGAGAGAGAGAGAGAGAGAGAGAGATGAAAAAATCATTAAAGTCCACTAGCAAAGTGTTTTCTTAATTATGAAAAAGGTTGTTTCACTTTCATCCAATCATAACAAAATAGTTCGAGAGAACATTTAGGGCTTGTTTGGATACATTGTGATCTGACTCAATCTCTTCGGATTGATTCCGAATTTTAAGTAAAATACATTTCAATCTGAAGGGATTGATTCTAATCCCTCCCTATCCAAACAAGCCCTTAGTGACATTGCTTTTTATAGATGGGCACGTGTAGACTATTTGCATTATCACTAAGGGCTTGCTTGGATAGGGAGGGATTGAGCACTAAGGGCTTGTTTGGATAGGGAGGGATTAGAATCAATCCCTTTATATTGAAATAGATTTTACTTGAAATTCTGAATCAATCCGAAGAGATTGAGTCAGATCACAATGTATCCAAACAAGCCCTAAATGTTCTCTCGAACTATTTTGTTATGATTGGATGAAAGTGAAACAATTGAATTAAGAAAACACTTTGCTAGTCTCTCTCTCTCTCTCTCTCTCTCTCTCTATATATATATATATATATATATATATAAAAAAGAGCTCTTGGAAGTACATATATTTGCCTTGCCGCCCCTAAATGTTTCCAGCGTAACACTTTTAATTTCCTTGTCAGTGGTAGGTTGGGCATATTCTATAACCAGAGTATGCCAAGACAATTCCTCTTGATAATCCTTAGATCATTTTGTGGTGTATTTTTATCGAGTGATTTTGTCAACAATATACTTTTCAGTCTATCATACTTCTACTGTGTTTTTGAATGTTTTATAATGTTCCAAGCAGGGATGGAAACACCCTAAATAAGAAAAAGATGTTTTCCAAAGTTTTTTTAATAGAGCACTACAGTTTGTTGCAGAGTTGCAATCGACAATGCTTCAATTTATCATATTGATCCACATATATATCCTAACTATTCTCATGTGAGTTTATTCTATATTGAGTTTCCTGGGCTTTGATAACTTGATTTGGATATGTGTCATTGATTTGCGTCATGTTTTTTTTATTAATTTGAAGCAATAACTTCCATATATAAACACCTTAGTTACACCCTATATTTGAGTTGTATTTTGATCCAATTTTGAACTGGCTTAGAATAAAAGCTTGAAACCTTTCTATATGTAAGTTTATCTAGGACATGATTACTTTGATGTTTGGCTTTGAGATGAGTTCAACAATTCTTCACATCGTATTGTAAACATTTGAATCACAAATGCATGTTCTTAGAGTTTAGTTTTTGTGATTAGATCTCACCCTATTTGTTTGTAATCATCGAAGTCTCTGTTGACGAGATATTTATGTTTTTTTATTAATGTGTTTGAGCATTTGTCCTATCATTTTATAAGAAAACATAGTCAATTACCACACCGGCCCAAAATTCTACTCAACTCATCAATATGGTTAATTCTAACTTATTAAGATACACTTTTGGGTGTGTTAGGTACAAATTTCCATGCATATGTTGCATCTTTGTAGAAATGTTGCAATTTTCATCGAAATCGTATGCTATCCATAGAAATGATGCAGCGGGGTATTACACTAGCCATGCATAACAAATCCACTTCCGCCATTTATTTCATTTCAATGTTTACAAAAAGCATCTTAATTTTATCTTGAATTTCCAGGCCCCTTGAGTGATAAATTGACACAACCTCTAATAAACATATTTGACAATTATTTTATCTAATTATATATTAGTGAAAACTAAAACAAATAATTATATTGAAATATTATTTATGAAAAATCTTCTAACATAATTTCTATGTGACAAATCTAAATATTTTTAGTTTCAAAATTTTGACTTAAAGTGTTGTAAAATGACATATATCCATTTGAAAATTATGGGAGTTTATGATAGTGCTGAGAGTAAGTACATCTGTAAATAAAATTTTAGACTCTGAGGCTCACACATGGATTAGATGTTGCATAGGTAATAACCAATTTTGATTCCATCTGCAATCATGGAGTCTTTGCGCTTTACTTTGGAACATGACAAACTTACTCTCCATGTTAATTTATTAAAGGTTGTTCCTTCTCATTGTCTCATAATCGACCCACAAGAAAATTTGGAAATGACAGTTCAACAGTCCCAGACAAAGAAAAAGGGTGCACAAAATTATCTAAAAACCACTCCTATAGCATCCAGGCTTAAACATGTACTAGTACTAGATTTGAATTTAAGGGAGTGTTTCATATAGCTTAATCGTTTATTTATGGGTTTACAAGCTAAAATACAAGATAAATGTGCAACTTGTTTCAGCGAACCATAGGTTTTTCCTGCAAAAAATGCTTATAGCTTAGCACAAATCCGCTACTCCTTATCAGGCCTAACTTATCGGGCACACCTGGGGATGGTGAAATACAATAGAGTACTTGCAAATAGTAAGGAGTGACACAGGGGGCGGTGAAATAACAAAGGTAGGGTTAAGTGAACCATTTTTGCATAAATAAGGGTAGTTAAGTGAAATTGTGGTGATAAATGCAAACCAATTCTTGTGTCTATATACCGAGGAAGAGAATGAGATTATAGCCCACCTAGCCCCGGTATAGCTAGTTCCGCCATTGCCCAAATCCATTCTCTAATACACCAAAATACCATCACCTCTTTACTCTCCTTAAATATCCCCAAAGAGATAATCCTCCCCCAAACTCTCTCTCTTGCCACTCTCCAATCCTCCCCCAAACTCTCTCTCTTGCCAATCTCCAATCCTCCCCCAAACTCTCTCTCTTGCCAATCTCCAATCTCCAATCTCCATGCAGCACTTTATTGTTATCTCATAGTCCCTCTCCATGTATCGAAAACCCCTACCAAGATTGAGAGAGGTACTAAAGTACCAAACACAGCACTAGAACTGTCCTTCCAACGTATCCAATACCATTCACCCCAACATGCCTTGGCCTTCCCCATAAAAGATATCTTACCGCCTCCGTCGTTTCAAATATTATGTCATTTTAGAATCTATATATGTAGTCAAACGTTTCAAAGTTTATCCATAAAAATACACAGGAAAATATTTAAATTAGTCATGTAGAAATAATATTGTTAGATATATAATAACAATTACTCCCAAAACTTTTTTATATTTTATAAACTTAATGGTCAAAGGTGTATATTGGAGACCATATGCCAATGTCTAAAACAACACATATTTTGGAGCAAAGGAAGTACTACACAAAAAAGGAATGAGCTACTTCATATTTGGCTCTTACATATATTTTATTTTCATTTCTTAGCTAGAGAGAGAACCTCCTCGTATTTTCCTAGCTTAATTCCTTTTACTTTCAATGAACCCTCAAGTCAACCGTTTTAGTTGAACACTTGTCCACTAACTTCAACTGACTAGCTAGTTGTGAAACTGAAATAATTATCTCAACTTCAACGTGTGGATAATATTGTGATGATTAGATGATTCATGTGAGTTAGACCCTCTCGGGTACTTCTCTATTTTCCAACCAGACGTACTTGCGTAAGAGTTAAGGTGGACATCCAGAATTTGATTCCGGTGGATGGGATTCATACCCCCATTACTCCATGCTAAGGGCACACTCGCGTGCGTGCTTGCGTGTGTGGCGGTGGTGGGGGTGTGTATGCATCCTAATTGTAAACTGAAAAAACTACAAGTGAATAGTGTATTTTAGCTTATATCTTGTATAGTAGATTACTTATACAACAATTTGAACAAACCTATTGACGAGGATTCTTGACCATGTCAATATTTGTGGTTAGAGCCTCCGTTAAAGTAGGCCCACATATTAGAGGTCTACTTTATAATAGTTATGAACTTACGATCAGTATTAAAAGGAAGTCTAATCTCGTTTGTTACAACCATACTAGTTGTATAACAGCTTGAGTCATAAGACGACCCGTCATTGATAACACATGACTAGTTATACAGTTTGGGCCATTCCCGACCAGCAAACTAGCCAGGAGATATAGTAGTTCCCTACGTGACTAACGTGAGAGCGGTTCTTGGCGTATCTAGCAACTTACAACAGTTAATTGGCTAAAAGACGTGACGGTTCAAGATTCAACGAAGGAACGTGCGTGAAGACATAAGGTGTTTTTAGTGGCATTAACTGTCACCCCTTCAATAGCTATAAAAGGGGTAGCCCACATATTCTGTAACAATAGACAAAAGTTCCCAATACATCTATATCCATAATCTCAACTCTCCGCGATCTTATTCTAATTGTATTCTTATACAAACACTCATTGTGTCCATAACAATATAGGTCTTCGTCTAGATTGTGCTCTCATATTATTTTTTTCCGGTAAACTCCATATGATACTCTTGGTCTCGATCATCGACACCTATACTCAACTGCCCTAGTGAGAATCTATAATCAGTCTATAGGACATGTATATATATAACTGGAGGGTGCTAATTAACTTAGCTACAAGCATTAATATTTGTAGTACGTATGCATACTCACTACGGCCTATACACTTACTTAAAGACAACTGAACAATTCTATATATAAATAAAGCACCTAACAACCAGGAGAAACCATAAAATTTACCATTATATATAGAATCATTCGAAGGAAAAAATATATATTCAAGTTGAACAATGAGAAGGTCATAATTAAAACTTCAGAACCCTGAGGACTGAACTGAAAAGAATAGTATTTGCATGGACGACGAGCAAAAGTAAGAAATACTAGAAAAGCAGTCGAATATATACTTACTTCAGAAAAGAAAGCCCGACAAGAATTGTCTAAAAGATAAGAAAACAAAGGGAGAAATAGATCCAATGCACTCCGCATTCATCCAGTTTGATTACGCACATGGATAAAAACACTAGTTGTACACTATTCCCTCCGTTCGTTTTGGGTTTAGTTTTTGTTCTCAAATAGACGACGTTTTGGGTTTTCTAGGTAGTGTTTTCTCAAAGTGCCCCTATTAAAAGCAGGTTGATATGAATGCAATTACTCTAATCCCCTCACTGCTAAGCTGCTGTTGGACTTTTGGACTTGCGGATTGGATTAGTGGAGTACTAATTGGGCGCTACTAATTACATATGATAGTCTTTAAGAGGGGCAACTAAGTCTCAAATGAAGGAATTAAACACCAACTTGTTTTATGTGATAGGCTAGATCGTCTAAGTAATTCCGAAACGGAGGGAGTATATTGCATGCAATGCTTAGCTGCTTGATTGATATGACGTGTGAAGGAAAAGTTCACTTGATATGTGACTTTGCAGGATGTAAATGACAGTTCGGAAGTCCGAGCGCAATCGAGTAGTAGTTCTACACGGGACTCGACGAGGATAAGAAAACATTGGGAGAGATGCTATCTTCGATGGAACAGTAGCGTACAGATCTCAACTATAATATTGACGATTCCATGTCTGGACTCGACGAGGATAAGAAAACATTGGGAGAGATGCTATCTTGGAAGGAACAGTAACCAATGGAACAGTAGCGTACAGATCTCAATTATAATATTGACGATTCCATGTCTGGACATCGCAACCCCCCCATCTGGTCTCGTTTCGGCACTACAATCTTTGGATGAGTCGACAAAAAAGACGATCGATCTAGTGACCGTGAATGGGAAAAGAAACAGAAGGAAGGCCAGTGAAACAGAAATGCTAGAAAGAGAAGAAAGAGACAGCGAGTAGATGGATTGCTTCTTTATTCTTGCCCATTATAGCAAGAAATCCAGTTAATAATCGAATCTTTCTTTGGAGGTATACAGGCCTACTGATCGAGCTCAAGAAATCTTCCTCAGAACGTGCAGGAACACAAGGCCTATTGTGTCTGGTTTAATTGCCCGAATTGGGATCGAGAAAATAAGAAACAAAAAAATTAATTTGAACAAATAATTAAGAAGGCAATCGTCACTTCTCCGAGAGAAAAAGAGGGGTCTTCATCGTGTTTTAGTTGATTGAAGGCAAGATAATAGAGAAGTCCGAGATTTATTTGAACAGATCTTGATGATCCCGGCGATCAACTGAGACCAGAAAGGAGGGGGAAATATGAACAGATAGTACTGATAACCGAAACCAAACAGGAAAACGAAGCTAAGACCGAAAAGGAAACGAGATGGCTTTCCAAAGAAAGGGATCTCTTGATCCGTTGTTTCCAGACACAAAGGATCAAAACTAACAAGCCAAATCTATTTGTTCATGAGACTGGCTGGCTCCAACTAATCGAGGCGAAAGCAAAGAGGGGAAACCTAAAATGATCGAAAGGCGGTACAATTAGTTAATCGAAACTTGGATGGATTCCTTTTATCCGGTTAATGGTCTTGTTTACACACTGTTAATTAAGGCGACGTGTTGTGGGGGGCAGGAAGTTGAGTACACCGATGTGCGTACGTACCATGACGAGCTTGAGAACTCGAAGAGGCGGCCGCGGCCGGAGAAGATGATGAGCGCGACCTCGGCGTCGCACAGCAGAGAGAGCTCGTACGCCTTCTTGAGCAGCCCGTTCCGCCGCTTGGCGAACGTCACTTGCCGGCTTATCTTGTTCTCGATCCGTTTCAGCTCCAACTTCCCGCGACCCATCTTCCTCCTTCAGTTCTTCTTCTTCTTCTCTCTCCCTCCCTCTCTCCTGCTACTTATGCAAGCCAGAGGGATATCTGATTATATGCTTGGTGCCTTTAGTCTCTCTCTCTCTCTCTCATCTCTAGATGTCTCTTAGCTATCAAACTGTCCATCGGTAGCGATCACTCGGCCCCCCGTTGCCTGTCCTCTCTCCTCTCTCTCACTAACTCGGTACTGTCGCTTTTGGGGAGGTGGTGGCGCGCCCCCTCACTGACGATCGCATAATATGATGTGCGAGCGAGCGAGCGAGCGAGCGAGAGAGGTCGACGTCAATAATCTCTCTATCTCGAGGAGGAGAGAGAGAGGCGTATACGAGCGCAGCAGTAAATGTAGCCGTACGTCACGTAGCTGAGCCGAGGCGGAATGGCAGAGAGTGGGCGACGCGTGTCGACGAGCGTGTGGCTCGCGGCCTGCGGGCGGAAGTAACCGACAAGTTAGACCCACGGCCTGCTTGCTGCTATTCAGCTCAGCTACTAGGGCTTGCAGGGCTTTCCTTTCCTCGGTTCTCTTTCAATTGGACCAGAAAGTCGATTAAAGGCGACTGAATAGGAGCATTCAGTCTTTTTCACCCTTGGGATATTTGATTTTTTCTCCACTCCAATAGCTACGAAGATTAGATACACAAAAACACATCAAAAATCTTACGTTGAAACCAAAAACTCCTAGGGCAAATCCCCCGGCCAGTCTAACCGCCGGTTGTAGGGTCAGTCACCCCAAGTAATCTCAAATTGATTTAACTTTTGATTTTGATATCCAAATTATCTAAGATTTCAAACATAGCTCATCAAGAAGGTCCAAAACCTATTATAATCGACGATCGGGACGAACGAAGCTAAAGTTACATGAATTTTTTGTTCGATATCAACAAGGCACGAAAACTGTAGAAAATCAAACTTTGATCTGAAAACTTGCTTGTGGATTTAAAATAGTCAAGATGATCATATATCAATACCCACGGATCCTAGTAAACTAGATCAAAAGAGACAATCAAAACCATAAGAACACAAAAAAATCCCAAAAACATCAAAGAAAGAAAGAACAAGATGTAACTCATCTTGGGGCAAACCTTGCTTGGATTGATTCAAGGTATTGTTGGTTTACAGTCACTATACCATGGAGGATAAAAACTCCATACTTTTCCCTTTTCTCTATCTCCATTTTTTTCAAATCACAAATTAGGGTTTTCTAGGCTTGAGTTGGTTTGGTGCAAATGCTACACTCATCCCATTTATAGTGGAGACTAGGTCTAGAGAAAAACCTATCGGGCAGCCGTTAAGCCCATACACAAACGGGTTTACACTCACGCACGCTTCTAAAAGTGGAAGACAAATCGAGGCTCCCGAATACGTCTCTTCGCGATCTCCGTCTTCTCTTTACCTAAACTGCCTCTCTTTGCACTGTCTTGCGTCGTGGTTTCTCTAATGTCACCAACCCAGTATTTTGACGAAGATACCAAAATACACGTTCTCAATCCTTCTCTAAAGGTTGAGTCCAATCATCATGAAGCAATCCCATGTTTTACCACGCGTAGGTTCATCAATGACTCTCTTAATGTTGGCAAGTCTCTCTCATCTGGCTCCCACCAGAACCACCATAGCACTTGCACCGACCTCTTCATTAGTTGCACTCTTCAGTAGTTGAATCCCATGACTTTGTACAGAGGCAAAAGAAATGAAAACAAAAACAAAAAATACAAAGATGTTATGAGAACCCTAGCCATTGTGAGATTGTTGTTTGAAAGCGGGCTTCGCACTGTACATATTCAAGCTGGCTTCGCTCTGTACATATTCCATTTTCTTCGTAATATATAACTTAGTAGTCTCTCTTACTGTTTAAAATTTTAAAAAATCTCATAACTTTGGCCTAACCCACAAAATTCACCGTCTTCCCAGCACAAAAAAACCTTCTAGCCTGTTAGACCACCGCCCTCATGAATTTTTGCCAAATCTTAGACTACACCGCTCGGTCTTCCACTACTACAAAACATGCTATACTAGACACCCCATCACAGACTTTGGAACCGTCTGTGATAAAATTATCACAAATGGTTCTTCGTTAACCGTCTGTGATAAATAAGTATCACAGGCGGTTCTTGAACCGTCTGTGATATAGCCTATCATAGACGGTTCTTTCCGTCTGTGATTTACTTACAAGAACCGTCAGTGATATACAAGCACTATAAGTAGATATGCTCCCGACAGGCCCCCTTTCCATTCCATTTGAGGCGCCGCCACCCTGCTGCTGCTGCTGCCTCCTCCCCATTGGCCACCCTGCTGCTGCTGCTGCCTCCTCCCCCGTTTTGAGCTGTTACCCCTGCCTCCTCCTCCCCCATTGCGGCACCTCTGCTGCGTCCTCCCACATTGCGCCACCTTGGAGAGAAGGGTAACGATATGTAACCCTTTATTTTTACTCTAGACTAATCACTAATGTGTAACGATCTGTAACCCTTTATATTTGCTCTAGTCTAATCACTAATGTGTTTGGTCATTATGAATGGTACTTGTGGTTTATTAATATAATTTAACACTAATTAATTTGTTACGTGCGTATACGTGTAGATGGACCGAAACTGGATGTACATTGAGAACCTTGTGAGTGAAGAGTATATTAATGACGTGTTTGCTTTTAGAAGAGCCGCGAAAGGTGATATGTTGAAGAAGGGATAAAATTTATGTCTTGTCCATGCATTGATTATGTAATATGAAAATGTTTAACAACCCTATGCAGATCGAAGCTCACTTAATACGAAGGGGTTTCAAAAAAGGATATACATGTTGGAGCAGTCACGGTGAAGAGCAGATTATACCGGAAGTCAGTAATGACGACATCGCCGAGGAAGTCAATGATATGCAGGGTATGGAATGTGCTTTTGATGAGGATAGATCGCATGATGACAATCTGGATCAGATGCTACGTGATGCAAAATGGAACTACGGTGAGAGAGAGTTTTGTAAATTCGAGGGCTTAATGGAGGACTCGGGAAAACCTTTGTTCCCTGTCTGCAAGCTGGAATACATAAGGTTGTCAACTGTACTTGAACTGCTGAAATTGAAGGCAAGCAATGGTTGGTCCGACAAGAGTTTTACGGCGTTGTTAGGTCTCTTAGCTGACATCCTTCCGGAGGGAAACGTGTTGCCCAGCACAACCTACCAAGCTAAGAAGGTTCTTTGTCCATTGGGAATGAAAGTAGAAAGAATACATGCATGTCCGAACGATTATATCCTCTACCGTAAAAGAGTATGCAGACATGCATGTATGTCCCGTGTGCAAAGCATCCCGATACAAGCGTAAGAATACTGCTAAGGCCAAGCAAGGACCTCCTGCTAAGATGTTGTGGTATCTGCCTATGATTCCATGTTTGAAGCGTTTATTTGCGAACCGAAAGGAGGAAAGATTGATGTGTTAGCACTCGGAGGAGCGTAAGAAAGATGGGAGGCTCAGACACCCTGCTGATTCTGCCCAGTGGAGAAACTTCGATCGGAACTTCGAAGAGTTCGGTGCGGAACCGAGGAACATAAGGTTAGGGTTGAGTACGGACGGAATGAATCCTTTCGGTAACATGAGCAGCCGACATAGCACCTGGCCTGTGAATCTATGTATGTACAACATTCCTCCTTGGCTGTGTATGAAGCGGAAATACATTTTAATGTCACTACTTATCCAAGGGCCGAAGCAACCTGGGAACGATATTGATGTGTACCTAGCACCATTGCTGGAAGATCTTGTGACACTTTGGAACGAAGGGGTACAAGTATGGGATGTGTACAAACGAGAGAACTTCACTTTACGCGCCATGTTATTCTGCACCATCAATGATTTTTCTGCCCTTGGTAACCTGTCGGGGTTCAGTACAAAAGGAGCCAAAGCCTGTCCGGACTGCTTAGATGGTACTGAGAGTGTATGGCTGAACAACTCACGTAAAACTGTGTATATGCATCACCGTAAGTTCCTTCCCAGGATTAACCCATACCGCAAGATGAAGAAATAATTCGACGGAAATAAGGAGGACGGTTCAGCTCCAAGGGCTTTTAGAGGGAAAGAGGTCTATGATATGGTTAAGGATATCGATGTTGTGCTTGGAAAGGGACGTAAATTAAGGACCCCTCAGAAAAACATCTGGAAGAAGCGATCAATTTTTTGGGACTTGCCTTATTGGGAGCACTTAGAAGTTCGCCACTGCATCGACGTCATGCACGTGGAGAAGAATGTATGTGATAGCTTGATTGGTCTCTTACTGAACATTAGTGGCAAAACAAAAGACGGTGTTAACGCACAGCGTGACTTGGTTGATATGAACATAAGAACCGAGTTAGCACCGAAAGAGACCGATAAAGGACGAACGTACCTTCCCCCAGCTTGCTACACTTTGTCCAAGGCCGAGAGAATTAAACTGTGTCAAAGCTTGCATGGTGTGAAAGTTCTGTCCGGTTACTCCGCCAATATTAAGAAACTTGTTCCCATGAAAGATTTGAAATTAATTGGTATGAAGTCTCATGATTGTCATATGCTGATGACACAGATGCTTCCTGTTGCAATTAGGAGTATCTTGCCAAACAAGGTCCGAGTGGCAATCTTTAGGCTGTGTTATTTCTTTAACTCAATTGCTCAGAAGGTCATCGATCCCGAAGGACTCGACGCTCTGCAGGCCGAGGTGGCGGCGACTCTATGTCATCTTGAGATGTATTTCCCTCCGTCATTTTTTGATATCATGGTCCATCTCATTGTTCACCTTGTGAAAGAGATAATGATATGCGGCCCTGTGTTCCTACATTATATGTAATCTTTCGAGAGATACATGGGAATTCTGAAGTCCTACGTACGGAATCGATCTCGGCCGGAGGGCAGTATTATCGAAGGTTATGCAACCGAAGAGGTCATTGAGTTCTGCGTGGACTACATGGCTCAGGTGGAACCGATAGGTGTGCCTCTATCTCGTCACGAGGGGAGACTGGAGGGTATCGGGACCATCGGGAGGAAAGCAATCACTCCCGATCTAGATTACATACGCGCAGGCCCATTTTACGGTCTTGCAACACATGACCCAAGTGTCCCCGTACATTGACGAGCACAAAGACATGGTACGCCAATAGAATCCAGACCGGTCGGAGGTTTGGATAACGAGAGAGCACAACCGTCGGTTCAACGAATGGTTAAAGATGCGATTCACTGGGAGGCCATCAAGTGATGAAACGCTGCTATGGTTGGCCAAAGGACCAAAATTTACAATTATGACATGGCAAGGATACGACATAAATGGGTACACGTTTTACACGGCAGCTCAGGATAGGAAGAGCACATCCGAGCAATGGTGTCCGCATAGATGCATTTCACGAGGGTTCAATACTCGCGGGGCACGCGGGTTGAACTCGTACTATGGGTTCGTAGAGGAGATTTGGGAGCTTGACTATGTACTTTTCAAGATCCCCCTGTTTCGATGTCATTAGGTTAAACTTCCGCAGGGCGTAAAGGTCGACAAGTACGGCGTCACTACTGTGGACCTTAGACGTGTCGGATACAAGGACGAACCATTCGTACTCGCTAAGCAAGTTGTTCAAGTTTTTATGTAATGCATCGTTGGACCGTAAAGGCGACTAGAGGGGGTGAATAGGAGCACGCTCACTTTTTCACAAATTATGAACTCAATACAAATTAACTCCGGTAGCTATTAGG
Source organism: Hsuehochloa calcarea (assembly GCA_036346395.1). Lineage (NCBI taxonomy): Eukaryota > Viridiplantae > Streptophyta > Magnoliopsida > Poales > Poaceae > Hsuehochloa > Hsuehochloa calcarea. Next base: position 34,622,908 of record CM070597.1, read on the forward strand.
AAGCTATGAAGATCAATATACCAAGATCTGTGGAAGACTAGTATTGAATCCAATTAAACCCTAAGCAATATAACAAAATCAACTAAGATTACCAAGACTCACAAAGACAAAGTGGTCCGATCGTTATACTCAACCGGTCGGACCGATTGTCGCGCGGTCCGACCGGCGTTGTCTTGGCGGTCGGACCGCTCCAAAATCGGTCGACCGGTGATGACGGCGCGATCGACCGGCCGACTCGTAACCGATCTACAACAAGAAAATCACCCGATGACGGTTGCAATTAGGTGAAACTTTTGATTCTCAACTCCAATCTTTATGAAACTTTGCACACACCTTCTATATGCTATTGAGGACCTATTCCAATCGAATATTATGATAATTCTTGAACGATCTTGAGCAATTGTCAATTGATTAACGTAAGGTCTAAAACCGCAAGAACGAAAACTTGATCCTAAAGCTTGTTCGTGAGAGATTGATGATCAAGATGATGCTAGATAGATTCACACATATCACAGCAAGCTAATTCACGTGAAAGAATCAATCACAAACTCGTGGATCAAAGAAAGCCCTAAAATCACCAAATTGAAAGCAAGAACGAAAAGAGACTTATCTCAAGCAAACCTTGCATAGATTGATTTCGTGATTGAAGCTGGATTACATCCACACCATCATGGATCAAGAAACAATCAAGGATCACGAAATTCACCACAAACCATCAAGAGCCCTAGCCTCCACCTCAACTCCCCTAAAGACAATTAGGGTTTTGAAACATCAAAAGGCGAGAGAGAGAGAGGTGCAGCCACCATCTCCTCCTATTTATAGTGGAGGCCTAAAACTCTTAGGGTTTGACTTAATTGGGCTCCGTTAAGGCCCACTAACAAACGGGTCACACACGCACGCTCGCAAAGCGCCGTCTTTAACCTTTTGACCTAAACCGCTTCACCATGCATCATGGATTCGCCAATAGGTCACAATTGTCCATCTTGTGTCACGCTTGAGTCGTTGACTCACCCGCATCGCCGATCGCTCGACCTCAACTCTTCAAGTCTAGTCCCGATTCTCCTCGCCGCTGACCGTCCGTTGACCACCAAGCTACCCGCACAACCACGCATAAGAAAACACGATTCGGAACAAGTTCTTCACAACTTGACCCATGTTAGTCAAAACATGCATCATGCAAATCATATGCCATGAAACCAATGACTTTGATCTAACAAAACAACATCGCCACGGTTGGCCGACGTTCAAGTAGTTACGGTCCGACCGCTCCAGTGAGCGGTCGATCGCCCCCATGGCGGTCGGACCGCTCCACGTGAGCTTGGCCGGACCGCCTATAGGACTTAGCCAAATTCAAGCTCCCAAAATCAAACCTTCGGAAACTTTAAACCAATAGAACTTTTCACCGAGGCTCCAAAAATCATGAGACCAAGTGCATTGGGATCCCCTTACTTGTCTACAACACCTATTTTTGGCCCACTTCGATTTGAACACTTTTGGTCATCGCCGGTCCGATCGCCTCGGATGGCCGGTCCGACCGATTTGGGACCGGTCGGACCATTGCAAAGACCGGTCGGACCGCCCCGCCCGTAATGCTCGTAGCTTTGTCGAAAACGCGTGAAACGACAAACCGTAAACGCCATTGCCAATTGTCACATCATCCTAAGATCCGGAGCATATCCCCATGAAATCCACAATCTCCCCTTGATGAACACATTGGCAATTATCCAGAAAATGTAAGTAAGAGGTTTGAAAACGAGTTTACTCGCAGTTTTCGCACAAAGGCACAACTTGGTCCATAAGCAAGAAAAAGCAATGAAAATGACCAAGCTGGCATCAGAAATAGTATAGGCATGTGAGACAAGGCAAAAGTAAGCATAAAAACTTTGATTTCCATAAAGGGTCAAAATTCTCACATGAGGTCCATATGAATAAACAATTGTTCAATTGACCTATGATCATTGTGAGTATAAAAGAATGCAATTCAAGTTCAGAATATTCAATAAGACAATAAGAATGCAACTCAAAAACTCCCCCTCACTATGATCATCAAATTTCAAATTTTCGTTTCTCCTTTGTATAAACTTCTCCCCAATCTTCTCATTAACACATCTTCTCCAAATAAGAGTAGCAAAGAAATATTACACATCTTCTCCCAAAGAAATATCTTCATTTAACACATCTTCTCCCCTTTGACAATGGATTCATCAAGGAATCACTCTCATCCAGGATAACAAGTAGAGAATAAAGAAAGAAGCGAAACAAAAGAAGCATAAAGAGGAATATGCATGAAGTGCAATGGAGTGGCTTCAATTTTGTATTTTTCAATTTTTGATTACAAGAAGCTTTGGAGATTACCCAAAAGAACAAGCTAGTATCTCTAATAATGCACAAACAAAGATATCAAGCCCGACAGTAGCTAGCAAGATCATGGTAAGACATATATATCAAAGCTAAGCACAAAGGCTCAAAAGTAAAGCAATAGATTTGATCAATTTAAGCAACGCTCAAATTCAAAGAAGTTCATCAACAGGATCCTAAAGTGAAATTGGCCATGTCAAATGTCAAAGTGAGATCAAAAATCTAACAAAGACCACAATGAAGAGTCAATCAAGTCCCGTATTGAATCATTTTGCTCAATATTTTGTAAACGCCCATTTGTCAACATTTTTCTCATTTGCATTGAATATTGAAGTTGACTAATGATCTAACTTAGTGACAAGATCCTGACTAGGAGCCATCCACAAACTCATCCTAAGCTTCACCAAAAGTTGATTAAAGGTATATCTTAGTAAAGAAGATCCCGGACTAGGAGCCATCCACAAACTCTTTCTAAGCTTCTACCGGGCGACAAATCTTGAGGTTCATGTCATTTCGACAAGCGGTCCCCATGAGATCGTTCTGTTCATCAAACTATCTCCAAGTTCATGTCATTTGACAAGGCCTCGTAAGAATAGTTTGGCACAATTTAAGCATAAGACAATCTTGATTTTCATTTTTCACAAGAGCAGTTTTAGAATCTCAAGAACACAAAAGCTCAAGTAATGGTCAATTTTAGATCAAAGAGCTTAACAAAGCAATTCTGACAGGGCCAATGTCACAAGAGGAGCACTAATTACGCAACTCGCTAAAACATCCACAAATTGCAATTTCTTAGTTTGAGTTGTTTAAAAGGTTCTAGCTCATATAGCAAAGACTTAGCTACACATGTAAAAGCATGATAATTCTAGCAAGTCAAAGAACTAGACATGACATTGAGCAAGAATTGAAATACAAAAGCTCTAAAGGGTAATAGGCAAAGCTTCATCAATTTTAAAAGATAAGGTAAAATCTTATATTACAATGCATTTTTTTTGAATTTTTCATACCACTTGTTGTATTTTTCATATGAATGCAATATGACACAATGAGATGCAATTAAAAGGCCTAAAATCTAAAAAGTTCAAAAGATCACTAAGTTCGTAAAAAGAACAATAAAAGATCAAAAGAACAAGGAAAGATAAGAAAAGATCAAACTCCCCTCAAACCAACCCATAAGGATAAATTACCCTAACTCACTTCTTAAGGAGGAAAATCTGTTTGATCTAAAGGCTTGGTAAGAATATCCGCCAATTGAGCTTCTGACTCTACAAAGTGCATCACAATATCACCTTTTTCAACATGATCTTTAAGGAAGTGAAAGCGAATGTCTATGTGCTTAGTCCTAGAATGTTGCAATCGGGTTTTTAGCAATATTAATAGCGTAAGTGTTATCACGTAAAAGAGGAACACTAGCAAAGTTTAACCCATAATCTTTCAAAGTGGACGCTATCCACAAAATCAAGCACAAACAACTAGCAAAGAAGAACATACTCCGCCTCAAGAAGGATTGTGCAATGTAAGACCGCTTTCTAGAAGACCAAGATACAAGAGAAGTGCCTAGAAAGTGACAGTGCACGAGGTACTTTTCCTATCTAACCGACGACCGCAAAATCGAATCAAAAACCTCTAATGGACAAAGTCAAGAGCATGAATACCAAATGCCATATAAGAGAGTAGAGTGTAAATACCGAATATGCGCTTAACGGCTTGGCGATGGGAAGTTCTCGAGACGCTCAAATCTTGCACAAAGGCATACCGTGAAGTGAATGTCCGGTCTCGAGGTCACAAATCTGAAGGGAGCCGATCATGTCACAGTACTCGCGCTGATCCACAACTTCTCCTTCCTCATCCGGATCCAAAACAGTTGAAGTTGCCATGGAGTGGAAATTGGCTTGCAATCACCCATGTTGAAGCGCTTGAGAAGATCTTTAGTGTACTTCGTCTCGATGGATGAAAGTTCCTTCCTTGCATTGCTTGATTTGAAGTCCCAAAAGTAATTAAGCTCTCCCATCATACTCATCTCAAATTCCCTAGACATAGTGTCGTAAAAGTCGAAACAAGAGCATTAGAGGAACCACCAAAGATAATATCATCCACATAAATTTGAGCAAGCAGAAGTCATTGTCACGCCTAAGAATGAATAGGGTTTTATCCACTTTACCCATCTCAAAATTATTTTTAAGCAAGAAGGTCTTAAGTCTATCATACTGTGCTCTAGGGGCTTGTTTAAGACCATACAATGCTTTAGATAGCTTGAAAACACGATTTGGATATTTAGGATCCTCAAAACCGGGGGTTGCTTAACATACACTTCCTCATCTATGAAACCATTTAAAAGGCACTTTTAACATCCATCCGATATAATTTAAAACCTTTTGATGCAAAGAAATGCAAGGTAATGCGAATGGCTTCTAGTCTAGCAACAGAGCAAATGTCTCATCAAAATCTAACCCTCAACTTGGTCAAACCCCGAGCTACCAATCGGCCTTATTTCTAACCACGTAACCATCCTCACCTTGTTTATTCTTAAACACCCAACGGTTCCTATAACATTATGACCACTAGGAGATTCTACTAGGTTCCAAACTTTGTTCCTTTCAAAATTCTCTAACTCCTCATGCATGGCATTTACCCACTAGAATCGATAAAGCATGTGATATATCGCGGGTTCAAAAGAAGCAACAAAAGCCGAATGAGAGTAGAGATTTGGATCATTATACCGGAGCGAGTGACTCGCTCATGTAGATTACCTATTATCCGCTCCGAGGATGTCTCTCAATGCGAAGTGGAGCGCCGGGTGAGATGTCGCTTTCTTCTACCTCCGCAGTATCGCTGATGATGATGATGCAAAGGGGGCCTCAATCAAGGTGAAGTAGACGAGCGTGTTCTTGTACAATATGGGCGCCTCAAGCAGCAGATGAGGGAATGACATTTGCTTCGTCCTCATCTTCCTCCACAAAAATGCTCTCTCACACCAGAATCATCTCAGAGCAATTGATCTAGCTCTGTGGCTAGTCTCATCAAAAGTGACATTACAAGTCTCCAATAATGTTAGTCTCAGATATAAAAACTCGAAAACCCTCGAATGAGCAGGATAACCTGAAATATCCCATCAAAAGTTCTTGACTCAAATTTATCTAAGTTGCTGTCTTAAGGATAAAACATTTTGATCCAAAACTCAAAATGTGAAACAGAGGGTTTTCTACCAAAACGAAGCTCATAAGGAGTCTTGCCTAAAGAAGGTCTCAAAAGACACGATTGGCAATATGGCAAGCAAGAGCAATAGCTTCGCCCAAAATCTCCTAGGTGTGCTATACTCATCTAGCATCGCCCTAGCCATTTCGACCAAGGTCCTATTCTTCCTTTCCACCACGCCATTTTGTTGAGGGACGTGGAGAGGAGAACTGATGCTCAATACCACGCCAAAGACAAAAAGAAGCAAAAGAAGCATTTTTGAACTCCGTACCATTATCATCGCGAATCGCTCTCAAAGCACCAGAAGCTCGAAGCCAAACGAAGAACAAGATCATGAAAATAACCAAAAGCTTCATCCTTTGAAGTAAGAAAGAACACCCAAGTATATCTAGAAAGATCATCGACTATGACAAGAATATACCATTTTCCACCGATCGACCGGACTCTAGCAGACCAACAAGATCCATATGAAGCAACCGTCCCGGTCCGTCTACCATAACCATAGTCACAGAAGGGTGTGAGGCGGCAACTTGTTTGCCATGCCTACAAGGTGCACATACAAAGATCTTTGACAACTTTGAGCTTAGGCAAACCTCTCATGAGATCAAGGTTGCTAACTCGCGTCAAATGATCAAAACCAATGTGCCCCAAACGTCGATGCCAAAGCCAAAAATCGAAGAAGATGTAAGCAAACATTTAAGAGATCCAAAGAAGAGATTCTCAAAAGTCACTCCAAAAATTCTACCAACTCTAGAGATTCCAAACACAAGCTCACCAAGAGAATCAAGCACACGACAAGCATTTTTCTTAAAAATAGTCTCATAACCATCATCAAGAAGTCGAGAAACGAAAGGAGATTATACCTAAGCTTGTCGACAAGAGCGACATCCTTTAGAATGAATTTGTTGTTTACCCTAATTGATCCTGTTCCTTCAATTCGCCCTTGTGTATCATCTCCAAAGGTGATGAAGTCATCACCTGTTGCTCGCGTGAAAGAGGTGAACCATTTTGAGTTTCCGGTCATGTGGCGTGAACATCCGGAGTCAACGAACCACGTGTTCTTCCCCTTTCCGCGATAATCCTGAAAATCAAGGAGCAAGAACGATGTGTCTCAATCATCGGGATTAGATAAACAAGATTTAGGAATCCAAAGATCGAGACACACGCCCGCAAGGAGTATACAAACCGTAAGTACTATCCTTGATTTCATTTAACATTCGACATGAGCAATGTTTAACTTAACATGAGACTTAGACTGTCCATGGGCGGTCTGACCGGCTTTGTGCTGGCGGTCAGACCGGTGACCAAAACGGTCAGACCGGTGACCACCAGCGGTCAGACCGCCAGTCTGATACACATTAGAATTAGGATGTCTAGAAACATAATGATTTGCATGAGAGAAAAATCCTAATCCAGGTTTATTCTTTTCAGTGTTACCATGTCTCATAGAAGCTCTAGGTTGCATGAATGAAATTCTATCAAAATTTTTCCTATCATTTTTCAACCTACGCCAACAGTATTCAATCAAATGTCCACCTTTTTTGCAATAAGTGCAATGGTACTTGGTACCACTAGAAGAGGCACCATTTGAATTAATACAAGGTTGGGCAAAGCCTGCAGATTTAAAAGATGTTTTTGCAGGTTGAGTTTTGAATTCAATTAAACCTTTTTCCAAGACTTGAATGACTTTTGGGTTTGAATTGTCTTGAAAGGAATTGAATCCTAAACCTTGCTTCTTATAAGGAGTTTTAGATTTGTCAAGAATCATGTTTAATTGTTTCTTACCTTTAGAAAATTTCTCTAATGTATCATGAAGGTAAGCATTTTCTTTTCTCAAGTTGACACAAGAATCACAAGTTTTATCCATAGATTTTTCCTTATACAAAGCAATTTCAAGCTTAAGAGTGGAACATGAAGCACAAGTAGTATTTTCAATATTGTCCTTAAGCTTAGCATATTTGACTCTAGCAGCTTCTAAGATATCTTTGATTTCACGTTCTTTTTCTAAGCATGAAGTGCAAGGGCTAGAATCAAAAACATCAAAAGCAATCAATTTACTAGATTCTAAACATTTTTCACAAGGAGCACTTTTAATTTCATTTAGTTCAGATTTAGCATTCTCAAGTTGTTGTACACAAATATTGTGAGCGATTGTAACTTGGTAATTTCGAATGCATAGCATGACAAGATAAACATTCATCGAGTTCAAGAGTCTTAGCATTTTAAGCTCTACTTTCAGTTTGCTAATTTTTGACTCTAATTTCTTATTTTTTGTCATAACAAATTCAAGCGCTTCATCTTGACTAAGCAATTGCTCAACTATAGAATCATATTTAGCAGAAAGCTCATCATAAGAAAAAGATACCTCATTATCATCAATGTCGTCCGTGTCGGCCATGAAGCACATGCCAGTGAAATCTTTGGCCTTCCCTTTCTTTTTACCTTGAGGGATCTCCTCCTCCTTGTCCTCCTCACTCCCGGTATCCACATCGCTCAAGGATTGATCCTCAAAAGCGGCAAGGACCCGGTGAGCAGCCTTCACAAGCTTATTTGCCTCATACCTTGATTTGTTGAAAGGAGGCTTCTTCCAAGTCGGCTTTCCTTCCTTATGATTGCTCTTACCTTTCAAACTTGGGGCAATTTGTCTTGATATGATTGAGCTCACCACATTCATAGCATGTTACCGACCACCTCTCTTTTGTTTCTCACATTATTGTAGGCCCGTGAATTTCTTAGCTAGAAGAGCTAACTCGCTTCAGAATACTTTCAAGCTCCTCTTCATGAATAGCAGATAAACAAGCAAATGAAAATCCGTAAGAAGATTCACAAGAGTCATCAAAAGCCTTTTGAGAGGATCTGCTACCAAAGCTAAATTATCTTTCTTAGGATGATCAACTCTTTTAATTTCATGAGTCTTGAGTTTACTATAAAGCAATTCTAAAGTAAGACTTGAAAGATCAACATTTTCTTCTATAGCAAGAGCTTTCATCTCCCACTCCTTGGTGTTGATTGCGGCCAAGAGATGGGTGGCATTTTCAGATTGAGAATATTCAATATCAACAACTTTCATTTGATTAATTACTTTATTAAAGCGATCGAAAATGTCATCGATGCTCTCTCGGGACGCATCTCGAATTTATTGTACTCACGCTTGTAAACAGCTTGGCGACCTTTTGATTTGGGACGAACCTCATGATATGTTTCGAGAGTGTTCCAAATTTCATGCGTGCTTGAAAGATTGCAAATTCTATCATATTCTTGTCTACCAAGTGCACCATATAAAAGATTCTTAGCCTTATTGTTGTTAGCCAAAAGAATTGCGTAGCGTGTAGCAATTTCAGAATAACCAATGGGCTCTAACAACATCCCAAATAGCTTGTCCTCGCTCTCAAGAAAGACGCGCATACGATTCTTCCAATAGGCATAGTCGTGCCCATCGAAGATATGCGGTTTAGTAGAAAACTTATCCATCGCCAAAGTTCAAAGGACCGGTTAAGATCAAGATTGAACTAACCGGCTCGATACCACTTGTTGGACCGTAAAGGCGACTAGAGGGGGTGAATAGGAGCACGCCACTTTTTCACAAATTATGAACTCAATACAAATTAACTCCAAGAGCTATTAGAAAGCTATGAAGATCAATATACCAAGACAAATGAAGACTAGTATTGAATCCAATTAAACCCTAAGCAATATAACAAAATCAACTAAGATTACCAAGACTCACAAAGACAAAGCGATCGACCGTTATACTCAACCGGTCGGACCGATTGTCGCAGCGGTCGACCGGCGTTGTCTTTGGCGGTCGGACCGCTCCAAAATCGGTCTCGACCGGTGATGACGGGCGGTCCGACCGCCGACTCCGTAACCGATCTACAACAAGAAAATCACCGATGACGGTTGCAATTAGGTGAAACTTTTGATTCTCAACTCCAATCTTTATGAAACTTTGCACACACCTTCTATATGCTATTGAGGACCTATTCCAATCGAATATTATGATAATTCTTGGAACGATCTTGAGCAATTGTCAATTGATTAACGAAAGGTCTAAAACCGCAAGAACGAAAACTTGATCCTAAAGCTTGTTCGTGAGAGATTGATGATCAAGATGATGCTAGATAGATTCACACATATCACAGCAAGCTAATTCACGTGAAAGAATCAATCACAAACTCGTGGATCAAAGAAAGCCCTAAAATCACCAAATTGAAAGCAAGAACGAAAAGAGACTTATCTCAAGCAAACCTTGCATAGATTGATTTCGTGATTGAAGTGGATTACATCCACACCATCATGGATCAAGAAACAATCAAGGATCACGAAATTCACCACAAACCATCAAGAGCCCTAGCCTCCACCTCAACTCCCTAAAGACAATTAGGGTTTTGAAACATCAAAAGGCGAGAGAGAGAGGTGCAGCCACCATCTCCTCCTATTTATAGTGGAGGCCTAAAACTCTTAGGGTTTGACTTAATTGGGCTCCGTTAAGGCCCACTAACAAACGGGTCACACACGCACGCTTCGCAAAGCGCCGTTTTAACCTTTTGACCTAAACCGCTTCACCATGCATCATGGATTCGCCAATAGGTCACAATTGTCCATCTTGTGTCACGCTTGAGTCGTTGACCTCACCCGCATCGCCGATCGCTCGACCTCAACTCTTCAAGTCTAGTCCCGATTCTCCTCGCCGCTGACCGTCGTTGACCACCAAGCTACCCGCACAACCACGCATAAGAAAACACGATTCGGGAACAAGTTCTTCACAACTTGACCCATGTTAGTCAAAACATGCATCATGCAAAAAACTTGTTCCCATGAAAGATTTGAAATTAATTGGTATGAAGTCTCATGATTGTCATATGCCATGAAACCAATGACTTTGATCTAACAAAAGGTCAACACTCGCCACGCAGCCGAGGTGGCGGCGACTCTATGTCATCTTGAGATGTATTTCCTCCGTCATTTTTGATATCATGGTCCATCTCATTGTTCACCTTGTGAAAGAGATAATGATATGCGCCCGTGTTCCTACATTATATGTAATCTTTCGAGAGATACATGGAATTCAAGTCCTACGACGGAATCGATCTCGCCGAGGGCGTATCGAAGGTTATGCAACCAAGAGGTCATTGAGTTCTACGTGGACTACATGGCTCGTGGAACTGATAGGTGTGCCTCTATCTCGCCACGAGGGAGACCGGAGGGTATCGGACCATCGGGAGAAAGCAATCACTCCCGATCTAGATTACATACGCGCAGCCCATTTCAAGGTCCCAACACATGACCCAACCTTGACGAACAAAGACATTAAACCAATAGAATCTTTTGGATAACGAGGCTCCAAAAATCATGAGACCAAGTGCATTGGGATCCCATCACTTGTCTACAACACCTATTTTGGCCCCAAAATTTGAACACTTTACGACATCGCCGGGTCCGACACGCACTCGTGATGGCCGGAGCACGATCGATTGGGTCCGTGATAGATGCATTTCACGAGGGTTCAATATCGCGCAAAGACCGGGTTGACCTCGTACTATGGGTTCAGAATGCTTGACTATGTAGCTTTGTCAAGATCCCCTGCTTCGAATTAGGACAAACCGTAAACGCCATTGCCAATTGTCACATCATCCTAAGATCAAGGAGCATATCCCCATGAAATCCACAAGTTTTTATGTAATGACCAAAGAAATAAGAACCACCACGTAGTTCTTCATGGGAAAAGAAGGATTGTCGGAGTTGAGAATGTCGTGGATGAGGAAGAGTACAATCAATTTGACGAGTTGCCTCCTTTCGGAGACGGCATCAGACTGGAGGAAGAACCCAGTGAGGAAGCTAGCTATATGCGCGTCGATCATCATGAAGGACTATATTTCAATTAAGAATGTATATATTCCATTGTAATTTGATGTTAACATGGAAACGCGTCACATGTTATGGACCAGTGCTAAATCGGTCAGACTGCCATGTGTTGGGCGGTCCGACCGATTTCCCTTTGAAATGATTCTCTGTGCGGTAGTTCCGCCGTTGATAAATGGAACTACCGGTGTGCAGAAGTTTTGAAGTTCTTGCGGAACGTTTATTCCTGTAACACCCCAAGACCCACATTACCCTGGGATGCTACTGATCTACTCTACCACTAGCCAATTTGCAAGACAAATTAATCTGGCAACATTTAATTAACATGATAATATAAGAAGAAGCATAAACTACTAGAAAATAACCGAATAAGGAGAACAATGAAATATTCAAAAATCAACTTAACATAATAACCAAAGGAACGGTTCCAAATTAAACATTGAAGCAATCTTCCATAAGATAGCTAAGCAAAACTAGAATTCTTATGACTTTATTTCAGCATTAAGACAAAATCCATGTGCATCATTGTGGTGCTGCTCTACCCTTCCCAATGCATGCTCAAAGTCCACCGTGGGAGGGAAAACAAGGGTGAGATATAAATCTCAGCAAGCAAACAGTTTAACAAGTTATTTCAACTACGAACAAATAAACATCATCAATAGTTTCATACATACACAACCACCAGTCGTTTCCACAATTAATAAGCCACCACAAACTACCATAAATCAAACCTCATCAGTTTTCGGTTTTTAAATGGCATATGAATGCAGTCATTTAAATATCCCTTATATGCGTATGAATACTTCATGCTATGCTCCACATCACTCTTGCCAGGGCAGGAATTGCAATGTATCGACACGGCAATATACGACACTTCATGCGCGAAGAGGTGCATCATATTACGACAATAAACAATGTCAGACGGTGCGGCCGCAGCTAAGTCTGGCGACATCCACATATGCAAATGACATGATATGACATGAATGATATGATATTCCATTAATCACATTAATTCATCCACCAGGAGCATTAACATACTCTCAACATATCCACATCCACCACATGTTATTTTCATGTTCGCATTATAACCTTAAGCAAGAATTACACAAGTCTACTATCATATTAACAACATACAATAAATAAATTCTTGCTATCAACTCCCTAATTAACAATATCTTGCAATCATGGCATAATGTATCAAATTACGATAATAATGTAAAATGCAAGTAGAAGAAATAACAAGTTAAACGGTAGCAACCACCGCTACGATCACTTGCCTCAAACCGACGAATCGAAGCAAAACAATCAAGAACGCCAAGGTCGAGACCACCGTCCAAAAGGCATCTCTCAAAGACCAAGCCACAGAAACAAGCACAACAAAAATAATTGTAAGCGCCGCTAAACCCCGAACCCGCATAAATCCTCTCCGCTCAAAGATAACAAAGAAGAACCCTTCTGCAGCAGTGTTGCTTCACAATTTCGTATCTTTTAAACTAATGGACCAAATACAGCAAGTGATACATTTCTGGAATCATGACTTAAAAAGCTACGATTTTCGTGTAGAACTCCTATTTTTATTCAGATCATAACTAGTTGTAATTTAGTGCCCTAAACAGAGCAAACTTTCTGATCTCGCAGACTGGACAGCGACACTAAGGGCTAGGGTTAAAGGAGGGGGGGCGGCTTGGGGGGGTGGGTGGCGCACCCCCTTGGGCCCTTGGCCCAAGGGTGGTTGGCCCACCTCCCTGGCATCCCAACGCTGAATTTAAATATAATTTATATTATATTATATCTCTTTTCTAGTGCTCTTCAATTAATATTTTTTCCTTCCTGCGATTTACCGATAAACCGGCGACTCCGCGATTGTTTTTTTTTAAGACTTACACCGAAGCGATAAACAGGGTATTACAATTCCAGAGAAGCACATTTTTGGTGTGGGTCAATTTGCCTCGGTCGGTCGTGTGAGACCCCGGTTTATCAGACTTGTAATGCTTAACCATTCACTCGGTCCTAGCATCATAAATCAAATAAACTGAGACTCGAGATATGTGTACTTCCCAGGAATGCAATATACACACCCCTTTACAACAAGTATGTATCAATTCCATTCAAACACATAGATAAGAACGACGAATACGAAAAAGACTCAACAGCAAACTTTATCCAAATGCTTTGAAAATTTTACAACAGTAAGAGCATGATTTATAAGGAATTTATCAACAAGAACCAATTGATTTGGATTCTTAATGAAAAAGATATGAGGAAAACAAATCATACTCAGCCTTATAAATCACAAATACTACTATTTATTGCAATTAAATTATTAGGCAATATTTTCTAGAAAGGTGGTGAAGCTAAAAATTTTACAGTGAGCAAGCACCTCATGAGATGAACAACCGAATTGGATTCATCTCATTTGGAGCTATGATGCACCTTCTACAATTTTTCAAAGCCATGAAATGAGCAAATAATTTCAACCACAACAAAAGTCAAATATTTTTACATATTCAGATAGAGCATAATTTTAGATGAATTTAGAAAAAAATCATTTGATTTGGAGTTCATATGCTAAATTTATTCGCATTTAAATTTGCTTTGATTTTGAAATTCCATAAATTAATAAATGGGTGAGGTCGAAAGTGTATTCTCTGAGGTTTACGGTTTCTAACAGAGAAATCATATTTTACTCTGAGTTCTACTGAGGTTTACGCTTTCCAATAGAGAAAGCGTATTTTCCCCTAAACTAAAAGTGGTTTTTCTCATTTTTTTTTCCAAAATTTATTAACATACATGTTGGGCCTACTTGTTAGTCTCTCATAGTTTTGTTTTCTTGATTTTTATTTATAAAACAGAGGCGGTTCCACATATCATAAACTCATTATTTATTAATTAAATGATTAAACCTATTTTTATTTAATTATGTGACGACCGGGGTCCACATGTCAGTCTCTTGTTTTAAAACGTATTTTAAAACCAAGAATAGTGCGTGGTCCCACATGTCAATGACACATTTACTAAAAACATTTGAAATTAGAATTTTGTTAATCTTTTCGGCTGGTCCCACCTATCGTACACTTATTACCCACAACCATTGTCATTTAGTGTTAACTAAATCCTAAACATGAGTGGGTCCCATCGGTCAGAGAGAGAGGGGGCGAAGGACAGCAGAGCTCACCGGCGGCGAACGGTGCGATGTGTGGCGATGTTGAGTGGTGGGATGGAAAGAGGGAAGCAAGGCAAAGCAATTGGTGGTGGTGGTGGCGATAGAGATGGTCGGATGTGGCATTACGATGGCAAGGAGCGGCGAAACGCCTTGGATCAGCGATGTACCTCTGCATAGGAGGCATCCCCCGGGCTAAAGGAGTGGCGCACTGGACCTGGCATGGGGACCTAAGGTCATCGGAGGTGAGCTGGCGGCATGCAACTGCGGCGACGCCATGGGTGGCTAAGGAGGAATGAGTGCTAGGGACTTGTTGGTGACAAATGATGCATGCATGAGGACTAGTGACTCACCACAACCACGAGCGTGAAGAAGATGAGGTCGGTGAAGGGTTGAGGTGGCCTGTCGACGACGAGCATCGGTGACGCGAAGGAGGTTCACGATGACAGCTCACTACAACAACAGGGAAGCTACAAGGAATATCACGTTAGGTTACTGAGGTGATAGAGATGGTGTAGATGCTAGAAGTCGGTCCAAGGATCATCAGGCTTCGGAGGAGAACAAAAATGGCAGTGACAGCCGTGGGAGAAAGATAGCGGTGAAGCTCAGATTCACGACGGGTTTGATGCATTAAGTGAGGGAATTGCATCAATAGGGTATGGAACAAGTTGTGATGTGCTCGGGTTGAGCTTGAACTCACCTAAGCGACGGGAATGTGTGGGCAAAGATTTGGTGCGTGCTGGAGTCGAGGACGAAGGTGATCACGATCGTGCAACAAGACTCCCGAAGCTACATTGAGTAAAGGAAAGGAGTGAGTGATGGGTAAGGATCAAAATTATGCGAGTTTCGTGGGTGAGGAAGCTCACCAGAGCGGCGGAGTTGCAGAGGCACACTCACCAGCATTGGAGATGACGCTAATGTTCCCACGAAACAAAGGAGCGATCAAGCTTGGGTTTGCATGAAATGGAACAATGGTGAGCTAAGTAGAAAGGTGTGTGTGCTCCATTGCTTAAGTAGCATTCATGTGAGAACATCGGTGAGACATCGGCGGTTACGCGAGATTCTCACGGAAGCTCTCGGGTCCCTCCGTCCACATAGGAAAAAGGGTGCCATCAATGGGGTGGATAGCATGGGCGAGGCAGGCGGAGGTGATGGGAGCAGATGAAGTCAAAAAATGGTGGGCGGCGGTTGAAACCAACGGGCGGAGCAGGCGCGTAAGGACGAAGGTGAGGTGGACGAAGCAATATGACGTGCGGGCCCAGCACGTTAGCAAGAGAGGGAAACGGGGCTAGAGCGGGCATGAGCAAAATTGGGCCGCGACAATTACGGCCCAACGAAAAGGGAAATTCAAAAATGGCATTTAAATTTTCCAAAACTGGCTAAATGATTGCAAAGGGGCAATTATCAAGTGAGAAGAAGCGCTATAGCAACATTCGTTGCTATGAGTGTGATGAGAAGGGGCACATTGCCTCTCATTGCCCCAACAAGAAGGACGACAAGGGCAAGTCGTCAAAGAAAAAAGAATTCAATGGCAAGAATAAGCTTTTCAAGAAGCTTCGCAAGGATGGCAAGAACGAAGCCCATATTGGAGAATGGGACTGTGATAAGGAGTATTCGGATTTCGACTCCGACTCCGATGTTGAGGGGTCCTCCAAGAAGAGAGGACTTGTCGGTATCGCCATTAAGGAGGCTCCATCGCTATTCTCCACTCCTACTTGCCTTCTGGCAAAAGGAGAGAAGGTAAAATCTCTTGACGATGAAGAACCCTCTTATGAGCTTATGGATATGCTAGAGGAACTAAATGAATATCTTATAAAATAAAAAGAAAAATTTAGAGTATTAAAGAGAGAGCACTTGTCTTTAAAGGATTCTTATAATGAACTAAAAGAAGCTCATGATTTGCTCATCCAAGATAAGTCTTGCACTACCATTGCTATTACTTGTGATATTCAAGAAAGAATGCCTAATGTAAATGTTGCTAGAACTAGCATATCTACTTCTTGCGAAGATTTGCTTGCCATGCCATGTAGCTCAAATATTGATTCCAAAATTGAAAATGCTAAATCTTGTAATGATAAGCTATTTGTAGAGAACAATGAGCTAAAGGAGCAAGTTACCAAGCTAAGTAAGAGCTTGAAAATATGTTTCAAGGGCAAAGCCACCCTTGATAAGCATTTGAGTGAGCAAATGTGAGGACCCCCGGGTTATTTCCGTAAGACCGAGGTTTACCTGGTCTTAAGGAAATAACTCTGGGCCTCAAGTAAATGAATTCCACCTTAACTCCATCCAAGTGAGGAGCCCGACCGAAACTAGAGCCCCGGTGATCATGCGCGTTGCTCCTCTGCAAGCACCACATGATTATCGGTTCTCCAAACGGTCAAAGCCAACACTTAGACAAGTTAAGGTGAGATTCATCACAGCGAGTATGAGGCCGTGTTGGCTCCCAGGATCAGCGGCCAACACGCTCATACTCTCATTCAACGTTGATCACATCCATACAACAACGTACATTAACAATCCAAAAGACATACAACATAATAGTTAAGTCTACACTATTACATAACGGCCGACCGGCCAAATTCAAATAAGAGTGATAAATAACAGCGGAAGCAAGATAAATAAACCAAAAGTCCAGCAAGGTATGCCCATAACCCAAGGCAACCGACTGGGGGTTAAATGATAGCACTACTCGTCAGTGTCGCCTAAATCGGCACTGCCGAGCTCATCGGTCTCAAAACCGTCCTCACCTGAAAAGGAAAACAAAAAGGCCAGCCAACATCTGGCTGAGTACAAGTGCACTCGCAAGTCTTACACAAAGAAAAGTAGTTATGCATATTGGGCAATCAAGGGATAGCATTAGTGGTTCTAGTTTTGCATAAAACGCAACATCTTACATTCCTAGACCATCTAGTTTTCAAAAGCCAAGTTATAAATCATTTGTTCAAGAGAGGGTTTCACAAGACATATGTAATAATATGGATCAATCAATATCAAGGTGGCTGTCCACTTTGATAAACTAAAGTACATGAACATCCCATTCATGCCGAAACCAATTGTAACCATGTCAACTTTTAATTTTTGAAGTCTAACGATGAAGCATACTTAAACCAAGTGTTGTCCATAACCGTGGACACGGCTATTCGAATAGATTATCTCTGCAGAGGTGTACTACTTTACCCACATGACCCGACTAGCCCGTAAGCCTCCGGATGCCTCCGGAAAATAGCACACTTCCTTAGGTATGCCGGCCGGGGAGAATCGAGATACAATCATTTTTAGTAAGAAAATCTTATTGGGATGTACCACCCATATGTGGGAATCCCAACTTAGACATAAGCATATAGCAAATGCTAAGCGGGCACACATGTTGTACTGGAGTGGCCAGTGTGAGGTAGTTAGTATGTTGCATCCCACAACATAGGTAATCGTGCTCATAAGCACAGTATATTATCACATGGGGTTCCAAAGGAACATAGGATTTCACGGTCTCTATGTCCCCACACCGCCTGCGGTCTTACCCAATAAAACATTCCCCTTACTTAACCGTACGGTACCCATATCCCGCATGTGATAGTACGCTCGGTACTTGGAGTGTAACGTCCATGGCTCGGTCCTTAATGGTCCGCATAAGACAACCACAAACCCGAATCTCGTGCATAACAAAGACCCACACTAACAACCACTTGTCCGGACCCAAAACCATTTAACAACAACAAGTTTTGAACCAAAATAACCAGATATAACAATCTGGATAAAAATTAATAACAGAATAAGAGTTGTTATGTGTCTCCCACAATTGACGAGCTAGTCCCGCCAATTGATCTACTGCGTTATCTAGACCCGCAATGGCTAAGCAATAGACACACAACAATCATATCATCACAAACCTATCTTAAGCATATGTGTATGTGAAATATCAGGGATAACCATCAAGTATAGGATATAACTAATCTACTCAAACATAAAGGTATACCGAAAATAGCATGCAGGCAATATCATTGCATTTCAAATACTAATGTAAGAAAACTGGGATCAATATGATGCAAAAGAAATTTCAAAGGATGCTTACCTTTCTGGGAGTTCACTTGCTCACTCTCGGTTACGTAGTTGTTCATTTGCGACAACTCGGACTCTATAGAAATAGTGATATCGAATGAACACCGAGAAAATTCAAAATTTCAAAGTTCTCAAAAATGAATGAAATTTTCACAGTAGCTAGATTATGATTTTATATGAATTTAGGTGAAAGAATTATTTCATTTGGATTTCGTATGTGAAAGTTATGACAGTTTGAAAGTTGATTTTGGGAAAAATGCTGAAAATGGGCTTCGGTTACTGTTCATCCGAAATCCAATTTTTAGCAAAAATTTGTAGAACAGTGGTGAAGAAAATGATTACATATATAAATAGATAATAAAATTATAAGACCAAAATAAATTGGTTCAACTCATTTAGAGTTCAAATGAATTAGTTATGAATTTTCAAAGTTAAAAGCACTTTGTAGTGTAAAAGTAATTCTTTTTCTGAAATTTCTACAACATAAAAATACTTTTTAACTCAATCTAACCTAGCCTCTGTCATAATCAAAGTAGGCCATCCAACCACACAATGCACTGATTAATGCTCTCCCAACCATACAACATATTCGATAATTGTACAAAATCCACCGACTTATGGGCATAAGACCATGCCTAAATCCATCAATCATTCTCTGATATATTATTTACGCTAATACTAACTATCTAGCTCTACTAGTATCGCATCGGTAATTCATATTTGCATCCATCCAAAATTTTCACCGACCGATGTTTAATTGACTAACCGACACCTAATGAGCTTTATAATTTAAATGCACATCCAATACTTAATAGCTCACAAATCGATCAACTCATATTCATACCACCGAACTCAGTCATGAACGACCACTACCAATCCAATCATATAGGTGCCACTACGATCAACTAATAATCCTTTATCTACTAATCCAATTGAGAGTACAAATCTACCAACTCGGCACATAGGACTTAACTATTACATACACGGCAATCCAATTATTTATCCCCAATCAAATAATCCAATCCTACCTTCTCCCAAATTCTAGCATACATGTCTCATGTAGCTACTACTTCGGACATCCGATCAATTTGCTAATGCTTAATTAAATCATCCGATTCAACTAATCCAACAAGGTACATAATCCGGCATCCAACGAGCAACAATACACATATATAAAAGGTATATCATTAATCATCAACACATACTCCATCCACCAAGTAATAGATTATAAAAATCTTTATACATCCTATCCTCAAAAATAACCAATCCAATGTGACATGAAACCTCCAATTAATGTCTCATCCAAAGATCACCACTAACTTCCATGCGACTTTATATTAATACCGTCCGATCAATTAATCAACTCATAATTTTAATCTAGCATCCACCGATCAATAATACTCATTTTTTTGCCACAATAACTCTATTTATTCGCATCCACCAATATATCGATATATAATCATGCCTACTCACAAATACAACCTAACCGGATAATTATACCGGTCATAAGCTATCAAATCATTTTTATAAATATATATGTAAACAAAAATAGATGCCATGCTCATGACTAATATGAAACATGCACAAGTAAATATCGTAAACGCGATTTGACACTAAAGCTTTTTACCGAGGCACTAGGTGTGCGAAATATCACCGGACGCCTCCTCGGCTACGCGTCCATGTCCACCGTAGTCGTCGCCGCTCATCCGCGTCCACGTCCGGCTCCTCGTCCATGTCGATCGTTCTAGTGCCGTCGTATGCACCACGCGGTCGCGTCGACACCGCCTCGCCTCACTTGGGCCACGTCGCATGCATGCGCCGTCGAGATCGGCCGCACACATACACCCACGGAGTCGGCCGCCTCTGCATGCATGCGTCACACCGGCTCGCCACTCGCATGTGCCGCCACCGCCTTTGACGCCGTCAAGCCACGCCCTGCGCTGGCCGCGCCTCGGCCTCGCCTAGGCATCACACCGCCCGCCGAGCAACCTCGACACCGGGCCACAACGTGCCACTGCAGCACCTTGCCTTCGGCCGCGCCGCTGCGTGCCGCATCACCACCCGCTGCTGCTGCCACTAGCTGCTCCAGCATGCACTGCCGGGCTGCACCAGAGCATTGCCCCACTGCCACCGGCCCTTGCTGCTGCCGAACTGCTACTTGCTGCACTGCCTAACTAGCAATACTACAGTGCGTCTCTTCTTCCTCCTCCTTGCAAAATACTCAAACCAACTTGCATGCAAAAACCGATTGCATGCATGGGAAGCTTAGGTGATGGGGAACGCGATGGTATAACATGCATCGAGAGTTTTCTGGTTTTGGGTTGAGATTTGGAAGAGAGAAGGTGAGGGAGATGAATATGTTCTAATTTTTGGTGACTAGAATTGCTAGTGTTTCGGCTGGGGAAGAAAGTGCAGTGGGGAAGTAGCATTCGACTGGGGGCATTGGGGGCACAAAGAAAATGGGTGGTGGGTATTAAATAAAGAGAAATGTGGCAGTGGGACATGATGTGAGGGCTGTACACAAACAGGAAAACAGTGGCTGGTTTAGGCTGTGCAGTTTTAGGATGAACAGTAATTCCAGAATTTGCAAAATGGCTGAGGTGTTCAGGTAATTTTTAGACATTGTTGATTAGCTCTAAAAATCACGAAATTTTTAGGAGAGGTTCCTGACATAATGTAGATGCTTAGGTAAAATTTTCAGAAATTTATCCAGAGTGTAATGCTCTCTAAAAATCTTTAAACCTTCTGCTTGTTTGGGAGATGAGTAGTAGTATAGTTTTTCATCTCTTTTTCTTTTGCGTCGCTCAAACAATGAAAACCGATTATAGAAATGGCATGTCCTCGAGACAACGATCACGATGACATAACATGCGTTGTCAAATTCTTGATTTTTGCTAGTGATTGCGAGGAGAGAAGTTAGAAAAATAAAGAATAGACACGCAGGTATTTCATCTGCTAATTCTATTCTCCATTTTGCGAAATCACTCAAACTGCTATGCATGCGAAAACAAATTATAGAAATGGATTGCTCGTGCGATGACGATCGCGGTGGTATGACATGCATAGCTTGGTTTTGAAGTTTCGGCTGAGATTTGAAGGGGAAAACAACAGGAGTTAGCAGGGTTAGAAATTGGAAGAGATGACCAGGAGAAGGGACACGCGTCGCTTTACCATGATCGGTTGAATTGGAAAATAAGAACGGCGATACTAATGTATGCATCATGATTTTTGAAATGCATGCGGAAACGAGAAACAAAATATTTAATTTAATTACAGTCGCTCAAACAATTCGATTAAATATAGGTTATAATAATAATTATTTTTTTAAATACAGATTTTAAACAAATTTGATTTGACTTGGAAATGCAACCTTTTAATTATCTCAATTTGATTTTACAAGCAATCTTTTTACTTAAACACGGAAAAATTTTAAAACACTGTCAAATATTTATTAGATTGCCTAGTTAAATATTAACATCCCGATTTTGAAAATCAGGATGTTACAGCAAAGGTGCTCATTCAACAACGAAGGACTTGTGTATGTGCCCAAGAAGGGTAAGAAACCGGTAAACTAGCACGTAAGGTTTGTTAAGCAAAATGGTAAATATTGTCATAAGTACCGGGAAATAGGACATGTGCAATAAAATTATCCTATTGGTAAGGTTCCATCTATTGGCTTGTTTGATTCATGCTATATGCTTAAAAAGGCCAAGGATGGAAAGGTAATTGCTAGATTTGTTGGCACTTCAATTTTAGGTGTTAAGAAGAATGCTATTTGGGTGCCCAAATCATTGATAACTAACCTCCAAGGACCCAAATAAATATAGGTACCTAAAAGAACTTGATTCCTTTGGAAGGTGAACTACAAGACCGGTGGAAGGCATTGGGTGCTCGATAGTGGTTGCACTCAACACATGAGCGGAGATCGGAAAATGTTCACCTCATTTGAGAATGGGAGCGGAAATGAAAAGATCATATTTGGTGACAATAGCAAAGGAAAGGTAATTGGCTTAGGTAAAATTGCTATCTCAAATGATATTTCCATTTCAAATGTGTCTTTAGTAGAAACATTAAATTTTAATTTGCTATCCGTTGCTCAATTATGTGATCTTGGATTAATTTGCTCATTCTCCAAGAGGGAAGTAACCATTTTTAAGGAAAAAAGAAAAATAAATGATTTTTAAAGGTTTTAGATTTGGCCATCTTTATTTGGTTGATTTCTCCTCAAATGAATCTTGTTTGAAAACTTGTTTAATTGCAAAAACTTCAATGGGTTGGTTATGGCATAGAAGACTAGGTCATGTGGGAATGATTCAACTCAAAAAGCTTTTCAAACATGACTTAGTAGTTGGCTTGAAGGATGTGAAATTTGAGAAAAATAGACTTTGTAGCGCTTGCCAAGCCAGGAAGCAAGTTGCTAACTCTCATCCTTCCAAAAGTATCATGTCAACCTCTAAGCCATTGGAGCTCTTACATATGGATTTGTTTAGGCCAACAACCTATAAGAGCATTGGGGGCAATAGCTATTGTTTAGTCATTGTAAATGATTACTCTAGATATACATGGGTATTCTTCTTATATGACAAAGGCGAAGCCTCCAAGATTTTTAAAAGTTTTGCAAAAAAGGCCCAAAATGAATTTGATTTCAAAATAAAGAAAATCCATAGTGATAACAGTTCCGAGTTCAAAAACACTAATATTGAAGATTATTGTGATGAACTTGGAATAAAGCACGAGCTTTCCACTACCTACACTCCGGAGCAAAATGGAGTTGTAGAAAGGAAAAATCGTACATTAATCGAAATGGCTAGGATAATGCTTGATGAGTATAATACATCCAAAAGATTTTGGGCGGAAGACATCAATACCGCTTGTCATGCCATAAATCGTCTTTATTTGCATAGGCTTTTGAAAAAGACTTCTTATGAACTCCTTGTTGGAAGAAAATCGAACATCTCTTACTTTAGAGTATTTAGTTGCAAATGCTATATCTTAAGAAAGGGTGTTCGACTTTCAAAATTTGCTAGTCGTTGTGATGTTGGCTTTCTCCTCGGTTATTCTTCTAATAGTAAAGCATATCGTGTCTTTAACGAAACTAGTGGTGTTGTCGAAGAAAGGCATGATGTGCAATTTGATGAGACTAACGGCTCTCAAGAAGAGCAAGAAGATTGTGATGATATAGGAAATAGAGCTCTCACGGAAGCAATGAAGAATATGCAAATCGGGGATATCAAGCCTAAGGAAGATCCAAATGAACCATCATCTTCTATTCAAGTCGAACTGGCTACCTCTTCGGCGACGAATCAAGTTGATCCCAGTGAAGAAGAAAGCAAGGAAGATGATCAACCAATGAACCTACCTCTAAAAATTCACAACGCAATAGCTAAAGATCATCCAATAGACCAAATATTGGGTGACGTAAGTAAGGGTGTCCAAACTCGATCTCGAATTGCTTCTTTTTGTGAATATTACTCTTTTGTGTTTTCTCTTGAGCCAAAACGTATAGATAAAGTTTTAGAAGATCCGTGATGAGGCCCTAGGTGCATCTACTATAGTAGTAAATATCCCAAAGTTACAAGTGTGTACTAAACCTCATGTTGAGCCTATTATGCATCAATGGAGAAATAAACAAGAACCAGGTTCGGCAAAGAATAAGGAGAGGGAGGTAGGTCGAATGGGGAGCTTGAGCGGTCATGGGAAGGCAAAAGAACCAAGGGCTTTGCATGTTGCAACGTTTACAAGAGAATTCGGCGAAGAAAAGATAAAAGAACCAAATTTAAACTCTATTCCGAAATCAATACATTTTCAGCCTAAAAATCCAAAATGGGTTTGGATTGGAGCAATTCCAATTTGGATCTTTCTTTAAAAGAAATTAATTATAAATTACTTGTAATAGGATAGTTTAATCTATTTTTGGTAATTATAGTATTTTAAATTTCGAATTAAATGAGTTTGCAATAGGATTAAATTTTCGATATTGTTCATTACTACAGTAACCTACTTGGTTACTGTTCATGCTACAGTGCCGAACCAGATTACTGTTCATGTCCTATATATATCTAGGGCTAGAGCCCCATTGTAAGCAAGTTAGAGTTGAAGAAAATTCAGAAAAGTCACATGTTTATGTGGCGCAAAATGAATACATATGTTTCGAAAATTCTCATCTAGGGTTTTGTGATTGCGTGAATATTGGAGGGAGGTTGTTCTTCCAAGATCCGTGATTCCTTGTGGATCATCTCACCAATTCGTAGCATCCTCAATTGCTTACGGTTTGGTGTTGTTCTTCCGGTTTGATTTTGTTTCTCTCTTCGGATTGATTCAACATCAGCCAAGTATTACTTGCTTTGGAGATACTCTTGTTCTTCTATTTTGCCGAATCAAGAAAGAGGAAAGCGGGAGTTTTGCTTCAATCAGAATTGAAACACAAGTACCGTGAAAGATTGGGCCACATTACGTATCAACACACGTTGATCCGTATCAATCCGGATTGGGTGAATGCCATGCATGAAGAGCTAAACAACTTCACCCGCAATGACGTTTGTACAATGGTGGAAAGACCCAAAGAGCATAATGTTATCGGCACAAAATGGGTCTTCCGCAATAAACAAGATGAAAACAGAGTTGTGGTAAGAAATAAAGTAAGGTTAGTTGCTCAAGGATATACTCAAGTCGAGGGTTTAGATTATGATGAAACTTTTGCACCCGTGGCAAGACTTGAGTCTATCCGCATCTTACTTGCTTTTGCTTCTAGCTTCAATATTAAATTATTTCAAATGGATGTTAAAAGTGCCTTTTTAAATGGTAAAATAACTGAACTTATTTTTGTTGAACAACCTCTGGGTTTTGAAGATCTTAAGAACCCAAATCATGTGTATAAACTCTCAAGGCGCTATATGGCCGAAAGCAAGCT
Source organism: Hsuehochloa calcarea (assembly GCA_036346395.1). NCBI lineage: Eukaryota > Viridiplantae > Streptophyta > Magnoliopsida > Poales > Poaceae > Hsuehochloa > Hsuehochloa calcarea. The sequence goes on from CM070597.1 coordinate 34,648,449, forward strand.
CCTAGAGCATGGTACGAGCGCCTTCGAGATTTTCTACTTTCAAAGGGTTTCAAAATCGAAAAGGTTGATACAATACTATTCACTAAAATTATTGATGGAGATTTCTTTGTTTGTCAAATTTATGTTGATGACATAATTTTTGGTTCCACTAATCAAGATTTTTGCAAAGAATTTGGTGATATGATGTCTAGGGAATTTGAGATGTCAATGATAGGAGAACTTAGTTTCTCCTTGGACTTCAAATCAAACAACTCTATAATGGGACCTTCATAAGTCAATCCAAGTATGTGAAGGATTTGCTCAAAAGATTTGGCATGGATGACGCAAAGCCCATCAAGACTCCTATGGCAACAAATGGTCATCTTGATCTAAATGAAGGAGGTAAAACAATTGATTTAAAGCTTTATAGGTCTATGATTTGTAGTTTACTTTATCTTACCGCATCTAGGCTCGATATTATGTTTAGCGTTTGCATGTGTGCACGTTTTCAATCGGCACCAAAAGAATGCCATTTAGTGGCCATTAAAAGAATATTAAGATATTTAAAGCATATCTCAAGCATTGGCATTTGGTATCCAAAAGGTGCTAAATTTAATGTGATTGGATATTCGGATTCGGATTATGCGGATTGTAAAGTGGATAGAAAGAGCATCTTAGGGAGTTATCAATTATTAGGTAGATCCTTAGTGTCATGGTCTTCCAAGAAACAAAACTCCATAGCCCTTTCTACCGCCGAAGCCGAATATGTATCCGCAGGTAGTTGTTGCACTCAATTGCTTTGGGTGAGGCAAACATTGATGGATTATGGAAAAACTTTTGATAAAATGCCTCTTTTGTGTGATAATGATAGCGCAGTAAAAATAGCCAACAGCCCTGTCCAACACTTAAGAACCAAGCATATAGATATCAGCCACCATTTCCTAAGAGATCATGTGTGCAAAGGGGATATTGAAATTAGCCACATATGCACCGAAAACCAATTAGCGGATATTTTCACCAAACCATTAGATGAAGGCCGCTTTTGCTTGTAGAGGAATGAGTTAAATGTTATTAACTATTCAAATGTTGCTTGAACTCTTGTCACATGCACTTTGGGCCTAAGTTGCATTTTTGTCGTTTTTAAGGTGTCATTTCTCAAATTTTTCATCCAAATATGATATGTTTGTAAAAATTATTTTCTTAGATAGGCATTTGTCTTCTTATTGCATAATAATCCTGAATGATACTTGGTTGAGTGCAAAACTAAGGATTATTTGCAAAAGCATCAAATTCAGAACCCTCCTCCTCAAGTGTTAGGATAATTGGAACTACCGGCCCTCCAGGTCCGGAACTTCAGATGTCCTGAACTTCCGCTGTTAAACTACGGAACTTCTGTTTTTTGACAGTTGGGAGACATTAACTCCCTTCCGGTCCCTCTTTACCCCTTCTCTCTCCTGCCGCCACCCTTATTGGTATCTTTCCCGTGCTCTCTCTTCTTCTCTCCCGAAGAACATCGTTCTCCACCGAAAATTTTTGTTTTTTCTTCAGCTTTTCTTCGATCTCGTCCAATCTATTGCATCTCCAGGGTTCATCCTCTTGTATCCTCCAGGTAAAATCGTTCTCCTTTTCGATTTTTCCTTCTCATGAACCCTAGATGTTAAATCTTGGGAAAATGCAAATGTAGATGATTTCTGTGAAATTTTCTTGGGCAAATAGGTTTATTCAGTGTTATATGATGTATATGCATCAATTTTGTGGATTCAATCCATCAAAAACACTAAAAATCCACAAATTTGGTTGCCCTAGAATCGGCCCAGGATAATCGAAACTTTCGCTGTTGAAGTCGCGGAATTTCCGCCATCGGTTGTTCCGGCGTTGAAATTGCGGAACTTCCGATTTTCCTGACAAGAACATAAATTTCATCTCCTTTCATTTGAACCTATCTTTGATACTTCATTCATGTGTTTTGAATATGCCTAAGACACGAGGAACAATCAAGAAGTCCTATGGGCATGCCGACCAATCATCTTCTCAGACACCTCCCATAGAACAAGAAGAAGAACTGAGAGCTATTGAGGACCAGAGAGAAAATTCTGAAAGCTCAGGGACGGAGGCAAGTGCTTCGGAAGAGGGCACTGAATCAGAATCTGATGAAGAGTTGGGAGAGCCCGAGGAACCACAGATTGACCTTAAATCTCTGACAGCTGATGACTATGCTCTTCTTCGGCATAAAGATCAGTATTCGCTACCTCGCAACTGTGATGATCCTCGCTTTCACACAAACTTCCAGAGGCAAGTGTATGAGCTTTTCTATGGACCCAACAAGCCATTTGCTGATCATAAGTGTATCAATTGGTCATACCTTAGCGGGTTGGACAAGTATGAGGGCACTTATAGACTTTTTCAGTGAGCAGGGATCCATGATTTTGTAGCACTAAAATGCAATTACTGTGACGAAATCATTCGTCAGTTCTATGCCACAGTGCACATCACTCCAGATTTCTCTCAACTTACTTGGATGACAGGGACTGTCAAATACTCTTGCACAAAGCATGCTTTTGAACTTGCTTTGAATATGGAGTCAAGCATATATGAGCAGATCTATGATAGGCCTGTTCTTCCTCTTCATGCCTGGACTGAATTTTATGACACCACACAAATATATGTCCCTGGTAAGATCACCGGTCTTCTCCCTATCCCCAGCTTGGTAAACCGTATAATTAACCATACCATATTGCCAAAGAGCGGGAACTATGATGCTATAAGGGGGCATGTATGGAACATCATGGATTGTATTATGCATGGGAGAAAGTTCGATGTGGTTGATGTTATTGTGAGGGAGATTGCTGCCTCCAAAAATGATCGGGTCAAAAGGATAAATTTTGCTCCATATATTATGACTCTGATTATTCGTCAAACTAGCTACAATGGAGCTACGCCATCACCCCACAAGTTCTACAAGCCTAGAGAGGGTCCTCCTATTCCTGCAAACCTTCGGCACCCTCCAACAGAAGAACCAGAAGCTGCCCCTGCTGCTACTCCTCCACAAGGCCAGGCCACCCTTGATCAGATTTATGCTACTATCTTGGAGATAAAAGCGTCTCAGGAGGCCTTTCAGGTAGCAACCAACACTCGTTCGGATGCATTTGAGGCTGCTACCACCTCCAGATTGGATGCCCTCTCCACCAGCTTTGCGGAGCATTTTCCTCCTCCCGTCCATTTTGCACGTCGACGCCTCCACTCTCCTTCTCGTAATCCTCCGCAAGACCCTGCAGAGTGAAGTGCTTTTTGGTCATATGATGACAAAGGGGGAGAGAATGTGATGGGGGAAGAGTGTGATGGAAGAGCTTCTAGCTAGAACTACTAACTACTATTATCTTTATTATGGATGCCAATGGATATTTTTTTGTTGTACTTGGATTTATGTTGATGGTTGATATTGAATCTCTTGTTATATGGATATTTTTGTTGTACTTGGATTTATGTTGATGGTTGATGTTGAATGACTATGTTATGTGATTTTTTTATCTACAAACCTTGTCATTGTTCATTTCCAAGTCTCAACAATTTACAGAAACTCCGCCAAAATTTTCTGAAAATTCAAACATGTGCTTTGCATTATCTTCTATTCTATATGCACATGTTAAGGGGGAGCTTTCTGTTTCAAACTCAATATTTCTCATATTTTTATTGTGTTGTCATCAATTACAAAAAAGGGGGAGATTGAAAGCATCTAAGCCCCTAAAAATGTGATTGGTAATTATTGACATTATGTGAATATGGGACTAATATATTTGTTGGAGTGATTACAAGGTTTAGTGCTAAATGACAAAGTCAAATCAAGGAGTCGCATGTCAAAGGATGTCAAGAAGATGGAGTTTGTCTCAAGGGCAAGGTACAAATAGCCTAGCACCCTGTTTGAATTTTACCGGTCTTTGGAGTATGGTGGAAGACCGAATTTTAGGATAAATATTGTACTATTAAGGGAGGAGCTTGTCTGGTAGCTTGAAAGCACTTCATTATGCCTTTGGATCAACTTAGGATCTTGCATACTCTCTTATTCTGGTTTTAAAATCAAAATCATCTTTTCAGTACATAATCGGTAGTTCCGGCGTTATATCTGCGGAACTACCGCTGGGCGGAACTTCTGAAAAATTCACGGAATATTTTTTCCAGAGAGTACCCTTTTTCTGGACTTAGCCAATTTTTAGAAGTGCGGAAGTACCACCATGATGGGAGCGGAACTACCGCACCGCGGAAGTTCAGATTTTTGCGCGGAACATTTTTTCCAGAGAATACCCTTTTCGGGACTTAGCCATTTTTCGCAAGCGCGGTAGTTCCGTCATGATATGAGCGGAACTTCCGATTATCGGTAGCTCTGAATTTCTTGCGGAATGTTTTTTCCAGAGAGTACCCTTTGGGGACTTAGCCATTTTTCCGCAAGTGCGGTAGTTCCGCCATGATATGAGTGAAACTTCTGATTGTAATGACCATTGGCGGTAGTTCCGCACATAAATTCAACGGCTATATTCAGAGCATTTAATGCCACTGTAATGACCATTACAGTGCACTCGATGCAAGGGTGGTAGTTCCGCATGTTACATGGCAGAACTTCCGATTTCCCTGGAAAAATCTGGTTTCTTCTTGTAACGGTCATATTTGATTGTGGGGGTATAAATACACCCCTACCAGCTCAAGGAGTAAGTGGCTGAGCATTCATTCAATACACTTGAGCTTAGAGCACTCTCCTCACTCCTCATTTACTCTCTTTGCACAAATTTGTGAGGTTGTGAGCAAAACCTAGAGCATTACATTCTAGTTGATCCTTTGGCTCTTGGTTGCCGTCAAGCGAAGGTCAAGGTCTATTCTCTTGGTGCTTGTCGGCACCTAGATGGCTTGGCGGAGGTTGCGCGGTGATCTCTTCAAGAAGTTTGTGAAGAGGCCCGGCGCTAGTTGTGATTGGTCGGTGTTCACCAACTCCGGAGAGGAGGAAGAACAACCAAGTAATTACGAGGGAAGACTTAATTTGTGAAGCCGGCTTGATCGAGTCAAGCTTCCTCAACGTGGACTAGTGAAGATCGACAAATCTTCGATACCACGGGAAAAACCTCATTGTCTCTCTTGCGGTTATTTCTTGTCTTTACTTATTGCAATTAATTTTGTAGCATATATCTTGTGATAGATAGCTTTGCTTAGTACATCTTGCTTAATTGTATAATTTGGTCTATAATTTTTAGAAACCTCCTATTCACCCCCCTCTAGTCGGTTATCCTTGATCCTACAGGGAGTCCGCACAGGGCAACCCAGTTAGGAAGCCCACGTCGTGAAGCGTCGGCGCCATCTCCCCGCAAGGAAAGTGGAATGTGTGCACCCCCGGCCTCCACCAGTCAACCAGTGCCATTAGGAAGCATTGGTCGTACGAAAATTGTCTCAACGTACGACCACCGTCCGCGACATCCTGTTCGTCCTCCCACCTTGCCTTCACCATCCTCACTAGTGGAAGGAGGTCTGCCACTCTCAACATGTATTGAAAGAATTAAGAACATATGTGAGTCTACCCACACAGGTTAGACTAAAATTGAGTACACGAAGGTCGCAACTACACGTGCATCAGAACCCAACATGGGTCCACCCTCCATTCCCTCATGGGCGTGCGCAATGGGCTCCTAGCCCAGCTCAATGGGCTCCTCGCCCTCCTGGGGGAGGATGATACTGAGTTGGCTACGGTGAGTTGCATCAACGACCTGGTCAAGCGACTCGTACAACCACTGCGTAGCGTCTCCTAAGATCGCCATACCTGAAAATTCTGTGCGTACATAGTAAATACTACAAAACATACACCAAAAGTAATAAGAGGGGGCATATCTAACTAATTCAATTATTGCACCAAAAAAATATATTGCACGATTACGACATATCCAGAACTGATCTACACACAACTATAACGACGTAATACACGACACTACGGGACATAGCAATACATTGCATATAAAAGTATGTAGTTCACTAGGTAATTGGAAAAAAATCAATTAAGATATGGAATTTTATAGAAATTTTAGAGTTATCTTGTTATTTTCCTTGTTTAAAAGGTATTTCTGTTATTTCTTGTTTAAAAGGTATTTCTGTTATTTACCAAATATTTATCGTGTAAAAATGAGAACCAAATTGGAGTTGAAAATATTTTAATTAAGATCTACACACTCTATTTAGCTGCACTGAAATTTTAATATAATTTTTAGAGTCATCTTGCTATATTCCTAGTTTAAAAGGTATTCTTAGCATTTACAAAATATTTACCGTGCAAAAATGAGAACCAAATTGAAGCTGACAATATTTTAATTACGGTCCACACACCCTATTTAGCTGCTCTGAAATTTTAATATAATTTTCAGAGTCATCTTGCAATATTCCTAGTTTAAAAAGTATTCTTAGCATTTACAAAATATTTACTGTGCAAAAATGAGAACCAAATTGAAGCTGAAAATATTTTAATTACGATCCACACACCCTATTTAGCTGCTCTGGATTTTTTATAGAATTTTTAGAGTCATCTTGCGATTTTCCTAGTTTAAAAGGTATTCTTGACATTTAGAAAATATTTACCATGCAAAAAATGAGAACCAAATTGAAGCAGGTAATATTTTAATTAAGATGTACACACCCTATTTAGCTACTCTAGAATTTTATAGAACTATTTTCCTTCTTTAAAAGGTATTTTTGGTATTTACTAAATATTTTATCGTACAAAAATGAGAACCAAATTGAAGCTGACAATATTTTAATTAAGATCTACACACTCTATTTAACTACTCTGGAATTTTTATAGAATTGGTAGAGCTATCTTACTATTTTCCTTATTTAAAAGGTATTTTTGGCATTTACCAAATATTTATCGTCCAAAAATAAGAACCAAATTGAAGCTGATAATATTTTAATTAAGATACACAAACCTTATTTTGCTGCTTTGGAATTTTAATATATTTTTTGGAGCCATCTTGCTATTTATTCTTGCCATTTACAAAATATTTACCATACAAAAAGAGAGAACCAAATTGAAGCTGAGAATATTTTAATTAGTCTCTAAACACCATATACAACTACTATGAAATTTTTATACAATTTTTAGAGCTGCCTTGCTATTTTCTTAGTTTAAAAAGTATTTTTTGCGTTTCAAAATTATTTACCATGCAAAAATGAAAACCTATAATTTTTTATCTTTGTTTGGTATTTTTGTAGATTTAATATAAATCAGCAACGTATTGTACCATAAATAACTTTTATACGATAATCTAAACTACAAAGCTAAAATGATATACTACAACATACTACACTACAACTCAAATTATCTAATGAAATAATTCTATGTCGCTAGTTTTTTTTTTGCTAACCTACCATAGTTTTGAATGTAATTACAAAGTTGCAAAAATATTTACCTGCAAGGTGGGTGACCAGATCCGCTCCCCCTCCTCTCTCCTCCGCTACGAACCGGTAGCGCTTCGCTACGTCATTTTTCCCCTCTTCCCCTCACCCTTTTCTCTTTTTTCTGAATTATAATGACTCTTAGGCCGAATTTTGGGGTTTATATAGCGTACACTATGTCACCGGTGGAACTGGCAACAAGAACCCACGGTCCTGTTGTCATTTGGAATGGCGACATGAGCCTATTTTTATATTTAAAAAAATTCAACTATTTATTTTTATAAATTTTAACTAAAACAATATTATTTTTAAAAAATTCTAGTTCTTGGAACAATTGGCACAAAAACAATTCATGATGCATATATATTATCATATTTCCATATGATTGATGTACTACTGCATTAGTATTATAGGGAAGGACTCTTGTGTAAGTAGGTCTACAGTAAGTAGCACTATGCATCTACGCATAGCGCCGTGCCGGGTTGCAGGGGCACACGCAAGTACGCAACAAATGACATTTGTTATCCATGCAACCAGGGGCGAATGCACCGTAGGTGCTTGTGGGTGCTCAATCACCCCCTGCTCCCACCACCGCACCCCTACTCCCATAGCATCCTACAGAGGACGGAGCCTACGGAGTAAGGCCAGTCGGTGGCTTAAGGCCCAGTGCCCCAGCCGGCCCAAATCAGTGACGAATTCTGGCCCAAATCAGAGCTAATCAGCTAAAACATGAGGAAGAGGAAGCGAACAGGAGCAGGTGATTCGCCACCGGCCGGAACAGTCCACAATTGACGGAGGCACGGAGCAAAGGAGGGACCGAGTCGGAGTGAGACTCACCGTCGACTCGGCAGCCCGGCGAGGAGGAGGTCTGGAGGAGGCGGTCGGCCACTCGGCGCGGAGGAGGAGGCTGGAGCCCGGAGGCGGTCGGCGATTCGACGCGAAGCGAAGGGGGAGGCGGTCGGCCTCGGCCATTCGATGGCTCGGTGAGGCCGCGAGGTCGCAGAGGTGGCGCTGGCGGCAGCGCCGCCATGGCATCAGCGCATCACCGCACCCGCATCTCCAACCCAGAGGCGGTCGGCCGTTGGCGACTTCGACGAGGCCGCGAGAGGCCGAGGAGGTGGCGGCCGGTGCTGGCGCCTAGCAGAGTGGCGGCCGGTGCCTGGCGCCTTGCAGAGTGGCGGGCGACGGCATCGGCGCATCGCCGCATCAGAGACTGAGAGGAACGCGGAACGTCGTTCAGCCGTCGCTGAACGAGGTGAGCCTGTGAATCTTGAAGTCTTGAGCCACTGAGGTGAACGCCGTCCCCATTCCCCAACTCCCCAATTTTATTTCCGACTTCGGTCTCGGTGGCTTCGCCCCTGGGGCCCCTCTGGCTTGTCATTGACGCCTTGACCGACGGGCGACGGATTGACGGAGTGCCTCTGCGGCCTTGACCGACGGATCGACGCCCGTGATTGCCCGTGAACCGTGACGCCTGGCCTGACTGCCTGAGTCCGTGATGGCGTGAGGTGAGCTGGCGAGGGAAATTGTTTATTAGTGATACAAATTGTTGATGCAAATTGTTGTTTAATTGACAGTAAGTATTATCCGATTAGCCAATTTATTTAACTGATTGACTGATAACTGATTGCTGTTTAATTATTTTTAGATTCACAAAAATGGAGAAGCGAACTTTGCATAAATATTTCTCAAATAATGCAACGAGCAGTAACCCTCCAACCACGGAAAGGAGAACTGGAGCAAAAAAAAAGTTCAGCATGAATTTAATCCAGATGATATTATTGCTGATCCAGCATGTCGCAAACTAATTGAAGATTATCCTAATGAGATTAGAGATCAAGTTAGGAGAGCATATTTGTTGAAGGGTCCAACTCAACCAATTGGTCATGATTTTCCAAAAAAATCGCAATGTTCAATTTCAAGATCCTTTCAAGAATCATGGTATAAGAAGTTCGATTGGTTGGAATATAGTGTGGAAAAGGATGCAGCCTTTTGTTTCTATTACTTTCTTTTTAAGAAACCGTCACACCCCACTCACTTTGGGAGGGATGTCTTCACAAAAGTTGGGTATGTGAATTGGAGAAGCGCTATGAAATCTTTCAATCAACATGTTGGTGGACCTACTAGTGTCCACAACATTGTAATGCTAGATTGTGAAGATTTTCAGAATCAAAGAGCATGTGTAGATCATAAATTAAATACTTATAGCAAGGAGTTCGAAATTGCATACAAGATTCGCTTGACTGCTTCTTTAGATTGTTCAAGATATCTCATTCATCAAGGTGAAGCTTTTCGTGGACACGATGAATCTTCTACTTCCATGAACAAGGGCAATTTTAGAGAGATGGTGGATTGGTACATAGATAAAAAGGCGGATGTGAATAAGGCTTTTGAATTTGAGGGTGGTGGCAATTGTTTGACGCTTTGTCCGGATATACAGAAGGAACTCACGAAATGTTGTGCACAGGAGGTCACACAGGTGATTAAGGATGAGATTGGAGATAGGAACTTCGCAGTGCTTATTGATGAGTCTCGTGATTCATCAAAAAAGGAGCAGATATCCGTGATTGTGAGGTTAGTTGTACATATAATGTTTTTTAGTTGTATCATTTATGATTTGTGCATTGTGGTTTTGTTTTAACTTGGTAAAATTCATACTATGTAGGTTTGTAAATAAAGAAGGGAAGATCATGGAAAGGTTTATTGGTATTGAGCATGTCACTTTGTTTACATCTGTTGCACTGAAGGAAGCTTTGGTTCGTGTGCTTGCTAAGGTTGATCTACCTATTTCTAGGCTACGCGAACAGGGTTATGATGGAGCTTCAAATATGAGAGGAGGATTTAATGGCTAGCAGAGATTAATACAGGATGATAATCCTCATGCTTTCTATGTCCATTGTTTCGCCCACCAATTGCAGTTAGTGGTTGTCACTGTCGCAAGTTGTAGCGGTGCTATTGCTGATTTCTTCAACTATGTTCCCTTGATAGTGAACACTGTGAGTGCATCTTGCAAAAGAAAGGATGCTTTGATGGAAAAGCATCAAGAAGTCTTAGTGGAGAAATTGGAGAATGGTGTGCTTTCAACAGGAACAGGCTTGAATCAGGTAACTAGCCTAGCTAGACCTGGAGATACTAGATGGGACTCACATCTTAAAATATTACTTCGTATATACCAAATGTGGGAGTCAGTGCTTGTGGTGTTAGAGATTATATGTAAAGATGCAGCATATCCTTCAGGTCGTGGTGGAGCAGCAGGTTTGATACAAAAGATGGAGAGCTTTGAATTTGTGTTCATTATGCATTTCTTGATAGATATGTTGAGCATTACACATGAGTTATCACTTTCTTTGCAAAGAAGGGATCAAGATATTATTGAAGCTATGAGTTTGATTGTGGATGTGAAAACGCGCTTGCAAGACATGAGGGACAATGGGTGGGAGCCATTGTTCAACACAGTTAAAAGCTTTTGCGAGTCAAATGAGATTGATGTGCCAAGTATGGATGATCACATCGGAGTAAAGGGTAAATCTGCACGTCGGAAGTATAAGGTTACTCTCCTTCACTATTATCGTATTGATATTTTCAATGTTGCTCTTGATGCCATTATGACAGAGATAGATCGTCGTTTCAATGAAGTTTCTTCAGAGTTATTGGTATGCATGTCTTGTCTTGATCCAAGCAGCTCCTTCTCTAAGTTTGATGTGCAAAAGTTAGTTCGCCTTACTGAGATTTATACCGCAAATTTCACCATAGCTGACTGTTTGTTGTTAAGAAATAAGCTTCAAACATTCATTCTCAATGTTAGAAGAAATATTGAATTTCGTGAATGCCGTGATCTTACAAAGGTTGCTCAAAAGATGGTTGAAACCGAAAAAAATATAACTTTCGCATTGGTGTATCGCCTCATCGAGCTCACATTGATCCTTTCAGTGGCAACGGCGTCAGTTGAAAGAGTTTTCTCAGCAATGAAGATTATTAAAACAGATTTGCGCAACAAGATATCAGATGAATGGCTCAATGACTTGATGGTGTGCTACACTGAGCGAGAGATATTTAGAAGCCTTGATAATAAAAGAATCGTTCAACGCTTTCAAAACATGAAAACTCGTAGAGTGAAATTACATCGTAATCAGATTTGGTAACTTAGTGGTATGTTTTTATTTTATTTTAAATATTTATGAATATTCATAATTTAATATTGTATCACTAAATTTGATATTTCTTATCTACAGATTAGTACTCATATTTTATAAACATTTGGGGGCACATATCCATTAGTGAGGTACTAAATTTATTATATTGTACATTTTCAATTTGTTCTCTTCCTATTTATGTATGAATTTGATATTTCAATGGTAAAATATCAGTACATATAGTTTTAGTATGCTTATGATTTGCTATAATCTCAACAGTAGAACTCTCTTTCTATTTTCATCTTGAATTCGCACATACAACTACCCACCAATCGTGGCCGGTATTCTTTTCTTTCCTTATGGCATGGTATGAATGTGTACGATCAATGGCTCGTGCCCGGTGGCAAATGGACCAGAAAGTCACTCCTACTCACCAATCATCATCTAGCATAAGAGACCTTGTCGCTGACCTTTCATTTTAATCAGCATTAAAAAAATTCGAAGTCCTAGCGCAGAAACCAGTTCCAGCGCAGAGAGCTGCTAGCTACCTTAAGGAAAAACATATAGTCGGTTACCGGTGTCGTATCCGATAAAATTGCATAACAGCCAAAAAAAATTTGGATTTATCTAGTTTTATCAAGGTGTAAAGGAAATTCAAATTTCAATTCAAAAAATCATCCAAAATAAAACATTTAGTTTTTCTGGCTGCCATCGAAAAGTGACAAACCTTTCGATTTATTCTTTGCTTCCTTTTCAGGCCCTGTGTAATAGGGTGACTAAAGAGGTATTCTATAGCCTCGAAGAGTGTTTGGAGAAGTTCTGAAATGGGCCAAACAAATCGAAAACAAAGGGGGCGTTCTATGAATTTTTCAATCCTAATGGTGTGCAGAGTATTTATACCGGCATTTCACAAAATACATAGTTTTCGAATGGCAGGCTCAAATTTTTCAAAAAAAAAATATCAGCAATATTATTTTTAATAAAATCAGACAAAAGCTCGTGAGACCGCAGTTGGGCACTTGGGCACCGCACCTAGCGAATCTCTCCATTTGCTATTGTCGTGACCTTGCATACTCCAGCCGCAGTTGTGAACGGAACATCTTTGTAGCACGCCACAAGCTCACCGTTACTGTGCAGGTCTGCTGATAACTTCTCCCAAGTCTTGCTCTTGGCATTAAGAGAAGCCTCAGGCTCTCCAGAGTACCCAGCAAAGGTCACCCTCTCCCCCACGGCAGCGGATGCTGGCGGCTCAACCAACTCAACCTAAATTTCAAATGTCAGCTGAATCACAAACCAAAAAAGACTCCTGTATTTTTCTATCACGTGTTTTCAATTTGAGAGCACATGAGAGACTGATGTAATGCAGTAGGTATCACATTCCTTACCTTTGTATGGTCCGCATTTGATGCGGCCAAAACCATTGCATGTGACTTTATACCGCGCATTGCCACCGGTTTCAGATTGCAGAGAACGCACACTTTCCTGTTCTGCTCATTCGTACAACAAATTACAAAATTAGTAATGCAAGACAACCACAAGAACATATGTATGTCGTGCTACACAAGATGCTGAGAAAGACCAACCTGTATTTCTTCAAGAGGGATGTATTTGACAAGGCCACTAACCACTATTCTTGGTGCCTCCTCTCCAACATCGATCTCCTCTACGTAAAGTGAATCAGCATCTGGATGCTTCTCTGCTTTTCTAATAAGCCCCACCCGAATATCCAACTTTGCAACCGAGACTTCCTCTACTGTCTTTGATTTTGAACCACCAGATTGTTTCTTTTGTTCCTTTTTTGGACCTCCCTCTGCATAAGAAAGTGAAAAAGAAGATGGGTTCAGCAGAAAATAACTCAGAGCGCTTCAAACAGAATAAACATGTCACGTTCTGCCATGAAATAGGTCCCTGCACCATAGTTTTTGCAAGGAAAATATGTAGTACATATATGACCGGTTGACCCATAAATAGAAGCATGTTTCTAGATTCCATTCATTAGCGTCCAACCCATATTAATTCCACCAACATGAATTTTTATGTACATCTGAACATGCAAAAAGCTATTTTCCCTTCTGATTCAAGTGAACACTGAACAAGAATAGAGTAAGAGTGTCCAAATAATTACCAGATAATTTTGTGCCCTTGAGCTTGTCAGCAACTTTCTTGGCTTCTGCATCGACTTGCGCCTTTGAGTTCCTTTCAGCTTGGCTGCCTGCAAATTTATTCCTAAAGAACTCTACTTCTTCATCTTTCTGCATTCATTGCAAGTTACGAGATGTAAAAATGTTAAATGTGGCCAACTGACGAAAATATTGCAAAAATGCAAATACACACCAATTCCTTAAATAGAGGTGCTGGCTTTCCTATTTTGTGGCCTGCTGGTACAAAATCCCAAGGTATTTTTGCCTTCGCACTTTCTCCTTTATCTTCACAGAATGACAGATTTTCTTCCGGGGACAAATTTAATTGCCGCAACACCTTAAAGAAGAGAGCATACAGTGAGATTCCGGCAAAAAGAATATTATATTCAAAGAAATTCAGACATGATTAAATGACAACAAGAATCATAATTACTTCATTAGAAAAGGAGGGCATGAAAGGCTCCAGCAGACAGGCAAGGAGATAGACAAGACCAACTGATGTTTTCATCACAATGGCACATGTCGCTGGATCTTCCTTATAAAGTTTCCAAAATTGGCTCTCCTGCATTCAGTTAGCAAAGCAAAGATATAACAGTGGTCAGCTCTACTAAAAATGCTAAATGGAACCCAAGAGGGAAAAAAATTACTTGCAGATATGCATTTCCATCACTAGAAATGCCCATTGCACTCTTCAGACCTTGTTTCAATTTAACCTGTCGTAAAAAGATCAAACATTATGTTGTAAAACCTACTAGCTGGCACAAAACAGGCAGTTTTGGGATGTATGCCATTTCACTTGGATCAAAATAAGTTGATTACCTTTTCCATTGCTTCGAGATATTGTTCAACCCATTTATTAGTTTTTTCTGCAAGCGCCTTTGTCAATGGATGCAACTCAGCATTAGGAGCATCAGGTATGATGGAGTCGTATCCAGCTCCTACCAAAAAGGAATAAAATGAACTTATCAAAAAAGTGTGGGAATCACAGATGATCAATCTAATTCTAACAGCTGATACAGAACTCAATTGATAATCCTTCAATTGATAATCCCTCTAGACAGTAACACGTCGGGTGTAAGATTCTCCATTGACTAACCAGCTGGTTTTGCAACAAAGCTTAGCACACGGTTGATGAAGTTCCCCAGGTTGTTCAGCAACTCGTTGTTCAATTTGGCTTGCAAATCGGCCCAAGTAAACAGTGTGTCTGATGCCTAAATCCCAAAAACAAAAGTCAAATCAAATATCTTAATGGATGTAGCCATATCATCATAATACTTCAAAATCAATTAAACAAAAAGTCTATACAAACCTCAGGGCGATTCATAAGCAAGTAGTATCGCCATACTTCAGGAGGAATATTTGTATCCTTCGCGTCATTGCCAAAGACACCAATACCGTGACTCTTGGAGAATTTTCCTATAGGTGTAAGGAATATTTAGTTATTATCCAGGAAATTGATGTACATACTGTGTCTATATCATATATTTATATATGCATCTAGTTCGGCATTTTTTAGTCAAGCCCATGCATTGCACAGTGTGACATTCTTTCTGGAACACACATTAGACCATATGTAGCCAGATTTGAATCAAAAGGCACGGGTGACAGGTCCATTCAAGACAAATACACCGGTGACAAATATGCAATTCACACAGCTTAAATTTTCTGTCATCGGTCATCCTTGTTTAAATTTGTAATTCAGTTCAAAAATTGGAGAGAAGCATGCCTTAAAGACATGCAGCGGAACAAAAAGGATAATAAAACTAAAGATGTCATAATCTAATATTATTGAACAATATAGTGAAATGAGTATCATCAGTCCAATTTCATGCTAATAACAAGTAAACTGGACCACATGAAAAGAACAGCTAGATGTTTAGTGCAAATAAATGTAACCGGACATGCTTGACTCATAAAAAGATCTCTAGAAAGTCCATAGGGGCCTCAGCTCAAGTAAGTATGCAAACATTTACCAAATACTAATAACTAGCATGAACTGTTAGTCAATCAAGCATTTGGTTAAAAAGAACTGTAGCAATACCTGCTTCATAATTTAAATATTCAGTAACACTTATGGTCTTCATCATTGTCCAGTTTTCACCAGTTCCTAACAGTGTTGAAGGGAACATGACCTGAAAAATTACCTTTCATCAAATAAGTACTTCATGAAAAAAAGAGCACAAGCATTAAAAGAATAGTCGGCATTCGCAAATGTTATACATGCACTTAGACAACGGTTGGCATTGTGGTGGCTTCTTAAAAGCACTGCCCGCCCCCAACCCCGCTATTTTTGCAAACACTAATTACTTGAAGGCATCTTTTTTGGAGTTATAACAGCAAAATTTTACTGGGATCGATAAATATTCCCATAACTAGATCCACAGTGCACATAGCAAAAGCATAGCAACTGCAGACTAACCCTGGCCTTAAATACATGGGCTTTTGTGTTTTCAGTCCTTGCATAATTGAACTATTGGGATCTAAGATGAAACAAAACATCCTTGACAATAAAAAGAATCTCAAATGATCACAGAAACCGCTTGAATAGAGGCTGATCAGACATTCAGTTAGAAATTAGAATTTACATCTGTAAGTCCTGTTTTATGATGGAAACTAGCCCACTTGTACACGGAAAGTACTAATGTCCCAACTTGGTAGTTAAATAAAACTTAATTTACAAATTAGTACTCACATAAAGCCAATTATTCGTATGTTCATACCCAAACAACCTTGATTAACTAAAGAAGATTACAATATCATAGGCATCATACCGTGTGAAATGGCACATTATCTTTACCCATGAACTGAAACAATTCTACATTATCAGGATCCTTCCACCACTTCTCCCAATCAGGTGTATAGGATGCCGTGATAGATACGTAACCAATCGGTGCATCAAACCAAACATAGAACACCTGAAAATAATCAAAGTGGGGAAATAAGATAAATGCATAACAGCAGAATTGATCCACATCTGATACGCACAAACCTTGTCTTTATACTTCTCATGTGGAACAGGAACTCCCCATTTAAGATCTCTGGTGATACAGCGTGGCTTTAACCCTTCTTTCAGCCATGCGTTTGTTGCTTGAATAGCATTTTGACTCCACATACCAGCTACTGAAGTATTGCTGATATAGTTTACCAACTTATCTCTCAATAGAGGAAGCTCCAAGAATAAGTGATCTGTGTCACGAATACGTGGAGTATTCTTACAGACCTACAAAAAAGGCAGAAGACAAAAAGAAAGCTTATACTTCACAGTTTCATTACACTGAAACTTTATGTGTCTACTATTTAGGTCAATATACAACAACAAAAAATGTCATGTGTACAGTACCGGATATGCTTACCTTACACTTGGGATCAATTAGCTCAGTTGGATTCAACAATTTGCTGCACTTTTCACACTGATCACCTCGTGCCGAATCATAATTACAGCCTTCTGTTGGGCATTTTCCCTCCACAAGCCTATCGGCTAAGAATCGTTGGCATGTATCACAATAAAGCTGCAAAGCAGATAAATTTTGTATAACAGAAACAACATGCGAAGATGAATATACAGATACAAGACCAAGAATTAGCTGTACCTGCTGCATGGTATTTTCTGTGAGCCAATTGTTTTCCATCAATTTATGGAAAATTTCCTGGCAGACTTCTGTCTGTTGAGGAGAGGACGTCCGCCCAAACTTGTCAAACTTTATGTCAAACCACTTGTAAACCTCGTTATGGATAGCATAATACCTGCATTTTCAGCAGGGAAAGCTTCCTATGAACACGCTTTCATTTTTCATATAAACTATGTAAATTATATATATAGCATACCACAGGTTGATAACTGAAACTTTCATGTGTAAATTACAAGTCAAAGAAGTATTCAATAGATTTCATAAAGGTCAATTGTAACTATCGAAGGTATAATTGTCATACTCTAACCAAATTGCAGCATTAGATTCATTCGATGCATGCAGATTGACTAAGCCAAATCGAACAGTCATTAACCATCTATTGCAGCATGAAAGTTCCAGTTGTGATTTAGGAACAACAAAACTAACCAAAAAATCAGTTCTAGCAAGCAAATCAACTAAAAAGCAAACCAATTTTCTTAGCTCCATACATGCCTTCATATTCACGATTAGCTCTCAGAAATCATCACTAAACATTAACTATAATATATAGTATTATATACTAAACACCCAATCCAGCTAAATACCACCACAAATCGCCACGCACGAGGAGTGCCACACGAATTTACATCAAAACTCAAGCCGAACCTGCTGCCCCCAAACAATTCACCTGGTCAGAACGTCTTGTACCTAATGCCCCCAACATGAAACAGATCGAGCGCACAGGAGCGGACCCAACGGGGGGTAGAAGAAGAAGACTAGGAAGATTTGGGCCTCGATTACCTCGCATGGGCCGCACCAACTCCAACCCTGGTGTTGTTTCCATGCTGGGCCAACCGCGCAACCGCACCAGCCAAGCCTACCAAAGCCCACATATCTCAGTAGCTCTCTGCCTCTCTTTCTCTCTCTCTTTTCCCAAACACACCACTGAACCAATTCCCCAATCAGCCAATGCCCTGGTGGAGACGCGAATGGCAAAGGGCGGCGGCGGCCGGTGGGCGTGCGGCGTGTCGGTCGGCTAGCGCGGACAGCGGGCGTGTGGCAGCAAGCGGCAGCCGGTATGGCGGCAGGGGCTGAGGGGCATGCGTAGCTGTGTGCGGCAAGGCGGACAGCGAGGTGCGAGATATTTAAAAGAAAAGCAAATCCAGTATTCAGTTAGTGCAATTGTGATTTAGTATTTTAGTTTCATCTATCGTAATTTATCGATATGTACATTTGCAAGAAACGGAGAAACAAACATTGCATAAATATTTTTCAAGCAGTACAAGTTGTACTCCTCATATTAATAATAAGAGCATGAATCAACCAAAGAAAGCTCGGGTGGGTCTTAATCCCAAGGTACCACCTTCATTGTATTTTGCATTTTCACTATGTTCCTCTTCTGTTTACGTATGATTTTGGATTACAAAAGATGATTTTATTTATGTTTTCCACTGGCACCCCCTAAATTTTAGTCCTCCGCCACTGCAAGCGCACCCATATAAACTATATAAACTCAAAACAAACCCTCCATGTCAAGTTACCAACAAACCATATTTAAATAGAAGCATCGAAAGGTGAAGGGCTTCTCACTTGTCGCAGATCTCCTTGGGCGAGCACTTCTCCTCCATGGCCTTGGTCTCGGTGGCCGTCCCGTACTCGTCAGTGCCACATATGTAGATCACGTTGTACCCACGCAGCCGGCAGTACCGCGCGAACACGTCGGCGCTGAGAACGCCTGAAACACGAGACCAAACCAGAATCCATCAGACAAAACGACGGCGAACAGCGAGAGGTCGCAGGGAAAAAAATGGGGGCAAGATGGCGCAGTAGAAGGGATGCTCACAGCCGATGATGTTCCCCAGGTGCGGGACATTGTTGACATAGGGCAACGCGCTGGTGATGAGTATGTTGCGGCGGTTGGGGATCGGCAGCTTCGGCGGCGGCGGCGGCGGCGGCGACTCCATGTAAACGAACGAGGTTTAGGGTTAGGAGGCTTAGCGCAGGTTTGTGTTGTGTGACTCGGCGTCTCTCGTCTCGTCTAGGCCCCTTGAACGCTGTGGCCCTCTGATTGTGGGACCCAGCTGTCAGCCACAAAGGCGCGCTCCAGGCCAAGCAGTTGGAATCCTAAAGCGCCTCTTATGCTCCCGCACTTGGAATCTTAAAGCCACTCTTGTTCCTCCTCTCCAACATGAGCAGTTGGGAACAGGTATTCAAAAATCGTCGAAAATTGGTTTACCGGTGGTGCCGGTAGAAGTTCAAACCGGCTTCAAAATATTGGTTTTGATGAATTTCGTTAAAATTTTGAATTTTTGAATTTTATCTGAATTTATTTTTTCTATTTAAAATCCAAGAAATTCAAAAAAAAATAGCCAATTGTTGGCGAAAAAGGCCTTACCGGACCCCCCGGAATTTTTTTTGCCGGTAAAATAACCCCTGGTTGGGAATTGTGGTCCGTTGCGGCACCGATCGTCTCCCCCTTCTTGCTGCCGCCATCCACGTCTCCGACGTGTCACCGCGATCCATGGATCACTCGCCGCCGCCAATCTCTGCACAGGAGACCTCGTACTGTCCTACAACATGGCAGGTTCTTGTCCAAGACCCAACAAAACAGATTCTTGATTCCCATTGTTGCTGGCATGGGCTACAGGCTCCAGAAATTTTTTATGCGTGCAGTTGCAGATGGTTGCGATGTTGTGGCTGAGCCAGACTTGAGACGTTCGGATGCTGCCTGGCTCAGCAAGGCACACTGTATGGTAGCTCAAAAATAACTGAATTTGCAACAACAAAAAACTAGCCTCCTTGAACTAGAAAAACCTTGCAAAGCCCAGAGAGCTCTCCTGGATGGCTAAAAAAATTGCCGCTGCTAATTGTTAGATGTGTAATGTACAAGGGTTACTTGCATATATATCATACATGTATTTGTATATATTTTAACTCATTATGCTCATATCAATACAAGTTCTATTCTCATAACATGGTATCGTAACTATACCTAAGGTTTTGTCTGCGCACACCGCCGCCATCGGTCTATTCTCGCCACCGGGCCGCCGCCTCGACTTTGCTCGCTCGCCGCGCCGTGGTCTTCTACTCGCCGCAGCCTCTCTTTGCGGTGCGCCTCTACTCAGGCTTCACCGCAGGCTTGCCTTCACGCCATCGCTCGTGAGGTCGCCTCCATCGCCGCCGCCGATTCGCTTTCGGAGGAGCGATTGGGGCCGGGCCTCAAGGCATCGGCTTCTCTCCGTGAGCTCCGCTTCGTCGCTGTCGGGAACATCGAGACCGAGTCTCGTCGTGCTCAGCAACAACATCGCCGTCGCCGCCGCCACTCGGGCTCACTACCGCCACCACCGCTATCGGGCCCACTACAAAGATGAGCCGCCTTCGCTGTTACCACTTGCGCTGCTTTGTCATCATCGTCGTGCCGCCACTTGCACCGCCGCCACCGCCATCGCCACGGGAATAGTAGTTCTCTTTGTGGACTTTCCTTTTGGTAGAAGCGAGCACAAGCTTCGCCCTTTTCAAGTGAGCCGCTCGGTAAAAAAAAGGAAAAAGGGAGAAAAAAAGTATATCATTCTAACCGTCACGCCATCCAGCGCCGTTTGTTAGACTTCGTTGTCTTGGTCGCCGAGCCGTCCAGCGTCGCCAACCAATGGGTACTGTTTCTGTTCTTAGCATGTCCGGTGATCTTTGATGGTCTTAATTATCAGGACTGGTTTCAGCATATGCGTTTCCACATGCGTGGTCAGCGCCTTTGGGAGTTTCTTACCGCGAGTTGCCTTACCCGCCTCGTCCTGCTCCACCTGCTGAGCCTGTGCTCTCAAAGACTACTTTCGAATACGCTCGTAAGGACGCATCTGATGTTTTTCAGGATGTTATGGAGACTTTTCAGACTTAGTATGCTGCCCTCAAGACATTGATTGATGAGGATGCTCGTGCCTCTGCTATTCTAGTTACTTGAGGATTTTGGTGTTTATGTTGCAGCACCCACTCCTCGTTCGTCTGACAGTACATGGGCTATTAGCACTGCTACAAATCCGGCAAAGCATGAGCTTATCAAGCATATTGGTGTTTATGTTTTCTACATACGGACCCAGGTGCAGGACCAGATTATTGCTCTTCAATATGTGCCTTCAGAAGTTCAGTTGGTATACTTCTTCACAAAGGCGCAGACCAGAGCTCAACACGACTTCTATCTCTCCAAACTTAATGTTGTTGATCCACCATAAGTTTGATGGGGTGTTAGATGTGTATTGTACAAGGGGTTATTTGCATATATGTCATACATATACTTGTATATATTTTGGCTCAATGACCTCATATCAATACAAACTCTATTCATAACACTAATAGCATCGTGCGCTGCTAATAGTGTCGTGGACTGCTAATTAGTGCTCGATTCTAATGCATGTCCTCGTCTCGTGCCCATTCTAACATGGAATTATTGAGAATTTATCATTATGAATAGGTGTATTTGACGATTTACTCATCGATATTTCATCGACATATAGATGAGGATAAATCTTCAAATGCATCTATCTCATAATGGTAAATACTCTGATCCTTCTAACCATTTTACTACATGACTCTCCTATATATGTTCTTGGGTCCGTTGCCCAATCAGTAGATGGACTAACTCGATAATCATGTTATTTGTCATCTAGGCCACATATTAGCTATCAAAGTACTATAAAAAAAATTTGCGAGGAAAGTATTAGAATTGATTAAGACAATTTTATAGAGTCACATTTTATTTCTCAAAGCGTATACTTTCCTAATATTAGCGAGGTGATAGAACCAAACAGCTTGCCTCGCCTGCTTGGGCTTAGCTTAGCTGAGCTAATTTGTTTTGCTAGGCTAGGCAAGGTAGGATAAGGATCCAAATGCCTGGATGGTACTGCCCTGGCGAGGCTTCTGCACCGTAATTTTTCTGTCAGTGGAGAGCCCCATGCGGATCTTGGCTTCTGCTGCTGCTGCTAAGATGCTAGCATCCATGTTGACTACAGACAGAGCCACAGAGGGTGATGACATCTTGCCCGGCATGCGAAACAGGGTTGGCTGTCCAATGGTGTTGCGGCAATTATGAAATCTGGAACAAAGGATGAGTTCTCCAGTAGCTGATATGAAATCAGTTCTGTGCTATAATGCTGGCAATACCGTATCTTAATTCTGATAAAGAGAGGAATTTTTGGCCGATACGGCCGATTTTGATATCGTATTTGCGTTTTTGACCAGCGTTTCGTTGAATTTACAAAAATAACCGCGTTGGCGCACGCCGAGCGCGCGCCGTGGGGCTCGACGCGTGGCAGCGGGCGCGGGCTGAGCTCTGCCACCACGCCAAGGCCACGGCCAAGCCAGTCGTGGTCATGGCGCGGCGGCGCGGCGCCATGCCCAGCTGCCAGAGCGGCTGGCTGGCTAGCCTCACTGCGCTTGCATGGCCTCACCAACATGGCGCCTGGCGCAGTTCGCTCACGCCCGCCTGGCCTCATGTATATGTGTACATGCGCTACTGCCATACAAGGGCTGTGGCGCGCCAAGCCACTGCCCTCACATACAATGGGCCATGGGCACAGGCCACGCTGGCGTACAAGCCGCCTCACCCAATGCAAGCGGGCGCGCGCGCTGCTGCCACCCACGCGCCGCTGCCCCGCTGGCTGGCAGCGGCGCATGCGCGCACGCACGCTGGAGCCCCGAGCCGGCGCTTCAGATATATTGGAGAGCGATCACGATTTTATTTCGCAATCGTTCTTCGCTAAGTTCATATTCACCACTCGCCACTCCTCCGCTCATTCTTTTCTTTTCATTCGCTTGCTCTCTCGATTATATTTCAACGTTATTAACGCAGTAGGTTTATCGTAATTTTTAATTTAGCTATATTCTTCTATGTTTAATTAGCCACATTGTCGGTAATGTTCGCTATGTATGTTTTGCTAGTCATGTCTCTACTGGAGCTACTAGAACAATTTACGATGAGGACCACCGGTGCAAGTCGGCTCACCACGGCGTGGATGGCCCTCCGCCCCGGGCGCCGGGCGGGAGGGATCGGTGGGCGCTAGACGATCGTTACGCCTCGCTCCTCCGGGAGACGGCTTGTTGCCCTTTGCGAGGATGGTGTCCTTCCAACGGGTTCACCCAGACGCCACCGTTGTCCGCACTTGTGGACCGGTGGAGGCCGGAGACGACACCTTCCATTTTCGGTGGGGTGAGATGACGATCACCCTAATGGATGTCTCGTTTTGATCGGTCTCCCGATCCGGTGTGCCGCTTGTTCCGCCCTCAGAGCGGATCGAAGGTCGACCGAGCGGCGGTTTGGCCAACCTCTCACGGAGGGTGCACGTGGCGCCCTCGGCTTGGTCGAGGCGATTCAACAATGCCCGCAGGTGCACCGAGGGCGCCGTTAGGACGCATCTCGTTGCTTACCTTCTCCACTCTTTGGTTGGGTCCTGTTTCCAACCACAAAGGGCGATTTTGTGAACCCCCTTCATCCGCGTCGCCGAAGTCTTTGGTCGACGCGGCCGAGCCGATGCCGCGACTACACCGGGATCACCGCCCTTTGCGCTTACATACATAATTGTCATACTCTAACCAAATTGCAGCATTAGATTCATTCGATGCATGCAGATTGACTAAGCCAAATCGAACAGTCATTAACCATCTATTGCAGCATGAAAGTTCCAGTTGTGATTTAGGAACAACAAAACTAACCAAAAAATCAGTTCTAGCAAGCAAATCAACTAAAAAGCAAACCAATTTTCTTAGCTCCATACATGCCTTCATATTCACGATTAGCTCTCAGAAATCATCACTAAACATTAACTATAATATATAGGGCCTGTTTGGCATGGCTCTAACTCCAGTTGGAGCAGCTCCACTCCAGAACTCCAGGTGGAGCTGGCTCTGAGTGGAGTTGGAGCTGTCAGTATGGAGTGTTTGGCTAGAAGGGTACTCTCGGCTCGAAATTGTGGTTTGTCGTGTGGATTGCCCACTTTGCCCTTGGTTGACATGAGTGGAGTTCAATGATGCGTGCAGCAGCATAACAGTAACACGTATGTTCTTATGTATCGCTTAGCTAAACTGTATGAATCCGAGATACAAGTCCGACAAGCATGTAAATAAATTAAAGTACCAACATATATCAAGATAATCATGTCCAACCAAATTATCCAAGATACAAGTCCATAGTTTCAAAATACAATTACATTAATTCCAAGCTAAGGCGACGATGTAGCCAAACTATCACGAAATGAGTCCATAGTCACAAAGCTTGATTCAAGTGGATCCATCGAGGCATGTTGAGACACATCATATTTGTTGTACCTTTCCTGGATAGTAGGCACATAGTTCGGATCTCGATCGAAATTATAAAGTCCACATCCCGCTAGCATGCTCACGTATGAAATTGTGGAGAACCATGGTAGCACTACAATCTTTTTTGTGTGAGCATGGAATATGGAGGCATCTTATAAAGAATTTGCCACTTCATTTTTAATAGTCCAAATGAGCGTTCAATAACATTACGAACAGATGAATGGATCGGTTGAACTTCTCTTTTGGAGTGTTTGGTTCCATACCTCGATGCCACTCGTGTAAATGATACCTTTCACCCTTGTATGGAGCTAGGTAACACGGCGATTAGGATAGCCCGTCCACAACATAGTACTTGCCTACACATGTGAAAAGAAAATAAGAATTGCATGGTGCAAGACACATTTGAGGACAAAATGGAGCTGGATAAAATATTTTTTACCTTGTGGAGGATGTGGGAAGACTTCGCATCCACTTCCATTGCATGGTACAAGTACACTAGTGTCATGCAAAGCTCTGGTGACATGCGACCACATATGTGAATCGCATATCAAAATCACAAGCAGCAAGCACATTTTGAGTAGCAATTCTGTCTTACCAATGTACCAATATTAGAAGTCGACTCTCTTTGCATTAGATTGTCACATGGATTGAAGCTCCAACAACAATGTCGAGGAGCCCAAGAAAGTCCATGACCTTGCAAAAGCTCATCTAAAGCAAGATGCTATTACCCAACACCTCGTTTTCCAAGGGAACATGTATCAATTATTGCTGCGTATCATCACTCACTTTTATGGCCATGTTTGATCCCAAATTGCTACTTAATATGTTATTGTGTTTACTTTTCCTATCGGCGACCTCTGTGTGATGTCGATGTCGGCTTTACACCGCATCCCGTGATGTGGTTGTGGTTGGTCCTTGCAATGCATCATCATCCGCTTGTTTGTTCTCACCAAATGATCCAACAGTGACACATTTCCAGCAGTTTGCCGCACTCTGTGGTCGAATCCATACTCAAAGTGGCAGCCGAGTGTCCCTTAAACTTCCATCTCACGACTCAAAAAATGCGGGTACATGCTTTGGCGCAGCTCATTCTCGAATGAACACTTGCCGCCAGACGATTGGGATGGCGGACTTCAAGATCTGGACCTTGGCGAGGCCGCCATCTTCTTGCCCACCGCGGATGGCGACGGCTGCGACGCGAGCGATCCCGAGCAAAGCCGTCTCGGACATTCAGCACCTGCTGCGGGCGGCCTCAACGACACCTACTCAAAGGCCTCGCCCGAAAGGTGCGGCACGCTGGGACCGGAGCACCAACTGCGTGCCGGCTCATGGAACTATCGGTAGGAGCTGATCGGCACCTGCGCGCCCGATCGTCAAGGCCGTAGAACATGGCGGGTACGCGAGCCGCGCAGTTGGGGACCACCGAGGGCAATTCTTGCCATGCGCGCTGGCCTCCCACAACGGCCGCGGTGGCCTCGCCGAGCTCCATCACGCTACCACGCCTTCCCAAACACGCACCTAAAGATGAGATCGATCCATGGCGGAAGATCGTTAAATAGGGTTGCATTAGCATGCCACACGAGCGGATGGCGCATAATCGCAATGCGGGTTTTGGGAGAGGGTTCGAGACAGGCTCACCTCGGGCGGTCGGAGAGCTGGCGGGATCTGGCGGGGACGCCGTGGCGAGGGCCACGGAGGCGAGTGGGAGAGGGTAGGGCACAGGGAGGTGGGGCTCGGGGTAGGGTTTGGGGATTTATCTCGCGTGCTATTTGTTCTTTGTGGGCGCGGCGGGAGTGAGGAGGCGAGACGGCAGCGGCCAAGGCGAAGCAAGCGAAGCGGCGAGGCGTTAAGCGGCGGGGCGTGGCGGCTGCCGGCGTCGTGAGGCGATGGGAATGGAGGAGTGGGGCGAGCGGTTGGGTAGGATAGAAAAAAACGATTCGTTGGTTTGGAGTGTAATCGATGGCAAAGGTGGGTAATTTCTTTGAAACTCCATGTCTAGATCTATTTCAGATGATTGTAGAGTTGGAAAATAGGTGCTCCAAGAGAATGAACTAGAGCTCCAAAAACTCTATGGAGTTAAGCTGCTCCAATTTTTTTTGGAGTTGAGGTGTTTGGCTAGTTTTACCCAGCTCTAACCTGGAGTTGGGCTCTAGAGCCATGCCAAACACCCCGATAGTATTATATACTAAACACCCAATCCAGCTAAATACCACCACAAATCGCCACGCACGAGGAGTGCCACACGAATTTACATCAAAACTCAAGCCGAACCTGCTGCCCCCAAACAATTCACCTGGTCAGAACGTCTTGTACCTAATGCCCCCAACATGAAACAGATCGAGCGCACAGGAGCGGACCCAACGGGGGGTAGAAGAAGAAGACTAGGAAGATTTGGGCCTCAATTACCTCGCATGGGCCGCACCAACTCCAACCCTGGTGTTGTTTCCATGCTGGGCCAACCGCGCAACCGCACCAGCCAAGCCTACCAAAGCCCACATATCTCAGTAGCTCTCTGCCTCTCTTTCTCTCTCTCTTTTCCCAAACACACCACTGAACCAATTCCCCAATCAGCCAATGCCCTGGTGGAGACGCGAACGGCAAAGGGCGAACCCTAGCGCGGCGGCGGCCGGTGGGCGTGCGGCGTGTCGGTCGGCTAGCGCGGACAGCGGGCGTGTGGCAGCAAGCGGCAGCCGGTATGGCGGCAGGGGCTGAGGGGCATGCGTAGCTGTGTGCGGCAAGGCGGACAGCGAGGTGCGAGATATTTAAAAGAAAAGCAAATCCAGTATTCAATTAGTGCAATTGTGATTTAGTATTTTAGTTTCATCTATCGTAATTTATCGATATGTACATTTGCAAGAAACGGAGAAACAAACATTGCATAAATATTTTTCAAGCAGTACAAGTTGTACTCCTCATATTAATAATAAGAGCATGAATCAACCAAAGAAAGCTCGGGTGGGTCTTAATCCCAAGGTACCACCTTCATTGTATTTTGCATTTTCACTATGTTCCTCTTCTGTTTACGTATGATTTTGGATTACAAAAGATGATTTTATTTATGTTTTCCACTGGCACCCCCTAAATTTTAGTCCTCCGCCACTGCAAGCGCACCCATATAAACTATATAAACTCAAAACAAACCCTCCATGTCAAGTTACCAACAAACCATATTTAAATAGAAGCATCGAAAGGTGAAGGGCTTCTCACTTGTCGCAGATCTCCTTGGGCGAGCACTTCTCCTCCATGGCCTTGGTCTCGGTGGCCGTCCCGTACTCGTCAGTGCCACATATGTAGATCACGTTGTACCCACGCAGCCGGCAGTACCGCGCGAACACGTCGGCGCTGAGAACGCCTGCAACACGAGACCAAACCAGAATCCATCAGACAAAACGACGGCGAACAGCGAGAGGTCGCAGGGAAAAAAATGGGGGCAAGATGGCGCAGTAGAAGGGATGCTCACAGCCGATGATGTTCCCCAGGTGCGGGACATTGTTGACATAGGGCAACGCGCTGGTGATGAGTATGTTGCGGCGGTTGGGGATCGGCAGCTTCGGCGGCGGCGGCGGCGGCGGCGACTCCATGTAAACGAACGAGGTTTAGGGTTAGGAGGCTTAGCGCAGGTTTGTGTTGTGTGACTCGGCGTCTCTCGTCTCGTCTAGGCCCCTTGAACGCTGTGGCCCTCTGATTGTGGGACCCAGCTGTCAGCCACAAAGGCGCGCTCCAGGCCAAGCAGTTGGAATCCTAAAGCGCCTCTTATGCTCCCGCACTTGGAATCTTAAAGCCACTCTTGTTCCTCCTCTCCAACATGAGCAGTTGGGAACAGGTATTCAAAAATCGTCGAAAATTGGTTTACCGGTGGTGCCGGTAGAAGTTCAAACCGGCTTCTAAAATATTGGTTTTGATGAATTTCGTTAAAAATTTTGAATTTTTTTGAATTTTATCTGAATTTATTTTTTCTATTTAAAATCCAAGAAATTCAAAAAAAAAAAATAGCCAATTGTTGGCGAAAAAGGCCTTACCGGACCCCCCGGAATTTTTTTTGCCGGTAAAATAACCCCTGGTTGGGAATTGTGGTCCGTTGCGGCACCGATCGTCTCCCCCTTCTTGCTGCCGCCATCCACGTCTCCGACGTGTCACCGCGATCCATGGATCACTCGCCGCCGCCAATCTCTGCACAGGAGACCTCGTACTGTCCTACAACATGGCAGGTTCTTGTCCAAGACCCAACAAAACAGATTCTTGATTCCCATTGTTGCTGGCATGGGCTACAGGCTCCAGAAATTTTTTATGCGTGCAGTTGCAGATGGTTGCGATGTTGTGGCTGAGCCAGACTTGAGACGTTCGGATGCTGCCTGGCTCAGCAAGGCACACTGTATGGTAGCTCAAAAAATAACTGAATTTGCAACAACAAAAAAACTAGCCTCCTTGAACTAGAAAAACCTTGCAAAGCCCAGAGAGCTCTCCCTGGATGGCTAAAAAAAATTGCCGCTGCTAATTGTTAGATGTGTAATGTACAAGGGGTTACTTGCATATATATCATACATGTACTTGTATATATTTTAACTCATTATGCTCATATCAATACAAGTTCTATTCTCATAACATGGTATCAGAACTATACCTAAGGTTTTGTCTGCGCCACCGCCGCCTACTGGTCTATTCTCGCCAGCTGGGTCACCGCCGCCTCCTGACTTTGCTCTGCTCGCCGCGCCGTGGTCTTCTACTCAGCGCACCTCTGCTCGGTGCGCCTCTACTCTGTGCTTCACCAGTCGCTTCGTCTTCCGCTGCCATCGCTCGTGAGGTCGCCTCCATCGCCGCCGCTCAGATTCGTTTCGGAGGAGCAGATTGGGGCCGGGCCTCAAGGCATCGGCTTCTCTCCCGTGAGCTCCGCCCCGTCGCCGTCGGGAACATCGAGACCGAGTCTCCGTCCGTGCTCAGGCAACAACATCGCCGTCGCCGTCGCCACTCGGGCTCACTACCGCCACCGCTGCTATCGGGCCCACTACAGCATGAGCCGTCTTCGTCGTTACCACTTGCGCTGCTGTCATCATCGTCGTCGCCACTTGCACCGCCGCCACCGTCATCGCCACGGGGAATAGTAGTTCTCTTTGTGGACTTTCCTTTTGGGCCGAGCGAGCACAAGCTTCGCCCTTTTCAAGTGAGCCGCTCGGTAAAAAAAAGGAAAAAGGGAGAAAAAAAGTATATCATTCTAACCGTCACGCCATCCAGCGCCGTTTGTTAGACTTCGTTGTCTTGGTCGCCGAGCCGTCCAGCGTCGCCAACCAATGGGTACTGTTTCTGTTCTTAGCATGTCCGGTGATCTTTGATGGTCTTAATTATCAGGACTGGTTTCAGCATATGCGTTTCCACATGCGTGGTCAGCGCCTTTGGGAGTTTCTTACCGGCGAGTTGCCTTACCCGCCTCGTCCTGCTCCACCTGCTGAGCCTGTGCTCTCAAAGACTACTTTCGAATACGCCGTGGGGGACGATCGATGTTTTTCAGGATGCTATGGAGACTTTTCAGACTTAGTATGCTGCCCTCAAGACATTGATTGATGAGGATGCTCGTGCCTCTGCTATTCTAGTTACTTGAGGATTTTGGTGTTTATGTTGCAGCACACACTCCTCGTTCGTCTGACAGTACATGGGCTATTAGCACTGCTACAAATCCGGCAAAGCATGAGCTTATCAAGCATATTGGTGTTTATGTTTTCTACATACGGACCCAGGTGCAGGACCAGATTATTGCTCTTCAATATGTGCCTTCAGAAGTTCAGTTGGTATACTTCTTCACAAAGGCGCAGACCAGAGCTCAACACGACTTCTATCTCTCCAAACTTAATGTTGTTGATCCACCATAAGTTTGATGGGGTGTTAGATGTGTATTGTACAAGGGGTTATTTGCATATATGTCATACATATACTTGTATATATTTTGGCTCAATGACCTCATATCAATACAAACTCTATTCATAACACTAATAGCATCGTGCGCTGCTAATAGTGTCGTGGACTGCTAATTAGTGCTCGATTCTAATGCATGTCCTCGTCTCTGTGCCCATTCTAACATGGAATTATTGAGAATTTATCATTATGAATAGGTGTATTTGACGATTTACTCATCGATATTTCACTGACATATAGATGAGGGATAAATCTTCAAATGCATCTATCTCATAATGGTAAATACTCTGATCCTTCTAACCATTTTACTACATGACTCTCCTATATATGTTCTTGGGTCCGTTGCCCAATCAGTAGATGGACTAACTCGATAATCATGTTATTTGTCATCTAGGCCACATATTAGCTATCAAAGTACTATAAAAAAAATTTGCGAGGAAAGTATTAGAATTGATTAAGACAATTTTATAGAGTCACATTTTATTTCTCAAAGCGTATACTTTCCTAATATTAGCGAGGTGATAGAACCAAACAGCTTGCCTCGCCTGCTTGGGCTTAGCTTAGCTGAGCTAATTTGTTTTGCTAGGCTAGGCAAGGTAGGATAAGGATCCAAATGCCTGGATGGTACTGCCCTGGCGAGGCTTCTGCACCGTAATTTTTCTGTCAGTGGAGAGCCCCATGCGGATCTTGGCTTCTGCTGCTGCTGCTAAGATGCTAGCATCCATGTTGACTACAGACAGAGCCACAGAGGGTGATGACATCTTGCCCGGCATGCGAAACAGGGTTGGCTGTCCAATGGTGTTGCGGCAATTATGAAATCTGGAACAAAGGATGAGTTCTCCAGTAGCTGATATGAAATCAGTTCTGTGCTATAATGCTGGCAATACCGTATCTTAATTCTGATAAAGAGAGATCAGTACATGGTGTACTATCACCCTCATATCTCGAGCTATTACTATGCTGTCTCGAGTAAGAGTACATTACTGAAAATGCTGAACTGAACAAGATTTTATTACTGAAGTGTACAGAATTTCAGCTGAATTGTTATGTGAATCTCATTTTGATTAGACTAGACGTGTTACCTGTTGTGTTTGTATTTATAAGTATCTCATCACAGTAGTCTCGTTTTTTTCTTCTTTTCAGTTGATGAGATTCTGACGACGAGCCTGTACAGTGGCCTTGAAGCTTCAGATGCAGTTGTCCTCAACGAAGTACTCCTGTATTATCTGTTGTCTTCTTGCGACTTGAAACTACTTTAGAAGCTTCAAGAGGTGCTTTATTAACTCAACTTTGTACTTTTTAATTAAAATAAGTGTAAGAGATTTAGTTATCATCATTAGTTGTCACTGTGAAAATTAATGATATAGAAAATGCCACAGAACAGGGCAATACCATGGGCAGAAGAATCATAATACTGCTTTCGAATTAGCTTTCCAGAACATCTAATTCTAAGGTATATAAGTTATTTATACATAGCTTTGCTTTCTGCAAGCAAGGCAGGATTACAGAACAAAGTTATGTACTGGACCTGACTGGAGTACACACCAAACCTTTGCCCCAAACCAAGCAACTATAGGCAGTGATGAGCTACACAGAAAGTCAGTAAACATAGTTATATTTATTTTAGTGCACATAGCAACGCTCCCTGAAAAAAAATATAAGATGGCAATACTTAAAATTTTGATAACCACATTGCTGTAGCTTGACCTACAAATTAACGCCATTGTCAAGTACATTACTTCATAATCATTAACCACTGAGAGATAAAGTCCATGGCACAATGGAATGAAAAGGAGATGAACTAAAGCATTTAACACACTGGTACATCATGTGGTTAGGTCCATGTAACATTGCTAAAAGTTGAGTCTATGTGGTCCGTGACCCAAATAGTTTTCATTTGGGCCAACATAAGTATTACTGCAGTTTGATCTACAAATTAACCTACTTGCGGATCATCCCCTTTTAATTGTTAGGAATTGTGTGTATATTGAAGAGGGGCCTAAAGGGCGATATATATAGGAGTACAAGAGATATATACCATATATAGATAAGACATATAAGAGTCCCTATTCTAACATATCTCTAACACCTCCCCCCCTCAAATGCAAGGCGTATGCAATAGCATTGCATTTGGAAAGGGTTGATACTAAAATATAAAAAATCCAAAATCCGAGTCTTGATAATGTCGTCGTAGCATGCAGCTCTTGGAAAATATGTCGACAAAAGACCTCCTCTCATCCGGTGTCATGCGACGGCTCATAAAGCACAAGGTGCAGGAGCGAAGTCGACCGTGGCAACAGGTCGAAGAAGATGATGAAACCGACATGAATAGAGAGAGCTGTCAAATCAAGTCGAATAGGAATAGGTGAAAGCATGACGGCGCAGATCATAGCTCAAGACGGCGGCGATGCAGTGCACAAGAAGCGCAACGAATGCACAGCGCAAAAGAAGCGCAACGCAATGCACAGCGCAAAAGAAGCGCAACGCAATGCACAAGAAACGCAACAGAGGCGCAGTGCAAAAGAAAAGCGGCGCAATGCACAAGAAGTACAACGAAGACGCAGTGTGGAAGAAGCGCGGCGGCCTTGAACGCTCGGAGCGGCGGATCTGCAGCTGCTCGAAGAAAATAGCAGCGGGAGCGGCGGCTACTGCCATGCATAAGGCAATTCCTATACTTCTATGGCTGATAATAAATTTGTGGACTCGTATGGCTTAGACGGACGCAAAAATTGAGTGCTACAGACTTGGATGGAAGCAACGGAAGCAACGACACAAAGCAGAAAGAAAAACCTAAGGATAATTAGTAGTGAAAACTAGCAGCAGAAAGCTTGTAATCGGGACTAGCGGCAACAAAACCCAATCTCAATCTCCACCCCACCCGACAGCAGCATCCACCAACAGAAGCAACACACAGAAGCACAAATCACTTCCTCTCCGCTTCAACTAAGGGTGAAAGAAAGGAGAGCGTGCTCACGGGTCTGGCCGTCCTTGGAGATACCAGCCTCAAAACCACCAGTGGTGGAATCAATGATGAGGACAGCACAGTTAGCCAGAAGGTACCAGTAATCATGTTCTTGATGAAATCACGGTGTCCAGGGGCATCAATGACCGTGCAGTAGTACTCGGTAGTCTTGAAACCACAGGGCGATATCGATGGTGATGCCTCTCTCACGCTCAGCCTTGAACTTGTCAAGCACCCACATGTAAGGAAACATCTTAGTCGAGGTGAGGGTGGGCGTGAGGCGCAAAAGCTGCTGCGGCCTGAAGCCCTACTTCCAGGCCGGCGAGCGCTATGCCATGGATGCCCGTCTGTGCCGGTCCATCTCTCTCGACCACGCCGCCTCTGCCTTCCACTTCTTCCCCGTCATCGCCCCCAATCGCGCCTCCCCCCTACCCGATTTGACTGGCGTCGGAGGCATCGCGTCGACACGAAGCGGCGGCTTCACGTCTCGGGACCGCGGCGCGCAGGAGGCGGCTGGGAGCGTGGCGCTGGGAACTGCCGCGGCGGAGGCGTCGGCGAGCGGACCGGTCGTGGCGGCGGCCCAGTAGCGGCGCTACACGCCGAGGCGCGGCCGCGAGGATCCTCGAGGACGAGGTGGAGGTAGAGAGCACGAGGCGAGGGTGGCGGCCCTTCGCGATCGTGAATGGCGACTCGACGATCTCTCCGATTGGGGCTCGGTTTGGTGGAGGACCAAAGAGGATTCCCTGATGAAGATCACGGGACGCCGGCTCGACGGGTTCAAATCTGGATCGGGGCTCGACGAGGCGACCCTCGGTGGTCGCCATCGAACGTAGAGTCGGCCGTCGGCGAGCAGAGCGGCCGGCGACACCCACAGCCTTGATCGCGGCGAGAACGAGGCGCCGGTGGTTGGTGGAGCGCGCGAGGGCGCGGAGGTCGCGGGCGTCGGCCGCCGTTGGAGACGTGCGCGCGAGGGGAAGGTGTCACCCGGCCGGCGACGAGCAGCCAAAGGAGGCCACCCCCGGGAGTGGAGATTGCTCCTCCCGGGCGTGATAGATGAAGTTAGGCTAGCGGCTCTGATGACCCAGTAAACCCTAATGCTCTGATATCATGTTAGGAATTGTGTGTATGTTGAAGAGAGGCCTAAAGGGCGATATATATAGGAGTACAAGAGATATATGCCATATATAGATAAGGCATATAAGAGTCCCTATTCTAACTCCTATTCTAACATATCTCTAACATTAATCACCAATAAGATTATTGTCCATAGGCTCAAAGGAATGAAAGGAAAATGCACTAAATTACTCACAATAGCACTACATCATGTGGTTAGGTCCACTTCGCATTTCATTCTTCTATTTTTTTTTTGGATTTGTTTTCGTCTTCGACTCGAGTCAGTTTTATACCACTATATATACCCCTTGTAAGCCGCACAAGAAGAGTTGACAACTCATTAAAATTCCTGCATTTTGTAAATACTTTTTCTGATACAGTGAAGATCGCCGTCGTGCGTCCGTAGGTTTTTCTCGTAAGGGTTTTCCACGTAAAAATCGGTATCTCCTTGTTTTTTATCTACTTTGCTATTTGTACATCGATTTCTAACACTTTTCGTCTTCGTCTTCTAACTGCCATCTTCTAACTAACACGAGCTGCTACAGTGCTACTTGCTAGAGAAGGCAGACCAAGAACATATTCATACGTTCTGAAGACCAAGAAAAGGTTGATTAGCCTAGAGTTCTTCTAAAAAATTTACGATTTTTTTATCTATGAGTTACCTATTACCTTTAATTACCTTGGAAATTGTTAGTACAAAATATGAGTAATCAGCTACTAGCTGCCTGGATAGCTCAAGACTATATCATATAGACGGGGTAGGTTGATTCGATTTTTTTAGTGGCTTTAAAGCGTCAAATTTTTTTTTATAAGAGAAGCAAAGCCTCCTCTCCTTACATTTAAAGACTGATGCTTGCAATGCTGTCACCATTTGCCATTTGGAACACTGGACTGGAGTTCATCCAATGAGTAATTTTGAGGTGATAGAAACGACAGAGGGAAGGCTCCTTCGGTTGTCAACATCAGCATGGGGCGTTACACCCTTCGGTGTGCATCAATACATATGTTTCTCAGCGACGGTTACAAAACAGTTGCTTTTGGCATAGTGGGGTACTGGGGTGTATGTGTATCTGAGAAGAGATCTTCTTAGCTAACTGTATCCACTGGCTAATCAACGTTGCATTTTACACGGTTTCCTTTCATCAAGGCCGTGTTCTTCAGAGAAAATATTATAATTCAATTAATCATATCCGTACTAATTAGATGTGATGCCAACACACTACTACCTTATGCATTTAAAAAAAACGGGACGGTAAAAAGATGAACACCGAAAAGGACATATATAGAGATACAAATTACCGTATAGCAGTGAATTGAAGATATTTTCTCACACCGGCTTTTTTTAATAGAGATTGCGAGTACAATTGGTTACTCGTAACTCACAGGTAATGTGTCCAACTTTTGGGGAAAAACACACACACACAAATAACTCATCAAACCACGATCGGTGGAAATGCAACTCTAATTCGAGTCGAGGTGCCACATTATTTGTTGAGGAACAGTCGTTGTCGAGTTCAGTCCAAACGATTACCTCGTAGACAAACTCAGAACCATAAGAATGATACATGAATACAAGAACAAAATAACAGATTAAACACAAATATATGAGGGAACTTCTGGCTTCTCTTTATTGCTCTTCTGAAAATTATCGTTTAATGGTTGGGGGTCTCTCCTCCTTTATATAGGCTACTAGATGGATGAGGAGCCCACATTAGGCCAAGACTCCCGATCTGAGCCCAGTTTCTTAACACTCCCTATTGGGCACTCATTCATCATGTTCATGTCTCATCAAAACTCCATAAAAACCCAGCAAGAAAAATTTTAGAGAAAGAGTACATGATACACGTTCTGCTGTGTTGCACGAATTGCCTTATTAAAAACCTTAGCCGAGAAACTTTAGGAAACTCATTAAGGGAAAAGAGTACAATCCACATAATTTTAATTAATCTATAGGATTTATTCTTTGGGTACTCGATCTTCGTTATCAAACTTATTAAAGAGTTCGTCAAGATTCCCCCTGAATTCTGCACTTTTTTTAAGTATCATCATTCCAATTCCACATATGCATCTTTCAAAGCTAGAAGCTGGAAGCGACTTAGTGAATAAGTCTGCAAGATTTTAACATTACTTAGTATGCAGTACTTTAATTTTGTTCATCTTTTGCAATTCATGAGTATAGAAGAACTTAAAGTTGATATGCTTAGTGAAAGGACTCTTCACATATGTCGGACCCGGATTTTCAAATCCCGGATCCTCTGTGAACAATATTGTGCTACTCCTGGATCAGTAGGTACCACTCACAGACTCATTGCTGAATCATATCATACATGGCGCGAATTTAGATATTTAAATATAACATACAACAGAGTGACATAGACCACATCGGGTCAAGTTTTACATAAGGGCCACCAGGCCAAATTGATTACAATACACAAAAGCACGAAGCTGCAGCGGAAACAAAAGAGATGATGTGGCTCATCTCTCCACAGGCAAGCTATTGTGGTGACCGACGTAAGACCGATATTATCCAAGGATTGGGTAATATAGGTTGTACGTAAGTACCGAAGAGTCCACGAGACTGGGGCGAGACCTACACTACATAATCCACACTACTCTTCAGGGTTCCTTTGGCCATCGACTTCAGGATCCTCATAGTATGCGTAGTCTCCTTGATCCACATCATCTGGAGGGTTTGGGGGAGGAGCGAGAGTGAGCACAACTACCGTGCTCGTGAGCCAACACACAGTATGCAATAGTATACATGCAAGGCTTAACAAGGATGGCTCAGGTTCTTTTATTTGCTAAAGCAACATTTTCAATTATCATAATTACAAAGTCCTATGACTTAGCATTTTAAACAGATTGTATTTTTATTAATGAGAATAAGTGCAATATTAAATAACAGTAGAGGTTACCTCCACCTCATGCTAAATTTTGATAGCGGTTATTTCCACCGATTATCAACACTGGGTAAGGTTACACATGAAAAATCCAAAACAAAGGCTAGATGAGCCCAACACATTTCCATTCCACCCACAAAGATTTTTGAAATAGAACTAACTCAGGTTAAGTTCCCAAGTCCGCCTTTGACCGTAGGCGCGGCTGTTTAAATAGTTTAGACTCTGCAGAGGTTGTACACTATACCCACAAGAGATAATCATACTCGTTACCCCACATGATTCCTTAGTCATGTAGTTGAGCGATCGTTACAGTAACGTTTCAAACTACCTTGCTCCTTCCGTCATCTCACCCCTATGGCCAATTCTATAAGTTGTGCGGGATGCTTACCACAACGACTAGCGCAGCTGGCCCCGGCCACAACGACTAGCGCAATGATAACTTCACCGCTTTGTGTCCCATTCCAAAGATATCGTCCTGCCGCTTGCACACTTCTAACACCCGCTGTGGGATGACATTCAGGGTCCAATAATTTTACTAAGTCAAGTTGCAATTTGCAGCCTTGCGGTTGTACTTATTTTACACATGAGGTCATGACAAGATTAAGTCCTTAATTCATCTGGACGGTTCATACCACATACCAACCATTCTCGTGCTACGTCCGCACCCACCACTCTTTCCATCCGTCCAGATGTGGTACTAGCAAGTTGTTTAGGGTTTTGGGAAGGAAAACCAATTAACGCAACACATCAGTCATCTACGTCCAATGATTGCCCAAAATCATTTTTCATGTTTAAAAGATGATGATTGAGATATTTATTATCCCGGTACTTAAGCAAGACTAGCATATCGCTTAAGTACAACCTATACTAGTATTTATCACATATTTACTAGGATGACAAAGAATACTGGATTCAATTATCAAAGGATGGTTTAATAAGTAATTAATCAGCAAATGAGTATTTATCTACCTTAAGCTTTAACATATCATTGATTGCAAAATTAAAGCATGCAACTTTGATATTTTAAATAATTATAGTTTGCTTAAAATGTAGGCTCGGAATGATCAAAGTATTGACTCGCCTTGGTTAAAGGCAGAGGGGTCCTGGTATTCTTGAGGTTGGTCGAAGTTGAGGTATCCCGCGTCGTCGAACCCTAATCGGACGAAAGTATCGGAAAAAGACACAACAGCACAGAGAGCAAATAAATACCAAACTCATAATTAATGAACTCCAAAATGAACAAGACCAGTGCCATTAGCAAGATCCTGATTTTATAAAATTTTAGAAACTGGTTTCATAATTTTTGGAGTTATAAAGAAAATGATGTGAAGTTTTGAAGTTTTTCAATGAAATTTTAATTGAAAACTAAAATCAAAAAAACCGCTTTTTCTCGCACTGACACGTGGCGTGCACTGTGCTCGATCCACGGGCACTGTGCTCGTGGACCGAGTCCACACGCACCGCACACACCATTACGATGGCGGCCCACCCGCCGTCGAGGCACAAAGACGAGTGGGGCCCACTGCTTGCCGCGCGGCGGCGATAAAAAAGACGGCGCTCGCTTTCTCCGCGCCCGCGAGAGAGAGAGAGAGGGAGAGGGAGCAGCGGGCGAGGGAGCGCACGGCGGCGGCCAGAGGGAGAAAGAGGAGGAGGCGGCGCCGGAGCTGGGAAAGGAGGCCGGGCGGAGGAGGCGATGGCAACGAAGTGGCGGAGGGGAGGCGCCGAGGCTGGAGCTGGAGAAGAGGGCAAGGGAGGAGGCGGCGACGACCGGCGGAAGTGGCTCGACGAGGGCGACCGAGGCGGAGGAAGAAAGCGAGGTGGGGGATGGAAAGAAGAGGAGGCGGCCGGGGCTCGGCTTAAATAGCCGAGGCGAGGAGAGGGGGAAAGCCGGGCGCGGCGGGGACGGGGAGGAGGGGAGCGGAGGACCCGAGCGGCGGAAAGTCGCGTGCGGCGAGCGCGGAAGGAGGGATAAAGGGGGTC
Organism: Hsuehochloa calcarea; assembly: GCA_036346395.1. Taxonomy (NCBI): domain Eukaryota; kingdom Viridiplantae; phylum Streptophyta; class Magnoliopsida; order Poales; family Poaceae; genus Hsuehochloa; species Hsuehochloa calcarea. Next base: position 34,687,890 of record CM070597.1, read on the forward strand.
GGCGTGCGGCGCGGGGCGGGGAGACCAAGGTGAGACGCGCGGGGGGCGCGCGTCGACGGCGGCGCGCGGGGCGGCAACCGAGGCGGCGCGGCGAGAGAGGTGACGCCGAGCGGGAGCAGCGAACGCGCGCAGCACGGCGCAAGGCGGGTGCCGGTGGAAGCGGCGACGCGCCGAGCGCTGGCGGGAAGTGGCGGCCGGAAGGAACCCGCCGAGGCGGCCCAGATCGAGGTTAGGGTTCGAGTTTTTGAAGATTTTGAAATTTGAAAACCCATTTTTGATTTTGACTCTTATTTGCAAAAATAGGATGTTACAACATAACTCATCTGCACTTGTGCAATACAAACGGGATTATCTTCATAGATAATAGTGGAGGTTTTTACGGTATTCAATCCACATGATTGCTAGATGTGGTGAATCATCCGTCGAAGGCAAAAACGTTCCCGTTAGGCCTCGTACAGTGCTATTATTTTCGAGTGGTTTGTCGAAGTAGATACAAGACTTTGCTTATACGATTTCTATGAAATTACAGTTCCACCACATAAGAATACATAGCTTGTTTGTGACTTAGCTGTCATGCGGATCTGACAGGTACCCAACATCTGCATATCCAGTCATAGTCAGATCTTGGTTCTTTCTGTAGAACATATCAAGATCTTTGCTTCCTTAGAGGTATCGGAAGATGTCATTTATTCCCTGTTAATACCTTTTGGTAGGTTCTACACTATACCTTGCTAGTTGGTTCACGGCAAATGCAATGTCTCGTCTATTACAGTTTGCTAAATACATGAGTGCTCCAATTGCACTCAAGTACGGGAATTCCGGTTCCAGGACTTCCTCCCCCTTTTCTTTAGGTCTGTACGGTACTTGTCCTACTACAAGGATCTCCCAACCATCGGCACTTTCGAAAGATATGTATTTTCAAAGCTAGACCGTTCTAACACTTTCAGAGTGTAGGTTGACTGATGTACTAAAATCCCTTCAGGGGTATGCTCAAGCTGCAAGTCTGGGCAATATTTGGTTTTACCCAAGTCTTTCATTTCGAACTCTAACTCCAGGTAAGAGCTTTGTTTTCTTAATATCTTCTAGGGTCCCGATGATATTCAGATCATCTACATATACTGAGATTATATAGAATCCATCCTGGGATCACCATATAAAAACACAGGGACAATCCTCATTGTTCGAGTAGCCTTTCTTGCAAAGAAAGTCGCTCAAGCGATTATACCACATTCTGCCTGATTGCTTTAGTCCATATAGTGACTTTCTGAGTTGCACACTATACAAATTTCTATTTTCTCTGTCTTGGTTTGGGACAGGAATACCTTTAGGTACCTTCGTATAAATGTTCAAATACAAGTTTCCATAAAGTTATGCAGTTACCACATCCATCTATTTCATTTCTAAATTCAAGTTTACTGGCATTGAGATTAAATATCTAAAGGTAGTTCCGCCCATGACCGGGGAATAAGTTTCTTCATAATCGACTCCTGGTCGTTGAGTGAATCATAAGTTTCTTCATAATTGATTCCTAGTTGTTGAGTGAAATCTTATGCAACAAGCCTTGCTTTATGTCTTACAACTTCATTGTTTTAATTTCTCTTTCAAACAAATACCCACTTATTCCCTGCGAATACCTTTTGGTGGGTTCTGCACTATTCCTTACTAATAGGTTCACGACAAATGCAATATCCGATCTAGTACAGTTTGCCAAATACATGAGTGCTCCTATTGCACTCAAGTATGGGAATTCCGGTCCCAAGACTTCCTCCCCCTTGTCTTTAGGTCTGTATGGTCCTTGTTTTGATGCAAGGAACTTCTGACCATTGGCACTTTCGAAAGGTATGACTTTTCAAAATTAAACCTTTCTAACACCTTCTGAGTGTAGGTTGACTGATATACTAATATCCCTTCAGGGGTATGCTAAAGCTGCAAGCCTAGGCAATATTTAGTTTTACCAAAATCTTTCATTTCGAACTCCGACTCCGAGTAAGAGCTTGCTTTCTTAATACCTTCCAGGGTTCCAATGATATTCAGATCATCTTAATATACTGAGATTATACAAAACCCATCCTGAGATCGTTGTATAAATACATAGGGATTATTTTTACTGTTCGTGTAGCCTTTCTTGCATTGAAAGTCGATTCAAGCGATTACACCATATCCTGTTTGATTGCTTAAGTCCGTACAGTGACTTTCTAAGTTGCACAATGCACAAATTTCTATTTGTTCTATCTTAGTTCGGGACAGTGATACATTCAGGTTCCTTCATATAAATGTCCGAATCCAAATTTCTATAAAGGTATGCTGTTACCATATCCATCAATTTCACTTCTAAATTCAAGTCAGCTGTAATTGAGATTAAATATCTAAAATGTGGTTCTGCCTATGACCGGGGAATAGATTTCTTCATAATCATCCCCTGAACGTTAAGTAAAACCTTGTGCAACGAGCCATGCTTATTTTCATTTTTCTTTCGAACAAATACCCACTTATGCCCTACGGGGTGCACATGGGGAGACGTATGGCTTGCATGCCTAAAACCTCTCTTTTATTCTGAGAAAATAATTTAGTTTCTATTGCCTTATTCCAATCTTCCCAATATGATCTTTTCTTACATTCAGCGAACGATGTAGGCTCTCGATCAAGATCGATGATTGTGACAATTTTCTTTGCAAAATAAATATCTACATTAGCTGTTGTTCTATTCATAGATTCTCCCGTGGTCACATAATTTATAGCTATTTCTTCATGGGGCGATACTTCTAATGCTTCTATTTGCTCATCGTTGCTTTCAATTGCGGGGACAAGTCCCTTTAGTTTTTCAGCTCCGATGTGTGCGCACACATCCATGCAAATGTCTCCCTCCATGGGAATATTCAAATCCGGTATGTCTTTTACTGAAGGTTCCATACTGGTACCAGGTCTCAACTGGCCCCCCTTCTGGTTCTAGGGAACTTCGGTGATCGGCTGTGTCAAGTCATTCTTATCCTTTTTCGCCAAGCGTCCCTGGTTACTTGGAATTCGAGGGGCCAGAGTTCTCGTCCTTTTATTCTGAGGCCTCTGGACGAGATTAGGGATATCTTCAATTTTCTTTGGTATTTCAACCCTCTCTGGCGCATTGCATGCAGGCACATGCGACTTAGTCACGCTCTTCAAATCACTAAAGTGATCAGGCAGTTGATTCGCTAATGCTTGCAAATCAATTATCTTCTGGACTTCTCTATTTACTTCACTAGTGCGCAGGTCATGTGCATGGATTCCCGTGGCTTGCCACGTCATTTCCGATATTTTTCATCAAGGGGTTGATTCCTCCCCTAATGACGGAAAACTATCATCATCAAATATGCTGTCAGCAAAGCGGGTTGTATCCTGTATGCAAATATTTAGTCATGGGGTCCAGATATCTGATTATGGATGCTATCTCATAACCATTGTATATCCCATACTTTCGGAGAGGACTCATTGTAGTTCACTGCGGTGGTGGTATAGGTACATAAACTTTGCAACCAAACCTTTGTAGATGAGAGATTTTTGGGGGCTGACTTTGCGCTAGTTGCATAGGTGAATGGATGTTATATGCTGACAATCGAAAATTAATGAGAGTTGCTGCATGTAGGACTGCGTGTCCCCAACATGTAGTTGGTAAATTAAAATTCTGCATGAGTAGTCGGACAATAAATTTAATTCTTTTAATTAATGCATCTGTTAGTCCATTCTGAGTGTGAACATGTGGTACGGAATGCTCAACGGTAATTCTCGTTGCCATACAATAATCATCAAATGCATTTGAAGTAAATTCTCCAGCGTTGTACATTCTGATGGACTTCACATGAAGACTAGGGAAATTATTCTTAATTTTAATTATCTGCGAGATCAGCTTTGCAAAAGCATGGTTTCTTGTAGCATCGATGAGCACCATGAAGTACCTAAATGGCCCTGATAGGAGTTGTATAGGACCACAAATATCTCCCTGGATATGGTCCAGGAATGCAGGAATTTCATCCTTTATTTTTAGAGTAGATGGTCTAGTAATCAGTTTCCCGGTGGCACATGCGGGGCACACAAAAATCTTTCTGATTTGGAAAATTCTTTACATTGATATTATATCCCTGAGAATTAGTAATTATATTTCTCATCATTCTAAGACCGGGGTGACCTAATCTATCATGTTAGAGAAAAAAGTTCAAAACTTCTTAAAGTGGTTTTCGGGACAATATAGACTGCAGATGCCTTAATCTGAGTGTAGTATAGCCCAGATTCATATGAAAGAAGCCGTTCTAATACCCTTTTTCATTTTCTTCGCACTTTGTAATGAGCAGGTATTCCTTACCATACTCTTCTTCGGTCTCTACGTGGAGACCGTTAGCGCAAATATCTTTAAAACTTAAGAGAGTCCTAGTCGATTCTGGGTACAACAAGGTTTCTTCAATGACCAATGTGAAGGATCACGGGAAGGTTACGATAGCATAAAATAAATTTTTTTACCGCGCAACCAAGGAACCTCCGCTAGAAATAGATCACGAGATACCACAAGACGCGCCGACTCGTAGCAGAAGTAGAGTCGATATAGCGAGTCGATGCGGTCTTAGTTGTACTCACCGCGTGTCTTCTCCTCCGAGTAGTCGTACTCGCCGCGCGCCTGCTCCTCCGAGTAGATGTAGTCGCCGCGCGTCTGCTCCTCCGAGTGGTCGTACTGAGTTGCGGATTGTCTTAGTGCTGATGCTTCGCAACAACACCTCCAAGGTATCCACACGTACGGGGCAGGGACACCACGTGCTGGAGTGCTAGCACTGGCAGTGTGGTTGAGGAAGGCGTGGCTATTAGGGTTTCGGGAATTTCTTCAAACGATCGTCATCACACCCCTTGCCACCGCCCCTCTATTTATAGGCATCCATGATGGGTCTCGAACTTGAGGCCCATTACGAACTCGAGGCCTACAAAAATTCGGATCACCATCCAAATCAAATCCCAGCCCGTTAAGTGTGCGACCCTATAGGTTCATGTGTAATCGGTTGTGACTCAGAAACTCTTTTTCGACCACTAGTCGTCAGCGGTACCTAGCAGCACATAACGATTCCCAAACATACATAGAATATATCGGACGAACCTTAATGCAATATGATCTACGATCAGGTCCATATCACTAACGACCAGCTTGTATCTCTATACGACTAGTTCATATTGGTCTCGACCAATTCGTAACTCCTTACGACCAGGTTTCGACCACTTAGTGACCATGTTCGACTGGCCTACGACCAGCTCGTATCTCCATACGATTAGTCCGTATCTGATCAAACTGAAAGAATTTCTCGTGTATACTCCCTTTGCCTCACGATGTCTGGTGAACTCCAGGTGAGATTTTGTATCATCCATGAACTGTTCAATACTTTCTCGATCAAGTGTTGAATAACTTCATGTGGTCAACACTTCGACCACTAGTGGTGTGGTCATGCACTTTCTTTATCCGACCACAACGAGGGGCCCAGAAATATCTCTCCTGTTATGTTAGGAGGGGCAAATCCCATATCTGACCAGTCACATCCCTTCGCATATTTCATAGCATACCCGAAGGCTACCTTTATAACTACCCAGTGATGAGTAGCATTTGGCAACCCTAAGAGTGTTACTACATATGTAGGAAACTATGCTGATCTCAGGTTTAAGGATTATACATCATTATTGCTTGAGACCAACTTATGATACATAGAATCATAACACTCTCAATAGTGTCTCAAGGTGGGTCTTTTCTAACACCATGTTCTCTAACATATGTCCATATTATTGGTTTGATATCTTCATATCCATGACATATGAAACATAGTCATTAACCAATACATATGCTAGTCTATTCATATGTGTTCTCATATATTTTCAACCAGAGAACGTTTAAGAATAATCATCACAGAAATATAGAGTTTCACAATCAAGTCACATACTTGATAATAAATATTATTGATATTATTCTATGAACAGGATAACATATTATCCAATGTTATGAACATAATGAAATATAATCATCTTTATGATTGCCTCTAGGGCATATTTCCAACACAATGTTGTGCCCATCGGGAGTATAATTGTGGCTCTTCCTGAGCCTATTATATAAGTATCGCTGCCTGCGATTGTCGTAAGACTACCAACATTCTTGCTGATCGTCTGGAAATTTTTTGTCTCTCTTAATATGATATTCGTTGTGCCACTATCTGCTAATCACACTTCCTCCATAGGGCACCACACGTGTTCTGATATATAAAGTATTTATTAATATAGGGTAGGAAGCAATCACACATATAAGTAAAATACTTCAAAACTGAACACAACTTGCTATTATTAATAAGAGAAAAGTCTTGCGGGACACATCAAAAGATTTTATTGCTTTGCTCTCCTAGAGCTTACAACCATTATTCAAAATTCAATGTTATATCACAACCATAAACTGCAAATGACTATAAAATCTAAGTGCAATATGTGCACTAGATCGAATCAGCGAAGTATGAAGAAACTTCTGCCTGAATCTACTCCATGTCCAACTTCTCTTCTTCAGAAACAACAGTTGTTGCCGCTGTGATGTCCAAAGAAGGTGTGATGGGGGCTGTTACTGAGCTGTCCACATCCATGGGTGCAACCCATGATTGTGGATCCTCTATGCCTGCAATGGAGAGGTGTGTCTCATGCTGTCCTTTGCCCTTCTTCTTAGACTTGAAAGCATCGATCATGTGCTACGGCTCACGACAAACACGTGACCAATGTCCCCAAGTTTCACATTTGTAGCAACCTTGGTACTGCTGACCATAGGGCTTCTCATCACGCTTGTTTTTGTTCGCCCTTCTTGGCGTGAGCATTCTACTTGGTTTTGTGATCCATGACCTTACTCTTCTTGCCTCTTTTTTTGAGTGAGGCTTCCTCACCTTGTAGCTGCTTGCATTGACTTCATGACCAACTTTGCTACTAGGCGGCTGTGAGATGTAGTTCTTTCTAAGAACGTCATCTTGAGTTTTTGCAACTTGCATGATGTCAATCAGTTCGGTATACTCCTTGTAGCCGTCCTGATGATAGTTGTGTGTGGATTGCACCGCGTTTGGGTGAAAGGTAGAAAGAGTTGTCTCGATCTTCTGCTCATCTGTGGTTACCATGTCACAGAGTTGAAGACATGTACAAATTCTGTGCAATACAGAGTTGTACTTCCCCATGGTCTTGTAGTCAGCAAAACGTAGTCGGTTCCAATCCTGCTCTGTGTCGGGACCCAAATATGCAAATCTAGACCCTCTGTGTATTCTGCACTAGTCCAGGATCACGCTAGTGCACACAGTGTCAACATCGATGAAATATCACATCCATACAACGAATATAAGAATAAACGAGTACCTTTAAATAACAAATAACTGTTGGGACCTTACGGTCGAGTTTTATATTTATTAAGCCATGCAAGGTCGATAATAAAGAAATAATCGCAATGAAACGAAATAAACTCCGCTTGGCTCCCATCAATTTACCACGAGCAACCGATCGATCAAGACCCTAACGATCAACCTTCGTAGAACTCTTCTTCAAAAGCAGGTGACGACTCCTCCACTTCTGTTGATTTATTTAGCAAGAGTGAGTACACACCGTACTCGCAAGTCATACCACAGAATGCATTTATACATGATGGCTTATTCCAAAGGAATGGCTTATGTGGTTATTTTGCAGAAATGCAACATTTGCAATTGAATACAATAATAGATTGAAAGCATAATTCAAAACAAATAGACAGTAATAAGTTAACAATTGATTTCACAAAGGACACACAGTCTAATCAAGTTATTCACACAGCTGCACAAGTTATCTCACACAGCTGACCCTTCCCATATGTTTTATGAAAATCTACCCCTCGTGTGAAATTCCCGAGCATGTCCATAACCGAGGACGCGGCTATTCGAATAGATTGGTTTAAACACTCTGCAGAGGTTGTACACTTTACCCACACGATACAATCAGTGGGGCCAGCACTGACCATAACAAAACCTTTTAGAGACTTCATCTCAAACAATGACACTCCCGATGTGCTTTACCGCCGTCCAATTTGTACACACACTCTTGAACGACACACACCGCTGGATGTGGATGCAATGAACCGTCCCCGCGATGTGACATATCACACCTCCAGCCCATCACACAGTTTAAATACAACCTGAGTTTTCAATGTCAAGACTCCATAACTTACTAAGTTAGGCCCAGCCCATACTAGGCATGTGGTCGTACAGTGAGGCCCAGTTCAATGACGCACAAAGTTAAGTCCTTAATTGACCAAGGCAAGACTTCCAGTTTTTCCCAAATCACAAAGTTTATAAAGCACACAGCTCCACCATTCACACAGATCCACCACTTGCCTCAGTCCAAATCTTTTCCCACCCTGTTGATTAAGTGCAACATATGCCATCACGAGTAACAGCACACAGCACACACAGTTTCATCACACAATTCTATAATCACTTAGTCAAGTTTATAATTGCAACTCACATGAAATGATGACTCGTGGTATGGCTAAGTAGTCTAATCGTATCTAACCAACCCACGTTGGTGCTACGATAATACCAACTAATAATGAACCAACCTAGGGTGATAAAAGATCATGACATACAATAGACAAGGTGGTACAACAGTTTGGATTAATAACTATCCCAAAAGCTTTTAAATAAATACTTGAAATAGAATGCAATATATTGAAACAAAGTATTTTGAAAACTGGGTTCAATATGATCAAAGATATAACTTGCCTTGGAATAGATCTAGATATTGGTCTTGAGGTGCTCCTTCTTCTGCAAAATTCCCCGAAGTATCGACGTCTACTCGCAAACGAGACAAAAGAAACCAAAAACAAATAAATACAGAGGCAAAACAAAGATATAACTTCCCTTGGAATAGATCTAGATATTGGTCTTGAGGTGCTCCTTCTTCTACAAAATTCCCCGAAGTATCGACGTCTACTCGCAAACGAGACAAAAGAAACCAAAAACAAATAAATACAGAGGCCTATAAAATTCACCATTAAATAGATCTTAATTTTATATGAATTTAAAAATTTGAATGGGCTCAATCGGAGTTCGGATGCAAAAGATATGGGCTTTGGAAGTTTAAAAATCAAATAAAACCCTAATTTGGATTTTATTGAATTTTCCGAATTATTTTTATAAAGAAAAATCGGATTATTGCGCAATGCTTGCGTCAGCCGAGAATTTCCGGAAAAAGAAATAGATTTTAAAAGAAATCTGACGTGTGGGCCCCACATGTCTGTCTCGGGGTTCACGGTGGACCGAGTGCACCGAACCGAGGGAGATCTGGCGCGGTGGACCGAGCCACGCACGCTGCAGTCTTGGCCGACCGCACCACGCACCGCCACACCAAAGATCGGCCGACGCCGGGCGCCGAGCCGACGACAACGGCGGCGGTGGCGCTCGGGACCCGATGGTCACCGGCGAACAGCGGCGACTCACCGGCAGCTGGCAACGACGGTGGCACTCAGGGGTGCCCTTACCGGTAGCTGGCAACGACGGTAGCGACCGACGGCGAGGAAGAAGGGGCGGTGAAGGCTCGGGTCTTGTCGGACGGGTGCTCCGGCGATGCTCCGGCGACGAGGAGGTGCGCCCGAGGTAGCCTGGGACTTTCTGGTCACGGTGGTGCAGTCGGCGAGGCAAGGGCGGCGACGACGGCGGCGCAATTCACCGGAGAAGAAGCTCGGCCGAAAACTCTAAATCTTGAAATGCGGCGGCGCTAGAGCGATCGGGGCGACGAGGGTGGCGGCTTTGGGTTGCGGAGGTCTGGGCGGTGCTAAGGGGGTATTTATAGGCCCGGGGACGCCAAGATTTGGAAACCCCCAAATCGAGTCCGAAACGGTCGGATTTTGAAATCCTTGATTTTCGGAGATTGAGAGAGATCCGGGGTTTGATTCGGTTTGGAACAGATAAGAAATCAACAGAGACACGATTTGGTCGGGTCGGCGCGAAGAATCAGCAACCGAATCGGTTTTGTCGGACGAAGCTCGGAGCTCCAGCAATGGCGGCGAAGCGCGGGCACGAGGAAGAAGAAGGCTCCGCGGAGACGACGACTCGGTGATGGTCCCACTGGCAATGCGGCAATGGCGCGCCGCGGCGAAGCGAGATCGTGACGGCGAAGCCACGCGCGAACATCCAACGGAGGAAGGCGGGGTTGAGCGCGTGCGTCCGATCGAAAATGAGGGGCACGCGTCAAGCATCCAACGGACGAGGGCGCGCGGGGCGAGATGGGTCAAGCGCTATTCTTTGAATAGTGTTGGGCTTCGGCCCAGCACTGTTTTGAGGAATTTAAATAGATTTTTCTTTTTAATAAATCCAGAAAATGCAAATAGCAATTAGAAAATAGCAAATGGCTTTGGAAAAATTCCAGAAAATTCTATAAAGTATATCCAAGCATGTAGAATCTAAATAAAATAAGTTTGGCCATTGTTGATGTTGGGATTAATCACATTAAATCGTTTTGTCCTTAAAGTCCATATTAAGCTTTTTAAATTAATATTCAAATAAATCCAAATGGTGAATTTTCTCACTACCACTATTAAAGGATTTTCAAAACTCTGAAAATTGGGATGTTACACTCTGCTCGAGGAAGGATGGTGTACTTCAGCTTCTCGAACCACTTCTTCAGTGCAGTCCATAAAGCTAGTGCATATTTTTCCACCATATACTCATTTTTGAGTGTTAGGCAGAGATGGTGTCTGAGGAAATAAAGTACTTGATCATTCTCCTTAGTAGTTGGAGTGGCATCCTTCAAGGTGTCAAGTCCAATAGCAGAACATAGGTTCTTGGCTCCAAGTACGATTTCGACATCTGATGCCCAAGTCAGGTAATTGTGGTCATGTGGGCCAGCTCTTCAAACTTTCAGTTCGTAATGCCAGTCATCTGCATATTCATGCAAAGATTCCATAAGATTACTGTTGGTAATTTGTAAAAAAATAGTTACAAAAATTCCCATAATGTTCTCGTATTTTTCTATGCATTTTTCATGATTTACCGCTATTTCAGTGATTAAAAGCAATATAAACAATCACAAACAATCAAAATAGTAAATATATAAAATAAATTACATATAAATAATAATAACAAAGTTAAACATGCTTCAAAAGCAAAAGCCGATTCAAAATTTGAATTCCCGAGGTCCTTTTCTACTGGAATATGATTTTTTGGCGAATTCTGTAATTTCCATGGGCTAAATCGCTAATTTTATGTTCTGAGAAAATTTTCCACGCAATTTTCAGATTTCCCAATGGTTTTTTTGTAAAATTTCCTTAGTCGCGAAAGAATCTCATAATTTTCAGAATTTCAAAGGCCTTTTTGTAATTTTTCATTTGTTTTCGTTTAATCGGCCAGCCGGGCCGATTCACCCCAGGCCCAACGGACTTTTTTTTCCTTTCGACCCAAAACCGTCGGCCCACTTTGGCCGGCTCAAAACCGTTGAACAGGGTATGGTTTCCCCTACCCCTGTTCAGGGGAGAGGTGGCGCGGCAATCACTCGTGGGAGCTGGCGGCCGGTTGGCGCATGCGGGCGCGCGTGGGCCGGCGACCATGCCGGGCCGTCGCCAAGGCGGTGGCGGCTTAGGCCGGCAACGATGCGGCGCGAGCGCCAAGGCGTCGTCGCGCGCCACGCCTGGTGGTGCTGCGGTGCGAGCACTCGTCGTGGCGTAGGCCGTGAGTGAGGTCGCGCGGGCCGACGCCAGAGGCGGGTGGCGTGCTACGGTGCAAGCGGCGGAGGCGTGGTGTGGCGTACGCCTGTCGGCGAGGCGGTGATCGAGTGTGGAGCCGCATGCGGCTCCCGGGAGGCATGGTGTGGCGGCGACGCGTTGCGGGGCGGCGCCGCCAGGCGAGAGTGCCGCCATGTGGGGCCTTTACCGGAGGCGGGCCGACCGGCGCGCGGCGCCACCCCTTTTTCGTGATGCTTTGCCCGTGTGGGGTGGCACCGACCGATGGTGGCGGCAATGCCGCCGAGAAGGGCTCAGTCGCGGCGGCGCCGGCCGGCGGAGGCGACGGCAAGTCGGCGACGGCAAGACCGCTCCAGGCCGTGCGACTTCCAAATTTTTTTAATGAGTTACTGTTCATTGCGATTACTGTTAATTTGCAATCCACCATCGGCTTGGCTGGCGACTTCAAGTCGGGTCGCGGTAGATTAAAACGGATTTGCAAATTCCAATCTACGGTACAATCGACATCCATATTTTCATGCAATCTATCGATCGACATTGTGCCGACGACTTCAAGCCGGCTCGCGGTAGATTAGATAAAATTTGCACCGTAGAGAAAAACCAATCTAGAAAGCCAAATTTGCATAATTGAAAGTAATCTAGAAAATGTAATTTGATCTACAAGCGTTGTGCTACAACGGTTACCTTTTGATCCGAGGAGAGTCGATCGTGCTGATAACATGTTGAGGAACCGTCGCTGGCGAGTCCAGTCCGAGCGATTACCTCGTAGACAAACTCAGAATTGTAAGAACGATACAAGAATACAATAACGATTGAATACAAAGATATGATGGGACTTCTGGCTTCTCTTTATTGCTCTTTTGAAAACTGTCGTATAATGGTTGGGGTCTCCCCTCCTTTATATATGTTACTGGATGGATGAGGAGCCTACCTTGGACTAAGACTTCCGGCCTAGGCCCAGTTTCTTAATACTATTGAGCTATGCAACAGGTGGCTGCTCACACCAACTCATTCTCCTCCATATTTTGTGTGCTCGCACTGTTTTTTCTCCTTTGCAACCCCAATATTCCATGGAAAAGAACACAAAAAATTGATGTCGGTCTCGTGCCAGCTCTACACTGTAGCTAGCCGACCGGCTGCAGGTCATGTCTCCATTTGTTTCCCCGGCCCAGGCCATCTCTTCGGCCTCCACTGCGGCGACAATGGGGTGCTCCTCAAGAAGTCAGCATCACCATAAAATCCCAACCAAACCCACTCGCCTGGGTGTGCACAGACTGCAAGGCTTAGCTTCCGGCTTAGATTCTTTCTCCCCTTTTGGTGAGAAGAACAACAACTGCTTCTATATAGAGCTACCTTTGCTATCTAGGGTGTAGCTGATAGGTTGTGCTTTGTTGCACTAGTAGCATCAGGAGAAAAGGAAGAAGGCAAGCTAAGAGCCAAGAGAGAGGGATGTTGAGTTATGTGATCTGAATTTTTAGTGTGGTCGAATTCAAATTTGTCATATTAACAGATTAAGCTTCTTACTTGGACTCCAAATCATGTTACCCCTTTATATACCTTTTGTAATCCTATAGGGAGAGTTGACGTCTAATTGTAATTCCCTTGCGATTTGTAAACACTTCTTATATAGTGATTATTGTCGGTTGTCGTCCGTGGTTTTTTTTGTAAGGGTTTTTTACGTAAAAATTTGTATCTTCTTTTATCTCTATTTTTTTAATAAATGGTATCAGAGCACAAAAGATTAAGATTTGAGGGATACAAAGAAGAAAAATTTCAGATCTTTGCCTCGATCGGGTCATCCCAAGTAGGGCTGGAAACGAGCCGAGCCGAGCCGGCTCGAGCCAAGCTCGCCCAGGCTCGGTCCGAGCTTCGGCTCGGCTCGGCTCGACTCGTTTGGAAAACGAGCTCGAGAGCCGGCTCGACTCGAAAAAAAGCTCGAGCCGGCTCGAAAAAGCTCGTTCGAGCTCGGTAGAATAAAATGATTATATGGGTCATTTATCATCAATTAAAAATCCAATCATCTTGATTATATAAGGTTGCACTTGGCTCATTTGGCTCGCGAGCCGGCTCGAGCTCGACTCGAAACTTCACCGAGCTCGAAGCCCGGCTCGGCTCGGCTCGAAAAAAGCTCGAGCTCGAGCCGAGCCGGCTCGGCTCGCAACAAGCTCGAGCCGGCTCGCGAGCCGCGAGCTTTTTTCCTCGGCTCGCAACAAGCTCGAGCCGGCTCGCGAGCCGCGAGCTTTTTTACCACCCCTAATCCCAAGGCCCAGCAACGCATTGTTCCCGAGTGCTTCCGTTCATCGGTGCACGCGTCGACTTCGGCCTTCAACTAGCGCGCTTCGTCGCCTGTCTCGATCTGCAAGCGACAGCGTGTGCGAAAAGGAGCAACAGCACCAGCATTATTCGGTCCTCGGTCCGTGCGTCCTCTGCTGAGACGAGCGCCGAACGTGCAGACCAAGAGAATCACGCAAGCGAACGAAGAAGCAGACCAAGCTAGCCTCCAACACACAGGTCCCAAGAAGAATTTTTTTCCTTTAATTAATCACTAGCAAGCCATTAAGGTTGCCCTGTTGCTTCGTCCAAGACATCCAACAGCACAGGTTCAGAGTTAATCTTTTTTACTATTCTATAAATCACCAAGTTGTTTAGTTTTGGAGATCTTTGATTTGGCCACCAAATAAGTGCACCAAGAGGTTGATTCACGATCAACACGATCTTTCGAAGTGCTCGATTTTGGTGGCGGTTGGTAGTTTTGGAGATCTTTGATTTGGCCACCAAATAAGTGCACCAAGAGGTTAAATTTTTTGATTCGCTTGGCAGTGGTCGCTCGACACAAGGAAGTTTTGCACAATGTCCCCAAGTATGGCTTCAAATCAGCAATGTTAAATGTGGGACTAACCCCAAAATCTGCGAGCAGCCTCAAGCTTGTATGCATTATCATTAATCTTTTCTAATACTTTGAAAGGACCATCAGCTCTAGGCATTAGTTTTGACTTTCTCAATTCGGGGAACCTATCTTTTCTCAAGTGCAACCAAACAAGATCTCCTGGTTTAAAAGTTATGTGTTTTCTCCCGACTACCAAAGAAATTTATATTTAGCATTCATGCGCCTATATTCTCCTTGGTTGTCTCGTATTTTTAAAATCGTTCAAAGACGTTGTTTTGCATCAAAGTTCAATTTCTCTGAAGGTGGGAGAAGCATTAAATCAATAGGAGCACGAGGCACAAAACCATAAACGACTTCAAAAGGGCACATCTTTGTAGTAGAATGCAATGACCGATTATAAGAAAACTCAATATGAGGCAAGCATTCTTCCCACATTTTTAAATTCTTTTCAACACACCCTAAGCATGGTAGACAAAGTTCTATTCACAACCTCGCTTGTCCATCACTTTGGGGATGACAAGTAGTAGAAAATAACAACTTAGTCCCCAATTTAGCCCATAAAGTTCTCTAAAATGGCTAAGGAATTTAGCATCACGATCTGAAACTATAGTATTAGGCACACCATGCAAGCGAATAACTTCACGAAAGAATAAATCAAGAATATTGGTAGCGTCATCGCTCTTATGACAAGGTATAAAATGGGCCATCTTAGAAAATCTATCAACAACCACAAATATGCTATCCCTTCCTTCTTTGTCCTAGGCAATCCTAAAACAAAGTCCATCAAATATCTTCCCACGGAATGCTAGGAACGGGTAAAGGCATATATAAACCATGAGGATTAAGTCGTGACTTAGCTTTTTGACATGTAGTGCAATGGGTAACGTGGCGCTCGACGTCCGCCTCATCTTTGGCCAAAAGAAATGATCGACAAGTATGTCCTCTGCTTTTCTTCACACCAAAATGTCCCATTAACCCACCTCCATGTGCTTCTGAATAACAACAGATTTTGACGGAACTAGCGTGAATGCACAACTTGTTAGCTCTAAACACAAATCCATCATTAATGACAAATTTATTCCACATTTTTCCTTCTTCACAATTCAACAATATTTACGCAAAATCAAAGATCGTGCACATATTGCTCTTTAATAGTCTCTAATCCAAAAATTTTGAAGTCAAGTTGTAATAACATGGCATATCTCCTAGACAACGATCGGCAATAACATTCTCCTTTCCTTCTTGTGTTTTATGACATAGGAAAAGACTCAATAAATTCAACCCACTTTGCATGTCTACGGTTCAATTTACCTTGACTTCAATATGCTTTAGAGATTCATGATCGAATGTATAACAAATTCTTTGGGCCATAAATAATGTTGCCAAGTTTCTAAGGTTCAAAGAGGGCATATAACTCTTTATCATAAGTAGAATAGTTCAAACTAGGCCCACTCAATTTCTCACCAAGTATGCTATAGGTTTGCCTTCTTGTAACAACACACCACCTAAACCAATTCCGCTTGCATCACATTCTAGCTCAAAAGTCTTATTGAAATCGGGAGTTGGAGTAGAGGTGCATGTGTTAACTTATCTTTCAATGTGGTGAAGGCATTCTCCGCAAAGGCTCCCAAACAAATGGCACGCCTTCTTGGTAAGCTCATTCAATGGTGCGGCGATAGTGCTGAAATCCTTCACAAAGCGGCGGTAGAACCCAGCAAGTCCTAAAAAGCTCCGCACCCGTGTGACCGTGTTAGGAGTCGGCCAACTCTGTATTGCTTCAACCTTGGCTTGATCAACTTCAATTCCCTGTGGAGTAACAACATAGCCAAGAAACGCGACTCGATCGGTGCAAAAGGTGCACTTCTCAAGGTTACCAAATAGGCGTGCATCACGTAAAACCTTAAAAACAACACGTAAATGGTCCAGATGTTCCTCTAATGATTTGCTATATATCAATATATCATCAAAATAAACCACCACAAATCTACCAATGAAAGCATGCAAAACCTCATTCATTAGTCTCATGAAAGTACTAGGAGCATTAGTTAAACCAAAAGGCATTACTAACCACTCATATAACCCGAACTTAGTTTTAAAAGCCGTTTTCCATTCATCGCCTAATTTCATGCGGATTTGATGATAACCACTACGCAAATCAACCTTGGAAAAGACAACAGAGCCACTCAATTCATCAAGCATATCATCTAACCTAGGAATAGGATGACGATACCTAATGGTGATATTATTAATCGCTCTACAATCCACACACATGCGCCATGATCCATCTTTCTTTGGTACCAAAATGACCTAAACAAAGACAAGGGCTAAGAGATTCGCAAGACATACCCTTTATCAAGCAACTCTTGAACTTGGCGCCAATTTCTTTAGTTTCTTCCGGATTGGTCCTATATGGTGCTCGGTTGGGTAATGATGCACCGGGATTAAATCAATTTGATGCTCAATCCCACGCGGTGGCGACCCGTGGATGTCCTTTGGAAAGACATCTTTGTACTCCTGCAAAATGTTAGTGACAACAGGTGGTAAAGAAAAAGGTATATCCTCAAATGAAAACAATGCTTCTTTGCAAATTAATGCATAGCAAATGTAATTACTAGCATCCAGTTGAGTCATATCATTTGGTAGCAAGAAAACTAGCACCTTTCAATTTAATTTCTTTATTTTTGTCATGAACAGTTTAGGTTCTTTCTTTTATGTTGCTCAAGCTCTTTTGCTACAATCTGATTTTCGCTCTTAGTATTCTCCTTCTCTCTTCTAGCTCTAGCAAGGTCATCTTTAACAATTTGTTCAGGAGTCATAGGATGTAGCACAATTTTCTTTCCCTTGAACATGAGAGAGTATTGATTATTCTTACCATGATGTATACAATCAGTATCGTATTGCCAAGGTCTTCCTAATAATAATGAACAAGCTTGCATAGGAACAACATCGCAATCAACATAATCATGGTATGAACCCATAGAAAAATGTATTCTAACCATCCGTGTTACCTTCAACTTACCATTGCTGTTGAACCATTGAATATGGTATGGGTGGGGATGAGGTTTAGTCGACAACGCAAGCTTCTCCACCATATCCATACTCGCCAAATTGTTGCAACTCCCACCATCAACAATTATGCGAATGGAACGCTCCTTGACAACGCCCTTGATTTGGAATAAATTATGGCGCTGATTATGCTCGGCATGAGACACTTGAGCGCTTAGTACGCGTTGCACTATAATGCTCAAATACTTGTCGGCATCTTCGGCGTCAACATGTTCCTCGTCATGGTTAGATTTATCATCATGTCCTGCAGGGTCATTTGCAAGCATAGCATATGTTTCATCATCTAAATCACTAGCAGAGGAATACCCACCATCATCACGTATAATCAATACACGCTTGCTTGGACAGTCCCGCATCATGTGTCCATAGCCTTTGCAACGATGGCATTGAACGTCCCTCGTTCGTCCTGTCGAAGCAACCGAAGAGGAAGTTTTTGCCGGAAGTTGTGGTGTTGTTTTGGGTGCTTCGAAAACTCTTGTCGCTGAATTTGAGGTAGTAGGTATTGCTTGTTGTTGGCGGTTAATGGTGGGGCCATAGTGGATGAGGAAAAGGTGTACGCGTCCATGAATTTGTGCGACTGTAGAAGGGTTAGATCGCGTTCTCGTCGGCCCCACGCAATTCTCGCTCAGCTTTGCAAGCAAGATGAAACAATCTAGTCATGGAGTTATAATCTTTATAATCAAGAATGTCCTGAATGTCACGATTCAATCCTCCCAAAAACCTAGCCATTGATGCCTCCTCATTCTCAACTAACCCACAGCGCAACATGCCAATTTGTAATTCCTGATAGTATTCTTCCACAGACTTTGCACCTTGTTGTAAGCGTTGCAATTTATTTAACAAATCACGAGCATAATATGAGGGAACAAATCGATGACGCATAAGCAATTTTAAAGCCTCCCAAGTGTTAGGTATGTTATTGGGATGTTGACGGCAATGTTCTTTCCACCAAATAGAAGCAAAGTCGGTAAATTCACTAGTAGCAGCCCTAACTCGTCTATTCTCGGGAAAATCATGACAAGCAAATTTTTGATCAACAACTAGTTCCCAATCTAAATAACTATCGTATCATATTTACCATTAAAAGAGGGCATATTGAATTTAACCTTAGCAAAAGCATCTTCGTGGTCACGCACTCACGTCGTGGGGGTTCTCTTCGCATACCTTGTCGGTTGAAATGCAATTGGCGACGAGCTCGATCGTTGTTGTGGTTAGCTCTGCCATCTGCCTCAGAATCACCCACATATTCATCTTGTCCCTCTACCGTCACAGCAAGGGGAACAAGAGTCGAAGCTTGGACAATCTCCTCAAGTCGCGCATAATATCTCGCTAAAGAATTATTAGTAATACCTTGTGCTCTCTCCATCGCAATGAGCGTTGCGTTTGTCTCAACTGGTGCTCTCTAGTTGAGCAAGTCGCTCATTTGTAACTCGACGTCCTCCTCAAGGCCCTCCGACGATGATTCATTTCGCGTGAAATGTTGTATGATTCCTTCAGACGGGGGTGTGACATGTATCTTGATCAAGAAACTCTCCGAACCCGCCATTGTTAGCAAAAACACAAGAATATGTCCCTAACAAGAACTAGGGTATGGTGGTTCAAAGTCGCTTCGCCTCAAGCCTTCTATCAATTCTTACCAATTCTTACCAAGCACACAGGCGATCGGCAACCATGGTTACAATATATCTTCAAGATTGGATGGAGCGATTGCGTAAAGCTCAACACATGCATTTGTAGAAAAGGTGTAGCCGGGAGGGCTCAAGTTTAGTAGCAAGGAGTAGCAATAATCAATTCAGAAAATGCAAGCTGAAAAATCGTTCAACGTCGGTGGGTGCTGGCCCTAGGCTAGACCGTACTAGAGACGCGAGCCTAGGACACCAACGAAGACACACCGTGTAGAAAGAAACTAGATGGCGTTGCATACGGAGTTCTGGAGCTCGAAAAAGTGTGCCGTCTTCACAGGGGACCTTAGAATCACGTGCAGAAGGGCTCTGTCAATTTTGAGCAAATTCTGAGAAACTTGATTTTTCCTCGGTTTGTGGGCCCGTTTTGAGGCCCTAAACGACCTTTTTTTGGGGTCGGAGCTGCACTTCATTTTTTTCGCTCTAATTTCCGATTTCCTTTCCAACGGATCAAAAATCGCCTCAATCGGAGGTCGTATGCAAAAGTTAGGTTTTTCTCTCTCTTTTTTTTTTTTTAATAATGTCGCGGCTCTTTTAATGCGGCTGCCTGTTCCTTCTTTTTTTTTATGCCGTATGCAAAACCAACTCCGAGAGCGTGTCCTACTCCGAAACCAACCAGGGCAAGGCTTCCAAAACCAATTCCGAGATCGTGTCCTACTCCGAAACCAACCAGGGCAAAGCCTCCCTAGAGATCGAGTCCTCCTCCTTTTCTACTCCTGTGGTAGTTCGGATCTAATCGAATCTGAGACCAAAACGTGAACATAACTCGAAACTCTAGAGGAACTAGACACTAAGACCAGCAAAGAACACGACGATGCAACCGAAAGTTCAACAATGCAATGTACTGAAAAGAAAAATTGCGAGGCTAAGACTGGTTTGGACAGATTGAATACTACTGCTAATTTTTTTTGTGTACTCTAGGTAAGGAAAAGCAATCTAATCTATGGTAAACTGGAAATTCTCACCGAGCAACCTTGAGCTCTGATACCACTTGATGTAAACGAGGTGTCCGATCTTTCGATGAGATTGATAACTATCGATTTTGGTGGTGGTGACTCTCACGATCCGACTACAACCGACGACGACGCTTTGCGCCTTAGCAATCGCCGAACCAACTCCGGTGTTATTGACCTCGCTGAGGCGCGATCAACTGAACACGGTTCAATCCTCGCGAGCAATCAAGAACTAGCAAGAATAAGACATAGGCAATCTGATATTGCGAATATGAAGGAAGCATAAATTGTATTGCGAATAGCAAAGATGGGATTATGCCTTCCGTACATCTCCACGACTCGTGTACCAAAAGATTATGTTTTTTTCTAAGTTTACACAAATCATTAAGAGCACGAGCTCAAAGAGGTCCTTGTAATCTTGGTTGTGGTTGAATTTAGGCACGATTTTATTCCTCATGGCGACTTTGAAGTATGATTTTCAACTCGTAGGTCGAGACATTAGCTTTTTGCTATGGCAAGTCAAGATGAGGGCTATGTTGGCACAGATGGATTTGGATGATGCATTGGAAGGATTTGAGAAATAACATATCACATGGATCGCAGATGAGAAGCACAAAGACTGTAAGGCTTTATCTAATATTCACATTTATTTATCAAATGATATTTTACAGGTGGCTTTAAAGCATAAGACATCTGCATTATGGCTGAAGCTAGAACAAACTACTGAAGAATTTGGGATTGGGAATGATGACGATATTGATGAAGCTGTGATGGATGGCTATGCCGCATGTGAGGCACTTAAGGGGGTGTTTTCGCAGAGTTACTTAGGATTGCTTGCGCGCTCACATGGTGCCTTGTGGACCTTATTAATGGTATTTCCAAGACGGTAATTTAGGACTTGTTTTCCTTTGGAGGTGGTCGGGGTTGAGCTGGGTCTCAGGTCTCTCGGGCAATGGCTGAGGCCCAGCAAAAAAAATACTTATTAAAAATAAAATAAACAAACGTCAAAAGCAAAGTGAAATCTAACTTTGACCCCAAATACTTTGGGCCGGCCCGAGGCCTTACTCGGCGCTGGCTGCGCCCCCGGAGGCGGTCGTTCTTTCTTGGAGTAGCTTGGTGTTGTCTTCAGTCCCTTGGTGTGTAGGAGATAGTGTAGATGGCGTTCATTTGATGTGTTTTTTTTTCCGAACAGGTGATGTAAGGCTTAAACTCTATTCCTCTCTTTAACGGATTAGCCGAGCTTCTGTCCGTAGTTTTTTTTTAAGAAATAAGAAAATGATGTTTAGGCAATCATTTTTTTATTTTTTAAGTCACCTGATAGCTAAATACACTACACGAAGGCCCTGTTTGCTGTTTGGCACAGCTTCTGCTTTGGCTTTTGATTGAGGAAAGCCGGATGCCGAAACAAACGGCTGGCTTTTTTACTGGCTTTCGTTGGAAGCTCAAAGCCGTTAATACACATGGAAGCCGAAAGCCGAAATCCAGTGCCGAGGTGCTTCCCACCGCTTTCCACCCTCAGCGTCCCGAAAGTACTCCCATACTTCGCAGAAATTACCCAACTCATACCTAGTATTTAAGCCCGCATGTTCCCCTCCCCACCCCGTTCCTCCTCGCTTCCCCAGCGCCGTTTCGCCTCTGGTTCCTCCGAACCCCAGCCAGAGCACGGCGCCTCTCGGGCCCTCTCCTCCGAAGCTTCCACCGGACGACCCCCTGACGACATCCGGTTCCGCCCTCGTGCCTGCCCCACCCCCATCACATGGCGAGGAGCCCTCCCCGCTGGTGGCTGGGCCGGAGGAAGCGAAGCTTATAGAAGCTTCGAGGCGAGCAAGCGCATGAGATGGTGGTGCTGCATGTGAAGGTGACGGCCTCCTCCTCACCGCCGTCGTCACCAGAGGGGGAGGAGGAGATAGAGTTCCTCTACGAGTGTGCTGCCTCCGTCGCCGTCGCGGACACGACGGCCGCCCTCGCGGGCATTGTCGGCCTCCAGGCCCGCCTCCTCTCCCTCTGCCGCCGCCTCCGAGGTGAGGAATTTTGCGATGCCGCGCTGCCTTAGCTTCCGCGACGAGCAGATCGAATCTAAACTGACGAGCTGTGGTTGCCGTGTTGTAGATCGAATCTAAACTAAGAAATATCATGTAACACAACTATATGAAATATATGGAAAAAATATGTTTCATGTGTTGTTCGTTGAAGCAATTACTTTGTGAGACACGATGTTTAATTTGATAACAGGAATCCTATGTTTGAGCTCAAATTACCCTCTTGGTATAGCCTCCTTGTACAAACTTAGAATGAGGCATATCTAGTGAAAACTAATGGCTAGGTGCAATTGAAGGTTGAAGCGTTTGTCTTTCGAGGAGATGATGTTTAATATGATAACAGGAATGTTGTGTTTGAGAGCCCTAACTACTCTAGTGGTCTAGCCTCAGATGGCATCACAACATATCCTGGATTCATCTTGGAGAAATTAAAGGATTCAAATTACCAAGCTTGAAAAAGGATTTAAAAATTGAATTTACCATGTGTTCCTTTAGCTTCTAAAGTAGGGAAACAAAAATCCATTTGTCTCCAAGAGATAAGGTTACTCAAGAAGTAATTCCCGAAACTAAATTGAAGAAAATAAATTATAAGAACTAAGGATTTAACCAATGTCCATGTTTAGGTTCAGAGTAGATGTTATGGTTCAATATCCAGCTGAGGTACTGCAGCGCGCTTCACTATAGCATCGTGTGTCACTGTAGCAACACAAATATTAGGCCAGATTTGTTATTTAGGAATCTATCTATTAGGTGTTTGATATTATCTATTTGCTCATGCAGACAGGAATGAGGATTATGTAGACGGGGACATGTCCACTAACCTCAGCGCACATGATGATACAGCTGTTATGGATGATGTTGACATGAACACCTCTGTGACGCTATTGCAATGGCTTTGGTAGCATAACGATAGGATAGATAGAAGATATATGCATCATTTTGTATGTAGTTCTTGCCAATTTAAACCTTGTACAAGGGACTGATCTTCTAGTCCAGATTATCTTTACATGCTTTTGAATAATTTTATTGTTAAATATCGTTAAATATTTTTAAATGTCGTTAAATGTTGTTATATATTGTCAAATGTCGTTTAATGTTGTTAATTTAATTAAACGACATCAAACAAACCATTACTGTCCTCATAGGCATTTCAAATATTTCACACCTCGAAAGCTACAATTAACCTACCTAAAAATCAAATAGTCAAACACCAAATCAAAAAAAATACAACCATTCCAACCGCAGTCGGAAAAATATGCAGCACAACCGAAAGCCACTGCTGCATCATCAGATCCAAAAATGACCAATAGAAGAAACTTCTCGGTTCGTCCCTCTCATCAAGCTCAACTCCAAAGTCCGAAGTCTCAACTATTTGTACAGCCCGACTAAACCGCTGTGCCCGTTCGTCACTCTCCCCTCCCGATGGTGGCTGCGACGGCGGCAGGAGCCGCCGCCGCCGCCGCAGCCGTATCCCTGTTCGCCTACTACCTCCTCCTCAACAAGAGCGGCTCCAAGCTCCGATGGATCCGTACCTCCTGCGCGAACGGCCGGCGGACGCGGCGGAAGGGCCTTGTGGAGGCCGTCGGCAACACGCCCCTCATCCGCATCAACAGCCTCTCCGACGCCACAGGGTGCGAGGTATAGGCGTTCATATCTCTGTAGGTGGCTTCGCTTTGCTAGTTTGAGTTAGGTTTTTCATGTGGTGGAGTTTTTTCCCGATTGGGTTGCAGATTCTGGGGAAGGCCGAGTTCCTGAATCCGGGAGGCAGCGTGAAGGACCGCGTGGCGGTTAAGATCATCGAGGAGGTAATTTTTGCAATTCGGTGTAAATTAATTTTATCTTGTAGAAGGGGAGAGCTGCGAAGTAGAGTTCGTAGTGAGAAGTTTCAAAATTGGCACATTGTTGAACTGCAATTTCCTTACTCAAAGCGGCGTGTAATGTATGGGTCTTTGTGCATTTAGATTTTCGTTTGACATATTTATTTACCCTTCTTTTCTGGTTGTACCGGGGTTCCTGAGTCCTGACCAATTCATGTAATGTTGGCTACCTGCCTACCTCTACATGCTTGTTCAGTCATTTAGTGTGGTCAAGTACTCAAGGTCACGCAGCAATTTAGTGACTTCCTCCTTAATGTAGGATATGGTATTATAGGCTTACTTGTAGTAAGTGTAGCATACATGTTTAAAGATGGAAGTTAGCAATAGGGATACATCAAGATTTTTCTTTCATTTGTTTATGAAACATGCAAAACTATCTTGCTAAAGGGACAAAAATAGTAGTTCTATTGGTATGAAATGCAAACAAACAGGTAATAATACTGAATTACTTCCTGGCATACTTGTGCGTACACCTAAATTCTTTTTATTTCACTGTTTCAGTGAATGAGTCATTATACACTTCACTAATATATTCAGTTTTCCAGTAATTTGTTGGTTTTCTACCACTTCTTGTTATATAAATATCTCTTATCCTTTAACTTAAATTGATGTTGGAGCTTTTATCATTCTCAGGCTCTGGAATCTGGGGATCTTGTCTGTGGTGGTGTTGTAACAGAGGGGAGTGCTGGAAGCACAGCTATTAGCTTGGCCACTGTTGCTCCTGCTTATGGTTGTAAGTGTCATGTTGTTATTCCTGATGATGCTGCCATTGAGAAGGTAGGGAAGTTATATGCTGTTCCAGAATTTTTGTTGTGCTTCTTAGAACATTGTAGCATCTGGAATTGCTACTTGAGTAATCTTGTTATAGGATCAGCTGAACCACAACTTGGGCATTTATGTTAAGACTGTCACAAAGCACTCACAGTAATTTCATAGAAGATTATACAGCCTAGTAGTCAGAACTCAGAGAGTGCCCTTTTTGTTGCTCATGCTCCTCTATATGTAGTTTTACTAACAAAAATTGTTTTCCAGTCTCAAATAATTGAGGCGCTTGGAGCTACCGTTGAACGAGTGCGCCCTGTTTCAATCACTCACAGAGACCATTTTGTCAATATTGCAAGAAGAAGGGCTTTAGAAGCGAACAAACTGACATCATCACAGAGAGAATTGAACGACAGACAAACTAACGGTTCGGCATATGCCAATACTAAAACACTGCACAAGAAGTCAGCAGCAACACAAAGAGAGTTAGACAAGAAACAAACTAACGGTTCAGCACACACCAATACTGGAACACCACACAATGGGAAATGTGACCCTAACTCTAATTCAAAGGGAGGTTTCTTTGCTGACCAATTCGAGAATATGGCAAATTACAGAGCCCATTATGAATGGACTGGTCCTGAGATATGGGAACAAACTAAAGGGACCCTTCATGCCTTCGTTGCTGCAGCTGGCACTGGTGGCACAATTGCTGGAGTCTCACGACATCTTAAGGTTTGCATGCTTATTGTTTTATTTCTTCTATAGTTTTCTTCTCAGATGAACAACCTTTTTATGCACACAGTATTCTTTATTTAGGAAAAGAACAGAGACATCAAATGCTTTTTAATGGACCCGCCCGGATCTGGTCTGTTCAATAAGGTTACTAGAGGGGTGATGTACACAAAAGAGGAGTCTGAGGGCAAAAGGCTGAAGAATCCTTTTGATACTATTACTGAAGGAATTGGAATCAACAGGGTTACTAAAAATTTTATGATGGCAGAACTTGATGGAGCTTACAGAGGAACAGATAGGGAAGCCGTCGAGATGTCAAGGTACATACTTACCAAGTTGAAGTTTTTATTGACTTTTAGCAGTTATGATCTGTAAGAACAATGAGTACAAGTTAGCATGGCACAACTTTAATCGTTTAATATAATTTGCTTAACATGGTTGACTAGAGCGTAAGTTATTTTGTTTATGGCATTTAACATACATGCTGCTGTTCACTGTATTCTGCCTTTAACTGATCACAACAATTGGATTGATACTGTAATGCTTCCAGCAACTGGAATTCCTATTAATATCAGTTTTGGCCTTTTGGGCTAATGAGTTCCTCATGTATGCAAAAGCCGATAAAATACTTCAACTAGCTAACCTCAGTATACTTGAAAAATGAACTTAGGTTCTTGTTGAGAAATGATGGACTATTTGTTGGGAGTTCTTCAGCCATGAATTGTGTTGGAGCTGTAAGAGTTGCCCGAGATTTAGGTCCAGGGCATATAATTGTGACAATTCTCTGTGACAGTGGGATGAGACATCTAAGTAAGTTCTTCAATGACAAATATTTGGCTAATCATGGCTTGACACCAACAGCTACTGATCTGAAATTTCTCGATCAATGAGAATATTTCACGGGGAATGTATAATTTCAGCCATTTTGTCATGCTGTGATGCCTGTCTTGACAAGTTGGCAACGGGTGAACATTGAGGAGCTGCAAAAAAACCTCATCCAGTAAGAGAACTGCTGGCTTCCAGATAGTTGACCTGGAGTACCACAATTTTATGCCACCCTGCTTGAAGGTAGCCCCGAAAGATATAGTGATGTATTTTAAGTAGTTGACATTGCCTTTTTTTTTTGTGAAACGGAGTTGACATTGCATTTTAATGGGGGTTTGGGATAGCCAATCCCGTGAATCTTGTTATTTTGACACATTTCTTGAGGCTGTATGCAATAAAGAATGGTTACCGCTGAATCTTAAACTAAAGAATTTGTTCAGGGAATTATTCAGTCATTTGGAAGTTCTGTTGTACACTGCCCAAGTCACCGATTTATTTCATGTATGATGTGCAGTTGTCTACAATTTTGAGTTTTGCTTTCCATTTTCTTTGCAAATATACACTGGTCAAATATCTGTGATGAAAACACTGTAGATATTGTAACTGATTGCATGCATCATGCTGATGTTATAAAGAGTTTTTACTCTCAATTGAATACGGAACTGGAACTGATATTCTTCGGCCAATGGAAGCTAATAGAAAGGCAACAGTATATGGAAGCGATTGAGCATCTACCACCAGAAATCTGTCGAGGGGGGCATGCGAGAACACCTGCAGATTACACACAAACAAACAAACAAAAAATCCTATGAACCTCCTAGATTGTGCAGTTTACACGGCGGCTAATTCTGACGATTTCTTCGCCTCCAGCCAGTGCTTGGCAGCGACGCTCGTCGTCAAGAACCAACCAGCCTTGTCAGGAGCCCCATGGAACGGCGCATTGAGCTCCGTCAGATGCGACTCGAACACCGAAGCCAGCCCTTTCTCCGAGTACATGTTCTTCCCCTGCCCTGTATGAATCCCCAGCAACGGCGGCAGCTCCTCCCCATTCTGCAGCGTCGTGTACAGGTCGTTCATCCAGACGTGCAGCGTGGTCAGAGCAGCACCAACGGAGAGGCCCCTGAGATGCAGAGACCACTGGGTCTGAGTCCTCGTCTGGACATTGGTGTAGATCTCGAGCTGCAGCGCGACGTCGAGGAGTGCGCAGGCTTTCTGCATCTGGCTCAGGTTCATGCACAGGTCCATCAAGCAGTTGCAGTAAGGCATCTTCACCACACCGCGGACGCCGCTCAGCAGGTCCCTGGCTGCTTCCCTGAAAGATTCAGTTGAAGCATTCATGTCCACCAGGAGCTTTACCACAGAGCCAAGCTGTGCATTGCTTCTGTCAATGCAGTCAACCACCTTGCCCAGCTCTTCCACCTGCGTGTTCGCTGCCACGGTAAGAAGGCAGCCACAGAATCGATCGTCGGGGGTGATACCGAGGTCCTTGAGCATGCCAAACGATCTGACCACGTCGTTGGTGCGTCCCGCTTTGCCGTAGCACCGGATGAGCGAGGTAAGGATGAAGATGTTGGGCTTGATACCGACCTCCACCATCTCATTCAGTATGCCCTCTGCGCCGAGGACGTTGCCAGTGCAAGAATAAAGCGTTACCATTGATGAATAGCTCCAACTATCAGGCTTGGACCGGGTATCCATGGACGCCTTCATGTCCCTGAAGATCTCCTCAGCCTCCTCGATGTAGCCAATGTCAGCGCACATCGACAGGAGCATGTTGTACAACATTACGTCGATGTCCATCACCTCGTTCTTCATCGTCCGGTACACGGCCATCGCATCCTCACCGTAGCGCGCCCTGGTGTACGCCTGCAGGAGACAGCAGTGCGTCGCCCTGTTGGGCAGCACCTGCTGGTTGACCATCTCCCTGTGAATGGTCTTAACCACCCACGGCCGCATGGCGCGGCCCATGGCGTCCAGCACGGTGTTGTACACGACCAGGTTTGGCTTGACGCCGGCCGCCTTCATTTCCTCGAACACGTTGAGGGCGCCGTCGAAGTTGCCGCTGGTCGAGTGCACCTTGATCACCGTCGCGCATATGACAGGGTCGACCTGGCATTTCTCCGCACGAGCACGGTCGTACAAGCGGAGGGCCATCTCGGCGTTACCGGCGCGGCCGTACGCGTCGATCACCACCGAGTACGTGAGCATGTCCGGCGAGCACCTGGAGTCCGGCATCTTCTCGAACCACTCCACGGCCTTGTTGGGCATACCGCAGGCGCGCGCGCAGCTGATGACGGTCGAGAAGGTGGCGTTGTCCGGCTGCACGCCGTCCCGCAGCATCTCGTCCCAGAGCGCCTCGGTGTCGCTCCAGCGCCGCCTCTTGCGCAGCGCCTTGAGCACGACGTTGTAGAGGATGACCTTCTTGCGGACCTCGGCGTTCTCGAGGAACCAGCGGAGCGCGAGCACGGCGGTGGCCGGGTTGGCGGTGGCCGTGTTGAGCACGATGACGGCGTCCTGCTCGGAGGGGGGCTCGGGGAAGGCGGCTTCGAGCGCGGCAGCGACGGGCGCCTCGTTGGGCTCGCACGCGCTGAGCACCGCGGCGGCGGCGGCGAGGCGGGCGCGGCGGCTGGACCCGGAGTGTGCGTGGGCGAGGCCCGCGGCGTGCGCACTGTTGGGGTTGACCCAGAGGTACCTCGTGTTGCTGGACTTCTTGGGATTCGGGTTGGGGTCGGAGGGAGGCGGCGGGTCCTGGACGGAGACATGAGCGGTGGTCGGAGAGGAGGCGGAGGAGGAGGGATTCTTGGGTTGGAAGGAGAGGGAGATTGGCCGGTGCGGCCATGAGAGGAGGGAGGAAGGGGGAGAAGGGCAGAGAGGTAGGGAAGCCATCTGTTGCTGCGCCCTGCGCTCTGTGGATTGGGGTGTGACGACGATTTTTTAATAAAAATAATCATTTTTTATTCTAAAATATAGCAGTACTAGTTAAGTACTTGTGCGTTGTTACATAACATCTTATACATGTATTTTGAACCAATTGACGTGTCTATATATCATGTATCTCAATTTGATTCAACTGTAGGTAAACACCCAAGCAAATGACAGTAAAATGATTTGCAATTATGCATGTACAAAATCATATAATTCGTTCTTCCATATATGAATAAAATAATAACTCAATACTACAACTTCATCTGTTTCAAACAAGAAAATGAAATCTGAAACTGTTTGAACACAATGATTAATAGATGGATAGTCACCATGAGTAGGATCAGTGAACCGATACCAAAGGCATACTCGAACCCCCGCACATCCACGATCACCCTTGCCGAAACTCTGCCTTATTTTCTTTCTTCAACTGCTGGCACACTACACTGCCTAAACACTAACTTTAAGATCATATCTTCTTCTATGGAGCCATTGTTCCAATCACGTGTACAAGTAATGCTGCAGAAGAATCATTTTAGAAAAGGACCTGAAGGGAATGGAGCATACATAAATCAGCTACAATATGGTATAGGATCATATCACATGAAATGATTATTCTGTATTAAACAAAAGGGGAATCACACTATTCAATTGTAGACATCACATCCCAATTAATTAAAGTTTAAAAAAGGTGACAACAATAGTTATAGGCTTACAACTACATGCTTTCCCCCTAAATTTGCAAGATCTCCGCGGCTTTTTAAGCATCTAAAAATGACGGAAACAAGATGTACTAAATGAAATATGCTCGAATATACCTAAATAACAAGTAGGCATTTGACTGGTACTTGTTTTTCTTGTGTCTAAACATTCTGACCTAAAGAACATGCTTCACCTACTAATCTACCAAAGATCAATCATTAATCAGATCACAAAATCTGTCAGAATTTGTAGAAGCATCAATTCATCGTGGATACATGTATGGATGTCATTCCTTTATGATAAAAAAAACTGCAAAGTTAAGTTACATTTTAATGCCAAGGCCGGTGGGCCAGTATGATGCATAGACAGAAACCATGAACTAAGTTGCATTTCAGATGACATGTAATCAGTGCTCAACACTCTATCACTCATTCACACTACATGCAGGAAGTTCAGGACTGGACAAAAATCAGGACTTGAAATTACTCTCCAATAAGAAATAAGCCCATTCACAATACATGTCATGAATTTTCTCGACATTATCATAATCCACATTATGAGTTTATGACAGCCTTTGGGGTTACAAACCAAATTGTGGAATGATGTTTCATCACTTTTTTGCACTACTACAGTCTCAAACTTGAAGCTTCACAACAAGCTAGAAGTTTTAGAAGATTAGACAAACCTGAATAACCTCATAATCTAGGGCTTTAACAAGGCCATATTTCCATCCAACATCTTCAACATCTGGGCTGTATTTACCACCTGCCGCTATACACATCATGGACTGAAATTGCTGTCTACCAAGTGAATCACCCACAAATGCAAGCGTTTTTATGCCTCATCATGTAAGCCTCACAATATGTTGGAAGAAGTCCAGTCTGTACAAGAGATGCACAGCAAAAGAATGGAAGCAAAATACCTTTTCAAAAAGTTACCCTGAGAACTCATGCATCTCACATCCATGTGTCTGCCACCGGTAACTCTTATAGGAGAAATCTGTGCATTGCATCATTTGACAAGCCCACATTTTCGACAGCCATTGCTTGCACTCATTACCAGAATAGAGTGACAGCTTCTCATCTGCTACCCACTACCCCTTTGCATAGTTACATTCTATGAAGTAACAATAACATTCTATTAGGCAAATGAAAATTATCTTCAGGCATCAATGCATAAGTTGTGTACAAAAACTGCTACATCACATGTTTGGAAACAATTGTGTTATTGGGAATAGCCCTCCAATGCTTGAGGTGAACAAACAGGCATGAAGCAGCAGTGGGTAAATGACAAAAACAATAATGTACAAAGTAGCATATCGCACAAGCAATTACTTTGTGAAGCACAAAGGCATCCCATATATCCCGCGACAAGAAATGATACTTTGTGAAGGGCGTCCGACCCGTGTTCACGTACTTCTTGACAAGAGTGCTCTTGAAGGTCCTCCACGCGTGTCCCATCGCGAGCAATGCCTGCTGTTGCACGCGTGCCTGGTCTGCTTCTGGGATAACAAACAAGCCTAAAATTTTAGTCCACAGCTGACCTCTCTCTACATTCGTCAGAGACTTCCAGCTTGGTGTTGTGATGGGGACCCGTTCCCTTCCAAATACCCCACAGATGGTCTGGAATTTCGCCGCTGCTTTCTTGGGACTCAGAGGGATCCCAGTGTCACTGACCTCCGTGATAGTCATTCGGCCCGCGGACAATTTTGATATTCCTTTGCCATGTCGCTTACGTACCACTTTGATCGGAGATCCAGACGCATTCGGCGACGTCGATGACGGTGGTGAAGACGGTGCCTCTGCCATCTCGCTTACTTGCTATCTATATAAGTTACATACACAATGAACTAAAATTTCATGGATTGCAAGTTGATATCCATAACATTTAAAGAAATATACAAATATAATACCAAAAAACAATAATGACTACTTACAATGCCATAGATTGCACTTGACAAAGAAGTCTTACTCAGCAAACAATATCATATATATGTAACATTTAAAAAAAGTGTGAAAAATTCGAGGTATTTTCTTATGAATATGCCATGTTAGCATATTTATTAACAAGCACCTTTGAACGGCAGTAGTGGGGTTACGCAACTTAAAGTCTAACATTGAGCACATTTTATTCCTAGTTTCCAACAAAATAAAAATTGACAACTCTAAAGTTGCTACATAGGAGCAATCAATAACCATACAAAGGACATAATAAAATTAATAGAACAATGACAGATCAAGGTATACACAAAAAGACTATAGTAAAGCCCAAATCTCTAATTCTTTTCACTACAGAACAGATCAAGGTATTCATAATTGACCTCTAATTTGCCTAAATTCTAGCTATTTTTAATTATCTATTAACTAATCTAATCGCTAACTGCTAGCTATACCTCTATTTGCATGTATTGCCTAACTTATGAACTGACTCAATTATCTAGATGATGACAACCTACTGGAAATTTCTAACCAAACCTGTCTTGCTAATCAAATGTATATATATACTCATCTACAATATTGAACAACTTACTCTGTAAAACACTTACGAACAATCTTCATTAGCCCTCAACTTACCTAAGCTAATCCATGCTAACTGCCTTGCTAATCAAATGTATATATATACTCATCTATAATATTGAACATCTTACCACCAACCTAATCCAATGGATCTACTATCATACACTCATACTTACGCAACTTAAAGTCTAACCTTAGGGCGTTGGGGTCGGGGGGGGGGGGAGTACAGCAGGGGCGTCGGGGTCGGGGAGGCCGGGAGTACCAGGGGCGTCGGCGTCGGGGAGGCGGGGGAGTAGCAGGTCGGTGTCGGGGAGGATGCTTCAGCCGCAGGGGAAGTGAAGGGGCGTGCAAGAGTAAGGAGAGTGACGAGTTAAGGGCACTCAAACCCTCTCAATTCCTCTTAAATAAAGGAATATCACTGACGGTTCTACTATAGAACTGTCTAAACTGTCTGTGATAAGTCATCACAGACGGTTCCATGGTAGAACCGTCTGTGATATGTTGTATAGGGTTTCTGTGAGAAGTCATCACAGGCGGTTCCGTAACAGAACCGTCTGTGATATGAAAAATATCACAGACGGTTCCATAACAAAACCATCTGTGATATTTTCATATCACAGACGGTTCTGTTATGGAACCGTCTGTGATGACTTAGCACAGAAACCCTAAACCCTCATATCTTAGACAATTCCATAACAGAACCGTATGTGATATAGTCATATCATAGACGGTTTCAAAATAGAACCGTCTGTGATGTGTCATATCACAGACGGTTATGTTATAGAACCGTCTGTCATGACTTATCACAAACGATTCTATAAACGAACCGTCTGTGATAACTTCCTGACACAATTCTAAATCATTTGACTGAAAATTTATTTGTCTTAAAAAATTCATATCGAATACAACTCAACTCTAAATCAGGTGAAACCAATTTTGGTAATCCACATTACAATGAAGTCCACATTGACATCAATATCAGATATGACAAGTCCATAACACATGACAATTCCACGTTAACATCAAATTACAATGGAATAAATATTCTTAATTAAAATACAGCCCTTCGTGATGATCGACGCACATATAGCTAGCTTCTTCATTAGGTTCTTCCTCGAGCCTAATGTTGTCTCCGAAAGGAGGTAACTCATCAAATTGATTATACTCTTCCTCATCCATGACATTCTCAACTCAGACAATCATTCTTTTTCCATGAAAAACTACGTGGCGGTTCTTATTTGTCAGGTCTGTTACATAAAAAACTTGAACAACTTGTTTAGCGAGTACGAATGGTTCGTCTTTATATCCAACACGTTTGAGGTTGTTGGACCGAAAAGGCGACTAGAGGGGGGTGAATAGGAGCACACTCACTTTTTCACAAATAATAGATTCAACATAAATTTCACTCCAGTAGCTATGAAAGCTATGAAGATCAATATACCAGTACAGCGGAAGAATAGTATTGAATCCAACCTAACTCCCCAAGCAATACGATAAAATATCAACACAAGCTAAAACAAATCTCAATGCACTAGCGGTCGAACCGCTGGATCAATGGCGGTCTGACCGATTGCCTGCCGGTCTGACCGGTTGCCTTGGGCGGTCTGACCGCCAGTCTGAAGAACAGAACAGACACAACCCGATGACGAAGTTGCAAATAGACGAAACTTTTTATCTACATCTCCAAACTTGATGAAACTTGGAACACACCTTCTCTATGATGTCAGGAACCTATTCCAATCGAAGATTGTAATAATTCTTGGAAGAATAACGATCCTT
Organism: Hsuehochloa calcarea; assembly: GCA_036346395.1. Lineage (NCBI taxonomy): Eukaryota > Viridiplantae > Streptophyta > Magnoliopsida > Poales > Poaceae > Hsuehochloa > Hsuehochloa calcarea. Next base: position 34,722,345 of record CM070597.1, read on the forward strand.
TACCGTTTGATTGAAGAAGGGTTCAAAACCGGGTCAAAACGAAAACTTGATCCAAAATCTTGCTCGTGGGTGATTGATGATCAAGATGATCCTAGATATATTCCCACATGTCACAACAAGCTATATCACGTGGAGAATTCAATCAAAAACTCACAGATCAAAGAAAGACTCAAAATCATCAAATATAGAGAAAGAATGCAAAGAGACAAGACATTATCAAACTTTCTCTAGATTGATTTGATATGATCTGGGCTTACAGCCACTCCATCAATGGAGGACAATGCTCAATCCAAGAGTACGAAAATCACATCAAACTCTCTAAAACCATAGCCTCCACAAAATCTCTCCCTAAACGAATTAGGGTTTCAAAATAGCAAAAAAGGCGAAGAGGAGGTGCAGCCACCTTCTCTCCTATTTATAGTGGAGGCTTAGATCTTCTAGAAGTTTGACTCAATTGGGCCCCCGTTAAGGCCTAAAACAAACGGGTCACACACACACGTATTTTAATACGTCGTCTTTAACACCTCTTGACCTAATTAGCTGCACCTTGCGCCATCTTGCACCGCGGATTAGCCAATAAGTCACCCTTGTCCATCTTGCGTCACACTTGAGTACATTGACCTCACCTGGCATCGTCGATCGTTCTGAACCTCAGCTCTCCAAGCCTAGTCCCGATCATCCTCGCCGTTGACCGTCGTTGACCACCAAGCAACCTGCACAACAATAGACAAGTAACCGAATTTGGGAACAAGTTCTTCACAACTTGACCCATGTTAGTCAAAACATGCATCATGCAACATATATGCCTTGAAACTCATGACTTTGACCTAACAACCGAGTATCGCCGCCTCGAAGACCAACGATCAAGTGAAAACCGATTAGACCGCCCCCTAGGGCCGGTCTGACCGCCTATGGGCCGGTCAGACCGCCACCTAGGACTTAGCCATTTTTCCTCTCTAGAAAACCGAAACCTACTGGAATTTTTAAACCAATAGAACTTTTGACTGGAGACTCCAAAAATTATGAGATCAAGTGCAATAGAATCCTCTCTCTTGCCTACACACTCTATTTTTGGCCCAGCTCAAATCTCACTTTTTGTAGCCGGTCCGATCGGCACTAAGGTCGTCAAACCGCCATGGATCACCAAGCCGCCACCCCGCCGATCGATCCGATTCGCTTGACAAAGATGCCAACTTTGCCAAAAACACATGAAACGACAAACCATTAACGCCATTGCCAATTATCACATCATCCTAAGATCTGGAGCATATCCCCATGATATCCACATTTAGTCTCAACATTAAGAACCCAGAAACCCATTGAATGTGCAGGGTAACCTAGAAATAAACCATCATAAGTCTTTGACTCAAATTTATCTAGATTTCCTGTCTTGAGAATGAAACACTTGGCTCTAAAAACTCGAAAATGAGAAATAGAGGGTTTTCTACCAAACAAAAGCTCATATGATGTCTTGCCCAAACATGATCTCAAGAAGACACGATTGGCAATATGGTAAGCTGTAGCAACAGCTTCGGCCCAAAATCTCATCAGAGTACTATACTCATCTAGCATGGTCCTAGCCATCTCGACTAAGGTTCTGTTCTTCCTTTCCACCGCGCTATTTTGTTGAGGAACGTGTGGAGAAGAGAACTGATGCTCAATACCACACCCAACACAGAAAAAGGTAAATGAGGCATTCTTAAACTCCGTATCATTGTCACTGCGGATTGCTCTCAAAGCACCAAGAAGTTCAGAAGCCAAGCGAAGAACAAGATTCAAGAGTCTTAGTATTTGTAAGTTCTAAGGTCAAACTATCTACTTGTAACTCTAAATCCTTGTTATTGGCCATGATAAACTCTAAAGCCTTATCCTGACTCATGAGTTGCTCAAACATAGATTCACATCTATCAGAAAGAACATCATAGGAAGAAGGTACCTCATCGTCGTCGTCGTCAACGGAGTCGGCCATTAAGCACAAGCCGGTGAAGTACTTGGCCTTCCCCTTCTTCTTGTTTTGAGGGATCTCCTCCTCCTTGTTTTCCTCGCTCCCGGAGTCCACATCGCTTAATGATTGATCCTCAAAAGCGGTAAGCACCCGGTGAGCGGCCTTCGTCAGGTTGGCAGCATCATACCTTGATTTGTTCTATTAAGGCTTCTTCCAAGCTGGCTTTCCCTCCTTATAGTTGATCTTACCTTTCAGCTTGGGGCAATTTGCCCAGATATGATTAAGCTCGCCACACTCATAGCAAGTCACGGTATCTCCTCTATTTCTGTTTCTCATATTGTTATAGGCCCGTGTGACTTTTTTGACTATGAGGGCCAACTCAGCTTCAGGGAGACTCTCAAACTCCTCTTCATGGATTGCAGATAAACCAGCAAGCAAAAATCCAGAAGACCCATCAGAAGACCCATCAGAAGCTCTCTTGAGCGGGTCTGCTACCAAAGCCATATTTTCCTTCTTGGGATGATCAATCCTCTTGATCTCATGAGTCTTGAGATTACTATAGATCAGCTCCAAAGTCAGATCAGAAAGATTGACATTCTCCTCAATGGATGTAGCCTTTATCTCCCACTCCTTGGTGTTGATTGCAGCCAAGAGGTGGGTGGCATTTTCAGATTGAGAATATTCAATACCAACAGCTTTCATATGATTAATCACTTTATTAAAGCGACTGAAAATATCATCGATGCTCTCTCCAAGATGCATCTCGAATTTGTTATATTCACGCTTATAGACTGTTTGGTGTACTTTCTTGATTTGGGATGAACCCTCATGATAGGTTTCGAGGGTGTTCCAAATCTCATGCGCAGTCTCAAGATTGCAAATACGATCATACTCCTGTCTACCAAGCCCACCATATAAGAGATTTTTTTACCTTATTGTTGTTAGCCAAAAGGGCTGCTGAAGCCGGCATAGCAACTTCGGGAATAATGAGCGGGGCTCGAACAACCTCCCATATAGCTTGTCCTTCGCTTTGAAGAAAGACACGCATGCGATTCTTCCAATAGGCATAGTCGTGCCCATCGAAGATATGCGGCTTGGTGGAGTATTTATCCATCGCCAAGTTCAGTGACCGGTTAAGATCAAGATGAACTAACCGTGCTCTGATACCACTTGTTGGACAGAAAAAGCGACTAGAGGGGGGTGAATAGGAGCACGCTTACTTTTTCACAAATAATAGATTCAACACAAATTTCACTCCAGTAGCTATGCAAGCTATGAAGATCAATATACCAATACAGCGGAAGACTAGTATTGAATCCAACCTAACCCCCGAAGCAATACGACAAAATATCAACACAAGCTAAAACAAATCTCAATGCACTGGCAGTTGGACCGCTGGGTCAATGGCGGTCTGACCGATTGCTCACGGTCGATCGGTTGCCTTAAGCGATCTCAAGAATGTAATGAACATGGCCCGATGACGAAGTTGTAAATAGACGAAACTTTTTATCTACAACTCCAAACTTGATGAAACTTGGAACACACCTTCTCTATGATGTCAGGAACCTATTCCAATCGAAGATTGTAATAATTCTTGGAAGAATAACGATCATTTACCATTTGATTGAAGAAGGGTTCAAAACCGGGTCAAAACGAAAATTTGATCCAAAATCTTGCTCGTGGGTGATTGATGATCAAGATGATCATAGATATATTCCCACATGTCACAACAAGCTATATCACGTGGATAATTCAATCAAAAACTCATGGATAAAAAAAGACTCAAAATCATCAAATATAGAGAAAGAACGCAAAGAGACAAGACATTATCGAACTTTCTCTAGATTGATTTGATATGATCTGGGCTTACAACCACTCCAACAATGGAGGACAATGCTCAATCTAAGAGCACGAAAAATCACATCAAACTCTCTAAAACCCTAGCCTCCACAAAATCTCTCCATAAACGAATTAGGGTTTCAAAATAGCAAAAAGCGGCGAAGAGCAGGTGCAGCCACCTCCCTCTCCTATTTATAGTGGAGGCTTAGACCTTCTAGAAGTTTGACTCAATTGGGCTCCCGTTAAGGCCCAAAACAAACGGGTCACACACGCACGCATTTTAATGCGCCGTCTTTAACACCTCTTGACCAAATTAGCTACACCTTGCGCCATCTTGCACCGCAGATTAGCCAATAGGTCACCCTTGTCCATCTTGCGTCACGCTTGAGTACATTGACCTCACCCAAGATCGCCGATCGCTCGACCTCGGCTCTCAAGCCTAGTCCCGATCATCCTCGCCGTTGACCGTTGTTGGCCACCAAGCAACCTGCACAACAATAGACAAGTAAACCGAATTTGGAAACAAGTTCTTCACAACTTGACCCATGTTAGTCAAAATATGCATCATGCAACATATATGCCCTGAAACTCATGACTTTGACCTAACAACCGAAGAACGCCGCCACGACGGGCGACGATCAAAGTGAGAACCGGTCAGACCACCCCTATGGCCAGTCTGAATTGCCCACCCTGGCCGGTCTAACCGCCACCTATGGGCCGGTCAGAATGCCAGTTGGGACTTAGCCGCATTTCCTCTCTGGAAAATCGAAACCTTCTGGAAATTTCAATCGAATAGAACTTTTGACTGGAGACTCCAAAAATTATGAGACCAAGTGCAATAGAATCCCCTCTCTTGCCTACACACTCTATTTTTGGCCCAGCTCAATCCACACTAACTGAAGTTGGTCGGTCCGACCGCCGCTATGGTCGGCCGGACGCTTGGACCTGGCCCGATCGCCACCGCCGGCCGGTCGAAGCCATGGCTCGACAATAGATCTTGTAATAGTGCCAAAAACACATGAAACGATAAATCATTAATGCTATTGTCAATTGTCACATCATCCTAAGATCTGGAGTATATCTCCATGATATCAACAATCTCCCCCTTGATGAACACATTGACAAATATCCAGAAAATGTAATTTAGAGGTTTGCAATGTAAAATACTTTTATTTTCGCACAAGGGCACAACTTGGTCCACAAGCAAGAAAAAACAATGAAAATGACCAAACTGGCATCAGAATAGCATAAGCATGTGAGATAACGCAAAAGAAAATATAAAAACTTTAAATCCAGAAAAGAGTCAAAAATATCACTTAAGGTCTATATGAAAGAACAATTGTTCAATTAACCTTTTGATGAGGACATCACTGCTTCGGATACACGCACTACACAAAATCCTCTTGATCCGGTTGCTAAACTACAAGGTCCTATGACAAGAGCTCGTGCACTCCACTTAAATTATGAGGTGAGCTCGTTTCTAGGTGCTAATAATTTATCTATGCATAATGGTATGCTACCTAAAAATTGTGATCTTCTGTTACTTAGGAATGATGGAGAGGATCCAAACCGTCTACGACCAGTCCTACGATCAGGCTACCAGATCTACGACCAGGTCTCAAGCTCTACGACCAGTCCTACGACCAGTGATGAGTAAACGACGGCCCGATCTTCCGATATGTTCGATTTGTTTCGTAGTGAGGATGTTGACGCTTTGAGGCTTCTGACCCGCAGATCTTCACCTCGCAATTCGCTACACCCGCACAACTGTCGTTATCAACCACGCTCGCACGCGATCGACCTTACCACGAGGGTTATGGTTCATGCAAGCAATCGAAGCAACTCACAAGAACAGGATAGATGCAATCTGAAATATATTGCGGATTTGGATGAAGTTCACAAAGTGGGGTTTCTCAAACCGTAAACGGCGAAACTGCAAAGGCAGAATAATCTAAGAAAAAACCCAACCCTAAATTGTGGCAGCTGCATGCAATATATAGGGGGGAGAACATGAGGAGGTCGACCAAGGGTTGTGCTGCCATGTGGAGATGTGTACACATCCTGGACTTTGACCTCGCCACGCTTACAAGGCCTTATTAGGCCCAAAACGGTGACGCATCACCTTATTTCAATGTCTCTAACTAACTCCCAACGTGGTCGTAACTGGTCGGGGGCCTGGTCGTAGCACTTGAGACTCAGTCGTAGATCCGATGATCCGTCGTAGAGCTTGCAGATCACAGAGAACTGGTCGTAGACGGTTTGGATCCTCTCCGTCATTCCTAAGTAACAGAAGATCACAATTTTTAGGTAGCATACCATTTTGCATAGATAAATTATTAGCACCTAGAAACGAGCTCACCTCATAATTTAAGTGACGTGTGCGAGCTCTTGTCATAGGACCTTGTAGTTTAGCAACCGGATCTGGAAGATTTTGTGTAGTGTGTGTATCCTTAACCATATAATAGACCTCCTTCCCTCTAAAATCCCTTGGAGCTGAACCGTCCTCCTTATTTCCGTCGAATTGTTTCTTCATCTTGCGGTATGGGTGAATCCGAGAAGGAACATACGGTGACGCATGTACACAGTTTTACGCGAGTTGTTCAGCCATACACTCTCGGTACCATCTAAGCAGTGCAGACAGGCTTTGGCTCCTTTTGTACTGAACCCGGACAGGTTACCAAGAGCAGGAAAATCATTGATGGTGCAGAACAACATGACACGTAAAGTGAAGTTCTCTCGTTTGTACGCATCCCATACTTGTACCCCTTCGTTCCACAGTGTCACAAGATCTTATAGCAATGGTGTTAGGTACACATCAATATCGTTCCCAGGTTGATTTAGCCCTTGGATAAGTAGTGACATCAAAATGTATTTCCGCTTCATACACAGTCAAGGAGGAATGTTGTAAATACATAGATTCACGGGCCAGGTGCTATGTCGGCTGCTCATGTTACTGAAATGATCATTCCATCTGTACTCAACTCTAACCTTATGTTCATCGATTCTGCACCGAACTCTTCGAAGCTCCGATCGAATTTTCTCCACTGGGCAAAATCAGTAGGGTGCCTTAGCTTTCCATCCTTCTTACGCTCCTCTGAGTGCAATGCATCAATCTTGCTTCCTTTCGATTCGCAAATAAACGCTTCAAACGTGAGATCACAGGCAGATACCACAACATCTTAGCATGAGGTCTTTGCTTCACCTTAGCAATATTCTTACGCTTGAATTGGGATTTTTTGCACACGGGACAATAATGCATGTCTACATACTCTTTACGGTAGAGGATACAATCGTTCGGACATGCATGTATTCTTTCTACTTCCATTCCCAATGGACAAAGAACCTTCTTGGCTTGGTAGGTGGTGCTGGGCATAATGTTTCCCTCCGGAAGGATATCCGCTAGGAGACCTAACAACGCCGTGAAACTCTTGTCGGACCAACCATTGCTTGCCTTCAATTTTAGCTGTTCAAGCATGGTTGACAACCTTGTGTATTCCGGCTTGCAGCCAGAGAACAAAGGTTTCCCCGAGTCCTCCATTAAGCCCTCGAATTTACAAAACTCTCTCTCACTGTAGTTCCCTTCTGCATAACGTAGCATCTGATCCAGATTGTCATCATGCGATCTATCCTCATCAAAAGCACAGTCCACATCCGGCATATCGTTGACTTCCTCGGCGATGTCGTCATTATTAACTTCCTGTATGATTTGCTCTTCACCGTGACTGGTCCAACATGTATACCCTTTTTTGAAACTCCTTCGAATCAAGTGAGCTTCGATCTGTGCCGGGTTGTCAAACATTTTCAGATTACCGCAATCAATGCATGGACAATACATAAATTTTATCCCTTTCTTCAACATATCCTACTCGACGGCTCTTCTAAAAGCAAACACGTTATTAATGTACTCTTCACTCACATAGTTCTCAACGTATATCCAATTTTGGTCCATCTACACTACGCATGTAACAAATTAGTATTAAATTATATTAATAAACCACAGGTACTCTAACTATTAAACAAACATACTAAAATTTATTAGTGATTAACCTAGAGCAAATATAAAGGGTTATGTACAGATCGTTACCCTCAGAGCTCACGACGAAAATCCTGCGATATCTCCTCCCTTTCTTCCTCCTCTCCTCCCTTCCTTTTCCTCCCTGGCTCCTTTGTTCTCTTCCTTCTCCTCTCCAAGTTGGCACAGTGGAGGAGGCAGCAGAAGTGGAGCAATGGGGGAGGAGGCAGCAGGGTGGCAGCTCAAATGGGAATGGGCAAGGTTCTGTCGGGACCATGTATTATATAATGCCAACATATCACAGACCTATCACAGACGGTTGGTAATAAGAATCGTCTATGATAACTTAGAGTATCACAGACGGTTCTTGCGCAGAAAACCGTCTGTGATATACTTCACAGACGGTTTTCTGCGCAAGAACCGTCTGTGATACTCTAAGTCATCACAAACGATTCGTGGTCAGAACTGTCTGTGATACGTCTGTGATTATTTTATCACAGACGGTTTGAAAGAACCGTCTGATGATGAGACGTTTTCTATGATCTATTTTGTAGTAGTGTATGTACCTGTACCTGCAAAGTGGGCGACCGTGTCTACTTCTCTCCCCCCTCCATCTCTCCTCCGCTACAAACTAGCAGGGCTTCACTAGTCACTTTCCCCCATCTCTTCCTCTTCATTCTCTCTATCTTCTCTTTTTCTCGGAATAGAAATGAGTTTGGGGACGATTTTTAGGGATTTTATAGGGTAGACCTTGTCGTCGGATAAATTTACGATAGAAACCCACCCACCTCTTGTCGTCAAACAAAATGACGATTTGCTACTGTTCACCTCATGTGGTGAGATGAAATGGTGATATGATATCACTTTTGTAATGTTTTGTGACTATTTAATTTTGTAATTTATAATTAAAATAATATTATTTTTAAAAAATCCCAATGAGAGGAGGAGACGCGTCAGAGCGGGGCGCTCTTCCCGCCGCTCCACGCGAGACTCCATACTCCAAAACCGCACGCCGCGCCGCCCGCATAAAACTGGCACTCCCCCATGGCTCCGCGACGCCGCCGCCGCCGCCACCACCCCCGCCCCCCGTGCTGCTCGACCGACTCCTTCTCGCCCACCACCTCTCGCGCGCTTCCCCGCACTTGCCCTGCTCGACGCTTTCACCGCCTCCTATCGCCCCCACCGCCGCCGCCGCGGCGAGATCAGCGTCCGCTTCGCGCATGCCCTCCTGTGCATCTGCGCGGCGCTGCCGTGCATTGGGTCGCGGCGAAGTGTGGGCTGCCTGGGCTCAGATGCGTGGTGTACGCGGGCGGAGTCGCCTGGTCGCACGAGGGCGCGCCAGGTGTTCGACGAAATAGGTATGGCATGCCTGCAGCTTATAGTATTTTAGAAGCTTATAGTCCTCGATAGTGGCTTACCTGCAGCGGCTGACTGTTGTTTCGCAGGTTCCGATGGCATGCTGCGATCAAATTCAGTGCATCATGAAATCGATGACGGTTTTCTAGTACACAATGGCTCACTTCTACACAGGTAATTTATAGATTTGAGAGTGAGTGTTGAGTCTTTGTATTTGTTGTTGTCGATTCTCTATAGTCTTGTAGGAAATAGGAACTATGTTTTTTACCATGACAATGTGAGCTCCAGTTAGCTAAATAAACACTTCTGATAGTATGTTTCCTTTGGAATACAGCAGATGCTCCGTTTAGAATTCACAATAATGATCCTTTTTTTAATTTATGACTTTGCTCCTTTGTTGGCACAAAATGGTAGGGAAGTTACACAAACCAAACAGCCCCTATATACATAACTGCCTACATGATTCAGTCCAAGGATGATTTTACGCTATAAATGGTTGGAGTTCCACTTGTCTTTTCGTAGAAACATATGCGCTGATGCTAGTCATATTCTGATTGTAGCTCGGGATGAGTTGATGCTAAACATTACCAGATCATGGGCTATATTGACTCGACCCTGTTACGGAAATTTTTGGTCTAAGCTTCTATTCCTTTTCAGCCCATTTTGAATCGATTGCAATGGCATCCGTCTAAATTTCCATTTTCTTTTTCAGTGCAACATCCTACTACATGTTATTATAAACAGTAACAACTGAAAAGCACCAACGACAAATGTGAGCATCCTTTCAAAAAAGAAAGAAATAAGAGGGAACAGTTGAGCACTTCAGAAATTCTCATAGTTCTAAGGCCATGTGAGTAGGGATCACATTACCGGTACCGGGCCATTTCCCGCTGGTCGGCCGGGAACGGTAACCGGCCGGTTACCGTTCAAACCGAAAAATCCTGGATAAAAATCGTTTGAATTTGATTAAAAACTAGTCGAATTTCGAATTTTGAAATTTAAACTTACAAAACCCGAGAAAACCGGCCGGGATTTTGGATCCCGAACCCCGGCCGGTAACCGGCGGTTACCGGCTGGGAATTTTTTCCCTGCATGTGAGGTCATTGTGCGCTAGTCAAACCTAGAGGCCTCTTTGCATACAAAAATACTCATTCTTGGAAATACTTGGATTGATTGTGTGTACAAACTATGCACCTTGTTCTTTCTAATTTTATGGAACCATGATGAGGCATAGAAGTAACATCAGGCTTAGTTAACACTTGTTTGTTACATGTAATCCTTTTATTTTGCATATATTTTTATCAGAGCGTGATACTTTTAAACACAAATACTTCGGTTGTTATTCCATGCTAATGAGCATTGCAGGTAGCAACCCTTGTAAATTGAAATGTACACATCAACTACAAAACTTCTGGTCTCTGCTGATGATTTTGTGGGTTTCACCATAGTTTTTTATTATAAGATCCAATGTTCCGCAAACATAGGGATACCATCCTTTCACATACAGTTCTAAACATAGTCGGACCATTCAATTATATGTTGCTTTCAGCATTGCTACATACAGTTATAGACACATTCACGAAGTTTCGGAGGTATTCATTTACTTTGGAAAAGAATTTCAAAGAAAACAAACAGTAATGATCTTGGTATTTCCGGGCTATGGCTACATTACAGGAATCATTATACTCTACTCAGAATTTGAAACTATCTCAAAGTTCAAAAACTAGTGATATTATAAGTACGAGCTTGCGGCCTCCTTGGTATGGCAGATGAAGTAAAGGTGTAATTCAGTACGATGGTAAACGATTTCAAAATTACGCAATTAGTTGAGCATTATGGCTGTATGGATGATCTCCGCATGCAGGCAAATTTAGCAAAAGTAACTGCTCACTTATCCCTGTGGTACCTAACAGTGTATTTCTGCGACTGCTCTTGGGATTCTTCTGGAAGCTGTTAGAGATATATGTATAGTTTGTTATTCCCCATTGTTATGAGGGGTTATTTGTATATTTACCTCCTATACTTGTCTATATATACTGGCCTATTGACCCCCTGAGAATACAAGTTGCTATTCCTAACATGGTATCAGATCCCATTAGGGTTACCTCTCGGACGCGCAACTCGTCCTCCGTGCCCTAGCCGCCGCCGCCACCGCTTAGGTCATCATCGTCGCGATCGACTCAAGCCGTCGTTCTTTGCCGTCGTCGTGCTTCCTCTCCATTGCCGTTGTTGCCTCCGTCGTGAGCTTCCTCCCGACCGCCCGCCGGGCGACGCAGATCCGGTGACGCCGCCGCCGCCGCCGAGGGAGATCCAGAGCAGCCGCCTTCTTCGGGGAAGCAACCGCCGCCGACTTCTTCGGGGGAGCAATCGCCGCCAGAGGAGCAGCCGTGCGGGCGTGTTCCCTCTGTTTAGATCCGAAGCAGTCGCCAAAGCCACCGCCGCTGCCTCCGAAGGACCGTCGCCGAAGCTAGCCACCGCCGCTACCTCCAAAGGACCGTCGCCGTTACGCTGCTCCGGCACGAAGCTTGGTGGCCGCCGTCGCCGCTCTCTCGAAGCTCCGGCCGCCGTCGCCTACAAAGCCGCCGCCGCCGTCGCCTCCAAAGCCGCCCACCGCCAACCGAAGAAATCGCTGGGGGGAACCCTAGTCCCCCAGCTGTTTCCTTAGCATGTCGGGCCGAAGAGGCCTCCTTTTGAGCCAGGCCAAAAAAACATCGCTCTAACCGCCGCGCCGTCCAGCGCCGCCTGTTAGACTTCGTTACCTTATTCGCCGCCGCATCGGTAGCCGCCTACCAGTGGGCACCATTTCCCTTCCTCGCTGCCCGGTGATCTTCGATGGTGTTAATTACACCGATTTCGTGTCTCACATGCGCATCCACATGCGTGATCTTCGTCTCTAGGGCGTCCTCTCTGGCGATGTCACCTGTCCGCCTTGCCCTACTCCTCCGACGGAGTTCGTACGCTCACAGGCCGCTTCGACGACCAACAAGGTCTTGTTGAGATCTGCTGGTCTTGCTAATGAGAAGGCTGCCTCTGCCTACACAGAGGCTCTGGATTCCTACATGGATCGATTGACCGCCTACACTCAGTGGTGCGACGACGACGCTCGGGCTGCTGCTGTCTTCATCGCCAGTGTCCAGCCCCAGTTCTCTTCTGAGGTTGTGGGACTCCCTTCGGTTGTGCAGATGTGGACTCACCTTCGTCAGCGCTAAGAACCCTTTGGAGATGCCCTCTACCTGTCCGTGGTTCGCCAGGAGCACTCTCTTCAGCAGGGTGATGCTATCGCTACGCCTTCTACGCTCGAGTTCTGCATGCAGCGTCCACCGACTCTCTTCGCACTCTCGGGCCGCCGCTCTGTTGTGCCGCTGCTGGTATGCGTCTTGACACGAGTTTCAGCGTGTCTACGAGTTCCTTACTCGCCTTCGTCCTGAGTTCGAGCAGAGGCATGCCCAGTTTCTTGCACGCCACCCTCGTGTTACTCTTTCCGAGGCTCTTACCGAGATACGTGCGAGAGGAGACTCGCTGAGTGGTGCTTTGGTCTGATGCCACTCCCCTCCGTGCTCATTGCCGCCGTCCACCTGCTACACCGATGCTCCAAGCTACAGTACACTACCTCCTTCAGCGGCTGCCACGGGTGGTGGTGGCTGCCCTCCATCTGGCGATGGCCGTCCTCGCTGCTCCTACTGCGACAAGGTTGGCCACATTGAGTCCCAGTGCTACAAGAAGCAGCGTCATCTTTCACGCCGTTCTTCTTCTAGCACCGCACCGCACTTCTACATCGACGTCGCGATCGACTACTTCGCGGTTTCTCTCATCGAGCGGAGATAGCCGGACTTCGACGCTGCTGCCTCTTCGAGTTCTCCTCGGCGGGTTCTGCAGATTACGCATCGACTCTTCTGCAACGAAACCACCTCCTACGGTCGGTACCTCCTCGTGGATCCTTGATTCGGAGCATCCTTTCACATGACTTCGATTCTTCCACTCTGTCTTTTGTTACACCTCTTGATTCCCCGCGCTGTGCTTACTGGCGATGGTACCTCTCTTTCGTCTCTCAGTCGAGGACCTCTTAGCAACTCATCATTTCATGTTCCTTACATTGCTCATGTTCCTCGCCTAACCATGCAACTTCTTTCTCGGGCGACATCGACCTTGGTTGTTGGGTCATTCTTGACTCGACTCTTGTTGTGTTCAGACCGCCACACGGAGCTCGATTGGTTCGGCCCTTGGCGCTTTGACTCACAGCGTCTCTCTCGAGCTGGACCGCTTCACCTTCCTTCCGCTGCCACCGTCGCCGTCAGTCTCTCCGCTTCTGCCACTCCGTCTACCAGCTCTTTCCAGTAGTGACATCATCGTCTTGGTCATTTGTGTGGATCTCGTTTGTCATCTTTAGTTTGTCGTGGTCTTCTGGGGCCTGTCTCAGGAGACGTGTCTTTAGATTGTCAGGGCTGTAAGTTAGGGAAACAAATTCAGCTTCCCTATTCTCATAATGAGTCAGTGTCTCAGCGACCATTTGATCTTATTCATTCAGATGTTTGGGGTCCGGCTCCGTTCCTTTCGAAAGGGGGCCATCGATACTGTATCATTTTTATATATGACTTCTCTCGCCACACTTGGATATATTTTATGTCTTCTCGTAGTGAGGCCTTGTCTATCAATAAACAATTTGCTACTATGGTTCGCACACAGTTTTCCACTCATATTCGTGTCTTTCGTGCTGACTCTACTGGCGAGTACCTTTCTCGTTACCTGCGCAGCTTCCTCGCCGAGTAGGGCACCCTCGCTCAGTTCTCTTATCCTAGTGCTCATGCTCAGAATGGTGTCGCTGAGCGCAAGCATCGTCACCTCCTTGAGACGGCTCGTACCTTGATGATTGCCGTCTCTATTCCACCTCACTTTTGGGCCGAGGCCGTTTCCACTGCCACTTATCTCGTCAACATTCAGCGTTCTTCTGCTCTTCAGGGTGAGATCCCTATTGAGCGTCTCTGTGGCTTTCCTCCAGACTACTCTGCCCTTCGTCTGTTTGGTTGTGTTTGCTACGTTCTCCTCGCACCTCGAGAACGCACCAAACCGATCGCCACCGTTGAGTGTGTTTTTACGGGATACTGATCGAACACAAGGGCTATCGGTGCTGGGACCCTGTTGGTCGACGGGTGCGGATTTCTCGTGATGTGACTTTCGACGAGTCTCGTCCCTTCTACCCACGTCCTACCCCCTTTGGTTTCTTCTGTGGAGCCCCTGTCCTTTTTTACTTTTCCAGATACACCCATCTCTGTCTTGCCCTCGTCCACCCGTCTCACCGATTCTCCACATATACCTCTTGAGGCCTCTCCGCCGTTGTCGCCGCCTGCTTCGTCTCCTACGGCTCCTCAGGCTCCTCCCACTCTCTTCTACACTCGTCGACCTCGTATTGAGGTTATTCCAGATGAGCCATCTTCCCCTGATGCTTCATCTTCTCCTGATGCTCCATCTTCCCCTGATGGGTCATCATCTCCTCTCTACGGTCTTCGTGATCGTCAGTCGATTCGGCCTGCTGCCCGTTTTGGTTTTGCTAGTGCAGCTACCCATGAGCCTGTCTCCTACCGGAATGTCATATTTCACCCCGAGTGGCGAGATGCCATGGCCGAGGAGATTGCTGCTCTCGAGCGTACTGGTACTTGGGATCTTGTTCCTTTTCCATCTCACTCTCGTCCCATCACGTGTAAGTGGGTCTATAAGATTAAGACTCACTCTGATGACTCTCTTGAGCGCTATAAGGCGCGTCTTATTGCTCGTGGCTTCCAGCAGGAGCATAGTCGTGACTACGACGAGACTTTTGCTCCTGTGGCCCATATGACCATTGTCCGCAATCTTCTTTCGGTGGCGTCTGTTCGCCATTGGTCCGTTTCTCAGCTTGATGTCAAGAATGCCTTTTTAATGGCAAGTTGCGTGAGGAGGTGTACATGTATCCACCACCTGGGTATTATGTTCCTAAGGGCATGGTCTGTCGTCTTCGTTGCTCTCTCTATGGCCTTAAACAAGCCCCTCGTGCTTGGTTTGAGCGCTTCTCCTCTGTGGTCACTGCTTGCGGCTTCTCAGCTAGTGATCATGATCCTGCTCTTTTTGTCCACACTTCGTCTCGAGGTCGGACTCTTCTTCTTCTATATGTTGATGATATGATCATCACCGGAGATGATTCTGAGTACATTATCTTTGTCAAGGCTTGTCTGAGTGAACAGTTTCTTATGTCGGATCTTGGTCCTCTTCGTTACTTCCTTGGGATTGAGGTTACTTCCACTCCAGATGGTTTCTTTATGTCCCAAGAGAAGTATATTCAGGATCTTCTTGATCGCGCCTCTCTCACTGATCAGCGTACTGTTGAGACTCCCATGGAGCTCAACGTTTATCTCCGGCCCTCTGATGGTGAGCCTCTTTCTGATCCGACTCGCTATCGTCATCTTGTTGGGAGTCTTGTCTACCTTGTTGTTACTCATCCGGATATCACTTATCCAGTCTACATTCTGAGTCAGTTCGTCTCTGCTCCCACTCAGGTCCACTACAGCCACCTTCTTCGAGTTCCGCGATACCTTCGTGTGACTATCTCTCGCCGTCTTTTCTTTCCACACTCCACTTCGTTCTGACTTCAGCTTATTCGGATGCTACTTGGGCCA
Organism: Hsuehochloa calcarea; assembly: GCA_036346395.1. Taxonomy (NCBI): domain Eukaryota; kingdom Viridiplantae; phylum Streptophyta; class Magnoliopsida; order Poales; family Poaceae; genus Hsuehochloa; species Hsuehochloa calcarea. The sequence continues at coordinate 34,738,141 of CM070597.1, forward strand.
ATGATCCATCGATCGCGGTCTATCTCTGCCATCGTGTTTTTCTTGGTGGTTCTCTCATTGCCTGGAAGACGAAGAAACAGACTGTAGTATCTCGTTCGAGTGCAGAGGCTGAGTTACAAGCTATGGCTCTCTTGACAGCAGAGATTACCTGGCTACGGTGGTTACTTGAGGATTTTGGTGTTTCTGTCATTACACCAACTCCTCTCTTGTCAGACAGTACAAGTACTATCAGTATTGCCTGTAACCCTGTGAAGCATGAGCTCACCAAGCATATTGGTGTTGATGCTTCCTTCATGAGGTCTTGTGTGCATGATCAGGTGATTGCTCTTCAGTATGTGCCTTCCGAGCTTCAGATAGCGGATTTCTTCACGAAGGCCCAGACTTGAGCACAACACGGCTTCTATCTCTCCAAACTTAGTGTTGTTGATCCACCATGAGTTTGAGGGGGGTGTTAGAGATATATGTATAGTTTGTTATTCCCTATTATGAGGGGTTATTTGCATATTTACCTCCTGTACTTGTCTATATATACTGGCCCATTGGCCCCCTGAGAATACAAGTTGTTATTTCTAACAGAAGCATGGTGGATTTGTTTGGTTCAGGTCAGCAGCTTAATTGGTTCATAAATTGCTTGCTCAGAGGCATGTGATACTCGAGAAAACCATGTGCTTGTCTAGCAATTGTAGCCAAGGATCTAAAAACCGGAATCGGAACAAAAACCGCCCGGCGCCCATTCTCCGTTACCGGCTGGTAACCGGAATTCCTGGAAAAAAACAGGCTGGATTTCGTCCAATGGAATTTGAATTCGGGATGAAACCGCCGGGATTTAGGATCCCGGTACCGGCGGTTACCGGCCGGGATTTTGATCCTTGATTGGAGCTATGCTGTTGAGCTAAAAAATGTTTGGCCTAGCAGAAGCTTATGCTTATCACCGATAAGCTTGAGTCAGGGTTAAATGGAGAGTTTATTTTTGCATTTAAATTTTAAGCATAATTCCTTTCCACACAGGAATTGATAACAGTGCAGGGTGGCTCATGAGGCATACAAGTTTGCTAGGGCTTATAAACTAAGTTTACGCAAAAAACTTTTGAGGCCTATGTAATTACTAATTAGTTAGTTTATTGGGCCTGTATGCCATAGGCCCAGTAATTACTATCAGTGTTCAGCTTGACAAATACTATAAGAATGAATGGTAGAGAAGTACACAATAGGCAGAAGCTTACCAGACATTTATTCACTGATTTTCTTCGGGGCAATTCCTTATTTGCTGCTGCAAATTTTCACGATCTCAGATATGCTATCCCTTGTTTCACATACATGTAGGCGGGATCGTAAAAATTTGCGGTGGCATGCAAATTTTTTTCCTATTTTCTTTTGAAGCACATGTAATTTATTTGCACAATAACAGTAACCACTCATAGAGTTGCTCCATTAGATATTCACTGGATATTCACAGCCGCCACAGAACTGGAACCAGTAGACAGGAGTCATGCTAGTAAGATTGGTGAGACTGAGAGTTCATGAAGACAAGGACTACGATAGCAAGCACGATTCTACATGGAGGTCTACCAGACCTATGGAATGACTCCCTTTCAGGCATGGTAGCTGAAAGTACTCACCCTGTATCATTGCTTGATAACCAGTGGACACTGACAACATGATGAGTGGAAGCACAAGAATTGTCAAGCGGAAGTGGAAATGGTTGGCCACTTGCTCAAATACTGACTCAAATTTTAAATAATATGATAGATCAATGAGAACTAGCATAATGGGTAGTAATAGGGTAAGATGGGAAGGGAAGATTGGGACCCTGTGGAACATTCAGTTGTCGCTCAGTTCAACGGTCATAGTAATAGCCAATTAGCCACAGTTCATGCCTGGCTTCAATAACACTTCTGTTGCTGTTCTTCAATGATCATTGGCAATCCAAGCAGGTAAGAACTGGGAGAGTTCTCATTCAACTCTATCTTTCAGTTTCCATGCGGTGAGTCAGAGACTATTTTTGATATCGGTTCTGGAGAATCAGGCTAAGTGATAGGCAGTACATTTGGTTAAAACTTGAAACTGGAGGCCTATATCATTGTATGAGGTAATCTGACTAATGGATTTGCGCAAGGGTTTTCTCCAGTATCATAGTATATATATTTTTCTTTAGTATACTTTTGGAAACTATAGTTGGCAAAATGGTGCATTCCTTATCTCTTGAAACCTAAACTAACATATGAATGGACATTCTTAAGCTAAAAACTGTTCGATGTTTCCTTTTGGGAAAATCACATCTGCATCACTTTGGATATTCAGTAATCTCTGAACCAATGCTTTTTGCAGGCTATGCATTATTGAGAACTTCTAAAGTAACTTAAAGCTAGAAGCATTATTCTCTATGCAATCTTGCATCTAATAATTTCGGTCACAGCCAAGCATGAACTCATGTTTATCATGAATATTGATGGCTGCAAAGAGCGGGGAACATTATCACAAGGTGTGTACGTCTTTACCTGTTGTCCAGGGAACTGCATGTCAACTCATTCAGTCAGTGAAATTCCCTTTTTCTTTCTGGCATACTCATGGCGAGAATATTTCTATCGCAGTATGCTACAATGGTGTTTGGTGTTCCCAAATGGATGCGTGCTGTTCATGATCATTTGCAAATTTGGTGGTTATCATGATGGTAATCAAACTGCTCATTATAAAGACAATCTCAAATGGTGATTTCACCAGCATACAAACATTAATTTGCCAAGTTTGCCTAAAAATTTAATTTATCAAGTTGGTGCAATTCCTTTTCTAGTCCATTACATGATTTTATTAAATACAATCTTTTCGCTTTTGTTTTCCATTTTTGGAACTCATTTATTACCAGATGACTTTGTACTAGATGCTTGCCTGCTTTGCTAATCTCTAAAGGTGGCTGCACCAAAGTCACTTAAAATTTACAAAATCAGATAGAGATATTTGCTCGCCTATCATAAGAATCATTGTCATCTTTAATATTTATGTCTGCGAGAACTAAGAACTAAGCAATGTTTGTGGTCCTTGCCTTCATTGCTATTGTACATGTGAGCAAATATTGTCTACTATCTAGTACTAGATATGCGAAACATTGTCTCAACTACCTATAAGCACAAAAAGGGAAGTATTAAACATTTTTTTCAGAGAGGCCTAAATGCTTGCAGACCTAGCATACCCCTCTTTCTTTAGGCAATTGGACAAAACTAGACGGTCCGAAAATAAATGGAGAATAGTAAATAGATGTGTGACTTGCACATTGGATTCCCATCAGTTCAGGGAATATGGAACATGGGTCCAAGACTTTTGGTGTCTAGCTGTGAGGATACATGATACTTTTTCTGTACCATTGGTGTATCTCCACGGGCCATATATATATGCTTGGTTTGACTTACTGCCTGAGGATGAACATTCCAGGCTGCGTTTGCATGCTTGTGAAGTGACAATCCCGATTTACAGAGAATTTTGGACTATCTCAAATCCACAATGCACACAAATTAGGAGGATGGTATGATGATAAGCATAAATTGATCGAATGCCAGGTTTGCCACTTAAAAGTGCATTGATCTGAATAAAGGAAAATCAATCATCCATTGCCTTTTACATCCCATCTGAAAAGGCATTAGTATTGAGCAATCTATGTGCTATAATACTCAGTGGCCCATCCAGGCCCAACAGGGTGAAATTTGCTGATTTCCGTATCTTACGATTCTGACCTGAAGTGATCATATCAGCCCACACAAGCTTAGGCCTTGAAGCTTTATAAATTTGATATGACTGCAGCATTAGAAAGTAGATTGGAAGAGGCGTACCAATTAAGACTCGCAGAGCATGACATCTGAAGCTTGATGTACACTTTGTTTCAAGGAAGTTATGAGTTGCAACAACAGCAATTCTTGTTATTGTACTCAATTTTACCAGACATTTTTTTCTTCCGTTTTTCTAACTGATGTTGGTTGGTCTTTAATTAACCGGTTATTGGGTTTTCTTGTACGCATGCAGAACAGAACACCAAGTTGCTGTGGACGGGACGCGCTCACATCACATCGGTCGTTCCAGTGCACGGCACATGGGTGCCTGTCCCAACGGAGCATGGACATTATAGGCCATGGTGAAACTAAGGTTAGCAGCTGCAAACTCTGACCTGAAAACTGTGTGCGTGATCTGTTTTGTTGCGAGATGGAACTAGAACATAGAGTTTTGGGGTCAGGTGGCCGCGTGGCTTCCTTTTGTGCGGATGCCTGTTCAGGCGCCCAGCCTTTTGTGTGTGTCCTGAACAGAAGAACCAGGATTTAACTGGTGCCCTCTGCGCCAAAGCCTGCCATCGTATTACAAAGCATGTACAACCTGTACCACCATCTTCCACCTTCTTGAATTTATGAAGCCCCCTAACACTCCGGTCTAAAATCCACTTAACGTCGAGCTAACCGTGGGATAAATCTGCATACACATAACACTCTATTTATATTTTCATTTTTACTTCGTGTAAAAGAGTTAACCTAAAGGTGTTACGTTTAGACCTAATAGACATTATGTACTACAACTTACTTTAAACAAGTAATATGAAACTAATTTCACCACATAACTCCATATGAGTCATATGGATCACACTACGAGTAGACCAATGTATTACATTCACCCCTCTTTAAAGGTTGATGCCACCACCTCTCAGTACATGTTCGTGCGTTCAGTGTCAGCACATATGTCATACCGTGTGTCCACTTCGGGCCCCACACGTGCCATGCATTATATGCCCCTGCATCTGTCCCGCACACGCCCGTGTAGCGAAGATTGCTGTTTGGGACAATAGAGAATGTACCACTCCATAGATTGACCTTCTACGTTTTGCCATTATAGATATTGCAATTCAAAATTTACCACTCTATACAAGATCCAATTCATCATTTGCCACTTTGGACATTACCCCTTCTTTTTCCTCCCCTCCCTCCTCTTTTCTTGTAGGACCTTTCTTTCTTCCTCCAGATCCTCCTCCCTCCGGTCGAGTGGGCTCCACCGACCGTCGCCTCTTCTCTGGTCGGTGTCGGTGACGACCATGCACTGGGTGGAGTGCCTTGAGGCACTTGAGCGGGGCGGCGAGCTCCGCAACCCAGGGCCGCGCATACGCACCCTAGTCGTCAGGGATGAGGCCTAACGTGGCGGCTCGGGGCTTCCCCTTACATGCCAGCGACTCTAGACGGAGGAAGGGGCAGAGGTCGAGGAAGTGCCGCCACATGACAACACCTCGCGGCGTGGGCGTCATGAGGCGGAGCAACGTCCGGCAAGATAGCCCCGCCACGCCACGCATGGCGTCGCCGTAGGTGCGGTCAGGGTGGTGGCGGTCGGATGATGCTCCCAAAGCCTACGCCGGCGACCACAACCACCCTCTTCCGCCCTTGCCTCGCCACTATCTCCCTCCTCCGCCACCACTCCAAATCCCACTCCAAATCTCTTCGCCCCGACGCCGACTCCTCTTCACCTGCTCTCCGGTGAGCCAATGCGAAGCTGTAGGCGTGGAGTAAGCTGAGGCTGCCTGATACGCTGCTCGGTCGGATTGATGGACGGGGAGGCGCCGGAGTCGCGATGGCTGAGCTGCGCGTTGAGTTGCAGTGACGGTGGTGTCCCTGAGGAGGCATTGCACTTTGTGATGCGGTACATGGACGACCCACGCAACCGGGGGCGTCGCTGGTGGCACCACACGTTCATCCGCCATGGCTAGGGTAAGAAGAAAAAAGAGGAGAGAGAGAGAGAGGGGGGTAAGGGCAAAATTATCAAAAAGAGGCAAATTCTAAAGTGGCAGTCTACATGATGGCAAAACGTAGAACAACATTCTATTGAGTGGCATATTACTGATTGTCCCTTGATGTTTTGATACCATTTGTAACACTCTGGCCCAAAATTCGCTCAATATCTACTCTACTGTGGGCGGACTTGCAATGGTGTACACACATAGCATCCCACTTACACTTTCGTCATCGTTTCGTGTAAAAGAGTTAACTCGAACGTACTATATTTGGACTCAACATACATTATATACTACTATAACTCACTTTAAATAAACATTTTTAGACTTATCTTATCACACAACTCTATATGGGTCACATGGGCTAGCCGGTGTACTACAAGTCCTTTGCTTGGGGTTCACAAGAGGGCTCCTGCCCTAAGTTTTCAGAGTTCAAACCTCCCAGTCATTCACCTCCTCACTTTGAATTAAAGAAATGTACCCTATAAATGAGATGGATCATTAGAATTGGATTCCCCGTGCAACTTAAAAATGGTCGCGGTGTGCGCGTAGGTTGTGATAGGTGGTGCTCACCTATTTAAGCTACTTATACATAGCTAGACTTCGTACTGATTGATTGAGCTATATATGCAGTACAGTATACAAATCTGTGTGGTTTGTACAATCTTGGAGGAAATAAAGGCTTGCTGCCCAGGAAAGGACCTATATATATGTACGAGAGACCTATATATGCGCAATGGAGGACATGATGCACATTCAAAGGTCTAGCTTTAGTATAACATGGGGGTGCTAGCACGGTTGTATCATAGAGTCATAGATACATGCGACATACTGGGCTAGCTTGGGCTGCCATTTCGATCTAGTCTTGGGCAACTGGTGGTGATGCGAGGTCTACGCTTGAAATGTTGCCTCTAGGTATTTCTTTCTTTTCCTCGCTTTGTTGTCCTTCACAACTGTACCTGCTTTGGATTTTGATCTCAGTGTCGCTTGAATTGCCAACCAAGATGGTGAGAATATTCAAGGTGTCCATTGCATTGTTTATTTAGTATTCCGCCCGTTTCTTTTTATAAGTCGTATTTTGTTAGGCAAGGGGATTAAAGAGGTTGTAAAATCAAGAAAGAGGGAATAAACATGCTACCTATAAAATAAATATTATGAATATTATGCGTATATTCATGAGGATCAATGGACAATATATATAAGGAGTACAAATAGATATTATAAGGGAATATATCATATAAGATAAGGAAATACAAAAGACATATAAGGAAAATATAAAAGAATTCATATTCTAGTCACTCCCCTCAAACTCATAGTGGATCACACACACAGAGCTAGGAGAGAAAATACAAATATTGTACCCTAGTCTGTAACTTTGTGAAGAAGTCAGCAATCTGTAACTCTGATGGCACAAACTGTAAAGCAAATACTATCTCTTGTACCTGTGAGCGAGTGTATGAAGCATCCACACTAATGTGCTTGGTAAGCTTATGCTTCATTAGGTTATGGGCAATACTAATAGCACTTGTACTTTCAGACAAAAGAGTCATATGTCCCATCATAGGCACTCCAAAATCTATAAGTAACCATCTCAACCAAGTAGCCTCTGCTGTCACTGCTGCCATAGCTCTCAACTCAGTCTCTGCACTCGAATGAGAAACTGCAGTCTGCTCTTTGTCTTCCAAGCAATTAGGGAATAGCCAAGAAAAACTTAGTAAGCAGAAAGAGATCGACGATCAGAAGGATCACTAGTCCATGTCGCATCGGAGTACGACTGAAGCTGTAGTGGGGTGGAGCTAGGGAAAAACAAACGACGAGAGATAGTCCCACGCAAGTAGCGAAGAACACGAAGAAGATGAGTAGGACGAGCCATGAACTGGCTCAAGATATGCACAACATGAGCAATATCAGGATGAGTGCTCACAAGATGCACTAAACTCCCAATAAGATGGTGATATCGAGTAGAATCCTTAAGAAAATCACCATCAGTGGCACGAAGCTGAAGAGATAGCTCCATGGGAGTCTCAGCAGTGCGTGTGTTAGTCAGACCAGACCGATCAAGAAGATCCTGGACATACTTCTGCTGGGAGAGGTAGCAGCTCTTAGGTGTGAAAGAGACCTCAATATCAAAAAAGTACGTAAGAGAATCAAGATTAGCAATCAGAAACTGTTCATTGAGATGCTTCTTTACATATGTGATGAATGTGGAATCATCACCAGTGATAAGCATATCAACATATAGAAGAAGCGGTGTCCTACCCCAAGAAGAGATATGAACAAAAAGAGCAGGATCATGGGAACTGATAGTGAAACCGACAACGATAATCACAGAGGTAAAACGTGCAAACCAGGCACGATGAGCCTATTTAAGACTATAAAGAGCACGACTAAGATGATAGACGTGCCTATTGGGAACAGAATACTCAGGTGGTGGCTGCATGTAGACCTCCTAATGCAAAACACCATTAAGAAAGATATTCTTAATATCTAGCTGAGAGATAGACCACCGACAAACATAATCAACCGCAACAAGAGTACGAACAGTGGTCATATGGGCAATAGGGGCAAAAGTCTTATCGTAGTCACGACCGTACTCCTGCTAAAACCGCGAGCAACAGGACGAGCCTTGTTGCGCTTGATAGTGCCATCAGACTGGGTCTTAATCTTGTACACCCACTTGCATGTGATAGGGCGAGAATGCATAGGTGTCGGTACAATATTTCAAGTCTCTGTATGTCGAAGAGCATCAAGCTCCTCTGCCATAGCGAGCTGCTACTCAAAATGAGAAGTAGCCTCACGATAAGAACTAGGCTCGGTGACAGAGAGAGTATGAGCTATTGGGGTAAAACCAAGATGATCAGGAGGTCGAAGGGGTGTCCGATCACAAAGGATGTAACGGGGAGCATCATCAGGAGGATCAGATGTAGGTGTCGACAAGATCCCAGTAGAAGAGACTGGTGAAGGATGAGGACATCTAGAGTAGTGAGTACTAAAGAAACGAGACGTGACGTTGTAGGAACATGACACGATGCTGCAGGAGGCATCATCGGAGGCGGAGATACAGAAGGAACCACTGGAGACAGACCAGGGGAAGAGTGATAGTGGAGAAATAGGTGAAGAGTAAAAAAGAGACAACCATAAAATCGCCTCAACGGTGGAAACAAAACAAGAAGTCGAATCTCGATATAAGAAATGCCGAGATTCGTCAAAGACAACGTCTCGTGAGATCCTGATTCGTCGAGCAGAAGGATCATAGCAGCGATAACCCTTATGCTCAGAGCTATAATCAAGAAAAACACACTCAATTGGCTGAGCTGATAGTTTGGTGCGCTCACGAGACTGCAGCATAACAAAACAGGTGCAACAAAAAACACGAATGTGAGTGTACTGGGGGCTCAAGAGTAGATACACTCTATAGAACTGGCATCCTTAAGAGCAGTGGAAGGCTACATATTGATGAGATATGTTGCTGTAGAAACAGCCTCAGCCCAGAACTGTGGTGGAACGTGTGAGGCAAGGAGAAGAGTGCGGGCAGTCTCAATCAGATGATGATGTTTACGCTCGGCAACCCCATTTTGAGCATGGGCACCAGGACAAGAAGACTGGTAAAGAGTACCCTGCTCAGAAAGAAACTGTCTAAAAGTACCAGAACAGTACTCGCCAGTAGAATCACAACGAAAAGTACAGATGAAAGAATCAAACTGAGTATGAACCATCATTGCAAAGCTATGATATATCGCAAGAAACTAACCACGATTAGACATGGGAAAAGACCATATAAAACGGGAATAACCATCAATGAAGATCGCATAAAACCTGTGCCCGCCTTTAGATATAATAAGCGTAGGTCCCCAAACATCTAAATGAACTAAGTCAAAATTACGAGTAGACAATGACTCACTAGAATGATAAGGAAGTTATAGCTGCTTGGCCAGCTTACAATCATAAAAAACATGGTTGTGTCAACAGTAACATGTCCAAGAACACCCTAACGAACTAATGAAGAAAGGCGGGACCTACACAAGTGACCTAAATAGTGATGCCACTGCGCAAAAACTCCAGAGGTGGTGGCAGCAGTGTCAATAGATGTAGATGTGGTAGGAGCAACTAAAGTGGATGGAAGATGGAGACGATCAAGGATGTAGAGACCCTGACGACCCCTACGGCGCCGGCTAGTCCCAAGTACCACCCCTGTTTGTCGATCCTGCACGAAACAGGTGTGAGAGTCAAAACCAATCCTATAGCCGAGATCAGTGAGCTGACCCACCGAGAGAAGCTGCATGGTAAGCTGGGGAACATGGAAAACAGCTGGAACAGAAAAGTCAGTAGACAAAAGAGTGCCTCGACTGCTGACAGACAGAGGAGTACCGTTGGATGTCTGAACATAGATAGGAATAACAGGAGGTCCTACTGAAGTGAGAGATGTGGAGTCCAGTGTCATGTGAAAAGAGGCATTAGAATCCAGAACCCAAAAAGTACCTGGCAGAACCCGCTGAGCTATGAGAGAGCTGCTGAAGTAGACCCTGACAGAGTTGTGGAACAGAATAGCCTCGTTGAGAAGGTCCTGATCCTCCCGTGGAGGAAGGGCCTCCCTGCCCCCTTGGATTGTCCACCTCCACGCGCCTTGTTCCGCTTTTTCGCACCGCACAATTCTGGTAGTTGTGTCTAGAGTTCTTGCAATAATTGCACTAAACCCCTGTTGGTGCAAAACAGAAGCAGAAACAGACACCTGAGGAGGGATTGTAGTCAAAGCAGAAGACGTCGGTGTAGTCGAGGAAGAAGAGGTAGCAAGCACAGTCGAAACAAATTGTGCTGCTAACCCACATCGAACCTCCTCAGCACAAAGCTTCGAAAGAGCCTTCGTGACTGTTGGTCGTGGTGAGCGACTCTATAGCTGAGCCCTGCAGGCTCGAACTCTGGGCGAAGACGGCAGACGAAGTCATTAAGGCAAAAGTGGCCGCGATCCGCCTTCTGCACCTTATGACACTCCTGGTAGAGCAGAGAAGTCAGCTCGTCCAGCTGGCGCCAGGGCTCGGAAGAAGTCGTCAATGGAGGAGTCCTCCTGGCTAAGCGTCTCCAACTCACGTTGAAACGAAAAGAACTGACCATCGTTGCTCTGCTGGTATCGTTCGCGCAAGTACTCCCAGATCTGACGAGTGGCACGAGACCAACAATGTTTGGTTGGATGGAGTTGTCGATGCTGACCACTAGGATGGATCAAACATGGCATCATCAGCATACCAATGCTCAAAAGCGTCTATGGTATACTGAAAGACCTTATCAGTAGCGTCAGCAGTAGCTTCTGCCTCTTTCTTGGCGACCTCATCTTCTACAGGAGGTGCAGAAGTGGTTGTCTGGGAGGAGGCTGAATCGGCGATGGTGGACAAGGTCGAGTGCCAGTTGCATGTCCCCAGAGGCAGAGACCATCGAGCGTGATCTCTATGAGTGAAAACCACAACCTGTAGTTCGTCCCGTAAAGCTTTGTTCTTGTTAATGTGACCACAGCTGATGGAACAGAAGTCATCGGTAGGCGGTGCGGGACGGCGCGGCGCGGCGACCAAGGCAACGAAGTCTAACAGGCGGCACTGGACGGCGTGACGATTAGATCGACGTGTTGTTTTTCTTTCTTTTCGATTTTTTTGTTGTTTTTTGAACCAGACTCTTCTTAAAAGGAAACCGTGTCGATTTCCTAAAAAAGGACTTCGGGCGCCCGAGCAGAAACGGCGACATCGTCGATCTGGCGAAGGGAGACGGAGGGTGCGGTGGCCTGTGTAGCGCTGACCCGATTCGGGTGCGTCGGGCAACAGCTTCAATGGAGGGTGGCGGCGCCGGGCAACAACGTGGTCCGAGACCTCCCCTCTCGAACCTCCGTCGTGGAACCCGCCTCAAGTGAGCCGACGAGCTGCAGTACTGGAGGTGTTTGACGTCGAGCGGTGACGGGACTGGCGGCGTCGAGCGGCAGCCTGATTCAAGTAGCGGCGGCAACGGCCTTCTACGTCAAAAACAAACGACATCGGTGGATGACAGCGGAAGGAGCTAGGTTAGTGCCCTGACTCTGATACCATATTATTAATATGGTGTGTATATTCATGGGGCCTAATGGACTATATATATATATATATATATATATATATATATATATATATATATATATATATATATAGGAAGCCTTTTTCCTTTTAGGTGGTATATCAAAGTGGGAGTAACTACACCCGGGAGTAGAAAGTATTAATCCTATATAGGAAGCCTTTTTCCTACTCCCGGGAGTAGTTACTCCCTATTTCGTATCTCACAACGTAGGGAGTATTTTGCGTAATCGAGAGTATGTATGTGTAGTATACGAGTATATAAGACCACCTAGGTGGTATTCACACCTTTTCAGGGGTGGTATGTATAATTTTTTAGACATACTCCTTTTTAGTGCGAATATGAATGTATTTACAAAATATGCTAAAAACTATGGACTCTCTTACAAATTTTTCGTGTGGTTCGCATTGAATTATCTTATAATTAGTATATGAGTATACCCAAAGTGATAAAGGAGTATGTCAAGTTCTTTTAGGTGGTATATATATATATAAGAGAGAGAGAGAGAGAGAGAGAGAAAAATATCAATAAATTCGCATGAGCGCCTTATATTTTAAAACAAATCTAAAAACCTATACTCATTATTTTGAAACTAAGTACCTCATATTTTGAAACTAAGTAGTACTTACCAAGTAATGTGTGTAATACAAAGATTTATTGCATGCGAGATAGAAGTGCTGCTGTCCCCAACGTTTTGAATTTTTTGGACAGTTCTTATTTGCATGCAGAAGGGAGAAAACGACACATCCTGAACTCGCATTGGATTTATCACCAATAATAGCGACAGGAACGGCAGTGCACCAGCAGCAACAGCAGCAGCAACATCAAAAATGATAGCATTGGACATTAAAAAGCTTCAATGCAGGACATTCATATGATATCCTACTCAGACCACTTGCTTAAGAGAGGCGGGGCTATGTGCCAGCTACCTGCTGCATGGTTGGTAAACACCCCCATTTACTCCGAGCCATTTTTCATCATACATGTACTGTGTTGTGTACAGTTGAATAATGTTTCAAACCACAGCACAACTACAAATGTAGAACCACCTGTTTTATAGGTTTGTCGAATTAGTTATAGTCCAACGTCTGAGAACTAATTAACCAACTTGTTTCGCAGTTGTCCAGAGTCGACTCCGGCAGATCGTGCGAGCAACATTTTTTCACTTCCATGGGATAGGTGCTACGATGGTTCCATGCCGGTCGTAACACTTCAACTAATCTACGCCTCAAGGTAAGTACTCAAGCTTAACTATTATCATGCGAAAAGAAGTTGAACTTAATCTCTGCATATAGCCTGATAGCCTCCTTTCATTTTGAGAACAATCTCGCTGTCTGGTCTGATCACTAGACATTTAGATAAGATTATCCTCTCAGCCTGACATTCTCATGTGCCTCATTGAGGGCGAAACCCTAGGACAACATCAGGCTGCATGAGCTAGCTAGCCACCAGCCAGCCGTGATCCAAGTAACATTGCTTTCATATGCTAGCGGTACGAACACCGTCTTGGATGGGAGTGTTGGGAAATAATTATGGGGTGGCTTTCCGACCATGTTTTTTTTTCTATCATCAGTTTGAGCTGCCATTTCTCATGTGCCTGGTCTGTCTGAACTCCTTATCCCTTCTGCTCCTCTTCTCATACTTGTACTTTCCCTTGCCTTTCTTTCTTGCATCTGTGGACGCACTTTACTCTTTTGTAATATAATATTACTCACACAAAAGTACGCACATTTTATAACACTACACAGTGGTCGACATTGATCCCTTTGTAGGACTGATAATTTAAAATTACATAGTTGAACCTTTTAGTTAGAGTCAACACTGTACATGCGTCGTCAACTTTCTGAAGTCAACTGGTATGGAGTCATATTATATATATCTTTTTATGATCTCGATTCGTTACCTACGTACGATGCAACTCTCTTTAATTAATATGTATCCGGAGCTAGCTGCACATACGCTTGAATCTACATTTGAAAGGTACATATAAAGCTACAGCCTCATTGCCCATCCAAGCAGCAGTTACTCGCATATACGTACGTACGTACAGGGTAAAATTCTGGTGGGGCTTCAAAAGATTTTACTATTTCTACACATGTATTTGTTTAGTTTGCGAGTTCATACAGACCTTCAACAGTTGACGAAGCATCATGAAAAGTATACATATATATTTCAGAAAACAAGAAAATATATAGCTTATTTTCCATTAGCTAAAAAGAGAATTTATTTTTGCATCTTTTGGAGTAGTTTTCACTCACATATATCCAGATATGAATGATGCCCTACGATATGTTCTCTTCATCATAGTTAATTTCTTCAAACGTGTATTGTGCTTTCACAAACACAAAAGTTGGTTAATAACATTAGAATTTCTGTGTTCTTTCAGCGTAATGAATTTGCAATTCTTTTTTAAAAAAGAAGAAAGGACTGTGTGCGTCTTAATTAGGGAATTAATAATATGTTCTATTCAACAATTTTAGTGCAATTCAGCTTAATTTAACCGAAAGAGTTTCAAAGAATCTTCAACTGAGTACAAATTGACTTGTTGAAATGTATAGATTGGTCGTGTTAAATGATAAAAGCTAAACCCTAATCATACAACCCAAATCGTTCCTTGTATATGCATGCCAACAGAAGGATCGAAACTTTGATAAATGGAATTCTTTTGCACGTGTCAGAAAATAAGGCACGATCTGAATGCAGTAAAGGGTAATCTCAGGCAAGGAAAAAGGCAGGGAAACCAGTTCTTGGAGTAATCCAGTAAAAACAACAGAGAACATTTATAGATGCAAATCTAAGCTCACACCCTCGGCCGCGGTGGTCGCCGGCTGGTCGCAAGTAAACTGACCTTGTGAAGACAGCAGCAGAGAGGAAGAAGAGGAGGGGGACGCCATAAGAGAAGCCGAAGCTCTCGGTTCGTCTCCTCGGAACACGGACAGCGCAACCGGCCGCCGCTCTCCTGCCAACGGCATGCCCCTGTTCCCATGCGAAGCCAGCGGCCCCCTCCAGAGCCCTGCCGGCAGAGGGTTCCCGTTGATCGGCTGAGCGACCGACCCGATCCCGCTGTAGAATTGCGGGCCAATGGAGACGCCGCCTTCGCCTGCACCCCTCACCGTGGACCACGACGGGTACAATGTCGCCACCGTGGGGCCTGCCACGCCGAAGCGGTGCTGCGGGTAGCCGAGGAGATGGTGGTGGTGCGCGCCGCCAGCCGCCGCCGCCGCTGCGGCCATTGCGGACTGCATCTGCACCCGCTTCGCGTGCTGCCGCTCGCGCTTGTGCGCGTTCTGGTGGCCTCCGAGCGCCTGCGACGTCGGGAAGTGCCTGCAGCAGTAGTGGCACTCGAACTTGCGGCTGCTGTCGGGGGCAGCGGCGATGGCAGTGCCACTGCTGCTCTGTGTGGCAGCAGCAGCAGGGTCAGCGGCAGCGGCGGGGGTGCCGGTGGCGGTGGCTTCTTTAGTTTTGCCCTCAGGTGATGCATGCGGGACGTCGATGCCAAAGAGGCGGATACCGGAATTGGGGCTTTCGCGGGGCGGGGCGGAGCGAAGGAATGGTAACTCGGAGAAGGACGCGACGTTGGCAAAGTCATGAGGCTCCCGTACGCTCGCCGCGCCGCCACCGCCACCGCCTTCGCCGCCGCTGCCCATGCAACCAGGTGGAGAAAGGTACAGAATTTCTCAAACCCTTGCAAGATAACTCGCAATGCAAAGTAAGCAATGTCGTCTCAGCTGGTCTAGCAGCGAACTAGCTAGGAGGAACCCTCTCAATATCTCTCCTCCCTGGCCAGGAGGGAGGAATGGAAGGAGGGAGGAGCTAGGGAGAGAGAAGGTAGGGAATAAGAAGGGCAACAAGGCCTGTGCTCATGTTGCTCAAAGGAGTGCCAAATGTATACCAGTGATAGGTTTTGCATGCTGAGGCAAACGGGCTACTGTGATGGAGCAGGGTAATTGTCACCTTACTATATTGTGGTTAGTTAGGAGGAGGTGGGCCTGCTGGGAGGGTAGGAGAAAAGGAGATGTGGATACATCGTCCATGGTGGTGGTGTAGTAAATTCTTGAGGAAGGGCTGGGAGCCCATAGTACACAATAAGCTCTGGCAAGTACTACTGCACTAGGAGGCTTTTGGGCTCTCACATAACAAACAAGTACCTGTCACTGAGAGGAAATGCCATCTCTCTCTCTCTCTCTCTCTCTCACACACACACACACACACACACACACACACACACAAGCACATAAACACAGCTCTCTCCCTCTCTCTCTCTCTCTCTCTCTCTCTCTCACATTCTTCTGTCCATCTCTCTCCCTTTTTCTTCTTTGCTTTCTTCATTTCTCTGGCTTTCATGCATGTGTAGGCATCAGTGAATACGTGACAAGCTCTGAGCGTGGGCCTGTCGCGCTATATAGCTATGTGGGGGTGGTACTGGCTGTTTTATGGAGGCTCTTTATAGCTGTTGGCTTCTTTACATCTGGAGCTGCAGGCTTGTGTTTGGAAGTGGTCCTGCGTACAGATCTAGTTGTAGGCTTGTGCCTACGCTGGCTGCGTGACTGATTTTTCTCTACCTCCTCCAAAAGACTAGTGCTGTACATGTCTGTTTTCTCTTTTCTTAAGCTACACCTTATATGGGAACGTCCTAAAATATCTGCCTCCTGTGTACTATTCATATGGAAGCTAACTATCTGCCTTGCCAGGTTGTTAAGTGAAATGCTAGGTTGTTAAGTGAAAAGTAGCACTTAACCATGCATCCTATTGCTTGTTCACCTAGCGGATCACCCACGTAACATATATACTTCTCCGATCGATGCGACGAGATGGTATAACTAGGTTCATCATGGTAAGATCTGCTTTGTTCTTTTGCTATAATCAAGCTACTCAAGCACTCACTTTGTTTTTTGTCCCTATGATTAAAGCGAGGCTCATCTGAAGTAGCGGACACATGCATGCTTTTCAGGTGCCCTCATTAATTGGAGGAAGAAAAGAATGTTCCACTTAACTAGCTACTTAAGCACCCATCATGGATTGAGGCGAAAACAACGGAGTACTATTATATATTCGTGCTTCCATCTGAGGGTACGTACATTCTCATTACCTGATCACTTTGCCTCTTGCAAAACCAAGAATATATACCCCAACTGTAGCAAAACGGCTAATGCCATTATATATATATATATATATATATATATCGAGAACAGAAGTGTTCCACAGGTGAAAAAGGCCGATCGCTGTTTCTCCGGCCGGCCAGTCACGTTCCTGGGCGATGGGGATTCTGCACTAATGTGCGTGCTGCTATATCGAAAGGTGTGCTCCTCAGTCCTCAACAACCTTTGTTTTTGTGAAGCATAACAACCTTTGTTAAAAGATCAACTAGGTACTTTTCTCATCTTGTCCATATCATGCCTTTGGAGATCGTTAGTAGCTTTCTAAGGCTAGGGAATAGTCGGCAGCATCTGGGGGTGAAGCCCCAGAATGATTAGTTAGTTATCAGCACGGTCACTACCACTGTCGCACAAATCATATATAAAATCGCAAGCATCACAATGTATAGTCTAATTTGCTGTACCTTGGTGATCAGATCATAACTTATAATTTAGTCCAAGAACTAGAGCTCACACTTGCCTAGAAATTACTCATGCATGGTCACTTCAAGGAGATGGCTGCGCTGGTTAGGACATGCAAGTTGGTACATATGTACGTATATGTATGTAGACATAGGCCTTCTTGTTTGTGTGAAAATTTTAAAGCTGCTCACAGTATAGTAGTGAATCTGAACCAATTGTGTAGAAATTCTAGATCCAGCAGGGGTACTATCCGGAATTTTGCGGACCGAATTATGCTAGGTGCATTGTACTGCTGGCTAGCTCGTACTAAATGATTCAGACAGAAAGAATGGTCGCTAATTGATTGATTAAGACTCTCTTGACCAAAACCAAAAACATACAAATCCTAGTGGTTGGTTACAGGTCTAGATCTCACCAGCATTCCAGCACTTGATCAATAGCTACTTGTGCTAATCAGAAAGGGACCTTCCTGCCATTTTCAGAGAAAATGCCACTATCCTTGTCCTGAGAAACTTGCTGTTTTGTAAGTGGTAGGGCCATATGAAAAGAGAGAAAAATAAATCTTGTCAGTTTTGTTAGTAGTCCAATGCAGTGAGTTTATTAAAGACTGCTGCTTGTGCAATTTGCTCATTCCTCTCACCCACTTTCCTTTGGAAAATGTTGCTCGTTATTCCTCTTTAACATGGATTCTCATGCATGTGCACAGAGTGTGGGTACTGACTTTTAACTGCGGTGTTACATATGTTCCTACCAAAACAGCAACTTGGTCATTAAGACATGGGGCCTCCTATATAATGATATATATAAATTTCAACAAAGTGGGGATATCCAATAAATCATTTATGTGCAATGTTCCTCTTAAAAATTATATAAAGTGAGAGTTTTTGTTAGTTTGGACTGTTCGGTATAATCTATACATATCCTTGCCACTACTCTCTGAGGAAACATGTGGGAAAACAAAAGAAAAGATCACATATAAAGAAATCGAGAATAATTTATTTTATATTAGGAGCATCTCTACAAATAATTAGGTGTAATCACGACCATTTTCGCATGACCATTATATATATAGACATGAAAAGTTCCCAAAAAGTTGAGAGGGTAATAGTATTTATAGCGTTTGAAGCATTTTCCTTTTGCAAATATTGAGCACCTTTGATCAACTAAATATGTAGAGTTTGATTGTGCTAGATACTTCCATGATGAACCTATATGTTACTGACCAGTGGCCAGTGTCTATCCTTTGTGTACGAAGTTGATGATCATATAACTGAGAATGGTGGTTGCTTTTACTGATGCAATGCCTGACTCGTAGGCAACTATTCTTCCTCTCATAACGGTACTCAGCTTCCCTCTTTATTCTGCTCTCTGCAGTTCCCATCCACCATCTCTTGGACTTGTGAGATGGACACCAGCCTTGGTTCAGGCCACAGCTGAACCTGCACTGCGACGGTGCGATCCTTCTCTCTCTCTCTCTCTCTCTGAGAGAGAGAGATGGCCGAACAAGGTACTTGCCTGTAGCCCCCATCAGCCCCACTTCATACGATGGACCAACCGTGAGCCCACTTGTTTCCTTGGCTCCCACATCAGTGTTTTTTTGGAATTGCTATATTGAAAACATCTGGGTATCCTTTTTTATCAAGAAGGAAAAAAGGTACAAAAATTTGAACCGAAGAGGATTTGAACCACGAGCTAGGAAATTTTGGGACCTTGGAGGCCTAACTATGACCAATAAACACGAACAAATCCATATAAGCAAAGTTGATAATCGCAATAGTTTTAAACTAAAAGCATGATCCAATACACGTATGAATGTCCTCTCGAGGCATTTCAACAAACACATGATGTGCGGGTGAAAATTACAAACCGGCCATAGACATGGCTCCTGCAATGGACGAGGTTCAGGCATGCCTCGACAATTCAATTCGTCAGCCATAATGTGATGGTCCTTACTTCATCGGAGGGATAAACACCGACAGGAGGAATGCTGGACGGTGTCGGCTTAGTGGGATGAACAATTAAATTATAGATGAGGGGCGAGGTACCTTTGAGAGAGAGATACTCGAGACTAATTCATATTCTTCTTGCTTGATTGATAATATATACATTATTCATCTTTTATAGGGATAACTCGATTTGAGCCATAAGAAACAATCTCTATTTCTAAAGAAATATATCTCTAATAGATGGAAACCCATCCCTAATAGATAGAATATATCTATAAGGAAGTAAACCCACTAACAAAGAAACTAATTATTCTTATATCTATTTTCCAACTAATAATGCAATAGCGGGCCTGCATGAACAACACGGGTTTCTACAGTACCTGTGGTACTGTTCACACATGTGAATACTAATTCCAGGACGTGACAACTTCTCCCACCCTTCGATGCAACTCCTTGAGCTGTGGTGGCAGCCATGGTAGCCCCACCTCGACGAGCGGCCACGACGTCTTGCCTGATCGATCAATGGTTTTTCGACAACGATCAACAGTGACGACATAGGAGCCTCGATTCTGCCCGATGTTGATGAAGATGCCGCCATTGAGGGCAGCGAACATGGGGCATTATTGTTCCCCTTTCCGCACCGAGATACCACAGACATGTCAGTGAAACAACAAGGTTGCAAATTCCCACCATCACTTGTCACACACTGCACCTCCAAAGGCACGCCTTTGGTTGGTCGTGTGGAGAAGATGGCTGTGGTGCAGCGGCCACCTTCCTCCTCAGCGAAGGCACCCGAGATGCAGCTACGGACAATGAGGGCGGCAATGGTATGTCCGACGCTGGTGTTAGCGCCGAGGGTGATGGCGGCGGCGCCGCTACCACCATAGCAGCATGTGTCTCCTCCACGATCGGTTGAGGAAGCTTCGCTTGTGGAGATGACGTCGCTGCCAATAATAGCGGTGACGATGCCGCCAGTGGTGTTAGCCCTAAGGCCAACGTCGGTGGCGTGGCAGCGATGGGCGCCCCAAATCGTGCCTTCTCCGAGCGCACAAGCGCCTCGCAATTCGCTGCCATATTGGTAGCCAACTTGTTGACTTTCGCTTTGATGATGTCAAACTTGTCAAACTTCTTGAGGATAACGTCCAACAACTCGGCCATGGAGGCCATGGTGAGTGGCTCTGATACCAAATGTCACGGACCTTAGTTTATGACGGGGTAAACACCACCAGGAAGAAGGTCGGCCAGACGTCATCGGTTTAGTGGAATGAGCGATTAGACTATAGATGAGATATTTGAGATATTCATATTATTCTTGCTTGATTGATAATGCAAACATGCTTACTCTTTTATAGAGATGACTCAACTTGAGTCATAAAAAACAATCTCTATTTCTAAGGAAATATATCTTTAATAGATGTAAAAAAAGAATGGACGGAGTACCCACGACATAGTGAATGCTCCCTCGATTTATGTGGGGAGGTCATATATATATATAAGAAACAAGGAAAATGGCAAATGGAACCAATATTATTAAACAGTTTTGCTATTTGTAAGTCACTTGATTTTTTATAAGTGTATACAAGTTGATTTTCTTGGCCATGAATTAGCTTTAAGATGTGTGTGATTCCGATTTTGGTTGATCAAATGGTTCAAAAAACGTGACTTATACCTAAGAAAAAAAATCAGTTGCCTTATAAATAGATATAGTCCCTCATTAAAAGGAGAGATATCGGACTAGGCCAAGCACTGGATGTCACTACTGTAGAAAAGGTCATCGCAGATGGTTCAAAAACATCATCACAGATGGTTTCGTGAGCCGTCTGAGTTTATGGGTCAGTAATGACATGAGGTCGTCACAGTTAGTTTTCGAACTGTTTGTGATGCAGACTATCATAGACGGATATCAGCTCAGAACCGTTAGATAAAATCGTCTGTGATATCAGATGTATCACAGACGGTTTGTAGGATAAAATCGTCTGTGATAGTTGATGTATCACAGACGGTTTGTCCTAAGGAACCGTCTGTGATATTCTCTTGTATTACTAAATCTATTTATGTTTATTGGCTAGCCTTAGGAAATACTAGCCATGCCCTCTGAAGCAAGCAGAAACACAACAAGTACATGTATACATCCAATTCACATTCATTTTAGAAACAAGCATATCCATTTCACAAATCAATTAACTCAAATGAACTAAGATTAACCATTCATGAACAAATACACATATGTACCATTAAGTTTAATCTTATCTCAATCAAGTTCAATCTACATTGTGGAACTCCCCATCTGGGTTTATGACCTCACACGACTAGAAGTATACAAACTGTCATCGAATGTATTTGAGCTCGGCCTGTTCCAACACAGTTGTAGCGATGGTTGCAACCTGTCGCTAGGAAGATTAAAGTCGTGCATATATATAAATAGATAAGTATGAAATAATTATTGCAAGATTGACAAACATAAGGATCATTGGTCATCGCGAAACTGAGGAGTAGTTGTATGTTGTGGCAAACATAGTATCCACAGGTGTTGCCCGTCGGCTGCTGGTGGCACTACAAAAATATAATTGGTTAGTTCGAGAGGCATTACAACGAAGGGTTATATAGGATTAATGTGTACTAGTGAATACCAGGAAATTTAGATCGTGTCGCAGGGCGTTGATCCCTCCCTTGGATCTCCCTCCAGTAGCAATGTACGCGGCGAATGACCTACGTGATTCCAAAAAATTAACCTTAGCCATTGCAAAGGAAGGAAAGACTACAATAGAGTTATCTATGGAGCAAATGTGTTTACCTGTCAATTAATTGTCTAACAACCGTGGAGTTGTGTTTGGCACTCTTTAGGGAATCAAGGTATATTACCTTGTTCCATTTTGGTATAATTACAATTAGAATCACTGGAATCTACATAGGTATGTCGCCATGGTCATTAAACCTAAGTTTGTGTTGCTTATAAAGTACAAATCAATAAGTATAGCCACTAGTGTAGCACTTACCCCTGGTTGTAGGGCAAAAGTATGAATTCCTTGTTGCGGTGAGCCAACAATGGCGTTGTCATGTAACCCTCGACAAAGGATGCATCCTCTTGGATTCTCTACATGGAGATCAAGTGTGGGTCGAGGAAACCAACTGGTGATTTCCTTGATCTGGCATCAGAAATCATGTATCTATATATATGTACAAAAGCAAGGTGTTATATATGACATTTATTGCTATTGCATTAACGTAGACCGTGATTGTACACACTTACAGTGTCCAGCATCGCATGAGTGAGGCGTCGAGGGTGTCGAGGTTGAAGAGTAAGAACAAGTCCTCGAATATCACCGTGAAGACACGGTCTTGAACCTTGTGGTGAACATGATGCGGCCTGAACTTGACGTTGACACCCGAGCGTCGTTGTCCATCCGTCTTGTTGGCCTGTTCCATGTACCATGCATGCAATCTCTAGCAAGCCAATCCTAGCGTTTGGAGGTGCTCTACTGGGACGACCAACTACTCGTGTAGCACAAATTTTCGGGCCAACGACAAAAAGAGGATATCATCGGACTTCTTTGATTTGCCCTTACCACCTCGCTTTTTAGAGGTCGACTTCACGGGAATTGATCAGGCATGAGGTGTAGATGCATCTGATGCACCGGGCCCTTGCCTCATAGGTGCAGGTAACTTTCGTTCAGGTAGCTTCGGTGCAGATAGCTACCGTGGACTGGGCACCGTTGCAAGACATTCCCATGAAGCTGACATCGGTGCAGGTAACTCTGGTGCGGGTACCTCCGGTGCAGATAGCTCCTGTGGACTTAGCACCGTTGCAGAACTTTCCCGTGAAGTTGACACCGGTGCAGGTTGCTCTGGCAGATGTCCCTTTTGGGCTACTGGATGAATGTTCCAATGGTTTACTCTAGAGTCACGACCTCGTCGTTTTGGGGCATCTGCAGCAGGACGAACTAGAAATTGGTATGAATACCGTCCACATTGACGCATTGGTTGATCAGCGGCGGGGGCTGGCTAGCACAGTAGATGACCTCGCTCTTATCCAGTTTCGGGGGCACTCATTAGGGATCCTGATAAATGGTGGGGAGGCCTCTCACAGGATTGTATGCTCATCCTCCTTTCTCCATTGCGGGATTTTACCCGCACACCCAGCGGTGCCGATTCTGCGGGGGGTGCGTGTTTTTTTGCCTGGAGGGCCATGTGCACCACATTTTCACTCCTAAAATCATTTATCGTCTTCTTCACCACAAAGTCTTGCTTGTATGGTTCCACGAACGGATACTTCTGGAAGGGTGTCATATCTTTCTCCACGTATTGCTTGATAAGCGTGCTCTTGAAGTTCTTCCACGCTTTGCACGCCGCTAGCAACACGTGTCGTCGCACGAAGGCCTGGTGTTCTTCCGGGATCTCAAACGATTGGAAAATTTCTATCACCAGCGCATCTTTCTGAGCTTCAGTCAACTCCTTCCATGAATCGTAGGTGATCTTGACCCGTTCTCGTGCAACTATTCCGACCGTTCTCCAGAATGTGGACGCTGCTTGGCGAGGGTTGAGAGGGGTCCCAGATGCATCGACATCTGTGATGGTAAATCGGCCATTGGACCTTTTTGATATTCCTCTTCTATCACGCTTGGATTTTTCAGAGGATGGCGCATCAAACGCATGAGGCGACGATGACGGAGAATGAGCTGACGACATCTTCACAAGAAATTGAAGTTCTGACACGCATGAACATATTATCATAAGGTTCTCTATGTGTATGGTATACACACCAATTAATAAATAATTGGGATATATAAGGAAGAAATTAGGATACTTTCTTATTAAGTATATAGCTACCACAAAAAAATCCATACATGCTACATATAAGAAAAGGATAAATTTGCTAAGTTATATAATTACTTATTATACTTGAAATAGAATACGTTAGATATAAGTATGCGATGTTCATCAATTCAACATCCCAGGAAACTATTTCAAATGAATGACATAGTTACAGTAATATGCATGCTTGGTTGAAATGACCGCTAGGGTAATACAAGTTACTTTAAAATGTAAAACCACTGCTACAAATGATACTGAGGGTAATTAGTGGCATGTAGTCTTTCAAATGAATGATATAGTTGCAGTAAATATGCATGCTTGGTAGTAATGTACACTACTGTAGTAAAGTTGATTGATGGTACAATTAGTAATGAAATGTGGATTGCGTGTCCTATGCAAATACAATAGTTCTTCATCTTTCATTGAATTTACGTATATTTCTGCATGTAGACTGAGAAAATAAAGCTGAAAACGTCGTCATGCCTAGGTAGCATACCATTGGGAGGAGGCGGCGCTCTGGGGAGGGGTTGGGGTGGCCGGCTTACCTTGGTGGTGCTTGGGAGGCGCTCGGGGGAGGAGACGCTCCAGGCTTGAGGAGGAGGAGACGCGTGCTCGGGGGAGGAGGGGTGCTGGGTTCGGGGTGCCGGCGGCTCATGCTCGGGGAGGAAGCAGCGGGCTCGGGGGAGGAAGCGGCGGGCTCAGGGGAGGAGGCGCGCCGAGCTCGAGGAGGAGGTAGCGTCGAGGACGGCGGCGACGAGCTCGGGGGAGAAGGGAGAATTAGAGAAACTTAATCGTTTGAGTGAGGGGGCGCGGTAGTGACGTCATACTTGTCGACCTTCACCTGTGGGAGATGGACCCAATGACACCGAAACAAGGGGATCTTGAAAAGCATATAGTCGAGCTCCCAAATCTCCTTTGTGAACCCATAGTAGGAGCTCTTCAACCCATCGGTACTGAACGCATCTATGCGGACACCGCTGTTCTGGTGATGAGGACATGACCTTGGATACAATCATATTTGCTATGCTTGCTATTGCAATTACAAGAGCTCGTACGCTTCACTTAAATTATCAAGTTAGCTCGTTTTTAATAGTGTATTTATATTATATGAACTATATGATGCTACCTAATGATGAAAATGTATATTTGTACAACATCGCATCACTTTTTGTCCAAGCTAAGCAACAGTTCGAGCTGGACACATTTGGGAATCCAATTTGGCCTCCAGAAACAGCATTGACTTCAAACGCGCATAACTTTCACATACGGAGTCCGTTTGAGCTCCACAAGTACTTGATGGAAAGCCTATCTCGTCCTATTTCTAATGGATCCAGCTTCACCTTCAAATTCCTTCTGTGGGCACCGCAATCACTAAAAGAAGGTGCTGCATCACCTGTTTAGGCCAAATTAGGCCTTGTAATGCTTGGGCCCAAGAGAAGGCGCCACCCTAGGCGGACGTACTATTTATAAGGCACTATTTATACATAAACAGTATCATGAATAGTATCACCCCCTATTTTGTTAGCTATGTGCGGCTTCCCCTTCCCTATATAAGGAGGTCGCACACGTCTAGTTTCCTTGGCAATTTCAGATTGCTTATTTTATTATTCTTATGTGTTCTTCGATTGCATGCAGGAATAGACCTTCGTGGTCAGGTCGATCGTGCTTCTAGCAAGATCGATAACTATTTCGGAGTTGGTTCAGTGATTGCCAGGTATATTGATCGTGTGCAATTGGTATCCGAATCGTGAGAGTCGTCTCCACCAAAATCGAGTTATCCTTCTCACCGAAGGATCGGGACACCCATTGATCTTCGTGTTCCTTTGTGTAGCTTCATCATTGTGTTCGACTTCGCGCCAAACAATCTCCTGCCGTTCGCTGTCGCGGTAACCAAAACAGTTGGCCATCACTGCCGCGGCAACCAAAAACCCCTGCCATCACTGCCGCGGCAACAACAATCTCTGCCATCACAGCCACCCCCTGTCGCGGCAACCACCACCTCCTGCTGCTTACTGCCGTGGCAATGAAAACATCCTGCTATCGTTGCCGTGGCAAATACAACCTCCTGTCATCGCTGCCGCGACAAAAACAATCTCTATCGCAGCTACCCATCTCTGTCATCCCTACTGCAGCACCCAAAAACGGCCTGCTGCCGCCGCCTCTTGCCGATGCGGCACGTATCTTACTGTCGCTGCTGCTCCCTACCGCGGCAGCAAAAACAGCCTGCCACTGTCGCCACTTGCTGCCGCGGCAACAAAAATAGTCTGCCACCGCTGCCTCTCACTGCCACGGCATGCATCTTGACGCCGCTGCAACTTCCCTACCGTGGCACCAAAAACGTGCTTCTGCCACTGACGCGGCACACATATTGCTCTGTCGCTGATTCCTCACTGTCGTGGCAACCGCAGCGCCTGCCACTGCTTTCCTTCCGCTGTCGTGGCAAACACAACATATCCCCTGCCAATTGCTGCCGTGGCAACCACCAGCGCGCCCAGCTGTCCCGGCTGCCAATCTCTGCTGTGGCAACCGAAAATCCTGCCGCCGCTTGATATTCCTTGCCGTGGCAGCATAAGTCCTTTTGCCGCCACCGTTGCTACTCCCTGCCATGGTAGCAACTGATCGCTGTCGCCGCCACCTCTTGCCGTCGCGACAACTGCGAGCCAATCCACCGCTGCCACGCCTATCACGACAACCATTTTCTCTGCCGCGGCAAATGTTTTCTCTGCCGTGACATACTCCAATATCAGCCGCCGTTTTGAAGTTTCGGAAAGGAGCAAGAATCAAAAAGGGAAACCCTAATTAGTTGGTTTCGGTTGTTCAAGAGGAAAAAAACAGAAAAAAGAGAAAAAAAGGGAAAAAAGAGAAAAGAGAAAAGAGAAGAAAAAAAAGAGTATCCACCTTCCCAAAAATTGAAAAAAATGTCAAACTTTCGCTAAAACCAATAAAAATTGGTAGAGTCCTTCTACATATAGTCACAAGCCTACACAAAAAAATTCAGCAAGTTTGGCCCAAGGGTTTGAAAGATATAGCAGTTTTAAATTTGAACCCGAGTCGGTTTGGAGTTCGAGTACAATTCCGTTTTCGAGACACCTGCAGTAAAACGGGCATAACTTTTGCATACGGTGTCCGTTTGGGATATTTTTGTACTCGTTGGAAAGCTAACAACTAGTTACATCATTTCCTGAAGTCCCAAAATCGGCCATCTTCGGCCATAAATTCACATCGCAAGTTTTCGGTTTCGGTTTTTGCCGTTTATTTCAGCCTTCCTTTCGGAATTTGGGGTTCGCCTCAACTGCAAAGTTGTAGATTTCGTCAAAACCTTTCAAACAAGCATATATATGCCATATAAAAATTTGTTTTTTTTCATTTTTTTAGACTATCTGTTGTTTACTACTTCAATTAGAGGGTGAACAATCTTGTGCCCTATATCGTGTGAACAATCTTGTGCCCATACAAAGAAGTTAGAGTAGTTGGCTAGCGTCTCTCCCAGCACTTTGTGTGATAATTTCCTTTACTTACATCAAGTTACATTGATCTTTGCGTGTACATTCATACACTTCTCTTAGTAGGCTTTGATTAGCTAGCTCTTTTTAGGCTAGGATCAGCAACATTGACTAGTACTTTGAACAATTTTTTAACTTGCATGTACTGATTTGATTGTTGCTAATCCTTACTACCATATTGAAGCCTATCCTAGCTCCACCTCCACCATTGGACCGGTAACAGTTGCTTGCAATCGCTTTGTCAATCTTCGGAGATTGATGACACCGACACTAGTTGTCGGTCACCGCCTATTTGCTTGGTAAGAATTAGTAAGAACTTGGTACCAGTTGAATGTGAGTGACTGTTGAGCCTCCAGAACCTAGTAGTTGATAGAGACATATACTTGTGATTTGTTTCCTTGTTTTCTACTAACAATGATAGGTTGGTTGAAATTGGTAGATTACGATGACATTGTGGGCAAATTTGGACTCAAAGGAAAACAACTGCCAGTATACATCTTGCCACTCACCGCTGAGAGTACATCGTTGGACTACTTCTTGTGGATTACTATGTTGGATAGCTACTTTGAAAGACATGACCTTGATCCTTATGAGAAGATGATCATGGCAAGGACGGCGCTGGTCGGTGATGTTCAACATTGGTGGTCGAATCTCGAATACCACTACATGTACACATGGGAGCAAATGAAGAAGAAATTGCAATGTCATTTTGTACCTCCACCACCCACGGTCACAAGCGAGGTGTAACCTAAGGTAACTAAAAATGCTGATATTGTTTTGGTTCCTACTCCATCTACAGATACCGCCGAGACACTTAATAGATGAATGATGATCTGGCGCATCTTATGTCATTAGAGGAGAATTTTGAGGTACATATAGTATCTGATGAGGACGATAATGACAAAGGTACTGATTTGGGGCAACAACGAGACATAGAGCAACCTTGTGAGTATATACCTGTTGTAGTGCAATCTTTTGACATTCCTTGTGTTGACTTGAACGAACCATGTGCTGATCTGAATTCTCATAATTTTGCACATGTCGAATTAATTACACATAAGAATATTTTTTGGTAGAATATCACCTGCTGAAGTATTGTGCTATATCATGCTTAATGAGTCCGTTAGTTTGGAATGTGTTATGGAGAAAGTTTTTGAAATTTCATCTCTAAATTCTCTTTCTAGCATCTACACCTACTATTTTAAATTAATTGGAGATTATGGTGTAGACAATCAATTTCTGGTATATCAAATATGCATAACTTGTGATCACATAGATGACTTGAAGATTGCTATTTTAGACAACAATTCTTATGTGTTGAATCTTATTCAATATGTGAGAAAACTAAAATTTAGTGCTCATCCAATGCCTATGTGTTCATCTTTTATTGCACCATCTAGTATTGACAATCTGAATAATGATGTTGAAGTATGGAAGAACTTACAAATTTTTTCACCCTTGCTAGATGAATTTGCTAACGCTCAATTGAAATTTGATTATATGGATGAACTTTGTTTGATTTCAAATGTTGTAGATTTGCATATATGTGCTACCACTGCAGGTTTACAACTTCAGATATTTGAATTGTACAAATGCTTCACTAATATTTGCAAAACTAGTTGCAATAATTTACAGTGTGAGAAATTTTATTTTTCTTATTAACATATATGATTATTCTTGGGCTAATAATACAATGAGCGTTTATGATCGCTGTTGTTTTATAGCATTAATTGTGCAACAATGGAGAACCGTTAAAACGGATGACATATACATATACCATGCATACACCTTGGCTTCTTTGTTATCCTATTTTCAACTTATCAAAAGCCGAGGACGGCTTTGTTTTCAAGAAGGGGAGGATGCTGAGGACATGACCCCTATGGATACAATCATATTTGTTATGCTTGTTATTCTAATTACAAGAGCTCGTACGCTACACTTAAATTATCAGGTGAGTTCGATTTTAGTAATACATTTATATTATATGAACTATATGCTGCTACCTAATGATGAAAATGTATATTTGTATAGCATCACGTCACTTTTTGTCCAAACTAAGCAACAGTTCGAGCTGGACACATTTTGGAATCTAATTCAGTCTCCGGAGACATCACTGACTTCAAATGTGCATAACTTTCACATACAAAGTCCGTTTGAGCTCCACGAGTACATCAAGAAAGCTTATCTCGTCCTCTTTCCAACGGATCTAGCCTCACCTTCAAATTCCTTATGTGGGCACCGCAATCACTAAAAGAAGATGCTACATCACCTGTTTGGGCCAAATTGGGCCTTGTAATGCTTGAGTCCAAGGGAAGTCGCCACCCTAGGCGACTGTATTGTTCATAAGATACTATTCATACATAAACAATATCATAAATAGTATCACCCCTATTTTGTTAGCTATGTGCCGCTTCCCCTTCCTTATATAAGGAGATCGTGCCCCTCTAGTTTCCTTGGATTTTATTTTGTTAAAAGTTAGCTTTATTGCAACTTCGTGTATTGGCTTGTGTCGATTAGACCAACCATAATACCGTTTCAAAATCCCAACTTTATCAAATATTTCAATCTTATTTGCAATTTCAGATTGCTTATTACCATGTTCTTGCGTGTTGTTCGATTACATGCATGAATAGACCTTCGTGGTCAGGTCGATCGTGCTTCTAGTAAGGTCGATAACAATCTCAGAGTTGGTTCAGCAATTGCTGGACATATTGGTCGTGTGCGATTGGAAGCCGAATCATAAGAGTCGTCTCCACTAAAATCGAGTTATCATTCTCACCGAAAGATCATCTGGCTAGTGCTCTTTATATCCTGAGCCCGCGTATAGAATGCGTACCCATTTATGTCGTATCCTTGTCATGCCACAACTATAAATATTGGCCCTTTTGCCAACCATGTCAGCATATCACTTGACGAGCTCCTAGTGAGTCGCTCCTTCAACCATTGGTTGAACCGACAGTTGTGCTTTCTCGTGATCCAAACATCCGTCCGCTCTGAATTCTGTTGCCGAAGCACGTCCTTGTGCTGGTCGATATACGGAGACACTTCAGTCTTGTGTTGCAAGACCGTGAAAGGGGCTTGAGTATATGTATCCATATCTGGAGTGATTGCTTTCTTTTTGATAGTCCCGATACCCTCGAGCCTTCCCTCATGGCGAGATCAAGGCACACTTGTCGGTTCGACCTGAGCCATGTAATCGACGCAGAACTCAATGACCTTTTCGGTTGCATAACCTTCGACGATGCTGCCCTCTGGCCAAGATTGATTCCGTACATAGAACTTGAGAATTCCCATGAACCTCTCGAACGGGTACATGCTACGTTGAAACATAGACCCGCACATCTTTATCTCCCTCACAATGTGAACAATGAGATTTGTAGGACCGGAAAGGCGACTGAGAGGGGGGGTGAATAGGCGCTTTCCCAATTTTCTCGCCTAAGTCGAATTCAACACGAACTTTACTTCTTTAGCTATGAGAGCTAAGAAGATCAGTAAGCACACTGCGGAAGCCTTGTGCTGAACTCGACAAACCCCGACAACCACACGACACAAATGTGGAGACTTAAGCTCAAAGGATTGATCAGGCACAGCGGTCGACCCAAGCTACCACGGCGGTCGGACCGACGTTCAACCAATGATCGGCCGACAACTAATCGGCGGTCGGACCGGTGGACAGCGGTTCGACCCGGCAGGAGAGCGGTCTGAATATACGGGCGGTCGGACCGCCGTTACAAGACCGGTCAGACCGGTTCAGTCCAGTACTGAAAATCCACCCCCAAATCCAAAACGAAATTTGATCCAACTTTTGATTCAACCAATGAAACTTGACCAAATTTCGAGTACACCTCCCTAATGATATTAGAGACCTATTTCTAGCGACGATCCTTGGATCCACTTCAGAATCGATCTCTCAAGGATTTAATCAAGAAGTGCACAAACCCTAGAAATATGAAAGACTTTGATTCAAGACTTGCTTGTGGGGATTGATGGTCTAGATGATTCTAGGAGTATTCCCACACATCAAAGCAAGACAAAATGGGTCAAGAGACCAAGCATAAACCCTTGAATCAAGGAAGCACCAAATTCATTCAATTGAGAGAAGAACACAAGAGGAGACAAAAGATCTCTCAAGCAAGCATCACAAGATTGATTGATCTCACAAGATGCTTACAAAGCCACTCCAACTAGGAGGACAAGAGCTCACCAAAGGAGCATACAATCTCTCCCTCTCTTCCTCTCCAAACCCTAACCCTAGAAAAGCAAGGAAGAAACCAAATGAATGCCTCAAAGGTTTTCCTTCTCCCCTTTCCTATTTATACTAGAGAGGACTAGAGTTACACAATTGGGGCCCACTCACCCATGGGACCCACATACTAATCTGTTGAAGCAATCGCACGCTTCACCACGTGTAGGTTGATCGGGTTCTCATCGGCGCCAAGCCTCTCTTGTCCGAATCCCCGGAACCTCCCGAGACTCGCACCGATATCCATGGCCCGACCGATCCAACCACCGCACCAACCACCGTTCGATCCATCTTGTCCATTCTCGCACCATGCTTGAGTCACACGACCTCCCAGATCCATGATCGTTACGGACCTCGGCTCTCCAAGCGTAGTCGATCCACTCACCGTTGACGTCGTTGACACGCAAGCCACCGCACAACAATAGACAAACAAACCGTTTCGAACAAGTTCTTCACAACTTGACCCACGTCGATTCCATGATGCGATATACATCAATAAAGCATTGAAATACGAGAATCACACACTCAAAATCAACTCAATGCAACACTTGGCTCACCTCCAAGTCGCTGCCGGTCGCAGCTTACGGGCCGGTCAGACCGATTCATGCTTGGCCGGACCGCTCCCACAACAGCGGTCGGACCGGTCCAAAGACTTAGCCAAAATTCAAGCGAGAAATTCGAAACCTTCGGAAATTTCAATCGAATAGAACTTTTGACTGGGAGCTCCAAAATGATGGGACCACATCCGGAGACTCCTCACCGCCTACACAACCTATTTTTGGATTAGCTCCAAAATCCAAAGTTAGGTCGGTAGGTCCGACCGGCCACCATTGCTTGATCCGGCCAGTCCACGGGCGGTCCGATCACCCACTCCACCGGGCCGCACTTTGTGGTCCGACGGCGAAGAAGCAAACCCCGCGCGAGATTTTGCAAACCAATAACGCCATTGCCAATTGACTCATCATCACGAGATCGTGCACATATCCTCACGATATCCACAATCTCCCCTTGATGAACACATTGGCAATTTTCAAAAAATGTGGTTTTTAAAATGAAAAGTAAAATCGTCGTTTTTCGCATAAAGGCACAACTTGGTCCATAAGCAAGAAAAAACTTAGGAAGCGACCAAGTCGGCTTGAATAGTGAAGGCAAGTGAGATAAGGCATTGAGCGCACAAAAGGATTCAAATTCAGAAGATGGCCAAAAATCTCACTAAGGTCCATATGAAAGACAATAAGTTCTATTTGACCTTTGATCATTGTGAGTCTTCTTGAATTGCAATTCAAATCGAGAAAAGGCAATAAAACCCGAGACTCAACTCACTATGATCACAAATTTTCAAAAGGTTCACAAAATTTTTTTTTGTGTGTGTGTGTGTGTTCTTTTATGCATGAAACCTTATGTGAACCAAAAGCTCCAAAGCAAGATTTTCTTCAATCCTTCTCCCCTTTGACAATGAATTCATCAAGATGCATGAGAGAAGAACGAGCATGAAGAAATGACTTTATTTGAAACTTAGCAAAAGGAGCCATGACCACTATCTATGTAGACAAGACAAGACATATACCAAGCCATATAAAGAGTAGAAGCTTATTCAATCATGGCAAAACATGTCTTTATAAAGCTAACACCAAGATAGCGAAATCTGAGATTAACAAATTAAAACCATGAAAGGTTGCTCAATGTCATAGATTCACTAAAAGCAACCAAAATGAGTCAAGCCATGTCTATAAGCAAAACGAGACTCAAAGCAGAATTGAGGCATTTTGAGCATTAAGAGAATTCTTTTGAAGCAAAGCTCAGGCACTTAGCCCTTTTTGGGCAAAATTTTTCTTTTGCTGTGCTAGATCTCAAGCCTTCCGCGACCATCTCAAGCGATAAGCTTAAAAGAGTGGTCTAGGTCATCCAAAACTCCCCGAGTTCATGCCTAGTGCAATGGCAAGCCGTCTCATGAGAAAGGATTGGTGAGATCGGTTTTTCGCATGAGAAAATCTCATTTTCATTTGCTTGACTTAAGAAGATAAAAAGCTCATTTTTCATCTCAAAATAAGTTCAAGACTCAATTCAGCTTGTAGGACATGGCAAGAATCATAAGAGGATCACTAGAGCAAAACTAGTCACAAGATCCAACAAGACATGATTCGACTCAATTTGCTCACAGATATAAAGCTAGCAAGGAAAAGCTAAGCCAAAACACGAAGAGCCATAAAAGAAGTCCAAGAGACTATCACTTGATATGACAAGGTATAGAGTATGAAATCAAGCCATACAAGGATAATACTCAAGGCTCCACAATTTTTATTAGCAATGCACGACATTTGAAATAAAAATGCATTATGATACAATGAAAACAGAAAGAGCAAATTCCCTCAAAACATCCAAGCCTCAGTACTGGGATTTGAGATAAAAGTTCTAGGAGTCGATCTTCGAGATGGATGAGGCACAGGAACAAAAAAAAGCGCAAGAAAAATGATTAGGCACAAAATCATAAGAATGCCCATAAGCACCACTGGACCTCTCCAAACGATCTACCAAAAGACCGACACTCCCCTGTCTAGGTGCTACCCGTGGTCTATCCTCACGATATCCTAAACCACACTTCTTTGCTGGACCCACCAAAAGAGTCAACAAGATTCTCTACACGCCTAGGCCTATATGTGGTACATTGAATAATAGGTGCCGGCTCTAGAGACTATCATTTGAAGAAGAGACTCCTCTAATGGATCTCAAAGCGCTCATCCTCTCTTTCCTCTCAATCTTTGCTCTCCTAAGCAAAACTCAACCGTGTGGCCCTCTTTCTTGCGAAAGTGCAATGGTACTTGACCTTTTGAGGGGTCCGTCTTGGTGAGACAGAAGCACCTTTCTTGCTAGAAAGAGATTGAGCAGAATCTCATGATTTAAGAACCACCTTTGAAGACAAAGAAGATTCTTGCTCAACCAAACCACTTTTCACAATTCTAGCAATCTTTGGTGTGAGATTCTTGGAGAGCTCTAGGGACTTAAAGCCTAGGCCACTTTGTTTTCACACTCACCTTGGATTGGTCTAGAATCAAGTTGAGTTTCTTTTTCCCATGGAAAACTTCTCAAGAGTCATTTTGAGGTAATCGTTCTCTTTGCCAAAACTCCACAATTGGAGCACTTTTGAGAATCGATTGCCTCAACATGTTTGCTCTTAAGAAGATCCACTTCCACTTTCGAGCCTCACAAGACACACAATAGGACTCTCAATCCTATTCAACTGCTCCTTAAATTTGACTCTAAAAGCCTCTTGTATCTTACCAATAGCATTTTCAATTTCAAAGATGCAACATACAAGAGGAAGAATCAATAACTTTCTTGGAAGCGAGAAGAGACATAGATCTTTCAATTTTAGCTTTCTCTTCAAGAGTCTTGTTTAAAGCTTCAATCTCAATTGTAAGCTTAGGCAATTTTCACAAGAGGCAATTCTAGAATAAGCAACCATTTCACCATCTCTTGCATTTTAATTCGATTATTCTTACAATGAGAACAAGTGTGACTAGCATCAAATTTTGCAATTCTTTTAAAGAGCTATCCAGCTTCAATTCTAGCAAAGCACGCTTTGAGCAATTTAATGGAGTAGCTTCTAGAGCGATCACATCAAGCGGAATGGCATTCATGCAAATGTAACTAGACTTGAGAGATTCTAGTTCGTAAAGAGCATTTTCAATTGATCTTCAACAGAGGAATGAGCATTATTCAAGCTTGACAATTCATTAAGCAAGCTAGAGCATGAATCACGAAATCATCGAGATTAATGGATTTGAGCCTAACCACTTCTAGGTTCAAATTATCAATCATAGTATCCTGCTTCTTGATCACTTTAACTTGCTTATGCAATTTTTGTTCAAAGAAGCACTAACGCCTTTTCATGTCGAAGTGAAGGGCATACCTCATCGGGATCATTTGAAAGGATCCTCATTGTTGGAGGAGTAGGCGTCGTGGTCGTTTTAGCCATAAAGCACATGCCTGTGAAATCACGTGCCTTCTTCTTACCACGGAGTCACTCTTGTCGTCCTCCGACTCCGAGTCCACATCTTCCATGCTCACATCCTCTAGAGCTTCAAGGACTCGACAAACTTGCGATAGTTTGTCTTCTTGGACTTAGCATCCTCGCTTGAGGATGCCTTTGTGACTCCTTCTCCTCCTTGCCCTTCACTTGGGGCATCTAGAGCTAACGTGGTTGAGCTCACCACACTCAAGCATGTGATAGGTCCACCTCTCCTCCTACTCCTCACATTATTGTAGGCTCGTGAATTTTGTGGATAGGAGGGCTAAGTCATCCTCGGGTAGTCTCTCAAGTTGCTCATCGCTCAAGGAATGCAAAGGCATAAAGAAAATCCGATGAGCTAACATTAAAGGAATCAACATATCTACCCTTAGATTGATCGATCACTAAAGCCATTGGCTCAGCTGTGGGGAGACGCGAGATAAAATCAATCTCATGCGTCTTCAACCTCGAGTAAAGACTTATCCATGGTAAGCTCACTCATGACAAGTTATCATTTATGGCGTTGATCTTCATTCCCGCACCTTCACATCCAAAGCACCCAAAAGTCAAGCGTGCATTTTCTGACTCAGAAAAGACAAGATCAACAGCGCGGAGATCATGAAGAATTTTAGAGAATCTTCCCCACAGCTCATCCAAAGACTCACCAGGTCTTTGTTCGATCTTGGAGTATGCTTTCTTAAGCTGGTTCTGTCTCACTTCCTTGATCGCAGTGGACCCCTCGTGATAATCACAAAGAGTCCGCCAGATCTCATGAGCGACGACAAGTGAGCAACACGCTCAAACTCCGATCGACTAAGGCCTTGAATCAAGAAATTCGAGCCCTCGCATTGTTCTCCACATCCGAGTGATCAAATTGTCATCTACCGCACGACATAAGGGTTTTTCACCTTAAGCCAAATCGCGTGCCCTTGAGCCTCGATGTAGGCCTCCATTCGGGCCTTCCAATATGCAAAATCAACTCCATCAAAAACATGTGGCCTGATTGAATATCGCTCAGTCGCCATGGCTCCAAAGACCGGTTAAGATCTATAGACAAGAGCTAACCGGCTCTGATACCACTTGTAGGACCGGAAAGGCGACTGAGAGGGGGGGTGAATAGGCGCTTTCCCAATTTTCTCGCCTAAGTCGAATTCAACACGAACTTTACTTCTTTAGCTATGAGAGCTAAGAAGATCAGTAAGCACACTGCGGAAGCCTTGTGCTGAACTCGACAAACCCCGACAACCACACGACACAAATGTGGAGACTTAAGCTCAAAGGATTGATCTGGGCACAGGCGGTCAGACCGGCTACCACGGGCGGTCGGACCGACGTTCAACCAGCGGTCTGACCGGCAACTAACTGGCGGTCGGACCGGTGGGCAAATGGTTCGACCGGCGGGAGAGCTGATCGAATATCTGGTGGTCGGACCGCGTTACAAGACCGGTCGACCGGTTCGATCGATCTTGAAAATCCACCCCCAAATCCAAAACGAAATTTGATCCAACTTTTGATTCAACCAATGAAACTTGACCAAATTTCGAGTACACCTCCCTAATGATATTAGAGACCTATTTCTAGCGACGATCCTTCAGATCCACTTCGCAGAATCGATCTCTCAAGGATTTAATCAAGAAGTGCACAAACCCTAGAAATATGAAAGACTTTGATTCAAGACTTGCTTGTGGGGATTGATGGTCTAGATGATTCTAGGAGTATTCCCACACATCAAAGCAAGACAAAATGGGTCAAGAGACCAAGCATAAACCCTTGAATCAAGGAAGCACCAAATTCATTCAATTGAGAGAAGAACACAAGAGGAGACAAAGATCTCTCAAGCAAGCATCACAAGATTGATTGATCTCACAAGATGCTTACAAAGCCACTCCAACTAGGAGGACAAGAGCTCACCAAAGGAGCATACAATCTCTCCCTCTCTTCCTCTCCAAACCCTAACCCTAGAAAAGCAAGGGAAGAAACCAAATGAATGCCTCAAAGGTTTTCCTTCTCCCCCTTTCCTATTTATACTAGAGAGGACTAGAGTTACACAATTGGGGCCCACTCACCCATGGGACCCACATACTAATCTGTTGAAGCAATCGCCTGCTTCACCACGTGTAGGTTGATCACGGTTCTCATCGGCGCCAAGCCTCTCTTGTCCGAATCCCCTCGAACCTCCCGAGACTCGCACCGATATCCGCACCGACCGATCCAACCAAACTGCACCAACCACCCGTTCGATCCATCTTGTCCATTCTCGCACCATGCTTGAGTCACACGACCTCGCGGTATCCATGATCGCTCGAACCTCGGCTCTCCAAGCGTAGTCCCGATCCACTCACCGCTGACGTCGTTGACACGCAAGCCACCGCACAAAGAATAGACAAACAAACCGCTTCCGGAACAAGTTCTTCACAACTTGACCCACGTCGATTCCGCAATGCGATATACATCAATAAAGCATTGAAATACGAGAATCACACACTCAAAATCAACTCAATGCAACACTTGGCTCACCTCCAAGTATCGCCGGTCCATCCTTACGTGGCGGGTCCGACCGATTCATGCCGATCGGACCGCTCCCACAACGGTCGGACGGTCCAAAGGACAGCCAAAATTCAAGCGAGAATTCAAACCTTCCGGAAATTTCAATCGAATAGAACTTTTGACCGGAGCTCCAAAATGATGGGACCACATCCAGAGACTCCTCACCGCCTACACAACCTATTTTGGATTAGCCCAAAATCCAAAGTTAGGTCAGCCGGTCCGACCGCCACCATTGCCGGTCCGATCGTCAGTCCACGGGCGATCCGACCACCCATTCCACCGGTCGGACCGCTTTGGTCCGACAAAGAAGAAGCAAACCCCGAAAACGCGAGATTTTGCAAACCAATAACGCCATTGCCAATTGACTCATCATCCTGAGATCGTGCACATATCCTCACGATATCCACAAGATTGAAATACCCCGGATTCGGATCGGGTAATTAGAAAAGCAGCTGGGGAGGGAAAAGGCAAACAAGAACTGAAATTTCCTGAATCGGCGGGGGGTTTTCAGCGATCTTTCGACAACCTGGGCCTGGGCCGCAGCCCAGGAGGGGCCCATGAGAGAGGGCTAGCCAAGGGGGGGTTTTTCCTCCCCCCAAACCCTAGCCTCTCTCCTCTCTCTCCCACTCCCCTCCCCAAGCCGCCACCCCCTCCTCCCCCTCTCCAACCGGCCGCCACCCTCCTCCCTGTCGTGCGCCAGGTTTGTTCGTCAGATTTGGGTAAGTTCTGTACGTTTTCTGATCTTCCCACCTCTTAGAAAGTTGTAGCCCTTGATCTTAGCTTTCTTTAGGCACCGGGATCATCTGATTTGGAGTTACGGTTTAGGAGATATGGTAGTTTTACCGCGACTGTCCAGGACAGCTGACGTGTTTTGGCAGATTTTCTTATCGGGCCATTATGAATTACTTAGAGGCCGAATCTCGGGTTTTCGTCTCCTAGAGTTTTGTTCCTGGTTTCGTTAGCTTTCTTTTGGCACCGAGATCACGAGATTCCACCCTGTGGTTTAGGAGTTATGAATTTTTAACCGCACACTACTCTGTCTGTCAGAGATTTTGGAGACTGTTGGTTGCTCCTCAGTTTTGTTCTAGTTAGAGCCAGATCCAGGGCGGCCACCCAAATAGGTTTTTGAAGATAATTTTTCCATGATTCCAGATTGATAAAGATCATCTCCATAGGATCAGTAGACTGAAAGTTACATGCTTTTCTTTACGACTGTTCTGGAATCTGGACAGGTTTCTGTCGGTGTCTTCTTGGGCATTTTGGTCCTCTGTATTGGCCGAATAAGAGGATCCCGCCAACTAGAGTTTCGTAGTGTCGTGCGTTAAGATTCATTGGGCACTGGTTTCGGGTCATTTCGAATTCCAGATAATTAAATATGCTTTTTATCGTACCGCTGATCAGAAGGGCTGAAATCTGGCTGTTTAGTTTATTTTCAATTCGGGTCTGTGCGGTATATTGGGTAGTCAGGAGATATTGTAGAACACCGGTAGCAATGTATTTCCATGTTGTTCTTATTTCGGGAACACTTGTGTAGGCGGTGAGGCATCGCGTGTGGAGACACCTTCATTGCTTGCTAGCGCGTCGCAACGCGAAAGGCAAGTACATTGAATCCTTTACATTGATGAATGATGTGTTTGTGTTCATGCTAATGTTTCTATGATTCATGTTTTCAATCAACGGTTACTCAACATTCATATTCCAAAGATGCATAAGTATCGCATATTAACTTGTGGTGTTTTCAATTGAATGCATGATAATGTGATGTATACGTGTATGTTCTTCCACTTGTTCATGATGTTGATATGTTTCAAATTGATAATTGAGAAAAGATGATGACATTCATATTACTTGCTTCATTCCATTCATACATGCTTTAATTTCCGTCCACGGGAGTGGAATTTTGAAAGACCCATCAATTCCAAAGATGGGCATTTGAAAGACCCATCAATTCCAAAGATGGGCATTTGAAAACCCATCAATTCCGAATGGGTACGTGTGATCCACCATTCCAATGTGGGCCACGTTGGACACCGTATGAAACGCTCTTCATACGGTAACTTTAAGTGAACACCGACGGTGTTACACTCGCTATACCCCAGTATAAGTCGTGATTAGTCCATTCCTTCAAGGCATTCTTTCATTCCATCCATTCATGTATTCCTTCCATTCAATCATGTAGGTGATGCAAGATTTGTTCATAATTCAATTGAATTGATTTGTCCACTATTTGATTGATTATTCTAATATGGTACTTGCTGAGTTTCGACTCACCCTTACTTTCAATGTTATTTAGGTGATCCACCCTGATGTTGATGATTTTGGGAAGGAGTAGACCAACACGCTGCACACGTAACATTACTTGATAATTTCATTAATGGTTTCAACTTTGATATTCCTTGATGAGAGATGGATCAGATAGTAATGTTTAAACTTCATGTCATGTCGTTCCATGATTAGTTTCTTGATTATTCGCCACTGATGTATTGGCTGCTTTCATCTCGTTATCCTGTTATTAATATTGGATAGATGCATATTGAATCTTATTCCGTAAATTGTTCATATGTTGTATCCTTAGGTGGCAACTTGGCTTCCGAATAGCCAGGGTGTTACAGTTGGTATCAGAGCGGGCTTTAGGTCCGTGGTTCATTCAAATTTATTAAATTGACACACTGTGCACACTAGGAGGGGTTGGGTAAACTATTGCTTCCGCATTTCGATTGTGGTGGCACGAGTAATGAGTCGTTGTTAAATTGTTTTGTGCTATGATGTGTTAATCCACGATATGATGTGATAACCTCTATCTATGAAATTATTCTATGATTGCCATGATATGATCCGATATATATATATATATATATATATATATATATATATATATATATATATATTTATATTCATAATTGATTGCATTAGTTATGCGTTTCGTAGCGGACGTCAAGAAGTTGAGTTCGTGGTTGTTGTCCTGGGTTTTGCTAGGCTACACCACTGTTTGTCGTATGAAATTAGAGAAGTTCTTACGTATGTTCCATAAGCTCTGTGTTGAGCATGAGTTCATTGATGAACTTGTCGCCTTTCTAGAACTGGTATCTGGTTTCCTGGTTGTAGTTTCTGGCAGTTCGTGAATTTCTTTTGAATTTGGAGTTTAAATGAAATAGCAAGCTCCGTAGGTTTCGACCGCTCTTTGAACCATTAGGGTTCTTTTGATTCTTGTGAAATTTCGCCCCACGTGGGCATAGTTCCATTACAAGATTTATCTTTTCACAAAGACCTGCTTTACCCTGTTGGGAAAATTTAATTCATTCGCTCGCTTGGAATCTCTGTCTTCGAAGACTTCTTTTGCAAGTTCTTTATTAAGTGTGTATTGATCTTGCATATTTCTCTAGGGATGCTTTAGTAAGTCGTTCTCTTGATTTTTGAATTTGACAAATTCTTGTCCGGTGGTGATTGATGAATTTCTCTTGGGATCATGATTCTTAGTAGACGAGTTTAAGTAGGCCTTTAATGGTACTCCGAAAACATTATTGTTTTTCGATTGTTGAATTGCTGTTACTACGAGTGATCTTTGTAAATTGGCAACATTGATATTTCCATGGTTGTTCCTTCTTTCTCATTGGAAAAGAGCGACTCAGTTACTCGTTTGATAATTTGCATAATGAGAGTTCCTGTTGCAAGTTCGTTAACATGAGAAAGCATTGGTTCCATGTATTTCTCTTGGATCTCTCGCTTGTTGAAATTTGATATATCTCTTTCCAAGAAAATGTTAAAACCATTTGTGGTCTTTGGGTTGTGATTAAGTCGGAGGTTAAAAAAATTGTGGGCTACGGGTTTCTATTGGACTCTAGGGTTTTCAAAACAGTTCTTGTCTTTTGATCACGAGCTCCTTTACTACTTGTGAACGTGATTGTTGACATGATCGTTTTCTTTTCGATAGCCTCATCCTTTTGTTGATAGAGGCAACTTGGTTATCTGTTGGGCATTTCGAGAATGGGAATTTTCTTTCACAAAGTTCATTGAAGAAATTTCGACTATGTTCATTTCCTTTGGAATATTTAGAGTGTTGGAGTTTAGAACCTCCCTTTGAAAAAGAAAAATGTCGCAACCCTTTGTCAGGTTTTGTGTTGTTTTGTGAGGGGTTGTGAGTAAATAATCTATGAGTTCAAGTTAGATTATTAGCGTGATGCATAATTTATCTTGACCGATGTCCTCGAGAGCGAATCGGTTAGCTAGGTCTACCTAATTTTTCTTGGTCGCTAATATTGTTGGAATCTTATGCTTTTGCCACATTGAGATTTCTAGCTTTCAAAGTCAGTACCTTCTTCTCATTTGAAGTTTGATTTTCTCCTCGTGCCTCAACTATGGACTTCAGATATGTTTTCGGAACTCTTCGCCTAATTGGTTTTCCCCTTGGTCCTGTATTCAGTGCGAGTGGTAAATGAATTTTCTAATTGGCGAAAATCGTTTTCATGTGCCTCTTCTTTTGAGAAAGATTCGACCCACTCTTTTCGCATGAGTCTTTCTAGGTGTTTTCTAATTGTAGTTGTAAGATTGATGTTAATACTTGAAGTAAATTGATCGCCACTGGTGAAATCTCTTAAATGAGAATACTTCAAGTTTCGTTTCTGTGATCGTTTGGAGCTCGAGAACATTCTAGTAGCTAAAATTATTTTAAATAAAATGGTGTATGGGAAAGTCCTATTGCTTCTTAAGAGTTTCGTGCGATTTGGTCTTAAATGCTCTTTGGTTTGAGTTCGCAAAGTGAGGTTGCAATCAAAGAAAACTTTCGTTGATTTCTTCAAGAGGAAATTAATCCGTTTGCTTTTCGTGAAATCAGAATCAAAATGTTTCGAGTTTTGTTGCTGAGATCATTTGGATCTCATGTTTCATGAGTAGATGAACTGTTCCGAGCAAATTTGGCGTGTGGAAGAATTTTATTGGTTCTTAAATAGTTCTACGGATTGGACTAAAGAACTTACCTTGTTCGTTGTGGCAAGTGTTGTTAGTTCAAGGACCAGTTGTTGTGTTAAAGAAAAGAGTGCAGTAGAAGTATTTGATAATTTGAATCAAGTTTTGTAACATGTGGTTGTTCGAGTCATGCCTAAATTTTCTGCTCTTTCCACTCAAGAGATGTCGAGTTTCAATCGTAATGTCATTTTTCTTATCGGTTGTTACTTGCTATTTCCTTTTGAGGAATGTGTGCCCTCAACCGTGAATTCAACCTTTGTTTTTCCAAGATCTTCGTTACCACATTATTTCTTATGGTTTCTTGCTCGCCGTGATGAGCAACGTTTTTCTGTGTGATTAAACTTGTCCTTGTTCGCCGCTTTCTTTTGGAAAGGAATCAACAGTTTTATGTTGCCAAGTTTTGCAAAGTATAAATTGGCAACTGTTTGGTAGTGGTGAGATTTTGCTACCAAACTATTGGAGGAGTAGTAGAAAATAAATTGGTTTTGATCTGTACCTCTTGGAGGGAAATTGATTCACATGGAATGTTTGGCTTCAAGTAAGCATGAATAGTATTACGATTGAGTAGAACCTATGGTATAGAGAAATTCCAGAATTTCAGTTCATGTTATAAGGTTGAGGATTATCGAAGGTATGGAGACCTTGATTAATTTTATAGCGTAACGCAATTGGATAAGATTGCGAGATTATGTGGGTAATTTTTGAGGATGTCAATAAGTGAGTATGTTAGAATTGTGGGAAT
This sequence comes from Hsuehochloa calcarea, assembly GCA_036346395.1. NCBI lineage: Eukaryota > Viridiplantae > Streptophyta > Magnoliopsida > Poales > Poaceae > Hsuehochloa > Hsuehochloa calcarea. The sequence continues at coordinate 34,782,299 of CM070597.1, forward strand.
GTTGTAAATTCAATCCATTGATTTTCCTATCTGTTATAATTACAATTTGTAGTAGAAGTCTTGGAGGTTAAATCTAGGCTTTGCATTTTCATGCTAGACCTTTAGTCACTCAATGATTGTGTGTAGAGAGAGTGGAATAATAGAGTTTCCTGAGCAGTGGAATGATAATTGATAGAACCCTTCTGATGAACTATGTGAACGTGCGTCCTAAGAATTCTGAGTTGTACTTGGAAATTGGAGTTAATGTCATTGTGTGGGACCTATTCTGTGTTGCTTTGAACGCCTTCTATCAAATCAATTTTGGTTAGTAGAACGAGTTATTTAGAGTATTTGATGGATTCAATATAGCCTCTCCACAATGGTGTAGATGATGTATTTCAATTTGAGCATAATTTGAGTATGTTTAACTAAAAGGTTTAAGCTCATGTAGTAGGCAGTGAATTCGAATTTCAAGGTTCGAGAGAAATTTTATTCCTAGAAGCGAGGAACTGTGGCAAAGGATGATTCGTGGGATAATGAGGCGTTTTCTTGATTCTCGTTTGAGTTTTGTGTCGTTGACTTGTGTTTTCCGCAATTTGAGTTGGCGCTGTGTTGGCGTGTTGATTCTTTCCAAATTCAGACAAACCGCAACTATTTGGTTTGGGCGTTCGAGTGATTTCTCCTTTGGTTGTCGTGGTGTTCATTTGTAAACTGCTTATTTGGAAAATGGATTTGTTTTCGAGATGATTGTCAAATTTGGAATCTAACCTTTTGGTGGAGAGTTAGCATTGCGTGGGTGCGATGAGGACTCTCTATTTCTAGTTGGATTCTCTTCGTTTTTGAAAGTTGTAGAAATGAGAACGTTGGCTTATCGCGTTGATCGTCTCGGGTCCTTATGCGAAGTACGCATCGTCTGGTGTGCTCGAGTGTTAAGCGAGTATCTGAGCAATTCCAAGCTTGGAATGTCGCTGTTTCATTCCAGTCGTAGTTTCCTCACGATTAGATTGGCGTGCAGATTCGAGGTCGAATCCTGTTAAGGGGATAGAATGTAATACCCCGGATTCAGATCGGGTAATTAGAAAAGCAGCTGGGGAGGGAAAAGGCAAACAAGAACTGAAATTTCCTGAATCGGCGGGGGGTTTTCAGCGATCTTCCGACAACCTGGGCCTGGGCCGCAGCCCAGGAGGGGCCCATGAGAGGGCTAGCCAAGGGGGGGTTTTTCCTCCACCCCAAACCCTAGCCTCTCCTCTCTCTCTCCCCACTCCCCTCCCCAAGCCGCCACCCCCTCCTCCCCCTCTCCAACCGGCCGCCACCCTCCTCCCTGTCGTGCGCCAGGTTTGTTCGTCAGATTTGGGTAAGTTCCGTACGTTTTTTGATCTTCCCACCTCTTAGAAAGTTGTAGCCCTTGATCTTAGCTTTCTTTAGGCACCGAGATCATCTGATTTGGAGTTACGGTTTAGGAGATATGGTAGTTTTACCGCGACTGTCCAGGACAGCTGACGTGTTTTGGCAGATTTTCTTATCGGACCATTATGAATTACTTAGAGGCCGAATCTCGGGTTTTCGTCTCCTAGAGTTTTGTTCCTGGTTTCGTTAACTTTCTTTTGGCACCGAGATCACGAGATTCCACCCTGTGGTTTAGGAGTTATGAATTTTTAACCGCACACTACTCTGTCTGTCGAGATTTTGAGACTGTTGGTTGCTCCTCGTTTTGTTCTAGTTAGAGCCAGATCCAGGCGGCCACCCAAATAGGTTTTGAAGATAATTTTCCATGATTCCAGATTGATAAAGATCATCTCCATAGGATCAGTAGACTGAAAGTTACAGGCTTTTCTTTACGACTGTTCGAATCGACATGTTTCGCGGTGTCTTCTTAGGCATTTTGGTCCTCTGTATTGGCGAATCGAGAGGATCCCGCCAACTAGAGTTTCGTAGTGTCGTGCGTTAAGATTCATTGGGCACTAGTTTCGGGTCATTTCAATTCCAGATAATTAAATATGCTTTTTCTCGTGCATGATCGGAAGGGCTGAAATCGGTCGCTTAGTTTATTTTCAATTCGGTCTGCGGTATATTGGGTAGTCAGGAGATATTGTAGAACACCGGTAGCAATGTATTTCCACATTGTTCTTATTTCGGGAACACTTGTGTAGGCGGTGAGGCATCGCGTGTGGAGACACCTTCATTGCTTGCTAGCGCGTCGCAACGCAAAAGGCAAGTACATTGAATCCTTTACATTGATGAATGATGTGTTTGTGTTCATGCTAATATTTCTATGATTCATGTTTTCAATCAACGAAGTTACTCAACATTCATATTCCAAGATGCATAAGTATCGCATATTAACTTGTGGTGTTTTCAATTGAATGCATGATAATGTGATGTATACGTGTATGTTCTTCCACTTGTTCATGATGTTGATATGTTTCAAATTGATAATTGAGAAAAGATGATGACATTCATATTACTTGCTTCATTCCATTCATACATGCTTTAATTTCCGTCCACGTGAGTGGAATTTTGAAAGACCCATCAATTCCAGTATGGGCATTTGAAAACCCATCAATTCCAGAATGGGTACGTGTGATCCACCATTCCAATGTGGGCCACGTTGGACACCCGTATGAAACGCTCTTCATACGGTAACTTTAAGTGAACACCGACGGGTGTTACACTCGCTATACCGGTATAAGCTGTGATTAGTCCATTCCTTCAGTGCATTTTTTCATTCCATCCATTCATGTATTCCTTCCATTCAATCATGTAGGTGATGCAAGATTTGTTCATAATTCAATTGAATTGATTTGTCCACTATTTGATTGATTATTCTAATATGGTACTTGCTGAGTTTCGACTCACCCTTGCTTTCAATGTTATTTAGGTGATCCACCCTGATGTTGATGATTTTGGGAAGGGAGTAGACCAACACGTTGCACACGGAACATTACTTGATAATTTCATTAATGGTTTCAACTTTGATATTCCTTGATGAGAGATGGACTGTATTAAGTAATGTTTAAACTTCATGTCATGTCGTTCCATGATTAGTTTCTTGATTATTCGCCACTGATGTATTGGCTACTTTCACCTCGTTATCCTGTTATTGATATTTGGATAGATGCATATTGAATCTTATTCCGTAAATTGTTCATATGTTGTATCCTTAGGTGGCAACTTGGCTTCCGAATAGCCAGGGTGTTACAGAGATGGACCATGATATCGAAAAACGATGGAGGGAAATACATCTCATGATGACATAGAGTCATCACCATCTTGTCCTGCGGAGCATCTAGTCCTTCGGGATCGATGACCTTCTGAGCGATTGTGTTAAAGAAATAACACAGTCTCATGATTGTCTCTCGGGCCTTGATCGGTAAAATAGTGAAATACTTCTAATTACAACAGGGAGCATCTATATCATCAACTCATGACAGTCATGAGACTTCATGACAATTAACTTCAAATCTTCCATTGAAAAAAGTTTCTTCATGTTGGCGGAGTAATTAGACGGAACTTTCACACCATCCAAGCAGTGAGTACAGGTTTTGGCTCCTTTTATACTCTGGCCCAATAGGTTAGTAAGGGCAGGATAATCATTTATGATGCAGAACAACAAAGAGCGTAAAGTAATATTCTCTCGTTTGTACGCATCCCATACATGTACCCCTTCGATCCACAGTATTTTTAGATCTTCCATCAATGGTGCTAGGTACACATCAATATAATTCCCAAGTTGTTTCGGCCCTTGAATAAGTACCGACAATAAAATATACTTCCGCTTCATACACAGCCAAGGAGGAAGATTATTGATACAAAGAGTCACGGGTCAAGTGTTATGTCGGCTACTCATGTTACCGAAAGGATTCATTTCATATGTACTCAATCCAAACCTTATATTCCTTGATTCTGCACCGAAGTCTACAAACCTCCTATCGATGTTTCTCCACTAGGTGGAATCATCATGGTGTTTTAGGTTTCCATCCTTCTTACGCTCCTCCGAGTGCTAACGCGGTAGCTTTGACTCCTTTGGGTTTGCAAAAATCCGCTTCAAACAGGGAATTACAGGAAGATACCACGCCACCTTAGCAAGGAGTTCTTTCTTTACCTCTGTAGGACCGGAAAGGCGACTAGAGGGGGGTGAATAGGCGATTTTAAAACTTTCTCGCCTAAATAAAAAACAACACGAACTTTACTCCTTTAGCTATGAAAGCTAAGAAGATCAGTAAGCACACAACGGAAGCTTTGTGTTGGATTTGATAAACCCCTCAACCACACGACACAAACGGATAAAAGAACTCACTGTTCCTTACTGGGTACTGGCGGTCTGACCGGCTACCACGGGCGGTCGGACCGACGGTCAACCAATGATCCGACCAACAACTAATCGGCGGTCGGACCGGTGGATACGGTTCGACCCGAGCACACCACGGTCTCGAATACACGGGCGGTCGACCGCCGTTGAAAGACCTGGCCGGACCGGTAGAGTCCAAGATCAAAAACTCCACCCAAATCCAAAGCGAAATTTGATCCAACTTTTGATTCAACCAATAAAACTTGACCAAATTTCGAGCACACCTCCCTAATGATATTAGAGACCTATTTCTAGCGACGATCCGTCAGATCCACTTCGCAGAATCGATCTCTCGAGATTTTACCAAAGAAGTGCACAAACCCTAGAAATATGAAAATCTTGATTCAAGACTTGCTTGTGGGGGGTTGATGATCTAGATGACTCTAGGAGTAATCCCACACATCAAAGCAAGATAAAGTAGGCCAAGAGACCAAGCATGAATCTTTGAATCAAGGAAGCACCAAAATCATCCAAAAGGGAGAAGAACACAAAAGGGAGCAAACGATCTTTCAATTGAGCATCACAAGATTGTTCGGTCAAACAAGATGTTTACAAAGCCTCTCCAACAAGGAGGGCAAGAGCTCAACAAGGAGCACACTCCAAACCCTAGTTCTCCTCTCCTCTCCAAACCCTAGAAAGTGAGGATGAATGCCAAATGAGTGCTTGGGGGGGCTTTTCCATCTCCCCCCTTCCTATTTATACTAGAGAACTAGGGTTTCCCTTTTGGGGTCACTTACACATGGGACCCACACACACATAACTATTGAAGCAATTGCCTGCTTCACCACGTGTAGGTTGATCAGCGGTTCTCATCGCGTCGCCAAACCTCTCTTGTCCGAATCCCATCGGAACCTCCCAGAGACTTGCACCGATATCCGCACCGCCTGATCCAACCAGCTGCACCGAACCACCCGTTCGATCCATCTTGCCCATTCGGCACCATGCTTGTGTCACACGACCTCACCCGTATCCCCGATCGCTCGACATCGCCTCCAAGCGTAGTCCCGATCCACTCACCGTTGATGTCGTTGACCTGCAAGCCACCTGCACAGCAATAGACAAACAAACCGTTTCCGGGAACAAGTTCTTCACAACTTGACCCACGTTAGCTCCGCAATGCAATATACAACAATAAAGCATTGAAGTTCATACAATATTCACAGTCAATACACAACAATGCAACACTTGGCTAACCTTCAAGCCAATGCCGATCCGATCAGCCTACGTACCGGTCCGACCGATTTCATGCCGGTCGGACCGCTCCCACAACGGCGGTCGGACCGGTCCAAAGGACTTAGCCAAATTTTCAACTCAAAATTCCGAAACCTTGTGGAATTTTCAAACGAATAGAACTTTTGACTGGGAGCTCCAAAAATGATGGGACCACATCCAGGAGACTCCCCTCACTTGCCTACACAACCTATTTTGGCTCACTCCAAAACTCGTTTTTTTATGGTCGGACCGCCACCTTGGCCGGTCCGACTCCTCCATGGGCGGTCCGACCACCGACACCACCGGCCGATCACTGTGGTCCGACAAATTTTGGAGCAAACCCGAAAACGCGAGATTTTGCAAACCAACAACGCCATTGCCAATTGACTCATCATCCTGAGATCGTGCACATATCCTCACGATATCCACAACCTCGATTCCCTCACCATCATCTAATTGATTCTTACGCTTGTGTCAAGATGCGTTGCACACCGGATATACATGCATGTTTACGTACTCTTTACGGTAGAGGGTACAGTCGTTCGGACATGCATGTATTCTTTCTACTTTCATTCTAAATGGACAAAGAACCTTCTTGACTTTGTAGATCGTTTTGGACAACTCGTTTCCCTCCGAAAGCATGTCCGCTAAGAGTCCTAACAACACCGTGAAATTTTTGTCGGGCCAACCATTGCTTTCATTCAATTTCAGCCATTCAAGCGCGATGACAACCTTTTGTACTTCGACTTGCAGCACGTGAACAGAGGTTTCCCCCATTCTTCCATCAAGCCCTGGAATTTAACATACTCTCTCTCTCATCACAGTTCCCTTCTGCATCGTGAAGCATCTGATCTAGATTGTCATCGTGCGGTCTATCCGAATCAGAACCACAATCGACATCATCCGATGGTATATCGTTTGCTTCATCAGCAATGTCGTTATTACTACCTACCTATATAATCTGTTCTTCACCGTAACTGATCCAACGTGTATACCCCCTTTTGAAACCCCTTCGAATCAAGTGTGCTTCGATCTGCGCTCGGTTCTTAAACATTTTCAAATTCTCGCAGTCAATGCATGTGCAGTACATATATTCTACCCCCTTATTCAACAAATCCTCCTCGGCAACTCTTGTAAAAGCAGACACATCATTAATGTACTCTTCACTCACTCGGTTCTCGGTATACATCCAGTTTCGGTCCAACTACGCTACGCATATAACAATTTAGTATTAAATATTGAATTAATTAATTAGTGTACTATACATGATCTAAAGTAGCTATATGTAGCAAGAATTAATTAAATTGAATTAAGTAGAAATAGACTATGAATTGGCTAAACCCTAACCATGCTAGATGTAAATAATTTTCTCTCTACATCAAGCTAGATCTAAACCATCTTCAATTTTCCTTTTACCTAATTATATATAGAATATAATGCAATTAGGGACAAATTACTAACCATAGATAGTTAAGAACAAATGGATCTACAATCACTCTTCCCAAATCTGCGATCTCCTTTCACCAAATGGGCTCAAAGCCCGACCTCCTCAAAGCAGCAGCATGTGAGAGAATAGATCTGGAATTTAAGACGGATCTGTGAGGGTTGGATTTGCAATAAGTGAAATTATCATAGACAGTTTTTAATACAAACCATCTGTGATGAGTTAATTATCACAGACGGGAAGTATCATAGACGTTTTTTATGAAAAAAAAATCGTCTGTGATATTTAATAATATCACATTCGGTTCTTGTTCAGAACCGTCTGTGATATTACCTCTTCACATGCAGTTTTTAGCGTAGTCAATAACACAGACGGTAACTAAACCAAAACCGTCTGTGATTGTATTTAATACTGACGGTTTTAGTCAACCGTTTGTGATGAGGCGTCCAGTATTAACCTTTTGTGAAGCAGGTACAACGAGTGCGGCCATCAAAGTAGCTACGCGACAGCCGCGTCTCGTTCGAGTACGTTGAGGACGCGCGCAGACGGTTGGCGTGCCGAGTGCGCGCGTAAGGCCCGTCCCCGCTTGGTTCCATCGATCGATCGGTCGGCGCAGACGCTGGCCGAAGCGCGCGACGGCATGACCGACGGCCTGCAACCCAATGCAGCTGCCCGTGCGCAACACCGGCCGACACGGATGGCGCCAGACGCCGGCTTCTCTCTTGTAGAAGTGGGCGAGGATGTACCTACCTATATAATCTGTTCTTCACCGTGACTGATCCAACGCGTATACCCCCTTTTGAAACCCCTTCGAATCAAGTGTGCTTCGATCTGCGCTCGGTTCTTAAACATTTTCAAATTCTCGCAGTCAATGCATGTACAATAAATATATTCCACCCCCTCATTCAACAAATCCTCCTCGGCAACTCTTGTAAAAGCAGACACATCATTAATGTGCTCTTCACTCATACGGTTCTCAGCATACATCCAGTTTCGGTCCAACTACGCTACACATATAACAATTTAGTATTAAATATTGAATTAATTAATTAGTGTACTATATATGATCGAAAGTAGCTATATGTAGCAAGAATTAATTAAATTGAATTAAGTAGAAATAGACTATGAATTGGCTAAACCCTAAACAATGCTAGATGTAAATAATTTTCTTTCTACATCAAGTTAGATCTAAACCATCTTCAATTTTTCTTTTACCTAGTTATATATAGAATATAATGCAATTAGGGACAAATTGCTAACCATAGATAGTTAAGAACAAATGGATCTACAATCACTCTTCCCAAATCTGCGATCTCCTTTCACCAAATTGCCTCAAAGCTCCACCTCCTCAAAGCAGCAGCATGTAAGAGAATAGATCTGGAATTTAAAACAGATCTGTGAGGGTTGGATTTGCAATAAGTGAAATTATCATAGACGGTTTTTAATACAAACCGTATGTGATGAGTTAATTATCACAGACAGGAAGTATCACAGACGTTTTTAAGAAAAAAAATCGTCTGTGATATTTAATAATATCACATACGGTTCTGAACTCTTGTTCAGAACAGTCTGTGATATTACCTCTTCACATACGGTTTTTAGCGTAGTCAGTAATACAGACGGTAACTAAACCAAAATCGTCTGTGATTGTATTTAATAATGACGACTTTAGTTAATCGTTTGTAATGGAACGTTCAATATTAATCTTTTGTGAAGCAGGTACAACTGAGTGCAACCATCAAAGTAGCTACGCGATGGCCGCGTCTCGTTCGAGTACGTTGAGCGCGCGCGCGCGTACGGTTGGCAGGCCGGAGTGCGCGCGGTAAGGCCGTCCTGCTGGTTCCATCAGTCGATCAGGCCGGCGCTGCACGCGGGCCGTAGCGCGCACGGGCACGACCGACGACCTGCAACCCGATGCATGCAGCTGCCCGTGCGCAACACCGGCCGACACGGAAGGCGCCAGACGCCGGCTTCTCTCTTGTAGAAGTTGGCGAGGACGTACCGTACCGTTCTCGCCATGTTAGTAAAACTGTAAAAAGTTTTGTGTGTTCTCCCGAGGTCACTCGGTCGCTCCTCCGATCAGGATCGAGCAGTTCCTAGCGATCGACCCGCCTCGCGCGCCTCGGCAAAGAAGAAGTTGAGAGATTCTGCTAGCTGTTATCTAGGCGCCGGTCGGCCCCAGCCCCACTGCAAGTTCCGAAAGCTGGGAACAAACTAACGACATTAACTGTGCAGCTAGCTAATGTACGACGCAATGTTGTTGATGCATTAATGCACCCTTCGTCCTTCGTCCATGGATGGAACAATTAATTGATTGACTGGTTTAAATCGCGCAAGTACTACGTACTCGATTTCACTATTCGGCCTCCAATCCATGATTACGATCGATTGATCAGCGGCGCTAATATGATAACGCCCACGTCCCCCACACACTAACGAAGTGCTCCATGCATAAATCACGTTGCTTACCACTACGTTGATTAGTGTGCACACGGCCGAACATCTACTCTCGCAGCTTGGTTGGCGTGGGCTGCCCGCACCGGCCGGCCGGTGCACGAGACGTAATAGCTAGCAGTCCCGGTTGCGTGTGCCCACCACGTCGTAGTTCGATCGAGGAGGGGGCGCGCGGGGCAGGGTACGACAGTACGTAGCTTTCGTTGAATGCATCCACGTCGCAACCGTGCTCATCTCTCATCGAATTTTTTTGCAAATGTGCTGACTGGCTAGCTATACATGCAAATGCACTGCTGGCTGGCTAGTTCTATACATGCAAATGCCGATATAAAGCACATGGGGTGCGACCGGTTCGGTCCCATTACACTCGCGCGATTACATTTTTTGAGGTGCCGATCCCCCATGGGGTGCGACCGGATCGGTCCCGCGCGATTACTAGCCGTAACATCTCAAAAATTTACTTTTAAGAAGATATAATAAAAATAAATAGAAAAAATGTTGAGCATATTCTATGTGGGAAAGAAAAATATTTATACATGATTTTTAAACTTCTTGTATATAGCTAATAATGAAATTCCATACGAGCATTAGCTTAGTAGCTTGTAAGATTTTTTGAGAAAATCATAAAGCAGATAAAATACTAAAAATTTACATAAGAACATACACGGTGTCAGAAGCCTTCGCAAAAAATTTCATAAATTTTAGAGCTTCCTTGATAGGGTTATAAATTTGGAAAATACGCAGCCAGTTTTGGATAAATATGAAAAACCAATTCAATTTTTCGGCTCGCCTTTGGGCCAAATATGAGCCTGCCCATTTTCGCTTGCCCAGCTCCAGCCCGCGCCAGTGCCACCCACTCTCTCTCGCTGACATGTGGGCCCCACTCATCAGAGCTTGTCTTCCACCTCGCCCTCGCCCGCTCCGCCGTTCGTCCGCTATTTTCAATGGTTGCCCACCATTTTCACGCTTCACCTACCTCTGTCGCCTCCGCCTGGCTCTGCCCATGCTGCCTACCTCTAATGGCGCCAAACCCCCCCCCCCGGGGCCCTAGCGGAGACGCCAAAGCAAGCCCACAAGTTTCTCACGCGCTACTCGCTGCTATTTAAGCCCTAGAGCGTGTCACCATCTCTCTAGCTCGCCCCTCATTCCATCTCGTGCTTTCTCCGGGCTTCTAGCTCTCTGAATCGTTGAGAACGAGTGTGTCGTTCTCAACACTGGTGAGCAAGCATGTCGATGATTAAATCACCGAACTTACAAATATATAAAAGATAGAGGAAAAATAGCACGTATCTCCTGGCAAGGAATGGGGCAGCTTTTTATTGCTATGAACTGGCTATTACAAGGTGTGACTGTAATCTAGACCAAAAAGCTAATTCTCCTAACACTGGAGTGCAATGTCTGCTATGACTTTGCAATCTAATCGACTGGTTGTCTTCTGAGAGTGATGGCGATCGATCTTCTCTTCAGTCTCTCCCTCTCCACCTTCCGCGGTCCTCCTAATGTAGTTGATGAAGCGTTGGCAGGTATCCCTTGGAGAGACGCTTGTTGAGAAGTGACGCATCTGATCGGAGAGAGGTGTTAGTTGATAATGTATCAACTGCTGTGCGGTTATATGTCAGTGAGTTATTTAACCGTATTCCAGTGTTTTAGAGTTATGTAGCGTCGCGTGGTATAGAATATACAACATATGTTCCATTCGTCACACGGTAAATGATATACATGGACTCAGATCCAGATACCAGTTCAAAGCCTTGTGAGTATTTGACTGGTCGGAGACTAGGTTAGAGACCTTTTTCGACCAGATTATGTATTATGTAACCTCTGGAATCCTTACGACCAGTGAGGTCGTTAGCCTTAGGGGTTACGACCATGAAGACGTATAGTCTCTATCTATTAAATAATAAATAGAGGTTTTAATCCTCGTCAGCTAGCCCCCGAACTTTAAATGAATCGGTCGTGTGGATGCTTTCTCCCGATGAAGTCGTATCGGAAGACTCCTCATTAAATATCGTGGTACTCGGGGTGGTCTGTATTCATTTTTAAAGTTGAGGAATTGCCTTGGAAGTTGAAAAAAAACTTCTTTGTTTGCTGGTTAAAAGGTATTTTTGTCCATTGGACTTCTTCCGGAAGCGGTTACAATATTGTGGCTATAAAAACCCCTTAGCACTGGGTGTTATGGTTTCTACGCCTTTCACTTTCCTCTTCATCTTCCAAGAAATCATCTCCGATCACCTTTGAATTCTTCACCCGAAAGAAATCACCATGTCGGATCTCATCACCAACTGGTTAATTTCCGATCTGAATGAGAAGAAATTGAAAAGTTTGGAGAAGGTTGGGCTACTACCCGATAGAAGTCTGATCCCATGGAGATCACCATTTGGGGAACATTCTCCAAGCGGTGAGGATGGAGAAATTTTAGTATTCCTCGCATATATTGAATGCGGCTTCAGACCCCTAGTTCACTCCTTTCTTTCCCAAGTTTTGGAATACTATGGAGTGGAACTGATTAATCTGGCCCCCAACGCCATAGCCAACCTAAGCATCTTCGTTTACCTTTGTGAAGCGTACTTGAAATTCCAGCAACTCTAGATCTCTTCAAGTACAACTATAGACTGGCGAATACGAAGAAGACGACCAGTACACCTAGAGAGTGTACCTTGCGTCTCCATGACGGGAAGGCTGATGAGTATATTTTTATGTACTCCAAATCTTCGTGGTCGTCATGGAAAAAGAGTTGGTTTTATATAAGGATTACGCAGGGTGATGGCCTTTATTATAGCGGTAAGAAGGCTATTGAGAACCTGTGATGGTGTTCCTTCTCGAAGAAAGAGGGGAAAATTGAGAGATGGGTTGATGCTATCCATCTCCTGAGTGTCAGGGGTTTAACCTCCTGGCACGTGATAAGAGACTTTTCCATGTAGAGGATTAGTCCTTTGAAGGTCAGAGCTCACTCGATGCTCTGGTATATTGGTCGTGATGATGCGACCAGGGATTCTAAGGAAGGTAAATCCTAGTTAAACCCGACTAGCATACCTTTCTTGTCAATTGCTTTCATAACTCTAAAAACCTCTCTTTTTTACTACAGCCTTATCTTCTTATGAGATCAGAAGTCGGATCAAAATGATCTGCGCAGGAGAGCCTAACAAAAAGGCTAGTTTCCCTCTGATCTTAGCGGTTATTACCGCCGAAGAGAGGGCTGAGAGACTCCGGGTAAGCATGTTAATTATTTTTCATCTTTACAATCTCTTTCGATCGGTGTTTACCTAAAAATCCTCTTTGATATGTAGTCGGTTGGTCTGAGAATTGATGAGGCCACGGAGATATGTGAGCCAATTGATGAACCGACCGGTCCTACGACCACTAGGGATCGTGTAGAGGTAGGTAACCGAAGGAAGTACTTTTCGTTTAGATGAAAAGATATGTTCTTCACCCCACTAACTTTGTTTGTCAATCCAGCGGTAGTCATTGAGTCCCATACAGTTGTTCAAGAATTGCCAAGGGCTGTTGAAGCAACTGCGTTGGTGACCAATGAACCTACACCTTCTGATCCAACGATAAGGGATTCTACTCTCGACCAGTTGGTTGAAAGTATTACATCTGATCTTCCATTGGAGGATGTAGAGGGTGCAACCAACCCTACCAGTTCAAAACTGGTAAAACTGATTGAGAAGAAAAGAAAAACAAGCGCTACAGACTTTAAGACAGCGCGCTACAGAGTCAAGATAAAGAAGATGACCGGGTATGTTTTAAATGATATAATCATATGAATGCATACATTTTATATTCTTGATGAACTTGAACTCTGAACTTCCTTTATTTTGAGCAGATCTGCTGGAGTTCCAGTCGTTTCGACCAGGTCATTCCAGCAGGTCAGGTGATCGAGGACACCTCCGACCAGGACTTTCCTCAGGTAAGAAATCCTGAGGAGGAAGTGGTTAGGGGAGCCCCCGAGCCTGCTTAGTGCCGGAATCTGGTTTGGATCCTGTGGTGATTGTTACCCCATCAGCGGAGGTAGGCATCTCTGCAAATCCACAACAGACTCCGATTACTACAAGTAACTCCCCCGGACTAACAAGTTTCCTTTCTCTCCTCGATTTATCGAGGATAAGGAGCTTGATGAAACTTGGAGGAGAATATCAGATCGTCTTACAAAGGCGAATCCTGATAAAAATTTTGCCGATTACAATGATGTGGCAATTCGAGTAAGTATCTTCAACCATTCTTATAGTTCTCTTTGAAGTTTACTAGAAACTTGAAGAAGAAGAAATGCTATCTGTGTAGCATATGTGTCGACGATCAAATCGCCGATCTTATGAATATATGAATGAAAAGAGGAAAATGGCGCGTATCTTGTAGAAACTAGTGAGACTGCTCTTTATTGCTTTGAACTGGCTATTACAATGAGTGTATATAACTTAGATTAAAGACTAATTCAGGAGTACAAGGCTCTTTCGAGAGTGTCTCCCAAATGATCTTCACTGTTCCGGCCTCCTCAACTTCAGTCCGCATTCCTCCTTATGTAGTTGATGAAGGGTTGGCAGTTGTCTCTAGAGGAGACGCCTGTTCGGGAAGCAACACGTCTGGTCGAAGAGAGGCATCAGTTGATAATGTGTCAACTGCCATACGGTTATATGTCAGTGAGCCATTAACCGTATTTCTTTGTCTTAGAGTTACGTCTCGTCACGTGGTATGAGATATAAAGCACATGTCTCATTCTTCACACGGCAGGGGATATATCTGATGCTAGGTCCAGATATTAGTTCAAGGTTTTGAGAGCTTTTGACTGGTCGGGGACATGGTTGGGAACCTTCTCCGACCAGGTTAGATATTGAGTAACCTCTGGAATCTTCACGACCAGTGAGATCGTTAGCCTTAGGGGTTACGACCACGAAGACGTATGGTACCTTATTTATTAAATAATAAATAGAGGTTTTAATCCTCGTTAATATGGTTGAAAACTTTGCTGCGATCGAAGGTCTGACCGAGCGAATAAAAATCCGGAGCAAAAACACTTCAAATAGAGAGTAAACACTTCTCCACTTAACTCTTTCTTCCTTATGTCTCCGTTTTTCTCTTTTTAATTATTCTCCCTTGTCATATTTGATAGATTTGGAGAAAATAAAAGAAGAAACTATGGCTGAAAAGGCCAGAAGACTAAACTTGAAGAAGATAACCAAGCTAAGAACTGGTCGATCGAAGACTTGACGACCAGAAATAAAGAAATCTTGAAAATTCCAAGTAGAAGGCCGAAGGTAATTAGTCATAAACTTGACTAAACATATCTTCTAATCCTTCTTGCCTAATACTTGTTTCTCTTATACAGAACAAAATCAAGCATTAGCCAAAGCTAAGAAAGCTTTGAAATTTGAGCAAGATAAGGGGGCAGCACTCATGCTTAATCTCGACTTAAAGATCACTTCACTTAATAAATTGATCTTTGACATGGGATCAGGATCGAAGTTGTCCTCATTGAGTGATCCAATGGAAAAGGTAAATTACCTTGGCCACCTTTTGGAGAACCTTAAGGGCTTGCTCAAGACTACAAGAGAGAATTACGCTCAATCCGTAAAAGAATCCATTGCCAGTGGAGTTAGTCTTGCTTTGGCAAAACTGAAGGCGTCTGACCCCTCTACTAATCTTCAAGCTATTGAAGAAGATTTCAACTGCTTGTCTGAGGAGACGACCAAGTTTCTCAAGGAAGTTAGACCTCTTGGAGACAAGGTTGCAGAATAAATGGAGGTCGGATCTCCATCAAGAAGTGATCAGATGGACAATCTCTAGTAGTAAAAAACCTGCAAAAAGTGAGTATGCAAAAATGTGCAAAAACTTAACTCTCTCTTGTCAATGAAATCTTTTGTTCATCCGGTCGACTTATGGATATTCATATATTACCTAGCCCCCGACTGTTTTATAGTAGAAGAACTTTACTATACAAGCAGTATGCCAAGAATATGAACTTAAGTCTCAACCATTGTTTGAAAGTTTGTACTGATCGTTGAAAAAACTGATCGTCATAATACTAGGAAACCTTTTTTGGTCGGAACCAGTGCTAGGTTTCGACTAGTTGTAAATCTATTTTTTGTAATCAAAGTACTTACTAAGACAATATATGGTCGAAAGAAAAAATGACTTTCCTTGATAAGAGAAAATGATATGCAAAAACATAAGATAAGCAGTTTATTTCTATGTAGTACTCAACGCTGGTCGGAATGAACCGCTAAGAAATGAAGATATAATGTATATCTCGCAATACGTGCTCATGCTCTAGTCCGACTGGCAGCGAGGATCGTAGGAAAAGGGTGGAACCACGTGTGAAAAAGGAGAGACTTCGACTAGGAGGTTTTCCGTGTCCCGACCAGTAGCCAAACAAGAGTATAAGAGAATTTTGAAAATCAAAATATAATCTTCATAATATTGAGCATATGAACCACGTCGACCAGATTTGGGTACCATCATATAAATAACATCACTTACTTCTTTGAATTTTATTTAACATTTATTAAATTAAAAAGAAATTAAATGAAATTAAACGAAAAACTTACACAATTGATCAATATTCCAAGAATTGGACAAAACTCTGTCGTCGGACATAGCTAATCGTACCGAGCCTGGTCAGGTGACTTCGACCACAGTGTAAGGACCTTCCCATTTGGTAGAATGTTTATTGCGATTTACTTGGCTCTGAATATTTCTAAGAACCAGATCACCTGCAGCTAGGCTGCAAGGCTGCACCTTACGATTGTGGTACCTTCGCATGGCTTGTTGATAGATTGCCGAACGTATCAAGGTTTGGTTTCGTCGTTCTTCAAGGAAATTAACATTGTCGAGACGTCGTTCCTCCTGATCGTTTACATTAAAATAATCAGTACGAGCAGAGCTAATTTTTAATTCCGGAGGAAGCATGGCTTCGGCTATATAAACTAAAAAGAATGATATTTTGCTGGTCGCACGACTTGTCGTGGTTCGAACAGCCGAAAGGACATAAGGAAGTTCTTGAACACAAGCTCCTGACCGCTTTATTAGCTGGTCGAATACTCGGCGTTTGACCCCTACATTATGATACCATTGGCTCGCTCAACTGCTCCATTACTATGTGGATGAGCAACGGATGCAAAATGTAGTTTTATTCCAAGTTCATCGTAGAATTCCTGGAAACTGTCGCTCAAAAATTGAATACTATTATCTGTGATTATACGACTGAGTACACCAAATTGCGTAATGACATTTTTTGTCAAGAATCTCTTAACAACCTCAGTTGTTATTTTAACAACTGGCTCGGCTTCAATCCATTTTATAAACGTGTCAATCATGACGAAAAGGAAATCGAAGCCCTCGGGTGCTCTTGGAAATAGTCCCAGAATGTCTAGTCCCTAGATTAGAAAAGGCCAGGAAAGAGGAATTGTTTGCAAAGCTTGTGCCGGCTGATGTACTTGTCGGCTATGAAACTGACATTGTACGCACTTCATCACGAGCTTTTGCATCATGAAAGGCAGTTGGCTAATAGTATCCTTGCCTGAAGGCTTTACCGACCAATGTTTTGTAGGAATGATGTGCTCCACAGACTCCTCCATGAATTTCGGTTAGCAATTTAATGCCATCCGAGCGAGATATGCATCTCACCAACACTCCATGAGATGCTCGTTTGTACAAGGTACGTTCGATTAGAGTGTATGATTTGGGTTTTCGTGCTATACGATCGGTCTCTACATCATCTTCTGGAATTAGGTCATGCTGAAGATAATTATAAATCGATGTCATCCAATCTCTACCCTGATCGTCACCGATCTGTGGAGCATCTATGTTATCAGAATCAATAGACATGACCTGATGTCTATCATTGATGTTCTCGGAATGCTCGACCACCGAGGGTGAATCGAGTTGCTCGAGAAAAACTCCGGGCGGGACGGATGACCTCGTGGAGGCCATCCGTGCTAACTGGTCTGCTAGAAAGTTTTTTTTTTCTAGAAATGTGTTGGATCTGGAAATCGAAGAAATAATTTTTGAGTTTCCGTACTTCCTCTAGATAAGACAACATCTTGGTACTCGAGCATTGATACTCTTTCCCTACTTGATTCGCTACTAGTTGAGAATTGCCTTTCACTAGCAATTTGCAAATCCCGAGCGAATGAGCTGCTCGAAGTCCTGCTAGTAAACCTTCATACTCTGCCACATTGTTTGTAGCGTGAAAGTTAAACAGGATGACGTACTTAATGTGTTCGTCAGTAGAGGATATCAAAACGACTCCAGCCCCCGATCCTTTAAGCATCAAAGAACTGTCAAAGTACATTATCCACTCGTCGTGGCGCTTGTACTCTAGTTCCTGCTTAGATTTAGGGTTTGTCCATTCGGCAATGAATCCTGTTATTGCCTGAGACTTTATTGCTGTTCGTGAGATAAAATGGAGATCGAACGTCCCTAGTTCAACCGCCCATTTTGCTATTCGTCCTAATGATTCCCTATTTTCAAGGACTTGACCGAGGGGATACCCGGTGGGTATGACCACTTTGTGGGCTTGAAAGTAATGCCTTAGTTTCCTCGAAGCCATAAGGAGACCATAGAGCAGTTTTTGTACCTGTGGGTATCTTTCCTTTGGTCCATGTAAGACTTCACTTACGTAATACACAGGTCGTTGGACGTTTTCACGTTCTACGATAAGTACACCGCTAACAGTTTGCGGCGTTGTAGCCACATAAATTAGCAATGTTTCTTCCAGTCTAGGAGAAACTAAGACCGGGGCACTCGTAAGGTACTTTTTGAGCTTTTCAAAGGCATCATTGGCCTCCTTTGTCCATTCGAAACTTCTATTTTTTCGAAGAAGCCTAAAGAAAGGTAACCCTTTTTCACCCAACCTGGCTATGAAACGGCTTAGCGCTGCCATACAGCCAGTTAGTTTTTGGACTTCTTTCTTTGTGGTCGGAGGGCTCATCTGATTGATGGCCTCTAGATATCTTTCAAATTGTAATACCGGAAACGAGATTTGCTTAAAGGAGTAGAAATTCGATACCTCTACAACTGGGCTCGCCACGGCCAGAGGGGCCCATGGTGGCCGGCCCCTCATTTCCCTCCCCTACCCCTTTGGAGCCACGCCCCCTTCCCCTTGCCCCTTTGGAGCCGCTGCCCCCTTCCCCTTGCTGTGCACCGCCTTGTGCGTCGATTTTGGGTAAGATGCATTCATTTTCTGTCCTGTCCATCTCTTAGAAAGTTGTAGGTATTGTTCTTAGCTTTCCATAGCCACCGAGATCACGTGATCCCGCCTTACGGTTTAGGAGATATGATTTTTTAGTGCGTGCTGCTCTGTCTGTCTGACGAGAAGGAACGATCAAGAATGTGAGAGTAAGGTTGATTCTGTTATAGAGAAAGAAGTTTGACCACCTTTCTTGTTGTTTCTAAAATGATCCAATTTCAAGTTTTGTGTTCATGACCTTTTGGGGTTCAAGTTTATTTTGGTAAACGAAATCTGCGTAAAACAATTTGTTGTAAAGTTATAATAGTTCTTGATGATGCGAGCGCTTTGATATTGAATGCTCGTTGTTCTTATCTCGCTAAGGTCGACATTCTCTTCTTTTGAGGCTTATGCTTTCAATCGTGGACTCCCTTATGTTCAATGAGTTCATTGCTTAATTGGTTTTCTCCTTGGTCCTGTTTGTGGCGAGTGGTAAATGATTTTCTAGTTGGTGAAAATCGTTTTCATGTGCCTCTTCTTTTGAGAAATATTCGACCCATTATTTTCGCATGAGTCTTTCGAGGTGTTTTCTAATTGACGTTGTGAGATTGATGTTGAAACTTGTAGTAAAAATAATCACCTCTGTGATACCGCCTAAATGAGAATACTTCAAGTTTAGTTTCCGTGACCTTTTGGAGTTCGTGAATATTCTGGTAACTAAGATTGTTTTAAGTAAAATGGTGCATCGAGATATCCTATTGCTTCTTAAGAGTTTCGTGTGATTTAGTCCTAAAGGCTCCTTGGTTTGAGTTCGCAAAGTGAGGTTGCAATCAAAAGAAATTTTCGTTGCTTTCGTTGAGAATCCCTTTGCTTTTCGTGAAGTCCTGTAAAGGAAAATGCTTGTTTTGTGGCTGAGGTCATTTGGATTACATGTTTCATGAGTAGATGAACTGTTTCGAACAAATTTGGCGTGTTGAAAAATTTTATTTGTTCTTAAGTAGTTCCGTGGGTTGAACTGAAGAACTTACTTTGTTCATGTGGCAAGGTGTTATTAGTTCAAGAACTAATTGTTGTGTTAAAAGAAAGAGTGCAGTAGAGTATTTGATAATTTGAGTCAAGTTTTGTAACTTGTGATTATTTGAATCGTTCCTAAACCTCTTACTCTTTCCGCTCAAGAGATGTCGAGTTTCAATCGCAATGTCTTTCTTTCAGATCGGATGTTATTTGCTATTCTCTCTTGAGGATGTGTGCCCTCAATGCGAACTTAGTTTTCGCTTTCCAAGATCACCTTTAGCGTAATATTTCTTTTGGTTTCTTGGCCGTGGTGAGCAACGCTTTCTGTATGAATGAACTTGTTTTGTTCGCCTCTTCCTTTTGAGAAAGGATCACGCTTTTACATTGCGAAGTGTTTGCAAGGTGAAAGTTTGGCAACTGCTTGGTGGTGGATGAGTAATCGTAGCAATGATATTTTGCTACCAAGTTAGCGGAGGAGTAGTAGAATGTGAAATGGTTTTGATCTATATCCCTTGGAGGGAAATTGATTCACCTGAGATGTTTGATATCGAAGTAAGTCTGAAAAGTGTTACAGCTGATTAACACCGGGTATAGTGAAATTCTAGAACTATAATTCAGGATTTAAAAGGTTGGTGATTATCGGAGGTATGGAAACCTTCATTGAATTTTTAGAGTAACCCAATTGGATAGCATTGCGAGATGGTGTGGTGATGTATTTCAGTTTGAGCATAATTTGATAATGTTCAATTCAGAGGTTTAATCTCTTGAGGTATGCGATGAATTCGAATTCCAATATTGGAGAGAAGTTTTACTCCTCGAAGAGAGAAGCGGAAGAAAGGATGTTTCTTCGGAAAATGATGTGTTTCCTTGCTTCTCGTTTGGGTTTTGTGCTGTTGATAAGTGTTTTCAGACTTTGAGTTGGGGCGTGTTGGCATGACTGATTTTTCCAGTTCAATCGGAGTAAAAGAAATATTTGATTTGAGTATTCAAGCAAATTTCTCTTTTGGTTTCCGTGGTGTTCTTTCGCAAATTGATTCATTGGAAGTGGAATTGCTTTACTGATGAATTGTCACATTTGGGATTTAACCTTTTTTGGTGAAGAGTTAACATTGCGTGGTTGCGATGAAAACTCTATATTTTTTCGCTTGGATTCTCTTCATTTCCGTGAAGAGAAGAAATTAGGAAGTCGGCTTATCGCTTTGACCGTCACGGTACATACGCCAAGCACGCAACGTAAGGTGCGTGCTGGTGCTGAGTGAGCAGCAGGACTATTCAAAGTTGGAGATTAAGTTAAAAACGTTGACCATCGAGTAAGGTCTTACCTTCGATCCTCTTCTGATGAGTGTACCTAGAAAGTTCAAGTTGATTGTTAGGTCAGACATCGCTTCACATCTTTGCTTTGTGGTTTCTCTATTCGAGAGAGAGGCCACTTGGGAGATAGAGTCTCGCATGCGCGAGCGATATCCGCACTGCTCGCTTCGTGCGTGTTTATCCTTGATAATTTCCAGGCGTAGTTTTTGTTCGAGTGAATTGGCCTGTAGATTCGAGGTCGAATCCTATTAAGCTGGGTAGAATGTAATACACCGGAAACGAAAAGAGTAAAGAATCGAATCGAGTAATTTGAATGGAAGCCGGGGAAAGAAAAGACAATTAAAGGAGTAGAAATTCCTAAAAAAATAGAAGGGGTTTTCCATAAACTCTCGACAATCTGGGCCTGGGCCACGGCCCAGGAGGGGCCCATGTGGTGGCCGGCCATAAGGGGGGGTTCCCACCCCCCAAACCCTAAACTCCACATTTCTCTCCCCCTCCCCCCTTTGGAGCCGCCGCCCCCCTTCCCCCTTGCTGTGCACCGCCTTGTGCGTCGATTTTGGGTAAGATTCATTCATTTTCTGTCCTGTCCATCTCTTATAAAGTTGTAGTTATTGTTCTTAGCTTTCCATAGCCACCGAGATCACGTGATTCCGCCTTACGGTTTAGGAGATATGATTTTTTTAGTGCGTGCTGCTCTGTCTGTCTGACGAGAAGGATCTGTCGGCTTGATCCTAGGTTTTTATTTAGTTAGAGGCATTTCCAGAAACTCCACCCAAATAAGTTATTGTAGCCCTTTAAATTATATTTCAAAGCTGATAAAGATCATCTCCATTGGATCTGTATAATGAAAGTTATGATATTTTCTTTACCACTGTTCTGAATTCTGGGCAGATAAATGTTAGTGTTTTCATCTATTGTTTAGACTACTGTAGAGGCCGAATCTGGGGTTTTTCCCTTCTAGAGTTTTATTCCTGGGAAAGTTAGCTTCTTTTGGCACTGATATCAGGAAAATACGATCTGTAGTTTGGGAGATATGAATTTTTTATTACGAACTGTCCGGTCTGTCTGAAAACTAAGGTCAGTAGGTCTGTCCATCGATTTTGTTCAAATTAGGGGCCGAATCAGAACCTTCACCCAACTAAGTTATTTTATACCTTAAAATTATCTTTCCAAGATGATAAGAATCATTCTCATTGGATCAATAGGTTGAAAGTAACGCCGTTTTCTTTATCTCTGATCTGTATTCTGGACAGACGTAGATGGGTTGTGTTTAGCTGATATTTAGCCCTCTGTTTTGGCCGAATCAGGGGATTCCGCCAACTAATGTTTTGTAGCCTGATCTGTTAAGATTCAGTGAGCACTGGTTTCAGGTCTTTTAGAGTTACAGATAATTAATGGTGAATTTTCTCGCACCGCTGCTCGTAAGGGCTGAAATCTGGCTGAATAGTTTATTTTCATTTTGGGTCTATGCGGTATATTGGATAGTCAGGGGTTATTGTAGAACACCAGTAGCAGTGTTATATCGTTGTTCTTATTTTGAGAACATG
This sequence comes from Hsuehochloa calcarea, assembly GCA_036346395.1. Classification (NCBI taxonomy): domain Eukaryota; kingdom Viridiplantae; phylum Streptophyta; class Magnoliopsida; order Poales; family Poaceae; genus Hsuehochloa; species Hsuehochloa calcarea. The sequence goes on from CM070597.1 coordinate 34,804,771, forward strand.
CTTGTGTAGGCGGCGAGGAATCATGTGTGGGAACACCTCCGTTGCCTACTAACGAGTCACAACGCGAAAGGCAAGTACTGTATGTTAACTGGTGTTGAATTCAAAGGAATGCATAATGATATGTTGTTTACATGAATGTTCTTGTACTTTGTTCATGGTGTTGATATACTGCAAGTGACTAGTGTGGCCTTATTGGTACATTATGTTGAGTGTGAATACATACTTATACTTGTTTACACATGTTGTTGAATGCCACGTGTCTTTTCCACTAATGTGTGTTATTCATTCATACCATGAGAAATCATCATGTTCATTCATAAAATTCATTATGACCGCAGTATATGCAAATGATAAGTCCATACCTTCAATGCATTCTTACATTTCAACACATATTTTTCCAAATTCAACTTGAGGTTATGCCTTCTCACTCACCCTTGTTGTTGAAAGTCTCTTGTAAGTCTAGAATGTGATTGTAATAATCCTATGTTAGTATCGTTTGACTGCGCTTATCCATTCTTTACCATGATACTCTTCACAACTAAATCATCAACATAGGCCTTTTGGCTTCAGCTTTTACACCAATGATCTATCTCTTGTAAGTCTAGAATGGCCAGCTAAACTAAATCATCAACATAGGTTTTCTGCATCAATCTTTGAAAAGTTGCACTAGCATTTTTTTAGTCCAAAGGGCATCTTAACATAACAGTAAGTGCCATATGGAGTGATGAAGGAAGTTTTCTCTTCATATTCTTTACTCATGCTAATCTGGTGGTACCCTGAATACGCATCTAAAAAACTTAATAACTCACACCCGGAGGTGGAATCTACAAGTTGATCAATGCGGGGAAGAGGAAAGTCATCTTTCGGACAAGCTTTATTCAGGTCTGTGAAGTCTACACATCCGCCATTTTCCATTATTTTTTCTAGCCATTACAGGGTTGGCGAGCCATTGAGAATGATGAACTTCACGAATAAATCCATCCTTGAGAAGTTTTTCAACCTCCGACTGGATAGCCTCTTTCCGATCAGGCGCAAAGCGCCTTAACTTCTGTTTGACTGGTTTTTGTCAGGCTGGAGAGCTAGCCTGTGCTCAATCAACTCCCTAGGGACTCCGGGCATATTGGACGCCTGCTAAGCGAATACGCCTTAGTTTGCTCGAAGGAAGGAGACGAGCGACTCTTCCTATTTTTGGTTGAGTCCTTCTCCGACCAGCACCTTTGAGATAGTACTGTCAGTGTCTCCTGACTGGACGTTTCCCGAGGAACGCTGTTGTCGAGAAATACTTCTTTTGTCTGGTCGGACGGCTTGGGTGTCACCCTGGGTCTGGAGCGTTTGACCTGCATTACAGTTGAGTTAGTGTTTCTGGTTGGAAGTTAATCAACCAGTTCTAAAGACCTTCGGTCGCATGCATAAGCCATTTTCTGATCTCCTCGAACCACGATGACACCTTTTGGTCCTAGCATCTTTAAGCTTTGATAACCGTAATGTGTGGTTATTAGAAATTTTGCTAGAGCCGGACCACCAAGAATGTCGTTATATGCGGTTGCAAAATCAACCACGTCAAACGATATTTTTCTGTTCGGAAGTTATCAGGGCTTCCGAACGTTATCGGTAAGGGCACTTGTCCTATCGGTTTGGCGGTACAATCGGGGACTATGCCATGGAAGGCATATTTTACCGGTTTCACCTTGGATCTAGGAACCTACATTTCTTCCAATGCTCCCGAAAATAAAATATTTATAGAACTACCACCATCTATCAAGACTCGATTAACCTTGCAATTATTAATAGAAGGTTCAATTATAATAGGGAACCTACCTCGTCGAGTCGACGGAACGGGGTAGTCTTCTTTGGCGAAGGAGATTACCATGTTGGACCACCTTGATTGTTTGATGGTGATCGAAGACTTCGCAAGGTTGACCTCCCACTCCATGGCCTTCAGATGGCGTCGCGAGTCGTATGACGAAGATCCCCCGAAGATCATGTTGACCGTATGTTGAGATTCTTGGTACTCCATCTCTTCATCACCATCCTTGTCTTTCTTGGAGCTTGTTTCCCCTGATTCCTATATCGATGGAAGAGGGCATTTACCTATATAGTAATCCTCCAACTTCTTTTGCCAAGCACGCAGGTACTTAACATGCCCTGCCTGTTGATGAAGTGGGCACCACTTCTTATTTTTCTTAAACCCATCGGTCGGAATTTTCGCCTTTCCTCGACCGGTATAGTCTTTCTTACCTTTGGTAAACTTATATGGGACCGCTAATACTTCATTATTGTCTATTTTGCGGTGCTTCTTTTTCTTAAGAACCTTTTTAAGCTTCTTTTCTGGCTTCTCCGAGTCAGGTCGAGGAGTTTTATCTTTTTAATCTATGGCTTCACTCCATTCAACCGCTTCACTAGCGGCTGCGTACCTATCAGCCACGTCAAAAATCTCGGCGGTTGTTCGTGAAGGGTTCATGGCAATATCCTCCGTAAATCGCCGATTCCTCAAACCTGCCTTGAAAGCATGAATTACAGAAGATTTTGCAATCTCTGGTATCGAGTTACGAACCTGGCTAAACCTCTTGATATATTGACGAAGAGTCTCTTTTGGGTTTTGTCGGATCCGATGGAGGTCATCCTCCTTTCCAGGGCGATCATACGTACCCTGGAAATTTACGATTAAAAGATCGCAGAGTTATTCCCAATTGTAGATTGATCCGACCGGCTGGTTGAGCAACCAAGACCGGGCATATCCCTCCAGTACCGTAGGTAAGTTATTGGCCATTACATTTTCATCACCACCAGCAGCTCTGATAGCGGTGGTATAAATCTAGAGAAATGCCAACGGGTTCTGGGACCCATTGAACCTATCCATGTTGGCCGGTCGGAACCTATTAGGCTAACACACGGCCTGGAGCCCTACGAAGAAAGCTTGACAGCCCGTGACAGACTCATGGCGCCTTCTTTAAAAAGGTGCCGGATTGTGATCGGTCAGAGACCGGTTTCTAAGATTGGAAAACCGGGGCTCCAGTGCTCTAATCTGATCGTGCGCGTTAAGATGACGCCCTTGATCACCTGCTCGGCCTAGACGATGTCGCAGATCATCGGGGCCAAGCGAATAATCCTCTCAACGAGGGGAATGCGTGGTGGTTTGAAACAACCTCCTTCCTTCATGACTCATTGGTCGAAATCGTCGAGGAGGTCTTGGTACCGATCGATTCCCAACATACCTACGTTGCCCTCTGCCGAGGGAGGAACGTTGGGACGAAGTCATAGTGTGATTTTATGATGTCCTGTGTTCCCGGTACGCTTCTGTACGTTGCACGGTTTGTTGAAGATTTCTGATACCTGTCCCATCAATTGGACAAAGCTTGGAGCTCCTGCCAGAGCATGGTCAGTATTATTTAGAATATTCTGAATACGCTGCAGGTTTTGTACCGTTACTAAAGGTCTCGGAGGATTCATTGAGGTTGTTGGTGTTCGTAGACCTGAACCTTCTCCTGACCTCTTGCTTGGTCCCCTCCGATCCATCATCCTTGGTGGGGCAGAAACAGGTGTGTTAACTGATGGATGTCCATCAGTTCTGTCGCCTCTCGTAATTGGTGCTTGATTACCCGTGCCATTTCCATCAGTACATGGTGGTGAGGTAGTGTGTGCAGGACCGTACACGGCATTGCGATCAGTATTTCCGATCGCATTGACTTCGTGTTTCCAGCAGCGATCCTCTTGAGAACTTCTATTGTAACCAGTGGAGAGCTGCTCAGTGTTTCTGCTAGAGACTTCCACGACGGAGACCAGTCGGAGATGAGCACCTCCTGAGGTCTTCGTGGTGAACTCAGCCTGACCATGCGGGTTGCTGATCGTATGCGGAGCCTTATCGTTCCTACTCGGCGTATAACCTGTGAGAGCTTCATCGACACTGTTACCAAATGTCGGTTGACTCTGGAATTTTCAGAAGCCATTGGTGAGTACCTGTCAGCCATGATTTGTGTCGAGAATGTATGGATTCTCGAATTGTTGGGCTGCGGATTCATCAACTTTTTCGCCGGTCGGAAAGACCGGATTTATAGAGATTTTCGAACGCTCCGAGCTGGTTGGAGAGTCTTGTCCCTCGGGAAGTACCACTTGTCGCAGTGGTGCATCCTCATCCATCTGCTCGACTTCGCTGTTGTCAGCGACACGTGAACCGGCGGATGAGGAAGATGATGACGCCCAATCCTCTTGCATGGCCTGAATGCAGGCTTCCATGTTGAGATTAGAGTAGTCAACCAAATCGAACCAGTTCTCCTCGTCCCAAGTTCCTGCCATAGTCGCATGAACGATTATGAAGGGTGGGTGAGGATCTAACGAGCGAAGAACTTCTTCAGGAGAATTGCGTCTTCTTCCCCACGGTCGGCGCCAGCTGTCGATGATCAAATCACCGAACTTACAAATATATAAAAGATAGAGGAAAAATGGCATGTATCTCTTGGCAAGGAATGAGGCTGCTCTTTATTGCTATGAACTGGCTATTACAAGGTGTGACTGTAATCTAGACCAAAAAGCTAATTCTCCTAACACTGGAGCGCAATGCCCGCTATGACTTTGCAATCTAATTGACTAGTTGTCTTCTGAGAGTGATGGCGATCGATCTTCTCTTCGGTCTCTCCCTCTCCACCTTCTGCGGTCCTCCTTATGTAGTTGATGAAGCATTGACATGTATCCCTTGGAGAGACGTCTGTTGAGAAGTGACGCGTCTGATCGGAGAGAGGCATCAGTTGATAATGTATCAACTGTTGTGCGGTTATATGTCAGTGAGTCATTTAACCGTATTCCAGTGTTTTAGAGTTATGTAGCGTCATATGGTATGGAATATACAACACATGTTCCATTCGTCACACGGTAGAGGATATACCTGGACTCAGATCCAGATACCAGTTCAAAGCCTTGTGAGTATTTGACTAGTCGGAGACTAGGTTAGAGACCTTTTCCGACCAGGTTATGTATTATGTAACCTCTGGAATCCTTACGACCAGTGAGGTCGTTAGCCTTAGGGTTTACGACCATAAAGATGTATGGTCTCTATCTATTAAATAATAAATAGAGGTTTTAATCCTCGTTAAAGCCTCACAACACCATTAGCTCTGGTGAGCTTCCTTGTCCTCGCCACCCGCGTCATCGTGCGCCCCTTACCTCATTGATGCTCTTTTCTTGCTTGATGTAGCTTCAGGAACCCCGTAGCGTGAACGTGTCATCGTCTTCCTCACCTCCGTCGCACACTTCACTTCGGACCTTCGTGTTCCAGATGATAGCTTGAACCTCACCTGACCACGTCATTCCATGTCCTATACTTCTCTGATGTTTCTCCCTCGATTGATGATGATCCACATGCAAGGAAGCCCCCGAATCGACCTTCTTCCTCATTTCCAGCCACCGCAACCCTTTTCCAGTTAGTCGCCACGTCGGCGAGTCTCAGGTCGATTCCTTCTATCCATATCATTCTCAGTGTGCATGCAAGCTAATGTGCACCTCCTTGTAGCATCTCCATCCCTACAGCACGCTATCACTGAGAGCCTCCTTTGCGCCGCCGCTGCTCAATGTCACCAATCCACTCTGGTCATCCCCTGCCGCCTTAAAAGACCTTGGTGAGCTTCTAGTAGTCCTCTAGATCTTTTGCGCGCAATAGGTTAGAAGATTAGCTGGTGTAGCATAGACTTCATCGTAGCCGATCATGGCACCTCCGCGGGAAGCTTTGTCGTTGCTGCTCCGGTTACCATTGGTCCTCGAGCCGCTGTTAATAGCCTCGTAGGTGTCCTCTAGAGCCAGTGTGCACCACCTTTCGCCGCTGATTGGCTCAAATCGCGAAATCCACTTTGGACCCTAAGAGCTCTGACACTCATCTCAGGTGTAGCACCGCCTCCAGCCATCTCTCCGCCTCCACCACCACCCGTTGGCATCGCCGTCGAGAGAGGAATCCATTTTTCCCTTTGCCCAAGCTTCCCTATGCCTGTCTCACCGCTGGCAAGCTCACCATGGCGCATAGTCATGCGCGTAGCTCCGTTTCTCTCTCTCTCTGCCAGTGGGACCCATGTATTTAAAATGTTGATTAGCTCTTAATAACATTAGTTAAAAGTACAAAGTCAAAGACAGGTGGGACTGGCTTAAAAGGTAATAAAAACTAATCTTAAACGTGTTTAGTAAATGAGTAACTGGCATGTGGGATCACGTATTATTCTCGGTTTTAAAATATATTTTAAAACCCAAGATACTGACATGTGGGCCCTAGTCGTCAGTAATTAAAATTAGAATTATGTTTAATCATTAGTTAATAAATAATAAGTTTATGACATGTGGGACCACCTCTGATTTATAAATAAAATCAATAAAATAAAATATGAGTCACTGATAAGTAGGTCCCACATGTAAGTTAATAAAAATACAGAGAAAAAATAATAAGAAAAGCCGCTTTCAGTTGGAGGAGAATACATTTTCTCTATTAGAAAGCGAAAACCTCAGCAGAACTTAGAGAGGAATACACTTTTTCTGCTGGAAAGTGCAAACTTCCCAAAATACACTTTAGAAGTTAGCACTTTTTCTAATTTTTGGAATTTTGAAACCGAAGCAAATTAAAACGTTAATAACTTTTGCATAAAAACTCCAAATTGAATGAATATTTTTTTCAAATTCATTTAAAATCATGATCTACCTGAATATGCAAAAATATTTGGATTTTGTTGCTGTTGAAATTATTTTGCTATATTTAATTTGCTTCCGACTCTTTTGATTAGATGTCGATTGTTCGAATGACTTTTACGACGATACCCCATCCTCGAATTCAGAGCAACCAGAGCAAGTCAAGCACCTCATTTGACCATATTTATCATACTATTTTAATTATTGTACTTATTGTTACAAAATCTATTATGCATGTGTATATGTTTCATTAAAATTGCTATATTCAGGGTAAACGTAGCCATAATCCTATTCGATGCACAAATCTCCTTGAAATATTGATATCTTACTGTTGTAGCCATTAGATTATGGTATGGACAATATATGATGTTAATTTGAGAATTTTGAGCGCGAGTATCGCACAATTATTTAGTTATGCTAGTCTTTTACAAAAAAAAATGCAGAAAAGGGATGACATGATGAAATTGAAATTGAAAGTTTTGAAATGATGGTCTAGAGGGCTTTACCTCTGTTATTTTGTAAAATAAATAAATATAAAAAACTTAGTTTGCGACGTGGGCCAGTTATATTATATTATGATAAGTGTGAGAGAGTTATCTCACAAGTAGATAGGGGGAGATCCCCATCCTGGTCAATTAAGGACCGAACGCCAGCAAGCCCTCTCTAAGCTTAAGCGTACAACCACATGTGCCAGTATGAGACAGCATTAGCTAATTAAGTATTTGAAAACTAGCCTTGCACGTTGGTAGGTTGTGGTAGTGCGAGCATGACCGATGTAGGCATGTTCAAAGGGGCTCCCTTCACCACGTTGTTGGGCACAAAGCTTGCCGACACAACGGTGAATATCTCACTGAGATGGGGGTGTACCCAGGTGAAGTGAGGGTATTAATTCGTCAGGCTAGTACAAGGTTAGGACTAGGTGATATAAAGGCTTCGACACGTGCTCTGGGTTGCTTACCAAAGGTAGTGAGCGGTGGTATCGACCGATGCCAAACAAACTAGAGAATTCGTGTGCTGTGGGTAAAGTTGTACCCTCTGCAGAGTGTAAATCTATTTAAATAGTCGTATTCGCAGTAATGAGTGTGCTTAGTGCAACCTTATGGGTATAGTCTTAGTTTTCATAAAAACAGTTTCATTTGAAAAAGTAGGAAATGGTTTATAGGTTTATATTTGAGTTGAGTGTCATGTCTATGGCTGAAAATAAAATGTTGCTCGCAGCCGAGGAGAGTTGCGAATTGTTATTTGTTCAATTAGTTATTTATTGTCTTTTATCTACTTAACTGCTCTTTAAAATTTTCGCAAAATACTATGTATTGATATTACAAAGAAAATTTGTTTAATGCTGAAAATAACATGTAGCATAGAGCCTCGTCTCTTGTTAGCCTGGCATGTATACAAAGTTTGCAATACACTACAAGTCTTACTGAGTACACAATTTACTCAGCCTTGCTTAAATTGTTGTTCAGAGATAGAAGATGATCCTATGTTGGATGACACCTTCTTTGCACCCAGAACCAGTGGGTTCGGTGATGGGTCTTTCTAAGACTTATCTCTAGTCGGGTGCTTGAGGATTCGGATGGGCATGATACTGAAATTTTTTTAGTATACAAATTTTGCTTCCACTGTTGCATTTGCTACTTCAATACTTAAGCTTTTATTTAGCCAGTCGGCACTTGTATTGTAAATAATGTAATCGCTTAAGTTATGTATCATATATTATTTTATTATGTATGTATGAATGTATTGATGTGATTATCAATGCTGTGAATGTGTGTACTAGCCACTAATCATAGAACTAGTACGGTACATACACGAGAGTTTCGGGTATTCAAAACCCAGAGTCCGACACTTGTCCTCCAAGGACACGTGAGCACATACCAAATGACCAACATGTCCCTAGTCTAAATAGGAGATATCTATCTATTTTGTACATAGAAAGATTATTGGAATAAACGAGATCGCCGGATTGCTCTCTACATCTTGTGTCTATTTGTTCATCTAGTTTTGCTCTTGCTAATTGTGTGATTGTTCTTGCTGCTAGTTAAGATTATTAGTTGTGAGTATCATCAACGACACTAGTTATTTAACACGTCATCAACATCAACTGCACAGGCCATGGTATGTCGTCAAATTCCGCCGACCCCCTTCTAGTAGGAGAATCAATCTAGTAGCTCGTTTTTAGTTGCTTGTTTTGTCTACACGAATCGACGTCCTCTTGCGAAATGTCTTGTCCTAAAGTTTATCCCTGGTTAACGTAAGAAGTGAGTTAGCGGCTCACCCTTCCATGTGCGACATGCGTACGAATAAGGCATGATTGTAATAGTATTCATCAGCGCGCATCCTCGTCACTAGCTAGCATTCAGGCATGTCCCCTAAACGAAAAAAAAAAATTCTAGGGAGGCCCCCCCGTGCCTGCACGCACGCCACCCCCACCTGTGTCATTGGATCGCCACACACCGCGCGCCGTCTCGTCGTAGCTCAGCTGTCGTGCCTTCGATCCGCCGTCGCCAAGTAGGCAGGATGGCCACAGGCCATTGCCGTCACCGTCCTGCCCCAGATCCGCGCCCGTATTCATCGCCTCCGCCGATGCCGCACCATCATACGCCTCGACCACACCACTATCGTTGCGCCGTGCCTGCAAGCACGTGTCACGCCACTTCCACCGCTCGCTGTGTGCCTATAGCCACGTGTGTCGCCACCATCATGTGAGGCACTAGGGTTGCTAGAGTTAAAATCTTAGTGTCGGGTAAGTCGGGAGTTGGGTCACCGAACATTCCGGAATCGTTCTGGCCCAACAAGGCATAAGGTTGGATCAAATCCAGCCCAATAATGAATTTAGGCCGAAATAAATCGAACCTAATGGACATAATGGACATTTGCGGATAAGACCCTGAAGTTGTATATAATCATGGTGAATTCTCCCATGTAAGGAAATTTTTGCATAAAGGCCCTGAAGAATTGGGATATTCTGGCAATTTTCGGATTTATGATTTTCTTGCAGAATAAACCCTAGTTTTTTTGTGTAAAATCGGTAATCTCATAGGAAAAACCGTTCAGGTTTCTGGTTTTTGACCGGAACAGTGAAATCTAAGGCTCTTTTGTAACTTATACCTTGCGGTTTAGGTTAATTACATTAACTTTTAGTTAGTTTCTAAAATAACCATAACTAATCATAGAAACTTGGTTTTTAGGCTTATGAGCTTCCAAATATTTATGAAACTTTAGACATAGTACATATTTGGAAGCATCATATTTTGATGGTTCCTTTCCTAGCATTGTGTGCTTGGGCAGTTGTTTATGGGATTTTGGTCATTCAGAAACTTGGTAAAAAAATACATAATTAATTGCACACAGATGCATGGTTCTAGGTGTTCTCGGGCGCGAGATCTCGAGCGTTCTCATGCGTGAGGTCCCAAGTATAAGGATAATGCTAGCAAAATTCTAGGAAATGAAGAAAATTATAGATTAAATCAATCTTTATTAATTTGCACTTGTTTCATGCATTTAAAATATTTTAGTAGCAGTAAACCTGTACAAAATTGCATGGAAAATGTTGACATCATTAAGAGGGATTTTAACTGCCCTGGATGGTGGTAACCATATCACTTGACACTAAATATTGACATTATACCCATATCTCTTAGTCAAGCCACAATGCAAGGAGCACCGTAGCTCGTCGTTGTGCAGGAAGTGCCACCGCACACGCCATCGTGCAAAATCAATTGTGCTCCTGCAAGCACAATATGACCGGATAAAATTGTCGCTTTTTGGACGAGAAGTCCGTGGAGGATTCTAATCCTGTCATGCACCGTATTGTCTATCAAGTAGACTATGTAAGCAAGCAGTTTACTAAAGCTGACATGATTGAGAAGACTATGTCCACCTTCCACCTTAGAAATTTGAATTTACATGTAACACCTTAGCCCCTGGAATGCTACTAAAAATAGCATAACAAAAACTAAGTTAAGATTTTTCTCTAAATTTTGACAGAGACTCCTTTGAATCTTTGACCTAAAAGGGAGTTCCAAACATCGAACAAGAATATGAGAAAGATAATCAATTACCAAATCTTAAAACATAACCATAAACATTTCCATGAAAGCATTCACTCTATTACAAAGTAAATAAAATACATCTCGAAGAGTGAATACGATCATAAAGATAAATCACATTCTCTAGTAGGTTCCTCCAGTTAAACTTAGAATTCAAAATTAACGAGCATGATGATAACATGGTGGAGTGCATCAAGTTTTATTTCTAGCCTTTTCCATGCATGTCGCTTTGCAAGAGGTACCTATAAATAAATAAACAAAATAACAAGCATGAGTCCATGACTCAGCAAAGTACAACAAGGTAATAAGCCAAATCTCATAAACAAACTTTGAATTTAACATATTTAGTCATCCACAATAAAATCATAACTATTCAACTTCTAATGCCATGCAATGCAAATGCCTCAAATGCACATTCCTTTTCTCTTTGCATTTACTGGTAATACGGAGTATGCATCCGTCAATGCATACTCATGCTTGTGCCTTCTAGCACAGGGACCTCAAACCCACACTCCACGAGTGTGGGGACCTTATGCCCGTCCAATACATGACGGAGACTTCAAATAAATCATTGCTTGACTACCACGTAGTCTAAGACTCAAGGATGAATGTTTTGCTGCAAATGAGCATAATATACTTAATCGATCATGAGCATATATCATCCAACAGCAAGATCAAGAATAAGATTCATACAAGTACAACAATAGCAATTTCATGAGTTTCTTTCTCCATATATGCTACACACTACTTGCACTTGCCTCAACCATGTGATTGGTGACGACGTGTAGAGGACTCTAACCCCGATTTCACACTACCACCCTTGAAGACCGTGATGAGAGCCCCTGAAATTCCCTACGAGATCAACCCCCTCTTCTTTCCTTCTTCCATTTCCTCCTTTCTTCCTCTCCCTTCCTCCCTCTTCCTGCTTGGCCGGCGGCAGCAATACACAAGAACAGCAGGGCTACGCCTAGGAGGAGATGGCAGCAAGGTCCAAGGGTGCGGCTACTGATGAACCCTAAGGTTTGATTTGTTGGCCCGATCTTTCGATGAGAACGATAAGTTCGGTAGTCATCGCTCAACTCTCACGATCCTGGCTACGAACACGCAAGGCTCGAAACCACGCAATCGCTGAACTGCTCGACAAGTCGTTATCAACCGTGCACGAATACCCAGATGACGTGATCACGAAGATCAATTCCTGCATACACCAAAGAAGCACGCAAGAACAAGATAAAACGCAATCTCATGTATTGCAAATAAGATTGAAATATTTGATAAAGTTGGGATTCCGAAGTGGTATTCAGGGTTGGTCTAGTCGACACAAGCCAATACACGAAGTTGCAATGTAGCTAACTTTTAACTAAACAAAATCCAAGGAAACTACAGGGGGTGCGTCCTCCTTAAATAGGGGATGAGGAGTCACAAATATAAAAGAAATAGAGGGGTGGGACTAAAGGCATAGATTACTGTTCATGTGAACAGTAATCACGCCCCCAGGTGGGCCGGCGGCATATGGGCCAATTCCGGTACGATTACAAGGCCCAAATCGGCCCAAATTGGTGACATAGCACCTTCTTTTGACAATTACGAAGTCTACAGAAGGAATTTGGAGGTGAGGCTAGATCCGTTGGAAAGATATCGTCGTTAGCTTTCCAACAAGCCCAAGAACACCCGAATCGGACTCCGTTTGTAAAAGTTATATCTGTTTTAAGTTGGTGCTGTCAGTTGATTCCGGAGGCCGAACTGGATTCCGAACGGGTCCAAATTCGAATCGCTTGCTTGTCTTGGACCAAAAGTGACACGGTGCTGCACATATATATATTTCATCATTAGGTAGCATCATATAGTTCATATAATATAAAGACACTCCTAAAAACAAGCTCACCGATAATTTAAGTGAAGCGTCTGAGCTCTTCTACTTGGAACAACAAGCATAGCAAATATGGTTGTATCCATAGGGGTCATGTCCTCATCATCCTCCCTTTCTTGAAAACAAAGCCGTCCTCGACTTTTGATAAGCTGAAAATAGGGTAATAAAGAAGCCAAGGTGTATGCATGGTATATGTATATGTCATCTGTTTTAACGGTTCTTCGTTGTTGCACAATTAATGTTAGACGATAACAAAGAATTATAAAAGATCATTGTATTATTAACCTAAGAGTAAGCATATATGTGAATGATCAAAAAAAAAGTTCTCACATAGCAATTATTGCAACTAGTTTTGCAAATGTAAGTGAAGCATTTATGCAGTTCAAATCTCTGAATTTGTAAACTTGCAGTGATAGCACATAAGGGCAAATCTAGCACTTTTGGAATCAAACAAAATTCATTCATATAATCATATTTCAATTGAGTGTTAGCAAATTCATCTAGCAAGGGTGAAAAGATTTGAAAGTTCTTCCATACTTCAACATTATTATGCACATTGTCAATTCTATTTGGTGCAAAAAGAGGCGAACACAGAGGGATTGAATGATCACTAAATTTTATTTTTCTCTCACAATGAACAAGATTCAACACACAATAATTATTGTTTAAAATAACAAACTTCAATTCATCCATGTGATCACAAGTTATGCATATTCGATATACCATAAATTGATTGTCTACACCATAATCTCCAACTAATTTAAAACAAAGAGGTGTAGGTGCTAGATAGAGAATTTAGCGATGAAAGTTCGAAACTTTTTCATAGCACATTCCAAACTAACGGGCTCATTAAGAATGATATAACACAACGCATCGTATGGATATTCTATCAAGTACTTCCTTATGTGTAATTAATTCGACTGTGTGAAATTATGTGACTTGATTAGCACATGGTTCGTTCAAGTTAACACAAGGAATATCAAAAGATTGCACTACAATGTATATACTCACAAGGTCGCTCTATGTCATGTCAGAACATCAAATCGGTACCTTTGTCATTATTGTCCTTCTCGACATCAGAGGTACCTCAAACTTCTCCTCCGATGACATAAGATGCGCGGATCATCCTTCATCTCTTCAAGTGTCTCGGCGGTATCTGTGGATGGAGTGGGAGGCAAAATAATGTTAGCATTTTCAGTTACCTTAGGTTGCACCTCACTTGTGACCGTGGGTGGTGGAGGTACAAAACGACGTTGTAATTTCTTCTTCATCTGCTCCCATGTGTACATGAAGTGGTACTCGGTATTCGACCACCAATGTTGAACATCACCGATCAGCGCCGTCCTTGCTCTTCTCATCTTCTCATAAGGATCAAGGTCGTGTCTTTCAAAGTAGTTTTCCAACATAGTAACCCATATGAAATAGTCCAACGATGTACTCTCAGCGGTGAGTGGCATGATGTATAATGGTAGTTGTTTACCTTTGAGTTCAAATCTGCCCGTGATGTGATCATAATCTATCAACTTTAACCAACCTGTCATTGTTAGTAGAAAACGAGGAAACAAATCACAGTGTATATGCTCCTATCAACTACTAGGTTTTGGCGCTTCAACAGTTGCTCTCTCACAACACCTTACCAAGTTCTTACTAGTTCTTACCAATGCAAAGAAGGAAGTGGTACAACCGTGGTCGGTTCGTGATACTCTCACTTGTGATCAGCCCAACGATTGCGAGGAACGACACCTGCTGAGTTAGTAGGAAGTGGAGCTCGGAAGGCTAGTATGTAGTAAAGGAATAGCAATTATTCAATTCAGCATGCAAAGTTGAAAAGCAGTTCAAAGTACTAGTCACAAGTGCTGATCCTAGTCTAATCAAAGTTTAGCTAATCAAAGCCCCACTAAGAGATGTGTATGTACGCACACGCAAAGATAAATGTGACTTGATGTAAGCAATGGAAAACCTCACAACAAGTGCTAGGAGAGACGCTAACCAACTACTCAAACTTCTTTGTAGGGCACAAGATGGTTCACACGATGTAGAGCACAAAAACGGAATAACGTGCAGCGTAAACAGCCCTTTAGTTTAAGCAGAAAATAATAGTTAGTCTCGAGAGATGAAAAAGCAAAGTTTTATATGGCTTATATATACTCGTTTGAAAGGTTTCGATGAGATTTACAACTTTGCAGTTGAGGCAAACCCCAAATTCTGAAGGAAAGACCAAAAGAAACGGCAAAAACCGAAACCAAAAACTTGTGACGCGAATTCGGAGCCGAAAATGACCGATTTTGGGTTCCCAGGAGGGAGACTAGTGCATTAAGTGGAAAGTATGCGCCTCGTTGTTAGCTTTCCAACGAGTCCAAGAACGTCCAAATCGGACACCATATGCAAAAGTTATGCCCGTTTTATTGAAGGTCTCTCGGAAACGGAATTGTACTCGGACTGGAAACCGACTCGGTTTCAATCTTTAAATTGCTATATCTTTTGATTCCGTGAGCTAATCTTGCTGAAATTTTTTGTGCAAGTTTGTGGATAAATGTAGAAGGGCTCCACCAATTTGCACTGATTTTGGTGTAAGATTGTTTTTTTTTCTTTTTTTTTCTACCACGGCTTTTGTTTTGTGTGGCGGCCTCTTTCTCCTTTTTTTTGCCGGCTCTAGGGTTTTTCACAAGTCGCGAATACAACAAAGTGTTCTCTTTTTTTTGGTGCAGATTAGAGGAGTTCTAACCCACGAATTTTCTGTTTTAGATGCAAAAACTAAGAACCCTAAAAGAACGATTAAGCGACGCAAAGGAAAAACACGAGAAGCAATCTAGACAACGACCAACTAGACAATAACTAGAACTAAAGATCAGCAACTAGACACGACAATGTAACTAAATATTCAACAAGCAAACCTAAAAGAAAAAATTGCAAAGGCTCAAAGGGCTTGGTATGGATGATAGATGCGAATTTTTTCTTTTGGTAATTTTCTCGACTCTAGGTATGAAAACGAATCTACTACTAGAAAACAGGAAACTCTCACCGAAGAACTGTAGCTCTGATACCACTTGATGAACCCTAAGGTTTGATTTGTTGGCCCGATCTTTCGATGAGAACGATAAGTTCGGTAGTCGTCGCTCAACTCTCACGATCCTGGCTACGAATGTAATACCCTGAAAATAATATTAATATTAATAAAAGCGTCTTAAGGGTCGGAGAGTAATTAAATTAATTAGTTAAAGAATTTAGGGCTTGTGCGTAATTAAAGAATTTAGTATACGTGGAAATAGGATATTTCAGATTTTTTGTGAGCTGTATAAATAGGTTGTGGATTTTCTAGAAACCCTATTAGCTTTTCTATCTCCTCCACGCCGCCCAACCAATTTCCAAGCCGCCGCCAGCTTCTTTTTCTTTTCTCCCGCCGATCCTCGGCCGCAGTCGCGTCATTGCGCGCTTGTCTTGTGCGCCGGCCCGAGATCGGCTGCAGCGTTTTTTCTTCATCTTCGCCGCTAGATTGTTGCGCCGCCAGCTGGAAGCCGAGCCGCTCCTCGCGCCGGATTGCCTTTGTGCGGTCGCGTAGTCGCCATTGGATTGCTTCTTGTGCTCTGCTGCGTTGCTCGCCGATTCGATTCTTCTTGGCTGTCGCATGGAAGCCACCCGAGCCGAATCCCCTGCAGTGCTGTGCTGCTGATTTTTCTGCCGAGCGACTGCTGCTGCGCCGAGCCGAGCCGACCAACCGACTGCTGCTGCCGCGTGTGCGTCGACGTCGTCGCGTGGAGGTTTGCTGCAGGTTTTCCTCTGGTTTGCTAGACGCTGTTAATTAGAGTTTATAAGCAAGATTAATTAGTGAGGATTTAGAATTTCTAATAGAGGGGCCGATTATTGAATCTGTTTAGCCTGTTGTCCGTTGTACGGTTTATTCGGTCACCTTAATGACAAAGTTTGGAAATCTCATCTACTAGTTAATTGTAGATAATTTCGATATCTTTCTATAGCATGTTTTATTATGTCAATCGGACAAGTAGATTTTGAGTTATGTTTTTCGGAAGACCGCTGTTTTTACAGTTGTCGTCTTTCGGCGCTGTTTTGGTAGATCGGTTATTAAAAATAGTAAATAGCTTAATTAGAGTTTTTGATCTACATGAAAGTTGTAGATAATTGTCCAATGGTTCTGTAGAATCTGAGAACGCGCATTTTGGTTGAGTAAAACAAAAGTTATGAATTTAGGAAGACCTGCTGTTCCGAAGCGGACAGATCGGCTTTCGGAGCTAAATACGGAGGGTTAGATGATTTAATTAGAAGTCTGTGTAATCTAAGAAAATGTGGATAATTTTATAAGGAATCCAGAATGGGGTGGTTTGTGGTGATCGGACTTTTGAGTCAAAAGTTACGTTCGTTTTAGTAATAAGTCAGCTATGGGTAACTTTTCGGTACCGGCGTAACGTGGTATATTTGGGGACGTGTAGGAGCGTTGTCGATTGATTGTTGTTCTTATGATGCTGCAGTTTGTATTGAGAATTTGTGTATATAATGTAGGAGAGGCGTCGTGCTTGTTGCCATCTTCTAGTCAAATCGTGCGTCGCAACTAGTAAAGGCAAGTGCATGGTAGACAGCGATCAATGATCGATCACTGTTTTCTTTATCTTCTATTACCATTATTGTTGTGCTTTTGTTTTGTTTAATTGCAAGCAATGAAATGGTATGAATTTATATTGTTAATGGACATGATGAAAAGTTGGATATGATGTTTATGATGGAGTTTTGCATATTTTGCATACATAAGCATCGTTGCATATGAGCAGGTGATCATGAATGATCACAACTCCACGGGAGTGGAGGAGGTCCCCGATCCTTTTGGAGGAACGGGCTTGAGAGTGAATGTTGTCGCGAGCATTCACTCACGCTATACCGGTATACGCGAAAGAAGTGCATGTGGACATGTAGAATAGAGTTGCATTCATAAATGAGGTTAATGACTGAGAATATTAATGAAAGTACCTGTGATGATAGTGAAGTATTGAATGCTGTTGATTTATTATTATCGTTGTATATCGATGTGTTTGCTGAGTCGTGGACTCACCCTTGCTCTATTGTTGTCTTTAGGTGATCTTCGAGGATGCCGTAACTGAGAGCGAGTAGAGCACATGGACATCACATGATCATTCGCCATGATAATCTTTTCATTCAATCTTGGTTTACACTTGGACATGTTAGTTATTGAATAAAGTTTAGGACATCCTTTGGACTAGACTATTTGCTTTATTAATCTGGATTCATTGGTTGAGGCTATTTTGGATTATTTACTTGGTTATAATTTCCATTGCTCATTTATTGTCATTTGATCCATAATTATGCATGTCCTTTTTGTAGTCCATTGATATGTTTGTTAATGTTTTCTTGCTGTAATTTTATAGTGTGTCGATAATTATTAGTGTAAATAGTAGTGTGGTGGCATTCTAGGCTCAGTGTTGGGCTGGGGTGTTACAGTTGGTATCAGAGCGGGCTTTAGGTCCGTGGTGAATAGAGTAACAACATAGGCAAACTAAAATTGTTAAAATTTGTTTTAGTTTAGTAAATCAACTAAAATTTGCTAATGGTTAACTAACCTAAAATTTGACACACTAGTGCATGATGAGGTTAGAGAGAGGTACGAATATAGTTTTTACGCCTGCTATGTTGTTTATTGATGGATGAGTTTATTTTGATCTTTGAACTCACCGTATTGTTGATTGTGGTTGATAGCTATGCCGAGGGGTAGAGGACGTGGTCGTGGTGGCGCGATCGTGGAGGTCGGGGTCGCGAAGAGGTTCCGTGGAGCCACCTCCTGTGAGTGTATGAGTCGATGAGCGAGGGGTTGCTGACCCGCCTCCGGTTGGGGTCTAGGATGAGACGCCCGCTTTGCTGAGAGAGTTGGTGGGAGAGATCCGTGCTCTTCGTCAACAGGCGCCGGCAGCCCCTGTTGTTGCGGCATCTGTTGTTGCTCCTGTCGCACATCCTCCGGTTCCTGAGGCGCGGATGTCACTTCGAGTGGATGGGGTTGAGGTTTGATTCGCTTGACGGGTCGGGCACACCGGTCCAGGCAGCGGACTGGTTGCGCTACATGGAGAGGCAGTTTGGAGCTTTAGAGATGTCTTCACCTCAGAGGGTCCGTTTTGTAGCCTTTCAGCAAAGGGCAAGCGGATATTTGGTGGAGGGCGTGTTGTCTTCGAGGACCGCCACTCAAGGGCCGCCACTTGGGAGGACTTCGTTGATCGGCTCAAGGGAAGTTCTACCCTACTCTTTCGTTGAGAAGATGGAGGTTGCCTTGACGACCTTTGCTCGGGGAAGAGGTCTATTGCCGAGTATGAGGTCGAGTTCAACAACTTGGTTCGCTTTGTCCCTTCAAGAGCGAACGATGATCTTCGAAGGCCAAGAGGTTCCGTCTGGGTCTCACCTCGAGTACCGACATGTGTTGGGAGCTACTCCACTCGTGATTACACTGTGGTGGAGCAAGCTAGGGGCATGGAGTTGGAGATGCACTCACAAAGGGGCAAGCAAGCCTCGTGGATCGGTAGTTTCGTGGTGACCAAGAGGAGCTCTAGTGAGGGAAGTGGGTCTGCTCAACACCTTTCAAGAAATTCAAGGGAGGACTGCAATCTTTCGTGTCTAAGCGCCGAGGCCGTTCTCTTCTTCGCGCCTCGTTCTTTGCAAGTACTCACTCTCTTCGTCCCTGTAAGGTGGCATGCTTTGCTTTAAGTGCGGTGATGGACACCACTGGCTGCTGAAAGTGCACTTGGACGGAGATTGCCGCCGCAGTGGCCGACGGGTCACAAGGAGCGGTGTGTCGCGTAACCCGCTAAGCGTGATCAAGTGGGAGCTGTGCCATCTTCTTCTTCTTCGGGGTCCTACTCGAGGATCTTTCCAGATGATGATCGCTTCCTCCAACGATGCCATTTCTTCGCTTGGGCGCCCAAGAGGGTACTCATCGGCACCGCCACCTTCGACCGCCAAAGTTGCACGACCGCTTTACCGCACCGCCACAAAGAGATTGTTGGGGCTCTCGCCGCCCGCCGTCGTCTTCTTTCGCCATGGCGCCACGGATTGTACGCCATGCCTCTCGCAGAGTCTGCGGGTCGTCCCGACGTGGTGACAGTACTTTGCTTGTGGATTCGCTTGATGCTTTAGTCCTTTTGATTCGGGGCTACCTTTTCGTTTGTTTCGCTGGCGTTTGCTAGAGAGCGAACTTGAGTATGCAATGGATTTCTCGGTCGGTGTTAGTTAGTTCTCCCGAGGAATTATTGCTAGCTCTCTGCTTGTCCCGGTGTTCTATTGTTATTGATGGAGAGAGGTTCACGGCGAATTTGATAGTTATTCAAATGGAGCCGCTCGACGTTATCTTGGGTATGGATTGGTTGCACTCTTATCGAGCCGTGATATCTTGTTTCAGAGAATCTCTGTGCGCACCTCGTGCTGGGAGACTTTGACCTTTCAGGAGTGCGCCCGCGCTCTCTTTCAATGTTGGTTGGGCTGTTCTCGGCCGTGCGATGAAAATCGGGCTTCTTTTAGCTCTTGGCGAAACCGAGCGTGGCTTCGCAGATTGAGGAGATTCCGGTGGTCGGTGATTACCGGATGTGTTCCCACCGAGCTCCGGTTTGCCACCGTGCGAGATGTGGAGTTTCGTATTGATCTTGTTCCGTACTCGTCCCATCTCGATGTCTCCATATCGACTAGCACGTCCGCTTCGTGACGAGTTGAAGAAGCAATTGGATGATTTGTTGGCTAAAGGTTTGATCAGCGTAGTGTATCGCCATGGGGAGCTCCTGCTCGCTCACGAGAAGAAGGATGGGAGTTGGCGCATGTGTATTGATTATCGTGCGCTTAATGCGTCACGATCAAGAACAAATATCCATTGCCCCGCATTGAGGACTGTTTGATCGGTTGAATGGAGCTCAAGTGTTCTCCAAGATTGATCTCCGATCGGTATAACCAAATCCGTGTGCGTGAGCAGTGATGTAGAGAAGACCGCTTCTCCACCGTATGGGCATTATGAGTATAAAGTTATGTCTTTTGGATTGACTAATGCACCGCCATTTTATGGAGACCATGAACAACATGTTACACGAGTATCTAGATGATTTCGTGGTGGTGTTCATTGATGATATTCTTATCTATTCCAAGACCAATGAGGATCATGAGCGCCATTTGAGGTCGGTTTTAAAGACTTTGAGAGAGCACAAGTTCTATGCTAAGTTGAAGAAGTGTGAGTTCGGATTTCGTATGGGTTTTCGGGTCATGTGATTAACCCTCGTGGCATTGTCATTGATCCTAGTAAGGTCTCCACAAGTGGTGGATTGGAAGAGGCCGACTAGTGTGAAGGAGGTGAGGAGTTTCTTGGGTTTGGCTGGGTATTATCGGCGTTTTGTGCAGGATTTCTCTATCATCGCCAAACCGATGTCTCAGCTTACTCAGAAAGGTGTGAGATTCCAGTGGACCGATGAGTGCGAGCGCAGCTTTTGCATTTTGAAGGACAGTTGGTGACCTCTCCTATTCTCACTCTTCCCGAGCCGGGAAAGCGGTTCACAGTCTTTTCAGATGCGTCTCGAGTGGGTCTTGGCTGTGTTCTCATGCAAGACGGTAAGGTGATTGCTTATGCGTCGAGGCAGCTAAAGAAGCACGAGCAGAATTATCTCACTCATGATTTGGAGTTGGTCGCGGTTGTTTTTGCTCTCAAGATTTGGAGGCATTATCTATACTGGCGAGCCTTGTGATATTTTCACGCATCACAAGAGTCTCAAGTATATCTTCACTCGTAAGGATCCGAATTTGAGGCAAAGGAGGTGGTTGGAGTTGATCAAGGATTATGATCTTACTATTCAAGATCATCCGTGCAAGGCCAATGTAGTTGTCGATGCTCTTAGTCGCAAGGCGACTCTGCTACTCTAGATTGCCTTATTGCTGATTTTGATCGCATGGGTATATCCTATTGTTATGCCGCACGACACATGTTGAGACACGCTTGATTCTTGAGTCACTATTCGGCACCAAAGTGGAAGCACAACAGAGTGACCGGTTACTACAGGAGGTTAGGAAGCGTCCGGATTAAGGCAAAGAGGGTGATTTCGTATGGATGATTTTGGTACTTTGAGGTTTAAAGGCCGCTTTGCGTACTACAAAAGGCGGAGGTCAAAGATGATATCTTGAGGGAGGCACATCGCACTCGCACAATCGCTCATCCCGTGAGACTAAGATGTATCGAGATTTGAAACAAAATTTTTGGTGGAAAAGAATGAAGGTGGACATTGCTAATTATGTGGCTTCTTGTGGTGTTTGTCGCCAAGTGAAAGTCACACAAGCGCCCCGCAGGTTGTTGCACCTTTGGAGGTTCCCAGTGGCCTTGGGATGATATCTCTATGGACTTTGTGGTGGCGCTACCTCGCTCGCCATGAGGAAGGATGCGATTTGGGTAGTTGTGGATCGATTCAAGAAGTCCGCACACTTCATTCCTATTCGCACGACAAATTCAAATGAGTGATCTAGCTCCTATTTATGTGCGTGAAATAGTAAGACCGCATGGTGTGCCAAAGACCATCGTTTCGATGAGGGATGCAAGTTTGTCTCCAAGTTCGGGAGAGTCTGCAGAGTGCATTGGGCACACAGCCCGCTTTAGTACAAATTCCACCCACGCATGATGGGCGATCAGAGCGGACTATTCGGACTTTGGAGGACATGTTGCGATCTTGCGTTCTATCTTGGAAGGGTAGTTGGGAGGACCATTGCCACTTGCGAGTTTGCTTATAATAACAGCTACCATTCCAAGATTAAAGCCGCGCCATTTGAGGTTCTCTATGGCGGAAGTGCGATCGCCAACGTGTTGGGATGCGCTTGAGAGAAGGCGCTTTGGGTCCGGACCGATTCAAGACCGTTGAGCGTGTGGCCATGGTGAGGCGTAATCATTAGCGACTCGAGTAGACGAGAAAAGTTATGCCGATTTGAGGAGGCGTGACTTGGAGTTTGCGTGGGTGACCAGTGCTCTTGAGAGTGTCCCCACTAAAGGCATTGTTCGGTTCGGTACCAAAGGGAAGCTTAGCCCGAGGTACGTTGGACCATTCCTGATTATTGCAAGAATTGGAAAGTTAGCCTACCGCCTGGACCTGCCTGAGTCCATGCGTGGAGTTCATAATGTGTTTCACGTCTCGATGCTGAGAAAGTTTTTGAGAGATCCAGAGCATAAGATTTCATTAGAGCCGCTGACTATTGAGCAAGACCTCACAGTTGAGTCGCGTCCGGCGCGCATTCTGGAGAGGTCGGAGCGAGTGCTGAGGCACAAGACGTTGTATAAATAGGTTGTGGATTTTCTAGAAACCCTATTAGCTTTTCTATCTCCTCCACGCCGCCCAACCAATTTCCAAGCCGCCGCCAGCTTCTTTTTCTTTTCTCCCTCTTTGATCCTGCGGCGCTTGTGCGTCGCTGCTTTGGCGCCAAGCTTGAGATCGCTTGCCGCGTTTTTTCTTCATCGCCGCCGCTAGATTGTTGCGCCGCCAGCTGGAAGCCGAGCCGCCTCGCTACCGATTGTCTTTGTCTTGGGTGCGTAGCTACCGATTGGATTCTTCTTTGCTCTGCTGCGTTACTCTTGACTGTACTTCTGCTTGCGCCGCATGGAAGCCACCCGAGCCGAATCCGCAAAGGTCTTTGTCTTTGCTGATTTTTCTCGCCGAAGCGATCGCCGCCGCGCCGAGCCGAGCCGACCAACCGATCGGCTTCCGCCACAGTGCGCCGACGCCGTCGCGTGGAGGTTTGCTGCGCAGGTTTTCCTCTGGTTTGCTAGACGCTGTTAATTAGAGTTTATAAGCAAGATTAATTAGTGAGGATTTAGAATTTCTAATAGAGGGGCCGATTATTGAATCTGTTTAGCCTGTTGTCCGTTGTACGGTTTATTCGGTCACCTTAATGACAAAGTTTGGAAATCTCATCTACTAGTTAATTGTAGATAATTTCGATATCTTTCTATAGCATGTTTTATTATGTCAATCGGACAAGTAGATTTTGAGTTATGTTTTCGGAAGACCGCTGTTTTTACAGTTGTCGCCTTTCGCGCTGTTTTGGTAGATCGGTTATTAAAAATAGTAAATAGCTTAATTAGAGTTTTTGATCTACATGAAAGTTGTAGATAATTGTCCAATAGTTCTGTAGAATCTGAGAACGCGCATTTTGGTTGAGTAAAACAAAAGTTATGAATTTAGGAAGACCTGCTGTTCCGAAGCGGACAGATCGGCTTTCGGAGCTAAATACAGAGGGTTAGATGATTTAATTAGAAGTCTGTGTAATCTAAGAAAATGTGGATAATTTTATAAAGAATCCAGAATGGGGTGGTTTGTGGTGATCGGACTTTTGAGTCAAAAGTTACGCTCGCTTTAGTAATAAGTCAGCTATGGGTAACTTTTCGCACCGCGTAACGTGGTATATTTGGGGACGGTAGGAGCGCTTGTCGATTGATTGTTGTTCTTATGATGCTGCAGTTTGTATTGAGAATTTGTGTATATAATGTAGGAGAGGCGTAGTGCTTGTTGCCATCTTCTAGTCAAATCGTGCGTCGCAACTAGTAAAGGCAAGTGCATGGTAGACAGCGATCAATGATCGATCACTGTTTTCTTTATCTTCTATTACCATTATTGTTGTGCTTTTGTTTTGTTTAATTGCAAGCAATGAAATGGTATGAATTTATATTGTTAATGGACATGATGAAAAGTTGATATGATGTTTATGATGGAGTTTTGCATATTTTGCATACATAAGCATCAAGCAGATATGAGCAGTGATCATGAATGATCACAACTCCACGGAGTGGAGGAGGTCCCGATCCTTTTGGAGGAACGGGCTTGAGAGTGAATGTTGTCGCGAGCATTCACTCACGCTATACCGTATATCGCGAAAGAAGTGCATGTGGACATGTAGAATAGAGTTGCATTCATAAATGAGGTTAATGACCGAGAATATTAATGAAAGTACCGTGATGATAGTGAAGTATTGAATGTCGTTGATTTATTATTATCGTTGTATATCGATGTGTTTGCTGAGTCGTGGACTCACCCTTGCTCTATTGTTGTCTTTAGGTGATCTTCGAGGATGCCGTAACTGAGAGCGAGTAGAGCACATGGACATCACATGATCATTCGCCATGATAATCTTTTCATTCAATCTTGGTTTACACTTGGACATGTTAGTTATTGAATAAAGTTTAGGACATCCTTTGGACTAGACTATTTGCTTTATTAATCTGGATTCATTGGTTGAGGCTATTTTGGATTATTTACTTGGTTATAATTTCCATTGCTCATTTATTGTCATTTGATCCATAATTATGCATGTCCTTTTTGTAGTCCATTGATATGTTTGTTGATGTTTTCTTGCTGTAATTTTATAGTGTGTCGATAATTATTAGTGTAAAGAGTAGTGTGGTGGCATTCTAGGCTCAGTGTTGGGCTGGGGTGTTACAACGAACACGCAAGGCTCGAAACCACGCAATCGCTGAACTGCTCGACAAGTCGTTATCAACCGTGCACGAATACCCGGATGACCTGATCACGAAGATCAATTCCTGCATACACCAAAGAAGCACGCAAGAACAAGGTAAAACGCAATCTCATGTATTGCAAATAGGATTGAAATATTTGATAAAGTTGGGATTCCGAAGTGGTATTCAGGGTTGGTCTAGTCGACACAAGCCAATACACGAAGTTGCAATGTAGCTAACTTTTAACTAAACAAAATCCAAGGAAACTAGAGGGGGTGCGTCCTCCTTAAATAGGGGATGAGGAGCCACAAATATAAAAGAAATAGAGGGGTGGGACTAAAGGCACGGATTACTGTTCATGTGAACAGTAATCACGCCCCCAGGTGGGCCGACGGCATTTGGGCCAATTCCGGTACGATTACAAGGCCCAAATCGGCCCAAATTGGTGACATAGTACCTTCTTTTGACGATTTCGAAGTCTACTGAAGGAATTTAGAGGTGAGGCTAGATCCGTTGGAAAGATATCGTCGTTAGCTTTCCAACAAGCACAAGAACACCCGAATCGGACTTCGTTTGCAAAAGTTATATCTGTTTTAAGTTGGTACTCACAGTTGATTCGGAGGCCGAATCGATTCCGAACGGGTCCACTGAACCGCTTGCTTGTCTTGGACCAAAAGTGACATGGTGCTGCACATATATATATTTCATCATTAGGTAGCATCATATAGTTCATATAATATAAATACACTCCTAAAAACAAGCTCACCTGATAATTTAAGTGAAGCGTACGAGCTCTTCTACTTGGAACAACAAGCATAGCAAATATGGTTGTATCTATAGGGGTCATGTCCTCATCAGCTACTATAGCGCATTTATGGTAATCAGAGCAGCGTGGTATCGTGTAGTACGTGAGGTGCGGCTATCAGAGTCGCTAGGGTTTTTGGTGACTTGATCCCCCCTCCCTTGCCTTCAAGTGGGCTACCTTCCCCCCATGTCTAAGGCCGGCTCTTTCCCCCGCGACTATGGGTTGGCAGCCCAAAACACTATCAAAATTCTGAATTTTAGTTACTACACTCAAATTTCTTAATTCCAAATGCTAAATGTTATGAATTGTTCTCTGTCCCGCTAGTTGCGGAGAAATAGAGTGATCTCCTGATGAAGAATCACATTGTTAGTCCCATAGGGACTATGCCTGTTCGAGAAGAACATGTAGATAGAATGCTCATAGCCACAGAATAGGCCATGGATAGTCTAGTGGAAGGGAAATAAAGCAAGTGTATTCAGAGTATGGATAAGTCCAGGGGGAGGTATATCAAGGCCTACAGTAATCTCATTGTTACCCTTAATTATAATTAGATGTCACTTACCTACACGAGTTGCGTTATTAGTTTAGATATAGTTCATGTAGAACTTGGTTATGCTCACGCAGAGCAAGTTCTTATATTTTGCTTTAGGTTGAAAACTATGTATTAGATTAATGCATTTCCCATAATAGTAGGGCAAATTCTACATATGTAGATCTTACATAGGTATATCTTACCTATTGTATAGGTTTTCTTACCTTACCTATCTTGCCCTCCGCCAATAGCACATCTTACCTATAATAAACTCATTAATCTTGCGTAGAATAAAATATTGAATTGTACGCCCGACTTTTTAAAAAAATTGTCTTGCCTATTAGAATTAATTATTGAAAATGTGATCTTGATATCCACTAAGCCTCAATTAACCATGTAGGTTATTTATCCACTAGTTCTTTGTGTGCATTGATGCTTACTAGGCAAAATAGGGGAACATAATTTCCCAGCAGCACATGAACAAGTGGAATTTATTGGCCTTGTGTCAATCTTCGAATAATAGTTTTGGCTAATAAAATAATATAATACTCGAACAAGTACAAAATAACTTGCGCTTTGAGACTTGAAGTCTTTATAATTCCACCCATCACCACATTGTTTTTTGCTTGAGAACTCTGTAGACCAAAAATTACAGGGTATACGTTGGTTTCACGCCAAATAAAATTATACTCTAGTAGAAGTATGATGGTAATATATTGCTAGAAGTGTTTAAGTTGATTGAAAGCAAATGCATGAAGCACACACTATCCCTCAGAATTTTTATGTTTGCCGTGAAATGGGGGAGGAATTTGGGTATAAGAGGTAAATTTGATATGAAGAAGCATAAGAAAAGTGTGGGAAACAAGATCCATGCAAGACGTAATGGCATATCCTAGATCATATATATAGCCGGAAGCAAAATAAGCCCGAACAATTCAATAATCTAGATTATTTGGGAGATTAATGAATTGATAGCATAATGGCTGTCAATATCGGGTAGATATGATGAATGGCAATCATGTTATGTTGTTAATGACTACTATCTTGTAGCTCACAGTAGGGCAACTATTTGTGCTTTAAGAAATATGCTAACCACTATCATGTGGGTACGCACACAACAAGAAGTCAACTGCCTGAAGCAATTGCTCGTCCACTAATTTTTATGAATATTAAAGCACATTATAGTCATTGGCCATGACACATGTATATTGGTAAAAGCGGCCGAAAGCATCATCACTGGCAACCATATCATCTGCCACGAGCAAACGTAACTCCCGAATAAAGATGATGACCAATTGGATTATAATGATCCAGAATGATCTAAAGTTGTCATATTTATTTTGGAAATTGAAGTCAGGCATATTATTTATCACCAATTTAACTAACTGTTATATTCCTGTAGAATAATCAATATTCTCGCAGAATAATAAATATTTTTATTGATTAAACTGGTTTTATATTCCAGGAGAAAATCTAGTATTTCCATGCAGAATAATTATGGTCAATGTTTTATGATCCAACTTTGGTATATATGTTCCTGGAAGAGCATCCTGCAGATTGTGTTATGTTGCTAGAACATACTACTTGTGACCATAGAAAGCATGTTGCGTATTTATAAAGTTGAAGTTTTAATGATCCAAATTATTTTAAACAATGGTATAAGTAATTGGGTCAAAACATGGGCAAAGAATAAACAAGGTAGACTAAAAAACAATATGACACAGACCTTTGTTTAGGCTTCCTCGTTGTATATACAATAGCCAACTAGGAGTTGGGATAACCCGCACAATATTAGGATAGTGCAGTTTTCATACCACTGCATTAATAAAAGTCAAGCTCGTTGCATATAAAAAATAACCCTCTATTATAATTAGTGCGTATTGAAAGAATGAAATATCTCCCACAAAATATCGCCACCATAGCATACATATATGGGCATCCACTTGAAGTTGGGGATATGTATTGGATCTAAAGTTCCATTAACGTAGTGCCCATGATAGGGGATTTTTGTGGTATGCTATTAAGAAAGATCTAATCTCGGCATTAAGGGAGAGAAAAGCCCAAAAATTGTTTAATGCCTTGATACTTTTCTGGGTGAAAAATATCTTTAGTATTAAGATTCACGCACTAGCCAAGTTAAATTAGATGTTTAGTTGATACTCTTGTAAGTTAGAAGCGAGAGTTTTGCCATATAATTTTTAAGAAAATATAAAGGAGTGGCCAAGTTGTGTTTGCATGAAGCTAACTAACCGCTAAGAGTGGTATACCCTGGGTTTTTTTAATAGTATATCCATCTAGGTGGAATGACTTGTTGGTCAACGATCTAAATCTGCGGGGATGCTTGCGGGTTGTAAGGTCTAATGACACTAGTCAAATAATGCTTAAACACTCCTAAGACTACCAAAGATAATTCGCCTAAAAGGTGAGAAAGACCTCACGAAGAGGCTCATCATGAAGATGACAACCCAGCAATATAAGTGTGCACAAACAATAATGTGGGGAATGCGGAACAACCTAGAGTAAAGACCAGGAAGTGATACTTATATAGTAGGCACAGGGAAAGCCACTACAACTCTAATTATGAGGATATGGGAGAAAAGAATAGTTGATATTTCTCCAATGAAACCGAAATCCGGGACCAAAGTCTATGACACATATGCTTGAAGTGCTTGTATCAGGTCAAATGAAGAAAGCAATTGAGGCTGTACATAATCGCTAAATGTATGTCTTGAACAGGAAGTTCATACTTAATGGGTCATTATGAAAATAATGAGGTGGTGAACAACAATGGTTCATAGGTCCTCATAGAAGACCAGTACTCTCCTATTATGAACAATATTATATTCTACTACATAGTATTTCTGGCAAATGACATGAATAAAAAATATCCAGTTAATGGATTCTGAAAATTCGTATAAAGAGATCCTTGAAGGACTCAGGTTTCCTAATGAAAAGGAAAGAAAATAGCAACATATACATAAATCTCATACTTAATAATAAGTCTCAACTAGAAGAAGAGCATTTTTTAAGGAATGAATCAATAAGTGACTTACCAGTCGATATTTGATACCACACCAATGACTATATGATCCCTAGAAGTAGACAAAGACTCATATAGACCCGAGAGAATGAAATAAGGAACCATAAGACCAGAAGTGTGTCATATAAGCACTTATTAGTGCATCTCCGCCATGTAGATAGTGGAAGTGGTGGTATCCTCTAGTACTACGAAGGTGCAATTATTGGTGATATTGGCAACATGATAATCCCTAAATACCAAACTTTAGACTGGTTGTATCTTACTTCGTAGTGGTACAAACCAATTCTTATAGTTATGTCGAACAAACTAATTGATTATAACTTTGAAAACCCACTCAGAGAGAGTTTCAAAGTATTTAGCCCAAATGAACATGCTTGATAAGTTATATCCAAAGGTATGTAACATTACAACTAATTTGACCCCATAGTCCTCTATAAGGACAAATATATGTTTGTATTGCACAATTAAATAGTTGCTATTTGAAAGTGTTAAGCACATTGCTCCCGAATTATTTTATCCTCACAATATCAGTAATAATAGCTAGATAAATGTCTAGAAGACTAAACATAGTGATAATATAGTAGATTAACTCACAATGCCATCACCTATGAAAAATGTGATTACGGTATTGGAGCAGGAAGACTCCAATGGATGCTTTGTTGAGGGGGGTCATATATTCTAAAGTTTGATCATGATAGCTTAGATTATGAAAGTCTTAACTTTGATTTACCTAGAAGGGATCAATTTGATGATCACCACTTGAAGTTACCTTGGAGATTTTACCACTTAAAGATGTGTAGAATTCAGGGGGAGCACTTCGCTGAATAGTAGCCTGTATGTACATCTTTGATATTGAAAATCAAATATTGTGCAGGAAGGATAGTAATCCAGAAGATGAAATAATCAAGAAGATCAATTGTTGTACTCTTTTTCCTTAGTGAGTTTTTACTAGAAGTTTTCTCACATGCACGAAGGTTTTTAATGACGCAACTAGTGCAATACAATTTGCGCATGCAATGTACTCTTTTCTCTATCTTTTTTCCCTATGAGTGTTTTTAACGAGTGTTGAGAAACCGATCCCCGAAGGGGTGCGACCGGCCCTAGCCCCGCACGGTTACTTGTGCTCCAAGGACATGTGGGCGCATACCAAATTCTCAATAGGACTCTTAGTCTATGAACAGGAGAGATATCCATATATTTTGTACATAGAAATACTATTGGAATAAAAAAGATCGTAGGATTCCTCTCTCTCTACATCTCATGTCTATTTATTCATCTAATTTTGCTCTGGCTAATTGTATGATTGTCCTTGCTTCTAGTTAAGATGATTAGTTGTGTGTATCGTCGACGACACTAGCAATTTAACATAAACGAAGCACCCGGCCGCTGCATGCGTAGGCCGAGGAGAGGGGACCCTGGCCGGCCGGCTCCCATCCATCAATTTGTACGTCCCAATTGATCCCCGTCACAGGCTTTGGCGCTGCGGTCGATGGGCACGGCGTTTATAGGCCTGTCGGGGTAGAGATCTCGAAACTTTACCCCAGGACCACCGCGCGCACTAGCTAGCTAGCTAGCTAGCTGCATGCAGACCGCGCGCGCGCGACCAAACACACTGCCCCGGTCCGGCACGGCACGGCACGGCCCGGCCGGCGTAGCATGCAGACTGTGCGCGCAGCGCGTACGGTTGTGTTACGAACCTGTGTCTGCGCCTAGCCCCAGTCCTTCAACTGTTTTCTCTAAGCTCTAACTGTGTCTAGTTGTATCGGCAAAGATATGATCGATCGATCCAGCTCCAGCTACAGCTGCAGCTGCATCTGCATGCATGCGTGTTCTCACAGTTACTGCATGCAGGATGGTTTTTTTTTTTTTGCCGACGTGGGCGTACGAGATTTGTAACAGAGGCGGTCCGGCGGTGGGTCATTTATGTATGCGCTAGCTGCAGATCGAGGTGTACGTACGTCTATATACGTTACTGTGCGCGTGCTAATCTTCGCGTTACGTACGAACGTGCTGGATCGATCGATCGATCGATCGGTCCTTTTTGGCGGGCGGGCATGCATGCAGTAGCGCACAGTGCTTGGAACAGTGGGGTTTACAGATTTGCATGAGCATGTGGTGACCATTAATAGGCCTCTGACTATGCATGTACCCGTTGTAAGAGTGGTTATCTAGCCAAGCAGTTTTATCGAGTTTTTTCTTAAAATTGATATAATTTAATTTAATACTATTTTATTTATGAGCGAGTTAGAGTGAAATCTAATTTTTATTATAAATTAATTTATTTCAATATTTAATCAATTAATAAATGTAATAGAAGCAGTTTTGAACCGAGTAACGAAATAAGTTTTTTTTTCCACACCTACCCCGTACGTCGTATTACTGCATGCTGCCATATAGCTAGCTCGATCGACGTACCGGTACGACCCAGGTAGCTAGCTCGGTACGTGCTATTCGGCCGGCCGGCGGCACTGTGCGTACGTGTGACAAATTAATCACCTCCATCCATGTAATTTACTTCGAAATTAGGATGGTGGTGTCAGCTAATAAATCCATTGATTTGGTCTACATGTACATCGACACGACAGTTTTACGGTTTTCCTTTGCTCGGTCGATCGACCGATCGGTTAGTTTTGAGGGCTAGCGCGACGGTGGTGGCTAGGTGCAGAACGGCCGGAGATCGATCGCCAATAATTCAGCTAGAGCTAGCTAGCACACATGTATGTATGGCCCTCCTCGCTGGGCCATCGCATGATGTACGTGACGAAACTGATATGACCGATATGATGTATACCACTGTGCCGGGAAAAAGCCGGCCCGCCGAGCTGTATCTCCGCGCCGCCGTACGGCCTGTCTGCCGCGCGTGCGACCTCTCGAACGATCGATCGAGTGCGCGCGCTCCAACGGCCGGCCCGCGGGATGATCATGCGTATCGGCCGCGCCGGCACATCGATCCATCGATGCATCTCGCTGGAGCACCACATGCGCGCGCGCGCGCGGACGATCGATCGAATGCCAGCCACCAGCCCACCACCCCATAGAGTCGCAGGATCCAAGGCTTGTACTCTTCTCGATCGCGCGCGCGGCTTGAGGTTGATGGGTGGTGGGCCTAGCCAGCCGCGTACGTGACTGGCGCGCGCGATGCAAAGCTCGCAAGCTCCAAGCCGCGTGCAGCAGCGCCTGCGGCTGTCCATTGGCCCGGCCGGAGAGGGCCACCGCGGCACATGCGCCTTATAAGCGTGGGCTCGCCACGGCCGGTCCGTTTGTTGGGTGCAAATTCCGTGGACCATGGGAGCGCATGGCCATGTCCGAGAGAGAGAGAGAGAGTGGTGCTCGGCGTGGCGGTGGTGTTGGCGTGTTCCTCACGAGCCATAGTTTTCAGTTGGCATTTAGTTGTCGCGACGGGGAGGCAACGTCGGAGCCATTTATTGTGTTATTTATTCTCCAACGTGATTGATTGGCACCCGTGCTGGGTTTACTGTCCATGCAGCAGTCAATCGTCTGTTCTTGCGTTTGCAAGGCACACCGGTGGAGCCAAGATTTGTACGATGGTTGTATTTCTTTTTTTTTTGTGATCATAAAGAAGAAGTACATACACATATCATCTCTTTAGCACATATCTTGAAAGACAGTGATCGAGAATAAATCTGCGATTTTACATAATTTATACTAAAAGTGCATTAACACATTTCAACATAAAATTTTAAATTAAAAAGTTCAAAGAGAATAAATTATATGTTTCTAGTATAACCGATATCACAAAATATAGCTTTTGTTGGTGGGCTGCTAACTATTGATTGCTGATTATAACATATAGTGTAATTCATTGTATAGCTTGTGTATTATACTAAATATATATATTGTATACTGGTTTTGCGTGCAAATTGTTTGGGATACAGCTGTAATGCACCTCTGGTAGCTCTTTAAGACATTGAGGATTTTTTTTAGAGTAGAATTTGAGGATTAGTACTACTAGTTCTTAATTTCACCGAGAGATGAGAAGGATAAGTTGTCGCATGAAAAAAAAAATCTAGACATACACAGTGCATATATGCTGGAAAGCAGCGTGTAGAAAAAAATTAGGTTACAAACTACCATTGGCAATCAGCATGAAAACGATTCTTAGGCACTGGGCTAACACCTCGTAACCCTTTATTACTCTATTTCACACCTGATCTTTTAGATTAACTAGCTTATAGATCATCTTTTCTCTTATCTTTATCAGCATCTTTTTTCTTACTCCAGTGTTTTTATTTTACCAGGTTGAACTGTTCAAATCGTACCGTACATACCTTTTTAAATTAAAAACTGTACACGGGCGTTTTTCAAAACAAAAAGGAAAACACTACACAACAGTCAATAGATCAAGGCCGAAACCCAGCCGGCCGGCCCGGCCCAACAATGCCAACGGCCCCGTGCGAGATGAAAAGCGCAGTTTTTTTTTGCACCGAAACCACCCAAAAACGGAAAAACCCCACGAAACCCCCGCCGCCCGCCGCCTCCTAATGCCCTTTCGCCCCGCCCTCCCCGCCGCTGCCCCCACGACCGCGAGCTCTCCCCCTTCCTCTCCTCCCTCGCATCCCTCGCCCCCTCCCCCTCCCCCTCCCCCTCCCCATCGCCGCCCGCTGGCTCAGTGCCTGCTGCCCCCGCCCCCGCCGCCTACAACGCCCTCATGTCCGCATACTCCCGCGTGGGTCGCCCCGACGAGGTGCTCCGCCTCTTCCGTTCCCTCCCCTTCCCCCCCACCGCGCCCCTTTTCACAACCCTCATCTCCTCCCTCGCCGCCTCCGGCCGCCCCCTCTCCGCGCGCGCCGCCTTCGCCTCCCTCCTCGTCTCCGGCCTCCCGCCCACCGCATCCGCCTTAACTGCGCTGCTCAAGTCCTATGACGCCTCGTCCGACTCCGTGTACGACGTCTTCCTCGCCATGGACGCCCCCGACGCCGCCGCGTACAACTGCCTCATTTCAATACTCTGTGACGCCCAGCGGGTGGACGAGGCCCGGGGCGTCCTTGACGATATGCTCCACAACGGACCCCTCCCCACCGTCCGCTCATACACCGCGGTTCTACGTGGGTACTGTGAGCAGGGCAGGGTCCTCGAAGCAGAGAGGCTAATCGATGACATGGTCGCTGACGGGTGCCCACCGGATGTCATCTCGTACAGCGTGCTTATCGAGGGGCTCTGTCGTGTAGGGGAATTCGGCAAGGTGGATAGGATTTTAGATGAGAGTGAAGCGAAGCAGTGGACGCCGAATGCTGTTACCTATAACATTTACATGTCTGGCCTGTGCAGGATGGGGTTCTTGGCTAAGGCATTTCATCAAGTTGATATTATGCGCAGCAGAGGGCTGTCTCTGACGGTTGAAACGGTGAATATTCTCTTTGATTGCTTGTGGCGAGACTCAAGGTTTTTGGAAGCAGTGGAGTTGATGGATTACAGTGAAGAATTGGGCTGTCATCTTGATGTGTTCTGCTATAACACTCTTATGAGTAGGCTCTGTGACATCGGTGATTTTGCCATGGTCTTGAAGCTGTTAGTTGATCTGTTGAAGAAGGGCATTGGGCCAGATATGTTTAGTTTTACTATTGCAATCCGGGGCCTCTGCAGAGCTGGGAAACTCCAGGTGGCAAAGTGTCTTATAGAAAATGAGGGGATTGAATATGATGTCGTGGCATTCAATACTTTGATTCATGGATTCTGTATGGCTGGGGACTTACGTCGAGTTAAGCTAACTTATTTGGATGTGTTGAGTAGGAATGTTCTCCCGAATAACTTTACAAATTCTATGGTGATTGATAGTTTATGTAAAGAGCAAAAGTTTGTTGAGGCAAAAAAATTTCTTCTTGAATATTTGAGAGATGGATTGGTGCCTGATCATCTTATTCGCCTAAATAATTGGTTGGTAAAAGCAAAAAGATGGATAGAGGTACTGAACCTACTTGATGAAATACGACGAGAATCTATGCTAGATACTTGCATCATCAACCCATTGGTTAGTCTATTATGCTGGGAGGGGTACTGTCAGCGTGAGAATTTCTATGAAGTTTCCCTTATACTTGACAGGATACTAGGAATAAGATGACAATCTAAAGATAAAGCACCTAATATGAGAAATTGCTTGGAACATTTTCTCCTGCAAGCAACATAAGTCAACCAGTGATGGAGTAGCATGATCATGCAAAATTCTTGTTGATGTCGGTTCTCTCCTGAGCTATTCAATGGGCCGCTCTCATCTTTTATCAGGTCAGCCGGCACCAAAAATTGTACCATGGTTTAAAGTCACATTCTTTTACATGATGTTAATTCTAGCTAGCTTTTCAGGACAGAAGTAGCTGAGTTCTGACCAGCACCTACCACTTAATTCGACACACATATTTGGGGAGTCAGGACAAGATTATGAAGCTCAAATGTGTTTTTAAGAAAATAATGGATAGCATGGTGCGCTTTTTTGCTTCTTGTTATGGTTTCGTCCCATAAGGACAATCTTGTTGTTGAAAATTCATTGTCCATCATTGTGTGTTACCCCCTTTACTTTTGATGAAAAGAATATTTTCATCCTGCTAGATGTTGCTGGATATTAGATTTCTTGTTGTATCTTTGCCTTCCTCCAGAAGGAAATTTGCTATGTGATAATGTTGTGCCAAAGTCACCTAATTTTGACTCCTAAAATAGAAATTTTGGTGTGCCCCAGTGCCTCTCTAAACTCTAAACTGACATTATGTTTTTCAATCAGTGTTGATGTCCATTAGAAAGGTCCAAAATGACTCTCCCTTCCATAGTTGCTGGTGGTGATGAGACATGGGCATGGACAATACGCTGGGATAGTGTAATTGTTGGTATCGCAACATCGTACCGTTTCTACCATTAGTCAAGTATATTGAATGAATATTTTTATATATGCCATTATCATCCATTGAACAGGTAGAAAAAACTAACTTGGCTGCCATAGCAGTAGTTGTAGCTCTCAAGAAACTATAGAATAGGTTTTAAAGGACATTGCCATCAAATGAAATCTCCAAATGAAGATGAAGATACCTAGTTGTGTGAATCATGTTGCGCTGATGTTCTATCTCATTGATGTTATATAGATTCTCCAAGCCCAAGGAAGAGAAGAACAATATATCCAGAGTTCAAACTGCTAATACTCGTGGAAAGTGATGTGCTGTACATATCAGAATGATGTGCTGTCTTTCTAAAAGAAAGGAATGATGTGCTGTCATCTGGACAATGGATGTGCTGATGCACTCATGGTCTCATGCTGTCAGAGTCTCAGAGACATACAAAGATTTCACCATATCAGTTAGCAACCCTTCTGAGTTCTGACTCAACTTTCGATATCAGAAGGAAACAATTTGGGTGATTAATGAAGTTTTTTACACCCATCTTCTGTGGATGCATTGGCATGTGTATCTAGTTGGATAAGAGGTGCTCAATGGAGTGTCCTTTGGTACGTTCTTATGCCAATTTCAATGATATCCTTACCTCAATAATATGTTAGCTTATCGCCCCTATTTCTTTTGTTCTGTTCATTTCTAGGGAAAATGCAATTATCTTGAGGTTGTTGATTTTTAACTTGTTGAGGACAAACCTTCAGTAGTGGTGGGCGGTAAGTAACTGGTAGCCTTTACCAGTTATCAACTGCAATGAAGTATGTTTCACAAGTTACTGGTGATGCAACAGTGCTTTCGGCAATGGTCCAACATTTTTCCTGGTTACAGTAAGCAAGTAAGCTGCTATTTGAATTAGTTTAAGTGGAGTCTATTGATGTGTGGGTAGATCCTAGGCTTACATCAATTGACGTCACACACAATAGAAGTTTTTTTTAGAACAATCACAATAGAAGTTAGCAGTTTTCTGTATCTGTAATATTATTTGATCTAGACTGAGAAACTCAATAGTCCATTTGAAAAATAGATGCGTGTAGCATGAGAGTTTAGTTATATGGACGTTTGTGACTTGTGAGATTGATAATGTACGGAACTCACGAGCCTATGTGACTTGTGAGATTGATAATGTACGGAACTAACGAGCCTATCTTATTGGTTCAGTTGTACTGGTGTCAGACGAGTAGTGATAGACTCAAATAAACTAATGACTTGGCGAATCGCATCATGAAATTCGTGTGTTGCAATTTGCAAAGACATCTTCTGCAATGTGTAATTTAAATCGCGAATGACACATTGTTTTACACTATTCGTTGTATTGTTTAACTGCAAATGGTTGTTTTACATAAGGCAGCCTTTGCATAAAGATCGTTCCGGTCTGGCATCATCAATGTGGAAATTTTACAAGTGTTCGATGGTGATGCGAACAATGATGCTATACTTCCAATCCAGGTGCAACCGGCAGCCTTTTCGATCCTTCTTGCAGCCATCCTCTCCCTAACAGCACAGGCATCGCCCTGCGTCAGCCAGCGACTCGGACATGAGCGCGTCGTGCCCCCTCCGGCGTCCATTCCTCCGTGAAGGAACCACTCCCAGAGCCGCTCGCCGGCGATACTGGCAACGCCGCTCTCTTTACATGCACTCGTGTAGGAGCAATAAACTCCGAGCTCCTGCCGGTCGTATTCCACTGGCATTTGCCTGAAGATTTCTCCACTTTGTCAAGCTGCCCGGCTCGGCCGCAGGCGTCGACCACGCACGTATAGTGCTCCCTCCGCTGCGCGATCCTGTACACCCTCCCCATGGCGCCCAAGAACAGCAGCGTCTGGTCCACAAGCCCGGCATGGCAGCAAGCATAGAGCAACGCCAAGAACACGGCGCCGTCCGGCCGAACCCCGGGCAGCAGCATCAGAGAGAACAGCTGCAGCGCCTCCCTGCACCGGCCGTGCACGGCCATGGCCCTCGTGACGGTGCCCCAGGAAACCAGGTCCTTCTCCGGGAGCTCGTCGAACACCTTGAACGCCAACCAGGCCTCGCCGCACCCGGCGTAGGTGTCGATCAGCGCGTTGCCGACGACTTGCTCGCCGCCGAGTCCATGCTTTAGTACGTACGAATGCAGTAGCTTGCCACAGGCCAGAGAACCGGTGGACGCCACGGCGTGCAGGATACTGACGACTGTAGCTTCGTTCGGCGCGGCCTCGCCGTCCGAAAGCATCGCCCGGAACATCGCCACGGCGTCATGGGGGCGGCGCTCCTCGCGAGCCCCCATACCATCGTGGTCCAGTTAAAGACGTCTCTGACCGGCATTTCGTCGAACAGGCGGCGCGCGCTGCCGAGCGCTCCGCACTTGGCGTACCGGCGTTGTCCATGATCAGGTTTGCGCCGTGGCCACCCCCGCGCCGGAGCCAGAGCCCGTGGATGGCCCGTCTCAGGCCGAGGTTCAGCAGTCTGGTACACGTCAGAGTATCGGTGATATGTTTTGACGTAATCATAGAGATAGTTGTATCACGTCTATATTTATATATTACTGAATAAGTGTTGTTATATTCTTTAAATGAATCACCGATTATAAAGATTAACAAGTATGTGACTCGTTGATTAAACTATTTTAACTTACAATGGTATCATTCTAAATATATCTCTGATTGTATGTTACTGATCGAAACACCAATGATCATATGAACCATCATATGTATTGATTGATGATCATATTTCACCGGTTATGAATATAGAGATATCGAATCAATAATGTGAACACATGTTAGAGAACATGATATTAGATTGACCCACCTTGAGACATTGCTGAGATTGTTATGATTTCATGTGTCATCTGTTGGTCTCAAGCAATAATGATATATAATTCTTGGACTTGAGATCGATATGATTTTCTACATATGTAAGAGTTCACTTTGGGGTTGCCAAACAGTACTCCGTAACTGAGTAATTATAAATGTATTTTTCAGGTATGCTATGAAACATGTGGAAGAATGTGACTAGTCGGATATGAGATTTGTCTCTCCTAACATAACATAAGAGATTATTTTGGTCCCCTCGATGTGGTCGGATAAAAAAATGCATGTTCATGTCACTGGTGGTCGAAGAGTTTGACCACATAAAGTTATCCGACACTTTCGAGAAAGTACTGACCAGTCCATAGATGACATAACATCTCACCTAGGGTTCAACCAGATATCGTGAAACAAAAGGATAATACATGAACATGTCTTTCAGTTTGATCAGATACGGACTAATCGTATGGAGATACAAGCTGGTCGAATATGAACACTAAGTGGTCGAAATCTGATCGTAAGAAGTTACAAACTAGTTAAGACCAAATATGAGTTGGTCGTATAGAGATACGAGCTGCTCGTTAGTGATAAGGATCTAATTGTAGATCATATTACATTAAGGTTCATCCGATATAATTTGTGTGTATTCGAGAATCGTTATGTCCTGCTAGGTACCACTAACGCCTCATAGTCGGAAAAGGTTTCCGAGTCACAACTGAACTACACATGAACCTACGGAGTCACACACTTAACAGGTTGGAACAAATCAGTGCGGATACTATTTATCAAACGTATTCGGATAAGATGTGTCACGAACACTATATAAAGAGATGCTTGAGGCTATTATGATGAGGAAAAAGAACCGAGACACACGATACGAGTTGACGTGAGTTGCTATAAACCCTAGCTACCATCTTTTTGAGAGAGTCTTTATGTGCGACTTGATGCTAGCACACCGACGTACGTTGTTCATTCTTTGGACATGTGGATATCGTAGAAGCGCTATTTCGGTTACTGTTGCGCTCGAGGATGATCTGCAACTTCTCAAGAAAGCAATTGGTTGCTGGAGGAGACGATCGGCGACAAGGACGCTGGACGATTGACTATGTGAGACGATCGACTACAAGGATGATCAATTACGAGGACGATCGACTACATTGGGTGATTGACTACGATTACTACATTAATGTGCTCTTTGTTGGACTAGACTGCTCTAACTCTTCTTCTGCTGCATTGCGCGTCTGGTAATATCGATCTATGATATTTTACTTTTATAATATTATAATTTATATAATAGATTTTTGAATAATTAGATAGCACGAGGACACGCGGGCGTGAGCGCGTTCGGCTCCGCATCCATCCTGGCGAGTGCCGCAACCGCCTCGGTCGCGCGACTCTCCTCGACAGCGCCGATATGTGCTTCGTCCACCGCACAACGTCTCCGGCCGGACGGATCATTCATGACAGTACGCAAACTACTATCGACGCTGGCGTTTCGACTACAAAGTAATTGTGCGGACTTAAGAGTAATTGTGCGGACTTAGACGCGGATCACTTGTACATTTGTACTATACATCTAAACCAATTATAAACACAAATTCTAAAAGCAAATAGGGAGTTGTCCGGGCGTAGATTTGCATAAGCCATCATTAATGACATGCTCGTCTAAGAAAACACTAATGACATGTTTTCTCCACACGCGAAACTTCTCACGACAATAGGCACACCAAAATGAACGCTATATACGGGCCAACGAGCGGCGCGGTAAAAAAAAAGAATACTACAAAATTGTTGGATTTCAGAGATTAATCGTACATCATACTCTTTATTTATAGTATTAAATATCACAGTTCGACTCAAACACAATTCGCACACGATTTAAGTTCGACTTGCACACAATTTGAATTTTTACCTAAACTTTAATATCTCCAACATCTTCTCAAAATGGGAATGAGATAACAATCATGATCATTTTGTTCTATATTACAATACCATTACTAGACTTTACTAAACTTATCATCGACTCTATAGCAAATACCATCACAAAAACCAAAAGTTATAAATCACCAATACTACCAAGGTCATCACCAAATCCATCGCCAATACTACTAGAGTCATCACCAAATCCATCTCCACCATCTACCAACAGCTTCGACATCAATCTCATCTTCTTCTACCCTCACACCCCCAACCACCCCTAGCCTCCGCCACTCTACCCACTTGCCCACAGTCTCAGTCTCCACCACCTTTACCTCTGTCACATACTGTCGACGATCGAGTCATCAATCTTACGAAATAAATAGAGAAAACTAACAAAAAGTTATTAGAAGAAAATGAGATTGCTCTTTATTACAACGAACTAGATCTTTACAGGGGCTCTTGACAATACAGTGAACTAGCCCTAATTACACTTGGTGTACTGATTGCTATACCATTGCTTCAGATGAAAACCCAACTACTATCTTCTGGATTGAGTCGAATATGTCTTCTGCCATTTGTATTCTCCTTTAAATAGTTGATGTAGTGATAGCAGTTACTTCTTTATGAGACGCCTGTTGGAAGCGTTGCGGTTGGTCGGAAGAAGACGCCAGTTGGTGAAGGATCAACCGTTCGGTGGTTGATATCAGAAGGAGATAATAACCGTATGGTGGTTACTGTCAGTGTCTTAGGTCTGTAAACGTCATGTGGCTTAGA
This sequence comes from Hsuehochloa calcarea, assembly GCA_036346395.1. Classification (NCBI taxonomy): domain Eukaryota; kingdom Viridiplantae; phylum Streptophyta; class Magnoliopsida; order Poales; family Poaceae; genus Hsuehochloa; species Hsuehochloa calcarea. The sequence goes on from CM070597.1 coordinate 34,846,557, forward strand.
GTAAATAAGACATATGCTCTATTCATCACACGAGAGGAATATACTTAAAATCCGATCTAAGTACCAGTTCATTACTTTTACAAGCAGTCATCTTGTCGGGGATTAGGTACAAGACATCATCCGACTAGGGTTCCCACGATGTAACCTTTGAAATCCTTATGATCATGGAGATTGTTAGCCTCAGGGGTTACGACCACGAAGGACATACGGTCTGTAGTTAAATAAAGAAATATTTAAAGATTTTAATCCTCGTCACATACCATTATACCTTACTACAGTGCCAATCATCTTTCGGGCATCTCCAGCAATATTATGTTCGACACTAATACTAACACCACTGCACGACACTATAGCTAATACCATCACAAAGATCAAAAGTTGCTCGCCACTAATACTACTAAGGACGTCACCAAATCCATCTCCGCTATGTACTAGCTGCTCACACCTCAATCTTATCTTCCTCTACCATCATACCCCCAGGCACCCCTGGCCTCCACCACTCTACCCACTCGCCCCCAGTCTCGGCATCCACCACCTCTGCCTCTGTCACAGACTATTACGTCTGACTCCACTCCCAATCATCTTCCGTCATCACCAGTAACACTATCTCTGGCACACATACCAACACCACTGTACAACACCAATTCCACCATTAGCACAACCACCAAATCACCACCTGAGCAATCTTCTCCCCCTGTCTTCCATGCCTTTGTTGTAACTTCCGATATTGTCACCACCAAACAGCACAGTAGCTAGAACTCTCAGCATACACACCATCATCTCTATCAATCACACCAAATCCTCCACTGATCTGGATCCACACCACATCCTATTCAATCACACCAGATCATCAGACTTCCACAACAGATCAGATCGTCAGACTTTCACACCGAATCTGTTGGACCGAAAAGGCGACTAGAGGGGGGTTGAATAGGAGCACGCTCACTTTTTCATAAATAATGGATCAATAAAACTTTACTCCAGTAGCTATAGACACTATGAAGATCAGTATATCAGTACAGCGGAAGACTAATATTGAATCTAATTTAAAACCCCTAAGCAATACGACAAAAACAACAAAGATTGAAACAATTTAATGCGTTGGCGGTCTGACCTCTGGCCTTGGGGGGTCTGACCGATTCTCTGGCGGTCTGATCTCTAACCTTGGGCGGTCTGACCGATTTCCTGGCGGTTTGACCTCTAGCCTTGAGCAGTCTGACCGATTTCCTCCAAAACACAAGAACAGCTCTGGTGACGAAGATGAAAATAGATGAAACTTTTGATCTACTAATCCAAACTTGATGAAACTTGGAACACACCTTCTCTATGATATCAGGAAGCTATTCCAATATAAGATTGTGATAATTCTTGGAAGAATAGCGATCTTTTTCGATTTGATTGAAGAGAGGTTCAAAAGCGGGTCAAAACGAAAACTAGGTCAAAACTCTTGCTCGTGGGTAATTGGTGATCAATATGATCCTAGATAGATTCCCACACGTCACAGCAAGCTAGATCATGTGAAGAAACCAAGCAAAAACTCACGGATCAAAGAAAGACCCAAAATCATCAAATAGAGAGAAAGAACGTAATGATGCAAGATATTGATAACACTTTCCTTTGATTGATTGATATGATAAGGGCTTACAGCCACTCCATCAATGGAGGACAATGCTCAATACAAGAGCAAGAAAATCACATCAAACATCAAGAACCCTAGCCTCCACAAAAGCTCTCCCAAAGAAAATTAGGGTTTACAAGAATTGCAAAAAAGGCGAAGCAGAGGTGCAGCCACCTCCCTCTCCTATTTATAGTGGAGGCTTAGACTTTCTAGATGTTTGATCCTATTGGGCTCCCATTAAGGCCCAAAACAAACGGGACACGTACGCATGCATTTTAAAGCATCGTTTTTATCTCCTCTTGACCTAACTAGCTACACCTTGCACCATCTTGCGCCTCGGATGAGCTAATAGGTCACCATTGTCCATCTTGTACCATGCTTGAGTACATTGACCTCACCTGGCATCGTAGATCGTTCTGGATCTCAGCTCTCCAAGCATAGCCCCGACCATCCTCGCCGTTGACCGTCGTTGACCACCAAACATCCTGCACAACAATAGACAAGTAAACCGAATTTGGAAACAAATTCTTCACAACTTAACCCATGTTAGTCAAAACATGCATCATGCAATATATATGCCTGAAACTCATGACTTTGACCTAGCAACTAAACAACACCGCCACGACGGGCGACGATCAAAGTGAAGACCGCCCACCCTGGCTGGTCTGACCGCCACCTATGGGCCGGTCAGACCACCAGCTGGGACTTAGCCGTTTTTCCTCTCTGGAAAACCGAAACCTACTGGAATTTTCAAACCAATAGAACTTTTGACTGGAGACTCCAAAAATTATGAGACCAAGTGCAATAGAATACCCTCTCTTGCCTACACACTCTATTTTTGGCCCAGCTCAATTCTCACTTTCTGTAACTGGCCAGTCCGACTGCCACCAAGGTCGGTCAGACCGGCCATGGATCGGTCAGACCAGCCACCCTGGCCGGTCAGACCGATTCTGGCCTGACAACACTGAACTTTGTCGAAAACACGTGAAACGACAATTCGTAAACGCCATTGCTAATTGTCACATCATCCTAAGATCTGGAGTATATCCCCATGATATCCACAATCTCCCCCTTGATGAACACATTGACAATAATACAGAAAATGTAATTTGGAGGTTTGAAAAGTAAAATACTTTCGTTTTTGTACAAAGACACAACTTGGTCCATAAGCAAAAAAAGCAATGAAAATGACCAAGCTGGCATCAGAATAGCATAGCCATGTGAGATAAGGCAAAAAAGCATAAAAACTTTGATTTCAGAAGAGAGTCAAAAATATCACTTAAGGTCCACATAAAAGAACAATTGTTCAATTGGCCTATGATCATTGTGAGGATTAGTAAATGCAATCCAAGTTCAGAAGAATCAATAAGACAATAAGAATGCAATTCAAAAGCTCCCCCTCACTATGATCCTCAAATTTCAGAAACTTTCAAAATTTCCAATTTCTCTCCCTTTTTATCATTTTTATATATCTTCTCCCTCTTTGTACAATAATGATATATTTTCTCCCCCAATATTGAGATATCCATTTTCTCCCCCTATGTACAGCATTAACACATTTTAACACATCTTCTCCCCCTTTGACAATGGAGTCATCAAGGAATCACGCCTTCCTCTCAACCAGAGATAACAAATGCAGAATGGAGAAAAAGATCAATAAGTTTAGAAAAAGAACTAGAAAAGATCAAAAGAACAAGGTAAGATCAGAAAAGATCGAACTCCCCCTCAAACCAACCAATAGGGATAAATTACCCCTAACTCGCTTCTCAAGGTGGCAAACCTAGTTGGGTCTAAAGGCTTGGTGAGGATATCAGCCAGTTGAGCCTCGGACTCTACAAAGTGTAGCACAATATCACCTTTCTCGACATGGTCTCTAAGGAAGTTGACGAGGATCTGATAATCCTCATTTTATCTTTTATCTATAATTCTTATTATGGGTAAATATGATGTCACGTAGTCCCCAGAAGTACCTCTTATATTTATAAGGGAGAGGCCTACCAAGTGATTGTAAGTTCTCCTACAATCACCCCCATAGTCGTAAGTCTTACTACGACTATGTCATGGTCGTAAGTCCTTCTACGACCACTACCTGGTCGTAAGTCCTTCCACGACCATTACCCAGTCGTAAGTCCTTATACGACTATTGTCCAGTCGTAAGTTCTGCTACGACATGTATGTCGGGACCCAAATATGCAAATCTGGACCCTCTGTGTATACTGCACTAGTCCAGGATCACGCTAGTGCACACAGTGGCAACATCGATGAAATATCAATTCCATATACAAAGATGACTAATAAATAGACAAATAACAATAATTATCAGAGTAAAAGACCTTAAGGTCAAAGCTTACAATTAATATCTCAGAAGACAAATAGCTCAATAAAGTGCGGCGGGCGTAACTAATAACCCGGTGAAGCTCATCCATATGCCCACAGGCAATCGACTGGGGTAGCGCAACCTAGTTCTCCATGATCCTTGAAGTAGACCTTGTGGACTGACGATTCTTCCACTTCTATTGATTGTTTATAGCAAGTATGAGTACACACCGTACTCGCAAGTCATACCACAGAATGCAATTTATAGATGATGGCTTATTCCAAAGGAATGGCTTCTGTGGTTATTTTGCAGAAATGCAACATTTGCAATTGAATACAAATAATAGATTGAAAGCATAATTCAAAACAAATAGGCAATAATAAGTTAACAATTGATTTCACAAAGGACACACAGTCTAATTAAGTTATTCACACAGCTGCACAAGTTATCTCACACAGCTGACCCTTTCCAATTGTTTTATGAAAATATACCCCTCGTGTGAAATTCCCGAGCATGTCCATATCCGAGGACGCGGCTACTCGAATAGATTGATTAAACACTCTGCGAGGTCAGTACACTTTACCCACACGATACAATCGGTGGGGCGGAGACGACCATAACAAAACCTTTCAGAGACTTCATCTCAAACAATGACACTCCCGATGTGCTTTCCTACCGTCCAATTTGTACACATAGCCCTTGGAACGACACACACCGTTGGACAGGGATGCAGCGAACCGTCCCGCGATGTGACCCAAACACAGCGGTACACACCTCCAGCCCATCACATAGCTTAAATACAACCTGAGTTGTCAATGTCAAGACTCCATAACTTACTAAGTCAGGCCCAGCCCATACTAGGCATGTGGTCGTACAGTAAGGCCCAGTTCAATGGCGCACAAAGTTAAGTCCTTAATTGACTAAGGCAAGACTTCCAATTTTAACCCAAATCACAAAGTTTATAGCACACAGCTCCACCGTTCACACAGATCCACCACTTGCCTCAGTCTAAATCTTTTCCCACCCTGTTGATTAAGTGCAACACATGCCATCAACGAGTAACAGCACACAGCACACACAGTTTCATCACACAGTTTCATAATCACTTAGTCAAGTTTATAATTGCGACTCAAATGAAATGATGACTCGTGGCATGGCTAAGCAGTCTAATCGTATCTAACCAGCCCACGTTGGTGCTACGATAATACCAACTAATAATGAACCAACCTAGGGTGACAAAAGATCATGGCATACAATAGACAAGGTGGATATAACAAATTGGATTAATAACTATCCCAAAAGTATTTAAATAAATACTTGAAATAGAATGCAATACATTGAAACAAAGTATTTTGAAAACTGGGTTCAATATGATCAAAGGTATAACTTGCCTTGCTATAGCAATGATGGTCTTTATTTATCTTCAATCTTCTACTTTCTTGCTCTTCAGCTCCTTCAGACGATTCCGGGCTTCAACGTCTAACGATAAAGATAGCGCAAAACAAACATAATTCAAAAGACAAATCAAATAAACTCCAAATTGAAATTGAATGGTACTGGAAGATAGATATTGAATTTAGATGAATGTAGGAATTTGAATGGGTTCAAGCGGAATTCGGATGAATAATATATGGCTTTTGGAATGATGAAAATAAAAAGAGAGACAAGCTGACAAGTGGAATATTATCAGAATATTCTATTCCGAAAATATTAGAGAATGATTGAGTGTAAGACAGGTGGGACCAACTGATATTTATGGATTTTTAGAATAAAAATAATTCCAAAAATAAGGTAGAGAGAACGACATGTTGGACCAATAAGACAAAAGGATTTTCAAGAATTAAATTAATTCTCGAAAATAAGATTAGGGTTGACATGTGGGGCACTGGTCTATGGACCAGGTCCACGGAGATACGCTAGTCCACGGTGGACCAAGCTTATGGAGGAGGGTTGACCAAGGTTTGACTGACATGCGGGACCCGCATGTAAGAGAGAGAGGATACATACATACGTACTTGCATATATACATACATACGTACATACATACATGCATACATACGTACATACATATACATACATGCATACGTACGTACGTACATGCATATATACATACGTACACGCATACATATACATGCATATATATATATATACACACACACATACGTACATGCATACATATAAATACATACATATATATACGTGTATATATATATACGCACATGTATAAGTACATACATGTCAACAGAACCGAGAGCAGGGCTCGCCGAGCGGCTCGTGCGCATGGCGCAAAGCTACAGGGGATAGCAAAGAGTTGGCGTTGTGGTGGCAATGATACGACAATTAGCAACTGAGAAAGATGCATTGACTCTTGGGACCTACACATCAAAGGAGGAGACTGCAAAATTGCAGAGAGCAACCGAACAACACTAAGCCACCGATCAACAGAGGGAAAAGTTATACAGAAGCAATAACCAAACGCACACACATGCATTGCACCATACACGAACAGAGGGCAACGGCCGGTCGTAGCGCCTGGTGGTGGTGGCGGCTTGATACTACAAGCATAAGAGAAAAATAGTAGCACGAAATAACAGGGAAGATGGAACCGATCAGAGCAGCCATGAACTGCTCATAACACATAAACAGTAACATGCCAATTGTAGTGTTCACGGTGGCCAGCGGCCGACGGCGGCGCAGCTGCGGCGAGTGGGCAAAACGGAAAGGAAACGACGAGCCGGATGCGATGGTGCCGTCGGATTTTGAAAATACTCACCGAGGAAGGAGAATACGCGAAGAATACGGTTGGAATACGACGGACGGCGAAACTCCGGCGAACTTCAGGCGAAGGGGCTGGCACCATGACGTAGAGCACGACGACGCGAATCCAACGCCGCAGACGGTTCGGCCGGCGGACGTCGGACGGAGGAGAAACTCGCAGCGGAAGATTTTCGGATGAACTCCGTATTCCGCGAACTGCTATGAATACAGATCGATTCGGAGGAAAGCAAATCAGAGGATTGGAAGAGGACGTCGAGACGAACGCGTGGGTGCAGACGGCTCGCATTTATATGCACCGAGCGAAAAGATATGGAAATTTGAAGATTAGAGTTGGAAACGAAAACGACGCGGAGTTCGTTCGGCCGACGGTTCAGTTGTGGACGTGCGCTCGGCTGGAAAATCGGATGAACAGTACCGCATGGTACTGTTCATGTGGGGAGGAGAGAGAAAACAAAACTGATTTTCGGATTTTAATTAAAATGCAACAAATCGATAAGATAGAATAAATAGCAAACAAATCCAGAAAAAACCCCGAAAATACCAAAAAATTCCTGGAAACACCAGGAAGCCAAATAAAATAGATTTTGATTAAATTGATGTTTATGTTAGTCAAATTAAATGTTTTTAATTTAGAAAAATTCAAATTAAACTTTATTAATTCAAATAAAATTATTAAAAAATTTCAGGGACCTAAACTACTCGAAAGATTTTTGAAAAGCCAAATTTTGGGACGTTACAATGTACCTAGTCGTAAGTCCTTCTACGACTATTATCCAGTCGTAAGTTCTACTACGACTGTACCCTAGTCGTAAGTCCTGCTACGACCAAGTCAACCACGACCACCTTATAATCAATAAAACCTACAAGCGAGTGGGTCCAATTGATTAAGGAATCCAGACGGTCCACATGCACTATTATTCCGCACAGTAATAGTGCTTAATACCCCATTACCTCTTAAAGATAACTGCCAAACGGCGTGAAGGAGCCACTACGCCGGTAATTACTGCCATCATGTGCCCATTACTGACTTAATTAGGCGCCTCTTCAGCAGGGGAAAACGGCTACTCCTTCACGACTATATAAATGCATCAATCAGAAGGACAAGGAGAAGGCAGAAACAGAGCCAATCAAGGAGAAATAGAAGTACTGTTCTTTGTAATAGTCTTAGTCTCTAGCTTGATTGTTGAAAACACAGTCAATACCACACACACAGGAGTAGGGTTGTTATTCTCCCGAGAAGGCCCGAACCTGTATAAAAATCCTGTGTCAATCGCTCTGCGTGATTTCATCTCTAGGAGACCCCCCGAATCAAACAATCTTTACGTAAGATCGGTTCTAAAACATCGACAGAAGTGATGACGAATATCTATGTGCTTGGTCCTAGAGTGTTGCACATGTTTCTTAGCAATATTAATGGCAGAAGTGTTATCACAGAAAAGAGTAACACTAGCAAAATTTAACCCATAATCCTTAAGAGTAGTTACCATCCACAAAATCTGACTACAGTAACTAGCAGCAGCTACATATTCAGCTTCAGCGGTGAATTGTGCAACAGAAGACTGCTTCCTAGAAGACCAAGATACAAGAGAAGTGCCTAGAAAGTGACAAGTGCCTGAGGTACCCTTCCTATCAAGCCGACAGCCCGCAAAATCAGAATTAGAAAACCCCCGAATGGACAAAGATGAAGAACGTGAATACCAAATGCCATACAGAAGGGTAGAGTGTAAATACCTGAAGATGCGCTTAACGGCTTGGCAATGGGAAGTCCTCGGAGACGCCTGAAACCTCGCACAAAGGCAGACCGTGAAGTGGATGTCCGGTCTCGAGACCGTCAGGTACAGAAGGGAACCGATCATGCTGCGGCACTCGCGTTGATTCACGACTTCTCCTTCTTCAGCTGGATCCAAAACAGTTGAAGTTGCTATGGAGTGGAGATTGGCTTGTAGTCACCCATGTCAAAACGTTTGAGCAAGTCCTTAGTGTACTTCGTCTAATGAATAAAGATCCATTCCTTGCATTTCTTGATTTGAAGCCCTAAAAAGTAATTGAGCTCTCCCATCATACTCATATAAAATTCCTTGGACATAGTCTCAGAAAAGCTGGAAACAAGTGCATTAGAAGAACCACCAAAGATAATATCATCAACGTAAATTTGAGCAAGCAGGAAGTCATTACCACGCCTAAGAATGAACAAAGTCTTGTCTACCTTACCCATATCAAAATCATTCTTAAGCAAGAAGGTCTTAAGTCTATCATACCAGGCTCTAGGGGCTTGCTTAAGACCATACAAGGCTTTGGATAGCTTGAACACATGATTTGGGTACTTGGGATTCTCAAAGCCCGGTGGTTTGTAAGATCGAGGTGGCCGACTAGAGGGGGGTGAATAGGCGGTTTTAAAATTCTTTCGCACTAAACCAATATGTAAATGCGGAAGCTAATAGCGAATTGGTTTTGCTCAATTAAAACCTAAATCAACTAGGCTCAACTAAGTGCACCGACAAAATGAACACAATACAATATGAGCAATCAAGCAAGATATATAAGCAAGAATGTAAATTGCTCAAAGTAAAGCACAAGTAAAAATAAGATGACATGATTATGTTTTACCGTGGTGTTCGGAGACTTGTCGGTCTCCCCTAATCCACGTTGAGGTTAGCCCAAACAAATTGGACCGGCTCCACTAATTAAGCCAACACCTCCGAGGTAAGTCCAAACACTTGGACCGGTTCCTAACCGAACCAACACCTCACTCAACTATGGTTGCTCTTCCTCCACTCCGGAGATGGTGAGCACCAAACCACTCACAAACCGCCGGTCTTCTCACAAGCTTCTTGAGAAGATCACCGCGCACGACGCCTCCACGCCGTCTAGGTGTCGGCAAACACCAAGAGTAACAAATCTCAACTCTCACTTGAACTAATCAAGTGTCAACGCTCAAATGGATACACAATCCACTATCTGAGGCAACACATGCACTTAGGGTTTACTCTCCAAGCTCACCAAGTGCAACACATGCACATAAGAGAGGAGAGGCTTGGTCTTAGCTCAAGAGGATCACAAATAGTTCACAATCGCACCAGCAACATCTCCCAACCGGCCAAGGTGGCTATATATAGCCCACACATAAAAACTAGCCGTTGGGAGACAAACCCCTGAAAAATCAGGGAAATCGGAAGTTCCGCCATCTAAAGGCCGGAACTACCGCATGTGAGAGAAAAGCACAGCAACGGCTATGTCAGACGAGAAACTAGCCGTTTGATTTTTAGTGCGGAACTACCGCCAACAAATTTGCGGAAGTTCCGATCTTCGGAAGTTCCGCTCAACACATAGCGGAACTACCGCACTTCCAAATTTTGGCTAAGTCCCAAAACGGTGCTTCTCTGGAAAAAACGAACCGCCGGAATTTCGGAGCAACCGATAATCGGAAGTTCCGCTCGTAACACGCCGGAACTTCCGCACTTCAAAAATCGGCTAAGTCCCTAAACCGGATGCTCTCTGGAAAAAACGAGCCGCTGGAAATCGGACCGTCCGGTCTGCGGAACTTCCGCCGTTATACAACCGGAACTTCCGATTTTCTTGACAGAAAATAGCAATGGCTTTTTCAACAACTTCAATTGCAAAACACATTTGCCAATTGATAAGCTATGCCAACAAGGATCACAAGCAAGATTCCCAATAAGTTACAAAACACATTTGCCAACTTTTGGAATCATACCACAAAGAAAAAGGTACATGGACTTACACCATTTGCAAAACACATTTGCAAACTTAAGTCACATGCTACAAGAAATCAAACATGAGCATCAACTATTTGCAAAACACATTCGCAAATAACAGCATCATGCCATAAGACTAAAGTGCATGGACTTCAACCATTTGCAAAACACATTTGCAAAGTATAGTCCCATGCTACGAAGATTGAATGCATGAGCCTCGGCTATTTGCAAAACACATTCGCAAAAATAGCTCCATGCATAGATGAGCTAGAGCAAACATAATGAGCTATCAACACATGACTAACTCATGCTACTAGTCAAGACCCCTCTTAATAGTACGGCAATCCTATACTAGCAATCCGGTCTATCAACCAAACACCGAGACCGGTAAAAGACTAGGAACACATCCTTAGCCCTAGCTAGTCATACCTTTGTCTTGCTTCTTCTTGAAGTTTGATGACGCACATCAACACTTCAAGTCCGGGTCATTGACTTTGACAATCATCAACTCATGATGATTTCTTCACTTCGGGATCTTGTCTTGAACATCATCAACACATGATGATTTCTCCATCCCGAGTCTTCACATGCATCAACACATGATGCATTCCTTCACTTGACCTCCATCAACACATGATGGGTCTTCTCATGTCTTGATGATCAACTCATGATTATCTCTTCTTGATAAGCATCAACTCATGATACATTATTTACACCAAGCTCTTAACTTGATGATCATCATCATCCTGGAACATAACCTATATATCCAACTCATGGAAAATGTTAGTTCCACAATGTGATCATCATTAATTACCACACCATACCATTATCTCATAATGGTGGGACAAGATACCTCAATCTTTCCCTCTTTGGTAATTGATGATAACCACTTAATTTCTCATAAATTTAATGATGATAAATGAGAGAACAAATGAGTATATATAAACTACACAAGTTATATATACTCTAACATGAGTATACAAGAACTACACAAGTTTTGTATACTCAAACGGATTTGTTTCAAAGTAAAGATCCCAAATATATGTGGAGAAAGGAATATGGATCAATACTAATGAAACCACAAAGTATAGGATAAAACTCCCCCTAAATGTGTGCATACACAAATGTGTAATAAGGTCATATGCGCATATTCAAGTTTAACTTATGGTTGAGTTCAATCCTATATTTTGGATCCGAGAAATGCAACAATATATAAGATTGAGATGTCGATTGCATACCTCGTTGTGTTTCACCTTTATATCTAAATGAGACTACACAAAGATAATACTTGATAAAAGAGTTAGTCTCATATTTGGATTTGTCATTAATCACCAAAACACTCCATTAACTCATAATGGCGGGTCTAGATCTTTCAATCTCCCCCTTTTTGGTGATTGATGACAAATCCATTATCAATAACAACATTTGGATATACATAGACATAAGATAAGAATTTAAACTAATGAACTATGTCTATGCATCATATGAGGTGAAACATAAAGCATTTAAACAAAATGCATATGAAAAAGATATGCTTACACAAATAATGCATTCTCCCTCTTTTGGCATTTTAACCAACTCAACCATCCAAATGAAGAGTATTGATAAAAAACATTCTCCCCCTTTTGGCATAAATCACCAAAAATACAAGATAAATATTAGCCAAAAGGAGTATTTGCAAATCGATACCACTTGCAAAAAAGAAATCAAGGTTGGTCACAAAAAGTATGAATCGAACTTATATGACCAAGGGGGGAATTTTGTTCTCAAGATATGAGAGGAGAAACAAAGATAGGTTGCAAACCTATTGATCATAACATTCTCCCATTGTAAATCAAAACATTGAGAACCACTTGAAATGATAGTTGAAACACATTCAACTAACCTCCCTTTTTTGAAAAGAAATTTAGATAATCTCTCATTTTAACAATTTTCACAAACTATGTTGAGATGAACATTAAGGCCTATGCTTGTGAGAGATTTTCATAAAAATTTGACAGAATTTCTTTTGTAAATAGGACATCCACGACAGGAGACAAATAAGATATGATCAAACACAAATATATTCAATCACAATCATATCTCATCCACATCTCATGCAAAGATAAATCATGACATAAAAATTCACATTCTCACACAGAGTAGCAACATAGCATTGCCAAAATAAGAGTCATACAACCAAGTATTCTGAAAGATATTACAATTTTTTCATTACAAGGTCTAATGACCTAAATAAAAACAGTGGCTACTGCTCGGCAGGAGGGTCTTGAGGAGGATCAACCGGAGGAGCAACAGAAGGATCACCAGGAGGACCACCAGGAGGGGAGCGAAGGCGACGCCGTCCAAACCGGACAGGTGGAGGAAACTACTCTGCAAATCTAGCTGATAGCGCGTCGAGCCTGGCAGAGTTGGCGTCAAGTCTGGAAGTGGTGGCCGCCTCAAAAGCATCCAGTCTGGAAGTGGTCGCTGCCTGGAAGGTCTCCTGAGACGCTTTCATCTCTAACAAGGTAGCATAAATTTGATCCATGGTTGCTTGACCTTGTGGAGGAGCAGCAGCAGGAGCAGGTTCAGCTTCAGGTTCTTCTGCTGGAGGGCGCTGAAGGTTGGCAGGAATTGGAGGACCTTCTCTTGGCTTATAGAATTTATGGGCTGAAGGTGTAGCTCCATTATAACCAGTCTGACGAATGATCAAGACCATAATATATGGTGCAAAGTTTATCCGTTTGACCCGATCATTCTTTATGCCTGCTATCTCCCTTATGATGACATCAATGACATCAAATTTCCTTCAATGCATGATGCAATCCAAAATGTTCCAAGCATGTCCCCTAATTGCATCATAGTTCTCGCTTTTTGGTAAAATGGTATGATTAATGATCCGGTTTACCAAGCTAGGAATAGGGAGAAGACCGGTTATCTTACCAGGGACAAACCTCTGTGTAGTGTCATAGAATTCAGTCCAAGCTGACAGAGGGAGAACTGGTCTATCATAAATTTGCTCAAATCCGCTTGACTGGATTTCTAAAGCATTTTCAAAGGCACGTTTTGTGCAAGAGTATCTGACAGTCCCTGTCTTTCATGGTTGCCTAACATAAACTTCCTGCTCAATGAAACCATTTAAAAAGGTACTTTTAACATCCATCTGATATAATCTAAAACCCTTAGATGCAGCAAATGCAAGCAGAATACGAATGGCTTCTAGTCTAGTAACATGAGTAAAAGTCTCATCAAAATCCAACCCCTCAACTTGGCTAAAGCCCTGAGCTACCAATCTAGCCTTGTTTCTAATTACAGAACTATCCTCATTTTGTTTGTTTTTGAAAACCTAGCGGGTTCCTATAACATTATGGCCACTAGGAGGTTCTACTAGGTTCCAAACTTTATTTCTCTCAAAATTCTCTAACTCCTCACGCATGGCATTAATCCAGCTAGAATCTGATAAAGCATGTGATATATCACGGGGTTCAAAAGACGCAACAAAAGCAGAATGAGAGTAAATGTTTGGATCATTATACCTGGAGCGAGTGACTCACTCATGGAGATTACCTACTATCTGATCTGGAGGGTGCTGCCTTTGAATGTGAAGTGGTGCACCCGGAGAGGAAAATATCTCTTCGACCACCGCAGGTACTGCTGATGATGAAGATGCAGCGAGCCTCATCTGAAGGCGAAGTAGTCACAGCAGGGTCTTGTGCTGGAACAGAGCGTCAACAGCAGCAGGTGGAAGAACATCATCGAGTCATTCATCATCTTCCTCTATAAATATGCTCTCTGTCACCTGTGTATCTCCTGAAATATCTGATCTAGCTCCAGGGCTAGTCTCATCAAAAGTGACATTGTATGTCTCCTGAACAAGGTTAGTTTCAGCATTAAAAACCCGAAAACCCCTCAAATATGCAGGATAACCCAGAAATAAACCATCAAAAGTTCTAGACTCAAATTTATCTAGGTTACCTGTCTTGAGAATAAAACACTTGGATCTAAAGACTCGAAAGTTCGAGACAGAGGGTTTTCTACCAAATCGAAGCTTATAAGCAGTCTTGCCCAAAGAAGGTCTCACAAAGACACGATTAGCAATATGGTAAGCGAGTAATGCCTTGGCCCAAAATCGCTTTCGTGTGCTATACTCATCTAGCATCGTCCTAGCCATCTCGACCAGGGTCCTGTTCTTCCTTTCCACAACGCCATTTTGTTTGAGGGACGTGTGGAGAAGAGAACTGATGCTCAATACTACGCTCAGCACAAAAAGAAGCAAATGATGCATTCTTGAACTAACTTGCTAGACTCTAAACATTTTTCACATGGAGCATATTTAACTTCAACAAGCTCAGTCCTAGCATTTTTAAGTTGTTGCAAAGCAATATTATGAGCAGATTGCAGTTTAGCAAATTCTGAATGCAAAGCATGGCAAGATGAACATTCATCAAATTCAAGACTCTTAGCATTCTCAAGTTCTAAAGTCAAGTTACCTATTTGAGACTCTAAATCCTTGTTCCTAACCATGACATATTCTAAAGCCTTATCCTGACTCATGAGTTGCTCAAATATAGATTCACATCTATCAGAAGGAACATCATAAGGAGGTACCTCATTGTTGTCGTCATCAACAGAGTTGGCCATGAAGCACAAGCCAGTGAAGTCCTTGGCCTTCCCTTTCTTTTTGTCTTGAGGAATCTCCTCCTCCTTGTCCTCCTCGCTCCCGGATTCCACATCGCTTAAGGATTGATCCTCAAAAGCGGCAAGCAACCGGTGAGCAGTCTTCGTCAGCTTGGCAACATTTAACCTTGGTTTGTTCCATTGAGGCTTCTTCCAAGCTGGCTTTCCCTCCTTGTGATTGCTCTTACCTTTCAGCTTGCAGCAATTTGCCCAGATATGATTAAGCTCACCACACTCATAGCAAGTCACGGGATCTTCTCTCTTTTTGTTTCTCATATTGTTGTAGGCCTGTGTGACCTTTTTGACTATGAGGGCCAACTCAGCCTCAGAGAGACTCTCAAACTCCTCTTCATGGATTGTAGATAAACCTGCAAGCGAAAATCCAAAAGAAGACTCAAAAGACCCATCAGATACTCTCTTGAGCGGGTCTGCTACCAAAGTCATGTTTTTCCTTCTTGGGATGATCAATCCTTTTGATCTCATGAGTCTTGAGCTTGCTATAGAGCAACTCCAAAGTCAGATCAGAAAGGTTTACATTCTCCTCAATGGCTGTAGTCTTTATCTCCCACTCCTTGGTGTTGATTGCAGCCAAGAGATGGGTGGTATTTTCAGATTAAGAATATTCAATACCAACAGCTTTCATCTGATTTATCACTTTATTAAAGCGACTGAAAATGTCATCGATTCTCTCTTCAGGACGCATCTCGAATTTGTTGTATTCACGCTTATAGACTGTTTGACGTACTTTCTTGACTTGGGACAAACCCTCATGATAAGTTTCGAGAGTGTTCCAAATCTCATGCGCAGTCTCAAGATTACAAATCCGATCATACTCTTATCTCCCAAGCCCACTACAAGAGTTTTTTAGCCTTATTGTTGTTAGCCAAAAGGGCTTCTGAAGCCGACGTAGCAACTTCGGGCAAAACGAAAGGGACTCGAACAACCTCCTATATAGCATGTCCTTCGCTTTCAAGGAAGACTCACATGCGATTCTTCCAATAGGTATAGTCGTGCCCATCGAAGATATGCGGCTTTGTGGAGTATCTATCCATTGCCAAGTTCAGTGACCGGTTAAGATCAAGATTGAACTAACCGGGCTCTGATACCACTTGTTGGACTGAAAAGGCGACTAGAGGGGGGTGAATAGGAGCACGCTACCTTTTTCACAAATAATGGATCAATGAAACTTTACTCCAGTAGCTATAGAAGCTATGAAGATCAGTATATTAGTACAGAGAAGACTAATATTGAATCTAATAAAAACCTCAAAGTAATAGGACAAAATCAACAAAGATTGAAGTGAAACAATCATCAAGGTCCGACCTCGGCCTTGGGCTACCGGACCGATTTCCTCGAAAATGTAAGAACGTACCCAGATGACGAAGATGAAAATAGATGAAACTTTTGATCTACTAATCCAAACTTGATGAAACTTGGAACACACCTTCTCTATGATATCAGGAAGCTATTCCAATCGAAGATTGTGATAATTCTTGGAAGAATAGCGATCCTTTTCGATTTGATTGAAGAGGGGTTCAAAATCGGTCAAAACAAAAATTAGATCAAAGCACTTGCTCGTGGGTAATTGATGATCAATATGATCCTAGATAGATTCCCACACGTCACAGCAAGCTAGATCACGTGAAGAAACCAAGCATAAACTCACGGATCAAAGAAAGACCCAAAATCATCAAATAGAGAGGAAGAACGCAATGAGGCAAGACATTGATAACACTTTCCTTTGATTGATTGGTATGATCAGGGCTTACAGCCACTCCATCAATGGAGGACAATGCTCAATCTAAGAGCACGAAAATCACATCAAACATCAAGAACCCTACCCTCCACAAAAGCTCTCCATAGGAAAATTAGGGTTAAAAGAATTGCAAAAGAGGCGAAGCAGAGGTGCAATCACCTCCCTCTCCTATTTATAGTGGAGGCTTAGACCTTCTAGATGTTTGATCCTATTGGGCTCCCGTTAAGGTCCAAAACAAACGGGACACATACGCACGCATTTTAAAGTATCGTTTTTATCTCCTCTTGACCTAACTAGCTACACCTTGCGCCATCTTACGCCTCGGATTAGCTAATAGGTCACCCTTGTCTATCTTGCACCACGCTTGAGTACATTGATCTCACCCGGCATCGTAGATCGTTCTGGACCTCAGCTCTCCAAGCCTAGTCCCGATCATTCTCGCCGTTGACCGTTGTTGACCACCAAGCAACCTGCACAACAATAGACAAGTAAACCGAATCTGGGAACAAGTTCTTCACAACTTGACCCATGTTAGTCAAAACATGCATCATGCAACATATATGCCCTGAAACTCATGACTTTGACATAACAACCGAACAACGCCGCCACGACGGCGGCGATTTATCAGTGAAAACCGTCCGATCGCCATGTGGCGGTCCGATCGCCCACCTGGCCGGTTTGACCGCCACCTATGGGCCGGTCAGACCGCCAGCTGGGACTTAGCCGTTTTTTCTTTCTGAAAAATCGAAACCTACTAGAATTTTTAAACCAATAGAACTTTTGACTGGAGACTTCAAAAATTATGAGACTAAGTGCAATAGAATCCCCTCTCTTGTCTACACACTTTATTTTTGGCCTAGCTCAATTATCATTTTTAATCGGTCGGTCCGATCGCCACCAAGGTCGGCCGATCGCCATGGATCGGCCGACCGCCACCTCGGCCGGCCGACCGATTCGCCCGATAGCACTGAACTTTCTTGAAAACACGTGAAACGACAAACCGTAAACGCCATTACCAATTGTCACATCATCCTAAGATCTGGAGCATATCCCCATGATATCCACAGGTGGCCACCATGCGGTTTGGTATTTCTCAGCAGAACCTAATGGGTGCGTAGCGGGAGGGGGTGGCTGGTGGAAGGGAGGGCCAGGCGGGCGTGTGGCGGGTGGTGGGCGGCTATGTAGGAGGGCCACCGCACGTGGCCTTGCGGTATGGGGTGATGTGGCGGGGCTCCCGAGAGCTCCTGTTGTATAGTAGTCGTGCGGTAGAATGTTATATTTAAAATTTTTTGAAGATAATTATTTCTATAAATACGAGATAAAAAAGTGCTAATATGACCAAAAAAAAAAATCACTCAGTCAGTTTACCATCCGAGCTCGATCCTGTACGCAAAGGTTGACGCCGGCGAGATCTAGCCTTGTCGGCTCGGCCCGCAAAATTTGCTCCTGCTACGTTCAAACTGCCCGTTCCCGCCTGGACCACGCGCGCGCGGAGCGCACATGAAGTTGGGTTTCGCCGTCTCGGCCTAAACCTCCACAACAACCCGTCTTTGTGGTGGATTTCGCCCGTGAAACGAACAAAATCTACCGCACGGCGCGGGCCGCTCCGTCTCCAGCCCGTCTGGCCCATCCATCTAACGCACGGTGCGGCCTGCTCCTCCCAAGACTCCGGCCGAGGCAGCAAGAGGCAGAAGCGAGTTTACTACTCCACTGTCTCCCAGATCCACCCGTCCCTACGCCACCCCCACCGCGCCATGGACCCCCCGCCTCTGTCGCGCCTCCTCCGCCTCGCCATCTTCCTCGTCCTGCTCGCCGCCTCCCCCGCCGCGCGCGCCTGGAAGAAGGACGAGTTCCGCAACTGCAATCAGACCCCCTTCTGCAAGCGCGCCCGCGGCCGCGCTCCGCACTCCCTCGACGCGCCGCTCTCCCTCACCGCCGGCTCCCTCGCCGTATCCCCCGACGGCTCCCTCACCGCCGCGCTCTCCCACCCCTCCCGCCCCCGCCACCTCCTGCTCCGCCTCTCCGCTCTGCCCCCGCACGCGCTCCGCCTCCAGATCGACGAGGACTACTCCGTCAGACCGCCGCCTCACCGCCGCTTCCACGTTCCTGACGTCCTCCTCCCCGACGTAGAATCCCGCGTGCTCCACCTCTCCGAACCCAAGACCGTCGGTGGAGTCTCCACCTTCGCGTTCTCCTCCGACCTCGACGTAGTCGTCAAGCACGATCCGTTCGAGCTGACCGTCCATCGTGCCGGCTCGGGCGACCCCGTGCTCTCCTTCAACTCCTACGGTCTCTTCGACTTCGAGCCGCTGCAGGAGTCGAAGCCGGGCGGCGAGACCTGGGAGGAGCACTTCCGGAGCCACACCGACACGCGTCCCCGCGGCCCGCAGTCCATCACCTTCGACGTCTCCTTCCACGGCGCCGACTTCGTGTACGGCCTCCCCGAGCATGGCTCCACATCACTCGCCCTCCGCCCAACCCGCGGATGGCAAGCGGTACTTTACATGGGACCGTTCAACATTCCCGAACCCGGAGGAGATGCAGCGGAAGATAGCAGATAAGGGGAGGAAGATGGTAACTATTGTAGACCCACATATCAAACGAGACAGTTCGTTGCTCCTCCATGAGGAAGCTACTGCGAAGGGGTACTATGTGAAAGATGCGACTGGGAAGGACTACGATGGGTGGTGCTGGCCTGGGGCATCGTCATATCCTGACATGTTGAACCCTGAGATACGTGAGTGGTGGGCTGACAAGTTCTCCTATGAAAATTACAAGGGGTCAATGTTAGACTCTTTTGATCCTTTGGATCTGGGTTCTTGTTTGATGGATCGGGTTCGAGAGAAAACCGAGAGTGAGAGAGAGTTACCGTCGGATGTAGATGAAGAGGAAGGGTTGGCCATGGTGGGTTGCGGTAGTCGAGGCGGCGGTGGTCGATCCCGTCCCTCGGGCGTGGCCGGCGACCGAGGCGATGATGGTCGAGTCGATCGGTCGGTGCGATGCGGTGGATCGTCCGCCGCTTCGCCGCACTCTGGATCGGATTAGGGTTGTGTGTTAGGGTTTGTGGCGGCGCGGTCAACTTCGTGAACTGTGCCGCCTGTCCCTTCTTTTATAGCGCCGGCGACAGGCCCACCACCATCTTGGTCGGCGCGCTTCGATCGTATGCAGATCAGTGTGGGGATTGGGCATTTGGCCGTTGGGCCAAATGCCCGAGATCAACTCTAACATTCTCCCCCTTGATCTCAATCTGTGCTTTATCTTTAATTACTTTTGACTTTACTCATTCCATCACAAATTGGTGCATAGAACGTGTCTCATCGTCACGGTCAATCGCCGATAGATTCAACACTACAATACACCTCCTCGCTCAAATAGTTACTTTAATCTTTTGGGCCATCTTTTAGTCCAGAATCATAGGCTTTCCTTAAACCCATGCGGCTATATGTTCTCTGAACACGTTGGGTGGTAAGCCTTTAGTAAGCGGATCCGCTAACATCTTTGCGGTACTTATATGCTCAAGACTTATAATTTGATCCCGAACTTTATCTTTCACAACATAGTACTTTATGTCAATGTGTTTGGCAAAGACCACTTGACTTATTGTTGTGGGCATACATTATCATGGTTCATTGTCGCGATTACAACTTAAGTGGTCTATTGATGTCGTCAACCACTTTTAAACCGGTATGAACTTCTTTAGCCGTTCACCCGCCCGTAGCCTCATAACATGCTACAAACTCGGCATACATTGTGGACGATGTAGTGACGGTTTGCTTTGAGCTTTTCCACGATATAGCTCCTCCAATGAGAGTGAAGACATATCCGGATGTCGACTTTCTATCATCTCCCGCAAAATCGAATCAGATACCCCACTATATGGAGTAAATCGATCTTACGTATGTCATCATGAGGCCTTTTGTTCCTTGCAAATAACGCAAGACTTTCTTTATCAATTTCAATGTTCTATTCCGTGATTGCTCGGAATCGCCAAGTAACCCAGAACAAAAGCTAAGTCGTATGCGTGTACACACTTGAGCATACCGTAAGCTTCCGACAATTTGAAGCATATGGAACCGCTTTCATTTGATCGATCTCATATCGGTTCTGGGGCATTGAAAATCCCCATATCTGCCGCCCTTGACTATAGGTGCGGTGAAGGACTACATTTATGCATCCCAAATTTCTTTAAGACTTTCTCTATATATGTCTTTTGTGATAGTCCCAATATCCCTTTGTTTCTATCCGGTGAATTTGATCCTAGAACGAACGAAGCTCCACCAAGATCTTTCATATCAAAGTTTGAGGACAAAAATCTCTTCGTCTCGATGTGAGTGATCGACATCACTATTAGCCAAGAGGATATCATCCACATACAGATTAGGAAGATAAATTTCCCATCTTTAAACTTTGTATAGACACGCTTGTCTTCTACATTCTCTTTAAAACCAAATTTTCTTATTGTCTTGTCAAACTTCAAGTACCACTTGTCTTGAAGCTTGCTTTAACCCATAAATCGATTTCTTTAGGCGCATCCCATTCTTTCATTTTCTTCCATGACAAAACCTTTTGGTTGTGCCATGTAAACATTTTCCTCCAAATCCCCATTAAGAAATGCCGTCTTTACATCCATCGATGTAACTCTAAATCATAATGTGCTACTAATGCCATTATGATTCGAAGGAATCTTTACATGAGACCGGAGAAAAGTCTCATTGTAATCAATCCTTCTCTTTGAGTAAAACCTTTTGCCACAAGTCGCGCTTTGTATCTTTCTACATTCCCTTGGGAGTCGAGTTTTGTTTTGTAGACCCATTTACTGACCTCTTGCTTTTGGCTCCTTTAGGAATAATTTTCAAGTCCTGCACTTTATTAGCCTTCATGGACCTCATTTCCTCTTCCATGGCTTCAAGCCATTTTGAGGAATTTTAAGCTTCTCATGGCTTCTTCAAATGAGGTGGGATCATCCTCCATTTGAAATTCCTCTGTATGATAAACTGTAATCATCGAAAATAGTGATCTTCTTACTCTTTGAGACCTCCTCGGGCCTCCATATTTGGTACATCTTCTGCTTGAGGTCACTGTTGCTCCCCTCATTTGTGGCAATGGGTTCTATAGGATCCTCAAGAATGGTTCCTCATTCTCATTCAATGTTGCCACAGAGGAACAATAACAGTCTTGGCACCACAATATCTTGTACCATCGGTGCAATGACAACGAGTAGTGAGAAGAGTGGCTCTTGAATCATCGGAGTGGGCACATATACCCGCTTCTCTTCAAGATCAATCTCTCGAGCTACCATGCTCCCCTCATCATTTCATCCTCTAAGAAGACAGCGTGTCTCGCTTTCTACAAACTTTGTATATCCGTGCGACAAGAGAAACGAAAACCTTTTGACTTTTCGTAGCCAATGAAATGGCAACTTCTTTTTTGGGATCTAGCTTCCCAAGGTTTGGGTTAAATACTTTGGCCTCAGTGAGACTCCCACACACGTAAGTGGTTTAGTGAGGAACTCTTCCGTCCACAACTCGCATGCGGTGTTTTGGGCACCGACTTACTAGGCACTCTATTGAGAATATGAATGTCGGTTTTAACGCCTCCATCCATAAACTCAATGGGAGTGTGGAGTAGCTCATCATGCTTCGCACCATATCCATCGACGCAGTTGCGTCTTTCACCTACTCCATTTCTTTGAGGTTCGCCTGTAGAATCTCGGGCTACTATGCCATTTTCCGTAAGAACCTCGCAAAGGTCCAGAACTTGTCCATATGGGGTATGTCGATCGTAGTACTCCCCCACGATCGGATCGAACTATCTTAATCTTTAAATCGTGTTGGTTTTCAACTTCACCTTAAATATCTTGAATTTATCCAAGGCTTCATTTCTTTCTTTGATTGGATAAATATATCCATAACGGAGTAGTCATCTGTGAATGTTATGAGCGAGTCATAACCATCCACACTTTTCACAGAAAAGGACCACAAATGTCTGTGTGAACAATTTGTAGAACTCCTGTGCTTCTTTTGCGCCTTTCTTAATTTTCTTTACATTTTTTCCTTTAATGCATTCTCTGCATTGTTCTAAGTCGAGAACTCTAGTAGAGGAAGAATTTCATTCTTAACTAGTCTTTCTATTCTCCCCTCGAAATATGGCCCAAGCGACGGTGCCATAATTTCGACGATTCATTATGAGTTCTCTTTCGTTTTACGCTTACATTCGTAGACGAGATTCATCACTTTCTACGCGCGACGTTCTCATTATCGCATACGACATTCACATCATCACACAATGATAACAAATAAAGCTCATTTTGTAATATGGCAAGACCAACACATTCTTTATTAAATAATATTTCGCACTTGCCATTTCCAAAATTACAATCATAACCATCTTTGTCCAAATTGGAAACGCTAATCAAATTCCTCTGTAAGAGGGAACAAAAGAACATCTCTAAGTAAAAGATTGGAGCCATTAGCTAACTCTAATGAAAGATCGCCAACACTTCAACTTCGCTTGGACTCCATTTGCGACTTTAATGCATCTTTCGTTTCTTTGCGTAGTCCTCGTCGAGCGGAATCCTCAGAAGGAATTAGCAACATGAGCAGTTGCTCTGAGTCAATCCACCAAGTGGATTTGAATATTGTACATATAAGCATTCATTTATAAATGTAATAATATTCTCACCTTTCTTTGCCATGATCATCTTTAAGTAATCGGGACAGTTCTTCTTGTAGTGTCTGTCTTCTTGCAATGAAGACACCGATCTTTGTCTCTGACAAATTTATTACATTGAGGTTGATGGATGATGCTTTTCCCTTGTTTCTTGAGAAGGAGGTCTTGTGAAAGTTCTTTTTCTTGTTATCCTTCACATAGTTGATAGATCCACCATGTGAGGATTTAAATCTTTCCTCCTCTTGAACACACATAGCTATGCATTTTCTAAGTCCCATTTATCGGTCAAGATATTGTAATTGACAACAAAAGTGTCAAACTGCTCGCAATGAAGCAAAAATCAAGTGAATAAGGAACTCATCCTTGAGTGCCAAATCCATTAGTTTAAGCTTGGATGCCAAGTTGCTCATCCTCAATATGTGTTCTCTTATCCCACCACCGAATACCTCTCTCACAAGTCGCTTAATCACCGTGTTGCATATGTCTTTGAAGAGCGATGAACCGACTCTTTATTTTATCAAGGTATTCTGTGACGATTACACGATCTGCGATTGAGCCCACAATTGTGGGCTCAATCGTATTCTATCACGACCATACATTTCTTGTTGGTGTGGTCCATTCTTATGCTCTAGGTCATAAGACATCCGTAAGGAGCATGATCTCTCTGTCTTTTCTCGCCAAGCAAGATCATCCTCGCTTTGACCCCTCACTTTGCCGTAGGCTCGTTGGTCGTCTTGTAGTGAGGACCAGTCCACCTCGGCTAAGATAAGCGCTAAGTCTATCTTTTTCTTCCACTCTCCATAATTATCTCCTTTGAGAGTGGGTATTTCTCTGATACAACTCATCAAGTTGTATCCTCCTGAAAATGTAGATCAAATAAAGTGAGAACGTAACATTAAAATTATATGTCTTATTTCCAACGTTGGTCAAAATAATATGACATACAATTAAATTAATTATACATTAAATCTATATCACCGTTGGGCAGATATAGAAACAATGCATAAAACATCAATTAAAATTATAATACTGTTATTATCAACTTTGGTCAGAAAATAACAATATCATAATTCACAATAAATTCTTAAAAATTAAATTCTCTCGTTGGTTTGAATTTAATTAAAAGAATTATCAATATTTAACTTTTGCAGCGGAAACTGTAATTATTCTAAAATAATCAATTATTCAGAAGCATTATACTGTACGATTTAATCTCTAAAAAATTAACACGTTGGTGTAAAAATTTTCCAGAGATTTTATTCAATTTTTCTATCAAATTCATTCAAATAATACTTCTGAAAATAAATTAAAATCATTTTCGGGATATTACTGTTTATAACCGGCCGAAATGCGGTTTTAACTCTGACGGCTGGCCCACTACCATCGCGGCGAGTTCGCGCGACTTTGCCAAGCCCACTCGCGGCCGACGCCTCGGTTCAATCTGAACCGTCGTCATCATCGACGGCGTCGCGTAAATCACCGTTCAAAACAGTAATCTCGGCCCATAACTGTTCATCGGCCCACAGCTTGTTAGGGTTTTCCGATTCGATTGCAGCCGTCGGATTCACATCCGACGGCTGGACTCCAGAGCAGCCGGCGATCCGCAATCACGATCTCGTAATCGATTCCAATCGGCTACCGAGCGACATTTTCACCGGTATAAAGGTGCGATCGCTGGCGCCCGTGGAAAAACCCTAATCACTTTTGCTTCTCTCTCTCTCACCTCGCTCCGGCGGCGGGATCAGCGAGAAGCCGGAGAAGAAGAAGAAGAAGAAGCTCGGCGCCGCCCTTGGACCTCTCGCGGTGTGCGCTCCTGAGAGGGAGCGCGTCGCCGTCGAGGAACTCTCTGGCGCCCTTTCACGCTGCTTTGGGGCGCTCTCGAGTTTGCCCGACCCTTCCCGAGCGGCGAAACGGCGACATCGACGACGGCGGCAGCGACATCCCGGCTCGCCCGACCCTTCCCGTCTCCAGGTAAGATCCGATATTTTAGATCTGGAATTTGGGTTCTAGGGTTTTCGGTTTCGGGTTAGGGTTTCTTCGAATCTACTCCAATCTTTTCTTTTGCCATCCGGATCTAATCTTTGATGGCTCTGATACCATTGTTAGACTCTTTTGATCCTTTGGATCTGGGTTCTTGTTTGATGGATCGGGTTCGAGAGAAAACCGAGAGTGAGAGAGAGTTACCGTCGGATGTAGATGAAGAGGAAGGGTTGGCCATGGTGGGTTGCGGTAGTCGAGGCGGCGGTGGTCGATCCCGTCCCTCGGGCGTGGCCGGCGCTGAGGCGATGACGGCAGTAGTCGATCGGGTCGGTGCAGTCGGCGGTGGATCGTCCCGTCGCTTCAGCGCACCCTCTGGATCGGATTAGGGTTGTGTGTTAGGGTTTGTGGCGGCGCGGTCAACTCGTGGCTATCGTGCGCCGGTCCCCTTCTCTTTTATAAGCGGCGCGGCAGGCCCACCACCATCTTGGTGGACGCCCCGATCGAGGCGCGGTCGATGTGGGGATTGGGCATTTGGCCGTTGGGCCAAATGCCCGAGATCAACTCTAACAGTCAACTCCAACACTGTACATTTGGAATGACATGAATGAGCCATCAGTCTTCAATGGCCCTGAGGTATACGACTGAATTGCAATATGCCTGTGCATTATCTTAAGACGATGAAGTATACAACAAAATTGAAACATCTTGTGCATGGATCAATCTTGATAAAGTATTTTTTCCATAAATAGGTTACCATGCCTAGGGATGCAATACATTATGGGGATGTTGAACACCGAGAACTGCACAATGCATATGGATACTACTTCCATATGGCTACATCAGATGGACTTCTCAAGCGAGGTGAGGGGAAAGACAGGCCCTTCGTTTTGTCAAGGGCCTTCTTTGCTGGAAGTCAACGGTATGGGGCAGTTTGGACAGGCGACAACTCTGCAGATTGGGATCACCTTAAATCTTCAATTCCGATGGTTCTAACTCTTGGTCTTACTGGCATGACCTTCTCTGGTTGGTGGACCTACCTTACAACTTAACTTTAGTAATCCTGATGTTAAAAGCCTTATTAACATTTGAAGCTTTGACAGGTGCGGATATTGGTGGATTCTTTGGTAATCCAGAACCTGACCTATTGGTGCGTTGGTACCAAGTAGTAGCTTTTTATCCTTTCTTTAGAGCTCATGCTCATCATGACACCAAGAGACGTGAGCCATGGTTATTTGGGTAATGCCTCAAATACTAAAATTTGTGGAATTTGGTTTATCTTGGAAGTTCTGTTCAACCTGGCTGATAATCTCCTCTCTCCAAAAAAAAAACCTGGTTGATAATTGAGGAAAATCAATGATCATGATGTGACTCATTCTGGTGATCTAGAAAATTTCCTTGTGAAACTTTTTTTGGGAAACATAAATCATAAATGCCATTCTTTTCAAGGCTAACATAATCTTTGTACTTACTACAGAGAGCAAAGAACTGCCCTCATGAGGGAGGCAATACATATGCGGTATTCGTTGTTGCCCTACTATTACACACTGTTCAGAGAGGCTAGTGTAACTGGCATTCCTGTTATGCGTCCGTTGTGGTTAGATTTTCCTGATGACAAAGAAACATACAATAATGGTGAGGCTTTTATGGTTGGCCCAAGCCTTTTAGCCCAAGGAATTTTCGAAGAGGTAAGTGATTCTACATATATTTTCAAAATTAATTCATACTTTGCTAAAAAATGCAATTTACCTGTTAATATGTTATAACTTCACGCAGAGCCAGAAATCAGTCTCAGTTTACCTTCCTGGAAAGGAGCCATGGTACGACTTGAGAAATGGATCTCCATACAAGGGAAGCGTGTCACACAAACTAGAAGTTTCAGAAGATAGCATACCCAGCTTCCAAAGGGCAGGTACAATTGTGCCAAGAAAGGATAGATTCAGGCGCAGTTCTACTCAGATGGTGAACGATCCATACACGCTGGTATGTTAAAACCTGTTTTCCGATGTGAGAAGCATTTAATCTGTTCAGTACACATCTTGCTCTTTGATTTCATTTGGTAACTCATAACTCCATTGACTTGTTTCTTTCCTTGAAATGCAAATAGTTATGAATAGTGTTACATATTTACCCCGTATCTCTCAATAATTTTACTAAAGAAAAGTTGCATGCAAACCTTACTTAGCTATCTACTTCCCCATTAGTTGCTGTTGTTCTGATGCTCAACTATACACCCTTTTCCAATTTTAGTTAAAACTACTACTCATTGGTCTGTTAGACAAGGGTTGCTGTGATTTCATTGCTTGACTTGAGCATTGATATATGCATAACTTCTGTTAGATCTGTATATAGCTTAGGGTGTTCTTCGCATATTCACCTATCATGTATATGATATACTGGCCTGTCATGACCCGATCGCCGACGGAGTGCCTAGCCTACGGTCAGACAAGTTCTTCCATCAGAATCGCATAAACGACCGCAGAGGAAGGGGAGAGAAGGGGAAAGTTGAGCTACATGATTTCTCTTTGTTTTTCGATAATCCCTGAAAGTATACAACGCCTAGCTTATAAGCCGTTTCCTCTCTCAATTACATGGGCCAGGTCCAACTCCACGTGCCTTCAGCTTGACTTCTCTTCCTCATCTCACGGTCCATCTCGTGCCAATGTCCTGACACTGTCGCTCTCCCGACAATCAGCTTGTCCCCAAGCTGGAGTTTCTAGAAACCTTGCGTGCAGAACTTCGTAATCCTCCCAGGTTGCCATTGCTGCCGGTAATGACATCCACTTAACCAGCACCTGTAAATGAGTTGCATTGCCTTTCTTGACCAACCTCTTGTGGACAATTGCCTCCTGTTGAATATCCTTCAGTGATAGATCCACCGAACATGGTATCGATGAGAATGATCTGGTACTTGAGGCTTCAATTGCGAAACATGGAATACTGGATGAACTAGTGCTCCTTTTGGCAATGCCAGCTTGTAGGCTGCTACTCCTATTTTCTCTAGAACTGTATATGGCCCGTAATACTTATACTATAATTTTGGGTAAGGCCGGTTAACAATTGATGATTGAGAATATGGTTGTAGCTTCAGAAATACATTCTCACCAACTTGACATTCCCTCAAGGATCTCTTTTGATCAGCATAATACTTCATTCGTAACTGAGCTCTTGCCAATTGTTGTTTCAGAAATTCAGAATAGGCTTCTCTCTCTGCCAGAATGTCAATCACCACTGAATTGTCTGTCGTCTGTTATGTATATGTGTATATGGCCCATATGTATTTATGGGCCATGAGGCCCATTAGCCCTTGTTAGGGTTTGTAATGTAGTATATATATACTACAGTATTGATCTAATAGATTGTGAAGTTATATTATAACATGGTATCAGAGCAATCTTCTCTGTCGCCGGTCTCACCTCGTGCGTAGCGACTTCCTCATCTTCACCGATTAGGTGCTTGGGTGCTGGAGCTCCTTGCCGTTGCGCCAGATCCCTCTGCTCCTCGTTGCGGTCTCGACTCCATCGTCCCGAGGTCGACGCCGCTCTGAGCTTCGTGCGAAGATCTGCCGCCGCCACTTCCACCGCCCCTTCTCCGCCCGGATCTGCTCTCCCCTGCTCCACTCGGCGCCACCTCGTGCTCGCGGTCGCTCTGAATCCACCGCTGACCTCCCCGAGTCGCCTCCGCCACCCGTTTCCGCGCCGTTCTTCACCGAGGCGAGGCCGGTCTTCACCGACCAGGTTCGCTCGGGTGTGTGCTCGGGTGCGAGAAGGAAACGGCTTTATACCGCTCGGGTGGTTGCTCGGTTGTGTTTGCTCGGGTGCGGTCTTGACCGACCAGTCAGCAGAGGAAACTCCTTTACACGGTGGTCGCTCGGGTGTGCTCTTGCTGACCAGTCATTGCCGACCAGTTATCGGAGGAGCATTTGGTTTTATTGAGCTGGTTGGCCGCCTCCAGTTGAGCAAGTAACATTGGTAAAAAAATGACTTTTGGTATTTCTACTTCTCTCGGAATGGGAGGTGCTCTTCTAGCTTCGGATATCAAGCTAGATGGTCAAAATTATCGTGAGTGGTCGTCATCGGTCCGCATGCTTCTTCGGTCCATTGGTCTTCTCTCGTATATTACGGCGGAGCCTCCGACCGAGAAGATTGATGAGAAGGAAGCTACTATATGGCGAAGTGCTGATGATCGTGTTATGGGTATCTTATGTCACAGTGCTGAAATTTCAATCAGGATGGATTTCATTGATCTTCCAAGTTCTCGCAAGATGTGGGAGTATCTTCAGCATCGTTATGAGCAGACCAGTGCGGCACGTCGTTTTTCTCTTTTACAAACTCTTCATGATTTGCGTCAGCTGGAGATGTCTATTGAGGAGTACTACAATTCTTTCACTCGCATTTCACGGCAGTTGACCTCCATGGTTCGTTTTTCTTTTACTGGATGTACTTGCTGTGCAGGCAAGGCGGGTCATGATGCGCAGAATCTAATGTTCACTTTTGTTATGCGCCTTCGCCCAGAATTTGAGTCTATTCGCGCTCAACTACTGGGACGTGATGTTCTTCCAACCATGGAGGAGGCCCTTGCTGCGTTGATTGTTGAGGAGACTCGACTTCGCTCTCTGTTATTCGGATTGACACCATCTTAGTCTGTTCTTGCGGCACCTCGTCAGGAGGTTTATCAGCCTATTCCACTTCTTGATGCTGCATCCAACCAGGTTATATGCTCTCATTGCAAGAAGCCTGGTCATCCTGTTCAGAGATGCTATCGTCTTCATCCAGAGCTTCGACCTACATCTCATCGTCGTCGTCGTGGTGTGGTTGCTGCCACCACTCCTACACCTGTTGGGGATTCAACTTTTGCCACTCAGTTGAGTTGGCTTCAGTTCCAGCTTCAGGCTCTTCAGACTCAAGCTCAGCAGCGGCCTTCATCTGATGTTCCTCCTAGTGGGTCTGCCGGTATTGCTATAGCCTCTTCTTCTGTACCAGGTACTAGTCTTCCATGGGTTTTGGATTCTAAAGCTTTTTTCATATGACATCGAATAAGTCTCACCTTGCATCATGTCGACCTGTTATGGATGGTTCCTGTGTACAGACAGCTGATGGCACCTCATGTTCAGTCACTCATCAGGGCACTCTCTACTTCTCATTTTACTGTTCCAGAAGTGTCATTTGTACCTCAGCTTTCTATGAATCTTATGTCTGTTGGTCGGCTTGCTGATATGCACTATTTTGTTGGGTTTGATGACTCTACTTGCTATGTGCAGGATCGTCGAACAGGAGTTCTTGTTGGTACTGGCCATCGCCTTAGAGATTCTCAGGGTCTCTACTTCCTTGATCGTCTGAGTCTTCCATCTTCTTCCGTTCATGCATCTTCAGTCATTGCATCAGCTTCTGTTAGTTTTCCTCAGTGGCATCATCGACTTGGTCATTTGTGTGGATCTTGTCTTTCTACATTAGCTCATCAGGGTGTCCTAGGTCGTGTCATTGTGGACACTAGTTATGATTGTAAGGGTTGCAAGCTTGGTAAACAGTTGCAACTCCCATATTCTACTAGTACATCTCGGTCTAGTCATCCTTTTGAGTTGGTTCACTCTAACGTTTGGGGTCCTGCTCCTTTTGCTTCCAAAGGTGGTCATATATATTATGTCATTTTTATTGATGATTATTCTCGATATACTTGGGTTTACTTTATGAAACATCGTTCTCAACTCCTGTCTATTTATCAGTCTTTTGCTCGTATGGTTCACACTCAGTTTTCCACTCCTATTCAGACCTTTCGTTCTGATTTAGGGGGGAGTACTTGTCGCATGTTTTTCGTCAATTTCTCTCCACTGAGGGAACTCTTCCTCAGCTTTCCTGTCCTGGCGCCCATGCTCAGAATGGTGTTGCTGAACGTAAACACCGCCATCGTATTGAGACTGCTCGTACTCTTTTACTTGCATCTCATGTTCCACGGCATTTTTGGGCTGATGCGGTTTCTACGGCTGTCTATCTCATTAATATGCAGCCATCTTCTCGCCTTGAGGGAAAGTGTCCTGGAGAGCTCTTGTTTTCCACTCTCCCACGGTATGACCATCTTCGAGTTTTTGGTTGTACCTGCTATGTTCTGCTTCCGCCTCGTGGCGCGCACTGTTAACAAATCGGTCGGTTGAGTGTGTTTTTCTTGGATATAGTCTTGAGCATAAGGGCTATCGTTGTTATGATCCCTCTGCTCGGCGTATGCGTATTTCTCGTGATGTTTCTTTTGTTGAGGATCGTCCTTACTTTTACTCTTCTGCTACTCGGTCCTCCTCTCCCGCTGAGTCTCTCTCTTTTCTTTATCTTCCACCCATTGTTTCGTCTGATATACCTTTTTCTGTGGAGTCTTCTTCTCCATCCTTATTCAGATCACCGTTTCCTCTTCACTATAGTCGTCGGTCTAGGGTTTCTCCTGATACTCAGCTTTCTACTTTTTCCTCATCTGATGGCATGGCTAGTACTGATGATACTCCTTCTGATGATCCTCCATCGGCACCGTCATCTCGGTATGAGCTTCGTGATCGTACTACTATTACTGCTCCTGACAGATATGGTTTTGTTTCTCTCTTTGTTGTGCTCGAGCCTCACACTTATCAGGAGGCTGTTGTTCATCCTGAGTGGCAGTTAGCTATGGCTGAGGAGTTGGCTGCTTTGGATCGTACTCATACATGGGATCTTGTTCCTTTACCTGCTTATGCTGTTCCTATTATTTGCAAGTGGATTTTTAAAGTTAAGACAAAATATGATGGTTCTGTTGAGAGATACAAGGCTCGACTAGTTGCTCGTGGTTTTCAGCAGGCATATGGTCGTGATTATGATGAGACATTTGCTCTTGTTGCTCATATGGTAACGGTTCGCACTCTTGTCGATATGGTTGCTGTTCTCTCTTGGACTATCTCTCAGATGGATGTGAAGAATGCTTTTCTTCATGGTGATTTGCAGGTGGAGGTTTATATGGCTCCACCTCAGGGTGTTGTGGCTCCTGCTGGTCATGTTTGTCGCCTTCTTCGTGCTCTTTATGGTCTCAAACAGGCTCCTCGTGCTTGGTTTGAGAGGTTCAGTTCAGTTGTGTTAACTGCTGGTTTCTCCCCGAGTAATCATGATCCTGCATTGTTTATTCATACATCTCCACGTGGTCGTACTATGCTCTTACTCTATGTTGATGACATGCGACATCGGAGAAGACAAGGAGTATATTGCTTTTGTTAAGCAACGGCTCGATGGCGCTTTTGATGTCGACGGGTCCTCTACATTATTTTACGGGGATTGAGTTTACTCACACGGATGATGGTCTGCTATCTATCTTAGCGGCGCTATATTCGAGGATCTACTTACTCGCTCGTCTCACCGATAATCGGACAAATTGCTACTCCTATGGAGCTTCATCTTGACCGTCCTCATCGATGGCACTTTGCTTGAAGATCCTTCTCGTTATCGTCATATTGTTGGGAGTCTTGTCTACCTTGCGGTCCACGCATACGACATTGCTCATTCTGTTCATGTGCTCAGTCAGTTTGTTTCTGCTCCCACGTCTGTTGACTATGCTCACCTACTACGTGTGTTGCGCTACCTACGAGGGACTGTTGATCGTTGTCTCGTTTATTCTCGGTCGACTCAGCTTCAGCTTCATGCTTACTCGACTCGACTTGGGCGAGTGATCTGATGATAGGCGATCTGTCTCAGCTATTGCATATTTCTTGGGTCTTCACTTATTGCCCGAAATCCAAGAAACAGATCGCAGCTTTCACGGTCTAGTCTTTGGCGAGCTTGCGTTAGCCACCACTACTTCAGAGATTGTTTGGCTTCGTTGGTTGTTAGCTGATCTTGGTGTATCATGCAGTACTCCTGTATCTCTCCTGTGTGACAACACTAGTGCTATACAGATTGCTACTGATCCAATGAAGCATGAGCTGACTAAGTACATTGGTGTGGATGCATCTTTCACACGTTCTCATTGTCAACAGAAGGTTATTGCTCTTCAGTATGCGCCTTCTGAGATTCAAGTCGCTGATTTCTTCACTAAGGCTCAAACTCGAGAACATCGCTTCCATCTCTCCAAACTCAATGTTTCAGATCCTCGTGACCCATGTTGAGTTTGAAGGGGGGTGTTATGTATATGTGTATATGGTCCATATGTATTTATGGGCCATGAGGCCCATTAGCCCTTGTTAGGGTTTGTAATGTAGTATATATATACTACAATATTGATCTAATAGATTGTGAAGTTATATTATAACATCATCTTCAGATCAGGTAGCAGACCATAGTGTGGTTCTGTTCCATACAAGGCCTTGTAAGGACTAAGGAGTGCATCCCAAAGTAGAGTGATAGCTGGTATTGTACCAATACTCAGCCAAGGGTAGCCATTGATGCCATTTAGTTGGAGTTTCCTGCACAACACACCTTAAGTACATCTCCAAACATTGATTTACTCTTTCACTTTGACCATCGGTTTGTGGGTGATATGTTGTACTCATTTGCTGTTTAGTGTCAAGCATTCTGAACAACTTCTTCCACATTGAACTTGTGAAAATTCTATCTATATCAGAAATAACAGTTCGAGGAATGCCGTGCAACTTAATTATGTTGTTGAGGACTATCTTTGCCACCTGAACTGCAGTGAAAGGGTGCTTGAGGGGGGAAAATGGGCATACTTTGTAAATCTATCCACCACCACCAAAATAGCATTGTATCCTTCTGACCTTGGTAAACCTTCAATAAAATCCATTGTCAAATCATGCCATGCTTCCTCTGGTATGGGTAAAGGATGCATCAGTCCTGGCAGTTTACAATTTTCATGTTTTGCCTACTGGCATACCCCACATTGCTTCACAACGTTTTCCACATCTTGTTTAAGTCCTGTCCAGCTGAATAGTTTCTTAACTCTTTGATATGTAGCTTGAATACCCGAATGCCCCCAATTGGAGAAGTATGGAAGGCTTGGATCAATTTTGTCTGTAGGCCTGCATTAGATCCCACCCAAATCCTTCCTTGATGTCTGATAATACCTTCTTTGAGAGATTATCCCTGTTCATTTGAGTTAGTTATTGCTAGCTGCAACAATAACTCCTGAGCCTGTAAATCAACCTCATAGGAATTGATTACTTCCTGAATCCATATTGGTTGTGCCACTGAAATTGCCTAAATAGAGATGCCCTACCCTTGACACGACATCTGCCACTTTGTTGTTTTCTCCCTTTTGGTATTGAAATTTATACTGCAGCCCAATCAATTTAGTCATGGCCTTTCTCTACAATTCTAAATGCAATACTTGATCTTCTAAATTACACATGCTTTTATGATATGATTTAATGACAAATGGTCCTCTTTGTAAGTATTGTCTCCATTTTTCAACTGCCATCATAATTACCATGAACTCTTTCTCATAAATTGACAACTTCTGATTATTTACTCCAAGTGCCTTGCTGTAAAAGGTTACTGGATGTCCTTTTTGGCTCAACACTGCCCCAATTCCAGTATCACAAGCATCAGTTTCTATAGTGAATGACTGTTAAAAATCTGGTAATGCAAGCACTGGGGTGTGACTCATAGCCTCTTTCAACTGATCAAATGCTCTTTGAGTTCCCTCCACTGAAATCCCTTTTTCTACAATAAAACAGTTAAGGGCTTGGCTAGTATTACATAATGCCTAACAAGTTTCCAGTAATACCTAGTGAGTCCTAAGAATCCCCTCAGCTCAGTGACATTAACAGGAACAGGCTACTGCACCATCACCTTAGTTTTAGCATCATCAGTGGTAACCCCTTTATCAGAGATAATGTGTCCCAAATACTCTAATTTCCTTTGAGCAAAACTGCACTAGCTTCTTTTAGGTACCAACTGGTGTTGCCTTCATAGTTATCACAGCGTCGATGCCTAGTCAACGCCTTGGCGTCCAGTCGGCCGGAGGGAGACATCGAGCTCCTTTGCCTAGGGAAAATAGAGTTAGGCAAGCGCAATAACGCGTGAGGGAGGGGAGAGACAGATTTGGGGGCTTGGAGGTGGAAAACAGCAGCTCACTTCCGCCGCCGCCCCTCTTGGTCGCCATCCACACCCCACCGCCGCCTCCATTGAGGTCACCTCATTCAGGTCAGTTCACCTTGCGCTGCTTCTTCCTCCTGCGCTGCCGCTGCTGCTCCTCCTCCTCCCTCCCGCGCTGCTGTTGCTGCTACTGCTCCTCCCTCCAGCGCTGCTGTTGCTCCTCCTCCCTCTCCTCCCTCCTGTATTGTTGGTCTTGCTCCTCCCTCCCCGCGCTTTGCTTCTCCTTCTGCGTTCTTTGCTTCTTCTCCCTCTTCTTGGCTCTTCTTTGCTCTACTTCTTCTTCTTCTTTTTGCTTTGCTTCTTCTTGTTGCTATTGCTCTGCTTCTTCTTGCCGCTACACCTTCTTTGCTTCTTTGGAATCTTTTCTTTGCTCTTAGCCTCTGATTTGTGTGCTCCTTTCTTCTGTGCTGCTCTAATTTGTGCTGTTATATCGTATTTGTGCTGCTCTGATTTGTGCTGTTATATCGTATTTGTGCTGCTCTGCTTTGCTTCTTGCCACCGTCTAACCCTCGCCATGGCTAGGCGTCTTGGCGCCCAAGGGTCGCCACGACTTGCTAGAGCGCCGTGATAACCTTGGCTGCCTTAATGTCTCCAACACTATACTCAGCTGTTTGAGATATTCTGTCATGTCTTTACTGTATACTAGAATGTCATCCATGAAAAACAGTATGAATTTCCTCATGTAAGGTGCAAAAATGGAGTTCATCAAGCGCTGAAATGTAGCACGGGCATTTGTCAAACCAAAAGGCATGACTCTAAATTGGAATTGGCCATGATGGGTTTTGAATGCAGTCTTGTGCTCATCTTGTTCTGCCATGTGAATCTGATGATATCCAGACTTCAAATCCAGCTTAGAGAAGAAGCTAGTGCTAGCCAATTCATCTACAATTGGCATGGGAAATTTACTCTTTACAGTAACTGGGTTTAGCTTCCTATAATCTACACAGAATCTCCAAGTGCCATCCTTCTTTTTTTACAAGCAAAACTGGAGATGCAAATGGGCTAAGGCTTGGAGTTACAATACCAGTTTGAATCATCTTAGCCACCTGACGTTCAATTTTATCCTTTTGCAGTGGAGAATATCTAAGGTCTGGACTTGACTGGAGCAGCATCTGGTAATAAAATGACGGCATGATGGAACACCCTGTGAGGAGGTAGATTCTTTGGGTCCTGAAATACATCCTCATACCTGCGCAGCACAGATTGAACTGGCTCTGGAACTACATATTTTGTTCCTGTGCCTTCTCTAACACCACAGTGGCCCAAATCTCATTCCCTATTGCCCTTTATACTATTTCTCCACCTTCTAAACTGATATCTCTTGCAATTCCACTGTGTTTCCCAAATTGGTGACACCTTGTAATCTAATTGTTCTGCCTTTGTGTTCTGTTGGAGAGTTTGTGTTGGAGTTAGATATCTCATCGTATGAGAGTCGGATAAGTTGATTATGTAAGAATCGGATTAGGTTTTGAGACTATAAATAAATGAGGTGTGGATCCTACGAGATCAACACACAGATTCCCAAAATATCAACATGGTATCAAAGCCATCCCCTTCCACCGAACCCTAACCCTAATCGGATTCACCTCGGGTCCGTCGCTCCGAAGCCACCGTCTAGATCCAATCTGGATCGGACCACCGCCATCCCCGCTCGGATCCTCTAGCTCCCGCACCGGATTCGGCGACTGCGTCCGCGCCGCCGGGTTCTTGTGAGCGGCCGCCGCCGGTTCGGGTCGCGCACGATCACCGGCCTTCAGTCGCGCGAGACGATTGCATTGCCGGCGCCGCTCGGGATTGCGCAAGCCTCCGCCGCCGCTTGGGTTGCACGGGCCACCGCCGTCGCTCGGTCGCCTTGAGAGAGGAGAGGCCGAGGCATGAAGGGAAGGAGGCGTGTGGCTCGGGGAGAAGAAACCGAACTTGGCACTCGGGAGTCGGGAGAACGATCGAGAAGGAAACGCTGGAAGGAAAGGAAAATGGGGAGAAGCCGAAGCGTCGGCTGGAAGGAAAGGAAAACGGGGAAAAGTCGAAGTTCCGGAAGCTAGAGTTCTGCTTGGAAAAATCGGCCGGAAGCCGGAGTTCTTCTTGGTTTTTTTTTAAAAAAAAAGGAAAAAGAGGTTGCAGTTATGTATGATCGGGCAAAAGAAAATATCGAGATCCGACAGAATATTGATGCGTGAAGGGTTGTCGTGATCGTGGGAGATACGCGCAGCATATCTTGATATTGATTGGCATCTCTGGCTGTTTGAGAAGATGACCCCCGAGGAAATTGAGGCTGCGAGGAAGACAATTATTGAGACTACTTCTCCGTTAGTAACTTAAGGTGACATAAGAAGCATGTTACAAGATCTCTTCGCGACAGGTATGATAGGTCCGAGAGCTGGTGCAGGGTCATCCGGCTTAAAGCTGGAGCTGATGCCAAATGATGTAAAATTGGAAGGAAATAAGAATTACCTGAGTTGGTCTAGAAGGGCTCAACTAATTCTGAGGACAAAGGGGGTGGAACACTACCTGCAGGAGACGTGTGTTGAGCCTGCAAACAAGACGAGCATTGATTGGAGGATATGGAACACCACCAATTATGTGGTGGTAGTTTGGTTGCTAACTTCGATGTCTCCATCCATCGCTTGGATGGTGGAGATGATGCAGAGTGCGCCGGCAATGTGGAAGACGCTAAGCAACATGTACTCCGAGGTAGGAAATGTGATGATGATGCTGGAAGTCCAAGGCAAGGTGGAGGCCCTGAAACAGGAGGAAAAGACCGTTCGGGAATATGCTAGTGAACTACAGCAACTTTGGGCAGATTTAGATCATTATGATCCACTGCAGTTGACATGTCTTTGGTGATATTGAAATTTGGTAGGGTGTGGTACATAGCGTAGAGCGAGTTACACACTTTCTAAAAGGACTAAATCCAAAATTTGAGAGAAGGGCTGCCATGTTTCACTTGGCAAATTTGCCTACAATGTAAGAGGCTATTTCAGTTATGGTGCAGGAGGAAGTTCGACTACGAGTATTGGGGGACAACAACCCGGTTAGATCCGCATACGCCATACCTGATGATAGAGAGTGCTACAACTGTGGGATGAGAGGACATCTGATCCGTGCTTGCCCTTCTCCATAGTATGGAGGTCGAGGTGGAGGTCGTGGTGGTCGTGGAGGCCGAGGAAGGGGCCGAGTTGGCCCTAGAGCTAATATGGCCCAGGCAGAGGAGAACATGTCTGTTACTCTAACAGGGGAGCAAGCTATACAGTGGGAAAAGTGGCAGCAGGGAAAGGCATTGAAGACTTCTTATGATCCCACCTCCTTTGGCAACTTTGCAAACTACACCCACGTGGGCGAAGGTACTCAGACACATGCACTTGCATCCACATATAAGCACTCTCGTATTGATTGGATTATAGATTCAGGGGCATCCAAGCATGTCACAGGGTCACGTAGTGCTTTCACATCTTACACCCCACATACTCATTCTAAAACTGTCCAAACAGCAGATGGAACCTCCCAACTTATTCAGGGTGTTGTATCTGTAGAGTGTACACCATCCATTGCTCTGTCCACTGTTTTGCATGTTCCCTCCTTTCCAGTTAACCTTCTTTCAGTCAGTTCTATCATTGACCAATTCAAATGCACTGTCACATTTGGTGAGGATTCATGTTTGTTACAGGAGAAGAGAACTGGGAAGAGGATTGGGACTGGAATAAGGCGTAATGGGTTGTGGTACATTGATCAGGCTGATATGGCGTTGGCTGTAGCTATAAGAGGAATCGAGGGAGAAGTCTTATTACATCATCGTCGCTTGGGACATCTATCATTTGAGAATTTAAGTCGATTATACCCTGATTTATTCAAAAGAGTAGACAAAAGTAAACTTGTGTGTGATGCTTGTGAGTTTGGAAAGCATACACGGTCTACATATAGTAGCATTGGTCTTCGGAGTTATGAACCTTTCATATTAATACATTCAGATGTTTGGGGTCCGTGCTCAGTTACTTCTGTGAGTGGTTTTAAGTGGTTTGTCACATTCATTGATTGCTATACTCGTATGACTTGGATTTATATGATGAAACACAAGAGCGAGGTCCTTCGATATTTTCAGGACTTCCATAGGATGGCCGCTACTCAGTTTGATGCAAAAGTTCGGATTCTTCGATCAGATAATGGAACTGAGTATGTTAGTAATGAGTTTGCAACATATCTCTCAGAAGAAGGAATACTTCATCAGACTACTTGTCCAGGAACTCCATCTCAGAATGGAGTGGCTGAAAGGAAAAATCGATATTTATTAGAGGTAGCACGTTCACTCATGTTTCAGATGAATATGCCAAAGGGATTATGGAGCGAGGCAGTAATGACGGCAGTATATCTCATCAATCGCATGACGTCTCGAATACTTGGGATGAAGTCTCCTCCGGAATTTCTTTTGGGTCAGCGGGAGTTCAAGGTGCCTCCCAAGGTGTTTGGTTGTGTGTGCTTTGTACGAGACCACCGACCAGCGGTTGGCAAGCTGGATCCACAGGCTTTAAAATGTATCTTCATAGGCTATTCATCAAGTTAGAAGGGCTATAGATGTTGGAACCCAATTGAACGAAAATTATTTGTGAGTATGGATGTGACATTCTGGGAGTTATAGCCTTACTACACGAGTGGAGGTAATCTTGATCAGTTTTTGGAGTTCTCTCCTATCATTGAGGATGAAAGTCGAGAGGGAAGAATAAGGAAAGTGATAGTCAACGAGAAGAAGTTATTGTGGGGACAATTCCGTGCCCAAATCTAACAGAATATGCGAGAGATGTGGTAGGTAAAAAAGACTTAAAGTTTATCGTGAAGGCGCTTGGAAGCAGGGGAGAAGCAGAGACAAGCGATCGGCTTTGAGCCAACAACGGTGGAGCTTTACGAGCAATGCAAGCATTGCCACAACTGAACAATCTTACGAGCGACCATCCTTGATGGTTGATCCAGTCCCAAATCCCTCCTCGGGTCTCTCTCCATCAAGTTCCTTGCCTCCCCTTGGGGCGTGTGGTAATGTTGATTTTAATCACTCCCATCCAGAGTTACCACTTGCACAACATAGAGAAACTAGAGCTAATGCAGGAAAGCCTCCAGTTCGGTATGGCTTTGAGCATGATATTGCAAATTTCATCTCATATTCCCATATTTCACCTGTATACAAAGCATTCATTGCATCTCTTCAGATTGTGCATGTTCTGAAGGATTGCCGAACTGCTAAACAAGATCCTAAATGGAAGGATGCCATGAAGGAGGAACTTAGTGCACTTCAGAAGAACAAAATATGGGATCTTGTTCCACTTCCAGTAGGAAAAAGGGCAGTGGGATGCAAATGGGTGTTTACAATTAAGCAAACTCCTTAAGGCAAGATAGAGAGATACAAGGCACGG
The DNA here is from genome assembly GCA_036346395.1 of Hsuehochloa calcarea. Taxonomy (NCBI): domain Eukaryota; kingdom Viridiplantae; phylum Streptophyta; class Magnoliopsida; order Poales; family Poaceae; genus Hsuehochloa; species Hsuehochloa calcarea. Next base: position 34,887,495 of record CM070597.1, read on the forward strand.
TTGGTTGCTAAAGGTTATAGTCAAACATATGAGATAGACTATGATGAGACCTTTGCACCGGTGGCGAAAATGAGTACGATAAGAGCATTGATCTCCTGTGCGACTAACTTTGGATGGCCTCTACATCAGTTGGATGTGAAGAATGCTTTTTTACATGGTGATTTACAAGAAGAGGTATACATGGAGATTCCTCGGGCTTTGAAAGCAATGATCGAGAGGAAGGTATGTAAACTCAAGAAGTCTTTATACGGTCTGAAGCAGTCTCCAAGGGCGTGGTTTGATAGATTCCGGCATGCAGTATGTAGTATGGGCTATTCTCAGTGCAATGGAGATCATACTGTGTTTTATAGGCATATAGGATCGCATATCACTATATTAGCAGTCTATGTTGATGATATTGTGATTACTGGAGATGATCTTAGAAATCAAGTCCTTAAAGAAAAGATTGGGGGAAGCATTTGAGGTGAAAGATCTTGGACCTCTTCGATACTTTCTTGGGATTGAGATTGCCCGTTCTTCGAATAGTATAGTTCTCTCCCAGAGAAAGTATGTTCTTGATCTGCTGGCAGAAACAGGTATGCTTGGGTGTCGCCCTATTGCTTCACCTATTGATAGGAATCACAAGCTATGTGCGGAGTCAGGAGATCCAGTCGACAAGGAAGCTTATCAAAGGCTTGTTGGACGTCTTATCTATTTGTGTCATACAAGACCTGATATTTCATATGCAGTGAGTGTGATTAGTCGATATATGCATGATCCTAGAACAGGACACATGGATGTTGTTTATCGAATCTTACGGTATTTGAAGAATAGCCCTGGAAAGGGCCTTTGGTTCAGGAAAAATCAACATCTGAATGTGGAAGGGTATTGTGATGCTGATTGGGCGAGCAGTGTGGATGACAGGAGGTCTACCTTTGGATATTGCATCTTTGTGGGAGGTAACCTTGTGTCATGGAGAAGCAAGAAACAGGAGGTTGTGGCTCGGTCTACTGCAGAGGCAGAGTACAGAGTAATGGCGTTGAGTGTGAGTGAGATGATATGGATGAATGGTTTATTGTCCGAGCTTCGAATATGGAGGAATAATCCCTTAGTATTGTAGTGTGACAATAAATCTGCAATCAACATTGCTAACAACCCAGTTCAGCATGATCGTACCAAGCACGTTGAGATTGACAGATTCTTCATTAAGGAGAAGCTCGATGGTAGAATATTGCAGTTGGAGTATGTCAAGTTTGGTGAACAGTTGGCTGACTGTTTTACTAAAGGGTTAGGTCCTAGTGAGTGTTATACAATATGTAACAAGATAGGTATGATTGATATTTTCGGCCCATCTTGAGAGGGAGTGTTGGAGAGTTTGTGTTGGAGTTAGATATCTCATCTTATGAGAGTCGGATAAGTTGATTATGTAAGAATCGGATTAGGTTTTGAGACTATAAATAAATGAGGTGTGGATCCTACGAGATCAACATACAGATTCCCAAAACATCAACATGTTCAAACTCCACTCATTTTTCTAACCAATGGCATTTCATCACTCCACACTTCTCAAACCAGTCTGCTCCCAGTATGGCATCATACCCACCTAAGTTCAGTACCTTCATGTCATGCTGAAAAGTATGGGCCTGCACCCACCAACTCATTCCAATCATTACTTTATCACGGTATATTACCTCTCCATTAGCCACCTTGACTGCCATGGTGTTAACTGCCACTGGTTTTCCCTTAATCCTTTCTACCAAATCTGTGTTTACAAAGCCGTGGGAACTGGGAACTGCCAGAATCGATGAACATCAACATTACTTGATTGCCCACCAGTGCTCTTACTTTTATAGTCGTTGGATGTTCTGAACCTGAAATAGCATTCACCGATAGATGCATTTCCTCCTCTCCCTCTTCATCAGCTACTACTGCATCTAACACTTCATCAGATAAAATCATTTGCACTTGGATTGCCTTGATTTGCCCCTGTGGTATTTTCTGGCACTTGTGTGTCGGTGAGTATTTGTCACCACACCGAAAACACAAACCATTGGCCCTCCTATACTCCTTCAATTGCTTAGCCTTCCATAGTTCGCCCTTATGAAATTTTGCATTCTGGCCTAATTCATCCCCTTTATATCCCCCCTTTAGTCTTCCCAGTACTTCGACCCTTATGCATATACTTTCTGGTCCTTTCTATCACACCCTCCTGCACACACGCAAAAGTAGCCTCCATTGCTATCGTAGTTGGCATCTGTATTTCTACAGCAGCTCTCAATTCCTCCTTTAGTAATACAAACCTTGTCACCAACATCAATCCCCAGATATTGTGACCATACAACCTAATCTGATACACCAGGGCATCAAATCTCCTTTTTTAGTCCTCCACAGCACTGGTCTGTTTTAGGAGCAGCAATTCTCTGATTATGTCTCTTTGTGTATTTCCCTCAAATTCTCACACCACCGCTTCCCAGAACAGCTCCCAATCATGCCACCCATGAGTTACCTTGTAAGCCTGGTACCATTGCGCAGCACTATCATTCATGTACATAGTTGCTGCTGCTACTTTAAACCCTTTAGGAATCTTGCACATTGCAAACAAGGTCTGACACTTATCCACCCAAATCCTAACATCAGTTCCACCAAACTTGGGGAAATCCATTTTAGGCATCCAAGTTCGCCTTCCTTGATCCAGATTCCCTCTGCTAGACTCTTGTACCTCCGCAATTACTGGTGTAGGGGGAGGAACCTATACCTGAGGTGGTTTCGGTGCTGGAGGAATAGCCGGACGCTGCATGTTGGATCGCTGATTCTCCCGGTCTCATCCCCACCATTCTCGCTTCTTCTCTAGTTGGAATCACCAATCGAGGTGGTGCTGCTGTCTTGAGAGTCTTCGCCACCATTACTTGTTCTTGTTGTACCTTGCTGATTGAATCCATTGACATGGTCACCTTCAATTGTATCTCATCCATTCTTGCTCCTTGCTGGTCCAGTCGTTGGTCTACCGCCGCCATGTGCGAGTTCATCTCTTCTTGAATCATCTTCATCTCTGTTTTCCACAACTCTACTAACCTCGGCTCCATTCCTTCCATCGTTGTCACCACCTGACGGACTTGGACTCCTTGCTTTGTCGGAACCGTGGCGTTCCCTCTCTAAGCCGATCGAACCTAGGGTTGGGAATTACAGCAATCACACTAGGCAATCGCTACCCGCCTCTCGGGATTTCACCAGTCAAGGCCGCGAGAATCTCGGGAACAAGCCGACGGATCGAACTAGCTCTGATACCACTCTGTCATGACCCGATCGCTGGCGAAGTGCCTAGCCTACGGTCCGACAAGTTCTTCCATCGGAATCGCAGAAACGACTACCGAGGAAGGGGAGAAGGGGAAAGTTGAGCTACATGATTTCTCTTTGTTTTTCGATAATCCCTTAAAGTATATAGCGCCTAGCTTATAAGTCGTTTCCTCTCTCAATTACATGGGCCAGGCCCAACACTCATCACTTAGTTTGAATACTCCACGTGCCTTCAGCTTGACTTCTCTTCCTCATCTCACGGTCCATCTCGCGCCTCTGTCCCGACATGGCCTTTTGGCCCTTTGGAATAGATCAAGGTTCATTCCAACATGGTATCAGAGCAAGGTTAGGGTTTCCGCCGCCGCCACCCTCCCCGCGCCCTTCTCCCCCACCCCGTATGCTCTGCTCCAGCCGCGAGCAACTCTACTCGCCCGAGCTGTCGCCGCTCTGATCCGACGTTGCTCCGATCTGGCGCTACTCTAGTTGCCACCGCAACTCCTCGCTGTCGGATCCACGCCGCGGGGTTTCACGTTGGCCTGCTCCCGACCCGAGCGCCGCCGCTCGGGATCTTCATCCCCAACGCCACCTGCGTCGCCGTCGAGCCCGACACAGGAATGACCAAAGCTCCATGCTCAATTTTTTCGATTCGGGTGGAGCCGTCGACTCCAGCTTCACTTTGGCTCCCCTGATCTACGTGGAGCCGATGGCTTCAGCTTCAGCTTCTCACCGGCTCCACTGATCTATGTGGAGCCGACGGCTTCTGCTTTTGCTTCTCACTGGCAACACTGATCTACGTGGAGTCAGCGGTTTCGGCTTCGGCTTCATCTCGACTCCGGCTTCTTCGGCTCCCGATCTAGCTGGAGCCACTGCCTGGGGCTTCTGCTCCTGAGCACGCCGCCTCCTGACTCTGGATCCGATCAAGTCATCACTGATGGCTACTACCAGAGGCTCCTTCGCCATCCCGCTCCCCCAATTCGGTTCGACGGGATGAACTTTAGGGAGTGGACTGTTCACATGAGGATTTACCTCAATAGCTAGTGCCTTTGGGGTCATCTCAATGACGAGCGGCCCTGTCTGCCTCGCCCTACGTCGCCAGTTCTGCCAGCTCTTCCTGCTGGTGCTGATCAAGCTGTCTAGGAGGTTGCCAATGCTGCACTGAAGGAGGCCTTTGAGCTCTACCAGTTTGAGCAGCAGGCCTACGAGAGATGGCAGGATGCTGAAGATCGTGATACCGTCATCTTGGTGGGTAGCATGATCGTGGTCATCTCCATGGATGTGGCCGAGCTGCCGACGACATAGCTGATGTGGGAGCGTCTTCGAGCTTACTACTAGCCGACGAGTGATGCTATGTACCTCTCCGTCGTTCACCAGGCACATTTTCTTCAATAGCTCGATGCCACTGTGGATTACTTCTACCAGCGGATGTCTGAGGTGTGGCGTCAGCTCGACTCTCTGGGGCTGGATGCCTGCCGGACTTGGCCCTGCTGTGCGGTTTCGTGCTCACCAGGAGACTGCGGATGGTACATCTCTTCCTGTTGCAGGCCGAGGCACCATTTCTATTTCTTGTTTTCATGTTCCTGCAGTCTCTTATGTTCCTCAGTTGAGCTGACTATGCAGCTTATGTCGGCTGGTTATATCATTGATCACGACTGTCATGTTGTTCTTGAGTCTATATCTTGTTGTGTTCAGGACCACCGCACGGGGACTCTACTTGGTACTGGCCCTCGGCACCGTGATTCGCAGCGTATTTGGAAGCTCGACTGACTGTATCTTCCTTCCGCTGTCTCCACTAGCCGCTACAACTTCCTCTGGTTTTGCCGTGTCCTCCACTACTTCCTTCGCTTAGTGATACCATCGTCTGGGTCATCTCTGTGGATCACGTCTATCGTCACTAGTAGGTCGTGGTGTTCTTGGGTCTGTTTCTGGGGACATCTCTTTACATTGTATGGGTTGCAAGCTTGGTAAGCAGCTACAGCTCGCCTATCCCTCTAGTGATATTTTTCTACTTGTCCTTTTGATCTTGTTCACTCTGATGTTTGGAGTCCAACTTCCTTCGTTTCAAAAGGGGGTCATTGATACTATGTGATTTTTATTGATGATTATTCTCGTCATGCTTGGATCTACTTCTTGCCCTCCCACAGTCAGGTTCTCTCTATATACCAGACGTTCACTACCATGGTTCGCACTCAGTTTGATTCAGCCATTCGTGTGTTTCATGCTGACTCTGTTGACGAGTACCTGTCTGCTGCTTTGTGTCGCTTTCTCGTTGAGCAAGGTACTCTTCCCCAGTACTCTTGTCCTGGTGCTTGCGCTCAGAACGGTGTCTCTGAGTGTAAGCATCATCACTTGTTTGAGATAACTCACGCTCTCATGCTTGTCTCTTCTGTTCCACTTCACTTCTGGGCTGAGGCTGTCTTCACTGCTACCTTCTTTATCAACATGCGGCCTTCCACTGCTCTGATACTATGTTGGAATGAATCTTGATCTATTCCAAAGGGCCAAAAGGCCAATATATCTTGTCAAGGGAGATGAATATGCAAAGAACACCCTAAGCGTCATTCCAACAACTTGTACAAATTTATATGAGCTAAATGTTTGACATTGCCAATCTGTTTGATTGAAGTAGCTACATTACTATTACAGTTTATTCTCAAGTATGTCCAAAGAGACTATTTAACTGTGTAATTTTGCAATGAAACAGGTGATAGCCCTCAATAGCTCAAGTGCTGCAGAAGGCGAACTTTATGTGGATGATGGGAAAAGTTATGATTATCAGCAAGGGGCATTCATCCATCGCCGTTTTGTATTTGCAGACAATAAGCTAACTTCGATTAATATTGCGCCTGATAATCTGGGCGAGAAGAAATTTTCGACTGAGTGTGTGATTGAAAGAATTATAATCTTTGGCTTACCATCAGGAGCAAAGAAGGCTATTATTGAACCTGGAAACCAAGAAGCAGAACTTGAACTGGGACCGATTAGTTTACGGAGTGGTTCAAGCTCTGTTGCACCGACAGTCCGGAAGCCCAATGTTCGTGTTGTAGACGATTGGACAATAAGGATAGCTTGAGATGTAATCCATTCACATCTGGAGCCTGATGTCTCGTTTGGTCGCTGTCAGGTCATAAAATTAGGCCAGTGTTGGAAGCGTAGTCGCGGCCTCATAAAGGTTGTCCGGAAGCGCAATTTTACTGGTTTGTGTCCCACGGTACATAAGATATGAATTCCTTGAGAAGATTTGATACGGGGTCGTCCGATCTTCTCGACGTAGGATCAAGATACTCACGTGTAGCCTTTCAAATCGTAGTGATCCTTCGTTGCCAATGCAAGAACAAATACTCTTTAATTCGCGAGAACACACGCGCTAGACTTCACGACCACCAAGCGAAGCCCTATCGCGCTCCCAATTCCCAGCGGAAAGGTTGAACGATCTCGATTTAGACGAACTAACAATTTCCCCTTATGATGTATTTGATCATCATAGAAGAACTCTCAAGCAAATAATATCTTAATTCTCAAAATCTGGTCTCCCTCCACTGATGGCGTGCTGCTACTTAAAGTCCCGACCATACGCACATGCAGCTTACATGGGCCTTGGCGTGGCTCGCCTAATCATATTGCATGCAAGCTAGTAATTAAAATACAAAGTATGTGTAGCATGCAACCCAACTCTCACGTGAATATTATTTGACCGAAGCATAGTGTTGGACTTGGTTGGAGTTGGACGTGGCTCATGTTGGTGCTTGACGAAGCATAGTGTTGGACTTGGTTGCATGTGGTTCATGTTGGTGCCGTGACTCATGTTGGTTATCGCACCAAGTACTTGGATTCCCTTCGTTGGCGTTCGATGGCCTCGTCTTCACACCTAGAACGCATAAGAAACTAGCATAAGGTAGTATATTATTCTCATCAATAGAAGGCAAGGCATTAAGGAATAAATTCACCTGTTGATTTATTAGTTTAGCTCTTGCTCTAGTCATTGGACCTTTCGGTGCTTCATAAGCATTCTCATGCACACTTGGAGCGGAAGATGTAGTAGTAGTAGTAGTAGAGATGCCCTCATCATCCTCCCCCTCTTGAAAAGGAGTCGTCCTCGACTCTGTATCGTCTTGCCCAAAAAATGGTGATAAATCAGCCACATTAAAAGTGGTACTTACGGCATAGTCGTCTCCTGGAAGCTCAATCTTGTAAGCATTATCGTTGATGTTGGCAAGCACTTTAAAAGGACCATCACCACGGGGCATCAATTTTGATTTACGCCTCTCTGAAAAGCGTTCTTTGCGAAGATGAACCCATACGAAATCACCTGGTTTGAATATCATTTTCTTTCTAGTTTTGTTAGCTTTGGAAGCATAAGAACGTACCTTCGCCTCAATTACCTCTTTAGTCTTTTCATGCAGTTTCTTGACAAAATCAGCACGCTTAGAGGCCTCCATATTAGCACGTTCTTGTAATGGAAGTGGTAACAAATCAAGTGGTGTGATCGGTTTGAAGCCATACACCACCTCGAATGGACACAATTGAGTGGTAGAATGCACCGCCGATTATAAGCAAATTCCACATGCGTGAGATAGTCCTCCCACTCTTTTAGGTTCTTTTTAATCATTGTCATGACAACATAGAGAGTGTACGGTTCACCACCTCTGTTTGTCCATCAGTTTGTGGGTGACAAGTTGTCGAAAAGAGTAACTTTGTCCCAAGCTTAGCCCACAAAGTCTTCCAGAAATAGCTCATAAACTTCACATCACGATCCGAAACAATAGTGCGAGGCACGCCATGCAATCTCACAATTTCTCTGAAAAACAAGTCAGCTACATGCGACGATCGTCGCTCTTATGACAGGAATAAAATGAGCCATCTTAGAGAACCTATCCACAACTACAAAAATAGAATCCTTCCCCCTCTTAGTCCTAGGCAATCCTAACACAAAATCCATGCTAATATCTTCCCACGGTGCACTAGGAACTGGAAGTGGAGTATACAAACCATGTGGATTAAGTTTTGATTTAGCTTTATGGCATGTGATCTGACGTTGAACAAACCTCTCGGCGTCACGTCGCATTCTAAACCAATAGAAATGATCGGCCAGCATCATGTATGTTTTCTCTCTCCCAAAATGTCCCATCAATCCACCTGCATGAGATTCTTGCAACAATAACAAACGCACAGACGAATCTGGAACACATAGTTTGTTAGCGCGAAAAAGAAACCCATCATGAATATGGTACTTATCTCATCCTTTTCCATCTTTACATTTAGAATATGGTGCTGAAAATTCATGATCAGAAGCATATAATTCTTTCAAACTCTCTAAGCCGGTACCTTTACTTCCAAGCGAGTTAAAAGCACATTCTTCGAGATAAAGCATCACTACCACATTCTTTTGCCTTTCTTGTATTTAATAATGTATGGAAAAGTCTCAATGAATTCAACCCACTTAGCATGTCGACGATTTAGTTTAGCTTGACCTTTCAAGTATTTCAAAGCTTCATGATCAGAATGAATAATGAATTCCTTAGGCCAAAGATAATGTTGCCAAGTCTCTAAAGCACGCACAAGAGCATATAATTCTTTGTCATAAGCAGGATAATTCAATTGTGCCTTTGTTAAGTTTCTCACTAAAGTATACAATGAGTTTTCTTTCTTGCATCAAAACACCACCAATACCTATTCCACTAGCATCACATTCAATCTCAAAAGTTTTAGTGAAATCGGGTAAAACAAGCAATGGTGCTTGATCAAACACTTCTTGATTCGAAGAAAGGCTTTATCTGTGATGCTCCCCATTCAAAAGCAACGCCCTTTTAGTTAATTCATTTAATGGGGCAGCAATGGTGCTAAAGTCTTTCACAAAGCAGCGATAAAAACCGGCAAGCCCATGAAAGCTACTGAATTTGACTAACATTGTGAGTAGGCCAATTTGAATAGCTTCAACTTTAGAGTCATCTACTTCAATGCCATGAGTTTGAAACAACATAGCCTAAGAAGACCACTTTGTTTGTGCAAACGTACACTTCTCAAGATTAGCATACAATTGTTCGATTCTTAGCACTTCTAGCACTTGCCTAACGTGTTCAACATGTTCTTCCAAAGAGCTGCTATATATCAAAATATCATCAAAATAGACTACCACAAATTTGCCAATGAAATGTCTCAAAACATGGTTCATTAGTCGCATGAATGTACTAGGAGCATTAGATAAACCAAAGGCATCACTAACCATTCATACAAGCCAAATTTTGTTTTAAAAGTCGTCTTCCACTCATCACCATGTTTCATTCTAATTTGATGGTATCCACTACGCAAATCAATCTTAGAAAAGATAGTAGAGCCACTCAATTCATCAAGCATATCATCTAACCTAGGAATAGGATGGCGATAACGAATGGTAATATTGTTGATAGCTCTACAGTCTCGCACATTCTCCATGTACCATCTTTCTTTGGAACAAGAATGGCAGAGCGGCACAAGGACTAAGACTTTCGCGTACATACCCTTTTCCATGAGCACGTGTACTTGCGCTGAATTTCTTTTGTCTCCTTCGGGTTTGTGCGATGCAGCGGCGGTTGGGAAGTGGCGCTCGGTACCAAGTCAATTTGATGTTCAATGCCTCGAATGGGTGGTAAACCAATCGTCCTCGGAAAGACATCCTCATAAGCACGCAAAACTTGAGAAACCACACTAGGAAGGGAGGTTAAGTCATTAGTAGAAAGCAAAACATCTTTGTCAAAGAATACAAAGTGCATCAAAGTGGGATCATCTTGTATCTCTCTCAAATCAGATTTAGTGGCAACCATGACTAACTTTTTCTCTCCCTCATCCTTTCTTTTTCCACTCAGTTTTAACTTGTGGCTCTCATTCGCCTTTTGTGGAATCACACTCTTTTGTTCCTTCCCTCTCTCATTCTCTACGTTCACCGCAATCTTTTGCATATTATCATTCACAATTTGAGAAGGAGTCAAAGGTCGCAATGTTATTTCTTTGTTATTCCACATGAACTTATAATGATTTGTTCTACCATCATGAATCACAGATATATCATATTGCCATGGTCTTCCTAAAAGTAAGTGACAAACATCCATGGAAACAACATCACACTCCACAATGTCGCGGTAATTCCCAATCGAAAACTAACATCAACGATGTATCCAACATTCATAGAACCATCATTATTCAACCATTGAATTTGATATGGATGTGGATGTTTCTTGTATTTCAACCCAAGTTTAGTGCAAAGTTCTTTACTAGCTAAATTGTGGCAACTACCACCATCAATAATAACTTTGCAACACTTACCATCCTTACTCACCTGAGCCCGTGTTTGGAAAAGATTGCAACGCTGCTCATGAGTGGGTTTTGCTTGCACACTCAACACCGTCGGTGCACACACAAGGCTAAGACCAGGCCTCGGGGTCACAATAATCATCTTCATGTGCCTCCTCCCCTTGTCTGTCTCATGTACATCTCCAAAGCTTCTAAAATCAGCAAGGGCCTCACCTTCCCCTTCGCTAGTAGAGTCATACTCTCCATTCTCCATTAACAACATAACCTTGTTATTTGGACAATCCCTTTGTATGTGACCTCGTCCAAGGCATTTGAAGCATTGGATGGCACTACTTCTTCTGTAGAACCCACTCAAGGCGAGGTAGAAGGTCTTGGATTTTTCTTGGCAATGGGTGTTGTTGCATTTTTCCCACTTTGGTGCGAAGATGGTACTAGGAGCAAAGCTGCTACCAGATTGATTAGTTTTAAAAGAATTGAAACGGGATGTAGGTTTACCTCCTGTAGGTGCTGAACGGGGTGTATATGATGATGATCTTGTTGCTCTCATATCTTGTTGCACTTGCCTTTCAGCCTTGGTTGCTTGATGCACCAACTCCACCATGTTGTTGTATGGCTGAAATTGGTGATGCGCTTGATGGGAGGGTGCAAACCAAAGAAGAAGCGAGCCATTGTTTGTTCTTCTTGCTCAAATATATTAGCTCGAATCATGGCCATCTCCATCTCTTTATAATAGTCCTCCACCGTGAGAGTTCCTTGCTTCATTTGCTGCAATTTATCAAATAAATCACGTTTGTAATGTTTAGGAACAAACCTCGCTCTCATGTGATACTTCATCTCTTCCCATGTAGCGATGGGAGGTTCGTTGTATTCTCTCCTTTGATTTTGAACTTGTTCCCACCATATGAGTGCATATTTGTCAAATTCAAGTGCGACCATGTGTATTTTCTTCACCTCGAGTAGTTGTGCATACTGAACACCTTGTCCACCTTGAGCTCCCAAGTGAGGTAATCTTCGGATCATGTGTACACGAAATTGTTGGCATAGTAAATTTAAGCTTACCAAATTTCTCTTCATTAGGCCGTTCATTACCGTAGCGGTGTCGACGGTGGTATCCATCATCGTAGTGGTACAAGTCGTCGTCGTCGAAGTGAGGTGCTCCCCCACCTCGGCCTCCATGCCCACGACCCCGCCCGGGTCCTTGGGCGCCTTCCCGCCTCCTCTCCCGTGGAGGTGGTCGTGTGCTTGTGCCACCACACGGTCTCGCCGTTGTTGCGCATCTGGCGGCGCGTCAAGGACCTCCTCATCTCGTGGAGGTATGTGAGCCTGCGGATGCACATGCTTATCTTCCTCTTGTTGTGGGCGAAGTGCCCGCACAACATCATTCACGATGCTCGTCGTAACACGTTCATTTGTTGATTGAGGTCAATGCGGAGATCCTGCATATCCGCCTTGAGTTGTTCCCCATCGCGATGGTGCGGCTACAAATTCTTGTTGTAATGTACTTCTCAATGCACGATGTTGGAAGCGAGTCAGGGGCATTAAGATCAACGACATGCTCCTCACGAGTTATCTTCTTCACGACATGGTTAGGTTGTGCAAAAAAACACAAGCAACAAGAATATATATGGATTAGTGAAAAAAATATCACTCAATCTCTCTTTTCTCTCCCAAGTAAAGTTCTTACCCTTCCAAGTGAATTAAGGCTAAAAGAAACTTACACTTGGTGGAAGCTACAATAGCAAAGTGATGATCAGCGAATATAAGAGTGTTCACAAATGCACAACAACGGTTATTTAGTGGAGCTTGGTATGGAGGTGTATATCCTAGCAATCTGAAATTCTTGATGTTGTAAAGCTAAGTAACAATCCAAACTAGAATATTTTGCCTAAGTCTTGATCCAAAGATTTAAGTGAAGTATATGAACGCACACGCAAAGATCAATGTGACTCAATGCAAACAAAGGAATGAGCTCAATAGAAGCAAAGCGAAATTGAGAAATAATAGCTCGTTTTGCACCAAGTACTAGGAGAGACGCTAGCCAATTGCAATAATATGAAATGTAAGGGCACAAGATTGCTCAAATAAATTAAATACACAATCTGAAATTTTATGAACTAAGATTATCGTTTCCCTAAGTTTCGCCAATACCTTCTTCTTTTCTTTCTTTCTTTCTTCTCCTTTTTTGGTACTACTTTATAGCCACAACCCTTTTTGTGACTTGCCTTTCTTTCTTTCTCTTCTTTTTTTTTGACTTGGCCAAAACTAGGGTTTAAACTCCCTTGCACAAGCTCAAATTTTCAGTAAGTATAAATAATTTAATGAACGGCCCTAAGCAATTATCACAGACTAGTCTCAAAGATGAAGGGAAAAAATAGCAATCTTTTTTTCACGACCTTGTTCACGAGCTATGGTATGCTGTAGCAATCGAAACATCAGTAGCAACGTCACGAGCTAATGGATCGGCTCGATCGCGGCAACGAACGGCGTGGCGCGTAAACGCGAAATCTCAGAGGTCTGCGTGGCCTTCAGTAGCAGCCAAAACAACAGTAGCAAAATCGATCTTGTAGCGTCGCGCGAAACACTGCGTAGCAAATAGTTCTTCCCGCTGACGCCGCCGCGGATCGGTTTTTTTTTGATGATTTTGATTGGACACAAAGATTAAGCGACGCAAAAGAACACTATAATCAGCACTAAACAAAAATTCTAATGGATTAAAACCTAACTAAACTCACGGAAATAACAGATGCAAAAACTAGGGTTTAGAATTTTTGTGTTGCAATTTTTTTGGTTTATGGACTCTAGGTATTAAGAACGACAAATAAAATCAATCTACTCTAGGGATAAGTAATCCTACCGAGTCAGCGCTCGATGCGGATGATGCGGGGTGCCCGATCTTCTCGGCGTAGGATCAAGTGCTTAATCCCAATATCAACAATTGTCAACATTATTTTATTTAGATTCTATATGCTTGATATATTTTATAGAATTTTACGGAATTTTTTTCCAAAGTCATTTCCTATTTTCTAATTGCTATTTGCATTTTGATTTATTTAAAAGAAAATCTATTTTAAATCTTTCCCGAAACGATCCGGGCAAGCTCAAAACTATTCTTACGCCGCACGAACCTAGTTTGTTCCGCAAAACCCACTGGATGGAGCTCCGTCCTCTCCCTTCTTGAATCGGCCTCGCTGAAACTGCGACATTATTTTGATCAAGATCCAGCGCCTTTCTTCCACGAGTTCGCCTCTTTGCCAAACGGATCTTCGCTCTTGTCACTTTTGTTAATGCGGAATCTCAGATTCAACCCTTGCATGTCCATTGTTTGCTGACTTGGACCTTCGAGGTGTCGCCTTTCCACAAACTTCTCGCAAAGTAGTTGCCAGCCTAAACAGTGGGTCCACAAATCTTGCTCATCATCTCCGATCGGACTTGCTTCGATTCTTCCAAAGTAGCCAGTCTTTGCCTCGACATGGGTTCTAGGCTTTCGACCTATTTAAAGTCACTGCAGTTCACGAGATCGATCCACCCAGCCGCTTTCCCCACACCAATAACCCTAGATCGCGCTTTATCCGGAATCCAGCTCCAACCACGCTCTGTTTGAGCTTCTCGGCCGGATGGCAAGCTCACGGTGAGTCACCGCCACCGAGCCCACCTCGAGTTCGCCTGCCAAGGGCAACCTTGACTGCTTCAGTTGGTCTCAGAAGCCTACTCGCGCGCCATCAGAGACCCTTTGTTTGCACGCACTCCTCGTTGCCAATTGCTTCGGTCATCTCGCCGCTGAACGTCACGTCTCAACGTAATCCCAAGTCTGCATCGAGATCAGCTACCCAATTCGCCAAAATGTCCAAACAGCTCATCCGCCAGATGTCTAGAGCTGGAGTGTCCAGCATCACTACCTTCGTCAGCCAATTTTGTTAAGCTCCCACATCCTCTTTCAGCTATTTGTGTCCACTGGCCGAACGACGAGCCACGGTGGCCCAATCTCAAGCATTTCTACCTGGTTGGTGGATTTGGTCACATGTGAAGTCTGAGAGGCCATCCATGGTCCCACTTTCGCATTTATTTTTATTTTAATTGTTTCCGAAATTTCTCGACGCAAGCATTGCGAATAATCCGATTTTCCTTTATAAAAATAATTCGGGAAATTCGAGAAAATCCAAATTAGGGTTTAATTGATTTTCCAATCTTCCAAAGCCCATATCTTTTGCATCCAAGTCCAATTGAGCCCATTCAAAGTGTAAATTTATATAAAATTCAGATCTATTTAATGGTGAATTTTATTTGATTTTTGGAGTTGGTTTTGCTCTGTTATTTATTTGTTTTGTTTCTTTTGTCTCGATCATGAGTAGGCTCGATACTTGGGAATTTTTGCGTAAGAAGGAGCACCTCAAGACCAAGACCAATATCTAGATCTATTCCAAGGCAAGTTATACCTTTGATCATTTTGAACCTGCTTCAAAATACTTTGTTTCAATGTATTGCATTCTATTTCAAGTATTTATTTAAATGCTTTTGGGTGTAGTTATTAATCCCAATTGTTATGCCACCTTGTCTATTGTATGCCATGATCTTTGTCACCTAGGTTGATTAATTATTAGTTGGTATTATTGTAGCACCAACCGGTTGGTTAGATACGATTAGCCTGCTTAGCCATGCCACGAGTCATCATTTCATGAGAGTTGCAATTATAAACTTGACTAAGTGATTATGGAAACTGAGATGAATCTGTGTGCCTTTAGCTATTACTCGACTGATGGCATGTGTTGACTTAATCAATGTTGAAAAGATTTAGACGAGGCAAGTGGTGGATTCTGTGAATGGTGGAGCTCAGCCTTATTAAACTTTGTGATTTGGGTTAACCGAAGTCTTGCCTTAGTCAATTAAGGACTTAACTTTGTGCGCCATTGACTGCATTTCTTTTGTCTCCTTCGGGTTTGTGCTGACGGCGGCGGTTGGGAAGTGGCGCCCGGTACCAAGTCAATTTGATGTTCAATGCCTCGAATGGGTGGTAAACCAATGTAGTGCGTCCTCGGAAAGACATCCTCATAAGCACGCAAAACTTGAGAAACCACACTAGGAAGGGAGGTTAAGTCATTAGTAGAAAGCAAAACATCTTTGTACAAAGAATACAAAGTGCATCAAAGTGGGATCATCTTGTATCTCTCTCAAATCAGATTTAGTGGCAACCATGACTAACTTTTTCTCTCCTCATCCTTTCTTTTCCACTCGCTTTTAACTTGTGGCTCTCATTCGCCTTTTGTGGAATCACACTCTTTTGTTCCTTCCTCTCTCATTCTCTCGTTCACCGCAATCTTTTGCATATTATCATTCACAATTTGAGAAGGAGTCAAAGGTCGCAATGTTATTTCTTTGTTATTCCACATGAACTTATAATGATTTGTTCTACCATCATGAATCACGATATATCATATTGCCATGGTCTTCCTAAAAGTAAGTGACAAACATCCATGGAAACAACATCACACTCCACAGTATCGCGGTAATTCCCAATCTGAAAACTAACATCAACAGTGTATCCAACATTCATAGAACCATCATTATTCAACCATTGAATTTGATATGGATGTGGATGTTTCTTGTATTTCAACCCAAGTTTAGTGCAAAGTTCTTTACTAGCTAAATTGTGGCAACTACCACCATCAATAATAACTTTGCAACACTTACCATCCTTACTCACCTGAGCCCGTGTTTGGAAAAGATTGCAACGCTGCTCATGAGTGGGTTTTGCTTGCACACTCAACACCGTCGGTGCACACACAAGGCTAGGACCAGCCTCGGGGTCACAATAATCATCTTCATGTGCCTCCTCCCCTTGTCCTGTCTCATGTACATCTCCAAAGCTTCTAAAATCAGCAAGGGCCTCACCTTCCCCTTCGCTAGTAGAGTCATACTCTCCATTCTCCATTAACAACATAACCTTGTTATTTGGACAATCCCTTTGTATGTGACCTCGTCCAAGGCATTTGAAGCATTGGATGGCACTACTTCTTCTTTGTAGAACCCATCAAGACGAGGTAGAAGGTGCTGGATTTTTCTTGGCAATGGGTGTTGTTGCATTTTCCCTTTGGTGCAAAGATCGGTACTAGGAGCAAAGCTGCTACCAGATTGATTAGTTTTAAAAGAATTGAAACGGGATGTAGGTTTACCTCCTGTAGGTGCTGAACGGGGTGTATATGATGATGATCTTGTTGCTCTCATATCTTGTTGCACTTGCCTTTCAGCCTTGGTTGCTTGATGCACCAACTCCACCATGTTGTTGTATGGCTGAAATTCGGTGATGCGCTTGATGGGAGGGTGCAAACCAGCAAGGAAACGAGCCATTGTTTGTTCTTCTTGCTCAAATATATTAGCTCGAATCATGGCCATCTCCATCTCTTTATAATAGTCATCCACCGTGAGAGTTCCTTGCTTCATTTGCTGCAATTTATCAAATAAATCACGTTTGTAATGTTTAGGAACAAACCTCGCTCTCATGTGATACTTCATCTCTTCCCATGTAGCGATGGGAGGTTCGTTGTATTCTCTCCTTTGATTTTGAACTTGTTCCCACCATATGAGTGCATATTTGTCAAATTCAAGTGCAGCCATGTGTATTTTCTTCTTCTCGAGTAGTTGTGCATACGGAACACCTTGTCCACCTTGAGCTCCCAAGTGAGGTAATCTTCGGGATCATGTGTACCTGAAATTGTTGGCATAGTAAATTTAAGCTTACCAAATTTCTCTTCATTAGGCCGTTCATTACCGTAGCGGTGTCGACGGTGGTATCCATCATCGTAGTGGTACAAGTCGTCGTCGTCGAAGTGAGGTGCTCCCCCACCTCGGCCTCCATGCCCACGACCCCTTGGGTCCTTGGCGCCTTCCCCTCCTCTCCCGGTGGAGGTGGTCGATTGCTTGTGCCACCACACGGTCTCGCCTTGTTGCGCATCTGGGCGGCGGCAATGACCTCCTCATCTCGTGGAGGTATGTGAGCCGGCGGATGCACATCTGTCTTCCTCTTGTTGTGGGCGAAGTGCCCGCACAACATCATTCACGATGCTCGTACGTAACACGTTCATTTGTTGATTGAGGTCAATGCGGAGATCCTGCATATCCGCCTTGAGTTGTTCCCCCATCGCAGTGGTGCCAGCTACAAATTCTTGTTGTAATGTACTTCTCAATGCACGATGTTGGGCGAGTCACCGGCATTAAGATCAACGACATGCTCCTCACGAGTTATCTTCTTCACACGACATGGTTAGGTTGTGCAAAAGAAAACACAAACAAAGAAGAATATATATGGATTAGTGAAAAAAATATCACTCAATCTCTCTTTTCTCTCCCAAGTAAAGTTCTTACCCTTCCGAAGTGAATTAAGGCTAAAAGAAACTTACACTTGGTGGAAGCTACAATAGCAAAGTGATGATCAAGCGAATATAAGAGTGTTCACAAATGCACAACAACGGTTATTTAGTGGAGCTTGGTATGGAGGTGTATATCCTAGCAATCTGAAATTCTTGATGTTGTAAAGCTAAGTAACAATCCAAACTAGAATATTTTGCCTAAGTGCTTGATCCAAAAGATTTAAGTGAAGTATATGAGCACACGCAAAGATCAATGTGACTCAATGCAAACAAAGGAATGAGCTCAATAGAAGCAAAGCTGAAATTGAGAAATAATAGCTCGTTTTGCACCAAGTACTAGGAGAGACGCTAGCCAATTGCAATAATATGAAATGTAAGGGCACAAGATTGCTCAAATAAATTAAATACACAATCTGAAATTTTATGAACTAAGATTATCGTTTCCCTAAGTTTCGCCAATACCTTCTTCTTTTCTTTCTTTCTTTCTTCTCCTTTTTTTGGTACTACTTTATAGCCACAACCCTTTTTTGTGACTTGCCTTTCTTTCTTTCTCTTCTTTTTTTTTTTGACTTGACCAAACTAGGGTTTAAACTCCCTTGCACAAGCTCAAATTTTCAGTAAGTATAAATAATTTAATGAATGCGGCCCTAAGCAATTATCACAGACTAGTCTCAAAGATGAAGGGAAAAAATAGCAATCTTTTTTTTCACGCACCGTTCACGAGCTATGGTAATGTAGCAATCGAAACAACAGAGTAATCGATACGAGCTAATGGATCGGCTCGCATCGCAGCGGCCGAACCAACGTAGCGCCAGCGTAAACGCGAAATCTCAGTAGGTCTGCGTGGCAATCAGAGCAGCCAAAACATCGTAGCAAAATCGATCTTTGTAGCGTCGCGAAACACACAGTAGCAGCGAGTTCTGCGCGACAGCGCCTGGATCGGTTTTTGATGATTTTGATTGGACACAAAGATTAAGCGGCGCAAAGAACACTATAATCAGCACTAAACAAAAATTCTAATGGATTAAAACCTAACTAAACTCACAGAAATAACAGATGCAAAAACTAGGGTTTAGAATTTTTGTGTTGCAATTTTTTTGGTTTATGGACTCTAGGTATTAAGAACGACAAATAAAATCAATCTACTCTAGGGATAAGTAATCCTACCGAGTCAGCCGCTCGATACGGATGATGCGGGTCGCCTGATCTTCTCGACGTAGGATCAAGATACTCACGTGTAGCCTCTCAAATCGTAGTGATCCTCCGTTGCCAATGCAAGAACGAACACTCTTTAATTCGCGAGAACACACGCGCCAGACTTCACGACCACCAAGCGAAGCCCTATCGCGCTCCCAATTCCCAGTGGAAAGGTTGAGCGATCTCGATTTAGGCAGACTAACAATTTCCCCTTATGATGTATTTGATCATCATAGAAGAACTCTCAAGCAAATAATATCTTAATTCTCAAAATCTGGTCTCCCTCCACGATGGCGTGGTCGCTACTTAAAGTCCCACCGCACGCACGCAGAGCTTACATGGGCCTTGGCGTGGCACGCCTAATCATATTGCATGCAAGCTAGTAATTAAAATACAAAGTATGTGTAGCATGCAACCCAACTCTCACGTGAATATTATTTGACCGAAGCATAGTGTTGGACTTGGTTGGAGTTGGACGTGGCTCATGTTGGTGCTTGACCGAAGCATAGTGTTGGACTTGGTTGCATGTGGTTCATGTTGGCTGCCGTGACTCATGTTGGTTATCGCACCAAGTACTTGGATTCCCTTCGTTGAGCGTTCGATGGCCTCGTCTTCACACCTAAGAACGCATAAGAAACTAGCATAAGGTAGTATATTATTCTCATCAATAGAAGGCAAGGCATTAAGGAATAAATTCACCTGTTGATTTATTAGTTTAGCTCTTGCTCTAGTCATTGGACCTTTCGGTGCTTCATAAGCATTCTCATGCACACTTGGAGCGGAAGATGTAGTAGTAGTAGTAGTAGTAGTAGAGATGCCCTCATCAAGATTACTATTTTATTTAATTTTGTCTGAGATTTTAATGTCATTAGCTGGGTTGTACCACCAAAATGTTTTGTAGGCCCCCCTTCCTATATGTTGTCTTCGTCCAAACAACTAGAGAAAGGAAAAAGTCTTAGTCTTCTTTACGAACTTGAAGAGTGCCTAGAATCCTAGATGGTCGCTTGCAGCCGTCCGCTGTCATGCGACTGTACAGTTGTGACAAGAAGGCAAAACTATGCAATTAAACTTGCTAGTTAGCAAGTTTTCAGTCACTGGTTGGAACTTGGAGGTGGGAACTGTGTAGTTAACAAATATACCCTTGTTTGAATTATTATTTTTTCTGGGCAAGAACAGGTCATCCACCCAACGTAGTTGCTATGCTGCACACTTGGTTTTGCACAGCTCGAGAACAAAGCTTCATAAGCAGGTCTCTCAGCCTCTCATTAATGAACCACAGAGCGCCAAAAGCAAGATTTAGTTCCTCGGTGCAATTCTGGAGGAAGGATATTCATAGCATGGGTACATTTCTCTCGAATTTTTTAAAAAATTACAAATATAAAAAGTCGGCCTAAAAAATAACAAAAATGGGTTTTGTTGCCGGTTGAACTGACGACAGGTACCCTGTCCCTTATGAAACCCTAAAATTCGGCATATGACTCATTTGTATTCGGAAAAAAAAGAGAAGGGAAGGGAGAGGAGTAGAGGGGAGGAGAGAAGCTAGCGAAACACTGACCGTCTGGTTGCCCACCTGTGAGGTAATTTTTTAAACCGAATGGATTGCATAGTTTTAGATGTACGGTTGCGTAGTATAGTATATTGTACATAATTCTTTTCGATGGGTAGTCTTGTTTTAGATATGTGGTTAATCGTGGAAATGTTCTTCATGGTGCAGTGCGTCAATTATGTCGGAAGTCACCAATTTCAAAATTTACTACGGTCCAGGGACTATTATGGAGGGTCACGAGGGGATTGATCTGCGTTATTTCCAATCGGCGACCGTGCCTCAGCCAAGAGCAGAGGGGCATATATGGGGCGTTGTGATGCGGTGGTTGTTTCACACATTCAAAGTGGATCACGATGTATATGATATGGGATTGAGTTGCTTTGCCCCCTAGCAAACAGTCCACATATTGGAAGTTAGCGCAACTGAAGGGAACAAAGTCATGGCAGTCATATCTACGTGTGGCGAGGGAGGGAGCGTGGGTGTGATTTGGTCCTTCTGGCCCAGGCATATGCCAAACCCACTCCTACATCCGCGGCTGGACAAGAAGGAGGGGGAGGGCTATGCCGAAGAAGAAGTCGGTGACTTCGGCCACAACGTGGCGCACGCAGTGCCCGAAGCTTTCGGAGTTGCTGATGCTGTCGACGAAGATCCTAGAGAAATAGCTCCTTCAGTTAGGCAGCCAGTGGGCTAGCTGACGAGGGTGCAGAGCTGGAAGCCATAGTGCAAATGATGGATCAGGAATCTCGGGACTACAATGCATTATCAGAAGATGAAGGATCCGACGACAAGGATGATGTGGACCGGCTGGCAGTTCCATCCGAGTGGAACACATACCAGTTCGACAACCTCGTCGTCGACGAAGGCTCCCGTGTGCCATGGGAGTACAACCAGAGCGAGGTCAAGCAAGGAGCTTTGTACAAATGCAAGGAAACCGTGCAGGAGACAATCAAATTCTGGGCCTTGTCGGTGCGGCGTACATTCACAGTCGTTAAGTCTAACCTAAGATGCTACAATGTGAAATGCGAAATAGAGGGATGCCCTTGGCGAGTGCACGTATTTCAGCCTAAGTGGGACACCTACTGGAAGTGCTCTACAGTGGTCCCGCACACATGCATCGTTGCTAAGTCGGTGCAGTCCCACAGGAACCTGTCATCAACCTTCATCGCCAACCTTATGTATAGTGAGATTGTGGATAATCTTGATTTTGAGCCACGATCCATCATTCGTGCGATTGAGGCAAAGTTCCAGTACACAACCAGCTATGTCTAGGCTTGGAGGGCAAAACAGAACGCAGTGGAATCAAGATTCGGCACGTTCAAGGATTCCTACCACAACCTCCTCGGGCTACTCTAAGTCTTACAAGATAGGAATCTCAGCACTTATGTTGACATTCAAAATGCCACACATCCGAAGTGGGCCAATAAGAGGGTACTACAGCGAGTATTCTTCGCCTTTGGTCCATGCATCAATGCATTCCAGTACTGCCGTCCAATCTGTTGGTGATATGCCCTACATGCAATCATAGAGATGATTGTATCACATATATGTTTATGTGTTATTGAATAAGTGTTATTATGTTCCTTGAATGAATCATCAGTTATAAAGATTAACGAGTACGTGACTTGTTGGTGAAACTCTTTTAACTTATGATGATGTCGTTCTAAATGTATCCTTGGTCGGATGTCACTGGTCGGAACACTAGTGACTCTATCGACCAACACATGTATTGATTGATGAACATGTTTCACCGGTCATGGATATAGGGATATCGAATTAATAATGTGAACACATGTTGGAGAACATGGTGTTGGATTGACCCACCTTGAGATACTGCTGAGATTGTTATGATTTCATGTGTCATTAGTTGGTCTCAAGCAATGATGATGTATAATCCTTAGACCTGAGATCAGCATGGTTTCATACATGTGTAAGAGTACACTTTGTGGTTGCTAGACGTTACTCCGTAACTGGGTAGTTATAAAGGTAGCTTTCGGTATGCTCTGAAACATGTGGAGGAATATGACTGGTCGGATATGGGATTTGCCCCTCCTAACATAACAGAGAGATATCTCTAGGCCACTTGATGTGGTCGGATAAGGAAAGTGCATAGCCATGCTACTTGTGGTCGAAGAGTTCGATCACATGAAGTTATCCGACACTTGATCGAGAAAGTATTGAACAGTCCATGGATGACACAACATCTCACCTGGAGTTCAACCAGGTATCGTGAGGCAAAGGGAGAATACATGAGCAGGTCTTTCAATTCGATCAGATACGGACTAGTCATATGGAGATACGAGCTGGTCGTAGGCTGGTCGAACGTGATCACTAAGTGGTCGAAACCTGGTCGTAAGGAGTTACGAACTGGTCGAGACCAAATATGATCTAGTTGTATAGAGATACGAGCTGGTCATAGTCTGGTCGAAACCTGGTCGTAAGGTGTTACAAACTAGTCGAGACTATATACGATCTGGTCGTATAGAGATACGAGTTGGTCGTAAATGATAAGGACCTGATCGTAGATCATATTGCATTAAGGTTCGTCTGATATAATTCGTGTCTATTTAGAAATCGTTATGTCCTGCTAGGTCCCACTGATGACTCATGATCAGAAAGGAGTTTCCAAGTCACAACTGATTACGTATGAACCTACAGGGCCACACACTTAACGGGTTGGAACAAACCAGTACTGGTATGATTCGTGAAACGTGTTCGAATAGGATCCATCACGGACACTATATAAGGAGATGCTTAATGGTATTGGGAGTGAGAAGATTCACGTAATAGACAAGACACACGAAAGTCGTGAGTTGAGTTCCTCTGAAACCCTAGCCGCCAGCTTCTTGAGAACTCTATCGTACGAGTTGGTGCTAGCACACCGGCGTACGGTTGTTCCTTCTCTGGACGTGTGGATACCGTAGAGACGCTACTGTGGTTGCTGTTGTGCTAAAGGACGATCCGCGACCTTGGCGAGGAACTCGATTGGTTGTTGGAGAAGACGATCGACTACGAGGACGATCAACTATGTTGGACCATCGACCACAGTGAAAGATCAACTACGACCACTACTTTTACGCGCTCTTCGTTAGACCAGGCTGCGCCAACTCTTCTTCTGCTGCACTACGCGTCTGGTGGTAATGATCTGTGATTTCTTGCTTGCATGACATCCTGGTTTACATGGTAGAATTTTTGAATTGTTAGCTAGCGTAGCCTACCCATATCCCTTCAGTGGTATGAGAGCCATCCTGCATATTTTTTTGATCTAGATTGGTCGCATATACTAGATATGTGGCAGTAGTAGATTATATCTTTTACTAGTTTGGGCTGGTAACCTAGATCGGTTCATGTGGATAGAATGGTCTAGACACTGTTCCATGAGATCGATCAGTGTTCAACGATAGTAGATGGGTTTACGAGGAGGTATGAGCTAAAATGACCAAATGATTTACTCGACTTGTTTTCGACTGCCTTGCATGATACTCCTACCGATCGGAATTCCACCATCGGAGTATGCCGCAGTGTGTGGTTGTATCAAGGTAGTGATTAGATTGGTTTGGAATAGGGTTAATATGATTAATCCGATGATTTCAAATGCTCGGTTACGTCAATAAGATTCATGTCCTGGAAAAGATTTCCAAGAGCGCTACCCTCAACCAGCGAGGGGCGTTGCCCCTTCAAACCCCGCCCGCTAATTGGCTAGCGGGACCGCTGTGGTTGTAGCTGTGTTATATGGTATTATGTGTTCATGTCACCTAATAGAATTGTACTCTATGCAAAACTCGTTGCAGGGATTGATGTGAATATTATGACCCATTTTGTATGTGATACTTGAATGAATTTCTTATATCCTGCGTGTCATGCTGTGAGATAGCCATCGTGCTATATATTGTTGTATAGCGGTCTGTGTACCGACATGTGATGTTTGATATTCTCGTATGTAATTCATTGCTAGATTTTAGGAGTAATTGCTTAGTAGATGAATGTGGTCGGAGACTTCAAGCATGATGGTCGAAGAACAGAAAGCATGGTGACGGAGATTGTTGGACCGAAATGGCGACTAGAGGGGGGCGGATGAATATGAGCACGATCTCCTTTTCACAAAGATCGGATTCAACATGATTTTCACTCCAATAGCTATGAGAGCTATGAAGATCAATATCCAAGCACAGCAGAAGTCATGTATTGAATCCAATCTAAACCCCGGAGCAAAACAACCAAAATCAACGAGAACTCAATTTTCAAGTAATGGGCAGTCTGACCTCTATGTTAATGGAGGTCGGACCGGTCACCTTGGGCGGTCGGACCTCCAGCCTGATGAACAGTAAAATCACCCCGAAAAATAAAGTTGTAAATAGATGTAACTTTTGATCTACAACTCCAAACTCGATGAAACTTGGAACACACCTTCTCTAGGATATCAAGAATCTATTTCAATCAAAGATCGCGAAGATCCTTGGCAAAGTTTCGACCTTTTCCCGTTTGAGTGAAGGATGGATCAAAACCGAGTCAAAATGAAAACTAGATTAAAAACCTTGCTCGTGGGTTAGAGATGATCCTATATGATATCCCACATGTCACAGTAAGCAAGATTAGGGGCAGAAACCGAAGAAAAACTTGAGAATCTAAGATGACCCCAAAATCACAAAATAGAGTGCAAGAACGCAAATAGACTCATCTCAAGAAAACTTGCATAGATTGATTTGTAATTGTTGCTGGTTTACAGCCACTCCAACATGGAGGACAAAACTCAATACATGAGCACACAATCAATCTCCTCTTCAAGAATCCTAACCTCTCCACTCCCTAATCTCCAAAACAAAACTAGGGTTTCAAAATAAGCAAAAGGATTGGAGGAGGTGCACAACACCCTCCCATATTTATAGTGGATGCTAACATTCTAGAAGAGTTTTCTATTGGGCACCCGTTAAGCCAACGCACAAATGGGTTTAACTCATGCACGCATTTTAAAGCGTCATCTTCATTTTCTCTTGACCTAAACCGCTTCTCCTTGCGCCGTCTTGCGCCGCGGTTTAGCAAAAGCAATCAAGGCGGTATTTTAGTAATATTACCAAAATACCCCTTCTCGATCCTTCTCCAAAGACCGAGTCCAATCTTCATAAAGCAGTTCCATGCTTCGCCACGTGTAGGTTGATCAACGACTCTCATCATGTCGGCAAGTCTCTCCCATCCGGCTCTCACCGAAAACACCATGGCACTTGCACCGACCCCCGCGCCGCTTGATGCAACCCATCGCACCGAACTTCCCGTTCAGTCATCCTTGTCCATTTTGCGCCATGCTTGAATCCATAGACTTCATCTGGGATCGTCGATCGTTCTGAACCTCAGCTCTCCAAGCCTAGTCCCGATCATCCTTGCCGTTGACTGTCATTGACCTCCAAGCAACCTACACAATAATAGACCAAGAAATCGATTCCGGGAACAAGTTCTTCACAACTTGACCCACGTTAGTCAAAACATGCATCATGCAACATATATGCACTGAAACTCATGAACTTGACTCAACAAACAAACAGAGTCGACAATATAAGTGGAAACCGGTCAGACCGCCACTCAAGGGCCGGTCGATCGCCCTCTGGCGATCGACCGCCAGGTGGCGATCGAGGCCTTGAAGGGACTTAGCTGATTTTCAACCCCTGAAAACCGAAAGCTCTCTGGAAATTTCAAACGAATAGATCTTTTGATTGGAGAATCCAAAAATTATGAGACTAAGTGAATTAGAATCCGCTCTCTTGCCTACACCCTCTATTTTTGGTCCAGCTCAAAACTCCAATAATTACAATGGTTGGTCCGACCGCCGCCTATGGCCGGTCGGACTGCCACTGGCCGGTCTGACCGCCAGTGGTGGCCCGCCGCCCTGGCGGTTAGACCACCTATGACCTGACAGAACTGAAACTAAGTCGAAAATGCGTGAATCGACGAACCTTCAACGACATTGCCAATTGTAACATCATCTTAAGATCATGAGCATATCCCCATGATATCCATAGAGATCGTCATGATAAGGGTCATACTATTTCACAGTTTAATTTGATTCTCTGTGAATGTTTATTCCTATCATGCTATTTGATCATATTTTTTATTAGATGTTTTAACATGGTAGAATAGTATCCCTCAAGAAAAATTAAGTTAATTTGATGTCTTTCCGATTGCTGCGTTCGTCACGATTTTGATCGTTAATTAGTAGGTCTACCAAACTAGAGTGCCATTGGCTATCTTAATAAGATGGGGTGGGTGTGAGACACCCACATGTATAGTATTAGTTTGACTTGACAAGGCTATCAAAAGGGTTTTGGGCCTTGGGGTATAGTACTGTTGGTTGATGGTGCATAAAAATGCTGCCTAACAGATAAGAATCATATGTGATATGATTGACAAGAGGTTGCCTACCTAAAATCACTAGGTTTCTAGCAGTGATGCCAAAGCTCACTAAGACTTAATGATTTTTTGGATCTTGAACTCACTATATGATGTTGCAGGGAAACATGGTTTAGAACATATAGTGGGAGTATCTTTTATTAACTGTTAATGATTAAGTTCGACTAGATATGGACTAGTCATATAGTGATATGATTAGATCCAGACTAGTCGTATAGTGATATGACCAGATCCATTCTAGTCCAGACTAGTCGTATAGTGATACGATCGTGTCCAAACTAGTCGTATGATAATACGACTGGATCTAGACTAGTCGTATAGAGATACGAGCTGGTCGTAGACTGGTCGAACACGACCACCAACATGAGTGTCTAATAGAAGATCTTACATAAACATGGTGCTGAATCTTTGTGTATATTTCTATTGTAGATCATGACACCTACTACTTCTTCTACACCTACCTTTTATTTGTGATCTATTCTTGACTGGTTTCGTAATTTGAGAGTTGTTCTCAAACAAGAAAATAAGGAATATGTTCTAGAGGATCATCGGAAGAAAAATTGCAAGACGTACTTATTAGAGATGAAAAAAACAAGGGAAGTAAGACTTCCAGTTTAGTTATAAATGTTATAGAAATTAATCTTGCCACTTCTCCGACCAGTTCTTGGGTATTTGATACTGGATCGGTTGCTCATATTTGCGATTCGATGCTAGGATTGATAAGGAGTAGAAGTTTGGCAAGAGGAGATGTTGATTTTCGTATGGGCAATGGAGCAAGAGTTGTTGTACTAACTATTGACACTTTGCCAGTAGCTCTACCCTCAGGATTAGTTATGGTACTAAATAATTGTTATTATGTTCCAGTCTTAAGCAAAAACATTATTTTTTCTTCCTGTTTAGGGGCGGAAGCTTATGAATTCAGAATAAAGAACAATTGTTGTTCAATTTATTTTGAAGATATGCTTTATGGTCATTCTATATTAGTGAATGGATTGTATGTTTTGAATCTTGAGGATGAGCCCATATATAACATAAATGTTAAGAGATTTCGACCTAATAATTTAAATTCCACTTTTATTTGACATTGTCGTCTAGGTCATATAAATGAGAAGCGCATGATGAAGCTCCATAAAGATGGTCTTCTAAACTCATTTGGTTTTGAATCATTTGAAACATGTGAATCTTGTTTACTTGGCAAGATGACGAAGACGCCTTTTACGACTAGAGGTGAGAGGGCAAGTGACTTATTGGTCCTTGTACATACAGATGTATGCGACCCAATGAGCACTTCGGCCAGATGTGGTTTTCAGTAGTTCCTAACATTTACTAACGATTTCAGTAGATATGACTATGTCTACTTGATGAGACATAAGTCAGAATCCTTTTAAAAGTTCAAAGAATTTCAGAATGAAGTGCAGAATCAACTTGGAAAGACAATCAAATATCTACGATTTGATCATGGAGGTGAATATTTGAGCCATGAGTTTGGTGATCATCTAAAGAAATATGGAATTGTTCCACAACTTACTCCACCAGGACGCCTCAATGTAATGGGATGTTTGAATGACAGAACCGAACATTGTTGGACATGGTTCGGTCAATGATGAGCCAATCTGATTTTCCATTGTAATTCTGGGGATACGCTCTAGAAATAGTGCCTTTCGCTTTAAATAGGGTTCCATCAAAAACTGTAAAGAAGACACCATATGAGATATGAACCGAGAAGAGTCATGGATTGTCTTTTCTCAGGGTATGGTGTTGTGAGGTATATGTTAAATGTTTGACGTCTGATAAACTCACACCCAAGTCCGATAAGTGCTTCTTTGTGGGGTATCCTAATGAAACTATAGGATATTATTTTTATAATCGGGTTGATAACAAAGTGTTTATTACCTGAGATGGTGTATTCTTGGAGAAAGAGTTTCTTTCTAAAGGAGTAAGTGGGAGCAAAGTGCAACTCGAAGAAATTCGGGAACCATCTGAAAATGTTTCAACTCCTACTGAACCTCTACGGGATGAACAAGATATTGTTGAACCTGTAGATGACGCATCAACCCCACGTATATCTAAAAGGCCACGTCAATCGCCTATAAGGTATGGGCATGATGTTTTATTATTGAATAATGATGAGCCTAAGACTTATACAGAAGTGATGATGGACCCAAACTCTGAGTTATGGCTTGAAGCCATCAGATTCGAATTAAGGTCCATGCATGGTAATCAAGTTTGGAACTTGGTTGATGCACCTAATGGTATTACGACCATTGAGTGCAAATAGATTTTTAAGAAAAAGATAGATATGGATGGAAAATGTTCACATTCATAAGGCACGACTGGTCGCAAAGGGTTTCAAACAAATTTAAGGTGTTTATTATGTTGAAACCTTCTCGCCTATTGTAATGCTTATGTCTATTCGGATCATTCTAGCAATTATTGCATATTTTGATTATGAGATATGGAAAATGGACGTCAAAATGGCTTTCCTAAATAGAAACCTAAGTGAGGATATATACATGACACAACCTGAGGGTTTTGTCAATCCAAAGGAAGCTAGAAAGGTATGCAAGCTTAATAAATCCATATATTGATTGAAGCAAGTATCTCGGAGTTGGAATATTCGTTTGAATGAAGTGGTCAAAGGGTTTGACTTCATCAAGAACGAAGAAGAATATTTGTGTTTACAAGAAGGTTAGTAGGAGCAGGCTTGTGTTTCTGATCTTTTATGTGGATGACATACTACTGGTCGAAAATGATATTCCTATGATTGAATCTGTTAAAACTTCATTAAGAAATAGTTTCTTAATGAAAGATTTAGGAGATGCAACATATATTCTTGGTATAAGGCAAATTGGATTAAGCCAGGATATGTACATTGACAAGGTGTTGAAACGATTCAACATGCAAGATTCTAAGAAAGGTTTCTTGCCCATATCACATGGTATTGATCTTAGCAAGACTCAGTGTCCTACGACCACTGACGAGCGAGACAAAATGAGTAGAATTTCATATGCTTCGGCTATTGGATCTATCATGTATGCCATGATGTGTACACGACCAGATGTGTTGTTTGCTCTAATTGTTATGAGTAGATATCAGTCGGATCCAGGTGAAGGTCACTGTATAGTAGTCATGAATATCCTTAAGTACTTGAGAAGGATTAAGGATGCATTACTTATGTATGGTGGTGAAGAAGAGCTGGTCGTAAATGGTTACACCAATACTAGCTTCCAAACCGACAAGAATAATTTTTTTTATCGTAATCAGGGTTTGTGTTTTGTTTGAATAGAGGAGCAGTAAGCTAGAAGTGTTCCAAGCAGGGAATGATTGCTAATTCTACAGCATAGGCTATGTACATTGCAGCTTCGAAAGCTGCAAAAGAGGTTGTATGGATTAGAAAGTTTATTTGTGAACTGGGTGTTGTTTCGAGTGCTTCTAGTACAATGGATCTCTATGGTGATAATAGTGGAGCCATTGCACAAGTTAAGGAGCCTAGCTCGCATCAAAAGTCCAAGCATATACTTCGACGATATCACATTATTCGTGAGATCGTTGAGAGAGTGATGTGAAGATATGCAAAATGCATATGGATTTGAATATTGTTGATCCATTGACAAAGTCTCTCCCACAACCTAAGCATGAGGCACACACAAGAGAAATGGGTATAAGATACCTATATGATTGACTCTAGTGCAAGTTCGACCAGGTATGGACTGGTCGTATAGTGATACGACCAGATCTAGGACTGGTCGTATAGTGACACGAGCTGGTCATAGACTAGTCGAACATGACCAAGTGCACACAAAAACCATGGGTATTCGATTCCTATTTGATTGACTCTAGTGCAAGTGCGAGACTATTGGTGATATGCCCAAGAGGCAATCGTAGAGATGATTGTATCACGTTTATGTTTATGTGTTATTGAATAAGTGTTATTCTGTTTCTTGAATGAATCATGAGTTACAAAGATTAACAAGTATGTGACTTGTTGGTAAAGCTCTTTTAACTTATGATGATGTCATTCTAAATGTATCCCTGGTCAGATGACACTGGTCAAAACACTAGTGACTCTATCGACCAGCACATGTATTGATTGATGATCATGTTTCGCCAGTCATGGATATAGGGATATCGAATCAATAATGTGAACACATGTTAGAGAACATCGTGTTGGATTGACCCACCTTGAAACACTGCTGAGATTGTTATGATTTCATGTGTTATCAGTTGGTTTCAAGCAATGATGATGTATAATTCTTAGACTTGAGATCAGCATGGTTTCCTACATGTGTAAGAGTACACTTTGGGGTTGTCAAACGCTACTCCGTAACTGGGTAGTTATAAAGGTAGCTTTCGGGTATGCTCTGAAACATACAGATGAATGTGGCTGGTCGAATATGGCATTTGTCCCTCCTAACATGACATGAGAGATATCTCCGGCCCTTCGATATGGTTGGATAAGTAAAGTGCATGGCCATACCGCTGGTGGTCGAAGAGTTCGACCACATGAAGTTATCCAACACTTGATCGAGAAAGTATTGAACAGTACATGGATAACACAATATCTCACCTAGAGTTCAACCAGATATCGTGAGGCAAAGGGAGAATACATGAGCAGGTCTTTCAGTTCGATCAGATACGGACTAGTCATGTGGAGATACGACCTGGTCGTAGGCTGCCGAACATGATCACTAAGTGGTCAAAACCTGGTCGTAAGGAGTTACGAACTAGTCGAGACCAAATATGACCTGATCGTATAGAGACATGATGAACCTGTTCATGTGGTATGTAGCCAGAACCAGCAGCAGATGTTTGAAACACTCTGGAAGATTCTGGATGAGCGGACCTGACGCACAGAAGGGAGGCAGCAATAAGGGCCGCCCTAAGCGTTGACTAGGCCCTAGAAGCATTGCCACGGCCACCCACAGATGGCACCATTCGGACGAGGACGGGGCACATGTGAAATACTTCTTGTACTGGATTGAGCACGAGCCTAGGGAGAAGTAGTCACTGCTGCATGACAAGGGTGGTGCTTGATATGGTGTCATGATAACCAATCTAGCCGAGGTTTACAACTAGGTCATGCGTGGCGCAGGGTGCCTCCCTTTGGTTGGTATTGTGGAGGCAATTCTCTGTGTTACTACAAACTATATCATTGATAGAAGCAATAACGCGTCGCTCACCATGGCGAATGACAGAGTACTCTACTCCGCCATGATCACCAAGTACATGGAGGAGAAGAGCAAGAAGGGTGAGATGCATCGCGTATTCAAGATGGGCACAAGGGAGCTTCGCTTCGAGGTAATGTGCAGGGATAAAGGACGCCGCGGGACAAACCATGAGAGAATTACCCATGAGTGCACGCTACGCCATGCTAGTTGCGTATGCACTTGCAACAAGCCCCTGTTCTGCATAGACCCTGCTCTCATGTCATGACCGCATGTTCCACGATGGCACAATATCTTGGGCAGTACCTCTCGATTACTTCAACAAGGAGAAGGTGATGCAAACATGGAGTAAGGAGTTGTATGGTTACAGTTGTGGTTGGCTATTCCACTAGCCATCCGACCTGGGAGCAACTAATCTGGACCACGGACATTGAAAATCTGAAGGGAAAGGTCGGCCGACGACAAGTACGACTCATTAGGAACGACATGGATGAAGCAGAAGCCGAACGTCGTACGAAGAAGTGCTCCATTTGCAGGGAGTGTGGGCACACCTTCAAGAAATGCCCGACAAGAAATCCTTAGGACGAAGGAGACACCATCACTCCAGACGTTGCCACAGGGACCTCATCCGGCCACCCGATTCGAGGCAGTCCACATGGGGGACGTTGAGGCCACTACCATGGGAAAGCATGGACAGTTGTAATATGTGATTGCCAATGTTCTGGAATATCACTTTCATTTGTAAAAAACTAAGTATTATGCCATTTTGCTCAATGTTATGTAATGTTAATGTGATATGTCGTAGTTTTGAGTAATGATAAATTCACATGATTTTATCTTCCTTAACAACTTGTGGGAGGAGTTGGGGTTGTATTTGTCACTCTGTCTTCTGTTCACATTTACACGATCTTGACTTTATTACTAGGAAATTTACTCCATGGAACGAAGGCAAAGTGCGAGGCATGAAACCAGTAATACATCAGAGTCCGCAGACAGAAGAACGTTACATGTGGTCACATGGCATAATTGTTCAGCTAATTACTTTAGTCATCCTCGCTACTACTACGATACACTAGAACACAAGCATCCGGACCATATAAGTATGCATGCCTTTAGGAGATGGTAAAAAATATGGCGGGTAGGACGGGAGACTACTACGGAATGGCCCAACATACTACGTGGACCGGTCCATTTAACCTTCCTTGCGAGCTCGCGTTGTACTCCTCACCGGCCTCCCTCGGCTTGGCCGCCATTTCCATCTTTTTCTCGCGCTCCCTGCGGCTGCACGCCTCGAGATGAGCTTTCATCTCCCGATGATACACTCGTTTTGCTCGTTGTTGCGGCGCTCCTCCTCCTAGATATCGCGGGCCCTTTTGGCATCCCACTCCTCGTAGTCCATACGCCAATGGCCGCGTGGGTGGATCTCTTGGTCGATTCACTTGCGGTAGCCACAAAGCGGATCCGGGACTACAGGTAGATGAGAGAGGTTGTTAGTACATACTTTGAAAGATTAATGGTATGAAAACATGCTGTAACTGGTCCTTACCAGCTGCCGATAGCTGCTCGTGTCCCAACGGCGGTCGGGATAATCAGAGGAGTAGTTCGCGCAATCGCAGTAACACATGCCCAGGCTAAGTCGCTACTTGGACTTGAAGAACTTGCATGTGTCTCTCCACCAACAGGGAGGCAGCGTCTCCCCCTCTGACGGGTTTTGCAGCGAAGGCTCGGTTGGAATGTTCTGGACAGGGTTGATGCTACGGGGGACGACTTCATTGCGGGGAGGTGCCCTCCTGGCACGCGTCCGATTGTTCGTCCAGGGCCACATCACGCCTTGCGAGTTCGCGGATCCCTTCCCATTGCTTCTCCATCTTAACGAGATTGTGTTGAAGTGTTGATGCAAGAGAACCCGCCGTGGAATGGGTACATGGCTGAATTGTAAATCGATTAACGGAAATTAGCGTCTGCGAGGCAGCGCTGCGTCACGTCTCTGTGCAAAGTTGTCTCGTTCAGTCACGTCTCTGCGCAAAGCTGACTCGTTGGGTCACATCGCTGCACAAAGCTGACTCGTTGGGTCACATCGCTGCGCAAAGCTATCTCGTTGGTTCACGTCTCTGCGCAAAGCTGACTCGTTGGGTCACATCGCCGTGCAAAGCTGTCTCGTTGGGTCACGTCTCTGTGCAATGCTGACTCGTTGGGTCACGTCGCTGCGTAATGTTGTCTCATTATGTCACGTCGCAAGGCATAGAGAGAGGGTGGTGTGGGTGTGCATGCCAAAAATAGACAATAAAATACTATACTAGCATTACTATAGTTGTACAAAAATTAATATTTACATGACATGACTACACAAACATCTACTGGCAGCCCCTCTTGGAGCGTACCCCGTGTGTCGCCCTCGACCGCGCCCGACACTTGTGCGAGTACGTCAAAGGATCAGGCAGCTGACGTACCCGATCGGCACGAGGAGTCACCGGTGGTGTCACGACATCGAGGTACTGCGTCGGTAGAGTTAGCTCCGATGCACCTAGCAGCTGAGAAGCCCCTGCGGAGGCCTGGTCCTGGGGGAAGTAGAAGTACTCTGCAAATATCTCGTCATATGACAAGTCCACTTCGTCCCAATGCGGTGCACGACCTGTAAAGATATTACGTTACACACATGGGAAAACCACGAAATAAGACGTTACGAAATCAAGCAAGGTAGTCATACCCGGGGGCACGAAGGCAGCCGCGGATGACTCCTCGTACTCCTGCCTCGTGTATTGGTGGAACTGAGGACCTGCAAGAGAAGATTGCCGTTAGTAACTAGTGGGGTTGGAAATAAAGAAGCGGAAGTGAATGTGTCATGCTCACCACCAAACTGTCCCGAGGAGCTCCCACCACGGTTCCACGAGGACCCGCCCGCCACATCTGGGAGAGGAGCCCATGGCCGTGAGCCACCATGGCTGCCCCCTCGTCCACGCACTGGTGGGTACACCGGGTCCCTCGGCGTGCGACAAGTCGTGATCTGGATCCGTCACCTCGCCTTCTCCGCGATACGCTGCAAGATCCCTCTGATCTCCCCCAAGCGACAACTGTTGTGCGAAGACTGTCAACTCGAGGACCTCCCGGTGTAGATCCACCTGCAGACATAATCAACAAGTTGGAAACCTAAATCTAGCGAATTAAATATGAAGTACCGACCATTGAATACATACCACGTGGTGGAATGCGAGTCCGGCTGTGTGGGGTACGTGTCAAACATCGCAGCCTCGTGTCGTGGTTGGTCGACCACGATCCAGACGCAGCGAAGCCTCGTCCGACTAGCGTACCACTCCATGTACCCCTCGTACTCTCTGGGGTCATAGTCAGCATCCTCAAGACGACGTCGGCGTAGGTGCTGAGCTAGCCCTCAACCCAAGGGAATATCTTCTCCGCCCAGGTGGTAGTACCACGTACTCCCTTTCTAGTGTACCTGTAACATTACCGTTTTCAAACGGTAAATAGTATTTACCATTTGGTTTTAGATTTTCAAACCGTAATTCAAATTAGCTCATATTCTCAAAATTTCCTAGCTTCTATCTAAGCTCGGATTTGTGTTTCAAACCTCTTCGCAGCTCTCGAATTCAAAATTCAAAGTTGAATTCCCCTTTTCAGATTTTGGGCCCTTTCTCAATTTTTTCCTCCTCTTTTTCTTAGGCCCAGCCTGTTTTCTCCTTGGGCCAGCTCACCTCCCCATCTCCTTTTCGGCCCAGCCCACCTCCCAGCCGACCTGCTTCCCCCGGCCTAGCATCTCTTCTCGGCCCGGCTCCCACCTCCCCTCCCATCTTCTTCCCCGGCCGGGTCATGCCCCCGTCACCAAGCAGCCCCACCACCTGCGCCTTCCTCTACGCCGCCTGCTCGCGTCGCGTCTTGTCACCGAGCAGCCCGCGTCTCTGTCGCTGCCCCCATCACGTCACGTCACTGCTGGAGCGCGCCCACGCCCGGCTCGCCGCTCCTCTGACCCCCCTACTGCCTCGGCTCACCTACCTCGCGCAGCACACCTGCTCCTCTGCCGCCTACAACTACAGTACCTCCCCTCCTCGCCTTGTCCCGTCGACAACGCGCTGCGCACGTCATCAAGCCCTCCGGTCGCTGAAGTCGCCATGCCCCCCGTCAGCACATGCGTTCGCCTCTACCACCCTCGTGCGCCACCTACGCACACTCGTCCTTCCGCCCGCATCAGCAGCTGCCTCGTCGCCTCGCCCAACTGCCGCTTGGACGCCCAAGTCGTGCCATGACGCCATCGCTGCGCCCCATCCCTCCGCCCATACCGCCATGGCCACCTCGGGACTGCGCCACGTCACCGCGCCTCCACGTTTATGCCGCGCGCGACCAGAGCATCCTCAAACGGCTCCTCGCCTTCCCCTCCAGCTATAAGAGGCCTCACGCCTCGCTTCTCCCCCTCCCACACCCTTTCCCTTCGTCTTCACCAAGCAGAGCCGAAGCCACGGCTTCCAATTCGACCGCGCCACCTCGTCGCCGCACCACCCGCTCCGGTAAGCCTTACCCCAGCAGACCCAGTCACGGCGCGCCTCCTAATGCCCCCAAGCCATCCCCCACCTCCTCTTGTCCTCCCCGTCGCTGGGAAGTGTCGCCGCCGTGGCCCATCCTCATCCGCCTGCGCTGCCGCTGCTGGAATGCCTCGGGCCACCTCAAGCCTCTCCGACCAGCTCTGCTCCTCCCCCGTGGAAGCGCGCAGCTCGTGCGTGCGTCCTCGTCACCGCCACGCCACTCCACCTCCGGCGCCTCGTGCATCCCGTGCGCTGCTGCTGCCTTTAATCGCGCCTGCAATTACCAACCACAAATAGAAACTAAATTTATACGACAAGCCATAAAGCTGCGATTACGCTCTACTTACCCTACAGAGCTAAATAAAGCTGGAATTATTTCAATTAAGCTCTACCTACCCCAATGTAACATTCTCGTATTTCAAAGAAATTTCAAAATCAAAGTTTTGCAAAAGATTCAAAATCTCAAACCCTAACCTGGGTTTGGGCCCGACCCGGCCTGGTTCTTCTCCGCCCGTCCTGGCCCGGTTCTCCTCCGCCCGCCTCGCCCGTGCGCGCATGCCACCGCCCCTCCGCGCCAATCCCTCCCCTCTGCACCCTCCTACTCCTGTCCCCTCTGCGAGCCTCGAATGCAGCGCCTTCCCCCTTCTTGTCTCCATCACCACCCCTCCTCGCCAACGCCCGCGGCCGCACCCCTGCTCCGCCCGGCCTTCTCCGCGTAGGCACTTATGGCCTACCTAGCGCTCCACGCGTGCACCCGAGCCTCTCCCTCCTCCCACTGCACCGGATATAAAAATCCCGAGGCGCCTTCACTTCCTCCTCCTGCACCTTTTCACCTCTTGCCCTCGTCTTCGACGCCATCTCCGCCGTCGCCTCCTCCCATGCTCGGGTGTCGTCGCCTTCGGCTCTGCCCTCGCCTTTGCCTCCAGCTCCGGCCCCCGCTCCGGCGCCGCTTCTCTCTCTCCCTCCTCCCAGCTCCCGCCGTCGTGCGCCTCCCACCCTCTCCCCGCCTTGGTCTCTCCCTCCCCCTCTCGTTCTCCGCCCGACGCCATCGCATTTTTAACACCGCGTCATAGCCGACAACTGGGCCCGCTACCACGTTGTGTCTTGATAGGTGGGCCCGCCGACACTGTGCCGTGGACCCGTGGTCTCGTGGACCAGCATAGTACGGGAGCCTTAGGTCCACGCAACAGTGTTGTGGACCATGCACCCGTGCGCATGGACCTGGTCCACGCGTACTGTGCCGTGGACCGTGCACAGTACCCGTGCCACGTGTCAGCCCCTCGATTTTCCAGCTTTTCTGATTTTGTTTTCAATTGAAAATTTCATTAAAAAGCTTCAAAAATTCATATCTTTTTCTTTAGAACTCGAAAAATTATGAAACTTGTTTCTAAAATTTTCTAAAATCAAGATCTTTCTTATGGCACTAGTTTTGTTTAATTTGGAGTTCATTTATTATGAGTTTGGTATTTATTTTCTCTCTCTGTTGTTGTGCCTTTTTCCGGTACTTTCGTCTGATTAGGGTTCGAAGACGCAGGAAACCTCCACTTCAACCAAGCTCAAGAGTACCAAGACCCCGCTGCCTTTAACCAAGGCGAGTCAATACTTTGATCATTTTGAGCCTACATTTTATGCAAATTATGTTTATTTAAAATAACAAAGTTGCATGCTTTAATTCTGTAATCAAATGTATGTTAAAGCTTACGGTAGTTAAACACCCATTTGATGATTAATTATTACCCATCCTTTGATAAATTGAATCCCTAATTCCATGTCACCCTAGTAAATATGTGTTAAATACTAGAATAGGTCCTACTTAAGCGACATGCTAGTCTTGCTTAAGTACTGGGACAATAAATATCCCGATCATCTTCTTTTAATTATGAAAGTGGTTTTAGAAAGTCATTAGATGTAAATGGCTAGCGTGTTGTGTTAATTGATTTTTCTCCCCAAAACCCTAAATAACTTGCTAGTACCACATCTGGGCGGATGGAAAGAGTGGTGGGTGCGGATGTAGCACAAGAATGTGTGGAATGTGGTATGAACCGTCCAGATGGATTAAGGACTTAATCTTGTCATGATCTCCTGTGTAAAACAAGTACAACCGCAAGTCTGCAATGTGCAACTTGGCTTAGTAAAATTATTGAACCCTGAATGTCATCCAACAATTGCTATTTGGAAGTGTGCAAGCGCCAGGATGTACACTGGCTTGAAAGGGACACCGGGGAGGGTGAAGTTGCCAGCTACGCTAGTCGTTGTGGCTAGGGCTAGTTGCGCTAGTCGTTGTGGTGAACATCCCGCACAACTTATGGAATTGGCCATAGGGGTGAGATGACGGAAGGGCAAGGTAGTTTGAAACGTTACTGTGACGATCGCTCAACTACATGACTAAAGAAACATGTGGGGTAATGAGTATGATTATCTCTTGTGGGTACAGTGTACAACCTCTGCAGAGTCTAAACCGTTTAAACAGCCGCGCCTACGGTCATAGGCAGATATGGGATCTTAACCTGAGTTAGTTCTATTTCAAAAACCTTTGTGGGTGGATTACAACCAGGACGGTTCACCTAGCCTGAGGTTGGGTTTTTCCTGAGTCGTCGAGCTCAGTGGTGTGAAGGAGCGGAGGTAGCTGCAAAAAATTGATGCATTTGTAGAGTTCTGGTGGAGGGAACATCTACTGTTATTTAATATTGCACTTACTCTATTTAATAAAAATACAATTTGTTTAAAATTCTAAGTCATAGGAATTTGTAATTATGATAATTGAGAATATTGCTTTAGCAAATAAAAGAACTTGAGCCATCCTTGTTAAGCCTTGCATGTATACTATTGCATACTGTGTGTTGGCTCACGAGCACGGTGGTTGTGCTTACTCTCTCTCTCCCCCCAAAACCTCCAGATGATTTGGAGCAAGGAGACTACGCTTACTACGAGGATCCCGAAGTCGATGGCCAAGGGAACCTTGAAGAGTAGTCTAGGTCTCGCCCCAGTCTAGTGGACACGTTGGTACTTGCGTACAACCGGTATTACCCAATCCTTTGATAATATCAGTCGTACATAGGTCACCTCATTCACTTGCCTATGGAGAGATGAGCCATATCCTCTCTTTTGCTTCCGCTATAGCTACGTGCTGCTATGTGATGAAATCAATTAGGCCTGGTGCCCCTTATGTAAAACTCGACTGGCGTGATCTATTTCACTCTGATGTATGTTTGTATTTGAATGACTTAATTCACGTCATGTATGAAATGATTCATCAATGAGCCTGCGAGTGCTACCTACTGATCCAGGGAGTAACACAATATATTAGTAGAGGATTCGGGATTTGAAAATCCAGGTCCGACACCCAATTAGCCTCTACCTACCCTAATTAGCTGCTCCAGATTTTCTTTACAATTTTAAAATATGTCATGCTATTTTCCTGGTTATAATTTAATTCTTGACATTAACAACATAATTACCGCACACAAATAGAGAGCTAAATAAAGCTTTAATTATTTCGATTAGGCTCTACCTACCCTAATTAGCTGCTACAGATTTTCAGTTCAATTTTAAAACATGTCATGTTATTTTCCTAGTTAAAAATTAATTTATGGTATTAACAATATAATTACTTCACACAAATGGGAAGCTAAATAAAATTGGTATTATTTAGATTACGCTCTACCTACCTCGTACACAGCTCAAATGATGTACTACATAATTGGACTACATTTATCTAATCTACTAAATTATATGTCGCTATTTTTGTTTGCTAACCGACAATGTTTTGACATAATATACAAAGTTCCAAAAATGTACATGCAAGATGACTGATCGATCCGATGCTCCGTCTATCTCTCCTCCGCGATAAACTGGCAGAGCTTCGCTACCTTTCTTCTCTCGCTCTCCTCATCTCTTTCTGTTTTTTTCTAGAATTTAAATGAGGTTTGGAGTGAATTTTTTGGGGTTTTATAGTTGGATTCCTGTCGCCAGCTGCTGACATGTTGAACTAGCGACAGGTGGGGGATAGGGTACCTATCGCCAGTTGAACTAACGGCAGGAGCCCATTTTTGTTATTTTTTAGCTGACTATTTATTTTTGTAATTTTCTTTTAAATATATATATATATATATTAAAAAAACCATTTCTCTTCCTGCTTTCTTTCTGGCAGTAGTCTCACGGTAAATCACTCCATTTCATACAACAAAGACAGATAGATCTTGCCTCCCAAAAAGGTAAAGAAACAAATAGATAAAATGGTAGATAGACCAATGTATTAATGTATGATATTATAGAGCAATGATCCAAGTAAATCGCCATCACTGGCACACGAACAAAGTAACCACTCCCCCACTAAAGTCAGGTGATCACGAAGCAATATCTCCATCTGACTCCAATATCTGAAGCTTAAAACAACAGCACAACATATACTATACTGTACTGATTTTAATTACATGGAACGAGCATGGAGTATGGCTATCTATCAGCAATGTCCTGTACGTAAGTCACCACCAATCTTGGGAGCCGAACCATCACTTCCGGAGGAACACCCATGGCCCCCTCGCTGCCCCCATCCTGCCGATAGAAGCAACAACCTAGATGAGTCCTAATTGAAGGCTAAGATGAGCTAGAGCTACTGAAGAAATGGCGGCACCGAGGAGGATAAGGTAGTAGTACTTACCTCCAGGTGCTAGCTATGGTCCTCAGGCTCATGTAGATCGTTAATGCGATCCATATACCGATGAATCCGTTATGCGCCGACAGGTATACCAGACACGGTATTGATATAGCCGCTACGCCAACCTGAAGATTTTCATTGGGTTCAGTCTTGGGAAGAGTTTCAGAGCTAAAATTTGATGTAGTAGCATGTCATCATAGGTAAAATGAAAGGATATACCATGGAGTAGGCAGAGTATGTGTAGTCTGATGCGCCGAAGTTGATGCCATCAAACACAAACGCCAGGGAATTTATCGTCTGTGTGCCCACGACAAACTGAACCCAAACAAAACCATCTTTCACTGTCTGAACCTTAGGAATTACTATTCACATAGAGAGTTATTTCTCCTCTTTTGAACAGCCAATGTTCTTACCGGGATGCCTTTATGAATGACATCGATCACGACGATGTCCTTTGTGAAAATGCCAGCCCCAAACTTCATACCAAGTCCAAGCACAACAGTGAGACCCATGCCCAGAACAATGCTCAGCTGCAAGGTGAAGATTACTGTTAGCATGAGCTCTACTTGCAGAGTTGCAGTGAAAGCAAAAGAAGTTACACGAAAAATGACAGATAGAACTGTGACTAACCTGCAACACCCGAGAGGTCGCGGAAACCACCTTGTTGTTATCCTTCTTGGCGAACGCACTTGCAAGTACTGCCTGCAAGGACTCATTGACAATACAGCCCAGTTTAGTGCACTTTCTAAAACTGAAACTGCTGCTCCATGAACTGATCTACGAGACTATGATATGAGAATCTGACCTGTCCTGCGACGGCCAATCCGTCTGCAAGAAGAGATGTAGCAAGCCAGAGCTGGCAGCAGATCTGGAAGGCTGCCATGATAGTTGGTCCATGGCGAGCAGCTAACGACGACGCCAGCGTGACGCAGAACGTTACTGCTACAACCCTTGCAAGCAGCAGGAATCCTGAAAAGAGGGAAACTTCAGAACCATTTTCAAGGATCAGTCAGAGATGTTATCCATTTTTATGATTCCAATGGTATCTCACCACATCCAAGAAACCGCCCAAATTTCAGGGATTTAAGGCTAGGTGGGATAACATCAACTTGCTGAACGAGCCGACATAGCAATATCATAGTAATCAGATACCTGCAATAACGAGAAAGGGAGAGAAGTTAGGACAAACTGATCATTGAAACACAGGAGCTGTGGATGCTACTGGTAATATGGTGAAACTTACTGAGAAACGACATGAGCAACGGCTGCGCCGGTGACGCCCATATGACAAACAAACATCAAAATTGGGTCTAGTATGATATTTGCTGCATCTCCAACCACTGAAAGATAAGGAAATGTTAGCAAGGTCAGGGATTGCTTTCACTTCAAATCTTTTTCTTGATTGAAATGAAAGTGCGTATGGCAACTGAAAGAATGTACATCATCACTAGATGTTCTTACCAGTAGCATATAATGGTGTCTTTGTGTCTTTGAAACCCCGGAAAACGCCTTGCATGGCCAGAGACAGTAACACAGCGGGAGCACCAAGTGATCTTATTGTTAGGTAGCGAACTGCAGGCCTTTGCATTGGTGAATCCTGAAATAGTGTGATGTAAATTAAAAGAGGAATTAGCATCACGGATGGCAACAAACTACACAAGTAAATGAAGCTTGAGCAGAGAAAGTAAGGTAATAACACTTACTTGTTTCACACCCATGACGCCCAATACAATTTTTGCTGAAAAAACCAGGAACACAGCCTGAAGCAGCCCAAGAAATGATCCAACTATTAGCGCTGATGTGACAGAAGGTATGTACCTTCTCCCGCACACATGGTTGGAGAGATCTGTACACTCTGTTGGAATGCATGAATTGACACATTCTGCCTTATCAGGACCTGGAAGCAAAGAATGACATAGAGATGCATGCCAAATACTTCAGTCTTGAGGTGAACTAATTTACTATTAAAAAATGTGAAACCATATAAGTTCCAATAACTAAGTACCAGATACAGGCACATCGTTGGCTTCTGAAGCCACAGGAGAAGCTTTCTCCAGGTCTTGGCTGCTGTTTTCTTCTATGCATTTGCTAATGATAGCATCTTCTTCAGCGACAAATGATGTTGTCACGCTAACTAGGGGGTAGATACAGACTTTGGAGACTTGGTTAAATATGGCAATTGAAACACCAACAGCAGCTATCTCCACCGAACCTGATCATCGATCGATTGAACACAGATTTCATACCATTAAATTTCATATCAACAACACCTGATCTCCCGTATTGGACAAAGTAATATGACACAACACTGAGTGCTGATGTTAGTATTTCTGAAAGAAAAGGTTAGTCCTTCAAATTATCCCTTGCAACTAGTTTAAACACGCAAAGGAAAACTAAAGACGTCGATCGGACATACTAAAAAGTGCAGAACTGAATGGATATC
This sequence comes from Hsuehochloa calcarea, assembly GCA_036346395.1. Classification (NCBI taxonomy): domain Eukaryota; kingdom Viridiplantae; phylum Streptophyta; class Magnoliopsida; order Poales; family Poaceae; genus Hsuehochloa; species Hsuehochloa calcarea. Next base: position 34,931,346 of record CM070597.1, read on the forward strand.
TTTGGAAATAATCATACTTTTTTGTGCAAAAAAGGAATATTCTAAAAAATGGAAAAAGAATGAGATTGGGTTACCATGACGCAATTTGACAAAAAGGAAATGGATGACGGTTTATCGAAAAATAACAAAACGAAAAGGACGAACTCAGCATGTACCTGGCTAACCAATTGTAACGAGAAATCACAAGCGCACACAAAGGAAGATTCAGAAAGGACCAGATTGTCAACAAAATTCTATACGCGCCAAGAAGAATAAAGTTACATTACATCTCCTATACGTATAAACCCCCTATGTAACTGAATCATAGGAAAGAACAAACAAAAGGGAACATTACTGTATCAAGAACAGCTAAATGAAGACATACAAGTCAGATTATCAACATATCAACATTGACAAAAACAAAAAAGGACCTGGTGAGCATCGTTAGTAAACAACAAAAACAACAAGGTTGACATATTTGGAAATTTCCTTGTATAACTATCTAAAATTAACACTGACATGAAAAATAATTTGGGGAGCTGAGAAACTCGATTGCGTGCAATTCGTAAGATGTGACACTGGTGGAACTACAAGTGAATATGGTGCAGCCGTAGCAATGTATGACAGATAAACCATAAACGATATAGATCATTAGGGTGATGCTTTACCTAAACGGCCAATGAATGCTGTGTCCACCAAGGAAGCAAGCGGATCTGCCGCCAAGGCAAGCGATGCGGGCACCGCGATGCGCAACACCTCCGATCCAAGCTCATCAAGCTTGAAGACACTCCTGCGACAAGTTAGAACCAAATCAGACAGGAACACAAGCATCGGCAGACTCCTAATATATCGGTGCAAAAGAAATATACGCAAATTCCACCAAGCTAGCATCAAACGAACCTGACGTTCATGACGAAAAGATAGAGCCCCATCTTCCTCGGCCAGCCGGAGCCGGACAATGCAGATGGCGCCGGTAAATCCTCCACCTTCTCCTCCGCATCGGCACCGTTCGTCACCGCCGCGTCAGGGATAGCCACCTGCTTCTCAGTCACGCTCGCAGCAGCAGCAGCAGCGCCCTCCTCCATGTCCCAACCAGCCAGCACACCGATAGGTAGATGCTTGCTTGAGATCGAGTGTGTTCTCGGTGCTCACACGAGGAGTGAGCAGCAGCAGACGCACCCCTACTTATACACCTGTCCGTGTAAATTCTTGCCAGGACATCAGCTGTCAGCCTGTCACGGGAAAGTCAGGGGGGTGCAAGCGTCAGGCCTCCGCCGGCGCGATCATCATATCTGCCATTCTGTTACAACAAATCCGCCCGTCTTTCCCATAGCGCGCACGCGAGACATGCAGGCAGGAGCTCGGGCCGTGCATGTGTGCATGCAGCGGAAGCGAAGGCCAAAACAGAAAGCCGAGGTGGCGACGGCACACAAGCAAACAAGGACAACAGAAGTGTGTCACTTGCCTGGAAGCGGACGCAGGGACGCAAGCGCGCGAGAGGCGGGCGTCGCGTCACGCTGGGTTGGGGCGATGCGTGGCGACCGAACGGCGGGGGCGGGTCGCGTTTAAAAAGGCACGAACCCAGCCGTCGAAAATATGGGAACTTGTGATCGTTGGCGTGTGCGTCCTCCGCTGTAACGTAAAAAATGGCAAGTTGCACACGGGGGAAGGGGAGTAAAAGTCATCGTGCCACTGGGGCGATGGGCATGGAGCGGAACGCAGTCCGAGGCTGGGCCGCGCCGGCCGGGAACGTTCGGTGCGAGGGATGAACGCGCGCGCACGCCGCAGCTTCCTTTGGGGGCGGGCGGGCGGCCGGCGCTGCAGAACGCAAGATGGAATGGCGGTTTTGTTGATTAGCATGTGTGGAATGCCGTGCCGGGGGGTATATACCATACCACCGTTAGCATTCCCCGGAATTGTGCTGTGCGGTTATACGCACGGGGGTGGCCGGCGCGGGCAGCATGGGCTCGATCGTCTAGGCTTTTTTGACTGAAAAGATGAGGAGATTCAATTGGTGAGGTCTTGAGCTCATGGGCTCTGCTTTCTTTCTTTCCTTGAACCCCTGATTTCTTGTTCGGGAAGGGTAGGCTTACAGCAAGTGAAGTGAAGTGAAATTGTGCGAATACGTTATGCGCATGTTTTAAAAGCAAGGATTTTGCAGGAAACAAAATGAATTCTTCAAATTTGGTTTGCTGATCTTCTGATGGTTAGATAGTTTTGCATAGGCAAGTGTTTCGACGGGCCGCGTGAATCCGGCGAGAGGCAACCGGATAGATATTCGGATCGACGCGACAAGGGGCATGGGGAAAAGACCAGCATTTTGGGGGTTCGGCACCATTTCTGACCAGGTTATAGGATGGCTAAGGTCTGGATAAAAAATTCAGGGTGAAGATTCTCACAGAGGGGACCTCGGATTGGATAAGAAGAAAAGGGCAGTTCAGATTAATTGAAGGGCATGTTAGGTTTAACTTGGTTTTTGTTCCTATGGATGCAGGTTGATATCAATCTAGAATCGGTCCCGTTTGGAACGCGGGTGTGAAATTCATGTGTTCCAAATGGGGTCTCAATATCACACTGCAGGAATTGGACTGATTTGCTATGGTTGATTATAGTACTACGTACCATTATAGGCGACCCATTCTAATGTGAAGTTCACTGAAATTTTGTCCGGTTACAAGATAGTGCATGCTTAATTTTGGGTTGGCCACTCGTTTATGTCAAATGATTGATCTGCTTTGCAGAAGTAGGGTAGTGGTTTTCTCAATGTGTTCCTTGGTCATTTTGTTCCATTTGGTCTCCCCTTTGTCCCTTTTTTCCTCCTCTTTTTATAGACTCTTTCTGTTCTTCAAGGTGGGAAGACGAAAATAGGCAATCATCTTGGCTTCCCCACTACTCATTGTCTGTTCTCTCTCTCCTCACTCTTTCCAATGTGAGAGATGAGAAGAGATCAATTATCCCCTCTCGTCCAATTTAGATACCACCCTAGCAAACTAGGAGGGTTTTGATATGAAAATACTTGTCATTATGGTTTTTATGCAATTTCGCCATATAGTATTAGAGAGATGAATATAATCAATGGAGTCAATTATAATCATGAACTAAAGTGTTATATCATTCTTCATTGCATTTCGTAGAGTGACATCTAAATTATACTGGAACGGTACGAACGATTTTTGAGGGAGCTCCTTTTTGACCCTTGTCCTTTTTGTAAAGCAATTGACATTGACTGGAGATTTTCCAAGGTAATACTACTTTCCGTCCAACATAGATGCTATTTTTTCAATTTCGATCACTTGTCGGTCACATGAAAATGACCTGACTAGATTCATCTTCAATACCATGAACTTTTAGCATATTATGTGTTAACTAGATGAAATCTCTGTCAACTTCTCTGGGAAGCAAACTAAAGCCCCCAAAACATCAAACATGAACTATGTATTGGACACCACTAGCTCTCCTACTAGTGCTGGGATGATGTTACTGAGGTGCCACTAGCAGTTTGGACTAACCACAGATGTAATTAATTCCAATGGTACGGAAGTTAGCGGGCAGCTCTTTCCCAATGTGATTGGCTAGCATAGTACCTTGCTAAGTTGTCTTAATTTGCATATCAAAGTGCCATCCTCTCTCTTGATGTAAATTCAAAAGAAAAAACGATTCCACGACGTGGTAAAACCGGGTTTTGGAGAGCTCCATCCGAGAATGAGGGATCAGAACATTGCTAGATTAAAAAGGCACCGTAGTCCTCGAAAGACAAGGCACCGTAGTTTTCAAGTTGTCAGAACTATTCTGCATCTCCATTCTAAGCACTTAATTTTTCCCATTTCCTTTGCACTACAATAAAAAGGACATAATTATGAATGAAATAGTATTTGTTTGCTAGGATGAGGATGTCCTATCAAACTTGTGGGTTGTGGCAAATCTGTCCCCTATGTTTCGTACACATCTGAGAGCTTTGAGTGATGATTAGACTACAGATACTACGTTTGAGGAATCCTCGTAAACCTTTAATTATCGGTAACTATCTAATCTCAAATTTCGCTAAGAAATTTATTATTCTATCTCAAATTCTTTGCATCTTAATCTCGCTGAAAGTTTTCCCAAAAATATCTTGCCTAAGATAGATGCTCCAAGATAAGGGTACAAATGTATGGATATGATCTTTGAATATAAATTCCACAATAACTTTGGGGGAGAACGCAAAGCATAAGATGTGATACTAATGCTTGACAACAGAGTCCATCACCACATCTAAATATATTCTTTTCAATGCCATTCTAAAATTTTCTTTTTAAACAAATTATGCTTCTTGGTCGATAATAGAGATGTTGTGTTGTCAGGTTCATATTATGTATGTTCTCCCAAATGCATGTCGACGATATCACCAGACAGAGCAGATAAGATGAGCTTACAAACAACAATCTAAAATGGACAGAAACTAAGAACTAACACTGTAATCATCGGTATTTAGAGAAATAACATCCAAATCGAGGTCGACCGCGAAATGACACAGCGAAAAACCGAAATTCTTGAAAATGACACTGCTGTCACTCTGATAGCCGTTAGTGGGTAAAAAGACTCATTTGCCCTCATTCTATTTTCTTTTTATTTATTTTTTCCAAAGACTTCATATAAACGAACACATTTGGACACGCTTCGTCGGCAACCTTCGACGCCATTGCCACCGCCAGTGAAGAAGCAGAAGCCGCGAACTTGGCCTCTGAGTACATATGCGCGTTGCACACTTCGCCTCCTCTCCTTTCTCTTGCCTCCCTCATCATCCCCACTCCATCTTCCTCCTCCCCGAGCTTAGAGAACCACCGCTGCGCGCTGGCCGCGAGCTCCGCCCATGCGCGACTGCCTCGCCGGTGAGCTCCTTCCCCATCCTCTTGTGTCAAAACGTGTTCCCAAGGACTCTCTACGTTTTCCCCCAACTAATTTTTGGTTTTCTCGACTACAGCCTGCTGGTGGCTTCGTCTTCCCCACGTACAGTGAAAACAGCTGCAACCACTGTCATTCTTCACACGGCATGTCCCGACTCTCCTCAAATCAGAAGCATCCTGTAACGTCCTCGTTTTCGGACGACAAATAGTAACTACCTTGGTTTTCGATTTTCATTCGAATTTTCAAATTTTGGTTTAAATTTCAAAAACTCCTAGCTTCCTCTAAGCTCGGGTTTGTGATTCAAACCTTCCTTCTTTTTCTGAATTCAAAATTCAATTGGAATTCTTCCTATTTCAAATTTTGGACCCTATTCTTTTTTTGGGCCCAACCCTATTCTTTTTGGGCTGACCTTATTTTTAGTTTTTTGGCCCAGCCGGCCGGGCAGCATCTTCCCAGTCGGCCCGTTCTCCGGCCTTTTTCTCTCTCCCGGCCCGCTCCCGTGCTCTCTCTCTCTCTATTATCTCCCCACTCCCGGCCACATTGCCCGGCCCGGCTTTTCTTTCTCCATTCCCCTTTTCTTCTTCCGCTCGGCCGTATCTCTCCCCGTGCGCCCCCTCCCGCGCCCGTCGCCGCCACTCGCTCGTCCTCTCCGTCCGTGGGACCCGCCTCCCCCAGCCCCCGCGGCTCCAAGCCTCCTCGCGCCGCCCGTGCCGTCCGGCTTTTCGCCTCCCAGTGCGCCCGGTCTGCTCCCCCATCTCCGCCGTCCCCGCCATTCCCGCCACCTCCATCGGCTTTCCCCCTCTCTCTCCCGGCTATAAAAGCAGAGAGCTTCCCCTTCCTTTCTTTCCGCCCCCCTCTCTGCGCTGCCCAAGCCGCCCGGTGCCGTCGCTTTCTCCCCTCCCTCCGGCGCTCCTCCGCCCGAATCTCCGCCACCGGGAGATCTGCCCCACCGCCCTCGGCCATCTCCGCCCATCGACCGGGCTTTTCCCGCCCCCACAGCTTGCAGCCCCCGTGCGTCTCCCTTGCGCCGCCTCCGCTGCTTCCCGCACCCCCACCGATTGCACGGTGAGTTCCCTTGCGACGCCCTGGTGCTCGTGCGCGCCTCCATTTCCTCTCTCCACTCTCCGGTCGCCATCGCCTCCATTCGGCCTCCATACCCGAAGCTCCCTTGTCGCCGCCACCACCTCTCCAGCGCCGCTCCGGCCACGCCGCCGCCTCCCTCAGCATCCCCTCCTCGTCGGCATTCCATTTTGCCCGACCCCGCTGTCCCTCCGGCCGCCGCCGCGTGCTCCCCTCCTCCTTTGTGCTGCCCCTCTCCCTCTATCTCTCTCTCCCCCTCTCTTTGTCTCTATCTCTCTCTCCCCCTCTCTCTGTCTCTCTGTGTGGTGGCCCCCTGTACAGAGCAGCAGCAGCAGCAACAGTAACTGGCAATCAACAATTGCTTTGTGTTGTGATCTTGCAAATATTTTGCTAACCCGCTGTCAATTGTTAATCTCCCAATTGTCGGTGCTGGCTAAAGTACGTAGTCGGCGAATATTTGAGAGCGGTCGATTGATTACTTATTTGGCAAAAAATATCTAAAATGCTTATTCTCTATTATTGTGTTGTGAATTGCAATGATTCGATTAACCGTTGTTAATGGTTAACTCGCCGATTGACGAGTGTTAACAGAACTATCTATTTCGTTAATACTTGAGAGCCGTCGATTAAGAGCGTGATTTGCAAAATCTTTGGAAATGGATGTTATGCAAATGACTTTCATAATCGTCTTAGCAATCTTGTCAAATTTTTGTTAAAACTAATTTATTCAAATTTTTCGCTTTTGTGTAAAAGGCTTTGTTGTTTTGGAAATTAATTTACAATTTTCTAAAAATAATTTTGGGAAGATATTCGAGATTAACATGTTAATCTCGATAATAATATCCATTATTTTAATAAAAGCTCTTGTTGTAAAATTAGATCACGCTGTGTCGTTATCCGATTGTCAAATATCTTGCCATCTTCCAAATCCGAAGCGGAGTATCCCTACGCAAGTTCCTTCGACTTTGTTTCCCCCTTGTTTTCCCTCGGCAGAGTATCTCCGCCTTTGCCTCGTGTACTCAGCTAATCGTTTGACTTTGTCAAACATCATCGCCTCGCTGAATCTTGTCTCTTAAGCTCGTTCATCGCAAAACTTATTTAAAGCTCTCTGATTATATTTGGTCTTTTGGAAGTTCTGTGGATTTATTCGTTGTTCTCGCTTGTTATCGCGTAATTAGGAGTCGGAATCCAGAAGAAGCAGCGACTCGAGAAGGATCAAGATTGGGATAAAGGCGCAGACCCAGAACTCAAGACCCCTGGCAGAGAAGGCCCTGAGTAAGATCAAGGCCGCGATAATCTAACCCAGGCGAGTTAATACTTTGATCATTTTGATCCTATATTTTATTCAAATTATATTTATTTAAAATATCCAAGTGCATGCTTTAATTCTGTAATCAAATGTATGTTAAACCTTAAGGTAGTTAAACACACATTTGATGATTAATTAATTATTACCCATCCTTTGATAAATTGAATCGCTCATTCCATGTCACCCTATTAAATATGTGATAAATACTAGCATAGGTTGTACTTAAGCGACATACTAGTCTTGCTTAAGTACTAGGACAATAAATGTCCCAATCATCATCTTTTAATTATGAAAGTGGTTTTGGGCAGTCATTGGATGTAGATGACTGACGTGTTGTGGTAATTGGTTTTCCTCCCCAAAACCCTAAACAACTTGCTAGTACCACATCTGGGCGGATGGAAAGAGTGGTGGGTGCGGATGTAGCACGAGAATGGTTGGTAAGTGGTACGAAACGTCCAGATAAATTAAGGACTTAATCCTGTCATGACCTCTTGTGTAAAACAAGTACAACCGCAAGTCTGCAAAGTGCAACTTGGCTTAGTAAAATTTCTGAACCCTGAATGTCATCCCACAACTGGTGTTTAGAAGTGTGCAAGTGGCAGGACGTATGCTGGCTTGAAAGGGACACCGGGGAGGGTGAAGTTGCCAGCTGCGCTAGTCGTTGTGGTAAATATCTCGTACAACTTATGGAATTGGTCATAGGGGTGAGATGACGGAAGGGGCAAGGTAGTTTGAAATGTTACTATGACGATCACTCAACTACATGACTAAGGAATCATGTGGGTAACGAGTATGATTATCTCTTATGGGTACAGTGTACAACATCTGCAGAGTCTAAACTGTTTAAACAGCCGTGCCTAAGGTCAAAGGCGAACATGAGAACTTAACTTGAGTTAGTTCTATTTCAAAAACCTTTGTGGGTGGATTAAAAATGTGATAGGCTCATCTAACCCTTGTGTTGAATTTTTCCAAGGTAGCTTTACCCAATGCTGATAATCGGTGGATGTAACATGAGGTGGAGGTAACCTCCGTTGTTATTTAATATTGCACTCATCTCTTTAATCAAAATACAATTTGTTTAAAATGCTAAGTCATATGAATTTGTAATTATGATAATTAAAAATGTTATTTTAGCAAATAAAAGAACATGAACCATCCTTGTTAAGCCTTGCATGTATACTATTGCATATTGTGTGTTGGCTCGCGAGCATAGTGGTTATGCTCATTCTCGCTCTTTCCCAAAACCCTCAGAAGCAGGAAATCTTGAAGCTTTCAACTACTACGAGGAACCAGATGTCTGAATATCCAGGAGTTCTTGAAGCATAGTTTAGTCCTTAGTTGTTCTAGTCTCGCCCCAGTCTAGCTGACTCCACCTGTACTTATGTGCATCATATATTGTCTGAGTTTTCGGGTCATATTGGATGTACACAAATTTACCCAGTCGCTTGCCTTTGGAGATATATGCCATCACTTTTTTGCTTCTGTTATCGCTTTCACTACTTTGTGATGTAATTGTTTGGCCTATTCGGCCTTTATTGTAAAATTGGCCTTTTTGCTTCTGTTGTCGCTTCCACTACTTTGTGATGTAATTGTTTGGCCTATTCGGCCTTTATTGTAAAACTTGGCCTGAAGAGGTCTATATAAACTATGATGTGTTAAATTAATGTATGGTATGGTTTTAAGCCATGTATGAAATGATTCAGCGATGTATCTGTGAGTACTATCTACTGATCTAGGGAATAGCACAGTGTATTCGCAAAGGATTCAGGATTTGAAAATACGGGTCCGACACATCCCCTTGCCTCCCCTAATGTTCCCCTGCCACTAGTTCAGGCCGTCTTCCCACAGGTCGCCGCCCCCACGTCGAACCTCCTGTGCCGCCCTCGGCTCTCACTACCAGCCCACCTCGGCCTGTCTCCATCACCACCGTCTGCACTAGTGAGCTCCCCTCACTCATCTCGTGCTCATGCGCCCCCTTTTCTCCCCTCACCTGCCTCCCAGCGCTACCGCCCTTTTCTTCCCCCACCTTGGCTACCATGCGCTGTCGACCGCATGCCACCGAGCTCCTTGAACTGTGCTACCACCACCCGCGAGTTCTCCTTGCCCCCACGCTCTATTTTTGCCACCCACAGCCACCGTCGTCATCCCCCATGTCATTTCGCAGTCGACCTTGATTGTGATGTTATTTGTCTAAATACCAACGATTACAGTGCTACTGAGCTAATTTCCCCAAAAAAACTAACAACAAAACAACCTGCATTCGGCTAGTCACATATTCTCTGGTCTTACCGATTACTAATTTATTATATACATACATTTATCCATTACACAGCACAAAAACAATGCTTGGTCAGATTGTTATCTCTCAGTTGCTTAGCCACTCTAAAAGCAAAAGAATGGTCATTTATATCTCAATCTGTATATATATCCAACAAAAGCACTGAAATGCGAGCAGCGTCATGGCCATTAATTATGCAACTTTAGGAAACTAATACCATCCAGATAGCTCGTGCTTGCTAGCTTTTGGGTGTTTGGTGGCACTACAATATACAAAAAAAAAAATTCTATTGGGTGTTGTGGGTCATCCACTATGATTCAAATTCCAATGCCTATATCTACGCACATACATGCGTTTTCAGTATAAATTTTGTGATATTGCAGATTTATTCATGATTTTTGTCTTTCTAGACGTATGCTAACGGAACACACGCATATACGTGTGTATGGTGCGCATACAAGATAGTGTGTGTATCTTCCTTGTGATCATAAAAAATACAAATCTATTGACGTGCACTTATCCTGATCGCTGTTTTTTATAACAAGAAGACGAACTTTAGATTGACGCTAATTAACCAGCTTTAGAGACTTCTTGCCGTAAAGAAATCTTTCAAATGTGGGCCACTTACTAATCCATATTCACTCAAACTTTTAATCAGCACTTCAAAAGAAAAGGCTGCACAGATGTACTAAGAATGGAACCGATTAATCTAAGCATGGTTTTGCATTCTGAACTGCATGTGGATGAAGTGTTTGGAGTTTGGACAACTATGTAGAGTAGAAGTGTAGAACCAAGTACTTCCCCCCATACATACAGTTGCAAGTACAAAGACGAAGAACTTAACCTCCAAACAACTCGAGTGTACGCATCGGTTAAACCACAGCATGCATGCAGACCGTTCGAGTGAAGTCCCCTACTGTGCAAGCATCCATTAGAACGCGTACGTACGTTCTCCGTAGAAAGAGACACCACTATCGGACAAATGGTTAAAGAAAACTTGCACTTCCTCTGCGTACTACTGCAGTTACTGGTCATTATTTACCTTTCCAAAAGAGAGGAAAAACATATACATAAGCAAGCCGGTCACTAGCATCCACCTACTGAAAACGGCAGTACAACGTACTTGCGATCTGTCACTATCGATCGATCGCTAGCTACAGCAAAGCAAAGCAAGAATGCCGGATGTACACACTCTAAAAGCTGAATATTCCAAGCAGAAACGGAAGGCGAAGCAAAGCAAAGCATACGCATAAGTGCATAAGTGCCGTGCGTACGTACCTTTGGCCTGAAATGGTGAAATGGCTCAGACGCGCGGCCGGCGAGTGTACTAGCTGGCCGGCTTGCTAGTACCACTTGCTATTGCACTCTTGTTGCTGAGCACTTGAGCTGTTGCTCCGCCTTGCTCGGTTCGTGGACGCGGCCTCTATAAATAGGCGCGCGCGCGGCAGCACGCAACGGAGGAAGCGGCCGTGTCGTGCGTACCCGCGGCCCGGTCGCGGGACGGCTCAAGGGCCCGGTGGATTTTCGTCCCGCTAGCTGTGCTGCCTTTGCCTTAGCTTTGGACTCCAGGCCGGACTCGCAATAGCGCGGAGAAAATGTTTGTTTAGTCGCTCGCCGCGTGGCCTCCACACGTCTGCGCATGTCGCTGCCGTACGCCGGAACACCGCGCACCGGCCCGCCGTCCGACTTGTCAATGCCTCACTGGCCGTCGCTGCAGGGGCAGACCAATCGGAGAGCGATAATGTGTGGGTGGGGCGTAGCGTGCGTAGGTGCATTGCACATTCCGTATACAAATCGAGGATATAGGTCACTAGGACGCCAGCAATGGAAAGCCTGGCCCACTTATCTAAGGCAGAGTTGCTTTCGCCTCTGCCTCAGTTTGTGCTTTCGTCCGAGTCTCGTAATTGGGCTTAGTGGAGGGGAGCACTGCTGCACCGATAGTGAGTGAGGGCGAGCTTTATTTCGGCCGCTCGGAATATATATGATGGAATCCGTGGGAAAGTTAGGTTGACTGAGGGGAGAAGCCAGGGGTCAGTGAGTGAGTGTGGTGCACGCGCCGTCGGTATTTTTATTGCTGAAGACCATGGTCGTCGAGCCGCCGGAGCTAGAACACCATGGTCAGAGCCGCCGGAGCTAGAGAATTTTGGTACGTAATATGAATGAGATAAAATGCATAAAGAATTAGACCATCTCTCGTACAGTAGTTTACTGTAACATAAGAAATAAGATATATTGTACCTAAAGAAACTATCTACAAAGACATATAAAAAGATAACTTATTATAGAAAATATCTTTAATATTATCTATACATAATACAGAGATATACTATAGATAACAGTTGATTATGTTATTGTATATGCCCCTAAGAAATCGCTCCGAAGAACGAATTTCCCCTTTGAAAAGTTGATTTGGTGATTGTTTTAGGTCTGAATGTATGGAAGGCTTTCACATTAGAGCTAGGGTCAGTGTGAAACCGGAGCGCGAGTGGTTGCTTGCGTACGAATGGTTAAGCTCACCTTAGGGCGGATGCGCTGTAGGTGCTACCGACAAAAAAATGGATTGGATAAGAAGCTTCCGTCGACATTTCTAAGTATCTATCGCTATTCTACTGTAGCTTAAAAGCCTAGGCGTATAGAGATGGAAAATCCGCCTTATCTCTTATAGTTTTTTATAATATTATTTTTAAAAAATTACAAAAATAAAATAACCAACCAAAAAAATTACAAAAATGGGACCGGCGACAGGCTTCTGTCGCTGGTTCAACAGACGACAGGTACTATGTCACCCTCTGTCGTCGGTCCAACTTCCTGTGGTTTTGACTCACGTAGTCGGAAGGAGATTTCGACTTCATGTGGTCGGAAGCAGGTTTCGATTACCTGGTCGGAATGTGGTTCGACTACCTGGTTGAAGGGGCTTCGATTGGTCGGAACGTTTCGACACCTAGTTGAAAGGTTTCGACTATCTGGCCGAAGGAGGTTCGACTGGTCGGAAGATTTTGACTACCTGGTCATTCTGGTGACAGGGAGTTGAACCAATGACAGGGTGGCGGGGCACTGTCGCCGCTAAACTGCTCTGAGGGTGGCGAGCACATGCGCCGATTAAGCCGGCGACGAGCCAATTTTATAATTTTTTAGGCCAGTTATTTATTTTTGTAATTTTCTTTTAAAATAATATTATTAAAAAAAACTATTATCTCTTAGGGCATGTACAATGGTACATACAGCTGCTATCTATAACAACTCTCCATGTCACCTGTAGACAACACTAAAAATAACTCATACAATATGTTATGGTGATACAGTCGACTACAGGGTTGTAGACAACACACAATCTTTTAATGCTTTTCTTAGTTCTGGTGATACAGTCGGCTACAGGATTGTAAACAACACATTTCTCTCACTTTATTCTCTTTTATCACGTCAGCTTAAATTCTATGTGACAGAAACTATAGACAGCTGATGTAACCCCATTATATACGTTCTTAATAGTTTCTAACTTCATTACTGTTGAAACAATGAATGGTAATGTAGTTCTAGACCAGAGTTAAATTTTGTGAGTGCTCACCACTAATTAAGAGTTTCCAAGTTATATATCGCTGACACCACTGTGCCTCCACATACGTTTCTTTCCTGTCAAAGTTTGTTACATGCTTATACACAATGGCAGACCGAGGACATGGGTAACCAATTGCCAGTGTCCTTTTGCTACTCTTGGTGTGCTATACCACTCTTATAGCCTAAGAAAACTTACGGTCATTTCTTCTAGAATTTGCCCTGATTACTAGTTTCGCCCATACACAGGCCCTTAGCGAAATGGTTTTTCAAATCATGTAATCTATTCCTATCATGCATACGGACTACCCAGGCATGCAAGGAACAACTCCTTACATCCGCAAAATTCATAGAACGCAGAAGAATGCGGAGTTTTTAGCTATTTTTGGCACCGTTACGTATTTAAATTACAAATCTAACTCAGGAATGAACTATCAAAACTATCATCACAAATATACCAAAAACTATTACCACGAATATACCAATAAACGACATGTATCACCTGAAGTACCCTCAAAACACGACACCAGCCTACCGTGCCCCGTCGCCCTACACCCGGCCTGCCGCGCCTCTCCAAGCCCCTACACTCGGCCTGCCGTGCCCTGGACACTGTAGCAGGAGAGCTGACAATATTTTCACTATTTTGCACTGTGCATTCACTGTTTTGAGCACTGCACATACAGGAAAAAAATCCTGCGAGACCAGGTCTATTGGCACATCAAGTTAGATCCTCTCCAAACCATAACACGTGGCATCATAGATCTTAAAGCGTTCAAAACACTAACCACCCCATTAGCCAGGGATTCCGTTCCAATAACCCACCCCACTCATTCCCGATTCACTTGTCAAAACATATCTCATTCGGGAATCGGCAATCACGTTGTCTTGTGTGTTATTCGCATCGCCGCCTCCGTAACCCTCGTCGCCCTCGGCAGTCGAGCCACCGCTACTCGTCTCCCCGCGCCACCTCCTTTTTTTGGTCGCCCACGCTGATTCCCCTGCGTCAGCACCACACTCGGCGGCCGCTCCCCCCGCTCTGTCATTAGTGTAAATGTGTATTCATTCCTGATGGATCATACGATATTGAGTATTGAAAAAAAATAGTTTATAATGAGATAGATTCTATTATGCCTAACGGGACTTGAGAGATCATTGATCGTCCTATCGAGTGCAAACATGTTGGATGCAAGTGGATATTTTAAAAAATGAGGCATAATGGTACTATTGATAAGTACAAGGAAAGACTTGTGGCCAAGAGTTATGCTCAGAAAGAATATGATAATTATTTTGATACTTACTTTCCTGTTACCACATTAACCACTATTCGAGTGTTCATTACATTAACTGCTTCTCATAGTCTACACATCCATCAAATGAATGTAAAGATAGCTTTCCTTAATAGAGAGTTAGAGGAAGAAATCTATATAGAGCAACCGGATGGTTTTGTGATTTCTCGATAGGAAAATAAGGTGTACAAATCTATCACGTGAAGCATAGGCTTAAATCTTTCAGAAAGCTAAGGAGTCCGAAGTAATTACTGTAAATTATATTCGCACTGAGAAAAATCTGGCAGACTCTTTTACAAAGGGGCTAGCACGGAAGATAATTTTCGTTGTGTCTATGGATATGAGAATGAGGCACATTGGAGTTACAACTCAATAGTAACCCATACCTTTTTGATCGGAGATCTCGTGACTTAGGCAATGGGAAAAATAAGTTGATGTTTGAATAATAAAGTACATTTTAATAATATATATACTCGTGTCCTAATAGACAGAGTACTCTCAACTGTATGGAAGGATAGCTTAAAATCTTAATGTATTCTAGTGTCCAATGAGGGAAATATGTATTAGTCAACAGGATACATAAAATTAATACACCGACTTGAGTTTAATTGTGAGGTCATAGTTCACGAGAATATGATATTCTCTAGAAAGCTCATGAGCAGATAAGGGTGCATGCCCAAATAATGCTCTGTTTAGGCGTAGTTATTTGACAATCTAGTATTAGTTGAGATTTCAAGTGAAATTTAATCACGAAAAGCTATGAATTCACGGCATAGTCCATTCATCAACTGTGAGAAGATGAATCTTGGTATTCTAGGTGCAAGTTCAATCTGTACGAGACTTACACTAAAAGACTGGTATATCAACAACACTTCAGCATAATAGTCTTTATCATTATTTTTGCTGCTTGTCTTGGAATTGGTAGGAGATCGTTAGAACTGGGTTCATAAGTGTAAAGACAATTTCAAAGTATGTATAGTTTAGTCCCATATTATCTAGTCAAGTGGTGGGAGAGTAATTTATAAGGTGGAGTTCTTGCCACCCCTTGAAACATATGACACATGACATTGGGTGATATGAGTAGGACTATAGCTAAAGTTATACACGCGTACATACGTACGCACACGCGTATATTCACATGACCTGTGATTTCGTCACAACCGTGAACGTATCACGAACATAGTACACCTTTCTTTTGCTAATCGTGCATTTCTCTCTCCTTTTAGACTGATCAAACCAGTGTGATCGAAACACTGCGGTCGAAATAATATGAACGAAACACAGTGGTCAAAGCCATAGACCAGTGTGGTCAAAACACTATAGTCAAAATAATATGGTCGAAGCCATAGACTAGTGTGGTCGGAATAAAGTAGTCAAAACGCTGTGGTCGAAACACAGTGGTCGGATCCATAGACTAGTGTGGTTGAAATAATATGGTCAAAATACATTGGTTGTAGCTATAAACCAGTGTGTAATCATGATCAATAAACACTTCTTAATTACCATTAATTGGTTTTGAATTAGCGGATACTAGTGGTTTAATACGTGTTTTTTTTATGTAGTTACTAGAGAATAATTATTTCGGCCTTAAAAAGATCTAGAGGCGTCTAGACCTGATACAATTTGATACACTTCTATTTTCTTCTTCCTCTCTGTTCTACCGTGCTGGAGAGTTGTGTTGTTGAACCAAGCCGTCACATCTCCTCGGCGTGCACTGGGAAGGAGTGAGAGCGGGTATCTCTGAACTATTATCGCAGAGTTCACCTGCACGGGGCGGCAAATTTTCTAGGCAGCGCACCTACGCGACTGCTCATTGTGTTGATTCATCTACGTTCTGCACTGCTTTGAGTCTACGCTACTTCCTGTTCTTCATCACGCCCGACTGTCACTTGGTTGTGCGACCAAACTATTCAGTAATAATTATATTATTGTGTATATTTAGAAGTGCGATGAGTTGCCTGTTCTTAGTATTACTTTATGCATATATAGCTTTATGTGATCTTTACCTCATAATAAAATTTGAAACTAAAATATTGTCTATATTTCCAATAGTATGCCTGATACCGCACAAAGTATCAATTCGGTGAATTCAACTGGTGAACAACAAATTGCGGACAAAGTGATGATCCCTAATCATGTTTATGAGGATTATCTAGGCAAGATTGATGGTGATAAAGTAGAACAAATGCTATAGCAAATTTGCAGGTAAGCCTTGTGCGATCCAGAACTCTATTAAGGAATAATGAAAGATCTATACAATAAAACTGTCAAGTTTAGTGAAACTGAAAGCTCTATACAATGGTTATTTACATCAAGAAAATGCACTAGTTGATAAAATGGCATCCAAGGTGGTATTTACTTTGTCGAATAAGAAGGAATGGGTTAAAATTATGTTTCCTTTACAATTTTACCTATCTAGAGATTCTACTGTTCATATTATCGGTGAATTATAACTAAATTATAACTAATATGTGTTAGAATAGGAGTCCTTATCTGTATATGATACCTCCTTGTACTCTCTATATATATTGCCTATTGGGCCCTCTTAAATACAGTATCAGAGCTAGGGTACTAATCTAGCTTTTTCTGCTGCCGCCGCCAGTGCCGAAGACACGCCGCCGGTGTTGTCGCTCGGGCTATCACCATCGTTGCTGTCGTCCACTCGGGCTGCTATGCTTAGCGTCGATGTTGGTTTAGCCCAAGGCTGCCTGACACTTGTCACCCAGAGCTTGCCACCGCCACCAGCAGTGCATCGCCGCCCGACGCGACGCCATCGCCCGAGCTCCTCTGCTCCGGCCAAACCACATCGCCACTAGAGCCGCCACCGCCATACCGGCCGCCACTGGAGCCGCTACCGTCGCCGCTCGACAGGGGAACCCTAGGTTCCCCCGTGCGCTCGGCTTCGTGTTTTCAGCTTGGGGCCTTGAGCCTTCATCCGTCGGTTTGAGTTTTTGAGTCAACCCAGCTCAGTAAAAAAATAATAAAAATAGTACATTGATCGAACTATTGTGCTGTCCAGCGACGCCTGTTAGACTTCATTTTCTTGGTCACCGCACCATCTAGCATCGCCAACCAAGGGCTTCTGCTTCATCAGCTACGATTCTATTATCGGGAACCAAGCTTAATAGGACAAACTACAGGTTGTGGTCTTCACTCATGGAGATCACCCTCGATGGTCTCCACCTCTGGGGACATGTCACTGGTGCCCGACCTTGTCCGCCGTTGTTGGTTCAGCCTTCTCCTAGACAACCTGCTTCTGCACTTCCTACAGAAGATGAGGCTGCCAAGGAGGCAGAGACCGCTATTGCTGCTGCTGATGAAGCCTTTAAGTATGCCATATATGCTTTTGAGCGTTGGTGTGCTGATGAGGCCCGTGTTCGAGCCATCCTGGTGATTAGTGTAGACGACTTCATCCAGCCAGACATTGTTGGTCTGCTTGTCACTCATCAGATCTAGGAGTACTTGCATGAGCGATACCAGTAGAGCAGCGATGCTCAGTTCTTTTCACTTTAGCGTGAGTTGGAGACTCTTCGCCAGGAGGAGTCCCCCGTCGATGACTTCTTTTGAGCCATGTCTAGTCTCTGGCGCCAGTTGGACTAGCTAGCTTCTTCGCTCTGCCAGGACTGTCATAAAGTGTAGAAGGCGGATCGTGATCGCCTTCGCCTTCATGACTTTGTCTGTTGTCTTCGCCCGGAGTTTGAGCCTGTTAGGGCTTAACTGCTAAGCCTCTCACCACGATCGACATTCACCGAAGCTCTTTCGATGCTTCGTGCTGAGGAGTTTCACCGCGGGTTAGCAGCACAGTTTATTCTGGCTGTGCTTGCGACCCCTTCTTCTTCGACTACACCTACAGTTTCTGCTTCGACTACAGTCCCTCCTCAGGTGTCTATTTTTGCTCCTGTTTTTGCACCAACTAGGGTTCAATGCAATTATTGCAAGAACTTCAGGCACGACTATCAGCGTTATATGGTGCGAAAAAATAGAACAAGATGCGTGGGGCTACACGGTCCAAGGGTGGGCAGGGAGGCTGATGAGGACATGACCTCTATGGATACAACCACATTTGCTATGCTTGCAATTCCAACTACAAGAGCTCGTACGCTTCACTTAAATTATCAGGTGAGCTCGTTTTTAGGAGTGTATTTATATTATATGAATGATGCTACCTAATGATGAAATATATATATGTGCAGCTCCATGTCACTTTTGGTCCAAGAGAAGCAAGCAGTTCGAGCTGGACCCGTTTTGGAATCCAGTTCGGCCTCCGGAATTAGCCTGACAGCACCAACTTAAAACAGACGTAACTTTTGCAAACGGAGTCCGATTTGGGTGTTCTCAGGCTTGTTGGAAAGCTTATTCCAAGTTCTTTCCATTGGATCTGACCTCACATTCCAATTCTTTGTGATGACTTCAGAATAGTCAAAAGAAGATACTATATCACCTATTTGGGCCAAATTGGGCTTTGTAATCATACTCAACTTGGCACATATGCTTGCGGCCCACCTAGGGGCGTGGGTACTGTTCATGTGAACGGTAATCCATAGGTTTAGTCCCACCCTGCTATTTCTTTTAGATTTGTGGCTTCCCCTTCCCTATATAAGGAGGTCGCACCCCTCTAGTTTTCTTGAATTTCGTTGAGTTAAGGTTTAGCCCTTGTGCAAACTATTGTTCTTCCGTTGTGTCGAACGACCACCTGTTAAGACATCCTTCAGAATCCCACCTTATCAAATTTCATAAATATTTGCAATACATCATATTGTGTTTTATCTTCTTGCGTGTTCTTCGATTGCATGCAGGAATAGACCTTCGTGGTCAGGTTGATCGTGCTTCCAGTAGGTCAATAACATCTCGGAGTTGGTTCAACGATTGCTAAGGCACATGCGTCGTCGTACGGTTGTAGTCGGATCGCGAGAGTCGCCTCCACCAAAATCGATATTTATCAATCTCATCGAAATATCGGGCACCCCGTCTTCATCAAGTGGTATCAGAGCTACAGTTCATCGGTGAGAGTTTCCAGTTTTCTAGTAGTAGGTTCGTTTTTCATACCTAGAGTCCAGAAAATTGCCTAATTTTTTTTCGCATTTATCATCCATACCGAGCCCGTTGTGCCATCGCAATGTTTTCTTTTCGGTTTGCTTGTTGAATCTTTGGTTGCATTATCGTGTTTAGTTGCTGATCTTTCGTTCTAGTTATTGTCTAGTTGGTCGTTGTCTAGATTGCTTCTCGTGTCTTCCTTCGCGTTACTTAATCGTTCGTTTAGGGTTCTTAGTTTTTTTTTCATCTAAAACAGAAAAATTCGAGGATTAGAACTCCTCTAATTTGCACCAAAAAGAGAGAGAACACTTTGCTCTTATTTATGACTTCTAGAAAACCCTAGGGCCAGCAAATAGTAAAAAAGAGAAAGAGGCAACCGCAAGAACAAAAGCCGCGGTAGAGAAAAAATACAAAAAAGAGAGAGAGAAAAAAGAAGAGTATCCACCTTTCCAAAAATTGAAAAGCATTCAAACTTTTTCCAAATCTAGTAAAAATTTGTGGAATCCTTCTACATATAGCCACAAGTTTGCACAAAAAATTTCAGCAAGTTTGGCCCAAGGAATCAAAAGATATAGCAGTTTCAAGATTGAACCCGACTCGATTTCCAGTCCGAGTACGATTCCGTTTCCGAGAGACCTTCAGTAAAACGGGCATACCTTTTACATGTGGTGTCCGATTTGGACATTCTTGGACTCGTTGGAAAGCTAACGATGAGGCGTATATTTTTGACCTAAGACACTATTCACCCTCCAGGGACCCCAAAATCGGCCATCTTCAACCCTGAATTTGCGTCGCAAGTTTTTGGTTTCTGTTTTTGCCTTTTCTTTCAGTCTTCCCTTCGGAATTTGGGCTTCGCCTCAACAGCAAAGTTGTAGATATCGTCGAAACCTTTCAAACGAGCATATTTAAGCCGTATAAAAAAAAATTCTTTTTTATCTTTTGAGACTAGTTGTTGTATACTGCTTAAACTAGAGGGTTGTTTACACTGCTCGTTATTCTGATTTTGTGCTCTACATCGTGTGAACAATCTTGTGCTCATACAAATAAGTTTGAGTAGTTGGCTAGCGTCTCTCCTAGCATTTGGTGTGAGAATTTCCTTTGATTTCATCGAGTCACATTGATCTTTGCGTGTGCGTTCATACACTTCCGTTGGTAGGTTTTGATTGGCTAGCTCTTTTTAGGCTTGGATCAGCAATATCGACTAGTACTTTGAGCAATTTTTCAACTTGTATTTGCTGAATTGATTGTTGCTAATCCTTGCTACCATATGTGAGCCTTCCAAGCTACACATCTTCTACACCGTATAGTCTGACATTCACCTGGCAATCGTTCCATCCAATCTTCGGAGATACGTTGACACCGTTGGTTGCCGATCACCCCTGTTGCTTGGTAAGAATTCGATAGAAGGCTTAAGTGTGAGCGAATTTTGAACCACCACATCCTAGTAGTTGCTAGGGACATATGCTTGGTTTCTACTAACCATGACAGGTTCAGGATCGCATAGTCGGATGTTTCGTGAGATCAACAACACCATTGACTCATCTCCTGTGCCTGAACGAGTTAAATTTAAGTATGCATTTCCATCCTTTGTTGGTAATTTTGACCCTAATGCTTATGTTGACTGGGAAATAGCATTAGACAAAGAATTTGAATATCATGATTGGTCTGATAGGCAAAAGATTAGAGCTGCCACTAGCGCTTTTGTTGAGTACGCAATACTTTGGTGGAAGTATTTAATTAGACATGGAAAAATACCTCAAACTTGGAATGCATTAAAGAAACTTTTGAGAGATGAATTAGTTCCTAAATATCATGCTGATTATTTACTAGCTAAATTACAATGTTTAAATCAAGGTAGTATAACTGTAATGGAATACTATCATGAATTGAAAACTGGTTTGTTGCGTTGTGGTTTAGAGGAACGTGCTGAAGCTACATAAAATAGATTCTTGAGTGGGCTTAATCAAGAAATTCAGGATCTTCTTGTTCATAAAGAATATAATTCTCTCTCTCATTTATTTATACTTGCTTGTAATGTTGAAAGTCAGATTGAGAAGAAATTACGAATACTTGATGATAGAAAACATGAGAACAAGCCTGTGGTCGTGTCTTTTTCTATGACTGACAACTTGCAGGAAGTTGAGAACCATACCGAAGAGGAGAATGAGCTGATTGAACCATTAACTCCATTGGTTGAGAAGGAAGATGAGGAGATGGATGCACCTACATCATTTGAAGAGAGCCTAAAAGGTAAAGATTATGGTGCTATCATCACGAACGGTGAGTATGTTTATGAAGAACTACAACTGTCCACTGTTAATGCTATTTTAGAGCAAAAAATAGTGGAAAACAATTCTGATTTGCACATATTTCACGTAGAGAATTCAGACTGCATTGATTTTAGTGCACTATGTGATAAACTTGTTGATTTACCTGTTGACTTGAGTGCACCATGTGATAAACTTGCTGATTTACCTGTTGAATTGAGTGCACCATGTGATAATATAATGGAATAGCCTACTATTTTGTGCGATTCATGTGATGAATCAATCACATACAATGACACTGTGGAATTGGTTAGACATAAAGAAGTTTTGACTAGAATTTATCCTGCTGATTCTTTATGTTACATTATGTTGGAGCTACTGATGAAATTGTCACATGCTATGGAGAAAGTTTTTGAAATCGTATGTTTGAAATCCTTGTCTAGTGTGTACACCCCTGGATATACGTTTAATTTAATTGGAGATTATGGTGTAAACAATCAATTTCATGTGTATCGAATATGCATAACTTGTGATCACATAGATGAATTGGAGCTTACTGTTTTGAACAAAAATTCTTGTGTACCGAATCTTGTTCATTATGAGAGGAAAATTAACTTTAGTGATCATCCAATGCCTAGGTGTTCATCTCTTATTGCACCATCTACTATTGACAATATGCATAATAATGTTGAAGTATGGAAGAACTTTCAAATATTTTTACCCTTACTAGATGAATTTGCTAACACCCAATTGAAATCTGATTATATGGATGAACTTTGTATGATTCCAAAGGTTGTAGATTTTCTCATAAGTGCTACCACTGCAAGTTTACAACTTCAGATATTTGAATTGCATAAATTCTTAACTTACATTTGCAAATCTAGTTGCAATAATTGCTGTGTGAGAAATTTTGTTTTGCTCAATAACATATATAATTATTCTTGGGCTAATAATACAATAAGCTTTTACGATCGCTGCTGTGTTCTAACATTAATTGTGCAACAACGAAGAACAGTTAAAACAGATGACATATACATATACCATGCATACACCCTGGCTTCTTTGTTACCCTATTTTCAGCTTATCGAAAGCCGAGGACGGCTTTGTTTTCAAGAAGGGGAGGATGATGAGGACATGACCCCTATGGATACAACCACATTTGCTATGCTTGCAATTCCAATTACAAGAGCTCGTACGCTTCACTTAAATTATCAGGTGAGCTCGTTTTTAGGAGTGTATTTATATTATATGAACTATGTGATGCTACCTAATGATAAAATATATATATATGTGCAGCTCCATGTCACTTTTGGTCCAAGAGAAGCAAGCAGTTCGAGCTGGACCTGTTTTGGAATCCAGTTCGGCCTCCGGAATCAGCCTGACAGCACCAACTTAAAACAGACGTAACTTTTGCAAACGGAGTCCGATTTGGGTGTTCTCAGGCTTGTTGGAAAGCTTATTCCGAGTGCTTTCCAATGGATCTGGCATCACCTTCAAATTATTTGTGTAGACTTCAGAATCGTCAAAAGAAGATGCTATATCACCTATTTGGGCCAAATTGGGCTTTGTAATCATACTTAACTTGGCCCATATGCTGGCAGCCCACCTAGGGGCGTGGTTACTGTTTACATGAATAGTAATTTGTGGGTTTAGTCCTACCCCGCTATTTCTTTTAGATTTGTGGCTTCCCCTTCCCTATATAAGGAGGTCGCACCCCTCTAGTTTTCTTGGATTTCATTGAGTTAAGGTTTAGCCCTTGTGCAAACTATTATTCTTCAGTTGTATCGAACGACCACCTGTTAAGACATCCTTCGGAATCCCACCTTATCAAATTTCATAAATATTTGCAATACATCAGATTGCATTTTATCTTGTTCTTGCGTGTTCTTCGATTGCATATAGGAATAGACCTTCGTGGTCAGGTTGATCGTGCTTCCAGCAGGTCAATAACATCTTAGAGTTGGATCAACAATTGCTAAGGCGCAAGCGTCTCGTAAGGGTTGTAGTCGGATCGCGAGAGTCGCCTCCACCAAAATTGATATTTATCAACCTCATCGAAAGATCGGGCACCCCGTCTTCATCAGAGGACCTTACTCGATGAGACGACACACTAGCACGTTAGGAACTTCTCAGCGAGGTGACTCTATTCAGCAGTTCTGTCAGGCTCTACTTTAGCAGCTCTCTCATAGCTCAGCAAGTTCTGCCAGTCTAGCTCAGACGTCTCCTCCAGGTATTTCTTGCGTTCTGGATTCTGGTGCCTCTTTCCACATGACACCAGATTCTACATCTCTCACTTTAGTTGGACCTCGTGTTTTTCCTATCTCTGTTCAGAAGCTGATGGTACTCCTCTTTTTGTCAGCTGTCAGGGCACACTTTTGTCCACTGACTTTTCTGTTTCAGTTGTTTCCCATGTTCCCCAGCTTACCATGAAGCTTCTCTCGGTGGGTCAGCTCACCGATATTGACTGTAGGGTTGGTTTTGACTCTCACACCCGTTTCACTCTCGCACTCTCACATGTCTCCGAGGCTTGGAACAACTTCCTTGACCAGATATGAGTTGTCAAGTCCGCATTAGTCGAGGTGCAGTTGTTACATTCTTGAGGTAGTGGGTTTTAGATGTACTAAAGATATATATACGGATCTTTATCCTTCCTTGGGCACGATTTACCCCAGCGGTTTTTACATTCCCCCTTCAATGAGAGATTTTCATCCTCCACAAACCTTCGAAAGGAAGAATTCCTTAGTCTGCCATGGAACTGAGACAATGGTGGGATGAAAATCGTCAATGTTGTTTACAAAGGAGCTCAAAGGATTAGAGCAAGATGGGCATCTACTAGAGAAGCTCTTCTCGAGTGGCGTGCACTGGGTAGGGAGATTGAGCCATGCCCTCCGGCTAGTTTTACGGTACTCTTCGTGCCCTATCTCCGTGTAACACCCCAGCCCAACACTGAGCCTAGGATGCCACCACCTTACACTTTAATCTAACAATTAATGACACACTATAAAATTACATCAAGAAATCATCAATATTCATTTCAATGGACCACAAACGAACATGTAAATATGGATCAAATGACAATAAATAAGCAATGGGAATTATAACCAGGCAAATAATCCAAAGCAGCATCAACCAATGAATCCAAATTAATTAAGCAAATAGTCTAGTCCAAATGATATCCTAAACATTATTCAATAACTAACATGTCCAAGTGTAAACCAATATTGAATGAATGATTATCATGGCGAATGATCATGTGATGCCCATGTGCTCTACTCGCCCTCAATTACGGCATCCTCGAAGATCACCTAAAAACAACAGTAGAGCAAGGGTGAGTCCACGACTCAGCAAATACATCCATAAACACCGAACAATAATAAATCAACAGCATTCAATAACTTCATTATCATCATATGCACTTCTATTAACATTCTCATTCATCAATCTCAAATATCAATGCAACTCTATTCTATATGTCCACATGCACTTCTTTCGCGTATACCGGTATAGCGTGAGTGAATGCTCGCGACAACATTCACTCTCAAGCCCGTTCCTCCAAAAGGATCGGGGACCTCCTCCACTCCCGTGGAGTTGTGATCAAACATGATCACCTTCTCTTATGCAAAGATGCTTATGAATGCAAACATGCAAACTCCATCATAAACATCATATCCAACTTTTCATCATGCTCATCAACAAAGATATAAACATACCAATTCATTGTTTGCAATTAAACCAAATAAAAGCACAACAATAATGGTAATAGAAGATAAAGAAAACAGTGATCGATCATTGATCGCATTGTCTACCATGCACTTGCTGTACTAGTTACGGACGCACAATTTGACTCGAAGATGGCAACAAGTACGACGCTTCTCCTACATTAAATACACACATCTCAATACAAGCTACAGCATCATACGCATAACAATCAATATACATCGCTCCTACACGTCCCCAAATATACCACGTTACGCCGGTACCGAAAAGCTACCCATTGCTGTCCGGTTACTAAAAAGAGCGTAACTTTTGACTCGAAAGTCCGATCACAACAAACCACCCCATTCTGGATTCTTCATAAAATTATCCACATTTTCTTAGATTATGAAGACTTCTAATTAAATCATCTACCCTCCGTATTTAGCCGGAAAGTCGATCTGTCCGCTTGAACAGCAATCTTCCAAATTTCATAACTTTAGTTTTACTCAACCAAAATTCGCGTTCTCAGATTCTACAGAACCATTGGACAATTATCTACAACTTTCATGTAGATCAAAAACTCTAATTAAGCCATTTACTATTTTTAGTTTACAGTCTACCAAAACAGCGCCTAAAGACGACAACCCTAAAACAGCGGCCTTCCGAAAATCATAACTCAAGTTCTACTTGTCCGATTGACATGATTCAATATGCTAAAGAAAGCTATCGATATTATCTACAATTACCCAGTAGATGAGATTTTCAACATTAAATCGTTAAAGTGCCCGATTAAATCGAACAACGGAACAGCCGGTTAAACACATCTATTAATCGATACAAAGACTAAAAACTAAAGAACCTTCTCTAATTAACCTCAATTATAATTTCTAATTATCATAGCAAAACAGAGAAAAACAAGTACTTAATGCTAGCAAACCTCACACGCGACGATAGGGGCGGCTGCAGGCGACCTCGGCGGGCGTCCACGCGGCCAAGAAAAATCAAGAAGACACGACAGCGCTCGGCTCTGGCGGCCCGGCTTTGGTCAGATCGCCTGCGGCCCAAAGAATAAAAAGCCGTGATCGGCCGCACCACAAGACAAAGACTTCGCCAGCGTGATGGCGCGCATGCAAGCGCCACGGTGGCGGCGACAATCGGCAGACTTGGCTCAATCGGCGGACGGCGTCGGGCGTCCACGCAGCTCCGGCGATAAGCCACACGCGCAAAGCGGCGGGACCGCGGCGGCGGTCGATGCCGGCGAATCTGACAAAACAAAGCACAAGAAAGACTTTCATAGCGATAGCAATGGCGCCTTCAGCAAAGAAGAATGCGCATGCCTTGGCGGCGGCAAAGAAGCAATACAGCACAGGCGCACAGAGTGGATTGACGGCGCAAGAAAAAAAAAGGTGCCTGGCGGCTGGGGGAAAAAAAGAAGAGAAAAGCTAGGTTTTTTTTTCTAAAAACCCACAGACTATTTATAGCTCATAAAAATTCCGAAATATTCTATCTTTTCACAAAATCTTTTTATTTAATTACACCCAGGCCCTTAAGAGGTTAATAATTAATTAATTATTGATACTATTTAACTAATTACTCTCCGACCCTTAAGACGCGATTATTAAAATTAGTTTCAGGGTATCACATTCTACCCCCCTTAACGGAATTCGACCCCGAATTCTACTCGCCGTTCTACTCAAATAAAAACTACACTGCTGAAATTAAACAACAAAACAACACGTACCCGACGTGAACAACTCCGGGTAATGCTCGCGCATGCGAGACTCCAACTCCCAAGTCGCCTCTCTCTCAGACTGATGCGTCCACAGCACCTTGACGTATACCAACGTCTTGTGCCTCAGCACTCATCTCGTTAATTTTCGGTACACTCAACTGACGGAAGTCGAAGGTACGGTCTTACTCGGTGGTCAACGGCTCTAAGAAAACCTTGTAATCCTGATCTCTCCAATACTACCTTGACATCGGGTTATACAAAATGTTGTGTGCCCTGCGCATGGACACGAGACGGTCCTAACGATACACTTTCTTCCAAAAAATCTCCACAACTTCCAGAAACAAACTAATGTAACTTGGGCCAAACTTCGTTTTGGTACCAAACCGCACAACCTGTACATAACACATTGAACTCCTGTCCTGTCTCCCAATCAACCACTTCACATTTGCAAGGAGTACCTCCTTTAACCAGGAACGCACAACCAAACTAGTTTCAAACAAACTCTTTTATAAATAGAACCCAACTGAAAACAAAGGATTATCATCGCAATCACGCATTACCAACTCCCCATCAGAATAGTCAAATCCAAAATCAAAGATTCATCACAAAAACCTTTCCATTTTCCAAATAGGCTGTTGGCAAATAAACACCACGTAAGCCAAAAGAGAAAACATTCGAATGCCAAAATCAATCACCCTTTTTTTTTTCTAAATTAGAAAGAATCACATGCCAACGTAGAGCCAACTCAAATTGTAAATGACCTCTGTCATACACACGGCTCGAACAAGAATCAAGAGGGCATTTCACTACAGAGAATCAAATTTTTTTTCTCAATTTTTTTTCTTTTAGGAATAAACTCTCTCAAATCATAGGATTTCAAATCATCACACTAACTCATTCCTCTTAATGAAATCTCAAGCGATGCTCAACTTTGAGCAACAACCGCGCCCATTTAGAGAGACTCTACTAACCCATAAAAAGATACTATAGTCCCCTCCTCTACCAAAGAAACTATCTTGACAAATGATTCCCAACACCTCAAATAAAATCTACACCCACAATCACATCACCTCAATCTTTAAGGATAATCAACTTGGAATTCTCTACACACGCTGCCGATTTAAACCAAAGGATTCTATCAATGATCATCATACTATTTGGATCCACTTTTGTTCTACTACTTCTACACATGATCATTGGGCAACCAAGGTTCTAACATAAAACACATGCTCAATTTCAACAGCCAGGACTCCTAAAGTGACTTCTGGTATACTTGATAGAAATCCGCATATTCGCTGTCTAGAATTCCCACAATCCAAACAATATCCTCAATCATTAATATCAACCATCATCACTAATCAATTGACTGCCCAAAACGATTTACTTCACTAATATTGGACCCTCAATAAACCACACCATTCAATTTCACCTACATAACCTTGCAAAGTATACCATCACAATATCCCAACTATTCGATAATTCCAATACTCCACCATCATGAACAAATATTCTTGGATCACTATTCACTATAGGTTCTACTGATTGTAACAATATAATCAGTTTTGTCCCAACGACCATAATTCCTTTTAGATCCAATTCTCTATGAGATTTATTTCATGAAATGAATTCATCCTCTAATGTTCCTCAATTAACTTGCAACCCAGGGTCTCACAACATCATATACTTACCACTATTAACCAGTTCCCAATATACACTCTTTAAGGTTTTGTAAAACAAATCGACTATTCCTTTCTCAAAAGAAGAGACAAATAAAAAAAAAGATTTTTTTTTGTTTTTTGTTTTTTGTTTTTTTTTTTAAAGACCAAATCACATTAATCACTTAAGAACCAATAAAGCTTTCCGACTCGTCACTTGCTCAAACCAATTTCATCTACCAAATAAATCATGAACTCCAAAAGTTCATGAATTCAAAACTCCAAACCTTTCATTTAAACGATATTACGAACGGCGATCAAAATACATTCTTTCTAAAAGAATCATCACCACACGAAACCACAATCCCTTACAGACAATCTTACTAACATTAAGAATAATACACTCTTAACATGATTCATTATCGTCAACTCTTCCATTAATAAGCCCCGAAAAGTTCACCAAATTGTTCCGTACTACTTTACCATCACATCTTCAAAATGAGATTATTCCCAAAACCATACAATCCTCACTACAACAACTATTTTATATTAGAAGGAATCCACTACACAAATTAAAAGGTTTTATCAAAACCCTTTCATCACGGGTATGCTATTGTCTGACTATTCCACAATTGTCTAGGTATAAGCCACCTATTAAATCACACCAGCTCAACTCTTAGTGATGCTCGACACCAAACTTTAACACTCAGCAATTGCACTCCAATCATTGTTGTTATCAACTAGCTTTCTTATGATGTCTAGCTGCTACCTATTTTCATTTGCGAATCACTTGAATATTTACCAACACATATCCAGTTGTTCCTCCTCACATTTGGTTTTCAACAAAATCACCCTAAATCTTCAAAAGTCAAAATCTTCTCTCGATCAAAAGTCTCAACAACACTATAATCAAATTCATCGTGTCATTCTATAAAGAAGAACTATCCAGAACTCCTCCTGTAAATTCTAGATCCACTGGTATTCAATCCATTCAACCTTTTGTACACAATTCCAATAATTAATCATACTAAGGTATATGTAAAGCTATCAACCAAATATGATCACCAAGTGTCTACAGTAAAGATAACACCCACAAATGATATCTATTAAGGCAATAACCTAGCACCTCCTCGAGTTTCCCTTTACACACAATTAAATTAATCCATTGGTACCAAATCCAATAAATTCAACAAACTAATCAATTTTGATGTCCAAGCCAGTTCATCAACGTTCCATACTTCTTAATAACTCTTATGACTCCAATTAGGTATGGACATACTCTTAGTCACTACTCAACTCGTAATTACTCTATGACAATAATTTGGGTTAAGTCCAATCATGCATCACGCTACAGATCCGACCTGATACTCATACCTTATCAATGAACTTCTATGTTTACCACCTCTAGCTTAAACATAACAAGTCAACACAAAAGGATTTTAACTCTTTTCAGAAAAAAAAAATAGGCATTAAACTTCAAAGACGAAATAATCCAAAAGAAATACATAAAGCCAAAGTTTTCACATGTTGAAGAACTTGCAATAGAAAACTTTCAATTATCCGAATACCAAGTGAATAAATAAGTCATATTTTCCAATAGGAAGGACGGAACTCCCACGAAAAGATCAATCTTCTTTGTTAACCGATGTTCACACAAAGCAACAATAGATCAACAATCATGAGAACAAGTAATGGCTTTATGGAACCAAAGGAGACCAATGAAATATCACCATTGTATTGTAAACACTATCTCAAGAAAAATTCATCAACCGCAACTATAACTTGAATTGCCCAAAATTCAAGCTCAAGGAAGAGAACAACTTTTATAAAGAAACTCACACACAATACCTATAACTACGTAATCAAAGTAGCTACCTCTCTATTCCCATACCACGAATGGTGGTGTAACTGGTAAAACCGGGGCCACAACCACGATCTCAAGCTGCCTCGGGAGGGCCCCACAGAACCACGCCCATGCCCCGACCTCCACGCATCAGTAGCCACCACGACCACGTCATCTATCCTCGACATAGCTATCAATCACAATCAACATTATATAATGAGTTCAAAGCTCAAAATAAACTCATATATCAATAAACCACATAACGGAAGCGTAAAACTATATTCGTACCTCTCTCTAACCTACTGTGCACTAGTGTGTCAAATTTTAGGTTAGTTAACCATTAGCAAATTTTAGTTGATTTACTAAACTAAAACAAATTTTAACAATTTTAGTTTGCCTAAGTTGTTAATCTATTCACCACGGACCTAAAGCCCGCTCTGATACCAACTGTAACACCCCAGCCCAACACTGAGCCTAGGATGCCACCACCTTACACTTTAATCTAACAATTAATGACACACTATAAAATTACATCAAGAAATCATCAATATTCATTTCAATGGACCACAAACGAACATGTAAATATGGATCAAATGACAATAAATAAGCAATGGGAATTATAACCAGGCAAATAATCCAAAGCAGCATCAACCAATGAATCCAAATTAATTAAGCAAATAGTCTAGTCCAAATGATATCCTAAACATTATTCAATAACTAACATGTCCAAGTGTAAACCAATATTGAATGAATGATTATCATGGCGAATGATCATGTGATGCCCATGTGCTCTACTCGCCCTCAATTACGGCATCCTCGAAGATCACCTAAAAACAACGATGAGAGCAAGGGTGAGTCCACGACTCAGCAAATACATCCATAAACACCGAACAATAATAAATCAACGACATTCAATAACTTCATTATCATCATATGCACTTCTATTAACATTCTCATTCATCAATCTCAAATATCAATGCAACTCTATTCTATATGTCCACATGCACTTCTTTCACAGCGTATCGGTATAGCGTGAGTGAATGCTCGCGACAACATTCACTCTCAAGCCCGTTCCTCCAAAAGGATCGGGACCTCCTCCACTCCGTGGAGTTGTGATCAAACATGATCACCTTCTCTTATGCAAAGATGCTTATGAATGCAAACATGCAAACTCCATCATAAACATCATATCCAACTTTTCATCATGCTCATCAACAAAGATATAAACATACCAATTCATTGTTTGCAATTAAACCAAATAAAAGCACAACAATAATGGTAATAGAAGATAAAGAAAACAGTGATCGATCATTGATCGCTGTCTACCATGCACTTGCCTGTACTAGTTGCGACGCACAATTTGACTCGAAGATGGCAACAAGTACGACGCTTCTCCTACATTAAATACACACATCTCAATACAAGCTACAGCATCATCGCATAACAATCAATATACATCGCTCCTACCGTCCCCAAATATACCACGTTACGCGGTGCGAAAAGCTACCCATTGCTGTCCGGTTACTAAAAAGAGCGTAACTTTTGACTCGAAAGTCCGATCACAACAAACCACCCCATTCTGGATTCTTCATAAAATTATCCACATTTTCTTAGATTATGAAGACTTCTAATTAAATCATCTACCCCTCCGTATTTAGCCCGGAAAGTCGATCTGTCCGCTTCGGAACAGCAATCTTCCAAATTTCATAACTTTAGTTTTACTCAACCAAAATTCGCGTTCTCAGATTCTACAGAACCATTGGACAATTATCTACAACTTTCATGTAGATCAAAAACTCTAATTAAGCCATTTACTATTTTTAGTTTACAGTCTACCAAAACAGCGCCTAAAGACGACAACCCTAAAACAGCGGCCTTCCGAAAATCATAACTCAAGTTCTACTTGTCCGATTGACATGATTCAATATGCTAAAGAAAGCTATCGATATTATCTACAATTACCCAGTAGATGAGATTTTCAACATTCGTCGTTAAAGTGCCCGATTAAATCGAACAACGGAACAGCCGGTTAAACACATCTATTAATCGATACAAAGACTAAAAACTAAAGAACCTTCTCTAATTAACCTCAATTATAATTTCTAATTATCATAGCAAAACAGAGAAAAACAAGTACTTAATGCTAGCAAACCTCACACGCGACGATAGGGGCGGCTGCGAGCGACCTCGGCGAGGCGTCCTGTGACCAAGAAAAATCGGCGGCCACGTCTGGTGGCGCTCGGCTCTGGCGGCCGGCTGCGCAGATCGCCGACGCCCAAAGAAATAAAACCGGCAGATCACCGCACCACAAAGACAAACACTTCGGCAGATGAGCGCGCATGCAAACGCGCCGCGGTGGCGGCGAATCGGTCAGACTGCTCAATCGGCGGACGGCGTCGGGCGTCCACGCGGCTCCCGGGCGATGGCTTCTGCACGCGCAAGGCAGGCGGGACACGCAGCAGAAGCGGTCTCGATGCCGGCGGATCTGACAAAACAAAGCACAATGAAAGCGCACTTTCATAGCGGTAGCAATGGCGCCGCTTCAGCGGCAGCGGCAGCGCATGCCTTGGCGGCGGCAAAGAAGCAATGGCGAGTACAGCAGCAGAGCGACACGGCGCAAGAAAAAAAAAGGTGCTGGCGGTGGGGAAAAAAAGAGAAAAGCTAGGTTTTTTCTAAAACCCACGACTATTTATAGCTCATAAAAATTCAAATATTCTATCTTTTCACAAAATCTTTTTATTTAATTACACCCAGGCCCTTAAGAGGTTAATAATTAATTAATTATTGATACTATTTAACTAATTACTCTCCGACCCTTAAGACGCGATTATTAAAATTAGTTTCAGGGTATCACACTCCGGGCACGCCTCTGTTTACCCCAGAATGATTTTTTGATTGAAATTCTTAATCATTATGGAGTAGAATTAGTTCATCTTGTAACGAATTCAATTATGGTACTTAGCTCCTTTGCCCATATGTTTGAGGTGTTTTTAGGAATAGTCCCTAGTTTACGTCTGTTTAGGTTTTATTACCAAATTATTCGCAACAATAAAGGTGCTGGTGTTGTGGGCTCTTTTTACTTTAAATTCCAAGATGCCAACAAGAGGGTGTTTCCCTTCTTAGCTACCAAAGATGACAGCCAAACATGGAACAAAGAATGGTTTTATTCTACTGTTCCAAAGGAGAGTAGGATTACTTACAGTCAGAATGCGCCACCAGAGTGGTCCTCAAAAAGCCGAGCTGCTGACAAGAAGATCCAGCTCTCCAATGATGAGAAGAGTGTGGCCCAAGTGATCAGCAACTTGGTAAGGAGATGTCTAACTGGACAAAAAGTCGTCCATGACTTCCTCAAGAACAAGAACTTTCCTCTCCAAAATAGAGAAATATTATCTTGTGATTATGACATCCCAGCGAAGGGTAATAATCCATTTACCTTTTTACTCGGACTAAATTTTCATAGTTGAAATAAAGTAATTTATCATTATATTGCGGCTTTTTCTAATGATGAGGTCATTGCTAGAGCCTCATTCTTATTAAAGGACCGGGTTCTAGACAAGGAACCGAGCGATTTAGAAGGACAGCCCCCAATCTTGATTGGGTTGCCTTATCACTTAGGAAAGATCGCAAAGTGGCAAGTATTCACAAGAATTGCCAGACATAAGAGGTGATTTTTACTTTATGTCTAACTTACATTTTCTGAACAGACGACATCAAAGAAGCGTCCCACATCAGATGCTGGTGCAAGATCTGCCCCTCCTTCGGCAAAAAATACAAGGATAAGTTCTAAGCCTCTTGGTGCACCAAAGAAGACGAAACTTGCATCTGCTGCGATCTCAATTCTTTCGGAACCTCCTACCCGCGAGGTATTAAAAACCAAAGTTAAAATTTTAGTTTCTTGATATGCTTCTAGCCCTTAGCCAATACCTTCTATATCAATTTTCATGGTTGAGGTGGTACAGGACAAAGGATCATTAGAGGAGTCTGAAGAGGAAATTCCACTTCAGCGGGCTCTAAGGCCAAGGACATCCCTGGCCTTGGTTCCTTCTTTGTTAAAACCAGTGGAACAACCCACTTTCACGATTAATGAGGACTTAATGGCGCTCTTTAATGAAGTGGTTTCGAAATAGCGAAAGTACTTGGATAATAACTGTATAATTTCAGCTTATAATGACCAATCATCTATTTTCTTTTAGTCTTTCTTTGCAGTCGGACCCGAAAAGGGGACAACAAACAGCTCAAGAACAAACTTCACCACCCATCGTACCGGCAATGGAAGAATCTCAAGCAGAAGAGATTATGTAAATAAAAATACCTCCTAGGACCACTGAGGAAGTGGTTTAGGATGTCCAAACTACGGCTACTGGGACATCCAGGGAGATGCCATAGGGCAAGGAGGTCCAAATAGAAAGGACCTCCCAAGAGGATTAGACACAAGAGGTGGTCCGTGGGTCCACTTTAACAGGAGTAGACCATGAGACCACACAGTCAGAGGAGGTGCTCCATGAGACCACTGAAATTCAAGATGAAGTGATCATATCTTGGTAAATTTTTTATCTTGGTAATTTTATTTTGAATATACCAGTATAGATCTGACTCATAGAATGTCTTAGGAGTCGCAAGATACTAGATCTGATCCAACTAGAGGAGTTTTCCGTTTGGTTCAATTGGATCAATCCGAAAATGAAGTTTCTCTCGAGATTTCTCCTTCCAGAACAGAAAAGAAGGACCGGCATGACCTCATGACGTCTGTCAAAAGGAGTTGGAAAGTCAATATTGACATGATGGGGAGATCAAAACATTCGCAGAGGAGAAAGAAAAGTAAGTATATAAAGTTATTATTCAATCATAAGATTCCCATTAAATAATTAACTTACGCTTTTATTTACACTATAGGGAGTCTTTACTGGCAAAAGTGGGAAAAGAAAATGTTGAGTCAGTACCTCACACCTCGGATTGAAATTATCTGAGGCGGAGAAAAGATCTGAGAGGAGTGTGGTGGCCATGGCAGAAAAAACCGAAGAGATCCGCCTCTTGACTCAAAAAAAATAAAAAGTTACAAGAGATCCTGGGCAAGCAATCAGAAAAGAACCACAACTAGGGGTGGGAGTGGGTCGATCCGGTCCGACCCGGACCTGCCTGTGTGACCCATAGCTTAAGAAATGGATCAAGGGGTTGGCCCTTTTTATTGTGTTGCCGTGGCCGCCATGACCCATTGGGTCGTAAGGGTCGGCCCATTTCTTTTAATTGGAGACAATTGTTCTCGACAGTGCGTCATTCCGTTGGCATCCAGTCTTTTGCGCTAATTAAACATCAAAGATCAAACTAAACATGCATTGGAAATATTTTATCCTTTTCTTTTCTTGGGTAAGATCAATGCACCCGTTACAGGATGAATAGCTGCAAGATGATGGGAGATGATAAATTGCTAACACCACCAGACATTGCTTCAGATTTCAGAAACATCCCCTAGATCCAAAATTCCAAATCATCCACAACAGTATCTTACAACTCCAAGTTCCAACATTACTCAAGTTCTAATTAGCGCTGAGATGCAACAATACATTATACATACACGGCAGAAAGAGATCCTACAACACCTCACACATTGGCTAAATGCCTTTTTCATCAGAGCAATTCTAGCCAGCAATGTTTTTGAAAGCAACTACAGTAAAACCGATAAAAAGAAACAAGTAGAAGATCAGTAACAGTAATGCACATCATATTCCCAAGGAAATTCCTTTGTGCTGCTAAAACAACCAACCAAAAAGATGCTTACTGAGATACAAGTAACAACCAAGTTCTATTTGAGAAACTTGGCAAACTCAGTGGAAACTAATACTCACAAGTCACAACGCATTGCAGAAGATACTTCTCAATTGTTACTGGTTTGACATCCCAAGTAACATCACAGGGGAGAATGTTGACATGCAAACTAATGGAAAAACTTCAATCACCACCGACCAGACAATAGGGATGGTACTTGAGAACACTGTAGCTGGGAGAAAAACTTCAATGTGCTTCCATTGTCAATTTCACACCCAACTGCCAATTAGACAAGAAGAAATGGTAATATTAGATCTATATTGATGTACAACCGTATGCATTGGCTCACTTTGAAAGAAATAAACAGAAAAATAAAGTGGCATACTAAAGTAATACTGAATTTCTTATCTCTATGTGCAAATATCTGAAACAAAGCAATGCATTCTTTCTTGATTGTTGTTAAGTATGAAACATTGGGCATCAACTATTCAGCTATATGAAATATTGTCAATTTCTTGAAGCAACCTCATTTCTATCTAAGATCTATCAATGAACAATTTCTATTGCATCCCCTTTTTCTGGCATCTGTGACCTCTTCATTCTTCCTCCCATCAAGATAACAGAACAAGATCAAGATCAAAACCAACAAGAAAAAAAAACACCATCGCAAATAACAGAATGTGTTCATCAAGATCAAAACCAATAACATGGTTTACTACAAGGACCCACTGCTTTCACTTCACATGGTCAAACACATTCCCTTTTTAGACCATAGGCAGGAGGTCAGCTTTATTAGATAGTAGGATCAAGCACAGTTGTAAGCAGATCTGGATACTTAACAGCAAAGATACCCTCGTGGTCTCATCCCACCACCAGTTCAACCAAAATCTTGTTAACTTCTCATTATTTACCACATAACAGGTAATTTTGAATATCAAGGAAATGAACGAATCATTTACCATCCAATTTACAAAGAGAAGGTACCTGATCCAATAGGTTATAGTTGAAGATCATCTTCCTCAATGAAGTCGTAAATCGAATACTTCCCAAGTTGACAGGTACATATGGTTCAAAAGGAAAGAAGAACTATTACATTTAAATTTCACATTGCATCCGCATTAAACTTAGCTCAGGATTAACAAGTATAAAAAGCTCAAGATATTATATTTAAAGTTTTACCGGATGCTCTTAGCCAGTCCTGTAGGCACACAAGTGCTTCAACTGTCCCGGGAGTCATTCGGCTTCGAAAATCAGAGACGACTCTCTGACCCGTGCTAAAAGCCGACTCGGATGCTACTGTTGAAGCGGGCACAGCCAAACCATCCTTAACCATTCGAGCAAGAGTTGGATATTCAAGATAATTCATTTACCACCAGTTTAAGATATCAAAGTGACCACCTCGAGGGAGTGGGGGCTTCGCCAAATACGTCTCAAGTTCTGAGGACACCAAACTCGCCGAGCGGGCCTTAAGGCTAAGGTGATGATCCCAATCTGCCAGACGGTGGCTACCATCTGCGCCCATCTCCACATCACCACTTCCTTAATGTACGACCTCTGAGTTGTCATTATTCAATTCAGCATATGCACTGAAGAGTCGTCTGAACACCTTCTTCACTTTTACAAGTTTAGATGTAGCATTA
Source organism: Hsuehochloa calcarea (assembly GCA_036346395.1). Taxonomy (NCBI): domain Eukaryota; kingdom Viridiplantae; phylum Streptophyta; class Magnoliopsida; order Poales; family Poaceae; genus Hsuehochloa; species Hsuehochloa calcarea. The sequence goes on from CM070597.1 coordinate 34,969,344, forward strand.
CTACCGAAAGCTTGGAGAAAACGGAACTCGAGAAAGACAAACTTGAACTGTGGGTCCAAAATGACTGGAATTGATAATGACATCCATGACAATTTCAATATTTCTTGAATTTTTTCTGCATGTATGTAACCATGTCATGAATACCAGAATCCACCTTGGAACCTTTTCTCTCCAAGGCAAGCTTGACTTCCCAAATCTCATGAAACCACAAGTTTGAGGTGGGGTACTTCGAACCTGAAATCGCTTCCATTATAGAACACTTTCAGTAGTCTACACAACACTTCCGCTCTTTCCCAATCATCAAAAGTTGGTGAGTAGATGTAGTTTGGATCTTGCAGCCCCAAAGAATCAAACGCTCTTCTAAATTCCATAGATGCAGCAATCATATGATAGGTTGAGTTCCATCTGGTCGGAACATCAAGGCATGGGCGTAAGACTCAAGATATGCCCTGTTGTGTAACTATCTCTTCGAATCTTTCCTTCCGAGATTGGGAACCCCGAATGTATTTCACACTCTCCCGAATTTTGTTGACAGTGGGGTTGATAAATGATAGGCCTACTTGGCATATCAAATTTAGGATATGTGCTGCGCAACGTTGATGCAAAAACCTGCCATCGCCAAATAACACATGTTTAGCTAACAAGTTATCCTTCAACAACCTAGCCATTGCACCATTTTTGCTTGCATTGTCCAAAGTGATTGAAAATAACTTGTTTTCACAGTTCCACTCTTGGATGGCCTTCAGGACTGTGTTGAACATAGCTACACCAGTGTGAGGTGTCTCCAACACAGAAAATTTTAAGATTCTCTTCTGTAACTTCCAATCATCATTGATGTAGTGGACGATGATGCACATATAGCCCATGGTCTGATTGGACGTCCACATGTCCATCGTCAAGGAAATCCTTGAGTTTGAATTATTGAGTACCTCCTTACGAGATTGTTTCTGATCCTCAAATGCTTTAAGGCAGTCAGTCTTCAATGTTCTTCCTGATACCATCTTGAAGAGTGGATTTAGACTAGAAACAAACTTCCGAAACCCATCATACTCCACAATTGAAAATGGTAACTCGTGCAACACAATCATTCTCACCAACTGTCTTCGTGTTACCTCAAAGTCAAAACTCCAATCCCTCAGAGTCACTCCATCTGGTGACATAACAATGGTATTCAATTGATCCACAACTCTAAGAGCCTCTTTCCTTTCTTTGCATCTTCTTAAATGATTGCGCAAAGCACTTGTTCCCGCCCCACGTTTAGCCCCAATCTTTGCATTGCAATACTTGCATTGTCCCTTTGTAACCACTCCATTGACACTAACAGGCACATATTCTCTCCAAGCTGTAGATCTGAACTTTCTTCCATCTTCAACAAGTGAGGTCCCAACATCAACATAATCTTCGTCGTACTCTTCATCACTTTCTTCGTCCTCATGCATTTCGGTATCAATAGCAATGACTACAAAGGAACATTGAGAAAAAAAAAGATTATTTAAAAAGACTTAGGCTTTTACTAAAAAGATAATGAAAAAATATTAGAACTTTGCAAGAAAAATCTAACATTAACATTAAACATTTCAATCTGGAACATTATATCTATGGTTAAATTTGACATCTGCTTGACATCATCTTCATTGCTTGTTTGGAGGGATAGTCGACGAATCTTAGTTGGAACAGTCACAGGCTGCTGAGTGCTGACCACCTAAGGTTGTCAGAAAATGATCCTCATTTGACAAGGACGTGATGAGATCAAGCACCATATCATGCACATGACAAGTCCTTGCCTTATTATCTTTGGTAATATCTACTGGTTGGATCAAGCTCTTGTTAATAAGCTCGTCTATCATAGTAACTGATAGATAATATCCTCCTCATATTATTCACATCAAGACTGTCTTCTAGCCCAGAACCAATAGATTGGTACACCTTGGACCAGTACTTTTGAGTATTTTCCTTTTCTTTTCTACTGATCAACCAACTAATGCAAGAAACTAATCAACCAGAGGATTAAATCAAGGAACCAGAGGACTACATCAAGGAATGCATTTCTGCTCAAGTGAGGGCTAAATCAAGGAACACATGAATACAAGAAGTCTACAAAGGACACTGAGGAAACTCACCATTGGGGGTACTGACAAGGGCAATCGGTGTAGCCGGAGACCTCATCGCGGCAGAGAGCCTTGCCGCCGGCGACGACGAAGAACATTCTTGCTGCTGTTCTTCAATCTGAATCTCGCCCCTGCCGCCACCGCCACCGCCCTCCTCGCTCCCATCTTCGAAATCACCCCCTCTGTCGCCCTCCTCCTCACTCCCACCTTCGATCCGCCTTGATCCTCCACCCCCACCGCCGGCCGTCACCCTCTTACTCTCTCGCTGCTCGTGTTCAGCCACCCGCTTCATGTTCTCTTCTTCTTCTTGTTTGTGCACGGGTGGATGGATGGACTTGAGTGTATAGACGGACTGGGGGGATGGAGATAGGGGCACGATAGGAGGCGGCGGATCCAGCGGCGGCGGGGTGGAGGCGGCGGATCCTGCGGCGACAGGGTAGAGGCGGTGGATCTCTGGGGGTGCATAGTATAGACCGGTTGGAGGTCCTGCCGTCTTGTTGGACTGGAGCTCCAGGTTGATCCGTCGGAGCTCCAGGTTACTTGGACAGCTGACTCATTTTGTTTTTGGATCGAACCGGTGGCCCATTTGACCAGTTTTTTTGGTGCGGATCGGTGGTCCATTGGGCCGGATCGACCCACTCCCACCCCTAACCACAACCACTTTGAACAAAACAAAGTGCTCCTTAAGGAGAAGAAAGGTAAAGAACTTAATTTTTCTTTTTACAGAGCATTTGACCTTGTCATTATTTGCAATGCATGAAATCTATTCTCTTTTTTGTTATTTCTTAGAACTACAAAAGGTAAAAGAGGATATTTAGCAGACCTCTCTTAACAAAGATCTTCAAATTCAAGACTTAAAAGAAGTCGAAATGCAAAATCGTATTGTCGTGCATGAACTTGAGAAGAAAGTGGAGAACTTAATGAAGGCCGATAAGGAAATCACTATGGTTACAGGAAATAGTTTTTCTCGAATTTCATCTTCTCTACGAGACATTGTAGAGAATCTAAAAGCTCCTGTAACTCCTCTTTCAACCAAAATGACCATAGATGACCTCTGCAATGACATTTATACTCAAATTACATACATTCAAAAACACATACCTGCTATGAAAAATACCATATATCAATCTTTAAGAGAGCAATGGGTTAAGCCTTGAACCGAGTCTTATTGAAGATTGATCTTCTTTATGGGGACTCTGTTCAAATTCGAAAGCTTTTCCCTGTGCCTAAGTTCAAGACCAAAGAAGCAGGTATTGCGACTCAAGCCAAAATTACACAAGTGGTAGCGGAGATTATAAAAAACATTGAAGCTAGTGCTACTGCCATTCCTTCAAGTGCTCCTGGCTCAAGTGTTCAAAAATGATATTGTAATGATACACATTTTTTAATTGTATGGGATAATGAAAGGATTTGGTGTATGATAATGGTAATTGTTTGTAGAAAATTTGACCCGCTTTTGTAATTTAAAATATTTTTACAAGTTGAATTCCTTATTTATGTTGTTATATGTAGCCCCCCCCGGTACCGCCTGGAACACTTTGTCTAATAATGGGAGGAGTGTTTCGGGCGAACAAATGCGTTGGGACCACGATATCTTTCACAAAATCAATGATCCAGACCCGTGTGTATTCAAGAAGATGAAGTCAAACTGTTGAGTTCTTGTGCAATGTGAATTGGCTTATAAAAGAGATCTCAGATAGTTGTCATTTCCTGAATGTATACCGATGACCATTTGTTAAGCAAAGACTCTATGACACAGTAGCAAAATTGATCATCCACAAGTACTCAAATAAATAACAGAAAATATAGTGATCATGTATGCGAAATGATACATAAAAAAATTATGCCAGAAAAATTAACATGATACCAAAAATTAAAAGATAATTGAAATGTGTATATATTTAATATAAGAAAAAAAATACTTATACATAGAATTTTCGAAGATGTTCCATGTTCCACGTGTTATATAGAACATGACCATCCTCCATGGCCAATCTAACTGATCCTGGCCTAGTGACAGAGACTGCAGTATATGGACCCTCTCATCTAGAGGACAACTTATTCAACTTGGCTTGGTTCTGGATTCGTCTTAGGACCAGGTCACCCACATAAAGTGTTCTTTGATGAACTCTTCAATTGTAGTAGCGTCTCAGCCCTTGCAGATAGGTAGCCGATTTTGATAGTGCTCGATCATGTCTTTCTTCCAGCATATTGACATCGTCTTCGCGCAATTCTCCCTGATTTATTTGATCTAGGAGGTCTATACGCGTTGAACCTAGCTGAATCTCACTAGGTAGCACTGCTTCTGCACCGTAAACTAGTGCGAATGGTGTTTCACCAGTTTCTCTACTGGTAGTAGTGCGTAATGCCCATAGAACAGAGAAGAACTCCTCCATCTAATTCTTTGAGCATGTCTTAAGGCGATTAAAGATTCTTTTTTTTATACCTTGCATAATTTGACCAATGGCCCTTTCTACTACTTCATTACTCTGTGGATGTGCCACGGAAGCAAAGTAGATTTTAGTGCTAACTTCATCACAATAATCTTGAAACATGTCACTAATAAATTGGCTCGCGTTGTTTGTGATAAGACGACTGGGTATTCCAAATCTTGTAACAATACTTCATATAAAGAATTTCTTACTACCGCTGCCGTTATACGAATGACCAGTTCAGGTTCTATCCATTTAGTGAATGTATAATTGGCCACGAACAAGAATTTATACCCATTGGGTGCTTGCGGTAGTGGTCCAACTATGTCAATACTCCAAGTCGAAAAAGGCCATGACAAGGGAATTGTCTGTAATTGATAAGATGGCTAGTGCACTTGTCTAGCATGGAATTGACATTGCTCACAGGTCTTAATAAGGTGCATGGTATCTTGTAGAGCGGTGGGCCAATAATATCCATGCCTCAAAGCTTTGCCAACCAAGGTTCTATAGGATGCATGTGTTCCACACAAGCCCCCATGGATCTTTCTTAGTAATTTTATCCTGGAGTCTTGGGATATGCAACGCATTAGAACGCCATGTGCTCCCTTTCTATACAATGATCCTTCGACCAGCTTGTATATGTGTGCTTTTTGAATTAACCTATCCTTCCGTTGATGATCATTGAGCAATGCCCCTGAGGCGAGATAAGTGCTCAATGGTGTTATCCACTCCACATCTTACTCGATGACTCCGACCTCTAAGGTGGTCAAACCTGTTTCTATTGAAGGTTTTGTAAGGTATTCTCGAAAAACATCTGTTGGAACAGGTGTTCGTGCGGAATCCAATTTTGATAACTGGTCTGCTATGGAGTTTTCCTTGCGCGTATATGTTGGACTTTGAAATCACTGAAGTGTTTTTCCAACTTCCTCACTTCACCCAGGTTTTGAACCATTATCTCCGCAGAACATTGATATTCCTTTGCTACCTAGTGTATGACTAATTGTGAATCTCCCTTCACTAAAAGCCGACAGACTCCGAGGGATTTTGCTGCTCGAAGCCCGACTAGAAGTCCTTCATACTCTGCCATATTGTTAGTGGTAGGGAACAAAAACGATATGACATATTGAAGTGATCACCTTGTGGTGTTATCAACAAAATCCCAGCCCCTGAGCCTTTAAGCTCGCGGGAACCATCAAAACACATCCAATGGTCGTCTGGCACTGGACTTACTTGAGGTTGATCCTCAGTGTTCGGGAAGTAAAATGAAGATCAAACTCTCCAAGTTCTACTGCCCATCTGGCTATGCGACATGTTACATCTTGGTTATGAAGCATATTTCCAAGGGGAAAATATGAAGGTAATGTGATCTTGTGAGATTAAAAATAATGTTTCAGTTTTCTGGAAGTCATCAGAAGAGCATAAATTAGTTTTTGAACCTCGTAATATCTTTCTTTTGGTTCGTGCAAGACCTCCTTACATAGTAGACGGGTCGTTGAGATACTTCCCTTTCTGCAATAAGTACTGCACTGACCATATTTGGTGTTGCTGCCAAGTAAACTAGTAAAGGTTCACCTTCTAAAAGAGAAATCAGTATTGTAGGATTTCAAAGATAAGTTTTTAAGCCTTCAAAGGCTTTGTCAGCTTCTTCGGATTATTGGAACTTTTTGTTACTCTTGTGGATTACCTTAAAGAAAAGTAAATCAAGTTCTCTTGATCGAGAAATGAAACAACTAAGAGTCGTCATTCGACCAATTAAAGCTTTGACCTCCTTTACAGTAGAAGGTGGTCATAGTTGTTCAATGGCACAATTTTTTTCTGGATTAACTTTAATCCCCCGAGAACAAGCAAGGAAACCAAGCAACTTACCAGTATTAACCTAAAAGGTACAGTTTTTAGGATTAAGCTTTATTCCATGTTTGTCCACATTTTCGAAGGTCTCTATGAGATCCTTCAAATGGTCACATTTAGTACTACTTTTTACAATGAGGTCATCTATATAGGCCTCTAAATTACGCCCCAGCTGACCTCCGAAGTTTTTCTGCATCAAACACTGGTACGTGGCTCCAACATTTTTTAACCCGAACGACATCTTGACAGAGCAATAGACGCCGAAGGGTGTGATGAAGGCAGTCTTTTCTTCATCTTCTTTCTTCGTACTGATTTGATGGTATCCAGAATAAGAATCAAGAAAACTCATCAGTTCACAACACGCAGTAGAATCAACTAACTGATCAATGCGAGGCAAAGGGAAGTCATCCTTTGGGTAAGCAATATTTAAACCGGTAAAATTGACACACATGCGCCACTTATCGTTATATTTCTTGACCAGGAACATATTCGCGAGTCATTCAGGGTGATCCACCTTATGAATAAAGCCAGCTTCAAGGTGCTTATCGTGCTCTGCTCTGATGGCCTCTTGACGATCGAGGGCGAAGCGTTTTAGTCTTTATTTGACTGATTTTTTTCTCAGACTGAATGACTAGCCTGTGCTCAATCATCTCCCTTGGGACTCCAGGCATATCAGATGGCTTTCACGTGAACACATCCGAGTTGGCCAGGAGGAAGGTGAGGAGCTCGTCTTTATATTTCTCACTTAATCTCGCATCAATCCGGATTGTCAATCCGCGTCAATCTTTACCTACTCATTGGGCTGAGAAGTAGCCTTGACTTTCACAGTCTTCCCTGTTTTATCCTCTAAAGTAAGATCTTTCGGATGTAATTGATCGACAAGTTCTAGCGACATACGATCATATGAAAGTGTGACAGCCTGGTCACCTTGCACCACAATTACGCCCTTTGGCCCAGGGATCTTGATCTTCTGGTAGGCGTGGTGTGTAGCTGCCATGAACTTTGTTAGAGACGGTCTTCCCAAAATTGCATTATAGGCATACTCAAAATCAACAACTTCGAAAGTGATCAATTCAGTTCGAAAATTAGTAGTCGTACCGAAGGTTACTGGTAAGACTACTTGTCCTATTGGTGTAACAGACATACCTGGCACTATCACATAGAAGGGACTTGTCATTGGTTTAATCTTAGAATGAGGAATTTGCATCTCATCTAAGGCATTAATAAATAACAGGTCTAAAGAACTACCGCTATCTACTAATATTCTACCTACTCTGCAATTACTTATGGTAGGAGAAACTACAAATGGTAGTTTACGAGAAGTAGACATACCTTTACCTTTAGGGACGACCTCTTTAGTGAAGGTCAGGGCGGTCTTTGACCACTTGGGGTATTCTGGACCAGGTGGGATCTCAACGTTGTTGACGTCCCTCCATACCGCCTTTGTAATACCCCGGAAATCGGATCGGTAAATTAAAGAATTAGTTGGGAGGAGAAAAGGGAACAAGAGGAATAGTAAAACCCAAAAAGACAGGGGGTTATCTGCTTTTATTAGACAACCTGGGCCTGGGCCGTGGCCCAGGAGGGGCCCAAGTGTGGCCGGCCATGAGGGGGGAGTTCCCACCCCCCAAAACCCTAATCCACTTCCCCTCTCCCCATTCCTCCCACTTGAGCCGCCGGCCTCCCCTACCCTGTGTGCCGCCACCACCTCTCCCCTGCGCCTCCATCTCCACCACAACACCTTCTCTCTGCTCGGCGAAGCCCGTTGCTGCGGTCCATTGGAAGGAAGGCGAGGAGGCAATTTTTGGAGGGCCGGTCAAGGAGAGATAGCAGATCAGATTTGTTCGACGCTGTGGCTCGACAGTTTTGGGTAAGATGTGTACGTTTTCTGATCTATCCACCTCTTAGAAAGTTGTAGCCCTCGGTTTTAGCTTTCTTTTGGTACCGATATCACTTGATTTAGCCTTACGTTTTAGTAGTTATGGTAGTTTTACCGCAACTGTCCAGGAGATCTGATGAGAATTGACAGATTGTCTTGTCTGGAAATTATGAATTTTTTAGAGGCCGAATTAGAAAAGCCACCCAAAATTAATATTGTATAGGATTCAGTAAGATTTCCAAGATGATAAAGAACACAATTTTTAGAGTTGGCAATAAAAAGTTATGGAATTTTTACCATCGCTGTTTCGCTGACTGTCAGATTGCAGAGACATAAAACTTAGAAAAACTTTACATGAATATAAGAATTAGTAGGAGGCCAAATCAGTAGACTTGTAGAACTAGAATATCATATCTGGTTTTGTCATGATTCCAGAGAGACCAAGATCACCCCGTTCCGAGTTGCGTAGCAAAAGTTATGGCGGTTTTAGTGCTCTGTCCAGAGAACCCGACGTGAAGTTGATGTTTTATTAATTGGCCGGGTAGTGGTATTACTTGGCTGATTAAGTAAGGATCACCAACGAGACTTAATTGGAGAATTTAATTACCTTTCCAGAAAGTCTAAGAACATCTTATTTGGACCCCTGTACTAATAGATATGGATTTTTTAAGTTGACTGTCCACCGAGGGGACAGATCGACGTTTAGGATTTTGGGGACGTGATCGAGTTAGAAGTTTTGCAAGTCCATGGTTGTTGTTAAATAGTTTGTTTTGGTCCGCTGCTGTGTCTTAGCGTGTGTTATAATTATTATTCAGGTGGTGGACTCGTACCGGGAGCAGCACCTTCTGTACATCCCTCGTTCTCTTGTGGTTAAGGCAAGTATAATGGTGACCATATTATGTACTATTGAATGGCAATATTTGGTATATATTATGAGTCCTTGTGTGTTCATATTTGTGATGATGATAGCTTAATTGGTGTTATTCATGGTTGTCGGTCTATGGTTATGAGGTTTTGGAGTAAGATTAGGTTATTTATACGCAACGTTGTTGTGGACACATATTTGTATTACTTTGAGAATTCATACATATGCATTATGTTGGTTTACTAAAGTCTTGGTCATGTGAGGGCCAAGCAACTCTTGAGGTCCCTGTTATGTTAATGATGGGCTAAAGGCTCTCATGCTTGAAGAGCATGGGCTCAGGTCCCCATACACGTGGAGTATGGGCAAAGGTCCCTGTACCAGATATTACAGGCATGGGTGTGCATCGACGGATGCACACTTTGCATTACCGGTGAAATGCAAAAGGGAAAGAAAAAGAGAAAGATCATGTTGAGCATATTGCATAGCATGCATGTGTAAAGTGATTGATACGTGGTTTTGTGAAGTATAGTTGATGAGTTACATGCTTGTATATTGTTGATGCTATTTATTATATTTGCTGAGTCTTTGGACTCACCTCTTGCTTTTGTTGTGCTTTTAGGTACCACTTGCAAGAACGACATGCATGGGAGGGAGTAGAATTGCTTTGGATGCACTCACTACCACACACTCTTTTAAAGATGTTTATCATTTAAGTCGTACCTTAATAATGGCAAACTATTTAAGGATTAATTTTGGCTATGCTTGAATGCATTGGGTTATTTGTAATAATGAGAGTGGTAAGTTTTAATTATGCTTGCTTATGCTTTAGCTGAATAGGTTATTTATGAAGGTTTTGATGAACTTTGGATGTTGAGATATTGATAATAATAAATGCATCTGTTGAAACCTTCGGTATACTTAGTTATACGAAGGAGGTTCTGCCGAAAGTTAGCAAGAATGTCTTAGCTTATTTTATTTTTATGTTAATGTGGTAGCATTCCAGGCTCGCTTGAAAGTTGGGTGTTCTGACCTTATCTTGCCGCTTGGAGGTGTAGCGGTAGAACCCCGTAAATGGCATTGACGTGGTGATCCATCCTTTGAAACAGTATCTCTGTGTCTTTGTCGTTGTTTTGGACCACTGGTGGTCCAGTGTCTTCTGGTGGGATAGGCATTGGGCCTTTCCCATCATAATATTCATCCATTTGCTTCTGCCAAGTATGACAGTTGCGGAGGTCATGACTAGGAACTTTATGCAACGGACACTAGCGCTCATTGCTAATAGACGTATTGGCAGATTACGGGGTAGTACGATCGTTTGAACGACCTCCTTGCCTTCTTTTGCTCCAAGGACCTCTATTTTTGTCGTAGAGTGGTCGCTGGTCAACGGCTGCAACCTCCATGATGGACTGCTTGGACCTCCACTTCTCCTTCTTCTTGGGTTTTCCTTTACTGATCATGGAGCCTTCGGACCTCTTGGATTTATTTTCTTTAACATTCTCGAGGCTTGGCTGAGGAGGGGTGGTCCCCTTGTCCACCATTCGGTTCCACTCCACTTCCTCATTGGCATCGAAGTACCGATCGGCCATGTCAAAGAGTTCTGACATAGTCATAGGCGGGTTGATGTTGAGGTCCTCTGTAAACCTTCGATATCTCCCCTCCTGTTTAAAAGTTCGAATCACAGAGTCATCATAAATATTTAGGATAGTATTACGAACTTCTATGAAATGCTTTACAAACTATCGTATATTTTTGTCAGGGGTTTGACGAAGGCGATGCAAATCATCCTCCATCCCTAGTTTTTCATAACAACTTTTGAAGTTACTTTACAATGTATTACTGTTGGACCGAAATGGCGACTAGAGGGGGGTGAATAGGAGCACGATCTCTTTTTCACTTTGATTGGATTCAATACATTTTTACTCCAATAGCTATGAGAGCTATGAAGATCAATGTACAAGCATAGCGGAAGACTTGTATTGAATCCAATCGGAACCCCGAAACAAAACAACCAACATCACCAAAAACTCAATTCACAATGAGTTGAGTGGTCAGACCTCTCAATCTAGCGGTCTGACCTCTCCATGGGGTGGCCTAACCACTCCAAGGGGCGGTCTGACCTCCAGCCCGATGAACAGTAAAATCAGTCCGAACTTGAAATCACAAATTTGTCTAACTTTTGATCCACAACTCTAAACTTCACGAAACTTGAAACATACCTTCTCTAGGATGCCAAGAACCTATTCCAATCAAGGATCATGAAAATCATTGCCAAAGTTCTGACATTTTTTCATTTTAGTGAAGGTTGCTTCAAAACCGAGTCAAAACCAAAGTATGATCCAAAAATTTACTCGTGGGTAATAGATGATCAAAATGATCCTAGATGCATTCCCACATGTCACAGCAAGCAAGATCCAGGCCAGAAATCAAAGGAAAATCGAATGATCAAAGAAAGCCCCAAAATCACAAAAGAGATAGCAAGAACAAGAAGAGACTCATCTTGAAGAATCTTGTTTGGACTGATTTGAGATTGATGTTGGTTTACAGCCACTCCATCCTGGTTGACAAAAGCTCAACACTTGAGCACACAATAAATCCAACCCTCTCGAACTCTAACCTCTCCACTTTCCTCTCCCTAAACACAAACTAGGGTTTCTCAATAAAAGGGTTGGGAGGTGCACAACCAGTACCCTCCCCTATTGATAGTGGAGGCTAGAAGGATGTCCCTAATGGGCACCCGTTAAGTTCAAACACAAAGGGGTTTCACTCACACACGCATTTCAAAGCGTCGTCTTCATCTTCTCTTGACCTAAACCACTTCTCCATGTGTCGTCTTGCACTACGATTTAGCCAAAAACTATCAAGACGGTATTTTGGTGAAGTTACCAAAATACCTCTTCTCGATCCTTCTCCAAAGATCGAGTCCAAACTTCATGAAAGAATCCTATGGTTCGAAACGTGTAGGTTGATCAACGGCTCTCTTCATGTCGGCAAGTCTCTCCCATCCTGCTCCCACCGAAACCTCCATGGCACTTGCACCAACCCCTGCGCCGCTTGATGCTAGCCGTCGCACTGAACTTCCCGTTCGGTCATCTTTGTCCATTTTGCGCCATGCTTGAGTCCATTGACTTCACCCGGCATCCTCGATCGTTCTGAACCTCAACTCTCCAAGCCTAGTCCCGATCAACCTCTCGCCATTGACCGTCGTTGACCTACAAACCTCTTGCACAACAATAGACTAAGAAATCGATTCTGGAATAAGTTCTTCGTAACTTGACCCATGTTAGTCAAAACATGCATCATGCAACACATATGTACTAAAACCCATGAACTTAACCTATCTTACAATCATCGCCACTAAGATGGCCGGCAAACGAGTCAAAACTGGTCAGACCGCCACCCATGGCCGGTCTGATCGCCCACAGGTCGGTCTGACCGCAACCTGGGAGGTCTGACCGCTTAGCAAAAGGACATAGTCAAATTTCCTCCATGGTAATATGAAACCTCTCTGGAAATTTTAAACTAATAGATTTTTTGACTTGAAGCTCCAAAAATTATGAGACCAAGTGTAGAAGAAACATCTCTCTTACCTACACCCTCTATTTTTGGCCCAGCTCCAAAATACAACAACACCCATCTGGCCGGTCAGACTGCCACCTCCTAGCCGGTCTGACCGCCAGCCACTTGGCCAAAGCCTTGGCCAGTCTAGCCGCCACACAGACCGGTCAAACTGTCGCCCTAGTCGGTATGCCGCCTACTGCCTGATAGAACTTGAACTTCGTCGAAAATGAGTGTTTTGACAAACCTTGAACGCCACTGCCAATTGTATCAACATCCTAAGATCATGAGCATATCCCCATGATATCCACAATTACAAAGCATCTCGCAGTTTTGTACGGATCCCTCAGGCTGGTTGAACAACAAGGTCCTGGCAAAACCCTTTAGAATTATGGGTAGATAATTAGCCATTACCTTATCATCGCCACCAGCAGCATGAATGGCCGTAGTGTAGACTTGGAGTAACTCTAACAGGTTTTGTGTTCTGTCAAAATTTTCTATATTTCTTGGCTTGAACTTCTCCAGCCAGGTAACATCTCTTAGTCTGAGAGAGAAAGCCTTGCAACATGCATAAGGTTCAACACATTTTCGTACATTGCGACGATTATTATGACCAGCAGGAGATCTGAGACGTTTATCACATCCTGAAAAATGGGTATCGTGCTCACCTTGGACTTGAACGTAATGGTCAGAAGCACCATAATTTCGGCCCTGCCTTCAACGTCCAATCGAGGACTCTTCTAAGTGTGAGTCCGTTTGGGAAAGCACAGTGGGCGGTCGGTGGAAATATTCTTCGCCGCATCATGTAGCTATTATGTGATAGCACGCATCACTTGCACTCCTTGCTCCAAAGTTAATCCTTCCGGAGGGCGTGCGATGGCGCTCGCTAAGTAGCGAGTGCGCTCTGCGGCGGAATCCTCCTTCATGGGGGTTGGCAAGACGTTTGGATCTCTTACAATCGTTGCCCGTGGTGACGGCGTATGCATCGCCTGTTGCAGCGCCTTCGCTGAGGAGCTAGGGGCGTCTCGGTAGTAGTGGTCACAAACCTGCGAAATATGCGCTTGTGTGGCGGTACATATCTTGGCTTGTCAGGCCTCTTCCTCTCGTTGGAGGTGTTCCCACTCTTCCCGTTCTTGGCGTTGCCCTAATGCTTCGGGAATATCGCTGGATTGGGTTGATTGTCACCGATGGCGGCGACCTGACGACCGCTGGAACAGGTAGAAGAGGTGAACATGCCATCGTCCTCTGAGGAAGAGGACGAGTTGTATTGTAGGGTGAAGAGAAGATTTTTCCCAAATGTTCTCTTCAGGCCGTCAGTGTGGAGGCCGCCAGCGAGATCATCATGGTACGTTGGGCTCCAAGAACCTTATGAATCTCCTGCTCTAAGGGAGACTGGCTCAGGATGACACTCATCCATGGTGAATGCACGGCTGGCGTAGAGCCAACGGGTGCTGACTCGGCGGGCGACGGTGCCTCAGTAATGGCCCCGGAGGAACCATGGGTGTTGCCAGATGCGAGGACGAAGTTTTCCTCCATGTCATCATCGTAGTCGGAAATGTCGAGGATGCTTTCTTCCCTCCACGCAGGCAAGTTTTCATTCATGGACAAAGCACGGGACACATTACCAGAACTAAGTCGGCGAAGATGATGATTGCACTCCCCACCGTCGGCGCCAGCTGTCGACGTCTGGAACTCTCATCATAGAATGGACAAACAAAATTATAAAAAAAGAAATAGAGATTGCTATCTATTCGCCAAAGGACTCAAAATGGTGATATATATTGCAAAGGGTATGCTCTGATTACAGGGAAAATGATTGTGAATACATATGGATTAAGGTTTGGATCGGGATCTATATTTACAATGGCACATAGGCCAGGCTTTTATTGTTCTATAAGCGTCAGCAGTTGATTGCAATAACGCCTCTTCACATCAATGGTCGCGTTCCTTCATAGCGACCGTTGTGTCTCCGGATGTAACGTCTGATACCTTCTCCACGTGGGTTGTAATTAAACACACGTGGGCAACCGCCTTTAAGGACCTCCTCTATTGGGGAGAGGTCCTGGGTGGTTTGAAGATACTTCTCCAGAAGTGAGGTCCTGGAGTGGTCCAAAGAGACCTCCAGGGGAGAGGTCTTAAAAGGGTTTGAAGGGAAGGTTCTTGGGCTCACTTTCTAACTGCGTAATTAATCATGGGCCCAGCAAGCTAATTCATACCCAGTAGAGTCTCCATATTACTTTTGAATAAAGTTATATCCGGATAATTTGACTAGTCAACAATCTTCGTTAGTAATTTCTTTCGTATGGACTATGTTTATGAAGTGTGTTGTTAGTGTTAAAGTATTTAGTCATAATTAATTAGTCATAGTTAGTTAATCGTAAATTTAAAGTCGTAATTGAAATATTTGTAATTAATTAGTTGTATTTAATTAGTCGCATTTTATTAGTCACAATTTTTTTTTCAAATTAGTTAGTTGTGTTTAATGAAGTCGTAATTAACTAGTCATAGTTAATTAATCGTAATTAATTACTCACAATTTTTTATTGTAATTAAAATTCATAACTAAAATAGTGATATTTAATTAACGTAATAATTTACTCGTAATTAATTAGGCTTCATTAAATAGTATTAATAAATTAGTTGGCTTAATTAGAAAGTTGTAGTTAGTTAGTATTAAGTAAAATAGTCATAATTAATTAGTAATATTTAATTAGTCATAATTAAATATTACTTAGGGCTAATTATATAGTGGTAGTTAATTCATCATAGTAAATTAGTCGCAATTTATTTATCCTAAATTTTTAACCGTGATAAATTAGATGTAATTAATTAGGCTACATTAGGTACTATTAATTATTTAGTGTAATTAATTGTGCCTAATTAAAAAGTCATAGTTAGTTATCTTATTTAAAATAGTTTTAATTAATAAAGAATAACTAATTAATCGTTATTAATTATACTTAATTAAATATTACTAATTAACTAGTACTAGTTATGTAGTGGCGATTAATTAGTCACAATTTATTTATCCTAATTATCTAACCATAATTAATTAGTCGTTGTTAGTTAGGTGTAATTAAAATAGGTCTAATTAAATAATCATAATGAAATAATTCTAATTCATTGGGCTTAATTAAATGCTATTAATTAATTAGATGTAATTAATTAGTTTTTGTTAGGTCGGTAGATAAATATAGACTATATAGTGTGACCTGTTTGTTATATTATGTACAGTAAATTAGGTTGTTGCAGCTTTAAATAATGTCAAAAATGTAAGACTTGCTAATATTTTATTGCAACAGTCTCGTACGAGTCAGACCCGATGGGTTGGACCTGTCGAGATGCAAGTACAAGGTGGTCTGGGCGGAGGGGCTCGATGCGATGAATATTCACGAGTTGAGGAGCTGCATCTGGATGGAGTTTAACAGGAAGGCAGCGACGAAGAAGCTTGTCATCGAGGGGATTATCTACACGAATAGGGGAGGGCAGGGCGTATGGGAGCCACTCAAGGTGAATGGCAGCGTTGCCTGAAGCCAGTATATGCAGATTGCTTCACAGCCCGA
This sequence comes from Hsuehochloa calcarea, assembly GCA_036346395.1. Taxonomy (NCBI): domain Eukaryota; kingdom Viridiplantae; phylum Streptophyta; class Magnoliopsida; order Poales; family Poaceae; genus Hsuehochloa; species Hsuehochloa calcarea. The sequence goes on from CM070597.1 coordinate 34,985,594, forward strand.
GGCGGTGATATACGGGAAGTCGATGGTGTATGTGAATTTCGTGCACAGGACACCAGGAACATTGATGATGCTGGTTCCTCGGGAAGTGGGCAAACGCAGGCGATGCGTGAAGACAATAGCATGTAATGTGTTGTATTGGGTGAAGACTACGATAGAAGACTTGCTCATAACTTTGTGCAAAATGAGGGGGTGGGACAATGGTAGTTGGCCTGCATTGACTGTCACGAGTTTCTACCAGACCCGTCGATCGGGTTGGAGACCGACGAGGACCCTGACCCAAGCTCGAATGGCAGCGAGGAGGACGTACCCTGCGGTGTTGGTCCCATCGGCGGAATTGTGTCAACGGAGGTGTCTTATGTGGCATCCAGACTTGATGATATCATAGTGTGGTCACTCGTACTACCATAAGAAGAAGGGTCCCAGTGGGGGTTTGATACTGACACCTTGTTAATTGGGCATCACTTCCCTAACAAGGCGGTTGTGCAGCAAGCTATAGCACGGAACGTCTTGTCCATTAGTTGTGTGTATCAGGTGCATCGGTCCAACCCAGGATATTACGCAGTAATGTGCCTAGTGGAAGGCTGCCCTAGCAAGGTCAGTGCTCACAGGGCGAAGTTTTTTTGCTCGGTCTTCACAGTCAAGGCAGTGATCGACCATACTTGCGAGTTGAGTGAGCCGCTACGGCAGCATCAGAATGGGACTTCTGCATTTGTAGCAAGCCTCATCAGCCACCTAGTCACAGAGGACGTGTACGTTTCCCCCAAGATGTTGTTGTCAGAAGTCGTCAATCTAGTTGGTTATCTAGTCAGCTATAGCAAGGTCCGACGAGTGAAACAGAAGGTTATCAAGGACATATACGGGACATACGAGTAGGCGTACAACCTTGTGCCAATGATGCTTCACTAGATTGCCGAAACAAACCCCGACATATACATAAACAAGATGAAAAGAGAAGATCCTGATGAAGGCTCTAACTGTTTCATACTGGACCGTGTGTTCTGGGCTTTCTTTCAGGCCATAGAGGGCTTCAAGTTCTATCATCTAGTGCTCACGATGGATGACACTTTCCTCATCGGGAGGTACAAAGGCACAATTCTCACCGCGGTGGTGGTCGACGCAAATGACCAACTTCTCTCTAAAATAATCATTTACTCCATTTAACAGTTACTGTGGGTATAGATTGACTTGCTTGTTACATTACAAAACAGTTTTGTCAATGATCAGTTAGCAAAACTAAATGTATGGTTCTTCTTTAGGCTTGATAGTCATTCACCAAATACTACTGAAACTGAAGCATACCATTCACACAGGGTTTAGGCTGTTCTCTTCCATAATTATCATACCATCATGTCTGTTTAGAAATGAAATATGATTTGTGTTTTACCTCACCATATCTATACAACCACCCACAATCTGCGTACCACATTTTCAGCTTCATAATTAGTTTCAACCGTCGGATTGCTCATGTTTGTGATAGCGACTCTATTATGCTAATGTAACATCCTTTTTCAGTAATTCGAAAATTAGTTTAATTTCATAACTCCCCAAAAATTTAATCTTCAAATATTAATTTTGCTGGGTTTTAAAAAATAGAAATTTTCCCAAATCTCTCTCTCCCTTTTTCTCCTGGCCGGCCTGGCCCATCGCCCCCTCTCGTTTCCCCAGCCCGCTTCCCCCGCGCCCACCTCTTTCTTCTTTTTTCTCCCCGGGCCAGCCTGCCTCCGCCCTTCTTTCGTCTTCCTCCCGCCCCTCTCTCTCTCTCGCCCTCGTCATCCCTCTGTCGCGCGCCGCCTGCCACCCGTGATCTTCGGCGCCGCACGCCACGCGAGTCTCCACGCCTCATTCTGCCTTCCCCGGCTCCGCGTCCACCTGCCCGAGCCGTCTCGCCGCCGAAGCGCCGCGCCGGTTCCCATTGCGCCACGCCGCCTGACGCCCTCGCCGCCTGGTTCTTCCCCGCCTTCTCGAGGCCGTCCCGTTCCCCCTCTCTCTCGCCTCTCGACTATAAAACCAGCTCTCCCCCTTCTGCCTCGTCCCTTCCCCGCAAGCATCTGCTTCTCCCCTCTCTCTACCGCCAATTCGTTGAGCTTCCCCTTCGAGCGCTGTCGTCGCCATTCTCCTCCGTCGGTGCACCTCCGTCCATTTGTCGCCACCCGAAGCTCTCCCGACCACCGCGACGCTCTCCCCCACCTTCCCGGCGCTCTCCTCCTCCAGCGAGCAGCCAGCGCCATTTTCCCCTCTCTGCCACCGAAAGCCGAGCTCCGGTAGTACCGCTCGTTACCCACCGGTACTACCGCTCGCACGCCACTCCGGTACTTCCGCCCTCCGTTTCCCCGGAACTACTGCAACCCCTGGGACTACCGCGCGTTACCCGCCGGTACTACCGCTCACATTTCCACCCCGGTGCTTCCGCCCTCCTTCTCCCAGGAGCTACTGTTTCCCGGTACTACCACGTGTTACCCGCCGGTACTACCGCTTGGTACCCGCTAGAACTACCGCCAGCATCCTCCGGTACTACCGCTCGTCCCCGGGACCAGTGTGCGTAGACCCGGTCCACACACTGGGCGGTGGACCGAGCGATGCTTTGTGCCAAGGGCCCACGTGTCAGCCCGTGAATTTTTCCTGTTTTCCTATTTTCTTTTCAAATAAAAATTCTTTACAAAGTTTCAAAAATCCATATCTCCTTCGTTATAACTCCAAAAATTATGAATTTTGTACCCAAAAAATTGTAATTTCAAAACCTACATTTTGGTACTGATTTGGATAATTTTGGAGTTCATTTATTGTGTATTTTGTATTTATTGATTTTGTTTGCTTGTCTGTTCTTTTCCGGTGCGATCGTTCGAGTAGAGTTCGAAGAAGTCGGAGGTCCCCACTTCGACCAAGCTCAAGACTACAAAGATTCTCTAGCCTTTGACCCAGGCGGGTCAATATTTTGATCATGTTGAACCTACATTTCATGCAAATTATATTCTTTTAAAATAGCAAATTGCATGCTTTAATTTCTTATGCAAATGTATGTTAAATGGCCCTAAGGTAGTTAAATACCAACTTGATTATTAAATAATTATTATATCACTTCCTTGACAATTGAATTCTCTAATACTTATCACCCTAGTAATTATATGGTAACCTACTAGTTATAGTTGTACTTGAGCGACATGCTAGCCTTGCTTGAGTACCGGGGTATTAACCACCCCAATCATCATCCTTTAAACATAAAGATTGTTTTGAGCAGTCATTGTGGGTAAATGACTGAAATAGTTGAGATAATTTATTTTACTCTTTTCAAAACACTAAACTTGCTATTACCACATCTGGGCGGATGGAGAGAGTGGTGGGTGCCGTCGTGCACGAGAGTGGTTGGTATGTTGTATGAATCGCCCAGATGGATTAAGAACTTAATCTTGTCATGACCTCCCGTGTAAAATAAGTACAACCACAAGTCTGCAAAGTGCAACTTGACTTAGTAAATTTATCAGACCCCAAAAGTCATTTCACTGGTGGAGGAGCGAAGTCGTGCCAGCGTAGTCTTGAATGGGACACCGATGGAGAAGTTGCCAGTTGTGCTAGACGTTGTGGAAAGCTGTGGTCTATCTACGTTAGCAACTGTGGTGAACGTCCCGCACAACGTATGGGCGTAACCCCTATATGGGTGAAATGACGGAAGGGGCAAGGTAAATTGAAAAGTTACTGTGACGATCGCTCAACTATATGACTACAGAATTATGCGAGGTAACGAGTATGATTGTCTCTTGTGGGTACAGTGTACAACCTCTGCAAAGTATAAACTGTTTAAACAGCCGCGCCTACGGTCAAAGGCGGACATGGGAACTTAACTTGAATTAGTTCTATTTCAAAAACCTTTGTGGGTGGGTTGAAAAATGTGACAGGCTCATCTAGCCTTATTTTGATTTTTTTTTCTGGGTAGTCTTACTCAGTGCTGATAATAGGTGGATGTAACTACTAACAAAAATAAGCATAAGGTGGAGGTAACATCCACTGTTATTAATATTGCACACTTAATCTCTTTTATAAAATGCAATTTGGTTAAAATGCTAAGTGATAGGGTTTTCTAATATATGTAATCCTAAATGTTGCTTTGCGCAAATAAAAGAACTCGAGCCATCCTTGTTTAGCCTTGCATACTTATTATTGAATCTGTTGTGTTGGCTCGTGAGCACGGAAGTTGTGCTCACCCTCGTTCTTTCTCGAAACCCCCAGATTCCGCTGATCAAGACGACTGTGCCTACTACGAGGATCAAGGATTCGACGGTCAAGACCAAGGCGATGAGTAGTTTAGTTCCTTGGACTAGGCTCGCCGCAGTTTAGATGGCTCCGCTGGTACTTGCGTACAGCCAATATTCTCTAAGTCCTTGGTTAATATCGGTTGTACACAAGGCGCCACAGTCGCTTGCCTGTGAGGAGTCGTGTTGCTCTTTTGCTTCCACGCCTATTCCTGTATTTTGTGTAATGAACTCATTTGGCTTGTTTGGCCCTCTTATGTAAACTCGGCCCGACGCGGTCTACTTAACTCTGATGATTGTAATATTATGTTTGGTTCAGTCTACATTGTGTATAAAATGATTCAGCGATATATACTGTGAGCACTACCTACTGATGCAGAGAGTAACGTAGGATTTTCACAGAGAACTCTAGATTAAAGAAATCCGGGTTTGACAGGTACTCTAAAAGATCCAACTTGACAGGATATTGAAATAGCTTAGGTCCATTGTGGAAATGGGTAAAAAGTACAACACAGAACATGCTTTTCTTACATTTATAAGTCCATGATCGCAAGCTGTGAAACATGAACCGGCGACATTTAGAAGGTCACGAAAACTGATTCACACTTAACAACTCTATCGCTAGCCATCATTTACTGCATATTTACTGTTGCTGCCACTTAATCTGCCTACTTATTTTGCAGGCAACATTGATCATGCCTGCCGTACCAATACTGCTGATTGCGTGTATAGCTTTTGCTTAGACGTCGTCGCTTGCGTGCTATGGTTCATCATGCCAGTCTACTGCCTCCTGCTGCTACAACTTTTTGGTATATTACTAAATTACCTGTATTTTGCTACAGATTAAAAAAAAACTATCTCATCAACCTGTTTTTGGAAGGATCCGTCAGTAACCGGTTTTCGGAAGGGTTAATAGAATCTTTGGCTTCTTGCGCACTAGCTTGGATAGTTGGAGTGTGGGGGGAGTTGAGAGAAGGCTATGGGTGGTCAACCGTACGCACAGGAGGAACTGGAAAAAAACGAGATCCAACGGCTCACATCTTACGAAGAAAAATAGATCTAACGAGTCACATCGTATAATGAAAAACGAACCAACACTATTATTATTATTTAAATAGTAGAGATGCATAACGCTCAGTGATGACCTCCTCGCACCACCATCACAGACTTTGCAAACCACATCGCCCTGATGTACGTCTTGCTTATACATACAAAAGTAAAAACGATGTCCACGTAGTAACTATGGGCCTGTTTGGTATGGCTCCAACTCCCAGCTTATTAGTTGGAGTAGGTGGAGCCATGCCAAACGGTCCAGCTCCAACAAAAAATTGAATTTAGAGTTTGAGAATCTGGAGCAGGCTGTAGTGTATTTTTTCAGAGCTGCGAGAAGGCTGCTCCCCGCATGGAGCAGTCATCCGGTTATGAAAATACCCCTAAAATTAAGATAAAATTACCCACCAAATACCATCCAATAAAACCCCCCTCGCCCATCCAATAAAACAAGGGTAGTATAGTCTTTTAACAAAGATCTTTCTTATTCCTGGAGCTGGAGTTAACTTTCTAACCAAACACCTCCGTAGACTACTCCAACTTCTCATAGGAGTGGATCCAAGAGTGAAGCTGGAGTTGGAGCTGTAAAAAATTGGAGCAGAGCCGTACCAAACAGGGCCTATATATACAGAAATTTGCTACTATGCCTCACGATTGCATATACATCGTAGACAGCCTAATCGTAGAGTCATAGGCAAATGTTATCTTTCAATTAGACATGTACAAAGTGAACCATCTTAGTTATCTTCAATGGTATTGCTATCCTTGTTACTAAGTTCACTACTACTAACATATGAAATGCTATGAAATGTCGCTGATGGCGCTAAACCCCGACTAAACATACCCAGAAAAAAAAACCCAATTTTTGTATGCCAAACAGTTTGTTAAAAAAAAAAGATAAAAGGAGACACGAATTTTACGTAAAAAATTCTTACAGGAAAAAAACCACAAGTGCCAACCGGCGATTATCACTATATAAGGAGTGTTTATAAATCGCAGGGGATTACAATGAGGAGTCAATTCTCCCCGTACGGCTTACAAGAGGTATATAAAGGGGTAAAAGGACTTAGAGTCTAAGTAGGAAATTTATCCGCTAATATAGCATATTTGAATACAACCATATTAGAAATTCGAATCACATATCTCAACAATCTCCACCTTGAAACGAATTTTCTCTTGTAGCAAAATGAAGAACATCAATCACCATAATAACCCCACAATAAGATAAAAATCACCGTGCGCCAATTAGTCTCTAGGACTAAACTGTAACACCAACTAAGCTTGAGCAAAGCTCAAAATTAGTAACAGGAACTAGCTTTGTCATCATATCAGCTGGATTATCATGAGTACTTATTTTGCACACCTTGACATCACCTTGAGCAATAACACCTCAAATAAAGTGATATCTCACATCAATGTGCTTTGTTCTCTCATAGAGCATTTGATATTTTGTAAGGTGTATAGCACTTTGACGATCATAAAATATAGTAGTGCAAGAATTATCTCCATAAAACTCAGTGTACAAACCTCTCAAACAAATAGCTTCTTCACAAGCTTCAGAAATAGACATATATTCTGCTTCAGTACTAGATAAAGCTACAATAGCTTGCAACTTGCCTTCCAACTAACAACACAACCACCAATAGTGAAAACAAACATGTGAGAGACTCCATCTTGTCCAAATCACCAGCATAATCAGAGTCAACATAACCAACAAGTTCATCCCTAGAATTCCCAAACTAAAACGAGCATTAGAAGTACTACGTAAATATCTGAAAATCCACTGAACTGCTTTCCAATGCTCTTTTCCAAGATTAGTCATGTATCTACTAACAACACTCAGTGTATGAGATAAATCAAGATGAGAACAAACCATGGCATACATAAGAGAACCAACTGCACTGGAATATGAAACTCTAGATATGTACTCAATATCATAATCTGACTCAGGACATAAAGCTGAAGATAATCTGAAATGCGAAGCTAGTGATGTATTCACTGATTTTGCATCATGCATATTAAAATGACAAAGGACATTCTCAATATAACCTTGTTGACTAAGGTATAACTTGTCAGATTTTCTCTCTCTGATAATCTCCATGTCAAAACTTTTATTTGCTGCACCTAGGTCTTTCATCTCAAATTCATTACTCAATTGTGCTTTCAGTTTTGCTATTTCCAATTTATCTTTTGCAGCAATCAACATATCATCAACATAGATAAGCAAATAAATAGATGAACCATTAACAGTCTTTAAATAAACACAACTATCATAATCAGATCGATTAAAATCATGAGAGAGCATAAAAGAGTCAATCTCTTGTACCATTACCTAGGAGATTGCTTCAAACCATAAAGAGATTTGTTTAATCTACAAACAAGATGTTCTTTTTCAGGAATAATAAAACTCTCAGGTTGATCTATATAAATATCTTCTTCCAACTCCCCATGTAAAAATACAGTTTTAACGTCTAATTGCTCAAGTTCATAATGCAAAACAACAATACTGAGTAAAATGCGAATAGAACTATGCTTCACAACTGGTGAAAAGAGATCATTAAAGTCAATACCTGGAATCTAACTATAACCTTTAGCAACCAACCTTACTTTATACCTTGCTAGTTCAGTATGAGAAATATCTTCCTTTCTTTTAAAAATCCACTTGCAATGAATATGCTTCTTCTCCTTTGTCAATTTCACTAGTTCCCAAGTGTCATTATTTTCAAGTGACTCCATCTCATCATGCATAGCAGTTATTCACTTATTACAATCAATGGAGTCAATAACCTCAGAGTATGATGAAGGTTCTGCATTACTCGATTTCTTCTGCTACACTCAAAGCATAAGCAACAATATTACCTTTTTCAATCAATCTCTTCGGTGGATTAATCTCCCTCCTAGGTCTGTCAGCTGCAATGGACCGTTGTGGTGGCTGCTCAACAATAGGTGCATCATGAACAACAATAATTTTCTTATCTGATGTGTTACTAATCCAACAAAATGCTTCACCTGAACACTTTAATTATGTTCATTCTCAACAGGAACATTAGTAGGCAGTTAGGCAGTTTATCATAAAGCATAATATATTCATTTAAGATAACATTTCTGCTAATCACAACCTTATGTGTTTTAGGATTCTATAACTTATATCCTTTGACACTAGATTTATAACCAAGAAAGATGCACTTAACAGCTCTAGGTTCTAATTTTCTATTATCAACATGAGCATAAGCAGTACAACCAAAAACATTCAATTCTGAATAATTTGCTAGGGAACCAGGCCATACCTCAATTGGAGTCTTCTTTTCAATTTGGAATAGAGGGTGACCGATTAATAAGATAACAAGTAGTGAAAGTGGCTTTAACCCAAAAATGCCAATGCAAACCTACATTAGACAACATGCAACGGGCATTTAAAATGATAGTCTTGTTCATACGCTCAGCTATACCATTTTGTTGATGAGTACGGGGAACGGTGTAGTGCCTGACAATACCTTCAGTCTTGCAATATGATTTAAATTCAATAGAATAGAATTTTATCCTATTATCAGTGTGAAGTTTCTTTACCTTCTTTTTAGTTTGTCTTTCAACCATAGTCTTCCACTCTTTAAATGCTAAAAATTCTTCTGTCTGATTTATGCTTCAAGAAATAAGGTCACACTCTTCTAGAGTAATCATCAATAATTGTTAACATATAACTAGCACCTCCTAGCGACGTCTTGCGAGATGGCCCCTATAAATCAGAATGCACCTAATCCAAAATATCTTCTGTAGTATTAACTGAAGTATTGAATCTCACCCTCTTGTGTTTGCCAAACACGTAATGCTCACAAAATTTTAACTTGCCAATGCTATGTCCATCAAGAAGTCCCCTCTTGCTCAATTCTGCCAAACCGATTTCACTCATATGCCCAAGACGCATATGCCAAAGATTAGTAGCATCATAATCAACTAATGAACTTGAAATTATAGCAACATTACCTGATATTCTAGTACCTCGCAGATGGTACAGATTGACAATTTTAATATCAGCTTTCATCACAACAAGAGAGTCTTTTGATACCTTTAAAACTCCGCCTTCACCAAAATTCTTGTACCCTTTAGCATCAAGAGTACTCAAAGAGATGAGGTTTCTTTTCAAATCTGGAATGTGTCTCACATCTGTCAAAGTTCTGACAATGCCATCAAATATCTTGATCTGAATTGAACCAATTCCTGCAACCTTAAAAGATGAGTTATCACCCATCAACACAGTATCACCTTCAACAGGTTCATAAGTGGCAATGCAGTCCCTATTAAGACACATATGAAAGGTACAGGTAGAATCAAGAATCCATTCATCATTGGTCTTAGCATATCCAGCAAAGACAACAAGAATTTCTTCATCAGAACTTTTATCAGCAACAAGGGAGGCTTTACCTTTATCATCTGGTTTACCTTTTGGCTTATAATAGCCGGCTCTCTTTTCTTTATTCTGCAGCTTCCAGCATTCAGAAATGTTGTGCCCACTTTTCTTGCAATATTTGCACGACTTGTGCTTGCCTCTTGATTTCTACCGGTTCTTGTAGCCGTTCAAACTTTTGCCTCGAGGTCCATTGTTTGAGTTCTTCTCCTTTTGCCTGCCACGAATAAACAAATCTTCTCCTTGCGAGTTTGAATTTTCAAAAGGTATCAGCTGTTTCATCTTCTCCTTAGTATGCAAAGCTTCATAAACTTTATTAAGCTTGAGAGTATCTCTACTATATAATATAGTATCTCTGAAATTTGAAAAAGAACTAGGCAAAGAACACAAAAAATAAGATACAAATCATCATCATCATATTTTACCTCCGTCAACTCTAGGTCGGCAACGATCTCCTTAAACACCGAAAGATGATCAAGCACGGATCCTCCTTCTTGCAATTTGTGAGAGTACAATTTCTGCTTGAGATGCATCTTGCTGGTGAGATCCTTTGATATGCAAATTTGTTCCAACTTGAGTCATAATGCAGCAGATGTCTTCTGCTTCAAACCCTCCTGTAAAATATCATTTGATAAATGAAGGTGAATCTGAGATAAAACCTTACGGTCTTTGTGCTTCTCATCTGCGGTCCATGCGGTAGGTTGTTTCTCAAAACCTTCCAATGCATCATCCAAATCCATCTAAGCCAATACAGCCCTCATCTTGACTTACCACAGCGAAAATCTTGTGTCTTGATCCAAGAGTGGAAGATCATACTTCAAAGTCGTCATGAGGAATAAATCCTGAAATTGCTAGTATTGATCTGTGTTAACTTAGCAAAAAATCACAACCTCTTTGGTACACCTTATGTGTATGCGAAATAAAGATTTTCAAAACTATTGGTATGCTTCTCGTGTGGACTTAGCAAAATTCACCAAAACTTGGATGAACAAGTGAATCAACCAGGGAGCTTGCTTCAGGATTTAATAATGAAAAGATTGATGAGATCTTTGCTATTGCCAGAATCTTGTACCTCACGTGGTCTGTGCTCTGAGGCTTGAGTTTTGGCCTTCTGGTGTTAATGCGTGCGGCTTGTCTCATTTCGTTGCTTTGACCGACGAAAAAAACGATGGCCCTGCTTCCCGCGTGTAGTCGTTCGGCTCGGGCTGGTCCGGCTGATGGCGCACGGATCGAAGCTTGCTGGCGTTGGCCGAGGACGGGAGGACATGCGAAGAAGACTCACGGATGCGGATGACGACACGCATGGACCGAGGCGAAGAAACGAGCTGGCTGTGGCTGATGCTTCCGCCCGCTAGATGAAGACGCCTGTGGATGGTGATGCGCGGACCGAGGAGCTGGCGAAGGGTGATGGCTTCAAATGAAGCGTCGTGCGAGACGGAGGCGGCGGAATCAATCTGTTATTTTTTTTCGTATCTCTCAAAACCATAATTTCTTGTGCTCTGATACCACTTATTAGAAAAATAAGGATAAAAGGAAATACAAATTTTTACGTAAAAAAACTCTTACGGGGAAAAACCACATTCGTCAACCGGCGATGATCATTATATAAGGAGTGTTTACAAATCGTAGGGGATTACAATGAGACGTCAACTCTCCTCGTGTGGCTTGCAAGAGGTATATAAAAGGGTAAAAAGACTTAGAGTCCAAGTAGAAAATTTATCCGCTAATATGACATATTTAAATACAAACATATTAAAATTTTGAATCACATATCTTAACACTGTTTTTTTACTACTAAAAAAAAAGACCACAGTTCATACAACCCAACATCAATGGCGCAGCAGCGCGCACACTGTCATCCTAGTAATATATATACGCTGTGCTCGTCCCTTCCTCTCCATTATCAGTGGATTAATCTCTTCTCCTAATTTCTAGCTACTGCTCCATATGGGTCCCAAGAAGCTTCTTTTGGCCTCCATTACTGCCATGTCAATCTTTCTTTATATGTTTCCCCAGACCAATTCAGAGGAAGCCTTCCTCTCTCCTGAAGCTGATGGCCCAACCGCAGAAAGTCCAGACCTGGACGAGCTGGAGCTCAGCCCGGGGCCGCCGCCGAGGGTCGTCGACGTCGACGACTACGGAGCGAGAGCCGACGACGGCGTCGACGACACCGAGGTGAAAACAACTAGAGCTCTTCTGCTTCCGAATTGCCTGGGCGTTACAATCTCGTTGCCGTACGTGCGCCCGTGCCAATAGTTTGTAGCATCTGGTCCTGACGCGCGCGTTACGCACAGGCGTTTCTTGGGGCATGGAAGGAGGCCTGCAACTCCTCAGATTACCCGTCCATGTTCCTTGTGCCCGAGGGGAAGACCTACCTCCTGAAGCCTGTGAGCTTCAATGGCCCCTGCAGAGCTACCACGATCACTGCAATGGTGAGGCTAATGGTAATTAACCACTCATCAAAACACACTGTTTGTTCGTTGATCGTGATGTTTCCAAGTGATCAGATACAGGGAACACTTGAGGCTCCGTCGAATCGATCGGTTTGGCTTGACCGCAACCTCCAGGAATGGATCACGTTCGAGAACATCGATGGCCTCCACGTCCTGGGCGGCGGAACGCTCAATGGGAATGGACTCGAGTGGTGGATCAACTCATGCAAGGTCAATAAATCCAAGGTACTTGTCGCCGTACTTTGCTAGTTGCTACCTTGGCCTGCATATTTCCGTGGTAAATTTCTGACTCACCGATCCTTTTTTTTTTCCCATTGTTCAGCCATGCGTCACCGGCCCGACGGTACCTCATTTGCCTGACTTTTTTTTTTGCGTAAATTTGGTGGTTGAACGAGCAATGTTTCTCAGTTGGTAACTTTCAGGCGCTGAACTTCAGAAGCTGCACCCATCTGGTTGTGGAGGACCTCGATATGAGAGATAGCATGCAGATGCACGTAGTTATCGCGTACTCCTGGAAAGTACTCGTCTCGAAGCTGTTCATCACCGCGCCGGGCTGGAGCCCCAACACTGATGGGATTCACGTATCCAACAGCGAAGATGTGTTGATAAGTGGCTGCATCATCAGCACTGGTACAGTGTGATGCTATACCCATGAAGTGCTTTTTGTCAATTATTGTGTTTTTTTCATGCATATATTTTCTTATCTACAACATATTCAAGAAGGTAGGAGAAGAACAGATCATAGCAAAATGTTGAGTATAATAGAAATAATCTTGTAAGGGTCTAGTTGTACTTTTGTGCCTAGAGTGTGGGTCTCCGTAAGACAACTCACAATTATTCCTGAAATCAACAGAAAACATGAACAGATTCATGAAGCTAGTGTTTTCTGATTTTACAAACATCGTTGATTCTGTTTCATTTTGCTTGCCCTTATTAGTGCAGGTGATGACTGCATATCCATTGTGACTGGCTCTGTGTTTGTACGGGCAATCGGCATATTCTGTGGACCGGGCCATGGAATAAGGTGTGTCATCTCTAACTGCAAATCTTTTGCTGCTAATTGCAGCAGCACTCACCTGTAGTCCTGTACTGTGGACAATTGGAATTATATAGTAGAATATATGATGATATATATTACAAGCTGTGAAATTTGTCTTGCAAGCATTTCTGATGAGTATATATATGTTTCAACTAATGGTCAACAATGGGATTCATGTTTCATATTTGACGTTTCTACTAATCGAAGGATAGACATTGAAATAGACACTGTACAAAGAGTTCTGACGTTCTGTTGGCATTGGTGGCTGCTGCAGCATTGGTAGTCTAGGAGCAAACAAATCATGGGCCCAAGTCTCTGACGTGCTGGTGGAGAAGGCAATACTGGTGGGCACTACCAACGGTGTGCGGATCAAAACATGGCAGGTGATGCATGGCCTTCTTGCTGGGTGGCATGGAAACTTGGAAGATCTCCTCCTTTTTTTTATTTAAAGGAACAGTATTACTCTCGAAATGGGCCCGTACAACCTTCTGCTACTATGTATATCCTACAATCCTAGTTAAGTAGGAGCTAATTGTGTTCCTTTTCGGGCCTGGTTTGGGTGAAGAAAAAAAAACGTTTCTCTGACGTCTATTTACTATTTATGATCCTATAGAAAAGAACAAGGCAATGCCAAACGTACAGAGATGCGCGAGCATATATATTATGCTATCTAGAGATGTTTAATAAGTAACATGTCTTTGTATTTTTCTCGTTACACTAAACAGTGGTAATTAAATAAAGATGGTCTATTGGGTTCATAGGCTAAAAAATGTTTTGCATCAGAAAAGAAAATTATTCTTTAAAATAAATATATTTTTTATATTATCGCCAAAAGAAAGTATTTTTTACTGCGCTACTTGGTTTGTTCTTACAATGCTTCTGATCATTCCATTGACAGGGAGGAGATGGCTATGCAGAAAGAATTACTTTTCAAGATATATCAATGTACAACGTTTCTAACCCGGTAATCATCGATCAGAATTACTGTGACTCCAAGACACCATGTTATGAACAGGTACTATCCTACAGTAAATTCAAAATTCTTTCTTTCCTCATATGTACCTTCTAGCAATCGAAAAATGTGTAATCGTTTGGAAAAAATATTTTGTAGGAATCAGCTGTTGCCATACATAACATAAGCTACATAAACATACGTGGAACTAGTTCTTCAAAAGTTGCTATCAATTTTGCTTGCAGTAATGTTGTTCACTGCGATGGTATAGCGATGCAAGGTATTTCTTTGGTTGCAGAAGGAACCTACGTTACATGTTCTTATGTGAATGCCAAAGTAGTGGAATTAGGGTATAACTTCCCTTATTGCAGAGCGGTATTGTAGTAGTATATATTTGGATTACAATCTATATCCAAGTTTATCAATTTATTCTAAATTGTTTGACAAGTACTGCCAATCGACACTCTGCGTGTGTTTTGTGGTTGGATGATTGTATATTGGTTTGAATATCGATTGGGGAATACGTACAAAACACATGTGCACGCAGGCAGACTATTTAGTTGTACACAAAAAGGCTAGAGTACATTGCACACATGTGCTTCGCATGAATGAACAGAAAGGAAGTTGAACTGCGATGAACTGGTGTAAAATGCAAGCAAACGTTTAGTTGACTTATTTGAAAAAGTCGAAATTCATGGGGAAAAAAACTAACCTTTTCACCCTGGTCCCTTGTCAACATGGTTACGCTTCAAGATGAGAAGGCAAGAAATTGCACGATCAAAATGAATCATAAGGCAGTTAGACTACCGGTACAAGTTTTGTATCGAGGCACGATTCTCGCTGTTCACGTTTGATCAAATAGCCACTAAATGAACCTCCTACCTGGGTACTCTAGCAGGGTGCTAGTTGCACACGTTCATTTACTTGCTTATTCCCTCTAGTTACAAATACATATTGTTTTAAAATAGTGTAGTTAAACTTTTAGAATTTTAACTATTGATATCTTTTTAAATATTTAGATTGAATATAATAAAATCATATGTTTATAAATATATTATGATAAAAATTAATGATCAAATATATGTTTTGAGAACATATCAATATCCAAACGGTATGTATTTATGACCTGAAAGAGCGTAGAGGACGTCCACATCTTCTTCAGTAGTGACTAGTTGGATGCCCGTGCGTTGCAACGGAACCCCAAACCTTACAGAGATAATATTTTCCTTTAACACACAATACCAGTCAAGCAATGAAGAGATGATTTTACATACGGGCATCACTATAGTGCAACATAAGAGAACAATAACTCTTTGCGACAATTGTAGAAATGAAGGGTAGAAACAATATTTTTCTATAATTTACTTCAATACATAAATAACTGACATACTATTATGTAAATTAAGTACAAACCAACAGATAAAGTACACATCATGCATTAAACAGAAACATAAATAGAAATGGAAAAATGAAGTTCATGCGGCAGCCTTATGGAAGATGCATCCTTATCTCTAGCTTGTGCTTGTGATGTAAAGATAATAGAAACACATCCTACAAAATAACAAACAAAAGTTAAACATCATAAATCTAGTTTGTAAAAAGATGTCAAAAGAAATATTGAGTGACTTACTAACGTTATTAATGTACAGACATTGCAGCAAGTGTATCATTCCTTACGTCAACAGCATTCATGACAAAGTTCCTTACATATACATCGTACAGCACTACTGGTCGTAGTTCTGTTAAAAGCGACTACCGATTAGATTATTATGAAAGAAAGAAGTGCATACATTACTTACATAGTTGTTTACCTTCGAGGCCTTGTGCACCAGCAATTGGAGGTCAAAAGAAGAAATCGGTACATCCCATTGTCATCAAGCAACCTTTTCAATATTATATTGTATAGGATTAGTATGTTGTAACATTTTGTTAAGTATGAAGAATAAGTTGGAAATAGTTCAACACATACCATAACGACTATTCTTCTGTAGCATTGTCACGGCCACAACATGACGGTCGTCACCCGCAAGTCTCCATCGTGTGAGATACCGCACAATTAGCGAATCCCAAACACGCACGAATAGTAAGTTTTGGCTAATTCATAAAAATCATAAACTCAATAAAAGATATGCAATATAATATATTCTCTTTGAAGAAAGTAGAAGCATTATTGTGCTACTCGTACCTGTCATCCATGATGCATAATTCCCTCATCGGTATACTACGTGGGAAGCTGTTGATGTGTTGAATTGGGCCGACGTGTACAACCAAACCAACCACATCTTGTCAAAGTTGCATCAAGTATTATTATGAGAAGTAACAATACAAAAAGACTATTATACGAGAAGATACGATATGTGTAAACAGGGATCTTACCAACAATTGACTTATAACAATTGACTTATTTGGTTTCTGATAAACCTCTTCAAAATGTGTGAAGTAGGTAGGGAGATCAGAAAATGGAATAAAATTGCTCAACTGCTGAATAGTAGTTTGGTACGTAAACCTTAACTCAAACTCCTTCCCAAGGAAGCGAAATTCATTGGGATTTGGATCAACTTTTACGGCACGGGCCTCATAAGAATTTCCCTCCGCAAGTAGTCTATCAAATCTAGGCACTTGTCTACCGAAGCAAAATGCTTCCATTTTCATGCCCTAATAGAAATGCAGAAAGTATATGGTCAATGTATGAAATGACATTCGTAGAAAAATATTAATAACATGTGTGTAATAAATTATAAAGTAAAAATCGGTACATACGTTCTCGTCAGCAACAATAAACCGAAGCATAAGTCCGGACATGACCTCTCGTACATGAATTTTGTGCACTACGTACACACGGAACAACCACGTAAAATACATGCTGTCTCGACCCAACTCATGAAAGTGGATGTATCTACAAAATAGAAATCATCAACCATATTATTTTATATTCACGTGAATGTACATTTATTACATGCGAACACACAAAATATTAACTGAAACAAAAATGAAATATGCATAAAGGTGCATTTGGAAACAGTTACCTAGGCTGGGATGCAGTGGGGGCATCAAACGGAGCATATACTCTACGAGTGGAAATGTTCCTAACCGACATGATGCTGACATGGCACATCAAACAATTTGTCAGAAAGAAATCTAATACGAGCAAATTTTGTTTTGTAACTTTTCTGCTAAAAACATTCAAACGAGATATATATCTTGACCAAGATGCCAATAGCAAACAACAAAGGATCACAAAGAAAATATTTTTATACTTAGACGGTTGTAAGTAAAACAACTCGAATACAAAACTCCACATTACAATAGTTTGCATGGTTTCTCTTCCAGCATGTATACAAAAAAAAAATTAAAGATAGTACATAAGCCATCTACGACGTAAGAACATCTTTATAGACGATATTTTTGGTGACTGTCCGAGCAGATGCGAAAGTCCTATCCTTTTCCCGTGAAGCAAGTATGCTTATATTGCTCCTAGCAGTAGCTCGCGAAAGCGCGACATAGAGTTTGTCCATGTGAGAAAACAGGACCTGGGAGGTACACACCAACATTCAAGATAGTTTGGCCTTGCGCCTTATTAATCGTCATAGCAAAACTTAGCCTGATTGGAAACTACTTTCTCTTGAACTTGAAGGGGAACATTTCATCATCAGATGGGCATAAAGGTATCCGGGGTAGAAAAACCCTCTTCCCAGCATGTTGTCCGAGCACTATTTTGGCATCAATAGTATTCTTTTGAAAGCCTCAGACTACCAATCTCATCCTGTTACACAATCCATTTACTGGATCCAGGTTCTGTAGCAATATAACAGGATAGTTAACCTTTAGCTTGAGCACATGTGGAGGCAAACCATTAGGCGTGAGAATTCAGGAATTCGGAGGGGTAGTAGTTTTGTGGATCGTCCTCCGCACGATCAAAACTGTGATAGATTATCTCCTCCCCAGGAAATCGATCGATTAGCTTCATGTTAATCGTATCAACACACTCATTACGCGTTGCTAGAATAGCTCAAGAAGTAATGTAGTCCAGATCGGAGATATTTGTTTCGGACATTGGGAAGACTTTCTCTATAAGTTTGTTTATATCAGACTCCTTGGTGTATGGAACACATATCTCGTCTGGGAGCTGCACATAATCATCTTCTATGGTTTCTGCAGTACCATTGCCGATTCTCGGAAGGTAATTAACAAACAACGGATCATTTTGAGCCATCATGTTACGAACAAGCCTTAGCTGCCTCATGCTTTCCCAAAGGTAAGACTTGCGGAGTGTAGCATCAATTATCTGTGCCCTTGTCCCCTTCCGAACAACAGGTAGCACCTGCCTGAAGTCACCACCAAACACAACCGTCTTCCCCCCAAAAGGCAAGTCATGCCGACCCGTAATGTCCCTCATACTATTGTCAAGGGCCTCGACCGCCTGCCTCTTTGTCATGGAGGTTTCATCCCATATTATTAGGGATGCCCTCCGAAGAAGTTTAGATGTACCACTTTGCTTGGTGAAGTTGCATGTTGCACCATTTTCAAGGTTCAAGGGTATCTTGAATCTCGAGTGCGCAGTCCTACCACCAGGCATAATGGAGGCTGCGACGTCGCAGTTGCCACAGCTATCTTTCCCTCACCTCGAACCTTTGCAAGCAAAACTTTGTATGGGAATGTCTTTCCCATACCTCCCGGACCATCAACAAAGAATAAGCCACCGTCATCGTTGTCAATCATGGCTAGTATCTCGTCATATGCGTACCTCTGCTCAGGGTTGAGAGAAGATGTTAGAGATGTGTGGTCTTGGTCTACCTCAATCGTGGACTCCTCGATGATCTCCCTAGCCTCACCACTAGTATACTCTTGGGTCTCATCGATGTTGGGAAGAGGGAATAATGTTATATCCTTCCCCATTGATTGGAGCATATCTCTTATATCCAACAATACCATTTGCTCGACTGCACGTGGACACCCTTGGGAGCGACGAAAGTCATCTGACATTGCTTCGAGGTGCCTATCCCAGAGATCGTGCACATCGTTAGGCTCGCAGTACACTAATATCGTCGAGAAGAGCCTACAAAGCGTGGCAGCCATCTGGAATACTTCAGCCTCATTAAGGCAATCATCAATGCTATTGTCAGCCTCAATAAGACCCCTCCTTTCAGCGGCATCATGAAAGGTTGGGCAAATAACACCGTCCACTGTTCTCAGGTCTTCGAAGGAGGTAGCGCCCGTCACGTGGTTTAGGAGAATCCTGAGATAGTATCGCTCCATGTCAGTCGGATGTGCGCTCACGATTCTACCGACCTGCGTGCGTTCTTCCCTTGGCTTCCAAGACTTCCCGCTAGCCATCCATACAAACGACGCCGGGAAGTCTCTGTACAGGATGCTTCGAGCCCAATCATATTTCTTGTTTGCCTCTAAATACTCTGTTAACATGGTCTTCACGGCACCATGGCGGGAGACTACTTCGTTAAGGTCTGTACCTGCGTTGAACAACACCATGTGCATGTTTGGGAGATGAAGTTGTAGTTGCCTAACGGACGGAGAGATCTCACTGAGATCAAAGCTATAGATTCTTCACAATGCTTCCGGCGGGGTGATCCACCTAGAATCCTTGTACTGCTTGATCTCATCCACGTTTCTATTGCTATCCTCATTGACAGAAATCGATGCACGATCATGCCCCTTGTAGATGTACTTGAAGAGGTACTTAACGGCCTTAATGCTTGAGCAAACCTCGGTGTTGATGTGGCAATTGTACCTCCTCAATAGATAAGGATTGTATGGCACGACCCACCTGTTGTCCAACATTTGGCCTCGAACCTTTGCACAACGGCTGTCATCCCTTCTCCTATAAATGGGGTATGAGTACCTCCCTTGGAGTGTTGTCGTGTTGAATGGACGTGGGTAATAGTTCTTGCAACCACCGTTTTGTATGCACGCATTCTTAGGGTTCAAGACTCCGCACGGACCATGCATCATGTGCTTCACAACCATCTCGTACAGCTCTAGGTACCTGTGTTTGTCTAGGAGCTCAGCAGATATGATGCATTCGTACTGTTCCGGGCATGTCAGCTTGTACTCTGACTCCATGATCAGTAGGAAGTGAGCATGAGGTAGACCCCTTTTCTGGAACTCAACGACGTATACATACGCAGCCACTCTACCGAGCATATGATCCTTGAATAGTTGTTTCTTGAGGTCTTCTAGCTTGGCTCTAAAAACCCGTACGACGAGATCAGGGCAATCCTGTGGGGCTTGTTTCGGCTCAAGATCTTTGGTAATCTCATCCCAATTGGGGTTGCAAGTCATGGTTACAAAGATGTCTGGCTTTCCATACTTTTGCACCAAGGCCATCGCATCTAGGTATCTTCATTTCATATCTCTTTTGCCCCCGATAAATGATGCCGGGAGTATGGTTCTTTTTCCTATTGCATCAGCACGGTGCTCTCCAGCATGAATGCTATCTACCACACCTTGGTACAGATCAGCACGTATTTCTTTCTGGTTTCTATCGATGTAGTCTAGCCTAGAACTTTCCACCTTGATGTACATGTCGACTGCGTACTGCTAGAACAGGCGTTTCCCGTGTAGTAGAGTGTTGAATACACCACGTCGCATTTGAAACTTATAACAATAGTAATCTCTAACGGTGACGCATATCCGACAGTTCTTATCTATGGAAAAGAGGGGGGAGATGTTAGGACATGCATCAATAGTATTAATGATATAATACTAATGGATGCATGCCACGTTTGCCGAACAACTAACCTGGGTTCTGAAGAGTATTATTGCCATGAGACCGTCGTACTACATCCAAGCTGATGCCATCCTTTGGTATCTCGGGATGCCAACCGAGCTCCCCTCTCGGGAAGAATAGAGGGTATGACAAGGGGTCGTAGCATCCATAATATGGCTGGATACTGTATTTCTTGTTATTGTTCCCATAGAGGACTATGCTATGATCGAAGTGCGTACGTAGGTCATTTCCCTCAACCCACACAGCAGCCACCTCAGTTGATGTTGGCCTGTTATACATCCGTTGGTCCATCTTCATATCTATGTTGAGTTCGATTCGGTACTCCTCGAGGTCATCGACTTGGCCCAGACTCCTGAATGTCTGAGAATATGGATTGTCTCGAAGGATGTTGACCAGCCCTCTAACAACATGTTGGTCAAGGCTAGGAGAATGCCAGAACCTATGTTGCAGACTGGGGTCATTATCATAGAAGTAGAGCTGCAAATGGTCCTGAATAGCATCGCTCGGACCAAATGAGTGTACATTGTGGTATATCTGACCATGAGCTCGGAACGTGTACCCTCCCGCCCTTATATTGGTGTATTCTTTGTCCAAACTTACACCAAGGGTGGTGAATGAAAAATGACTATTGAAGTATCTAATGTTGTCCCTGAAATGCTTTGCGTCGGCATCTACGCTGGTGTAGAGCCTCTGTAGATCTACGTACGGTTCTGGGTTTGCAAGTTTGATTTGACCAAACCGGCAACAAAACCCCTTTGATTCGTATTCAAACCTCTTCGCGCCGCAGTGATCGCAGTTTATTATATGAGTGATATCAAGAATGTTTTGGTAGACAAGGTTTGTGGATCAGAGATGTTGGAGCCCACGACAGAGGCATGTACTGATTGATCAAACTGCATATCCACTCCTGGATGAATAAAACAAAATAGTATAGTAAAGAGACTGTATAGAGAGAACACAAATAGAAACAAGAGTTGCATGGTATGAATGGCACTTTTTCCAAGCAAAGATGAAGTGCTCCCCGTCTTTATCTACTCCATGCCTTTGCGTTGAAGCAAGTGAATCACGACATAGGGTATTGCGCCTTAATTTGTTTCGTTCATTACGTCGATGGTATTTCGCTTGCTTCTGCTCAACCGTCATTTTGCATATCGTGCTCTGTCGCGTGCTCGTCGTGCTTCAATCGTACTTTCAACTGAACCAGAAGAAACTGGGATAGGTGCATCGCGTCTCAACGCATTTCATGTGTTTTGGCGATCACGCCTTTCTTGCCTCTAATCAGGAGTCATACTTGCTAGCGTGCTCTATCGCGTGCTCGCCTTGCTTTAACCTGATCTTGCATCAAGGTTGGGTCACGTGCATTATGTCGATTATGCATTGGATGGTCTTCCTCCGGTGTTTGGATCGTGTGGTGTGGTGCACCACGATCACACTTTCTACCTAAAGGGTAGTGCATGTGTAATTTTAGAAGAGATAATTCAATGTTCGCACATCGTTAGCAAAGGTGTGCAAATAGCAACTTGTACCATATGAGCTTTCACCTTGAAACGTGGTCCTTGTTAGGACACTTTGCGATTGAATTGCAAATGATGAAGGTATTTGATTTGGGTCATCATCGTCATCTAAGAAGTACAAATCTCATTTGAGGTAGCATGTAGCTCACGTATAAATAACCCGGTAGGGGCACGTGGCACAATATTAGTCCGAATTCTCTTCGTTGCACTATGTTCGTCGAACACTACACTAAAACAATAAAGCATGCAGGTTTTCTTTTAGGATCGACATAATGGAACAAAACAATGATAGCTACAAGGTTTTGCAACATAGTCACCTTCTTTTTGTTTTTGTGATGATTGGTTTGGGTGCCGCGATATTTTTTTTGCAAAGATCCCTCCCAATCTAATATAGTAGAGAGAGAAAATAGTGACACCTGAACTGGACACTTTGTGGACAACAATTCTGGTTGCCAAATTTGTGGTGTACAAATATGATTTAGCAGAGAAAAACATTCCAGCTTTATCATATCTAACTAATGAAGAGGAGAAGGCAAAAGAAATTGCCGGATGGGAAAGGTATCTATTCTACGGATAACAACTATGTATCATTGTAGTCATGTTATTTTTTTCATCCTTTGATTGGATCCATGTGTGTTAGCAGAGGAAAACATTCTAGCTTTATCATATCTTATATCTAACTAATGAAGAGAAGGCAAAAGAAATTGTAGAACGGGAAAGGTATCTATTCTAGCTTTATCATATCTTACATCCATGTTGGTGACATATATCATTGTCTAATTTTTTTTATTACAAGCCATATCATAGCTTACATCAATTCAATACATGATATATGTTCAAATATTATTACGGTAGAATCCAATGATCACAGGTTCCATCTACTAAGCTTTAACAAGTAGACCAGAAAACAAATGAATAAACCAACAAAAAACAAGAGTACACCAGTTTAAATAAGCATTGTACAAAGCATAGGAACATGTATTAGCACACACAGCCACAACCAACACAGCGTCCAAACGAGAAGTTGATGTCAAAAGAGTCAACAAGACAGTCCCTCAATTGCAAATCCGTCACCTTATATCACTGAAAAATCATATAAAATGGATATGAAAAATAGCGATAAGTAAACAAATATCTGTCAAGGGATAGCATATATTGGTTAAAAATACTGCAACGAAGAGCAAAGTTATTCATACAGCACCACTGCAATGCAAGATCCCAGAACAACAATGCTCCTTAAACTACGTTTACGACACCTGAATTGTATACGCCAAAATTTACCTAGCTCACAGGCGCCTTTTGAAGCAGTAGAAGCTCCAGTCAATGATCCCTTAGCCTACAACTTTTATGCATACTAGATAAGTATTAAGATTCAGATTGCAACCAAAAGAAGCTCCAAAGTATACTTCTGGCACTAATTTTGACTGAATTTGCAAAATACTTAACAAGCTGTGAAAAACACATTGTCTTCAGGAAATTTGAATACAGGGTGTACTGGCAAGAATAAGTGTTTCTCAATATAAGTAGGCATAAGGCATATGAATATGGTCTTATGGCCAAAGAGCATATCTATCCTTTATGTTGCCCACTGCATCAACATTTATTTTCTTGGAGAGGATATTGTAATTTTATTCTCATTTCCCAACAGTACATAGTTCTCATTTGCAGAGCAAACTATTTACATGAATAGAACATGAAGTTTGTTGTTTATCAAATTCATTTCTCAAAATAAATGGGCACCGAAATTACTCTACCTTCCTCCTATTGAGAATTCATTCTCTACCTTCCTCCTATTGAGACTTGCGAAAACAACAATAAACATATTGGTGCACACACCGATAATAAATAAGCATTATTTATATGTTCAGTAAATAATCTATCATGCACACACTAACATGTCAAGAGTGATCGTATTGAATGAAAGGTTCTTATGGCAAATGATCGTGTGATTGAAGTATAGATCTAATCCATGTGCCCTACTCGCTCTCGATCCACGGCTAGAAGATGGCAACAAGCACGACGCCTCTCCTATATTAAATACACAAACTTCAATACAAGCTACAGCAACAAGAATAGCAATCAAGATACTTCGCTCCTACCCGTCCCCAAATATACCACGCTACTCCGGTACCGAATAGTTACCCATTGCTGTCTAGGCACTAAAACGAACGTAACTTTTGACTCAAAAGTCCAATCACAACAAACCACCCGTTCTGGATTCTTCATAAAATTCCCCACATTTTCTTAGATTACGAAGACTTCTAATTAAATCATCTAACCCTCCGTTTTTAGCCCAGAAAGCCGATCTGTCCGCTTCGGAACAGCAGTCTTACTAAATTCATAACTTTTGTTTTATCCAACCAAAATGCAAGTTCTTAGATCCTACAGAACCATTGGACAATTATCTACATCTTTCATGTAGATCAAAAACTCTAATTAGTGGATTTACTATTTTTAATATCCGATCTACCAAAACAGCGCCAAAAGACGACAACCACAAAGACAGCAGTCTTCCGAAAATCATAACTCGAATACTACTTGTCCGCTCGACATGATTAAATATGCTATAGAAATATATCGAAATTATCTACAATTAACTAGTAGATGAAATTTTTAAAATTCGCCATTAAGGTACCCGAATAAATCGTACACAGAACAACAGACTAAACCCATCTACTTTTCAATTTTTCCCCGACTAGAAACGCTAATACTTTCTTCTAATCTTGTTCTAAATCCTTCTCTAGCCAAACGTGTGCACTAATTAGCTAATCAACGTGTGCACTAATCAACTCTTAATTAGTAGTGTCTAATTCATCTATCTCTATGTCTTTGAGCAGTCTACACTTCCTAATCACCATACTAATTCGCCTAGTGCAAGAAGCTACCACTAATCACATACATGCCGGCACCTCCCATTGATGATCTACTCAAGGAAGTACACCCACGTTAACTCATAGCAGTGAAGGAAGTAAAACTCACCTACACAACCAGCCGGCAGAACCTCATGCGCGGCAAGAAAATCAACGCAGCACTCTGGCTTCCCCACGGCAGGACGTCCCAGGTACACACGCACGGCAAGCGAGAAGTCAAGGTCCACTGATTCTCACGCCGAGGCTGGCGAGGCGCTTCGCGGGAAGCAGAGTGTCGTGCGGCGGAGGACGCAATGACGAAAGAAAAAAATATAGACGTGTGGCGGTGGGGTGGAAAAAAATAAAACTACTAGGGTTTCTAGAATTCCCACAATCTATTTATATAGCTCTTAAAAACTCTGAAATTCTATTTTTTATGTACTATTTTTTTTATTTAATTACACACAGGCCCTTAAAGACGTTATTATTAATATTAATATTTATTTATTTTTCAGAATATTACATTCTACCCCCCTTAACAGAATTCGACCCCGAATTCTACTCGCCATTCTACTCAAAGAAAAACTACACTGCTGAAATTAAACAACAAAATAACACGTACCGGACGTGAACAACTCCGGATATTGCTCGCGCATGCGAGACTCTAACTCCCAAGTCGCTTCTCTCTCGGACTGATGCGTCCACAGCACCTTGACGTATACCAACGTCTTGTGCCTCAGCACTCGCTCCGACCTCTCCGTAATCGCGCACGGACGCGACTCAAGCGTGAGGTCTTGCTCAATAGTCGTGGCTCTAATGAAATCTTATGCTCGGTCTCTCAAAAACTTTCTCAGCATCGAGACGTGAAACACATTGTGAACCCCACGCATGGACTCAGGAAGGTCCAAGCGGTAGGCTAACTTTCCAATTCTTGCAATAATCGAGAACGGTCCAACATACCTCGGGCTAAGCTTCCCTTTGGTACCGAACCGAACAATACCTTTAGTGGGAGACACTCTCAAGAGCACCTGGTCACCCACCGCAAACTCCAAGTCACGCCTCCTCATATCGGCAGTAGCTTTTCATGCGCTCACGAGCCGCTATGAGATTCGCCTCACCATGGCCACACGCTCAGCGGTCTTCAATCCAATCCGACCTAAAATTGCCTTCTCTCCAATCGCATCCCAACAAAGTGGCGATCCGCACTTCCGCCCATAGAGAACCTCAAATGGCGCGGCTAATCTTGGAATGGTAACTATTATTATAAGCAAACTCGCAAGTGGCAATGGTCCTCCCAACTACCCTTCAAGACAAAACGCAAGATCGCAACATGTCCTCCAAAGTCCGAATAGTGCGCTCATGTTGCCCATCATGCAATGGGTGAAACGCAGTACTAAGGCGGGCTGTGCCCAATGCACTCTGCGGACTCTCCCGAACTTGGAGACAAACTTGGCGTCCTGTCGAAACGATGGTCTTTAGCACATCATGCGCCTTACTATTTCACGCACATAAATAGGAGCTAGATCACTCATTGAATTTGTCGTGCGAATATGAATGAAGTCGCAGACTTGCTGAATCGATCCACCACTACCCAAATCGCATCCTTCCTCGCGCGAACGAGTAACGCCACCACAAAGTCCATAGAGATATCATCCCAAGGCCAGCTGGGTACCTCCAAAGGCTGCAATAACCTGCGGGACGCTTGTGCTCGGCTTTCACTTGGCGACAAACACCACAAGAAGCCACATAATTAGCAATGTCCACCTTCATTCTTTTCCACCAAAATTACATTTGAGATCTCGATACATCTTAGTCTCACCAGATGAGCGATTATGCAGTGCGATGTGCCTCCTCAAGATATCATCTTTGACCTCCGCCTTTTGTGGCACGCAAAGGCGGCCTTTAAACCTCAAAGCACCGAATCGTCCATGCTAAAATCACCCTCTTTGCCCTCATCCGGGCGCTTCCTAACCTCCCGTAATAACCGGTCACTTTGTTGTGCTTCCGACACGCGATGCGGAATAGTGACTCAAGGATCAAGCGTGTCTCAACATGTGTTGTGCCCGCATAACAATAAGATATTCCCATGCGATCAAAATCAGCAATGAGGCAATCTAGAGTAGCGAAGTCGCCTTGCGACTAAGAGCATCGACAACTATATTGGCCTTGCACGGGTGATCTTGAATAGTAAGATCATAGTCCTTGATCAACTCCAACCACCTCCTTTGCCTCAAATTCGATCCTACGGTGAAGATATATTTGAGACTCTTGTGATCTGTGAAAATATCACAAGGCTCACCGTATAGATAATGCCTCCAAATCTTGAGAGCAAAGACAACCGCAACCAACTCCAAATCATGAGTGGGATAATTCGCTCGTGCTTCTTTAAGCGCCTTGGCGCATAAGCAATTACCTTACCGTCTTGCATAAGCACACAACCAAGACCCACTCGAGGCGATCTGAAAAGGCGTGAACCGCTTTCTGGCTCGGGAAGAGTGAGAATAGGAGAGGTCACCAACCTCTCTTTCAAAGTCGTAAACCGCTCCACACTCATCGATCCATAGGAATCTCACACCTTTACGAGTAAGTTGAGACATCGGTTTGGCGATGATAGAAATCTGCACAAAACGCCGATAATAACCACCAATCCCAAGAAACTCCTCACCTCCTTCACATTAGTCGGCCTCTTCCAATCCACCACTGTGGAGACCTTACCAGGATCAACAGCAATGCCCTGAGGGTTAATCACAATACCGAGAAAACTCACTTCTGAAATCCAGAACTCACACTTCTTCAACTTAGCATAGAACTTGTGGTCTCTCAAAGTATCTAAAACCAACCTCAAATGACGCTCATGATCCTCATTGGTCTTGGAATAGATAAGAATGTCATCAATGAACACCACCACGAAGTCATCTAGATACTCGTGTAACATGTTGTTCATGGTCTCCATGAAAATAGCAGGTGCATTAGTCAATCCAAAAGACATAACTTTATACTCATAATGCCCATACCTGGTGGAGAAAGCAGTCTTCTCTACATCCTGCTCACGCACACGGATTTGATTATACCGACCGAGATCGATCTTGGAGAATACTTGAGCTCCATTCAACCGATCAAACAAGTCCTCAATGCGGGGCAATGGATATTTGTTCTTGATTGTTCTTGCATTAAGCGCCGCGATAATCAATACACATCGCCAACTCCCATCCTTCTTCTCGATGAATAGAGCAGAGCTCCCCATGGCGATACACTACGCCTGATCAAACCTTTAGCCAACAAATCATCCAACTGCTTCTTCAACTCGTCCTGAAATGGACGTGCTAGTCGATATGGAGACATCGAGATGGGACGAGTACCCGGAACAAGATCAATGCGAAACTCCACGTCTCGCGCAGGTGGCAAGCCCGGAAGCTCAACCGGGAACACATCTAGGTAATTACTAACCACTGGGATCTCCTCAATCTGCGAAGCCACGCTCGGTTTCGCAGCAAGAGCTAAAAGAAGTCCGATTTCACTGCGACCGAAACAATCCAATAATATCGAAAGAGAGCGAGGCGCACTCCTGAAAAGTCAAAGTCTCCCAGGCGGGTCGCACAGTATTCTCTGAAACAGGATATCACAGCTCGATAAGAGTGCAACCAATCCATACCCAATATAACGTCGAACGGCTCCATTTGAATAACTATCAGATTCGCCGTGAACTTCTCTCCATCAATGACAATAGAGCACCGAGGACAAGCAGTAGAGCTAGCAATAATACCCCGTGAGAACTAACTAACACCGATCGAGAAATCCATCAGCATACTCAAGTTCGCTCTCCTAGCAAACGCCGAGACAAGCGAAAAGGTAGCCCCGAATCAAAAGGACTAAAGCATCAAACGAATCCACAAGCAAAGTACTGCCACCACGTCGGGGCGACCCGCAGACTCTGCAGAGGCATGGCGTACCTCGTGGCGCCATGGCGAAAGAAGACGACGGCGGGCGGCGAGCCCGACAATCTGTGTGGCGGTGCGGTAAGGCGGTCGTGCACCTGGCGGTGCGAAGGTGGCGGTGCCAGAGTACCCTCTGGGGCGCCCAAGTCAAGGAAATGGCGTACTGGAGGAGTAGTCATCATCCGGAAAGATCCTCGGCGGGACCCATCAAGAAGAAGATGGCACGAGCTCCCACTTGATCACGCTAGCGGGGTTCCGCGACACACCCGCTCCTTGTGACCCGGTCGGCCACACTGACGGCAATCACCCGTCCAAGAGCACTCAGCAGCGCGGTGTCCATCACCACACTTAAAGCAAAGCATGCCCCGCCTCAGGGACAGACGAAGAGCTGAGTACTGCAAAGGACGAGGCGCCAAGAAGAGAACGGCCTCGATCGCTAGACTTGAAGGATGCGGTCCTCCCTTGAATTTCTTGAAAGCAGGGTCGCTGGACAGACCCACTTCCCTCACTAGAGCTCCTCTTCTGGTCACCACCGGAAGCAACCAGTCCACCAGAGGCTTGCTTGCCTTTGTGAGCTGCATCTCCAACTCCATGCCCCTAGCTTGCTCCACAACAGAGCAGTAGTCACGAGTGGAGTAGCTCCCAACACATGTCGGTACTCGAGGTGAGACCCGACGGAACCTCTTGGCCTTCGAAGATCATCGTTAAGCTCTTGAAGGGACAAAGCGAACCAAGTTGTTGAACTCACCTCATACTCGGCAATAGACCTCTTCCCTTGAGCAAAGGTCGTCAAGGCAACCTCCATCTTCTCAACAAAGAGTAGGGGTAGAACTTTCCCTTGAACGATCAACAAAGTCCTCCCAAGTGGCGGCCCTTGAGTGGCGGTCCTCGAAGACAACACGCCCTCCCACCAAATATCCGCTTGCCCTTTCAGCTGAAAGGCTACAAAACGAACCCTCTGATGTGAAGACATCTTCAAAGCTCCAAACTGCCTCTCCATATAGCGCAACCAGTCCGCTGCCTGGACCGGTGTGCCCAACCCGTCAAACGGATCCAACCTCAACCCCATCCACTCTCGAAGTGACATCCGCGCCTCAGGAACCGGTGGATGTGCGACAGGAGCAACAACAGATGCCACAGCAAAAAGGGGCTGCCGGCGCCTGTTGACGAAGAGCACGGATCTCTCCCACCAACTCTCTCAAGCGGGGTCTCATCTCGACCCCAACCGAGGCGGGTCAACAAACCCCTCGACCATCGACTCATCTGCTACAGGAGGTGGCTCCACGGAACCTCGCCCGCAGCCCCGACCTCCACGAACGCGGCCACCACGACCACGTCCTCTACCCCTCGGCATAGCTATCAACCACAATCAACAATACACAATGAGTTCAAAGGTCAAAATAAAATCATGCATCAATAAACAACATAGCAGGCGTAAAAACTATGCTCGTACCTCCTCTAACCTCATGCACTAGTGTGTCAAATTTTAGGTTAGTTAACCATTAGCAAATTTTAGTTGATTTACTAAAACTAAAACAAATTTTAACAATTTTAGTTTGCCTATGATGTTAATCTATTCACCACGGACCTAAAGCCCGCTCTGATACCAACTGTAACACCCCAGCCCAACACTGAGCCTAGAATGTCACCACACTACTCTCTCAGCTAATAATTATCGACACACTATAAAATTACAGCAAGAAAACAACAATAAACATATCCATGGATCACAAAAGAACATGCATAATTATGGATCAAACGATAATAAATAAGCAAGGGGAATGTAACCAGGTAAATAATCCAAAATAGCATCAACCAATGAACCCAAATTATTGAAATAAATAATCTAGTCCAAAATGTGACTTAAACTTTATTTAGTCACTAACATGTCCAAGAGTGATCCTGTATTGAATGAAAGGTTCTTATGGCAAATGATCAGGTGATTGAAGTATAGATCTAATCCATGTGCCCTACTCGCTCTCAGTCACGGCGCCCTCGAAGATCACCTAAAGACAACAAAAGAGCAAGGGTGAGTCCACGACTCAGCAAACACATCAATATACAACGAACAATAATAAATCAACAGTATTCGATAACTTCATTATCATCACAGGTACTTTTATTAATATTCTCATGCAGTTATCTTCTCTTTGATTCACACCCATTAATCTCATGTAACAATGCAAATCTAATCTACATGTCCACATGCACTTCTTTCGCGTATACCGGTATAGCATGAGTGAATGCTCGCGACAACATTCACTCTCAAGCCCGTTCCTCCATAAGGATCGGGGACCTCCTCCACTCCCGTGGAGTTGTGATCATTCATGATCACCTGCTCATATGCAAAGATGCTTATGTATGCAAAAATGCAAGATTTCATCATACTCATCATTTCCAATTTTTCATCATGTCCATAACAATATAAATCCATACCATTCCATTGCTTGCAATTAAATAAAATAAAAGCACAACAATAATGGTAATGGAAGATAAAGAAAACAGTGATCAATCATTGATCGATGTCTACCATGCACTTGCCTTTACTAGTTGCGACGCACGATTTGGCTAGAAGATGGCAACAAGCACGACGCCTCTCCTATATTAAATACACAAACTTCAATACAAGCTACAGCAACAAGAATAGCAATCAAGATACTTCGCTCCTACCCGTCCCCAAATATACCACGCTACTCCGGTACCGAATAGTTACCCATTGCTGTCTAGGCACTAAAACGAACGTAACTTTTGACTCAAAAGTCCAATCACAACAAACCACCCCGTTCTGGATTCTTCATAAAATTCCCCACATTTTCTTAGATTACGAAGACTTCTAATTAAATCATCTAACCCTCCGTTTTTAGCCCAGAAAGCCGATCTGTCCGCTTCGGAACAGCAGTCTTACTAAATTCATAACTTTTGTTTTATCCAACCAAAATGCAAGTTCTTAGATCCTACAGAACCATTGGACAATTATCTACATCTTTCATGTAGATCAAAAACTCTAATTAGTGGATTTACTATTTTTAATATCCGATCTACCAAAACAGCGCCAAAAGACGACAACCACAAAGACAGCAGTCTTCCGAAAATCATAACTCGAATACTACTTGTCCGCTCGACATGATTAAATATGCTATAGAAATATATCGAAATTATCTACAATTAACTAGTAGATGAAATTTTTAAAATTCGCCATTAAGGTACCCGAATAAATCGTACACAGAACAACAGACTAAACCCATCTACTTTTCAATTTTTCCCCGACTAGAAACGCTAATACTTTCTTCTAATCTTGTTCTAAATCCTTCTCTAGCCAAACGTGTGCACTAATTAGCTAATCAACGTGTGCACTAATCAACTCTTAATTAGTAGTGTCTAATTCATCTATCTCTATGTGCTGAACAGTCTACACTTCCCTAATCACCATACTAATTCGGCCTAGTGCAAGAAGCTACCACTAATCACATACATGCTGGCACCTCCCATTGATGATCTACTCAAGGAAGTACACCCACGTTAACTCATAGCAGTGAAGGAAGTAAAACTCACCTACACAACCAGCCGGCAGAACCTCATGCGCGGCAAGAAAATCAACGCAAAGACTCGCTTCCCCACGCGGGGCGTCCAGTACACACGCACGGCAAGCGAGAAGTCAAGGCGTCGCCGGTTCTCACGCCGAGGTTCTGGCGGCGCTCGCGAGGGGAGCAGAGTGTCGTGCGGCCAGGAGGACGCAGCGACGAAAGAAAAATATAGACGGTGTGGCGGCTGGGGTGGAAAAAAAAATAAAACTACTAGGGTTTCTAGAATTCCCACAATCTATTTATATAGCTCTTAAAAACTCTGAAATTCTATTTTTTATGTACTATTTTTTTTATTTAATTACACACAGGCCCTTAAAGACGTTATTATTAATATTAATATTTATTTATTTTTCAGAATATTACATTCTACCCCCCTTAACAGAATTCGACCCCGAATTCTACTCGCCATTCTACTCAAAGAAAAACTACCTTCTTGAAATTAAACAACAAAATAACACGTACGCACGTGAACAACTCCGGATATTGCTCGCGCATGCGAGACTCTAACTCCCAAGTCGCTTCTCTCTCGGACTGATGCGTCCACAGCACCTTGACGTATACCAACGTCTTGTGCCTCAGCACTCGCTCCGACCTCTCCGAATCGCGCGGACACGCGACTCAACCGTGAGGTATTGCTCAATAGTCACGGCTCTAATGAAATCTTATGCTCTGGGTCTCTCAAAAACTTTCTCAGCATCGAGACGTGAAACACATTGTGAACCCCACGCATGGACTCAGGAAGGTCCAAGCGGTAGGCTAACTTTCCAATTCTTGCAATAATCGAGAACGGTCCAACATACCTCGGGCTAAGCTTCCCTTTGGTACCGAACCGAACAATACCTTTAGTGGGAGACACTCTCAAGAGCACCTGGTCACCCACCGCAAACTCCAAGTCACGCCTCCTCATATCAGCATAGCTTTTCGCATGCGCTTCGAGCCGCTATGATTACGCCTCACCATGGCCACACGCTCAACGGTCTTCTGAATCCAGTCCGGACCTAAAATTGCCTTCTCTCCAACTGCATCCCAACAAAGTGGCGATCTGCACTTCCGCCCATAGAGAACCTCAAATGGCGCGGCTCTAATACTGGAATGGTAACTATTATTATAAGCAAACTCTGCAAGTGGCAACTGGTCCTCCCAACTACCCTTCCAAGACAAAACGCAAGATCGCAACATGTCCTCCAAAGTCTGAATAGTACGCTCTGACTGCCCATCATCTCGTGGGTGAAACAGAGTACTAAGGCGAGTGTGTGCCCAATGCACTCGCAGACTCTCCTGAACTTGGAGACAAACTTGGCCCTCGTCGAAAGCGATGGTCTTTAGCACATCATGCAGTCTTACTATTTCACGCACATAAATAGGAGCTAGATCACTCGCTGAATTTGTCGTGCGAATATGAATGAAGTGCGCAGACTTGCTGAATCGATCCACCACTACCCAAATCGCATCCTTCCTCGCGCGAACGAGGTAACGCCACCACAAAGTCCATAGAGATATCATCCCAAGGCCACTGGGGTACCTCCAAAGGCTGCAATAACCCTGCAGGACGCTTGTGCTCAGCTTTCACTTGCTCACTAATTAGCTAATCAACGTGTGCACTAATCAACTCTTAATTAGTAGTGTTGTTGGACCGTAAAGGCGACTAGAGGGGGGGGTGAATAGGAGCACGCTCACTTTTCACAAAATATGAATTCAACACAATTTCACTCCAATAGCTATGATGAAGCTATGAAGATCAATATATCGAGACAAATGGAAGACCAAGTTGAATCCAATTAAACCCCTAAGCAATGCGACAAAATCAAGAAGAATCAAATCTTAATGAGGTCGGCGGTCGATCATTGTTATACTGGGCGGTCGACCGGCACCAAAATCGTCGACCTACGGTGTGGGGCGGTCGGATCGGCTGAAAATCGGTCGACCTCGATGTGGGGCGGTCCGGCCGTGAGCTCGAGCGATAAAAACGGCCCGATGGCGAAGTTACAATTAGGTCTAACTTTTGATTCTCAACTCCAAACTTCACGAAACTTTGCACACACTTCTCTATGATATTAAGGACCTATTCCAATCAACAATTATGATAATTCTTGGACGAACAAATATCTTTTACGATCTGATTGAAGAAGGGTGCAAAACCGGGCAAAAGTGAAAACTAGATCCAATTGCTTGCTCGTGGGTGATTGATGATCAAATTGATCCTAGATGGGTTCCCACACATCACAGCAAGCTAATCCACGTGAAGGAATCAATCAAAAACTCGTGGATCAAAGAAAGCCCTAAAATCACGAAATTGAAAGCAAGAACGAAAAGAGACTTATCTCAAGCAAACCTTGCATTGATTAAGAACGTGATCGTCGCTGGATTACACCCACGCCATCATGGATCAGTGGTCAATCCAAGATCACGAAATTCTCCTCAAACCATAAAGAGCCCTAGCCTCCACCTCAACTCCCTAAGCCAATTAGGGTTTTGCAACAAAAGAGCGAGAGAGAGAGCTTGATGGTGCAGCCACCACCTCCCCTATTTATAGTGGAGGCCTAAAACTCTTAGGGTTTAACTCTCTTGGGCTCCCGTTAAGGCCCACTAACAAACGGGTCACACACGCACGCTTCGCGAAGCGCCGTTTTTAACTTTTGACATAAACCGCTTCACCATGCGTCATGGATTTGCCAATAGGTCACCCTTGTCCATCTTGTGTCACGCTTGAGTCGTTGACCTCACCCGGCATCGTCAATCGTTCTGGACCTCAACTCTCCAAGTCTAGTCCCGATCTTCCTCGCCGTTGACCGTCGTTGACCACCAAGCAACCTGCACAACCATAGACAAGCAAACACGTATTTGGGAACAAGTTCTTCACAACTTGACCCATGTTAGTCAAAACATGCATCATGCAAATCATATGCCATGAAACCAATGACTTTGACCTAACAAAACAACATCGCCACGAAGTTGGCCGACGTTCAAGTAGAAACCGGTCTGACCGCTCCAGGTGAGCCGGTCGGACCGCCCTTGGCGGCCGGACCGCTCTCGTGAGCGATCGGACCGCCTGGGACTTAGCCGAAATTCAAGCCCTGAAATTCCGAAACCTTCTGGAAAATACAAACGAATAGAACTTCTTCCTGGAGTCTCCAAAAATTATGAGACCAAGTGCATTGGGATCCCCTCACTTGCCTACAACACCTATTTTTGGCCCGACTCATTTTGACCACTTTGGTCACCGCCGTCCGATCCAGCCCCATATGGCGGTCCGACCGATTTAGGACCGGTCGGACCGCATTGCAAGGACGGTCGAACCGCCTCGCCGATAAGCTCAGAACTTTGTCGAAAGCGTGAAGCGACAAACCGTAAACGCCATTGCCAATTGTCACATCATCCTAAGATCCGAACATATCCCCATGAAATCCACAATCTCCCCTTGATGAACACATTGGCAATTATCCGAAAATGTAAGTAAGAGGTTTGAAAACGAGTTTACTCGCGGTTTTAGACAAAGGCACAACTTGGTCCATAAGCAAGAAAAAGCAATGAACATGACCAAGCGGCATCGAATAGTATAGGCATGTGAGACAAGGCAAAAGAAAGCATAAAACTTTGATTTCGGAAAAGGGTCAAAATTCTCACATGAGGTCCATATGAAAGAACAATTGTTCAATTGACCTATGATCATTGTGAGTATAAAAGAATGCAATTCAAGTTCGAATATTCAATAAGACAATAAGAATGCAACTCAAGAACTCCCCTCACTATGATCATCAAATTTCAAATTTTCGTTTCTCCCTTTGTATAAACTTCTCCCCAATCTTCTCATTAACACATCTTCTCCAAATAAGAGTAGCAAAGAAATATTACACATCTTAGCAAAGAAATATTACACATCTTCTCCCAAAGAAATATCTTTTCATTTAACACATCTTCTCCCCTTTGACAATGGATTCATCAAGGAATCATGCCTTCCTCTCATCCAGAATAACAAATAGAGAATAAAGAAAGAAGCGAAACAAAAGAAGCATAAAGAGGAATATGCATGAAGTGCAATGGGTGGCTTCAATTTTGTATTTTTCAATTTTTGATAAGAAGCTTTGGAGATTACCCAAAAGAACAATATAGTTTCTCTAATATTGCACAAACGACATATCAAGCGACAACGCTAGCAAGATCATGGTAAGACATATATATCAAAGCTAAGCACAAAGGCTCAAAAGTAAAGCATTAGATTTTATCAATTTAAGCAACGCTTCAAATTCAACAAGTTCATCAACGAGGATCCTAAAGTGAAATTGGCCATGTCAAATCACAAAGTGAGATCAAAATCTAACAAAGACCACATGAAGAGTCAATCAAGTCCCGTATTGAATCATTTTGCTCAATATTTTGTAAACGCCCATTTGTCAACATTTTTCTCATTTGCATTGAATATTGAAGTTGACTAATGATCTAACTTAGTGACAAGATCTGGACTAGGAGCCATCCACAAACTCATCCTAAGCTTCGACCAAAAGTTGATTAAAGGTATATCTTAGTAAAGAAGATCTGGACTAGGAGCCATCCACAAACTCTTTCTAAGCTTCTACCGGGCGACAAATCTTGAGGTTCATGTCATTTCGACAAGCAATCCCCATGAGATCGTCTCGTTCATCAAACTATCTCCAAGTTCATGTCATTTGACAAGCGCCTCGTAAGAATAGTTTGGCACAATTTAAGCATAAGACAATCTTGATTTTCATTTTTCACAAGAGCATTTTAGAATCTCAAGAACACAAAAGCTCAAGTAATGGTCAATTTTAGATCAAAGAGCTAACAAAGCAATTACAGCAGGGCCAATGTCACAAGAGGAGCACTAATTGCGCAACTCGCTAAAACATCCACAAATTGCAATTTCTTAGTTTGAGTTGTTTAAAAGGTTCTAGCTCATATAGCAAAGACTTAGCTACACATGTAAAAGCATGATAATTCTAGCAAGTCAAAGAACTAGACATGACATTGAGCAAGAATTGAAATACAAAAGCTCCAAAGGGTAATAGGCAAAGCTTCATCAATTTCAAAAGATAAGCAGAAAATCTTATATTACAATGCATCTTTTTGGATTTTTCATACCACTTGCTGTAACCACTTGTTGTTACCACTTGTTGGATTTTTCATATGAATGCAATATGATACAATGAGATGTAAATAAAAAGCCTAAAAACTTAAAAAGTTCAAAAAGATCACTAAGTTCAGAAAAAGAACAATAAAGATCAAAAGAACAAGGAAAGATCAGAAAAGATCAAACTCCCCCTCAAACCAACTCATAAGAATAAATAACCCCTAACTCGCTTCTCAAGGTGGCAAACCTCATTGGGTCTAAAGATTTGGTGAGGATAAAAACAAGATACCATTTCCGAGTATTACAGTCTACCCCTTAATGTGATTCGACCTCTCAATCTAATCAACGATCCAACGAAAAGAAATAAATACCGGAAATACAACTTAAACAATTTACCTTAAACGCAGTGTCGGGTATTGCTCTCTCATGCGGGACTCCAACTCCCAAGTGGCCTCTCTCTCGATCGATGCGACCAAAGAACTTTGACATACTTGAGGTCTTATTCCTCGTAACCCGTTCGATTCTTCCAATATCTTCACCGGCCGGACTCAAGGTAAGGTCTTGCTCGACAATCAAAGGCTCCAAAGGAATGACATGATCCGGGTCTCTCGAAACTTTCTAAGCATCGAAACATGGAACACGTTGTGAACCCCACTCATAGAATCGGAAGGTCCAAGCGATAAGCTAGCTTCCCAATTCGTACCACGATTGGGAAGGGTCCAACATACCTTGGACTAAGCTTTCCTTTGGTGCCAAACGCACTACGCCTTTAGATGGCGATACTCTCAACAGTAACTTCGCTCCCACCTCGAATTCCAAATCTCGCCTTCCGACATCAACAGAGCTCTTACATCGCTCCTCGCGCCAACAAATTCGCTAACCTCTCGCCACTCTAGCCATCGTCTCACGAACCCAGTCGGGACCCAAGATCGCTCGCTCTCCAACCTCATCCCAAAGACTGCGGGACTGCACTTACGCCCATAGAGAACCTCGTATGGTGCGGCTCGAATCTTGGAATGATAATCGTTGTTATAAGCAAACTCGCCAAGGCTAAATGCTCTTCCCAATTACCTTTCGAGATAAAACACAACACCGAGCATGTCTTCTAAAGTCCGAATGGTGCGCTCGGTCGCCCATCCGTCTGGGATGAAAGGTCGTGCTAAGACGGAGTTGTGTGCCCAATGCACTCTGCAAACTTTCCTGAATTTGGAAGCGAACTTGGCGTCTCGGTCGAAACAATGGTCTTTGGCACTCCGTGCAAACGCACAATTTCTCGTTACATAAAGAGGAGCCAAATCGCTGCCAATTGGTTGTACGAATAGGAATGAAATATGCAGACTTACTGAACCGGTCCACAATTACCCAAATAGCATCCTTTCCTCGCTGCGTGCGAGGTAAACCAACCACAAAATCCATAGATATATCGTCCCATGGCCAAACTGGTACCTCCAAGGGTTGCAACAGTCCTGCTGGTCGCTTGTGCTCAGCCTTGACCCGCTGGCACACTCCACAAGAAGCCACATACTGCGCGATATCAATTTTCATCCGTTTCCACCAGAAACTTTTCTTTAAATCTTTATACATCTTGGTCTCCCCATGATGTACGGTATAAGGAGTACGATGAGCCTCTTTCAAAATCTCCAATTTAACCTGAGACTCCTGTGGCACACAAAGGCGCCCTTTAAATCGCAAAGAATCAAATTTGTCCACACCGGTGACCTCGCTTGCCCTCGGTATAGCGCTTCCTTACTCGTTGGAACATCCGATCTTCTTTGTTGTGCTATTCGCACCCGATCCGGAAGGGCTGACTCTAAAAGCAACTGAGTCTCGGTCTGTGCGGTACCCGCAGAAAGAAATATCCATACGCTCAAAATCAGCAATAAGACAACTGAGGATAGGAGGTGTCGCCTTGCGACTCAAGGCATCGGCTACCACATTAGCCTTGCCGGGATGGTACTGAATAGTAAGATCATAGTCCTTGATCAACTCTAGCCATCTCCTCTGCGCCTCAAGTTCAAGTCCTTCTAGGTAAAGATGTATTTCGTGCTCTTGTGGTCGGTGAACACATCACAAGATTCGCCATACAAATAATGGCGCCAGATCTTCAAAGCATGAATTCTCGCAGCAAGCTCTAGATCATGGGTGGGATAATTACATTCATGCTTCTTCAATTGTCTTGATGCATAGGCAATCACTTTACCATCCTGCATGAGTACACAACCAAGTCCAACTATGGACGCATCTGAATAGATAGTGAATCTCTTCCCAGGCTCAGGAAGAGTAAGAATAGGAGCAGTCACTAATCTATCTTTCAAAGAGCAAAAACTGCGCTCACAAGCATCAGACCACTGGAATCTAACACCTTTCTGTGTCAACTGGGACATCGGTTTAGCAATGGTTGAAAAACCCTCCACAAACCGCCGTAATAGCCACTAAACCCGAAAACTCCTTACTTCTTTAACATTGGTTGGTCTCTTCCACTCAACCACTGTCGAAATCTTACTAGGATCAACTGAAATACCCCTCTGATTAATAACGTGACCCAAAAATCCAACTTCAGAAATCCAGAACTCACATTTCTTCAGCTTGGCATAGAATTGATTCTCTCTTAAAGTTTCCAGTACCAACCGCAAATGGTGGGTGTGATCCTCCTCTGTCTTGGAATAAATCAAGATATCATCTATGAATACCACAACGAAATCATCAAGGTATTGATGCGACATCTTGCTCATGGCTTCCATGAAAGCTGCAGAGCATTCGTTAGTCCAAAAGACATAACCTTATACTCATAATGACCATACCTCGTAGAGAAAGCCGTTTTCTCAATATCCTGCTCACGAACTCGAATCTGATTATAACCCGACTGGAGATCAATCTTAGAAAATATCTTAGCTCCTTTCAACTGGTCGAAAAGGTCATCAATGCGAGGCAAAGGATACTTGTTCTTCACCGTCGCTGATTAAGCGCTTAGATAATCTATGCACATCGCCACCGCCATCTTTCTTCTTAATAAAGAGAACAGGCGCTCCCCAAGGCGAAACGCTCCGCTGAATCATGCCTTTGGACAGCAGGTCGTCCAATTGTTTCTTCAATTCTTCCTGAAATGGCCGAGCCAAACGGTAAGGAGACTTGGACAAAGGCCGAGTCCCCGGAACAAGATCAATCCGGAACTCCACTTTCCTCACCGGAGGCATTCCGAAGTTCTATAGGAAAGACATCGGAAAACTCCTTCACAACCGAATCTCCTCCATACGCTGCAAAGAATCAGTCTTTTCATTGAGGGAGCAAAGTAATCCGACGGTCGATGCACGACGGCTAGGGAATAGATTAGCCAGAACAAATACTGAATCAGACGGTGCGCTGCCCTGGAATACCAGTTCTTCACCGGAAGGAGCTAGCAAGGTCACCGTCTTCCAGAAACAACAAATCTTGGCACGGTATTGGAATAACCACCATACCGTGATAACATCGAATGGTGCCAATTGAATAACCATAAGATTCGCAGTGAAAACCTCATCATCTATCGGTATAGAACAACCGGGACGAGACGGTAGAGCTAGAAATAAGTCCTCTGGGGCCGACTATCACCGACTCGAAAATAAGTGAAAACTCAAACCCACTTTTCTAACAAACTCCAAAGACACGAGCGAGTAAGTAGCCCCGAATCAAACAGACAAAGGCATCATGCGAATCAACAAGTAAAGTACATCACCACATCAGGGCGTCCCAAGGTCTCGAGGGTGGGCATGGCGTAAACCCCGATGCCCGTCAGAAGACGCACCAACACTCTGCGTCGGAAAGCTGGAAACAAATTGGAGGAACAAGCGACGGAGGCGGATGGTGCGGATTCAATAGAACCTGCAGAGGCGCCGGAGTGAAAGCTGCAGTGGACCCCATCTTTGGAGAATACTTGTGGTGCGAACTAGCGAGTCAGTCTGGCCCGAACCTCTGTGGAAGCCGGAGGAAGAAGGCTGCTGAGCGGCTTCCCATTTGATGATACTAGCCGGATTTTGCTTGCACATCGAGGACTTGTGGCCCTCTCGACCACTGCTTCTTGGCATGTTCCTTGAAGGAACATTCGAAGCTCGATGCCCGTCACCACACCGAAAGCACTTCATGCCCCGACACGAAGCAGGGCGCAATCGTGAGGCGAAAGATGTAGAACGTGGCGCCAAGAAGAAGATCGCCATTCTTTGAGCAGGGGCGGGTGGGTTGGTTCTTGTGAAACCTCTTAGCGGTGGTCATTTGAAAAGACCCACCACCTCCACCAAACTCCGCCACGCCACCGCCGATCCACCATAACAGCAGAACCACTGCAACTGCCCTTGCGGCGAAGGAGCTCTTTCCAACTCCATCCTCTAGCTTTGCTCAACCACCGAGCTAAAGTCACGTGACTGTTGCTCCCGAATCCGCGATACTCTGATTGAGGCCCCAGAACCTCTTAGCCTTCTCTTTATCATCACTTGCCACGGGTGGGACAAAGCGCACAGTTATTAAATCCGGCCTCATACTCAGATCTGACATTTTCCTTGCACATAGGTCGGGAGGATTGCTCCATCTTCTCGATGAAGGAGTCGGGTAAAGCCGTGTCTGAACCTCTCCACAAAACTTCCCAAGTAACAAGACCACAGTGGAGTCTGGAAGGCAGGACCCCTTCCCACCAGATGTCGGCCGGGCCCTTCAACTGAAAGGCCACAAATCGCGCCTTCTGCGCGGATGCCACTCTAAGGCTCAAGCGGCGCTCCATGTACCTCAACCAGTCCGCAGCCTGAACCGGTGTACCTGCTCCATCAAAAGTGTCCAGACGAAGCGACATCCACTCACGGAGGCTCATCCTAGCCTCGGGTGGAACAGCAGCAGCAACAGGTTCCGCCACCGGTGCAGCAGCCGCAGGAATGGCCGCCTGCAATTGTTGGCGGAGTTGTTGATTCTCCCTTATTAAGGTCTGAATGAGATCAGCGGTTGCGGCCGGTGGCTCAGCAACCGGAGGCGCAGCTGAGGCAATCTCCTCAGTACCAGCACCAGCCAACCCCTCAGACGAAGACGATGTAGCTGCCGGACCGCGGCCACGACCACCATTACGGGTCGGTGGACGACCACGACCACGGCCTCTACCTCTAGCCATCTATGAACAACACAACAGAAAGAAAATCAAATACATAGCTCAACGAATTGATAAACGAATTTAATTGGGACAAAACCAAGCAATTGCGGAAAAACAATGGTTTACCCAACCCTTCCTATTGTGCACAGTGTGTCATTTTAATATTATTACCACGGACCTGAAGCCCGCTCTGATACCAACTGTAACACCCTGACTATAAGGAAGTCAAGATGTCACCTACAATCTCTACTCTTCAAATGAATAACATCAAGTAGCATAACAAAAGAAGCGATTATTGGGAATATATGAAAACAAGCATTCATCCTCCAGTCTTAATCAACGAAATGGAAGTAAACAGTTCAGCAAAATAAGTAAACAAGGCCATGTGGGCTTATTACATTGCAACACAAATCCTAATTAATGATAATAAAAGTCCTCAAATTGTTTGATAAATGATAGTGAGTGCATCGTGATGAACTACCCTCCATAAGATCATTCTTCCTCGTCATTTACCTAAATAAGACAGTAAAGCAAGAATGAGCCAATAGACTCAGCAAGTAACTGTATGTAACAATCAAACATACAATGAGCCATATATTACAAACACAATTTGAACATATCTTTGAAGCGAATGTATGAATGAATGAAGTGGAATGGTGCATTGAAGGAAATGGACATATTGTAGCATATCTGGGTATAGCGAGTGAAGCACCCGTCGGTGTTCACTTAAAGTATTAAATATGAAGAACGTTTCATACGATTGTCCAACGTGGCCCACATTGGAATGGTGGACTCACGTAACGTGGCCCACATTGGAATGGTGGACTCACGTACCCATCTTGGAATTGATGGGATTTCAAGTGCCCATCTTTGGAATTGATGGG
Organism: Hsuehochloa calcarea; assembly: GCA_036346395.1. Lineage (NCBI taxonomy): Eukaryota > Viridiplantae > Streptophyta > Magnoliopsida > Poales > Poaceae > Hsuehochloa > Hsuehochloa calcarea. The sequence continues at coordinate 35,029,435 of CM070597.1, forward strand.
TCTTACCAAAATATTGTATGCATGTCATGATGATCACATGTCATTATGGAATAGTATTCATAAATGAAAAGAACACATGGCATTAATCTACATATACGAACAAATGTAAACATTCATTCACACATCATACGTGACATCAAACATGGAATACAAATTACTTGCTGCCTATACTGAACGGGTTGGGAGGTAATTGTGATACCCCTCCACTCACCGCTTCACCGCCTACAATAAAAATATAATCAAAATGAGGGCAACGAATAATGCGATGCTACACGTGTCCTCCCTCAATCTTCTAGCCAAACTAACCAAATAAAAGTCAATTTGATCAATTTACCCAACCATTTCAATTAACCCAAATCTGGCAGTCTTACTAGAAAATTCACCACTAAAAAACCGTAAGTCCAAAAGACCTGAAACCAGTGCTCAAATTTTCTTAACTTAACTGGCTACAAAACTCTAGTTGAGGGTAAATTCTAATTCGGCCATTACAGGGGTCTAACCACCCATTGAAAAACTACAACTGCAGTCTGCCCAGAAATCTGAACAGCCCTAAAGAAATTGCTCTAACTTTTACACCACTGATCCAAATAAAGTGATTTTTATCAGCCGGGAAACACGGTGAAATTATCTTCAACAACCTAGTTGGGTGGCCGACCTGATTCTGACTCTAACTAGATCAAAACCTAGGTGCAAATCACTATACCCATCAGTTCTGACAGACAGACCAGCGCGTAGTAAAACAGCCATAACTTTTAATCTACTGGGTCAAAATTCGTGATCCAGGTGCCAAAAGAAAGCTAATGAAATAAGGAACAAAACTCTAGAAGGCGAAATCATCCAATTCTGCCTCTAAGGCACCCAAAACCGAGTTGCAACCTACTGTACAGAACCGATCTACTAACAGAAATACGCGATTCTACCAAAAACATGAAATTGACAACTCTAACGCAATCAAACAGCGATGGGGTCTCTCGTTACCCTTGTAGACCCGAAGAACGATGAGGAACAACTTCCCAAAGCCTTCCCCTCTCCTTCTTTGGCCAGCTCCAACTCCACGAACCCGATTGGAACGAAATCGCCGTGGGAGGAAGAATCGAAGAGGAACACTTGGAAGGCGGGGTGCAGCTCGGGGATCTCCAATGGCAGCCACCAATGGAGAGGAGGCGCCTAGGAGGAGGGGAGGAAGTGAGGCGGCACAAGGGGAGGAGCGGCTTGGGGAGGAAGGGGAGGGAGTAGGGTTTTGGGGGTGGTGCCCCCCTTTGGCCGACCACTAGTGGGGTGGCCGGCCCACTAATGGGCCTCTGGTCGCGAATCTGCGGCCCAAGTTACTGAAATTAACGATACCCCAAGCGAATGGAATTTTCCGCTGAAAAATAGTTTCTTTCGCTCTCTCCGACCTCTTTCTTTCTACCGATCCATTTCCGGAGTATTACAAGATTGTTCGTGCAGCACAAAGCCGGAGAAGTGGAAGAAAAATGAGGAGGAGAAGAGCGGAGTACCTTTTGTACACTGGAAGTTGCAACCGCGTGTGTGCACGATTTTTCATAACTTGCAACCGCCGTGCACTTGAATTTTGAACGAGTCTTTCGCACATAAGGTGGCAGTTCGCCTTGTCAGTTGACCACCACTCCACCTGGGTCACCATCACCGGGGCGAGATTGACTGGCGGCGGGGGCTGAGGGCAGAGGCGGCGAGCGGAGGCGGCGAGGCGAGAAGGCGGAGGCGTAGGTACCACTCCACTTGGGTCGCTATCACCGGCGAGAAAATCGCGCGGCGAGGCGAGGCGAGAGGCGAGAGCGGTCTTAGGGTGAGGCAAAATGGCGGATCTGAGGGGTGAGGGCAAGATGGCGGCACGGTTGGCGATAGGCCGCGATAGCCATGTAGATGGGCAAGGTGCGAGGGCGTCGTGGTGGCTCGGGACGCAGGTGAGGGAGGGTCGAGGGTGAGGTGTTCTGGCGGGAGGGTGAGAGTGGGCAGGGGTGAGGTAGAAGCGGGTGAGGAGGACGGAAGGACGGAGGCGATGAGGCGGAGGGGTGGCCGACGAGGCTAGAGGGACAGAGAGCGGACGGAGGCGGCGATGAGGCGGAGAGGCGGCCAACGAGGCGGAGGCGAGTAGGCGGAGGCGGCCGATGAGGGCGAGGGGGCGATGAGGCCGATGAGGGCGGAGGGGCGAGGATGGGAGGGGATTCATCGGGGCGTGCGTGGGAGATTGCATCAGCGTCGGTGGAGGTCGGGCGATGAGAGCGAGGGAGGAACGGGGGTGTGGGCAGTAGGTGGGGGGTAGGTGGCTGGGTGGGTGGACGATTTTGGTGTAGAGGTAAACTCCAAATTATAGTAGTAGAGATTATACTACTCGGGGCTCCATGTTTGTCGTGGCAGGCCGTCGTCCGCCCTAACGACGAGACGACCGAGGACTCGCAGCGTAGAAGGTACAGTACCACTTCAAATTTTGGCTCGAACCAACCATTAACCAATGCCTGCATGACCCTGTCGCTGACGTACAACTAACGGACCCCTCTCACTGACCTCGCTGTCATATCCTCCTCTCCCTGCCAATTCAAAACCCTACCTGCCTCCTGCTGCCACTCCACACATGCGTCCAACTCCGCCCAGCCAAGCCAAACCAAACCCCGTTCCAGCCCTCGGGTGCCCCACATGTCACAGAGCGCGCAGAGCCACGGAGGCCGCGCTGCGTCGCGCTTTGAACTGGCCTTGGGCACGCCGCGCGCGAGCCCGCGCACCGAGACGGCACGGGCCTGTGTCAAAGTGTAGCGACAGCACGGCAGCAGCGGCCCGGTTTGGGTTAAACTGATGCGCGGGGACGCCTAAGCGCGGGGCCCTGCATGGCAGTCGCGGCGATCGAGCAGGGGAGGAAGCGGAGCCCGAGGCAACGTGACACGGCGCGAGCTGGATGCGGAACGAGGCCTTGCGCCGCGGTTAGCAAAATAGCCACATTAACTGCGGCCCAGACCCGGCTCGAACCAGCGTCCGAATTTAAAATTTGTGCGGGTTCCCACGCCCGAGTTAACTGCAGCCTGGCTAAGAAGAAAATACGATGGGAGGGTCACCCCAACACTCGTTGATTTGGTTGGTCTAGTGGGAATTAACCCTCTCTAGCAAATTTCCTTCCGCTCGGATGGGCTCTGCTTCTGCATGGGGCGGACATGCAGGCAGGCGGTTCACGAGGCCCGGGCCAGAGCGTCGCCGCCACGTGGAGCGGCGCGGGCAAAGTTACTGCAAATGGCTGCTCTACGTGGCTGTCCGCGTGACATGGCGCGATGTGATACGGTGGCGCCGTTGCGCGCAAGTAAGAGGCCCGTGCAGACGTGCAGTGACGGGCGTCGTGTACGGTGCACGGGCGGTAGCCTTTCTTTCGTAGGTGAAGGCCCCAGAGAAGGACGGGTGCTGTACTTACACTGAACCAGCCTAGCTACCGGGTGGATCCAGCCTTGTGGGTCCTTTGCGGCTGTGGCACGGCCCAACGGTAAACGATTGCGCGATTGTGCGAGCTTCGTTGGGTTAAAGGTGTTTTGCTGCATGTGTGGTGTTGGGTTCTGCACTGCAATTTACGAGAGGGAGTATTTTCTCCATTGCTAGTGCCGATCAAGTCGTAAATTGCCAAACGTGGATTTCAGTAAGACTTATTTGACCTATACAACCTAAGTCGCCCTCGTGGGTTTCACTTCTTTGATCTATGGACAACCTCGACGTAAGTGTGTACAATCAATTTCTAAACTCACGTGATACCGATAAATATCATAACTCATTGCTTATGTACAGATACATTATGAAATGTGTCCGTCGAATCAAAGAACCGGTGGGTTTCCTCGACCCACACGTGGTCTCTGAGCAAACAATCAACCAAGACGCATCCTACGTCGAGAATTACATAAAAATAGGATTGCTTGCTCTGGACGACAAGGACTACATAATGGTGCCCTACAACCAGAAGTAAGTGCTTCAATATTTGCTATACAAATTATGTTTCAACATAGGTTTATGACTATAGCGACATACATGAGTCGGTTCCACTGGATTCTTCTGATTCTTGTACCAAAGAGGAACATGGTATTGTACCTTGATTCTCTACTCAACAAAAATCACGACTTCACCCTTCTTAAAGGAATACTCGACAGGTATGTTCATTTCCTCCGCACATAACTCTATTGTAGTCTTCCTTCGTTTGAAATGGATAATGATAACTTTTTTTGAATCATGTAGGGCGTTTATCGGCTATGTTGTCGAGGGAGGTTTATACAAGGGAACGAGCGCCACACTGACTCACAGTATGCGATTTCCGGTACGCGCTACAACACAATAATCATATATCATACTCCGTAATATTGCGTCTCGGTATTTGTACATATATATGTAATTCTATTTTTGCGGTCTGCTTGACAAAAGCGAGATCACCTATCGCATTCTATGTATGCCATCATATCGCTATTGATTGCTTCTAAGGCGACGATCCCGTGTTTGTCAATCTCGTAATAATTATTTACTAATTATAAATTTAAATATATATGCTTACTACTTTACTCCTGCTAGCGACAAGGCTTGAACATAGAGTTAAATGCAATCGAGATGGACCAGGTCACGCACGTTCGAGGAGAGCTCTGCGGCTTCATCAAGGCAGACATAGTTAACACCACCGGAGAGTTTCACGCCGTCGACACCGATGAACGACCTCGAAACAATTGATTCAATATTGTAATCCACTTTGGCTGGTTGTAATTCAATTTGTAACTCTAGCGACAATATATACTTGAAACATTCTTTTGTAATTGATTTTGAGTTAAATGATCACTTTGAGTTGTCAACAATTATACGTGATATATTTACGCTTGCTAGTTTTGAGAGGGCATGGCTAGCAATTCACGAGGCTAATAAAATACGATAAAAATTAATTAGGTCTAAAGACTTATCACAAACGGTTCGTGGTTACAAGCGCTGCGTGATTACGTAGTATCACAGACGGTTTCAACCACGAACCGCAGTTCGTGGTTGGGCAACCGCGTGATAAGACTTATCACGACAGTTTTCAGCGTGCGTGATAACCGCCTGTTATCACAGACATAAAATTTCAGACGGTTAAAAAATTGTATGTGATGACTGTTACGAACCGTCTGTGATGAGCTTTTATGTAGTAGTGTTAGTCTTAAAACGTGAAATGGATGTGGGTTGTAATTTTTTTTAACTGCAGCCGGTTCTTGAATTCAAGATCTCTCGGTTCTGATACTATATTGAGTTGCATGCAATAGTCTTCACCAAAAAAAATAAACTAACGAAGAAAGACGGATAATTCACTTATATTTTAAATTATGCTTCAACGAAAGACAGACCGACAGTTCACTTATATTTCAACTTATACTTCAATCGAGAATTAACTATATTTCAAATTATAAAAACGGACAGTTCACTTGTATTTCAACTTATACTTCAACGAGAAGAAATCAATGGCAAATGATCGACGGTACAAAAAAAAATCTCAAATTTGCCAAAGTGAGCCGGGGTAGGGTGTACTTTGTACTTTGTACTTTGTTCCGGCTGTCGCAGAGCAATAGCATAATTGTGGACCGTGTATTGGGCCTGGCAAGGTGAGCCCGTCCTATATTTGGGCGGCAACTGGGGCCGATATTGACCCAGAATTCAGAGTCTCCGACTGTGTGGCGATAGTTGTTAAGGTGAAGTTGAAACCTCCCAATCAAGGTGTCAATACTCCATTAAAAAAAGTGTCAATACTCTTCCTCCCAAAAAAAAAAAAAAGAAAAAAAGAGAGGTGAAGACTCGAGATGGTCAAGTAGGGTAGTTAAAGCTGTACATTAACCTGCCCTTTGGAATCTCTGAAAGGAGAGAAACCAGAAACCACAAGGCTTTCCAGAGCACGAGCCTTCAACCGCATCAGGTTGTTTAGCTAATTCAACAGGAGATGTCGATCTTAGCGCAAAGAGGAGCTTCAGTCCATCATTAGGCCAGGTTCTTCTTCCTGGTGCTGTTGTTTTTGCTGCTTCTTCTTTTCTTTTTCATTTTGTTTCTAGCCTTCCTCTGATTGTTGTCTGTTCGGTCCTTTAATCGGGCTGATCTGAACTTCATTCTATTTCTTCTTCTTTCAATGAATGGCAGCACTCCTGCGTCCTGCCCACTTTCAAAACAATATATATAACCTACACTGTCCCTGTACTTAGGAGTAGGATGGTGCAAGCGTGCGGGGAAACAAATATCCGTGACATCATAGATACACATTTGTAAACATGATATTGTCTTTGATATTTTACAAAAAGGAAAAGCTTAGATGTTTCTTGAGCCTTTACAAAAGTATAACATCTGGACCATCTAAAAGGTATAACATCTGGATACCATTTTTTTGAAGCAAAAGGCAGAAACTTCGCCATTCAATTAAGAGAGGAAGAGTTTAAAACACGAATGTTAAAGGAAGGAAGCTCCGGCGCAGACACCGGGTGGAAAAGACAAACAGGAACTAAAAAAATTAAGGGAAGGAAGGGCACTATAAGAACTTGTTTGGATATGTTATGATCCGATTTAATTTATTTGAATTAATTTAAAATTTAAACTAAAATCTATTTCAAACCAAAAATATTGATTCTAATTCCTCCCTACCAAAATAAATCCTAAAGAATCCAAACTCTTTGAAGGCTACTTGTGTGGTTCTACGTCTTCTTTTGCTATGTCGGGCCAAATGTTGAGTTGAGGCCACCTGGTTTTGAAACACCGTACCGTCTCTCTCTCTCTCTCTCTCTCTCTCTCTCTCTCTCTCCAGATGTTCCACGTAGATGGCCACACCTTTGGCACCATCTTTGCAGCTTGATGCCACCAGTCCAGAACGGTAGTCGAGTCCTGTGGATGGGGGTAGAGGTGGGCATTGGGCCGGCCGGACACAGGTTTGTTATGTTTTGAGCCGCGTCATGTTGTACCAGTTCAGCTTGGTCACCCTATTGTGCCTGTTGTCCTGGCCACTTCGCTTTCAACTAAGCCCAAGCATGGTCCAAAGCCTATCGTGTGGGTCGTGCCGTGCCAGTCCAAGCCCAGCCCTAAGTAACTATAGACGGCGGAGGCGGCGATGGCAGCAGCGACCGTGCCACCGCCATCTTCATTCCTCTCATGCCCGTCTTATTAAAAACCTAGTTAAAATTGAATTAATTGCGTAAAAACATAGGCACATAAATATTTCAGAAAAAAGTGAATTTTTCTTGATATTTTACGGATACAATGTTACTACCTCGTTAAAAACCTTACGCCCCGAAGTAGGGTTCCCCGAGTAAGGAAAAGAGTACAGTAACAACATGCGTACCTATTAACTACTCATCAATGTCGAGATCGTTTATGTGTTCGATGTCAGTGTACACCTGCACGATCTCAAGATCCTCCAGTTGATATTGTTGCCGTTCTTTAGCCAATTCCCAACCCTTGGTGCATGTGATTACTTCCACCATCCTAGGCGTGAGGATGATCTTCTTTCTTCAATTATTCTTCCTACCATGCTGAACGTTGCTTCTGAAGAGACAGTGGACACCGGCACCAGCAGCACATCCTATGCGAAATGTGACAACACATAAAATATCCGCTTGTTGTTCTTCCACCACTCAAGCAAGTCTATCTTTCCATCGAAAAGATTAGGATCGATGTTTGCAAAATCATGCTCCAGGTAGTGGTTTAGCTCTGATACAGAATTCAAACAAGGGGGCCGCCTGAGACTGAGAGGACGAAAAACAGGACTCGCCCTTTAGCTTCTTCCACAAGTGGGATATTAAGCTTTTTTTTTCCTTGTTGTGTCTGTTGTGAGGCCTCCAATTTTGTGTTACTACCGAATTTATCATGATACATGCAGAAGACACGAAAAAACTCCTCTTTGACATGTGCGAAGCTTCCGAGTAATTAAGACCGAGGCATTCACCTATTCCCTCCATACCGATCTACAAACCTGGCAATATTTTCGAATGATCGAAAATAGTAGTAAAGCAATACACTTGTGAAATAGAACTAAAATATTTAATAAAATTTTCCTCTATTGGTGCGACAACGTGACTTAAAAGGGGATCCTCTCTAGATTTGGCAATCTTGTCTGCAATTAACCAAATAAATTTTATAACTAAGGAAGAGGTAGGGTAATAAACGTACGATAAAATATTTGTTGCTTTATAAAAAGGTTTTAAAAACTCTTGAAAACGAGTAGCAATATGCAAATCTAAATTAGTAACTACTAATTCATTGTCTTGAAAGTTAGCATTGACAAAAACGGATATGACATGTTTGTATCCTTGTAACTGGTTTAACATGGTGTATGTCGATTTTCACCTCAACTTCATGCCAAGACCGAATTTTTTCCTCCTTCCCATTGGTTGTGCAGTACTCCGCGAACCTGGCTGCCACTTGTGGAGAATTTGTGAGGTAGCGATGGTGTCGCGGACACTGTTCAAATATCCGCCAATCGCTTGCATACCGTCTTGAACAATAAGGTTCAAGATATGACATACGCATCTCTGATGGAGAACATAACCACCAATATACGTCTGCAATCTTGGGTGAGGATGTTCATAACAGTCGTGTTCGCTGATGCGTTATCAAGAGTTATAGAAGTAATCTTATTATCTATCTTAAAATCATCAAGTACGTGTAGTATACACTCGGCAATAGCCTCTCCTGTGCATGATTCGTTAATTAACTTAAACTCTATGACTCTTATTTAGCTTGTAATTATCGTCTAAATAATGGGCTACAACACTAAGGTACGCATTTCTCTGGTGTGATGATGTCCAAATGTCTGAAGTTATAGCAAAAGAGATCTGAACTTGTAGGAATAGTTCTTTTAGCTCTGCTAGTTCCTTATGATACATCCGTAAAATATCAGATGTAGTTGTTATCCTACTAACATGTTGGTACCGTATGCAAAAACCGCGTTGGACCGTTCTTTCGAACGCACAACTTTCACCCATCCTAATCGGTTGACCTTCCGCAATAATATATCTAGCAATTTTCTCACGGGCAGAAAGCAGGTTGTATACCCAAGTACTTACAGAGCCATCGACTCGAAGTTTAGTTGTGTTTGTACTCCTCCCCCTTGGCTCTGCGCCCCAATCCTACGCAAGCATGCTTTATAGTGTCGGTTCAAGTGCCCTGTCCATGCAGCTGTACGAGTAGTTAATTTAGCTTAATTACAGGTTGCGATATCTACCGTTTGACCATCTTGGATTTCCTGGCCCTAGGTCATGTGCTTTCAGCAATTCGTCCTTCGTCCAGACTGGCCAATGTTGCAGTCCATGGACGTGGGAGAGAACTTTGAAGTTCCCATTGGCTCGGACCTCCCCTGGTACTCCTTGTAGCCCTCCGTACCGTTCATGTGATGGTCATCCATGTCGTAGTCTCCCATGCTTGGTGAGAAATGGCGAGTATTAACGGGAGTCGGAGCCGGAGGAGGATTAAGGGAGCGGCGGCGAGAGCTTACAATAAGTCGCGCTGCTGTCCTTTTCGTGCTACGACTCCTCGATAGCATACCGCTCGGGAGCTCCTTGGTGCTCCGACTCCTTGGTAGCATAAAGGATGGATGGATGGTGAATAAATTGGGAGAGTAGATGGATATTGAAAAAATGAGGAGAGTAGATGGATGATGAAGAAATGAGGTGAGCTGAGAGTGGATGAATAAATGAGCACGGAGCTTCATTTTATAGGCATGGTCGTGCGAAGCATCGGAGAGAAGAAACACATGTAGAGCCGTTGCTTCTATGTGCTTATCACATCAAATTTATGCCATGTCTCGCGTCTCGCGATTCATGTAGAGCCGTTCACTCTGTCTCTCGCGGCTTGCCCGTTGTCTCTCGCGATTGAAAAAAGACATGACTGTTCTTGCCCGTTGTCTCTCGCCTGTCTCTATCAATTTAAAAGAAAGCAAAGCTTCAGTCCTCAATCCTCACCACCACCCAGATTCCCTCTATTCTTTATTTCCTCTCTCTCTCTTGCATATTTCCCTAGATTCCCTCTCCTCTCTCTCTCGCTTTCCCAGTTTCCCGCCCGACTCGGTTCCACATTTCCACTTCCATCGCCCCCATCGCCTCCCTAGTCCCCCTCCTGGTGCTTCTTCTACCGAGGCACCGAGCCCCCATCGCCACCCATCGCCCCCTGCCCCCCATCGCCTCGCCTCCTGGTGCTTCTTCTTCTACCGAGCCACCATCACCCCATTGTTGGCCCGGTCTTTGGAGCCGCCTCCCTCTGGTGCTCCATGGTGGCCTGGCGCCGCCGTTGCCGTTGGCTTCCTCGCAGCTACCCGTATGCCTCCCCAGACCGCTCCGACACGCGTGCGCCTCCCCCCTCCTCGACCGGCATGGCCTTCGGCCGCTGACCCCTTGCCTGCGCCCACGACTCTTCTCCCCCCATGGCTCGGCCCCACAGTGCTGCGCCGGCTTCATGGTGCCGCCGGCCTCGGTTTAGGCCGCCCGGCTCCTCCTATGAGCCCCTGCGCTTCCCCATGGCGCCGCGCTAAGCCCGCGGGCTCGGCCTGCGCCCACAGTGCTCGCGCCTCTCCGCTCCCGTGCCACAGCGACGCCGGCCTATATTCTTGCCTCGTGGTGGACTTGCGATCTTGGTCCAGTGGTGGGGCGTGGTCTGGCGGAGCGGCGGAGGCGTGAGGAGGCGTGCCGGCCATGGGAGGCTCCCCGAGGCCCGGCGTCCCTAGTGCTCGCGCCTCTCCGGCTCTCCATGGCGAAGCTCCCCGAGGCGGCCGTGGGAGGTGTGCCGATCGTGCCCGCGTGCTCACCGTGCCATGACGACCCGAGCACGACACGATTTGCCATCTTTGTCTTGCCGACCTACCACCGTTGGTACATGCCCGGCCGGCACGCCACGTCGGGCGTCGGCCGGCCTCTGGGCCTCGGGCTGCCCGAAATGCGGCCCCGACTCGGTTGTAGGCTGGGGTGGTGTAGGATGTTGCAGTTTACAAGGCAAGAACCGTGTACCAGTACCACACTTCAATGGCAAAAGGAGCCAGGGGCGGATTCACTGTAGCTTAGCAGGGTGCACTGGACACCGGGTCTAAAAATCATTTTTCTTTAGAAATAACGATGTATATATAGCGTGGACACCCCTAACTCAATACGAGGGGACATCCCAACTTCTCAATCCATTCCACAGCATCGGCCAGCCGATTTGCCGAGGCCCAGGCCCAGCCGAGCCATAAGGCACATCACATCACCATCAATCAATGTCCAAGAGTCCATCAGTCAGACCATCATGTTATTGCACAGCACAAGCACGTGGCCCACATACCAAATACCAATGACCATCAGTCCATCACATTATCACGCACATCACAAGCACATGGCCCACATCACATTGACCGATTCACACAGCACAACCGCACTGAGCACATGCACACAACACACTATCTACTTTTCTTTATTCTCTTTGCCGCCTAATCGCCTCGTCGGTTTGTTCGTCTCGCGAGTCTGCGACTGTTCGTTGTCTAGTGCCTATTCCTTCGCTAGTTACTGCCGACGGCCGTTCCTTCGCCAAATCGTTTGTTCGGCTGGGCACTTGGGCCGCCCGTAAGTAGGCCATGCTCCGCAGCCTCCATTGGTGCTCGACTCCCTCGACGCCTGAACCTTGAAGTCTCGGACGCAGTCACGCTACCACGCAGGGGTAGGCAGTCCTCGGTGAGTTCGATTTCCCTAAATAATTCTGATTTATCTCAAGTCCAATAACTAATTTTGTGTTTTAGAAATTCAATTTGTTGATCGTTTGTTAATTTTTCCTAAATTATAGGGTTATGGTTTTCAATTGTGATAGTATTTGGAATACCCCAGTGACAAATTGGAAGCGAAATTGCAACTTGTGAGTGATCTATGTGACCAACTGAATATTTAAGAACAATATCAAGTAAGCCTTGCAATTTGATATTGTTAATGAACATAATTATGTATCTATCATGCGTGCATCTATTTTTTAGCAGTGCAAATATCTAATGGGATATTCAATAATTAGCAAATGACAGGTAAATTTATGGAAAGGTTTCTTAAAAGGAAAGCACCACCGCGGAGGATAATTTTTTTGATATGATTTCTATGTTGTTGAATGTGGTGGGTGGATCTTCCAAGAGAAGGGACATGATTAGAGATATCAGCCGAGAACGAGTGCATGATGCCTTAAGCTGTGGACTACTTAAAACTGGGATAGGGTTAAGTCAAGAGTTGTGTCTTCAAAGACCCGGAGACACTCGTTGGAGTTCTCACTACAAGACTCTTAAGAGTTTGGTTGATTTATTTCAACAGTTGTCAAAGTGTTAGAATATGTGGAAAAAGAAGACATGGATGACAAAAATAGAAGGCAAGCATGGGGTCTTCTAGTTTATTTTCAGTCCTTTGATTTTGTGTTTTATTTGCAGCTTATGTTGACTATCTTGATAATCACAAACACCTTGTCATTAACTCTACAACGGAAGGATCAAGACATTGTGAGTGCCATTAAATGTGTGAAATCAACCGAAAGCCATTTGGATGAACTTAGGAGGCATGAATGGGAATCTGTTCTAGATGAAGTATATACCTTCTGTGAGAAGCATGACATTTCCAAATTGAAAATGGGAGAAGCATATGTGAATCCAAAGAAGCCACGCCAAAAAACTGGAATTACCAACAAGCATCATTATAAAGTGGATTGTTTTAATGATGTTCTTGATTGGCTACTTCAAGAGCTCCATAGTCGCTTCAATGAGAAAACCTATGAATTGCTCATTTGCTCGGTTGCTTTGAGTCCAAGAGAATCATTTCGCGATTTCAATTTAGAGTATTTGATGAGTCTAGCTAAACTTTATCCCAATGATTTTGATGATAGAGAATTGAGGGACCTTAGCCATCATCTTCGCCTTTACATTGCCGATGTGCAAGTGGATGATAGATTCTCTAACATAGAGACTATTAGTGAGCTTTCTCAAAAAATGGTGGAGACAAGGAAACATATTTGCTATCATTTGGTTTATCGCCTTTTGAAGCTAGCACTAGTTTTACCTATTGCCACTGCTACTGTTGAGAGATGTTTTTTAGTTATGAAAGTTGTAAAAACATGTTTGTGCAATTGCATTGGTGATGACTTCTTGCGTGATAGCCTTATTTGCTATGTGGAGAAACACGAAATGGGAAGAATTACCAACGATATTGTAATTCGCCGCTTCCAAAACTTGAAAGAGCGTCGGAACAAGGCATAAAATGTAATGTACTTATCTTCATTCGATCATTACATGATTTTTTTACATAAAATTTTACTAAATATTTATTCTCTTTTTTTAGGCTATCAAGGTCGGATGTTGTGTTTTGCCGATGCCGGCCGTCTTTTGTTCATGAGTTGGACCTTTATTCATCATTATTTACTTTGCTGCAATTAACCAATAGTATAATACTACTTGTAAGACTTCATTTTGGTAAGCACTTTGGTCGCTACTATTTTATCTAGTCATGTTGAATTATTGAACACATTGCTATTAAGTACAATATTGCTTGATAATTAAACACGTATAATATGTATCGGGAGTGGATACCCAATCATTTTCGTTCTGAATCCGCCACTGAAAGGAGCAATGGAGACATAGGTGTGTCCCCGTTTCCTTGTTGGCATTGCACAGGGGCAGGTTTCCTTGTTGGCATTGCACAGGGGCAGGTGCGCTGATGTGGCTATCCTCGGATCGCCACATCTGGATACCCATTACCAGGGGATACGCATCCTCTGGCTTGCTTCTTTGACGGCACAAATGCGCAGTAATTTTTAAGCACTAGTCAACTAAGTCCAGGCAGAGAATCTGCTTCCTTACCAAGGGCCCTATCTAGGTCAGATTCATCTTACCTTCAGCTAACATGGTACATCTTACCAAGCGAAACTTGCTTTGTAATAAGAAGTTGAAACCCTTTTTGCAAATGTACTCTTTTTAGGAAGCTGAGAGATTTACAAAATCACAGTAATCATTTGGGATTCAACAGAAAAATAAGAACATGTACTATGCTACTCTTGCAGAGTCTGGGTGCAAGCAAACTTTGACAACAGTGGGCTACTTTTAAGTCAGCTTGCATAAGCCCCAACATGAAGGAGATATTGTTGGCTTATTTTTCGTCAAGCAATGGGTAGACTCCGGTCTGCACCCAATTTTATTTCTGAAAAACCTAACACACTTTTTAAAATTCAGAAAAATGTTGGCTACCAGAAAAAAAAATCAAACTATCCACTTCTTCACCAAAACTGGAGTAGTGGGCATGACGGCGGCCGGAAAAGCGTGGATGGAGGTAAAAATAGTCAAAATGCTGATGCATGCGCTCTCCGATCTAGGCAAACACCAGTCAAAAAGCTGACCTACCGCAACCACACCACCATCGAAATGTAGTTTTTGTTGTTATGATAATATTTTGTTGTTATGTAATTTATCAAAATATTGCAACCGATGTGTACAATATTAGTGTTTGAACTTTACGTTCGAGTACTAGTTATATCATTATTTTAGCGTTTGGACTATAAATTCGAACGCTAATTGCGCCATTATTTTTTCGATTGGCTTTTGCTAGTTTAGTATAGGCAAACACGTTATGTTTCCGTTTCTTTTCCTTCCAAAGGACTGCATCGTTACTCTCAAGTATCAAGAGAAAAAAAAAGGAGAGCAGCTCTCTCTCTCTCTCTCTCCACCGTTGAGCGGTAAAAGCAAAAGCAAAGCATAGATTTTGGCAGAACGGAGACGACAGAGTTCCCCAATCTTGACCTCGGAGTGGTCGCGCAGCTCGCCGTGCTCGCACCGGCGGTGGCGTCTGCGAAGCTGATGCGCGACGGAGCTCATGGCAAAATCGCGATACAGCTGCGTCCACCTCCGGAGCTGGCCTCTGCGCGCCGACATGCCGCTTGGGGGCGACTATGGACCAGGGAAGGGAAACAAGGAAGCCGGAGTATCGTGTGAAGGCGACAATGCAGGAGGCGAGGTCCTCAGCGCAGCACCACAACGGCGCCTTCTAGGAGCCCCTCTCCGCCGCTCTCCTCCGCGCGTCCTCCCCGGCCAAGGCGCACCTCGTGAGCGCTTTCTCCTCCCCAGTCCCGTCACTCGATCTGTTGTTTGGTTCTATTTAGGTTTAGTAGTTGCGGAGGGGAAATTCCCCCTTTTCCCATGGGTCATGGGTCGGATCTGCAATGGATATGGTAGTAACATGTTTTAGCTTGTATTAACGCCTATTTCTCTGCGAGCTTGTGGTGCATGGTTATATAATGACATTTGTGGATATGACAGAGTGCTATCGAGGATTTACATTAAAAAATTATGGTCCATGGAGCACTGCAGTATATTTTTAATTTGTACGTTTTCTATACTAAATCTTCACAGGAAACAAATAAGTCCTGGGAAACTGGCGAGTAGCAATTAAATAGAACAACACTACTAGCGGGACTCTGCGTATGAACTAATTAGTCAATGCAGATCCCTGAAGTGCAGAATGGTTAAGTAACTTGAAAATATTACATGATTGTCGAAGTAATAGGAAAAGTAGTTTGCAAGTAAACTAAGTGGACATATTGTAGGAATGCGTGTTAAATGGTTGAATCAGCTGCTTCCCTTATTGCAATCCTTGGTTTTGTTGATACATTTTGGCATAGAAGTGCCAAACGATGGGTGCATTGAAATTTGAAGCATTCACAGCTGCATAGTGCTCTGATACATGTATGAAATTTTGGTAATAGGGAACCTCCGAATTGTTAGATGTATATTGTTGTTTGTGTATTTCCCCATTGTATAAGGGACTATATTGTTGTTTGTGTATTTCCCCATTGTATAAGGGACTATATTGTTGTTTGTGTATTTCCCCATTGTATAAGGGACTATATGCATATATGCTATACTTGTACTGTATATATATTGGCCCATTGGTCTCATGACGTATACAAGCGCTATTCATAACATGGTATCAGAGCGTACCTAGGGTTTTTGTCGTCACATCGCTCTCGTTCATCCCCCGGCCGCCGCCTAGCTTTGCCATCTCCACTGCGCTTGCCGTCGTCGCCTCGGGTTTCGTCACCGCCCGGCGCCAGACGCCGTTGGTTCCTCTACACGGCTTCCTCGGGTTTCGTCACCGCCCGACGCCGGCCGCCGCTGGTTCCTTTTCACGGCTTCATCGTGCTACTCGAGCTCGCTGCTGTCTTGGGGAGGAGTGGTGTCGCCATCGTCTTCATCGAGCGCAGGTCGAACCCGAAGACGACTTCTTGCGCCGTCGTCGCCTGGAGTTCATCAACCCCGTCTTCACTACCTGCCGCTGGATCTTCTTGCGCGCAGGTGATTGATCGGCCGCCTCCTCCGCATGAGCTGTTGATTGGAAGCTCGATCCGGCGTCACTCGAGGCCGCACCACCTAGATCCGGAACCGGGTCTTCTTCGACGCGGGCGACAGGGGCTGACTCGTTCGCCGTCGATCGGCGCTGATCCACCGCCGCCGCTTGTGTCGGGGAACCCTAGTTCCCCGTGCGTGTTTTTTTTGGCTGCCGGGCCGTTTGGCTCACGGGCCGAGCGAAGCAATTGCTTTGGGTGTTAAGTGAGCGGCCCGGAAGAAGAAAAAAAGGGAAAAAAAACGTCGTTCTAACCGCCGCGCCGTTCAGCGCCGCATGTTAGACTTTGTTGTCTTGGTCGCCGCGCCGTCCAGCTTCGCCTACCAATGGGCACTGTCTCTGTTCCTCGTTGTCCAGTAATCTTCGATGGTCTCAATTATCGGGACTGGTTTCAGTACATACGCCTCCATATGCATGGTCAACATCTTTGGGATTTTCTCATCGGCGAGTTGCCTTGTCCGCCTCGCCCTGTTCCACCTGTTGAGCCCGTGCTCTCGAAGGATGGTTCCGAAGACACTAGAAAGGGTATCTGATGCTTTTGAGGACGTCATGGCGACTTTTCAGACTTAGTATGCTGCCTACAAGACATGGATTAATGAGGATGCACGTGCCTCTGCTATTCTGGTTGCTAGCATGGAAGTGCATCTCACCGGGGATGTGGTTGGCTTGGCCTCAGCACAGTTGATGTGGGAGCATCTACGCAACTGCTACGAGCCGTCTGGTAATTCTGTGTCCTTCTGTTGTGCGTCAGGAGCAGTGGCTGCAGTAGGGAGATGCCACTGTGGACGATTTCTATGCCCAGTTATCTGCGGTATGGTGTCAGATTGACTCTTTGGGACTGGATGTTTGTCATACTTGTCAGTACTGTCAGCGCTAGCAGTCTCACCTGGAGCTTCGTCGCATCTACGACTTTTTGACACATCTTCGGGCTGAGTATGAGCAGACTCGTGCTCAGTTGCTGGCACGACACCCTCGTGTGACTCTGTTGGAGGCCCTTGCAGCTGTTCGTGCTGAGGAGATTCGCCTTCGTGTTGCGGGTCTGCTGTCGTTCCAGTCGTTTCCTTCGGTTCTGACAGCTCCTCCCGCTTCTACACCTGCTACAGCTACCCCATCACCAGTTGTGTCTTTACCAGTGATAGCTGTTGTTGGTAGGGGACTCTATTGCACCTATTGCAACAAGCATGGACATGTGGAGCTGTTCTGCTACAAGAAGGATTTACGTCGTGATGGCCATCCTCCGAAGAGCACTAGTGATTCCTCCTCTCGTAGAGCTCTGGTGTTCGATTCTCGAGAGTTTCTCACCTTCTTTGCGTCGCATGACTGCTTCTGCACCGTCTGGTTCTGTTGGTTCTACTGCACAGTCTTCTAGTGAGAGACCACCTTCTACTTCTTCCTCGGGTATATCACATTGGATTCTTGACTCTGGTGCTTCCTTTCATATGACATCTGATTCCACCAGTCCCACTTCCATTTGTTCTTTAGCTGCTCCCATCACTGTTCAGACAGTAGATGGTACCTCTCTTTCTGTCGCAGAACGAGACACTCGTTTGAATTTCTTTTTTTTTCTTTCATATTCCTGTTGTTTCTCATGTTTCCAAATTAACCATGCAACTCTTATCTACTGGTCAGCTCACTGATCATGGCTGTCGTGTTATTCTCAATTCTGATTCTTGTTGTGTTCATGATCGACGCATGAGGACTCTGGTTGGTACTGACCCTCGCTGTCATGACTCACAGCGTCTTTGGGAGCTTGACTGGCTTCATCTTCCTTCCACTGCCCTTGCCAGTCTTGTCGCCTACACTGTCGCCACTGCTTTTGCTACATCCTCTGCTGCATCTTTTGCCCAATGACATAATCATTTGAGACATCTTTGCGGGTCGTGTCTATCTTCTTTAGTTCGTCGCGGTCTTTTCGGGTCTGTGTCTGATGATGCTTCTCTAAATTGTTAGTGTTGTAAGCTTGGTAAACAGCTTCAACTTCCATATCCTTCCAGTGAGTCAGTGTCACAGCGTCCTTTTAATCTTGTTCATTCTGATGTATGGGCCCTGGCTCCTTTCATTTCGAAAGGGGTCATCGATATTATATAATTTTTATTGATGACTTTTCTCGCCACACATGGATATATTTTATGTCATCTCGTAGTGAGGTTTTATCCATCTACAAGACTTTTTCCACTACGATTCGTACTCAGTTTGATTCTCCTATTCATGTCTTTCGTGCTAACTTTGCTGGGGAATACTTGTCAGGAGTCATTCGTGGTTTTCTTGCTGAGTATGACACTCTCTCTCAGTTTTCTTGCCCTGGTGCTCATGCCCAGAACGGTGTGGCTGAACGGAAGCATCTTTATCTTCTTGAGACAGCTCGTGCTCTTATGCTTGCTTCTGCTGTCTCACCACACTTCTGGGCTGAAGCTGTTTCTACTATCACTTTCCTGATTAACATTCAGCCTTCTTCTGCTCTTCAGGGTGGGATCCCAGTTGAGCGTCTCTGTGGTAGGTCTCCTGACTATTCTAGTCTTCACCTCTTTGGGTGTGTGCGCTATGTTTTTCTTGCCCCTCGTGAGTGCACTAAGCTGACCGCTCAGTCCGTGAAGTGCGTTTTTTCTGGGCTATAGCGCTGAGCATAAGAGATATCGTTGTTGGGATCCTATTGGCCGACGGATGCGGGTTTCTCGGGACGTCACTTTTGATGAGTCTATTTTTACCCTCGTCCTTCTCCTTCCACCACTCCAGTATCTCTTGTCGAGACTCTTTCTTTCCTGACTTTTCCTGCCACTCCCATAGTCACCACACCTCTATCACCGCTTTTGGCCTCTTTGGTGCCTCGTTCACCATCTCCTTCGCCATTATCACCCTCTCCAGAGGCTCCTCCTGGTCTTGTTCCTTCTTATCCTCTCTACTACACTTGTCGTCCACGAGTATGGGTGAAAACGGATCGAATACGGACGGATAATGGCTTTGTCATATTTGTTTTCACATTTTTTTTTCAGATCCGAATACGAATACAAATATTCTGGATACGAATACGGATACGAATAATATCGAATACGAATACAGAGTGAATACGAATTGAAACGAATACGGTCGCAGATATTTTTTGGAACATGAAAACCCCTTAAATTGTATGCCAAAAATTAACGAAAACATATAATTAGTTTATTTGATGCAAACATTCATGAATTGTTCATATTTTCAGCAACCACACATAACATTGGCCCTAGCAAGCTGCATTAACTAGTTCATCATAAATATAACACTTAGTTTACCATATTTAGCTCATAAGTCATAACTCACAAAGTCACAAGTCATCACACATTCACACTTAGTTCATCACATACATAAAACTTAGTTCACACTAACATTGATCAGGCTGGATGGTTAATCTATATACAAATGATTGTAACATCCCAAAGTATGTTACCAAAAATAAAGTTAATAAAAGTAATTGTTTTATTAGATTTTATGAGATTTAAAAGAGTTTTATTGGTTAAAAAGAAAAAATATATTAAAATAAAGTCAAATATTTAATTTCCTAGTTTGCAATGTCAAAAAAAATTATTGAGATTTTTGGGAATTTATTGGATCTAAAGTGAAAATAAAAAAATTTAATTTCTTGAATTTTTTGGATTTAAAAAAGGTTTTCCTATTTTCAAAATTTTTAAAATAATATATGTGCAAAAAATATAAACCAACTTTAACTTGGAATTAATTTTATTAAGTTCAAAATAATTCAAGGAATTTTTGTGATTTTTTCTAGAATTTTTTTAAACTCTATTTGCTATTTTCTAAAAGGCTATTTGATTTGTTACATTTTCTGAAATTCGGAAATCAATTAAAATCTCATTTTCTTTTTTGGGCTGAAATCCTCTTCTTTTGGGTTGAAATTCGGATATCCGGATAATCTGTATTCGTATCCGTATCCGCCGGATAGCATGCCTACCATATTCGTTTCCGTTTACGACAAAAAAAAATCTGAATTCGTTTCCGATCCGAAAATTATCTGAGAAAAATCCGATCCAAGACAATCCGAATCCGTTTCCGTCCTGATCGGTCGGAAACTATCCGATCCGTTTTCATCCCTATCTGCGAGTTGAGGATTCTCCTGATGTGTCATCTTCTTCTGATGGGTCATCTTCTCCGGCCTTTCCTCCTCGATATGCTCTTCGTGATCGTTAGTCTATTCGGCCTCCCGCGCTTTTTTGTTTAGCGGCTCTTACCGAACCGACTTCTTATCGTGATGTTGTTGTTCATCAGGAGTGGCAGCATGTGATGGCAGAGGAGATTGCTGCCCTTGAGCGTACTGGCACGTGAGATCTTGTTCCTCTTCTCGCGCGTGTTACTCCTATCACGTGCAAATGGGTCTATAAGGTTAAGACCGGCTTTGATGGTTCTCTTGAGCGCTACAAGGCTCGTCTCGTGGCATGTGGTTTTCAACAGGAGCATGGTCGTGATTATGATGAGACATTCGCTCCTGTGGCTCACATGACTACCGTTCACACTCTTCTTGCTGTGGCCTCTGTTCGAGCATGGTCCATCTCTCAGCTTGATGTCAAGAATGCCTTTCTCAATGGTGAGCTGTATGAGGAGGTTTATATGCAGTCACCACTGCGGTATTCTGTTCCTGAGGGAATGGTTTGTTGCCTTCGTCGATCTCTTTACGGCCTCAAGTAAGCTCCTCGTGTCTGGTTTGATCGTTTTTCTTCTGTTATCATTGCAGTTGGTTTCTCTGCTAGTGCTCATGATCCTGCTCTTTTTATTCACACTTCGCCTCGTGGTCGAACGCTTCTCCTTTTATATGTTGATAATATGATCATTACTGGAGATGATTCTCGGTACATCACTTTTGTTAAGGAGCGTCTTAATGAGCAGTTTCTCATGTCTGATATGGGTCCTCTTCGCTACTTTCTCGGGATTGAGGTTGTTTCTACGCCTAAGGGTTTCTATTTGTCCCAATAAAAGTATATTCAGGATCTTCTTGATCGTGCTTCTCTTACGGATCAACACACCGCTGAGATTCTCATGGAGCTTAATGTTCATCTTCGGCCTATTGATGGTGACCCTCTTACTGATCCTACTCGCTATCGTCATCTTGTTGGGAGTCTTGTTTATCTGGGTGTCACTCGTCCTGACATTTCATATCCTGTGCATATCTTGAGTCAGTTTGTTTCTACTCCCACTTAACTCCACTATAGTCATCTTCTTCATGTTCTACGATATCTTCGTGGAACCATTACTCGTCGTCTATTTTCCACTCGCTCCAGCACTTTACAGCTCCAGGCATATTCTGATGCCACTTGGGCTAGTGATTACTCTGATCGTCGGTCTCTTTCTGTCTATTGTGTTTTTCTTGGTGGTTCTCTTATTGCTTGGAAGACTAAGAAGCAGACCGCAGTTTATCGTTCGAGTGCGGAGGCTGAGTTGCGAGCTATGACTTTGTTGACTGCGGAGGTTACTTGGCTACGGTGGTTACTTGAGGATTTTGGTGTTTCTATTTCAGCACCACTCCTCTTTTGTCTGACAGTACATGGGCTATTAGCATTACTAGAGATCCAGTGAAGCACGAGCTTACCAAACATATTGGTGTTGATACTTCTTACATGCAGACACAGGTGCAAGACCAAGTTGTTGCTCTTTAGTATATGCCTTCAGAGTTTCAGTTGGCAGACTTATTCACAAAGCGCAGACCAGAGCCCAGCACAGCTTCTATCTCTCCAAACTTTATGTTGTTGATCCACCATAAGTTTGAGGGAGGTGTTAGATGTATATTGTTGCATGTGTATTTCCCCATTGTATAAGGGGCTATATGCATATATGCTATACCTGTATTGTATATATATTGGTCTATTGGTCTCATGACGTATAGAAGCGCTATTCATAACACGAATGACCCTACCACAAAGAAAAAAAAGAGGAAAATGTCAGTGGTGATAACGTAAGAGAGTACTCTTTTTGAGAAATCAATGTTGTATGGCCGTTATACAATTAATGTAACATATGGCTGCGGTTGTGTCTGGTACAGGTCGAGGTTCTAGTACATGTGCCGGGCTGTCGTTCTTCTTTTTCCCCTTTGTGATGACGCTTTCTCTAAACTACCAATGGGTCTTGACGACACAAGGATTTCCTTCGTCTTGTGCTTGATGCCTGTTGGCTTACCAGGCTTCTCATTTTCTTTTGCAAATTGCAACTATAAATAATGACATTTGGAGGTGCATAGGTCAGACTGTGATAGGAGTAGACGAGTAGTTATGAAACTATTAATCATATAGTAGTGTGATACAAACCTTGTGGAGTGGAGGAGCTGTCTAAATCAGGACAAGACCTGATTTCAAGCTGTTCTCTATATCTTCTGCCAATATCTCAGCGCGATTAGCGATCATAGAATATGTTTCTGCAGATTCTGCAGCTTGAGCAGCTATTCGAACAAACATTCTGCAAAGTGTGTAGTAGCGATCTGATAGCTTTACTTTAGGATCGTCATGCATGTTGCAGTTGCTACTTATATGTAGGGCTTTTGCATGAATTGTTGATATTTTTAGTATATAATGTTCGGGAACTGTTTTGATGTTATTGATGTCAAGTATCTTTAGTGCATGAGAGCATAGGATGCCAACAAATTCAAACTTCTTGCAGCTGCATTTGACCCTTGATTCCAATGGACAGAATTCAACAACATACTCATGATGCCTGCCATGAACTTTTAATCTGTACACCTTTTCTGCATCAACATCACCATAATAGAATAGGTAACAATTCAAAGTCTGCAACACTTCATTCTAAAATAACTTAAACACTGCTGGAGTACAGATTTTTGCTGCATCCCTCAATATTCTCAATTCTGCCTTTAGCTTTGGTGTACTTTGCGTTGCTCTGAAGTCATACTTTACCTCTTCATATCTTTTATCTCCCACCAACCCGTCGAAGTGCTAAAGAAAGTAAGCATGTCATATTTTACACTAATATACCCTTCAATTCATTATTCAAGCTTTCACTTATCTGGGTACTACTCATATCAGCAGAGAAAGTGTTTCGGCCGTATACTAGTGCCCATTGGTGTATTTTCTCACAAAACCACTGAAGCCATTAATTTTGTTGTAGCTCATACTTATCAAGCAATCGGTTCCATCATTCCATGCATTCATAAATTCTTCCTCCTCCTCTTGATCATATATGCAGTTCTGAAATTCAGTATTAAATTTCTTATAGTCCTTAACAACTCTAGCAAGTTTCTTGCATGCATTCTGATTCATGTGCCATACACATATCCTATGATGAGTTCCAGGTAGAACTAATTTGATTGCTTTAGCCATGGCTGCATCTTCATCTGTCAAAATAGTTTGTGGCTTCTTTCTTGATATGGCAGTTAGAAATGTTTTAAATAGCCCAACAAAACTATCACCGGTCTCATCATATAGAAGTGTAGCACTGAAAACAGTTTTTTTTAAATGATTATTTACTCGAACAAGCAAACCAAAAGGACGGCCATCATCCAATTATCTGTATGTTGTGTCAAAGCAAACAACATCACGAAAAACTTCATAGTCCGCAACCATTTTAGAATCATCCCAGAAAATGTTGGTTATCAAGTCATCCTCATCAACTCGAATATAATAGAAAAAATTCACATCTTGATGCTTTTTTCTCCATATATTCCAACACCCCTCTGTGTCACCTTGTTTTGTCTTTAATGACCTCTTCAAATATAATATATTCTTCATGTCTACACGAGTAAATCCAAGATTCTCAAATCTGCATGCTTGTTTTGCTATTAGATCAATAGCTGCTTTAGTAGATATGCCTACAGATTTTGCAACTTCGACGCTTGCAATCTGTGCTTCATTTATTTTCCTATGCGATCTTAATTGGTGAACCTGGCTTCTAGTGGTAAGATTATGTATATGCTCACACACGTGGTAGACACAATAGAACCCATCTCTAAGACTTATTTTCATACATGCTTGACACTTGCAACGTGTTTATTGCCTGAAACATTTACTATGGTATGAAGATTATACTCTTTTGTCAAGGCCTCGAGTTCCTGTAAATATAATTAACTAACTGAAATTTCATGTCTAAGTAAATTCATATGTCGTGGTAAGAAAGTCAGTCAATACCTTCAGGTGAACAACAAAATGTTCTGATCTTTATTATGGTAGAATTTCCAAGATAATGGTAGCTGCTTCTAATACTAAAACCCATGTCATGACATAAGCATTGTAAAAGTCGTAAACTTCTTGTTCGGAGTTAAGTTTCATTCCGACCTTCGGTACTATGTCTTCAAAAGAATCTTTTGTTTGAGAATCTTCAATTCCCGCAAAAGAACCTTTTGTTTGAGAATCTTGCGATTCCTGCGTGATCCTGATTCTTTTTATGGTAGCATTTCCAATGGAACTAAGTGAAAAAATCTCGCAGAAATTTCGGCGGTAACCGCTGTTACCGGCGACCACCGGTAAAATTCAAACTAGCTCTGAAAATTTCGGTTTTGATTAAATGTGTTTAAAAAAAATTCGAATTTGCTTGAGTTTTGTTTGAATTTGATTTTAAAAAAATTTAAAATCCAAAAATTTGAGTTTTTTTTTAAAAAAAATTTGGCCAAAATTTTCGGTTACCGGCGGTAACCGGAGTTATCGCTACCCTCCGAAGTTTTTTTTCTTCGACCGGTAGCCTAATCCCTGGAACTACCACGTGAGCAATTTGGATGCATATACGTATGAGACAGTTGTTCAACTCAGATTCAACTAATTTGCAAAACAAAAAGAGAATTGACTAGAGATATTACATTTCCTACTTGTGATGTTGTTCCCAGGATACCAGAAGGATTGTTGGGCTCGGCAAAATTTGGGGATGACTCCATTGCAGCAGATGCATTCTTCGTGAAGTCACTAGTTACTGTATGCAACTGTGATGCTGCTGCCATGCAACAAGCCTCGCAGTCGGGCATCCCAATATTTGGCGAGGATGCCATTGTATCAGAGGATAGGAGATCGCTATGTTTGTTGGTGGTGATGGACTTTGGAGATGGAATCTGTAGAGATGAAAAAGAAAAGAGATGCTCGTTCTACATATTTTGGCGCTCAATTCTTTTCCCTCCGTTAATTAGATTTTATCTGGCGCACTTCCTGACATCACGTTGCTTTGGAAAGGAAAGGAAAATAAAACGGGATATTAACGCCGTTTCGATGGGGGAGGAGGTTAAAACATGCCGTTCCACCAACAAAACCAGAGCCAATAGAAATGTGACACCTGCTGCATCGGAACCCGGCCGCATAACCCCTCCCACCCCGCCACCAGTCCGTACCGGCTCTCACGTGGTGCGGCCGGAGGCCCCACTCCGTACCAGGCCACGCCCCGCTCCATGACGGCGGGCCCCGCCGAGCCGCACGCCCGCGCGTTAGTGGCACACCGATCGCGCGGCCTCGGCGTGGGGCAGCCGCGTGTCCTTCTCTTCCGTCGGCGGTAAAAATCCGGGCGTTTACCGCGGTGGGGAGAAAAATCCCCGACCCGGGTCCAAATCCTGGTGACGGCCGTTGACCGCGACCGGGGGAGTGGCCGGGAGCGAGCGAGAGGAGGAGGAGTGACCCGGAAGCAAGCGGAGGCGAGGGGGAGAGCAGCGGATGCGACTGGGAGCGGTAGTCATCTCGCGCACGCTTTTCTCCGGACACGCTCCTCCGCTCTTTCCTTATCTCTCCTGAACAGTACACCAGTTTTCTCGGCGAATCCGAGGGTGATTTTGGCCCAGGCGGTGACATGAAGCGGCAGAGGTCGTACGGCGACGGCCTCAACGACGGCCGGCTGAGGTTCTACGACCGCGGCCCCCCGCCGCCCGCGCCGCAGCGGCGGCGCCCGGGGGAGTACGAGGGCGATGGGTTCGACCGCCGGAAGGGGTTCGGCGGCGGGTTCTACGACCACCGTTACCGGGAGTCCCCCTCGCCGCGGGGCTACGGGGGGGACCGAGCGATGCACCAGTCCGAGAGCTTCTCCGGGTTCCGCCGGGAGTTCCCCAAGGGATTCCGCTCGGAGCGCGACCGGTCGCGGCGGGATGGAGGCGGCATCTCGTCGTGGCGGCGGCCGGGCGGCGGGTGGAGGGATTCGGAGGGCTTGGATGGGTACAGGGCGGTTCCCAGGCGGCCGGCGGCGTCGCCACCTACGCCGCCGCGGCGCTCGCCCAATGAGCCGTGCAGGAGGTTAGAGGGTGCAAAGGTGGAGAAGTTAAGGAAGCAGAGCTGTGGCGTCAGCGAGATGGAGGAAGGGGAGGTCGCACCAGATCCCGAGCCCAAGGTCCGGCCTGCTGTGGCGGAGTATCGGAAGCAGGCTGAGTCAAGCCGTGTGAAGGAGAAGGGACCGGAGCGGGGCGAGGTGAAAAAAGTGGATTCTGGGGTGAGGGGGAATTCGGGAACTCTAGGTAAGGGAGTGACTAGTGCACCTGCTGCTGGCAATGCAGGGAAGGAGGAAGGGAAGAGCAAGGATGACGTGGTTGTAGATGCAGGGCAAGTAACAAATACAAAGCATGAAAAGTTGACATCGGAGGTCGCAGAGAAAGTCAGGGGAGAAGATGAGGTGCCGGTGCAAGATGAGACTGCCAATTCTGTCGATCAGGTTGGACAGAGCACTTCATCCAGTATCGGAAGGAAGCACTGCTTGAGAAGTGATGACACCAGATGAAACTGCCAATGCTATTGATGTGGTTGGGCAGAGCACTTCCTCTAGTATCCTGAAGGACGCTATTCAGGAAGAAGCGACAACACGAGATGAAACTGCCAATGCTGTTGATGAAGTTGGGCAGGGCACTTCATCCAGAATACAGCAAGAAGCACTGCAGGAGGAGGTGATGACCTTAGACAAGACTGCCAATGCTGTTGATGCGGTTGGGAAGGGCAGTTCGTCTGCTATGCTGCAGGAAGTTCTTCAGGAAGAAGTGAGAGAGGGAACTGCCAATGCTGTTGACAAGGTTGAAATTGGCACTTCATCTGGTCTGCTGCGGCAGACGATGCAGGAAGAAGTGATATATCTAGATGAAGCTGCCAATACTGTTGATGTGTTGGGTCAGGTTAATTATTCTGTTATGCTGAAGGAAGCGATGCATGACGAAGAGATGTTGCTAGATGGATCTGCCGATACCATCAATGTGGTGGGACAGATCAATTCATCCAGTATGCCGGAGGAAGTGATGCATGGGAAAGTAACCGTGGAAGAAGGAACTGCCAGTGCTCTTGATATAGCTGGAAAGAGCAATCCATCCACTAGGCTGCAGGAACTGGTGCAGGAAGAGGTGATGACTTCTCCATGCCAAGAGGCTATAGAAATTAATGAAACTGAAAAGGCAACTATGGCTGACAAGAAGATGGGTGAACCAACTGAATCTGTTGCATCTCTGCCAGTGGAAGAGGGACTGGAGAGGATTGTTATGAAAATAGAATTGCATTAGATGGAACCAAAGTCGCAGAAGAAGAGGCAGCTGTTGAGCATGAAATTGTCGAGAAGCAAGTAAAGGTTTTGATCTGGAAACCAAACCAGTAGGTGCTAATGTGTTCTGTCAGTCAACCAAGGAACATACCGGGATAGTAAGGAAGAGGGCACGACTTTGAATCTGATTATGGGAAGCGAAGGGCTGAAGATAAAGGAAAGGGTATAGCATTTGATGTCCTTAGTAAGGAAGAAAACATTGGTGGAAGAAGTTCAGTGGGAAGAGCTTTTGACTTAGCACTGCAGCCTGACATAGACCAAATAGAAGCATCGAAATCTAATGGGACAAAATATGTAAAGCCGGAAGATGAGACACTCAAGATAGGGAGACTTGATCTTCGCTGAGCTTGTCAGCTGGTTTACAGAATCCTGAATTTAAATGTTCAATTCCCAGACCCAATTCTCTAGCCCATGCAACATGCTCTCAGTCGTTGCCATCATCATCATCATTCCGCACAAATTCAGATGGGTTCACAGCTTCCATATCATTGACCAATTCTCAAACATTTGTTCACAATCCTAGTTGCTCACTTACTCAACAGTCAGTAGACAATTATGAGCATTCAGTAGGCAGCAAACCTTTGTTTCAGGGAGTTGCTAAGGTGAGCAATAGCACAGCATGGCAAGCTCAGTTGTCCAATGAATCTACACAGAAGGGGGAAGCTACTCCACTCCTTCAGAGAGTACTCCAAAATGGTCATCTGTCAGATAACATGTTGGTTGGCGTGAATGTGCAGAACAATGGGATTTCCAATGATCTTCAAAGGCGTGCAGGGATTCCAGGCGTTTTGTCGCCAAACGAATAGTCGTGGTTCTCATGATTCTGGATTGGAAAATAGTAGACATAGAAGGCAGCTCACAAGAGAGAAGTAGCAGCAGTCTTACAAGGGGTGAGCGGCAGGATGGGGAACAGCTTGTCCTGAATGGTGTTGGTGTCATTGAGAGGGTTATTTCAAGATTGTTTCAGAACCTTTGCATCATACAGGAAGGATGCTTCAAGAGATGACAGGCAGTTCTATAACATATTTGAGGAGGCCATTTCTGAGATCCTAGTTGAAGCAGATAAAGAGGACAAACAATAGCGCTGCAGGAGACTCTTAAAAAGATCTGATTTGAATAGTGAAATGTTGCAAAGGTGTCCACAGGTGTTGCTGGAGATACTTGTTGCTATAAGGACTGATCTTCCGGATTTTTTAAAGAAAAGTAGTAGCATTGCTACATCTGATTTGGTTGACATTTTTCTGAATTTGAAATGCCGCAATCTCTCATGCCAAAGTGTTCTACCAGTGGATGATTGTGATTGTAAAATTTGTCAACGGAAGACCGGTTTCTGTAGCTCTTGCATGTGCAGTGTCTGCTCGAAGTTTGATATGGCATCTAATACATGTAGTTGGGTTGGTTGTGATGTATGTCTTCATTGGTGCCATACAGATTGTGCTTTGCACCACTCTCTTATTCGGAGGGGGGAAAGTGGTTCAAGGGCATACAGTACTGATGAGATGCAGTTTCATTGCGCTGCTTGTGGACATCCATCAGAGATGTTTGGTTTTGTGAAGGAGGTCTTTCGAACATGTGCGAAGCATTGGAGGATGGAGACTCTGATTAGAGAGCTTCGGTTTGTGGAAAGAATCTTTTCTGCAAGTGATGATGTAAGGGGTAAGAGAGTCGGGGACTTTGTGAAGCAGATGCTGATTAAATTGGAAAACAGGGCTTGTTATCCTGAAGTAGTCAAATACGTCATTGCATTCTTTTCTGGTAAGCTACTCATCATAGTTAATGATAATAATAGTTGTCATATCCGTGCTCGTTGAAATTCTTGCTTTTGTTGTGTTGTGCTGTAACAAGCTTTTCTATTTTTAGAAATAGAAGTAAGATTGGTTACTGTCAGTCTGTTACCCATTGCTTGATTGACAAACCAAGATCGACAGTTCAGCTTGTAGGTTTTCCATGTTCTAGGATTCTCCAATACACAATGCGGGTCACCGAAAGTGGCAGCACCGCGCTAAATGATTTTGTGATCCATGTTCTGATGACCATGAAACCACGCTAACGCTCCACTTTCCAATTCCAGATGACGATTCTAACCTGGGCAGCGGTCCATCAGCACCACTGAAGGGCATTCCGTGCAGCATCGCTGAAGGAATAAATGGGATTCCTAGTTCAAGGCGAAAACCAACATGGCTACCATCAGTTACCTTAGAGGGAGTTCCATTCCTAGAAAAACCAGGTGTTCATTCTACCACTGGGAGCCCATCAACGCTTAGAAAAATTGGTGAAGCTGAATTTCAGGCAGTTGATAGTAAGCCTGTCGTTGATGAACTGGATGGCCTAGTCAGGTTAAAGCAAGCTGAATCAAATATGTACCAGGAGCGTGCCAGCGATGCACGCAAAGAAGCTGAGAGTCTGAAACGTATTGCCATGATAAAATATGCACGTGTTGAGGAACATTATGCTACTCAGATTGCTAAACTCCACATAAATGAGTTACAAGAGCGGCGCAAGCAAAATATTGAAGAACTCCAAGTCATTGAAAGGACACACCATCAATTTCTCCGCATGAAAACAAGGATGGAAGCTAACATTAAGGAATTATTGTTGAAAATGGAGGCAACAAAACAAAATTGAAGCACATGAACTGAGGTATGTACTTGTGGTTAGTTGTAGATACCAAAATTTGCTCAACTTATTGAAGGCAGCCTCCATATGATATTGTAAGTTCTGAATCTTTCCTGGTTTATTGCCTCGATGCTTTTAAGTCTTACATAGTATAGGATTATTCCTTTTCTAATATTATTCTGTAGCTTCCTTTTATCTTTTGGATAATTTAATATTCTGTTATTGAAGCTACCACATCTGTTTAGAAAATTTACTTGCTACTAGTTACTATTTTATGCCTGTCATTCACATAGCAAAATGACGAGAGATAAACTTTAGTTGTTACTGTATATTTTTTAATAATTATTTACATGCACAACAGCACAAGTTACCTTTTCCTGATCTGCTGTTGAAATTTCTTTGACCTGAACTACACGGAGCCCTATTTTTTTGTAAGGTTTGGTTACTAAACTAATAGATACCGTCAAGGAGATCTTATTAAGCACTGTACCATTTGCTACCGTTTTCTATTTAACAATAATGTCAGGTTTAATTTATAGGAGAGCTATAACGGTATCCTGATGCAGCTGCTTTGCACCTTCGTGACCTGTTTAAACAGTGTGCCATATTTGTTCTAGCCAATGACATTGCACTAATATTGTATGGGTTTGATTATCATTATGTAAGGGGGCAATATTTGGGGTAATGAAGAATGTTAGCCTCTTTGCTAGACTAATGTGGTATACAATCTTGCATACTGGAAGTTCACTAGTTTAGTGGTATGAAGCTCAATAGTGAAGACGAAGGGAAAGATGAACTTCTTCCGCCAGTTCATTGAAATAGCACGCGCACGCCATCTCTTAAAATTGGAACCATCAAACGAGGGTGCGGCTTAAGTGACGCAAAGAAAGCCAACTACCAAAAAGACCTATCAAGTTTTTGGATTGTTGAATATCTAGTCAAATTTCGGCATATTTTAATCCGTAAATTAAGCATATAAAACATGACAAACAAGAGCATGAGTGATTCAACAATGATGTATTCATATTCGCTAATGAACGTAACAACGGCAGATCCTATTAACATATTCATAGTGCACGAAACATCGATAAGTTCTCGGGGTATACCCCGGGCGGGGCGATGTGCGTGACACCGGATGCGCCGTTACCACCGATCGACATGATGGCCTATTCGATGTAGTCGATCGAGGCGTGACGCAGAAGATGTTCGCCGTGCAAGATCGCAAGCGCCACCACCGGGATGAAGACGAAGTCACAGAATGAGCGATCGCGCTAATCGCTCCCAAAACTTGATCGCCTGTCTACCCGGCGGTACTCAACCGGATGGAGTTTCGAGTCCTCCTCGATAATGATTTCGAATAGATAAAGAAAACGCGCCGCGCTGGACACGCCACAAGACACACACGCGCACGCACCGCATCAGCACGATCAAGATCAAGACGGCCTTGGCGCGTAATGCATGGCGCAATGCGAGCGAAAGCCGAGCCTTGCGCGTGTCTGAGCTCTCTCCAATTGCACAGGGGTTACCACATTCCACCTTTTAAAGTGGTGTAACTCCTATTCAATTCTCCATATGGGACTAATCAAATTTTTCATGTGGGCCTAGGAATTTCATTTGATTAATTGTTAAATTAAAATGGTCCAAGCCCAATTAATCCAACATTTATGGTAGCATTTCCAATGGAACTAAGTGAAAAAATCTCGCAGAAATTTCGTGATATGCATCATATACGGCGACCACCGGTAAAATTTAAACTAGCTCTGAAAAGTTCGGTTTTGATTAAATGTGTTTAAAAAAATTCGAATTTGCTTGAATTTTATTTGAATTTGATTTTTTTAAAATTTAAAATCCGAAAATTTGAGTTTTTTTTTTAAAAAAAAATTTGGCCAAAATTTTCGCCATCGCGGTAACGGAGTTATCGCTACCCTCAAGTTTTTTTCTTCAACCGGTAGCCTAATCCCTGGAACTACCACGTGAGCAATTTGGATGCATATACGTATGAGACAGTTGTTCAACTCAGATTCAACTAATTTGCAAAACAAAAATAGAATTGACTAGAGATCTTACATTTCCTACTTGTGATGCTGTTCCCAGGATACCAGAAGGATTGTTGGGCTCGGCAAAATTTGGGGATGACTCCATTGCAGCAGATGCATTCTTCATGAAGTCACTAGTTACTGTATGCAA
Organism: Hsuehochloa calcarea; assembly: GCA_036346395.1. Taxonomy (NCBI): domain Eukaryota; kingdom Viridiplantae; phylum Streptophyta; class Magnoliopsida; order Poales; family Poaceae; genus Hsuehochloa; species Hsuehochloa calcarea. The sequence goes on from CM070597.1 coordinate 35,062,038, forward strand.
CTGTGATGCTGCTGCCATGCAACAAGCCTCGCAGTCGGGCATCCCAATATTTGGCGAGGATGCCATTGTATCAGAGGATAGGAGATCGCTATGTTTGTTGGTGGTGATGGACTTTGGAGATGGAATCTGTAGAGATGAAAAAGAAAAGAGATGCTCGTTCTACATATTTTGGCGCTCAATTCTTTTCCCTCCGTTAATTAGATTTTATCTGGCGCACTTCCTGACATCACGTTGCTTTGGAAAGGAAAGGAAAATAAAACGGGATATTAACGCCGTTTCGATGGGGGAGGAGGTTAAAACATGCCGTTCCACCAACAAAACCAGAGCCAATAGAAATGTGACACCTGCTGCATCGGAACCCCGCCGCATAACCCCTCCCACCCCGCCACCAGTCCGTACCGGCTCTCACGTGGTGCGGCCGGGGGCCCCACTCCGTACCAGGCCACGCCCCGCTCCATGACGGCGGGCCCCGCCGAGCCGCACGCCCGCGCGTTAGTGGCACACCGATCGCGCGGCCTCGGCGTGGGGCAGCCGCGTGTCCTTCTCTTCCGTCGGCGGTAAAAATCCGGGCGTTTACCGCGGTGGGGAGAAAAATCCCCGACCCGGGTCCAAATCCTGGTGACGGCCGTTGACCGCGACCGGGGGAGTGGCCGGGAGCGAGCGAGAGGAGGAGGAGTGACCCGGAAGCAAGCGGAGGCGAGGGGGAGAGCAGCGGATGCGACTGGGAGCGGTAGTCATCTCGCGCACGCTTTTCTCCGGACACGCTCCTCCGCTCTTTCCTTATCTCTCCTGAACAGTACACCAGTTTTCTCGGCGAATCCGAGGGTGATTTTGGCCCAGGCGGTGACATGAAGCGGCAGAGGTCGTACGGCGACGGCCTCAACGACGGCCGGCTGAGGTTCTACGACCGCGGCCCCCCGCCGCCCGCGCCGCAGCGGCGGCGCCCGGGGGAGTACGAGGGCGATGGGTTCGACCGCCGGAAGGGGTTCGGCGGCGGGTTCTACGACCACCGTTACCGGGAGTCCCCCTCGCCGCGGGGCTACGGGGGGGACCGAGCGATGCACCAGTCCGAGAGCTTCTCCGGGTTCCGCCGGGAGTTCCCAAGGGATTCCGCTCGGGCGCGACCGGTCGCGGCGGGATGGAGGCGGCATCTCGTCGTGGCGGCGGCCGGGCGGCGGGTGGAGGGATTCGGAGGGCTTGGATGGGTACAGGGCGGTTCCCAGGCGGCCGGCGGCGTCGCCACCTACGCCGCCGCGGCGCTCGCCCAATGAGCCGTGCAGGAGGTTAGAGGGTGCAAAGGTGGAGAAGTTAAGGAAGCAGAGCTGTGGCGTCAGCGAGATGGAGGAAGGGGAGGTCGCACCAGATCCCGAGCCCAAGGTCCGGCCTGCTGTGGCGGAGTATCGGAAGCAGGCTGAGTCAAGCCGTGTGAAGGAGAAGGGACCGGAGCGGGGCGAGGTGAAAAAAGTGGATTCTGGGGTGAGGGGGAATTCGGGAACTCTAGGTAAGGGAGTGACTAGTGCACCTGCTGCTGGCAATGCAGGGAAGGAGGAAGGGAAGAGCAAGGATGACGTGGTTGTAGATGCAGGGCAAGTAACAAATACAAAGCATGAAAAGTTGACATTGGAGGTCGCAGAGAAAGTCAGGGGAGAAGATGAGGTGCCGGTGCAAGATGAGACTGCCAATTCTGTCGATCAGGTTGGACAGAGCACTTCATCCAGTATGCGGAAGGAAGCACTGCTTGAGGAAGTGATGACACCAGATGAAACTGCCAATGCTATTGATGTGGTTGGGCAGAGCACTTCCTCTAGTATCCTGAAGGACGCTATTCAGGAAGAAGCGACAACACGAGATGAAACTGCCAATGCTGTTGATGAAGTTGGGCAGGGCACTTCATCCAGAATACAGCAAGAAGCACTGCAGGAGGAGGTGATGACCTTAGACAAGACTGCCAATGCTGTTGATGCGGTTGGGAAGGGCAGTTCGTCTGCTATGCTGCAGGAAGTTCTTCAGGAAGAAGTGAGAGAGGGAACTGCCAATGCTGTTGACAAGGTTGAAATTGGCACTTCATCTGGTCTGCTGCGGCAGACGATGCAGGAAGAAGTGATATATCTAGATGAAGCTGCCAATACTGTTGATGTGTTGGGTCAGGTTAATTATTCTGTTATGCTGAAGGAAGCGATGCATGAAGAAGAGATGTTGCTAGATGGATCTGCCGATACCATCAATGTGGTGGGACAGATCAATTCATCCAGTATGCCGGAGGAAGTGATGCATGGGAAAGTAACCGTGGAAGAAGGAACTGCCAGTGCTCTTGATATAGATGGAAAGAGCAATCCATCCACTAGGCTGCAGGAACTGGTGCAGGAAGAGGTGATGACTTCTCCATGCCAAGAGGCTATAGAAATTAATGAAACTGAAAAGGCAACTATGGCTGACAAGAAGATGGGTGAACCAACTGAATCTGTTGCATCTCTGCCAGTGGAAGAGGGACTGGAGAGGGATTGTTATGAAAATAGAATTGCATTAGATGGAACCAAAGTCGCAGAAGAAGAGGCAGCTGTTGAGCATGAAATTGTCGAGAAGCAAGTAAAAGGTTTTGATCTGGAGACCAAACCAGTAGGTGCTAATGTGTTCTGTCAGTCAACCAAGGAACATACCGGGGATAGTAAGGAAGAGGGCACGACTTTGAATCTGATTATGGGGAAGCGAAGGGCTGAAGATAAAGGAAAGGGTATAGCATTTGATGTCCTTAGTAAGGAAGAAAACATTGGTGGAAGAAGTTCAGTGGGAAGAGCTTTTGACTTAGCACTGCAGCCTGACATAGACCAAATAGAAGCATCGAAATCTAATGGGACAAAATATGTAAAGCCGGAAGATGAGACACTCAAGATAGGGAGACTTGATCTTTCGCTGAGCTTGTCAGCTGGTTTACAGAATCCTGAATTTAAATGTTCAATTCCCAGACCCAATTCTCTAGCCCATGCAACATGCTCTCAGTCGTTGCCATCATCATCATCATTCCGCACAAATTCAGATGGGTTCACAGCTTCCATATCATTGACCAATTCTCAAACATTTGTTCACAATCCTAGTTGCTCACTTACTCAACAGTCAGTAGACAATTATGAGCATTCAGTAGGCAGCAAACCTTTGTTTCAGGGAGTTGCTAAGGTGAGCAATAGCACAGCATGGCAAGCTCAGTTGTCCAATGAATCTACACAGAAGGGGGAAGCTACTCCACTCCTTCAGAGAGTACTCCAAAATGGTCATCTGTCAGATAACATGTTGGTTGGCGTGAATGTGCAGAACAATGGGATTTCCAATGATCTTCAAAGACGTGCAGGGATTCCAGGCGTTTTGTCGCCAACGAATAGTCGTGGTTCTCATGATTCTGGATTGGAAAATAGTAGACATAGAAGGCAGCTCACAAGAGAGAGAAGTAGCAGCAGTCTTACAAGGGGTGAGCGGCAGGATGGGGAACAGCTTGTCCTGAATGGTGTTGGTGTCATTGAGAGGGTTATTTCCAAGATTGTTTCAGAACCTTTGCATCATACAGGAAGGATGCTTCAAGAGATGACAGGCAGTTCTATAACATATTTGAGGGAGGCCATTTCTGAGATCCTAGTTGAAGCAGATAAAAGAGGACAAACAATAGCGCTGCAGGAGACTCTTAAAAAAAGATCTGATTTGAATAGTGAAATGTTGCAAAGGTGTCCACGGGTGTTGCTGGAGATACTTGTTGCTATAAGGACTGATCTTCCGGATTTTTTAAAGAAAAGTAGTAGCATTGCTACATCTGATTTGGTTGACATTTTTCTGAATTTGAAATGCCGCAATCTCTCATGCCAAAGTGTTCTACCAGTGGATGATTGTGATTGTAAAATTTGTCAACGGAAGACCGGTTTCTGTAGCTCTTGCATGTGCAGTGTCTGCTCGAAGTTTGATATGGCATCTAATACATGTAGTTGGGTTGGTTGTGATGTATGTCTTCATTGGTGCCATACAGATTGTGCTTTGCACCACTCTCTTATTCGGAGGGGGGAAAGTGGTTCAAGGGCATACAGTACTGATGAGATGCAGTTTCACTGCGCTGCTTGTGGACATCCATCAGAGATGTTTGGTTTTGTGAAGGAGGTCTTTCGAACATGTGCGAAGCATTGGAGGATGGAGACTCTGATTAGAGAGCTTCGTTTGTGGAAAGAATCTTTTCTGCAAGTGATGATGTAAGGGGTAAGAGAGTCGGGGACTTTGTGAAGCAGATGCTGATTAAATTGGAAAACAGGGCTTGTTATCCTGAAGTAGTCAAATACGTCATTGCATTCTTTTCTGGTAAGCTACTCATCATAGTTAATGATAATAATAGTTGTCATATCCGTGCTCGTTGAAATTCTTGCTTTTGTTGTGTTGTGCTGTAACAAGCTTTTCTATTTTTAGAAATAGAAGTAAGATTGGTTACTGTCAGTCTGTTACCCATTGCTTGATTGACAAACCAAGATCGACAGTTCAGCTTGTAGGTTTTCCATGTTCTAGGATTCTCCAATACACAATGCGGGTCACCGAAAGTGGCAGCACCGTGCTAAATGATTTTGTGATCCATGTTCTGATGACCATGAAACCACGCTAACGCTACACTTTCCAATTCCAGATGACGATTCTAACCTGGGCAGCGGTCCATCAGCACCACTGAAGGGCATTCCGTGCAGCATCGCTGAAGGAATAAATGGGATTCCTAGTTCAAGGCGAAAACCAACATGGCTACCATCAGTTACCTTAGAGGGAGTTCCATTCCTAGAAAAACCAGGTGTTCATTCTACCACTGGGAGCCCATCAACGCTTAGAAAAATTGGTGAAGCTGAATTTCAGGCAGTTGATAGTAAGCCTGTCGTTGATGAACTGGATGGCCTAGTCAGGTTAAAGCAAGCTGAATCAAATATGTACCAGGAACGTGCCAACGATGCACGCAAAGAAGCTGAGAGTCTGAAACGTATTGCCATGATAAAATATGCACGTGTTGAGGAACATTATGCTACTCAGATTGCTAAACTCCACATAAATGAGTTACAAGAGCGGCGCAAGCAAAATATTGAAGAACTCCAAGTCATTGAAAGGACACACCATCAATTTCTCCGCATGAAAACAAGGATGGAAGCTAACATTAAGGAATTATTGTTGAAAATGGAGGCAACAAAACAAAATTGAAGCACATGAACTGAGGTATGTACTTGTGGTTAGTTGTAGATACCAAAATTTGCTCAACTTATTGAAGGCAGCCTCCATATGATATTGTAAGTTCTGAATCTTTCCTGGTTTATTGCCTCGATGCTTTTAAGTCTTACATAGTATAGGATTATTCCTTTTCTAATATTATTCTGTAGCTTCCTTTTATCTTTTGGATAATTTAATATTCTGTTATTGAAGCTACCACATCTGTTTAGAAAATTTACTTGCTACTAGTTACTATTTTATGCCTGTCATTCACATAGCAAAATGACGAGAGATAAACTTTAGTTGTTACTGTATATTTTTTAATAATTATTTACATGCACAACAGCACAAGTTACCTTTTCCTGATCTGCTGTTCGAAATTTCTTTGACCTGAACTACACGGAGCCCCTATTTTTTTTGTAAGGTTTGGTTACTAAACTAATAGATACCGTCAAGGAGATCTTATTAAGCACTGTACCATTTGCTACCGTTTTCTATTTAACAATAATGTCAGGTTTAATTTATAGGAGAGCTATAACGGTATCCTGATGCAGCTGCTTTGCACCTTCGTGACCTGTTTAAACAGTGTGCCATATTTGTTCTAGCCAATGACATTGCACGCAATATTGTATGGGTTTGATTATCATTATGTAAGGGGGGCAATATTTGGGGTAATGAAGAATGTTAGCCTCTTTGCTAGACTAATGTGGTATACAATCTTGCATACTGGAAGTTCACTAGTTTAGTGGTATGAAGCTCAATAGTGAAGACGAAGGGAAAGATGAACTTCTTCCGCCAGTTCATTGAAAATGTTATGCCAAACCCAAACGTGTGTTTGCATTAATTTTGATGCTATGATTGGTGCAAGTGGCCAAAACAGGAGGTGTGTGCCATTTGTAGTAACTGTATACCTGCAGCAACTAGTTGTAGAAGTAGCGAATTAGTCTTTTATCTCCATTATTTTTGCATGCTAGAAGAAATTCATTGGAAACACCTTCATTATGTAGGCTGGTTGTATGGCAAAGTGAATGGAAACATTGATCCTTTTGGGTTTCTCTTGTTTTCAGGAGGACAATCCTTATGAGCATGATGTGACATATCTGGTTGGCAACATTCCTTGAAGAATTGCTCGTCAGAAATCACTAATGTTGAGTTTGAAGAAGGTGCAAGCATCACAATAATGAGAGATGAGTATTTTTCTCTTCTTGTGAAGAAAACAGGCGGGCAGATTATTGCCAATCCAGTTTTGGATTAAGTATGGCTTAATGCAAGGGAAAACGCTGATTCAAGCAAACAGCTCTGGAAGGCCCTCGAAACAAATTTCAGGTTGCAGCGAGATGGCAACTAAATTATGTTAAGAGGCATGTTGGTCGTATTATACCTAGGGCATGAAATTATAATAGTAAATTATGATAGATTTGTGGTCCTCATTATCAATGAGAAGATGCATTAGTCATTTTCCGAATCGCTGCTTAATCTGTACTCTCGTTGCAACGAACTTACAGAATTCACGTGTAAATTCTGCTCAAATTATCCAAGGCTCCGCTCGGCACCACTCTCCAAACCGCCTCCCTTGCTGCCGCCACCCACTGACACTACACCTCTCATCACACCCCTCCACCGCAACCGCTGCTATAGATGCCTAGCGACATATCACCAAGTGAAGCATTGCAGACATCCAGTTTGTTGCAAAACCTGCGGCCACTCTGGTCATTGTCTTCCCCGTTGCACTACTGCTCTTTGCCCTGAGAAGGAGAGCATGCCTCGCCCACTCCCCACCATCTGGTCCCGATCACTCCATGCCAACATCGCCTGTCTCACGGGCTCACTCCTCTACTCTCCTACCCTCAATTGCAGCTGTCCCATTCGCGTCGCGCAACATGCCGCCCCTCCCCCCATTGCCTACGTCGCCACAACCAACCCCCCACAACCAGGTGCACCCCCTCCCCTCCTTGCCATCTCCGCCCCTACCACCGCCACGCTCCACTCTCCCCTCTATGGAAACTGCGCTCGACCTAGATATGCCATCCTCCAGCACAAACCCTCCCCCTCTTTGACGTATACTCACCTCCATGGTCGACGCTCCCATTGATGTCCACACACCCCCATGATCAACCCTAACCCCTCGCTCATTCCCCCCCACTTATCCTCCCCGCTCCCCTCCCCCCTCTGCCACCTTTGCTACCACCATCCCCACCATCTCAGCAAGATCAATCCCCAGAGTCGTTCGTGCTTGATGGTTCGGACTTGATCCCCTTGCGCCCGGACTACATGGAAGTTTTCATGCCGGCGGTGGACATGAACTTTGCTTCGAAGTTTGCTTTCGTCTACATCCACCTTGCCCCTCACACTCCCTCTCTTGCTATCCACTGTGCAATGTGCGCTCACCTTCCCAGCCTCCATTGCCAGATACTCCCCTCTTCTCGTAGAACCATGCTCGTTTGCTTCGCTTCGATCGCAGACAGGGAGGAGGCTGTTAATTACCCTAACCCTATCGAAGCTCTCGTCACGCCGTGACCTTGTAAAGGCACGAAGAGTTCGATGCTGAGCTATCGGTGACTGACTTTCCTCTTGAGCACTGTTTCCCGATCATATTTGCATTGCATTTGCTATAATCGGGCATGTGACCGAAATCGATCCCCTTTGCATTTGCGCGGATGACTTTTCGTCGTTGCATCTCATCATTTAGCTTGAACACGGCATGGACTTGCCGACTGACCTCTAGCTTCGCAACCCCGATGGTCTGGGTTGCATAGCTTCAATCGAGGTCATTAGGGTTTGGCCTCGTGGCGAATCCTTTGACACCCACAACAACTACATCCCTCGTTATCAACATCTCCCACCCTCGTACTCACTCCTGTCTCCGCCTCCATCGCCGCATTACCACCACCATCCACCATAGAACGGAGGCCGCGACTCTTATCTCCATGAAGCATCTATCCTAGGATATGCTCTTTTCTGTTGAATATATGAGTATTTTTTGAATTACTTTAATTCAGAAATATACTAGATGAATCATAGACAATACTGTAGCCTTTTTCATAAAGCAAGTAAGCATGAACACTGTAGGACCGGAAAGGCGACTAGAGGGGGGGTCAATAGACGCTTTCTTGATTTTTGCCTTAATCAAATTCAACACGAACTTTTCTTCGATAGCTATGAAAGCTAAGAAGATTAGTAGAAGCATAGAGGAAGCCTTGTGCTGAATCCGATTAACCCCTTAAGCAAAACACCCAAAATATGGAGATTATATTCACTAGGGCGGTCAGACAGGTGGCCAACTGGCGGTCTGACCGCCGTTGTGAAATCGGTCTAACCGATTTTGTCCAGAACATATGCAGACAACCCAAATCCAAAACGAAAATCGGTCTAACTTTTGATTTATCCGATGAAACTTGACCAAATTTGGAACACACCTCCCTAAGGATATCTGGAACCTATTTCTAGCAGCGATCGTCCAGATCCACGTTAAAATTTTGACATTTTCAAGTTCTACCAAAGGAGGGTTCAAAACCTAGCAAAACAAAAACTTGATCCAAATCTTGCTCGTGGGGGATTGATGATCTAGATGATTCTAGGAGTATTCCCACACATCATAGCAAGGTAAAAGAGGTCAAGAGACCAATCAAAAACAACCGGATCAAGGAAGCACCAAAATCATCAAAAGAGATAGGAAAACACAAGAAGCCTCATGTTTGAACAAACATCCATAGATTGATTCAAGATGTTGCTTGTTAAAGCCACTCCCTCAAGGAAGACAAGAGCTCAATCCAAGAGCACACACCCAAATCCCTCTCTAGAACCTAGCCTCTCCTCTCCTCTCCAAACCCTAACCAAAACTAGGGTTTTTACAAATGGAGTGCTTGGGGCTTTTTTTCCAACCCCCCTCTCTATTTATAGTGAGGTCTAGTTTCTAGAAGAGTTCACCTAATGGGCTCCCGTTAAGGCCCAATACAAACGGGACACATACACACGCATTACAGTTGAAGCAATCGCCTGCTTCACCACGTGTAGCTTGATCAATGACTCTCATCATGTCGGCAAGTCTCTCCCGCCCGAATCCCATCGGAACCTCCAAGGCACTTGCACCGACCCCCGCGCCGCTTGATCCAACCAGCTGCAACAAACTGCCCGTTCGAACCATCTTGTCCATTCTGCACCATGCTTGAGTCACACGACTTCACCCGGCATCCATTTGGTTAAAAATGCTAAGTGATAGGACTTTCTACTATTTGTATTTATAAATGTTGCTTTACGCAAATAAAAGAACCCGAGCCATCCTTGTTAAACTGTGCATGTATATTATTGCATCTGTTGTGTTGGCTCGCGAGCACGGTTGTTGTGCTCACCCTTGCTCTTCCCAAAACCCTTTAGATGATTTGGACCAGGGAGACTACGCCTATTATGAGAATCCCGAAGCTGACAGACCAGGATGCGATGAAGAGTAGTGTAGCTCTATAGTATAGGTCTCGCCTTAGTCTAGTAGACTTGTCGGTGCTTGCGTATAACCAATATTACCCAAACCCTTGGATAATATTAGTCGTACACAAGACACCCCGGTCGCTGCCTGTGGAGAGACAAGCCCCATCCTCTTTTGCTTTCGCTGTAGCCACGAGCTTTTGTGGTGTAATATATTTGGCCTGACGGCCCTTCTGTAAAAACCTGACCCGACGTGGTCTATGTTACTTTGATTGTCTGTAATATATGTGTTGGTCTTATTTCACGCATGTATGAGATGAACCAGTAATGTATCTGTGAGTGCTACCTACTGATCCAAGGAGTAGCACAGTATTTCACAGAGGATTCGGATTTACGAAATCCGGGTGCGACAACTTTGCACCATTCTAGTTTTTCTCACGTCCATAGTTCCCATTGTTGGAACCACAATATGATGGTCTGGTTGTATTGCCATGGTATGAGTGTCGCGAGATGTTCGCCGAGGAGCCACCATCTGGTAGCATCGTGGCCTGATGCTCCATACGCATCCCATAATTGAGAACATGTGCATAAGCATCATCAAGAGGAACTAGATCAATCCTCGTGCTCAAGGACGTGACTACTAGATCATAGTTGGAATCATGTCTGGCCAGCAGGTAACCAACAACCTCATCATCAGGGAGAGGACTCCCTATTGCACCCATGGAATCAGCAAGATGCTTGACCCTGTTGAAGTATTCTGCCATGGACGCATCTCTCTTTTGCATCATGGTGAGTTGGCGTCAGATCTGCATCGTCCGCATGCGTGCTGTTGGTGATATGCCCTAGAGGCAATCATAGAGATGACTGTATCACGTCTATGTTTATGAGATATAGAATAAATGTTATTATGTTCTTTGAATGAATCATCAGTTATAAAGATTAATAAGTAAGTGACTTGTTGGTGAAGCTCTTTAAGTCATATGATGTCATTCTAAATGTATCCCTGATCGGATGTTACAGGTCGAAATACTAGTGACTTATCGACCAACACATGTATTGATCGATGACCATATTTCACTGGTCATAGATATAGGGATATCGAATCAATATTGTGAACATATGTTAGAGAACATGGTGTTAGATTGACCCACCTTGAGATACTATTGAGATTGTTATGATTTCATATGTCATCAGCTGGTCTCAAGCAATGATAATGTATAATCCTTAGACCTGCGATTAGCATGTGTAGGACCGGAAAGGCGACTAGGGGGGTGAATAGGCGCTTTCACAACTTTCGCGCCTAAGTCGAATTCAACACGAACTTTACTCCTTTAGCTATGAAAGCTAAGAAGATCGATAAGCACAGCAATGACGCCTTGTCTTTGAATTCGATAACCCCGACAACCACACGACACAAAAGTGGAGACTTAAACTCAACGGGCAAATCACAGCACGAGGCGGTCGGCCGGCTACCACGGCGGTCGGACCGACGGTCAACCATGATGTCCGACCGGCAACTAAGCTGGCGGTCGGACCGGTGGGCAAATGATTCGACCAGCGAGCAATGATGCGAATATCTGGCGGTCGGACCGCCGTTCAAACACCGATCGGCCGGTTCGATCCGATCTTGAAAAAGAACCCCAAATCCAAAACGAAATTTGATCCAACTTTTGATTCAACCAAAGAAACTTGACCAAATTTGAGCACACCTCCCTAATGATATTAGAGACCTATTTCTAGCGACGATCCTTGGATCCACTCCATGAATCGATCTCTCGAGGATTTAACCAAGAAGTGCACAAACCCTAGAAATATGAAACTCTTGATTCAAGACTTGCTCATGGAGGTTGATGATCTAGATGACTCTAGGAGTATCCCCACACAACAAAGCAAGCTAAATTAGTCCAAGGGACCAAGCAAAACCTTTGAATCAAGGAAGCACCAAATTCATCCAAAAGGAGAAGAACACAAAGGAGCAAATGATCTTTCAATTAAGCATCACAAGATTGTTTGATCACACTAGATGCTTACAAAGCCTCTCCAACAAGGAGGGCAAGAGCTCACACAAGGAGCACACTCCAAACTCTCCAAACCCTAGTTCTCCTCTCCTCTCCTCCAAACCCTAGAAAAGAGAAGGAATGCCAAATGAGTGCTTAAGGGGTTTTCATCTCCCTTTCTATTTATACTAGAGAGCTAGGGTTTCACTTTTGGGACCACTTACACATGGGACCCACACACAAATAACTCTTGAAGCAATCGCACGCTTCACCACGTAGGTTGATCGGCGGTTCTCATCACGTCGCCGAGCCTCTCTGTCAGAATCCCATCGGAACCTCCCGAGAGACTTCACGCGATATCCGCACCACCGATCCAACCACCGTAACGAACCACCCGTTCGATCCATCTTGCCCATTCGCACCATGCTTGTGTCACACGACCTCCGGTATCCACGATCGTTACGGACCTCGGCTCTCAAGCGTAGTCGATCCACTCACCGTTGGCGTCGTTGACACGCAAGCCACACCACAACAATAGACAAACAAATCGTTTAGGAACAAGTTCTTCACAACTTGACCCACGTTAGCTCCATAATGCAATATACATCAATAAAGCATTGATAACCATACATGAAACACAATCAAATCAACTCAATGCAAACTTGGCTAACCTCCAAGTCACTGCCGGTCGGCCGCCCCACAAGGCGGTCAGGCCGATTCGAGCGGTTGGACCGCTCCCACACAATGGTCGGACGGTCAAAAGACTTAGCCAAAAATCAAGCGTGAAAATCCGAAACCTTACGGAATTTTCAACTCAATAGAACTTTGTTTGGGAGCTCCAAAATGATGGGACCACATCCGGAGACTCCTCACTTGCCTACACAACCTATTTTGGCTCGGCTCAAAAACCTATTTTCATTTGGCGGTCGGACCGGCCACCATGGCCGGTCGGACTCCTCCACGCAAGCGATCGACCGCCCGACACCACCGATCGGGCCTTTGTGGTCCGGCGACCTGAAACAAACCCGAAACGCGAGATTTTGCAAACCAACAACGCCATTGCCAATTGACTCATCATCCCGAGATCGTGCACATATCCTCACGATATCCACAATCTCCCCTTGATGAACACATTGGCAATTTTCAAAAAAATGTGGTTTTGAAATGAAAAGTAAAAACTTAGCCGTTTTAGCATAAAGGCACAACTTGATCCATAAGCAAGAAAAAGCCTAGAACAGGCCAAGTCGGCTTCGAATAGTATAAGCAAGTGAGATAAGGCAATGAAAGCACCAAAGGATTAAATTTCCAAAAAGTAGCCAAAAATCTCACTTAGGTCCAAATGAAAGACAATTTTTCTATTTGACCTTTGATCACTGTGAGTCTTCTTCAAATGCAAATGAAATCAGGAAAAGGCAATAGAACCATAAGACTTAACTCACTATGATCACAAAATTTTCAAAATGTTCAATTTTTATTTTATTTTATGAAGTTCTTATATATTAAACCTTAAGTATGAAACCAAAAGCTCCAACAGCATTTTCTTCACAATCTTTCTCCCCCTTTGATAATGAATTCATCAAGATGCATGAAAAAGAAAGAGTATGAAGGAATGACTTTATTTTTGAACTTAGTAAAAAGGAGCCATGACTATTATACATGAAGACAGTACAAGTATTATACCAAGCCATATAAAGAGTAGACGCTATATTCAATCATGGCAAAACATGTACTGCAAAGTTAAAACCAGGATAGCAGCAATCTGAGACTAACAGAATTAAAATCATGAAGGGTTGCTCAATATCATAGATTCACTCAAAGCAACCAAAAATGAGTCAAGCCATGTCTATAAGTAAAAAGAGACTCAAAACAAGAATTGAGGCATTTTGAGCATTAAGAGAATTCTTTTGAAGCAAAGCTCAAGCACTTAGCCCTTTTTGGGCAATTTTTCTTTTTCTCCCTTTTTTTTACTGTGCTAGATCTCAAGCCTTGCCGCGACCATCTCAAGCGATAAGCTTAAAAGAGTGGTCTAGGTCATCCAAAACTCCCCCTGAGTTCATGCCTAGTGCAATGGCAAGCCGTCTCATGAGAAAGGATTGGTGAGATCAGTTTTTTCGCACAGAGATTTTTTTCTTTTGCTTGACTTAAGAAGTTAAAAAGCTCATTTTTCATCTCAAAATAAGTTCAAGACTCAATTCAACTTGTAAGACATGGCGAGAGTCATAAGAGGATCACTAGAGCAAAACTAGTCACAAGATCCAACAAGACATGATTTGATTCAATTTGCTCACAGATATAAAGCTAGCAAGGCAAAAGCTAAGCCAAACATGAAGAGCCATAAAGGAAGTCTAGCAGACTATCACTTGATATGACAAAGTATAGAAGATGAAATCAAGTCATACAAGGATAATAATCAAAGCTCCACTAATTTTATTATACAATGAGACAAATGAATTGAAACATGCATTATGATACAATGAATGCAAAAGAGCAACTTCCCCTCAAAACACCCAATAGGACTAATAACCCTAACTCTCCCATAAGCGACAAAGCGAGAAGAATCAAGAGCTTTAGTGAAAATATCGCAAGTTTGTTGTTACGACTCTACAAAGTGAAGCACAACATCACCTTTCTCAACATGGTCTCTAAGAAAATGAAATCGAATATCAATATGTTTAGTCACGGAATGTTGCCTTTGGGTTTTGGCAATATTAATTGCGAAGTGTTGTCACGAGAAAGAGGAACACTTCCCAAAGATAACCCATAGTCCCGGCGTGGATAAAATCCGAGAGAACACGAAAGCGACCATTGGCGGCTACATACTCGGCCTCGGTGTGGTATACAGCAGATGTATTTTCTAGAAGACCAAGAAACAAGAGATGTGCCCAAGAAATGACAAGTGCCAGAAGTACTCTTCCTATCCACTCTACACCCATAAAGTCGGCATCGAAAATGCTCGAATTGAGAGAGCGAAGAAGAAGAATACGAGTCCAAAGTCAAGCGTATCTTGAAGGTACTGAATATCGACGTCTTGCTTGCGATGAGAAGCACGAGGAAGCTCGAAACCGAGCGCAGAGACATACGCGAATGTATGTCGGCCTCGATCTTTGTAAGATAGAGGAGGAGTCAATCATCTGCGGTACTCCTTACGGTCCACGGACTCTCCATCCTCATCGGGGTCCAAAGACGGTGGTTGTAGCAATGGGAGTAGACATTGGCCTACTGCTTCCCATATTGAAGCGCCGAAGAAGGTCCTTTGTATACTTACTCTGGTGAACGAAGGTGCCTTCTTTCAGTTGCTTGATTTGTAGGCCAAGGAAGAATGTCAGCTCTCCCATCATGCTCATCTCAAACTCACTGCTCATCGAATCTGAAAATCTGGACACCAAAGCATGAGAAGAACCACCGAAAATAATATCATCCACATAAATCTGAACCAACAAGAAATCACTGCCATGCCTGAGAGTGAACAAGGTTTTATCAACCATTCCCATTTTGAAATCATTTTCAAGCAAGAAACTCTTAAGCCTGTCATACCAAGCTCTAGGAGCTTGTTTCAATCCATACAGGGTTTTAGAGAGTTTAAAAACATGGTTTGGAAATTTTTTATTTTCAAACCCAGGAGGTTGCTTGACAAAGACCTCTTCTTCTATGAAACCATTCAGGAAAGCACTTTTAACATCTATTTGAAAAAGCTTGAAACCCTTGGATGTTGCAAATGCTAAAAGAATGCGAATGGCTTCCAATCTAGCTACTGGAGCAAAGGTCTCTTCAAAGTCTAAGCCCTCTACCTGGGAATAACCTTGAGCTACAAGTCTAGCCTTATTGCGAACAACCAATCCATCCTCACTTTGCTTATTTTTAAAAACCCATTTTGTTCCAATAACATGAGAATCAGAAGGTCGCTCAACTAAAAACCAGACTTTGTTTCTTTCGAAATTTTCAAGCTCTTCATGCATGACATTGACCCAAGAGGCATCAGATAAAGCATGGGTGATATCTCGGGGTTCAAAAGAAGCGACAAAAGCGAGAATGTGCATGAGAATCGGGAGAAATAAACACAGGCGAGTGACTCGCTCTTGAAGATCCCCAATCATCCGCTTTCGTGGATGTTGTCATTTGTATCGAAGAGGTGCTCTGGTGCGGACGTGGCCTCTACCTCATGAGTTGTGGAGGTAGGAGCAGAGCCACTCGGATCGTCGGTGGGGATAGGAGGAGGTGCTCATTTGGCCCGCGTAGTAGTAGCATGCTCTCCACCCCTCTCAAAAGTAGCTGGAGGATGGTTTGGTTCTTCATCCTCAGAGTCATCATCGACGAAAATGTTTCATTGAATTTCAGGAACCTGTGTACCTGAAGCATCGGGTCTAGTACCAGGACTAGCCTCATCAAAAGTGACTTCGCAAGTCTCAACAATTTTGTTAGTGTCAACATTAAAAACACGATAGCCACGAGAATGAGCAGGATATCCAAGAAATATGCCATCCAAGAAATATGCCATCAAAACATCTAGACTCAAATTTATCAAGATTGTCATGTTTAAGAATGAAGCACTTGCAACCAAAAATCTTGAAATGAGAGACTTTGGGAGAATGACCAAATCTAAGCTCATAAGAAGTCTTTCCAACCACAGATCTCAAGAAAACCCTATTGGAGATATAACAAGCGATAGAGATCGCCTCATTAAAATCTCCTAGGAGTAGAATGCTCATCTAGCATGGTCAGAGCCATCTCTACAAGGGTTACATTCTTCCTTTCTACAACACCATTCTGTTGAGGAACTCTAGGAGAAGAAAAGCGATGTTCAATTCCCTATCGGTCTGTAAGGTAGAAAAGAAGAATTCTTGAACTCTGTCCCATTGTCACTCCTAATGGCTCTCAAAGCTCGGGTATATCAACAACAATTCTAAGGACCAAATCTCTAAAGAATCCAAATACTTAGTCCTTAGAAGCAAGAAAATAAACCCATGAATACAGGAGTAATCATCCACAACCACCGGCACATACCATTTCCCACCGGTGGTTGAACTCTAGAAGGACCAAGCGTATCTAAGTGAAGAAGTTGTCACAGTCCATCAGTCATTATCAAAGTAAGAGGTGGGTGGGAAGCGACACCATCTTACCATGTCTACAGGTGAGCACACAAGATCTCTAACGACCTTGACCTAGGCAAACCTCTAATCAAGTCCTTGCAAGTGACTCTAGACAAATGATCAAAACCTATATGCCCAAGTCTCGATGCCACAAAACAAGGTCATGAGAATCGGAGGCTACAAGACACCTAGGATTTGAAATCAAGAAATCTTGAAATTTGCATGAAGATCTTCTCAAATCTGGAGATCTCAAAAACAAGCTCACCCGAGGAATCTAGAACTCTACACTCACTTCTCTTAAACCTCACTTCTAGACCCTCATCAAGCGGTGAAAGCAGATAGAAGATTATACCTCGACTTACTTACCAAAGCGGCGTCTTTTAGCATGAACTTGTCGTTGGCGCGCAAGTGCCCTTTGCGATCCGCGGTCCGTGAGAAGCATCCCCAAATGTAATCAATTCGTTGCGGATGCACGTGTGAGGAGGAGAACCATCTAGAATCTCGGTCATATGTCGAGAACACCGGAGTCAACAAGCCATATGTCCTCCTTCCTCGCACGACGGACCTAAAAGCACAATCGAAAACATCCGTGCCTCGATCTTTGGGTTAGTGATAAATGATCGAGGAATCGATCTTGAGAAGCACGATGTCAGGGAACAGCATAGAAATAGCGAAACATGATCGGGAGTAAAATCATAAGGATGCACATGAGAACCACCTAGACCTCTCAAAGCGATCTACCAAAGATCGATACTCCCCTGTCTAGGTGCTACCCGTGGTCTCTCCTCACGATGTCCTAATCCAACACGCCGCCTAGACCCACCAAAAGAGTCTACAAAGTTCTCTACAAATCTAGGCCTATGTGTGTGCGATAAGCAGTGCCTAGCTCTAGAGACTACAGTTGGAGAAGGGACTCCTCTAATGGATCTTAGGGCGCTCATCCTCTCTTTTCTCTCAAGTTTTGCTCTCGGAGCGAACTCAGCAGTATGGCCTTCTTTCTTGCGAGAAGGTGCAATAGTCTTGGACCTTTTGAGAGGTCATGCAGAATGAGTGAAAGCACCTTTCTTGCGAGAAAGAGTTTGAGCAAAACCGTGGTTTTGAAAACAACCCGGATGGCTTAGGAGGTTCTAGCTCAAACAAACTATTCTTCACAACTCTAGCAATCCTAGGTGGGTTTTTCTTGGAATGCTCTAGGGACACCTTGGATTGATCAAGAATCATGTTGAGTTTCTTTTTCCCACTTGAAAACTTCTCAAGAGTCACCTTGAGGTAATCATTCTCTTTCATTAAACCCTCACATCTAGTGCACTTGCTAGACTTGATTACCTCATTGCTCTTACTCTTAAGAAGGGTCACTTCCACTTTGAAGGCCTCACAAGACACACAATAGGATTCTCTAATCCTATTCAACTGCTCCTTAAATTTGACTCTAAATGCCTCTTGAATCGATTAATCATGGTTTCGACTTGACATTTAAAGCACAAGAGTTAGAATCAATAACTTTCTTAGAAGCGATAAAGACATGGATCTTTCAATTTTAGCCTTTTCTTCAAGGGTCTTGTTCAAGGCTTCAATCTCAATTGTAAGCTTGGGACAATTTTCACAAGATGCAACTCTAGAGTAAACTAGCATTTCTTTCATCTCTTGCATCTTAATCTTATTATTCTTACAATGAGAGCATGTGTGACTAGCATCAAACTTTTGCAATTCTTTTAAGGAGCTATCGGTTTTAATTCAAGCAAAGCACAATTTGAGCAAGTTAAAGGGATAGCTTCCATGGCGATCACATCAAGTGAAATGACATCTAAGCAAGCGAGAACTAGACTTGAGAGATTCTAGTTCATCGAGAGCATCTTTAAGTTGATTAGTGACAGAGGAATGAGCGATTTCAAGCTTGTCAAGTCATTAAGCAAGCTAGTGCGAGGATTCACAAATATCATCGGGATTAATAGATTTAAGCCTAACAACTTCTAGGTTCAAATTATCAATCATAACATCCTGCTTCTTAATCATTTTTACTTGCTTATGCAATTTCTGTTCAGCAAGCACCAACGCCCTTTTCATGTCAGCAATAGAAGGGCATACCTCATCAGGATCACTAAAAGGATTCTCATCGTTGGAGGAGTCATTTGTCGTGGTTTTTCTTGGCCATGAAACACATGCCGGTGAAGTCATGCGCCTTCTTCTTGCCACGAGAGTCACTCTCGTCGTCCTCCGTTTCCAAGTCCACATCACTCATATTGACATTCTCTAGAGTGGCAAGGACCCGGCTGACAAACTTGCGATAGTTTGTCTTCTTGGGTTTAGCATCCCTCTCCTGGGGATGTCTTCGTGTCTCCTTCTCCTCCTTACCCTTTAGCTTGGGGCACCTAGAGCGAATGTGGTTTGGCTCACCACATTCGAAGCACGTGATAGGTCCCCTTCTCCTCCTATTCCTCACCTTGTTATACGCTCTTGTGAATTTGGTGGAAAGGAGGGCTAAGTCATCCTCGGGCAGTTTCTCTAGTTGCTCATCACTTAAAGAATGTAAAGCAGATAATGAAAAACCAGATGAGCTACAATCAAGAGACTCTGAAGAACAACCCTTGGATTTGTCGACCACTAATGCCATCGACTCTGTCTTGGGGAGACGCGAGATAAAATCAATCTCATGCGTCTTCAACCTCGAGTAAAGCTTATCCATGGTAAGCTCACTCATGTGATGTTGTCATTGATGGAAGTGATCTTCATTCCCAGGACCTTCACATCAAGAGCACCCAAGTGGCGTGCATTTTCGGTTCGAGAAAATATCAAGTCAACAGCGAAGATCATGAAGAATCTTAGAGAATCTTCCCACAGCTCATCCAAAGACTCACCGGCCTTTGCTCAATCTTTGAGTATACTTTCTTGGTGGTTCTGTCTCACTTCCTTGATCGCGATGGACCCTTCATGATAGTCACAAAGTCGTCCGCGGATCTCGTGAAGCGGACCGCAAGTGAGCAACACGCTCAAACTCGGATCGACTAAGGCCTTGGATCAAATAATTCGAGCCTTCTTTGTTGGCCTCCACATGCGGAGTGATCATATCGTCATCGGTGGCACTACATAAGGATTTTTCACCTTTAGCCAAATAGCGTGCCCTTGAGCCTCGATATAGGCTTGCATACGAGCCTTCCAAGATGCAAAGTCAACTCCCTCAAAAATGTGTGGCTTGGTTGAGTACTTGTCGGTCGCCATGGCTCCAAAGACAGGTTAAGATCTATGAGAAGAGCTAACAGGCTCGATACCACTTGTAGGACCGGAAGGCGACTAGGGGGTGAATAGGCGCTTTCACAACTTTCGCGCTAAGTCAAATTCAACACGAACTTTACTCCTTTAGCTATGAAAGCTAAGAAGATCGATAAGCACAAGTGGACGCCTTGTGCTGGAATCGATAACCCCGACAACCACACGACACAAAAGTGGAGACTTAAACTCAGCGGGCAAATCACAGGCACTGAGCGGTCGGCCCAGGCTACCACAGTGCGGTCGGACCGACGGTCAACAATGAAAAGTGCACAAACCCTAGAAATATGAAACTCTTGATTCAAGACTTGCTCATGGAGGTTGATGATCTAGATGACTCTAGGAGTATCCCCACACAACAAAGCAAGCTAAATTAGTCCAAGGGACCAAGCAAAAACCTTTGAATCAAGGAAGCACCAAATTCATCCAAAAGGAGAAGAACACAAAGGAGCAAATGATCTTTCAATTAAGCATCACAAGATTGTTTGATCACACTAGATGCTTACAAAGCCTCTCCAATAAGGAGGGCAAGAGCTCACACAAGGAGCACACTCCAAACTCTCAAACCCTAGTTCTCCTCTCCTCTCCTCCAAACCCTAGAAAAGAGAAGGAATGCCAAATGAGTGCTTAAGGGGTTTTCATCCCTTTTCTATTTATACTAGAGAGCTAGGGTTTCACTTTTGGGACCACTTACACATGGGACCCACACACAAATAACTCTTGAAGCAATAGCTCGCCGAGCCTCTCTGTCCGAATCCCAGGGATCGTTACCTCGGCTCTCCAGCGTAGTCGATCCACTCACCGCGTCGTTGACACGCAAGCCACCGCGACAATGAACAAGTTCTTCACAACTTGACCCAAGCTCCATAATGCAATATACATCAATAAAGCATTGATAACCATACATGAAACACAATCAAATCAACTCAATGCAAACTTGGCTAACCTCCAAGTCATACGCTCCCACAGCAATGAGGTCAAAAGACTTAGCCAAAAATCAAGCGTGAAAATCCGAAACCTTCTGGAATTTTCAACTCAATAGAACTTTTGACTGGGAGCTCCAAAAATGATGGGACCACATCCAGGAGACTCCCCTCACTTGCCTACACAACCTATTTTTGGCTCAGCTCCAAAAACCTATTTTCATTTTGGCGGTCGGACCGGCCACCATGGCCGGTCGGACTCCTCCACGATCTCGATCGACCGCCGACACCACCGTCGGACCTTTGTGGTCAGCGGCCTTAGGAGCAAACCCGAAACGCGAGATTTTGCAAACCAACAACGCCATTGCCAATTGACTCATCATCACGAGAATTCCTCACGATATCCACAGTATATAATTTTTAATATGCCCTCCTAACATAACATGAGAGATATCTCTAGGGTCCTGGATGTGGTCGGATAAAGAAAGTACATGATCATGCCACTAGTGGTCGAAGAGTCGACGACATGAAGTTATCTGTCACTTGATCGAGAAATTATTGAATAGTTCATGGATGATAAATTATCTCACCTAGAGTTCAACCAGATATCGTGAGGCAAATGGAGAATACACAAGTAGATCATTCAGTTCGATCAGATACGAACTAGTCGTATGCAGATACAAGCTGGTCGTGGACTGGTCGAACATAATCACTAAGTGGTCGTAAACTAGTCATAAGGAGTTATGAACTAGTCATAACTAAATATGAACTGGTCGTATAGATATACAAGCTGGTCATAAGTGATAAGGACCTAGTCGTAGATTATATTGCATTAAGGTTTGTTTGATATAATTTATGTGTATTAGGAAATTGTTATATTATGCTAGGAACCGATAACGACTAGTAGTCGGAAAATAGTTTCTGAGTCACAATCGATTACGCATGAACCTATAGGGTCACGCACTTAACGGGTTGGAGCAAACATGTTCGGATAGAATCCATCATGGGGTCTATATAAGGGGTTGCATGAGGCTATGGGGAGAAAAAGACAGACGACGTAAGTTGCTCCATCGAAACCTTAGCCACCATCTTCTCAAAATCCCTACCGAGCGAGTTGATGCTAGCACACCGGCGTACAGTGTTTCACCATTGGACGCGTGGATACCGTAGAGGCGCTACTGCAGTTGCTGTTGCGCTCGAGGATGATTCGAGATCTTCACAAGGAACGTGACAGGTTGCTGGAGGAGACGATCGGTATCGAGAACGCTGGACGATCGACTACGATCACTACATCGACGCGCTCAACGTTGGATCAGGCTGCTCTAGCTATTCTTCAACTGCACTGCGCGTCTAGTGGTAACGATCTATGATCTCTTGCTTGCATGATATCCTAGTTTACGTGGTAGAATTTTTTGAATTGTCAGCTAATGTAGGCTACCGTATCCCTTCACGTGTTCCCATAGAAAACATATTATCTAGGGCGACCCATATGGCACGGGCCGTAGTGAGAATAAGAACATGTCCAAGGACCTGCTCTGGAAGAGATGAGAGCAAGGCAGAAAGGACTAACTGATCCTGTTGAAGCCATGTTGCATGCGCAGGATTTGGCACCTCCTATGCAGCGCTGCCGGCAAGGGTCTTTGGTTATGGCCGGCGCAGGCTTCGGCAGCGAACCGTCAATGTAGCCGAGGATATGCTGACTACGAAGGTAGGGCATGACCGGAGCTTTCCACAAGAGGTAGTTCTCTCGTGTGAGTTTCATCGTAATGAAGCTGCTGAAGGATGGCGTGGTTGGTAGGACTCCGCTTGACGTCGATCCGGAGGAGGTGGAAGTTTGAGCGCTTAAAGTCATCTCGTGGGAGATTTTTGGCGAGGCTCTGATACCAAAGAGAAAAAGGAAGAAGATGTTTTCAGGATTTGGAACCACGCACAACTTGCCAATCCTGGAGATAGCAACAATCGTTGATTGTTGGTAGAGATTGAGGAGAGATTACATGGGGGATAAGATATACAGCCTAAAATATATCTGTTTCAACACAAAGTACTAGAGGAACCCTTACTAGCGGAACAGGGGAACCAACCAAGCAGATATGCTAGTCTCTAGATGTAGATGGTTACAACTTACAAGATGGATCACAACACAAGATTTCAGTACTGGTGAGATCGATACATTACAACTCAACATCTATCTGCGTACCATTACTTTGATGATCAGTAACATAAAAGTAATTAAACGGCGCCGTTGCTGACGCTGTTCTTGCCGTTGACGACGTGGTGGTCGTCGTCGCCCATGAAGCGCTTCCAGAACCAGTGCTGCTTCCACACCCTCTCGGTCATCTCCTCGATGGGCACGTTCTTGGTCTCAGGGAGGAAGAAGAGGACGAAGAGCGACATGACGACGACCCAGGCGGAGAAGAAGGCGAAGATACCGTACTTGAGGTGGCAGAGCATGGAGAGGAAGGCCTGCGCGATGACGAAGGTGAAGATCAGGTTGACGCAGACGGTGACGCTCTGACCGGCGGAGCGCGTCTCGAGCGGGAAGGTCTCGCTGGGGATGAGCCAGCCCAGCGGGCCCCAGGACCAGGCGAAGGAGGAGACGAAGGTGCAGACCATGACGACGACCATGATGGCCCAGCCGTGGTCGAGGTTGATGGAGCGGTCGGTGACCTTGACCCCGAGCACCACGGCGACGACCACCTGCGACAGGAACATCTGCACGCCGGCCTCCAGCAGCAGCATCCGCCGGCCCACCCGGTCTACGGAGTACACCGACACGAGCGTGGACAGCACGTTCACCGCCCCCGTGATCACCGCCGAGTAGAGCGACGCGTCGCTCTTGAACCCGAGCGTGTTGAACAGCACGGGCGCGTAGAACATGATGGCGTTGATCCCCGTGAACTGCTGGAATATCTGTAGGAGCACGGCGATGACGAGCTGGGGGCGGTTGCGGCGCTGGAGGAGGTTGCGGAACGGGTGCTTCACCTCCTGGGCGATGCGGCTGGCCTCCACGATCTCGTTGAACTCGGGATCCACGTTGTCGGTGCCGCGGATCTTCTTGAGCACGGCCTTGCCCTCCTCCAGGCGGCCGCGCTCGATAAGGCTGTTGGGCGTGTCCACCACGAAGAGCGCGCCGAGGGTCAGCAGCACGGCCGGGATGCCGGCCAGGGACAGCGAGAGGCGCCATCCCCAAGGGTGGATCCTGCATGCATGCACCGGTCGGTGGTCGTTTCACTACATATGCACACAGTACGCATAAAGCGAAGCGATTCATGGCCGGTCGAGGGGACGTACTTGTCGGTGCCGTAGTTGACGAGGTTGGCGAAGAGGATGCCGATGGTGACGTTTAGCTGGAACAGGATGTTGAGCCCGCCGCGGATTCTCGTCGGCGCGATCTCCGACAGGAACAGGGGAACGGCCTGCACGTGCGCCCCAGTTAGTTAGTGACGCAGATGAGATCATTGAGCAGCATCAAGTTTGCAACTAGTGTGACAGCGTCTGACAAGAAAAGAAGAAAAAATACCACACAGCGATCATCGAAGTCGCATGGGATCAACAAGGCCCATTAGGCCCAAACCGTCTTTCCGCCCTTTTCATGGACACACACACACACTCGTTTTGTTTAGCATGCAACACTCTCTGTGCACCGTCAACAAGGAATGAATTGTATACTCAACCTGTGATCAATCAGCCGTTCGTTTGGAAAATGCACCAACTCTCCAATTATCTGCCCCCCTGGCCCTGAATGTATCCAAAACAGTGCGAGGGTGGTTGGTGCACCCGTGCATACATATTCTGCATGCATGCGTATATTTACGACCTTGCCTGTCGAACCTAACCACAGTTCACATGCATGCCATCACCGCCTAAACCTAAACGGGGAAGTAGTGTATAGAGCTTGTTGTTATCTCACCACAGCTAGCTTTCGTTGTCGTAACCGTTATCAAGGGGCTAAATCGGTAGAGGAGAAATTAACTAATAAATTTTAGGGTTTACTAACCTAGTAGTGGCAGCGGTATCTACTGGACTACTCCTTAATTTGTTAGTTGAGCGTAGGACACCACCAAACTCTTGACCAAAGGCGCGGATTAATTAAACTGATCACATGACCTCTGTCCTACTCGAGTTCTTGCCTACTTTCGTGTCTTGGCAGCTTCGTATAATTGAGTTGACAGGGGCGAACCAGGGTTAAAAAAAATGAGTAAGGCACAGCACGGGCGTAGCCACCGCTGGACTAGGCGTGTTTTGATTAAAAAATTAAATTAATACTGTTTTTTAGCTAATATTTGGATTTTTACTGTCATTTTTAACTCAACCTCGGCTCAGCTCCACCACTGGGTACAAGTGACCTATGGAGATATTTCTATGCCACAAGTAGTTAGATATTAAATTACTCTACTAAATAGTAAAATTTGAGTGGAGGCTGACCCCACTCGGAGGTGACCACCAAAACACGGTGTCTCGGTGTAGTAACTGACAGGACGCAAACCAGAAGAATCCAAGCAACGTGGTACTACTTCTCCAAGTCAAGCATCCTAGCAAGCAGCCGAGTGATTTCCGGCCCCATACTCCAAGATACTACTACATCAGCTAGGGCTGAACAGCCAGGCCGGCTACTGGTTGAAAATCAGCGGCCGCTTACGACAAATCAGAACAAGCCGAAGCTGCTGTATATACACAATACACTACTCCATGTTGCACTCGTTGATAGGTGTACGCAACTGTTGCTATACAGAGTCGGCAAGACTTGCTAGCTCCAAGCTACAGATCGATCGATTCCTCTGTAGATAACAACTGGGACAGCTCAAGAGCAGGTAGCCACCAGCAAAAACTACTAGTAAAACCAATGCCACAAGTTGCAATGTAACACTCATCACCTGCTGATTGGCTCTAATTCGTTCAAACATTTTGGCTCAGCGACGATTCTAAGCTTAGAGCAGGGATTTTTATTTTGGCCGAAAATCGGCTATACCGATTCTACCGGCCACCCCCGGTAGAACCACTAATTGATTATGAAATTTTCGGTTTGGATGAATTTTGTTCAAAAAAATCAGATATTCGGCCCTTTACTGACTACCCCCGGTATAAAAAAATCGGTTACAAAAAACCCTGGCTTCGAGTCACGGGAGCGTTGGAATCTTGAAACTTAAAAAGGTTACCGCAGCATGCCGCCAATGCAAGATGTGAACGTACACGAACACAAGTCGGGCACGAGACTCGGCAACATCACCCTGTCCCTGTGCCCCGCCCAGGTGTCGATGTATACATACATAATTGCTACGCGTTTGACCCTTAAAATGCCGGCAAAGATGAAGGGTCCCATATTATACAAGTAGTAGTACCCCAATATTTCACGCGACCATACGTATAAAAATTACACATTTTGGGTGTACCAAACTAAGATGTTTTAAGACCCATAGGTTAATTTGGGCCTAAAGATTCTTAATTTCAAGGACGGTGACTAGTGTATTATGGCTACATACACACGTCCTTATCATGGATGCAGAGAATTATGTCTCGCGCGTGCTACATATTCTCAAACCAGCCACCGCTTCATATGTTTGACTTTTAACAAAAATCTCTAAGGACTTAGCATATCCATGCATATTTGCGTACTTAACTGTACAACAAAAATGTATTTTCGAAGCTGGGAATTTTGCTAACCTGGTTGGCGAAGCCGACGCCGCAACCGAGCAGGATCCTGCCGATGATGAGCATGGCGAGGTTCTGGGCGGAGCCGTTGAAGATGACGCCGATGATGAAGAAAACGCCGGCGATGAGCATGGTGAGGCGGCGGCCGAGGTGGCGGGTGGTGTAGGAGGCGAAGAAGGTGGCGATAAGGCCGGCGAGGTAGAGCGACGAGGTGAAGAGCTGCAGGCCCTGGTTGTCGTACTTGCAATAGTTGCTCTCCGTGTCCTCGTGCTTCTTGCGCAGCACCGCCGGGAAGAACTCGCGCAGGAAATCGTCCATCGATGTCACGCCGCCTACAAAATGAATTTTTTTTAAAAAAAGAAGATTTTCAACAGATGTCAGTATCATAAAATCAGTTTCAATAGATTGTACAAGTTCATTACTGCAATATGTCATATGCATCAAGATATTCCAGAAAGGGAAATACTGAAGGTACTACTAATTAAAGTACAAGTATGAACTTTTATGAAATATCTATGCAAAGTCTAGTACTTTCACAAGTGCATAAGTACTTTAGTTTGCAAGAAACTATCGCTTCCAGCATTTAGAATATTCCTCAGAGCCAGTGAAAACGTGCTATACGAAAGCGTTGGTTCATCTGTCTACGAATCATTTAACTAGTATGTCAGTGACAAAACATAATGCATATGTTACGCATGAAAGTTAAGGATGCAAGTGCATTGATCATATGAGTGACGAGTCTCTCCAAAAAAATATGAGTGACGAAGTACTGTATCACTTATTTTTGTTACCCTAGCTGGACGCTTTGCCATAATTTGATACCGATCCCTCCGTTTGAACTTTCAGAACACAGTTGATTTAGTTGTTACTAATATATTCTCAAGTGTTCGTGTGTGCACGTGCGCACATCTTGGGGGCATGTGTATGTATATAAACAAGTTAATTGCACCAAATAATTTGTTCAGATTTGTGGATTTAGTGATAACAAAGACTTCACTTTTTTTTTAAAAAAAAAAAAAGAGTACTAGTTACAGTGTTACGTGATGATTCCTTTTTCTTAAAAAAAATTACCTAGCTATTGTATAGAGAGAGAGAGAGAGAGAAAATAACTCAATTTGTTGTAAAGTGTTAATTAATTAATACATGAAGGAACGAACAGATAGGATTTTCTTAATTTGAGTTAAAATTCATTGACCTAAATCAAAAGGCAACGCGGCCTCACAGAATTATAGGAAAGAAAGCTCTGTTACATCAGACGTGATCCGTAGATATGCAAATGCGCTGACTTACAGGTCTGTCAAAGTAGGTGGCTAGCTCACATCACTCATTTTTTTTCTCTAAAATAATATCTAAAAATAAAAATCATACTACCTATGCTATTGAATGAATAAACAGATAGGATTTTCTTAATTTGAGTTAGAATTCATTGGCCTAAATCAAAAGGCAACGTGGCTACACAGAATTATAGGAAAGACGAGGCCTGAAAAACCCTTATCAACACAGAATTACAGGATAGACGAAACATGCAGTCAAACTAAATCAATGCTTCGATATGCACCATATCCACTGAGTTAAGATCCTCGAAGACGACATATGATCGTTACACCATGTAAGAGGGATTTCACCTGATTTTCTGGAGCTACCATAGAAGATACATGCATGAAGATGAACTTAACGGGCGGGCTAGCCAAGGCCTATATGTAGAACGCCCGCCGTACCTGAGATGCCGACGTCGTAGCCGAACATGAGCCCGCCGGTGGCCGCCATGACGCAGGAGATGACGACGATGGGCGTGATCTTGGCCTCGAACTCCGTGCCGGACGGCGCCGACACCGAGAACCCTCCCGCCGGCATCTTGGCCCGTCACGTCAGTCAAGCTAGCCCTCCGATCCGGTAGATTGATGCTCTCGTCGCGAGGTAGCAATGGAAATACGCACCAAGTATTCCTTCAGCAAGAGGACTCTGGGACACAAGGCTTCAAGTCTCTCGGTACATATATAGAGAGGGAAGCCCACTCCACGGAGAAATTTAGCCGCGGGGAATCGTCCGGTGGGGCCCACCGGACGGCTCGCGGGATGGCTAGTCAACGACGGCTTCACGGCCCACGGGCCAGAGTTGCTATCTAACTGTTGCAAGTCTCAAGTCTGCAACTGTTCCCAGACTTTTCCATAATTTTTTGCTTATCCAAACTCTTTTGAGCTCTCAGTCCCTTTTGGAAAATTATAAAGCAGAAGTGATTTGGAAATGTTGATAGTTAGATAGGACACCGACCTTTTTGACAATGGGTGTTGTCGGCCCCATGAGCCCACATGTAAGCTCATCACAATATAATATTCCCTGAATTTTGGAGTAGCAGGAGTATGGCAAAATACATTGGGAATTTTTTTATAAGCCATCGTAAAGTTACTAAGTCTTTGATCTGCCATTGCCAAATAACATCTCCTTTTTATGCCACAACAAACTCTAAACCAAACCCTTTTATGCCATTATTGATCAATCAAGCCGTGAAGTAGCTGTGAAAATATCATTTCACCCTTATCGTCGTCTTCCTTCTTCTCTATCACACATAGCACACACGTGTACGCACAGAGAGTGGCGGCCACTTCCGCTGGGCTACTCCTCGTCGACCTCGCCGGCTCCGCCACGCTTGCTAGCGTCGGCTTTGGCCATGACCTTGCACGGCTAACCTCGGCCCCCTCGGTTACTCCTACTACTCCCATGGTGCCGCCGCCCAAGCCTCCTCGTCGACCTCATCGTCTCCGCTACGCTTGCCAGCACCAGCCTCGCCCGTGACCATGCGCAGCCAGCCTCGACCCCTTCCCCTAGTTCCTCATCGACCTCGAGGGAGACATCCATCGTCATCATGAACCACAGAGTTCCAGATGTCGTCGTCCCTGGTGTCGACACGGGAGAACCAGTTCCTGTACTACTGCAAGCAGCACCTGGGCCGTTGTCGATGGCCTTCACACCAGCCCACTAAAGGATTTAGACCCGCCATTATGAGTTAATAGAGTATTTTGGTGATTAATGACAAATCTAATTGTGAGACTAACATTTCTATTGCTTTATCTAGTGTGTAGTCTCATTTAGATATAAATGTGAAATTCAACGAGGTATGCATTCGACTTATACTCTTATATATTGTCGCATTCCTCGGATCCAAAATATAGGATGAACTCAACCATAAGTTTAACTTGAATATGTGCATATGATCTAATTACATATTTGTGTATGCACACATTTAGGGGGAGTTTATTCTATATTTTGTGGTTTTATTAGTATTGATCCATATTCTCGTTTTCCACATATATTTGGGATCTTTACTTTGAAACATATCCTTTGAGTATATAGAACTTATATAGTTCTTACATACTCATGTCGTGAGTATATGTAACTTGTGTAGTTCATATATACTCACGTTGGCTTACATTTATTTACATTTAATTTATGTGTAATTGAAGTGGTTATCATTAATTACTAATAAGGGAAAGATTCAAGTATCTTGTCCCACCATTATGTGATAATGGTTTGTTGTGGTAACTAATGGTAATCACATTGTGGAACTAATATTTTCATGAGTTGGATGAATAGGTTATGTTCCAGGGTGATGAAGACTTTGGATGTCATCATGTGTCAATGACATTAAAGTCAAGAGCTTAGTGTAAAAGATGTGTCATAAGTTGATGCTTATC
Organism: Hsuehochloa calcarea; assembly: GCA_036346395.1. Classification (NCBI taxonomy): domain Eukaryota; kingdom Viridiplantae; phylum Streptophyta; class Magnoliopsida; order Poales; family Poaceae; genus Hsuehochloa; species Hsuehochloa calcarea. Next base: position 35,092,274 of record CM070597.1, read on the forward strand.
AAGAAGAGGAGATGATCATGAGTTGATCATCAAGATAAGAGAAGACCCATCATGTGTTGATGGAGGTCAAGCAAATGATCATAATGTCTTGATGATTATCAAGTTAATGACCCAGACTTGAAGTGATGATGTGCGTCATCAAGCTTCAAGAAGATGCAAGGCAAAGGTATGACTAGCTAGGACTAAGGATGTGTTCCTAGTCTTTTACCGGTCTTGGTGTTTGGTTGGAAGACCGGATTGCTAGTATAGATTGTCGTACTATTAAGAGGAGTCTTAACTAGTAGTTTGAGTTAGTCATGTGTTGATAGCTCATCGTGGTTGCTCTAGCTCATCTAGGCATGATGCTATTTATTTGCGAATGTGTTTTGCAAATAGTCGAGGCTCATACGTAACCCTTGTAGCATGTGACTTAAGTTTGCAAATGTGTTTTGCAAATGGTGTAAGTCCATGTACCTTATTCCTTGTGATGAGTATTCTAAAGGTTGGCAAATGTGTTTTGCAACCTGTTGAGAATATCATCTTTGAAACCTTGTTGGAATTGCACTCAAATGGGCGAATGTGTTTTGCCATTTGAAGCGAAGCCAATGTGTTTGGCTCTGTGGTCTGGCGGTCAGACTGCCAGTGATCACCGATCGGACCGGTGGCATATCGGTCCGACCGATGTGCTGTTGGCGGTCCGACCGATTTTATCATGTGTTGATTCTCTGTGTTGTAGTTCCACCGTTGATAAATGGAACTATCGGTGTGCGGAAGTACCGGTGCATTCACGGTACGTTTATTCCAGAGAAGCACCATTTTGGTGCAGGGTGATTTTCCTCGGGTGGTCGGACCGGCCAACCTTGGCGGTCTGACCGATTTAGCGGCTGTTAGACCGGTTATTAGTTGGCAGTCCGACCAGCCGAAGGCCCAACTGCTAGTTTTATAGCCGTTGGGACATGGGCGGTCAGACCGGCCCTAAACAGATTCGAGAGAATCTTTCCCCCAACGGCTAGTTTTTGTGTGTGGGCTATAAATACTCACCTTGGCCGGTTGGGGATGGTTGCTACTGTTATTGTGAACCTCTATTGAGCCTCTTGAACTAAGAGCAAGCCTTTCATCTCATATGTGCATGTGTTGACACTTGATTAGTTTAAGTGAAAGTTAAGATTTGTTTCTCTTGGTGTTTGCCGACACCTAGACAGCGTGGAGGCGTCGTGCCCGGTGATCTTCTCAAGAAGCTTGTGAGAAGGTCCGATGTGTTGTGAGTGGTTTGGTGCTCGCCATCTCCGGAGTGGAGGAAGAGCAACCTTAGTGGAGCGAGGTGTTGGTTCATGTTGGAACCAGTCCAAGTGGTTGGACTTATCTCGGAGGTGTTGGTTTAATTAGTGGAGCTGGTCCAACGTGATTGGGCTTACCTCAATGTGCATTAGGGGAGACCGGCAAGTCTCCGAACACCACGGTAAAACATAATTGTGTCATCTTGTTTTATCTTGTGCTTTATTTTGAGCAATTTACATTACATGCTTTAATTGCTTATATATCTTTGTATGATTGCTCTCATTGTATTGTATTCATATTGTTGGTGCACTTAGGGAAGCTTAGTTGATTTATGTTCTAATTGTGCAAAACTAATTTGTTATTAGCTTATGTATTATATATTGGTTTTAGCGCTAAAGATTTTTAAAACCGCCTATTCACCCCCCTCTAGTCGGCCACCTTGACCTTACACCCACCCACGCACTGCCACCGTTGTCGCCCCTCCGCCTGCCTCATCTAGGAGATGCCCAATGGCAGCTCCAAGGTGACCTGGGTGGAGCACGTGGAGGCCGATAACCAGATGGCGCACAACATGTACAAGCCGCTGCTGAAATATGGGTTGGCGTTCGGCGCGGAGCTGTGGGTGTCGACGCTGGAACGATGATGCGAACGATTGGGGAGCGCCATGGCCATCAACGTGCCCTTCGGAAACGTCCGAGTGATCACGACAGCTATCGACGATCGAGTCGCCGATCTTACGAAATAAAATAGAGGAAAATAGCAAAGAGTTCTTGCAAGAGAATGGGATTGCTCTTTATTGCTATGAACTGGATTCTTTACAGGGGGTGCGTTCAACAAGGCGGTGGATTAATCCTAATTACAATGAGCGTAGTGCTTGCTATGCTATCGAATCAGAGTTGGAACATGAATCTAGTGTTGATTACGATGCTTCAATCCGATGCCCTTGTTCCTCCATGCTCCGTCTTTAAATAACCATTCAAAAGGTGATAGTTACTCCTAGAGAAGATATCTGTTAGAAGTGACGTGTCCGGTTGGAGGGTCAGTTATAGTTAATGAAACAATAACCGATCGTCGGTTAGCGTCTATGAGACACTCAACTGTATAGTAGTTATTGTCAGTATCTTAGGACCATGAACCATCGCGTGGTATGGAGCAAATATGACATGTGTTCCATTCGACATACGGTTAGAATATACTAGGAGTTACATTCAGATGCAAGTTCAAGACTTCTACGAGTAGTCATCTGATCGGGGACTGGGTTCAGGACCTCATCTGACTACGGTACCCATAAGTAACCTCTGGAATCCTTACGACCACGGGGTCGTTAGCCTTAGGGATTACGACCATGAAGACATCTGATCTTTTAATTATGTATTAAAGTAACACATAGAGATTTTAATCCTCGTCGGCTAGCCCCCGAACTTTAAAATGAATTGGTCGTATGAACTTTCGATGAAAAGTTGTATCGGGAAGACCCTCATTTAATATCATGACAAACGAGGTGGTCTGTATTCACTTTAAAGCTGAGAAACTGCCTTGGAAATCGAAGAATTTTTATGTCTATTGGACATTGGTTTGTGTCCAATGGACTTTTGGGTTACTCCTTTTTGCAATTAAGGAATTATGGCTATAAAATCTCTTCGGTACGTCGCCTAGAGGACTTTATGCTCTCATATTTTCTTAAACTTCCTCTTCATCTTTCTATGAAGGATCTCTTCCGACCTACTTTGTTCTTTTCGCTCAAAAATCTTCCCCGACCACTGCTCATTCAATCATGTCGGACTCAATCACCAAGTGGTTGGTTGCAGATCTAAGCGGAAAGAAGCTCAAGGCTTTGGAGGAGATCGAGATGCTTCCAAATAAGAGTTTGATTAAGTGGAGACCAGCAACCGGAGAGTATTACCCGATCAGAGAAGAAGGAAAAATCCTTATTTTTCTTGCCTACATCGAGTGCGGACTCATATTTCCGGTACACAAGTTCCTTTCTCGAGTTCTTGAGTACTACGATGTCGAACTAATCAATCTAGTCCCCAACGGAATCGCCAACATCAACATCTTTGTCTACCTCTGTGAGGCGTACTTGGGGATCCGACCAGATCTTAGGATCTTCTGGTATTTTTACAAGATAGTGATATCAGATAAAACGATGGGAACTCCTGGGGAATGCTTGCTACGGCTTCACGACGGGAATGTTGGAAATATGCCCTAGAGGCAATCATAAAGATAATTATATTTCATTATGTTCATAACATTGTATAATATGTTATCTTGTTCCTACAATAATATCAATAATATTTATTATCAAGTATGTGACTTGATTGTGAAACTCTATATTTCTACAATAATTATTCTTAAACATTCCCTAGTCTGAAATATATGAGAACACATATGAATAGACTAGCATATGTATTGGTTGATGGCTATGTTTCACAGGTCATGGATATGGAGATATCAAACCAATAATATGGACACATATTAGAGAACATAGTGTTGGAAAAGACCCACCTTGAGATACTATTGAGATTGTTATGATTCTATGTATCATTAGTTGGTCTCAAGCAATGATGATGTATAATCTTTAGACCTGAGATCAACATGGTTTCCTACATGTGTAATAACACTCTTAGGGGTTGTCAAACGTTACTCGTAACTAAGTAGTTATGAAGGTAGCTTTCGGGTATGCTATGAAATATGCGGAGGGATGTGACTGGTCGGATATGAGATTTGCCCCTCCTAACATAACAGGAGAGATGTCTCTGGGCCCCTCGTTGTGGTCGGATAAAGAAAGTGCATGGCCATGCCACTAGTGGTCGAAGTGTCGACCATATGAAATTATTCGACACTTGATTGAGAAAGTATTGAACAGTCTATGGATGACACAACATCTCACCTGGAGTTCAACCAGATATCGTGAGGCAAAGGGAGAATACACGAGAACAGTCTATACCATTTTCTTCTATGGCGCGCATGCATACGTCCATGTCGAGATCGGAGTAGTCCGCCAAGTCAAACCAGTTTTTCTCATCCTAAGTCCCTACCATATTTGCATGAGCAATGACAGAGCGAAAGGAGTGAATGAAGAATACTTGAGCAAAGTGATCTTCAAGAACCCAACGCCTTCTTCCCCACGAATGATGTCAACTGTTGACCATCGAGTCGCCGATTTTACGAAATAAAATAGAGAAAAATGGCAAATAGTTCTTAGAAGGGAATGTGATTGTTCTTTATTGCTATGAACTAAATCATTTATAGGGGTGCCTTCGACAAGGTGATGGACTAATCCTAATTACACTGGGTGTAGTGCTTACTATTGGCGAGTATTAAAATCTCTATATATTACTTTAATACATAATTAAAAAATCATAAGTTTTCGTGGTCGTAACTCCTAAGGCTAACGGCCCCCATGGTTGTAAGTGTCATAACCCCTAAGGCTAACTACCTCTGTGGTCGTAAGGATTCCAGAGGTTACTTATAGGTACTCTGGTGGACGACGTCCTGTACCTAGTTCCCGACCAGATAACCACTCATACAAGCAATAAACTGGTATATGGATTTTGTTCCAGATATATTCCTTACCGTGTGATGAATAGAGAACATATCATACTGGCTCCATACCACACGACGTTTTATGGTCCTAAGACACTAACAACAAACTACCTTTCGATTTAGTGTTTCACAAACATCAACCACCGGATGATTGATACTTCATCAGTTGTTGCCTCGCTCTGACCAATCGCAACACTTCCAACAGGCTCCTCTTCCAGGATTAACTACCGCTACTTCATCAACTACTTAAGTAAGAACACGAATGACAAAATGCAATCCAATTCAGAAGATCAAGAGACGATTGGATTTTATCTGAAGCATTAGCATAGCAAGTACTACGCTTAGTGTAATTAGGATTAGCCTATTGCCTTGTCAAGGGCACCCCCTGTAAACGATCCAGTTCATAACAATAAAGAGCAGTCTCATCTTCTCCCAAGAACTCTTTGCTACTTTCCTCTATTTTATTTCGTAAGATCGGCGACTTGATTGTCGACACGGGACGAATCGGGCTATGAAGGTGGTGTCGGTGTGCTAGCACCAATTCGCACAACATGGTTCTCTCAAGAAGATGACGTCTAGGGTTTTGGTGGAACAACTCACGTATATCGCCACTTCCCAATAGACTCAAGCATCTCTTTATATAGAGCCCATGACAGATCCTATCCAAACATGTTTGTTTCAATCTGTTAAGTGTGTGACCCTGTAGGTTCATGCGTAATCGGTTGTGGCTCGAAAACCTTTTCTGACCACGAGTCGTTAGCGGTTCCTAGCAGGACATAACGATTCCTGAATACACACAAAATATATCGATGAACCTTAATGCAATATGATCTACGATCAGGTCCTTATGAATTATGACCAGCTCATATCTCTATATGACTAGTTCAGATTTAGTCTCGACCAGTTTGTAAATCCTTACGACCAGGTTTCAACCACTCTGTGATTATGTTCGACCAATCTACGACCAGCTCGTATCTCCATACGACTAGTCCGTGTCTGATCGAAATGAACGACCTGCTGCATACTCTTTTTGCCTCACGATATCTGATTGAACTCCAATTGAGATATTATGTCATTCATGGACTGTTCAATACTTTCTCGATCGAGTGTCGGATAACTTCATATGGTCGAACTCTTCAATCACCAGTGGTATGGCTATGTACTTTCTTTATCCGACCACATCAAGGGGCCCAGAGATATCTCTCTTGTTATGTTAGGAGGGGCAAATCTCATATTCAACCTGTCACATTCCTCCGTATGTTTTATAGTATAATCGAAAGCTACCTTTATAACTACCCAGTTACAAGTAGCATTTGGCAACCCCTAAGTGTACTATTACACATGTAGGAAACCATACTGATCTCAGGTCTAAGGATTATACATCATCATTGCTTGAGACCAACTAATGACACATATAATCATAACAATCGCAATAGTATCCCAAGATGGGTCTATCCAACCCCATGTTCTCTAATATGTGTTCACATTATTGATTTGATATCCTTATATCTATGATCGGTGAAACATGATCATCAATCAATACATGCGCTGGTTGATAAGTCACTAGTGTTCTGACTATTGGCATCCGACCAGGGATACATTTAGAACGACATCATATAAGTTAAAGAGTTTCACCAACAAGTCACATACTTATTGATCTATACAACTGATGGTTCATTCAAGGAATGAATGATATTTATTCAGTAACTCATAAACATAGACGTGATACAATCATATCTATGATTGCCTCTAGGGTATATCACCAACACGTATGGTCTTTTAATTATGTATTAAAATAATACATAGAGATTTTAATCCTCGTCAACAGTGGAGGGACCGAGTCGCATGCTAAGGCTAGCAGAGCAGATGGTGATGAGTTTCTGCAGTGGGGTGACTGTGTCAATGACGCACCAATGGAGAACGCTCTCCGGTAGTGGCATCGAGGACGTGCGCATGATGACACGCAAGAGCATCGACGACCCCGGCCGCCCCGACATCATCCTAAATGCCGCCCCCTCCTTCTCTATTCCTCCTGCACCTCCTCCTATGGCGCCACCGCCCAAGCCTCCTCATCGTCTCGGTTGTGCTTGCCAGCGCAGGCTTTGCCCACGACCACATGCCACCGGCTTCATCTCCCTCTCGGTTCCTCCTCCTCCTCCTCCCATGGCGCCGCCTTCATCGCCCGATTCCTCTTGTGTCGACGATCAAGTCGCCGATCTTACGAAATAAATAGAGAAAAATGGCAAAGTGTTCTTGGGAGAGAATGGAGCTGCTCTTTATTGCTATGAACTGGCTATTATAAGGGATGCCTTCAACTTGGTAGTAGACCAATCCTAATTACACTGAAGCATAATGCTTGTTATGGTGTTGCAATCCAATTATCTGTTGATCTTCCAGATCAGCCTCTTCTGCCACTTGTGTTCTTCTTTAAGTAGTTGACGAAGTGGTGGTAGTTACTCCTAGAAGTGGCACCTGTTGGAAGGTCGCGACTATTCGAGCGAGGCAATGGTTGATGAACTCGCAACCATTCTACGGTTGTGTGCCCATGAGAAACTTAATCGTAGGGTAGTTGTTGTCAGTGTCCAGATTATGAAATATCGCGTGGAATGGAACAGACATGACATGTGTTCCATTCATCACACGGTGAGGAATATACCCGGAGTCAGATCCGGATGCCAGTTCATTGCTTCTACGAGCAATCAATTGGTTGGGGACTAGGTACAGGAGCTCATCCGACCAGGGTATCCACAATATAACCTATGGAATCCTTACGACCACGGAGGTCGTGAACCTTAGGGGTTACGACCATGAAGACATATGGTCTTTTATTATGTATCAAAGTTATACATAGAGATTTTAATTCTCGTCAGCTAGCGCCCAAACTTTAAATGAATTGGCTATGTGAGCACTTTCTCCTGATGAAGTCGTATCGGGCAGACCCTCATTCAATATCGTGACACATGAGGTGGTCTATATTCATTTTAAAGTTAAGAAACTACCTTGGAACCCGAATAGTTTTTCTGTCCGTTGGACAAAAGGTTTTGTCCGTTAGACTTTTGGGTAACTCCCGATTGCAGTTCAAGAATAGCGGCTATAAAATCCCTTAGCGCGGGGCTTAGGTTTTTACGCCTCCTGGTTTCCCTTTTCATCCCTTGAGAGAAAAAATCTTCTCGGGCCTCCCTTTGTCTACAACCTTCTACGACCTCCTTTCTTCGTCCATCCAAAACTCTGCCATGTCGGATCATATCACCAACTGGTCGGCTTCTGATCTGAGCGAGAAGAACCTTGAGAGCTTGGAGAAGATCGGGTTGCTTCCTGACAAGAACCTGATTTCTTGGAGATCAGCAGCCGGAGAGTATTCTCCGAGCGGTGAAGATGGAGAAATTCATGTTTTTCTCGCATATATCAAATGCGGATTCAAGCTCCAAATTCACTCCTTTCTTCCCAAAGTTTTGGAGCATTATAGAGTCGAACTAGTGAAACTTGCTCCCAATGCCATCGCCAACCTCAGCGTCTTCGTCTACCTCTAGGAAGCGTACTTAGGGATTCCCGCAACTCTAGATCTCTTTAAGTATGACTACAAGATGACGAAGTCAGGGAAGACGACCGGTACGCCTGGCGATTGCACCTTCCACCTCCACGACGGAAAAACCGATGAGTACATTCCTATGTACTCAAAATCTTCGTGGTCGTCATAGAAGAAAAGCTAGTTCTACATAATGGTCACTCAGAATGATAGCCGTTTCTATAGTGACAAAAAGGCGATCGAGAATACAGAATGACGCTCCTTTACAAAGAAGGAGGGAAAAGTGGATAGATGGGTTGAAGTCATCCAACTTCTTAATGTCAGGGGTTTAACGTCCTGGCATATAGTAAAGGACTTTTCCATGCACCAGATCAGCCCCTTGGAGGCCCTAGCATATCCGATGCTCTGGTATATTGGTCGTGATGATGCGACCAAAAACTCCAACGAGGGTAAGTTCTGTAGAATTCCGACCAGTTTGCCTCATTGGTCAATTATTTTTGTAATCCTAAAGTCTCTTGTTTATCCTTACAGCTTTGTCTCTTGTTGAGAACATAAGCTGGATTAAAATGATCTGTGCTGGAGAGCCTAACGAAAAGACTGATTTTCCTTGGATCTTAGTGATTGTTTCCGCAGAAGAGAGGGTTGAGAGACTTATGATAAAAATATCAACCACTATTCATCTTTATATGTTTTCCGATCGATTTTACCATAACCCCTCTTTAATGTGTAGTCAGTCGGACTGAGGATCAATGAGGCGAGCCGATTGACGCTCCGACCTCTTCTATGAACATTCAAGATGGTGGTCTTGTAGTGGTAGGTAATCGAATAGAAATGTCTATTCTAGATGAAGGATTTTCATCACCTAACTAACTTTGATTGTAAATTTAAGCGGTTGTCGTGGACTCCAATGTGGTCGCTGCAGACCTGTCGGTTGCTACCGTGGCAACTATTCTGGAGACCGACGAGACCACACCCTCTGACCCCACGATCAGGGATCTTGTTCTCGACCAATTGGTTGAGAACATTTCTTCTGACCTTCGGTTGGAGAACGTAGCAGATCTATCCAACCACACCGGACTAGAACTGGTGAAGTTGGTTGAAAAGAAGAGGAAGGCAAGCGCGGCGGATTTTGCGCCGGCGTGCTTCAAAATTGAGACAAAGAAAACGACCAGGTATGTATACACGAAATAAAAACTTATGAAAGTAATTACCTCTGGTGTCTTTTTGAGTCTTGAACCTCTTTTTCTTCTTGTCATTTGTTGATCCTCTGGTATTCCGGGTGATGACGACCAGAGCACCCTTCAGGAGAAAACTCCTAAAGAGCTCGAGCAAGCCCCCAAGCAGGTGATAACACCAGCTCAAGAACCCGTAGTAGCTCCGACCACACCTGCTGAAGTCGTTCCAACTACACCGCAGAGGCGGTTCCAACTCCACCTGTGGAAGTGGTGGTTCTTGAGGAGTCTCAATAGGTTCCGACCCTTGCTGAGAGTTCTTCTCGTAACATCTCTTTTCCTCATCACTTCCGAATCTTCAAAGATGAAGAGCTTAATAAAGCATAGGGAGGAATTTCGGACCGTCAAGTAAAGACGAGTGTCAATTCAATTTTGTCGAATATAATGACATAGAAATTGAGGTAATCTTTCACAACCACTTTTAATAACCTTTCCCTTAGAAAAATACCTGATGGAGTTTGCTGTTTTATAGCATTTTGTGGAGAATTTCGCTGTGGCCGGAGGACTGACCCAACAAATAAAGCTCTTAAAGATAAGGAACTCCAAATTAGAAAGTAAGCAACCTTTCAGTATCTTCTTCTCTCCTTCTTTACCAATTGGTTTTTTTCTTGCAACTGATTCTCCAATTTATCATGTTTGATAGATTCGGTGAAGTTTAAGGAAGAAGTTATGGCTAAACAAGCCATAATTGCCAAGCTTTAAGAAGATTGCTAGAACAAGGACCGGTCAATCGAATACTTAACGACCAGACACAAAGAGGTTCTCGAGACTTTTGAGAACTGCCAACGTAACTGATCGTTAACACGACCAACATTCTTTCTTTTTCTAGTCGTATGTACTTATCTTTTGGTTTACTCGTGCAGAGAAAACTCAAGCATTGAGGTGAGCAGAAAAGGCTCTTGAGTTCGAGCGTGGCAAGGAGGTAACCTTCGGGAAAAATCTTGAAGAAAATGTCAAGGCCTTCAACAAGATACTCTTCGATATATGATCGGGAACACAATTGCCCAATTTAGGAGATCTCACAGAGAAGATCAACTACCTTGGCCAACAGCTCAAAGACCCCAGGGGTGTTCTCAAAACAACTCAGGAGAACCATGCGCAGACCTTGTTTAATGCTGTCAAGAATAGAGTTAGTTTTGCTTTGGCAAAACTAAAAGTCTCCGACCCTTCTATAAATCTTCAAGTTGTTGAGGAAGACTTCAACTGCTCGGAAGTAGAAGCAACCAGAGTGTTCGAAAAAATGGCTCCTCTCGGACATAAGGTTGCAGAGGAAATGGAGGTCAGGTCTCAACGAAGCGATCAGTCTAGCGGCTCCGAGAAGTAAAAGAATGTATATTTTGATAGTTGTAAATAAAACTTACCTTTTATCATCAATGAGGTATTTGTTTTGTCATCCTAAATTTGTCAAATACTCATATATTTCATAGCCCCCGACTACTTGTGTTAGTAGAAAAACATTACTAAAGAAGCAGTAGAACAAGAATATGAGCGAAAGCTACGACTATGGTACAAAGCATATGTTGATTATGTTATAAAAATGATCTAAGTATCACTAGGAAATCAATGAGGTTGGAACCAGCGTATGATTTCGATTAGTCTTAACTCATCCATGCCAACTGGTCTGCCAGAAAGTTTTCCTTTCTGGGAATGTGTTGGATCTGAAAACCGAAAAAGTTTTCCTTTCTAGGAATGTGTTGGATATGGAAATCGAAGAAGTGCTTTTTGAGTTTCCCTACTTCCGCCAGATAAGACGACATCTTGGTACTTCAGTATTGATACTCTTTCCCAACTTGATTTGCTACTAGTTGAGAATCGTCTTTCACTAGTAATATGCGAATCCCGAGTGAATGAGTTGTTCGGAGTCCTGCTAGTAAACCTTCGTATTCTGTCACATTATTTGTACCGAAAAAGTTTAACTGGATGGCGTACTTAATGTGTTCGCCAGTAGAGGATATCAAGACAACTCTAGCCCCCGAGCCGTTGAGCATCAAGGAACCGTCAAAGTACATTGTCAACACGTCATGGTGTTCGTACTCTCGCCCTTGGATGGGTTCGGGTTTGTCCATTCGATAATGAATTCTTCGATTGTCTGGGACTTGATTGCTATTCGTGAGATAAAATGGAGGTCGAACAACACAAGCTCGACCACCCATTTTGTTATTCATCCTGATGATTCCCTGTTTCCAAGGACTTGACCCAAGGAATATATGGTTGGTACGACCACTTTATGAGCCTGAAAGTAATGCCTTAGTTTTTTTGAAGCCATAAGTAGACCATGGAGCAGCTTTTGTACCTGTGGATATTGTTCCTTTGGTCCATGTAAGATTTCGCTTACGTAATAAGCCGATCGTTACATGTTTTCACATTCAATGACCAGTACACCACTGACTGTTTGAGTGGTTGCAGCCACGTAAATCAACAATATTTCCCCTGATCTCAGAGAGGTTAAGATCGGGGCACTCTTAAGGTAATTCTTAAGTTCTTCAAAGGCGTCGTCTGCCTCTTTAGTCCACTCGAAACTTCCATGTTTCCGAAGGAGTTTAAAGAAAGGGGGTCCCTTCTCACCTAATCGTGCTATGAAACGATTTAGCGCTGCCATACAACCGATTAGTTTTTGGACTTCTTTTTTTGTGGTCGGAGAGCACATCTGGTCGATGGCTGAAATTTTTATTGGATTTGCTTCAATTCCTATAGTCGAAACTAGAAAACCAAGAAACTTTCCAAATGAAACTCCGAACACACACTTCTCTGGATTTAACTTAAGATTATGTCTTCTTAAATTATTGAAAGTCTCGTGTAGGTCGAAAATATGGTCGCCAGCATTGATGCTCTTTACGACCAAGTCATCAACATAGTCTTCTAGATTTCGACCTATCTGAGGATTAAAGGTTTTTTTTGCATCAACCTTTGGACAGCCGCACCAGCATTTTTGAGACCAAACGACAACTGAACATAGCAGTAAGTGCCATATGGAGTGATGAAGGAAGTTTTCTCTTCATATTCTTTACTCATGTTAATCTGGTGGTACCCTGAGTATGCATCTATAAAACTTAACAACTCACACCCGGAAGTAGAGTTTATAAATTGATCAATGCGTGGAATAGGAAAGTCATCCTTCAGACAAACTTTATTAAGGTCTATGAAGTCAATACGCATTCACCATTTTTCATTGGTTTTTCTAACCATTACGGATTGGCGAGCCACTCTGGGAGGTTGACTTCACGAATAAAGCCAGCCTTAAGGAGCTTGTCAATCTCCGACTGGATAGCTTCCTTCCGATTAGATGAGAAATGCTGGAGTTTCTACTTGATCGATTTTTTGTCAGGCTGGAGAGCTAGCATGTGCTCGATCACCTCCCTGGGGACTCTAGGCATGTCGAACGCCTACCGGCGAATACGTCCTGATTTGCCCAGAGGAAGAAGACAAGTGACTCTTCCTATTTTAGGTTGAGTCCTGCCCCAACCAATACCTTTTGGGTAGACGTATCAGCGCTTCTGGACCCAGATGGTGTGTTGGTGCTTCCCGGAGAAGCGCCTTCGCCGAGTGGTACCTCCTTGGTCTGGTCGAAGGCTTTGGTGTCATCTTTGGCCTGGAGTGCTTGACCTGCATGGTAGATGGATTAATTTCCCTGGCCGAAAGCTCATCGTTCAGTTCTAAGGACTTCCGGTCACATGCATAAGCCATTTTGTGGTCTCCTCGAACCGTGATGACACCTTTCGATCCTGGCATCTTTAGACTCTGATAATCGTAGTGCATGACTATTAGGAATTTTACTAGAGCCGGATGAACGAAGATTCCGTTGTATGCGGTTTCAAAGTCTACCACATCAAACGAAATCTTTTATGTTCAGAAGTTGTCGGGACTTCCGAACGTAATCGGTAGGGACAACTACCCTATCGGTTTAGTGGTAGAACCAGGAACTATGTCGTGGAAGGTATATTTCACAAGTTTCACCTTTGACCTGGGGATCTGCATTTCTTCCAATGCTCCCGCAAATAAAATATTTAAAGAACTACCTCCATCTAATAAGACCCAATTAACTTTACTATTATTAATAGTAGGTTCAACTACAATAGGAAACTTACCTGGTTGGTTCGACGGGATAGGGCAGTCTTTTTTTGCTGATGGAGATTATTGTTTCCAACCACTTTGATGGCTTGATGGCAATCGGGGATTATGCAAGGTTGATCTCCCACTCCACAGCCTTCAGGTGACATCGCAATTCGTACAAGGAGGATCCTCCGAAGATCATATCTACCGTGTGCTGCAACTCGTGGTACTCTATCTCTTCGTCGCCGTCTTTTTCTTTCTTAGAGCTTGGTTCTCCAAGCTCTGTTACGGAGAGGAAGGGTCATTTACTAGAGTAGTAATCCTCTAGCTTACTTTGCCAGGCCCGACAGGTGCGCAGATCATGTCCTGCTTCCTGGTGAAGTGAACATCACTTCTTATTTTTCTTGATATCACTGGTTATAGCCTTAGCTTTGTTCCGACCAGCAAAATCTTTCTTGCCCTTGATGAACTTCTCGGGGATCGCAAGAACTTCTTTGTCGGGCTTGCGATTTTTCTTGTTCTTGAGATACTTCTTGTTCTTCTTCTCCTGCTTCTCCAGATCTGACTGGGGATTTTTGTCTTTTCGATCAATGGTTTCATACCAATCGACCGCCTCACTAGCGGCCGTGTACTTGTCCACCATGTCAAAAAGTTCAACAGTTGTTCGTGGAGGATTTATGGTAATATCCTCCGTAAACTGGCGATTCCTCAGCCCTGCTTTGAAGGCCTGGATGACAGAAGATTCTGCGATATCTGGGATGGAGTTTCGAATCTGACTGAACCTCTTCATGTATTGTCGAAGAGTTTCATTGGTCTTCTACTTCATCTGATGCAGATCATCCTCCTTCCCAAGGCAGTCGTACGTCCATTGAAAGTTGGCGATCAGCATCTCGCATAGCTGCTCCCAAGTGTAGATAGATCCGGCCGGTAGGTTAAGCAACCATGACTAGGCAGACCCCTCAAGGACCGTTGGCAGGTAATTTACAATCACATTATCATTACCACCCGCAACTTTGATGGCAGTAGAATAAATTTGAAGAAATTCCAACAGGTTCTGAGTCCCGTTGAACTTCTCTATGTTGGTTGGTCGGAACCTGTCCGGCCAACGAATAGCTTGAAAACCTACCGAGAACGCTCCGTAGCCCGTAATGGGGTCGTGGCGCCTTATTTGAAAAGGAGCCAGATTATAGTCAATCGGGGATCGGTTCCTCAGATTTGCATATCTAGGATCCAATGTCTCAACCCGGTCGTGGACGTTATGATGATGTCCTCGACCACTTACCTGGTTCAGATGATGCCTAAGGTTACCTGAATCAAAAGTGGTCGTTCCTCTTGACGAGGAGGAGTGGTTACTGTGAAAGCCGTCTTCCCTCGTAATGCCCAGGTCGGAAGCTATGAGGGGATCTTGGTGTTGCTCGATCCTCTGCACGACCATATTGTCCTTTACTGAGAGAGGAGCGCTGGGACGAGGTCATCGTGTGACTTTGTGAATTCCTCTACTCCCGGTACATTTCTTATCGCTGCATGGTTTGTTGGAGGATCTCCGACACCTGACCTGCAAGCTGGACATAACCTGGTGTTCCCGCTAAAGTAGGGTATGGGTTATTCAAAATATCCCGAACTCGTTGTAGGTTTTATATCGTTACCAAAGGTCGTGGCAGATTTCCACTTACAGTGGATGTCCCACGAGTCAAGTTATCCCTCGACCTACCGGATGACCCTGTCTGATTCCTTATCCGTGGCGGGGTAGGAACAGGTGAATTAACTGATGCACGTCCATCAGTTCGGTTGCCTCTAGCAATTGGTACTTGAGCACCCATACCATTTCCACCAGCAGGTGATGACGGGTTAACTCGTGGAGGATCGTGCATGGTATCCGAACTGGTATATCTGATTGTGTTAACTTCGTGGTGCTAACAATGATCTTCCGAGGAACTCCCGTCATAGTTAAGAGAGAGTCTTCCAGTGCTTCTGCAAGGAGCTTCCACGATGGAGAGCGGTGGAGATTACTGCCTCTAGTGGGCTTTGTGGTGGACTCATCCTGATCCGACGATAAGTCGATCGTATACTGAGTTTCACCATGCCCACTTGGCTGACGATCGTATATTGAGGGAATTGCTATGAATTTTCCTAGAATTTTTTAGCTTTGTTTGGTATTTTTGCGGATTTAACATGTGTTTTCTTGAACTATTCTCTGCGAGGGGTAATGTTGGTATTTTGAAATTTTATCTCTCTAAGAAAGGCTCTAAGGGTTGTTTTGGATGGAAAATGTGACGACAATGGTATTTTTTTAGAGTTTTTGTGTTTGCGATGGTATTTTTAGTCAACGTCGTTCGTGATGGTATTTTGCAACCCGCGAATGATTGTGACAAACTTACCCTATTTAAAGCTACTTATATTTAGAATAGGAGGTAGTAGTAAGATGGCACTGGACAAACTTACCCTATTTAAAGCTACTTATATTTAGAATAGGAGGTAGTAGTAAGATGGCTTTACCCTATTTAAAGCTACTTATATTTAGAATAGGAGGTAGTAGTAAGATGGCACTGGACAAACTTACCCTATTTAAAGCTACTTATATTTAGAATAGGAGGTAGTAGTAAGATAGCACTGGACAAACTTATCCTATTTAAAGCTACTTATATTTAGAATCGGAGGTAGTAGTAAACATGATAGTAGTATAGACGCCAGCGTTTAGAATAGTGGTGCCCAACTGGTGCTAGTTTAGCCATAGTTTTTGTATTGTTTGTCGATTAATTGTTGATTTCATCAGGATTTGATCACATGACATATGAAGTTTATTCTAATAATGTCCATGAAAAACACGCTAGAATCGATTATCGCTTCTCTCGGAGGAAAAATGCCACAACTACTACTAAAAAAGAATGCGTTATCCATGCTCAATGCGCTAACGACCGGTCAGACTCCATTTTACCAATCCTCACACAAAATCGAATTTGCTTCGTTCTTCTATCCAGCAATCCAAATATATTTGCACGTTCTCACCGATGCTCAGTTCATACCGTATTACAGTTTAACTAATCCCATCACTAGAATACTCCAAACCAAAACCAGCAGTCCCGCACGCGATGCGTGCAGCACGTCACAGGCAAATGATTTGGCACCGTTGCACGCTAAAGTCTCCGTGCGTTTGGGAAATATCTCACGACGTGAGATTCCACAATTTGGCTTCTTAAACTGAACTCCTCGGCGGACTGCGATGTTCCACACGAGCTCCAGCGCACCAGCATATGTGTGTTCAAGCCGTATGTTTAATTTTCTGTCGCTGACGAATGAGACCGACACATGAACAGATGAATATGTTATTGTTTCAGAGTTCAGGGGCACCGTAAGTAGTCGAATGTTGCAAGTCTTATCTGAGCTGCACGAAACTGGAGGGTTGAACTTTGGTACGTGGTAAGCGTAAGAGAGAAGAAACGTGACGAGCTCTGTTGATTTGGTTGGTACCGCGTCCAATTGTCAAAAATGATATGCAACTAAAACGACTAGAAGCAGGTGATTCACGCTTCGGCTTACTCATGTCAGTGATCGGGGGAAATCGGAAAGTGACCTATAGATTCTCCAAATTGGCAAGGATCAACGCGTGCACCAAGGGCCTATTTCGATTGGACAACATTTACATACCATAGTATTTGACAACCACAGTATTCAGTGGTGCCACCAGAAATTTAGCAATAGTGGTGCACACTTCAAAGATGAAAAAATTTGTACGATACATATGTAATTTCATAAATCCGATACAATTACACAAAAGAGTTCAAAATTAATTAATAATGCAATACAAATAGTTCAAATAAAATCTTACATGAATAAAAAAAATCCTAAATAGCTAATAGAAATAACAATATCACACGACGCGATCTCGTTCCTTGGAAACACTTAATTATATCATCATCACTAATCTTCGAGAAGATATCTCGTTATATAAAGGTGACTAAACAATCATTCAATACTTGATCGCCCATACTATTTCTCAACTTGTTCTTCACAAGATCCATCGCCGAAAATACTCTTTCAACGCTCACCGTTGCCACCGGTAGAAGCAATACCAATTTGAGAAGCAAGCACACTAACTTGTAAATATCATGCTTTCTTGTTTCAACAAGCTTAGTAGAAAGCTCACCGAGATTCTTCAGGCTGTTAAATCTATCAGCGCTTCGCATATCATCGATGAAGTTATCAAGTTGGAAAGAAAGTCTAATTAAATCCGTGCTTAAAAAAATCATTGGGATAAAAGTTGGCAAGGCTAAGCACTTTCTCTATCATAAGAAGCAAATGAATTCAGAGGATTTAAAACGGACATGCAAACAAGCAACTCCATATTAACCTTGTCAAACCAATTGTCAAGCTCTTGGAAAACATTACCAATGATGCCAAGATACACTTCCCTTCTAAAATGATCATCATTTGTTTGTTTTGGGTAAAAACGTGATGATCTTCCATAAGGCACATATCTACCATCCGGCCTAGGAACTTTGATGCCATATTTAGTTCATTGCATTCTATCCTTAGCCAAATTAACAAGTGTCATAGCATTAATAATATCTTGGTCTCTTTTGCAAAGACTAAGACAACTCATCTGTGTATCCAAGTATGACAAGCATCAAGTGTGCATTGAAAACAAAGTCAAATGACTCAAAGGCTCCCACCATAGTATGTATTTTTGGCCAATCATTCTTATGTGAGGGGTCTTTTCCAAGCTGTATGAGTACTTTGCAGATTGTTGAAAACATACCAATAATAAGCAAAATAGTTCTATAATGAGAACCCCAACGAGTGTCACTAGGCCTAGCTAACCCCATCTCTTGATTTAATCTATGTCCACTTTCTATCTCACCCAATTCTAGTACTTCCAAAACTTCTTGAGCTCTAATATCTCAAAGCATCTCATGACGCTTACAAGAAACTCCAATAATATTCAGCAAGTGAGAAACTTGTTCAAAAAACCACACACAATCAAAATTACCCTTGGCAACAGCTATGAGAACTAACTGGACTTGATGTGCAAAACAATGGATGTAATAAGCAGAAGGAGACTCTTTCATAACCAATGTTTTTAGCCCTTTAATCTCGCCTTTTATGTTGCTAACCCCATCATATCCTTGCCCACAGATTTGAGCAAGAGATAACTTGTGATCAACAAGTAAGGACACAATTGCATTCTTAAGTGACAAGGAAGTGGTATCAGCCACATGAATTATTTTAAGGAACCAGTCACATACCCGTCCTTCTTTATCAACATAACGCAAGCAAAGAGCAAGTTGTTCTTTATGGGATACATCACTAGACTCATCAGCTAGAATTGAATAGTGATCATCACCAATTTCTTCAATAATGTGCTTTGTAGTTTGGATGGCACACCAATTAATTATATTTGTTTGTATCTCATATGCAATCATCTTAAAACTTCCATGGGCATTGCTTAAGATAACCTCAACAACCTCCTCATTGTTGTTTGCAAGCCATTTCAAAAGTTCAAGAAAACTCCCCTTATTGCTACAATTTGCACTTTCATTATGTCCACGACATGCTAGTACTTGACACAAAATAAACCTCAAGCATATAATTGAATAAGTCAACCTAGAAATGTAAAGTTGTCTGTCCTCTTCGGTTTGCTTGCTAAGAGCTTGAGCAATTGATGTTCTAGGTTTAACAAAGAAGTTCTATTTCTTTTGAGCTCGATTATGGACACTTCTTATACTACCCACATGTTTGTCAACTGAGTCATAACTATTCCAATTTTTAAATCCTCCCTTAACAAAACTATCGCCTCCCACAATTTTCTCCTTGAAGAAATAACAGACAAAATAAAATGCAGCATCCTTCTCGACACTATATTCAATCCAATTGTACTTATCAAACCAACTAACATTGAAGCGATGCCTTTTACTTGATATTTCCCTTACGGGAAAATCATGTTGTTGAGGTTGGCATGGACCTTTAAGAATAAATCCTCTCTGAACCACATCTTGATCATTGATAGCATAGCCCATAATAGGCATCCTTTTGCTGGAATTGTGTGGAAGAATCTCAACATCATAACCCAATTCATCATGTCATTGTCGGTTGCTTGTGCTTCACTTTGCAATTGGGGTTGAGATTGAGATGGTGCATTCACAAATGGAATTGAAGAAGCCAAAACCAAAGTCAATTCATTTCTAATTATACTTGCTTTAGTTCCTCCTCCTCCTTGAGTTTGAGTAGTTTTCGCTTCAACAGATTTTGGCTTGACTGTCTTTCCATCTCGAAAGAAAGAAATGATATCTCTATTCCTTTTCATTTCAATGATTCTACTAGCCCTACATATACAAATCAAAGGAGTCAGGAGACATACAAGAATAGAACAGATTGATGGCATTATGGCATTTAGATTGGGCAATTGGCTTTGGGGGGAGGGGGGATTGGTCGGTGACATCTTGCTGGGCTCCTCTTTTTGCAGCTTCGCTTTTGGGGAAATGGAGCCACCTCAGGCTTGGCTCCCTCCTACACCGCGCCTGGTTGGCTTGGCCTCCGGCCGCCTTGCCTGGCCCGGTGTCGCTCCTTCCTCTCCGGCCTGGGTCCCTCCTACGCCCCCAAATCCAATCCTGGATCCCCCATGTTTACTGGCAGACCATAGAGAAAAGCGTCCTCAGCGGCGGCGCGGCGGCGGCGACAAGGCGCCGGCGGCACCGCAACAGACTGGCGGCGGAGGAGGAGAAGCAAGGAGGCGCTGCCCTACCTCGTTGTTGGTGGCCTGATGGTGGGAACCATCGGCACCCTGCGAGGCCCGAAGCCGAGCAATGACCTCTCGATGACTCGACGTCAGACGCTCTCGTCGTCCTCGGTGGCGGCAGACTGGTGGAGGAGGAGGAGAAGCAAGGAGGTGGTGTCCTCGGCAACAACGGACTGATGGAGGAGGAGCCAGGAGGAGAAGCAAGGAGGCAGGCGGCGTCAGGAGGAGGAGAAGCAAGAGCCTAAACCTAGAGCATGGAGCTGTGCCACCATGTGCCTCTGGTTGTTGGTGGGCTGAATTAGTGAATTGGGTTGAATTGCTAAAATTTGGCCAACCCAAGTGCTAACTACTGATACGTGTACCTAGTTAAAAAATTGTACTTTTTATTGGGTGCCTGTGCACTAGGGGCACCCCCTTGACGCCGCGCCTGACAGTATTCGATGCATCACTCATAAGATACCATAGTTTGTAGATACTACATTTTTTTGAGAAAATTGATTATTTGCTACTGGATAATTCCCAACTTCACAATTTGCTATCGAATAACTTCATATTCATATTATGCCACCGGGTTTTGAACTTTCTTCACAATATACCATCGTTGTCATTTACTCTGTCAATCGCTTGTCATTAAGAGTGCGCAAAGACCATTTTACCCATGTGAACATGTCATTAGCTTGGAGCTTCTCTTATTTTGAAGGGTCAGTCGAATTTTGGGTCGTTAGATGATGATCTAAAAGTCTAGATCCACCCATCCGAATCTGAGATCCCATCTCTCCCGCACTCCAACCCTCTCAATCAACCTTATCCATGGTCACCACTACCATTTCTTGCTTGTGTTGCCACCTGCACGGTGCCACGCCAGCGCCGGTGAGGCCCACCCAAGCTCCGATGTCGCCTCTCCCTCTTCTTCCTCCCCCAATGCCCCACTCATACGATGTTGCCATCCCCTCCCACTGCAGGTGACCTCTTCTTCCCTAGACCCGAGCCGCCTGAGCTCTAACACCGACCAACCAACCTCCTTGTTCTTCTTCCAAAATTGATCCCCCACCAACCCTACCACCTCAACACGATCCCATTCCACCCCGTCCTTTGCTCCAACTCTGTCCAGAACACCGCTACCATGAACGCCACCACCAAGCACATCGTGCACGGTGTTAGGCCACTACAGGTTGTCTTTGTACAGACCAAGCACACTATCGACCCTGATGTGACCCACTGATTCTCAGAGACCCCTCCTTCCATCGACATTTTTGTCGGAGAGCTTCCGCCATTGAGCTCTCCAGCCCTTTGGCACCGCCACCGTCGCTAGTCCACCACCATCTCCTGGTCGCGCCATCTAAGTCATAAGAACCACCTTAAATCCCAGATGCTACTTGACCACTCGCCCGATCGGATTCATCGCTGGAACCATAGTCTCCGGCCTCCCCTATTTCGCATCTGTCGTGACCGTCATGCCCCCGTTCCAGCCACCTTCGACCTCTCCAGTCCAAACCACCACCACTCCTAGCTTCCACACTCCACATTCTATGTCGTGCTCACACTATTTGGTCGAAGCATTGCCATAGCTCATTGTCGGCCATGGCAAATGCCACTGTTCTTCTTCCTCGTCAAAGAAAAACGACGTCGGAGGAAGAGAGAAGGAAAGAGAGATGGGACAGAGAAAAGGTAAGGGCATTTTTGCCATTTCGGAAAAAGTGACAAGGTTAACATATGGGTTTGGATGGCAAGGTGACGGTGATGGCATGGGGCGAAGATAATTTGAAAAGCGATAGTATGGTATGAATATGCAGTTATACGAAGGCAAATCGTGAAGGATGGAGTTGTTCAATAGCAAATAATCAATTTTCTGGAGAAAAAAAAATAGTTTTGAGAGAAACCATGGTTTGTTTGGTAATATAGTATTGAGTACAATATTTTCTTTAAAAAGTGTTGCAATGCTACGTTGGCATATACATGATGGTTATCATTAGAAGGTCCATTAATTTTCATATCGTACCTGGTATAAGCGCAACAACTGAAGCCAAGTTTAAACATAATGGCATGCTGATCATGAGTAGTCCGTAGGTACAGAAGATGTGCTGATTTGAGCATCGATCATCCACAATCAATATCAAGTATTTTGTTGTTCTCGGGTTCACGCAGTCATTCGTTGGAACGGTGTTTTTATTAGATGGAGCAGGAACTAAGTACGTAGAACGTTATGTACTATAGTCAAACGAGAATACGAGAGATGAAATCCATAGGAGTTCAGTTGCTGCTGTGTTTCTCGGTTCAAGAAAAAAAAAAAAGGTCGTGGATTTAAAAAAAAAATCCAAAAATACTATGGTTTGTTTTGACTACAGTTTTAAAACCACAATATTTATTTTAACCAAACACCCCATAGTTTTCAATGCTACAGTATTTTTAAGAGCCCATGGTATTCTCCCAAAACTCCAAAAAATACAACGTATCCAAACAGGGGTCCACTGTTGATGTGTTAGCCCACGAACTTAACATGCATGTTTTAGCCCGTTCTAGGCGGCCCATTAGTCATTAGAATGCTGCTTGTAACTTACACATCACGTCCGACCTGGACGTCTCGTGAGTCGTGACCGGTGGAAAAGGTCCAAAAAACGGACGGAATGCACAATTGCACATGCCGGCCACACACATCCACCGTCTATTTGGGTCCTAAGAACATTGTGATAGGGCCACTACGCCCTTCTCGTCATCACCAAGGTTGAATATACCGGACGTGAATATAAACGAGCATGATGAGCTGAAAAGGATAGGCAGTGTAGAAGTAGAACAGCAATTTGCCCAGGGCTGGTCGGGTGGAGGGTTTGGAATAGAAAATCGTGGAAATTTTACAAGCAGCAGGTGTTTCCATGCAGCACACTAGACACCTCTTATTTACTCCGGATGTTCCAAAGTACTAAACATTCGTACTATACCCAACACATTACTGTACAAACTACAAAGATGAGAAAGGTATTTCTGCTTACATGTAGAATGCAGAGCACTCAGCACCAGAAACAGTCAAACACGAACAAGGACCAACCATAATGCACGAAATTTACTGGAGGATGCAAATACAGGCCGACGATAAGCGAGCCTCACGGCTGCAGTTTCTTAGGGAGAACCGCCAGGTCAAGCTTACTGCCATACATCTTGGAGAGAGCCTGTCCGCACCAGCCATGGCCGTCGTCCAGCGTTGGCATCCTCACCTCAATGAATGGCGGAGAGGCTTGGCCTTGGAGCTTGACAACGCCTGCGAACACCCTGAGGACATTGGCAGCATCGATATCCATGCAGACACTGATTTCGATAGTACCCTTCGCCGCTGGTGGAATACCGGTGATCTTGAAATACCCCAACAGATGGTTCTCTTCCGCATGCTTTCCTTCGCCTTCGTAAACAGCAATGAGAGCTTCGGTCTGATTGTCTTGTGTTGTTGTAAATAGCATGTCCCTTCTTGCAGGAACTGCGGTGTTCCTTGGAATGATCACGGCAAAGTTATCGCTATCAGCGCGGATTCCAAGGTTCATTGGGGTTGCCTGAATTGTCAGCAGATCCAAGCTTCCTAAAGAGTCAGTGAATCCTGATGCAATTGCTCCTTCCAATGCAGCACCTGAAACAGCAGCTTCTAGAGGATCTATGCCCTGGTAAGAGTCTTCCTTCTTGCATAAGCCCAGGACAAGCCTTCTGATTTTAGGGATTCTAGAACATCCTCCAACCAGTATCACATCATTGATATCTTCTGGTGCTAACTTTGCATCAGCCAAGCATTGCTTGATGGTCCTCTCACATTTCTCAAAGATCACCTCATTAACTTGTTCAAATTCTGCACGATCCAAAACCTTCGACACTTTCTGGCCATCCCCGAGATCTACATTGATCTCCACAGTCTGCTGGGTAGCCAGTTTGTGAATTGCATCCTGAGTTGCGATCCGCAGTAAACCCATTGACTTGATTCTATCCATTGTTTGACCAGCATATAAACTATCAAAATTGGGTAGCAGGTGGCGCATAACATTCTGAAGTATGTCTTCCCCACCAACAGTGCAACCTGAGAGTGCTCTTATTTGAGAAACACCTCCAGCAGTGGCAGCAACAGCCGCATCACAGTAACCAGCACCCATGTTAAATATCAGAGCAATTTTCTCAATGCCACTTCCCATATTGTCATTCAGAAGTTGCTGCTGCTGCTGAGCGTACAGAAGTGCGACAGCCGTAGGCTCCGGCATCAGCCTCAGCACAAGCAGCCCAGCCATTGCACAGGCTCTCTCAATCCTGGTCTGTTGAAACCGACTGAATGCAACCGGAATGGTAAGAACAACATTCCTCACTGGATGTTTAAGATGCATCTCTACCAAGGCCTTTAATTCAAGCAGAAAGATGGCAAGAACCTCCTCAGGAGTTGTGGATCTCCACACATTGTTCACCAGCGCTGCAATGAACGGTCTCACACCAATACCCAACGTCTGCACAAGAAAAGGGAGGATCTTGCTAGCTTGAACCACTTCATCTGTGTCCATTCTCCCAATCAAACGTTTCATGTTAAATATGGCACTTCCTGATAAAATATCTCTTTCCTCGTGTGCATGTTCCCGAGTTGCTCCTCCGGTAACACCAGCTGAAAGAGTGTCATCTTTGAACATGACATATGACCTCATCCCTTTCTGGTTGCGAGTATTTTTTAGGAGCTCAACCCGATGGCCATTCCAAACGGCAACGCTGCACCTTGAAGTCCCAATGTCGATTCCAATAGCAGCATCAGGGAAAGATGACTGTGCTTTATCTTCCCCGGTGGTTTCACTATCAGATGCCACAGTGTAGAATTGTTCAGCCATCCTGCAAAACACAACTAAACCAGTTACAGATGGGTAATACGTTTTTTTAAAAAAAAAAAAAAAAAAGATAGGTCAATGTTTTAAAAAATAACAAGGTTGAAATAGTAAGGAATTATCCTCGCACAAAATAAAAAGTAAGGAACTAAACTTGGTGGATAAGAACCAGCATTTCAAAAACTCAGTCTATCACAACAGATTCAACACCAAAGGGCCTACGGTACTGTATCGGAAAATATAACTCATTCAATACTGTAATGCCGCATCACGTTACCGCCATGGAAAATATAGAGTTATGAATATGAAACGGCAAGCCACAAAAGCAGTCAATACTGTACTCTAAAGTGGCGGCAACGCATACAGTCCACTAGTGACAAGTGGGAAAAGAAATTAAACAGGGTGAAACGAAGAGCTACCTAGCAAACAGAGTATAACACAAAGGAAACGCATTCCAAGTTTCCAGTCCCACAGTGCATTACCCAGGTGCAAGTAATACTTAGCCGAATGACACAGTATTCATACATTTGATACGAACAAAAATAGAAAAATTCCAATTCCATATCGTCAGGTTCCCCAATGTTATGGCATGACACATTATGGACAACTAACATGCATTTTTAAAACAAGTAATTTGCCTTGCAGTACTAGATATTATACGTTAGTGATCTCTGCCATTTTGTGCCTTGTTCAGTTTCCCATCCTATGTACATGGCAAAACCCAGGACCCAATCGGCATTTAATCGTCCTGCACAATGGCAATGGGATAATTCCCGCACCCAAACGAAGCCCAATGCTCCTAAACTAGGTAATCCTACAACCCCTTATGCTAACATCACCACACCCCACGCCACAAGGTTGGTACCGAACTACACACACAATGTCACCGAGAGCTCGGTATCGAACAGAACACATTAGCCACCAAGCCAAGAAACTTGTGGTCTCCGAGACGGACGTGCAGCACTAAGATGGGGTAACAAGCTATAGAACATGGCTGGGAACTAATCAGGCACGGATCAAAGTACTCAAGCGTAGGGTTTGGAGATTCCTTACTTGGCCAGGCGACGGAGACGCACTGGGGATTCTCTTGGAGGTGATTGCTGATGCTTCTTTTTGGTGGAGCGAAGAACACAGACGAAGTGGGGAGAAGGACGTGGAAGAATAAAAAGGCGAGGGGCGTTTTCTGGAGAGGCCGAGAGAGGGCAGGCCACGCGCGCGCCGGCAGGCGGAGTTGCTTGGCGTAGGTAGTTCCGGTCCTTCCGGAAGCGTCGGGAAGCGGGGAGACGCTGCTGGAGCTTAGCTGCCGTAGGCCCCGGCAATGACGCACTGGGCTGTGTGAACTCCAAATCTGGGCCGAATTGAGGAGATGAATCGAACGGATCGATTTCACTGATGTGGGGGTGTCTAAACTGGGCTGAATGTATTTTTCCCCGACGAAAATCTTGGACAAATGTTGCTGTGCTACTGTAGTTGGTATGAATCGCGGCTGCAGACTTCTGCATGGCAAAGCCTACTTAACTAAGACATGGACTACGGCCTGCTACACGTACTCGATTCTGCCATTCTGGACATCTATCTTCTTTCTGTCTTTGTATCTATCTATCATCTTATTAAATTATCTTACCAAAGCAAATAAAAAAATGTCACAACGAGTTCACTCTCAATAGTTATCAAAGCAAATAAAAAAACATCACAACGTTCTCTCTAAATAGGTAGAAATTACCATATTAATCGGATGAAAAAGATAAAGATATACATCATTGATCATGGTAGGTTCCGATTATAACAGTCTAGATTAAAATAAAGAGTTCATGTCAAGTACAATATAGAAATAACTAAAATTCAGAATAAAAAATAAAATATAATTAGCAATTTAATTTCCATACGGATTCATAAGTAAAAGTCTAAATAAATATAATTCAGAATAAAAAATAGCAATTGGATTTGTATACGAATTCCAATAAAAAAATAACTGAAATTCAGAATAAAAAAATAAACTTAGCGATTTTACTTTTCATATGTTTTCCTAAGTAAAAGCCCAAAAAATATAATTCAGAATAAAAACTATCAATTGGATTTGTCTACGAATTCCAACCAAAAGTAACTGAAATTCAGAATAAAAATAAATAAAATTAGCAAATTAATTTCAATACAAATTCCAAAGTAAAATCCCTAAATAACTATAATTCTGAATAAAAATTGAAGGAAAATTAGAAAATGGATTTGTATACAAATCACAACAAAGAATAATTGAAATTCAGAATAAATGATAAAAGAAAATTATAATTTGATTTCCACACGAATTCCAAAGTAAATTTCATAAATAACTAAAATAAAATAAGCATTTGATTTGTGTACGAACTCCAATAAAAAATAAATGAATCTTTGAATGAAATTAAACGTTATAACGTGGATAACACAAATGGTGTGAGAGGAGGTCGCAAAAGAGTGCAAATGACGTTGATCTGTCATGCAAGAAGATATTGACCCACGTGGAAGTGAACAGCCAAGGCGACGACGACGGAGATGAGGGCAATGTCGTGCTACTCACCTTGGCCGTTCAACGAGTACAATATCGTGCTACTCGCTGGAGCCATTGAAAAGAAAGTCTAGAGTCAAATGAGCCAAGGTGCGCGATGATGAATGTAGCTTTGCATTGAAGACGAGGTATGGACGATATGAAGCCATTAGGTAGTTAGGAGCGTGCCATCACTTGTGAGGGTACAACGTCACTGGTGATGCGAGAAGATTCTCCACATCGTTAGATAACGACTAAAGCATACACGCCGACATCAGTGGAGATTGGAGGTCGTCGTGATTAGCAAGGAAGCCACAGCGTTGAGTTGATCAACGTCGAAGAAGATGAACTAGCGACAAGGGAGAAAAGGAAATCGAGTATGTATAACATCATGTATGTGAATATACATACATCCATATGAATAGAAGCACAGACATACAGAAGTAGATGAGAAAAGAGCTCGAAGTAGAGATGATGCGGCAATAGGAAATAGGCTTGGGGCCACCCCATCGGAGAGAACGTGACGGTGTCCCCGGTAGGGAACAGTGACGGTTGCACGTGTATACGTGTTGTTGTTGCAATGATCAATATTAAGCAATAATTGAATAGAATTAGAAGATAACTATGTGGTAGAGTATTGCATTGGAAGGAATAACAGCTGAGAGTGATCGATCCAAAATTGATCTTGTTGTTGGAGGTTGAAGTAGAAAAGTTGTGACAATGAGAAGAGATAGAAGACACACGGTTCGGTGTGGCAGTCGGTGTGTGAGGGATGATAAGTTCAAAGTAGAATTGCGCCATAGTGCATCGGTATATTTTCGAGCAAGGTACGCTAATGCCATGTAAACTAATAAGACATTTTGCCGCACACATAATCAACGTATTTCTTGATATTAAATAGAGGTACATGTGCATGTATATATTTTTAAAAAGAGTAATTAATGAAGGAAGAATAGGGGTATGCAAATACATGATCCATGCATGATGGAGAGCTGTTATATTTCTAAGAACCCCAACAACTTATTACGCTCAACAATTTTCTTCCATCAAAACTCATACTTCAATTATGTTTCTCAAGTTGTATTTTCGTTCAAGTTTCTATTGTCATTTGTAATGTTTATGTTGTCTTAAAATTCTAAATAGCCTACAAGATACGTGGTTATATTCTCAAGCATCTAAGTTATATCATTTAATACTACAAACTTTGAAATAAATCTAGCTATGCAAATACATAGGCTATCTTACTAGTTTTGTTGAAGGCAGCAATGGACGGAATTGGGATGTTGGGTTCGGTCATCCCTATATTCCAAGTGAAGACGCTTTAAAAAACTACGTGCAACAACATGATCTTAGTCTTTGGCAACTTCCCCACACTTAATTCCATCCATGATATTGGCTAACTTTCCTTGATCTACATCATCTAACTAAATGTAGTACATATATCTTTTTCTTTTTGTGATTATGTTGTACAAATATCTAATAGGAAAAATCCATTTTCAACCTTCAACTATGGCTTGAGTCCGGTTTTCAACCCACAACTTAAAAACGTCTAAAATACAACCCTGAACTACCAAAACTGGGTCATATGACCCCCTTGACCCATTCTACGGTGGTTTTGACATGATGTGGCAACCACATGGATCCTAATCAGCATTAGTAAAAAAGAATTTTAACCCCGCCAAGCTCACATGTCAGTCGCTATTTTGCCACCTCATCATCTTCTTCCTCCGTCTTCCTTCCACTCCTAGCATCCCATGAGTGTGGTTGATCACCTCGTACGCCTATCGAGGGGCGCTCCGACAGGAGATCACCACGGTCAACATCCACACTGCGCTCCTATGCCTTGTCCCCACTCCTTCCTCCTCACCCCATGGCAGGTTCAGGAGTTGTATCAGGCTTATAACTCGATGAACTAGGCATATCTTTCATCGAAAAAAATATTCTCAAAGAATATAGCATCTCTAGACTCCATAATTGTACTGACATGCACGTTAGATACTCCAGATTTCACCACTAGAAATCTATATCCAACGCTATGGTGAGCATAGCCTAGAAAGACACAATCCATGGTTTTTGGTCCAAGCTTACGCTTTTTGGGAATTGAAACATTGAATTTCGCTAAACAACCACAAGTGCACAAGTATGAAAGTGATAGTCTTTTCTTCTCCCATTGTTCATATGGGGTTATCTCTTTATTCTTTGTGAGACCCCTATTTAGGACATGACATGAAGTCAATATAGCCTCCCCCCACCATGCTTTAGAAAGACCCGCTGTGTCTAACATGGCGTTAACCAAATCAGTTAGAGTGCGGTTCTTTCTTTCAGCAACCCCATTTGACTAGGGTGAATAGGGAGGCGTCCTCTCATGGATTATACCATGTTCCTCACAGAATAAATTGAACTCATTAGAAAAGTACTCGCCGCCACGATCAGACCTAACCCTTTTAATTTTTCTTTCAAGTTGGTTCTCAGCTTCTGCCTTATAGATTTTAAAGTAGTGAAGGGCTTCATCTTTAGTTTTCAAAACCTAGTGGAGTCATCAATCAAAGTCATGAAATATATATTACCATCTTTTGTCAACACACCATTCATCTCACACAGATCTGAATGTATGAGTTCTAATGGTGCCAAGTTTCTTACCTCTGCGGCCTTATGAGGCTTACAAGGCTGTTTTGATTGCTCACAAACTTGACACTTAGAACCTTTGGCAAGGGTGAATTTCAGGATTAACTATAAACTGGCTAACCGCGTCATGCAACTAAAATTTATGTGACAAAGTCGTGAATGCCAAATAGTAGTCTCATTACCACTGCAAACATGGTTCACAATATTATTACACAAATCTGAAAGAGATAGGCGGAACAAGCCTCCGCACACATAGCCTTTACCAACAAATTGTCCACACTTGGATACAAATAAATTTATTGGACTCAAACACCAGTCTAAAGCCATCTCTACACATAAGAGATCCGCTGACGAGATTCTTATTGATGGATGGCACATGATGCACGTTCTTCAGTTGCATAATCTTTCCCGAAGTAAACTTCAGATCGACCGTACCAACACCATGAACAGTGTCATGTGACCCGTTCCCCATTAGAACGGCTGAATCCCGAGTTACCTGGTAAGAAGAGAACAATGAAATATCAGTACACACATGTATATTAGCACCAGTGTCTATCCACCAATCGATAGAATGACATACGGAAAGAACAGTAGGTAAATTACCATACCCTAAAATTCCCATCTCAGTGGTACTAATAGCAACATTGGCAGACTTGGAATTCTGCCCTTGCTGATTCTTTCCACCTTTGCGTTGGCTGCAATCTTTGGCTCAATGACCAAATTCGCCACACACAAAGTAAAAAACCGTCCTTTGTGTTCTTCTTTTTCTTTTTGAAGCTAGTTGTTTGTGCAGTCTTGTTCTTGCCTTTGAACTTTTGAGCTTGGTCATTCTTCTTCTGCACCACATTGGCACTGGAATGTCCCTCATTATCTCTAGTGTGTGTATCTTTTGCTCCGCATTCTCTTCAACATCAAGAGACCCAATGAGATTTTCAATAGAAAACTCTTGTCTCTTATGTTTCAGAGAAGTAGCAAAATTCCTCCAAGAAGGAGGAAGTTTGGCAATAATGCCTCCCGCGACAAACTTGTTCGGTAACATACACTTGAAGTGCTCAAATTCTGTGGTCATGGATTGTATCTGCTGAGCCTGTTCAACTACAGAACGGCCATCAACCATTCTATAATCATGGTATTGCTCCATGAGATACAATTCATTGCCTGCATCCGAAACCCCAAACTTGACCTCGAGTGCTTCCCACATCGCTTTCCTAGTTTTAATCACCATGTATGCATCGATTAACTTCTCACCAAGAACACTAACCACGACACCTTTAAAAGGTTATCAGCAGTCCTCGAACGCTTGCTCCTATTCAGGAGTAAGTGTTCCATTAGGTTTACCGTTTGCCACATGGAAAACATTCATGGCAGTTAGCCAAAGCACCATCTTGGTGCGTCACCTCTTGTAATTCGCACCATCGAATTCAGAGGGTTTGAACGCAGCAGCAAAGCCAGTTGACGAAAAATGCCTAAAATAAGGTTTTTGGATTGTTGAGCATATAAGCATTTTTTGAATTACTATAATCCAGAAATATACTAGATGAATCATGGACAATACTCTAGTCTTTTCCATAAAGCAAGTAATCATGAACACCATAGTCATACAAATTTTCAGAAGAACAGAAACTAGCATTCCTAAAGCCAGGCCCAACTCACGTCCACCGTTCCCCATCCACATTCACTAGATTCCCAATCCACATTCTCTGCGATTGGATTTGGGGGAGCGAACTCTGATTGAGGCAATGAGGCTGCGAGCGATCTTGGTGAGCTCACGATATTTGGAAATTGGGCTGATAATTTGATATATATTCATTGCTCATTGCTCAATTATCAATTAATTTGTAGGTTTGCAATAATGGAGAAACAAACTTTGTGTAATTATTTCACAATTTCCAGTGGCAACAGCATCTGTTGAGAGAATATTTTCGGCAATGAATATTATCAAAGCAGATTTGTGCAACAAAGTATCGAATGAGTGGCTGAATGATTTGATGGTATGCTACACCGAGCGAGATATATTTAGATCCATTGGTGATGATAGAATCATAATATGCTTCCAAGGTATGAAATCTCATAGAATGAATTTACCTCGTGAAAATCGTGATTCAAGCTAGCGTCTTAGTGGTATGGTTCTTTTATTTTGAATGTTCATGA
The DNA here is from genome assembly GCA_036346395.1 of Hsuehochloa calcarea. NCBI lineage: Eukaryota > Viridiplantae > Streptophyta > Magnoliopsida > Poales > Poaceae > Hsuehochloa > Hsuehochloa calcarea. Next base: position 35,124,741 of record CM070597.1, read on the forward strand.
TCATTTAAGTACAATTTGCTATTGTATCACTAATTTTCTTATATTAATGTATATGTTGTTACCTACTGGAACCATATTTACATGTTTTGATGATGTACTTTCCATTAGCGAGGTACATTAATTGTATTTTTCTTTTTTTTCTCTGCTTTTATTTATGTATGAATTTGATTGCGCATTAGCAATAGATAATAAAGCTAACCAAGCAATAAGTATGAGATAGACATACCCAGATCTAGTGGAAGAAGTAGCAGCAACAGAAGTCCTGGTGAGGTCGTCGTTAGCCATGACGTAGTGGTAGTAATCGTGCTGTTGATGTAGATGAAGTAGAGGATCGGATGATGACGAAGCAACGATCGGATAAAGACGAAGTAGCGAGCAGTCGCGCGAACGCTCCCCAAAAACTTTATTCGTCCTCGCTCGTGCAAGCCTTCAAGGACGGGGGTTCCGGAGGCCTGCTCTCCTGGTTCGACTGTACACGCGCCTTGCGGGATGGGGATCGCTAGACACAATAGCCACAGACTGAGAATCCTTTCTTAGTCTCTCATGGGAGTCAATTGGAGGAGCCCTTTGCACGAACAATTCTCTGTCCTTGCAATAGCCAAAAAAATAAAACGAAGAGGCAGAGACCAGAGGAAATAGTTGCCATTAACCAGTGCAAACCGTAGCCATAACTCACTGGTAACTGAACCGTTACTGCCAGCCGTTCGTTAATGCCATTACTTCGAGTTGGTGTGTTTCGATTTTCGAATAGATAAAGAAAAAACGCGCCCGCACCCGACGTGCCTGTGAGCACGGTACGGCGAGGGAGCGAGCGCACGCGTGTGTTGGCTTTCTCCAATTCCATAAGGGGCTACCACGTGCCTCCTTATAAAGTGGTGTAACTCCCTTTCAACTCTTCATGTGGGACTAATCAATTTTAACACGTGCACATGGGCTTTTGAGGTTCTTCAGGAATTAATTAGAAATAAAACCGAACCTAGTCCGTAATAATTCCTACAAACCCCCTTTATTTCTCGAAAAAATATTCAATAATGGAAATAACCATGGACCTTGGGAAATTTCCTACTATTGTCCGTAGTTAGTATTGAGTTGCATGCACCAACCAATTCACCCAAAAGCTTAAGCTGATGAGGAAAGACGGGCAATTCACTTATACTTCAACACTCCCCCTCACGTGTAGGCTCCCTCAGGCCTAAGACGTGGAATAGAAGTGAGATGCAATTATTATTATTAATTGCACCAACCGGATCTTGAACTCAAGATCTCTTGTCTCTGATACCATATTGAGTTGCATGCACCAACTAATTCACCCAAAAGCTTAAGCTGATGGGTAAAAACAGACAATTCACTTATACTTCAACAGTTAGTGGGTAGGAAAGCTTTCGTTGACGCGTCCACAAAAAAAAAAATGATCACTCCACACTGGGAGGGGCGAACCAAATAAGATACTCGGCATGATAAGGTCTCGTAACCCAATCATCATTCGCAGCTCATAAAGCTTGCCCATATAAAGAATTCAAACATGCATGGCTGGCATGGGCACTCCAAAAAAAAAAAAAAAAAAAAAAAGAGGCGATCTGAACGTACCAGCAGAATCAGATACATACGTACGTACGTACCAAATCAAATCAGCTAGCCTAGCCCTCCCCCGTTCAACGTCAATCTTTGGCAATAATTACCACCCCCGCGAAAACTTCATCCGGCTCGCTCGACACGAATCACACGATCCACCCACCCAGACAGCGCCTCATCATTGCACCAACACACACGGACGCTCGTCTCAAGAAACACACACGGACACGAACACGGCCCATATTTTCCGCGCAAGTGCCGTGCCGACTGCCGCGCAGGCCATCGCAGGGAGGCGCAGCCCCACGAACAACACATCAGGACGTACGCACGCATCTTTTTTCGATCAAAACTCCCCGGCCGTGCGCTTAAAACCCGCACAAACACTGGGAACGTACGCCGCAGCAACAGCCACGCTACACACTAGCTCAGCCATAGTAGCCGCGGCAGCAACGTGAAACGAGGGGAGCGCCAAGAATAGTGGCACGAGGAGCTCGTTGGGCTCACACACGCATGCAGCAGCTAGCTGCAATCATGCTGTTGGGCTAGTGGATGGGATCGAGTGACCAAAAACCCACGAAAAGAAAGAACAAACAAACAAAAAATAAAACAAGTTAATTATGCGCATATATATGCATGCTTTGAATTCGAAAGAAGAAGAAAATCTAGGCGAAGCGATCGGCCGAGTAAGATTCTCGCTAATGTCGTCGCTCGCTCGCTTGCCCCCGTGGACTTTTACGAAAATGCAGTACATAAGTACTACTTGCCAACCCATGAACAGCGTTTCAAAATTTGAAACGCGATCCCCCAGCTGATTTGTCATGGGAGCTAGCCGGCCTCACTAGTCACGGCTCATGATCGACCAATGGAGATGGTCCAGGGTTAAAAGGGAACGAGACAAACCATGGATTCCTCAACATACTACACACTTCATTATGTTATCCTGCCTGCGTGCTGACACGCCACGGCTTACAAGTGTCCATGCAGATGCAGGGGACCATTGCTGTGATTTGGCCATTGAAAATACAGGCACACATGGTCGACGATGCCCAAATCCATGCACATCATGTACATTCATACAGTGATTCAAGCATGGTTGACCCCAGTAATCTGTAACTGCAGTTACTACTCACTCCGTCACCAGACATTCAAGTAGAGATAGGAGTATAATATATGCCATGTATCCAGGCATGCTAATAGTGATGCATGGCCTGAATCAAAGGACGATGCTTAGCTAGCCATCAACAGTATGTCGAAAGTAGCTCTACTACACTAGTTACATCATAGCTAGCTTTGCATGGGAAGGAGAAAGAGGTAGGTGAAGAGGAATTCAGACAGTTGGGCCCCACACTCGACATTCCGCGTGATCTCCGGTGGTCCACCCGTAAATTATTGTTCCCTAGTCTAGTGGTCTCTGAAACGAACAAAAGCGCTACTGAGGCTCAGGCACCCTCTCTCTCTCTCTTATACTAATATACTACCGACTTGTGGGGACATTTGTTCCTGATGGTCATGGATATACATATACTAGCATAGGGTTCTCTATGCTTGATCGATGTTTCCATAGGGTTCTCTATGGATATACATATACTAACATTTGTTCCTGATGGTCATGGATATACATATACTAATATACTAATATACTACCAAATTAAGAAGAATGTAGTGGCAAACTATACTTGATCGATGTTTCCATAGGGTTCTCTATCACTATGCAGTATGCATGTACGAGCACGACTACACCTACGTACGTTTCGTTGTGATAGAAGTAGCATGTGAATTGAAGCGTACCACTTGCTTTACTAGCTAGTCTTAAGATGTGTAGGAGTATAGTCCAAATTAAACTATGCATGCATGGTCAATGACTTAGTGGACAATGCTGATTGTTTATTTGACAACTTTGACGCTGCGATTCCAGACCTACCATGCTTGAAGTCACATGCATGCATGATTGCTCAACTCTTACTTGCTCACCTGCCTAGTGGAGTGCAGAGTGTCATTTGGACTGACTGAAAATGGCTAATTATTCTTCCATCATCTTATTGGAGAGAGGACTTCAGCGTCAGCAGTCCAGTTTCATGCATGTTTCTTGGGAATGGTACGTAGGCTGGAAATTATGGTCAATCCATGTGGCGCCCATGTGACAACTAGTACGAAAAATGGTAGCTAGCGTAAAATAACCTTCAAATGGGAAATGCTCGTACAAAATCTGAGCCGAACTCCAAGTGCAGGCTACAGGCAGCAGAGTAGGATTGACTATTGTCGTCAGTTTCTTATCCCCATGACGGTCCGATGGAAACAACCGCCTTGTGACAACACAGTTTTCCTTAAAGAATTATGCCACGGTACCACTCAATTTTATCTCGCTAATCTATGACAACCAAAGATAAGAAGAAAAAAAAGATATTCATATTTGTGGTGCAAACCAATATGCAGAATGAAATGGTAAAAGAATATTAACTAAACTTTGAATTATTATCCGATGAGCATGCAGTAGTATCACACGAAGAGAAGATGCTTTTACTTGCATTCTACCTACGTACCCTTTTGCAGTGCAACCAAAGTGGAACAAGACTCAATAGAGCGAGTTGAGCATCGTAAATTCACGTAAATGGATCAAATTTAATTTACCTATTAATTTAGGTTCCGTTTGGAGCATGAATTTTTCTCTCCTTATTATTGTGAAATTGAACTGTTTGCTACGAAACTTCTGCGAACTAATATGAGAGATATTTTCTGGGAGTAAAACAGTGGAAACCAATCAACCAAGCTGAGAAGCTAGGCAGAACGAGCCAAACACACACCGAATCAATCAATCCATCAGTCACGATCGGATGTCGACGGCAACGCACTCGATCGACTTCCCGAAACGATCGACCAGCGCGAGCCAAAGCCATCCCCAACGGGTCAGACACCGCACCGGCACCGGCACCGGCACCGCATGCACCACCTCTCAATCTCGTCGGTCTCTCTAGCTCCCCGGGATTCCACCAAGCGCAACACGACGCCGCGCTCGCCTCCAACCGCGCACCTCCCCTCCATTAGTCAACTGCCCATGCATGCTCGCACGATGGTTTCTTCCTTTCCGCTCCTCGGGAGCCGTGAATAGAGCGGAGAGCCCTTGATCCATCCATCGGTCGGTCACACTGGCGCGGCAGGGCCCGCGCCGGCTGCGCGCCTCCGTAGCGCACGGCCCTGGCCGCGCGCGTTGCAGCGAGAGAGGCAGGCAGAGGCGTGCTTGCGTTGCGTGCGTGCGTGCGTGGGTTTGGAGTTTGGGGAAGGGGTGAAGGCTAGTAGCTTGCTGCTTGCGACTACTGTCACGGCGAGGTTTGCGGTTAATAAGGGGGAAGTGACGGACTTTTGTAAATTCAAATGTTTTGTGAAAATACTGTATTATTTTATGTATCAGTAGATAACACTTACAGACATATTGTTGAATTATTTCATACATAGCGTGAACTAAACCATTCAAATATATTAAAGAGAATAATATTTTTAGTTAAAACAATATTTTATTTGCTAAAACAATATTTTTAGTTATAATAATTACAAATTCCTATCACTTAGCATTTTAACCAAATTATCTTTTATTAAAGAGAATAATTATGCAATATTAACTAACAGCAGAGGTCCCCTCTATCGGAAAGATATATATACCTTATGCTGCTTTTGATTGGAGCTACCTCTAATTACACCACTGAGCTCGACGGCTCAGGAAAATTCTAATCTCAGGGCTAGGTGAGCCCGACTTGATTTTCACACCACAAAAGGTTTTTGAAATAGAACTAACTCTAGTAAGTTCTCATGTCCGCCTTTGACCGTAGGCACGACTGTTTAAACAGTTTAGACTCTGCAGATGTTGTACATTGTACTCGTAAGCGATAATCATACTCGTTACCCCACATGATTTTGTAGTCATGTAATTGAGCACTCGTCACAGTAACCTTTCAAATTATCTCGTCCCTTCCGTCATCCATCCAACGAGATGACATTTAGGGTTTAATAATTTTAGTAAGCCAAATTGCACTTTGCAGACTGGTGGTTGTACTTGTTTTACACGGGAGGTCATGACAAGATTAAATCCTGAATCCATACGGGCGGTTCATACCATATACCAACCACTCTCGTGCCCGACGGCACCCACCACCATTCCATCCGCCCAGATGCGGTAATAACAAGTTATTAGAGTTTTGAGGAGTAAAAATACATTAACTTAACCATCTCAATCATTTACCCACAATGACTTTCCAAAACCACTTTCATGTTTAAAAAATGATGATTAGGGTATTTAATATCCTGGTACTTAAGAAAGACTAGCATGTCGCTTAAGTATAACCTATAACTAGTAATTATCACATAGTTACTAGGGTAACATGGAATAATTGATTCAATTATCGAAGGATGGTATTATAATTAATTAATTATCAAATGGTTATTTAACTACCTTAAGCTTTAACATACATTTGATTAAAGAATTAAAGCATGCAATTTTGGTAATTTAAATGAATATAATTTACATAAAATGTAGGCTCAAAATTATCAAAGTGTCAACTTGCCTTGGTTATAGACAGGAGAGTCTTGATAGTCTTGTGCTTGATCAACTTGGAGATTTCCCGCTTCTTCGAATCCTATTCGAACGAACGTACCGGAAAAAGGAACAACAAGCAAAGAGAGAAAATAAATACTAAAGGAAAAAATAAATGAACTCCAAATCAAACAATACTTGTTCCATTAGGAAGATCTTGAATTTAAAAAATTTAGAAACAAATTTCATAATTTTCGGAGTTATAACGGAGGAGAACGGAGTTTCCGAAGTTTGACATGGAATTAAATCAAAAGAAATAAAAGAGGATAGAGAATATGTTTCTTTGACAGGTGGGGCCACTGCGCAGTAATTCAGTCCATGCTACAGCGCATGAGCCACGTCCACACGCACCGGTCCATACTGTGCAGGGGGCCCACTTGTCATTTGAGAGAGGAAGAGGCAGAGGCAAGGGAGCCAAGGGAGGGCGCTGGAGCGTCGTCGGCACCGGCGAGCGGCAGCCGAAGAGGGGACAAAATGGGACCCCACTAGAGGCGGTGGCGGCACCGGTGAAGGCCCAACGGTGCACAGGCGCGCGTTTGAAGGCGGCCGCGGCGCAGGGCTGTGCAGCGGCGTCGGAAAATAGGGTGGTGCGGAGATGAAGGGGGCGTGCCCATGGGCGGTGCCTGGAGGTGGGGAAGTCGAAGGTGGGGTCGGGGCAGCTTGGTTGGCGACCGAATTGGCGGGGCGGTGGCGACCGACAACAGGGGAGAAGGGGCCACGGCGGTGGCGTGTCTCGGCGGCGGGCAAGAAGAGGGGAGGTGTGGGAATGCTTCTACGGGCCCTTCCTGACGGGGTCGGCCGAGGTAGTGGCTCAATGGAGCGGCGAATTGGTGGCGGGGCGCGACGGCCAGAAAATGGGAGTGCGACCATTTTTTGGTGGAGGCTTACCAGTGGGGAGGGGGAAAGCAAAGTGGGGAAGGCAAGGGGAGGAGGGGGCCTCTTATAGCTGGGCAAGGAGGGCTGGGAGTCGTTGGAGGCGCGGGGAGCTCGCGCGGTGTCCTGAGGCTGCTCTGGCGCAGCGGCAACTTGCGCGGCCTGGGCGAAGTGACGGGGCGGAGGCAGGAGGGCGCAGGCGCTTGCGCAGCGAGGAGGGATGACGAGGGCGGTCACGGGTGAGGACAAGCGGGTGATGGGACAAGTTGGAGCTGCCCTGCTGCAGCCATGGTGCGTGCGCAGGAATGGTGCTGACGCCATGGCAACGGAGCGGCGACTTGGGAGGTCGGGGCAAACGACGGAGGTGACAGGACAATGCGGGTGACAGGAATGGTTGCTGGGCCGGAAAGAGGGAGCTAGGCCAAGGGAGATGGGTCGGGGGCCCAAGGGGAGGAGATAGGCTGAGCCCAAGAAAAGAGGAGGGGAAAAAAGAGGAGGGGCCCAAATCGAAAAGATAAATTCAAATTTGAATTTTGAATTCGGGAATTGCAAGGAGGTTCAAAACTAAAATTTGAACTTAGCTAGAAGCTAGAGGATTTTGAGAATATACGATAATTTGAAATACAGTTTGAAAATCAAGAACTAAGTTGTAATTACTATTTACATCCGAAAACGGACTGTTACAAATCTTACCCACCTTAAACGGAATCTCGACCCCGAGATTCGAGCTGCTCCGGGAACAAGGACGGGAAATCCAGCTTCAGTTGATCTTCACATTCCCAGGTGGTTTCTTTTGCTGAGTGATTGCTCCATTGAACTTTGCAAATGTGGATTATCAGACGTCTTGTTTGCTTCTCCACAACATCGAGTATCTTGATCGGATGCTCCGGATTAGTCATATCTTTTTGAAGGGCGATTGCTTCGACGGACGTTTGCTCTTCAGGTACTCTGAGATATTTCTTGAGCTGAGAGACGTGAAACACATTGTGAACGTTTGACAAACTTTTAGGTAGCTCCAGCTAATAAGCGACTTCTCTATGCTTGGCGGTGATTGGGAACGAGACTATGTATCTTGTTGCAAGCTTGCCTTTAACTTTAAATCTTTGAGTTCCACGAAGGCGTGACGCTTTGAGATACACGATATCTCGAATTTCAAATATTAATTCCCTTTGACGGTTGTTGGCATAACTCTTTTGTCTGGACTGAGCTTAGTCGAACTTTCTCTTCTGCTTGCTTGAGAGTATCTAGTCCGAAGATATATCCTTCTCCTTATTCTGACCAATGTAAAGGGGTTCTGCATTTTCATCCATAGAGTATTTTAAACGGGGACATTTTCAGACTTGAATGAAAATTGTTGTTGTATGCAAACTCGGCATACGGTAGACATTTCTCCCAGTCTACGGTAAACTCCAAAGCACAAGCTCGAAGCATATCTTCTAGAATCTGATTTGTCCTTTCTGTCTAACCATCAGTCTATGGATGATATGCTGTGCTGAAAGCAAGGCGTGTCCCAAGGGAGCCATGCAAACTAGCCCAGAAATGCAAGGTAAACTGAGAACCTCGATCCGAGACTATCCTCTTGGGTAGTCCATGTAAGCATACAATACAAGCCATATACAACTCTGCCAATTTGTGTCTCTTGTAAGTTGTTTTTACTGGAATGAAATGGGCGACTTTAGTCAATCTGTCAACTATAACCCACACTGAGTCACAACCGGGCTTGGTTCGAAGCAGACCTGTAACGAAATCCATTTAAATTTCTTACCATTTCCATTGAGGGATCTATAGCGGGTGAAGCAATCCTGCTGGTCTCTGATGTTTGGCTTTGATTCGCTGGCATACATCACAACAAGCTAAAAACTCAACTATGTCTCTTTTCATTTGTGGCCACCAATATAGAATCTTCATGTTTTGATACATCTTGGTGTTACCTAGATGCAGGGTATATACTGAGCTATGAGCTTCTTTCATAATAAACCCCTTGAGTTCCTTCTGCTGGGGAACATGGAGACGTTTCCCATTCCATAGGATTCCTTGCTGATCTTCGATCATCCTAGGGGCTTTACCTTTGGCCATGAGACGCTTGAATTTATGGACTCCGGGATGTCCCTCTTGAGCGGTCTTTATCTACTCTTCTAGAGTTGGACGCGCTTCCATAGCGTCTATAATGTCTTGTTCTATAAAACAAAGGTTGAGCACCGCAAATTCCTTGTAGAGCTCAGGTTGATACTCTTGAATCATGACATGAAGTAGGACTTACGGCTTAATGCATCAACAACTACATTAGCCTTTCCAAGATGATAATGAGCATCCAAATTGTAATGCTTTATCTGTTCTAACCATCTTCTCTGTCGAAGGTTGAGATCTGCTTGCGTAAAAATGTACTTGAGACTCTTGTGGTCTGTGTAGATATCACAATGATTTTCAATCAAGTAACGTCGATAAATTTTTAAGGCATGCACTACTGCTACTAACTCTAAATCATGAGTTGGATAGTTGTCTTCGTGAGGACGGAATTGTCTGGATGCGTAAGCTACAACTTGTCCTCCTTGCATGAGTACGCAACCAAGACCTTGACGTGAAGCATCACAATAGACTTCAAAATCTTGGTGTATGTCCGCCAGGATCAACACTGGTGCAGAGGTTAACTTCTTTTTTAGTTCTTGAAAGCTCTTTTCACAAGCTTCTGTCCATTCATACTTCTTCTCCTTTTTAAGCAGATGGTTCATCGGTTTGGAGAGCTTAGAGAATCCTTCGATGAAGCGTTTGTAGTATCCGGCCAAACTGAGAAGACTACGCACTTCCGTTACTGATGTAGGTTGCTGTCGGGACCCAAATATGCAAATCTGGACCCTCTGTGTATTCTGCACTAGTCCAGGATCACGCTAGTGCACACAGTGTCAACATTGATGAAATATCACATCCATACAACGAATATAAGAATAAACGAGTACTTTAAATAACAAATAACTGTTGGGACCTTATGGTCGAGTGTTACATTTATTAAGCCATGCAAGGCTGACAATAAAGAAATAAACTGCAGCGGAAACGAAATAAACTCCGGTGGCTCCCATCAATTTACCACGAGCAACCGATCGGTAGCAAGACCCTAACGCTCAACCTTCGTAGAACTCTTCTTCAAAAGCAGACGACGACTCCTCCACTTCTGTTGATTTGTTTAGCAAGAGTGAGTACACACCGTACTCGCAAGTCATACCACAGAATGCAATTTATAGATGATAGCTTATTCCAAAGGAATGGCTTCTGTGGTTGTTTTGCAGAAATGCAACATTTGCAATTGAATACAAATAATAGATTGAAAGCATAATTCAAAACAAATAGACAATAATAAGTTAACAATTGATTTCACAAAGGACACACAGTCTAATCAAGTTCTTTCACACAGCTGAACAAGTTATCTCACACAGCTGACCCTTCCCAATTGTTTTATGAAAGTCTACCCCTCGTGTGAAATTCCCGAGCATGTCCATAACCGAGGACGCGGCTATTCGAATAGATTGGTTTAAACACTCTGCAGAGGTTGTACACTTTACCCACACGATGAAATCAACCGGATCAGAGTTGATCACAACAAAACCTTTCAGAGACTTCATCTCAAACAATGACACTCCTGGTGTGCTTTACTGCCGTCCAATTTGTACACACATTTCTTGAACGACACACACCATTGGACGAGGATGCAAATGAATCGTCCGCGATGTGACATATCACACCTCCAGCCCATCACATAGCTTAAATACAACCTGAGTTGTCAATGTCAAGACTCCATAACTTACTAAGTCAGGCCCAGCCCATACTAGGCATGTGGTCGTACAGTAAGGCCCAGTTCAATGGCGCACAAAGTTAAGTCCTTAATTGACTAAGGCAAGACTTCCAGTTTTAACCCAAATCACAAAGTTTACTAAGCACACAGCTCCACCATTCACACAGAATCCACCACTTGCCTAAGTCTAAATCTTTTCCCACCCTGTTGATTAAGTGCAACACATGCCATCAACGAGTAACAAAGACACAAAGACACACAGATTCATCACACGCTCCATAATCACTTAGTCAAATTTATAATTGCAACTCTCACATGAAATGATGACTCGTGGCATGGCTAAGCAGTCTAATCGTATCTAACCAACCCACGTTGGTGCTACAATAATACCAACTAATAGTGAACCAACCTAGGGTGACAAAAGATCATGACATATAATAGACAAGGTGGCATAACAAATTGGATTAATAACTACACCCAAAAGCATTTAAATAAATACTTGAAATAGAATGCAATACATTGAAACAAAGTATTTTGAATAGGTTAGGCAAACATTATATAAATAACAATAATGAACATTAACAAGGAGCATCATTACTATTTCTTACTATTTCTTAATCATCAATATGTTGTTTCATATCCCCTTGCAACAGCAACATTATGTAACAGGGACGAAGCAGTCAACACAATCATATATATAGATAGCAATGACTAGGAAAGCAACTCGTAATTAAATTGACATCCGATCACGATTGATCATCTTAGTTGACAGCCGCAACATTTATATCTATCAGAGTACAAAAATAGGTCAATATCTAGACCAGCTCACAACAAATACTATCGTCTGAATTGATCCCTAAAAAAACAGTCAGTATTAACATGCTTGCTATGTATTAAAAAAACTGGCAATGGCTGTTCACAATTTTAAAATTTTAATTAAGCTTAACATCACCAATAGATAGCACGATACTTCAGATAACCAATCAATTAATGCGTCCACCCACGGTTTTGAAAATCAGTTTGGTATTTTTTTTAATTTCGGCCGAAATTTTCAAATCAAAATTTGAATTTTTCGAAGTTAAGACGAAAAAACTAAAAAATAGTGCAGTTTTGAGGGTTTGGATCCAAGACATCCCTCTTCTAGGCTAAGAATGATACCACTAGGATACATGCACACATGTGTTTAGATATGATTTCAAATTTCTTTATATTAGATAAAATTTATCTAAAACCGAATGATTAGTACTATTACGAGTGATGCCTCTTAGGCATCTCAACAGCTCTCACATTACAAATGGACATCAAATATATATCGATCAAGATTTTTAAGCCCGTCGCCACCGTACCCAAAGAAAATATCCTCCTGTGCTCCCAGTTAGCAAAGATACTTGGCCTTTACAGTAGTAGAAGGCTTTGCCTCGGCAGAAATTCTACCTTACTTGGTTAATCACAAACAAATCGAGAGCTTAATGTCTTAATATATAGCAAGTAGATATGGACAAAAACAAAGCTCATGTGTTGTCGTCTCACTTTCATCACAAGCTAAGCTAGCTAGTCATCTAATTAATCTCGATGTCGCTCAGATAAAGCCATGTTCCATTGTCTCGGAAGATCCAATGAGACTCATGCATTCATTTTGAAATTTACTTTCTCCAAATAGTTTTGGCATCCATGATCTGTTGGGTAACTTGGTACAATATTGTATATTGTATATATACCTCGTACGTACTTGTAATATACAGGTTTACATAACAAGTATTGCACATATATTCATATGATGGGTTGATCAGTTTACAACCTAGCTAGATGTACTGTACATCAAAGAAAAAACTAATGTGGAGAACATAGGTTGGTGGAAAGAAATCAAGTAGTATTACATGACAACTGACAATAACATGATAGAGAATAAATTAATACTCGTGGCTAGTACTTCAATTATGAAACATAGCTAGCCAGCTAGTATATGTATATAGATGCACAAACTAGCAGGACCCTTACCCTTTAGGAAGTAAAGAAAGTCAATAAGGCTAATACACATTGGGGTACAAACTGTGAAAGAACACACATAACAATTTGATGGTGGATCAAGCGGGAATGTAACAGAATCTTACAATGGACCAAAGATACTTTCTTGTAAGGTTCAGCTTCGATACATCTATTCTGAATTTCCCAACCCTCCCAAAGGTAAAAATAATTCAATTGCACTGGCTCCTACTGATTGCTAGTTATGGACATCTAGCTAGCCGAGGCGACTGTGACCTCCTTTTCTCCCATCACGCCTCTCTTCACGGATCGCCACGGCCATAAAGATTTCTTGGATCAGATACTATGCACTCAAGGCCCGCATAATCCAAACTATACATATTTTGGTCCATCGCATGAGTTAATTCTATGTTCCCTTGGGTAAATCGCAATTGAAAAAAAGAGAAAGTTGATATTATTTCTACGCCTACTAATACTCTATAGTCTATACCATGACGTTACAGATATAAGAACAACAGGAGTACTACAGTGTAGCATAAAAGAAAAATTAAAAGGAATGTCCGCACTTCTCCGTGAATATGAGATGATGAGAGCAATAATGAATGGAAGAGATTTGAACTGGATACAAGCATGCACGGTGCTAAAAAAACGAAATGTGTTATGAAACAAATGTTAAACAGGGAGGCAGGGAAGGAGGAGGAGCTCACCACCGGCGGCAGGTCGGGATCCGGCGAGCTCGCCGGCAGAGGGAACCGGCCGCCATGGGAACCCTAGGGAGCCGAGGAGGCGAACGCGCCGGCATGGGAGGCAGACAATGGGCGCGGCGGAGGCGCGAGGCGGACGGCCGGGGGGGCGCCTGAGGAGGCGACGGGCCGGGCGGGGCGCGGGAGGCGCGGGAGGCGAACGGGAGGGCGCGGAGGGCGGGGCGCGGGAGGGCGCGGGAGGCGACGGCGGGGCGGGCGCGGGAGGCGACGGGGCGGGCGCGGGAGGCGCGAGGCGAACGCGGGAGGGCGCGGGAGGGCGTGGGGTGCGGGAGGGGGAGGCGAGGGCGCGCGTGGCCGGGCGGAGGCGCGAGGAGGCGATGGCTGGCGGCTGAGAGAGAGGTGAGAGGAGAGAGAAATGAGAGAAGAGAGAGAGAGAGCACACGGTGCAGCCGCTTAAGGATAAAGCGGCTTTGCCGAGTGCCAGATCAGTGACACTCGGCAAAGTAAATTTCTTCGCGAGAAAGTCGTGATCCGCACTCGGCGAAGTTATTAGTTCCGAGAGTGCCAACCACAGGCACTCGGCAAACTAATTTTTTTTTTGGTTTTTGGCACCATTTTTTTGAAGCTTTAGTACACTACCACAAACAACATGTTTAAATTTGGGATATTTTCATTGCATTTTGGCATATTTCTATATTTTATTTTGTTTTGTTGAATTTTTCCAAAAATGTAAGTTTGAGCTAACGAGTGCATAGAATAATGGATTACATTCGTTCAAAAAATGTTATCCTTGTTTCTTAATGTAAATTTAGGCTAAATCCGGAACTATCTCGAAATTTCGATCAAGCGTGCTCACGAGTAGCGCCGCCAACTTCGTGGGAGTGGTTTTTAATTGTATAAAATGCGAGCGAATTAGAAAATCATGAAACTTGTCGAGTTATGCGCCGTATCGTATCGTAGTATCGTGGAAAAATTTGAAAAAGTTTGACGCGTCACGTCGATGCTCACAAACAGAGATCTCCACATGTGATCACGCTGATCACATGTGAGATCTCCCGTTTGTGAGCATCGTGACGTGATAACGCGTTTCAAACTTTTTCAAATTTTTCCACGATACGCATACGATACGGCGACAACTCGACAAGTTTCATGATTTTCGAATTGCTCGCGTGATTTTATACAATTAAAAACCACTCCCACGCAAGTTGGCTGCTGCTGCCCGTGAGCACGCTGATCGAAATTTTGAGACAGCTCTCGATTTAGCCTAAATTTGCACTAAGAAACAAGGATAACATTTTTGAACGAATGTAATCCATTATTCGATGCACTGCAGCTCAAACTTACATTTTTGGAAAATTCAACAAAACAAAATAAAATATAGAAATATGCCAAAAGGCAATGAAAATATCCCAAATTTAAACATGTTGTTTGTGGTAGTGTACTAAAGCTTCAAAAAATTGGTGCCAAAAACCAAAAAAAATTTAGTTTGCCGAGTGTTGAGTTTGGCACTCTAAGAAAATAAATTTTGCCGAGTGCCAAGCGGGGCACTCGGCAAAGAGGACGCCTGATGCCGTTACACCCCTACCAATCTTTGCCGAGTGCCTACTTTGCCGAGTGCCTAGCACTTGGCAAAGACATCTTGCTTAGAGTGCGCTTATTTGCCGAGTGTGCGAGCAAAGCCATATTTTGCCGAGCGCGCGCTTAAAGCAGCGAGTTTTTGCCGAGTGCCCGCAATTTGGCACTCGGCAAAGATTTGTGCACTCGGCAAATCAGGTGTTTCCCGTAGTGAAACCATTCAAATATATTAAAGAGAATAATATTTTTAGTTAAAACAATATTTTATTTGCTAAAACAATATTTTTAGTTATCATAATTACAAATTCCTATCACTTAGCATTTTAACCAAATTATCTTTTATTAAAGAGAATAATTATGCAATATTAACTAACAGCAGAGGTCCCCTCTATCGGAACCTCTACCTTATGCTGCTTTTGATTGGAGCTACCTCCAATTACACCACTGAGCTCGACGGCTCAGGAAAATTCTAATCTCAGGGCTAGGTGAGCCCGACTTGATTTTCACACCACCCACAAAGGTTTTTAAAATAGAACTAACTCTAGTAAATTCTCATGTCCGCCTTTGACCGTATGCATGACTGTTTAAACAGTTTAGACTCTGCAGATGTTGTACATTGTACCCATAAGCGATAATCATACTCGTTACCCCACATGATTTTGTAGTCAATGTAATTGAGCGCTCGTCACAGTAACCTTTCAAATTACCTCGTCCCTTCCGTCATCCATCCAACGAGATGACATTTAGGGTTTAATAATTTTAGTAAGCCAAATTGCACTTTGCAGACTGGTTGTACTTATTTTATACGGGAGGTCATGACAAAATTAAATCCTGAATCCATACGGGCGGTTCATACCATATACCAACCACTCTCGTGCCCGACATGTGGTAATAGCAAGTTATTAGAGTTTTGAGGAGTAAAAATGCATTAACTTAACCATCTCAATCATTTACCCACAATGACTTTCCAAAACCACTTTCATGTTTAAAAGATGATGATTAGGGTATTTAATATCCTAATCATGCGTACGCAACCAAGACCTTGACGTGAAGCATCACAATAGACTTCAAAATCTTGGTGGTAATAGCAAGTTGGATAGTTGTCTTCGTGAGGACGGAATTGTCTGCATGCGTAAGCTACAACTTGTCCTCCTTGCATGAGTACGCAACCAAGACCTTGACGTGAAGCATCACAATAGACTTCAAAATCTTGGTGGTAATAGCAAGTTGGATAGTTGTCTTCGTGAGGACGGAATTGTCTGCATGCGTAAGCTACAACTTGTCCTCCTTGCATGAGTACGCAACCAAGACCTTGACGTGAAGCATCACAATAGACTTCAAAATCTTGGTGTATGTCCGCTAGGATCAACACTGGTGCAGAGGTTAACTTCTTTTTTAGTTCTTGAAAGCTCTTTTCACAAGCTTCTGTCCATTCATACTTCTTCTCCTTTTTAAGTAGATGGTTCATCGGTTTGGAGAGCTTAGAGAATCCTTCGATGAAGCGTTTGTAGTATCCGGCCAAACTGAGAAAACTACGCACTTCCGTTACTGATGTAGGTTGCCTCCATTCCATTACAGCTTCTACTTTGTATGGATCAACTGCAATTCCTTCAGCGGATACAATGTGTCCGAGAAACTTGTCTAGGTATTCCATGAATACCTTATTCATGAGATTCATGAAGTAGGCTGGCGCATTGGTCAAGCCAAACGACATAACTGTGAACTCATACAGGCCATACCGGGTGGTAAAAGCCATTTTAGGAATATCCCCATTCCCGATCTTTAGTTGATGGTATCGTGACCTTAGGTCTATCTTGGAGAAAACTACTGCTCTGGACAACTAATCGAATAGGTCATCAATGCGAGGCAAGGGATACTTGTTCCTCATGGTTACATCATTGAGTGCTCTATAATCCACACACAATCTGGCGTTACCATCCTCCTTCTTCATAAAAAGTACTAGCGAACCCCAGGGAGAGGAACTAGGTCTAATAATTCTTTTTCTTGTAAGTCTTCAATTTGAGTCTTAAGCTCTTCAAGCTCGTTGACGGCCATTCTGTATGATCTCTTGGTAATTGAGGTTGTTCCTGGTTTCAAATTGTTTACAAACTCAATATTTCCGTCTGGTGGCATGCTAGCAATTCTTGTGAGAAGACATCGGGGTAAGCTTGGACTACATGCGTTGTCTCTAGGAACAACTCTTCAAGGTGGTGGACTGCTCGATCCAAATGAGAGGAACGATACACACTAACCTTTATTGTAGTTTCTGGATTCTTGGTGAGCACCACTTTTCTGATAGCACAATCTATTAATCCTTAGTATTCGGTCAACCAATCCATCCCTAGGATGATATCCAGAGTTTGGGATTCTAGCACAAGAAGGTTTGCTAGGAATTTGAAATTTTTCAAAGCAATCTCTACTCTGGGACTAACTGAGGTAGCATATAGAGCCCCCTGGGTGAACTAAGTACCACATGTTTCTTGAACTTATAGAGTGTCAACTTAAGCCTTTCAACAAACTTTCTTGAAACAAAAGAGTGCAAAGCTCCATAATCAAACAAAACTTGTGCGGTACTGAATTAACAGAGACATACCCATTAGCACTCATGTGGCATCCTAGGCCTCCTCAGCTGTGACATGATTCACGCGGCCGCGGCTTGGTGTCGGGGTTGACCTTGAAGCTTGCGAAGTCTGATGACTCTTGCTTTGATTTGATGCCTGGCCTTGAGTTGAGACGGCTCCTGAGTTGAACTTTGCGGCAGTATTCTGATGTGGAGGGCACCTGTTGGCGAAGTGTCCTTTTTCTCCACAGGTGAAGCAGTGAAGGTTGGCTGCTGGGTTGACTGCTGCAGGTTGCTCGACGGGGTGGAGATTGCGGAAACCACTCCCTTGGGGACGTGGGGCTGGAGTTGAACTTCTTTGTGGCAAGGCTGCAGATGATCTAAAGGATGAGCTACCCTGGAATGTTGATTTCTGCGAAAAGTTACTTTGTGACCTCTGAAATGACATCTTTCTTTTGCAACTGACTTCAGCAGTCTTTTTCTCATTCTCTAGCACTATGGCTTTGTTGATTAGGTGATGGAAGCTATGGAAATCATGGAGGATAAGCTGTACTTGCATGTCTTCACGCATACCTTCCACAAAGCGGTTGATCTTTTCTTCTTAATCAGCTACGTCATTAGGAGCGTAGTGGGCGAGCTAGTTGAACTTTGTTAGATATTCATTAACTGACATATGACGCTGCTTTAGATCTCTCAACTCATTCTTCTGCATTATCATGGCACCGGCTGGTACGAAGTTGGTTCTGAAAGCGGCTTTGAATTCAGCCCAGGGAATTGTCTGCCAAGCGGGTTCGGCTTTATCTAGTTGTACTTCAGCAATTTCTCCTGCGGCGGCGGGTCCGGTTGATCTTTAGTTGCAGATGTTGCTACTTGTGCTTGTTTTTTCTTCTTCTTTAGACATTGGACTGTCACCACCTCAAGCAGCGAGGTAGTTCTACCACCAGGCAGCGGTGGCTCCTTTCAGCTGATGGGTGGCAAAGTCCACATTGTCTTCGTCTGTCTGAGGGCCACTTGTCATTTGAGAGAGGGAGAGACAGAGGCAGGGGAGCCAAGGAAGGGCGCACGGGCGGCTCGGGAGCGTCGCTAGTGTCGGCGAGCGGAGGCGAACGGCGTCCGACGAGGGGGCAAAATGGGACCCCATGTGGACAGGGACCCCACTGGAGGCGGCAGCGGCGCTGGTGAAGGCCTGACAGCGCACGGGTGCGCGTTTGAAGGCGATAATGGCGCACGGCTGTGCAGTGGCATCGGAGATGGGGTGGCGCGGAGATGAAGGGGTGTGCGCATGGGCGTCACTTGGAAGTGGGGAAGCCGGAGGTGGGGTCGGGGCAGCTTGGGGCGACCAAATTGATGGGCCGGCGGCGACCGGCAATAGGGGAGAAGGGGCCACGGCGGCGGGGAAGAAGAGTGGAGGTGGGGGAATCCAGGGACCTTAGGGCACCTCGTGATGGGGTCAGCGGGCGGTGGCTCACTGGAGCGGCGGGTCGCGGTGGCCAGAAAACAGGAGTGCAACCGTTCTTTGGTAGAGGCTTATCAGCGGGGAGGGGGAAAGCAAAGTGGGGAAGGCAAGGGGAGGAGGGGGGCTCTTATAGCTGGGAAAGGAGGGTTGTGAGCCGTTGGATGCGTGGGGAGCTCGCACGGTGACTCGAGGCGGCTCTGGCGCAGCGGCGACTTGCACGGCTTGGGCGAAGCGACGGGGCGGAGGCAGGTGGGCGTAGGCGCTTGTGCAGCGAGGAGAGGGCAGTCACGGGCAAGGACAAGCAGGTGATGGGACAAGGCAGAGCCGCCCTGCTGCGGCCATGGTGCTTGCGCAAGGATGGTGCTGAAGCCATGGCGACGGAGCGGCGACTTGGGAGGCCTGGGCAGACGGCGAAGGTGACAGGACGAGGCAAGTGAAGCGCCGCGAGCGCAGGGTGACGAAGGCGGGAGCACGAGTGCTGCCAGGGCGGGTGTAGAGCGCACGCGGTCCCGAGGCGCAGCGAGGACACGGCGACGACTTCGGAGCCAAAGAAAGGGGGCCAGGGGGGATCTCGGGCGTGGGCGTGGGCACGGGGGAGCTGCTGGGCTGGAAAGAGTGAGCTGGGCCAAGGGAGATGGATCGGGGACCCAAGGGGAGGAGATGGGCTGAGCCCAAGAAAAGAGGAGGGCAAAAAAAAGAGAAGGGGCCCAAATAGAAAAGATGAATTCAAATCTGAATTTTGAATTCGGGAATTGCAAGGAGGTTCGAAACTCAAATTTGAACTTAGCTAGAACCTAGAGAATTTTGAGAATATACGATAATTTAAAATACAGTTTGAAAATCAAGAATCAAATTGTAATTACTATTTATCTCCGAAAACGAACTGCGCGCTTTTGTCCGTTTTTGTTTTCTCAGAGGACAGTAGGGGTATTGTATTTGCCGGGGCGTCGATCGCGCGGCTTGTTTGGCTTTTGGCACTTTTCTGTCGCATGTGGATGCCGCCTTCTTAAGGTGAGTAGGGTAATTGCAAGACGTGTTTTGGGGGAATCGCGTGGATCGAACCGGCTTTTCATCCCAAAACTAGCACACAATCTGAAAAAACGTCGCCATTGTTTTCTTTCCAAAAGAATGCATAGTTTCAAGCTCTATTGCCAATTATCAACATTCATTTGGCAACCTTGGATCAGAATTAATCATCTAATGTATTATTGGTGTTCACCAATCAACTGCCATTCTAAATTTCAACCAACCAACAATGATTAGGCAACACTATTTAATTAGGTTGAGGTTTAAAAGTTCCTATCTGCAGGTACAGTTGCGCTCATTGAAAAATACTTTGATGGGGGACCTCACACACATGAAACTGATCAAGTGATCAAGTGATCAGGACTTGTCCAAAACTCCAAATCGCCTTTCTTGATATTTCTTCGTGTGCCAGCAGAAACAAGCAATATATCGATCAGACGACATTACAAGCCAAAACTCTTGACGCACATATATGCTACTCTACAAGCTAATGATTAATTTAACTCAGAAGTACTGAACAAACCTTTTCAACATGGTATCAATCTTGTAAAATGGAAATAACAAAGAAATCTAAAATTTCCCCATTCTCTATAGATAAAGCGGTAGAATCGAAGGACCACTTGGGTTCCTTGCTTCCAATGGGAGCTA
Source organism: Hsuehochloa calcarea (assembly GCA_036346395.1). Taxonomy (NCBI): domain Eukaryota; kingdom Viridiplantae; phylum Streptophyta; class Magnoliopsida; order Poales; family Poaceae; genus Hsuehochloa; species Hsuehochloa calcarea. The sequence continues at coordinate 35,145,504 of CM070597.1, forward strand.
TAGGTTGAGCTGGCATGCATAAAACCTACAGCTACGGCGTACGGTTAAGCCCAAAGCGGGGGCAAAAAAAGAAGAAAAAAAAAGAAGAAGAAGCAAAAGGTGCCCGTGTCATTGTGTGGCGCAGCCAAGCCAAGCTAGCCAAGCTGCCAAAACAGCAAGACACGGATCAAATAGAATAGTCTGATAATGTCCGAGATCACAGGAACGATTGTAACCCAACACCAGGTCTCCCGTCTTTGCCAAAGCTCTCATTGTCTCGGCCCCTCGGTATCACAAGCCGAAGCTGGTGGGTTGGCATGAGAGTGAGACGAGGGCATACATATATGCACGCGCGGCGCTGCTGCTGCTACATGTAGCTAGCTAATCCAGGACAAAACGCTAATGGACACCTCTGATCACAGGTTACCTGTTCCATGCCTTGGTGGTTAGCACTACGACCCCCCCACGCGCAAACAGAAGCCGCATACGTCGTCGTCTCCCTGCTGCCGCTGCCGCCGCTGCCCTGTGAGCTCAAGTCAGGTGCCAAGTTAGCCACAGTTGCGGCTCTCTTCTTGCAGGGGTGAATGCGACAGCCGAACCAACAGCTAGATAGGCTGCCTGCATGGTTCACTGCAGCTAGCTGATCGATGCTGCCATGCTGCTCGCTTCTGGTGCTGTATGCACCAGAGTAAGAGAGTTTTTAGAATATTGAGCTTTCCGTGACATGGTAAAAAAAAACTTGGTAATTGCGTAAGTGTACGTGTAACCTCCGTGACTTTGATTCATACTCGGGAAAGACTAGCTATATATATATATATATATAGAAAGAGAGAGAGAGAAAGCCAAGAACAACCCTTGAATAGGGCACAGAGTAAATTTGTTTCAAATATGACAACACGGCTGGAAAACTTGGTTTAGATTGTTAGCTCATTTTTTTTCATGTACAATTTTTTTGTATCTTTTTATTTAACTAGCTAAACCTTTGTTAAATTCTTGGCTTTACACAAGAGTAGTATTTTCGATGGCTTTATATAAACCTTTGTTTTTAAGTAAACACATAACTTATTAAATTCCGTTCATGTTTTTACAGGTACTGTTGATAGATAGGCCGTTCTACCTATTAATGAGTTCACCATATAGTTTATGGTTATGCAATTTAAACTTAAAGCCATGCACCAATAAATAATCGTGGTTATTGCATAGAGTCACAGCCCCAATGACAAATGTAAATGTGTAATCATGTCAATAGATCATTTCGACGAGACAGCCAACATCTATAGGATTCAAAATTCACAACGACAAAATGTTTAATTGAATGTTACTATATAGAAATGGAAGGATGGAGCTAGGACTTCAATCTTTGGGGTTAAGTATGTGATTATCTATTTTTATGGGGTTAATACCTATAAATTTTGTATTGTTTTGTGAGCTTTTGCACGAATTGGTACCTATATTTGGTATTTTCCAAAGAGAAAAGGTTGTAGGTCAATGTAGAAATGTAATTTCTCTCTTTGAACAATTCAAAAATGTTGTAACAAACAAATTTTGTTTTTCTCTCTCAACTTAATCATCGTATCGTAGGCACAAGAATCGTGAACCGGGTTAAACTTAAGTAGCACATAGCCCCACACATTATAAGTTCGAATTTGCTAATTTTCAGTTGCTTGAAATTTTCTTATCCCCTGTCACCTACAATTGCACAGTACCAAGCCTAAAATTGCAATATCAAGTGATGTGCAATTTTAGCATAGCTCTACTGTAACGTTTAGTTCTATTTATTTTTGTATTTTTTGCATTTGTAGGGTTCACCTATATTTACTTTTGTCTAGTTTAGATTTTTTTTGTTTTTTTTGTAACATTTTTTCGAGCTGTTAGATGAAAATCTAAAGGTGGGAACAAGTGACTGAGAAATAACAAATTTTTAGGCAACTTACACCTAGACAGTCCCTTATAAGTTAGGGAGTGCCTATGCTTTAGCTGACTAAAATTTACTTATCCATCAGTCACCTTTCTTGGTCCTAGGATTTTATTCCAATGGATATCATATGTTTTGTGTTAAGACAAAAAAAACTCTAAACTAGACAAAAGTAAATGCAGGTGAACCCTACAAATAAATAATAATAATTCCAATCTAGACAAAAATAAATCTAAGTGAACCCAGAAATGCAAAAAAATAAATAAATGCAATAACAAATAGAATTAAAAGTTACAGTAGAACTATGTTAAAATTGCACATCACTTGGTAGTATAATTTTAGACTTAGTAAGGTGACTGATATACAAGAAAAATTTCACGCAACTGAAAATTAATAAACCCGTGTAAGTTAAACAAAACTTAAGAGGAGGTGATGAAATCCTGAAAACATTGAAAACTCAAATATATATAAAAGTAAAAAAAAAGCGTAAAAGGACGTCCCTTTAATAATCGGACGCACTAACACGGACCGTTATTCGCTAGGAATCACCAAAGCCGGGGCAAGAATACAAGCGAAAGTCGACGACCAAACCATGGGGGCCAGCGCGAGCAAACGTCCGTTTCCGTTTCGCCGTCAATTCTCTGCCTCGGCCGCGAGCGCCAGTCGCTTAAACGGCACCCCGCCCCGCTTATAATACACTCTCACTCCTCCTTTCCTCTCAGCTCTTTCGCCACCAACTTCGTCCACGGTTCACAGTTTCACACCCTCCATTGCTCCTTCGTCTCCCCTCTCTTGGGTGAAGGTTGCATCCATGGCCATGGAGAAGGTGGATGCCAAGGAGAGGGAGAAGATCGAGGCCGTCCGCAAGACCCTGCGCAAGCATGCGCCGCTCCACGCCAAGCAGGTGTGTGCTTAGTGCATATTTTCTCGGCAGGAACAGCTTGTTCATGGCAATATGCATGGATGTCTTTGATCGTTTTGTTTAAGCTAGTTTGGTCTCCGCGGCGAGCAGGCGCTGTACTGCAACGACGCGTGCGTGGAGCGGTTCCTCCGGGCGCGGGGGGAGAGCGTGAAGAAGGCGGCGAAGCACCTGAGGGCCGTCCTGTCCTGGAGGGAGACCATCGGAGCAGGTGCGTTCAGCTTCCATTCCCCTCGCTCTCATTTACTCCTGCTCTGCTTCTCTCTCTGCCTCTCTCTCTCTCTCTCTCGTTTCCGGCAGCAAATCTGCATTAAGCATGTTTGTTTCTGGGATTTTCCGGCCGTCGGGCCCTGTTTTTTGAAATCCGTGGGGAAGGGGATGTTCATTAATGTAGCGCTGCTCTGCTCTGCTATTGTTCTGTTCTTACAGCGATACCTACGGCACAGTGTATTTTAGTCAAGTAACTGTGCTCCGAATTTATTGTGCTGTGTGATTTGCTTCGTTCCCATATGCAAGCAAAGTACATTCTGCAACAGTGCACCCTTGTTTTTTTAAGGCAGGAAAACCCTTGTCTCCGATTTCATTAACAATAGTGGTTTAGGGGTTTGTAGTTCACCCTTGTCGGCATTATGTTCGGAGGTGCTTCGTTGGGTGGAGCTGGCTAAAGGGCCCCTTTCTTTGTGTTGAGCAGATCATATCATCGCCGAAGAATTCTCCGCCGAGCTGGCCGACGGCATGGCCTACGTCGCCGGCCACGACGACGAGGCCCGGCCGGTTGTGGTACGCTTACTGCACGGACACAGCTACTAGCTAGCTAGTGCTGCGTAGATGTACACGCGAGCTTAGCTCTAACTGGGAGGTTTCTCTTTTCAGGTCTTTCGAATCAAGCAGGACTACCCAAAAGAACACTCCCATAAATCGTAAGAACCAGTTAAACACCGTCCTAACTGCAATGCTCCCTGCCTAGTTTTTCTCCTTCTCACCACTTGTTGGACCTAACAATGCGTTGGTTCTTGCTTAGCCTTAGGTTCGTCCGCTTGCTGGTGTTCACGCTCGAGGTGGCCGTGGGATCCATGTCCCGCTTCGTCGACCAGTTCGTCCTCCTCTTCGATGCAAGTAAGCAGCCAGCTCTGTAATCTCCACTCCGTTTTATTGTGTTACGTTCTCATAATATAAAATAAAAAAGAAAAGAGAGAGAGAGAGAGAGAACAGAGAAGTAGTGGTCGTGTTTGACATTGCCTTGCAAGGGCCAGGCAATGCGCAGTGGCCGCCTACCAGTCAGAGTCGCAGCGAGCGCGCACATGCGGAGGGATCGGTGAAACCTTTGCTCCCGAGTCCCGACCTCTTCGCACGAACGGCATGCTGTATCGTGTTGCGCCCTGGCCCTGCTCTCGCTGTCTCCCCTGCGCCCTTGCCTCTACTTTCTCTCTGCTCTCCGTGTATGGCGTGGCCCCCCGGCGGGCCTTAACCACGTACCGTACCAAGGGCTTCAGCCCTGTGCTGCGCCACGCTGCACAGTTGCCGCTACAGTGCAGGCATGGCCGCCGTTTTTGCAGCGCGGAGGCCTTGCCTTCCCGCCGGTGCGGTTTGAAACGTAGCAAGAATGATTGATCTGCTTTGGCTGCATGGAAAGTGCGAGCCGTAGAATCTGCAGGAAAGCGTGGCATGGGAAATGGGTCGTTGACGCGGCGAATCGAATCTTTGCGCTGTTGCAGGCTTTTTCCGGTCGGCGTCGGCTTCCCTCAACTTCCTCATGGGCACGCTCAAGATCGTCGCCGACTACTACCCCGGCTGCCTCCACCGCGCCTTCGTCATCGACCCGCCCTCCATGTTCTCCGTCCTCTGGAAGGTATGCAGCCTTCTGCTGCACGAGTGCTCCATCATGCGCTGTCCATTCCATAATGCGTGTTGTTGTCCAGGGAGTGAGGCGGTTTGTCGAGCTGGCCCCGGCAACGGCGGTGGTGTGCTCGCTGGACTTCGAGGACTCGCTGGAGGACGCGTCGTTCACGGCGTACCCGCGGACAGCGTCGCTGCGGTTTGAGCCGGCGGCGGCCGTGGTGGCGACGGGGAAAGCGGGCGTGGGCTCGGCCTCGTCGCGCTTCTCCGTCACCGCGTCGCACAACACGCTCAAGCCGTGGTACCTCTCCACCACGCCGGCGTCTGTGGGCCCGCGCTCCGTGGTGCCCACCTCCAGCCCGTCCCTCGTCGGCGCGTCCCCGCTCTCCGCGCGCTCCTTCTCCTTCGCGTCGCCCGCCGCGCGCTCGACGCCGCCCATCCAGCGCGGCGGCGGGGTCGTGCCGCTGACGCCGTTCTCAGCCAAGGGACAAAAGACCCCTCTGCCGCAGCAGTACCCGCGGACGCCGCGGCCGTCGTTCCTGCAGTCGCCGTCGACGCTGTTCACGTTCCGTAAGGACGGGCAGGCCAGCCGCGGCGAGCGCGAGCGCGAATCGTTCCTGCCGTTCCTGCGCTTCTACCGCCGGCCCTACGACGAGATATCGTACCGCGCCAAGATGCGGCCGCCGCTCGGCGGGCTCATAACCATCGTGGACGAGAAGTTCAGGGAGAAGCCGGTGCAGCAGCCGCTGCGCCGGCACGCCGGGCTCCACCACCAGTACCAGCACCAGCACCACCACCACCAGAGGATCTGATATAGTGCTCCTGCATTGAATCCAAGCGAGCCTTCTCCATACAACTTACAACATAATCCAATGCTATATTATGCTAAGTTAATCTTTTGCCGACATTTCCCCCCGGTATTTACTGCCTATGATATTCTTGAATCCGTGTAAAATAACAGCCCTAAAATTGTGAGTAAAATCGAACCTTTTCTGCACCACTCGCTTCTCTCCGAGATTGGTTGTTTATCTGTTTGACCAAGCATGATCTTGGCTCAAAATGAGCCGTAAATACCAACTTCTACAATATTGCGACATGGCTCGTTTCAAACATGCACGCGAGAATGTCACGTTGGTCATACGACACCACGCCGAGCCAAGACAGTTCAAGGGAGAAATCAACCGGCCGGCCGGGTTCCATGCATGATGATGCACGAGTGAGACTACTTCTCGGCCTCTGAGGCCACGGACCGTTGAAAATTTTCAAACGTCGAGAGGAAAGAAGAAGAAGGCGACTCGGAGAGTCACGACGGTTTTATCCTTTTTGATCTTTTACAGTAACCCTGTCGGCCACTTCCGTAAAACATAAGCATCTCCTAACTTTACCGATTAAGCACAGGTGTAATATTACGTAGAACCTACATGTATACCGCCTCCAATACCTTTTGATTTTTCTGCTTATGTTTTCTGTGTAAGTTGGTTTTACTTTTAGATGATCAGGGTCGACGCTTTAAGCTTTCCTACAAGAGCTTACAAAAAGCAAAGCAGGCGATGGAGTTGAACAACGAAGCACATCATTTCTTGCCGTCTAAATTGAAGTTTAAACTACATAGATAGCACGCATTGCCGTCGCCGGCGTGAACACCCTCTTTTTCTCGAGTTCTGGTAAAGCCAAGCACAGTGGGCATGCAATCCAGCCTCTTTTGCGACGAGCTGCTAAAACAATTGATCACCTGCAACAACACAATGATCCAGATTGCTTTCATTGATCCAGATGCAGGATCTGCTTCGTGTGGACCTAGATCGCTTTGGTTTTGCCCGAGAAGGATCACCGCTCCATTTGCGTTTTAACTCAAAATAATTAGCGCAGCAATTCCTTCTTTTCACATGAAACACATCTCCCTTTTTTGCGGACCGCTTGCTGGAAACCCCAAATACTGTACGCCTGTTCTGGAATGCTGTTGGGTATCGTGGGCGTGTAGTTTAGCTAAGTGTGTATTGCCGGATGTAATAATGTGACGTGCGATATCCACATAGATCAGTGTGTAGAACTCATCTTTCCATACAAGGACCTCGATCATCCAGGGCATTCCCACCGTTGAATAAGCCCTGTGGTCTGTGGCCATGTTGATTACTGCTCGTATTACCTTGAGTACATCTAAAGGTTATCAAAAGAACAAAAAGGTAATTGATATACACTGTGATTGGATTCATCTTGGATTCAGTCTTGGTAACTACACTAGTAAATGAAAAAGTATAAACAAATTCGAATGAATGGCAGTGTTTACTAGTAGTAGCTCTTTCTTTTCAAACCTGTCGTTTTTCTCTACATTCCTTTGGAGATCGAACTGCTTGCAGCCTTGTACTAATTCGAACTTTTGTGGTTATATAAACTATTATTTTCTAACTATCTCCCAGTCTTCTGTGGGGGCAAAAGCTCTGGTTCATCCGAATTGCAGGATCAAATATCTTTTGAGGCGCAGTACGACTGTATTGTTGTCTTACCTCCCCTGAGCCCCATGCATTTGTATATCTGAATTTCAAAACTATATACTGAACGTGTACGGATGCAGTGCTGCACAAAAGCCACCGCTTTCCTAGCTCCACGTACGTACCGTTGTACAAGGTGTACCCTGAGATTGGCTCAGACTTCGCGCATGTGATTCTGATCTGTTGCAATAGAATTTTAGGTGAAATACAGAGCCCGGATGAATTTTAAGACTGACAAAGGAGGGGCAAAAAAAAACTCTCGATCGTGGACAAAGGGGGGGAAAATGCAAGCCGGATACGGTGAAGTCACGGACCAACCAGTCCCTTCACACCACAGGCACGACGCCTACGACGAATCGTACAGCGGTACAGGACTACGGGCTAGAGACCACGGAAATGGTCGGCCTGCTCGGTGCATCGGAGAGGACACACGCTGCAACAACGGTGTCGCCACGGCAAGATAGCACACGCGCGCCCTCACAGGCCAGCGGAGGAGAGACGGACAGGGTACATACAGACACGCCATAATAATACTACCCTGCCCACGAATGCTGCCGCGCGCACACGCCGTCCCTCCCACGCGGACGACCGCGCGCACGGCCGTTCCCAGCCATTTTCCAGGCATTTCGGACGCGGCCACGTACGCTCGCGCACCCGGCTCGCTCGGGACGCGTTTCTTAATTTACTCCTCTCAAGCAACCCAGTGTACGTGATACATTGGGCTTGGATAGTTGGGCGCGTCAGTTTCTTTGGTTCTCTCAGGTCACCTCTCAAAAGTGCACGAGCCGCTTCTCCGTGGCAGGGATCGGAAAATCGGCCGAAAACGAATTTGCTTGAATTTTAATTTAAAATCCAAAAAATTTGAAAATTTTGCTCCGTGGCGCTGTCGGGGAGCCGCGCGGGGGCGGTGTCCCTAGCCACCGTCGCGGCCCGCGCCCGGCGCCAACGGGAAGCTCCAACGCTTTCTTCTCGGGCCGAGTCGACCGGTCGCGTTTTATAAAAGTTCGATGCCGACGGGTGCGCGCGTCCGGCCGAGACGTCGTGCATCGTTGTTTGGGCACGCTTCTGCCGAACGGGCGGGCACGGTTCGTCCTTGGCGCCTTCCCGCGTGTCCGGCTCCCGTCGAGGCATTTCTTGCTAGGGCTGACCTGGTATCAGTATTAGCGGGGGATAAACAAAATTACTAATTGTAAGTCGTTTTGAGGGTGCCCGTTCTGTCTTTCTTGTCCGCTTCTCTGTTGCGAACTTAGTTGTAACGAGCCCATTTCTTTTATCGTTAGTCTTCGCAACTGCTCAAAAAGTGTAGCTGTTAAGTAAGAAATAGTACCACAAATAAAATTATACTTACAAAAGGAGGTAAATTTTTATTACAACAGTTAGGGTTTAACAGCCAGTTTAGACACGAACACGGACATCTAAGCTCAAATATAATATATTACAATACAAAAATACTTCTGAACCATAGGCACTCCTGAGCGTGATTGAGACCTAGTACCAATAGCCGCCACCGTCTGGTGGCTCTTCCTGATCATAAAGATCACACGTCCCTTTCCAAAGTTCTTCTGTTGATGATTAGCAAGAATGAGTACAACAGTACTCAGCAAGTTGCATAGGAAATTAAATTTGACTACTTCCCGGTTTATCAAGTGATTGGGGTGGTTTTACCATACCAGGAATACATAGATGCATTACTTTGAGTTGTAAGTGATTTAATATTAAAACAGTAAACAATATTAAATATAACAACATGGGTTTTCAACATCTGCATTTGTCAACTTAACATCTGTAAAACTCTACTTATGTCTCATATATTGGAATCACCTATGGACACAGCTTCATTAATCGGAAACACGACGTATCCGAATACCATTATTTATACTCTGCAGAGTTGTCAAATTTTACCGACAATATACCTCAATCTCACACTGTCAAGGTATATACACGCAGCACGATAGCGTGCGACTGAGTTGAGATAACAAAATATTTTCACTGCTCAACATTTCTAGCATCTACCCAGTAGGTTCAAGGCCAACACAACCATCGGGAAACCACCGGCCAATGGTGGAGTATGTGGTCTGATGCTGACTGATTCATACCGTTGTGTGGTTCAGCGAGTGCACTAACCGGTCCACTTCTGACTCACCCCCAATCCGCGGCTGCTCTATACAACAAGATCAGTTGACATCTTGTAGATATTCAATCGGAAGAGTAGTGTACTAAACTAAGTTGGATAAACCAAACCCGTGGTTGAGAGATTTATGTGTCTATTATTTAGCACAAGGTTTTAGTCCTTACTTGTCATCTGGGGAGGTGATGGACCAATTACCAACACGTGGTTGTCCACATCTTGATCTCATCTTTGACTCATTTTTATCAAGTATATTGGATTGTCCAACCTCCTGGTCTTAACTCTCTGCCAAAATCTATTGGCATTTAGCCAATATTTCTTATCAGTATTTATAAATACATTGTGTGACAATGCCGAACAATCGCTATCATTTTCTGTAACTGACGGACCCGGATTTTCTAATCCCGAATCCTCTGTGAAAATATTGTGTTACTCTCTGGATCAGTAGGTAGCACTCACAGTCTCATTGCTAAATTATTTCATACATGGCGTGAATTAAGTCATTCAAATACAAACAGATATCAGAGTGGCATAGACCTCGTCGGGTCGAGTTTTACATAAGGGCCACCAGGCCAAATTGATTACATTACACAAAAGTACGAAGCTACAGCGGAAACAAAAGAGGGGTGGAGCTCATCTCTCCACAGGCAAGCGACTGGGGAGGACTACGTATGACTTATATTATTCAAGGTGTTGGACCGAAAAGGCGACTAGAGGGGGGTGAATAGGAGCACGCTCATATTTTCACAAATAATGGATTCAACACAAATTTCACTCCAGTATCTATGGAAACTATGAAGATCAGTATATCAGTACAGCCGAAGACTAATATTGAATCAAATATAAACCCCTAAGCAAAAACAACAAAATCAACAAAGATTAATGCAACTCAATACACTGCCGGTCAGACCGCTGTGTTACAGGAGGTTGGACCGATTTCCTACCGGTCTGACCGGTGATGCTGGCCGGTCCGACCGCTGGCCTCCAGAACAGATCAAACAACCCGATGACGAAGTTGCAAATAGATGAAACTTTTGATCTACAACTCCAAACTTGATAAAACTTGGAACACACCTTCTCTATGATATCAGAAAGCTATTCCAATCGAAGATTGTGATAATTCTTGGAAGAATAGCGATCCTTTTCGATTTGATTGAAGAGAGGTTCAAAACCGGGTCAAAACGAAAAGTTGATCCAAGATCTTGATCGTGGGTGATTGATGATTAAGATAATTCTAGATAGGTTCCCACACATCACAGCAAGCTAAATCACGTGGAGAATTCAATAAAAAAACTCACGGATCAAAGAAAGACTCAAAATCATCAAATATAGAGAATGAATGCAATGAGATAAAACATTGATCAAACTTTCCTTTGATTGATTGATATGATATGGGTTTACAACCTCTCCATCAATGGAGGACAATGCTCAATCCAACAGCACGAAAATCACATCAAACTATCAAGAACCCTAACCTCCACAAAAGCTCTCCCTAAGAAAATTAGGGTTTACAAAAATTACAAAAGAGTCGAAGAGGAGGTGCAGTCACCTCCCTCTCCTATTTATAGTGGAGGCTTAGACCTTCTAGAAGTTTGACTCTATTGGGCTCCCGTTAAGTCTCAAAACAAACGGGACACATACGCACGTATTTTAATACACCGTCTTTAACACCTCTTGACCTAACTAGCTACACCTAGCGCCACCTTGCGCCTCGGATTAGCCAATAGGTCACCTTTGTCCATCTTGCACCACGCTTGAGTACATTGACCTCACCCGGCATCGTCGATCGTTCTGGACCTCAGCTCTCCAAGCCTAGTCCCGATCATCCTCTCCGTTGACCGTCGTTGACCACCAAGCAACCTGCACAACAATAGACAAGTAAACCGAATTTGGAAATAAGTTATTCACAACTTGACCCATGTTAGTCAAAACATGCATCATGCAACATATATGCCCTGAAACTCATGACTTTGACCTAACAACCGAATATCGCCGCCACGACGGGCGACGAACCAAGTGAAAATCGGTCAGGCCGCCCCTAGGGCCGGTCTGACCGCCCACCTCGCCCGTCGACCGCCACCTGCCCGTCGACCGCGGCTATTGGCCGATCGACCGCAAGATGACTTAGCCGATTTTCAACCTCTGAAAACCGAAACCTACTGGAAATTTCAAACCAATAGAACTTTTGACTGGAGACTCCAAAAATTATGAGACCAAGTGCAATAGAATCCCCTCTCTTGCCTACTACCTCTATTTTTGGCCCAGCTCAATTCAACACTTTTGGAGTTTGCCGATCCGACTGCCGCTTATGGTCGGTCGGACCGATTTGGGACCGGTCTGACCGCCACCTGTTGGCCGGTCAGACCGGTTGAGACTTGACAGAACTGTACCTTTGCCGAAAACACGTGAAATGACAAACCGTAAACGCCATTGTCAATTGTCACATCATCCTAAGATCTGGAGCGTATCCCCATGATATCCACACAAGGATTGGGTAATATCGGTTGTACGCAAGTACCGACGAGTCCACTAGACTGGGGCGAGACCTAGACTGCAGAATCTAGACTATTCTTCAGTGTTCCCTTGGCCATCAACTTCGGGATCCTCGTAGTATGCGTAGTCTCCTTGATCCATATAATCTAGAGGGTTTGGAGGGGAGCGAGAGTGAGCACAACCACTGTGCTCGCGGGCCAACACATAGTATGCAATAGTATACATGCAAGGCTTAACAAGAATGGCTCAGGTTCTTTTATTTGCTAAAGCAATATTTTTCAATTATCATAATTACAAAGCCCTATGACTTAGCATTTTGAACAAATTGTATTTTATTAAATAGAGTAAGTGCAATATTAAATAACAGTACATGTTCCCTCCGTCGGAACTCTACACATGCATCAATTTATTGGAGCTACCTCCGCTCCTTCACACCACTAAGCTCGACGGCTCAGGAAAAATTTAACCTCAGGCTAGGTGAGTTATCCTGGTTGTAATCCACCCACAAAGGTTTTTGTAATAGAACTAACTCAAGTTAAGATCTCATGTCCGCATATGACCGTAGGCGCTGCTGTTTAAGCAATTTAGACTCTGCGGAGGTTGTACACTGCACCCACAAGAGATAATCATACTCGTTACCCCACATGATTCCATAGTCATGTAGTTGAGCGATCGTCACAGTAACTTTTCAAACTACCCCGCCCCTTCCGTCATCTCACCCCTATGGCTAATTCCATAAGTTGTGCGGGATGTTCACCACAACGACTAGCGCAGCTGGCCCCGACCACAATGACTAGCGCAGTTGGCAACTTCACCCTCCTCGGTGCCCCTTTAAGCTAGCATACATCATGCCGCTTTCACACTTTCAAACATCAGTTGTTGGATGACATTCAGTGTTCAATAATTTTACCAAGTTAAGTTGCACTTTGTAGACTTGGGGTTGTACTTATTTTACACAGGAGGTCATGACAAGATTAAGTCCTTAATCCATCTGGACAATTCATACCACAGTCCACACATTCTCGTGCTACATCCGCACCCACCACTCTTTCCATCTGTCCAGATGTGGTACTAGCAACCTGTTTAGGGTTTTGGGGAGGAAAACCAATTAACACCACAAGCGAGTAGGGGTGGAAATGAGCCTATCTCGGCTTGGCTCGTTTCAGCTCGAATGAACAGTAAACTCGGCTCGACTCATTTCGGAAACGAGCCAGAAGGGTGGCTTGGCTTGGCTCGTGATCAGGCTCGAGCCAGCTCGTTTGAGCTCGCGAGCCAAGCTCCAGAACAGCGGTACATCCAAAATGCATTACAATATTTTCTATCATTGCTTCAGTTCATCCAGTAGTTACAAGACTCATTGCATAAGTTCGTCCAAAACAAGCACATCCTATTCCTAACAAATGAAATCGCAAGAACAGCAAGCTCGACGACCGCCTCCACCCTCCGCACTCGCCTGGGCCGAGCCAAACTAGGCTCGCGAGCCGAGCCGAGCTTGGCTCGTTTGTTTGGCGAGCTGGATAGGCGGCTCGGTTCGGCTCGAAAATTCACGAGCCCGAGCGAGCCCGAGCCGAGCCGAGCCGTGACGAGCCCGAGCAGGCTTGCGAGCCTCGAGCTATTTTTCCAACCATTCACGCGAGTCATTTACATCTAATGACTGCTCAAAACCACTTTCATGATTAAAGATGATGATCGTGATATTTATTGTCCTGGTACTTAAACAAGACTAGCATGTCACTTAAGTACAATCTAAACTAGTATTTATCACATAATTTCTAGGGTGACATGGAATGAGGGATTCAATTCATCAAAGGATGGATAATAATTAATTAATCATCAAATGAGTGTTTAACTACCTTAAGCTTTAACGTACATTTAATTATAGAATTAAAACATGCAACTTTGATATTTTAAATAAATATAATTTACATAAAATGTAGGCTCAAAATAATTAAAGTACTGACTCGCCTTGGTTAAAGGTTGTGTGATCTTGGTACTCTTGAGATTGGTCGAAGTGAAGGTCCCTTGCGTCTTGAACCATAATCGGATGAAAGTACTGGAAAAAGGCACAACAGCAGAGAGAGAAAATAAAAACCAAACTCATAATAAATGAACTTCAAATTGAACAAGACTAATGTCATTAGCAAGGTCTTGAATTTATAAAATTTTAGAAACAAGTTTTATAAGTTTTGGAGTTATAATGGAAAAAGATTGTGATTTTTGAAGCTTTCCAATTGAATATTTAATTGAAAAGAAAAACAGAGGAGCCAGAAAAACAAGGAGCCAACACGTGGCGCAGCACAACGCTCGGTCTTGGAGGTGGCACGGGCGATAGTACCGGGAGGCGGTAATACCGGAGGCGCGAGGTGGACGAAGTATCGGTGATGTGGAGGTGATAGTATTGGGGTTGCGAGAGGGCGGTAGTATCGGCGTTGAAACGACGGTAGTACCGGAGGGGTGCAGTAATACCCGGAGTTGAGAGAGCGGTAGTTCCGGATGTTGGAAAATGCAGAACTACCGGCGTTGAACGAGCGGTAGTACCGGAGGAAGAAGAAAATACGGTGAGCTTCGGTTGCATGGCGATTTTCTCAGGAAAACTCACCGGGGAGCAATGGGGGAAAAGTGGGGAGAGCAAGAGGGTAGCGGGGAAGCACAAGGGGCAACTCGGGCGCTTATATAGGCAGAGAGGAGGGAGAGAACCGCGGAGAGAGCTCGGGCAACGTGAGGTGACGAGGTGGTGTCGACACGGGCGCCTGCGCGCTGAGAAGACAGGGCGGGATAGGGGTGGCAACGGGGATTGGTCAGGAGAGGCGGTGCGGGGACTAGGTGGGGATGGGCGCTGCAGTCGAGCGGAGCAGAGGGTGGCAGAGGGGGATTGGTGAGGAGGGGTGGTGGCGTGCTCGCACGGGAGAGAGAGAGAGAGAGTGTGTGTGTGTGTGTGGGGGCGCTGGAGGAAGAAGGGGGAGCCGAGGCAGGCCGAGTCGCGCTGATGGGAGGGGACAGAAAAGAAAGAAGCGCAGAGAGTCGGGAGGAAGTGGGCGGGTCAAGGCTAGGAGGAGGAAGGCGGGTAGGGCGATGAAAATAAATTGAAGAGATGCCAAAATTTGAAAAGCAAAAAAATTGAAAGCAAAGTTTGAATTTTGAACTCGGTCGGGGTATTTGAAACACAAACCCGGGCTTAAAGGAAGTTGGGAGTTTTGTGAAAATACGGTAATTTGAAACTACGCAAAGAAATCAAAAATATGAATAGTAAATACTATTCACCATTTTGAAAACAGGAATGTTACAGTAACTTAAACTTGTCAAGGTGATTATGACCTACAAAGAATAGGTTGAATGAACAACAATGGTTTTTGGTTCGTGTGTCAGTGGGTTTTGCATGAACAGTATCAGCCTGGGCTAGAATAGTATTTTGCATAGTGTTGTGCTAAGGCCAACACCTAGTTGGGCCTTAGGCCAATCTGGGCGAACCTAAAGTGATTTCTCCCTCAATCTCTCCAACTCATATCATAACTAAAGAACACACGATATGCGCCAAAACAACTTTTACGATTTTATTATCTAAATCATAACTTGTCCTCCCATATGGTGCGGCCATGGGGTTTATATAGCCTCCCACGCAAACACAAAAGTTCGGATGAACGATGGCAAGTGCTACAAGATATTTCGCATCGGATTACTATTCACGTGAGCGATGAAATCGAGTCTGTTCTCGCTCACGTGAACAGATATCCAACCAAAAAACTTTCTTTTAATTAGAATTTAAACTATTCTAGTTTTGGAATAAAATATTTAATCACCAATTGGTTGTGCAATTGGATCCAAATCGAACCAACCCACATGCCATGTTCTGGCGTCCTCTCCATGCATGGCCAAATCTCCTCTTGGTTTCCCTTGTGTTGTGGGCTTTCCTTCTCTTAGCTTCTTGCACGAACTTGTTCCATGCACTTGATGCTTCTTCCGCGCCAATGCAACCCTTGCTGCCATACCACCACATGTCTTTCTTGACTGCATGCACGCGATAGGGTTTTATCCCGAGAGAACGTCCCCTCTCGTTGACCAGCATCCCCATCCACCCTATCGGCCTTCCCAACATTTTGTTTTACCTTTTGCAATGCTTTGGTTGTAGATATGGCCGTATCATCCTCCCTTTCTTCAAGAAAAGACGTCCTCGTCTTTTGTGTATCCTCAGGAATCTCTGTCGGGGTAGTCTTCGTGATCGTCTTTTTAGCTATGATCTCCTCAGCATGAATAGAATTCTCTGGCATAGGACACGGGGTATATGATCTTCCACGATGCACCAAAGAGTACTTGTTGGACCTCCCTAGTGCGTAGCATTGCGATCATCTCGCCACGGACGCCCCAACAACAAGTGACATGCATGCATAGGCACGACGTCACACTCCACTTTGTCGTGATAGTCTCCTACTGAAAAACAAACTTTGACACGATGAGTAATTTTTAGTTTACCGACCATTATGCAACCATTGTGCATAATACGTTTCTGGATTCGGCAAGTTGTCAACCCCAAAGCTTGCACCAAATCGTTGCTAATGATATTGTTGTAGCTTCCACCATCAACGATAAGCTTGTAAACTTTGCCATTCATTTTGCACTCAGATTTGAAAACGTTGGTTCGCTGCCCTGTTGTGAGAATGGAAGTGTTGTCAACTCGAACCGTCTTGGTCAGCATGCAAAGACTATCTTGTGGTGCATCACTAGTAGTTTTGTCTTCATGGAACGACACCTCTTGCTGTTTTTGGGTAGAAAGAAAGGTCGCCAATTCTAATTTCTTCTGTTCTTCCTTGGCCAACCGTTCTTCTTCACGTTTCTTGGCCTTTAGCCTTTGCTGCTGCTCTTTAATGTCTCCTTGGGCCTTGTCTCGTCGCTGTCTATCTTCAAAGTACCTTGATGAGGACCAAGATGTAATGTCCTTTCGTGTTGCTCTCCATGGAAAAGAGTACCGCATGACGGGGCGTGATGCAACTCGATGTATGTGCTGTTCTTTCAACCAATATGCACCAATCACCAACGAACATGCTCTCATATGCATAGAAATCACGTCACAAGTAACAACAGCAGTATACCCATCCAAAGAAAATTTTACCTCCACTTGTTTTGTGATCGGAATGTGCTTGAACCTCCAAAGCAATAGATATGGCTCCGGATGTGGCTTTGTGATCAACCCCAATCTGTCCACAAGTGTTTGGCTTGCAGCGTTTGTCAAGCTTCCCGTATCGATCATCATAGCACAATCTGTGTTCCCCACTCGACACCGATTGAAAAATATGTAGCTCGGATCGTGGAGTGGATCCTCCTCACATTGATCTATAGTGTAGCTAAATTGCATGACCAACTTCATGTCCTTCGTATCGGCCATGTCGATACTTGATCTTCGTAGCAACAATCCGTGAACAATCAAGCTCGATACCACGATCACGGATCCACCTAGTTGATTAGATGAATCCTGATTGTTGGCCCAATCTTTCACGGTACACTCGAAGATCAGTAGCAATCTCACAAACCAATTCGGTGAATTGAATTGTAAGAAAATCAATATACTCACAAACCAATCTAATAGATTGAATTGCAAGTAGTAGCGTTAGGTGAATAGTACTCCGAAACAAGAGATAGATATCTTGATCTTACTCTCAATATTTCTCCCTCAATCTCTCCAACTCATATCATAACTAAAGAACACACGATATGCGCCAAAACAGCTTTTCTGATTTTTATTATCTAAATCATAACTTGTCCTCCCATATGGTGCGGCCATGGGGGTTTATATAGCCTCCCACGCAAACACAAAAGTTCGGATGAGCAAGATGGCAGTGTGCTACAGATATTTTAATGTCGGATTACTATTCACATGAACAATGAAATCGAGTCGCATTCGCTCACGTGAACAGTAATCCGAACCAAAAAAACTTTCTTTTAATTAGAATTTAAACTATTCTAGTTTTGGAATAAAATATTTAATCACCAATTGGTTGTCTGAATTGGATCCAAACTGAACCAACCCACATGCCATGTTCCTGGCGTCCTCTCCATGCATGGCCAAATCTCCCTCTTGGTTTCCCTTGTGTTGTGGGCTTTCCTTCTCTTAGCTTCTTGCACGAACTTGTTCCATGCACTTGATGCTTCTTCTGACGCCAATGCAACCCTTGCTGCCATACCACCACATGTCTTTCTTGACTGCATGCACGCGATAGGGTTTTATCCCGAGAGAACGTCCCCTCTCGTTGACCAGCATCCCCATCCACCCTATCGGCCTTCCCAACATTTTGTTTTACCTTTTGCAATGCTTTGGTTGTAGATATGGTCGTATCATAAAGGCCTAGCTTATTGCAGCCTAGGCTGTGCACGGCTCAGAGCCGACGGCGATTCCAGTGGCGCCGGGTGGTGAGGCGAGTTCCACCGTGGCCTGAGCAACCTATTTTTGGTTTTGCTTGGGCCATGGTGGTTTAGGATTGGGGTGGTGGCGATGGTGGCTTAAAGCCGGAGCAGGGGAGGATGGCGGTGGTGGTTTGGCGGTGCTCCGACCAAATTGGTCGGACCTTCAGCATCAGTGGAGCAAGGGGAGTCTGGCGGTGGGGTTGGTGGAGCTTGGGGTGGCCTGTAGTGGCGTATCAGCGTGAGCCATGGGCGGCGAAGATATGGTGTATGGTGGCGACGAGATGAGGGCGGTGGTGTTAGGCTTGGTGGTTGGGGATGGGTTCAGAGAGTTAAGGTGAAGCTCATGGTGCCATCAATTGGACAAGGGCGTGGATGAGGTGGTGGATTGGGAAGAGGGCTCTTCGGGGAGAAATTTGGGCGCGACAGAAATTTACGGAATTGGTCGGAGTTGGGGGAGAAGGGGTGGCTCGGTGAGGTTGAGTAGGCAATGGTGATGCATATGGATCGAGATTGGGTGGCTTTTATAGCCGGGGAAAGACGGTAGCGGTAGTGCCTGCTCTCGGAGCAGCAGGGCGTGTGGCGGTGAGGTGGACGATGGGGAGGGCTTGGCGTATGCAAGGGCGGAGCAAGGCGTCTGCGGTGAGTGGCGGGAGGGCTTAGCTGTGGTGTGACGAAGCGGCGTCACGTGTGTTATGAATATTGTGTGTGTATTAAAGAGACACAATAGACAATATATATATGGAACAAATGGGACACAAGACTAAACCCTAGTACAGGGGAAATACCACTAATAGCCTTAACACCCCCCTCAAATGCAAGGCGCATGTAATAGCATTGCATTTGGAAAGAGTTGACACTACAATAGGAAAAATCTGAAGTCCGAGTCTTGATAATGTCATCGTAGCATGTAGCTCTTGAAAAATATATCGACAAAAGATCTCCTCCCATCTAGTGTCGTGTGACAGCCCATAAACCACAAGGTGCGGGAACAAAGTCGATCGCGACAACACGACGAAGAAGACGATGAAGCCGACATGAATAGAGAAAGTTGTCAAATCAAACCAAAGAGGAATAGATAGAAGCATGGTGGCACAGATCGTAGCCCAAGACGGCGGGGCGCAGTGCACAAGAAGCGCAACGAAGGCATAGTATAAAAGAAGCACGACACCATGCACAAAAAGCGCAACAGAGGCGCAGTGTGGAAGCGCGATGACCTTAAAAGCTTGGGATGACAGATCAGCAGCGGCTCAAAGAAAAGAGCAACGACTGCTGCCATGCAAAGAAATTCCTATACTTTTATGACTGACAATAAATTTATGAACTAGCATAATTAAGACGAATTAAAAGATTAAGTGATACGAACTTGGATGGACGCAGCGAAGAAACCACACAAAGAAAAAAAGGAAAAAACTCAAAGGAATCGACGGGCACGACGCCTGTGCATCCGAGGCAGAGAACGAGCTTGGACTTGTCAATTGTCAGCCAAAGCGAAGAAAATTCAGCCGATCGGAATGAGACGTTCGGCAAAACCTTCGGCTGAAACTCACGCTCAGCAGAACTCTATGCGTGAACACACATGTAGAAGTCGCTAGAAGATGAAACAGACGCTCGGCAGTTGCACTCGCTAAAGCCCAGCTAAAACCTCTTCTCCATCGACAGCATAGTACCACCACTTTTACCAGCTAAAGCCTCCTCTCCAAACCAGAATACCAACACATCTCCTTAGCCAAGCTTTCACCCTTTACTGCCTGAGAACAGAGCCCGCTCCCTTTGCCTGAGAATCTGGGCATTAGCCTGTTGCTTTTCCAGCCAAAAAGCCATGGTTTTGATTCCTCTCAAGCAAAGCCATCAATCAAAAGGTGTCAAGCCTGATCCTTCCACATTTTGTAGAAATGCAATCTCCTTATTGCACAGAGGTGGCCCGATGCAGAGCGGCGACGCGTATCCAGAGCATAGCACTGAATCCAACTGGGGAGAGGCGGTGGTGACCCGATCCAAGGGTTGCAGGCCAGTGATGTGGAGGAAAGCGCATATCCAAGTGGGGACAGGCCACGTGGATCCTAGCGGGAGGCTCGGAGGCGGTGGGCAGCAGAAAATGATGCCACCGCTGATGAAGACGAGGCGACGCCGACTCGGGAGACCCGGCGAGATACATGTGCGGCGATGAGAGGCCGCCCTGGGGGAGCAAGATTGGTCCTCCCGGGGGCAGCGACAGCGGAGGCGAGTAGAGGCTAGGAGGCAGCAGTGGCTACAGTATCTCTAACCCTAACATTTGCTCTGATACCATGTTATGAATATTATGTGTGTATTGAAGAGGCTCAATAGCCAATATATATATGGTACAAAGGGGACATAAGATTAAACACTAGTACAGGGAAAATACCATTAATACCCTTAACAGCGTGAGGGGCCGTGTCTCACTGGTGCGGGCACGCGAGCTGGTGAGGATGGTGGCAGCAAATGTGGGGCATCGAGCAGGTGGTGAGGGAGGGGCGCAGAGCAGGGCGCTAGCGATGGCGTGCGGCGGGCAGAGCTGGTGCACGCATTGATGGCACGGGAGAGGTGGCCGACGAGGTGGCGTGGCACTAGAGGCGATTTGGCGTGAAGCGGGGGCAAGCGGCGGTGGGGCACGATGGTGTTGGTGTCTTTGAGGAAGACATTTGCAGCAGAGGAAAGCGCGAGGGCCAAAAGAGGACAACGGGAATGGTATGAGAGTTTTTGAATTGGGAAAGATTTCAAATTCAAGCCAAAAACTTCAAAAGCTTTGAAACTCTGAAATTTTCGGGTTATTTCATTAGTAGTTTTTAGCGTGTCTTGAGACTGTCATCTTTGATGGTCACGGCTCGCAAGGATCACGGCCGGCTGGTGTACACGACGTCATATGCTCAGGTACGTGTGCGGCAAGGAGCTTGATTGAAACGAGAGTGGATGAGCATTTTTAATTCACTCGGGAACGGGATCTAACACAAGTTTGAAGTTTAGAAAATTGGTTTGGACTAACAGTGTGATACATCCATTTCCAGATTTGCCATGATAGGAAGAGTGTTTGCTTGGCTACCTTGTGGAAGCACAGTAAATTGAGACGCCAATACCATTGTAGAACGTTTCACCATTTGACCATGAACCTTACCCATGCAGGTTCGTAAGAGAAATAAGAGAAGGCTATTTTCGGGGTATATATTCAGTACATAAAAAGGCTGCTTTGCTTTTTATTCTGTTCCAAAAGAAGCACAAAGACATTGGTTATGTCCAAATCCAAAAGCAGCATCCATTAATAAGTTGCCGATAACTAGTGACAAGTTGAGAACATAGTTGAGGATTGGCAGCAGGTTGATGTACACTAGCTTTTTATTTTTATTCAGATCGTAAGAGTATTGTATACATAACTGAAGACAGTAATATTACATCAAAATGAACAGTCTTGAAATGGTCCAGAACGACAAACATCATTATTTCCTTGTCAATGTCGCACAAGCATACCGCCACGACGAATTCCCTGGCTATTGTTTGTTAAACAGAAGGCTGAATTCCAATGATACCTGCAAATGATTGGCAGAAGCATACATAAGTCCCATCACTATACTATATCAGAGGGATCATTCATGCGAAGCAACGATTTCTTTACGTGTTTGCTTTGTATTGATATTTCTGTCAGGCTCTTTCCTACAGTTCAAAAAACTAAAAAAAGGGTTGGCATTTACCGCATCCAATTCTGGCTCCTGCATTTCCTGTTGATTTACTGAGTTCATGGCCGCCTTCAAAATATTAAAAGAACATGGTCAGGAGCAGTAAAAAAATATGGATGCCGCCCAATGTTATATTAAAATTGCAATATATAATAGTCCATGGATCCTATAGCTAACAGTGCTACAAATGTTCAAATGTTCAGTAATCTGAAGTTTGCCAATTGTTACAGAAACAAAGTGAAAACAAGGAGGGAAATGTGTTGATTCTTCAAGTGCAGCGGAGCAAAGGTAAGTTTGAACAAAGTGCAAAGAAAACCATTGGATGAAAACATTGAATGGATCATAGTATCATAATCAATAAATCGAATGTAAAACTGGGGTCAAATAAACAAGATTTTTTTTTTTAAAAAAAATCTAGCATCCAAATGACTTCTGTTGTGAATTGAATCGTGTAGCAGGATATGTAACCATGTAAGAATACGACACCCAACATGCCACTGTTTGACAATTGAGGAAATGGTACATCACAGATTATGTCATTACAAATGCTTTTCTTCCGCCACTGTCATAACATTTGACTGCTAAGTCTAGCTTGTAATTAACAGAGTATGAGATCACATCAAGCCTATGTTATGTACAAAACAAAAAAAAACTTTAAAATATTGATTAGTAGTTCATGATTTTCAAGTGTTGCATGGCATAACTGGTATGGTAATCCTGTAATGTGGCTCTACACTTGTCTAGTGAATTATGCCCTACTGCATCGCACCATAATAGTCATAAACTAATAATAGGCTTGAACAAATCAGAGATTAGTTGGATATGGTACTCCCAAATTAGCTGAGTATGATTTTACCTTAAAGTGGTTAGCATTGTCATGCAATGAACCAAAATTTTAGCCATACTAGTCCAATGCATGTGCTTTGCTACGGATTAAAAAAATCATATGTCGTCAACCGTCGTCGTGCCCTGCCAACAATGCAAGTTATCCGCCGGCAACCCGTTCTTGGAAAGAAGCTTGGGCAGTTGAAGTGTGGCGGGAGTGGAGAGAAGGTTACGGGTGGCCAACCGTACGCACGGGAGAAACCGAGAAAGAACGAGATCCAACGGCTCACATCTCACGAAGAAAAATAGATCTAATGGCTCACATCGCATGAAGGAGAACGGACCGCCACCAATTTCTTCTTTTAAGTAGTAGAGATACTAAAGGTTACAGAGTAATAGAAACAAAATTCACCAATTAGTCACAACCCAATGTCACCCATAATCAACCATGATATTATAATAGCCATGAATTGAATAGGATAAGATGCTCAAGTAACAAGCGTTATGATATCAATATTAATATCCACAATAACATCTCCAGTCAGCAGTGGGCAATGTCTCAGTTACTTGCTCCACAGTGAATCATTTTTTTTCTGAAAGAAGATGTTCCTGTTATGAATTGATTGTGTGTATTGAAGAGAGGCCCAAAGGGCGATATATATAGGAGTACAAGATAGAGATAAGGATATGTTAGAGATAGATTCTATCTCTAACATATCTCTATTACCTTATCTCTAATATATCTCTAACCTTATCTCTAATATATCTCTAACACCCCCCCTCAAATGCAAGGCATATGCAATAGCATTGCATTTGGAAAGGGTTGATACTAAAATATGGAGAATCCAAAGTCCGAGTCTTGATAATATCGTCGTAGTATGCAGCTCTTGGAAAAATATGTCGAGTATCAAAAGATCTTCCGAAGTCGGCCATGGCAACACGATGAAGAAGATGATGAAACCAACAAATATAGAGAGAGTCAAATCAAGTCGAATAGGAATTGGTGGAAGCATGACGGCGCATCGTAGCCCAAGGCAGCGGACGCGACAAGAAGTGCAGTGCAAAAGAAGCGCAACGCAATGCACAAGAAGCGCAATGAGAGGCGCAGCTGAAGAAGAGCGCGCAATGCACAAGAAGCGCAATGAGCGCGATGTGGAAGAAGCGCGACCTTGAGCGCTTGGAGCGGCGGATCTGCAGCGGCTCGAAGAAATAGCGGCGGGAGCGGCGGCTGCTGCTATGCATAAGGCAATTCCTATGCTTCTATGACTGACAATAAATTTGTGGACTCGCATGGCGAAGACGAACTCAAAAATTGAGTACTACGGACTTGGATAGACGCAACGGAAGCAACGACACAAAGCAGGAAAAACCTAAGGATAACTAGCAGTAAATACTAGCAGTAGATAGTTTTAACAGCGAAAAAGGCTGAAAAGCCGGAAGAAGCCATTCAGAAGCCGGCCGAGCTGGGAAAGCCAGAAATCGAGTGCTCCGGCTTGCGAACAACACGAGATCTGGTGAAGCCGGTCGATCGGGACGCCAGCTCCGCACCTCATCCTCCTCCCCACCTCCCGTCTCCTCCTCCCCTCACATCGTGCGTTGCCGAGAGACTAGAGGCGGCTCGTCCAGTCGAGTAGCAGGAGGACCGACGAGCCGAGGAGCACCGGCGCGAGCACCACCATGAGCACCCGCGCAATGGGCCGCTGATCGCCACGCGCCTCCCGCTGCTTCTGCCTACGCTGGCGGCCGAGTAGCGCCAAGATCTCGGCGCCGCCGCCGCCGCGGCGCAGCGTCCGCGTGCGGAGGATCTGCCGAGGTCGTCGTCGGGAGATCGAATCGGCCGCCGAGGGCGTCTTGATAGCGAATCGCGCCGTTGGTCGAGGGCAGCTTCACCGCCTCTTACTGCCGGCTCGAGGCGGAGGTGGGCATCTACATTATTACTGAATACATATAGAAAGGAAGACTAGTCTTCAGTTTTGCAAGAATTATAACAATCTTCCAGTGGTGATATTAGAATGCTTACCCCTCCCTAGGTCATCAGGATCAGCATGAACAACAACTGCCCTCCCCAGTATGGAATGAGGCCCGCTCAGTGAAATCTTCATAAAGCAACAGAAATGGATTACCAGTGGATCAAAATGAATACTAAGATGAACAAGCAAATATTTTACATCCTTCAAGACAATGGAACCTGTAAGTCCTTTATGAAGACTTCTGCAACTCCTGAAAATAAATAACTGGTGTATTAATAAAATACAGGGATTACTTCATAAAGAAAGAGTCAAAGACAGTAACTTATTACCCCTAGTTGCCTAAAGGGTCATAGAGTAGGCATAGAACTAACCATCATTGTTGACTCGTATGTTTCCCAGGTCGCCCACATGCCGTTCATCATCAAACGGTGCTCCATGGGACTTATTGTGAGGATTAAAATGAGGTCCTATTAAGCAAATATATTTGATCAGCACAGCACAGAATGAAGACACAGCGGACTTTTCCTTCTTGATAACTTAATCCTTATCTTTAGAATATGATGTTTGCAAGAAGCTGTACAAGATCCCTTGATCAAGTTCCATATGTATGTAGCTTAAATAAAAAGGATAACGTGTTACTCTTACTAAGTAAAGTTGTAATCTCAGCTCCAAGAATTAATAAAAATAAAACAGGCCATTACATAAAGAAGACGACTCTGAAATCAAAAGTCCAAAAATGCACTGAAAAAATCTACAATCTCCTAAGAACATACTCACTGTCCTATCTATTGGTAGGATGCTAGTAGACTAATCTAAAGAGGGCAATAGCTAGTAGTCCAATACGATAATTAGAAGGAACAGACTATTCCACATTGGAAATTATTTCCCAGCCGACGTTGAACTTGCACTATTCTCTGCAAGTTTAATGCAAAGTGATCGCTCCCATTCCATCAACAGCTGCTGATGTAGTTCCATTGGCCAGCAAAAGTGTAGTTTTCCATGGGCAAGATGAACGTGTCGCAAGATAAGACATAGCAATTTCTGTAGTACACACATATATTTAGAACCGACAATTACGCACAGGCACTTTGTTTGGCAAGTAAACCCGCCATTTTGGCCATTCCTCACTGCAGATTCAATTTGTTAACGAATTACAATCCCCGGAAATCCTTTTCCTCGTATGTGCGTTCGGATCAGCACTGGGTAGACAACTGAGCTTAAATACCACACTTCCCTTATGGTAGTGAATCTAGTGATGTGAATTCTACTTCTACCTAATGGGGTAGCTGAGTCACCTGCAGGGAACTAGGGAAGTATTCACAGTTGCAATTCCCTATCTTATCTAACAGTACCCCCCAAATTTGACAGCCTAAATCACAAACCAAGCAACCGCGATACGCAAAGAAGGCAACGAACCGGTGGAGTTGCAGCCGTTGGTGGTGTCACCGAAGGCGTGGATGTGGAAGCCGTGGAGGCCCGGGGCGAGGCCCGTGACCCTTCCCCTCACCTCGGTATAACCTAACCAAATTATATCAGTTTTATCAGCGAGAAGAGGTGATTTGGGATGGCTGTAGACTGTAGAGAGCACAGAGTAGCGGGGAGGAGGTATATTACCGGTGGAGGGGTCTTGGAAGAAGTGGAGGGCGCCGGCGACCGTGCTGTTGGCGCTGCTGCCGACACCGCCGCTGATGAGGGCTACGCCCTTGAGGCCGCCGGTTTTCCCCGCCATGTCCTGTACTTCTTCCTCCGCCGCCTGGGCACACTGGTGTTTCGGCTCCCCTCGACCTGTCCTCTGTGGCTTGGTTTTTCACCCCTTCGTCGCTTTGTCTGGTGCTGACGAGACAGATTTTTGTTTATATTTGCCCTTTTTTTTCCAAGGCGAGAAATTCACAAAGCGTGTATGTACGGGCCATGCATGTGGCCCATCAAATAAAATCTAAGCAAGTCACATGACAAGTGCATAAAGAAGAAACGACCCTGCTCAGCTCCAGCAGCCACCCGCCGCCATCCCTCGTCTACCGCCGCCGATGCTCTGGTATTGCAAGGGGGCACGCCGCTCAAGTTCTATCACGGTTATCCGTCAGACGCGTCTGGATGCCACCAAGCGTGCTATCGATATCGAGACTAACAAGCCGCAAAAGTCCGCCATAGCAAAGAGTCCTCCTCACCTTTGGACCCGGAGCCCCCGTCTTCCTTCACCGACCCTCGTCGTTATTCGAGCTGTTGGTTTTGAAGTGTTGGCGTGGCTACAGAGAGAAACCAATCCTGCTGCTTATTGGGGGCACTCTAAGTATAGACCGGTGACCTGAGTAGTAGGCTGGCTAGTGAAAGAGGCTCGAGAGTTGGGCTATTGCCGTTAAAGTGTCGCCAGAAGGCGCAAGACGATCGTCTCAAAGGCTCCGTTTGTAACAACTAGTCCAGGACACCATGGATGAGCCGGTGGGAGGAGGTGGCAAGGAGTCGAGTTGGTGAGTGTTGTCCTATCAGCGTGTGGGAGGAGCCGCGTTCTCACCCAATTCATTTGAAATGCTTTGCCGGTTGTCCTGTCAGCGTGTAGATTTGTCTCGCCTCTGCTTCTATTCTTCTCTCTCAAGCTTGTGGCTTGGTGATTCTCTACACTGCCTGGTTTAGTCAGCTTTGGAGTTTTTGTGCGTTGGCCGGGGGAGGTTTGCCCTTCCCTTAGTCATGATGTGTTCTATGTAAGGCAGAGCAGTCGAAGTTGTAGCGTTTGCTAGTTGGTTTTCACCTCTACCTCTGTTGTTGTTGTTTAAGGTGCTTCTAGTTGCGGGTTCTCTCCCATATGGGTTGTTCCTAAGGATGGCAATTGTGCCCGATTACCCGCGTGTTCGCGGGCGAATACCCAAATAGAGGTAGGTATGGGCATCTTTCTTTGCCCACGGGTATGAAAACGGACATAATTCCTTACCCATCGGGTAAACGGGCATGGGCATGGGTAAGCTTCACCCGTACCCGCTTCGCCCAATTACCCGTAACCTACCTGCATGTGTAAGGAACTATGTCAGTTTGTATTTTTATTTTATTTATTGAACTTGATTAGTTGTCTTGTCGAACATGATATGTGAATTGTGATGAACTTTATTAGTTGTTGAATGTGTGATGCACCATTGATGTGTGAATTATGATGAACTTGATGTATGTATTGCTCGCGGGCGATGGGTACCTCTGGCGTGATGCACTATTTATGTAAGTGTATGCCCGTGGCGCAGGTATGGGCGAGGTTTTTCGCCCGTCGTCCTTTGCGGGTATGCCCGTGTGGGGAATTCGGGATCGCGGTCATGGGTATGGGCGAACACTACCCGTACCCGCTATGTCCGATTGCCATCCCTAATTGTTCCCCGTCGATGAACCGTTGTATTCCTTTTTATTTTTGTTTTCTCCTGCTTTATCAATATAAAAAAGGCAGTCATCTGCTCTTCGATTCAAGAAGAAAAAAAAAGAAATACACACAAAGCTCGTGTAAACAAATACACTACAGCTCTATTCATCGTCGTGTTGATTCCTGGATACTCTGTGTGTTCCTCAATAGATGATATTATAGGATTTTACACTATAACCAAGTCATGTATACTAAAGACTATAAACCCTCTTCTATTAGCTCAATTGTTAGTCTTGGATGATGTGTGCCACTATAGTCAATAATATTTAACGACCTTAGAAATAATGAATGAAAGAGGCATGCAAAGGAAAAGTATCAAAAGTTGCCTACAAAATATAAAATGACATGTATTTGGAAACAAAATTGGAAGCTACAATGACGTATATTTTGGAACGGAAGGAGTGCGTACTATTAAACTAGACTAGATAAACAAGAAAGCAAGGTTATACGTTTTTGGTTAACTGCCCAAAACCACTGGTCCATTGTAGGGGTGAAAACGGATCGGATACGGACAGATAATGGCTCTGCCATATTTGTTTTTATTTTTTTTTCGGATCCAGATACGAATACGAATACTTCGGATACGAATACGGATACGAATAATATCGAATACGAATACAGAGCAAATACGAATTGAAACGAATATGGTGGCGGATATTTTTCGGAACATGGAAACCCCTTAAATTGTATGCCAGAAATTAACGAAAACATATAACTAGTTTATTTAACGCAAATATTCATGAATTGTTTATATTTTCAGCAACCACACATAACATTGGCACTAGCAATTTGCATTTACTAGTTCATCACAAATATAACACTTAGTTTACCATATTTAGCTATAAGTTAACTCATCATCACACATTCACACTTACTTCATCACACGTATAAAACTTAGTTCATATTGGAAACCCTTATATTTTCAGTTTATTTAACCACACATAACATTGGCATACATCACAAATGTTTACCATATAGCTCATAAGTCATAACTCACAAAGTCACAAATCATCACATTCACACTTACTTCATCACACATATAAAACTTAGTTCATACTAATATTGATGTTGATGGTTAATCCACAAATGACTAATAAAGTATGTTACCAAAATAAAATAATAAAATTAATAAAGTTATTATTTTATTGGATTTTCCGAGATTTAAAAGAGTTTTCTTGGTTAAACTAATGGCTATAAACCCTCTTCTACTAGCTCAATTATTAGTCTTGGATGATGTGTGCTATTATAGTCAATAGTATTAGACGACCTTAGAAATAATGAATGAAAGAGGCATGCAAAGGAAAAATATCAAAAGTTGCCTAAAAAAAAGCTAAAATGATATGTATTTGGAAACAAAATTGGAAGCTACAATGACGTATATTTTGGAACGGAAGGAGTACGTACTATTAAACTAGACTAGATAAACAAGAAAGCAAGGTTATACGTTTTTGGTTAACTGCCCAAAACCATTGGTTCATTGTCTACTCAGCAGGTAAGCCCACAGCAAACAACAGATGTTTTTTCAGTCAATACCATTGCTAAGTCATTTTTATGACTAGTCCGGGTATATTTATAAATAGGGAGCTGCTACGCAATGCTATATCGTTAGAAGCACATCCATCAGTATAGCAGTCTCATAAAGTTTCGTTATGTCTCATGAAGTTTTAGATGCTTAAAAGTTTTAGATTTTAAGTATAAAGCTTCATATTGATGTTTCAACCAAGTTTCAGAAGATTTCAACCTAGTTTCAGGAGGTTTCAACGTGTTTTGGATTTCTAGAAGTTTCCAGAAGAATTCAAGAAAGTTTCAATCTTCTGTGTTTCATGAAGTTTCAATATTGACATCGTGTCTCATCAAGTTTTAACTAGTCACATTCAGTTATTTTGGGACATCTTTCATTAAGTTTCATCCAGTACCATTGTTTCTCTATATTTTGTAGAGTAAGTTTCACCTAATTTTATTAAGTTCGGTGAAGTTTCATCCTTGTTTCATGAAGTTTCACTAGGTTTCAGAGAGTTTCAAACAATTTTCACAAAGTTTCAGTGAGTTTCATCCAGTTATTGGGGATTAAAACTTCATGAAACTTAATGAAACTATATAAAACTTGATGAAATACGATAAACTTGGAATGAAACTTCATAAGATTTGGGGATGAAACTTTATGAGACTTGGGACGAAACTTCATGAAACTTAATGAAACAGAATGAAACTTGGGATAAAACTTCGTGAAACTTAATGAGACTTTGATGAAACTTGGGATGAAACTTCATGAGACTTTAGATGAAACTTCATGAAATATGATGAAATACGATAAAACTTGGGGTGAAACTTAATAAAACTTCATGAAACTTGGAATGAAACTTTCATGAAACACGATGAAACTTGGGATGGAACTTCGTGAAACTTAATTAAACTTCATGAAACTTGGGATGAAACTTAATAAAAATTCGTCTCCGCACCTGCAACCTACCTACGCCGTCCTGCGCTAGCACTGAACACGTTGGGATCTGTGTGCTCCAGGCAGCCCATCACCCGCGCCGGCTCGGGGCACAACGGGTAGTAGTGGAACGCCATTTGCCACCCCTCCACCTGCATGGCCCATTCCGCCCCGACGCCGAGAGCCCCCGACAGCAGCCCCGCCATCCTCCTTCCCAAACCCGCCAAGAGCCGCTGGTACTCCAGCAGCGCATCCCAGCAAGCTGCGGGGACATGCCCAAGGTTGGGCGCTGTCGGACCGAAGAGTACTCGGAGCAAGTCGCGCTAGGGGAGGATAGAAACGGCAGCAGGCTAGCCAGCTAGTGCGGCGGGTTGGGGATGGTGGAGTAGGTAACGCCTCCGACGGGCTCGAGTAAGTAGAACGCCGAGCGAACGGCGCGGGGCAGCTCATGGAAGGCACGAACGACGGAGAAGGGCGACGCGGTTGGAGACGTGGCAGAAGTCGCAAGAACAAGGCGCATATGAGTGGGACAGTCGCTGAGTGCGGGAGAGAGAGGTCAACGGTTGGTATAGTCCTCCATGGAGGTGCAGAGAGATAGTGAAAGAAGGATCACGAGGATGGGGTAGAGAAAGAAATGGTTGGTTTGTATAAGGGGTGGATTGTATTGGACTGGGGAGAGAGAGACGAGGACGGTTGAGGAGGGGAGGTGCATTCGGGGGAGGTGGGATATGGTTTGATTGTATGGGAGGTGGTATCTTCCTTATGAATAACTACCATGTTGAAGGGTTAGAGCAACTTGGGTGGTGTTAGGCAATCACGAGAGGGGGTGAATAGGCGCTTTAGTTGTATCAAGTGACAATCACACCAAAAGTAACAAGCCAAGCCCCTTACTTGACTCTCACCACGTGCAACGAATGAAGAAATAGATTTGTTGATGATCACATGGATGCTTGGGACCATGCCGATAATGGTGTTATCCATTGGAGAAAATAAATAACGGGTCAGGGCAACTAGATCATTAAGAAAACAAGTAAGATTTATTTTTAAAAAATATAATATAACCTTTAGATATCAAAAGGTCGTAACCATTCAACCCCAATGCGAGTACAGGAGAAAGAGAGGAGGGGGCCAATGATGGATAGGATGACAAAAAACATATCGGTTTGTCTCTATATCCAAATGAGACTACAGAGAGAGTTAGTCTCACAAATATATTTGTTATTAATCAATGAAAGGTGTTCCAAAGATTTGTCATTAATCACTAAAATACTCTATTAACACAAAATAGAGAGGATAGAGCCCCCTTGATCTGGATAATTTGCACAGTTTAGGTGGGATTAGGGAGCTATGAATGGGATGTTTACTGTGTGTAATTAACTTTTATGGGCCCAAATGAGTATTAGTCCTAAAATATTTTGAGTTTGACAAATACCACTTTTACACTTCCCGATTTACGTATAGAACCGTTTCTTGTTAAATTTTGTGAAATTAATGTGTTTTAAACATGATTTATTCTATTTACTTACTGTTTCTAACATTGGCTATGTTACAATTTACTGTGCTGAATTCGTTATACAGAGAAATGATCGAAACATCAAACGCAACAGCAAACGGGGACAAATGGCAGATATCTCCGCTACTCCATGGCAACAAGTCGGCTACTTGGGGATAAACGCTACTAGCGAAAGAGCTATTCTACGAGTACGCGTTCCAAATGGTCATTTACCTTTGGCTTTTTCATGCTTGGACGCATCAAAGTGGGGCCCATGATGTGGGTGGTCCACTGGTCCCATTTCCCCATTTGCCTTTTGGGTTCCGTTCCAGTTCATTGTACTAAAGTACCACGGTATCGTTTATATACTCTACTATTTATGCAGTGATTCTCTGTAGTGATATAGAGGATCTGGATCTTCATTTGACTTGTTTTGATGACAAAATAACAAATATAGTCTAATCTCCGATAAAATGGCAAAAATGGTATTGTGGATGAATAGACAGGCGACATGTGTCACCTGCAGTGCTCTAAGAGCATTTATGGTGACCTGTAGTGCTCTAGGTCGCATTGCCGCGATGGTTTTGTGTGGTAAGTAAGGTAGTTAGAATTGTGATCCTACTTTTAGAGTCTTACGATTCTACGAATCCACGATAGCTTGTCGATTCAAATCGCACTGTCGATCCTACTCGTAGAGACTTAGGGCAAAAAAAAATTTGTAATTTTTTTAGAGGCCGAGCTTTGCTGATATTTTATTTTAGAGCAAAATTTATTGATATTAATTTTTGAGAATGAAACTATAAATAAACAAGGAGCATGCAAAATATTATATCAGTGTGGTAATGTTGTTCTCCTGTCGTTCAGAACTATATCACCCATCATGTCAGACCATTATGCTTTTCTGTTGTGTGATAAGAAGTGTTTTGCCCCTTTTTTTAGTAATAAGTAAGTGGTAAACCTTATAAGAATCATACAAACTTATAATATATATGTTAAATATGCGTATTTTTACAAATTCGTAGAATCGCCGATTCCACGATTCGATCCTACCGGAGGCAAATCGATCCGACTCGGGATCTCGACTCTGACTACCTTGGTGGTAAGGGTGCCATTTTATTTTTATGGGGGCTACTCTTGCTATTTTTTTTAAAGCTAAATGAGCCATAAAAAACCCAGAGCTCATCCGACCCTTTTCCCCTTCGAGAGCTTTCTATAGATCTACTGGCCCTCGTCTTCGACGATCATGCCACGCTTCTCTTCGGTGACCATAGGCACTACCCGCCCTCTTCCTTTTCTGCAGATGCATGGGGACTTCTCGCCTTGTTGTTGTCATCGTCGTCGCTTACAGGTGCTTGAGCCGGAGGAGCCCGAGGAGGGAGAGTGGTGGCTGTCGTCACTGTTAGATTTTATGGGCTTGGCCCGCATAATACTCTTCATTAATCCTAGGAAAATCCCAAAGTCTCACTTGTGCATGGTGGAAGGTGAGAAGTTTAGTACCATATTGCAAGTCTAGGTGGATAGAGACCAACTTATAAGGTGGAGTTGGTCTTACCCAGTTGAAGCAAGTAAAAGAAGAACACGCGCGCACTCGCGACGTGCGCGTGGATGGTTTGGCGATTTCGTGTCTGGTTGGGTGTGGGGTTGCTTCTTTTTGAACCTCAAAACCAAGCATGATGAAATGACATCTACGCATATACGATTTGGAAACCGAATGTTTGGATTACATTGATTCTACGAGACTTTTATGGCACATATTAATTGTGTTTAATGCAGTTTCCAAAACGCTTCACGGAGTTATTGCAGCAGTTTCCTTCCATGTCGTTGGATTCCATTTGAGGGAGACAGAGGTCTCCAATCAGACTGTACGAAGAGATCAGCCTCTATACTTTTGCCCTGAACTCCTCTCTGCCCCGCTACCTCAACTACTCCATCTTTGTGTCGGCGTGCACCGTCGCTGGGAGAGTAGTGTCTTTGAAGCCGGTGTTCCTCGTGATCCTACACAGGTTGAGGTGGATTAGGTTTTTGATAAGCGTTCATGTGACTACTCATGTCGTCCTTCATCATCTGCTTCGCGTCTTCTTCTTCGCATCTGCCTCTACCACGACCTTCGTCGGAACGATTCTCTGTAAGTCGTGGTGATCTCTCTTGACATGTGTCGACGATCAAATTGTCGATCTTATGAATATAAAATAAAACAGAGGAAAATGGTGTGTATCTCCTTGAATAGAATGGGGTCACCCTTTATTGCTATGAACTGGCTATTATAAGGAATGCATGTGATCAAATAAAAGGCTAATCCTAGTAACACTGGAGCGCAATGCTTGCTATGGTGTTGTAATCAAACCGACTGCTAATCTTCTCAATTGCCTTCAATCTCCCCTCTCTCCATCTTCCGCGATCCTCCTTAAGTAGTTGATGAAGCGATGACAGTTATCCCTGGGAAAGACGCCTGTTGGGAAACGACGCGTCTGGTCGGAGAGAGGTGCCAGTAGACAAGGTATCAACTACTGTGCGGTCATATGTTGGTGAGATATTCAATCGTAGTCCAGTGTCTTAGAATTATGTAATGCCACGTGGTATGGAATATACAGCACGTGTTCCATTCATCACACGGTAAGGATATACCTAGATTCTGATCCAAATGATACCAGTTCATAGCCTTACGAGCAGTCAACTGATCAGGGACTAGGTACAGGGTCTTGTCCGACCAGGGTATTCATTATGTAACCTCTGAAATCCTCACGACCAGTGAGGTCGTTAGCCTTAGGGGATACGACCATGAAGACATATGGCTTCTCTTTATGTTTTAAAGTAATACATAGCGGTTTTAATCCTCGTCAACATGGCTAGGCCTTGCTTCCTAGAAATTAGTCATGTGATGATGATGATGATTCCCACTTCTGTTAGTAATGCTCTTGTTCTAGGCTTTGCCTTGTTAATGCATATATATGAGATATGTGTATTTGAGTTGATAATCATATTGTTGTTTGTAGTTGCAAATATGCCTAGTATATATGTTGCTTGTACATCAATTATAGTTTTAGGAATTAAAATAATCACAACAGTGAGCAAAATATCTAACAGTCCACCATCATTGCTTGCGGGTGCTCAAATCCGAAGAAGAGGACATCGATGTCTGGGTCACCATCGGTGTCGGTGTGGCGTAGAAATGGATGTAGGTGGCGGGGCGAAGAGGATCTGCATGGCAGTGAGTGGTTGTGGCTGGATCTGGGCGCTGAGGAGGTGGCAAGGGCAAAGGGATTTGGGGACGAGAGGTGGATGAGCTGGAAGGGGGTTGGAGGAGTAGGGCGGAGCAATGGTTATTGCGAGTGGCGGCCGGAGGTGAGGGAAGTGGTGGTGATTATTGGTGGACGGATCCGAAGCCATAGTTGCCGCCACCTCCTTCCGGAACAAGCCATTGCCGCCATCATCGCCCCACAAGGGCCAAGCAAAAAAGTTTCTAATTTTTGAAAATTTGTGTAATTTCAATTGAAAGTTCCAAAAGTTGAAAGACTCGGATTTGAATGTTTTCTAGCCTCGGTTGGAAGTTTTGAATGTTGAAAGATTTTGTAATTTTGATTTTGAAATTTGAAAGGTTTTGTGATTTCAATTTGAAAGTTGAAAGTTTGGAACTTGAATTTAAAGTTTGAATCCATGAATTGAAACTTGTTAGGCTTTTGAAAGTTTGATGAATTTTTGTTTGAAATTTCCGTCGAAGAGGGAGGAAGGAGGAGAGGGGAAGAACCATGAGCTACCTAGCAAGGTGGCACATGCGCACATATTAGCAGTCCCCATGCAAGTAGTAACGCAAAGGTTCTATCTTTGTGCTCCCCCCACCCCGAATGCTACAATCTGAAATTCTGAATAAAAACTCTGCCATTTTTGCTTTCTGAATGCATCAAGAATTACCCATTTGTCCACATATACTTTTTTGAATGTGTTCCTAAAAAAATATATGCGTTGATCCGCTGGATAAGGATTTTTGGGTCAGAAGATCAAGTTTTCCATCTTTTAATTCAGATCCGCCACCAAGGAAACTAGACCACGGATGATATTCGCCATCGGACCCGGCCAGCCAATCCCACCTAGACATATGGACCACGGGATAGTATGTGTGCTCCAATCCCATCAAGATGCGATACTAGTCAACACATGCGATCCGACCGGCCCACCTAGTCAGCAGGCCTATTTTGTGTCCTATCGTTGCCACGTCGCCTCCGCCCTCCTCCTCCACGACAAACCCAGTTCCCTCGCCCCCCCGTCTCCGGCCACCTCCGCAGTAGTCAAGGAGAGGGAAGCAGCTGACACTGCAAGATAAGGAGGTGGCCCACACTAGCATCAGCATGATCCTCGCCACTGTCTCTCTTCACTTGCAGCCTCACAGGTCTGCACGCTATGTCTCTATCTCCTCACATGCTTCATTTGTTTGTTCGTCTGTTCCCATTGAAAAATGAGAAATTTGCCATTGTCATACCTTAGTGTTGGTTTCTACAAAATTGTCATTAAGTTCATTGCAATAGATATTTTGCCACACATTATATTGCCTTCTCGTTAATTTGCCTCTTTGGAGTATTAAAATAATTTTTTCATCTAAATGGGCCAAGCCCATACGTGAATGGACGGTTTTGCCCTCCCCTTCACCTCTTCCTCTTCTTTCTCCGGTCTTGGAACATCATCTTCCTCCTTAGCATCTCTCCACAACCTTCACCATCTCTGGCACTTGGATTTTTCACTCCATAGCTTCTCTTACCGAAGCAATCTCCAAGGCGTCATCTTTTCTAATAATTTGTGTCTCCTAAAGCTCATCCTTCTCCTCTCCCTCCCCTCTAGAGCAACCATCCTTCATTCCTTCCATGAGATCTCCACATTTAGAGCTCTCTTATGCTTCCATCCCCACTTGATCTGCCTCCCCTACCTCACCACCACTATCTTCAACACCACCACACTCTTGGCATTCCACTTCTTTGGCAGAAACCGTTGAACTACGAGCAAAGTGAGCAGCCACCGTAGGAGCCGAAGGTCTTCAACACCTCGTAGATGTTCATCGGGATCTGGTAGACCCATCCTTGGTTCTTCCCCAGGGGGCCGTCCCGGTCGCTCTCAGCACGGCGAAAGCTGGTTTCAGTGCTGGCACCGACACCACAACGCCTATACCAAGAGTGCAGCTCAGCGGCAAAGGCGTGCTTGGGCTTGCGCCTGCCGCCCTTGACGTGGACCTGGCTGATGTAGGTCACCTTCGGCGACGAGGGCTAGGCGAGCTCGAACCCACCCCGGCCACGCCGTTCGTCGAAGGACCCGCCAAGAATAGCTCACAGCTGCTCCATCTTCCTCACGTCCGGCCGAAAAGCACCATCGTTGTTGCCATCTTCGCTCGATGAGTTTCAACCCGATTGCTCACTCATTAAGCATCGCATGACCCTCCTCTACTCTCCCCCCACCACTCAATCACATTCCCCTCTCTACAACACCGTCGCCACATGGACCTCACCACATCGCAGTGGGCTCACGCTACCAGGCTACTTCTCCACTCCTCCACCTCCATCGTCTGTGTTGAGTGAGTTCCTCTTCCCCTGTGGATGCTCATGCGTGCCTCCTTTTTCCCCCCTGGGCGCTATCGTCCTTTTTCTCCTCTAACGTCGACCGCCACTCGACCTCGCGCCCCATGTGACATCCTGTTTTCAGACGGCAAATAGTGCCTCCATTTGGTTTTCAATTTTTGTTCAAATTTGGATTTGTCGCCTGAATTCCAAGAACTCCAAGTTTCCTTTACGCTCGGGTTTGTGTTTCAAACCTACTTTCAAATCCCAAATTCAAAATTCAATCCTAATTTGAACTTTTTAGATTTTGGACCACTTCCAAAATCTTGCCAGCCCTAATCTTTTGGGCTAACCCAAATTCTCCCGGCCCACTTAAGTTTTCTCTCATTTTTATTCTTTCCCCCTTCCTGGGCTAAATTCCCTGGCCGGCCCACCCTCTTCTTTTCTCCCGCCGGCTCGGCCCGCGTCGCTCTTTCCCCTCTCCTTCTTTTTCCCCGGCTGAAAGATCTAGACCCGCCATTATGAGTTAATGGATTGTTTTGGTGATTAATGACAAATCCAAATATGAGACTAACTCTTTTATCAAGTATTATCTTTGTGTAGTCTCATTTGGATATGAAGGTGAAACACAACGAGGTATGCAATAGACATCTCAATTTCATATAATGTTGCATTTCTCGGATCCAAAATATAGGATTGAACTCAACCTTAAGTTAAACTTGAATATGTGCATATGACCTTATTACACATTTGTGTATGCACACATTTAGGGGGAGTTTTATCCTATACTTTGTGGTTTCATTAGTATTGATCCATATTCCATTTTCCACATATACTAAGGATCTTTACGTTGAAACAAAAACCCTTGAGTATACAAAACTTGTGTAGTTCGTATATACTCATGTTATGAGTATATAGAACTTGTGTAGTTCTTGTATACTCATGTTAGAGTATATATAACTTGTGTAGTTTATATATATACTCATTTGCTCTCTCATTTATCTTCATTAAATTTATGAGAATTTAAGTGGTTATCATCAATTACCAAAGAGGGAAAGATTGAGGTATCTTGTCCCACCATTATGAGTTAATGGTATGGTGTGGTAATTAATGATGATCACATTGTGGAACTAACATTTTCCATGAGTTGGATATATAGGTTATGTTCGAGGATGATGAAGACTTGGGATGATCATGAGTTGATCATCAAGTCAAGAGCTTGGTGTAAATGATGCATCATGAGTTGATGCTTATCAAGAAGAAATGATCATGAGTTGATCATCAAGACAAGAGAAGACCAATCATCATGTGTTGATGGAGGTCAAGTGAAGGAATGCATCATGAGTTGATGCATGTGAAGACTCGGGATGGAGAAATCATCATGTGTTGATGATGTTCAAGACAAGATTCAGTGAAGAAATCATCATGTGTTGATGATTGTCAAAGTTAAAGACCGGACTTGAAGTGTTGATGTGCGTCATCAAGCTTCAAGAAGATGCAAGGCAAAGGTATGACTAGCTAGGGCTAAGGATGTGTTCCTAGTCTTTTCTGGGTCTTGGTGTTTGGATTGGAAGACCGGATTGCTAGTATAGGTTGCCGTACTATTAAGAGGGTCTTAACTAGTAGTTTGAGTTAGTCATGTGTTGATAGCTCATTATATTTGCTCTAGCTCATCTAGGCATGATGCTATTTATTTGCG
Organism: Hsuehochloa calcarea; assembly: GCA_036346395.1. Classification (NCBI taxonomy): domain Eukaryota; kingdom Viridiplantae; phylum Streptophyta; class Magnoliopsida; order Poales; family Poaceae; genus Hsuehochloa; species Hsuehochloa calcarea. Next base: position 35,184,699 of record CM070597.1, read on the forward strand.
AATATATTTTGCAAATAATCGAGGCTCATGCATAACCCTTGTAGCATGTGACTTAAGTTTGCAAATGCGTTTTGCAAATGGTGTAAGTCCATGTACCTTATTCCTTGTGATGAGTATTCTAAGGGTTAGCAAATGTGTTTTGTAACCTCACGAGAATATCATCTTTGAAACCTTGTCGAAAATTGCATTCAAATGGCGAATGTGTTTTGCCATTTGAAGTGGTGCAATTGGCTTTGGCTCTGTGGTCCGCCGGCCGGACCGCGATAGTCACCGATCGGACCGGTGGAAAATCGGTCCGACCGGTGTGCTACTGGCGATCGACCGGTTTGACTTAATCCGATTTCTTTGTGCGGAAGTTCCGATTGTAAAAATCGGAACTTCCGCATGAGGAAGTTCCGAGATCGAGCGGATCGTTTTTCGAGAGCTCCCTTTTGGGACTTAGCCGACTCGCGACGACGGTCGGACCGGCCGACGGGCGGTCGGACCGATTCTGGAGGTCCGACCGGCCGATGCATGGCGGTCGAGCCGCCAAGGCCCAACGGCTATTTTTCTAGCCGTTGGCGCATAGGCGGTCCGACCGGCTATTGGTTGGCGGTCGACCGCCCCTGGTCGCTTTTGATGGAATCTTCTCCCAACGGCTAGTTTTTGTGTGTGGGCTATATATAGCCACCTTGGCCGGTTGGGAGAGGTTCTTGATGCTATTGTTAAGTGATACACTCATTCTTTGAGCTAAGAGCAAGCCTCTATTCTCTTTTGTGCATGTGTTGCACTTGGTGAGATTAGAGAGTAAACCCTAAGTGCATGTGTTGCCTTAGGTAGTGGATTGTGTATCCACGTGGCGTTGACACTTGATTAGTTCAAGTGAAAGTTCGGATTGTTACTCTTGGTGTTTGCCGACACTAGACGGCGTGGAGGCGTCGTGCTCGGTGACCTTCTCAAGAAGCTTGTGAGAAGGCCCGACGGTTGTGAGTGGTTTGGTGCTCGCCATCTCCGGAGTGGAGGAAGAGCAACCATAGTTGAGCGAGGTGTTGGTTGGTTTGGAACCGGTCCAAGTGTTGGACTTACCTCGGAGGTGTGTGCTCATTTGAGGAGCCGGTCCAACGCGGGTTGGGCTTACCTCAACGTGGATTAGGGAGACCGCAAGTCTCCAACACCACGGTAAAACATAATCGTGTCATCTTGTGTTTACTTGTGCTTTACTTTGAGCAATTTACATTCTTGCTTTAATTGCTTATATACCTTGTATGATTGCTCATATTGTATTGTGTTCATATTGTCGGTGCACTTAGTTGAGCCTAGTTGATTTAGGTTTTAATTGTGCAAAACCAATTCGCTATTAGCTTCCGCATTTATTTATTGGTTTAGCCCGATAAAGTTTTTAAAACCGCCTATTCACCCCCCTCTAGTCGGCCACCTCGATCTTACACCGGCCCACGGCCCGACTCGCCCTCTCCCCCATCTCTCTCTCCCGTCGCTGCCTCTCCCCTCTCCCTTATCTCTTCCTCGCCCGCGCTGCTTCTTCCCCAATCTCTCTCTCTCCCACCGCCCGCAGCACCCTTCCCCTCCTCCCGTGTGCGCCGCCTCCGCCGGCCCCCTTCTCCCCTCCATCTTCTCCGTTCGGCCCGCCTCGCCGCCCCTCGCCTCGCCTCCTCCCCGCCTTCCCCGAGCACTCGCCCCGACCTCCACCTGCCCCACCGCAGCACCGCCCCCACACCCCTGCCGCGCCATCTCCTGCGCCTGCCCCCACCAGTCGTCACCTCCATCGCCCATACCACCTGCTCGCGTCGCCGCCCACTCCACCGTGACGATGGCACCGTCCTCTCTGACTCTGCGCGCGCGCCTCCGACCGGTCCAAGATGCTAATCGTCCTTCATCAGTGACTCCGACCGGACCAAGCCGTGCCGCATCCCCGGTCCATTGCCTGCCTCGCCTACTCCGCCTACGCGCCCGGTCCCATCGGCGCCATGGCCGCCCACGCCATCACCCATGCCGCCAGATCCGCCGACGTCATCACCTCCACTGGCTCCCCTCTCCACCGGCTATAAAGGGCCCGACGCCCCCCTCTGCCTCTCCCCGTCCCCTCCCCTCTCCCAGGTAAGCGCCTCCAAAGAGCACCGCCCGATTCTTGTCTCTTTCCCCCCTCTGGCAGAAGCCCCCTTCCACCGTCGTTCGGCCTCGCGCCGCCTCGGCCCAATCGCCGGCGCTTGGAGCGCCACGGCGACGCCCCCGTGCCTCCCCAACCTCCGGCCGTAGCACCGTCTCCGAAGACCCATTGCCGTGCTCCTCCAGGCCGCCCGGCTCCGTCGCCGCCACCTCGCCGCTTCTCGCCTCCACTGATGGCTCGGTGAGCCTTCCCTCCTCCCCCTGGTACTCATGTGCGCCCTATTTTCTCCTCCCCTCCCTCCGGTCGTCGTCGCCGCTGTTTGGCCCCAGTGCCCTACCGCCCCGGCCGGCGCCAGCCCCTTCCCAACACAGTTCCTACCGCGCCACCACCTCCCTTGGCCTCCTTCCTTCACCGGCATTCCATTTTGCTGGTACCCGCAGTCTCCCCGGCAAAATGCAGTATATATGCCCCCTTCAGTGTTGTTTGGGAGTAGAGCTAGCGACTGAAATCCTTGTTTGTGTGGCTTGAAATCGAATTTCTATGTATAATCTGGTAATTGAGATTTCATGCTATTGAAAGTCTGTGTTAATCCGATAGCTGAGTTTGTGTTAATCTATCAATTGAAACCTCTGTATGACCTAGCCATTGAAACCCTGTTTGTTCTGGCAATTGAATGATATGTGTTCTGACATTTTGAAAATATTGCCTTTGAATCCCTAATGTAATCTGGCATTGAAGTCTATATTATATGTCATTGGTTTTGCTGGCAGTAAATTGAATTGTTGATTGTGATCCCAATTGTTAAGAGATAGCCATGATCTTCAGTTAGCAGTAGCAGTAATATCTAATTGTTTTATTAATCAATTGATAGCTGTTGGTTAGTGTTTCATTAGTAGGTCAAGGATTGTTGGGAGTAATCTTGTAGCAGTAATTGTGAACTGGCATTTGTAATTCTGTGTAGTTTGCATTTGAACTCCCTGTTTGTGTTCTAGTAATTTAAGATTGGTTTTTGAGCTTGCATTGAATCGTTGTGTGTTATCCGACAACTGAGATTGGTGTTGTATTGTCATTTGAGAATTGTGTTGCCCATGTACCTAGATTTGGTGTAGAACTTGTAGTTAAATTATTCTTCACCTGTAGAAGTATAATCTTGCAGTCTTCCAAATCTGCAGTAGAGTCTCCCTGCAAAAGCCCCTTCAACCTCACCCTCCTTTGTATCCTCCCTCCCGGCAGAATTTCTCTGCCATTCCTCCTTTCGCTCAACGATCCATTTGACTCTGTCAAACATTCCCGTGTCGCTCAATCCCTTCTCTCAAGCTCGTCTTCCGCGACCTTATTTTGTGTTTCATTGGTATTTTTGAGTTCTTTGGATTTATTTGGTTTTTTCTATCGTTATCGCGTAATTAGAAATCGAAGTCCAGAAGAATCAACTACTCAAGCAGAACCAAAATTCAAGCAAAGACGTCGACCAAGATTTCGAACCCCTGTTCAAGCAGGCTTTGAGTAAGATCAAGGCCACGGTAAACTAGCCCAAGCGAGTCAACACTTTGATCATGTTGATCCTGCATTCTATGCAAATTATGTTCTTTTAAAATATCAAATTGTATGCTTTAATTCCCTATGCAAATGTATGTCAAACACCCTAAGGTAGTTAAATACCTATTTGATGATTAAATAATTATTATACCATGCCTTTGATAAATTGAACTCCCAATATCCTTGTCACCCTAGTAAATATATGGTAACCTACTAGTTATAGGTCGTACTTAAACATCATGCTAGACTTGTTTAAGTACCGGGGTATCACTACCCAAAATCATCATTCTTTAAATCATAACAATTATTTTGGGCAGTCATTGGGGAGAATGACTGGACTGGTTGGATAATCTCTTTTCTACTTCTCCAAAACCCTAAAACTTGCTAATACCCTATCTGGGTGGATGGAAGGATGGTGGGTGCCGTCGAGCACGAGAATGGTTGGTATGTGGTATGAACCGCCCAGATAATCTTAAGAACTTAATCCTGTGATGATCTCCTATTGCAAAACAGTAAATCCACAAGTCTATAATGGTGTCAACCTGGCTAACTAATTGGTGTTCACCGGTACGCGCTGCACCATTGGGGGACCCCCCTTCGCCGTGAGCCCACGAGGCTACGGGTTGGGGTATGTGACTTGCGGGACTCTAGGCGTAAGTCGCATGACGCAAGAAGGGGTCTGGGTAAGTGGTTGTTGGGTCCCACGGGAATGAAATCCTACTCAGGTGAAACCTTAGCGGGTGTGGCAAATATCGAGGGATGTCTTGTAAAGGCCTTGTGATAATCTCCCCTTGATTAACATGTCTAAGGAAACGTGTGTTCATATCAAGATGATTATCTCTTGTGGGTAAAGATGTACAATCTCTGCAGAGAATAAAACTATTCGAACAGCCGTGCCCACGGTCACGGGCGGGCGTAAGAACTTACAAGATATAGTTCTATTTCAAAAACTTTTGTGGATGGGATGAAAAATGTGTGGGGCTCACCTAGCCCTTGATTTGAATTTTCCCTGGGTATTCTTACCCAGTGTTGGTAATAGGTGGGCATGACCACCAGCAAAAATAAGCATGAAGGTGGAGGTAGTCTCTGCTGTTATTAATTATTGCACAATTAATCTCTTTAAAAATGCAATTTGGTTAAAATGCTAAGTGATAGGATTTTCTAATATCTGTATTTATAAATATTGCTTTACGCAAATAAAAGAACCCGAACCATCCTTGTTAAACCCTGCATATATACTATTGCATCTGTTGTGCTGGCTCACGAGCACGGTAGTTGTGCTCATCCTTACTCTTTCCCCAAACCCTCAGAAACAGGAACCCTAGAGCCTTCGACTACAACAAGGATCCAGATGTCAGAAGATCCAGGAGTCCTTGAAGCGTAGTTTAGTACTTAGATGTTCTAGTCTCACCCCAGTCTAGCTGACTCCGTCGGTTCTTGTGTGCCCCCTATATTGTCCGAGGTTTTCGGATAATATCAGGCGTACACGGGTTCCCCAGTCACTTGCTTGTGGTAAGATGTACAATCACCTCCTTGCTTCTGTTGTTGCTTCCGCTATCTCTTGTAATGTATTCATTTGGCCTGTTCGGCCTTTATTGTAAAAATTAGTCCGAAACGGTCTATGTAAACTCTGATGTGTAAATTAATGAATGAAATGATTTTACGCCATGTATGATTTGAATCAGCAATGTGCCTATAAAGTGCTATCTACTGATCTAGAGAATAGCACAGTGCTTTCACAGAGGAATCCGAATAGAGAAATCCGGGGTCCTTCACCCCATCACCTTGGACCATCTCCTACGGCTTCACCACCATCCCTGGGACCGCCTCCCCTTCCCCAATCCATTTTCCCTCTCGTCAGCCGCTGTCGCCACCGCTTCTCTCGTCGGCGTCAAGCCCTGCCCGAACCGCCTCCTCACCTCCTCTGTTTTCCTCCGGACATGACACATAGCTGGTTCAGGATGGCTTACCAGGAGGGGCAAAACCATCCGTTCACGTGTGGGCTAGGACCATTTAGATAAAAAATTATTTTAATACTCCAAAGTGGCAAATTAACGGAAATGCAACATAAAGTGTGGTAAAATATCTATTGCAATAAACTTAATGTCATTTTTTAGAAACCAACACTAAAATGTGACAAAACGGGAAATTTCCCTCCTAATCGCCTCCTCTTTTATCATAAGCAAGTACTTCTCGGACGAATCAGTCAGTCCAACCCAATATGACTATGAGATCAGGTATGCTTTGCTTTCACAACAGCAACAAGAAAAAGGAGTAACAGCCTGCCTTTTCTGATTATTATGATGTACTAATCCAATCTTTCGCACAAAGCTGGCATACAAACTTCCACACATCTGTGACACCGAACCATCAGACCAGTTCGACCAATCTTACACTTTTGTTCTGTGCTAAATCACTGAACAGGAAAAATGCAACAGCAAACGGGGGCAAAGAAGAGCAACGCCGGGTACAAGAACAATGCCACCCAAGCACGACTCACTGGCTGACTCCAAACAAGCACTATGCGTCCAGCGAGCCAACTCAACACTCGCCTTCTTCCTCGTCGTCTTCGACATCGGCTCCGACCTCCTCGTAGTCCTTCTCCAGCGCGGCCAAATCCTCCCTCGCCTCCGAGAACTCCCCCTCCTCCATCCCTTCGCCGACGTACCAGTGAACGAACGCCCGCTTCGCGTACATGAGATCGAACTTGCGGTCGATGCGCGAGAAGACCTCGGCCACGGCCGTGTTATTGCTGATCATGCACACCGCGCGCCGCACCTTGGCCAGGTCCCCTCCGGGGACAACAGTTGGTGGCTGGTAGTTTATCCCGCACTTGAAGCCAGTAGGACACCTTTGCATGCAGCAGCAAAGAAAGAACAGAAAAAAGAGTCATGCGCTGCTGAATCTCGATGTCAGAAGATAACAACAATCAAGATCAATCTGATGTAACTTGGCAAGAGTTTTGGGCATATACCAATCGACAAACTGCACTGCTCTCTTGGTCTTGATTGAATGGACGGCGGCGTTCACGTCCTTCGGCACGACGTCGCCGCGGTACATCAAGCAGCACGCCATGTACTTACCATGCCTGGGGTCGCATTTCGCCATGACGCTTGACGGCTCAAAGACGGCGTTTGTGATCTCAGGAACCGAGTGCTGCTCATGGAAGGCCTTCTCCACCGAGATGATCGGAGCATACGAGGAGAGCATGAAGTGAATCCGGGGATACGGCACAAGGTTGGTCTGGAACTCGGTTATGTCGACGTTGATCGCTCCGTCGAACCTCAACGAGGTGGTCAGGGATGATATAACTTGAGATATAAGCCTGTTCAGATTGGTGTATGTCGGGCGCTCGATGTCCAGGGACCTCTTGCATATGTCGTAGATAGCTTCATTGTCCAAGAGCACGACAACATCGGTGTGTTCAATCAGAGAATGAGTCGAGAGCACGCTGTTATAAGGCTCGACGACGGCAGTTGAAATCTGCAACAGGAAATGGCTTCAGTACAGGGTGCTCGTACTTTAACATTGACAGGTGCAGCTTCTTCACAGGATGCTTATTATCAGATTGAGAGGGCATGTCAGTGTCTATGGCTAGATATGTGAATTATTGGTATGTTCACAAGTCACGACACAAATTAACTTCTCCCTGTACTCTTAAGTATACAGATGAGATATTGTCGTATGTTCCTCTATGTAGGCAATAAGGAGGACACAAATTAACTTTCTCCCTGTTGTCATGGCAAAGATATGCTTATCCACTCACGTCTTTGCTGGTATCCATTCTTAACAACTACTCAAGGAGATCGTATGAAGAAATTAATGATAGAACGATGAAGTCTCCAGAAGGAGGTACACCTGTATGAATGCTATGTCTTCTGATAAGAAGATATGCCTTTTCAAAAAAGATAAGAACAGATGAACAGTTCCACTCATTGACAAAGATAGCTCAACTACAATGGCGATTAAACATATTTTTTCCGTAGCTCTTCAAGCAACTTGGCAAAGGCAACATAATCATAACAATACCTGCGGTGAAGGATAGATGGTGAACCCGAGCTTTGACTTCCTACCGTAATCTACTGATAGGCGCTCCAAAAGCAAAGAACCAAGTCCAGAGCCAGTTCCACCACCAACAGCATTGAAAACCAAAAAACCTTGGAGACCAGTGCAGTTGTCTGCCAATTTTCTTATTCGATCAAGGCAAAGATCAACTATTTCTCTTCCAACTGCAACACAAAAACAGATTGAAAGACTTCAGATGTCTCCGATTCCAGAAACAGGATTTGTATTAGTGGGAGCGTAGGACTTCCCAAGCATGACATGACAGTTATTTAAAGTAAGTTGCCCCAAGGATGAAGAAGAAATATTGCTCCCTGTATGAGCTGTAATCTCAGCAGAGAATGATTAAATTATGGATTCTGACTCCTATAACATCCACCCTTTTATGGATTAGTTGTACCTCTAGAATGTCGCTTGCGGATACTATTCTAATAGATAAATAAATCGATTTGACATTTTCAAATACACATTATGTATGCTGAATTTCAATATAACGCTTCCCAGCTCCAAAGTTCATATGCCCTCTTGTATAAGTTTACATTTTAAATGATAAAAGAACTTTCTTTTTTAAAAAAAATGCCTGAGGTCGAAACACGGTATATCACACCTGTGTAGTGTCCACGAGCAAAGTTGTTAGCAGCGTCTTCCTTGTGGGAGATGAGCTGCTCTGGATGGAAGAGCTGACGGTATGGCCCCGTCTTCACTTCGTCGATGACAGTGGGCTCTAAATCGACGAACAAGGCCCTTGGAACGTGCTTCCCTGAACCCGTTTCACTGAAGAACGTGTTGAATGCATCCCTTGCAACCCCAATAGAGGTATCACTGCAAGCCAATGGCGAAGACTTGAGGATATTGTAAAGTAGAGCTAGGCACATACATCGTTAGTAAGTCACATGGTATCCTTCCTTGAGCTTGTTTCACAAAACATAAGTTTCTTCTTTTTCGAGAATATGCAAAAGCGTTGCATGTCATTTCATTAAAAAGAAAGTACAACGCATCATCTAATAGTTGTTTACACCATAAAACAACTAAGAAAACCTCCAACGGATTTAAAAATATATATATGTTCACGACCAGATAGTGACAACAAATTGTAATACCACAAACAACTAAGAAAACCAACAACGAATACAAGAAGATCATGCCATACTCCATAGCAGGCCTTCCTGACGAATTCGTTCTAAAATCTATGATGATGTGCTGTACTTGCCACTGAAACCCGAGAGTTCCTTCCCTTCCACAAAAGCCAACAAACTAAGAGCATCTTTAGTGTATTGAACCGATGTCGATTCAAAGTCATGCTACATAAGCATTCTAGTAACTGAGCTTGTTTTCCTCTAATGTATTGAACCGATTCCTACTAATAATTGGGATCTACGTTACATTAAAAACCATAAAATAATAATATCCTCTCTCAACCGCACTCTTTCGTATGTAGTTATTTAATGTTTTGAATCGACTCCTAAGTAGAGTCCGATTCTATGCATTTTTGTTGAATCGACCCTTTAATGTATTGAATCGATTCAATGCATTCTCTTTCCTCATTTGAACCGACTAAAACACAATATTGGAGATAGTCTAAGATAACAGAGTATCGAGTCCTCGTTTTTGTTCCTTAGGTAGGTTTTTCCTTGCTGCAGCCACCAATCCACAGGCTGTGTATCGAGTCCTCGGCCTGTAGCAGAAAGGGTAAAAACTACAACATGATGCTGCAAGGTTTTCTCCTCCTGTGAGCACGTACTAGAACCAAACAGAAGCTTCTTTTATACGGAATGGATCTGCTGCACCATATTAAAAGGAGCTCCAGATTCAATCTCTAACCGGCCAGCCTGAGACTTGGTCATGGGCCAGCTACGCCCCTGATCATCATGCCCCCCATTTTTTTTTACTTTTAAAGCGGGTGGTTTTGAAACAACAAAAGGCGAGATTAGTGCGCACAGGGGTGTCATCCATTCACAAACAGTACTGTGATGCATGTAAAAATTGAACCGGATTATCATAACATCCAACAAAATTTCCTAAACCTGATCGTGGTCCATGATTGAAGATCATCATCAGAATTCTCTTCGAAATCAATTCCTTTCTAGGCTACTGCTACAAAAACCAACGATGGTAGCCCTATACAGAACAAATAAACCATCATCTACGATGGAATCACCATCCAGAGATCAAAATTTCACAGAATTCTGAAGGAAAAGATTGAGACGTGCAAGAATGGAACCAGAAAGGGACCTGGGCATGAGGCCATCGGGCTGGATGCCATGCTCGAGGCAGTAGAGCTCCCAGCAAGAATTCCCCACCTGGATGCCCGCCTGCCCTATGTGGATGCTTATTATCTCCCTCATCTCCCCCCTCTCTCCCGCCTTCAGAGTTCAGAACTAGCACCTGCACGAGGAAGAAGCCAGAAGGGAACCGAAAAGAGGCTGCAGCGCAGAGAAAAGTTGTTAGCCGCAGAGAACAGAAGGGGAAGAAAAAGGGACGAGGCTCAGTGGCGTTAACTGGAACGTTCATCAGCCAGCAGCAAGCGATCGGGCGGATTACACATTTACACTACACGCACGTCGGAAGGAACGAAAGCGACTGGAATGGACAAAATTACTGGGTGGACCAAGATAGGGGAGATGAAGGTCGTCTACTCTGACCTGTCTGCCTCTGTCCGAGTATGCTTGGGGTTAAAAGATGTTGGAATTCCAGGCAAAATTGTTTCTATATGGTTTTCAAGACAGGCTAAACAATATAGTTTGATTAGAAAGGCTTCAATTGTCACCCTCATCTTATGCAAAACTTTTTTAAAAATCTCTCCAATTAACTTATCTTGTGGCATCTAAATGGCTTTTCCAGTAGTTTCACTAGTTGGTTATTTGGTTTTCTTGTACGGGTCCAAAATTGCCTGCAAGATCTTTCAATTTGGAAGTTGAGTTTTTGACAAGAAAAAAACTGCATCCATGCGCGTCTGATATAGTAGTTTTCAATTAGGGCCTAACCCAAGTAAAGTTTTATTTTTTATAAAGAGAACTCCAGGCCTCTCCTGTTTGTTCATCTACGACTCAAACCGCGTCATCTGCTTATAAAAAAGGACCACATTTCGTATTAACCATCGATTCCAAATCGAATGCCACCATGATAAGAAAAGGACACTAGCGTCATGTAACATCCTTTATCAGTCAATGAACAGTAAATACCGAATTGCAATTCGAATTCAAAAGTTCTCCAAATTTTCAACTTCAAACTTCAAAATTCAAGTTTACTTCAAGTTTCAAATTGGCAAAACTTCCAAAATTTCAAACCTCTTCTCTCTCTTTTGCCCTTTCTCCCCATTTCTTCTCTCCTCTGGCATCAAGAATGCCACAAGACCTCCCAACGCGTCATGCCGCCGCCCCCTCCCCCGCGTCCACTGCTTCCGTTTCCCCGTGCCCACTGCCACCACTCTGCCTGCCGCGTCCCATCCCTTCCTGCCCGCCAGGCCACGCCTCGTTCGAATCCCCACTACCGCGCCGCCCTCGGCCCTTGCGCTACCTCCATGTATCGCAAACGGTCCACCCTCTCCCCCGAGGCTATAAGAGCAGCCCGAGGCCCCCTGACCTTCCCTTCTTCCCACACGGGTAAGTTTCTCCAAAGAAGAACCGAAGGAAGCCCGAGCTCCCATTTTTGGCCGCACCGCACCGCCGCCTGTCTTGCCGCTCCGGTGATCTCACCGCCGCCCACCTCCGTCACCTCGCGCCCCCGGAGCCAAGGAACTCATCCCCTGAGTTAATTCGGTTTTCGTCCACTGAAGCGCCCGGAATCGGCTTTCTTCTTCCCCTCCGGCCGAACACTTCACCGCCACCGATCTCCCTTGCCCGTCCACCTTCCTCCGCCATTCTTAGCTTGGTGATCTCCTAGAACCCCCGCCAACCTCGTGCTCCCACGATATTTTGACAGGAAGCGCCGAAGCTCCGTCGCCACCTTTGGTCGAACCCCCGCTGCCGCCGATTAGCGGGTGCTAACGATGCCTTAATTACCGGCTTGAGTAACCGCGGTGGGCCCGGTGAACAATGATGACCATTTTATTTAAACCGGATTCCTTCTCTGAGACTGACAAGTGGGCCCAACGTGACACTGTTCCCGTGGACCCGCGCACCGCGCATGGACTCGGTCCACACACTGTTATGTGCACTTGTGCGACTGTGCGCTGGGACCCACGTGTCAATGTCGGGATTTTCTATCTCCTTTTCTTTTTCTGATTTTCTTTACAATTAAAAAATCATTTGAAAAGCTTCAAAAATTCATATGTCTTCGTTATAACTCCAAAAATTATGAAATTTGTGCCTAAAAATTTGTAAATTCAATATCTATATTTTGATACTAGTTTGGTTAATTTCGGAGTTCATTTATTATCTATTTTGGTATTTATTTACTTTATTTGCTTGTCTTTTCTTTTCCGGTACGTTCGTCCGAGTAGAGTTCGAAGAAGCCGGAGACCTCCATTTCGATCAAGTTCAAGAATATCAAGATCATCTAGCCTTTGACCCAGACGAGTCAATACTTTGATCATATTGAACCTACATTTTATACAAATTATATTATTTTAAAATATCAATTTGCATGCTTTAATTTCTTATGCAAATATATATCAAATGATCCTAAGGTAGTTAAATGCCAACTTGATGATTAAATAATTATTGTGTCTTTCCTTTGATGATTGAATCTCCTAATCATTGTCACTCTAGTAATTATGTGGTAACCTACTAGTTGTAGTTGTACTTAAGCGTCATGCTAGTCTTGCTTAAGTACTGGGGTATTAACTACCCCAATCATCATCATTTCAATATAAAATCGATTTTGGGTAGTCATTGGAGAAATGACTGGTATGGTCGAGATAATTTGGTTTACACTCCTTAAAACCCTAAAAACTTGCTAATAGCACATCTGGGCGGATGGTATGTTGGGGGATATATTGATGGGTACTAATGTAGCCCAAGATATATTGGTATGTGGTTGGTACGTGGAATGAACCATCCAGATAATTCTAAGAACTTAATCCTATGATGACCTCCCAATGTAAAACAGTACAACGACAAGTCTATAATAGTGTCGACTTGGCTAAATAATTTGTATCCACCAATGTGAGTTGCACCACTAGAGAGACCCACGAGTCATGTCGCTGGCTTAAGCCGTCATGGACACGGGTCGGGTTGCTGGCTTAAGCCGCCATGTGGCGCAAGAGGGGGTTTGGGGGCATGGTTGACGCAGGTGGCGTGAGTGTAACCACTCTCAGATGAAACCTTAGCGGGTGCAACTAACTCTGAGGGATGCATTGTAAAGGCATTGTGGTAATCTCCCTTGTTTGATACGTCCAAGGAAACATGTATATATATATATATATATATATATATATATATATATATATATATATATATATATATCAAGACGATTATCTCTTATGGGTAAAGTGTACAATCTCTGTAGAGAAATAAATTGTTCGAACAGCCGTGCCCACGGTCACGGGCGGACATGTGAACTTATAAGAGTTAGTTCTATTTATAAAACTTTCTAAGTAGGATGAATAATGTATCGGGCTCACCTAGCCCTTGTTTTGAATCTTTCCTTAGTAGTCTTACCCAGTGTTGTTATTAGGTGGATGTAACTATCATAAAGAATAAGCATAAGGTGGAGTTAACCTCTGCTCTTATTATTATTGCACAAATATTATCTTTAAGAAAATGTGATTTAGTTAAAATGCTAAGTGATTGGACTTTCTAACTACTGTAATTAAAAATGTTCCTTCGAGCAAATAAAAGAACTAGAGCCATCCTTGTTAAACCTTGTATTTATATTGTTGCACCTGTTGTGTTGGCTCGTGAACACAGAAGTTGTGCTTATCATCGCTATTTCCCCAAACCCTTAGAACCCGCAGACCATGGAGATTACGCCTACTACGAGGATCAAGGTGTGGATGGACAAGGCAATGACGAAGAGTATATTTGTTTCCTAGTCTAGGTCTCGCCCAAGTCCAGCTAGCTCCGCCGGTGTTTGCGTACAACCAATATTTCCCAAGTTCTTGGTGAATATCGGTCGTACACAAGCTACTCCAGTCGCTTCCCTGTGGAGAGATGTGCTCTACCCTTTTGTTTTCGCTACCGTTTCTGTATTTTATGTAATGAATCCATTTGGCTTGTACGGCCCCTTTTGTAAACTCGATTCGAAGCGGTCTTTTTGAACTCTAATGTTTGTAATATTGTGTATTGTTCAGCCTGCGCTATGTATGAGATGATTCAACAATGTATCCTATGAGCGCTACCTACTGATCCAGAGAGTAGTATGATGTTTTTCACAGAGGATTCTGGATTATGATATATGGATCCGACACGTCATAGCGAGTTTTTAGCTCATTTAGCACTGTTTCGCGACAAAATATCAAATATAGTCCACTCTCATGTGAAATGGCAAAACTGGCATCGTGGATGAAGAGACAGATGACATATGTCGCCTGCTGTGCTCGGGGGGCGTGGCACGTGATTGACTACGCGCACGCCAGGTGCATCGCACCAGTCTGCCGCACCCAGTACCCTGCAGACAACCACGCGGGCACGGATAGATTTTTTATCTCCTAAACAGTGTTGGTAAGTAGTGCATTCACTGTTACTGCAGTGCATTCTTTAGTTGGTCACTGTTTGGTACAGTACCACACAATTGATGCAACACGACGTTCCTACTTTGCACGGGGAGCACGGTAAGGATGCCATTTCGGACACAATGGAGTTAGATTTTTTATTTCGCCTAAAAGATGCTAAATTAGTAAAAAAATTTTGTCATAGTAACCCATAAAAAAGACGTTTATGATCGAAGGAACCGTCCATGAACGCAACACCAACGAGCACAACCGCAGCGACATATTGCTGATGACTCATGCCGATCGGTGATTACTGGTGAGCTCGATAGGGGTCGGACGTTGGTGATCTTGATGCTGCACTATGTGTCGATAACGTTGATGGTTGGAGTGCTTGACGCCGCTGGCACCACTGCAATCCAAATGATCCAATGGTGATACCTCATGTCAAGCAGCTTTGAGTACTACTGTGTTGGTCGGGTCGGGCAGCATGAGGGGTATGAACAGCCTACAAAGTCTAGCAGGCTAGCAAAACCAGTAAAGACTCGACTGTTTGTGCATTTTGTTATCGGATTTGCTATTCGTCAGGCACCTGAAATTTTGTTACAGTCCAGTCGATTTTATGGCCGCCAGATCTTGCTTTGAGATGTGTGTGATGGATGGTGTGATTTAACGGGCCCGATCTGCATTATTGGTTGTGTATTTTGATCCGATCCGTTATTGTGTTGTGTGGCTGCCGGTCTTCTTATCCATGCCTCCATGGAGGAGGAGCAGTTCTCAGTTCTCACTCACACACACGCACGCACGCACCAGACAGAGAGAGAGAGAGAGAGAGAGAGTGAGGTGGACGACATGATAGTTGGTGTGCTGTTGGTGAGCGTCGTTGCCGGAGAACGATGCGCCAGTGAGCTTTTTAGGGCACCATAAGGCATGGTATCGATCCCAAATTCGCAACCTGTTTGGATTTGTTTTACGATTTAAGCATTTGTTACGTACGATTTGTCCAAGTTCTTGTGCAATTGGTTGATTTGTCTCCCAAATTTGCTTTTGTTGCATCTTTTTTTGCCAAATTCGTGTGCTATGGGTTCTATTTGGGGCTTTAACCAAGTTTGTTCCCTTTGACTTCTTCGTGTGTTACAGGATTTAGCTTATTGTGCTCATGTGCTAGCTATTCCAAGCTGGTGCCAACACCCCTTCTGTATCGATCCAGCAGCGTGAGCGTCGACTCTCTGTCCAACCGTGCAATGGCATGTTTTATTTGATCTCTAGACTGACAGTGAGATGAAGCTTATCCATCTCATTAACCTCAACATCCAAGGTGAAGATGTGCCCTTTGAAGTAGCCTTGGTCACATTGTGGGGTACTATTTGTTGCCTGAGCTAGTTCATATTTGTCATTAGGTGGGAGTAGAGATGTTTTGCAACTTGAGCTAGGTGTTTTGGAATCTGATGCTAATTTGATATATTTTTACTCTTCTTTCTTATTTCTTTAGAATATCCTTGATGCCATTTTGAATCATGTATACGAAACTACTTCTTAAAGTTGTATTAATACTAAATTAATTCAAAGTTTCATATAATTTTAGATAAAATTGCACCAGTAGGTTATGTGAAACTTTGCAATATCTTTTGTGCAAGTTTTCATGCTTATCTTTCTTATCTCTTATTCTCCATTATGGAGTTTCATTCTTGTTTCTCTATGATTTTTAAATGCCTTTATGGAGTTTCATTCTTGTTTCTCTATGATTTTTAAATGCCTGCCACATGGAATTTTACACGATGTCGAAGCTAACATTGCGGTGCTATGCTATGTGCAATTAAAAAAGCTTTAGTGCAATTGTTAGTCCTAATATGAATTGATGTTTACTTTCTCTTTTTCCAGCAATTCTTTAGTTCGGTCCTCGTGCTTCTACGAGATTAATAGCTCATATTATGGCAGGTAAGATGTTATGGCAAAATGACATAAATTTTGCGCTCAGTGCTAGTAAGATTGTACAAGCAGTTGTTTAGCAATATATTTGAGTCAAATAATCAGTAATGGTTAATGATTAGTGCCTTTAAATCAGGATATATGCATGTTTCTTTTGTAACATTATCTATTTTTTAATCGATTTTGTTATTGCCATATGGTTCTTTGGATACTGCATGCAAAATCAGAGGATATAATATGAGTTGTTCATGGGGCAGTTAACATATCAAAATCTTGTAATTTTTAAGAGTTTCTGCCCTGTCAAATGCAGTTACCATGCCGTAAAATATTTGCCAAATACAAATGCAGTTTTTGTTGTTGTTTTAATTATGTTCCCTTGTGAGATTATGATGTTTACATTGAGGAGGAGCAGTTACATTGTGTTGCCAGTGTCATGTAGCCCTTGGGTGTTAAGGTGATGGCTTGTGTTGTCATTTTGTCTAAGTAATTGCTTCTGTTCGTTGTCAAACTGACCTCCAAGCAAATTAAGTGGTATGCAACTATAGTACTTTTGTTACTATCGTACATTGGTATGTCTGTAGGGTTCACCAAGTTTAGGATTTTTTTTTGTGTAGGATAGATTTTTTTTGTTTGTGTATTCTTTTGGGGCTCATCAAGTTTAGGATTTTTTTGTCTATATTTTTTGTTTAAGTGTTCTGTAGGGGTTCAGCTAGTTTAGGACTATTTTTTTCTATGTTAGAATTGATTTTTTTATATTTAAGTGTTCTATAGGGGTTCACCTAGTTTAGGATTATTTTTATCTGGGTTAGAATTGACTTTTTTTTTTCTTTTCTTTTTTTGTCGTGGAGGGGTTCATCTAGTTTGGAAAAATTCTACCTAGCTTGGAAATTTTGCTACCTTTTGTGTGTCGTTATCTTTTGTGTCCTTGGGTTGCATCAACATTCAACAGCAACTTAATCCCTGTTAGTTCGTTTGGAAATTCATGCATCCTATGAATTTGCATACATGAATTGAGGTTCATGGTGTACTCAGATTAGCATATTCTCTTCAGCTGTCATGTGTTTGTGTGATCTGAGAAATCTGTTTTCCCCTATAGGGCTTAGTTCATGGTTGTGTTGTAGATTGAGTCTTGTCGCTTTCCGTATTCCCTTATTCAGTTTAACCACAAATAATGTAGAGCATTTTGTTAACACAATTGTATTGCTTTTTCTTCCCCCCTATTACTGCATTTGTTGTTGCCCCTTGTGCTGTTGAGTCTGATGCTACCTGGTTTGTATTCTGATCTGATTTTGTTTTCCCTAACTTGTTGCATTTGAGTGTTGTCTTGGTGAGAGCATTGTTATCCTTTACTTTCCTAGAGTGGTACATGTGAGTTATGATTACCGAGAACCCTGCTATTAGGGCATAGCCATTGTAGAATGTTTTTGCTTCTTCCTCAGTTTCAAATGTCATGTTCATATGTGGAACATGCCTACTCTCAACCCCTTCACTAGCTCTTTGAGTTGCTTCAACACTTCACTTTCTAGGAAAATGGCAATGTCTTTCTCTGCAATTTCTTCTGGTTGCCCTTGTTGAATTCTCTGAGTCATTGTGAGTTGTGTTGTCTTCATTGTTGACTCCTGCCAGATCTTTGTTTTTGTTTGCTATATCAGCTTCACATGTGTTCTCTTCAATTTGATGATATTTTGTTTTTTATATTCCAATATCTGTGACTTCAATTTCTTGTGGTTGATCAATCATGCTGTTTGCGATGTACATGTGGTTCTGTATTCCAAGAGCAATTAAGTTAATCTTTAATGTTTCAATTATTTTCTTTTCAATTTTGCTAAACAATCTTATTTGCTATGACTGTATTTAAGGTTAGTCGTTTTACTCACATCATATTCAAGAGGTCTCTATAGTAGTTGTGTGAATCCACCCATTGAAGGAGCCTGCTCACCATGAAAACGGATATAAAATTAGTACCATATATTTTTAAGAAAAGTAACTTAGCTGATTTGTGCTTGATGCCAATTAAGAGAAAGTGCCTCAAATCCTTGGCTATTTTGTTGACCAAAGCTGTTGATATGTTCAAGTAGGCTGGTGTATGTCTTGCTGCTGTCTTGCGATAACCAGAACTGTTAGTGTGAACATTTAGAATCTGTTTATATATGTTGTGTGCTATTGTTTTGTCATTTTGTAATGCTTGATATTTTTATACTCGCACTGAACTCATCACATTCTTCTGGAAATTGGTTTTCAGTTGTTGTATGTCCATTCTAATTGAATATAAGTTTTGTGCAGAAAAATTGATGGTTATATGTGTGTATATTGCAGGTGAAAAGTCGGTGCAATCTTGAATAATTATTTGTGCAATTTATTTCAATGGTATGGTTTCTTGGAGTTATACCTGGTTGTATGTCTCTATTTGAGTAAATAGTTGATCTGAACAATCCAGCACACCTGCATAGCTGTTGACCTGAAAAATTGTTTGCAATGTACAAGGTTTAATAGTATGGATTTATTTCTTTCAATTGAATCGAGGTCTTTCTGTTTTCAGAGTTCAAATGTTACCCACATTCATGTTGTGCTTTTTTTTCTTTATTGTTGACTGTTGTTGGTGTAGCCATTCTCATTTCCTACAATTCAAAAGTTACAACCTATAATAATAACTCTTGTAAGGTCAGGTCATGTGCAAGTTATTTGGATTTTGTGTGCAAATTAACTTCCAGACAAACAAATGAATTTAATCACAACTCATTTGAATGGAATTTTAAGTTATGATTGTATAAATTCCCAGCAACATTCATACTCCAAGTTACATGTATTGTTCCTCTTTTGTCATCTCGTTTTGTGTTTGTCGTTGCATCTGTTTTCTTCGGTCACATATAGCTAATATTAGTCACATCTTAAAATCAGATGATCAATCTTGCACTCTCTTTATGCCACAAATACACGAAACATGAGGATACGTGGGCGTTTTGCACTCTCTTTTAACTGACATTTCTAGTCTATACAATGTGCAATTTCTATATTTTTGTTAGTGCTGTTTTTTTTTATGGCATGAATTTTAGGTTTAGATGCAATGTGCTTGTTTCCTCTCCTATCTCTGTAGGATGACTCACCTAATTAATGATTTGGTTCAGTAGGTTTGCATATCAATTTACCTAAACTTTTAGTTTTATGTATTATGAAATTTTTGTAATTGAAAATTGCAATTATGATATGAAATAGTTTAGTTTTTTACTTTACTATTCTATGTCAGGGTTCAACTCGTCAGGAACTTGTTGTCCTAGTTAGTTTTTCTTCTTCTGTTTTTGAGTTTATGTTATTTGTTTTATGTTAGGGTTCACCTAGATCTTAAAATTTCATTGCGATCACAGTTAAATTTCATTTTGTCCTTCATACTAAGTTTCTTTCTATTTTTAAGTCTTATGTGAGGGTTCGCCTGGTCTGAATATTTTTTATTATTTTAAATTGTTTTTTTATTCTATCTATTCACATCGTGCTCTTAGTTATCTATGAAGGAGAACCAAATGGAAAGTTCCATGGTTTTTTTCTGGACATATTTTTTTTGAAAAAGCATGGCATCCACCGGATTTCAAAGCTTTCAGGAGCAGGAAATAAAATTTAAGTTTTTCATGTAATTTAGTGAATTGATGGAGAAGAAACAAAGCTAACGTAGACCAATCAATGAATTTGCCTCGAAAAACTGAGTTATGATAATTTGTCTTTTTGATTCTTGTCGGTGTATTAGAACCGATCTTACGTAAAGATTATTTGATTCGGGGGGTCTCCTAAAGATGAAATCACGTAGAGTGGTTGACACGGGATGTTTAGACAGGTTCAGGCCTTCTCCGGGGAGAATAACAACCCTACTCCTGTGTGTGTATGGTATTGACTGTATTCTCGATGATCAAGCAAGAAACTAAGACTATTACAGAAACGATGATTTGTGTTTCCCTTGACTCGCCTTTGTTTAGCCTCTCTTTCGCCTCGATTGATGTCTTTATATAGTCGTGAAGGAGTAGCCGTTTTGTCTGCGAAGAGGCGCCTAATTAAGCGATAATGGGCGCATGATGGCGATGATTACCGCACATTGGCTTCTTCACGCCGTCTGGCAGTTATCTTTCAGAGGTAATGGGGTATTTAAGCACTATTACTACGCGGAATAATAATGCGTATGGACCGTTCGGATTCCTTAATCAATTGGACCCACTCGCTTGTAGGTTTGATTATAATGTGGTCGTGGTTTACTTGGTCGTAGTAGGACTTACGACTGGGTATAAGTCGTAGTAGAGTTTACGACTGGGCAATAGTCGTAGAAGGACTTACGACTGGGTAATGGTCGTAGAAGGACTTACGACCAGGTAGTGGTCGTAGAAGGACTTACGACCATGACATAGTCGTAGTAAGACTTACGACTATAGGGGTGATTGTAGAAGATCTTACAATCACTTGGTAGGCCTCCCCCTTATAAATATAAGGGGTACTTCTGGGGACTATGTGACATCATGTTTACCCATAATAAGAATTATAGATAAAAGATAAAATGAGGATTATTAGATCCTCGTCAATTCTGTATTTTGTAGGGTTCGCCTAGGTTAGGATAATTTGTCTAGCTTAGAATAATTCCTTTTGTGTTTGTATTTTGTAGAGTTCACCTAAGTTAGGATATTTTGTCTAGCATGTTTAAGTTTGGTTTGCCAAGGTTGGGAGAACTGAACATTTTCATTTTCATGTGTTAACCTCTAAGCTAGCTTAGGTTTCAAGTGTAAGATATGAATATGTTTTTTTTTAATGTATGCAAGGCATTTCATTAGCTCATTGTTATGTACTTAGCTTATGCGGAGTAATTTTTATGCAAGGTAGTGTATTAGCTCACTGGGTTACATGATTCCGGGGTAAGTAAGGGTATAGAATTTCCTTGCAAATCTAAAGACTTACTCATGTCCATGTAATGCTACAGAAAATTGTACAAAATTTAACTAGGAATATTAAGTCTAGGAAAACTCATAATGCTATAGAACTCCAATGTGAAAGCAATGTTTTACTATGGGGGGTAGAAAATAATAATCACATGATATTTTTTGTTTCATGCAGAATTTTTTGGGCACCTGATAATATTTGTCTAGATTAAAAATGTTGTTATATTTGTATTTTATCTTGTTTTTTGTGCCATGGAATGTATCGTATTTGTCTATTTGTACTGGAATCAACTAGCCTAATTTTTGCCACCACATCACAGAAAATCAAGCGGGACGAATTCTTGCTTGGAAGGTGACGGAGGTGTGATGTATGGAGGGACGATCCCCCTAATTTCTTTGTACCCACTTTAGTGGATGATGTAGCTATTATTTTGAGTTTAATAAAGGTTATTAAAATTAAGAAAAGCCCCACACCACCTTAGTTAAAATTATCAGTGTGAGCTATTGCACAAATTTAGTGCATTCAGGATGTCAATTTGTAATCCATGTATGTAGTACTCAACTTTTCCCTTGACATCTGCTGTTTGGATGTGTACTGCTAGAAGTCTCTAATTTGTTATGTGTTTCTAGTCGATCTGTTCGGAGTTCAGATTATAAGTATGCATGTGTCAATTAAGGTATAGTTCGGACTTTAGATTGCACACATTTCATGTAAGCTCAGATCGATAAGTTGAGATCACACGGTTCACATAGTATTGTATAGCCAAGTTCAGCCATTTCATAATTGAATCCCCTTAAGATATAATTCAGAGTTTAAGCATTCCTGCCTCGGTTGATTATTTTTTTACTAAGTGAAAGTCCATGCAATAAAACTTTCTCTATGTTTCTGTTTGCAAGCATGATGCACGATTTGTTTCTTGTGTATGAGCTAAATCCTAAATTATTGTTACCATGATGAGCAACATGACATGGCATAAATCATGTGTATTGGGTAAATTCTTCTCCCTCTTCTGTTTATTTGTTGTGTTATTGTTTTCTTGCTATCAAGTGGGATCAGATAAATAAACACAAAAATATGGGTTATTTTGTTGTGTTCTTTGTTCTTTGTAGTTTTCATTCCGGAGATAGGCTTCATTTGGGCATCTTTGTATCTTTGTGTATATTTTGCCTTGTATAACTTAATAGATTGATATCTCCTGCTAACAGCTGGCTTGTAAACCAGCAAGCCATTAACGGGTCCAGCCTACTAGAATACAGCTCAATATAGCACATCAACATAGACAACAAAGACAAACGTTGGATGGTGATCAAATGGCTAAAAAAATTTGTCTGAGATTTAAGAAAAAAATCAGTCGCATGTAGCCTAGTCGGCCCCTTCTGTTATTTAAACCAAAACCAGGGACGTTGAATTCCCACATCACAATCAAAGTCTTTTTTTTTAATGGAAGATGCTACCCCACGCATAGGCACATTTCATCGTGTTTCAACGGCTTGCTTCTAAAAACGAGTTTTCAGATGAATTTCCATTGAGTTTCAAATAGGCAAATGCACGTTTTGTAGGTTTCACTAGATTTCAAAAGGAGTTTCAAACTGGTTTCATAAGGTTTCGGCGTATTTTCAACGAATTACAATGTGTTTCAAATCTGAAACTAAAAGTTTCGTCCAATTTAAAACCTGAAACTTGACTAAAAATGAGTTTTAAAAGAATTTCAACTGAGTTTTAAAAAGACAAACCTCAAAGTTTCATAGCGTGTTTCGCAGGTCTCATCAGGTTTCAAAAAGAGTTTCAAACTGGTTTCATAAGGTTTCAGCGCATTTTTACAAATTTCAATGTGTTTCAAATATAATACTATAAGTTTCGTTCAGTTTAAGAAGAATTTCCACCGAGTTTCAAAAGGAGAAATTTCAAAGTTTTAGAGAGTTTCAACAAGTTTCACGGAAGATTCATAAGTTTCATTTGAAATTTCAAAAGGAAACATCAAATTTCAGAAAAGTTAGGGAGCCATCGGGGGTCTCGTCGGTGGGTTGCATGTCACCAAGCTCACACGTAGCTACTTGTAGTCACACATCGTAATGCTCAACCTGCGGCCACTGTGGTACGCTACTAACCTTCGAACGGGTGTTAGCTGAGGATAATGGCCACTAGACCTCATATTCGTTCACCACACCATCGTTGGATCCATGCATCGTTGGCCAATTCCGAGGTGCTGCTCAATTCGACGTGCTGCTGCCGATCTACACGTTTGTTGACCGATGTGCCTCAATTGCAGGCCCGATGCACCGTTGAAACTCTAGGTACAACAACTTGCACGAATGCAACCTCAAGCCACGTTATTGGCCGCCGTTGACGGTGCTGCTGCACTCGTCCTCCTTATGTGAAGATGAATTGTCGCTATAGGTCCTCGCCCCTGTCGGATCCATGCTAGTGCCCTGGATCTACCACCCAAGGCCATGGAATTAAAGAGACATAGAAAGAGAGGGGGGACATGGTGTTTCTAGGCCAAGAGATTGTGACGAGTTGTGCGAGAGATGAAGTCAGAAATGAGGGAATTGAACGATTAGATGGTATCCTGTTTTAAAGTATTTCTCCTTTTTTATCGGTTAAAATCAAAGGTTCCCTCCATCAAACAGATGACTTTGCTCTTATCACAGTGAGGGTGGATCCACATGAAGGGATATGGGTATGCTATACTAGTTGCAATTCAAAAATTATACCACGTAAATCAGGATATCATGCAAGCAAGAGATTATAGATCGTTACCACCAGACACGTAGTGTAGCGGAAGAAGAGTTGGAGCAGCCTAATCCAATATAGAGCGCGTCGATGAAGTGGTTGAAGTCGATCGTGTAGCGTAGTCGATCGTCCTCAGTGGCGATCGTCTCCTCCAGCAACCAATCGAGTTCCTCACCAAGATCGTGGATTGTCCTCAAGCATAACAGCAATTGCAGTAGCGCATCTACGACATCCACACGTCCAGGGAAGGAACACCGTACGCCGGTGTGCAAGCACAAACTCGCACGGTAGGACTCTTAGTAAGATGGCAGCTAGAGTTTCGGTAGAGCAACTCATGTCACGTCTATCTCATTGCTTTTTTCCCAATAGCCTCATGAATCTCCTTATATAGAGATCATGACGGATCCTATATGAACACGTTTGTTCCAACCCATTAATTGTGTGATTTATACATAGTCGGTTGTGATTCGGAAACCTTTTCCAATTACGAGTCGTTAGCAGTTCCTAGCAAGACATAACGATTTCCGAATACACACAAATAATATAGGATGAACCTTAATGCAATGTGATCTACGACCAAATCCTTGTCACTAATGACCAGCTCGTATCTCTATACGACTAGATCATATTTAGTCTCATTTTTTCGTAACTCCTTTACGACCACTTAGTGATTATGTTCGACCAATCCACGATTAGCTTGTATCTCCATACGACTAGTTTGTATCTGATCGAACTAAATGACCTGCTCGTGTATTGTCCCTTTGCCTCTCGATATCTGGTTGAACTCCAGGTGAGATATTATGTCATCCATGGACTGTTCAATACTTTCTCGATCAAGTGTGGGATAACCTCACGTGGTCGAACTCTTCGACCACTATTGGCATGCTCATGCACTTTATTTATCCGACCACATCGAGGGGTCAAAGATATCTCTCTTGTTATGTTAGGAGGGGCAAATCTCATATCCGACCAATCATATTTCTCCGCATATTTCATAGCATACCTGAAAGCTAACTTTATAACTACCTAGTTATAGAGTAGCATTTGGTAACCCCAAAGTGTACTCTTACACATGTAGAAAACTATGCTGATATCAGGTCTAAGGATTATACATCATCATTGCTTGAGACCAACTGATGACACATGAAATCATAATAATCTCAACAGTATCTCAATGTGGGTCAATCCAACACCATGTTCTCTAACATGTGTTCACATTGTTGATTTGATATCCCTATATCCATGACCAATGAAACATGATCATCAATCAATACATGTGTTGGTCGATAGAGTCACCAGTGTTCCAACCAGTGACATCCGACTAGGGATACATTTAGAACAACATCATATAAGTTAAAGAGCTTCACCAACAAGTCACATACTTGTTAATCTTTATCAATAATGATTCATTCAAAGAACAAAATAATATTTATTCAATAAGTCATAAACATAGACGTGATACAATCATCTCTACGATTGCCTCTAGGGCATATCACCAACACCACATGAGGGCTTAGGAATGCACAGGATGCTAAGTCCAATTTTAGTTTACCTTATCAAAGCATATATATACATATGTGTGCATCTCGCAACTCAAGTCCAGTAACTCCATACACGTGCGGTGACATATATTGTGACCCCATTGTTTTTGTTCTAGATCCACCTATGACCACAGTGCCAGATATACCCTTTGTTCATACATAGTACTAGTCAAATAACTATGTGTACAATCTCTACTCATGTTATTGCAGATTCGATGCAAAATATGTACAACATCAAGTATAGTAGCCACGCGCAGAGAAGAATTTGATCTTACCCAAGAACCTTTTTTTAAAAAGAAACTTACCCAAAAACTTCTTTCTACGCTGTACAACTCCGAGACTGCTGAAGTGTTGAACAACGCGGACGCGGAGGGGGGGTCCCCTCCAAAAGATGAAATCATGAATGCAAAACAAAACTCGGTCGGTTTACGAGGCCTTGGTTTATTCTGTTCCTGACTCGTCCAGTCAAACATTGCGTCGATCCAAAGATTGATCCCGATCCTTCCAAGTTCCAAAATCTTTGTCTGTCACTTCGATTTATGAAGAGACCTTCCTTCCTGTTATACAGCAGCCAGCAAGCAACTTCAAGCGTCAGTCCACTACTGCGACAAGTTGCACATGCCAGGGAGCAGGGCGCACCACAGCGGCTGGATAGGCTCGGCGCGGATGTCACGCGCCACCATGCGGTGCCTCTAGTCGTTGAGGCGCTTGGTGGCATTGGCATATCGCTTCCTCCCGCTCAAGCCCTTGTTCCCAGACCAAAGTGTCTCAGTGGTGGCGGCGGCCCTCAGCCACAGCCTTGTCAAGACTGAAGAGAGAGCTCAGTGTCATCACTGTAGCGAATCCAAAAGAGAGGAGGAAGAGTTAAGGAAGACCAACGCTCTAGATTAAAACTTACCGCTTTGCTTCTCATCGAATGGATGAGATCCTAACGATTCGGGAGTTGTTGGAACTGCTGAGATGAATCTTCATATTTTACTGTTTCTTCATTTTTTTTAGTTCATCTTTCATCTTCTGTAAGTTCTTTTTCACTTCGGTGATTCGTTCCGGAACTGAAGTGTTTTAAACCAGTTAATGTGGAAAAGAAAAGGCAACATCATTGACGCCATATTATCTATTCTTATCTAGGTTTTAGTTGGTAGCTTCGTTTCTCCTTTAGATTCACGACAGATCCCTGAAAATCCCCAAAGAAACTACTCGATCACTGAGATTGTGACAATCGATCACTGAGATTGTGACAAATTGGTATTAGAGAATTTCTTTCCTTGGAGGAGTGTGGAAAAGTAAGGTTGGTGAAATATTCTCACCGTAAAATCCCTTTTGTTCGTCCAGACCTGGGAGTTATGACGAGAAATGGTAAGAAAGATGGAGCAGGTGAGGGAGCCAAAGGTTCTGAGTCCTCCGCAGTGAGACAGGAGATGTCCGATTTGAAGGTTTAGGTAGAAGTTCAGATCGGAATGCTCCAAAGTGATATGAATGGTTTAAGAGGCGAGATGGGCGAGATCAAATAGCTTTTGCGTTCTCTTGTGAAGCCGGTGGCCGTGGATACCGATCCTCGGGTGATTGACGCGGAAGCCGAAGCAGAAGAAGAAATGAGGAAGAGAGTTCGTGGATTGGCTTATTTGGATTTGAACAGTCTTGGGATTCCACAACACTCTCAGTAAGGAGGCATCCATGCAAGCAACTCACCATTTGGGCATTCAGTAGCACCAAGATTCAGAGGAGATCCTCAGGTACCTAACTCAGATTCTCCTACCCTAAACTTGTGGTGGTCTGGTTGATAGAAGAGGAGTTAGGGAGCAAGTGAATAGGAACGTGAACCAAGATGACTGAAGCATAGAATTCTTGAAATCAATTGCCAAAGGTCCTAGATTAGAGTTTCCTATTTTTAATGGGGAAAATCCTTTGGGATGGATCAGACAATGTGACAAATATTTTGAGTTAGCCAATGTACTAGAAGAGAACATGTTTGATTTGGTCACATCATACATGACAGGGAGAGCTAACAATTGGTTGAGAAGTTTCGGAATCATAGCTAATTCCGTTCCTTGGTCTGTGTTGAAATTAAAGTTATGTTATCGATTAGCAGCTCATAGCATTTATGACATTATTGAAGAGTTCCATGCATTACAACAACAACACACTACAGTAGCTCAGTATATTGACAAGTTTGAGGAACTTAGGGCTGTCATGAAGAGTGAGAATTCCATGTTAAGAGAAGACTACTTTGTGAGATATTTTGTTAAAGGATTGAGGGAAGACATCAAGCATTATATCAAACCACATCGACCCAGAGTATTTGTGAAGCTTATTGGATGTCTAAGGACTTGGAGAAAGGAGCTAATGCTAGTGAAAAGAGGACTGGTTCGTCAACCAGTGCTAGTAATCACAGAGGAGGTTTTACTAGAGGGAGATTCCAGAGGCAAAACTACAAGAATTTGATGAATACACAAGGAAGTAACAATGATAGGGGAAAAGGGGTTAACAGGTCTGTACATCCTGTTGTAATCACTAGAGAACCAGGGAAGTGTTGGTACTATGCTGAAAGATGGATCCCAGGACACACTTGCAAACAATCAGAAGTGCTAAACATTATGGTTATGGACTTTGAAAGTAGTGATAAGGGAGAACTGAATTTGGTATTGGATGAAGAGAAAGAGGATGAGAATGAGAAGGAAGAGTCCCTCTATTGGAAGAGGAACTCATGCATATTTCTCTGTTGGCATTAAAAGGGGTTCCTAATGTGGCTACCTTCTTAGTAATTATCAATATAAAAGGGAAAAAAGGGGGCACTGGTTGATAGTGGCAGCTCCCATACTTTTATTGATTTGAAATTTGCTACTAGTGCCCAATTTATAACACAGAGTAATGAATTGCAGAAGGTGATAGTGGCTGGAGGTGGAGTTCTATACACTAGAGCACACCTAGATAAGTGTGAGTATAACATACAAGGGGAAAAGTTTGTGGGAGCTTTCAAGATTCTGAAATTACAATCTTATGACGTTATCCTTGGTTGTGATTGGATTTATACCCATAGCCCTATAAAGTTAAATTTGAGAACCAGAGAGATGATTATCCGAAAAGAGGGACAACAGGATGTAACTCTTTATGATTTTACTACAACACCTCTAGAAAGGTTCATTAATGCTATCCAGCTGAACAAATTATGCAATAAAGAAGTCATGGGTTTGATGATTCAACACAATGGAGAGAGGAAGAAGAAACTGGAACTTATAGTCTCGGCTGAAGTATGTTTGCTGTTGGGAACATATCAAGCAATATTTTGTGAACCTATTGAGCTACCCCCAAGTAGGTCTTGTGATCATTCAATCCCTCTTAAGCCAGACTCTACTCCACCTAGTGTGAGACCCTATAGAGTATCATACCATCAAAAATGTGAGATGGAAAAACAGGTCAAACAATTGTTGGAATCTGCTATAATTAGGCCAAGTGAAAGCCCTTATGCCTCGCCGACCATTTTGGTTAGAAAGAAAGACAGGAGTTGGATAATGTGTATTGATTATCGAAAACTCAATGTTTAGACAGTGAAAAACAAGTTTCCAATACCAGTGATTGAAGATCTACTGGATGAACTATATGGTGCACAATATTTCTCCAAATTGGATTTAAGATCGGGATATCATTGTTAGAGATATAGTTAGAGATATATTTGGACTCTAGATTTGTTTTGGTTTCCTTATCTGTAACCTTTACTCATGTATATATATCGGCCCATTGGCCTCCTGAATATACAAGTTGCAATTCCAACATGGTATCAGAGCATTAGGGTTACCTATTCTCTTCCACGCAACTTCGCGCTGCCACGCCTCGCTCTAGCCGCCACTGTCGGCCTCCCCACCACTGCTTGCGCACTGCCTCCAAAGCCGCCACGGAAGCCGCCACGCCGAGCCCTCGGTCGACTCCGGGATCGGTCGACGCTTGAGCAAGCCGCCCCCAAACCCGCGCGGGAGCTGGGTTTGCGGTGCCATGGCTGTGATCGGCCTCGGTATCGCCGGTTGACACACTCATTCTGCCGCCGCGAGAGAGGTCGCGGGCCGGGAAGCCGCAGCCGCGCCTCCAAGACTGTAGCGGAGCTGGGTTTGCGGTGCCGTATGGCCGGCCTCACCGTCGCCGGTTAGCGCCACTCACCGCCATCAAGCCGCCGACGTCCCCCTCCCGGCCGCCGCCGCCGCGCGCAGAAGGTCCTCCGCCATTGCGGGGAGGGTAACCCTAACCCTCCCCGCCCGATTGATTTTCTCGGGCGTTCGGCCTTTTAGGCGAAGGGTCGGTTCGGCTCCGGCGAGAAAAAAAAAAAAAAAAAGAAAAAAACCGTTGTTCTAACTGCGCGCCGAGTCGGTAGCGCTGTTAGACATCGTTGTCTTAATCGCCGCGCCCGTCGGTAGCCGCTACCAATGGGCACCGTTTCCTCGCCGCGCTGCCGGTGATCTTCGGCGGTGTTAACTACACCGACCGTGTCTCACATGCGCATTCATATGCGTGGTCTTCGTCTCAGGGCGTTCTATCCGGCGATGTCACTGTCGCCATGCCCTACTCCTCCGACGGAGCCTCGCTGTTGCGCTTCCCAAACGACACACACCGCCATTGAGGCTGGCTGGCCTTCGATGAGAAGCGCCTCGCCTATCAAGAGGCTCGACACCTACATGGATCGCTTGACTATCTACACTCGGTGGTGCGGACGGCGCTTCGTGCTTCTTTGTCTTCATCGCCCGGTGTTGACCTCGGTTCTCTTACGAGATTGTGGGATTTTCTTGGTGTCCGGATGTGGAGTCATCTTCGGCGGCGCTCTGAACCTCTGGAGATGCCTCTACTGTCTCCGGCGGCTCCCACGGTGGTGGTAGCCGCCCTCCTTCAGCGGTGGTCATCCTCGCTCTCCCTCTGCGACAAGATCGGCCACATTGAGTCTCGATGCTACAAGAAACAACGGCATATTTCACGCGCTCTTCTCCTAGCGCTGCACCGGACTTCTACAACGGCGTCTGCGCCGACTACTTCGCGTTTTCTCTCGGCGAGCGAGAGATAGCGGACTTGACGATTGCTTGCCGCCGGGTTCTTCCTCGGCGAGTTCTGCGAGTTCTGCGACCGACTCTTGAACGCGAGAAACCACCTCCTACACGACGGTACCTCCCGTGGATCCTTGATTCCGAGCATCCTTCCACATGACTTCCGATTCTTCCACTCTGTCTTTTGTTACACCTCTTGATTCCCACAGCTGTTCTTACTGGCGATGGTACCTCTCTTTCGTCTGCAGTCGAGGACCTCTTAGCAACTCATCTTTTCATGTTCCTTACATTTGCTCATGTTCCTCGCCTAACCATGCGACTTCTTTCTGATGACATTCTTGACCTTGGTTATCGGATCATTCTCGACTCGACTCTTGTTGTGTTCGGGACCGCCACACGGAGCTCGGTTGGTTCTCGGCCTCGGCACCTTGACTCGCAGGCGTCTCTGGGAGCTTGGTAGCTTCACCTTCCTTCCGCCGCCACCGTCGCCGCCGGTCTCTCCGCCTCTACCACTCCATCTACCGGCTCTTTTCAACAATGGCATCACCGTCTTGGCCATCTCATGCGGCTCTCGTCATGTCGTCTTTAGTTAGTCGTGGTCTTAAGGTCTGCATCTCGGAGGCGTGTCTCTTCATTGTCGGTGTAAGTTAGGCAAGCGACTTGACTTCCTTATCCTCATAGTGAGTCGATGTCTCAACGTCCATTTGATCTTGTTCATTCGGATGTTTGGGGTCCGGCTCCGCCGTTTGAAAGGGGTCATCGATACTATATCATATTTATAGATGATTTCTCTCGCCACACTTGGATATATTTCATGTCTTCGTAGTGAGGTCTTGTCTATCTATAAGCAGTTTGCCACTATGGTTCACACACGTTCTCCACTCCTATTCGTGTTTTTCGTGGCCGACTCTGTGGCGAGTACCTCTCTCATCACTGCGCGATTTCCTTCTTTGGCGGGGCACTCTCCTTCGATTCTCTTGTCACGGTGCTCATGCTCGAATGGTGTTCTTTGGCGCAAGCATCGTCACCTCCTTGAGTCCGCTCGTGCGATGATTGCCGCCTCTATTCCACTTTCACTTTTGGGCCGAAATTGTTTCCACCGCCACCTATCTCGTCAACATCGGCCTTCTTACGCTCTTGAGCGCCATCCCTATTGGCGTCTCTGTGGTCTCCTTCGACTACTCGCCCTTCGTTGCATTTGGTTTGCGTTTGCTCGTTCTCCTCGCCTCGAAACGCACCAAACCGGCCTCGATCCATTGAGTGTGTCTTTACGGGATCTGATCTGCGAGCACAAGGGCTATCGGTCTTTGGGATCCTGTTGGTCGACGGATCACGGATTTCTCGGGATGTGACTTTCGACGAGTCTCGTCCCTTCTACCCACGTCTTGTCTCTCCTTCGACTTCCTCTGTGGAGTCTCTGTCTTTTGACCTTTCCGGATACACCTATCTCGTCTCCATATATTTCTCCTGTGGCCTCTCCGCCATTATCGCCGCTATTCGTCTCTGTGGCTCCTCGGGCTCCCCACTACACTTGTCTACACTCGTCGACCTCGTATTGAGGATCTTCCGGATGAGCCCACTTCTCCTGATGTTTCATCTTCTTCTGATGCTTCATCTTCCCCTGATGGGTCGTCTTCTCCTCGCTTCGCTCTCCGCGATCGCCGATCGATTCGGCCTCCTGCCTGTTTGTCTTTCTTTGGCGCGACTACTTGTGAGCTCGCCTCCTACCGGATCTTTGTTACTCATCTGAGTGGCGGCATGCCATGGCCGAGGAGATTGCTTGCCTCGAGCGTCTTGGTACTTGGGATCTTGTTCCTTTTCCATCTCACTCGTCCCATCACATGTAAGTGGGTCTATAAAATTAAGACTCGCTCGATGGCTCTCTTGAGCGCTATAAGCGCGTCTTGTTGCTCGTGGCTTCCAGCGAGGAGCATGGTCGTGACTCTGACGAGACTTTGCTCTGTGGCCCACATGACCACCGTCGCGCTCTTCTCGGTGGCGTCTGTTGCGCCGGCTCTGCATTCTCAACTTGATGTCAAGAATGCTTTTCTTAATGGCGAGTTGCGTGAGGAGGTCTACATACATTCGCCACTTTGGGTATTCTATCCACGAGGGCATGGTCTGCCGCCGTCGCTCTCTCTATGGCCTTAAGCAAGCCCTCGTGCTGGTTTGGCGTTTCTCCTCTGTGGTCACTCTTCTGTGGTTTTTCACAAGTGATCATGATCCTGCGCTCTTTGTCCACACTTCGTCTCGTGGTGGACTCTTCTTCTTACGTATGTTGATGATATGATCATTCACGGAGATGATTACGAGTACATTGCCTTTGTCAAGGCTCGTCTTAGTGGCGATTCCTTATGTCGGATCTTGGTCCTCTTCGTTACTTCCTTGGGATTGAGGTTACTTCCACTCGGATGGTTTCTTTATGTCCCAAGAGAAGTATATTCGGGATCTTCTTGATCGCGCCTCCCTCATCGATCGTCTGTTGAGACTCCTATGGAGCTCAATGTTCACCTCAAACCCTCGATGGCGAGCCTCTTTACGATCAGGCTCGCTATCGCCATCTTGTTGGGAGTCTTGTCTACCTTGCATTACTCGTCCGGATATCACTTATCCGATTCACATTCGAGTCGGTTTGTTTCTGCTCCGCTCGAGTCCACTACTGACCACCTTCTTGAGTTTTGCGATACCTTCGTGGGACTATCTCTCGCCGTCTCTTCTTTCCACGCTCCGGCTCGTTCTGGCCTTGAGCTTATTCGGATGCTACTTGGGCGGCGATCCTCCGATCGCGGTCTATCTCACCTTCTTGTGTTTTTCTTGGTGGTTCGCTTATTGCACGGAAGGCGAAAAGCAGTGCAGTGTCCCGTTCGAGTCAGAGGTGAGTTGCGAGCTATGGCTCTCTTGATGAGATTACTTGGCTACGGTGGTTACTTGAGGATTTTGGTGTTTCTGTTTCTGCAGAGCTCCTCTCTTGTCGAGACGAGTCTGAGTGCTATCGGTGTGCCGTGACCACTGTGAAGCATGAGCTCACCAAGCATATTGGTGTTGATGCTTCCTTCATGAGGTCTTGTGTGCATGATCGGTGATTGCTCTTGATATGTGCCTTGAGCTTGGATAGCGGATTTCTTCACGAAGGCCTGGACTCGAGCACAAAGACGGCTTCTACCTCTCAAACTCGGTGTTGTTGATCCACCATGAGTTTGAGGGGGTGTTAGAGATATAGTTAGAGATATATTTGGACTCTAGATTTGTTTTGGTTTCCTTATCTGTAACCTTTACTCATGTATATATATCGGCCCATTGGCCTCCTGAATATACAAGTTGCAATTCCAACAATCATCAAGTGGGGATGAAAGAAGAAGACATTTTCAAGACATCCTTTAGAACATATTTAGGACATTTTGAGTATTTGGTGATGCCTTTCGGTCTCACAAATGCCCCTGCTACAGTTCAATCTCTAATGAACACCATATTCAGTGAGTATCTCAGGAAATTTCTTTTGGTTTTCTTTGATGACATATTAATCTATAGCAAGAATTTGGAGGAACACCTCATTCACTTGGAAGCAGTACTGAAAGTGCTGCAAAAAGAGCAATTATTTGCCAAGTTCAGTAAGTGTGCATTTGCAGTTAAGCAGATTGACTATTTGGGACACATCATTAATGGTGAAGGGGTCTCCACTGATCCTTCCAAGATTGAGGCAGTAAGAGATTGGCCTAGACTAGAAAAAGTGACCCAGGTGAGAAGTTTTCTAGGGCTTACTGGGTATTACAGACGATTTGTGAAGGGATATGGGTTAATCTATAGACCATTACATGAAGTCTCGAAGAAAGGGGGATTTTAGAAGTCTTTCCATGAGCTTAAGAAGTGTATGACCACTACTTCAGAACTAGCATTACCAGATTTCTCTGAGTCTTTTGTTCTTGAAACAGATGCTTGTGGTACCAGAATAGGAGCAGTGTTAATGCAAAAGGGGCGACCAATTGCTTACTATAGCAAAGCTTTGGGGGTCAAATCAGCTGCACTCTCCACATATAAAAAAAGAAGCCATGGCAATACTTGAAGCATTGAAGAAATGGAGGCACTATTTCTTGGGTAGTCTACTCACAATTAAGACTGATCAAAAGAGTCTAAAGTTTATAACCGGGGAAAAAAATTCTAAGGGAATCCAACAAAAACTCATGTTGAAATTATTGGAATTCAACTATGTGATTGAGTATAAGAAAGGGAAAAAAAACAAGGTAGCAGATGCATTGTTTAGAAGGGATCAATGTAATGTTGTAACTATTGTTACCCCCTTGTGTATGGGGGAAATTGGCAGGAGTTAGGAAAGTGATCCGTACTATCAAGAGTTATTGAGTCAATTAGTCATCAAACCTGATCCTGATGGTCAGTACACCTTATACTCAGGGGTGATAAGATACCAAGGTAGGATTTATGTGGGTGATGAGGCAGTACTAAAGAGGAGGATATTGGATTCTCTGCATGCATCAGCAATTGGGGGACACTCAGGAATTGCTGCCACATATCAAAGAGTAAAGAGACTATTATTTTAGCCAGGACTAAAAAAGGAGATATAGAAGTTTGTGAATGAATGTGTTGTTTGTCAGAGATCCAAGAGCGAACATTGTCACCCTCCTGGACTGCTTGAACCTCTTCCAATTCCTGACATGGCTTGGACACATATATCAATGGATTTTGTAGAGGGGCTTTCAAAATCCAATGGGAAAGAGGTAATTCTAGTGGTCATAGATAGGCTCACCAAGTATGGTCATTTCATACCTTTAGTGCATCCATATACTGCTCAATCCATAGCTCAAGCATTCTTGGAAAATGTATTTAAGTTACATGGTCTATCGAAGGCAATAGTTACCGATCGAGACCGCATTTTCACTAGCAAGTTCTGGCAAGAGATCTTAAAAGCATGGAGAGTATCATTGAGGTTATGCACGGCTTACCATCCTCGAACCAATGGTCAAACCGAAGGACTAAACCAATGCCTTGAATCATACTTGCGATGTATGGCATTCTCTGAACCAAGAAGATGGTTTTATTGGTTAGCTTTGGCCGAGTGGTGGTACAACACAACCTATCATTCATCCCTCAAAACCACTCCATATCAAGCATTATATGGTAGTTCTCCTCCAATTATCAGTGAAGTCTCGGTTCCCACTCCAGAAAACGTAGAGGCTAGAGATTTTCTAGCTGAGAAGGAAGGAATACTTAGACAGATCAAGGAAAATCTGGTACAAGCACAAGCAAGAATGAAGAAGTATGCTGACCAAAATAGAAGTGAGAGGACTTTTGAAGTGGGAGATATAGTATATCTAAAGATGCAACCGTATAGATTAGCTGCATTTGGTTTACAACAATCGCTGAAGCTGACTAGTAATTTTTATGGCCCATTTAGAGTCCTACAGAGAGTGGGAAAGGTGGCTTATCGTTTGCAGCTACCGGCCGGAGTTGGGATTCATCCTGTATTCCATATCAGTCAGCTAAAGAAGCACTGGGTCCTAGAGCAGTTCTGGATCCGCAATTACCTCTGCTGGATAGAGAATGGAGGATTAAAATGGGACCAACAGCAGTCCTGGAGGCACGAGCTTTGCCCAGACATCCTCAGCTAGTTACACAGTGGTTGACGTAGTGGATTAACTTGCCACCTGAATATGCAACATAGGAAGATGTCGATTTTATCAAAGGGACATTTTCGGATTTCTACAGCCGCACCATCCACAGCTGGTTCCCAACTAATAAACCTTGAGACAAGGTTTCAGACAGGGAAGAGCATTGTCAAGACTGAAGACAGAGCTCAGCGTTAGTACTGTAGCGAATCCGAAAGAGAGGAGGAAGAGTTAAGGAAGACCGGCGCTCCAGATTTAAACTTACCGCTTCCCTTCTCATCGGACGGACGAGATCCTCACGATTCGGGAGTCGTTGGAACTACTGAGATGAATCTTCAGATTTTACTGTTTCTTTAGTTTTCAGTTCATCTTTCATCTTCTGCAATTTTTTCACTTCGGTGATTCGTTCCGGAACTGAAGTGTATTAAACCAGTTAATGTGGAAAATAAAAGGCAACATCATTGATGTCATATTATCTGTTCTTAGCCAGGGTTTAGTTGGTAGCTTCGTTTCTCCTGATTCACGTCAGATCCCTGAAAATCCCCAAAGAAACTACTCGATCACCGAGATTGTGACAAGCCTGCCGTCCAGCACTGCGGCGCACGACTACTCCGACCACAGCGCCACCTCCCCGCCCAGCATCGCGTGGCTTCGTCCTCCGTCAACCCGTGCAGGATGTCGTAGTCGTACACGCGCTGCCACGTATTGAAGGGCGCGCACCACGACCCGCCGGTGCCGCCCGGGTCGTTGGACAACGGCGTGCCCTCGCGCTCCTTCTCCTGCTTGTCGTATCGGCCGTCGTTGCTGACCCACCCGCCGTGCCCGTAGTCCAGGTAGTAGTACGCCGCTGAGGACACGATGGCGCGGTACCCCGCGACCACGATCCGCTTGGTGTTCTCCGGCCCGTTGTTCCACGCCTGAAACACGGTGGTCTCCCTGGGCAGCACCGTTGGCCCGACCGCCACCTTGGGCCCCAGGAGGACGTCCTCCCAGTACACCACCGTGCGGTTCAGCTCCTGCACCAGGAACGGGCGCGTCGCTTTCATGGACAGCTCCAGGATGTTGTCGTGCGTGCCGCCGTCCCCGAGGAAGCGGCGCACCACGGGGTCGTCCTCCCAGCACACCGTGTTCACCTGGTCGGCGCTCCCGTGGAGGTACGGGTCCGGGAACAAGGCCGCCAGATCGCGCAGCACGTCCTGCGCCACGCGGTACGTCCTGGGGTTGAGCGGGTTCAGCTGCCCCGTGCAGGGCTCCGCCGCCAGCGCCGGCTTCGACCTCGGCGCCCAGAACTTGTTCGCGCAGGTCACGATCTCCGGGTACGCTCCCGCCCACGAACCCGCGCGCCCTGAAGAAATTGCAATGGGTAAAGAGAGCAAATGCATGCAGGAGCAGAGGAGTTTGGAATTCTCACTCACCGAGCATGTCGATTTCGGGGATGACGCGGATGCCGAAGGCGGCGGCAAAGCGGACGATGCGGCGGACGTCGTTGTCGGTGTAGCGCATGTCAGGGGAGTAGGAGCCGAGGTAACCTCGAGGTTGGGGACGGTGGGGAGAACAATGAGGAAGGACTGGGAGTCGGTGATGTGCTAGTGGAAGACGTTGAGCTTGTTGAAGGCCACCTCGCGGATGGTGTGGAGGTCTGGAGGACGTCGCGGACGGGGTAGTAGTTGTGGGCGGTGTCGAGGAGTATGCCCTGGTGGGTGAAGAGGGGGCGGTCGGAGATCTCGATGCCGCTGGGGACGATCGGCTGTCCTCCCGCGGCAGCGCCGCCGTCCGCCCAGGAGAGCTGGGAGAAGGTCTCGAGGCCGCGGATGGCGCCCCAGGTCTTGGTGGTGGAGACATCGGCGAAGGCGGAGTCGGTGGGCACCGAGAGCGTGTATGACTCGTCGACGGCGGGGTCGGAGACGGAGAGCGCGAGGAGGCGGACAGGGACGCGGGTGAGCGTGTAGTTGGCGGGGGGCACCAGCATACTGCAGGTGTATGCTGGTGCCTTCTAAAACGTGGGAATATTTTTCTAATTTTTCTAGAGAGTTAGACTAGTTTCATATAAAAACCTCGTGTTCCAAACAGACCTTTATTTTTTTACATGTCTCTAGGATTAGATAGGTTTAACACTAATACACGATCGAAGAGGTGTACCTTACGTATCACAGTCATAGAGTTCCCAGCGTATCTACCCTTGTACACTGATACACGATCATAGACTGCATACTAATAAAGGGATGAGTTTATCCCCGTACAACGGGACATCATGGACTGAATACTAATAAAGGAAGGATTTCATCCCCTTACAGCAGGACGATATAGTCCTTTCTTCGGTAGGCACGATTGGCTTTTTTTTCACCCCTTTCAAAATTCATCATCGAGACACACCAACATATAGATCTATGAATCCAACCTGATAGGGATAAGATCTTGCACACCACCCCCGTGACTCGCAAATGTATTCATACCTCCACTTCTTCTGCAACCACCCAAACCATCGATACCTTACTTCTTCTTCACATGCACACACCGAAAATCATCGCTGACCCACTCCTTTCTGTCTCACGCTGCAACTCGCCACCATCCGGCACTCACTTTGTGCCTCAGAGATCCCGACCTCCTCTGGCACTCAATCCGCGGGTTGCAAGGGCGATGTGCAAAAAAAAAAAAGAGGGGATCCGACGCGTAGGAGGCGGTGACACGGAGAGGTAGCACCGACAACAGGATGAGGTACTAGGAGGGGAGGTGGCGTCGGGGACGGGAGAAGGCATCGGGAGGGAAGAGAGTAGAGGAGGAGGTGGTACCTTGGAAGAGAAGTGGCGACACTGGGGAAGAGAGGGGAGGCAACGATGGTGCACAAGGAAGAGGTAGAGATGAATACAGTCTTCCCTTAACGTGCCGCCATTTTGAGTTCACCGCACCGTGTCCTCTTTATCCTAATCCTCCCCTGAGCCTTCGCCGCCTCCTGCTCTGGGCCGGCTGAGCAAGCATCGCCGCCTCCTCCTCGCTTACCGCAACGCCGCCAACGCCTCCTCCCCTGCTTCCCACCTCATCGTTGTAATGTGCCTGACGAGGGCTGCAGTCCAGTGGTCGTGAGAACTAAGTCGTGGCTTTGGTCCAGGGTGGAAGAAGGTGGTCAGCGACGCGTAGCCCTCTTTCTTGTGAGCCGGCAATGGTTGAAAATAGGTAGCACGTTGGGGAGGAAAGTCGACACCAACTTCAACTTTCAAAGGTAAACAATCTATGAGTTCAAAGTTTTCATTTTCGGGTAGTAGCAGTACTAGGTGATGCAATATACAGAGTTAATATTTCTGTTTATATGTGTGTGAAAGAAAATTAATATTTATAATATGGTTTAGGATCCTGTCTGCTTATACGTATCACTTTTTTTGGAGTTTCATTGCAATGCACGGGCACCTTACTATTATTTTAAAGAAAACAAAACCGATCTGATTTCTATTAACAGGAACCACAGAGTTACAAGATGTCTGAGAGAACAAAAGAAAACAAACAAGAGCAGCAGCAGGAGGCTCTGTAGAGCCATACCTGTAATAAACTACTGTCCTGGGACTAAGCTTCTGAACGAAACTTACTAAGCAAGGTCACATATCCTAGCTTAAAGCCTAAATTAATGTATCTCGTCTTTGTTCCTAGGCCCCGATCTCAATGTGCATCCAAGCATCATGTGAAGAGCTTAGTGCCTACATTTTGAATCAAAGGATATAACATTGACACCTTGTTTTTCTGTTAAAAAGTAGGAAAAAAAATTATATGCTACTGCAAATATTTCGGATCTCTGATATGCCATTATAAGATGATATCTCCCTTACATGCCATTACATTTCACAAACATTACATTTTTTTGCCACTACCGTCAACTTCGTTATATTTTTGCCATCACCCCCCTAAAATGCCCAAATTATGCTTGTCTTCTTCCTCCTCCTCCGGTCACCTCCTCTCCCTCCGCCCGTCGCGCCCCTCACCTGGTCGCCTCCCTCCCCCAGCCGTCGGAGCATTTGCAGTGGCTTTGACCAGAGCCAGAGCGAGGGCCTGCTGAGGGAACCCAACAAATCCTCACCCACGTCTTCTTCTTCTTCCCTCGTGTCGTTCCATGCTGCATTAGTGCATGTGCCCCAAGATCCAGCGGCTGCATGCGCCCTCCAGGTGCTGGGCAGAAATGTCACACCACCTGGCGGTGCCAATGCCGGACACGTTGTCTGACGCCTTCATCGTCGTGCTCCTTTCCTCCACCGATAAGTCCGACACGCTACCGTCGGGGAGGTTGTACCCCATCTCCGCGCTCCTCCAAGCACCCCACTCTGAGCTCCACATCTGGGTCAGTCTTGAGCCCCCCTCCCCGTGCCCGCGTCGGGCCTTGCCTCGCGGAGGAGC
This sequence comes from Hsuehochloa calcarea, assembly GCA_036346395.1. Classification (NCBI taxonomy): domain Eukaryota; kingdom Viridiplantae; phylum Streptophyta; class Magnoliopsida; order Poales; family Poaceae; genus Hsuehochloa; species Hsuehochloa calcarea. Next base: position 35,225,117 of record CM070597.1, read on the forward strand.
CACTCCGGGGAGATCCCGCTCCCATCCGACGTGCCACCCCGCTGGGCACGCCCGGGACACTGACGGACCGGGTCTGATTCCCTCATCTTCACCTCCAGATTGAGCTCCAGCTCCGCCACTTCGTCGCTCACCAACACGCTCTCGATGGGGAACATCCGCCCCCCGACTCACATAGCCACTACCCTCGTCCTCCGCAACGGCCACCTCATCGCCCCCGCCGCTCGCCACCCGCACGACGTGCTCGGCTCGGGCACCGCCAACTACGCCCACGACAACATCGTGCACTCGCGCAACGGTGGCGTGGTCTCTCGTGTTCGCATTGCATGGGAAGACACCAGGCGCTCGGCGTCGTCTCTGATCCATAGCCACACCCGCGCCTCCCACTCTCTCTCTCCCTCCCCTCTGTCCTGACCGAGAAGAGGGAAGAAGACGACAACAAGGGAAAATGGTATTTGCACAGCCACTTTACGGTTTGACTGGTCAACGATGGCATAAAAAGGGGTATGATTTGTAGTTCGTAGTGGCATGGAAGTGAATGATCATTTTGTAGTGGTAGATATTGATTCGAACATTTATAGTGGCATATAAAAAAAATTCTAAAAAGTAGGAGCATTGGTTTTAGTTATGTGTTATGACCATTGCATACCTTATTTATTATTTTGATATATCTTCAAAATATTTATGCAAGATATCTAGTAAAATACATGATTGAAGTGGATAATGTCAAAACTGGCGTAGCTTACGTAATAATTTATTTATTTATACGGATAATATTTCTAATTTTACTATTACCTAAACGAATAACAATTAGGTAAATACTTCAACGATGTAAAGAACATTTTAAGCCAAATTTAACGATTTGATTCACAACCGACGACAAATATTAGGGAAAATCTACATAGCTCGTACAAGTCACTCCTGTTTTTTTTAACTTACGCCCCAGATCTTAACTTCACATACTAACGTTCTTATAATCACAATATCGCCCTTATTTGGCTAGTTTTCGATCACCTAACACGTTTTGTCATGTCTTCCGTTATTTCGTAACTTCTAGGACGACAATTATTTTCTCACCATCACAACCTCACGTGAGCAATTTCGTCAATCCAAACTTAGTCTAGAAAATGAACAAATCTAGATGATAAAAAAACACGATCACAGTCTAAGGGGCTGACACGATAAAGAGAGAGAGAGAAAAATATAAGGTGGAATGGGGAGTAACGTGCCCGGCCAAGTCGGGTCCATTTTCGTTCTCGAGGAGACGATTTAAAATTTATTGGAGTGACATCTATCTACAACCACTCTATCGCGTACTAGCCTTCGTATTTAGAGAGCAAAAAAATCCAGATACAGTCTTACCGTATTCTCTCCATCTGTTGAAAAATATAAAACATGTTTTGACTTTTCACAAAGATTAAGAAGATAGTAAAATCGAGAAAGGTACATGATAAAATGAATTAGATACCCTTCGTAGTTATCATAAAAGATGAGCAATAATACTTTACGTAGGTGGTAATGAATAAATGCATATAATAAAAAATATTAAAAAAATACATATAAGGAAAAACCTCATTAAATGTACATGTAAGCTTTATATTTACCAACAAGATCTTTTAAACTATAAACCTTATATTTCTCAACGGACGGAGCATACGATACATGCAATTTAGTTTTTGCACGAGAATATAAGGCTATATGCACGAAAACTGAAAGTCTTTGACTCGAGTGAGCTTCATCAACACCACCACCACCCCCCGTGCCAAATGGCCAATTTCATCCTCCAGAACCCTGACCGGAGTCTTTCCCTAAACCCTCGTCCATCGTCCCCATCGCCAACACCTCTAAGCCGCCGCCTCCTCCGGCCATGGTGGGCTCAGATCCGGACCGGGGCGAAGGCAGGCTGGACATCTACGAGCTATTCTGCCACTACAACGCCCTCTACTTCCGCGACTCCCTCGGCGCGTGCGCCGTCTCCTGGGCGGAGGACCCACTCCCCCATCGGTAAGCGTCGCCCTCCTGATTCTTGAATTCCGGAGTGTCATATGGGCTCGATTTCCGGAGTCGTGCAATTTGAGGTTTCGGATGTTGGATTGTTCCGTGATTGCAAGATATTTGCTTGTTTCGTATCTTGTCCCCCCCAAAAGAATTGCTACACATGCACGGGTTACCAAGATTCGATGCATTCTGATAATTTTCGAGGGAAACGGCAGGGGAGAAGAATCCTATTGTATACGAGTTCTGGTTCGGTCCTTCCCGATGTGCAAGAGGTTCTAGCACATCCGTCAAATCTAATCGTTCATCTATCAGGGTCAAAAGTTTACAGTTACTTTTTGGAGAGAAAGTAGTCCAATCCCTCTCTTGTTCATTAGAATTAGAACATCAATCCGTAAAAAGAGTATTAGAGCATCAACGGGAATTCTCCATGTTCAGTATTCCGATCAAAGCGTCCAGCCAGAACATAGGTGACCCCTATGCCTTGCGCCTTGCTGTTGGCAGGAGTTTTAATGCTAACCTCTGAATGCTTTTGCATTGTTCTCTTGTTCATTGACCAAAATAATAATATTGTTGGAGCATTTGATGCGGATAGGGATCGATGCCTGGGTCTACAACAAGAACAAAAAAGGAAGATTTAATATATTTTTCTGGCATCCTTTCCGGGAAGGATAGAAGAAAATGATGTAGAGCACATTACATTGATACCCTTGCCATGCCAATTAATGCCACACTTAATGAAGTAGCCGGTGCTGGACGGTTCCACGAGATGTGAATCATTGGATATCGTTGTTTGGATATCTGAAAAGGTTTAGGACTTAATACTTTCCCATTGTGTATATATTATCATTCTAAATAGGCTTGTGAGGTTGTATTTGTCATGGTGATTCGCTCCAATTCACTTAAAATGTGGTAATACAGTTTGGTGGGAGAATTTAGTCCTGTTATGGAATTTAGACAATTTTGCAATTAAGGAATACATTTGTTAAAAATACATTTGAAAGCTCATTGAATTTTCTTTGATATATGGAATGTATACCACTATACCGTGTGTTGCATCACTCATAGTGACGGACTTGCAGTTATGGAATAATTCCATGTTATGCTAATAGTTGAATCCGTATGTGTGTAAAAACTGAATAATCTGCCCTTTTCTTGCAAATTGATAACAGTATTTTCTTGCATCTTTTGATATAGGGAATGTATACTTATCTTTCTGAAACGTTGTTGCCCAGCCTCGCCTCTGTTACTGGGTTGAGGCTGAAAGTTTTGCAATAGCATCTTTAAGCTACCTGATATAAGGAGGAACATTTATCTAGAAGGCAGACTAAAAAGTCGCTTAAGTTTTTGGACGGATTATAGATACATCTCTGCTCTAGTTGTTTTAAACTTCCTTGTCGCCAGTATCATATAAATTTTTTCCTCAAAATATGTTTATTTTGCAAATCTGTGGACATAGCATTTTGAACAGAAAGCACATTAGCCGAATGTAATGTTCCGGGCTATCACACAGTATGACAGCCATATGTATTGCAATGCCACACATATTTTTGTAGACAAGCATGTGCATGGAAAGTGGGGATTTATTCTGTCGTCTATCATTTAGGGAATGACAGCCCTTCCATAGTTTTTTCTCACTGCTATCTTCTTAACATTGATTATTCCACTGTACAATTAGATGGATTTCTGAAGTATAACCTATAATACAAATCAGACCTAATTATACGCAGTTTATCATCCACTAAAGTATGTAATCAAAGTACTTATTAGTTGCCATTACCAGAATGATTGTCTTGAAACTTTTCCTTTTTTAATCATTTTAATGCAGTGATGTAAGTAGTTGTGATTATTATCCTGGAGGTGGTGGCTGTATTATACTTCTTTCCAAGTCCTTGTACGAATGTCACACAGACTCGGATCTGAAGAATGTTTTGCTTCATGAGATGATTCATGCTTATATGTGCATCAAAGACAACAACAATAACCATAGGTACTTGTTCAATAACTGGTATCTTTTTAATATACCTCCGAATTTCTAAGTTCATTCTGATTAATTTCAAAACTGTGATCAAGCAGTGACCATGGTGCAAAATTCCAGAAACTGATGAATACAATTAATTCCGACTCTGTAGCTGATCCCCACGTAAGTTGGATTCAAGTACCAACTATCAATCACTGTACTTACAGATTCCTTATTAACATCGTTGATTATATTCAGCGCCCTGTTGGTGGATACAGAATAACTATTATCCATGAGATCAGAAAGAAACATTATCAATACAAGGTAGGAATTGGGATTGTAATAAGTAAATATTAATTTTTATTTTGAGATTGACAGCTAGCCATATTTGCAGTGTGAAAGCTGTGGAGATTTGGTCAAGTCAATCAAGATCAGAGGACCTTCACATGATGACTGCATTGAGAGAATGGGTAGTAATGACTCGTGTCTGAATTCAATATGTCACTGGCATAGGTATTAGCTATATGCTTCACTGCAATTTTTGGTTCAGTGCTTGACTTCTTGGTATACCTATAAGAGTGCATCTGAATGCTGACAGAAATGTAAGTTAGATATACGCTTTCCAGCCAGCTGTGAAATTGTTTGAAAGTAAAACCTGGTATTCTGTCCCTTGTTTGTTATACCCATGCTGGGCAGTGTAGGCATGTTACTCGTAGGAGATGTTTTTCCAACATTGAAGATTGGGCGGTAAGCTCAATTTGTGCCTAACAAATATACGAACTATTGTTAAATTTGACAAGAAAAAGAGATATAATAAACAAGCCAAGTGATGGTGCGGCTCATCCTGACACTACCGACAATTATAGTAAGAAAATATAGTGAATAATCTGATTAGAACTTTGTTTTAGTAAGATATAAGGCTCAGTTTGGCATAATTGTTATTTGATCTCAACATAGTTAAGTATGAACACTTACTGTCAGGTTACTGTTGATGTCCAAATAGACTTATGTGTGCAATACGAATATGTAGAATATCATCAGTGAATCTTTCCAGCAAAGATGAGTACCTTCATTGCCTGGGTTGCGGCCAATTTGTATTGCCCACTGGAGTGGTAGACACATGTTTGACATAGATTCCTACCTGCAGCGAGGCAATTGTTGCTGTACTTTTAGGGGTGTAAATGGTCATGTCGGAGGAGCGCTCCACAGAGTGCCCCATCCCCTAGGGTCGTCAGGAATACTAGTGTGCCCTAGGGAAAATAATACACGTGTATAGACTAAGTCCGTGTGGTAAACTTACAAAAATGTATCTAAATGCCTCTCATTCTCTCATTCATTCACTACTCTCTCAATACAACCAACACATTTGGCTCCTCTCCTGCTCTTTCCTCGTATGACTAAAGGGTACCCCATACCTATTGTTTAGTCTCGATGCGACACACCGCTCGCCTCGAAGGCCAAGCCTCGGCGTGGTGGCCTTGCGTCGACAACTCCGTCCTCACGGGCCATGCTGCGATGCACCGCATGCCTCGAAGGCCAAGCCTCGGCGTGGCAGCCCCGCATCGACGACTCCGCCCTCACGGGTCACGCTGCGACGCATCGCCCGCCTCGAAGGCCAAGCCTCGGTACATGATAAAATGAATTAGATACCCTTCGTAGTTATCATAAAAGATGAGCAATAATACTTTACGTAGGTGGTAATGAATAAATGCATATAATAAAAAATATTAAAAAAATACATATAAGGAAAAACCTCATTAAATGTACATGTAAGCTTTATATTTACCAACAAGATCTTTTAAACTATAAACCTTATATTTCTCAACGGACGGAGCATACGATACATGCAATTTAGTTTTTGCACGAGAATATAAGGCTATATGCACGAAAACTGAAAGTCTTTGACTCGAGTGAGCTTCATCAACACCACCACCACCCCCCGTGCCAAATGGCCAATTTCATCCTCCAGAACCCTGACCGGAGTCTTTCCCTAAACCCTCGTCCATCGTCCCCATCGCCAACACCTCTAAGCCGCCGCCTCCTCCGGCCATGGTGGGCTCAGATCCGGACCGGGGCGAAGGCAGGCTGGACATCTACGAGCTATTCTGCCACTACAACGCCCTCTACTTCCGCGACTCCCTCGGCGCGTGCGCCGTCTCCTGGGCGGAGGACCCACTCCCCCATCGGTAAGCGTCGCCCTCCTGATTCTTGAATTCCGGAGTGTCATATGGGCTCGATTTCCGGAGTCGTGCAATTTGAGGTTTCGGATGTTGGATTGTTCCGTGATTGCAAGATATTTGCTTGTTTCGTATCTTGTCCCCCCCAAAAGAATTGCTACACATGCACGGGTTACCAAGATTCGATGCATTCTGATAATTTTCGAGGAAACGGCAGGGAGAAGAATCCTATTGTATACGAGTTCTGGTTCGGTCCTTCCCGATGTGCAAGAGGTTCTAGCACATCCGTCAAATCTAATCGTTCATCTATCAGGGTCAAAAGTTTACAGTTACTTTTTGGAGAGAAAGTAGTCCAATCCCTCTCTTGTTCATTAGAATTAGAACATCAATCCGTAAAAAGAGTATTAGAGCATCAACGGGAATTCTCCATGTTCAGTATTCCGATCAAAGCGTCCAGCCAGAACATAGGTGACCCCTATGCCTTGCGCCTTGCTGTTGGCAGGAGTTTTAATGCTAACCTCTGAATGCTTTTGCATTGTTCTCTTGTTCATTGACCAAAATAATAATATTGTTGGAGCATTTGATGCGGATAGGGATCGATGCCTGGGTCTACAACAAGAACAAAAAAGGAAGATTTAATATATTTTTCTGGCATCCTTTCCGGGAAGGATAGAAGAAAATGATGTAGAGCACATTACATTGATACCCTTGCCATGCCAATTAATGCCACACTTAATGAAGTAGCCGGTGCTGGACGGTTCCACGAGATGTGAATCATTGGATATCGTTGTTTGGATATCTGAAAAGGTTTAGGACTTAATACTTTCCCATTGTGTATATATTATCATTCTAAATAGGCTTGTGAGGTTGTATTTGTCATGGTGATTCGCTCCAATTCACTTAAAATGTGGTAATACAGTTTGGTGGGAGAATTTAGTCCTGTTATGGAATTTAGACAATTTTGCAATTAAGGAATACATTTGTTAAAAATACATTTGAAAGCTCATTGAATTTTCTTTGATATATGGAATGTATACCACTATACCGTGTGTTGCATCACTCATAGTGACGGACTTGCAGTTATGGAATAATTCCATGTTATGCTAATAGTTGAATCCGTATGTGTGTAAAAACTGAATAATCTGCCCTTTTCTTGCAAATTGATAACAGTATTTTCTTGCATCTTTTGATATAGGAATGTATACTTATCTTTCTGAAACGTTGTTGCCCAGCCTCGCCTCTGTTACTGGGTTGAGGCTGAAAGTTTTGCAATAGCATCTTTAAGCTACCTGATATAAGGAGGAACATTTATCTAGAAGGCAGACTAAAAAGTCGCTTAAGTTTTTGGACGGATTATAGATACATCTCTGCTCTAGTTGTTTTAAACTTCCTTGTCGCCAGTATCATATATATTTTTTCCTCAAAATATGTTTATTTTGCAAATCTGTGGACATAGCATTTTGAACAGAAAGCACATTAGCGAATGTAATGTTCGGGCTATCACACAGTATGACAGCCATATGTATTGCAATGCCACACATATTTTTGTAGACAAGCATGTGCATGGAAAGTGGGGATTTATTCTGTCGTCTATCATTTAGGGAATGACAGCCCTTCCATAGTTTTTTCTCACTGCTATCTTCTTAACATTGATTATTCCACTGTACAATTAGATGGATTTCTGAAGTATAACCTATAATACAAATCAGACCTAATTATACGCAGTTTATCATCCACTAAAGTATGTAATCAAAGTACTTATTAGTTGCCATTACCAGAATGATTGTCTTGAAACTTTTCCTTTTTTAATCATTTTAATGCAGTGATGTAAGTAGTTGTGATTATTATCCTGGAGGTGGTGGCTGTATTATACTTCTTTCCAAGTCCTTGTACGAATGTCACACAGACTCGGATCTGAAGAATGTTTTGCTTCATGAGATGATTCATGCTTATATGTGCATCAAAGACAACAACAATAACCATAGGTACTTGTTCAATAACTGGTATCTTTTTAATATACCTCCGAATTTCTAAGTTCATTCTGATTAATTTCAAAACTGTGATCAAGCAGTGACCATGGTGCAAAATTCCAGAAACTGATGAATACAATTAATTCCGACTCTGTAGCTGATCCCCACGTAAGTTGGATTCAAGTACCAACTATCAATCACTGTACTTACAGATTCCTTATTAACATCGTTGATTATATTCAGCGCCCTGTTGGTGGATACAGAATAACTATTATCCATGAGATCAGAAAGAAACATTATCAATACAAGGTAGGAATTGGGATTGTAATAAGTAAATATTAATTTTTATTTTGAGATTGACAGCTAGCCATATTTGCAGTGTGAAAGCTGTGGAGATTTGGTCAAGTCAATCAAGATCAGAGGACCTTCACATGATGACTGCATTGAGAGAATGGGTAGTAATGACTCGTGTCTGAATTCAATATGTCACTGGCATAGGTATTAGCTATATGCTTCACTGCAATTTTTGGTTCAGTGCTTGACTTCTTGGTATACCTATAAGAGTGCATCTGAATGCTGACAGAAATGTAAGTTAGATATCGCTTTCCAGCCAGCTGTGAAATTGTTTGAAAGTAAAACCTGGTATTCTGTCCCTTGTTTGTTATACCCATGCTGGGCAGTGTAGGCATGTTACTCGTAGGAGATGTTTTTCCAACATTGAAGATTGGGCGGTAAGCTCAATTTGTGCCTAACAAATATCTGAACTATTGTTAAATTTGACAAGAAAAGAGATATAATAAACAAGCCAAGTGATGGTGCGGCTCATCCTGACACTACCGACAATTATAGTAAGAAAATATAGTGAATAATCTGATTAGAACTTTGTTTTAGTAAGATATAAGGCTCAGTTTGGCATAATTGTTATTTGATCTCAACATAGTTAAGTATGAACACTTACTGTCAGGTTACTGTTGATGTCCAAATAGACTTATGTGTGCAATACGAATATGTAGAATATCATCAGTGAATCTTTCCAGCAAAGATGAGTACCTTCATTGCCTGGGTTGCGGCCAATTTGTATTGCCCATCTGGAGTGGTAGACACATGTTTGACATAGATTCCTACCTGCAGCGAGGCAATTGTTGCTGTACTTTTAGGGGTGTAAATGGTCATGTCGGGAGCGCTCACACAGTGCCCCATCCCAGGGTCGTCGGGAATACTAGTGTGCCCTAGGGAAAATAATACACGTGTATAGACTAAGTCCGTGTGGTAAACTTACAAAAATGTATCTAAATGCCTCTCATTCTCTCATTCATTCACTACTCTCTCAATACAACCAACACATTTGGCTCTCTCTGCTCTTTCCTCGTATGACTAAAGGGTACCCATACCTATTGTTTAGTCTCGATCGACACACCTTCGCCTCGAAGGCCAAGCCTCGGCGTGGTGGCCTTGCGTCGACAACTCGTCCTCACGGGCCATCTTTGCGATGCACCGCATGCCTCGAAGGCCAAGCCTCGGCGTGGCAGCCCCGCATCGACGACTCCGCCCTCACGGGTCACGCTGCGACGCATCGCCCGCCTCGAAGGCCAAGCCTCGGCGTGGCGGCCTCGCTGCGACGCGTCGCCGTCCTCGGAGGCCTAGCCTCGGCGTGGTGGCCCTGCGTAGACACTTTCGTCTCTATAGTGCCACTTGCCTCGAGGGCATAGCCTCGGTAGGGCGGCCGCGGTGGCTTCACCTTTATGGCGCCTGCCTCGGCGGCTGAACCAGGACAAGTCTACCTCGATGACACCACTGCTGAGACGACAGGGAGTATTCCGTCTCCCGAGGGGCCCGGGGCGAAAACATATTGCGTCTGCTTGCCCCTCGGGACCTCGGCCCTTGCAGACGAGGGAGTTGTCGGAGGAGCGCTCCACCCCCTAGGGTCATCAGGACTCAGGAATACTAGTGTGTCCTAGAAAAAATCATACATGTGTATAGACTAAGTCCACATGGTATACTTACAAAAATGTACCTAAATGCCTCTCACTTTCTCATTCACTCACTACTCTCTTAATACAATCAACACATTTGGCTCCTTCTGTTCGGTCCTCCCATGACTAAAGGGTACTCTATACCTACTGTCTAGTCTCGATACTACGATAGGTTAAATTCGAATAGGATAATTGTCCGACCATGTTTGAAACTATGTATTTTGAGATGGATTCAAATATGCTCGGATCATTAGTAAACCAGAATTTGAATGTTATACCAAGTTAGTACTACATCCGTTTCGCTATATTTGTCCATGGCCTCGGGAGTATCTGTTTCAATATATTTGTCTATCGAGGGAATCTAGAGTGTAGTTATTGCGATTTTTCCACTCTCTACCCCTATTTAAATGATTTGGAAGAGATTGAGTGGTTGTGTTATGTCATTTAATAGGGGTATATATGGTCATTTGTCATAAACTATTTCTTAGATTTAGTGCTTCCGTGGTTTGTGCGCATGGTGGCATGTGGACAAATATAACGAAACAGAGGGAGTAGTAAACTAGAAGAAAAAAAATCCAGTCACTCTTAATTTTGTAAATTAAAGATGAGCAATGTGATGGAGTATAAGTCAATGACTAAATATAGTGTTACTGTGTTATGGATGGAGTTATTATTGACTTAAGAGTTAAGGTTACTAATTTCAGGTCTAGTAATTAATCAGATTTCCCAATTTGACTACATATTTGATATGGCATTCAAATTCAAGCCCAGCAGGGCAAATGCATAATATCCGAATCCGAATTAGAATAATTATTTGGATGTAAAATCTTACCAAATAAGAATTTTGCCGGATTCAAATGTTGGATATTTTGGATTATCCGTATTGAACTTGCACCCTCATTTGGCCTCTCTTTTCCATTACTAATTTTTGAATGTTTGGCTTGTTTATGTCTGTCTTGATATGCAGTCACAAGAAGCGGTGCTCTGGTAGCTATCATAGAGTTCAAGAATCATCACCAGGCTGTGTAGAACTAAAGGGTTCAAAAGGTAACTTTTGGCTTATGACCTAATAGTTCAAACTATGACTTCATGTTTAGACCATAAAATAGGTCATTTTCTATCTGGAGACGACTCTTCAATGCAGATTTTGAATTCTTACTAGTATACCTCGTACAGAGTAATGGCATCGCTTATTGTTCTTGATAGCTTCAGCTGAAGAAGCAATTGATGAGGGCAAGGCTGAAGAATCAGCCTGTGGAAGTTGGCACGCCACACATACATCAAGTAAGTGCGGGACAAGCTATAAACGTGATCTGGAAGATGCCTCTGCTGAGTTCCTTCATCCTACAGATGATGCAATTGGAAGTTCAGGACTGGACTCCTCTTCAAGAGACAGATCTAATAAGAAAATCAAATTGTTAAAGAACATTGGCTTTGACCTTCTGACTGCCACAACTGGTCATGGAGCACCAAAGCGTCCAAGAACAGCTTCACTAAAGAACCAAGAGTGCAACAGACAAAAGAAAAGAAAACTAAGCAAGTGGGATGGTTCCTACTCGGTAATAATTGAATGGTTGAATTATTATTGTGTCGATGAGTCTGATGAAGATGAGGTACCTTTGATAAATAAAAGAACCGAAAGAAGAAAACGGCAAAAGTTACTGAAAATTTCTCAGGCTGGGGAATCCAACAAAGGTGTCGAGGGTGCTAATTCAACTTCTCGTATAGTAAATGGTAGAAAAGATAGCTGTGTTAGTTCTGGAGATAAAGCTGGCCATGAAATTGTATCGTCTTCGTTGGATTCACCAATCAGAGGTGAAATTGTTGACATTTCAGATGGTTGACCGCCAGAGTTACCTTAGTTTTCTTTCAGCTGAAGCCTGGATGTAATTGTAGAATTATCCAGTACTGTGGTCATGAAACTTAAACCTCATTTTTATTTTTGCATCTTGCTACTGCTAGACATGCGCAGGATGCTGTGCCGTCCTGTGCAGCATGTCTTGTATATATTTGTGTTTAATTCTTCTGCATTTCGCCCTCTCTGTTTTTCGGCATGGAGCATTTTACTGTTAGGCCCCAGTCTCCGGTGATGTTTCAACTATATCTCATTGCATCTCCTCCATTGGCATGGCTGCCCTATTGATCAGTACTGACTACTGAGTGGAAGATGACGTGATTGTATTTTTTTGTCTCCCAGTTGAACTAATCTCGCACACGAGAAAACCTTTTCCTTTTCTTTTTATCTTTGATTGGACAAATAGAATTAATTTTGTCCAGAATTGTAAATCATTGTGTTATGCTACTATTGTATGGGAGCATTAAATTTCTCCTGTTTGTAGCATGCATAACAAACCCTAAATGTTTTGTTTTGGAAAGTTTAAATTCTCGATTCATCTATATAGATGGTCCGAAATTTTAAACTAAAATTCTGACTCGTTCATAGAGCTATGAACCGAGAATTTAATCTTTCCAAACAAGGTCTTAAATAAAACAAAGGGATCCAAAAACGCACACAAAATAGAGGAAAACAAGGCCAATCTCGATCCTATCTCCGTACCGATTATCCCCTTCCGATTATCCCCTTCTATCCACACACTCGCAAGCCGCGCATGCGCGCCCTCCTGTCCACCACCATGGCGTCCATCAGCCTCCTCTCCCTCGCTCCCACCGCCACATTCCTCCACCTCCCCGCCCCAACCACCACCTCCTCCTGCACCGCCGCTCCCCGCCCCCTCACCGGACGCCACTCCCTCCTCCGCGCGCGTGCACCCTGCCGCGTCACCGTCGTGTGCAGCGCCGCCGCGGCGGTCGAGGCCCCGGAGGCAGAGCCCGTGGAGAAGTTCCGGCTCGACAACCTGGGCCCGCAGAAGGGGTCGCGGCGGCGGCCGAAGCGTAAGGGGCGTGGTATCGCGGCGGGGCAGGGCGCGAGCTGCGGGTTCGGCATGCGAGGCCAGAAGTCGCGCTCGGGGCCCGGAGTGCGGCGCGGGTTCGAGGGTGGGCAGATGCCGCTCTACCGCCGTCTTCCCAAGCTCCGCGGCATTGCCGGCGGTGAGTCACTTTAAGCTAAGCTTTCCCTACCCTCCTCAATTGAAGCCTTACACACTAAGCTCTAGACTCTAGTACATGTAAATGCTTGCGCCGCTTCTACATTGTTCATATAATATGCTCATTAACTTTGAAGCACACGATTCAGCTAGAACGCATTAATAGCTTTTATGAGAATGGCTGTCATTGAGAAGTAACCTGATGCTAATTCTACCGTGCCTTTTCAGGAATGCATATTGGGTTGCCGAAGTATGTGCCGTTCAACTTGAAAGACATAGCGCGTGGTGAATTCAAGGATGGTGACGAGATATCATTGGAGTCCTTGAAATCGAGGGGATTGATCAATCCATCTGGCAGGGAAAGAAAGCTTCCACTGAAGGTACAACATATGATGATTATCCCTTTGTTGCGGCATTCTCTTCATAGGTTATTTTATGGAACTTCGTCTGTGTGAGAAATATAGACCTTTGGTCGCATATGTTGTTGGATTAAACGGTCAATCTACTTATTTTTGCACTTCACAAATGTGGCTGCATCATGACTGCCTGAGCTTATCTGTCTATAGCAGCAACTACCAAGTACAACAGCTTGAGTTTCACGATGTCTGTTGGGATCAATTTTGGTCAGCTTGTGTTGGATGAGCACCAGTTGGTGTGTTGAGTGTTTTTTGTTGACAATGTTTCCATTACGCTTAGTTTCTATGAAGTGTGACAAACTATATTGGGGTGAGTAGATATCACAGGGAAGTTGGGAGTTTGCATATCCGTCAAAATAAACATGAAGTAGTATCCAGACCTCCACCAAAACCCGGCTTCCTTCCTCGCAAAAAAAGAGAGAAAAGTGTCCTTACATGTATCACTGCATCAGTCCACCGCACCATCAATATGACCAAAAGATGATATTACCCCTAAGTCTTCAGCATCTTCAGCATGAGTTTGGCAGATTGTTAGAGATGATTGCATTAATGTGGTACTGGGTTCGCCCCTCGTAGAGGGCAGTGGTATGGTGCTTGATTACTGGTGTGGTGAAGAAGGGAAGAACGGAGTTTCAGCGTCATAAATGGTGTGGCAGCCATAAGGGATTGTTTTTGCCTCTCTTATTTTCTCAGACACTATGATTTAAGTGATCAATTAGAAGATAATCACATCTATGCGTAATTTTCTAATAATATGGTGAGATTGGGGACACAATTTAACTGTTCATTTTCTGCGAGTCTACAATGGAACTATGTAAATAAAAAACTTAACATAAGCAAGACGGTTGGCTTTCCCCCCTTAGAATAACGATTATATTGTCATATGCTCCACAAGTACGCTTTTTCATGTACTTATTCAGGTTGTAAGTAGATTCCATCTGCCACAGTGTGACCATTATTTGTACCTTATGGTCCTTATTTTACATGTCTTATTGATTACCAGATAGTTTAATCTTTAACATAACCTAGTTGATTACTGGACTGCCACGACAAGAGTAGTGACAGAACTCCTGTTGCAGTACAAGAATTTGTTCACACCCTTACAATGTTGGCAGATAATTGAACGTGCTAGGTAGCTTGTGCCCTCCAGTTTATATATAAAACTGCAATATCATTAGCTTGACAACTTGAAAATGTTCTCCGAGAGTGGATCTAAAGTCCACCTTGAATAGCATAACTGTTTAACTTTCATTGTATTATTTCTGGCCTCACTTAGTTGGCCTTTTTGTATCATTGTTGCATGATGTTGGAATAACACCTTGTCCATTCCAATGGGCATAAAGGCCAACATATACAAGTTATATATGTATAAAAATATACAAAGAACACTCTATATAAGTCATATCTAACATCCCATTCGAAATTATCGTGGATCAACAACACTGAGTTTGGAGAGGTAGAAGTCGTGCCGAGCTCTAGTCTGTGTTTTGGTGAAGAAATCTACTAACTGAAGCTCCAAAGCCACATACTGAAGAGCAGTAACTTGATCCTACACCAGCGATCTTATGAACGAAGCATCTACTCCAACATGCTTTGTGAGCTCATGCTTCACTGGATCTCGAGTAATGCTGATCACACTAGTACTGTCTGATAAGAGAGAAGTCGGCGCAGAAGCTGAAACAACGAAAACCTCAAGTAGCCACCGAAGCCAAGTGATCTCAACTGTCAATGCTGCCATGGCTCGTAATTCAACCTCAGCACTCGAACATGAAGCAACAGTCTGTTTCTTGGTCTAACAAGCAATCAGAGAGCAGCCAAGGAAAACACAATAGACAGAAATAGATTGGCAATCAGAATGATCGTTAGCCTAGGTCACATCAGAGTCCGCCTAAAGCTGCAAAGGGCTGAAGCGAGGAAAGAAAAGACGACGACCGATAGTCCCACAAAGATATTGTAGAACACGAAGATGACTATAGTGGAGCCGAGTGGGAGTAGAAACGAACTAGCTTAGAACGTGAACATGGTGAAAAATGTCAGATCTAGTGATCCAAAGGTAGACAAGGTTACCGACAAGATGGCGGTAGCTAGTGAGATCCTTAAGAGGCTCCCCATCAGTGGGCCGAAGGTGAACACTAAGCTCCATATGAGTGTCCACCGTGCGCTGATCAGTGAGACAAACGCGAGCAAGGATATCCTAATTGTACTTCACCTGAGAGAGGTAGTAGCCCCCAGGCGTGGAAGTGATCTCAATCCTAAGGAAGTAACGAAGATGACCCAAATCAGATATCAAGAACTGCTCACTGAGATGCTCCTTCACAAAATCAATGTACTGAGAGTCGTCCCCAGTAATGATCATATCATCCATATACAGGAGTGTCCGACTCCAAGAAAAGGTTTGTATAAAGAGGGTAGGGTCGTGATTACTGATAGAGAAGACAACAACAGTGATAATAAAGGAGAAGTGGTCAAACCAAACACGAGGGGCTTGCTTGAGCCCATAGAGAGAACGACGAATGCGACAAACCATACCAGTAGGGACAAAATACCCAAGGCGACTGCATGTAGACCTCACGCAGCTCGCCATTGAGAAAGACATTCTTGACGTCCAGCTGAGAGATGGACTACTGTTGAACAGATGCCACAACAAGAAGCGTGCGAATAGTGGTCATGGGGCAATAGGAGCGAAGGTCTCATCGTAGTAACGACTATGCTCCTGCTGAAAACCACGTACCACAAGACAACCTTGTAGCACTCAAGAGAACCATCCGAGCGGTCTTAATCTTGTACACCCACGTGCACTTCATGAGAGTGACACACACAAGTAAGGGCACAAGATCCCAAGTGGCAGTACGCTCCAAAGCAGTAATATCAGACATCGCAAGCTGCCACTCAAGGTGAGAAGCAGCCTCGCGGTAGGTCGTAGGCTCGAAAAGAGCAACGATTGCGAAGTCGTAGTGCTTAGGAGGCCTGACAGTGCGACGATCACGAAGATCGTATCTGGGAGAAGGCAGAGCATGACCCAGCAAGGACAGAGGAGAGCTGGGAACATGGCCCAACAAAGACGAAAGCTCAACTGGAGAAGAAGGGGTAGGTCGAGGACGGCGAGAGTAGTGCAAGGGAAAGGGCGGAATCTCAACAAAAGAGTTGGAAGGAAACTCCAGTGGAGGGGGAACAGGTGGAGCCAGAGGAGAGGGAAGCGAAGAAGGTGGAGACAGAAGCGAAACAGAAGTGAAAAGCTAAGTGTCAGGAAAAGTCGGAAAGGAGATTGACTCAACAAGAGAATCTGAGCTAGCAGTAGACGGACAAGGGTAGTAAGGCCAGGACTCATCGAAGGTGACGTCACGAGAGACCCTCATCCGGCGAGCAACAGGGTCGTAGCAGCGATAACCCTTATGCTCAAGACTGTAGCCAAGAAAAACACACTCAACTGACTTAGCAGTTAGCTTGGTGCGCTTACGAGGTGGAAGAACGAAACAGACACAGCCGAAACAGCGATGAATGTGACTGTACTCGTGAGCTCGAACGTAGAGACGCTCGATAGGAGTAGAACCCTAAAGAGCAGTGGAAGGCTGCACATTGATGACAAAAGCAACAGTGGAGTACAGTCTCAGCCCAAAAGTGAGGTGGAACAGAAGATGCGAGCATGAGAACGCGAGCTGTCTCAAGCAAGTGACGATATTTACGCTCAGAGATACCGTTCTGAGCGTGAGCACCAAGACAAGAGTACTTGAAAAAGTACTCTGCTCAGCGAGAAATCGACGCAAAGCAGCAGATGGATACTTGTCAGCAGAATCAACACGAAAAACACGAATGATCGAATCAAACTGAGTGCGAACCATGGTGGCATAACTCTGGTAAATCGAGAGAACACGGCTGAGAGGACATAAAGTAGATCCAAGTATGACGAGAATAATCATCAATAAAGATCATATAGTATCGACAATGTTCACCTAGGCGTTAGGCGGGCAGTGGGTGGCCGCCTAGCGCCTAGGGTGCCTAGGCGGGGCCTAGGCGACCGAACAGAATTGTAAGTATGAAGCAAGCGGGATGAACACAAAATAGCAAGCATCAGACCAAGCTTATGTATATGTTACATGTATGTATATGTGTAATTATATAAGAAGAGATGTTACCTTGGTGTGATGCGAATATATTTGATGACTTGATGTAATGACCTTGATGAGTTGATGTAAAAATTAAATATATTTTATGAAACATGAGTTGATGACTTGATGTAATAAAAATATAATTCAAACAAATAACATCAAATTGCCTTAGACACATAGTTTTCACTTCTCACAAATAAAACAAACAAGCCAAATATAAATAATTCATAAGGTCTCACAAATAAAACAAGCAAGCCAAATATAAATAGTTCATAAGGAAGGACACTTAAGCAAGCACGATGACATGATAAATTGATACTCAAATGAGCGAATGGCTAGTCATCTTCTTCCTCATAATTTTTTGTTGGAAACACTTCTTCTTGGTCGGACTTATACTCAATTTCCTCCTCATTGACCTCCTCTTCTTCGGTATCGGATTTGAAATCTTCTTCATGAAGTTGTCTCACTCTTGCGCTCCTACGAAGTTCTAAGACCTTGTTAGCCTCACATATCTTTTCAATTACCTTTCATGTAAGCCCCGTAGCGAACTCAACATCTTGATCAATCAACACTCCATACTCCCACCCTATGCCCTCGGATTTCCTCTTAAGGCTATCGGTAGTCACCTCCACCGTGGCCGACACAACCGATGACATCCTACATTTCATGAACATTGATAAACAATTGTTACAAACTTACAATCATAATTGCTACTTGCTAATTGCCTACTAAATAGTAAGCACCACAATTGACTACTAAACAGTAATTGCTATTGGACGCACTGCCACTGCTACTACTACTAAATCGCACTACCGAGTGCGCAACTGCGCACAAGAGCAGAGCAGAGAGGAGGCGAAGCGAGCAACGAGGGCCAGAGGGAGGTAGAGCTAGAGCAGAGAAGGCGGCTGACCCGGGGGGCGACTGGACGAGGCGCAGCGACGGGGAGCCGAGAGGAGAAGCCGCGCGAGCGACGGGGAGCAGAGCAAGAGGGGATGAAATCGGATAGGGTTTGTCTGTGACCACAAGGTGAGAGCCTCAATTACCTTCTTTTTAGTTTTCTCCCCTGTGCGCCCAGCGCTGCCTTTGACCGCCCAGCGCTACCGCGCCTTGCCCGCTTAGCTCCGCCTAGGTCCGGCGTTGACCGCCTAGGCGGCCGAGCGCCCAAGGGAGTGATTTTGCCCGAGTCACGGCGGCGGCGTCGCCCAACGCCTAGGCGACCAAGGCGGGCGCCTAGGGGAACACTAAGTATCGATGACCCCCTTTCGAAACAAAGGGCGGACCCCAAATGTCGGAGTGAACAAGATCAAAAGGACAAGCCGATGCGGAATCACTAGAGGGATAGGGGAGCTGCAGCTGCTTGCCAGGCTTGAAATCCATACAAGGTAAATAGCTATCACCAAAGACAGACCCAAGAAAACCACGACCTACTATAGGCGATAGGCACGATCCACAAAGATGATCCAAATGATGGTGTCACTGAGCAAAGGAAGTAGTAGAGAAAGCAGCAAAAACAGAGGCATGTGTAGTGACTGACTAACTGGTGGAGACAACGGAAGGAAGGTGCAACCAATCGAGCTCCCAAAGACGCTGCAAATCACAGCGATCGAGGTTAGCACCAAGTAGAGTCATCGTGCGGTGGTCCTGGACACAACAAGAGTCGGATCGAAAAATAACACGATAGTGATGATCAGTGATCTAATCGGCCGTCATAAGCTGTATAGTAAGATTGGGAACATGAGAGACGGTAAGAACATGAAAAGAAGAAGTAGAAAGGATGCCTCAACTTGCAACAGGAAGAGATGTATCATCTGCAGTCTGAACAGTGGAAGGAAGAGCTGTGAGGCACACAGAAGTGAGTCGAGTAGAATCTAGTGTCATGTGAAAAGAATCACAAGAGTCCAAGATCCATGGAGAAAAGATACTGGACGAGTGAGGTGGCGGAGGTGAGGAGGACTGCTGAGAAGCAAGAGCCAAAAGAGCAGAGCCCGATGTAGCGGCGGCGGCGGTTTGAGGCAGCGGCAGCCCGGGGGAGGGGCGACGAAGGTCGGTGTCGCCTGGGCGCGTAGCCGCTAGAATCGCGGAGAGGAGCTCGTCACGCCCGAGCCACTCAACACGAGACCGTAGCGCGGTGGCCTCCGCCTTTGTCCTGGCGAAATGCGCATTGAGAGAGTCGTCCTCGTCGTTGGCGGTTGCGGTGCATGCGAGGAGGCGACGCTCGGCCTCCATCTAGGAGGTGACAACGTCGGTGGTACTCGATCTCCGGGGGAGAGCAGAAGTGGCGTCGAGACGAAGTCAAGGCGTCCGGATTCGGAGCAAAACTGACTCCGCTTTGCTCGGCATAGAGCAAAGAAAGGGGGAGCTCCGACGGTGCAAGCGCCGATGTTGGGAGAAACATGTGCTTGAGCAGCGAGAGCGCCGGGCGGCTTGCGCTGACGGCGCGCTCGGGCATCGCCTCGTCGAGAGAAACATGTGCTTGAGCGGCGAGAGCGCGAGGCAGCGTCGCTCGCTCCGGTGGTTATGAGTGGCACAGCGTTGGGAAGGAGCGGCCGGCGGTGCGGTGGCGTGGCGAAAACCGAGCCCCTGCGGGATCCGGCAATGGGAGCTTCGGGCGGTGCGTGGCAGAGGAGGTCTCACACGATGCAGAGAGCGCGGGCGGCGCTGACGGCGGCGGCAATCAAGTGGGATCTAGGGTTTGGGTTTCCAATGCTCTGATACCATATTGGAACATCTCCTTGTCTATTCCAATAGACTTAAAGGCCAATATATAAAAGTTATATTTGTATGAAAATATGCAAAGAACATCCTATACATATCATGTCATATCTAATACGTGATACTGTGATACATATAAGATAAGGTGTAGTGGTTTCTCTTATTAAAAAACACACAACTGACAACCCATGAGGCAGATTTAACATGAAAAACCCAAATTGGGGAGAAAAAACACAACGAGCACAAAGGCGATGTTCAACTATATTATGAGTTACAAGCAGTGTTAACTAATCCTGTGCGGCTAAAAGGGTATATATAAGGGTATAATATGACTCCAAGCTACAAAGGCTCCTGGCCCTACGCTCCCACAAACCATCCTCCCATCTGAATCATCAGAATTTGGATCGCAAATCAACATTTCTCACGGTAGGCTTTTTCCTGCTGGTAACAGTTGGTGTTCAGCAGATGTCATTCCTTTCGTCTTACTTTGGTAGAGCGGAAAGATGATGTAATGCCGCTGTTGCCAGTATATCATTAGAATGCTTGCAGAAACTAGTACTTATTAGTATCAGTTTCAGAAATAATCACACATTTCTGTGTTCTGTCCCAAAAAAAACTTTACCTGGTACTTGTGAATGACATTTTGTTTGGTCTGTATGTGAACTTTTTGTCCACCTATCTGTAGATTTTAGGAGATGGTGATGTATCAGTCAAGTTGAACATCAAGGCTGGGGCATTCTCCTCTTCAGCAAAGGAGAAGCTCGAGGCAGCTGGTTGTACTCTAACTCTGTTGCCCAAGCGGAAGAAATGGCTACCACAATCTTTTCTGAAGAACCAAGCTCGTGCAGAAGAGTACTTTAGCAAGAAAAAAGGCGCTGGTGAATCTGATGGAGCCTCTGCGTAGAATTCAGACACTGTACTTCTCTGCCCTTTTCTTTAGCATATGCTTATTACTCCCATATTGTTACTAAATTTTCTTGTACCATGAATTT
The DNA here is from genome assembly GCA_036346395.1 of Hsuehochloa calcarea. Taxonomy (NCBI): domain Eukaryota; kingdom Viridiplantae; phylum Streptophyta; class Magnoliopsida; order Poales; family Poaceae; genus Hsuehochloa; species Hsuehochloa calcarea. The sequence continues at coordinate 35,246,459 of CM070597.1, forward strand.
TGTATCTATTTGATATGCATTTTTATGCCTTTTGTTTTGTAAAATGTTGTCTATGTGGCTATGCATAGTCCCTTCTTGGGTTGTTTTTTGAAAGAAACCTGGAATCATACTGTCACGACTACATCTTCGACCAGGTCCACGACTAGGGCGGTAGTCACGTACTTCTTGGCCGAAGGTTATAGTCGTGCAGGGCAGCTCGACTAGTACATATACTAGGGATAAACACCGTGGAAAGGAGACTGACCGGCGACGGTTAGAGGTGGAACGACGCTTGGAGGATATGGTGCCTTACTGGGGTAGAAAGGATCTAGATTAGGGAGAAGGACTTGAGAGCATTGAAACTAATTCATATTATTGCTTACCCTAATGATTACAATAGGTCTCTTTATGTAGATGATTTTTCTAACAATTATAGATAAAATCAATCTAAATGATAACATTCCTAAGTAATAAGTGATATTTCTAACTAGATAACATTTCTAACTAACTAATCCATATATAAGGAAACTAATGAACTATTTAGGGAAATAGATCTTCTTAATTAACTAATCCCGTGCTACAGTATCAAGTACTATTTACGTGTGTGAATAGTAATTTCAGTTATAACAACTTCTCCGCTCCTTGACAAGCAGCTCGTCCTCGAGTTGTGGCGGCGGCCATAGCTGCAACCCTTGGAAGCCCCACGTCAACGAAGTATAGCGCTTCTGGCTCAATGTCGACGCCTCGAAGATTGCCGTCTCCACATGCTTGAAGTGGAAGCCTGACTGTTGATGCGACCCATCATACTAGCATAAGTGCCAACACACCCTTTGATAGGGTTTCACCATGGGAACCGCTAGTGTTCCCTTGGATGGTTCCGCATTGTTAGAGCTCCAGGCTGCAATGTCGCCGTCGTGCCTTGGTGCTCCGTCGCCTTAGCTTGATGAGTCGTCGCCTCGCCTTGGAGCTCCACCGCCACTGGACACGGCGTAGTTGTTGTTGCTGCTGTTGGGTGCAGCGTCGCCGTTGGCGGGGAAAACTCTGCCGTAGGGTCTGTGCCGAGCAAGCCATCTCCTAGTATGGCGGCGACTGTCGCAGGGGCTGCGCCGAGCAAGCCATCTCCTAGTATGGCGGCGACTGTTGCGGGGGCTGCGCCGAGCAAGCCATCGCCCGGTGCGGCAATGATCGCTGCAAGGGCTACGTTGACCAAGCCGTCGCTTGGTGTGACGATTTGTGGTCTGCCCACCTTGATCATCTCCACATGCGTCAATCGTGTGCTATGCTTTTCCAATCGGTTGTTGATGGTGACGAGCTGAGCGTCGTGGTTGTCTATCGTCAGGGGCATGCCGTCGAACCGAACGATGAGCTGAGCGAACACCGCGGCCGTGTCCTGAGGGTCAAAACCGTCGTTGTTTTATATGATCAATGCAACGGTTGGCTCTGATACCAAGTTGTCACGACCAGGTTCGTAGTCATGACCAAGTTCACGATCAGGTCTTGGCCGAAGGTTGTAGTCATGCAGGGCAGCTTGGCTTTTACATGTACTAGGGATAAACACCGTGGAAAGGAGACCGATGGCGACGGTTAGAGGTAGAATAGCGCTTGGAGGAGAGGGCGCCTTGCTGGGGTAGAAAAGGATCTAGATTAGGGAAATGGACTTGAGAACATTGATACTAATTCCTATTATTGCTTACCCTAATAATTACAATAGACCTTCTTATATAGAGGGCTCTTCTGATAATTATGGAGTAATATGTGATATTCCTAACTACTAGATAACATTTCTAACTAATAAATAACATTCCTAATTAAGTAATCTATATATAAGGAAACTAATCAATAGTTTAGGGAAATAAATATTCTTAATTAACTAATAGATAATCTTTCTAACTAATAGAAAACTTTTCTAATTAACTAATCCTGATGCTACAGTCGTAAGTACTGTTGATGCACATGAATAGTAATTCTAACCTATAATATATATATATATATATATATATATATATATATATATATATATATATAACCCAGAAATCAGACTGAATTTAAATTTAGTTCCAAAAAGGTACTCATTTTGTAACACCACAATCCTTGCCCTTAGATTTCAAGTTGCCTGTAGTTGATTGCGTTGGCTCAACATGCATCCAGCTCTGCATAACGGCTAGCAGTCTAGCAGTATTGTTCATGTGGTGTTATCTGTTCGTACATCTAACTCACCACATCCTGTGGTCTATAGTTCGATGGACGTTTATTTTTTAAAAAAAAGAAAGAAAGAAAAGACACTTCGTCTCTTTAAAAACAATTTGGGCTATTTGCTCGTATTTTTAAATACATATATCATTTCCGTGCCTTCATTTATGCCCTGATGTAAACCTGTGTGCTTTTTAACTGTGCATGTACTCTCTTTCGTGATTTCTGGACAGTGGACACGCATGGAGGGCATGCATACTTATATGATGCACTGCTCATCCACTGATAAGATGGGCAATTATTATCCAGGAGTACAAGTCATTCTACACGCGCTTAACAATTGAGTTGTGAACGCAACATTTCAGCAGAACTCATCCTTGGATTTCAGCAGAACTCATCCTTGGAGGTTGCGTGTTTGAAGAAGCTAGATTAGGACAATGTTACAAGGTATATATAGATTGATAAACTTACTTATTTAACTAGAATATGTAGTAAAATACAAACATGTTCTATATAATAAATCTTTGTAGCACCTATGGACTATGGAGTCTAACACTGGCACTGTCACATTACAAGGAATTTCGTGTTTGACTTAATCTAACAGTATGGATAACACATCCCCCCTGGAAACTAATTACTACAAACATAACATCACTTCAATTTTTTTTTGCATCGAGTTTTGCACTGCGATGTTGAAATAGGACGCACATTCCGTTCTCTCTCTTGGCTAATAGGGAGTGGGTGATCCATGAATTCTAGTCAGTGTTCCTATACAAACACTACCTTTTCTCTATGATTGTTCAAACATTTATGCATGGTAATTAGTGGTTTCCTGTTGATTTCAGAAAAAAAAGGGGTAGTGGTCCTTGTCGAGGCTTGTCCTATTTGGATGTTATACATATATCGATGATTATTGTGCTGATCTGTAGTATCATTGTTTAATTGTCTTATTGTCTCTCATTTCAGTTGCTTACATGTCACTGAATTATTCGGCATGTTGTGCAGTTGGTCTGAATTCCATTCCACCCAAGCACTAATTTATGGCTGTTTTTCAAGTCAAAACTGAGAGGAGCCCTTTTTGGTTTTAGATGAACATACAGCCCATCGCCACTATTGAAAAGTGAAAACCGTAAGCATTAGTTTAGCTGATTTCCCATGAATGTTGTATGGCAAGATTTTGACTAGTAGAATTTAGTCTTCAGTAGTTTAATATTAGATTGACACACTAGTTAAGAAACTCGCTGACCTATTTAATAAGCATTTGAAGTCCAATATCACTGCAAATATTTGAACAATACACAAGTCTGGACCCGTAACAGCACTTTAAATTTGGCTAGAAATATCCTTGTAAAGTCTGCATTGACCGATGGACGCAACGCAATGGAACGGCAACTTCCTACGTTTAGAGCTGTTCCGAGCAAAGTTGCAGATAAAAACTAGAAATGGAGACACTGTCGTGTAGTAGTTAATCATAGATCTAGGGAAAGTACGTCGGCTGTGTTGACAGTCTGCAAAAATGCCTGATTTCTGTGGGTGAGGCGAGAGGAGAGAAAGGTCATAAAGCTAGGCTAACGCTGCTACTAATAGGCAACGTAATTATTCACCACTATTCCCGTTTCAAAGCCTGCACTGTCAGTCTATTATACAGAGTGAATGCTTGTTGACAACGTCGCTTGTTTTACAGTTGTTCACTGAAATATCCATGTCAACCACCATCGTCCCCTTCTCAATTCTAGACTTTAGACACGCATGGCATACGCTGATACACACGTAAATACAGTGGTTGTCTAGCACAATTGGTGCTTCTCAGACAGAGCCCCTGGCGCACGGAAGGACATCCATCCACTGCCGAGCTCGGCCCGGCCTGAAGTCTGAACCACCAGCGGATGGAGCAATAAATTCCGTCCGCTGGCGCGGGCGTGCCGGCGGACCAATCAAGCGGCGCCCTTGCCGAACCGGGTCCGAAAAATGCCTCGCCCTGCTTCCGCTTCCACGGCCTTCCCCCCAGCAACAGCGACGTCAAGATCGCCTCGTAATTAACTCCCGTCCCCTTTCGCGCCAACCGAACAACCAAACCCCTCGTGGCCCGGGGTGGCAGGCAAAGGCAGAGAGAGTCGCCCGTCCGCTCATCTGCTCGGCCCAACCAACACCAACCCGGCGCCAACCAAAACGCATTTAACGCCTCCCAACCGCGCTAGGCGCGAGCAAGCTGCCTCCCACGCGGCGCCACCCAACCCAAAAATTTTCCCGTCTCTTTTTTTATTAAAACTTCCCGGCGCTAGCCGCACACGGAGAAGTGCCGCGGCCACGCGGACCCCCCAACCAAAAACACCTAGTCACCTTCCCCTTCCCTGCTCCCTCCCCCGCGATGGCCATTAATTGCGAGTCCAACCACGGTGTTGTCATTACCCGTCCCGTCTTGTGGCTCGCTCGCATTTAGGATCCGATCGATCGACCTGTCAATGGCCGGCCTCGCGACATGGGTGTGCGTGTGATCACGCGATGCAGGTAGTGGACCTGACTCGCGGGTGCCGGCGCGCCCGGAGCTGTCCGATACTCTGAATCGGACGGCCGCTGTTGTTCTAGTATGAGCTAACTGTTGCCATTAATACGAAGCAATTTTTGTTGGAAATGTCTATAGATATTTCGACTGCTTTTTTTCCCCCCTCGTGAAATCAGTCAGATTTTGACAACTTGGATAGCTTCCGCGTTAAAAAAAAATGAAGCATGACACATCCTTAATGAGTCCGCAAAACATTAATGGGTCAAGAATTCTTAAATTATGTGCCTTTATTTTGTTTTTATTTTCGTCATTCGTGAAGCCAATTAACCAAAAAAGTTAACACACCATTAATTCTAACGGGTTGTGATTTTACGGGCTTTTATTGTCCTTTAATTTTCGGACCTTTTCGTCATTATGTAAGCCCAATAGGGAGAAAATAAGCCCAGAACATTGGAGTAACATAGTACTTGGCCATCAAGTAAGAAACATGTGATTTCGATGGACCGAGAGGGAAAAAAGAAAGAAAGAAAGGAAAATGACCTAGAAGAAGGGAGCTAAGGCACGAAAAATATGCAAGAAGAGAGCAAATGTATGATTTAAAACATGAAAGTTGCTGAAAATTCTTCTTTCATATCAATGCAACAAGTTCTACTCCATTCGTGTTAAAGTATAATAAAGAAGTTGTGTTAGAGTTGGATTGTATCTTGAGACTATAAATAAAAGGTGTGGAGGTCCCGTGAGATATCACACAATTATTCCCCTGAAAGATCTACATGGTATCAGCGCCAAACCCTAAATCCTAAACATACCTTAAGATCCATATTCGCCGCCCACTGTCGCCATCCAGACCCCCGCTCATACAAATCCGCCGCCGCCCATCCAAATCCATCGCCGCCTACTGCTCGAGCTACATCGCAACCGTGCCTCGCGGGCGTGTAGGCCTCCATGCCGCCGCTGGTCACATTGCACGGCGGCCATGCCGCTCGGAGCACGAGGGCTCCCGCGGCGCCACGCCTCGCAGCACGAGCCGAGGACCCATCACCTCCTCTAGGGTTGCTCCGGTCGCTATCACCAAGCAGGAAGAAGGGTAGGAGAAGGACATATTGGAATCCGAGTCGGGGGAGAAGGAAGAAGAGTCGGTCGAATGAAGAAGACCCAGGAGAGGCAGTAAAGAAGAATTAGTTTGGCCGAGCTTTGTTCGGTTGGAAGGAAAAATCGGTCGAGCTCTGTTCGGTTGGAAGGAAAAAATCGGCCGAGCGAGCTCTGTTCGGTTGGAAGGGAAAAATCGGCTGAGCTTTGTTCGGTTAGAAGGAAAAAATATTACAGTTATGTATGATTAGGTAAAGGTAGACATTGAGATTCGACGGAACGTTGATACGTGAAGGGTTGCCATGATCGTGGGAGATACGTGCGGCATATCTTGATTGTGATTTGCATTGCTACAGTTGTGTGGGAGTATGACTCCAGAGGAAATTGAGACTACGAGAAAGCAGGAGGAAGAAGCCGCGATGAGGGAGATAGAAGAGAAAAGAAAGGCAATAGTTAAAACTACTTCCCAACTAGTAACTCAAGGTGATATGAGAAGCATGTTACAGGACCTTTTCACAACGGGTATGATGATCCGAGGGATGGTGCAGAGTCATCTAACTTAAAGCTGGAGCTGATGTCGAATGATGTAAAGTTGAAAGGAAGTAAGAATTACCTGAGTTGGTCTAAAAGGGCTCAGGTAATTCTGAGGACAGAGGGGGTGTACCTGCGGGAGACTTGTGTTGAACCTGAAGACAAGGCGAGCATGGATCGGAGGATCTGGAACACCACCAAATCTGTGGTGGTAGCTTAGTTGCTAACTTCGATGTCTCCATCCATCGCCCGGATGGTGGAGATGATGCAGAGTGCACCAACGATGTGGAAGACGCTGAGCGATATGTACTTCGGGGCAGGAAATGTGATGATGGGGGTGGAGGTCTAGGGCAAGGTGGAGTCCCTGAAACAGGAAGAGAAGATTATCCAGGAGTATGCTAGTGAACTACAACAACTGTGGACAGATTAAGATCACTATAATCCACTGCAGTTAACATATGCTGGTGACATTGAGGCTGGCAGGGTGTGGCTGCAATGCAGACGAGTTACACATTTTCTAAAAGGACTGAACCCAAAGTTTGAGAGTAGAAGGGTGTTGGGACCCAAAAATACAATTATGGACCCTTTGTGTATAATGCACTAGTCTAGGATCACGCTAGTGCACACAATGTTAATATTGATGAATACTGATCCACACAAGGCGAATAATAGAATGAACGATTAACTTGAATAACAAATAATGGTTTGGACCTTATGGTCTAGTTTACACTTATTAAGCCACGTAGGGCTGACAAAAATAAATAAGCATCAGCGGAACAAAACAAACTCTAGCGAAAACCCATCGACTCGCCACAGGCAACCGACTGGGATCAAGACCTAACGATCAGCAACCTCGTAGAACTCCTCCTCGAAGGTAGGCGACGATTCCTCCACTTCAGCTAAATGATTGCGGTAAGAGTGAGTACTATGAGTACTCAATAAGTTGTACCACAGAATGCAATTATAGATGATGGCTTATTACAAATAAAATAGCTCATTTGCAATTGAATACAAATAATAGATTGAAAACATAATTAAAAATAAATAAACAATATTAATTTGATAATTATTTTCACAAAGGACACAAAGCCTAATCAAGTTCTTTCACACAACTGTACATGTTATCTCATACAACTTTTCTATCACAATTGTTTTATGAAAATCTACCGCTCGTGTGAAATTCCCTAGCATATCCATGACCACGGACGCAGCTATTCGAATAGATTGTGTAACATTGTACAGAGGTTGTACACTTTACCCACACAATATAACTAGTGTAGCTAGCACCAATCATAACAAAATCTTTTCAAAACTTTATATCAATAATTGACACTCCCGATATGTTTTACTGCTGACTCCAACCCCCACATAGGCGGTTAGCCCGATGCACACCGTTGAACTTAAAGGCAGTGAACCGCTCATAAATATGAATAGTCACAGAGATAGAAACATACATCCACCTTGGCACGCAGCTTAAACTACATGCCTGAGTAATCAATATCAAGACTCCATAATTTACTAGGTTAGACCCATCCCATACCAGGTACGTGGTCGTATAGTTATGGCTCAGCTTAATGGTGCACAAAGTTACGTCCTTAATTGACCAAGGTGGGACTGCCAATATTTTAACTAAGTATCTGCCAATATTCTAACTAGGTATCATTTTTCCATTTCCCATGCACTGAGCTCCACCATGACACACAGTTCACCCACTCGCCTCAGTCTAAATCTTTTTCTACCTTGTTGGTTAAGGGCAACATATGCCATCAATTAGTAATAGCACACAGCACACAACACACAGTTTTTCACAAAGTTCTATAATCACTTAGTCAAGTTTATATTTGTAACTCGAATAATATGAATGACTCATTCATGGCTAAGCATACTATTCGTATCTAACCAACCCACGTTGGTGCTATGATATTACCAACTAGTAATTAACAAAGCTAGGGTGACAAAAGATCATGTCATTACAATAGGCAAGAGTGGATATAAACAAATTGGATAGATAACTAATCTCAAAGTATTTAAATAAATACTTAAAGTAAATACAATAATTTGAATCAAAGTAATTTTAAAAAACTAGGTTCAACATGGTCAAATGTACAACTTACCTTGAAATAAATCTTGGAACTGGTCTTAGTCTTGGTGAACTCCTCCTTCCTCGAAATTCCCCGAAGAATCAACGTCTCCTTGTAAACGAAGCAAATAAGTAAAATAAATATGAAACAAAGACAAAAAAACTCAAAAAATTAAATAAAAATCTTTAAAAAATAGAGCATGAATTTAGATGAATTTAAAAATTTGAATTGGCTCAATCGGAGTTCGTATGAGGAAGAACAGACTTTTGAAAGACATAAACCTAAAGAAATAACAAAATTGATTTTTCTAGATTTTCCCAAAAACTTTCTATTGGAAATTCCAATTAATGACATTAGCATGATGTCAGCCCTGAATTTCAAAATTAAAGGAATATCTAGGAAAAAGGAATAAAGGCTGACATGTGGGACCAAGGTCTATAGACTTGGTCCACACAATCGGTTCATGGGTCTACGGGTTCATGGTCTACGGAACAGTGATTCTGACCGGTGGGACCCATAAGTCAGAGATACGGCTCAAGGTGAATTGGATCTACGAGGTTTCGATCCAGTTTAGGGTTTGGCTGTGCCACACACGCGCACACACAGGTGCTAGGGCTGACGTGGCAGGTGATAAGGCGGTAAGGTGGCATGCCACGTCACTTTGCCGACGGCGAGGGCTCTAGACCCGAGGGTCTTCGGCGATTGGCGACTCTCCAGTGACGGCAAAGGTGCGCGATAGGTAGAGAGTTCTTTGGGGATCACGATTGTATGCTCATTGGTCCAAGGGGACGACGAGGCTGGCCAGAAAAACATCACTAATGGTATCCTCTTTTTATGTTTCTATTGTTTCTCATGTTCCCAAACTAACCATGCAGCTCATATCTACCTATTAGCTCACTGATCATGGTTGTCGTGTTATTCTCGATTCTGATTCTTGTTGTGTTAAGGATCAATGCACGGGGACTCTGGTTGGTACTGGCCCTGGCCGTCGTGATTAACAACGTCTTTGAGAGCTTGACTGGCTTCATCTTCCTTCCACTGCCCCTGCCAGTCTTGTCGCCTCCATCGTCGCAATTGCTTCTGTCGCATTCTCCACTACGTCTTTTGCTCAATGGCATCATCGTTTGGGACATTTTTGCGAGCCACGTCTATCTTCTTTACTTCATCGAGGTCTTTTAGGGTCAGTGCTTGATAATGCTTCTCTAAATTATCAGAGTTATAAACTTGTTAAACAACTTCAACTTTGGCTGCCCCCACACTTCTGGGCTGAGGCTGTTTCTACTACCACTTTTCAGATTAATATTCAGCCTTCTTCTGCTCTTCAGATGGGATCCCAGTTGAGCGTCTCCGTGGCAAGACTCCTGACTACTCTAGTCTTCGTCTCTTTGGGTGTATGTGCTATGTTCTTCTTGCCCCTCGTGAGCACACCAAGCTGACCGCTCAGTCTATAGAGTACGTTTTTCTGGGCTATAGCGCTGAGCATAAGAGATATCGTTGTCGAGATCCCATTGGCCGACGGATGCGAGTCTCTCGGGACGTCACTTTTGGCGAGTCTCGTTCTTTCTACCCTCGTTCTTCTCCTTCCACCACTCCAGCATCTCTTGTCAAAGTTTTTTCTTTTCTGACTTTTCCTGCCACTCTCATAGTCACCACACCTCCATCACAACATTTGACCTCTCTGGTGCCTTCTCTACTATCATCCTCTCCAGAGGCTCCTCATGACCTTGTTCCTTCTTATCCTTTTTACTACACTCGTTGTCCATGAGTTGGGGATTCTCTTGATGCGCCATCTTCTTCTGATGGGTAATCTTCTTCTGCATCTCCTCCTTGATATGCTCTTCGTGATCGTTAGTCTATTCGGCCTCCTACGCGCTTTTGTTTTGCGGCTCTTGCCGAACCGACTTCTTATCATGATGCTGTTGTTCATCAGGAGTGGCAGCATACGATGGCATAGAAGATTGCTGCCCTTGAGCGTACTGACACATGGGATCTTGTCCCTCTTCGGCGCGGGTTACTCCTATCACTCTGATGGTTTTCTTGAGCGCTACAAGGCTCGTCTCGTGGCATGTGATTTTCAGTAAGAGCATGGTCGTGATCATGATGAGACTTTTGCTCCTGTGACTCACATGACTACTGTTCGCACTCTTCTTGTTGTGGCATCTATTCGGACATAGTCCATCTCTTAGTTTGATATCAAGAATGTCTTTCTCAATGGCGAGCTGCTTGAGGAAGTTTATATGCAACCAACACAAGGGTATTTTGTTCCTGAGGGTATAGTTTGTTGCCTTCGCCGATCTCTTTACGGCCTCAAGCAAACTCCTCGTGCTTGGTTTGATCGTTTATCTTTTGTTGTCACTACAGCTGGTTTCTCTACCAATGCTCACGATCCTGCTCTTTTTATTCGCACTGCGCCCCGTGGTCGAACGCTTCTCCTTTTATATGTTGATGATATGATCATTACTGGAGATGATTCGCAGTACACCACTTTTGTCAAGAAGCGTCTTAATGAGCAGTTTCTCATGTCTGATCTGGGTCCTCTTCGCTATTTTTTTGGGATTGAGGTTATTTCTACGCCTGGGGGTTTCTATTTGTCCCAAGAAAAGTATATTCAGGACCTTCTTGATCGTGCTTCTCTTACGGATCAACACATAGCTGAGACTTCCATGGAGCTTAATGTTCAACTTCGGCCCACTGATGGTGAGCCTCTTACTGATCCTACTCACTATCGTCATCTTGTTTGGAGTCTTTTCTATCTATGTGTCACTTATTTTGACATTTTGTACCCTGTGTATATCTTGAGTCAGTTTGTTTCTACTCCCACTCAGCTCCACTATAGTCATTTTCTTCGTATTCTATGATATCTTCGTGGAACCATCACTCGTTGTCTGTTTTTCCCTTGTTCTGGCTCTTTACAGCTCTAGGCATATTCTGATGCTACCTGGGCTAATGATCACTCTGATCTCTGGTCTCTTTCTACCTAATGTGTTTTTCTTGGTGGTTCTCTCATTGCTTGGAAGACTAAGAAGCAGACAACAGTTTCTCATTCGAGTGCTGAGGCTGAGTTGCGAGCTATGGCTTCGTTAACTGCGGAGGTTACTTGGCTACGTTGGTTACTTGAGGTTTTTGGTGTTTCTGTTTCAGTATCCACTCCTATTTCGTCTGACAGTACATGGGCTATTAGCATTGTTACTAATTCGGTGAAGCATGAGCTTACAAAGCATATTGGTGTTGATGCTTCCTACAAACGAACCCGGGTGCAGGATTAGATTATTGTTCTTTAATATGTGCCTTTAGAATTTTAGTTGGTAGACTTCTTCATAAAGGTGCAGACCAGAGCTCAACACAGCTTCTATCTCTCTAATCTTAATGTTGTTGATCTATCATAAGTTTGAGAGGGGGTACTTGATGTGTATTGTACAAAAGGTTCTTTGCATATATACCGCACATGTACTTGTATATATATTAGCTCATTTGGCTCATTTTGAATACATGTGGTATTCATAACATGGCAGTGAGTAAGCAATTTTAACATTGGATTTACGCAAGAAATATGCTGTGGTTTAGCATGTAAACATTTTGTTATACTACTGTAACGTGAACGCTAAGTAGTTTGCTTGTATGCTCTGACACAACCGAATTGACTATTGCGTTGGTTGCACAGGACGCACTAAGAGCTAGCATTATATGATGTTTTGGGTTCGACCCATGTGGTTGTAAACAAACGTATTGTTTGTCGAAAGCACAATGTATGGGCTCGTGTTAGGCGTACGCAGTGGCGGACCTAGGATTTTACCACAGGGTATGCCAAAAAAAAAATTTCTTATACAATTCGGTAAAACCATATTCTAATTCGATAAAACCTAAATCCAACAAAAATCTCAATAATTTTTTTTTTGACATTGAAAACTAGGAAATTAAATAATTAACTTTATTTTATTATTTTTAACTAAGAAAACTCTTTTTAAATCTTAGAAAATTTAATAAAATAATAGTTTTATTAATTTTATTTTTTGGTAACATACTTTGGGATGTTAGAGTCATTTGTGTATAGATTAACCATCTAGCCTGATCAATGTTAGTGTGAACTAAGTTTTATGTATGTGATGAACTAAATGTGAATGTGTGATAACTTGTAATTTTGTGAGTTATGACTTATGAGCTAAATATGGTAAACTAAGTGTTATGTTTGTGATGAACTAGTTAATGCAACTTGCTAGTGCCAATGTTATGTGTGGTTGCTGAAAATATGAATAATTTAAGGGGTTTTCATGTTCTGAAAAATATCTACGATCGTATTCGTTTCAATTCGTATTCGCTCTGTATTAAGATTCGATATTATTCGTATTCGAGTATTTGTATTCGTAAAATACATTAAAGAACATGATAAGCCTTAAATTCAAAAATTAAGCTAGAAACGACGACAAATCTTGATATAAATTGTTCAAATGAAATACAAATAATTCAAATATAGCCATAGAAAAGACTTACAATATTACTTGTTTATCCGCTTTCAATGACATGAATGTCTCGATTATATCATCTTCATCAACTTGGAAGAAAATATCCCGCTCAATGAATGTGACTAGACAATCATCCAAAACACTATCACCTAGCTTATTCCTTGACTTTGTTTTCACTATAACCAATGCAGAAAAAACTCTTTCAACACTAGCAGTTGCCACCGGTAAAAGCAATATCAATTTGAGAAGCAAGTAAACCATATCATACACTTTATGCCTCTGTGTTTCAACAAGCTTAACTGAGAAATCAACAATGTTGTCTAGACCTTGGAAGCGATCATCTCGTTGCATGTCATCGATAATTATCAAGTTGCAATTCAAGTTTTAGCAAATCATTGTTGGAGAAATCCTTAGGATAAAATTCAGCCAATCTACGTACCTTCCGTGCATCAAAAGAAGCAAAGGAGTGGGAAGGACTAAAGGCTGACATACAAGAGAGTAGCTCCATATTGATCTCATCAAACCGATTATCAAGCTCTTGACTAATTTGATCAATGACACCAATGTATACTTCTCTTCTGAAATGGTCATCATTTGTTTGGTTTCGGGCACGGGCATACCTTGCTGATTTTCCATAAGGCACATAAGCCCCATCCATAGCAGAACTTCAACATCATGTGTAATGCAAAAGAAGTGACCTCTCAAGAAAATTATCCCAACCATCGGACCTCAATTGTTGCATTCTACTCTTTGCCACATTAACAAGTGAGATTGCATTAAGAATATCTTGATCCCTTCTCTGCAAACACTCGGATAACTCATTTGTGTATCCAAGAATAACATACATTAAGTGCACAAAGAAAACGAACTCAAAGGTTTCAAATGCTCCAAGCACAAAATGTATCTTTGTCCAATCATCTTTATGTGAAATATCATCACCAAGATCAATGAGCACATCATGGATTGAGGAATACATAGTGATGATGCTACATATAGTTTTGTAATGAGAGCCCCACCGAGTCTCACCAGGCCTAGGCAAACCCATCTCTTGATTTAATCCACTCCCTGATTCAAGCTCGTATACATAGACGAAGACGACGACAGACGACTCGACTTCTCCGCGTGCGGTTACTCCTAGTCCCAGGCCAGCGCAGCCGCGAAGTTACTCGCGTCCGCGATATACATGCGTGCGGAAGCGCAGAAGCCGAACCGAGTTGCGCGATATGCGTGCGTGCGGAAGCGCAAAAGCCGAACCGAGTTTCTTTTTTTTTTACATAAAATTTTTCTATTATGTGTGTATGACTGCTGGACCCCAGGGTATGTCGTGGCCCACCTGGCATACCCTGTGGGTCCGCCCCTGGGCGTACGTACCCATTTGGTCGAGGCGGCGGCGGCTTCGGTGGCGGATGGCACGAAGGGGGCCGCGTAGGCCCCCGCTTGGAGGGAGTGGGCCGCACGGAGGTGGTCGTCGTCGCGTGGAGGCGGCCGGCGTCGTTCAAAGGATTGCGGAGCCGGTGCGGATGTGTCCGGCGTTGCGTGAGGGATCGCGGAGCCGCAGCGGAGGTGCGGAGGCCAGCGAGCGACTCTGCTACAACATATACTACAAACGCTAACAAGTCGACGGAAATATTCAAATCTATGCTTCAAACATGAAGAACTAGTTGGAAAAATCATCTCGAAGCCGAAGAAGATGAAGACGAACACCTACGGCTCCTCCTCTCCACTCGCTCAAGGTAAAACCAGACGTAGACGGTGACCACAATCTCTACGCTTCAAATCACCACTAGAAGGAGAAGAGTGAAAACTCACTGTAGCAGTGGACACCGCCTGCACCTCGCCGATTTCGACCAGGATGACGACTTGAAACCTCTGCTTTGGAACCAGCGGTGACGAAGACATCGAAGAGAGCACCCTCGGCTTCTGCCTAGGGAAGAAAATGGATTGGATAGTTTCCGATCGATTCGGATGGAAACATATTCGGATTTTCTCGGATCGTATTTTTCTCAGATAATTTTCGGATCGGAAATGGATTTCGATTTTTTTTGGTGGGAAACGGAAACGAATACAGTAGGCATGCTATCCGGCGGATACAGATACGGATTATCCGGATAAGACCAAGTTCGGATATTCGGATTTTGGCCAAAAAGAAGAGGATTTCGGCCCAAAAGAGAAAATGAGATTTTCAATTTTAAAAATGCAACAAATCAAATAGCCTTTTAGAAAATAGCAAATAGAGTTAAAAAAAATTATAGAAAAAATCACAAAAATTCGTTGAATTATTTTGAACTTAATAAAATTAATTACAAGTTAAAGTTGGTTTTTATTTTTGTACATAAATTATTTTTAATTCCTGAAAATAGGAATAACTTTTTTAAAATCCAAAAAATTCAAGAATTTTTTTTCATTTTCACTTTAAATCCAACAAAAATCTCAATAAATTTTATTTTTGACATTGAAAACTAGGAAATTAAATAATTAACTTTATTTTATTATTTTGAACTAAGAAAACTCTTTTAAATCTTAGAAAATTTAATAAAATAATAGTTTTATTAATTTTATTTTTTGGTAACATACTTTGGGATGTTATAGTCATTTGTGTATAGATTAACCATCTAGCCTGATCAATGTTAGTGTGAACTAAGTTTTATGTATGTGATGAACTAAATGTGAATGTGTGATAACTTGTAATTTTGTGAGTTATGACTTATGAGCTAAATATGGTAAACTAAGTGTTATGTTTGTGATGAACTAGTTAATGCAACTTGCTAGTGCCAATGTTATGTGTGGTTGCTGAAAATATGAATAATTTAAGGGGTTTTCATGTTCTGAAAAATATCTACGATCGTATTCGTTTCAATTCGTATTCGCTCTGTATTCGTATTCGATATTCTTCGTATTCAGAGTATTTGTATTCGTATTCGATCCAACAAAAAATATAAAAATAAATATAACAAAATTATTATCCATCAGTATCTGATCCATTTTCACCCTTACTTCCGCCCCGGCGTCTCGCCTCTCTCCCCCGTGCCCTTCCGGATCCCTCCGGTCAGGACATGGCAAGTTTTGCGTGCCGATCGAAAAAAAATTCAAAACAAATAGGCCCCCAGGTGAGAGACCGGATCGGTAACGGGTGGACTCGCGGACCCAGAAACATGCACACATATCAAAGCATATCGGAAGAACTAGAAAACTACTGAGATCAAAGAGAAAAAACATTCGACAGAAGTTTAGCACTTTCGTGCATTTATTTACGTGCCACAAAGAAAAACTGGACTTTTCCTGAAGAATAAAGGAAAACAAGGGAAATCAAAGAAATTGGGACACCTGTAAGGCATGAACACACACATGACTCATTTCCAAGTCAGCGTCAGCATTTGTTGGAGTAATGATTTTTGTTTAAATTGAGTAGTTATAACATCAGCTAAAAATCCATGTGATTGAGTTCAGCATCAGCAAGTTTCCGGGAAAAATAAGTTCTGACAGTTTGCATGGACCGCGAATGATTTAATCAGCGCGCATGTGGGTGATCGAGCTCATTGCTGATAGTTCGACTTTCAGTGAGTCCTTCTGTCCCAAAAAGAGTCGTTTCGGACATCAGCTTTGGACATCAATGTGGTTTCTAAAATACTAATTTGATCACTAATTTTTATTGCTATAGATATATAAAATCTAACAAAATTATATTTTTATAAAATTTCTTTTTAAGATAAATTTATACATACTATTTTCATATATTCAATTTAAATATTAAAAAATATCAAGAGCCAAAGCTTAAAAAAATTGACCATACCCAAAACGTGACCGGAGGAGTACTAATTAGATGGATCATGAGTTCTGTTCAATAGAAAGTTGAACGATGGATCAAGACTCAAGAGTAGCTCCTGTTTGCGCTTAAAAAAAAGTCGCAGAGCATAATACTAATCAACGTTATCTCCTAATACCGATTCCATTTCTAATTATAACAGAAATATCTAAGGATGATGAAGAAGACTAGCTGGAAGATTTTTACATTTCAAAGAAAATTAATTGACAAGCAGTGAAGACTCACGCCAATGCCTGTCAGGGGGAGCATGCATGCATGTATATATCTCCCTTTCACCAGCTACAATATGGATTACAAATGGTACGACATTCCCACCTGTGAAAATCCCTGACGCGAATAATTTAACAATCACGCCCAAGTTAACGTCCAATATAATTACTATTTAATCTTCTGTGAATGATCCTTACACATCCCACAAGTATAGGTTTTAATCCCTTTTTTATAGCGAAGAAACAAGAAGAAAAAAAGAGGGGGGTAGAGAGAGAAGAGAAAGAACAAAACACCATACTTCCACAAAGCTCCGAGAGTTTTAAGTACGACGCTAGCTTCGCGGGACGTACAAGTAGCGTACGGCGGTGCGGTGCAGCGGCGGCGCCGCGGTCATCACAGCTTGACGATCTCCGGGATGTCGACAGGGTAGCTGTGGATGCAGTCGTCCCATGGCCCGTCGGTGGGCGTCTTGATGGTGCGGAGGCACTTCCAGACGGCGCTGTTGCACTTGAAACCGCTGCCGAAGCCGATCTGCCAGACGCGGTCGCCGCGGCGCATGCGGCCCTTGGCCTCGATGTAAGCCAGCTCGTACCAGAGCGAGCTGCTCGACGTGTTGCCGAACCGGTGCAGCGTCATGCGAGAGGCCTCCACGTGCCGCGCCGACAGGTCCAGGTTCTTCTGTAGCTCGTCGATGACGGCGCGCCCGCCGGCGTGGATGCAGAAGTGCTCGAACGCCAGTTTGAAGTTCGGGATGTAGGGCTTCCACTTCTTGTCGATGAGCTTGCGGCCGACGAGACGGAAGAAGAAGAGCAGCTGCTCCGACATGGGCAGCACCAGCGGGCCGATGGTCGTGATGTTGGACTTGAGCGCGTCGCCGGCGATGGCCATCAGCTCCTTGGAGAGCGAGATGCCCGAGTGCCCCTGGTCGTCCTCCTCCTCGTACACGCACCGGTACGCGCGGTCGTCGGCGCCCTTGTGCGTGCGGACCACGTGCACCAGCCGGTACTTGGCCCGCCGCGCCTCCCGCCGCCGGTTCGACAGCAGGATCGCCGCCGCGCCCATCCGGAATAGGCAATTGGGCAGCAGCATGTCCCGCCGGCTCCCCCGGTAGAAGTTGGGCGTGATGATCTCCGTCGACACCACCAGCACGTTCGAGTTCGAATGCACCTGTACGTGTCCGACCCATATCGTTCGTTAATTGATCCTTAGTTAAATAAACACTCTTAATTAAGAACAGCTCGTACTCATAACTGAAGTAATTACCTGGAGCATGTCTCGGGCGAGGTCGAGGGAGATGAGTCCAGCGCTGCAGCCCATGCCGGAGAGGTTGAAGCTGCGGATGTTGCTGCGGAGCTTGTACCTGTTGATGATCATGGCGGAGAGCGAGGGGGTCGGGGAGAAGAGGCTACAGTTAACGACAAGGATGTCGATGTCTTTGGGCTTGAGGCCGGTGCGGCGGACGAGGTCGTCGATGGCGGAGAAGATGACAAGCTGCGCCTCGGCGCGGGAGGCCTCCATGCTTGGGTTGGGCGGGATGTAGTGGTTGGCAGGCGGGAGGCAGGTCTCCTCCCCGAGGCCCGAGCGCTCGAGGATCCTGGTCTGG
The DNA here is from genome assembly GCA_036346395.1 of Hsuehochloa calcarea. Taxonomy (NCBI): domain Eukaryota; kingdom Viridiplantae; phylum Streptophyta; class Magnoliopsida; order Poales; family Poaceae; genus Hsuehochloa; species Hsuehochloa calcarea. The sequence goes on from CM070597.1 coordinate 35,264,928, forward strand.
AAGCGCACGCTCTTGTCGTCGTCGCTGATGAGGCGCGTGTGCTCCATGAAGGTGGCGAAGGGCACGCGGCAGCTGGGCGGCGGCTTGTAGCAGGCGTAGTCGACGAGGTAGACGGGCCTTGGGCGCGACATGACGTAGACGGTGCCGACGAAGACGACGAGGAAGGCGGAGCAGAGGATGTGCACGAGGTCGAGCTCGAGCGAGCGCCAGAGCGAGAGCAGCTCGTCTGGCCCGAGCCGCGCCAGCTCCAGTACGGTGGCCGCCATCACCGGCACCAGCAGCAGCGTCAGGAAGTGGTTCACAAGGTACTGGTACCCCAGCTTCACGTACTTGAGCTTCACCGACCCGGAGAAGCCGCCCCCCGGCGCGCTCGGCATGACGCTAGCTAGAAGTCGCCTTGCTCACTTCCGCAGTTCCGCTGGGCTCCACACGGCACGGCACGGCACGGCACGGTGTTCTCTTTACCCCCCGCCTTGCCGCTACCTCAGCTCGCGCGTACGTTCTCCGTGCCGCGGGTGCGTGCGCACGGTGGATGTGGAGGTGGGCGGTGTGTGCCTGTGTGGGGTTGGCGCGGTGCAGCTGCGGAGGTGGTGGTGCCGTGGAGACAGACCCTTTAATATAGTGGGGAGGGGGGAGGGAGAGTAATTAAATCCTGGGCAGATGGGTAGTTTAAATGAGAGCCTGGCTACCGCCACCAACCAGGGTTGGGATTGGCTGGCCACCGTTGCTTACGGGATTTTCTGCGTGCGTGCGTGCGTCCCTGCTTGCCTTCTCCTCTCCCGCCGCTCGACGTATCTGGCATTGGTGAGCAATTTCGGCAAAACAGTGACGGGACTGGACGAGAGAGAAGCGACGTGTTCCTGCCGGATTTAACTAGCTACGGTGATGAACGGAAGATGATAATGGGATACAATCTACTCCTATTAGTATTAGATTTTTGTGGTAGCTCTTTAGCTTATAAATTATACGGTGAGGCAGGTTCGGTTTGTTTGATTGTTTAGTGCAACTTGGGGTGACGGTTAACGCCAATGCTTGTGCACTGATCGATTTAGGAGATCCATCTTCTAACATCGGGTCTTACTGTAGTCTGCAGCACTAACAAGCTATTCCCAACGTACGATTAGGGGTGCTCTACACAATTCTTGTGAGAAATAAGAACGAACAAGACTCACATGAAACTAACAGTATTATCATATATATGATATGGTATCTGCGTGAGCAGCAGAGACTACAACTTTGGGGAGTGAGAGAAAAACAGTGAGCACAGATGCAGTAATGGTTGCATCTGAATCTATGTGGGATCGTGTTAGTTAATCAAGCTACACTTATTATAACTCACATGTTGCTGCTGTCCCATCGTGGATCTGGTTTCTGAACACTCCAATGATATAGCAAATGACAATCAGACACAAACTCATAATCGAGTTAGTTCAACAGTTAGTCCTTTTTATCTCAACAGCTGATTTGAGCCCAAAAAAATCCAATAGCCTCCTACTATATAAAAGTATATATAGTAACTCATCCATTTCTAAATTTGTCTAAATTCTGAAGGAACTGTCAAAACTCCTGTTCAATCGTTTTCACTTCCTTCAGAGATCCGAGATGCGGTAGTCTTTCGGTGCAGGTAACTTGTCGAAGTATGGCAGGACAGCAAAAAGTTGGACTGAATTGGCTCCCTTGCATAAGCAGCTCACCGGGTTGTGTTATACAATGACATCAATTTCAGACATGCAAATTACTCCTTTGTTGGTACCTTCTGTTTGTACAATTAAAGCACTGCTGCAGCTAGATAGGGTACTCATCATAAAAAAATCAGAAAATGATCACTAAAATCAGAAAATGATCACTCCTACTCCAGTTTTGCAAAATGCACTTGTAAGAACTGAACAGGTCCTCCTATTTTTTCTCTCTCCCTCATCTAGTCATCTGGAGAGATGAGAGGACTGAAATCAGGTGATGCCAGTGACCTGCTCTGGAAAAAACGCCCCAGTTTTGAAGGCAGATCCTTGCTTTTTCGCTGCACTTGTCAGATTTTGAAGGCAAATCAGGAGATATACTACTACATATACTGATCACTACAGTAGCATCTCCGAGAACTGTTCGATTATTTACTCACCATTTGATTCTTCGGTGACTATTTATAATGTAGGCCATCACAATACACCTGCAACCTTAAATGTTTGACTCCGGTTCGATTCGATCGCCTGCAGGAGTGTGCACTGCAAGCTCTGTTTGGACAAACTGTGACACTGGCAAGCAGCTCCAGCTGGATCGGATGCTACTATTTGGACGGTTAGAACTGGAAGTGCCCAATCTGGCAATGCAACCCTGATAATATTTTATTATGATACTCTCCACTCCATATAGTTCAGAGTTCAGACAGCGTTGTGATGACTGAAGAGCTAACTCTTAACTGCAAGCGGCATCTGAGCTCAGAAAGGAGTTGAGTCTTGATGAAAGTTGTTTCACACGTCACATATGCAATAACCTAAGCCAAATTAAAGCCTGCGCGTCAGAAGTGCAAGCAGTGAAAGCTAGTAAGAAGAAAGAAGGCAGAGCCTTCTCCATCTCCAATTGTCTCGGAGAAAATGACAACGTGGTCCAGTGCAACAGCATTAACGTAGTGTGCAAGGATCGAGTCGAAAACGCACAGGATCAGGAAACATCTTTGCGTACGAAAAGGTTGTCCTGCTTGCATCCGAACACAGGGTGACACCTTGATTTTGCTGCGTGAACAGGCCATAGGCTGAAAACCAAGCTGTAACTGCGGGCAAGATCAGCAGTGGCCAATCGATAGCACAATAGTAACAGGAAACTACTAGAATTGTTCTGGATGGGCTGTCTTTGGAATTGGGCGTTGGGAGCTCAGCTAAGATGACGAGCGCGTCGTTATTATATTTTATGTGTGCGCACCTCCGACACAATGCTATAAAATTCGCTCAATGCTTAATTCATCGTAGAGTGAATTCGTGTATACATAGCATCCTACTTATACTTTTGTCATTGTTTCGTGTGCTATGTTTAGATTCAACAGACATTATATACTACTACAACTTACTTTAGACAAGTATGAGACTAATTCTACCACACAACTCCATATAAACTACATGGGCCGCACTACGAGCAGACCAGAGTATTACATTCACCCTCTTAAGGACTGTCGACAGTACACCGCATATGCAGCAAATGCATAAGTACCAACACATATGTCATGTCGTGTGTCCTCTTCGGGCCCACACGCACCATGCGTCATTTGACTGTGTTCCTGTCCCACACACGTACGTGTAGCGGAGGTTGATGTTTTGATACCATTTGTAATACTCTGTCCCAAAATCAGCTCAATACCTAGCTGACCGTGGGACAGACCCGCACACGTGTAGCACCCCACTTACACTCGTTATTGTTTCGGGTAAAAGGGTTAACCAAAAGGTGCTACGTTTGGACTCAATAGACATTATATACACTACAAGTAAAAAATATTAGACTAATTCTATCATATAACTTTACGTAAATCACATGTGCCGCACTACGAGGAGACCGGGTATTACAACACCATTGCTCATCATCGATCAGAAGTCATTAAAGCTGTACCCATACCGCCATTACGTGGGATGCAGGTGCTACCCTATTTGGTTTACGTCTCTGCCATCCGCGAAGTACGAACCGCCTCATTATCGATCTAGATCACTTCGCCTAGCTAAACTATGCTCCACAAAATTATACTCACTAGTTTGCCACTTTGCCTTGTAGGAATTAATACGGACTGGGCTCAGTTTTTTCTAATTAATTCCTGGAGAATCTTAAATACCCATGTGCACGTGCTAAAATTGATTAGTCCCACATGGAGAGTTGAATGGGAGTTACACCACTTTATAAGGTGGAATGTGGTAGCCCCCCTTGTGGAATTAGAGAAAGCCAACACACGCGCGCGCTCGCTCGCCTTGCCTAGCCGAGTCGTGCGGTGCGGTCACGTTGGGTGCGAGCGCGTTTTTCTTTATCTATTCGAAAATCGAAATGCACCGACTCGAAGTAATGGCATTAACGAACGGCTGGCAGTAACGGTTCAGTTACCAGTGAGTTATGGCTGCGGTTTGCACTGATTGATGGCAACCGTTTCCTCTGGTATCTGCCTCTTCGTTTTTGGTTTTTGGCTACTAAAAGAACAGTGAACTGTTCGTGTTTAGTTGCTTCTCCAATTCACTCCCACGAGAGACTAAGAAAGAATTCTCGAGTCTGTTGCTGTTGTGTCTGGCGATCTCCATCCCGCAAGGCGCGTGTACGGTCGAACCGGGAGAGTAGGCCTTTGGAACCCCTGTCCTTGAAGGCTTGCACGAGCGAGGACGAATAAAGATTTTGGGGAGCGTTCGCGCGACTGCTCGCTGCTTCGTCTTCATCCGATCGCTGCTTCGTCATCATCCGATCCTCTGCTTCATCTACATCATCTGCACGACTACTACCACTACGCCATGGCAAACGACGACCTAACCAACACTTCTGCTGCTGCTGTTCCATCTACTGGTTCTGTGTATATCTATCTTACACTTGTTGTTTGTTTAGCTTTATTATCTTTTGTTGTCTTGAACACTGAGATATGAATACTAGTTTCTGTTCTTCTAGAAATCCGTATGACTATGGTGTTCATGATTACTTGCTTTATGAAAAAGGCTACAGTATTGTCCATGATTCATCTAGTATATTTCTGGATTAAAGTAACTCGAAAAATGCTCATATACTCAACAATCCAAAAACCTTATTATAGGTATTTTTTTGTCAACTAGCTTTGCTGCTGCGCTCAAACCCTCTGAGTTCGATGGTGCGAATTACAAGAGGTGGCGCACCAAGATGGTGCTTTGGCTAACTGTCATTAACATTTTCCATGTGGCAAATGGCAAACCTAAATGAACACTTACTCCTGAACAGGAGCAAACGTTCGAGGCTGCTGATAACCTTTTTAAAGGTGCCGTGGTTAGTATTCTTGGTGAGAAGTTAATCGATTCATACATAGTGATTAAAACTAGAAAAGAGATGTGGGATGCACTGAGGCCAAGTTTGGGGTTTCAGATGCAGGCAGTGAACTGTATCTCATGGAGCAATATCGTGACTATAGAATGGTTGATGTCCGTTCTGTAGTTGAACACAGTGGCGGAGCCAGGATTTGGTAGAGCCTCGGGCCGAGGCGCCGAACCGAAGCTGGAGCAGATGAGGCGCCGTCGCAGCGCGAGCGCCGGGCGCCGCCGCAGATGATGGGAGCGGCGATGCGCCAACACCGCAAGGACCTCGAGCGCAGATCTGGACTCTAGCGAGTGGCGAGGGAGCTGGAACCTCAGACGCCGACGAGGGAGCTCGACGCACGGCGAGGAGCCGGAACAGAGCGCCGAGGCGCTTGGCGCAGATCTGGCGCTAGAAGGAGGCGCCGGGGCGGTGGGGCCGGGAGAACGGGGCGGGGAGAATGGGGCTCCCAGGGGAAGCCGGGAGGCGGGAGAAATGGGTGCGGCCGAGGCGGATTGCACTGACTCGCTGGTCGCGGCGGTGGGAGCTGGGGCAGTGGTCGGTGTGCTTAGCTCAATGGTCGCCGGTGCAGATCTGGGAGCTAGAAGGGAGGCGCCGGGGTAGTGGGGCCGGCCGACGGAGAAATGGGGCGGCCGAGCTGGGGAGCCGGGAGAACGGGACGGGGAGAAATGGGGAGCGCTAAGCGGCGGGCGAGAAACGGAGGGCACCGGGCGGGGGAGAAATGGAGGGGCGGGCGGGGGAACGGAGGGCGCCGGGCGGGGGAGAAATGGAGGGGCGGGGGGAACGAGGGGAACAGGGGCGGGGGGAACGAGAGGACAGGGAACGGGGGCGTTGGGAATTTGGGGGGCGAGGGCTGGGCCGCGGGGGGAGTCGGGCGGGCTGCTGGGAGGAGTCGGGTGGGGGGAGCTTGGGCCGGCCGTCTCGGGCTGGCCTGTAAGGCTCGGGCCTTTTACTGTGTATAATTTTTTTTGGTATATATCTTTAAAAAATTCCCATTATAATTTTATTTGGGCCTCGGGCCGTTGCCCAACCGGCCCGAGGCCCATATCCGCCCCTGGTTGAACAGGCTCATGAGATACAATCCATGGCCACAGAACTTGAGCACTTCAAGTGTGTGTTACCGGACAAGTTTGTCGCGGGAGGTATTATTGCCAAGCTTCCTCCTTCTTGGAGGAATTTTACTACTTCTCTGAAACATAAGAGACAAGAGTTTTATGTTGAAAATCTCATTGGGTCTCTTGATGTTAAAGAGAAGGCGAGAGCAAAAGATACACACACTAGAGGTAATGAGGGACATTCTAGTATCAATGTGGTGCAGAAGAAGAATGGCCAAGCTAAAAAGTTCAAAGGCAAGAACAAGACCGCACAAACAACTAGCTTCAAGAAGAAAAAGAAGAATACAAAAGATGGTCTTTGCTTTGTATGTGGCGAATCTGCTCATTGGACCAAAGATTGCAGCTAACACAAACGTGGAAAGAATCAGCAAGGGTAGAATTACAAGTCTGCTAACGTTGTTGTTGGTACCACTGAGACGGGAACTTCAGTGTATGGTAATTTACGTACTGTTCTTTCCGTATGTTATTATATCGATTGGTGGATAGACACTGGTGCTAATATACATGTGTGTGCTGATATTTCATTGTTCTCTTCTTACCAGGTCACTCAATATTTCATCTGCTTCATCTACATCATCTGCACGACTACTACCACTACGCCCTGGCAAACGATGACCTAACCAACACTTCTGCTACTGTTGTTCTGTCTACTGGTTCTGGGTATATCTATCTTACATTTGTTGTTTGTTTAGCTTTATTATCTGTTGTTGTCTTGAACACTGAGATAGGAATACTAGTTTCTATTCTTCTAGAAATTCGTATGACTATGATGTTCATGATTACTTACTTTATGAGAAAGGCTACAGTATTGTCCATGATTCATCTAGTATATTTCTGGATTAAAGTAATTTGAAAAATACTCATATACTCAACACGCCCTACTTCTGGTTATTGGCATCTACAGCAACAGTGTAATCTTATTCATTTTACCGGTTCTCGGTATATTAATTGTCTTGGCACTGTCTATTACCTGCAAGAAAACAATATGCCTCCTTCGCTATCTGCCTTCACTACCGGCACCAGCCGGGTGGGCACGATCGGGAAATCTTAACTAATAAAAGAGAAAGTTTATCTTTGTGTAGCTGGAGGATTATCTCACCTCTACGTACGTAAAAAACCCAACAAAACTCAATATGCATTGAGACTACTGTATCAACCACAACGAGTCAATAACGTGGTCGTTCATCGCATCTACACTATCGTCGCCCCACTCTTCTTCCTACGGTCCCCCTCTACCCCACCCGGCCTTGCACCCACATCGGCGTCGCTGCCCTTGATTCGCGCGCCTTCGATCTCACCGTCGCCAGAACCACCCTCGCCACTAGCCGTTCGTGTGTGTCCTCCATCCCTCGGCGCTTGTAGAGCCCCACACATCGCATTCCCCTTCTCCCTCCCGCTCTCGCCCTAGGCTCCGTCGTCGCCGCTCCACCCACTCCCCCATCCCCATCTCCTCCCTCACCCACCTATGTCATGAAAAGTTTATGTTTATATTGTAACGCACAGACACTCTGCTAGTAAATCTAACAACTCACGGTAAATCTAATAACTCACGAGTAGTTTGTGTAACGCATCTACTGTACGGATGTAACATTTGGGCGAGCACTTGCTAATAGCTTTTGCTGTGTCATCTTGATTCAAGCAGTTTTAGCCTACCGTTCTTTTTCCGTTGTTTTGCAGATGTACTTGAACGAAAACTTGTCGCTAATTAATGGCCATATTGGCATGACTGAAAACTGGCTTGGCTAGTTCTGATCGACTAGGTCTGGGAGTTGGGCCGGGCTTTTCCATGCTGGCCTGAGGTATGGCTGGTACGGCCTGGTACAGTGCGAACCGGGCTTGCACAACACGAACACCAAGCCAGGTCGGGCCTAAGGATTAGGCACCTCGGGCAGCACGGCACGGCCCGCTCCAATGGTCGTGCTTGGGCCAACACAGCACGAAAAGCTCATATCAGTCCTCCAATATAAGCTAACACCACCTCTTCAGTCCTCCCTCCATCCGCCGCCTCCCACTGTCGTGCTGGCGCCACCCTCCCCACACCGTCGCCTCCCACCCTCCCTCCAACCGCATCTTCCCACCCTCCCCACATGTCGTCTCCCTCCAACTGCTGCTTCCCACCCTATCCACGCTGCCGCTTCCCATCCGCCCCACGCTCCGCCTCCAGATCCAAGTCTCCATCGGTGTCAGCATCCACGGCGGCGATAGGCAAATGTAGCAGCGGAGGAGGCAAGCAAGCACGATAGCAGAGGTGGCGACCATGGCCTGACGGCGACGGAGTATCCTGCCACGACGACCAAGGTATGCTGCGTATGCACACAACAGTATGTGTCGTGCTTATATCGCCACGACCCAATTGCGGCCGGTGTGCCCATGTGCCGTGCCGGGCCACGCCGGCGGTGTGGCACGGCACGCCCGACTGCCTCTGACGGCAGAAACCAGTAGTAGTACTTTCTAACTTGATAACGTCCTGCTGAAGCTTGATTGCTTTCTAGAAAGGAAAAGAAAAAGGCTTGGCTGACCAGACCTTAAAATATAGGAATCAAAAGTTCGAACATAGTGTACATGCATGGCTGGTCAAAGTTGAACAGCACTTGCAAGCCACATCCATCATGTCGTCATTTAGTGGAGTATCATCCAATGTATTCATTCATGGTTGACTGAACGAAATGTTCACTTTATCGAACTCTGTTAGACCATATATCTAAATTTAAATTAATTTAGCTGATAAATAATTAAAAATGTTATTTACAGATATTATTTAAGATGTGTCGTGTTGTGTGAACTTATGTTAGTTAAATTGGAAAGATTTCTACCGGAAAAATATGTTGCTTTGGTTTTTGGATGTACAGGGTAACTAGGAGGCGATCGTGATCTATGGCGAGGACTGGGAGATGGCTTGGTGTGAAGTTATGATTTAGAGGGTCGAAAATGCTGGAGGAGACGTTTGAACTCAAGTTGGAGCGCATAGAGATCAAAAATGGATGATGCGTGTTTTAGCTTACAGAGGTGCGGTCTGGAGGCTACGACATGTGACAATTTTGGGGTGTTCAAAATTAGTTTTGTAATCTGGTGTAAACGCCCACGTATTGGGCCAAAAAATTTAGTAGACCGTACGTAGGTAATTAGGAGCCAACTCTAGAAGGTATTAGGGTTGTTGGCGGTAGATGTGTATAAGTAGTGCTCACGGCGGCTGCATGTGGGCCACTGTTCGGGTTATCTCCAGAAAAAATGGAGTTTTGGGTTCTCGGCAGCGGCCGGGGCTTTTGCGTGAGCGATCTTCAGAAGAAAATAAAGAACATGTTTTGCCGACTTGTGTGATCTAAAGAAGAATCGCCATGTGGTGTGCACCTTGATCGCGTGAGTATTGACGTGATCTTGCAGCAGTAGTAGGCAGAGCAGGCGTGCGCGCCATCAAGAGGCAGGCAGGACGAGGCTGTTGGTGACGTTAGTTGAGGAGACATTGTGGCTGTTGTGTGTGCAGATGAGAAAAATTCTTGTCATCTGAAAGGTGAACGCAAGAGCGCAGGTAGCCACCAAAACAACGACAACACTCAGCACGTTTCGGCGTGTGTGCTAGCGTGATCGGTAGACAAGAGAAAAATCGTTGTGTGGTATTTTGGCCAAGCGTGATACGAGATATATTTTTTGCTGCTGGTGTTAATTAATAGCTTGTGCTGCTGTGCCGAGATGTGGCTGTTAGTTTTTCGTTAAGAGATATCTAGAGATTGTTGTTGATCTCTGCTACGAAGGTAGTAGAAAATTGCAGCGTCAACCGTTGAAAGCGGCATCTATGATTCTTTTAATCTGCTATAGTAACATGTACTGTAGGTATAGTACATCACTGTTTGCTACAGTACCTGAAAAAAACATTTTCCCCCTTTTGATGCATTTTGCTTTTAGTGTTCTTACTGTGTTGACAGGTTGGAAAATTAGAAGACGGTAGATTTGATGAAAAAGCTTTCACTTAAGATAAATGGACGTTGGCTTAAATGTTCAAGCTCGTAACTTGCTGCTTTAAAGGATCTCTCGTGAAGAATTTGATCGTGTAGCTCATATTCACTCTGCCCACTTAATATGAAAAACTCTTTGTGATTATCGTAAAGGAACCACTAAAATTAAGAAAGTGCGTAAAAATCTTTATCAAAAAGAATATTATGATTTTGCTATAAAACCTGGTGAAGCTATTGATCATCTTTTTTCTCATTTTGAAAAAATATAGAGTAATTTACGTGGTGTTAATGTTATTCCGACTGATGAAGATAATACAACTAAAATTTTGAGATCTTTAGGTTCTGAGTGGTTGATGGTTGTCACAACTATCAATCAAACTGTCGATCTAGATACTTTAACAATGGATGATGTTTTCTCTAGATTGATAATCTATGAGATGGAAGCTTTGCTATCTAAGATTGATGAATCTTCATCTTTAGCACTTGTGACTAACCCTATGCAGGCTGCTTCGTCGAGTTCTTTTCTTGTGTCTGGTTTGTCTTATTTTTTAGATGAACAGTTCGAACAGCTCCCTGAAGATGATTTTGTGTTGATTTCCTCACGGGCGTACAAGACAACCAACAACATAAGGATGAAGAAGCGAGGTGGCATATCAAGTTCCATCAAATGTTATGAGTGTGGCGAGCTAGGCCACATTAAGGTGGAGTGTCCTAAATTCAAGGGGAAGGTGATCCAGGAAGACAAGAATTACCATCGTCGTCCATCCAAGAAGAACAACATCAAGGGTGACAATTTTCATCTAAAATTTGTTGAAAAGGTTCTTTCGGCTATTGAGCATCTGGATTTGAGTGATGTGGAATATGAGAGTTGCGATGACGACAACCACGACAATGGTGATGCTAAAGATAAGAAGAATAACAACGACGACTTCACGGGCATGTGTTAACAACGACGACTTCACGGGCATGTGCTTCACGGGCATGATAGTGATCCCGATGAGGAAGACCATCATATGATGAGTTTGAAGATGGTTTGATTAAACTTGCTCATTACGAGTTAGAGGCTGCTAGGTCAATAAATGCATCAAACTTGGTTCAACTTAAGAATGTAAATGCTAAATTTGATGATTTAAGGTTGGCTCATGACTCATGTGATGAAAAGTTGAAACTGACAAATGATGAAATTGAAAAGCTCAAGTTTAGTTCTTCTACATGTTTAGAGTCAAGTATTTGAAATACTCAAACTCAAACTTGCTCTAATTGTGAATTGTTAGAAGTTAGACTTAATTCATCTCGAAACAATTCAACAAATACTTTATCATGATATATCTTCTTGCTCTAGCTGTTTTAAATTTACCATAGAAATAGAAGTTTTGACTAGACAACTTAATAATTTTTGCTGAAAAAGAAAAAATAGCACAGTCTAGTACTTCTAAGAAATTTTTGAATGAATCTGTTAAATACACAACTTGTCTCACTCTAACTAAAGACAATGAGTATCTCAAGGACACTTTAGATAGATTTTTCTTTGGCAAGAAAATTTGAATATGATCATAGACAAGTCAAAAGTGAGTGTTAAACATCAGGGTCTAGGATTTAATTTTGTTGAGCATGCCAAGAAACACCCTCCTAAAGTTGTTAAGCTTCATGAACCTAGAAAATTTAAAGTAGAATCTGAACCAAAATAAATTATTTTTAAATCGGTTGGTTTGCAAAGGACTCATTTACCAAAGTGGGTGATGTAAAGGCAATAGATACAACTTCTCATCAAGATAAGTATAAATGCACTCATTGTGGTAGAGAGGGCCATTTGATTCAATTTTGCTTTCGAAAAGAAAAGAAAGACAAGTTAACGAAGATTTTTCATACTGGAGTGGAGTTTGATCGAGCTCCTTATCATTGCTTTGCTCTCTCTAAATATTTTTCTACAGGTTTGGGAGTTTCCGCAACTGGACCGGTACGACCAGCGTCTGTCTCGCGGTCATACCGGCCAGCGGTTAGACCGGCACGTAAACTGTGGTCTGATCGGCAGTACCCAGAATGTTAAAATTATTTTTCTATGTCTGTTGTTGCTTCTATTCGTCGTGTATTTTAGTACTGGTTACCTAAATCTTTATTCTCTAACCCCAATACTAAGATACCGATGATTTTTCGTGCTTTGTAGGCTCGTAGCAAGCGGAAGGAGGACATATAGTTCATTGACTCTGGTTGCTCTCGCCACATGACCAGAGACTCTCGATGGTTCTCCTCCCTCACTCGTGCCACCATTGATGAGATGATTACTGTTGGGGACAATACTCAAGGACAAGTTCTTGCAAAAAGCACTGTGCACGTCAATGATAAATTGATTTCAAATGATGTTACTCTTGTCAGTAAGTTGAGCTATAATTTGCTTTCAGTTTCATAGTTGACAGACGATAATCTTGAAGTGAGCTTTAAAAAGTATTCATGCTGCATATTATATTTGTCTGGCAATCTAGTATGCAAAATTATTCGAGTTGGTCATTTGTTTAAGGGTGACTTTTCATATTCACCATTCTCTGATCTTAGGTGTCTTGTTTCATATGTTTCTAAGTATTTACTTCACTCACACCGTAGACTAGGTCATATTGGTTTTGATCATCTTGCTCGTATCTGTAATACGTGTCTTGTTAGAGGATTGCCTAATCTTAAAATTGAAAAGTCAATGGATTTTTTTTATTCACCCTGTCGTCACGGTAAGATGATATCTGCATCATATCCTCCTCTCTCACTTGTTATGAATGATGCACCTAGTCAATTGTTGCACATGGACACTGTAGATCCTGCTAGAGTTTAGTCAGCTAGAGGTAAATGGTATATTCTTAGTATTGTTGATGATTACTCTAAATACTCTTAGGTCTTTTTCATGGCATCTAAGGACGAAGCTTTTGATTACTTTAGAGAGCTTGCCCTTAGACTTAACACTGAACTCTCAGGGGCACATAGAGCAATTATAAGTGATAATGGAACTAAATTCAAGAACTCATTATTTGCTTCTTTTTCTACTAAAAATGTTTAGATCATCAATTCTCTTCAGCTCGTGTGCCTCAACAAAATTGTGTTTTAGAACGTAAAAATAGAACTTTGGTTGAGATGGCTAGAACGATGTTAAATGAATATGCTACCCATAGGAAGTTTTGGGCTGAAGCTATTTCTACTGCTCGCTATATTTCTAATAGAGTATTTTTGCGAGCTAAATTGCATAAGACTTCGTATGAACTTCGTTTTGGTCATTCTCCTAAAATTTCTCACTTGAGGGTGTTTGGATGTCGATGTTTTATTATTAAATATGAAAATCTTCATAAATTTGATTCTAGATCCTCATATGGTATTTTTCTGGGATGTGCAGCTCACACTCGAGGTTATCGTGTATTCAACTTAGAAACTAACAAAATTGCTGAGACCTACGAGGTCACTTTTGATGAGGCTAGTCCTGGTACTAGACCCGATAATGCAGGTATACAAGCAAATGACGCATCCGAAAACATCTTCTATGACTCTGACGATGGTGAAAGGGTAACCTCGATTCACACTTTGACACACTTATCTACACCGATGGAGTCTACAACTAGTGGCTCTGATCATACCTCCAATGAGGTAGAGGCCACTACTGCTACACCTATGTTATCAACGACACCTCACGCTCCTCTGCATATTCAACGATGTCATCCTCCTGAACAAATGATTGGTGAGTTAGATGAGAGAGTTCTTCGTAACAAGTATAACTCTGATGTCTCATATGATCATGCTGCTTTTGTTTCCTCTTTTGAACCCCCAAGATGTAAGTCATGATTTATCTGATAAGTCTTGGATTAATGTCATGCATGAGGAATTAGAGAATTTTGAGTGTAATAAAGTCTGAACTTTAGTTTCACCTCCTTATGGTCATAATGTTATTGGAACTAAATGGGTTTTTAAGAATAAACAAAGTGAGGATGGTGTTGTTGTTCGGAATAAAGCTAGACTTGTGGCTCAGGGTTTTACCCAGGTAGAAGGTCTTGATTTTAGTAAAACTTTTACTCCTGTTGCTCAATTAGAAGTCATTAGAATCCTTTTAGCATTTGCTGCATCTAAGGGTTTCAGGTTGTATGAAATGGATGTTAAGAGCGCTTTTCTTAATGGCTATATTGAGGAAGAAGTGTATGTAAGACTACCAACTGGTTTTGAAAATCCTAAATTTTCTGAGCATGCCTACAAACTGTCCAAAGCTCTATATGGTTTAAAACAAGCACCTAGAGCATGGTATGGTAGGTTTAAATCATATTTGCTTAAAAATAACTTTCAAATGGGCAAGGTAGATAAGACATTGTTTACTCTCAAGCGTGGCAATGGTCTTTTACTTATTCAGATATATGTGGATGATATCATCTTTGGTGGTTCTTCTCATGCTCTTATTTCCAAGTTTTCATATACTATGAGCATGGAATTTGAGATGAGCGTGATGGGAGAACTCACGTTCTTCCTAGGCTTTCAGATCAAGCAATCAAAGCTTGGTATTTTTGTTCATCAAACCAAGTATACTAAGGATCTCCTTCATCGCTTCGATATGGGAACAAGTAAACCAGTCTCAACACCAATGGGATCCACTGCAGTGTTAGACCCTGATAAGGATGGAGAGTCTGTTGATCAAAAAGAATACAAAAGCATGGTTGGTTCACTTCTGCATCTCACTGCTTCAAGGCCAGGCATTCACTTTGTTGTATGTCTTTGTGCTCGCTTTCAAGCTTCCCCACATGCTTCACATCGTCAGGCAGTTAAGCGCATCTTCAGGTATCTTTAGTCAACTTTAGAATTTGGTCTATGGTATTCTTCTTCATCTTGACTTAAACTTAGAGCTTATTCAGATGCGGATTTTGGGGGTTGTAGAATTGATAGGAAGAGTACTTCTGTCACATGTCACTTTTAGGCACATCTCTTATTTCTTGGGCTTCTAGAAAACAGTTGTCTGTTGTACTTTCCACTACTGAGGTTGAATATGTAGCTACTGCTTCTTGTTGCTCACAAGTGTTGTGGATGGCAGCTACACTTAAGGATTTTAGCTTAGAATTGGACAGTGTACCACTTTTTTGTGATAACACTAGTGCTATTTGTATTGCTAAAATCATGTGCAATATTTAAGAACCAAACCCATTGATATTCGTTATCATTTTCTTAGAGACCATGTGTAAAAAGGGAGATGTTGTTTTACATTTTATTCATACAGATTCTCAAATTGCTGATATTATCACAAAATAGCTTGATTCTGCAAGATTTACTATTTTGCAAAGTGAGTTGGGTATGTTGCATCCTATGGGATTCTTTTGAGGGGGAGCTTATCGTCTAAATTGTTAGAAGTTTTGTTTATTATACTTGTCAAACAATTCATCAATTCCAAGCCATTGAAATCAAATGAGTTGTAGAGCTTTCTTTATGATACTTACTCATGTGTTGTGTAGTTTTGGTCATAACTGGTTATAATTACTTTGCCACATTTGAATTAAAGCATGCCATGATGGTATACTTCGACTAGATTGATTATAGTTAATACTTTGTGATATTCATCGAAAAGGATTAGCTTGATTGCGAGTCTTATTTTAAATCTTGGCTATAAAGCTCGTATGTTTCTTATTGCATTTTTTTTTATGTTCACTCAGTTTGGCATGTTATAAAAAATAAGAAAGAGAAAATTGAAATGATGTATGCTTCAGGCATGCCAAACATATCTATATATACAAATAAAAAAATCATAAAATGTGCTCAAATGACAAGAAGTGTGCTTCAAGCATGCAACCATTGAAAAGAAGTATGCTCCTAGCATGCCACATGCTTAAGACTTGAGTTGGAATGATAGGTTATCACATGAGACTGCTAGCTCATCTAGATTTAACGTTTGCCTCACTTTTAGGCTTTAACTTTTCATTGTGATATCTCATTGTGCTCTTTATAATCGGTTTGGTCATTACTGCGATGTCTGTTATTAATTTAACTTGCTTAATCATTCTAAAGACTTGTTTTGACATTGCTATATTGTATATGACTTCATATGATCCAGATAGCTCTACTAAAAAAGATGGCTTGGTTACTTTATTAAATCAATGAGAAGTGACTTGGATAATCTACAAAGCTTCTTGATTTTTACTCATCTTGCTCCTTTTTCTTTCACTGAAGTTCTTGATGTTTACATTGCCAAAGGGGGAGAAAAATAGGAGTAATTTGCTTCCCTTGTGTTGAGGGGGAGTTTTTCAGCTGTGGTTTTGAAATGTTTGCTTTGCAGCTTTGAAACTTTCTTTTTGCAAATTTTTCTTTTCTTTCAAAAATTCAACTCACGATTTTGAAGTATTGTCAGTGTATTCATCAAGGAGGAGATTGTTAGACCGTATGGCTAGGTCTAAATTAATTTAGCTGATGAATAATTGACAATATTATTTACTGATGTTATTTGAGATGTGTCGTGTTGTATGGACTTATGTCGGTCAAGTTGGGAAGAACTTGTGCCGAGAAAATATGTTGCTTTGGTTTTTGGATGTGCAGGGTAACTCAGAGGCGATCGTGATCTACGGTGAGGACTGGGAGATGGCTTGGTGCGAAGTCATGATCCAGAGGATCGAGGATGCTGGAGGGGACGTTTGAACTTGAGTTGGAGCGCATGGAGATCAAAGATGGATAATTTGTGTTGGAGCTACGGAGGTGCGGTCCGGAGGGTACGGCATGTGACAATTTTGGGGTGTCCAAAATTAGTTTTGTAATCTCGCGTAAAAGCTCACGTATTGAGCCCTATGACTTTAGTAGGCCGTACATGGGTAATTAGGAGCCAACTCTGGAAGGCATTAGGATTGTTGGCGGTAGACGTGTATAAGTAGTGCTCACGGCGGCTGCATGTGGGGTGTTGTTCGGGTTATCTCCAGAAAAAACGGAGTTTTGGGTTCTCGGTGGCGGCCGGGGCTTTTGCATGAGTGATATTCAGAAGAAAATAAAGAACATGTTTTGCTGACTTGTGTGATCTAAAGAAGAATCGTCATGTGGTGTGCACCTTGATCGCGTGAGTATTGACGTGATCTTGCAACAGTAGCAAGCAGAGCAGGCGGGTGCACCATCAAGAGGCAGGCAGGACGAGGCCGTTCGTGACATGAGTTGAGGAGACGTTGTGGCTGTTGTGTGTGCAGATGAGAAAAATTCTTATCATCTGAAGGGTGAACGCAAGGGCACAGGTAGCCACCAAAACAACGACAACACTCAACACGTTTCGGCGTGTGTGCTGGCATGATCGGTAGACAAGAGAAAAATCGTTGTGTGGTGTTTTGACCAAGCGTGATACGAGGTAGATTTTTTGCTGTTGGTGTTAATTAATAGCTTGTGTTGCTGTGTCGAGATGTGGCTGTTAGTTTTTCGTTAAGAGATATCCAGAGATCGTTGTTGATCTCTGCTACGAAGGTAGTAGAAAATTGCAGCGTCAACCGTTGAAAGTGACGGCTTTGATTTTTTTTTTAATCTGCTACAGTACACATGATGTTTGCTGCATAATATGAAGTTTGCTACAGTACCAAAAACACTTTTCCCTTCCGCTGTCTTTTGCTTTTTTTGTTCTTACTGTGTTGACAGGTTGAAAAATTAAAAGACAGTAGATTTGAGGGAAAAAACTTCCACTACGGATTACAATCATTCACCCCCCTGTAATTGTCATTGACGATCCTACAAACTCTTCTTATACACGCTTATTTGTGGTTAATTAGTTGGGGATTTTGCACAGTAACCAACTTGTGGCATACTACTACTACTACAATAAATTGTATTGCAATTTGGGTCGTATTTGGGCGTTGGTGAGATTAGTCGTTGGTAAGGTGATCTGAAACTTCGACGATGACAAGATTCCTCAAATTTCGTGATCAGATAGTTCACCTCGACTAAATTAAAGTTGGCCCATCTATGGGAGAATGTAAACCATCTCCAAGAAGAAGAGGTGCTTGTATTTGAGGGATGAAGTCCTAAGTGGGTGCTTAAGGATGTGACACACTCTCAACTCTTAAGCATTTGTTTAAGCATCTTTTGCATTGAAGATGATCTTATAGTCCTCCGTTCTCTTTTACGGTTTTACTTGTGTTTTGGACATCGAAAGTCTTCAATATACACATTTTTTCAAATTGTAGGTAGAAAAAAATACTTAATGATATAGAAGTATTTTTATGATAAATTTATGAAAACAGTTTTCACGTGATAATATAAATATTTTTATATCAATAATCAATTTTTTAGAACGTTAATTACACGTATTTGTAAAAAATGAACAGAGGGTGATTACGCTAGGTAGGTTCGAACTCAGCCTCTCCAGTCCATTAAGATACCATTGGAGTACCCGTCGCCTATAGAAAATGATTGCTTCAACTCTGAAAGCCACTACTACTGCTGACAACGAGTTAAACAGTTTTTGGGACAGATATGGTTAGTTTAAATGGATTACAAATCGAATACCTAGATTAACAGATATGGTCATTTGAAACTTGATAACCAATCAAACTATGTATTTAGTGAGACCAACCTAAACCTGCCACGTCAACCTTGCAAGGTGCGGTGAGCTTGCCAAAATTTGACGGATCAATTTGCCTGCCCTGAAAAATCCCTCATCTTCACTGCTTTTCTACAGGAGGTTACAAATTTTTCTAGGACATGCTAAATATCGGTGGCAATTCAAATTATAGCCAAATATTATAGACACTACCAAATTTTGATATGATTAGTGAGGACTACAAACCAAACAGTCCCTTAGTCTCCGGTCGCGGTGTCTCTTTTGGATCAGAAATTCTTGACATTAATACCGATAGCACGCATCAGCTACTTGCGGTTGCCGGAGTTAGACCCAACTGTCGAACCAACCGTTTCCTAATACGTCTTTAAGATTTCTATAATCAGGTGCAGGTGAGCCAATCCAGTTAGGCCCATACGCAATCTGGTACTAATCTAGCTTGGTACTACTAGTAGTACATTTTATACTTGTTGCGTCGCGTTGTACACGAGCTCCTCTGAAATCCAAGATAGCTAGCTACTCCTCCATGTATATCTTTCTCCTTCTTCCTCTAGTCTCGTACCTAGTACCTACTTCGTTCCCGCTGCACCACACCAGACACCACTGACCACCCTTAGCTGACGTGGCCATGCCACAGCCCCACGACGACATATGCGCATACCCTGCTCATCCCCACCCCTCCTACGCCACACCAAACACCATGATTCTAGATCGGATAAAAATTTTGAAACGCATCAAATTAACCACAAGCTCAAAACCCCCCAAAAAAATTTGAACTAGGCCTAACCCCACCGATTAACCTCAAGTCGTAATAGATCCAGCTACAAATCACATCAATCTACCATCTATTAACCAAAAACAACAAATAACAAGCTTGCTCAAAGGGTCAACCAAAAAACTAGATAGAAATCAAAGAAAATATGCCTTGGAATCGAAGTAGCAGCGGAATTGCAGTAGTAGCAGAAACGAATGAAACAACCTTAGCATCAACCTCGGTGGCGCCGAAGAAAATGTTGTCGACTCTCTTCTCGTTTAGTTCTTCTCGCTCTTCCCCACTCGCATGTCCCTCTTGTTCTCTCCAGTCGAACAGAGAAGCCGAGCCGAGCTGAGCTGAATATTTGTTCTAATGGGTTCGGGATTTAACGGATCGAATTCACATAATCGCCACCCGATAAGCCAAACGGGCCCGTTAAGTTGGGAAGATGTAGCACATATCAAAAAGCACCATCAAACGACCAAGAAATCGACTTAGACTTAAAAAAATTATGTCACCAACGAAATAGAAATTCCGATATTTGTTTAAACGGAGCCTAAAATGTCCTACCAGTTGATAGTTCAGTAAGTTGCCAATAGATAGAAGCTGAGGCTAGACCTGTTCAAACCCCGGACCGGACCGGGCTTCGGGCCAGTCCTGGACAAGCCTGGCCTGGTCCGGAAAATTGTTTTTCTAATAAAATAATTTTTTTAATTATTTTTAAAATAGAATTAAATTTTAATTCATTTTTAGAATAAAATAGTTTTTAAAATATTTTTTACATTCATCAGGTTTTTTCGAGTTTCGAGCCAAAAAAAACAATATGCGATCCTAAAAAATTCAGAACAGGCTGCTGGGCTGAGACCGGACCGGACCACTCGTGAACAGATAGCCTTCGTTACTACGGAGAGTGTGTTTGAGTTTGACACGCAAGTCAAGATGTCAAACACAGAAACATCATGACGGTTGGCGAATTTAAATCTTGGTCAACGAATAAGTCAGAAACGACTAACCGTGTAGGGTCGCTGTTTTTCTTCCATGGTATGGTTGGCGGTTAAGGTCTCTTCATTGCGAGATCCCACTGCGGCCAGCTTCACCATGATAGTGTTTTGCTGTACAGTGGTACTGTCAGAGCCAACAAGGAGTTGGCTAGACAGAGGACAGTGCAAGTGGCAGTGGCACGGTCACTCAAAAGTCCAGCATTATCGAACACTTATCCATGTACTGCTGGTAAGCTCCGTTTGCATCTGAATCAAGCGTGGTTCGACAGATGGACAGAAGTTTGTCGGTAGGCATGTAGTAACTACAGTGCTAGGAGTAGCTGGTACTCGTATGCCTTCGTACATAGTACTACACTATACACTATATATAGGCGCGCTCGTGATATTCAGGAGCAAAAAAAATTACGACGAAGAATGGAATTGAAAAACCGACCAAGAATGAACGTATTGATAGTCAAGTTTCGTGTGAAACAGTTTTGTATCAGCATAATCTCGGTACGTAAGTATGCAGTAGTAAGGACACCTATTGGCTGAGCCTATTTGAATAGATCATCGACTACGATGCAGTGCACAGTACGAAAAAAACAAGCAGGAGCGAATTCAGATAAATCATAAAGAGGCAACGTAAAAACGATGGATGATTTGCTGATTATCACCAAGAACGTTCGAGAATAGAGAAAGGAGAATGTGTACAGCTGAGGTGGCAAGCAGAACTTATTGTCAAGTTGGCTTTAGGCAGCAGCGCGTACTTTTTCGGGTTGATTCAAAATTCGATCGGCACAGCACGATCTAAACATGGTACAGCACGACACGTGATGAGTCGGACCAACACAGCATGAACGGCGGACAGGGCTATGCCTAAGAATGTGGCCCGTTGGGCGCCACGGCACGGCATGGCCAGTTGGGCTATGCTTGGACCGGCACGGTACGAAATAGGCCCGGCCTTCCCGTTATAGCTTAATCCTTCACTCGGCCTAGCTCAATCACTCTCCCACATCAGCCTGACCCAACTAATCACTCCCTTCTCCCACCCAATCTAACCCAACATCCCTCCCGGTCTCCCCAACCCTCATTCCCAACCCTTTCCCCCCGAGTCCCCATTCCCAAATTCCCAATCCCTTATCACATTAACTGATTCGCCTCCCTCCAGCTCCAACCGCCTCCCTCCCCACGCGCCGCCAATCGTCGCCATTCCTCCCCACGCACCGCTGGCCGCCCCCTCCCTCCCTCTCCATCTCCCTCCCCACGTGTTGCCACCCTCCCTCCCATCCCCACGCGCCGCCGCCCTCCACCCTCCCTCTAGCCACCTCGTTGTCGTCCTTCTCACCCCATTCGCAAGCGCACAGCGCGACTAAGGTGGGCGGAGTTCTTCATCAGCGTCCAAGAGGAGGGGACTATGGCGACGGGGAGCAGGCATAGATGGCGCACTGGTGTCTTTGTTTTCCTGGGCAACAACAACGGTTGTCGTCTTCCCAGACGTCTATAGTTACTTAGTGCTGGGCTTGTGCCGGCACGGCACGATCCCGGCACGGCGAGCTTTGGGCCGTACTTGGGCCTGACGGGAGGCAAGGTGGGCGGACGCAGACGGCAAGGTGGGGTGGCGGCCGGCCGACGCAAGACGATGCGACCCAAAGCACGGTGGAGTGCAGGCGTACAAGACGCAGACGCGGACGCCCAATACCCACCACTACATAGTTGGATTGGAGAATGTGTACAACTGAGGTGACAAGCAGAATGTATTATCAAGTTGGTTTTAGGCAGCAGCACGTAACTATAGACATATTACATAGTTGGATTACACAAATATAAAGCATCTAACATTGATGCTATCGATAGGCAGGTTACGATAGAGCTGGGCACAACAGGAGGAAAGCAAAAAAAATACGTCACAGCAGGAGGTACCGTACAAGATGTTGTAGAAAGGAAACAAATTACCTGGGTTGGTTTGAGTAGAGATAAGGCAACGTTAAGACGTCTGATTAAATGCAGAGCTATTTAGATATTTCCATGTAAGTCGTGTAGAAAATGGTCTTAAAGGAACAACAAAACGAAGAACAATACCAGCATGCATCAATCAAGGAAAGAAAGGAGGCCAGAAATCAGGAGCGGGCACCTAACCCACGAGGTGCCAGAGTTGGATCAAGGCGGCGCAGGTGGGGAAACACCAGCCAAGGAGGGGCCATGGTGGGGCGAATCTCAATTAGGCTCGCGGCCAGTGCCCGCCGCAGTAGGGGGCGGAGCGCTGGAAGTTTTTTGTTCTTTTTTCCCCAAGAATAAGTCAGTGCAGTACATGAGTGGACAGTGGTTGAAATTAGGAACTCCAATTGCAAGTTTTAACATTCCACTAGGTACTCCCCGGAAGAAATAGCCACGAAAACGAAAAATGGAAGAAAAAATAGGGCGGGAAGAAGAAGAAGAATGCAAAAATCAACGTGGAAACAACCCCTCCTCATGAGCACGAACTGGGGAAACCAAAAAAAGGGGAATACAAACAAAACCGGGGGGGGCAGCGGAAAAGAGAAAGGAATAATAGTTAGAGAAATGGGGGGATAGGCCGGGAAGAACGAGAGCACGACAACACACAGCGAAACGATCCCTCTTGACGAACACGAAGAGGGGAAAACCAAATAAGAAGAAGAACAAAATGTTAAAGAAACTCTGGGCCCGACTCAGAAGCTGGCGGCCCATATATGGGCAGCCCATTGGAAACCCTAACAGGGTCAAGAGGCTATAAATAGAGAGGGACCGCCAACCATTGTAACACAATTTTTGAGAAGCAATAAAGCGAAGCCCGAAGCCCCCTCATATCTCTGTGTTCAATCTATTGTTGTGTTCTTGATTCGTTCTTACGTTTCTGAATATTGTCTACGAGGTAATCGCTCGGACTGGACTCGCCAGCGACGATTACTCAACACGTTATCAGCATGATCGACTCTCCTTGCATCGAAAGGTAACCGTCGATTCTGGAAATTTGCTTTCTAGATTGGTTTTCTACGGTGCAAATCCGTTCTAATCTATCGCGAGCCGACTTGAAGTCGTGAACACAATGTCGATCGGTAGATTGCATGAAAGATTGGATGTCGATTGTACCGTAGATTGAATTTGCAAAATCGTTCTAATCTACCGTGAACCGACTTGAAGTCGCCGGCAAAAGCCGATCGGTGGACACATGAACAGTACATGCATAAACAGTTTTTTATTTTATTTTCTCGCATGAACAGTGCATATAAAAAAATCGACCGACGCACAACCTGAAAGTCATGCGCCGCCGGCCAGCAGCCGTGCCCCCACCCCCCGGCCAACAGCCGCGTCGCACCACACTAACATAGGCCCGCAGTCGAACCATCGCCGGCCGGAGCCGTACCTCTAGCTGGCTAGTACCGCCCGCACGGCAATGGCAAAGGAAAAGAAAAAAAGAGGGGAAGCCGCACCGCCATCCCTCTGCTCCAAAGACCCACCGCACCGCCAAAAGAAAAGAAAGGGAGGTGGGAGAAGAAACAAGCCACACCGGGCGCCGAGCGCCACAGATAGAGCCTCACGGGGCTCCACCGCCGGACACTAGGGCTCAACATGGCGACTCCATGAAGGAGCCGCCACCGAGAGGGAATCGGGGTAGAAGGCCACCAGATAATCGGCCGTGAAGAAAAAAAGAGAAATCGAAAAAAATGCACATTTTGCGAAGAAAAAAAACCTCGTAAATTCTGAAAATTACGAGATCCTTTCGGGAGAAAGGAAATTTTGCAGAAAACCCACTCACAAATCAGAAAATTACGAAATTATTCTCAAAACTAAAAATTTCGCATTTTAGCCCCCAGAAATTGCAGAATTCACTGAAAATTCTTATTCCAACTGAAAAGGGCATCGGGAATTCATTTTTTGAATCTTTTTTTTTTGCATTTAAAGCATGTTTAACTTTTTTTATTGTTACTTCTATGAAATTTATGTACTTTATTTGATGTTTATGATTATTTGTGACTATTTATATTGCTTTTAATCTCTAAAAATAGCACTAAAGTCTGAAAATGCATAGAAAATATAGGAACATTATGAGAATCTTTGCAACCAATTTATACAAATTACCAGCAATAATCTTATGCACTTTTGCATGAATATGCAGATGACTGGCATTACGAACCAGGAGTTCGAAGAACTGGCCCACCATGGCCACAATTACCTGACTTGGGCATCAGATGTCAAAATTGTACTTGGAGCGAAGAAGCTCTATGCTGCTATTGGACTGGGCCCGCTGAAGGATGTCACTCCGGTACCGAGGAGAATGATCAAGCACTTCATTTCCTCAGACATCATATCTGCCTAATGCTCAAGAATGAGTATATGGCATAAAAGAACGCACTAGCTTTATGGACCGCACTGAAAAAGCGGTTCGAGAAGCTAAAGTACACCATCCATCTTCGGGCAGAGCAGCATTGGAACCGACTTACAACTCTGTATTGCACAGAATTTGTACAAGTCTTCAACTCTGTGGTAAGTTAACCACAGACGAGTAGAAGATGGAAAAAAACCCTCTCTACCTTCCACCCAAACGTGGTGCAATCCGCACGCAACTATTGTCAGGATGGCTACAAGGAGTATGTCGAACTGATTGACATCATGCAAGTTGCGGAAGCTCAAGATGACGTTCTCCGAAAGAACTATATATCACAGCCGCCTAGTAGCAAAGTTGGCCATGAAGTCAAAGCAAACAGCTACAAGGTAAGAAAGCCTCACTCAACAGAAAGAGACAGGAAGGGTAAGGTCATGGGTCGCAAAACCAAGCAGAATACCCAATCCAAGAAGGGCGAACAAAAGAACCGCAACGAGAAGCCCTATGGTCAACAGGACCAAAGTTCCTACAAATGTGGCACTTAGGGTCATTGGTCACGTGTTTGCCATGAGCCGCAGCACGTGATCTATGCCTTCAAGGCCAAGAAGAAGGGCAAAGGACAGCATGAGGCACACCTCGCCATGGCAGACACAGATAATCCACAATCATGGGATGCACCCATGGATGTGGACAGCCATATAGCAGCCCCCGTCACACCTTCTTTGGACATCACAGCAGCAACACAGCTGTAGTTGCCGAAGAAGAGCAGATGGACGTAGCATAGATCCAGACAGAAGTATCTTCATACTTCACTGGTTCGATCTAGTGCACGCAGTGCACTTAGATTTTATAAATCATTTGCAGTTTATAGTTGTAATAGAACATTAATTTTGTATAATGGTTGTAAGCACTAGGAGAGCATATCAATAAATTCTTATTATGAGTCCTGCACGACTTTTTCTCGTATTAATAGCAAATTGTGTTCTGTTTTGAAGTACTTTACTTATGTGTGTGGATTGCTTCCTACCCATATTAATAAATACTTTATATATATATCAGAACGTGTGTGGCGCCCTATGGAGGAAGTGTGCTTAACAGACAGCGGCACAACGAATACCATATTAAGAGAGAGAGAAAAATTTCAGTCGATCAACAATAATGATGTTAGTCTTACGACAATCGCAGGCAGTGATACTTGTGTAATAGGCTCAAGAAGATCCACAATTATACTCTCGATGGGCACAATATTGGTCATTGAAGAAGCCTTGTTGTACCCAGAATCGACTAGGACTCTCTTATACTTTAAAGATATTCGCGCTAACGGTCTCAACGTAGAGACTGAAGAAGAGTATGGTAAGTAATACCTACTCATTACAAAGCGCAAGAAAAATAGAAAAAGGGTATTAGAAAGACTTCCTTCATATGAATCTAGGCTATACTACACTCATATTAAGGCACATGCAGCCTATATTGTCCTGAAAATAACTTTTAGAAGCTATGAACTTTTCTGTCTCTGGCATGATAGATTAGGTCACCCCGGTCTTAGAATAATGAGAAATATAATTACTAATTCTCAGGGACATAATGTCAATGTAAAGAATTTCCCGGATCCAGAAGATTTCGTATGCCCTGCATGTGCCACCGGGAAAATGATTACTAGACCCTCTACTCTAAAAGTAAAGGATGAAATTGTAATACCTCATAAATCCAGCTAGTTCGTATAGTTGGAAGTTAGTCGAAAACGAGATTTAAAAGTTCCGGAAATCGCATTCGGTAAAAAGAAAGAAGTCGGAGGAGAAAAAGAAATAGTTTTCGCCTCAAATTCTATTTAGCAGGGGGTTATCGTGATTTTCCAAGAAACTGGTCGCATCCCGCGACTCGGAGGCCCAAGAGGGCGCCGGCCCATGAAGTGGCCGCCATAAAGGGGGCGCCACTCCCCAAACCCTAGCCGGCGCCCATTCCTCCCCACCTAGCCGCCACCCCCTCCCCTCTCCCCTGGTTGGGCGCCGCCTCCTCCCATGGTGGCCGGCCTTTGGTGCTCCCGAAGTTGGTCCCCAAGATCCCGGCGCTTCTCCTCCGATCTGTCCTCCGTGGTCGTTTCTTCGCCGGTTGTTCGCTGTGGTGTGGCGGCCAAGGAAGAAGAAGGAGACCAGCGGGAGTGGTTCTTCATCATGCTACGGGTCTTCAAGGGTAACGAGCACCCCGGTTATTTGTTTGATCGATTTTTGTTGCGGTAGAGATCAATTGATTCACGTCGGATTAGAGTTCCAGAAATTACAGATTGGATCAGAATGTTGCGTGGCATGTTACGGTACTTTAGAGGCCGAATTTGGGGTTTTGCCCTTCTAGAATTTTGTTCCTGGTTTCGTTAGCTTTCTTTTGGCACCAAGATGAGCAAAATCCGATCAGTAGTTTGGGAGATATGAATTTTTGAATACGAACCGTCCAATCTGTCTGAAATCTGAGGTCAGTAGGTTTGTTTCTCGGTTTTGTTCAAAATAGAGGCCGAATCAGAATCTTCACCCAACTAAGTTATTGTAGATCTCGAAATTATCTTTCCAAGTTGATAAAGATCATTCCATTTGGATCAGTAGGCTAAAAGTTACACTATTTTCTTTACTGCTGATCTGTTTTCTGGACAGACGTAGATGGGTTGGGTTTAGCAGTTAATTAGTCATCTGTTTTGGCCGAATCAGGGGATTCCACCAACTAACGTTTTGTAGCCTGATCAGTTAAAAATCAGTGAGCACTGGTTTCAGGTCGTTTAGAGTTACAGATAATTAATGGCGAATTTTCTTGTGCAACTGCCCGTAGAACGATAATCTGGACTTTTAGTGTAGATGTCAAATTGAACCCTTGGGAGGAGTGGGTTGATTAGAGAGCATCGTAGTACACTTGTAGCTGTGCCATATTCGATTATCCGTAATATGTGGTAATACTTGTGTAGGCGGTGAGACGGTGGGTGGAAGGACACCTTCGTTGTTTCACAACACGTCACCACACGGAAGGCAAGTACAAATGTTTAATTTGTGTGAATTCATTGATTACATGTTAACTTGGTAAATTATGAATATTCCTGTGATTTGAGTATGATGTGGTAGAGTTCAATACCTTATTCGATGATACATTGAGTTGAATGCCAAGTTATGTTTTTTTTCATTCCATGCATACATAATTGATTCTTGTCCACGGAGTGTGAAACTTGTTTAAGTCCCATTAATTCCAATATGGGCATGTAAGACCTACCATTCCAATGTAGGCGCTTTGACATTCCGTATGAAACGTTCTTCATACGGACTTGGATCCCCGCTCTTTGTTAAGAGCGGGCTTAAGTGAACACCGACGGGTGTGTCACTAGTTATACCGGTATAAACATGTGGAAAGTCCATTCTCCTTCAATGCATTCATTCATTCATACCGTGCTTTCTTAAATTCATGAAGTAAATGATGTACTTGGTGGATTGTTTCGATCTGATATTCTATGTGAATGTATATGTTGTGCTTGCTGAGTTTGACTCACTCTTGCTTTTATTTATTTTTAGGTGAATTCGGTGAAACGGTTGCTAGCGGAGGGTGTAGTCCAAAGACGTTCCATGCACATGAAATAAATAGTCATTCGTTAAAGTTCTATTTACATCTCTTCAGTTTTATTTATAATGTAATGGATTGTAATAATTGTCACTTGGAGGTCCATTATTATCGCTTTGGTTAATTCTCATTTAAATTTATATATGAACTGTTATTAAGCTATAGATTGTTATAATGGTTAATCGTTTCTTTAGCATTGAATGCGATGTTAATCTTATGAATTGAATAGTAGGTTGTCTTGTTAGGTGACATCTTGTCTTCCGAATAGACAGGGGTGTTACTGATTGGTATCGAGCGGCTTTAGGTCCGTGGTGAACAAAGTATTAAAATGACACACCGTGCCTGATGAGGTGGGGTTTGGGAAATCCATTGCTTCGCATTTCTAGTGATTTGGTTCATTATGTAGTCTTGTGTAGAATTATTTCATACTATCTCTCATGTTGTTAATATGTGATATGATGTGTTATCCTATATATATATATATGGATTAATTTTATGATTGTCATGAGATGATCCTATATATTCATAATTGATTGAATTAGCTATGCGTATCGGTAGCGGACGTTGAGCAGTTGAGTTCGTGGTTGTTGTTCGGTTTTGCGTGCTACACCACCGTTCGTGGTATGAGAGTAGAGCGGTTCTTACCTGCTCCATAGTTACGTGTTGAGCCCGAGCTCATTGTTGAAGTTGTTGTCTTTCTCAAACTTGTATCCGGTTTCTTGGTTGTAGTTTCTTACAGTTCATGAGTTTCTTTTGACTGGGTGTTTTGATGAAGTGGCAAGCTCCAGAGATCTCTAATCATTCTTTGAAATAATTATTGTTCTTTCGATTATTGTGATATTTCTACTCCACGTGGCGTAGTTAAATTGCAAGATTTATCTTTTCACACAAGTTCGGTTTTACCTGTTGGAAATTGTAACTCATTTATTCGCTTGGAATTTGGGCGTTGGAAGATTTCTTTTGCAAGCTCTTTATTAATTGTGCATTGACCTTGCATATTTCTTTTGGGTTAATTTGAGAGTTGAAGTTTTATGCCTTTCTTATGAGAAGGAGAATGTTAAAACCCTTTTGTGATATGTTGTCATACTTTATCTAAGAGGTTCTATTTAAAAGCATTATGTGGTATGGTAGGAGTTATCGGGTTGGGTTAATATCTTGGTGCAAACCAATGACTCTTAGATAATGTCTTCAAAAGTCAAGTTAATTTTACCTTGGTAAATATTAACATCAAATAAGTCTTCTATTTGGATACCTAAAGAATTTGTACAAATGCTAAATTCAACCGATTTTGTCATGCTAAATTGATGTTATAGGTATGAGGTAATGGATGACGGTGGTTGTAATGACTTCCAAAATGTTATCTTATAATTATTCCATTGCTGAAATTTAAAGTTATTTCATTCCAATTTCGAACAAAGGTAGGACTATGAATGCTTCCATGATTAGATAATCATCGGTTGTTAGCATTAATAGTTAGAGTGCTAGGAGTGCGTGTAATCTCGGCGTTGAGTATTACTAAGGACAAATGAGCTAAATCTAATAAGTGATTTAATCTAGTATGTTTAAAGGGTTTGTCTTGTACTAGAGTGAGCTTGTTAAAAGAGGTTTGTTTCAACTTTGTGGCTTTCGCACTTGATTTCTTTTCTAGAATAAGTTGTTATTACAATCCCATTTGATCTTTGAGTTTTCTATGACACGATTTGTCATGCTTCCTTTAGAAGGTTTATTGATGTGATAGTAAGGTAAATTGATTGTTACCAGAACGTATGTTATTGGTCTTAATGAAATGTTCAAGAATATGAGGGTAATGTTGATTCTTTTATAGAGAAAGAAATTTGATTGTCTTCGTGATATTCCTAAAATGATCAAATTTCAAGTTTTGTATTCATGATCTTTTAGGGTTCAAGTTCTATGTGGTAAACGAGGTTTGTCGAGTAGTAGCGTTATGTTGCGGTTATAATGGTTTTTCGGTGATGCGAGTGCTTCGATCTTGAATGCTCGCTTGTTCTTAATTGTTAACGTATGATATTCTCTTCTTGTGTGGCCCATGCTTTCAACTGTGGACTTCACTTATGTTCTATGAGTTCATTGCTTAATTGGTCTTCCCTTGGTCCCGTGTTCATTGCGAGCGATAAATGATTTTCTAGTTCGTGAAAATCGGTTCCATTTGCCTCTTCTTTTGAGAAAGAATCACCCATTCTTTTCACATCGGTCTTTCAAGTGTTTTCTAATTGTTGTTGTGAGATTGATGTTAATACTTGTAGTAAATTGATAGCCTTGGGTGATATCGTCCAAATGAGAGTATTTCAAGTTTTGCTTTCGTGGGCTTTTGGAGCTCATGAATTATGTGGTAGCCAAATGAGTTTAAACAAACCGACGTATTTGAATGTTCTATCAATTATCAAGTGATTCTTGTGATTTGAGATTTAGGCTCCTTAGCTTGAGTTGGCAAAGTGATATTCCAATCAAAGAAAATTATTTCTTTTGTTAAAGGGAAGAGTGTAGTAGAGGTATTCGAGATTGGATTTTTATTGTTTGAGATTCGATATTATCTTCTTGTGGGACTTGTGACCTTAGTCTGTGGCCTCGTCTTATGTTTTTTGAGTTCTTTGCTAATTGCCTACTTCTTACGGTTTTGTGTTTACAATGAGTGGTAAACGCTTTCTAGGTAATCAAAATTATTTCCACATACCTCTTCTTTTGAGAATGGAGGAACTGATTCGTTTTTTTCAAGTGTCTTCTAAAGTGTATAGAGACGACTAGATAGTGGTGGTCAAGTAAATTATTTTGTGAGGCTTGAGTGCCAAATTATTTAAGGTGCTTAAGAGGAAGAAATGGTTTCATGCTAACATTCTCATAGAGAGTTTGATTTAAATAAAATGGTTCTCTTTGGAGCTAAACTTTTACGTTGTTGCGATTATCAGAATTTATAATGAATTGTCATCCAATATCTTCTTGATCTTGTTAGTGGATTACTAGAATATCAAAAGTTTGGGGGATCTTGATCGATTGTTTAAAGTATTGGGATTGTGTAACTTACAAGGCTGAGCAAGTGAAACTGAATGGTGTGGTTTAGTGGGCGTCCAAGATTGGTGAAGTTAATCGTTTTGAGTAGTTAATTGATTATTGAGGATGATTGAAGTTATGACTGAGAATATTGTTTGGGTTGTGAGAATTTTTGATAAGAGAATGTGAGGGATTCTTGAATTATCACAGAATTCACTGTAGGAGCCTTGGAGATTGAAGTTTGAGCTTTGCATTTTTATGCTAGAATCTTGGTTGCCAATGATTATGTGTAAAGGTAGCGTAATAAGAGTGGATTCGAATAGTGGGATGGTCATTGATAGTATCCTTTGATGTAGTAGATGGGAGTGTGTGATGTGAATTTCAATTGGATTATCCCGAACGGATTGAGGTAATGTGATTGTGGGTGTTGCAATTAGTATTATCGAGGTGTTGGGAATTATTTGCCAGAATAATTCATTTGGTAGAGGAGCTGACTAGAGTATCCTTCTGTGGACTAGTATGGTTTCTCTATATGAGTGTGGTTGTTGCTCTCGGGTTGAGCATCACCCTAAGTTGCCGATTGAGATGTCATTTACAAATTGTGTTAGCTTTATGTTGGCATGGTGGTTCTTTCTGGTTCAGGAAAATAAAAGAAGTGTCTGATGTGGGCGTTCGAATGATTTCTCTTTTGGCTTTCGTGACGTCTATTCGCAAACCGCCCACTTGGAAAGTGGAAAGGTTTTCATGAGGAATCATCGATTCGGATTTGACTCTTTTGGTACCAAGCTGGTAACGAGTGGTTGCAATGAGAGTGATTTATTTTCAGTTGGGCTTTGTCTGTAAAAGAGTTTGTTTAAAGCGAGTTGTTGTGTGTCCCTAGTTAAAAGAGGTGCTCCTTGTTAATGTGAAAAGATTGATTGAGACATGGGACAAGAGTTCCATGTAAATTGTGTCGGTTGTGTTGTTTGGAACCAAAGGGAAGGTTGACCCAAGATACATTGGTTTGTTCTAGAAGTTGAGGGGATTTTGGAAATTAGTGTTTCGTTAGGATCGCCTCGAGTCCAGCGGGGTGTACATTGTTTGGTATGACCCTATTGAAGGAGTACTTGAGAGATCTAGAGTGTGAGGGTTCGTTAGAGCCGTCAACCAATGAGTAAGACCTTACCTTGAGTCCGGCCAGTGAAGATATTAGAAGAATCGAACGGTTTTGAGGAACAAAACTTTGAAGTATGTTAAAATCCTTTGGTCTCATCACCGAAAGAGAGGCCACTTGGGAGTTGGAGTCCCGCATGCGAGGACAATACCCCACCTGCTCGCTTCGTAATTATCTAGGTTGTTCATCGATCTTTCTCGGTTTGTTGCGTAGATTCGAGGTCGAATCTTTTCTAAGGGGATAGAGTGTAATACCTCATAAATCCAAATAGTTCAGATAGTTGGAAGTTAGTCGAAACGAGATTTAAAAGTTCCGAAATCGATTCTGGTAAAAGAAAGAAGTCGAGGGAGAAAAAGAAATAGTTTTCGTCTGAAATTCTATTTAGCAGGGGGTTATCGTGATTTTCCGCAACTTGGCCGCATCACACTCAGAGGCCCAAGAGGGGCCGGCCGCCCATGAAGTGGCCGCCATAAAGGGGGCGCCACTCCCCAAACCCTAGCCGCCCCCATTCCTCCCCACCTAGCCGCCACCCTCCCTCTCCCTGGTTGGGCGCCGCCTCCCGTGGTGGCCGGCCTTTGGTGCTCCCGGTTGGTCCCCAAGATCCCGGCGCTTCTCCTCCGATCTGTCCTCCGGCGGTCGCTTCTTCGCCGGTTGTTCGCTGTGGTGTGGCCGGCCAAGGAAGAAGAAGGAGACCAGCGGGAGTGGTTCTTCATCGTGCTACGGGTCTTCAAGGGTAACGAGCACCCGGTTATTTGTTTGATCGATTTTTGTTGCGGTAGAGATCAATTGATTCACGTCGGATTAGAGTTCCAGAAATTACAGATTGGATCAGATCCTTGCATCGAAAGGTAACCGCCGATTCGGAAATTTGCTTAGATTGGTTTTCTACGGCAAACCGTTCTAATCTATCGCGAGCCGACTTGAAGTCGTGAACACAATGTCGATCGGTAGATTGCATGAAAGATTGGATGTCGATTGTACCGTAGATTGAATTTGCAAAATCGTTCTAATCTACCGTGAACCGACTTGAAGTCGCCGGCAAAAGCCGATCGGTGGACACATGAACAGTACATGCATAAACAGTTTTTTATTTTATTTTCTCGCATGAATAAAGGTATATAAAAAAATCGACCGACGCGACAACTCGAAAGTCATGCGCGGCCAAACCGGCGTTCCCCACCCCGGCCAACAACAAGGTGCGCACCACACTAACATAGGCCCGCAGTCGAACCATCGCCGGCCGGAGCCGTACCTCTAGCTGGCTAGTACCGCCCGCACGGCAATGGCAAAGGAAAAGAAAAAAGGGGGGCGGGGAAGCCGGCAGCCGCCATCCCTCTGCTCCAAAGACCCACCGCACCGCCGCCAAGAAAAGAAAGGGGGTGGGAGAAGAACAAGCCACACACCGGGCGCCGAGCGCCACAGATAGAGCCTCATGGCGGCTCCACCGCCTGACACTGGCAGGGTTTCCAACACGCGACTCCATGAAGGAGCCGCCTCACGAGAGGGGAATCGGGGTAGCCGGCAGATAATCGGCCTAGAGAAGAAAAAAAGAGAAATCGAAAAAATGCACATTTTGCGAAGAAAAAACCTCGTAAATTCGAAATTACGAGATCCTTTCGGAGAAAGGAAATTTTGCAAAACCCACTCACAAATCAGAAAATTACGAAATTATTCTCAAAACTAAAATTTCGCATTTTAGCCCCTTAAATTGCGTAATTCATCAAAATTCTTATTCCAACCGAAAAGGGCATCGGGAATTCATTTTTTGAATCTTTTTTTTTTGCATTTAAAGCATGTTTAACTTTTTTTATTGTTACTTCTATGAAATTTATGTACTTTATTTGATGTTTATGATTATTTGTGACTATTTATATTGCTTTTAATCTCTAAAAATAGCACTAAAGTCTGAAAATGCATAGAAAATATAGGAACATTATGAGAATCTTTGCAACCAATTTATACAAATTACCAGCAATAATCTTATGCACTTTTGCATGAATATGCAGATGACTGGCATTACGAACCAGGAGTTCGAAGAACTGGCCCACCATGGCCACAATTACCTGACTTGGGCATCAGATGTCAAAATTGTACTTGGAGCGAAGAAGCTCTATGCTGCTATTGGACTGGGCCCGCTGAAGGATGTCACTCCAGCCGCTGAGGAGAATGATCAAGCACTTCATTTCCTCAGACATCATATCTGCCTAATGCTCAAGAATGAGTATATGGCATAAAAGAACGCACTAGCTTTATGGACCGCACTGAAAAAGCGGTTCGAGAAGCTAAAGTACACCATCCATCTTCGGGCAGAGCAGCATTGGAACCGACTTACAACTCTGTATTGCACAGAATTTGTACAAGTCTTCAACTCTGTGGTAAGTTAACCACAGACGAGTAGAAGATGGAAAAAAACCCTCTCTACCTTCCACCCAAACGTGGTGCAATCCGCACGCAACTATTGTCAGGATGGCTACAAGGAGTATGTCGAACTGATTGACATCATGCAAGTTGCGGAAGCTCAAGATGACGTTCTCCGAAAGAACTATATATCACAGCCGCCTAGTAGCAAAGTTGGCCATGAAGTCAAAGCAAACAGCTACAAGGTAAGAAAGCCTCACTCAACAGAAAGAGACAGGAAGGGTAAGGTCATGGGTCGCAAAACCAAGCAGAATACCCAATCCAAGAAGGGCGAACAAAAGAACCGCAACGAGAAGCCCTATGGTCAACAGGACCAAAGTTCCTACAAATGTGGCACTTAGGGTCATTGGTCACGTGTTTGCCATGAGCCGCAGCACGTGATCTATGCCTTCAAGGCCAAGAAGAAGGGCAAAGGACAGCATGAGGCACACCTCGCCATGGCAGACACAGATAATCCACAATCATGGGATGCACCCATGGATGTGGACAGCCATATAGCAGCCCCCGTCACACCTTCTTTGGACATCACAAAGAAGAACACACCGTAGTTGCCAAGAAGAGCAGATGGACGTAGCATAGATCCGGACACGAAGTATCTTCATACTTCACTGGTTCGATCTAGTGCACGCAGTGCACTTAGATTTTATAAATCATTTGCAGTTTATAGTTGTAATAGAACATTAATTTTGTATAATGGTTGTAAGCACTAGGAGAGCATATCAATAAATTCTTATTATGAGTCCTGCACGACTTTTTCTCGTATTAATAGCAAATTGTGTTCTGTTTTGAAGTACTTTACTTATGTGTGTGGATTGCTTCCTACCCATATTAATAAATACTTTATATATATATCAGAACGTGTGTGGCGCCCTATGGAGGAAGTGTGCTTAATAGACAGCGGCACAACGAATACCATATTAAGAGAGAGAGAAAAATTTCAGTCGATCAACAATAATGATGTTAGTCTTACGACAATCGCAGTCAGCGATACTTGTGTAATAGGCTCAAGAAGATCCACAATTATACTCTCGATGGGCACAATATTGGTCATTGAAGAAGCCTTGTTGTACCTAGAATCGACTAGGACTCTCTTATACTTTAAAGATATTCGCGCTAACGGTCTCAACGTAGAGACTGAAGAAGAGTATGGTAAGTAATACCTACTCATTACAAAGCGCAAGAAAAATAGAAAAAGGGTATTAGAAAGACTTCCTTCATATGAATCTAGGCTATACTACACTCATATTAAGGCACATGCAAATTTATATTGTCCCGAAAATAACTTTTAGAAGCTATGAACTTTTCTCGCTCGGCATGATAGATTAGGTCACCCTGGTCTTAGAATAATGAGAAATATAATTACTAATTCTCGTGGACATAATGTCAATGTAAAGAATTTCCTGGATCCGTAAGATTTCAGATGCCCCGCATGTGCCACCGAAAATGATTACTAGACCCTCTACTCTAAAAGTAAAGGATGAAATTGTAATACCTCATAAATCCAAATTTAGTTCAGATAGTTGGAAGTTAGTCGAAAACGAGATTTAAAAGTTCCTAAATCGCATTCAGTAAAAAGAAAGAAGTCGAGGAGAAAAAGAAATAGTTTTCGCCTGAAATTCTATTTAGCAGGGGGTTATCGTGATTTTCCAAGAACTGGGTCGCAGTCCACACTCAGAGGCCCAAGAGGGGGCCGCCGCCCATGAAGTGGCCGCCATAAAGGGGGCGCCACTCCCCAAACCCTAGCCGCGCCCCATTCCTCCCCACCTAGCCGCCACCCTCCCTCTCCCCTGGTTGGGCGCCGCCTCCCATGGTGGCCGGCCTTGGTGCTCCCGGTTGGTCCCAAGATCCCGGGCGCTCTCCTCCGATCTGTCCTCCGGCGGGTCTTTCTTCGCCGGTTGTTCGCTGTGGTGTGGCGGCCAAGGAAGAAGAAGGGAGACCAGCGGGAGTGGTTCTTCATCATGCTACGGGTCTTCAAGGGTAACGAGCACCCCGGTTATTTGTTTGATCGATTTTTTTGCGGTAGAGATCAATTGATTCACGTCGGATTAGAGTTCCAGAAATTACAGATTGATCAGAATGTTGCGTGGCATGTTACGGTACTTTAGAGGCCGAATTTGGGGTTTTGCCCTTCTAGAATTTTGTTCCTGGTTTCGTTAGCTTTCTTTTGGCACCAAGATGAGCAAAATCCGATCAGTAGTTTGGGAGATATGAATTTTTGAATACGAACCGTCCAATCTGTCTGAAATCTGAGGTCAGTAGGTTTGTTTCTCGGTTTTGTTCAAAATAGAGGCCGAATCAGAATCTTCACCCAACTAAGTTATTGTAGATCTCGAAATTATCTTTCCAAGTTGATAAAGATCATTCCATTTGGATCAGTAGGCTAAAAGTTACACTATTTTCTTTACTGCTGATCTGTTTTCTGGACAGACGTAGATGGGTTGGGTTTAGCAGTTAATTAGTCATCTGTTTTGGCCGAATCAGGGGATTCCACCAACTAACGTTTTGTAGCCTGATCAGTTAAAAATCAGTGAGCACTGGTTTCAGGTCGTTTAGAGTTACAGATAATTAATGGCGAATTTTCTTGTGCAACTGCCCGTAGAACGATAATCTGGACTTTTAGTGTAGATGTCAAATTGAACCCTTGGGAGGAGTGGGTTGATTAGAGAGCATCGTAGTACACTTGTAGCTGTGCCATATTCGATTATCCGTAATATGTGGTAATACTTGTGTAGGCGGTGAGACGGTGGGTGGAAGGACACCTTCGTTGTTTCACAACACGTCACCACACTAAGGCAAGTACAAATGTTTAATTTGTGTGAATTCATTGATTACATGTTAACTTGGTAAATTATGAATATTCCTGTGATTTGAGTATGATGTGGTAGAGTTCAATACCTTATTCGATGATACATTGAGTTGAATGCCAAGTTATGTTTTTTTCATTCCATGCATACATAATTCAGTTGCTGTCCACGGGAGTGGAAACTTGTTTAAGTCCCATTAATTCCAATATGGGCATGTAAGACCTACCATTCCAATGTAGGCGCTTTGGACATTCCGTATGAAACGTTCTTCATACGGACTTGGATCCCCGCTCTTTGTTAAGAGCGGGCTTAAGTGAACACCGACGGTGTGTCACTAGTTATACCGTATAAACATGTGGAAAGTCCATTCTCCTTCAATGCATTCATTCATTCATACCGTGCTTTCTTAAATTCATGAAGTAAATGATGTACTTGGTGGATTGTTTCGATACAAGATTCTATGTGAATGTATATGTTGTGCTTGCTGAGTTTCACTCACTCTTGCTTTTATTTATTTTTAGGTGAATTCCAAAGTGAAACGGTTGCTAGCGGGAGGGTGTAGTCCAAAGACGCTCCATGCACATGAAATAAATAGTCATTCGTTAAAGTTCTATTTACATCTCTTCGCTTTTATTTATAATGTAATGGATTGTAATAATTGTCACTTGGAGGTCCATTATTATCGCTTGGTTAATTCTCATTTAAATTTATATATGAACTGTTATTAAGCTATAGATTGTTATAATGGTTAATCGTTTCTTTAGCATTGAATGCGATGTTAATCTTATGAATTGAATAGTAGGTTGTCTTGTTAGGTGACATCTTGTCTTCCAATAGACAGGTGTTACAGCTTGGTATCGAGCGGCTTTAGGTCCGTGGTGAACAAAGTATTAAAATGACACATCGTGTACATGATGGGTGGGGTTTGGGAAATCCATTGCTTCCGCATTTCTAGTGATTTGGTTCATTATGTAGTACCGTAGAATTATTTCAGACTATCTCTCATGTTGTTAATATGTGATATGATGTGTTATCCTATATATATATATATGGATTAATTTTATGATTGTCATGAGATGATCCTATATATTCATAATTGATTGAATTAGCTATGCGATATCGGTAGCGGACGTTGAGCGCTTGAGTTCGTGGTTGTTGTTCGGTTTTGCTGTGCTACACCACTGCTCGTGGTATGAGAGTAGAGCGCCTTACCTGCTCCATAGTTCCGTGTTGAGCCCGAGCTCATTGTTGAAGTTGTTGTCTTTCTCAAACTTGTATCCGGTTTCTTGGTTGTAGTTTCTTACAGTTCATGAGTTTCTTTTGACTGGGTGTTTTGATGAAGTGGGCAAGCTCCAGAGATCTCTAATCATTCTTTGAAATAATTATTGTTCTTTCGATTATTGTGATATTTCTACTCCACGTGAGCGTAGTTAAATTGCAAGATTTATCTTTTCACACAAGTTCGGTTTTACCTGTTGGAAATTGTAACTCATTTATTCGCTTGGAATTTCTAGCAGTGGAAGATTTCTTTTGCAAGCTCTTTATTAATTGTGCATTGACCTTGCATATTTCTTTTGGGTTAATTTGAGAGTTGAAGTTTTATGCCTTTCTTATGAGAAGGAGAATGTTAAAACCCTTTTGTGATATGTTGTCATACTTTATCTAAGAGGTTCTATTTAAAAGCATTATGTGGTATGGTAGGAGTTATCGGGTTGGGTTAATATCTTGGTGCAAACCAATGACTCTTAGATAATGTCTTCAAAAGTCAAGTTAATTTTACCTTGGTAAATATTAACATCAAATAAGTCTTCTATTTGGATACCTAAAGAATTTGTACAAATGCTAAATTCAACCGATTTTGTCATGCTAAATTGATGTTATAGGTATGAGGTAATGGATGACGGTGGTTGTAATGACTTCCAAAATGTTATCTTATAATTATTCCATTGCTGAAATTTAAAGTTATTTCATTCCAATTTCGAACAAAGGTAGGACTATGAATGCTTCCATGATTAGATAATCATCGGTTGTTAGCATTAATAGTTAGAGTGCTAGGAGTGCGTGTAATACTTTGGCGTTGAGTATTACTAAGGACAAATGAGCTAAATCTAATAAGTGATTTAATCTAGTATGTTTAAAGGGTTTGTCTTGTACTAGAGTGAGCTTGTTAAAAGAGGTTTGTTTCACTTTGTGGCTTTCGCACTTGATTTCTTTTCTAGAATAAGTTGTTATTACAATCCCATTTGATGTCGGAGTTTTCTATGACACGATTTGTCATGCTTCCTTTAGAAGGTTTATTGATGTGATAGTAAGGTAAATTGATTGTTACTGTGAACGATGTTATTGGTCTTAATGAAATGTTCAAGAATATGAGGGTAATGTTGATTCTTTTATAGAGAAAGAAATTTGATTGTCTTCGTGATATTCCTAAAATGATCAAATTTCAAGTTTTGTATTCATGATCTTTTAGGGGTTCAAGTTCTATGTGGTAAACGAGGTTTGTCGAGTAACGCGTTATGTTCTTGAAGTTATAATGGTTTTTCGGTGATGCGAGTGCTTCGATCTTGAATGCTCGCTTGTTCTTAATTGTTAACGATGATATTCTCTTCTTGTGTGGCCCATGCTTTCAATCGTGGACTTCACTTATGTTCTATGAGTTCATTGCTTAATTGGTCTTCCCTTGGTCCTGTGTTCATTGCGAGAGCGATAAATGATTTTCTAGTTCGTGAAAATCGGTTCCATTTGCCTCTTCTTTTGAGAAAGAATCACCCATTCTTTTCACATCGGTCTTTCGAAGTGTTTTCTAATTGTTGTTGTGAGATTGATGTTAATACTTGTAGTAAATTGATAGCCTTGGGTGATATCGTCCAAATGAGAGTATTTCAAGTTTTGCTTTCGTGGGCTTTTGGAGCTCATGAATTATGTGGTAGCCGAAATGAGTTTAAACAAACCGACGTATTTGAATGTTCTATCAATTATCAAGTGATTCTTGTGATTTGAGATTTAGGCTCCTTAGCTTGAGTTGGCAAAGTGATATTCCAATCAAAGAAAATTATTTCTTTTGTTAAAGGGAAGAGTGTAGTAGAGGTATTCGAGATTGGATTTTTATTGTTTGAGATTCGATATTATCTTCTTGTGGGACTTGTGACCTTAGTCGTGGCCTCGTCTTATGTTTTTTTGAGTTCTTTGCTAATTGCCTACTTCTTACGGTTTTGTGTTTACAATGAGTGGTAAACGTTTTCTAGGTCTTCAAAAATTATTTCCACATACCTCTTCTTTTGAGAATGGAGGAACGATTCGTTTTTCAAGTGTCTTCTAAAGTGTATAGAGACGACTAGATAGTGGTGGTCAAGTAAATTATTTTGTGAGGCTTGAGTGCCAAATTATTTAAGGTGCTTAAGAGGAAGAAATGGTTTCATGCTAACATTCTCATAGAGAGTTTGATTTAAATAAAATGGTTCTCTTTGGAGCTAAACTTTTACGTTGTTGCGATTATCGAATTTATAATGAATTGTCATCCAATATCTTCTTGATCTTGTTAGTGGATTACTAGAATATCAAAAGTTTGGGGATCTTGATCGATTGTTTAAAGTATTGGGATTGTGTAACTTACAAGGTGAGCAAGTGAAACCGAATGGTGTGGTTTAGTGGGCGCCCAAGATTGGTGAAGTTAATCGCTTTGAGTAGTTAATTGATTATTGAGGATGATTGAAGTTATGAATGAGAATATTGTTTGGGTTGTGAGAATTTTGATAAGAGAATGTGAGGGATTCTTGAATTATCACAGAATTCACCAGTAGGAGCCTTGGAGATTGAAGTTTGGAGCTTTGCATTTTATGCTAGAATCTTGGTTGCCAATGATTATGTGTAAAGGTAGCGTAATAAGAGTGGATTACGAATAGTGGGATGGTCATTGATAGTATCCTTTGATGTAGTAGATGGGAGTGTGTGATGTGAATTTCAATTGGATTATCCCGAACGGATTGAGGTAATGTGATTGTGGGTGTTGCAATTAGTATTATCGAGGTGTTGGGAATTATTTGCGTAATAATTCATTTGGTAGAGGAGCCGACTAGAGTATCCTTCGTGGACTAGTATGGTTTCTCTATATGAGTGTGGTTGTTGCTCTCGGGTTGAGCATCACCCTAAGTTGCCGATTGAGATGTCATTTACAAATTGTGTTAGCTTTATGTTGGCATGGTGGTTCTTTACGGTTCAGAAAATAAAAGAAGTGTCCGATGTGGGCGTCAATGATTTCTCTTTTGGCTTTCGTGGCGCCTATTCGCAAACCGCCCACTTGGAAAGTGGAAAGGTTTTCATGAGGAATCATCGATTCGGATTTGACTCTTTTGGTACCAAGTCGGTAACGAGTGGTTGCAATGAGAGTGATTTATTTTCAGTTGGGCTTTATCTCGTAAAAGAGTTTGTTTAAAGCGAGTTGTTGTGTGTCCCTAGTTAAAAGAGGTGCTCCTTGTTAATGTGAAAAGATTGATTGAGACATGGGACAAGAGTTCCATGTAAATTGTGTCGGTTGTGTTGTTTGGAACCAAAGGGAAGGTTGACCCAAGATACATTGGTTTGTTCTAGAAGTTGAGGGATTTTGGAAATTAGTGTTTCGTTAGGATCGCCTCGAGTCCAAGCGCTGGGTGTACATTGTTTGGTATGACCCAGTATTGAAGGAGTACTTGAGAGATCTAGAGTGTGAGGGTTCGTTAGAGCCGTCAACCAATGAGTAAGACCTTACCTTGAGTCCCGCGGTGAAGATATTAGAAGAATCGAACGGGTTTTGAGGAACAAAACTTTGAAGTATGTTAAAATCCTTTGGTCTCATCACCGAAGAGAGGCCACTTGGGAGTTGGAGTCCCGCATGCGAGGACAATACCCGACTGCTCGCTTCGTAATTATCTAGGTTGTTCATCGATCTTTCTCGAAGTTTGTTGCGTAGATTCGAGGTCGAATCTTTTCTAAGGGGATAGAGTGTAATACCTCATAAATCCAAATAGTTCAGATAGTTGGAAGTTAGTCAAAACGAGATTTAAAAGTTCCTAAATCGCATTCGGTAAAAGAAAGAAGTCGAGGGAGAAAAGAAATAGTTTTCGCCTGAAATTCTATTTAGCGGGGGTTATCGTGATTTTCCGCAACTTGGGCCGCAATCACGACTCAGAGGCCCAAGAGGGGGCCGGCCGGCCCATGAAGTGGCCGGCCATAAAAGGGGGGGCGCCACTCCCCCCAAACCCTAGCCGGCCCCCATTCCTCCCCACCTAGCCGCCACCCCCTCCCCTCTCCCCTGGTTGGGCGCCGCCTCCTCCCTGGTGGCCGGCCTTTGGTGCTCCCGGTTGGTCCCCAAGATCCCGGCGCTTCTCCTCCGATCTGTCCTCCGTGGTCGTTTCTTCGCGGTTGTTCGCTGTGGTGTGGCGGCCAAGGAAGAAGAAGGGAGACCAGCGGGGAGTGGTTCTTCATCGTGCTACGGGTCTTCAAGGGTAACGAGCACCCCGGTTATTTGTTTGATCGATTTTTGTTGCGGTAGAGATCAATTGATTCACGTCGGATTAGAGTTCCAGAAATTACAGATTGGATCAGAATGTTGCGTGGCATGTTACGGTACTTTAGAGGCCGAATTTGGGGTTTTGCCCTTCTAGAATTTTGTTCCTGGTTTCGTTAGCTTTCTTTTGGCACCAAGATGAGCAAAATCCGATCAGTAGTTTGGGAGATATGAATTTTTGAATACGAACTGTCCAATCTGTCTGAAATCTGAGGTCAGTAGGTTTGTCCCTCGGTTTTGTTCAAAATAGAGGCCGAATCAGAATCTTCACCCAACTAAGTTATTGTAGATCTAGAAATTATCTTTCCAAGTTGATAAAGATCATTCCATTTGGATCAGTAGGCTAAAAGTTACACTATTTTCTTTACTGCTGATCTGTTTTCTGGACAGA
Organism: Hsuehochloa calcarea; assembly: GCA_036346395.1. Lineage (NCBI taxonomy): Eukaryota > Viridiplantae > Streptophyta > Magnoliopsida > Poales > Poaceae > Hsuehochloa > Hsuehochloa calcarea. The sequence goes on from CM070597.1 coordinate 35,308,502, forward strand.
CGTAGATGGGTTGGGTTTAGCAGTTAATTAGTCATCTGTTTTGGCCGAATCAGGGGATTCCACCAACTAACGTTTTGTAGCCTGATCAGTTAAGAATCAGTGAGCACTGGTTTCAGGTCGTTTAGAGTTACAGATAATTAATGGCGAATTTTCTTGTGCAACTGCCCGTAGAACGATAATCTGGACTTTTAATGTAGATGTCAAATTGAACCCTTGGGAGGAGTGGGTTGATTAGAGAGCATCGTAGTACACTTGTAGCTGTGCCATATTCGATTATCCGTGTACGTGGTAATACTTGTGTAGGCGGTGAGACGGTGGGTGGAAGGACACCTTCGTTGTTTCACAACACGTCACCACACTAAGGCAAGTACAAATGTTTAATTTGTGTGAATTCATTGATTACATGTTAACTTGGTAAATTATGAATATTCCTGTGATTTGAGTATGATGTGGTAGACTTCAATACCTTATTCGATGATACATTGAGTTGAATGCCAAGTTATGTTTTTTTTTCATTCCATGCATACATAATTCGCTTGTCGTCCACGGAGTGAAACTTGTTTAAGTCCCATTAATTCCAATATGGGCATGTAAGACCTACCATTCCAATGTAGGCGGTTTGGACATTCCGTATGAAACGTTCTTCATACGGACTTGGATCTCCGCTCTTTGTTAAGAGCGGGCTTAAGTGAACACCGACGGTGTGTCACTAGTTATACCCAGATAAACATGTGGAAAGTCCATTCTCCTTCAATGCATTCATTCATTCATACAGTGCTTTCTTAAATTCATGAAGTAAATGATGTACTTGGTGGATTGTTTCGATACAATATTCTATGTGAATGTATATGTTGTGCTTCTTGAGTTTCGACTCACTCTTGCTTTTATTTATTTTTAGGTGAATTCCAAAGAAACGGTTGCTAGCGGAGGGTGTAGTCCAAAGACGTTCCATGCACATGAAATAAATAGTCATTCGTTAAAGTTCTATTTACATCTCTTCAGTTTTATTTATAATGTAATGGATTGTAATAATTGTCACTTGGAGGTCCATTATTATCGCTTTGGTTAATTCTCATTTAAATTTATATATGAACTGTTATTAAGCTATAGATTGTTATAATGGTTAATCGTTTCTTTAGCATTGAATGCGATGTTAATCTTATGAATTGAATAGTAGGTTGTCTTGTTAGGTGACATCTTGTCTTCCGAATAGACAGGGTGTTACAGAAATCCCTACATTTCTGGACCGTATCCAGGGAGACATTTGCGGCCCTATACAGCCCCTGTCAGGGCCATTTAGGTACTTTATGGTGCTCATCGATACTTCCTCAAAATGGTCGCATGTATGCTTATTGTCTACGAGAAATCGTGCTTTTGCAAAGCTGATCTCGCAGATAATTAAGATTAAGAATAATTTCCCTGATCATCATTTGAAGTCCATCAGGATGGATAATGTCGAAGAATTTACTTCAAAGGCATTTGATGATTATCGTATGGCAATGGGAATTACCGTTGAGCATTTCATACCACATGTCCACACCTAGAATGGACTAGCAGCGGCATTAATTAAAAGAATTAAATCTATTAGTCGGCCGCTCTTGCAGAATTGTAATTTACCAACTACATGTTGGGGACACGCGGTCCTACACGCAGCAACTCTCATCTATTGTCCACCATCAGCATATAACATCCATTCACCTATGCAATTAGCGCAAGGGTCTACACCGAAAATCTCCCATCTTCGAATGTTTGGTTGCAAGGTTTATGTACATATACCACCACCGCAGCGAACTGCAACGGGTCCTCTCCGAAAGTCTAGGATATACGTTGGTTATGAGACAACATCCATAATCAGGTACCTGGATCCTATGACTGGAGATTTGCATACAGCCCGCTTCGCTGACAGCATATTTGATGAGAATAGTTTCCTGTCATTAGGGGAAAATCAACCCCTTGATGAAAAATATCGGGAACTGACGTGGAAAGCCACGGTAATCCATGCACATGACCCGCGCACTAGTGAAACAAATAGAGAAGTCCAGAAAATAATTGATTTACAAGCATTAGCGAATCAACTGCCTGACCACTTTAGTAATTTGAAAAGCGTGACCAAGTCGCATGTGCCTGCACGCAATGCGCCGGAGAGAGTTGAAATACCAAAAAAATTGAAGTTACCCTTAATCCCGTCCAAAAGCCTCAGAATAAAAGGATGAGAACTCCGGCCCCTCGAATCCCAAGTAACCGGGGATGTCTGGCGAAAAAGGATAAGAAGGACTTGACATAGCTGATTACTGAAGCTCCCCACAACCAAAAGGGGAACCAGTTGAGACCTGGTACCAGTATGGAACCTTCAATAAAAGGCATACCGGATTTGAATATTCCCACAGAAGGAGACATCAGCATGGATGTGTGCGCACACATCGGAGCTGAAAAACTAAAGGGAGTTGACCCCGCAATTGAAAGCAACGGTAAGCAAGTAGAAGCACTAGAAGTATCGCCCCATGATGAAATAGCTATAAATTACGTGACCACGGGAGAATCTATGAATATAACAACAACCAATGTTGATATTTGTTTTGCAAAGAAAATTACCACAATCATCGATCTTGATCCAGATCCTACATCGCTCGCTAAATGTAAGAAAAGATCATATTGGAAAGATTGGAAGAAGGCAATAGAAGCATAATTATTATCTCTGAATAAAAGAGAGTTATTTGGGCCTGTAAGCCGCACGCCTCCCCATGTGCACCATGTAGGGCATAAATGGGTATTTGTTCGAAAGAGAAATGAAAACAATGAAGTTGTAAGACATAAAGCAGAGCTTGTTGCACAAGATTTTACTTAACAACCAGGAATCGATTATGAAGAAACTTATTCCCCGGTTATAGGCGGAACTACCTTTAGATACTTAATCTCAATGGCAGTAAACTTGAATTTGGAGATGAAATTGATGGATGTAGTAACTGCATACCTTTATGGGAACTTGGATTCGGATATTTACATGAAGGTACCTGAATGTATCCCTGTCCCAAATAAAGATAGAGCAAATATAAATGCATGCGATGTGCAACTTCGTAAAGTCACTTTGTATGGATCAAGCAATCGATGTAATGTGGTATAATCGCTTGAGCGACTTTCTCTGCAAGAAAGACTACACGAACAATTAGGATTGTCTATGTGTTTTTATACGGCGATCCCAGGATGGATTCTATATAATCTCAGTGTATGCAGATGATCTGAATATCATCGGGACCATGGAAGATATTAAGAAAGCAAGCTCACACCTGGAGTCAGAGTTTGAAATAAAAGACTTGGGTAAAACTAAATATTGCCTAGGCCTGCAGCTTGAGCATACCCCTGAAGGGCTTCTAGTACATCAGTCAACCTACACTCAGAAAGTATTGGAAAGGTTCGGCTTTGAAAAGGCATATCCCTCGAAAGTATCGATGATCAGGAAATCCTTGCAGCAAGATAAGGACTCGTACAGACCTAAAGAAGAGGGGGGAGGAAGTCCTGGGACCGGAATTCCCGTACCTAAATGCAGTAGAAGCACTCATGTATCTAGCAAACTGTACTAGACCGGACATTACATTTCCAGTGAACCTGCTTGCAAGGTACAGTGCAGAACCTACCAAAAGGCATTGGTAGGGAATAAAGGACATCTTCTGATACCTCCAAGGAAGCAAAAATCTTGGTCTATTCTACAAAAAGAACCAAGGTCAAACCATGACTGGCTACGCAGATGCCGGGTACCTGTCAAACCCGCATACAACTAAGTCGCAAATAGGCTATATGTTCCTATGTGGTGGAACTGCAATTTCATAGAAATCGTCTAAGAAAAGTCTTGTATCTACTTCGACGAACCACTCAGAAATTATAGCACTGTACGAAGCCTCACGGGAATGTTCTTGGCTTCGACGGATGATTCACCACATCTAGCAATCATGTGGATTGAATACCGCGCAAACCCTCACTATTATCTATGAAGATAATGCAGCTTGTGTTGCATAAGTGCAAATGGGTTTTGTGAAGAGTCCTCTCACTAAGCATATCAACCCCAAGTTCTTTTATGCTTACGAATTGCAAAATATGAACGAAATTAAAGTACTGCATACTAAGTCATGTGAAAATCTAACAGATTTATTCACTAAGTCACTTCCAGCATCTAGCTTTAAAAGATTCATACGTGGAATTGGAATGATGAGACTTAAATAAGTGCATAATTCAGGGGGAGAATCTTCACGAAGTCTTTATTAAAACTTGATCATGAAGATTGTGTACCCAAAAATTAAATTCCGGAGATTAAATAAATGAAATTAGGTGGATTGTACTCTTTTTCCCTTGACGAGTTTTTCTGAAGTTTCTCGGCTAAGGTTTTTAACGATACAATTCGTGCAACGCAACAGAACATATGTCATGTACTCTTTCTCTAAATTTTTCCCACTGGATTTTTATGGAGTTTTTACGAGACATGTATATGTAAGTGTAGGACCGCAAAGGCGACTATGGGGGTGAATAGGCGCTTTCTCAACTTTTTCGTCTTAATCAAATTCAACACGAACTTTACTCCTTTAGCTATGAAAGCTAAGAAGATCAGTACACGCACAGAGGAAGCCTTGTGCTGAATTCGATAACCCCCTTAACCACAAGACACAAATGTGGAGAAATGATCTCACTAGGCTGGTCTGCACATTGGCGGTCTGACCGGCTGCCAAAGGGCGGTCCGACCGATTTAAATCGGTTCGACCGGCCGTTAACAATGATTCAATCTTGGCGGTCTTATGCACGATATATCATCGGTCCGACCGATTTAGTCGAATCAAACACAATGTCCAAATCCAAAACGAAATTTGGTCCAACTTTTGATTCAACCAATGAAACTTGACCAAATTTGGAGTACACCTCCCTAAGGATATTAGAGACCTATTTCTAGCGACGATCGTTCAGATCCACTTCGTAGAAACGATCTCTTAAGGTTTAACCAAAGAAGTGCACAAACCCTAGAAATATGAAAAACTTGATTCAAGACTTGCTTGTGGGGGTTGATGATCTAGATGATTCTAGGAGTATTCCCACACATCAAAGCAAGATAAAATAGGTCAAGGGACCAAGTATAAACACTTGAATCAAGGAAGCACCAAAATCAACAAAAGAGAGAAGAACACAAAGGAGACAATCGATCTCTTAAGCAAGCATCACAAGATTGATTGATCTCACAAGATGCTTACAAAGCCACTCCCTCAAGGAGGACAAGAGCTCACACAAAGAGCACACACACAATCTCTCCAACCCTAGCTTCTCCTCTCCTCTCCTCTCCAAACCCTAGAAAAAGGTGGAGGGGTCCAAATGAGTGCTTGGGGGTTTTACATCTCCCCCCTTTCTATTTATAGGCGAGGCTAGGTTTTCATATATAGGACCCACACACACATGGGACCCACTCACACACATCTGTTGAAGCAATCGCCTGCTTCACCACGTGTAGGTTGATTAGCGGCTCTCATCACGTCGGCAAATCTCTCCCGTCCGAATCCCATCGGAATCTCCTAGAGATTTGCACCGACTTCCGCACCGCCTGATCCAACCAGCTGCACCGAACTACCCGTTCGATCCATCTTGCACATTCTGCACCATGCTTGAGTCACACGACCTCACCCGGCATCTATGATCGTTATGGACCTCAGCTCTCCAAGCGTAGTCCCGATCCACCTCACCGTTGACGTCGTTGACCTGCAAGCCACCTGCACAGCAATAGACAAACAAATCGTCTCCGGGAACAAGTTCTTCACAACTTGACCCACGTTAGTTCCACAATGCAATATGCAACAATAAAGCATTGACATCCATACATTAAACACAATCAAAACACAACAATGCCAAAATGGCTAACCTCCAAGTGATCGGCGGTCTGACCGCCCCACACAGCCGGTCCGACCGATTTCAGGCCGGTCCGACCGATTCCATAACGGCGGTCGGACCGCCCGAAATGACTTAGCCAAAATTCCAACTTGAAAATCCGAAACCTTCTGAAATTTTCAACTGAATAGAACTTTTGACTGGGAGCTCCAAAAATAATGTGACCACATCCAAGAGACTCCACTCACTTTGCCTACACATCCTATTTTTGGCTTAGCTTCAAAATCCACTTTGAAACATAACCGGTCGGACCGGCAAGCACTGCCGGTCTGACCGCCCACGTCACCGGTCAGACCGCCTGTGGTCTGACAAACTGAAGCAAACCCCGAAAACACGAGATTTTACAAACCAACAAAACCATTGCCAATTGACTCATCATCCTAAGATCATGCACATATCCTCACGATATCCACAGTAAGAATGGGTGCTCAAGAGGGAGTGTTAAGAAACTCAAGGCCCAGCCCAGAATCGAGTCCATATATAGACATCCCATTGGAAACAAGGCGTGAGACTACCAAAGAGCTAACGGATGTTCGGCTGGAGATAAGAAGGTGCAGATGTACGAGGACACAACCGAGCGAGAAGACGAGACCGTAGGCAGACAGACGCAGGCGGGTTAGAAGACGAAGAAGCAACCACGAACAAAGAGGAAGAGGAAGAACCGAAGAACGCGTGTTGGGGGAGCAGAGGAGAGAAGTGGAACGGGAAACGAGGAAGGCGACAAAGAATCGAACGGACAGCAAGTAAAAAAAAAAAGAGACGACGTGGCCACCCTACCCGCGGAGTAAGAAAGTCAACGAAGAATGCAACGGACAGCGAAGAGTATGCAATGTGGTCACCCTACCGGGCGGGTTCCACCGTCGCCCCCGTTCTACCATTTAGGATACCAAGTATTTGGTTAAACTTGATGGCATGATATGTTGTGATGAACTTTATTAGTTGTTGCGTGATCACCATTGATGTGCGATGATGTATGCATTGCTCGTAATAGCAGTCGGGATATGGGCGTGATCATTATTCACGGGGTATGCCGCGGAGGCGGGTATGGCGAGGTTTTCCGTCGTCGCTGCGGGTATATCCGTGTGGGAATTCGAGTCGCGTGATACGGATATGAACGAGCACTACCTGTATCCGACGCACCCAATTGCCATCCCAGATACCACGGCCTAAAGAGCGAGCGAGTCAGATCTATGGTTCGCGGTCTTCGCGTCGCAATTTGCCACTGATTTTCACATGGCTCGCCCGGCGACAAGAAAGCACAACTGCACAACCTCCCAAGGACGCGTGAAGGTGGCGACAGCCGAGCCGACAGCAACGAGTTGAGCGCGCACGACGAGAGGAGACCCGAAAGGCAAAGCCGGACGTGCGGACGTACGAGCGCGCGGTGGGCGTGTGGCGACGCGCGGCGTGTCAGCGTGGGAGACGACCACTTCGGTACGTCTTCGCAGCGTAGATCGATGGCGGATAACGTGCGATGCGAACATCAACGGAGGGAGCCGGAGTGCCGGACGGGCCTATATATGCGGACCAATGGCCCTGAACTTGTCTTGGGCTTGAAATGGAGGCCGTGTATATTCTGTATGGATATCCTAGGCCAGTATTGGGCCAATTTCCAGATAAAAATGCCCAATCTGACACTTTCCAGACCAAATACCCCATTAAGGGCAGGCTGATACATTAGGGAGGCCTTCCAAAAAGTCCAAAAACCCAATTCGTTGCCATTTTCAACAGAAGATGGTTCCCAGGATTTAGTTCCACATCTGTGGACTCAACTGATTATAAGCCTAGTCCCTAATGCATCATGTTTACACGGGAAGGTCTTCTTGGTAAAACTGGCCGGGAGTCGCCTCCTCTAAAAAATGGTTCCGACTAGATTATAGCCGTCTGAAATTTTCTCAAAAGCTAATCGTTTTCTTCTGTACGTTAAATCACCCTCCAATGGTTTCTATTTTTTTGTGTTGGAAATTCTAAACTAGATAAAAGTAAATCTAGATAATCATACAAATACAAAAACAAAACAAAAAAATTATAAACTTACACAAACAAATATAACTAAAAGTTACAGTAAAACTGTGCATTTCACGTCACTTGGTAATGCAATTTTAGGCTTAAAAATGTGCAATCTTAGGTGACTGGATTTTAAGAAAATTTCAGCCAACTGAAAACTAGCAAATACGCTAAAAATAGTTAAATTCGGGCCTGCCAAATATTTCCCTATGCCTGATTAAAATCAATGAACCAAACCAACGTTTGGGCACCTCAAATCTACCGATTAGCAATGGGACCCGTTTTTCTGCTACAATATAGACACTAGCATCAGATGAAGATAAAACGGATTCTGAATTTCTGATGCAGCCTTTTAACTCTGCACCATATCTGTAAGCATGCGTACGTATCCTGTTGCGTTGCTCTGCGCTTGCGCCGGTTCAAACTTCAAAGTGATCCTCGATCTAGGACCTGGACGTCAACCGATCTGCGGGCGCACCTACCCCTGGAACCAGTCCGCGTACCTTCGCTAGTTGCCTGCTCACCAAATTACTGACTACCTATCGTCTCCTCTCTCATCAATATATACTGCTCCATCCCTTTGCCCGTTTCTCACGTCCCCCTCAGTTGTTGTTGTTGATTTTTCTGAGTGATGCAAGTGCGATCGGCGGTGATGATGGCCGGGGCGATGGAGGAGCTCGTCGAGAAGGCGGGCGGGTGCGCGGTGATCGACGGCGGCTTCGCCACGCAGCTGGAGGCGCTCGGCGCCGACATCAACGACTCGCTCTGGAGCGCCGCCTGCCTCATCACCAAGCCGCACCTCATCAAGGAGGTAAACTGATCGATTGGCTAACCGGCCGACGTGCCTGCAAGCATAGCAGTGTGGCTCACGTCATGGCAAGCTTCTATCGATATCACCGTGGCACCACGGATTGCTTTCGTTACATTACATACTTGCAACAAGGCAAAGCACAACGCACCGTACGCACATGCACGATGCAATGCCAGCTGACAAGTATATTATTCGGTTTACCGTGTGAAATAGTTAGTTGCTGTGTTAGATCCGATTCAATCTTTATATATATATATATATATATATATATATATAAGGCTTGCACCCTATTTCCATTAAAAGAAACAAATTACACAATTCAACTGACAGCAAGATTACACAGAAGGTCTGTAATCAAGCAATAACAAAGCTAAGATCAAACTAGCATGGTTTGATGTAAGTTCAGAGGACCCTTGAACCACATTACCACTAACTACTTTTAGAATCCAATCAATCCATTGGGATGAAAAATCTTTCATACTAAGAGTCTTGTAGAGAAAATACCATTTCACTCTATCAATCTGTAACGAGCGTTCGGGTTTTGGTCTTGATTTTTTTTAGAGATGGTCTCGATATATTCGGTCGGAGACTATATTCTTAGTCAACACAGCCCCTCCACTCAGTTTTAAAAAGAAGAAGAGAAAAACTCGATCCCTCGTATATCTGTGTAGGTCAAATGCAGAAATTGAAGTCTCGGTGGTGACCAGGACAAAAACACTGTTTTTTTTTTCTTTTCTCACCAACCTAGCACTTTTTAAAAAATGAATTCATCTGCTTTAACCTTTGAACATTCTCTGTGTGTTCAGTTTTAGGGATCCCCCCAAGTGACTTCATTGTTTTACTCAATTCCGTCACAAGGAATACTATCCTTATCCTGTTATAGATAGCAATATCTTTATATTGTTCCGGAGTATACCCCTTACTATTTATAAAGGAAAAGCTTAACTAAGTGATCGTAAGCTTTCATACGACTATTACATGGTCGTAAGCCTTCCTACAACCAGGTCAACTTCGACTACCATGTAGCCGTTAAAACCTACAAACATGTGTACCCAATCGACTAGAGACTCTTATACGTTATGTTCATGTTGTAAGAATAATTCATCCATCACACTAATAGGGCTCGTTTTGTAGAAGATTCGCGTACAAGTCCAAGAAGTGCAGTAGCACCCCTGAAAGACTGTAATACCCCTCGTTTGTATTCATATGCTAGCTATCTTACCAAGGGGTACTCCCGTCATTTGTACAGGCCTAAGAGCCTATAAATACCCCATGTATCTCCCATTTGAGGGGGAGCTCTCTCGAACAATAAAGAAGTGTGTTTAAACTGGTGAGCCCTCGGGAGTTCCCTCTCCGGAGGTAACTCTCGTTGGCTCACCGACAGGAGTAGGGCGGTCCTCTCGGACCCCCGAACCTGTATAAATCATCGTGTTATTTTTTACTCTCGTGGACGATGGCCCGTCAGACGGCCGACGTACACCCCCTCACTTGTGTTTGGTTTTTACACCTACAACAGTTCATTACATAGAGCAGTTAGTATACGATGTTATTATCTGAGGATAATTGCACGTATTACGTCTATATCCTTGATGTAACTGCAAAGCGACGTGGGGTGTAGCCTCTCGAACAGTAACTTCTATCAACGTGCGCATTTCATGCGTTCAGGCGTTTCTTGGTATGGAGTAACTGACACCCCATTACGCGCTATATAAGAGCTAATGTAAGTGGACATAGGGGCAGATCAACTGGAGGGCAATTGGAGACAGCACACAGAAATTATTAAGTCTTAGTTCCAGTAGTTTCCTCCTGGTTATAAAAAAAAGTATAGTCAATACAGCAACACAGGAGTAGGATTATTATTTCCCTAGGAACCATCATCCTTCGATTACCCCCACAAGGGGCGAGGTCGAGCCCGCTTCTCCTGTAGAGGATTGCTGCAAGTCGCTAGACGTTGTCTTTCGACTACTCCTCGAGTCAGGGGATTCAGATGCAAGTCCAGATAATAGCATCCAGGAGGTCTTTGTCCTCCCCTCAAGATCCTAATCTCTCTCCGAGACGCAGGGCTGGGGATACTTCTCATCGTACATTCACTTTGAGCTCTTGTGGTGTTGGGGAGGACGCTTCCAGCGATAAACAGGATCACCACCTTCATGAGGGTGGCTAAAATTCTAGAAATGATCGTTCTCCACTAAGGCATAATCCGGTAGACTCATATGTAGATGATCCTGAGACCATCCGAAGGAGAAGTATTACAACCCAGAGAACTTTACCTGGTCGCATCCAGTACCGGTTATTGGTAGCTCAAGAACTTCGATGGATAAATGACATGATTGAAAACCCGACTCAAGAGCTTGGATAAGCGCCAGGCTATGACCTTTTTGCTGGAGAGATCGCACGAAGGCTTCGAGATACGATGGTCAGGCTTGAGCAAACTCGGCGACACTATTTTGGAAGTCGTACCAGAACTACTCCACCAAATGTTAGTCGTTCAAACGACTCTCCTCATAGAGAACGACAAGGCAACAGGTCTGGTCGTCCTCCCAACCACGACTCCGGTCGGAGGAGAGTCCTTCGAACAGCCGGTGATCGACAAGTTCCTAGAGGAAGTGGTCGGTCACCACTTCTTCTGAGGAATCCGCAACAGCAAATGGAATACGAGGAGTATCACCCTCGTAGGGCTGAAACCTATGATAGGTCAGGTCCACTCACCACCGGGTATCGTCCTGTATGATCGCCTAGTAATATCAACCCTTTTTTTCCGCAAAGAAGGTGTCGTGACATCATTACTGTTTTTCGGGTGTGAAGAAAGAAGAGAGGACGAGCGCCTTAAGAAGAGAGGAAGAGGAGGCGGTGCTGCTGCTGCCAACGACCGGCGCCCGAGGCAATCGGGTTGTCCGCGCCTCCAGCGCCACCGCCGTGAGTCTTCTACCGAGGCCGCACGCGCTCATGAGGGAGCCGCTGGGCCACACGTGCAATCGGGATAGGGCTAGAGACTTAAGTCTCCACTATTATCTCTTCCTCTTCTCTCACTGACAGGTGGGCGTCGCCTTCTTTTTCTTTTCTTTTTTTTCTATTTCTATTTTCTCTAATCAAAAAATTACCAAATAGCCCTCAAAATACAATAGTTGCAAACTATTCCTAAAGTAACATCTCATATAATTTTTCTTTTGGATGTAAATATCACAAAAAAATCCCTTGTGCAGGTTCATATGCAGTATCTTGAAGCAGGTGCCGATGTCATCATTTCCTCATCCTACCAGGTAACATTGGTCATCTTCATCTCCTGCTACCGCATTGAACACTGCTAAATCATACAAGGCACAAAGCAGAGACTTTCACGATTCTCTCACCTTCTAGCAGAGGAGAGATTTATGTCTTACTTTTTTCTGTTTCTCTGAAGGCAACTATCCCAGGGTTCTTAGCCAGAGGAATACTTGTTGATGAAGCAGAGGGATTACTGCGAACAAGCGTTCAATTGGCACTGGAAGCACGAGACGAATTCTGGAAGTCGACACTGAGGAAGTCCAAGCATATCTACAACCGTGCTCTCGTCGCTGCGTCTATTGGAAGCTACGGAGCCTATCTTGCTGATGGTTCAGAGTACAGGTAACAACATGCATGTAGTTGCAGCACTTGCAAAGCTGTCAAACGTAGTACGCTCTTAGTCTTATCTTGTTTTTTGTCCTTGACACATCTTGATTCTAGCAGTGGATCGTATGGAGACGACATCACGACAGAGAAACTGAAGGACTTCCACAGGCGCCGGCTGCAGGTCCTTGCAAGTGCCGGCCCTGACCTGGTTGCATTTGAGGCAATTCCTAACAAAATGGAGGCACAGGTACGTGGGCTACTCATTCTAAATCACAACTTTTAATCACTTTTAATCGGAAGTGAAAAGATTGCTCTAAAAAGCCTGAGCTGTTGAATCAAGGAACACTGATTGGGTTTGAGCCATGTGTTTCAATGCTACTGAAAGAAATGTTGCCTGCCATGTTCCTTCACTGAAATGAACGCTTGGACGTGTGTAGGCTCTAGTTGAGCTTCTGGAGGAAGAGAACATCCAAGTCCCTTCTTGGATCTGCTTCAGCTCAGTGGACGGCAAGCACCTGTGTTCGGGGGAGAGTTTTGGGGATTGCCTTCAGATCCTAAACGCGAGCGAAAAGGTCGCCGTTGTGGGAGTGAACTGCACGCCGCCTCAGTTCATTGAGGGCATCATACGCGAGTTCAAGAAGGTTTGCGACTTTTTTTGTTCGTCAATCCCCTCTTACCCAACCCCACAGTTTAATTTCTTTCCGCACCGGTTCTTCAATTGTCTGAAATCTGAATATGATGTATTCTGCTTCTGTTGTTCCCCATCTTTCCATTCCCAACAGCAAACTAAGAAGGCAATTGCAGTGTACCCAAACAGCGGCGAGGTTTGGGATGGGAGAGCGAAGAGGTGGCTGGTGAGTGGGCATTATTCTCTTCTCGTTACTGATTGTGCATGTTGTTTGTTACCAGATTGACGATTCTGTTGATGCATGAACAGCCAGCCGAGTGCTTTGGTCACAAGGGCTTCGACGTGCTGGCGAAAATATGGCAAGAGGCCGGCGCGAGCCTCGTCGGAGGATGCTGCCGGACAACGCCTTCGACTATTCGGGCTGTTTCCAAGGTCCTAAAAGGCGGGGCCGGGCATTGATCTCTTCAGGACTGAGATGCACCCTAGCTTATGTAATAGCGAGAATAACATTCTTTCAGTATTTAAACTAAATTTTGCAGTTTCTTTTAAGTGAATCACACGAGTAGGGGTGGCACCCCCGCCGGGATTATGCATGGGGTTGGGGCGGGGTACAAAATCCCCCGTGTGGCGATGGGGATGGCTCCTAGTTGTCCTAGTGGAGCGGGAACGGACTTCCCCGTGGGGGCCGCGGGACTCGCTAATATATAAATATATTTTATTTTTATTTATATATTTGAGTTTTGAATATAAAATATGTATTATTTTGTATTTGATTGAACTAAATGTCTCTATATATTATATATTTTTATTTTTAACTATAATGTGGAAAAAAGTATACTTATAAATCAATGAATATAGCCATTAATATTTCAAAATATACATATAAACTCTTAATGAATATAGCCATTAATATTTCAAAATATACATATAAACTCTTCTCTAGCCCTCATGGGGATCCCGCAGAGGACGGGGGCGCATTCTCCCTGTTAGCCTCCGCGGGGGTGGTGCAAGAGAGTGAGCCGCACCTGCAACCCTATGCCCCATTGTCAAGCCTACACATGAGGGTATATATAGAATTTCGAGAATAATCATGTCTCTTAGGATCCACACACCTTTATTTACAGCACTAAATATTACAATCCGACTCGCACACGACTTGAACTATTATATAAAGTCTAATATCTCCAACACCCCCCTCAAGATAAGCATGATATAACAATCATATCCATCTTATTACATATGATAATACCATTACTAGAATCTACAAAAACCTACCATCCAAACCAATATCACCAATACTACCAGGGACGTCACCAAATCCATCTCCACCATCTACCAGCTGCCCCGACCTCAACATCCTCCTCCTCTACCCTCATTCCCCCAGCCACCACCGGCATCTACCGCCTTTGCCCACATGCCCCCAGTCTTGGCCTCCGCCACCTCTATCTCTACCACTGACCATTACGCTTGACTATATTCCCAATCCTCTTCTGAACCTCTCGAGCAACACTATCTCCAGCATCCATACCAACACCACTGCACAACACCAATACCATCATTGCCACCCAACATAGCCTACACTCGAGCTACCACCAGCTCATGCTTCGTTATCACCGCTGCTCAACATAGACTCCACTAGAGCTACCACCAGCTCATGCTTCGTCATCACCAACGTCGAGCTCATCACCACCATTTCACGCTTACAACCACAAACACATCCCTGACCAGTACCAACTCCAACGACACCACCTCCTTCGAGACTGCCACAAAATCCTCTATTAGCACAACCACCAAAACCACCACCTGAACAATCTTCTCCCCCTGTCTTGCATGCCTTATGTTGTAACTTCCGATATTATCATCACATAAGCTTTCTCCACCACCAACACTAACTCCCACCATAGCAATAACATACACCACACCTCGCAAAAATTTATGCCACACCAGACCATACCACATTCTACACTAGATCCTCAAATATCAACCTCCTTTACTCCATTCTCTCTCTCTCCCTGCCACACCAAATCCTACACCATATCCTCGAATATCAACCTCCTCCGCTCCCCCTTCCCAACTCAAGCCCGCTACTACTGCTCCCATAGGAGCTCCTCCACGTCCGGGTCAAAAAAAACTCCACTAGAACTCCACCGAACATGATCTCCTCAGCCACTCATGCGCAACTTGGGAATTCACCCGGATATGCATCTTCACCTACCTTTTCCTATCTTTTTCTTCCTTTTTTCTTCTCTTTTCCTTTTTCTCTCTTCTTTCTCTTTCTCCTTTTTCTTTTCTCATTTTCCTCCCGCACGCGCATGGCTCTGCCTTTCCTCTTTCTTACTCCCTCTTCTCTCGAGCACCTCTCTCAACTTCTTCCTCCTCTCTCCGCCCTCATCTCCTCCCCCAACACCTCCTCAAGCCACCTCCTCATCTCCACCTCACTGCCGGATCCCACCGTCGGGCAGTGGCCCGATCAGTGCTGACCCTCACCTCATCTCCTCCCTAGCTTCTTCTCCTCCCCGATACCGCCTAAAGCCACCTCCAACGCCCCCACCACTAGGTCTCCTCTCTCTGCCTTCTCCACCACTAGCCCAAGCGTCAGATCCCCTTCTCCACCATCGGATCACCTTTTTCCCTTCTTCCACCTCGTCCCTCCCCTATGATCTGCCTCTCTGTAACATTCCAAATTTTGCTCTTTTCAAAAATTTATTTCAAATTATTTAATTTAAAAGTGTTTTCCTTCTTTTTGAGTTTTTGCATTTATTTAAATTCCAAATCCGTAATTCAAATTCAAATTCCAAATCTCTATTCAAACTCGTCGTCATATTCCAAGATTCAAATTTTGTAATTTGAATTTGTTTATGTGAGTTATCCTTGGGCCAAGCCCAATTCTTTTCTTTGCCTATTTTCTTTTTCCCTTTTTCTTCTTTTTTTTTTCTTTCCTTTTTCTTTCCCTTCTTTCTCCTAGCTCCTCTGCCTGCCCTTTCTCTGTCCCGAGCCAGCGCCGCCCGCACCGTTCTGGCCGTGACACCCTCACCGCCACATCCGCACTAGCTGCGTCCTGAGCCATGCGCAATGGTCGTGCCACTCGCACCATTTGCGTCACGTCACGCATTCCCCAGCTCCCCACCGCGTCGCCCTGCTGCGTCGTGCGCGCTAAGCGCGCCGCACCCAACCCACGCCCGGCCCCCTGGCCTTCCCTTCTTTTCCCGCCACGTGTCCCGACTCGTGCGCGCCTCCTTCCACACCGTGGCACAGCTGCCGCCGTAAATTCCATCGTGTCCACCGCCGAGAATCCCGCTTGCACTCTCCGTCGCTTCACTCCCTAGCCTAGCCTATACATGCGAGCACCAGGACCCCCCTTGCCCCCTCTTTGTTTTTCTCCACACCCCATCCCCTACCTCGCCACTGTTCAGCCGGAACACATCGCGCCGCGATCTTCTTCCCGAAATCCAGCTGCCATCCTGACTCGCGTTCCCGTCAATCCGGTGAGCTCCTTACTTGTCCATTTGCGTCATGACGTGTGATCGTTTCCCCTCAACCAATTTTGTCTTTTGTCACAGTTAATCGCCGCGTTCGCCATCTTATCCAATTCCGGCCAAAACAACTCTGTTGACCGATCTTCTTCTCCTCTGATCCTCCGACCAATGTGACCGCATCATAACGTGTTCCCGATCATTCTCTACCCATCCTCCTCCTCAATTTTGTGTTTCCCGTCGCGAGTATGTCATCACGGTCGCACCTCCATTTCCGCCACCGGTCACCGTCACTGCACCTCCTCAGCCATCCCTGTGACTCCCTGACCAACCCTACACCTTCCCCGTGTTGTCGTCGAGCCCATGCTCGCACCGCCGTGCGCCTCCCATGCCACCATCGGCCACCTCCAACGGCTTCCTCTCGAGGCCGGTGACCCATTTTTGCCGTCGCCGCCACCCGCACCCACCCCATGCTCCTCCCCTGCTCTCTGCTGCCTGCTTTGTTTCTTCTTCTTTCTTTTGCCTTTCTTTTGCCTTGAGGTCACTTACACGTGGGACCCAATGGTCAGCACATTTATTTTACTCGTTTAATCCTGAAAAATAATATTGTAGGGAATATCCCCCTCTTTCTCTTTTTCTTGGAATTTCTTTGTTTAGTAAACTTTCGGGTGTTCGTTTTCCATCATACAAACTCCGAATCAGTCGATTATTTCTTCTAAATCTATCTAAATTCTATATCTTCCTTCCAATACTAATTTTATAATTTTTGGATTTTTTTTACTTTCTGTTATTTATTTTGTCTCATTTCACGAGTATAGAATTCGATGTTGCCGAAGCAAGTTTGGACCAACCGGAACGTGTGACCTCAACCTTCGACGAAGGCAAGTTCTTTGACCATATTGTACCTATATTTTCCTAAATTTGTTTTAAGCTTAAAAATTAATATGCATTGCTTTTTACATAAAATGATAAATTCAAATCCTAGGAGTGTTAGTTTATCCTAATTTGATTATACCTCTATTTGATGTTGTTACCCTTGCATCATTGTCGCCCTAGTACATAAAATCCTTAGTAATGATTACATTATTGATGGATTATTATAAAATGGTAGAATTGCTTAGACAAGATATATCGATCATTAACATCGTATGGGTGGGAAATATTAATACTATTTATACAAATCAGTTTGAGAAATGTATGACAATAGGTATTGCCGTTGGTTTTCAAAATAAAATAAAATGGTAAAAATATGTTTAGACTTGAGCGGATGGTAAATTCAGGCGGGTGCAGCTAAAGCACGAGATCTTGTATTGTGTTAAGTTTCACCCAAGTTATATGAAGGACTGGCGCTTGTGATTATCCAAACTGAGCAATATCGTACAACCACATGTCCTAAATGGGAAGGATCTGGCTGAATAATTTACTAGGTTCAAGCATCAAGCCCGCGTGCTGTAGTTGATAGGTGTTCTCTTGATTATAGTAAATATACTTTCATATTTTGGGTCGTTGTAAGATCGAGGTGGTGACTAGAGGGGGGTGAATAGGCGGTTTTAAAAATTCTTTCGGCTCTAAACCAATATATAATGCGGAAGCTAATAACAAATTGATTTTGCACAAATAAAACCTAAATCAACTAGGCTCAACTAGGTGCACCAACAATACAAGGAAGCAATCACACAATGATATATAAACAATTAAAGCATGTAATGTAAATTGCTCAAAGTAAAGCACAAGTAAAAACAAGATGACATAATTATGTTTTACCGTGGTGTTCGGAGACTTGCCTGTCTCCCATAATCCACGTTGAGGTAAGCCCAACCACGTTGGACCGGCTCCACTAATTAAGCCAACACCTCCGAGGTAAGTCCAACCACTTGGACCGGTTCCAAACCGAACCAACACCTCGCTCCACTATGGTTGCTCTTCCTCCACTCTAGAGATGGCGAGCATCAAACCACTCACAAACACGTCGGGTCTTCTCACAATCTTCTTTGATAAGATCACCGGGCACGACACCTCCACTCCGTCTAGGTGTCGGCAGACACCAAGAGTAACAAGACTCAACGATCACTTGAACTAATCAAGTGTCAAAGTTCAAGTGGATACACAATCCGCTACCTAAGGCAACACATGCACTTAGGGTTTGCTCTTAAATTTCACTAAGTGCAACACATGCATAAAAGAGAATGGGAGGTTTGCTCTTAGCTCAAGAGGCTCAATAGAGGTTCACAATAGCACCAGCAATTTTCAGCAACCTCTCCCAACCAGCCAAGGCTCATATATATAGCCCACATACAAAAACTAACTGTTGAGAGAATATTCCCTCAAATCAGCACAGGTCCGGTCTGACCGCCAACTAATGGTCGGTCGGACCGCCCGTGCCTCCAACGGCTATAAATCTAGCCGTTGGGCCTTTGGCCGGTCGGACCGCCGCCAAATCGGTCAGACCGCCCGATGGAAATTCGGCTAAGTCCCAAAACAGGCGCTCTCTAGAATAATCGTTCCGCACCAACCCCGGAACTTCCTCACATCGGAAGTTCCGTTTTTACAAAGGCGAAACTTCCGCACAGAAAGTCAATACATAGGGAAATCGGTTCGACTACCCAACACACGGCGATTCGGCCGATTGGCCACCGGTCAGACCGGTCCACACAGGCGGTCTGACCGCAGAAGCAAAACACATTTGTTTCACATCAAATGGCAAAACACATTCGTCCATTTGAGTACAATTCTAACAAGGTTAAAGATGATATTCTCAGCTAGTTGAAAAACACATTTGCCAACATTTTAGAATACTCATCACAAGGAATAAGGTACATGGACTTACACCATTTGTAAAACGCATTTGCAAACTTAAGTCACATGCTACAAGGATTACGCATGAGCCTCGACTATTTGCAAAACACATTCGTAAATAGATAGCATCATGCCTAAAAGAGCTAGAGCAACCATATTGAGCTTTCAACACATGACTAACTCAAACTACTGGTTAAGACCCCTCTTAATAGTACGACAACCTATACTAGCAATCCGGTCTTCCAACCAAACACCAAGACCGGTAAAAGACTAGGAACACATCCTTAGCCCTAGCTAGTCATACCTTTGTCTTGCATCTTCTTAAATCTTGATGACGCACATCATCACTTCAAGTCCGGGTCATTAACTCAATAATCATCAGCACATGATGATCCTTTGCTTGACCTCCATCAACACATGATGGGTCTTCTCTTGTCTTGATGATCAACTCATGATCATCTCTTCTTGATAAAGCATGAACTCATGATGCATCATTTACACCAAGCTCTTGACTTGATGATCAACTCATGATCATCTCAAGTCTTCATCATCCTGGAATATAACCTATTCATCCAACTCATGGAAAATGTTAGTTCCACAATATGATTATCATTAATTACCACCTCATACCATTAACACATAATGGTGGGACAAGATACATCTATCTTTCCCTCTTTGGTAATTGATGATAACCATTTTAATCACATATAAACTGATTGATAGAAGTAACACGTTGTGAGTATATATAAACTACACATGATATATATATACTCACAACATGAGTATGCGAGAAC
This sequence comes from Hsuehochloa calcarea, assembly GCA_036346395.1. Taxonomy (NCBI): domain Eukaryota; kingdom Viridiplantae; phylum Streptophyta; class Magnoliopsida; order Poales; family Poaceae; genus Hsuehochloa; species Hsuehochloa calcarea. The sequence continues at coordinate 35,328,515 of CM070597.1, forward strand.
TACACAAGTTCTTCAAACTCAACACTTGAGTATACGAGAACTACATAAGTTCTATATACTCAAATGGATATGTTTCAAAGTAAAGATCTCAAATATATGTGAAAGATCACTACTACAAAACAGGTCATAGAAGACGCCTCATCACAGACAGTTCTATTCACGAACCGTCTGTGAAAATAGACTATCACAGACGGTTCCAAGACGAACCGTCTGTGGTATGTCACTATCACGGACCGTCTGTGATGAGACACTTATCACACACGGTTCGTGATACGAACCGTCTGTGATATGTCATCACAGACGGTTTTTGTATAAAACCGTCTGTGATACTTTGGTTTCGTTAGGCGGGAAAACAAAAATTTGCACATAATGGCGGGCTCCCGAAAATCTCTCTATATTAACAGAGTCATTCATCTCCCCCTTTGTCATCTCCATCTCCTCCTTTGCCATCTCCATCTCCTCCTCTGCCATTTCTCCTCCTCTGTCATTTCTCCTCCGCCTCCCCTCCCGGCCTCCTCCACCTCCTCTACTCGCCTGACCTCGCCGCCGCCGCCTCCCATGACCTCGCCGCCCCGCCTCCTCTACTTTGTCGCCCGCCTTCTCTACTTGTCGCCTGTCCTCCCAGAGTTCGTCGTCTGCGACCTCCTCCACCTTGCCCCCCACCTCATCGTCGCCGGCCTCCCATGACCTCGTCACCCCAGACCTCCCACGACCTCACTCTCTCTACTCCCCCTTTTGCTCTGTGATGTAGATTACTACTGTGATGTGTTAGTGCTCTGTGAATTGTTTGAGTTGATGCTAATGTGATGTGGGTGATGCATGTCGTGTTGTTTTTAGTACTCTGTGAATGGATTGAGTTGATACTACTGTGATGCTCTGGCTATTGTGGGAAAGCTAGCGAAATCCGAAAATCAATATCAGATTCATTCGTGAGGCTCGGGAGGCTCCATACGAAGTGAAAATCCATTTTTGTTTTTTTTGTCATAGAAAAAACTATCACAGACGGTTAGAATATCACAGACGGTTCTATTCACGAACCGTCTGTGAAAATAGACTATCACAGCGGTTCTATTCACGAACCGTCTGTGATAGTCGCTATCACAAAGTGTTCGTGAATAGAACCGTCGTGATAGCATTTTCATGACGGTTAAAACCGTCTGTGATGACCTCGTGTCATCACAGACACAAAAATTCAGACGGTTCAAAAACCGTCTGTGATGATGGTTTAGAACCGTCTGTGATGAGCTTTTCTGTAGTAGTGGATGGAATATGAATCAATACTAATGAAACTACAAAATATAGAATGAGCTCCTCCTAAATGTGTGCATATACATATGTGTAAAGAAAACATATGCACATATTCAAGATATACTTATGGTGGAGTTCTTCCTATATTTTGGATCCGAGGAATGCAACATTATATAAGAGTGTAAGTTGAATGCATACCTCGTTGAATTTCACCTTTATATCCAAATGATACTACACATGATAATACTAAACAAGAGAGTTAGTCTCACAATTAGATTTATCATTAATCACCAAAACACTCAATTAACTCATAATGGCGGGTCTAGATCTTTCAGTCGTATAGACGATGGTAAATGACTTCCATGTCTGTCGGGGCTTGTGTCGGGCGATGGTAAATGATGTCCATGTCCGGACAGGTTATCCCCCACAACGGTGAGCTCTGGGTCGATGGTAAATGGCGTGACTTGGGGTTAAGCTCATCAGGCGGGCTAATATTATGATAAAGTATTGTAAAATCCCTGTGATAATCGCTTAGTCGCATGCCTAAGGAAGCGTGCCATAGCCGACATTATAAGTCGATTATCTCGTGTGGATCAAGGTGTACAACCTCTGCAAAGTGTAAAACTATTCGAATAACCATGCCTACGATCAAGGGTGGGCAAGATGAGCAAGATGCGTCTTTACATGGTATATTTTGGTTTTATTTTCAAAATAGTAAACTTTGTGAACCCGAGAGTAGTTGGGACTCTCGGGTAGTTTTTCTGGCAACTAGAGCCAGTTGGGCAGCTGGAGCCCTACCCTTTGAACCTTGGCGGTTAGAGCATTGATACTAGTGGTTGGTAGCTAGAATCTGCACTAGTGTTATAATTACTTTATTTATCAAAACTACTTTTGTCAAATGTGTTTTATAAAAATAGTTGAAACTTAAAATATTGCTTTGTGCACAAGAACCATATAAGCCTCATTTGTTAAAGCTATGCATATACATATTTTCCAAGACTTGTGGAATACTTTATGTACTCATGTGTCCCAATCAAAATAAATCTTAGAAGCCTTCAAAGTTGCCAAGAAGGATTACAACTTCTACACATGCGACTACCACGAAGGACGCCGGAGTACTAGGTAGTGAGGCCCCCGTCGATTGCCTGTGAACATATGGATGGGTCATCACTTGGAGCTATCTTCTTCTGCTATAGTTTATTTGAGTTGTTTAGCCCGAAATGGCAGTAATTGTAAGTTTTGACCATAAGGTCATTACTCTTTGTTCAATATTATACAATAGTTTGGCATTTGCAAGTTATGTGTTGATATTCAATTATATAACCGTGTGCACTAGCTACTGATTTAGGGACTATTGCATATATACACAGAGGGTTCCGAATTCGAAAATTCAGGTCCCGACACTCCCCCTCGGTCGTCTCCATGCAAGCCTCTGCCTCCTCCTCCTGACCCCACCTCCTCCGACTGCCGGATCCCACCACCTCCGGCCGGATCCCGTCACCTCCGGCCGAATCCCACCTTCCTCGCCTCCCACCTTATACACATCCGGATCAAAGTTCTCGTCGTCCTCCTCCTCGATCTCCTCCTTGTTCCTCTTCCACTGTGCTTGCCGCCGCCTACTAGACGCGTTGTACTCGACGTTGTACCTCCTACACCACGCGGGGTCAACACGCAACCCGGTCGGCCGCGGTCCGCTCTTGTGCGAAGCGGTTGCAGAGCACCACGCGTGACGAGACAACGGCGGCCGGTGGATCGACTAAGGAGCGGTGGCGACGGTGGTTCTGACGTAAGGGTTTTGCTGGGATTAGGATTTGGGATGGATTGGCTCTAATACTCGAACATGACTTCGACTCTTATCTAAACTCTAATATCTCTAATAGTATATAATTTTGCAGTGTAAAACGTTTAATGATCTGTACTGCTGGCGTGCACCAAATTCAGTATCCTCGAATTTGGATACAGGCTAATCAGTCTTGAAATCGGATACAGACTTGAGTTGAGGAAAAAGATTGTTCGGATGTGAAGTTCTTTACACTGTCAGAAATTACCAGCTAAGGTTATACCCCTGCTCATCAATTAGTATTTTTTTAGGATAACCGGGGGTCCAGGAGGGGAGGCCCATAGTCCCCTACCTTGAATTTTCATTTAAAAGAGCCTTGAAGTACATACGCAACCGGGTACAATCCAAGAAAAGGCAAGAAAAGAAGCAGGTAGAAAGAGTAAGGATCTCCATTATGTAAAGCAACCAGCCAAGACGCAACTTCATCTGTACTCTCTGATCTCTTGACTCTGTTCATCCACAATTCCAGCATTTCTAAGCATAGCATGAGGGCATTGTGGATGAACAGGGCGAGCCATGTCAACCAAGGAATGGCAATCCATACCCCCCTCAGAATGCACCAATGCTTGCCCGCGCGAAACGATTATTCGCCCTTCTTTGATACGCAAGGATTTCAGTCCAGCCTTTCCCAGATCGCACGCGATTGCTGGCATCGGAGGGCAAAAATGACCGACTGTTTCCGAAACACCGCAGCCGAAAGGGCAGGTATCATCCGTGAGGATTCCTCTCTTATGAAGAACATTGCTGACTTTTATCCTTTCTTTTGTAAGCAACCAATAAAAAACATGTCCATCAATTAGTTGTCTACCAGTACGATTGTGATGAGAATACGTGAAGTGCAAAATGAAAGAGTGAAACTATACGTTGGAACAAATTAATATACTTTGCAGACAATAAGAATGAACTGCAAATTCAATTATTGTGGGAACAGATATGACTATACTATACAAACAATATAGTGGTATTAGCTGTGTATCTAAGCTTTCATATCACAATCAGAAGTAAAGTTTCTTTTAATTAAAAAAATCAGAAGTGAAGAAATTGTCATTTTTATGCTAGCCAAGAAAATGCGGCCATCAGTAAACAACAATCCATCAACCAGCTTGTGAATATAGAAATACACCAATACGCTACATCATATCATCAGAGAGCAGCTAGCAGTCCGCTCCATCTCCCTATGATTTATGGTTTATTCACAACTGGCAACTGCTAACCTGCCTAACCCATCCTTGCAACACCTGTTAATATGTTCTCCGACATACATACAGGCACACAAGAATACCCGCTACATGTTTTAGAGCCTTCTCAAGGTCACGTAAGTTACCATGACGAATACTACAGCTTTACAACCCCCACCGAGAGGAAGGAGATGACATTAGCCATTAGCTGCAGAAGGGTGACTGCAGGGCTACCAAGCAAATGTATATACAACGGAGATCTCAAAAAGGATCCTCTAATTTGATTTCAGTATCTTCTGTCAGCGTCCCTACTTTCGTCGGAATATGAGTTGTGATCAATTGCCCCTCAGAATAACCAGCCATTAGAAGCTTTCCTATCTTCGTCCTCCAATCGGTGCTACATTTCTCATTCCACCTGTCATGAACCACCCGATCACAGAAGTTGAGCATCGTGCCAAGCCCAGTTTTTGGTATCCAGCCATACTCTTCCAAAACCTGCGCCTCACCTTCTGTTAAATCTTCACCAACCTGAAACATATATATTTAGATTAGACCAATGGAAGTAGAACAAATATAATAAACTTCAAGACTAAGATTTCCCTATTAACAAGTTTACTGAAGAATAGATATACACTCCTTTTGAGTAAGAAATCGCAGTGTCTTGCAGCTTCCAGTTTTAAGAATAGAAATGGCAAGGGTCTGCCAAAAATGTAAAGAAAAAGAGAAGAGAGAGATAGACAGATGTAATAGCAAAACAATTCAAACCAAGTCGCAAAACATAATTGCTCACCTCAAAAAGGAAAAGGAAAAAAAAAGAGTCCGTGCCTGGCTGGCAGAACTGCTCATGTTATATTCTTCTTGTAGAAGATCCAAACATTATCATCATTAAATATGGATGACTCCAACATTGAATTACCAGTACATGGTTAACAATCCTGAAAATTGTCTCAAATGGCAGTTGGTGGCTAACCCTTTTATGGAATCCTAGCTTAGCACCTACTAGTTTGAATCCATCTATCTTAAAATTTAAAGGCTTTACATCAAGAAAATGGATGGCCTATCAAAAACTTATGAAAAGAAAATGAATTATGGGAACTGGAATCACAATTAATAATTGGTGGTTGGTGACGACCGTAAGTCACTAATAGAGCCTTTTACTTTGATCACTCTTCCAAAATGGATGAAACATATACATAAGCATTTCTACATACACTGTCAGTCACAACTCACAAGTGCTGCACAATATAGTGGGAAGAAACTGGAATACACACACACACACACACATATATATACACACTAAAACAATAAATCTTACCAATAATGACCTGTTTTCAATAAGAGCTGTCCTCCCACTGCTACTAAGCTTCATTGCAGTAACCAGCCTTAGGATCTGCCATTCTATTGGCAGTGATTGCACAATCTCAAAGAAGTATGTTGCATAACCATATTCGGGACGCTCAAGAACTATCCTGTGTAGCACCATTAAAAAGGAAAGCAAGCCAATCAACCATTTTTTACTACCAACGCTAGGCTAAGAGTACCCGGGGGAGGGGGGGGGGAGTTACCTATTATGGCTTCTAAACACAAAAACGAAGGATTGCAGATCCCTGCACCATCCCCATTCCACAGGACAGTCACGAAACTGAAGATATCGGGACTACAAGAGATAAAAATGTATAAAGCTAAACAAGCTCGCGTCAAGTGGAAAAAATGGCCAGATTGTCTATATATGGATTAAATACCTGCTCAATGAGAGAGATTAAACACGCTAAGCAGTACATAGCCTTTTCCCCTTTCGCATGTCTAGCTGCAGACTTCAACAGGGATGCTCTCTGTGGAAACAACTGCACATTGAACAATAACATTGTCAATAACAACAAAACGCATTACCACTGCATGGCAAATATATTTATACAATAGCCCATACCACTAAAGTCTAAAGATACAACAGTAATCTCTCAACAAAGCAATCTGGTGCAGAGTGTAACTTACTTAAGATTTCAGAGTACATCACTACAATACTGGAGCTGTCAATATATAGATGACTACATGGGCCACATGGGCCCTATAGTATATGGGCCTTAATATACTTAACACCCCCCTTCAAACTCAAGGTGGAAGCGGAGGTTCTGAAGCATTGAGTTTGAGCAAGTGAAGCCGATGTTGCTCTCGAGTTTGTGCTTTAGTGAAAAAATCTGCCACCTGCAGTTCTGAGGGCACATACTGAAGAGCAATTGTTTTCTGATGACAATGAGACCGAGTAAAGAAAGCATCAACGCCAATATGCTTTGTAAGTTCATGTTTCACAGGATCATTGGCAATCTGTATGGCTCCAGTATTGTCACATAGAAGAGGTGTAGGAGAATCACAAGAAATACCAAAATCTGCTAACAACCATCGAAGCCATACAATCTCTGAAGTGGTAGTGGCAAGTGCTCGAAGTTCTGCCTCTGTACTAGAACGAGATACAGCCGCCTGCTTCTTAGACTTCCATGCAAGAGGAGAAGAACCAAGAAGAATGCAATAACCTGTGATAGAACGACGATCTGTTTGATCACTCGCCCAGGTGGAATCCGAGTAAGCATAAAGCTGAAGCGGACTCTCACGAGCATAGAACAAACACTGAGAGGATGTCCCCCTTAAGTACCGTAGTACACGAAGCAAATGGCCAAAATGAATGGATGTAGGAGCACTCACAAACTGACTCAGAATATGAATCGCATGAGCAATATCAGGTCTAGTAACAGTGAGATAAACAAGGCTGCCCACAATATGCCGATATCGAGAAGGATCCTCAAGAGGTGTACCATCGGTAGGGCGAAGTTGTAAATGAAGATCCATAGGTGTCGCAGCCGTTCGACTATCTGTAATGCCAGAACGAGCAAGAAGGTCTTGTATGTATTTGGACTGAGAGAGATAGTAGCCTTTTTCAGAATGCAACACCTCAATTCCTAAGAAATAACTGAGAGGACCCAAATCAGACATCTGAAATTGCTCACCAAGTTGCTTCTTCACATGAGAAATGTGTTCCACATCATCTCCCGTAATCAACATATCATCAACATACAGAAGAAGCAAAGTACGTCCACGTGGAGAGATATGAATAAATAGAGCAGGGTCATGATCACTAGGCGAAAACCCAGCAGCCTGTATCACAGATACAAAGCGCTCAAACCAAGCACGAGGAGCTTGTTTAAGACCATATAGAGCACGACGAAGACGACAAACATGACCAGGAGGAGCATCAACACCTGGGGGTGGTTGCATATAAACTTCTTCATGCAAATCTCCATGAAGAAAAGCATTTTTAACATCCATTTGAGAGATAGTCCAAGAAGAAGTAGCAGCCACTGCAATGAGAGTACGAACAGTAGTCATACGAGCAACTGATGCAAAGGTCTCATCATAATCACGACCATGAGTTTGCTGAAAGCCTCTAGCAACAAGGCGAGCTTTATATCTCTCAACAGAACCATCAGACTTGGTCTTAATTTTGAAAACCCATTTAGATGTAATAGGTACTGCATGTGACGGTAATGGAACAAGATCCCAAGTGCCTGTACGATCAAGGGCAGCAAGCTCCTCAGACATAGCAAGCTGCCATTCCGGAATATTAGAAGCTTCCTGGTAAGTGGATGGCTCATCAACAACGGCATTCACACGAGGAAAACCATACTTGTCAGCCTGACCAATAGTAGTACGGTCTCGTAGATTATATCTTGGACCAACCTGTAACTCATCAGCAACAATATCATTAGGAGCATCAACAGCGGTCGTATCAGGACTGGCCGTGGTGGTAGAGCTAGATGGAGGCGCTGTGGGGTTTTTGGGACGACGATGGAAAACACGTGTGATAGGTGGTTTAGAATGAAATGGAGATGGTGCAGAAGGTGTAGTTTCATGTGAAGGTGGCGTGATGGAAATAGAAGGAGCAGGAATGGGTGTAATATATGGGGAAGGTGTAGTGACATCATTATTGGGTGAAATAGGAGGAAGACACAAGAACGATATGGGTTCTGTGGGAGAATATGAGGGCTGAGTAGAGGGATTATAAAAGAAAGGACGGTCCTCAACAAAGGTCACATCACGAGAGATACGTATGCGACGAGAGGAAGGGTCATAACACCGATATCCTTTATGCTCGGGATCAGACTTTAAAAAACACACTCAACAGATTGTGCAGTCAACTTAGTTCGCTCACGAGGTGCAAGCAAAACATAGCAAGTACATCCAAAAACTCGGAGATGATCATAGCTGGGAGAGGTACCAAAAAGGACTTCACCAGGACTTTTGCCAGACAGTTTGGAAGAGGGTTGTCTATTGATGAGATAGACAGCAGTAGAAACAGCTTCACCCCAAAAATGAGAAGGAACAAAAGATGAAATCAAAAGTGTACGAGCAGTCTCTATAAGATGGCGATGTTTGCGTTCAGCAACACCATTTTGAGCATGAGCGCCAGGACAAGAAAGCTGAGCAAGCGTGCCCTCAGAGGACAAAAACTGGCTAAAAACATCAGATAAATACTCACCACCAGAGTCAGAGCGAAAAACTCTAATAGGAGTAGAAAATTGTGTGTGAACCATGCGAACAAAGGACTGGTAAATGGAACACAATTGAGATCGATATTTCATGAAATAAATCCATGTATATCGAGAATGATCATCAATAAAAATAACATAATACTTGTGACCACCCTTTGTAGCAAAAGGTGCAGGACCCCATACATCTGAATGGATAAGATCAAAAGGTCTAGCTGAATGAGAAACACTAGATGAATATGGTAGTTGTATTTGTTTTCCAAGTTTGCAACCCTTACAATGAAAACTAGACTCAATAGGTGTATGACCTAAACAACCTTTATTTATTAATGTGGACAACCGGGACCCACAAAGATGACCAAGACGATGATGCCACTGGGCGAAGAAAGAGGCGGAAGACTAAGCAGCGGATGACACACGAGCTGGAGACTCAATGGAAGAAGGAAGACGCAAGGTGTCTAGGATGTAAAGGCTAGGAGCACCTTTACGGCGATGGCCAGTCCCAATCACTTTCCCACTTCGACGGTCCTGAATAAAACAAGATGAGTCATCAAATCCAACAAAACAATTTTGGTCGGTAACTTGACCAACCGAAAGAAGATTCATGGACAACTGAGGTACAAAAGAAACATTAGGTATAGAAAATGAGGATTGCAAAGTGAACCACGATGAGTGATATGACAAGATGTACCATCACCGTATCGAACAGATGTTCCATCGATGGCCAAACTTGCAAGCGACCAACTGGGGCCGATCGGATGTCACGTGAAAAGAAGCTCTGAATCAAGCACCCAAGGCGGCGAAGGAGCGAATAGGAGAAACAAAGACAGAGACATCGAACCTCTAGGAGTGGAACCGAGACCACGACCACGAGCAAAGACGACGCGCACGATAGTCGACCAACTTCTCCGGATAATGAGAAAAACAATTCTACGGAAGATGACCGGACTTGCCACAATGCTTACAATTGCAGATCAAGAGGAACTTTTGGTGCACTAGTCCTCCGAGAAGTCGCCAACACACTATGAGACACAAATGTAGAAGAAGACATAGACTTGAGGCGTGTTTCTTACGCAAGTAAATCGATAATGCACGTGCCATGGTGAGAACAGAAGAATTGTGAAGCAATCGTATACGAATGGAATCATACTCACCGGACTCCCATGACAAATCTGTAAGTAAAAACCTTTCAATAAACTTATGTCTTTGGACATGAGGCACCAGTACACTCGTGTATCATGGAAGTCGAGATCCCATCGACGATCAAAAGCAGTAGTACTCATCAATGGACATATCATTCGCTCAATCACATGAGTTTGCTTTGCATGAGATTATGCAAAAGAGCGCCACTATCCTGAACATAGCGCTCCTTCAAGTTGCTCCATATGCCCTTAGCTGTTTTGAACTTAGAAAGACTCATAATCATGGATTGCTTAGTACTATTGACCATGGCGACCATCACTTTCCCATCATTAATATGCCATTCTTTTCTGCGTGACATTACTACCATCATCCTTAAGCACGGTGGAGGTTCGATTAAATGAAAGAGTAAACCATAGCCCTCAATGCGCCTCTACACAAAAGCCCACTGGATAATTCGACCATCTAGGGTGAGATTGATAACTATTGCATTTATCCGAGACATGTTGAGAAGTGCTAGAACTTGAGCAACAATGATGAGTGAGCAATGAATGTAAATGCAGAAAACGGTTACCACAGAGAGCCTTCCTTGCGATGCAATTGCTCCAAAGACGGGAAAGATGGAGGCAGACGAGCGATGCCCAAAGAAGGCGGCGAGACAGAGAGAGGCGATGCAGCGTCGATGCAAAGCGATGCAAAGGTGGGCGAGACAATGAGCAATCGAACCCAAAGAAGAAGCGATCTTGATCCGACGAAGGAACCGCGAAGTCGCTGCGGTGACGGCGACCGCGACGGACGGCGGCGGTTTGCGACCGGCGGGGAAGGCCACGACGGGCGACGAGACGAAGAGCTAGCGACGGGTTTGACGGGAGCCGACTGGCTAGCCGAGACGGGCGGACGGACGGACGAAAGATAGATTTGGATCGTGGGAGGAGGACTAAAATAATCCTAACCTAACCCTAATCCATGGCTCTGATACCATGTAACTTACTTAAGATTTCAGAGTACATCACTACAATACTGGAGCTGTCAATATATAGATGACTACATGGGCCACATGGGCCCTATAGTATATGGGCCTTAATATACTTAACACAAAGCAGGGATATACAAGAGGTTTATCTGTTTACTAACTCTTTCACCGATTACTTAAATTTAATCAGGGATGCATCATCAATGTAGAGCCCACAATGTCGAGAGGGATATATGCAGGACTATCCTCCAAAGTCCAAACAGTGTAGTGTAGAGCTCATTTATCTATTGATGTGGGATACTATTGTACTGTTATGGCCAACACCAGTAAGCTGACCATGTTTTTGGGTCAAATTTTGTCCTATAGATAACTTTTCTCAAACTACTTTAACTTTAGGTAGGCTGAGGAATTTCAAAGAGGTACCTAGCAGAATCTCAGATACTTTGCTAGTGGCTAACATTTGCTAATAGGATGCTCCCGATATTAGTGGATACTGGATAGTACTAATACGATTTTCAGTTTTTCGCATATTGAAATTTCAAGTTAAAAACAATTCGCTGCCGACAAATCATCGATAACCAGTTCACATTAGAAATAGCATGCAACAACTTTTAAACATTATTTCTTGGATCTGGTTCACATTTATTAGAAAACCATTTGATCGGCTTCAAGGAAAGGTGAAAATCGAAATTGCAGCCAAGTACTCCAAATGCTGCATTGCTGTAGAACATCTTACTTTTGTAATGACATTCTCAAGGTCTTGAAAGTCACTTTCTGTGAAATCTGGAAGCATCTCATTGTCTTCTTCAACACCATAAAGTTTAATCTCTTGAACCATTACTCCTCTGTCGAGAAGAATCTACAGGCAGAAAAGAAAGGAAGCACAGAGAAACACAAGCTGACAATATTGAATTAAAATAAAATTATGTACACAGCAAATGGATACCTGTAGAAGTCCCGGAGCATCTTCTTCAAGAGCTTGTTCAATCGAATCCCTGCACACATCATTTCTGTAAGCATAATCTCAAACATAGTGTAAACATTAAAACAAGTTACTCATGCAGCATACGTTGCTGTTTTCTTCCTCCTCCTTCGACGAGAACAGTAAGCAATGCCCTCGTCATTTCTGTAAGCATCTTCTTCAAACGCCTTTTCACTTGAATTCCTGCACACATAATTTCTGTAAGCATAGTCTGAAAAAGAGTGTGAACATTAAAACAGGTTACTCATGCAGCGTACATTTCCATTTTCCTCTTTTTCCTTTGACGAGAACAGTAGGCAGGGCCTCCATCACGGTTTAGAGTCCTGGTATGAGTTGTTTTAACAATAGGCTCCGCAATATTGATAGAGTTGTTCTCACATAAGCCAGGTAATTCACTCCCGGTTAGTTCACTTTTACTCCTAAAGATGGTAATGGGCCTTCAGCATGAGTTATCTTTGCCTGAGAACTAGCTGCTGCTGAAATTATTTTGCAAATATCTGAAGAAACTGAGTTTTTAGACCTGACTAGACTACAACCCTCAACAACATGCTTGGGGTCTGTGCTCTGCTTGGAACAGGCAGAATCCGCTGAAGTTTTCTCTGCCAAATCGCCCATATCATGCAAGAGTTCAAAATCAGTTTCGCTGTCTTTTGACAAGCATTCTGGGACTGAACCGGTGTTCTCCAGGCCACCATTTTTTGAGGAGTGGTGAGACTTTACCCGAGGAGATTCAGAAGGGTAAATCTCATAACCTTCCAATGCAGGCTCCAGTTTTACACCAACCAAAACAGTCTCAGGATTTCTTGCTGACGACTGAATGTTTTCATTCCCACAGGTTGGTGTTGGACTTGATAGCAGCTCAGCTCGATAATCATAGCTATCAACAAAACATTCCATTTGAGATATTTGAGTGTCTGGAGGAACTTTGCCCATCAACATCATGTTGTCATTGCCCGCACTATCAATAATAGATTGTACAGAAGAAATTTGCTGCGCAGAATTATAAAAAGCTTAAGAGATCAGTTTTCAAAAAAGAGAGAGGAAACTAGAAAAGAAAGTGCAATCAAACTTGCTAATTTAAGATCACTGCATCAGATCCTTACAAATAAATACACATAATATCATAGAACTTCAATGGGTATTTATTAATGTTTATAAACAATTTGGCCTAATTTTAAATGCATGCATGAACTAAATGTAGATAGTCATATAAATAATTGAAGTATTATCGTATTAGATGTAATTGTTCAACACAAATGATGTTAGTATCTTATGAGCTGTAGCTGCTTGCCTCAATATGCTGCCATATTATATGGAACTGATCTCCTACACCAGACTTGGGATCATCCATATCAGTAAGCACAGAAACAATATCTGACCCTAAATCACTACAGCAACATCAACTGAGCAGGTTTAATGAATAAATTAAATTTGCAAGATGAAATATGAGAAATGGTTTTCTATGTGACGCTTGGTAAATATCAGCAAAGTTAATGTGATGTGCATACTAATACTATTGAACAAGAAAAACTCGAGAGAAGTCCTTATGAAACCTCAAGGAAACCATGGGATATTCCAAACATAATGTTAGAAGTTAATGAAGAACCAAAACAAACATCATGAGCAAGATAATTGATAAAAATGTATTGACACCTGCAACATGCTACATATATCTTCCTTGTAGGCTGTTCCTTCATGATTTCTGCAACTTTCAGCATGTTACAAAAAGAACAACTTTAGTCACAGGTATTACACACAAAATCATAATTACCTAAAATAGATCCATACATTTCCTCACTCTCACTAGTTTCAGCACCCATTTGCCTGCATGAATTTGCCGTATCATTCATAACACACTTTCCAACAGACACCCTAGCAGAGCAAGAATGCTTGCCTGCTAGACGGATTATGTAGCGCTCTTGCAAAGATATATGATCAAGCTCTGTTTCAGCGTGATTATTAATTTGATTTTCATGGTTAATATGTGTGGTATCTAAAACATCTTTGCAAGAACTTAGTTTGTCCTGATCAGGATACGTCTCCATCTGCACCTGTTCCTGATTGTTCCCGTTACCTGAAAGAAGTTCACTGTCACAATCTGTTAAACAAAAGTACATTTAAACGAAAAAAGTGTAAATGAAGATCCAAACCTTCAGCAAAATTACTTTCGGTTGCTATATTAGCAGAATGATTTTCCAATTGTACGTCCTCTTTGAAATCAATATCAGTCGCAGAAGCACCCTGCACAGATTCCCCAGAAATAATCATCTATTATGCATGACATGCTACAAAACTAACCATTGAAAAGCTTCAGGAAATCACAAGTCTGTTAACTTCAAAAGGTTAGCAAGAAGCCAAGAAATAATAAATAAATAAGAGTAGATATGACTACGGTCGGATCAACTACAATGAATGTAAAGGTAAAAATGAAACTTTAACTACACTTACAAGTAAAGCAGTAGACAGGACAAAGAAATGCAGAACAGAAACAACAAAAACTAAGGCAACAACAGATAAACTGATGCCAAAACAAAATAACAGGAGAAAGAGCAGATAAATGGTGCAAAACTAAACCAATCCCCATAAACAAACACCTTCAAACATCACATCCACTTACATCTCTACATCGGGCCAGACCTGCATTACTTGCAAAAGGTGACTTGTCGATTTCTAGTAGGATAATAGCTAGGTTCAAATAAACTAAACATGAAACAACCAGAAAATCTTGCAAAAGAACCAGACAATGGCGGTGACGTATGTCAATCTGTAAAAGCGGGACAAAGTTTCCCACAGCATGGCCCGAAAATGGTGTGTGTGAGGGGGTAACGGTTTAGTGATAATAAGCATATTATTCAACATAAAGATTTTACTCAAAGTAACTGGTTAAGCTAGGGAATAGAATAAGAAAATATGACAAAGCAATTATATGTTTATATGACAAAGTATCTTCGCAAGGTTCCGTCATATGAATAACATGACTTATGTGAAGACAAGAGAGCAATAAATCAAACATAAAAGCTACATTGATTGGCATAGCATGAATCCCGCTGCAAAATTTTCAGGATAACACATAACGTGTTGTTCCTGGAAGCTTTAAAAAATAGCTATTCATAGGATGTGAATGGTCCAATCCACAATTAATTGTATGTGGAGCACAATCATAAAATAGCAACTCATTTTCTCCTTTTGAGTACTGTGTAATATACAGTGCCACAATTTTTAACAAACTTGATAAAACTGTTCTGCCTCTGGTGTATGATAATTTTGCCTAACCAAAATAATGGATGCAACAAAAATACTATAAAACTAGTTGTGAACGACTAAGGCAAAGGTAAATATTGGTAGTAAACCATCTTTTTTCCCCAGCACAGATGATGCACAAATTTCGAAAGTGTTCTTTTCACAATGATCAATCAAATGTGGTGGAGGGGTACACCAGACGGAATTATGGGAAAATACAAGTATCACAACAAATGCTAACTGTGCTATACTGCTATAGCAATGGAGATACAAATAAGTAATACCTGTGCAGATTGAGCGGGAGCTTTCCCACCCCATTCACATCGATTTTTTTGTGACTTATAGAATATCTTTGACACCACTAGTTCTTCCTCATCCTTCATTGTGTTTTTGATATGATATTGATGTAATCTCCAATCAGTTCTCTGAGGGCTGCTATCATTTGTCTTGTAGGCATACAAGACAAACACTTCCTTGCAACCTCGCAGACTCCCATCCAAGATTATTGATCTAGGGGTTCCACTTTTTTGCCAGCTGATATATTTATCATTCTCATTGTTGTATAACTTGAATTTTTTGTGAAAGAAGTATGATGCACGTCCATCCTGCCTAACACCTGTAGGATTGCAGTCAAAATGTAACAGGTGATAGTTAGTAAATGACAAAAGAACAAACAGGAGAGGTATTCACGTTCAATATGAGTAATTACCAGGTATATCTTGAGGGTGAGTGCAGCCAAATACTCTATCTTCCTCAACAGATTTCATAAACTCATTGATAAATGGATGGCGACTAGCCAAGCCATTCCCAACTTCTGCAGCCAGATGCCAGAGAAGATCACTATCGCTAGGATTAAACTGTGCACCTCTAGGTAGCCCTGGCCAACTCTGCTATATAACAAGCACAATGCTAAAGTAAAGAAGCAACTCAACATGGTTTTAAGCACCTTAATGGCATTGCTATATATGAAAGATCTTGGCACATTTGGAGGTTAAGAGATCAGCTCTTTGAATAATGCTACTTGGTAATGTAAGATATAGTATGATACCAGTGTCAGTAAGCACAGGGATAAAACAATGTTTTTTTTGTACCCGGTAACAAAAAAAGGTTTTCATACAGACATGATCAAAGGCAGTTGCCTGGCACCCGCAAATGGGACGCCAGGTAAGCAGGGTCACACTCTGGGTGAAATATCAGGATACATGCCCCATTGCCATCCTTCCCTCCCTCCCTCGAAGAACTAATATTTATGGCTTCAATGAATTGTAGTTAAAATCAAATCCAACAATGGTGAATTATGACAAAAAAATTTGGGGTAAACCCTTGCTGACCTCAATTGTTCACTTGTTCAATTTCAAATAACTAAATTTTCAATCGAATTAAAGTTCTCATCGACCCTAACTTTGCAACGTCTAATGAGCACACAGAAATCCAAAAGAACATCACCTGCCCGGCCGCTCCACCGGAGCCCTCCGCAGCTGCGCTAGCCTCGCACCTGCACCGCAACCAAACAAAGATCACAACGCCGAAAATCTCGCCACCACAGAACAAAAAAGGTATGCGCGCACCTGTCGGGCGCGGGAGGCGAGGTCTCCACCCACGAAGCCAGTGGAGGCCAAAGCAGGCGGCGGCGGCGCTCGGCGAGGGGGAGGTGATCCGGGTCGGGGCCCGGGCCGGGGCCGAGGCGGGAAGGAGGCGGGCAGACGCCCGTGACCATTAGCGCATTAGGGTTTGAGCGGTATGAGGGGTGGCTTAGGGAAGATTTAGGGGACGACGCCACCCGCACCCCAAATAAACTATTTTTTAATCATTTTACAAAAACAAAACCACACATTTTATGTTTTTTATAAAAAATAACCCTCAATCGCTCATCCACCATGCGACTAGACCTGATCACGCGATGAGCTAATGATTTGAGTTCAATCGAACCACACTCGTGGGCTGTCAACACTCAGTCGCGCGACTAGCAAACGACGTTGAGCCACGTCGCCTAGTTACGCCACCCTCGTGCGACTAGCAGCCGCCTAACATCAATCGTGTCATGCTGTCACAACTGAGGGCCAATCTAGTCGGCTGGAGAAAAAAAATCTGAATCCACTCGCACGACAAAGAGAGAAGGGAGAAGAGCGCCAATGGTATAGAAGAAGTGAGGGAGGAAAGAGAGGAAAATAAGGGATAGGAGAAGGAGACTCTGCCCTCGGCTCAGCGCACCTCCGTGTATTCATCCTTTTTGCGATAAGACCGTCCTACTCATGTAATTTGTTGGTTACTTCGATAAAAACACATGTTATGTTAATAACAATAAACTTAGCTTAGTAGTAGATTTAGTTTTCGTTAGATTCTACGTAGCATGCTTAATTAGCATCCGTTCTAAATATTTTAAGTCGTGTGGTAGGCATGTCAAGTCAACGATTTTCCAAAGTGTTCCACGGGCAGGGAGAAGTTCGTGAGGGGACACGTGGGGTTGATTTGAGCAATTTTCCGCAAACCATAAGGGTATCACCTGAACACGAATAATCTTAAAATAAAGAGAGGTGTTGCATTAGCTGACATTGAGCTTCTCATTGGACCCAGCACTATATGGTGTCACCGTGAGATGCTTGTGGAGTCGTTCACCGAAAGTGGTATGTTGGGAGTTCAAGTCAAATGGAGCGAACAAAGTCATGGCGGACCTAGTTGAAAGCGTGTAGATGTTGTGGCTATGAATGAATGTTGTTGGTGTAGCCTTGTTCGAGTACACCTGGCAGTGTCCATGAAGTAGGAGAGAGTAGTGCGGGTGTGCAGGTGGAAGTTGGGGATGATGGGGCAGAGGATGGTGGTGTCGATGCAGTTGTAGCGACAAATAGCATGTATTGATCCTAGTGGACAGGAGGACGAATGGGAGGACATCGAATTCATAGTGGATTACTTGGAGCGATAAGATCAGAGGGCTAGGGTCGAAGAACAAGCATTTGAAGAGGACCAGGAGGATAATGACTATTGATGATGACGATGATGTCCCCGATGCACTCATGTTTGGTGCTTGGAATATACATGACTGAGTGGCTATGGTTGTGAGTGACGACAATGATGCCTGGAGTGTGTTAATACAATATTTTACAGATAAGACAGCTCTTCAGGATGCTGTCAAATTGTACGATGTCGATGCAAAGGTAATTTAATGCTGTCAAAACAAACAAAGAACAGTGCAATATGAAGTGTGAGGAAGATGGGTGTCCTTGTTGTGTTCACACCTACAAGACGAAGTATGAAATACACTATATCATGTCGAAGGTGGATCATGAGGTGAAATGCACAATTTGAGTCACATGATGATGAGTATTAAGACAAGATCATAAGGTGAAGAAAATCACCATGTGTTGATGGTATTCATGTCAAGATCACGGACTTCAAAATATTTGTCATCAAGTGATCACTCCAAGATGGATGCTCAAGGCAAAGGTATGACTAACATAGGCTAATGATTTGTTTCTTATTCATTTTACCGGTTTCGTTTTTTGGTGTGAAGACTGGATTGCCAGCATAGACTGTCGTACTATTAAGATGAGTCTTTGACTAGTAGCTTGAGTATGTCATGTGTTGATAGCTCTCAGTGCTTGCTCTAGCTCTCTTTAGTATGTTGCTGATATTTACGAATGTGTTTTACAAAATAGTGAAAGCTCATGCAT
The DNA here is from genome assembly GCA_036346395.1 of Hsuehochloa calcarea. Lineage (NCBI taxonomy): Eukaryota > Viridiplantae > Streptophyta > Magnoliopsida > Poales > Poaceae > Hsuehochloa > Hsuehochloa calcarea. Next base: position 35,347,322 of record CM070597.1, read on the forward strand.
AATTCCTGTAGCATATGATTTTAGTTTACGAATGTGTTTTGCAAATGATTTAAATCCATGTACTAAATTCCTTATGACGTGATTCTAAAAGTCGGTAAATGTATTTTGCAACTTGTTGAGAATCTTGCATTCATCCCTTGGTTGCATCACAACAAATATCATTTGGCTAAATGTCTGAAATGCCCCTGAGGTAAATGATGATTATTTTCTTGAAAATCATACAACCTTTTAATTAAGCTTATAATTTACAAAGGGACAAGTTGTAACTTGGGAAACCTAGCACATGCTTTAGCCAACACATTGAACTCCTATTAGATCGACATGTTTGACATATAAATGATAGAACTAATATATTTAAATTGAAGAACAAAATTTGCACTTCATTGTCAATACAAATTTCTAATTTCTAGATAAGGGAACATGTAGCAATCAATAATTAGCATTCAGAGAGGATAACCGGTCGATCTCTTTGATTTTGCATATACGAGCAGATGCCCATAACTTTATATCAAATTGAAAATAAAAATAATAAGTGAACACATGGATGCAACAATGAGTCCTTCAGGCCGAAGGAGGGGGGAGCAGCAACGACAATACTTTGGCCCAGAGATGGGGGAGGATGACGGCGCCAGCGGCGCACCCAAACCCTCGAGGGTAGCAGTGACGGAGGTGCATCCTTGAGGACGGTGGCGTACAAACCCTCATCCAAATACATGTCTGGATATAGGGGCGCATAGGAGAGGATGTCGGTGCGGCGGCGAGCCCCGGGGTGGGAGCATGACTTGAGGGTGGAGGACGAAGACGACCGGGAGGAGGAGGCCAAAGGGCGGCTTCCGTGGGCGGATCCGGCGGGAGGCAGTTGGGGACGATGACAACGACAAGAAGTTCATGTGTCGGACGGAGGCGTCCGCAGGGCGAATCGGCGGGAGGAGTCCAACGAGAGGTGGCTGGGGACAAGGACAATGATGAAAGGTGTCGGGGCGATGGTCGAAGATGCCAGCTTCAGACGAAGACGGCGACGGCCAGAGGTGGCGAAACCCTAGCGTCGTCGCCTCCGTCAAGTTGAGTGGGGCTTGCGGGTGGGAAAAAAATGGGTGGAGGGATGTGATTTCTTCGGTTTATATATGTGGTATGAAGTGCGTGATTTTGACAAACTTTAGTGGCAAAGACCTAAAGTCAACCCGCAAAAGCCACCGAAGCTACCCTAGGCGGCTTCCGCTTCTTCACGTTGTCGTGTGCTTCGCTTTTGATAAGCTGCTACTCGAAGCCGACTACTTGGGACAGCTTCAAACTTCTCAACGGGAAAACCAAAGATAAAGTCGTCCCAAATGGGGCAAGAGAATGCCATAATCTCTTCGTCAGACAAACAAACGAGCTCTCGCCGACGTTCACTCCCCTGTGCCCTATCCCATGTCGATCATCAAATGCACCAATCCATCACGACCTTAGAACACGACACCCAAGCAGAAAGTGAAAGAAGAAAAACACTGCGTTCTGGTAGTTGTTTGTACCGCATTCAGGTTGTCGAGACCTACGAAGACAACTGTTGGGGCCAAAAGCCGAATAATTCAGTGTGCGTGCCACCCAATCCCCTTCCATTCCCAGCCCCAATCCGAACCACATCGAAAAGAAACTAAGAGGTTGTTTGGTTGATGGCAAAAATGAGCCAAATCAAAAATTTGTTATAGCCAAAATTTAAACAAATTCAAACATAGATAAAAGAGCGTTGCTCGGTGAGCGATTTTCCACTCTTTATATTGACTGTACGTGACTTTGGATTTCATTGCTATAGTTCGCAAGATTTGACGGAGCAGCGAACCAAACAGGCCCTAGCAACCGCTCGCTGCTGCGGCTGGTCGGGCGAGCGCGAAATTTGACCGTTGCCGCGCCACGTCATGCCAGGCCCCACCTCCACCTCGTGCCGCGTGCCACCGGTCGTGGCACAGTGGCGCTGTCCCATGCGCCTGGCGTCACGCTGTAGCTGACATGTGGGTTCAGCGTCCTGGCCCGCATGTCGGTGGGGAGAGGCCGCAGTTCATTGGGATTTGTCCGTTTCTTTCCCGTTGTCCCACGCCCACACCTCGCTCCGACCCCGCAGCTGGGAAAGCCGGTGCAGCGAGTACGGACGCTGACATGTGGGTCGGCGCCGGGCGGGTGCGCGAGAGGAAAACCCGCACCCACCCCCTCGTGGCTCCCTGAGATCGCATCCCAGCCGTCGGATGTCTGACAATCGCCACGTGATCCGTGATCCGTGCTCCTACCATCGGCGAAAGTGCGGCGTCCAAGTAGAAATCCTGCACACTGACATGTGGGTCTATTAAACGTGATGGGCCCAGTTGTCACTGAGGACTAAGGCACCGGGAGGAGTGCTCGGACTAGTAACGGATCCGTTTCGACGCCTTGATGGGCTCCTTCTCCCATTGGACCCTGGTCCTACTTTTGTACAAAAGACCCTCCTTTTCTGTATTCTCACATTTATAACCCCACTTGCCACACACCTCTCCACTCCACTTCTTCCTTTCCATCTCTTCTTCCCCTTTCTCTTCTTGCCATCCTTCTCCTATCCTGGTTTAGGCTGTTTGGTGCTCGCAGATAAGGAGCTAGGTGTCTTCTGCTTCTTCCCAGTTGGGAGAGAGAGAAGAGAGGGGAAGAGAGAGATCGGAAGGGAGAGGCTGGCTTCTTCAGGGAGACCAGGCTAAGGGGGTTTGGAGAACATGAAGAAGCTCTTCTTCTTCCTCTTGTTGCTGGCGCCCGTCTCAGTTGTTCATGGTGAATATGGTGAGATTTCGCCCCCCTTTGCTTGTTGCTCTGATCTCATTCCCCTTGGATGCATGGATTGATGATTCGATCTCCCCATTTCCCCCCCTATCCCCTGTGCTTCTCTAGTCGTTCGTTTTAAGCGAGTTTTCTTGTTACCATCCTGGAGACCCAGACTAGGTGTGATCGAGTGATGTCCCTTTCCCCTCGGATTTCTGTTTGTCGTCTTGTGGTCTGGTGTGTTAGACTTGTCCCGTTGGGTAAGTTCAACCATTAGCTCTCTCTTCGCAATATATTAATACAAACGCCAAAACATACTGAGTGAACTTAGTTATTACTCTACTAGAGTAGTCTGGACTCTGGAGCACTAATTAATCAGTCAGTAACTTTTTGGGTTTGGATTTGACTACTCGTCCTGCTCACCGTATTCTCTGCTTGTCTACTTGGTCTCCCTGGGATTCCTTCTCTGAGCTTGTCCATGCCATGTATTCGTTGCTCCCTTCTCGTGCACTGGTTTTTTATACGAGTTTTGCACGTTCCATCTGGTCTCATTATCATACTATCGTATTAACAGGGTTAGAATAAGGTTTACTTGTAGCTAGGGGGAGGAATACTTGTACTAGCTAGTATTCCATCAAACGGTCACCACCACTAAATCTATCTATGTGGTACTAAAAAATGCAGCATCCCATAATAAAGTTATCTACAGCTAGCTATTATGAATCTATGATCGCTTTGTGCATAAGTTTAGGCCGAAAAGAGGGTTGGTTCCCGAGTTCGACAATGGCACATCTTTAGCATCAGCCTTTGTGGGCCCTCCTTGTCTGCCTCTTTTGTCTCCTAGTCTCCCTCCTACCACATGCAACAGCAAGTTAATGCCAATGGTCTTCACAAAAAAAGAGAAAGATAACGCCAATGGTTTGCTTAAGTTGGGCACAGTGTCAGTGGCCCAGGTTGTTCGGAGTTAAAATCATTTATAATAGTTTGTTTTTTTAGCAAAAAGATTATTTAATCTAATAAAAAATATTTTAATAAATTATTTTTAAAATTTATATCAAAGACTTTAATTACTATACAGACCCACAAAACTCTAAGCACCAGCGCCATGTCACGGTCAAACCTTTGACCGTCGAAGAGTGGGGTTTGGTGTTAATCGTGAGGTTAACCCAGTGCTAATGACTCGGCTATTATGGTCACGGATCACCTGTTCCTGTTGATTGGCCTGCGCGCTTGTTAGTACTCAGTGTGCACAGCACGGTGCAGTCTATCATTTGACTACTTGGCGAAGGATGTCATTTTTCCGGGACCACCTGGCAGTGTCTTGCCCTGGCAGATGGGTCCCACGTAAATTAATGAAGTCACGTTCGAGCTGCTGCGCAAGGTGCAGCGCTTGCGTGCAGCAGATTGCAGAGGGCATCGCTGCGGCCACCGCATAAAGCCCGGGTTTATGCGGACGGCCGCACGAAGGCACTGCGTGGTGGCTCCTGTTCCCAACGTCTTTCCCCGTACCAAGGTGCCTTGTGCTTTACAGCTAGCTTGAGTGTCCTCTCCCAAATCCCCCATGCTCTCCCTTTTTCAATAGGGAAATTGATGTGCTACATTTGGTCCTTTGTTTTTTTTTGGTGTACTTCCAAACTTACTTTGCAATACTCTATTTGCATTTGCATTTGCATGTGCATCCTTTTTTGTTTTGACAGTGATATGTCACTGTTTTCCATTGTGCTAATATCTTCATCTTCATTTCTTATTCATGAACTTTGGTCAAGAAAAATGTACTAATATCGAGAATTCAATATTCCCGCCTCATGGATTCCCAAAAAAGAAAAAAAGATCCCTGCCTTATGACGCACTTTTCTGTCTCTCTTCAATTAAACAACACACAAAAAAGGTATTTCCATCTGATGGCCTGCAATAGAAAAATCCATGTCACGCTTCTGCAGTTAGTAGTTTGTTACTAGTAGCTTTTACATATGTCATTCTTTTCTGAACTTGTCATGGGCTCGCAGGGGCATACATCGGCGTGAACATTGGCACGGCCATGTCATCGGTGCCGGCTCCGACGCAGATCACGACGCTGCTCCGCTCGCAGAACATCCGCCACGTCCGGCTCTACGACGCTGACCCGGCAATGCTGGCCGCCCTCGCCAACACCGGCATCCGCGTCATCGTCTCCGTCCCCAACGAGCAGCTCCTCGCCGTCGGCAACTCCAACGCCACGGCGGCCAACTGGGTGGCCCGCAACGTGGCCGCCCACTTCCCGGCCGTGAACATCACGGCCATCGCGGTCGGCTCCGAGGTGCTCTCCACGCTCCCCAACGCCGCGCCGCTCCTCATGCCCGCCGTGCGCTACCTCCAGAACGCGCTGGTGGCCGCGGCGCTCGACCGGTACATCAAGATCTCGACGCCGCACTCGTCGTCCATCATCCTCGACTCGTTCCCGCCGTCCCAGGCCTTCTTCAACCGCTCGCTGGACCCCGTGCTCGTGCCGCTGCTCAAGTTCTTGCAGTCCACCGGCTCGCCGCTCATGCTCAACGTGTACCCGTACTACGACTACATGCGCTCCAACGGCGTCATCCCGCTGGACTACGCGCTGTTCCGACCGCTGCCGCCGAACAAGGAGGCGGTGGACGCCAACACCCTGCTGCACTACACCAACGTCTACGACGCCGTTGTGGACGCGGCTTACTTCGCCATGGCGTACCTCAACGTCACCAATGTGCCGGTCATGGTGACGGAGACCGGGTGGCCACACAAGGGTGACCCGTCCACCGAGCCGGACGCCACCTCCGACAACGCCGACACGTACAACAGCAACCTCATCCGGCATGTGATGAACAGCACCGGCACGCCGAAGCACCCCGGAGTGGCTGTGCCCACGTACATCTACGAGCTGTACGACGAGGACACCCGCCCCGGGTCGACGTCCGAGAAGTACTGGGGGCTGTTCGACATGAACGGCATCCCGTCGTACACCCTGCATTTGACGGGGTCCGGCGTGCTGCTCGCGAACGACACGACGAACCAGACCTACTGCGTTGCACGGGAGGGCGCGGACCAGAAGATGCTGCAGGCTGCCCTCGACTGGGCCTGTGGCCCGGGGAAGGTGGACTGCTCCGCGCTGATGCAGGGGCAGCCGTGCTATGACCCGGACACCGTCGAGGCGCACGCGACGTACACGTTCAATGCGTACTACCATGGAATGGGGATGGGCTCAGGGACGTGCTACTTCAGCGGGGTCGCCGTGATCACAACGACCGATCCAAGTAAGAATGAAGAACGGTGCAGAATAGATCTTGTTATCTGTTTATGTGGAATCATTGGTGGACTCATTTCTTGCCAACTGTTTTTGCAGGTCATGAATCTTGCGTTTATGCCGGAAGGTTTCTCTTTAGCATCTTTAACCAACGAAGTGCCTTGCGTTGCTTGCTAAAAAAAAACAGCTCGTTGCCTTTTACTCAATGTTCCATTCCGTTTCATGTGCAGTGGGGGGAAGAACGGCACCTCCTTGCTGAACGGCACCTCGCTGGCACCATCGTCAAACTCCACGGCAGGGGACTCCGGCTCCCGGCGGTCGGTCGGCGACGTCTCGTCTTTCGTCCACATCTTCGTCACCGCGCTGTTCTTGAGCGTCGTCGTTCTGTTGTAGGCAGTGAGTAGTAGTAAGTAGTAGGCAGGCAGGCAGCAGAGTAGTCATTCGTGAGAGATTCTTTTTGTTAAGTGGGACTGGCCTTGGTGTTGGGTGATTATTGTCATTCAAAACGGAACGGGATGTGCTTCTGTTGGTTCCTCTGGTACGACGAAGGTTTTGACCGTCCCAAGGTCTGGTCGTAAACACCCACCACGGTTAGAGCTGGGATTTGGGTCGTATTTTTTTGGGGTCAGCCTGAAGCACGATCGGCACGACACGGTCTAAACACGGCACGTCACATGGTGGGCCGAGCTGGCATGGCACGGACGGGGTCGGTCGGGCTGAGAATCTGGCTGTGTGGGTCTGCATGGCACAAAGACGATCGGTTAGGCGTGCTTGGCGCGCATGGCACGAAATAGATCAAATCTTTCCGTTCTAGCCTAATCCCTCCCTTAACCTGGTCTAATCACTCCCCCACACCGTCCTAGCCCAACCAATCATCCCCTTCTGCCACCCGACCTGAACCACAGGTGTTTTTGTTTTCCTGGACGGCGGCAGCGGCGGTTATCGTCTTCTCAGGCGTCTATAGTTACTTAGGGCCGAACTTGGTAAAGCGGCAGACGATCTCGGCGATCTGGTCGGCGCGATGCGACACGGTGGGATGAGCCGGACCGGTGGCACGGCATGACATGGCCCGCCACGGTGGGCGGGCCGTGTCGGCCGGACGCGACGCCGCGAGGCTCGGGCACGACCAGAGGCGATCTGGTCGGCGCGATGCGGCGCGGTGGGATGACCGGACCGAACCCAGCGCGACACGACACACGGCGGCCGACGCGGTGGCCGAGCCATGCCGCGCGCCCAATGCCCATCTCTAACCACGGCACCACCCACCAGTCGTCCTCATCCATATGCCGGCACGGCCCAATGCCTACCTCTAACCACGGAACCACCCACCGGTCATCCTCGTCCATGTACGGCACCGCGGGACCGCTGCCCCCTGCCGTGGAGAGAAATCCTATAAGAACGGTCTTTTAGGCTTTTAGCACATCAATTGTGAAGTTTTTGAACTCTTTTCTAAACCTGACACGTGGCAAAACTAGTTTTGAAGCATCCAATCCCATAAATAAACTTTTTCATGCTATTCACCTTCTCCTTCGCCGATTCCTAAGCAAAAACAAAGACACTTCAACGGTCAACAGATTGAATCCGCAGGCTCTGGCCGATCAGCAGTCGGCCGCCATCACGTTGTTGGTACTCTCCGCACCACCATGCACCTCCGACAGCTGAAGCAAGACGGAAGTCCTCAATCTCTCTCTCTCTCTCTCTCTCTCTCTCTGAGATCGTCACCAGTCTATCTCTTTGAAGCTTTAAACAAACAACAAAGGAACTGTGGCGGCCATACTTGCGTGGTTGGAAATTAATATAGAATTAAGTCCGAATTGAATTGTACTGTGGCGGCCATACTTGCGTGGTTGGAAATTAATATAGAATTAAGTCCGAATTGAATTGATCTTTTTCTTAAGAAAAAATGATTTGGATTGACCGGGATATAGAAGACAACATTAATCCTCCTTCGCAGGGCTCACGCCATGGCCTTCTATGCCGAACGGACGAGAGCACTCACCGCCCCCATCGGCCATCACATCATCGGTGTGGCAGTGTCCACCACCGGGACCTCGGACTATGTTTTGTTGACGGATACCAATGATTCAAGTTTAAGCTAAAAGACGTGGTCTTACAGGGTTTTTCTCCCCCCTGACACCCGCCGAGCACCCGACTTGTCCCATGCGACTCCGTCTATCGCGGTATCGGTATGGAGTGTTGGTTGGGGTTCGTCCGCGCGGCCGAGATGCGGAGAGGGCTCTGCTTCTCGGCCAGCATCCGAACACGATCGCCTGGCCCACGAGCCATGGACGGGTATAGCTGTAATTTGGTCTTACCACCGTTCATACGCCCTAACCGAGGCATATTAGCCTATAAAATGCAGCGCCGCCTCCTTCTCATCCACTACATTCGGCGCCGCCGGATTCTCCCATATCATCCATCTACGAACCTCTCTCGAACCTCTCGTCCAATGCCCAGGAGAAACGTACAGTTTCTTCCTCCACGTTTCATATCGTTTCCGTGCGTAAATTTGATCTCGTTTTCTGTTTTGGTTTCTCTATGATTTGCCCCCTGGGAGAACTCTTCTCGTTTAAGATAATCTCGCTCGGGACGCCATTGAGCGGATCCGAATCTTGCTTTTCTGAAGAGATGCAAGGTCATACCCGAGGACCTCTGGACACGCGGCTTCTTGCAGTAGATTCACGCATTTTCTCGTAGGTCTAACAATTCGCATCTCTTTTGGAATCCTGACTGATAATGAGATCTCATCTTCTAATTCCCCCCTTTTGCTCTTTTTTGGGGGAAAAAAATGTTTGTTTCAGTTTCTTTTTCTCTGATTGAGTTTGGCATTGCAATTTGGGGCAACCGATTTGTGGCTCGATGATGATTACACTTGCTTTAACCACACCGATTGAAGTCCGGAGGAAGCGTGCTTTTCCCCTGCCACTACGTTATGCTCCCCTCTCTCGGCGATTCCTTGTGATATCTCTTCCTCATGCTGAAGAATTAAATCTTGTTCTTTCACAAGATATTGAGATGGAAGGATTCGGCGAGGTCGGTGAGTATAGTAGAGGAAGTGTTAAGGCCTATTCCCATGGTTCCTCACTTGTGGAAAACTTTGGCCTTTTCTCTGAGAGCCTAAAGGCAATCGGTTTTCTTTGATGGTCAAAACAGCGGAATGAAAAGATTTTCCGAGTAGAAATGGCATTAGGCATTAAGCAGTTCGAACAAGATTGATGACAAACCCAAGTCTCGATGCAGCGGCATTCCAGTAGGTCATCGGAAAGACATCCAAAACTCTCGACTCACGCACTTCTTCCAAAGACACAACACCGCATCGCAGACTAAAGCTCCATTAGCTTCTCCGGGAGGCTTCAAACTTTACCTTGGTTCCATCCGGATCGATCAAAGTGATGCTTCTACCACCACAATCCAAGAGGGCTTGGTGATTGGCAAGCCAATCCATTCCCAAAATCACATCAAGAGACTTGGTGTCTATGATGATGAGATTAGCAAGGAATTCTACCCTTCTATGGTCACTTTAACCTTAGGGCAACCTTGGTTCGTACTCAATTCAACCGGAGATTGAACCAACAAAACACTTTTAAGAGGCAAAACTTCCAACCGGTGCCTTTCAAAGAAAACTCCAGAAACAAACGAATGCGAAGCTCCGAATCAAACAAAACAGTGGCGGTGTTTGAATTGACAAGGAACTTACCCAAAGACGACGTCCGGCTGTTCAGGCTTCCTCCACGATGGTGTGGTTCACACGACCTCTTCCAAAAGGCCGAGGAGACTTGACCGGCAGCGATTGAGTCCGAGGGCTCCTCGTGCGACTCTGGAGCGGGGTCCTGGTCGGGTGGCTCCCATGTTGAAACGAACAGAGAAGGGCCTTGCCTCTGCGGGCAATCACGCGAAGTGCCCGGTGATGGCACTTAAAGGTGTGATCCCAGTGCAGGTTGACATTCCTTGGTTGTCCGTTGCCGGAGCCGCGAAACCGCGGTCACCGAACTGGCCAAGCGAGGTGCTGCTCTGAGGGGCTCAATGTGACCGTGGAGCAACACGGCGTGAGGCGCACATTCATTCGACTCTCTGGGAGTGAGGCGATGGGCACCGTGTCTTTGCATCGTCTTTCTCTTGGGATTCTTCAAGTTCACGGCGGGATTCTCGATGAGCATGGCCTTGTTCACCAAGTGCTTTGGAAATCAATAGTCATTCCGCCTGCCTAATTTTAGCAGCACATCTTATTTCGAAGGACCTTCGGAACAAGAACGATGTGCGGTTCTTGCGGCAGATATGGCCAAAAAAATCTACTACACAGGACAATAAATGAATCGAGGGAATAACCACGGATAATTTTCCAACGAAAATAAGAAACAAGTAAATCAAAGGATTGCAGCGAATATCTGAGAAGCTAGATTAGGTTTATTGCAATCACGGTTTGGCCTGGAAGGAAATTTACTGGGAGAGAGTCTCATCATGTTGGCCTAGAAGGAAATTGGCTGGGAGAGAGTGCTCTCGCAGGTGTTGATTCCTCTGTGATAAACCGAATCAACAGTGCCTTGCATTTTCTTCCGGTTTGATCTTGGTCAGAGCTCGGCGCAGCATCAGTCTGTGCGGCCAAACCTGGCTTGCCACGACCTAAGGCCCAACTCGACGGGAATTTGACTCGGTCCAAGCCTAGGCTTCCTGATCTCTTTACGTCTAGAGTACAGTCAAAGTCCAACCTGGGCCATATGTAGCCTAACTGCCAAAGCCCAATCTTAAAAACAACCGGAGTGTTGCTGAGAAGAAGGCTAAAGCTTACAGTGAGATGTTGATGCAATTCTGGGATGCCACCAATGATTCCAACAGGTGTGAACCTATCAGTTCAATAGTAAAATGGTTTCCACCGCCGGAAAATTGGATTATGGCAAATGTTGATGCGACATGCTTTCCTAATTCTGGAAGCATGGGAGCTGGTTGTGTGATCCGAGACCACAGGGGAAGATTTCTCGCTGCCAGAAGTCAGTCGTTTGAGAAAGTCACCGATCCTGAATTGGTGGCTGTGCGAGATGCAGTTCAATTCACAAATTATCAACACTTTCAGAAGGTGGTAATAGCTTCAGATTGCTTGAATTTGGTGCGGAAAATCAGATCACCATGCAAGGATAGATCTCACATTGGTGCAATTGTCGAAGACATCAAGACTATGGCAGCTAGCTTTGACAATGTTTCTTTTGTTTTTGTTAATGGATGGTGTAATGAGGCAGCTTGCTAGATCGGCCAACCAGATTTCTGGTACGGTATGGATGTATGAAGTCCCGGAGTTAATTCGGGCTTAGCTGTGTAACGATCAAATGATTTAATGAAATGCTGCCTGTTCAAAAAAAAAAAAAAAAAACGGAGCCTGTCTTGGCAGTTAGCTCTACAGAGGGATGCAACTTGTGAATGTATATGCCTATATGGTCGCTATTGGTTCAACGCTTAAGATACGTAGTGCAAAGCGTTAGCTCGGTCTCTAGAGAAGAGATAGATTCCATCTATTTACACCAAAATCATTTGGTCTTCTGAGTTGCTATGTTTCTGACATTGACGTGGGTCATTTCTCAAACCAAAATTTCCCGCTGGTAGGATCAACTTGCTGCTGCCGGCCATCAATGGGTACATGACATGATGACTGGAAAGAAAATATCCTGAGCGGAAGACAACAATAATGTTTCGTCTCTTGACGGTCGAGTAAAACGAAATGCTGATGTTTCCTTCATCCTTTGGCAACGTGAAGCATGACAATTGACAGCGCTCACCGTTGCGATGTGTAAGTGCAACTTGTTAGAATAATGTGGTAAAATAGGAACTCTTTTATATTTTTTATTTGTTTTTGTATTATCTTATCTGTATATGATATATTCTCTTTTGTACTATATACTAATAGAATGTTTGTGTGTTGCAACGGAACCTCAAAATTTAAAGAAATAATATTTTCCTTTAATACATAAAACAATTTAAGCAATTAAAAGATGATTATACATACCGACATCACATCAGTGCAACACAAGAGAACAAGAACTCTGTGCAATAATTCTAGAAATGAACGGTAGAAACGATATTTTCCTATAATTTACTTCAATACATAAATAATTGACATACCATCATGTAAATTAAGTACAAACCAACATATAAAGTACACATAATGCATTAAATGAAATATAAATGAAAATGTAGAAATGAAGTTCATGCAGCAACCTTATGGAAGACACATCCTCATCTCTAGCTTGTCATGTAAAGAGAATGGAAGCACATTCTACAAAATAACAAATAAAAGTTAAACATCATAAATCTATTATATATTATATGTAAAGAGATGTCAAAAGATTGAGTGGCTTACTTACGTTATTAATGTACAAACATTCCAGCAAGTGTATCATTCCTTATGTCAACAACATTCATGACAAAGTTCCTTACATTTATATCGTGCAGTACTACTTGTCGTAGTTCTGTTTAAAGAGATTACAAATTAAATTATGAAAGAAAGTTGTCCATACATTATTTACATGATTGTTTACCTTTGAGCTCTTGTGCACCAGCAACTTGAGGTCCAAAGAAGAAATTGGTACATCCCATTGTCATCGAGCAACATTTTCAACATTATAGTGTATATGATTAATATGTTATAACAATTTGTTGAGTATCGAGAATAAGTTCAAAATAGCTCTACACATACCATAATGACTATTCTTCTTTAGCATTGTTACGACCAAAACCTGGTGGTCTTCACCCGCAAGTCTCCACTGTGTTAGATACTACACAATTAGCGCATCCCAAATACGTACAAATAGTAAGTTATAACTAATTCATAGATAACATAGACTCAATAAAATATATGCAATATTATATATTCTATTTCAAGAAAGTAGAAGCATTATTGTGCTACTTGAACCTGTCATCCATGATGCATAATTCCCTCATCGGTATACGACGTGGGAAGCTATTGATGTGTTGAATTGGGCCGACGTGTACAACCAAACCGACCACATCTTGCGAAAGTTGCATCAAGTATTATATTGTGAGAAGTCTATTATACGAGAAGATACAATATGTGAAAACAAAGATCTTACCAACAATTGACTTATTTGGTTTCTGATAAATCTCTTCAAAATGCGTGAAGTAGGTAGGCAGATCAGAAAATGAAATAAAATTGCTCAACCGCCGAGCAGTAATTTGGTACGTAAACCTTAACTCAAGCTCCTTCCCAAGGAAGCGGAATTCATTGGGATTTGTATCAATGTTTACGACACGGGCCTCATAACAATTTCCCTTCGCAAGTAATCTATCAAATCTGTGCACTTGTCTACCAAAGCAAAATACTTCCATTTTCATGCCCTAATAGAAACGCGGAGAGCATATGGTCAATGCATGAAATGACCTTGGTAGAAAATTGTTAATAACATATTTGTTTAATAAATTTTCAAGTAAATATCGGTACATACATTCTCATCAGTAACAATAAACTGAAGCATGGGTCGGACATGACCTCTCGCACAGGGAATTTGTGCATTACACACATACGGAGGAACCACGTAAAATGCACACTGTCTGCACCCAACTCATGAAAGTGGATGCATCTACAAAAGAGAAATCATCAACTACATTATTTTATATTCATGTTAAATGTACATTTATTACATGCAAACACACAAAATATTAGCTGAAACAAAAAAGGAAATATGCATAAAGGTGCATTTGGAAAAACTTACCTAGGCTGGGATGGAGTGGGGGCATCAAACGAAGCATAGACTCTACGAGTGGAAAGGTTCATAACCAACATGATGCTGACATGACACATCAAATAATTTGTTAGAAACAAATCTAATACGAGCAAATTCTGTTTTATAACTTTTGTGCTAAAAATATTCCAATGAGACATACATCTAGACAAGGATGACAATAGTAAACAACAAAGGATTACATAGAAAATTTAAAATACTTAGACGGTTGTAAGTAAAACAAAATCGAATACAAAACTCCACATTTTAATAGTTTGCATGGTTTCTCTTCCAACATGTATACAAACCAAATAAATTCAAGATAGTACATAAGCCATCTACGACGTAAGAACATCTTTATAGACAATATTCATGGTGACTGTCCGGGCAGATAGAAATTCCTACCCTTTTCCCGTGAAGCAAGTATTCTTATATTGCTCCTAGCAGTAACTCGTGAAAGCACAACATAGAGTTCTCCATGTGAGAAAACAGGACCTGGGAGGTACACACCAACATTCGGGATAGTTTGGCCTTGTGCCTTATTAATCGTCGTAGGAAAACTTAGCCTGATTGGAAACTGATTTCTCTTGAACTTGAAGGGGAATATTTCATCATCAGATGGGCATAAAGGTATCCGGGGTAGGAAAACCCTCTTCCCGGCATATTGTCTGAGCACTATTTCAGCATCAATAGTATTCTTTTGAAAGCCTCGGACTACCAATCTTGTGCTGTTACACAATCCATTTAATGGATCCAGGTTCCGTAGCAATATAACAGGACAGTTAACCTTTAGCTTGAGCACATGCGGAGGCAAACCATTTGGTGTGAGAGAATTCAAGAATTCGGAGGGGTGGTAGTTTTGAGGATCGTCCTCCGCACGATCAAAATTGTGATAGATTATCTCCTCCCCTGGAAATCGATCAATCAACTTCATGTTTATCATATCAACATACTCATTACGCATTGCTAGAATAGCTCGAGAAGTAATGTAGTCCGAATCAGAGATGTTTGTTTCGGACATTGGGAATACATTATCTGTAAGGTTGTTTATGTAAGACTCCTTACCAGTGTATGAAACACATATCTCGTCTGGAAGTTGCACATAATCTTCTACGGTTTTTAGTACCATTACCAATTCTCATAAGGTAATTAGCAAACAATGGATCATTTTGAGCCCTTATGTTATGAACAAGCCTTAGCTGCCTCATGCTTTCCCAAAGGTAAGACTTGCGGAGCATAGCATCAGTTATCTGTGCCCTTGTCCCCTTCCGAACAACAGTAGCACCTGCCTGAAGTCACCCCGAAACATGACCGTCCCCTCCCCCAAAAGGCAAGTCATGCCGACCCGTAATGTCCCTCATACTATTGTCGAAGGCCTCGACCGTCTGCCTCTTTGTCATGGAGGCTTCATCCCATATTATTAGGGATGCCCTTCGAAGAAGATTAGATGTACCACTTTGCTCGGTGAAGTTGCATGTTTGTAAGATCGAGGAGGCCGACTAGAGGCGCGGGGATAGGAGGTTTTAAAAATCTTTTGGCTAAAATCGATTTCTAATGCGAAAGAGTAAGTCAAATCAGTTTTTGTATAATTAAAGCCTAAAACAACTAGTCCCACTAAGTGCACCAACAATATAAGACTATGTCAATGATATCAAATATACAAAGACATGTAAGCAATTTAATTCTAGGAATGTAAATTGCACAAAGTAAATCATTAGAAAACAAATCACAATGACACAATGATGTTTTACCATGGTGTTCGAAAACTTGCCGATCTCCTCTAATACACGTTGAGGAAGCACAAACTAATTGGATCGGCTCCACGAATTAAGCCAAAAACCTCCGTGGTAAGTTCAACCACTTGGACCGGCTCCAACACGAACCAACACCTCGATCCACTCGGGTTGCTCTTCCTCCACTCTGGAGATGGTGAGCACCAAACCACTCACAACCACCCAGGTCTTCTCACAACCTTCTTTGAGAAGCTCACCGGCGTAACACCTCCAAGCCGTCTAGGTATCGACAAACACCAAGAGTTATAAGTGAAGACTCTCACTTGAATGAATCAAGTGTCTAAGCTCAAGTGGATACACAATCCACTACCTAATGCAACACATGCACTTAGGGTTTGCTCTCTAAGCTCACTAAGTGCAACATATGCACAAAAGAGTGTAGAGAACTTGCACTTTGCTCAAGGGGATGAATATAGCACCAGCAACATTCTCCACAATCGGCCACAAGGGGTATATATATTCATATAAGGAAAACTAGCCATTGGATGAAAGATTCCATAAAAATCAGCACGAGCGGTAGTACCACCGTTCATCGGCCAGTACTACCGCACTTCCACCGACTGCACAGTAACGGCTATAGCAAACAAATTTAATGCCTTTGAACTAGCTATTGGAAATGCAGCGTGGTACTACCGCCATTGAATCTTCGGTAGTTCCGCTCTCTGGTAGTTCTGTTCACATAGGGCGGTACTATGGCTTCTCTTAGAGGACCAAAACTGGCCCAATCTGGAAATAATGTACCGCCAACTAAGTTTCGAAACTTCTGGACTGCGGTAGTTTCGCTCAAGATATGCGGTCGTAGCGATGCCGTAGTTCCGCCTAATGAACCTCGGTACTATCGCCTTCCAAGAGAGCAAACAAGCTCCAAAATGTGTCTCTAGAAAACACGTATGACAAACTATGATTCGGTCCGACCGGGTAGTACCGCCAAGAGAACGTTGGTACTACCGACTTTTCTGAGAAAAATATAGTTGGCTTTCGCTTCAACTCAATTTGCAAAACACATTTGCCAATTGATGCGCGATGCAAACAAGGGTTAAATGCAAGATTCTCAACAAATTGCTAAATATATTGCCGACTTTTAGAATCAACACCACAAGGAATATGGTACATGGACTTAAACCATTTGCAAAATACATTCGCAAACTAAAGTCACATACTACAAGGATTATGCATGAGCCGCGACCATTTGCAAAACATATTCGCAAATATCGACAACATGCCAACGAGAGCTAGAGCAAGCAAGACGAGCTATCAACACATGACACACTCAATCTACTAATCATGACCCCTCTTAATAGTACGACAACCTATACTAGCAATCCGTTCTTCCAGCCAAACAGCAAGACCGGTAAAAGACTAGAAACACATCCTTAGCCCTAGCTAGTCATACCTTTACCTTGCACATACACTTGAAGCTTGATGACACACATCTTTACTTCAAGTCCGGGTTCTTGACTTGACATGCATCAACCCATGATGCATGCTCTACTAGACTTCCATCAACACATGATGGATCTTTTCTTGACTTGATGATCAATTCATGATCATCTCCTTTTCGGGATCTTGATGTGCATCAACGCATGATGCATCCTCTACTCCAAACTCTTAACGTAAATATCATCAACACATGATGATTTCCTTTTCGAGTTCTTGATATGCATCAACACATGATGCATCATCTTCTTGAACTTTGACTTGATGGCTATCAACTCATGACGTCATCCCAAGTCATGATCATCATGAAACTCAACCTATTTCACTAACTAATGTAAAATGTTAGTTCCACAATGTGATTGTCATTAATTACCACACCATACCATTAACTCATAATGGTGGATCAAGATACTCCAATCTTTCCCTCTTTGGTAATTGATGACAACCATCACAATTACAAATAATTGAATTTAAGGCAATATAAGTATATATGAACTACACAAGTTTTATATACTCAATGGATATATTTCAAAGTAAAGATCATTAATATAAGTGGATAAAGGAATATGGATCAATACTAATGAAACCATAAAACATAGAGTGAACTCCACCTAAATGTGTGCATACACAAATATGTAATAAAAACATATGCATATATTCAAGTTAGACTTTTGGTGTAGTTCAACCTATATTTTAGATCCGAGGAATGCAACAAGATATAAGAATATGATGTCAAATGTATACCTATTTGATTTTCATCTTTTCATCCAATTAAGACTAAACAATAGACATAACAATCAAAGTGTTAGTCTCACAAATGGATTTATAATTAATCACTAAAATACTCTATTAAATCATAATGGTAAGGTCTAGATTCTCCAATGTTGCATTATTTTCAATGTTTAGGGGTATCTTGAATCTCGAGTGCGTAGTCCTACCACCAGGCATAATGGAGGCTGCGACGCCCGACGTCGTAGTTGCCACAGCTATCTTTCCCTCATCTCAAACCTTTGCAAGCAACACTTTGTATAGGAATGTCTTTCCCGTGCCTCCTGGGCCATCAACAAAGAATACGCCCCCGTCATTGCTGTCAATCGTGGCTAGTATCTCGTCATATGCGTACCTCTGCTCAGGGTTGAGAGAAGATGTTAGAGATGTGTGGTCTTGGTCTACCTCAATCGTGGACTCCTCGATGATCTCCCTAGCCTCACCACTGGTATAGTCGTGGGTCTCATCGATCTTGGGAAGAGGGAACAATGTTATATCCTTCCGCATTGATTGGAGCATATCTCTTATATCCAACAGTACCATTTGCTCGACTGAACGCAGACACCCTTGGGAGCGGTGAAAGTCATCTGACATTGCTTTGAGGTGCCTATCCCAGAGACCACACACATCACTAGGCTTGCAGTACACCAATATCGTAGCGAAGAGCCTACGAAGCGCGGATGGTATCTGGAATACTTCAGCCTCATTAAGGCAATCATCAATGCTATTGTCAGCCTCAATAAGACCACTCCTTTTGGCGGCATCATGAAAGGTCGGGAAAATAACACCGTCCATCATTCTCAGGTCTTCAAAGGAGGTAGCGCCCGTCACATGGTTTAGGAGAATCCTGAGATAGTATCACTCCCTGTCAGCCGGATGTGCGCTCACAATTCAATCGACCTACGTGCGTTCTTCCCTTTTCTTCCAATACTTCCAGCTAGCCATCCATACAAACGACGCCGAGAAGTCTTTGTACAGGATGCTTCAAGCCCAATCATATTCCTTGTTCGCCTCAAAATACTCTGTCAACATGGTCTTCACGACGCCATACCGAGAGACTACTTCATTAAGGTCTGTACATGCGTTGAACAACACCATGTGCATGTTTGGGAGATGAAGTTGTAGTTGCCTAACAGACGAAGAGATCTCACTGAGGTCAAAGCTATAGATTCTCCACAATGCTTCCGGTGGGGTGATCCACCTAGAATTTCTGTATTGCTTGATCTCATCCACGTTTCTATTGCTATCCTCGTTGACAGAAATCGATGCACGATCATGCCCCTTGTATATGTACTTGAAGAGGTACTTAACGACCTTAATGCTTGAGCAAACCTCAGCGTTGATGTGGCAGTTGTACCTCCTCAATAGATAAGGATTGTATGGCATGATCCACCTGTTGCCCAACATTTCGCCTCGAACCTTTGCACAACGGCTGTCATCCCTTCTCCTATAAGTAGGGTATGAGTCCTTCCCTCGGAGTGTTGTCGTGTTGAATGGACGTGGGTAATAGTTCTCTCAACCATCGTCCTGCATGCACACATTCTCAGGGTTCAAGACTCCGCACGGACCATGCATCATGTGCTTCACAACTATCTCGTATAGCTCTGGGTACTTGTGTTTCTCTAGGAGCTCAGCAAATATGATGCATTCATACAGTTCCGGGCATGTCAGCTTGTACTCTGACTCGATGATCAGCAGGAAGTGAGCATGAGGTAGACCCCTTTTCTGGAACTCAACGACGTATATATATGCAGACACTCTACCGAGCATGTGCTCCTTGAATAATTGTTTCTTGAGGTCCTCTAGTTTGGCTCTAAATATCCGTACGATGAGACCAGGGCAATCCTACGGGGTTTGGCCGGCCTCAAGCTCTTTGGTAATCTCATCCCAATTGAGGTTGCAAGTCATGGTTAGAAAGATGTCTAGCTTTCCATACTTTTGCACCAAGGCCATCACATTTAGGTATCTTCGTTTCATATCTCTTTTCCCCCCGATAAATGATGCCGGGAGTATGGTTCTTTTTCCTACTTCATCAGCACGGTGCTCTCCAGCATGAATGCGATCTACCACACTGGTATAGATCAACACATATTTCTTTTTGGTTTCTATCGACGTAGTCTAGCCTTAAACTTTCCACCTTGATGTACATGTCGATTGCGTATTGCTGGAACATGCGTTTCCCGTGTAGTAGAGTGTTGAATATACCATGTCGCATTTGAAACTTATAACAGTAGTAATCTCTAACGGTGACGCATAGCCGACAGCTCGTATCTATTGAAAAGAGGGGGGCAAATGTTAAGACACACATCAATAGTATTAATGATATAAAACTAATGAATGAATGCCACGTATGCTAAACAACTAACCTGGGTTCTGAAGAGTTTTATTGCCACGAGACCGTCGTACTACATCCAAGCTGATGCCATCCTTTAGTATCTCGGGATGCCAACCGAGCTCCCCTCTCGGGAAGAAATTGAGGGTATGACAAGGGATCGTAGCATCCAAAATATGGTTGGATACTGTATTTCTTGTTATTGTTCCCATAGAGGACTATGCTACAGTCGAAGTGCCTACGTAGATCATTTCCCTCAACCCACCCAGCAGCCACCTCCGATGATATTGGCCTGTTATACGTCTGTTGGTCTATCTTCATATCTATGTTGAGTTCGATTCGGTACTCCTTGAGGTTATCGACTTGGTCCAGACTCCTGAATGTCTAAGAATATGGATTATCTTGAACGATGTCGACCAGCCCTCTAACAACATCTTGGTCAAGCCTAGGTGAGTGCTGGAACCTATGTTGTAGAGTGGGGTCGTTATCATAGAAGTAGAGCTGCAAATGGTCCTGAAGAGCATCACTCGGACCAAATGAGTGTACATTGTGGTATATCTGACCATGAGCCCAGAACGTGTACACTCCCACCCTCATATTGGTGTATTCTTTGTCTAAAGTTACACCAAGGGTGGTGAATAAAAAATGACTATTGAAGTATCGAATGTTGTTCCTGAAATGCTTTGCGTTGGCATCTACGCCCACGTAGAGCCTCTGTAGATCTACATACGGTTCTGGGTTTGCCATTTTGATTTGACCAGACCAGCAGCAAAACCCCTTTGATTCATATTCAAACTTCTTTGAGTCTTAGTGATCGCAGCCTCTCTGGGGCTTTAACATATAAGTGATATCAGGAATATTCTGGTAGACAAGGTCGTGTGGATCAAAGATGTTGGAGCCCACGACAGAGGCATCTCTCTGGGGCTTTAACATATAGAAAGAAGAGTTGCATGGTATTAATGGTACCTATTCCAGCAAAGATGAAGTACTCTCCATATTTTCTCCCAAGTGGGAAGGTCCTTACACCAGGTTCGGTACGATTAGCCATGTCAGACGACAGAGTTTTATCTAATTCTTGGAATATTGACCAATTGCGTAAGTTTTTCGTTTAATTTTTATTTCATTTCCATTCAGTTTAATAAATAAAGAATCAACTCAAAAAACAAGTGATGTTATCTATATGACAGAACTTAGCTCTGGTCGACTGCGATTCATATGCTTAGGACTATGGAGATTATATGTTTTGTTTTCAAAATTCTGTTCTACTCTTGTTTGGCTACTGGGCGGGATACGGAAAACCTCCTAGTCGAAGTCTCTCCTTTTTCGCATGTGGTTCCGCCGACTGGAAGGAGCTTCCTAGCGATGACCCTTTTTCTTACGATCCTCGCTGCCAGTCGGACTAGAGCACGAACACGTATTGCGAAATACAATCTATAACTTCATTTCTCAGCAAGTTCATTCTGACCAACGTTGAGCACTGCATAGAAATAAAACCACTTCTCGTTTATTATATATGTTTTTGCATGTAACTTTCTCTTATCAAGAAAAATCATTTTTTCTCCGACCATATATTGTCTTAGTAAGTACTTTGATTACGAAAAACAGATTTACAACTAGTCGAAACCTAACACTGGTTCCGACCAAAAACGTTTTCTAGTATTATCACGATCAGTTTTTTCAACAATCAGTACATACTTTCAAACAATGGTTGAGACTTAAGTTTATATTCTTGGCCTACTGCTTTTATAGTAAAGTTCTTCTACTATAAAACAGTCGGGGGCTGGGTAATATATGGTAAGTCGACCGGATAAACAAAAATTCTTTTTTCATTGATAAGAGAAAGGTAAGTTTTTACACATTTTTTTTTTGCATACTCTCTCTTTTTTGCAGGATTTTTACTACTAGAGATTGACCTCCATTAGTCACTGCTGGATGGAGATCCGACCTCCATTTCTTCTGCAACCTTGTTTCCAAGAGGTTTAACTTCCTTGAGAAACTTGGTCCCTCCTCAAGCAAGAAGTTAAAATCCTCTTCAATAGCATGAAGATTGATAGAGGGGTCGGACGCCTTCGTTTTGCCAAAGCAAGACTAACTCCACTAGCAATAGATTCCTTTACGGACTGAGCGTAATTATCTCTTGTAGTTTTGAGCAAGCCCTTAAGGTCCTCCAACATGCGACCAAGGTAATTTACCTTTTCCATTGGATCACTTAAGGAAGGCAACGTTGATCCTGACCCCATATCAAAGATCATTTTGTTGAGTGCAGTAATTTGTTCATCAAGATTAAACATAACTGCTGCCCCCTTGTCTTGCTCAAATTCTAAAGCTTTCTTTGCTTTGGTTAAAGCTTGATTTTGTTTTGCATAAGCAAAACAAATATTAGGCTAAAAAGGATCAGAAGAGATACTAAGTCAAGTCTACGACTAAGTTACCTTGACCTTCTTCCTGGATTTTTTCTGGTATTTTTCATATCTCGTCGTCAAATTTTCGATCGACCGGTTTTTACCTTGAATTTCCTCTTCAAGCTTTATTCTTCTGGCTTTTTCAGCCAAAGCTTCTTCTTTTATTTTCTCCAAATCTATCAAATTTGATAAGGGAGGATAGTTAAAAGAAGAAAGGAAAGTCTTAGCAAAAGACAAATTAAGAAGAAAGTTCTTACTTTCTAGTTTGGAGTATTTTTGTTCTAGATTCTTAATCCGATCGGTTAGTCCTCCGATCGCAGCAAAATTGTCAACCATATGCTGCATGAATAGCATTTTTTCTTTATAGTTTCTTGTGAACTTCAAGGAAAACTATAAGAATGGTTGAGGACACTTACTTGAATTGCCACATCATTATAATCGGCAAAAATCTTATCAGGATTCGCCTTTGCAAGACGATCTGATACTCTCCTCCAAGCATCATCAAGCTCCTTATCCTCGATAAATCGAGGAGAGAAAGGTAACTTGTTAGTCTGAGAGGAGTTCTTTTTAGAAGTTGGAATCTCTTGTAGATCTGCAGAGATGTCTACCTCCGCTGACGGAGTAACAATCACCACAGGATTCAAATCGGATTCTAACACTGAAACAGGCTCGGGGGCTTCCCTAACCACTTCCTCCTCAGGATTTCTTGCCTGAGGAAAGCCCTGGTCGGAGGTGCTCTTGATCACCTGACCTGCTGGAATAACCTGATAGGGAACGACTGGAACTCCAACAGGTCTGCGCAAAGAAAAGGAAGTTTAGAGTTCAAGTTCGCCAAGAATATAAAAGGTATGTGTTTATATGATAATTTCATTTACAACATACCCGGTTATCTTTTTTATTTTGACTCTGAAGCGCGCTGGCTTAAAGTCTGTAACTCTAGCTTTTCTTTTCTTTTCAAGCAATTTTTCCAGTCTTGAACTGGAAGGGTTGGTTGTACCCTCTACATCCTTCAATGAACGATCAGATGTAATACTTTCAACCAACTGTTCGAGAGTAGAATCCCTGATCGTTGGATCGGAAGGTGTAGGTTCATTGGTCACCAAAGCAGTTGCTTCAACGGCCCTTGGCAAATCTTGAACAACTGTATGGGACTCAATGACTACCGCCTGATTCAACAAACAAAGTTAGTCGGGTGATGAACATATATTTTCATCTAAACAAAAGGTATTTCATTCGGTTACCTACCCCTACACGATCACTAGTGATCGTAAGGTTGGTCGGTTCGTCAATTGGCTCACAGGTCTCCATGACCTCATCAATTCTTAGACCAACCGACTACATATCAAAGAGGATTTTTAGGTAAACACCGATTGGAAAAGATTGTAAAGATAAAAAATAATTATCATGCTTACCCGAAGTCTCTCGACCCTTTCTTCAGCAGTAGTCACTGCTAAGATCAAAGGGAAACCAACCTTCTCATTAGGCTCTCCAGCAAAGATCATTCTGATTCGGTTCTGATTTTATCAGAAGACAAAGCTGTAACAAAAAGAGAGGTCTTAAGGTTATAAGAGCATTTGACCAGAAAGATATACTGGTTGGATTCTCACTGGAACCCGCCTTCCCTAGAATCCTTGGTCGTATCGTCACGACCAATATACCAGAGCATCGAGTGAGCTCTGGCCTTCAAAGGACTGATTCTCTGCATGGAGAAGTCCCTCACCACGTACCAGGATGTCAAACCCCTGACACTCAGGAGATGGATAGCTTCAACCCATCTCCCAATTTTCCCCTCCTTCGAGGAGGAACGCCATTGCAGTATCTCGATAGCCTTTTTACCGATGTAATAAAGGCCATCGCCCTGTGTGATCTTCATGTAAAACCAACTCTTCTTCCATGACGACCATGAAGAATTGGAGTACATTGGAATGTACTCCTCAGCCTTCCCGTCATGGAGACGAAAGGTACACTCTCCAGGTGTACCGGTCGTCTTCTTTGCATTCACCAATCTGTAGTAGTACCTGAAGAGGTCCAGGGTTGTTGGAATTCTCAGGTACGCTTCGCAGAGGTAAACGAATATGCTAAGGTTGGCTTTGGCGTTGGGGGCCAGATTGATCAGTTCAACTCCATAATACTCCAAAACTTGAGAAAGAAAGGAGTGAACTGGAAGTCTGAAGCCGCATTCGATATATGCGAGAAAAACGGGAATTTCTCCATCCTCACCACTTGGAGAATGTTCCCCAAACGCTGATCTCCACGTGATTAGATTTCTGTCGGGTAATAGCCCAACCTTTTCCAGACCTTCAAGTTTCTTCTCGCTCAGATCGGAGATCGACCAGTTGGTAATAAGATCCAACATAGTGATTTTTTTCGGGTGAAGAATTCAAAGGTGATCGGACATAGTTTCTTGGAAGATGAAGAGGTAAGCAAAAGGCGTAGAAACCCTAACACCTAGTGCCAAGGGGTCTTTTATAGCGACAACACTGTAACCGTTTCTGGGGAAAATCCAACGGACAAAAATCCTTTTTTGACCAGCAGACCAAGAGTTCCTTCAACTTCCAAGGCAATTTCTGAACTTTAAAAATGAATACGGATCGCCTCGAATACCACAACATTTAATGAGGGGTCTGCCCGATACGATTGCATTGGGAGTAAGCGTCTATACGACCAATTCATTTAAAGTTCGGGGGCTAGCTGACGAGGATTAAAATCTCTATTTATTATTTAGTATATAGAGACCATACGTCTTCATGGTCGTAAACTCTAAGGCTAACGACCTCACTGTTCGTAAGAATCCCAGAGGTTACATAGTATCCAATCTGGTCGGACATGGTTCGAAACCAAGTCTCCAACCAGTCAAATGCTCACAAGGTTTTGAACTGATGTCTAGATCTACGACCAGACATATACTTTACCGTGTGACGAATGGAACATGTGCTATATATTCTATACCACGCGACGCTACGATACTGAAGTACGTTTACATGACTCATTGACATATAACCGCACAACAGTTGATATATTATCAACTGAAACCTCTCTTAGACCAGACGCGTTGCTTCCCGAACAGGCGTCTCCTCCAAAGAGAACTGCCAACCCTTCATCAACTACATAAGGAGGAATGCGGACTGAAGTTGGGGAGGCCAGAACAGTGAAGATCATTTGGGAGACACTCTCAAGAGCCTTGTACTCCCGAATTAGTCTTTAGTCTAAGTTATATACACTATTTGTAATAGCCAGTTCAAAGCAATAAAGAGCAGTCTCACTAGTTTCTAGAAGATACGCGTCATTTTCCTCTTTTCATTCATATATTCATAAGATCGGCGATTTGATTGTCGACAGAGTGGGACGATGGGGTGTGTGGCGCCATTTTTTTGTGCGTTGGTTTTTTTTCGGTGCGTACGGGTGTGGGTGGCTAGGTGGGACGATTCCCCTGCGGGGGTAAACTCCGAATTATAGTAGTTAAGATATATTGTCCATTGGCTTCTTGAATACACGCACAATATTCATAACAAAGTATCAGAGCAAAGGTTAGGATTAGTGTTTACTGTAGCCGCCTCCTCCTAGCCTCCGCTCGTTCCCCGCTGCCCCCGTGAGGAGCAATCTCTGCTCCTAGGGGCGGCCAGGTCTAGATCTGTCGCGTTCTTTGCTTCCGCTCCCGCAGGAGCTTCTCCCAAGCCGGCTGTTGGATCCTGTCGACCCCCCTTCTTCCCCGAGGATTCTTTCTTCCTCGTGAGAGCTGCGTCGCCCTAGTTTCCCATTGACCACTCACATCGGGGAGGAGCAGATTCACGTCGGGAGGAGAATTTTCGCTCCCGGGGGTGCCCAGATCCTGCACGACGTCGCCTGGCGTTCCGGATCCGCACCGTCTTTCCAGATCAGGCCACCTCCGACCCGAGCTCCATGCGCTTCCTCCACCCGAGCGATGCTGACCTCAACATCATGCGTGGCCGCGGCGCCACCGCTTCCAATCGCCTCTAGTGGCGAAATCCATACGGATCCATTCGTCACGCCGCCCTCGAGTGGGATCTGGTCGCCCCGCCTCTGATCGCTACCGCTCAGCATGACTTCTCGAATCCGCCTTCTTCTTCTTGGCTTTCCTCTCCACTGGCCACCGCCGCTTGTTTTTCTCAGGCAAGAGGAGTGTATTGCTCTGCCTCCTCCCTGTGTGTGTACGACTGCGCGTTCTTTTTGCCTCTACAGTCTGCAGTGCGTGTGTGCTGGTGGATTGAAAAGTGGTGGTACTACTGTTTATTGTTGAGCTCGGTCCAGAAAAGTTGAAAGAGGCTTTAGCTGCTGATGGCGTTGCTTCAATTTGGGTGGGCTGCACTGGTGCTTATTGGTTGGATGAGGAAATGGGTTTTCTGTTTCTACCAGTATTTGTTGCTAGCTATCATTTGTGTCTTTTTTTCTTCGTGTCATTACTTCTGTTGTGTCCCTCTAAGTTCGTACAACTTTATCTTTGAGTTCGTCTAAGTCATGTGAGTTTATAAATTTATTGTCAGTCATAGAAGCATGAGAATTTCTTTTGCATGGCCGCTGCCGCTCTTCTCTCCGAGCCGTTGCAGATCGTAGAAGTCGTTATGATGCCGCCGCTTCTCTCTTAGCCGCCGCCCCGAGCTTCTAAGGCCGTCGCGCTTCTTCCGCACTGCCCCTTCATTGTGCTTCTTGTGCACTGCGCCGCCGCCGTCTTGGGTTTTGATTTGCGTTCATGCTTATATATATTCCTCTTCGGCTTGATTTGATAGCTTTATCTGTTTTGTCAGTTTCATCATCTTCTTCGTCGTGTTGTTGCGGTCGACTTTGCTCCCATTTGCCTCTACTTTCTCAACTTTTGCACCTTGTGTTTTATGAGCTGTTGCGCGACCCCAGATGGGAGGAGATCTTTTGATACTCGGTATATTTTTCAAGAGCTGCATGCTACGACGACATTACTAAGACTTGGATTTTCCGGATAGGAGGAGGATGTTTTATGGGCTGTCAAACTTTTACAAATGCAATGATATTGTATACATCTGTGTTTGAGGAAGAGTGTTAGAATAGAAACTCTTTTATATTTTTTTGGAATAAGTCCATTCTTCGTCCCTCAACTATACTCGATGATTAATTTTGGTCCCTGAACTTAAATACCGGATATAACGCACCTCAAACTTTCCATACCGGCAAATCGTGTCCCTCCGTGTGTGCGACGGCGGTTTGGGCGACGTGGCATCCACGTTGTGCGCCGAGTCGACCTCGACGACTCGGCCCGGGTCATATGCCACGATCGGTCGCCTCGCGCTCGGTCGCTCTCTCTCCTCTCGCTCACTCGCTCTCGCTCTCTCTCTCTCGGCGGCTAGGGTTTGTTGGTGGCGGCGACTAGGGTTCGTAGTTTGATGCGGCGGTGAACAAGGACAGGCTAAAGGTGAGTTCTTCAATCCTAGATCCGGCGCAATTACTCGGTTGTTTGTGGAGCTACTTGATTAGTGTTGTTCTTAGAGTAATGGTTGGTGTTATTTTGCATGTAGGTATATCACGGTGGTGATTTCTTGCAGTTACTCGATTTAGCAATGGATAATTTGGACAAGCTAGTTTGTTAGGTTCCATTTCGGTGGGATTTCTTTGATGATGGGAAGAGATTGCATTATTATGGAGGAAGAGGCGACATGTCTTACATAGATCGGGATAAGTTGTCGCTCTGGGAGGTCAAGGCCATTTGAAGGACCATTGTGAGGATGTGGAGTTGGTACTCATGCACCGCGCTTTCTGGGAAAGCATTGAAGGCGGATTGAGGGCGCTAACAAATGATGAGGACTACCAGACCATGGCTGTCTGTATCACTGATGGGGGTGTTGTGGATATATTTGTTGAGGCAGTGGGAGTTGATGATGATGTTGGCTCAGATGGTGATGGTGTTGGTGACAAAGGAGATGAAGACGGTGATTGGGAAGATGAGAGTGAAGCTTGGATGCACACAGATGATGATGAGGAATTAGATGCTTCCAAGGAGGTGGAGGTGATTGAGGTGTCACCAGCCGATATTGCAAAGGATATTGCGTGCAAGCGGAAGTTCTACAATACATTGCCTGATATGAAGGGGAAGGCAAAGGCTGACTACAAGACTTGCAGTGACTACAGAAAGAGGTACAAAATTCGGGCATTTGGTGGCCATTGATGAGTCAAGGGACAAGGAGGAGACGATGGCAGGTGACACTTCTTACTTTTCCGAGTGAGGAAGAGGACAACTATGAGGAAGGTGGCGGTGATGGTGAGCTTAGAGGAGAAACCCAAGTACCCTAGGTATGACCCCAAAGCAAGTCTCCTACTTTTAGCTTGGGCATGGGTTTTAGGCGCAAGGGGACTTCATTCAAGCTGTTAGGCAGTATGGAGTAGAGAGGAGACATGTTATTAATTTTTGCAAGAATGACAACAAAAGGGTTAGGGCTCAATGTGAGTGGGCCAAATGTCCTTGGTTTATCTTGTTGTCAAATAACAGTAGGACATAAGGATGGATAGTGAGTAGTTTCAAGGATGAGCACACATGCCCCCAAGAAGGGACAACAAACTTGTCACTTCGGGAGAATAGTGAAAAGTTTGAGAGTGCCATAATGGGAAACCCAACTGGAAGCTTGAGCACTTGAAGCAAACAAAGACAGGAACAAATGCATGCGGATGTGAGCATAGCTAAGTGCAAAAGAGCTAAGTCCATTGTAATGCGAAGGTATTAGACTCCAAGAAGAGAGAGTATGGTAGGGTCTTTGACTACAAATGGAGCTTCTTAGGAGCAATCCAGGTAGCACAAGAGTGGTTAAGCCGCATCCGGATGCCCGAAGCTATTTTTCACAGAATGTATATTTGTTTGGATGCTTGCAAAAGAGGTTTCTTAGCTGGGTGTAGGAAAGTGATAGGTTTAGATGGTTGTTTCTTCAAAGGTCCAACCAATGGGAGCTAATTTGTGCAATGGGAAGAGATGCAAACAATCGGATGTACCCATAGCATGGGTTTGTGGTAGAAGGAAACTAATGAGTCATGGGATTTGGTTCGTGGGATTTTCTTCAAAGATATAGAAATTGGAGATGGCGAAGGATGGGTAATCATCTCGGATCAGCAGAAAGTAAGTCACATTAGTGTTTATTCATCCAATTTGTCATATCGATGACTTAACTTCATTTGTTTGTTGCGGGGCCTACTAAATCTTTATTTCAAGATTGGGTACCCAAGGTGAGCATAGGATGTGTGCAAGACACATCTATGCCAACTTCGAGAAGACTTACAAGAACAAGGCTTGGCGAGAAGAAGTTACGGTTGTGTGCCAAATCTCCATGTGTCAATCTTTTCAACTACCATTGGGCAAGGCTTGCAAAGGATACCTCTGAAGGTGCTAATGCAATCATGAGGACAGATCCACAACATTGGAGCGGGCATGGTTCAAGTTGGGATCATCTTTGTGAATCTGTGGACAACAACATGTGTGAATCATTCAATCATGCCATAGTTGAGTCAAGGTACCTCCCTATCATCGGCATGTTTGAGTGGATAAGGAGGAAAGTGATGGTTAGAATCCATACCAACAAAAGCAAGGCGAGAGAAGTGGGCAGTGTGACATGCCCCAATATTCTCAAGAAAATGAAGGTCTACATCATCAAGTCGAGTTTTACGTCATCTTTGTGTACAATGGTCGAAATGGTTTTGAGGTCACACATAGAGATCATAGGTTCTCAGTGAACTTGGATAGTAGAACTTGTTCATGCAGATATTGGCAATCTATGCTGTTTGCCTTGCCCACATGCCATTGCATGCATCAATTGGAGGAGCAGTTCCCTTGATGACTACATAGCACCATGTTACTCCATTGCAGTACAACAAGACTTATGAGCCTTTGCTTGCAACCCGTTGAGGCATGACTTGTTGGCCCACATCGGAGAGACCAAGACCAAGGCAACCAAATATGGAGAAAATGCCTGGGAGGCCAAAGAAAGATAGGAAGAGAGAGCAAGATGAGAAGCCTAAAGGAATAAGACTGTCCAAGATTGGCACAATCATTAGGTGCAGGCTTTGCAAAGGAATTAGCCATAACAGTCTAGGCTGTGAGAGGAGACATGGCCAATCGTGAGCAAACATCGAGCCCGCCGGGATCAACAAGGTCATTGTGCAAGTGTTGGCAATTCTACACCAACTGGTCCTGTTCCCCTGGTACAAAATTCATTCCTTCATTTCATGCATTTCCTAAGTTGGTACAAAATTACATAGTTTAAGCACCTTTCACATTGCAGGTTGTGATTCCTCCACCACAACAGAGCTGTTCTATCATGACCAAGAGAAAGACCAGGTATAATTCAGTGAACACACCACCTCCATCCAAAAGAGTTGCCTTTGGGGTAGGAGTATTGTACTCGAGAGGACAGGCACAACTATTCAGAATGTAGGTGCATTCCAAAATTTCCATATCTTCATTTATATTCTTTGCACTTGCAAACTACAAACCTCTAACTCAACATGGTGGTTACTCACTGACTGGTATGCGGATCGGAGGATCATCAAAACCTGCACTCTTGCTAAAGTCACTACACAACATGTTGGTTACGGCACTATGAACTTGGAGGCAAGTGTGGCGTCTGCGAGTGCAAAATCAAGTGTGAACATCCAGGTAACTTCGGGTTCTGCCTCTGGTCAAGCTGCAGCCCAAGAACCAGCCTTTCAAAATAGGAAGAAGCTGAATCCAACCAAGAAGAAGCAAAGTTATAGTTCAAAGCTTGCAAAGCTTTTGGGTATCCCAACTAATGAGTGATGTTCTAATGGATTTGCGAGCAGCTTATCTTTGTTAGTGTTATGTAATCTTTTGAACTTGTGCCTTGTGGGTGGCGATTATCTTGTTAGTGTTATGTAATCTTTTCAACTTGTGCCTTGTGGTCCGCAGATTCTGGCGTGTCACTTAGTGTTATGTAATCTTTTCAACTTGTGCCTTGTGGGTCGATAAGCGTGTTTATTTACGAGAACCAATCGATATCTTTGTTTATTTATGAGAACCAATCTCAGCTGTTTATTTATGAGCACCAATCTCAGCTTGCTTATAATTGAACACATGATCCTTGGTTCTGTTAGTGTTGATGTTTACATGGATTGAACATCTTACAATGCTTATAATTGAACACATGATTCCAGGTTCTATTGATGTTTACATGGATTGAACAATGCATTCCAGGTTCTGTTGATGTTTACATGGATTGAACATCTTACAATGCATTCACAGTTACATTAGGACAATGCAGGCGCTTAAAGAGCATCGAACTTGTTTCAATCACCTGTCCCCCTAGTATCATTTCATCTAGGTTTACATTTCATCCAGTATTAGAGAGCATCGATTCCAGACAGTTATGCTGTTAGGTTCAATCATGGTACCTTGTTGACAAGCATCAGTATTACAGAGCATCAAGCTGAATCGGACAATTTGAGCAACACAGTTC
Organism: Hsuehochloa calcarea; assembly: GCA_036346395.1. Taxonomy (NCBI): domain Eukaryota; kingdom Viridiplantae; phylum Streptophyta; class Magnoliopsida; order Poales; family Poaceae; genus Hsuehochloa; species Hsuehochloa calcarea. Next base: position 35,379,228 of record CM070597.1, read on the forward strand.
CATTACATAATAGATTGCGGCACGGGTTCAATTACATTCCCTAATCAGAACTCTAACTACCATCATTGCAAAAACAACAAGTAAGACAAAAAAAAGTCTCCTCTCTTTCTCCAGCTGTGCTACCCTACCAGCGAGTCCAACAACTGCTACATCACGTTCTCCATGCCTGGACTCGGCAACACTCAAATCTTGTTCATTGTTCTGGTTCTTTAACGCCTAAGCTCATGGTTCTCCTTCCTCAACGCCCTAACGTTGTCGCGCAAGTCCAGTACTACCTGCCTCAAGAAGGGGGTTGGTTCATCATCGTACCATGCCCAAAACTTGCGACCTCCACCTTCAATTAAGATTCACAAATAAGCGAGCCTCCACAAACCAAAATAACGACAAATTGGTGAAGATTACTTACCCGAGCTCGCATGCATGTCAAGTACCTCGTCGGGTTAGAGTCGCTCCACGAGATCCACCGACCACCCTTCTCCCGCAATGGCAATGGACCGTTGGAGCGTACTCCGATGGTCGCTCTCAGATGGAATCGGCGAGGTGGAAGCCCCATAAACCGTGGCTTGACGGAGGGTGCGGTACATCTTTCGCCGACCTTGAGCTTCCTCCAGTGGCCAACGAACTCGAGCTCCCTAAGCCGCCATGGCGCAGCCTCCTCGGGGAGGAAATCTGCAGCGGGAGCTCGGGAGGGCTCTGCAGTTGCTCGTCGGGAGGACGGTCGGCGTGGCGCGAGACGGCCGACCAACAAACCCTAGCCGCCGCCGAGAGAGAGCGAGGCGAGTGGCGAGAGGGAGAGAGCGACCGAGTGCGAGGCGACCGCATCAGGGCATATGACCCAGTCGAGTCGTGCGAGGCCGACTCAGCGCCAGCGTGGATGCCACGTCGGCCCAAACCGCCGTCGCACGCACGGAGGGACACGATTTGCCCGGTATGTAAAGTTTGAGGTGCGTTATATCCGGTATTTAAGTTCAGGGACCAAAATTAATCATCGGGTATAGTTGGGGGAAGAAGTATGGACTTATTCCTATTTTTTTTAGATGCTTATATATATATATATATAAACCTCTTGAATACACGTAATATTCGTAACACAACTGCCCACTAGCGGCATTCTCCTTTCCTACCAAGCGATGAGTTCAAACTACCGGTTGTTTTTTTCTCCCGCATACACTCTTGGGTCCGAGAGCAGGAGAACGCGACAGCGTAAAATCATGCCTTCCAGTACACCAAAGTTTTCTGAACTATCGTTGCGACTAGAGTCTTCGTAGGACCCGATAATTACATCATCTGGCAGTGTGTTGGTCTCACGTACCTGTACTCTAAAGCAAAGTACAAAGTTCCAAACAAACAAAAAAGGGGAATTTTTGGCCGATCACGCCGAGTTAGCGACGCAGGCGCGCAGCGCCAAATTGGCGGGGTGGACGCGTGCCGCGGCGCAGCCGAGCGCGCTGGCCGGCCACCACGCCAGCGCGTGGCGCCAGCGTGGCAGCGGCGCGAGCGAGCTGCGCCGCGCGCCACGCTGCTGGCGCCCGCCAGCGCCAGCGTGGGCTGGCGCGAGCGAACTGCGCCGCGTAGCGCAACAACGCGAACCACGGTCGCGCGCAAGACTGGCCTCAGGCCCGTCATGCATGGCGCTGGCAACCAAGATGCCCACACAACAAGCGGCGCCCAGCTGAACCACGCTTGCGCGCCGACCTCCTGCCTTATACGGCGCGAGCGCACCACGCTGCGTGAGCGCCTTACCAAGACTTCGAGCCGCGCCACAGCATATATTGGAGAGCGACCGCGCGATTTCATTTCGCAGTCGTTCTTCTGCTAAGTTCATATTCAGTCACTCTCGCTCGCTCCTCTGCTCATTCTTTTCTTTTCATTCGCTTGCTCCCTCGATTATATTTCAACGTTATTAACCGTCGTCGTCGTTCGCAGGTAGGTTTATCGTAATTTTTAATTTAGCTACATTCTTCTATGTTTAATTAGCCACATTGTCAGTAATGTTCGCTATGTATGTTTTGCTAGTCATGTCTCTACCGGAGCTACTAGAACAATTCTACGATGAGGACCACCGGTGCAAGCTGTGGCTCACCGCTGGCGTGGATGGCCCTCCGCCCCTGGCGCTTCGGGCGGGGAGGGACTGGTGGGCGCTAGACGATCGTTACGTCCCGTTCCTCTGGGAGACGGGCTTGTTGCCCTTTGCGAGGATGGTGTCCTTCCAACGGGGGTTCACCCTAGACGCCAGCCTGTTGTCCGCACTTGTGGACCGGTGGAGGCCGGAGACGCACACCTTCCATTTTCGGTGGGGTGAGATGACGATCACCCTAGAGGATGTCTCGTTCTTGACTGGTCTCCCGATCCGGGGTGTGCCGCTTGTTCCGGGCCCTCCGAGAGCGGACTGGAAGGTCAGACTGGAGCAGCGGTTTGGCCAACCTCTGCCGGAGGGTGCACGTGGCGCCCTCGGGCTTGGCCGAGGCGATTCAACAATGCCGCGAGGTGCACTGAGGCGTCGTTAGGACGCATCTCGTTGCTTACCTTCTCCAGCTCTTTGGTTGGGTCCTGTTTCCAACCACAAAGGGTGATTTTTTGAACCCCAGCTTCATCCGCGTCGCCGAGTCTTTGGCTGACGCGGGGGCTGAGCCGATGCCGCACTACACCGGGATCGGTAGTCCTTTGCGCTTACATACTGAGGGTTGTGTGACGCCACGGCGGGCGACTCGGTAGCAACCTAGTCGTGTGCTACGTGCTCCTGCGGTGTGGAGTTGGAGCACTTCCTGCTGGGCGTCCGACCATTGAGACAGCGGCGCACCCGTTCCCTCCCCGAGATGGCGACCCCATAGACGCGCCCACCATGGGCTTACGGTGGACTGCGGCCGGTCGTCTGCGCTGGGCCAACAGAAGACCGGCGAGGTGCTACTCGTTGTACCACAACGAGTTCGAGTTATTGCAGGCGACATCATCCGTGTCCATGGCATGCTGATTTTCTCCTCGCGGTTGCGCCGCACGGCCGTCTATTTCATGCCTCGTGGATCGATTTTTGTGGACGACGACACGCCACCGGTGTTCTCACATATGGTGGAGCCTTACGCTTGCGTGTGAATGCGACGATTTGTCGATACCGGCTCGTGCCCGCCCAACGTCGAGGCCCACAGCGAGGCGTACACTGTGAGTCAAATTTCATCCAAGTAATTTTTGCGGATTTACGTCTTCTTTTGTAACATTAATCTTTCCAAAATGCGAGCAATCGAGGTCGGTGGGCATATTTTGGGCTGGCAAATGCACCAGCACCAGTGGATTGAGACATGGCTTCACAGGGTTGTCGTGGATGTATGGCATGAGCCGCGTCCATATGACCCTCAGTCGTACGCTGCGTACATGGAGTGGTACATGCCACGAACGCGCGCAAGACTCACCATTCCTCCTCCGAGCGCCAGAGGAGGTGACATTTGAGACGCACCAAGAGAGCCTCGCCGCACGTCACGGCCGTCCACGGCGCTTCAAGACATGACGACGCCAGACGACACTTACAACCTCCGGTTCGCGATTTTGTTGACGATATTCGTATTTTTGTTAATGAACTTTTACATATGTCACTACTGATTGAGCGGGCGGTGCGCGTCAGAGCGCAATGGACGAGGCCCAACTCGCACCGAGATAGAACCCGTCGGCATATAAAAAGTTTTGAAGCACATCTCGGCGGAGATGAAGAAGATAGTAAAGAACTTGAGCAGTGGTCGTTCGAGGGACGACGTCTTGCGCAACGGGCACGAAGTGGGGGGGCCGTGCTCACCCGCTAGGTCACCACGACCTAGCGAGTCCGGCAGCGTCGTGCGCGTTCCGTCGGTCATCTGCGGGCGGTCGCGCCGCACGTAAGTCGCTATGTACAAATTTACATCAAGTTTTGTAATTATGCCTTACGTTCCGCTAACATCATGTCGTTCTCTCGCCGTAGGTCCGTCGGGATGAATCACTTCTGTCGTCCGAACCCGGTACACAGCCTGCCGCCCCTCGGTCATCTGCACTGCACATCCGGGAGGTACGAGGTTCTTAGTTTACATCCAGAGTGTTCATTTGTACTAACATCGTTTCGTCTTGCGACCTTGACCCACAGGGTGACGGCGATTCACATCGATGATGACGGCGATACGGGCCTCCCAACTCCTACCAGGGAGCGTTACACGATGCGGTGGCAAGGACAATGGCGGCCCGGGGTTTTAAGCGTCGCAGGCGAGCTCCTCGGGTTCGGTGCCCCACGGTATACTCCAGCCGAGAGTTCATCCGCGCAACTCGGAGTTGCAGGCATCGTACCCCCAGAGTGGCCCCAGAGTGGTTTTCTAGCCTCCGTCGTGGATGAATTCCTCGGAAGTGTCCCCCGTACGGCAGCACGTCTCATCAAGACGACATGTACGCCTACCAGACTCGCCTCGGACTCGACCATCGTCCACCTTCGCCTCAACGGTCTCGTACCCCCTCCGAACCGACACACGCTTCTCGTGAGCGGTGGACGATTCCACGGGTCATGCTCGGCGCAAAACAAGGCGCGCCGCGACGCAACGCAAAGAAGGAGAGAGTAGTGGCTCAGACGCAGTGGCCGTATAGTTTCACGTGTTATGCTATTTTCATTGTACTACATGCTTGTTATCGCTATTTCGTATGAGTGTCTTGTTCGTATTAATCAATAAACGTACAAACTTTTGTATAATGATTCCACTACATTAAACCTTCGAGACCTCTCGTGGCCTCCCGAGACCTCCTTTGTATGAAGTACATTAATTGATCTGCATTTAAAGCAACGTTATATCAAAAGATTCTTAACAAATAAAATAATAGAAAAATTACATAATCAAATACACTTTGTCAAACACAAAAATTTTCATTTTTTTGACCTCATTTGCTATAATTTAAAATTCGGGAGACCGCTTGTTGCGATTATGAAGATGTTGGTACAACATGTGGGTAGCAACTACTTAACGATGTGTGCTACTTGTCTCCGCGGCGCCATAGCAAGGAGCCTTGTCTCGACGTCGGTGGGTCTCGGCCGAAGGAGCCTTCCCTTATCGCCGGACTCTCCACGTCGGGCCGGTATGTCGAGTCGTCTGCACCTGCGATTGTATGATGTAAGTACATCGACAAGACAAAAAGCGTAACAAGAATGTCAATTGTTCATAACTCACGCCGTCCATGTAGATTGCTCCGGACGACCGGATACTGTTGTGGGCGGCGCTCACCGCATGAGCCTTTCCTTGCCCTTGTCACGGACCGCCCACGTCGGGCCGGTGTGTCGGTCGCCCATGTCTGCGTTTGCATGATGTAAGTGCACCGTATAGTGAAAATCATAAGAAGGATGTAATTTCTTCATAATCGGCGTCGTGGATACGGATGACGCCTTGGCGACCGGATACTGTTGTGTGGCGGGCTCGACCTCATGAGCCTTTCCCTTGCCCTTGTTACGGAATGTCCACATCGGTGGTGTGTCGAAGTCGCCCATGTCCTGCGTTTGCATGATGTAAGTACACCGTATAGTGAAAATCATAAGAAGGATGTAATTTCTTCATAATCGACGCTTGCATGAGCCTTTCCCTTGTCGTCGATATGGATTACGCCGGGAGTTTATCGGGACCTTCGGTGCCTCCTCATCAGCACGTAAGGTTTCCACCGTGAGAAGTTCTCGCCCGCACCGAGTAGTTTAGCATGTACTCTGCTTTGGATGAATGCCATGTCGTACATCTCGGGCCGTCAATCCACTTTGGAAGAAGTGGCGGCGCATCTCGGCCGCATTACGTGGGGATGAAGTTAAAAATTGAAGGAATTAAACATTGGGAGGAAAATCGATGCGCGCGAAAGAAACGCTTACCATGTAGTGGCGCGACTGTAGATGCGCCGCGGCGGCCGGTTCGGGTGTGTGGATCAATGATCTCTGCCGGTTCACCACACACACACGGGACCGCAAACGTGGTGGCACTGGAGCATCTTTCATTGAAAAATCCGGTATTTTAGTTGTTTCCTCTTCTGCATAAGCCGATTGCGCTCGCAACATCCTCTTGTAGAAGTTTGTCAAGAGTCCATAGCCGGGTCTCGTATAATTTTGCGCTGTACATAACAAGCAAGACAGAAAAACTTTAAATTACGACAGAGTGACGACCAGGACGAACTAGGTCTGTTGGGACAATCCTTCATTGAGTGCCCAGGGTCTTGCATATCCCGCACTTCATCGTGCGGCTAATCTTGATCGCTGACTAGCATCCATGTCATTCCGGAGCGCCCGCGTCTGCCGTCGCCTCTTCCTATTCTCTTCAAGTCCTGTTGGGACCCCATTACCATGTCGGGCCAAAGATCCTTGTAGTTCATTTCCAAACCATACGAGTGAAACTCTCCGCTCCATGTACCGAATAGGTGCCGCATGTCGTAGTACTCGTGAGATGTATGGTGTAGCCATCTGCGCATTTGTGCACATGCCTTGTACACGCACGCGAGCATGGTTTGTGGAAGAGCTTTGGCTTGTTGCGGTGCATGTCGCCACATCACCTGTGGTGCATGCCTGCTTTCTTTCCCCTAGCATGACTATTGACGATTTACGCCGAAGCTTGATCTCGTATTTTCGAGGCCGTCGATCACCCAATGTCGTGCATTCGGCCTTCTCCATCTTCCGATCCATGTGTCTCGCATGTTCTCGGACCACCGCTGCCTTCGCCCATCGCCGCTTGGTGCGGTGGCTCTATTCACGAAATAACCAACGGTGCGAGTCCATGTCTCCGGACAACCGCAGTGATAGGGAGCCCGCGCACACCTTTCAGACGCTATTGTAGACCTCGCACATGTTGGTCGTCATAACGCCGTATCTCGCACCGCCTCGCGTGTCATAGAGGAGGGACCATTTCTCCAATTCAGAGCGTGGTCGTTAATCCACCGGGAGAAGGTTATGGCGCTACTAGGTTGCTCCTCTCCGGAGTGGACTCCTTGTATGTCTCGTAGTCCGGTGTTCAAGGTCTCTCCAAATAGACTCAAACTTCCGTCGCGGTTCTCGCATACACAATGCCTTGAACGTCTTCATGAGTTCCCGATCGCGGAACCAGTGTGAACAAGTTAGATGCAAGATGCCTCATGCACCACCGGATTGCACGTCGTTCCATCGGTGAGATGGATCCATCCCACGCCGCATGATGTTGATGGCCGCCAACAACCCAAAGATTGCGATCGTGACTAAGCGAGCGTTGGCCTTGGTCTCCCACCACGGCCCTCTTCACGTTCTCCAAGAACCACACCACCGGATGTGTTCTCGCCTCGACAATGGCAAATGCAACCGGAGAAGTTGGTCATTCGCATCGGCCGCCACCGCGGTGAGGATGGTGCCCTTGTACTTCCCAAAGGAGAAAAGTGCCATCCATCGTTAGCACGGACGGCAGAACTTGAAGCCCTCGATGGCCCGGCGAAAGCCCGTAACACCCTATCCAAGATGAAGTGGTTGGGCCCTTTTCAAAGATCTTCACGGTCCAAATTGTTTATGTACGCGCGGGGTTTGATCCGCAATCTGGTGAAGCAATCTCGCACAAGGTTGTACGCTCTTCGTATGTCCCGTACATAGTCTCGATGACTTTCGCTTGGCTCGTCGAACCTTCTCAGTAGCTAATCGGATAGCCAACCCGATTGACGACTTCCGACATCATCGCCTTGGGGAGACAGACACGTCCGCCTGAACTAGGTGCGTGATGAGGTTTGCAACATATGCGAAGTCACGCCCGATCTTCGCCGCGGGCTCGCCGAGCTCGCAGTGTGGTCGATCGGCTCCTTGACCGTGAAGACCGAGCCAAAGATCTTTGCTCGGAGAGCGCGACCTTGCCAGGCGGCCTTCTACTATGCACTTCATCGCGTACTTCCTGGTTGGACCGGCACCTTGTGACACACGGTGATGGACAAAGCGCACCGTGCTATAGCTTGTTGCACGCCACCTTGTTCGGGAAGCGCCGCCCAACTAAGAGGGTGTCGGCTTCAAACCCCATCGGGAGCCTTCTTCTTGCGGTAGTACGGCGAACGCGCGCGATATCATCAAGTCTCGATGCCACGTAAGGACCACCGGCCGTGTGCGTCCTCGTCGGCACCATCCGAGCTTGGGTCGGTGTCCTCGCTTGACTCAACCCGAGAGTCTCGTCCGGTGAATACTGTGGCGGTCGATGCGGGCCGACCACCATGTTTCCGCCTCATTTGGCTCAAAATTAGGCACGGACTTCTCCGAGGCAAAGACATTCCGTCTTTGCCATCTTGAGCTTCAGTGCCGCTTGTCCGCTTGTACAGTGCCTCGGCATCATCGGGGTTTCAGGGCGCCCTATGTACGAAATTGACGTACACCATAGGCTTCCGTGAATGGCCGCCTCGGCCGGGAGACAATCTCCATGTACCGCCTCCATGCTATGCTTCCATCCACCTTACGAGCTCCCACACATAATTGGTGCAGTGATCGCCTCAATTATAACTTTCTTCGCCCTTGGCTCGTGAGGAACTCCTCCGGATGCAGCCGCGCACTGTGAATATTCATCGCGTGGAGCCCTCCGCCGACCACCTTGTACCGGCATCTCGGCAGTGTCCAACCCATCGTGTCCGGCTCGCATAAGGCCATCGCCAGAAAATACAATCAAGTCTTGCATGTTCGAAAATACCTAAACCCACAACAACCACTAAATAATTACGACTAATTAATTAGCACTAAACTAATTCATTACTAATGAACTAACTAATTACGACTAATTAACTATCTCTAAACTAATTAATTACGGTTGATTAATTACCACTACAAAATACCAAGACTTTATTTCCACTAACTTGATATGTCAGAACGATGAGTACTAAACTAATTACGACTAATTAATTAGCACTAAACTAATTTATTACTAGTGAACTAACTAATTACGACTAATTAGCTATCTATAAACTAACTAATTACGGTTCATTAATTACCACTAAAAATACCAAGACTTTATTTCCACTTACTTCATATCTCAGAACGATGACTACTAAACTAATTACGACTAATTAATTAGCACTAAACTAATTCATTACTACTCGACTAACTAATTACTACTAATTAATTACAATTTGCAAAAAGGGGGATATCACAACGAACAAACGTACAAGCAGTACAAATCACGAGCTCTGCTTTTGCCTCCCAGCTCTTCGTTGTTCACGGGTCATCTCTGTTTCCAACCTTTTCCTCCGGCTGCCACATCGCATCCTTTTACTACCGGTCGCCGAGGTCTTTCGATTCGATCCGACCGGCCAACCTGTGATGGTGCATGGCACGCACGGTCCTCTCGGCAGTTGATCGGTGCCCCCTCACCGCCGTGTGCATTCGCTCGAGGGGACGCACCGGCGTGACTGACTGAACACGGCAAAAACAAAAACGCTTTTGCCGCATGGCGAGAGGCTCCGCGGATCGATTTGCTAGGCTGCGCGCGGCGGAGGCGGAGGCGGAGGCGGACGGTGGAGCGGAGAGCTGGGCGAGAAGCGGTTCGTTGGGATGGGGGTACGAACGATCGAGCTCATCATCGCCTGCGGTACTAGTACTACTAGCACACATTTTCCATCTACACAGGTGGTTTCGATTGATGAATGATAGGGACATACTTTAATGTGGGTGAATAAAATATCCGTGGAAGGGATAACGCCATGATGAGTGACGAAGAAAATAATAGTACTAGCCTGACGCATCTCCCTTGCGCTGCTCCATCGATATTGAACAAATCTTCATAGCGACATGCAACCAACTAGTAGTGAACATAAAGTGATGATAAGATGGCTAGCATCCTGCTAAAGCATGCAAATTAAGAAAAGGTCCAACACGATCGAAAAAAAATCATTTGAGATCTCATCACCTTTAGAGCCATATTATACTTTAATATATATATATATATATATATATATATATATATATTCACCGTATTGCCGTATTTTGTGATACAAAATTTAATTTTTTTATCTTTAATTTTTCTCAATATATCAAAGTATACGTTAGATTTTAAATCATGTGTTGGGAATATGAGTTATTAAGATTTTTGATAATAATTACAATGACTAATTAAGAAAAAAAATATATAAATAAATTATTGTAATTTATGTATAATAAAGTTGTAAATGAACTAGAATTTATTTGTTTTTGGATGAGAAAATAGTCAAATATTATATATACCAACCACCTTTTTGCATATCCATATATCATGATTTGAAATGAGTCCAAGCAAAAATCTAAAAATAAGGAGGTTTACACCCAGAACAATGGAAGAGACAAGAATGAAGATGAGTCGTGCAAACAATGCACACGTATGACGTATCTGGTCCTCTAGCTGTTTTTTTCGGGCGCTATTAAGTTGGAATATGACATAACATGTTGACTAGTTCTCTTTTCCGAAAAGCATGAAAGGAACACACTTGGCTCTTCAATGCCTGACAGATGTGTATCAGTATATATTGCCTCCGCGTTCAGCTACTTATTTTATCGGAACCAAACAAACAAGCAGGCCAATCATTCATATAGCTCAACTCTTAAACTTTTGCATGCCACCATGACCATCCTCCTGCTCCTGCTCCTGCTCCTCTCCAGCCTACACCTCTCCACGACTGCCATCGACACCCTCACTCTAGGCCAATCTCTTCCATGGAACCAGACGCTGGTCTCCAAGAACGGCACCTTCGAGCTCGGCCTCTTCTCCCCTGGCAACTCCAAGAAGCACTACATAGGCATCTGGTACAAGATCTCCAAGCAAACGGTCGTTTGGGTGGCGAACCGGGAGAACCCGATCCTTAAACCGTCAACCTCTCACTTCATGCTAAGCATCCACGGCGAGCTGCTGCTCCTCACGACGCCGTCGAACACCTTGCTGTGGTCGTCCAACGCGTCCTCCAAGTCTCCTCCGCGCACCACCGTGGCCACGCTCCAGGACGACGGCAACCTCGTGGTGCGACTGCAGAGCAACACGACGTCGTCCCAGGTGACGTGGCAGAGCTTCGACCACCCCACGGACACTTGGCTCCCCGGAGCCAAGCTCGGCTACGACAGGGTCCAAGGCGTTCACAGCTTCCTCACGTCGTGGACGGACTCCGAGAACCCGGCGCCCGGCAGGTTCTCCATGGAGATCGACGCGCGCGGGCAGCCCAAGTTCGACTTGCTCGCGGGCGGCGCGCACCAGTACTGGACGACCGGCCTGTGGGACGGCGAGATCTTCGCGAACGTGCCGGAGATGCGGTCTGGCTACTTCACCGGCATCCCCTACGCACCGAACGCCAGCGTCAACTTCTTCAGCTACCGCGACCGGATTCCGATGGGCGTCGGCAACTTCATGCTGCACGTCAACGGGCAGATGCGTCGGCGGCAGTGGAGCGAGCCCACGAGGGACTGGATACTCTTCTGCTCGGAGCCCCACGACGCCTGCGACGTCTACGGCTCGTGCGGGCCCTTCGGGGTGTGCAGCAACACCACCAGCCCCCCGTGCCAGTGCACCGCCGGCTTCGTGCCGCGGTCGGAGGAGGAGTGGAGCTTGAAGAACACCGCCTCCGGCTGCGAGAGGCGGAGCCTACTGGAGTGTCCCAGAGACGGGTTCCTGAAGCTGCCGTACACCGTGCAGCTTCCGAATGGCTCGGCAGAGGCGGCCGGAGTTAGGAGCGGCAGGGACTGCGAGCGCTCTTGCTTGAAAGATTGCTCCTGCACTGCCTACGCCTATGATGGAACTAAGTGCTCGGTGTGGAAGGGCGAGCTCGTCAACCTGAGGACCTTGACGAATGATCAAGGTGATCATGGCCTCGCAGGAGCTGTTCTTCACCTGCGTGTCGCCCACTCGGAGGTGCCGTCGTCTAAGCCGGTGCATTCGTGGAGGAAATCAATGGTGATCCTTTTGGGCGTCGTTGCGACCGTGGTGTTACTCTTGGCAAGTCTTGTGATCGTGGTGGCGGCGGTGGTGGCGTTGCGGATGCGGCGGGGGAAGGGGAAGGTGACGGCGGTGCAGGGCTCGCTGCTGCTGTTCGACTACCAGGCCGTGAAGACCGCGACGAGGGACTTCTCGGAGAAGCTCGGGAGCGGGAGCTTCGGCACGGTGTTCAAGGGCGCGCTCCCGGACGCGACGCCCGTGGCCGTCAAGAAGCTCGACGGCTTCCGGCAGGGTGAGAAGCAGTTCCGAGCCGAGGTGGTCACCCTCGGCATGATCCACCACATCAACCTCGTCCGCCTCCGCGGCTTCTGCTCCGAGGGAAACAAGAGGGCGCTCGTGTACGATTATATGGCCAATGGCTCGTTGGACACGTACCTGTTCAAGAGCAGCTCGGACTGTAAGGTCTTGAGTTGGAGCCAACGGTATAGCATCGCGCTTGGCGTGGCCAGGGGCTTGGCTTACTTGCACGAGAAGTGCCGCGACTGCATCATACACTGCGACATCAAGCCGGAGAACATCCTCCTCGACGAGGAGCTGGGCGCCAAACTCGCGGACTTCGGCATGGCCAAGCTCATCGGCCACGACTTCAGCCGCGTCCTGACCACCATGCGGGGAACGCTCGGGTACCTCGCTCCGGAGTGGCTCTCGGGCGCGCCGGTCACCGCGAAGGCCGACGTGTACAGCTTCGGCCTCCTGCTGTTTGAGCTCGTCTCGGGCCGGCGGAACAACGGATCGTCGTCGGAGGGAGGCTCCGGGGTGTTCTTCCCGGTGCATGCGGCGGTCAGGTTGCGTGAAGGCGACGTGGTCGGGCTGCTGGACGATAGGCTGGCCAAGGATGCCGACGTGGAGGAGCTCGAGAGGTTCTGTAAGGTCGCCTGCTGGTGCATCCAGGACGAGGAAGGCGACCGGCCAACGATGGGGCTCGTCGTGCAGCAGCTGGAAGGCGTAGCCGATGTCGGGTTGCCGCCGATCCCCTCGCGGCTTCACATGTTGGCAACTGTGAACGCACGTGTCGGTGGGGGTGCAGAGGATGAACTCTGCTAAAAGAACGGTAGCAAATTAGCAACAGAAGAAGTGTAGACGTGAAAATTCTCGGGGAGAGCCGCATCCTACAGCTCGACTGAAGATAGCTGTAGTTTCAGGTTTTCAGCATAGTTTCAGATCATGAAAGTTTGAAGGGGTGGTGCTCTGGAAGTACAGCCAGTATCCTGGCCGAAGTTTGGTACTGTAATTCAACTGTGACTCTGAAAGTTTATTTGCGTCGTCTGTGATCTGTAAATGCCTGAATTGGGATCAAACTAGTACCTTGCTCCATTTTGTTGTTCCTTTCATTATTTGGTCCATTCTTGCGACAGTTGCACCTTTGGTTGGGCAATCCAGTAAACTGCCTCGCTGGTTCATCACCCATTACCCTCAACATTTTATTTTCAAAACAGCTTAGTGCCAAAATTGCATTTCCACTCATTCACACTCACTTTAGCTCTGTTCTGTACAATTTTAAGATGGAAACCTTTTCTAACAACTAAAAAGAATACTGGAAGCACACAACTATAGACCTAATGAACAAATTGTACAGATTAACAGCTAGATACAACCCCCAAAAGAATGAATGAAATCACTACAGAATTACAAGAACCAATACATCAGGATATACACTTCACAGGTAAAGATGAAGCTGCTGCCGTCGAGTAAAGAGCCTTAAGTACAGAAATGAACTTCACAAGTGTTTCCTCAGAAAACCACTTAAGTTTCCAAGTATGTATTGTGTAAATTTCATCTGATTGCTTGTTCTGCGAATTTCTAATGCTACCGCAAAATCTTCCTTCATGCATATGGTTGTCTGAAACCAATGTCAAGCATTTCTTGTCACGATGATCCACAACCTAAATACAGGAAATGCAGTAGAAAGTTGGAAATGTTTAATAAATGATATCAACTTTTTATTATGATGAGACAACTAATTAGCTAGTGCTACAATATGCATCACAGTTCTTTTTTTAGTCAAAGAGGGGATTGCCTGTTAGAAATAAGTTAGTATGATAAGAACTACATTAAAACTTAAGTTTATAGACAAGGGTTAAACCTGGGCATAAGATAACAGGGTAGCAGCAGGCTCGCAACCAGTTTCAGATAACTAATTTTTGCTTAGCACTGCCAGTGACATAACTCCAAAATTTGTTGCCCTTGTTGTACTGTCTTAACATGTGATTCGCTTATAGGGTAATTGTCCTCCAAAGCTTTTTCTTAGATCACAAATTTCAGATTTCCCCCCATCATCAATGTGTTTTATATGACTTGATATCCACCATATGGTACGCAGGATGGCAAAGAACTCAAATGTTTGCTTATTGCTCCACATTTTTTCCCTCAAACTAACAGATTAGGTACAGTAGCAGCAGAGACATCAGTTAATTATATCATTTATTTGAGTTATAAGGCTTATACTAAAACCCTGGCAATATGCAGTACATATAAATATAATATGTATTCTGAGGAAAAGGTCATTAAGGTTCACCAATATGAAGAATAATCAACACAACCTTATTTGGAACAAAATATGGGCACTTCCAGCTTAGTGCTGAGCTTGCTTTAAGTTATGTCTGCTCAATTATGTGCATACAAAAGGTTAAGAATACATAAATCTATACTAATGTTTTTTTCACAACAACGAATGAAAAAGCAAGTAGCTTTTTTGCGAGGGAACTATCTTTTGGAGCAAACAGTTTTATGAAAATAAAATTCTTGTCATTTATCATGTAAAGTAAACTAGATAGATTGGAAATGTTAAAATTCAAGCACAACTTACCACTTCTTGAATACTGATGATAGAACAACATTCATCGAGAGAAAAATATGGAGGATTTGAATCATCAGGGAGGCAACCAAACTGATGTAGGTCCTCAATGCACACAAATATTGATCCTTCAGTAACAATGAGAGATCTCATTACCAGGGATTCATCTGAAAAAGAGAAATGAACACTAATTTGGCAATTTCCAAGTAAAAGAAATCAAATAATGAATAAAGGTGCAGTACAAAAAGGACTTGAGTAATAAATATTTGACACATTCAAAGGCCTTAAGTAGTCCTCTTCTGGGGGAAAACTAAGAGCTCCTACGGATTGCATGTCTAGTCCCGTCCTGGTTTTCGTTGTACCAAAATCGGATTATGACATCAGGGTGGGATGCAAATTAAATGAGTCGTGTTATATCTCGACCCTAGATTTTAGTAGGTGCCTTTTCCCATCAGTCCATGCTGATTCTTGTGAAACGTTTAGTCCTTTTTTCACCATTGGTTCCCATTCTTCGCCCATCAATTGGGTCCATGTTCTTTAAATTTCACGATTAGTCAATTGGGTCCCCCAAACTTTCATCTCGGCTTCAACTGGGTCCCCTCTGGAAAATACCATGATGGATTCAACAAACTGGGCATACCACAACAACATTGCTGGCATGGCATAAATCGTCAGCAATAGATGGATGACGTGGCATGCCAACAAGTGTCATATGTCATGCCAGATGCCACACCATCAATATTTGGTGATGTGGCATGCCACTATATCAAATATATTCATGCCATGTTTCTTAAAAGTCAACCAATAATCATCGTAACTTCAGCTCAATGGCTGCATATTACCCTCCTTTCTTTTTTACTTGTCGTTTTATAACGCACACAGTCAACCTTTTTAAATCTTTGACTACAAATATACACAAAAGTATTTAGATTTGGCACATAAAAATTGTACTAGTAGATTTGTCATCAAAAGTACTTCCATGCCATTGTATTTTTAATATTTTTTCAAACATATAATCAGAAAAAATAATGGTCAAACAAGTGTATTGGAGACCATGCCGAGTCCAAAACGACAAGTAAAAAAGAACATATGTAATATGTTTCATCATGGCCTCGACGAATTGATTCCTAATTCCCAGCATAGAATTGAATTCATACTAGAGATTATGCTACAGAATAAAGTTTCAGACTGCGACATTGAAAGCAAGACAGGAAATACTGTGTGCATTCTGAACATAGACATGAAAAAACACAAAGCATACACAGAATATCACAATGATTGCACAATATAGAGTTCGCATATGGTTCATTAGCATACTGTCATATATGTCTGAACGCTGTTTTAAACAATAAGCACTAACAAGTAACAACATTCATTAAGAAACAATATGACTTGAATGATTTCTCAACTAATGATAATTGATAATACAGATAGAATTTTTTGGATGAACAAGCCACTGCTCAAATAGTAATCATTTGATAGTAATTGACTACTTAATTAACTAACAGACATCATTTGATAGTAATTGACTACTTAATTAACTAACAGACATCATTTGATAGTAATTGACTACTTAATTAACTAACAGACGATGGACTATTTGAGATGGCTTAATGTTAACCTTAAAGCTACTATAAACCTAAGCCCACCCAAACATGGCTTTAGTAATATGGCTCCTTTGGTAAGGATAAGATTTGTATCAATCCCCTCACACCGTCATACCTAGCTTCTCAGAGAATCCTACTCTGCGAGGCTTCAAGGAAAAAGCTATGACTCCCCCGAACAGGCTCTAAGACCATCAGATTTCAACGAATGAAGAGACAGTTATAATCTAGATTCCATTAACAAAATAGAGTAATGTTTCACCAGCCAAACAAAGCTACCTTCAGCATCATTCTTCCAGAACATCAGCATGGAGTAGAGAAATATTCCCATCTTCGAACTTGCACATATATATTTCTCGAGCAATTTAACTTGGAACTTCTCCCAACTGCCATTTAAATTACAAAACTAAGTATAATCAGAAAAATGAAATAAAACTTGCAATAACACATAATGTTTTCTTTATTTAGCTAAAAATAAAAATGAAGATCGCTTGCTCATAGGGAAAACAGAAAGGTAAATAGACTGCTAAATAGACCACACCTTTGGAAAGATATCCCACTGGTCAATTGTGGAAAGCTGGACAGATTTAAGAGCCAAAGTACATCTTGTGCTTCCTTGGAAGTCCGTGTCAAGAATAGATGAGTTGTATTATCTGCCATGTGTACCCTATGATATTGCAAAAACAAAAGTAAGCCTCAGATCAGCCAAACAACCATTGCTAAATATTGATATGCTAATAGACCTCACTGCATGTAGACCCAGCCCAATCAAAACCTTTTCCAGATCTTCCAGCCTATAGCTGCCCAAAACCCTTGGCACAGATTCTGTAAATTAGTTAATATGTAAGAATAAATATTGCAATATTACAATAGAAACATGAGAAGATCTTCTGTAAAACAATTGACTAGGTAAATTTCCAGTTGCAATAGCCTAACAGAGACACAATTACACAAAGGAACTAGAAAACAAGCTTTAGACAAAATAAACCAACAATCTGTAGAAAACTAACCTTGTCCATCATGAGCCATATCAACCAGCAGAACATACAATTTGTTTTGAGAACTTCGCAACAAGGCTACTTCTCTACACAAAGTAGCAAAACACTAGTCAGGGACAGTTTTTAATTTAAAAAAATCATACATGCAGACAGATTGTCATGAACTCCACTTGATCCGTCTGTGACTGCACATCCATGAAAATTCATGTTTGTCAGATCACCATAACTTAAAGTGGCATTTACTGAACATGTTTGAGAATTAAATGCTACAAACAAATGCTTAGAATTAAATACAGCTAACAATTTTCTCCATTCAAGGAGATGTTAGTGCTAACTGCTCATTATGCATCGAAGTACTTTGAATCATGGGGCATATTACTGGAAACAGATGCACGACAGTTTCTACGTAAATATCCAAGAAGACAGGCTAAGAAAGCATCCCATAGATGCAATTAATGTAGGTGATGCATACACATGGTAAAGACAGTGGTGGAGAAATGATTCAAAACCTCTGGGGGTCTAACATATAGTTACAAATATGTAGCTGTCTATTTCCTAAGAAGTTCTTTACCGCTGAAGGATTTCTTCGTAAACAATACTAACTTTCGGTGTGTGTTCTTGCAAAGATCTGTTGGTCTGTGGATCTCACATCCCCCAACGTATATCTGCCACTGGGTACAGACGGTTTCTTCATCTAGACACTTCTTTGTATCAAATTTGTGCACTCCTAAATATCCTCCCAGGTGGGTGTCTGATATGCCAATATTGTTGCTGGACTCAAAAAACGAATTAAGAAGGTCCAATACATGGCCTACAGCCCTGCCATGTGTTGCATCATAGACTGTTTTGACATTTTGTATATGTCCTGTAATTATCAATTGGATTGCAAGTTATAAATTTCGACCTACAATTCTCTCTTTGCAAGCACATGAACATACAAAAATGTACTATACATAGTTATGAGTTTGAATCTAATTGCATACACTACTGCAAGCATGAAAGGTCAGTTTTTGCCCTGAATAACAGGTTAAGTCCTTTCTTAATGTCACGGGCGTGGTTACTGTTCACACATGCACAGTTCATATGTGACTGTTTACCCACGAATAGTTTCCTTTGTTAGGGACTAGATTGATTTGGTTAGTTTGGAAGCTTATCTTCAGTTAGTTTGTTTCTATAATTTAGATATTCTTTCTCAGGGGTCAAGTCAGGTTATCTCTATAAAAGATATGACATTGTATCTGTTAAAATATGACTCTTTTGTATTTCCTTATCTGTATATGGCAACCCCCCTTGTACTCTCTATATATATTGCCTATTAGGTCCTCTTGAATATACGCACATTATTCATAACATGGTATCAGAGCTAGGGCATAGGGCATTAACCTAGCTCTCCTTCCGCTGTCATCCAACTGCCACCACGTGTTCCCGGTCGTCCAACACTGAGCACCGCTGGAGCCCCAGCCGAGCCAAGGCCCTCCCACCGCAGGATCCATCGCGCCACACCAGATCCGCCGCTGGAGCCTCCCGCGCCTCTGCCGTGAGCCCAAGCCCGTCGTTGAAGGCCGCGTGGCCACCACTGCCGCTTGACCGGGAACCCGACGCGAGGCCGCTGCCGCTCCGCCTGCCGGGAACCCAATGCGAGGTCGCCGTCGTCGCTTGTTCGACGCCGCCTGTTGTGAACCCAACGCGAGGCCGCCGCCGCTAGTTGGTCGCCCAACGCCGCCTGCCGTGATCCCGTCACGAGGCCGCCATCGCAAGCAGGGGAACCCTATTTCCCTTGCTTCGGTTTTCCTTCGCACGGGCTGTGTAGGCTTTTTTGTGTAAGGTTGTGAGCCCGGCAGCCAGCCTGGCCCATCACCAATCAAAAAAAAAATAGTACGTCGATCTAACCGCCACGCCGTCCAGCGCGGCCTGTTAAATTTCGTTGTCTTGGTCGCCGCGCCGTCCAGCGCCACCTACCAATGGCTTCCATTCTATCAGCTGCGATCCCATTCTCGGGAACAAAACTTAATGGAACGAACTACAGGTTGTGGTCTTCACTCATGGAGATCACGCTCGATAGTATCCGCCTTTGGGGACATGTTACTGGTGCCCAACCTCGTCCGCCGTCGTCGGTTCAGCCTTCTCCCAGACAGCCTACTTCTGCACCTCCTGCAGAAGATGAGGCCGCCAAGGAGGCAGAGGCCGCTATTGCTGCTGATGAGGCATTTCAGTATGCTATAGATGCTTTTGAGCACTGGTGTGCTGATGAGGCCTGTGTTCGAGCCATCCTGGTGATCAGCGTCGACGACTCCATCCAGCCAGACATTGTTGGTCAACGTGTCACTCGTCAAATTTGGGAATACTTGCGCGAGCGATACCAGCAGAGCAGCGATGCTCAGTTCTTCTCGTTTCAGCGTGAGTTGGAGACGCTTCGCCGGGAGGACTCCTCCGTCGACGACTTCTTCCGAGCCTTGGCCCGTCTCTGGCGCCAGCTAGACAAGTTGGGTTCTCCGCTCTACTAGGAGTGTCATAAAGTGCAGAAGGCAGATCGTGATCGCCTTTATGGCTTCGTCTGGCGTCTTCACCCAGAGTTTAAGCCTGTCAGGGCTCAATTGCTGAGCCACTCACCACGACCGACAGTCACCGAAGCTCTTTCGACGCTTCGTGCTGAGGAGTTTCGCCACGGGTCAGCAGCACAGTTTGTTCCGGCTGTGCTTGCTACCTCTTCTTCGACTACTCCGACGGTTTCTGATTCGACTACAGTCCCTCATCAGGTGCATGTTTCTGCAACAACTAGGGTTCAGTACAATTATTGCAAGAACTTCGGGCACGACTATCAGCGTTGTGCGGTGCGGAAAAAGCATAACAAGACGCGTGGGGCTGGACGATCCAAGGGGGGCGGGGAGGCCCTTCCTCGACAGGAGGACAGACCAGCATGTCGGACCTTCTCAGCGAGGTGACTCTGTCCAACAGTTCTGTCAGGCTCTACTTCAGCAGCTCTCACAGCTCAGCAGGTTCTATCAGTCTAGCTCAGACGTCTCCTCTAGGTACTTATTGGGTTCTAGATTCTGGTGCCTCTTTCCATATGACACCGGACTCCACATCTCTCACTTCAGTAGGACCTCCTGTTTTTCCTATCTCTGTTCAGACAGCTGACTTCCTTTGTCTGTCAGCTATCAAGGAACTCTTTTGTCCACTGACTTTTTTTGTTCCAGTTGTTTCTCATGTTCCTCAACTTACCATGCAGCATCTCTCGGTGGGACAGCTCACCGATCTTGGCTGTAGGGTTGGTTTTGACTCACACCTGTTTCATCCAGGATCGACAGACAGGGACAGTACTTGGAACTGGCCGGCGCCATAGGGATTGTCAGGGTCTCTACATCCTTGATCGCCTCCACCTTCCGTTTACTTCAGTTGCTTGTCACCTTTACGTCTACTTCCACCGCCACTGCTGCCACCATCTCTTGCGTTTTTGCCCAGTGACATCACCGTTTAGGTCACTTATGTGGGTCCCGTCTTTCTTCATTAGTTCGTCAAGGTGTTCTTGGTCATGTTACTGTTGACACGGCCATGTTTTGTCAGGGTTGTAAGCTGGGCAAGCAACTACAACTTCCTTATCATTCTAGTGAGTCCTTGTCTTCTCGTCCTTTTGATTTAGTTCATTCAGATATATGAAGACCTGCACCTATTATCTCTAAAGGTGGGCATAAACTTTATGTGATCTTCATTGATGATTATTCCCGTTTTACATGGATTTTCCCTATGTCTAATCGTAGTCAGTTTCTTGTGATCTATCGTAGCTTTGCAACGATGGTTCGTACTCAATTTAATTCTCCCATCCGTACTTTTCGCTGTGATTCTGCTGGCAGGTGCTATTCTGGCGCTTTTAGACAGTTTCTTTCTAAGCAGGGCACTCTTTACAAGTTTTCTTGTCTTGGTGCCCATGCTCAGAATGGGGTTGTTGAGCGCAAACATCATCTGATTGAGACTGCCCGCACTCATCTCCTTGCCACTCACGTTCCACCATAGTTCTGGGCTGAGGCTGTTTCTACGGCTGCATACCTCATCAATATGTGGCCTTCCACTGCTCTTAAGGGTGTCAGTCCTATAGAGCGTCTCTACTCTCAAGCCCCTCAGTACACTCACCTTCGTATTTTTTGTTGTACTTGTTTTGTTCTGCTGCAGCTTCATGCGCGCACTAAACTATCGACCCAATCAGTTGAGTGTGTGTTTCTTTATTATAGTTCTAAGCATAAGGATTATCGCTGTTGGGATCCTTCTGCTCGACGGATCAGGATTTCACGGGACGTCTTTGACGAATCTCGACCTTTCTTCTATCGAGATTCGACGACTTCTCCTGTTTCCACCATTGAGTCGATTTCATGGTTGTCTATTTCTGACTCTTCACCCATTTCTCCACTATCACAGTCTTCCACTGGTCTGTCTCCAGTGGTTCCTTCTATACCTCCGCCTCCGGTGCTGCAGGAGCTCCGCCTCCGGTACTGCCTCCTGCAGCACCACCTCTTGTTCCTGCAGCATCACTGTCTCGTTTCTCTAGTATTCACTACTCCAGGTGTCCTCGTCCTTCACCAGTATCCTCTCCTAGTATCTTGTCGACGCCCACATCTGATCCTCCTGATGATACTCCTCGTTACGTCCTTCGTAACCAGACATCCCTTCGACCTCCTGGTCGTCTTGGATTTGCTTCGATAGCTCATACTCTCTCTATCACTAAGCCTCGTTCTTATCGTGAGGCTGCTACTCATTCTGAGTGGCAGCTCGCTATGACAGAGGAGCTTGATGCTCTTCGACGTACGAAGACTTGGGATATTGTACCGACACCTGTGCATGCTCGTCCGATCACGTGCAAGTGGGTATACAAGGTTAAGACCCAGTCTGATGGTACTAACAAGCGCTGCAAGGCTCGTCTTGTGGCTCGCGGCTTTCAACGGGAGTACGGTCGTGACTACGATGATACTTTTGCCCCTGTTGCCCATATGACCACTATTCGCACTCTTGTTGCGGTTGTTTCTGTTCGCCGGTGGTCTATCTCTCAGTTGGATGTTAAGAATGTCTTTCTTAATGGTGTTTTGCATAAGGTCTACATACAGCCACCATCTAAGTATTTTGTTCCCGATGGACACGTCTATCGTCTTCGTCGTGCTCTTTATGGCCTCAAACAGGCTCCTCGTGCCTGGTTTGCGCGTTTTACCTCAGTGATTACTACTGTCGGTTTCACTGTCAGTTCCCATGATCCTCCTCTTTTTGTTCATGTCTCATCTCGGGTAGGACACTGCTTCTTCTATATGTTAATGATATGCTCATCACTGGTGATAATTCCTCATTCATCACGTATGTGAAGAAGCATCTCAGTGAGCAGTTTTTGATTACTGATCTTGGCTCTCTTACGTACTTCCTTAGGATTGAAGTCTCTTCTATGCCTGAGGGCTACTACCTCTCCCAGTAGAAGTATGTCTAGGATCTTCTTGATCGGGCTGGTCTGACTGATACTCGCACTGCTGAGACTCCCATGGAACTATCCCTACAGCTTCGTACCACTGATGGTGATTTTCTTGAGGATCCTACTTGATATCGTCATCTTGTTGGGGGTTTGGTGTATCTTGTGAGCCATCATCCTGATATTACTTATGTTGTTCATATCTTGAGTCAATTCATGGCTCGTCCTACCCATCTTCACTACAGTCACCTTCTTCGTGTTCTTCGCTACTTGCGTGGGACTATCTCTCGTCGTTTGTTCTTCCCTAGCTCTACCTCACTACAGCTTCAGGTGGACTCCGATGCGACCTAGGCTAGCGATCCTTCTGATCGTCGTTCTCTTCCTGCTTACTGTGTTTTTCTTGGCTCCTCCCTGATTGCCTGGAAGACTAAGAAGCATATCGCAGTTTCTCGTTCAGTGCAGAGGCTGGGTTGAGAGCTATGGCAGCAGTGACAGCAAAGGTTACTTGGTTGAGGTGGCTACTTGCAGATCTTGGAGTGCTTGTGATGGGACCTACGAATCTTTTGTCAGACAATACAGGTGCTATCAGTATTGCCTGGGATCCAGTGAAGCATGAGCTCACCAAGCATATTGGTGTAAATGCTTCATACACTCGCTCACATGTGCAGAAGGGAGTACTTGCTTTACAGTTTGTGTCATCAGAGTTACAGGTTGCTGACTTCTTCACGAAGCCACAGACTAGGGTACAACATTTGTATTTTCTCTCCAAACTCAGTGGGCGTGATCCACCATGAGTTTGCGGGGGTATTAGAATAGGACTTTTTTGTATTTCCTTATCTGTATATGACAACCCCCTTGTACTCCCTATATATATTGCTCATTGGACCATTTGAATATACACACATTATTCATAACAGTATCTTCTTTAAGCAAGCAATGAGAATACAATAGTCTAAGTCTCAATCCCCTTCGTTTCCCCAATCTATAGTGTTCCCTCTCCCCTAGCGGCCGACGCCACCCGGCTATCCTCCCGGTGATGTTTACCCCTATGATCTAAGGATCATAACACTTAATCTGCAAATTTACAGGACGATGTACAGCAATTTTTACTGTGCTGCGTGGATGTTTAGTTTAAAAAATAAACTCTGACAGCAGGCAAATAAGTAACCGCGTTAATCTGGTATGCTCTAACCATGTCCTTTTAATCTGCAAACTTACATAAAAATATATTTGTATTAATACTGTTTAGAGACGTTCTACAAAATATGCTTTGACATTGAGCAAGTCATTTTTATAATGATTCAACAACTGTTCATCAATCAATCTCTACACATGTAATTCCTGTAATACTTAATCAGGGTTGAACAACATAGGTAAAAAAACTCTTACCTTTGAACTAAACCACTTGCATCTTGAAACATGTATCCACAACGAGCACCTTTTTCACATATTTCAGACTGTTCATGGTCTGCAACTTCCACATTGAAGAACTCCTCTATAAGCTTGCATTTGTCAGAACTATGAGAAACTGTATCGGCACTGATAGATAAGTTATTCTTGTGCAGGATACTTGAATTATGTTTTTCTGAGCTTTCATCCTTGCAAAGAGTACATTTGCTCATGTTGTATTTCAGATGGCCATTTTCCCTCACTGAAACCCCCTCATCCACCTCTTCTCCATTAGCCTTGAGAAATTCTAATTTAGCACCATTACGATTCTTGAAAATAGGAAGTATCCTCCTCTTGAACTTCTGCTTACTTTTTCGTCTAACCAAATGGCCTGAATCTTGACTGAAATGTCCATTCCTCTGGTTCCTGTCATGTAACTCCTTAATACCAAACTCTATGGCATCTGAACAGGTTAGGTCATCTTCTGCTGAACTGTCAGACAGCCTTTTCTCCCCTGAAAAAACTTCAATCTCATCTTTTTTCTCATGATCACTATCTACACAAGGAAATGAAGCCATCTGACCATTGAGGGCCAAATCCAATTTTGTCTGAATTGCTACGCAATCGTCTTCCGAATTGCATGAACATAAATCACCTGAAGAGTCATCACTGCAGCTGCTACCACTACCAAGAGAACTAACATAATGGAAGTCTCCTGAAATCTGCAAAAATTCTTCCTCCAGAAAAAGTCTGCGATGTAGAATGTCCTCCTTGTATTGCGGGGGTGACTGTGGACTAGGATATGCAAAGGATAGACTTGATATCAACTTGCTCATTGCATTAGATAGTGTTCCATTTGTGTGCAAATTTCTAGCACCACCTTCCAACTCAGAAAAAGAATCTGAAAGTGAACTGCCTACTAATTCTAGTGGAGGAAGTTGTTGGAAAGAATTCAAGTGCATCCTTAATTGAGTTTGGTCTGCATTCACTTCATTTGAGGATTCTGTGATTACACCATTAGCACCATTACATGCATCATCTGTGAAAGATAAATCAGATTCCAAAAGGTTTGAGCTGCTTCCAACTTCTGATATCTGTGCCAAGTCTGAGATATTTTTTGGGCTCTTCATGTGTGATTTCTGCCTTATCTTTTGTTTCACAAACCTTCCATTGCTATTGGTGAAATCAACATAAAGACTGTCACCTTCTGTGTTCTCCACATTTTCATCCATCCACTCCTTAAATTCACGCAGCCAATCAGTCGATCTTTCTTTCTTCATTAATTCAGCTGTATTTATCAGAGAAGTAATTTTTCTGTCATTATCAGCAGCTGCAACTTCATCCTTCTTAGAACTGTCACTATCACGGGGGGTGGACTGCTGGTCCAAACCTTCGTCACAAAGACTTCTCTCTTCCTCCACAATGCAGGCAAGTCGGGACATCTTTTTCTACAGTAAATAAAGTGCAAACAGGCTATCATTAAAGTAGTCAGATACGGTCAGATTCAGTTGCGTTTGCCGTTCAGAATACAAATGCAGGATGCCAGACTCGTGCAAAACTATTTCAATTTTGCAAAGATGTGTAGATGTGTAATATACTTATATTCCATTTTTAACCATATTATCACATGCGGCACCATCTTAGTTGAATCAAACAAAAACCAAAATCCTGGCAATATAAGGAAACCATGCTTCTGCATTGCACGTGAAAAGAATGTGTATTCATGGAACAAAATGCAAGCATGGCAACGATTCACTAAACAGCATTTGTTTGACTTATCTATCCTCTCAGAGAATAATAAGACCAAAAGCCCTAACTGAGGGAACTTGATATTTGGTGTGAGACATACTGACATACAATAGATCAACTTGGTGGCAGTTGGTAAAAGAGATACCTACCATCTTTGAATTTGAACTGTCTTGACTGTCTTCATCCTCATGGTCATCTTTGGCAAGAAAATAAAATCCATAACCAGCAGGTTGGTTTTGTCCGCTTGCAAACATTACTTGCTTTTCCCAGTATTCTTGTGTGTTCATACCTTTATCATCTAACTTCAACTGAAGCGGAAAAAGCCATGGAACATAACTGTCATGTTACTCCAATACTGTGGAAGAGACTACTATGATGCAGAAAACAAAAGGTATGGAGAAAGGAAAAGAGTTTGATATTTGAAATTAACTACTTACATTTTCTGAATTATGGAAAAAACTAAAAACGTGTGCCCGACACCACCGAGCACAACAGATTGGGTTGCCTTCCAACCATAGGTTCTGTAGCAAATAAAGGCTGCCAAGTATTTCCAACTCTGAGAAATTTGAGATGATATTGTAAGACAGATCCAGGCCCGCAAGTGACTTGAGATTTTCAATCCCATGTACTGTAGATAAAGCATTGTTTCTCAATACAAGTTTAACAATTCGACTGCAAACCTGCAAGAAAGTAACATGTACTCAAACGACAAAAGTAATGGCGAGAAGCACATCCGTTTTGCAATGTTTTAAAGTGAATTAAAGAGGTAATGCAATTTACCTCACTTAAGGACGATATAGAACGCAAATGATTAAATCCAAGATCTAGCTTTCGCAACTTTGTACATTTCCACAGATTATCCACCTTTGCAAACCGGTTCTGACTAAGATCAAGGGTTTCAACTGCATGTAACAATTGCAACGACTCATCCATGAGTACCAGACCATTAGAAGCACATGAGACATATGAAAGCCGACTCCATACGGGAGAATCCTTGATATCCATGATTCTACTCGCGAATACATGCCTAAGAGCATCCTGCAGTAGTGCAAAAATTAACTATTATGAACCTGGACAAGATTTTCACAGGAAGTGCTTAGAAAGGAAGCCTAAATCACAAGAGCCACTCGATGAACGGAAAGATGTATGCAACTTCTTCCTCTACATAACGTTTTGCTCCTAGCTGAGCTTTTGGTTGCATACCATTGAAGATCCAAGCTGTGGCACGTCCAATCAACTTGCAGCCACCAAACACACAACCAAATACTCCCTCTGTTGAGAAATATAGAGCATATTTTGACTTTGCACATGATTAAGGAGATGGTGAAATCGAGAAAGGTATGAAACAAAATGACTTAGGTACCCCTTATAATTGTCTTGGAAAGATGAGATAGAATGCTTTGTGTGGGTGGTAATGAATAAATGCAGGTGATAGAGAGAAAATAAATAGGGGCATAGAAGGAAAAGCCTCATTAAATCTACATGCAAGCCTTATATTTCTCAACAAAACTTCTCAAACTATAGCCCTTATATTTCTCAATGGAGGGAGCACTAATGATCTCTGGCTATATGCTCAATTCTAATTCCATAGTCCATTGGCCAACAAAGAACTCTATTTACAACAGATGTTGGGATGACATGTGATAATTGCCAAGGCCAGATGGCACATGGGAGTATGACATAGATAGATGACTTAACAGCCTTCCCAGATGCATTACACCAGTGCTAGTTCCAAAGATCACTGCCACTCCCCCAAACCACTAAGGCTCTAACTCAAAGGAGCGATAAATTCCATAAAAGCCTTCATAATTAGCAAATGAAGTAGAAGAAGATGCATATATCCATTTTCAGCTGCATGCAAGTATATACATGACAAATCTAGCAAGAAATCAAATGGCTGCACAATTTTTTAATCTCACAGCCTAACTAATTATATCAGGGGATAAATGCAGCAAGCATAAAAGGGACAACTGTTACAATTGCAATATTGTGATCTAGAGCATGTGCTATAACAAGCATAAAGGTGATCCGAAGCATTGCAAAATACCCCAATTTCTCTAGTCCATATAAACTGATGCGGACGAAATTGACATCGAGTTTTGCCAGAGAAGTGCTCAATTACAACCTAAATACACTAACAACATTCCCTTAAACCCCATCAGCAAGACTGGAAACATCAGTAAACATATAAAAAAATTCACACTACAAAGGCATCTTAGGCTCTTAGCACTAGGAGAACTGCAAATTTACAAATAAAAATTGTCAGAAACCTGATGAGTAAATAGAATATCATATTTAATACATGCACCGGATTGGATCAGATCCTAGGAACATAGCATTAACTGTGGACCATAGTACTGCAGCAAGTAGGCTAAAACTAAACTCGGTTTGCTAGCTGTAGATGAACCAAACAGCAAAGCATCACAGCTCAACATAGTTCATAGTTCAGTACGGGATGATAATTAGCGCGTCAGGTCACCATGCGAATTGCCACAAACAACGAATTACGTAGCTGTATCATCAGAATTAGTGGGAGACATGGTACAAAATGGCACCGTGGAATTGCAGCAGTCAAGCCTCTCGAGGGTGTGGCGGAGGTCGAGCAGGCCCCTGGCGACGGAGGTGGAGAGGTCGCAGCCCCGCAGCTCGAGCACGCGCAGGCGCGCGAACGGCAGAAGCGAGAGCGGCGCCGGGTCGCGCCCAGGCCCGTCGGCCACGACCTTGAGCGTGGTGAGGAGGCGCAGGATCCGGCGGAGCTGCTCGAGCGCGCGGTGATCACCGAGGTCGGCGACGTAGGCGCGGAGGTAGTCGACGGGCGCTCCCGCGCCGACGGCCTCCAGCTCGCGCAGCGCCTCGAGGCGGGAGGCGACGTAGTGGAGCCCCACGGGGTGGAGACGCAGGGTGATGGCGCCGTCAAGCAGCGCGCCCGCGTTGCGACCCACGAAGCGGACGAGCAGGTCGAGGTAGCGGTCACCGGTGACCAGCGGCGCCGGCGCCGGCGCCGCGCGGGGAGTTGCCATCGGGATCGGGCTAGGGTTTGGGGGCGGGCCGCCGCATCGGCGAATGGGGGGAGAGGGAACGGCGGGGCGGGGCGGGGCGGGAGGGGGAGGGGGCGGAAACGGACACGGCCGCGCTGCATGCTATGATGGAGGACACGCGGGCTGTGGGGGGTGTTGGGGGTGGCAGACCAGTGAAATGGGCGGTTAGGTCCAGCACGGCCCATTTCGGTACGATCTATTTTAACATGGCTGTTCGATTCGGCTGTTAGATGAGTTGTATCGTGTCGGTTCATATGCCGGATAGCGACTCAGGCATGGTCCGTCAACCGTTCGCGTTATATCTTCACTATCTCACTTATAAGATTTGTTCTTCTCTCCTCCAGTATTCTTCAAGAAAGACTGAAAGCAGATTCAGAGGAAACCGCATAGATAAGAACAGTTAACACATCACGTGCAAGTATGGATAGCATGAGGTATGTTAACTTATGAGCTTACCGTCATTACAAGATGTCGAAGCCTTCTGATTTAAAATCCACCGTATCGCTGTCTAGGTAGGTGGATAGTTCTCCACTCCTTGTGTGTCTTGGCTGAGTAAGCGGCGGTGTAGAAGAAGAAGACCTGACCTGAAGAAAGAGCTACCAATATACCAGAGCATCGAGTGAGCTCTGGCCTTCAAAGGACTGATTCTCCGCATGGAGAAGTCCCTCACCACGTGCCAGGATGTCAAACCCCTGACACTCAGGAGATGGATGGCTTCAACCCATCTCCCAATTTTCCCCTCCTTCTTCGAGGAGGATCGCCATTGCGGGATCTCGATAGCCTTTTTACCGCTGTAATAAAGGTCATTGCCCTGTGTGATCTTCATGTAAAACCAACTCTTCTTCCATGACGACCATGAAGACTTGGAGTATATTGGAATGTACTCCTCAGCCTTCCCGTCATGGAGACACAAGGTACACTCTCCGGGTGTACCGGTCGTCTTCTTCGCATTCACCAATCTATAGTAGTACCTGAAGAGGTTCAGGGTTGCTGGAATTCCCAGGTACGCTTCGCAGAGGTAAACGAAGATGCTGAGATTGGCTATGGCGTTAGGGACCAGATTGGTCAGTTCAACTCCATACTACTCCAAAACTTGAGAAAGAAAGGAGTGAACTGGAAGTCTGAAGCCACATTCGATATATGCGAGAAAAATGAGAATTTCTTCATCCTCACCACTTGGAGAATATTCCCCAAAAGCTGATCTCCACGCGATCAGATTTCTTTCAGGTAATAGCTCAACATTTTCCAGACCTTCAAGTTTCTTCTTGCTCAGATCGGAGATCGACCAGTTGATAATAAGATCCGACATGGTGATTTCTTCCAGGTGAAGAATTCAAAGGTGATCGGAGATGGTTTCTTGGAAGATGAAGAGGAAAGTAAAAGGCGTAGAAACCCTAACACCCATTGCTAAGGGGCCTTTTATAGCAACAACACTGTAACCGTTTCTGGGGAAAATCCAACGGACAAAAATCCCCTTTTGCCCAACGGACCAAGAGTTCCTTCAACTTCCAAGGCAATTTCTGAACTTTAAAAATGAATACGGACCGCCTCGAATACCACGACATTTAATGATGGGTCTGCCCGATACGATTGCATCGGGAGTAAGCGTCTATACGACCAATTAATTTAAAGTTCGGGGCTAGCTAACGATGATTAAAATCTCTATTTTTAGTATATAAAGACCATACGTCTTCATGGTCGCAAACCCTAAGGCTAACGACCTCACTGGTCGTAAGTATTCCAGAGGTTACATAGTACCCGATCTGGTCGGACATGGTTCCAAACCTAGTCTCCGACCAGTCAAATGCTCACAAGGTTTTGAACTGATGTCTGGATCTACGACCAGACATATGCTTTACCGTGTGACGAATGGAACATGTGATATATATTCCATACCACGTGACGCTACGATATTGGAGTACGGTTACATGACTCATTGACATATAACCGCACAACAGTTGATACATTATCAACTGACACCTCTATTCGACCAGACGCGTTGCTTCCCGAACAGGCGTCTCCTCCAGAGACAACTGCCAACCCTTCATCAACTACATAAGGAGGAATGCAGACTAAAGTTAGAGAGGCCGGAACAGTGAAGATCATTTGGGAGACACCCTCAAGAGCCTTGTACTCCCGAATTAGTCTTTAGTCTAAGTTATATACACCCTTTGTAATAGCCAGTTCAAAGCAATAAAGAGCAGTCTCACTACTTTCTAGAAGATACGCGTTATTTTCCTCTTTTCATTTATATATTCATAAGATCGGCGATTTGATCGTCGACAGTTATTGTCTAAAGTAATTAATAATATTTTGTTTATAAGACCAAAGTCTTTCACGACTTTGATAATACAGTTCGCAACATTTTCACCCGTGTGTGCTACATCAATCAATTTCAAACCTATAATTATTTTCTCCATTACCCTATCGTCATTAACATAATGAGCAACTGCACTAAGATAATCCTCCCTAACCCGATAACTCCATATGTCCAAAGTCAGGGCCACCGAAAATGTGCATGTACTAAATAGTTCATTTATTTTTATTACGGTGTTCATTATAGTATTTTTACTAGATCTCTAGTTGTCGTCTGTCTAGAAATAAAAAATATAGGATTATGCACAGTCCTAATGTAATTTTGAAAAGAAGCAGACTACCCAAAGCCTAATGGTAATCCTAAGAAGCAATTAAACGACAGAGAGATTGACAGGCTACCTCAGGATCGTAGTCCCAGCTACGTACCGTACCATCAGGGTTGTATTGCAGCTGCATCTATCTCATCACCAATCCTTGATTGGTCTTACATATTGTAGCATGTCTAAGCAAGTGTCTCGTTCTACTTGTGGACTTTATAGACAATTCATTACGATAAATTTTACTAATAGCATATGATACCCCATTTCCATGCGCGTCTCGCTTGGTTGTCCTGTCGAAATTCTCCCACACTCCCTATGTAGATGGTCTAGACCTCTTTGCTCCGGTTGGCGTGGAGTCTGATACTGCCATGGAAGCTTATGACGGAACTCCGTCTTGCCCTTCCGGTTAACTGGAGGCAATGATAGTCGCCTCCATGGATGCAATTTCCTCTGGTGAAAGTCTGTAATCACCAAGAGCAAAGTTGTCGTAACTAGAGCTGTCCATAATGAAACCTGCAAAATCGAAACTAACACTATTATTAATTTCATCCTAGCATAACAAACACTAACAACAAAAGTGTGCAAAAAATAGTATTGTACCTCTTTTGCTAACTTGCTGCCGAAAATTATTTTTTTTTCCCAAAATTGGCATATTTTTTTTTGAATTTGGCCAAATTAACCCAACACAAATTTGAATTTGCACAACATAATTTAAAAGAGAGAATGAGGAATGGAAGGGTGCTGAATGAGGGGGTATGGTGGCTATATAAAGAAAAAAAAATTGGTTTTTTATTTATTTGCTATTTTTAAAGAGCCAAACAATAAAAAACACCAACGACTGTAATTTAATCGGGTCGTGTCGTGCCAGATACAACCCACCACCCATTGCTGCTCGCTCCGCCTCGCCTGGCGACTCACCTTGACCTACATCGCCGCCGCCTCACAGATCGCAGGCGACACTCAGCGATCAAGACCGCCGAACACGCATTGCCGCTACGCCCGAGCCAGTGAGAGCCCCTTCGCCCGCCTCCCTCCGTGTCGGCCCGCGCCCGCCTCCCTCCGCAGAGCCTTCTTGGCTCCTCGCCTCGACTGCTCCCAGTGGCCAGCCAGCAGCCTCCGCTCCGCCTCCTCACCTTCTCCTCTCTCGGCGCCAGCTCGCGTCGCCTCTCCCTCTTCCTTCTGTGCCGATAGCCCGACAACACTTTCCTCCTCGTCGGTGCCGCCCCGCCCGGCTCTCCCTTCCTCTCCTCCATGTTCGTGTAGTGCCGGGCCGACCTACCGTGCCTGAGTGTCAGCCCAGCACGACACGGGCCTTCGTGCCTGGGCCGGGACAACAGTGTTGTGCTCTATTGCGTGTTACGGCTGTGCGCTTTGGCATTTAGAGGGATGAGCCATTTTATTTGCTACTTGCAGGCTGCAGGAGCATTTGTAGCTGGGTTGGCTCTTTATCTAGGTCTAGTCACGTGATGCAAGAAATGGTAGATGGCACATGTTACGGTGATCTGAGCCATCCGATTCAAGAAGAACGGACTAGATCAACTGTTGTAGCGTCACTACAATACTTTGTTACAGCGTCTTCGCTGCGGTACAGTGTCGCACACAATCTTGGCCTTCACTTTTTGATCCCATGACTACGAACTAATGTCATGACACTATAGCACATGATATTGTTGTGCAACGTTAGTGCCTGACCGGGAGAGCGCCAGGCCAGCGCCATCCTCCCTCCCAGGTGGCCAGGTGCTTCAGCCATGCTTCCTAGGCATGTTGTTAAAAGAAATTCTTACCAGCTTCGAGTCAGTACAATAGCACACGCTCCTCAACCCTTGTGACTTTTGACTAGTGCTGGAAAAAAATCTCGCGGCTTGCGAGCCGGCTAGAGCTCGTAACGAGCTGAGCCGGTTCAGCTCGAGCTCGTTTTTTTCGAGCTGAGCCCTTTTTCTAGCTCGAGCAAAACGCGAGCCGCTCATCGAGCCTTTTGGCTTGGCCCCCTTTTCTTCTGATCCCCTTTTCCCCCGATCCCCGTCCACCTCTTCCTTTCGATCCCCTTTTCTCTTCCTCCCGATCCACGTCCACCTGAAGCCGCCGCCCCTCCACCCGGTGGCGTGGTCCCCGGCTCTCTGCCCCGCCAAACCCCGCCTCCTCTCCACCCCGCCCCACCGTCAACCTCGCATGTTCTCCACCCTGTCCCGTGCGCCCATGCCCCATCCGCCGACGGCCGGCCTTTCCATCCGATGCTCCCTCTGCCCCGCCGCCCCTACCTGCAGCCTGCTCTCTTGTCGGCGCCCCGGGTGTCACACAACCCCGAGACCCTCTGTGCATACCAAGCTAGTCCCATGATCAGTAGCTAGCTTGCACAGTTGCAACAATGATGCATTCATAACCATTCAACGATTTAACTAATGAAGCGGATAAAGTAATATTAATTTAAACAAAGAAAGACCTTATGGTCAAGGTTCTTACAAAAGTCGCCTCACGGGCTTAGCAACATATCCGCGTGGAAATCTCAAAATACGTGGAGCCCAATCGACATGCCCACAGGCAATCGAGTGGAGGACGCGACCTAGTTCGCAAAGTCTTCAAAGTAGCCTTCTTCATAGAACTCAACATTTCCTGGTTCTTCTGCTGGGACTGATCAACAAAGGGCATAAAGCCGTGAGTACATAAAGTACTCAAAGAAGTCGTAGAAATGTATGCACATAGTATTCATGACAGGCTTAAGCAAGGGTGGCCTTATGGTTAATTTGCAGAAAGCAAGTTTAACAATAAATACATTAATTAGATTGCAAAGCAGGATTTTAAAAGAATAATACATAGATAACCAAGTTCTCTTGAATCAAACAAAGAACATCCGTTCACTTCCCAACCATTCCAACCAAACGCTTCCAACGAACCAACCACATTTTTGAAAATACTACCCTTGCGCGAAATCACTGTGCATGTCCGTAACAGGGGACACGGCTATTCAATAGATTTTGACACTCTGCAGAGGTTGTACAGCTTTACCCACAAGAGATAAATCACTTGCAATGTCCGTCTGACACACTTCCGAGGGTGTGCGACTAAGTGACTATCACAAGGCCTTTACAAAGTTCCATTTTGCCTCGGTTACGCTCGCTAAGGTTTCGCCATCACGACCCCTCTTGCGCCAATACTCAACCCTAAGAACCGACTCAAAACTTTCCTAATTAGTTGGCGGTCCGTCCCATACCGGACTTATGGTTGCACGAGGTGACCCGGATCAATGACTTGCAAAGTTAAGTCCTTAGTTGGTCGCTCGCACAAGTCTACCACAACCCAATGTGCATCACACACCCACTCTAGCTTCCTACCTCAAGCCCGAGCATAAATCATTTTTGTTCAATCCCGACCAAATGGCAATCCCTGCCATGGCACAACATCTTTTAATAAAAGTGGCCTCACACCACTGTTCCATAGTTCCATTAGTCAAATTTCATTAATCATTGAACAGTGATCAAAAGTACGGGTAACTAAAGCATGTCTAAGCAATAATACGCTCCCAAGTTGGTATACAAATATGTCCAACTAGTATTAACCATTCTAAGGTGTTCAAGGATATATGTCATTCAAGGAGACATTTCATTTTCAATTCATCAAGGAGGCATAATGGCAATTTGGTAATTATCTACTCCCAAAACCATTTTTAATAGAACTAGCCATGCATGATAATTTAATACAATATACATTTGTAAAATGGGTTCAACATGGTCAAAGGCCTACGACTTGCCTTCGTTGTGAGGAGAGGGTCTTCTATCGTCGGTCAAGAAATCTTCCAAACGCTTAATCTACGTGCGAGAAAAGCAACAAATAAATAAAACAGCACCAAATGAACTCCAAAAATTTCAAAACCAGTACCAAATGAAAGAGGATGAATTTATATGAATTTAGATATTTGGATCACCCAAATCGAGTTCTGATGTGAAAGTTATAGCCAAAAGAAATTTCAAAATCACATAAAATGATGGATTAGGGTTTTCGGATTTTTCGAATTATTTTCCTATTGAAAACCCGGTTTACGCGTCATCTATGCGCCCAACACACGTGGCACTACGTGGCGCCCACGCGGCAGAATGTCGACGCTGGCGCCACGTGGCGCCATCGCATGGGCCACGCGGGCCTCAGCCCACTGCCGAGAGAGAGAGAGAGGAGAGAGAGAGAGACGGGAGGCGCGGCGGCGGGCGGCGAGCTGGGGAGACGACGGCGTCAGCGCGGAGAAAGCGGGAGGCGGTGGCGGTGCTACGGAGAACAACATGCGACGGAAGGCGGCGACAGGCTGGCGCAAGGAGAAACAAGGCGGGCGCGCCACGAGGCGAGAGAGGAGGAGAGAGAGAGAGAGGAAAGAATCAGGCGGCTTTTATAGAGCTCGCGCGAAGCGGAGCAATGAGTGGCGGCGCGGCGGGCGGGGACGAGACGGGCACGCGCACCTGGCGCGATTTGGAGGCGGACGAGACGGCGCATGAGATTCAGGGCGGCGGAATGCGGCGACGGGAGAGAGAGAGCCGCGCAAGGGCGAGACGATGACGGACGCCGTCCGATTCCGACGGACGGTGGGGAGCGAGGAGACGCGGTGAACGAGAGCCGTCCGATTCCGACGGACGGGGGAGTCCAAAGGGCGCGGAGGAGATGAAGCGGCGCCGTCCGATTCCGACGGACGCTGGGAAGCGGAAGAAGGCGCGATGTCGAGCCGTCGATGGCGATCGGACGGTCGCGAAGAAAAGCGCGCGAGCGGAGCGGATGCGCCGGATTTCGATCCAACGGCCAAGAGAAGAAGCGGCGACGGCGAACGAGGCGCTTGATGAAGATCCGACGACGGAGGAGAGAGCGCGCGATGAGGGCATGGAGTGGGCTGAGGCGGGAATAGTGGTGGGCGGCTAGGGTTTCGCCCACGCACGGAAAGGAATTAAAATACCTTTTTCATTTTAGAAATTCAAACAATTCAAAAGCAATTTAGAAAATAGCAAATAGACTCCAAAATTCGAAAATTCACATAAATTCCTTGAATTAGTATAGACTTAATAAAAATACTTTTAACTTTAAATTTTCTTTTCTTTTGCAAATAAATAAATTTTTAATTTCGGGAAGAAGGAAAATAAATTTCTAAAATCCAATAAATCCAAGGAAATTCTTAAAATAATAATTTTGATTTTAAATTCCAGAAAAATCAATCAAACCAACTTTAATTTAATTGAAGTTTGATTAACTCATATTAAATCGCAAATGAATAAATTTTCAAAACTCCAAAACGGATGCTACATCTCTCTACCCGCCACAACCCCGCCTCTACACCCCACCCTCAGGATCAGGCGGCCATGCCCCATCCGCCGGAGACCGGCCTTTCCATCCGACAGCCGCCCCGACCTCGAACCGACACCGACGTGCATGGACCGGGATTGGCACCAACAGAGCTTGGAGTCTCGTGCGCTAGGGAAGAAATCGACCGACGTTGGGGCCTCTTGCTCGGCACTAGCGGGCAGACGTGGAACCAGTTGTCGCCTTCTCAGCTCCCAGCCGCCTCCTGACATCGCCAAACCAGCATCCTCATCCTCGGTGAGTCTTCAGTATAATGTAGCTTGGTGCCAGCAATAAATAACTGAAATTATGTAGAGTTACTTTGTTTAGATTCAATGAAATGTTGTAGTTCATACCATTTAATTTTTTAGACTAAGGAGATAAACTTACAATAACCCAAAGTTCATACCAAAGTAGAGCTTCATTCAATGTAACTGTGTAAGCTACTGAGATTTGAGAGTGCATGAAAGAAGTAGTGGATGAATTAATATCAATACTTTCTATTCCAACATATTGTAATGAATAAACTGCCACCTTTTTTAAAGGGAAACCAAGCTCCTAGTTGATTACAACTATACATACTTTCTATTCGAACATCAAGGAAATGGTGTGAGCTGTTAGACCGTTAGTTTATGGAGGTCATGCAAAATTGTTGGAACTACGAGGTCATGCAAAATTGTTTATGGAGTACATCTTTTGTTTTTTGAGATTTCTACTTTTGTTTTTGTGAGATTTCTACATGTCCAATAGACATGATGATAGGACTAGAGCATGCACATAAAATATTCTACTTGAGCATATATAACATGATTATATATATTCGTACTTAACTTTATATATTGTACTTGTTTTAGACATGTTGTGACATTCCCTGTCTAATTATCTCAAATTTTTTTTATCGTAGTCAGCTAGTGAGGATGCGGATTGGGAACATATGGCTAATAATGATCAACCATCCGACGTGGGGGGGGGGGGAACAAGGTCATGTCTTGGTGGATTCTTAAAGTTCAAATGGTGATAAACAAGGAGTCGTAGAATTGATAGAAGATGGTACTACCGTGTCTCAAGGAAGATCAAAGAGGGAGGCAAAAAGGCGGAAGGGATACCCGAAGGCAACTGTGAGACAAAAACAAAGATCAGATTGTTGGAAGATCTTCAAGGTGGTGACTGTTCCATCCAAGACAAAGAAGGGGGAGATCGATACAAGGGCCAAGTGTAGGTTTTGCTACAAACTCATGTCTTACAAGCAAGGGGGAGCTACTTCACATTTGATGAGGCACATACCAAAGTGCACGTCATATCAGAACAAGGTGGCTAAGATGAAGGCTCAAGCTAATCTGAACTTTGGTCCCGCCATGGCAGGTGACACTGGTTTACCTCTTATGCCACTCCTAGGGAATATGATCAAGATGAAACTCGTCGAATCATTGCTAAGATGATAATTGTCCATGAGTATCCTTTTAGGTTAGTCGAGTATACTTGGTTTAATGTTTTGATGCGTTATTTAAATTCATCATATCAACCCATCAGTAGAAAGACGATAAGAAGTGAATGCATCAAGATTTATGACTCAGAGAGGGAAGTCCTTAGGAAGAGTCTCAAAAGTGTGTCTCATATAAGTTTAACTTGTGATTTGTGGACCTCTAACCAAAACCTTTGTTATATGAGTTTGGTAGCACATTATATAGATAAAAATTGGGTTATGTAATGTCGTGTGCTGAACTTTATTGAGTTGGATCCTCCACACAACGGGGTTGTTATAGCTCAGGCTGTCTTTGATTGCATTGCTGAATGGAAGATAGAGGATAAGATTATCACACTTACTCTTGATAATGCTTCCTCAAATACTGCTGCTATACGTAGTTTAATGGCCACGTTTGCTGCTAGAGGATCAACTCGTTTCATTGCCAAGTATTTTCATGTTCGATGTGGTTATCATATAGTGAACTTGGTCGTAAATGATGGCCTAGTACTATTAGCATCTTTGATAAACAAGCTCAGGGAAACAATCAAGTATATAAAGAAGTCTCCATCTCGTATGTACAAATTTTTACAAAATTGTTCATCACTTGCTTTGCAAATTGGTCCTGGGTTGAGCCTTGATACGTCCACACGATGGAGTTCCACATACAAGATGTTGTCAGTCTGCCTTATAAGGACACGTTAGTGTGTTATGCCGACACGGATGCAAACTACCAATGGCACCCATCAGGCGCAGATTGGGCATTGTATGAGAAAATTGCACCAATATTGAAGTCCTTGACTGAAGTGATTAGTGCATTTTCTGGATCAAATTATCCAACAGTAAATATTTTTTATCCTTACATAGTTAATGTGAAGGTTGCATTAAGAGCTGCAATTGCTTCATGGCTGCTGCAATGTTGGACAAATTTGATAAGTATTAGGAAGAAAAGAACAATGTCATGATCCTTGCTAACGGGTTCACCACATTGCGTATTTTGTTGGTATATAATTTTTTTCAATCTTTGTTTTTGTTCATTCTCTCAAAATACATGTAAAGAACATAACAGGTTCACCATATTGCCGTATTTTGTTGGTATATAATTTTATTTTTATCTTTGTTTTTGCACAACCTCTCAAAATACATATGAGATTTTGAATCATGTTACGGAAATATGAGTTATTAAGACTTTCAAGAATAATTACAGTGACCAATAACCAAAATTACAAAAATATTTGACTGTAATTTATGTATAATGGAGTTGTAAATGAACTTTCAGAATATAATTTTTTTAACTAGAAAACAGTCGAATTCTTTATAGACATACCCAACTATTTAGTACTAGAGTGGTTCTTCACCGAAGGCTTCATGTCTAGACAAGAGAATAGGACATGAATACTTCAAATAAACAAGTTGCTACAAATTTTGGAACAAACAAAGTGTGATACATTAAGAAGGAGTAACATGGTAAATTTCTCAACAAGAAATTGGTTCTAAAAAACACCACGAAACAGTATATGAGAAAACAGATTTGCTAATTTTTCGTTGCCTGAAATTTTCTTATCCACCAGTCACCTACAGTTGCACAGTACTAAGTTTAAATTTGCAGTACCAAGTGATGTGCAATTTTAGTACAGCTCTACTGTAATTTTTAGTTATATTTATTTTTGTATTTGTATGGTTCCTTAGATTTACTTTTGTATAGTTAATTCTTTTATTATATTCTTATATATTTTTTGTAATGTTTTTTTCATTAGTTGAAACAAGTAACTAAAAAATAACAAATTTTCATGCAAATTACACGTGTAAACACTTCCACGAGAAAAACAATGGCAAACAAAATACTCTTCAATGCACGTATCCTCCACGCTAAACGCCACGCAAACTCCTAAGGTGGAAGATCATACTTCCTGTTATCCTATAACAACATTCTTGTGCCAATATATGTACTCCTAATCGTCTCCTCCTGTACCTGCTGAAACATACATGTAATGTAACGACGTAAAAGTTGCAAATGAAGAAACTCCCCGAAATGGCAGTGCTGCATGCATTAGCAACCGGTGCTCACGAACAAACACCAACGCCGTTGGGGAACCCGGCCGGCCTCGCTATGGAGAAGGACGCGTCCAGCCATTCTCCCTTCTTGGCGCGCTCGACGTAGCAGCCGAGCTGCTCCCCGGCGTCCGGCACGTCGAGCGCGAGGTCCTCCACGCAGTCGGCCACCCTCTCGAAGCCCTTGATCATCTGGTTCGGCGTGATTAGGCCGCGGCCGTAGCACTCGCTCAGCAGACCCCCACAGCCGCTCGTCCTTGCCCCGCTTCTCCATGATCGCCACGAGCGCCTTCTTCACCACCTCGTGGTGGAAGAAGGGCATGCCGAGCTCCTTTATGCACCGGCACGCCTCCCGGATGTCCCCGCCGCAGTCGTACTCCTGCAGCAGCCTGCCAATCTTGTCCTTCACCTCGTCCAGCTCCCACCCCGCCTTGCCGCTGCCGCCGCCACCCCAGCACCGCAGGATCCGCTCCGCGGAGAGCTTCGCACCGAGCAGCGCGCGGGCGTTCTGGAGGGCCAGCATGCCGGTGGAGCCTCCCGCCTTGCCGCCGCCGGCCTCCTCCATTGACTCTAGGTCCGACGGTGCGATCACCTCATCGACCACTGACCTGGCAAAGAACATGGTCAGATCCTTGACTATGGCGGGATTGTCCAGCGCGGCGTCCTCGGCGGACTCGATCAGAAGGTGGAACCCTGCCACCACGTCCTCTGGCGGCATGCAGAGCGAGGAGAGCAGCACGGAGGCCATCTCTTTCTCGCGGTTCTTCCGGTCCATCGCTGCGGTGATCAGCCTCTTGACGAAGATGGCATTGAAGGAGGAGCAGCACGAGTAGTTCTCGGCCTCCAAGCTGCTCACCACCTCTATGGTGTCCCCTGTCAAGAAGTACTCCTGTATGATCGACGCGGCCTTCGCCTTGAACTGCCTCACCTCCGTGTGGTCCTCGACGGTCTTCTTCGGCTCGGGAACCAACGGTTTCAGGGACGACGCGCACAGCCATCCGCCGCCGGCCTCCTCCATTGACTCTAGGTCCGACGGTGCGATCACCTCATCGACCACTGACCTGGCAAAGAACATCGAGGCCTTCGGGATCATGGATTTCAGGAGACACCTCGCATTTGGTACGTCAAGCGTCAAATCGTCAACGGAGTCGATCAAACGGTGGAACCCTTTGGTGATCTGGCTCTCGTTGATGACACCTTCGTCCGAAGCCGACTTGAGGAGGTCCAGGATGAGGCCCTCGGCCGCGCGGCCCCTCTCCATGGTGAGAACGAGAGCACGCTTGACGACGTCATGGTGGAAGAAGGGGATCTTGAGGTCCCTGATGCACCGGCAGGCCTCAGCCCTGTCGCCGGAGGCGAGGTATTCCTCTAGGATGTCGGCGATCTTGGCTTTGGCATCCTCCACCGTGATGCTCTTGCTCCCGCCCCACCTCTGAAGAATGATCTCCCCGTGGTGCGCGTGCGACACGCACATGTAGCTTTTCTCCGCCCTGTGGAGGACCTCGGCGCCCTTGCATCCGTCCGGCAAGCAAGGCAGCTGCTTTGCCAGGAATGCCGGGGGCAGGATGTCGTCGACGATGGCGCGGGCAACGAACACGGCGAGGATGTCGACGGCGTCGGGCGTGTCGACGGACAGGACGTCGCATGACTCCGTGAGCTTGCAGA
The DNA here is from genome assembly GCA_036346395.1 of Hsuehochloa calcarea. Lineage (NCBI taxonomy): Eukaryota > Viridiplantae > Streptophyta > Magnoliopsida > Poales > Poaceae > Hsuehochloa > Hsuehochloa calcarea. The sequence continues at coordinate 35,421,262 of CM070597.1, forward strand.
ACCCCCTTGTACACCTGCGGGCGGTCGATGACGTCGCCGTAGAGCGAGGACAGCATCACGGCCACCATTTCTTTCTCCCTGTCGTGCCAGTCCATGGCCACCGAGACCAGCTTCTTGACGAAGTAGTAGTGGTAGCATGGCACGCCCAGCTCCCTCAACTCTTTCGCCGTTGCCTCCACGTCGTCCGTGGAGAAGTATTCCTCGACGCTCGTGGTGGCTTTCCTCTTGAACTGCAGGAATTCTTCAGATGATATTGTCGGACTTCGCTGGTTTGCATCCTGAATCATTTATTCTGAGATGTAAAAATGCCAAGGAAATCAAATCGTAAAACGGCAAATGCTGCCAAGTACTGGTTTACCTCAATTGCGCATTTGAGCGGCGCCTGGTGCGCAGGTGGAACAAATCCTTCAGGACTGGATTCCATGGGGACTTTCTGCAACTCCTTTATACCATGCGAGTTCTGTAAGCTGCAGATGCCCCCTGCATCCAGGCGAAGATTGCAATAACCTTCGTTCTTGTCGTCACCACCAAAATACAGGCGCCTCTTGGACACAATTCCGGTTACATGTACAGAGATGATCAGTTCGAAAGATTCAACACATGGAACAACAACAACTCTTATTCCACACCAAAAAATCGAGAAGCTCCCGTGTTCATCTGTGTATTATTTGTCTTCGTGGGGACAGCCCTAGCTCTGGGAGCGATTGAGAAAGAGCTGTGATGAGCAAGTGCAGCAAATGGAATGATTTTATGTCCTCCCAGGCAAACAGGAGAAAGAAACGGGAGGGATCATAGGAAGCATGGCTGCACCACGTCATTCCTGGGCCTGGTCACTGGAAGATGGGCCCGGGTGTTTCTGGTTCAGTTGTAGGCGTTGCGATGAACTAAAGATCTAGTGGACATGGAGCATGTGTAGATGGACGTTAGGCAGTTTGGATCCGATGAACGGGGCCGTGGCCCGTGGGAAGCGGGTAAGGGTGGAATTGGTCTCGTACGCACCAGAGCATTCTCTACGTGGAATGGAACGCTATCTTTTCTCTTTTGGCAGCGTATAATTGGTAGATACTCGAAAAACCCTTGCAAATGCCATGGCCCACGGACTTGATCAGCCGGTGATCTCCGTCAGATTAGTGCCGTGTGCCCCCCGGACGCGCGAGCTGCTGGACATCCTTTACCTCCCTGCGCCGAGGGACAAACGTCACACGCACGCCCGGTGCTCTTATGGCGGCGCGTGTATTGACTCGTGCCAGAAATATATATCTAGTTCCTTTTTTTTCTACAAGGGAATAACCCCGTTTTTATAAAATTTAAATAAATATTTTTACGGAAGAGACGAAAGGAAATACGCTAAGAACACCCGCTTACAAGTTGAGGACCAAGCATCAAGAATAATATCCAAAAGAGGCTAATATAGACTTGATATTAGACATAATATGACAAACAAAAGAAATATCTGATTCTCTAGCCACCAAATCTCCCAACACCCCTGTGAATTCAATTGAAGGAACAGAACAACTAAACTTATGGTTTGCCAGTCGGAATCCAACATGGCATGCAGTCCGATTCCTTTCACGATTAGTCGGAATCCAACAAGGGTATTCGAACGATCACCACCTCGTAGACAACTATACAATTCTAGATTGAATATATAGTTATAGGGGACTTATTGCTTCTCTTTATTACTCTTTATGTGGTCAGCTTTTTACAATAACTAGTACTTCTTATTTATAGGCTAGAGACCCTGTTAGGGTTTTGGATGTGGTGCCTATACATGGGTTGGCTGCTGGGCCAAGTCTATGGTTTCCAACACTCCCCCTTAGGCACCCGTCCTCATATGTTCATGTCTCGTTAAAACTCCATAAAAACTCGATGGGAAAAATTTAGAGAAAGAGTACATGACACACGGTCTACTGCGTTGCACAAATTGTCTCGTTAAAAACCTTAGCCGAGAAATTTCAGAAAAACTCGTCAAGGGAAAAAGAGTACAATCCACATAATTTCATTTAATCTTCAAGATTTACTCTTTGGGTACTCGATTTTCGTGATCAAGTTTCAATATTGAGTTTGTGAAGATTCTCCTCCTGAATTCTATACTTCTCTAAATCTCATCATTCAATTTTTACGTAGGCACCTTTCAAAGCTAGATGCTGGAAGTGACTCAGTGAATAAATCTGCAAGATTTTCACATGACTTAATATGCAATACTTTAATATCATCCATCTTTTGCAATTCATGAGCATAGAAGAACTTGGGGTTGATATGCTTTGTGAGATGACTCTTCACATAACACATCTTCATTGGTGCAATACAAGCTGCATTATCTTCATAGATAAAAGTAGGGGTTTGCGCGGTATTCAATCCACAAGACTACTAGATGTGGTGAATCATCTGTCGAAGTTAAACACATTCTTGTGAGGCCTCGTACAATGCTATGATTTTCGAGTGGTTCGTTGAAGTCAATACAAGACTTTACTTGGATAATTTTCATGAAATTACAGTTCCACCACATAGGAATACATAGCATGTTTACGGCTTAGCAATATGCGGGTCCGACAGGTACCCGGCATTTGCATAGTCATTTATAGACAGGTCTTGGTTCTTTTTGTAGAACAGACCAAGCTTGTTGCTTCCTTTGAGCTATCGAAAGATGTCCTTCATTTTCTGCCAATGTCTTTGGTAGGTTTTGCACTATACCTTGCTAATAGGTTGACGACAAATGCAATATCCGATCTAGTACAGTTTGCTAAGTACATGAGTATTTCTATTGCACTTAAGTATGAGAATTCTGGTCCTAAGACTCCCTCCCCCTCTTCTCTAGATCTGTATGAATCCTTGTCTTGCTGTAAGGATCTTCCGACCATTCAGTGAACTCCATCGACAATTCTGAGCATCCCCCAGTTCATCGCAGTGGACGCCTTGTAGCAAAAAAGAAGGACAACTTAGAGGTGGGTGGTGTCGGGACCGGATTTCTGAATTCGAACCCCTGTGTATTTCTACACCAGTCCCAAATCAGTAGCAAGTGCACACAGTGAAAACATTGTTGATAACCAGTTCGAATAACGAAATAACATTAATAAATAACTGAGTATCGGCCTTATGGCCACTTATTACAAAAGAGGTCAAAAGACCTTAAGTCTTACAGCAGCGGAAACAACAAAAGAGTAAACTTCGAATGGTGACCCATCAAATTGCCCACCGGCATTCGACTGGGAAAACGCAGCCTAGTACTCCGGAAAGCCTTCGTCGAAGCCACAGGCGAAGTAGTCGTAGTCGTTCTCGGCATCTTCGTAGACTTCTGAGATTGGTTGAGCGTAGCATGTGAGTACATAAAGTACTCCATGAGTCTTGGGAAATGATGCATATGCATAGGTTTAACAATTGGGCACATAGGGTTCATTTGCACAAAGCAGCATTTTAAGTTTAAACATCTTTTTAAGAAGCTCATTTGACAAAAGGTGGTTAAAAAGATAAAGTAAATTAAATTAAACTCTAATGCAGGTTCCAACTACCATACATTAGTAAAAAGGCTTTAACCGCCATATTTTCAAGATTTGAGCTCTAGCTACTCAACTGGCTCTAACTGCCAGAACCAAAATCCAAGAGTTCCAACTACTCCCAGATTTTCAAAATAAATCTTTTAAACCAAAATTGAAATCTACCATGTGTATACGCACCTTGCCCGCCCTTGACCGTGGGCAGGGCTATTCGAATAGTTTTTAACACTCTGCAGAGGTTGTACAGCTTGACCCACATGAGACAATTATCTTATACTGTCAGCTTACACACTTTCGAAGGTGTGCGACTAAGCGATTGTCACATGGCTTTTACCATACTTTATCCTAACACTAGCCCGCCCGATGAGCTTAACCCCAAGTCATGGACGTCATTTACCATCGACCCGGAGCTCACTGTTGTGAGGGATAATCTGCCCGGACTTGGACGTCTTTTACCAACATCCGGCGCAAGCCCTGACAGACATGGACGTCAATTACCACCGTCTGCACTACCACGTAAAACCTACCATCTACAGCCTGCGGGCGTAATGCTAGAACATAGTAAATTATTCAGCCATGTCCTTCCCATTTAGGACATGTGGTTGTACGGTAATGCTTGGTTTGAATAAACACAAGAGTCGGTCCGTAATCGACCAGGGTGAGACAAACCAGACTCATGCCACCCACCCTAGTCTAAAATATTTTCCACTATTTTTATTTTATTTCCAAATATTGACATTACCTAATGTCAAATATTTTTCAAAATTTAAAGCATAACAAATAATAAAGATTTTTCTCCCTCAAAGGTTAAACAGGTACAAAGCACGTCTAAGCAATTCTACCGTATCAAATTATTCTGCAATATTGTATTCAATAATACAGACTTTCCTACACTAGGGTTACAAATATGTAGGATATCACATATCAAGGATGATAATAGCAAACTTTAGGTTTTTAACTAACAACCTACATTTTAACTTATCATTTAAATAAATTAGCAATGCATAATAATTTTTAAAACTGAAAACATATCTTACAAGTCATAGGTTCAAAGTGGTCAAAGGAGACTCGCCTTCAACGTAGGTTGTGGTTGCCGCGTCCGGTTGGTCCAAATTGGTGTCGACGGCGTCAGATTCTATACACGTGAAACGATACAAATAAATAACAGAAAAACAAATAAATTACAAAATAAATACTGGAAGAAAGAGAATGAATTTAGGATCAATAATCGACGAATTTAGAGTTCGTACTAAGGAGAACGGATATCCGGAAGATTAATTACACATGAAATGATGATAATAATAAAAAAAAAAACACTATTTTGGACTACAGTTCAAAGGAATCCGAAAATGGTGAAAAATGTTGGCCACTGGGTTCGAACCTGGGACCTAACGGCAATAAGGAAGCACTAGTTTTCCTCCGGTAACCAACTGAACCTACACCAACTTGTAACAAAAGCACCAAGCCAAACTACTAGTACTCTACAAAGCTACTTCTTCCTCCAGAGCAAAAACAGAGCAGCAAGCTCACGACCATGGTTATGGCGCCAGGGAGGGAAGCGGTAAGGTGGCTGGCCAAGCATAAAAATGGGAGCCCATGGGGTCACTCCACCCCTAGAAGGCAACGGCTCGGCCGGGGAGCCATGGCAGCGGCGACGCGACAAGGAACGGCGGTGGCGACAGAACTGCGCACGGCGCGGCGTCACTCAACGTGAATTTGAACAAACGGAGGTAAGCACTGGGTAGAGTGGATGATGGAGATCAAGCAGCAGCGAAGGATTGAATTTTAGCTCACCGGAGGCGACAAATTCGATGATTTGGGTGAAACGACCGTCGATCGGAAAAACAAAAATTTGATCCCGTCGGTGCTCCAGAGGTTATGAGACTTGGAGGGGATGCAAAGGGATCGATGAAGATATATCATTCCAATTTATAGCTTATTTCATAAAACGAATCGCTGGAACGAGGAATTAAAGGATGACAATTTCAGTTCGCTTACAGAAAACCGAAAGAAACGACAAATTGATTGATGAGCTGGGGTTTAAGGGGATTTGAATGCACGAGGATAATGGCACGGTGATTACGGGGTCGCAATGCTTCAAAAGGTTTTCAAATTGATGAACCGAGTGAAGAGAACGGGCAAGAAAACGAAAATCAGATGTTTCGGACGGAGCACGGAGCTCGTCTGCTGGAGCTAGAAGAAACACAGAAGAAAAGCATATAAAACTAAAAGGTTGAATGCAACAAAAGAACTGAGAGGGAAAACAGGTAGAAGGACTTGTAGAAACTTGATGTTAAGCTTGCAGAGCTCTGAATAGAGAAAGATGAGTGACCGAATCGGAACTCCATTTTTTTTAGAAAAAGAAAGAAACGCAAAATAAATAAATAAATAAATTGGGCCAAGAGATTAGAATGAATATTTTTCTAGAGATTTGAATTTGAATTTTTGAAATTTTGATTGGACAAGGAGTTTTGAAGATTGGACAAGGGGTTTTGAAATTTGAGACTTTCTTCCAGTAACACACATGAAATACAAATAAGATCCAAATAAATTCTAGATAATTTTAAATAATTAATTTGAAATTAAATTTTAGAGAAAGCAAAAATTGGAATGTTACAGGTGGTGTGCGACAGGCCTCCCTCTTGCGCAAAAAGGTTCGCCACTGACTTTGTGACCCGTCGATTGACCGGTGGGGCAAAGGAGAGCTTCACCAACATCCTCAGTACTCCTCTGGACTCGGAGACCATGCAAGCTATCAGGGCCTTGGCGGGAGTTGATGGCAAAGCGCAGGTGGATCTTCCAGCCATGGGACTCTCCGTCGAGGACATCTCGACGCTGGTCCAGGAGGTTGCAGTGACATGTGTGTCATGCGTGTGATGCTTAGTAGCATTAGGAGCGCATGCAGTATTATCTCTTCATGTTGTTTGCACTTTGGGTATCCTTCCCATTAGGGAGTAAGCTGACTAAGTCCATGCTCACTGTAGTCCACCGTGCCTTTTCTCTGTTTGTAGGGCGCTGCTAGCTTATGGTGGTTTACAATGTTGGTGTGGCATGGGATTGGGTGTGCTGGTCTTTTGCAGGAGCTCTTAGTGCTTTGTACTAGATATGCATGAGATTATATACATGTTGCATGTTCCAGATATATCGCGTGTTCCCCTGCTAGCCTTATGTTGGGACTTTGCAAAATTTCAAATTGGAACGTGAGAGGCCTCAATGCCCCGGCACGCAGGGAGACTATTAGGGAATTGGTAGCAGACACAATGTGCTCTCTCCTTTGCCTGCAGGAAACAAAACTTGCAGTGGTTACACCTGGTCTTGCAGTTGAGATTGCAGGAGGTAGGCTCCAGGGCGTGAAGTTTAAATCGACTGAAGAAACTAGGGGGGCATAATGGTCTGTTGGGACCAGTCACTGATGCAAATGGATAATGCGCTCACACTAAATAGGTCCATCACAATGAGGGTCAACCCGCATGACGACGCTCATCCTTGGTCCTTAACCATTGTATACAACCCACATACTGACTAGGAAAAACAAGCTTTCATTGAGGAGAAAAAACAGATTCATGATGGGATCAACGGGCCATGGTTGATAATTGGTGATTTCAATCTCATTTATCAGGCCTTGGATAAGAATAATTTGAACCTAAACCGTAGGCGAATGGCCCAGTTTAGAATGGCAATTAATCACTGTGAGTTAAAAGATATTCATCTTCACGATGGCATGTTCACCTGGTCCAATGGCCATCGCAACCCAACCATGGAAAGGATTGACAAAGCCTTTTGTAATTCGCAATGGGACTTAATATACCCGGGTTGCCTTTTACGGTCACTCTCATCTTCCATTTCCGATCATTGTCCCTTACTAATTTCCGATATGGAGCAGATTAGAGCACCTAGAAGATTTAATTTCGAGAACTATTGGCCGCTCATGACCGGGTATAGTGAGGTGATCCAGAGGCTTGGTCCCAGCTAGTACAGGAGGTGGACCTGATAGAGAGGTTGTTAACCAGAATGCAAAAAACTGCGAGGGCCCTTAGGACTTGGAGTAGAACACAAATTGGTGATTATAAAACTCAGATGTAGATAGCCCCTGAGGTGGTCCTTCAGCTTGATAGAGCGCAAGAACAACTCTAGCTCTCTCAGGAAGAACATGAACTGCGTGCAACACTCAAGCTTAGAATCCTGGGATCAGCGGCCATACAGAGGATGAAATGGAAACAACGCTCTAGACTGAATTGGTTACGGCTTGGAGATGCAAACTCAAAATTCTTTCATTTTAAGGTGAATTTCAAAAGAAGGAAGAAACTAATTCACACCTTGCAGCATCAGGGCTGCAAGTGGAACTAAACAACACTACAACTAATAAGGAAGAAACTAATTCACACCTTGCGGCATCAGGGGAGCACATTCATACTGCACTTAGAGAAGGAGGAGGTTTTGAGCAAGCATTACACATAGATTTTAGGCACTGCAAAACCGGTGGCATCTACCTTCTTCTGGGTTGTCCTTGGACTGAAGGAGTTACTAATCAGTGCCTCTTCTGATTTGGAGCCACCCTTCACAGAGCATGAAGTTAAGTCGGCAATCAATGAAATACCGATAGAAAAAGGCCCAGTCCGGATGGGTACATCGGCTGTTTTTTCAGGGCAAGCTAGGAAACCATAAAGGCGACCATGCTATCTGTGCTCCAGAAAGTCTACACCTGAATGGCTTACATCTCAAGAAACTAAACACAACCAACATTATACTTCTCCCAAAAAAGGACTAGGCAATTGAGATATCTGATTTCATGCCAATTAGCTTGATCCACAACATTATCAAGATCCTATCAAAGATGCTTTCCCACAGGCTCTCAAAGTACGTGGAGAATCTAATTTCCATAAGCCAAAGTGCATTCATAAAAAGGCGAACTATCCAAGATAATTTCCTTTACGTGCAAAACATCGCCTGGAGCTACCACCGGTCTAAGACACCGATGTTCCTGCTCAAATTGGATATAGCAAAGGCTTTTGATTCCATCTCATGGCCATATTTGCTTGACATGCTGCAATATAGGGGTTTTGGCCAAGATGGAGTGCTTGGATTGCAATGTTGCTTGCCACATCTACTTCAAGGATCATGCTAAATGGCATTCAGGGACCAAATATTATGCATTAGTGCTGGGTGTGGCAGGAGGATTGCCTCTCACCTTATTCATTTATCCTGTCAATTGACGCTCTGCATTGTATTCTGGAATTGGCAGATCAACAGCGATGGCTATCGCTACTTGGTGGGAAATTCATGAAAGCGAGATTGTCTATGTACGCTGATGATGTAATGATTTTCCTGTCGCCAACCAAGGAAGATGTTGACAACATAAAAGAGATTTTGCGAATTTTGAGAGAGGTAACGGGACTCAACATAAATATCTCCAAAAGCGTCGTCATACCAATCCAATGCCAATCACTTCATTTAGATGCAATATTGGAAAACTTTCTGGCTTTTTGAATGCAGCTGCCTTGCAACTATCTTGGCTTGCCACTCTCACGCCGTAAGCCGGGGAAGATTTTGTTTCAACCTTTACTGGACAAGGTTCAAGCTAGATTAAGCGGTTATCACAAAAGCATGCTACCCCGAGTAGGGAGGCTGGTGGTGCTAAATGCGGTCATCACAACCATAACAATGTATCATCAAACAGTTATGAAGCTACCGACCTGGGTCAGAAAGCAAATAGACAAACGACGAAGAACTTGGTTCTGGACTGGAGATGACATCTGCTGGAGGGAATTCCTAGGTAAACTGGAGCACGGTATGTCGTCCAAAAAAGTTCGGCGGACTAGGGGTTCTGGCGTTGGAACAGTACATCCGCGCACTTCGCCTTCGATGGCTTTGGTACCAATGGAAGACGCCTAAAAAGCATTGGAATGACATGCCACTGGCGATAACACAAACAGACCACGATCTATTTCGGGCATCTACAACGATAAACATTGGCAAGGGTGACAAAGTGATTTTTTGGAAGGAAAAATGGCTAGGTGCAAGGCCGCTAAAAGATCTGGCTCCGGGGCTATTTCGCATTGCGGCTAGGAAAATCAAACGGTGCAGGACACAATGCACAGAGGAAAATGGATAGCCGACCTCAGGAGGAAAATTACCTTGCATCTAATACATGATTTTGTCAAAGTTTGTACCATGGTTTGTCAAGTCACGCTATCTCAAAACGAGGATGACATATCTTGGAAGTGGACAGTCTCAGGCATCTACTCAGCCAAGTCGGCATACTATGCGCAATTCTTCGGGGCGATGGAGGCTCCGTTCCAAAAGCTTATTTGGGATATCTGGGCTCTGCAAAAGTGCAAAATTTTCGCATGGATTCTCATTTAGCACCGATTGCCGATAGCATACGTCCTTACTCGCCGCCATATGCAAAACGACCACTGATGTCCATTATGTACAAACAACCTGGAAATAGTTATGCTCCTGTTCGTAGAGTGTTCTTATGCCAGACATACCTAGTCTTTAGTGGTCACTTGGGTGCAGCGGGCTAATCTAAACCCCATAGATTGGACATCTTGCCTAAAAATGGTTGACTGGTGGACCGACGTCTTCCGTTTTGTAGATGAAATTTATAGGAAAGGCCAAGCCTCATTGATAGTTCTTACCCTTTGGCATATCTGGAAAGAAAGAAATAGACTAATTTTTAACATCTCAGACAGGCACCAGCAGGGCTGATGGTAGTTATTAAAGAAGAGGTCTGGGCATGGACGCAGAGCGAGACGACCAAGCTACATATCTATCTGCAGGGCGGGGAGGATACTCATGTCAGCGGACCGATCTAAGCGGGGAAGTCTTTGTGTATAGTGGTTTCTTCCTTTTTATTTTCTCTTCTTCTTTTCCTCTTGGTTTTTGTATGTGACTTACTCCTATCTTTAAATCCTCGAAAAAACGATTCAAAGCGGGTGAGTTCATGAAAAGTTATAGTACTATTCCCAATGCAAACACTGCATCAAAACACAATGTCAACCTAAAATATATTATCTGATGCCTATACGCACATAACTGCCATCTGTATTTACGTTTACTAACTTTTCTTTGTCTACAGGGCTTCTTCGATGATCTGGCTAGGTGGGCAAATCATCATAAAATATCCTTGGAATTCCTGGAAGAGGTGAAAATAGGTGGCTTCGTAGGAGCAGATGAGGAGATGGATAGATATTGTGAGTTTGCTATTTGAGAGCTCGAATTCAATCAAGAGCATGACTATAAGCGCCATTGGAAATATGGCAAACGATGTTTCTTTGAAATGTATTATGTCAGAATCTGACGACGACGACGAGCTGACCCCGATTGATCAGGAACTAATGAAAATTCCTTTTACTGATCGGGGTCGTTGGCATTCTGAGGGAAATCCGGAAATGTATACACACTTGGACATGCTGCAACAGACAATGCACAAGCTAGCGCTGCAGGCTGAAGGCAACCCTGTCAGTTCAATAGAGAATTAGACGTCTGGGTTAATTTTTGTTTTCGCAATGTAAACCAGAGTTGTATTTTTTTGGTCTTGGTATCAAGCATATATTCTCGTTTCCAGAGTTCCACTGTCTTTTGATTTGAAATTTTCTGTACAGTAGAGCCGTCGTCTGAGGGCGGCGGCGCGTGTTCGATCGCCATCTGCGAGGCGCCGTTGAGCCATGCGACAGGGTCCAGCACCCGCCGGCCCACAGCGAGGCAATCAGAGGTGGACCAGTGGAGCTCGTTGAGGCAGGCCGGCAGCGTACGGTTCCGTGCGACTGGTCTGCGGCCCATCATTAGCACGAGACGCGCACGGCAGAATTCACTGGAACATGTTTCTGGGCGGCTGCCTCCACCGCTCCACCCGAGTCCTCGACTCGCTATCGCAGTTATACGGTACCTTTGCCATAGCTGGTCCTGTTGGCTCGATGCCAACGTTGCTGTGAAGTACTAACAGAGAAAATATAGTTTTTTTTCCTGCTTGAAATAATATTGTTTGGGTATGAAATAGCACATCTAACTTTATTCGAAAATCAAAACCAATAATAACATGACGGACTCGCCGAGCAACAAGACGCTGTCGCCTGCCAAGCAACGAGTGTCCCGACACAGGCGGCCGAAACGCCTCATCCGCACCAAGGGTCCAGAGCTCTGTCGTCCGCACGCCAGCTCTCCAGGGACGCGGACTCCCACTGTACAAGGCAACTAGTACGGCTACAAAATCGTCGTATATGTTTTAATTTTCTAATGTTACGTGTTTCGACGGATAGCATCGTCTTCTTCGAAGATTTGCTAAATAACATTTGACTATTTTCTTTTGTCAAAATAGTCGAATTTTCATCCGTTCGATATGATTTGAGATTTGCACTTCTTCTCATACGATGAATTGAGTCTGAATTTATCTTTTATTTTTCAGACCATAACGAGTTCACCCCATTACTATATTTTGTTGGTATAGAATTTTATTTTTGTCTTTATTTTTGCTAAATATCTAAAAGTATATGTTAGATTTTGAATCATGTAATGGAAATATGAGTTATAAAGAGTTTCGATCGTTATTACAGTGATCAAGAACAAAAATTACACACATGAATTCTTATAATTTATGTATAATAAAATTATAAATATATTAAAATTTAACTTTTTAAATTAAAAAATCAGTCAAATGTTGTATAAACCCACTCTAAAATCTCAACCGAAAAAAAAACACGGTGCTTCAATCAAGTAACACACAGTGGAGTGTGTGGTTCCAAAACTGTTATTGATTGATATGCGCTTGTCCTACTTGAGAATGTGCAAACAACACAAATCCACATCATATATTGTTCAGCAGGGAGGAGATCAAGGACGTGCACGCTTGCTCCTGCCGTTAGCTGTAGTGCTGTTCAGTTCCACTTGCAGGTTGCAGCATAGTCCCAAGTTGGTGCGTGCACGTAAACGGTCAATTCCACTGTATCCCTTTTCACTTGCGGATGACATGCGGGCCTCGCTGTCCCCCGGATTCCACGCCGCCCAGGGCCGTTTACTTTACAAAGGTTATCTATACTGTCTAAGAATTAGAGCTGGCGGTCATCGGTCTTCCTCACCCTTTTACTTTTGTTTATCTTTGTTAACACATAGATTATGTTATTAGCAAACTATTTTTCGCATCGTGCACTCCTTGCTCCTCTCTCCTGGCATCGTCTGCGACGCTGTATGCGTTTCCTCATCCTCTCTGCCCTCGCCTCCACCCTGCTCTTCTGCTCTGCTCCACACGCCTCTGCCACGTCGCCCGTCGCCGCTTCTATCGGTCGGATTTGGACGGGTCTCACTTCCTTCTCTCTGGCCCCGTTCTTCTACTCTGCTCCGCGTGCTTTGATAAATTAAGATATATTATATCTACTTAATTGATAAATAATTACATTCATAAGATATTTCGTAGCAACGCATATATACTTAACTAGTCTAATAAAATATACAATAAATATGGTGCAAATCGGATCAGTTTGATACATGTGATGATACATAGAAAACATACAAGAAAAGTGCATGATTTCCGATCATACCATATTGTATATTTCGTTGTATAGCTTGCCCTACTTGATAAAGAAAGGTTGTATCAATGTGCCTCCCTACTGCATCACAGGACAAGAAAGTGGTAGACATAATGACAAGAACCGCCAAACACATGACCATTGTGTTGTTCTTCAGAAGCTCCATGAGGATAAGCTAGCTAGTATTTTTCTACTACAATTGTTTTTCTACTCAATTTGTCACTTAAACAATATTTGTAGATATCATAAGGATATGCTCCAGATCTTAGGATGATGTGATAATTGGCAATGGCGTTAACAGTTTATCGTTTCACGTGTTTTCAGCAAAGTTTCAGGACTGTCAGGTCTCAAGCGATCTGATCGACCAGAGCGGCGGTCGACCGGTCCAAGATCGGTCCGACCGGCCATAGCGGCGGTCGGACTGGCCAACTTCAGAAGTGAGGAATTGAGCTGGGCCAAAAATAGAGGGTGTAGGCAAGAGAGGAGATTCTATTGCACTTGGTCTCATAATTTTTGGAGTCTCCAGTCAAAAGTTCTATGGGATTGAAAATTCCAGTAGGTTTCAGTTTTCCAGAGAGGAAATGCGGCCAAGTCATTACTGGGGGTCTGACCGGCCAATAGGTGGCGGTCAGACCGGCCCTAAGGCCGGTCTGACCGGTTTTCACTTGGATCGTCGCCCGTCATGGCGGCGATATTCGGTTGTTAGGTCAAAGTCATGAGTTTCAGAGCATATATGTTACATGATGCATGTTTTGACTAACATGTGTCAAGTTGTGAAGAACTTGTTCTCAAATTCGGTTTACTTGTCTATTGTTGTGCATGTTACTTGGTGGTCAGCGACGGTCAACAGCGAGGATGATCGGGACTAGGCTTAGATAGCTGAGGTCCAAAACTATTGACAATGCCGGGTGAGGTCAATGTACTCAAGCGTAGTGCAAGATGGACAAGGGTGACCTATTGGCTAATCCGAGGCGCAAGATGACGCAAGGTGTAGCTAGTTAGGTCAAGAGGTGTTAAAGACGGCGCATTAAAATACGTGCGTATGTGTCCCGTTTGTTTTGGGCCTTAACAAGAGCCCAATAGAGTCAAACTTTTAGAAGGTCTAAGCCTCCACTATAAATATAGGAGGGATGTGGCTGCACCTCCGCTTCGTCTCTTTTACTATTTTTGAAAACCCTAATTTTCTTAGGGAGAGTTTTTGTGGAGGCTAGGGTTCTTGATAGTTTGATGTGATTTTCATGCTCTTGGATTGAGCATTATCCTCCATTGATGGAGAGGTTGTAAGCCCATATCACATCAAATCAATCAAAGGAAAGTTTGATCATGTTTTGTCTCATTGCGTTCTTTCTCTATATTTAATGATTTTGAGTCTTTCTTTGATCCGTGAGTTTTTGATTGAATTCTCCATGTGATATAGCTTTCTGTGATATGTGGGTACATACCTAGGATCATCTTGATCATCAATCACCCACGAGCAAGATTTTGGATTAAGTTTTCATTTTGACCCGGTTTTGAACCCTTCTTCAATCAAACGGAAAAGGATCGCTATTCTTCCTAGAATTATCACAATCTTCGATTGGAATAGGTTCCTGATATCATAGAGAAAATGTGTTCCAAGTTTCATCAAGTTTGGAGTTGTAGATCAAAAGTTTCATCTATTTGCAACTTCGCCATCTGGCCGCTTACTTCGTTCTTCAGCCGCGGTCGACAGCCAAAGTCACCGGTTAGACCGGCAGGTCATCGGTCCGACCGGCAGTGTCACAGCGGTCCGACCGCCAGTGCATTGATTTGCTTTAATCTTTGTTAATTTTGTCGTATTGCTTAGGGGTTTATATTGGATTCAATATTAGTCTTCCGATGTACTGATATTCATAGCTTCCATAGCTACTGGAGTGAAATTTGTGTTGAATCTATTATTTGTGAAAAAGTGAGCGTGCTCCTATTCACCCCACCTCTAGTCGCCTTTTCGGTCCAATAATATTCTTGTTGGAGGGTCTTCGCGCTACCTCGAGCTGACGGTAACCTAGCGAATGCATGACGCCCGAACAAATCAACCTCGGACGAGGTCAGAGGGCCAGCCTTGCCGAGGTACGGCATATCGGGGAACTCACTCCGGACGAGCTATGGGGACCAACCTCACCAAAGGTACGACACATCATCGAACCCACTTCGGGCGAGGTCCGGAGATCAACCTCGGACAAGGTACGAGTGAAGGGCTACAGGTAGGCCACACTAGCTAGCAATTCAAAAAATCTACCACGTAACCCAGGATGTCATGCAATCAAGAGATCATAGATCGTTACCACCAGACACACAGTGCAGCGAAAGAAGAGTTGTAGCAGCCTGATCTAACATAGAACGTGTCGATGAAGTGGTCGAAGTCCAGCGTAGTCGATCGTCCTCGGTGGCAATCATCTCCTCCAGCAACCAATCGAGTTCTCGCCAAGGTCGTGGATCGTCCTCAAGTACAACAGCAACCGCATTAGCACCTCTACAGTATCCACACGTCCAGGGAAGGAACACTGTGCGCCGGTGTGCTAGCACCAACTCACACGGTAGGGCTCTCAGGAAGATGGCGGCTATAATTTTGGTAGAGCAACTCACGTCGCGTCTATGTCATCTATCTCCCAACAACCTCATGCATCTCCTTATATAGAGCTTATGACAGATCCTATCAGAATACGTTGGTTCTAATCCGTTAAGTGTGTGACCCGTTATGTTCATGCGTAGTCGGTTATGACTCGGAAATATTTTTAGATCACGAGTCGTTAGCGGTTCCTAGCAGGATATAACAATTTCTGAATACACACAAATAATATCAGACAAATCTTAATTCAATATGATCTACGACTAAGTCCTTATCACTTATGACTAGCTCGTATCTCTATACGACTAGTTCTTATTTAGTCTTAACCAGTTCGTAACTCATTACGACCAGGTTACGACTAGTCAGTGATCATGTTCGACCAGCTCGTATCTCCATACGACTAGTTTGTATCTATTCGAACTGAACGACCTGCTTGTGTATTCTCCCTTTGCCTCACGATATCTGGTTGAACTCTAGGTGAGATATTATGTCATCCATAGACTGTTCAATACTTTCTCGATCACATGTCGGATAACTTCACGTAGTCGAACTCGTTGACCACTAGTGCCATGGCCATGCACTTTCTTTGTCCGACCTGATGAACCACAGAGGTCCTGATTTGGCCCAATCTTTCGATGATAAGATAAATTCGGTAGAAGTTGCTCAACTCTCATGATTCTGGCTACGAACTCGCAAGGCTCGAAATCACGCAATCGCTGAACTGCTCGATAAGTCGTTATCAATCTGCACGAATACCTGAATGACCTGATCACGAAGATCAACTCCTGCATACACCGAAGAAGCACACAAGAACAAGATAAAAAATGCAATCTGATGTATTACAAACAAGATAAAAATGCAGGCCCGAGGACCAACCCCGGATGGGGTCTGAGGGCCAACCTCGCCGAGGTACGACACATTGGCGAACCTACTCCGAGCGAGGTACGGGGACCAACTCCGGATGGGGTCCGGGGCCAACCTCGCTGAGGTATGACATATTGGCAAACCCACTCTGGGTGAGATCCAGGGACCAACCCTGAACGGTGTCCAGGGGCTAACCTCGTCGTGGTACGACACATCAACGAACCCGCTCCGTACGAGGTCCGAGGACCAACCCGAGGTACCAGCTAGGTACTTGAGGATGAGCTAGGTACCAAGAATAATAATGTAACTTCGCATGCCTATCCATCTCACTCTATAAATAGGCTCCATTTAAATGGGAGAGAGGAGACAATTTTGTAACTTCTACTACACATATGCAATACATCTGTACAACCCCTTTGTGTGTGATTCTCGTGGAGTTCCCTTCGCACACTCGGTGGTTGACGTGTCCGACCGGGGGTTCAACAAGTTTAGTGTCCGATCTCGTATCGACGATAGTTGGCGCCGTCCGTGGGGACCATAACAAGAAGCTATGAGTTTGCAGCTCACCTCGATCTCTACCTACCCATGGCCTATTCCATGCAGGCACCTCCCCGGGGCATGCATTTAGGCTTTCATCGGTCTCTCGCACTAGTTAATGACATCGCCACATTTGACAGCCTTGCCTAGGCATGGCATGACTCGACCTCAATCGCTTTGCCTCAACCGGACGTTGCTTCACCTCAAAGGCATATCCTCGGTTAGGGGCTCTCTCTTGCTAGACGGGTTCACCTCGGCAACCCCAACACGCCTCGATGGCTTGACCTCGGCGTGGTTCAACCCGACCTCAACGGTCTTGCCTCGGTTGAGCTTTGCTTCACCTCAATGGTGTCTCCTCGACTAGGGTCTCCTCCTAGCTCGACGGATTCACCTTGGTGAAGCCCAACACACCTTGATGGCCTGGCCTTAGTGTGGTTCAACTTGACCTCGATGGCTTTGCCTCGGTCGAGCTTTGCCTCACCTCTATGGCATCTCCTCGACTAGGGGCTCCCCCTAACTCGACGGATTCACCTCGGTGAGCCCCAACACGCCTTGATAGCTTGGGCTCGGCGTGGTTCAACTTGGCCTCGTCGACTTTGCGTCGGCCGAGCAAGAACAGACTCACCCTTGGGGCCGAGTACACAATAAAGACTCACCCTCCGGGGCTGAGTACGCGATAAAACTCAGCCTCCAGGGTCGAGTGTGCGAGCAAAGGGCTCACCCTCCGGGGCCAAGCAAGCAAGCGAAAGACTCACCCTTCGGGGCTCAATACGCAATAAAGACTCACCCTTCGGGCCAAGTACGTGATGAAGACTCACTGTACGGGGCCGAGTGCACGAGTGAAACTAACCCTCCAGAGTCAAATACGTGATAAAGACACCCTCTGGGACCAAGTACACGAGCAAGACTCGCCCTTTGGGGGCCGAGTGCGCGTGCCAAAGACTCACCCTCTGGGCCCGAGTGCGCGAGCCAAAGGCTTACCCCAAGATGCCTCGATGGCTCGGTTTCAGTGTGGTGTAGCTCGGTCTCGACGGCTTCGCCTCGGCTGAACTTCACTACGCCTCGATGGCTTGGTCTCAGCGTGGGTCAATTTAGCCTCGACGGCTTCGTCTCAACCGAACTTCGCTTTTCCTCGACGATGTCTCCTCGACTAGGGGCTCCTCGTAGCTCGATGGAGTCACCTCAATGAGCCCCAACACGCCTCAATGGCTTTGCCTCAACATGGTTCAAGTCAACCTTGATGGATCTACCTCAGTCGAGCTTCATTTTGCCTCGATGATGTCTCCTCGACGAGGGGCTTCCCCTAGTTCGACGGATTCACCCCGGCGAATCCCAACACTCCTTGATGGCTTTACCTCAGCATTGTTCAACTCGGTCTCAATAGGCTTGTCTCAGCCGAACTTCGATTCACCTCGATGGTGTCTCCTCGACTAGGGGCTCCCCTAGTTTAATAGATTCACCTCTAAAAAGCCACAACACGCCTTGATGGCTTGGTCTCGGCGTGGTTCAACTCTGCCTCGGCCAAGTAGAGAAAGACTAACTCTAGGGCCGAGTGAGCGAGAAAGACTCACTCTCCGGGGCCGAGTGCGCAGCAAAAGACTCACACTCTTGGGCCAAGTACGTTAGAAAGACTCATCCTCCAGGGTCGAGTGCGCGAGAAAGACTCACCTCTGGGGCCGAGTGCGCAAGCAAAAGACCCACCCTTCGGGGCCGAGTGCGCGAGAAAGATTCATCCTCTGAGGCCGAGTGCGCTAACAAAAGACTCACCCTCCCGGGGCGAGTGCACGAGAACAACTCACCCTCCCGAGGCCGAGTGCGCTAGCAAAAGACTCACCCTCTGGGGCCGAGTGCACGAGAACAACTCACCCTCCCGAGGCCGAGTGCGCTAGCAAAAGACTCACCCTCTGGGGCCGAGTGCGCGAGTAAGACTCACTTCCCCTAGCTTGACGGTGCGTCGATTTTAGCACTCCGGTGCTTGCCATCGCATCTGAAAGGCCGCGCCTCGGTCGGTCAATCACTCCTCGCTCCACGAGCCACGCCGTCCGGCGTTGTGCGGCCACATCCTCGCCCCCGGGCAGAGCGAGTGAACACATACTCACCCTTTGGGACCGAGTAGACTTAACCTAGTCTGGACTTGTCCTCACCCTCCGGGGTCGATCAAGTAGACACATGCGCTCTTAAGCGTTGTCTCGAATGCTGACTTTTTCGATGAGAGACAGCGATGTTCCGGCCTCTCCACAACCTCAAAGCGCTCTTGAGCCCCATCTCGAGTGCTAAGTTTTTTCGATGGGAGACGACGACATTCCGACCTCTCCACAACCTCAAAGTGCTCTCGAGCCCTGTCTCGAGCGCTAAGTGTTTTCGTTGGGAGACAACGACGTTCTGGCCTCTCCACAGCCTCAAAGCGCTCTCGAGCACTAAGTTTTTTCGATGGGAGACGACAACTTTCTGCCCTCTCCACAACCTCAAAGCACTCTCGAGCCTCATCTCAAGTGCTAAGTTTTTTCGATGGGAGACGACGATATTCCAACCTCCCGACATGTGAAGCGCTCTCGAGCCTCTGTAGGACCGGAAAGGCGACTAGAGGGTGGTGAATAGACGCTTTATTAATTTTTGACTTTAATCAAATTCAATACGCACTTTTCTTCAATAGCTATGAAAGCCAAGAAGATCAGTAAATGCACAGAGGAAGCCTTGTGCTGAATCCGATCCCCCCTTAAACACAAGATTCAACAATGGAGAATTGATCTCACTGGACCGGTCTGACTCGGCAAAATGGCGATCGAAAAGCTAGCGATCCGACCTGCGACCAATCGCGGTTGAATGATCGGCGGTCGGATCGCAGAGAGAAATCGGTTGGACCGATTTAGTCGAGCCACCGCACCACTCAAATCAAAATGAAAATTGATCCAACTTTTGATTCAACCGATGAAACTTGACCAAATTTGAAGCACACCTCCCTAAGGATATCTGGGACCTATTCCTAGCGACGATCGTCCAGATCCACAACAAAGAATTGATCTTTTTAGGTTTTACCAAAGGAGTGACCAAAACCTAAAAATATGAAAAACTTGATCCAAAACTTGCTTGTGGGGGATTGAAGTTTTAGATGGTTCTAGGAGTATTCCCACACATCATAGCAAGGTAAATGAGGTCAAGAAACCAACTAAAAATAACCGGATCAAAGAAGCACCAAAATTATCAAAAGAGAGAAGAAAACATATAAGACTTCACCCTTGAACAAACATCCATAGATCGATTGATTCAAGATGTTGCTTGTCAAAGCCACTCCTTCAAGGAGGACAAGAGCTCAATCAAAGAGCACACAAACAAATCTCTCTCTAAACCCAAGCCTCTCCTCTCCTCTCCAAACCCTAGAAAACTTAGGGTTTTCTCAAATGAATGCTTGGGGCTTTTTTTCCAACTCCCCCCTTCTATTTATAGGAAGGCCTAGGGTTTCTAATGGGCTCCCATTAAGACCCAATACAAATGGTACACACACACACAAATCTGTTGAAGCAATCGCCTGCTTCACCACGTGTAGGTTGATTAGCGGCTCTCATCATGTCGACAAGTCTCTCCCGTCCGAATCCCATCGAAACCTCCAAGGCACTTGCACCGACCCCCGCGCCGCTTGATCCAACCAGCTGCAACGAACTGCCTGTTCGAACCATCTTGTCCATTCTGCACCATGCTTGAGTCACACGACTCCACCCGGCATCCATGATCATTCTGGACCCCAGCTCTCCAAGCTTACTCCCGATCCTCCTCGCCGTTGAAGTCGTTGACCTGCAAACCACCTGCACATCAATAGACAAAGAAATCGTCTCTGGGAACAAGTTCTTCACAACTTTACCCACGTTAGCTCAACAATGCAATATGCAATAATAAAGAATTGAAACTCATACAATAGACACCATCAAAACACAACAATGCCAAAGTGGTCGAAGTTCAAGTCGAAGCCGGTCTGACTGCCATACCCACCGGTCAGACCTATTTCACGCCGGTGTAGGATCAAGGATAACCGACTAGAGGGGGGTGAATAGGAGGTTTCTAAAATTTCTAAATCAAATTATCCAAATTAGCAAGATACACTAAGCAAAGTTAATTATCACAAGCTATGAGCTACAAAATTAAGTGCAATAAGTAAAGGCAAGAAATAACCGCACAACGACAAGGAGGTTTTTCCCGTGGTATCGAAGATTTGTCGATCTTCACTAGTCCACGCCGAGGAAGCTTGATTCGAAAGACTCACTCTCCGGGGCCGAGTGCGCAGCAAAAGACTCACCCTCTTGGGCCAAGTACGTGAGAAAGACTCATCCTCCAGGGTCGAGTGCGCGAGAAAGACTCACCTCTGGGGCCGAGTGTGCAAGCAAAAGACCCACCCTTCGGGGCCGAGTGCGCGAGAAAGATTCATCCTCTGAGGCCGAGTGCGCTAACAAAAGACTCACCCTCCCGGGGCGAGTGCACGAGAACAACTCACCCTCCCAAGGCCGAGTGCGCTAGCAAAAGACTCACCCTCTAGGGCCGAGTGCGCGAGTAAGACTCACTTCCCCTAGCTTGACGGTGCGTCGATTTTAGCACTCCGGTGCTTGCCATCGCATCTGAAAGGCCACGCCTCGGTCGGTCAATCACTCCTCGCTCCACGAGCCACACCGTCCGGCGTTGAGCGGCCACATCCTCGCCCCCCGGGCAGAGCGAGTGAACACATACTCACCCTTTGGGACCGAGTAGACCTAACCTAGTCTGGACTTGTCCTCACCCTCCGGGGTCGATCAAGTAGACACATGCGCTCTTAAGCGTTGTCTCGAATGCTGACTTTTTCGATGAGAGACAGCGATGTTCCGGACTCTCCACAACCTCAAAGCGCTCTCGTGCCCCATCTCGAGTGCTAAGTTTTTTGGATGGGAGACGACGACATTCCGACCTCTCCACAACCTCAAAGCACTCTCGAGCCCTGTCTCGAGCGCTAAGTGTTTTCGTTGGGAGACAACGACGTTCTGGCCTCTCCACAACCTCAAAGCGCTCTCGAGCACTAAGTTTTTTCGATGGGAGACGACAACTTTCTGCTCTCTCCACAACCTCAAAGCACTCTCGAGCCTCATCTCAAGTGCTAAGTTTTTCCGATGGGAGACGACGATATTCCAACCTCCCGACATGTGAAGCGCTCTCGAGCCTCTGTAGGACCGAAAAGGCGACTAGAGGAGGGGGGTGAATAGACACTTTCTTAATTTTTGATTTTAATCAAATTCAACACGCACTTTTCTTTAATAGCTATGAAAGACAAGAATATCAGTAAATGCATAGAGGAAGCCTTGTGCTGAATCCGATTCCCCCCTTAAACACAAGATTCAACAATGGAGAATTGATCTCACTGGACCGGTCTGACCGTCGGCAAAATGGCGGTCTGAAAAGCTAGCGGTCTGACCGGCGACCAATTGGCGGTTAGAATGATCGTGATCGGACATAGTAGAAATCGGTTGGACCGATTTAGTCCAGAGCCACTGCAGACCACTCGAAATCAAAATGAAAATTGATCCAACTTTTGATTCAACCGATGGAACTTGACCAAATTTGGAGCACACCTCCCTAAGGATATATGGGACCTATTCCTAGCGACGATCGTCCAGATCCACAACAAAGAATTGATCTTTTTAGGTTTTACCAAAGGAGTGACCAAAACCTAGAAATATGAAAAACTTGATCCAAAACTTGCTTGTGGGGGATTGAAGTTTTAGATGGTTCTAGGAGTATTTCCACACATCATAGCAAGGTAAATGAGGTCAAGAGACCAACTAAAAATAACCGGATCAAGGAAGCACCAAAATCATCAAAAGAGAGAAGAAAACATATGAGACTTCACCCTTGAACAAACATCCATAGATCGATTGATTCAAGATGTTGCTTGTCAAAGCCACTCCTTCAAGGAGGACAAGAGCTCAATCAAAGAGCACACAAACAAATCTCTCTCTAAACCCAAGC
The DNA here is from genome assembly GCA_036346395.1 of Hsuehochloa calcarea. Taxonomy (NCBI): domain Eukaryota; kingdom Viridiplantae; phylum Streptophyta; class Magnoliopsida; order Poales; family Poaceae; genus Hsuehochloa; species Hsuehochloa calcarea. The sequence goes on from CM070597.1 coordinate 35,444,250, forward strand.
CTCTCCTCTCCTCTCCAAACCCTAGAAAACTTAGGGTTTTCTCAAATGAATGCTTGGGTTTTTTTTCCAACTCCCCCCTTCTATTTATAGGAAGGCCTAGGGTTTCTAATGGGCTCCCATTAAGGTCCAATACAAATGGTACACACACACACACATAAATATGTTGAAGCAATCGCCTACTTCACCACGTGTAGGTTGATCAGCGACTCTCATCATGTCGGCAAGTCTCTCCTATCCGAATCCCATCGGAACCTCCAAGGCACTTGCACTGACCACCGCGCCACTTGATCCAACCAGCTGCAACGAACTGCCCGTTCGAACCATCTTGTCCATTCTGCACCATGCTTGAGTCACACGACTCCACCCAGCATCCATGATCGTTCTGGACCCCAGCTCTCCAAGCTTAGTCCCGATCCTCCTCGCCGTTGAAGTCGTTGACCTGCAAACCACCTGCACAGCAATAGACAAAGAAATCGTCTTCGGGAACAAGTTCTTCACAACTTGACCCACGTTAGCTCAACAATGCAATATGCAACAATAAAAGCATTGAAACTCATACAATAGACACCATCAAAACACAACAGTGCCAAAGTGGCCGAAGTTCAAGTGGAAGCCGGTCTGACTACCATACCCACCGGTCGGACCGATTTCACGCCGGTCCGACCGCTCCAAATGACTTAGCCAAATTTTCAACTTGAAAATCCGAAACTCTCTGGAATTTTCAAATGAATAGAACTTTTGACTGGGGACTCCAAAAATTATTTGACCACATCCAGGAGACTCCCCTCTCATACCTACACAACCTATTTTTGGCCTAGCCCTAAAATCCATCATCAACTGTGGCCGGTCGGACCAGCTCCAAATGCTGCCAAATTGAAAATCTGTCGGTCAAATGAATACACCGGGGACTCGACCATCTGACCGGGAGGCTTGGCGGTCGGACCGTCTGTCGGATGCCCTACTGACAAAGACAGGGAGCGTTTACGGCGTGAGATTTTGCAAACCAACAACACCATTGCTAATTGACTCATCATCCTAAGATCATGCACATATCCCCACGATATCCACAGCCTCGCATCAAGTGCTAAGGTTTTTTTGTTAGGAGACGTCGACGTTCTGGCCTCTCCACAAACTCAAAGTGCTCTCGAGCCCCGTCTCAAGCGCTAAGTTTTTTGATGGGAGACAGCGATGTTCTGGCCTTTCCACAATCTCAAAGCGCTCTCGAGCCCCGTCTCAAGTACTAAGTTTTTTCGATGGGAGATGGCAACGTTTGACCTCTCCACAATCTCAAAGCGCTCTCGAGCCCCGTCTCGAGCGCCATGTTTTTTCGATGAGAGACAACGATGTCCCGACCTCTCCACAACCTCAAAGCGCTCTCAAGCCCCGTCTCGAGTGCTAAGTTTTTTCGATGGGAGACAGTGACGTTCCAAACTCTCCACAACCTCAAAGTGCTCTCGAGCCCCGGTCTCAAGCACTAAGTTTTTTTTATGGGAGACGACAACTTTTCGGCCTCTTCGCAATACAAAGCACTCTCAAGCCTCGTCTCGAGCGCTAAGTTTTTTCGATGGGATACAGCGATGTTTCGGCCTCTCCATAATCTCAAAGCGCTTTGGAGCCCCGTCTCGAGCGCTAAATTTTTTCGATAGGAGACAGCGGGGTTCTAGCCTCTTCACAACCTCAAAGCGCTCTCGAGCCCTGTCTCGAGTGCTAAGTTTTTTCAATAGGAGATGCCGATGACGTTCTGACCTCTCCACAACCTCAAAGCACTCTCGAGTCCCGTCTTGAGCACTAAGTTTTTTCGATGGGAGACGACTACTTTCTAGCCTCTCCACAACATCAAAGCACTCTCAAGCCTTATCTCAAGTGCTAATTTTTTTCTGATGGGAGACGACGATATTCCAACCTCTCGACATGTGAAGCGCTCTCGAGCCTCACATCAAGTGCTAAGTTTTCCCGTTAGGAGACGACGATGTTCTGGCCTCTCCACAAACTGAAAGCGCTCTCGAGCCCCGTCTCAAGCTCTAAGTTTTTTCGATGGGAGACGGCGACGTTCCAACCCCTCCACAATCTCAAAGCGCTCTCGAGCCCCATCTCGAGTGCTAAGTTTTTTCGATGGAAGACGACGACTTCTAGCCTCTCCACAACCTCAAAGGGCTCTTGAGCCCCGTCTCGAGCGCTAAGTTTTTTTAATGGGAGACAGGGACGTTCTGACCTCTCCACAATCTCAAAGCGCTCACGAGCCCCGTCTAGAGCGCTAAGTTTTTTCGATGGGAGATGACAACTTTTTGGCCTCTCCACAACCTCAAAGCACTCTTGAGCCTCGTTTCAAGCGCTAAGTTTTTCTGATGGGAGATGACGATATTCAAACCTCCTGACATGTGAAGCGTTCTCGAGCCTCGCCTCAAGCGCTAAGTTTTTTCCATGGGAGATGGCGACATTCTGGCCTCTCCACAACTTCAAGCGCTCTCGAGCCCCATCTCGAGCGCCAAGTTTTATTCGATGGGAGATGGGGTAATAACTTACCCTATCAATGAGAACCAGCCAACAAGTTAGAATAATTAGCTCCTTATGTCCAAGGCCATGCCTTGGTGAGTTGATCACTCTGCGCAAAGTCATGCCTCAGGCAAGCCAAGTATCCTACGCTTTAGTGCACATGTCCTTATCACTCAACCCCAGCTCCAACTACAAGCACTTGGCGTACACCCACTCGCATCACGAGAGACCCCTCGGTGAGTCAATTAGCACGCACTTCACTGCACACCTACTCGCTCCGCAGGCAACCCGCCAGCCTTGAGTGCTTCGGGCCTTTGTCTCGACATGGCACGACTCGGCCTCGATGGGAGATGACGATGTTCCAGCTATCTCGGTCACTCCTCAATGGCTCCGCCTTAGCATCATACAACTCACCCTTGATGACACTCTCTCGACCGAACCCATCTCGGCTCTATTGGAATCTCCTTGAATAAGTGACCCCCTTTGATTGGTGGTTGTACCTTGGAGGGCAACAACACGCCGCCTCGGTGCGGTGTGATCAGCCTCGAGAGCACTCCCTCTGTTGAATATAGCTCCGCATCGAGCGCTCCTCGCTTCGTAGGCCAAGCCTTCGTGAGCCGAGCACACGACACCCCGATGCGTGCCATCCCATTTAGCGTGCCATGTCTATGTGGCCGAGTAAATAACATCCTAGCACTTATCCCCTCACCTCGAGGGTCAAGCCTTGTAAAGTTGGTCTTAAGCACGTGTCGCCCTTGCACATCTTGGCGCGTTGACGTATATCGACCAACCACATCTCAATGTGTCACCCAGCTCAGTGTCGCCCATCGAGCTCATACCAGTTGACACATGCGTGCTCATCGGCCTCATGCGCTTTGAATCTCCACCGCACCTCGGATGAGCGGTTCATCCACGCACATCTCGACGCGTTCGCACGAAACGGCACATTCACTTGAGGGTGCCATGTGTCTCGGACTAACAAGTTGGCCACGCTCATTGATGCGTGTTCACACGAGTCAACCTTGTGCACATCGGCATTATATTGCTCCTGAGGGCTATGCCTCGGCCACACCCAAGCGAGTCGAGCTTGGTACCTTAACTCCTACCTTCACATCTCAAATGCCATGAGTTAAGAACTCCTCCACGTAATTTCAGTGTCCCAATCAGCCAACACATGATCCCACGACTATATGTGACTTCACACCATTTTTTCACGTGATGGTGAAACCCCCGATGTGACCCGAAATTGTCCCGGTGGAGCAGCGCCCCTTCAGTGAAGACCAGCGGAACCCACCTCGGAGTGTATGCCCAACTCGTCGCGTCAAATTCACGCGAGACCAACCCTAGACGGGGTCCGAGGGCCAACCTCGCCGAGGTACGATACATCGATGAACCCACTCCGGACGAGGTCCAGGGACCAACCCTGAATGGGATTCGAGGGCCAACCTCGCCGAGGTACGACACATCGGCGAACCCACTTTGGGCGAGGTCCTAGGACCAATCCCGGAGAGGGCCCGAGGGCTAACCTCACCATGGTACGTCACATCGGCGAACCCACTTCGGACGAGGTCCGACGACCAATCCCGGACGGGGTCCAGGGGTCAATCTCGTCGAGGTACAACACATCGGCGAACCCACTCTGGACGAGATCCGGAGACCAACCTCGGATGAGGTCTGGGGGCCAACCTCACCGAGGTGCGATACATCGGCGGACCACTTGAAGGTGGCAGGACCTGCTTGGAGAAACGTACGAAAGTACCCTAGGATGAACTAGGTACCGAGGATAACGATGTAACTTCGCATGTCTACCCCCTCACTCTATAAATAGGCTCCGGTAAATAGGAGAGGGGAGGCCATTTTGTAACTTCTACTAAACATATGCAATACATCCGTACGACTCCTTTGTGTGTGATTCTTGTGGAGTCCCCTTCGCACCCTCAGCGGTCGACACGTCTGACGGGGGGTGCCACAAGTTTATTCTCGGATCTCGTATCGATGACAATTCTTTTGCTGGTGTTTATATATGAGCAAATTAATCATGGAGGACCAAATCTTCAATTTTTATTCTCTCTTGCATTAATGTTTCCTCCTGATTTCATATGTACACTAGTTTGAGTTAATTTATACTCTTGGAAGTGTAGGTGTCATGTTGCATGACAATAAGTAGTGTGGTAGTGTCATTTGGGGTATATGAGGTAGCATGGATGCAATTGTGAGCCTGCTCTCGAGACACATACTAGTTGTCATCGTCTCCCTCCACGCATGATTCTTGGAGTTAGTGTCTGACATACTAGGTGTCACCTTGCATGATCTCCTCCGCATACCAGAAGGCAAGGGCATTAGCGTGTGGCAGGCCACCTGTTGCTTGACGCGGCATATTGCCAGATGAGAGGTCGTCTTGTAGTCTACTGCATGATAGGAGTTTGATAGACTCTTTACCGTGTATTTTGAGGATGATATAAGTGTTAGTTTTACTAATTCGTTTAAAAATATTATTTTTTTCTGGATGTTTAAACTCGACGCACTGGACCAGTACGCGGGTATCGGTATCTCCGCATTTTGGTGGCTTCAGATGACGCTAAATGGTTAAGGAACAGGCGCGACCGTCACGCGTCTTAATGCTTCCACTTGCCAGCAACGTGTGTACCGCACTCCCTCCCCTGCACTTTCCTGCAGCGAGACGTTGAAAACTTGAAATGTGCACTCTCTCGCAACTTTGAAGATTGCAGTTGCTTTTTGTTTATTCGGATCGGCGATTCTGCTCGTCTGCTGTGGCTGTGAATTAACGAAGAGTACAAGTGCTGATCAAAGCGGGGAACCGCCATCTCCGTTTGGACGGCAGTGCATGGTCTCGCTTGCTTGCCTTTCCTGTAACGTGCATGCAAGCACGCCATTGACTCTGATTAGTACGAACTCCTATACTGTATGTGTTTCTAATTCTGCGAAGAGCTTATAATAATGCTGGGATGGTGGCACCTTCATGCACGCCAATGCAAAATATGCAATCGTACAGCCAAGGAGATTGCGTATCACGCAGACCATGTGGGCTCTGGCCATTTCATCCGATCTAGGCAGCAGTTACTGGGTTCAGTGATCCCCCCGTTTCCATGGGAATGTACGTATCGTAACAACGCTGCAAGGGTAAGCATGGGTGAATGGGTAATTAATCACCTGAACCTGAACGGATCCTCTACAGTGCGGTACAGACACATTAGTCTGCTTGAGATGCAGCACGAACTAGCTAGGACATGATCAATCTGTCGCATGAGATCGAGCGCATTGCATTTATTTATTTCTTTTCATTTACCGCGGTTTGCCGCATTCTCCAAACTCTTTTTAACTTGGACTAATGGCATGCGTAACATCATATTGCCTAGCTAGATTGACCACATTCAAATGACGTTTAGGCATGCACCATCGAAGATTACTTCCACACACTCGCTCCACTGTTAGCCTGTTACGACCTACGAGCTAGTTTCCTAGTGTGAGCTGTTTCTAGACGGAGGAGTGCAGGACCCCATTTGGCCATTTCTGCGTCATGGTTACCGTTCGCAAGCATTAATGCAGAGCGCCAGAGCGGGCGTTCTTCTTATTGCGAGGTTTCCCACTCGGCCCTCTCATCTCGCCTTTCTCCAAAGGTAGCCTCCAATCCTTCATTTTTTTTTTTGCGCCTGGCTTGTGCAGCAAAGTATTCTGGGATTCGTTCTCTCTTCAGCGCCTTCTTCCTTTCGGGTTCCAGTAACCAATCCAATTAAATCGATTCGTTTGTTCGATCTGCAGACCCTACAAACTTGGCCCGCGAGTAAGCATGGCATCGTCGCCCGATCCGTCTATGGAGACGGAAGCACCCGACGCGCCCGTCACCAGGGAGCGGAAGCTCAACCCCGACCTGCAGGAGCACCTTCCCAAACCATGTACGGAACCCCCTCCTCTTCCTCGCTTAGATGCTAATCAGTGATCGAAAAGAGATAATCTTCTTTTCCATTTCTGCTTTAATTTGCTGTTCCGATCGCCGTGTCGGCGTGTTGTCACGGTTGATCGGTCGCTGTACTGGTTGAACAACTGCAATTAATCTGCGTGACCGCGTGTGTGCATTACTGTCCGGCTCAGTACTGTAGAGCCACTGCAGATTTTAGACTTATCACAAAGATGAGAGATCATTCTTAGCCTAATAGTATCAACAGTAAAAAAAAAACCATATAGATCATTGCTACTTTTGTTACTCCATTTGTTAACAACTTAACATGAACGGTGCGAGCCTGAGACAATACCGTCTTTTTTTCTGATTCAAGAGAACCGTACTCCAGCTCAAAACGCATTGATTGTTTTTGTCTTCGGGTACTGTTCCATGCAGATCTCGCGAGGGGTCTTGCCGCCGTGGACCCGAGCCATCCACAAGGGACCCGGGGGCGCGACGCCCGCGGCATGAGCGTGCTTCAGCAGCACGCGGCCTTCTTCGACCGCAACGGCGACGGGATCATCTACCCCCGGGAGACCTTCCAAGGTTAGGTGACGCGCCCATGTCTGACGCGATTCCTCATCTCGCGAACAATCAGATCAGTATTGTCTCTCCCGTTTCGGACAAACAAGGATTCAGAAATCACACTTTTTATCCCGATGCACCAAATGAGATTAGAAATGTAGAGTTGCGTGTAAAGCAGAAATATTCTCTCCAATCAATAATTATACTTCTGCAGCTGTCATGAGACTTTTTTTTTTGCACCTCCTTGTTTTTTTTTTCAGGCCTTCGAGCAATAGGGTGTGGGTACCTTGTATCCTTTTTTGGTTCCATACTCATCAACCTCGCCCTCAGCTATCCTACTCAACCGGTAACGTTTGGCCTCTGTATTAGTACATGTTTGCCTTTTGCAAAATACTACGCTCTTTGTCCAAGTCTTGCTCTGGACTAGATCATCTCAAGCCAAAATTATTGTGACTATCACAAGTTTTTGTCTGAATGTCACATCACTTCCTTTTGTAGTGACGAGATATCTGTAGGCTCTCTAGTGACTTTTCTTTTAGAGTAACTTTAGTAACCAATAGACTTCGTTGCTTTAGCTTGGACTTGATGTGTCACCACTTTTTTTGTGAGGAGACACTTATGAATTTGCGTTTTATTATTATTTATGCAGGGATGGATACCTTCACCTCTGCTTTCCATTCATATTAAGAATATTCATAAGGGTAAGCATGGGAGCGATTCTGAAACCTATGATACTGAAGGGAGGTATGTACGCATAACTATTAAGTCAAGCTCTTTCTCCAGAAAAAAAAATCACAGCTTTGATAGTGTTTCATCGATAAAATCTCTAACTAGTTTTTACTTACTCTTTTATAGGTTTGATCCATCAAAATTCGATGCTATATTCAGCAAGTATGGTCGAACTCAGCCAAATGCTTTGACAAAAGACGAGTTGAACTCGATGCTTAAAGCCAATCGTAATATGTATGATTTTATTGGCTGGTAAGTGCATAGCTGAATTAATAATATTGTTTTTTTACCTATTTTCGGTTACAATTCTGATAATTGGTTGGTATTCCGCTGATGTTGTATTCTTTATACAAGACTATACAATGTTGGAAAAAGTAAGTGACATGCTCAAGCATTTGACAAGACTATAGTCTAGTAGATCTCCTACCAAATGTTTGCTATTCCTGTGCAGGACGATATGATACTGCTTTACTTTATGTGCTACTATACAACCTGTTCTTCTTCTTGCGAGGACCACTACAACCTGAACCTGTTCAATTGAAGTTTGCTCTTAAAATGCCATTTCTGAATATTTATCATCTGATCTGTGTGCCTACAGGATTGCTAGCGCGGGTGAATGGATGCTACTCTACAGCGTGGCAAAGGATAAAGAAGGCCTGTTGCAACGAGAAACCATTAGGGGCCTCTACGATGGCAGCCTATTCGAGCGACTACAGGACAGCAAGAAATCTCCCTGAATGCTCCATTGAGTTGCGCAGTTCAAACGAAGTGTTGTTACCTGTTAGTTCAACATTTGCTCTTAAAAAGCCTTAGCAGTCAGCATGGTGTAATTCAAATAAAAACAATGTTACATCGCACAATATAGGCGTGTTTCGTTTTTTTTTTCTCTTACTATCATGTAAAGGAAGACCTTCTGATACTTGTGCCATCCTTTGTTCGCCTCAAAATTGCTAGATGCTACAAAATCATTCTATTGTTGGGTCGGAGGTTTTGTGCGGAAAATCACCATTTATCCGTTCCACGGCCTCTAATTCCATAAAGACGTTGGAGATGCTGTTTCTAGTAAAATGTTTTGGTATATTTAGATGAGTACAACAAAGTTCTTACATTGGTGTAACAAAATTATCAGATTTCGAACAGACCTAGTCGTCCATTTATGCTTTTTACGCGGGTGTTCACAAAATTCAAGCACCCGTATATCTCAATGTGATGGCACGCATCCGTCCTACCCCTATCTCGTTTGGTTAGTGGGCTCCTGTAGCTTCAGTAGAAGCAAGGAGCCTGTGAAGCTACCCAGAGGTTACGCTTCCGGCTTCTCTGGCTTCGGCATCGAAAATTGGTGAAGCAAGCCCGGAGTGTTTTGATCCGTTAGCTCCGGCTTCTCCTCCACAAGCTGGGAGTTGGGACCTGGGCAAGCAGGCACTGCCGGCGGCGCGGCAAACACCGGCTCATTCCATGGCCACCGTGCTCCACCTCCCTGCAAATCCAAACCCTACGCCTAACCCCACCTCCTCCCTACGCCCTCCGCCGCCTGCCGTCTCCGGTGAGCTCCACTTCCGCCTCTGCCACCCCTGCCGCGCCCGCGCTCGAATCCACCTCCCTGCCGCGTTCGGGAGGAGATAGCCCACGACGGCGGCGGCCGAGCGCAGATGACTACTACGCCATGCTCAACATCCGTCGCGACGCCACCCTCCAGGAGGTCAAGAGCGCCTACCGCACCCTCGCGCGCAAGGTGCTGTTCTCTTCCTTCCTCTCCTATGCCCCCCTCGAAGCTGCTGTTTTATATTCACTTCCAATCTTCCATTTTACCTGCAATTATATCATCATGGCGAGATAGCGGGATGTGATTGAGTTGAGCCACCTCCCACCTGCATAATTCTCCGGTTCCAACATGGGGAATCCGAATTACCAACATATGCATCTGCTGCTCAATTTTTGTTATGTATAAAAATTGAGGTAACTTTTCGCAAATTTGGATCGTGGCAAGCGTGCTGTAACGTTACACTTTGGAGCATTTTCACTGAGATGTTGGGGGTTTGCTTGTGTGCCCTTGTACAGATCGTGTGCTCTGTCTGACTTGGGGCAAATGTAGATTTTTCATAAAGCTATATATACCGGGTATTTACTGTTTGCAGAAAGGTGTAGTAGAGCGGACAGGGTTAAGTAATTTATTGGTGACTACCTGTATAGTATTCTGCAACCACAAAGATATATGAGAACATGACATTTGCTACTTTCTCACTATTTATTTGGCTGTTTCATCGTATTTCAAACCCATTCAGTTTTCCTTAAAGGAAAAGGATCGCTGATATGCTTCTTTGTGTTGGAAGATTACTGGGCTATACACGGGCAATGCGGTTTACAAAGTAAACCCCAAGTGTGTCATTTTTGGCTGTTCTTTTCTGAGAGATCCTACCTGTACTCTATCATATGCTGTGTTGATTCTCTTCTTAGATTTCCATCCATGTGTAGTTGGTGCTGGAGCTCACCTTGAACATACTTTCTTGGTTGCTTTCTATTGAAGTGCCACCCCGATATGAACAAGAGCCCTGGGGCAGAAGAAAAGTTTAAGGAGATAAGTGCTGCATATGAGGTATCTTCTGCCCTCCGGTCTCTGCTTAAGTGCCGAAGGAGTTTGGCAATAAGAGATATGCTGAGTGGTAGATTATTATACAAAGATTTGGTTATTCATTTATTCTCTATCTCTTAGTAATAAAATAACCTGATTTATTTCAGTATGCTGTACTTTATATGCAACATAACCTGATGTGGTTGTTCTCTATCTCTTAGAGATACGCTGTACTTGAACAGGTACAACAATTTCATCAAGCCATTTGCAAAACCTGTTACTTATAATGATAGTTGTAACTTGAAGCTCCATCTAAAAAAAGGCCAAGTTGAAACTACGCAAACCTTTAGTTTGTGTGCATATGTTTGCTTCACTGTCCAAATTAGCTGTATTAACTATTAAGGGGTACTGGTGACCTTTATACTTGCTGGTAACTTGTTTATCAACAGCATCCTGAAATTGTAATGCAAATTGCTCTGTAATTTAACTGGTATACTAGATTATAGTTTGATATACTTTGCTGTTACTACAATCAACGGCTTTACATGAGTAGAGAGTACTTCCAAAATGTGATGTTAGACAATGTTATCAGATGACTACCCTTTTATGCGATTCACTTATTCTGTAATGTCTTTTAGATTCTATCGGATGAAGAGAAAAGGTCTTTGTATGATAGCTTTGGAGAAGCAGGCCTTGGTGGAGATTATGGAGGTGGAGATTTTGGCACCCATGGGGTATTCATTTTATTCCTTTTCAATCAGCTCCTTTCCTAATTTAGGCATCGATTTTTCCTAGATGCTATTTTCTTCAGCTATTTGTATTCAATATTCTTCAACTATACTGGCAATTGGTGCCTAAATTTCATTTCATGTTTACCAATTACTAACATTAACTCCTGGTGCAAATGGCCTCCTCTCGCGTGGGCCACGTCACCGGAAAAACGTGCGATGTCGGGTCTTCGTCGGACGGCCGAGATTGCGTGGGGATGGAGAGGCCCTTCGGACGCGCGGATCGTCATCGGACGGCTCATGTCGCGTGGGGGAGCACCTCAGCATAGACCCTAATCCCACCCAGTTCTCTCCTCCTGTCTCCTCGCTTGCTCGATCCCGTGTGCCGCTCCTTCCCTCGCTCTATTCCCCTCCACCTCCTGTCCCCTCCCTCTCCTCCCGTCGCCCTCTCACTTGGCCCGCTGCCCACCCTCGGTCTCCTCTCCACCACCGCCTCCGTGCCTCCCCTCCCTTCCATCCCCTCGCCTCTCGCTAGGGCCGCCGGTCCCTCCTCCCTACTCCGCCCTCTCTCCCTTGTGCTGCGGCCTACCTCCTCCTCCCCATTGCCTCGATCTCCTCCCATGCCGTCGCGCTCCTCCTTCCTCCCCGGCCACCGCCTTGGCTCCTCCCCTCCCTTCCATCCCCTCATTTTGCGCCCACTTAGGCCGTCGCCGCTATCACCAGTGAGGGTACTGGGACCAGTGGTGGAGCGGCTGCAGTGCAGGCGTAGAGCGGGGAGGTGGGGGCGAATCAAGCCTGGGATGGAAAAGGGAGGGGGACGGGTAATCAAGGCCGGGATGGAGAATGTAGCGGCGTGCGGGTGGTCGGGGAGGAGGAATGTCCACGGCAGTGAGCAGCCGGGCATGTCAAACGTGATCGGCGGTGGTGGTTTAGAGTGGGTAGGAGAGGGAGTGGCCGGGACGGGGACCTCCACCGTTACCACCCTCCACGACCTACCATCCCTGGGCCTCCTCGGCTTCCAAGAACTTGCCGCTCCTCCTAGCGCTGGACATGGCCGGTGAGAGATGTCTTTGCTCTCCACCCTTTGTCTTTGTTGCCTCCTCCCATCTTCTAGAACTGACATTTCTTGACCTGTTTCTTGGCTTCAGTTGCAGCCCACTGCGATTGTCTTCGACTTCATCATCGTGTTGCAGTGAAGGCAAAGCAACCGAGAAAAGCGCGCCAATGACCGCATCATGGACGGTGGGGCTTACGCCCGTGGCTAAGTACCAGATTAGAACCTCTTCTATAGTGATTATAGTCCTGGTAGTCTTTGCCTATATAGTTTTTGCATCAGCCGAGATTGCTTCGCCCATTTCAGAAGTCTAGGTGTTCAACATCGATGTTTTGCGTGCTTTCCTCTAGAGGGTTGCTTGCGGCAGATAACTAATACATGGGCAATATCATGTTGTCTCACTTGGTTCTTTCTACGACCAGCATTGGGTGTTTTTTTGCAGTTTAATTACTATGCACCAAAAGACCACCAGAAGAGGTGGCCATTGCTAATAACCGAGTCTGCCATAGCCATTTGTTTTTCAGTGTTTGCTTCTAGAATATGGATTTTTGCTGAAAACCCTTTGTTTGCTTCTTCCTTCTCATTCTCTTGCTGTTTTCTGTATTTTTGCAGGTCTGTCATCCTCTCAGGTCACTGGAGCTAGCTGTGGCTGCTGCTTTTTAGTGTGAAAAATTAGACAGAATGTTGCCTGGGTGGTCCTTCCACCATCATGATAAAATCTGGGATAAATACTCCTTCACTAATCTTTGCCAAGCCATTTATATATTATCTCGGTAAGTCCTATAGAGATGTCCACTTATTTGTTGCGAATTAAAATTTAGCGCCATATTTTTGTGTTTGGGATGCGTTATTATTTTTTGCCTGTGAGATCTCCTATGATAAAAGCTTGACGTTGTTGTACAACAGCCATATATTAGTGCAGATAAGCTATGCATGTAGGATTCAATCAGAATGACTATTGCTGCTGAATTAAATCTGTTTCATGTGCATATGTCTCTTGTTTCCTTTTGGTGTACAATTTGTTTTTGTGCTTTACTAAAATTCTTCTCACGGTGATAAAAAAACAGAATTCATGCTATGGTGATGGTGGTTGGTGATAGCAGAAGAGGTAGCTGCTACCCGACGTGTGATAGGCAGGTGCTTTATTATTTCCTCACCCTGCCTTTCCTCTCTCACAAAGTATTGTTGTTTCCTCTTCTTTTGAACGGTCAGTATTGTTTTTCCTCACCTTGCTTTTGTTCTTCTTTTTGATTACTCTGATCTCCTTGCAATTTTATTCTGTTTGTGAACCTCTGTACAGCTGTGACCATAATAGTTGTATTGAGGATTAGGAAAATAAGGAAACTATTATATGTCGCATGGAGCTGTAGGTGTACCTCTTCTATTCTTTGAACCTTTTGTTTCCTATTTTGTGAGTCTAGCCAATATGGCCTACAAAATGCTAGGTGCATTCACAGCAAAAAAGGATAGATGGACACTAATATTCAGAATCGTGAAAATATGACAATTAAGGACCACCTAATCAAGGGACGGATGTTTTGATTTTTTATGACAGTTTCTTTAATTTCTATCTTTTCTATTAGAGCTTTTGACCACATCTGATGAACTTTTATATATAGCAGTAGATAGTCTCTGTTGTAATAGACAATCACGTACATGGACTGATTAGATGTCACATTGCTCGATCCAAGGCTTGAGATAATGTAGATATGTACACACACTATATTTCTTTGAAATTATTACACACACTAGGTTATGAGGCAATCGCACAATTGCAATCATACTTACCACAGTTAAATTGCTTGTTTGTGAGATACTACTAGATGGAATACTCCTATATACTCATTCTCCTCGAAGAGCTCGGTGTGAGTATCTTCAATCCTCCTCCTCCTTCCATTCTAAGATGTATGTTACTGTCGTGTTACTTGACGATCTGTTTTCCTGATTTTAGAATTGGCTTATTCTGTTTGGATATGTTCGGATTTTTCTTTGCACAAGAGTAAAAAATTACCATAGTGATATATGTGCCAGCTTAGGTGCCCACAACATCTAATTTTCTAAGCCTTCCTTTTATTTCAGATTCCTATTCATTATACTTATGTGCTGCTAATTTATAGATGTTGTAGGTTCACATTTAGATACCTATATACTAGTCGTAGACTGGTCGAACATAATCATTAAGTAGTCGTAAACTGGTTGTAAGGAGTTACGAACTGGCCGTGACTAAATATGAACTAGTCGTATAGAGATACGAACTGATCATAAGTGATTAGGACCTAGTCGTAGATCATATTGCATTAAGGTTCGTCCGATATAATTTATGTATATTTGGGAATCGTTATGTCCTGTTAGGAACCGCTAACGACTCGTGGTCGGAAAAAGGTTTCTGAATCATAACCGATTGCACATTAATCTAACGGGTCGCACACTTAATGGGTTGGAACAAATATGTTCGGATAGGATCCGTCATGAGTTCTATGATACATGAGGCTATTGATATGTACGACAGGGAACGTGAGTTGCTCCATCGAAACCCTAGCTGTCATCTTCTTGAGAGTTATACCGTGAGAGTTGGAGCTAGCACAACGGTGCATGGTATTCATCTCTGGACATGTGGATACCGTAGAAGCGCTATTGCGGTCGCTGATGCGTTAAAGGACGATCCACAACTTCACAAGGGGCGCGATTGGTTGCTGGATGAGACGATCGGCGACGAGGACGCTGGACGGACGATCGACTATGACCACTACATCAACGCGCTCTAAATTGGATCCAGCTACTCTAACTATTCTTTCGCTGCATTGGGCGTCTGGTGGTAACAATTTACGATCTCTTGCTTACATGACATCCTGATTTGCGTGATAAAAATTTTGAATTATCAGCTAACGTAGCCTTCCTGTGCCTCTTCATTTACTTACTGGCAGTAAAGTAGTTCTGTAGCAGTTAGGTCAACGCAAAAGGTTGCAGGTTTAGGTGCGGGTTTTCCGATTAAGATGAGAGTAGTGGGTGCACGTACGGATGATAGCGTGTTCCTTTGGTGATTAGAAAACTTTAATGTAATCATCTATACTACTAGTTTTCAAATGTCACTAAGATAGATTACGTGTTTCTTTGGTGATTAGAACTTGACATTTGACAGGCCGCAGCGATGGACAAAGCCTCCGTGGTTGGGCCTGGTTGGATTTAATACGAAAATTAAGCTCCGGTGCGTTTAAACGTCGTTCGTTTGATTCTGAGATGTAGGATGAATATCCACCGAACAACTACTGGGTGGGTAAAGTTTCCATCCGACAGTCATTTTGAACTAGTTTTTTACGTGACTGAACCGGGCCGGATTCGATTGGTGATTAGGGCCGGGCCCAATCCAGCGGTTCCTTGATACAACTCATGCATGGTAGCATGGGTACTCTTCAAGTTCTCTTTCTCCACCGAACTGGAATCCGGCCATTATTCTTCGTTCTTAAAAGTTACTAAAAGGCATTACTGGATATATAAGTCATACCGGTGGTTCCACATGCATGCACATCCTGTTGCCGGCAAGCATTGCAGGATTTATCAAATGCATGCCAAGATTTTTTTATCTTCAGAATATCTCATGTTGACATATCGCCCAAACTAAAAGTTTTTGTATGGTTGCATCAAATCGTGCTTTTCGGCTTTTGTACTAAATATCTCCCAAAAAAAGTCAACTTACAGTGAATATTCTCACCTGAACAACTGTTTGATTAGTTGTTACAAAGTCGTCCCTTATACTGTAGTTGCTTGAAGTTTCGACAAGAGAAATTTTACGGTACATTCTTCCGGTAGTATAAATGAAATTTGACAATCGATTTGTTAAAGACATAATAAATATTTCTTTGTATTTATAATTTTTCGTTGGGTATTATGGACTTTTCTAATTATGGATGAAAATATTCCTATATTATCATGTGATCCCCCCACACGAACAATTACAATTATACCGTTTTATGATTCTACTACTTATACTATCAAGTATAATATAATTAAATCACAACCAATCTAAACCATTGGATTAGAAAGAATAAACAACCTATATTAAATTAAATCGTACCGTAAAAGAGCTCGTCGACCATTCGGCAATGGGTGCTCCTTTTGTACAGCGGGTGCTCCTTCTGTAAGAGAGCGCGCGAGAGATGAAGGCGAGAGGCCGGATTGCACGGTGAGATGCGAACTGAGCTAGTGGCCGGCATTGCAGAATTTATCGAGTACAAGGCCTCCGTGTTAGTTGTCAATCGTCATATTTACACCCGACGATTCATCCAGCCAGCAAACTACCCCCTCCGCTGAGTTCGTTCATTGACTTCGCCACGGTCATCCTGATCCACGCTGCCAGCAGCCAACGGCATCTCCCGGGCAAGCATGGGCCGTTAATCGGAGGAAAAAGAGATTATACGGCGATCCCCTCGCCGATGCCTTCCCGGCCTAACAAATGCGCGCGGAGCGTACACACCGCGGTCCACGGCACAGCCCACATTACTACTAGCTGCGATCAGCTGTGTTGCCAGGCAACTTACAGATGCGAACAAATGTAGCAGTACATTGATGCTCTTAATACAGGTACAGCGACAGAACAGACACCTTCTTATATCGGATTTCTAAGGAAATACAGTGTTTATTAACACATTACAGGAGGAGCACAGACTCTAGAAACAGGAAAAATGGACACTTTTGGCCGTATGACGCACGAAAATTCCCCATTTAGCCCCCTTCTGCAAACATTTCCAAAAATAGCCCCCTCAGGCCACCTGCTGCCGTGGGGGCGGCGTGAGCCATTTAGCCACTGCTTTGCCGTCCCGACGGCGACAGTGGCCCTCCTTTTTTAAAATATAATATTTGTTAAACAAATTTTTAAATATAATAAATAAGCTCAAAAATTATGAAACTTTGTATGGAGCCTCCGGCATAGTGTGCTTGGTTGTGTAATTTTTTGAATTTTCTCAATTTTTTGTCTCTGCATGATTCTTTGAAGTCAAATTTTTGTATGAATTTTTAATATAGGCGAGGTCCGAACATTATGAAAAATTTTGTCGGACTCCTACAGAGGACTTGATTGTGTAAATTTTATGTTATTTTATATGCTCAAAGATTATCTCGAGAAATTGAGGTCTAGGTGTGAAAATTATGGCGAGGCGTTTGAAATTAGGGTTTCTTGATTTCATGTGACTCGAAATGTGTGAAGTTTATTACCACATGAGTACTCTTAGCGCTATGATTCTTGATCATATTTTTAAAGATGCCAAGAAGCGATCTAAAGGGGTTGAGAACGTTGTGATTACGAAGATACCTTAAAACATAGAAGAATCAATGTCGATGTCAATAATTATTTACGGAATTCCGGAGAAGAGGCATATTTGCAATATAGTATTATTTTGATGGCTCGTGAGGCCCAAAATCGAATTGTATTGCACTCATGAATGAAGCACGTTTCATGTGGTCACATGGCATGTTGGTTCGGCTAATTGGTTTAGTTACATACGCTACTAGTGCGGTACATTCGACACAAGCCTCCGGGCCATGTAAATCGCATGCCTTTAGGAGATAGTAAAAACATGCCTAGTAGAAGAGGACTACTACTGAATGGCCCGACCTCTTTGTGTGGACCGGGCCATTGCCCTTCCTCCCGAGCTTGGCGTTGTACTCCTCGCCGCCACCTGGCCTCGGCCGCCATTTCCCTCTTTTTCACGATCCGCTCGCGTGCCTCGCGCTCCTGCGCTGCGCGCCTCGAGATGGGCTGCGTCTCCGGTGGATCGCTCGTTGCGCTCTTGATCAAGCGATCCTCCTCCGGATCTCGCGTCCCTTTCGGCATTCCACTCCTCGAAGTCGGTGCCGCCAGGTCGTGTGGATGGATTTCTAGGTCGATCCATGGCGGAAGCCACGAGGCTCCGGTGACTACGGGTGAGCGGGAGAGGCGTAAGTGCGTATTATGAAAGAGAGTTGGTACATGAACTTCTTGTAAGTACTCCTTACCATTGCCGATAGGTTCTCGTATCCCAACGGCGGTCGGGATAGTCGGAGGAGTAGTTGGGACAACCCGATGGCGCATCTGCCGAGGCTCGATCGGTGCTTGGATTTGAAGAACTTGCATGTGTCCTGCCAAGCGGAGGCGGCGTCTCCCTCTGGCGGGTGTTGCGGCGAATGCTCGGTTGGGGCGTTCGGCGAGGGTTCTTTGCTCTGAGGGCTTCATTGCGAAGAGCTTCCATCTGGCACGCCGGTCTTGCGGGTCCGACCGCGACATCCCTAGCTTGTTCGGCCGTCTTGTAGAAGCCCGAGCTAACTCGCGGATCTCGTCCCATTATACGCCTCTTGTCCATCCTAGCGTGGCGAAGCAAGCTCAGTGTAGCAGCGTGGTTGAGTTTGGTTGTGTAGTTCATGTCTTTCACCTTGTTTTATAGGCCACATGGTTGGCTTGGTGTGGTTAAGTTGGCGTGAGTGGTCGGCGTGGGAGGGTGTTGTCGCGTCTGCTGCGAGTGGGGTCATTCGCCTTGAAAAGTGGTGAGGCGGGGTGTTGTCGCGTCTGTTTGGCATAGTGCGGTCATTTGATCTGAAAAATTTGGCGGCGGGTGTTGTCGCGTCTGTTTGGTAGAGTGTGATCATTTGATCGAAAAAGTGGCGCGGCGAGGTGTTGTCGCGTCTGCTGCGAGTGTGGTCATTCGATGCGAAAAATTTGGCGAGACATGGTGTTGTCGCGTCTGCTGCGAGTGTGATCATTCGATGCGAAAAGGCGGGCGGCGGTGTTGTCGCGTCTGTTTGGCATAGTGCGGTTATTTGATGCGAAAAGGCGGCGGGGTGTTGTCGCGTCTGCTGCGAGTGTAGTCATTCGATGCGAAAAATGGCGGCGGGGTGTTGTCGCGTCTGTTTGGCATAGTGCGGTCATTTGATGCGAAAAGGCGACGAGGCGAGGTGTTGTCGCGTCTGCTGCGAGTGTGGTCATTCGATGCGAAAAGTGGCGAGGAGGTGTTATCGCGTCTGTTTGGCATAGTGCGGTCATTTGATGCGAAAAAGGCGGCGAGCGGTGTTGTCGCGTCTGCTGCGAGTGTGGTCATTCGATGCGAAAAATTTGGCGGGGGTGTTGTCGTGTCTGCTGCGTAGTGCGATCATTTGGTCGAAACGGTGGCGAGGAGAGTGTTGTCGCGTCTGTTTTGTAGAGTGTTTGATTAATCGCACACAAAGTATTCATCTGGGACCTTGTGGGACCGAGGTTTGTCTGTGAAGCGACATGCGTTATGTCATGCAGTTGATAAATTAAAGTCGCGAGTACAAAAGTCGTTTATCTTGAATATTTGAGAGAACATTTTGTGTACAAAATGACAATAACTTCATGCACATGGATATTATATAAATGCACAATGACATTACATAACACGTTTGTCACGGCCATGATATTAGCTAGGGTGCATCGTCGTGTCGCCTACGGACGGCGTAGTTGATCCTCGGGAAAGGTGAATCTGTCAGGGAGTGGCGCATGTCTCGCGGCCGTAATCTGAGTGCACAGGAGGCGAAGCTGCGGTGATGTCGGCGTGGGGTCCGGCTCGAGCCTCGGCATCTCGTCTAGCCACCGTGCTCCTCCTGCGAGGAATGATACTCGGTGAGTTAGTCCTTGTTTTTTTGCGAGAGAAAATAGTTGTAACTCGTTAACGCTTACGAGTAGGTTGTTGTCTTGAGGATGATCCTCTGGCGGTCAGGTGTAGTCTTTGCCGCGTGTACCCTCCATACGTGTCGGCGAACCACGGGTCGCGATCCATAGTCGGATGAGCAGCAGTGCGCCAACGAGCCCAACCACTCGTCCCATGCTGAAGTCCGGTCGATGTCTGCGGTCGAATCCGTTGCCCGGCGAGGAAGTCGTGTCTTTGCGCCTCCTCTGTGATGACGATGGTTGCATCGATTCTTTGTCCCCTCGTAGTAGCCGCTAGAAGAAAGGTTAATGTCGGATACCTCCAGAAAATGAGTGCATGGAAAGGTATTGACAACGAGAGATGACATACACGTGGCCGGCGGCGGTCGGGCCGTCGGGGCCGACCGAGCCGTAGCTTCGGACGGCTCCGGAGTGAGACAGGCGTCGCGGACGGTGGTCTTGGGGAGGTTGCCGAGGCGGAGGGTGGAGGGTACCCTCGCGTCCGCGATCTTTGTCGCGTGCGTCGTTGTCGACCACAAGTCATGGCTCTAATCGCGACCCTCGCGTCGTCGGTCATGCCACGCCGGCGGCTAGGAAGCGATCGAAGGTGTTCTTGTTCCCACGCCAGTAAATTTCAGCACCCTCGCTGTTGTATCGATCAATGCGGTAATCTTGCAAGAAAACACGGAGTTAGTCTGAGCGTCTTTGCTGAAGAAATTGCTTGAAGAATGGGTTCTGCGCCTCGTCGTGCCGTCTTGCCGGTGTGGGTCGGGCCGGCTAGTCTGATGTCCTCCGCATGCCGACCCACTTGCGCTCGTGGCCCGATAAGTCGCGCTGGTGCGTGGAATGTACCACTGCGCAAGTCTGAGCGTCGTCTGGATGGAGTAGACGCGTGCCTCGTGCGGACGTCGTCGCCACCCTCTCGCTCCACGGCTCGTCCACGGCGGTATGTGCGCCTCGATCGTCGCTCTTGCGCCCTTTCCTCGTTTGCACGCAAGTGAATCTTAATGTCGAACATGTAAAGCGGGCATACGAGATAAAATTATATCAAAAAGGACATCTGGGTGGGCCTTGACTGCGATATGTCGTCCGCGGCGGTGGCACTCGCTTGATACAGGCGAGCTGTCTCATGACCCGTTGTGGATTATGCGGCTCGACCATGTGCGAAGACCGGTGGCGGTCGTCATCCAAAGTGGATCGTCCCGAGTGCCTGCGTCGATAATCCGTAGGGGCCGTGTGCGCAAGGCATCACATCCATGGCGCGGATGATCTCGGTCGTCTCGAGTCTCGAAGAGGTTATGGAACTCTGCGTCACGCCGCCTCGGTCTCTCCACAGGCCCACCCTAGGGTACCACGTGTCAACGTGTTCCCATTGTAGGCCCGTCGTGGGGTCGTCGCCGAAACATTGCCGTAATCTTTGGGCGGTCAGCGAATGCAGGTGCACCGTCTTTGCGGAAATAAGGGCGACCAAGCGGAAAGTGCTCCCATGACCACGGTATGCGGTGTAGCAAACCGCCGGGGCGGCTCCACGCCCGTCTTGCTGCCGAGTGGCATCGCATAACCCTCGGTAAGTGGCGCGAGCACGGCGAACCCCAAGCTGTCTTGCGGAACCTCGTCGGCGGCGTCGCGAGGACTCTGCCGGATGGATATAGGCAGGGTACCGCGCAGTCTCCACGTGTCGTAGGGAACAAGATCCATCCGAGCGAGGAGCGAAAGGTGCAGCGACGAGGTGTGTCTTGTTGCCTCATTGCCGCATCCACAGGCGGATCATGAACTCCGTGGCGAGGAATGTGGGATCTGGACACGTTTGCGAGGAATCGGAGGCGAATCATCGGCCAAGCGCACCTTCGATCCATCGCCCTCGGAGGTGGCACTCTTTGGAAGGCCATGCCGGCGGACACTGTAAGCATTGCTACATCCTCGAGTAATGGTCATCTCCCCACCGGAAGTGGAATGTATGAGTCTCGGTCTCCACCGATCCTGGCGTGAAAGTAGTGCGCGTCAAAGCGCAGCGCGTGCGGGATGTCCAACATGCGGGCGGGGCGGGGGCGGTGTCCGCGCACCGCGGGACGTCTGCTTCGTCAAGGGCCACCTCTCCTGGGCGCTCGGAGACCGAGCTCGGAGGGCGCCGCCGGCGAACCACGCCCGACAATCTGCCCCCATCCAGCGTGGGTCGGCGGCTCGTGCAGCGTCGTCAAGCTGGAGCTGCGCCATCTCCTGCGAATACCATAAAATATGTTAATGCGTACTTAAAACATGTCGTGTGCCATAATAAAACAAGGCAAAACATAGGATGAGAAAGAAAACAACCACACATGAGCATAGCGAGTTAACAAAGACCAAGATGACTTAACATTCCGTCAGTAAATAAAGACACATATTAAAGAACAACACTACGATTGCCTGCGACATAACATTAGTCCCATCGAAGGAATTACAATAAACAAGCGACATCACGACTTAGTAATTATATCTTGCTCGTTACGGTGCCTTTGCTTGCGCGTCTGCATTTAGACGGCCGTGATGGAGTGCCCTCTTGTCTTGCCTGATCTACAGCGGGCGGCGAACCCGTTGCCCACGCCGGTTGTCGTCCATGTCGTTCGGATCCGTCGTGTTGGCGTCTTCCACGGTAGGGTGTTTGATGCTCGTTCGGCACCAGCTTCACTGCCCGGCGGAGGTCTCGTAGTGTGTGTCGGCCGTCTGAATGAAACTTCGGCACCCCAGTGGCAAAGAGGTGGTGGATATCGTAGTACTCGGAGATGTAAGGCTCGAATATTGCCGCCACGCCGCGCGCGCCAGCGTACACATGGGAGCATGGTTTGTGCGAAAGCTGCGGTTTGTTGCGGTGCCGCGGCGCTTCTTCACCGTCGTGCGGACACGCTTCGATCCCCTCTAGCGTGGCCCATAACGTACTTCTCCCTTAGCGGGATCTCGAACTTACGCTGGCGCCATCCATGGTGCGAGTCACGTCGCGATCGCGCCTTGGCGATCTTTTTCTCCATGTAGGCATGCATTACCTCAGAAATTGTTTACCATCCTCCGGATGCTTCTTGGCCATCATGGCTCATTAGCGAAGTATCCGATGGTGCGGTTCGAGTCTCCTCCACGATCGCCGTGATCGGCGAGGAACGCACACCCTTCGGGACACCGTTGTACACCTCGACATGTTGGTCGTCATGATCCGTACCTCGCGCCATCCGTGTCGTGCGGCGGGGACCATTTCTCCGGTCGGTAGCGTGCGAGTTAACCCACCGTGTGAACTCCCCAACTCGCGGACCCTCCGGTAGATGCCCTGCCTCGGCATTCGCGAAGTCCCTTACATGCTTCGCGGTATCCTCATCGGTGTCTCCACACGCTTGAACTTTCTCCTTTGGTTACGCATGCGAGCTTCTTGAACATTTTCATGAGGTCCTTGCTCGAAACCTTGTGTGGAAGTTGGCGCGAGATGCCTCATGCACCAACGGCTCCTTACATCGTTCCACCGGAGCGGCGGTGCGTCCGCTTTGGATCGTGCTCAGCGCGACATCAAGCGACATTGCGGTCGAGATGACACACACACAGTCGATCTTGTACTACCGCTTTGCTTCACATTACACAGGAACCACAACCCGACTATCCGTGTTCTCGCTCTCAACAATTGCGAAGGCCACGGGGACTAGGCTGATCGTTACTTATCGGCCGCAACGGCGGTGAGGATGGTACCCTTGTACTTCCCACATAGGAAGGTGCCATCCATCGTCGTGCGGGGCGACAATGCTTGAAAGCTTGATCGCTGACGGAAGGCCCGAAGACCCTATCAAGAATAAGGCAATTTGGCCCTTCCGTCGGATGCACCGCTCTAGCTTGTTTATGTATGTCCGGGATTACATTCGCGATTTGATCTGAAATCTTGGTACTAGGTTGTAGGCCTCTTGAATGTGCAGAACATTCGCTCCACGACCTGCGTTTGGCCCGCCATGCCGTCTTGTAGCTCACGGGAACCCCACAATATTGGCAACCTCTGTCATGAGGATGTTTGGGAAATGGACACATCTGCGGTGGCGAGGTGGCTTATCGGTGGCAACATAAGAGGAGGTCATATTGCGGTGCTGTGAAGCGGTGAGCTAACTTCGCATGTGTGATCCTTGACAGACGTTATCAAAAACCCGTGCAGCGACCATGAACCGCTGCGCCGCGGACCTTCCAGCGAGATTCATCAACACACGGCGATGTGCGTGTCGGGGTTGGATCTCGCACCGATACATCCGGCCGATGTTAGCGGCGTATTTAGCAATAGCATCTTTGGCGGCGCTCTTGTCGAGAAGCGCGCTCTAGGAGCGGTGTCATCATTGAACCCCGCTCGGCACCCTCCGATGTGGCGAGAACCGGCGGCGTCGTTGCAGCGTCGTCAATCGTGAGGGCGTAAGCAATGTCGATGGTCACAAGCCCACCAACTGCATCTCCTCGATGCCGGCTTCTCCTTCGCCGCCTTAGAACTAGTTGTTTCCACGTCCTCCATGCTTTCCACCTCGTCCACAGTGGCTAGGTACTCGTGACAATCAATACGGTGCCCACCATCTCTCGCACCTTCATTGGGCTCGAAATTGGCGCGCGCCTCCTCGGTCTCCATCTCCCACGTCTTCGCGGCGTCTCCTCCAACACTTGAGACCAACGCAGCTCCTCCCACCAACAACTTCCCAAAACCACCCACGCCGGATGTCCCGTCCTCTCCACGAATGAGCGTAGACCATCGGCGGCGCATATATCGCGGCGGCGGGGTTGCAAACAACCCCATATAATTGGCCCATGAAGCGTCACATGTGACCTTCATAAGTTGCCAAATGGTCTCGCTTTGCACGATCGCAATCGAGGATACACCGCCTCGATGCCTGACTTCTTCCTTCGATGGCGCGATCGAGCGCGAGCGCACGCACCGCCTTAGCTCCAAGAGGCCCATGTCCTTGAGAGCGGCGCCGGATCACGGTGCGATCGCAACAGCAGTCCGCCGTATGGTCCGTCACGTACTAGGCCGTCCCGTGGAACACGAGCAGATCTTGTATCTCCGCCATGAAGTACCTAACACAAGAGCAACTTCACGACATACGTAATCTTGAAAACAAAAATTACATGGTTGCGAGTTCATCAATTTGTGTTCAAATATTTCGAAAAAATTACACAATACTCTTTGGATTCAAATATTTAAGTGGTTTACATGAGCAATTGGAATAAAATATTGAGATCAACGTAAATTTATTAATTCCAAATGGAGTTCATATGATTTTTCTATCCATGAAAGGTTGAAGTAAATTTTATTTCTCTTGTAAATAAAAATTCACAATTTTAAGGGTACTACAAAGTGTCAAACAAATTCTAAGTTAAAGTAAAAAAATCACTTGATTTCCCAAAGCATTTTAAGTTTCCATGCAGAGTTAGACCTAGCCTATAGCAATGACATGCGGGGTCTACTACATAGAATATTTTGCCATCTATTTTTGAAATAAAAACTTACTAGCAGTCGGCCCGTCTCTCTGCGTAGTGCATGGACCAAGGTCAATATACCTGTTAAGAGTACATAGATAGCGCTCAGTGAGGTCAGAACCGTCGGCGACTCTATTTCAATTGTACTTCTACTTGTAGAATGACCTCTAAATATTTTAATATTTTATGATGAGGTCCGTGATGATCGACATTTTATTCTAGATAAAAAAATCACACCGTTTTACTAATTAGAAGTTTCTTTGAGTAGAATCGGCGTAAGAAAATTTTTACTCGATAATTACTCGACTAATATAAATCATTACGCCTAACAACACTAATATTCAACTAATATAAATCATAATGCTAAGTCAACTAATATTCTACTCGGTGAAAATCGGCGTAATTCTACTCATTAAATACTCGAGTCTTATAAATCGGTCTTAATAAAAAATTGACAACACTAACAACAAAAGTCTCCTAAGTCAACTAATTACGCCTAATCGTAATGCTAACTCTTGAGTATTCTAATTACTTGCTAATCACACGTTTTCCAATTTTGCACCCATGCGAATTATAACTACTCGGTTGCTATCATTAATCTTACTACATCATAATCACATTGCTAAAATTTACTACAACTATGGTGCATGTGAATGCCACATACCTTTTATACCGCCTCGCTTCTCCCTCCTCTTACGGGAATTTGTTTGCTTCTCTCGCTCGCTCGCTACTGCTAATCTTCTTACGCTCACGTCGGAGGCGGCGAAAGCGACCAGTGCCTCTGCTTATCTGTGGCGACAAACTCGGTTTCTTTGCTCGCGCGCCCACGCGCCATGCCGAGCGCTCGGCGCGCCTTGCCCCTACAGCGGCCAGCGCGCAGCGTGGCGATGGTTGCCAACTTCTTTGCCGTCGGGGCGGCGGCGAGTTAACAACGTCTTGGCCGGCCGGCGCGCCCGCCTCGGCGCGTGGCGAGCCACGACCTCTTGCCGTCCCCCGGCGGCGGTCGTAACCTGCAACGGCAACCCGCCCGGGTCGGCGGCGCAGCCAGCGCCGCCACGTGCCAAGGCGGCACTTGCCGCCCCACGGCGGCGTGTGGTGAGAGGGGCTATTTTGAAATTTTTGCAGAAGGGGGTTAAATGGGGAATTTTCGTGCGTTATACGGTCAAAAACGTCCATTTTTCTAGAAACAGCATAAACCTACACTTACAGCTAGGAACCAGGGGCTTCAGGCCCTTATTTCACATGAATCGAAAAGGCACTGACAATTCCTTGTACGCAAGACTAATTAGCATGTCCACTTCATTAGTGCAACGGAGAGAGTTGGGGAGTTTCAGCACCACTGGCATCCCTGGTCAAGCTGACAGGAGGGTTGCTTTCAATAGAAATCTCATCAACTTGATCGCCATGTCTCCCTTGTCTCTGCTCCCATTCCTTCCTCACCAGCTGTAGGCTCTCTGCCACTTGCTTCATAGTGGGTCTATCATCCATATCCGCTTCAAGGCAGTCAAGAGCAATGCTGCCAATCTTCTGAAGGTACTCAATATTCTCAGCGGATACGATCTCCTCATCGAACATGTCTCGCGCTCTCCCCTCTGTTGTAAAAGATTTAATGAAGTTTATCGTGAGGCTGTTGTTTCCATCGTACCTTGCCTTCTTTCTTGTAATTAGCTCTAGAAGGACAACTCCGAAACTGTAGACATCACTCTTCTCGTCTAGACGGCCAGATCTTCATGTACACAGGGTCTATATAATTCATATCCCCTATCACAAATATGGTATGGTTTTTCTCTATCGAAAGGAGTCGGGATGTCCCAAAGTCTGACACTTTTGGCATGAAGTTCTCATCAAGAAGTATGTTGCCTGACTTCACATCTCCATGAAGGATTTTCTGAGTGGCAGAGAAATGCATGTAGGCAAGAGCTTCAGCTGAGTCAACAGCAATATTTAGCCGTGTCCCTAATGAGAGAGAAGCTTTTGTGTTGTTCTTGGTGCCATGAAGAACATCATAGAGGCTTCCTTTCGGGGCAAACTCATAGACCAGCATTGGAACATCCACCTCTAAGCAGCACCCCAAGAGCCTGACAACATTCCTGTGACTGATTCTGGACTGGATGATCACTTCGTTTGCAAATTCCTTTTTTCTTGCCTCGTCGACTGAAATAGAACGCTTCACTGCAACTTGCTGCATATCGTCTACGGTTCCCATGTATACTTCACCGAAGCCACCTTTTCCAAGAACAATGCTGTAATTTTTGGTGATTTTACTCAACTCCTCCTTTGTGAAGATCTTGATGTTATTGATATTTTCCAACATCGGGCCACCATTTCTCTTAAAGAATGCTCTAAGCTTTCTCTTATGATGCACCATAAGCATGAAGATTGATAGGATTATAAGAAATGAGATGCCGCATATTACGCCTGAAAATTTTATGAATTTCAGTTTAAGATTTACCCATCTCTCTCGACCCCCACAAAAAAAAATACAATGCATACTTATATATTCAATATCTCCATTTTTTTTAAATGCAAAAGTAGCATTTTGCATAGTTCTATCATGATACAATGATTTTGTCGATGCTTTACGATCGATCTTATGAAATAATGCTGAGAACACAGTACTCGAAATCATGCAAGAGGAGATATGGGCTTTTTCGACATGTTCAAGCCTTCCCGGGAGAGAATAACAACACTACTCATGTATTTTTATATTGAATGTGTTTGCATAGTGAAACAAGCCATCGAAACTAAGGCTAACAACATCTCAATTGATTACCCAATTGTCCTTGTTCGGCCCTTTATCCATTGGCATCACCCCTTATATAGCTCTTGAAGGGGTGACCGTTGCTGCGCGTCAAGAGACATCTTGACGGTTGGCTGATTGCTCATGTTGGCTGCGGTTATTGTTAGAGAGACATTTTCATGTATATTTGTCACACGGTTACGCCAGAGAAAAAGATAACTAGGTGTGGTTTTGTCAGAGACAAACAACACGTATATTAACTACTGCGCATGAATGAGCGCATTGTATAGAGTCTCTAGTCGATTAGGTCCATATATATGTGGTTTTTATCGACCATAAGATGGTCGTAGCAGAACTTACGACCATAGGATGATTGTGACCTGAAGTGGTCATAGTTTTCCTTGGTCGTAGTGGGTATTTTTTACCAGGGCTATATACGAGGGCTATTAAAAATACCATTATCTATAATGAGTATTACATATAATTAGTTTCATTAATTAAGAATTATTGAATCCTCGTCAGATTCATAATGCAGTCTGTCGATTGTTTAGTATTGATCTTATGAATGAATGCTAAGGGCTCCCCTAGAGCGAAACCACACATAAAAAGATTCAGAAATTTTATACAGTTTCAGGTCTTCTCATGAGAGAATAATAACCCTACTACTATGTTTGTTGTATTGATTGTGTTCACAAAATAGAAGTCATCAAAGGCTAAGACTAATGACTCTTATATGTTTCGTTGTTTGATCACCCCTCCTCTGTCCACCGACTTTACTATTTATATAGCGCATGAAGGGATGACAGTTGTTCACACTAAGAGGCACCTTATCGTTTGATACAATACGCATGTTTAAGGGCAGCTATTGTCAGAGACGCATCCCCCCACACCGCCTTGCGGTTATGTCAGAGACAGATGTTTAATAAGTGCAATTATCTTAGGAATAACGACACATATTAACTACTGCATGTATTAAATACAACACACAAATGTCCATAATCAATTGGGTAGACATGTATGTAGGCTTTATTGACCATATGGTGGTCGTAGATGACCTAGTCGTAGTAAGACTTACACCATGAGATAATTGTAGTAGAACCTACAATTAATAGGTGGTTGTAGAAGAACTTACAACCATATAGGGTAATTGTAGGAGGACTTACAATCAATAGGTGGTCATAGAAAACTTACGACTATACAGAGTGGTCGTAAAATAGCTTACGACCACTGGGTGTGTATGATCTCCTTCATCATTAATATCGAGGGGCACATTTGAAGGTTGTATAAGTGATATTATTATCTATAAATACTATAGATAAGTAACTTAATTAATTAAGGATTATTAGATCCTCGTCATCTACCCCCCAACTTCAGGTAAATATAACTTACTTGGAAAAGAGCTCGTAGGATAGTGGTCGAAAGTAAGGTCTTTTCGACTAGTATTTTGTTTGACCATAATTTTACTTGGTCAAAAAGGTAATTTTACTCGAGTTGTGAAAATAAAACTCCTTTTCTTGAATACACAGAAAAAAGAATACCAACAGTCTCTTGCAAAATCTGTCTGTTGGGAGCGATTCCCGAAGGGATCTGCAACTGCTAGCATCCCACGATCTTTTATCCAGACCGATGGCTATAAGTATTCACCAAGGAGTATCTTAGGGGTTTTACTTTCCCTATTTGCTTCAACTGTTCATGAGTCCTTGTTCTCTCCGCCGCCAACAAAGATCGCAATTTCTCTCCAAATCTCTAAATCCACAACAAATCTCCTCGAATCTGGCTTAAACCTCTGAAGAGATGGCCAGAGTCGTGTCGAAGTGGGAGAAATCGGAGATGGATATCACGGAGATGACAACTCTGGTTGTCGCAGAAAAGATTTCGAGGCGCGCCCTGTTGAAATGGACCAATGTTGAGGGGCAGCATTGGCCATCAGCAGAGGGAAGGATTCCCGTCTTCCAAGCGTACTGTAAATGTGGCTTTTGACTACCTTGCCACCTATTACTTCCTATCGTGCTTGAGCACTTTGAGGTGGAGTTGGTGAACTTGGTTCCCAACTCCATCACAATGCTGAGTGTATTTGTGTACCAGTGTGGGGCTTATCTAGGAATTGCTCCATATTTAGACATCTTCGGGTACTACTTTGGGATGGGTAAGTATTGTTCGATTGCAAGTAGTTGTGGTTTTCAACTCCAAGACAGGATGTCGAAAGAGTATATTCTCATGTTTACAAGGTCTTCATGCCGGGATGGAGGAAGAAGTGGTTCTACTAGACCCTGACCAAAGGCGACAGTCTTTATTTTGAAGGCAAGCCTTTGGAGAAGAAGTCTTAGGACCTAGGTTCAGAGAACTTCGACCGCTTAGCCCCCTTCATTCGAGCGATTAAGGACTCCAGAAAAGGAGGGATAACCGGTTGGCATGTGATGAAGGATTTGATCACACGCCGTATCAGCCCCCTGAAGGATTGAACACATCCCATGTGAGAATACCCGGGGATTAATGATCTGACCAGGGACTACAAAGAAGGTAATACTATAATCGATATGCTTTCGTCAATTCATGATTCAAGCACATCTATTAATCACATTATTATGTTTGTAGACTTGCGAGAGAGAGAGAGAGAGAGGTTGACGCTCGAGTAAAGCTCATCTGTGAGAAGGCCCTTACGACTATAGAGGGGGATCCTTAGATTCTGGTGGTCATATCCGAGGAGGAGAGGACAAGACGTCTAAAGGTAACCAATTAGTGTATTGGTTTCATCTTTATGGAGTAGTGTTTGAAGTTTTGACTATTTGTTGATTCATGTTTTGTGACCTTTTGTAGCAAATTAGCATCTCTAACCCCTAAGATGTCCCCGAGATGGACTTGGGGTATGTTGAGGAGAACTCAGAGGAAGACAGATTTCCTCTGAGCAAGAGACGTCATCTTGTGAAGGAGGTTGATAAGAAAAAGAAGGATATCAGGAGTTTGAGCGTAACTTCCTAACCGACCACCGCCATCAGTCATTTCTTGGCAGATTTAACTACTAAGGACATGCAGGAGGTGGTCATAGACCTCAAGCATAAGGTGCCTAAGGCCATGGTACCCTTCTATTATGATGATGATATATTCTTAGTTTCTCCTTCTTTTGCTTTTGTTAAGCGAATCAAAAAGGAAAACTGAAAGATTTACATTTCTTTTGTGAATGCTACTGTCGGTCCAGTAGAGCATGTGGTCGAAAGAAATGACAACCTCCAGGTGGTCGAAGCTAGTTTCGACCACCCAGAAGAAGCTCCGAACACCCCCGCGTTGTACGACCAGCTAGGGTCGTACAGGACGTGGTTGTTCAAAGCGGCGATGAGGGGAGCCTTCCAGAGGCTGAGATGGCAGAGCGAATGAAAACGACCGAAGTGGAGGAAAAGAAGAAGTCGAAGGAGAAGAAGATCAAATCTTCTCTCGTAAAGGTTTCTTCGGGCTTCAAGATTATATTTAGGAAGCCTAGGTATGTAAAATATTAAAGAATAAATATTTGCATTTACTCTTTTATCGTACCTTTTGATGTATTAACATCTGTCTTATTTCAGTCCTACCTCTCTAGCCCCCAATGATATCTCTGTGGAAAAAGAGGCTATTGTCATGGTTACGACCGTGAGAATGCTAGTTTCCCCTCCGATCGTACAGATAGAAGCAACGGTGGCCGCGAAGTGTTCCAACCACCATGCCGGAAAAGAGGTTGTGGAGGAAGTTCCTCCAGGTCCTCAAGGTGGAGTTATTTCTTCTGCCAACAATGAAGAAGAAGATGTAGAAGAAGACTCTTTCGACCTCTTTCTCGGGTTCTTTGGACCACCAATCGTTGGGTCCTATTCGTTTAGGTCCCGTGATCTAGTCTCACACCCTAAGGATATTCTCAACAGGGAACATATCTTTGACGATGAGTGTCTTCAAAGAATATGATGAGACAAAGTCGACGGATTCTATAAACTAGAGGATTCTAAGATAGTGTATGCTCATTTTGCTCGGTCAACCATCAATGTAAGTGCTCATTACCAAATATTGATATATTTGGGTTTTTGCATTTATGCTTTTCTTCACTGTGTATTTTTTTTGTTTAGAGAGCTCTCGAACAAGTTGCTACAATTGGTGAATACCACATGCAGCTAGTGTTGCTGAGAAAGCAGAAGACTGAACTTTGCAAACAAGCAGTGAGATGGTAAGACCCTGTTAACGAGTTGTTTTCAACTACTTGTTAAGTACTCATATCACTTTTCCCTGTATGTTTAAAAGTGATGAAAGGACTTTAGCCGATGCACTTGACTATGTAAAGCCGAGGTGCAAACGGTAAACAACCAAAAAGAAGACCTATTAAAGAATCTTCAAGAGGCAAATTCTGCAGTTTGTAAGCTGCATAAAGAAATAAATAGTAAGTTTTTAACTTGACATTGTTTATTTTGATAACTTTTTTTCTCTCTGACTCTTTTTCTTGTTTAGAAAAAAGAGGTTGATATGGGTAAGCTTTGCACTGAGGTTGATTCGATGATCTTGGTGATCCACGAGCTTACTCTTATCTCTAAAGAAAAAGATAAGAGCACAAAAGAATGGGAAGAGTAGTGCACCAAGGATGCTGCTTCTCATAATGAAGAAATCAATAAGCTTGAATCTCGCTTGACAGGTAAGAATTCTATACCTACGACCAGTTTTATTTACTGATATTTGTTAAGTATTTTTCTAACTGGTTGTACTCTATTTTCAGAGCAAGCGGTCGAAATAAAACGACTTCAGGAAGCTTCGACCTGTAGTCAAGAGGAAATGAAGGCTACGAAGATCATTATACAAGACAACATTTCTCCTAAACAATGTGCTCGGCGGACTTGGTACTGAGAAGGTAACTCCTCTTGAAGACACCGTGGTCATATATACAAGCACTATTGGGCAACAGGTCAGTACACTTCAGGAATTGATAACTACCTTGAAGACCAATCAAGCCAATTAGATAAGACAAGCGGTCCAAGGCGTAGTAAGTTATGCTCTTGCAAAACTTAAGGCTCATGACCGGAGTCTTAACCTTCAACCAGTCGAAGATGACTTCGACACACTTCTTAACAAGCTTTTTAGCATCATGGAGTGTTGTTGGCTAGTAAAAACCCTGTCGAAAGGCTTTTTCGACCGGCGTTTTGTAGGAAGCATGAGTCCCACAGATGTCTCCGTGTATTTTTAGAAGGAGATTTAATCATTCTTTTTGCGATATACATCACATGAGAACCCCTTGAGTACCTCGTTTGTAGAGGACTACTTCGACTAAAGTATACGTTTTGGCCTTACGGGATAAACGATCAGCCTCAAGATCGTCATTGGGTACAATACTCTTCGGAAGATACTCGTATATGGGGTTCATCCAAGTATCCTCATATTCTAGGGAGGCTGTCTGAATAGAAGATCCTATGGTGTTTCGACGAGGGATTGCTTCTGGAGCTGTTTCAAGAATACTCCTCGCGGTACTTGTGATCGAGAAGAAGCTATTCGAGCTAACTGGTCAGCGCGAGGAAATTATCCTTTCAAGGGGTATATTGGACCTCGAAACTGAAAAAATGCTTTTCAAGCTTCCTGACTTCCAATAAATACTGAGATATGGTCGGATTAGAGCATTGGTACTCTTTTCTGACCTGATTCATGACCAGTTGAGAATATCCTCTCACGAGTAGTCATCGAATCGCGAGCGCTTTCGCTGCTCGTATGCCGGCCAATAAACCTTTATGCCACATTGTTAGTAGCAAAAAAGTTTAATTGTATATCATATTTTTAAAGTTTCTCTTGTATGAGATACCAAGACCACTTCAGCCCCCGAGCCACTTAGCGTAAGTGACCCATCAAAGTACATTGTCCACTGGCAGAGGAATTCATACTGGGTCACTAAACAGGTTCAGAATTTGTCCATTCAACGACAAAATCTACCAAGATCTGTGATTTAATTGCGTTCAGGACACGAAATGGAGGTCGAACTCCCCAAGCTCAACCGACCACTTTGCTATATGCCCCGTTGCTTCCCTGTTATGGAGGACATGTCCTAAGGGAAACTCAGATGACACGATTAACTTGTGCGCTAGGAAATAATGCCTCAGCTTCCTCAAAGACATGAGGAGGGCATATAGAAGTTTTTGGACCTGAGGAAAACGATCTTTAGGCCTGTGTAAAACTTCACTAATGTAGTGAACTGGTTGTTGAATGTTTTCACGTTTGGCGACTAGTACTGAGCGTACTGCTTGTGGCATAACATCTAGATATATTAAGAGTGTTTCTTCTGGTTTAGGAGAAACCAGAACAGGGACACACGTAAGATATCTTTTGACATTCTCAAAAGCTTTTTTGCCTCCTCTGACCACTTGAAACCCTCGTGCTTCCTTAGAAGTTTAAAAAAGTAAGTCATTTTTCTCCCAGTCGTGTGATGAAACGACTTAAAGCCGCCATGCATACTGTGATTTTCTAGAGTTCTTCCTTTGTGGTCGGAGGGCACATTTGTTCAATGTCTCTTATCTTTTTAGGGTTTGCTTCAATTCATCACGCAGAGACAAGAAATCCAAGCAACTTTCGTGAAGAGACACCAGACACACACTTATTAGGATTGAGTTTGAATATGTGTTTTCTAAGGTTGTCGAATGTTTCCCGCAGGTTAGAAATATGATTAAGATGTTGTATACTTTTTACGACCATATCATCAACATAGGCTTCTAAGTTTCGACCAAGTTGAGGAAGGAAGTTCTTTTGCATCAAGTGTTGGAAGGAAGCACTAGCATTTTAAAAACCAAACAACATTTTGACGTACCAAAATATTCCAAATGGTGTAATAAATGTGTTTTTTTCTTTATCATCTAAACACATACTTATTTTATGATAACCAGAGTATGCATCTAGGAAACTTAATATTTCAAAACCAGTAGTGAAATCAACTATCAGCGGCTCTGATGGCGGTAGTGTAGATTTGGAGAAATTCTAACGGGTTCTGGGTCCCGTTGAATTTGTCCATATTGGCCGGTCGGAACCTGTTAGGCCAACGCACAGCCTGGAACCCTGCAGAGAAAGCTCGACAGCCTGTGATTGATTCATGGCGCCTCCTTTGGAACGACGTCGGATTGTAATTGGTCGGGGACCGATTAATGAGGTTGGAATTCCGGGGCTCCGGTGTTCCAACCTGGTAGTGGGCGTTCGGGCAACACCTCCGACCACTTGCTCAGCCCAGGCGACGCCGAAGATCGTTAGGACCAAGCAATTGATCCTCTCGGCGAGGGGAAGGAGTGGCTGTCCGAAACAACCTCCTTCCCTCATGACTCGTTGGTCAGAATCATCGAGAAGGTCTTGGCATCGGTTGATCCCCAACTTGACCATGCAGCCCTCTACCAAGGGAGAACCGTTGGGATGAAGTCATAGTTTGACTTCGTGATATCCTTTGTTCCTGATATGCATCGGTACGTTGCATGGTTCGCTGAAGGATCTCCGATACCTATTCTGCCAATTGGACAAAACCTGGAGCACATGCTAGAGCAGGATCAGTGTTATTTAAAATATTCTGAACATGCTGCAGGTTCTGTACCATTATCGAATGTCTTGGAGGATTTACAGTAGTTGTAGGAGTTCGTGGATCTGAACTTCCCCCCGATCTCATGCCTGGCCCCATCCGACCCATCATCCTAGGTAGGGCAGAACTAGGTGAATTAACTGGTAGACGTCTATTCGCTCCGCTACCTCTGGCTTCTGGTGCTTGATGACCCGTACCATCTTCATCAGTACGTGGTAACGAGGGAGTGTATGCAGGACCATACACGGCATTCTGATCCGTATTTCCGATCGCATTAACCTCGTGCTTCCAGCAGCGATCTTCTGAAGGGCTTCCACTGTAACCAGTGGGGAATCTTTCAGTGCTTCTACTAGATGCTTCCACGATGGAGACCGATCGGAGATAAGCACCTCCTGAGGCCTTCGGGGCGGACTCAACCTGACCCGGCGGATTGCCGATCGTATGCTGAGCCTTATCATTCCCACTAAACTTGTAGCCGATGGGAGCTTCATCGATACCATTACTAGATGTCGGTTGGCTCCTGGAATTTCCAAAAGCCGTTGGTGAGTACTTGTCAGCCATGATTGTATCGAGAGTATATTGATTCTCAAATAGCGGGGCTGAAGTTCCGTCACCTTTTTCACCGGTCAGAAGGACCGGGCTTGAGAGGTTTTTGGACATTCCGAACTGGTCGGAGTAATACATCCCTCCGGAAGTGCCACTTGTCGTAGCGGTGTATCTTCACTCATCCGTTCG
This sequence comes from Hsuehochloa calcarea, assembly GCA_036346395.1. Taxonomy (NCBI): domain Eukaryota; kingdom Viridiplantae; phylum Streptophyta; class Magnoliopsida; order Poales; family Poaceae; genus Hsuehochloa; species Hsuehochloa calcarea. The sequence goes on from CM070597.1 coordinate 35,480,411, forward strand.
ATTTCGTTGTTGTCAGCAACATGCGAACCGGCAGAGGAGGAAGATGATGATATCTCGTTCTCTTGCATGGCGTGGATACATTCGTCCATGTCGATATGGGAGTAATCATCCAAATCGAACCAGTTTTCCTCGTCCCAAGTTCCTGCCATAGTCGTATATACGATTATGAAGGACGGGCGAGGATTTGCTCGAGCGAAGAATTTTTTCAGGAAATTTGCGCCTTCTTCTTAATGTTAGGGGTTTAACCTACTGGCATGTGGTGAGGAATTTCTCCATGCGAAGAATTAGTCCCTTGAAGGCCAGAGCTCATACGATGCTTTGGTACATTGGTTGTGACGATATGACCAAAGACTCCAGGGAAGGTAAATCCCAAGGGAATCCGACCAGTTTGTTTAGATTGATTGATTACTTTCATAACTCTAAGACCTCTCTTATGTTGCAGCCTTATCTTCTAATGAGACCTCTCTTTTGTTGCAGTCTTATCTTCTGATGAGGTCAGAAATATGATTAAAATGATTTGCGCTGGAGAACCCAGCGACAAGGCTGGCTTCTCTCTGATCCTAGCGGCCCGATCCGCCCCGTCCATGCGTCCCTGGTGCCATGGCGACCGGAGCATGTCCCCAACCGCATTGACGACCCCAACTAACACCACCCTCCATGACGGTGAGCAGTCCCCGGGAGCCATAATGACCAGCGCAGAGAAGCTCGTCGTCGCGCGAGCGAGAGCGGGAGAGGTGGTGCGGGGCGGAGAGCATGTGGACGGGAGAGGGGCGGTGAGCATGGGGAGGGAGAGGTGTTGCGCTGAGAGGAGAGCAACAAGGAGGTGGTGGAGGTGCAGCGGCGGATAGTGCGTTGGATCGGCCATGGCCGGAGCAAGGAAGAAGAGAAGAAGGGGAAGAAGAAGACTAGTGTAAAATTGTCAAAAATGTCAAATAATCAAGTGACTCGTAAAAGATGTAACATTTGAGTTTTTACCTTGTATATAGTTCAAAATAAGCAAAGATGCATATAAGGTGGGACAAATGATGAATTTCCCTACAATTTATTCTACACGAATTATCACACCTGAAAACGATGAGTGTGTGCCACGTGAGTGATTATATCCATAGAAAGCCAACATTAAAGTGGGCACATGAACAAGTGGGTCAAATATCAGCCGTAGCATAGTCTATAGGTGTGGCATCTGTGTGTTTTTGGTTAATTACTAGATTTTGATTTCCATCAAGCACAGATTAGTTGGGTTGTATGTACTTTTCATTAGTTTTTTTTTTCTTTTTTGGGATTTGAACCGTGACATTTGAGTTCACGCCTTAAAACAAGTTATTACTCTGAGCTCTGACCAGAATCGTCAAACTCTAACGACGAATCTAGAAAGTCTTCTAACTTTTTTTTAGGGTAGAAAGTCATCGGTGAAAGCATATAAGACATAAACGAGGAAGAGAAATACCATCGTATAAGGCTACATACAATAGTATAGAGAATTATTATCTACAATATTCTTCCATATTATTTATAAATAATGTTAAAAACAACTTCTTTTTACATGTCTCTATATATAGTTGTTCTATATACAATATATTTTATTTCTCGTGTTACAGTTAACTATTGCATAAAAGACGATTTAACTTTTTATACTTCTCTCTCCTATCTATATTATATTGTATGTTACATGACAAAGTTTATGAACAGATAACATTACATTATTATACATGTTTGGAGAAAATGAACCATATAACTGTGCCACTTAGTCCTTGTGATGCAAGTGGACCATTATTCGATCGTACACATCACATCTCATAAGCTGCAATTGGCCCACACTCACTCTTCCTGTGGCAAGCGACTCCCTGTATGGGCGCAGCATATATAGCATCAACCTTCGACTTTTTACATTGTTTTGTTTGTTCTCTTTTAGTTACACGAGTATATTCCAAATCGAAGTCACTGGTACTGCAATGTGGAATATACTCCATAATTTTATGTTTTTACTTTTTACCGTGCTACTGAAAGCTGCAACTAGTCTATATGGGTATACTAATTGTCTCCTCAAAGTTTCCTTAATTTCCTCCTAACTTTCATGGGAGCACATCCTCTGTGCTACAGTATCATGACCATTGATATCTGGGTAACACTGTAGCACCATTATAGTAATTGATACAACTCATTCTTTCCGAATCGAACGTCTCACATCATTGCAATGTCATAGTACTATACTCCTCTACCATGACTAATACAATGGCAGAGATGTGAATCCAACTTTCATCGCTCGTCTTTCTGTGTTGCACAAAGCAGGAACGACATGTTTATCGATGCCTACAGGAGCAGATGTAGATGTGCCAAAACTTAACCGCCGTATTGGGCATTTTTTGTTTTGTTTAGTTTGATTGTTCCAATTGGATAAACGTGAAGCAGACAACGACTGGACATGCTTGGGACGTCGGCCCGGTTTCCTTGGTGAGGTTAACCTTGCACTACATTTTTCAGCAGTTACAAAGGATGGGCCGAGCCCATCACCGGGAGAAACAATCCACTTGATGCTCAGATCAGGTCAAACAAAGCCTGAGGCCCCGAGGCAGTCCTTGATTGGAGCGTGTGAATGTGAACCTGCCGGTGCACGTCACAGACCGTTAGATCTTAGTTATTTGTGTTTCATGGTGTTGGCAAACATGTTGCTAAAGATTCAAGTTATGTACGCTAAAAAAACAATCGTACCAGTGTAGTTCGTTCGGGGAACTGAATGATAAATGCTCGTGAACTGGATGCCAGGATCGACAGAGGTGAAGAATTTTGAATTTCCAGTGAAAGCTAGCTCAAATCATCAGTCTAGCTCATGAATTCCAAAAAAACAAATCATAGAAATGCTATAATACCCTTGTCCGGCTGGTCCCACCTCCAGCCTTATTGAGCCTTAAAAGACAGAGCACCTGCCAAGCTGCCTTTTCCTCTCAGAACTTTGGATAAAGAAAAGGGGGAAAGAAGAAAATTCTCCAACTGGTTATCATTAAAGCAATCAATGCATTAAGCCAATCGAGTTTTTGGTTGAAGCTGCGCTGTGGCCCGCCGTATTACTAAATTTAACCTCATCTCAACTGTAATACTAAAAATGGTATCACATAGCTGTCGACAGCTGACACCTAGCGAAGTCTGATATCTAGGGAGCAGACTCCACCTCCACCGTGCCCCAAGGGGACAAACTTTCCCTCGTGCGCCATGTGTGAAATCTGATCCCCTGGGATCGGATCTAGCACGTCTGTGCCTCTCGGGCACGATTTCGCTGAGTGTAGTGCCCCTAGGGCATGACACTGTCCTATTCCCGCGTGTCAGCACCCGTGTGGGAAGGAATCAGTTTCGAATAAAAAATTACAACTAAATAATGATGACTAGGTTAATTACGATTAAATTAATTATAAGTAATTAACTATGACTAAATTAATTACTACTACGTAAGTAAAACTAATTAATTAGCCCTTAATTAACCGTGACTAATTAACTATAACTAAATTAATTACGATTGCATAATAATGACTAAAATAATTAAGATTAATTGATTACAACTAATTAACTATGACTAACTAATTAAGAATAAATCAATTACAACTAAATTAATTATAATCAATTAACTACGACTAAATTACTTATGACTAATTAAGTACAACTAATTAATTAAGACTTAATTAATTGGGACTGATTAATTATGCCTAACTAACTAATAATAAATTAATTATGACTAATTAATTAATTATAACAAAATTAATTACGACTAAATAATTGTACCTAAATTCATTACGACTAATACTAAACTAATTGTGACTAAATAATAATAGTTAAATTAATTAGGATTAATTAACTATGATAGGATTAATTACAAGTAATTAATTATGATTTAATTAATTACGACTAATTAATTGTGACTAAATAACTATGCCTAAATTAATTAAGACTAACAAATTACACAGTTAATAAACATAATAAATTGGAGAAAAAATTATCCCCTCTTGATGTCATCCTTTTTGTAGTAATATAACCGTTAAGCACTGCTTTAAACACTCCATAATCGACAACGAAATTGGAACTTGCTCGCTCACTTTATTCTCTCTATCTCTCTACACCAGCGCGAGATTGAGAATGAATTCGAGAATGAGAGTGAGAGCGATAAAGAAGCCAGTTTTTATAGCCGCGCGAATGTAATTCCTGCCAACCACGAAGCAATGGGAGGATTCCCTCCCGCATGCTTTTTTTTGCATGCAGGGGAAGCCTTTGCATGTATAGGGTATGGGTGTGATGGATGAGTCGGGGGGAAGCGATGAGAGGGAATCAATTCCCTTCCACACGGATACTGACACGTGGGAACATGATAGTGTTGTGCCCCAAGAGCACCGTGCTCAGCAAAACAATGCCCCAAGGGCACGAACAAGCTAGGTCCGGCCCCCAAGGAACCGAATTTCACACGTGGCACATGAGGGGAAGTCCGGCCCTTCGAGATACGATGGAGGTGGAGCCCGGCCTCTTAGGGACTGGACTTCGCTAGATGTCACTCATCGGCAGCTCTGTGGTGCTATTTTTGGCATTACTGTCACGAGCAAGCTAATGTTGCTATTACGCCCTGGCAACAATGCCATATTGGCCAAAGTCAACCCTCCGTTTCGGATGCGGCCTACTCTCTAATGGTGCTCCCATCTAAGCTCCCTGCCATATGGCAACTGCTCATTGGTCCGGGGACACTCGCATTCTTGCGCCTTCGAGCCCATAGCATTATCTTCCGTCAAAGCTCGAAACTAAAGAACACATGGTGGGCAACATGCTGGAAAAAGAGGTTGGAAAAGGGTAGTGTTGATATTGTGATCCGAATTGATTTAATATGGATGAGTCCGAATCAGTTTTCATATTAGCAGATAAGTATTCAACTTGGACTTTACGTCATTTACCCCTATATAGACCTCTTGTAAGTCGCACGCGGAGAGACACCTCATGGTAATCCTGTGTGATTTGTAAACACTCTACATACAGTGATCATCACCGGTTAGCGTCTGTGGTTTTTTCTCGCAAAAGTTTTTCATGTAAAAAAAAATTGTGTCTCGTTTTTCTCTTATTTTTCTAACAGGTAGAATGTTTTAGTATGCAAAGATACTTCGAAGCAGCGAAGGCCGCTAGCAAGAATGGAAGGCTGGCATTCGATCGGCAGTCGACACACGGCGAGTCGGCGAGATCGTTACATACAGATCTCAAGAGCTTGTCGGCCATGGAGGTAAGAACAGCAGTCACGTTACAAAGGATGGGAGACTAGCTCGATCGTAATCACGAGGAGCTTCTGATAATTTTATTCTCAGTGATGCATCCAATGGAGAAGTTGAATTGGCATTGTCTTCTTGAGATCTCCAATGGAGGTTGTAGTTTGTATTATTATCTGCAATAATTTATTCCAATGTATTTGGATCTTTCAGCATTCGCTGGCTGGATTAGTGCCAATTTCAAGCTTCTATCTCACGAAGCTATAATTTGTATTGAACAATTGATTGTCTATTCTTGTTTGAAATATACTGCTAATGATTAAGTCCATCGATTGGTATTTCTGTGGTGCATCGGTTCCCGAGTCCTGACGATCGACAAAAACCGAATGGCGGGCGAGCTAGATTGTTTGTCCCAGCTGGCGGCAGCAAACTTGGACAGGCCGTGACTTCTCTTACCACAACGTCTAGCCATCGCCGAGCATGCGCGGTGGTGCAAGACGGTCAATAGATTGAACTGAGTTCGGGGGTTGGGACGTGGGATGCAGAGGCAAAAGGGAGAAGAAGAGACCTGGGAGCAGTGTATATGATCTGAACCGTTGAGGAGGGAGGGAGGGAGTACGGATGGGAGTGTAACGTGGGAGCAGGGAAGCCGCGTCCCTCCGTTCCCAACCCCCCAAAACAAAGCACATCCAGCTCCTTAAGCTAACCAAATCTTCCATTATAATTCAAGATTCCCTCTCCCACGCTATTTCTACTACTACCAGTACTACCACTCTCCCACAAAGAGTGTGTGTGTCTCCATGACAGTGCTCTCCCTGAGCTGAGAGAGTAAAGGCTCTCACCAACCTTCTACTACCCTCCCACTCCCCCCACCGGTGCCACCGCCGGTGATGGCGGCAATGCCGGCTCCGCCCGTGGTCCTTGCCATCATAGTGGTCTTGTCTGCCCTGCCAGGGTACCTTTCCGATGACCTCAACACCGACGCGCAGGCGCTGCAGGCGCTGCGCTCGGCGGTGGGGCGATCCGCGCTGCCGTCGTGGAACAGCAGCACGGCCACGTGCCAGTGGCAGGGGGTGACCTGCGAGAACAGCCGCGTCACCGAGCTCCGCCTCCCGGGCGCCGGCCTCATGGGCAAGCTCCCCTCGGGCGTGCTCGGCAACCTCTCCGCGCTCCGCACGCTCTCGCTCCGCTACAACGCGCTCACCGGCCCCATCCCCGACGACCTCTCCCGCCTGCCCGAGCTCCGGGCGATCTACTTCCAGCATAACGAGTTCTCCGGCGAGGTCCCGGCGTCGCTGTTCACTCTCAAGAACCTCGTGAGGCTGGACCTGGCGGGGAACAAGTTCTCTGGCGAGATCTCGCCGGACTTCAACAAGCTGAACCGGCTCGGTACGCTGTTCCTCGACGGCAACGACTTCACCGGCGAGGTCCCAAAGCTGGACCTGCCGACATTGGAGCAGTTCAACGTGTCGTACAACCAGCTCAACGGGTCCATCCCTGCCAAGCTCCGGAAGATGCCCAAGGACTCGTTCTTGGGCACCGGGCTGTGCGGTGGCCCACTCGGCCCGTGCCCCGGCGAGAGCGCGCTCACGCCGGCCGGATCGCCGGAGTCCCAACCAGGTGCCGGCGGCGCCGCTGACGTTGGTGGCGGAAAGAAGAAGAAGAAGCTCTCTGGCGGTGCCATCGCTGGCATTGCCATCGGATGTGTGTTCGGCGTGCTGCTCTTGCTAGCCCTGCTTTTCTTCCTCTGCCGGAAGAGGTCCAGCGCGCCCAGGTCAGCGGCGGCGGTGGAGAAGGGGCGGGACCTCGGGATGGCCCCGCTGGAGGTGGAGCCGAAGGGACAGAACGGCTCATCAGCCGGCAACGGTGCCCACGCCGGGACTGCCGGAGCAGCGCCAGCCGCCGCCGCCGCCGTGGCCGCGGCAGCCAAGACCGGCGGCTCGACGGGCGGGTCCAAGAAGCTCATCTTCTTCGGCCCCATGGCAGCCGCCCCACCGTTCGACCTGGAGGACCTGCTTCGCGCGTCGGCGGAGGTTCTGGGCAAGGGCGCGTTCGGGACGGCGTACAAGGCCGTGATGGAGAGCGGCGCGTCCGTGGCGGTGAAGCGTCTCAAGGACGTGGACCTCCCGGAGCAGGAGTTCAGGGAGCGGATCGCGGCCATCGGCGCCGTGCAGCACGAGCTGGTGGTGCCCCTCCGCGCCTACTACTTCAGCAAGGACGAGAAGCTCCTCGTCTACGACTACATGTCCAATGGCAGCCTCTCCGCGCTGCTGCACGGTAAAATTCCCCCCCCTTCAACCCCTCAACTTTTTTCACAGATTCGCGACGAGTTCGTTATCCCCAGTACTGTCGGTGGATCGACCATTCCGCCCGAACAGCCTGGCGATATTCCGTGACCGGTAAAAAGCGAGAAAATCACCGCTCGATACCGGTGGCCGAACGCAGCGTGCGCAGGGCCGAGCAGACAGACGGTGCTGTGCCCGTGAGCATGCGAGTGGGCTTTGCGTAGGTGTTGCGTCCCTTTCGCCCGATCCCGATCCATTCCGTTTTAAATTTTGCCCCCCAGTGTTTGGTTTGGTCACAATTGTGGCAGCTCCCAATCAATATGCTCACTACCGCTTTGCCCTTCTCCCTGATCCGGTTTCTTTATGCCAAGGTGTACTTCTTCCTGTGGGCGAGCTGCAATTGGTTTGTTAGTATAGTATAGTGGTAGCAAGCAAGCGCTGTTTCAGCATTGCCAGAGAGGTGCGTGGGAGCTAATCGAGTTTAAGGCAAAACGTGACGGCCTCGACGGGCCTTGGCACGACCCGGCGCATTTGCAATGGCCACAGCAACTTGCCTTTGTGATCGTGTGGTCCATGGCTGCTCATTTGAAATTTCTATACTGATGTACTACTAGTATGCAGAGTTAGTAGCAGTACTAGTAGATGAAGATTGGTGGTAAATTTCTGGGCAAGTTGCGCATGTGAGCTGGTGTCCCCGACTGCAGGCCGGGTAGGGTAATTTGCTGGTCCATGTGACATTTAGTTGGCACCACTGTTCCTCGGGATTCCTCTTTGCGCGCCAATAATTAGCCCTCGCGTACAAATTTAAAGAATCATTCGTAAAGCCCAGACGGAGTAGATAGACGCACACATGAGACGTAAAACGGAAGCTATATACTGTAGTGCTGTGCGTACCAGCGCAGTAATTTGGCATGGACCGTGAAGTGAAGCGAACATTCTTGTCGTTGTGAAAGATCGTGATGGGTGTCGTGGTTTTGGCATGGTGCAGGGAACCGGGCCTCCGGCCGGACGCCGCTGGACTGGGAGACGAGGTCGGCGATCGCGCTCGCGGCGGCGCGAGGCGTGGCGCACATCCACTCGACCGGCCCTACGGCGTCGCACGGCAACATCAAGTCGTCCAACGTGCTGCTCACAAAGAACTACGAGGCCCGCGTGTCGGACCACGGCCTGCCCACCCTGGTCGGCCCGTCCTTCTCGCCGACCAGGGTGTCCGGCTACCGTGCCCCGGAGGTCACCGACATCCGGAGGGTCTCGCAGAAGGCCGACGTGTACAGCTTCGGCGTGCTGCTGCTTGAGCTGCTCACCGGAAAGGCGCCCACGCACGCCGTCGTCAACGAGGAGGGGCTCGACCTGCCGCGGTGGGTGCAGTCCGTGGTCCGGGAGGAGTGGACTGCCGAGGTGTTCGACCAGGAGCTCCTCAGGTACCAGAACGTGGAGGAGGAGATGGTGCAGCTCCTCCAGCTCGCCATCGACTGCTCCGCGCAGCACCCCGACAGGAGGCCGGCCATGTCCGAGGTGGCCGCACGGATCGACAAGATCCGGCGCTCCAGCCTCGGCGACCGGCAGGCCACAGAGAGCGCCGGCGAGGGCGAGGGCGACGAGCCTTCTTTATAACCGGCATTGCGGTCTTGATCATCGTATATCTCAGTCTCAGTGAACGGAAAGTTGGAAAATTGCTTAGTTCTTTGCATGGATCTTGTTCCCCCCGGCTACTTCTGGTTCATCAGCAACTTGTGCATGTTTTTTTTTCTTCCTTTCTTTTTCTTTTCTCTTTTTTTTCCTCCTCTTCTTTTGGCCTTCCTCTCACGTGCTTTGATTATATTCTCTATAGCACATGTCACTGTACTATTTGATTCTTGGAAAGGAGCATTTGATGATGCCTGTATCTAAGACGTCGAATACCATCACCAGCTGTAACGTTTGCTATTTAAAATACGAAATGATTTGCGGTAGCTAGGCTTTCGTTGCCACGCTTTGCTTGCCATCTCTTCTTATCTCGTTTGTTAGGGGGAGGTAATGGTTGTTGGGTTGGCCATTTCCCAGCGTAATTAGCCTGCTTCTTTTCTGGTTGGGAAATCGTCTGCTTGATAGCTCTGCAAATGGCGGAGTTCGTGACCTGTGAAATCTTGCTGGTTTAGTAGGTTGGAAAAGAGATCAGCGTGCTCTTTATCCAAGAAGTGCTGTCGAAGTAACACGACGGCAGACAGTGATCCAAGCTCATGTAGTGTTGTGTTTACATGCAGTTAAGTGACAATGACAGGATTGTCGAGTCAGCAGTGCCACAACAAGACTTGTGTGAATGGTTTGTAGCTTGTTTAGGAGTATTGTCAACTACAAGACCATGGCTGTACTCAAAATGTAGAATGATCAGAATGTCAGCATTAATGTGGTACAAAAAATTAGGTGGGCAATGAATTTCTGAATATCGTACTGGCCAGCTGATATATGTCATACGAGAACTTTTTTTTATCATGGAAGAATACAACGCAATCTTAATCATTTCTCTCAATAAATGTGGGAGGAGATCAATATATCAGTTGTAAAATAATGTTTAGAAAAATAGAAATATGATATACAATTTTACGTGAAAACCCCTTTCAAGAAAAACCATAGGCGCACGAAAGCAGCATAATTATATGAGGACATATTTACAATGAAATTCTTATTTTTCCCTATGAATTACAGAGATATATTTATAGTGGTACGAAAGAGCATCAGAGTAGGAGAACAACTATGAGTTAGAGTATGAAACGAAATCCGTATCACATTCAAACTCAATTCGTATCATACTCAAACTCAACAATCTTCACTTTGAGATGAATTCCTCCTATAGCCAAAACAAAATGTAATCTCGTCAAAACATATTAGCATGCACACCTTAAGCGTCGAACGTCCATAGGACTACTAAATGATACCAACAAAGTCTGAGCAAAGCTCAAAATTAGCGGTAGGTAGTTGGCTCTGTCATCATATCAGCTGGATTATTATGAGTACGTATCTTATCGACTTTAATGTAACCTTGAACAATGACACCTTGAATGTAATGATATCTTATGTCAATGTGCTTCGTTTTCTCATGAAATATCTGATCATTCGTAAGCAAATAATGTTTTAACTGTTGTAGAATATTATAGTGCAAGACGTACTTCCACAAAACTCAATAAACAAACCTCTTAGCCAAACGACTTCTTTATAGGCCTCATAAATAATCATATACTTGATTTCTATAGTGGACAAGGCAACGGTAGCTTGCAGGCTTGCTTTCCAACTAACTGCACATCCTCCAACAACGAACAAAAAACCAGTAAGAGATATTCTCTTATCCAAATCTCAAGCAAAATCTGAGTCCACATAACCAACGATTCCATATTTAGTCTTACCAAACTATAAACAAGCATCAGATATGCCCTACAAGTATATGAAAATACATTAAACTACTTTCCAATGCTCTTTGTCAGGATTAGTTATGTATCTACTAACAGCACTCAATGATTGAGATAAATCGGAGCGAGAACATACCATGACATACATAAGTCAACCAACTGCACTGTCATATGGAACTCTAGACATGTACTCAACTCCATTATCTGACTGTAGACATGGCGCTGAAGAAAGTTTGAAATGTGCAACTAACAGAGTATTCACCAGTTTGGCCTTATGAATATTCCTTTTAGGTATGTCGGTTGTAATGGAACGTTGTAGTGGTTGAAAAACAACATGAACATCCTGTATGTTTTTCTTTTTGGTTTCTGATGTAGATCCTGAATCAATAATATGCTCCACCTACATGCTTGGTTTCTGCAGCTTCTCAATGGGGACATCAATAGATGATTTATCATGCAACATAGCAGATTCATCAAAAGTAATAATTATGTTAATAACAACCTTTCTACTTTCATGGTTCCACAATTTATATCCCCGTTGAGAAGCTGCAGAAACCAAGCATGTAGGTGGAGCATATTATTGAATCCTTTCACACCAGATTTATAACTAAAAAATGCACTTAGTGGCTTTAGGACCCAATTTACTATTGTTAACATGAACAAAAGCAGGATAGCCAAATATTCTCAAATTTGAATAATCTCCTGGAGAACCAAACCATACTTTAATTGGAGTTTTCTTATCAATTGTTATGCTGGGCGACTGATTGATCAAATAACAAGCAGTGGACGCTACTTCAGCCTAATAACTCCTTGATAAGCCAGAGTTAGATAACATGCAATGTACATTCTTCATAATGGTTATGTTCATATGTTCGTCCACACCATTTCGCTGAGGAGTATCTGAGACAGTGTAATGTCTTAAAATACACTCTAATCTGCATAAAGCTTCAAATTCTCCTAAACATAGCTCCAGGTAATTATCAATATGTATCTTCTTGACATGTTCGTTGTTTTATTTTTAATCATAATCTTTCACTCCTTGAATGTTTTGAAAAAATTCGATTTGTATTTCACAAAATATGGCTAAACTCTTCTTGAATAATCATCAATGATGGTCAACATCTAACTAGCACCTCCAAGGGACGAAACACGAGATTCTCCCCACAAATCAGAGTGAACATAATCCAATGTGCCTTTTATAGAGTGAATTATTGTATTGAACTTCACCCTCTTTTGCATATCGAAGACACAATATTCACAAAACTTTAAGTTGTCGATGCTTTGACCATCAAGGAGTCCTCTTTTGTATAACTCCATCATGTCAATTTCACTCATATGACCTAGACGCATATGCCAAATATTAGTAGCATCATAAATGGATAATTTATTTGAGGCAACAAGAGCATTACCTAAAATTGTAGTACCTTGCATATGATATAAGTTGATAGCCTTCATATCACCTTTCATCACAACAAGAGAGCCCTTGGAGATCTTTTGAACTCCACCTCCACATGAATATTTGTACCCTTTAGCATCAAGAGTACTCAGCGAGATAAGATTTCTCTTCAAACTTGGAATGTGTCAAAAATTCGACAATGTTCTGATGGTGCCATCAAACATCTTGATCTGGATAGAACTAATGCCTGCAATCTTGCATGGTGAATTATTTCCCATCAACACAAAACCACTTAGTGTAGCTTCATAATTCATAAATCAATCTCGGTTCGAACTCTTGTGGAAAGTGCAGTCTGTATCAAGATCCACTCATCACCGATTTTAGAATTACCAGCAAAGGCAACGAGAACATCTCCATCAGAATCGTGCTTAGTAACATTGGTGGCTTTAGCATCATCCTCTTGTTGATCCTTCTTGAAATTGTTATTCATTTCTCCTTTTTATTTACCCACCAGTACTCATATATGTTGTGTCCATCTTTCTTGCAATACCTGCGCGACTTGTGCCTACATCTGGATTTCAATCTACCTTTGTAATTTTTGCTCGAGCTTTTGCCTCTTGAATCGCCGTTTGAACTCCTCTCCTATTGTTTGCCATGGATAACTAGGCCTTCTATGTGAATTTTAACTTTCATTTGAAACTATGAGTTTAATCTTTTCCTTCGCATGCAATGCTTCATAGACTTCATTATGTGTAAAAGTATCTCAGCTATATAGTTTCCTTCATTCTGGTTTCTGTGGTTAAAAGGCACGTGCAGGGAGTGTTGCTTCGAGTTCAGGGCTACCTTTCCATCATTCCTATTTCTGTCGTTAAAAGGTAAGTGCATGGTAGAGCGGTAGATATCGGTTTGTGTGCCACTTGTTGTTGGATTAAGGATTACCGACTAGAGGGGGTGAATAAGGGGTTTTAAAAACTATTTGACAAATTTAAACTTTAAGCAAGATAGTTATTAATCAATGTTTTCTTGCACAATAAAGGAGATAAACCTATTGAGCTACTAGAGACAAAAGAGCTAAAATTAAAACTAGGTACTCTACTAGCTAAGCTAAATAAGCACACTAGAAAAGTAAATGCACGACAGCAAAGACAAGAATTAACCACAAAGAAGACAATGGAGCTTTTCCTGTGGTATCAAAGACTTGTCGGTCTTCACTAGTCCACGTTGAGGAAGCTTGAGCTAATCAAGCCGAGTCCACAAATTAATCCTTCTCTCAATTTCACTAGCGGTTGTTCTTCATCCACTCCGGAGATGGTGAACACAGAACCAATCACAACTTTTGTGCCGGGCCTCTTCACAATCTTCTTGAAGAGATCGCCGCGTAAACTCCCGTCAAGCCGTCTGGGTGTTGACAAACACCAAGAGTAATAGATCGTGATCTTCGCTTGATAGCAATCAAGTGCTAAGGATCAATCTAGAATGAATGCACTTGAATTTTGACCAACCACCTCACAATGAATGCAATGAGAGTGTATGAGGTGTGGAGTGAATGCTCTAGGCTCAAAAGATGTTAAATGAAGTCTCTTACACTGTCCTAGAGTAGGTGGGGGAGTATTTATACCCCCACAACAAAATACGACAGTTGGTGGCATTTACACAATTTTTTCAGCAAATGCGGTACTACCGCCGTTATATGCCCGGTAGTACCGCTTGTTTAGAATTGTATAGTAACGGCTAGCTCAGAGGCATTAAATACTTCTGAAAGAGCTGTTGGGATATCCAGTGCGGTACTACCGCCGTTGAACAAATGGTAGTTCCACTCAACGGTCATACCGGAGTACAAGGGCGGTAGTACTGCTTCACTCCGCGGTTCAAAAAGGGTGCATTATGGGAAAAAAAAGTGTACTGCTGTCTCATCTTTGGTATATCCGGGTTGCGGTAGTCCGGCTCAACATGCGATCATATCGTGATGCAGTAGTTCCGCCAAGTAAACTTCGGAACTATCGTTTACCAGGTGATCGAATGAGATAAAAGATGTCATTCTGTAAAAAAAAATATACCTCCATTGATAGGTACGACCGGCTTGCGGTAGTTACGCACTACTATCCCGGTCATACCGCAGTGCGGTAGTACCACCAGTAAAACGTCGGTACTACTTATTTTTCTAGGAAAACATGGTTGGCTTTCAAAACAAACTCTAGATGCATGCATAATCCTAGATTGATCCATATTGCACAAGAACATGCTATTAAACTATTAGTCATGATCCCTCTTAATAGTACGACATTTAACCTACAATCCGGTCTTCCACCCTTTTCTCCTTAGACTGGTAAAAGCAAAAATGATCATAGACTACTTGTACATTGTCTTTGAACTATATTGATTTTAATGTTGACCTTTAGTATGCATGTCTAGATTGTTGTATTCACCACTGAGACCAAACCTTGTAAACACTCAATAAAAAGTTAGTCCCATATTCATATATTATCATTAATTACCAAACTAATTTTTAGGGGCCTAGATGCTTTCACTTATCTTTACAATTAGTTTAACATCATATATTTATGCTTTATTCATGCTTATTAAAATGGCATGATGATAATATAAGAATGATGGTGGTTTGATAATGATGATGATATGACCATGGTGATGATATGGTAATGATGATAATATGATGGTAATGGATCATGTTAATATATAATGGAAAACATTGTATCAATTGCATCACATCATGAAAGGATTGCATTTAAGCTAGGTCGATGAGGAAGTCATATAACTAGTCCGGTGTGGTTGGTGAGAAATTTATATTACTATTTCGGAGTGCTCTAGAGAAAGACCTACTTCGGTAGGGACTCTACAGGAGTGGAGGATGGACCCCGTATGAAAGAGGACGGGGCAAGAGTGATTCACCAATGGGTGATCACTCCGCTTTACTGGTATAAGCTAAGAGATGTGCATGTTGACATGTAGTATAGCCAAACATTGCATTAATAAAAAGATGGTGTTGTAAATGAGTACATGAATGATGATGTTAATACACATGAATGATGATGATAATGATCTACTTGAATGATAGGTTGTATGTTTATTGTTCTATTATGTACCTACCGAGTATTGGACTCACCTCTTGCTTTGTTGCTATTTTTAGATAATCAATGGAAGCAAGATGCATGAGATGGAAGTAGCACATATGCATCACATGCTATCATTAAATCTAGAGACTTGATACTTTCATCTAAAGTTGATTAGTAGACATGTATTTCATTGATTTAATTATGGTTTATTTATTTAGTTTTGTTGCTAACCAATGTTCCTGGGCGCATGGTTCTGAGCGTTCTTGAGCGCGAGGTCCGAAGCTATACGAAAGTTAATCATTTATGCATTTATATTCCTATAATTGTTGAAGGGTAACCGTTGTGGGTTATATTCCATGCATTGGTCGTTGAAATTATAAGTTGTGACGCCCCGTGTCATTATCCCTAGGGTAATCACACTTAGGCATACGGATTACTATTCGTCTGCCCGGTAGAACACCGCTCCAACGAATAGCAAGCCATTTTATCGTGGTTGCAGCAGTAACAATAAAATAGAAACTGTACATCTTTATTACAGTAGTAGCCACATAAGACTAGGGTTCTTACTAAAGCTATTACACAGATACAAAAGGGAGCTTCTCCGCTCTGGAGTCTGCTCTGAACTACCGCCCTCCTACTCGTCCCACGAGTCAAAGATGGCTTCCATCTCGCCAGTCTCACACGGGCGCCTTCTCCTCCCGCCACGCATTGGTACTGCAAGTCCTTTGCCCCACTCGGGATAGCTCCGTGGGACTAGGATCTAACAAAGGAGAATACTAACAAGGTTGAGTCTGTAAGTACTCAAAGAAGCATTAATAGCAAACAATGCACTGCATGACTGATCTCTGGTCTTTATCACAAATTCTAAAATCATCTCATTCTGAAAATAAATCATTAAAACATTAAGTGGCAATTTTAGTTCTGAAAATACTACTAGTCACTCGGAAAGAAGAAAGACCCCCAGTGGTTCCCGTAGACTCCAATCCAAGAGACTGGCATGAATTCATGATTTGTATAGCACTGCGCAGGCTTGTACCACTTTACCCATAACTATTCTGAGCTCTCTGTGAACTGGGTCCATCGCATTTCCTTTGATGCGACTTCGAGTTCAGAATACAGATCGCTTTCCAGGTTACGTGATTAAGTCTCCACCCATTGTTTTCCGTCGGTGTCTGAGCGCACCCCGGTCCTCCACCGAGTTCCAACAATGTTGGTTGGGGCGGCTATCCTCCGAGCCCAACACTCCACCTTGGACCGGCTATCCTCCGTGTCCAACATTCCCGTTGTGGAGAACGTAATTACGTAAACAGGTAGCATTTTCTGCCCGCCGAAACGGGGAAATGGTTGGCACTGATTTTACGGCATCTGACCGAGTAAGAGTTTTGTTAGTCCTTATATTATAGCTGTAGGTAAAGGGTCCCACCTCTTACCATCATCATCATCATCATCATCATCATCATCATCTCTTTTCTCTATCAAGGCCCCCTTTACCCACATAGTAATTCTCATCTCATTCTCATTCTCATCTTTCTTATCTTTCTCATCATCTCAGTCCAATTTGTTTTTGAGAAATAGTTTTGATGCAGTACATATATGATAGAGCAATATACGGTTTACATTTAAATTAGCTATATTGATGTTCAAGAGGATCGCTTGCCTTTAGAGTTTTTGGAAAGGTCGACGATGACGAATCTCTTATCAGCTTCTCCTGTCAGCACTGGTTCGCTTTCTGTAGCAAAGCGGTAGCACGAATAATATATAAATAAATACTTAGTTGATTTTTGATGATATTAGACGAATAAAAAATGCTAAGACCACTCCTATATTAGCCAGATTTTAATTTAATAAAACTTTTCGGAACCGACCCAGTTAGCACTCTTCCGCTAAAAATCGTTCTTAGGGTTAAGCTCGATCTCCTGCCGTCACCGCCAAACTCACATTCTATACTCAAAAAAATCAAACAACTAATTTCTAATCCTAATTTCGAGTCAACCGACTAACCACTACACTACTAAACCCTAATCACCACAAAACCAAAATAACTAACCGACTAATCTACTCGACTAATCCTAACAAAATCAGCTAAACCCCTAATCTAATCACCTTCCTTAATCTACCCCCTTACCTTAATCCGCCAAAACCTTAATCACCTACTACCCTAATCTACTCAAAACCCTAATTAACCTACAAAAAACCCTAATCTAACTAATTACCCAAAACCCTAACCCTAAATACCAAATTACCTAAAACTCTAACCCTAATTACTAATCCTAACCCTAACCCTCCCCTCTCTCTCTCTCTCCCCATCTTCTCACCCCCTGGCGCCGACTCCCTCACTTCCCCTCTGCCGATTCCTTTCCACCGCCGCCTCCTCGCTCTCCCTCTCTCACCTCTCGCGCCTCTCTCTCACAGCTGACGCTCCCCTCCCTTCTCTCTCGCCTTCCCCTGCTCCCCCTCTCGGGATCCTCCGCCGCCATCGCCTCCGGCTCCGGGCGCTGCTCCCTGCGCCTCCTCCGGATCAAGCGCCACTTCTGCTCGGCTCCGCCTCCTCCTCCGGCTGGCGCGCCAAGGCCAGCCCAAGCTGCTTTCCGCTCTCACCTCGGCCGGTCGCTTCCGCTCCTCGGCCGGCTCGGCTCTCTCTCTACCTCGCCTCCTCCGCTGGGTCGGCTCGGCGCCTGGCGCCGCCGTCGCTGCCTTCCCTGGATTTGGCCCTGGCCCGGCCTACTGGAAACCCTAGGTAATCCAACTCCCTCCTAACCCCATTGCTCTGTGATGAAGATGAACTGAGAGCTATTTGATGCTACTGAGATATGGTGAAATGATGATATGCGGGCGATGTGCATGATGATGGGTACTGGGGTTACCTCCTACTGGGATTTGGGGGTTTGGGAAGAGGAGGGTGGCGATCTTTGGATTTGTCTTGTGCTCCTCTCGGTTCCCGGCTCTGCTTCTGATTGCGGCCGATCTTTGGGTTGGGTGGGGTTCTCTCTGCTTCTTGCTGGGCTCCTCCTCTGCCGCCAGGCTGCTTCTTCTTCTTCTTCGCCGCTGAACCTCTTCGGTTCCTGCCTCTGCTGGCTGTGGGATGAAATGCTTGTGGTTGTGCTTTGCTTTGGTTTGCTTCGGCTTTGCTTGCTCTGTATCCGGGCGGTGGCTTGGGGGAATGTATTCTTTGTGTTCTTTGGGTGTGAAAACCGAGGTCGGTTTGAGGGGATGCATTCGTCTTTGGTTGTCTATCTTGGGAAATGTATTCTTGTGGCTTCCGGAAGGGAAATGCATATGGTCTTGGCTCTTGCAAGGGGATGCACTTGTTCTTTGGGAGATGAATGCAAAGGTCGGTGTTGGGGATGCATTCTTTGTTGGGAAGGGGATGTATTTGTCTTGGTGGATCTTCTTGGTGCTAGTTGAGGAATGCATCTGCTAGGGAGATGCATTCTTTGGTGGGGTTAGCCGGGTCTTTGGTCATACCGGTGCTTTCTTTGGGAAATGAGCTCAGGGGAAAAAGATGCATTACCGGGGATGCATCCGATGGGAGAAATGTATTCTTTGTTTTCTTTGGCTTGTTTGGGCTCGGCCAGTGGAGCCGCACTCTTCTTTGGTCTCTGTCATGTAATATTTTGATGGCTTGCTGCATCGCTCTATGAGAGGGGCTTGGGAAATGGTTGCTGCACCCGATGAAGCTTGGCTGAGGGTGTGGTTACCGGGGTATCTTGTTGAGGGTTTGCCTTTGTGGCTTCGGTAAATGCAAATAGTGGGTGTTTGGTTCTGATAATGCCGGATGATGAGGCCCACAGAAGTGACAGATGTCGAAGGATCTTGGGTGGTCTGGATATCTTGGCGATCAAGGGGCCGACTGACTCCGGTTGGTCTGGGGATCTTGATTGCCAAGGGACCGACTACTCAGGGTACTCCGAATACTCTACTGCACTTCGGGAAGTCTGACGGCCGCTTTCTAAACTCTAACTTTTATATACTCATCGCCACGGGAATACTCGACTATGATTACTAACCGATTGCTGCTTTCTTGCGAGCGAGGAAAAATGGATCACGAGGTGGCTCTACGGGCAAGCTCTCAAAGACAAGGCGACGAGGAAACGGCTACTACAGACGACAAGAGAAGAACTAGGGTTTTAGTTATTTATTGCCAAAGACATTGTAAATGCTTGTAAAACAACTGTTGTAAAATCTTTTTGATGCAATGAAATTAAAATGTTTTATGTTAAGAAATATGCAAATGGTGCGGGTTGTCACATAAGTAAATATGTTTTTTAATTTAGAGTGAAAAGGGTATATGTTACATTCTGGGCTCAGTGTTAGACTAGAGTGTTACATCTTTGACACGGAGACAACCTTGAATTCAACACCGATTCGGACTACAACTTGCGAGACGTAAGAAGAATCGTTCTTTAAATTTTCGGTGCTCTGATACCACTTGATGTAAAAAAATATTCATAAAAATAGGAACGAGAGACACAGATTTTACGTGAAAAATCTTTTCAGAAAAAATCACGAGCACACGAAGGTAATATCATTATATGAGGAGATGTTTATAATGAAGTTCTTGTTCTTCCGTATGAACTATATGGATATATTTACAGCTGTACATGAAAAACTTTGTATAAAAATACAACTATGATTTAGAGTAGGAAACAAAATTGTATCACACTCAAACTCAACAATATACATTACCATTTGACAGGTGAAATAGTATTCCGAGTGTCAGCACTGATAAATGGACGGCTCGGATTGCCTTTCTGCAATCCTCTATTCTATAGTACATTGGCGAGCCGACACCTCGAGGAATCGTCCTCGAACTGGACCAGTGGGCTGTCGTATGTCAAACCAGCTGGCGCACTCGGTGCTGACTTCAATTCGCTTGTCTCGTTGACAGTGCCAATTATTAAAACGCCAATGAGACATTAAGAGGCGTAAGCTAGTACCAACCTCCATAACCATGGGGAGGAACGAAACTGTGGTAAATATTTCACACTGCTTATCTCAAATTTTAACAGACGCAACTAATTAACATGTAAGAAGTAAGCGCCTGAGCAGCTGCCGGAAGAAGTGAAGAAACATACTGAACAATGTATGCTGCCGTAGTGCTGTTCGACCTGCACTGTCGGCTGGCCAGTGGCGCAGCGTGCGCCCTGGCTTACAGCCTGAAAGCTCGGCCTTTTGGCTTTGGCCACCACTTGCTGGATGCTCTTGCCTCATGAGATTCTCCTGCCCTGCTCCGGGATTACTTTATTTAATTTGAGTCGCAACTAGTTGTCTTCATCGATGTTGATTTGCTTTTCAAATTTGCTTAGTTTAGCTATGTCTCTCGATAACAATAGTACTATTAAAATTATACATGTAGTAGTCTGATGTGCTTACAAAACAGCAAAAAAACGAAGTATTTATCAAAGTCTGTTTAGGCCAATGTTTGGTAAGGGTTGGTGCTACTCCAAGAAGAAATAAAACTAGCTCGAGTTCTTGACTCGTTTGCTGATCGACCAACCCTATGTTGATCACTGGCTGAATGGCTTTTTTTTTTTAAAAAAAAAGATATTTCATGTTACATTCTACTGGTAGTATATGGTGGTGGTATAAATTAAATCTAACCATTGATTTGTTAAGGATATAATATACTTTTATTTGTATTTATAATTTTTTATAGGAGTATTATGGACTTTTCCAATTAGGATTGAAAATATTACTCTTGTGTCATGTGATCTCCACATGAGCCATTATAATTCCACTCTCTTGAGATTCTACTACTCATACTAACAGGTGTAGTATAACTAAATCATAAATAATCTGAACCATTGGATCAAAAGAATGGACGACTCACATTAAATTGATTGTACCGTAAAAGAGTTCTTTTTTTAAGGCGGACTAAATGTCTAATGAGGATATAATAATCCACAATTAATTAAGTTAACAATCCACAATTAATTAATTAATTTATCTATAATGTTTATAGATAATAATGTATTTTATATAACCTTCAAAGGTACCCCTCAGTATTAACAATGAGGAGATCATACACATTTAGTGGTCGCAAGCTATTTTATAATCACCCTATATGGTCGTAAAGTCCTTCTACAACCATCTATTGATTGTAAGTTCTACTACAATCACATTATATGGTTGTAAGTCCTTCTACGACTATTTATTGATTGTAAGTCCCACTATAATCACCTTATATGGTCATAAGTTCTTCTACGATCACTTATTAATCGTACATCCTACTACGGTTACCTCATTGTCGCAAGTCTTACTACGACCACCCTATGGTCGATAAAGCCTACATACATCTAGACCCAATCGACTAGGAATTTTTGTGCGCTGTGTTTAATACACGCAGTAGTAAATATGTGATGTTATTTCTAAAATAACTGCACATATTAAACCTTTGTCTCTGACATAACCGCAAGATGACGTTGGGGATGCGAATCTGACAATAACTACCTTTAAACGTGCACATTGCATCAAGTGGCAAGGTGTCTCTTGGTGTGAACAACTGTCATCCCTTCATACGCTATATAAGGAGTAAAGTTGGTGAATAGAGGAGAGAGACGATCATGCAACGAAAGAGATATGAGTCATTAGTCTTAGCCTTTGATGACTTCTCTTATGTAAACACAATCAATACAACAAATACAGGAGTAAGGTTATTATTATCTCAGGAGAAGGTCTAAACCTGTATAAAATTTACATGTATCTTTCTGTGTGGTTTTGCTCCAGAAGAGCCCCAGTTTTCATTCATAAAATCGGTACTAAACCATCGACAATGTCCTTAATTGCTAACCTAATGTAAACTTTCACATCTGATAATGGAATTGGGTGAGAGAAATGGCCCCATTTGCTTTCCCTCTCCTAGTCCTATGTACCTTCGCACCGAATTCCTTTGTGTTGCTTCCATTCCATGGCAGTTGGCTCTGTTCTTGTTGCTGCATATTACTAGCTAATGTACAGGTGAAGTGACCTGGACATGATCTTTGTGCATTTTGCATATGGTTCAGAGTGAACTGTGATATTCTTGTTTGGTTGCGATGATGGGATAGTAAAGTATGCATCTGCTAGCTAGGATTTCGATTTGATATATTGCTATAGGTCAAGGAGTAGGGAGGAAGTGATCTGGATAGTTGTATTTTATTGTTACTTAATAATACTTGAAAATTGCAGCTAGTCGTTGGTTTCATTGGTTGTTTTTTTTAGAGTGGATGTTTGGAACCGAAGGAGCGTGATTTCGAACGTGTTATATGTTGTGGTGAGGAATAAAAGAACGGGCAAACATATAAAGAAAAAAAATGCATGTGAAGAGTTGACTAGAAATCAAACCGTTCAATAGTACCTGCATCACCGCGTGCAAGGAACTAAGATCCAAGGAGGAAGAGGGAGGAAAAGAATAAATGGATAACTTATAGGACAGGAAGATTATTTCTTAAACACTATAAAACTTAGCCTTTGGGAGATTATTTATATTGCATGATCTTGTTGGGTTGACCATTTGTTTTAGAGAGCTTCATCTTCAACTTAAAGCTATCAGTAGTTTAAGTTCTCACCACAAGGTTAAGACTTCAGTAACTTGTCAGTATTGAATCATTTAATTTGTATTGAGAAATCGAATAGTTTATCCTTCTGAAGCCAACTTGTAGTAGAGATATACTAACAATTCCCATGTTTCAATATGTAGTTTTTAAAAAATATTGCAGGGTTAAATCGTTTTGTAAGAACACCTGCAAAAGAGTAATAAATCTCAAACAGTCTCCTAAACAAAAACTATTGTTACCACCAAGAAGGCAGCAAATGTGATCCAGTCGTGCTACATATGGGATAGTTGACTATGCTGATTCGTGGCTATCATCTGAACAATGGATCTTGTACTGCTAACTGAAGTGTGATTGTCAAACTCACAAGCATTAAATACAACCCACCCTTCGCTTTACTTGATCAAACAGTAAGGGAAATGTATTGCCTAATAACGAAAATGAAGCATGTCCAAACCTAGTGATCATGCAGTAGTAGTTTGGACTCGAGGTTACTCCCCACGACCACAACGAGCTAGCTAGATCCCCATCTATTTTGCCCCTTTCAAGACGGATCAACAGCCCACATTATAGGATGACTCAGACCTGACATGTGCCACGCTTGCTCCTCCTGAAAGATAATATAAATAGCAATCACTGACAAAATCGTCCATTGTGTTAGTTTAAGCAGTGGCTGGACTACCAACTGCAAAATTAACAATAAGCTTCTGAGACAAAGGAATCATTGGTCACAGTGAATGTGCGCTGTATCATGCAAATTACTTTAATATTTGTCAGATGCTTCTGTATGGACAATATTTGATTGATTGATTCTGAATGTTTCCTAATTCCTATCCTTTTATGCAGTGTCACTGCAGCAGCACTGCACATCTGTGCCTGAAGAGGTACAGTAGTACTACTATAGTTGGCCAGTTATGATTTTATCTTGCAGTCTGCTGAGAATAAGACCAATCAAAGGCATAGGGACAACGCAAATCATGGTCGTTCTCCTATATCCAATTACATAGCTCTGGCCTCTAAGTAAATTAAGGTGCAATCTAACATGCATAGGACCCGGATTTTATAGAATTATTACTTTCGCTGGGTTATGCGTGTCCTGATTGACGATTATAAATTTGTCTCATTGTCCTTGGAATCGAAACCTAAGCCGAAGGCTTGCGGACAACGCAAAGCCGCTCGGTTTCCCCTCGCTTGCGCTCTTCTGCTTCGACGGGCACAGGTAGAAGAACAAAGCATGCAGTGCGTTTTCTTTATCGAAAGAAGAGAAAGTTAGAAGCAAAGCATGAGCAAGAAAGAGACCGTTAGCTCGGACTTACCAATCATACGATAATAAGGGCTTAAATCAATCACACACAACAACAATAGTAACTGCACGGTGAAAAGGGCGCCGTTCTACTTCTATCCGCTGTCAATGCACTATGAAGTGCTTTATTCTTAGGAATAGCAACTTATATTATTACAAGGTCAAATGATTAGTATATATAGAAAAGTACATGAGGTGAATATACAAATAACCTCTCATAACAATGGGGAATAACACAATTATACATATATCTCTAACACCCCCCTCAAACCTATGGTGGATCAACAACACTGAGTTTGGAGAGATAGAAGCCGTGTTGTGCTCGAGTCTGGATCTTCGTGAAGAAATACGCTATCTGAAACTCGAAAGACACATACTGAAGAGAAACCACTTGATCATGCACACAAGACCTCATAAAGGAAGCATCAACACCAATATGCTTGGTGAGCTCATGCTACACAAGGTCACGGGCAATACAGATAGTATATGTACTGTCTGACAAGAGAGGAGTTGGTGTAGTGACAGAAACACCAAAATCATCAAGTAACCACCGTAGCCAAGTAATCTCTGTTGTCAAGAGAGCCATAGCTCGTAACCCAGCCTCTGCACTCGAACGGGATACTGCAGTCTGTTTTTTCGTCTTCCAAGCAATAAGAGAACCACCAAGAAAAACACAGTAAGCAGAGATAGACCGACGATCGGAGGGATCGCTGACCCAAGTAGCATCCGAATAAGCTTGAAGTTGTAACGAGCTGGAGTGTGGGAAGAAGAGACGGTGAGAGATAGTCCCACGAAGGTATCGTAGAACTGAAAGAAGGTGGCTGTAGTGGACCAGAGTGGGAGCAGAGACGAACTAACTCATAATGTGGATTGGATAAGTGATATCCGGACGAGTAACAGCAAGGTAGACAAGACTCCCAACAAGATGACGATAGCGAGTCGGATCAGAAAGAGGCTCGCCATCAGAGGGCCAGAGATGAACGTTGAGCTCCATGGGAGTCTCAACAGTATGCTGATTAGTGAGAGATGCGCGATCAAGAAGATCCTAAGTATACTTCTCTTGGGTCATAAATAAACCATCTTGAGTGGAATTAACCTCAATCCCAAGGAAGTAACGAAGAGGACCAAGATCCGACATAAGAAAATGCTTACTCAGACGAGCCTTGACAAAGGCAATGTACTCAGAATCATCTCTGGTGATGATCATATCATCAACATACAGAAAAAGAGTCTGACCACGAGACGAAGTATGGAGAAAAAGGGCAGGATCATGATCACTAGCTGAGAAGCCAGCAGCAGTGACTACAGAGGAGAAGCGCTCAAACCAAGCACAAGGGGCTTGTTTAAGGCCATAGAGAGAGCGACGAAGATGACAGACAATGCCCTCAGGAACAGAATACCCAGGTGGCGGATGCATGTAGACCTCCTCACGCAACTCGCCATTAAGAAAGGCATTCTTGACATCAAGCTGAGAAACAGACCAGTGACGAACAGTCGCCACCAAAAGAAGAGTGCGAACAGTGGTCATGTGGGCCACAAGAGCAAAAGTCTCGTCGTAGTCACGACCATACTCCTATTGGAAGCCACGAGCAACAAGACGCGCCTTATAGCGCTCAAAAGAGTCATCAAAGCGAGTCTTAATCTTATAGACCCATTTGCACGTGATGGGACGAGAGTGAGATGGAAAATGAATAAGATCCCAAGTACCAGTACGCTCGAGGGTAGCAATCTCCTCGACCATAGCATGCTGCCACTCAGGGTGAGTAATAGCATCCCGATAGGAGACAGGTTCATGGGTAGCTGCACCAGAAAATCAAAAGGGCAGGAGGCCGAATCGACTAACGATCACGGAGACCGTAGCGAGGAGATGATGACTCATCAGGGGAAGATGGAGCATCAGGAGAAGATGGAATATCAGGGGAAGGTGGCTCATCTGGAAGATCCTCAATACGAGGTCGACGAGTGTAGAAAAGAGTGGGAGGAGCCTGAGGAGCCACAGGAGACGACAACGGCGGAGAGGCCGCAGGAGGTATATGTGGAGACTCAGTGGGACGGGTGGACGAGGGCAAGACAGAGATGAGTGTATCTGAAAAAGTCAAAAAATAGGGACTCCACAGAGAAAACCGAAGGAGAGGCAGGACGTGGGTAGAAGGGACGAGACTCGTCGAAAGTCACATCCCGAGAAATCCGCATCCGTCGACCAACAGGGTCCCAGCACCGATAGCCCTTGTGCTCGCACCAGTATCCCGAGAAAATGCACTCAACGGTGAGCGATCGGTTTGGTGCATTCTCGAGGTGCAAGGTGAACGTAGCAAACGCTGCCAAACAGACAAATGGCAGAATAGTCGGAGGAATACCACAAAGACGCTCAACAGGGATCTCACCCCGAAGAGCAGAAGAGGGCTGAATGTTGACGAGATAGGTGGCAATGGAAACATTCTCAACCCAAAAGTGATGTGGAATAGAGGCGGCAATCATCAGTATACGAGCCGTCTCAAGGAGGTGACGATGCTTGCGCTCAGTGACACCATTCTGAGCATGAGCACCAGGACAAGAGAACTGAACGAGAGTGCCACGCTCAGCAAGGAAGCTGCGCAGGTAACAAGAGATATACTCGCCAGCAGAGTCAGCACGAAAGACACGAATAGGAGTGGAGAACTGTGTGCAAACCATAGTGACAAATTATTTATAGATAGACAAGGTCTCACTACGAGAAGATATAAAGTATATCCAAGTGTGGCGAGAGAAATCATCTATAAAAATGATATAATATCGATGGCCCCCTTTCGAAAAGAAGGGAGCTGGACCTCAAACATCTGAATGAACAAGATCAAACGAGCGCTGAGACACTGACTCACTATGAGAATAGGGAAGTTGAATATGTTTCCTAACTTACAGCCCTGACAATCTAAAGACACGTCTCCTGAGACAGACCGCAGAAGACCACGACGAACTAAAGATGACAGACGAGATCCACACAGATGACCAAGACGGTGATGTCATTGCTGGAAAGAGCCGGTAGACGGAGTGGTAGAAGCGGAGAGACTAGCGGCGACGATGGCAGCGGAAGGAAGGTTGTCGGTGTATTAGAACCGATCTTACGTAAAGATTATTTGATTCGGGGGGTCTCCTAGAGATGAAATCACGCAGAGTAGTTGACACGGGATGTTTAGACAGGTTCAGGCCTTCTCCGGAGAGAATAATAACCCTAATCCTGTGTGGTGTGGTATTCTTAATGATCGAGTAAGAAGCTAAGACTATTACAGAGAATAGAACTTCCTTTTCCTCTACTCGCCCTTGATGCCCTTATATAGTCGTGAAGGAGTAGCCGTTTTGCCCTGCGGAAGAGGCGCCTTAATTGAGCCAGTAATGGGCGCATGATGGCAGTAATTACCGGCGCATTGGCTTCTCCACGCCGTCTGGCAATTATCATTCAAAGATAATGGGGTATTTAAGCACTATTACTACGCGGGATAGTAGTGCGTGCGAGCATCGCTTCATTCTTTAATCAATTGGACCCACTTGCCTGTAGGTTTGATTATAAGGTGGTCGTGGTCTACCTGGTCGTAGGAGAACTTATGACCAGGTAGTAATCGTAAAAGGTCTTACGACTATGTAGTGATCGTAGAAAGACTTACGACCATGAAATGGTCGTAGAAAGACTTACGACTAGGAAGTAGTCGTAGTAAGACTTACGACTAGGCAGTAGTCGTAGTAAGACTTACGACTATGGGGGGTGATTGTAGAAAATCTTACAATCACTTGGTGAACCTCTCCTTATAAAAATAAGGGTACTACGAGACTATGTGACATCATATTTACCCATAATAAGAATTATAGATAATAGATAAAATGAGGATTATTAGATCCTCGTCAAAGGTGAAGCCAGTCAAGCTCCCAGAGGCGTTGGGAGTCAAGGCGCCGATGGCCAGAACCAATCAGAGCCCCTGTGTGGCGGTCCTGAACAAAACAAGAGTCAGAGTCAAGAATGAGCCGACAACCAAGGTCGGTAATCTGCCCGGTAGAAAGAAGCTTCATGGTTGGCGAGAAACATGAGCAACATAAGGAATACGAAAGGAAGAGTTGCTAAGAGGTCCTCGACCAGAGACAAAAGAGAGGTACCATTAGCAGTAAGAACACTGACATGAGAATCAAGATGTGTAATGAAAGACAAAGTGGAAGAATCAGAAGTTATGTGAAAAGATGCTCCGGAATCAAGAATCCACGGGGAGGTACCTGACTGTATAGGAGGTGGTTTCTCATTGACCGAAGAGTCAGTAGCAGAACCTGCAGAACCTGTCGAGGGAGAACATGAAGCGGCAAGTAGGCGTCGAAGTCTGGCTATCTCCTGCTCAGTGAGAGAAACTGCTGAAGGAGTCGATGCAAACATCGATGTAGAAGCACCGGTGCCAGTGCTAGGAGAAGAACGACATGAAAGGTGCCGTTGCTTCTTATAGCACTGGGACTCCATGCGGCCGACCTTGTCGTAGTAGGAGCAGCGAGGACGTCCACCACCAGATGGAGGGGGCCACCACCACCGTGGCATTTCTTTGGAGGAGCGGTGTCTTTGAAGTGTGGAAGCGATCGGTATAGCGGGACGGCGGCGGCGAGCACGGAGGGAAGTGGCATGAGACCAGCACCACTAAGGCGAGTCTCCTCTGCACATATCTCGGTAAGAGCCTCCAAAAGAGTGACACGAGGGTGGCGTGCAAGAAGCTGGGCACGCCTCTGCTCGAACTCAGGACGAAGGCGAGTAAGGAACTCGTAGACACGCTGAAACTCCAGGTCAGCACATACAGCCAGGCAGCACGAACAGGAGCGACAGCCAGCAGTGCAAAGAGAGTCCAACTGACGCCAAACAACAAAACTCTGAGCGTAGAAAGCATCAACAGTAGCATCACCCTGCTGAATAGAGTGCTCCTGGCGAACCACGGATAGGTAGAAGGCATCTCCAGAGGGTTCGTAGCGCTGATGAAGGTGAGTCCACATCTGAAAAGCCGAAGAGAGTCCCACAACCTCAGAAGAGAACTGCGACTGGACCTGGCGATGAAGACAGCAGCAGCCCAAGTGTCATCGTCGTACCACTGAGTGTAGGCGGTCAATCGATCCGTGTAGTAATCCAGAGCCTCTTAGTAGGCAGAGGCAGCCTTATCATCAATAAGGCCGGACCTCAACAATGACCTTGTCGGTGTCGAGGCGATCAAGAGGTGAGGCTCGTCGGAGAGTACGACAAGGCGAGTAGGTGACATCGTTAGAGAGGACGCCCCAGAGACGAAGATCACGCATGTGGATGCGTGTAACATCCCAAAGTTCTGTTACCAAAATAAAAATAAATAAAGTTATTATTTTATTGGATTCTCTGGCTGTCAAAGAATTTTCTCGATTTTCTGTAACCTAAAAAGAGTTTTCAATGTTTAAAGGAAAAAAGAAAATTTAATTATTTAATTTCTTGGTTTTAAAGTCAAAAAAGAAAGTTTATTGAATTTTCTGGGATTTTATTGGATTTAAAGTGAAAAATAAACTTTTAATTAATTTCTAGAATTTTCTGGTGTTTAAAAAGGTTTTTCCTATTTTCCAGAAAATAAAATTAAAATAAAGCCAACTTTAAGTTGGAATTATTTTTATTAAGTTCAAAATAATTCTAGGAATTTTTATGAATATTTGGACTCTATTTACTATGTTCTAAAAATGTATTGGATTTATGGTTTAAAATGTATTTCAAAAATAAAACAAAATAAAAATCAGATTTCCCGATCAGTCACCCATCCGACCAGTGCTCCACGACCAGCTCTCCATTTTGTTTCATTGATTAGCATCTTCCTCCTTTCTTTTATCCCTCTCTTCTTTTTCCTTTCTTCTCCACTGGAAACTTTCTCTCGACTCTAGAACCAAACAGACTGCGCTGCCACCATTGATGCTCATTTAAGCTTTTCAAAACCCATTATTTCCTTCTTGTTTCTTCATGTAGTTAATTGCATTCATGTCCCCTCATCACCCCACATCCACTCCCGGCGATTGCTCTCCTCGTTATTGCACAGTTATCGTCGTAACGCACCGCTGTCCACCAATGATCACGTACGTCGTTCTCCCTCCCCGGTTCCTCCCGGCCCGATCTTAATGGCACGTCCGACCAGTCGACTAGTATGATGTGTGCGATCAGTCGACCAGTATGGTGCGTGCGATCAGTCGATCAGTATGGACCGTCCGATTTAAATCGTACGACCAAGCACCATCCGCTCCATTCCTTTCTTGCTGTCGTTGGTAGGTGGGCCCGTCTGCGCGCTGTCTCCCTCCCTTACTTCTTCCCCGCGCGGCCGCGCCTTCGTCCGCCATTACTGCCGAATGAAGCTTCATCAATTTTCCGTTTCTCTCCCGGATTCTTCTCGCATTATTGCGCATTCAAACCATCGGTTTCCGCCGCAATCATTCCCAGCTCGTTTCCCCCTCGTTTGTGCGCATTTACGCCGGGCGTTCTCCGTCGCTGGCGTGACCTCCGTGCACGATCTCCGCTTCCCGACCCCCCTCGGCCTATAAAAGGTAACCCCAGGTGCGCATTCGTCTCCTCCACCTAGCGCCCCAACTCTCCTCGCTCCAGTCTCTCTCTAGCGCTCGCAATTCGATTTTATCCGGCGATCCCAGAAGCTCGGTTCTTCGCTGATTCCGTCGCCAACGACCCCGCTCCGACCGCATCATCAGCATCGCAGCTTCACTGCGATCCTTGTGCGCACCTTCGCTTTGCCAGGAGACCACCGGAATGCCCTCGCCGTTGACCACTCCATTGAGCTCTGCCGTCGTAAGGTACCCCTTAAGGTTCAACATCTCCTCCTGTTCGTTTTGCGCACCTTCGTATAGCTCGCCGTTGCGCATAACACCAACAGGCCGTAGTCGACCACCGTCGTTGCCACATTAGATGATCGTAGCTTTCTTCAATTAGATAGTCGTAATTTCTGCCGACTAGGTAGTCATAACGCTTTTCTTCGACCAGTGCTGTTGAAACCCTTCCTCCAACTAGTGTTGTTGAAACCATCCTTCCAACCAGTCAGTCCAACCTTCCTTCCTATCAGTCAAATCACTTTCAACTAGGTAGTCAAACTTTCTTCCGATCACCTGTAGTCGAATCCTCCTTCCAACCAGGTAGTCCATCCACTTGTAGTCGAATCCTCCTTCCAACCAGATAGTCCTTTCGACCACATGTAGTCGAACCTCCTTCTGACCACTCGAAGGTGATCAGTACTTGAAAAATTGACAGTACTCGAAGATGAGTAGTACTCGGATTCCATCTTTTTTTGTGCTGTCCAAACTTCTGGATGTTCGTTCTCCTTCATACGAACTCCGATTCCGTCGATTCAAATTTCTAAATTCATATAAAGTCAATATATTCCTTGCAGTTTTTATTTTATAATTTTTGATTTTATTTGAATGTTATTTGAATTTAGCTCGTTTACGCGTATAGATTTCAACGACTTCGGACAACTGGGTTTCGACGCCGTTTGAGAGCATTGATTATTTAAGCAAGGCAAGTTATACCTTTGATCATATTTGATTCCATTATTTTAAATTATTTAAATTCTATTTTAAATTATTATTGCGTGCATATTTTTATTCAATGTAATTTAAATACCTGTTTTAAATTTATAGTTATGCCTAAATCCTTTGTATTACCAATGTTGATATTTGAATCAAATATATTATCACCCAAGATAAAAACCTAGTTGATACGATAGTATGAACTAGGATCATTTAAAAATATTATGTAAAGACATGCTTAGACCAAAAATATTTAGTTTGGGAAAATTTAGCCAAATGATTAACTATTGTTTAAAAGTCTATGGCATTGGTTTGTCATGGAAGATTTTTGCAAATGATTTTGAAAAGCCAAAAGAAAAAGTTGGTTTCTACTTGGGCGAAATAGATGCTTGGTGGGTGCAGGTTTATGTACGGGCTCAATCTGGGTAGGATTGAGGCCTGGGGGTTATTTTGGAAGTCGTCGAAGTCAGTTAAGGACCGGTCTTCGAGCCACCCTTACTAAGCCACATCGTACTTCCACATGTCTTAAATGGGAGGGACTTGGCTAACTAATTTGTAACATTTCACCGTGGTTGTGCCATGTCGATGTGTGGGTGCCAGAATGACATACTTTTATGTATTCACACCTAGCGCAAGAGGGGGCCTGAACCCGGCAGGTTTCTATCCAAAGAGGGTGAATTCTTGGAGAGGCAGGACTATGGTGGGATGACGCATTGTAAAGGCCTTGACACGTGCTCTAGACTGCTTACCTAAGGTAGTGAGTAGTGGGATCGATGGATGCCAAACAAACTAGAGAATTCATGTCTTGTGGGTAAAGTTGTACCACCTCTGCAGAGTGTAAAACTATTCGAATAGCCATGTCCACGGTCATGGACATGCTGAGCAAAGCCACTCAAAGTTAGACTTTGATTTTGTTTTCAAAAGACTTTATCAAACGGTTTGAGATTTCTATCCAATTGGGAAGTTGGGCAGGAAGTCATGTGATAGGAGGGTATCCATCACCATATTTCATATGGAGGTTATCCTACTATAAAACTTGAGAATTTATAAAATGAATTTTAGTTATAAAATAACTGCTTTGGAACTTAGTACAAATATTTAAAGAAAACATTGTTTTATGCAAATTCAACCAATAAGTCTTCCTTTGATATATCTATGCATGCATTAACTCTGTTACTGGGTGTAACTTGCGAGCACGGTAGTTGTGCTCACCCTTGCTTCATACAAATAAATTTCAAAAAAGAAGGACTTCGTTACCGGTGTTGATATCGACAACTAGGCCGCTATTCCAATCGATTGCCTGTGGCAGATCAGCTGGACTCCACTACTTCTTCGTCTTCCGTTGTATATGTTCTATGTTGGCTTGTAAGCCTTTCTTGTAATCAACTATGATATTATTAATAAAGTTGTGCGATTTATGGATGTTACAATATCTGTTTACTGTGGGAACTAGATACTGATCATGGGACTAGTTCAGAAATGCACAGAGGATTTGGCGTGTTAGTCTCGGGTCCGACAATGCGCATGTGAGACACGAAGTCGGTGTAATTAACATCATCGAAGATCACCAGGCACCGAGGGGGGAAACAGTGCCCATTGGTAGCCGACGGTGGACGGCGCGGCGACCAAGGCAACGAAGTCTAACAGGTAGTGCTGGACGGCGCGGCGGTTAGAACGACATTTTTTTAACCGACCGGCTCTTCACAGGCCGACTTAAAAGCTTCGGCCCGCGTCGACCGAATCAGAAGCGCCCGCACAGGAGGAAACCTAGCTCCCCCTAGCAGTGGCAGCGGCTCCCCCCGGTGGCGGCGGCGACATGACGACGGCGACCCCCGGCGACAGGTGAGGAAGAGCGGCCACCCGAGCTCGGTGTCGGATCCGGCCCCATGCGACTGCAACTGAGATCTCCCTCGTGCGGGAGGCGGCGGTACATCAGAGAAGTCGGAGACAACGGCGACGAGGCGGCGACGGCCGATCGGAGAAGAGTCGGCGGCATAGCCGGTAGCGTCGGGGATGACGCGGTGACACGGGAACCTTGTCGCGACTCTTGCAGCCTTGTCGGCGTCGGGGAAAGCAGGAGGAGCCAAACCGAGGCGACAGACCCAAGCGGCATAGCGGGTCGGCGACGACGACCGGCGACGTCGCGCGGGTCGACTCGAGTGGTGGCCTGGAGGCGTCGGTGACCTGGCGGCAAACCGAGTAGCGGCGTGGAGGCGACGGAGGCAGCAACGATAGCAGCGGAGAGGGAAGCTGGCGACGACGGCAGCAACGGCGGTCTGGAGGCGACCGCGGCAGCAACGGCCTAGCGGCGGCTAGGGCACGGAGGAGGATGAGTTGCGCGGCCGGAAGAGATAACTCTAATGGGCTCCGATATCATGTTAGGAATATCAACTTGTATTTTCATGAGGTCAAAGGGTTAGTATATATAGACAAATACAGGAGATGAATATACAAATAACCCTTATAACAATGAAGAATAATACAATTATACATACGCTAGCGATTTCTACTCCCGTTTGTCATGTAGAGCCGGGTCAGGGTGTATAAGTTTGGCTTCAGAACAAGTTAAAACAATTTAATTGGAGCCCACATACCCCGGCATCTTTAGCCCGTCGCTTTGAAGTTACAAATATTTTTTTATATAGTAACTGAAGCTACAAGTTTAGGTTTCACCAGTCTCTTTTTTTTTTTAAAGCAAAATTGACCATTCCTCGTGTTCCTTTCGATTGACATTGTCTGCTTCGAGGTTGTTCGACGGTCGGTCTCCATTTATAGACTTTGTTATCTATGGCATAGCCTTACTACGCACGGTAAAGTTACACAAAACCGAACACAGGATGAACGCTTAACTGCACATGACACATTGACACTGTGACAGTACAAGATAAGCGTTGGTTAATGTGAAGAGCTGAGCCGAAGCTGATCGCGTTGGCTCCACAGGCGCACGCGCGCACGCACGGTAAGGGAAGGCCCAAGTTGCTCTAGACTTGGGAGTATTCCGGCCCGGCCCAAATATTGGTGATTTCGGTCGTTTCTTGGGCTGGCCGGTAGACCATCGTGTTTCACGGTACACGGACTCAAACCAAGAACCGTGCACGAGGGGCAACATCCAACATGTGATGCACCGATCAGGCACGAGTCTTCTGCTTTACTGAACACGTCTACACGGTATCACGTGACATCGTTGTACGCATAGGTCGTAGGACTGGAAGATTGCAACGTTAGATCAACGACAGAAACGGGATGGGCGGTTACAGTATGTGCCGAGTACATGCCGATGCTAACACGCGAACCCATTCAATTAGGCTGTCGAATAACATTGATATTTGAACGTTCTTTTCGAAGGCTTTTACGATTACGGACTTACCGTGTGGAAGAAGGCGTGTTGGAGAAGAAATGGGTGAGAAAATTGAACCATTCCAGCACTGATATACTAACACAATGTGACAGGTAATTATATTATTGTTATGTTACTTTAGCATTGGACATTTTAGTCTCCAGAATAAATTTGTCATTTTAGGTTTGCTATATCTGGGCGAGGGCCATCAAACTGTCTCTCAGAGAGATGCGATTCTTTACATCAGTTTTTCACCAATTTCGAGGTGCAATGAAGGGTGGAGATGAACGATGATGGCTGCAGGTGAACTTGAGTTTATGTATGCATTTCCGTTTATGCAAAATGTAAGAGTATGGGTAACATCATGTGATCGTTGTGAATCTTGCGATACATAGCTAAGAAATGGATCGCTTTTATTGTTCTTGACAGTAGAGGCTTCTCGTAAATACGTCATGAACGAAGATTATGTACTGGTCAGTCTCCATGTTCAGTAGACACCACCTAGTATTATGGATGGTTCTGATCGACGCTATGTTATACAAGCATATCTTCTCGATTTCTCGTAGGTCGTGGCAAACTGCAGTATCTATTTGAGACAAATCACACGCCTATATATCTTATCTTAACTAAAAAAGATTAGACTTTAACTCCACGCAGCGGGCAATCGTATCACCCA
Source organism: Hsuehochloa calcarea (assembly GCA_036346395.1). NCBI lineage: Eukaryota > Viridiplantae > Streptophyta > Magnoliopsida > Poales > Poaceae > Hsuehochloa > Hsuehochloa calcarea. The sequence goes on from CM070597.1 coordinate 35,516,146, forward strand.
CCTCACCTGTCCTAACTGCCCTGTCTTTGTTTCGGGGGTAAAGAGTGTTAAGAAACCGGGCTTAGGACTCTGAAGAATCCTGACCTAATTGGACTCCTCATCAAATCCTAATGCCTATATAAAAGAGGGAGCCACCTCATTGTAACGTGTCTATTGAGAAGCAAGAAAGTAGTCCCTGAAGTCTCATATCTATGTGTTCAATGTATTGTTGTGTCTTATGTTCTTGATTCGTTCTTACAATTCTGAATATTGTATACGAGGTACCCGCTCAGACTGGACTCGCCAGTGATGGTTACTCAACACGTTATCAGCACGATCGACTCTCCTTGCATCGAAAGGTAACCGTCGAAGAATGACACTCGTAGATTGAATCGTATTCTCTAGATTGCTTTCAATTCTGCAAATTTGGCTTGCTAGATTAGTTTTTCTACGGTGCAAATCCGTTCTAATCTACCGCGAGCAGACTTGAAGTTGCCGACACAATACCGATCGGTGTATTGCATGAAAGATCGGATGTTGATTGCATCGCAGATTATTATATGAATAGTAATTATACGTAAATAGTGATTTACAAACGAACAACAAAAAGAAAGGCGGCAGGCCAAAGAACGACGCGGCCGGCTGGCTATTGTCCGTCAAACCCCGGTGGCCGCCCCTTCCAGCGGCGATGGCAGCATCTCCACCTCCGGCTAGCGCCGCCAAGCACATCACGAAAAAAGGTGGAGGCGGCTGGATCGCGCCACCAGGCTTGAAGCCGCGACGGCACCGGCTCGGCCCCACCTGCCGGCCGCACCATCGACACTGGAGCCGCGCCACGGCCATGACCACCTCCCAAGAGATAACATCACGGAAAGGGAGGAGAAGGAGAGAAGCCGCACCGCGCCGCCGGCTGCCTCCGCTCGCGCATCCCGCCCGCCGCAGCACCGGTCATTGCCCACCTCGAAGGCACCACATGCCGCCGCAACTTCCAGTCGGCACCGCCCGTGCATCACAAGAAAAAAATGAAGGGGAAGGGAAGACCGGCCGCCGCCGCTCGCTAACCAAATACCAAACGCAGAAGACGTGCCGTTGCCGCCTCGAAGGCACCACATGCCGCGCAACTTCCGGTCGGCACCGCCCCTGCAACACAAGAAAAAAAACAGAAGGGGGAAGGGGAAGACCAGGCCGCCGCCGACGGCCCTTGCCCCTTAAACTAGCCTTAAACCCGCCGCCGAACATGAGCCAATCACGCGCCAATGGCGCCGCCGCCGGCCGCTGTAGTCGGCCGGCCCGCCGAGTCCGCCACCGCAGCAGACCCACCCGCATACGGCTCCGGCCCGTCGCCGGCCGCCACCGCCTCCCGGCACCCACGCCATCGCCGGACACCGCCATCGCCGACCACCGCCGTTGCGCGCGCGCGCCCTTCGGGAGTCGGCGCGGCCGCGCCGCCATGCGAGAAAGTGTGGGGTGGGAGAAACCCAATGCCCCCCACCGGCGCACCCCCCCCTCGTTTTTTAACAGGACGGCAATCGGCCGCCCAACGCGAATCGGGCCGGCGCAGCGGAAAGAAAAAACCCTAACAAATCCGAGAATTGCAAGATTTTTCAGGGGAAAAGGCAATTTGTCAGAAAACCCCTCGGATTGTCCAAAATTATGTGACAAATTTCTCAGAAATGAAATTTTCGCGCTTTAGCCCCTAAAATGCAGAATTCACCGAAAATTCATATTCCAGTAGAAAAGGGCATCGGATTTTAAATTTTGAATCGGTTTTTGCATTTGAGGCATATTTCACCTTGTTATTATTATTTATATGCAATTTGTGTACTTTATTTACTGTTTTAACTATTTGTGATTATTTACATTGCTTTTAATCACTGAAAATAGCAGTAAATCATGAAAATGCATGGAAAAATACGGGATCACGAATTAGGAGTTTGAAGAGCATTATGATAATTTTGCAATCATTTTATGTAAATTACCAGCAGTAATCCTATGAACTTTTTTCATGAATTTGAAAAATGACTGGCATCACGAACTAGGAGTTCGAAGAACTGACCCATCATGGCCAAAATTTATACATAATTTGTACGGTCTTCAACTATGTGATAAGATAATCACGGGTGAGTAGAAGATTGAGAAGACTCACTCTACCTTTCACCCGAATGCGGTGCAATCCGCATGCAACTATTGTCAAAATGGCTACAAGAAGTATGCCGCAATGATTGACATCATGAAAGTTGCGAAAGCTCAAGATGATGTTCTAAGAAAGAGTTACATCCCACAGCCGCTTAGTAGCAATGTTGGCCATGAAGACAATTCTAGCAGCTACAAGGCGAGGAAGCCTCTCACGATGGAGAGGGGCAAAAAGGGTAAGGTCATTGGTTGCATCACATTATTGATATTTTCCAGTCTAAGAAAAGGGCAAATGATAGCATGAGGCACACCTTGTCATTGCAGGCACGAAGGATCCACACCCATTAGTTGCACTTATGGATGTGGACAGCCTAGTAGCAGCCCCCATCATTCCTCCTTTGGACATAGCAGCGGCCGCAGCCGTAGTTGCCCAAAACGAGAAGATCGCCATGCAGCGGATTGAGGCAGAAGTTTCTGAATACTTCGCTGATTCGATCTAGTGCACGCATTGCACTTTGATCTTTTATAATAACTTGCAGTTTGTAATTGAAGCAAAACATTGAATTATTTTATTTGAAATAATGGTTGTAAGCTCTAGGAGAGCTAAGCACTAGCATTCTTATGATGAGTCATGCAAGACTTATATTCCCGTATTTATGATAGCAAGTTATGTTCTGATATCTGAAATATTTTATTTATGTGTTGCTGGATTTCTACTACATATTAATAAAGTACATTATATTAGAACGCATGTAGCGCCCTATGGCGGAAGTGTGCTTAGCAGGTAGCGACACAATGAATACCACCTTGAGAGAGACGAAATTTTTCAGTCGATCAGTAAGAATGCTTGTAACCTTATGACAATCGTAGCCAGTGATACGTGTATAATAGGCTCATGAAGGGCCATAATTATACTCTCGATGGACACAACTTTGGTCATGAAAGAAGCCTTGTTGTGCCCATAATCGACTAGAACTCTCAAGGATATTCGCGCTAACGGTTTCCACATAGAGACCGAAGAAGAGTATGGTAAGGAATACCTATTCATTACAAAGCATGAAGAAAGTAGAAAAATGGTATTAGAACGACTTTCTTTCATTTGAAAATGGGTTATACTACACTAATATTAAGGCATCTACCGCCTATACTACCCTGAAAATTGTATTTACAAGCTCTGAAACTCTTCTATCTCTGGCATGATAGATTATGCCTCCTAGGTCTTAGGATGATGAGAAATATAATTAACAATTCACAGGGACATAATGTCAATGTAAAGAACTTCCCAAATATGAAAGATTTTGTGTGCCCTCATGTGCCACCGGAAACTGATTACTAGACCCTCTACTCTGAAAGTAAAGGATGAAATCCCTGCATTCCTGGACCGTATCCAGGGAGATATTTGCGGTCCTAAACAGTCCATTGTCATGGCCATTTAGGTATTTTATGGTGATCATCGATGCTTCCTCGAAATGGTCACATGATTGTTTATTGTCTACGAGAAACCACGCTTCTGCAAAGCTAATGTCGTAGATAATTAACATTAAGAATAATTTTCCTGATCATCATGTGAAGTCCACCAGAATATACAACTCCAAAGAATTTACTTCGAGGGCATTTGATGATTATTGCGTGAAAATAAGAATTAAAATTGAGTATCCCATACCGCATGTCCACATCCAGAATGGACTAGCAGAATTGTTATTTACCAACAACATGTTGGGGACACGCAGTCCTGCAGCTCTCATCCATTTTAGATCACCGGCATATAACATCTATTCACCTATGCAACTAGTACAAGGGTCAACACCAAAAATTTCTCATCTTTTAAGATTTAGTTGCAAGGTTTATGTACCTATACCATCATCGCAGCGAACTACAATGGGCACTCTCCAAAAGTCTATGATATACGTTGGTTATGAGACATCATCCATAATTAGTTATTTGGACCCACGACTAGAGATTTGCATGCAACCCGTTTCGCATATAGCATATTAGATAGAAATTATTTCCCGTCATTAGGGGGAGTAAATCAAACCTTGATGAAAAATATCGAGAAATAAAGAAGTCCAAAAGATAATTGAAGTCTAGAAGATAATTGAAATCTATGCATATGACCCACGCACTAGTGAAGCAAATAGAGAAGTTCAGAAGATAATTGAAATCTAGAAGACAATTGATTTGTAAGCATTAGCGAATCAACTGCCTAACCACTTTAGTGATTTGAAGAGCATGACCAAGTCGCATATGCCTATACGCAATGCACCGGAGAGGGTTGAAATACCGATGAAGGTATCCCTAATCTCGTCCTAAGGCCTCTGAAAGGACGAGAACTCTGGCCCCTCAAATCCGAAGTAACCGGGGACGCCCGGTGAAAAAGGATAAGAAGGACTTGACACAACCGATCACCAAAGTACCCTAGAACCAGAAGGGGAGCCAGTTGAGACCTAGCACCGGTATGGAACCTTCAAAAAGGCATACTAGAATTCAACATCCTCGTGAAAAGAGACATCAGCATGGATGTGTGCGCACACATCGGAGCTGAAAAACTAAAGGGACTTGGCCCGCAATTGAAAGCAGCGGTGAGCAAGTAGAAGTATTAGAAGTATCACCCTATGAAGAAATAGCTATAAATTATGTGACTACGGGAGAATCTATGAATAAGCCAACAGCCAATGTCGATATTTTCTTTGCAAAGAAAATTGCCACAATCATCGATCTTGATCCAGAGTCTACATCGCTCGCTGAATGTAAGAAAATATCAGATTGAAAAGATTAGAAGAAGGCAATAGAAACTAAATTGTGATCTCTGAATAAAATAGAGGTGTTTGGGCATGTAAGCCGCACACCTCCCCATGTGCACCCCGTAGGGCAAAAGTGAGTATTTATTCGAAAGAGAAATGAAAGAAGCAAGGTTCGTTGCATAAGGTTTCACTCAACGTCCAGGAGATTGTTATGAAGAAACCTATTCCCTGGTCATGGGCGGAATTACCTTTATATATTTATCTCAATGGCAGTGAACTTGAAGTTAAAAGTGAAATTGATGGATGTGGTAACAGCATACCTTTTATGGAAATTTGGATTCGGATATTTATATGAAGATACATGAATGTATTCCTGTCCCGAACCAAGATAGAGAAAATAAAAATCTATACAGTGTGCAACTCAGAAAGTCACTGTATGGACTGAAGCAATCAGGCAGAATGTGGTATAATCGATCGAAGCGACTTTCTATGCAAGAAAGGCTACACGAACAATGAGAATTATCCCTGTGTATTTATACGATGATCCCATGATAGATTTTGTATAATCTCAGTGTATGAAGATGATCTGAATATCATTGGAACCCTAGAAGGTATTAAAAAAGCAAGCTCTTACCTGGAGTCAGAGCTCGAAATAAAAGATTTGGGTCAAACCAAATACTGCCTAGGCTTGCAGCTTGAGCATACCCCGGAAGGGATTCTAGTAGATCAGCCAACACTCAGAAAGCGTTGGAAAGGTTCGGCTTTGAAAATGCATATCCTTCGAAAGTGCCGATGGTCGGGAGATCCTTGCAGCAAGACAAGGACCTATACATACCTAAAGAAGAGGGGGAGGAAGTCCTGAGACCAGAATTCCCGTACCGAGTGCAGTAGGAGCACTCCTGTATTTAGCAAACTGTACTAGATCAGGCATTACATTTGCCGTAAACCTATTAGCAAGGTATAGTACAGAACCTACCAAAGGCATTAGCAGAAAATAATGGACATCTTCTGTTACCTCCAAGAAAGTAAAGAACTTGGTACATTCTCTGAAAAGAACCAAGACCTGTCTATGAATGGCTATGCAGATGTTGGGTTCCTGTCGGACCCGCATACAACCAACTCGCAAACAGGCTGTGTATTCCTATATGGTGGAACTGCAATTCCATGAAAATCGTCTAAACAAAGTCTTGTATCGACTTTGATGAACCACTCGTAAATCATAGCTCTGTACGAGGCCTCACAAGAATGTGCTTGGCTTCGGCGGAAGGTTCACCACATCCAGCAGTCATGTGGATTGAAACCGTGCAAACCGCCACAATTATCTATGAAGATAATGCAGCTTATGTTGCACAAGTGCAAATGGGTTATGTGAAGAGTCCTCTCACTAAGCATATCAACTCCACATTCTTCTATGCTCATGAATGGTAAAAGATGGACAAAAATTAAAGTACTACATACTAAGTCATGTGAAAATCTTGCATATTTATTCACTAAATTACTTCCAGTATCTAGCTTTGAAAGATGTATATGTGGAATTGGAATGATAAGACTTAGAGAAGTGCAGAATTCAGGGGGAGAATCTTCACGAACTCATTATTGAATCTTGATCACGAAGATTGAGTACCCAAAGAATAAATCCCAGAGATTAAATAAAATTGGGTGGATTGTACTCTTTTTCCTTTACGAGTTTTCCTGAAGTTTCTCGGGTAAGGTTTTTGATGAGGCAATTTGTGCAACACAAAGAATGCATGTCGTGTACTCTTTCTCTAAATTTTTTCCACTGGGTTTTTATAGAGTTTTGACGAGACATGAACATGTCGGATGAGTGTCCAAGGGGGAGTGTTTAAAATCGGGCACAGGACTCCGGAGAGTCCTGGCCCAATTGGACTCCTCATCCCCTGAAGTCTATAAATAGAGGAGCCCCCCTCATTGTAACCCCCGATTATTCTGAAGCAATAAAGCAAAGCCTGAAGTCCCCTCATATCTCTGTGTTCAATCTATTGTTGTGTCTTGTGTTATTGATTCGTTCTTACGATTCTGCATATTGTATACGAGGTACCTGCTCGGACTGGACTCACCAGCGACGGCTACTCAACAATGGAAAATTGTTCATGCGCTGGTCAGGGAGTCTGTTCGCCTCGCGTGGGCAAAAGGTGAATCCGCTCACCCATCATGCAGACGAGGTGGGTCTGCTCGCCTGGCAGGCGGGTCATGCCTGGGATGGCAATGGGGTGGGACGGATATGGGTAGTGTTTGTTTATATTTATATCTATCATTCTATTTTTGGTCTACGGACATGACCGCGAAGGACGTTGGTACAGAAGATCGCTCATGTCCGCCGTCCATGGGCATGCCCGTGTGCCCGCCAGGGTGGTGACTTATTTATTCAATTAAAAACGTTTAATGTCAATTTGTCTCTATGAAGCAACTGTGAAGGCAACAGGGAGGAGATAATGAATTAATGAGGCTATGAAGTGATACAGAGATAGTGTGGTTGGAGCACCGAGGGCCATGTGTGTGTGTGTTTTTTTTGCAGTATTTCTTTTTTAAAAATCACTTTGTGCAATTTTACAGCACTGAGCGACGGCGGCCGCCACTGGAGGGAGGGAGGCGAGTGGCGGCTGCGGCCACGGGAGGGAGGGAGGCGAGCGGCGGCGGCGGCCACGGGAGGGAGGGAGGCGAGTGACTACGGCTGGAGGGAGGGAGGCGAGCGGCTGGTGGGAGGGAGGCGGGCGGCGGCGGCTGGATTGCTAGAGGGAGCGAGGAGAAGAGGATTGGGGAGGGAGCCAGAGAGACCGAGCGAGTGAAGGAGGGATTGAGAATGGCCAAATGGGATGGTGGACCGTGGGCTTGTGGCTTGGGGAATGTGATGGTGGGTAATCGGGCGAAGCGGGCACGAGTGGAGCTCACCCATGCCCACGCCCGTTATGCCTGTGGGCAAAAAAGACATTCATATCCACCTCTTAGGGTATTTGCACGCGGTAAACATGCACAATTGACATCCCTAGTCTGGACCCCTGGTGGACACGTGTCGCCTTTTGGGTAGTTTGTGCCGTCATTTTTTGCTTTGATCTTCAGATGGGCTAAATTTGCTATTTCGCATATAAACAGTGCTATTTATACCAAAAACTCAATTCTTAAGCTGACCATGAACTGCATTGCTATGTGTTGTCAATTTTTGGATATCTTATGCAGCATGGCAGATGAGTATGAGAACTGCACCTTTTGATATTGTTGTTAATGATTAATCACTCTTGTCTAACTAGACTCCATGCATCACTCAGCATTAGCAGTGAAACTGGCTTAAATTCTTAATGAACAGTATGTTATGCATTCTTCTAGCATCCGTGGTTTGCTCGAGAATAACTGAGAAACTGCACAAATGGGTACACTATACTCATAACTACTGTAGCTTCTTTTGACCTTACAGTGGAAGAAGTCGAGCAGATAGATGGCCTTCTTTGCATGCTAGAAAAAAAGCTTTATGTGAGCACGACATCATTCAACAGTATATGTTATTGTCTTAAAGATCATTAACAAAAATGCATCCAACTTTTTGCTATTTGATTCAACAAAATGTAACAATTCCATCCAAGAACAAAAAAGATTGTGAAAGTCGTGCAACCAGTCCTAATTGAGCTCTTTTTTCTTGACATAGTTTGCACTTCAGGCACAATTCATCGAGACTATATGCATGCATTTGTATATTATGGTATTAACCAATCCTTTTGCTCTGAATTGATCTGAAGCAGTCATCACAAAATCTATGTTCTTTTCAGCAGTACAAGTTGCATACATATTTATATCTTCTATTACTAATCTTCTTTCATATCTTGATATTTTCGATGTCTAATTTGAACATGAAATGGGAATTATCATTTTTTGGATTAACTGAAAGCTGCTAATAGGTTATGTATCTGAGAGCAGTATGGATGAGCTAAAAAGGTGCTTCACCAGTGTTGATTTGATCTATTGGATGCTTGTGGATGTCATTCTATCCTTGCGTGTTCTAGAGTTTGCTATCTCAATGATTGAACTTCTTTCTGTTGTGAAGTTGTCGCATCGTGACGATGGGCTATCAAACATCCCTTATGGTTTACACCCCATTCCCCTCTTTTTTCAGCATACCATTCCCCTCTTTATTCAGCAAACCATAGCATGTTTCTATTGCCTAATGGAGTTCGTATCATCGTACCGCTTCATATTTAGAGAATTTTTGCCGGTTTATCTGTGTCTTCATCAAAAGGAGGCCATCCACCAGTTGGAATTGTACGGGGCCAATTTGCACAAATTGACAGAAGGGGAAAGGTATCCAGGTGTAACATTTCAAAATTCGTTTTTCTCTAAAAATTAATTTCAAATTAATTAATTAAAATTCACTGGATTTTATTTGGATCTATATTTTATGCGTAATTCTGAAGGAAATCTCAATATTCCTAATTCAAATTCTCATTTCTAAAAATTTAAATTCAAATCTCCAAAAAAAATATTCGTTCTAGTTTCTCGGTCCAATCTAATTTTGCACTTCTCTCTTTTTCTTTATTTTTTTTAAAAAACTTCTCATTCGGCCACCATCAATTCCCTTCTCTCATGAAGGACCCGCTTAACTTCAGAACTCTCACGGACTCGCTTGCTTAACTTCAGAACTCTTCAATGCATGTGTTATCAGAATTCCTTTTTTTTCTTTCAATTGATTGTATCTTCTCTTTATTTTGATATTCTTTATTTTTTCTCTCTTTTACTCATCTTCTTCCTCCCGAAACGTTTTTCTTCTGTGTTTCTTTCTTCACCGAGCCGTGCAACTCCATGAGTGTTGTCACCCTCGCCACCTCCGGCCGTCGACATCACCGTCGGCCGCCCCTCATAGCATCGCCTCTCCCAGTGCCACCTTCCCTTCCTCTCCTCCCTTCTTCCCCTGCGCAGTCGGCAGTGCACCGAATAGCAACCAGAGCTTCGGTCCATCAATGGCTCCCACTACCATTTCTCCTCGTTCTCCTCACTCAAAGTATTAAAATTGTTTCCGTCTGAAGCAAAGCATCCGCATTAACCTCACGCACGTTACTATACTATCAATTGGATGTTTCCTCCACTAAATGCAATCAATTTTACTATTTTTTTCTATTCTTTTGCAAACCAAAAACTAAAGCATTTTTCCCTTGATGTTACTCTTCGAATCAGGCGTCTCACCGTGTGTCCCTCGCTCTCCTTTTCGATTCGCCTCAAACGGCAACCTCTATCTCCCCACTGTTTGCCCGGATTTCGTCGACGATCGTGCGTCGTCGAAACTCTTTCTCCGTCGGACTGCGTCGCCATCAAAGGTCCTCTCTCTCAGCCACCACCACCATAAAGTTCGCATTGTCGCGTTCTATATCGTGCTTCCCTCGCCTTCACCAGAGCATCGCTAGAGAGTCGTGCCCCCGTGTGCCGCCGCCGTCCGTGCGCCCCGAACGCTGCTGTCGTCGCTTCACCTCCGGTTGAGCTACCACCACCATCAGATAGAGTACCTCGTCGAGGTCCTATTTTGCTAATTTGCCGCCACCCCCCCCCCCTTTCCTTCACCGGCGCCACCCATTTCCTCAGCTCGTGCCATGCGTTCTATTCTCTGGGAAGACTATGAACAATAAAACCTATTATCTAATCGTTTATTAGTTTGTATATGTTCATGTTATTCATTCCAAAAATTCGTTCTCTCTCATACAAACTCCAAATGTGTTGATTCTTCCTCCTAAATTCATCCTTTATTTTCAGTATTTATTTTATAATTTTTAGATTTTGTTCAATTTCTGCTATTTATTGCATTTTGCGTGCCGCCGCCACCACCGACCGTCCCTGACCACGCTGCCACCTCCTACGGCCTCGTCTCAAGGTCAGCGACCTATTTGCCCGTTCGCCGGCAACCTCTCCCTTTTCCTTCAGCCCATTTCCTCAGCTGGCGCCATGCTTGTTGTTCACGTCGGCATGCATGGAGAACAGTAGGCTATTATCTAGTCAAAGTCATCTTTGTACATACCCATTTTATTTCTTCCAAAAATCTGTTCCCTCTCATACAAACTCCAAATCCATTGATTCTTCCTCCTAAATTTATATAAATTTATCCTCTAATTTTTAGTATTTATTTTATAATTTTTAGTATTTATTTAATTTCTGTTATTTATTTGGTCTGATTCACATGTGTAGAGTCAGACGTCGCCGACGCAAGTGTGAATCAAGAGGAATCGCTTACCTCCAACGTCACCGAAGGCGAGTCTCATTTGACCACTTTGAACCTATGATTTGTAAATTATGTTTTCAGTTTTAAAGTTATGCATTACTAATTTATTTAAATGATAAGTTAAATTGTAGGTTGTTACTGAAAACATAAAGTTTGCTATTATCATCCTTGATATTTGATATCCTGCACCTTTATAACCCTAGCGTAGGAAAGTCCGGATTATTGAATACAATTTTGCATAATAGTATGATACGGTGGAATTGCTTAGACGTGCTATATGTTCATGTTTAACCTTTGGGGGAGGAAAACCTTTAATATTGATATGCTTTAAATTTTAGAAAATATTTGACATTAGGTAATATTAGTATTTGAAAATAAAATAAAAATAGTGGAAAATATTTTAGACTAGGGTGAGTAACATAAGTCTGGTTTGTCTCACCTTGGTTGATTAAAGACCGACTCTTGTGTTTATTCAAACCAAGCAATACCGTACAACCACATGTCTTAAATTGGAAGGACATGGTTGAATAATTTACTAGAACATGTTGTAGATGGTAGATTTTACCTGGTAGTGCAGACGATGGTAACTGATGTCCATGTCTGTCGGGGCTTGCGCCGGACGTTGGTAAAAGACGTCCAAGTCCGGGCAGGTTATCCCCTATAATGGTGAGCTCCGGGTCGATGGTAAATGACATCCATGACTTGGGGTTAGGCTCATCGAGCGGACTAATATTAGGATAAAGTATTATAAAAGCCATGTGACAATCGCTTAGTCGCACACCTTTAGAAGTGTGTGAGCGGACAGTATAAGCTAATTGTCTCGTGTGGGTCAAGCCTTACAACCTCTTTACTAATGTATGGTAGTTGGAACCTGCATTAGAGTTTGATTTAAATTACTTTATCTTCTTAATCATCTTTTGTCAAATGAGCTTTATAAAATATGTTTAAATTTAAAATATTACTTTGTGCAAATGAACCATATATACCCAATTGTTAAAGCTATGCATATGCATCATTTCCCAAGATTCGTGGAGTACTTTATGTACTCACATGCTACACTCAACAAATCTCAGAAGTCTACGAAGATGCCGAGAACGACTACGACTACTTCGTCTGCGGTTTCGACGAAGGCTTCCCGGAGTACTAGGCTACGTTTCTCCAGTTGCATGCCAGTGGGCGATTCGATGAGTCAACCACGGAGTTTATTTTATTTCCGCTGCTGTGAGACTTAAGGTCTTTTAACTCTTTTGTAATAAGAGGCCATAAGGCCGGTACTCAGTTATTTATTAATGATAGTTCGTGATTTAAACTGGTTATCAACAATGTTTATACTCTGTACACTAGCTACTGATCTGGGACTGGTACAGAAATACACAGAGGGTTCGAATTCAGAAATCCGGTCCCAACATCAGGCATATTGAGAAGCAATATCCTGTTGTCCCTTTTTACATATATATGATGCTCTGAGAGGGCTTAGGGAGGAAGCATACCTGGAGCTGCATGAAGAAGCATATAAGGCAATGTGATATGATAATTCCAACAAGAACAAGGTAAGAAGGTGTGCACAGCAACAACTATTATGTTCATAAGTTTTGTATGTTGGTTTCTAATCTTCTGGTTCCGATTGGTACGAGAGAAGCCGTAGAGTTTTTAGTGTCGCAACAATGGGATCCTTCTTGGCATGTGCCTCAACTGCACATAATTTTTTGTAAATTAACGAAGGTATTTGGGATGCTTATTGTGAAACATGCTGTCACGTCGATGCCCTTTACACACCAAAATTCAAGCGCACCTAGGTCTAAAGCAGCAAATATTATCTGCAATTAGAAAACCCAACTAATGGAATCATATTTGATTTAGTTGTGATAGGTAGTTGTTTAATAAAGATGGGAAATCCCTCCCAATTCTAAAAAAGAAAACCATTAGTTAAGCATTTTTTTTTGTCTTCCATTACATTTGGATTTGTCACCCGCTATGTATGCTATGGTTATTTGCAGCTAGCTCATGGTTCGAACGGTTCAGCCGTTAGATCCTTAGAACTACTTTCATACCTTACTGACATATTTACTTATGCCAGCTGTTGGTCATACTTTCTCAGTCGTAGGATATATTCTTTGCAATGGACATTTTTGTCGACACTGGTTGTAGATGCGCTAAATGCCTAAATAGCATCGTATCTACCTTTATTGATAGGGATGAAAAAGGATCGGATAGTTTCCGATCGATCCAGATGGAAACGAATTCGGATTATCTCAGATCGGATTTTTCTCATATCCGAAACAAATACGAATACAGTAGCCTGATATCCATCGAATACAAATACGAATTATCCAAATAATACGAAGGCCGGATATCCGGCATTTCAACCCAACAGCCTAACTAGCCAGACTGGCCCATCAGTATATTAGGGATCCTACTCAGCTACTCCACACCAGACGCTGTCACGACTCACCACTCGGCTTTGGTGGGCCCATTTTCATATATACTCGTACACAGTGAGACATAGAGAGAATGAAAGAGAGAGAGAGAGAGAGAGGGAGGAACAGAGCACTAAAACAGGGGAAGTCAGGGGTGGCTCGAGCGCGCTTCCCCGACGGCGAGGGGGCGGCAGTAAGGAGGCGGCGACCCCAAAAATGAATCTACCAGCGTAGACTGTGTGGGTGGAGGGAGGCCAAGGCGGTCTGGCGACATAGGCCACGGGCGGCGTGGCGAGGTCCTTGTGACGGCGGCGCTGCAGGGAGGGAGAGAGGGGGTGAACGGTGGGGTAAGAACGGGGAGGGTGAGGAGGTGCTCCAAGTGCAAGGAATCGAGGAGAGGCACACCAGGGAACCACGGTGGCGCCGAGCGGTGGTTTTCGGCCGAGCTTGGGGAAGAAGACGGCGGCAGCGGCTCTGGTGGACGAGAACCAAAATTGGTTGAGGGGTATCGATCGGGACGGTTGGGAACACGGCGTGACGCGGTCGACCGTGGACGGAGTTCGTCAGATTGCTGGGAACGGCGAGGTGGGTGCAGCGGTCGGCACAGGTGCAGCGCGACTTGAGCTTGGTTCGAGTTGGGGGGAGGAAGATGGAGCTTGTGCAAGTGGCGGCGACGAGATGGGCATGACAGGAATTTTTGGAGCGCGACGGGACGGCACGGGCGTGCAAACACACACGGCTATCAGGCGCGGATCAGAGCAGCGCGGCGCAAAGGGCACGGTGGTTGGTGCGGCGTGTCGCAGGGAGGAGGACGAGGGTAGGTGGCCAGCGGCGCTAGGGTGTGATGGGCCGAACTGGGCCAAGAAGGAGGAGGTCGTGTATACACTATTTCGTGGGATCAGGCGGTGTGGCACCAGTAGTGCGGGCGCGATGTGGATAGTGTGGGCGACGTCGAACGGTACGGACGGTTAGGCGACTGGCGACTGGAGTTAGTGGCAGCCAGGCTGGCATGGGCGACGTTGGATGCGACGCGGGTGCAAGCGACGGAGGCGCGCGACAGTCGGCGCACGGTGCTCGAAGGTGGGCTATCTGGTGGTTTCCCATAAAAAGTAGATGCCCAGACTCCATATGAGGGTATCTCCAATAGTCAGAGATAATCTTGTCTCCAACATATACTACATTATTTTTAGAGTCAACATCTTCAATAGATAGTCTCTAGCACACTCTTCAACATTTAAATTTTATAATTTTCTTTTGAAATGGATCTACATGTCAACTAGAGTAGATTAATGTATCATGTCTTGTTTCACGTGTACGACAGTCTATTCCAGTCTCTTCAGAAGAGACGACATGTACTCTCTCTCCTCCTCCTTTTTCTCCTCTGCGTATAATTTTATTAGCTTAACTTAGCTGAGAGATGATAATAAAAACATACCCTTGGATGTCGCTGGTCTGTCTGGTTGTTTCCTATAAAGAGATGCAATGAACTACAGAGTCGAGAACATAATAAATCTCGGCATCCATCGTTGTTGTTCCCTCTTCTGTTGCGTGGCCCGGCTGATGTAGATATGACTTGGAACTAGTGCAGACTTAAGAATGTTGATGGACAACTTTGGTAGTACTTTATTGATGTGTCGTGACTCGGGGAGCTTCCCTCTGCTTCCGTTTTTCCCATGCATGCTCTTACGGAGAAGCATACTACTATCACATTTTACAAATTACAAATCTGCTGGAAGTTGATTGAATGGTTCTGGTTACATGAAGGAAAATCCCCCTTTTCGTCTAAAAGGTCGGGGAAGAACAGTGGTAGCTTGTGCCCATAACACGTGTACAGCAATCAAAGGTAAAAAGAAGGGCTGAAGATTAAAGAGATACAAGAACATATTCCTCCGGTGGTCTCACGAGAAAAGATAAGATATGGTAGCCCACTAGTCCCATCATGCCTCCCCATGGCCATGGGCCATGGTATGATTATGCTGCTGTATGAGGTATTATTAGTAGTAGTAGTAGTAGTATGCTTCAAGCCTTCAAGTCCGCGGCACACTTGCTCAAAATGCAACATACGGCGAGGGATAGGACATAGACGGTTCACGTACATAGCAGAGACGTCTAGGGCACGTACAATGCTACAAACAATCGTTGTTTATATTACTCCTCTCTATCTTTAGTAAAAAAACACTAAATATCACTCTTACAATGGTTTTTTTATTTGTCTCTGTGGACAATTTCTTCGTGTTGTTTTTCGTGTTACAGTCAACTACTATATGAGAGACGATCTAATTTTCTATACTCTCTCTCATCCACATCATCTTTTATCCTATATGGTAATGTTTATAGACAGCTGACGTTATATTATTGTACATGCATTATCGTGATATGAAAAGAGTGGATTACACGAAAGATGAAACGGCCATGGAGATGAGATGGGACACAAAGACAATTGTTTTCATTGAATCACAGTAGGAAAGGAACAGCCATTCCTAAGGCAAAAGCTAATCCGTTACAGACATTATTCAGAGTCTAAGAGTACACGGAAGACACGAAAGGCACCCCAAAAACAGGCTATTAAAGACCTTGTCGACGCGAAGGAAACGAAATCGAAAGCCAACTTGACATCACGGTGGATGCATGCATACGTTTTACAGAAATTGAGCTGGAGTCTCGAGAGGGAGTATAATCTAGCTGGAGTCTCGAGAGGGAGTATAATCTCCCTAGTTTGGCTGCCACAGGAGCGTGGTCTCGGCGATCATGGAGGCCACTACGTAGGGGTCCATGTTGGACGCCGGCCTGCGGTCCTCGAAGTAGCCCTTGCCTTCCTTCTCCGTGTCGCGGCCGACGCGGATGGACGCCCCGCGGTTCGCCACGCCCTGCAAAGCAAGCGACAGACGCAGCAGAGTGAGCGGAAATGCAGGCACGAGTCACGCGAGTGGTCAGGTGATCAGACGGCCGTGACTGCACGGGTGGCGCCGCGCCCGCGCGTACGTACCCATTTGAATGTGTTGATGTCGGCGGTCTCGTGGCGGCCGGTGAGGCGGCGCTCGTTGCCTTCGCCGTAGGCGGCGATGTGCTCCTTGTGCCTCTTCCCGAGCTTCTCGATCGCCTTCTTGATCACCTCGTAGCCGCCCGGCTCCCTCATGGACTTGGTGCTGCAAATGCATGGTTGGAACATTAGCCATTTGCAGGTCACAGAACTAGAACTAGTACTAGTACAGTCTTCTACCTGAAGTTGGTGTGAGCACCGGCGCCATTCCAGTCACCCTGAATCGGCTTCGGATCCAGGGAGAGCACGACTCCGGCCGTCTCGGTGATCCTCTGGAATCAATCAAAAACAAATAACTGAAGATAGAGTTGATTCCAACGTACTAACCGAAAGCTACTGAGGAATCAAGATGTAACATTGCAGAATAGAACCATATACTGCTCACAGTTGAACGGTATAGTTGTCTCAATTTATTATTCCAATGCAAACTGATAATATTATGATACGAACCTCGAGAATGTAGCGGGCAACCCACACCTGGTCAGCAGCAGCGATTCCAACGGACGGGCCAACTTGGAACTCCCACTGTTGCCGCAGAATCCGGTTCAGAAATTATCACGCATCAGACACTGTATTCATGTGCCATACTGGAAGAGCCTGATAAGAGAGAACAACGGCTGCAACTAAGCAACTTGCAAAGATTGTACCTGCCCAGGCATGACTTCCCCATTGATGCCACTGATGTTGATCCCGGCATAAAGGCAGGCCTTGTAGTGGGCGTCCACGATGTCGCGGCCGAACGCCTTATCGGCACCGGCGGCACAGTAGTATGGTCCCTGAAGAAATGCACAAAAGTAAGTTCAGAAACCTACGACGGAATGTGGATAATATATCATGTATAACTAGCATCTAACAGCTACTCCAACACATGGAAATAGTGTTGTTTCTTTTGAATTGAGTCAGTTGTCAAAAGTTCAAGAACAAGTTTAGTATTGCAAAAGTTTCACTAAGTCAACTAGTCCCTCGAATTTTCTTTTTGACTTAGAAGTGTAACCCTTATATTCAAAGTTTACCATCAATACATCACATAGCTTGTTCTATAT
This sequence comes from Hsuehochloa calcarea, assembly GCA_036346395.1. Taxonomy (NCBI): domain Eukaryota; kingdom Viridiplantae; phylum Streptophyta; class Magnoliopsida; order Poales; family Poaceae; genus Hsuehochloa; species Hsuehochloa calcarea. The sequence continues at coordinate 35,533,710 of CM070597.1, forward strand.
AACTTGCAACAAATAAAAGTTAAAGCATATCATGATGTTTAAGAAAAAATTCTTGCCTGAGGACCAGGGTAGCCACCAACAGGCCAGCCAAGGGGCCAGCTCACATCCTTCTGAAGGAGAGTGTACTCCTGCTCAATACCGTACCTGTTTGGATTCAGAGATGTCCTGATCAGAACTGTAAGCAGATAAGATAGAAAAGTAGATATAGAGGTGGAAACCTCCAAATTTGGTGGTCCTTCAATTACTTTCTTGTAGCTTTTCTTTTCATATTTGTTAAGTTACATTACATTATATTCTATTCATGTGAACCAAAATGTTCTAAATTGTTAGATTACAGGAACAGGCAATTTACTTTTTGTTGGACATTATTCATGCAAGTACTTTTCATCCGATGCAAAGTACGACGTGGTACTAATCCAATATTAGTTTTTCTTTTAGAATTTAAATGTTCCTACATGTTTATGTATGTTGGAAACAAGGACATTAAAACTTCAATTGAAACACTGCATGCAAATTACTTGGAATCTGGATAGAAGTATTCATACCATGGCACCTCAGCTGCAACATCAGGGTGGCTGAAGATCTTGGCAGCATTGTGCCTCTTGTTAGTGGGGATTGGCTCACCTTGTGGCGTGTAGCAGTCGCACATCACCTATAAGGAGTATTAAACAGAAAAAAATTAGCAAACCAACGACTTAGCATAGCCACAATACTACTCCAAATACAGTAAACACTTGGGCTCTTCTTAAGCTGAAGCCTATTGTGTTTCAGTTTAAGTTAAGTATTTATAATCTATTTTGGTCAAATAGTTCTTATGACCTACTGTTTCTGATAAGCCAGCTTATTTATTTTTAAATAATAATAATAAGTGTATTTCTCTAAAGTTGAAGTTAGGAGCCTAGTACTAGTAGGCCAACTTAAGTTTTTTTTCTATACAAAAGAGCTAAGGCGCCTGATTTGTTGTTAGGAGTAAGTCAAATTCTGTCCATCAGATCAAGATCAACAGCTAAACGCACACATATCTCCAAGCAGGCAACTAATAATTAGCAAAACCGTAAATATGTCAAACAAGATTTTAACATGGAAGGTTAAAAGCACCCGCATACTCCCACTTCCAATATACTACTTAAACAAATATATTATATTTTTTTATCACTTTCAGTATACTTAAATACCAACTATAAGATACTCCAAGCGACTAATTGAAAAAAAAATACATTGGAGCCATTTATTTTTGCTATATACCTTTTTTCGTATATAAAAGAAGTATATACACAAATTTTACTATAAAAAGTAGGATTTAATGTAATTTATCATGGAATTCACATTAGAGTATCTTATAATCATTATTAGAGTATACTCAAATTGATAACGATATTATATCACTATACGATTTAAGTAGTATATGAGAACTGAGAGTACGTACTCTCAGGAGAGAGTGTGTGTGTGTATATAATAACATCTCATATCTCATATAACTCATTTTTCTTTTCAAAGGACCACTTTGTCCCTCCTTTTCATATATATATATATATATATAATAACATCTCATATCTCATATAACTCATTTTTCTTTTCAAAGGACCACTTTGTCCCTCCTTTTCATCTTCCTTTTTTTTACTTTGGGTCATCATATATCAATGTTGCATGAGTTCGAAGTGAAGCCGTGTGTGTGTGGGAGTGGGTGTGGTGTGTGTGCATGAGTGTGTTTACTCTCAAAAAAAAAGTTCGAAGTGAAACGTAGAATAAAAGGAAGGGTGGAGCTTACAAAGATGTTGTCGCCCCTCCTGAACGGGTCCTTGAAAATGGCTTGAGGGCTTCAAAGTTAAACAAAAAGGCATATAAGCAACAAGGAACTAAGTAATCTACAAGTGAAACAATTAGAAGAGGCAAGGATATCAAGATCATACTAAAGGATCACTTCGCTGTCCTCTCCGGGAGCCTGCCCGGTGCTGGAGCCGTCGAAGTTCCACTTCGGCAGCTGGCTCGCGTCGGTGATGGGGCCTTTCACCGTCTGCTCGGAGAAAGGGAAAAATCAATCGAATGGTGAGAAATACTGTGCTAGTATCAGTATATTTTAGTTTCAGCTAAGAGCAAGAGCTTAATGAGTTCGGAAATATATGTTGAGCTCAAAGTATGCAGTTACGCACCCTTGCTTTGCTCCTGATATCTATGCCGGATCCTCCAATCCTGAACAAAAAACGTAGTATTTAGTGATAAGAAAGATCAAGCAGATTAAATTTGGTAGAAAAGGCATTTAAAAATTTGATAGAAAAACTCGAGTGGCAACAGAATTCAGAAAGCGAGTAGGAACTATGATCGATGAGCTATCAGGAGGGCCCTTTCAAAATGAACTATCAGGATGCCAAAGATCATAGATGGGGAATGCAAGGAGAATAACTTTGCAAACACGATTTTGCAACTTTGGCACAGAAAGCACCAGCACTACCAGCGCGAGGGGAGGACAAAATCAAGATCAAGAACCGATCAGAAACAGAGGAGGCGACCAACCAGATATACTCGACGATGATTTTGTCGGTACAGTCGCTGAGGTTGAGGTTAACGAGATCAGCGAGGCTGGCCATTGCTCACAAGCAAAGCAAGGAGAGACCTAACACAAGGAGATCGTAATGGGCAAGACGAAGTGGTGAGATGTGTAGCACAAGAGGCAGGGGATGAGGAGAAAGTCTTGAGAGGCGAGTGATATTTATACCGCGAAGTTGGACTCCGGTGGCAAGTTTCCTTTCGCAACTGTCGATTTTTTTCTCCAGTTCTTTGATTAACTATATTGACAACTTAAAACGATACTGCCTATCTTTTGTTTTGTATTGTTTTTTTTAATACTGCTGTGGCAAGAAACTGAAGTAATCATCTCGACTGAGAGGGGGTTACAGTATTTTCAGGGAAGAAAAGAAAATATATAACACAGGTAACCAGGCCGTAGTGATAAGTTGACTGAGCAGCTTCAGTAGTCGAGATTGAAGGCAAAGAGGTCACGTTTAGACTTTAGAGCCTCTTGCAGTATTAGAACACGGTTAAAATAATATGGTCATAATCCATTAGAATCAGCTGTGGTAACTAAATTGGATACTTGGATGGAATTTTACTTTCTTTTTAAAACGGGTGACAGGAGCTTTGCCTATTCATTTCATTTCGGAGAACATTTTACTCCTTCACTTTTATCTTATTATAGTTTTTTTTGGGGTGTCTAAATATAATATCGACTTGTCCGATTCATGCATCCATTGAGAGTTGTGCATGTGGGTGTAGCGTATTTCCAAAAGGGATGTCTCAACTGAAAGGAGCAAAATATAAGGGACCAGTTTCCAAATAATGGGCTGGGGTTTTGGTTTGCATTGCTAGGTAAAGCTGACCGTGCTAACTAAAATACAAGGAAAACAATACTGTGTGGTACAGTAAAATGAATCCTACGGCTGTCATTCCCTGTAGAACCAATGGCGCCGTCGTGGTCGGACCTCCCGACGGACATGGCGGCGGCGGGCCGAGCCTAGTGCTGACGGCCAACCCCAAGCCTCGGCTCCAGTGGATAGCCGACCTCCACGAGCACCATCCATGGCCTCGCGCACGCCGGCAACCTAGCCGGCATCCAAAGAAAGCTGGCGTTCTTCATTTTTGATGTTCATATGTTGTTTTTCTGGTTCTAATGTTGATATTGCGATCGTCGAAAATAATGTTGCATCCCATTGGAAATAATGTTGCATACTGTTCTTTGTATATTGCATATGGAGAGAAAAAATGTTGTATCTGTAGAAAAAAAAAGTATTGCATACTATTCATGGTGATGTTGCAATTTTTTCCGTGAGTATTTTTTCAAATGCTTTGCTTTTTATTCGGTGTTCTTTGATGTTTCACTGTGATGTTGATATGTTAATGCGTCTGTTCACGGTGATGTTCTTCGAAATGATGCGTGTGAATTTTTGACATATTGCGCACGTTCTGAATTTTGTTGTATTTAGCACACAAGGATGTTGTGCTCGGGCGTACGTCTAATCGCTAGTCGCACCCAAATACAAAGCAATTGTTCTAAATTTTCTACAGCGTTCATTTTCATAAGGTATCTTTGAATTTACATTAATTAATTTAACTAATTCAAAGTCAACAAGAGAAAAGAAATGGAAAGAAGGACAGAAAGGCCGGCTTGACACTTACGTACAACAATAGGAAAGGCAGCATGCAATACAAGGTGCAATTTGTCTACATTATGGCAGTGGTAGTAGGCCTACTAATTTGATCTAAGTTTGGTATTTCGTGTGGCAATTCATTTTCCTGTTGTTGCCCTTGTTCTGTTGGATAGCTACTTGTTCAGAACCGGAATTGCTTATATTGCACGAAAAACAAACTTTTGTGGTCTTGGGATTTTAGAGCAAACTGGCTCCTATAAAAGAAGTACAATTTCTACCTGATTTCCATTTGTCAGTCAGTTTTCACAAGTAATCAAGAATCATGCTTCTGATTACCTATATTTCCACGACGAATAAGAAGGCATTGGATGCCATCCAGCTACCCAAGGAATGGACTACAGAAAAATTGTAACGCTTTTTCACTGTTCCTTTGTCTGTTCATAGCAATACAGTAGGCATCATGTCGCCATCAGGCCTTCAATAGAAGACATCATCAGCCAAGGAAAAATTGAGAGACTGCCAACTGATCCATGGAGTTTCTAAAATATTGACCTCATCGTTACAACAAATTATCGATTGTCTCATCGCATTTCTACTTGTATTTGCATCGACTATGACCTTTGCTAAAACCGACAAAGGCCGTCGCTTACAAGAACAATGTATTCGCTGCATTTTGCAGTTATGCCGCGCGCATTCCTGAATTTCAATGATGATTTGCCAGTTAAGTACAAGTTTTTTTTTAACCTAAGAATAACGCACTGATTTGTTATTTGATGAATGGAAGTTAGTTTAAGTATAAACAAGTAGAACTCTTGCATCAAGATTCCTAGAGCGGGGCGAGAGCATTGTTGTTCTGACCTCCACCAATCTTATTTTGCTCCTTAATTTGTCCAACTTATTCAGCCAAGCTGGACTCCTTGATTCTATAATGGTACCTACAACTGCCAGGTTCTGAAGAAACAGCAAGCCAAGAGCTAAAGGTGGTATTTGAACATCTACCTGCGGGTATCGTTCTCAAACGTCTTCCATTCACCGCATTAGTTGACTTTGCCTCTACACATTGTTTGGCCTTCTTTTTTTTTATCTCTCGTCCTTTTCTTATAGGAAATTGACGATCTTGTAAGCAATACAAAGTCAACCAGGATGTGCCGCCGCAGCCCTTCGTCGACCTGGGCGAGCAGCGAGGTAGTTTTCCCACCAAACAGCGGTGGCTCTTTTCAACTAATGGGTGACAAAGTCCACCTTGTCTTCATCTGAGCAGCGGACAAAGTGGAGCTTCTTCTCAGTGTCCCTGAGCCAATCTTATGCTTCTAGGGGCTCGTTGGCGGCAGCAAAAGTGATGGGTCTTGTCCGGAGGAAATCAGCCAGCTTGGAATTGCGGGCGGTTGTTCCAGTCTGCTGACTGGCGAGCAGGGCCTGGAGAATCTGCGTCTGTTGAAACATAACTTGAGCCATTGAGGGGTTTGCTGGCGGCGGGGGTGGTAGATCTTGTTCTTGGCTACAACCACGGTCATTTCCACGGTCTCTTCCTCTGCCAGTTACGAAGGCTCCACAGGCTGGGGCGGCGGCTCTTCTAGGCAGCATCTGAAGAAAAACTGAGGCTTAGAACAAGAGGGAGTATACGAGGGTTTACTAGCCCTCTAAGGCACACACAGAAGAACATTAAACCAACAAAAAGATCGAATACATACAATACAAAGCCTAAAATGGCTGCATTATATTAAGGGGTTAGGTGTTACATGACTCCTGACACATAGCATATAAGCTAAGCTAAGTCACGACACATGATACAAACACATCATCTACAAAAGAATGAACAAAAAGTGTTTGCAACCAAAAGACTGCTAAAGCAAATACTGCTAGCTAAACTAAGCTAACTACTCCTCCATCGAGGCGCCACTACAAGCGGTGCGATTACCGGGGAGCGGAATGGGGCGGCTCGGTCGGCCGAGAACTGGGCGAGCAGTTCTTTGCGACATTGGGCGACGGGAGCGGAGCGGAACAGGTGAGGTCGCGCCACGTGGGCTCGCCAGTCGATGAAGGATCTGGCGGCGAAGCGCGCGCTCTACGCACGGTCATCCGGGTGTGGACTCCTCAGGGTCGGAGTGGTTGGTCGAGCGTCCTGTCGCTGGAGGCGATGGCGGGTGGAGGAGGAACTGGAGCTGGAGCAGTGATCGCGGTGGCGGCGATGAGGCATGCCAACTCCGCGACAGCGGCGCCTGAACTACAGCAGCGCGAGCCTTGTCACTCCAGGTCAAGTTGTTGTGGAGGGTGTCGAAGTGGGCGTAGCTGCCAGTAAGGAGCATCCGAAGCTGCCGGATCTCGTCCATGGCGGTGCGGATGTTGGCGGACATCGCCCGCGTGAGCTGCACCTGTGGGTCAAGCGGGGATCGTCGTCTCTGGAGTCGAAGATCTCTGGGACTCGCTCTCCGTCAGGGAGATACGGGTGGTAGCAGAACGGTGATCTCAGCAGGAGATCCTCGTGCATCCAGCACAAGCGGATGGAGGCAACTTGGGCTACATCATGAACGGCATCGAGAATGCTGTGGCGGGGTGCTTCGGCCTCGAAAGTGTGGGAGGTGAACTCGCCAATCCTAGCATAGAAAAAGACCTCCATCGTCCAGGACTCGCGGTTCATGATCCTCACTATCCGGCCTTTGAAGATAGGAAGGTGGGTGTAGCCAAGGTATTGCGTCAGCTGACGAAGGATGTCAGTGAAATCTCCATCGTGCTCTCCATGGGAATAATGGTCCCACGGGCCATCGGAGGAGGGGGTAGCCATCTATAATTTTTGAAACAGGAGAAAGGTTAGTAAAAACTTAATTAAAGTAGAGATAAGTACAGAACTAGGAGTGATGAGTAAAAGCAATAAGTACTCTATATTTTTGTTAATGTTTTTCTTTGATTTTTTTTTTTGAAAATAAGACTCAATTCTTAAGGCAACGACCAATCTAACTAAGGATTATATAGTCGTATGCTCTGATACTAGCTCTGTCGGACCCGGATTTTCTAATCCTGAATCCTCTGTGAATACACTATGTTATTCCCTAGATCAGTAGATAGCACTCACAGGCATATTGCTGAATCAATTCATATAAGGCGTAAATTAAGACATTCAAAATAAACTCAGAGTGACATAAACCACGTCGGATCAAGTTTTACAAAAGGACCGGGTAGGCCAAATCGATTACATTACATAAAAGCATGTAGCTACAGCGGAAGCAAAAGAGAGGTAGATCTTATCTCTCCACAGGCAAGCGACTGGGATAATATGTGTACGATGGATATTACCCAAGGGGTTGGACAATATCTGTTGTACGCAAGTACCGAACGAGTCCACTTAGACTGAGGCGAGATCTAGACTAAAGACTAGACTACTCTTCGTTGTTCCCTTGTCCGTCGACTTCAGGGTCTTTATAGTAAGCGTAGTCCCCTTGGTCCACATCATCTGGAGGGTTTGGGGGAAGAGCGAGAATGAGACAACTTCCGTGCTCGCTTGCCAACACACAAGATGCAATAGTATACATGCATGGCTTAACAAGGAATGGCTCGGGTTATTTTATTTGCTAAAGCAACATTTTCGATTATCATAATTATAAATTCCTATGACTTAGCATTTTGAAAAAAATGCATTTTATTAAAAAGAGTAAGTGCAATATTAAATAACAGTGGAGGTTCCCTTCATCGGAACTCTACACATGCATAATTTTATTGGAGCTACCTCCGCTTCTTCACACCACTGAGCTTGACGGCTCAGGAAAAATTCAACCTCAGGCTAGATGAGCCGACCTAGTTGTCAACCTCGGGCTAGATAAGTTGACCTGGTTGTATTCCACCCACAAAAGTTTTTGAAATAGAACTAACTCAAGTTAAGTTCTCATGTTCGTCTTTGACCGTAGGCACGACTGTTTAAACAGTTTAGACTCTACAGAGGTTGTACACTGTACCAACAAGGGATAATCATACTCGTTACCCCACATGATTCCTTACTCATGTAGTTGAGCGATCGTCACAGTAATGTTTCAAACTACCTTACCCCTTATGTTATCTCACCCCTATGGGCCACTCCCATAAGTTGTACGAGATGTTCACCACAACGACTAGCGCAGCTGGCAACTTCACCCAACCTCGGTGTCCCTTTCAAGACGGAACACATCCTGTCGCTTGCACGCTTCCAAACTCCAATTTGTGATATGGCATTCAGGGTTTAATAATTTTACTAAGCCGAGTTTCACTTTGCAGACTTGCGGTTGTACTTGTTTTACATAGGATCTCATGACAAGATTAAGTCATTAATCCATCCGGGCGATTCATACCACATACCAACACTCTCGTGCACGACGACACCCACCACACTTTCCATCCGTCCGGATGTGGTACTAGCAAGTTGTTTAGGGTTTTGGGGGGAAAACCAATTAACATAACACACCAGTCATTTACATCCAATGACTGCTCAAAACCACTTTCATGATTAAAAGAGGATGATCAGGATATTTATTGTCCTAGTAATTAAGCAAGACTAGCATATCGCTTAAGTACAAGCTATGCTAGTATTTACCATATATTTACTAAGGTGACATGGAATGAGGGATTCAATTTATTAAAGGATGGATAATAATTAATTAATCACCAAATGGTTGTTTAACTACCTTAAGCTTTAACATACATTTGATTACAGAATTAAAGCATGCAACTTTGATATTTTAAATAAATATAATTTGCATGAAATGTACGCTCAAAATGATCAAGGTATTGACTCGCCTTGGTTAAAGGTAGTGGGGTATTGGTACTCTTAAGCTTGGTCGAAGGGGATGTCTCCTGCGTCTTCGAATCCCAATCGGACGAAAGTACCAAAAAAAGGTACAACAACAGAGAGAGTAAATAAATACAAAACACTTAACAAATGAACTCCAAATTGAACAAGACCAGTGCCATTAGCAAGATATTGAATTTAGAAAATTTTAGGAACAATTTTCATAATTTTTGGAATTATAATGAAAAAGATATGAATTTTTGAAGCTTTTTAATTGAATTTTTAATTGAAAAAATCAGAAAAACCGAATTATCACGTGCTGACACGTGGCATGCGCATAGGGCCCGGTCCACCGCACAGTGTGTGGACCGAGTCCATGCGCACCGGCGCATGGGTCCACAACACAGTGCGTGTGGGGCCCACCTGTCAGACACACGACACTGTAGCTGGGGGCCCACCTATCAGCCGCGGGTGCGCAGTTAAAAGCGGCGATGCGCACGGCGCGTCGCCTCGCTTTTTTCGCGCGCGGAGAAAGGGAGGGAGAGGGAGAGGCGGGGAGGGGAGGGAGGGTCGTCTTGTGTGGCGGCGAGGCGGGAGGAGGAGGAGAGGAGCGCAGAGCGGCGAGGCCGAGGCGGCAGCAGCGGTGGAGCAGCAGCGTCGGCGACGTAGCTGCGGCCGAGGCGCGGGAGAAGGCGGGGCTTCGGCGACGCGCACGAAGACGACGACAGCGACGAAGACGAGGGGAGGAGGCGAGGTGGTGCAGGGGGAAGAGGAAGGGTCGCGCTCGGGCTTAAATAGCCGAGGAGGAGGAGGAAAGGCCAGCGCGCGGGGGAGGAGGCGATGGGGAGGCGGGCGGCGGCAAAGCCGGGAGCAGAGGCATCGGGGCGGAGAAGGGAGAATGGGGGCCGGTCCAGTGCGGGCGACAGCGCGTGGCGGGGCGAACGTCGACGCGAGGCGGGCGCGGCGCAGGTAGGCGGAGCCATTGTCACCGGCGCGCGGGTCGGCCGACACGGCATGGCCAGCTGCGCCGGAATGAGGGTGTGGGCGGTCCGAGTAGCTGGCCGGCGGATCGGGCCGAGGTGGCCCAAAACGAGGTGAGTTTGAAGTTTTCAAAGCCCAAAACGAGGTGAGTTTGAAGTTTTCAAACTTTGAAATTTTTTGTAATTTGGTCTTGAAATTTTGAAACCAAAGATCCCATTGTTCTTTGCAAATTTGAGAATGTTACAGTTAATCATTGAAAAAAATACCCACACTATCGATCATTTTTTAAATTATCAGAATTAGTTTGGCATATCCGGATGCACCACGTATGGAATCTTGAATTTGGTATCAACTGAGATGTGCTTACGAACAGCAACAGGACTTCCACCGCATGCGACTCAAACTCTAATCAATGTTGCTATAAGCTAGCTACAGGAAGGCTTTTCCCCACGTCAAGCACGCCTGCACACGTAGCGGTTAAGAAACTCTGGGACGGCCCGGTTCATATATGGGCAATCCATTGGAAATCCTAGGAGGTCGAGAGGCTATATAAGGAGAGGTAAATACGATTCTGAGAAATAATAAAGCGAACTCTGAAGTCCCCTCGTATCTCTGTGTTGAATCTATTACTGTGTTTTTGTGTTCTTGATTCGTTCTTACGTTTCTAAATATTGTTTACAAGGTAATCGCTCGAACTGAACTCGCCAACGACGGTTACTCAACAGTAGCAACGTACACAACAATCCTCGTAGACATACATGGATAGTTGCCATCCTGTGCTGTTTTCCCCTCTTAATCAAGTCACTATTTTGGCCATGGATCATGGAAGTTGTGACGATGTGCCAACGGCTTCAGCTTAGGAGATGTTGAGACGAGGCGTTTGCATGCATGCGAGTAGGCAGGTGAAGTCGCATATATATAACTAGAGCAGGTTGATCATAAGGCACAAAACATTAATTATCATGGTTTCAATGGCATTATATCTAGATTAGTGCTATTCATTCAAGCATTAAATATAGGTAATTAAAAAAAATACTCATGTCCTGCTAAATTCAATTTTGTTGCCAGGCATCACACGAGTGAAGAAAAAGGGATAAACAGATCAAAGTGCTAATTAAAGATGTGAAGCATACGGACTCGATGAAAGAATCTAAGAGGACCACGACATGCAAACATGCAGTGCAACCAACAGATTGCAAGCGAGTCTGAAGCTGCTACGATGCTATCCCATGCATGTACACATACGAGAATGCTGCCCGAGTTCGAGTCGATGGCAATCGTTTGTTTGTTTGTTTGTACTTCATGGCAAATCAGGTTGAAGACTAATGCAATAGCGTCTCAAAATATTCTATCGGCGGCCAAAGACATCGCAAGGAAGAAAAATTGTGCAAACAAAGAAGAGCTAGCCGAGAGTATTCCCCAAACATGTTGTAATCCCTGTGAATATTATGTAATGTAGCCGAGATGAACTCCAAAGTTGTAAAGAAACCTGCTACCTGGTAGAATATGCTACTCAAAATAAATATTAAGAAGTAGATCAACAAGGAAAAATGCACGTCTGTGTTTGGTTCTTGCGCAAATACCTGAGAATTTGAACTTAAGGTCAAGTCAGAAACATTTTGTCTCAATTGCACAAAGTTCATTCGTATGACCTTTCACATGATTGTATTTAGGTGATACTTTGCATAATAGAAGTTGTTATTTGTAAGCCATATTCAAAATTGCATGTATATAGATTCTACATGGTACTTTTGTGGACTGTCTTTTTTTATGTTAACCCAATATGGGTTCTGTATATGGCATGCAAAACCCTCTTCATTTAGGAAAAAAAAAATGTAAAAATGTTAAGACTAGCCGCACAAATGCACGGGCAGTATATATACCCGCTGTATATTTCCTATTTGGCATTCGATCTTTAGCATATTATGCAACATGCCTACAACCATTCATATGTTCATATGGGGGCAATTCAACCCTTGAGGTTTGGACATAAGATCTCCAGATGATGTCCCTTTAGGATCATAAAAGTCGTGCCAAGGTGTGTCATTGTTCCCCTCAAAGAACCAATTAGCTAGTTTATGATTCTTTGTTTCCATCCAAGAACTCAAATTGTAGTTTGCTACCCATTTTCTGTGCAGAATCTTGTATCTTCGTTGCATCACTGGCTTTTCCCAATTGGCCATGGAATCTATAATCAGCAGTTCTCTTTTCTTTACTGGATGGCAAGTTTTATTTTTATGAAGAAAGGTCAACCAAGATACTCATTATTTTGTCTAATCTCTCGCCGTCAAGACATGTAAACTTAACTACTATTCAACTTGCAATGTTTTCAACTCTTTTAATACTAATTTATGTGATAGGAAAATTACGGCTATCAACTGCTTATGCAATCATCTCCAAAAGGGGGAAAACAATGAGGGGTTGTATTCGGATGTTCGGCTTAGGAGAGAGAGTGGGGGGAGTAGCACGAATCTTGAGGCAGGGACGGATGGATTGGTGCATGTAACTCCATGTACATGTCGGACCTCGGGATTTGAATACCCTAAGTTCTCGTGTGTATACCGTACTAATCCCATAATCAGTGGCTAGTATACACATCCACAATATTGACATACATATCTACAATATTGGCATACACATCCATACATACATACAAAATAAAATAAATATGGCACGTAACTTAAGCGATTACAAACTTTACATGTCATAGACTCATTTACAAAAAAACATTTGAAATTAGATTTTTGTTAATCTTTTCGGCTGGTCCCACCTGTCATACACTTATTACACTTAACCTCTGTTACTTAGTATTAATCAGCTCTTAATCGCATGGGCTCACTAGCATAGAGAGAGAGAGCGGGGCATAGCTAGCGCGTGGCGGCGCCATGCCATGTGACTTGAATGAGCAAAATGGGTTCCTCTCGGTCCCACTATGTGGCGAGGCCGAGAGATGGTCGGAGGTGGCGCTACGCCAGGTGATAAGTGGCGGAGCTCCTTGGGTCCAAAATGGTTTTCACAATTGGAGCCAATCGGCAAAAATGGCTCGGAATGACAAAATGTGCGGCTCTAGGGGTGACTACAAAGGGTTCCTCTCCCTTTGTCACCCATCCCACTATGTGGTGGCGAGGCAAATTAATAAAAATTCTACAGTAAACCAAGATCACTGAGATGGTCGGATGTGGCGCTACGCGTCGGGCGATAAGTGGCGGCGCTTCCTTGGGTCGTCAAAATGGTTATCCACGTCACGGGAGATTGCTAGAGCCAGGGCGTGGGAGAGGTGGCGGCGAGGTTTGAGGTCGAAAAACTCCTTCAACTGGCGCCCAAGCCCTCCTTTTATAGATGGTGAGGCCCATTAGGACTCAATGCCCACTCTAATTGGATCTAATCCGGTGTGTGACTACAAAGCTGACAAGTGCACATACTGGTCAATCGTGGACCTAGCAAGGCGTCCCAACTCCTAAGGTCACAAAGATCATATCGGACGAACCAACACAGCGTTATGTACATGCCAATCCCTTTGCCTCACGATATTCGGTCGAGCTCCAAGCTGACCACTCTTTCTCGATCTTGTGATTCCGGAATCCCTTACTAGGTTAACTCTTAACCTTAAGTAGCATGGCCATGCATTTCTGGATCCGATCACTCGAGAGCCCAGAGATATCTCTCGGGTAGAGGCGGGCAAATCCATCTTGGTGACCATGCCTCGCATCATGCTTCATGACAAACCCGAAAACTACCTTTATAACTACCCAGTTACGGAGTAGCATTTGATAGCCCCTAAGTAGGTCGATTCACATCTCAAGTACATGCGACAATCTTAGGTCTAAGGACAAGGCGTACACGTTGTGTAGAGAGAACCATAAGTATAATTGTTATGTCTCATGTTGGGTCGGTCCAACCCCATGTTCTAAACATGTGTCCACATTATTGGTTTGACATCTCCATGTCTATGACACGTGAAACATAGTCATCAACCGATACATGTGCTAATCCACCATTCACGTGTGTCCTCACATGAACTCCGACTAGGGACAACTTTAGAATAACCATACAAGTAAAGAGTTTCACAAACAAGTCACATACTTGTTAATCAACACAAATGCAATATTCAAGGAACATTTATTAAATCATGGATACAACGAAATATCATCATCTCTATGATTGCCTCTAGGGCATATTTCCAACAGTCTCCCACTTGCACTAGAGTCAATCTAGAAGATATCTAATACCCATAGCTCTTGTGTGTGCCTCATGTTTAGGGTGTGGGAGAGGCTTCAAAAAAGGATCTGAAATATTCAAATCCGTGTGTATTTTGCATATCTTTAAATCTCCTCGATTGAGGATCTCTCGAATGAGATGAAACCGCATTGATATGTGTTTGTTCTTTTGGTGATTCCTCGGCTCCTTGGCTTGCGCAATGGCCCCACTGTTATCACGATAAAGATCCGGAGGGTTTGCACGCACTAGGAATCACACCTAGTTGATTATGAACTTCCTTATCCAAACACCTTCCTTTGCCGCTTGAAGCGCAATGTACTCGGCCTCCGTTGTAGAGTCGACAGCGATCTCTGCTTGGAACTCTTCCAATGACCGCACCACCGTTCAAAATGAACACAAAACCGATTGCGATTTGTAATCGTCTTTGTCGGTTTGGAAGCTTGCATCGGTGTAACCATTTACAACGAGCTCTTCCTCACCTCCGTAGACTAGGAACACATCCTTAGTTCTTCTCAAATACTTGAGGATGTTTTTAACATTGTCGATGACTCTCACCGGATCGACTTGTATCTGCTCGTAACACTTAGAGCATAGGAAACATCTGGTAGTACATATCATAGCATACATGATAGATCCAATGGCGAAGCATATGGAATCTTACTCATGCGATCTCGCTCATCGGTTGTCGAAGGACACCGAGTCTTGCCAAGATTTATGCCATGAGACATGGGCAAGAACCCTTTCTTTGCCTCCTCCATGTTGAACCGTTTCAACACTTTGTCAATGTAAGTACTGCGGCTTAATCCTATTAGCCTTTTGATCTATCTCTATAGATCTTTATACCCAAAATATATCTTGCTTCCCTAAGTCCTTCATTGAAAAACTATTTTTCGGTGAGGTCTTATGGACTCGAGCATAGGGATATCATTTCAATCGGTAATATGTCATCTACATATAAGATTAGAAATCGAGCGAGCTCCACTTGCCTTCTTATAAACGCGGGATTCTTCTTCGTGGATGATTGCTAAATTCATGACTCAAATACTCGCCACCACGATCGGATCGCGAGCCTTAATTTTCTTGGCACGTTGATTTTCAACCTCATTCGGAACTCTTTGAACTTTTCAAAAGTTTCGGACTTATGCTTCATTAAGTAGACATAGCCATATCTACTAAAATCATCGGTGAAAGTTATGAAGTAATGAAATCCACCTCTAGCGATCGTGCTCATTGGTCCACATACATCGGTATGTATGATTTCCAACAAGTCCGACGCCTCTCAAAGAACCTTTGAAAGGTGATTTGGTCATCTTACCAAGCAAACAAGCTTCACATGTCTCGTATGATTCAAAATCAAATGAAGTTAGAAGACCATCATCATGGAGCTTCTTCATGCGCTTTTCACTTATGTGACCCAAGCGACAATGCCAAACATAGGTGGGATTCAAATCATTAGGTCGAAGTCTTTTAGCATTTATGTTAAAGATGGGCATCATCAAGATTTAAAATAAATAACCCATTCACAATGGGCAAAAGCCACAAACATTTCATTTTAGAGATCAAACAACGCAAAAGCCACAAACATTTCATTTTAGAGATCAAACAACCATTGTCTTTACTTGCAAATGAATAACCATCTCTCATCAAACATGAGGGGATAAAATGTTTCGACTCATACTAGGAACATAATAGCAATTATTCAATTCCATAATAAATCTTGAAGGAAGTGAAGTTGCATGGTGCCGACGGTCAACGCACAAACCCTTGCTTTATTTCCGCGCGAAAATCAACTTCACCTCTTGCGACTCCTCTACTTCTTATTAGCCCTCGCATCGAGTTGCAAATGTGAGCAAGCGATCCGTATCAAATACCCAAGAGTTAATAGGAGAATCGGCGAGAAAAATGTCTAAAACATTTATGACAAGTGTACCATGGGTGGAAGTCTTACTTCGACCTTCTTCTTCTTGCATTCCTCGGAATCCATGTACTTCTTGCGTTTCTCTTCCGGTGGCGGTTTCTTTACAATAGAAGCATCTTGTCTCGACTCGAGTCCAAAAATAGGCTTAGGCGTTGGCTTGAGATCATATCTTTAACCTTGCCTTTATTGTTTGCCCATGGCTTCTTACCCTTTTCTTGAAGCTAGACTTGTTCTCGCATGACCATCACATGGCTAGGGCTCGCACACTTCTTAATATCATTCTCTGCTTTTGAGCATCCCACAAAGCTCATTAAGGCCCTTTTCCACCCCATGCATATGGTAGTTCGAAATGAAATGTCCATAGCTAGGTGGAAGAGACGTAAAATGAAATCGATTGCCAACTCTTGGCCAATTGGAAAACCAAGTTTATCCAAAGTCATTGTAACCAACCATTTTGATTACATGTGGGCCTACGGTGCACCTTCATTAGCTTGCATTCGAAAAAGCCTTAGAGACATTGAATCGTTCGGTCCTAGCACGTATGCGGAACATGTCCTTAAGCGCCATGATCATATCATGCGCTACGATCCTCAAACCGCTTTTGAAGGTCGGGTTCCATGCATGCAAGCATAAGACAACTAATCTCAAGAGAGTCATCACATGCTTTCTTGTAGGCATTTTTAAAGAAGTAGCGATTGACACGTTGATGGTGCCCTAATTTTATAGACCCACCATCAATTTACAAGACATGTGATGGTCAGAGTTTAGTTGGGAGGGCATATGTTTAACTTAACATTTTGTGAGGATCGTTATACTTCTACCATTCAAACATGCATAGGAGTAAAACAAGCAGAATAGCATTCACACAGTTGTGACTCAAGTATGGCCCATTTTCTCATGGTGATCTCTATCGCCATAGAATCATCCACCATGTTGATCTCTATCTCCATGGTTAATGTGTGCCATCCTCCAAGTGATGTGTCCTCAGAGTACTAATAAAAGCTATTACTCATAACAGCTAGTAATAATATACATGGATACGGGAATCATCACAAGTCGACACATGGCCGTTAATACAATATTTTGACAACACAATGGCTCCAAAGTGTTGCCTAACCCATGACACGCAGTCATGAAAATATTACAAACATGCATCACATACACATTAGGCCATCTGGTCACAAACATCCTGCAAAAACAAGTTATGCATATAATCGCAATCTCTAGGATAGGGGTCGAGGGGTTTCCCCATCAGGGTTCGAAGGCGGCGCCCCATCAGTATTGGAATTTTTACTTAGGATTTTGATCGGTAAATCATATTTACCACAAAACACCTATTGTTGGTTCGACCAATTTGTATTGATCTTTGCGTGCGACATGCCGTGATCTGGCCGATGACAACGTTCTCATGGCGCGCGATAGCACGATCACGGTATATCGATTATCAATCTAGGTTCGATTCGACCAATCATATTGATCTTCGCATTCCGCAATCGGTTTCGTGTCACTTTCTACCCGATGGTGATTCCGACCGGTAGGGGTATGTTGTTTCACGACCTTAGCGATATGATCTCGGAACATCGATTATCAACGCCATGATCGGCTACGATGAACTCTATGCTACGCTAGCTAATCGTCCAATCCAACACGCGCAATAGCTCTAGGAAACTACTAGAAGCTCACCGATCGTGTAGATGACGTCGGGGGATGGCCGGAGAAACATGTCGACGTTGAACAGCGCACGGCGCAGAGGTGGCTCATGATGCTAGTGCGTTATGGCATTAGAGATGCTTCAAGAAGCAGCGCATAAGATCCCTGATGTCCTAAGGCTGATGCAAGAGTGAGGAATCGAACGGGGACTCACCGGGGTGATGACAAACAGAAAAGGAATCGGTGGAGGCCAGTTTTGAGGAAGAGCTCGTTTCCGGGGATTCGCTGATCTTGGGTTCACATTGAGAAAGAAAAGAGCATTAGTGGAGTATGGAATACGATATGACGCGGTTAGATGAGGTTCAAGCTCACCAGAGCATCGGGAACGTGAATGTCCGAATCAGGGTGTGCCGGAGATAAAGAAGAAGACAACGCGATCACGCTACGAGGTTGCTGGAGCTACATAAAACAAAGAGGGAGTATCAGTGAGGTAAGGGATGCATGGTGATGCAGGTGGCGAGGGCAAGGAAGCTCACCAAACTAAATGGTGGTGTGAGGCTTGCTCACCGGTGTCGAAACGATGCTCTTATTCTGGCAAAGCAAAGCACGAGAGGCTTTGATTCTGTGCGAGAAGTGAGAATGGCGAGCTGAGGAGCTCGTGACGTGGTGAGGGGCTTAAATGCAGTCAAGAATGGCGCGAGAGGAGCGGCGAGAAAACGGTGTGGGTGTGGCGTACGAGTTTTCTTGCGCTGAGCTTCGGTCTCGTCGTCCGTGCGAGATAACATTGCGTTGATGGAGCAGCTAGCGTGGACGAGGGCTGGCGAAGGTGACCGGAGCAGACGGTCGCCAACCCGGGGTGGAGCAGGCGAGGCGCGCTGGCGAGCGGAGGCGAGCACGAGGTGGACGAAGGCGCATGACGGGTGGGGCCACGCTGTCAGCGAGAGAGGAGCGAGGTGCTAGCGTGGGCTGGAGCGGGCATGAGCAAAATAGGCTGAGTTGGGTTTCGGTCCAAGGTCCGGCGATAATTTTGATTTGGCTTTTGAATTTTTTTCCAAAACCGCTGAATATTTTCTAATTTTTGTACTTGGAAAATGGAGTCCAAAATTTATGAAATTTTTCGGGAGGGAACCAGACACAATATGGTTTCCTGTGCAAATTTTTCAGGATTTTATCTATTCTGTGATTTTCTCAAAATTCTTACAAGTTTATGTTTGCATGTGATTTTACTATTTAATTTATGCAAAAGCTCAAAAATCATGTTAAAATAGTTTTCCATGCAAAGACATGCCTAAAATTATTCTCCCACTTATTTTCATTGTATTTTCTCAAAATTAGGTTTTTTTTGGATGCTACGGTACATGTGGAGTTGATTTTCCGAAAAACAATGAAAGAACTTATTTGTGGTCTTTTGCGCAACCCGTGCTATTATTATACGAGGTGTCATAGATGGCCCTACTTGTTAGAATACCAAAGGTGGAATTGCTAATTTTGGAAAGGTTATTATAGTAAACTATATTGAATGTTACCAAAACTACATTTTGATGTAGTGTTTTTGTATTAAAAACCTGTAGCAGTGTATATACGCTGTCTTTACGGGGTGTTTGGATGGCAACCAAACTTTGCCACACCTTGCTGTGGTGAAGTGTGGCATGCCAAAAAATTTGTGGCGCCCAAATTGCGAGCCACAACTTAGCCAAATCTTTGTAAGGTCATGTGTCTATGACAGGTGGTGTAAGGTACTCAAAAGGTGTAGCAAGCCACAGCGGTGGACACAAACCAAAAGGGTGCAGAAAGGGGAAGGGGCCACCGTTACAGGAAGCAAGTGGGCGAAGGCCGGAAAAGGAGGAGAAAGAAAGGACTAAAAGGAAAATGACTCAGAACCGCCAGACTGCCGATGCATGTTTATTGGACAAGATTGGATAGAAATGTGCACCAATCATACTAGGCCTAGTAGAGCTTTGGCAAATTGAGCTCAGAATCTATACCGTGGATATATTCCCAGGGGATCATGAGACCACCGGTCATTGCAAAGGCTGCTCAGTACGCTGCACGAGGGAAGTCTCGAGACAAGAAACAAAAGCAGGTCTTTCTTCAGAAAACAAGACACAAACGCAGGTGAGACGAACTTCCAAGCGATTTTTGTTATTATTTTTAAAAAATTGATATTATTTTAAACTTCACCTCTCGTCAACTTTATTTTTAATTTTAACATCTTTGATCACGTCACCACCAGTGACATGACCAAAGACAGATCTCGGCGTAACAAAACATGTCATGCAAGCCCTCGTCCGCACGCCATGCCACCGTTGAGCCTTACGTGACAGGTGTTACGCCGCACCCATGGCATGACAATGCTGCCCTGTCACGCCATGAGATATGGCGTAACCGTAGCTACATCTGTTTGGCCATGCGATTTGTTATGCCATGAGAGTAACTGCCTCTATTTGGACCATTTGGCAATGAGAATTTGTGTTTGTTGCATAAGATATGTGGACCATTCCGCACGACACATGAAATTGTAATGCACAAGTTCATTCTCATGTATTTTGTTTTTAGCATGTAATTTTCCACGGACGTATGTTCCAGAGTATGTAAACCCAACTTGAGATAGCAAGAATCAAACGGTGCTAAGTGAAAGCACCATTTATTTTGGTCTTTATATTTATGTTGTTGCCTTACTACGCAAAGAATTGAAAGCGAATGGACAACATGATTTGTAGTCGTAGTAGCGAATTGAAATATACTTTTATAATAAAGTTATAAATTACATAGCGCGCAGGGTTTGATTACGGGCATAAGCAACTACATCATGCACAATGCAACAAACCGAAATGCATCTACGATATATATGCGCATTTTGGGATTGAAATACAGTCGATTGGAACAAAGATCATTAGCTTCGGCGTGGGACTACTATGGAATGGTCGCACCTACTGCGTGGACTGGGACCATTTTCCCTTCCTTGCAAGCTTGGTGTTGTACTCCTCGCCGGCCTCCTTAGCCGTGGTCGTCATTTCCCCCTTTCTCTCGCCCTCCTTAGCTGGCCCAAAAATTGAGGTAGCAGGCAAGAGAGGGGATTCTATTGCACTTGGCCTCATCATTTTTGGAGTCTCCAGTCAAAAGTTCTATTGGTCTGAAAATTCCAGTAGGTTTCGGAATTTCAAGGGCTGAAATCGGCTAAGTCCCAACTGGCGGTCTGACCAGCCAATAGGTGGTGGTCAGACCGGCCCTGGGGGCGGTCTGATCGGTTTTCACTTGGATCGTCGCCCGTCGTGGCGGCGATGTTCGGTTGTTAGGTCAAAGTAATGAGTTTCAGTGCATATATGTTGCATGATGCATGTTTTGACTAACATGGGTCAAGTTGTGAAGAACTTGTTCCAAAATTTGGTTTACTTGTCTATTGTTGTGCAGGTTGCTTGGTGGTCAACGACGGTCAACGGCGATGATGATCGGGACTATGCTTGGAGAGCTGAGGTCCAGAACGATCGACGATGCCGGGTGAGGTCAATGTACTCAAGCGTGATGCAAGATGGACAAGGGTGACCTATTGGCCAATCCGCGGCGCAAGATGGCGCAAGGAGAAGCTAATTAGGTCAAGAGGCGATAAAGACGACACATTAAAATATGTGCGTGTGTGATCCGTTTGTTTTGGGTCTTAACGGGAGCTCAATTGAGTCAAACTTCTAGAAGGTCTAAGCCTCCAATATAAATAGGGGAGGGAGGTGGCTGCACCTCCTCTTCGTCTCTTTTGTTATTTCAAACCCTAATTTTCTTAGGGATAGTTTTTATGGAGGCTAGGGTTCTAGAGAATTTGATGTAATTTCGTGCTCATAGATTGAGATTTATCCTCCATTGATGGAGAGGCTGTAATCTCAAATCATATCAAATCAATCAAAGGAAAGTTTGACCATGTCATGTCTCCTTGCGTTCTTTCCCTATATTTGATGATTTTGAGTCTTTCTTTGATCCGCGAGTTTTTGCTTAAATTTTTCACGTGATCTAGCTTGCTGTGACATGTGGGAATATATCTATGATCATCTTGATCATCAATCACTCACGAGCAAGATTTTGGATCTAGTTTTTGTTTTGACCCAATTTTGAACCCTTCTTCAATCAAACGGAAAAGGATCGTTATTCTTCCAAGAATTGTCACAATCTTCGATTGGAATAAGTTCCTGACATCATAGAGAAGGTGTGTTCCAAGTTTCATCGAGTTTGGAGTTGTAGATCAAAAGCTTCATCGATTTGCAACTTCGTCATCGGGCTGTTTTGATCTGTTCTTCAGGTCGGCGGTCGATCACTTTGAGGCCACCGGTCGGACCGCTGGTCGTGGTCGATCCACCATTGACCAGTGATCGATCGCCAGTGCATTGAATTGCTTTAGTCTTTGTTGATTTTGTCGTATTGCTTAAGGGTTTAAATTGGATTCAATATTAGTCTTCCACTGTACTGATATACTGATCTTCATAGCTTCCATAGCTACTGGAGTAAAATCTTATTGAATCAATTATTTGTGAAAAAGTGAGCATGCTCCTATTCACCCCCCCTAGTCGCCTTTTCGTTCCAACAGATCTTTTTGTCGCTCTTAAACCTGCAAAGGTTAAAGTCGATATGAGAATAGGACAAGTAGTCGAAATTCCAAAGACTACATGTGACTGTAACTTACCATCTCTCTGCCTGCTCGCAGAGTTCCACTTTCTGATGTCGTAGCTGCTCGAGTTGTCGGTGGTATTCACCAACAGTGACAATCTGTTCCCAAGCTTTCTACAAAAAAGAAAGATAGTGAAAAGTGAGAAAAAATCACATATATAAATGTCATCAAATGCTTACATTAATGCTCGTTCGAGCAAAGGTGGAGAATACTCTCATGGAATCCTTCAGCCCATCGATCTCCTGAACTCGGTTCCACCACACCTTTTCGAGACGCTCGTTGTTGAAAATATTCCCCTTGTTGGGAATGTCCTTAGGGTGAGGAACTCGGTTACAAGACCTGAAAGCAGAAGACCCCACAACAGAAGCAGGGCCAAAGAACTCGAAGAAAAAAAAAGTTGAGGTACTCTTCTTCTTCTTCTGATTCGGTGATGGCAGTTTCTCCTTGGGGACCGGGGGAATGCCTATGATGACTTCCTTCCCGACGCGGTGGTCGGATGATCTACCACTTTGACCAGATGCCCCTGCCGCATCATGCGTCATTTTCGCCTTTGCCTCTACGACCACTTCCGTGGTCGCAATCGCTTTGGCAACAACAACTTCTTCCACCACAGGGATAGTGGTCGATCCTTCTACCACTTCTGTTTTCATTCCTTCAACTGCTGAAGAAGTAGCAGCGGGCTTCTCGACAGAAGCGTCCTTGGGGATTGGAGAAGTCGGTCTAAGACCACAAAAAGAAAATTCATTCAAGATTGTAGAAAGCAAAAGGTGAATGTTGTTCTTAAGCTTTTGACTTCTTACATATCTTGATTCTTTGGTCTTGATCTTGAATTTAGAATAAACCTTCCTGGGGAAGATTTCTTTTGCTTCTTCTCAACGACCATGTCTGGTCGATGTTCGAGTTTAGGGATAGGAGTCGCTACGACCATGCCTGGTCGTAGGTCTTGAGCGAGAATTGTCGATCCTTGAGCCTCCTGACTCTCCTGATGACCGAGACCTGTCTCGACCACCCCAAGAGCAGCACTTCCCTCGATCATGGACCCTGTTGGCGCAGCAGTTTCCTTCACAAAAGATATAAAGCTCTTTCATTTCTCCTTTTTAGTTTCTTGACAAAACCACGAGAGGCGGAAACTGCGAAAGTCTCGTTGTTGTAGTAGAATGGTACCTTGGTTTTGGGGCTTTATGATTGAGAGCTTCGGTCGCTTCAACCGCCTCTACTTTCTTTGTAGCAGCCATATCTGCAGCGAATTTCTCAAAGGGCTTGGTCGAAGCAGCAGAGCTTGAGCCTGCACTTGCCTTGTCGGCGACCCTCACAAACCAACGCCTTTTGGCCAGAGGAGACATGCTTTCCTCCACCCCTGTTCTGACGACCATCAATTCGACCTCTTCGCCATCTTGACGGTCTTCCATGCCTACTTTCTGCAAGAGTCAGAAAAAAAATATTGCTAAGTGGTCATTTTCTACGACCATCCCTGGTCGTAAGTCCTTCGACCAGTATCTAGTCGTAAGTTTTTCTACGATAATCCCCTAGCAATAAGTCCTACTATGACCAGTATCTAGTCGTAAGTTTTTCTACGACAATCCCCTGGTCGTAAGTATTTCTACGACTATGAGATCCTAAAGAAGAAATCAATCTTTGATTACCTTTAGGCGTTCTATCTTATCCTCTGCGGACAAGACCGCCAAGATTTCAGGAGCCGCCACATTGGGTGGCGGGGATTTTTCACAAACGAGATTGACTCGAGCGTCAATTTCCGCTTGTGGGAGATCTGTATGGGTAAATAAACTTTCAATAGCCAAGCTCGAAATCAATAGAAAAAGAGATAAGTTGAAAATTCATTTACCCTTCTCGTAATCCCTAGTCGGATCTTTTGGCCCCGAGTACCTCCACATGGGATGTGCTTGTTTCTTCATAGGGCTAATGCGGCGCTTGATGAAATCCTTCGCCATGTGCCATCCAGTGAGCTCCTCTATATTCAAGTCTGTTATGACTTGAATATAGGGGGCGATCCGACCAAGATCCTTGGGGATTGAATCCTAGGAAGAAATCTTCTAGGCAGCCTTCTCTGCAAAGGAGAGACTATCCTCATTGGTCGTTCCCCAGTAGAACCACCTCTTTTTCCATCTCGACCATGACAACCGGCTGAACATCTGAATGTATTCCTTCGACTTCCCGTCATGGAGTTTCATACCACAGCTACCGTCGATTCCCGCTATTCTGGTCATCCCGTAGAAATACTGGGATAGCTCCAAGTTGGTTGGAATTCCTAGGTAAGCCTCACACAAGTATACAAACACACCCAACATCGTGATGGAATTGGAAACAACAAGGTTCGCCAATTCCACCCTAAAGTGCTCGAGTACGAGTGTGAGGAAAGGGTGAGTAGGCAATCGCAGGTCACACTCACAGTACGCCTAGAAGACGAGAATTTGGCCAATCTCCCCTGATGACCAATGTTGTCCCAAAGCTTCAATCCAGTTCACAAGTTCTTTTTGCGGAATCTTCTCGGCGGCGACCTGGGCTTCTATCTTCGCCTCATCCATCTTCGATTCAACCCACTTGAAAGCGGTTTCGGTCATTTTCTCTAAGTACGGTTAATTTGGTTTTGGAAAGGTTTGGAGGAACGAGACAATTTGGTCAACAGCGGAGGAAGTGAGAGCTTGATGAACAGTTGGGGCAAGTGGAAAAAGTAAGAACCCTAAAACCACCCATGCGGTATGTTTTTATAACCGCGCACTTGAGTATATTTTTACACCTCAAGTGAAACTACCTTCATGACCAAGTCTTTTTCTGGTCAAATGAAATACCAATCGAAGGGTTTTACTTCCGATCACTATACTACGACTACCTTGTAGTCATAAGATTTTATACGGTCCTCTTTCCAAGTAAGTTATTTTCACTTGAAGCTGAGGGCTAGATGACGAGGATCTAATAATCCTCACTTTATTCATTTATCTATAATTCTTAATGTATATAGCAATATCTTTACACTTCTCGTAAGTATACCCCTTATCCATAAGGGAGAAGGTCGTAAGCTCTTCTAAAACCACCCACTGGTCGTAAGTTCTTCTACGACTACTCCCTAGTCATAAACTTTTCTACGATTATCCATTGGTCGTCCTCCTACAACCAGTCTATAGTCGTAAACTTTACTACGACCACTTACTGGATATTATTGCTGGAGTTCTTCTACGACCAGTCTCTAGTCAATGGAGCCTACAGACATGTAGGTCTGGTCGACGAGGGAGTCTTCTACACCATGTTTAAAGATATAGGGTAGTTAATCACGTTGTTATTCCCTGGAATAACTGCATGATTAATCTCTCTGTCCTGATGATAACCACCTAGCGACATGGGGACGTTACTAGTCTAGCAATAATCTCCAGTAACCGCTTCATCAGCTGAAGCGTTGAGGCGCCCCTTGGAATGGAGAAATCGCCGCCCTCTTCGAGCACTATATAAAGGGTGGAAACAACAGACAATAGAGAGGAGAGAAAGAGGAGAAGGGTGATCAGTAGCAGAGGACTTAGACTTCATTCTTCCTCTTGATTATTACTTGTACACTCATATCTAATACAATACACACAGGTGTAGGGTTGTTATTCTCTCAGCAGAAGGCACGAACCTGTATAAAATCTCTGTGTCATCTCTCTACGTAGCTTCAGTCTAGAAACCCCCAATTAAATAATCATACGTAAGATCGGTTCTAGATCACTAACAAGTCTAATTAAGACATGGTACTACCAAAGACCACTTATGTGAGCAATCAATCAATAACTGACCACCACTCCTGATGCGATGCTTGTTAATTTGGGGGGTTATGAAACACTTGCCAATGTCTCCAAGGACTACACCAAGTTACTCGATATGCTAATTAATATATTCCCATGACACTCTGTGTGAAAATAATTGACAGAAGGACAATGTGAAATCTATAAGCAATTCTAGGTGAAAAAATATCAATGCCATTTTGTAATGTTCTGGCTAAAAGCTTCTCATAATCATCAATAATTTCAAATTTGTTGGCACTACCATTGTCAAAAATACTCCTGTTTATTTCAATTCTCAAAACCTATCCAACAAAGAAGGTGTGTTACCTTAGCAAAGTCCCTCAAGCGTTGGAAGCTGCCCTCCGAACCCTCCGGTAGCATGAGGACCTCACTGGCCTCATTGCTCATGCGTGCGAGTTGCCTTCCCTGCGAACGGGTTGACAAAGTAAATTAGTTTGCTCACCGTGACATTGCAAAATAGTAGCTGGATAAAATGTACTCACGTAGTATGTGTTGATGGGAGCCCTCTCCGGTTGCATCCCGGTTCATTTGAACTCGTCATAATCGCCCACGATATCCTCCTCGGATGAGTGCCCCTCCCCTATGTCCCCATGGGTGATGGATGGTGGAAGCTGCAGGCACGCGACACCATGGAGACACAAGAGGTGGCAGACGAAGGGTTTCCTCTTATGGATCTGCGGCACGTCCTTGGACCGATTGGACAAGTCGGACCACTCCAACAAGTAGATACGGTGATAATGGGCCCAGTCGGTGTGCCAGCACCTCCGTCTTTGGTTCATCCTACCACGGACACAATCTAACTGTTAGCATTGAAACCGCTGCCGAAGCTGCAAAGGCGCGGCGATACTAACCCTTACCCGTGAAGGTTCCGATTTG
Organism: Hsuehochloa calcarea; assembly: GCA_036346395.1. Lineage (NCBI taxonomy): Eukaryota > Viridiplantae > Streptophyta > Magnoliopsida > Poales > Poaceae > Hsuehochloa > Hsuehochloa calcarea. Next base: position 35,560,690 of record CM070597.1, read on the forward strand.
TTGAGAACTCCATTGGTGGAGTGCCCTGGAGCTTCCAGACTACATCATCACTCAATGGGGCAAGTGGTACTCCACCGGATGGAAGTAGATGAGCGGTGAGAGCATCATCCACAAGCCGTCGTCTCGCTCACACATAGGGTTTAGCTCCATTTCAATGTCCTCGTCGTGGGTGTATGGCAACCACATGACCTGCACCAGATGTATAATACAGTAGTGATGAAATCATTAATTAAGATGGGTGAATACAACAAGCAAAGTAACTTGTCAAATTGTACCTGGTCTTGCGTGATGACATCGAGCTCGTTTGTATATCCGAGGTAATGCGACCTCGGGCGTCCTGTAGGTGCCACGATGGAACTCTAGAGGTAGGCTACCGTCAATAGCGACGCAGGGTCTTGAAGGGGCCATGGTTGCACAGAGATAGATTTCAATCGTAATTTTTGTGGAACGAGACATGTATGATAAATAAAAAATCTACCTGCGAGGTAGAACGCGTGGGCTGACCCACTGGCAAACACTCCCACATCCAAACTTGCAAGAGGTACGCGCAACCACCCAAGCTGCCATCAGCGCTCCGTGAGCGGCATGCATCGCACAAGTGACGGTAAAGAAAACCAAGTGTGGCAGAACCCCAACTGTAAGTGTCGGCCGCTCTGAAATCATCCAACAAGGGCAAGTAGATCCAGGAGACAGCGTTGCTGGTATCGTCTGGGAAAAGGAAGGACCGAGCAGATGCCAAGCCCATGCTCGTGCGAAGCGCCGCACTTTGTCAGCATTTGTGTCTGGCGGGCACACGTTGAAGTGTGCACACGGCCAGGACGCAAGCACCGCAGATGCGCGGTTGTCCCTCGAATCTGCAGGCAGGTCCTCCTATCGCACTCCAAGCTACTCCCCCACCCAGTCTCGCCAACCCACGTTGTTGATGTTCCCAGTCACTGGAAGCCCATCTATGGGGAGGCCGAGAATCATACCGACGTCCTGGAGGGTGATGGTCATCTCGCCTGACGGTAGGTGGAACGTGTGGGTCTCCGGGCGCCATCGGTCTACCAGTGCGGCAAGCGCAGCATTGTCCATACGGGGGAGCCCATTGATGACTATCCGCGCCAAAGCAAGGAGACCGACATCACGAACGTGTAGCACGTACCGCTCATACCAATTAGAGGGGTGTGAGTCCGAGGGCGAAGTGGTTGGAGTACCTGCAAGAGAGATAAGCAAACAAATAGGTGAAACAAGCACATGGTCAATAGGTTGGAAGCATGATCGAATAATAGATTACCAAATATTACCACACCCTCGTCGGCTGTGCGGTGCATGCGGTGGTCGTCATCGTACTCCGAGAGGAGCAACCGGTACTTCTGGTGTTGCGGCATCTTGCATTACAGGAAAAGATTTTATTAGTACACATGAGGTACAAAACAATCTAGAAAATACAAAGGAGTGAACTCTATAAATAAACAACAATCATTTTCGCACAACAGCAACAGTTGTTACCTCAGGGGGGCAGGACATGTGAGCGGTGCCGCCTTACCCTACGCGGCTGGCAATCCCTACTGACGTGCTTTGCTCTAGTGTGTATGTGCTCGTGACACTCTAACATCTGTTAGTTATGGTGGTGTCGTCGAAGTCCTCCAGACTGTACACGTCCTTACCGCTTTGTTATGAGAAGTCCATATCATTGCGAAGCCTCTTCCTCTTCCTTCGACCACGTTTCTTGTTCACCATTTCTTTGTCGGGAATGTATTCCTCCCCCCACGTATGGTGGCTAGTGTTAGGGATCATGGTAAGGCTCGAATCTCTTCGTCCAAGTCCTCATCGTGGCTAGTTTTGAGAATTCATCCGCAATGAAGGTGTTAGAAATGTGACTTACGCTGCGCATGCGACATGCGGTGACGATGTGAGAGCATGGGACATATAGCGAAGTCATGACCATGCAAGTACAATCTTCCGCAGTCAGGTTAACTCTATGGTTCGGTCACCATAACACTCACCTCCTATCGATGTTCCACCGCTTGCCTGACGGCGTAGATATGCAAAGTTGGATCATATTCCTCCGCCTCCTGATTGCATGACTCTTTCTCCGTCATAGCAAGGTGTTTTGCAGCAGCCGCACCCCAACGCTCGCCCGCTTTGTATGCATCCCTTGCATGGGTCCACCGATCCACAAAGTATGAGTTGATCTTCCTAAATGAGTACTCCAAGATAGACGATACTGGCATAGCATGTATGCCCTTAATAATGTTGTTGAATACCTTCGAGATATTCGTTGTCATCATACCATACCTACAGCCGCATTCGTTGTATGCCTGTGCCTACTTTGTCTTATGCTGCAAGACCTCGTCCAATCACTTATTCCCTCTTTCGTTGGTTAGACCCCTCAGCTCCATCAACTTGACATTGAAGTCCCTCTTCTCCAAACATCCGCACAACAGCTTGAACTTTCTTGTGAGATCTTCCCTACTACATTGCTTGAAAAAAATTGCCGCTAAGTGACGCATGCACCACCTATGCAACACATTCGGGTGTTCGTCAAGCTTGCTCTTCACAGCATTCGAATGTCACGGTACCTATCTGAGACGATGCAAACTTGTCGTCCAGGCCCAACGAGGCGTAGACGAAATATATCCATAAATCATTCCCAATTTGTCTTGCTTTCACCCTCTGTCAATGCGAATGCTAATGAAATTAGCTAGTCCTCTGCATCAATACCCACGACGAGCATCAAGGCACCATAGTACTTCCCAGTCAGGAATGTGGCATCAACCGATAAGAGAGGCATGCAATGCTTGAAGGCCTCTTTGCATTGCTCAAAGGACGAGTACACCCTCCTAGAACATGTTTCATAACCCCTCTGTCGGGTTCCATTCTGTTGTCGTGTCAAGGATAAAACTCTATGTTCGGATTCTTAGCCTGCATAACGGTTAGGATTCGAGGAAGCAACTCGCAAACCTCCTTCCAATCACCTCCACAATAACTATATCGCTCTCTATTTTGCCCTCCACATTTTTCCGTACTTCACGTGGTACTTAATGAAGCCAAAGATAACCTTAATGAGGGTGGTGACGGTCACATCAGGATTAACAGGCACAACCCCGGTAATACGCCTTGTAATAAAATTAGTGGTCGCCTGTAGGTGCTCCTCGGACACTCGTGCGGTCCCACAAGAGTGAGGTTGTTTCACATTCGCTATTTTCATGCTTGTCCCTAGTTTTGCGCCCCCATACCTTCCATCCGCACCCCCTTTCGTACCTCTTGTTGACATCGGAGTGTTGCACTACAAACGGATGATGGTGTCGCACTGAGTATTGTTGCAACCAAACCTTCATATCCTCCATGGTTAGAAACAACATGTTCTTACATATTAGGTCTTTCTCCGGGTCCACAATGTCATTCCTGCTCTTCAACCCATTTGCACATACCACATTATCAGCCATTCTGACATCATTGAATGCATGCACCAATGGGATCTCACTCATCACACTGTGAAGAACCCTAGCTTCCTCAGAGGAGAAAAGCGGAGCGGGAGCTTAGTTTTCGGTCAAACTCCAGCCTTCGTCGGACTCAAGGTCACCGGTTGTTCCATCTCAGAACACCTCTTCCTCAAGCTCGTTATTCATTACAGCGCCATTGAAATCAGTCATGGCGTCACTGACATGGCGCAGCGAAGAAACAGGCACATAAGAGAGATCCACCAACAGGGGAGCATCGTTGTTAAGACCGACACCAACAGACTCTTGGGAAGGTTGCTTCACCATTGGGGGGCCTTGCAAAAGATCGAGAACAGGTTCTAATTCCTCTGTGTTGTCATTAACCACATCCAAATTGATCCGCAAATCCTCAACCACGATTGTCCTCTCCATCAAAACCTCCAACGACTGGACCTGAGATGCGAGCACAATTTCCTTGTACGTGTCCCAATCATCGTCGGACAATATTGGCATCAACAAGGCGTGCACCTTAGAACCCAAACCAGCGACATATCGCCCCTGCATTCCAACTACGACCCCGGGCTCATCCCATCCAAAGGTCAACTTAATCCTCGTTAGAAGAGTTTGAAAGCCTAGTGATTCTCGAAACACAAGAACGATCACTTCCATGCCACCAAAGTCTAGACCACTACCCGTTTAGCAAACCGGCCCACCAGTACAAACACATACAAGTTTATCCATCTACATCCAACAATGCGAACAAAACATTGCAAAGTCAGTACTACAAGCCATACAAACAAACTACTCTATAGTACTGAACATTCTTTAGAACATCAAACTCAATTGTCTAGATGCGGGGTTTGGTTTCCAGTTAAGGGAATTGAATAGGCGGATCATACATGAGATGAGATTCCAATATCTCTTTCCACTAAAGGGTCTAAAAAGCAAATTAAGTATTGCAAATTATAGAGCACATTATTTTGATCTTGAAACTTTTTTTGTGCGTAAATGGTGCACGCTGTTCAATTGGAAGCTTTATTTGATCAATGATTGTGGATATGTAGTAGTTCAGTGCATATGGACATCCAACAAGCATTCACGTTCGGAGGAGTTTCGAACTTCTGCACAAACCAGATAATTGCCTTGCGCTATGGACAAATCAGCTATCTACTAACAAATAATGCACATCAAGCAGGTACCAAAGAAAAGCCCTCAATATTCAAGATATTCTAACTGTCAAACACATTCTTACTAATATGAAACATTAGACATAAAGCAATATGTTCTCCCCTTCCACAACATATCAATGGATGAAACCTATTCCCCTCGCAGCATATCCTAAGCGCTCAGTTCAGCACTCTACGACTAACAACATCAGTGGGGACTAGGGATGAAAACGGATCGGATAGTTTTCGATCGATCGAGATGAAACGGATTCGGATCGTCTCGGATCGGTTTTTTCTCGGATAATTTTCGGATCGGAAACGGATTCGGATTTTTTTTTTTTGTCAGAAACGGAAACGAATACGGTAGGCATGCTATCCGGCGGATACGGATACGAATTATCTAGATAAGACCAAGTTCAGATATCCAAATTTCGGCCCAAAAGAAGAGGATTTCGGCCCAAAAGAGAAAATGAGATTTTAATTGATTTTCGAAATTTAGAAAATACAACAAATCAAATAGCCTTTTAGAAAATAGCAAATAGAGTTTAAAAAATCCTAGAAAAAATCACAAAAATTCATTGAGTTATTTTGAACTTAATAAAATTAATTCCAAGTTAAAGTTGGTTTTTATTTTTGCACATAAATTTTTTTAATTCCTAAAAAATAGGAAAAACCTTTTTAAAATCCAGAAAATTCAAGAATTTTTTTTTCATTTTCACTTTAAATCCAATAAAATCCAAGAAATCTCAATAAATTTTATTTTTTACATTGAAAACTAGAAAATTAAATAATTGGCTTTATTTATTTATTTATTTTCTTGTTAATCAAGAAAACTCTTTTAAATCTCAGAAAATCTAATAAAATAATAACTTTATTAATTTTATTTTTGGTAACATACTTTGGGATGTTACAGTCATTTGTGTATAGATTAACCATCTAGCCTGATCAATGTTAGTGTGAACTAAGTTTTATGTATGTGATGAACTAAGTGTGAATGTGTGATGACTTGTGACTTTGTGAGTTATGACTTATGAGCTAAATATGGTAAACTAAGTGTTATGTTTGTGATGAACTAGTTAATGCAACTTGTTAGTGTCAATGTTATGTGTGGTTGCTGAAAATATGAACAATTCATGAATATTTGCATCAAATAAACTAGTTATATGTTTTCGTTAATTTCTGGCATACAATTTAAGGGGTTTTCATGTTCCAAAAAATATCTGCGACCGTATTCGTTTTAATTTGTATTCGCTCTGTATTTGTATTCGATATTATTAGTATTCATATTTGTATCTGGAGTATTCGTATTCGTATCCGGATCCAGAAAAAAATATAAAAACAAATATTGTAAAGCAATTATCCGTCCGTATCCGATCCGTTTTCACCCCTAGTGGGGACAACCCTATAAAATTTAGGAAGAACAAACCATCCATTTAACCAAAACAGCTTATTTTAATTACGCAGGATGGGGGATCAGATTTCACACCAACTTTTTCCCCTATTGTAACTAAGTTTTGCCAAGATATACGACAATGTAAAATTATACAATCAACTGATTTTAATAGCAAAAGCAACAAAAAGCTGGAGGGTTATAGCACCCACCACCATCAGCTAGATAACCAAACCAATTTTATTTGTGCTTGACATCTGCATTCAGTCAGAATACAAGAATAATGCAAAATAAAAATGTTGAAGGGTATTGCACAGTAGAAAACAGCTAACTGAATCGTAACAATAGTTACAAAATAGAATTAGCAAGCAGAAAACTAGCGAGCTTGAAAGAAAATTAAACCTAACTAATCCACATATCCAGACGAAGCATTTTCCTGTTGTCACCAAACCTAAGACAAAGCAAGCAAGCCCAGCGCAACACACAAATTGCAAGCCATTGATTCGTTCATATTGCTCAGAGAAGAAAAATTAAGTGCTTAGAGAAGCTCACCGGCGGGGAGGGACGAAGACCGGCCGGGAACGGACGACCAGCACAGGGAGAGGACTGCCGGCGGGGTGAATGAAGACCGGTGGGGGGAGGGCAGCCTGCAGGAGGAGAGGACTCCCGCCGGGATGGATGAGGATCTGCGAGGAGAGGACGCCCTCCGGGGGATGCTGCCGAGGGGATGACGGCTGGCGGGGGCGGGTGGCCGGCGGGCGAGGATGGCCAGTGGCGGGAGGAGCGCAGGCGACAGGAGGAGGCACGAGAGTGAGAGGCGCACGGGAGTTACGGGACGATGGAGAAAAATGAATAACTGACTACGCCAAAACTCCTAAGTTCCCACTGTCACACCACAAACGTTGGTGTGACAAGTTGTCACACCACAAACGTTGGCGTGACAAGAGAACTTGTCACACCATCAGATATGGCGTGACAGATGCCATGCAAACTCTCCACGCTAGCACAGCACGCCCGCGAGGGCTTACGTGGCATGTTGGACCACGCCGAGACCGGTAGCGTGATAGCACGGCTTTGCTATACCACGGGAGGTGGCGTGACAAAAAGGTCAGAATTGGAAATAAAGTTACTGAGGGGTTAAGTTTAAAATAATATTAAAAAAGAATTAAATAATATAAAAATTCCTTCCAAGCTCATAAATAAAATGTGATTCTAAATTGGCACAGGAAATATGCAAAAGCGAATGAAGCGAGAAAAATAAAACATTGTCTTATTCCACGTGGATGACATGCACAACAATACACCAAACCATTTTTAAGGCCCCATCTGGAACAGGAATTTTGTATAGCTTTCGGATAAAAATAAATATCCACCCTCACTAGATATGGAGTTTCCTACGAAATTCTTGTTAGAAAAGTGCTTTCCAAATGGGCCTTAAAAATGTCAGCTCGGGACCACAAAATAGAATTATGGAAGAATCCCCTGCTATCGACGATAGCTTATGCGATGCTGGAAGTATACTAAAAATAACTAAATAAGTGAATATAAAAACAAAATTAGAAATTATTCAATGAACCCGGCATGAATTTAGGCATTATATGTTGTTTTTTGTTTAAAAAAACCTCGATTGTTAAGCAACATAATGACAATACATGGCTCGGTATTTTATTTCTTAATTGAAAGTGAGCAGTATAACAGATCAATTTGGGGGCAAAGATTACATGCCACAGCATACATGATACATCAATGGCTGAGGAATGTAACAAAGGAAACCTGATGAATTTCAAGACTCCCAACTTTAGAAACAGCAATGTGTGTTTGTTTAAAACCTCTAAACATAGATGAAAGAAGCAAACTTGCATGGACCAATTTCAAAATATTTGATTTGATAAAGGGGCAAAGGTAGAAAATTACATATACCAGATCATAAGAATTAGGAACAGAAATTTACATGGCATCACTAAATTTATTGGAGACTGATAAGCAGAACAGTTGTAACATATCTCCCAATACTACTTTAAATTTATTGGAGACTGATAAGCAGAACAGTTGTAACATATCTCCCAATACTACTTTGCTCATTTGGCCTTCAATTGAAAAATTACAGAAACCAGATGAGCAGTAAACGGCTAAGACGAATAAAAATAAGAATGGCAAAAGAGAGCGGAAACGAGCTTTCTCCAACAAACAATTGCCATCCCATGACAAAATCTAGGAACCAAACAAAAAGATTACACTCTATGTACCCTATACAACCTCCTTTGAAAAAAATAAATAAAGGAGACTAACCAAGCCCCAACAAATTTGTGACGATGCGTCCTGCCAATGTATAATACATCACAAGCAACCAAATGCATCATGAAATGCCTCTGGATGTTCTTGAAGGGGGCCTGCTTATCTCTGGTATTGAGGAGGAATGTGCTTCTTCGTATCTTTGTATCTCCTGCATGTAATTCACAAAACTTACCTAGCAATCATCCTTTCAAACAAAAAACAGCTTTACACAAAAGAATTTCGTTTAACCAAGATCTCGTTTAACCAAGATCTAGTCACATTCAGTTATGAAGATGGTTAAGAATCCCAGTGCAAAACTATGGTCTGCAATCAAAGAATAAAATTGATGTTTCTGGGGTTGAAGAGTTGCTTTTCTTCGAGCAGCTGCAGATTTCAGCCAGCAGTCTGGTTTCAAGGGAACAGCAACAAGGCCAGAACTTCTGGCGGTAGCAATTGGAAGAGGGAATAACAAGTGCATTATTAGACTAAGACACTAACACAGTTTATAGAAAAGTGGCACTGATTCAGGAAGACCTATAGCAGAAATAGATTACTGAATATTTCTGTAATGAGAAGGCTAATTTACACTTCTCATATAGGAAATTAAATGTTAGGCATGGTATTCCCAGGAACAATTATGAAAAAGCAGTAAACACCAGGAAAACACAGATCCTGGTTAGATAAATACTTAATTATTTATGCAGATCTAAAGAACCTATTTTTAACTATACAACCTGTTTCCTAGTTACACTTCTCTGGTGGCAGCAACTACTCAATTAGATATAGTCATATAACACAATAAGATATGTGAATGTAAGGCAAAACACTACCTGCGATAATGTTGCTGCTGAAGCAGATTTTCGAGACTGCAGTTGATTCTTCAAACGGTCTCGGTGCTGCTGCTGCATGTTCTCAAATTGCTGGAGCCGGGATGGGAAATTGATTGCGCTGTAGTTCAGTGTATCTTGATTTCGATTGCCATCTTCTGTCACTTGTAGAATCTGAGAGTATGGATTTGCTGAAGATGTGCGCTTGAGATTTTCACTGAAAGGCACAGTCTTCAGTCGAGTCCTCAAGATCTTGAAGGCTGCACTTTGCTGTATAAACATAAAAAATCTAAGTTAATCAATTCTAGGTCATTTTGAATAGTTTCTATTTCCCATTGAGTGTAAATGTTCAAGAGGGCAGGAAGGTTAAGAGTTACACAACCCTTCCGACGAACATATAAATATTGGGTTATTGACATGTGAAGGGTTAAACAAAGCAATAGGCAGAAAAGCACACTCCTGTAGTCCTACTCATTCTAACAAATAAAAAAATGACCATATTCTGAACTATAATGTAACCTAACAGTACAGAAGGCTAAGAGAGCTGGAGATTGAAAAGGCATACAGAACATGGCAACCATTAAGCACATTTTGTACATCACAAGCTATTACAAGCACTAATTTCAGCGTATTGACATGGATAAAACACTTACAAGGAACGGCACAAACAAAGCCAATCCTATATTTCAACACGAAAATGAAAAGAGTATCCTCAAAAGGAGGAAGGCCATTTATGGTGATTCATGTGCTCAGCTTCTGGAAAGGTGAGGACTATTCATGATAGACCTATCATAATGCAAGATTACAACAACTATCTGGTGCTTTGATTACAGACTTAGCTTGAAACAGTAAGGCAGGTTATACTGTTATAGGTAATAGGTCTGATTAAGTAAAATGTACCTTAGCAAGGTTCAAAATCCCGGCGGTTACCAGAAAAACCGGGAGGGCAAAAAACGGCCGAAATTTTTCAAATTAAAATTAAAATTATGGCTGCATAACGCATTTCCTATGTTCTTTTAGGCCTCTTTGTGCTACATTACCTATTGTATTGAGCTAAATATGCTTGAATTATTGTAGTCCCAACATTTTTTAGAACCACCCCAATTCAATTTTCCGGTTTTGGTAGCGGTCAAGGATAGAAAAACCGTTCCCGGCAAAATTCCCGCCGGCCTGTACGCATAACCGCCGATTCGTTTTCCCGGAAAACCCGGTCAATTTCGTTTAAATTTGCTTAAAATCAACCGAAATTCAAAATTTGAATTTGCAAACTCGAAAACCGCCGGGATTTCAAATCCCGCCACCATCGTAGGCTGCTATCACGGTAACCGCCGATTTCTATCCTCGTAGCGGTTTTAAGCGGTAACCGCCGATTTCTATCCTCGTAGCGGTTTTTGAAGCGGTTTTAGCGTAACTGCTCCGTTACGGTTTTAAAACATCCCCAATTCGAATTTTCACCAATTTTTTTCCGGTTACCGGCCGGTTACCGTTACAGGCCGCCGGGCGGTTTTTCCTCCAATTCCGAGATTTTGATCTTGCACCTTAGTACAACACGTGTATCCCAAACAGCAAGAAATGTAACATTCAGGCAATAACGACTAATAGAGTTGCACTGCATGTTTATTTACATGGTTTCCATTTCTCTATATATCTCAACTTCACAACTTGGAAACAGCAGCATATTCATTAAACTACTAAGAGGCTATAGGAAACATGAATCACAACAGATGAGACATTGAAGATTGAACATACCTGAGGCAGTAGCATCAAGAGACCATAAAGTGTTTTCAGAAGCCAAGTGTGTTTTCCAGGCTCAAGAAGCTGCAAGTTTTTTCATCATGCATTAATGGAGTCGCATACCATATAGAATAGTAACCATAATTGGAATGTCAAAATCTCCATACTAGAGATAAACAACAAAATGCACAAACATACATAACATCATAGTTTTCATAACATAGTTTTGCACCACATAAACAATGACCAACACCTACATCCAAACCTTACGACCAAATAAACTTCAGGATATAAAGATGCATCCGTATCATGTCATGTTATATTTGTGATAGATCAACTGGAGCTAAAAATCGAAGTACCATGGTTAAGTGCCTAATTGACCCCCACTTATTTCATATCGCCAATCAGAACAAATAAAAGAGAACAAAAAAAAGAAACAGAGACATGAAACTGCAACATATTAGTCAGAAAAAGGGATTTTACCTGTAAACGCAAGTAAGCAAATACTGGAGTCTCCAAGAGACGGGTCAATTTATCTAATTGCACCAAAAATTTCACATTTATGTCTTCTTCTCCTAGAGACTGAATAACACTGATTGCATGACTGTACGCCTACACACATGGGAAAAGAACATCAAAAGATCAGTATAGTCCAAGTAAGCAACACAAATTGCACATCAATCATTACCACCTGAGCAAGTAGACACAAGCTAATTGTAGCCATTGGAGAGTGGCACCAAGAAGCATATAAAGATAGAAATAAGTCCTTCCCGCAAGAATCAACCAAAGACTTCTTAAGAAGAGATCGCAGCTCGGCAAGTTCAGTCGATGTGAGCAAAATCAAATTCAAAGCCTACAGTAAATTTTAATTAATTACTTAAATTTTACATTTAAATTGTGGTAGTAGTGGAAAATTGTACCAGTAGGGCATACCTGAACCATGGTGGATGCAAAATCAAGATCATCTTCACTCTCAAGAATAGTAGAAAACTCCCGATACACTTTTTCAGCACCCAGAAGAACGCAGAGTCGACGAACTATCAAAGCACCACGCCTGTAGAAAGTATGTCATAAACCATTATTTGCTAAGCAGTTAACCAAATATTAAAGTATTAAGTATGCACCCTAAAACCAAGAAAACTGGTGAAAAATGTTTAGAATCAGCTCTAGAATAGGAAAGGGTACATACTTCTCCAGCAGAACATGATCGTTGTGGAAAGTGTGGATTAGGTAGGATACAAGATGATGGAAGTGATGAGACTCTTTAGCTATGCATGCATGAACTTCCAACACTAAAAGGACAACCTGCACAAGTAAAAATGTTGTAGCTATTATCACTGCTACAGTAGCAAGAAAATTACTGAAGTAGCAAAAAATATTAATGGTAGTTAACCACATACAGCAGCTGTTTTATAGTGCGATGACTTAGCAAGAAATTTGTTACTGTTGCGTATATAGTCATTTTCAGGTAACAATGGGGAACTGGAACCAGTTTGAAATTCATTAAGCGAAGGACATCACCTTCAGTCCTTCACCATTCCAGACTTGCCAAGGGCAATGACAACAATAGTGGATAGCGTTCCCAGTTCCCACTACAGTTCCATAGTGCAAGCATACAATCTCACTCCCTATGTGATTGTGAATGCTATCCAGAATCAAATGGCTGAGACTGAGATGGGGAGTATTTATTCAAGACCAATATTTAAGGAAAGAAAAGGTCCATTTTGTTCTCTGATATAATATCCATGGAAGAAAACATAGATCCATGGTTCATCAAATTTGCTCCACTAGAGAGAATAAGTAACATGTACCCTTCACACTGATTCAAACCTTGCATGATTTTGTTTCTACGACTTGACTACAGCCATATATAGAGCACGTAATATCACCTGGTCACAATACGATGTAGTGAAATATTAGAAACAACCAGTGCAGTTTGCCATGCTTTTCAAAACAACTCACCGCATCTGAAGGATCAGAGAGTGCGTTTAGAAGAGGATCAAAGATGTCATTCAGGTATGCCAAGAACTGTTCCACAAAAAAATGAAATTCAATCATAAGATTGTTAATAATTCCATAAGTAATTTGAATTGCAATTGTCACACCCATTTCAGAGTTTAAGAATTAAACTGGGCAATTCAACAGTTCAAAAGTAAAGAAATTATGCAGGCATTAACTAGTTGAAATATAATGCTATGTAGTCCAAAAGCGTGCATAGTTTTCAAGTACCTCGGCACGATATCGAGCCAGCAGAGTGGAAAACCAATGCAATGCCTCGATCTGAGTGGCCTCATGTCCACTATTCAATTCCCTGAAATGCAAAAAAAAAAAGGCCAACACCACATCACAAATCCCAGGCAAACAAAAATCTAAAGTTACAAGTGATTTTGCACATTTCTGACTGCATGGTACCTATTAAGCCATGGCAATATAAAGAATAAGATATAATCTAAACGGAACTACATTAACATTAGTATGTAACTAAACAACTAAATTAGATTTCCTATGCAAAGATTTGGATAGAGAACCTCTTTGCAATTGAGAGAATCGCTCCAATGTCAAAGCCTTCAGTTGGATCAGCTTTTATAGCACGAAGTTCCTCATTAGTTTCCCGTGCAACCTAGCAAACAAAGAAGTTGATTAAAAAAATTACCCTAAATAGGCACACAGTTTACATCTAAAAGAATGGTATGAATGAAAAGCAGGAGAGTGGCAAGTACCACTCGAATTTTCTCCTCTTCATCAGAGATGGATGGTAAGATAGCTCCCAAAATATCTGCGTAGTAAGGAACGAGTTGTTCCCTACCAAGCTTCACGAACTCGTTGATCTGCATTTTCAAGCCGAAAATGTAAAAGCACTACAAGTATTCAAGTAGACTCTACAGACCAAATTCCTAGATCAAGATCAAAGAAAACATTTAAGACAAGAATTACCCATGTGATAGATGTCAACCGAGTGAATTCATCAGAAGAGCCTGCCCTCCAAACAAGAATTTCAGCCATACGACCATAATCTACATTCTTTTCATTTAAGGCAGGACAATCAGCATTCAAAGAGTAAAAAATAAATGAAAACGATATTTGCTTACTAGGACAAAGACGCAATCAATTTTACTGAAGATAGCCTTACTGGTGAATTCTTGATTTCCTGCAGAAACTCAGAAAGTGCTGCATCAGCTTGCTGCCTTATCTCGTGACTGGAATCACTCAGCATATTAAATAAACCTGCAGGGGGCAGCAAACACAAGGTTGGTGAACTGTCAATACAAGTAATACACAAAGGGAAAAGAGAGGCATTACCATCGAGAAAATCAGGAAGGAAACCAAGCATGTCAATATCAGGCACACTGTCTAACACTGTTATCCACCCCACCAAAAATTGTCTTACATAAGGATTCAACACGTTCATGCGCTCTCTCAAAAGTGGTATAAATTCTTCTATGCTAAAGAGCAAAATTACGATAAAAGCGGCAATCAGAAGTCAACACTAAGATTAAGATAAGCAAAACACTGATATGAAAAGAAAGAAAGAAAAGATATACAGCATACCTGAACTGATCACTCTCAGTTACAATATCCTGGTGGATAATGCATTTTATCAGGGTAATTAAGAAGAAAATAAGACACACATTATAGGATGTACAGTACACTCCAGACGACCATACCTTGACAAGTCTGTCAAGAAGATGAGCTGCACTCTGCACATTAGCATCAGAGTCTGCAGACAATTTGCATAACGCATCGAAAATCTTGTTGAAGTAGATGATAAAATCTCCCCTTACAACCTACAGATAAAGATTCATGTTAGCGTAAAGCAAACATATAACTCATGTTTCGTTACTCAATTAAATGTTTACCTTTGCTATGTTATATAGCGCTTCACAAGCATAGTAGCGCACTCTGCTATCTTGGTCTAGGAAGACATCAAGCACAGGAGACACAATTTGCTGGAAGCACAGAGCAACGGAGCTTATTATGCAACCAAATTGACACCCAACAGAATAATTGTGCCCGAATAAATGTAGAGCACAAACATGATCAATCGCAGTCCTAACCTAACTGGATAAATGAAGAGCTCAAACACGCTGTCATAAATTCACAACTCTAACCCAAATGATCTGAATGCTTTACACTTCAGGTTAAACCACAGATGAGATTATCCGACATATATACTTAAGTTTGGTAGGTTTTTTACCATCCAAAAGCTCACAATTACTGTCTGGGTCATTTTGCCAATAAATATTGCATAGTACGGCATAATTGGCATCTATCTGGATAATTACAACTTGAGACGTCAACTTGTACATTGTTGGTTTGCCGCCTGTGCTGAACAATGTATTGACTATTAACTATTACAAGTACGTGTGACTTGGATAAGCCATATGAGATTAAGTTCTGTTTAAAAGTTGCAATATTTACACTGAACAGGCCAGTGTAAATAATAAATATTGAACCAAGATCTACGTTTGTTTCAAAAATCAAATCAACTTGAAATCGTTAAACAAATAAGGCATCCGTTGTAGATGCAAACTAAATTTACATTTTTAATAACCTGGTATAGGTATGTTACATATGTACGCACATGCACACACCTAACAAATACACCAGGCATCCCTTTTTGGAACCACAGTACAATATGATAAATGCAGTAAGATCATCTACAATTCAAAAAGGTAAGTATAATTATGTTTCCTGTAGTGATAATTTACATTGTGCTAAGAACAAAGTTCCAAAACTACTTAGAAGCTCTACTGCCATGCCATATCACAGGTCAGTAACCATATCATGCAAACTTAAGCCACCTTTCTGTAGAGTGACAACCATCAGAATGCTACCTACCCTACAGCTAGGGGTGTCAATCGAATCCGAATTATCCGTTTTATCCGGCATCCGAATTTGGTTAGTAGCGAATATAGTTTAGATTTTTTCATCCGATTAATAATTTCTACCCTATTCGTATTTGAATTCGCGTTCGCATAATAAAAATATGGACACGGGTATGGTATGGACTTTTGCCATTCAAAATGTTATTTTATCCGCACTATTCGTATCCGTATTCGAATTCGATAAAACAATATACATATTTTATTGCAATAAGTATGGCTAATTAGTTGGATGAGTATTATTAATTTAACATGAATTCATGTTTTTAGGTGAAATAGATAAATTAGAATGATTAGGTGTGCTATGTACAAGGATCAAATATCATAAATATCTTGCAATTACGTAAGTTACGAGGATATCCGAATCCAACCGAACTGAGTAGGTATTCGATTCGTATTCGTTACAACATTCGATTCGTACTCGTATTCGACAATATTCGTATTCGTTTAGAAATACAAATACGGGAAGACACTATTCGATTCGTATTTAATCTGTTGACGCCCCTTCCTACAGCAGCATATTTACCCAGCAAACAAGCACTTAAAGGGGAAAAGATATGTAAGCTGCAGAATATAGTTTATACTATGTGTAAAAGCATCTATATATTAAATAATGTAATAATAGATTTTGACACAGCCACACAATACCATGTGACTATTTTGCTCTCACATCCTAGATTCAACCCCCGTTAATGCACAAATATTTGGTAGAACAGTAGAACCATGCGATAACACTCAATAATATTTCTTCCAAAGATCCAAGATATCAACTCCAATAGCTGGCAGTAATATCCCTGACGCTCTATAAGATCCTACAAATCACAATGTGAAGAAAACCATACAAAACTAACATTTCCAGTGCGTCAAATGCTATTGGTAGACTCGTCCACTACAGGAATGCCAAAAGGAGTGGCTCAAAGTGGCCAGCCATCTCTGCAAACCCAGTGAAGTGAACAGTTTTCATGGTGAATCCGCACACTGAAAGTCTTTTAGCACTAATAGAAAGGACTATATGCAATCTCATCCAGTCATCCTGAGTCCCAACACTTGAACTATGGTCTTAAGACATGTAAAAGAAAAGCAACAGCTAATGAAGACCACAAGAAACAAAGTCTTGGTAACTAAAATCCATTTGTATCACTGAATCCAGCATTCAGTATCATTGACTAAAATCCATCATTAATAAGCACATTGACACAGCTATGGAGAAAGGTAAAATTCATCAGCAAACCTCAATAAGACAATTGGCTACTACCGATAGCAATCAAGCCCAACAGTTGCTGTTACAGTTTAAGCGATAGTTCATACAAATATAAAATTCCAGCAGACAAGTTTTAAGCCATATAGACCTACAACCTCATTCTAAAACCCAAACACAGATTTCACCAGATACGGAATAACACTATGCAAAATTAAATTGGAACAAACCAAATGGGATTTAAGATTCAAATGTTCACACTGGCAATTGGCAAACCTCGAGATGCTGAGCAGCCTCACTGGTGAGTCCGACGGTAACTGCCGCAAGACCAATCAATCCGCCCTGCTAACAACAAAGTGCCAAACAAGTCAACAAATCTGGTCTCAACCAACAGCAGAAACAAGAAGCGCGGCGATCTGAGCAAACCTTCCGGTGGTTCGCCTGCGGCGAGTAGGTGAAATCGTTGGTGAGCAGCGCGATCACAGCCGATATCTTCTCGTGCTCCCCTGCCGTCGCCAGCTGCTTCACGATCCCCTCAATCTAGACAAACGCTCCCCGTCATAAAAATTCCACCTCAAATCCCTTGCGATTGCTCGGAAACCAAAAAAACCACACAAAGGAATCGAAATCCCTCACCTCGAGCGCGGCGTTCTTCCGCTTCTCGTACAGTTTGTCGCAGAGGTTGCGCAGCACGGCGCCCGGGATGATGGAGAGCGCGTCGGCGGCCATCGCCGGAGAACCGCCCGGGAGAACACCCCCCGCCCCCGCCGCAGCCGCAGCCGCAGCCGCCGATGCCTCAGCTACAGCCTCCCGATCGCCGCATCGGCCGCCTACCCCCAGCCCCACGGCCCGGCGACCACGACGTAACCCTAACCCCGAGAGGCCAAGGCGATGAGCACCAGGAGGAGACGCGGAACCCTAGAGCCCTAAGCCCAACCCTCGCTCGCAGCAGCAGCAGCGCGGCCCTACGAATGGATTTGGAGGTGGAGACGACCGTGGTGTGATCTGGGGGGAGGGGATCCGGGCGCTCTTCTCCTTCCCAGGGGTAACGTTTACCGTTGCGGCGGCCATCAACGGCGCCCGTTTCCCGTGGGTGCGGGTCCAGGGAGAGGTGACACTGACAGGTGCGGACGGGATCCGTAGGACGGGGATTGCGGTGCAGGGGGCGAGGTCCATGCGGATTCGGGGTGGTGGACTGGCTGTCTTCCTGCAGCAATTGGATTAAGTCGTGAGGGTGGGTAGGCTCGTTCCAGGAAGACCGTATGGAGGGACGGGCGAGGGGACACAGATAGGAGGTGCGTGGACCGAGTGTATCGGGGGAGGGGTCCCCTGTCCTTTCCAGTTTTCTCTTTCCACGGAAAAGGGTAGGCTGCTCATGTTATCGTCGGTCTTTTTGGTCCAAGTTTGTTCGTGATAGCAGCCTGTTGCTTTGGAAGAGGATACCATCATCGGCAGCCATGGCAGTGCCTAGGAGCCGACCGCCGTCCGCGCATACCTGTTGGGGAGGCCGTCGCCATGACATCCCCCCAATCTCGCGTCCCCGCTCTCAACCCATCGCCAGAGCACGCCCCCATCTGATTCCCCCTGTCGCTGATCCAACCTGATTCGAGACAAAGCTCTAAATTCAGTTGTCCATGTTTAGTTGAAGTTTTCTCCCATATATGCGAGTTCCTTCCAACATTAGAAGCCTGAGGTTTGTGCATGATTTAACTTTTATTTGGTCTATCCGTACTTTGGGAAGAGAATAATGTCATTTAGATTGTGTATTTTCTATACGAGTTTTTATCAGTGGCACCAACTAAGAACAACTTGGCGATTTTATGGTGCAGTGAAATTTATTCAATGGGTTTAAACTGGTGGTGTGGTCTTGTCGGTTTTTTATAATCGATCTTACGTAAAGATTATTTGATTCGGGGTCTTCTAGAGATGAAATCACGCAGAGCGATTGACACGGGATTTTTATACAGGTTCAGGCCTTCTCCGGGGAGAATAATAACCATACTCATGTGTATGTGTGGTATTGACTGTATTCTCAACAATCAAGCCAGAAACTAAGACTATTACAAAGAACAGTACTTGTCTCTCTCCTTGATTGTCCTCGATTGGCTCTTGTTTTTCCCGCCCCCTTGTCCTTCTGATTGATGCCTTTATATAGTCGTGAAGGAGTAGCCGTTTTTCCCTGCTGAAGAGGCGCCTAATCAAGCCAGTAATGGGCACATGATGGCAATAATTACCGGTGTAGTGGCTCCTTCACGCCGTTGGGCAGTTATCTTTCAGAGGTAATGGGGTATTTAAGCACTATTACTAAGCAGAATAATAGTGCATATGGACCATCTGGATTCTTTAATCAATTGGACCCACTCGCTTGTAGGTTTTATTGATTATAAGGTGGTCGTGGTTGACTTGATCGTAGCAGAACTTACGACTGGGTACAAGTCGTAGAAGGACTTACGACTAGGTTCAGGTCGTAGCAGAACTTACGACTGGACAATAGTCGTAGAAGGACTTACGATCGGGTGCAGTCGTAGCGTAACTTACGATCGACAATAGTCGTAGAAGGACTTACGATCGGGTAATGGTCGTAGAAGGGCTTACGACCGTGTGGTGGTCGAGAAGGACTTACGACCATGACATAGTCGTAGTAAGACTTACGACTATGGGGGTGATTGTAGGAGAACTTACAATCACTTGGTAGGCCTCCTTATAAATATAAGGGTACTTACGGGACTACGTGACATCATATTTACCCATAATAAGAATTATAGACAAAAGATAAAATGAGGATTATCAGATCCTCGTCATCTAGCCCCCCAGCTTCAAGTGAAAGTAACTTACTTGGTGAAGGATTTGCAAATGGTCTTACGACTATGAAAATATCGCAGAATAATGGTCGAATGAAAAACTCTTCGATATTTGAGTGCTACTTTGACCAGGAATTTGCTTGGTCAGAAAAAGGTTGCTTACGATTATCAAATAGTCGTAAAAACCCCTACGACTGTGAAGTGATCGTAGTAGGGCGATTGGAGAAAAACCCTTTCCGATTGATACTTCATTCGACCAGAAAGACTTGGTCAAGAAAGTAATTTCGCTTGGAGGTGACAAAACGAACCTAATTTTCTCGAACAGACCATCTAGGGAATTGCAACCGACTCCCACAGACCTGTCGATGAGACAGTTCCCGAAGCGGTGGCAATCGTGCGGTTATAAAAACTTACCGGGAGTTAGATTTGGATTTTTACCTTTTCCCTAAATCGCTCCCATCGTTCTTCGAAGCTCGCTTTCTCGCGCCAACCCTAATCGTGTCTTCTCGGGCAATCTTTTTTCAATCCAAAACTTCTTATTTCTGAGAGAAATGGCCAAGAAAGTTTCTGAGTGGGAAGAGTCGGAGATGGATGCGGCGAAGATTAAAGTCTTGGTCGACGTCGGGAAGATTCCAGAGAAGGCTCTGGTGAAATGGCTTCCGCCATCTGGACAAAGATCGCCGTCGGGGAAAATGGGCAAATCCCGTTTTCCAAGCGTCATCGTGAGTGCGCCCTCGCTTGCGCTCACCCTTTTCTTACGGTGGTACTCGAGCACTTTGGAGTGGAATTAGTAAATCTAGGTCCTAATTCCATTACTATGCCGAGTGTCTTCGTACCTTTGCGAGGCGTGCACTGGGATTCCATGACCTCAAGCTTTTCCAATATTATTACGGATGGCTCGACAAACCGAATTGCTTAAGTTGCGGCTCAAGCTCCACGACTTGAAGTCGAGGAGTATATTCGAGTTTCACTCGGTCTTCATGGTCGGGATGGAGGAAGAGGTGGTTTCTTCGAAAGTCACCTCGTAAGACGACCTCTCTTTCGTGGGGAAGGCACGAGAAGAAATCTTCATGGGACTCAACTCCCAAGATATCGGTTAATGCCCCTACATTCAAGCCATCAAGGACTTGAAGGAGGAGGGTTGATGGATGGCATGTGGTGATGATTTCATCACACGCGAATCAGTCCCTTCAAGAAACGAGCATCTCCTATGTGGAGATATTCGGGGAGAGGAGACCCGACCAGGGACTATGACGAGGGTAAGTGAACCTCCGACTTAGCTCTCGGTTTGGTCTTTCTCAGAGTTCTCTAACGTTTTTATCTGTTTACACAGATCTTCCACAGGTGGAGATTGACGCTAGAGTCAAACTCGTCTGTGAGAAGTCTCCGCCACCCCGAGCGGTGATTCCTCAAATCATTGCGGCTTTACCCGCAAATGAAAAGATAGAGCGCCTAAAGGTAATCAAAAGTTGATTTTTTCTTTAGGACTTTATAGTCGTAGAAGAACTTACGATTAGTGGTGACCGTAGAATATCTACGATCAAGAAAATGTCGCAGAAAAACTTACGACTTGACACTGGTCGTAGAAAAACTTACGACCGGTTAGTAATTCTTCTTTTTCTGTTTTGCTTTACAGAAGGTAGGCATGGAAAATCGTCCAGATGATGAGGAAGTTGCACTGATAACCATTGGTGCAGCGTTATCGAAAGACAAAGGCTCGGCTCCTCCGTCCAAGAGACGTCGACTTGCGAGATCCGCTGACAAGGGAGGAGCAAGTTCGAGCTCTGGTTTTTCGACCAGATCTTCTACAAAGCCTGCGGCGGACATAGCCGTAATTGAAGCCGAGGCTGAAGCTGAGGAGGTTGAAGCAGTTGAACCTCTTAAGCACAAACCCCGCAGGGCTAAGGTACCCTTCTACTATGACAAGAAATCTTTCGCAGTTTCTGCCACTCCTAGTTTTGTTAAGCAACTGGAAAAGGAAATCTGGAAAGATTTTATGTCTTTTGTAAAGGATCTTTGTTCGGCCAAAGACAACCGCAGCTTGAGGGTAGTCTTTGCTCTTGGAGTGGTCGAGACTGGTCTCGGCTATCCAGAGAATCAGGAGACCAGAGATATGGTTCCTGTTCAAATTCTACGACCAGACGTGGTCGTAGCTGGACCCATTATTGAACTTCGACCAGACGTGGTCGTAGAGAAGAAGAAGTCCTCTGTTGGGAGGATTGCTCCTAAGTTTCTGGTTAAGACCAGGCTACAGAGGTATGCGAAATGTACTAAAGTGTAAGAAAAATATTTACCTTTTTCCTTTTCGCAACCTGATTTGCTTTTCTTTATTTTAGTCCGACTCCTTCAGCCCCCGGGAATGCTTCCGTTGAGAAGCCCATTGCCACTTCTTCAGTTGCTGGAGAGGTAACAATGGAGGTGGTCGAAAGATCATCCTTGGTCCAGGTGGCTGATGAAGTCGTGGCTCCCAGAGTGGTTCCTACAACCGCTGAGGTTGTAGCTACGATCGATGAAGTAGCTACGCAACCGTTGAAGTGGCAAACTCACGACTACCGAGGTCGAGAGACAACAGGGCAAATTGAGAAGCCTCGTCAAAGGCGATGACGAGCCTCATGACACCGCTACCGGGAAGGAAATCGTGGCAGGCGTTCCTTCCAGTATGCAAAGAGAAGCTGCAGCTACAGAATCAGAGGAAGAAGAATACTTCAACTTCTGTGCTGACTTCTTTGGACCTGCTACCGTCGTAGGTTCTTCTGCTTTCAGATCTCGCGACCGAGTCCCCCATCCCAAAGATATTCCCAATAGAGGAAACATTTTTGACAATGAGCGTCTTGAGAAAGTTTGGTGGGATCAAGTTGCGAAGGTGGACAAGCTGAAGACCCCGGAGATGGTTTATTCGGCATTTGCTAGGTCGACCATGAATGTAAGTGAGAGACCATGTGAGTAGGGTCCCCGTTTGAGTGATGAGTATTTGACGCTGTGGTGAGAAGTTTGTGATTGAAATCATCGCGTTTGCGCTGCTGCTAGTTTGGTTCTGTAAGTGCGGAACTTCCGGTTCAGGAAAACGGAAGTTCCGATAATCGGAACTTCTGCTTTGGTAAAACGGAACTTTCGATTATCCTGACGTTTGCGTTCTGTTGAGGTAATCGGAACTTCCGCACCTGGGAACGCGGTATGTTCGATAATACTGACAAGAGTATTCTGCTGTGACGACAATCGGATCTTCAAACCTGGGAGTGCGGACGGTCCGATTATCGGAACTTCCGCAATGGGAAGTGCGGAACTTCCGATAATCGGAACTTCCGCAATGGTAAAGGCGGAACTTCCGATTGTGGGCAGAACTGTGCAGAAAGGCATAGTTTTGATTTTGAGTTGTGAATTGCTTTGAGATAAATGCAAATGATGATTCTATGATGTTGAGCAATGCTATGTGATGTGTTTCTTGTCTGTGTTGGTTGCAGGGCATCGAGGTGGAGTCGTGGCGAGACACGTGGAGACCGGACTAGACGCAGGCGGCGTTGAGGTCAGAACGGTAAAGACGGTCGAAGACGGCGTGCACTCAAGGTGTTTGCGAGTCGTGAACAACAAGGAACGCGAGAGCTTCCGTAGAAGGTGTCGGCGGCGAAGGGTCATTTCGCAAAGCGGCACAAGTGGAAGCGGGCTCCGTTAGGGTTTAGCCGGCATAACGGGTTGGAGACCCGTTAGCCAAGGGCTATAAATAGAGGTGAACCCCTGGTTGTTGGGTGAGACTTTTTGAGAGAGAAAATTAGGGTTAGCTTTAGCAAATGAGCTTTTGGAGAGTTTGTTTTGCTTTTTGGAGAGTTTGTTGAGTTGGAGAGGATGAACTGAAATTCTTGTAATCATTCCTCTGTGTTTGGCTCTGTAATCTTTTGATTCCTATCAATGAAATTCTGAGGTTTTGGTTCTTTGTTTATGCCTCTTTCTTCTCTCTGTTCATACGTTGAATATCTAGGGTTTTGGTGAAACTTTTGATTCTTCTTATGAGATGGCATGAAACTTGATATCTAGAGTCTTATTGATATTGCGAATATATCCTCAAAGTTTCATAAGTCAAGAATCAAAGAATCTCTTGAATTTCAGTTTGTGGCCTCTCTTACCCCTTCTTCAAGAAATTCGATTTCTCTTTAATTAAACGATCTTTGTCTGCGATTTCTTCTCATGAGGTCAAGATGTTGTTTAGGATGATGTTCTGTGAGACTTGACACGAGAAGAGCACAAATCAAAAGTATTTCAATTTTGAATCGCTCCAAGCGCTCGTTCTTCTCGTCAGATAATCGGAACTTCCGCCATCTAAGTGGAACTGAACTTCGATTTCCTAACTTCCGCCTGAACTTCCGATTTCCGATTTCGGCGAAACGACCAAGCTTGTTTTCGTTCTCGATTTTGCTTCACCTCTTCTTGAGATTTCCAGAGGGCTTTGTAGGTTTGTTTAAATACAGTAAAGGGGAGTTCTTAATTTTTAAGGCACCATTCACCCCCCCTTCTGTTGCCATTTCGGTCCTTCAGTAAGTATTTTTAGGATACTTATATATGTGGCTTTCCTTTTTTTCTCACTGTCTTCTTTTTGCAGAAAGCTCTAGAGCAAATTACCGTTGTTGTTGAGTATCATCGACAACTTCTAAAGCTCCGACAGGAAATAGGGGAACTCTGCATACAGGCGGAGAGATGGTAAGTCACTGTTATTCATAGTCGTTTTCGACTTAACTACTTACATAGTGCTTACGAGATTTGTCATGGAAAAACTCATGACAAGGTATTGGTCGTGAAAAGCTTACGACCAGAGGCTTTGTCGTAGAAAGACTAACGACCAGGTCGATGGTTGTAGAAAAACTTACAACCGATTGACCGATGTTCATATCCATTTTTATCATTTGTAGGTTAAAAAGTGACACAAAGACCTTAGCTGACTCGCTTGATTATGAAAAGAGGAGAGGAGTCGAAAAACTTGAGAAGCCATCGAGGAGGAAGTAGTAGTCCTCTCAAGAAACTTTTGAGAAGCCATCTCTTTTCGTAAAAAGAAGATCAACTAGAAGATTGTAGGAACAAATAAGGATCAGAACTCGAAGTCGAGTAACAGTAAGAACTTAAGATCGCTTTTGACTTTGACCTTTACTTTTTCGACTCTCATTTCTTTTGAAAAACTACGATCTGTAAAAGAAGATCAAATGAAGAAGCTCTTCCCATAAAAAGAAGTCAAGAAGTTGGAGAAAAAGCTTTGGTCATTCAGAGTTTTCGTATTTCCAAGAATAAGGATCAGAACTCTATGGTGACCACTCTGAAGGCCAACCAATCTAAATCCATAAGAGAGCGATCAAGTTGCGATAAGTTATGCTTTAGCGAAACTTAAAGCTCATGAACCCCGCCTTAATGTGCAACCAATCGAAGCCAGACTTGATTGCCCTAAATCGAGTAGTCGTTTGATTGAAGAAATGCAATCAGTTGGCAAAAAGGTGGCGGAGGAAATGCAACTGGGCTCTCCCTCTTCAGAGTAATCTGCAATAACTTTGTAAGACAGACAAGTTTTTGTTGATGAAATATATATGATCCATCTTGTTTCCTGCAAATCATCTTGTCGAGTAGTTAGCAACTCAAAAGATAATTAACGAATGAAAGACTACTGAACTGAAGTTAAATTAATAACTTTATCCTAGCCCACGACTATTTGCTTAACTTGTTTAGACAATCCAAGTAAATAGTGTGTGAAATAGAAAGAGAGGTTTGTTTAACTTATAGTTTTGTTATGGTTGTCAAACACCGGGTGAAAGAGTAGAAGCGACTCGACACTAGGAAGTTCCTTCTAGTGGGCGGGACCACGTCTTGAGAGAGGAAAGGCTTCGACTAGGTGATGTTACCATCTTCGACTAGTTTAATCAAACCAAGAACGACAACTTGAGTTAAGCAAGCGTCTAGAGGACTTTAATAATTCATTAGCCCTTTTACGATGGACTCGATAAGTCTTTTCTAGTAGCAAAGTGGGAGGCCGAGCAACGCTAGGAAGTTCCTTCTAGTGGGCGGGACCACGTGCAAAAGGAAAGACTTCACTAGGTGTGTCTCTTCCTTCGACCAGTTAAAAAAGCGAGTACACCAAAGGTGGTTGAATAAATATAAAAAAGTGCACTCTACTTAGAATATTTTTCAAAATTAATAAAACTAAGATAGGAAGAGTTGGCTTTGAGAACATTTCGACTAGATAGAACCCGAGCTCTGTATTGGCAATAAAAGTGAGTAACAGTCGATGCTAGAAGTTCCTTCTAGTGGCGTGACCACGTGCAGAGAGGAAAGACTTGACTAGATGATGTTACTTGCCTTTCGACGGTGTAAAGAAAACTCGAGTGTTTTTGGATCATAGTCGAAAGGTTATAAAAGCACTACTCAAAAATAAGACAAAAGAGGTAGAAGGAACCTGGACCTTTATTGCCTGAGAGGTTGGTCACACATAGAATTTGCGTAACTGGTCGATGTTCCAAGAATTTGAGAGAACTTGTCCGTCTTCCATTGCTAGTCGTCTGACCACGCCGAGTGACTTCACCATCGTAAGGACCTTCCCACTTGGGAGAAAATTTATTCGATTAGACTTGGATTGGCGAGCCTCAACACCAAGTCACCTACAAGAAGGTGCAGGCCGGACCTTCGATCGTAGTATCCGTGTAGGGCTTGTTGGTAGACTATTTGAGCGGATTAAGGCCATGTTTCTCCTTTCTTGAGTAGGTTAATATCATCTGCTCGAAGTTGTTCCTGATCGGAGTTGTTGAAGGTTTCAACTCGTGTCAGTGAGGCCATCTCAATAGGAGGTGTCTTTTTCGACCGAGACTCGGCTTTTGGATCGGGAAGAAGCCATCCGAGCAAGTTGGTCTCATGAGAAAATTATCCTTCGAGGATGAATTGTACCTCGAAACCTAAAAATGCTTTTCTAGCTTACGTGCTTAGATAAATCTTGAGACATTGTCAAGTTAGAGCACTGGTACTCTTTCCCGACTTGATTCACGACTAGTTGAGATTCTCCTATCACGAGAAGTCGACGAATCGAGAGCGATTTCGCAGCTCGTATGCCAGCTAGTAAACCTTCGTACTCTACCACGTTGTTAGTGGCCTGAAAGTTTAATTGTATGGCATACTTTAAGGTTTCTCCCAGGAGATACGGAGACCACCTGACCCAGAGCCACTTAAAGTAAGTGACCCATCAAAGTATATCATCCACTGGTCGTGGGAATCGTACTGGGGATCCTGAACAGGTTCAGGATTTATCCATTCGGCGACAAAGTCTGCCAAGATTTGGGATTTTATGGCCGTTCGGGACACGAAATGGAGGTCGAACTCCCCAAGTTCGACTGACCATTTTGCCATGCGTCTCGCTGTTTCCCTATTATGGAGGATCACTCCCAAAGGAAACTCAGACGGCACAGCTATTTTGTGCGCCTAAAAATAATGCCGCAGTTTCCTCGACGACATGAGGAGGGCATATAGAAGTTTCTGGACCTGAGGGTAACGCTCCTTAGGCCCGTGTAAAACTTTGCTGACGTAGTAAACTGGTCGTTGTACGTTTTCACGTTCTACGACCAGTACTGCGCTTGCTGCCTATGGCGTGGCAGCTAGGTAAATTAAGAGCGTCTCTTCTGGTTTTGGAGAAACTAGAACATGAGCACTCGAAAGGTACCTCTTGACATCCTCGAAGGCAGCGTTTGCCTCGTTCGACCACTCAAAACTTTCATGTCTCCTAAGAAGTTTAAAGAAAGGTAGTCCTTTTTCTCCTAGTCGTGCGATGAAACGACTTAAAGCCGCCATGCACCCAGTGAGTTTCTGGACTTCCTTTTTTGTGGTCGGAGGGCGCATTTGGAGGATGGCCTTTATTTTATCAGGATTTGCTTCGATTCCTCGTACAGATACTAGGAATCCAAGCAATTTTCCTGAAGAAATTCCAAACACACACTTCTCAGGGTTAAGTTTTAAGCAGTGATTTCTGAGGTTGTCGAATGTTTCTTGTAGGTCAGTAATATGATTAAATTTCTTAATGCTTTTTACGACTAGATCATCAACATAGACTTCCAGATTCTGGCCTAATTGAGATGAAAAAGTTGATTGCATCAAGCGTTGAAAAGAAGCACCGGCATTCTTTAGACCAAATGGCATTTTGACATAGCAAAAGGTACCAAATGGTGTAATGAATGCGGTCTTTTCTTCATCGTTTAGACACATATTGATATGGTGGTATCCAGAATATGCATCTAAAAAACTTAATATTTCACAACCTGCAGTAGAATCAACCAATTGATCGATACGAGGTAAAGGAAAATCATCTTTTGGACAAGCTTTATTAAGATCAGTGAAGTCTACGCGCGTGGGCCATTTACCGTTTGACTTCTTGACCATTACAGAGTTAGCCAACCACTCTGGGTGGTTGACTTCTCTTATAAAGCCTGCTTTAAGTAGCTTATCCAATTCTGATTTAATAGCATCTCGTCGATCAGGGGCAAATCTCCGTAATATTTGTTTTACGGGTACTTTATCAGGTAGTAAAGCTAGCCTCGTGCTCGATCACCTCCAGGGACTCCGGGCATGTCGGATGCTTGCCACGCGAAGACATCTGCGTTAGCTCGGAGGAAGGTGATGAGGTGTCTTCCTATTTGGGGTCGGAAGTCTCCCGATCGAGCAGTCTTGAGGGCTTCTCTGCGTCGGAGGAACCTCTTTGACTTGGTCGTTCGGCTTTGATGCAGCTTTAGACTTCGACTTGCTAGTCGAAGGCTGACTTTCTTCTCGAGTTGGTATTTGACCAACCATCTCGAGGGATCGACGGTCGCAATACGCCATCTTCTTGTCACAATGAATTGTGATCACTCCTTTGGGACCTAGCATCTTAAGACATTGATACCCATAATGAGTAGCCATTAAGAATTTTGCCAAAGCTGGTCGTCCGAGTATGGCGTTATATGCCGTATCGAAATCGACCACATCAAAGGAGATTTTCTCTGTCCTGAAATTACTTGGTGAACCAAATGTTAAAGGAAGAGAAACTTGACCAATGGGTTTGGCCGAAGACCCCGGTACAATTCCATGAAAAGAGTATCGTACCGGTCTTACCTTTGTTTTGGGTACTTGCATCTCGTCCAGGGCATTTGTAAACAGTATGTTCAAGGAACTGCCACTATAAACCAAAACTCGATTGACCCGACAGTTGTTGATGGTGGGTTCGACCACAATTGGATATCGACCTGATCGATTCGAAGTGATCGGGCAGTCACCCTTCTCAAAAGAAATGGTAACTTCCGACCACTTCGGTAAATTATTGACAAGAGGAGCATCTATAGAGTTTATCTCTCATCCGGCAGCTTTAAGTTGTCGTTTTGACTCGTATATCAATGATCCTCCGTAGATGTGCTTAACGGTATGTTGCGGATCTTGGAACGGCATCTCTTCATCATCTGACGACTTTTGGCCACTCGTACGCCCTACACGCCGAGAGTGGGAGTGGTTCTTCTTCGTTGTAGTAGTCCTCGAGCTTTCTTTGGAAAACTCGTCAGTTGCGGAGGTCGTGTCCTTCCTTTTTATGAAAAGGACACCACCTTGGTTTGTCGTTCTTTCGATCAGGGCGCTTACCTTTGCCTTGATCAGGGTACAACTTGGTGGTTCGTGGCTCTTTATCTTTCACAGCCAAGACCTCCTTGGAACCACTGGTTTGTGATTTTTGACCCTTTATCTTATTCTTGGACTTCTTTGCTTTCTTGTCCTCTTTTCTACCAATTTCACCTGGTTCTCGAGGAGTATTTGTTTCTCGATCAATAGTGTTGTTCCACTCGACCGCCTCAGAAGCAGTCGCATATCGATCAGCCATTTCGAAGAGCTCGGCAACAGTGTTGGGAGGATTCAAAGCAATATCATCTGTTATCCTTCTACTACGGACTCCTTGCTTAAAAGCCCTGATAACAGATGAGTCAGAAACTTCCAGAATTGAATTACGAACCTGACTAAAGCGTTTGATGAATTGGCGCAAAGTCTCGTCGTTGTTCTGTCTTATCCGGTGCAAGTCGTCTTCTTTTCCAGGGCGGTTGTATGTGCCTTGGAAATTTGCCAGTAGAAGGTCGCAGAGATGTTGCCAAGAGTAGATCGACTCGAGTGGTTGGTTTAATAACCACGATCGAGCGGATCCTTCAAGCACGCTTGGAAGGTAATTTGCCATTACATGCTCTCCTCCTCCTGCTTTGCTCGGACGGTGTTGTATAGATTTGAAGAAATTCGATGGGATTTTGAGATCCATCAAACTTCTCCATGTTCTTCGGTCGAAAACGAGGTGGCGTGAGCGACTCGAAGGTCGGCGAAAATGCGGCATCCGTAATAACTTCTTGACGTCTTCTTTGCGGAAAGAAGGGTTAATGTCACCAGTGATCGTATCGACGATACCCGATGTGGTGACTGTCTGTAGTAGGTCTCAATTCTACGAGGGGAATACTCCTCATACTCCATCCGTTGCGGGTTTCCTTGTCGAAGTGGTGAATAATCACCTCTCCGAGGGGCTTCTTGATCATCAGTCAATCGAAACATATTTCTCCGAGTAGGGGATCGATGCGACTTATGGCCGTGTCGATTTCTATGTGGTGAAATGTTTGATTGACTGGTAGCTGAGGAAGTCGCATTGCTACGACTACCTGAATGATGTCGACGAGGTGCTTCCAGTCTTGTCATCACGGTTCGAAGCCTTTGCGCAATTTCTTCAGCGAAGAGATCATATCCTGGCGTTCGAGCAAGCTCTTGAGTGGGATTTTCGAGCAAGTCTTTGATGTCCTGGAGTTCTTGTACCTCCTCGGCGATATTGGATGCGCCAGAGCGGGTTCTTACGGGCCGCAATCTTCTTCCGTCGGCTGGCCTCAAAATTCTCCTCATCAGATCCTTGAGGCCTTCTCAATGAAGTGCGAGAATGTCGAGGATTTCCCTCGCGCTCATCAGAGTATTGGTTCTGCCCGTCATCGATGATGCCCTTGCCATTATCACAAGGGGGCGCAGTGCGTGATCTTGAGGGAGTGTTCTTATCTCGGCCTCCATAAGGTCGCCTGATCGAGGAAGGGCGAAGACTCCGTTGATGATTCTCACTTGCGCTCGAGGCCTCCCCGCTTGAGGAGTATTCGAGAGACACCATCTGGTGACTTGGAGTAACCCCCTCCAGGTAGGGGAACTCTGGGTTATAACTGTCTCCGTCCGCAAATGAGATCTACGGAGAGACGGTTGAATTTGCAGGAAAAGCATTCTTGATCCCACTCCCTCTGGAGTTATCCTGAGAGAGAGGATCACCAGATGTTGGTGGAGTCCTGGAATAGTGGCTCTCAGAACTTGTCTCACCAGGTCGGACCGTCTTAAGGGGACTTGGACACTTGGAGGAAAAACTCTCGTCGTGTTGTAAGTCCTTCTGGGTGCGGTTCTGGTCGGATTGACCCTTGTCCTTTGAGGGAATTGGCTCCTCTGTTGGACGTATCATTGTGGGGGATAAGGATCCCTCCTCAACTCCATCGATGTGATGGTTTCCTGGAAAATGATTTCCGGAGGCGACATCACCATCAGAGGATGCATCGTTCGGCTCGTAGTTGAAACCGGCATCCATGTCGACGTCTGCGTAATCTGCCAAGTCAAACCAGTTCTCCTCGTTCCATTCCCCTGCCATGAGTGCATGAGATTTGGAAAAAGAGAGTATGTTGACAAGAGATTACCGGAAGATCCCCACGGACGGCGCCAACTATCGGTGTTTTAGAACCGATCTTACGTAAAGATTATTTGATTCGGGGGGTCTCCTAGAGATGAAATCACGCAGAGCGATTGACACGGGATTTTTATACAGGTTCAGGCCTTCTCCAGGGAGAATAATAACCATACTCATGTGTATGTGTGGTATTGACTGTATTCTCAACAATCAAGCCAGAAACTAAGACTATTACAAAGAACTGTACTTGTCTCTCTCATTGATTGTCCTCGATTGGCTCTTGTTTTTCCCGCCCCCTTGTCCTTCTGATTGATGCCTTTATATAGTCGTGAAGGAGTAGCCGTTTTCCCCTGCTGAAGAGGCGCCTAATCAAGCCAGTAATGGGCACATGATGGCAGTAATTACCGGCGTAGTGGCTCCTTCACGCCGTTTGACAGTTATCTTTCAGAGGTAATGGGGTATTTAAGCACTATTACTACGCAGAATAATAGTGCATGTGGACCGTCTGGATTCCTTAATCAATTGGACACACTCGCTTGTAGGTTTTATTAATTATAAGGCGGTCGTGGTTGACTTGGTCGTAGCTAGACTTACGACTGGGTACAAGTCGTAGCAGAACTTACGACTGGATAATAGTCGTAGAAGGACTTACGACTAAGTACAGGTCGTAGCAGAACTTACGACTGGACAATAGTCGTAGAGGGACTTACGACTGGGTAATGGTCGTAGAAGGACTTACGACCAGGTAGTGGTCGTAGAAGGACTTACGACCATGACATAGTCGTAGTAAGACTTACGATTATGGGGGTGATTGTAGGAGAACTTACAATCACTTGGTAGGCCCCTCCCTTATAAATATAAGGGGTACTTCTGGGGACTACGTGACATCATATTTACCCATAATAAGAATTATAGATAAAAGATAAAATGAGGATTATCAGATCCTCGTCAGGTCGCATGATGACAATCTGGATCAGATGCTACGCGATGCAGAAGGGAACTACTGTGAGAGAGAATTTTGCAATTCGAGAGCTTAATGGAGGATTCGGGGAAACCTTTGTTCCCTAGCTGCAAGTTGGAATACACAAGGTTGTCAACCATGCTTGAACAGCTGAAATTGAAGGCAAGCAATGGTTGGTCCGACAAGAGTTTCACGACGTTGTTAGGTCTCCTAACGGACATCCTTCCGGAGGGAAACGTGTTGCCCAGCACCACCTACCAAGTCAAGAAGGTTCTTTGTCCATTGGGAATGGAAGTGGAAAGAATACATGTATGTCCGAACGACTGTATCCTCTACTGTAAAGAGTATGCAGACATGTGTTATTGTCCTGTGTGCAAAGCATCCCGATACAAACGTAAGAATACTGCTAAGGTGAAGCAAAGACCCCCTGCTAAGATTGATGCGTTGGCACTCAGAAGAGCGTAAGAAGAATGGAAAACTAAGACACCCTACTGATTTTGCCCAGTGGAGAAACTTCGATCGGAGCTTCGAAGAGTTCGGTACAGAACCGAGGAACATAAGGTTAGGGTTGAGTACAGATGGAATGAATCATTTTGGTAACATGAGCAGCCGACATAGCACCTAACCCGTGAATCTATGTATTTACAACCTTCCTCCTTGATTGTGTATGAAGCGGAAATACATTTTGATGTCACTACTTATCCACGGGCCGAAGCAACCTGGGAACAATATTGATGTTTACCTAGCACCATTGCTGGAATATCTTGTGATACTATGGAACGAAGAGGTACAAGTATGGGATGCGTACAAACGAGAGAACTTCACTTTACGCTATGTTGTTCTGCACCATCAATTATTTTCCTGTCCTTGGTAACCTGTCGGGGTGCAGTACAAAAGGAGCCAAAACCTGTCCGCACTGCTTATATGGTACCGAGAGTGTATGGCTTAACAACTCGTGTAAAACTATATATATGCGTCACTGTAGGTTCTTTCTCAGGATTCACCCATACCGCAAGATGAAGAAATAATTCGACGAAAATAAAGAGAACGGTTCAGCTCCAATGGCTTTTAGAGGGAAAAAGGTCTATGATATGGTTAAGGGTATCAATGTTGTGCTTGGGAAGGGATGTAAATTAAGGACCGTCAGAAAAACATATGGAAGAAGCGGTCAATTTTTTAGGACTTGCCTTATTGGGAGCACTTAGAAGATCGCCACTGCATCGACGTCATGCACGTGGAGAATAATGTATGTGATAGCTTGATTGGTCTCTTATTGGACATTAGTGGCAAAACAAAGAATGGTGTTAATGCACGACATACTTGGTTGATATAAACATAAGGACCGAGTTAGCACCAAAAGAGACCGATAAATGGCGAACGTACCCCACCAGCTTGCTACACTTTGTCCAAAGCCGAGAGATATGAACTGTGCGAAAGCTAGCATGGTGTGAAAATTCCATCTGGTTACTCCGCCAATATTAAGAAACTTGTTTCCATGGAAGATTTGAAATTATTTGGTATGATGTCTCGTGATTGTCATGTGCTGATGACACAAATGCTTCCTGTTGCAAATAGGAGTATCTTGCCGAACAAGATCCGAGTGGCAATATTTAGACTGTATTATTTATTTAACTCAATTGCTCAGAAGGTCATCGATCCTGAAGGACTAGATGTACTGCAGGTCGAGGTGGTGACGACTCTATGTCATTTTGAGATGTATTTTCCTCCGTCATTTTTCGATATCATGGTTCATCTTATTGTTTACCTTGTGAAAGAGATAAAGATATGCGACCCTGTGTTCCTACTCATATGTACTCGTTCGAGAGATACATGGGAATTCTCAAGTCCTACGTACGGAATCGATGTCGGACGGATGGCAGCATCATCGAAGGTTATGCAACCGAAGAGGTCATTGAGTTCTGCGTCAACTACATTGCTCATGTGGAACTGATAGGTGTGCCTCTATCTCGTCATGAGGGGAAACTGGAGGGTATCGGGACCATCGGAAGGAAAGCAATCACTCCCGATCTAGATACGTACACGCAAGCCCATTTGATGGTCTTGCAACACATGACCCAGGTGTCCCTGTACATCGACGAGCACAAAGACATTGTACGCCAACAGAATCCAAACCGGCCGGAGGTTTCGATCACGAGAGAGCACAACCGTCGGTTCAACGAATGGTTAAATGTGTGATTCACAGGGAGGTCATCAAGTGATGATACGCTTGTATGGTTGGCAAAAGGACCAAAATTTACAACTGTGACATGGCAAGGATACGACATAAATGGGTACACATTTTATACGGCAGCTCAGGATAGAAGTAGCACAGTCCAGAACAACGGTTCAATACCGCCGAGGCACGTGGGTTGAACTCCTACTATGGGTTCGTAGAGGAGATCTGGGAGCTCGACTACGGAGATCCCCATGTTTGATGCCATCTTCCGACTGAAGGTCGATAAGTCACGGCGTCACTTTCAAGATCCCCATGTTTTTTAACCATTCGTACTCGCTAAGCAAGTTGTTCAAGTTTTTTATGTAACGGATCCGGCAAATAAGAACTGTCATGTAGTTCTTCATGGAAAAAGAATGATTGTCGGAGTTGAGAATGTCGTGGATTAGGAAGAGTATAATCAATTTGACGAGTTGCCTTCTTTCGGAGATGGCATCAGGCTCGAGGAAGAACCCAGTGAAGAAGCTAGCTATATGTGCGTCAATCATCACGAAGGGCTATATTTTAATTAATAATATTTATTTTATTATAATTTGATGTTAATGTGGAATTGTCATGTATTATGGACTTGTCATCTCTGATATTGATGTCAATGTGGACTTCATTGTAATGTGGCGTATCAAAATTGGTTTCACTTGATTTGGAGTTGAGTTGTATTAGATATGAATTTTTTAAGACAAATGAATTTTCATTCAAATTATTTGGAATTGTGTCAGGAAGTTATCACAGACGGTTCATTTATGGAACCGTCTGTGATAAGTCATCACAGACGGTTCCATAACATAACCTTCTTTGATTTGACACATCACAAACGGTTCCGTTTTGAAACCGTCTCTGATATGACTATATCACAGACAGTTCTGTTACGGAACCGTCTGTGATATGAGGGTTTAGGGTTTCTGTGCTAAGTCATCACAGACGGTTTTGTTATGGAACCGTTTGTGATATTTTCATATCACAGATGGTTTTGTTACGGAACCGTCTGTGATGATTTCTCGTAGAATCCCTATACAACATATCACAGACGATTCTATTATGGAACTGTGGAACCGTCTGTGATGACTTATCATAGACAGTTCCATAGTAGAACCGTCTGTGATATTCTTTTATTTAAGAGGAATCGATTGGGTTTGAGTGTCCTTAGCTCGTCACTCTCCTTACTCTCGCGCGCCCCTTCACCTCCCTTGCTGCCGAAGCATCCTCCCCAACGCCGACCAGCTACTCCCCCGCCATCCCGACGCCGACGCCCCTGGTACTC
Source organism: Hsuehochloa calcarea (assembly GCA_036346395.1). Lineage (NCBI taxonomy): Eukaryota > Viridiplantae > Streptophyta > Magnoliopsida > Poales > Poaceae > Hsuehochloa > Hsuehochloa calcarea. The sequence goes on from CM070597.1 coordinate 35,596,541, forward strand.
CCTGACCTCGATGGCCTGCTGTACTCCTCGCCTCCTCGACGCCCCTGGTACTCCCCGCCTCCCCGACGCCGACGCCCCTGATACTCTCGGCCTCTCCGACCGCGTCTTTTATAATTTATGATCAGCTAATCGTGACACTACTAATCCATTTATTTTTGATAGGTTGCTTCTTCTATGTATTACCTTTGTTCAAATTATTATGTTCGACAACTTGATGGCAAGTTGTTAATTAAGCTTCATTAGTGAGGTATTTCCCGATGTCCTACATTTATCTTCACTTGTTGATTTCATTTAGTGTCATATACTCTTATTAATGCGATTGCAATATAGTTAGCATATCAGTTCTTTTGTTTTGGGTAATACTTATTGGTTCGTGCTTGCAACTCCGCTGTACCTAAAATTTAATCCTGGGTTTGTCGCTGGATAGTACAAAATTTTCTTTGGTTCTTAAATGTAAGATTATTGCTTGATCAAGATTTCTTGGAAGCAAATGAGTTGATTATCAAAACTTTGAAAAATGGATGATGACTTTATCGGTGAATGAACAAGTGGTAACTTGTATAAGGGTATTTCAGACTTTTCAACTTTAAGTTATAGCTCAAGAGGCCGGAAAGACAAAAAAGCCATGTTACCAAACATCATTATTTGGCTTAAAAGCGGACCACTTATAAGCTACTTAAGAAAAAAAAAAGCTTTAAACTATAAGACAAAAAGTCTAAGCCTAAACAAACAGGGTTAAACTATATAACACCAGGAAAATTGTTATCTAGAATAGATTCAACTGTAGGACTCTTGTTTGTAGACAATTTTGTAAAACATTCTCTTAATGATATCTTGAATGCTAAAATTTAGATATTTTTTTAAACAAAAAGATGTTTTTGAGCAAGCTTTGAGAAAAGTAGATTTTGATATGTCATAGGGTTACGATAATTAGCGATACTTTTGTCCTATGAGGAATGGTTTTCTTACAAAACTCAAAATTAAGTTTAGGAAAACTAAAGTTTTCTATCATAGATATTGGGTGCAACTAGCGCTCGAACGTACGATGGGAAGCCTCCCATCGTACGCTCTGATGCAACAAAAAATTTTAACGATTGCAGCAAAATATTTCAACGGTCGCAACATCTCAAACGCAACATTTAGGATCTACAAAAATTATTAATCAAACAAAAAAAAGGGAACCATCTGACCTATTGCAACATCTCAGATGCAACACAGTTTGAAAAAAGTTGATGAAACATTAAAAAAATACATTGCAACAAAACGAAACACTTTATGCAATAAATTTCAGAAAAGGTCGAATTGTAACAAAAACACTTTATGCAAAAAAAAATTCATAAAAGACTGCAACACATTAAAGAGAAGCCTGCAGCAACCTACTTTGGTGGTCGCATGAGTTGGCCACCATGGAGCGATCAACTTGTGGATGCTGCCGCGGCGGAGGCAGAGCAGCGACGGGGAGGCCGGGTCGCGGGGAGGCTAGGTCTCGACCTTGGAGCTTGGAGAAGGAGGCAACAATGTCCTGCACAACACCCACATCACAGCGTCTCAAGACGCTTTGAAGCCACTACTACCGCAGCGCGAGGCGAAGTAGGAGCTTGAGTTGCGGTGAGAGATGAGATAGGTCGTGGTCGAATCAACAGAGAAAAAAAGTGAAGAAAGCAAGCGTACAGAGGTAAAGAATGAGTGGCGAGAGAGACGTATGGGCCCTAATAGAAAAGACAAGGCATGGATAGTGCTGCATTGAGATAGGTTTGTCGGTATATTACTGTGGTGAAGAGTCTAATGCGTTCAGACGGTAGCAATACTCATATATATATATATATATATATATATATATATATATATATATATATATATATATATATATATATAAAAATGGTTTGGTACTCACAGGAGTATGTACTCCGCCTCTCATATACCACTTAAATCGTATGATAACACCTCTTTATCTATTTGAGTATACTCCAATGATGATTATAAGATACTCCAAAGTGAGTTCTATAAAAAAATTCATGAAAGTCCACTTTTTATAGAAAATTTGTGTGTATACTTTTATTTATATATGAAAAAGGTATATGACAAAAATAAAGGACTCCAATGAAAAATTTTCAATCAAATTGCACTGGAGTATCTTATAATTGGTATTTAAGTATACTAAAAATGATAAAGAAGTATAATATATTTATTTAAGTGGTATATTCGAAGCGGGAGTATGTACTCCCAGGAGTACGGAACGGGCGTCCTATATATATATATATATATATATATGAACGTATCCAGTGCTAATGGGTAATTAAGTGCTAAGATGCTGATACGAATATTGACCGTTGGATCTGAATTGAACAACCAAGATTAATACGAGTTCCCACCTCTAAACCATTTAATCACTTTGCATGCTCCACCTTTAATGCACCTTCATTAATGTGTCTTCATTAAACACCATGCATGCTCCCACCTCTAACAGTCAAGATTGATATTAGCACCTTAGCACTGAATTACCCATTAGCACTAGATACGTTCTCATACACACACACATATATATACATACATACATACATACATATATATATATATATACATACATACATACATACATACATACATATAAGATAATCTTTGGAGGCATACGTCCAAAAGCAAAAAAATTCGGACGCCTCGCTCCTCGTGTGTGACACATCCTATAGGCCGCTAGCTTTTCAACTCTCTTAGTCACCCTGTTTCTAGCTTCTTCTATACTTATCCCCATTCCACTCACATTTGGCATTGAAGCATATAGCCCATAACCCCTCACACTCCGATTCAAATATCTCTATCTCTATCTCTAGCATAAGGAGAAAAAGCAAGGCGAGCCATGACGGAGCTACCGTTGACCGCGGGGCTGCTGGATCTGCGCCCCTACAAGCTCCCCCTGAAGCTCCTCGTGCGTTCCGTGCACGTGCATCGCGTCTGGGCGCCATGACATGCCCACAGTCTTCCGCCTGGGCGCCCACAACGCCGAGCAGCTGTAGCGCCGCCGGTTCATGCACGTCGAGTTCTTCCCCGTCGACATCGACGCCGTCCTCGACAACCCGCTCTCCTCCTGCTGCTCCCCTCCATCTTCCTCATCCGTCGCCGCCGATTGCTCCGACCAGAGACCTCTACCGTAGCTCCAGCACAAGGTTGGTCACATAGCCCTCGGTATGGTTTTATGATTGAAACTGTGTGAGCTTTGGTTTGATCGGTGGGGGACTTTTTGATATGTTGCGATCTGTCGAAAACAATGTTGCAACCCGTTGAAAACAATGTTGCATATTGTTCTTTGAAATATTGCATATGTACAAAAAAATATTGCATCGGTAGAAAAAAAAATGTTGCATACTGTTCACGGCGATGTTGTAAATTTTTCAAAGCGTTTTTTCTCCAGATGTTTTGTTTTGATTTGTGATGTTGCAACTATTATGCGATGATGTTGCAAACCTTGTCTGATGATGCTTCAACCGTTGTCTGAAAATGTTGTAACCGTTGTCATATTGTATTTTGGACCATACAGTAGAAGGCTCTATCCGTACATCCGAACCGTAATGCGACCCATATATATATATATATTACCTATTTATTTATGCCATGGTAACCAAATACGACAGCGAAGTCTCAATTCAACACCTTCCTCCTGGTAGTTTTTGCCGGGGCCATTGGTAATTTCACCGGAAACGGAGAGTTTTCCCAACGCGCCACTGCAAAATCCGGAACCCGCCCAGGAAAACCTCAAAACCCCAACTAAACCTCCCATCCCACCGTTCCCCACTTCCCCTCTCGCTCTAGGGTTTCCCCACGTCCCGCGCCCCTCCTCTTCTCCTCCTCCTCGTAGAGGCATAGCGCTCCGACGATGGCGTGGGGAGAGGACGAGGCGATCGGCCCCGACGTGGCCTCGTCGGGGCTGCACGTCTCGGAGCGTATCGGCCGCGACGCCGCCGCGCAGCCCGACCTGGAGGAGGCACTCGAGGCCTCGCGCTACGCCTCCCATCCCTACTCCTCGCACCCCAAGGAGGTAAGCCTCGCGCGACCAGTTGGGTACTGTATTCTAGAGGCTGTACGCGCTTGAGCCGTTGATCTGCAGCAGCGTACGTTTTGGGCAAAGTTTTTTAGTGGATTTGAGGCCTGCAGCTGAGCTTGGGGCGGTGGGCTAAGTAGCAGTAGTTTTGGCCTTTTGGGGGCTTCGCGAGAAAATTTTAGAATTTGTGTTCTTGTTGGGTGGAGTGGGGTGGGAAGCCGCGAATTGGAAAGCTGAGGAGAACATGGTGGACCAGAAATTGGACATGTTTATTTCGTGTTTGGTACAAAATTACGGGGGAGTATTTTCATTTCTGCAGGTTTTGGGTGGTGGGTGGAGTGGTGTATCGTTTTGACAAGTTTGGCTCAGTGGTGTATCGTTTTGACAAGTTTGGCTGATCTTCTTTGACAAACTTTGGGGCAAATGTTAGGGAAATTTAAGGTGAGAATCCGGGATAAAAAACTATAGTTTGTAACTGTGTATGTGGGGCAATTCACAGGGGGACTGAATTTAGGGGATTCTAGGTTTTCTGGTGAAGTTTGAGATCTGGGGCAAACACGAGATGAAATCAGTATACACTAAACAGGGTAAGTTTTGCAACATTACTAACCACTGCGTGAGGCTGTGAACTTCCTTCTTTAATAAGATTTGGGAGCAGGTTTAAGCTAGTCTTTTTTGAGCTTGGGAACTGCTCAACAAAACATCAAAGAATGAGTCCGAGCTCGAGGTGAGCTTGCATACAGCTCGATTAAAGTTCAATAGACTGTAGTATTGTACCATAGTTGTCGCGACGTCACCATGGCGTCGCCTAGTCGACGCCATGTCGTCCAGTCGGCCAGCAGGGGACGGCATGGCTGCTCGCCTTGACTGGCAGCAGTCTAGGAGAGTTAGGGGCTCAGATCTGGCCTCTGGTGAGTCGAGAGAGAGGAGGAGAGAGGGCTCAGGCCCACCGCCGCCGGTCGTTGACCCTCTCCAGCTCGCATCCGCCACCACCGCTGCCGTCAACAGCATGCTGTTGCCTCCATGCCTTCCGCCGTCGCTTCGGCCTTGCAAGTACTCTTCCCTTCCGCTCTGCTGCTCATGGCCCATTGCAGTCCTCTGCTCTGATGCTCTCTGCTTTGCTGCTCGCGTTTCTGCTCTACTGCTTGCAATGCTGGTTGCTGCTTCTCACCCATCTGCAAGGAGAGGATGAGGTGGCAGCCTGGTGGTATGAGGGCACGAGAGGAGGCAGTGAATGACTTAGATGGGCTTTTGGCCCTAGTGGGGTTGTGGGCTGAGTGGGTAGTGGCCCATCTTTCATCTATTCTTCATCTTTTCTCTGTTATATGTGTGTTATATGTGCTGATTTGGTTAATATATGTTGTTGTCTAATCGCCGTCTTGGCGTGCGCCTGGACGTCCTGGCGCCTTTGGGTCACCGTGACTGACCAGAGCGCCGTGACAACCTTGGTCTGCACAGTGCTATTTAACAGTAAACATTCTAACACTAGACCTCCTTATGGTAAAAATGTATATTAGTTTTTAATGGAATGCATGTATATATTGAAGTCTAAATGCGCTGAGCTCGAGCTCAATAATCTTTTAAGTTGAGTTCGGGTCGATTTGGATTTGAGCTGAGCTCATGTAGCTTGCTGAGCGTGAGATTTTCTTCATTCCTACCTGCGGCTGCAGGTCCTCCTTGTTGATGGTTAGTCCTCCAACATCCTTCTTTTGCAAAACTGATCAATATGACAACAAGACACATATTTAACTTCATTAGGATCTTTCAACTGCCAATGGTCAAAACAAACTCTATTTCAAACATTCCAGAGTGCCCAACACACTACTGCCAGCCCAATGACATGCATATTCTTGCCATGTGGAGATTATTCAATACCTTCTTTTCCTACGCCCCTTGCACCTCTTTTAACTGGTGAACATCCTTCATTTGTCGTAGTTTGGGGATTCGGGGACAGGTTCTAGGATTTTTAAATATTAATTTAAAATATAATTACAAAAAATAGTTGATTTTTTTTATATATAAAAATAGGCCACCGTTTGTTTTCCTTCAAAAATAGGCCACCATCACCATTTAGAATGGCAAAATTTTCCTGTCTTCGTTCCAATTAGCAACAGTATCCCTGTTGCCAATTAGAACAGTGCGAAGAGGTTTCTGTCGCCAATTGAACTGGCGACAAGATAATTTCCCAGTTCAATTGGCGACATGGATACTATCGCCAATTGGAATGGCGACATGGTCTTATTTTTTAAAATTTATGTGTAGAGAATTCAGCTTAAAGATTTAGTGTATTACAAAGTTTTTTGGTAATACCTTGAAGTGTCTGTGTAGTTCGGAATTCAAAATTGGAGAAGATAACGAAATGTGAAGTAGAGAATACGAGATCAGCGACACAATAATACAAATAGCCCCCTTCGGAACGAAATGAAAAATATATATTTGGGTTTAGGGTTGTCATGCGCGTTGTTGTCCCGATTGTATTGTTTGTGGAACCGATTCCTTCGGGAAAAGATTACGTAATATTTAATTGTCGAAATATTTGGGAAAAGAGATTTAAGTTTGAAAGACTTCATAATTTAATTACGAATTACATGGCGCGCTGGGTTTAGTTACGTACATTAGAAACACTAACATGCATGAATCAACAAACCGAAATACATCTACAATACATGTGCGTCTTTTTGGAATCCGAAAAAGGTTGATTGGAACGAAATCGATCAGTCCTGGAGGCCCATTGGTCTGTTCCGCTTGTCTCTGGACTGCCGGCGGTGGTGGCCAATCTCAAAGTCATCAACGTTCTTCGAGATGGGCTGGACGATTGAATGATGTTAGGATAGCACAACGTAGGGCCAAATTAATAATCAGGATGCAAACTGAACATAACTTACCTCTTCGATCTGGACTGCGCTCGGGCGACAGTGAGCTCTAGGATGGCCGCTGGTCTCACTAGTAGGAGCCTTCCCCTTGTGCGACGCGTGCTCGGCCTAGTCGTACTCTGCTTCCTGTTCGGGGATCCTCCACCACTATCCTGCTTTCTTGGGCTCCTTCAGTGCTTTTTCAGTAGGATTGGGTATGTAAGGTTTCCAGCGTTTGAAGGTCATGGCTCGCATCACATATTTCAACATGTACTTCTGCTTGATGACGCCCTACTGTACATGTTTGGGTCATCGATCCATCGGAAGAAGTTGCATCACATCTCCGGCTGCCATTATGCGCGGATGTAGTTAGGGATTTGTGGCATGAAATGTAAGATGTGAAAAATGTATGTGTGTGCAAGATTCGCTTACGAGGATGTTCCCGCACGTGTAGTATGCCCGCGGCCGTCGCCGAGTGTGTGGACTAGATGATCTTTGCCGGTTCTTCGTACACATATTGCGGGCGTGGGAACTCCGGTGGTATCGGCACATTCTTCATAGAATAATTCGGGTATGGTTTAGCCCTCTCAGTAAGTCACTTGCACTTCCGCAGCATCTTCGCGTAGAAGTTCGCTGACGAGTCCGACATCTCATTCCTCTCAGTTGTGTGAACCAAGCTTTGATGAAGTGTTGGGTGTGGTGGTGTAGTGTTCCCTTCTCTAGTTCTCTTCTCCCTCCTTTTATAATGGGTTTTTTCAGTCTGAAAAGGTGGTGTAGCGGATTGTGGTATTTTCAGTGTGCAAAGGTAGCGTTGTAGTGTGTTGTCATCTCGGTCTACAAAAGTGGCAGTTTGTGGCGTGTCGTGGTGTGTTCTTTTCAGCCTGAAAAGGTGGCGTGGCAGAGTGTTGCCTTTTCGGTCTGAAAAGGTAGCGTTGCAGTGTGTTGTCAACTCGGTCTGTAAAAGTGGCAATATGTATAGTGTGACTCGGTGCGGTCTTTAAGGTGGGGTATTGCGATGTTGACTCCCTCACACGGTCTGCAAAAGTGGTAGTATTTTCAGCATTAACAAAATATTTACTGTGCACAAATAAAACCAAAATTAAGTTGGGATTATTTTGATTAAGCTCTACATATCCTACTTAGCTACTCTGCAATTTTTACATATTTTTAATAGGTATCTTGTTATATTAGAGGTGTTATTTTTAGAGCTGTCTTCCTATTTTCTTGGTTTAAAAAGTATTTTTGGCATTAACAAAATATTTACTGTGTAAAATGAAAACGTACAAAGTTTTCTTAGTATTTTTGCGGATTTATTCTAAATCGTTCGAGTATTGAAACATAAATATCTATATGATGAACTAAATTATACACAACTAAAATGATGTACTACATCAAACAACAATACTACTAAAATAATCTAATCCATTGAATTCTATGCCGTTATTTTTATTTGATAACCTACAAGGTTTTGAATTTATGTACAAAGTTGTTTAAACATTTACTTGCAAAATGAGCGACCAGGTCTGCTGCTTCGTCTCTCTCTCCTTCGCTAAGAAGCGGTAGGGCTTCTCTACGTCTCTCCTCCCTCTTCTCTCTCTCTCTCTCTTTTTTTTTCCCGGAATTAAAATGACTTTTCCACCAAATTTTGGAGGTTTATGTAGCCAATTCAACTGACGATCGTCAGTTGAAATGGCGACAGATAGTTGGAATGACGACTGGCAGTAAATTGGTTCCTGTCGCCATTTGAATGGCGACGGTGGCCTATTCTTTTTTGTAATTATCTTTTTTTATATAAAAAAATCCAGATTCTAGGTATTGGTAATTAAATTTTAGGAATTAGGAGCTAACATTTTTTTTTCTTGTTTCTGTGGGAAGATTTAGGGGTACTAAGTGCACCGTCCAAATTACAGAAATATATGCACCGATTTGAGTGGGTTTGCTTGCATTTTTCTATTTTTCTGTTGGATTTGTGAAATAGTTGCTGTTTTAACTCTTACGGGTGGATAGTAGAACACACGAGGAATTTCATGAAGTTTGGGAGATCTAGGAAGTTGTTGCCTCAAATGCAGAAGGATCCTTTAAATCTGTTGCTAATCAACAGTTGTTGTGATATCGGATAATGATGGTCGATGTTGATGAAGAACAAATGGAGATCTTTCCTTTCTCCTTTTACACGAGTGAAGATTAGCATGTTTGCAATCTCAGAAATACATGGCAACACCTAGTCTTTTCTACCATCTGTGTGCATTCTAAGTTATATCCTGAAGTTATTATGAAATTGTTCTTCTCAAACATTTTGAAAATGTATTTTTTCCTTTGTATTCTTGTAAGTTTTAACTATATAAGATACTTTGTGTTTCTGCTGCAGTGGCCTCCTTTGGTGGAAGTTGCAGAAACTCGGCAGCTACCTCCTATGCTAATTGAAAGATATAACGCAGCTGCTGGTGAAGGAACAGCCCTTTGTGGAATATTTTCTGAAGTACACAGGGCCTGGGCAACCGTTGACAATTCATTTTTTATTTGGCGCTTTGATAAGTGGTAATCCACTACTTTTGTTTATTTATTTCCTTTTCTTGACACATATAACTTGGGCTGAAAAGTGCAACACAAACACCAATACTTTATGATGCGAGTGGTGACTTTGCATCTCAAAATTCTTGTCATTGTTATGACTAGTTGGCAGGTATGGCGTAGTTCCTTTGTAAATTGTTTCCACAGGATGCCTTTATCTTCTACTGTTCCCTTCCATACACATATTTGTTTGGATGAAATTGAGTTAACTGAGTGCGATTAGTCTATGAGGTGTTAGTTGCTAAACATCGTTGAAGTTGCTTGTCTAACTATGCAATCAGAATTCTTATTGACCATTGTGTGTTCGTTCGTTAGTTACTAGTTAGTTAGTAACCAACTACCTCTGCCATGCCAAGCATCTATTGTTGTTGATGAAATTATGCTTTTTTATTGTACAACACATTTAAGCAACATCACTGCGTAGTAGGTGCTGAAGATCCTGTATTTATGTGTAGTTACACAGATGGCAAAATCTGGTTTGATTAGCATAAGTGATCGCACTTTCTATGTAACAAAATCATTTTGATTAGCATAACTGATCTCAATTTCTCATTACAAGTCTAATAATAATTTCCCCTCAATGGAGATATGCCATGCTTGTTGCTTCGCTAACCATCTAATATATGGACATTTGATGTTGTTCTATTTCCCAGGGATGGGCAGTGTCAAGAGTATCATGCGGATGAGCAAGCGATTTGTGCTGTTGGCCTTGCTAGAGCAAAGCCTGGGATTTTCGTTGAAGCCATTCAATACCTTTTAGTTTTAGCAACTCCTGTTGAGGTAAGCTTGCTTGCAAGTTCGGAGCTCCCCTTTTGAATTGAAACAAATGTGCATGCTAAACTTGAACAATGCCTCATACTTCCATGTTGCACCATATCATTTTCCTATATATATATATATATATATATATATAAGTTGTGCAAAAGTTGCGGATGTATGGATTACAGTGATATATATTATATTATCACCATGATTCAACCATTAAATTGAAATACTCAAAAGTAAAGTGAAAACCTCTGACAAAAAAAATTAGGAAAGGAAAAAGGAGCAAATACCAACTCTGAAGCAATGCTTTGTTGCATATAGCCTTGCCATCCCTAATAATTCTGCTTATGCTTCAAAGTGATGAGATCATCACTTGATATATATTGGAAACTGTGTACAGTGAAGCAAAAAAAAAAATCAGCATGGGACCTTTCTCAAAATACCTGACCAATTATTAGTTTCTCCGTCTTCCTGTCCAAGGTTTTGCAGCATTTAAGTGGAAAAATCAAACACTGTCCTTTTGGATGTGCTGCTTCTTTGTTTGGTAGAAATAAGTAATAACTAGCAAATAGCCATGGTGATACTGATATTGATACTACTTACGTGCCGAATTACTGATATGTTCTCTCTTCTGAATCCAATTAAATGAATTTTGTTTTGCTTGCTTGATAGAAAGGATGCCTTCAAATGATTCTGCTATATATCCATTTGGGCCTCGTGCAGACACATTATTGAGATCCCATTTTAATCAAGATAGTTGGTTCAAGGCTGCTACTTTCTGTACGGATAGTAAATGCTAGATGTCTAGATGTAGAACAGTAGAAAACTAGAAGTGAATCAAGCAAAATTTTAGTGCAGTATCATTTCTTGGAGGCTGGTATGCATCACAGAAAAGCCTTCTATTGAATTCATTAATATAAATGCAAATTCTATAGTTATGAAGCTGCATCATGCTGAGTTTGCTCTTCAGTTATTGGCATTTATTGTTTCGAACCTGCCAATCTTCCAAGCAACAGTTTGTTACGATTTTCTCTATTTATGATGCTTATTTTCTAAGCCAATGTACACTCACCTACATCTGTTGTGTCAGCTGATGCTTGTTGGAGTCTGCTGTTCTGCTAGTGCTGATGGAACTAATCCATATGCTGAGCTTTCATTACAACCTTTACCCGAGTACATGATTGCTACTGATGGTGTCACAATGACATGCATCACATGTACAGATAAGGGTCAAATTTTCCTAGCCGGACGTGATGGGCATATATATGAATTTCGGTATACAAGTGGTTCAGGCTGGCGTAAACGCTGCCGTAAAGTTTGCCTTACCACTGGTTTAGGCAGCCTTCTTTCCAGGTATTTCTAACTGTAAGACCATAAATGTGACTTTGCTTTGCTTCTTCTGTGTTTCTGGTCTCCTGCTTATTCAGCTAACATGATTTTCAGGTGGGTCCTGCCAAATGCATTCAAATTCTCAACTGTCGATCCTATTGTCGATATGGTTATTGATGAGGAGAGGAACACTCTTTACGCATGCACAGAAGGCATGAAATTGCAATTATTTGATTTAGGAGCTAGTGGTGATGGCCCTTTGAAAAAAATCACTGAAGAAAAGAACATTGTTGATCCACGAGATGCATCTTATGGTGGTCGGAGGCCTAATGCACCAAGAGCTGCACGATCCCCGAAACCATCAATCGTCTGCATCTCACCTTTATCAGCCATGGAATCGAAATGGCTTCATGCTGTTGCTGTTTTATCAGATGGAAAGAGATTATTCATTTCTACATCAGGTGGAAGTAGTTCTTCAGTTGGACTGAACAATAGTTTGCAGAGGCCAAGCTGTTTAAAAATTATTGCTACTAGGCCTTCCCCACCTCTAGGGGTTGGTGGTGGACTCACATTTGGTGCTGTTTCTGCTGCCGGCAGAGCTCAGCCTGAGGATCTGGCGTTAAAAGTGGAGTCTGCTTTCTATTCTGCTGGTGCTCTTATAATGTCAGATTCATCTGCTACAGCTATGTCCTCCCTTCTGGCTGTGCAGAAAGATTCAGCTGCCCAGTTATCCCTCCCCGTTACCTTTGGAACTTCTTCTAGAAGCTCTAGGGCTCTGCGAGAAACAGTCTCTGCTTTGCCCGTCGAGGGTCGGATGCTTTGCGCCTCAGATGTCTTCCCGCTTCCAGACGCTGCTTTCATCATGCAGTCTTTATACGCTGATGTGGAATGCTTTGCAGCTTTCAGAAAACCTTCTGAGAAGGCATCTATAAAACTGTGGGCCAAAGGGGATCTTCCTACCCAGCATATCTTACCTCGGAGGAGGATTGTAGTATTCAATACAATGGGTTTGATGGAAGTAGTTTTTAACAGGCCTGTTGACATCCTAAGAAAGTTGTTTGATGGGAACACCTTGAGATCACAAATAGAAGAATTCTTTAGCCGCTTTGGTGCTGGAGAGGCTGCAGCAATGTGCTTAATGCTAGCTGCAAAGTTACTTTATGCTGAAGATAGTCTGATAAGCAATGCAGTTTCTGAGAAAGCCGCTGAAGCATTTGAGGACCCTGGACTCGTTGGGATGCCTCAAATTGATGGCACTACTGCTTTATCTAACACCCGAACTCAGGCTGGAGGCTTTAGTATGGGACAAGTTGTTCAAGAAGCAGAACCTTTGTTTTCTGGTGCATATGAAGGGCTTTGCTTATGCTCATCGAGACTGCTGTATCCCATATGGGAACTTCCAATTATGGTGGTTCGAGGACTGATAGGATCCAGTGATCGCGGGGATGGTGTGGCTGTTTGCAGGCTCTCTACTGGCGCCATGAAGGTTCTTGAGAGTAAGATCCGTTCATTGGAAACATTTTTGAGGTCTAGAAGAAACAAGAGAAGAGGACTTTACGGTTATGTTGCTGGCCTGGGAGATTCTGGTTCCATACTCTACAAAACAGGGCCTATCATAGGGTCTGGTGGCCTTAGCAATGGAAAGAGTCCCTACAGCTCCCGCATTAGAGACATGGACTCAGCAGATCAATCTGCATCAAATAAAAAACCGCGGTTGCTTTATACATCAGCAGAACTAGCTGCTATGGAGGTAACATTTCTGAAATTACTTAGGAGCAAATCTTAATTTATTTTGCTCAAATACTTTATTTGTATAAACAGGTAAGGGCAATTGAGTGCCTTAGGCGGTTGCTTCGAAGATCCGGTGAAGCACTCTTTCTGCTTCAACTTATTTGTCAGCATAATGTTGCTCGCTTGGTTCAGACACTAGGTAATGATTTGCGTAAGAAATTAGTTCAGTTAACTTTTCATCAGTTGGTATGTTCTGAGGATGGTGACCAGCTCGCGATGCGGCTTATTTCTGCACTCATGGAGGTAGCACTCTTCTCTCTCCCAACAAAAAAAGAAAGAAAGGAAAAAGTACAAGTCCAACACACACACACACACAAGGATTCCTCACTCATTTCAATTTATGTCTGTAACTTCCTGTGATTTTTGCAGTACTACATTGGCCCAGAGGGCAGGGGAACTGTTGATGAGATCAGCACTAAACTGAGGGAGGGTTGTCCTAGTTACTTCAATGAGTCAGATTACAAATATTACTTGGCAGTGGAATGTCTTGAGAGAGCGTCTATGACAAGCAACCATGATGAGAGAGATATTCTTGCTAGAGATGCCTTCAATCTCTTGACTAAGATTCCAGACTCTGTTGATTTGAGTGCTATATGCAAGAGATTTGAGAACCTAAGGTTAGTTGCTTACTGAATGATTTTTTACAGCATAACATCTATAAATCCTGAACACTTGGATTTCTTTTGTCCACAAGATGACCTTTTCTTTCTTTGTTGGGTGGGGGTTTAGATTCTATGAGGCCGTAGTGCGGTTGCCTCTACAGAAAGCTCAAGCACTTGATTCCAATGCTGATGTTATTAATGGGCAAATTGACGCGAGGCATCATGATACTATAATTACACAGCGTGAACAAAGCTACGAAATAGTTATGAATGCACTGCGTACCCTCAAGGGTGTTGGACAAAGTGGGACACAAGGGGCAGACAAGTCATCTGGTTCAGTTACTGCCCTTGATCCAGCTTCTCGAAGCAAATATATTAAACAGATTATTCAACTAAGTGTCCAGTGGCCGGACACAGCTTTTCACGAGCATCTATACAGGACACTTATTGAGCTCGGTCTGGAAAATGAACTTTTGGAGTATGGAGGCTCTGATTTGGTTGCTTTTTTCCAGAGCGCTGGTCGTAAGCATCAAGAAGAGGTGAATCCTAATATCTCTTGATATTTTATTAGAAATGTAATCAGTATGGTTGTCAAACTGGAAAATTGACCTATTCCTTGCATGTTGGCTTGAGCTGGTAGCTTTATTGACCCTACAGGCTCTAATGTAGCTCTGCCCCTGCCCCTCCCTTTCCCTTCATGTGCTTATTGCCCCAGTAGGATCCATTCATCTTAATTTAGAATGGAAACTGAAACTATTAGCATTGTTTCACTTGCATAATATTCTGTTTAGTGTAAAACTAGAAAGTTGCAAGATTTGCTTAGGTTTGCGTGTGGCTTGTGATGTCTTATGACTCTTATCTAATACCAGCCAGATCTGATGATCTGATCTTACTACTGTGTAATGGTTTCTGCTAATTAGTGAGTTTTTCTTTTCTTTGAGAATCTGAAAGTGACTTCCTTAGATGCTGGCTGTACGATTCCTTCCACAAATACCATTGTGTATGCTAGATCTTTCCTAGTCATCAAGTGGTACAGCATAACTCATACTCAGTTTAAGTCTTTAGCATGTTATGGAGACCTGCATGTTGTGTTGTCCTGACCAGCTCCTTTTCCCCTTTAAGGTTCGGGGAGTTTCTGCGGTTGCATCAAAAGGTTATAAGTTGCATGATTTAGGTGCACCTATTTCTATTAGTCAAACAAAGTATCTTGAGCTCCTAGCCAGGTATTATGTTCTCAAGGGGGAGCATGTTGCTGCTGCCAGGATGTTGTTGATATTGGCTGAAAGGCAGTGCTCCAATGCAGACGAAGCTCCTACTCTTGACCAGAGGTCTCCAGATTTTGGCTCTGCTTCTTTTGTTACTTTAATAAGGCCGATGTATTATATGGAATAACACCTACTTTTGGAATCCAGGTATCAATATCTGAGCAACGCAGCGCTTCAGGCCAAAAGTGCAGGCATTGCTGCTGATTCCTCGAGAAATCCTATTGATAGTAGTACAGTGGATCTACTTGAAGGCAAACTTGCAGTGCTTCGGTTCCAAATGCAAATCAAACAAGAATTGGAGTACATGGCTTCGCGGCTTGAAAGTATTCCAGGCAGTTCTGAATCACCAAGTGATCCCTTTCCTCGTGATAACATTCTAGCTGACGCAGAGACTGCTAAGGTTGCTAAGGACAAGGCAAAAGAGATTTCACTGAATCTAAAGAGTATTACTCAACTATACAATGATTATGCCGTTCCGTTTACTCTTTGGGAGGTACGATTTTCTTTGTTTCATGGAGTTGCCTCTTCCTTAGCCCTGTGTTGGTGAATTTAATATGCTTCATTAGAGATTCTACCATTCTCCCTAATTAGAGATTTGTTGGGGAATCAATATTTTCTTGTGATATCGCTGAAATAAGAGATATGGTTTACTAGTTGGATCACAACTTTGTTCTGCAACTCACTAAAATCTCTCAGCTTATGTGTTAAATATTTAGTTTTCAACTCTTGCCTTTGTGGAGAGTTGATAGCAATGAGAAATAGGCTTCTAAAAACACCCATAATTTTATTTGAAGTTGCTTAATCAAATCAACCATACATTTTCTATTGATTAACAGGTTAATGTGCAATTCACGTATTCACCTATAATTTTGAACCCTAACCAGGATTGAAATTGCATTTAAGTTAACTGAGATGTTGGTTGATTTGCACTGTAAGATCGTGGTGGTTTATATTTACTATGAAATGTGTGCCACTATAATATCTTGTTGTTAGCATCATTTTTTCTATAAAAAAGATGATGTGCATCAAGTTAGGCTACTTTCAGGGGGGAAATTGAACTGTGCAGCAAATTAGGCAAACTAACATTCTGGCCCATGTGTTCCTTTTGTTCTGGGTTGAATCATGCATTTGTACTTAGGAGTGCCTTTTACTTGGTAAGGCTTACATCTGGTTTGGGTGATTACTGGAAAACTTCTTCATGGCTTGAAGTTTATTGTTGTTAGGTTTGCCTGGAAATGCTCAACTTTGCAAATTACTCTGGAGACGCTGACAGCAAAATTGTTCGAGAAATTTGGGCCAGACTCCTTGACCAGGCACTTACAAGAGGTGGTATTGCAGAAGCATGTTCTGTGGTGAAAAGAGTTGGCTCAAAACTTGATCCTGCAGATGGAGCATGTTTACCGTTGGATATAATATGCCTTCATCTTGAGAAGGCTGCATTGGTAATGTGTACATTATGTCTATAAATGCATTTTTTTTCCAAACTTACATCATGTGCATTTCATAGCGGGGACTTACATAGTTATATCATAACGCTCATATCTACAGGATAGATTAAGTTCAGGAGAAGAATTAGTTGGTGATGAGGATGTTGCAAGAGCCCTTCTTGGAGCCTGTAAAGGTCTACCTGAACCTGTACTTGCTGTGTATGATCAACTGTTATCGAATGGCGCAATTGTGCCCTCACTTAATCTGAAGTTGCGCCTTCTGAGATCAGTTCTTGCAGTCCTTCATGAATGGGGGATGTCTGTCATTGCACATAAGCTAGGCACCACAACTGTTGGGGCTTCGTTCTTTCTAGATGGAACATTTTCGCTGAATCAAACAGGGCCTTTAAATCAAGGCGTTCGAGATAAAATAATTAGTTTGGCAAACAGGTAAGTTTACTATATATCAATGGCATTTGTTTGGCAAAATTCTCTTTCATTCCTAATATTAATTGCAAAAATGCAAAACCACATGTATATGTGGATACATATACTATCTTAGCTCTCCAAAGTGCCTTAAGATTCATGCAAGGGATATTGCAATGATTTGAAGATGGATGGTTGTTTGAATTTTGAAAGTTTGCGTCTCAAGGCATATTTAATGGTGGTGATAGTACATGTACTGATGTACCCACATGTATATGCGGGAAAACCATATTCTATTAATTGTTAGAATTTTGTAAAAATAGGCATGTAGCTGGCATGCTGTCATACTATCCTTATACATGGCCCAGTAAGCTTTTATGTGGATATGCTAGTCAGCAAGCAACCATGTATTGTAAAATTAAAACCGAATCGTTGCATTTTTTTAACAGCTAGAATTTGAATTATGTATTGCAAAATTTCATGTTGCATTTTTTTAACAGCTAGAATTTGAATTATGTATTGCAAAATTTCATTTGTATCTTCATCATGGCCTTTTATTTGATTCATTGTAACATTGCTGTATAATTCCCTAATCCCTGCAAGTTTTAAATTAGAAATCCCGTTTGTTTGTACACTTGCTATTTCACCTTTTCCTCTTGTAAATCATTTAACTATTTTACAATTCTTTGCGATTATTTTCGTTGTACCTAACATTGTATTTGCAACTTTAGGTATATGACTGAGGTGAGGCGGTTAAACCTTCCACAGAACCAAACAGAGAATGTCTACCAAGGTTTCCGTGAGCTAGAGGAGAAATTATTATCTCCTTATTAGCCATTTTTGATTTGTCTTCTCAACATAGTAAAGTATGGCTCGTGCATTTATTGTTGTACCAAGTAGAGGGAATAAAGCCAAGACATCCTGATTCAACTGGATAATGATCTCTGGTAGGCTGTTATTCCTGTAGTAGACTTCTGTGCAAGAACCCAAGGCTACTTAAGAGGGACTGCAAGATACACGCTATCATGAATCACATTGTTCATATATGCAGCCATCCTTTATTTTAGTCAAGATGTCAGTTTGAATCTGCAGAACTGCTGCCTGAAGTGGGGAAGCAACAGGAAAAATGAACCTGGGCTCTTTGAGCAACGCGAAGGTCACGCTTTGTTGCATGTATGTCGTTTTAATGTGTACCATGAGGTTGCACAGTTCCATAGTTAATGATTCTTCAAGGTTGTAGGTTCTGTAGTTTTCTGTGCTTTTGGTCAGAACATTGTTTCTGTATCTGAAAGCGTTGTTATTTATATACCATATATGCTGCATTCTGGTTGGTCACGGAGGAACAACATAAGGCCTACAAGTGGAGTACCTGTTATTTTTCCCGGCTATTGTCACAAGAAATTGTCTACTTTGGAGCTGTTATCATGAGTTTGAGCTCACAAGTTCTAACCGGGATGGAGTGGGTTGCGGGTGGTGAGCCATGGTAAGCGACAGTGGCCTCCTCGCGAGCTCCAGATCTGGGCGTTGCCTCCATGAAGCGCACCGCCTATTTTGGCAAACGCCAAGCCGCCAAATCATGGTTGTTATTCGGACCGAGGCCGAAGTGCGGGTTGAAAAGTGGATTTTTTCTTTATGGATAAATTTTTTTGAGTGCAATTTTGTAAGTACTGGGTGGAAACTGGTAAGAGCTAAGAACATAATCAATGGCATCGTTCCTTGTAGCTTGTGCCGTTTTGTCCACTTGGGCTAAATCTGGAGGACTTTTCTTTCTCTGATGGTATTTAGTTTGAGCGTGGCGTTGAGGTTGTTAATTTAAGAGAAATGAGTTAGTGTGTTGTGCGATATTTGGAGTTCTATAATTTAAAGGAAGTTAAATTTTTAAAAAGGATTCAGAAAAAAAGGTGTTAAAAGGGGGTATTCTCGGGTAGTGAAATATTCTATTGATTCTTATTTGAGTTGTGTGTTTATGATGGATGTCGTTTGCAAATTGAATTGGTTCTTGCTGGTATGTTTGGTTCTTTCCAGTTAAGGAAAAAAAAGGAAATGGGTAATGCGGGCAGTCAAATGATTTTGTCTTTAGCTTTATGTGGTGTTTATTTGCAATTTGGTTACTTGGGAAGAGAAAATGATTTTTTGATGAGTCTTTGATTTTGGATTGGAGTCTTTTGAAGGGAAGATGGTAATGAGTTAGTTGCATTGTGAATCCTTTATTTTGGTTGGACTCTTTTTGGTAAGGGAGTTGGTTTAAGGCGGGTTCTTTTGTGCATCTCTCGTTGAAGAAGATGCTCATTGTTAAGGTGAAGTGATCGACTGAGAGAGGGAACTAGAGTTCCGTGTAGTTGATGCATATTTTGTGGTTTGGTACCAAAGGGAGGTATAGCCCAAGGTGTGTTGGATAATTTTCGATAGTTGTGGGGATTATGAAAGATGGCGTATCGCTAGGACCGTCTTAGGTCTATGCGTGTGGTATACAACGTCTTGTATGACTCGATGTTGAGGGAATACTTGAGATATCCGAAGTTTGAGGTTTCGTTAGAGCTGTTGATCAATCAGTAAGATCGTACCTTTAAGTTCCGTCCTACGTGTGTACTGGAGAGGTTTGGGAGAGTGTTGAGGTATAGACGTAGGTATACGTTATGGTGTTATGGTCACGTCAGTCCGAGAGAGAGATGACTTGGGAGTTGGAGTCTCGCATGCGCAAGCATTATCCACAGTTGTTCACGTCAGATACGTGTTATCTGTTGTTTAATTTTAGTTATGGTTGTTCTCTCGAGTAGAACAGTGAGTAGAATTCGGGATTGAATTTTGTTTAAGATGGTAGAATGTGATACCTTGCTTAATCAAATTACTGAAAAGGAGATCGATTAATAGAATAAAATTAATTAATGCTAATGGGGCCAAGTGGGCCATTAGTGGCCTACTTAACTCTATTCTTAACCCTGATCAACAACCATATTTAATCAAACCTCATCCCGTGCCGCATGTCCCATCTACCCTAGTGCCGTTCCCAGCCGCCCCGGTCGTAGTGCTGCCGAGCCCTACCGCGTCAGCGTCTCCAGGCTGTCACGCCGCTAGCTGCGAACCGCGCCAGCTCCTCCTGCGCAACACCCTCCTCTGTCGCACGCACGCATGCCGCTGTGTCTTACTGCTGCTAGTCCTCCTTGCTTTGCATAGGTTGATGAAGTTTGCAATGGAGAAAGAGAGAAAGACGGGAAAGAGGATTCTGCTGCTGGATGGTGTGCTTCCACACGACCAAGGAAGGAAGCAGAGGCAAGAGAAGAGGAGGTGGAGAAGGGAAAGAAAGGAAGGAGAAGTAGGGCAACGTGATCCGTCCGTGATCGTCCATGGTTTTTCGTGGGTAACAACCTGTTAGTCCCTAGATTGATATGAGAATATTATTTAATCATTTGGCAGGTTGGTTTGGTCATGGATATTAGATGTTTTGTTAAGCCCTAGTTTGTCGAGGTTAGATGCAGAACTTTGCGGGGGAGAATAGGGATATTTAGAACCATATTGAGAGGTTGGTCTAATTAGATAAAAGTTAGTTTATCATGTTAGCTTTTCAGGAAGGTGTGAATTGTTAAAAATGGAGTAGCAAGCAAAAAGATACAACCTCCGAAAGATCGCTGTCCAGATTTTGGGAGCAATTGGCAGCATGTATTAATCTGTATATTAAAAATAGAATATGAAATAATTTGTGATTTTAGTATACATAAAAAATGCTGGTAATTTTTTAAGGGTTTCAGAGAGTCTAAGAACATGATTTTTGGATGCGTAAAACAGAGGTTATGAATTTTGGGAGACTGCTGTCCAGAACCGGGTTGCTGCTGGACGCAGTCGTGGAAAACTAGTGAACTGACTTGGTAAATAGCATAATTGAATTTTGGGCATAACTAGGAAGTGGTAGATAATTACCTGTAGTTTCTGAAATATCAAAGTTCAATATATTTGCATGTGTAGATTAAAAGATATGAAAATATTAATTCTGATTTCCAGAAGATGACATATCTATCTTCTGGGTTAAAAATTAGGGTTTGGATGATTTAATCTAGATATTTGATCAACTAAGAAGTTGTAGAAAATTTTGTATAAATTCCATAACTGGTATGGTTTGTCATAATACAATGTGGGAGTGGAAAGTTGTGCCAATTTTAGTGCATGGACAGCAGCGGAGACTGTCCGGTAAAGGGGGGAAGTTGTGGAATTAGGGAACACGTAGGAGCATTGTCGATTAAGTGTTGTTTGTATTGTTGTAGCTTATATCGAGTTTGTGTGTTTACTGTAAGAGGACTAGCTCTGTGATTGTTGTCACCTTCAAATCATCCCGATCGTCACAACTAGAAAGACAAGTGCATGGTAAAATGTTATTTGAGTGTTTGAAATTATTATTTGGTTAAGTGAATACTTGTCATGATTATTCACATGAATTAAGCTTGTTTCACATTGCCCACATGTTTTTTTATAACTTGATGATGATGATGATTATATCAATTGCTAATGAAGAAAGATAATAATCATTGCATTGCATATTGAGCATTCATGATGGGAAGATGTGATCCACGGGAGTGGAATGAGGTTCACATATATAAGATATGGGTAATGGGATCCCCGTATGAAAAAAGACTAGCACTTGGTCCCCGCATTAAAGAATACGGGCATGAGTGAACACCAACGGGTGTTATACCCTGCTATACCAGCATAAGCAAAAGATGAGTTGAGATATGAGTACGAGCCTTGCATTGCATTCATGAAAAGTGAAAAGTGATTTAAGATATGAAACACGTGAATGGAAACTAATGAGAGTGATTATGAGAAATTAAGATAATGATAAATGGGAATGAAATGTTATTAAGATGATGCCTTGTTTATTATTATGTTTTGTACTTGCTGAGTCGTGGACTCACCTTTGCTTTACTGTTGTTTTTAGGTGATCGTTGACGACGCTTTGCTTGGGAAGGGATAACACTTGGAACACTGCATATACTCAATTACTTCATCACTTGTTATGAGAAAACTGTACCTTAGCGTGACGGTTTATTCTTTTAGGACATGGTAGACATTAAATAATTCTAGATGGTTTGTTTATTCATTCGATAGTCTACATTTGATTGGTTTTGCTTAAGTCTTGAACTATTATTCTATTTTACTATCTAGAGTTTAAATATCTGTGCTCGCCAGGTCATTATTCATATATTATCGTGACCCGTAGATGTGTTTTAATATTGAATTGTTTGCTGAAATTTTATTGTTAATTGATATATAAATGTATTGTTATGGTAATTTAGTAGCATTCTGGGCCCAATGTTGGGCGGGGCAAGTGAGACCGGGCGGATGCGGTCTCCTCCCGTGGGTGCGCAAGGGTGCCGGGAGCGGCAGTGCGAGGTGGAAGAAAGGCTATGATGAGCGAGGCCCACCCATCAGTGGGATGGCGAGGGCTGCGCGCTGGTGCTTGCGAGCAGATTTGGGCGGGCTCAGTTTCGGCCCAAAGGTGAGAGGAAAAATTTAAAACTGTTTTTGAATTTCTAGTTTCTGGCTGAGTGTTTGCTGGATTTTTGTACTGAGCAAACGGAGTCCAAACTTTATAAACTTTTTTGGGAGGGTTCCTAACCCGTATAGTTTTTATGTAAAATTTTCAGGATTTTTGTGCTGGTTGATTTTCCCAAAAATTTCTACAATTTGTTGCTTGTATGAAATTCTATTATTTGTTTTATACAAAAGTTCAAAAATCATGCAAAACAAATTTTCCATATGGAATAGGCTCAAAATTATTTTTCATTAATTTTCACTATATTTCCCCAAAAATAAGATTTTTGGGATGTTACATTTGTAAGTAAATAGTACACGATGGAGCTCGAGAGGACAAAATTGATTTTTCAAGTAAACAGAGTATCTTGTTATCCTATTATCAATGGAAGAAATCTGTGCCTAAATTCTATGAAGTTATCAATGCATTTTTGGATTCATCGATTTCAGTTTATGTTCCTATCCTTACATGGAAGTGAGCTAGTGTAATCGTTGCCCAGTGCTGTGTAAAGGTATTAAACCAGTTTTACCTCTGAATAGTAATCAATGGCTTGTCTATGTCATGCATTGTTGTTTACGATAACTAAGAAATACAACTTCTAATATGTGTATGTTTTAATCAGTAATCTAGTATTAGCTTCTCAGGCTTAAGCGGACTCCAATAAGTAAGGTAGGATGGTATTGCTATGGTTTATGGGAAGGACAGATTTTTGTCTAACCTGGTGCGATGAAATGGAGAATCCATGTTTAACTATTCAAGATATGAAATTATCTCCAAAGATAGCCCAGAAAAGTTTTTTTTTCTTTCCAAAATTACAGAGACTAGTCACATCTGCTAGGAAAATATGGCTTCCTTCCGGCCCCTGCGCACTAGTTTCTGCGCTGACATGTGAACCTCATATAATTGTCTTCCGCAGTTCTATTTCATCATTTGGATTATGCAAGTTCACCTGTGGTTAAATTGCCATCCAGTCCTGTAACACCTGGCTTAACAAAAGCACAAGATGTTATCTACAACTACTATCATTATCAAATTTTTTAATCATTAATCAAGTATTACTAACATCTAGACTTCAAGAATAAACATTCAACAATATGTTAATTATAAATTTCAGCAACATGATATACCATAAATCGAATGCAATATGAACCAAATAATTACCAAATGCATCATAAATAAATTTCAATTAGGGAACGCATCAACTAACAATATTATAAACACAAGGAACTAAGAGAAACCACAATTTATCCAATTATTACAATAGAAGTTGATAAGTTGTTTATGACCAAAAGGAATGAATTATTAGGTGGAGTGAAGTGCTACAAAAAGGTAATCGTTCCATGTTCTACTTCCATCCCAAAGTATGCCGTCGTCAACGTTCACCTAAAACAACAAATAAACAAGAGTAAGTTCATGACTCAGCAAATACCAAGTAAAATAACAAATGAGGCATCATCTCAACAACAATTCATTCTCATTATCTCAGATCATATTTTTATTTTTCATGAATGCAATGTAAACTCATGCTCATGCTACAACTCAACTTCTGCTTATAACGATATAGCGAGTGTAACACCCGTCGGTGTTCACTCATACCCGCATTCTTTAATGCAGTGACCAATTGCCTATCCCTTTTCAAACAGGGACCTCATCCCACTCCCGTGGGTCAAATCATCCCATCATGAATGCTCAACATGAAATACAATAATTATTATATTTCATTCTTAGCAATTGAAATAATCATCATCCTTCCATAGTCATCATCATCAAGTTATCGATAGCATATGTCAATATGAAATAGGCATAATTCATGTGAATAAACATGACAAGTGTTCATTTAACCAAATAATAATTTCAAAATTTAAATACAATTCTACCATGCACTTGACTTTCTAGTTGCGACGACCGGGATAATGGAAGGTGACACCAATCCTGAAGCCACTCCGCCTATAGTAAACACACAACTCAATACAAGTTACGACAATACAAATCAATACTAAATCGATAACGCTCCAACGCGCTCGCCAATTCCACAACTTTCCCTCAATGCCGGACAGTCTTCCCTGCTGTCTCGGCATTAAAATGATCATTACTTTCAACTCACACATCGTAAAATGGTAAATCATACCATTTATGGAATCTGTACAAAATTTTCTACAACTTCGTAGGTTATCAAATGTTCAGATTAAATCATCTAAACCACCGTTTTTATCAAATGTTCAGATTAAATCATCTAAACCACCGTTTTAACCCGAAAATAGATCTGTCATCTTCTGGACAACAGACTTAATAATATCATATATTTTAATCCACACACGCAAATATAATTATCTATGACTTTTAAAAAACTACAGAAAATTATCTACCATATCATAGTTATAACAAAAATTCCATTATACCATTAACTCAGTCAAATTAATGGTTTCCCATGACTACATCCAGCAACAACCCAGTTCTGGACCGCAGTCTTCCAAAAATCATAACTTCTGTTCTACCCGTCCACAAATCATGTTTTTGGACTCTATGAAATCCTTAAGAAGTTACCAACCCTTTTCATGTAGGTTAAA
Source organism: Hsuehochloa calcarea (assembly GCA_036346395.1). NCBI lineage: Eukaryota > Viridiplantae > Streptophyta > Magnoliopsida > Poales > Poaceae > Hsuehochloa > Hsuehochloa calcarea. Next base: position 35,621,693 of record CM070597.1, read on the forward strand.
ACCCCAAATTATTCTATATTCTATTTTTAATCTGCAGATTAATGCGTGCTACCAGAACCCGACAACCTTACCAGACAACAAGCTTACAAAATTCATAACTTAAAATATACTCATTCGATCGACATGAATAAACATTCCACATAAAGCTATCGAGATCCTATGCAACTTTCTAGAATATGAAATTCCCAGATTACACACAACCGATACCCGAATTGATAGTACAACAAAGATAACAGAATAACCGATGTACTAAACGATTTCTCCCGACTAGAAAAAAGTACTAAACAAAACGGAGGAAAAAACTTGATCGTCACCCTTAGAGCCCACGATGAGGATCACCAATCAGGGCGTGTAGTGGGGTTGTCCCTCTGATTTATTGCTCGGCAGTTAGCCGAGATCAACCCAACATTTGCCCCCCCCCCTAATCCGACCCCTTGGGCCAAACGTCGTGGGCCGAAGTTCTCTAACTTAAGCAAAAACACCCTTTTAAACCCTTTAATCCGTTCTCTAATAGAATTGTCCTCTCTTAAAGTGATTCAGGATATTACAAGCCCATCTTTGGGTCTGATTTATTGCATGTCTTCTTGACGATTTATCTTTTAATAAAAAAAACTCTTGAACATTCATGAAATCTCTGAGCTACCTCAAGAATGTACTTGAGATTAGTATGTGTTAGGTGGATTTTAACACAAATTGCTCATGTGGTTATGTCCAGTTTCGTTGACTTTTGTGAGTACAGGTACAAATTTTTTGGGGGTTGACTTTTGTGCATCATCACATTGACTTGCTTTTTCTAGCTTTGGATCGATTAATCCCTTAACAAAGTTAACGTTCAATCCCATCTATAGTGGTAGGTAATTAGATTATGTAGTTCATCACAATGAAAACTGTGGATACTGACTTCTGACCATTAATAGACCAGAGATCTAGTCAAAGTTTGGCAAAAGTTACAATTGATCCGAAAGGGAACATCAATTACCAAATAAAAAGTATCGTTATTGTGACAGGTTATTCGACTAAAGGTCTTGCGAGTTGTAATAACGCTCATTATTCTGACTGTGACCTTAAACAATCGACCACCTTTTTTTTGTTTTTGTTGGCACATCACAACCTCTTGCTTCCGAGTTTCAAGTACTGCTCTGAAACATGTGGTTCTGAGATAATAGGGTTTATCTGAAGCCATAGCATATTCCCTGCTATATTTTTCTTTTTGTGCAAGAAAAATCTCTATCTGATAGAACAATCTGCAAATAGTTGTCCTAGTTTTGTACTATTATGCTATCCCTAGAACTCCGTAAACCAATTCGTGACATCTGAACTGAAGCTTTCCTTTTCTGCGACAAAGGCTGGCCATGCCCTGCGCTCTAATTTTCTACGTCATCTATCGGAAAAGATCACTGTGGACCAAGAAATGCTTGCTGAGCAAGGTTGAAACATACGGCTAGTGGTGTTCATAGGTTGTTGGTAGTGGTAAGAAAGCAAATTTCAGGATAATCATCCGATGGCCCTCATCCTAACAGTTAGGCTAGTGTCTGCTTTATGGTCGATTAATATACCACTTCTCTATGTCTTTCGTATCTTTGGCAAGTGGTTTTTCTTCAGATTCATAAGCTATATTATCATATTTTCAGAATTTTTTTTGAGCTATCCTTTCAGAAAATTTAGATTGAGGAATGAAAGTATGGGAATAATTGATATGTATTCCATACAATGTGCATGTATATATAACAGCCGGGGTAGCTCATAAGGCAACCGGGCTTTACACATTCTAACAGCCGGAGTAGCTCATAAGGCAACCGGGCTTTACACATTTTATAATTACAACAGGCTAACACTCCCCCGCAGTCTAATCGGGAGCATCGCTGACATTTAGATTGAACCGAAACTCCTGAAATAGTGAGGTAGGAAGGCCCTTGGTAAAGACGTCGGCGTACTGTGATGTCGTAGGAACGTGGAGAACCCGAACGTGACCGAGGGCAACCTTCTCTCGAACAAAATGGAGATCAATCTCAACATGCTTCGTCGTGATCTTGCCTTTGGATTCTTTGGAGAGGTATCAAAGACCAGCGATGTTGTCACAGTAGACCAGGGTGGCACGGCGAGGTGGGTGGCGAAGCTCAAGAAGCAGCTGACGCAGCCAAGTAGCTTCAGCAACACCATTCGCCACAGCACGATATTCAGCTTCGGCGCTGGATCTGGAGACAGTGTGCTGACGTTTGGAGGACCAGGACACCAAGTTGTCCCCGAGGAACACTGCATAGCCTGAGGTCGATCGGCGAGTGTCGGGGCATCCAGCCCAGTCGGCATCCGTGTACACAACAAGCTCTGCAGGTGAAGATCGGCGCATGGTCAATCCAAGGGACAGTGTCCCCTGCAAGTAGCGCAGGATCCGCTTGAGAGCAGCCAGGTGCGGCTCCCGAGGATCATGCATATAGAGGCATATCTCGCGAATCACAAAGCAATATCCGGACGGTGAAAGTCAAATCATCAGAAGCGCCGGCCAAAGCTAGATCTTGTGTGGAGTCAGCAACAGGAGGTCCATCAGCAGATAATTTGGAGTGGAGATCCACAGGCGTGCTGCAAGGCTTGCACGCACTCATCCGCCGCGCTCAAAATATCTGGATCTTGCGCCATTGGGAGAGGAACAGACCATCTGTAGAGCGTGTCACAGAGATCCCCAGAAAATGATGTAGCTGGCCCATGTCTGTCATAGCAAATTCACGCTGGAGTGCTGCGATGATATGCTTCAGAAAACCGGCAGAGGAGGCAGTGAGAACAATATCATCCACATACAGCAACAAATAAGCCGTGTCCGGTCATGGCGATATATGAAGAAATGCATCGGACTTTGTTTCAACAAATCCGAGTGACACCAAGTGAGAGGCGAACTGTGATGCCAAGCACGGGAGCTGTTTTCAAACCATATAAGGACTTGTTGAGCCGACGGACATAATGAGTGAGAGGAGTCCACAAAACCGGATGGTCGCATACGATTACCGTCTCGATAAGAGTGCCATGCAGAAATGCATTCTTCACATCCAGCTGATGAATGGGCCAATTCTGAGATAATGCCAGGGAGAGAACAACACGAACTGTCGCAGGCTTGACAACAGGACTGAAAGTCTCATCATAATCGACACCAGGCCGCTGTGTGAAACCCCGAAGGACCCAACGTGCCTTGTAGCGATCAAGAGACCCATCTGCGAGCAATTTGTGTCGATATATCCACTTGCCAGTCACAACATTGACGCCAGGAGGGCGTGGCACAAGACTCCAGGTGTCGTTGGCGAGCAGAGCATCATACTCGGCCTGCATAGCAGCGCGCCAATTGGGGTCTGACAGGGCATCACGAACAGAGCGTGGGAGAGGCGACATGGGCACAGCGTGGAGGTTGAGGCGATCCACGGGTCGCGTGCGATGCCGACCTGCAGCGTGTGCGCATCGAGTGCGCATTGGTGACCGACGGGATGGCGATCGGTCGAGTGTCAGCTGTACGGCCGGTGCCGCTGGCAACAACCTGGGCGCGAGCACCAGGGGCAGCAGAACCGGCAGTACTCGTGGGCGCCGTGGGGATGGTCTTCTGGCGGCGGCCTTTGTCGGGCATGCACAGCGCGCGTAGCACCGATCGACGGACGGCGTGAAGGTGGCGCCATGGGCAGCGGTGCTGGACCTAGGGGACCGTGGTCCTGTGTCAGGACTGGGCGGCATAGGGGCGGCCTCGGGCACGGGGTGTGTTGCCGAGGGATCTGCGGTACTGCGCTGCGCGAGCTCGAGGCTGAAGCGGTAAGATTGTGATCATCAACGAGAAAATCCAGGGTGGAGGGAGCCATGGGTGTGATAGACATGTCGGAGAAAGGAAAAGAGGATTCATCAAAGACGACATGTCTAGAAATGAGAATGCGATTCGACTGAAGCTCGAGACACCTATAGCCTTTGTGTTCCGAGGAGTAGCCGAGGAAAACGCATAAGGAGGAGCGGGGAGCAAGTTTGTGGGGCGCGGTGGAGGACATGTTAGGATAGCAAGCGCACCCAAAAACTTTAAGATGATCATAAGAGGGCTGGGTAGAAAAGAGGGCGTTGTAGGGAGTGGAGGAGGCGAGAGTTTTAGTGGGGAGGCGGTTCACAAGATATGTGGCAGTGTGAAGGGCCTCGACGGCCGGTGCGCTGGCCACCGGTCGGTGCAGCGAGGTGTGGCGCTCCCGGACGAGGAGGAGCGGGCGCGCCAGGAGCCGTTGGACGCGGCGTTGCAGCTACGAGGGCGGCCGGTGGGGACGGAGGACGAGCGTCGATCTCCATCTCCTCCAACAGGAGGTGAGTACGGGCTTCAGCGAACGTCGGGAACGGTCTGTGCATCTTGAGGATGGACACCATGTGGCGAAACTTGCCACTGAGGCCGCGAAGGAGCGTGAGTACCATTTGCCGATCGCCGATGGGGTCACCGAATTCGGCGAGGGAGGCAGCCATGGACTCAAGGCGGCGGCAGTAGGCGGTGATGCTCAGGGCCTCCTGGCGGAAGGTACGGAACTGCGTCTCAAGGAGAAGGGCACGGGACTCCTTCTGTCCGAGGAATTCATCTTCGAGGTAGCACCACGCGTTGCGGGCGGGACCTTGCCGCATCATCAGCGACTGCTGCAGGTCGCTGGAGACGGTACCGTAGATCCACGTGAGGACGCAGCAGTCCGCCTGAATCCACGCCGGGCGGGTGGGGAACGCCTCATCCTCGAGCACGTGGCGGGTGAGGGCATACTTGCCGAGGACGGTGAGGAACATGCCGCGCCACTTGGTGTAGGTGTCCGTGGCCTTGTCGAGGACGATGGGGATGAGGGCCTTGACGTTGACGACGGCGGTGGCTTGCGCCCAGAGGGCCTCGTGCGCCTTCTCGTACTCGTCCAGGGCAGCTGCACGGAGGCGTGCTTCCTCGGCCCTGCGTGCCGCCTGGGCAGCGGTGGCGGCGGCGACTTCGTCGTCGTCGGCCATGGAGCGATCAGCGGCCGCGCCCGGTGGTGATCGGCAACGACGGGCGGGCGATCGGAGGCGAGCGAGGATCGTGGCCGGCGACGGAGCGGCCGCGGCGAAGCGATCGGAGATCGCGGCCACACTCGCGATCGAGACGGAGCGATCACGAGTGTGGCGATCGAGTCAAGCGCCGCGATGGGATCGTATGCGCGCCCGTGAGGAGGCGAGCAGCAGGCGGCGATCGGATCGGCGGCGGCGCTGGGGTTGCGGAAGAGTAGCGGATCAGAACCGCTATCTGATACCATGAAAGTATGGGAATAATTGATATGTATTCCATACAATGTGCATGTATATATAACAGCCGGAGTAGCTCATAAGGCAATCGAGCTTTACACATTCTAACAGCCGGAGTAGCTCATAAGGCAACCGGGCTTTACACATTCTATAATTACAACAGGCTAACAAGGAATCATGCACTCCATGTGTTATAGACTTGTAGATATAACTTGTAAAGCATGCTTAATCTGCCAATTCTGCAGAGAAATACGTGGCTGTGTAAAGCTCTATAAATAACTGAACATAACTCAGGCTGAATCCGTTTCAGTGAATCTCTCCGTCGATTTCGATACCGAAAGCTGACATCCAACCGTTGGTCGCCGAGGTCTCGCCACGTCGAAGGATCCTTTTTAATTTCTGTCGGGAACTCTGGATAACTACGAAGGAAGTTGAGGTGGCACCGGGACGCGGATGGTTGGGCGGGCGTGAATGCGACGTGTGAGCATGGGGAATGTCTTTACGGAGGTAGCAGTCGACTGACTCGACGTGGTGCTAGTAGGCTGATGGAGATTTAGCAGACCGAAAGTGCAGTGCCCGCCCTGCGGCCGCGTTGCTGGAAGCCGTCGTTCGCCGTGCGGCGGCGATGTGCCATCGTCCATCTCCGTGCGCAAAACCCAAGTCAAACTGGCACTTCCGTTCCAGGCAAAGCCCACATGAATTGCACATCTTTTTACTGCAGCAAATCATCAAATCTCGCGTCTGTTTGGTCAGAGTTGGACGGCACACTTGGGTACTAAACTTAGGATTGCTTTTAATGCGAGTGCTACATTGCGAATGAGCAGCGTTTTCGTTTATAAGATTTTGCGCAACAATAGCTAAGAAATGGTGTAGAAGTACACAACATGGATGTCAGGAAAAAGCTCTTTAGGACACCAACCAGCTGTTTCTTCGATTTGCCGCGTTGGATTTTGGGTGAGGTGGAGGATAGAGAACTCAATAGACAATACAAGCCGTCTTTCACGTACAAGACGACCTTTAGCACAAAAGCAAACTCATCATAGAGTACCCTCTAGACACGGATCTAAGCAGCTACTAGTAAAAATAAACAAGTACTCTACACACATGTTGCACTTCACTAAATCCACTTGACTAACATTTCAATATTAGTGGTGTGCGGCTGTGCCGTGCACAAAAGATTCGCCATCAGGTGGATTTAGTTAATTATCTACTAACCATCGAAAACATAACCATATATTGGGGGAAACAAAAGAAATTGGGGGAAGAAAAAGAACTCCCAAGATTTCGTACCATCTCGGACGCACACTACTAGTACCTCCCATCTTTGGGAGGTTTTCATGGTAGGATCCAGATCTTCTCATCGTGTTTTTTACACTCAACTCTCCTGACTCTGCTCTATTGGTATGGCGTGGGCTGTTGATTCAGTGGCTGTTTGGTATTTCATGCAAGATGCATGTTACGCTGGTCCAAGGCACAGTGCATGTACATTTGAACTGCTTGAACTGATAAATTGAACAAAAGTTTCTGAGCTCCGATGATGAACTGATAAATTGAACAAAAGTTCCTAAGCTCCGATGATGTCTTGTAGGTATCTCAGTTGTTCAGTAATTTACATCCGATAGTCAAGAGCTTGCTTACTCCCACTGGTCCAGTTTGGATGTAATTTTAGCAAGCTAGTTATGGGTTGTAATTAAATACCTATAGTTTTAGTTTTTCTTAGGCAATATGGAATACCCCTAGAAAATAACAATAGGGTAAACCGTGTTAAAAACTAAGACAACATGCTAATGCAAGTTCGTACGCGTCTTGGTCTGTTGCTCGATAAATTAGTACTATTCATTGATCTTACATTTTGTGAGTGATTTTGTGTTGTTGATAGCTTGACGAATGTTCCAAATCGCTGTAGGAAAACCCTAATTGTGTGATGCACTATAAAAAAGAAGATTGATTCCTGAGACATAAAATAGAAGAGTGGGTCCGTGATCCCAACACAGGGGAGCAGCTAGTGGGGATCGTGAAAGCCGTTGGCGGTTTCTAAGCTCCATTTGTTGGCTTTTTTTAGCGATGGCAGTCGCTCATTTGTCTCTGAAACTCTGAATTGAATACTCTATCGGTATATCCTAGTTGGTTCGAACACAGAGATAGATTTCTTTTGGCTGCCGAATGGCCTGTTCAGTTTTGATTAGAACTAGGATTGAGATTTCACATCAGTATACACCATTTTTCTTGAAAAATATACACGCCATATTTTATAGAGAAGATAAGGAGTAATTCTTGTAAGATACATGAAACTTTTTGTTGCTGAACGGCTTGTTCAGTTCCGGTGCTATGGTGGGAAACCGCCTATTTCTATTGGAAACGTGGGCAATAGTTTTATTTCAGATTCGACTATAACGCAAAGATTATAAATAACTAGAGATACATAAAACGATATCAACAGCAGACAACCCATTGCACTTCTAAACATACTCAACAAAATGATTATAATAGAATAGAGTGGTCTTACGACCAACTTACAGTTGGGTTCGATGAAGAATAGGAAACAGCGTAGGTCGTAGGTGATGCAGCGCAGCGAGTGGTCTGGCAGATGCGCTGCCCAGAAATCTTATTGCCACCCCCCGTGTAGGTATACTCTGCGACAATGGTTCAGATATATCCGCTCACCCTCATTCCCGATGCACGCCGAGGAGAAGGGATGACTTGGTTCGGGAGCTCAATTCTTCAACACAGTTGATCAGAGAGGAAGATGGTAAAAAGGAATGAATCGTATCTTGCCTGGACGTCTCCCGATCCTATTTATGGCCGAGACAATTACTCTCTAGTAACTGTCATAATAAAGCTCATATTAAACCACTGGTAACTGCTAATTCAAAAATAATTAATGGTAATTAAGTAGTGTTCATCAGATCCTGATTACACGCTGGTCTACAGCTTCTACCACTGGTCTATAGCTTCGACCACTATATTTCGACCACACTGGTCTTTGGATCCGAACACATTAGTCTAAAACTTCGACCACACTGGTCTAAAGCTTCGACCCCATTGGTCTATGGCTTTGCCACACTGGTCTAAGACTTAGACCACCCTGGTCTAAAACTTCGACCACACTGGTCTATGACTTCGACCACTGAGTTTCAACTACTAAGTTTCGATCACTCGGTTTCGACTACTAAGTTTCGACCACTTAGTTTCGACCATATTGATCTATACATTCGACCACAATGATATAAGGTTTCGACCAACCTAGTCTAAGACCCCTGGTCTGAGACTTCGACCACCTTGGTCTAAGATTTCGACCACACTGGTCATACTAGTTTAAGACTTTTTATCTAAGATTTCGACCACCCTGGTCTAAGACTTATGGTCTAAGACTTCAACCACTCTAGTCTAAGACTTCGACCACACTGGTCTAATACTTTGCATGCTTTGGAATTTTAGGAATGAATGAGTCTTTACACATATGTGTCTAATTCTAAACATTTCAAGAGAAAAAAGATGTTGTGTGGTTGGAATTAGACATGTTCAAACATCGACCCGGACCGGGCTACGGGTCGAGGCCAGAAAAGCATGCCCTCGCAAAGCCATGACTGAGCCCAACCCAAGGCCTGACCCACTTGCATTTTTTAAGCCTAAGCCCGGCCTGACAAAAAAATCATTAGTCCCGAAGCACGGACAAACGTCATTTGCAGGTAACCCAAAAACCACATAAATTACTAGTTTACAGGAAATCAAGCAGGCATCTTCGTAGTACAGATCCATTCTAGATTCTACAAATCCATTAAAAAATCACATACACACATATCTATTCTAGTTCTACAAGTGACTTACCGCCACCGGCAACAATGGAGATGCTCGTGCGACCGGCGACCTTGACGAGCTAGGGGAGATCAAGAGGAGACAAGGACCATCGGGAGAAGGTGAAGGTGGTTGAGAGGAGGCGGTGGCGTCTGGAACGAGGTGGCGATGACCAAATTCCGCCTAGCCACTGCGGCGGCGGCCGGAAGGAGATGTCGGCGACCGGAGTTCGAGAATAAGCAAGGGCGACCAGGCAGAGGTAGCGGGCGACTGAGGGTGGAGGCGACGGGGGAGACTGGTGTAACACTTCAGTCTAACACTGAGCCCGGAATACCACCAAAAGACCCTAACTACTAATTTTAACAACATCTGATAATAAATTCCAACAAGCAATTCAATACTAAAACCCGTCCATGGGTCACAATAACATAAGAATAACGACATAGTAAGCACAGATATTTAAACTCTAGATAGTAACGTAGGATGCAGTTCAAGAATGAAGTAAAACCAATCCAAAAGAGGCTATTGAATGAATAACAAGTTCCAACCAATCATCTAGAATCATTCAATGTCTATCATAGCCTAAGAGGTTAAATCGTCATGCTAAGGAAAAGTTAATTTATGACAATGATCAAATAATCGAGTGTATGCCGTGTTCCAATTGTTATCCCTTCACAAGAAGTGTCATCGACGATCATCTAACACAACAGTAAAGCAAGGCTTAGTCGACGACTCAGCAATTACAATAGTAAACAATGAATAATGTTAAAACATAATTACACAATATCATCACTAACATCAATTGTTCTCTTTTCTTTATTCTCGGGCTCAATCATGCAATTCTATTTCTTTATTCTCATACCCATTCATCAATTACTTTTCATTCAATGCATCTTGTCGGTGTTTTAGAACCAAATTTACGTAATGATTGTTTGATTCAGGGGGTCTCCAAGACTCAAATCACGCAGAGAGAATGACATAGAGATTTTTATACAGGTTCGTGCCTTCTATAGAGAGAATAACAACCCCACCCCTGTGTGGGCTATATATAGTATGTTGTTACAGATCAAGAGAAAGACCGAAATGCAATATCTTGTGCTCCTGATTGTGTATTTCTTCCTCTCTCTCCCTCCGGCGTCTGGTGATTCCTCATTTTATAGTGTGTTCGAAGCGGGTGACAATTTCTCTAGCCCAAGGGGCGTATCAATGCTTCAGATGATGGCACAGTTACCGGAGATTACTGTTGGAGTTGCCAGACAGTTATCACCAGGACAGAGAGATTAATCATGTAGTTATTCAGAATAATAGCGTATTGACGAGGATTGAAATCTCTATGTATTATTTAATACATAACTAAAGAACATATGTCTTCGTGGTCGTAACCGCTAAGGCTAACGACCTCACTGGTCGTAAGAATTTCCAGAGGTTACACAACAAATACCCTGGTCGGACAAGGTCCTGTACCTAGTCCCCGACCAGTTGACTGCTCGTAAGGCTATGAACTGGTGTCATCTGGATCAATTTCCAGATATATCCTTACCGTGTGATGAATGGAACGCGTGCTATATGTTCCATACCAAGCAACGTTACATAATTTTAAGACACTGGAATACGGTTAAATGACTAAGTAGCATATAACCGCACGACAGTTAATACATTATCAATTGACGCCTCTCTCCGACCAGACGCGTCACTTCCTAACAGACGTCTCTCCAAGGGATAACTGCCAACGCTTCATCAACTACTTAAGCAGGATCGCGGAAGGTGGAAAGAGGGAGAACAAAGATAGGATCGATTGGGAATCACTCTCAGAAGATAACCAGTCGATTAGATTGCAAAGTCATTGCAAGCATTGCGCTCCAGTGTTACTAGTATTAGCTTTGATCTAGATTACAGGCACTTCTTGTAATAGCCAGTTCATAGCAATAAAGAGCAGCCTCATTCCTTTCCAGGAGATACATGCTGTTTTTCCTCTATTTTATATATATATTTGTAAGTTGGGTGATTTGATCGTCGACACGTATACTGATTGTTTAGATGCCTTAATCAATTGGGCCAACTTGTCTGTAAGCTCGATCGATTATAGGGTGGTTGTAACTGACCTGGTTGTAGAAGGACTTACGACCATGAGGTGATCGTAGAAGAACTTACAATCATGTGCCAGTCGTAGAAGAACTTACGATTATGGGGTGGTCGTAGCTGACCTGGTCATAGAAGGACTTACGACCATGAGGTGATCGTAGAAGAACTTACGACCGCTTAGTAATACTTCTTTTTCTAACTTTTACAAAAAGTAGGCATGGAAGACTGTCGAGACGACGAAGAGGTCGAATTGATGGTCATTGGCGCGATGATGGAGCAAGTTGAGGCTCTTCCGCCCAAAAAGTGTCGGCTCGTGAAAGTCGCCGACATGGGAGGTGTAAATCCGAGCTCTGCTGCTCCGACCAGGCCCTCTGCATGGTTTGCTACAGAAATGGCTTTTGTAGTGAAGGCAAAGGCGGCCGAAGCGGCTGAAGCACTCAAACGTAAAGCCCCCAAGATCAAGGTACCCTTTTACTATGATAATAAGACTTTCGTAGTTTCTGCCACCCGTGGCTTTGTCAAGCAACAATTAAAGGAGAACTGGAAGAGTTTTATATCTTTTGTGAAGGAAATCGCTGCACCAGCAGTGTCTGTGGTCAAGGGCGTCGTGCCCTTGATGTGGTCGAGATAGGTCTCAGCCATCCGGAGAGCTAGGAAGCTCAAGGAGCGGTAGTGCTCGCTCAAGACCCACGATCAGACGTGGTCGTGGTTGAGAAGAAGTCGAAAAAATCTTCTTTAGGGAAGGTTTATTCCAGATTCAAGATCAAATATGGTATACGAAGGTATGTAAAAAGACAAAAATATAAGAACAACATTTACCTTTTGTTTTTTACCATTTGTCGTGTTTTCCTTTTTGTTATCTTAGTCCGACTCCTCCAGCCCTCAAGGACGTTCCTGTCGAGAAATCCGCTGCTATTTCTCCGGCTATTGGAGGAATGACAATGGCGGTGGTCGAAGGGTTGTCCACTGTCCGAGTGGTGGAAGAGGTCGTTGCCGCCGAAGCAACTGCGCCCACAAGAGTGGTCGTAGAGGCTGAGGCGAAAACGACGCATGATGCAGCGGAGATATCATGCCAAGGCGATGGATCGCTGGGCCACCGCGCTGGGAAGGAAGTCGTCATAGACATTCCTCCCAGTCCACAAGGAGCTGTTGTCACCGAATCAGGAGAAGAAGAATATGTTAACTTCTTTTCTGAATTCTTCAGCCCGGCTTCCGTTGTGGCGTCTTCTGCTTTCAGGTCTCGTACCCGAGTTCCACACCCCAAGGATATTCATGACAGGGGAAATGTTTTCGATGACGAGCGTCTCGAAAAGGTGAGGTGGAATCGGGTTCAAGATCATGATGAACTGAAGCACCCTGCATGCGTACTCTCCATGTTTGCCCAAATGAGCATCAACGTAAGTGATTGTTACTCGACATTTATATATGTGGCTTTTCTCGCCTCTCACTGTCTTTCTTTATGCAGAGAGCTCTAGAGCAAATGCTCATTGTTGCAGAGTACAAAAGACAACTTACACAGCTGCGACAGGAGAAGGCGGAACTCTACAAGTAGGCAGAAAGATGGTAAGTTACTATTACTCGTAGCCGTTTATGTTTCGATCACTTGCACAATGCTTATGGGGATTGTCGTAGATGAACTTACGGCTATATGCTGGTCGTAGAAGAACTTACGACTAGGGAAATGTCGTAGAAAAACTTACGACTGGATAATAGTCGTTGGAGAACTTACGACCAGAGGATTGTCGTAGAAAAACTTACGACTAGGTACCAGTCATAAAAAGACTTACAACCGCTTATCCTATGCTCATGTCTACTCTTTTCCTCTGTAGGTTCAAGAGTGATGAAAAGTTCTTGGCCGATTCACTCGACTACGAGAAGGTCGAGACGAAAAAACTAAGGGAAGAGAAAGAGGCCCTTCTGAAGAAGCCTCATGAAGCAAACTCTACGGTTCAAAAGTTGCAGGGACAAATAAACGGTAAGTGCTGAACTTAAGACCACTAATAACATTCTTTTCTTTTTCTAACTCTCAATCCTTTTAGAAAAAGAGGTCGAAATGGGAAAGATCGAAACCGAGGTCAAAGATAAGACCATGGTTGTTCATGAGATTTTCCGTATCGCTAAAGAAAAAGATCAGGAGATTAAATCTTGCGGAGTGCTATGCAAAAAGCACTGCCTCTCATGACGATGAAGTCAAGAAGTTAGATTCTCGACTGGCAGGTAAACAAGTCTTTTTCCTGCGACCAGTTTTGTTTTCCTTTAGGGGTCACTTTATCCGACTAGCCTTATTCTTTTCAGAGCAAGCAGTCGAAATAAAACAACTCCACGAGGTTTTGACTTGTAATCAGAAGGAGATGAAGTCGATGACGATCAACCTTCAGGAAAATATTTCTCTCCTTAACAATATACTCAGTGGGCTACATGTCGAGGAGGTCACTCCCTGCGAAGACACAATAACTGCTCACTTGAGTACCATTGGAAAACAAGTCGGGACTTTGCAAGAGTTGATGACCACTCTAAAGACCAACCAAGCTGATTTGATAAAGGAGGCGATCGAAGGTGGAATAAGTTTTATTATGGCAAAACTTAAAGCTCATGACCCCAACTTTAATCTGCAACCAATCAAAGCTGACTTCAACTGCTCTGAAGCAGAAGCAGAGTGGTTGATAGAAGATATACTGTCCATCAGCAAGGAAGTCACGGAGGAGATGCAGATAAGATTTCCTTCGTCATAGTAGTTTGTAATAGGAACCTGCAAAGACAAGTTTGTTGATATATATGATCCTTTCTTCTTCTTGAAAATCATATTGTCGAGTAGTTAGTAACTCATAAAGATAATGAATGGAAAAAGAGATTAAGACTAAGAATTGAAATCATATTAATAACTTTATCCTAGCCCCCGACTATTTGCTTAGTTTATTTAGATAAACTAAGCAAATAGTATTTAAAGGGTTTTCTAAAAAAAAGAGGTTTGGCTAACTTATAGTCTGTGATCTCGATTATCATGCACTGGTCGTAAGAGTAGTAACGAGTCAACGCTAGGAAGCTCCTTCTAGTGGGTAGGACCACGTGCAGAAAGGAAAGGCTTCGACTAGGTGATGTTATCATCTCCGACTAGATTAATCAAATCAAGAGCGGGAACTTGAGTTAGATAAACGTCTGGAGTTCCTTTAGAATCCGTTCAACCTTTTTGAGTGCACTCAATAGGTTTGCCCTGGTAGCAAGAGTTAGAAACAGGACGACGCTAGGAAGTTCCTTCTAGTGGGAAGGACCACGTGCAGATAGGAAAGACTTCGACTAGGTGTTGTGTCTTTCTCTGACCAGTTAGAATCAACTAAGTTTACCAATAGTAGTCGAATAAATTACCAAAGTGTACTCTGCTTAGAGTATTTTTCAAAACGAATCAAGAAATAAACTAAGATACTAAGAATTGGCTTGAAAATATTTCGACCATGTTTGTTGAACTCGAGCTCTTTGTGTTGGCAGCAAAAGTAAGGAACAAGTCGACCCTAGGATGTTCCTTCTAGTGGGCTGGACCACGTGCAGAAAGAAAATGCTTCAACTAGGTGATGTTCCTATCCTTTCGGCCAATGTAAAGAAGTGCTGGGTACTGATCGTAGAAAAACTTACGACGAGGGGATAGTCAAAAAATTATTGAAGCGCTACTCAAAGTAAGGCAGTAAAAAAAGAAAGAACCTGATACTTTATTGTCGGGGTGGTTGGTTACACATAAAATTTGCATAACTGGTCGATGTTCTAAGAGTTTGAGAGAATTCGGCGGTCTTCCATTGATAGTCGTACCGAACCTGGTCGTGTAACTTCGAACACTGTGTAAGTATTTTCCCACTTAGTGGAAAGCTTGTTCCGATTAGATTGGGATTGAATTTTCTTCAATATCATGTCACCTACATCAAGTCTGCGAGGTTGGACCTTACGATCATAGTATTTGCGCAGGGCTTGCTGGTAAACTGCCGAACGGATTAAGGCTTGATTTCTCTTCTCTTCGAGTAGGTTGATGTCATCTGCTCGAAGTTGTTCTTGGATAGAGTTAGTGAAAGTTTTGACTCATGTTGACCTGATATTTCGTTCTAGTGGAAGCATGGCTTCAGCACTGAAAACTAGGAAAAAAAAGTGTTCCACCTATAGCCCGACTAGCAGTCGTACGAATTGCCCATAATACTGAAGGTAATTCTTGTACCGAAGCCCCCAGCGCTTGACAAGCAATTTGAAGACTCGAGTTTTGATTCCCTGCATTATTTGGCCATTCTCTCTTTCGACCGCCCCATTGTTTTGAGGACGGGCAACAAAGGCGTAACACACTTTGGTAACCAACTCATCGCAAAATTCTTGAAATTTTATGCTCGAAAATTGCTTACCATTATCTGTGATTATTCGACTTGGGACCCCAAAACCGAGTAATCATGCATCTCATCGTGAACCAGTTTGCTACTTCCGATATTATCCCAGTCACGGGTACAACTTTGATCCATTTTGTGAACGTATCAATAGCCATAAAAAGAAACTCGAAACCTCCTGTAGCCTTTGGGAACGGTCCTAGAATATTGAGACCCCAGGTCGCAAAAGGCCAAGATAGAGGAATTGTTTGCAATGCTTGAGCCGATTGGTGTATTTTTCTGCTATGAAACTGGCATTGTACACACTTGTTAACCAACTCTTTGGCATCGTAGAGGGCTGTTGGCCAGTAAAAATCTTATCGAAAGACCTTTCCGACCAGCGTTTTATTGGAAGCATGAGTTCCACATATGCCCCCCATGTATGTCGTGAAGATGGTTTAGTCCTTCGCTCTGTGATATGCATCGCATGAGTACCCCTTGAGTGCCTCGTTTGTAGAGGACTCCTTCGACCAAAGTATACATTTTGGCATTTCGGGGTAAGCGATCTGCCTCGAGATCGTTATCGGGTATTTTACCCTTCTGAAGATACTCGTAGATGGGATTCATCCAGGTATCCTCGTATTCTAGAGAGGCTGTCTCAATAGGAGTTGTCTATGGTGTTTCAACCAGAGACAACTTTTGGAGTTGCTCTAAGAAAACTCCTTTTGGTACTTGCGATTGGAAAGAAGCCATACGAGCAAGCTGTTCTGCAAGAAAATTATCCTTTCGAGGGATAAATTGTACCTCAAAATTGAAAAAAAAAATACTTTTATAGCATTCGAACCTCCGGTAAGTACCGAGACATGGTCGTATTAGAGCACTGGTACTCTTTTCTGACTTGATTCACGACTAGTTGAGAGTCTCCTCTCACAAATAGTCATCGAATCGCGAGTGCTTTCGCAGCTCGTATGCCAGCCAGCAAACCTTCATACTCTGCCATGTTGTTAGTGGCCTGAAAGTTTGATTGAATGGCATACTTTAAGGTCTCTCCGGTAGGAGATTCCAAGACCATCCCAGCCCCCGAGCCACTTAAAGTAAGTGACTTGTCAAAGTACATCGTCCACCAGTCGCAGGTATCGTACTGGGAATCCTGAATAGGTTCAGGATTTGTCCATTCGGCCACAAAGTCTGCTAAGATCTTGGATCTAATGGCCGTTAGGGACACAAAATGGAGATCGAACTCCCCAAGTTCTACTAACCATTTTTCCATGCGTCCCTCTGCTTCCCTGTACTGCGCTCACTGGCTGTGGCGTGGAAGTTAGATAAATTAAGAGCGTCTCTTCTGGCTTTGGAGAAACGAAAAGAGGAGCACTCGTAAGATACCTCTAGACATTCTCAAAGGCAGCGTTTGCCTCTTCTGACCACTTGAAACCCTTGTGCTTCCTTAGAAGTTTGAAGAAAGGTGGTCCTTTTTCTCCCAGTCGTGCGATGAAATGACTTAAAGCCGCCACACATCCTGTGAGTTTCTGGACTTCTTTCTTCGTGGTCGGAGGGCGCATTTGCACATTGGCCTTTCTCTTTTCGAGATTTGCTTCGATTCCTCGTACAGAGACAAGGAATTCAAGCAGCTTTTCTGAAGAGACTCCGAACACATACTTATCAGGATTGAGTTTCAGGCGGTGTTTTCTGAGGTTGTCGAATGTTTCTTGGAAGTTGGAAACATGATTAAGCCGCTTGATGCTTTTTACGACTCGATCGTCAACATAGGCTTCCAAATTTAGGCCTAGGTGAGGTGAAAAAATCAATTGCATCAAGCGTTGAAAAGAAGTTCCAACATTTTTAGACCAAATAGTATTTTGACAAAGCAAAATATTCCAAATGAAGTAATAAATGCAATATTTTCTTTATCTTCTAGACACATATTAATCTGATGGTAGCCAGAATATGCATCTGAAAAACTTAATATTTCGCAACTGTCAGTAGAATCAACCAGCTGGTCGACACAAGGTACAAGAAAATCATCTTTTGGACAAGCTTTATTGAGATAAGTGCAGCCTACACACATCCGCCACTTGCCGTTAGACTTCCTAACCATTACAGGGTTGGCCAACCACTCTGGGTGATCGACTTCTCTTATAAAGTCTGTTTTAAGTAACTTGTCCAATTCTGATTTGATAGCATCTTGTCGATCAGAGGTAAATCTCTGTAATTTTTATTTTACGGGTACTTTGTCAAGACGTAAAGCTAGCTTGTGCTCGATTCCAGGCATGTCGGATACTTTCCAAGCGAATACATTTTTGTGTGTGTCTATACACACACACACACACACACACACACACACATATATATATATATATATACACACACACACACAAAAGTAAGGAGTTATATATAACATTTATCGGTATTACATTAACGTTGACCATGATTGTTTAAACTTATAGTGTCCAGCATCGCATAAGTGAGGCGTCGAGGGTGTCGAGGTTGAAGAGAAAGAACAAGTCCTCGAAAGTTACCGCGAAGACATAGTTTTGAACCACGTGGTTAAGATGATCCTTCTTGAACTTGATGTTGACACCCGAGCGTCGTTGTCCATCTGTCTTGTTGACCTGTTCCATGTACCATATATGCAATCTCTTGCAAACGAATCCTCAGGTAAGGTCGTGCTCTATCGTCTCGACCAACGGCTCACTTTGCATGAATTTTTGGGCCAACGACAAGAAGGTGATATCATAACATGAGTCGACCGTCTTCGATTTTCCCTTGCTGCCTCGCTTTTTAGAGTCAACTTCATGAGAGTCGACCGAGCACAAGGTGTAGATGCTTCTGATGCACCGGGCCCTTGCCGCTTCGGTGCAGGTATCTCCCGGGGACTTGACATCGTTGCAGGACATTCATGTGAAGTTGACACCGGAGTAGGTAGCTCCAGGCAGATGTCCCTCTTGGGTCACTGGACGAATGTTCCAATGGCTTGCCCTAGAATAATGACCGCGTCATTTGGGGAAATTTGCAGCAAGACGACCGCGGAATTGGAATGAATACCGTCCACATTCACTTTTGTGAAACCCGACGCTAAATTTACACCATGCCCCAAAGACCCGACACCGGATGAATACGCCTGATCCCAAGCAGCATCTAGGGTAATGGAGTCATATCTCACTTGGAGCTTACACTTCATAGGCACCTACATAAAGATATAAAATTAGCTACTCCAACAGGCCTATCAATGGATCGAGCATTCTAGAGATAATAATTTTTTCCAGGATGTCATCGACAGGAAATCTATCGTCGCCTTTTAGGGTAGGGTTATGGTTGGACGCGCAGCTACTCAGAAATGGGGGGGGGGGGCTGGCTAGCACAGTTGGGGTAGGGGTTTGCAACTGATTTTCCCTAAGTCTTTCCTCAAGGCTCTCCATCTGTCGTCTCGTCTCATCTTTGACGCGATCATTGATCTTATCTCTACGGTATTCATGAATCTCCTCTCGTAGCCGTGCATCGCGCATGGCTTTGGCTCTCTTCCTACTCCAGTACGCTTCGGAGTCCTCTAGGATCCATGTTTCCTTGAAACATAAAGACCAAGGTCTCTCGTGCGACCCAGGTGTTCATTTTTTCCCAGGGCCGTGGAGAATGTATCTCTCTTCCTGTCTGCCTGAAATGAGTCTTGGGAAGATTGTGAACTCAACACTTCCTGCAATAGCCGTAGTTCGATAGCTTACCAGGTGCTGGGACACTTCCTCGTCTGCGGGGTTTGGAAAGGAGATGACCCCGGAAGACAATGTAGATGACCTCGCTCTTAGCTAGTATCGGGCGTGCTCATTAGGGATCCCAACAAATGGTGGGGAGGCATTTGAACGGTTTGTCTACTGGTCCTGATCCCTCTATTGACGGATTTTACCTGCATACCCAGCAGTGCTGAGTCTGTAGGGTGCGTGTTTTTTGCCTGGAGGGCCATGCGTGCCGCACTTTCATTTCTAAAATCATCTGTCGTCTTCTTCACCACAAAATCTTACTAGTACTCTTACAAGAATGGATACTTGTGGAAGGGTGTCAGATACTTCTCCATGTATTTCTTGACAAGTGTGCTCTTGAAGTTCTTCCACGCTTTGCTTGCTTGTAGCAACACGTGTCATCGCACGGAGTCCTGGTGTTGTTCCGGGATCTCGAACGATCGAAAAATATCCGTAAGCAGCTCACCTTTATAAGCTTTGGTCAACTCCTTCCACGAATCATGGGTGATGTTGACCCATTCCCGTGTAACTATTCCGACCGTTCTCCGGAATGCAGAGGCAGTTCGACGAGGATTGATAGGGGTCCCAGACTCATCGACCTTTGTGATGGTAAATCGGCCCCTAGGCCTTTTCGATATTTCCCTTCTTCTACTGTGCTTGGATATTCTAGAGGACGGCGCATCAGACGTATGAGGCGGTGATGACGAAGAATGAGCGGAATATATCTTCTCAAGAAATAGAAGTTCTGACATGCATTAATATATTACATAAGATTTGATCTCTATGTGTATGGGTATACACACCAATTAATAAATAATTGAGATATGTAGGAAAGAAATTAGGACCAATACAATGACATAATTGGCATATAAACATGTGAATCCTCCAAGTCATTTAAAAAGAATAATATGCTCAACACAAACATCATGTGAACAAATGAAATCAGCATAAAGCTAAGATTTAACATTTTGATATTGCTCTCAGATGTAGAGTTGCACAAGATTTAATCTTGGCCTTCTCACTACTTTAGTCTATACTCTTCATTAATTGAATTTGACAATATTAATTCAAACTTTGAGCTCTAAAATAGTGTTTTACTTATCTACCAATAGAATCTTTAAACAAAAGACAACAGATAATACTTTCGGCCAATAGGAGATCAAAGCAAAATGATCACCAAAACAACACTCCAGTCAACCAACAAAACTTGATCTACTGACAGTATAAAAGATCACAGTTTAACAAGTTCAGTAATAAGCCCAATTGATTGACAGAATAGGATGTATTATGAATTGCTAAGGGTCACAGAACCTGGAGGTTCAACCAATTAACCAACCAAAAGTAACGTACTAAATGCTAAAGATCAATCAACATTAGTAAGCATTCCAATTAGAGATCAAGTTCAAACCTGATTATCAAAATAATTTTTGTACAAGACTATTATCATCACAAAACATTCATCTTAAGCCCACCACACCACATTGCAATATATTCCAGTAGCAGTTTCAAAGCAAATACCATATGAATCACTAACTAGAACAAATATAAATTCCTAAAACAAGTACAACACTTCATACTACCCAGTGTTTGAACCAGATACCAACACAATTATCATGAGTCCATGAGGACCATGATAACATGACTGATTATTGATAGAAAGAGTGAGGAAAAGGGGCATCGGGGTCGGCAACACAACATTGGTTACCTTTGGGTGTTGAGGAGAAGGACGAGCACAGAGCAATACCAGAGCAGCAGGGAGGCGTGGAAGGGGAGGCACGTCGAGCTCAGGGGAGGGGAGGAGGCGGCGGGCCTGGGGGAGGAGGAGGCGACGTGTGCTCATGCTCGGGGAGGAGGCGGCAGGCTCAGGGGAGGAGGCGTGTTGGGCTCGAGGAGGAGGTGGCGTCGAGGACAGCGCGATGGGCTTGGGGGAGGAGTCGTGTCAGGCTCGAGGAGGAGGCGGCGACGGGCTCGGGGGAGGAGGGATAGTTGGGAAACTTAATCGTTTGAGTGGGGGTGCGGGCAAATTCTAGAGTCCGAATATAAATAGTGTTGGGCATCATAGACGATTCTAAAGTAGAACCGTCTGTGATAGATTGTGTATCACAGACAGTTTGTAGATGAAATCGTCTGTGATATCTTATGTATCACAGATGACTTTTTCTAAGGAACCGTCTGTAATATCTGATGTATCACAGACGACTTATCCTAAGGAACCGTCTGTGATAGCTTATGTATCACATATGGTTTTTGGTTGAAACCATCTGTAATAGATTATCATATACGATTTGTAGTTGAAACCGTCTATGATATTCTTTTATATTGGTAAATCTAGTTCTGTTTATTGACCATGCTATATGAAACAAGCAGAAACACATCAACTATATGTATACATGCAATTCAGTCATTTCAGAAACAAGCACATCCATGTCATAGTACAAATCAATTAACTCAAATAAACTAAAATTAACCATTCAGAATATATACACACATGTACCATTAAGTTCAATCTTATCCCAATCAAGTTCAATCTACATTGTGGAACACTCCCCATATGACACATTCTTGACCCTTATACAATACACACATTGTTCAATATTTAAAAAATAGCCTTTCTTGATGATCGACACGTATGTAGCTAGTTTAGCCACGTTGTTCTTCCTCGACCCTTATGCATTTCTGAAAGGGGGAAACTCGTCAAATTGATTGTATTCTTCCTCGCCCACTACATTCTCAACTCCGACAATCCTCCTTTTTCCATGAAGAACTACGTGACACTTCTTATTTGTCTGTTGGTTACATAGAAGACTTGAACAACTTGGTTAGGGAGTACGGATGGTTCGTCTTTGTATCCGACACATGCGAGGTCCACGGTAGTGACGCCGTACTTGTCGACCCTCACCTGTGGGAGATGGACCCAATGACACCGAAACAGAGGAATCTTGAAAAGCACGTAGTCGAACTCCCAAATCTCCTCTATGAGCCCATAGTAGGAGCTCCTCAGCCCATTGGTACTGAACACATCTATATGGACACCACTATTCTGGTTAGTGCTAATTATATCCTGATGCTGCGTATAGAATGTGTACCCATTTATGTCATATCCTTGCTTTGCCATAACTGTAAATGTTGGCTCTTTTGCCAACCATGTCAGCATATCACTTGACGAGTTTGTAGCGAGTCGCTCCTTTAAACATTGGCTGAACCGACTGTTGTGTTATCTCGTGATCCAAATATCCGGCTGCTCTGGATTCTGTTGCCGAAGCACGTCCTTGTCTGGTCGATATACGGGGACACTTCAGTCATGTGTTGCAAGACCGTGAAATGAGCTTGAGCACATGTATTCATATATGAAGTGATTGCTTTCCTTCTGATGGTCCCGATACCCTCGAGCCTCCCCTCATGGCGAGATCAAGGCACTCCTATCGATTCGACCTGAATTATGTAATCGACGCAGAACTCAATGACCTCTTCATTTGAATAACCTTCGACGATGCTGCTCTCAGGCTGGGATCAATTCCATACATAGGACTTGAGAATTCCCATGAGCCTCTCGAACGGGTACATGCTACGTAAGAACACATGCCCACATATCTTTATCTCCCTCACAATGTGAACAGTGAGACGGACCATGATATCGAAAAACGACGGAGGGAAAGACATCTCAAGATCACAGAGAGGCGTCACTACCTCGTCCTGTAGAGCATCTAGTCCTTCGGGATCGATGACCTTCTGAGCAATTGTGTTAAAGAAATAACACAACCTCATAATTATCTCTCGGATCTTGATTAGCAAAATACTTCTAATTGAAACAGGGAGCATCTGTGTTACCAGCACATAATAATCATAAGACTTCATGCCAATTAACTTCAAATCTTCCATCAAAATAAGTTTCTTCATGTTGGCAGAGTAACTGGATGAAACTTTCACACCATGCAAGCACTGGCACAGTTCAGTTCTCTCGAGCTTGGACAGAGTGTAACAAGTAGGGGGAGGTACGTTCATCATTTATCGGTCTTTGTTGTTGCTAACTCAGGTTTGATGTCCATATCAACCAAGTCAAGTCGTGCGTTGACACCATCCTTTGTTTTATCATGAATGTTCAAGAAGAGACCAATTAAGCTGTTACATACATTCTTCTCTACGTGTATGACGTCGATGCAGTGGCGAACTTCTAGGTGATCCCAATAAGGTAAGTCCCAA
Source organism: Hsuehochloa calcarea (assembly GCA_036346395.1). Taxonomy (NCBI): domain Eukaryota; kingdom Viridiplantae; phylum Streptophyta; class Magnoliopsida; order Poales; family Poaceae; genus Hsuehochloa; species Hsuehochloa calcarea. The sequence continues at coordinate 35,645,079 of CM070597.1, forward strand.
AATACTAATCTCTTCTTCCAGATGTTCTTCTCACGGATCCTCGATTTACGTCCCTTTCCGAGTACAACATCTAAATTCTTAACTATATTATAGACCTCTTTTTAGCTTAAATGCCTTGGAACTGCACTGCCCTCCTTCTATCTGTTTAATTGTTTCTTCATCCTGCGGTGTGGGTGAGCCCTCCGAATGAACCTACAGTGACGCATGTACAAGGTTTTGCGCGAGTGCTTTAGCCACACACTCTCGGTATCATGTAAATAGTGAGTACATGCTTTGGTCCCTTTTGTACTCTGGCCTGACAGGTTAGTAAGGGTAGGATAATCATTTATGGTGTAGAACAACAAGGAGCGTAAAGTGAAGTTCTCTCGTTTGTACGCATCCCATACCTGTACCTTCAATCCACATTATTTCTAGATCTTTCATCAATGGTGCTAGGTACACATCAATAACATTCCTAGGTTACTTCAGCCCTTGGATAAGTATCGACAGCAAAATGTACTTTTGCTTTATACACAACCAAGGAGGAAGGTTGTAGATACAGAGAGTCACAGGCCAAGTGCTATGTTGGCTACTCATGTTACTGAAAGAGTTCATTCCATATGTACTCAATCCAAACCTTATATTCCTCTGTTCTGCACCGAAGTTTGCAAACCTCCTATCGATGTTTCTCCACTAGGCAGAATCAGCAGGGTGTCTTAACTTTCCGTCATTCTTACGCTCCTCCAAGTGCCAATGCAACAGTTTTGTATCCTTTGGGTTCGTAAAAAACTGCTTAAAACTAGAAATTACAGGAAGATACCATGCCACCTTATCACGAGGTTCTTTCTTCACCTCGATTCCCTCGTCGTCGTCTGATTGATTCTTACGCTTGTATCAGGATATGTTACACGCTGGACATACATGCATGTTTGCACACTTGTTACGGCAGAGGATACAACCGTTTGGACATTCATGTATTCTTTATACTTCCATTCCCAATGGACAAAGAACCTTCTTGGCTTTGTAGGTGGTTTTGGGTAACTCGTTTCTCTCCGGAAGCATATCCACTAAGAGACCTAACAACACCGTGAAACTCTTGTTAGATCAACCGTTGCCTGCCTTCAATTTTAGCAGTTCAAGTACGGATAACAACCTTATATATTTCGGCTTGCAGCACGGGAACAAAGGTTTGTCCGAGTCCTCCATAAAGTTCTAGAATTTAACATACTCCCTATTATCACAGTTCCCTTCTGCATAGTGAAGCATCTGATCCAGATTGTCATCGTGCAGCCTATCCAAATCGGAACCACAATCGACATCATCCGGCAGCATGCCGTTGACTTCATTAGCAATGTCGGTATTACTACCTTTCTGTATAATCTGATCTTTACCGTGACTGGTCTAACATATATAACACTTTTTGAAACCCCTTCGAATCAAGTGTGCTTCGATCTGTGCTCGGTTCTTAAACATCTTCAGATTCTCGCAGTCTATGCATGATAGTACGTATATTCCACCCCCTTATTCAACATATCCTCCTCGGCAGCTCTTGTAAAAGTAGACATGCCATTAATGTACTCTTCACTTACATAGTTGCTAGCTTGCATCTAGCTTTGGTCCATCTACGTGATGCATATAACAATTTGGTGTTAAATATTGAATTAATTAATTAGTATACTATAGATGCAACTTTTGATATGTCATTTGAAATATGTATCTCTAATGAACAGAAAAAATAGCAATGCACCCTAGGGTCAGGTTGTTCATCACAAACACATTATAGATAGCCTATGTCCAACTTCAGATAGCAAGAAGCCAACACTTGCAAAACAACATAAAAAACTATATCTAAATCATCTTCAATTCTCTCTTTACCAAGCTAGATCTAGAATATAACATAAGTAACAAATTACTAACCATTGATAGTCAATAACAAATTACCAAGCTAGATCTATAATCTATCTTCCCAAATCAGCGGTCTCCTTCACCAAATCGCCTCAAAGCCCCATCTCCAATAGCAGTAGCAAGAACAGAGCTGGAATTTAAGATAGATCGATCTGTGAGGGTCGTGTCTACAATAAATGAGATTATCATAGACTGTTTTTAAAACAAATCTTCTATGATGAGGACGGGAAGTCACAGACGGTCCATGTTGAAAACCGTCTATGCGTCACAGACGGTTCATGTTGAAAATCGTCTATGAAGCCGTCTGTGATAGTACCTCTTCACGTACAATTTTTGGCGCAGCCAGTAACATAGACGGTCGCTAAAGCCAAACCACTGTGATTATATTTAGTACAGACCATTTTGGTCAACCGTCTGTGATGAGGCCTCCAGTATTAGCCTTTTTGTAGTAGTGCCCTCTTCTCTTGTCGTGCCCATCCCCTTGCGCCCAGTGCGTTACGCTCATGCTCGCGCGCCTAGGCCCATCCTGCGCGCTCTGCGCACACCCACACTACCGACCCCGCCCGCTCTCATCCTCGCAGCCCGTGCCTTCGTCAGCTGCGTCGAGTCGCCGTCCCTCAAAGCCGCCGCGCCATGCTTCTCGCGTCCACCGTGCCGCCCCTCGGGGCCCCACGTGTTTTTAAGCTCTTCACCAGCTCCCACTCCCCCCCTCGGCTATAAGGAGCCATGAGCACCCCTTGCCTTCCCCCCACCACCCTCCCCACCGGCACCTTGCCCGTTTGCTCTGTGTCGCCAAGAACACCCGAGGAGCCAAGATCCCGTTCTTGGCCGCTGCACTACCCTTTCCCTTTTTCTCTGCTCCGGTGAACTTTCCCCATGCCCACCCCCATCATCTCATGTTCCAGAGATCGAGGAAGCTTTCCCCTCTGTTAATTTTGGGTTTTTGTCTTCAGGAATGCCCAAAAATTGGTCTTCTTCTTCACCTCCAGTCGACAGCTTCTTCCCCGCCGTACACCGCCCTCCGTTCATCTCCGGCCACCATCCTTGGCTTAGTAAGTCCCCTGAGCCCCCTCCTCGCTCATGCTCTCACCATCCTTTACCTAGAACCGTCGGAGCGCCGTTTTGACCTCAAGCCCGAGCGCCGCTGCGCCACTGCTCCGGTGAGCCCCTCGCCGCGCCACCGCCACCATAGGATTCGCCTTGCTCTGGGCATCCCATTTTTTGCCTTTCCTGCCGCCGTTGTGCTTCCCTGCGCTAGCGACGAGCTGAGCCCTAGCTCCTCTGTTGTTGGAAGCTCGAACCAGTGCTGTAGCTTGGCATTTAAATCACCGAATCGTGGTCGGGTTAAGACAAGCACTTATTAGCTGCGTTTAACTGTCGGTTTAATGCTGCATTGATTCACTGACCGGTGGACCCGAGGAACAGTTAATGAGGTTGTTTATTACCCTGGTTTCCTTGAAGTCTATGGTAGTGGGCCAGAGGCACATAGTTGTGCATTATAACCTCCAGTAGGTCGGGGTACAGTACCCATGGGCTTGGTCCACGCGCTGTGCTGTAAACCGTGACACTATGCTTGGACCCCACCCATTAGAGTCTCATTCTCTCTCTCTTTCTTTTCTTGGTTTAATTCAAAAGCAATACTTTAAAAAGCTCGTTCTCCCTCGGTCTAACTCCAAAATTTATGAAGTTTGTTTCTAAAAATTTGTAAATTTAAGACCTACCTTTTGTCTCTGATTTTGCTCAATTAGGAGTTTATTTATTATTTATTTGCTATTTAATTGTTTTATTTGCTTGTTTGTTCTTTTTCCGGCACGTTTGTCCGAGTAGAGTTCGAAGAAATGGAAGATCTCCAATTTGATCAAGCACAAGACTACCAAGAACCTCTTGACTTTAATCTAGGCGAGTCAATACTTTGATCATGTTGAACCTATATTTTTAAAAAATATATTCTTTTAAAATTACAAATTTTATGCTTAATTCATTATGCAAACGTATATCAAATCTTTAAGGTAGTTAAATACCAACCTGATAATTAATATTATCATACCATATTTGGAAATTGAATCCCTTAATCCTTGTCACCCAAGATATTATGTGGTAACCTACTAGCTATAGTCATACTTAAGCGTCATGCTAGTCTTGCTTAAGTACTCGAGGCATAAATTGCCCTGATCATCATCTTTTAATTATAAAATTGGTTTTGGGTAGTCATTGGGGCAAATGACTTGAATTGGTTTAGATAATTTAATTTATACTTTTCAAAACCATAATAACTTACTGTTACCATATCTGGGCGGATGGTATGATGGTGGATGAGGAATGCTAATGTAGCCCCAGAAATGTTGGTGTGTAGTTGGTATGTGAAATGAACTGCCTAGATCACCATAAGGAATTAATCTTGTGTTGATCTTCCAATGTAAAACAGTGCAACCACAAGTCTATAATGGTGTTGACCTGGCTAAATAATTTGTATCCACCAGTACGGGTTGCGCCAGGTAGACGACCCGCAAGACCGTAATCCTTCGTGGCTACGGGTTGGGGTGCACTTCTTACGCATCTGTGTGGGCGTAAGTCGTGAAGGCGCAAGAGGGGTCTGGGTAAGGGTTGACATAGGTGTGAGAGCGTAACCCTTCTCAGGTCAAATCTTAGTGGGTGTAACTAATACTGAGGGATGCAATGTAAAGGACTTGTGGTAATATCCCCTTGATTCAGATATCTCAGGAAACATGTATACATATCAAGGTGATTATCTCTTGTGAGTAAAATGTACAGTCTCTGTAGAGTATAAACTGTTCGAACAGTCGTACACATGGTCACGGGCGGGCATGGAAAATTACTAGAGTTAGTTTTATTTATAAAATTTTATGGTTGGGATGAAAAATGTGTCGGGCTCACCTAACCCTGAATTTGGATTTTTCCTAGGTGGTCGTACCCAGTGATGTTAATAGGTGAAGGTAACTCCAATTAAAATTAAGCATAAGGTGGAGGACACATTCACTGTTATAAATATTGCACAATTACTCTCTTTAATAAAATATGATTTGGTTAAAATGCTAAGTGGTAGAAACTTATAATTATGATAATTGAAAATATTACTTTTAGCAAACAAAAGAACACGAGTCATCCTTGTAAAGCCTTGTATGTATAATATTGCATCCTGTGTATTAGCTCACGAGCACGGAAATTGTGCTCATCCTCGCTCTTTTCCCCCAACCCTCATAGTCCGTGGATCAAGGACACTACACCTACTACGAGGATCTAGAAGTTGACGGAAAAAGCAATGATGAAGAGTAGTTTAGTCTTTAGTTGTCCTGGTCTCACCTCATTCTAGTTGGCTCAGTTGGTGCTTGCGTATATCCAATATTATTCAAGTCTTTGGGTACACGGGTTATCCTAATCGCTTGTCTGTAGAAAGATGTGCTCTCATCCCTTTTGCTTCCGCTACTCTTGTGTTGTAATCATTTGGCATATTCGGCTTTTATTGTAAAACTTGGCCTAATGTGGTCTACGTAAATTTTGCTATTGTTTAATTAATGTTTAGTTTGGTTTACACTTTATATGAAATGATTTAGTAAACTATCTATTAATCCAGAGAATAATACAATATTTTTACATAAGATTTTGAATTATGAAATCCGAGTCTGATAGTCTTTTTGCACAAAGCAGCAGGAGATGGAAGGAATGGCGTCTGGCTTTTTTGGTGCCCTTTTCCAAGCACGAGAGGATTCTTGTGACGCCCCGTGTCATTACCCCAGGGGTAATCACACTTAGGCATACGGATTACTATTCGTCTGCCCGGTAGAACACCGCTCCGACGAATAGCAAGCCATTTTATCAGAGTTGCGCAGCAGAACAATAAAATAGAAACTGTACATCTTTATTACAGTAGTAGCCACATAAGACTAGGATTCTTACTAAAGCTATTACACAGATACAAAAGGGAGCTTCTCGCTCTGAGTGCACTCAAACTACCGCCCTCCTACTCGTCCCACGAGTCAAAGATGGCTTCCATCTCGCTCGAGTCCTCGCCGGTGCCTTCTCCTCCTATTTCTTTGCATCGGTACTGCAAGTCCTTTGCCCCGCCGGGATAGCTCCGTGGGACTAGGATCTAACAAAGGAGAATACTAACAAGGTTGAGTACAAAAGTACTCGGCAAGCATTAATAGCAAAGGTGCCTTTGCATGGTGATCTCGGTCTTTATCACAAATTCTAAAATCATCTCATTACGAAAATAAATCATTAAAACATTAAGTGGCAATTTTAGTTACGAAAATACTACTAGTCACTCGGAAAGAAGAAAGACCCTAGCGGTTCCGTAGACTCCAATCCAAGAGGCGGCATGAATTCATGATTTGTATAGCCTCACAGAGCTTGCGCCACTTTACCCATAGCTATCTGAACTCTTTATGAGCTAGGTCCATCGCATTTCCTTTGATGCGACTTCAAGTTCGAGAATCTGAGGCGTTTTCGAGTTCGTGATTAAGTCTCCACCCATTGTTTTCCGTCGGTGTCTGGCGCACCAGTCCTCCACCGAGTTCCAACAATGTTGGTTGGGGCGGCTATCCTCCGTGCCCAACACTCCACCTTGGACCGGCTATCCTCCGTGTCCAACATTCCGTTAATGGAGAACGTAATTACGTAAGCAGGTAGCATTTTACGCGTACCAAGCGGGAAATGGTTGTACACCGATTTTCTGACATCGACCGAGTAAGAGTTTTGTTAGTCCTTATATTATAGCTGTAGGTAAAGGGTCCCACATCTTATCATCATCATTATCTCATTATCATCATCATTTCATCTCTTTTCTCTACCAAGGCCCCCTTTACCCACATAATAATTCTCATCTCATTCTCATTCTTCTTATCTTTCTCATCATCTCAATCCAAATTGTTTTTGAGAAATAATTTTGATGCAGTACATATATGATAGAGCAATATACGGTTTACATTTAACATAACTATATTTATGTTCAAAGGATCGCTTGCCTTCAGAATTGTAGAAAAGATCGTCGTCGACGAAATCTATACCAACTACACCTGCAAGCGTCGGCTCATCTGCTGCAATTATACGACGGCGAGAATAATAAATAATTAAGCAAATACTTAGTGGTTTTATGTGAAATTATATGAATAAACTGCTAATGCAACTCCTATTGGTTAGCCAATTTCATTTTACAAATATTTTTCGAATCCCGACCCAGTTAGCATTCTTCCACTAAAGTCGTTCTACGGTTCGCTATGCCTACACGAATTAGTCGGGTGCACGACACTAAGACTGCCGACTCATCCTTAACAGGGTTGGTTCTAAGTAATTGAATAAATACCAGTTATGCCGATTTTCCTAATTTCTAAACTCAACTTCCTACACACAATCACCAAATCAACTCATTACCTAAATCTTAAATTCCCTATTTCTCTAATCATCCCCTAATCACCTACCTTAATTTCCTAACCCTAATTACCTACCTAAATACCTAACTAATTACCTAACCACCCCTATACTAACCCTAAACCTAAACCCGGCTGCCGACACCACACCCCTGCCGACTCTCTCTCTCTTCCTCTCCCCTCATCTCTCTGCCGACGCCCACGCTCCCCTCTGCCTCTCCTCTCCTTATCCTTTCTCCTCCGCCTTTCTCTTCCTCTCTCCCTGGCGATTTCTCTTCTCCCGTCTCGGCCGGCGCTGCGCTCGGCCTGCAGCGCCATTGTGCTCCTCCTCGGCTCGCCCTACTCGTCTGCTCCTCGCTCCGGTTCCTGCGACTCCTCGGCTCCACCGCCCGCTCCCCGGCTCGGTCCAGCGCCACTGCTCCCTCTCGGCTCCCGGCCCAACGCTCGGCTCTGGCTGCGCCCTCGGCTCGGCGGCCGACCTCTGACACGGCCGCTCTGCCGCTACCAGCGCACCCCTCCCTTAGATTGATTTTACTTTGCTGTGGATTTTACTCCTCTGATGTGGTTGCTTATTTTGATGATGCAAGAGCATGATGCTGGAGTGGGCTTGCTACTGGTGGAGATGGATTGGGTTGATGCACATGGAAGGTGATGGTGGTGGTTCGGCTGTGGTTTCCACTGAGGTAATGCCTCCCTGGTCCCTCCCCTGTCTCTGTGATGCCTGGATGGTGCTACTGATAGTGGGTTCAGCTCAAGCTCTCTGATGACACTGAACTGAGAGCTACTTATTGATGCTACTGAGATCTAGTAATAGGTGTAAATGATGTGCATACTTGTAGTGCTCACTGAGGTGTAGCTGAGATTACCTCATGTTGGGATGAGGGTGGGGAAAGAGGGTAGTAGCGCCGGTCTCGTGCTGGTGCTCCCCTTTTCTCCCCTGCTGTGGGTGGCTTGCAAGCTGTGATGGTGAAGAGGCTGAGCTTGCTTTGATGTCTTGCGGTGGTTCCTGCTTCTGGTGGCTTGTTTTGCTCTTGGTCTTGCTCCTGCTCTCCTTCGGCTGAGAAGAAGTGGGAGGAGGGGAAATGGCAGTGGAAGGCTTGTGGTGCTTTGCATGCTGGCTTGGCTGGCTTTGAGCTGCCTTATCTCTAGCCTGCTGCGTAAGCCAAGGCTTATGTGGGGGAGATGAACCTGGTGAGGGATGCCTTCGGCTGGGGTTTGGCTGGAGGATGCATTGCTGGGGGAGATGCATTCGGTTTCCCTTATCTCCTGGCTGTGCCATGTCTTTTACCATGCTCCTATTCATTTCTACTTTTACCATGGTCTTATCCTTGCATCTGTGAACTGATGAGCTTAAATGGGGGAGGTGCATCTCGGCTGGGGGGGTCTTGGCCTTGTGGTTCTGTTGGTCTGGGCGTGGGACGCTTGGTTGTGTGTTGGTTTTGCATTGCTTTGGTTTGATGGACAAGGCTCTTGCTGGCCTTGAAGGGGGTATACCTCGGCTGGGGGGTGAATCTGGCTGCTTGGCTGGGGGCTGGTTAATGACCACTATGCCCTTGTGCTCACCGGTTTGCTCTCCCCGGATGTTTTTGGGCTGAGGGCAATTTGGTCAATTGGCTGGCAATTCGCTATGTGAGGGATTCTCTGCAGTCGCAGCAATTGGTATACGTAGGTGTTGGGTTCGAAAATGCCGAATGATGAAACCTACGGAAATGAGACGGCGCCGGTTACTTGGGTTGGTCTAGGTATCGCGGGTATCCAGGTGCCGACTGATTTGGGTTAACCTAGGTGACTTGAGAATCAAGATGCCGGTTAACCCAGGTCGGTGTGGGTAGTCTCGGTACTCAGGGTGCCAACTAACCTAGGTTGATCTGGGAACCGCGATGATTCCTACTGTATTCTGACGGCAAACTATTCTATTTTAACTCTATGCTATGGTTTTCGATTTGGGAATGGTCTTATGTTTGGTTGACTGAAAATGGAGCTGGTAGTGGTACTTCGGATTGAGTCGAGGAAGGCAGTTCGATTGGACGGCGATGGATGATCAACACTTCAAGGAAGGCTTCAGAGATATGAAATGCAAGATCTTTTTTTTTAATCATTTTGTAATGAACTTAAAGTTGTAATTTTGATTCGATTTGTTGTAATATATTCTTTTGATTAAACAATGTAAATTCTGTACTTTAATTTGTTGTAACAATACTCCTGTAACATTTATGAAATTGAAATATACCGATGTTATGACAACTAAGCTTGCGATTGAAAGGAATTTTAAAGAGGTGATTACTACGATTGATCCTAATACAAGCCTTTAATTAAGATTACGAGATTCTAATTTTGTCGGGTACTCACAATTCTGACCCAAACCCGATCATACAATTTGTCCCTCGATCGATCACGGATCTGATGAACGAATTGCTTTGTGCGCCTTTTACCGAGGAGGAGGTGTCTGATGAACGAATTGCTTTGTGCGCCTTTTACCGAGGAGGAGGTGTCGAAGGCGCTGTTACGATGAAACCAGACAAGTCACCAGGTGAAGATGATTTTACTGCTGGTTTTTTTTTTTTCCAAAATCATTGGGGGCTGATGAAGAATTTTGTGATTCCCACTGTGTTGGGTTTTTTAAACGGGGGAGAAATGCCAGAGACGGTAAATCACACCATCATTGTTTTAATTCCAAAGGTGAAAAAAAACCCCAAGGGCTAACTCAATATAGACCTATATCCCTGTGTAATGTATGTACTTTACAAGATTGTTTCCAAAGTGCTTACAAACAGGTTAAGGCTTGTCTTGGATGATTTGATATCAGAGGAACAAAGCGCCTTTGTGGCCGGGCGAATGATCGCAGACAATGTCCTCGCTGCTTACGAGTGTACACTATATATCTCCGCAAGAAGAAAGGAAAGAATGGCGCCTACGCCATTAAATTGGACATGGCCAAAGCTTACGATAGAGTAGAGTGGTGTTACTTTGAGCAGGTGATGCACACCATGTGTTTTGATGAGCAATGGGTTCAATCTGACTTATCACGAGGTGCGTCAGATCAGTTTCTTTCTCAGTGCGGTTCAATGGCAATTACTCCCCGGTTTTCAAGCATACGAGGGGTATTCGGCGAGGTGACCCTCTATCGTCGTACCTTTTTTTTTTTTTGTTATGTGCAGAGGGCCTATCTTGTTATGCTCCAGAACTCGGGTTCTCAGTATCTATCTCGTGGTGGGTACACGCTCCATGGATTTCACATCTCCTTTTTGCCAATGATTGATTGATTTTCAGTGAGGCTTCACAGTAGGGAGGCGAGCGGCTGAATGATATCCTGGGCAAATACAAGCGGGGATCGGGACAGATGGTTAACACCCATAAATCCGCTATATTTTTTTCAACGCGAACTGCAGCATGCAGATGAAGACAGGCATTCATGCATCACTTCAGATCGAAGTGGAGGCACTTGCTGAAAAAATATCTGGGGCTACCAACTGCACTCGGACGTGAGACGAGTGGAGTTTTTTTCGACATCTCACTGAGAATATCACGGCAGCAACTGGCGGTTGCATTGAGAAAAAAAAAATGAGTAGGTTAGGAGGTGCTAATAAAATGTAGGACTCCGAATTTCTCAATTCGGATTTTTTATAAAATTACTGTGCTATTCTCTAAATCAGTAGATAACACTTCACATGCTTATTACTGAATCAAATCATACATAACGTAGAATCATTCCATTCATTAATTCACACATCAGAGTTTACATAGACCGCTTCGGGCTAATTTTTACAATAAAGACCAAACAGACCAAATGAATACATTACAAAATATAGCGGAAACAACAACGGAAGCAAAGGGGTGAGGCACATCTCTCCACAGGCAAGTGACTGGGGAACCTGTGTACACCCGATATTATCCGAAAATCTCGGACAATATAGGAGGTACACAAGAACCGACAGAGTCAGCTAGACTGGGGTGAGACTAGAATAACTAAGGACTAAACTACGCTGCAATGTCTCCTGGGTCTTCAGACATCGGAATCCTTGTAGTAGTCGAAAGCTCCAGGGTTCCTGTTTATGAGGGTTTGAGGAAAAGAGTGAGGATGAGCACAACTACCGTGCTCGCGAGTCAACACAACAGATGCAATAATATACATGCAAAGTCTTAACAAAGATGGCTCGGGTTCTTTTATTTGCGTAAAGCAACATTTTTAAATACAGATACTAGAAAATCCTATCACTTAGCATTTTAACCAAATTGCATTTTAAATAGATTAATTTGTACAATAATTAATAACAGCAGATGCTACCTCCACCTTCATGCTTATTTTTGCTGGTGGTCATGCCCACCTATTACCAACACTGGGTAAGAATACCCAGAAAAAATCCAAATCAAGGGCTATATGAGCCCCGCATATTTTTCCTCCCATCCACAAAAGTTTTTGAAATAGAACTAACTCTTGTAAGCTCCGCATGCCCACCCGTGGCCGTGGGCACGGCTGTTCGAACAGTTTTTATTCTCTGCAGAGATTGTACATCTTTACCTACAAGAGATAATCACCTTGATATGAACACACGTTTCCTTAGACATGTGAATCAAGAGAAGATTATCACAAGTCCTTTACAAGGCATCCCTCGATATTTGCCACACCCGCTAAGGTTTCACCTAAGTAGGGTTTCGTTCTCGTGGGACCCGACAACCACTTACCCAGACCCCCTCTTGCGCCATGCAACTTACGCCTAGGGTTCTGCAAGTCACATACCCCAACCCGTAACCTCGTGGGCTCACGGCGAAGGGGAGTCCCCCAATGGTGCAGCGCGTACCGGTGAACACCAATTAGTTAGCCAGGTCGACACCGTTATAGACTTGTGGCTGTACTGTTTTATAATTGGATGTCATCACAGGATTAAGTCCTTAAGATTATCTGGGCGGTTCATACCATATACCAACCATTCTCGTGCTCGACGGCACCCACCACCCTTCCATCCGCCCAGATGGGGTATTAGCTAGTTTTTAGGGTTTTGGAGAAGTATAAAACAAATTATCCAACCAGTCCAGTCATTCTCCCCAATGACTGACCAAAACAATTGTTATGATTTAAAGAATGATGATTTGGGGTAGAATTACCCCGGTACTTAAACAAGTCTAGCATGGCGTTTAAGTACGACCTATAACTAGTAGTTTACTATATATTTACTAGGGTGATAAGGATTTTGGAAGTTCAATTATCAAGGGCTTGGTATAATAATTATTTAATCATCAAATAGGCATTTAACTACCTTAGGGTGTTTGACATACATTTGAATAGGAAATTAAAGCATGCAATTTGATATTTTAAAAGAATATAATTTGCATAAAATATGGGATCAACATGATCAAAGTATTGAGTCGCCTGAGCTATTTTACCGCGGTCTTGATCTTACTCAAAACCTTCTTAAATAGAGGTTTGAAATCTTGGTAGACGTCTTTGCTTGAATCTTGGTTCGGCTCGAGTCGTTGATTCTTCTGGACTTCGATTTCTAATTACGTAACAACGATCGAAAAACCAAATAAATCTAAAGAACTCAAAAGACCAATAAAACACAAGAGCCTCAATAAGATTCGCGGAGGACGAGCTTGAGAGAGGGGATTGAGTGACACTGGGATGTTTGACAGAGTGAAACGACCAGTTGAGCGAAAAGAGGAATGACAGAGAAATTCTGCCGGGAGGGAAGATACAAAGGAGGGTAGGGTCAAAGAAGTTTTTGCAGGGATACACTACTGCGGATTAGAAGATAGCAAGATTACACTTCTACCGGTGAAAAACAATTTAACTACAAGCTCTACACCAAATCTAGATATATGGGCAACACAATTCTCAAATGGCAATACAACACCAATCTCAGTTACCAGATAATACACAACAATTCAATTGCTGGCTACACGGATCATTGTCAACATACCGATTCAATGCCAGCTACTCAACCTACTACCATGACCTGCTGCCACATCAAAACACATATTATCATCAATTGTTAGCTCTATTGTCAAACAACACTAATACTCATATTACTACCAAAAGTCACTACTCTGGAGGAGAAATTAAACCTACAATCAACAATCACTAATCCACTGATGAAGCACTAACCAATAACTATCAATTCATTAGTAAAGCAATTAGATATTACTGCTACTGAAGACCATGGCTATCTCTAACAATTAGGATCACAATCAACAATTCAAATTACTACCAGCAAATCATCCTACTACCCTATTGCATCAATTCTCAATTGCCAGATCGATTGAAACCTCATTGCTACCGCTACTGATCTGGGGAAGCAACTACGAACAAACATTGATCTGGAGAGCAATAAGCCACAGACACAAACAACGATCAATATATTACCAACAATATCCGCTGCCACAAAAGTTTACTGCTACAACAAAATACAAGCTTTCAATTTGCCAGACCAAACAACTATTGTCCTAAAGCACCAATTCACAATTGCCAGATCACCTAATACATACTTTCAAAATGTCAGATTAACACACAGAGATTCAATTGGAAGATTAAACACTGAGGTTTCAAAATGCTAGCTACAAGATTACTTCCAATATTCCACTGCTACTGCCACTGAGATTCAATTGCTAGATTACCAACAGGGATTTCAAACAGGGGGGGGGTTCAAATGCTAGATACACAAATAGGGATTTCAATTGTGAGTTCCTCTGTTAAACCAACACTGATCAGGAGAAGAATTAACCACAGCTACCGAATTAACACAGACTTTCAATATCACGAAATCTCAATTGCTAGATTATACACAGAATTTCCAACACAGATTTTCCAATTGCCAGCCATACAAACTATTGACCTAATGCACCAATTCACAATTGCCAAATCACTCAATACAGTTTGTCGAATGTCAAAATATTTCATAGATGAATCATTTGCCGGATTATACACCAACTCAGCATTTGTCGGATCAGGCACAAATAGAGGGAGGGAGCAGTCGGCAGAGGAGAGGAAGAGTAGGGAGAAGGGGGGGGTGCTTTGGCGGCGACTGCTGGAGGGAGGGGTGAAGGAGAGGAGCAGTGTATGAGCACCAGGGAGAGGAGGGGGAGCTTACCGAGGGTTGGTGGAGGCAGGGGTGCACCGGAGGTGGCTGCCGTCGGGAGTCGAGGGTGGCTCAGGAGGGGAGTTTGGTGGCGGCGGCCTGGGGAGGCACGGGGGCATCGCCGCGGCCCTCCAAGTGCCGGCACTTGGGCCAAGGAGGCACGGGGCAGCCGGCGTCGGAGGGGAGACACGGCTGGAGGGGAAGAAGGAGTAAATTGGACAACCCTTTGGAGGACTTTCCAGGGAGAGGGAGGAGCGAAGCGGGGAAGAAGCAGGGGGCGGGCTATTTATAGCCAGGGAGAAGGGAGTGTAGCTGGGGTTGCTGACGTTGGGCGGAGGTGGCGGCATGTCGCGGAGCGGACGGCCATGGCGGCGATTAGTCGCAGAGCCGGGTGAGGCGACGGGGCGGCGCCGAGAGCAGTGGGTGGCGGCGGACGGCGGTGGCACTGACTAAGGCTCTGCTGCACGGCTCGGACCAGGCAGAAGTGTCAGCGAGGATGACGTCGACGGCGCCTAACGTCACGGGTGTGGGCGGCGACGGGGCAGGCGGTGGAGGTGACTTGGGGTGGGGGCGGCGCGGCATGGGAGGTGGGGGCGAGCGCAGGGGATGTCGCGGTAGAGGTGTGGGGGCGGTGCCATAGTCGGTCGGTGGGGGTGGCAGAGTAGAGGAGGTGGGGGGCGATCGCTCGGAGAAGAGAAAGAGTGGGGGAGGCGATGCGGCCGGGGAAAAGATAAGGGGAAGGGAGGTCGAGCGAGCGACGCGGGCCAGGCGGAGGAAAGCTGAGGTGGGCCGGGGCGTTGTAGGGCCGAGAGGGAAAAATAGCCGGGCAAGGGAAAGCCGGGGAAAGGGGAAAGGAGAGAGGAGAGTGGGCCGAGAGGAGTTGGGTAGCCCGGAGAAAATGGAGGGAGCAAATGAAATGGGTCGAAAATATTTAGGTTGGCCCAAGTGAAGTAAGGGGAGGTAAAATTTTGGGAGGGGCCAAAATCTGAAAAGAGCGAATTGAATTTGAAATTGGAATTTTGAATGGAGGTTTGAAACACAAAACCCGAGATTAAAGGAAGCTTGGAGTTTTTGGAATTTAAGCGACGAAACGAAAATTGAACGAACATCGAAAATGGAGTGGAGGCACTATTTGCCGTCTGAAAACGGGATGTCACATAAAATCCGTGGCGCAAGCGATTCCAACATAATCTATGAGTTGTTTTAAACTGCCGATCGGTACATGCAAGAACATCACCTCTATTATATCGAGATTTTGGTGGACTAGTAAAGTTGATAAGAGAAGAGAGGATCTAATAATCACTAATAAATTAAATTGTTTATTTTTAATTATAGATAACAATATCCTCATGATAATCTTAAGTATACCCTTTATCATTAATAAGAGAAAAACTTAAGATTAATCACTAATTGATTAAATTATTTATTTTTAATTATAGATAACAATATCCTCGTGATAATCTTAAGTATACTTTTTATCATGAATAAGAGAAAAGCTTAAGATGATTGGTTGTAAACCATCCTACGACCACCTTATATGGTCGATGTTCTACGACTTGGTAATCGTAAGTATTTCTACGACCACTCCATGGTCGTAAGCTTTTCTACGACCAGGTCGATTACAACTATCATGTAGTCAACAAAGCCTACGGACATATAGGCCCAATTGACTAGGGAGTTTTATACGTTGTGATGAGGACATCCCAACCTTCAATGACCACGCTGAAGATGATCATCTCCGCGACCAAGATATTCTCAAAGACCAACAATATCAAGGACCAATCACGAGAAGACGTGCTAAGCAAATACATGATCAGGTGAAAAGCTAACCTAAGCTACATTTCATATTCCTATGACTTGGTTGTCCCCACCTCTTCTTCTTTGATTGAACTTAGGTGCCTCGGTGTGGAACAAGAAGGACTATGTGCTACCAGTATGGTTTACGTAAAAATGAAGGAGTTCACTTCCTTGTGACAGATACATCACATTCCAAGGGCATGGCGCACCAACCTATCATGTTTCACTGTACATAACCTATATGGATGGAAATATAATCAAGTCTAGTTTCACCTCCAACAAACGGCTCGTCATTTGGACTTCCGAGGAGAAAGTAATTGCTGTTTTACTGAAGACTGTGCAGAAGTTGAGCATACACGTGAGAATTCAAGAAGACTCCTTGAATGCTTTAACCAGTTGGCCTTCCACCTTCCAACGTGGTGAATTATGTTCATACCCAGTTAGGAGGGTTGTTCCTATTATATATACCCCTCTCCCCCCATCTGTGGAGACACTTTTGAGTTTTCAACAAACCGATATATGAAAATTGCAGCAAGACTGCTGAGTGCCTTGCTCCTTTGCTCTTGTGAGTTCTCTTGGATTTGTAAGAAGATTCCTTTGGGATCCCCTATTTCGCGCTCTACGCTTCCGAGCATTTTGTGTGGATTAGTTCCGGATTGTGGTTATGTGATTGTTCGAATAGCGGGTCGGAGTCAAGAAGACTTCAGATCGTCTCTCCCCAACACTTGGTCGCATCCAACCTTGGCAGGTTAAAGCTAGTTACCCTTTTTCACTGCCACAACTAATTATCCCCGCTGTCCACAACAAGATTCACATTGTTCTTCAACCTACGTCGTGAAGATCAGACCACCCCTAGCGAGTACGCATCACGTTGTGTTTAAAACACAGAACAATTAGCATATAATATTACCCTCCAGGATAATTGCATGCATTACGCCTCTGTCTTTGACGATAACTGCCAGGAGACGTACGTGGGGGTGTTGTTGAGGCGCCTCTCGGCCTGGAGTACCTGTCTCCCCTTCATGCACTATATAAAGGCTACAATCAGTGGACATTGAAAGGCAAAGAAGGCAAGGCAAAAAACAAGGGCAAGAGCAAGAAGATATTAAGCATTAGTTTTAGTTATCTTCTTTCTGATTGTAAACAACATAGTCAATATAGCAGCATAGGAGTATGGTTGTTATTCTCACATGAGAAGGCATGAACCTGTCTAAATCCACGTATCTCTTTCTATGTGGATCTACATCTATGAAACCCCAAAATATATATCTGTAAGATCGATACTAAATCATCGACAGTTGACGTCATCCGTGAGGACTTTTTGGTCGTTCCTTTTTGGCAAATTCTCTTGATTATTTTAACTCTGATGCTTTCATGGCAAGAGAGTGGAACGATTAGAACTCGTTTGATTTGGCAGACTACGCAGAACTCGACATGGATGTCTGCTACAAATACAAGCAGAGTATTATTTCGTCCGACGGTAATGTGTTTCCCGGGATATTTCACCAGACCCATGAGACCATGCCACAGACAGAGTTGAAGAGGAATCTTTTCCCCCACAATATTATGTCCAGATGAGGGACTAGATTCCTCAAAGGGCAAGGGTCTATCCGACTATGATCAGGACTGCACCAAGACAAGTACAGAGCACAACGAGGGTTCCCACTCCAAATGTTTGAATCCGTCTGAGGCCGTCCGATCTGGCACAACAAGTCCTGGAATCCATCATTCAGGGAGCCTAGATCCCATAAGAAGTCCAAGCATATACTTGGTCGTTATCATCTTATTCGTGAATTGGTGGATAGAGGAGATGTTAAGATATGCAAAGTTCATACGGATTTAAATGTTGTTGATCCGTTGACAAAGCCTCTCACACAGCCAAAGCATGAGGTGCACACAAGAGCGATCGATATTAGATACTTAAGTGATTGACTATAGTGCAAGTGGGAGAATGTTGGAAATATGCCCTAGAGGCAATAATAGAGATGATTATATTTTGTTATGTTCATAACATTGGATAATATGTTATCTTGTTACTGGAATAATATCGTTAATATTTATTATCAAGTATGTGGCTTGATTGTGAAACTCTCTATTTCTACGATGATTATTCTTAAACGTTCCTTAGTCGGAAATATATGAGGACACATATGAATAGACTAGCATATGTATTGGTTGATGACTATGTTTCACAAGTCATAGATATGGAGATATCAAACCAATAATATGGACACATGTTAGAGAACATAGTGTTGGATTAGACCCACCTTGAGACGCTATTGAGATTGTTATGATTCTATGGGTCATTAGTTGGTCTCAATCAATGATTATGTATAATTCTTGTACCTACTCATAACTGGCTAGTTATAAAGGTAGCTTTCGGGTATTCTATGAAATGTGCGGAGGAATGTGACTGGTCGGATATGAGATTTGCCCTCCTAACATAATGAGAGAGATATCTCTGGGCCCCTCGTTGTGGTTGGATAAAGAAAGTGCATAGTCATGCCACTAGTGGTCGAAGTGTCGACCATATGAAGTTATTCGACACTTGATCGAGAAAGCATTGAATAGTCCATGGATGATAAATTATCTCACCTGGAGTTTAACCAAATATCATGAGGCAAAGGGAGAATACACAAGCAGGTCATTCGGTTTGACCAGATACGAGCTGATCGTATAAAGATATAGACTGGTCGAAACTGGTCGAATGCAATCACTAACTGGTCGTAAGGAGTTACAAACTGGTCATGACTAAGTACGAGTCGGTCATAAGTGATAAGGACCTGGTCTTAGATCATATTGCATTAAGGTTCATCCGATATATTCTACGTGTGTTCTGGTATCGTTATGTGCTACTAGGTACCGCTGACGGCTTGTGGTCGAAAAAGAGTTTTCAAGTCACAACCGATTACACATGAACCTATAGGGTCACACACTTAAAGGGCAAGATTTGATTTGGATGGTGATCCGAATTCTTGTAGGCCATGAGTTCCTAATGGGCCTAAAGTTCGAGACTCATTATGGATGCCTATAAATAGAGGGACGGTGGTAAGGGATGCAGTAATCCTTTTGAAGAATTTTCAAAACCCTAATAACCATGCCGCCAGCGGTATCACTCCAGCGCATGGTGTCCCTGCCCCATACGTGTGGATATATTGGAGGTGTTGTTACGAAGCATCAACACTAGGACGATCCGCAACTTGTGATGATCATCGGAGCAGGAGGAGAAGACGCGCGATAAGTACGACCACTACTGCATCAACTCACTACATCGACTCTACTTCCGCTAAGAGTCAACGCGTCTAGTGTTAATCTTGTGATCTATTACTAGCGGAGGTTCCTTAGTTGCGCAGTAGAATTTTTTTGTGCTATCGTAGCCTTCCCGCGATCCTACACTTTGTCCTCCCCTCAGATCCTGATCTCTCTCCGAGAGGCGGGATTAGGGATGCTTCTCATCTCTCACTTACTTCGGGCTCTCGTGATTATGGCGAGGAAGCCTCCGACGATGAACAATGGTGCTCATATGTCCAACCACAGTGTCTTCAAGAGGAGTGTCCTTCTCAGCACCAAGTCCACAGAGCACTTTTTTTGAGCGAAATGTTGTCTTGAAGATTGATCTTCGTAGCCTTCATTTCCTCATGACTATAGGTCAAACCTTTTTGAAGTCATTTTATTTCAACTACTTGCTCTGAAAATAGAGCACGACCAGTTAGAAAAATACTTCTCAAATATCAGTAAATAAAACTGGTCGTAGGTAAAGAATTCTTACATGTCAAGCGACTGTCAAGCTTATCGATCTCTTCATTATGAGATGCAGCATCCTTTGTGCACAGCTCTTCCCATCCTTTTATGCTCTTATCTTTTTCTTTGGATATACGAGTAAGCTCATTGATCACTAAGATCTTCAGATCGACCTCAGCATGAAGCTTACCCATATCGACCTCTTTTTCTAAACAAGAAAAGAGTAAGAAAAAAGTTATCGAAATAGACAATATCAAGTGAAAAACTTACTGTTTATTTCGTTCTCCAGCTCCCAAGCTATATAATTTTCCATTTAAAGATTCTTTCATAGGTCTTCTTTTTCGTTTTTTGGCCTTTGCACCTCGGCTTTTACATAGTCAAGTGCATCGGCTAAAGTCCTTTCATCACTTTTAAACCTACAAGGAAAAAATTGATATGAGTAGTTAAAAAGTAGTCAAAACTACTCGTTAATAGTGTCTTACCATCTCACTGTTTGTTCACAGAGTTCAGCCTTCTACTTTCTCGGCAACACCAACAGTAGCAACTTGTTCGAGAGCTCTCTGAATAAAGAAATACACAACGAGGAAAAGAAAAACCCAAATATATAAATATTTGGTGTTAAACACTTACATCGATAGTTGACCAAGCAAAATGAACATACACCGTCTTGAAATCCTCTAGTTTACGGAATATGTTGACTTTGTCCCACCATATTCTTTGAAGACACGTCGTCAAAGATATGTCCCATGTTGGGAATATCCTTAGGGTGTGGGACTTGATCATAAGACCTAGATGAAGAGGACCCAAACGGCTGGTGGTCCAAAGAACCCAGAAAAAAGAGTCTTCTTATACTTCTTCTTCTTCTTCTTCTTCTTTGTTTTTGGCAGAAGAAATGACTCCACCTTGGGGACCTGGAGGAACATCATCCACAACCCCTTTTCCAACACGGTGGTTGGAACTCTCCCGACCACCAGAACAGCTGCTCTTGACTATTGTAAGGACAAGTTTCCTATCCAAACATTGATTTCCTCGACGGTTGACTTGATCATCTTCATCACTTCATCTTCAAGCGCCTTCACATCTACTTCCACGACCATAGGTGTTTTGACCACTTTGGTGTATGTGGCTGGCTTGATGGCGAGCGTCCCTTCTCCTCCTACCTCAGGGACAATAGTCGAAGACTCGACCACTGTCACTTCTGTCTCTACGATCAGAGGGGAAACCAGCATTCCCATAGTAGTAGCCATGACAATGGCCTCATTTTCCACTAAGACATCCCTGGAGGCTGGGGAGGCAGGACTGAAATAAGACGGATGTTAATACATCAAAAGGTAAGATAAAAGAGTAAATACAACTATTTATTCTTTAAAAATTTACATACCTAGGCTTTCTAGATATGATCTTGAAGCCCGAAGAAATCTTTCAGAGAGAAGACTTGATCTTCTTTTCCTCCTCTTCGATCGCTTTCGTTGGCTCTGCGACATCAGCCTCTTGAAGGCTCCCCGCATCACTGCTTTGAACGATCACGTCCTATGCAACCTCAGCTGGTTGTACATTGAGGAGGGTAGTCGGAGCTTCTTCTAGGTGGTCGGAACTAACTTTGACCACATGGAGGTTGCCATTTCTTTAGACCACAGGCTTCGCTGGACCGGCAGTAGCCTTCACAAAAGAAATGTAACTCATCCAGTTTTACTTTTCGATTCGCTTAACAAAAGTAAGAGAAGAAGAAATTGAAAATGTCTTATCATCATAACAAAAGGGTAACTTGGCCTTAGGCACCTTATGCTTGAGGTCTACGACCACCTCTTGCGTGCCCTTGGAAGTTAAATCAAGCAAGAAACGACCGATGGCACTGGTAGGTCGGGAAGTTGCGCTCGAACTCCCGATATCCTTCTTTTTCTTGTCAACCTCCTTCACAAGATGGCTTCTCTTGCATAAAGGAACTCTACCTTCCTCTGAGTTCTCGTCAGTAGATCCCAAGTCCATCTCGAGGACATCCTGAGGATTGGGAACGCTGACTTGTTGCAAAAGGTCGCAAAACAAGAATCAACAATTAGTTGAAACTACAGATACTACTCCCTAAAGATGAAACCAATACAAATATTGGTTACCTTTAGACATCTTATCCTCTCCTATTCGGATACAACCGCCAGAATCTAATGAGCTCCCTCTATGGTCATAGGGGCCTTCTTGCAGATGAGTTTAACCCGAGCGTCAACTTCTCTCTCTCTCTCTCTCTCTCTCTCTCTCTCTCGCAAGTCTACGAGCAGAAGAATATGATTAATAGATGTGCTTGAATCACAAATTGATGAAAGCATATCAATTATAATATTACCTTCTTTATAGTCCCTGGTCAAATCATTAACCCCCGAGTACTCTCACATGGGATGTGCTCGATCCTTCAGGGGGCTAATACGGCGTGTGATAAAATCCTTCACCACATGCCAACCGGTTAGCCCACCTTCTCTCAAATCCTTGATTGCTCGGATGAAGGGGGCTAAGCGAGCAAAGTTCTATGAATCTGAGTTCTAAGACTTCTTCTTCTCCGCAGGCTTGCCTTCGAAGTAGAGACTATCGCCTTTGGTCAGGGTCCAGTAGAACCACTTCTTCCTCCATCCCGGTCACAACGACCTGGTGAACATGAGGATATACTCTTTCGATATCCCGTCGTGGAGTTGAAAACCACAACCATCGGCAATAAATCGGTGCTTACCCATCCCGTAGTAGTACCTCAAGAGGTCTAAATCTAGAGAAATTCCCTGGTAAGCCTCACACAGATACACAAATACGCTCAACATTGTGATGGAGTTGGGAACTAAGTTCACCAACTCCACCTTGATGCCACAATAGGTGTCCCGATCTTTCGATGAGAATGATAACTTGATTTGAGGAGACGACTCTCATAATCCGGCTACCAATCGTACACAACCAATATGCCTGGCAATTGCTGAATTAACTCTGAGATTTTTATCGACTTTGCTAGAAGCACGATCGACCTGACCACGAAATTCTATCCCTGCATGCAATCGAAGAACAAGTAAGAATGAGATAATAAGTAATTTGAAATTGCAAATATGAATAAAATACTCAAAAGTTGGGGTTCTGAAGCACAATATCACTATTGCACTCGTCGAACAAGAGGACAATATATAAAGTAGCAAAGGCTAAACTCTAATATAACAAAACCCTAAACCCTAAAGTGTAGCATACTTGAGTATATACGAGGGAGACAATCAGGGGGTGGGCGCACACCCCTAGGAGGTACAAGGCCCATGGGCCTAAGTGAAGGTGGCGCAACACCTTTGGACTCGGATTTCAGAATCAGCACTGAATTGTTTAGGCTATTACGGCGCGTACAAAAGGAATTTAGAGGTGAGGCTAGATCCGTTGGAAATAAAACGAGATAAGATTTCTATCATGTACTCATACACCTCAAATGGAGTCAGTATGCGACTTCC
Source organism: Hsuehochloa calcarea (assembly GCA_036346395.1). Classification (NCBI taxonomy): domain Eukaryota; kingdom Viridiplantae; phylum Streptophyta; class Magnoliopsida; order Poales; family Poaceae; genus Hsuehochloa; species Hsuehochloa calcarea. Next base: position 35,668,419 of record CM070597.1, read on the forward strand.
ATGCATGTTTAAAGTTGGTGCTGTCTCTGGAGACCGAATTGGATTCCAGAACGTGTCCCACTGAAACTCTTGCTTGACTTGGAACCAAAGTGATGTGGTGACTCTGAGGAAGAGTTAGGAAAGGCATCGACTTAGTCTTGATGTGCCAGCTAGCTTCCCTTTAGGTGGACCCCAACCACGAGTGCGTAGTGTTGATGCATTCCTCCTTGTATAGCTGCACAAATATACATTTTCATCAATAGGTAGCATGATATTCTCATTTAAAATAAATTGTAGCTGAAGGAACGAATGCACCTTTTGTTCAATCATGGGAGCTGTGGTCGTATGTGTTTCTGGCATGGTCACATCACACCTCAAAGTGCCCGAGCACGATAGGTAGGAATGGGTGGCAAGGCAGTTGAAAGCCGCATTCATAGTACGCTTGGAAGACGAGAATCCTTCCTCCTCCACCGATGGCCAATGCTGCCCCTCAGCATTGGTCCATTTCACCAGTGCGTGCCTTGAAATCTTCTCTGCGGCAACCAGAGTTGTCATCTTTGTGACATCCATCTCTGATTTCTCCCACTTCGACATGACTCTGGCCATCTCTTCAGAGGTTTAAGCCAGATTCGAGGAGAATTGTTGTGGATTTGGAGTTTTGGAGAGAAATTACGAACGTGGTTGGCGACGGAGAGAACAAGGGCTCAGGAATAGTTGAAGCAAATAGGGAAAGTGAAAACCCGTTATTCCCCAGTGAATGCTTATAGCCATCGGTCTGAATAAAAGATTGTGGAATGCTAACAGTTGCAAATCCCTTCGAGAACCGCTCCCAACGGATATATTTTGCAAGAGACGGTTGTCATTTTTTCTGTCTATTCAAGTTCTATTTTTATAACTCAAGTAAAATTATCTTTTTAGCCAAGTCAATTTCTGGTCAAACAAAATACTAGTCAGAAAGACCTTGCTTTCAACCACTATCCTACAACCTATTTTCCAAGTAAGTTACTTTTACTTGAAGTTGGGGGGCTAGATGACGATGATCTAATAATCCCTAATTAACTAAGTTACTTATCTATAGTATTTATCAAACATCCTAAAATCCGTATTTTGGGAATGCTTACTAGAAATGCATTGGGAAAAACACTTTGATCAACTTGCATATGAAAATCTACTCATGTTTGAATTTTGAACTTTTGTTTAAAAGAAAATCATGACATACAAACAAACATGCACTCAAAAGGAATTAGATAAAAAATAAAAATAATAGGTAAGAGAATTATTTTGGGCATAATCTCCTAGGAAAAATTTATAAATAACTTATGCGAAACTTTGTTAAGAATGATAAATGCTAATGCACAAGAACAGAAACTCAAATTCATTTTGAGAAAATCACAGAAGAGATAAACTCCTGAGAAATTGACCAAAGAAACTACATTAGGACAACAGCCCTCACAAAAATTTTCATAAAATTTCAAGGTCGTTTGCTTGGTATAAATTTTTTGAGGTAGTTTGTCATGTCACTACCTTCGAGAGCTCCGACGCCTTGCCCGCAGGCACCCTGGCTCTCTCTCGCATTTTTCCACCCCATAATCTATAAGAAGGAATGCCCGAGCTTCCTCTCGTCTTTTCCTCACCATTCCCCTCATTCCCCAACTTCTCCTCTCCTGAGTTGAGCTCAAATACACGAGGGAGCTTGAGCTCTACTTCGGTCACCGCGCCACCACCGCCATTCCCACCGCTCCAGAGGGTTTCTCTTAGCTCATCTCATATTCCAGAGCACCATGATCATTTCCCCTCACTCAATTCCCTCTTTGACTCACAGGAATGGCCGAATTGCTGCTTCTTCCCCAACTCCGGCTGGCAACATCGCCTTCACTGTTGTTTCCTCCTTAGTGAACCCCACGTCGATTGGCTGCAGTAGGAGCATTGCTAGGACATCCTTGAGCTTCCTGAAGCCTTGTCGTGCCTCCCCATTTGCCCGAACGCCTCCTCCACGTGAAGCTACTCGCCGCCACCTCGGTTCACCATCGACAAGCCATATCCAGCCACCTCCTTCAACTCCGCGTCACTCCGGTATACTCCCAATGACTTGTAGATGCTTATGTGCACGCTAGATAGCCAAGAACATCACTGGTTTTGTGGTTAGCTTGTAGCTGTAGCAACTCCATCGCTCAACGCCGTCGCGCCGCTGTGTCGGGCCACCCCAACCCTCGCCGCAGATACCATCGGGTGCGCAAGGTCACGGGGAACCCATTTTGGGGTTTTCTCGGCACTGCCATGCGCCACCACGTCGATGACGAGTGCGGCCCCGAGCGCCCTTACACCGCTCTATGCTGTCCGAAACGAACTTGCACTGTAGTGGCGCAATTAAAAACCAAATCCCGGTTGGATTAAGACAAAGCGGTAATTAGCGCTGATTAAATGACTGCTAAGTCTCACTGACACGTAGGCCTTGAAACATAGTAATCAAAGTTCATTTAAAACCTATTTTCCACTAATGAGTCAATGACATGCGGGTCCCACGGCCTTTAAGTGCACAGCGCACCGTCCTGTGATCCTCTCACAGTACTCGTGGACCTTCGGTCTATGCGCTATCGTGTGGACCGAGTCGCTGATGAACAGACCCTACATGTCAGAATAATGAAAATCAGAAGAAAATGTAAAATGCATTCTAGTTTTGAGGAAATACGCTTTCTCGGTTTGGAAAGCGTAAACCTCACCAAGTCTAGAGGAGAATACGCTTTCCTTACTGGAAAGCGTACCTCATTAGAAGTATGAGAGAATACACTTTCTCTGATGGAAAGCATATTTCTCTTTTTCTTTGCAATTTCCAAACCGAACCAAATTGAAACAATAATAACTTTTGCATACAAACTCCAAATTGAATAATTTTTATTTCTAAATTCATATAACATCATGCTCTACCAGAATATGTAAAAATATTTGATTTTTTTAATTTTGAATTTATTGGTGTTATTTAATTCATTTTCGACTCTTTTTGGATTAGACGTTGATTGCTCGAGCGATTATTTCGACGACCAACCATCCACATATTCAAAACAACAAGAGCAAAAAAAACACCTCATTTGATCATATTGATCCCATTTTTTTACTTACTGTACTTTGTTTTGAAAAATATATTATACATGATGTATGTGGTGTATGAAAATGCTATATTTGGAAAGTCGGTGGTTGTAAATCCTATTCGATGCATATACCTCCTTAAAAAATTGATGTATTACTGTTGTAGCCATTAGATCATGGGTTAGACAATATGTAATGTCATTTGGGAGTTTTTGAGTGTGGTTATCGCACAACTGCTTACTAGAGTGATATATTTTTCTAAAAAAAATATAAAAGGACAATATGATAAATATGAATTTGGGAGATTTATGAAAAATGTACAGAGGGGTATACCTCTGTTATTTTATATAAAAATATAAAACCTAGTTTTGGATGTGGATGAGTTATATTATATTATGAGAAGAGTGAGGGGTGTATTGTACCTCACTAGTAGATAGGGGGAGATTCTTGCTCGATGTCAATTAAGGACCGGATGCCAGTAACTCCAATTTAAGACCTAACGTACAACCATATGTGCTGGTATGGGACGACTTTAGCTAATTAAGTCATTGAAAACTAACCTTGCACGCATGTAGACCGTAGAGTGCGGACATGACTGGGTAGGCATGTTCGAATGGGCTCCCTTCACCATGGTGTTAAGCACAAAACTTGTCGACACAACTGCGAATGCCTCACTCGACGAGAGGTACCCGGGTGAAGTGAGGAATAACATTTGCTGGGCTAGTGCAAGGTTAGCACTAGATGATATAAAGGTTTCGACACGTACTCTAGACTGCTTACCTATGGCAGTGAGCGGTGGCATCGACAGATGCTGAATAAAATAGAGAATTAGCGTACTATCGGTAAAGTTGTACACCTCTACAGACTATTTAAATAGCCGTTCTCGCAGTCATGAGCATGCTTAGTGCGGACGCTATGGGTTTAGTTTTGATTTTCAAAAATTATTTTATTGGGAAAAACTTGGGCAATGACTTGTGGGTTTTTATTTGAGTTAATTGTCATGTTATGACTGAAAATGAAATATGGCTCGCAACCGAGGAGGGTTGCGAGTTGTTGTTCAAATGAAATGTTGCTCGCAGCCGAGGAGGGTTGCGAGTAGTAGTTGTTGTTAGTATTTGTTGTTCACTCAATTACTTACTTACTATCATGTATCTATTTAACTGCTCTTTCAAATTCTGTTGCAAAATACTACTTATGAATATTGTAAATAAAAATAACTTGTAAAGTAGAGCCTCATAGCCTTGCATATATATAAATTTTACGATACACTACAAGTCTTACTGAATACACATTGTACTCAATCTTGCTTTCATTGTTGTTCAAAGTTCGAAGATGAGCCAACGCCCGACGATACGTTCTTCACACCTGGAACCGGAGGGTTCAGTGATGGGTCTATCTAGGCCTTGTTCCTTGTCGGTTACCTGAGAGTCAGATGGGCATGCTGCTGGGATTTTGCTACTTTTATTACTTTTTCCACTGCTACTTGTACTTTATTGATATTTACTTCTATTTGGTCGGTCGGGCGTTGATGTAATAATCTTACATGCTTAAGTTAAGTACCCCTTTTGTTTTACTTTGTATATATGAATGTATGGATGTGAATGTGTGTACTAGCCACTGGTCATGTGACTAGTACGGTACACACATAGGGTCATGGGTATTCCGCACCCAGGGGTTCGATAATTTATAGATAATAATGTCTCTAGTACAACTTTCAAAGATACTTCTCAATATTAACAATGAGATAAATTATACATACCTAGTGGTCGTAAGTCCTAATGCGACCACCATATATGATCGTAAGTTTTTCTACGACCGCTTATTGATCGTAAGTCCTACTACGATCACCTCATGGTCGTAAGTCTTTTTACGACCACCTATTGATCGTAAATCCTAATACGGCCACCTCATGATTGTAAGCCTTACTACAACTAGGTCGGCTACGATCACCCTTTGATTGATAAAACCTATAGACATTTGGGTCCAATCGACTAGGAGCATCTGTGCGTTGTATTTAATACACGCAATAGTTAATATGTGTCGTTATTCTTAAGATAACTATATGTATTAAAACATATGTCTCTGATATAACCATAAAGCAACGTGGGGGTGCATCTTTGAACATAACTGCCCTTAAATGTATGTATTGCATCAAATGATAAGGTGTTTCTTAGCGTGAACAACTGTCATCTCTGCATATGCTGTATAAGAAGTAAAGTCGGTGGACAGAGATGGACAACGAGACAAGAAGGGAGGATCAAGCCTTAGTTTTAGCAACTTCCTTCTTATTGTAAACATAATCAATACAGCAAACACAGGATCATAGTTATTATTCTATTAGGTGAAAGCCTAAACTTGTATAAAATTCTCGTGTTCTTTTTTATATGGTTTCACTTTAGGAGAGCTCCAGCATTCATTTATAAGATCGATATTAATTCATCGACACTACTATTCTCCATACACGCGTGGCAAATGGCCACTACAGATGTAATACCAAAAAATGTACACAATTAAAAATTCTTCAAAACATTAAAGCAATTGGTTGTGTACGGCTGCAATTTTTTTTTATTTCATTTTTACTTGTCAAATAAAAAACGTATTCCCTCTTGAGCTAGATATGAGAAGTCTAATTTAAGCTTCACCTAGCCATTGGCCTGTACTCTGAATGATGAGCACTTCTCTAATAAAAAAGACAAGTGGTGACATAGACTATTACTTGACTGACATGAACGAAAAATAGACGTCATTACCACCCGAAAGGGGCTCCTATAATTAGTAATTTCATTTATTTTTCTAATTTGGGGGATACCAAATTTAACGCTGGTAGGTAGCTAAGTCGTTTTGATTGTGTCAGAAGACTAGAACACCTTAATAGTGATATATATTATGTATGTTTGGCTTATCTATTTGTCTTAGGGTGGTTCCATCAGGCCACAACGCCTAAACGAGCAACCGTTAGAATTCGGGAGCAGCCTTGGGTGAAGCCTTCGGGGTGGACCCGAAGGCCCCTCGAAGGCCCCGAAACTCCGCGAGGCTCGGAGTAGCAGGACCTCCAGGCCACCTTCGGGGTGGGCCCGAAGCCTCCCCAAGGGCCCCGAAGTCCCCGAAAAGCTCAGAGCAGCAGGACCTCCGGGCCACCTCTGGGGTGGGCCCGAAGCCTCCCCGAAAGGCCCCGAAGTCCCTGCGAGGCCCGGAGCAGCAGGACCTTCGAGCCACCTCCGGGGTGGGCCCGAAGCCTCCACTGCCGATCCTAAACCGGAGGCACCAGCAGGATGGACCCGGTCCAGGAGCGCCCACCATGGACCAGAGCCTGGCGTAGGGGGGGAATGTCCCTACAACCCCTACGCGCACATTAGTGTTATAGGGTCAGAACAATCATGTACAAGATCCTTACAGAGGACTATAAATAGGAGTCACCCCCCTCCTGTAAAAGGGAGAGAAAAAACAAGCGCGAATTCCTTAGTCATAACAATCTTCTCGTTCTTGTCACTGACTAGTCCCCTCTCGAGGATCCCCAGAGCCCTCCTAAGCTTGTCCGGTCCGGGGTTCCTTTTTTTTTTAATGTATAGCTCATTTTTGCTACGACACTATTTGTAATTTTAAACAAAACTGTAAATTAATACATGACTTTGGAAAAGGATTATATAAAAATTAGCATAAAAGGATCAAAGGCTAATGCAATTAAGTGCTGCTATGTGCACCAAGTTATTTTTTCCTATAAAATGGTGTTCGTAGACTTGGATTGTTGGAGAATGCTTCGAAACATAATTCAAAATTCTTGTTTTACATTTTTTAATTCCAAATGACATACTCGAACAACACAACCTGTAAATGCAAATCCAACGGAAACTTCCCTAAATTTGCAAGCAGTTGTGACTACAGACCAAATAGTAGAAAAACGACGACCTCAAGGCTGCTACCCACTGCGAAGGGGTAGGAGTCCTCAAGTCCTCAAGGTATAGGAATGGTACAGATGAACAAATGATATTTTATTTGTGCCCAAAAATTTCTTTTTTCACTTGATAATAAAGATGGTCTATTTATAGCATTACAAGTTGGGAGGTAGGAGACAGTACTCCTATAAAGGTCCTGTGGCTATATGGATCTTGCTGTTTTTTCACCTTTTGTTGGTAGCTTCGATGCATGGTGTATTTCTGTGGGTGATGTCCACCATGAGGGTCCTTGTCCTCCCCCTTTCGTCATGCCCGAAGACCCTTTTCGGGTCAGGGACCCCTTCGAGCAAAGATCGAGATGGTGGATCATTGACATAGAGATGATGTCTCTCTTCATAGAGATGATGTCTCTCTTCTATTCATTCATGTATATTGAAGGGGTTGGGTTTCTTAACTTTTCGTCTGGCTGTTGGGGACATGAGCCTTCCCTACGACACAACCGTAAATGGAGAACCTGACAATTAAGCTACAACTAACCATACACATACTCCTCACAATACATTTCTAATCCAACCAATCCACCGGCCATGGTATTACTGAGTATACCATACATACACGAAGGAAAGTTAAGGGATTCCATCACCCAAGAGGCCAAAACAAAGGAGAAAATCATAAAAATACGGAAAGAAATCAGTGGGAAATCAATACAACCTGTTTTTAAAAGAAAGAGCCCGGTAGCCGCCAGCTCAGCGCGCACGCAGCCATTTCAAGAAGAAGAAATAAAATAAAGGCGCCACAGCTGCAAGTGGAAAGCAGAGAGAGAACGCGCCGCGGCCATCATTAGCACCTAATCGCCCCCCCCCCCCCCCCCCCGGGGGGGAAATTAATCCCCCAATCGCAGTATTTACTTGCTTTACTAATCACGCTTACCGATTTAGTCCTCCCCTGCTCCCCCCCACCCCCCTCTGGCCGTCTGAATCCACGGCTCCCGACGCTACGCCGGGGTCGGACGGCGCCGCGCGCGCGGGCGTGATTTTTTTTGGTTTTTGGGGAGGCCGGGGGCAGACGGCGGTGGGTGTTTCGCGGGAGATGGCGGCTGCGGAGGAGGCGGGCTGCGGGGAGTTCCCCGTGGGGATGAAGGTGCTTGTGGTGGACGACGACCCGACGTGCCTCGCCGTGCTCAAGAGGATGCTCATCGAGTGCCGCTACGACGGTGAGCAGCTTGCCTTGCCCCCATCCCTCCTCTCCTTCCCGTCTCGCTTGCTGTGGTGTGTTGTCGTGCCGTGCGGGTGTGACGTGATTGGTCGCGTGGAGTCGGTTGGTCAAATAAGTCTCGTTGCTTCTGTTCCATGTTTGTGTTTTGATTTGTTTGGAGTTGGGAAGGGTGTTGCTTAGGAGTTTGATTTGCTCTTTCCGTGATTATTGGGGAATTTTTAACGGTCTTGTAATGATCAATTTTTGAGAAATTTTGCTACTTTTTAGGTTTTCTGTATCTGGGAGTGGATTTGTGACGTGTATTTGCCTAAGGATTAGTGATTGCGTTTGAGATCTGAGTGGATTAGTTGTATGAGAAAAATCTAGCAGGCGCATGGCTACTGTTGCTGATTGCTAATTCCGAGTACTTATGCCTTAAGCAGAAGTATCTAGGATTATATTCTGAGGATTCATGCGAGCTTCGAATTATGATTTTAGTACCGTTACTAGAGTTGCAATATCGGAATAGATCGTTGATTAACCTATATACAATATCTTAGGAATAGATCGATGATGAACCTATCTTTTGCTCTTCATCCTGGTAACGGTAACGTTATGTTAGGCCTAATGACTGCAAATTGTGCCGGAAATTTTTTTTTTTTTGGGGGTATCCTCCGCATGGTTCGTTCTGCTGCAGGCCTCTTTGTCAACATGAAAACTCCAGCGATGCAATGCTGCATTTATAGGTTTCAGCATATATAGAATCCATGTTCTTTAAGGCGTTGCTATTTTCTTCTAGTTTCTGTTCTGCGCACGAATGCCCACATTTGTACATTATACTGTTAGGCAAAACTAAAGGAAGAAAATGAGGTTTCTGATTTGGTTGTGGTGCTATTATTACAATAGCTTAATTTGCTACTCAGCTTGTAGTGTATTTGATTTGGTAGACATATTCATACGGGTCGCGTGCCCTAGGAGCTACAAAAATTAGAACTGTTGGAGGCTGTAGCTTCTTTTCCCAATGTTACTGTGTTGCGAATGCTAGTTTGGTAGAAGATCTATGACAAGGCAGAACACACGTCTGTTTCCATTTGGCATTTGCTATAATTGCTATAAATAGGATCCGATATAATTACTGTAGTTGAAGCATGAAAACATCTGGATATACATGGCTTCGATTCAATACACATCGGGCTGTGATACATTGTATTATTAATCTATTATTATGATGCAATGTAGTAGTAGGAAAATTACACCATATTTGTTGGTGCTGTATGTTTTTCTTTTTGCTCCTTACATCATGTTGCATTATTGGCTTAGTTTTTTTTTTTTTTTTTTTGCTTCGTTTGTTTAAACCCAGCGTTTTTTGGGAACTTTTGCTCTTTAGTAGGAAAAGATTTTTCTAGGTTGTGTATGCTTTTCCTTTATACGAATGGCCTGCATCAATCTCAAGTTGTGCTCCAGTCGTGTTATTGATTTCTCCTTGTGAATATATTTGAACATAATTCAACCATATAATACTTATTTATTTATTTTTGCAGCAACAACTTGTTCTCAGGCTACAAGAGCACTAACTATGCTGCGAGAGAACAGGGGTGGTTTTGATGTTATAATTAGCGATGTTCACATGCCTGATATGGATGGATTCAGGTTACTTGAACTTGTAGGCCTTGAGATGGATCTTCCAGTTATTAGTAAGTAGATTTTATTATTTCCTATTCAGTATGTTAACTCTGGTGGTTGGAAGGCGTTACTAAAACTTGTTAATAATATTGCAGTGATGTCTGCTGATTCGAGGACAGATATCGTAATGAAAGGAATAAAACATGGAGCATGTGACTATTTAATTAAACCTGTCAGAATGGAAGAGTTGAAAAACATTTGGCAACATGTTGTAAGGAAAAAATGGAATGAAAACAAGGAGCATGAGCATTCAGGCAGCCTAGATGATACAGATCGGAACAGACCAACCAATAATGATAATGAATACGCCTCATCGGTAAATGATGGAACTGATGGTAGCTGGATATCTCAGAAGAAGAAACGGGATAAAGAAGATGATGATGGTGATCTGGAAAATGGCGATCCTTCTTCTACATCAAAGAAACCAAGAGTTGTTTGGTCAGTCGAACTCCATCAACAATTTGTAAATGCAGTTAATCACCTCGGAATTGACAGTAAGCTTTTGCTACTTGCTTTGTAGTCCTCATTTTATCAACCTCAGTGTTCAGTTGTACATTGTATTAACTATAATTTGCCAATTAAATTCCTTCTAGATTGGTTTTGTTTAGTATCGTTGGTTACCGTTGAACATCTGAGTTCTAGAACTATGCCAAATCCGTCCACTTTTGTGCTTACATTTTTTGTATACTTTTTCTGCAGAAGCTGTTCCCAAGAAAATTTTGGAGTTGATGAATGTCCCTGGTTTAACTAGGGAGAACGTTGCCAGCCATTTGCAGGTTTGATTCTGGCCTTCTATCATAGTACCTTTTCTAGTACCCTTATTGAGTATGTTGTATTGTACGTAATGTTTACCGACGGCTTCTATGAGTATTCTACCTTTTTCTACACTCCTAAATGTTACTAGTTATGTACAGTTTACACCTCGTTGCTCCACCTCAAAGAATTTACTCTAGTTTAGTTAGCAATACAAACCAAGGGCTTCCTCAAAAAAAAACAAACAAATGAAGGGCTTTAAGAAACTTATGCTGTAATGACTACAGTGCTGGCCATTCTTTTGTTGTAGAATGTAATTGTATCAAATTCTAGATTGTTTAACTGAGAAAATATTGTGAGAACACGAATGATCCGTTTTTAGTATTGTTTTCGGAAAAGTTTGGCCAGAAACATTGATTTGATGCTGCTATTACGTGAGGGTTATCTATCGTTGTTTTTGCATTTTAAAAATAGAAGATGAAATTCTATTAGTTTCATCAGCTTATATTGCCTGTTGTCTGTTCAGCTCCAAACTATCCTTATTACCCTCGGATTTTTCATATTGTAAGACCTGCAATATTCACGATATAGCTGTTAAAGCTTCCTGTTTGTTTTGGTCAAGCGGTATACTTTTCCTTGCAGTAACTTCCATGTTTTTCAGTTATATGTGATAATCAAGGTGATAGAATGTCTTTTTTCTTTTTGCAGAAATTCAGATTGTACCTGAAGCGAATAGCTCAGCATCATGCGGGGATAGCTAATCCATTTTGTGGGCCTGCTTCTAGTGCTAGAGTCGCCTCGTTTGGAGGACTTGATTTCCAAGCTTTAGCTGCTTCAGGTCAGATCCCTCCTCAAGCCCTGGCTGCTTTGCAGGATGAGCTCCTAGGGCGACCCACGAGCAGCTTGGTGTTGCCCGGAAGGGACCAGTCATCTTTAAGACTTGCCACAGTCAAAGGAAATAAGCCTCATGGAGAGGGAGAAATAGCATTTGGTCAGCCCATATACAAGTGCCAGAATAATGCATACGGCTCATTCCCTCAAAACAGCCCTGTAGTTGGAGGAATGCCATCTTTTTCAGCTTGGCCCAATAACAAACTTGGTATGACAGATTCAACCAGCACATTGGGAAATGTTAATAATTCTCAGAATAGCAATATGGTCTTGCAGGAATTGCAACAGCAGCCAGATACCATGCTGTCAGGTACTTTTCACACTCTAGATGTCAAACCTTCTGGCATAGTTATGCCCTCTCAGTCACTAAATACTTTCCCAGTTAGTGAGGGTCTATCCCCTAATCAAAATCCCTTGATTATACCTGCACAATCGTCGGGTTTTCTAGCTGGCATTCCTCCATCCATGAAGCATGAGCCTGTTCTGACAACTTCTCAACCGGCAAGCAGTCTATTAGGTGGGATTGATCTGGTTAATCAAGCTTCAACAAGTCAGCCTTTGATTAGTACCCATGGAGGGAATCTTCCTGGTCTCATGAATCGTAATTCAAATGTGATACCATCACAAAGAATTAGTAATTTTCAGACTGGGAATAATCCTTATCTGGTTAATCAGAATTCTATGGGATTGGGCTCTAAACCACCAGGTACTCTTAAGACTGAGAACACTGACTCTCTTAGCCATAGCTATGGCTATATCGGTGGTAGCACCCCTGTGGACTCCGGATTACTCTCTTCTCAGTCAAAAAATGCACAGTTTGGTTTACTGCAGAGTCCGGATGACGTCACTGGTAGCTGGTCGCCTTTGCAGAATGTTGATACTTATGGGAGTAACATTGGACCAAGTAACACTGTGTCCAGTTCGTCTAGCTTTCAAAGTTCCAATGTGGCCCTTGGGAAATTGCCTGATCAAGGACGAGGAAAGAATCTGGGGTTTGTTGGGAAAGGTACTTGCATTCCAAGCCGCTTTGCGGTGGATGAGATTGAATCTCCAACTAACAACTTGAGTCACAGCATTGGAAGCAGTGGAAACTTTGTGAACCCCGACATTTTCGGATTTAGTGGACAGATGTGAAGCCTTCTTGAATTTGTAAGTAGGTAAGCACTCTTTCCTAATCTTGGTAGCAGTCTAGCAGTTGTATTGCTTTAATGTATTTACCCTCTTTGTGATGTGTTATTTAACTTGACCAAATCCCTGTATTAGTTCTAGTGCCATCAATTTTGTCATACTATTCATGTTACTGTTTCTTTTGACCAAGAATAGACTAGGCCACCTTTGAAGCTATCAACACTTTTGGTTGCTCTATCTATTTGAACTTTTGACGTTTGTTGTGATTGTTAAGAACTTGCATTGTTCTGTCTGTTGTGCATTTATATTGGTCCTATTCATTATTATTTGGTAATTTTGCTGTAGTAGTTTCTTTTCTTTTTCCAACCGAAGCACACTCTACAAGCTGATCATACCCTATTAGCAAGTCCTGTCCTCATGTGGTATATTCATTATTGGAAATTTTATATGGGTTCTTTACTTTCTCCTCTCTCTTTCTCTTATGACAGACCACCATTTTTTTTTTGTTTACATTAACTGAAACAGCTGTTTTCTAACAGAAGTGTTTTGTCTTGTGCAGGGTAATCACTGGAAAGAATTTTAGTGGTTTGATGAATGATTGTGCGTATTTTTCATTTCATCTTTTTTCCTCTGTAATTGGTTTATAAAGGGAATAATTTATGTGACATGTTGAATCTTGATTTATAGAATGTTGTTCGGTTTAAAGAACTTTGAATTATTTAGTCCCATTTGACATAGCTCCTTTGCCCTAGTTCTTTTTTTTTTTTTGTATAACTACTGATTGTGTAGCATATTTTCTGCTCGTCTTAGTTCTTTCTCATTATTGTTATCGTAGATTCGTTGTCAAACTTGCAAATCTATGCCTGTATATCTCACTCAAATTCGTTGTCTGAAATACATGTTCCAGCCAATTTTTTGCTTTCATGGATGAAGTGTTGACTAAGCTCACTATGTTTCCCGTTTGCGTTAGATTGCGACATAAGCTGCGCATATGATAGCTGTAAAAACAAACTTTACATTCCGTAAAAGTATACATGCATCTGCATGAACAGTTCCACTTCACATATACAAAATTTCAAATGCATTTATATGTCCTGGAAATTTCATTCCTGAGTAAATCGACACGAATCGGTCCATTTGTTCACGTAACCAAGCCTGTTTTTGATTGCTACTCTCTTCCGACTAGTAATGCCTGGTTTATGCCGTCAGCTGCAGTAGCAGTAGCAACTGCAACATCTTCACGGTCACAGTCCAGGTCATGCGACGCCGCCGGAGCTGCCATCCGCGCGCGCTGTCTGTCTGCGGGGTAAGTGCAGTACAACAAGGAGTAGGTGATGCAGCAGATGGTGATCGGCACGGCGATATCCACGAAAACCGCCTTGGCAAGCGCGGCGGCGTTCTCCCGGTCGGTGTCGACGCTCGCGCCGGACGCTGCCGGCTTGTACCCGAAGACGCGCTCCGCGAGGATGCCCACGACGGGTGGCGCGAACGAGGCGAATACCGTCTCGAAGCACCTGTCCAGCGCGTACACCGTCGTCCTCGCCTTCTCTGGCACGATCTCCGCGAATATAGGACTGCAAAGAGACGGCACGGTGAGCAAGCGGAGCAGCATTGCAGGCAAGAACGACACTTAGAACAGCGGTGCCATCTCACTGGTTGGTGGCCGAGGGGCACCAGGGCATGACGAAGCCCAAGACGAAGAAGGCTGCAGCGTACGCAGCCCCCGCCGAGGGGTCGTTGGGGAGCGCGAGCAGCAGGACGGCGGCGAGCGGGACGGTGGACGCGGTGCTCACCTGCGCCAGCGCGACCCTGCCGGTGTTCGGGAACCGCCGCGCCAGCGGGTCCCCGATGAACCCCGCGAACAGCCCGCCGAGCGCGCCGGCGAGCTGGTTCAGGCTGGTGATGACGCTGGTCTCCCAGTGCGTGAACCCCACGAGCTCCAGCCACATGGCGGCGAAGGTGAGCGCCGACCACGGCACGGACCCGGTCACCCCCTGTGCCACGATGATCTGGAACGTCGGCACCCGCACCACGTCCTTGGCCTCCCTGACGAGTTCTTCGGCTGCCGACGCCAAGGCTTTTGAGCCTCCGGCCGGACGGGGGTCGGAGGCGAGGAGCCACGTCAAGGTGGCTAGCGCGGCGCTGACGAGCGCGACGATGTGGAAGGCTAGCCGCCAGCCGGGGACGCCGAGGACGGTGGTGGGCGCGAGCAGCACGCCGAGGGAGCCCCCCACCATGGGTCCCAGGCCGCGCGCCATCTCCACCCACCCGAACGCCGAGCCGCGCGTGGAGTCGTCGCTGTAGTCGGCCACCAGGGAGTAGATCGCCGGTACCACCAGCGCCAGCCCGACGCCGTTGAAGCCCCTCGCGAGCGCCATCTGCAACAGAGCTCTCCTTTATTTTGCACCGTGCTAAAGCGCGGTTGTCGATCGCTTCGCGGCAGGAGGCGCAAGAGCCAAAGGAAAATAGGCCCACGTGTCAGTGGGAGGAGGCAACCGAGGGGCAAGTGGCGGTTGCTGACCTGGAGAAAGGTTCCCGAGACGCCGACAAGCAGGGTGGCCACGGCCCAGAGGAAGGCCCCCGCGGCCACGATGCGCGCGCGGTCGTGGCGCGCTGCCGCGCACGCCGCGAGCGGGTAGCACGCGGCCTGCACGAGCGCGCGGCACAGCGTGAGGGAGCCCAGCGCGGTCGGGGACGCGCCCAGCGCCGCGCCCACCTCCCTGTACACGGCCGGCAGCAGCGCCTCGTCCGCGCGCTCCAGCAGCGCCGCCACGCTCACAAGCGCCAGCGTCCATTGCCGCCGCCGCCGCCTTGGCACGTCGCTGCTCATGCTCCCCATTCCTCCCACAGTCGCGCGCCTCACGTCCTCCCAACTCGCCTGGTCACTCTGGGAGTTGATTTTGGTTTTGCTTATCGATCTTCGTACCACATGTTCGTCGCATGTACTCCTAAACATATACTTTTTTCTTGGGAGTGCATTGACTTGAGGCGGATACGATTAACGATGCTTGCAAGCAAGGATTAATATACGCTTGGGAATGCCCGCACGGTTTGCTTTTGACAGCTACACCGGCGACTCGAGTTCCACGAGTAATTGTGTCGGTGTTTTGATTGACTACTACTGGAGATCTTGCTATATAAGTCACGGGTTGTATCTATCATATAACCTTTCGTAGAATTCACTGCCAATATACGACTAAGTCTTCGGCTTCGATTGCTTTAGGACTAACGACTAAAGTAACCATCGAAGCAGCATTTCAAGGAGTATGTCAAGGGACCGGACGAGAAATCAGAGAGTAAGCGTTGAAAGTGCGGATAATATTTTAATTTAAGATTTGATTATAAGGTAAAGATTATAAATAATTAGAGATACATATATCGATATTATCGGTAGCCAACTCATTGCACTTCTAAATATACTCAACAAAATGATTACAATAGGAGAGAAAAACTGATCGTACGATCAACTTACAGTCGGGTGTGATGATGAACAGGAAGAAGTGCAGACTTGATGCAGTGCAGATCGTAGATGTCATAGTGAAACGAGTAGTCATAGGATGTAGAACAGAGAGCGGTCATACAGATGTGCTGCCCAGAAACCTTATTGTCGCGTCGTGCAGATGAACTCAGCGATAATGGTTCAAAGATATCCGCTCTCCCTCCTTCCTGATGCACGCCGAGGAGAAGGGATGGCTTGGTTCGACAGCTCAATTCCTCAGCACAGTGATCAGAGAGGAAGTTGAAAAAATAGAATGAATCGATCTCTTGATTTGGACGTCTCTAGATCATTTTAAAGGTCGAGGCAATTACTCTCTAGTAACTGCATATTTAAACCACTGATAACTACTAATTCAAATCAATTAATGGTCATTAAGTACTATGGTCTACAACTTCGACCAGTATATTACGATCACACTGGTCTATGGCTTCGACCAGATTATTTCGACCATACTAGTATATGTCTTTGACCACACTAGTCTAAGATTTCGACCAACCTGGTCTAAGACCTCTGGTCTGAGACTTCGACCACACTCATTTAAAACTTCTGGTCTAAGATTTTGACTACCCTGGTCTAAGACTTCCACCACACTGGTCTAAGACTTTGCATGCTTTGGAATTTTAGAAATGAATAAGTATTTCCACATATGTGCCCAATTCCAACAATCCCTCACCAATTCCAAAGCAAACAACAAAAAGAAATGATAAAGATTATTGTGCTGAAAAGTTGTTGATATACCAATATTTCAGTGTAAGTCCCGTATGGGTTGAACTTGTATATAAAATAACAAGATTCATCTTCTCACAACTTATGAATGGACTATATCTTGAATTTACAGTTTTTCATAATTAGATATCACTTTAAATCTCAACTGATACTAGGCTGTCAAAGAACCAAGCCTAAACGAAATATTATTTGGTCATGCTCCCTTATCTGCTCATGAGTTTTCTATAGAATGTCATATTCTCGTGAACTACGGCATCACAATTAAGCTTAAGTAGGTGTATTCATTTTAGATATCATGTAGGCTAATACCTTTTTCCCTCATTGGATACTAGAATACGTTAAGCCTTTTAGCCATCATTCCAAACAGTTGAGAGTACTTTGTCTATTAAGACACAGGTACACATATTATTATAATGTACTTTCTTGTTCAAACATCAACTTGTTTTTCCCATTGCCTAAGTCACGGGATCTCCGATCAAAAAGGTATGGGTTACTGTTTAGTTGTAACTCCAATAGGTTTCATTCTCATGTCCATAAACGCAACGGAAATCGCCTTCTGTGCTAGCCCCTTTGTGAAAGGGTCTGCCAGATTTTTCTCATTGCGAAAATAATTCATAGTAATCACTCCGAGTTCCTCACTTTTCTTACAGATTTAAGCCTACGCTTCACATGTCTGGAGGACTTCATGTTATCCTTAGTACTTGTAACCTTAATCAACACTGTTTAATTATCACAGTACGTTAGGATTGCCGGTGTTGGTTTCTCAACCAGTAGTTAGTCCAACAGAAGCTCTCTAAGTCATTCAGCCTCAACAGTAGCTATGTCTAGTGCTATAAGTTTTGCTTCCATGGTTGACCTCGTCAATATGGTCTGTTTACACGACCTTCATGAAATTGCAGCACCTACAAGGGCAAACACATACCCACTTGTAGCTTTGATTTCATCTGCATCAAAGATTCAATTTGAATCACTATATCCTTCTAATACAGATTGTTGGACCGAAAAGGCGACTAGAGGGGGGTGAATAGGAGCACGCTCACTTTTTCACAAATAATGGATTCAATAATATTTTACTCCAGTAGCTATGGAAGCTATGAAGATCAATATATCAGTACAACGGAAAACTAATATTGAATCTAATATAAACACCTAAGCAAAACGATAAAAACAACAAAGATTAAAGCACATCGGTCTTGGCTGCCGGTCGGACCGGCCTTGGCGGTCGGATCATTGCCTTGGGTCGTCGGACCGATTTCCGGCCGGCTCGGCCGGTACACGCAAGCGGTCGACACGCCTCGAATGCAGTTGAAAAACCCGATGACGAAGATGCAAATAGATGAAACTTTTGATCTACTAATCCAAACTTGATGAAACTTAGAACACACCTTCTCTATGATATCAGTGACCTATTCCAATCGAAGATTATGATAATTCTTGAATGAATCAAGATCCTTTTCGTTTGATCAAAGAAGGGTTCAAACCGGATCAAAACGAAAACTAGGTCAAAGCTCTTGCTCATGGGTGATTGATGATCAAGATGATCCTAGATAGATTCCCACACGTCACAGCAAGCTAGATCACGTAAAGAAACTACGTAAAAACTCACGGGTCAAAGAAAGACCTAAAATTATCAAATAGAGAGAAAGAACGCAATGAGACAAAACATTGATCAACCTTTCCTTTGATTGATTGATATGATCAGGGCTTACAGCCACTCCATCAATGGAGGACAATGCTCAATCCAAGAGCACAAAAATCACATCAAACATCAAGAACCCTAGCCTCCACAAAAGCTCTCCCTAAGAAAATTAGGGTTTACAAGAATTACAAAAGAGGCGAAGCAAAAGTGCAGCTACCTCCCTCTCCTATTTATAGTTTAGCACAATTTAAGCATAAGACAATCTTGATTTTTCATATTTCACAAGAGCAGTTTTAGAATCTCAAGAACACACAAAGCTCAAGTAATGGTCAATTTTAGATTCAAGAGCTAACAAAGCAATTCTGACAGGGCCAATATCACAAAATGAGCACTAATTGTGCAACTAGCTAAAACATAAAAATTACAATTTGTAGTTCGAGTTGTTTTAGAGTTCTAGCTCATGCAGCAAAGACTTATCCGTATATGTGAAAATATGATAATTCTAGCAAGTCACAGAACTAGACATGGCATTGAGCAAGAATTGAAATACTAAAGCTCCAAAGGGTAATAGGCAAAGCTTCATCAATTTTAAAAGATAAGCAGAAAATCTTATATTACAATGCATCTTTTTGGATTTTTCATACCACTTGTTGTATTTTTCATATGAATGCAATATGATACAATGAGATGCAATAAAAAGCCTAAAAACCTAAAAAATTCAAAAAAAAATCAATAAGTTCAGAAAACGAAAAAGAAAATATCAAAAGAACAAGGTAAGATCAGAAAAAAATTGAACTCCCCCTCAAACCAACCCATAGAGATAAATTACCCCTAACTCGCTTCTCAATGTGACAAACCTAGTTGGGTCTAAAGGCTTGGTGAGGATATCAGCCAGTTGAGCATCGGACTCTACAAAGTGTAGCACAATATCACCCTTCTCGACATGGTCTCTAAGGAAATGATAGCGAATATCTATGTGCTTAGTCCTAGAGTGTTGCACAGGGTTCTTTGCAATATTAATGGCAGAAGTGTTATCACAGAAAAGAGGAATGCTAGCAAAATTTAACCCATAATCTTTAAGAGTGGTTACCATCCACAAAATCTGACTACAGCAACTAGCAGCAGCTACATATTCAGGTTCAGCAGTGGATTGTGCAACAGAAGACTGCTTCCTAGAAGACCAAGATACAAGAGAAGTGCCTAGAAAGTGACAAGTGCCTGAGGTACTCTTCCTATCAAGCCGACAGCCCGCAAAATTAGAATCAAAAAACCCCCGAATGGACAATGATGAATAACATGAATACCAAATACCATACAGAAGGGTAGAGTGTAAATACCTGAATATACGCTTAACGGCTTGGCGATGGGAAGTCCTCGGAGACGCTTGAAACCTCGCACAAAGGCAGACCGTGAAGTGGATGTCCGGTATCGAGGCCGTCAGGTACAGAAGGGAACTGATCATGCTGTGGTACTCGCGTTGATCTATGGCTTCTCCTTCCTCATCTGGATCCAAAACAGCCGAAGTTGCCATAGGAGTGGAGATTGGCCTGCAGTCACCCATGTCGAAATGTTTGAGCAAGTATTTAGTGTACTTCGTCTGATGGATGAACATTCCTTCCTTGCATTGCTTAATTTGAAGTCCCAAAAAGTAATTGAGCTCTCCCATCATACAACATCTCAAATTCCCTGGACATAGTCTCAGAAAAGCTGGAAACAAGAGCATTAGAAGAACCACCAAAGATAATATCATCAACGTAAATTTGAGCAAGCAGGAAGTCATTACCACGCCTAAGAATGAACAAAGTCTTGTCTATCTTACCCATCTCAAAATTATTCTTAAGCAAGAAGGTCTTAAATCTATCATACCAGGCTCTAAGGGCTTGCTTAAGACCATACAAGGCTTTGGATAGCTTGAACACATGATTTGGGTACTTGGGATTCTCAAAGCCCAGGGGTTGCCTAACATAAATTTCCTCCTCAATGAAACCATTTAAAAAAGCACTTTTAACATCCATCTGATATAATCTAAAGCCCTTAGATGCAGCAAATGCAAGCAGAATGCGAATGGCTTCTAGTCTAGCAACAGGAGCAAAAGTCTCATCAAAATCCAACCCCTCAACTTGGCAAAAACCCTAAGCTACCAACCTAGCCTTGTTTCTAATTACAGAACCATGCTCATTTTGTTTGTTTTTGAAAACCCAGCGGGTTCCTATAACATTATGGCCACTATGAGGATCTACTAGGTTCCAAACCTTATTCCTCACAAAATTCTCTAACTCCTCATGCATGGCATTAACCCAGCTAGAATCCGATAAAGCATGTGATATATCGCGAGGTTCAAAAGAAGCAACAAATGTAGAATGAGAGTAGAGATTTGGATCATTATACCTGGAGCGAGTGACTCGCTCATGGAGATTACCTATTATCTGATCCGGGGGGTGCTGCCTTTGAATGTGAAGTGGTGCACTCGGAGAAGAAAATATCTATTCGACCTCCGCAGGTACTGCTGATGATGAAGATGTAGCAGGAGCCTCATCGAAAGGCGAAGTAGTCACAGCAGGGTCTTATGCTGGAACAGGAGCATCAACAGCAGCAGGTGGAAGAACATCATCGAGTCCTTCATCATCTTCCTCTATAAATATGTTCTCTGTCACCTGTGTATCACCTGAAATATCTGATCTAGCTCCAGAGCTAGTCTCATCAAAAGTGACATTGCATGTCTCCTAAACAAGGTTAGTTTCAGCATTAAACACCCGAAAACCCCTCGAATGTGCAGGATAACCCAGAAATAAACCATCAAAAGTTCTAGACTCAAATTTATCTAGGTTACCTGTCTTGAGAATAAAACACTTGGATCTAAAGACTCAAAAAAGCGAAACAGATGGTTTTCTACCAAATCGAAGCTCATAAGCAGTCTTGCCCAAAGAAGGCCTCACAAAGACACGATTAGCAATATGGCAAGCAGTAGCAACATATTCGACCCCAAATCTCATCGGTATGCTATACTCATCTAGCATCGTCCTAGCCATCTCGACCAGGGTCATGTTCTTCCTTTCCACAACGTCATTTTGTTGAGGGGCGTGTGGAGAAGAGAACTGGTGCTCAATACCACGCTCAGTACAAAAAGAAGCAAATGAGACATTCTTGAACTCTGTGCCATTGTCACTACGGATCGCTCTTAAGGCACCCGGAAGTTTAAAAGCCAAACGAAGAACCAGATCATGATAAAACTCACAAGCTTCATCCTTCGAAGCAAGAAAGAACACCCAAGTGTATCTAGAAAAATCATCGACTATGACAAGAATGTACCATTTTTCACCAACTGACCGAACCCTAGCAAGACCAACAGTATCCATATGAAGCAACTGCCCCGGTCCGTCAGTCATAACCATAGTCACTGAATGGTGTGAGGCGGCAACTTGTTTGCCATGCCTACAAGGCGCACATACAGCATCTTTGACGGCTTTGAGTTTGGGCAAACCTCTCATAAGCTCAAGGTTGCTAATTCGCGTCAGATGATCAAAACCAATGTGCCCCAACCGACGATGCCAAAGCCAGAACTCAGAAGAAGAAAATGAAATCAAGCATTTGAGAGAACCAGCAAGAGATTCAGAAAAGTTAGCTCCAAAAAACCTAGCAACACTAGTAATTCCAAAAACAAACTAACCAGTTGAATCAAGCACCCGACAAATATTTTTCTTAAATATAGTTTTATAGCCATCATCAAGAAGTTGAGACACATAAAGAAAATTAAACCTTAACTTGTCCACAAGGGCGACGTCCTTAAGGATGAAACTGTCGTTCACCCTGATCAAACCCGTTCCTTCAATCCGCTCTTGTTTATCATCTCCAAAGGTGATAAAATCATCACCTATCGACCGCGTGAAAGAGGTAAACCATTTTGAGTCTCCGGTTATGTAGCGTGAACAGCCGGAGTCGACGAACCACGTATCCTACCTCTTTCCGCGGTAATCCTGAAAATCAAGGAACAGAAGAACGATGTGTCTCAACATCAAGTTAGTTAAACAAGACTTAGGAACCCAGTACTGAGACATACGTCTGCGAGTAGTATGCAAAGCAGAAGTGCTATCCTTGATTTTACTTAAGGTTCTGTTATGAGCAAGTATTAAAGTAACATGAGAGTTATCCTGTCTAGGAACATGATGATGAACATGTGATGCAAATCCTAAACCAGGTTTCTTCTTTCTATGTTACCATGTCTCATAGAATCTCTAGGTTGATTAGATGAAGTTCTAGCAAAAATTTTCTTATCATTTTTCAACCTACGCCAACAGAACTCAATCAAATGTCCATCCTTTTTATAATAGGTGCAATGATACTTTATACCACTAGAGAGAGCACCCTTAGACTTAACAGATGGCTGGGCAATACCTGCAGATTTAAAAATAGTTTTTGCATGTTGTGTTTTAAATTCAATTAACCTTTTTCCAAAATTTGAGTAACTTTTCGATTAGAATTATTTTGAACATAATTGTATCCTAATCCTTGCTTCTTATAAGTAGTTTTAGACTTGTCCAGAATCATGTTTAATTGTTTCTTACCTTTAGAGAATTTTTCTAAGGTATTCTTAAGATAAGCATTTTCATCTTTAAGATTAACACATGATTCACAGGTTTTACCTTTAATGGCTCTAGCATATTTCTCCTTATATAAAGCAGTTTCAAGTTTAAGGGCTGGACATGAAGCACATGTAGAAGACTCAATAATATCCTTAAGCTTGACATATTTAGCTCTAGCTGCTTCTAAGATATCTTTGACTTCATGTTCGCGTTCTAATCAGAAAGTGCAAAGGTTAGAATCAACAGCTCCAGAAATAACTAACTTGCTAGACTCTAAGCATTTTTCACATGGAGTAGATTTAACCTCAACTAGCTTAGTCCTAGCATTTTCAAGTTGTTGCAAGGCAATATTATGAGCAGATTGCAGTTTAGCAAATTCTGAATGCAAAGCATGGCAGGATAAACATTCATCAAATTCAAGACTCTTAGCATTCTCAAGTTCTAAAGTCAAGTTACCTATTTGAGACTCTAAATCCTTGTTCATAGCCATGATATATTCTAAAGCCTTATCCTGACTCATAAGTTGCTCAAACATAGATCCACATCTATCAGAAAGGACATCATAGGAAGGAGGTACCTCATTGTTGTCATCATCAACGGAGTCGGCCATGAAGCACAAGCCGGTGAAGTCCTTGGCCTTCCCTTTCTTCTTGTTTTGAGGGATCTCCTCCTCCTTGTCCCCCTCGCTCCCGGAGTCCACATCGCTTAATGATTGATCCTCAAAAGCGGCAAGCACCCGGTGAGCGACCTTCGTCAGCTTGGCAGTATCAAACCTTGAGTTGTTCCATTGAGGCTTTTTCCAAGCTGGCTTTCCCTCCTTATGGTTACTCTTACCTTTCAGCTTGGGGTAATTTGACCGAATATGATTGAGCTCACCACACTCATAGCAAGTCACGGGACCTCCTCTTTTTCTGTTTCTCATATTGTTGTAGACCCGTGTGACCTTTTTGACTAGGAGAGCCAACTCAGCCTCAGGGAGACTCTCAAACTCCTCTTCATGGATTGTAGATAAACCTGCAAGCGAAAATCCAGAAGAAGACTCAAAAGACCCATAAGATGCACTCTTGAGTGGGTCTACTACCAAAGCCATATTTTCATTCTTGGGATGATTAATCCTCTTGATCTCATGAGTCTTGAGCTTGCTATAGAGCAGCTCCAAAGTCAGATCAGAAAGGTTTACATTCTCCTCAATGGATGTAGCCTTTATCTCCCACTCCTTGGTGCTGATTGCAGCCAAGAGATGGGTGGTATTTTTAGATTGAGAATATTCAATACCAACAACTTTCATCTGATTTATCACTTTATTAAAGCGACTGAAAATGTCATCGATGCTCTCTCCAGGACGCATCTCGAATCTGTTGTATTCACGCTTATAGACTGTTTGGCGTACTTTCTTGACTTGGAACGAACCCTCATGATAAGTTTTGAGAGTGTTTCAAATCTCATGCGCAGTCTCAAGATTGTAAATCCTATCATACTTCTGTCTCCCAAGCCCGCCATACAAGATATTTTTAGCCTTATTGTTGTTAGCCAAAAGGGCTTCTGAAGCCGGCGTAGCAACTTCGGGCACCACTAGCGGGACTCGAACAACCTCCCATATAGCGTGTCCTTCGCTCTCAAGGAAGACTCGCATGTGATTCTTTCAATAGGCATAGTCGTGCCCATCGAAGATATGCGGCTTTGTGGAGTATCTATCCATCGCCAAGTTCAGTGACCGGTTAAGATCAAGATTGAACTAACCGGGCTATGATATCACTTGCTGGACCGAAAAGGCGACTAGAGGGGGGTGAATAGGAGCACACTCACTTTTTCACAAATAATGGATTCAATAATATTTTACTCCAGTAGCTATGGAAGCTATGAAGATCAATATATCAGTACAGCGTAAGATTAATATTGAATCTAATATAAACCCCTAAGCAAAACGACAGAAACAACAAAGATTAAAGCACATCAGTGCGCTGCCGGTCGGACCGGTGGCCACGAAGGTGATCGATCATCGCCCCCGCCTCGATTGAAAACCCGATGACGAAGATGCAAATATATGAAACTTTTGATCTACTAATCCAAACTTGATGAAATTTGGAACACACCTTCTCTATGATATCAGGGACCTATTCCAATCGAAGATTATGATAATTCTTGGATGAATCAAGATTATTTTCCGTTTGATCAAAGAAGGGTTCAAAACCGAGTCAAAACGAAAACTAGGTCAAAAACCGAGTCAAAACGAAAACTAGGTCAAAGCTCTTGCTCGTGGGTGATTGATGATCAAGATGATCCTAGATAGATTCCCACACGTCACAGCAAGCTAGATCATGTGAAGAAACCATGCAAAAACTCACGGATCAAAGAAAGACCTAAAATCATCAAATAGAGAGAAAGAACGCAATGAGACAAAACATTGATCAACCTTTCCTTTGATTGATTGATATGATCAGGGCTTACAGCCACTCCATCAATGGAGGACAATGCTCAATCCAAGAGCACGAAAATCACATCAAACATCAAGAACCCTAGCCTCCACAAAAGCTCTCCCTAAGAAAATTAGGGTTTACAAGAATTGCAAAAGAGGCGAAGCAAAGGTGCAGCCACCTCCCTCTCCTATTTATAGTGGAGGCTTAGACCTTCTAGAAGTTTGACTCAATTGGGATCCCGTTAAGGCCCAAAACAAACGGGACACTTACGCACGTATTTTAATGCGTCGTCTTTATCTCCCCTTGACCTAACTAGCTACACCTTGCGCCATCTTGCGCCTCGGATTAGCTAATAGGTCATCCTTGTCCATCTTGCACCACGCTTGAGTACATTGACCTCACCCGGCATCGTCGACCGTTCTGGACCTCAACTCTCCAAGTCTAGTCCCGATCATCCTCGCCGTTGACCGTCGTTGACCACCAAGCAATGCACAACAATAGACAAGTAAACCGAATTTGGGAACAAGTTCTTCACAACTTGACTTATGTTAGTCAAAACATGCATCATGCACCATATATGCCCTGAAACTCATGACTTTGACCTAACACACGAATATCGCCCCTCAAGGACCGACGATCAAAGTGAAAACCGGTCGATCGCCCCTGTGGTCGGCTCGATCACCACCTCGGCTCGTCCGACCGCCACCTATGGGCCGGTCTAACCGCCAGCTGGGACTTAGTCATTTTTCCTCTCTGAAAAACCGAAACCTACTTGAATTTTCAAACCAATAGAACTTTTGATTGGAGACTCCAAAAATTATGGGACCAAGTGCAATAGAATCCCCTCTCTTGCCTACACCCTCTATTTTTGACCCAGCTCAATTCTCACTTTCAGAATCGGCGGTCCGATCGCCACTAAGGTCGGGTCAAACGCCATGGATCGATCAAACCGCCACCACTGGCGGTCGGACCGATTCGGCTCGACAAAGATGCCAACTTTGTCGAAAACACGTGAAACGATAAACCATTAACGCCATTACCAATTGTCACATCATCCTAATATCTGGAGCATATCCCCATGATATCCACACATATGGATACCCAGTATAGTAAATTCCATATGAGGTTGTGCCTCTCAAGTAGCGCAACACTCTCTCGAGTGCCTCCTAGTGATCATCTTCTGGGTTAGAAGTAAACCGACTTAATTTGCTCACAGCAAATAATATGTCTGGTCTTGTGGCACCGTATAGATACATAAGGGACTCAATAATTTATGAATATCTTAATTGATATTTGCCTAATCCCTTATTCTTTCGAAGCTTAACACTGACATCATAAGGAGTTGGGAAATCTTGCAGTTCTCAAAACCGAACTGGCTCAAGATTTTCTCAGCAAAATGGATTGGTTCAAAGTGATCCTATCCTCAATTTTGATCAATTTGATATTCAGAATAATACTTGTCTCTCCTAGGTCTTTCATATCAAAGCATCTAGATAAAAAAGATTTGACCTTGTCAATAACAATATTGTTTGTCCCAAATATAAGTATGTCATCGATATACAAACACAAAATCACTCCTTGACCCCCACCATAACGATAATACACACACTTATTTGTCTTATTCACAGAAAAACCAGCATAAGTTAAAGTTTTATCAACCTTCACGTGCCATTGTTTAGGTTCTTGCTTTAGGCCATACAAGAATTTGATTAATTTGCATACCTTACTTTCCTGTCCAGAAATCACAAAACCATCTAATTGCTCTATATAGATTTCTTCCTCTAACCCTCCATTAAGGAAATTTGTTTTCACATCCATTTGATGAATGTGTAGACTATGAGAAGAAGTTAATGCAATGAGCACACGAATGGTGGCCAATTTGGCAAGAGGAGACTAAGCATCAAAATAATCATTACCTTCTTTCTGGGTATAACCATTGGCCACAAGTCTTGCCTTGTACTTATCAATAGTATCGTCAAGTTTCATTTTATTTTTAAAGATCCACTTGCACCCAACAAGTTTGCACCCGATAGGGCGATCAGTAATCTCCCAAGTCCCGTTAGCCATGATGGAATCCACCTCGCAATGAACTGTCTCTTTCTAATACTCAGCATCAGGTAATGCATAAGTCTCTGAAAGAGTGTTTGGCACATCATCCATGAGATATACAATAAAGTATTCTCCAAATGTTTTCTCAACTGTTTGTCGCTTGCTCCTACGCAAAGCTTCTTCGATTAAATTGTTATATTCCCTAGGAATATCACAAACTGGTGATATATCACTCATTGGTTCAGAGATGGTGGTAGATTTAAAATTACTATTATTCCTAGTTTGATTATCTCCAGATCGAGAAGTACTACCTGCAGTTCTCATAGGATAAATATCTTCAAAAAATGAAGCCTCTCTGGACTCCATTATTGTGTTAACAATAATCTCAGGAGTTTTTTTTACTACTAAAAATCTATATATCGTGTTGTTATGAGCATATCCCAATAAGACACAATCGACTAATTTAGGTCCAAGTTTTCTCTTTTTTTGCAATGGTATATTGACTTTTGTCAAATATCCTCTGAGTTCGCAGAAAATTAACATTGAGTTTCCTTCCCTTCCATCCCTCATACGGAGTAATCTCACATCTTTTAGTGATTGTTTTGTTTAGAATGAAAGTTGTTGTCAAAATAGCTTTCCCCCACCATATCTTAGGTATACCGGCACTCTCCAACGTTGCATTCACCAAGTCTGTTATTGTCCGGTTTTTCCTCTCAATTCCTCAGTACAGTTGATCAACGAGGAAGATGGAAAAATAGAATGAATCGATCTCTTGATTTGGACGTCTCCATATCATTTTAAAGATCGAGACAATTACTCTCTAGTAACCACATACTTAAATCATTGGTAACTGTTAATTCAAAACTAATTAATAGTCATTAAGCAATGTTTATTGATCATGATTGTACACTGATCTAAAGCTTCAACCACTGGTCTACAGGTTTCGACTAGTGTATTATGATCACACTGGTATAAGGATCCGACCAGATTATTTCGACTATACTAGTATATACCTTCGACCACACTGGTCTATGTCTTCAACCAACCTTGTCTAAGACCCCTGATCTAAGATTTCGACCACCCTAATCTAAGATTTTGCATACTTTGATATTTAAAAATGAATGGATCTTAACGTATATGTATCCAACTCCTACGGTAAGTCCATTCCAATTCCAACGGTAAGTCCATTTCACCGCAGACAGACAAGAAAAGTTGTGCTCTCAGAGGAATGAAGCCAACAAACTAGCATTTTCGTGGCATTCAGAGAACAGGATTATTATTGTTGCAGTAACTAGAGCATTACTAGATTTTAAAGTAAATTCATGACACACTAAATAAGGACTAAATCACTGACAGTACAATACCCTGAAAAACATAGCTCATGTACACCCAACAAACTACTCGGCAAATGCTCAAACTGGGCCAGCACAATATGCCCTGCAAATCCCAGCTTCTGCAAGACGATAACACATTACGCCTCCTCAGAGTCCTCGTCCTCCGAGGGGTTCGCCAGAGCCAGCTCCTCTGAAACGTATGCAAGCCCCTGCATCAGCCTCACGACCTCTGCCGCGTCGTCCAGGTAGTACTTCGCCTTGCTCGGATTGCGACCGACGGTGCAGGCAAATACCTCTGCCTTGGATGCCAGCGAGTCTCCGCAAGCAGCGCTGGTGATGAGCTGAAACATGTCCTCGTCGGACCGGTCGTCCCCGATGCAGAGGACGAAGTCGGCGTACAGGCCCCTCTCCTGCCTAATTGCCAGCAGGCGTCGCGCCACCAGGCCTTTGCTCACACCCTGTTAGGACAAAAATCTTGTGACGACGCTTGATTTGTGCGAAGTGTGTGAAGAAATGAAACGAGAATAAGACTTCACCTGCGGGTTAACTTCAACAGAGTGAACAGTACTCTTCACTGAAACCGGTTCGTTCATAAGCACGCTCTCGAGATGGTCAACGAGCTCCTTAGCTTGGCATGACCCGAAGTCAGGGTCTGCGTCTTCATAGTTCCAGACGAGCACCGTCTCCCTGTTCTCGATTCGTGAACCGTCCGTCGTCTCGCTGTAGAGGCTCATAACAGGCTCTGCAATCTGCTTCCAGCTGCAGTCTGCAGCGGCAATACAGGTCTTCCATTCTGCATCCCTCTTGTCCCTTTTTTAAGTAGGACGCATTTTAAGAATTAGACATCCTGGAACTAGACAGTTTTAAACAATGCTACAATAGGTCATGTTAAACTTCGGAGTTGCGCGCCATAGCAAGTAAAAATGGCAACAAAATTCACATATTCCATTTCAATGTTGAACATGATGTTTCATTAATGTGTTTCTATTGAACTTTCTGTCAATTGTTAGTTGACGTACTGAAGCGTTTCTCCATAATGTGACAACATGTTATACTTTGTATAATGATGTAGATCCTAATCGCAAACTAAGCTTTAGTTGATCCTTGTTATATCTTAGAACTAGTTAGATAACATGGACAGAAAGAAAGAAAAAAAAGATGATCTGCGTATGTAAGTCTGTATGTTGAGCCCTGTGCTAAGCTTGCAAGAATGCACACAAGAGCGAAGCAAGCCTTAAGCACATACCTCAGAAAGTAACCGTGCTCAGCTGCCATGCCAAGGTTCTCACAAGGGAACCACTCATCGAGCGTGTGCCGCTCAAACCCGCTGCAAAGGAACACCACATTGTTCTTATCCCGGCACAAGCTGTTCAGTATCTTGACCGATTTGGCTGTCGGGCTCTTAGAAATCGCCTGTGGCATCAGCGTGCCATCGTAGTCCAGCAGAATCGCGCGTGTCTTCGCCCTCCTGTAGGCCAGAACAATGTGCTCCATGGCAAGCTTCCTAAAGCTCAGGTCAAGCGAGACCACCCTAAACCTCAGGCCAAAGCCGATTCCCCAGCACCGCCGCTGCGCGTGATCCTTGCAGGTCCTCTCAAGGTCCTGCAGGAAACTGTTAGCCCAGAAGCTGACGTCGTGCGTGCTCACGTAGCGGTAGTGCTTGTCATGGCGCATGTTCTTCTCCTTCTCAGACAGCACAAGGGCACTCTCCATCGCATCGGCCACGGCCTCGATGTTCCATGGGTTCACCCTGACAGCGCCGCTCAGCGATGGAGAGCATCCCATGAACTCCGACACCACCAGCATGCTCTTCTTCTCTTCTGGGTTGCTCAGCCGCAGTATGTTGTCCAGCTTCTCATTGCCTTGTCGGGAGACAACGTACTCATAGGGGATCAAGTTCATGCCATCCCGGACCGCTGTCACCAGGCACACCTCGGCAATGACATAGTACGCGACGCGTTCATAAAACTGCAATGGCTGATCGATCAGCACCACTGGCTCATACCCGGGCGCACCATACTCCTCATTGATCCGCTGCACCATGGCATCCGTCTCCGCCCGCACCTCGTCAACGTCCTTTCCCCGGCCCCGCGCCGGGTTCGCGACCTGCACCAGCACCAGCTTCCCCCGCCACTCGGGATGCTGCCGCAGCAGCTCCTCCATGGCGAGCAGCTTAAGGCTGATCCCCTTAAAGATGTCCATGTCGTCGACGCCCAGCATGACGACCCTCCCCTTCCCCGAGTACGTCTCCATCAGCTCAGCCACCTTCGCCTCGGTCTCCGGCAACCCGAGCACCGTCTTGAGCTGCTCCATGTGCACCCCGCCCGGCAGGATCTTGATGCTCACAGTCCGGCCGTAGTACTCCAAGCAAATGTGCCCCCGCTTCGACTCGTAAGACAGCCCGAGCATCCGGCCGCAGCACGACAGGAAGTGGCGGGCGTAATCGAAGGTGTGGAACCCGATGAGGTCCGAGTTCAGCAGGGCGCGCAGCAGCTCCTCGCGCACGGGCAACGTCTTGTAGATCTCCGACGACGGGAACGGCGAGTGCAGGAAGAAGCCAAGCTTGATGCGGTTGAAGCGCTTGCGCAGGAAGGTGGGCAGCACCATGAGGTGGTAGTCGTGCACCCACACGAAGTCGTCGTCCGGGTTTATCACCTCGAGCACCTTATCGGCGAATATCTTGTTCGCGGAGACGTACGCCTGCCACAGCGCGCGGTCGAAGCGGCCGCCGAGGTCGGGGGAAAGCGGTAGCATGTAGTGGAAGAGCGGCCAGAGGTGCTGCTTGCAGAAGCCATGGTAGTAGCGCGCGGCGATGTCGTGGGGCAGGAACGCCGGGACGCAGTTGTATGACTCGAGGAGCGACTGCGCGACGGCGTCCTGGTCGGCCGGCGGGATGTCGTCGCGGAGGCAGCCGATGTAGATGAAGTCCATGGTGGGGGACGACGAGGAGTGGTGGAGGTGACGGAGGAGGGAGTCCTCGTCCCAGGAGAAGGTCCATGGCTCGGACGGCAACGCCGGGCGGTGAACCCGGATAGGGAGGTGGTTGGCGACCACGATGGTCCGCGGGTGCGGCGACGGGGACGGAGTGGAGGGGGACGCCGGGGAGTCGTCGATGAGCCCCGCGGTGGTCACAACCCGCGGGAGCCGCCGCCGGAGCGCGCCGAGCGCGGCCGGCGCCGGCGCCTGGTCAGCCGCGCCGGTGGCCAGGTCCAGGAGGTTGGAGTAGGAGCGGGACACCATGGCTGCCTGGTTCTTGCAAGGATTTGAGTGGAGTTTCGGATCAAAGATTTGGGCTTTTGATGGAGGAAGCACAGTTCTTGGTGGGACCTATAATGGTGACGAATCGAGGCAAAACAGCGCAAGAATTGGGGAGGCAATTGAAGAGAGGGGGTACGATTTTTAGCTAGTAATGAGGCTGATGTGCTCCAAACAACGTACTGGGCAAGAAAGAACGGGATATCAGACAAAAGCGCAAGAAAAAGATGAAAGAAATCGAACCCTGAAGAATCTGAGCCACACTCAAGAGGCCGCTCCAACTCTAGACGATCTGGAGCTGCTCATGTTGCATACTTGCATGAGAGGAAGGAGGAGGCAGGGGAGAACGGCTTTAATAACCATTGCTCACCTCACCAGCATCCTCATGGAGACCTCCTTGGGTTGATCAAAACGACCGGGACAAAAGAGTTGCATAGGGCAGCATGACATGTCGCAGAGAGTGATAGAGACTGCAAAAATTTCCAGCTCCTCTCTTTGTGGCAGATGGATCAAAGTTGAGCGAGGAAAGTACACGAAAAAGGAACGCAAGGAGATGACGAGCTTATTCGGAGATCAAGAGGAGGGGTTCTTTGGTTTGGTGGTGGTGTTTGGATCTTTCGGTAGCTCCTCTCCCAAGACGCTCGCAACTCGCAAGCACACACAGCTCCTGAAATAATTGGGGTGTAAATTTACGAGGGGGAGTGAGGGAGATTGATTGGTGGCCGTTTCCATCATTTATTCGTTTTATATTGGTAGGAGACAGTGAAAGAGCCTGGAGGCGATTAATTAAAGAGCGGACGACGAAATATGGAGAAAGAAATGTAGTACCAGTTTGCACTGGAATTTCTTGCTTATTTCGCTGATACCGACTAACTTTACATGATTCTTATTCCCAATATTGCGTTCCTCGGTGATGAATTGGTTCGCATTGGTGGGGTTTATCGTCCACTCCCATTTAGTGTGATCTCCAAGTCAAATTTGAGGAAATGTTGCTGAAAGTGATAGCCAAAACAAGAAAGGTGAAACTAAAATTACACCTGTAAGGGCCATTTGGGTTGTAGGATCTCCAAAGCAATTTCCAAAGGTTTACACTATCTGCAAAACTCTTACGTTCCGAATTTGCCGCAAGTGTTAGATTTTTCATAATGCGCCCGTACTATGTCGGGTATTTGAAAGATAAAACACTAAGAATGTTGTAACTGACTCCACTAAGCAGTAACAGATTGAGATTGACACAAAATGAACGCTGCAAGAACAGAAAGAGTAAAAATGAACTGTCTCCACTCACATATCAAAACCATATACTGCCTATATTACATGCTCTCTTCCCAAAAGAGAATATTGTACATGAGATGTATCCATCTAGGCTTGTCACAATCCTCCTCAGCTCTCCCCAAGGGAAACTTACTAGTAATACTAATTTAGATTAGCGGCAGGGAATCTTGATCAATTCTCAATCTATCCCCGGTCAAAACAAGGAGATGCCCCTCGCAATTGGTTGGAGACATCGGACATATTTAGTGCGAGCTTTTTCTGTGCTTCCCGAATGTTTAATCCAAGTGGATTCCATTTCCAGTACACAGACGCACATTCTGCCCCTAGAAGTTGCCCTTGTTAACCGAGACAGGATATGGTGCGGCCCGCCTGTCTGCGGAAGAAGAAAGTGGAGTCAAGCTGGGGAGGGCACGTGCCGAACGGGGAGCCGTCCTCCGCGCGGCGACAGCGACCTCCGGCGACGTGGCATGGCGCTGTACGTCTGGCACCAAGCTCCGGCGAGGTCAGTAGTGTAATAGGAGATTGACAAGTGGATGTTAGCAGTGACTTGTATTAGTGTGTGTGAAGAGTGAGCAGTGGAAAATTTTGGTGGGAAGGGAATCTAATTGGATTTCCACTTTCTGCCATGACGGTGGATCTGGATCTGGATCCGGATCCGGATCCGGATTCTCCGCCTACAGAAGATGCACATTGTGTAAACAGTATTAC
Source organism: Hsuehochloa calcarea (assembly GCA_036346395.1). Lineage (NCBI taxonomy): Eukaryota > Viridiplantae > Streptophyta > Magnoliopsida > Poales > Poaceae > Hsuehochloa > Hsuehochloa calcarea. The sequence goes on from CM070597.1 coordinate 35,702,506, forward strand.
CGAGTAAATAAATAATACCTATGTAATACTGTGTTGACACGATAGCATAAATATTGTACCGATTGATCTAAGTTTTTTATTTTTGATCGGACGATAGAGATCGCTCCTAATGCAGTGGATCTCGATCCACTAGATCTACGGCATGAGTGATGTGCCTTCTACTAAATTTCAACTCAGACCTTAGGGTTTTCTCATGTTGCAGAGGAGGGTTGCGATATGTGATAACACTTTTTTTTTCCGAGAGTGCCTAGGAGGATTGCGGATCATGTTCATAAGGTAAAGAACACATTTCATTAGTGATGTAGTACGAAAGGAGCTCGCATATAGTGTGTATTTTGTACTTGTGCGTCGTTGTTTTCGATTGTAGAATTCCTCGATCCTCAGACGACATGGGATAAGTTAGTTCAACTTATTCTTTTGATGTCATAGAGTGCGAGAACAATTCTTAGGGCTTATTTGGTAGGGCTCCAGTTCCTGTATTCTCAGTCGGAGCAGCCGAAGCCTAGCTAAACATCATAGCTCCTCAAAATAGGATTCTAGGATCCGGGCGGAGCGGAGTAGCAAAATGAACTAGACTTGAGGAGCGACCTTCATGTTGATTTTGGTGGGAAGCCGGCCCACCCGAATGAAATGCCCCATGAAGTTGCTGATATTTACCTGTAGAATGCCACTAGGCATACCCCCCACCCTCCCATCTCACCCAGACCCCAAATCCCTATTCGCAACCTCTCTCTGTTTGACCTAAGAGACCAGGCGTACATGGTGGCGAGCAGCGACCCAGTGTTCATGGTGGCGTCCTCGACAGTCAGCAGCGACCCTGCGCGCACCTCGTACTCCTCATGCAAAGGTTAGCTGTGACCACCCTGTAACCCTAATTCTGACGCCACGCAAAATCTCTAGTTCGCTGGCTCCAGACCTCCTCTTCGTGGGCACCTCGCCCTCCCTCAACCTTTCCTCCCGTTCAACTAGCCCCCAAATTTCTAGATCTAAGCCAACCCCTTGGATTGGTACTTGTTTTTCATGAAGCTAGTGCTAACATGTGCATAGATATGGAATGAACCTATGTGAAATTGGTACTTGAGTAATTTTTGTTTTAATTCGCTCCACTGCTTGCTATTAATTTATTTTGCCATGAGTAATTTCTCTGGAACAAATAAATGCTCAGCGGTGCTCTTCGTCTTATGCCATGAACAATTTTTTCATTGCTTGTACATGAATGTGACTGGTGATAATATATTACTAATTGTAGCATGCGCTTGCATTTCTGTGCAAATCAGTTTGTTTTTCTTTTACCATCAGTCGATTAAGCTGTTGAAAAGAAGATCACTCAAGAAAAATTGTCACCTACTTGTCTTCGACACTATGTTAGTACTTGGTAATGATGATCACTTGCACTGCTGGTCGAAATGAAACAAAATTGTCAATTGTGGCAACTGCATTATTTTTCAAATGTAAAGGCTAACATTATTATATTATGCAATATCTTCAATTTCTTAAGCAAAATGAATGGTAGGATATTTTTATTAGTGTGCGAGGTTGTTAATGTTTATCCAACGGTACACAAAATTAATACCTTTCGAAGCATTTACATAAGCTAACACCGAATGTTATGCTAGGCGAATGTTTGGGATACACAGGACATAATCTTGAAGGAACAACATGACATGGCTTGCTTCCCATGTTGTTGATGCTGACTTGATGCAGCTGCAATTGAGATGCTTGTAACATGAACATTGTCCTGGAGCTCCCTTGTTTAGGTGTACCATTGTTCCATTGTTGTGTATTGTTGTGCCTGATATGCCCGTGTAACTGAAGCTCATTATGTTCCATTGTGATCTAGTGTTATTCATCTATCCTCGGTTACCTTCATGGGTACAAAATGACATTTTCTTGTTACCGATGTTTATGTTGTTGCTGAACCGATGTTCTTACCGCTTGTATAATCATATGATATGAGAAAGGATTAATTTGTACATGTTGTAGCAGTAGCAGCATGCATCAGATGCTTTGAACACTTGTATCAAAATGCATGTGACAAATTGTAAAGAAAAATTAGAAATTTGTGTACAAATAGAAAGGGGTAAGAAACAAATAAACTTTAAGTGTTAAAATTAGGTATAGCATGGTCTTTTTACCTCCAATCCTCTCTTTCAGAGTTTTAGGAGTCAACTTTCTACCAAACATTTTCCTCAGTTAGCTTTATATTCTCATAGAAGTGGATCTTTGAGGAGTAGGAGCTGGGAGCTGAAAAATAAGGAGCAGAGCCCTACTAAACAAACCCTTAAATCTAAAAAGGTAGGTGCACCACCTTCTATTTTTAATTGAAAGCACACTCTAGGGAGATCTTTTGTAAATGTATGTCACAATCCACAAAACCATTTTAAATATAAATTGAACTTTCCAAAAATAAAAGTTAATAGAGCATAAAGGAATGCCTTAGCCAGTTAGCTTTTACCTTTACAATTACCTGAAAAGAAAGTTGCATCAAATATCCATCTCCCGCCTACAGAAAATAAAAGGAGCATGAATAATTATACATGTTCCAAAATTCTATGTAACTATAATATTGTAGTACATGACTGAAATGTATAATTTTGTTACCTACGCCTTTTCTTGGGCGTCTTACCGTGTTGTTAAGGATAGTGGGGCAAGCACTGTTCGCGCCTGTGGCTACCAACGCTGCCTGTGCCTGCGCGGTCGCCCCCGCCAAAAACTACAAGACGTTGTTCCTATGACAATTCCTACTTATCTCATTTAGAAAACCCATATCATCACAATTTCGAACCTAATCCAACGATTCATCACATCGACGTTGGAACAGCATAAAAGGAATCAACCGGGCATAAAGGGAATCAACGGAGAAACCAAGGGTGTGTTTGGTTGGGATGAACCAGTGTGAATTTGTATGGCATGTTTCTGGATTGCTACATGGTTCAGGATGAGGTCGTCCACTCAAGCGGTGTGCGCTCACCCTCTCGCTCTCGTGCACAAAAGCCTCGACGCCGCCTGTCCTCCCCGTTCCAACACTAGCTCTACAACCTCTCCTGCTCCCCTTTCGATGACGCCTCTATACGCCGATGCCACCTGGTCCTATTGACACCGCCTTAGCTCCCAAGGTGTCGGTCGTACTTCTCCCTTCCCACATTGTCTCCCTCCTCTCCTGCCCAGATCTGACACAAATCACGCGGTGCAGGGAAGGGCAACGTCGGCGGCAACCCGACACATGTGGCGACCGGATCTGAGATGCCATCGCTCGTTCTCCCTTCCCTCCCAGTCTTCCTCTTGCCATGCCCAAGTTTGTTGCAAAGCACGCTGAGCAGGGAAGGGCGACGCAGGCAGCGACCCGACACCTGTGGCAACTAGATCTAAGCTATTGTCGCTCCTTCTCCCTTCCCTCCCAGTCTTCTTCTTCTCCCTCACCTTGGAGTGGGGAAGTTGGCACGAGGCTTTCTCTAGTTTTGTTATTTGGTCTTTGTTTTGAATTAGCATATTTGTTGGAATATATTTTAATCTAGTAGTCTAGAAGAAATGTGTCTTAAGGAAAATTCTCCATTTGGAATTTCTGGAAACAAAATATGTCATATGTGGCATGTAGTTTTGCATTAGTTAATGAGAATTATACAAATTTAAATCAAACTACATAATAATATTACATATAGAACATACGATTAAAAGCCTTGTATTTGCAAATTTTCATTATAACAATTGTGTGAGGTAAACTCATCACTGGAGGTTACCATGGCCAACTTCATCTTTTAAACCAAACAACATTTTAAGCCATCCAGAATCATTCCCTCACCACCTCTAGTGAGATTGCCATAGCCAACTTCATCCTTCGAACCAAACAATATTTTAAACCATTCAGGATCATTCCATCCAATTAACCAAATAAAATCGTATATCATCTCATCTAAACAAAAGTACACTACTTGTATCACATTCAGAATCTTCTCATCCATGTATAACCCTTACGTTTCTTTTTCAAAAATAATAATAATAAACTGTAGGGAAGCAACTTGTCATGCAACACAGAAATGGCACTCAAGCACAGTGCTTCAGTCGAGGAGGATTTTCAGGCACATGGCGTGTGATGCGTGCAGGGTTGTGGATTGGCTTCAGCAGGTTGGGCCTCGTTGTCAAGACTTGGGTCAGATCGGTTGGTACACCTGACCATGACGCCACGGTTATTACTTTCTGAAATTAAGGATCGTGATGAGTGGATAGTTTCTACTTCCAGCAATCTTGGCGGTAAGCTGGGCCATAAAAATCTGTAGGTGAACAGGTACTCATCGTGACCCGGGTGAAGATTGCTGTTAATTCGAACGCTCGAGGTTGGAGATGGCCAGGTAGTCATTGTCTGCTGCAGTTTGGTAGGGATTTTCGCAGATACTTTTGTATAAGATTCGCATCTTTTTTCCTTTTTGCTCTGATATTTCCCGACTAGAGTGTTCTTAAATGCCTTGGCTGATGTGCTACTAAATGTCAGCTTAAGGGCCAAGCAGTCTTAAGGGCGGATCGATACCACTCAATTTTAGCTCATAATTGCATTAGACTCATTTTCACCATCGATATCTTCATTGATCTTAACTTACTTTTATACATAGTGTCCTTACTCATTTTTTACTATAGATTCAGCTTTGAGCAGCCCTGCAATTTTGTCCTCTTCTTCGTGATTACTTGTCGACCGGGCAGAAGAGAGCCCGGCCTTCCCCGGGCGAAATGACTTTCACCTGCCACAGTGTAGCCATCATAATTCTTGGTTACCTCCTAATCCATTGCACCATGCATTGAATTACACACAAGTCAGGGCTTAAAGTAAACATCGTCTACCTAATAGCACAACACGTGACATTAGCTGCACTGTTTGACGACGCAAATTTCGTCGGGAAAACGCTGTGGCGAGACAACAACGTGACCCTGCAGGCTCAAATTTTCACGACTTGCACTGCACAGACCTTTGCTTGCCACTTTGCCTGCCTAGTACGGTCTCAGCCTTTTCAGCTGTACGATGTTCCTCTCTCGTCTTTCTTACGCCATGAACAGAGCCGAATGGTTGGATTCATGGGATTATGGGAGGGAACTCCTTGTCTCGAATTGTTATAGAAAAGATTCCATGGATTCCTCCTTGTTGCCCTCTATTGCCTTTTGCCCTCAGTTGAAGGTGTGCTTAGTAGGTAGGCAGTTGCTTGTCTCCTTTTTTTAGTTTATACAGAAATGATTTGAGTATTGTAGTAGACGCAAGAAACTGTTTTTCCCATGTCTACACAAAAAGCATTGATAAGTAAGTATCCCCGATATATATTTCCCGTTCGATATAAACATAGAGATGAAGCTTTCACACTTATGCATGCATTAGCTTCTACCATGTGCAGTGGACGAAAGAATCCCGAGAAAGGACGCCACCTTGTTTTGGGAGGATAGGTTTGGGGTTTCTGACGACTAAACTAGTAGAAAAGCTCTCAACCAAAGCACCCACCGTATCATTTTATTAAGGCCTTCCAATGTATTGTAACCTCCTGTATTTGAACTTTTTTTATTAATAAAATTTTTAAAAATTTTATTTAAAAGTTAACCTCCTGCTAACTTTATTTTCAATTCTGATCTTTTTTTTTTCAAACCATCACCTGTGACGTAACAAAATAACATTATCACGTCATAGGATAAATCCATTAAAATAATACTTTTTATCACGCCAAACAATACTATCACGGCACGGTGGTGACGTGATAATAGTTTATCTAGATACGGACTGACGTAACAGTGTTGTTTTGTCACGCTACGGGTGGTGGCGTGACTAAATGAGTTAGAATTGAAAAATAAAGTTCGTGAGATTAATTTTAAAATAAAATTAAAAAAGTTAATTAATATAAAAAAAACTCCCTGTGATTGCTAGTTAGATAAAAGCTACATCTTTGTAGGCAAAGGAAGGTGGATGCTTCGTTAGTATCAACTTGGCAAGATTCAATGAACCTGAGACGATGATAGCAACGCTCCATCAGGTCTTAAATAATTGTTGTAAAGAAACGAAGTACCACAAACATTGTTGGCCACTAGCTATGGCTAGTATAGCAACATGTCACGCAAAACAGTGTTGTCCTTATTTGGAACATGGAGCATTGTTGTGCTACCTGGGCCCACAGAAGAACTTTACTGTAAGGTTTTTTTTCTTCTGAAATTCTAATCCAGAAACTCTTTTTTTTTAAAAAAAAAAAACTTATTTCAATTTATTGTATCAATTGTGTTTTCTTCCTTTTGAAAGGTCCATTTTTCTTTTCTTTTAAAAGAACTTTATTGTGTGATCAGCATCGTGGCTAAGGCACTTACCATTGCGTGATGACAACTCAAAAGTTCAGGCTCTCACACTCTGTCTGAACTCTGAAGGGAGAGAGCTCTATTTAAAATCGCATGAAAACGCCAAGGTGATGAAAGTTCCCTGTTTGTGGTGAAAATCACACGCAACAAGAACCAGATAAGAACTTGAATTGTCATTATTAGATGTGTATTGTACAAGGGGTTTTGTATATATGTCACACATATACTTGTATATATATTGACCTATTGATCTCATATTAAATACAAACGCTATTCATAACATGGTATCAGAGCAAACCTAGGGTTTGTTTTCGTCGAGCCGCCGTTGGGTTTTTCTTCCCGCCGCAGCCAACTTCGCCGCTTCGCTTGCTGTTGCCGTCGCCGCCTCCGCCCGAGCTCGGCCGCCGCCTCGTTCTCCTCGGCGTCGCCTCGATCTTCACCGGCGTCGTCTCATCGAGCCCGACGCCGCCGCCTTGCCGTTGCCGCTGCCTCGTCCTCCTCGGCGTTGCCTCATCGAGCCTGACGCTGCCGCCCGTCGACGTCGCCCCAATCATCGCCCAAACGCCGCCGGGGAGTCGCCGAGGATTCCGTCGTCGCCTCCACTCGGGACGCCATCGCCGACGTTGCCACATGGAACCCTAGTTCCCCCGTGCGCGTGCGTTAGTTTGGGCCTCACAGGCCTTTGTTTGGGCTTCGAGAGTTTAAGTCGGCGGCCCAAAAAAAAAGAAAAAAAGTACGTCGTCCTATTTGCCGTGTCATCCAGCATCGTCTGTTAGACTTCATTGTCTTGGTCACCGCGCCGTCCAGCGTCGCCTACCAATTAGCACTGTTTCTGTTTCTCGTTGTTCAGTGATCTTCAATGATCTCAATTATAGGGACTAATTTCAGTACATGCGCATTCATATATGTGGTCAACGTCTTTGGGATTTTCTCACCGGCGAGTTGCATTGTCCGCCTCGCCCTGTTCCACCTATTGAGCCTGTGGTTTCGAAGGATGCTTCCGAAGACACTCGTAAAGGGATATCTGCTGCTTTTGAGAACGTCATGGAGATTTTTCAGACTTAGTAGACTTAGTATGCAGCTTACAATACATAGGATTGATGAGGATGCCCGTGCCTATGCTATTCTGGTTGCTAGCATGGAAGTTCATCTCACTGGGGATGTGGTTAGCTTGGCCTCAGCACAGTTGATATGTGAGCATTTTTGCAATCGCTACGAGTCGTCTGGTGATTCCTTGTATCTTTCTGTTGTGTGTCAGGAGTAGGTGTTGCAGCAGAAAGATATCACTGTGCATGAGTTCTATACCTAGTTGTATGCAGTATGGCGTCAGATTGACTCTTTGAGACCGGATGTTTGCCATACTTATCAATGCTGTCAGCGTCAGCAGTCTCACCTAGAGCTTCATCGCATCCACGACTTCTTGACACGTCTTCGGGTTGAGTATGACCAGACTCGTGCTCGGTTGCTGGAACAACACCCTCGTGTGACTTTGTTGGAGGCCCTTGCAGCTGTTCGTGCTGAGAAGATTCGCCTTCGTGTTGCGGGTCTACTATTGTCCCAGACGTTTCCTTCAGTTTTGACAGCTCCTCCAGCTTCTACACCTGCTACAGCTACTCCATCACCAGTTGTGTCTTCACCAGTGATAGCTGTTGTTGGTAGAGGACTCCACTATACCTATTGCAACAAGCATGGACATGTGGAGTAGTTCTGCTACAAGAAGAAGGATTTATATCATGGTGGCCATCCTCCGAAAGGCATTAGTGGTTTCTCCTCTCATCGGAGCTCTGATGTTTCTGATTCTCACGGGTTTCTCACCCTACTGCGTCGCATGGCTACTTCTGCACCGTCTAGTCCTGTTGGTTTTGCTGCACAATCTTCTAATGAGAGAGCACATTCTACTTCTTCATTAGGTATATCATCATGGATTCTTGACTCTGGTGCTTCCTTTCATATGACATCTGATTCCACCAGTCTCACTTCTATTCGTCCCTTAGCTACTCCTATCACTGTTTAGACCACAGATGGTACCTCTCTTTCAGTCGCAGAACGAGACACTCTTTCGAATTCCTCTTTTCATGTTCCTACTGTTTCTCATGTTCCCAAACTAACCCTGTAGCTCATATCTGCTGGTCAGCTCACTGATTATGGTTGTCGTGTTATTCTCGATTCCGATTCTTGTTGTGTTCAAGATCGACGCACGGGAACTCTGGTTGGTACTGACCCTCGCCGCCGTGACTCACAGCGTTTTTGGGAGCTTGACTGGCTTCATCTTCCTTTCGCTGCCCCTGCCAGTCTTGTCGCCTCCACCGTCGTCACTGCTTCTGTTGCATCCTCCGTTACGTCTTTTTCTCAGTAGCATCATCGTTTGAGACATCTTTGCAGGTCGCGACTATCTTCTTTACTTTGTCGTGGTCTTTTACGGTATGTGTCTGGTGATGTTTATCTAAATTGTCAGGGTTGTAAGCTTGGTAAACAGCTTCAACTTTCTTATTCTTCCAGTGAGTTAGTGTCACAACGTCCTTTTGATCTTGTTCATTCTGATATATGGGGTCCGGCCCCTTTCGTTTCGAAAGGAGGTCATCGATATTATACCATTTTTATTAATAATTTTTCTCGCCACACATGGATATACTTTATGTCATCTCAAAGTGAGGTTTTATCCTTCCACAAGACTTTTGCCACCATAATTTGTACTCAGTTTGATTCTCCTATTTGTGTCTTTCGTGTTGACTATGCTGGGGAATACTTGTTAGGAGTCCTTCGTGGTTTTCTTGCTAAGCAGGGCACTCTCTCTCAGTTTTTCTGCACTGGTGCACATGCCCAGAACGGTGTGGCTAAACGGAAGCATCGTCATCTTCTTGAGGCAGTCTGTGCTCTTATGTTTGCTTATGTTGTTCTCCCACACTTCTGGGGTGAGGTGTTTCTACTGTCACTTTCCTGATTAATATTTGGTCTTCTTCTGCTCTTCGGGGTGGGATCGCAGTTGAGCATCTCTGTGGCGATACTCCTGACTATTCTAGTCTTCGGCCCTTTAGGTGTGTGTGCTATATTCTTCTTACCCCTTGTGAGCGCACCAAGCTGACTGCTCAGTCTGTGGAGTGCGTTTTTCTGGACCATAGCGCTAAGCATAAGGGATATCATTGTTGGGATCCTATTGGCCGACGGATGCGGGTTTCTCGGGACATCACTTTTAATGAGTCTCGTCTTTTCTACCATCGTCCTTCTCCTTCCACCATTGCAGCATCTTTTGTCGAACCTCTTTCTTTCCTGACTTTTCCTACCACTCCCATAGTCATCACACCTCCTTCGCCACTGTCATCCTCTCCAAAGGCTCCTCCTGGCCTTGTTCCTTCTTATACTCTCTACTACACTCGTCGTCCGTGAGTTGGGAATTCTCCTGATGCACCATCTTCTTCTAATGGGTCGTCTTCTTCGACCTCTCCTCATTGATATGCTCTTCGTGACCGTCGGTCTATTCGGCCTCCTGCGCGTTTTTGTTTAGCGACTCTTGCCGAACCGACTTCTTTATCGTGATGTGTTTTTCATCAGGAGTGGCAGCATGCGATAGCAGAGGAAATTGCTGCTCTCGAGCGCACTGGCACATGGAATCTTGTTCCTCTTCCCGCGCGTGTTACTCCTATTACGTGTAAGTGGGTCTACAAAGGTTAAGACCCGTTCTGATGGTTCTCTTGAGCCCTACAAGGCTCGTCTCGTAGTTTTCAGCAGGAGCATGGTCGTGATTATGATGACACTTTTGCTCCTGTAGCTCACATGACCACTGTTCGTACTCTTCTTGCTGTGGCATCTGTTCGGGCATGGTCCATCTCTCAGCTTGATGTCAATAATATCTTTCTCAATGGTGAGCTGCGCGAGGAAGTTTATATGCAGCCACCACCGGGGTATTCTGTTCCTGAGGGTATGGTTTGTCGCCTTCGTCGATCTCTTTACAGCCTCAAGCAAGCTCCTCGTGCTTGGTTTGATCGTTTCTCTTCTGTTCTCACTACATCTGGTTTCTCTGCTAGTGCTCATGACCCTGATCTTTTTATTCACACTTCGCCTCGTGGTCGGATGCTTCTCCTTTTATATATTGATGATATGATTATTACTGGAGATGACTCCCAGTACATCACTTTTGTCAAGGATTGTCTTAATGAGCAGTTTCCCATGTCTGATCTGAGTCCTCTTTGCTATTTTCTTGGGATTGATGTTATTTCTACACCTAAGAGTTTCTATCTGTCCCAAGAAAACTATATATAGGACCTTCTTGATCATTCTTTTCTTACGCATCAGCACACCGCTGAGACTCCTATGGAGCTTAATGTCCATCTTCGATCCACTAACGGTGAACCTCTTACTGATCCTACTCGCTATTGTCATTTTGTTGGGAGTCTTGTTTATCTAGGTGCCACTTGTCCTGACTTTTCGTAATCTGTGCATATCTTGAGTCAGTTTGTTTCTGCTCCCACTCAGCTCCACTATAGTCATCTTATTCGTGTTCTACTATATCTTCGTGGAACCATCACTCATCGCCTGTTTTTCCCTTGTTCCAGCTCTTTACAGCTCCAGGCATATTCTAATGTTACATGAGCTAGTGATCACTCTGATCGCCAGTCTCTTTCTGCCTATTGTGTTTTTCTTGGTGGTTCTCTTATTGCTTGGAAAACTAAGAAGCGGACAGCAGTTTGTCGTTCGAGTGCTGAGACAGAGTTGCGAGCTATGACTTTGTTGACTACGGATGTTACTTGGCTACGGTGGTTACTCGAGAATTTTGGTGTTTTTGTTTCAGCACTCACTCATTTTTCGTCTGACAGTACAGGAGCTATTAGCATTGCTACCAATCCGGTGAAGCATGAGTTTATAAAGTATATTGGTGTTGATGCTTTCTACATGCGGACCCAGGTGCAGGACCAAATTGTTGCTCTTTAGTATGTGTCTTCAGAACTTCAGTTGCCAGACTTCTTCACAAATGCGCAGACCAGAGCTCAGCAGAGCTTCTATCTCTCCAAATTTAATATTGTTGATCCACCATAAGTTTGAGAGGGTGCGTTAGATGTGTATTGTATAAAGGGTTTTTTTTGTATATATATCACATATGTACTATATATATATATATATATATATTAGTCAATTAATCTCATATTGAATACGATCGCTATTCATAACCGTCGTCACACGATTCAATCAGCAGGCAACATATTTGTCTATGCGCGGCAAATTCTGTTAGTATGCGTTTGTTCAGACTTCAAAGTAGCTAAAAGAAGAAAAGTAACAGGTTTTTTTCTTCTTGTTTACATCTGGGTAATTAACTGGGTTGGTGCAGTGCCTATGTATGTGGGGACTGGTGACCTCGATCTTTTCTGTACGATGGAAACATCCAACAAATGAAGTTTGTTCTGTAGCTGGAAAACAAAAAATAAGTAGCGTGAGATCAGTTTTAGCTGGCCGGCTGCTCATGTTTGACGGCGATATGTAATATGCCTGCGTATGTTTTCCCAGGAGCTTGCTCCATCATAACCATCCAGTATTCAGAGCCTCATTTGGCATTGCACGGCAAGTGGTTTTACTAGATATTTTCTGACCAAATCTTCCCAATGCATGACGGTACGGTGTACCTCAGAGCAGCGTTGGTTATCACATAATCCTGCTTAGAACATACTAGATCGTAATAAGTGGCGGAGCTAGAGTCAAATTTAAGGGAGGGCTCATGACCAATCAATAATCACATTTCAATTACAAATATTATAAATACAAAAAAAATCTATTATACTCGTAACAAATCAATGATTATATTTGATTTATAGTACCATCGTATACTAGCAGAAGAATATACCGTAAAATTTCTCAAAGAAAATGACTAGTTCATTCTCATTTGGTGCTAATATTCTAGTTACATGATGAAACCGTTGACAATAGAACTCTATCAACTTGGTGGCAAGAATTTTAATTTGGTATAAAAGGATTGATGTTACTTGTTCACTAGTTTGTCTTAAATTGGTAGAGACGACGGAGTATTTCTCTAAAAATATGAGAAGAAATATCCACAATAGGAGCTCTGAAATATCTACAATAGGAGCTCCAGAAGGAAGAACGATATGATGTATCATCATCCAGTAGATAGTGTCATCAATAGGCAAAGAAATGCTGACTACATGCGTTAATTAAGGGTGCATATCAATAGCAAGGAGGGCCACAACCCTCTTTGGCCTCAATAACCCTCCGCCACTGATCGTAATCAAAGTCCAGAGCAATCAGGTGCCTTACTAGCTATGGTGCAAGTCTAAAACTAATTGGTTACTCTAAAATTACAAAAAAGAAAAATTGCAATACCGTGGGACTTCTGCAAAGTACTCTACTTGGAAGGGGAAAAGTGTCCAAATTGTAAGAGTGTGCTGTTACCCTTGTTAAATCAGTAAAACCTCTCTTTCCTCCACCAAAAAAAGAAGGGAAAAGTGACTACGACAGTTTCGTCAAACCCATCTAATTAGCTCCCAGTAGCTTCTCACGTTGATCATTCAAGATGACAAAGCAAAAGTGACGACACCATACATCAACACTCCGGTGATTTGGAATCGGAACTGTAGAACATGTGGTTAGCTCACCGAAGGTGGAAGAATTTTTTTAATAGAAATAACGTTGGTGGATTATCTTAAGACGTCTACTAATTAGTAGCCACTCTCCCAACAAAAACTTTTATGGACTACATCTATCTAGGCTTTAGCCTACCTTTAGCCTTTAGGCAGTTGCTCGTGCAATCAATGTCGATACAACTTTTCCATAGAAGAATCACCCAGGGACATAGTGGGTTCAGCTTTCCTTTTGCTATTACTACTATTTTAGACTGCCTTTCCTTGGTCGGAGGAAAACTGTCAATTATATTGATAAAGCAGAAAAAAAAAAAAATGTACAAACACAGGTCCTCACGAAAAACTCCCCGATAGAAAACTTCACAGGCGGGAAGAAGGCCCCGTCTAGAGTACCTAGCTAGGGCAAATAACATCTAACGCCACACCAAACACCGACTAGTTGTTACACACACAAAACACACGTCTCAACTATGGAAAGGACAACACCCCCACTATCTAACACGCTAAAACTTCTAACTATTTTTTAAACTAGACGCAGAGGACCATCGTTGTACAAAGCTTGAGAAATAAGAATATAAGCAAATGCAAGATGAAACATAGCTTCACCACGGCTGAAGAACCACGGTAAGAACCATACACTAGCGCGACAATCAACAATCAACTTCATAATGAAGGGCAATGAAGTGACCTCTCTGCTCAATGACGACGACAATCAACTTCATAATGAAGGGCAATGAAGTGACCTCTCTGCTCAATGACGACGGTGGATAGCGTGCATAAGAAGCCGACAGCTCCGACTCCACTCTTTTCCTTCCACACGGCTCACCGACGGTGACCTACTTGCTCTCGAAACCGGACCAAATTGCTAAACACAGGCCTCATCCTGCACCTCGAGACGACGACTAAAACAACAATCGCCCGATTCTTAGCGCCTCTTCAAACGACTGACCTAGTACTCCTCAGGACAATGGCCCACAACGAGCACCTCAACAGCTCAGCTTGGCTGGGCTCTCTCTGGAAAGCAGGCAGATCGACGAACGGACAACAACGGGAGAGATGGAGGAGCTAAAAACCGACGACTCAAGCACCGGTGATGGGTGACGACGACGGATCCGGAGAGAACGGTTCTGGATCCGGTGATGAGAAGGACTCCCGACGATGGTGAAGCTATTGCGGGTTTGCAGCGAAGAAGGACAAACAGGGGATGCTCGCGTGCTTCTGGCTCTTTGACTCACCTGCTGAGCTCGAGGACGACGCGCTCAGCGACGAAGACGCAGTGTGGGAGGTCGGTGACGAGAAGGGCTCCGATGGCTCAGATCCAAGGCCGATAGTAGCAGATCCCGCCAGATCCAACCGGATCCGGTGGGGGAACCCGGGGACAACGTCAACGGTGAAGAGGGCCGCCGGAGAAGACAATGCCTTGGACGAGCCGGTAGAGACAACGTCGGAGAAGACAAAGCCAGGACTAGATCTGGCGGAGACGACGACTCCCAACGGCGGGGTGCCTGAATCCGGCCCGAGTCAAGCTTGATGATAACAAATCGAGGGCTGCCAACGATTAAGTCGGGCAGATCCAACCTGGATCGAGGCCGAAGACGATGAGGAAGATCGGCGAAGGAAAATGATGGTTGCTGAACGAAGGTGATGCTACTCGGTGCCAGGAGGAGGTCACGGCAGAGAGAGCGGGGCCCTACCGCCGCCGTTACAGCAGCGTCGGCGATGAGCGGCGAGAATGCGGTTGGGTTCTCGGACTGACGGAGCTGTCGTCCCCGGTGTCGCCACGGAGAGCGACACGAGAGAATTGGCAATTGTATGGTTGTAACGGCTATTTTAGACTGTCGATCGTCATTTGATAAGAGTATTACTTTGCTCCACGTAATTTTAGCTAGTTACGACAAACTATATTGTATCGCCAAAAAGCCATCAACAACGTCGCCGTCGTAGCCATAAATGCCGGTTTGATTACCAAGTGACGAGCGACCGCACGTTCGTAGGTCGCTATTCGCCTCCTGCATCATGCAGTTAGGCGGGCGTGGGCAATAGCAAGTCGTCTACTCTGGTGATGGTGCTAGTATATATAGCTAGTGCTACCTGGCTGGCCGGCTTTGGTTTGTCAATTAGGTCGCCGTCTTAATTAAACCATATACATACTGTTGAGTAACCGTCGCTGGCGAGTCAGGTTCGAACAGTCGCCGTATCTGATGATCGTAATCGTAAGAACGACGAAGAATACGCGAACACAACAAGAGAATGAACACGAGATATGCGGGACTTGAGTGCCTTTTTATTGCTTCGGATCAATTAGGGTTCTGATGAGAGGGGTGACCCTCTATTTATAGACTACGGGATGAGGAGTTCAATTGGGCCAGACTCTCCGAGTCCTCGCGTCTTCGGGCGTGACTCTCCGAGTCCCGGACCCGCTTTCTTAACACTCCCTTGAACACTCATCCAACATGTTCATGCCTCGTCAAACTCCATAAAAACCCAAATGGGAAAAATTTGGAGAAAGAGTACATGTCATGTGTTCTCTGTGTGTTGCATGAATTGCCTCATCAAAACCTTAGCCGAGAAACTTCGTGAAAACTCGTAAGGAAAAAGAGTACAATCCACCCAATTTCATTTTATCTCCGGATTTATTCTTTGGGTACTTGATCTTCGTGATCAAGATTCAATAATGAGTTCGTGAAGATTCCCCACGATCTCTCGCACTTCTTTAAGTCTTATCATTCCAATTCTACGTGTGCACCTTTCAAAGCTAGATCTTTGAAGTGACTTTAGTGAATAAATCTGCAAGATTCTCACATGACTTAGTATGCAATGCTTTAATTTCGTCCATCTTTTGCAATTCATGAGCATAGAATAACTTGGGGTTGATATACTTTATGAGGGACTCTTCACATAACCCATTTGCACTTGCGCAATACAAGTTGCATTATCTTCATAGATAATTGTGGGGTTTGCGCAGTATTCAATCCAAATGATCTTGGATGTGGTGAATCTTCCATGAAGCCAAGTACATTCCCGTGAGGCCTCAGACAATGCTATAATTTGCGAGTGGTTCGTCAAAGTCGATACAAGACTTTGCTTAGACGATTTTCATGGAATTGCGCCCACCACATAGGAATACATAGTATGTTTACGACTTGGTCAGATGCGGGTTCGACAGAACCCGACATCCGCATAGTCATTCATACACAAGTCTTGGTTCTTTCAGAGAATAGACCAAGTTCTTTGCTTTCTTGGAGGTAACGGAAGATGTCCATTATTTTCTCGCCAATGCCTTTGGTAGGTTACATTATACCTTGCTAATAGGTTTACTGTGCAAATGCAATGCCCGATCTAGTACAGGTTTGCTAAATACATGAGTGCTCCTATCGCACTCAGTGCGTGAATTCTGGTCCCGTGACTTCTCCCCTCTTCTTTAGGTCTCAGTACGGGTCCTTGTCTTGCTGCAAGGATCTCCCGACCATCGGTACTTTCGAAGGATATATCTTTTCAAAGCCGAACCTTTTTCAACACTTTCTGAGTGTAGGTTGGCTGATGTACTAGAATCTCTTCCGGATATGCTCAAGTCGCAAACCTAGGCGATGTTGGTTTGATCCAAATCTTTTATTTGAACTCGACTCGGTAAGAGCTTGCTTTCTTAATACCTTCTAAGGTTCCAATGATATTGAGATCATCTTCATACACCGAGATTTATACAAAATCCATCCCGGATCGTCGTATAAATACACAGGATAATTCTCATTGTTCGTGTAGCCTTTCTTGCATAGAAAGTCGCCGAGCGATTATACCATATTCTCGCTCGATTGCTTGATCCATACAAGGACTTTCTCGAGTTGCACATCAGTATAGATTTCTATTTGCTCTATCTTGGTTCGGACACGAGGATACATTCGGTATCTTCATATAAATGTCCAATTCAAATTTCCATAAAGGTATGCAGCTTACCACATCCATCAATTTCACTTCTAACTTCCAAGTTTGTCGCCATTGAGATAAATATCTAAAGGTAATTCGCCCATGACCGGGAATAGGTTTCTTCATAACAATCTCTCGGACGTTGAGTGAAACCTTGTGCAACGAGCCTTGTTTCTTTCATTTCTCTTTCGAACAAATACCCACTTATGCCCTACATGGTGCACATGGGGAGGTGTGCGGCTTACGAGCCCAAACACCTCTCTTTATTCGAGAGAACAATTCAGCTTCTATTGCCTTCTTCCAATCTTCTCAATTTGATCTTTTCTTATATTCAACGAGCGATGCAGTGCTCGATCAAGATTGATGATTGTGACAATTTTCTTTGCAAAGTAAATGTCGACATTGGTCATTGGCTTATTCATAGATTCTCCCAAGATCATAAAGTTTATAGCTATGTCTTCAAGGGGCGATATTTCTTATGCTTCTATTTGCTTACCGCTACTTTCAATTGCGGGCAAGTCTCTTTAGTTTTTCGGCCGATGTGTGCGCACACATCCATGCCGATGTCTCCTTCATGGGGATGTTCAATTCTAGTATGCCTTTTCGAAGGTTCCATCTCGGTGCAGTCTCAAGCTGCTCCCTTCCGATTATAAGGTACTTTGGTGATCGGTGTGTCAAGTCCTTCTTATCCTTTTCACCAAAGCGTCCCTTGCATTTCGGATTCGAGGGGTCGAGTTCTCGCCCTTTCGAGACCTTAGGGCGGGATTAGGGATACCTTCATCGATATTTCAACCCTCTCCTGCATTGCGTGCGAGCATATGCGACTTGGTCACGCTCTTCAAATCACTAAAGTGGTTAGGCGCTTGATTCGCTAATGCTTGCAAATCAATTATCTTCTGGACTGCAATTATTTTCTAGACTTCAATTGTCTTCTAGACTTCGATTATCTTCTGGACTTCTCTATTTGCTTCACTAGTGCGCGGGTCATATGCATGGATTTCAATTATCTTCTAGACTTCAATTATCTTCTAGACTTCAATTATCTTCTAGACTTCAATTGTCTTCTGGACTTCTCTATTTCTCGACATTTTACATCAAGGGTTGATTTCCTCCCCCTAATGACGAGAAATAATTCTCATCTAATATGCTATCAATGAAGCGAGCTGCATGCAAATCTCCAGTCATGGGGTCCAAATACCTGATTATGGATGCTGTCTCATAACCAACGTATATCCCAGACTTTTGGAGAGTGCCCATTTCAGTTTGCTGTGGTGGTGGTATAGGTACATAAACCTTGCAACCAAACCTTCAAAGATGAGAAATTTTCAGTGTTGACCCTTGCGCTAGTTGCATAGGTGAATGGATGTTATATGTCGGTGGTCGAAAATTGAGGAGAGTTGCTGCATGCAGGACTGCGTGTCCCCAACATGTAGTTGATAAATAACAATTCTGCTAGTCCATTCTGGGTGTGGACATGCGGTACGGGATGCTCAATTTTAATTCTCATTTTCACACAATAATCATCATATGCCCTTGAAGTAAATTCTCCGGCGTTGTCCATTCTGGTGGACTTCACATGATGATAAGGGAAATTATTCTTAGTGTTAATTATCTACGAGATTAGCTTTGCGAGCGGGGTTTCGTAGACATTAAACAAACGTCTGACCGCTTCGAGGAAGCATCGATAAGCACCATAAAATACCTAAATGACCCTTACAGGGGCTGTTTAGGACCGCAAATGACTCCCTGGATACGGTCCAGGAATGCAGGGATTTCGTCCTTTACTTTCAGAGTAGAGGGTCTAGTAGTCAGTTCTCGATGGTACATGCAGGGCACACAAAATCTTCCAGATTCGGAAGTTCTTTAAATTGACACTATGTCCTCGTGAATTGTTAATTATATTTCTCATCATCCTAAGACCTAAGTGACATAATCTATCATGCCGAGATAGAAGAGGTTTAGAGCTTCTAAATATAGTTTTCGTAGGCGATATAGGTCACAGATGCCTTAATATTAGTGTAGTATAGCCCATTTTCAAATGAAGAAAGTCGTTCTAATACCATTATTCTACTATTTTCACACGCTTTGTAATGAGCGGTATTCCTTACCATGCTCTTCTTGATCTCTACGTGGAAACCGTTAGCGAATATCCTTGAGAGTTCTAGTCGATTATGGGCACAACAAGGCTTCTTTAATGACCAAAGTTGTGTCCGTCGGAGTATAATTGTGGCCCTTCCCGAGCCTATTATACATGTATCGTTTGCGCGATTGTCGTATGGCTACGAGCATTCTTACTGATCGACTGAGAAATTCCATCTCTCTCAAGGTGGTATTCATTGTGCCGCTACCTGCTAAGCACACTTCCTCCATAGGGCGCTACATGCGATCTAATATAATGTACTTTATTAATATGTAGCGAAATCCAAAGAACACATAAAATAAAAATACTTGGATATTAGAACATAACTTGCTATCATAAATACGGAAATATAAGTCTTGCAGGACTCATCATAAGAATTTAATGCTTTGCTCTTCTAGAGCCTACAACCATTATTCAAAGTTTCATCATAATCACAAAATGCAAGTGACTGTAAAAGGATCTAAGTGCAATGCGTGCACTAGATCGAATCGTAAGTATTGAAACTTCGCTTAATCTGCTACATGGCGATCTTCTCCTCTTGGGCAATTACGGCTGTGGCCGCTGCTATGTCCAAAGGAGGCATGATGGGGGCTGCTACTAGGCTATCCACATCCATAAGTGCAACTAATGGGTGTGGATATTCCGTGCTTGCAATGGTGAGGTGTGCCTCATGCTATCCTTTGCTCCTTTTCTTAGACTGTAAAAATTCTGGCCATGCTGGGCCAACTCTTTCGAACTTCTGGTTCGTGATGCTAGTCATTTTTCATATTCATGCAAAAAGTTCATAGGGTTACTGCTGGTAATTTACATAAAATGGTTGCAAAATTCTCATAATGCTCTTCGAACTCCCAGTTCGTGTTTCCGTATTATTCCATGCATTTTCATGATTTACTGCTATTTTCAGTGATTAAAAGCAATATTAATAATCACAAATAATCAAAAACAACAAATACAGTAAATAAATTGCATAGAAATAATAATAACAAGGTAAAATATGCTTCAAATGCAAAAACCGATTCAAAATTTGAATTCCCGATGCCTTTTACATTGGAATATGAATTTTCTACGACTCGCAATTTCGAGGCTAAAGCGTGAAAATTTCAATTCGAAAAATTTCGCGTAATTTACGGAAAATCCGAGGGCCTTTTTGCAAAATGGCCTTTTTTTTTTCTTTTCTTTTCCGGCCGTGTAAATGGGCCGGCCTTGGGCCGGCCTTCTCAGCCGAAAAGCCGAGCCCTTTCGGCCACCACTAAAAAGGGGGGTAGGGTTTCCTACCCGCGCCCGAGTGGCGGCTCCTACCGAGGAGCGCGCTCGATGAGGCGGCCGGGTAGGTTTCCCTCCGCGCCCCCGGCGGCGGCTGCTGCTCATGCGGGAGAGAGGGCGCACGTAGCGGCGCCGTGGGACGAGCTTCAGATCCAGAGGGCGCCGGGGCGGGCAGCGGAGACGGCACGCAGCGGCGGTATTCCGTGTAGCGGCCGGCGCGGCCATGGCCGAGGCGCCAAACGGCGGATCACCGCGTCGAGCTCGGGGTCGGACTTTGCGCGTCCGAGGAGGGTGGCGTCGAGCCGCGTCCCGAGCGGAGGTGTCGGGCGCCGAGGCGGAGGCGGCCGCCGCTTCAAAGCGGGCGCGCCATTGCCGGGTGACCGGTCGGGCGCAGAAGCCGTCGCGGAGTCCGGCGGTGGAGGCGGCGCTTCGTCACGGCAGCGCGCGAAGACCGAGAGGCGGCCGCGGCGGCGCCCGGCGGTTGAGGCGGCGCTTCTTGGCGCGAGGGGACGTCGCCTCTGCATCCTCTCTCCCTTCCCTTTTCTGTGATGTTGTTCGGCGCCTGCGTCGGCAAGCCGGCGTTAGCGGTTCAAGCGGTGCCGCGTGCGGCGGCGCCGGCCGTTCTAGCGGCGGTGGCGAGGCGGCGGCCGATCCCCCTTTTTTTTCTTCTTCTTCTTCTTGTGATGTCTGCGTGATGCGGCTACGAGCCGGGTAAGCGAGGACAATCGACGACGGCTCGGGCCGTTCATGGCGTCATTCTTGGCCGGTCTTGGGTTGAGCGCGTGCGGCGCACGGGCCCGTCTTTGGCGTCGATGGCGGTGCCGTCGCGGTAGCGCCGTCTTTGGCGGCGGTGTGCGTCGCGGCTTCAAGTAGTGGCACTCGGGCCCTTGGTTCTTGCTTATATGTATTTACTATACATATGCGATTACTATTCATATATAATTCTCGCTCATGCAAGCAATTACCATTGACGACTTGAGTCGGTTCGCGGTGAATTGGCAATATTAATCTACGGTACAATCAACATCGATCTTTCGTGCAATCTCCGATCGACATTGTGTCGGCGACTTCAAGTCACCGCGGTAGATTAGAAACGATTTGCACCGTGAAAAACAATCTAGAAAGCAAATTTGCGTAATTGAAAGCAATCTAGAAAATACGATTCAATCTACGAGTGTCGTTCTACGACGGTTACCTTCGATGCGAGGAGAGTCGATCGTCGCGATAACGTGTTGAGTAACCGTCATTTGGCGAGTCCAAATTCAACAGGTACCTCGTATACAATGATAAGAATCGTAAGAACGATGAAGAACACAAGAACACAACAGTAGAATGAACACAGAGATATGCGGGACTTCAGGGTCTGCTTTATTGCTTCGGATCAATTAGGGTTACAATGAGAGGGTGACCTCTATTTATAGACTACGGGATGAGGAGTTGATTGGTAGGGACTCTCCGAGTCCTGGGCCAGATCTTGGCCGGGACTCTCGCAGTCCTGGACCCGGTTTCTTAACACATACCACTACTACCACCAGCACTGGTTTGGTTAGTGGATGTTGTAGATGATTATCGACGAGCTTAATTAGGTGGCGATTACGCGCGGGCCCACGCGCAGTGACGGGCCAACGCTACGTACGTACTACGTACGGATGGCGCATCTGCATCTTCCAGGTGGACAAGCAGGCGAATGAACGGGAAAAAAACTAACCTTCACTGCATGCTGAGAAAGAAGTCGAGATGATTGATGCGTTTTTTTAAAAAAACTCGAGATTCCTTCCCTCCTGGTGAACACTAACAACACTTGGAAAGCCCAATGGTGATCAATTATAGTGTATTCCTTTCGTTGGTGATCTGCGGCGACGTATACGGGTGTTGGTTTCACCGTTAATTCCTTGACGCCGATGAGCTGATCATGGCATGCTTTTAGGGCTACTTGACCGTTTTGGGCCTACTAAATGCTCACAAGCCTCAGATAATATGATCTACCGTTATTCCTTAGGCCACCACCATGCATAGTTTACGAGCTACTTGCATGATGCTCTCTATCCAAAACAGTAGTACGAGGGATATGATTAGTTTAGTAACGTGGCATGTGCCGTGCACGTTCACAAGGACGAATAACGCAGCTAAAAGAAAAATGGGTTCCGACGAATCTTTGCTTAGGGACTAATCAAGCAATCATCTTCGTCTTCTCTGTTTGTGTCCAATGGATTGGTCCGTACAATAGCATCGCTGTAGTGGATAATCTTCCCTTCCCTACGGCTACGATACGAGGAGGGACGACTATTCAATCCGCCGGAAAGATGTTGCTGGGAGAAACGAGTGAACTAGGGAAACGTACGGTGCCAAATTCAGAACATCTATAACTGCATTTTAATTGTCGTGTTGCAGTCCTTTCTTTTTTTATTTTATTAAGTCACATGCTGCGGCCCTGGGATGCATAGATTTTGGTGCCGCGGTGATGTGCATCGCAAGACAACTTCGGGGAGAATTTTATTCTATTGGAGTAAGTTGGTCGAAGTTTTGGCATATAGCTTTTCCGCTCATTCAGCCCATAGTACTAGGGCGGACTAGTACAAACACGTGCTCAGCCCAACTACGTCCACGAGGCGCGTGTGGGCTGGTAGGCGTCGCACTGGCCCATCCCCCATGGTCGGCCCAATTTGGGCCCTCCTGCGGCGTACATCCCAGCAAGGCTGCTTCTGTTGTGTACAGCAAAGTAATAATTTTTCGACCGTCCATGTCGGTCCGAGACGATTTCTGAGCGAATTCGAAACAGGATACGCGTATCCAGGACCTCAAAATAAACAAGGTTTGACTACTAAGTAGTCCAAAATTAGAAATATAATGCTAATATGCAAATGAATTTCATAATCTCATTCTAACATGAGAGAAATAGCATTCAGCAACAATAGCATAGAAATAAACTCATAAGTAAACATATCATTTATTATGAATACTGTATCCCAATTTTAAACCATGGCATTTATTATGAATATTACATCCCAATTCATTTTATGCTATTTGCACTTGCCTCAACTATGAGACGGAAGACGACGACATGAAGACTTTAACCCCGGTGCTCACCACTATCTGGCAACCGTAAAGTATACTAAATATACCATTCAAAAGTGCATATTATAGTAATGGAACAAAATAAAATTAATCGCTCTTAATCGTAACCCAAAATTTAATCGTTACACTCCCAAATACCAATCTGCCCAAACAGACAACTATCAAAGAAAAATACATAACTTTTGAGTCAAAACTCCAAAAGTTATGAATCCAACTTTATTGGAATATACACAAGCATAGCTACAACTTCTTAGGTGACCAAAAGATCAAATTATCACATCTATAGCTTTGTTTTTAATCCCAAGACCGTTATGTCATCTTCGGCACTACTCACTTGGGAATTTCGTAACTTTAATTTGGTACATCCAAATTCAATGGTCTAAGCCATTCTAAAACTACAGAAAACTAGTTTCCTTTAAAAAAAATCATAATTATCTCTACTGTGCAACAATGGTTGCATCAGTCCAGTCTTTCTCTACTGTCCACAAAGAAGGACAGACTATAACATCAAATTCAAAAATTCATATATTTTGAATGGCTGAACCAAAATTCATGATATTTATCAATATAGAAAGCTTAAGAAATTTCCTACGAAAGTTGTGTTGGGAGACCTCCCTAAATCGGCTATTAACAGAACCTTTCTTCTTAAACAAGATGATTGTTGTAATCTCATCAGGATTCCTGGATATCAGTAAAGCAACTAACGTATCTCCCAAACTACAACTTCGAATTAGGTGATCGCAGTGCCTATAGAAACCTGACGACAAGCCCCACAACTATCTAGGAGAGCCTAACCTCAAATTTTGGATTTAACTACACGAAATGTGACGTCCAACAGGGAGCAAATTACTGATTCTAATCACAGCAGTTCGACAATTCTCTAATCGATGGCAATTAAGGATTCAACTAGATCCAAACAGCGGAGAGACAATCGTTACCCTTGAAGACACATGAGCCCACTGAATTCCCCGCGAGGCGCTCCTCCCCTCTTCTCCTCTCTCCCCCACCTTTCTCCTTGGCCGACAGCAGTGGGAGAGCACCACCAAGACGAAGGAGAACAACAATGGAGTGCAAGGGGGAGGTTGTCTACTATAGCAGGCACCGTATCGGCGGCATTACTGTAGCTACATTAGCGGGCTAGAGTTTTCCCCTTCTTTTATTGGTGGCCGGCCCCTCATAGGCCTCCTGGGCTAAAGGCCCAATGCCTAGGTTCTTGAATTTTCTTTCTGTGCAGCGAATGCTTCGGAGGTCGTAACTTCCTCTCCTGAACTCACATATAAACTTTATGTTGAGCCCATGTGTTAGTCTACTTTGCGGGTAAACTTTATATTGAGTTGTTATGTAGTTGTATTTTGGATATATAGTAATACGTATTATATTTATATGTATAATGTTTTTGCACAATCTTACCTTGAATTTTTAATTAATTAACCCTTTTTAATTTTATTTTAAAGTTAACCCCATGCGAGCTTTATTCCAATTCTGCGTTGGCACTCCACCTCCCAATCCAGCGCCCTGCTGATGGAAGCAATAATAAAATAATTCACTCCTCTACGATACTCCCACCACACGACACAAATCCTGCACAATCCTCGCGAACATCGCACGTGAATTAGTGACATAGGCGATGATGGCTGCATCCTACTCTTCCCAGGCCCAAGTGGCCAAGGCTGCAACTGTGGCAGTTGTGGTGGCTTTCCAGTAGCAGTAGCCACAGCTGATGTTCATCGAGGTCCGAGCGCGCGAAATTGTGCCACCACGCCTACAGCCGCAAGCAGAAGTCGCTCGGCCTCCTCTGCTCCAAGTGAGCTTTCCATGGCCTTGGCACAATCTTCTTATCGAATTGTTGTGTGCTTTTCAACTTTGTGGGTTTGTACAACTGCGATGACATGGAGTCTATCGGGCTGGACGACGCGGACAAGCACCTCGGTGTGGAGAGGTGCTGAATCTATGACATTGTCAACTCCTCGATAGCGTCGGGGTAAGTCCTATTCTTTATTTCTTTGATAGACTTTTTGTTCAAGCCTTAATGATGGGATTCTGAGTTTTGTTTTAAAGCCTCTTTGAGAAGATTCTTGTGAGGATGACCATGAACCAGTACTCCTGGATAGGCTTCGGTGGGGTCACGATGGCATTACAAGAACTCAAGGTTTGCATCTTCCTTTCCACGTGATGATTCGATGAACAATTGTAGGTCTAATCCATCTAAAGTATGCTCTTTTTTCTATCTTTGTGTGCTCAGGAGAAGGCATTGAGAGAGAAGTCTGGCTTGGCTCCTCTGCCGATGGAAAAGCCATATGGTGCTAATGTATGATTTTTTAAATATATTTGTCTCTTGCCTTTGAATCTATACATGTGATACTGGTGCAGAATATAGTTCCAGACTAAAATGTTTCTTATTTCATTTGATTTTGTGAAGATGTCGGGTGACGAAGATGATGATAAATTTGTTGATCCGGGGTTGATACTGAGAGTGAGAAGCTGAGCCAGCCCGTTGACAATCCTTATGCACCTCGCTGCCAGCTTAGATATGGTATAGTTGCTTAATTGTTTTACTGCTGGTTTACTATATGTGTTGAGTTACATTTTGTTGTGTCAGGCTTAGAACTTTGTCGTTTACATACCTTAAAACCTATTGTGTTCTACTTTCATCTTCTATAATAAATGGGCAGAGCTCTTGCCATTTTGCTATAAAAAAGACTTATATTTTTGGTTGTTACATTTGCATATCATCGGAAGGAGAAGTCGCTTGGGTTGCTCACGCATAATTTCGTGAAGCTCTTGCTCACCATGGAGGTGGACAATTCTTCTTTTCTTTTTTTTCTGTTATGAAGATTCATGGTTTGTCGAACTGTGGTTGATTGGTACAAAATTTTTACTTGGAGTAGGTTGACATGATCTCACTTGATGAAACTGCAAAGCTACTCCTTGGATAAGGCCATGAGGAGACGAATATGAGAGGTTAGTACTTGCATTTCCTCTATCTAATTCTGCAGTTGTACCAGTATTAGTACTAATAAAATAAATGCTAATATTGTTTCTTGTATTTGTGATACAACTAAAGTCTAGAGATAATATGACATTGCGAAGTCTTCGCTGAATCTTATTGAGAAGGTAGGCTTTAGACACTTATTGACAAGTGATAAGTAAGCTGCAATTAAATGATGCGTGTCGTTTCTTAGCATCTGTTCTTGAATCTTGTCTTTTAGACACAACAAATAGACACAAGGAAGCTTGCATTTTGATGGTTGGGCACAACAGGGAACAAAAAGCATAAAATGGTGTCATAGTTGTTGTACCCCCACCAAGGAAGATTGTGTCGAACAAGAGAGCCTTTGGGACTGAACTCACTAACATTGACATGAATAGAAGTAGACTGGATTCCACAATCCAAAAGGAAGAAAAGCTGACATGGGGTGGTGGTGATATCTTGAAGAACTACAAATTGGTTGTGAAGAGGCAGCTCGAGCATGGTAACAAGTGTGGTTTTGTTTATGGGTCTTTCCACCCTTCTGGTGCAAGGAAACAAGAGCTCGATGATTGTAATAAAGCTAGACAAACGAAGGGTGCTCAGGACTGGGAGAGCCTTGCGGATTCATTTCGACTGCAGTACCAAAACCAAGGTGTGTTCAATTCAACACTTCTTTGATATTCTTAGAGAATTTCTAACAATCTAGCTGAAGTTACAACATGAGATTTATTAAATTTGACATGACAAGCCTTTGGTTGTTCTGCTTCCTATTTGGCATGCATAGTTTGGGGCAGAAAGATGACATAGAAAGTGAAAAATATTAATTCATAATCAACATTCAAAATGAAACTACCCAACTGTATTTGTCGTATGGGGATGCCTATTTGATATATGTAAGATATACAAATATAGTTGGCATACGCTCATACTATGCTTTAGGGCTCATCAAAGTTAAAGATTGGTATCTGGAATATTTAGTTTATATATATATATATGTTGGACCGAAAAGGCGACTAGAGGGGGTGAATAGGAGCACGCTCACTTTTTCACAAATTATGAATTCAACACAATTTCACTTCAATAGCTATGAGGAAGCTATGAAGATAAATATACCAGTACAGCGAAAGACTAGTATTGAATTCAATTTAATTCCCTAAGCAATATGACAAAAACATCAAAGATCAAAGCAATACAATGTACTGGCGGTCTGACCTCTGGCCTGGAGCGGTCGGACCGATTTCCTGGCGGTCGGACCATTGTTATCTCGGCGGTCGGACACGCCAAATCGGTCGGACCGGTGATGATGGGCGGTCTGACCGGCACACTCCAGAACAGATCTTAAACAGTAAAAACAGCCCGATGACGAAGTTGCAATTAGGTCTAACTTTTGATTCTCAACTCCAAACTTCACGAAACTTTGCACACACCTTCTCTATGCTATTGAGGACCTATTCCAATGGAATATTATGATAATTCTTGGATAGATCCTGAACAGTTGTCAATTGAGTAACAGGGGGTCTAAAACCGAGCAAGAATGAAAACTTGATGCTAATGCTTGTTCGTGAGTGATTGATGATCAAGATGATCCTAGATAGGTTCACACGTATCACAGCAAGCTAATTCACGTGAAATAATCAATTAAAAACTCGTGGATCAAAGAAAGCCCTAAAATCACGAAATTGAAAGCAAGAACGGAAAGAGACTTATCTCAAGCAAACCTTGCGTAGATTAAGAACGTGATTGTTGTTGGATTACACCCACACCATCATGGATCAGTCGTCAATCCAAGATCACGAAAATCACCTCAAACCATAAAGAGCCCTAGCCTCCACCTCAACTCCCCCTAAGCCAATTAGGGTTTTGAAACATAAAAGAGGCAAGAGATAGGGTGCATCCACCACCTCCTCCTATTTATAGTGGAGGCCTAGAACTCCTAGGGTTTAACTTTATTGGGCTCCCGTTAAGGCCCACTAACAAACGGATCACACACGCACGCTTCGCAAAGCGCCGTCTTTAACCTTTTGACCTAAACAGCTTCACCTAGCGCCATCTTGCGCCTCAGATTTGCTAATAGGTAACCCTTATCCATCTTGCGTCACGCTTGAGTCATTGACCTCACCCGGCATCGTCGATCGTTCTGGACCTCAACTCTCCAAATCTAGTCCCGATCATCCTCGCCGTTGACCATCGTTGACCACCAAGCAACCTGCACAACCATAGACAAGCAAACACGAATTCGGGAACAAGTTCTTCACAACTTGACCCATGTTAGTCAAAACATGTATCATGCAATACATATGCCATGATACCAATGAACTTGACCTAACAAAACAACATCACCACGAAGTTGGCTGACGTTCATAAGTGGAAATCGGTCCGACCGCTCACTGTGAGCCGGTCGGACTGCCCTCTGGCCGGTCGGACCGCCACAAGGGACTTAGCCGAATTTCAAGCCCTGAAATTCCGAAACCTTTTGAAAATTTAAAACGAATAGAACTTTTGCTTGGAGGCTCCAAAAATTATGAGACCAAGTGCATTGGGATCCCCTCACTTGCCTACATACTTTATTTTTAGCCCAGCTCGTTCTGACCATTCTTGGTCACCGCCGGTCCGACCGATTTGGGACTGGTCGGACCGCCATGCTATGGCCGGTCGGACCGCCATGCTATGGCCGGTCGGACCGCCCCTGTCCAGAAAGCCTGAACTTTGTCAAAAACCCTGTGAAATGACAAACCATAAATGCCATTGCCAATTATCACATCATCCTAAGATCTGGAGCATATCCCCATGATATCCACAATATATAAAGATCGAAGCCACGCACCATGGAGTTCAAGATCTATACGTCATCTGTTGAAACCAAATCTCTACAGCATTCACTAATATATACATGGATGTTTGCTACAGTGACGTAAATGATTGTCATCTTTTGGCATAAGAACAATCCCATGCACTTTTGGATAGTGTCAGCTCTGGCTAACAAGAGTTGTTGGGGGAAGTAGTGTTTATCTGTAAGTCTCAAATATCTGATGACACATATATTTTTAATCTCATACACTATACACACGCTCATTAACTTCTCATTTCAGATATAAGGTTGAGTAATTGTTCAGTTGACCATTTTCTATAGTTACATTCAAGCAACATGCCTCTACCACCTTGATGAACATGCCACACATACCCGTTGAACACCATTGCCTCTTGTCGGTGTATTAGAACCGATCTTACGTAAAGATTATTTGATTCGGGGGGTCTCCTAGAGGTGAAATCACGCAGAGTGGTTGACACGGGATGTTTAGACAGGTTCAGGCCTTCTCCGGAGAGAATAATAACCCTAATCTTGTGTGTGTGGTATTCTTGATGATCAAGTCAGAAGCTAAGACTATTACAGAGAAAGGGAGAGCGAGTCAAGGAGAAATACAAGTACTATTCTCTGTAATAGTCTTAGCTTCTGACTTGATCATCAAGAATACCACACACACAGGATTAGGGTTATTATTCTCTCCGGAGAAGGCCTGAACCTGTCTAAACATCCCGTGTCAACCACTCTGCGTGATTTCACCTCTAGGAGACCCCCCGAATCAAATAATCTTTACGTAAGATCGGTTCTAATACACCGACACCTCTAAATGTGAATCTTTCGCATCGCAGGCAAGCAGTTTTGTTTTAGAAACAAGTAACACTACTTTTTTCTCTTCAAATTAGCCAATAACAATACTTGATTGTATTAATGCTCTTGAAGGCTTGGTAAAATAGTGACTCCTACGATCGAAGAGATGATAAAGGAGCCGCCTTGGTTATGATAACCTAACCATTCTAGACTTGTTTAGCTGGGAACAAATAGCTTGCATGCTTGGTTAATTCGTCAGATTTAACAATGTGCATCTTAATTATTATCTAAAAATGATTTTATATGTTTGCTTGCAACATAATTTGTTGGGTTCTTTTTTAGAAGCAACCATGGTCTGCAGACAAAAATAGTGTTTTCTCATAAGCATTTATGGTCTGTAGTTATTTAGAAAATTTGAAGTCATTCTCTTATAGTTTTCAGGAACACGCAAATGCAGATGCTTAACTTTCTAGATTAGTGAGTTTTAGTGGTTAATGTTGATTTTCATGGGATAAATATGCGCTTTTAATCCTTCTTACATTGGAGCACATTTCATTTGCATAAAATCAATTGAACTATGTCGTGGTATAAATTAAAAGCGAGGGACATGCAAGTCTGGTGGTGAGTGCAGCAGGTGGCAATGGTGCTGTTAGCTAAGGCCGTGAGCCACAAGAGTGGCATGGTGGAGAGAGAAGTTAAAGGTATGGAAGCACACAATATAATGATTTTGCATGTTTGTATCACAACAGCATGCATCCACATCTGCATTCCTTATCTTAGAAGTATCACAGAGGCATTAGACGTTCATAGTTCAACACTTGCTTTCTTGTAACTGGTTTTGTCAAAACATATGTGGTATGTTCCTTTAACTTCTAGAGAATGGATTACTAGATAGTTAAAACACCTACTTGTGGAAGTTTATTGGGAATGCCATTTTTCTATATTCATTGGGGGTGTTTCTCCTGATTTTAAGACACATATAATGCAAAGGCATTGGAAAAAGTGGGTAGCAGACTGGATCATCATTACTTCAAGAAGGATTATTCAGAAAAATGGAGAGATGAGATTATGCATCTATTTTTGTAGAAAGCAATGAATTAATGAGTATTAACCGGTCTGGTAGGGTTCTCGGATATGATTTTTTTCCACTAACTTGTTAGGTTGGAAGATTTGGTCTTAAGAACTAGATGATAGTACCTAATCAATTGTGCAAGTGTTTTTTTTGTTCTTGTGAATTTTATTTGATCGTGACTATTAATGTGTTCTACTCCAAAACATATCAAAGTAGAATGTCCATATGGAGAAGTCCTTGGCAGTTAGCATGTGTCTTTGCCTCTTTGGGGCCTTGAATTATAACCTTGATTCAAGATCGAGTAGTTGCTGGTGTTGGTTTTGTTGTGTGTGCAATATGTACACATTTAGAAATGAGTTATGTATTAACATGTTTCTTGAATAACAGGTTTAGATACATCGATTGAGGTTACAATTTTAATTGGCAACAACATCTAATCTCATGTACGATTCTTTTTATCCGTTGTAACGCACAGGTATCTAACTAGGATACGATGATACGGGGAATCAATTTATTCATAGACATGTTATGATTGGTTTACCAAAAAACATCATTGGTTTCGAGTTCTGATTTTAAATATGCACATGACTTGAACTATTAGAATTGTTTTGTCTAACTTCAAACGCGTGCCTAAATTTTTTAATATAAATATGTGTTTTCTACTTACTTTGAACAATAATTTGAGATTTTGTTTTAAAAAAAATCTTGAGTCATGAAATGCAATGTGCAATTGTTTTGCATTCTCAATTATTAAAAAAATTCGATAGAAAGAAAGCTTTAATTTTACACGTACATTGTCTCAATCAAAATATGAGATTCCGTCCCAACGAACGGTCACTTCCAGCGGTACTAACATAGCAGTAGTCGCCGTTTCCTACTACTGTCGCACACATCTGGCCCCTGCTCTGATACCCACACGTCAGTCCCTACATTTGGATTTTGGAATACGTCGTCCAAGGTTGCGCTGCTCCTTCCTACCAGGTCCGGCCCACCGCTTCTCTTGACACAGCACACACGATTTGTAGCAGGTACGTCCAACTGACTCGCGGGACCGACAGCTTAGATGCTTACTTGGTGGCCCACATGCCATAGACACAAAGTTCAGTAAGGAATTCCAAACGTACTTAAACCGCACCCTCGGACGTGACACAACCACGACAACTCTTCTGTCCCACAGAAAATCGGGACCCACCCGCGAAAATGTAGAAAATGCATGCGGTACACTTTCCTCCGCGAGGAAATCGTCGTGGATAACAACGCCTTACCACCGACATATGGGACCAAAGTTTTTCCAAGGCCCACAAGTCATTCTTTAAAGAGGAGACACTAAGCACAGCTGTAGAAAAAAGTGTTTTCCGGGCCACGCGCCTTCCGTGATCTAACCTATAAATATCCTCTCTTCTACATTTTTCTATCTGACCCCAGAAGGCAACACAAACAAGCTTCAAATTCCCCATCCGTACAAAATCTCCTCGAAATCTTAAACCAAACTGAAATCGCCTCCCGGTATCTCTCACGTCTCGTCGCCGCCTGAATCTCGAAGCCTCGACAAGGTCAGGGTTTCCGCATCTCTATGGGCTCTAAGAACCGGTTGCCTCGGTTGCCTCAGCCTCCCTGTGCCGCCCCCGCCGGCGGCGGCGGTGGCGAGGTCTCCGGTGATGTCGGCGCCTCGGCCGGGAAAGGGCCGGAGCCGGCTCCGGTGGCGGTGGTGCCGAAGCCGCCGGAGGTGGCGCCGTTCCTGACGAAGGTGTACGACATGGTCTCGGACCCGGCGACCGAGGAGGTGATCTCCTGGAGCGACGGCGGCGGCAGCTTCGTGGTCTGGGACTCGCACGCCTTCGAGCGCGACTTGCTTTCTCGGCACTTCAAGCACAGCAACTTTACCAGCTTCATACGCCAGCTCAACACCTATGTGAGATTCCCTCATCCCCTGTGTTTCCTCGTTTGTTTCTGATTGCGCGAATTCCATGTGATTTTGGGTGGATTGGATGCAATTGGTAGTGCGGACTAGGCTCTGTAACAAATTTATAATTGTCGCTCCTAGGTAGGAATTTATTTTGCAACTGCCTGATTGGAGTAGCTTCCGATGTAACTTAAGCGAATCTGTTTGAATTTCTAATTGCGTGAGCATTTTCTCTTGATACCATTTTGCTACATGATGTTGCTTTGTTCAATTTGATGCCAGTTGTGTTGAGAACATGAGAGTATAATTATTGGGGTTAGTGGTGCCATTTTGGAGTTAATTTCGGTCTGTAGTTTCCCAAAACAGTGAACATTTGAATTGGTCTGGTGATATAGGTTGTCATGTGATGGCTTTCTGCTCAATAAGAACCTCATTGCATACAAAAAATGCCATAGGGGATTGAAGTCATTCCTGTGAGATCAGTATTTGCTTTGTTAATGTTTTATGTAGTCTTTTCTTCTTCTATTTTTGTGTGCATGTGACCAAATGACATTTTTGTAGACCTGAGCAAAGTGTGTTGGTTGTAGCATCTGCTGAACTTTCCTCAGTTTTTATTAGCTGGGAAAGGTTGCATGTTGTTATCTGAACTCTTTTTATATTTTAGTTTTCCCAATATATGTCATTTATCGAACTTCATAAACAGTGAAAGAACTGCCTTTTACCTGATGTATTGAAAGAATCTCTTGACTGTTGTTTTGCTGCATG
This sequence comes from Hsuehochloa calcarea, assembly GCA_036346395.1. Classification (NCBI taxonomy): domain Eukaryota; kingdom Viridiplantae; phylum Streptophyta; class Magnoliopsida; order Poales; family Poaceae; genus Hsuehochloa; species Hsuehochloa calcarea. Next base: position 35,736,122 of record CM070597.1, read on the forward strand.
AAAATGTATGTTTGGTTTGAGCTGACATCTGCTAATATCCTTTTCTGTGTCATATCCCTGTGTGCCATTGTTTTATGTGCATTAGAAGGTGTTTTCCCCGTTCCAAGTTGCTTGATGAATGGTGTGAAAGATTATGAATTTGGTTTTTTATTCAATCATGTATGCTGGATGTCGTGCTTTTGGCAAATCATTATCAGTATACAATGGCTGAATAAAAAGGTTGCCTGATGCTTGCCATCAGGGATTCATTAGTGGTCTGCTATTCCTTCCAATTAGATACTGAATTCTTTCATGTCCATTTGCTAAATATGAAAACGAACTGGCTTTTGCAAACAGGGTTGCATACATGTGCTTTTGTTGTGAGTTGTGACCATATGATTGCTGCTCTTGGCTCTGTATTAGTAAAAGTGTAAAACTTCCGCATGACAGCATGAAGAATGTAACTGAGAACACTGTATTGAAATCAGTAGAAGGAGCACTTCATCTGTTATTTACTGTTCAAAACACCTCTGCATAAATCGAAGTATTGTTTTGTTTGGATGTTCTCTAGGTTGTTTGTTCATTTTGAAGCATTCTTTCTTATTAGGTGGACTTATCCTTGTTTCCTTTTGTAAACAGAGATTTCGTAAAGTTGATCCTGATAGATGGGAGTGGGCCAATGAAGGCTTTGTTAGGGGCCAAAAGGATCTTCTGAAGACAATCAAGAGAAAGAAGAAATCCCCTCAGGAAGCACCTAGTGAGCAGAAGCAGGCACCCGTCAAAACTGCACCTGGTACTGAAAATATCGAAATTGGAAAATATGGTGGCCTTGAAAAGGACATTGAAACCCTTAAGAGGGATAAAGCTCTTCTCATGCAGCAGCTTGTAGATCTCAGGCACTACCAGCAAACATCTAATCTTGAAGTGCAGAATTTAATTCGACGCCTTCAAGTAATGGAACAAAACCAGCAGCAGATGATGGCACTTCTAGCAATCGTTGTCCAGAATCCCAGTTTTCTCAATCAACTGGTGCAGCAACAGCGCAGGAGCAACTGGTGGAATGCTGATACAAACAAGAAAAGGAGGCTTCGTGCTCTGGAGCAGGGCCCTGTAACTGATCAGGAGACTTCAGGTGGAGGGGCACAAATTATTGAGTATCGACCTCCTGCCCCTGAAACTTCTAGTCAAGTAATACCAGTAGATGGAGTTTTTTGTTCGGCCACCACACAACCAGTTCCAAGTCCTGCACTTGCCATGCCCATGGACATTCAAACCACTTCCAACAACCTTACTCCCGGTTCATCTGGGGAGCTTTTTACTGACACCTCTGTTCTACAAGAATGGGATGATAGTGACATGCAGCTGCTGTTTGATGGTGACCTAAATCCCATACTAACACCATTTGAAAATGATGGTCAGGTGGACCCTCCTTTAAGTATTCAAGATTATGATTATCCACAGTTAGACCAGGACTGTCAGATGGAAGCTCAGCATAACTGCAAAAATCCTCAATATGGTATTAACTAATTGCTGTATGCCTTATGTTTTATTCTGTTTCTTTTTTACCAAACAAGCATACTGTCATTTTAGGTAGCTGACGATTTTCTATGTGCATTTGGTGTCAAATGCCAAACAATACACTTCATGTGCACAAGTGCAGATCAACTTGTGTTTGATGGGTTGTGCTAGGATTTGCAAAGATGAAAGATAGCCTTCTGTGTCACAGTTCCATAGCTGCTTGCTTGAATGCCTTGCTATTCCCTTCCTTTATATCAGGGAAGTAGTGCTCGACAAGCAGAGCAATGATTCTTTATCTGGTTAAATCAAAGCATTCAGAGTGAGCAATCTCTGTCGTGGCCAGACCTCTAGTTCAGGACTGTTTATCACACTAACACAGAGAACTAAGTTGTGTGTTTGTCACATTGAATATAGCCTATCATCCTATGTTTTGTTTGATTATGTCATGTTCTGTTACTCTGCATTAGTTCTATACAAACTAGCTCTCTTTCTTGTTTCAGCTGATGTCATAACGGAAGCATGAGTGGTGGTCCAGGAGCACATTGGGCAGTAACATTAGGTCAGTAGAGGTGCACTTTACCATAAAAAGACTCTCCTGCGCTGTTTTATTTATTGAAAGTTACTTTACATTTGCAAAACTAAACCGAGTGCAGCGGCATCTATACAGTAGCAATAGGTAACCTTCCTTCCTTTCAGAATTTCAAGTCGGCACTTCCTGCCTTTCATCGAGACCATGGTTTTCTTGTTGCTGCTTGGCCTTCCCATATCTCTTAACCTTTCTTTCCTGCAACTGCATCTGAAGAGAAATCGGCATCGAACACGTTCTAATATGTGGTTTCTTCTCCACTTGTCTTCGTATGTTACGCAGAATCTGGTTTCTTGATACGAAGGCCATTTAGCTTTTATCAGGAACAAAGGCCTTGGTTCATTTGTTGTGTTTGTTTTTGTAAACGGTGAGCAGTTTTGTACATTTTCCTTGCATGTGACGAGCTTTGCATACCAACCATCTTCAAGGTAGGCGTTTCTGTACGAGTACCTTGCAGCGGCTGTTCAGGGTACGGGAATAAACGTGTTTACCGTTCTCGGAAAGGATATGTACACGCACATGGCGAGCTTGTGCAAGTAGAAAACATCATGTTGATTAAACATTTAGCACTGTCAACATAAACAGTATCTGCTGTCAGATATCAAAAAGTTTCTGTACAGCATATTATTTTGAAGAAAGCCGTGCTTTACCTTGTCTGGATCTGCTCTCAGATATCAAAAAGTTTATGTACAGCATATTATTTTGAAGAAAGCCGTGCTTTACCTTGTCTGGAATGCTAGGAGCCTTTTCTTTGTTGAGCGCTATTGCGTTACAGCGGGGAACCTCTGAATCTCCGATTCCGATTGGCGCAAGCGTAATTCACCGGAGATCTTCATAATCTTACCTCCTTGTACCCTTTTTCCGAAGTGTCGTGTGTTGGATAGAGTATAAATAGGGATAAAGGGCTCAATCAAACATCGAAGCGCATCTGGTGTAGTGGTATCATAGTACCCTCCCACGGTACTGACCGGGGTTCGATTCCCCGGATGCGCATCATTTTATATATTTTTGGTTGCCCTCTTGGTCAGTTTAACAATGACGTTGCTGTGAACTTGTCGCCCTTTGATTACTGTCAAGAAAAATGCTAGACAATAGGATACAGAGTATCCTTTATTTTGGGCGAGATCGGAGGGGGGAAAAATCAAAGACATAATATATGCTCATGTTGTATTGAATGTATCAAAATATGAGAATGAGGGAGCCCATACTGGCGAAGTCGACATAGGGCCGTCACACCGAGGCGGGCGACACATCGAGGTGAAGCCGTCATTGTACCTCATTGTGTTCGTTTTTCGTCGGTGCGACTGCTCGCGTCGGTCCTGTTAGGGACCAGGCACCGTCCCCCCTTCAGCCGCCCCTAGCGGTTTGCACACGCAACTCGGGGTAGCTCGAAGGGTTATTTGGTTGTACTCGCTTTGGAAGCCTGTTCCAAGCGATGGAGAGATGAAGCCGAACGCTGTCTTTTTCGATTGTGCTCGCTTTGGGGGAGGCGAAGCTGAACGCCGTCCCTCAACTTTTTTCAATTGAGCTCGCTTTGAGAGCCCATTGCTGGTCGAGGGGGAGGCGAAGCCGAACACTGTCCTAGCAAAGGGGAGGCGAAGCCGATCGTCGTCTCCATACTTTTTTGATTGGGCTCGCTTTAGGAGCCCATTGCTGGTAGAGGGGGGAGGCGAAGCCGATCGCCTTCCCCATACTTTTTTTTTGATTGGTCTCGCTTTGAGAGCCCATTGTAAACGAGGGGGAGGCGAAGCCGAACGCCATCCCCTAATTTTTTTTTGATTGAGCTCGCTTTGGGAGCCCATTGCTGGTCGAGGGAGAGGCGAAGTCGATCGCCGTCCTCATACTTTTTTTTATTGAGCTCGCTTTTGGGAGCCCATTGCTGGTCAAGGGGGAGGCGAAGCGAGCCCAAATTAAAAAAAATTAGGGGACGGTGTTTGGCTTCGCTCCCCCCTTGCTTGCAATAGGCTCCCAAAGCGAGTCCAATCAAAAAAGTATAGGGACAACGATCGGCTTCGCCCCCCCCCTGATTAGCAATGGCCTCCCAAAGTGAGCCCAATAAAAAAAAGTATGGGGACAACGATCGACTTCACCAGGACGACGTTCGGCTTCGCCTCCCCCCAAATCGAGCCCAATTGAAAAAAGTTAGGGGACGACGTTCAGCTTCGCCTCCCCCTCGACCAACAATGAGCTCCCAAAGCGAGCTCAATCGAAAAAAGTTAGCGGATGGCATTCGGCTTCGCCTCCCCCCAAAGCGAGCACAATCGAAAAAAGTTGGACGACGGCGTTTGGCTTCGCCTCCCCCTTGCTTGCAACTGGCTTCCAAAACGAGTACAACCGAATAACCCTTCGAGCCACTCCGAGTTGCGTGTGTAAACCGCTAGGGGCAGCCCAAGGGGGACGATACCTGGCCCCTAACAGGACTAGCGCGAGCGGTCACATCGACGAAAAACGAACACAACGAGGTGCAGTGACGGCTTCACCTCGACGCGCCACCCGCCTCGTAGGCCATGCCTCGGTGTGGCGGCCATGCGTCGACTTCGCCAGCGCATGCTCCGTCTTGGCACCGCCTCATGCCCCTTCGGGGTCAGCAGCCTCTGGAGCAATCGGAGCAACTTCGGCGCCACCTCAAGCACCTTCGGTGTTAGCAGCCTCCGAGCACTTGGAGCACCTCCGATGGGACGGCTCCGGGTCAATTTTTTCCTATGGTATCCCGACTCTCGAGGGGCCAGGGGAGATAAGATGGCGTCCGCTCACCCATCGGGACCGCAGGACCTGTCCTCACGACCTCAAACCACACAGACGAGGGAGTTGTCGTAGCATGGCACCTAGAGGTGCCTGCACCCTAGGGTCGTCAGGTATACTATGCATATGTAGACTAGGTCTATACAGTGTTTTCATAGCAATATACCTAAATACCCCTCTTTCTTAATACATTGTGAGAACAAGAAGGTAAATATTCATTCTTACCCTCTATAAATAAAGTCCCAAGGGCATGTAGAAGGGGCTCTCCTATTCTCATATTTTGATACATTCAATATAATATGAGCATACATTGTGTCTTTAATTCTTCTCTACTCCGGTCTCCTCTAGGACAAAAGTTACTTTGTATTCACTATCTAGCTTTTTTTTTGTTACAACAATTACCAAGATCACATTCTGGGGACACGGACTAGAATGCTCGCTCAAGTTGAGATTTCTTAGGTTAAGACGACAACTCCATCGGTGACTCAAGGAAACATTGTCACCAGCACACCGGCAAACGAATGCCTAATCCAACCAGGATCAAGTGAGGCAATAGAGAAGCAAGCCTAAGAAATGCTGGCTAGCCAGGTTTTCAGCTGAAGCACCGTTTGCTTCGATTCTCACGGGCAGACCTGCAAACAGTAGTCTGTGGGCGTCTCGACTCGACTCCCGACCATGGCAGCCGCTAACCCTCGCTTCGCCCTTGGATCACGATTCACGCTTGGCAAACCACCACGCAGAGCATCCGTTTCCGAGGCCGAATGGAAGCACTCACCCCGACGTATGCGGGCCGGCCGGGTTGCCGAGAACTCGTGGAAATTAGGCGGGGGGCTCTGCCCGGCCGTGCAGCCTGTGCCTCCGCGGCTGGTGGATCGGGCCTTCTGCACGGTGGGAAGTGTTGCTCGCTCGATAGCCCCCCCGGACCGAAGAGCGCGATGCGAGAGAGCAGCGGCCGACGAGATCATGAGGTGAGCGCTGACCTCACCCACTCTGTTCACATCGTCCGCACTCGTGCTAATCTCGTGATCTCATCTCATGTTTGTCGGGACTCATCCCACATGTTGCTTGGCATGTATCACGTATGTGGTGCGCGCGTGCGTGTCTTTCCACCACGGTAGACGCAAGCACACGCCGAACCTGTGGCACCACACCGCTGGGCTTGTGGCCGGGTTCCGCTTCCGCGAAGCACCGCTCGCCACATGCCTCGGTGCACACCGCCTATCACGGACCGCCTATCCTTACTTTCTTTTCTTGCGAACCATCCCTGATGATTCCATCGCTCCCATGCGAACAGAAAGTCACGCCATCACAGTAAAATCCTTCCTGTACGTCGATGCGACGGAGTTATCGGCTGAGTGTTGTATTGCTCTCCAAAAATATCCACATTGACTAAACGGTGACCCTTTGTGTCTGGCTCATTCAATCTGCAGCGAACTGTTGCTCATTTGTAGCCGTGTCCGAATCGAGAATGAACTCTGGGCGGTCTGTATTTGTGCCTGGAATTAATTTGGTGGTGTGCTACTGCGAATGAGTCTTTTGTACTGGTCCGCACAGTATTTTACAGTGCAACTCTCCAATATTGAATATACTACTACTAACAAACTTGTGCGCATCCTCTAAAAAAATACTACAGACTTGTGCATATATGTCTTGGAATGATCATTTTTTATATATATAAAAAAGGGTCCTAGAATGATCTACATTTCTAATGTGGCAGTGGCACTCATTACCAAATACAAATAGTGTGCCGTCCCATCTAAAAACATATCGCCATTTCGGTCGTTACAACTACGTTGTCAACACAACAAACCGGGTGGGTTTTGCATCCTTTTTTGCTCTACTTCGTCTTTAATTTGTGCCGCTGCTCACTAACCTTCTTTTAGTTTAATCTGATCACTAACCTGTTGTCGCGCAACGTACGATGATATGAGCCATCTCAACAGTTTTGTATATGTCCACAAATTCGGCAGTACTGAGACACCACAAGAATCCAAAAACTCCAGCATAAAATTTTATTTAATTAATCCACTCACACGCATGCTATGGTACCTCATGATTATTAAAGTCAAAAGTAAATTTTTGTTAGTACCACTCAAAATATGTGCAAATTTGATCATATCATCGAAAATTTGACCATTTTATTTTTTCATTCTTCCATCTGTGCATATTTCGGTTTTGTCACTCAGTTCAATTTTCCATCAAGTCAACGGGGTTTGGCCGTTAAGAAATATACAAAAGTATCAAAAAAGATAAATTTTGAAAATGTAAATGTAAAAATACCAACAAATAAAGAAAAAATACCAAAAAAAAACTGCACAAAAGTTTCTTAGTGTAAATTTCTAAAAAAACAAAAAATTAGACTAAGAAAAATTTTAGCGATGCTTCATAAAAGTTGAGGAAGATTAAAATATTTTGCTTAGTGTAAAAAATTTGATAAATTTTATTAGTGTATTAAAAAAATTCTTCAAAAGTTATTCTTTAATTTTGCTATATTTTTTCTCTATTTTACTTGTGATTTTTTTTCTCAGGTTGCTTTGTTTTTTTGGTATTTTTCAGTTTCCCCATATTTATTGACGGTTAAACCACGTTGACTTGGACGAAATGACAAAAATAAAATGTGCACTGACAGAAGAATGATAAAAACGAAATAATCAAATTTCGATATCAAAATCGAATTTGCACTTATTTTGAGTGACATAAACAAATTTTATCAAGTTAAAATACCCTTTTACAGCTCAAGAAACAACTAATGGCAAATGACAAGTTCCACTTGGTGGGGGGTGGGGGTTGGGGGAATTATCAAGGAAGAGCAATGCCGTCATCTTTAGTCTTCAATCACAAATACTGGAGGTCCCAACTCTCTCAATTTTCTGGCTGTGTCAAGTGCGTGTCTTGTGTTTGTGCATTGTATCATCAATTTACGTGCTTGTATCCCTTGATTTTTAACAAACATTTGCTGATTAATTAGTGAGCGTAATTCTCTATAGGTAAGAGCAAAAATTATTGAACACTTTTGCTAGAGAATTTCCTTACGCGTCACAGCAAACCAATGAACTAACAAGCTCGATCAGATAATTTCACTAATCCCTTGTAGTTTCTCACGATGATTTAACAAAATTGTATATTACAGTTCGCGAAAAACCAACTAAAAAACGAACAAATCCTTGAACGGCAAAAGGTTAAAAGAAAAACGCCACATACGACAGACAGGTCATTCGTTCACGTGGCTAAGCTTATGTACACGTCAGCTCTGATTGGCTCCTAAATCTCCTAGTTAATTAACCGTCGAGCGGTTTGGCTATAGGTCGCCGCTCTGCTCCGCCTCCGCGACGAGCGCGGCGAGGGAGCGCTGCGTGTCGGCGGCGTCCCGCTCGGCGACGAACGGGTGCTCCAGCAGCTCGGCCACGGACGCGCGCTGCCCGGCCTTCTTCTCGAGGCACCGCGCCACGAAGTCCCGGAACTCCTCCGATGCCGCAGCCGGCGGCTCGGGCGCCTCGCCAAAGCATATGGCGCACATGAGCGCGGCCCAGTCCGGGCGCTGCCCCTCGGGCAGGAGCGGGAAGTGGCCCAGGTATAGCTCAAGGATCGCCACCCCGAGGCTCCACACGTCGGCGGCGTACGGGTCGTAGTCGCCGGAGTAGGCCTCCGGGTCGAACCGCTCCGGGGACATGTAGGCCGCCGTGCCGACGTAGGAGGCGCAGGGGTCGAGCCGCCGCCTCAGCACCTTGCCGGCACCGAAGTCGGCGATCTTTACCTCGCCTGCGGCGCCGAGGAGCAGGTTCGACGGCTTGAGGTCGCGGTGCACGATGCGGAGCGCGTGGAGGGCCGCGAGGCCGAGGAGCGCCTGCCGCGCCACGGCGGCGATGGGGCGCTCCCCCATGGGGCGGCCGAGCCTGCGGAGCAGCCCGGCGAGGGACCCCCCGGGCATGAGTTCGAGCGCCAGCGCCGCGGGCTCCTCCACCGCCTCGGAGGCCGACGAGACCACCGCGTGGAGGCGCACGACGTGCGGCGCGTCGGCGGCGAGCATGAGTATGTCGGCCTCGCGGGCCGCGGAGGGGTCTCCGGCGGCGAAGAGCTTGAGCGCGAGCGGCTGCGCGGCCGCGGCCCGGCGGTGGCGCGCCTTGTAGACGGTGCCGCCGTTGCCGTGGCCGAGTACGGAGATCCTCTCGTAGTCGGAGAGGCGGGGGCCGTCGGAGGAGGAGGTGGACGGCGCGACGGCGGGCGGCGGTGGCGGTGGCGGTGGCGGCGGCGGGCGCAGGGCGAAGTGGTCGAGCGGGAGGGTGAGGTGGGGCAGGTGGCGGCGCTCCCGGACGAGAGCCATCTGTTCCTTGGAGGTGGGAAGGGGAGTGGGTGAGGTGAGGTGAGGTGAGGAGGTGACAACTAACGAGGGGAGGGGAGAGGAGGGGAGGGCCGGGTGTAAATATGGAGTGGGAGTCTGAGACGGACGGAAGGGAAGGTGACGGGTGGGCGGGCGAGTGGAGTGCGGGTGGAGGCACCGGCGGGTGAGTGATTTCTGTTGGATCTCCATTTCTCCTGTGTGCAGCTGCTATGCGCCAACCTCATGCCGTCAGTCTCCGGCTTGCCATCCTGCACCAACGGTGCATAGCAACTTGGCATCGGCGTCAGTAGTTTACTAGATACGTATCACGGTCAGTCACTGCATTGGTATATAGCCATAGAATGTAGATCGACAGAGATAGATACGGAAATGAACTACGGTAAAAAACAGTGTAATAAATATACTCACAAACGACTACTGCTTTGCTGGGGACATCAACATCTTTTCCCAGGGATGCACCATAGTAAGTTAGAGGAAAGAAAATGAAATACAAATTGTCACGAGAGAAGGCATGTAATTTCTTCAGTTTTAGATGTACAAATAACAACCATAGTGTTTGCACTTCTCTTTATGCTCTCAGTATAATAATATATACTACACACACAAAACAGTGGTAAAGAAACCCTACAGACATGATTGGACTGCACTGAAATAGGTAAATAAATAGTTCAACAGATTTATTCATCGCAGACTCTCCCTGATGACAATCTATGCTAGGTAAATATCATGCTCTGCATTGTTACAAACCACCATCACAGCTTATTCGTCTAAGATACACGCCCTTCTTCTGTTTTCAAATATCAACAAAACCAAAGCGGTAAGATATGGAAACGATGAAAAATTGTCTGCAAGTTTAATGTTTCAGTTGCATGAGACAACATGCATATTACAATCACAATCTGCAAGTTTCGTTATAACCTCATGAGTAAAGCAATACCCATTATTGGGCAATAAAACATCAAGGAAAAAAGGTTATAATCCGTGTCAATGATCCCTAACTATAACAGGACCTGAAATCATGAATGATGTTGAAGGGGGTGAGGATGACCATTGAACAAATGTGTCACTCGAAATTATCCAACAATAACACATTCAGGGAAATAGCATTATTATGGGAGCAAATGAACCGTAAATGTTTTTTCTATTGGTGCTAATCAACATTGTACCTAAGAATTTGGCAAGATGGTAGCATCGTATTAATCCCTTCACTGAATTACCCAGGGAAAAGCCCGAACTACAACAAGTACTCGTCTACTACGATCAACCTATGATACAGTATAAAGGGAAAGAAATATTTCAAAGCAAAAACAAAAGGTAAAGATCCATAGGAAAAACAAAACGGTCACTGGTTTATGGTGGACATTGGCAATTTTTTTCAAATTCACTCATGATATAGGCTGCAATGGCTGTCAATCTACTGAATGTCAGATATGTAGAGACCATCAATTTTGCTTTTTTAGCATCCCTTTCTGAAACAATACCTTGATTGTTTGACATTTCAGTATGAAAATACATTAAAACCTGTGCAGCTGATACTTGTTAAAGGGCTAATTTACCTTTTTTAGATGTTAGGTTGTTGTGAGAGTAGTAATGTTCTGCACATAACATAGTGACATTCTTGCCATCAATAATCTCTCTCTCGTCCTGCATCCTCCAAATATTTCTTAGTCATGCAATGTATTACAAGTCGTCATAAAAATATGAAAATTCTAGAAAGAAAAATCGGCACCAAGCTACAAGGGGTGTGCTAAAAATTGTAATCTTAATGCAAGAGATGAGGCTATATGGTAACCAAGAACCAATGTAAAAGACAAAGCGATTTTCCATGCAAAAAACTGTTTGTTTCTGTAAGGCGACTAGGAAACACTGAAACTACCGAGCCATGCAAATAAGACAATAAGCCACAATTTTTTGATTCAACATGACCAGGCAAATGCAATGTCTATAATAAAGAATAAATAACTTTTCTACCACAGTTTGGATGTTCATACAATAATATATCACAAGCAAGTACTACGCTTCTTTTAATGATCCGTAACATTATCAACATATTACCCAATAGGCGATACATACATTGTAGGCATGACGATTATGGAAAACTGCAGTAATGACAATTCCACAAGCAATGAAATATCTATGATGGGTGGCTACTTTTTTATTCGAAGTAGCGGTATAGCTTGTGAATCAATGAAAGGATAGCTAGTGAAAACGTAAGGGAAATGAAAATTAAAAACAGAGAACAATGATTTCTATGATACAAATTGAAAGCAAATCAGGAACTCTTCATATAAGACCAATACTGCAATCATACATGTGGCTTTGCACGCCTCGAAGCTTAATACTGCCTCCCTCAAGCTTTGCATAGATGGCCATGCGACGGTACCGGGCGAGAGCCATTAGTATCTGTCTGAAAACCTGACATCCAGAATAGAAAACGACTACACTATGCTCCATAACGAGAAACAACGAATAGGAAACTAAACTAAAAGAAACAAAGAATGAGAAAGTACGTATATAGAGAACTTACATTGACCACAAGAGGAATGAGGTGGAATCAGCAGCAAAAGGATTGACAAAAACTTTCTCTAAGGCACAAATCTATTTCTATAGTGACCGCCTCTATCCTAAATCCCTACATACAAAAAAAAACTGCAAAAAAAGGAGAGAGAGGGGAAGACCGCATGAGGAATGAAGTGGAATAATCAAGAAAATGACTGGCAAAAACTTTCTATAAGGCACGAATCAATTTCTTTAGTGACTGCCTCTATCCTAAATCCCTACATACATAAAAAAAAAAAAAACTGGCAAAAAAAGGAGAGAGAGAGGGAAGAGGGCACTCAATGGTGGTCTGCAGCGATCGGTTGCCAGATCAAAGAGGCGGCACACCAGATCAGTGGGGACAAAGAGGTTGAGGGCAAGATAGCCCCTAGTCGCCACTGTCGTGCTGGTCCCTTCCCTACCATTGTCAGCGCAACCCATCGCTAGAGATGGTAATTGTACCCGATTACCCGTGTACCAGCGGGCGAATACCCTAATATAAGCGGGTAAAAGCTTCTTTCTTTGCCCACGGGCATAAAACGGACACAATTCCTTGCCCATCGGGTAAACGGGTATGAGCATGGGTAAGCTCCACCTGTACCCGCTTCGCCCAATTACCCGTAATATACCCACATGTGCATAGAACTATGTCAATTTGTATTTTATTTGTTGAACTTGATTAGTTATCTTGATATGTGAATTGTGATGAATTTTATTAGTTGTTGAATGTGTGATGCACCATTGATGTGTGAATTATGATGAACTTGTTGTATGCATTGCTCGCGGGTAACGAGCATGTCTGCGGTCGATGGGTACCCACAGGTGGCGATGCATTATTCGCGAGTAAACAGGTATGCTCGCGGGCGACGGGTATGGACGAGGTTTTTCACCCGTCGTCCTTCGTGGGTATGCCCATGGGGGGAATTAGGGTCGTGGGTATGGGTATGGACGAGCACTACCCGTACCCGCCACGCCCGATTGCCATCCCTACCCATCGCCCTCGGCTTGCCAGCACCTCACCCCCTTCTCCCCACTGATCTGGCCATTGGTTGCCCTAAAATGCATCGGCGGTGGTGGGCGTTGGTCCCTTCCCCATCGTGCCCAGTGCCATCCATCGCCCTCGGCCTGTTAGCGCCTCCTACCCTTCTCCCCGCTGATATGGACATTGGTTGCCCTGAAACGGATCGACGGTGGTAGGATGGGGCGACGGAGATAGCAGAGAAGGCGAGGAGAGAGGGCATGTCGGCAGCAGCGACGAGTGAGGGGATTGGGATAGGAAAGGCGAGGGATGGAGAAAGCGAGATAGATCGCACAGGCAAGCGAAAAGCAAATACAGGGAAAACGAAGGGAAAAGGCGACGACGCATAGTTAAGCGAAGCCTCGCAGCTTCCGCCCAGTACAACACCACGAGAGACCGAGGAGGCACAAGACCGAATGGGATACGCAAGTAAGCCGGTGTAAGGTTGAGAAAGCCGACTAGAGGGGGTGAATGGTCTTTTCTAAAAATCCTTAAGGCTAAAACTGATTTCTAATGCGGAAGCGAAAGTAAATTCAGTTTTGTACAATTAAAACCTAAAGATTCTAGTTTTCCTTAAGTACACCAACACCCTAAGTCTAAGTCAAGGTTTGCAATTCTAGTTCGACATGTAATAAATTTAATTCTAGGAATATAAATTGCATAAAGTAAATCACAAGAGAGCAAACCACAATGGCACAAGGATGTTTTATCATGGTGTTCGGAGACTTGCCGGTCTCCCCTAATCCAGGTTGAGATATTCCCAAACGAATTGGACTGGCTCCATGAATTAAGTCAACAGCTTTGAGGTAATCCCAAACGAATTGGACCGGTTCAAAACTTGAACCAACACCTCGATCCACTCGGGGTTGCTTTTTCGCCACTCCGGAGATGGCGAACACCAAACCACTCATAACACGTCGAGCCTTCTCACAAGCTTGTTGAGAAGATCACCGGACCACGACACCTCCACGTCATTTAGGTGTCGACAAACACCAAGAGTAATAAGCCAAGCCTCTTGCTTGACTCTCACCAAGTGCAACATATGAACAATTAGATGCTCAATCCAATTCTAGTTGTAACACACACAACTAGAACCTCTCCCTTTGCTCACAAGGTGCAACACATGCACAATTGAGAGGAGAAGCTCACACTAGTTCAAGAGAGTGAAATTGGATGCCAGCCCACATACACTAAAACTAGCCGTTGGAGGAGAAAAGAGCTGAAAACAACGAAACCCGGTCTGATCGCCAACCAATTGCCAATCAGACCAAACTACAATGTGTGGATATCATGGGGAGATGCTCCAGATCTTAGGATGATGTGACAATTGGCAATGGCGTTTACGGTTTGTCGTTTCACGGGTTTTCGACAAAGAAACAAGATCTTGTCATGCATTAACCGGTCGACCGCCAGGCGGCGTGATCGACCGATCCCAATCGGTCCGGACCGGCCGTGAGCGGCGGTCGGACCGACAATCTTCAAAAGTGTTGGATTGAGCTGGGCCAAAAATAAAGTGTGTAGGTAAGAAAGGGGATTCTATTGCACTTGGTCTCATAATTTTTGGACTCTCCAGTCAAAAGTTCTATTGGTTAACAAATTCCAGTAGGTTTCGGTTTTCCAGAGAGAAAAAATGGCTAAGTCGGTGGTGGTCGGTCCGACCGCCCACAGTGTGGCGGTCGGAGCCCGGCGGTCAGGCGGCCTGAGGGGCGGTCTGACCGGTTTTCACTTTGATCGTCGGTCTTCGAGGCGACGATATTCGATTGTTAGGTCAAAGTCATGAGTTTTAGGGCATATATGGTGCATGATGCATGTTTTGACTAACATGGGTCAAGTTGTGAAGAATTTGTTCCCAAATTCTGTTTACATGTCTATTGTTGTGCAGGTTACTTGGTGGTCAACGGCGAGGATGATCGGGACTAGGCTTGGAGAGCTGAGGTCCAGAACGATCGACGATGCCGGGTGAGGTCAATGTACTCAAGCGTGGTGCAAGATGGACAAGGGTGACCTATTAGCTAATCCGAGGCGCAAGATGGCGCAAGGTGTAGCTAGTTAGGTCAAGGAATGTTAAAGACGGCGCATTAAAATGCATGCGTATGTGTCTCGTTTGTTTTGTGCCTTAACGGGAGCCCAATAGAGTCAAACTTCTAGAAGGTCTAAGCCTCCACTATAAATAGGAGAGGGAGGTGGCTGCACCTCCTCTTCGCCTCTTTTGCAATTCTTGTAAACCCTAATTTTCTTATGGAGAGCTTTTGTGGAGGCTAGAGTTCTTGATGTTTAATATGATTTTCATGCTCTTGGATTGAGCATTGTCCTCCATTGATGGAGTGGCTGTAAGCCCTGATCATATCAATCAATCAAATGAAAGTTTGATCAATGTTTTGTCTCATTGCGTTCTTTCTCTCTATTTGATGATTTCAGGTCTTTCTTTGATCCGTGAGTTTTTGCTTGATTTCTTCACGTGATCTAGCTTGCTGTGACGTGTGGGAATCTATCTAGGATCATCTTGATCTTCAATCACCCATGAGCAAGAGCTTTAACCTAGTTTTCATTTTGATCCAGTTTTGAACCCTTCTTTGATCAAAAGGAAAATGATCTTGATTCCTCCAAGAATTATCATAATCTTCGATTGGAATAGGTCCATGTTATCATAAAGAAGGTGTGTTCCAAGTTTCATCAAGTTTGGATTAGTAGATCAAAAGTTTCATCTATTTTCATCTTCGTCATCGGTCGTTTCTTCTTACATACAGTACACCGCGGTCGACCTCCCATAGCCACCAATCAGACCGGTCGGGAATCGGTCCGACCGCCAGTTAGGAAGCGGTCCGACCACCAGTAGATTGTTTTACTTCAATCTTTGCTGATTTTATCCTATCGCTTTGGGGTTTTTATTGGATTCAATATTAGTCTTTCGCTGTATTGATATACTGATCTTCATAGCTTCTATAGCTACTGGAGTAAAGTTTTATTGATCCATTATTTGTGAAAAAGTGAGTGTGCTCCTATTCACCCCCCTCTAGTCGCCTTTTCGGTCCAACACAATGCAACAGCTATAAAACTAGCTGTTACAAACAATTCCCAGTCAGACCTTCCTCACAAGGTCGGTCTCCCGGTTAGTATGGACTAGGTATGGCAATTGGGCGTGGCAGGTATGTGTAGTGCTCGCACATACCCGTGCCCGCGACCCCGATTTTCCCCTACGGGCATTCCCGCGAAGGACGATGGGCGAAGAACATCGTTCATATCCGTCACCCGCAGGCATGCCCATTTACCCGCGAACAATGCATGGTCGCTTGTGGGTACCTATCGCCCGAGAACAATGCACACATCAAGTTCATCGTTCATCAAGCTATACAAATGTCGTTATTAGGTTGTCATCATTCATCAAGCTTATGTTTGCCCTATATAATCTTGAAGTCTGGGCTTGCTACTCGAAGTAGGGTATACCGGTATAGAAATGGGTTTACCGAGCAAAACAACAGTAAATTGAGGCTGGATAGAATCATTTCTAGCTACAAACACACATGATACTTAGAAGCAGGAATTCCTGCAAACTTTCTTCAACAAATTAAGGCAAACAGGGGACTGGAAGAGCTAGCTTTAACTTGATGACTATAACAAAAAGTATACATTATAGTGCCATGTTCATCACAATGTACATCGGCTAACAATTTCATGTTTCATTTGAACAACATCAACAAAAGCAACTGAAACAGTTTGGTGTGCAAAGGTAAAAACTTCCCCAGATGTTGATCCTTCCCTAACGTATCACATCCTCACAAAATGGTTTCCCTTCCTGCCAAAATGACTTCCCTCCCTACCAAAATCACAAGAATCATTCCTTCATTCAAAATGTACTACACACAAGAATCACATCTTCACAAAATGACTTTCCTCCTGTCAAAATCCAAATCAACACAGCGAAAACAAATACTACTGGTCTACTACACTCATTCCTTCATTCAATAGCAAGGATGCACCCGACAGCAGGAGAGAGTCCAGTAGGAGGGGGTGGCTCTTGGGGGGGAGGTGGGGATGCCTACCGACGGAGGTGGCGCTTGGGGTGACGAAGACCGAGGGAGTCTAGCCGGCGTTGAGGAGGAGACAATCAGGCTGATCGGGCACTTGGGTAGGAGGAGGAGGCCAGGCCGGGAGGAGGACAAGCTAACGGGGGGTTAGCGTGAGTGAGGAGGATGGGGCCAGTGGTTGGACAGAAGGAGGACGTGGGCAGCGGCTGGCCGGGAGGAAGACGGAGGAGAGCCTGCCGGGAGGAGGGCGAGGGAGAAGATCTGGATCCAGGGACGAGGGGGGCGTGAGGAAGAGCCGATGGGGGTTGGCGTGAGTGAGGAGGATGTGGCCATTGTGTTGGACCGAAAAGGCGACTAGAGGGGGGTGAATAAGAGCACGCTCACTTTTTTACAAATTATGAATTCAACACAATTTCACTCCAATAGCTATGAGGAAGCTATGAAGATCAATATACCAGTACAGCGAAAGACCAGTATTGAATTCAATTTAATCCCCTAAGCAATATGACAAAAACATCAAAGATCAAAGCAATACAATGTACTGGTGGTCTGACCTCTGGCCTGGAACGGTCGGACCGATTTCCTGGCGGTCGGACCGCTGTTATACCGGCGGTCGGACCGCTGCCAAATCGGTCGGACCGGTAATGATGGGCGATCGACCGCGTGCTCGAACCGATCCAAAGCAGTAAAAACAGCCCGATGACGAAGTTGCAATTAGGTTAAACTTTTGATTCTCAACTCCAAACTTCACGAAACTTTGCACACACCTTCTCTATGCTATTGAGGACCTATTCCAGTCGAATATTATGATAATTCTTGGATAGATCCTGAACAGTTGTCAATTGAGTAACAGAAGGTCTAAAACCGGGCAAGAACGAAAACTTGATCCTAATGCTTGTTCGTGAGTGATTGATGATCAAGATAATCCTAGATAGGTTCATACAAATCACAGCAAGCTAATTCACATGAAGAAATCAATCAAAACTTCGCGGATCAAAGAAAGCTCTAAAATCACGAAATTGAAAGCAAGAACGAAAAGAGACTTATCTCAAGCAAACCTTGCATAGATTAAATTCGTGATTGATGCTGGATTACACCCACTCCATCAAAGAACAGTGGTCAATCCAAGATCACGAAAATCACCTCAAACCATCAAGAGCCCTAGCCTCCACCTCAACTCACCCTAAGCCAATTAGGGTTTTGAAACATAAAAGAGGCGAGAGATAAAAGAGCTAGATGGTGCAGCCACCACCTCCTCCTATTTATAGTGGAGGCCTAGAACTCCTAGGGTTTGACTCCATTGGGCTCCCGTTAAGGCCCACTAACAAACGGGCCACACACGCACGCTTCGCAAAGCGCCGTCTTTAACCTTTTGACCTAAACAGCTTCACCTAGCGCCATCTTGCGCATCAGATTTGCTAATAGGTCACCCTTGTCTATCTTGCGTCACGCTTGAGTCATTGACCTCACCCGGCATCGTCGATCGTTCTGGACCTCAACTCTCCAAGTCTAGTCCCGATCCTCCTCGCCGTTGACCGTCGTTGACCACCAAGCAAACTGCACAACCATAGACAAGCAAACACGAATTTGGGAATAAGTTCTTCACAACTTGACCCATGTTAGTCGAAACATGCATCATGCAACACATATGCACTGAAGCCCATGACTTTGACCTAACAATTCAACATCGCCACGAAGTTGGCGATGAACAAGTCAAAGCGGTCGACCGCCTCGGGGCGGCCTCATTGCCAACTGCGGCTCGACCGCCACCTCAAGGCCGGTCAGACCGCCAGTAGGGACTTAACCAAAATACAAGCCCTGAAATTCCGAAACCTTCTGAAAATTTCAAACGAATAGAACTTTTGCTTGGGAACTCCAAAAATAATGAGACCAAGTGCATTGGGATCCCCTCACTTGCCTACAACACCTATTTTTGGCCCACTGTTCGACCATTTTTGTCACACGATCGATCCGGCCACGCACATGGCCGGTCCGACCGATTGGGGACGGTCGGACCGCCATGCTATGGCGGTCGGACCGCCTATCCCGTAAAGCCTGAACTTTGTCGAAAACCCTGTGAAACGACAAACCATAAATGTCATTGCCAATTGTCACATCATCCTAAGATCTGGAGCATATCCCCATGATATCCACACATTGGTTGGCCGGGAGGACGACGGGTGCAGCGGCTGGCTGGGAGGAGGACGGAGGACGGGGAAGAGCCGACCGGGAGGAGGACGGGGAGAGATATGGATCTAGGGGCGGGGGGTGGGGGCGCGTGAGGAAGAGCCGACAGGGGGTTGTCGTGAGTGAGGAGGACGGGGCCGGCGGTTGGCCGGGAGGAGGACAGAGGATAGGGGAGATTCGACCGAGAGGAGGACAGGGGAGGAGATATTGAGCGAGGGGTAGGGGCAAGGGCGCGTAAGGAAGAGCTGGGCTTCTAGCGGCAAGGAAGTGGGAGGACGGGAGCTGAGTGATTAGGGTTTTAGACAATAGGGTGTCCCACGGTCCCACGTGTCAGTGTAGGTTGCGGGTAATCGGACGAAGCGGACACATGTGAAGCTTACCCATGCACACGCCTGTTTACACGATGGGCAAGGAATTGTGTCCGTTTCTATACCCATGGGCAAAGAAAGACTCACATACCCGCCTCTATTAGGGTATTCGCCCGCGGGCACACGGGTAATCGGGCACAATTACCATCCCTGGTCCAGACCGGACTTCCTGGAGGAAGAAAACAAAAAACATGCCCTTTGGTAAAGGTTGACCGACATTATAAGGGTGGTCAAACCGGACTTCTGTTCAGTCCAAGCCTGAATTTCATCACAAGCGACACTCAAAAAATAGTCATAACTTTTGACTCCGATGTCGAATTGAGTGATCTTGGACTCTATAGAAAGCTTATTCAGAGGAATGCATAACCAATCTATTTGATTGATCTCAACCATATTTTATCAAATCAAGAAGCACAGCTCCAAAGATCCAACACATGACCCAATTCCATGAAAAGAGCAACAAGCAATCTTAGACCATGCTAAGGAATGATGTATGAAATTCAACAATTTGCAAAACATATTTGCAAACTTTAGTATCATACCACAAGGGATAGATGCATAGACTTCAACCATTTGCGAAACACATTTGTAAATTATAGTCTCATGCTACAAAGAGTTAATGCAAGAGTTTCAACTATTTGTAAAACACATTCACAAACAATAGCATCATGCCTAAAAGAGTTAGAGCAAGTGGGATTAAGCTATCAACACATGATGAGACTCAAGCTACTAGACAAGATCCCTCTTAAGAGTACATCAACCTATACTAGCAATCCGGTCTTTCAACCAAACACATCGACCAGTAAAAGACTAGGAACATATTCTTAACCTATGCTAGTCATACCATTGTCTTGAGCATCCATCTTGGAGTAATCACTTGATGATGAACATCTCCAAGTTCAGGTTCTTGACTTGGATATCATCAACACATAATGATCTTCTTCACTTTGGGATCTTGTCTTGAATATCATCAATACATGATGATTTTCTTTACTTCGGGATCATGTCTTGATGCTCATCAACACATGATGATTTTCTTTACTTTGAAATATTGTCCAGACGCACATCAACATATGATGATTTTCTTTACTTCATGATCTGTCTTGATGCTCATCAACACATGATGATATCCTTCATCCTGAATCTTGACTTGATGACAATCAACTCGTGATGCCACACAAAGTCTTCATCACTATGGGACTCAACCTATTCACCAACTCATGAAAAATGTTAGTCCATATGATGATTGTCATTAATTACCAAAATATTCTATTAATTCATAATGACGGCTCTAGATCTTCAGCCGGGCCAGTAAACATCCGAAGGAAAAAATGAACACACCGGCTGAGAAGGTGATGGCACCGGGAAACCAGAAAAAGAGGGGCTAGATCCTCCCCACGACAAACCGTGTCGCACAGCAAACGCGTGCACAAGTACCACTGGCCGCATAAATGTACGGGAGGATCCTGGGAATAGCATTTTCACGGGCTTTAGGTAAAGGGAAGATTCAGTATCGTATGTGTTAGCTCGGTTTCGTAGTTCCAATGTATTATTAGCTCATTTTAATCAAGGATAATGATATCACACATACATCCAATACGAGAGAAAAAATCGGACGCTGCCCTTCCCTCACATGACTGTGTGCGTGTTTCTCTTTGATTGCCTTTGCATCTAGCTCCTTGCTTTCCTCCCAAAATATTCCTATTCCTCCATATTCCTCCACACTTTTGCTCCCCTCTTCAGTCTTCCCTATAGTGTTGGCCGATGGCATCCCCACGTGCCTCTGCTGCCTCCGACCTCGTGCGCCCTCCCTACTTGCCTCCCACATAGCTCCGGTCTCAGGGCAGCTTCGGAATATGCCATGTCGGTGGTTATGTCACCTGCAAACACAAGGCGCTGCTAATCTCTAAAGTGCTGCTTTTTAGGAACTTTACGAGGAAGGGAGGGGGCACAAGGTGGAGCAGTGGCATTGATGAGACCTCCCTAAACTCAACTAGGAGGTCATAGTGTGAGCTAGCATCACCCTTGTGGGATCCGGGCTGATCGGTGATGAAGACGATGGTGTGGGTTGACCACCACCTCCTCCTCGAGACCACAATAAAAATGTTGTAATTCGTAAGTTATGTTTAGGGATGGGAAATGGTAAAGGATAATATGTTTTATCCGATATTCGTATCCGAGAAAACACAAATGTGGTAAGTAAAATCCGTATTCGAATGAAAAATAAATACGAATACTATCCCTTTTTTGGATACAAATACGGATGTGGTATGCGAAATGACACCGAATACGAATACGAATACTATCCAATTTTTTCCGAATACAAATACAAATAGTAGTCAAATTCGGATTCGCAATGAGTCACCCATGCCAAGAGGCCCAAAGATGAGCAACACCCTCCCAAGCCCAACTAAACTAAATCATTCCTCCAAATATAATCGCGATGACCAACTCTCCCCTGAGATTGTGTAGTGTTGATTCATTTTGCTTTGTATTGCTTCAGTCGTTTAGAGATACTGAAATGAAATGAGATAGATCAACATGCATATTGCATGGAAAGAAGCAATCATGAACCTTTGTTAGTGATCTTCATCACTACAGCATACATAAATTTCTTATACCGAGATTTATCGCAAAAGTTATAGGATATTCGCATTCGACCGAATTGAGTAAATATTCGATTCGAATTCATATTCATTACGACATTCAATTCGTATTCGTATTTGAGAATGTTCGAATTTGTATTCGTATTCATTTTAAAAAACATGGATTCGTATTTGTGTTCAAGACTATTTGATTCGTATTCGATCTGTTTCCAACCCTAGTTGTGTTGTTACAGCTATTATTTCTGGATGTTGCAATACACCACACTCAAATGTTGAAGATGTTTAGATGGTTTCTTTGTTGATGTAACTAGGTTTGGTTTTTGTTGCAATATGTTCTTGTATTTGTTGTCCCAAAGTTTAAATTTGTTGCATCGGGATCAAATATTTATTGCAAGTTTAGGAACTAATTGTTGTGCTTCCGGAATTTTTTGTTGCACAGAATCAAATTAGTTGTTTCATCTTCATTCATTCACCCACCTAGCTTACGCCTCCCAATCCCTATTCTCACATCCCTGCGGCTCCCCCCCCCCG
Source organism: Hsuehochloa calcarea (assembly GCA_036346395.1). Classification (NCBI taxonomy): domain Eukaryota; kingdom Viridiplantae; phylum Streptophyta; class Magnoliopsida; order Poales; family Poaceae; genus Hsuehochloa; species Hsuehochloa calcarea. The sequence continues at coordinate 35,758,559 of CM070597.1, forward strand.
TGGCTCGTATGCAATAAATCCTACCTGGAGGCAGACACCCTCGCAAAGGGAGATTTCATTGCGAACTCCAGTCGCGGTGGAGGGCCTCCCTCGAGCATGACCACATGATGAGAGAGGGGAGCGAGGGCGCGTGCGAGCTCTAGTTGGCCACGGTCATGTGCAGCAAGTAGGAGATACAGGGAGAGCGAGAAGATGGAGGAGGCGAGATAGAACCGAAAGATTCAGTTGCTTGGGTGAAGAAGATTACTAGGCGGAGGAAGAAGTAAAAAAGGTATCACGTGGGTGGGGAGGCCTCTGATGCTTTTGTCGATGGGAAGATCTGTGCGAGTAAAGTGTCAGACGGAATACTTTGTGACGTACACCCGGATGGAGATCTAACGGCAGGGGAAGTGTACGATGGAAAGCTTCCCATCATACGTCTGAGCGCTAGTCGCTCCCAATCGAGTTTAATCGAGGGTCTGTTTGAAAGGAATCGAGTATTTGAGTGTGAGATTACAGCCGTTAGAAACTGTAGACCCCATCTCAAGCTGTTTTGGATTAGAGTTGTTTGCATGATGTAAGATTTTATTTACGCTTGTTGGAGTGCCTACAAAGCAGTGGTGGAGCTAGGAATTTAGGGTCGGAGATGCACACACAAAGCAACGCCCGATACGATTAATTCAAAGTACGCATCACCAAGTTGTTTATGTACTTTTCTTCACAAAATTCATTATCTGGAAATATTTTCGTTCCGAGAAACACACTGTGTACTATATAGTAGTCTACTAGCAACTTTTCATATGTAATCACTATAGTAATCAATTTGGAAAATAACTTGCACAATATTTGAATGTGAGAAAAAGCTAGAATTTGCTCCGTGTACTGATTTAATATTGCAACTGCATTTCACTATTAAATCCTAAATTAATAGAAGAGGGGGTGAAAGGAATGGATGTGACCTGTGAGGTTTCCTTCCCCTAGCTCACCACCATATATACCTACAAAACCGATGGCCTTACTTACTCTCTCCAATTTCAGTCCAATAGAATAGCTACTCTTTAGTAGATTTTGCAAATTTTAAAGGTACTGGTGCATACTCGGCACACAGCTAAATCCGTCCTGCTACAAAGTGAGCTCATCAACATGTTGGTTCTCAGCTTTTTAATTTAAACAGCTAGAAGTATTTATATCATGGAGTTTAAATCATCTTCTCCCAGACAGAATTTTTTTGATATATGCACTGCAAAAAATTGAAATTTTATTTATATTACTGTAAATAAGCCATTTAGCGTATGCTGCCACCAACACCCCACTTCCAGTATGATTTACCTCCACATTCCATGTTCTAAAGTGTTGAAGTAATATTGCCTAACTTTCTTCGATTCTTAAGTGTTGAAGTAACGTTGCCTAACTTTCTTCGATAGCTAAGCTTATGGATAAATTGGTTGGCACTTAAAACTTAACACTAGTTTTTGTCTAACTTTGTGCACATTTTGCTTGCAAGGAAGCCGTATCTAAAGTTTTAAACCACACAACAACTACGCTTACCGGATACCAAGCAATTATTCAAGGTAGTTGCATGCTAGTTTAGAAGTTCGGCACTCATTTCGTCCCATATTGTTGATCACGTGGCATATAATTAGCACGTACCAAGAGCTAACTTTCAGGACCGCGCCAACCGAAATTAGGCCCCCAGGCGGCTGCGGTCCGGCGATTGTCCCCGTTTCTCTCTGTGGGTCCATTTCAGGTGGTGGTCGTGATACAGGCAGTGGAGGTGGAGGTGGAGCCGTACGTCTTCCAAGGGTGACCGATGCAGGGGAGGTGAGGGAAGCGGATCCTCTGCCGGCAGAGGCGTACAGTTAGATGGCTCAGACCAGTGTTAAAACAGTGAAATAACTAGGATCTTACGTGTACGGTAAAATAACGTTGTTTCTACAGTGCATATACGGTATTGCAGAGCACTGTAACATCAAACTCATGTTACCATAGAGAACCCCGGTCCGCAGACGAGCAGATCCACTAGGATATTTTCCCAAGTAGAAACGTGACCCATTGGGGAGATTTTCAGGGTAATACTAAAAAATTGGTTTGGCTCGTAAGGGCCTGTTTGGTTCAGGGCTAAAACGAGTTAAATCAAAATTTTGGTATTGGTATTGCCTTAAAAGTTTGGTTAGTGTTTAGTTCGGTTTCAATATTTGACGTTATTATCAAAATTTTGGTAACACCTAGCTATTTCTTTGCCAATTCGCTTGCTTTGCGCGAGCGGCAAAATCCTTCGCCAAATTTGGGTGTGGCAAGAAGCTGAGTTCCCGACGTGGTAGAAGTTGGTTGACTATGACTACTGGCATTAATTGTATGATTAGTTTGATTAACAAGTTTGAAATGATCATATTTTCTAAACCGATGATATGATATGTGATTCATTTGTACTGTTGTGTTTCTTGTCATTTAATCAACAAAATTATTTATGTAAAAAAAGATATCATACGGGACTCATATGCTATACTCATAATTTTAAAAAAATTCGATATTGACCATAAATTAATATGGTTACGATCTAAACATCATTTTTTTACCTATTTTTATGGCATTAACTAGATTTTAGTATTATTAAAATTTTGATGTGACTGAGTAGGTTAACCGCGAAAGAGGGGCGAAGCCGACGAGGACATGGCAGCGGGAAAGGGGGAGATGGGAAGAAAGGCACGGGCAGTGACTGTGCCGTCTCACAAGCTAGCGTTTTGTTTTCTTTTCTGCCACCGGACAAGTTGCAGGTTGGAAAGTGATGCTTGGATAGACTTCATTACTCGTTCGATTGTAGTATATCTGAATTGGAGATTTGGATGAATAGATAACTGTGTGCGCAAGAGTGCTTTGCTGGGCTAGATAAATAAACATTCTTTTTGAGTGTGCGAGTGTGAAAATTGCGATTTGTAGTACTTGCTTTGTGCTGTCCCCCCACCCAAGTTTTTTTAACCATTGATGTAGTACTCCTGCGAAAAGATGCAACCGGAGTAATTTAATTTCGGCTACGAATGCCCCTCGAAAGGTCTCGTTGGGAACGGAGGAATTTCACATGAATCGATTCATCTCCTCTAGTTTTTTTTTTAAATCTTGTGCTCCAAACAAAGTCTGAATTTTGCCGAATTCATGAATCCACAGTTTTTCCGCCTACTTAACACGAAGACATCATATTACTCTATTTTCGCTGGGATAACAACTGAATCATATCATATTCGATTCATAGCCCATTTCTACACCAGAGAGCAAAGTTATCATATCACTTCTTTTTTAGCTATACTGGTGTCAATTTCAGCTTGCTTTCCCAATGGCATAAACAAATCTCAATGACGCACGCAATTTGCTTGTGATAAGATATCCATCCCTCTCCCCCACCGGCCCCGGTTTAATTTATTTTTGGCGCAACTTGTCAGTTGTACCGATGTCACTCAGCTCTTTCGCTTTCGCTTTTGGTTCTTGCAGAATGCAGAGGGACATAAAAACGTACCTTGAGAAGTAACCAACCTGAGGTAACACGTGACCGAATGTGCAGTGCGCACCAGACAAACGTAGGTGATGGAGTGGATGCTTCTTCCGCTTCTCACTTCGTCGCAACCGTCGGTAAGTTCATTCCTACCGCCTTCCTCGTGTGGACACATGTGAAAATCGTCGAGGAGCGTTGCTAGTGAGTCTAATTTAAACGATTATTTCGAAAATAAATATACAATCACATCAAACAATACAAAAATATAAAAATAAAATGATAGATTAAACACAGAGATATAGAGACTTCTTACTTCTCTTTATTACTCTTCATACGATCAATTTTTTTTTAAAAAAAACTAGCACTTTCTATTTATAGTCTACAGACCCTGAAAAGACCCTGTTTGTTTCGGTTGTGCTTTTTTGAAAAGCGGTTTCTAGGTGTCTTTGTAGGACTTTCTGTCGTGGCACGAATGGCTGCGCTTTTCGATTTGGTGTTTGATTGTTTGGCTTTTGGGTAAATTACCGCAACTTAGAGATGTGAAATATCCGAAATGCCCATGAGGACAGTAACAGCTTGTTTGATGCCGTATGAACGATATTTAATAATATTTACGATATTTTGATAATATTTAACAATATTTAACAACATTTGACAACATTTAACGACGATTGACAACTATTAACGATGACTAACGCAATTGACGAGAACTACCGATATTGACCGCGATTAACGATAATATACAGTAAACAACACAATAAACCTCATTTAACGTATTTAACAACAATTACTACAATAAACATTTATTACAACAAATAATTATTACAAACAATTATTAAATTAATAATAATTACAATGAATAAATATTACAATAAATAAATATTAAAAATAAATCCATGCCAGCAGAATTTAAATTTTGATAATGCTCAGTCAGTCATCAATTCCATGGCATACATGAGTAGCACCGAATGGAAGCATATTGCACGAATTTCTCCGCCATGTGAATCGAAGATTAGCGTATTTAACGATAATTATTACATAAATAATTATTGCAACAAATAATTATTACAAACAATTCATGCCCCCTCTACTTTTTTCCGGGCTTGGGACCGACATCGGCAGTGTTAGGCACCCCACCCTCACATGTATCCCCAAATTTCTATAGATGAATATGTAACAGGAACATGCATTAATGGAGATGATTGCAAAAAAATCCATCCATTGATCACGCTGGGATCCAAACTAGAATCAAGAGAAATCAGATTAATCATCTTCACAGTAATTGTATATCCATTCATGTTCCAATATACACTCTAAAAATTGCATGGTAGAGATCACAATTCACAGCAGTACATCATCAAAGTAATTTACAATGTAGCATCTACTCACAACAATGATGATAGCTCCTCATCAAGTCAAAACTCATGTACAGATTGATGGTTCATGGACATGTAATAGTAACCAAAATTCTCCATGAATTGATTTACTTTGCACTAAAAAAAAATTGATGCACTCAGAATTCAAGCATTATCTGAAATCAAGTGGAATTGTACATGAGCACATTTTTCAAAGTCTGCAATCGAAATCTCGTTGCATTTTCCCCCAATTTCTTCCACATGCAAGAAGCAGACTACACTAATCAGCACTACTTGTTGCTCATCCATATCTTGTAATAACTGAGCGACGAACTACTGAACAAACATTCATATCTTGGTCAAGCAGCAGCATTCATATCAAGGATTCATTGAGAAATATGAGGCTGCAACATAATCATGTGGTCAACTAAATTCCACAGAAACATTTACAATCTAGTAGATCTAAAAAAAAAGTGGTGACACACAGACAATTACAACTCACATGAACAAGAACCAGATCACATGAAAAAATATTGTACATCCAAGAATTTGGGGAGGTTCAGAGGAAACCATATTTCAAGCTCAGGATACAGCTACGTCAATTTATTCAGAAAATTTGACATGCTGCAGTTAGTGAGGAAGTTAGCGGATAACATATGCAAAATTTCAGTATGGCATTTGACAAAAGTACAATTTGAACCATTCACAAGCACACAATCGATTCCTAACCCATAAAAACTAGAATTGTATTGATCATATGTCACTACTATGACCTCAAAGCAATCATGAATTGGATGCATGAATCAAAATGCACCCTACTCCTTTCATGGATTGGTAATCAAGCAATTCATCGATTCATGAATCAAAATGCACCCTACTCCTTTCATGGACTAGTAACCAACAATGTGAGATCAAACCAGTCGCAGCAAAAGTCACGAAGAGAAATCTCAAGCGAAATTGCAGGCCCAGCTCACCTCCTCCTGAAGAAGCGCCTTCAAATTCTCCACCTGCAAGCACGCAGAACGCACAATTTTAGCCAAAATCTGCAGAAATCACATTCAAAAATTGCAACCACAGTTCAAGGTTGCTTTGTAACCATGCTTCGGGAACACGAGGATGGAAGGAAACCGACGTCTTCGAAGTCTAAACCAGGCAAAAGATACAACCAATCTTTAGTCTTTGAAGTCAGGGAGAACACCAGCGACTCGGGAGGAGGCCAGCAGCTCGGGGAGGACAGGGTCGGGGGAGGAGGCGCCGCATCGGGGGAGGAGGTGCGCCAGGGAGGAGGGAGGTGGAGGAGGCCAGCGGGCAGGCGGGATCCAGATCTGGATCTAGATTCGGGTGAGGACGGTGGGGAGGACGGCGCTGGGGAGGAGATGTGTCGTGGGATGAGGAGGTGGCCGCCGGGGAGGTAGAGGGAGGAGGAGGAGGCCGACGCAGGAGGAGGAGGGAGGCGCGTGGGAGGAGGAGGGAGGTGCACGGGCTGGGCGGGCGGGAGGAGGGAGACGCGTGGGAGGAGGGAGGCGTACGGGCTGAGCCGGTTTATATGCGATGGCATTTTGCGGTAATTACCCCTGAAATTTGGGGGTAATTTGGGAATGGGGTGGTAGGAAGTCGCGGGAAGCACCTCGCGACCTGCTTTCGGCTTTTGGCTTCCACGTGTTGAACGAGGAAGCGGCTTCGACGAAAGCGGCTGCGAAAAGCCAACCGTTTGTTTTGGCTTTTGGCTTTTTCGGACAAAAGCCGGAAGCCAAAGCCGAAACAAACAAGGCCTAAGGTTTGGGATGGGGCGCCCATACATGGACCGGCTGCTGGGACGAACCCATAGTTTTCCAACACTCCCCCTTGGACACCCATCCTCACATGTTCATACCTCATCAAAACTCTTAAAAACCCAGTGGGAAAATTTTAGAGAAAGAGTACATGACACACGTTCTGCTGCATTGTACAAATTACCTCGTTAAAAATCTTAGCCGAGAAACACTAGAAAAACTCGTCAAAGGAAAAAGAGTACAATCTACCCAATTTCATTTAATCTTCAGGATTTACTCTTTAGGTACTCGATCTTCGTGATCAAGTTTCAATAATGAGTTCGTGAAGATTCTCCCCTAAATTCTACACTTCTCTAAGTCTTATTGTTCCAATTCCACGTATGCACCTTTCAAAGCTAGATACTAGAAATTACTTAGTGAATAAATCAGTAAGATTTTCACATGACTTAGTATGCAGTACTTTATTTTCGTCTATCCTTTGCAATTCATGAGCATAGAAGAGCTTGGGGTTGATATGCTTTGTGAGATGACTCTTCACATAACCCATCTGTACTTGTGCAACACAAGCTGCATTATCTTCATAGATAATAGCGGGGTTTGTGTGGTATTTAATCCACATAACTGCTGGATGTGGCGAATCATCCGTGAAACCAAGCACATTCTTGTGAGGCCTCGTACAGTGCTATGTTTTCCAAGTGGTTCATCGAAGTCAATACAATACTTTTCTTAGACAATTTTCATGGAATTACAATTCCACCATATAGGAATACATAGTCTGTTTGTGACTTGGTTGTATGAGGGTCCGATAGGTACCCGGCATCTGTATAGCCATTCATAGACATGTCTTGATTCTTTCTATAGAATAGACCAAGGTCTTTGCTTTGTTGGAGGTATCGGAAGGTGTCTTTTATTCCCTGCCAATGTCTTTTGGTAGGTTCTGCACTATACATTGCTAATAGGTTCACGACAAATGTAATGTCCGATCTAGTATAATTTGCTAAATACATGAGTGCTTCTATTGCACTTAGGTATGAGAATTCCGGTCCTAGAACTTACTCTTCCTCTTCTCTAGGTCTGTACAGATCTTTGTCTTGCTACAAACATCTCACAACCATTAGCATTTTCGAAGAGTACGCCTTTCCAAAATCAAACCTTTCTAACACTGTTGAGGATTAAAATATTCATATATTATCTTAATATATGATAAAGACCATACGTCTTCGTGGTCGTAACTTCTAAAACCACCGACCTAACCGGTCGTAGATACTACAGAAGTTATATAATAAGTACCCTGGTCGGACAAAGTTCCAAACCTAGTCCACGACCAGGTAAGTGCTTGTAAAGCTATGAACAGGCGTCTGGGTCAAGTCCCCGACCACGCCACTCACTATGTGATGAATGAACCACGTGTTTCATATTCCGCATAATACAACACTATCACGGTTGATGATTTAACGTCTCCTAAATCATTAACCGCAGAACAGTTGACATCCTCACCAACTGCCTCTGCAGTTGGTAGAACCGTCAAACTGCCACCTCTTTCCGACCAGACGCGTTGCTCCCCAACGGGCGTCTCCTCGTGAGATAACTGCCACCGCTTCATCAAGTACTTAAGGAGGACCATAGAAGGCCGGAAGGAGGAGAAAAAAAAGGACAAGCACATCAAGCGAGATATAGCAAAGTGTTGTGTTTTTAGATACTCTCAGTGTTTGTAATCATAAGTTCATAGCAATAAAGAGCAAGTCAGATCCACTCCCAGGCAGATCCACTCCCAGGAGTCACGCACATTTTTCCTCTTTTCATTTATATATTCATAAGATCGGCGATTTGATCGTCTTCTGAGTGTAGGTTGACTGATGCACCAAAAATCCTTCAGGGCCATGCTTAAGTTGCAAGCCTAGGCAATATTTGGTTTTACCCAAATTTTATTTCGAACTCCGACTCCAGGTAAGAGTTTGCTTTCTTAATACTTTTCAGGGTTCCAATGATGTTTAGATCATCTTCATATACTGAGATTATACAAAATCCATCCTGGGATTGTGTATAAATACATAGGGATAATCTCATTGTTCGTGTAGCATTTCTTGCATAGAAAATTGCTTCGAGCGATTATACCACATCTTGTGTGATTGCTTAAGTCCATAGAGTGACTTTCTGAGTTGCACACTGTACATATTTCTATTTGCTCTGTCTTGGCTCAGGACAAGGATACATTCAGGTACCTTCATATAAATATCCGAATTCAAATTTTCATAAAGGTATGTAGTTACCACATCCATCTATATCATTTCAAAATTTCAAGTTGACTGTCATTGATATTAAATATCTAAAGGGTGGTTCCGCCAATGATCGGAGAATGGGTCTCTTCATAAACAACTCCTGGACGTTGAAAGAAACCTTATGCAACGAGCCTTATTTTATGTCTTACAACTTCATTGTTTTTATTTCTCTTTTCGAACAAATACCCACTTATGCACTATAGGGTGCACATGGGAGGCGTGCGGTTTACGGGCCCAAACACATCTTTTTATTCAGAGATAATAATTTTATTTCTATTGCCTTCTTCCAATATTCCTAATATGATCTTTTCTTTCATTCAGCGAGCGATGCACGCTCTTGATCAAAATCGATGATTGTAACAATTTTCTTTGCAAAATCAATATCGATATTGGTTGTTGTCTTATTCATAGATTCTCCCGAGGTCACAAAGTTTATAGCTATTTCTCCAAGGGGCAATTCTTCTAATGCTTCTACTTTCTTACCGCTGATTTCAATTACGGGGGCAAGTCCTTTTAGTTTTCCAACTCCGATGTGTGCACACACATCCATGTTGGTATCTCCCTTAATGGGGATGTTCAATTCTGGTATGTCTTTCCTGAAGATGTCATGCTGGTGCCAGTTCTCAACTGGCTCTCTTTTGGTTCTGGGGAACTTCGGTGATCGACTGTGTCAAGTCCTTCTTATCCTTTTTCACCAGGCGTCCCCGGTTATTTCGGATTCGAGGGTCGGAGTTCTCGTCCTTTCTAAGGCCTTAGAACGGGATTTAGGGATACCTTCATCGGTATTTTAACTCTTTCCGGTGCATTGCGTATAGACATATGCGACTTGATCATGCTCTTCAAATCACTAATGTGGCTAGCCAGTTGATTCGCTAACGTTTGCAAATCAATTATCTTCTAGACTTCAATTGTCTTATAGACTTCAATTATCTTCTGGACTTTTCTATTTGCTTCACAAGTACGCGGGTCATGTGCACTGATTTCAATTATCTTCTGGACTTCTCTATGTTCCGATATTTTTCATCAAGTGGTTGATTTCCTCCCCTAATAACGAGAAACAATCCTGATCAAATATGCTATCAGGGAAGCGGGCTGCATGCAAATCTCCAGTCATGGGGTCCAAATACCTAATTATGGATGGTGTCTCATAACCAACGTATATCCCAGACTTCCGGAGAGGATCCATTGCAGTTCGCTATGGTAGTGGTATAGGTACATAAACCTTGCAACAAAACTTGCAAAGATGAGAAATGTTCGGTGCTAACCCTTGCGCTTGTTGCATAGGTGAATGGATGTTATATGCCGATGGTCTAAAATTGATGAGAGTTGCTGCGTGCAGGACTGGGGGTAGACATGCGGTACGGAATACTCAACTTTAATTCTCATTGTCACGAAATAATCATCAAATATCTTCGAAATAAATTATTTGGCGTTGTCCATTCAAGTGGACTTCACATGATAATCAAGGAAATTATTATTAATGTTAATTATCTACGAGATTAGCTTTACAAAAGTGTGGTTGCTCATAGACAATAAACATACATGAGACCATTTCGAGGAAGCATCGATGAGCACCATGAAATACCTAATGGTCCTGACAGGGGCTGTATAGGACCGTAAATGTCTCCCTGGATACGGTCCGGGAATGCATGGACTTCATCCTGCGCTTTCAGAGCGGAAGTTCTAGTAATTAATTTCCCGGTGGCACATGCGGGGCACACAAAATCTTTCTGATTCGGAAAATTCCTTATATCGATATTATGTCCATGTGAATTGTTAATTATATTTGTCATCATCCTAAGACCGGGGTGGCCTAGTCTATCATGCCAGAGATAGAAAAGTTCAGAGCTTCTAATACAGTTTTCAGGGCAGTATAGGCTGCAAATGCCTTAATATTAGTGTAGTATAGCCCATATTCAAATAAAGGAAGTCGTTCTAATACATTTTTTTTCCATTTTCTTCATGTTTTGTAATGAGCAGGTATTCTTTACCATACTCTTCTTCAGTCTCTATGTGGAAACCATTAGCACGAATATTTTTAAAGCTTAAGGGAGTTCTAGTTGATTTTAGGTACGACAAGGCTTCTTCAATAACCAATGTTATGCCCATCGGGAGTATAATTGTAGCTCTTCCTAAGCCTATTATACAAGTATCACTTCCTGTGATTGTCGTGAGATTACCAGCATTATTGTTGATCGACTGAAAATTTTGTATCTCTCAAGATGGTATTGTTGTGCCGCTATCTACTAAGCACACTTACTCGATAGGGCGCCACACATTGTAATATAAAGTACTTTATTAATATGCAACAGGAACCAAGCAACACATAATTAAAATACTTCAAATATTAGAACATAACTTGCTATTATGAATAGAGAAAAATAAGTCTTGCAGGACTCATCATATGAATTCTAATACTTCGCACTCCCAGAGCTTACAACCATTATTCAAAGTTCAATCACAATCACAAACTGCAAGTGACTGTAAAAAGATCGAAATGCAATGCGTGCACTAGATCGAATCAGCAAAGTATGTAGAAACTTCTACCTGAATCTGCTTCATGGTGATCTTCTCCTCTTGGGCAGCTACGGCTGTGGGCGCTGTGATGCTAAAAGGAGGGGTGATGGAGGTTGCTACTGGGCTGTCCACATCCATGAGTGCAACTAATGATTGTGGATTCTCTGTGCCTGCAATGGCGAGGTATGCCTCATGCTGTTCTTTACCCTTCTTCTTAGACTGGAAAGCATCAATAACATACTGTGACCCACGACCTTACCCTTCTTGCCCCTCTCACGAGGTTTCCTCACCTTGTAGCTGCTAGCATTGGCTTCATAGCCAGCATTGCTACTAGGCTGTTGTGAGATGTAGTTATTCCGTAGAACATCATCTTAAACTTTCGCAACTTGTATTATGTCAATTAATTCACATACTCCTTGTAGCCATCTTGACAATAGTTGTGTGCAGATTGCACCGCATTCAGGTGAAAGGTAGAGAAAGTCTTCTCAATCTTCTGCTCATCCGTGATTACCTTACCACAGAGTTGAAGACTATACAAATTCTAGCCATACTGGGCCAGCTCTTCGAACTCCCGGTTCGGGATGTCAGTCATCTACATATTTCATGCAAGGAGTTCATAAGATTACTACTGGTAATTTGCATAAAATGATTGCAAAATTCTCATAATGTTTTTCAAACTCCCATTCGTGATCCCATATTTTTCTATGCATTTTCAAGATTTACTGCTATTTTCAGTGATTAAAAGCAATATAAACAATCACAGATAATCAAAACAACAAATACAATACATAAATTGCATATAAATAATAATAACAAAGTTAAACAAGCTTCAAAACTTCAAAATTATTCAAAAATTGAATTCCCGATATCCTATTATGCTGGAATATGATTTTTCAATGAATTTTGCAATTTCCAGGGCTAAATTGTGAATTTTCAATTCTGAGAAAATTTTCTGCGTAAGTTTCCAATTTTCATGGGTTATTCTGCAAGAATTTCTTTTTTTAAATATTTCCTTGTAATTTTCAGAATCTCGAGGGCCTTTTGCTAAATTCCCTTATTCCTTTTCGGTTTGCCCTATGTTTTTTTTGTCGGACCACTTTCTTACGGCCTGTTCAGCTTTTCCTTGGTCCGAAAACGCTGACCGGCCCATACGGCCTGATTAAGAAGGGGTAAGGGGTGCTTAGGGTTCCCCTTGGCCCTGTTCAAGGAGGCGGCGGCACTGGTGTTTTGCGCATGGGAGCCGGTGGCTCTACAGGCCGACGGGGACGAGAGAGTTGCGCTGCAGGCGACCGGGGTGAGCGAACACGGAAGTGTGGCTTTGGGCACACGGACACGTCAGCAGAAGCGCGCGACTCAGTGGCGCAGTGTGTCGCGCGGCTTTGGTTCAGTGCGTGTTAGCGGGCATGCGATCAGAGGCGTCCGTACCATGGGGCGGGGTGGCGGTTCGGGGGTTAGTGCGGCGAGGCGACCGGCATGTGGTGCGAGCAGGCGGTAGAGGTCGTTGGAGCCACGGCGGCTTCAAAGCGGAGGCGCGCGATCGCCGGTGGCGGTCGGTCGACAATGAGCACACCTCGTTGCATTACGGCGCGCGCAGCCGGGCGGCGACATCGCGGCGCTTGCTCGGCGGCGGTGGCATATCTTTGGCGTGGAGTGCGGAGGCGGCCGGCCGGTGAGCGCGCCGTCAGGTCGGCTGTCGGCGCGGCGCGCGTGCGTCTGCTGACCTCCGCCTGATAGGTAGTAAGATTGAGGTGGCCGACTAGAGGAGGGTGAATAGGCGGTTTTAAAAATTCCTTTTGCGCTAAACCAATATATAATGCGGAAGCTACTAACAATTGGTTTTGCACAATTAAAACATAAATCAACTAGGCTCAACTAAGTGCAATAACAATACAAGGAAGTAATCACACAATGATATATAAGCAATTAAAGCATGTAATGTAAATTGCTCAAAGTAAAGCACAAGTAAAAACAAGATGGACACAATTATGTTTTACCGTGGTGTTCGGAGACTTACCGGTCTCCCCTAATCCACGTTGAGGTAAGCCCAACCACGTTGGACCGGCTCCACTAATTAAGCCAACACATCCGAGGTAAGTCCAACACTTGGACCGGTTCCAAACCGAACCAACACCTCACTCCACTATGATTGCTTTTCCTCCACTCCGGAGATGGCGAGCACCAAACCACTCACAAACACGCCGGGCTTTCTCACAAGCTTCTTGAGAAGATCACCGCGCACGACGCCTCCACGCCGTCTAGGTGTCGGCAAACACCAAGAGAAACAAATCTCAACTCTCACTTGAACTAATCAAGTGTCAAATGCTCACATGGATACACAATCCACTACCTAAGGCAACACATGCACTTAGGGTTTGCTCTCCGACTCACCAAGTGCAACACATGCACATAAGAGCATCAATCATTGGCAAAACACATTCGCAAATAATAGCTCCATGCATAGATGAGCTAGAGCAAACATAATGAGCTATCAACACATGACTAACTCAAACTACTAGTTAAGACCCCTGTTAATAGTACGACAATCCTATACTAGCAATCCAGTCTATCAACCAAACACCGAGACTGGTAAAAGACTAGGAACTCATCCTTATCCCTAGCTAGTCATACCTTTGCCTTGCACTATCTTGAAGCTTGATGACGCACACCATCACTTCAAGTCCGGGTCAATTACTTGACATGCATCAACTCATGATGCACTCTTGACTTGATGATCAACTCATGATCATCTCTTCTTCTTGAACATCATCGACACACGATGATTTCTTTTTCTTCAAGCTCTTCACACACATCAACACATGATGCATCCTTTTCTTGAATCTTGACTTGATGATCAACTCATGATCATCCCAAGTCTTCATTATCCTGGAACATAACCTATATATCAAACTCATGAAAAATGTTAGTTCCACAGTATGATTATCATTAATTACCACACCATACCATTAACTCATAATGGTGGGACAAGATACTCAATCTTTCCCTCTTTGGTAATTGATGATAACCATTTCGATTGCACATAAATTGAATTGATAATTGTAACAATATGAGTGTACATATAAAAACTACACAAGTTATATATATATACTCACAACACGAGTATGTGAGAACTACACAAGTTCTACATACTCAAATCTTGAATATACAAAACTACACAAGCTTTGTATACTCAATTGGATATGTTTTCAAATTAAAGATCCCAAATATGTGTGGAAAATGGAATATGGATCAATACTAATGAAACCAAAAAATATAGCGTGAGCTCCCCCTAAATGTGTGCATACACAAATGTGTAATAAGATCATATGCACATATTCAAGTTTAACTTATAGTTGAGTTCAACCTATATTTTGGATCAGAGGAATGCAACAATATATAAGATTAAGATGTCGATTGCATGCCTCATTGAATTTTACCTTTATATCCAAATGAGACTACGCAAAATAATACTAGACAAAAGAGTTAGTCTCATATTTAGATTTATCATTAATCATCAAAACATTCCATTAACTCATAATGGCGGGTCTAGATCCTTCAGTGGCTCGTGGCCGTGAGGGGCCAAAGAACACGGCGGCCATGCTAGGCCGGCGGTGGCCCGGTACCCCTGTGCGGCGCCGACGCCACCCCCCTTCCTTTTTTTATTTCTTTGCTTCGGGCGGCGCGGAGCCGACGGCTACGGCCCAGGGGGCGCAGTGCATCGGCGTGGAGGCCGGCGGTCGGCTTCAAGCCGGGCGGCGTCTTCTTTGCTCCAGTCGGGCGCGGTGGCCGACGGCGACATGGCTCCGGGCTGACATCCGTGTTTTCATTTACTGTTCATTCGAGTACTGTGCATACGAACACTGTTCATCCAAGAACAGTTCATCCAAGTACTGTTCATACAATCAACCAACCGACTTTGCCGGCGACTTCAAGTCGGCTCGCGGTAGATTAGAGCGTATTTGTTATTTCTAATCTACGGTACAATTGACATCCACTTTTTCACACAATCTACCGATCAGCATTGTGCTGGCGACTTCAAGTCGGCTCGTGGTAGATTAGAGCGGATTTGCACCGTAGAAAAAAACCAATATAGAAAGGCAAATTTGCAGAATTGAAAGCAATCTAGAAAAATAATTCAATCTACGAGTGTCGTGCTACAACGGTTACCTTTCGACAGGAGGAGAGTCGATCGTGCTGATAATCTGTTGAGGAACTATCGCTGGCGAGTCCAGTTCGAACGTTAACCTTGTAGATAAACATAGAATCACATCAAACAATGCAATAACACAAGAACAGAATAGTAGATTAAACACAGAGATGTAGGGGGCTTCTTGCTTCTCTTTGTTGCTCTTCATACAGAATAGTGTGTTTGAACAAAAATAGAAAAAATGCGCTTATATGGTAAAAGACCCTTAAGCATTAGGTAAGTAGAGTTTCATCTTACTGACATGTCCAAACTGAATTTTCTTGGACGTACACCCATCGCCCTGCAGAAGTTCTTATATACTTCTATTCTTACGTTAGAATTATTCAATTATGGATGGTGTCTCATAACCAACGATATCCCGGACTTAGGAGAGGATCCATTGCGATTCGCTATGGTAGTGGTATAGGTACATAAACCTTGCAACAAAACTCGAAGATGAGAAATGTTCGGTGCTAACCCTTGCGCTAGTTGCATAGGTGAATGGATGTTATATGCCGATGGTCTAAAATTGATGAGAGTTGCTGCGTGCAGGACTGGGGGTGGACATGTGGTACAGAATACTCAACTTTAATTCTCATTGTCATGAAATAATCATCAAATATCTTCGAAATAAATTATTTGGCGTTGTCCATTCAAGTGGACTTCACATGATAATCAAGGAAATTATTATTAATGTTAATTATCTACGAGATTAGCTTTACAAAAGTGTGGTTGCTCATAGACAATAAACATACATGAGACCATTTCGAGGAAGCATCGATGAGCACCATGAAATACCTAATGGTCCCGACAGGTGATAGGACCGTAAATGTCTCCTCGATACGGTCCGGAATGCATGGACTTCATCCTGCGCTTTCGAGCGGAAGTTCTAGTAATTAATTTCCGTGGCACATGCGGGCACACAAAATCTTTCGATTCGGAAATTCCTTATATCGATATTATGTCCATGTGAATTGTTAATTATATTTGTCATCATCCTAAGACCGGGGTGGCCTAGTCTATCATGCCAGAGATAGAAAAGTTCAGAGCTTCTAATACAGTTTTCAGGGCAATATAGGCTGCAAATGCCTTAATATTAGTGTAGTATAGCCCATATTCAAATAAAGGAAGTCGTTCTAATACATTTTTTTTTTCTATTTTCTTCATGTTTTGTAATGAGCAGGTATTCTTTACCATACTCTTCTTCAGTCTCTATGTGGAAACCGTTAGCACGAATATTTTTAAAGCTTAAGGGAGTTCTAGTTGATTTTAGGTACGACAAGGCTTCTTCAATAACCAATGTTATGCCCATTGGGAGTATAATTGTAGCTCTTCCTAAGCCTATTATACAAGTATCACTTCCTGTGATTGTCGTGAGATTACCAGTATTATTGTTGATCGATTGAAAAAATTTTCTCTCTCAAGATGGTATTGTTGTGCCGCTATCTACTAAGCACACTTACTCGATAGGGCGCCACACACATTGTAATATAAAGTACTTTATTAATATGCAACAGGAACCAAGCAACACATAATTAAAATACTTCAGATATTAGAACATAACTTGCTATTATGAATAGAGAAAAATAAATCTTGCAGGACTCATCATATGAATTCTAATACTTTGCTCTCCCAGAGCTTACAACCATTATTCAAAGTTCAATCACAATCACAAACTGCAAGTGACTGTAAAAAGATCAAAATGCAATGCATGCACTAGATCGAATCAGCGAAGTATGTAGAAACTTCTATCTGAATCTGCTTCATGGTGATCTTCTCCTCTTGGGCAGCTACGGCTGTGGGCGCTGTGATGCTAAAAGGAGGGGTGATGGAGGTTGCTACTGGGCTGTCCACATCCATGAGTGCAACTAATGATTGTGGATTCTCTGCTCGCAATGGCGAGGTATGCCTCAATCGTTCTTTACCCTTCTTCTTAGACTGGAAAGCATCAATAACATACTGTGACCCACGACCTTACCCTTCTCGCCCCTCTTTTTTGTGAGAGGTTTCCTCACCTTGTAGCTGCTAGCATTGGCTTCATAGCCAGCATTGCTACTAGGCTGTTGTGAGATGTAGTTATTCCGTAGAACATCATCTTAAACTTCGCAACTTGTATTATGTCAATTAATTCACATACTCCTTGTAGCCATCTTGACAATAGTTGTGTGCAGATTGCACCGCATTCAGGTGAAAGGTAGAGAAAGTCTTCTCAATCTTCTGCTCATCCGTGATTACCTTACCAAAGAGTTGAAGACTATACAAATTCTAGCCATACTGGGCCAGCTCTTCGAACTCCCAGTTCGGAATGTCAGTCATCTACATATTCCATGCAAGGAGTTCATAAGATTACTACTGGTAATTTGCATAAAATGATTGCAAAATTCTCATAATGTTTTTCAAACTCCCAGTTCGTGATCCCATATTTTTCTATGCATTTTCAAGATTTACTGCTATTTTCAGTGATTAAAAGCAATATAAACAATCACAGATAATCAAAACAACAAATACAATACATAAATTGCATATAAATAATAATAACAAAGTTAAACAAGCTTCAAAACTTCAAAATTATTCAAAAATTGAATTCCCGATATCCTATTATGCTGGAATATGATTTTTCAATGAATTTTGCAATTTCCAGGGCTAAATTGTGAATTTTCAATTCTGAGAAAATTTTCTGCTTAAGTTTCCAATTTTCATGGGTTATTATGCAAGAATTTCTTTTTTTAAATATTTCCTTGTAATTTTCAGAATCTCGAGGGCCTTTTGCTAAATTCCCTTATTCCTTTTCGGTTTGCCCTATGTTTTTTTGTTGGACCACTTTCTTACGCTGCTCAGCTTTTCCTTGGTCCGAACATGACCGCCCATACGCCCCGTTAAGAAGGGGTAAGGGTGCTTAGGGTTCCCCTTGGCCCTGTTCAAGGAGGCGGCAGCACTGGTGTTTTGCGCATGGGAGCCGGTGGCTCTACAGGCCGACGGGGACCAGAGAGTTGCGCTGCAGGCGACAGGGGTGAGCGAACACGGAAGTGTGGCTTTGGGCACACGGACACGCAGCAGCGCGCGACCAGTGGCGCAGGTGTCGCGCGGCTTGGTTCAGTGCGTGTTAGGCGCGATCGAGGGCGTCCGTACCATGGGGCGGTGGCTTGGCCAGGGGTGCATGAGGCGCACGGCATGGGTGCGAGCAAGGCGGTCAGAGGTCGTTGGAGCCACGGCCGCCAGCGAGGCGCGATCGCCGGGTGAGCGGCGGTCGACAACTGAGCACCTGCAGTGCAGACGCGGCGACGCAGCCGGCGGCGACATGCGGCGCTTGTCCGGCGTGGCATATTGGCGTGGTGCGGAGGGGCTCGGGCGGTGAGCGCGCCGCGGTCGGCTGCGCGTGCGCTGCTGCCGCCTCTCCAAGGTAGTAAGATTGAGGTGGCCGACTAGAGGAGGGTGAATAGCGGTTTTAAAATTCCTTTGCGCTAAACCAATATATAATGCGAAGCTACTAACAATTGGTTTTGCACAATTAAAACATAAATCAACTAGGCTCAACTAAGTGCAATAACAATACAAGGAAGTAATCACACAATGATATATAAGCAATTAAAGCATGTAATGTAAATTGCTCAAAGTAAAGCACAAGTAAAAACAAGATGGACACAATTATGTTTTAGTGGTGTTCGGAGACTTCTTTGGTCTCCCTAATCCACGTTGAGGTAAGCCCAACCACGTTGGACCGCTCCACTAATTAAGCCAACACATCCGAGGTAAGTCCAACACTTGGACTGTTCCAAACCGAACCAACACCTCATCCACTATGATTGCTTTTCCTCCACTCGGAGATGGCGAGCACCAAACCACTCACAAACACGCGGGCTTTCTCATAAGCTTCTTGAGAAGATCACCGGCCACGCCTCCACGCCGTCTAGGTGTGGCAAACACCAAGAAACAAATCTCAACTCTCACTTGAACTAATCAAGTGTCAAATGCTCACGTGGATACACAATCCACTACCTAAGGCAACACATGCACTTAGGGTTTGCTCTCCGACTCACCAAGTGCAACACATGCACATAAGAGAGTACCGGATCACTATCATCACGGAAATCAGGAGATAGGGACAGGTTGGACCTACTTCCTACAAGGGATTTGTGCATAGCTCGAAGCAAACTACTATATGACTAAAAATACAGAGCAGCTTGCACCCGCACCTGCCCCAAGATCATATAATTTTAAATTTATTTTTGAATAAAATATTTTTTTAAAAATTTTTCCCAGAATAAGATATTATTATTTATTTATTTTCATTGAGCTTTTTCGACTTAGAAACGGGCCCGTGGGCCAAAATCTGGGCTCGAGGCTACGAAACCGGACTGACTACACCACTCATGAACAGGTTAAGTGATACTTGTATATTATCGTAAGGCATTTTAGTCACATGTTATACAAAACATGGTCATCTTCATACGTGTGATTTGGTTAACAATGCCAACAATTTGAGAATGGAGGGAGTGGTAAATGATAAATTATGACAAAGGTCACATATTGCAATGCGCTTTGAAGTATAGCTATTAAATCTCATTAATTTAGAAGTATAGCTAGCAAATTACCAAAATTAAAAGTGTAGCTAGTAATTTGCGTCAACTCAAAACTACAATGTAGAATAACAAATTAGTCCTATAATTTGCCAAAATTATTGAATTTAGGTGCCTGAAATGCAATTAAAAGTAAGGTGGCAAATCATGTTAAATTTGGAACCATGGCTGATAAATTGCCAAAGTTGAAAGTGTAACTGGTATTTTGCATCAACTAGAAACCTCGATGGAGAACTACCCAAATTAATCCAAATCACCAAAAATATGGAAACAAGCGATACTTGCATTTAAAAGTAAGGTAGTAAATTATGTTAAATTTATAAGTATGGCGATAAATTGCCAAAATTTAAAGTGTTGCTAGTAATTTTCATCGACACAAAACCACAATGAAGAAGTACAAAAATTAGTCCTAAAAATACCAAAAATATGAAAACAACTAATACATCGCACTTAAAAGTAGTGTGACAAATCAAGTTAATTTTAGAAGTATGGGTAGTAAATGCCAAAATTAAAAGTGTGACCGGCAATTTGCATAAAGTCAAACATTAACGGTGAATTACCAAAATTATTTCTAAAATTACCAAAAATATGGAAACAAATGATACATCACATTTCAAAGCATGGTGGAAAATCATGTTAAAAATATGGCCAAGAATTGCTAAAATTAAAATTGTCACGATTATTTTAATTGACTCAAAACCATAATGGAGAATTACCAAAAAAAACATGGAAACAAGTGATACTGTATTACCCCGGCGTGTAATTCCGCATTTTATTGTAAGGTTTTAAGAGTGAGCTAATCGAAAACTGGTAATTATCTTTTCACCGGGGTTTTTCAGGATTTCACGGCAACTGGCTCGACCACGGCCCAGAGGGTCCCATGTGTGGTCGCCGGATATGGTGGGGTCCCCACCCCCAAACCCTAAACTCACACTCTTTCCACCTCCCTTTGGAGCCGCCGCCCCTTCCCCATGCTGTACCGCCTTGTACGTCGATTTTGGGTAAGATGCGTTCGTTTTCTGTCCTTTCCATCTCTTATAAAGTTGTAGTTATTGTTCTTATCTTTCCATAGCCACCGAGATCACGTGATTCCGTCTTACGGTTTAGGAGATATGATTTTTTTAGTGCGCGCTGTTCTATCTGTCTGACGAGAAAGATCTGTCGGCTTGATCCTAGGTTTTGATTTAGTTAGAGGCATTTCCAAAACCTCCACCCAAATAAGTTATTGTAGCCCTTTAAATTATCTTTCAAAGATGATAAAGATCATCTCCATTGGATCTGTATAATGAAAGTTATGATATTTTCTTTACCACTGTTCTGAATTTTGGGCAGATAATTGTTAGTGTTTTCATCTATTGTTTAGACTACTGTAGAGGCCGAATCTGGGGTTTTGCCCTTCTAGAGTTTTATTCCTGGGAACGTTAGCTTTCTTTTGGCACCGAGATCAGGAAAATCCGATCTGTAGTTTGGGAGATATGAATTTTTGATTACGAACTGTCCGGTCTGTCTGAAAACTGAGGTCAGTAGGTTTGTCCCTCGGTTTTGTTCAAATTAGGGGCCGAATCAAAACCTTCACCCAACTAAGTTATTTTAGCCCTTAAAATTATCTTTCCAAGATTATAAGAATCATTCTCATTGGATCAATAGGTTGAAAGTTACGCCGCTTTTATCTCGATATGTATTCGGATAAGACGAGATGGGTTGTGTTTAGCTGTTAATTATTTCTGCTTTGGCCGAATCAGGGATTCCGCCAACTAATGTTTTGTAGCCTGATCTGTTAAGATTCAGTGAGCACTGGTTTCAGGTCTTTGGAGTTACAGATAATTAATGGTGATTTTTCTAGTATCGCTGCAGCTTTAGCTTAATCGGGTCGTTGGGTAAACTTGGTAAAATTGATCCCGTTGTTTGGGTGGGAGAGATAGAGGGGATGGAAGGGCTCTTGTAGCAATATCATACCTTGTTATTCTTATTTCGATTATACATTTGTGTAGGCGGTGAGTGGAGGGGCATCTTCGTGTCCTCCTATTACGCCACATCGGGAAGGCAAGTACCCTATACTTGCTTGGTGATGTTTTCAATTGTTTGCTTGATGTTGGGATAAATTGTGAATGCCTTTTTCTATCCATCCTGATGTTTATTTCATTTCAAGAAGATGATTCTTGTGATTAAAGAATTAGCATTCATTTCGCTTGTTGCATTCCATTACATGCAACTAACTTGTGTGGCATCCTTGATATATTATGTTGTGTGGGAATGCATACTCATACTTGTTTACACATGTTGTTAAATGCCATGTCTTTTCCACTAATGTGTGTTATTCATTCATACCATGAGAAATCATCATATTCATTCATAAAATTCATTATGACCACTAAGTGGATTCTTTTGGTAAGTCCCATCAATTCCAAAGATGGGCATTTGAAAGACCCATCAATTTCAAAGATGAGCATTTGAAAACCCACCATTCCAATGTGGGTAGTGTTGACCACCATTCCAATGTGGCAACTTGGATACCCGTATGAAACGCTCTTCATACGGTGATTGGGTCCTCGCACTTTGTGAAGTACGGGCTTAATGAACACCGACGCGTGTATCACCGCTATACCCGTGATAAGTCGTGATTAGTCCATTCCTTCAATGCATTCTTTCATTCCATCCATTCATGTATTCATTCCATTCAATCATATATGTGTTCCAAGATTTGTTCGTAATTCAATCGGATTGTGTTGTCCAATCTATGTTTGATTATTCTTGTATGTACTTGCCGAGTCTCGACTCACCCTTGCTTTGTATGTTTTAATTAGGTAATTGAGGAGAAGACAAGGTGATTTAGCGGGTAATTCCAAGACAATCGTGACTTCACTTTTATCCAATATGACTCGAAATATTGCTAATTATTTGGCCAAATCCACCTCATAAATAGACTTGTGGTTGTACAGTAAGACTCGGATCAATGGCACACAAAGTTAAGTCATTAGTGACTACTCAGACGAGGCAACCATATCCCAAAATCACCCCCTTTACTGCACGATCACTCGCCCGAGTATAAATCATTTTTGGTTCAACCCGACCAAATGATAACCCTTGCCATGACACAACAAAATTTAATAACAGTGGCCGCACCACAATTTCATATTTCACTAAGTGAAATTTAATTATTTATGATCATGAATCCCATCGCAACTAAAGTATGGCTAAGAATAATATGATACCCATGTTGGTAAATAAATATATCCAACTAAAATTAACCCAACCTATTGTGACTTATGACATACGTCATTCACAATTATTCAAGGAGGCATATCGGCAATTGGGTAATTAACTATTTTCGAAAGTAGTTATTATAAAACTAATAATGTATGTTTATATAAAACAATATAATTTTATAAAATAGGTATAACATGATCAAATATCTACGACTTGCCTTCGTTGAAGAGTTGAGATGCTTCAGTCGTCGGGTCCAAGAATTCTTCGAAAACGTCGGAATCTATACGCGCAAAAGAGCCAAATAAATAAATAAAATTCAAAAATTACCAAATTAGAACCAAAAGAAAGGCACAAAATTTAGATGAATTTAATATTTTGAATCACTCGAATCGGAGCTCGAAAGACAACGGGCTCTCGAAAAGTTGAAAAACACATAAAATGAACAAAACATGATTTTCATAATTATTTTTCTAAAGAAAAATCTTTTTATTGCGTCATGTTGACAGCAGCGAGGGAATTAGATTTTTGGCCAAATTATTTTTCACAAGGAAAAGGTTTGAGCCTCTGACAGGTGTCCCCACGTCCATGGACTAGGTCCACGGGCGGTCAACGATACACGATGGACTCGGTTCACGCAACAACCTCGAAGCTGACGCAAGTGCACACGCGGGTGTGACTAGGCTGCCACATCAGTGAGGGAGGCAATGTGGCGCTAACGCATACGCCAGGTGGAAGCGACGTGGGCAACCACGTCGGTGCCCGACGCAGCGGCTCTCGGATCACTAGGGTCGCCGGCGAACGGCGGTGACTTAGCTGCCGGTGAGGTCAGCAGCAGAGAGAGGGAAGCGAGGCCAACCTAGTACGCACAGACTCGATGACAAGGCATGAAAAGATGGCCGACGACGAGGGAAGGAGCGGTGGCGAGATGCGGCTTGCGGCGGCACTAGAGCACCGTTGGAGCTCCGGTGACGAGAATATAGTAATCCTCAATTAACTGAGACGACCACCCTATGGTCGTAAGCCTTCCTACGACTACCCTATGGTCGTAAGCCTTTCTACGACCACTCCATAGTCGTAAGCCCTTCTGCGACCACCTTGTGGTTGTAAGGCCTTCTATGATCAGATCAGTTACGACCACCCTATAATCGATAAAACCTACAGACATGTGGGTCCAATCGATTAAGAACTCTTATATGCTCTGTTCAATACATAGAGCAGTTAATATACACAGTTATTTCTGGAATAATTGCACGTATTACGCCTCTGTCCTTGACGTAACTGCAAGGCGACGTGGGGTTCAATTTCTCTGACAATAACTATCATCAACGTGTGCATTTCATCAGGCGTTAAGGCGCCTCTTAGCATGAAGTAACTACCACCCCTTCACGTGCTATATAAGGGCCGAAGTTAGTGGGCAATCAGGGTTAGCCGTGTAGGGGTCATTAAGTCTTAACAAGCATACAGAATACAAGAACACATGAGTAGGGTTATTATTCTCCTAGGAGAATGTATGAACCTGTATAAATCTATGTGTCTCTTTCTGTGTGGATCTATTTCATAGAAAGCCCCACAAATAATCATTCATAAGATCGACACTGGTCGTCAACGGGGTCAAATCATGTTAAATTTAGAAGTATGGTTAGTAAAGTGCCAAAATTAAAAGTGTGGTTGGTAATTTGCATCAACTCAAAACCAAAATGGAGTATTATCAAAATTAGTCCATAAATTACCCAAAAAATGGAAACAAGTGATACAATTCATTTAAATGTAAGTTTGAAAATCATATTAAATTTAGAAGTATGACCAGTATTCTAATATTAGAAGTGTGCTTGTAATTTGCATCAAGTCAAAATCACATTCGAGATTTACCAAAATTACCAAAAATATGGAAATAATTTATACACTGCATTTAAAAGTAAGGTGGCAAATCATGTTAAATTCACAAGTATGGCCAGTAAATTGCCAAAATTAAAAGTGTGATTGGTAATTTCCATCAACTAGAAACCTCAATGGAGAACTACCCAAATTAATCCTGAAATCACCAAAAATATGGAAACAACTGATACACTGCATTTAAAAGTAAGGTAGTAAATTATGTTAAATTTATAAGTATGGCCAGTAAATTGCCAAAATTTAAAGTGTTGCTAGTAATTTTCATCGACACAAAACCACAATGAAGAAGTACAAAAATTAGTCCTAAAAATACCAAAAATATGAAAACAACTAATACATCGCACTTAAAAGTAGTGTGACAAATCACGTTAATTTTAGAAGTATGGGTAGTAAAATGCCAAAATTAAAAGTGTGACCGGCAATTTGCATAAAGTCAAAACATTAACGGTGAATTACCAAAATTATTTCTAAAATTACCAAAAATATGGAAACAAATGATACATCACATTTCAAAGCATGGTGGAAAATCATGTTAAAAATATGGCCAGTAAATTGCCAAAATTAAAATTGTCGCTGATTATTTGCATCGACTCAAAACCATAATGGAGAATTACCAAAAAAAAACATGGAAACAAGTGATACTGTAATACCCCGAAGGTGAATCGGCTTATTAGAAGAAGTTTCGGAAGAGGGAGCTAATCGAAAAACCAGAATTATCTTTTCACGGGGTTTTTTCGGATTTCACGGCAACTGGGCTGGACCACGGCCCAGAGGGGCCCATGGTGGCCGACCATAAGGGGGGTTCCCACCCCAAACCCTAAACTCCACACTTCTCTCCACCTCCCCCCCTTTGGAGCCGCCGCCCCCCTTCCCCCTTGCTGTGCACCGCCTTGTACGTCGATTTTGGGTAAGATGCGTTCGTTTTCTGTCCTTTCCATCTCTTATAAAGTTGTAGTTATTGTTCTTATCTTTCCATAGCCACCGAGATCACGTGATTCCGTCTTACGGTTTAGGAGATATGATTTTTTTAGTGCGCGCTGTTCTATCTGTCTGACGAGAAAGATCTGTCGGCTTGATCCTAGGTTTTGATTTAGTTAGAGGCATTTCCAAAACCTCCACCCAAATAAGTTATTGTAGCCCTTTAAATTATCTTTCAAAGATGATAAAGATCATCTCCATTGGATCTGTATAATGAAAGTTATGATATTTTCTTTACCACTGTTCTGAATTTTGGGCAGATAATTGTTAGTGTTTTCATCTATTGTTTAGACTACTGTAGAGGCCGAATCTGGGGTTTTGCCCTTCTAGAGTTTTATTCCTGGGAACGTTAGCTTTCTTTTGGCACCGAGATCAGGAAAATCCGATCTGTAGTTTGGGAGATATGAATTTTGATTACGAACTGTCCGGTCTGTCTGAAAACTGAGGTCGATGGGTTTGTCCCTCGGTTTTGTTCAAATTAGGGGCGAATCAAAACCTTCACCCAACTAAGTTATTTTAGCCCTTAAAATTATCTTTCCAAGATTATAAGAATCATTCTCATTGGATCAATAGGTTGAAAGTTACGCCGTTTTCTTTATCTCGATATGTATTCGGACGGGGCGTAGATGGGTTGTGTTTAGCTGTTAATTAGCCCTCTGTTTGGCCGAATCAGGATTCCGCCAACTAATGTTTTGTAGCCTGATCTGTTAAGATTCAGTGAGCACTGGTTTCAGGTCTTTTGGAGTTACAGATAATTAATGGTGATTTTTCTAGTATCACTGCCAGTTTAGCTGAAATCGGGTCATTGGGTAAACTTGGTAAAATTGATCCCGTTGTTTGGGTGGGAGAGATAGAGGGGATGGAAGGGCTCTTGTAGCAATATCATACCTTGTTATTCTTATTTCGATTATACATTTGTGTAGGCGGTGAGTGGAGGGGCATCTTCGTGTCCTCCTATTACGTCACATCGCGGAAGGCAAGTACCCTATACTGTTTGGTGATGTTTTCAATTGTTTGCTTGATGTTGGGATAAATTGTGAATGCCTTTTTCTATCCATCCTGATGTTTATTTCATTTCAAGAAGATGATTCTTGTGATTAAAGAATTAGCATTCATTTCAGTTGTTGCATTCCATTACATGCAACTAACTTGTGTGGCATCCTTGATATATTATGTTGTGTGGGAATGCATACTCATACTTGTTTACACATGTTGTTAAATGCCATGTGTCTTTTCCACTAATGTGTGTTATTCATTCATACCATGAGAAATCATCATATTCATTCATAAAATTCATTATGACCACGGAAGTGGATTCTTTTGGTAAGTCCCATCAATTCCAGTATGGGCATTTGAAAGACCCATCAATTTCAGCATGAGCATTTGAAAACCCACCATTCCAATGTGGGTAGTGTTGACCACCATTCCAATGTGGCAACTTGGATACCCGTATGAAACGTTCTTCATACGGTGATTGGGTCCCGTGCTTTGTGAAGTACGGGCTTAAGTGAACACCGACGTGTGTATCACTCGCTATACCTGCAGATAAATCGTGATTAGTCCATTCCTTCAATGCATTCTTTCATTCCATCCATTCATGTATTCATTCCATTCAATCATATATGTGTTCCAAGATTTGTTCGTAATTCAACCGGATTGTGTTGTCCACTCTATGTTTGATTATTCTTGTATGTACTTGCCGAGTCTTCGACTCACCCTTGCTTTGTATGTTTTAATTAGGTAATTGAGGAGAAGACAAGGTGATTTGGTGGGGTAGTTCTAAGACACTGCACTTCACTTTTATCCAATCGGATACACTACATTTAAAAGTAAAGCTGTAAATCACATTAAATTTCGAAGTATGGCCAGTAAATTGCCAAAATTAAAAGTGTGGCTGGTAATTTGCATCAACTCAACACCACAATGGATAATTGCCAAAATTAGTCCTAAAATTACAAAAAATATATAGAAAAAAACTGATACACTTCATTTAAAACTGAGGTAGCAAATCACGTTAAATTTAGAAGTATAGCCAATAAATTGCCAAAATTAAAAGTGTGGCTCGTAATTTGCATCAACTCAAAACCACAATGGAGTATTACCAAAATTAGTTCCGAAATTACCAAAAATATGGGAACAACTGATACAGCGCATTTAAAAGTAAGGTGGCAAATGATGTTAAATTTAGAAGTAAGGCCAGTAAATTGCCAAAATTAAATGTGCGGTTGGTAATTTCATCAACTTAAAACCACAATGGAGAATTACCGAAATTAGTCCCAAAATGACAACAATAAAAAAAGAAAGAGAAAGGAAACAACCGATACACTGCATTTAAAAGTAAGGTGGCAAATCACGTTAAATTTAAAAGTACAGCTAGAAAATTGGCAAATTTAAAAGTGAACCGGTAATTTGCATCAACTCAAAGCTACAATGGAGAATTACCAAAATTAGTCCTAAATATTTTATCAAAAGTAAACATACAGTTGGGCATCTCCAATCTTAGAAAAGCACATGTGTGTACTTTGCAATTTTCTTAAAAAATATAAATACGATTTACTACCATAAAAAAGAGAAATCAACCACCAAGGAAGCACTTCGGCAGAGAAGGTTGGTTGACAGCCACATCACCTGCCCATTCCCCGTTTCCCCTAACGTGCCAACCCTATATCCGCTTCTGCGACCTCCATCCAATCTTGAGCTCGAAAAGGCGTACGGCTCCCCGATAGGGCGAGTGAAAATGAGGGGGAGCGCGAGTGGGTGCGAAAGGGGGGAGATGTAAGCTAGGTTGCTAATGCCTTTGCCTCTGTCCTGACCCCAAACATTTGGGGCACATGCATGAACGCCTTCTTTTCCATTTCCTCATTTATGGCGTGCAGCAACTCTCGCGATCCCGAGTTTTCAAGTGGCGGCGACATCGGGTGCAGCCGGGGTCCCCCGCACTTGAACAGCACAAGAAACCGATCGCTTCGTCCTTTCAGTTACCCGACTGGGATAGAGACCCTTGCCGGTGCATCTTGGAGTTCAGTTGGGAAAAGAAGATAAAACTACAGGTTTTGTTCGCGGTGGACTCGAATATTCAGGGCTTGTGATTGAGCGACGAGGATTGATGGTCTTTTGGACCCTCTTCGGTTCACCGAGCATTTTATTTGTTCTCTGCGATCTTCAATCAGCAGACAGGCGGGCACAATCATTTTATTCGTCCCAAAATATGAAAGCTGGGCATCTTTTAGGATCACAAGATCGCACCTCATGCCACAACCGGAGAACGAACTGAAGACGTGCACCAAATTATCAGCAAGATATTGATTAAAAAACGAATCAACAGGATAATACAGCAGCTCCCAACCTTAATTGCCAGTAAAACAGAGAAGAAATGGTGCAAAGACAGCCTACCACAAGAAGCCGACAGCTCAATACCAAAATATCGTGGTTGGGATGCTACTTATTAGACAGACACAATCGCAACCTACGTTTTGACCTGCTGGCTTGCCTTTTCTTTATCTACCCTGTAGTGCAAACTAATAGCATGTTCAAAAGAATTTGCTAAGGTATATGTATGTTATGTTCTGCACGCCTCCAATCCTGAGTGACTGTAAGTACTACGCGGTGTTACTGGGAATCAGCAGAAGATTGGATCGACCTAATCACCTGGGAGCCCTGGGTGTTACGAAGCATACTTGATCAGCCACTGGAGAGACTGCATGAAAAGATTGCATATGATAGCGAATGTTAGTTGCCGTGGCACGACAAAAATCCTGTTGGGTCTATTGCTGCGAACTGTGAAGAGCACATTTCAATCATGGTGTCAAGCATCATAACGTGAGGGAGAGAACAAACCATTAGGCATTCAGGCAGATCGTCATTCTTCGTCCTCATGTGAGTCTGCATTTATGTGAAGAGCAAGTTGTTAGGCATTTCCTGTCTTTGCTAGGATCATTAGGGTGTAAAATTGGAATCAGTATGTGAAGATCTAGCGGTAGGCAATTCCAGGCATTTGCCATCTGAGTAAGCTAGGATGGAAGCAGCAGCATATTTTACACCAAAATATAACCAAACTGGGCAAAGGTTTTGAAAGTTACAATTGATACTTTGATTTACAGCTTTATGCTTATCAAATTTCTGAACGACAGCAGATACAAGAGAAATGTATAGCTAGAGATGAAGGACTCAAGTATTTACCTCCACAACCAAATGGCATGAGGACTCATTGTCTGTGGCAAGGCAAGCAAGGGCTACCATGGCAGCTGCCACAGTTGAGGGCCAGAAGGAGAGATGCTTATGGTCCAGAAGTGAGAGCAAGGCCAGGTGTTTTGCCAGGTCTTCGACTTTGTCATCTGCTTTCGCAGCCTTCAGATAGAACCTGCAAAATCGAAACAAAATGAACTATTAACCTCTCCATTCATTTTGTTCAGCTTGACACATATAAGAGTGCAGGAAACACGTAGTACCAGAGGAAATGGTGGATTGTCGTGACGAAGCACTGGAAGTTGAGGACTTCCTGAACCAGCCACTCCATTGCGACCACCTCGCTTTGGCTGTAAGTATTGATCCCTACTTTGAAAGTTTTTTGAAGGATGCTGAAAGAGATAACATAATGAGATTTGTTATTGCACATTGTCCGTAACAGAAACAACAAAAAGGAAACAAATGTTGACCCCAGAGACAAACTCATAAGTTTGACAGTGACATTGCAGTTCAATGTAAAGGAGTGGACTGGTAAATAATAATAGTTCACATTCTTGTTTCTCCACAGTACTAAGTGCCACATAATGAATCTAAAGAGTGCTCAATAATAAGAAAAGATCCACTTGAGTTCAGGCTCAAAAACCTTAAGAAAACAAAAAAAAAGGCTCTGAATTATCTTGCAGAATCATGTAGGCATCTGCAATAAAAAAAGTTGATGCAATAGGTTTACTCGGGGAAAAAATAGATGGAATTATGGCAAGGACGGTCTATGCAAGTCACAATGGCCATTACATTGTGATGAACTGCCTGAAGTAATCAAACAAAAGTCTGGATCTTATGCTAGAAGAACTCTTACAATGCATCCATTGACTACAGTGAATATCAAATATCAAAAAAAAAATCTAAATCCGAGATGCTAACTGCTATGCTCAAGTGGTTGGTGAGAGCTACATGATAACAGGTAAAATAGTCAGGAAAGTCCATTTCTAAAATGGTCAACCCATCAACATTTCTTAATGGAAATCGGAGGGATCTGAGCCTCTGACCCTACCTTCTTCTAAAAAAGATAAATGGAAAACACTCTAGTTCTCGCATGCAGCAATAATCCTTGAGTGAGATAAATAACTACTGTGTATGCTATGAGGTATTGCCACATGTTTGTATGGAGATTCCTTACATCATTAAACAATGACAGTTTTCTACAGAATCAAAACATCCCATGGACACTTGCTAAGATCTATGAAAGGCCCAATTAATTCATACTGCAATGAGTTGTAGCAAATAGAAAAACATATACACCAAAGAAGAGCTTAGGATCTTACGTATTACAGTCATCTGAGGCTAGAATAAGAATGTACATTGAAACCGGAATAGGAATTAAAAGGAAGAGCTTATTTGAAGCACTATTTCATCGAACAATGCATCAGTTAGAGGCTAGATTCAAATGAGACAATCTGACTATCGCACATCAACAGCTTACAGCAGTACTTATACTGAAACTGGGCATAAGTAAAAATAGACCATGCACCAAATATGCTGAAATAAAATGAATATGTAATAAAAAGGAACTCATTACCAGTTGTACGGTTGATTCTCTTCAATGCGGGTGGCCAGGGTGATGCAGGCAATTCCCAGCAACTGCAGATTCCTAGATCCCTTTACGTATCCACGCGTCAAGAAGCGGTCCATCAGTCCAATCCCCATGAACACTGTCTCTGGCTGCAGCTTCGCCACATTGGAATGCTAGCAATTCACGGGAAACAGTCATTCTTTGCAAGTTAAAGCTGAACTTTATTAGGATAAATCTTATCTCCAGAAACGATAGTACTCAAGAATTGCATAATTAGATAAAAACGAGGCAGGTATCCTAATTGTTACAATGTGCCTCCCAGACATGGAGGGCATATGCCCATATGCCAATGACATGGGGTTTCAGATGCCAAATGGTAACTACAGAACAACATTGCAGTATATCTGAACAAGCTATTTTGTCTATTCCTCTTCAACCAGCCAATGTCAAAAGTCAAGATAAACACCTACTGAAACATCCTACCACTGATCTCTGGGAACTGGATGAGTTGGCCTCTTGGCCGTCAAAATCAGTGATCAAACTCACAATGCAAGTACTAGCGTTACTACAACAGTTTTGACAAACAATAACATGGGGATCCCTCTGACCTGCGAATAATAGCCTATTGTGCAATCTACTCATCAGAATGTTATACAAGAAATTCTTCGATCTGCACAAAATACGAAAAGCATAGCTAGATCTGCTGCTTCAGCACGCCCAACACAACGCATTACACTAGAGATCAGCTTATTAGTGCAAGCACAGAACTACAGTGCTTGTAGAACATAATAGTCAAGACAAATAAATCAACACAGAATCTAGAGCACTACATGACTTCTATAGTATGCATTTATATTACCAGTACAATACTGCACAATACTAGTCTCAACTCACAACTGTACTGCTCTACCACAAATACAAATTGAGCTAAGCATCCGATGCATCACCCGATAGAGGTAAAGTGGTAATTGCAGTAGACAAGAACAATACAGAGTATAATACTGGTATACACTGACCTCGATGATCCAGTTCACCATGACAACGCGCTGCTCCACGACGGTACGGCCGTAGCTGCCTGCCATGGAGGCGTACACCTCAGTGTAGTCGCGCGCCACCAGCCCCCGCCGCTCGCGCAGCCGGAACCGCTCGTAGCACTCCTCGTCATCCAAGTCCACAAACCGCATCCCCTGACACAAGCATTCCCACCGAACGGCCCAATCAGATCAAACACCCCCACTTACCAAAACAAACCCAATTTCCAGCAAATTTTAGAACAATTGTGTGGAACCCGCGCACCGCTAGGAGAGCGACGTCGGCGACGGCGTGCGCTTTGGGGTGCGCGCAGGGGACGAACTGATTGGCGAAGGCGAGGAAGATGGAGAAGGTGGGGGAGGGCTCGGCGGCGTCGTCGTCGTCGTCGTCGGATGAGGAGTCCAGCAGCGGGGTGAGGGAGTACTCGGCGCAGCGGCAGGGACCACTGAGCACCTCCTCCTCGGGCTCCGACAGCGTCAGCTCCTCGCGGGCGGAGGAGTACTCGGTCGCCTCGGCCTCGTTGGCGAGCTGCTCGGGGCAGGCGAGGTTGGACTCGAGGACGGAGCCAAGGCACGACGACTCGGAGACCGAGACCTCCGCGGCGCGCGCCCTCGCGCCGCCGATCACCTCGGAGCACTCGGAGGCCGCGGGCCGCGCCTCGTCCTCGTCCTGGCGCCGAGGCCTCTTCTCCGGGCGCTGCGCTGCGGCGAGGGAGGTGGAGGAGGTGGCAGAGGTGACCTCGCTGTGGAAGCAGGAGGAGGCCGAGGTGGACGGCTCAGCAGGCCGCTTCACCGCCGCCGTCGCCGCGATGTGACCTGGGAGCAGAGGAGCGGGCCCTCTCCGCCGGCGGAAGGGGTTGGAGCGCGGCCTCGTGGGCACCGGTGCGAGCATGGTGGGAGGCATGGTGTGTGCGTGTGCGTGTGGTGCTTGTGTTTGGTGCGTATGCGTTGCTACTTGCTAGTTGCTACGGCTAGGTTTTTGCGTTGCTTATATAGCTGTGAGGCCGCGGAGCGGAGAGGAAGCGGAAGGAGTGCTCGATGAACTCAGCCTGACCAGTTCTTTTGAATTTTTAAATCCCGAAGCTTGGTAGGGAAGCCACGAGTACGTGGAACGCCGAGGTGCACCCGGTGCACGTACACCGCCTCATTGGACCCCACTTGCAATGGCCACAGATTCATGGTGCACTTTCGCGGTTCCCAATGAGTGATCTGCCGGAATAACGGAATAACGGACTAACGGCGACAGCCTGTCTCCCCCGTTTCAAGCCACACGGAGCGCTGGAGCTGGCCAAACAGCCGATCCGGTCCGAGGTATGATACTGTAGATCTAGTCAGATACAGTACTTGTACTATTTATATATCGTGCTGGTCCAACACAACGGCTTGTGTTTTACTTAAGCCGCTACCCTGACACAGTAGACTGGCCCGACAAGGCATGAACAGTATCAAATCATGCTAGGCATGACACGAGCTTGGCACAGCCCGATGGCCCGCGTGCGAGAGAAAGCCAGAGGGTAGACTAGCAAAGGCCCAGAGCTGGGCAACCGGAAGTGCAGGAGGAGAGGAGAAGGTAGGGGATCCAGGGAGGGAACGGTGCCGGCGTGGAGGGAGAAGGTCGGGACGGGCGATCCCGGCGTGGAGGGAGACGGCTTGGCGTCAGCGTGAAGGGAGGAGGGCGGGTGGAGGCAAACGGTAGTACATCAATAAACAACACCATGACCGTACTAGCAATAACATACTCCATCAAGCATCAAGGCATCAACAAAGAACATCGGAAACATCAAAACACCATGATTGGACTAGCATGCATGCAAGTTTAAAAAAAACCTCATGTCCATCAATAACCACTAGCAGCCACTAATAGGAGCTCTGTCGAAACAATCAAACAACAAAATGATGGTCCATGACCAACAAAGTTCAATCCAAACTCCAAGTCCACACATTGACACAAAATGCTTCTTCCCATAGTCGTTCCTCGCGACTCATACACCACTTGCACAGACATGCTCTGCCGCTAGCCTCTTCTCCCGCTGCTCTTTCTTCGTCGTTTTGAGGAGGCGTACTTGGGGAGGAGCTTGGGAGAGACAGATTTGGGGAGGAAGAAACTGAAGAACAGAACAAGAGGGAGGCGAACAAGCGAAGAGAGATAGAGAGTCAGGTGGGGGCGCTGGGGTAACCGGGTAGGCAGGGCAGGGCACCAGGCAGGCGGGCTCGTGGGCCGTGCCTAGCACAGCACGACAAGACCCAATTAAAATATGGTTGTTTTTGCCCGTTTGGCCTTTTAAAAATAGCAAAACAATTCAAAAAATCCCAAAAAATTTCTATAAATAGCCATCATATCCCTCTCATTCAGCACCCCTCCATTCCTCATTCTCACTTTGAAATTCTATTGTACAAATTCAAATTCGTGTTGAACTAATTTGGCAAAATTCAAAAAAAAAATTATGCCAAATTTTAAAAAATTCAATTTTCGATGACAAATCAGCAAAAGAGGTACAATACTATTTTTGCATACTTTTATTGTTAGTGCTTGTTATTATAAGATGTAGCACACATGGGTGAGAATACCGCGTACTGTATTATCAAAGTCATGGAAAACTTTGGCCTTACAGACAAAATATTATTAATTACTTTAGACAATACCGCTTCGAACTCTAGGGCCATGGATATTCTTACTCTGGTGTTGAGTACATACGTCGATTCCTTCTTGCTACATCAATGATGCGCTTGTCATTTTATCAACCTTATAGTCAAATTTGGTTTGAAGAGGTTAAATTCGTATATTAAAGCTTTTCGCGGTGCGATTTCTTTTCTTGAATAATTCTAACGTAAGAATAGAACAATATAATAACTTCTTAAGGGTGATGAGTGTACGTCCAAAAAAGTTCGGTTTGGACATACCAGTAAGGTGGAACTCTACTTACCTGATACTTAAGAGTTTTTTACCATACAAGAGCGCATTTTCTATTTTTATTCAAACGCACTATCGAAGCACTGACGGTAGTATACTAATGACTGAGCAACATTGGTTCGTTCCTGAGAAGATACTACAGTTTTTAGAATTTTTATGAGTCGATTGTTGCTTTGTCCATTGTGTACTATCCAACATCTCCTATCATTATACATGATATTTTACAGATTACTACTCAATTGAAAATGTATAAAAATAATTTAGTTTTACACGATGCTATTGTTTCCATGAAAACTAAATACCTTAAATATTGAAGAGAAATCCCTTACATATATGCATTTGCATTTCTTTTAGATTCTAGAGGTAAAATTAATGCATTTGGTAGTGTACTTGATCTTCTTAGTGATGCTACAGGGCTAGACTATACTAACTATTTTGCAGAAGTTCGTTCTCAGTTATACGTGCTTACCAAAAGTATGAAAATAAGTTCCGGAGAGTTCGCTCGCAACGACCTCCAATAGCCCCTGCCTAGAGTAGTAAAACAAATATATATGGCAAGATCTTCGGTGGCTCTTCCTCTAGGTCTAGGTCTTCTTCTTCTACACCGCCGCCTGCTCAGCTAAGACCCATAAGGAGTGGTGAACTATCTACCTATTTGGATAGCGATACAGTATATTTCAACTCAAAAGGCTTCAAAATTTTGCAATGGTGGCAAACCCATAATTTAACATATCTCATGCTATCCATACTTGCACGTAACGTGTTAATTGTTCATGTCTCGACGGTTTCTGCCGAGTATGCTTTCAGTCTTTCTGGAAGAATATTGGAGGAGAGAAGAACAAATCTCACAAGTGAGATGGTGGAAATACTTCTAACTGTGAAAGACTGGGAACAAGCTGAGATTGTGGAGATACTTCTAACTATGAAGGATTGGAAACAAGCTGATTTACGAACACAACACTCTGTGGAAAATCCAGAGTTGTCTGAGGTGCTAAAAATATGTATTTGGATAATGACACATAGA
Organism: Hsuehochloa calcarea; assembly: GCA_036346395.1. NCBI lineage: Eukaryota > Viridiplantae > Streptophyta > Magnoliopsida > Poales > Poaceae > Hsuehochloa > Hsuehochloa calcarea. Next base: position 35,795,504 of record CM070597.1, read on the forward strand.
ACACGGATGTATGTAGAGCTATAAGTTGTACACTTTTTTCTTTGTTAAGGTTTTCTCATTTTGAGTTTTTACTTGGCGAAGATTTTAACGAGACAGCTAGTTGAACATTAATAAAGCTCTTTATTATATTTTTCAATATGATTGCCTTTTTTTTCAATTTTCATATCTGAATTTTCTGATTTATTTTATTGATTTATTTTATTTTATTTTAAACCTAACGGACTAAATGGGTCAACCTTGGTCTACTGGGCCAAATAGACTTATACTAACCTAGTATAGTACGAACGGCTAACATATCATACCTAGACTGCCTTCCTAACACATGAACCAACACAACATACCTCATCAAATAACCGAATCAGACCAACTCGTGCCGTCCCGGGCCCAGGTCACCAATTTGGCCAGCTCTACCCGGTCCGCACCCATTTGGGAATGTCCAGATGTTGCAGGCTAGGACTAGGAGGCATTGTGTCACTGCGTGATGCCGTGACCTGTTTACTCCAGTTCGCAGTTGTGGGAGGTCATTTCACCGGCTCCCGTAAAACACCACTCAGTCTCTGAATTTGTGCAGTTGCCATCAACAAATGACGGCTAGTACAAGTTGCAGTGTTTTGATCGCAAGTCTGTTCGAGTCTGAACTTGGAAAGTGTTAGGACTTGTTTGTTTGGCGTGCTGCGCTCCATGTCCTGTAAGTAGTGCTTGAAAGTAGATGTTTTTTATCTGGTAAGTAAACATGAAAATGTAGTGTTTAGTTAGAAGAAAACGTAAAATAGAAAAAAAAAATACGTTTTCGTTTTGAGAATGGGAAGCGTGAAACCATGAGATAAGCTTCCTTCCTCCTCGTCCCTAGTTCTTCTGGCTCGCTCGGTGGAGGTGGCTCAGCGTCAGTGGAGAGTCGTCGTCGACGACCAGAGAGGTCAAAAATGGGTTGGAGAGCCAGGCCTCTGTTTTCAAGCGCCTTGGCCTGATCGTCCCAACCTGGACCAGGCAGCCACCTAAGGCGGCAGCCAAACACACCCCAGGAATGACTCTGGGAAGCTTCCGGCCAGGCAAGTTTGGTCCAGGTACCAACCAAGCAGGCCCTAGTCCCTGATATAGGGCATTTTTGGTTCGCGTCCTGGCACCCGCTCGCCTAGCCAGGACGCTATCGGGTACGTGCCGGGGTGGCGTTTGGTTCGCATCCTGGGCGCGCATGCCTGCTAGGCGCAAAATCCAGGCCCAGGCATCCAAATCGAACGCCTAGAGCGCCTCCTTCTCCCCGCGCGCCTCCGCCACTCCCGGCCCTCTCCCCGTCCTGGTCATCCGCGTCACGGTCTTCGCCTTGAGCTCCTCTCCAAAAGCCCCATGCCGCCGGCCCCGGTTTCGCCTCCGTCTCGCCGCAATCCGGCGACAAGCCGTCGCAGTCGCGAGCTCTTCTCCGTCACAGTCCGCCGCCGTCCATCGTCCTCCGCATGTTCCATCTTCACCGTTGGAATCGCGTGTCCGCGTTCTACGTCGTGCTCTCGGCATCTTCGTCCACGTGTTCTACGTCGTGCTCCTGGCATCTTCGTCCGAGCGTCACCGAGCCGCCGCCGACATCGTCCTCCCCAAAGCCGACTGCCACCTCCTCCTTTGATCTTGTCGCCGATGAGTTCGTTTACTTCCCCGAGTGTGTCATCTTCTTCGCCCCGAGCTCCTCTCCAGAAGCCCCAGGACAGCTTCGGTTTCACCTCCATCTCGCCGCAATCCACCGACTCACCACCGCTGCTGCGAGCTCCATCTCCATCGCATTCCGCCGCCGTCAATCGTCCTCCACCAGTGTCGTCTTCAACGTTGGAATCGCATGTCCACATTCAATGTCGTGCTCCTATCATCTTCATCCAAGCTTCGCCGAGCCGCCGGCGACCTCGTCCTCCCCAAAGCCGGCCATCGCTTCCTTCGTCGATCTCCTCGCCAGCGTGTCCATTTACTTCCCTGAGAACGTCATCTTGAGCTCCTCGCTGCTAGCAACCCATTCTTGAGCTCCCCGGTCATCGACGACGAGTCCCCACCAGCGTCGAGCCGCCTCCACCTCACTGGCCGGAAGAACAGAGGATGAGGAAGGAAGAGTATTTCCCGTTTTTACGATTCCTGATTCTGAAACGTATTTTCTATTTCCATATATGTATCAACAACCAAACACCGTATTTTCAGGCTTACCTGACTAGGCAAAAATCATCTGCTTCTCATGTTACTCTTAGACACCACTTTTTATTAGGCACGGCTATCAGGCCCTAAACCAAACAAGTCTATCAGGCCCTAAACCAAACAAGTCCATAGCACGGGTCCAATGCCACGAGAGACTATATCATATAGTTATTTTTCATCGACGAGGATATCAACATGTATCATCGTCATGTCGAAAACAAAGCTATCAATATATGTGTGTTCTCGAACAGGTACTTGAAATACATGTAACATAATCGATCGATCAGTGAAATACATGTAACATATTCGATCGATCACTAATGGTCCAAGCATATCTGTTTTAGTGACTAGGTGATGTACCTGAGAGTTCCTCGCAATGGTACTTTACATGGCATGAAGTGTCCTCTGGATCTGAACCAAGTTCTTCAACGAAAGAATGGAAATGAAGCAACAAGCAATTCAGCTACGTTTTGATCACACATTGTTCTGTGCTGCACCAACCAGTTATCTGTTTCAGCGAAGCAAATTCTCAAGATAAATCCTTCCTTGCTGTAATCACGCATGGCTGAAGCCCTGTTCTTGCTTGGCACTCAATAAAAAATGGTGTTCTTCTACAAGTGCTGGGAAGAATCACTCATTGCTCAAAGCGACAACACTTCAGGGGACCTCCTCAATCCTAATATATGTGATGCTAGCTCCTCATCACCATGTTGCTTCAGCAACTCCACCAAACGGTCAGCGCAAGAAGCCTCTATGTGTATCCCTCTCTCGGCGACCTTCCTCCCCAACGCCGAGGCCTCAAGAACATGCCCTTCCTCACACAGCCCAAGCAACAAACCAGCATACACATAAGAGTCGCACAGCACCCCATTCTCCTCCATCACTCCCAACCAGTAGCAAGCATCCAATAACCTCTTACTCCCACAGAGCTCCCTCACCATCACACTCCCAGCGAGTGGACTCAGCTGCACCCCTTTCTTCATCATCCTCTGCGCGAGCCCTTCAGCTTCCCCTGCCATACCAACGCTCCATAGGCAAATCAGTAGAACATTATAGCACCGCTCGCTTGACACGCTCCCATCACCGACCATACGCTCCACCACGTCATACGCTTCAGCAACCCGCTCCTCCGCACAAAACCCGCCGACCAGCGTCCGCACAAAAACCCGGTTCGGCATCACCCCTCTAGCTACCATCCTATCCAGCACGCCCAGGGCCTCCCCCACTGCCCCCTTTCCACACAGGCATTTCACCAAACACGTGTACGACACCACATTGGGCGCACACCCTGCACCCAACCCGCCGCCCTCCATCTCCTCCACCAGCCCCACAGCAGCATCCACATCCCCGAAACCGCACATCCCGTCGAGCATGGCGGTGTAAACCACCACATTGGGCACGCACCCAAACTCCAGCATTTTGCCGATCAGCTGGCGAGCGTCCTCGAAGTCGCCCGCGGACGCCAGCTTATGCACCGCGGTCACGACAAGGGGGACGGTCGGGGCGACGCCGGACCCGGACATGATTCCAAGAACGGCGGAGACATCGCCGGGCGAGCCCGCCGCGCGGAGGGCGGAGTGGAAGCAGGCGGCGTCGGGGGTGAGGCCGAAGGATCGCATGTGGCGCAGGACGGCGAGGGAGGCGGGGAAGAGGCCGGCATGGGCGGAGATGCTGAGCAGGAGAGCGTAGTGCGGGAGGGGGAGCGGCTGCGGGGAGGAGGAGAGGATGAAGGGCACGGAGGACGGGAGGTCGGGGAGTGAGGTGGCGAGTGAGGAGAGGGTGTGCGGGGAGGGGAGCGGCGAGGAGGGGGGCAGGCGCCATAGGAGGAACTGGAGAGAGAGGAGCGGGGAGGGGAGGAGCGGGAGGAGGTGGGGGAGCGTGCGGAGGGGGAATGCGTCCGAAGGGGACGGGAAGGCGCGGGAGAGGGCGTGCGCGAGCGGCGTGGAGGAGGCCGCCGGCGAGCGGAGAACCGCGAGGAGGGTGGTGAGGTTGGGGTCGCGGTGGGTGGAGAGGCGGCGGAGGAGGGACAAGCGCGGTGGCATCGGGTGGTGGTTCGGACGGAGATGGCGGAGGAGAAACCGAGAAAGCGCACGCGAGGCCACCGCGAGGTGTACTGTAGACGCGAATAGCTGCAAGCCTGCCACCGCGTATCAGCGTATGGTGTTTTGGACTTAATTTGGTGCCCGTTGCAAATTTGTGATCAGGTCGAGGCCTCGAGCCCGACTTACTACATATATTTTGTGCCTACGACGATTCATGTTTTCTTCTTGAAAAGATAGTTTTCGGGATGGCCGATCTCCAATCTTTACTGTTTAAAAAGATTATAATGGGCGGTGAGTGTCACGTTTTTATTCTCCACTCCTCACAAAAAAAAAAATTTGTGTGCCGACAGGTGCCCCCCTTCTTGTTACCTTGTTTACTATTCTCGACACCTAACCTCACTCCCACCTCCCGATAGACGCCACTGCGTCCCCCTCCCACCCCCTTCCTTGACGACGACTTCGATTTTGGCTACTTCACCTTCGCCTCCGCATCCGCCACACCCCAACCGCCTATGGCCGATCCCCATCCAGACACCTTCGCGGTGTTCGATGACGATTGGGGCGACTTTGTGGCGAGCCCCTCGGAACCAACCCGGACGCGTTGGCGCCACCCACACCTCCGACGGGCAAGTCCAATGCCTAGGAGAAGCCGTGGGGCCCGCCCCCGGTCTCCCTGTTCAGTGTCGACGACGACGAGGACGGGTAGAAGGAGGAAGGGCCAACCAAGCCGCCGCTGATGGCCATGGCACACCAGCGGGCCCCGTCCTTCTTCTCCAACGGATCGAAGCTAGCAGATCTGAAGGACCTTATCGTCGGCCTCTACGAATCTCAGCCTCCCTCCACCCCTGATGCGGCAGAGGTGGGTACACCAGAGACGGATGATGACGACAGATTCAGAGATGACGGTTGGGAATTCAAGGCTTGGCCTCGTCTGCCCCAACATCTTCGTCTCCGGTTTGGTCACATCTCGGAACCCTACAGGGTGTTCGACGAAATGCTAGAGCTGGACACGGCTGCGTGGAACACGATGGTGTCCGGGCCGTTCCGCAACGTGCGTGCCGTCGAAAGCTGAGGATATCAACATGTCATATCCCTTCATCTCATCATCATTCGAGGTCTCCTGCAATGTCGACTTCTCTGACCACAACAGGTTTAGATCCTGATCCACCGGGAGATTACTTTGTTGTTCTTGATTCTTTCTACTTATTTATTTTTCTGAAAATTCAGCAGGAGCAGCAGCGCACGAGACAAGGGGCAGCAGAGGAGATGCAAAGTAAGTTGTGTGTTTAGAAATTTCTATTTGGTTGGATTTAAAGATGAATTTGAGATGAGTTTTGTGTGTATCTTGTTCGCGGATCGCAGAGCATCGACTCGTCGGAGAGAAGCTAAAGTAGGAAGATGAGAAGCATGATGAGTCAGCATCCGTTCAATCTTATGACAGATGTATGAATGATGTAATGTTTATCTTCTTCATCTATGGCGTACTAAAATGTGCTAACATTTCCAATGCTTGTTCTGCCGATCATGCGGGTTTACTAGATTTCTTTTTAAATCTGTTTGCCTGATGTTATGGGCTAAACCTCATCGCAGTCATAGTTGATGGGTTGTAAATTAATGTCTGATAATTAATTGAATCCTTTATTAATCCTTGAAGTGATTTCTCCCTGTACAGGTTCATATTGCAAAGTAATTTATTTTTGCTGCAACCTAAGATTTATGGCATATTTAGATCTCGTAGTATTTCTGGAAATTAGTAATGTAGGCTAGGTGGAGCTGTGATTTTGTGCCTTGTGGATTAGGTGGTATTCGTAGTATTCCTTTTGCTACAACCTAAGTATTTTTGTTTGATACTGTTGTTGATTGGCCCAGTGGGGTGGGGTTCCGCCGCCAGAGAACATGGAGCAGCATATTCTGAAACTCATGCTATTTCCTTTTCATGTCCACTACTATGTGCAATCTCATATTCAGATTAATGAATATCGCGATCGTGTAATTTTGGTAAGTATCAAATTAAATGCTCCAATCTGAATAGATTGTTTATGCTATTGCATATTTTTTTGTTCTTATGCTTATTTATATCACATTTAGCCAATGTTCACGAAAAAGTTTGGATGACCTGTTAACACCTGTATAAAAGTTCTGGACATGACTGGTTTAAAGTTGTCAGCACTGAGCCAAATAAAGGTACACCTTATATGATCCTTTTCTGAAAATCTTTTCTTTTATGAACAAGTATAACAATATCTTTGTATTGTACATGTATGGGCATTTACAATGTTAAACATGATTGGAATAAGCATGTCTTTAATTAGTAATTAAATCAAGGGGAAAGTACCACACTTCTTGAACAATGTTGTCAGGTCTACCTTAACCCCATAAACTCTTGGAGGAACAACCAACTCTTGAATGTTTGCCTGTACAAACAGAAGGGGTTAACTCTGAAGCTCAGGGGCTAATTCGTTACCTACCCCATAAATATTTTTTAAAAAATAAACTTGGACAGTGTGCTCATTACCTGTGCTTCTGGTAAGATAGTGTGACATGTTTCCTTGTTAATATGAATTACATATGTTGACTTCAATATCGACTGTTGATGATTTGAATGTAACATCCGAAAATTTAGTTTGTTTTTGAAGTTTTAGAAACAAAGATAACCATTTGAATTTTCTTGTTTAAGTTAAAGCTTAATTTGAATTTTTAGAAATCAAAACGATTTAATGTGAATAATCTAAACTTCAATTTAATTAAAAATTGTTTTATTTGGGTTCCTAGTTTTCTAGAGAATTTTCTATGAATTTTTTAAATTTATTTGCTATTTGTTCGAGCTCGGTTTTATTTAATTCAATTTCCTAAATATGGAAAGTCTTTTATTTTCCAGATTTTCCTTCCGGGCTTAAACCTTTTCTCTAGCCCATTTTTTCTTTCTGGTTCGCCCTGGCCCGAGCCGTGCGCCAGCCCGTCGGCCTCTACTTCCTTTCTCTTTCTTTCCTTGCCCGTGAGCCTGTGCTGTCAACCACCACATCACCTTCTTCTTCCCGTGCTTGACCAGGACACAGAGTCCCAAAGACGCACGTTGCGCCGCCGACTTCAACACGAATCCGCCCTACCCTAACCTATTTAAGTCACCCGACCCGCGTCAAAACCTTCGCGTTGTCTTTCTCTCGTAAAACCCTAAAACCCCGGTCCTATTTTCTTCTTCGTTGCGCCGGAGATCGTCAAGGACCGAGCCGCCGCCGAAGCTTCTTCATCGTTGAATTTCCTTACCGTCAAAGCCTCTCCGCCTGTGTCGCCTTCGCTACTGGATTCGCCTCGCGACGTTCTACGTGATGCTCTCTCCCTCTTCGGCCGAAGATCACCGATCCACAGTCGCCATTGTCTTCTCCAATCCTGGCCGCTGCTCGCCACCTTGATCTACCCGTCGATGAGCTTCTTTACCCTTTTATGCACGTCACCTCACGTTCCAATTCATGCTCTTCTGATCCCTACCCTTACCGACCTCTCTCTACCGCTGAGATGCTGTCGTCGTTCATTTTCTCTCTCTCTCTGGTCATCTTCTTCTCCCCGCCGTTGTGGTTATCCTCCGTCCACCCCAAGTTGTCCCCTGTGATCCTCGTGTCGTAGCCTTGCCGGTGCTTCTCTTCGTTTATGTCGGATGCCTCCAGAATGCCAAAGTTGTCGCCGCCCGAAGCCTCCCCTCCGCCAAAGCCGTCGCCGACGAGCCATTGCCGCCCTTGACAAACCATCACATCCCTTGGCACCCTCACATCCCCAGGAATTCATTTTGCCACTCGCCAGCAACTTCCTCATCGTCGTTGCCCTCACCATCGCATGTAGGGATGGCAATTGTGCCCGAATATCCGCGTGCCCGTGGGCGAATACCCTAATTGAGGCGAGTATGGACGTCTTTCTTTGCCCACGGGCATGAAAACGGGTATAATTCCTTACCCATCGGGTAAACGGGTGTGGGCATGGGTAAGCTCCACACGTACCCGCTTCGCCCGATTACCCGTAACCTACCCGCATATGTAAGGAACTATGCCAGTTTGTATTTTTATTTTTATTTGTTGAACTTGATTAGTTGTCTTGTTGAACATGATATGTGAATTGTGATGAACTTTATTAGTTGTTGAATGTGTGATGCACCATTGATGTGTGAATTATAATGAACTTGATGTATGCATTGCTCGCAGGTAACGAGCATGTCCGCGGGGGTTGGGTACCCACGGGCGGCGATGCATTATTCGTGAGTAAACGGGCATGCCCGCGGACGACGGGTATGGGCGAGTTTTTTCGCCCATCGTCCTTCGCGGGTATGCCTGTATGGGGAATTCGAGTTCGCGGGCATGGATATGGGCGAGCATTACCCGTACCCGCCACCCCGATTGCCATCCCTAATCGCATGCCTTGTCGCCGGCCATCTCCTTCCCTATTTTCTTCTTTGTTGTGCTAGCTCTCCATCTCTCTGTCTTGTGGGCCACCTTTGTCAGTGCCTCTATACTCTTCTCTGTCCGTCTATCTGTGCCATATAAGCAGCCACTTCACCTCCACCGAGCGCCACCTCAGCATAATTGCCATGTGTGGATATCGTGAGGATATGTGCACGATCTCAGGATGATGAGTCAATTGGCAATGGCGTTGTTGGTTTGCAAAATCTCGCGTTTTTGGGTTTGCTCCAAGGTCGCAAAGCATCAAGTGGCGGTCGGACCGGTTGTCTTGGCGGGTCGACCGCCCGTGGAGCAATCCGACGGCCATGGTGGCGGTCCGACCGCCACTTTGAGATTTGGGTTTTGGAGTGGGCCAAAAATAGGTTGTGTAGGCAAGTGAGGAGTCTCTGGATGTGGTCCCATCATTTTGGAGCTCCTACCAAAAGTTCTATCCGCTTGAAATTTCCGAAGGTTTGAATTTCTCGCTTGAATTTTGGCTAAGTCCTTTGGACCGTCCGACCGCCGCTGTGGGAGCGGTCCGATCAAGATGAAATCGGTCGGACCGCCCCGTAAAGGCTGGCGGACCGGCGATCACTGGAGGTGAGCCAAGTGTTGCATTGAGTTGGTTTCGAATGGTTTATTATATGAACTTCAATGCTTTATTGTAGTATATCGCATTGCGGAACTGACGTGGGTCAAGTTGTGAAGAACTTGTTCCCGGAAACGGTTTGTTTGTCTATTGCTGTGCAGGTGTCTTGCAGGTCAACGATGTCAACGGTGAGTGGATCGGGACTACGCTTGGAGAGCCGAGGTCCAGAACGATCAGGGATACCGGGTGAGGTCGTGTGACTCAAGCATGGTGCAGAATGGACAAGATGGATCGAACGGTGGTTCGAGCAATACCGTTGGATCAGGCGGTGCAGATATCGGTGCGAGTCTCTGGGAGGTTCCGATGTGATTCGGACAAGAGAGGCTTGGCGTCGATGAGAACCGCTGATCAACCTACACGTGGTGAAGCAGGCGATTGCTTCAAGAGTTATTTGTGTGTGGGTCCCATGTGTAAGAGACCCAAAAAGGGAAACCCTAGCTCTCTAGTATAAATAGGAAGGGGAGAGGTGGAAAACAAAAGGAAGCATTCATTTAGCCCCTTTCTTCCTTTTTCTAGGGTTTGGAGGAGAGGAGAGGAGAACTAGGGTTTGGAGTGTGCTCCTTGTTGAGCTCTTGCCCTCCTTGGTGGAGAGGCTTTGTAAGCATCTATTGTGAATGAACAATCTTGTGATGCTTAATTGAAAGATCATTTGCTCCCTTTGTGTTCTTCTCTCTTTTGGATGTTTTTGGTGCTTCCTTGATTCAAAGGTTCATGCTTGGTCTCTCGGCCTACTTTATCTTGCTTTGATGTGTGGGATAACTCCTAGAGTCATCTAGATCATCAAACCCCCACAAGCAAGTCTTGAATCAAGTTTTTCTCATTTCTAGGGTTTGAGCACTTCTTTGTTAAAATCTCGAGAGATCGATTCTGCGAAGTGGATCTGACGGATCGTCGCTAGAAATAGGTCTCTAATATCATTAGGGAGGTGTGCTAGAAATTTGGTCAAGTTCTATTGGTTGAATCAAAAGTTGGATCAAATTTCGTTTTGGATTTGGGTGGAGTTTTTCAGTACTGGACTCTACCGGTCCGACCGGCCCTTCAACGGCGGTTCGACCGCCCTTGTATTCAGACCGCTAGTTTGCCGGGTCGAACCGCTGTCCACCGGTCCGACCGCTGGTTAGTTGTCGGTCGATCATTTGGTTGACCGTCGGTCCGATCGCTCGTGGTAGCCGGTCGATCGCCTGCGTGCCAATGAAGAACATTGAGTTCTTTTCTCCTTTTGTGTCGTGTGCTTTAGGGGTTTATCAAATCCAACACAAGGCTTCCGTTGTGTGCTCACTGAACTTCTTAGCTTTCATAGCTAAAGGAGTAAAGTTCGTGTTGGTTTTGATTTAGGCGAGAAAGTTTTGAAAGCGCCTATTCACCCCCTAGTCGCCTTCCGGTCCTACAAGTGGTATCGAGCCAGTTAGCTCTTTTCTATAGATCTTAACCGGTCTTTGGAGCCATGGCGACTAACAAGTACTCAACCAAGCCACACATTTTGAGGGAGTTGACTTTGCATACTGGAAGGCTCGTATGCAAGCATATATCGAGGCTCAAGGGCACGCTATTTGGCTAAAGGTGAAAAACCCTTATGTCGTGCCAGCCGATGACGATACGATCACTCTAGATGTGGAGGCCAACAGCAAGGCTCGGAATTATTTGATTCAAGGCCTTAGTCGATCCGAGTTTGAGCGTGTTGCTCACTTGCGGTGCGCTTCACGAGATCCGCGGACACTTTGTGATTATCACGAAGGGTCCATCTGCGATCAAGGAAGTGAGACAGAACCACTCAAAAGGTTTACTCAAGATCGAACAAAGGCCCGTGAGTCTTTGGATGAGTGTGGGAAGATTTTCTAAAATTCTTCATGATCTCCGCTACTGTTGACTTGGTGTTTTCTCGAGTGCGAAAATGCACGCCACGACACGGGTGCTCTTGATGTGAAGGTGCAGGGTATGAAGATCACTTCCATCAATGACAACATCACATGAGTGAGCTTACCATGGATAAGCTCTACTCGAGGTTGAAGACGCATGAGATTGACTTTATCTCGCGTCTCCCCAAGACAGTCGATGGCTTTAGTGGTCGACAAATCCAAGGGTTGCTCTTCTGATTCTCTTGATTGTAGCTCATCTGGCTTTTCATTATCTGCTTTACATTCTTTGAGTGATGAGCAACTTGAGAAATTGCCCGAGGATGACTTAGCCCTCCTTTCCACCAAATTCACAAGAGCGCATAACAAGGTGAGAAATAGGAGGAGGAGCGGACCTATCACGTGCTTCAATGTGGTGAGCCAAACCACATTCGCTCCAGGTGCCCCAAGCTAAAGGGCAAGGAGGAGAAGGAGACACGAAGACATCCCCAGGAGAGGGATGCAAAACCCAAGAAGACAAACTATCGAAAGTTTGTCAGCCGGGTCCTTGCCGCTCTTGAGAATGTAAATATGAGCGATGTGGACTCGGAAGCGGAGGACGGAGAGTGATACTCGTGGCAAGAAGAAGGCACATGACTTCACCCATGTGTTTCATGGCCAAGAACACCCACGATAGCGACTCCTCCAACAATGAGGATCCTTTCAAGTGATCCTCGATGAGGTATGCCCTTCTATTGCCGATATGAAAAGGGCTTTGGTGCTTCTTGAATGTAAATTGCATAAGCAAGTAAAAGTGATTAGGAAGCGAGACATTATGATTGATAATTTGAATCTTGAAGTTGTTAGGCTTAAATCTATCAATCCTGGCGATATTTGTGATTCTGCACTAGCTTGCTTAAAGATTTGACAAGCTTGAAATCGCTCATTCCTCTGTCACAAATCAACTAAAAGATGCTCTCGATGAACTAGAATCTTTCAAGTCTAGATCTCGCTTGTTTAGATGTCATTCCTCTTGATGTGACTGCCATGGAAGCTATCCTTTTAACTTGCTCTAATTGTGCTTTGCTAGAATTAAAATTGGATAGTTCCTTAAAAGAATTGCAAAAGTTTGATGCTAGTCACACATGCTCTCATTGTAAGGATAATAGGATTAAGATGCAAGAGATGATGAAACATTGATTTACTCTAGAGTTGCATCTTGTGAAAATTGTCCCAAGCTTACAATTGAGATTGAAGCCTTAAACAAGACCACTGGAAGAAAAGGCTAAAATTGAAAGATCCATGTCTTTATCGCTTCTAAAAGGTTATTGATTCTAACTCTTGTGTTTTGAATGTCAAGTTGAAACCATGGTTAGTCGATACAAGAGGCTTTTAGAGTCGAGTTTAAGGAGCAGCTTGAGTAGGATTCAGAATCCTATTGTGTGTCTTGTGAGGCCTTCAAAGTGGAAGTGGCCCTTCTTAGAGTAAGCGCAATGAGGTAATCAAGTCTAGCAAGTGTACTAGATGTGAGGAGTTAATGAAAGAGAATGATTACCTCAAGGTGACTCTTGAGAAATTTTCAAGTGGAAAAAGAAACTCAACATGATTCTTGATCAATCCAAGGTGAGCGTGAAAAATAGTGTTGGACCGTAAAGGCGACTAGAGGGGGGGGGTGAATAGGAGCACGCTCACTTTTTCCCAAATTATGAACTCAATACAATTTAACTCCAAAGAGCTATTAGAAAGCTATGAAGATCAATGTACCAAGACAATGGAAGACTAGTATTGAATCCAATTAAACCCTAAGCAATATAACAAAATCAACTAAGATTACCAAGACTCACAAAGACGGGCGGTCGACCGTTATACTCAACCGGTCGGACCGATTGCGGCGGTCGGACCGGCGTTGTCTTTGGCGGTCGGACCGCTCAAAATCGATCGGACCGGTGATGACGGCGATCGACCGCCGACTCGAACCGATCTGCAATAATAAAATCACCGATGACGAACTTGCAATTAGGTGAAACTTTTGATTCTCAACTCTAATCTTTATGAAACTTTGCACACACCTTCTATATGCTATTGAGGACCTATTCCAATTGAATATTATGATAATTCTTGGAGCGATCTTGAGCAATTGCCAATTGATTAACGAAGGTCTAAAACCGGGCAGAACGAAAACTTGATCCTAAAGCTTGTTCGTGAGAGATTGATGATCAAGATGATGCTAGATAGATTCACACATATCACGCAAGCTAATTCACGTGAAAGAATCAATCACAAACTCGCGGATCAAGGAAAGCCCTAAAATCACCAAATTGAAAGCAAGAACGAAAAGAGACTTATCTCAAGCAAACCTTGCATAGATTGATTTCGTGATTGAAGTGGATTACATCCACACCATCATGGATCGATGAGACAATCAAGGATCACGAAATTCACCACAAACCATCAAGAGCCCTAGCCTCCACCTCAACTCCCTAAAGACAATTAGGGTTTTGAAACATAAAAGGCGAGAGAGAGGGTGCAGCCACCATCTCCTCCTATTTATAGTGGAGGCCTAAAACTCTTAGGGTTTGACTTAATTGGGCTCCGTTAAGGCCCACTAACAAGCGGGTCACATCACGCACGCCGCGGCGCGCCGTCTTTAACCTTTTGACCTAAACCGCTTCACCATGCGTCATGGATTTGCCAATAGGTCACCATTGTCCATCTTGTGTCACGCTTGAGTCGTTGACCCACCCGCATCGTCGATCGTTCGGACCTCAACTCTTCAAGTCTAGTCCCGATTCTCCTCGCCGCTGACCGTCGTTGACCACCAAGCCACCGCACAACCACGCACAAGAAAACACGTATTCGGGAACAAGTTCTTCACAACTTGACCCATGTTAGTCAAAACATGCATCATGCAAATCATATGCCATGAAACCAATGACTTTGACCTAACAAAACAACATCGCCACGGTTGGCCGACGTTCAAGTAGTTCACGGTCGACCGCTCCAGGTGGCCGGTCGGATCGCCGCCATGGCGGTCGGACCGCTCCACAATGTGAGCCGGCCGGACCGCCTATAGACTTAGCGAAATTCAAGCTCCCAAAACCAAACCTTCGGAAACTTAAACCAATAGAACTTCTTCGGAGACTCCAAAATTATGAGACCAAGTGCATTGGGATCCCCTTACTTGTCTACAACACCTATTTTTGGCCCACTCGATTTGAACACTTTTGGTCATCGCCGGTCCGATCGCCCGGATGGCGGTCCGACCGATATGGGACCGGTCCGACCGCATTGCAAGGACCGGTCGGACCGCCCCGAAGCGATAAGCTCAGAACTTTGTCGAAGCGTGAAACGACAAACCGTAAACGCCATTGCCAATTGTCACATCATCCTAAGATCCGGAGCATATCCCCATGAAATCCACAATCTCCCCTTGATGAACACATTGGCAATTATCCGAAAAATGGAAGTAAGAGGTTTGAAAACGAGTTTACTCGCAGTTTTCGCACAAAAGCACAACTTGGTCCATAAGCAAGAAAAAGCAATGAAAATGACCAAGCTGGCATCAGAATAGTATAGGCATGTGAGACAAAGCAAAAATAAGCATAAAAACTTTAATTTCCAGAAACGGGTCAAAATTCTCACATGAGGTCCATATGAATAAACAATTGTTCAATTGACCTATGATCATTGTGAGTATAAAAGAATGCAATTCAAGTTCAGAATATTCAATAAGACAATAAGAATGCAACTCAAGAACTCCCCCTCACTATGATCATCAAATTTCAAATTTTCAGTTTCTCCCCTTTGTATAAACTTCTCCCCCAATCTTCTCATTAACACATCTTCTCCAAATAAGAGTAGCAAAGAAATATTACACATCATCTCCCAAAGAAATATCTTTTCATTTAACACATCTTCTCCCCCTTTGACAATGGATTCATCAAGGAATCACGCCTTCCTCTCATCCAGGGATAACAAATAAAGAATAAAGAAAGAAGCAGAAACAAAAGAAGCATAAAGAGGAATATGCATGAAGTGCAATGGAGTGGCTTCAATTTTTGTATTTTTCAATTTTTTTGATTACAAGAAGCTTTGGAGATTACCCAAAAGAACAAGCTAGTATCTCTAATATTGCACAAACAAAGATATCAAGCCCGATGACGCTAGCAAGATCATGGTAAGACATATATATCAAAGCTAAGCACAAAGGCTCAAAAGTAAAGCGATAGATTTGATCAATTTAAGCAACGCTTCAAATTCAAAAAGTTCATCAACAGGATCCTAAAGTGAAATTGGCCATGTCAAATGTCAAAGTGAGATCAAAAATCTAACAAAGACCACATGAAGAGTCAATCAAGTCCCGTATTGAATCATTTTGCTCAAAATTTTGTAAACGCCCATTTGTCAACATTTTTCTTATTTGCATTGAATATTGAAGTTGACTAATGATCTAACTTAGTGACAAGATCCTGGACTAGGAGCCATCCACAAACTCATCCTAAGCTTGACCAAAAGTTGTTTAAAGGTATATCTTAGTAAAGAAGATCTGGACTAGGAGCCATCCACAAACTCTTTCTAAGCTTCTACCGGCGACAAATCTTGAGGTTCATGTCATTTCGACAAGCAATCCCCATGAGATCGTCTCGTTCATCAAACTATCTCCAAGTTCATGTCATTTGACAAGCGCCTCGTAAGAATAGTTTGGCACAATTTAAGCATAAGACAATCTTGATTTTCATTTTTCACAAGAGCGCTTTTAGAATCTCAAGAACACAAAAGCTCAAGTAATGGTCAATTTTAGATCAAAGAGCTAACAAAGCAATTACACAGGCCAATGTCACAAGAGGAGCACTAATTACGCAACTCGCTAAAACATCCACAAATTGCAATTTTTTAGTTTGAGTTGTTTGAAAGGTTCTAGCTCATATAGCAAAGACTTAGCTACACATGTAAAAGCATGATAATTCTAGCAAGTCAAAGAACTAGACATGACATTGAGCAAGAATTGAAATACAAAAGCTCTAAAGGGTAATAGGCAAAGCTTCATCAACTTTAAAAGATAAGTTGAAAATCTTATATTACAATGCATCTTTTGGATTTTTCATACCATTTGTTGTAACCACTTGATGGAGTTTCTATATGAATGCAATATGACACAATGAGATGCAATTAAAAGCCTAAAAACTTAAAAAGTTCAAAAGATCACTAAGTTCGGAAAAAGAACAATAAAAATCAAAAGAACAAGGAAAGATAAGAAAAGATCAAACTCCCCTCAAACCAACCCATAAGGATAAATTACCCTAACTCGCTTCTTAAGGAGGAAAATGCGGTTTGATCTAAAGGCTTGGTAAGAATATCCGCCAATTGAGCTTGGACTCTCGAAGTGCATCACAATATCACCTTTTTCAACATGATCTTTAAGGAAATGAAAGCGAATGTCTATGTGCTTAGTCCTAGAATGTTGCTTTGGGTTTTTAGCAATATTAATAGCGAAGTGTTATCACGAAAAGAGGAACACTAGCAAAGTTTAACCCATAATCTTTCAAAGTAGGCGTCATCCACAAAATCAGCTCTGACAACTAGCGTGACTACATACTCCGCCTCGTGATGGATTGTGCAATGTAAGACCGCTTCCTAGAAGACCAAGATACAAGAGACGTGCCTAGAAAGTGACAGTGCACGAGGTACTCTTCCTATCTAACAAACACCCATAAAATCGAATCAAAAACCTCTAATGGACAAAGTGAAGAGCATGAATACCAAATGCCATATAAGAGAGTAGAGTGTAAATACCTGAATATGCGCTTAACGGCTTGGCGATGGGAAGTTCTCGGAGACGCCTGAAATCTTGCACAAAGGCATACCGTGAAGTGAATGTCGGTCTCGAGGCCGTCAAATCTGAAGGAGCCGATCATGTTTGCGGTACTCGCGTTGATCCACGACTTCTCCTTCCTCATCCGGATCCAAAGCGATCGAAGTTGCCATGGGAGTGGAAATTGGCTTGCGATCACCCATGTTGAAGCGTTTGAGTAGATCTTTAGTGTACTTCGTCGATGGATGAAAGTTCCTTCCTTGCATTGCTTGATTTGAAGTCCCAAAAGTAATTAAGCTCTCCCATCATACTCATCTCAAATTCCTGGACATAGTGTCGGAAAAGTCGGAAACAAGAGCATTAGAGGAACCACCAAAAATAATATCATCCACGTAAATTTGAGCAAGCGGAAGTCATTGTCACGTCTAAGAATAAATAGAGTTTTATCCACTTTACCCATCTCAAAATTATTTTTAAGCAAGAAGGTCTTAAGTCTATCATACCGTGCTCTAGGGGCTTGTTTAAGACCATACAATGCTTTAGATAGCTTGAAAACACGATTTGGATATTTAGGATCCTCAAAACCGGGGGTTGCTTAACATACACTTCCTCATCTATGAAACCATTTAAAAGGCACTTTTAACATCCATCGATATAATTTAAAACCTTTTGATGCAAAGAAATGCAAGCGAGAATGCGAATGGCTTCTAGTCTAGCAACAGAGCAAATGTCTCATCAAAATCTAACCCCTCAACTTGGTCAAACCACGAGCTACCAATCGGCCTTATTTCTAACCACGTAACCATCCTCACCTTGTTTATTCTTAAACACCCAGCGGGTTCCTATAACATTATGACCACTAGGAGGTTCTACTAGGTTCCAAACTTTGTTTCTTTCAAAATTTTCTAACTCCTCATGCATGGCATTTACCCACTAGAATCGGATAAAGCATGTGATATATCGCGGGGTTCAAAAGAAGCAACAAAAGCCGAATGAGAGTAGAGATTTGGATCATTATACAGAGCGAGTGACTCGCTCATGTAGATTACCTATTATCATTCCGAGGATCTTTGTCTCTGAATCGCGGCGGGGCGCCGGGTGAGATGTCGTTTCTCCGACCTCCGCAGTATCTGATGATGATGATGCAACGGGAGCCTCAGCGAAGGTGAAGTAGGCGTAGCGAGTTCTTGTATCAATATGGGCACCTCGGCGCAGCAGATGAGGGAATGACATTAGCCGTCCTCATCTTCCTCCACAAAAATACTCTCACACACAGTAAATCATCTCAGAGCAATTGATCTAGCTCGAGGCTAGTCTCATCAAAAGTGACATTACAAGTCTCTGAATAATGTTAGTCTCAATATTAAAAACTCTAAAACCCTCGAATGAGCGGGATAACCCGAAATACCCCATCAAAAGTTCTTGATTCAAATTTATCTAAGTTGCCTGTCTTAAGGATAAAACATTTTGATCCAAAAACTCGAAAATGCAAAACAGAGGGTTTTCTACCAAAACGAAGCTCATAAGGAGTCTTGCCTAAAGAAGGTCTCAAGAAGACACGATTTGCAATATGGCAAGCAGTAGCAATAGCTTCGGCCCAAAATCTCCTCGGTGTGCTATACTCATCTAGCATCGTCCTAGCCATTTCGACCAAGGTTCTATTCTTCCTTTCCACCACGCCATTTTGTTGAGGGCGTGTGGAGAAGAGAACGATGCTCAATACCACGCCAAAGCACAAAAGAAGCAAAAGAAGCATTTTTGAACTCCGTGCCATTATCACTGCGAATCGCTCTCAAAGCACCAGGAAGCTCAGAAGCCAAACGAAGAACAAGGTCATGAAAATAACCAAAAGCTTCATCTTTTGAAGTAAGAAAGAACACCCAAGTATATCTAGAAAGATCATCAACTATAACAAGAATATACCATTTTCCACCGATCGATGGGACTCTAGCGGGACCAACGGTATCCATATGAAGCAAGCGTCCCGTCCGTCAGTCATAACCATAGTCCTGAGAAGGGTGTGAGCGGCAACTTGTTTGCCATGCCTACAAGGCGCACATCTGACATCTTTGACGACTTTGAGCTTAGGCAAACCTCTCATGAGATCAAGGTTGCTAACTCGTGTCGATGATCAAAACCAATGTGCCCCAAACGTCGATGCCAAAGCCGTAAATCGAAGAAGATGTAAGCAAACATTTAAGAGATCCAAGAAGAGATTACGAAAAATCGGCTCAAAAATTCTACCAACTCTAGAGATTCCAAACACAAGCTCACCAAGAGAATCAAGCACACGACAAGCATTTTTCTTAAAAGCAGTCTCATAGCCATCATCAAGAAGTCGAGAAGCGAAAGAAGATTATACCTAAGCTTGTCCACAAGAGCGACATCTTTTAGAATGAATTTGTTGTTTACCCTAATTGATCCTGTTCCTTCAATTCGCCCTTGTGTATCATCTCCAAAGGTGATGAAGTCATCACCTGTTGCTCGCGTGAAAGAGGTGAACCATTTTGAGTTCCCGGTCATGTGGCGTGAACATCCGGAGTCAACGAACCACGTGTTCTTCCCCTTTCCGCGGTAATCCTAAAAATCAAGGAGTAAAAGAACGATGTGTCTCAATACTGGGATTAGATAAACAAGATTTAGGAATCGATCTTGAGACACACGCGTCTACAGTATACAAACCGTAAGTACTATCCTTGATTTCATTTAACATTCGGTTATGAGCAATGTTTAAATTAAAATGAGACTTGAACTGTCCATGGGCGGTCTGACCGGCTTTGTGCTGGCGGTCAGACCGGTGACCAAACCGGTCAGACCGGTGACCACCAGCGGTCAGACCGCCAGTCTGATACACATTAGAATTAGGATGTCTAGAAACATAATGATTTGCATGAGATAAAAATCCTAATCCAGGTTTATTCTTTTCAGTGTTACCATGTCTCATAGAAGCTCTAGGTTGCATGAATGAAATTCTATCAAAATTTTTCCTATCATTTTTCAACCTACGCCAACAATATTCAATCAAATGTCCACCCTTTTTGCAATAAGTGCAATGGTACTTGGTACCACTAGAAGACGCACCATTTGAATTAATACAAGGTTGGGCAAAACCTGCAGATTTAAAAGATGTTTTTGCAGGTTGGGTTTTGAATTCAATTAAACCTTTTTCCAAGACTTGAATGACTTTTGGGTTTGAATTGTCTTGAAAAGAATTGAATCCTAAACCTTGCTTCTTATAAGGAGTTTTAGACTTGTCAAGAATCATGTTTAATTGTTTCTTACCTTTAGAAAATTTTTCTAATGTATCATGAAGGTAAGCATTTTCTTTTCTCAAGTTAACACAAGAATCACAAGTTTTATCCATAGATTTTTCCTTATACAAAGCAATTTCAAGTTTAAGAGTGGAACATGAAGCACAAGTAGTATTTTCAATATTGTCCTTAAGCTTTGCATATTTGACTCTAGCGACTTCTAAGATATCTTTGATTTCACGTTCTTTTCTAAGCATGAAGTGCAAGGGCTAGAATCAAAACATCAAAAGCAATCAATTTACTAGATTCTAAACATTTTTCACAAGGAGCACTTTTAATTTCATTTAGTTCAGATTTAGCATTCTCAAGTTGTTGTACACAAATATTATGAGCAGATTGTAACTTGGTAATTTGAATGCATAGCATGACAAGATAAACATTCATCGAGTTCAAGAGTCTTAGCGGTTTAAGCTCTACTTTCAATTTGTTAATCTTTGACTCTAATTTCTTATTTTTGTCATAACAAATTCTAGCGCTTCATCTTGACTAAGCAATTGCTCAACTATAGAATCATATTTAGCGAAAGCTCATCATAAGAAAAAGATACCTCATCATCATCAATGTCGTCGGTTGTCGACCATGAAGCACATGCCGGTGAAGTCTTTGGCCTTCCCTTTCTTTTTGCCTTGAGGATCTCCTCCTCCTTGTCCTCCTCACTCCCGGTATCCACATCGCTCAAGGATTGATCCTCAAAAGCGGCAAGGACCCGGTGGCGACCTTCACAAGCTTATTTGCCTCATACCTTGATTTGTTGAAAGGAGGCTTCTTCCAAGTGGCTTTCCTTCCTTATGATTGCTCTTACCTTTCGACTTAGGGCAATTTGCGGATATGATTGAGCTCACCACATTCATAGCATGTTCTGGACCACCTCTCTTTTGTTTCTCACATTATTGTAGGCCCGTGTGAATTTCTTAGCTAGAAGAGCTAACTCTTTTTGAGAATACTTTCAAGCTCCTCTTCATGAATAGCGGATAAACAAGCAAATGAAAATCCGAAGAAGATTCACAAGAGTCATCAAAAGCCTTTTTGAGAGGATCGCTACCAAAGCTAAATTATCTTTCTTAGGATGATCAACTCTTTTAATTTCATGAGTCTTGAGTTTACTATAAAGCAATTCTAAAGTAAGACTTGAAAGATCAACATTTTCTTCTATAGCAAGAGCTTTCATCTCCCACTCCTTGGTGTTGATTGCGGCCAAGAGATGGGTGGCATTTTCAGATTGAGAATATTCAATATCAACGACTTTCATTTGATTAATTACTTTATTAAAGCGATGAAAATGTCATCGATGCTCTCTCGGACGCATCTCGAATTTATTGTACTCACGCTTGTAAACAGCTTGGCGCACTTTTTGATTTGGGACGAACCCTCATGATATGTTTCGAGAGTGTTCCAAATTTCATCTTGCGATTGAAAGATTGCAAATTCTATCATATTCTTGTCTACCAAGTGCACCATATAAAAGATTCTTAGCCTTATTGTTGTTAGCCAAAAGAATTGCGAAGCGTGTAGCAATTTCAGAATAACCAATGGGGCTCTAACAACATCCCAAATAGCTTGTCCTCGCTCTCAAGAAAGACGCGCATACGATTCTTCCAATAGGCATAGTCGTGCCCATCGAAGATATGCGGTTTAGTAGAAAACTTATCCATCGCCAAAGTTCGGTGACGGTTAAGATCAAGATTGAACTAACAGGGCTCGATACCACTTGTTGGACCGTAAAGGCGACTAGAGGGGGTGAATAGGAGCACGCTCACTTTTTCCCAAATTATGAACTCAATACAATTTAACTCCGGTAGCTATTAGAAAGCTATGAAGATCAATGTACGATCTGTGGAAGACTAGTATTGAATCCAATTAAACCCTAAGCAATATAACAAAATCAACTAAGATTACCAAGACTCACGGCCGGGCGGTCGACCGTTATACTCAACCGGTCGGACCGATTGCGGGCGGTCGACCGGCGTTGTCTTTGGCGGTCGGACCGCTCAAAATCGGTCGACCGGTGATGACGGCGATCCGACCGTGACTCGAAACCGATCGCAATGATAAAATCGGCCGATGACGAACTTGCAATTAGGTGAAACTTTTGATTCTCAACTCTAATCTTTATGAAACTTTGCACACACCTTCTATATGCTATTGAGGACCTATTCCAATTGAATATTATGATAATTCTTGGAGCGATCTTGAGCAATTGCCAATTGATTAACGAAGGTCTAAAGCAGGGCAAAAACAAAAACTTGATCCTAAAGCTTGTTCGTGAGAGATTGATGATCAAGATGATGCTAGATAGATTCACACATATCACAGCAAGCTAATTCACGTGAAAGAATCAATCACAAACTCGCGGATCAAGGAAAGCCCTAAAATCACCAAATTGAAAGCAAGAACGAAAAGAGACTTATCTCAAGCAAACCTTGCATAGATTGATTTCGTGATTGAAGTGGGATTACATCCACACCATCATGGATCGATGAGACAATCAAGGATCACGAAATTCACCACAAACCATCAAGAGCCCTAGCCTCCACCTCAACTCCCTAAAGACAATTAGGGTTTTGAAACATAAAAGGCGAGGAGAGAGGTGCAGCCACCATCTCCTCCTATTTATAGTGGAGGCCTAAAACTCTTAGGGTTTGACTTAATTGGGCTCCGTTAAGGCCCACTAACAAGCGGGTCACATACGCACGCTTCGCGGCGCCGTCTTTAACCTTTTGACCTAAACCGCTTCACCATGCGTCATGGATTTGCCAATAGGTCACCATTGTCCATCTTGTGTCACGCTTGAGTCGTTGACCCCACCCGCATCGTCGATCGTTACGGACCTCAACTCTTCAAGTCTAGTCCCGATTCTCCTCGCCGTTGACCGTCGTTGACCACCAAGCCACTGCACAACCACGGACAAGAAAACACGTGTTCGGGAACAAGTTCTTCACAACTTGACCCATGTTAGTCAAAACATGCATCATGCAAATCATATGCCATGAAACCAATGACTTTGACCTAACAAAACAACATCGCCACGAAGTTGGCGGCGTTCAAGTAGTTCTGCCCGACCGCTCGGTGAGCGGTCGGACCGCCATGGCGGTCGGACCGCTCCACAATGAGCGGTCGGACCGCCCTTAGACTTAGCTGAAATTCAAGCTCCCAAAACCAAACCTTACGAAACTTAAATCCAATAGAACTTCTTCTTGGAGACTCCAAAATTATGAGACCAAGTGCATTGGGATCCCCTTACTTGTCTACAACACCTATTTTTGGCCCACTCGATTTGAACACTTTTGGTCATCGCCGTCCGACCGCCCAGATGGCCGGTCCGACCGATATGGGACCGGTCGGACCGCCGTGCAAGGACCGGTCGGACCGCCCGAGCGATAAGCACAGTAACTTTGTCGAAAGCGTGAAACGACAAACCGTAAACGCCATTGCCAATTGTCACATCATCCTAAGATCTGGAGCATATCCCCATGAAATCCACAAATAGTGGTCTAGGTTTCGACCCCCTAGAGCATTCCAAGAAAAACCCACCTAAGATTGCTAGAGTTGTGAAGAATGGTCTGTTTGAGCTAGAACCTCCTAAGCCATCCGGGGTTGTTTTCAAATCCGGTGGTTTTGCTCAAACTCTTTACGGCAAGAAAGGTGCTTTCACTCATTCATGCAGACCCTAAAAGGTCGATACCATTGCACCTTCGCAAGAAAGAAGGTCATCTTGTTGAGTTACCTTCGGAGAGCAAAACTTGAGAGAAAAGAGAGGATGGCGTCCTAAGATCCATTAGAGGAGTCCCTTCTCGGATGTAGTCTCTAGAGCTAGGCGACTGTTTATCGCACCACACATAGGCCTAGATTTGTAGAGAACTTTGTAGACTCTTTTGGTGGGTCTAGGCAGCATGTTGGATTAGGACATCGTGAGGAGAGACACCGGGTAGCACCTAGACAGGGGGAGTATCGATCTTTTGGTAGATCGTTTCGGAGAGGTCTAGGTGATTCTCATGTGCATCCTTATAATTTTGTTCCTGGTCATGTTTCACTATTTCTACTTGCGCTCCCGGACATCGTGCTTCTCGATCTTTGGATTCCTCGTTCATTTATCACTAACCCGATCTTGAGGCACGGATGTTTTCGATTGTGCCTTTTAGGTCCGTCGTGCGAGGAAGGAGGACAAGTGGCTTGTTGACTCGGGTGTTCTCGACATATGACCGGAGATTCTAGATGGTTCTCCTCCCTCACACGTGCATCCGTAATGAATTGATTACATTTGGGGATGCCTCTCTTGGGGCCCGTGGATGCAAAGGGCACTTGTGGCGTCAACGACAAGTTCATGCTAAAAGGCGTCGCTTTGGTAAGTAAGGTGAGGTATAATCTTCTATCTGTTTCTCACCGCTTGATGAGGGTCTAGAAGTGAGGTTTAAGAGAGGTGAGTGTAGAGTTCTAGATTCCTCGGGTGAGCTTGTTTTGAGATCTCAGTTTGAGAAGATCTTACGTGCAAATTTCAGCATTTCTTACATTTCCAGTCCTAGGTGTCTTGTAGCCTCTGATTCTCATGACCTTGTTTTGTGGCATCGTAGACTTGGGCATATAGGTTTTGATCATTTGTCTAGAGTCGGTTGCAAGGACTTGATTAGAGGTTTGCCTAGGTTGAAGGTCATTAGAGATCTTGTGTGCTCACCTCAGTAGACATGGTAAGATGGTGTCTGCTTCCCACCCACCTCTTACTTTGGTAATGGTGATGGACACAGACGACTTCTTCACTTAGATCTGATTGGTCCTTCTAGAGTTCGATCACCGGTGGGAAATGGTATGTCTTGGTGGTTGTGGATGATTACTCCGGTATTCATGGGTTTATTTTCTTGCTTCTAAGGATGAAGCATTTGGATTCTTTAAAGATTTGGTCCTTAGAATTCTTTGTTGACATACACCGAGCCTTGAGAGCCATTAGGAGTGATAATGGGATGAGTTCAAGAATTCTTCTTTTCTACCTTACTGCTGATAGGGAATTGAGCATCAGTTTTCTTCTCCTAGAGTTCCTCGTGAGAATGGTGTTGTAGAAAGGAAGAACAGAACCCTTGTAGAGATGGCTCGGACCATGCTAGATGAGCATTCTACTCCTAGGAGATTTTGGGTGAGGCGATCTCTCTGCTTGTTATATCTCAATAGGGTTTTCTTGAGATCTGTGGTTGGGAAGACTTCTTATGAGCTTAGATTTGGTCATTCTCCCAAGGTCTCTCATTTCAAGATTTTTGGTTGCAAGTGCTTCATTCTTAAACATGGCAATCTTGATAAATTTGAGTCTAGATGTTTTGATGGCATATTTCTTGGATATCCTGCTCATTCTCGTGGCTATCGTGTTTTTAATGTTGATACTAACAAAATTGTTGAGACTGCGAAGTCACTTTTGATGAGGCTAGTCACAGTACTAGACCCGATGCTTGGTACACACAGTTCTGAAACTCAAGAAAGCATCTTCGTCGATGATGATTACGAGGATGAAGACCCAAACCATCCTCCTGCTACCTCACGAGAGGGTGGAGAGCTGCTACTACTACTTGGTGTCGGTGGCGACCTCCTCCTATCCCCACCGACGATCCGAGTGGCTATGTTCCTACCTCCACAACTCATGGGGTAGAGGCCATACGCACCGGGAGCACCTCTTCGCATTCAGCGACAACATCCTCTGAGCAGATGATTGGGGATCTTCAAGAGCGAGTCACTCGCTCGGGTTTATTCTCTTGAATCCCATGCACATTACGCTTTTGTCGCTTCTTTTGAACCCCGAGATATCACTCATGCTTTATCGATGCCTCTTGGGTCAATGCCATGCATGAAGAGCTTGAAAATTTGAGAGAAACAAAGTCGATTTTTAGTTGAGCGACCTTGATTCTCATGTTATTGGAACAAAATGGGTTTTTAAAAATAAGCAAAGTGAGGATGGTTTGGTTGTTCGCAATAAGGCTAGACTTGTTGCTCAAGGTTATTCACAGGTAGAGGGCTTAGACTTTGAGGAGACCTTTGCTCCAGTAGCTAGATTGGAGGCCATTCGCATTCTTTTAGCATTTGCAACATCCAAGGGTTTCAAGCTTTTTCAAATGGATGTTAAAAGTGCTTTCTTGAATGGCTTCATAGAAGAAGAGGTCTTTGTCAAGCAACCTCACGGGTTTGAAAATCAAAATTCCCAAACCATGTTTTTAAACTCTCTAAAGCTCTGTATGGATTGAAACAAGCTCCTAGAGCTTGGTATGACAGGCTTAAGAGTTTCTTGCTTGAAAATGATTTCAAAATGGGAATGGTTGATAAAACCTTGTTCACTCTCAGGCATGGCGGTGATTTCTTGTTGGTTCAAATATATGTGGATGATATTATTTTGGTGGTTCTTCTCATGCTTTGGTGTCTAGATTTTGATTCTATGAGCGGTGAATTTGAGATGAGCATGATGGGAGAGTGACATTCTTCCTTGGTCTTCAAATCAAGCAAGCGAAAGAAGGCACCTTCGACGAGTAAGTATACTAAGGACCTTGATTGCTTCAATATGGGAAGCGATCCAATGTCTACTCCCATTGCAACAACCACCGTCTTTGGATCCTCGATGAGGATGGAGAGTCAATCGGAAGGAGTATCGCGATATGATTGGCTCCTCCTCTATCTTACAAATCGAGGCCGGACATACAATTCGCCGTATGTCTCGCTTTTCGAGCTTCCTCGTGCTTCTCATCGTCAAGTCTCTTGGTATCTTCAAGATACGCTTGATTTTGGACTCTGGTATTCTTCTTCTTGGCTCTTTCAATTCGAGCATTTTACGATCTTGATTTGCAGGTGTAGAGTTGATAGGAAGAGTACTTGGCACTTGTCATTTCTTGGGCACATCTCTTGTTTCTTGGTCTTCTAGAAAGCAGTCTTACATTGCCTGATCTACTGGTGAGAAATGAGTATGTAGTCTACCGCCGATGGTCGCTCTCGGAGTTCTTTGGATTTTATCCATTTGCGGACTATGGGTTATCTTTGGAAAGTGTTCCTCTTTTCTGTGACAACACTTCTGCAATTAATATTGCCAAAAACCCAGTGCAACATTCCAAGACTAAACACATTGATATTCGATTTCATTTTCTGAGAGACCATGTTGAGAAAGGTGATGTTGTGCTTCATTTTGTAGAGTCTGAGCAACAGCTTGCAGATATTTTCACTAAGGCTCTTGATTCTTCTCGTTTTGCTGCTTTGCGGGGAGAGTTAGGGGTTATTAGTCCTATTGGGCTGTTTTGAGGGGGAAGTGGCTCTTGTTGCATTCATTGTATTATAATGCATGTTTCATTTCATTTGTCTTGCATTGTATATTAAAACTAATGGAGCTTTGATTATTATCCCTGTATGACTTGTTTTCATATTTTATACCTTGTCATATCGAGTGATAGTCTGCTAGACCTCTTTTATGGCTCTTCGTGTTTGGCTTAGCTTTTGTCTTGCTAGCTTTATATCTTTGAGAAATCTGAATCAAATCATGTCTTGTTGGATCTTGTGACTAGTTTTGCTCTAGTGATCCGCTTATGATTCTCGCCATGTCTTACAAGTTGAATTGAGTCTTGAACTTATTTTGAGATGAAAAATGAGCTTTTTATCCTCTTAAGTCAAGCAAAAGAAAAAATCTCTGTGCGAAAAAACTGATCTCACCAATCCTTTCTCATGAGACGGCTTGCCATTGCACTAGGCATGAACTCAGGGGGAGTTTTGGATGACCTAGATCATTCTTTTAAGCTTATCGCTTGAGATGGTCGCGGCAAGGCTTGAGATCTAGCACAGCAAAAAAAGGAAGAAAGAAAAAGAAAAGTTGCCCAAAAAGGGCTAAGTGCTTGAGCGTTGCTTCAAAAGAATTTTCTTAATGCTCAAAATGCCTCAATTCTTGCTTTGAGTCTCTTTTTACTTATAGACATGGCTTGACTCATTTTTGGTTGCTTTGAGTGAATCTATGATTTTGAGCAACCTTTCATGATTTCAATTCCTATAATCTCAGATTGCTGCTATCTTGGTTTTAGCTTTGCAGTACACGTTTTGCCATGATTGAATATAGCGTCTTCTCCTTATATGGCTTGGTATAATACTTGTACTGTCTACATGTATAATGGTCATGGCTCCTTTTCACTAAAGTTCAAAAATAAAGTCATTCCTTCTTGCTCTTTCTTTTTCATGCATCTTGATGAATTCATTGTCAAAGGGGGAGAAAGATTGTGAAGAAAATGTTTGGAGTTTGGAGCTTTTGGTAATATACAAGGTTTCATATAAAAGAACATACGAAAAAAAAACTTTTGAAAATTTGTGATCATAGTGAGTTGAGTCTCTGGGTTTTATTGTCTTTTCCTGATTTGATTTGCAATTCAAGAAGACTCACAATGATCAAAGGTCAAATAGAGAAATTGCCTTTCATTTGGACCTAAGTGAGATTTTTGGCTACTTTCTGGAATTTGAATCCTTTTGTGCTTTCAATGCCTTGTCTCACTTGCTTACACTATTCTGAAGCCAGCTTAGTCGGTTCCTAGGTTTTTTGTTGCTTATGAACCAAGTTGTGCCTTTATCAAAGCAGCGTATTTTACTTTTCATTTCAAAAAAAACCACATTTTCTTGAAAATTGCCAATGTGTTCATCAAGGGGGAGATTGTGGATATCGTGAGGATATGTGCACGATCTCAGGATGATGAGTCAATTGGCAATGGCGTTGTTGGTTTGCAAAATCTCGCGTTTTCGGGTTTGCTCCAAAAAGTCGAGGCCAGGCGGTCTGGCCGGTTGTCTTGGGCGGTCGGACCGCCCGTGGAAGCGATCCGGCCGGCCATGGTGGCGGTCAGACCGCCACTTTGAGATTTGGGTTTTGAGTGGGCCAAAAATAGGTTGTGTAGGCAAGTGAGGAGTCTCTGGATGTGGTCCCATCATTTTGGAGCTCTCAGTCAAAAGTTCTATCCGTTTGAAATTTCCAGAAGGTTTCGGAATTTCTCGCTTGAATTTTGGCTAAGTCCTTTGGACCGGTCCGACCGCCGTTGTGGGAGCGGTCCGACCGGCATGAAATCGGTCGGACCGCCACGTGAAGCGATCGGGCCGTAGTCACTGGAGGTGAGCCAAGTGTTGCATTGAGTTGGTTTGAATGGTTTATTATATGAACTTCAATGCTTTATTGTAGTATATCGCATTGCGGAACTGACGTGGGTCAAGTTGTGAAGAACTTGTTCGGAAGCGGTTTGTTTGTCTATTGTTGTGCGGGTGTCTTGCGGTCAGCGATGTCAGCGGTGAGTGGATCGGGACTACGCTTGGAGCCGAGGTCGAGCGATCGGGGATACGGGTGAGGTCGTGTGACTCAAGCATGGTGCGAGAATGGACAAGATGGATCGAGCAGGTGGTTCGAGCAATTTGGTTGGATCGGCGGTGCGGATATCGGTGCGAGTCTCGGGAGGTTCGATGTGATTCGGACAAGAGAGGCTTGGCGTCGATGAGAACCGTGATCAACCTACGTGGTGAAGCGAGCGATTGCTTCAAGAGTTATTTGTGTGTGGGTCCCATGTGTAAGAGACCCAAAAGGAAACCCTAGCTCTCTAGTATAAATAGGAAGGGAGAGGTGGAAAACAAAGGAAGCATTCATTTAGCCCCTTTCTTCCTTTTTCTAGGGTTTGGAGGAGAGGAGAGGAGAACTAGGGTTTGGAGTGTGCTCCTTGTTGAGCTCTTGCCCTCCTTGGTGGAGAGGCTTTGTAAGCATCTATTGTGAATGAACAATCTTGTGATGCTTAATTGAAAGATCATTTGCTCCTTTGTGTTCTTCTCTCTTTTGGATGTTTTGGTGCTTCCTTGATTCAAAGGTTCATGCTTGGTCTCTCGGCCTACTTTATCTTGCTTTGATGTGTGGGATAACTCCTAGAGTCATCTAGATCATCAAACCCCACAAGCAAGTCTTGAATCAAGTTTTCTCATTTCTAGGGTTTGAGCACTTCTTTGTTAAAATCTCGAGAGATCGATTCTGCGAAGTGGATCTGACGGATCGTCGCTAGAAATAGGTCTCTAATATCATTAGGGAGGTGTGCTAGAAATTTGGTCAAGTTCTATTGGTTGAATCAAAAGTTGGATCAAATTTCGTTTTGAATTTGGGTGGAGTTTTTGATCTTGGACTCTCTGGGTCCGATCGGCCCTTCAACGGCGGTTCGACCGCCCTTGTATTCAGACATTGGTTTGCGGGTCGAACCGTATCCACCGGTCCGATCCGCTGGTTAGTTGCGGTCGGACCATTTGGTTGACCGTCGGTCCGACCGCCCGTGGTAGCCGGTCAGACCGCCCGTGCCCAGTGAAGAACATTGAGTTCTTTTCTCCTTTTGTGTCGTGTGCTTTAGGGGTTTATCAAATCCAACACAAGGCTTCCGTTGTGTGCTCACTGAACTTCTTAGCTTTCATAGCTAAAGGAGTAAAGTTCGTGTTGGTTTTGATTTAGGCGAGAAAATTTTGAAAGCGCCTATTCACCCCCCTAGTCGCCTTTCCGGTCCTACACCATGTGTCATCACCTTGTGTCAGCATATGTAGCATGCCCCAAACCCTAACTCAATGCCATGTGGGACCCCTTGTCAATCTCTCTCTTTCCCTCTCCAGCAACTTTGGCCTGTGTGTCATTCTTCACTCCTTTTCTCTCTCACTTACAAGTGGACCCCACTTTTTAGTCCAAATATTTTATTTATTTTCAACCGAAGGAATATTCTTTTCCCTCTCAATTTCTTTTCCAACAAATTTTCCGAGAGTCTGTTCTCCTTCGTTTGAACTCCGATTCAGTCCATTCAAAATCGTAAATTCATCTAAAATTGAGCTATTTCTTTTAGAGTTTGTTTTACTATTTTAAAATTTTATTTTGAATTTATGTATGCTTCGCTTGTTGTTTTCTCTCTCGTTAGACGATCTGTTTCACGGAGTAGGAGCAGAAGCAAACTTTGAAGATCCAAGTATGATAACTAAGCAGAGCCAAAACCAAGGCAAGTCGTAGTCCTTTAATCATATTGAACCTATGATTTCCAAAATATATTGTTTTATAACAATTGCATGTTATCTTTATATCAACTGTTTTGGGATTAGTTATCACATATTTGTCTTTATGGCTCTATTGAACTTTTGAATACCTGGAATCATTTGTCACCATAGGATGGTTTATTTTAGTTGGATAAAATTGTATCACTAACATGGGTATTGTATAGATGCTTAGTCATGTTTAGTTATGATGGGCTCATGATCACATGTGCAATAATGTTAAATTTCACTTAATGAGATATGGAACTGTGGCGGTTAGTCACTGTTGTTAAAATTTGTGTACCATGACAAGGTATGTCATTGGTCTTGGTTAAACAAAATAATTTTCTCTCGAGCGAGTGGTTACGAAGTGAGGGTGTGGTTAACACGTTGTGGGTTTGTGGTAGACTCACCTGATTAACTTGTCAAGAACTTAATCTTGTGTACCATTGAACTGGGCCATTATCGTACAACCACGTATCCAGTATGAGATAGACCTGGCTAACTAATTAGCAATATCTTAATTTCGATTTTATCTTGGAAGCGTGAGTTGCGGGATAAACATATACTCACAACGACGCAAGAAGGAGGGCATGTCTGGTCGGTGAGACATTCAATGTTGAAACCTTTGCGGGCAGAATTGGGTTAAGAAGAAGCTTTTTAAAGGTCTTGTAATGATCATTTAGTCGCACACCTAAGGAACTATGGTCAGACACTTTGAGTTGATTTATTTCTTGTGGGTAAAGTTGTACAACCTCTGCAAAGTTAAAACGGTTTAAACAGCCGTGTTCGCGGTTATGGACATGTTCGGAGATTTCACACGGGAGGTAGAGTTTGTTTATAAAATATGTCGGAGTGTGAATGGGAAGTTCACTTGATGAATATAATGTTCGTTTGGTGAATGGGTAATTCATTTGGTGGTTTGTGTCGGTTGGTGAATGGAGAATTGTGGATTTCATGGGGATATGTTCCAGATCTTAGGATGATGTGACAATTGGCAATGGCGTTTACGGTTTGTCGTTTCACGTGTTTTCGACAAAGTTACAGGCTTACTGGACAGGGGCGGTCCGACCGGTCCTTGCACGGCGGTCCGACCGGTCCCAAATCGGTCGGACCGGCCATATGGGGCGGTCGGACCGGCATGACCTAAAAGTTCTCAGAATGGGCTGGGCCAAAAATAGGTGTTGTAGGCAAGTGAGGGGATTCCAATGCACTTGGTCTCATATTTTTTGGAGTCTCCAGTAAGAAGTTCTATTGGTCTTTAATTTCCAGAAGGTTTCGGAATTTGGAAGCTTGAATTTCGGCTAAGTCCCAAGGGGCGGTCCGACCGGCTCACAGGGGGCGGTCCGACCGGCTCACAGGGAGCGGTCCGACCGGCCATGGGGCGGTCCGACCGGCTCACCTGGAGCGGTCAGACCGGTAATAACTTGATCATGGGCCAACTTCGTGGCGATGTTGTTTTGTTAGGTCAAGTACATGGTTTCCATGGTATATGTTTTGCATGATGCATGTTTTGACTAACATGGGTCAAGTTTTGAAGAACTTGTTCCCAAAATCGTGTTTGCTTGTCTATGGTTGTGCAGGTTGCTTGGTGGTCAACGACGGTCAACGGCGAGGAGGATCGGGACTAGACTTGGAGAGTTGAGGTCCAGAACGATCTACGATGCCGGGTGAGGTCAACGACTCAAGCGTGACACAAGATGGACAATGGTGACCTATTGGCGAATCCATGGCGCATGGTGAAGCGGTTTAGGTCAAAAGGTTAAAGACGGCGCTTTGCGAAGCGTGCGTGTGTGACCCGTTTGTTAGTGGGCCTTAACGGGAGCCCAATTGAGTCAAACCCTAGTAGTTCTAGGCCTCCACTATAAATAGGAGGAGGTGGTGGCTGCACCTCGCTCTTGCCTTTTTATGTTTCAAAACCCTAATTGTCTTTAGGGGAGTTGAGGTGGAGGCTAGGGCTCTTGATGGTTTGTGGTGAATTTCGTGATCTTTGATTGTCCACTGATCCATGATGGTGTGGATGTAATCCAAAGATCAATCACGAAATCAATCTATGCAAGGTTTGCTTGAGATAAGTCTCTTTTCGTTCTTGCTTTCAATTTCGTGTTTTTAGGGCTTTCTTTGATCCGCGAGTTTGTGATTGATTCTTTCACGTGAATTAGTTTGCTGTGATATGTGTGAATCTATCTAGCATCATCTTGATCATCAATCCCTCACGAACAAGCTTTAGGATCAAGTTTTCGTTCTTGCGGTTTTAGACCTTACATTAATCAATTGGCAATTGCTCAAGATCGTTCCAAGAATTATCATAATATTCGATTGGAATAGGTCCTCAATAGCATATAGAAGGTGTGTGCAAAGTTTCATAAAGATTGGAGTTGAGAATCAAAAGTTTCACCTAATTGCATCTTCGTCATCGGGCTGATTTTCTTGTTTGGATCGGTTACGTAGATCTGCGGTCCGACCGCCCGTCACCACCGGTCCGACCGATTTGGAGCGGTCCGACCGCCAAGACTGCGCCGATCGAGACCGCCCGACAATCGGTCCGACCGGTTCGATCTGAGGTCGACCGCCAAGATTTGTGTTGCTTTGATTCTTGCGATTTTGTAGCATTGCTTAGGGTTTAATTGGATTCAATACTAGTCTTCCATTTGTCTTGGTATATTGATCTTCATAGCTTTCTAATAGCTCTTGAGTGAAATTGTATTGAGTTCATAATTTGTGAAAAAGTGGCGTGCTCCTATTCACCCCCTCTAGTCGCCTTTACGGTCCAACAAGTGGTATCGAGCCCTGTTAGTTCAATCTTGATCTTAACCGGTCCATCGAACTTTGGCGATGGATAAGTTTTCTACTAAACCGCATATCTTCGATGGGCACGACTATGCCTATTGGAAGAATCGTATCGCGTCTTTCTTGAGAGCGAGGACAAGCTATTTGGGATGTTGTTAGAGCCCATTGGTTATTCTGAAATTGCTACACACTTCGCAATTCTTTTGGCTAACAACAATAAGGCTAAGAATCTTTTATATGGTGCACTTGGTAGACAAGAATATGATAGAATTTGCAATCTTTCAATCACGCATGAAATTTGGAACACTCTCGAAACATATCATGAGGTTCGTCCCAAATCAAAAGGTCGCCAAACAGTTTACAAGCGTGAATACAATAAATTCGAGATGCGTCTGGAGAGAGCATCGATGACATTTTCATCGCTTTAATAAAGTAATTAATCAAATGAAAGTCGTTGATATTGAATATTCTCAATCTGAAAATGCCACCCATCTCTTGGCCGCAATCAACACCAAGGAGTGGGAGATGAAGGCTCTTGCTATAGAGGAAAATGTTGATCTTTCAAGTCTTACTTTAGAATTGCTTTATAGTAAACTCAAGACTCATGAAATTAAAAGAGTTGATCATCCCAAGAAAGATAATTTAGCTTTGGTAGCGATCCTCTCAAAAGGCTTTTGATGACTCTTTTGAATCTTCTTACGGATTTTCATTTGCTTGTTTATCTGTTATTCTTGAAGAGGAGCTTGAAAGTATTCTGAAACAGAGTTAGCTCTTCTAGCTAAAAAATTCACACGGGCCTACAATAATGTGAGAAACAAAAGAGAGGTGGTCCGGTGACATGCTATGAATGTGGTGAGCTCAATCATATCAGACAAATTGCCCCAAGTGAAAGGTAAGAGCAATCATAAGGAAGGAAAGCCGACTTGGAAGAAGCCTCCTTTCAACAAATCAAGGTATGAGGCTAATAAGCTTGTGAAGGTCGCTCACCGGGTCCTTGCCGCTTTGAGGATCAATCCTTGAGCGATGTGGATACCGGGAGTGAGGAGGACAAGGAGGAGGAGATCCTCAAGGCAAAAGAAAGGGAAGGCCAAAGACTTCACGGCATGTGCTTCATGGTGACACGGACGACATTGATGATAATGAGGTATCTTTTTCTTATAATGAGCTTTCTGCTAAATATGATTCTATAGTTGAGCAATTGCTTAGTCAAGATGAAGCACTAGAATTTGTCATGGCAAAAAATAAGAAATTAGAGTCAAAAATTAGCAAACTGAAAGTAGAGCTTAAAAATGCTAAGACTCTTGAACTGATGAATGTTTATCTTGTCATGCTATGCATTCAGAAATTACCAAGTTACAATCTGCTCATAATATTTCTGCACAACAACTTGAGAATGCTAGATCTGAACTAAATGAAATTAAAAGTGCTCCTTGTGAAAAATGTTTAGAATCTAGTAAATTGATTGCTTTTGATGTATTTGATTCTAGCCCGTGCACTTCATGTTTAGAAAAAGAACGTGAAATCAAAGATATCTTAGAAGCTGCCAGAGTCAAATATGCTAAGCTTAAGGACAATATTGAAAATACTACTTGTGCTTCATGTTCCGCTCTTAAGCTTGAAATTGCTTTGTATAAGGAGAAATCTATGGATAAAACTTGTGATGCTTGTGTTAACTTGAGAAAAGAAAATGCTTACTTTCATGATACATTAGAGAAATTTTCTAAAGGCAAGAAACAATTAAACATGATTCTTGACAAGTCTAAAACTCTTTATAAGAAGCAAGGTTTAGGATTCAATTCTTTTCAAGACAATTCAAAGCCAAAAGTCATTCAAGTCTTGGAAAAAGGTTTAATTGAATTCAAAACCCAACCTGCAAAAACATCTTTTAAATCTGCAGATTTTGCCCAACCTTGTATTAATTCAAATGGTGCTTCTTCTAGTGGTACCAAGTACCATTGCACTTATTGCAAGAAAGGTGGGCATTTGATTGAATTCTGTTGGCGTAGGTTGAAAAATGATAGGAAAAATTTTGATAGAATTTCATTCATGCAACCTAGAGCTTCTATGAGACATGGTAACACTGAAAAGAATAAACCTGGATTAGGATTTTTCTCTCATGCAAATCATTATGGTTCTAAATATCCTAATTCTAATGCTTATCGGATCAAGCGGTCGACCATTTGGTGGTCACCGGTCGACCGTTTTGGTCGCGGTCGACCGACCACTTGACAACGCCGGTCGACCGCCCATGGACGATTTAAGTCTCATGCTAATTTAAACATTGCTCATAACCGAATGTTAGATGAAATCAAGGATAGTACTTCGGTTTGTATACTCCTTGCGAGCGTGTGTCTCGATCTTGGATTCCTAAATCATGTTTATCTAACCCCATGTTGAGACACATCGTTCTTTTGTTCCTTGATTTTCGGGATTATCGCGGAAAGGGAAGAACACGTGGTTCGTTGACTCGGATGTTCACGCCACATGACCGGGAACTCAAAATGGTTCACCTCTTTCACGCGAGCAACAGGTGATGACTTCATCACCTTTGGAGATGATACACAAGGGCGAATTGAAGGAACATGATCAATTAGGGTGAACAACAAATTCATTCTAAAGGATGTCGCTCTTGTGGACAAGCTTAGGTATAATCTCCTTTCGTTTCTCGACTTCTTGATGATGGCTATGAGGCGGTTTTTAAGAAAAATGCTTGTCGTGTGCTTGATTCTCTTGGTGAGCTTGTGTTTGGAATCTCTAGAGTTGGTAGAATTTTTGGCCGATTTTTCGAATCTCTTCTTTGGATCTCTTAAATGTTTGCTTACATCTTCTTGATTTCTGGCTTTGGCATCGACGTTTGGGGCACATTGGTTTTGATCATCGACACGAGTTAGCAACCTTGATCTCATGAGAGGTTTGCCTAAGCTCAAAGCTATCAAAGATGTTGTATGTGCGCCCCTGTAGGCATGGCAAACAAGTTGCCGCCTCACACCCTTCTCGTGACTATGGTTATGGTGACGGACGGGGACGGTTGCTTCATATGGATCTTGTTGGTCTGCTAGAGTCCGATCGATCGGTGGAAAATGGTATATTCTTGTCATAGTCGATGATCTGTCTAGATATACTTGGGTGTTCTTTCTTACTTCAAAAGATGAAGCTTTTGGTTATTTTCATGACCTTGTTCTTCGTTTGGCTTTTGAGCTTCCTGGTGCTTTGAGAGCGATTCGCAGTGATAATGGCACGGAGTTCAAAAATACTTCTTTGCTTCTTTTTGTCTTTGGCGTGGTATTGAGCATCAGTTCTCCTCTCCACACGTCCCTCAACAAAATGGCGTGGTGGAAAGGAAGAATAGGACCTTGGTCGAAATGGCTAGGACGATGCTAGATGAGTATAGCACACCGAGGAGATTTTGGGCCGAAGCTATTGCTACTGCTTGCCATATTGCAAATCGTGTCTTTTTGAGACCATATTTAGGCAAGACTCCTTATGAGCTTCGTTTTGGTAGAAAACACTCTGTTTAGCATTTTGAGTTTTGGATCAAAATGTTTTATCCTTAAGACAGCAACTTAGATAAATTTGAATCAAGAACTTTTGATGGGGTATTTACGGGTTATCCCGCTCATTCGAGGGTTTTGAGTTTTAATCTGAGACTAACATTATTCAGAGACTTGTAATGTCACTTTTGATGAGACTAGCCCTGGAGCTAGATCAATTACTACAGATGATTTACAGGTGACAGAGAGCATTTTTGTGGAGGAAGATGAGGACGAAGCTAATGTCATTCCCTCATCTGCTGCTGCCGAGGCGCCCATATTGATACAAGAACCTGCTACGTCTACTTCACCTTCAGTTGAGGCTCCTGCTGCATCATCATCATCAGCAGTACCTGCGGAGGTCGAAGAAACGACATCTCACCCGGGCGCTCCACTTCGCATTCAGAGACAGCATCCTCCGGAACAGATAATAGGTAATCTACATGAGCGAGTCACTCGCTCCAGGTATAATGATCCAAATCTCTACTCTCATTCGGCTTTTGTTGCTTCTTTTGAACCCCGCGATATATCACATGCTTTATCTGATTCTAGCTGGGTAAATGCCATGCATGAGGAGTTAGAGAATTTTGAAAGAAACAAAGTTTGGAACCTAGTAGAACCTCCTAGTGGTCATAATGTTATAGGAACCCGTTGGGTGTTTAAGAATAAACAAGGTGAGGATGGTTATGTGGTTAGAAATAAAGCAGATTGGTAGCTCGGGGTTTGACCAAGTTGAGGGGTTAGATTTTGATGAGACATTTGCTCTGTTGCTAGACTAGAAGCCATTCGCATTCTCGCTTGCATTTGTCTTGCATCAAAATGTTTTAAATTATATCGGATGGATGTTAAAAGTGCCTTTTAAATGGTTTCATAGATGAGGAAGTGTATGTTAAGCAACCCCTGGTTTTGAGGATCCTAAATATCCAAATCGTGTTTTCAAGCTATCTAAAGCATTGTATGGTCTTAAACAAGCCCCTAGAGCACAGTATGATAGACTTAAGACCTTCTTGCTTAAAAATAATTTTGAGATGGGTAAAGTGGATAAAACTCTATTTATTCTTAGGCGTGGAAATGACTTCTTGCTTGCTCAAATTTACGTGGATGATATTATTTTTGGTGGTTCCTCTAATGCTCTTGTTTCGACTTTTCCGACACTATGTCCGGGAATTTGAGATGAGTATGATGGGAGAGCTTAATTACTTTTGGGACTTCAAATCAAGCAATGCAAGGAAGGAACTTTCATCCATCGACGAAGTACACTAAAGATCTTCTCAAACGCTTCAACATGGGTGATTGCAAGCCAATTTCCACTCCCATGGCAACCATTATTTTGGATCGGATGAAGAAGGAGAAGTCGTGGATCAACGCGAGTACCGCATGACATGATCGGCTCCTTCGTATTTGACGGCCTCGAGACCGGACATTCACTTCACTTTGTATGCCTTTGTGCAAGATTTGAGCGTCTCGAGAACTTCCCATCGCCAAGCCGTTAAGCGCATATTCGGTATTTACACTCCACCCTCTTATATGGCATTTGGTATTCTGCTCTTGACTTTGTCCATTAGAGGTTTTGATTCGATTTTGCGGTGTCGATTAGATAGGAAGAGTACCTCGGCACTGTCACTTCCTAGGCACTTCTCTTGTATCTTGGTCTTCTAGGAAGCGGTCTTACATTGCACAATCCACTTCTTTGAAGCGGAGTATGTAGTCTTTGCTAGTTCTTTGAGCTGATTTTGTGGATGACATCCACTTTGAAAGATTATGGGTTAAACTTTGCTAGTGTTCCTCTTTTACGTGATAACACTTCGCTATTAATATTGCTAAAAACCCGATTGCAACATTCTAGGACTAAGCACATAGACATTCGCTTTCACTTCCTTAAAGATCATGTTGAAAAGGTGATATTGTGATGCACTTCGTAGAGTCTGAAGCTCAATTGGCGATATTCTTACCAAGCCTTTAGATCAAACCGATTTTCCTCCTTAAGAAGCGAGTTAGGGTAATTTATCCTTATGGGTTGGTTTGAGGGGAGTTTGATCTTTTCTTATCTTTCCTTGTTCTTTTGATCTTTTATTGTTCTTTTTACGAACTTAGTGATCTTTTGAACTTTTTAGGTTTTAGGTTTTTTAATTGCATCTCATTGTGTCATATTGCATTCATATGAAAACTCCAACAAGTGGTTACAAAATGGTATGAAAAATCCAAAAGATGCATTGTAATATAAGATTTTCTGCTTATTTTAAAAAATTGATGAAGCTTTGCCTATTACCCTTTAGAGCTTTTGTATTTCAATTCTTGCTCAATGTCATATCTAGTTCTTTGACTTGCTAGAATTATCATGCTTTTACATGTGTAGCTAATGTAACACCCCAGCCCAACACTGAGCCTAGAATGTCACCACACTACACTTTAAACTAATAATTATCGACACACTATAAAATTACATCAAGGAAACAATGATAATCATATCAATGGACCACAAACGAAAATGTAATTATGGATCAAGCGACAATAAAATAAGCTAAAACTTTATTCAATAACTAACATGTCCATGTGTAAACCAATATTGAATGAGTGATTATCATGGCGAATGATCATGTGATGTCCATGTGCTCTACTCGCTCTCAATTACGGCATCCTCGAAGATCACCTAAAGATAACAATAGAGCAAGGGTGAGTCCACGACTCAGCAAACACATCCATAAACAACGAACAATCATAAATCAACACTTCAATAACTTCATTATCATCACGTACTTCCATTAATATTCTCATGCATTAATCTCAAATATCAATGCAACTCTAATCTATATGTCCACATGCACTTCTTTCGCGTATACCGGTATAGCGTGAGTGAATGCTCGCGACAACATTCACTCTCAAGCCCGTTCCTCCTCAAGGATCGGGGACCTCCTCCACTCCCGTGGAGTTGTGATCAATCATGATCACCTTCTCTTATGCAAAGATGCTTATGAATGCAAACATGCAAACTCCATCATAAACATCATATCCAACTTTTCATCATGTTTATCAACAACAATATTATCATACCAATTCATTGCTTGCAATTAAATAAAATAAAAGCACAACAACAATGGTATGAAGATGGCAACAAGTACGACGCTTCTCCTACATTAAATACACACATCTCAATACAAGCTACAGCCCCAAGAATAGCAATCAATATACTTCGCTCCTACACGTCCCCAAATATACCACGTTACGCCGGGGCCGAATAGTTACCCATAGCTGACTTAGTACTAAAACGGACGTAACTTTTGACTCGAAAGTCCGATCACCACAAACCACCCCATTCTGGATTCTTCATAACATTATCCACATTTTCCTAGATTACGAAGACTTCCAATTAAATCATCTACCCCTCCGTATTTAACCCGGAAAGTCGGTCTGTCCGCTTCGGAACAGCAGGTCTTCCAAATTTCATAACTTTTGTTTTACTCAACCAAAATGCGCGTTCTCAGATTCTACAGAACCATTGGACAATTATCTACAACTTTCATGTAGATCAAAAACTCTGATTAGGCTATTTACTATTTTTAATCTACAGTCTACCAAAACAGTACCGAAATACGACAACCCTAATGACCGCAGCCTTCCAAAAATCATATCTCTAAATCTACTTGTCCGATTGACATGATTAAATATGCTATAGAAAGATATCGAAATTATCTACGATTAACTAGTAGATGAGATTTTCAACATTTGTCCTTACGGTATCCGAATAAATCATTCAACAGAACAGCATAATAAACAGATCTATTATTCGTCTCTTCGATTAGAAATTCTAAACCTCTCTAATTAATCTCAACTATAAACTCTAATTAACAGTGCCTAGCAAACCAGAGGAAAACATGTACTTAATGCTAGCAAACCTCACACGCGACGACGAAAGTCGACGTTGTAGCCGATGCGCAGCGATCTTGGTCGGCTCGGCTTGACTTCCACGCGGCGGCAAGTAAGAATCGCGACCAAGAACAAAACTCAAGAATTTCCTACCGCAGGTTCCAATATTGAACAAAGAATGCAACGCGTGGCGAGTCTTGGCCGGCCGCCATTACGCGAAGCAGACGTGAGCGGCGTATGAAAAATCCAAAAGATGCATTGTAATATAAGATTTATAGTCCCTCCTCTACCAAAGAAACTATTTTGACAAATGATTCCCAACACCTCAAATAAAATCTACACCCACAATCACATCACCTCAATCTTTTAAGGATGATCAACTTGAAATTCTCTACCCACACACATCGATTTAAAACCAAAGGATTCTATCAATGATCATCATACTATTTGGAATCCACTTTTGTTCTACTACTTCTACACATGATCATTGGGCAACCAAGGTTCTAGCATAAAACACATGCTCAATTTCAACGACCAGGACTCCTAAAGTGACTTACGTATACTTGATAGAAATCCATATTCATTGCCTAGAATTCCCACAATCCAAACAATATCCTCAATCATTAATATCAACCATCATCACTAATCAATTGGTCGCCCAAAGCGATTTACTTCCTAATATTGGACCCTCAAAAAACCACACCATTCAATTTCACCTACATAACCTTGCAAAGTATACCATCACAATATCCCAACTATTCGATAAATCCAATACTCCACCATCATGAACAAATATGCTTGGATCACTATTCACTATAGGTTCTACTAATTGTAACAATATAATCAGTTTTGTCCCAACGACCATAATTACTTTTAGATCCAATTCTCTATGAGATTTATATCATGAAATGAATTCATCCTCTAATGTTCCTCAATTAACTTGCAACCTGTGGTCTCACAACATCATATACTTGACCACTATTAACCAGCCCCAATATACACTCTTTAAGGTTTTGTAAAACAAATCGACTATTCCTTTCTCAAAAGAAGAGACAAATAAAAGATTTTTTAAGACCAAATCACATTAATCACTTAAGAACCAATAAAGCTTTCAGGCTCGTCACTTGCTCAAACCAATTTCATCTACCAAATAAATCATGAACTCCAAAAGTTCATGAATTCAAAACTCAAACCTTTCATTTAACAAAATGAGATTATACCAAAACCATACAACCTCACTACAACAACTACTTTATATTAGAAGGATCCACTACACAAATTAAAAGGTTTTATCAAAACCCTTGCATCACGGATATGCTATTGTCTGACTATTCCACAACTGTCTAGGTATAAGCCACCTATTAAATCACACCAGCTCAACTCTTAGTGATGCTCAACACCAAACTTTAACACTCAGCAATTGCACTCCAACCATTGTTGTTATCAACTAGCTTTCTTATGATGTCTAGTTGCTACTGCTTTCATTTGCGAATCACTTGAATATTTACCAACACATATTCGCAACAAAATCACCCTAAAACTTCAAAAGTCAAAATCTTCTCTCGATCAAAAGTCTCAACAACACTATAATCCAATTCATCGTGTCATTCTATAAAGAAGAACTATCCAGAACTCCTCCTGTAAATTCTAGATCCACTGGTATTCAATCCCTTCAACCTTTTTGTACACAATTCCAATAATTAATCATATTAAGGTATATGTAAAGCTATCAACCAAATATGATCACCAAGTTCTCTGATAAAGATAACACCACAAATAATATCTATTAAGGCAATAACCTAGCATCTCCTCAAGTTTCCCTTTACACACAATTAGATTAATCCATTGGTACCAAATCCAATAAATTCAACAAACTAATCAATTTTAATGTCCAAGCCAATTCATCAACGTTCCATACTTCTTAAT
The DNA here is from genome assembly GCA_036346395.1 of Hsuehochloa calcarea. Lineage (NCBI taxonomy): Eukaryota > Viridiplantae > Streptophyta > Magnoliopsida > Poales > Poaceae > Hsuehochloa > Hsuehochloa calcarea. The sequence continues at coordinate 35,838,857 of CM070597.1, forward strand.
AACTCTTATGACCCCAATTAGGTATGGACATACTCTTAGTCACTACTCAACTCGTAATTACTCTATGACAATATCAAATTAATCAAGTTCAATTCTAAGGATTTGGGTTAAGACCAATCATGCATCACGCTCTGATCCGACACGATACTCATACCTTATCAATGAACTTCTATGTTTACCACCTCTAGCTTAAACATAACAAGTCAACACAAAAGGATTTTAACTCTTTTTAAAAAAAAAAAATAGGCATTAAACTTCAGCACTCGAAATAATCCAAAAGAAATACATAAAGCCAAAGTTTTCACATGTTAAAGAACTTGCAATAGAAAACTTTCGATCCGAAATACCAAGTGAATAAATAAGTCATATTTTCCCATAGGAAGGCGGAACTCCCACGAAAAGATCAATCTTCTTTGTTAACCGATGTTCACACAAAGCAACAATAGATCAACATCATGAGAACAAGTAATGGCTTTATGGAACCAAAGGAGACCAATGAAATATCACCCATTATCTCAAGGAAAATTCATCAAACGCAACTATAACCGAGCTACCTCTCTATTCCCATACCACGAATGGTGGTGTAACACAGTAAAACCTGGGCCACAACCACGATCTCAAGCGCCTCGGGAGGGGCCCCACGTAACCACGCCATGCCCCGACCTCCACGCCGTGGCCACCACGACCACGTCATCTATCCTCGACATAGCTATCAATCACAATCAACATTATATAATAAGTTCAAAGGTCAAAATCAAGTCATACATCAATAAACAACATAACAAGCGTAAAACTATACTCGTACCTCTCTCTAACCTCATCGTGCACTAGTGTGTCAAATTTTAGGTTAGTTAACCATTAGCAAATTTTAGTTGATTTACTAAACTAAAACAATTTTAACAATTTTAGTTTGCCTATGTTGTTAATCTATTCACCACGGACCTAAAGCCCGCTCGATACCAATCAGTAACACCCATTGACCCAACACCGAGCCTAGAATGTCACCACACTACACTTTAAACTAATAATTATCGACACACTATAAAATTACATCAAGGAAACAATGATAATCATATCAATGGACCACAAACGAAAATGTAATTATGGATCAAGCGACAATAAAATAAGCTATGGGAATTATAACCAGGTAAATAATCCAAAGCAGCATCAACCAATGAATCCAAATTAATAAAGCAAATAGTCTAGTCCAAATGATGTCCTAAACTTTATTCAATAACTAACATGTCCATGTGTAAACCAATATTGAATGAGTGATTATCATGGCGAATGATCATGTGATGTCCATGTGCTCTACTCGCTCTCAATTACGGCATCCTCGAAGATCACCTAAAGATAACAATAGAGCAAGGGTGAGTCCACGACTCAGCAAACACATCCATAAACAACGAACAATCATAAATCAACGAAGATTCAATAACTTCATTATCATCACAGTACTTCCATTAATATTCTCATGCATTAATCTATTACAATCATGATCCTTTATGAATGCAGAGCTTTTGTATTTCAATTCTATACCACGTTACGGGGCCGAATAGCTCAATGTCATGTCTAGTTCTTTGACTTGCTAGAATTATCATCTTGCTTTTACATGTGTAGCTAAGTCTTTGTTATATGAGCTAGAACCTTTTAAACAACTCAAACTAAAAGAAATTGCAATTTGTGGATGTTTTTTTTATAGCGAAAGGCGTTTTTATGAATACTAATTAGTGCTCCTCTTGTGACATTGGCCTCCTCTTGTGACATGGCCTGTCGAATTGCTTTGTTAGCTCTTTGATCTAAAATTGACCATTACTTGAGCTTTTGTGTTCTTGAGATTCTAAAGCTGCTCATGTGAAAAATGAAAATCAAGATTGTCTTATGCTTAAATTGTGCCAAACTATTCTTACGAGGCCTTGTCAAATGACATGAACTTGGAGATAGTTTGATGAACCGAACGATCTCATGGGGACCGCTTGTCGAAATGACATGAACCTCAAGATTTGTCGCCCAGAGAAGCTTAGAAAGAGTTTGTGGATGGCTCCTAGTCCGGATCTTCTTTACTAAGATATACCTTTAATCAAATTTTGGTCGAAGCTTAGGATGAGTTTGTGGATGGCTCCTAGTCCAGGATCTTGTCACTAAGTTAGATCATTAGTCAACTTCAATATTCAATGCAAATAAAAAAAATATTGACAAATGGGCGTTTACAAAATATTGAGTAAAATGATTCAATACGGGACTTGATTGACTCTTAATGTGGTCTTTGTTAGATTTTTGATCTCACTTTGACATTTTGACATGGCCAATTTCACTTTAGGATCCCTGTTGATGAACTTGATGAATTTGAAGCGTTGCTTAAATTGATCAAATCTACTGCTTTACTTTTGAGCCTTTGTGTTTAGCTTTGATATATATGTCTTACCATGATCTTGCTAGTATTTGTAAGGCTTGATATGCTGTTTGTGCAATATTAGAGATACTAGCTTGTTCTTTTGGGTAATCTCCAAAGCTTCTTGTAATCAAAAATTAAAAAATACAAAAATTGAAGCCACTCCATTGCACTTCATGCATATTCCTCTTGATGCTTCTTTTGTTTTGCTTCTTCATTTTTTCTATATTTATTATCTCTGGATGAGAGGAAGGCGTGATTCCTTGATGAATCCATTGTCAAAGGGGGAGAAGATGTGTTAAATGAGAAGAGAAGATGTGTTAATAAGAAGATATTTCTTTATTGGGGGAGAAGTTTATACAAAGGGGAGAAACTGAAAATTTGAAAATGAGGATCATAGTGAGGGGGAGTTCTTGAGTTGCATTCTTATTGTCTTATTGAATATTCTGAACTTGAATTGCATTCTTTTATACTCACAATGATCATAGGTCAATTAAACAATTGTTCTTTCATATGGACCTTATGTGAGAATTTTAACCCTTTTCTGGAAATCAAAGTTTTTATGCTTTCTTTTACCTTGTCTCACATGCCTATACTATTCTGATGCCAGCTTGGTCATTTTTATTGCTTTTTCTTGCTTATGGACCAAGTTGTGCCTTTGTGCGAAAATTGCTAGTAAACTCGTTTTCAAACCTCTTACTTACATTTTCTGGATAATTGCCAATGTGTTCATCAAGGGGGAGATTGTGGATTTCATGGGGATATGTTCGGATCTTAGGATGATGTGACAATTGGCAATGGCGTTTACGGTTTGTCGTTTCACGTGTTTTCGACAAAGTTGCTGAGCTTCTCGGGCGAGGCGGTCCGACCGGTCCTTGCACGCGGTCCGACGGTCCCAAATCGGTCGGACCGGCCATATGGGGCGATCGGACCGGCATGACCTAAAAGTTCTCGAAATGGTGGGGCCAAAATAGGTGTTGTAGGCAAGTGAGGGGATTCCAATGCACTTGGTCTCATATTTTTTGGAGTCTCCAGTAAGAAGTTCTATTGGTTTTTAATTTCGAGAAGGTTTCGGAATTTGGAAGCTTGAATTTCGGCTAAGTCCCAAGGCGGTCCGATCGCTCACGAGGCGCGTCCGACCGCCATGGAAGTCCGACCGCTCACCCGAGCGGTCGACCGTAATAACTTGATCATCGGCCAACTTCGTGGTGATGTTGTTTTGTTAGGTCAAGTACATGGTTTCCATGGTATATGTTTTGCATGATGCATGTTTTGACTAACATGGGTCAAGTTTTGAAGAACTTGTTCCCAAAATCGTGTTTGCTTGTCTATGGTTGTGCAGGTTGCTTGGTGGTCAACGACGGTCAACGGCGAGGAGGATCGGGACTAGACTTGGAGAGTTGAGGTCCAGAACGATCTACGATGCCGGGTGAGGTCAACGACTCAAGCGTGACACAAGATGGACAATGGTGACCTATTGGCGAATCCATGGCGCATGGTGAAGCGGTTTAGGTCAAAAGGTTAAAGACGGCGCTTTACGAAGCGTGCGTGTGTGACCCGTTTGTTAGTGGGCCTTAACGGGAGCCCAATGGAGTCAAACCCTAGGAGTCTAGGCCTCCACTATAAATAGGAGGAGGTGGTGGCTGCACCCCTCTCTCTCTCGCCTTTTTATGTTTCAAAACCCTAATTGTCTTTAGGGGAGTTGAGGTGGAGGCTAGGGCTCTTGATGGTTTGTGGTGAATTTCGTGATCTTTGATTGTCCATCGATCCATGATGGTGTGGATGTAATCCAAAGATCAATCACGAAATCAATCTATGCAAGGTTTGCTTGAGATAAGTCTCTTTTCGTTCTTGCTTTCAATTTCGTGTTTTAGGGCTTTCTTTGATCCGCGAGTTTGTGATTGATTCTTTCACGTGAATTAGCTTGCTGTGATATGTGTGAATCTATCTAGCATCATCTTGATCATCAATCCTCACGAACAAGCTTTAGGATCAAGTTTTCGTTCTTGCCCTGTTTTAGACCTTACATTAATCAATTGGCAATTGCTCAAGATCGTTCCAAGAATTATCATAATATTCGATTGGAATAGGTCCTCAATAGCATATAGAAGGTGTGTGCAAAGTTTCATAAAGATTGGAGTTGAGAATCAAAAGTTTCACCTAATTGCATCTTCGTCATCGGTGATTTTCTTGCTTTGTGTCGGTTCAGATCGCCGGTCCGACCACCATCACCACCGGTCCGACCGATTTCGGAGCGGTCCGACCGCCAGCACAACGCCGGTCAGACCGCCCGGCAATCGGTCCGACCGGTTCAAGATCTGAGAGGTCGACCGCCAAGATTTGTGTTGCTTTGATTCTTGCTTGATTTTTGTAGCATTGCTTAGGGGTTTAATTGGATTCAATACTAGTCTTCTGCTGTACTGGTATATTGATCTTCATAGCTTTCTAATAGCTACTGGAGTGAAATTGTATTGAGTTCATAATTTGTGAAAAAGTGAGCGTGCTCCTATTCACCCCCCCCCCCTCTAGTCGCCTTTACGGTCCAACAAGAACTCACTTATTGGTTTGGTTGGCAAGTGAATGGGAAGTTCACTGGTTATTTCAAAGAAATTATTTATTTATATATTATTCTTTTAATTACACATTTCAATCAATCTATTGTATTTATCATCAATACTAGTTTCTGCAAAAGAACCATACAGCTAATCCTTTGTCAAGCCTAGCATGAATATTATTTGCATATTGTTTTCATACGACTTGCTGAGTACTTTATGTACTCACGACTTCAAATTCTGATGCTCAGTTGAGGAATATCAAACTGCTGAAAAGTTATATGAATAGAAGTTTTGTGAAGTCTTCGCGGATTAAGATGTGTTCTCCACTCGATTGCCTATGTGCATGTTGATTGGTCTTTCTAAATTTTTATGTTCCGCTACAAGAGTTTAATTATTTATTTAGCCCTGCGTGGCAAGTTAAATAAATATTGATCATAAGGTCTAGTTATTATTACTAATTGTTATTTTGAGATATTTATAGTTAAATCGATAAATAGATGGTATTTCATCGATGTTCCCTATGTGAGCTAGCTACTGATATGTGCTCATTACGTGTTCTTCTGGTAAGATAGTGTGACATGTTTCCTTGTTAATATGGATTACAGATGTTGACTTCAATATCGACTGTTGATGATCTGAACTACCTTGAAAAGACATAGACCTATTATGTAGTTAATGTTCCATATATATTCTCTGCATGTTGGAAGGTACTATGATTTTCCTATCAAACTTTCGTCCTAAGATCATATTAGTAATTTTTGTAGTGAATACTGACAACATTTCATTTGACATACTGGTAGGTTGTGAAGCCCCTATTGCAGGAGAGGTCAAAAAAGAAGGTTCAGGTTTTGCATGGTTGTGGGAGAGATGAAGTTCTAAAGGTAAAAATACTAGCTATTGTTTCTTGTCTTCTCATAGATCCTTTATTACTTGCTAAAGTTTTACATGGTTGTGGGAGAGATAAACTTCTTATGGGAGTACATATCCTCAAAATCACTGATGTTGAGAAATTATTGATTTCTTAAATGTGGTTTTTGTTGGCCAACTGATAGTATGTAAAAGCCGAGAACTGAAATGTTTAGTTGTGTGCGTGCAGGTTGTTCGTAAGATCTTTGTATTTAAAAGGTGCTAGGTTGTTCAGATGCATCTCAAATTTGTCTTTATTCTATAACCTTATCTACTATTATTTATGTTTGTACATGAGCATTACTTAAGTACATCTTAGTTTTACAAAAAATACTTTGCAATATGCGGGCTTTTGATTAATTGCTAAATTAGAGGCAATTTTCACATCAAGTTAATAAAATAGTGTGGCAATTGGCATGGTTCACATGATGAAATTCAAATGTTCGATGCTCGCACATTTGAGTGAATGGTATGCTTCACACACGGTTATGTGTGCATAACATAGAAATTATTTGGTGGATAGTACGGATTTCCGTTGCAACACACGGGCATATGACTATTCGTATAATATCTTAGATTTGATTGTTTGGGAATCTGGTGGTTCTTGGCTCTGCAGGGGCACACCAGACCATTTACATCGGGAGATTGGATTATGTCTGACCTCACAATCCAAGGACCTATAAAACTTAAATCTACATTAAGGACCTTTCCCAATACATTCTACTTTAGTTATGCTACAAAGAGAACAAGAAAGCTATTTGGAATTATAGCTCCCTCGAGCATCCTTGGAATCCACCCAATGCTCTTTCTAATAATCCTCCAAATGTGTATATGGTGGCACCCTAAAAACGCACATCTACCTTACAAAGGATACATCTGAATCCTCTGCTTCAAGTCGAATGCAATGATAGTATTGCGTATAGTTCTCTTTTTCTTGAAAAGAACCTTACTGACGAGGATCTAATAATCCTCATTTTATCTTTTATCTATAATTCTTATTATGGGTAAATATGATGTCACATAGTCCCGAAGTACCCCTTATATCTATAAGGAGGCCTAACAAGTGATTGTAAGTTCTTCTACAATCACCCCCATAGTCGTAAGCCTTGCTACGACTATATCATGGTCGTAAGTCCTTCTACGACCACTACATAGTCGTAAGTCCTTCTACGACCACTACATAGTCGTAAGTCCTTCTACGACCACTACATAGTCGTAAGTTCTTCTACGACTGCTACCTGGTCGTAAGTCCCTCTCGACCGGAAAACTACGACCACCTTATAATCAAACCTACGATTTAGTAGGTCCAATTGATTAAGGAATCCGAACGGTCTACACGCACTATTATTCCGCGTATTAATGGTGTGTAAATACCCCATTATCTCTGGAAGATAATTGCCAGATGGCGTGAAGAAGTCAAGGCGCCGGTAATTACTGCCATCATGCGCCCGTTACTACATTAATTAGGCACATCTCAGCGAGGCAAAGCGGCTACTTCTTCACGACTATATAAGGGCATCAAGCGAGAGACGGAGACAGATGAGAGAAGAACAACGGCAAACAAGGGCTAGTCAAGTAGAAACACAAGCACTATTCTCTGTAATAGTTTTAGTCCTTTGCTAGATCAACAATATCATACACACAGGATTAGGGTTATTATTCTCTCGGAGAAGGCTGAACTCGCCTAAACATCCGTGTCAATCCACTCTGCGTGATCTCATCCTTAGGAGACCCCGAATCAAATAATCTTTACGTAAGATCGGTTCTAATACACCGGTTGGCGGCCGACCGTGGGGATCTTCCGTAATCTCTTGTCAACATACTCTCTTTTTCCAATCTCATGCAAGCATGGCGGAGAATGGAGCGAGGAGAACTGGTTCGACTTGGCGGTCTGTGACGTCGACATGGATGCCGGTTTCGACTACGAGCCGAGTGATGCATCCGCCGATGGTGATGTTGCCTCCGAGATTATTCTCCAGAAACCATCCCATCAATGGAGTTGAGGAGGATCCTTATCCCCACAACGATCGTCCAACAGAGGAGTCAATTCCTCCAAGGACAAGGGTCAATCCGACTGTAACCGCACCTGTGAGGACTCACGACACAATGAGAGTTTTTCCTCTAAGTGTCCAAGTTCCCTTAAGGCGGTCCGACACAGTGAGACAAGTCACCGAAGCCACCATTCGAGGACTCCACCAAGATCTTGTGATCCTATCTCTGTGGTAACTCCGAGATAGTGGGATCAAGCATGCTTTTCCTCATGAATCTGACCGTCTCTCCGCAGATCTCATTTGCGGATGGAGATGCTATAACCCTGAGTTCCCCTACCGGAGGGGATTACTCCAAGTCGCCAGATGGTGTCTCTCGAGCACTCCTCAAGCGGGAGGCCTCAAGCGCAAGTGAGAATCATCAACGGGAGGTCTTCGTCCTTCCTCAAATCGAGTCAACCTCATGGAGGGCGAAATGAGAACCTCCCCCGAAGATCACGACCGCGCCTCCTCGTAGTAATGGCAAGGGAACCACCGTGACGAGAGAACCAACACTGATGAACGCGAGAAAATCCTCGACATTCTCGCACTCCACCGAGAAGGCCTCAAAGATCGGCGACGGGAGGATTTTGAGGTCATCCAAGAAAGAAAATTGCGACCCGAGAAGAACCTACAGGCGCATTCAATATCGACCACAGGAGGTACAAGAACTCCAGACATCAACAACTTGCTTGAGAATCCCAATCAAGAGCTTGCTCGAACGCCAGATACGATCTCTTTCTTTGAGGAGATTACGCAAAGGCTTGAATCGTGATGACAAGACTGGAAGTACCTCGTCAACAACATTCGTGTAGTCGTAGTAATGCGATTTCTTCAACTACCGATCAATCGAATATTTCTGCGTAGGAATCGACACGGTCATAAGTCACATCGATCTCTATTCGAGAAATACTTTTCGATCGGCTGATGATCAAGTAGCCCTCCGAGGAGGTGATCAATCACTACTCCGGCAAAGAAATTCACAACGGGTGGATTACGAGGAGTATTCCCCTCGAAGAACTGAGACCTACAACAGAGCAGTCACCGCTGTCGGTATCGTCAGATACGATCACTGGCGACATTAACCCTTCTTTCCTACAAAGAAGGCGTCAGAAGTAATTACGGATGCCGCATTTTCGCCGACCTTCGAGCGATTATTGGCCATCTCATTTTCGACCGGTGAACATGGAGAAATTTGATGGATCTCAAAATCCCATCGAAGTTTCTTCAGATCTATACAACAAATTGTCCGAAAGCGGGAGGAGGAGAGCACGTAATGGCGAATTACCTTCCAAGCGTGCTCGAAGGATCCGCCGATCGTGGTTATTAAACCAACCACTCGAGTCGATCTACTCTTGGCAACACCTCTGTGATCTTCTACAGGCAAATTTCCAAGGCACATACAACCGCCCTGGAAAGGAAGACGACTTGCACCGGATCAAACAGAACAACAACGAGACTTTGCGTCAATTCATCAAACGCTTTAGTCAGGTTCGTAACTCAATTCCGGAAATTTCTGACTCCTCTGTGATCAGGGCTTTTAAGCAAGGAGTCCGTAGTAGAAGAATAACAGAGATATTGCTTTAAATCCTCCCAACACCGCTGCCGAACTCTTTGAGATGGCCGATCGATATGCAATCGCTTCGAGGCGGTGAGTGGAATAACACTATCGATCGAGAAACACACGCTTCGAGAGCCGTGAGGTTGGTAAGGACAAAAAGCAAAAAGTCCAAGAAGAAAATAAAAGTCAAAAGCCACAAACTAGTGGTTTCAAGGAGGTTTTGGCAGTAAAAGATAGAGAGCCCCAAACCACCAAGTCGAACCCTGATCAAGGCAAAGGTAAGCGCCCTGATCGTAGGAACGACAAACCAAGATGGTGTCCTTTTCATAAAAAGGAAGGACATGACCTCCGCAACTGCCGAGTTTTCCAAAGAAAGCTCGAGGACTACTACAACGGAAGCACACGCTCCCTACTCTCGGCGGTAGGACATACGAGTGGTCAAGTCGTCGATGATGAGGAGATGCCATTCCAAGATCCGCACCATACCGTTGAGCATATCTATGGAGGATCATCGGCATACGACTCCAAACGACAACTTAAAGTCACGGACGAGAGGTAAATTCCATACATACTCCTCTTGTCAATAAATTACGAAGTGGTCGGAAGTTACCATCTCTTTTGAGAAGGACGATTGCCGATCACTATGAGTCGATCAGTCGATTCGATTGTGGTGAACCCACCATCAACAACCTGTCGTAAATCGAGTGTTGGTTGATGGTGGCGCTTCTTTGAACATATTATTTACCAAAGCCCCGATGAGATGCAAGTACCGGGACAAAGGTAAGGCGATGACGATATTCCTTCCATGGAATCGCATCGGGGTCTTCGCCAAACCCATTGGCCAAGTTTCTCTTCCTTTAACATTTGGCTCGCCAAGTAATTTCAGACGTAGAAAGTCTCCTTTGATGTGGTCGATTTCGATCGGCATATAACGCCATACTCGGACGACCAACTTTGGCAAAATTCTTAATGGCTACTCATTATGGGTATCAATGTCTTAAGATGCCAGTCCCAAAGGAGTGATCACAATTCAATGTGACAAAAGATGGCGTATAGTCACGACCACCGATCCTCGAGATGGTTGGTCAAATACCAACTCGAGATGAAAGTCACCTTCGACTAGCAAGTCGAAGCCTAAAAGTCGCACCAAAGCCGAACGACCAAGTCAAAGAGGTTCCTCCGACGCAGAGAAACCCTCAAGACTGCTCGCATTGGGAGACTTCCGATCCCAAATAGGAAGACGCCTCATTACCTTCCTCCGAGCTAACGCAGATGTCTTGGCGTGGCAAGCATCCGACATGCCCGAGTCCCGGGAGGTGATCGAGCACGTGCTAGCTTTACTACCGATAAAGTACCGTAAACAAAAATTACGGAGATTTGCCCCGATAGACGAGATGCTATTAAATCGAATTGGATAAGCTACTTAAGGCGGGCTTTATAAGAGAAGTCAATCACCCAGTGGTTGGCTAACCTGTAATGGTCAAAAGTCAAACGGCAAATGGCGATGTGCGAGACTTTATCGATCTTAATAAAGCTTGTCCAAAAGATGATTTCCCTTTACCTCGTATTGATCACCGTTGATTCTCTGCGGGTTGTGAAATATTAAGTTTTTAGATGCATATTCGGATATCACCGATCAATATGTGTCTAAACGATGAAGAAAAGACCGCATTCATTACTCCATTTGGTACCTTTTGTTATATCAAAATGCCATTTGGTCTAAAGAATGCCTTGCTTCTTTTCAACGCTTAATGCAATCGACTTTTCATCTCAATTAGGCCGAATTTGGAAGCCTATGTTGATGACCTAGTCGTAAAAAGCATTAAGAGACTTAATCATATCACCGACCTACAAGAAACATTCGACAACCTCGAAAGCACCATTTAAAACTTAATCCGAGAAGTGTGTGTTTGGAATTTCTTCAGAAAATTGCTTGGATTCCTAGTATCCGAACGAGGAATCAAGCAAATCTCAAAAAATAAAGGCCATCCTCCGATCGACCTCCAAACACAAAAAGGAAGTCCGTAAACTCACCGGGTGCATGGCGGCTTTAAGTCGTTTCATCGCACGACTAGGAGAAAAGGACTACCTTTCTTTAAACTTCTCGGAGACATGAAGGTTTTGAGTGGTCGGACGAGGCAAACATTGCCTTTGAGGATGTCAAGAGGTATCTTCGAGTGCTCCTGCTCGGTTTCTCCAAAGCCGGAAGAGACGCCTTAATTTACCTAGCCGCCACGCCACAGCAAAGAAAGCGCAGATCTTGGTCGTAGAACGTGAAAACGCATAACGACCGGTTTACTACGTAAGAAGTTTTACACGGGCCTAAGGAGCGTTACCCTCGTGTCCAAAAACTTCAGATGCCCTCCTCATGTCTTCGAGGAAATCGCGGCATTATTTTCAGCGCACAAAATAGTCATGTCGTGCCCGAGTTTCCTTTGGGAGCAATCCTCCATAATAAGGAAACAATGGACGCATGGCAAAATGGTCACCGAACTTGGGAGTTCGACCTCCATTTCGTGTCCCGAACGGCCATAAAATCCCGATCTTGGCGACTTTGTCGCCGAATGGACAAATCTGAACTGCTCAGATCCCGATCTGATTCCCACGACCGAAGGATGATGTACTTTGACGGGTCACTCACTTTAAGTGGCTCGAAATTTCGGGTGGTCTGGTATCTCCCACCGAGAAACCTTAAAGTATGCCATACAATTAAACTTTCGTGCCACTAACAATGTGGCGTAATCACGGTTTGCTAGTCGGCATACGAGCCGCGAAAGCACTCTCGATTCGCCGACTACTCGTAAGAGGAGACTCTCAACTAGTCGTGAATCAAATTGGGAAAGAGTACCGTGCTCTAACTCAACAATGGCTCGGTACTTATCGAAGCACGTAAGCTAGAAAAACATTTTTAGGTTTCGAGGTACAATTTATCCTCGAAGGATAATTTCCTCGCATCCAACTTGCTCGGATGGCTTCTTCCCGATCCATAGTACCAAAAGGAGTTTTCTTGGAGCAACTCCAAAACCGTCTCTCAGTCGAAGAACCGAGGCACCTCCTCTTGAGATGGCCTCATTAGATTACGAGGATACCGGATGACTCCCATCTACGAGTATCTTTGCAAGGGTTCCGACCAAGATGATCTTGAGGCGCATCGATTATCCCGAAAAGCCAAAATGTATACTTTGGTTGAAGGAGTCCTCTATAAACGAGGAACCCAAGGGATACTCATGCGATGCATTCCGCAAAATGAAGGAATAACACTCCTTCACGATATACACATGGCATCTGTGGGACGATGCTTCCTCTGTAACATTAGTTGGTAAAGCCTTTCGACAAGGTTTTTATGGCCTACACTCGCATGCGATGCTAAAGAGGTGGTTAAAAAGTGTGTCCAGTACAATTTCATGGTAGAGATACACCAACCACTCAAGCATTACAAACAATACCTCTTTCTTGGCCTTTTGCACTGGGGCTTGATATCCTAGGACCGCTTCCCAAAGCTCCGGAGGTTTCAATTCCTTTTGTGGCTATTGACACGCTCACAAAATGGATCGAAGTCAACTCAGAATCGATAACAACTAAGCGACAAAAGGTTCATGATGAGAAGCGTAATTAGTCGATTTGGAGTACCAAGTCGGATAATTACGCATAATGGTAAACAATTACGCAAGTGCAAAATTTCGTGAATTTTGCGGCGAGTTGGGTACCAAGTTATGCTATGCTTTGCACATCCCCAAAGTAATGGGGCGGTTGAACGTGCAAACGCCAAATAATGCGAGGAATTAAAACTCGAGTCTTCGACCACCTTGTTAAGCGCTCGGGCTTGGGTACAAGAATTACCTTCCATATTATGGGCGCTCAGACAACCACCAATCGAGCAACAGGAGAAACACCATTTTTTCTAGTGTTCTGAGTCGAAGCCATGCTTCCTCCGAGCTAAAATTGCGGTCGACACGAGTTGAAACCTTCAACAACTCGGATCAGAACAACTTCGAGCAGATGACATTAACCTACTCAAGAGAGGAGAAACCTAGCCTTAATTGCTCGTAGCCTACCAACAAGCCCTCGCAGATACTATGATCGTAAGGTCCAACCTCGCGACCTTGTTTGTAGGTGACTTGGTATTGAGGCTCGCCAATCCAAGTCTAACGGAATAAACTTTCCCTAAATGGGAAGGTCCTTACACGATGGTCGAAGTAACTCGGCGAGTCGGTCAGACGACCGCAATGGAAGATGGACGTGTTCTCTCAAACTCTTGGAACATCGACCGCCATTCGCAAATTCTATGTGTGACCGATTTCTCAAGCAATAAAAGCCTGTGTCTTTCTACCTCTTTTTGCCTTATTTTCGAGTAGTGCTTTTTAATCTTTCGACTATGATATGAGAACACCCGCTTTCTTTACACCGCCGGCGAGAAACGCTATCCGACGAAACTTCTCCTCTCGCATGTGGTTCTCGCCCACTAGAAGGAATTTCAAGCATTGACTCGTTACTCATTTTTGCCGCCAAGACAAAGAGCCCGGTTCTATCCAAATAAATGTTCTCAAAGCCAACTCTCTCAATCTTAGTCTATTTTTTCACAATTCAAAAATATTCTAAGTAGAGTACACTTTCTTACATTTGTTCGACCACCTTTGATGTACTCGATTTGTTTTAACGGTCAAGGAAGAGACACACCTAGTCGAAGTCTTTCCTCTCTCGCATGTGGTCCTCGCCCACTAGAAGGAAACTTCCTAGCGCCGCCGTCTCCTACTTTTGCTCTTTGGAAAAGACTTATCAAGTCCACCAAAAAGGACGAACGAATTACTAAAGTCCTCTAAGACGCCTGCTTAACTCAAGTTGTCGTTCTTGGTTCAATTAAACTAGTCGGAAATGAAAACATCACCTAGTCGAAGCCTTTCCTTTCGCGACGTGGTCCTCGCCCACTAGAAGGAACTTCCTAGTGACGAGTCGTTTTAACTCTTTCGACCAAAGGCTTGACACCGTAATAAAAGCTATAAGTTAAATAAACCTCTCTTTGTTTTCGTAACCCCATTTTAAACACTATTTATTTAGATTGTCTAAACAATCTAAACAAATAGTCGGGGCTAGGATAAAGTTATTAATTTGACTTCAATTCTTAGTCTTTCGCTTCGCTTATTATCTTTTGAGTTACTAACTACTCGACAAGATGATTTTCAGGAAATGAAGCGGATCATATATTACTCATTAACAAAAATTGTCTGCCTTACAAGGTAGTTACAAGATTACTCTGAAGGGGGAGAGCCTAGCTGCATTTCCTCCGCCACCTTTTTACCAACTCGATTGCATTTCCTCAATCGACGACTTGCCTCGATTCAGACGATCAAGTCGGCTTCAATTGGTTTAACATTAAGGCGGGGGTCTTGAGCTTTAAGTTTCGCCAAAGCGTAACTTACTGCAGCTTCGACTGCTTCCCTTATCGATTCAGCTTGATTAGTCTTCAGAGTGGTCACCATTTCTTGCAATTTTCCGACTTGTTCCCCAATGGTACTTGTGTGAGCAGCTATGGTATCTTCTCGAGGAGTTTTTCCTCGTAATGTAGCTCATTAAGCACATTGTTCAGAGAGTGATGTTGCCTTGAAGACTAGTCTTCATCGACTCCATCTCCGTTGGGTACAAGTCGAAGCCTCATGAAGCTTCTTGTTTTCGACCACTTGTTCTGAAAAGAATAATATCGGTCAAACAAAGATATACTTCTAGAGGAAGATAACACAAAGATAATTATAGGTAAAAGCTTTTCTTACCTACTAATTGAGAATCCAATTTCTTGACCTCTTCTCGATGGGAAGCAATAGTTTCACATGCTTTTGCTCCCATGCTCGATGTCCTCTGATTCACCTTAGCAATGCGACGGACTCATTGCGATTAAGGTCTTTGCTTGGATTTCAGCCTCGAGGCTTCTCAATTGGGCAACAATTTCTGAACAAGAAATTGGCATTAGAAAAGGGAAGATACTCAAAAAAGAATAACAGGTAAAGATTTACTTACCTGTTAATCGAGTTCTAAAACTCTCGAGTTCTTGATCCTTATTCATGGTAATGCGGAAAACTCTGAATAACCAAAGATTTTTCTTGAACTTGATCCGAGCTTCGTGATCTCTTTTCTTTATCCGAGAAGAAAGGAGGGTCGAGTAAAGGTTAAAGACCAAAAGCGATCTTAAGTTCGTAACTTCTCGTTTATTTTTTCCTGCAATCTTTTAGATGCAGAGACAGTCTCTCGAAGTCTATCCGAGAGAACTAATACTTCATTCCTTAGCCTCCTCGACTCCTCTTTTTCACAGTCGAGTGAGTCAGCTAAGGTCTTCGTATCACTGTTTAACCTACAAAAACAGAGAACGAAGATAAACATCACCGAATGGTTGTGAATACTTCTACAACCACCGACCTAGTCGTAAGTTTTTCTCGCGACTAAGATATGGTTGTAAGTCTTTCTACGACCACTACACGTCGTAAATAGTCGTAAGTTCTTTTCGACTAATACTTAAATCATGAGTTTCTTCCATGACTATTCTCGTGAAACTTTTACGAGTATTTAAGTCAAAAACAACTATGAATTATAAGTGACTTACCACCTCTCTGCCTCTGCTGCAGAGTAGTTCTTTCTCTTGTCTTAGCTCTAAAAGTTGTCGATGATACTCACCGACAACAGCAATTTGCTCCAGAGCTTTCTGCAAAAAGAAAACAATGAGAAGGGAAGGAAAGCCACATATATAAGTATTCTGAAGATACTTACATTCATAGTCGTTCTAGCAAAAATCGAATATACAAGGTCCGGGTGCTGCAGCTTATCTATCCTCGCGACTTTGTCCCACCACACCTTCTCGAGGCGCTCGTTGTCAAAAGTATTATCCGTATTGGGAATATCTTTGGGATGGGGACTCGGTCACGAGATTTGTGAGGTAAGACCCTACGATGGAGGCAGGCCCAAAGAAGTCACCACGAAGTTGAAATTTTCTCCTTCGGTTCCGTGATTTCTATTTGGGTAGGGAAGGAACGCCCCTCGATTTCCTTCCCAGGCGGTCGCAGGTGGTCACCACCTTGACGGAGGCTTCCACACCGCCTCTGTTGTTTCTACGACTTCATGGTCGTGCGGCCACCTCAACAATGAATACCGCACCCCAAGAGTCGTGAATACGACTTCAGCAGATGTGGGAGACACTCAGGAGTCTCGACTTTATCGGCCACCGGGCCAAGGGTGATGCTTGACCACCTCCGTTGCTACCTCTCCGATGAGTCAAGGGATAGCAATGGACTTCTCGTGAAGCATTCCCGGGTCAAGGAGTCGGATGAAATAAAGAAAAGCAAATCAAAGTTGTGAAAAGAAAAAGGTAAATGTCCTTCTTACACTTCAAGACATTTCACATACCTCTGCACTCGGTCTTAACCAGAATTTTGGAGCAATCCTCCCAACGGAGGACCTCTTCTTCTCCACGACCACGCCCGTCGAGGTTCAACATTTAGCTCACCACGACCACGTGCCGGTCAGAGTTTGAACAGAACCGAGCTCGGTTTCTGATCTTCCGGATGGACGAGAGGTGTCTCGACCATTCCGTATAAAGATCGCCCTCGCTTGCGTGTTGTCCGATGCAAAGATCGCCCTTCATAAAAGACATAAAATCCTTCCGCCTCCCTTTCCAGCTTGTTTAATAAAACTAGGAGTGGCACCAATCGCGAAAGATTCCGTGTCATAATAGAAGGGTACCTTAGCCTTGCGAGGTTTGCGCTGAGAGGTTCAACTGCTTCAACCTCCTCGGCCGGCCGGTGCGCCTCGGCTTCAGATACAACTACACCGCCGCAGTGCTTGTAGAGGTTTGGTCGAAAGACCGAACTCGAACTTGCTCCCCTTGTCGGCAGATTTTACAAGTCGACGCCTCTTCGAGGAGGAGCCGAGTCTTTGTCTTTCGACAACCCAATACGCCAATAGTCATCGAACGACTTCTTCGTCCGTCTGGCGATTTTCCATGCCTACTTTCTGTAAAGCAAAACATAAAAAGAAGAATCACTAATTAGTCGTAAGTTTTTTCTACGACTAGTACCAAGTCGTAAGTTTTTCTACGACTTTTTCTTGATTGTAAGATATTCTACGATCACCATTAGTCGTAAGTATCTTCTACGACTATAAAGTCCTAAAGAGAGAATCAGATTTCTGATTACCTTTAGGCGCTCTATCCTTTCATCTGCGGACAAAACCGCAATGACTTGAGGAACCACCCCTCGGAGTGGCGGGGACTTCTCACAGATGAGTCTGACTCTGGAGTCAACCTCAGCCTGTGAAAGATCTGTGTAAACAGATAAAAATATTAGACAAAGTTGAGAAAGACCAAACGGAGAGTTAAGTCAACAATTGCTTACCCTCCTCGTAGTCTCTGGTGGGGTCTCCTCTTCCCGAGTACCTCCACATAGGAGATGCTCGTTTCTTCAGAGGACTAATTCGGCGTGTGATGAAATCTTTCACCACATGCCATCCGGTCACCCTTCTTCCTTCAAGTCCTTAATGGCTTGAATATAAGGGCTAATCCGGCTAATATCTTCGAGGTTGAATCCATGAAGATTTCTTTTCACAGCCTTTCCCCACGAAAGAAAGGTCATCTTGAGAGGTGACCTTCCAAGAGAACCACCTCTTCCTCCAAATTTCGACCACGAAGACGGGTAAAGCTCAATGTACTCCTTCGACTTCGAGTCGTGGAGCTTGATCACAGACTTCCGCAATTCCTGTTTGTCGAGCCATCCCATAATAATATTGGAACAACTCGAGATCCGCCTAATCCCTGTGTATGCCTCGCATAGATACACGAACACACTCAACATGGTAATGGAATTGGGACCTAAGTTCACCAGTTCCACCCCAAAGTGTTCGAGTACTACTGTAAGAAAGGGGTGGGCAGGTAATCGAAGGCGCACTCACAATCGCTTGGAAGACGGGATTTGCCCATTTTCCCCGATGGCGATCTTTGCCGATGCCGGAATCCACTTCACCAGAGCCTTCTCTGGGATCTTCCCGGCATCGACCAAGATCTTGATCTTAGCCGCATCCATCTCCGATTCCTCCCATTCAGAAACTCTCTTGGCCATTTCGCTCGGAAGCAAGAAGTTTTTTTGATTGGGTTGGCGGCGGAGAAGATGAAACCTAGTCGAGGACGAAGAAAGCAAGAGCTCGAAGAACAGCGGAGTGATTTGGGGGAAAAGTAAAAACCCAAGTCTACCTCCTGGTAAGTTTTATAATCAAGACGATCTCCGCCGCTTCGGAAACCGTCTCGTCTATAGGTCTGTAGGAGTTGGTTGTACCGCTTCGGGAACCGCTTCATCGGACAAGTCTGTGAGAGCCGGTTGCAATTCCCCAGATGGTCTGTTCGAGAAAAATTAGGTGCGTATTGTCACCCCCAAGCGAAATTACATTCTTGACCAAGTATTTCTGGTCGAAGGAAATATCAATCGGAAAGGCTTTTTCTCCGATTCCCCTACTACGACCACCAGACGGTCGTAGGGGTTTTTACGGCTTTTTGATAGTCGTAAGCAATCTTCACGATTGCAATCGCTTCGGGAACCGTCTCATCAACAGATCTGTAGAGATTGTTTGCAATTCCCCAGATGGCCTGTTCGGGAAAGTTAGGTTCGTTTCATCACCTCCAAGTAAAATTACTTTCTTGACCAAATCTTTACGGTCAAAGGAAGTATCAATCGGAAGAGTTTTTCCTTCGACTATCTTTCTCGACATGTTCATGGTCGTAAGTCCATTTACTGAAACCTTTACCAAGTAAGTTACTTTCACTTAAAGTCATAGATGACGAGGATCTAATAATCCTCATTTTATCTTTTATCTATAATTCTTATTATGGGTAAATATGATGTCACATAGTCCCTGAAGTACCCTTATATCTATAAGGAGAGGCCTAACAAGTGATTGTAAGTTCTTCTACAATCACCCCATAGTCGTAAGCCTTGCTACGACTATATCATGGTCGTAAGTCCTTCTCGACCACTACATAGTCGTAAGTCCTTCACGACCACTACATAGTCGTAAGTCCTTCTACGACCACTACATAGTCGTAAGTTCTTCTACATCGCTGCACCGGTCGTAAGTCCCTCTACGACCGGAAAACTACGACCACCTTATAATCAAACCTACGCACGCGAGTAGGTCCAATTGATTAAGGAATCCGAACGGTCTACACGCACTATTATTCCGCGTATTAATGGTGTGTAAATACCCCATTATCTCCGGAAGATAATTGCGGATGGCGTGAAGAAGTCAAGGCGCCGTAATTATCGCCATCATGCGCAGTTACTACATTAATTAGGCACATCTCCCGCAGGGCAAAACGGCTACTTCTTCACGACTATATAAGGGCATCAAACAGAGAGACGGGAGACAGACAGAGAAGAACAACGGCAAACAAGGGCTAGTCAAGTAGAAACACAAGCACTATTCTCTGTAATAGTTTTAGTCCTTTGCTAGATCAACAATATCATACACACAGGATTAGGGTTATTATTCTCTCCGGAGAAGGCCTGAACCTGTCTAAACATCCCGTGTCAATCCACTCTGCGTGATCTCATCCTTAGGAGACCCCCCGAATCAAATAATCTTTACGTAAGATCGGTTCTAATACACCGACACTTACGATTCATTATTTAGTGCATGTTCTTAATCTGGATGCTAATGATACACAAGGATGAAGATTGTGAAGATAATGATGGGGCTTTGAAGTTTGAACACAATTTCCATGACGCATCCTTGCATTCCTATAGAGCATCCAAATTGTTTTGTATTGGATGATTCTGACTACCATCCTTTGCAACCTAGGATATGGTTAGTACCCGATTTAGGATCTTGGTTTAATGGTAGAAATAGCTAGCTTGTTTTACTTATTTCAACAAACAAATACAACCGTGCATGTATTTGTTCTCTTGACAATATTGAGCAAATTTGACACTGAATTCAATTGAAAGGTCAGGACAAGTGTCAGGCATAAAGAGATTTTATATAATTATCATGCTTCATAAATAGAACAAACTGTGTGCTTACCTAATTGTCCCATTGATTATGCGGGTATTACAAGATTATTGAAGCTGGTCACAATCTTTTCATTGTAAATCGAGAAAGAGCTGGAGTGCAGTTTGATTTGTTGTATGATGTCATTTTCCAAGGTCGCAGAAAGCATGCATTTAGGAAGAGCCATCTATTGTACCAAACAAAATGAGTCAATAGCATATTACACCCAAAGCAAAGTATTCTAGGTAGTAGAGAGGAAGAAATAAATGGGGTGTTTTTTCGCTTCTCTTCATCTCCTGCCTCCATGTAGATGTAACTTCAACATTGTAAAGTGTAAATTATATTGTTCATTTGACAAACATTGCATATTTCTCCGGTTCTTGGAAGGGGAGTCCATGGTGACATGGTGACTGTTTGGCACCAATATTGTGCCTACTATGTTTGCTCTTCGATGTCCTTACAAAACAATGCATCGGAGAGGGAAGTTGGCATCAACATAACGTCCAAAGGTAAACAATCTATGAGTTCAAAATTTTAATTTCTGAGTAGTAGTAGTAACAAGTGATGCAATAGGCGGAGTTAATGTATCTCTTTATATGTGTGTGAAAGAAAATTAATATTTATTATGCGGTTTAGGATCTCATTTACTTATATGTATCACTCTCTTTTATGGTTTCGTTGCAACGCACAGACACTCAACTAGTGCGTAAAATAAATGATAAAAAATAGAGCATCGTTCTCGCAACTTTATCGAGATAATTGGCAGTGACAACAGCTGCCTCTGCTCTCTTCTGGTCCAGCCGGTTCATCAGCTTCTTCTGGGTCTTCTTCTTCAGTGTCTTCTTCGTGATCGTGCTGTCCATAGAGGGTTTCTTCCAGCATGGCGATCCTCTCCTCGGCTCTCTGAAGGGTCTCGTAGACACACTCCAGCTCTGTGGCGGCTAACTCTAATGATTCCTCCTGAGCAGCGGCGAACTGGGCAATATGCACAACGGTGGTGTTGCCTTCTCCCTCCGTAGACGGGTAGCGTGCGGCAAGATCCACGTCGGATGAGCGGGGATGGTAACGGAAAACAGTGTCCCGAAGTTCTCGAGCGTAGATGTTGCAGATCCTCAGGATGGCAAGGCGCGAAGACTCCTGGATTACTTCAATCCAAACACTCCTTCGAGCTGAGATGTTCAGGGGTTTGCTTGCCTTGGTGTTCTTCCTGGCGTAGACGGTCAAATGACAAATCACTCCACGATCTCGGCCGTTCACGATCCAAGCACTGCCACGGTTCATTGGACGGTCAAATCCTCCAAGTACTTGTAACAACTTCCAAAGTTCAGCGGCAAGTCCTCCCTTGCGCTCTCCATAACTCTGAAGACAAGGCATCTGTCAAGATGGACAAGGAGATGAAAAACAACTTTAAAACAGCGGAGAGAGAAAGAATTTCAGCAATAGTTGAGTCAAGAGAGACATGAGATGAGTTAAAGAGTTCAATTAATCTTGTAAGTTAATATTTGCTTTAGAAAATAATTTTGGACATACTACGACGGCCGATCAAGCTAAGGTCAAGACCTACAGTTAGTATGGCTCTGATACCACCTCTGTCGGGACCCAAATATGCAAATCTAGACCCTCTGTGTATTCTGCACTAGTCAGATCACGCTAGTGCACACAGTGTCAACATCGATGAAATATCACATCCATACAACGAATATAAGAATAAACGAGTACTTTGAATAACAAATAACCGTTTGGACCTTACGGTCGAGTTTTACATTTATTAAGCCATGCATGGCTGACAATAAATAATAAACGGCAGTGGAAACGAAATAAACTCCAGTGGGCTCCCATCAATTTACCACGAGCAATCGATCGATCAAGACCCTAACGATCAACCTTCGTAGAACTCTTCTTCAAAAGCAGGCGACGACTCCTCCACTTCTGTTGATTTTTTTAGTAAGAGTGAGTACACACCGTACTCGCAAGTCATACCACAGAATGCATTTATACATGATGGCTTATTCCAAAGGGATGGCTTCTGTGGTTATTTTGCGGAAATGCAACATTTGCAATTGAATACAAATAATAGATTGAAAACATAATTCAAAACAAATAGATAATAATAAGTTAACAATTGATTTCACAAAAGACACACAGTCTAATCAAGTTATTCACACAGCTGCACAAGTTATCTCACACAGCTGACTCTTCCCAATTGTTTTATGAAAATCTACCCCTCGTGTGAAATTCCCGAGCATGTCCATATCCGAGGACGCGGCTATTCGAATAGATTGGTTTAAACACTCTGCAGAGGTTGAACACTTTACCCACACGATACAATCAGTGTAGCTAGCACTGACCATAACAAAACCTTTCAGAGACTTCATCTCAAGCAATGACACTCCCGATGTGCTTTCCTGCCGGCCAACCGATACACACAGCGTTTGGTTACGACACACATCGTTGGACAGGGATGCAGCGAACCGTCCCGCGATGTGACATATCACACCTCCAGCCCATCACACAGCTTAAATACAACCTGAGTTATCAATGTCAAGACTCCATAACTTACTAAGTTAGGCCCAGCCCATACTAGGCATGTGGTCGTACAGTAAAGCTCAGTTCAATGGCGCACAAAGTTAAGTCCTTAATTGACCAAGGCAAGACTTCCAGTTTTTCTCAAATCACACAGTTTAATAAGCACACAGCTTCACCATTCACACAGATCCACCACTTACCTCAGCCTAAATCTTTTCCCACCCTGTTGATTAAGTGCAACACATGCCATCAACGAGTAATAGCACACAGCACACACAGTTTCATCACACAGTTCCATAATCACTTAGTCAAGTTTATAATTGCAACTCACATAAAATGATGACTCGTGGCATGGCTAAGCAGTCTAATCGTATCTAACCAACCCGCGTTGGTGCTACGATAATATCAACTAATAATGAACCAATCTAGGATGACAAAAGATCATGGTATACAAATTGACAAGGTGGATATAACAAATTGGATTAATAACTACACCCAAAAGCATTTAAATAAATGCTTGAAATAGAATGCAATACATTGAAATAAAGTATTTTGAAAACGGGGTTCAATATGATCAAAGGTATAACTTGCCTTGGAACAGATCTAGATATTGGTCTTGGTCTTGAGGTGCTCCTTCTTCTGAAAAATTCCACGAAGTATCGACGTCTACTCGCAAACGAGACAAAAGAAACAAAAACAAATAAATAAAAGAGGCAAAACAAACTCCAAAAATCAAATAAAATTCACCATTAAATAGATCTTGATTTTATATGAATTTATAAATTTGAATGGGCTCAATCGGAGTTCGGATGCAAAAGATATAAGCTTTGGAAGATTGAAAATCAAATAAAACCCTAATTTGGATTTTATTGAATTTTCCTAATTATTTTTATAAAGGAAAATCGGATTATTGCGCAATGCTTGCGTCAGCCGGGAAAAGAAAATAAATAAAAACCGTACTGACAGGTGGGCCCCACCTGTCAACCTCTCGGCTCACGGTGGACCAAGTCCACAGAGCCGAGGGTGCGGGGACCGGTGGACTGCGCCGCGTGGCTGCTGACGAGGGCTTCCACGTGGGCGAACAAAGCTAGGTGGCGGCTCGGCTGGCGCTGCGTTGGCTTCCACTCTGGCATGGAGGGAGCGGCAGAGGGAAGCAGCAGTCGAGGGCTTGCCGGCGGCGGCGACGGCGGACGACGGCGGCGGAGGGCAAATGGATCGCCGAGTGGAGTCGCAATGCCTTGGTGGTGGTGACGGCCAGAGGGCGATGGCTTACCGGCGCAGCAATAAGGAGGCGGCGGCGGTGACGAGCTCCGTTGCTTGGGACAGCGCGACAACAATGAAGGAGGGCTCTCGCGAAGGCGACGGTGGCACTGTGAAGCCCGGCTAATCGCACTTAGCGGTGGTGGTTGCACCACGGCCGCAAAGGTCGGAGGCGCGAGTACTGCGGCGAAGGGTTTCTGCGGCGGCGGTGGACCTCGGGCAATGCGCGCAATGGCGACGGGCGGTAGCGACGGCTTGGGGATCTGGAGGAGGAGGAGAGGCTAGGAGCTAGGAGGACTCGGGGCTTTTATAGCCGGGAAGGGAGACCGAGCGAAACGCATGCGCGCGTGAGGCGGAAGTCGGGCGCGTAGTTCGGGAGGAAGACGATGATGACGCTGGCGGCGAGGCGGGCCACCGGTCAATGAGTGCAAGGCGGCGCGCGACAGCGTAGCGGCAATGGGCGATGATGATCCAATGGTCGGGAGAGGCGCGGTGGCGCACGCAGCGCGCGATGGCGATCGAACGGCGCGAGCGAAAGCGAAGGTCAATGAGGAGAAGCTGGTCAGGCGAGAATAGTGTTGGGCTTCGCCCAAAGATCATTCGAGAGGGATTTTCTTTTGGTTTTTCTTTTAAATAAATCCAGAAAATGCAAATAGCAAATAGAAAATAGCAAATGATCTTGGAAAAATTCTAGAAAAATCTGAAAAATATATACAAGCCTAGAGAATCCAAATAAAATAATTTTGACAAGTGTTCATGTTGGGATTAACCATATTAAATCATTTTGTCCATAAAGTCCAATTTAAGCTTTTAATTTTAAATTCAAACAAATTGCAAATGGTGATATTTTCAACTAGCAACTAAATAAAAGATTTTCAAAGGCCAAAAAGTTGGGATGTTACAGAAGGGGAAGGTGTTGTGTTGGCAGACCAAACGTGAGAAGGGGAGAAGTGCAGCACGACGCTTTTTATGCTAGCTATTCTTGCTTTGCTGATAGTTATCCTTAGGTCTTTCTTGCTTTGTGTCGTTTCTTCTGTTGCGTCCATCTAAGTCTGTATCACTCTATCTTTGGGTTTGTCTAAACCATGCGAGTCCAAAGATTTATCGTCAGTCATAGAAGTATAGGAATTCTCTTTTGCATGACAGCAGCCGCTGCTCTTTTCTTCGACTCGCTGCAGATCCGTCGTCCCAAGCTTTTAAAGCCGTCGCACTTCTTCTGCACTGCGTCTCCATTGTGCTTCTTGTGTATTGCGTCGTGCTTCTTCCGCACTGTGCCTCCGTTGTGCTTCTTGTGCATTGCGCTACGCTTCTTTTGCACTGTGTCTTCGTTGCGTTTCTTGTGCACTGCATCGCCACTGTCTTGGGCTACGATCTGCGTCGTCATGCTTCTATTTATTCCTATTCAGCTTGATTTGACAACTTCTCTATTTTTTATCGATTTCACCATCTTCTTCATCATGTTGTCACGATCGACTTTACTCCTACACCTTGTGCTTTATGGAATGTCGCACGATCCCAGATGGGAGGAGATCTTTTATCGATATATTTTTCAAGGGCTACATGCTACGGTAATATTATCAAGACTCGAATTTTAAATTTTTCATAATTTAGTGTCAACCCTTTCCAAATGCAATGCTATTGCATACGCCTTACATTTGAAACACTTTATGGAATGTCGCACGATCCCGGATGGGAGGAGATCTTTTATCGATATATTTTTCAAGGGCTACATGCTACAATAATATTATCAAGACTCGAATTTTAAATTTTTCATAATTTAGTGTCAACCATTTCCAAATGCAATGCTATTGCATACGCCTTACATTTGAGACAGAGGTGTTAGAGATACGTTAGAAATAGAAATTCTTTTATATTTCCTTATCTACTATTTGTATTGTCTTATCTGTATATAACATACATCTCCTATACACCCTATATATATTAACAATTGAGTATTTGAATACATACACACAACATTCGTGACAGCATGAACTTGAAAGCTCATTTTAACCTTGTTTCGATAAGATAATAGACAGACGAGGAAAAGAAAACAACTTTACTTGTTTCTCTCTCTCATAGTGCAAGTGCTCAAGGTTGTACATGATTTTCCCCCTTACCACTTTTACCAGGGGCACGCAGATGTATCACATGATTTCTCATTACCTGAAGCTGACCGCAGACACAGACAAGTTAAAGGAAATGGGCAGGAGTCGCCGTTCCGCCAGCCCTCTCCGTAACCACTTGATGCATCACCGGTAGCGGATCAGCACCATATGCCTGAACCTGACCAAGAATATGAACAAGATGAAGCGAATGCGTTGGGGTCATTATCGCAGCTGTGCTCCCTCGAACAATCTGATGCTCCTCCGGTCTGTCCATAGCCATTGCACCTGTTTAGCCAGGCCGCATATCAATAGCATCATAAGACGATGACAACCCACGTCGACCGCCGCCTGTCTGGATCTCTGATGGCAGCGAGCGAGCAAGCCTCGCCAAACCTTTTCTTTTCTGATTAAAAGGAAAACAGTGGCTGGGACTTGGATTACGGATTTATGGAGGCAGGAAAAGAGAAGGGCATCAACAAGAAGATAAGCATTAGCATTGTGAGATATTTTAGCATTTACTGACTAGTAAAGAATTGAAAGATCAATATCAAGCAGGATATTACATGTAGAGACAAATGATAATTTTATCATAAAACACGACCTATCGTTTTTTTAGATCTAGTAACAAGCACAATCCTACTCCTGGCGATTAAAAGAGCTACTAACTTTACCAACTCCTCCTTTACCATAAAAAGGACCGAGGCGGCAAAAACACTCTGTACAATCTTTGTACCCATTCCTTTGTAAAATCCGTGCAATCCCTCGTAGCGAACCATCTTTAGTATCGCATCTATTGTACCTGGTTCATAAAGGTAGCCAGTGTAACGTTACTTTTTAACAATATGACAGGATTAGATGCACGAGACATCAAACGAGGAGACAGTAAAACACACACAGCTAAAGCACACTGGTTCAGAAAAATATCGAAAATGCAACGGTGTTTCACTAGTTTGGTTAAATAGTGTTATAGGATACCTGTGTATCTGGACATCACATTCCTGCCAATTGCTTGTTTTGCTTGCAATCTAGACTGCAAGGGTTAAGGCACAATAATCAAAACAGAATGAACAAAACATAACCTCTTTCACTCTTTGTTGTTAAAGTAAACCCTTTATGCATCCCACCCCGATGGGTTTGTGTCATCGAGTGCATGCCTGTAACAGTGTAACTAGTTGCATCCACAGCAAATCTAGATACGAGCAAGGATAAAAAAACTCGGAACCGGCCAGTTTACCGGTGACTGGCCGGTTACCGGATTTACCGGGAAAAAACCGGATGAAATTCGTTTGAATTTGCTTAAAAACCAGTCAAAATTTGAAAACTAGAATTTGAATTTGCTAAACCGGGAAAAACCAGCCGGGTTTTCTGTTACCGGACCCGACCGGTAAGGCCGGTTACTAACCGGCCGGGATTTTCATCTATGGATACGAGTCTTCTTGACTATTGAGTGAAAGTTTGATGATGTTGTGCAGTCACATAGAACCAGAAATTTATGATGTGCAGCAGGAGACAAAAAAAAAGGTGTATCAGACTGACCGGGTGTTTTGTGCAACACTGCAGATCTACTGGTAGTTGCTTTGGTGGAAGCATCCATTTTAAAGACATCTGCTGGGAGCAGAGAAACAGAGTAGAAAAAATGGAAAAGAAACCCCTTGCATCGGAGACTACTTAGCAGTTAGCTGTTCAACTTCAATATAGTATAATCCGATGAAATCTCTTCTTGATAATTTCACAAATGCTATGTGTACCAGGTTTTCCTGAGCTCTCGAAGTAGGCACATTTTTATTTTTCAAAAACATGTTGCAAAAAAAAAAGAGTACAGCAATGCATAAGTGTTAAAATTTTGCGGAAGATAAGGTGGCCAAAATTGAAAACTGCCTACAGGTCTCTAATATAAAGTTTACCTTAACCACCAGCAATGGGTAAGTCACAACAGTAGCTCCCAGTTTTGCTATTGCACCTAATAAGAATACCTGCTCAAGGGGAAAATACTAAGAATGGAATATATAAAAAAGAAAGAAAGAAAATTTCCAAGAGCTTGCTGTTATTTAGCTTTGGATCGGAAGTACAAACAAACAAATATATGATCTGGACTGTGGAACGAGACAAAGAGAAGTAATAAAGTGAAAGTTTTCTTTCTTGCTTTAATAGAATCATATAGTGACCACATAATCCTCCCTGAAGTCACCACACAAGCTATATTGTACACCATGCAGCATACCTAACATAGTTTCTACCATGTCTTGGCCCTTTGAGCAACTAAATGGAATTGCTTGCTAAAATAATCACATCATGTGTCTTGAAATATAATCATACAATGGGGTATGACAGAATTGAAGACAAGTGATCCGAAGGTAATTCGAGCAATCGCCAATTAAAGACTCCTTTTTACATGAAACACCTACTATTGATGAAACAGATGCACACCTGTAGTTGCTTCAAAGCATGTTGGAATAGTTCTCCCATCGGTTGTGGGATGGGACAGAGCACGATTTATAAGAATGAGAGTGTACCCACCTATCAGGCTAGTCTTTTGGGGAGAGTTGCCCCAAGACACTTTGGTTGTTGCTCTGTAGTTGAGCTTGTAGGTTGAGCGGCCCAACGACCTGGGGCCGAGACACTGATTTAACAGGCCTAGGATTGAACGCTGGTTTAGCGGTCCGATAGCGCAACGCAACAATTGGTATCAGATCCCAGATATCTCGGATACATCTCAGGCCTCACGGTTGCTGGAGAGCACACCCGACATGTGAGGATGGGATTTGTTGGGATAGTCCCATATCGGTTGTGGGATGAGACATAACACAATTTATAAGAGCGATACTGTACCCACCTATCAGGCTAGTCTTTTGGGGGAAGATGGCCCAAACCCCTTGGTTGTTGCTCTATAGTTGGGCTTACAGGTATAGCGGTGCAACGGCCCCAGGACGCTGGTTTTGCGGACTCGGGATCAGACACTGGTTTAGCAGTCCGATGGCACTCTGCAACATAACACATGAATAATATGGATAGAGAAAAACTACAGAATCCCATTCCAACGGTATAGGGCAGAGTTGTCCGATCAAATCCAACACGCCCCAAGCCAACCTTTCGGATAAGAGTAAGCCCCTTCCTCTCTGCTACACGTCCCCGATCTCTCTCTCTCCCCCTCCCTCATTGATCTGTCTCTCTCCAACATCTGGCCAGGAAGGGTAGCCGGCGAGTCGATGGAGGCAGGCGGCCGTCCCCCTCCCCTCCCCTCCTTCACCTTTGGCACCACCCCTCCACCTCCTCCTTCAACTCCGGCAAAACTTCGACGGAGGCAGCTGGGGAAGAAAGAGAGATATGAAGGCTCGGTGTAGAGCTCAAGAACGGATGGACCCGGCGACGGGCAACATTGGTCCACTCCGTGGCCATGTGAGCTCACCAAAACTTCTTGAAACTTTAGTTGAAACTTCGTGAAACTTTTGGCTGAAACATGTTAAAACTCTTTGGCTCAAACTTGATAAAACTTGAGTTCCAAAATCTGAAACTCGGTGAAACTTTGGCTTGGAATCTTTAGGAAACTTCTCGAAACGTGCAAAACTCA
Organism: Hsuehochloa calcarea; assembly: GCA_036346395.1. Lineage (NCBI taxonomy): Eukaryota > Viridiplantae > Streptophyta > Magnoliopsida > Poales > Poaceae > Hsuehochloa > Hsuehochloa calcarea. Next base: position 35,868,770 of record CM070597.1, read on the forward strand.
CCAAGATATGAAACTTTTCAAGTGTTTTCTTGAAACTTGCTGAAACTGTATGAAACCTGTTGCTATACCGTTGCAATACTATACTGTTCCCTATTCGCTTCCATATGGATAATATGGAAAAATGAAAGTTCTAGGAAGGTAGACACATGCGAATTTCTAGAAACACCAAAATGAAGTTTCTAGGAAGACAGTACATGCTAACAGTTAAAGTGATTGAAAATTCCATACCTCCATAGCAGTGAGGTTCTTTTTGGGGAGTTCCTTTCCAGACCGCTTTGACTGGAGATCCTTTGCCAATGTTTCATAGATCATAAACTGAATTGATGGATTGCATACCTGACAATTTACATGGTTAAACCTGTGGAATTATGTATATAACCACTAAAGTTTGGTTGTGATGCTCTGAAAAACAGATAACAAACCATGATTAGTGTTGGAACAAGTCCTTTCCAGAATCCTCTTATGCCTGACTCACGATAGACCTCCCGGACCTGTTTAGTACTGGTCAAAGTAAGTACGGTCATGTCTGATAACTTCATTTGATAAGTTGAAAAAAAATAGCAGGACTCAATACTTCAGGTGCCTGTTGTAGTTACTGTTCAATTATATACATTCAAGTTTTTGCAGATAAAATTTATAATTTTGTAGGGTGAAATAATTAATCCTACAAAACATAAAGTGATTTGGAAAAGATAATTCAAGAATTCTTGTATTCTCTATACCCTAAATATTTGGTGGAGTGTATTAAGATGTGGTCTCGACCTATCTGGTACTTGTAGGCTCTACAGTTTAAGGACAACAACTCCAACAGAAATATCTTGTATACCTCTCTCTCTGTGTATATATATATATATGAGCTGTACCATTCATTCAGGAACGACATATTTCTTTTCTATGCTGCACCTTTTTTTTAATATAGGAGTTAGACGTAGAAAGAACGGCTGGTAACTTGAGAAAAGGAGTGCTCACCGCTTGAAGTGTGCCATATGGACGAGGTTTTTCAGAATCAAGTTTAGCCAACCTCTCCTTAAAAATTGAAACCTGCATTGAATTGGCCCTAGATACTTCCTTCAGTAAAAGCTCCCTCTTAGACTCCATGATCTTCCTTTCTGCCTGCGTATGTGTCTGAAAAGTAGAAAAAGGGCAATTAACTGATTTGCTGCAATAAAATTTATCAGATATAAATAAAATTTTATTTTTATTTGGAATAGCATATAAGCATATTTGAATTTAGTAGTGGTTGCATTATTAGTACAAGCCTGGTAACAACAGACCGCATGGACATCCAACAAATTTCACAAAAGGATGTCGCGGCCTAATAACCATTGTGCTTTGGCAACTCTGTAATGAAAGGGACCCAGTCTCATGGATTCCTTGACATCATCAAAGACAAGGTCAAAACACATACTGAGAACGATGGCAACCGCAACACTTCTTAACTTCAATAGGATGTAACAGGGACTAATGTAAGCATTCCTCTATAGGATCAATGCTGGTGTGTTTCAGATAGTAGAACTCATTAGCCCTGTTTGGATACTCGTAAATATTTTGTAACTCTTTTCTTCAATGCTCTCATGATTTTTTTAAAAACATCATTTAACAAAGTTTACCTGCATACGTGTCACAAGAACCCATATCGGAATGGTAAGAAGAACATTGATTGACCTGCAACAAAGAAAAGTTTCCATGAGCATGCCTAAAGATCAATGATGCAATATCTCATGCAATAATGTGTTTTTTATTTACAGAGATGCAATGCAGTTTTGATCACTGAAACTAAAATATCTGCCACGAACAGAACTGCAACCCACCAATATTCATGATCAAAAGTGGATAATCCAAACAGATACGACATGGATGAAAGGACCACCTTGTTATCCTTATTGACTATTCCTATTATTAGTAGCTTAAAAGTTTATGTTCATCCCTGTTTGGCAACAACTTTCCTTTATTTTTCTCCCTGCACCCAACACATGTCACATCAGAGTTAGAAAACCCGGCCGGTAACCGCTTGTTACGCCGTGGCAATCGATTAACGGTTCGGGCGATAGGAAAAACCGCCGGCGATTTTTTTTTTTGATTCCTTTGCATGTGCAAGCAGCCCCTAATGCACCTTTATTCCTTTGGCTGCTCCCTTCAGCTTTGTCTTCATTTTGCTTAATGATTGCCTCCTCTTCCCTTCCTCTCTCCTCCATTACTTCATTTGCACAACCAGGGCAGCAAGCCTCCTCTTCCTTCCTCTCTCCCTCCATTACTTCATTTGCACAACAAGGGCAGCAAGCCTCCCTCCCTCTCCCTCCATTAATTTGGTTCCACACACCCAAGAGCAGCAAAGAAGACAAGCAAAGCAAGCGTAGCAGGTTTGAAACTTTTTCTTCTACTTGTGGAGTTTTTGAGTTCATTGTTTGTAGGGACGAAAGAGAGATCGTAGTGTGGAAACCATCTTGAATGCATATGTAGAGGGTTGCACATTTGGACCAAGGGTGAAATACTAGAGTAATTATAGTCAAATACAATGAACCAAGGGCAAATCATTTGTTGTAACAATATTCATGATCAAAAGTGGATAATCCAAACAGATACGACATGGATGAAAGGACCAAGGTGATGAAGTTAGATGACTGTAATATTAGGAATAATAGAACCTTGTTATCCTTATTGACTATTCCTATTATTAGTAGCTTAAAAGTTTATGTTCATCCCTGTTTGGCAACAACTTTCCTTTATTTTTCTCCCTGCACCCAACACATGTCACATTAGTGTACTCACTAAAGATAACCATTTCATCTAGAAGTTGCCATTGAATCTTTAATGGTTGGAGGGGGCAATGATCCATTAAACAACTATGAAGGGTAAATGTAGAGATATGATAAGATTATGATTAACCAGAACAGAAACCATCTTGGCTGGAAGGTATTACAAGGTTACAACTCAAAGTGAATCAGTGCTTCGGTCAGTCACAGAAGCCTTTGTTGGACTGGCACCCAAGCAGTTGGAATGCCCTCTTAGACCAGCAATAGATAATTGACTAGCCCATCCAGCCATTTCTTGTTTGTTCCCGCATTTCAAAGAAAATGACTGCCTGGTCTATTGAGCAAATGTTGAAGCTCCAGGTTGACATAAGTGATGTTTGGTAATTGCGGTGCAAGTAGATGACTTACCCAGCAACAGCCGCAATAGCAAGCCAGGAGAACATCCCAACAGTGCCATCCCCTAGGCCCTTCTTACCACGAGCAACTGCTACATCTTCCACCTTGTTCTTGAGAAGCTGGTAGAAGTAGTAATAGATTCCCTGCAACCACAAAACCACAAGCAGGATACGTCGTAAGTCGTAAATAGGAGTACATGGAATTATCCAAGTATCATCGCACCATGACAAACAAAACACCACAGGTCCGCAGTTGTTAGAGAATAATGTTGCACAATCACAGAAACACACCGAAATTACAAAACTAGTGGAATTTACCTGCGAGGCAGCGGTGCCGACAAGAGAGGGCTTGAGGCCGCTGTACAACCCACCCCACCCTTCCGTTTGGATCAGCTGCAGTTACTTGATTCCACGCTCGTCCATTAGGACATCAGCAGCTGCAACTCCAAATAAACTACAATCATACGAGGAATCACCTGGAGCATCTGGAAGAGGGTGGAAGTGTCGGCGGAGGCGCCACCACCGACCTTCTTCTTCTTCGCTGACCTCTCCGTCTGCTGCCGGGTGTTCACCTGCTTGGGCCGTCATCAGGCAGCGAAAGGAGTGAGCTGATTAGGGGCAAAGGAAGAGCAGAATTAGTACTTAGAACGAGAGGTGGAGAGGGTGGTACGGTCTGGAGAGGGTAGGTGATGATCTGGGCGATGATGCCGCCGCCGGCGCCGGCCAGCCCATTCACCACCGCGCTCGACATGCGCCAACCAAACAACCAAACGCAATCAACAAGCAGCGCAACGAATTGCTGTGAGTTGATGGCGTAGTGTCGTTCCAAAATCGAGTCACCTTGCTGGATTAGATGCCACTGCTTGTTTGGTGGGGCCGCGCAGTGCAGGCCAGCCGGCAGAGGCGTGCGCCGTGCTGCCGCCGATGCGAGACACGGCGCCGAGGTGCGGGGCGGGAGGGTTGGCTCCGGGAGTCCAGAGATGAGGGGAGTGAGATCGAATTGGGGAGAGGCAGCAGGCAGGTTACCACTGAGTGGAGGAGGGTGTGTACCGCGATTTTTCACATTTCCCTTTCCTTCGCGGGATTAGGGGAGCAAAAGTGGGGGAGTAAGCTGTGCTTGGGGCTTTTGGCCGCTTGGGCTTTTATCGTGTTCCGCTTACTTGTCGACTTTCAAGTTTCAAATTTCACTCGGATTTTTCACAAGGAGGCCCCTATGACTTTCCATTGTCCGATTTATGTCCTCCTTCATTTACTTCTGAAATGCAGAAAATTGTAGAAATTATCAAAGGGTATTGAGACTGTGCAGTGAACAATCCTCCAAGAAAAAATAATAACAAAATGTGAGTGAGTGCGGTTCGTGATGCGATAACCTACACTCAATTGTTAGATTAACCTGATTAGATGCCTCGTTTCCTGCCTCGATTAATTATTCCTTCAATACTTTTATTTGTTGTCGCCACTTAATTGATTATCACCTATAGATAGTACTAGAATCAATAACATAATATAATCTCACCGTCGCCTGCATAACAACATCCTCTAATCTCATTTATCACTCAATCCGGTTGACACACAACCACTATGTTTCATCTCCAATTTGACACTCAATTACCACCATATGCAATTACCATCACAAGCTCATCATCCTACTTATCGTTCTCTCCAACCTATTCTTTACATGGTCTTAAAAATATCTTTTTTACAGGATTAACATTTAACGTGCTTTGTCTTTATGGTGTGTGATGTTGACAACTGCAGTTCCTAACCCATTATATGAAAGCCAAAAACATTGTACACTTAAAAAAATATCTTTTTTAGGGTAGCTTTAAAAATCTCTTCGATCTATAATTATCTAACTTGAATGATACATGACGACAACTGCAGTTCCTAACACCTCGTATGAAAGCCCCAAAAAATTGTACACTTAAAAAATAACTTTGATCTCAAATTTATCTAACTTGAACGACACATGACTATCAGACATTTCAATTTTATCATGTAATTGACCAACTTTCTCTTACGTCCTCAGTCTAAACAGATCCACTACCATTTATGTTCGAAAAATACAAAATTACAACCGTACTTTTTTTTACTTGATGAAAGGTGGGGATTCAATTTCTTTTGGAAAAGGAGATGTAACACCTGCCCATTCTCTGGGCCCAAAATACTACCATTACATTATAATTATCCCAAACTTTGTGCAACTAATTTAACAACTAAATCTATTACAACAAAAGTGGCTATCTAGATAAACCAGTTTACAGTAATGATAGCATGTTAAGTGGCTGTGCTATTCTCTCTTCCCAATGCATGCCATTGTCGTCGTCCACCTAAACACACAAATAAACAAGAGTAAGTCCGAAGACTCAGCAAGTACATAATAGAAAATGTAAACATTGTCATACAAATATATCCATAACATTATTTCCATCATCCTCCCCACATTGATGCAATGCAACAATAATCTACATGCTCATTTGTTCATGCATCTCGTCAGCTAATACCAGTATCGCAGAGTGATCACCTGTCGATGACACACTCTTCTCCTATCTTCGTTAGGATAGGGTCCTTACATTGTAGGACTTTATCTAGTCCCTACAGATGTAAGATTTCATCTAGAGCACTCTGGATTAGTCATGTATATTTCTCACCAACCTCACTGGAATAGTTACATTACTTTCTCAACGACCTAGCTCGTGCATTCTTATCATGATGCAAAAAGCATATGTCCATTGCCATCATTAACAGGGTGTCGGACCCCGGGTGTCATACAACCCCGAGACCATCTGTGCATACCAAGCTAGTCCCATGATCAGTAGCTAGCTCGCACAGTTGCAACAAAGATGTTATCATATCCATACAACAACGAAGCTAATGAAGCAGACAAAGTAATATTAGTTAACGGCAAAAGACCTTATGGTCAAGTTCTTACAAAAGTCGCCACGCAGGGCTTAGCAACAACAGAGTTTCTTGCAGCGGAAATCCAAAATAACATGGAGCCCAATCGACATGCCCACAGGCAATCGAGTGGAGGACGCGACTTAGTTCGCGAAGTCTTCAAAGTAGCATTCCTCGTAGAACTCAACATTCCCTAATTCTCCTGCTGGGACTGATCAACAAAGGGCATAAAGCCGTGAGTACATAAAGTACTCAGCAAGTCGTAGAGAAATGTATACACATAGTATTCATGCCAGGCTTGAACAAAGGTGGCTTTATGGTTAATTTGTAGAAGGCAAGTTTAACAATAAATACAATAATTAGATTGTCAAGCATGATTTTAAAAGATTAATACATAAATAATCAAGTTCTTTGAAACAAACAGTAAACCTCCCGTTCACTTCCCAACCAATCCAACCAAACCTTTCCATCAAACCAAATTCCATATTTTTGAAAATGCTACCCCTTGCGTGAAAGAATCCGGGCATGTCCATAACCGGGGATACGGCTATTCGAATAGATTTTGACACTCTGCAGAGGTTGCACAGCTTTACCTACAAGAGATAAATCACTTGTATTGTCCGCTCAGACACTTTCGAGGCATGCGACTAAGCGATTATCACAAGGCCTTTACAAATGTCCATTTTGCATCGGTTCTGCTCGCTAAGGTTTCGCCCTCACGGCCCCCTCTTGCGCCTTTCCCATCCAAAACAGAACCGACTCAAAACTTCCCTAATTAGTTGGCCAGGTCCGTCCCATACCGGACTTGTGGTTGCACGCTGAGACCCAGATCAATGGCGTACAAGGTTAAGTCCTTAGTTGGCCTCTCAGACGAGACTTTTCGCATCCCAATGTGCCTCACGCACCCACCTTCACCACCGCCCACAACCCCGAGCATAAATCATTTTTGATTCATTCCCGACCAAATGGCAATCCCTGCCATGGCTCAACATATTTTAATTATAGTGGCCTCACACCACAATTCTATAGTGTCATTAGTCAAATTCATTCATTCTTTGAGCATGTGATCGTAAAACCCACGGGTAACTAAAGCAAGGCTAAGCAATAATACGTGCCCATGTTGGTAATACAATGATGTCCAACTAATAATAACCATCCTATGGTGTCCATGGATTTATGTCATTCAAGGGGACATACATTTCATTTTCAATTTATCAAGGAGGCATAATGACAATTTGGTAATTATCTACTCCCAAAACTATTTTTAATAAAACTAGCCATGCATGATAATTTTAAACAATATACTTTTTAAAAATGGGTACAACATGGTCAAAGGCCTACGACTTGCCTTCGTTGACGAGTAGCGGGTCTTCGGTCGTCGGGTCGATGAAATCTTCCGAAACGCCAGAATCTACACGTGCGAAAAGAGCAATAATAAATAAAACAGTACCAAATGAACTCTAAAAATTACAAAACTAGAACCAAATGAAAGAGCTCGATTTTAGATGAATTTAGAAATTTGGATCACCCAAATCGGAGTTCGGATGAGAAAGTTACGGCCGAAGGAAGTTTCAAACCACATAAAATGATAAAAATTGGATTTTCTTGAATTTACGGATTTATTTTTCTACTGAAAAACCCGGGGAAAACAGTCAGCGCCGCGCAAGCACATACGCGGCAGCCACGTCAGCGAAAACGCCGACACGGCTGCTGACTGGGCGCCACGCCATCGAGGAGCGCGAGGCGCGGAACCGCAGTCATCAGGCGTTTAGCGGCCTTGGCGGCGAGGCGAGGCACCAGGAGGAGAGGGGATGCGAGGAAGCTAGCGCGCAACCTTTGAAGTGGGACGGCGGCCATGCGCGCCAGCGCGAGGAGGAAGAGTAGCGGCGGCGGAGCTCGGCCGAAGGAGGAGGGAAAGGGGAATAGCAGGGAGCCAGAGGCGAGAGGGAGGGAGGGAAGGGGTGGAACGAGGAGAGGAGAGGGAGGCGGAGGTGATGCACGCAAGTAGGGCGGAGGAGGTCACGGGCGAGAGGCGCGCCGGAGGGGGCACGGGCGGCGAGGAAGGAACGCGGCAGGCTCGGGAGCGTGCTGCGCTTGGGGCAGAGGGAAAGGGGGGAAGCGGTGGCCGAGGCGCTGACCAACGGGGTGCGGCCAGACGACGGGACCAAGGCGGGCGGCGGGAGACGCGTCGGGAGCTGCAGGCGCTCACGGGCGGAGAGAGAGAGATGGAGGAGGAGGCATGGGGAAGAAGGAGGAATAGGGACGGTCGATGGATGCGCCGTCCGATTTTTGATCGGACGGTTGGGGAAGAAGGGAGGCGCGGGCGAGGGAGGGCCGGAGGATAGCGATCAGACGGCCGATGGTGAGGGCGCGCGCGGGAGCGGGACGCGCGGAAGCAGGCCAGCGCGGGGAATAGGGATTGGGCCGAAGGAATTCAGCCCACAATAGTGAAGGGGATTTCCTGGGATTTTTTTGTAACACCCTGGATATTCGAAGCCAAGATGTCACCTAAAAGACCTAACAAATACTAAGAATGTACAACAATATCGGGTTAAACAGGATTAGATAACCAAATTCCAAAGGAACAACGATAAACGATTAACAGTTTCACGAGAAGGAATAGAAACATCCATAATAAAACATACGACGGGCGATACCAAAATTGGATTATTACAATTTGGAAATTTAACAAATAGTTGACATGAATGAAAGATAACAATATTATTTCTTATTTGATAAAGGTGATGTACAGCGTGCTGGACTACCCCTCAAAAGGTCTTGCCCTCCTCCTCATTTACCTAAATAAAACATACAAAGTAAGGATGAGCCAAAGACTCAGCAAGTATTTTAACAGACAACAAAAACCTTAAGCGAACAAAGCAAATCACAATCTGCTTATGAAAAACATCTCTGAACGTTTATGGATATGAACGAAATGGAATAATGCAATGAAAAAATGGACTGCTCACAACTTATACCGGTATAGTGAGTGACACACCCGTCGGTGTTCACTTAAGCCCGTACTTAACAAAGTACGGGGACCTCAAATACCGTATGAAGAACATTTCATACGGGTGTCCAACATTGCCCACATTGGAGTGGTGGGTCTTATGTGCCCATTTTGGAATTGATGGGGCTTACAAATTTCCACTCCCGTGGTTCAAATGAATCGATGCATGAACATAATGCATTTTCATGAAATGAACGTCTATCACACATCAATAGAGAGTAACACATGGCATACAAACAAACTCATGAAAATAAGTCTAGTGGTACAGTCACAAGCAATAACGTCATTGAATAATAACGGACAAGGTACTTGCCTTCCGCGCTGTGACGTGTTAGGAGGCAACGACGGTGTTTCTCCACTCACTGCCCCACCGCCTACACAAATAAATAATAGAAATAAGACTAACAAGACATGACGTGCTACGAGCGTTTTAACATAACCCTCTAACAAACCAAACGTAAACAATGGCTCAAAATGACGTCCTAACTAATCAGCTCAATTTCAGCCCTTTTGATCAGCAGTACGAGAAAAATCGTAATTAAATATCTATGACCCATAATGACTTGAACCCAGTGCTCAAATACTCTTAACGCACCAGGCTACGAAACTCTAGTTGGTGGGGTTCTTTGATTCGGCCAAACCAGTGGCCTAAACAACAGTTGAAAGCAACTGACAGACATCTGTCTAGATTGTAGAACAGTAGCAAATAAAATGATATAACTTTCAATATACTGATCCAATTGAGGTGATATTTATCAACTTGGAAAGATAATTGAAAGATCTACAATAACCTATTTGGGTGGAGGTTCTGAATATGACTCTAACTAGATCAAAACCGAGGAACAAACCGACAGTCCCGGATCCAAGATGCAGAGCAAAGACGTTTAAAAATTCATATCTCCCTAACCGTAAGGCGAATATCGTGATCTTAGTGCCAAAAGAAATCTAACGATCTGAGAAACAAAACTCTAGGAGACAAAAACCCGAGATTCGGCCTCTAAAGGGTCGAAACTGACCGCGCAAGGTGACGGATGTGTTCTGGAATTTTCAAAACAGGAACCGATTTAGATCTAATCAACCATTAAGCAATCAAATCGAATCAAACTACGACTTGGATCATTCGTTACCCTTGAAGACCTGCAGGGAGACGTGGATCCACCTCCCAAAGATCTTCCCCCTTTTCTCCTCCCTTCCTTCTCCAATGGCCGGCCACCACAGGGACGACGGAGGACCGGAGACGCCGGCGGAAGGAGGTGACTTCGGGGATCACCGGGCGACAGCCGGGGAGGTGGAGACGGGGAGGAGGAGGCACCAGATCTGGGAGAGGAGGGATGGGGTGGCGGACACAAGGGGAAAGAGGAGGAATGGGGAGGCGGCTAGGGTTGGGCGCCCCTTGGTCGGCCCCTTTGGCCACCCTTGGTAACCTCCCCTCTTGGTCATGAGGCATGGGCATGGCCAGTTGTCATATTTTTTGCGAAAAACTCCCTTCTCTCACAAAAATTCTAATTCTTTGAATTCTTTTTCGTACCCGAATTCTTTTAAAATCTCCCGATTCGAATCCGGGTATTACATTTTTGATTTTTCAGAAATTCAAACAAATGAAAAGCTATTTTAGAAAATAGTAAATAGAGTTCAAAAATTCTAGAAAAATTCATAGAAATTCCTTGAATTATTATAGACTTAATAAAAATAGTTTTAACTTTAATTTTTCTTTAACTTTTGCAATTAAATTAATTTTTAATTTTGGGTAAAAGGAAAAACCATTTTTAAAATCCAATAAATCCAAGAAAACTCTCAAAATAATAATTTTGATTTTAAATACCAGAAAACTCAATTAAACCAACTTTAATTTAATTAAAGTTTGATTAATTCATATTAAACCGCTTTTGATTCTGAAATTCCCAATTAAGATTTTGGCAATTAAAAGCAAATGGTTCTTGTTTAAAATTTTTGAAAATATTCAAAACTCTGAAAAAGCAGGATGCTACACAAGGTAGCCTCATTGCTTACCCTGTCCCATCATCATTGCCATTACCATGTAAGCATCATTATAAAACAAAAACATCGCATATTTCATACCATTTGCATGATACCGCTCTACCATGCACTTACCTGTTAATCAAGCGGAGCAGAGCAACGTGCGGATGGCGCTGTTCCGGAACCTCCACCTGTACAAGTAGTCAATCAGAATCAATACATTACAGCATTACATTCACACATACGGACGACGTCGTCCCTACGCGCAATCCGACACGAATAAACCCCTCACCGGGCACTATTCTACTGACCCAATGCCCAAAATAATAATAATAATAATGGGTTAGGGAACACGTCGTGTAGACTCGCGAATAAAATTTATCTGTGCGCCTAAAATTTCTTCCCTCTTTTTTATGTTCTCTTCTTCTTTTCCATTCCTTTCTCTTCTTTCTGTTCTTCTGGCTGAAGCCGCTCCTCGGTCTCCCCTTATCTCTTCCTCCCCACCCATTCTATCTCTCTTGCTCTCTTGCTCCCGATGCTCCCCCACCGGCTCCTCTGCTTCCCCTCCGGCTCCACTTCCTCCTCCGTGAAGCCGCCTCCCACGGCCAAGGCCGACGCCGCTCCTGCAGACGCCGCCTTCAACGCCACCTCACCAGACAATGCCCAAGTCGCCGCCCGAGCTCCCCTTGCGCCCGACCGTCCTATGGTGCACTGCTCCCGTGGGTGCCGCTCGAGCTGGCCGCCTCGCCATCGGCCTCCAGCGGCCCGAGCTCCAGTCGGCTTCCCTTCTCTCCTACACGGCGGCCCGACCTCTGTTCCTGCGCCCAGCTCGGCCTTCGGCCGCCGTGCGCCTCCCCTGTGCGTCGTCGCCTCCTACGAGCTCTACCCCGGGACGGTCTTCTCTACCCCTCCCCTTTACCTTACGCAAGAAAGTATAGGATAGAAATGGAAGGATGGGGTGACATACTTCGTTTGTTGGTCTAGGAGTGGGCAGTGGCGATGATGCTTGTGGAGGTCTTAGCTTGCTCTTACGCCCTTGATGATGGGGTCGGCTTTTTCGTTGGTGCTGGCCGAAGGCAGTCATCTGAGGTTATCACCTCCCCCTTGCCATCCCCAACTCCTCGTGCTCCTCTCCCCCTTCACTATCTCTTTGCGTTTGGCTTTGAAGGTGGAGGTGAAGGATCTAGACCCGCCATTATGAGTTAATGGAGTGTTTTGGTGATTAATGACAGATCTAATTGTGAGACTAATATTTCCATTGTTATTTAGTGCATAGTCTCGTTTGGATAGAAAGGTGAAATTCAACGAGGTATGCGATCGATATCTTAATCTTATTTATTGTTGCATTCCTCGGATCCAAAATATAGGTTAAACTCAACCATAAGTGAAACTTGAATATGTGCATATGTTCCTATTACACATCTGTGTATGCACACATTTAAGGGGAGTTTATTCTATATTTTGTGGTTTCATTAGTATTGATCCATATTCCATCTTCCACAAATACTTGGGATCTTTACTTTGAAACATATCCGTATGGGTATACAAAACTTGTGTAGTCTTTGTATACTTATGTTTTGAGTATATAGAACATGTGTAGTTCGTATATACTCATGTTTCGACTATATAAAACTTGTGTAGTTTTATATATTCATGATTTGAGTATAAAGAACTTGTAGCTCTCGTATACTCAAGTTTTGAGTATGTAGAACTTGTGTAGTTCTCGCATACTCATGTTGTGAGTATATGTATGACTTGTATAGTTTATATATATACTCATAACGTGTTACTTTTATCAAATCAATTTATGTGATTGAAGTGGTTATCATCAATTACCAAAGAGGGAAAGATAGATGTATCTTGTCCCACCATTATGTGTTAATGGTATGGTGTGGTAATTAATGATAATCATATTATGGAACTAACATTTTCCATGAGTTGGATGAATAGGTTATGTTCCAGGATGATGAAGACTTGGGGTGATCATGAGTTGATCATCATGTCAAGAGCTTGGTAAAGGATGCATCATGTGTTGATGCATGTGAAGACTCGGGATGAAGAAATCATCATGTGTTGATGATGTTCAAGACAAGATCCCGAAGTGAAGAAATCATCATGTGTTGATGATTGTCAAAGTCAAAGACCCGGACTTGAAGTGTTGATGTGCGTCATCAAGCTTCAAGAAGATGCAAGGCAAAGGTATGACTAGCTAGGGCTAAGGATGTGTTCCTAGTCTTTTACCGGTCTTGGTGTTTGGTTGGTAGACCGGATTGATAGTATATGATTGTCGTACTATTAAGAGGGGTCTTGACTAGTAGTTTGAGTTAGTCATGTGTTGATAGCTCATTATGTTTGCTCTAGCTCATCTATGCATTGAGCTATTATTTGCGAATGTGTTTTGCAAATAGCCGAGGCTCATGCATTTAATCTTTGTAGCATAGGACTATATTTTGCAAATGTGTTTTGCAAAATGGTTGAAGTCCATGCACCTTAGCTTTGTAGCATGACACTGTTATTTGCGAATGTGTTTTGCAAATAGTTGATGCTCATGTTTGATTTCTTGTAGCATGTGACTTAAGTTTGCAAATGTGTTTTGCAAATAGTGTGATTCCATGCACCCTACTCCTTGTAATATGATTCTAAAAGTTTGCAAATGTGTTTTGCAACTTGTTAGGAATCAGGTTCTTGATCCTTGTTGGCATGGCTTGTCAATTGGCAAATGTATTTTGCAATTGAAGTTGTTGAAAAAGTCGTTGCTGTGCTCTGTCAGGATAATCGGAAGTTCCGGCATTGTAAGTGCGGAAGTTCCGATTATCGGAAGCTCCGGAAATTCGGCGGAACGTTTTCTCCAGAGAGTGCCCTGTTTGGGACTTAGCCGATTTTCCAGATGTGCGGTAGTTCCGGCATTGTATGTGCGGAAGTTCCTCTCGGAGGAAGTTCTGATTTAATCGAATAACATTTTTTTTCCAGAGAAGCACCATTTTGGGACTTAGCCAAAATTTAGAGGTGTGGTAGTTCCGCTATGTGTTGTGCGGAACTTCCGAAGATCGGAACTTCCGTAACTTGGTTGGCGGTAGTTCCGCACTAAAATTCCAACGACTAGTTTCTCGTCTGAAATAGCCGTTGCTGTGCTTTTCTCTAAGGTGCGGTAGTTCCGGCCGATACATGGCGGAACTTCCGATTGCCCTGATTTTTCTGGGACTTTGCTTCCAACGGCTAGTTTTTGTGTGTGGGCTATATATACCCACCTTGGCCAGTTGTGGAAGGTTGCTGGTGATATTGTGAACCTCTATTGAGTTCCTTGAGCTAAAGAGCAAGCCTCTCCTTTCATTTGTGCATGTGTTACCTTAGGTAGTGGATTGTGTATCCACTTGAGCTTTGACACTTGATTAGTTCAAGTGATCGTTGAGTCTTGTTACTCTTGGTGTTTGCCGACACCTAGACGGCGTAGAGGCGTCGTGCCCGGTGATCTTCTCAAGAAGCTTGTGAGAAGGCCCGGTGTGGCTGTGAGTGGTTTGGTGCTCGCCATCTCCGGAGTGGAGGAAGAGCAACCATAGTAGAGTGAGGTGTTGGTTCGGTTTGGAACCGATCCAAGTGGTTGGACTTACCTCGGAGGTGTTGGCTTAATTAGTGGAGCCGGTCCAACGTGGTTGGGTTTACCTCAACGTGGATTAGGGGAGACCGGTAAATCTCCGAACACCACGGTAAAACATAATTGTGTCCATCTTGTTTTTATCTTGTGCTTTATTTTGAGATATTTACATTACATGCTTTAATTGTTTATATATCATTGTATGATTGCTCTCTTGTATTGTTGGTGCACTTAGTTGAGCCTAGTTGATTTAGGTTTTAATTGTGCAAAACCAATTCGCTATTAGCTTCCGCACTTATATATTGGTTTAGCGCGAATTTTTTAAAACCGCCTATTCACCCCTCTCTAGTCGGCCACCTCGATCTTACAGGAGACAGTTGTGCTCTCGGTTGTGGTTTGAGCTCCTGCTCTCGGTTTTGCCTGGAAGGAGACAATGTTTATGCTGTGGGAGGCTTTGGCTGGCTATGTAAAACTCGGTCTTATCCCCTTGCACATTCACTGTGGTGGGCTGGTCTTATCCCTCCCCCTATCTTATCCCTTACCCCTTCTCCCTCCCTCCTATTGGCTTGGTCAAAGGGCACTATTTGTTGACTTTTCTACCACGGACGATAAATCGGTCAAAATCATGGGCGTTGGATTTAATTGCCGAATGATGATGCCCACATACGTGAGAGGCGCCGACCGGCCGCAGACGGTCTAGGAACCTCAGTGAGCAACAAATTATTTAGCATTTCTAAAGTTGAAGGGTTTTGATTGCAAAACCCCTTCTTATCCCTATTGTTCTCCCTTAGATTATTCTCTATTTTCGCTTTCCTTTTTACTGACATTACAAGAGATTCAATTAAAAGTTAGCACACCATTTCCAAAGCAATTCCCTATGAAACAACATTACTATAAAAGCTTCGCCCCAAGTGATGTTTCCGTATTTGTATCATGAGGAGGGGGCAAAACGCAAAGCGAGAGATACTATAAAAGCTTCGCCCCAAGTGATGTTTCCGTATTTGTATCATGAGGAGGGGGCAAAACGCAAAGCGAGAGAGGAAAAGTAACGCAAAAACACTAGTAAAACCCTAGCTTACCGGAGAGAGCGCCGAGAGTCCAGCTAGTCGGAAAAGTGAGGCGGGGGCTGCTCAGCTCGGCTGCCACCAAAGATGTTTTCGCCGGCGATTAGGAAGCCCCACCTCCTCCACCGCAGGGACAAGGAGGAGGTGTACCCTTCACCTCCTCCTCCTGCTCCCGTCCACTCCCCGTCGCCTCGTGGATTCGCCGTCTCCGACCGCCCCGCCACAGGCACCCCGGCCCCATGGAACTCCTCCTCCCTCCTCGCCAGGTGCCTCTTTCTTCTCAACTTTCTTCGATTTCACCAGAATCACAGCATTTCATCGCATGGTCGTATCTAATTGAGGCGTCCGGAAGCGAGCGATGCGCAGGAACCCCTTTGCCTTCCTCATTGCAGTAGTGTAGCTCGTTTACCACAGATCACTGAGCTCTGATATTTCTAGATTTTGTTTCTTTGTGCAAAATTCCAGAATTTCCACATCGAAGCGAACAGACAGGGCTGGCGATTCTGACCAGATCCAGCCGGTGCGCGTAGCTGAGTTTCCCCAAGTCGTTCGGAATGCACAAGCCAACCTTATGCAGAAGAATTTTTCTGGTAACTGTTTTCGCTTGGTGCTCCTGCGCTGTTATTCCAGTACTACTTTGCTTCTACCATACTTAACATTGGATGCCTGCCATGCATCTCTTGTAGGCAAGAACATACTTGCAGGTGGTATTGACAAAGAAACATCCCTTGCATGGGTGATATGTGGAAATGAACTTTTTATCTGGAGCTACTTGGCTTCTGTTGCAAAAGACTGTCTTGTACTTGAGGTTCCGTCTTCTCTTATTGGAAACAAAGACGCGAAGTCCCTCTGTGGTAATCAGTGGATGGTTTGCATCATAACATGGGCTAGTAGTGGTGCATCAACAAGGAACAATGGAGATATGTTGCACCGAAGAAGTTCGACTGGTGTTATCCTCTGCAACAAGAGAACACAAGCTATTGCATATTGGCCTGATATCTATGCTGAAAGTAGCAATAGTCCAGTTCTTAGTGCATTTAGCTACACTGAGGCATCTGCAAGTCATGGTACATCTGGATGTTTCAGGTTTAACTCTCTTATTGCAGCTGCAGTTCCAGGGCATATTCATGAATGTATCGCTATAGCTTCTGAGCTGGGAGGCGCTTTATGGATGTTTCAATGTTCACCAGCAGGAATTTATCGAAGAGAAGTCCATCGGGATACATTAGGAGATAATGACACTGAGCATTCTCAGAAAAATAATGGTGGAAAGTCATTGGCTTGGCTACCAAATAATGTGTCATCCGAGGATGCTGACCGAAAGTTCCTTTTGTTGACTAGCCATGAGGTACAATGTTGGAGCATCTCACTCTCGCATGACATCAATGTAAAAAAATTAGGGTCTCAGGAAATTGTTGGTAGCGATGGAGATTTGGGCATAAAAAAAGACATAGCTGGGCAGAAGAACATCTGGCTTTTAGACATGCAAATAGATGAGCTTGGGAAAGAATTTAGCATTCTTGTTGCTACCTTCTGCAAAGATCGGGTGAGTGGGTCAAACTATACTCAGTATTCTCTTCTGACAATGCTGTACAAACCTAGCCAAAAATTTTCATCCGAAGATAATGTGGCTAAATGTGAAAGGTTTTTGGAGAAAAAAGCTCCTTCTCAGGTGATAATCCCTAAAGCTAGAGTGGAGGATGAAGAGTTCTTGTTCTCCATGAGGCTAAAAACTGGTGGTAAGCCTTCTGGTTCTGTAGTCATCCTATCAGGTGATGGAACAGCAACGGTGGCCATCTACTGGAGAGGTTCCACCCGACTCTATCAATTTGATCTGCCTTGGGATGCTGGAAAGGTTCTGGATGCTTCCATTATCCCATCTGCTGAGGACACAGATGAAGGAGCTTGGGTTGTTCTAACGGAAAAGGCAGGAGTCTGGGCAATACCTGAAAAAGCTGTATTAGTTGGTGGGGTTGAGCCACCAGAGCGCAGCTTATCACGAAAAGGTAGTTGTAATGAAGCGGTTGCTGAAGAGAAAAGAAGAAGTCAGGCATTCAGCGCCAGTGTTGCTCCCAGAAGAGCTAGCTCTGAGGCTTGGAATGCTGGAGAGAGGCAAAGGCCAGCATTAACTGGCATAGCTCAACAGGCTGTGGTTGATGAAGAGGCTGAAATGTTACTGAACCGACTATTTCATGATTATATTTTGTCTGGTGCAGTTCATGAGGCACTTCAAAAGCTTAGAGCAGCAGGAGCATTTGAGAAAGAGAGTGAGATGAACATATTTGTTCGAATGAGCAAATCCATTGTAAACACATTATCTAAGCACTGGACAACAACTAGAGAAGCTGAATTTCTTGCTTCAACAATTGTTTCATCCCTTGTTGAGAAGCAGCAAAAACACGAGAAATTCCTTCAGTTTCTTGTCTTGTCCAAGTGCCATGAAGAACTCTCTTCAAAGCAAAGTACGAATTCTCTCTTATCATCATTATGTTTATTATTTTGTGCTCATATTATCCTTGTTATAAATAATCAGACTCATTGGTTTCTTTACTGTTCGGAATATCATGACATTGATGGCATTTTTTATTGGAGTTAGGAGCTGTTGTAAATCATGTGAATAAAAAAAATTCTTTCTAGAATTCTAGTTGATCTTAAAGTTGAGTGCAATAGCAGAATTGCTCTTGCCCGCCTGCCATCTGTGTACAGTTACGTCAAAACACTGTTAATCACCTAGCCTCTTGCAATCTTACTATCACGATACGCTGTGCTTATTAGCCATTTGTCTTAGAACACCCCCGCCCCCCACCCCACCCCCGTCCCCCCAAAAAAAAGTACTAAAGGTATGGAGTATGGTAGGGCTGTAGGGACTACAATATACAGGGAACTGGGTTCTGTTCTTTGAGTTTAATTGTCACTGAATCATTTTCATTATGCTTCTGTTTGACAAAAGAAACAATTTGGTCATTCTGTAGGAGCTGCAATGCTAAGTGTTATGGAACATGGTGAAAAGCTCTCTGGAATGACCCAGCTCAGAGAGTTACAAAATGCGCTTAGCCAGCAGCGTTCAAGCATACATTTGTCACCTCAGTCGAACACCCAAACTGCTGGTGCACTTTGGAACCTCATTCAGTTGGTTGGTGAGAAAGCTCGAAGAAACACTGTTCTCTTAATGGATCGTGATAATGCTGAAGTGTTCTACAGTAGAGTTTCTGATATAGAAGATCTATTTTATTGTTTGTCTCATCAACTTCGATATATTATAACTGGAGAAGAACACCCATCTGTTCAGATGCAACGTGCACTTGAGTTATCAAATGCTTGTATGAACTTAGTTAAGGCAGCATTGCACTACAGAGAGGAGCACAAGGATTGGTATCCTTCTCCTGAAGGACTGATAACATGGAACAGTCAGCCTGTCGTACGGTACGGAATCTGGAGTGTGGCATCCTTTGTTATGGAGCTTTTGAGAGAACCAGGTGCTGCAGACATGTCAATGAAGTCCAATCTATGGTCTCAGCTGGAAGGACTCACAGATATCCTATTGGAGGCTTATATAGGTCTGCTAACCGCCAAATTTGAACGTGGGGAGGAACATGGTGTGTTAGTCCAAGAATACTGTGAACGGAGAGATGAACTTCTTGGATCCCTTTATGACCTTGCAAAACAAATTGTAGAGACAAAATATCAGGTTCGGTTTAACTCTATGTCACTATTTGCTTAATGATTTTCTTTACTACCTTAAGGAGTCTATCTTTTGCAACTTCATGTTGTCCCTTGATTTGCCTGTTCTAGTATTTTATTTGTTCTATCTGATAGTTGTTCCTTCATTCCCTGATAAAATGATGTGGTTACTTAATAAGTGCATATCTTATTTAAGTGATGAAGCACCATCCTACCAAAATGATGGACTACTGAGGTTCTAGCTTGATGTCATATGCACGCAATACTAATTCTGGAAGCACTTTGATATTTAGGTAGGCACCATTTCAATACTGAATCCGTGATTTCCAATTAAATTGATATTCGGATGAAATTTGGATGGTTTGCTGCTTGGTTGGTTGTCCAATTGATTTTCCCCTTAGTTATTGTGTCGAGCAAGGATTGAAATCTCGGAACCGGTGGAAAACCTGGCCGGCGGGTGGTAACGGTAACCGGCCGGTTGCCAGAAAAACTGGGGAAAAACCGTTTGAAATTCGAAAAGTGAAATTTGAATTGAGTATTTTTAAAACCGGTTACTGGTCCGGTTACCGCCAAAAACTGGGAAACCGGTTGAGAAAACCGAAAAACAGAGAAAACCGGTTATGGGCAATTAGCAATTGTAATAATGCAAATATTAATTAGAAAGTGTTTAATGAAGTAACAATCTTGATACATAAGGAGCTTCATGTTTAGTTATAATTAGAAAGTGTTTAATGAAGTAACATTGTCTAAAAAATGTTGGGGTTTGGGAGTACAATAATTCAAACATATTTGGCTCATACAATAGATAATCTAGCACAAAAAGGCCTAAATCAACCTAAGAAGTGCATTATGTAGTCATAAATTTAAATTTAAATTTAAAACCGATTTTTTTTGTTTGGTTACTGTTCATCCCACCCCTCCGGGTTTTCCGGTAGCTGCCGGGATTTTGATCCTTGGTGTTCAGTATGGACTGTACATGTATTGACTCATAGAAATATCTGATCATAACACAAGTATTCTTTGGTCAGCTGCCATGAATGTAAGTTTGTATGCAATAGATAATAACTTGACATTAATGAGCAAAAGGCGGTTTCTGCTAGGATGGCATTTCAAATCACAAAGAAGCATGACAAAGGTCCATTTGGACAATTAGCAATTTTATTAAGGCACCGGTTTTCTGGATTACTGCTGTTATCAGTTTCTTGACATCATACTTACATGTAGCTGTGTATGACTGCTGTCAATTTGGCACTTTGGAATTTGTAATACGACTCGATCTTAATACGGAATACCTAATATTTGTTTGTTTCTACCAGGAGTCAAGAGAAGGCGCTGACAATCTGGATCTGAAAGAATCTATATTTAGAGAGGTTACTTCTCCTATTTTGGCAACAGCTAAACGGCATGAAGGGTACCAAACATTGTGGCAGATTTGCTATGATATCAGCGATACAGTTCTCCTCCGCAATATCATGGTATAATCACATGACCATATCCCAAATTTGTCTCATCTTCCTACTGCTTGAACGTCGAATGCATTATGCAGGAGATAACATATTGTATTTTTTTTTTCAATGACCTAGCATTTAAGATTAGATTATTCACTTCCGACCAAAATATGTTATGGGAAATGGTTCTTATGTTGATCTTGTGTTGCAGCATGATAGTGTAGGGCCTCATGGGGGATTCAGTTTCTACGTTTTTAAACAGCTAATCAACAGGGGCCAGTACGCCAAACTGTTAAGGCTGGGTGAAGAATTCCAGGAAGAGCTAGCTAATTTTCTGAAAGACCGGAATGACCTTCTGTGGCTTCATGAGATATGCTTAAACCAGTTCTCTTCCACTTCAGAGACTCTTCATACCTGTGCTCTGCTTGCGAGTCCTGACGAAGATGGTGACCTCACAAGCAACACAAAGCCACTGTCCTTTGTTGAAAGAAGACGTCTTCTCTATCTCTCTAAAATTGCTGCAATGGCAGGTTAGGTGTTTCTTCTGTTCTATTTTCCTGCTATACCTTCGGCTGTGCACTGAAAACAATAATTCAGGAAGCTGCAGCCTGAGAATTTAGATTTTGTGGTTGATAAAAAGGTGACATTCTCATATCTTGTGGGCTTTATGCAAAATAGGCTTCCAATTTTTTTAATGGTGGATGACAGTAGTTTATCAAGTGCTAAGTTTATGTGAGGAATTCCATGGTTCTCTTCATCATTGAAGTTGTTTCACATGTTTAGGACTTGTATGCATCTGCAAGCTCTTGCACAGTCTCATGTGGCATGGCACTCAAACATTTTATCATGATAATTTTTGTTCCTAATTCTACTGAACTTTTCACAGCATGGGAAATGCTTGAATACTTATTGTCTAGAAAATTATTTTAGTGAATGGAACATAATTTTGCATCACTCTTTTGTATTAATTCCTGTTTGGTAGATGACATGAATTCTTAATTTTTCCCTTGGATAAATGGATTCCTGATATATTGCAATTTTTAACAAGTAGGTAAGGAAATTGATTACGAAGTGAAGGTTGCACGGATAGATGCTGATATCCGGATTCTAAAACTGCAGGTGAATTGTCTTAAACAGAAAATATCATCTTGTATTTCTGTTTTCCTAGTCATGATATTTGCTTCTGAACTTCAATGTAAAAATGCCATGTTGTTGCATACTCACCTTTACATGCGCACCCATTGTTGGTAGGGCTAGGAGCCCAAAATCTACCCAGGGGTGGATCAACATATGTGTGATGTGTCCTCATGTTCCATATTTAGATGCATGACATATTTCCAACTCCTAGAAAGTTATATAGTTTTGTCTTATGTACCTTTAATTAAAGTATATCCAAGCTGTACAAAAGAAGAGAAACCCTGCAGGATGGCATTTAGGTGGATTCGTTGTCTTTTCGAATGAAGTAGGAACGAACAGTTGACCAATTTAATCTTACCTTTTTCTTTTCTTTACAGGAAGAGATTGTTCAGCATGACCCAGAATATGCACATGGCAAGTGCACAAGCAAGCTACTTCGTCCATCAGAACTGATTGAGATGTGCCTAAAGAAAGGCCGAGAGCTTTCTCTCAAAGCTTTTGAAGTATTTGGTTGGACAAGCTCCTCGTTTCGGAGCTCCAACAGAGGCCTTCTAGAGGCTTGCTGGATGAATGCAGCCAACCAGGATGAGTGGGTCAAGCTTTCGCAGGCATCCACTTCAGAAGGTTGGAGCGACGAAGTCATCCAAGAATCCCTCCAAGAAACGGTCCTCTTCAACGCTTCCAGGCTGTGTTATAGCCCAGACGCGGTGGTCTATGACGGTACATTTGAGGAGGTGCTGCTTGTGAAGAAGGAGGATGTGAATCTGAGAGGCTTTGAGAGCAAATGCTTCTCAGTGGAGGAAGTGCTGATGCAGCACAAGGATTTTCCGGATGCCGGTAAATTGATGATGACCGCAGTGATAATGGGCAAGGAGCTATCTTATACTGTTCCCACGTCTGAAACTGTGGAGATGGACTCGTGATATTGTCAGGCAGAAAGACATGTAGGCTAGACTTCCAAACAAGCTTCGTTTCCTTCGTGATCGCCATCTGGTTGTTGCATAATCACAAAATCGGAGTTTGTTTTTTTTTGTCTTAGCAGCACGGAATGTGTAGTTCCTGTTGTATTTATTGTGGGCGAAAAATCCAATGTAGAGACTGCAAGAGCATGCCTTTTTAAGGCATGAGCTATAGCTTGAAACAGGCTGTTTTTTTAATATTTGTGTTGCTTTAAAAATGTATACATGGAGATGGAAATTGCAAAACCACGCTGCCCAGCGGGTGTTCCCATCGTTCACATCATCTAATGTGCATCGAGATTCATGCGTGCATATGCGCTTGCATATACGGCCCAGATACCTTATGGTAGTAGTACGGTACAGTACGATCTACTTGTTGGGCTTCTAATAAGTCAGCCCAGCCTTGCAACCACACGGCAACACAGAACGGAAACATCACACACGGCAGAAGCTTGCCTCCCAGGCTTGTACTCATCGTCACTGCCCTCTCAGATCCCAAACGAGTAAACGACCAACTCCTTCGCAGGCGGAGGAGGGAGGAGGGGGGAGATCACGTCCGAATCGAGATCGCGAACTCGGCGGCGTTGCGTGCAGTGGCGACGCGGTGAGCGGAATGGCGGCGGCGCTGGCGCCGGGGGTATCCCGGAAGCGGAACCAGACAGACAGCCCAGATCTACTGGCCTAGTTGGGCTGTCAGGATCCGCGACGAGGCAAGTCTGACAATGCAGTTCCGCTCGCCGGTTTGGAAAATTTCAGAGAAAATGTGAAATATGGTAGCTAAGATGAAAGAGTAAAGTAAATATGAGGCAGAACTAGGGTTTTCATTCATGTATTCTTCTGATTACATTGCGGCGATATATACTCGGAAGTCTGCAGTCTCTCACTGACAATTTCATTCAATTGAAGGTAAACAGTAAATGACAAAAGAGATTACAGGAAACAATAATAACTAGACGAGTTGCTAGCTGATGGATGCTGATGAAACGCCATCTTTCACTAACCGTCGTTGGATCTTCATAACCCACCTTCATCCTTGCTGTCCATTCAATTGAAGGTAAACAGTAAATGACAAAAGAGATTACAGGAAACAATAATAACTAGACGAGTTGCTAGCTGAAGGATGCTGGTGAAACGCCATCTTTCACTAACCGTCGTTGGATCTTCATAACCCACCTTCATCCTTGCTGTCCAGACGATCTGACTGAATGAAAGGGTATCGACACATCGTAGTCGTTCGTTTACTAAAATGTCCCTCGCGCCAACTAAATCTAAACCGGACTTCCCATAAATATGACAAGTGCCCTCCTCTTCATATCCTTGTCCTCAAGGATGGACCGTGGACATACTCTTGCTATGAAATCTGCATCCTCCCATGTTGCAGCTTCCCGAGGTAAATTAGCCTAGTGAACCTTTCATTGAACCTCAGGTTCCTTGTTTCTCGGTATTACCCTTCTTTCCAACATAGCAACCGGTTCAGAGAGTATGTGTCCCTCTCCATCTACCAATAGTAATTCTCGGCTAGGGATTACCATAGGGCCAATGTGTCCCTTCAGCTGACTGACTTGAAAAACCGGATGAATTTGACAACCATTGGGGAGTAGTAGTTTGTATGCAACTCTACCAACCTTTTCTAGTACTCTGAAAGGCCCATAAAATTTGGAGTGTAGCTTCAATGTTCGGTGGAATCCCAGAGCATTA
Organism: Hsuehochloa calcarea; assembly: GCA_036346395.1. Classification (NCBI taxonomy): domain Eukaryota; kingdom Viridiplantae; phylum Streptophyta; class Magnoliopsida; order Poales; family Poaceae; genus Hsuehochloa; species Hsuehochloa calcarea. The sequence continues at coordinate 35,893,382 of CM070597.1, forward strand.
TGTCTGTAAGGCTGCATTTTCAAATATATCATTCTTCCCACTTCAAAATTTCTTTCTGCTCTATGTTTATCAGCAAAATATTTCATTCTGGAGCTGGCTCTTTCCAAATTTGTTTAAATGGTTTCAAAAGCAACCCTCTTGGCCTGGAGTCTATCCCTTGCTTCCTTAGTTATAGAATCAGTTAACATTGCTTTAGTCACTAGAGGAGGGTTCATACCATATAATGCTTCAAAGGGAGTCATTTTCAGAGCTGTATGAAATGAAGTATCCTACCACCATTCGGCTTGAGATAACCATGAGTGCCATTTTCTTGGACTAGCAAATGCCATACATCTCAGATAATTCTCCAAACATTGATTTACTCTCTCAGTTAGTATGCACTACTCAATCTCAATTTGACCCCCAAAGCCTTAAAGAGTTCTTATCATAATGTACTAGTGAAGATCATGTCTCTGTCAGCGATAATCACCGTGGGCCGGGTAAGCCATGTAATTTATAGATATGATCTAAGAAGAGGTCTACTACATGTTGCACTGTGAATGGGTGTCTTAAAGACAGAAAATGAGCATATTTGGTGAACTTATCAACAACTACCAGGATCACATCCTTTTCTTCTGATATAGGTAACGCTTCAATGAAATATAAAGTGATGTGAGCCCAAGCCATGTCAGGTACAGGCTAAGGTTGCAACAACCCTGGGTATGAAACATTCTCTGATTTGTTTTTTTTCTAACAAACTGCACATTCCTTCACAAATGCAATAGCTCTAGCTTTCATTCCAGGCCAGTAGAACAACAATTTCAACCTCTGATATGTGGCTCTCTCCCCAGAATGCCCCCCCAATGCAGATTCATGGAATGAACTCAATATCTGTTTCCTGAGATTGTTGCTAACACCAATGAACATCCTCCCTTTGTACCTCAAGATTCCATTCTATAAGGTATATGGTGGAGTACTGTTGGCATCAATTCCCAGTTTCCTCTCAATTTATTAACATTTATCATCATCTTGATAACTATGAGTAACTTTAGAAATCCACACAGGAATAACCACTGTGATTGCCATGTTTTGTTCAACACAAGGAACTTTAGATAATGCATCAACAACTTTGTTCTCTCTTCCTCTTCTATACTCCACTTTGTAATTGTAACCCATTAGCTTGATCATGAGTTTATGTTGAATTCCATCAGTTAATCTCTGCTCAGATATATACCGTAGACTTTGTTGGTCAGTCCTGATAATTAGACTAGCACCCATGAGGTAATGTTTCCACTTTTTAGTAGCTTCCAATATAGCCAATGTTTCTTTATCATAAGTGGACATTGCTGCATCTTTTGGTCCAATTGCCCTGCACATAAAAGAAATGGGTCTTCCTTGTTGCATGAGTACAACCCCAATTCCATTGCCAATTGCATCAGTTTCTAAGACAAAAGGTTGGCCAAAATCAGGTAAAGCTAGCACCGGGGCATTGGTCAAGGCATCCTTGATTTTTAGAAAAGATTTCTGTTGCTCATCACCCCATTGGAAAGCATTCTTTTATAGGGCATTAAACATGGGCTTACAGATTAGTCCAAAATCTTTGATAAACCTTATGTAGTAGCCTGCTAGCCGAAAAAAACCCTTAGTTGAGTTATATTTCCAGGCTTGGGCCACTCCCTAACTGCTAATACTTTTTCAGGATCTATTGCCTCACCATATTGACTAATGATGTGACCCAAATACTCCACCTGCAACTGTCCAAATACACACTTACTTACTTTGCATACAATTGATTTCTTCTCAATACTTCCAAAATCTACAACAAGTGTCCTTTGTGATCATCCATGGTAGGACTGTAGATGAGGATATCATCAAAGAAAATCAAGGAAAACTTCCTTAGAAATGGTGACAGTATTTTGTTGATGAGGGATTGGAAGGTGGCAGGGGCATTAGTTAATCCAAAAGGCATCACAAGGTATTCAAAGTGACATGTGTGAGTGCTGAATTCAGTCTTGAAAATGTCAGAAGGTTCCATCTTGATCTGATGGTAGCCAGATCTAAGGTCTATCTTGGAAAAGTATTTAGCTCCATTCAACTTATCCAGTAAATCTTCAATAATGGGAATAGGGTATTTATTCTTGATTATGTTAGCATTCAACTACCTATAATCGATGCAAAGCCTCTAGGACTACCTATAATCGATGCAAAGCCTCTAGGTTCCATCTTTCTTATTTACTAGAATGGCTGGAGAAGAATAGAGCCTCACACTAGGTCTGATAGTACGACTTTTCAGCAATTGTTCAACTAATCCCTCCTTTGCATCTTTCTTGTAATGAGGTAGCCTATAGGGTCTTGAGTTTACAGGTCTAGCATCAGGGATTAATGGAATGGTGTGATTACATTCTCTCACTGGAGGCAACTGTTTTGGTTCTTTGAACACATTAGTGAATTCTCTATGAACTAATTGAATCTCGGGTGGTATGTCTTGCACTTTATTTCCAGTCTTCAAAATAGCATTAAAATATATGACAGCCTCAATCACTCCTTTGTTCATCATCTTCTTCAACTATAATACATTGATAATACAATCTTCCTTTGGGTAAGTCTCATAATTAAACTTCACTGTCCTCCTTCCTTCTTTACAAATACTGAATTCTCTAGTTCTCAAGCTGAGACTGACAAGACTGTGGTCATAAATCCAATCACTCCCAAATACAATGTCATACCCCTTGAGCTCCAATAGCTTGAAGTTGGTATGAAACTCCTCTCCTTGTATTTCATATGGGCATTCCAAACATTATGAATCACTGGTGAGTATACTACCATTTGCAATAGCCATTCTAACATAAACATGATTGCTGATTTCACATTGAGCCCTTAATGCAGCTACAGGTGTTATGAATGTTGTGGTACTCCCACTGTCAACTAGTGCAATGGCATTTGTTTTTCCTATTTTAACTTTCAATGTGAATGTACTTGTCCCTGAACTAGTGCCAGATATGGCATGCACTGAAATATGCAGTTCTTCTCCTTCAGTCTTATGTTCAGGGCTGCTAGGGGTGTAGCAAAAACCCCATATGTATTTTCTTCATTCACTTCCTCTTCATCCTCAATTGTGATCAAATGAAGCTGTTTCTGAAACTTACATACCTTGCTGTGTCTAGGCACCCAAGGTTCATTGCATTTAAAGCATTTTGCTCCATTCCACTTGTTTCCATTGCAAGCAGTGGTCTTGTCACTAGATTCTTGCTTGGTCCCTGCATTCTTCCATTTGTTCTAAGTACTTCCTTGATATTGCCCTCTTGAATTGGTACTTTGATTCCAAGAGATATCCTTCTTGTATGATTGACTATTCTCATAATTCCGGGAATGGGAATAGGCCTCCACCAATGTTTTGGGTTCCAGAGATTTCAGATGTGTCTTAATGTAACCCTTCAATCCTAACACAAGAAATACCCTTCCTTCAAGGTTGAATTGTTTCTTTTAACCAGAGTCATCATATTTTCAAATTTGTCAATGTAAGCCTCTACTGTCCCCTCTTGATTTAAGCCTCTAAATTCTTCAGTTATCTTATACTGAGTCTTAGCTGCAAATCTCTTTTTGATCACAATACAGAAATGCTGCCATGACAGAGGTCCAATGTCAATCTCATTGCTGCTAATCCATTGATCAACTCTCCCTGTAAGATAAACCTTAGATATAGAAACCTTTTGCTCATCTGGTGTCTTAGCCAATTCAAAGTATTTCCTAGCCTTTCTTATCCAAGCTTCAGGCTGCTCTCTATCAAACTTAGGAAATTCCAATTTGGGGGCCGTGCTGAACTATTGATTGTACCGTTTCCATTACTCATAGGACTAACAGGACATTGATACTGAGTATGGTACTGCATCTCTGGGGCTCTAGGCCATGGGTAGTATGAATTGTTATGCAGTGCAGGTATATATGGTGGTACATATGGAGGATTAGAGCTGATGTATTGTGGAGCAAAGCTTCCATTTGCCATAACCACTGGATACATACTCACCCCAAAGGTTCCATTGGCTACATTTGGTTGGTTACCAGTAACTCCTTGATCTTCTAAGTGACAAGTCATTGGTACATTCATGCCCGGAACATTTTCCAGTTGAAACTTGATGTGGTAGTAGAGAGCTAGTATTTGGTGTTAATGACATACCAAAAGGAATAGGTGATGCACCCTGCATTACTTGACCTATGCCCCCCCTTGGGAGCAAATGAATGCCCGTTGCCAGGGGTCGCATATGGATATCCTGCTGGAGTGAGTGCTCTAACATCCTGGTTGCTGCGCAACCTACTGGCATTGCCCTCCATATTCACCCAGTTACTTACCACTTCTTCTCCCCCTGTCTTGTCCATCATAACTTTCAACATATCCATCATCAGATACAATTTGGATGAGTTTTCTTGAATCTTTTCAAGAAACTGCCCCATCTGAACCTCAGTGTTCTCAGCGTTTTCCTCTATTTGTTGCTGCATCCGCACCATCTCCTTCTTCATTACTTCAATATCTCCTATTACAGTCAACCTGACCTCCTTATCACTAGATCTACCGACCTACGACATCCTTTCGTGCGCCTCCCTAGCAATTTGGGGATTCTACAGGCAGAACAATAGTCTCCCCAACCTTTACTGCTAGAATCTAGTTCACTACCTTCTCTGGTCGATTTGAGTCTCCCTGAGCTAGCTCTGAAATTTTACTGAGGAAACTCATTCCTCAACCCTCGCTACCCAAGAACCACTCAGAATCCACCCGCCACTGAGAATCAACCTTGCTCTGATACCATATTTTCAGGATCCGTGATGAGGCGAGTCTGACAATGCAGTTCTGTACGCCGATTTGGGAAATTTCAGATAAAAATGCAAAATATGGTAGCTAAGATGAAAGAGTAAAGTAAATGCGAGGAAGAACTAGGGTTTTCATTCATGTCTTCTCTCGATTACATTGCGGCGATATATACTCGGAAGTCTGCAGTCTCTCGCGGACAATTCCATTCCATTGATGGTAAACAGTAAATGATAAAAGATATTACAGTAAACAGTAATAACTAGATGAGTTGCTCGATGGATGCTGGTGAAATGCCATCTTCCACTGTCCACCGTTGGATCTTTATAGCCCCTTTCATCCTTGCTGTCCGGACGATCTAACTGAACGAATGGTATCGACACATCCTGGCCGTCCGTTTACTAAAATGTCCCTCAGCGCCAACCGAATCTAAACCAGACTTCCCAGACACCTGACATGGGCTTGCCCTCCACCTTCTACGTGCAAAACACCGCGCAGGCGCGCCGCAACCTCGAGTCCTCCATCGAGCAGCGCGCGGTCGCCATCAACCGTCACTTCCTCGACGCCTCCCTCCCCAACCACAAGGTGCGCTAGTTATTGGCGTATTGCTACCCACCTCTCCTCACATCACGCGTTAGTCGGTTTGGTGATTGCTTGGTTTTGCTGTTCGCGTGCAGGCGTTGGATCGCGTCGACGGGGATGTGCACGCGTTCAACGACTCCTGGAAGAAGTGAGTATGTGAACTGTGATCCATTTCTGCATTTCGTTTTCTGCTCTGCCTGCCTGGAAATGGAACTGGTTAGTACCAGGATTGGCTTATTTTTGCGTTTTTTTAATGTTAGGTTATGCTAACAGTTATGTAGATGTAGGAATTGCTACGTTGTACGAACACGTTTTTTTTTTTTGGGTGAATCCTTAGAGGTTGGATATAGAACCTGTAATTAGCATTTTATTATGGGTCCGAGCCAAGACATTAGAGTAGATATAGATAACGCTGAACTGTAGTTGCAAAAGGTTTCTACCATGATGTTATGTTGGCTCAGTTTGATGTTACTTTCCTCTCGACTTGCTACATGTTTTTTCGGTTAACATAGTTTGGCATTTTACTTACCGTTAAGAGTCAAATCCTTCTCTCACTATTCTAACACTTACTACCCAGTACCCAAACAATTTAATTGTCTAACCATACAAAGTTTGTTCCTTAGTTTGGTCTCCTATTAAAGCTCAAGGCATGCTTCCTTTGTCTACTACTTTTGATTTTATTCTCTTTCATTATGTTAGGATCGAGGAAGCATTGAGCAGTTGTAGTTCAAGTACGGGGGATATCATCAGTTCAACGGAGAGGTTGCAGGCAACAAGAACTTGAGGTTATCACTCAGCGCCAAGAAATTGTATCATGTTTCCTGTGGGATTACCAACTTTCGAATGAAGAGGTACTTTAACAAAAATCAATCAATTCAATGATACTTTGGTTGCTAAAGTGTGGTGTCTTATTCATTTTCTTTGGGACTAAAATCTTGAGTATCTTTGTTTGACCTTTACCTCTTGTTCTTTTGTTAATAGATACATGCGCTCCGAGAAGTAGAAATAGATGAGGTATTCTTTAAAGCGTTGTTGCATGTCCAAGAAATTCATTCGAACTGCAAGGTACTGCTGCGAACACACAACCAGGTAATACCACTTTGTGCTTGAATTTTTTAGCCTTAATTTTGGAGATCATAAACAACTCTGTGATTTCTGTAGTAGATAAAGATTAACATTCGCACTTTCTCTTATCAGTCCTTCAACCCAAATAGAAGATGGGTTTTTTTTGTCTGTAAAAAATAGGGCTCTTGTTCAGGAAGTTAAAAAAAGAGGGCACTTTCCTAAAATAGAAGCAGTCAATTGGATATTTTAATTGAGAACTTTTTAGCTCGAAATTTTCCCATATCATGGATTTCTATTAGTCCGAGTATTGCCAAGTACAGAGTGTACTCAAATTAGTGTGATCTTTTTGGTGTTGCCAAAACTTCTAGTAGCTAATTTCGTATAGAGGTAGCTGTGTTTAATATCCTTTTTTTTAATATATTTCTTCATCGTGCTGGTTTGGAACTTATGGATATGATGTCCGTGTACCAAGAAGGAGCTTACGAAAGCTTATGCAGGTACGGGTTGTCCTTCTATAGTCATCTTTTTTTATTGTTCCTTTTACTTGCTCTCGATCTTAGTGTTTACTCGATAATAGGAGATTGGATTTCCATTCCACCTGCTTTTATTGCCAATGACACTACAACACTTCAACATATTCTTTGGCAACTTTGTTAGTTGTTGATTTATGCTCTTATTTGACCTTATTGATGGTACATTGGTACCAAAGCAAGGATATTTAATCTAGTGTTCATGAAATTCAACTACACTTTATTTCATTCACTAGGCGCTAGTGAGAATAAGTTCTCAGGATAATTACTGTTGAACCATTGCAGATTACTTCATTCAAATTTTCTATTGCATTCTGTTCTTTATAACATGATTACTTGACATTTGATGTTCAAGTGGTGCAATTCATTTTTCCTTCTTTTCAGGCGGGTTCAAGCAGAATGTAAAAAATTAGGCGATAGTGACAATCCTGAAGTAAGTGAACTTTTGAAGAAGGCTGTTCGCTGCCTGAAGGAAAGGCCTGTTCTATTTAAGTACTGTGCAGAAGAGGTATGCCATACCTTTTCCATAGTGACATTACCGTAAATTTACCTTTTACCTAGTAAAGTTGTTAATTCAAATGATATCTGACGGTGAGTGATACAGGTTGCCAATATGAGGCATCATGCCTTGTTCAGGCGGTTTATAAGTGCTCTTACTAGAGGTGGACCCGGAGGACTCCCAAGACAAATACAAGTACATGCTCATGATCCTCTTCGTTGTGTAGGTGATATGCTGGGGTGGCTACATCAGGTGTTTTCCTTGTCCTTGCTCTATCCTTAATCATAGTGTAGGAACCGATAAGTGACAAGTTAATTTAGTGTTTCTTTCCTTTTTTTTCATTCCAAATAGCGTGCGTACACATGCATCATGCATCTGTACCTTAAGATATTTCTTTAGCCATTCTAAATTTTCGATCTTTAGTTTGTGAAGGCACTGGCATCTGAAAGAGAGCTTATAGTTGCATTGCTTGACCCGGACGAGATAACTGACAGTGGCCCAACTACTTGTCGTCTTTCTGTAAGAGAAGGTGATTCCTCCAAAGGAGAGCCTGATATAACTTTTGTTCCTGAGAGAATATTTGAAGGGGCATGCTGACCATTTAAAGTTCGAGTTGAGCAAGTTCTGCAGTCACAACCAAGCCTACAAGTTTCTTACAGACATAGTAATACCTTGGAATTCTATGGTTACACGGTGAGTCTGAAATACTATTTTTTGCCATTTAGTAATCTAAGAGTGGTCCTGTTTACATGTAATTTTTTTTTTCTATTCTAGATATCAGAACTGTTGGGTGGAGACATCACTGTGCAATACAATATGGTCACTTGGAGATGCAGCACATTTGACCTTCTTCAATATCCTGAAGAGTCGTGGAGAACAGTTATTGCGATTTCCTCCACTTGTTGCTGTTGATCTCTCTCCCCCACCAGCAGTGAGGGAAGGAATTCCTTTATTGCTTGAGCGATGGTTCCTGCTTCTGGGAAAAGGCCAAACTTTGATCCTGCCATTTCTGCAATACTGGATCCTATAATTCAGGTGAGCTTCCTGTTTTTCATGTGCTTTGTAGTTTACAGATATCTAAAGGGCGTAGTTAGCAAACTGAAAACTCACATATTTATCCTAGCCAGTATCTACTATAGTTATCCTAGCCAGTATCTACTAAGCACTCTTTAATGATTTTTTTTTTCGAAGATAGGGATGTACCACCCTAAATTCTAATGCTACTGTAATGTGATGGGCAGGGTTCACAATTTCGGCGAAATTTAGGTCCTTTCGTTACCCTCCGGAAGAAAATTAATTCGTTCAAATTTTTTCGTTTTGTTTGAATTTAGAGGTTGAAGAGAGTAAAAACCAGGAAAGAAACATCTAACTGAAGGTAGGGTTCACAATCTACTCGCTGTTTTTGCTGTTTTCCTGGAGACCAGCGATCGAAACCCACTCAAGGCGTTGATTTTTGCAAATATTTTTAAATTTTAAATTCAAATTTGATCCAAACCGTTTGAACAAATTTCTTCCGAAATTACCGAAAATTCGGTCATTTCATTGCCCACCCAAACAAAAATCTCAAAGAAATATTTTCCCCGCGCATGGAGGCATGGGGTCTTTGAAGTATCTGTATTTGGCCTCCTTCGATTCAAGCAAGCTATCATTATTCTACTGTTGCTGAATGTCTTTTTCGTATATTACCATATTAGTTGATCAGGATGCTTAACACTCTACAGTTTGCACATCTATTAGCTCCACTAAGCCAGCCCAAAAATGCTCCCTTTTTTATTGTAAATAATTTTGATGCTGTTCCATGTGGAATTTTTTGGAGGTAATTGTAGAGTATAGGGTGAAACTTAGACTGTACCTAAACATATAGTAGCAAGTTTGCACTCATTTAGCATCAGCATATATGATTTGTAGCAATTAGCTGCAATACATATAGTCGTCACACTTCGGTTGCTCCAGTTTAGTCATGCAGTTGCTACATAACCCATATGTTACTACAGTCTAATGGTTATAGTATTCGCACTGTTAGGCTATATATAGCTAATAAGTAATAACTAATGTTTTACTACGTCAAGTTTAGCCAATTAGTACAGATGACATGTGCTATCGGGACAAAAAATGGTGCATACTTGCTGTTTTTATACCTAGATATAGCCCAGTGTTTTCATATACAAAATATTTCTTATGTGCCTTTATTCTTGTTACCACAGAATAATGTGATACTATCTGCAGTGTGGTTTATGGGGAGTCATTTACATGTGGTACTGTCACTGATATTGCTGACTCACTCTCCAGATGTGTGAGCAAGCTGCAGGGCGCAAAAGTCAAAAGGTGCCCTTGCAAGGCGTGGTACAACTAGTTCTGATCCTAGTGGAAATAGCAGATATTCAATCTCAGTTGATGCTATTCTATCGAAGAATTCATGTACATCTGTTCTGGTTAGTAGCATAATTATTTTTTGTTTACCATGCATAGAATAACTGGAGTATATTGAATAATATGCGGCCAATGTGATGAGCATATGGTATAGTTCATTGTTGTTAGAGATATATGTGTGTTAGAATAGGATTCTAGATATTATTTGGTTTCTTTATCTGTAACCTGTACTTGTCTATATATACTGACCCTTTGACCCCCTGATAATACAAGTTGTTATTCCTAACATGGTATCAGAGCCCTAAGCTTATCTCTCCGGACGTGCAACTCGTCCTGCCCTAGCCGCCTCTGCCGGCTTCCCTCCCCGAGACCGGCCTCCCGCGCCGTCGCCATCGCCGCTTGCGGTCGTCGGCCTCCCGTGCCATCGTCATCGCTGCTTGCGGTCATCGTGCCGCTACCGACTCCGCCTGGGTCTCCTTCTCCGCCACCGACTGCCGCTGGAACCGCTGCTGCCGGGGCGTCGTTGCCTCTCTTGCCGAGGTCGTCGTTGCCTCCAGAGCGACCCGCCCTCCGTCGCCGCGCTCGGTCCGCTCCGCCCAGCGCCCGATTGTCGGCGGTGCTCGTGCCGATCGTCGTCGTCTTGGTCTCCGCCTCCACGCCTCCGTCGCCGCGCTCGGCCGCCGCGCGCCTCGGTCCGCTCCGCCCCGCCGCTGCCCTCCTCCACCGGGGATCGCCGCTGCGCCGGAGCTTCGGCCGCCGCCTTCGGTCTCCACCGCCCCTCCCTCTGCCGCCTCCGCCGCCACTCGCTCAGGGAAAACCTAATTCCCCGTGGAGGGCGTGCGTCTGAGGCAGGCCGCTCATTTGGGCCGACGGTTAAGTAAACTGGCCCAAACAAATAGCAAAAAAAACCTGTTGTTCTAACCGCCGCGCCGTCCAGCACCGCCTGTTAGACTTCGTTACCTTGGTCGCCGCGCCATTCAGCGCCGCCTACCAATGGGTACTGTTTCCCTCCCTCGCTGTCCGGTGATCTTCGATGGTGTTAATTACACCAACTTCGTGTCTCACATGCGCATCCACATGCGTGGTCTTCGTCTCTGGGGCGTTCTCTCTGGCGATGTCACCTGTCCGCCTTGCCCTATTCCCCCGACGGAGCCTACGTCTATTGCGCTGCCCCCGACAGTCGACAAGGCTGCTGTCGATGCTGCTAGCTTTGCTGATGAGAAGGCTGCATCTGCCTACCAAGAGGCTCTGCATTTCTACATGGATCGATTGACTGCCTACACTCAGTGGTGCGACGACGACGCTCGAGCTGCTGCTGTCTTCATCGCCGATGTCGGCCTCGATTTTCTTACGAGGTTGTGGGACTCCTTGGTCGGATGTGGACTCACCTTCGTCAGCGCTACGAACCCTCTAGAGATGCTCTCTACCTGTCAGTGGTTTGCCAGGAGCACTCTCTTCAGCAGGGTGATGCTACTGTTGACACCTTCTACGCTCAGAGCTCTGCTGTCTGGCGTCAGTTGGACTCTCTTCGTACTGCTAGTTGTCGCTCCTGTTCATGCTGCCTGGCTGTACGTGCTGACCTGGAGTTTCAGCGTGTCTAGAGTTCCTTACTCGCCTTCGTCCTGAGTTCGAGCAGAGGCGTGCCTAGCTTATTGTACGCCACCCTCGTGTCACTCTTTTGGAGGCTCTTACCGAGATACACGCAGAGGAGACTCGTTTGAGTGGTGCTGGTCTGATGCCACTCCCCTCCGTGCTTGCTGCTCGTCCACCCGCTACACCGACTGCTCCACGTTTCAGTATACTGCCTCCTCCAGCGGTTGCCACAGGTGGTGGTGGCCGTCATCCATCTGGAGGTGGCCGTCCTCGCTGCTCCTACTACGACAAGATCGGCCACGTTGAGTCCCAGTGCTATAAGAAGCAGCGACATCTTTCACGCCGTTCTTCTCCTAGCACTGGCATCGGTGCTTCTACATCGACGACTGCATCGACTCCTTCAGCAGTTTCTCTCACTGAGCAAGAGATAGCCAGACTTGACGGCGCTTGCCGCCGAGTTCTCCCTCGGCAGAGTTACGCTCTACGACTCTTGGGCCATGAGAAACCACCTTCTACACAGTCAGGTACCTCCCCATGGATTCTTGATTCAGGAGCATCTTTTCACATGACTTCTGATTCTTCCACTCTATCTTTTATTACGCTTCTTGATTCCCCTGTTAGTGTTCTTACTGCTGATGGTACCTCTCTTTTTGTCTCTGGTCGAGGACCTCTTAGCAATTCATCCTTTCATGTTCCTTCTGTTGCTTATGTTCCTCGCCTCACCATGCAACTTCTTTCTGCTGGACAAATTACTGACCTTGGTTGTCGGGTCATTCTTGACTCTAACTCTTGTTGTGTTCAGGACCGCAACACGGGGGCTCTGGTTGGTTCTGGCCCTCGGCGCCTTGACTCTCAGCGTCTCTGGGAGCTTGACTGACTTCACCTTCCTTCCGCTGCCACCGTCACCGCCAGTCTCTCCGCTTCTGCCACTCCGTCTACCAGCTCTTTCCAGCAGTGGCACCACCGTCTTGGTCATCTGTGCGGATCTCGTCTGTCATCCTTAGTTCATCGTGGTCTTCTGGGGTCTGTCTCAGGAGACGTATCTTTAGATTGTTAGGGCTGTAAGTTAGGGAAACAGATTCAGCTTCCCTATCTCATAGTGAGTCAGTATCTCAGCGTCCTTTTGATCTTGTTCATTCAGATGTTTAGGGTCCGGCTCCCTTCCTTTCGAAAGGGGGCCATCGATATTATATCATTTTTATAGATGACTTCTCTCGTCACACTAGGATATACTTTATGTCTTCCCGTAGTGAGACTTTGTATATCTATAAACAATTTGCCACTATGGTTCGCACACAGTTCTCCACTCCTATTCGAGTCTTCCGTGCTGACTCTGTTGGCGAGTACCTCTCTCATTACCTGCGCAGCTTCCTTGCTGAGCAGGGCACTCTCGCTCATTTCTCTTGTCCTGGTGCTCATGCTCAGAATGGTGTCGCTGAGCGCAAGCATCGTCACCTCCTTGAGACGGCTCGTACACTTATGATTGCTGCCTCTATTTCATCTCACTTTTGGGCTGATGTTGTTTCCACTGCCACATATCTCGTCAACATCCAGCCCTCTTCTGCTCTTCATGGTGAGATCCCGGTTAAGCGTCTCTGTGATCTTTCTCCAGACTACTCTGCTCTTCGTTTGTTTGGCTGCGTTTGCTACGTTCTCCTTGCACCTCGAGAACGCACCAAACTGGCTGCCTAGTCTGTTTAGTGTGTTTTTATGGGATACAGTGCCGAGCACAAGGGCTATCGGTGCTGGGATCCTGTTGGTCGACGATGCGGATTTCTCGGGATGTGACTTTTGACGAGTCTTGTCCCTTCTACACACGTCCTGCCTCTCCTTCGTTTCCTCTGTGGAGTCCCTGTCTTTTTTGACCTTTCTAGATACACCCATCTCTGTCTTGCCCTCGTCCACCCGTCCCACTGAGTCTCCACATATATCTCCTAAGGCCTCTCCGCCGTTGTCCCCTCCTACTTCGTCGCCTGTGGCTCCTCAGGCTCCTTCCACTCTCTTTTACACTCGTCGACCTCGTATTGAGGCTCTTCCAGATGAACCATCTTCCCCTGATGTTTCATCTTCTCCTGATGCTCCATCTTCCCCTGATGGGCCATCATCTCCTCACTACGATCTCCGCGATCGTCGGTCGATTCAGCCTCCTGCCCGTTTTGGTCTTGCTGGTGCAGCTACCCACGAGCCCGTCTCCTACCGGGATGCTGTTACTCATCCTGAGTGGCAGGATGCTATGACCGAGGAGATTGCTGCTCTCGAGCGTACTGATACTTGGGATCTTGTTTCTTTTCCATCTCACTCTCGTCCCATCATATGTAAGTGGGTCTATAAGATTAAGACTCGCTCTGATGGCTCTCTTGAGCGCTATAAGGCGCGTCTTGTTGCTCGTGGCTTCCAGCAGGAGCATGGTCGTGACTACGACGAGACTTTTGCTCCTGTGACCCACATGACCACTGTCCACACTCTTCTTTCGGTGGCGTCTGTTCGCCATTGGTCCGTTTCTCAGTTTGATGTCAAGAATGCATTTCTTAATGGTGAGTTGCGTGAGGAGGTCTACATGCATCCGCCACCTGGGTATTCTGTCCTGAGGGTATGGTTTGTCGTCTTCGTCGCTCTCTCTATGGCCTTAAACAAGCCCCTCGTGCTTGGTTTGAACGTTTCTCCTCTGTGGTCACTGCTGCTGGCTTCTCAGCTAGTGATCATGATCTTGCTCTTTTTATCCACACTTCGTCTCGGGGTCGGACTCTTCTTTTTCTATATGTTGATGATATGATTATCACCGTAGTTGATTCTGAGTACATTGACTTTGTCAAGGCTCGTCTGAGTGAGCAGTTCCTTATATCGGATCTTGGTCCTCTTCGTTACTTCCTTGGGATTGAGGTTACTTCCACTCCAGATGGTTTCTTTATGTCCCAAGAGAAGTATATTCAGGATCTTCTTGATCGCGCTTCTCTCACTGATCAGCGTACTGTTGAGACTCCCATGGAGTTCAACGTTCATCTCCGACCCTCTGATGGCGGGCCTCTTTCTGATCCGACTTGCTATCGTCATCTTGTTGGGAGTCTTGTCTACCTTGCTGTTACTCGTCCGGATATCACTTATCCAGTTCATATTCTGAGTCAGTTCGTTTTCGTTCCCACTCAGGTCCACTACAACCACCTTCTTCAAGTTCTGCGATACCTTCGTGGGATTATCTCTCGCCGTCTCTTCTTTCCACGCTCCAACTCGTTCTGACTTGAGCTTATTCGGATGCTACTTGGGCGTGATCCTCCGATCGCGGTCTATCTCTCCTTCTTGTGTTTTCTTGGTGGTTCTCTCATTGCACGGAAGACGAAGAAACAGACTGCAGTGTCCCGTTCGAGTGCAGAGGCTGAGTTGCGAGCTATGACTCTCTTGACAGAGATTACTTGGCTACGGTGGTTACTTGAGGATTTTGGTGTTTTTATCACTACACCGACTCCTCTCTTGTCAGACAGTACAGGTGCTATCAGTATTGCCCGTGTTCTTGTGAAGCATAAGCTCACCAAGCATATTGGTGTTGATGATTCCTTCATGAGGTCTTGTGTGCATGATCAGATGATTGCTCTTCAGTATGTGCCTTCAGAGCTTCAGATAGCGGATTTCTTCACGAAGGCCCAGACTCGAGCACAACACGACTTCTACCTTTCCAAACTTAGTGTTGTTGATCCACCATAAGTTTGAGGGGGGTGTTAGAGATATATATGTGTTAGAGTAGGATTCTAGATATTATTTGGTTTTCTTATCTGTAACCTGTACTTGTCTATATATACTGACTCTTTGACCCTCTGATAATACAAGTTGCTATTCTTAACAATTGTAACTGTGGAACGTGGTTCACTTAGGCCAACAAAATGCGGCTATTGTGGAGCGACCTTAACAAGCCCATTCTGGTTGAGAATTGAAATATTTTTTTGCTAGCTCATTACTAATTCTATCGCCACTGCAGATCACATAGACTAATTAAATATGTATGTTGTATGTGAAGTAACCTTAAAAAGTTCCTTGTAGCCGCAATACTAAAACTGGCAACTTCTTATAGTTCATTTGTAGTTCTTTTGCAGATGGCATTATTAGATATAGTATAGGAAAACACTTGTGATTTATTATTTGATACATTGCTCTTACATATACTGATATACATGCAATCCGAATTTCCATTCCTTAACACTGACTTTGTGAGGAACGATACATGTTGTGAATTTCATGATTGATATTACTGGCTTTGAGTTTAATTTTCTTTGAGAACCTTGTGGCCATTAAAATCAGATTGAAGAAAGTGTGATTTCTGATGCTGCACTCAGAAACTTTTTTGCTAAGCCTTTGACTGAATAGACTTAGTTAGCTTTAGCTGTGCTGATCAGTTTTTTAACATTTGACTTACATCCAAGTAACTTAATTTTTACATGACTAGTTGAATGCCCGTGTGTTGCTACCATAGTTACCAGAAACGCGGTTCGTCCAAATCGCGGTACGGAATTCAGGTTCGTAGTTCGTCACTTTTTTTTCTTCTAATTTCCACTAGAACATGAACCTCGTACCCTAAACCGGTTTGGGTTCGACGAACCCGGTTCACGATTTGTGGGGTTTTATAGCGAATCCGGTAACTATGGTTGCTACAGATAAAAAGCATATATTGAAAGTTTATACAAATTTGTTAAAGGCATAGTTAACCAATTAGTATATAGGCAAAATGTTGCATCAGGTGTTGTGCTAATAGGAAGGTATGATTGTATGAATCATCAACAAATATGGTACAGTTATGAAAATATAGCAAATGAATCATTATGCTTGCTGGTGGTGACATTCATACACGCAAAGCATTCATTTTTAGATCATTGAACAAATTTAGTTGTTGAAGGCCTTGATATTTGAGCTATGGACATCATTTTCTTCCATCAGCTTGTGTTCAAGGCCTTTTAAATTTTATGTGTAGCTCTTGGCTGCATCAAACGTCCTTCGAACTGCTCACACACATCGCCCTAATAAATATTTCATCAAACATTTTCAGTATTAAGTAATGTTAGCTTGCTGAGATCAAACTTCATGAGTTAATGAATTAATGTCCCAAATTGGAAGCAAATGCACAATCATCGCAGGAGCCAGTGAAATTAATAATTCATAAATTATCACATGCCTATTGAAAGTTAACCCGACTGAATACGAACAGGGAGGGGGAGCCGTGTCTTACCACAAGCTGCGGATCGCCTACTCATGCGCGCCGATCGGCGCGTCGACCCTCGGCTGCTATGGTTGCGTCCCATGTGGCCGTGATTCTGGCCGGATTTTTTCCTCGCTACTGCCGCCAGCGTTGTCTTCTTTGTGCGCTCCCGCCTGACCGCATTTGTCAAGCGACTGGTGGACAGTAAAACAGCGAGTCGTCGAACTGATTTGGGGTCGTGAGCCTGCCAACTTCATGACGGCAGGACGAAGGAGCTCGAGCTCACCTGTGGAGTACAGGAAGCAGCCGCGATAGTGCGAGTCGAGGAATAGTGTGAGGGTGGTGAGAACTACATCGCAAATGCTTTAACGACGATGGCAAACATGGCATTGAGGGTAGATGGCGTACATGAGGGTGGTGTTGGGGGCGGGGCAGCAGATGGAGGAATCGCGACGAGGAGGTCCTGGCACGCGGGGAAATCGTCATGGGAGAGGATGGAGAAGACGTGGGGGCGTGCGAGACGAGAGTCCAGAAGTCGGCGGAAGGATTGAGAAGAGGTGGAGCCACGCGGGGATTGAGACGGCAGGCTCGCACGGGTCCCACCTGTCGGCGCAGATAGGTTGTAGGAGGGGGGGGGAACGCATTAGTTATCACCACTATTGTCTTTTTAAGTAGTAAAGATTATTTCCCCTTTCCTCATTCATTCCATGCAATGTGCAGATGAGTGGTGAATTTACGTCCAAAATCTGCCTCATCGATTGCTTATCAGCTGTTCAGGGTCCATTGATGGGCCAGGAGGTTGCTACAAGCTATCTTAACAACCTGCGCTCTATGAATGAAACACATATCTGTGCCCTAGTAGATAAAAAAAGTTGATAGCATTATTAGGAAATGCGAATTGTCGAATAAGATGCCATACATAAAGGACTATAGCTCTACTGACAGCAAGGATGACGCAAGACCTCTGGCAGATGTTGTGGAGACATCACCACAAATGCTTCTGGAATGCTTGAAGGCATTCGGTAGTCTTGTGACTGGAACAGAAGGTTCCTTGCCTGAATTAGAAGCTTATGAACTGATTTACAAGGCAGTGATGGATCCAAAGAATAGTTATATCCTGACCCGAGGTCGTTGGCTAAGCATTCGCCTGAGCAGATAAGAACTATATTGGAAATCTGAGGTCCGCACAACACACCTTTTGATACAATGTTAATGTGGTGTATATTTCCTACTAAAAGCTGCGATCGCAATTACTTGCATAAATATTGAGGTCCTTACTCCTTTACTGAACTCTGTATCATAGCGCTTCTCCTGTATTCCGTTTTCGCTTTTAAACCACATGAATCGTTGTCTTGATTGGTGCACAGCTGTTAATGCACGGCTTGACCGATTTATGGTACCAGTGGTATACCAGAAGAAAAGCATTCTCTCCAAGCTTGTGATTGTGGTTAGTGTACTGTTGAAAATGATGGGTGATGACCAATAACTACATCCAACTTGCCAACTTAAGTCAAGCAACTGATCTACATCCAACTTGCCAACTTAAGTCAAGCAACTGACAGATCAGTTGCTTATCTGCTCCAAGGCTGTCTTAATTTGGGTGAAGAACAAGTAATTTATCAGGGACAAGTTATCCAGGTTTGGTTGAAAAATATTATACTTTATCGGAATGAGCATCCGCGTTGTATCCTTAATTTCCACAGCGCACATGTGTTATTTCTATTGTTTCGTTATGAAGTATTCTCCTTTTTTTTGCTGATGAATTGTGACAGGCAAGTCAATTAAGTTTAACATAATGAATACTATAGCTTATAAAAGGAAGTCGTAACTTCGTTGAAAGGATTTAGCCATCAGGTTAGTTTGTCTCGTTTGATCGTCAATAACATAGGAGTAGTTCAGTTAAGATACTTTTCCTATGAGCGAATAATGGGTTAAATAGAACTTGCAAGTTTAGGTTGCCCCATCATCTTACGGGATTAGTTCAATCAATGTAGGCAACCTTACCGTGCTATAGAGTGTACTAAACTAGATCCATCTGATCTTTAAATGTTGGTTAGGTTAAGTTCCTAACTCACATCTTAATAAAAGAATCACTCCTTTCTTGATGTGGTGATGGTGTCACGGGTGTAAGACTTCATCTACTAGGGTTAAAATATCGGTGTTCATCTTTAAGCACATATAAGTGTATTTTAGAAGAAATTTTATGAGATTATGAATTTATCTTCGATCTTTGTCTATCTAAACGTGTGCGAATGCATCTTCATTGTAATCACAAAAAGAAAACTCACCTCTTAAATCTAAGGCCCTGCGTGGACGTTTGAACTTCGATACATCAGTTTTCCAAAAAAGAAACTGCCCAGTTGCTGCGTGTGTGTGCGCTCTCCATGTATAGTCTGACCGTGGGCAGCGCGAAGTGGCAAGTGGGGCAACGTGTGGAGAGGGTGGATTAACGGGTGGGTTGGATCTGGGAGGCGAGGTCCCCGGTCAACGGCCACGGGGGCAGAATGTGAACCGCGACCGCGACAGGCGAGCGATTTACGGGCCGTGTGGGAACGGGTGTAGCTGAGCCGGCAGACGACGATGCCTACGCGTCCCTATGACGTGACATGAGACCCAAGGAAAAGCCGAGGAGACGAAGGTCTTTTTGCTTAGATTTAGACTTCTTAGTTTGTACTTTTAGTTTAATCAGTTTACAAGTCGCTTAATTTTTAAGTTAAACTTTGGTGTTTGATAATCTGATTTTTTTATAAGATATTTGCTTATTGAGTTGTGTGTGAAGAATTAAAAATCTGAATTACCCTCTAAGAGTTAAACAATCTTTTTTTAAGCAAGCATCGTCCCATCCTTCACCTGCAGTGCATCGTCCATCCTCCCTGCCTTAACGTGCACATCCACCATGGATTTGTACATGAAGTTCCACGCCTCAAACCCCGCATCCTTCATCTACCCTAGCACCCGCAGCGTACGGTCGACGTCGCGCATCTTGCACAGGGTCGCGACCGCGAGAGTGTACACTCGCTGGTCAGGCTCGATCTTAGCATCGGGCATTTCATCGAACAGCCCGACTGCGTCCTCGTGCATCCCTTCCTTGACGTAGGCGCGCATTAGCACGTCGAACATCCACGCATCCACGCGGTACCCCTCCCTCATCTCCGTGAACAGCGCGAGCGCATCCTCGGCCGATGGCACCGCGCCGTGGCGACGAGCAGGTCGGTGCGGGACTTGACGTCCGGGACGATACCGCGGGAGGCCATGCGGCGTAAGCGTCAGCGAGCGATCTGAGGAGAGGAGGAGAGGAAGCGGTGAGGCGTGGCGGCGAAAGTCGTCGTCCGTCTGGCGGCGGTGGCGGAATGAATCGTTGTCTTGATTGGTGCACAGCTGTTAATGCACGGCTTGACCGATTTATGGTACCAGTGGTATACCAGAAGAAAAGCATTCTCTCCAAGCTTGTGATTGTGGTTAGTGTACACTAACTGTTGAAAATGATGGGTGATGACCAATAACTACATCCAACTTGCCAACTTAAGTCAAGCAACTGATCTACATCCAACTTGCCAACTTAAGTCAAGCAACTGACAGATCAGTTGCTTATCTGCTCCAAGGCTGTCTTAATTTGGGTGAAGAACAAGTAATTTATCAGGGACAAGTTATCCAGGTTTGGTTGAAAAATATTATACTTTATCGGAATGAGCATCCGTGTTGTATCCTTAATTTCCACAGCGCACATGTGTTATTTCTATTGTTCCGTTATGAAGTATTCTCCTTTTTCTTGCTGATGAATTGTGACAGGCAAGTCAATTAAGTTTAACATAATGAATACTATAGCTTATAAAAGGAAGTCGTAACTTCGTTGAAAGGATTTAGCCATCAGGTTAGTTTGTCTCGTTGTTTGATCGTCAATAACATAGGAGTAGTTCAGTTAAGATACTTTTCCTATGAGCGAATAATGGGTTAAATAGAACTTGCAAGTTTAGGTTGCCCCATCATCTTACGGGATTAGTTCAATCAATGTAGGCAACCTTACCGTGCTATAGAGTGTACTAAACTAGATCCATCTGATCTTTAAATGTTGGTTAGGTTAAGTTCCTAACTCACATCTTAATAAAAGAATCACTCCTTTCTTGATGTGGTGATGGTGTCACAGGTGTAAGACTTCATCTACTAGGGTTAAAATATCGGTGTTCATCTTTAAACACATATAAGTGTATTTTAGAAGAAATTTTATGAGATTATGAATTTATCTTGATCTTTGTCTATCTAAACGTGTGCGAATGCATCTTCATTGTAATCACAAAAGAAAACTCACCTCTTAAATCTAAGGCCCTGCGTGGACGTTTGAACTTCGATACATCAGTTTTCCAAAAGAAACTGCCCAGTTGCTGCTGTGTGTGCGCTCTCCATGTATAGTCTGACCGTGGGCAGCGCGAAGTGGCAAGTGGGGCAACGTGTGGAAGGGTGGATTAACGGGTGGGTTGGATCTGGGAGGCGAGGTCCCCGGTCAACGGCCACGGGGCAGAATGTGAACCGCGACCGCGACAGGCGAGCGATTTACGGGCCGTGTGGGAACGGGTGTAGCTGAGCCGGCAGACGACGATGCCTACGCGTCCCTATGACGTGACATGAGACCCAAGGAAAAGCCGAGGAGACGAAGGTCTTTTTTTTAGTCTTAGATTTAGACTTCTTAGTTTGTACTTTTAGTTTAATCAGTTTACAAGTCGCTTAATTTTTAAGTTAAACTTTGGTGTTTGATAATCTGATTTTTTATAAGATATTTGCTTATTGAGTTGTGTGTGAAGAATTAAAATCGAATTACCCTTAAGAGTTAAACAATCTTTTTAAGCAAGCATCGTCCCATCCTTCACCGCATGCATCGTCCATCCTCCCTGCCTTAACGTCACATCCACCATGGATTTGTACATGAAGTTCCACGCCTCAAACCCGCGTCCTTCATCTACCCTAGCACCCGCGTACGGTCGCGTCGCGCATCTTGCATGGTCGCGCGCGAGTGTACACTCGTCGGGCTCGATCTTAGCATCGGGCATTTCATCGAACGCCTGCGTCCTCGGCATCCTTCCTTGGCGAGGGCGCTTAGCACGTCGAACATCCACGCATCCAGCGGTACCCTCCCTCATCTCCGCGAGCAGCGGCGCATCCTCGGCCGA
Organism: Hsuehochloa calcarea; assembly: GCA_036346395.1. NCBI lineage: Eukaryota > Viridiplantae > Streptophyta > Magnoliopsida > Poales > Poaceae > Hsuehochloa > Hsuehochloa calcarea. The sequence continues at coordinate 35,915,142 of CM070597.1, forward strand.
TGGCGCCGCGTGGCGGCAGCGTCGGTCGCGGGCTTGACGTCCGGGACGATACGCGGAGGCCATGCGGCGTGGCGTCGCGAGGCGTCGAGAGAGGAGGGAGGAGGCGGTGAGGCGTGGCGGGAAGTCGTCGTCCGTGCCGGCAGCGGTGGCGGAGAGGACAGTGTCAACGAGGGCATCCAGTGTGAGGCAGCGTCGAAGGCGGTGGACTTGAGGAGTGGGAAGGCATGCGGGTGGGATGAGGAGGAGGCGAGGAGCGCACGTAGGGCGGAGGAGAGGCCTCCTGCGCCGGGAGGATTAACGAGTCTGGAGAGGGTTCAGCGTCATGGCGGCGCGGTGGGGTAGAGGTCGCGGTGGTGGTGGTGAGAGGGAGCGCCATGGGAGCGGAGACGAGGAGGCGGTGGGTGTGGAGCCGAAGTCTCGAGCGGGAGGGTGATGGAGGCGTCGGGTGGGAGCAGACGGGAGGAGGGATTGGGGCGTCGGGAGAAGCGAAGGAATCGATAAAAAAACTAGAGGGTTCGTATTTATATACGAATGACATTTTGAGGGTAATTTTAACGAAGTTCAGTGGCAAAGGAATATTTTATTCCGCAAAAGCCAAAAAAGCACATCTTTCCTAGCTTATGGCTTTTAGGCTTAAAATGACTTAAGCTTTTTATGAGCTATATAAAAAAGTCTCCCATTTGTTTAGGCTTAGGCTTTTTTGCTTTTAAGCTGACAAAAAGCCTAAACAAATAGGCCCGAAGGCTGTTTGGCATCAATATAGTTCTTCTGGAGAGCAGATTTTGGTTGGGCGGAAGGATCGAAGGACGGAACGATTTAGACGAATACGTTTGATATTTTTAATGTTTGGTTGTTTAGTTTTTAAGTAGGTTGGTTGGAACTTTTGAATTAAAAAATGTATGAAATGTTTATGAGGCAAATGACGACTTGTTTGATGGTGTTTAATGATAATTCGCACACAAGTAAATTTTGATGACAAGACGTCAATTAACGATAATTATCAACAATGTGCTCAGAGTAAATCTTAACGACAATTAAATATAATTAACAATAATTAATAGCAACTAATGACAAGTAAAAATAATTAACGTCAACTAACGGTAAGGTATAATAATTTATAATAATTAATGATAATTAACAAAAATTAATTACAACAAGTGCAATGATTACATAAATAATTAATCTTTATAAAAAAAGAAAAATAAAGGAAAATAAACAATATTAGAAAAAAAAATAAATGGTGTCGGTGGTGTCGGAGGAGGGCGTGATGGACAGTGAGCGTCGAGAGGAGGACAGAGCGAGAGGAGGGTCGAGGCGGAGGGGAGGCGGAGGTGACGCGACGGCGAGGCACGTAGCGGGAGGAGAGAGAGGGGAGGTTGAGGCGGAAGCGGAGGTGAGCGGCAGGCGGCGGAGGTCTGCGAGGAGGAGGTCGAGGGAGGAGGAAGGCGGCGCGAGGATGAGGCGCAGCGTGGAGGAGGCGTCGGCAGGGGAGGAGGGGAGGGTCACGTGGGGGTAGGGCGGGTGGGAGAAAGGGCGAGGAGGAGGGGCCAGAAAGGCTAGGGTTAGGGTTTCAGCCGGGGGAGGAGGAGGGGATTCGGGGGTTTTGTGGAGTGGCAGTGGCAGGTAATTACCCCAACTCTAGGGGTAATTGCGGAAGACACACCCACCGAAACCATGGGAAGTCGCTCCCGAGGCTTCGCTTCGAGATCTGCTGCAAATGATTTGGCTTTGGGAAAAGCCGCCGGAGAAAGCCAGCCGTTTGAGACGGCTACCAACTTTTCCAAGCAAATAGGACCAAAGTGAGTTTTTTAAAATAATATTAATTTTAAAAAATACAAAAATAAAGTCGATTTTTTTACAAAACTATGCTACTGTCGTTATTTGGAATGACAACAGTAGCCTGTCATAATTCCACATGGCGATAGCAACCAACCTAGGAACGGTGAAACGATCATGAAGAGATCCTGTCGCCACTCCAAATGGCAATAGGTCCCTTTCGCCAATTCAACTGGCGACATGGACCTCTGCACTGCTTTTTTACTGACAATTTCTGAGCACATATTTTGTTGACAATCACACTAATATTACATAACTTCCAGCACAACATCATAACATCTTTTGTTGACAAATCACAATGGCGTTACATAACATTATGCATAGCGTCGTCATATCTAAACGTGTGCGAATGCATCTTCATTGTAATCACAAAAGAAAACTCACCTCTTAAATCTAAGGCCCTGCGTGGACGTTTGAACTTCGATACATCAGTTTTCCAAAAGAAACTGCCCAGTTGCTGCGTGTGTGCGCTCTCCATGTATAGTCTGACCGTGGGCAGCGCGAAGTGGCAAGTGGGGCAACGTGTGGAGAGGGTGGATTAACGGGTGGGTTGGATCTGGGAGGCGAGGTCCCCGGTCAACGGCCACGGGGGCAGAATGTGAACCGCGACCGCGACAGGCGAGCGATTTACGGGCCGTGTGGGAACGGGTGTAGCTGAGCCGGCAGACGACGATGCCTACGCGTCCCTATGACGTGACATGAGACCCAAGGAAAAGCCGAGGAGACGAAGGTCTTTTTGCTTAGATTTAGACTTCTTAGATTTAGACTTCTTAGTTTGTACTTTTTAGTTTAATCAGTTTACAAGTCGCTTAATTTTTAAGTTAAACTTTGGTGTTTGATAATCTGATTTTATTATAAGATATTTGCTTATTGAGTTGTGTGTGAAGAATTAAAATCGAATTACCCTTAAGAGTTAAACAATCTTTTTAAGCAAGCATCGTCCCATCCTTCACCTGCAGTGCATCGTCCATCCTCCCTGCCTTAACGTGCACATCCACCATGGATTTGTACATGAAGTTCCACGCCTCAAACCCCGCATCCTTCATCTACCCTAGCACCCGCAGCGTACGGTCGACGTCGCGCATCTTGCACAGGGTCGCGACCGCGAGAGTGTACACTCGCTGGTCGGGCTCGATCTTAGCATCGGCATTTCATCGAAACGGACCGATTGCGTCCTCGTGCATCCCTTCCTTGGCGGAGCGCGTTAGCACGTCGAACATCCACGCATCCACGCGGTACCCCTCCCTCATCTCCGGAGCAGCGGCGCATCCTCGGCCGAGGCACGGCGCGCGTGGCGGCAGTCGGTCGCGGGACTTGCGTCCGGGCGATACGCGGAGGCCACTGCGGCGTAGCGTCAGCGAGGCGATCAGGAGAGGAGGAGGAGGCGGTGAGGCGTGGGCGGGGAAGTCGTCGTCGGTGCCGGCAGCGGTGGCGGAGAGGACAACGTCAACGAGGGCATCTGGTGCGAGGCAGCGTCGAAGGCGGTGGACTTGAGGAGCGGGAAGGCATGCGGGTGGGATGAGGAGGAGGCGAGGAGCGCACGTAGGGCGGAGGAGAGGCCCTCCTCTGCGGCCGTGGGAGGATTAAGATCATTGGAGAGGTTGTTGTTGCGGCGGCGGTGGGGGTAGAGGTCGCGGTGGTGGTGGTGCAGAGGGAGCGCCATGGGAGCGGAGACGAGGAGGCGGTGGGTGTGGAGCCGAAGTGCCGAACGGGAGGGGGTGATAGGAGGCGTCGTGGTGGGAGCAGAATGGGAGGGGAGGGGATTGGGGGCGTCGGGGAGGAAACGAAGGAATCGATAAAAAACTAGAGGGTTCGTATTTATATACGAATGACATTTTGAGGGTAATTTTAACGAAGTTCAGTGGCAAAGGGATATTTTATTCCGTAAAAGCTAAAAAAGCACATCTTTCCTGGCTTATGGCTTTTAGGCTTAAAATGACTTAAGCTTTTTATAAGCTATATAAAAAAGTCTCACATTTGTTTAGGCTTAGGCTTTTTTGCTTTTAAGCTGACAAAAAGCCTAAACAAATAGGGCCGAAGGCTGTTTGGCATCAATATAGTTCTTCTGGAGAGCAGATTTTGGTTGGGCGGAAGGATCGAAGGACGGAACGGTTTAGACGAATACGTTTGATATTTTTAATGTTTGGTTGTTTAGTTTTTAAGTAGGTTGGTTGGAACTTTTGAATTAAAAAATGTATGAAATGTTTATGAGGCAAATGACGACTTGTTTGATGGTGTTTAATGATAATTCGCACACAAGTAAATTTTGATGACAAGACGTCAATTAACGATAATTATCGACAATGTGCACAGAGTAAATCTTAACGACCATTAAAGATAATTAACAATAATTAATAGCAACTAATGACAAGTAAAAATAATTAACGTCAACTAACGGTAAGGTATAATAATTTATAATAATTAATGATAATTAACAAAAATTAATTACAACAAGTGCAATGATTACATAAATAATTAATCTTTATAAAAAAGAAAAATAAAGGAAAATAAACAACATTAGAAAAAAATAAATGGTGTCGGTGGCGTCAGGAGGAGGACGGTGATGACGGTAGCGTCGAGAGGAGGACAGAGCCAGAGAGGGAGGGGTCAGGGCCAGAGGGGGAGGCGGAGGTGACGCGGACGGAGGAGGCACCGTAGCAGGAGGAGAGAGAGGGAGGAGGTTGAGGCGAAGGCGGAGGCGGGCGCGCAGAGCGAGAGGGCGAGGGAGGTCGAGGCGAGGAGGAGGAAGGGGCGGCGGCAGGATGAGGCGCAGGCGTGGGAGGAGGGGCGTCGGCGCGGGAGGAGGAGGGTCGCCGGGGGGGGGGCGGGTCGGGAGAAAGGACGCGAGAGGAGGAGGGACCGAGAAAGGCTAGAGTTAGGGTTTCAGCCGGGGGAGGAGGAGGGGATTCGGGGGTTTTGTGGAGTGGCAGTGGCAGGTAATTACCCCAACTCTAGGGGTAATTGCGGAAGACAAACCCACCGAAACCATGGGAAGCTGCTCCCAGATGGCTTTCGACTTTCGAGATCTGTGCGTTGCAAATAATTTCTGGCTTTGGGAAAAGCCGCCGGAGAAAGCCGGCCGTTTGAGACGGCTACCAACTTTTCCAAGCAAATAGGACCAAAGTGAGTTTTTTTTAAAATAATATTAATTAAAAAAATACAAAAATAAAGTCAATTTTTTTTTTACAAAACTATGCTACTGTCGTTATTTGGAATGACAACAGTAGCCTGTCATAATTCCACATAGCGATAGCAACCTAGGCACTGGTGACAGGGGGCTGAACAGTACAGAGAGATCCCTGTCGCCACTCCAAATGGCAATATGTCCATGTTGCCAATTCAACTGGCGACATGGACCTCTGCACTGCTTTTTTACTGACAATTTCTGAGCACATATTTTGTTGACAATCACACTAATATTACATAACTTTCAGCACAACATCATAACATCTTTTGTTGACAAATCACAATGACGTTACATAACATTATGCGCAACGTCGTCATATATTTTGTCGACAAATCACAATGACATTTTAAAAACATATACGGTTTTGGTACATCTATATTTAGTACGCTGGTATTGATGCGACCTATTTATGTCGTATGTATCTCTATTATGAGCTGACTTGCTTTCTCCACCTCTAGCTACTAAAGCCAACGATGTAAGAAAAAATATATTAGTTTTGAAGCACTGCACTCATTGTGATGGTCACAATGGCATGGAATACAATTTGCATCTAATTCTGTTAAGTATTACCAAATTGCAATCAAATTTAGTTTCAATTGAAACTATAGCAAAAAAATAGTATATAAAATGTTTATCAAAAAAATTGGGGGTGACCGTGCATACTGGGCACCCTAGCTGGCTTCATCCATGCTTGTATGACTCAGAGTAATCCTGAGAGGTTGTGGTAGGAGTCCTTGAACATACCGAATCTTGATTCCAGTGCCTTCTGTTTGCCCTCCACACCTTGGCATAGCTGACTGTGTACTGGAACCTTGCATCAATCGCCCAAATGATGGATCATGGCTTAAAATCTAGATTATCCATGATCCCACCGTACATGAGGTTCGCGATGAAGCAAAATGATAAGTTCCTGTAGGACTGTACTGACTCAGCGATGATACATGTGTGAGAGACTACTATAGAGCATTTCCAGTAGGTGTCCCACTTAGACTGAAATACGTGCACTCGCCAAAGGCACCCCTCTATGTCGCACTTCACGTCGTAGCATCTTGTGTTAGACTTGACGACTGTGAATGTACGCCGCACCGACAAGGCCCATAAATTTGATCGCCTCCTTGCATTTGTACATAACTCCTTGTCTGACCTCACTCTGGTCGTACTCCCATGGCACACGGGAGCCTTCATTAACAACGAGGTTGTCGAACTGATATGTGTTTCACTCGGATGGAACCGTTTGTTGGTCCACAACATATTCGTTGTCGGATCCTTCATTTGCTGACAAATGCCATGTAGTCCCGATCTTCGATATTCATCCTTTGCACTAGGGCTTTCAACTCCTCACCCTCGTCAGCAAGCCCACTAGCTTGCCTGACTAAAGGAGCTCCTTCCACAGGGTCTTCATCGATAGCATCAACTACTCCAGAATCTTCGGCCATTGTGTGCGCCGCGCTGTGGCTGGAGTCCCCGATTTCTGCTTCGCCATCACCACTCCCTTCTTGTTCAGTCGCCGATGCAGGAGTGGGCTTGGCATATGCCTAGACCAGAACGGCCAAATCCCACCGTTCCTTCCTCGCCCTGCGTGCATATGACTACCATAATATTGTTCCCTTGAGCTGCACTAACTCCCAATATGTGCTCTGTGGTGCTCGGTTGGTGTTGGACCGAAAAGACGACTAGAGGGGGGGGGGGTGAATAGGAGCACACTCACTTTTCCATAAATAATTGATTCAATAAAACTTTACTCCAGTTGCTATGGAAGCTATGAAGATCAGTATATCAGTACAGCGGAAGACTAATATTGAATCTAATTTAAACCCCTAAGCAATAAGACAAAATCAACAAAGATTGAAGCAACTTAATACACTGGCGGTCGGACCGCTGGGACAACACCGGTCGGAGCGATTTCCTACCGGTCTGACCGGTTGATTGTGGCGGTCTGACCGCTGGTGTACAGAACAGAAGAACAGCCCCGATGACGAAGATGAAAATAGATGAAACTTTTGATCTACTAATCCAAACTTGATGAAACTTGGAACACACCTTCTTTATGATATCAGGAAGCTATTCCAATCAAAGATTGTGATAATTCTTGGAAGAATAGCGATCCTTTTCGATTTGATTGAAGAGAGGTTCAAAACTGGGTCAAAACAAAAACTAGGTCAAAGCTCTTGCTCTTGGGTGATTGATGATCAAGATGATCCTAGATAGATTCCCACACGTCACAACAAGCTAGATCACGTGAAGAAACCAAGCAAAAACTCACGGATCAAAGAAAGACCCAAAATCATCAAATAAAGAGAAAGAACGCAATAAGACAAAACATTATCAAACTTTCTCTAGATTAATTTGATATGATATAGGCTTACAACCTCTCCATCAATGAGGACAATGCTCAATCCAAGAGCACGAAAATCACATCAAACTCTCTAAACCCTAGCCTCCACCAAAGCTCTCCCTAAGAAAATTAGGGTTTCAAAATAGTAAAAGAGGCGAAGAGATGGTGAGCCACCACCCTCTCCTATTTATAGTGGAGGCTTAGACCTTCTAGAAGTTTGACTCTATTGGGCTCCCGTTAAGGCTCAAAATAAACGGGACACATACGTACGCATTTTAAAGCGCCATCTTTATCTCCTCTTGACCTAACTAGCTACACCTTGCGCCATCTTGCGCCTCGGATTAGCTAATAGGTCACCCTTGTCCATCTTGCACCACACTTGAGTATATTGACCTCACCTGGCATCGTCGATCGTTCTGGACCTCAGCTCTCCAAGCCTAGTCCCGATCATCCTCGTCGTTGACCGTCGTTGTAACACCCTGACCCAAATTCGGCTCAATGCCCAGCCCACCGTGGGGCGGACCCGCGCACACATAGCACCTCACTTACACTTTCGTCCTCGCTTCGTGTAAAAGGGTTAACCCGGAGGTGCTACGTTTGGATCCAACAGACATTATATACTACTACAACTCACTTGAGGCAAGCAATATGGGACTAATCCCACCACACAACTCCTCATGGGCCACATGGGCCACGCTATGAGCAGGCCGGGGTATTACACTCACCCCTCAAGGGCCGACGCTCGGCAAAGATACCGCATATGCAAATGCCCGAACCACCCCTCACACGTCCGTGCGTCCAGGTCGCACATATGCCATGCCATGTGTCCACTCGCCCACATGCGCCATGCGCCATATGCGCGCGCCGCCCCGCACGCGCCTGCTGCCAAGGTTGATGCTCGATACCATCTGTAACACCGATCCAAAATCGGCTCAATGCCCGACCACCGTGGCGGACCCGCCACACATAGCACTCACTTACACTTTCGTCCTCGCCGTGTAAAAGGGTTAACCCGAAGGTGCTACGTTTGGATCCAACAGGCATTATATACTACTACAACTCACTTGAGGCAAGCAATATGGGACTAATCCCACCACACAACTCCTCATGGGCCACATGGGCCACGCTATGAGCAGGCCGGGGTATTACAGTCGTTGACCACCAAGCAACCTGCACAACAATAGACAAGTAAACCAAATTTGGGAATAAGTTCTTCACAACTTGACCCATGTTAGTCAAAACATGCATCATGCATCATATATGCTCTGAAACTCATGACTTTGACCTAACACACGAATATCGCCGCCTCGAAGACCAACGATCAAAGTGAAAACGGTCGAGACCGCCCAGGGCGGCTCGACCCCACCCTAGCTTGGCCGACCACCACTTATGGGCGGTTAGGCCACCGGACTTAGCCGTTTTTCTCTCGAAAAAAAACCTCTGAATTTTCAAACCAATATAACTTTTGACTGGAGACTCCAAAAAAATATGAGACCAAGTGCAATATAATCCCTTCTCTTGCCTACACCCTCTATTTTTGGCCCGAGCAAATCTCACTTTATCGGCGGTCACTTTCTAAGGGCGGTGGTCGCCATGAATCGCCCACCATGGCCGGTCAGACCGGTTATAGCCTGACAACATGCCAACTTTGCCGAAAACACGTGAAACGACAAACCATTAACGCCATTGCCAATTGTCACATCATCGTAAGATCTGGAGCACATCCCCATGATATCCACAGTTGGTAAGGCAATTCAATATTATATCATACACAGTATAGTCCAAATTGAATGAGTGGAACAACCACAGCATCACAACACCCCAAGTACGCTGCTCTGGTCTTGTTAGGGTCACGGTCGCCGATTGGAAATAACACAAATCAATCATATTAGGACCCTCAAGAATAGTCCTTTGACGGTAGTGAATTTTGAAGTTGGTATCGTCCGATATATTTGACGTACTGTACCGTAAACAAGATTTCCACGATTAACCACAAATCTAAAACTAGACTACACATTGAAAACTATTATGTATAACATACTACAAGAATAGTCCTTTGACGGTAGTGAATTTTGAAGTCGGTGTCGTCCGATATATTTGACGTACTGTACCGTAAACAAGATTTCCACGATTAACCACAAATCTAAAACTAGACTACAAATTGAAAACTATTATGTATAACATACTACAATACATAACCGTACGTCTAAAACTATATAATCCATGCAGTTAAAAAAATTACTTGAAAGACGGACGATCGGACGGGCAGCACTTGGTTAGCTTCTCTCCTCCCCTCTACTCATCTCTACTCCTCTCGCTTCCCTCCCCTCTTTCTCTTTTTTCTGAATAAAAGTAAGTTATGTCATAACTTTAGAGTCTTTTATAGGGTAGATTGTGTCACTATTTATAATGACGATAAGGACTTGTGGGATCTTTATCGTCATTTGAATTGATAGTTTTCTAAATTTTAATATTTAAAAATTTAGGATCTCTGTCGGCAGTTGAATTGGCGATAGAGACTTGTCGCCATTTGAAGTGGTGATAGGTCCCTGTCGCCAATTCAACTGGCGACAAAGTTCTTTGCCGCCAAATAGTAGTAGTAATATAGTTTTGTAAAAAAAAGACTATATATATATATATATATATATAAATTAACATTATTTGGGGAAAAAACCGCCGAAGTGATTCCATGATAGATGTAGCCGCGGACTGTAGCGCTGGTACATGTGCGCGGCGGGGCCCAGTGATGAGCTGCGTGTGCAGGACATGATGGGGTAGGAGGAGTAGCAGGAGTAGGTTGGTCGTGGTCGTTGGTCCGAATGGTTCCGGTTTTAATGCGGAATTCCACACCAAGGAACCCAAAACAAAGACAGCATCATCCAGCCAGCCAGACAGCCAGCATCCGCGGCGGCAAGCGCACCACCCGTCCAACTCAAACCGCGCGAGCCTCGAAACGAACCAAACCCATCGCCGTCTTTCCTTATACGCCCGCAGCAGCACGCTTGCTTGATGAGACACCTTGCTCGGAAGTAGCTAGCTAGCTAGCTAGGTTCCGTGGGAGATGCGGGGCGCGGCGCTACTACTGCCGCTGCTGCTGGTTGTGCTGCCGCTGCATGCGGCGCGCGGAGCGGCTGCAGCGGGCAGCGGAGGCAACCGGAGCTGCACGCGGAACTGCGGGCTCATGAAAGTGCCCTATCCGTTCGGCTTCTCCCCCGGCTGCACGATACAGCTTGGCTGCGACGTCACCGACGGCATCGGCATCGCGTGGCTCGCGCGCGCGGGCGAGGTTGGCCTGGGCCTGCTCGTGCTCAACGTCACGCCGCGCGCCCTCATCCTCGACCTGCGCCCCAACTGCTCCCGCCCGTTCAATACCTCCGTCGAGGCGCTCTTCTCGAACAATTACGCGCCCGCCGCCCAAAACGCCCTCGTCATGAGCTCGTGCAGCCGTGCCGACCACATCACCAACTGCAGCATCCCGCCCGACAACTACCTTGGCAACACGTCCCACTGCGATGCCGCCAAAGATTCCATCCGCTGCATGCTGCCTCCCAACAACGCCAGCGGCAGCAGTTTCTTGAATAAAAGCGAGGTGCTCAGCTCGGAGTGCACCGGGCTGGTGTCGTCGGTGAGCTATTGGGATGCGCCGGGGCCGGCGCTGCTGCTGGGCGCGCTGGAGCTGTATTGGTGGGTGGAGGGGCCGTGCCGCTGCTCGAGCCGCGCCAACTGCACCCCGCTCACCGCGCCGACCACGCGGCAGAAGGCGTTCCGGTGCGAATGCCCGGAGGGGTTCGAGGGCGACGGCTTCATCGACGGCGCCGGTTGCCGGAGAGGTCAGTGCTCAGCAGTACAATGGCTGGATGGCATTTATTGTTTTGTCTCTTTGCTTCCCTGTTTTGTCAGTTGATTTGGTCAGTCAAATTCTGCGAGCTAGCCATTATGCCCTGCCTCTCGTTGACTACGGCGCATCTAATCCGCGGCGTTAGCTGCTGCTTAAAAAGGATTGGACTGGACCATTGGCTAATCAACCTTAGAGACGAACAATTAAATCATCGCCCGATTGAATCACCAACATGCTCTTTTAAACCGCGAAAGGTTCCGCCTACCAACTTCTCTAGCAAAAATCTCGCCGATAAGGTGGCTCCGCCTCCGTTCTTGGTACTGGTACGTGTGAACCTGTTGTTAATAAGCACACATTACTGGGTTTTCTGTGGAGGTTCATACGTACGTGTAATTTGCAACGCAGTAAAAAAAAACGGCCGTTGAAGTTGATTGATCTTTTTTTTTTGGTGAGGAAGAAGTTGACTAATCTTTGATGGTTGGCAAACCTTCATGCACAGTATATTAGGAAAAACGTTTAGCTGTCTTGAATTGAATGGTTTGTTGATGGTTAAACCCAACTTAGCAAGTAGCAACAGACAACAGTCGAGTTAACTTTTGATTTCTCTTTCTGGGTGAACTTGCGTGAGGTATAATGGCATTTGATATTTTAGATTTGTTGGTGATAGTGAATGAGTAGCCGATGCATGGGCTTTGGTGGTTGGCCACTTGACCTTGGAGACTTTGATGCTTGCGTACACCCGTGCTAAGGAATACTAGTTTGTATGTTTGCCATGTAGATGTTGTGATTACGTCCTATAATCGTTTAAATCAAATAAAAATATCAAATTGGTGAATACAAAATACATATCAAGTGGGGAGGGCGTATCTTGTGCTACCCATAGTTTGTAGGTGCTATTGTGCTTACCCAAAGTTTGTAGGTGGCATTGTGCTACCTTCTTCCAACGGCTGCTGTTCTAGAAGAATAATTCTCCAAATTGCCGCTTAAACTATGTTTAAATTGCTCAATGTGTGAAGTCAACTTTGATGCTTAGCAGCTCCTCCTCTGTTTTATTTATTTCCTTCGATCTTACACTTTTGTTTCATTGGTTTCAGTTCCAAAGTGCGACCCTTCAAAATACTTATCAGGAGCATGTGGCAAGAAGGTCCAAATCGCCCTTCTCATGGCAGGTAAAAAATATTGCTCATAAATCTTACCTGATGATCCAAAAGTAATTATATCTAGTTTTGTCCAAAAGTGGTTGGAATTGTTTTTTAAAAGAAAACAAAAGTTAAAACATGACAATGCAATATGGTTCGTACTGCTATCCCAACCAAACATTTATGATGATGACCTGTGTAGACCTGGCTACTTGAGAGAGAAAAAATCCCTGTTTGGATCATGGAAAATTTCATAGATTCCTACGGAAATTGAATTATTTCATCTGAAATTCCTGCAAAATTTCGTTCCAGGTCCCAATTGATATATAAAAAAAATCCCGTGTTCCAAAGGTGCTTCAAAGTCAGACCGAGTTAAAGCCCACCTTGCAAAACAAAACCAAAATTATTTGGGGCTTTTCTGTTTTTGTTTTTGCAACGGCCTAAACACTTTTTCGAGTTGGTCGGGATGGCTGAATAAGATTTCTCAGGTCAGGTTAGATTAGATTTCTGAGCTTTTAGCCCAGCTCACATTTCAACTGGCCCAGTACTCAAATCATAGCTAGGTTGGTATGATGCTACATTTTGCAATGGTGCATCGCGTGATGAAAAATGATTTTTGGCACGTACGCAGGAATCATTTTTGGAGCCATGGCGATGGGCGTCACCTGCTTGGTGTACCACCTGCTCAAGCGCCGGTCCGCGTCCATCCGCATGCAGCGAAGCACGAAGCGGCTCCTCTCCGAGGCCTCCTGCACGGTGCCCTTATACTCGTACCGCGAGATCGAGCGCGCCACTAACGGCTTCTCCGAGGACCAGCGGCTCGGCACGGGCGCCTACGGCACGGTGTACGCGGGGAGGCTCAGCAACAACCGCCTCGTGGCAGTGAAGCGGATCAAGCAGCGCGACAACGCCGGGCTGGACTGCGTCATGAACGAGGTGAAGCTGGTGTCGTCGGTGAGCCACCGCAACCTCGTCCGCCTCCTCGGCTGCTGCATCGAGCAGGGCCAGCAGATCCTCGTCTACGAGTTCATGCCCAACGGCACGCTGGCGCAGCACCTGCAGCGGGAGCGCGGCCCCGCTGTGCCGTGGACGGTCCGCCTCCGCATCGCTGCCGAGACGGCCAAGGCCATCGCGTACCTGCACTCGGAGGTGCACCCGCCCATTTACCACCGCGACATCAAGTCCAGCAACATCCTGATCGACTACGAGTACAACTCCAAGGTCGCCGACTTCGGGCTGTCGCGGATGGGAATGACGTCCGTCGACTCGTCGCACATCTCCACCGCGCCGCAGGGCACGCCGGGGTACGTCGACCCACAGTACCACCAGAACTTCCACCTCTCCGACAAGAGCGACGTGTACAGCTTCGGCGTCGTTCTCGTCGAGATCATCACGGCCATGAAAGCCGTCGACTTCGCCCGGGTGCCCAGCGAGGTCAATTTGGCGCAGCTGGCCGTCGACAGGATCGGCAGGGGATGCGTCGACGACATCATCGACACCTACCTGGACCCGCACAGGGACGCGTGGACGCTCACGTCCATCCACAAGGTGGCGGAGCTGGCGTTCCGGTGCCTGGCGTTCCACAGCGAGATGAGGCCTTCCATGGCCGAGGTCGCCGACGAGCTGGATCAGATACAGGTCAGCGGGTGGGCGCCGTCGGCGGACGACGCTGCGTTCATGTCGACGACGTCGTCGCTCTGCTCGTCGGAGCCGGCGCGTTGCACGGACAAGTCGTGGGACACCGGCAAAAGCAGGAGGGAGGCAGTGGCGGCCGCGGTGAACGCGGCAGTTGCGCAAGAGACAGCGAAGGGTGCAGTGGATTCTCCTGTGTCCGTGCAGGAGAGGTGGTTCAGTGAGAGGAGCTCCCCTTCCTCCAACAGCTTGCTGGGGAATTGCTCCCTGCACTGAACTGAAACACGCCATTACATTGCTTCTCCAGTATATCATCTCGCTAGTTTAGATATTAGAACGATTTCTTGGTCTCTTCTTGCACACTGCTCTTTTCTTCTTCTTTCTTTCGTTGATTTGAGACAATCTGTAAATGATAAGTTTAGTCTCACACAGTTCTCGTGTCGCTTGAGTAAATCCAGTTTCCGTGCTAATTAGTTCATCGGCAAGGCGATACAACGCTCAATGCACTGCGTTAGCTTCATTTATCAAACCGAGAAAACCAGTCTTACACACCATGCCCGGTTGCCCACGTGCTAGTTCAGATTTATGTCCGTAATGTAATGGTGTGTACGCTACGCATGCGCCTTGTGCTATAGTTTCATCCGGATATGACACGGCGTTGCATCTGGAGATTCAGTGACCAATTCTTCCATGAACAGGGAGCAGTAGAGATGAGAAAAATGCCCTTTGGCTTCCTGGTGAAAAAGCACCTGCATGCCATGCATTTGGTCACTTGCATGCGTTGAAACAGAGAGAAGCTAACGGCAACACTGCTTTCCCGGTCCAGTTCCAAAGTTGAGACGGGATCCGTTCCTTTCTCGAGGAAAGCACGTGCCGATCACACGTACATATTGGTATTTTCTTTATCGGTTGAGTAACTATCGCTGGCGAGTTCAGTCTGAATGATTACCTTGTAAATAATATTCAGAATCGTAAGAATTAAATCAAGAACACAAAGCATAACAATGGATTGAACACAGAGATATGAGAGGACTTCAGGCTTCGCTTTATCGCTATTCAATAATCGTATTACAATGGTTGGGAGCCCCCCTCTATTTATAGCATCTCGACACTGCTAGGGTTTCCAATGGGCTGCTCATATATGGGCCGGCTTTTGGGCCGGGCCCAGAGTTTCTTAAAACTCCCCCTTGGGGACCCATTCTAACATATACATACCTCGTAAAAACTTTATAAAAACCCAGTGAAATTTTTTTGGAGAAAGAGTACATGACATATGTTCTACTGCGTTGCACGAGTTGCCTCATTAAAACCCTTAGCCGACAAACTTCAGGAAAACTCGTCAAGGGAAAAAGAGTACAATCCACCCAATTTCATTTAATCTCCACGATTTATTCTTTGAATACTCGATCTTCGTGATCAAGTTTTAATAAAGAGTTCGTGAAGATTCTCTCACTGAATTATGCACTTCTCTAAGTCTCATAATTCCAATTTCACGTATGCATCTTTCAAAGCTAGATGCTGGAAGTGACTTAGTGAATAAATATGCAAGATTTTCACATGACTTAGTATGTAGTTCTTTAATTTCGTCCATCTTTTACAATTCATGAGTATAGAAGAACTTGGAATTGATATGCTTAGTGGGAGGACTCTTCACATAACCCATTTGCACTTGTGCAACACAAGTTGCATTATCTTCATAGATAATAGTGGGGGTTTACGCGGTATTCAATCCACATGACTGCTGGATGTGATGAATCATCTGTCGAAGTCAAGAATATTCCTGTGAGGCTTCGTACAGTGCTACTATTTCTGAGTGGTTCGTCGAAGTAGATACAAGACTTTGCTTAGACGATTTTTATGAAATTGCAATTCCACCATATAGGAATACATAGCATGTTTATGACTTAGCTGTATGTGGGTCTGACAGGTACCCAGCATCTGGTAGCCAGTCATGGTTAGGTCTTGGTTCTTTCTGTAGAATAGACCAAGATCTTTGCTTTCTTGGAGGTATCGGAAGATGTCCTTTATTCCCTGCCAATACCTTTTGGTAGGTTCTGCACTGTACCTTACTAGCAGGTTCACCACAAATGCAATGTCCGGTCTAGTACAGTTTGCTAGATACATGAGTGCTCTTACTGCACTTAAGTATGGAAATTTCGGTCCTAGGACTTCCCCCCTCTTCTTTAGGTCTGTACAGGTCCTTGTCTTGCTGTAAGGATATCCCGACCATCAGCACTTTCGAAGGATATGCCTTTTCAAAGTCGAACCTTTCCAACACTTTCTGAGTATAGGTTGACTGATGTACTAGAATTCCTTCCGGGGTATGCTCAAGCTGCAAGCCTAAGCAGTATTTGGTTTTATCTAAGTCTTTCATTTCGAACTCTAACTCCAGGTAAGAGCTTGCTTTTTAATATCTTCCATGGTCCCGATGATATTCAGATCATCTACATACACTGAGATTATACAGAATCCATCCTAGGATCGCCGTATAAAAACACAAGGATAATTCTCATTGTTTGTGTAACCTTTCTTGCAGAGAAAGTCGCTCAAGCGATTATACCACATTCTGCCTTATTGTTTCAAATTCATGGTGACTTTCTCGAGTTGCACATCATGCATGATTGCTTGCTCTGTCTTGGTTCAGGACAGGGATACCTTCATGTACCTTCATATAAATGTCCGAATCCAAATTCCCATAAAGGTATGCAGTTACCACATCCATCAATTTCATTTCCAAATTCTAGTTTACTGCCATTGAGATTAAATATCTAAAGGTAGTTCCGCCCATGACCAGAGAATAAGTTTCTTCGTAATCGACTCTTGGTCATTGAGTGAAATCTTGTGCAATGAGCCTTGCTTTATGTCTTACAACTTCCTTTTTTTCATTTCTCTTTCGAACAAATACTCACTTATGCCCTACGGGGTGCACATGGGGAGGTGTGCGGCTTACAGGCCTAAATACATCTCTTTTATTCAGAGATAGTAATTCTGCTTCTATTGCCTTCTTCCAATATGATCTTTTCTTACATTCAGCGAGCGATGCAGGCTGTGGATCAAGTTCGATGATTGTGGTAATTTTCTTTGTAAAATAAATATCAACATTGGTTGTTGTTCTATTCATAGATTCTCCCGTGATCACATAATTTATAGCTATTTCTTCATGGGGCGATTCTTTTAATGCTTCTACTTGCTTACCGCTGCTTTTAATTGCGGGAGCAAGTCCCTTTAGTTTTTTAGCTCCGATATATACGCACACATCCATGCTGATGTCTCCCTCTATGGAAATATTCAAATTCGGTATGGCTTTTACTGAAGGTTCCATACTGGTGCCAGGTCTCAACTGGTTCCCCTTCTAGTTGTGGGGAGCTTCAGTGATCGGCTGTGTCAAGTCCTTCTTATCCTTTTTCGCCAGGCGTCTCCGGTTACTTGGGATTCGAGGGGTCAGAGTTCTCGTCATTTTATTTTGAGGCCTTTGGACGAGATTAGGGACACCTTCAATTTTCTTTAGTATTTCAACCCTCTCCGGCACATTGCGTGCAGACACATGCGACTTGGTCACGCTCTTCAAATCACTAAAGTGGTGAGACAGTTGATTCGCTAATGCTTGCAAATCAATTATCTTCTGAACTTCTCTATTTGTTTCACTAGTGCGCGGGTCATATGCATAGATTCCCGTAGTTTGCCATGTTAGTTCCCGATATTTTTCATCAAGGGGTTGATTTCCTTCCCCAAATGATGGGAAACTATCTTCATCAAATATGCTGTCAGCGAAGCGGACTGTATGCAAATCTCCAGCCATGGGGGTCCATATATCTGATTATAGATACTGTCTCATAACCAACGTATATCCCGGACTTTCGGAGAGGGCTCATTGCAGTTCGCTGCGGTGGCGGTATAAGTACATAAACCTTGCAATCAAACCTTCGAAGATGGGAGATTTTCGGTGCTGACCCTTGCGCTAGTTGCATAGGTGAATGGATGTTATATGCTGATGGCGAAAATTGATGAGAGTTGCTGCCTGCAGGACCGCGTGTCCCTAATACATACTTGGTAAATTACAATTCTGCAAGAGCGGTCGGACAATAAATTTAATTCTTTTAATTAATGCCTGCTAATCCATTATGGGTGTGGATATGTGGTACAGAGTGCTCAACGGTAATTCCCATTGCCATACAATAATCATCAAATGCCATTCAAGTAAATTCTCCGGCGTTGTCCATCCTGATGGACTTCACATGATGATCAGAGAAATTATTATTAATCTTAATTATCTGCGAGATCAGCTTTGCAAAAGCGTGATTTCTCGTAGATAATAAGCATACATGCGACCATTTCGAGGAAGCATCGATGAGCACCATAAAGTACCTAAATAGCCCTGACAGAGGCTGTATAGAACCGCAAATATCTCCCTGGATACGGTCCAGGAATGCAGCGGTAGCACATGCAGGGCACATAAAATCTTCTGGATTCGGGAAATTCTTTACATTGACATTATATCCCTGAGAATTAGTAATTATATTTCTCATCATTCTAAGACCGGGGTGACCTAATCTATCATGTTAGAGGCATAAAAGTTCAGAGCTTCTAAAAGTTATTTTCAGTATAGTATAGGCTGCAGGTGCCTTAATGTGAGTGTAGTATAGCCCAGATTCATATGAAGGAAGTCTTTCTAATAACATTTTTCTATTTTCCTTGCGCTTTGTAATGAGTAGGTACTCATTACCATACTCTTCTTCAGTTTCTACGTGGAGACCGTTAGCGCGAATATCTTTAAAGTTTAAGAGAGTCCTAGTCGATTCTGGGTACGACATGATTTTTTCAATGACCAATGTTGTGCCCATCAGGAGTATAATTGTGGCTCTTCCTGAGCCTATTGCACAAATAACTGCCTGCGATTGTTGTAAGACTACCAGCATTCTTGTTGATCGACTGAAAATTTGTCTCTCTTAATATGGTATTCGTTGTGCCGCTGTCTACTAAGCACACTTCCTCCTTAGGGTGCCACACGCGTTCTGATATATATATATATATAAAGTATTTATTAATATGGGTAGGAAGCAATCCACACACATAAGTAAAATACTTCAAAACAGAACATAATTTGCGATTAATACAGGAAAAAGTCGTGTGGGACTCATAATAAGAATTTATTGCTTTGCTCTCTTAGAGGTTACAACCATTGTTCAAAATCAATGTTCTATCACAAACATAAACTGCAAATGACTATAAAATATAAGTGCAATGCGTGGACTAGATCGAACCAGCAAAGAAGGAAGAAACTTCTTCCTGAATCTGTGCCATGTCCATCTTTTCTTCTTCGGCAACTATAGCTGTTGCTGCTGCAATGTCCAAAGAATGTGTGATGGTGGCTGCTACTTGGCTGTCCACATCCATGGGTGCATCCCATGACTGTGGATCCTCTATGCCTGCAATGGTGAGGTGTGCCTCATGCTATCCTTTGCCCTTCTTCTTAGCCTTGAAGGCATCGATCACGTGCTGCGGCTCACGGCAAAGACGTGACCAATATCCCCAAGTGCCGCATTTGTAGCAACTTTGGTTCTGCTGACCATAGGGCTTCTTATTGCGCTTCTTTTGTTCGCCCTTCTTGGCTTGGGCATTCTTCTTGGTTTTACGACCCATGACCTTACCCTTCCCGCCTCTTTTTGTTGAGTGAGGCTTTCTTACCTTGTAACTGCTTGCGTTGACTTCATGACTAACTTTGCTACTAGGTGGCTGTGAGATGTAGTTCTTTCGGAGAACGTCATCTTGAGCTTCCACAACTTGCATGATATCAATCAGTTCGACATACTCCTTGTAGCCATCCTGACGATAGTTGCGTGCGGATTGCCCCACGTTTGGGTGGAAGGTAGGGAGAGTTTTTTTCTATCTTCTGCTCGTCTGTGGTTACCTTACGATAGAGTTGAAGACTTGTACAAATTCTGTGCAATGCAGAGTTGTACTCCCCCACGGTCTTGTAGTCAGCAAAACGTAGTCGATTCCAATCCTACTCTGCCCAAGGAAGGATGGTGTACTTTAGCTTCTCGAACTGCTTCTTTAGTGCGGTCCATAAAGCTAGTGCGTTCTTTTCTACCATATACTCATTCTTGAGCGTTAGGCAAAGATGGTGTATGAGGAAGTGAAGTTCTTGATCATTCTCCTCAGCAATTGGAGTAGCGTCCTTCGAGGTGCTAAGTCCAATAGCAGCACGGAGCTTCTTAGCTCCAAGTACGATTTTGACATCTAATGCCCAAGTCAGGTAAATGTTCCCATGCTGGACCAGCTCTTTGAACTCTCGGTTCGTAATGCTATTCATCTGCATATTCATGCAAAAAGTGCATAAGATTACTGCTGGTAATTTGCATAAAATAGTTGTAAAAAATTCTCATAATGTTCCAGTATTTTCTACGCATTTTTCAGACTTTACTTCTATTTTTCAGTGATTAAAAGCAATATAAATAATCACAAATAATCAAAAACAATCAATACAATACATAAATTGTATAGAGGTAACAATAACAAAGTGAAACATGCTTTAAATACAAAATCCGAGTCAAAATTTGTATTCCCGAGACCCTTTTCTACTGGAATATGATTTTTTTTGGCAAATGCTGCAATTTTCAAGTGCTAAAACGTGAAATTTCAGTTCTGAGAAAAAAATTTGGCGTAATTTTCAGAAAGTCCAATGGGTTTTTTCACAAAATTTCCTTATTCACGAAAAATATATCGTAATTTTTAGAAATTCGGGGGCTTTTTTGCCAAACTAGATTTTTTTATTTTCTTTTTCAGCCGTTGAACTGGGCCGACCTCCTCGGCCTGGTCGCCGCTGCTGGAAAAGTGCCCCCGGTGACGGCGGCTCGCTTCATGGGAGCCGCTCGGAGCGCGAGCGAGATGCGAGTGGCGGCGAGGCTCGTGGAGCTGCGTGGGCCGAGGCGGTTAGGCGTCGGCATGCGGCGACGGCCGAGGCTCGTGGAGCGGTGCGGCCGAGGTGGCCGGCGGCATGTGAGTGGCGGCGTGAGGCTCGTGGAGCGGCCGCGGACGAGGCGGCGACTAGTGTGGCGCTCGGCAGCGTGGGAGCCGACGGCGCGCTTCAAGGCGTGTGACGCTCCAGGCGGCGCCGGCGGAGCTTCAAGCGATGCCGGCTGTTGCCTACTTTTTCGCCCTCCTCTTTCTCCCCCTTTGTCCGGCGCCAACCTTACGCGAGCCGTCGGTGGCGGTGCCGTAGTAGCGTGGCCATGCGAGGCTGTCGGTGGCGGCAGCAGTGGTGGTGGCACCGCCCGTGTAGAGGCGACGCGAGGGGAGTTGGCCGTGCGGCGGCGTGGGCGGGGCGGTCGGCTTCAAGCCAGCCGAGGGAATTGTTTTTCATTTTTTTCATACTGTTCATATGATGCTATGCTGTGTAGTGCAATCGACATCCGTTCTTTCATACAACCACTGATCGGCTTGGCCAGCGACTTTAAGTCTGCTCGCGGTAGGTTAGAACAAATTCGCAATTTCAATCTATGGTACAATCGACATCCAATCTTTCATGCAATGCACCGATCGGCATTGTGCCGGCGACTTCAAGTCGGCTCGCGGTGGATTAGAATGGATTTGCATCGTAGAAAAACCAACCTAGAAAGCTAAATTTGCAGAATTGAAAGCAATATAGAAAAATGATTCAATCTACGAGTGTCGTTCATCGATGGTTACCTTTCGATCCGATGAGAGTCGATCGTGCTAATAACGTGTTGAGTAACCGTCACTGGCGAGTCCAGTTTGAGCGATTACCTCGTAAACAATATTCATAATCGTAACAATCAAAGTAAGAATACAAAGCACAACAATGGATTGAACACAGAGATATGAGGGGACTTCAGGCTTCGCTTATTGCACTTCAATAATCGTATTACAATGGTTGGGGGTCCCCCTCTATTTATAGCCTCTCGGCACTGCTAGGGTTTCCAATTGGCTGCCCATATATGGGACGGCTTGTTGAGTTGGATTCGTCTACATCTAGGTGATACAGATTCTCCATTGATGTGAAAACTAGCTATAGATAGATTCTCCCAATGTGATGGAATTGATCATAGAATCTACGCAAGTGTGGTACAATTCTCCCAACACTATATAATCAGCTACAAAAAGCTATATAAAGCATAGCACGGCTTCCACCGACTATGGTTCCCTATAAACCAATAATTCCCATGATACAGGAGGATATCATATTATAATAATTTTTCCCCTAGCACGGTGGGAAGATTGGCTAGTGCTCCAAAGCAAGCATTGTGAATTGCATTATATGCGTCGTAGCTATTGGTGGTATGCCCTAAGATACAATTATGGAGATGATTATATCATATCATATATTTATGAATTATAGAATAAATATTATTATATTCCTTAGATGAATTATCATTTATACAGATTAACAAATATACGACTTGTTGGTGAAGCCTTTGATAATTGTATGGTGTCATTCTAAAAGTATCTCTAGTCGGATGTCACTGGTCGGGACGCTAGTGACTTATCGACCAACACATGTATTGATTGATGATTTTATTTTGCCAGTCATAGATATGAGGATATTGAATCAATAATGTGAAATGATGTTAGATGACATGATGTTGAATAGACCCACATTGAGACACTATTGAGATTGTTATGATTCTCTGTGTCATCAGTTAATCTCAAGCAATGATGATGTATAATCCTTAGACCTGAGATCAACATGATTTTCTACATGTGTAACAGTACACTTAGGGGTTACCAAACACTACTTTGTAATTAAATAGTTATAAATATAGCTTTCGAGTATGCTATGAATATGCAGAGGGATGTGATTGGTCGGATATGAGATTTGCCCCTCCTAAAATAACATGAGAGTCATGTCAGTGACATTCGATGTGGTCGGACAAAGGAAGTGCGTGACCATACCATAAGTGGTCGAAGATTCGACCACATGATGTTATCCATCACTAGATTGAGAGAATATTGAACAATACATGGATGACAAATATCTCATATGGAGTTCAACTAGATATCGTGAGGCAAAAGGAGAATACGCAAGTAAGTCATTTAGTTCGACCAGATATGAACTGGCCATATAGAGACACAAACTGGTCGTGAGCTGGTCGTACATAATCACAAAATGGTCGTAAGGTGTTATGATCTGGTCGTGGCCAGATGCGAACTGGTAATATGGAGATACGAATTGGTCGTGAGTGATAAGGACATAGTCATATATCATATTACATAAAGTTTGTCTGATATAATCTTTGTGTATATTATGGAGTCACTATGCTCTGCTAGGAATCGCTACCGACTTCTGATCGGAAAGGAGTTTTCGGATCACGACCGATTATACATGAACCTAAAGGGTCACACACTTAACGAGTTGGAATAAACGGGATTGGATAGGATTTGTTATGGACTCTTTATAAGGAGAGACATGGGGCTTTTGAATGTAATAGTTACACCACCAAAACCCAAACCACCACCTCCTGAAGGCCTTGCCGTGAACGCTGGTACTAGTACTCCGACGTATGGCGTTCCACGACTGGACGTGTGGATACCATAGATGTACTATTGCGATTGTTGCCGTGCTGATCAGAATGATCCGTGACCTAAGAAAGGAAGACGATAGATTGCTGGAGGAGACGATTGGTGGCTAAGGACGTTAGACAATCAACTACGACCACTACGTCTGCGAACTCGACGTTGGACCAGGTTGCTCCAACTCTTATTCTGTTGCATTGCGGGTCTAGTGGTAACGATCTATGATCTCTTACTTGTATGGTTTTCTAATTTACATGGTAGAATTTTGAATTGTACATTAGTGTAACCTACCGTATCCCTTCAATAACACACAGATTTGTGCTGACGAGGAAAAAGGTCACTGCATTATTATCCATCTACTATCGATAAGGCGAGATGTAACAACATTATCACACATGTAAGACCGATGGGGCTATATGAAATTATGGCCTAGTGTCGATGAGGTAAGGTCACTCGCCATCAATATGTCCCAACGGACGAGACCGGATACTCCGTTGTCGAGCACCGACGAGGCAAAGATAACACATACATCCACGTCCGATGAAAGCAGGCGTATACATGACTGGACACCAAAGAGATGAAAGACTTCCCCTTCATCGACATACAGTGACGGACCTAGGTTTTTACCTCTGGGTATGCGCAGCAAAAAAATTTCTTTTGCAATTCGGTAAGCCATATACAATTCGGTAAAACCATATTCTCATTCAGTAAAACCATATTCTAATACCATATAAATTGTTCAAATGAATTACAAAATACTTTAAAATATAGCCATATAAGAAACTTACAATATTACTTGTTGATCCGTCGCTTTCTCAATGACATGAATGTCTCAATTATATCATCTTCATCAACTTGAAAGAAAATATCCCGCTCAATAAATGTTTGTAGACAATCATCCAGAACAATATCACCTAGCTTGTTCCTAGATTTTGTTTTCACTATAACCAATGCGAAAATACCCTTTCAACACTCGCATGATTGCCACCTGTAAAAGCAATACCAATTTGAGAAGCGAGTACACCATATCATACACTTTGTGCCTATTTGTATCAACAAGCTTAACTGAGAGATCAACAATGTTGTCTAGACCTTGGAAGCATTCATTTCGTTTCATGTCATCAATATAATTATCAAGTTGTAATTCTAGCTGTAGCAAATTGTTGTTGGAGAAGTCATTAGGATAAAATTCAGCCAATCTACGCAGTTTCGTGCATCAAATGAAGCAAAGGACTTGGAAGGACTAAAGGTCGACATACAAGAGAGTAGCTCCATGTTGATCTCATCAAACCGATTATCAAGCTCTTGACTAATTTGATCAATGACACCAATGTACACTTCTCTTCTAAAATGGTCATCATTTTTTGGTTTCGAACAGCATACCTTGCGATTTTCCATAAGGAACATAATCACCATCCATAGCAGAACTTTGACACAATGTGTAATACAAAAAGAAGTGACCGTCTTAAGAAATTTATCCCAACCATCGGACCTCAATCGTTGCATTCGCTCTTTGCCACATTAACAAGTGAGATTGCATTAAGAATATCTTGATCCCTCCTCTGCAAACACTCGGATAACTCATTTGTGTATCCAAGAATAACATACATTAAGTGTACAAAGAAAACAAACTCAAAGGTTTCAAATGCTCCAAGCACAAAATGAATCTTTGTCCAATCATCCTTATATGCAATATTAGCACCAAGCTCAATGAGCACATCATGGATTGAGGAATACATAGTGATGATGCTACATATAGTTTTGTAATGTGAGCCCCACCGAGTGTCACTGTGCCTAGGCAAACCCATCTCTTGATTTAATCCACTCCGATTCAAGCTCACCACATCAGTAGTGATTTCTTGACATTCTCAAGCCTAGCATTTCAAGCATACCATGACGCTTGCAAGAAACCCCAACAATGTTCAACAAGATAGATACTTGATCAAAAAGGTCTTGCGATCAGATTCCCTTGGCAACACTACAAGAACTAGTTGGAGTTGATGTGCAAAACAATGAATATAATAAGCGAAGGTGATTCTTGCATGATTAATGTTTTCGACCCTTTAATATCTCCTTTCATATTGCTAGCCCCATCATAACCTTGACCTCTAATCCGAGTCATACTCAATCCATGACTAACAAGTAAACCTTCGATTGCTTCCTTAAGTGACAAAGAGGTAGTATCATCTACATGAACAACTCCAATGAAATGCTCACATGGCCTTCCAAGTTTATCAACAAACGCAAGCAAAGGGCTAGTTGTTCTTTATGTGATATGTCACTAGACTCATCGGCTAAAATTGCAAAGGGCTCATCACCAAGTTCCTCAATTATTTTCTTTCTAGTTTCTATGGCACAACAATGAATAATTTGCTTTTGTATCTTTGGGCTAGTCAAAGTGCAATTACCTGGTGCATTGTTTAAGACATACTTGTTCACTTCATCACTATTTCCTGCAAGAAACTTCAAAAGTTCAATGAAGTTGCCTCTGTTGCTAGACTCTTCACTTTCATCATTCCCACTAATGCCAATCCTTGATGCAAAAGAAACTTTATACATCTAAGTGAATATGTCAATCTTTTCTTGTAAAGACAAAGATCCTCATCAGTCCACTTGTCAATGTGATAATCAATTGCTACCTTGGGATTTATAAAACTAATATACCTCTCTTGAGCTGCTTTGTGTGCCATAGAACCACTGTGTTTGATGAGTGCAGCATTTC
Source organism: Hsuehochloa calcarea (assembly GCA_036346395.1). Taxonomy (NCBI): domain Eukaryota; kingdom Viridiplantae; phylum Streptophyta; class Magnoliopsida; order Poales; family Poaceae; genus Hsuehochloa; species Hsuehochloa calcarea. Next base: position 35,941,365 of record CM070597.1, read on the forward strand.
CTATATTCCAATTATCCCATCCATCAACAACAAATGCATCTGATCCACTGCCCTTCTTGAACAAGTAGCATATAAAGCAAAATACAGAATCCTTCTTGATACTATATTCAAGCCACTCATAATTATACAACCATCAAACCAATCGACGAGGTGTGTCTCCAATGTTTCGATACGGGAAATCATGAATATAAGGTTTGCAAGGACCCTTAGTAATATATGCTCTACGGATTGCATCTTGATCATTAACATGATAATCTTTTATGGGCAGCCTTTCACCTGGATCATATGGAAGAAGATTGATGTCATACACCGGTGGCTTTGGTGCGGGCGGTGGCGGTGGCGGTGACGCTGCCGGGGGCAAAGGATCTGTAATTTCTTCGACTTCTACTCTATCTTCTTGATTCTGATCTTCCACAATATTTTCAACCGCGGTGGGGCGGTTCAAAGCGACCTTCTTTGCGGCTTTGCCAAAAAAGGATCGAATGTCTCCGCTTCGCTTCGTCATTCAACAATTCTGAAAAATAGTTTACAAATCCAATTAGCAAAAGTGTGAAACTGACATGCGATATTGACTCAAGTTTGAAACTTACTGGACGATCTTGCTCTTGCCGTGCTAATGGAGATGCTGGGACGACTAGCAGTGGCACTAGCCGCCGCCCGTCGGAGCCTCAAAAGTCGGAGGCTCGGAGCAGATCAGTATCACGGATCACCAACGGACCAACCGCTCTCGGCTCGAATGCTCGATCGATCGCACCGTCACCGAGACACCGACATGAGGCGGACGCGCGGGCGGGCGGCTAGGCTAGCTCCAGGTGGCGTCGGGACTTGACGCGCGCCGACGTGCACGTTCAATCCCTCCCCGTCCACGGACGGCATCCCCCACTGCCCTGCCCATCCACACGTCTCATCCTCTACTTAATCCGGACAAGAAACGTCAATTTGCTGGCCCGTCGTTGATCGTTCGCATCCCGTCAGCGGTCAGCCTTTTCTGAGTTTTCTCCGTCTCCCCTGGCTGTGACTCGAGTCGACGAGTCGTGGCGACGCTTAACTTTGCTTTGGAAGCCAGACCGAGTCCCCAGCGCAATAATCCTCCATCGAACGCGGAGACGTTTAACTTTGCTTTGGAAGCCAGACCGACGACGCCGCGAGATTCTAGATTCGTACGTAGACGTAGTTACTCTTTTTTTTTATTTTTTTTTACTTTGAAATTTATATCCTGTGTCTATGACATGCGGACCCTAGGGTATGCGGTGGCCCACCCTGCATACCCTGTGGGTCCGTCCCTGTCGACATATCATGTTCGTAAAATAACACAACGATGTCGTACACGTGACCTAGCATCGGCAAAACAAAGCCACTTGCATCACATCTGCGCATCTACACCAACACCGTACATGCATATGGATGAGCTAAAAGATGATGACATAAGCGCAACTTAATTGGAGGTATTATACAGGCCTGTCTTGTAGATGTAATTAATCGGACACCATACAAAGATACTGGTAATCAGCGAACCGAACAATCTCTAGTCAGATATACTCCTTGAGCATAGACGCAGAAGGCAAAAGATGTGCTCCTGCGGAGGCATGTAATTTGGTGTATTAAATACATAATTAATAAAAATACAGTTTTATCTTATTCCATCTTTTATCCTTTTGTTTTGACAAACACCAAGAGAAGGTATCTTCCGCCGTGCTTCACGCAATGGAAATCGACGCCCGTACCAGGAGGACTGGGTCGGGCACAAGCTCGTGCACGGTTTATCTATTTGGTCAAACTCAAAGACTTCTCTCTGCTAATCTGCAGTTGGACGCTACATGCATAGCCACATTCCTTGGTAAAATGTTGCTGCCATTTTTCCATCGAGTAAAAGACTTGGAACCGGTTTCTGTGGTACAGAATGGGTACGAGAAATTGCTGGGGTCGGGGTCTGGGTCAAATTTGCCATGGATTTCGATTTGGCGTTTTCTGTCAAGAAGATATCTCCACTAGGTAACAAATTCGAGGAATTACTTCGATTCATTGTGAACCTAAGGTATTCCAATGTAAAATATCTCACCTCCTCACATAGAGTATATTTACCGATGACTTACTGTTCCCACGTTCACGGTGCACTCAACCATATATGCAACCAAACAATGGTACTACATAATTGTACAAGACGCACGGGCCCTATAGTCCATGTGAGTACTATATGCTGTGTTGGCAACACACCACGTCCCACGCCACATATGCATACAATTATATTTTCAGCTATAGATATTAGAGTTGTACAACAAATACAACTATATTTTCATATCTAGCTGTTCAATCGTTGCAGATAATTCACGCTAATTGATGTGAATGAGAATAGCTCCGTGCAGCTTTCCTTCTAGATGTTTATTTATCCCACAACTTGTGCTTTCGTAATGTCGACTAATTACTAAAGTCTAAATTCTCCAATCTTGGACGTGACGACGCAATAGGGACACATCATTTAGTAAGATTAGCGGTTTTAGCCAATATTCAGATATAATTTCAGCAACAATAATTATAATTAAAATATATTTCCAGCATCATTTAAATGATAGAAATATCATATAAGCATGTAATATCTTCATATCAATTAACCAGGATAATGTGCACAAAAGATAGGACTTGAAAGCAAACAAAATCAACATAATGCTCAAATTTAAATGTTTGTTTATTTGCTCTCAGATGTCGAGTCGCACAACACGACACTTGTGTCAAAATTTAATCACAAATTGAATATGACAATTACTTCAAAATAGATTAGGCATTGAGCTCAAAACAAAATCTTGCTATTCTAATCCGACATATTTATGCAAATCATCAAGTCTAATTTTGTTGGACAACAATTAATAGATTTTGAAAATTGATATATCAATTAACAATAATGTATAACAGTGACCAAAAATTGCATCATAGTGAACTGAATGCAGAACTAAATGAACAAATGTGAATCACAGTAAACAGATAATATTATCTGAATGAATTACAATGAACAACAAGTATAACCGATTGAACCAAATGCATAGAACAAGAGAACACAACGAGTAATCTTCTAGCTCAAGACCAAATTATACTCAATTGTCACATTCAATCTTAATTTGACATCACTTCATCATCAATTATTAACCGAGCTCACAATCATCACTTAGCAAAGTCTCCTAGTGCTAGACAAATATTTCAGAATGTAATTCAACTAGTACAACACACAATGCAAAGTAATGCGATTCTGAAAAACAGAAAACTCACGAAGCGAGTGACACTCAAAGTCACCGAGTAGAACCGGGTAAGGCACGTGAAATGTGTTGTCTCAGAATACCAATCGCCCCGCTATGCTACGAATACCAGATGAAGTTGATGGAGATACAATGGCAATCTTCATAATTCGGGACACATCGAAAGATGAAGTCGATGTACAGAGAATACGCACATGACCAATCGAGATGCATAAGCCGAATGCACCAAGGAGTACCAGTCAACAAGAAAGCCGAATGCTCCTTCCACTTCAAGATTAGGCCAACGCCAACCAACACGATCTCCAATCGCGCAAGTGCCATGCAATATTCCAAAAATAAATAAATTAAAAATAATACTAATAATAATAACGCCTTAAGGGTTTGTGCGTAATTAAGCAAAAGAAGTTTGTTTTGAAGTTTTTACGGAGGGACTAGACTGTGCGAGGTATAAATAGATCGTGGGAATTCTTGAAAACCCTAGCCACCCTAGTATTTCTTTTCTTTCAGTGCGCCGCCACAAGGCAGCCACATCGTCTCCTGTGTACTCCCGCGTGCGTGGAGGCCATCACATCCCATCGCCGCCGCAGACGCTGCCACTACCAATGCTCGCCGCCCGAGGCTCCCACGGCCGAACGCTTGCAGCCGCGTGGAGGCCGTTCCCGTGTGAAGCCCTTGCTGCCAACTCGGCCAGCACCCCTGCCACACGGTCCTCAGTTCGGCGAGTGCCTCCTGCCGCGGCTTGACATCTACTCGTGCGCACGTGAGACGTATTCGTAAGTAATACTAGCTAGCAATCAAGGCCTTCGGCTGTTTTGTTGTTTTGTGTGCACATCCTGCTAGCTAGTAATGCGTAAGTGCTATAACTAGTCCAGCAAGATGTTTTACATGCATGCATTTGTGATGCCACCAACAGCTACCGAGCTTGAACATTATATGAGAGATTAGGAGAAAAGAAGTCAAGATCCAAATTCTTGTGGGTAACGATTTTAGTTTTGTTTTCACTCTGTTTTCTAGATTAATTAGAGATTGGAATAGATATTAATTAGAGAGGGTTCTATAAGTTTTTGTCGAAGGGCCTATTAATAGATCTGTTTAGCCTGCTATTCTGTTGAATGATTATTTTGGGTACCTTAAAGGCAAATTTTGGGAATAACATCTACTAGTTAATTGTAGATAATCTCGATATCTTTCTACAGAATATTTAATCACGTCGAGCGGACAAGTATAATTCGAGTTATGAACTTTGGAAGACTGTTGTCTTTGTAGTTGTCGTCTTTCGGCACTGTTTTGGTAGACTAAAGATTAAAAATAGTAAATAGACTATAGAGTTTTTGATATACATGAAAGATGTAGATAATTGTCTAAGGGTTCTGTAGAATCCAAGAACTCGAATTTTGGTTGGGTAAGACAAAAGTTACGAATTTAGTAAGACCCGCTGTCCCGAAGCTAACAGATCGGTCTTCTGGGTTAAAAACAGAGGGTTAGATGATTGAATTAGAAGACTTGGTAATCTAAGAAAATGAGGGAAATTTTGTAAAGAATCCAGAACTATGTGGTTTGCCATGATCAGACTTTTGAGTCAAAAATTACGTCTTTTTAGTACCATGACAGCAGGGGGTGACGGTTCGGTACCGAGGAAGCGCTGCGGATTTGGGGAATGTGTAGAAGCGATGTCAATTGATTGTCATTCTTGATGCTGTAGCTTGTATTGAAATTTGAATATTTGATGTAGGAGAGGGGTTCGTGCTTGTTACCATCTTCTAGCCAAACTGTGCGTCGCGACTAGTAAAGGCAAGTGCATGGTAGACAACGATCAATGATTGATCACTGTTTTCTTTATCTTCTATTACCATTATTGTTGTGATTTTATTTTATTTAATTGCAAACAATGAAATGGTATAGTTATATATTTGTTGACAATCATGAGGAAAAGTTGGATATAATGAATATGATGGAGTTTGCATTTTTCATACATAAGCATCTTTGCATATGAGCAGGTGATCATTCATGATCACGACTCCACGGGAGTGGAGGAGGTCCCCGATCCTTGTGGAGGAACGTGCTTGAGAGTGAATGTTGTCGCGAGCATTCACTCATGCTATACCGGTATACGCGAAAGAAGTACATGTGGACATGTAGATTAGAGTTGCATTGATATATGAGATTAATGGGTGTGAAACAAAGAGAAGATAACAACATGAGAATATTAATAGAAGTACCTGTGATGATAATGAAGTTATTGAATGCTGTTGATTTATTATTGTTCGTTGTATATTGATGTGTTTGCTAAGTCGCGGACTCACCCTTGCTCTTTTGTTGTCTTTAGGTGATCTTCGAGGGTGCCACGACTGAGATCGAGTAGAGCACATGGATTAGATCCACACTTCAATCACATGATCATTTGCCATAAGAACCTTTTCATTCAATGTTGGATTACTCTTGGACATGTTAGAGGCTGAATAAAGTTTAGGTCACATTTTGGACTAGATTATTTATTTCAATGATTTGGATTTAGTAGTTGGTGCTATCCTGGATTGTTTATCTGGTTATATTTCCCCTTGCTTATTTACTCTTGCTTGATTCATAATTATGGATGCTCTTGTGTGATCTAGGGATATGTCCATTGATGTTTTCTTGCAGAAATTTTATAGTGTGTCAATAATTATTAGTTTAGAGAGTAGTTTAGTGGCATTTCAGGATTAGTGTTGGGCCGGGGTGTTACAGTTGGTATCAGAGCGGGCTTTAGGTCCGTGGTGAATAGATTAATAACTTAGGCAAACTAAAATCGTTAAAATTTGTTTTAGGTTTAGTAAATCAACTAAAATTTGTTAATGGTTAAATAATCTAAAATTAACACAGTAGTGCACAGTAGGTTAGAGAGAGGTACGATCATCGTTTTACACTTCCGTTATGTTATTTATTGATGCATCATTTTATTTTGACCTTTGAACTCATTGTGTATTGTTGATTGTGGTTGATAGCTATGCCGAGGGGTAGAGGACGTGGTCGTGGTGGCCGCGGTCGTGGAGGTCGTGGCGTGAGCGAGGTTCCGTGGAGCCACCTCTTGTGGCGTATGAGTCGATGGTCGAGGGGTTGCTGTTGACCCGCCTCCGGTTGGGGTCCAAGATGAGACCCCCGCTTTGCTGAGAGAGTTGGTGGGAGAGATCCGTGCTCTTCATCAATAGGCACCTGCAGCCCTTGTTGCTGCGGCATCTGTTGTTGCTCGTGTCTCACCTCCACCGGTACCTGAGGCGCGGATGACACTTCGAGAGTGGATGGGATTGAGGTTGGATCCGCTTGATGTGTCTGGTACACCGGTCCGAGCAAATGGATCAAGCGCTATATGGAGAGGTAGTTTGGAGCTTTAGAGATGTCCTCACATCAGAGAGTCCGTTTTGTAGCCTTTCAGCTGAAAGGGCAAGCGGACATTTGGTGGGAGGGTGTGTTGTCTTCGAGGACCGCCACTCAAGGGCCAGTTACTTGGGAGGACTTTGTTGATTAGTTCAAGGAAAAGTTCTACCCCTACTCTTTTATTGAGAAGATGGAGGTTGCCTTGACGACCTTTGCTCAGGGGAAGAGGTCTATTGCTGAGTATGAGGCTGAATTCAACAACTTGGTTCATTTTGTCCCTTCGGTAGCGAACGATGATCTTCAGAAAGCCAAGAGGTTCCGTCGGGGTCTCAATTCAGAGTACCAGCATGTGTTGGGAGCTACTCCACTCCGTGACTACAGCTCTATTGTGGAGCAAGCCAGGGGCATGAAGTTGGAGATGCAGCTCACAAAGGGGCAGCAAACCTCTGGTGGACTGGTTGCTTCTGGTGGTGATCAGAAGAGGAGCTCTAGTGAGGGAAGTGGGTCTGTTCAGCGACCTGCTTTCAAGAAATTCAAGGGAGGACCGCAGTCCTCCAAGTCTAAGCAATCGAGGCCGTTCTCTTCTTCGGCACCTCATCCTTTTGCAGGTACTCCAGCCCTTCATCCTGTCCCAGGGCAAGGTATGCTTTGTTTCAAGTGTGGTGAGGGATACCGCGTTGCTGAGTGCTCTTGGACGGGAGATTGCCGTCAATGTGGCCGACCGGGTCACAAGGAGCGGGTGTGTCGCCAGAACCCCGCTAATGTGATCAAATGGGAGCCTGTGACAGCTTCTTCTTCAGTGGGTCATGCTCGAGGATCTTTCCAGATGATGGCTGCTCCACCTGCACCGCCACTTCCTTCAGCTTGGGCGCCTCAGTAGGTACTCATCGCACCGCCACCGCATCGCTTCAGGTTGCACGACCGGCTTTACCTGCACCGCCACAGCAGATTATCGGGGCTCTCGCCGCCCCGACATCGTCTTCTTTCGCCATGGCGCCACCTGGAGTGTACGCCATGCCCACAGCGGAGTCCGCAGGTCGTCCTGATGTGGTGATAGGTACTTTGCTTGTGGATTCGTTTGATACTTTAGTCCTTTTTGATTCAGGGGCTACCTTTTCGTTTGTCTCGACGGCGTTTGCTAGGAGAGTGAACTTGAGTATGCAGTGGATTTCTCAGTCAGTGTTAGTTAGCTCTCTTGGGGAATTATTGCGAGCTCTACTGTTTGTCCTGGGTGTTCTATTGCCATTGATGGAGAGAAGTTCTCGGCGAATCTGATAGTTATTCAAATGGAGCCTTTCAACGTTATCTTGGGCATGGATTGGTTGCACTCTTACTGAGCCGTGATATCCTGTTTTTGTAGGATAGTCTCTGTGCAGACCCCTTCTGGGGATACTTTGACCTTTCAGGGGAGTGCGCCTCCGCGCTCTCTTTCGATGTTGGTCGACCGTTCGGGTCGTGAAAGAAGGAAAATTGGGCTTCTCTTAGCTCTTGCTGAGAAACCGAGTGTGGCTTCGCAGGTTGGAGAGATTCCAGTGGTTAGTGATTACCCAGATGTGTTCCCGGCTGAACTTCTGGGCTTGCCACCTGCGCGAGACGTGGAATTTCGCATTGATCTTGTTCTGGGTACTCGACCCATCTCGATATCTCCATATCGGCTGGCACAACCATTTCAGGACGAGTTGAAGAAGTGTGAGTTCTGGATTTCAGAAGTGAGTTTTCTGGGTCATGTGATAAATCATCAAGGCATTGCTGTTGATCCTAGTAAGGTCTCTACAGTGGTGGATTGGAAGAGGCCGACAAATGTGAAGGAGGTGAGGAGTTTCTTGGGCTTGGCTGGTTATTATCGGCGTTTTGTGTAGGATTTCTCCATCATCGCCAAGCCGCTATCTCAACTTACTCAGAACTGGGTGAGATTCCAGTGGACTGATGAGTGTGAGCGCAATTTTTGCATTTTGAAGGAGAGGTTGGTGACCTCTCATATTCTCACTCTTCCCGAGCCAGGGAAGCGATTTACAGTCTTTTCAGATGCGTCTCGAGTGGGTATTGGCTGTGTGCTTATGCAATACGGTAAGGTAATTGCTTATGCATCGAAGCAGTTAAAGAAGCACGAGCAGAATTATCCCACTCATGACTTGGAGTTGGTTGCGGTTGTCTTTGCTCTCAAGATTTGAAGGCATTATCTATACGACGAGCCTTGTGATATTTTCACAGATCACAAGAGTCTCAAATATATCTTCACTCAGAAGGATATGAATTTGAGGCAAAGGAGGTGGTTGGTGTTGATCAAAGACTATGATCTTACTATTCAGTATCATCCAGGCAAAGCCAATGTTGTTGCTGATGCTCTTAGTCGCAAGGCGACTCCCGCTACTCTAGATTGCTCATTGCTGATTTTGATCGCATGGGGATATCCTATTGTTATGCAGGCACAGCGCATGTTGAGACACAATTGATCCTTAAGTCAGCTATTCCAGACCGTGTGCGGGAAGCACAACAAAGTGACCGGTTACTACAGGAGGTTAGGAAGAGTCTGGATGAGGGCAAAGAGGGTGATTTTTAGCATGGACGATTATGGTGCTTTGAGGTTTAAAGGCCGCCTTTGCGTACCGCAAAAGGCAGAGGTCAAAGATGATATCTTGAGGGAGGCACATCGCACTCCGTACACAGTTCATCCTGGTGAGACTAAGATGTATCGAGATTTGAAACAGAATTTCTGGTGGAAAATGATGAAGGTGGACTTTGTTAATTATGTGGCTTCTTGCGGTGTTTGTCAGCAAGTGAAAGCTGAGCACAAGCATCCTGCAGGGTTGTTGCAACCTTTGGAGGTTCCCAGTGGCCCTGGGATGATATCTCTATAGACTTTGTGGTGACGTTACCTCGTACGCCGCGAGGGAAGGATGCAGTTTGGGTAGTGGTGGATCGATTCAGCAAGTCTGCGCACTTCATTCCTATTCGCACTACAAATTCAGCGAGTGATCTAGCTCCTATTTATGTGCGTGAAATAGTAAGACTGCATGGTGTGCCAAAGACCATAATTTCTGACAGGGACGCGAAGTTTGTCTCCAAGTTCTGGGAGAGTCTGCAGAGTGCATTGGGCACACAGCTCCGCCTTAGTACAGCGTTTCACCCTCGAACATGATGGGCGATCGAGCGCACTATTCAGACTTTGGAGGACATGTTGCGGTCTTGCGTTTTGTCTTGGAAGGGTAGTTGGGAGGACCAGTTGCCACTTGCAGAGTTTGCTTATAATAATAGTTACCATTCCAGTATTAGAGCCGCACCATTTGAGGTTCTCTATGGGCGGAAGTGCAGATCACCACTTTGTTGGGATGCAGTGGGAGAGAAGGCAGTTTTGGGTCTGGATTGGATTCAGAAGACCGTTGAGCGTGTAGCCATGGTGAGGAAGAATCATTAGCGACTCGAGCGCATGTAAAAGCTATGCTGATGTGAGGAGGCGTGACTTGGAGTTTGCGTTGGGTGACCAGGTGCTCTTGAGAGTGTCTCCTACTAAAGGCATTGTCCGGTTCGGTACTAAAGGGAAGCCTGGCCCGAGGTACGTTGGACCATTCCCGATTATTGCAAGAATTGGGAAGTTAGCCGACCGCCTGGACCTTTCTGAGTCCATGCGTGGAGTTCACAATGTGTTTCACGTCTAAATGCTGAGAAAGTTTTTGAGAGACCCAGAACGTAAGATTTCTCATTAGAGTCGCTGACTATTGAGCAAGACCTCACAGTTGAGTCGCATCCAGTGCGTATTCTGGAGAGGTCAGAGCGAGTGCTGAGGCACAAGACGTTGGTATACGTCAAGGTGCTGTGGACTCATCAGTCTGAGAGAGAAGCGACGTGGGAGTTGGAGTCTCGCATGCACGAGCAATACCCAGAGTTGTTCATGTCGGGTACGTGTGATTTGTTGTTTAATTTCAGCAGTGTAGTTTTTCTTTGAGCAGAACGGTCAGTAGAATTCGGGGTCGAATTCTGTTAAGGGGGGTAGAATGTAAGATTCCATAAATAAATAAATAAATAATACGAATAATAATAACGCCTTAAGGACTTGTGCGTAATTAAGCAAAAGAAGTTTGTTTTGAAGTTTTTACAGAGGGACTAGATTGTGCGAGGTATAAATAGATCGTGGGAATTCTAGAAAACCCTAGCCACCCTAGTATTTCTTTTCTTTGGTCTTGCCACAAGGCGACCGCATCGTCTCCTGTGTACTCCCTCGTGCGTGGAGGCCATCGCATCCTACTGCTGCCACGTACGCGCCCACGGCCGAATGCCTGCTGCCCGAGCGCTCCCACGTCCGAACGCCTGCAGCCGCATGGAGGCCGTTCCCGTGTGAAGCCCTTGCTGCTAGCTCGCCAAGACCTGCCAAGATAGCGCCCGCCAAGACGGTCCTCGCTCGGCGAGTGCCTCCTGCCGCGGCTTGACATCTACTCGTGCGCACGTGAGATGTATTCGTAAGTAATACTAGCTAGCAATCAAGGCCTTCGGCTGTTTTGTTGTTTTGTGTGCACACCCTGCTAGCTAGTAATGCGTAAGCGCTATAACTAGTCCAGCAAGATGTTTTACATGCATGCATTTGTGATGCCACCACCAGCTACCGAGCTTGAACATTATATGAGAGATTAGGAGAAAAGAAGTCAAGATCCAAATTCTTGTGGGTAACTATTTTAGTTTTGTTTTCACTCTGTTTTCTAGATTAATTAGAGATTGGAATAGAGATTAATTAAAGAGGGTTCTATAATTTTTTGTCGAAGGGCCGATTAATAGATCTGTTTAGCCTGCTGTTCTGTTGAACGATTATTTTGGGTACCTTAATGGCGGATTTTGGGAATATCATCTACTAGTTAATTGTAGATAATCTCGATATCTTTCTATAGAATATTTAATCATGTCGAGCGAACAAGTATAATTCGAGTTATGAATTTTGGAAGACTGCTGTGTTTGTAGTTGTCGTCTTTCGGCACTATTTTGTTAGACTAAAGATTAAAAATAGTAAATGGACTAATTAGAGTTTTTGATCTACATGAAAGATGTAGATAATTGTCTAAGGGTCTTTACAATCTAAGAACTCGAATTTTGGTTGGGTAAAATAAAAGTTACGAATTTAGTAAGACCCGCTGTCCCGAAGCTGACAGATCGGTCTTCGGGTAAAAACGGAGTGTTAGATAATTTAATTAGAAGACTTGGTAATATAAGAAAACGAGGAAAATTTTGTAAAGAATCCAGAACTATGTGGTTTGCCATGATCGGACTTTTGAGTCAGAAGTTACGCTCTTTTTAGTACCATGACACCAGGGGGTGATGGTTCGGTACCGAGGAAGCGCTGCGGATTTGGGGAATGTGTAGAAGCGATGTCAATTGATTGCCATTCTTGATGTTGTAGCTTGTATTGAAATTTAAATATTTGATGTAGGAGAAGCGTCGTGCTTGTTACCATCTTCTAGCTAAACCGTGCGTCGCAACTAGTAAAGGCATGGTAGATAGCGATCAATGATTGATCACTGTTTTCTTTATCTTCTATTACCATTATTGTTGTGCTTTTATTTTATTTAATTGCAAACAATGGAATTGTATGGTTATATCTTTGTTGACAATCACGAGGAAAAGTTGGATATGATGAATATGATAGAGTTTGCATTTTTCATACATAAGCATCTTTGCATATGAGTAGGTGAACATTTATGATCACAATTCCACGGGAGTGGAGGAGTTCCCCGATCCTTGTGGAGGAACGGGCTTGAGAGTGAATGTTGTCGCGAGCATTCACTCATGCTATACCGGTAAACGCGAAAGAAGTGCATGTGGACATGTGATTAGAGTTGCATTGATATATAAGATTAATGGGTGTGAAACAAAGAGAAGATAACAACATGAGAATATTAATAGAAGTACCTGTGATGATAATGAAGTTATTGAATGATGTTGATTTATTATTGTTCGTTGTATATTGATGTGTTTGCTGAGTCGCGGACTCACCCTTGCTCTTTTGTTGTCTTTAGGTGATCTTCGAGGGCGCCACGACTGAGAGCGAGTAGAGCACATGGATTAGATCCATACTTCAATCACATGATCATTTGCCATAAGAACCTTTTCATTCAATGTTGGATTACTCTTGGACATGTTAGATGCTGAATAAAGTTTAGGTCACATTTTGGACTAGATTATTTATTTCAATAATTTGGATTCAGTAGTTGGTGCTATCCTGGATTGTTTACCTGGTTATATTTCCCCTTGCTTATTTACTCCTGCTTGATTCATAATTATGGATGCTCTTTTGTGATCCAGGGATATGTCCATTGATGTTTTCTTGCTGAAATTTTATAGTGTGTCAATAATTATTAGTTTAGAGAGTAGTTTAGTAGCATTCCAGGATCAGTGTTGGGCTGGGGTGTTACATGCCAATTTCCCATCGAACACCCACAGAGGATAGGGTGCAAGAAGGAAACATGAGGGATGTGCACAGAAGAAGGTCCAGAGCTCACTACCGATGGAGCCGCGATGACCACGATGGCGCAAGAGCTCCAAAACTGCCAAAACCAAAGCCCAAAATCGGAGAAGAAGAAAAACACTCAAAAGGGGAAATCTCAAAAAAAATTTCGGGGTAAAGGAGGAGGAGAAGGCAGCCTTAAGAGGAAGAGAGACGAAGAATGCGCGCGGCTGCAGCCAAAGGCCGACGCCGAAGCGCACGGGCCGCCAACACCTCCTGCGCCACCGCCGCTAGCCCGGGAGCCCCCACACCACACGTGCGAGAGGATAGGGCTGGAGACTAGCTAGTCTCTAGACTGCTCTCTTCCTCTTCTCTCTCCGACATGTGGGCACCTCCATTTCTTTTCTTTTCCATTTTCATCATGTTTTTTTTCTCTAATTGAGAAATTACCGGAATGACCCTCAAAGTACAACATATCATATATATTTTCCTTTGATCTTTTGGGACGCAATAGGGACATAGTCCGGCCTACATGGACGCGCGCGACCGTGTTGTCGCTCATACGTACATACTGGTATTTCCATTCAGATGCTATACATACGTGTATTGCTTCGAATTTGCCACTACACCACATGCACTGCAGAGAAATGTATCTGTAGTTCTGTACAGCTTCTCCTTCGCCACCACACCACAACCCACAACTTGTGCTTTCGTACTGTCGACTAATCACTAAAGTCTAAATAGTACTTCCATGTAGCAACCGTTGGAATCTATATTTTCCTTTGATCTTTTGGGACGCAACAGGGACGTATTCCGGCCTACATGGACGCGCGCGACCGTGTTGTCACACGGAAAGCTCCCACGTTGTTGCGAAAGTAGTAAGCTGGATCTAGTGCTCATACCCTGCAAAACTTCTCAAGAGCTGTTAAGTTAGCTGCTAGCTAGTAATCGATTGGAAGGCACAAGTAAGTAGGTGTTCGTTTATGGAGAGCGGCTTGGGTTCCCGCGTGCCGCGGCCCGTGCCGGGCAGCTACGGCCTCCCGGTCATCTCGGCCGTGCGCGACCGCCTCGACTTCTACTACTTCCAGGGCCAGGACAAATACTTCGAGTCGCGCGTCGAGAGGTACGGCTCCACCGTCGTCCGCATCAACGTCCCGCCGGGCCCCTTCATGGCGCGCGACCCGCGTGTCGTCGCGCTCCTCGACGCCAAGAGCTTCCCCGTCCTTTTCGACGTCTCCAAGGTCGAGAAGAGGAACGTCTTCACCGGTACCTACATGCCCTCCACCTCCCTCACCGGCGGCTACCGCATCTGCGCCTACCTTGACCCCTCGGAGCCCAACCACGCCAAGGTCAAGCAGCTGCTCTTCTCCGTCCTGGCGTCCCGCAAGGACGCCTTCGTCCCGGCCTTCCGCTCCAACTTCTCCGCGCTCCTCGCCATCGTGGAGTCGCAGCTCGTGCTCGGTGGTAAGTCCGACTTCAACACGCTCAACGACACCACCTCCTTCGAGTTTATCGGCGAGGCCTACTTCGGCGTGCGCCCCTCCGCGTCCGGCCTCGGCACCGGCGGGCCGACCAAGGCGGCCAAATGGCTCTTCTGGCAGCTCTGTCCCCTCATCACGCTCGGTCTCCCAATGATCCTCGAGGAGCCGCTGCTCCACACGGTGCCCCTCCCGTCCATCCTCGTCAGCTGCGACTACAAGGCGCTGTACAAGTACTTCTCGGCCGCCGCGTCGCAGGCGCTCGACACCGCCGAGCGCCTCGGGCTGTCGCGGGACGAGGCCTGCCACAACCTGCTGTTCGCAACGGTGTTCAACAGCTACGGCGGCCTCAAGGTGATGCTCCCGGGGATCCTGGCGCGCGTCGCGGAGGCCGGCAAGAAGCTCCACCAGAAGCTGGCCGCGGAAATACGCGCTGCCGTGGCCGACTCTGGCGGCAAGGTCACGCCGGCGGCGCTAGAGAAGATGGAGCTGACCAACTCGGTGGTGTGGGAGGCGCTGCGGCTGGACCCGCCCGTCAAATTCCAGTACGGGCGCGCCAAGGCCGACCTGCAGATCGATAGCCACGACGCGGTTTACGCGATCAAGAAGGGGGAGATGCTGTTCGGGTACCAGCCGTGCGCCACCAACGACCCGCGCGTGTTCGGCCCCACGGCGAGGCAGTTCGTCGGCGACCGGTTCGTCGGGGAGGAGGGGAGGAAGCTGCTGCAGTACGTGTACTGGTCCAACGGGCGGGAGACCGAGAACCCCGGCGTGAACGACAAGCAGTGCCCCGGCAAGAACCTGGTGGTGCTCGTTGGCAGGCTCTTCCTCGTCGAGCTGTTCCTCCGGTACGACACCTTCACCGCCGAGGTCGGCACCAAGGTCGTCTTCACCGGCGTCACCAAAGCTACTTCCGGTCCTGGTACTGAGTAAATCTGCACCGGCAACGTTTTACGTGCATGGATAATTGCCTTTTCTAGGCCCCACGTGTAATAAGACCCCCCCCCCCCCTCGTCGCGTACTATTGGAGGGGATTGACCGTTTGTAATTAATGAATGTTGCAGTAAATCAATGTTATCTTCCATGAATCTACGAAACATGAAGCATGCATTCAAAACATTGTAGATCTAGATTAGCAAGTTGGAAACAACGATGCGAGAAATCACGAGCGACTGAAAATTTGTAAAATCTCAATCGATTTCTTGTGCTCCGGCCAAGGTCATCGTCCTCCTCGTCTCCCACCACCACCGATTACATCTCGGGTTCACCGAAGCCCCATACATTAGAGGGAGGGAGGGGGTGTCAGAAGCACGGTGGTGGGTGGCGGCGGAGACAGTGTCACGAGGCATCGGTAGCGCCGCCTCGATCACAGGACGGATGAGGATGGTGGGCGGTGGTGGCGAGCAGGTCGAGGATGAGTTCAAGGAGGAGAAGCAGCGGGAGGTAGCCGCGGACCCGACAGCACCACCACTGGAAACGAGGAAGAAGGGCGGCGGGGGCGAAGGGGAAGAGGTGGGCGACGCCGGTGACAAGGGCGTCGCTGGCAGCCACGTCAGATTGTGGTAGTGGTGGCGGAGGAGTTCGTCGGCGAGCATCGCCGGCGCCGGAGGCAGAGAAAGGTGGCACAGGGGTGGGGGGGGGGGTGGGGCAGCGGGGGCTGACATGAGAGGTGGAGATGGGTTAGGATTAGGGTTAGGGTGTGAGGGTTTATATAGGTGAGAGAAGGAGAGGTTTTGAGCCACACGATTTTCATCCAACGGTACAAAGAATCTAGTAAATGTACTCATGTATATCGGCCCGTTTCTAAGCCCCAATTATATGCGAACACTTTATCTAAACAAAGACCCATTAGGTGGCTACCGACCCATTAGTTAATTTAGTTTCACATTACTTATTCATACACGAAGGGAGTCCTACAGGGGGCTCTCATTGTATACATAAACCTACAGGCAAAGAGATCAATAAAGAGAGAAGACTGAGACTACATCCTTATTTTCTTGTTTATTATTTATTGTTTGTGAGTTGAGAGCTTTGTTCGTCAGCAATGCGATCTCGATTATACAACACGTCATCAACATGATACCACTCTAAGCTAACGTTTCCTGGTACATTGCTTTGACCAAAGTTTTCAATTCGAGCGATAATGTTCTTTCAATAGATTATTTTTTATTCTATTGTTCATTGGCGTCAATCCCACCGGTCAGTCAGGTGCACGCTTCTGCGGCATGCTTCTGGTCAACCGAGCTGACCGACTGTGCGTCTCTGCTCACGTGTCGCTAGTCTCCACTTAGATTGGTTCGGGTACACTTCCACATACCTTCGCGAATCGTTGCCGACGGCCCGTCTGACCGTACGCCTCCACGCACGCGTTGCCGGCAACCGCCATCTAGGCAATGGCAGCATGCCTCTGCGTGCACGCCACCGCCGTGAACCGAGCGTTGGGTGCCGCCACCATGACGCGCTGTTGTAAGATCAATCTCGCCATCCTAGCAGCATAGATCGCCATCCTAGCAGCATAGGACGTCGCCTCCGCGCCGCATCACGGACCAGGATCAAGCTCGCTTTCGCTCGCCTCCACACGCGCAGTTGGGCTCCATGTGGCAAGGACTTCACCACTGTGCGAGGTGTGACGTGCGCCGCCATGTCACACATCGCCTGCCAAATCGACGCCTTCACACCGTGGTGGCTACCGCTGCCATACTCCACCGTTGCCATTGTCGTCACCTTCGCGCCGGCCCACCAGAGAATAACAGAGACGGGACGATCTTGACACCTCCACGCCATGGTCGCCATTGTTCGCCTCCGCACCTGTACTGCCACCTTCGTGGCAACGCCGGGACGAGGTAGACTTCGCGTCACACCGCCTCCGTGTGTGCGTGCAGATGAGGCGAGGGGCTTCAACGCCGTCCACGACGAGGACAGAGTGGATGTCGCCACTGCCACAACCATCATTCATGGTGAGGGCAAGATGGGGGCACTGGGTGTTCGTCGCCGCCGAATCAGTATGGGACCGATCAGGCGTGCGGATCATCGTGGGACGCCGCCGCTACTGTCGAGCCATATCGTCGCTACCACACCGCTCACGCTGCTTGCGTTGTGGTCGCCGTGTGCACTAAGGGCACCGCAACACGCCTTCACATGTGTGCGTGCGTGCACTCGGGCTGAGCTGCACTAGGGTTAGAGGAAACCCTAGCGGGTCGGCTATGTGGGCTACACAAAGGCACTATTTGGGTGTTGGTTCTGGTCCATAAGGCTCGGTCGAGATGGGATTCGACCGCCTTGGCCCTTTTGTAGAAAAGCCCTTTAGCTTTTTTGGAATTAAGCCGAAGTCCTTGTTTATTAAAATTGGGTCCTTCTGGACCAATTTTTTTTTCAAAAAGGACCCTGGAACTCTAGGAAAAAAGTATGAAGGCTCCCACTTGGTGGATTTTTGCAAATTAAACCTTAGAAGTTTTTTGGTTCTTTTATACCAGAAATTGTTTTTAATTAATTTGTATGTATAGTAATTGTTCTATGCCTAGAAAATCAGTAGACAATTGATAGGAAATTACTATAAATCCATAAGTTTGATATTTAGTACTCACGCAAGTTGTTTTATTGTTATAACACATGTTTGGACTAACGTGGTACATGATGTACCGATTCATTACCTTATGGTAATTATATACATTGCTATATAGTGCTATAGTGTTGGACTGAAAAGGCGACTAGAGGGGGGAGGGGGTGAATAGGAGCATGCTCACTTTTTTTCACAAATAATTGATTCAATACAACTGTACTCCAGTAGCTATGGAAGATATGAAGATCAGTATATCAGTACAGTGGAAGACTAATATTGAATCTAATTTAAACCCCCTAAGCAATAAGGCAAAATCAACAAAGATTGAAGCAACTTAATGCACTGGCGGTCGGACCGCTGGGACAACACTGGCCGGACCGATTTCCTGCCGGTCGGACCGGTCGATTGCGGCGGATCGACACCGTGTACGTAATGTAAGAAAAATTTCGATGACGAAGATGAAAATAGATGAAACTTTTGATCTACTAATCCAAACTTGATGAAACTTGGAACACACCTTCTCTATGATATCAGGAAGCTATTCCAATCGAAGATTGTGATAATTCTTGGAAGAATAGCGATCCTTTTCGATTTGATTGAAGAGAGGTTCAAAACCGGGTCAAAACGAAACCTAGGTCAAAGATCTTGCTCGTGGGTGATTGATGATCAAGATGATCCTAGATAGATTCTCACATGTCACAGCAAGTTATATCACGTGAAGAAATCAAGCAAAAATTCACGGATCAAAGAAAGACCCAAAATCATCAAATAGAGAGAAAGAACACAATGAGACAAAATATTGATCAAACTTTCCTTTGATTGATTGATATGATATGGGCTTACAGTCTCTCCAACAATGGAGGAAAATGCTCAATCCAAGAGCACGAAAATCACATCAAAACATCAAGAACCCTAGCCTCCACAAAAGCTCTCCCTAAGACAATTACGGTTTGCAAGAAAAGCAAAAGGGGTGAAGAGATGGTGCAACCACCACCCTCTCTTATTTATAGTGGAGGCTTAGACCTTCTAGAAATTTGATCCTATTGGGCTCCCGTTAAGACCCAAAACAAACGGAACACATACACATGCATTTTAAAGCGCCGTCTTTATCTCCTTTTGACCTAACTAGCTACACCACGCGCCATCTTGCACCTCGAATTAGCTAATAGGTCATCCTTGTCCATCTTGCACCTCGCTTGAGTACATTGACCTCACCGGGCATCGTCGATCGTTCTAGACCTCAGCTCTCCAAGCCTAGTCCCGATCATCCTCGCCGTTGACCGTCGTTGACTACCAAGCAACCTGCACAACAATAGAGATGTAAACCGAAATTGGAAATAAGTTCTTCACAACTTGACCCATGTTAGTCAAAACATGCATCATGCAAAATGTATGCCCTGAAACTCATGACTTTGACCTAACAAACGAATATCGCTGCCTCGAAGATCGACGATCAGTGAAAACGGTCGACCGCCCCGGGTCGGCTCGATCGCCACTGGCTGGTCTGACCGGCACCTATGGGCCGGTCTAACCGCCTGCTGGGACTTAGCCATTTTTCTTCTCTGGAAAACCGAAACCTACTGGAATTTTCAAACCAATATAACTTTTGACTGGAGACTCCAAAAATTATGAGACCAAGTGCAATAGAATCCCCTCTCTTGCCTGCTACCTCTATTTTTGGCCCAGCTCAAATTACCACTTTTGAAGTTTGCCGGTCCGACCACCGCCAAGGCCGGTCAGACCGATTTGGGATCGGTCTGACCGCCGCCCTGGCTGGTCAGACCGGTTCAGTCTTGACAAAACTGAACTTTGCCGAAAACATGTGAAACGACAAACCGTGAACGCCATTGCCAATTATCACATCATCCTAAGATCTGGAGCATATCCCCATGATATCCACATATAGGCAACATGTTGATGTCGCAAAAATAGAATTTGATGAATTAGCAGTTGACGGGAGTAATTACCTAACCTGAGCCCTGGACGTGGAAGTTCTACTTATCCTCCGAAAGGCTAAGTGCAATTATTGTTCCTCACAACAATACTAATAAGCCAGAGGAAGACAATGCTAGCGTCATATTCTTCCTACGTCATCATTTGAATAAGGACATCAAGAATGAGTATTTGACTGAGAGAGGCCCTTTAGACCTATGTGTTTCCCTTTAAAATAGATATAATCAACAAAGGGAATTAATGCTCCCACAGGTCGAGCATCATTGGACGAGTTTGTGCTTCGATTTTAAATCTGTGGTGGCTTGTAACTCAACATTCCATAGGATAATTTCTCATTTCATGCTCTATGGAAGAGATTTTACAAAGGAACAACTGGTCGAGAAAACCCTTCACTTTCCATGCTACAAATCTGTTTCTAGCACAACAATACAGAGAAAAGGGGTATGAAAACCACTCTGAACTGATAACCACATTTCTAGTGGTGAAAAAGCATAATGAGCTCCTCATGAAGAATCATAATGCTCATCCTACAAGAAATCAGGGTGCACCTGAGGCACATAACATTAATAAAAGGACAAATGTCTGTGGAAAGGGAAAGGGGACTGGGAAAGAAATCTAAACCATTTGTGTTCAAGGCAAAATGTAAGACTAGAGAAAAGGGGAAGTCTCCAATGAAAGTACCAAGTGACAATAGGCCCTGCTATTAGTGTGGGATCAAGGGTCACTGGGCAAATGGTTGCAAGACACCTAAGCATCTGGTGGAGCTCTATCAAGAGTCTCAAAGAAAGAAAAGCTAGTATAAACAAGAAGCTCACTTTCTAGAAGTACCATGTTGAGGATTAAAATATTCACATTTTATCTTAATATATGATAAAGACCATACGTCTTCGTGGTCGTAACTTCTAAAACCACCGACCTAACCGGTCGTAGGTACTACACAAGTTATATAATAAATACCCTGGTCGGACAAAGTTCCAAACCTAGTCCACGACCAGGTAAGTGCTCGTAAAGCTATGAACAGGCGTCTGGGTCGAGTCCCCGACCACGCCACTCACTATGTGATAAATGAACCACGTGTTTCATATTCCGCATAATACAACACTATCCTGGTTGATGGTGTAACGTTTCTTAAAACCATTAACCGCAGAACAGTTGACATCTTCACCAACTGCCTCTGCAGTTGGTGGAACCGTCAAACTACCGCCTCTTCCCGACCAGACGCGTCGCTCCCCAACGGATGTCTCTTCATGGGATAACTGCCACCGCTTCATCAAGTACTTAAGGAGGACCATAGAAGGCCGGAAGGAGGACACGAAGACACGCAAAGAAACATAGACATTGTGTTCTTGTAGTGATTAGAAACTCTTAGTGTTTGTAACAGTGAGTTCATAGCAATAAAGAGCAAGCCCGTTCCACTCCCAGGAGATACGCACATTTTTCCTCTTTTTTCTTTATATAATCATAAGATCGGCGATTTGATCGTCGACACACCAGCAGAAGGAGAGCAAGAGGGGAATAAAACCCATCAACTCATAGTAGAGGAGGAATTGGGAGATGATGCTCTGTATGATGACAAATATTCTCCTCTACTAGATGTTGAGTTACTGAATATTCATCCAGAAAAGAATCAAGAGAGTCATAAAAATTAATCTACATTATTCCCTTAAATTTAGAAGTCAATTCATGATGTGTTTCAGATGGTGTTACTAAATTGAATGCCAGAATTTGTCAACCCTAAAATAGTTATCAATATTACTATTAGGAATTAAAATTACTTCTTGTAATCCTTAGTTCATGAAATAAATGAAGTATTTCCAGTTCATTTGCATATCTTATGTGTGCATTTATGAGTATGCAATGTTTTAAATTCATGCAAATTATTTATGTCATGCTTATAGTCGACGTGCAATAGAGGAAGAACATGAACTTTGTCTTGTGGACAAGTTGTACCACAAATTATACCCCAAAGGTTATGAAGTATTTCCAAACCTTCAGTTCCAAGACTGACAATATTATGACCATAGTTGGCAACTGTGGTAATATTATGGGTACTAAATGAGCCATGGTAGTCTTATCGATGGGAACATAAATAATAATTGAGAATGTATTATTGTTCTCAAACTCAACTAGAACTCTACTAGGCTTCAAAGATATCTGAAATAATAGTTTCCATTTGGAAACAGAGAAGGAGAATGGTTGTGAGAACATTCTCATCACTACTAAAGAGGGATATCGGAAAGAATTAGTAGAGAAATTCCCTACGTTCTCCTCCTGATTGTACTACATGTTTATTAAATGTGATGAAAAATATGTTGTGATAACAGTTTAGGTTAAGGACCCCAAATTATTTAGAATGTGGCATGAACATCTGGGTCATTCTGGAGACAATATGATGCACCAGATACTCAGCATTCTGCTGGCCACAACTTGAAGTCCAAAGACATCCCTGGTATATCACACTTTGTGTGTGAAGCCTATGTGAAAGGCAAGTTTATTACGACACCCTCGTATCACAATATCAAAGATGAATTGTCTGGTTTCCTTAAGAGGATCCAGGGGGATATATGCGGACCTATAGAGCCTATGTCTGGGCCATTCAAGTACTTTATGGTACTAATAGACACACCCACTCGGTGGACACGTGTATGTCCTTTATCCAATAGGAATGACGCCTCTGCCAAGCTTATTTCACAAATTATTGTACTAAGGGAAAAGTTTTCAGATCATAGAATCCAATCCATAAGAATGGATAAACAGATAATGTTGGAGAGTTTACCTCAAAAGCATTTAATGACTATTACATGGCCTTAAGCATAATAATAGAACATTTGGTCCTGCATGTTCATACTCAGAATGGGCTTGTTGAATCATTAATCAAGAGGATCGCTAGACCCTTGTTAATGAGATCCTGTCTACCAGCTATGTGTTGGGGACATGTCATATTACATGCATCAGCTTTAATACGACTCCGGCCATCCGTATACCATAAGTTGTCATATTTTCAACTAGTGCGTGGGAATGAGCTAAGTATTTCCCATCTGCGTAAATTTGGTTGTGACGTTTACATACCTATCTCACCTCCTCATTGTACGTCAATGGAACCCAACTATAAATTATGAATTTATGTGGGATTTGAATATCCGTCTGTAATAAAGTATTTGAAGCCCATGACAGGGAATTTGCTAAAAGCAAGATATGTTGGCACTGTATTTAATGAAGAACTATTCCAAGTATTCGGGGAGGAAAGGGCCCCAAGTTGGAATGTCGAGAACTATAATTGAATGATAGTGGTCTTCATAATAACTATACACGCACTAAGGACTCTGAACAAGAGTTTTAGAGGATAATAGATTGGCAAAATCTTGCAAATCAGCTGCCAGAATCCTTCACAGGTCATAAAGGAGTCACAAAATCGCATATACCAACAGCAAATGCACCTAAAAGAGTAGAACCATCCTGGGTTTTTGGTTCTGCATCTAACTCCATCACTCCTAGTAAGAAGAGGGGGAGACCTCCTGGTCAAAGGATCTCAAACCGTAGAGACGTCCGCAAAAGAGATGTATTGAACAGGGAGAACTCTATGAACCGAATATGAATGAGAAATGCTTGATGAACGTTACACCCCGAGTGAAGACACAACGGGTGGTGCCCCATACAGGAGCAGAGGGGGAGGGACAGATGACTAGTGAAGGGAGAAGCACACCCACTGACACTAGGGCAACAGAACAGTCGGACACTGACATTTAGGGAAACAGTGGACAGCTGATAGATTTAAATAAAATCCAATTGAATTGGACAAAGTGTATTACATGAACTATGTGGAAACAAGAGAACTCTTTTATAGAAAAATCAGTGCTAATAACAACTACTTCATCTCAAAGATTGTCTTCCATATTGAATCGGATCCGGTACCAAAAAATGATTGCAGAATGCAAGAATAATCAAGATTGGGATAAATGAAAGGAAGCAATCGAGAATGAACTAAACTTGCTTAATAAGAGGAAATTCTTCGAAGCTGTGGTCAAGACACCTCATGGTATTATTCCTGTTGGACACAAGTGGGTGTTCATAAGAAACAAGAATGAATATAATGAAGTGGTGAGATACAAAGCAAGATTTGTTGCACAAGGGTTCACACAGAGACCTGGCATCGATTTTGATAAAACTTACTCTCGTGTAATGGATGACACAACATTCTGATACTTTATAGCTATGATAGTCGGAATGAATTTGAAAATGAAACTTATGGATGTCGTGGTTGCATATTTATACAGTCACAAAATTCTGAAATATTCATGAAGATTCCAAAGGGACTAAAAGTCCCATAAATGAGAGAGAATGCACATCGCATCATGTATAGTGTTAAGTGAAAAAGTCACTATATGGGTTGAAACTGTTAGGTCGTATGTGGTATAACCGACTGAGTAAATTCTTTTTACAAAAGGGGGTAGATAAACAATGAAATCATACGTATGTGTTCATAAAGAAATCCAAGAATGGATTTTGCATCATCTATATGTATGTTGATGACTTAAACTTAATCAGAAACGCGAAAGATATTCTCGAGCTCATACTTAAAGACAAAATTCGAGATGAAAGATTTGGGTGAAACCAAATAGTTTTTCAGGTTGCAGATTCAAAATTTTCTTGGAGGCATATTTTTGCATCAGACCACCTACACCAAGAAAGTGTTGTAGAGATTTTATCTTGATAAATCTCATCCACTGGGTACACCCATGATCATGAGGTCGCTAGAAGTTAAGAAAGATCTATATGGACCTAGACGAGAGAATGAGGATACATTAGGGCTTGAAACCCCTTATTTAAGTGCTATTGTAGCATTGTTATACCTTGCCAATTATACTAAGCCTGATATTACATTTGCTGTAAATTATTTGGCAAGATATAGTTCCGAGTCTGCAAAGTGGCATTGAAACATAATTAAGGGAATCCTCAAGTACCATAGGGGTACAACTGACCTTGTACTCTTTTATCCCAAGGGTCAAGATATAAGGTTGAAGGGTTACAGAAACACTGGCTATCTTTCTGATCCATACAATACCAAGTCACAAATTGGATACATCTTTCTAAGTCATTCTACATCTATCTCTTGGAGATCTGTAAAATAATCGATTGTTACTACATCAACTAATCATGTTGAGATCATTGCACTATATGAGACAACTCAAGAGTGCATATTGCTTAGAAGACTAATTCACCATATTCAAGAGTCTCGTGGTATAGAGGTGGATAAAACTCCTACAGTTCTCCATGAGGATAATACAACTTACATATTGCACAAATGAAGAATAGTTATGTCAAGACGCATATGACAAAGCATATAATCCCTAAACATTCCTACCCATATGAGTAGCAGGAAAATGAGAATATAGAAATATAGAAAATCCAATCAAGTGAGAATCTTGCGGATTTGTTTACTAAGACCTTGCCAGAACAAGTTTTGAGAAACTTGTCTATGGTATTGGTATGAGAAGACACAAAGAGTTATTGTCTTTAGGGGAGATATATGATCTTTATATATGTTCATCATTGGATGAATAGATGTTGTGCTCTTTTTTCCTTGTTTGAGTTTTGTCCCGACGAGTTTTCTCATTCGAAGGTTTTTAATGAGGCAGCATGTGCAATGGCAAGAACACGAGCTGTGTACTCTTTTCTTCTTACCGTTTTTTCCACTACGTTTTCAGAAGAAGTTTTTAATGAAACATGAGCATGGCATTGGCAGTGTCCAAGGGAGAGTGTTGTAGATCGGCCTGTTAATAATGCCCGATTATGTGGAGACACTTTACCTAAACAAAGACCTATTAGGGGGCTATTGGCCCACAAAGCTCATTAGTTAACTAGTTTAGTCATATATTACTTATTTATGTACGAAGGGAGACCCTCCTCCTATATAAAAGGGGACATGGGGTCTTCATTGTACACACAAGCCTACGGGAAAAAGAGATCAATAAAGAGAAGGCTAGGACTACATACTTTATTATCCTCGATTATACAATATGTAGTATTATAGTGAAGATTTTAGTCAGTGCTCAGTAAGAACGGTGCAATGGGAAGCAAATTAAGGTAAGGGAACCTAACAGCGCATGCAACGCAAACAGTTCAAACTCAGTACGGTCCTTTGACGTGACTGTACAAAAGGGTTCATGCAAGCAGATACTTACGTGTATGTATGGTCTACCTACCTCATTCTCACTGCGTCCGTGCATCAAGCTTGAGTTGTTACCACACATGCATACACATTTTGAAGCTTATAATTAACTTTTGCATGTGCGTTCCAGTTGTCACATAGCACGTACGTAGATGCATGGACCTTATGCGTCTTTCTCCACATATATGATCTCCCAATAATTGGAGCCTGTATGCATGGCTCTGTTGGTGTGAGCCTGTTTGCGCATTTTTTTTCTTCTCCAGCTAGCTTGCATCACCGTTGCCAAATGCCAATCTTGGCGCTGCGATTAGGTCCATGCATCCAGTACCTGCCTGCCGCTTCTCGATGTCGCCGGTGGCAATCGAGCGGCAATCCACGAGTTTGGAGGGTTGCGCGCGGATGATGGCCGGCCGGTGGACGTACGTGCATTATTGCTGGCGGCGGCGGACCGGGATTTCCAACATAGATGTTTGAAATTAGCAAAATATTTTTTCAATGGAAAAAAAATTAGAGACAACATCGCAAATAATTTATATAAATTGTAAAATAATTAAAAAATAATTATCTTATTAAAGTCAAGAAAAAATAAGCCACTACGTTCGCTCTCAAAGGTTCAATATCACATATTAATTGATGAAAAAGATAAAAATTTGCACCGTCGATTGTGGTGAGTACAAGTTATAACGGACAAGACCAAAAGAAAGAGTACATGTCAGTTGGTACAATCTATAATTTTTTTTGGAATAAATAATAAAGTAAAATTGGCAATTTCATTTACAAATATATTTCGAGATAAAATCCATAAATAAATATAATTCAGAACACAAACTAAACAAATAATATCGATTGGATTTATAGACTAATTCAACAACAAAATAACTGAAATTAGGAATTTAATAAAATAAAATAATTAATTTCAATATGAATTCCAAAGTAAAACCCCCTAAATAAATGTAATTCGGAATAAAAATTAAAGAAAGATTAGAAATTAGATTTATATGATAATTCCAACAAACAATAACTGAAAACCAAAATAAAAATAAATTAGAAATTTAATTTTGATACGAATTTAAAAGTAATTTATTCCCTGAATAATCTTAATTTGGGATAAAAACTATTAAAAATAGCAATTTGATTTTTATACGAATTCTAACAAAAAAAATAACTGAAATGTAGAATAAAAAGTAAAATAAAATTAGAAATTTGATTTCAGTATAATTTTCAAAGTAAAGTCCCAAAATAATCATAATTCAGAATAAAAATTAAACAAAAAAAATTAGCAATTGGATTTGTATACGAATTTCAACAAAAAAAAACTTAAATTCAGAATAAAAAATAAAATTATAAATTTGATTTTGATACAAATTCCAAAGTAAACCCCTAAATAATTGTAATTCAGGATAAAAATTAAATAAAAATAGCATTAGGATTTGTATATGAATTGCAACAAAAATAATTCAAATTCATAATAAATAAATTTGAACATGTCAACATCAGTGAAGATGGGATGTCGCCGCTATTAATGAGAAAACCACAACATTGAGTTGGTCAACGACGAAGAAGAGGAGTGACCAACATGAGAAAAGGACATCGAACATGTATAACATCATCCATGTGTACATACCTGCATGAATCCGTACAAATAGAAGCATGGGCGTACAAAAGCAGTGGAGCAAATAGCTCGGAGGAGAAATGCAGCAGCAATAGAGAATAGACTTGGGGCCACCAGAGAGAGCGTGATGGGTGCCCCGGGCAGGGATTAGCAATAATTGCATGTGTATACGTGTTTGATGTCGCAACGGTCAACATTAAGCAGTAATTGGAGAGAAGTAAAAGATAACTATGTGGTAAAGCATTGCATTAGATAGATCGAGAATTGGACTTGCTGTTGGAGATTGAAGAAGAAAAGTTGTGGCGACGATAAAAGATAGTGTCAGGACCCGGGATTAACACTCCTAAATTCTATGTGTATTACTGAACTAGTCCCATGATCAGTGGCTAGCTCACACAATAAACAAATATGGTAATATCCAAAAATGCAAAACTTTATTAATAAATAACCGAGTTTATTACGAGAAAGGCTTACAAGCCAACAATAAACAAACACAACGGAAGACGAAGAAGAATTAGTAGAGCCCAGCTAATCTGACACAGGCAATCGACTCGGTAGCGACCTAGTCATCGGGATCTTAAGCAGTTGTAAAGTCCTTCTCCTTTGAATAATATTTTATTAAGCAAGAGTGAGCACAAACAACCGTGCTCTGCAAGTACACCCGATAACAGAATTATAATACATGCAGAGATATATATATATCAATGGAAGGCTTATAGGGTTGAATTTGCATAAAGCAATGTTTTCTTTATAAATATTTGTACTAAGTTCCAAAATAGTTATTATATATCAGAAATCAGTTTTAAAAGATATTTTTATAGTATGATAACATTCATCCAAAAGTGGTGAAGGATACCTTCCTATCACATGGCAACCTGCCAAATTACCCGATTGGATATGCAATCCAAAACCATTTGATAAAGTGTTTTGAAAATAAAATCAAAGTCTAACTTTGAGTGGCTCTGCTTAGCATGTCCATGATTGTGGACACGGCTATTCAAATAGTTTTACACTCTGCAGAGGTTGTACAACTTTACCCACAAGAGATAATCATCTTATATTGTCCGCTCACACACTTCCTAAGGTGTGCGTCTAAGAGATTATCATAAGACCTTTACAATGCACCATCCCATCGTATCGTAGTCCCGCCTCGCTAAGATTTTACTTCCTTTGGATTGAACCATCTGCCGGATTTAAGCCCCCTCTTGTGCCTTGTGGGAATACATAAAAGTAGGTCATAAAGATACCCACGCAACCGGATGGCACAACCATGGCAGAATATTGTAAATTATTTAGCATGGTTCTGCCAATTCAGGACATGTGGTACTACGGTGGGGCTTAGCAAGATGCGGCTCGAGGACCTGTCCTTAACTGACTTGGGCGACTTTCCAAAACAACCCTTGGGCCTCGATCATAGAAATGACTCGATCCCGTGTATCAACGTGCACCATCCACACATCTATTTCGCTCAAGTCCAAACCAACTTTTATTTTATTTTTCTAAGTTAAATCCTTTTTCCAAAATTTCTATGGTAAAAATAATACTACAACATCATGTTAAATCATAGTTGAAAGTAATACTATAGCATCATGTTAAATCATAGTTAATCATTTGGCTAAATTCTCCAAATTAAATATTTTTTGGTCTAAGCTTGTTCTAAGCATAAAGTCTTTCAACAAAAATATCTTGTTAATACTATTGTATTAACTAGAGTTTTATCTAAGACGACAAGGGGTGAGGGTTTTGATATATAAGAATTGTCAACTCCAAGACCAATAAGTGAACCATCAATATTGTAATCTTAATCCAATAATCCAATCTCCAGTAATTTATATAACCCTACAATATAATATCAATTGGTCCAATACCAGTCTATTTTTATGATCTAACTTCCATCGATCCAACATTTAACGATACTCATTACTACAGAGAGGGTCATCACAGAAGGCTCCAAACCGTCATCACAGACGATTTTTGAACTGTCTGAATCTATATATCTGTGATAACAGACAGATATCACAGACGGTTTGTGAGCTGTCTCTCAAAAGTCACAACACAGACGGCTTTTTATTGAAACCGTCTGTGATAACCTACTATCACAGACGGTTTCTAACAAAAACTGTCTGTGATATGAAGGATATCACAGACGGTTATTTTTATCAACCGTCTATGATTGGGCACATAACACATATGGCTACTATAAAAAGCCGTCTGTGATATCATAAATATCACAAATAGTTTTTGATAGCAGCCATCTATGATATCCGACATATCACAGACGGTTGTTGGTGATAGCCGTCTGTGATTGGATACATATTACAGACAGGTGTTAGTAGTAGCCGTCTTCACAGACGGTTTATTCCACAAAATCGTGTGTGATAGTTTGTTCTATACCTAAATATTTTAGTTTTTCGGCTAGCCTCAGTAATGCTAACCATGCCATCTGAAAATAAGCAAGCAAAAAATAGATATATCACAATTGATTTGATATAGAATGACTCAAAGTGATTTAAAAACTCAATATCAATTACAAAGTCACTTTAATGATCTAATTACAAAGTGATTGATTACAACTCAAAGTGAATTACAATAAATCGGAGTCGCCGGGGTGAAACTCTCCACTCTTGTAATACCCCGGAAACGAAAAGAGTAAATAATCGAATCGAATAATTTGAATGGAAGCCGGGGAAAGAAAAGACAATTAAAGGAGTAGAAATTCCTGAAAAATAGAAGGGGTTTTTCATAAACTCTCGACAACCTGGGACTGGTCCACGGCCCAGGAGGGGCCCATGTGGTGGCCAGCCATAAGAGGGGGGGGGGGTTCCCACCCCAAACCCTAAACTCCACATTTCTCTCCCCCTCCCCCCCTTTGGAGCCGCCGCCCCCCTTCCCCCTTGCTGTGCACCGCCTTGTACGTCGCTTTTGGGTAATATGCGTTCGTTTTCTGTCCTGTCCATCTCTTAGAAAGTTGTAGGTATTGTTATTAGCTTTCCATAGCCACCGAGATCACGTGATTCCGCCTTACGGTTTAGGAGATATGATTTTTTTAGTGCGCGCTGTTCTGTCTGTCTGACGAGAAGGATCTGTCGGCTTGATCCTAGGTTTTGATTTAGTTAGAGGCATTTCCAGAACATCCACCCAAATAAGTTATTGTATCCCTTTAAATTATCTTTCAAAGCTGATAAAGATCATCTCCATTGGATCTGTATAATGAAAGTTATGATATTTTCTTTACCACTGTTCTGAATTCTGGGCAGATAAATGTTAGTATTTTCATCTATTGTTTAGACTACTGTAGAGGCCGAATCTGGGGTTTTGCCCTTCTAGAGTTTTATTCCTGGGAACGTTAGATTTCTTTTGGCACCAAGATCAGGAAAATCCGATCTGTAGTTTGGGAGATATGAATTTTTGATTACGAACTATCCGGTCTGTCTGAAAACTGAGGTCAGTAGGTTTGTCCCTCGGTTTTGTTCAAATTAGGGGCCGAATCAGAACCTTCACCCAACTAAGTTATTTTAGCCCTTAAAATTGTCTTTTCACTCTGATAAGAATCATTCTCATTGGATCAATAGGTTGAAAGTTACGCCGTTTTCTTTATCCCTGATCTGTATTCTGGACAGACGTAGATGGGATGTGTTTAGCTGATAATTAGCCCTCTGTTTTGACCGAATCAGGGGATTCCGCCAACTAATGTTTTGTAGCCTGATCTGTTAAGATTCAGTGAGCACTGGTTTCAGGTCTTTTAGAGTTACAGATAATTAATGGTGAATTTTCTCGTACCGCTGCTCAGAAGGGTTGAAATCTGGCTGAATAGTTTATTTTCATTTTGGGTCTATGCGGTATATTGGATAGTCAGGGGTTTTTGTAGAACACCGGTAGCAGTGTTATATCGTTGTTCTTATTTTGGGAACATGCTTGTGTAGGCGGCGAGGCATCATGTGTGGGAACACCTCCGTTGCCTACTAACGAGTCACAACGCGAAAGGCAAGTCTCTGTATGTTAACCGTGTTGAATTCAAAGGAATGCATAATGATATGTTGTTTACATGAATGTTCTTGTGCTTTGTTCATGGTGTTGATATACCGCAAGTGACTAGTGTGGCCTTATTGGTACATTATGTTGAGTGTGAATACATACTTATACTTGTTTACACATGTTGTTGAATGCCATGTGTCTTTTCCACTAATGTGTGTTATTCATTCATACCATGAGAAATCATCATGTTCATTCATAAAATTCATTATGACCACGGAAGTGGATTCTTTTAGTAAGTCCCATCAATTCCAAGATGAGCATTTGAAAGACCCATCAATTCCAAAGATGGGCATTTGAAAACCCACCATTCCAATGTGGGTAGTGTTGACCACCATTCCAATGTGGCAACTTGGACACCGTATGAAACGTTCTTCATACGGTGATTGGGTCCCGTACTTTGTGAAGTACGGGCTTAAGTGAACACCGACGGTGTATCACTCGCTATACCCAGTATATGCAATGATAAGTCCATACCTTCAATGCATTCTTACATTTCATCCATTCATGTATTCATTCCATACGTACATGTATGTGTTCCAATAATTGTTCGTAATTCAACCAATTGTGTTGTCCACTCCATGCTTGATTATTCTTGTTTAGTACTTGCTGAGTCTTGACTCACCCTTGCTTTGTATGTTTTAATTAGGTAATTGAGGAGGACGACAAGATGATTTAATGGGGTAGTTCTAAGACACTACACATCACTTTTATCCAATCGAACAATTATTCTTGCCATTCATCAAGTCAAATTGTTGAAATAAGTTCCAGATTGTAATAATCATATGTTAGTATCGTTTGACTGTTCGTGGTATTATGACCGTTTATCCATTCTTTACCATGATTCTAGTGATCGTTCATTGTCTTTCCTTAGGAATTTATGTTGATTGAATCTGGATAATCTAGTTTTAATGCTATGCTTAGTAGTTTGATAGGTTTGCGTGACATTTTGGCTTCCGAATAGCCAGGGTGTTACAACTCTCTTTAATGATCTCCACCGTGATGAAGGTGGAGAGCCGTCCTCGAACTTCCACGAGTAAGTCCAAATGGAAGACACTTTCTCATATTTTTATGCCCTGTTGCTAGCAAGAGTAAAGTAGTAAGCATATATATTTAAATTCATAATTACAAAATAATTATCAAGAGATTGACTGACAAACCTTTGGATCCTTCGTCTTACAACTCGTGATTTTTAGCATATGGCAACAAATGTAGAATACACATATGTTCCCTTGACGTAGTTGCTGGTGGAACTGCAAAAATAGAAGTGTGATATAGGATATAGGTATAGTCAGTTTGAGAGGCAAGGTTACGAAGTTTGATATAGTATTATTGAGCTGTAGCAGGTACCGAAAATCGCGTCCTGTGTCGCAGTGTGGCGCCCGATTTATTTTGTGTCCCCCCCTCAGCAACATAGGCTTTAAACGACCAACGTGATTCCATAAAGTTATCATCGGACATTTCAAACGAATGAAGACTACAATAGAGTTACGTATAGAGGAAATGAGCATACCTATAGAGTACTTTTTGCATAAGGGTGAAGTCATGGTTCTTATTGACTAGGGAATCAAGGTATATTACCTTGTTCCACTTTGGTACAATGACTAAAAGGTTCCAGTGGAACCTACTCATATATGTCGCTTTAGTCATTAAACCTAAGTTCATGTTGCGTATAAAGAACAAATAAAATTTGTATAGCAAGTAGTGAAGCACTTACTCCTGGTTGTAGGGCACCAGCATGTAGTCCTTGTCGTGGTGAGTATGCAATCCATTCATTATGTGCTTCTCGACGTAGTTTGCGTCTTGGAGGATGCATTGGTCTGAGATCAAATATGGGTCGAGGAAACCCACCGGTTGTTGCGATCGTTAGGCTTGTTGCATCATGTATCTATACATAAGCAACGAGTTATGATATTTATCGGTATTACATGAATGTAGAACTTGATTGTACACACTTACAGTGTCCAGCATCGTAGAAATGACGCGTCGAGGTTGAATAGAGCAAATAAGTCTTTGAAGCACACGACGAAGTAGCCCAGTTTGTGGTGGAAATGGTTCTTATTGTAGTTGACGGTGAAACTAGTAGGCCGGTCTTCTCTCGCCTCGTCAGTCTGCCGCATGTACCAGACATGCAAAGTGTCGCAAGCCAAACTAATGTGGCGTAATGTTGTGTCGGAGACCAACAATATTCCGTGGGAGAACGTCGTGAGTTTGTGAGGTGCTTTAATCTTCTTCGATTTGGCCTTAGCACCTCGCGTGCTAGTTGTCTTCTTGAAAGACGACTCGACACGTTTTTCTTGTTTCTTCAGTGTCGTCTCCACAGTACGGGGTACAGAGACCTTATGAAGCGGGGGTTGAGGTGGAGTCATCGAGGCATGACCATGTGGACATCGCGGCACTGCAGGGTCCAAGGCGATGTCCCTCTTGGGCCACTGGACAAACGTGTGCAAGGCATTCCCTATTGTTATGATGTTTTTGTTCGGGTGCTTCTCCAGCGGGATGGACATCAAATTATTTTTTGCCATGTCCACCTGAAGTTTGGCATAACCCTGCACCAGCTGGGCACCATGCACCACTATCCCTTCCTAGCACGGAAACACCACCCCAACCCAGCCTCAACAGGAATGGATTAACTAGCCTCACTTGGAGCCTGCAGGGTGTGTCGCTGGTGAGAGGAGCTCCGGCCGACAGGCTTCGAGCTAAAAATACGCTAAGAAGCAAGCGAGAGAGAGGGAGAGGTTTACGGGAGAGGAAAGAGGAGGAAGAGAGGCTCCTGGGGCTCCAATTTATAGAGGCCGAGGGGGATAGAAAGAGGAGGTCGACGGATGGGCGTGTGGCGACGTTGATGGGAGCACGACATGGGCGACTGGAGTGGCAGGTGAGGCACGGTGATGACCGCGACACGACGCGGGATAGGGCCTGGGCACACAACGGGAAGAAAAAGGGGAGGGATTCCCATCTTTTGATGGAGCTCACGTCAGCGGCAATGGCGACATGGGCGGCCTGCGCACGGGAAGAAAGTGCAGAGGGAGGAGGCGCTTGCGTGGGCCCCGCCTGGCAGTGGCTGGAGAGGAGGGGTGCGGGTAGCTGGGCTAGCGCGGAGCGATTGAGCGAGCTGGGCCACGAGATGGGGAAAGAAACAGGTCGGGCGCAAATGGGTCGGAAAAGGAATTCGGCACGAAACACTTTATGGATTTTTGAGGTTTTAAAAGATTTCAAATTTCAGAAAATACAACAAACAAATAAGCTTTTAGAAAATAGCAAAAAGAGTTCAAAAATTCCAAAAAATTCACATAAATTCCTTCAATTATTTTGAACTTATTAAAATTATTTCCAACTTAGAGTTGGCTTTTATTTTTGTACATATTTTTTTAATTTCTTGAAAAAGAAAAAAACCTTTTTTAATCCATAAAATTCAGTAAATTAATTAAATTTCCTTTTAAAATTTAAATCTAATAAAAACCCAGTAAACTCAATAAATTTTATTTTTGACTTTTAAAAACTAGAAAACTCAGGAGAAGCAATAAAAACTATTTTAAATCTCAGAAAATCAATAAAATAATAATATTTTTATTTTTAAATTGGTAACATCACTTTGGGATGTTACGGATAGAAGACAAATGGTATGGTGGGATAGCCGGTGTGTGAGGGAAGATAATTTTAAGGTGGATCTCTAATGGTGCATCGGTATATGTGTGAGCAAGGTATTCTAATACCATGTAAATTGTAAACCAATAACGTATTGCTTGAGAGTTGAGATTAAATAGAAGTGCATGTACGTGCATACATTTTGAAAAAAATAGTAATTAATAGAGAAAGAATAAAAGCATGCAACTACATCATCTATGCATGATGGGGAGTGGTTATGTTTATAAGAACCCCAACAACTTATTATGCTTAATGATTTTCCTCAATCAAAGCTCTTGTTTCAATCATGTTCCTCAAATTGTATTTTTTTTCTTCAAGCTTCTATTGCCATGTCTAATGTTTATGATGCCTTAAAAATCTAAATAGCCTACAAGATACATAAAATATATTCTCAAACATCTAAGTTATATCATTTGATACTATAAACTTTGAAACAAATCTAGCAGCGTAAATACGTGAACCACCCTGCTAGTTACATTTTAACTATTCTTCATGCCTTGGAAGCACTTGTGTTATCTGAACTCTAACGTGTGTAACCTTTGTGCGCCAGTGCAATCCCCTCGCTAGCCGAGGAGCCTCATCGCCCCCCAGTCTCCAGGGCCAGTTGCTAGCATGCCACCCGATTTTGGTCAGGAGTGTGAGAAATTGAGAAAGAGAGGATGTTGATTAGGGACTTAGGGTTTGAACCTTTGAGGTAGGGTCTTAGGATGGGCCAATGGGTCAGTTCAAAAGAGGGGTGGATGGGTTGTTGTGTTGCGCTATTTGATCGAATTGGGGAGTGGGAGGTGTGACGTTGGGCTAAAATCAATTGAGGTATAAATATGAAGTATTTTTTTGCGACTACAAGGTAGATGTACATGCACATGCACACACCACCACCACACATACATATGCGAGTGCACCTTTCTTAGACCTTAGCACACGCCTAGATATACAAATGACGGGGATAAATCCGCGAACTCATAAAATTTCTACTGAAACACAACTCGTGTGTGCATAAGGCGGGCACCAGAATTTAAATCTTGATAAGTGGAATCAAACATCCACGACTTCACAACCGCACCCACCCAGAGGTCGTTCCCAAATATAAAGTATTTGGTCTAAGTATCACTATATATTATTAATACACCAAGTAAATAATGGGTATTTTGCCAAAAAGAAATAGAGTGTCCAAGTCACCCATAAGCCTTTGTAGCTCCGCTGCTGATTGCTAGCTACGCGCGCGCCACGTACGTCGCGCCCCCACCAAATGGATCTTGGTGATCCAGTCGATTGATTAGTCGTCCATCCATCTAGCTTCCGCTATACCCATCAGGTTGCGGGACTGTACCGGTAAGGTAGTTACTATCTGGGCCGACCTTTTCGGGTCGGGCGCATCGTCGTGTAACTCGGTTATTGGATGGAGTTTGGAAAGTTCTAGCTTCCGCACCCTTTTCAACGAGGTGGCTAACCGTCAATCGGTGAGACTATAGCATACAGGGACACGCACAAATTTTTGTGCCAGTAATCTGCACGGCGTGGCTAGCAGCCGCCGCAGACATGCAATGCAGCTTGGAAGTAGTTGACATCATTGGGGAAGGTAAATTCTTTGTACCAGTGCCCATCACGTTACAGACTACTGCCTGGACGAAAGGGGAATCGGCTTGACAGGAGACGCGCAAATTTACTCCAGTCTTTCAGAAATCATGGACAAAATCTAGGGGCCAGGAGCAGGATCGAACACGTGCAATGCAACATCGTGCAAATTAGTATGTTTTCACTCGAATCTGAGCAACATCGTGCAACTCTCAGTTTATTTTCCTTCAGGTACGAACAAAGGTTAGCCTAGGCCGATGGACCGTGTCTTTGCTCGGCCTGGAGATGGGCTGTGTTGCCTAGGAATTGGACTCTGCCCGTGCAGAGGCCTTCTGCCGACAGTTTTTCGTCCGCGGCCCAAGGACAGAATTGCAAATTCAGAATTGTGACCTTCCGCGAATCGCAATTCTGATACGCACTCACTGACAAACCTCCCAAGTAAAGGAGCGAAAAATTCGTAGCAGTTCTCATGCAATATATCCACTCATGCACGGTTTGTTCTTTCGGAATTACTAGAAAGTGCTGTAAAATCTTTATTTATAAATGAAACACGTGTGGGAGGAACTATATGACTCGCTAATAAATCAGAAAAAGACACCAAACTTCAATCAAAGACTCGAAACCGGATGGTGGGATTGTCTACGTCCCACCCAATTGAGCTAGGGCCAGGTTCCTCTGCAATCTTTATTTATGATTTATCACAGAATGGCAGTACCTACATGCACACTCTTTTTTACCGGTGAGAAAATATTAGAAAAGCACAATGGCACAAGTCAATCGGCAAGAACAACAGCGGATGGATCATGGATGGAAGTGGACTAGTGCAGTAGTATTACGCAGATGGCTTCATCTCTTGCTTGATGGCCGCGACCAGGTGGTCGAAGGCTTCGCCCCACGCGTTCTTCATCTCCGGGCCCCACATGTCAGCCGGAACAGCCTCCTTTATCGTCTCAAGCAGCGCGAACTTTGTCACCTGTGATAGACCGAGACAGACAGAGAGAAAGAAACGAAATCAAACACGCATTTCATGTTTGATCTTACGGGGCTTTAATTTCTCTCTCTCTCGAGTCTCGAGTGGAATAATTGAACGTGGCATATGCTCCGAGTGGTTCGTGACTTGGTACCTCAAAGTGGGCATCCGCCACGCCGTACTTGAAGTGCGTGGCGCCCAGCCTCTTCAGGGTGGTCTCCCTGACGGTCACCTCGCCGGATTTCCGCAGCTGCACAGCCGCCTCGCACGTCTGCGCCAAGGATCGCGGCAAACAAATTTGTCAGTCCCTGCTGCGAAGTTTCCTCATGGAATAAGCTATTTACTGCGCATTGAGTTTTAGCATGCGTTACCATGACAAAGACGGACATGGCGTGGGTCTTGAGCTTGGGGTTCTTCTCGAGCGGCACGTCGGAGTTGCGCAGGAACGAGAACATCTGCTTCGCCGACGGCGCGATGTCGAAGATCCTGGAGTACCAGTCACGAAGCACACAGCATATCAATGAAATGCATTGCTCAACGCATTACAAATGCATGGTAATTGGCATGTACGTATCTGACTCTACAGCATATGAATTGTCGATTAACACGACGTACTTCAAGAACATGCGGAGCCCAAGGTTGGCGGAATCCTTCTTCATGATGGCCCATGACTTGAGCACCAGCGCCTCCTGCTCCTCGCTGAAGCTCACCGCTCCTCCCGACACGCCGCTCCCCTCCGCGAGAGCCATGGCTTCTTCCTGCTTAATCTAATCTGCCTAGGTATATGTATGCAACTGCACTACCGAGCACTAATGGATTAATCTAGTGTTGGTTGTGATTCGGACCCAAACTGGAGCAGAGGCTTATATATAGGTCGATCGGCCCAGACAGGGGGCAGCCTTTGGGGTTCCTGACGAGCCAGGATGCATGGAGACGCAGTGGCCAATGTTGTGTTGATCCTCTAAATTCTATGATACGTACAGTTACAGAACAGACTTGGGGCTGCCAGATAGGACTGGATTCAAGGCGAAAAACCATGTGCGCAGCTACAAAAGCGGGTGGTTTCGGGCGCCCTGCGCAGCTGCGCTTCAGTTAGCCCTTCAGGTCTCGGGTCAATAACGTGGGCGGCTGGGCGCGCGGAAACCAACGGCGGGTTTAAGAATCCAAGTCAAGTCGGACTCTTCTCGGTTCTTTCTTGCCAACCAAGAGACAAAAAGGTCGCGCTCGTTCGTGTCCACCAAAGGGCCAATGGTTGAATGTTCCACGAACATTTCAGGTTTGCCTGTGCCGAGCTTTATACCTCAACTCAACTCAGTGCATCTTAGGTAAAAAGGTCCAAACCTTTCGAGAAGAAAATGAGAAAAAAAGGTACAGCAGCTTTGGAAAATAAACGTAGCGTGAATTCAAAGGCATTTTATGTCACTCGCATGCGCACCGAAATGGTTAGAGCGTGTAGCTGTTGTGCACGTAGAAGGTCGTGTGAGCTACGCCGCGGTTACTTCGATTTTCGTTTGTGTGCCTAGCGGAAGGTCTTGTATTTGTACGGGGTGTTGAGTGTAGGTTTGTGTTGACAAATGATATCACAGCAGATACTACTCGCTTTTACTCGGTTGTTTTATATCCATTCTTCTCCGTATATACAACCACTCCCAAAATCGTTCCAGGCAGCTCGCACATCTGAATCTTGTTACATCTTGTGCTCTGCACAGTGAGCAGCGCCCTGCTCACCATCACACGTCATCACGTAACTGAAGTCACTGTGTGCGTCTGCCCCTGCTAGCTAGTTGCTGCACGCCGGAGACACGCCCACCAGCTCCGTCGCCAGCACGTATCTGAAGGCCATGCTATGGGGCTTCCACTCGACGCTGCTCCTGCGCGCTCTCCGCTGCTGGCACAGGTGCACGGCCGCGCGGAGGCTCTCCGGGAGGCAGGACTCCACCGTGCGCAGCAGGTCCTGCGCGCCCAGGCCGGCGTCTCTCGCGTACGACTCGAGGATCTTCGGGAGGAGGACCTTGCGCCCCCTGCCGAGGACGCTGATGTTGGCCCGGATGAACTCCTCCTTGGCCATCTCCAGCTGCTGGAACAGCCTCTTTGGGCTGTACAGCCGCACCTGACGAAAGCGTAGCGTTGATGCGTGAATGCACTGTTGGAAATTGGAGTTTGGAGTATATATTGCGTAGCTGTTTTGTTGTTTCGTACCACTGGATCTGAGTGGCTTCCGGAAGACAGCGCGAAGTGCACCAGCGGTTCGGGGCGGTCGATGGCGAAGCCTTGCTGCTCTTCCCTGTCTTTGGGCTTCCATTTTGGGAACAGTAGTAGCCTAATCCACTGCAGGATTCGAAGGAAGCAAATCGTTATTAGAAGAAGTACCTATCAGGTAATTAATCATCATCTGTAATGCAAGCTTAGATATTTCAACAGGCAGGCCAAACTGGAATGAGTTTTTAAGACTTGGGAATTAGACGAGGTAAAAGGCAGGAGGTTGAATAAACCTGTCCAGAAGAGTGCACTCGGCAACACAGGATTTGGTACTCTATCAACTCCACGTTTACTCTTTGGCCACTAATGATGTAGGATACCTGTGGTGCAGAAGTGGTTGCCAGATTAAAATTTGAGAGGGGATGAGGTACCGCTCTATCTAAGAAATTCCAATTCGAGGTGGGTACTACCTTAGTAAGCAGTAATCTCTTGCTGTTACTCTGCGGAATCCCATATTCTATATGGGCCTGAAATTAACAATGTTAGGATTAAAGTCCATCAATTTGAAGAAGTATAGTAAGATATAGAAGTGCAGGCTGAGAAGCTAGTTACATGCATCATCATGGCATTATGCACATTGATCCAGAAAGCAAGCTTCTCTTCGTTTTTCATTCCACTGATATCGACAGTTTCTAGCAGCTGTACAAGTGACCTGCAGAGTAACATCTTTAACTAGTCAGCAAATATTTGTATGGAACTATGGGTCATTTGCTAGCTATCAACTGAAAGACAACAATATGGCTTGAAAAATACTCACTTATATTTATGCAGCATGTCTTTGACATCGGCACACCTCTGATCTCCCTTGCAAAGAGCAGACACCTCAACCACAGATTCATATTGCTGACCCAAATCCCTTGATTCACCAGAACCTAATGCATTGTCCTGCCACGTCTCAATAAAGCTTTCTTTCCTGCATCTGGGGCTCCATATATCCCCAGTGTATTTGGAAGAGAGCCCGCTTGCTGCTGAAAATGATGAGCATGGTGAGGGGAAGAAGGCATGTTGCACGCCAGGAACGTCTCTGAGCCTAATGTATATGGCAGCAATGCTTTTGATCATGTCCTCAGATATTTTGTTTGGTGTTTGAGGAACATGATCTGCAATCCTCGTCCCCAGGATATCCGCCAAGCTTACAATACCAGGATCCATGCACTTGCCCTCCTGGTCATCAAAGATATGTTAGTATCAACATTGCTGCAATCCTATAACCAAGATCGTATAGCAAACTGGATAACAGGTTAGAAATGATTTTTCAGACATCGTTCTGTACCTCAATAAACGATAGAGGCAAAGTATGACATGGTTTCAGAGCTCTAGCAAGATTGTTTGCTGAAGGAGATACTCTAG
Source organism: Hsuehochloa calcarea (assembly GCA_036346395.1). Taxonomy (NCBI): domain Eukaryota; kingdom Viridiplantae; phylum Streptophyta; class Magnoliopsida; order Poales; family Poaceae; genus Hsuehochloa; species Hsuehochloa calcarea. The sequence continues at coordinate 35,982,993 of CM070597.1, forward strand.
CTGAGCAAATGGAGCGTTGCAGGAGTGAGGAATGGCTGCGTCCGTTACTCGTCTTGATGTCATTGTGCTGTGAAATGCTAGTTTCACTATCAAGAGTTGTCGGTGTAGACTTGCGTGCCAGGACTACGCGACTGGACTGCACCAGTTGGTGTTTCCTTGGGGTTGTGAAATCTAGCACTGAAGCTTCTGGGAATATGCCTGAAAATGACCTTGCTGGTTGCTTGTTTCTTTCCGTGTCACAGGCAGAAGTTACACTGCAAAATTGCTGTTCAAAGGCTTTCCGGTAGAGTGTTAGGAGATGCTGCTCCAAGCATATGACCTCTAGCTCTAGTACAGCAATCTCCTTTATTAAGTCCTCAGTAGGCTGAGTTGACATGAAAGAAAGATAGTTGCTTTGAGTCAACAATAAAAAAATACTGTCCTCGGAAACAATGTGCATATACAATTCAGAAGTAAATCATTACGATGATATGTTGAAAACCTGAATTTTCTGCTACTTCCAGAATCACTATATCAGAAAAAAGAATTGTACCTTTGGAATGCAACTGTCGTTTGATGAATGAATAGCACAGGGCTTGTAACCTAATGCTTTCTCTAGAGCACGCCGCATAGCGAACTGATCATTTAGTCGCTTCTCAAGGTGTTGGACCTGCAGAACTAACATCGTAAGTATCAAAACAAAATTTGTAGTACCACAATTAGTCAATAAACGTAGTCTTCTGAAGCAGTTCTCAATACAGTAGAACTGATTCGTTGGTCTTATACTACATTGGGACAGAGAGGTCGTGGGCACAAAAATGGCCTTTAAATTCCTCAAATTTGGAAATGGATTCTCTATGCACTGCAGGACAGAACTACTTTTCACGAAATTATGTACATGGATGGCCAATTGAAGCTTAAAGTTCTCATCGTTGGCCACTTTCCACGGCTGAATTAATCCATGGATATGACATTTAGGAGAGGGGACAAGGCAGAATCATGAGTAACTCTGAAACAATTCACCAATAGGCCTGAGAAGAGTACTAACATATGGCATGGGAAACAATTTGGAAATTTAGTTCGGTATCTAACTTTTTACCTCTTTTATTAAAGAGCATGGAAGCTCAGTGGTATGGGATTGTCTCTTACTAGTGCTGTTCTGATCCTTCAGTTCTCCATCATTCTTGCAAAGAACAGAAAATGGTAAGGAAGGGAAAAAGAATAAAAGAAGAGATGATTTGAAGTAAAGAATAGGTACACCCCATGGCACCTATCAAATACTGTAATCAAGAGATCTGTGGACCTGCATTTCTCTTGATCACGGGCAGAACAAAAGTGATTCAGAAATAGAGACACTTTTAAGAAAAAAAGAGGGGAAATCCTAGATTATCTGTTGTAACAATTTACCAGGATAACTGGCATCTGCATGTGTACATTAAGAAAACTAACAATGAAAGGAAGAAGTAACAGGCCATTTTATCTCTATAATCGCCAATTTACCTGTCGATGCTGATCATGGCACCTCAGAGATGACGAATCCATGCTATCCATTCTGAGCATTCTAATAGAATCACTGCCGATGCAAATTCGCCAAGATCATTAGCCAAGAAGTGCTTCTATCTAAAAAATGTAGAATCATAACAGCTGGTCTGGGACTAGTATATGTAACTTGACATCAACAAGTTCAACCAATGTACTGTAAGCAAGGTTACAAGCTTGCTACAACTGTATAATACCGCAGGGTGCGCACCTCTTGGAGCGGCTATGATACATTGTTAATCAGAAAGGAGCCTACAAGGCAACAACTCCACTGCAGGCCTGCGCCACTGAGCTCAAGAAGAGCTTCTCCTCAGTGATCATGCACAAGTGAGCCTAACGAAACAAAGAGTTGAAATCTGTAACCACATCGTAGGTTAGAAAACTAAAAAGAACAGATGATGCAGGTAGAGAGTATTATGGAGAGGCGTCTCACCTTACAGATAAACAATCCACAAGAAGTGAGAGCCTGGGGTTGTTGCTGAGGAGTTGATCACCTAATAAAACATTTGACCTGCTTCTTTCTTTTCTTGTCTAAAAGCTACTTCTTCTAAGGCCCCTTCTCTGTGAGGAGCATGAGAGTGATGAACTTGATGTAGTACTACTGGTACTAGTACTGTTTCTACCACTGAAGCTTATATCGGTTTCATACCATCACACTGGATCGGTCCTACCGGGTACCGGCTATTCCGATTCTTTGTTTCTGGTGGCAAGATATATTTATGTCTGTCCTAAAACTTACCAACTTCCTTTCTTTTTTTTATGCAAGTTAGAGGTGAGAGCTCAGAAAGGGTTCACTCACTCTATTCTATCCAGATCTGGTTGCTTCCCTTTATTTATACCCACAGGCTAATTTACTTCACCCAAAACTGCCCACCTTTTTACCCCTGTTACATCAGATCAGATGGTGATGATATAACTGAATCTTCTGTCACATTAAGCCTCTACCACTTGGCTTGGATGGTTTTAACTAAGAGGTTAATTAAGACACGAGTTTTGCTTCATTTTTCTCATAGAAAAGATTCCCTACTTGACAATAAAAAGGGTGATATAGTTTCTTCTTGTATGCAAGTGTTTCCTCTTTCCTGAACAATAATGAGCAGTCCCTGTGCAGATAAAATAGCACAGCAGGACACTGAGGACAGTAACATGCATGGCTTTTCCTTGACCTATTGAGACTGCTCAGGTAATTGATGGGTAGTCGTCCTGTATGTATGTCTACGTGACCACACCACAGACACGACCAAGGGTGAGTGGAGAGGCAGATACATGGAAGTCCAAAGAAGCAGCCAAGAAATGGCCAGTCACACGTCCACTGTTGCGGTGAAGAGAGATTAATTTGTCATCTTTTCGCCTAGAAAGAGGCGCTCCTTTGCCTTGATGCACTGCCTCTGCTGCCGCGGCTGGGCCTCCAAAAGAAAAAATTTGGCAGGTCATGTGGCACGGTCACGTATCTTACTGTCTACCAGTGCACCCCAGTACTCGAGTACTCGGTGCTCACAAGGTCGCCACAGCCACTGTCCTCCTGCTAGCTATAGTTCTCCCTCCTGTTTAGACCAATCTTACACGTAGTTGATTGTGATGCCTTAGTTAATGTACACACAGTTGCTTCTGTGCCAAACACTACAGGAGAAGCTGCATGTTAGATAGAGGCACACACATGGTTTGATTGTGCCAATCATCCCAAGTTGCTTTAATTTTTGGGCAAGTAGCACAATGAGGATACATGACAAACGCTACACATAATGTATACCAGTTGGATTGGTAGATGCCCAACACTATCCCTAATGTACCCCCAAGCAGGCCCCAAATGTCATGTAGCTGCTTGTCACAGAATCTCTCGGCGCTTTCGGGTGCCCTAGAATCCCCGTGCTGTTAGCTGTGGGACGCACTAGGACTGCATCAACTGTTCCAGAAACAGGCAGGATGCAGGGGCAGCGCCACAACGTCACATGCGCGCGTGGTGCTCGTATGCAGCACTGTTGGACCCACCTCTTGTGAATCATGCTATAAATTCTTGTAATGGAAATGGTACTTACTTCTGCCTCACGAGTTGTTAACACACTGGAGTTATGGCTGCCGGACAGGTAGTACATTAGATTGTATACTAGTAAATTGTTTGCTTCTTCTTGTGTGAGGCTGTGAGCCATGAACTGCCTCTGTAAACTAACCAACTCCATAAGCAGGGAGGCAGAAGAAAGGAAGCACATGTTGTTGCTGTTTTTCTCTCTTTCCCCGGCTCAGTTACAATGATTATTACCATGACCACTAAGATACAGTGATACTGCCAATGACGACTACGGGAGCTGTGCCGGTTATAACGGGGGCGGGGGGTAAAAGAAACATCCTAGCGACAGACATGCTCGAGGTTTCATGTGCTCTTGGAGTGGACCCTCCTCCCCTGCTACTTCGACTACTATGTCAGTCCATCTACTAGAGGTAAACAATCACTAGGAGTAGGTGAAGTGTAGTAAGGAACCACAAGATATGTAAATGGCAATGCACATTGGAAACCAGCTCCGAGAGCATTTGATTATAGAAGCCTCCCAGCCCGAGATCCGGAAAGATTCTTCTCATCGGTTTTCCAAGCTGTCAGAGAAAGAGACTACTTACCAACTTACATTTGAGTAAATACACTCCTAGGATGGCAATGGTGTCTTATTGACGTAGTCAATGGGCTGCTGAGCTCGAGCATCTCCATTTTTCTTCCCCCTGTATGGCTAGCTAGAGACTAGAGAAATCCAAGGACAAGCACAAGAGAGGACAACCTAGAGTTGTTGTTTCACACACAAGATTCCCAAGTGTGCGCATCGTACTAGTGCAACCCTGATTCCAGTGGGGTCACCATACGTGTGTCCCTTGCAAGGGTTCTAGAAAGCTGGAGCAGCTAGATGCTACGTTTCAACGCATAATCCAAAGCTTGACTTGAAAATTTGTTCCAAGCTAGAACAGGTGACAATAATCCTGGAGTATGGGAAGTAACAAAGAGGAAACCAGCTCTGGAGAGCCGATATTACACCTCGACCAACACCAGATTTGCATCTCGCGGCAATCCCCTCGCCCAGGCCGCATCTTACATTTTTCAGCAGAAGAGAATCAGAAACATTTCGAGGATGCCAGTTTCGCGAGTTAGAATCGAAATAGATCAAAACTGACTTCAAGATCGTCTAAAAACTGACCTAAAAATCAGCTGGTCGACCACAAGATGGTTCCCAAATAAAATGGTAGCCGGCCAATAATAATCTGGTAGCATTCATTTACAGGTACTGAGTATCCCATAGGTGCTAAACAACCAATTACTTCGATATGCTTCATACATTATATTTGAAATTTGAAACACAGCAATAGTAGAGCATTGTAACACCCGGCCATCCTCTGGCCTAGAATACTACTATTACATCATAACTATTATGAAGTTGGCGTAGCAAATTTAACAAGTACACATATTACATCAAAAGTATTATCTAGAGAAAGCGGTTTACAGTAATGACAGTATGTGACGTGGTTATACTATTCTCCCATCCCGATGCATGTCATTATCGTCGTTCACCTAAACACAAAAATAAACAAGGATGAGTCCGAAGACTCAGCAAGCACATAATAGAAACGATAAACCCTGCCACAAAAATATAACCATATCATTATCATCATCTTCCCATTAATGCAATGCACCCATATCCTACATGCTCATTTACTCATATACATCTCATCATCTGATACCGGTATCGTGGAGTGTTCACCCGTCGATTACACACTCTTTCCCCATCTTCGTTGAGATAGGGGTCCTTACAGATGTAAGACTTCATCTAGAGCACTTTGGATTAGTCATGTATCTTTCTCACCGACATCACCTGAATAGTTACAAGACTTTCTCACCAACCTAGCTCGTGCATTCTTACCATGATGCAAAGTGCATATGTCCATTATCACCATTAACAGGGTAGCTTCATTGCTCACCCCATCCCATCATCACTGCCATTACCATAAACATAATCATATAATCATCATCATAATACAAGAACGTCGCATTTTTCATACCATTTGTATGATACTGCTCTATCATGCACTTGCCTGTTAACCAAATGGAGCGGAGCAACGTGTGAATGATGTTGTTCCCTAACCTCCACTTATACAGGCAGTCAACTAGACCCAATACATTACAGCATTACATGCACACATACGGATGACATCGTCCCTATGCTCAATCCGACACGAACAAACCCTTCTCACCGGGCACTATTCTACTAACCCGATGCTCAAAATAATAATAAAAAATGGGTTAGGGATCGCATCGTGAAAACTTGCGAATAAAAATTTATCTATGCGCCCATAATTTCTTTCTTTCTTTTCTTTTCTTCTCTTCTCTTCTAATTTTTTCTTTCCTTTCTCTTCGTTCTTTCTTCTCTCCTGGCCAACATCCTTGCGCCCGACCTTATCTCTTCCTCCCCCCTTCTCTCTCTCTCTCACTCACTCCCGCGGCTCCCCCTCCAGCTCCCTTCCGGCCGAGCGGCTTCACCGAAGCCGTTGCCTCCCGTCGACCACGCATGCCCGCCGATGCCGCTTCCGCGCCGCCTCACCTGGCCGCGCCCCAGTGGCTCCTCATCACATGCCCCCTTTGTGTGGTGCGGCCGCGCTTCCCTGCTGGTGGGCCGGTGGATCGGCCGCGCCTCTATGGTCCGCGCCGGCTCGGCCTCGGCCATCGTGCACTTGCCCCCCGGTGGCCCTCCACTCGGCTTCCCCCTCCGGCCTCCGGCGCCTCCCTTGCCGGCTCTTCCCCGCCTCGGCTACGGCTACAGGCCTGCTGCTTGCAAGAACCGACTCGGCCGACCGCCCGGCCCGCCTCCTACTATGCCTCTAACCAGGGAAGTCCTACTCTCCTCTACCCCGTCCTCCCATGCTCTGTGATGGTTTGTGTGGACGCTGGCTATGGCGGCATATGTTCTTTGTGCAAGGGGTAGGCTCCCATAGGTGGTCCAACTTGGGGCAAAAATAATAGTGGGTGCAAGGTTATTGGGGTTACCTTGATGGTCTTGGCTGGTTTGGGGAAAGGCCGACAGTGGCGGTCGTTGACGGTTCGGGGTCGTCACTACTTTCGTCCCCGCTCTGTCGTCTTCCCCGTCTCCTTTGCTCTCCTTCTCCTACGCTATCTCTCTGTGGGTGTGTTTTGGTCGTGGCAAATGGGGTGGTGGCCTGGCTTGGTTGCTCTCTGGTTGTCTTGAGAATAAGGAATACTTATGAGGGGAGAAGCTCCCTGGTGTTGGTGCTTTTCTTGGTTTTATCCATTCTCTGTGGCTCCTGTTGGCTTGGGTGAAAAAAAATGAGGTTTTACCTCATGGCAAAAAACTTGTAAGTAAAAATGATATTTCTACTGTGGAAGGTAAGATGATAAAAATCGTGGGCTTTTAGATTTTATATTACCAAATGATGATGCTCACATACGTGAGAGGCGCCGGCCGGCCGCGGACGGTCTGAGAACCTCAGTGAGCGATAATTTATTCAGTATTTCTAAAGCCAAACGGTTCTGATGGCAAAACCCCTTTTTTACCCCCTATCATTCTCCCTTGGATTGTTATGTATGTTTGCTTTCCTTTTTTACTGGCATTACATTCCACCTCCCTTAATAGAATTCGACCCTGAATTCTGGCGTTCAACAATCCACATGAAAGAACAAAATGAAACAAACTGTGCATAATCAAATAATCTAACTTGTACCCATAGAGAACAACTCTGGGTACTTCTCGCGCATGCGAGACTCCAATTCCCAAGTCGTTTCTCGCTCGGACTGATGCGACCATAGCATCTTAACATACTTTATCATTTTGTGCCTCAACACCCTCTCTGATTTCTCTAGGATCCGAAATGGATGGGACTCGAAGGTGAGGTCTTGCTTAAGAGACAACGGTTCTAGCACGATCTCATACTCCGGATCCCTTAACTACTTTCTCAGCATAGAAACACTAGACACATTGTGCACTCCTCGCATGGACTCAGTAAGGTCCAAGCGATATGCAAACTTTTCAATTCGTGCCAGAATCAAAAATGACCCAATGTATCGCGGGCTAAGCTTCCCTTTGGTACCAAATCGTACAACTCATTTAGTGGGAAACACTCTCAGGAGCACCTGATCTCCTACTTCAAACTCTAAGTCGCGTCTCCTCACATCCTCATAGCTTTTCTGCATACTCTGGGCAGCTAGCAAATTCTGTCTAATCTCTGCCACTCGTTACACTGTTTGTTGGACCCAATCCGGATCCAGAACAGCCTTCTCGCCTACGACATCCCAACAAAGTGGCGATCTACACTTCCGCCCATACAGAACCTCGAATGGCGCTACCCAAACACTAGAGTGGTAGCTGTTATTGTAGGCAAACTCACGAGTGCCAAATGAACCTCCCATCCACCTTTCCAGGACATGACATAGGACCTCAGCATGTCCTCTAGTGTTTGAATGGTGCATTCAGACTGCCCATCCGTCTGCGGGTGGAAGGCGGTACTAAACTGAAGTTTTGTACCTAGAGCGTCATGCAAACTCTTTCAAAATATGGAGACAAACTTGGCATCTCTATCAGAAACTATCGTCTTGGGCACACCATGCAATCTTACTATCTCACACACAAAAATGGGTGCCAAATCATGCCAGGACCCAAAAATACAATTCTGGACCCTCTGTGTATACGGTACTAGTCTAGGATCATGCTAGTGCACACAGTGGCAACATCGATGAAATATCATTTCCATATGCAAAGATTGACTAATAAATAAGAAAATAACAAAAATAGTAAGAGTAACGACATTAAGGTCAAAGCTTACAATTAAAACTTCAGAAGGCGAATAGCTCAATAAAGTTGCAGTAGAACGTAACAGAATAACTTCAGTGAAGCCCATCCATATGCCCACAGGCAATCGGCTGGGGTAGCGTGACCTAGCTCTCCACGATTCTTGAAGTAGACCTTGTTGACTGACGATTCCTCCACTTTTGTTGATTGATTATAGCAAGTATGAGTACACAATCGTACTCGCAAGTCATACCACAGAATCCAATTAATAGATGATGATTTATTTTGAAGGAATGACTTCTGTGATTCTTTTGCAGAAATGCAACATTTGCACTTGAATACAAATAATAGATTGAAAGCATAATTTAAAACAAATAAACAGTAATACTTTAGCATTTGTTTTCACAAAGGATACAAAGCCTAATAAAATTCTTTCACATAGCTGCACAAATTATCTCACACAACTGACCCTTCCCAATTATTTTTATGAAAATCTACCTCTCGTGTGAAATCCCCGAGCATGTCCATGACCGTGGACGTGACTATTTGAATAGATTGATACAATTAACTCATCGTGTCTGCCATGACTCGCTATACAGAAGTATGCGATTGAGAAATCATAACAAAATCTTTTGAAAACTTCATCTCAAGTATTGACAGTCTCGATGTGCTCTACCATCGTCCAATTTATGCACACATCTCTTGGTACGACACACACCGTTGGACAGAGATGCGACGAACCGTCCCGCGATGTGAGTATCACACGTCCACCCAGGCACGCAGCCTAACCTACAACCTGAGTTGTCAATGTCAAGACTCCATAATCTACTAAGTTAGGCCCGTCCCATCAGGCATGTGGTTGTACGGAAGGCCCAGTTCAATGACACACAAAATTAAGTCCTAATTGACCAAGGCAAGACTTCCAATTTCTAACTAATGTCACACAGACCAATATTCTCATGCACACAGCTTCCACCATACCACACAGTATCCACCACTTGCCTCAGTCTAAATCTTTTCCCACCCTGTTGGTTAAGTGCAACACATGCCATCAACGAGTAATAGCACACAGTGCATATAGCTTTATCACATAGTTCTATAATCACTTAATCAAGTTTATATTTGCAACTCATAAGAGATGATGACTCGTAGCATGGCTAAGCAATTTACTCGTATCTAACCAACCCACGTTGGTGCTATGATAATACAAACTAGTAATGAACCAACCTAGGGTGACAAATGATCATAGCATAACAATAGACAAGGTGGATGTAACAAATTGGATTAATAACTAAACCCAAAAGTATTTAAATAAATACTTAAAGTAAAATGCAATAATTTGAACCAAAGTATTTTAAAAACTGGGTGCAATATGATCAAAGGTATAACTTGCCCTGCTATAGCAATGATGTTCTTATTTTATCTTCAATCTTCAACTTTCTTGACCTTCAGCTACTTTGGACGATTCCAGGACTTTGACGTCTAACGAGAGAGAAAGCGCAAAACAAATAAAATTCAGGGGATTGGATGAGGAGATCAAGACGGACATTTGGACAAGAATGGTTTGCTTTTATATGCACCGTGGAGGAAGATATGAAAATTGGAAGATTCGGTTGCCTCACGTACAGAATCGGGTATCTCTGGTGGTTTGGGGAAGATGTAAAGTAACCAAGTATAGTACATGCCACATTGGCGAGGAGAGATAAAAAAGGAAATTTCGAATTAAATAAAAGGTTGAAAATCAAGGGGACCAAATAAATAGCAAACAAATCCGAAAAAAATATAAGAAAATACCATAAAATTCCTTGGAACACAAGGTAACCAAATAACACAGGTTTTTATTTAATTGATGTCTAGATTAGTCAAATTAAATATTTTTATTTAAGAAATTTTTAAATTAAGCTTTATTAATTCAAATACAATTGGTTAAATTTTCCAGGGATCTAAACTACTCAAAAGATTTTTGAAAAGCCAAATTTTGAGACATTACAAACCTCTCCCCTCTGAAAAGAATCTTATCCCCGAGGTTCGGGCCGTCTATAGTATAGGTTAGAGAACTCAGCCGGGATGTACCGTGTGAGGGGTACGATGAGCCTCTCTCAATATATCATCCTTAACCTGAGTCTTTTGTGGTACGCAAAGATGACCCTTAAACCACAATGCGCCCAACTCATCAAGGCTAAAGTCCCCATTTTTTCCTTTATCGAGGCGCTTTCTCACTTGTTGAAGCAGCCGATCATGTTATTGTGCTTCTCTCACTCGCTCCAAAATTGCAATTCCAGCAGTAGCTGCATCTCAGCTGGTGTTGTACCAGCAAAACGATAAGAAATTTTCATCCGATCGAAGTTTGCAATATGACAATCTAGAGTGGAGGGTGTCTCCTTGCGACTAAGGGCATCAACAACCACATTCACCTTGCCCGGGTGGTACTGGATAGTGAGATCATAGTCCTTGATCAGTTCTAGCCACCTTCTTTGCCTCAAATTCAACTCCTTCTGAGTAAATATATACTTGAGGCTCTTGTTCCATTGAGGCTTCTTCCAAGCTGGCTTTCCCTCCTTATGGTTGCTCTTACCTTTCAGCTTGGGGCAATTTGCCCGGATATGATTAAGCTCACCACACTCATAGCAAGTCACGGGACCTCCTCTATTTCTGTTTCTCATATTGTTATAGGCACGTGTGGCCTTTTTGACTATGAGGGCCAACTCAGCCCCAAGGAGACTCTCAAACTCCTCTTAATGGATCGCAGATAAACCAGTAAGCAAAAATCTAGAAGAAAACTCAGAAGACTCATCAGAAGCTCTCTTGAGCGGGTCTGCTACCAAAGCCATATTTTTCTTCTTGGAATAATCAATCCTCTTGATCTCATGAGTCTTGAGCTTGCTATAGAGCAGCTATAAAGTCAGATTAGAGAGGTTGACGTTCTCCTCAATGGCGGTAGCCTTTATCTCCCACTCCTTGTTGATTACAGCCAAGATGTGGGTGGCAGTTTCAGACTGAAAATATTCAATACCAACAGCTTTCATCGATTAATCACTCTATTAAAGTGACTAAAAATGTCATCGATGCTCTCTCCATGACGCATCTCGAATTTGTTATATTCACGCTTATAGACTGTTTGGCTTACTTTCTTGATTTAGGACGAACTCTCATGGTAGGTTTCGAGGGTGTTCCAAATCTCGTGTGCAGTCTCAAGATTACAAATCCGATCATGCTCCTGTCTACCAAGCCCACCATATAAGAAGTTTTTAGCCTTATTGTTGTTAGCCAAGAGGGCTGCTGAAGCCGGTGTAGCAACTTCGGGAATAACGAACAGGGCTCGAACAACCTCCCATATAGCTTGTCCTTCGCTCTCAAGGAATACTCGCATGTGATTCTTCCAATAGGCATAGTCGTGCCCATCGAAGATATGCGGCTTGGTAGAGTATCTATCCATCGCCATGTTCAGTGACCGGTTAAGATCAAGATTGAACTAACCGGGCTCTGATACCACTTGTTGGACCGAAAAGACGACTAGAGGGGGTGAATAGGAGCACGCTCACTTTTTCACAATTAATTGATTCAATAAGATTTTACTCCAGTAACTATGGAAGCTATTAAGATCAATATACCAGTACAGCGGAAGACTAGTATTGAATCCAATTTAAATCTCTAAGCAATACGACAAAATCAACAAAGACTAGAGCAATGCGATTACCTTTGGCGGTCGGACCATTGGGTCAATGGCGGTCGATCGACCAAGCGGTCGACCGTGGCCTTGATCGACGACCGGCTCAAGAATGATCAAAATAGTCCGATGATGAAGTTGTAAATAGATGAAACTTTTGATCTACAACTCCAAACTTGATGAAACTTGGAACACACCTTCTCTATGATGTCAGGAACCTATTCCAATCGAAGATTGTGACAATTCTTGGAAGAATAACGATCCTTTTCCGTTTGATTGAAGAAGGGTTCAAAACCGAGTCAAAACGAAAACTAGATCCAAAATCTTGCTCGTGGGTGATTGATGATCAAGATGATCCTAGATATGTTCCCACATGTCACAGCAAGCTAGATCACGTGGAGAATTCAAGTAAAAACTCACGGATCAAAAACAGACTCAAAATCATCAAATAAAGAGAAAGAACGAAAAGAGACAAGACATTGATCAATCTTTTCTTTGATTGATTTGATATGATTTGATATACAGCCTCTCCATCAATGGAGGACAAAGCTTAATCTATGAGCACGAAATCACATCAAACTCTCTAAAACTCTAACCTCCACAAAAGCTCTCCCTAAGCAAATTAGGGTTTCAAAATAGCAAAAGAGACGAAGAGAAGGTGCAGCCACCTCCCTCCCTTATTTATAGTGAAGGCTTAGACCTTCTAGAAGTTTGACTCAATTGGGCTCCCGTTAAGGTCCAAAACAAACGGGTCACACACGTACGTATTTTAATGCGCCGGCTTTAATGCCTCTTGATCTAATTAGCTACACCTTGCGCCATCTTGCGCCTCGGATTAGCCAATAGATCACCCTTGTCCATCTTGCACCACGCTTGAGTACATTGACCTCACCCGGCATCGTCGATCGTTCGACCTCAGCTCTCCAAGCCTAGTCCCGATCATCCTCGTTGTTGACAGGCGTTGACCACCAAGCAACCTGCACAACAATAGACAAGTAAACCGAATCCAGGAATAAGTTCTTCACAACTTGACCATATGTTAGTCAAAACATACATCATGCAATACATATGCCCTGAAACTCACGACTTTGACCTAAGAACCGAACATCGCCGCCACGAAGGCCGACGATGCAAGTAAAAACCAGTCTGACCGCCCCCAGGGCCGGTCTGACCGCCCACCCTAGCCGGTCTGACCGCCAGTTGGGACTTAGCCGATTTCAACCTCTGAAATTCCGAAACCTATTGGAATTTTCAAACCAATAGAACTTTTGACTGGAGACTCTAAAAATTATGGGACCAAGTGCAATAGAATCCCCTCTATTACCTACACCCTCTATTTTTTGCACAGCTCAAAGCAACACTTTCTGAAGTTGGCGGTCAGGCACGCGCATGGCCGGTCGGATCACGCATGGACCGATCGATCGCCGCTCGGCGGTCGGACCGGTTATGGCTCGACAAACTATTTCTTTTGTCGAAAACACGCAAAACGACAAACCTTTAACACCATTGCCAATTTTTATATCATCCTCAGATCTGGAGCACATCCCCATGATATCCACACAAAGTCATCAAGATACTTATGCAGCATACTATTCATCATCTCCATAAAGACAGCAGGGGCATTCGTTAGTCCAAAGAACATAACTTTATACTCATAGTGCCCATACCTTGTAGAGAAAGCGGTATTTTCTATATCTTGCTCCCGCACTCGAATTTGATTATACCCAGATTGTATATCAATATTTGAGAACACCGTGGCTCCCTTCAACTGATCAAACAAATCCTTGATACGAGACAAAAGGTATTTATTCTTGATGGTTACCTAATTATGAGCATGATAGTCTATACACATGTGCCAACTCCCGTCCTTCTTCACAGTGAATAGGACAGGGCCTCCCCATGGTGACACACTACAACGAATCAACCCTTTGGACAACAACTCATCCAATTGCTTCTTCAATTCCTCCTGAAAAGGTCGTGCCAAATGATACGGGGATAGAGAAATAGGTCGTGTGCCAGGAACAAGATCAATTATGAAATCTACATCCCTTTCGGGTGGCATACCCGGAAGCTCTTCGGGAAATACATCAAGATACTCACATGTCACTGGAATATCCCCAATGCACAAAGATACGTTTGACTTCTTTGCAAGTGCTAGAAGTGAACCAGACTTCACCGTTCGTCAGCCAGGGAACAAGCTGGCCAACACAAAAAGAGAATACAGAGGTGCATTCCCCTGAAAGATTATCTCCTCCCCGGAAGGAGCTTGCAAAGTAATTGCCCTCTAGAAGTGGGAAATCATGGCCCAGTAGAGATATAACCAGTCCATACCAAGAATAACATCAAAATGTTCTATTTGAATAACCATTAGGTTGGCAACAAAATCGTTACCGTCTAATGAAACCACGCATCCCGGACATACCGTGGAACTAGCAATGTTACCTCCTAGAGAACTGACTATAACATACTACGAAATATGTTGCATACTCATTTTTGCTTTTCTAGCGAACTCGCGGGATACAAAGGAATACGTAGCACCGGAATCAAAAAGAATAAAGGCGTCACATGAATCTATTAATAGGGTACCTGCCATCACGTCCGGTTGACCCGCAAACACAGTGCTAGGTAATGTGTAAACTCTAGGTGGCGCCAGGGCGACGAGAGCTTTGGCACTCGGCTAAGATGGTAACGAAAATGGAGGCGGTGCAGCATGCTGAACTAGAGCAACTGGTGTAGGGTGCCAGTAATACCTGGCAGGTGGTGCCCAGGAAAAAGGCTACGGCCCAGGGGCAGACACCAACATCTAGATAGACCCCCGAGAGGAAACATTTATCGATGACGCATGCACCAACTCCCACCTGATAATACTGGAGGGGTTCTAATGACAAACCCGCTCCATGTGGCCCGGCTGACCACATTGCCGACACTCTCCCGTCCAAGAACATTCAGCAGCACGGTGCCCACCACTGCACTTGAAACAGATCATGCCCTACCCAGGGATACGATGATAGGCTGGGGTCGCTGATGACGAACGAGGCGCTACAAAAGACAGCCTCGAAGGTTTGGACTTGGACGACTGCGGGGAGTGTTGGCCCCACTTGGACTTGTTGGGAGTATGTCACTGAGTTGACCCCCCCCCTCCTAGCTAAAATTCCTCTTCTGGTCATTACCAGAAGCGCTTGGACCACCAGAGGGTTGTAACCCTTTAGTGAACTGCATCTCCATCTCCATCCCTCTGTCCTGCTCTACCACTGACCTAAAGTCATGTGGCGCAGTGGCTCCCGTAACATGCCGAAACTTAGAGTTGAGCCCTCGGCGGAACCTCTTAGCCTTCTCCAGATCATTACTCGCGACCGATGGTACGAAACGGATCAAATCGTTGAACCCCGCTTCGTACTCAGCTACGGTCTTCTTCCCCTACACGAAGGTCGACAAGGCGACATCCAAACTCTCCATAAAAGATTTCGGGTAATACTTCGCCTTGAACTGCTCGACGAACATCTCCCCGGTAGCGGGACCCTGGGGAGGGGTCCTAGCTGAAAGGACTCCCTCTCACCAGATGTCTGCCTGACCCTTTAACTGGAATGCCACATAGTAAGCTCTCAGTTGTGAGCTCATCTCTAGGGCTTCAAACTGCCTTCCCATATAGTGCAACCAATCCGCAGCTTGGACTGGTGTACCTGTCCCATCGAAGGTATCTAGACGTAAAGTCAACCACTCACGAAGGCTTCGGCACGATTGGAACGGTAGTAGGGACCTCAAAGGGTACGACCACAGCAGCGGCTACCGGCGTTTGTCGGCGAAGCGCGCAGACTTCTTCCATAAACTCTCGCAGCAAGGCCGAAGATGTGGCCTGATTCCCAGCTATGGACTATTAAGCGGAAACATCCTCCGCATCAGGTGCTTCTTGCTGAACCTCAAGCGGTGGCTTCGCTTGAGCATGGCCACGACCACGACCGCGACCTCTACCTATCGGCATCTTTGTTAACCAAGCATTCACACAATCAACTCACAAGTAATTACCACAAAACATTGCACATCAACAGTACAACTACCCAAAAAAATATAAGCAATACTTGACGCAAAACACATCCTACTGTGCACCAGAGTGTGTCAAGTTTAACTTAATTATTTGGCCTAAGTAAAAATTCTAGTAATTAATCAACCTAAGTCTAAAATTTGTCACCACGGACCTAACAGTCGCTCTAATAACAACTGTAACACCCCCGGCCCATCCTCTGGCCTAGAATGCTAACATTACATCATAACCATTACGAAGTTGGCGCAACAAATTTAACAACTACACATATTACAGTAAAAGTGGTTATCTAGGGAAAACGGTTTACAATAATGACAGCATGTGACGTGTTTGTACTATTCTCCCTTCCTGATGTATGCCATTATCGTCGTTCACCTAAACACAAAAATAAACAAGAGTGAGTCCGAAGACTCTGCAAGCACATAATAGAAACGATAAACACTGCCACACAAATAAAACCATATCATTATCATCATCTTCCCATTAATGCAATGCACCCATATTCTACATGCTCATTCTCATCAGCTGATACCGGTATCGCGGAGTGTTCACCCGTCGATGACACACCCTTCCCCCATCTTCGTTAGGATGGGATCCTTACATTGTAAGACTTTACCTAGCCCCTATAGATGTAAGACCTCATCTAGAGCACTCCGAATTAGTCATGTATCTTTCTCACCGATCTCACCGGAATAGTTACATGACTTTCTCACCGACCTGGATCGTGCATTCTTACGACGATGCAAAATGCATATATACATTGTCATCACTAATAGGGTAGCCTCATTGCTCACCCCGTCCCATCATCATTACTATTACCATGAACATCATCATATAAGCATCATCATAATAAAAGAACATCACATTTTTCATACCATTTACATGATACCGCTCTATCATGCACTTGCATGTTAACCAAACAGAGCGGAGCAACATGCGGATGACGTCGTTCCCGAACCTCCACCTGTACAGGCAGTCAACTAGACTCAATACATTAAAGCATTACATGCACATATACGGATGACATCGTCATTACACGCAATCCGGCACGAACAAACCCCTCTCTCCGAACACTATTCTATTGACCCGGTGCCCAAAATAATAATAATAAATGGGTTAGGGACCGCGTCGTGAAAACTTGTGAATTAAAATTTATCCACTACTACAGAAAAGCTCATCACAGACGGTTCATAACAGTCATCACAGACGGTTTTTGAACCGTCCAAAATTTTATGTCTGTGATAGCGAGCGGTTATCACAGATGGTTGAAAAACTGTCTGTGATAAGTCTTATCACAGACGGTTCCAACCGCGAACCATCTGTGATACTACACAACCGTCTGTGATAGTACAGAATCACAGACGGTTCGTGGTTGAAACCGTCTGTGATAAGTCTTTAGACCTAATTAATTTTTATCGTATTTTCAACGAGCCTCGGGAATTACTAGTCATGCCCTCTGAAAATTAGCAAGCAGAAACATATCACAGATAATTGTTGACAACTCAAAGTGATCATTTAACACAAAATCAATTACAAAAGAATGTTTCAAGTATATATTGTTGCTAGAGTTACAAATTGAATTACAACCAGTCAAAGTGAATCCCCTAGTGTTCTGATTTCTTCATTCGGGGGAATCTCCAGTGGGATGGCCATGAAATTGTCATGTACCATGTCCACCTGCACCCTGGCGTAACCCTGCGCTAGCTGGGCACCGTGCTGCACTGCCCCTTCCTGGTATGGATACACCATACCCCGCCCAACCTCAATAGGAATCGACCCAACCATCCTCACTTGGAGCTTGCAGGGCGTCGGCTCCTATAAAACGGTACACAATTAGCTAAGGCGTCCTATAGGTCTATCTTTGGAGCACTCCAGAGATGTACATTACCTCGATGTCGTCGATCGGTAATTGCACGTCGTCATGTCCAGAATTATGTGTGGACGCGACGCTACTCCGATGTCGAGGAGGACTTGCTCCCAAATTAACAGGGGCGGCTTGCGCCTATATGAGTTGATTTACTTGGTTCTGCAAGTTTGTTATTTGTTTTTGAAATTTTCCAACAATCATATGTTCCAACCGAGTATCGTACTGGTCCTTGGATCTCTTCCTACTACTATACGTGTTGGAGTTGTGTGGGAATCCATCCCTCCAGGGTACGTAAACCCCAACGCCTCGCGTGTGACCCGGGTGCTCCTTGTTTCCCATGGCCGTAGACAGTACATCCTTCTCCCTGTCTACTTCGAAGGAACCTTGGGAAGATGCGGAAGTCAATACTTTCTGCAAGAGGACATCATGTTATTGTAGACTCCATGAAGTTATGGACTTATTAACAATTAAGTGGTTCGAGAAATTTACCAGGCGTTGAGACACTGCCTCGTCTGCCGGGTTTGTGAAAGAGTTGCTACCCGAAAACGTGGCTGATGCCCTCGCTCTTAACCAGGCTCGAGCGCGCTCGTCTGAGATCTCAGCAAACGGTCGTGCAGCGGTCTCATCCTTCGCCGCCCACTGTGTGGCTTTACCCACGTACCCAGCGGTGCAGAGTCTGTGGGGGTGAGTGTTTTGTGCCTGGATAGCTCTGTGCGCCGCACTTTGCTCCTGAAATTCGGCCGTTGTCTTCATCTGCACGAAAGCGTCCCATGTATCCCGCGTCAAAAATGGATACGTCATGAAGGGCGTCCAACCCGTGTTCACGTACTGCGTGACAAGCAGGCTCTTGAAGGTCCTCCACGCGTGGGACATCGCCAGCAGCGCGTAACATCGCACACGTGCCTGGTCTGCTTCAGGGAAAGTGAACGAGGCAGAAAGTTCAGTCCACAACTGGTCGCTCTGTACATCCGTCAGAGACTTCCAGGTTGGGGTGGTGATAGGGACCCATTCCCTTGCAAGTACCCCGCAGACGGTCCGGAATCTCGCAGCTGCTTTCTTGGGATTCAGCGGGATCCCGACGTCACTGACCTCCGTGATCGTCATGCGGCCCAAGGGCAATTTGGAGATTCCTCTGTCTTCTCACCTGCGTACCACCTTGATCGGAGATCCAGACGCATTTGGCGACGTCGCTGACGGCGGCGAAGACGGTGCCTCTGCCATCTATATAAGTTACGTACGCAATGATTACATAATCAAATATAAGTTAATCATTGAACCTAAATATATGATACGTAGTAAATAAAATATATGAAATTGCACAAAAAAAACTGCAAAGGAGAAGGAGATATTACAAACAAACAAACACACATACAGGAAACATTTCCAATCTTTCATTAGAAGCACAGTTCTTGCATAAAAAGGGATACAGGAAACTCCTGAGGATATCAGCCCTACACACTAAAACAAAAGGAAACACAACCCCCAAACCACACTAACAAATTTTACCCCTAATCAGAACATCCAAAAGAACGTTCAGCAACTAAACTCGTTTCTCCATCTACTTCTCGGCGTTGTAAATATAATAATATGCCTTGTAAATATAATAATATGATGTCGTTCATATCTGTGTATCGCAGTCAGATATTACACAGCTAAGACGCATACAAGAATCCTCACAATCTTTCAAAGTAAAGAAGTTACACAAGTAATAATCATCGAACATATCAACGATAGCATTGTTGGAGATATGCCCTAGAGGCAATCATAGAGATGATGATATTTCGTTGTATCCATGATTTAATAAATGTTCCTTGAATATTGCCTTTGTGTTGATTAACAAGTATGTGACTTGTTTGTGAAACTCTTTACTTGTATGGTTATTCTAAAGTTGTCCCTAGTCGGAGTTCATGTGAGGACACACGTGAATGGTGGATTAGCACATGTATCGGTTGATGACTATGTTTCACAGATCATAGACATGGAGATGTCAAACCAATAATGTGGACACATGTTTAGAACATGGGGTTGGACCGACCCATCATGAGACATAACAATTATACTTATGGTTCTCTCTACAATGTGTACGACTTGTCCTTAGACCTAAGATTGTCGCATGTACTTGAGATGTGAATCGACCTACTTAGGGGCTATCAAACGCTACTCCGTAACTGGGTAGTTATAAAGGTAGTTTTCGGGTTTGTCATGAAGCATCTTTGCGAGGCATGGTCGATCAAGATGGGATTTGCCCTCTCTACCGAGAGAGATATCTCTGGCCCTCGGTGATCGGATCCGAAATGCATGGCCATGCTACTTAAGGTTAAGAGTTAACCTAGTAAGGGATTCGGATCACAAGATCGAGAAAGAGTGGTCGACTTGGAGCTCGACCAATATCGTGAGGCAAAGGGATTGACATGTACATAACGTTGTGTTGGTTCGTCCGATATGATCTTTGTGTACGTTTAGGAGTTGGGACGTCTTGCTAGAGGCCGCTACCAACTATTGACCAAGTATGTATACTCGTGTCATGTCTAAACATACGTGAACCTAGAGGGTCACACACTTAAGGGGCTGAAGCTTAATTCGAATTAGATCCGAATTAGAGTGGGCATTGAGTCCTAATGGGCCTCTATTAGTAGAATCCCATTGTAAGGACGTCTATAAAAGGAGGGCAAGGCGCATGTGTTTGGGGCGCTTTTCATGACATCCTCAAACCACGGCGCCACCTCTCCCACGCCCTAGTCGCTCGCGCGGATCTAGCGATCCGGCGTCGTCGCTTTCTCCGTGCGTGTGGATACCTTTGGGGCGCCAGCATCAGTAGCGTTTGGACGAACCGCAAGAGGGGCATGCGTGGGGCGCCGCGACGAGGACGAGGAAGTAGTACGACTACTCGCCCGACGTCTTTGCATCAACTTAGTACGACTACTCGCCTGACGTCTTGCATCGGTTTCGCACTGCGCGTCTAGTGGTAAGACCGTGATCTATAATCTGCGGTGATCTTGGTTTACGGGTAGAATTTTTATTAATTTGCGCTAGTGTAGCCTACCCTTAACCCTTGGTGGTATCGAGGCGGTTCTTTGTCAAGTTATAGGTTCGGGTGATTTGCATATGGCGATATGTAAGTCGGTATGATCGATGTGATCGATTGTATAGTTCTGGTACTAGATTGATAATCGATGTTCTGTGATCATGCTGCTAAGGTCGTGAAACAACATACCCCTACCGATCGGATTCACCATCGGGTGAAGCGGTGACACGTAAACCGGTTGCGGAATGCGAAGATCAATATGATTGGTCAAATCAGAACCTAGATTGATAATCGATGTTCCGTGATCATGCTGCTAAGGTCGTGAAACAACATACTCCTACCGGTTAGATTCGCCATCGGGGTAGACAGTGACATGTAAAACCGATTGCAGAATGCGAAGATCAATATGATTGGTCAAATCGGAACCTAGATTGATAATCGATGTACCATGATCGTGCTATCGGGCTCCATGAGCCGAAAGTTGTCTCGGTTCTCAAACCACGGCATGCTGCACGCAAAGATCAATACAAATTGGTCGAATAGGAACAATAGGTGATTTGTGGTAAATATGATTTACCGATCAAAATCCTAAGTAAAAATTGCATAGATTGGATCAAAATCCTAAGTAAAAATTGCATAAATTGCATAAATTGCCCCCTTGAACCCCGCGGGGGGAAACCCCCTCGACCCCCTATCCGGTAGATTGCGATTCTATGCATAACTTGTTTTTGCAGGATGTATGTGACCAGTATGGCCTAATGTGTATGTGATGCATGTTTGTAATATTTTCATGACCTGCGTGTCGTCGGTTCGGCAACACGGCTGGAGCCATTGTGTTGTCAAAGTATTGTATTAACGGCCTGCGTGCCGACTTGTGATGATTCCTGGTATCCATGTATTTTATTACTAGCTGTTATGAGTAATAGCTTTTATTAGTACTCGGAGGACACATCACTTGGAGGGATGGCACACATTAACCATGGAGATGGAGATCAACATGGTGGACAGATTCTATGGCGATGGAGATCACCATGAGAAAATGGGCCATACTGAGTCACAACTGTGTGAATGCTATTCCTGTTTGTTTTACTCCTATGCATGTTTGAATGGTAGAAGTATAACGATCCCTCACAAAATATTAAGTTAAACATATGCCCTCCCAACTAAACTCTGCACCATCCCATGTCTTGTAAATTGATGGTGGGTCTATAAAATTAGGGCACCATCGACTTTCCTTGACTAGATGGGTTTGTATCGGATACCTACATGCATAAGGATTGGTGAACTTAACAAGGTTATCATAAAGGTTATGGGCCTTGGGGCATAAAGGTTGGGCGCCGGGGCATAGAGATGTCACCCAACAACAAGAGTCATATAGAGATATGATTAGTAAGGTGTTGCTTACCGAATTACGGTGTCTCCTAGCGGTGATGCAAAAGCTCACTAGTAGACTCGTTAATTGCGGATCTTGAATCGCTAAGAATCAATAGAGGATATTGATTTTAGTGGGAGTACATTCTATTAAATTTGTTTAATACTGATTTACTCTATCATGGTTTTATTTGTCTTAGTATTTTGCATTTCCTATTGTAGATCAATGGCATCTAGCAACCGCGCACCCTTTTGCTTTGCGATCGATTCTTGAGAAAGAAAAATTAAATGGAACAAACTATTCGGATTTGTCCGTAACACGAGAATTGTTCTCGTGGCGGATAAAAAGGAAAACGTTCAACACCCCAATCCCGTAAGAGCACGCTATCAATGCGGTCTTCTTTATTAAAAATGCCTACAAGAAAGCATGTGATGACTCTCTTGAGATTAGTCGTCTTATGCTTGCATGCATGGAACCTGACCTTCAAAAGCAGTTTGAGGATCAGGAAGCGTATGATATGATCATGGCGCTTAAGGACATGTTCCAGACACAGGCCAGGACTAAACGATTCAATGTCTCTAAGGCTTTTCTGGAATGCAAGCTAACAGAAGGTGCACCTGTAGGCCCACATGTAATCAAAATGGTTGGTTACAGTCAGACTTTGGATAAACTTGGTTTTCCAATTGGCCAAGAGTTGGCAACTGATTTCATTTTGGCGTCTCTTCCACCTAGCTATGGACATTTCATTTCGAACTACCATATGCATGGGGTGGAAAAGGGCCTTAATGAGCTTTGTGGGATACTCAAAATAGCAGAGAGTGACATTAAGAAGTGTGCAGGCCCTAGCCATGTGATGGCTGTGCAGAACAAGTCTAGCTTCAAGAAAAAGGGTAGGAAGCCATGGGCAAACAATAAAGGCAAGGTTAAAGATATGATCTCGAAGCCAACGCCTAAGCCTAATGCTGGACCTGGAGCTGAGACAGTATGCTTCTTTTGTAAAGAAACTGGCCACTGGAAGAGAAACTGCAAGAAGTACATGGATTCCGAGGAATGCAAGAAGAAGAAGGCTGGAAGTAAGACTTCCACCCATGGTACACTTGTCATAAATATTTTAGACATTTTTCTCGCTGATTCTCCTATTAACTCTTGGGTATTTGATACCGGATCAGTTGCTCACATTTGCAACTCGATGCAGGGGCTAATAAGAAGTAGAGGAGTCGCAAGAGGTGAAGTTGATTTTCGCGTCGGAAATAAAGCAAGGGTTGCTGCGTTGACCGTCGGCACCATGCAACTTCAGCTTCCTTCAAGATTTATTATGGAATTGAATAATTGCTATTATGTTCCTAGTATGAGTCAAAACATTTTATCCCCCTCATGTTTGATGAGAGATGGTTATTCATTTGCAAGTAAAGACAATGGTTGTTTGATCTCTAAAAATGAAATGTTTGTGGCTTTTGCGCCCATTGTGAATGGGTTATTTATTTTAAATCTTGATGATGCGCCCATCTTTAACATAAATGCTAAAAGATTTCGACCTAATGATTTGAATCCCACCTATGTTTGGCATTGTCGTTTGGGTCACATAAGTGAAAAGCGCATGAAGAAGCTCCATGATGATGGTCTTCTAACTTCATTTGATTTTGAATCATACGAGACATGTGAAGCTTGTTTGCTTGGTAAGATGACCAAGTCACCTTTCAAAGGTTCTTTTGAGAGGGCGTCAGACTTGTTGGAAATCATACATACTGATGTATGTGGACCAATGAGCACGACTGTTAGAGGTGGATTTCATTACTTCATAACTTTCACTGATGATTTTAGTAGATATGGCTATGTCTACTTAATGAAGCATAAGTCTGAAACTTTTGAAATGTTCAAAGAGTTCCAGAATGAAGTTGAAAATCAACGTGCCAAGAAAATTAAGGCTCTGCGATCTGATCGTGGTGGCGAGTATTTGAGTCATGAATTTAGCAATTATCTGAAGAGTTGCGGAATTGTTCCACAGCTAACACCGCCCGGAACGCCTCAAAGAAACGGGGTATCCGAGCGGCGTAATCGGACCTTGTTGGACATGGTTCGATCGATGATGAGCCAGTCAGATCTACCATTATCATTTTGGGGTTACGCTCTAGAAATGGCAGCTTTCACACTTAATAGGGTACCATCTAAATCCGTAGTTAAGACACCATATGAGATATGGACTGGGAAGAGTCACAGTTTGTCTTTTCTAAAGATTTGGGGATGTGAGGCGTTTGTCAAGCGACTACAGTCGGACAAGCTCACACCCAAGTCGGATAAATGCATTTTAGTGGGACATCCGAAGGAAACCTTTGGATATTACTTCTACAACCGACTAGAGGGCAAAGTGTTTGTCGCTCGAAGTGGTGTTTTCCTAGAGAAAGAGTTTCTCAACAAGGAGACAAGTGGAAGAACGGTGCAGCTTGAAGAGGTTCAAGATGAACCAATCGGGGAAGACTCGACAAATGATGCCCACGTGGCAGAACAAGTTGAGGAACCCATGGCAAACGAAGCACCACCACCACGAAGGTCGGAAAAGGCTCCGCAATACGCGAGATATATTATTGTTAGACAATGATGAGCCTACAACCTATGCGGAAGCAATGATGGACCCAGACTCTGAGAAATGGCATAGTGCCATGAGATCCGAGATAGCATCCATGGGAGACAATCAAGTTTGGAACTTGGTTGACCCGCCTGATGGTGTTAAAACCATAGAGTGCAAATGGATCTATAAAAGGAAGATTAATATGGATGGAAATGTTCATATCCATAAAGCTCGACTTGTCGCAAAAGGTTTTCGGCAAGTTCAAGGAGTTGACTACGATGAGACCTTCTCACCTGTAGCGATGCTTAAATCTATACGGATCATTCTAGCTATTGCTGCATATTTCGACTATGAGATATGGCAGATGGATGTCAAAACGGCTTTCCTTAATGGAAATTTAACCGAGGATGTGTATATAATACAGCCCGAGGGTTTTGTCGATCCAATCACAGACGGTTCTTTAATAAAATCGTCTGTGATGATTTATCACAGATGGTTCTATTAAAGAACTGTCTGTGATGTCAGAGTTATCACAGACGGTTCTATTTAAGAACCGTGCGTGATGTCCTGAATTCGCGATTCTTTAAGAACCGTCGCGATGTCCCGTCGTTTCTTTAAGGGATGTGAGTAATCACAGACGGTTCCATTAAAGAACCGTCTGTGCTGTGCATAGATGGACCACCAACTAATTGTCGGTCTGACCGCCGCCAAATCGGTCAGACCGCCAAGGGTGGCCAGTCCGACCGCCCGACACGTGGCCGTCTGACCGATTTAGCACCGGTGAGACCGCAAGGCCACAGAAGCAATGCACTTTTAACTTTGCTCAAATGACAAAACACATTTGCCCATTTGTGTGCATTTCCAACAAGGTTTCAAAGATGATATTCTCAACAAATTGATAACTCTAACAATTCTGCATTAACATCAACATTAGAGATGACAAGTCCATAACACAAGTTAACATCAAATTACAATGGAATACATGCTTAATTGAAATATAGTCCTTCATGATGATCGACGCGCATATAGCTAGCTTCCTCACTGGGTTCTTCCTCCAGTCTGATGCCGTCTCCGAAAGGAGGCAACTCGTCAAATTGATTGTACTCTTCCTCATCCACGACATTCTCAACTCCGACAATCCTTCTTTTCCCATGAAGAACTACGTGGCGGTTCTTATTTGCTGGGTCCGTTACATAAAAAACTGGAAGAACTTGCTTAGCGAGTATGAATGGTTCGTTCTTGTATCCGACACGTTTGAGGTCCACAGTAGTGATGCCGTACTTGTCGACCTTCACACCCTGCGGAAGTTTAACCCAATGACATCGAAACAGGGGGATCTTGAAAAGTACATAGTCGAGCTCCCAAATCTCCTCTACGAACCCACAGTACGAGTTCAACCCGCGTGCCCCCGCGGTAATGAACCTCTCGTGAAATGCATCTATGTGGACACCGCTGTTCTGGACTGTGCTCTTCCTATCCTGAGCTGCCGTATAAAATATGTACCCATTTATGTCGTATCCTTTCCATATCACAATTGTAAATTTTGGTCCTTTGGCCAACCATAGCAGTGTTTCATCACTTGACGACCTCCAAGTGAATCGCATCTTTAACCATTCGTTGAACCGACAGTTGTGCTCTCTCGTTATCCAAACCTCCGACCGGTCTGGATTCTGTTGGCGTACTATGTCTTTGTGCTCGTCGATGTACGGGGACACTTGGGTCATGTGTTGCAAGACCGTGAAATGGGTATGCGCGTATGTATCTAGATCGGGAGTTATTGCTTTCCTCCCGATGGTCCCGATACCCTCCAGTCTCCCCTCGTGACGAGATAGAGGCACACCTATCGGTTCCACCTGAGCCATGTAGTCGACACAGAACTCAATGACCTCTTCGGTTGCATAACCTTCGATGATACTGCCCTCCGGCCGAGATCGATTCCATACGTAGGACTTCAGAATTCCCATGTATCTCTCGAAATGGTACATATGACGTAGGAACATAGGGCCGCATATCTTTATCTCTTTCACAAGGTGAACAATGAGATGGACCATGATATCAAAAAATGACAGAGAGAAATACATCTCAAGATGACATAGAGTCGTCACCACCTCGGCCTACAGAGCGTCGAGTCCTACGGGATCGATGACCTTCTGAGCAATTGAGTTAAAGAAATAACACAGCCTAAAGATTGCCACTCGGACCTTGTTTGGCAAGATACTCCTAATTGCAACAGGAGCATCTGTGTCATCAGCACATGAAAATCATGAGACTTCATACCAATTAATTTAAAATCTTTCATGGAAACAAGTTTCATAATATTGGCGGAGTAACCGGACGAAACTTTCACACCATGCAAGCTTTGACACAGTTCATTTCTCTCGGCCTTCGACAAAATGTAGCAAGCTGGGGGAAGGTACGTTCGTCCTTTATCGGTCTCTTTCGGTGCTAACTCGGTTCTTATGTTCATATCAACCAAGTCACACCGTGCGTTAACACCGTCTTTTGTTTTGCCACTAATGTTCAGTAAGAGACCAATCAAGCAATCACATACATTCTTCTCCACGTGCATGACGTCGATGCAGTGGCGAACTTCTAAGTGCTCCCAATAAGGCAAGTCCCAAAAAATTGACCGCTTCTTCCAGATGTTTTTTTGAGGGGTCCTTAATTTATGTCCCTTTCCAAGCACAACATCGATATCCTTAACCATATCATAGACCTCTTTCCCTCTAAAAGCCCTTGGAGCTGAACCGTCCTCTTTATTTCCGTCGAATTGTTTCTTCATCTTGCGGTATGGGTGAATCCTGGGAAGGAACCTACGGTGACGTATATACACAGTTTTGTGTGAGTTGTTCAGCCATACACTCTCGGTACCATCTAAGCAGTGCGGACATGCTTTGGCTCCTTTTGTACTGAACCCTGACAGGTTACTAAGGGCAGAAAAAACATTGATGGTGCAGAATAACATGGCGTGTAAAGTGAAGTTCTCTCGTTTGTACGCATCCCATACTTGTACCCCTTCGTTCCAAACTGTCACAAGATCTTCCAGCAATGGTGCTAGGTACACATCAATATCGTTCCCAGGTTGCTTCGGCCCTTGGATAAGTAGTGACATCAAAATGTATTTTCGCTTCATACACAGCCAAGGAGGAAGGTTGTACATGTATAGATTCACGGGCCAGGTTCTATGTCGACTGCTCATGTTACCGAAAGGATTCATTCCGTCCGTACTCAACCCTAACCTTATGTTCCTCGGTTCCGCACCGAACTCTTCGAAGCTCCGATCGAAGTTTCTCCACTGGGTAGAATCAGCAGGGTGTCTGAGCTTCCCATCTTTCTTACGCTCCTCCGAGTGCCAACGCATCAATCTTGTCTCCTTTCGGTTCGCAAATAAACGCTTCAAACGTGGGATCACAGGCAGATACCACAACATCTTAGCAGGAGGTCCTTGCTTCGCCTTAGCGGTATTCTTACGCTTGTATCGGGATGTTTTGCACACGGGACATACATGCATGTCTGCATACTCTTTACGGTAGAGGATATAATCGTTCAGACATGCATGTATTCTTTCTACTTCCATTCCCAATGGATAAATAACCTTCTTAGCTTGGTAGGTCGTGCTGAGCAACACGTTTCCCTCCGGAAGGATGTCAGCTAAGAGACCTAACAACGCCATAAAACTCTTGTCAGACCAACCATTGCTTGCCTTCAATTTCAGCAGTTCAAGCACGGTTGACAACCTTGTGTATTCCGGCTTGTAGCCAGGGAACAAAGGTTTCCCCGAGTCCTCCATTAAGCCCTCGAATTTACAAAACTCTCTCTCACCGTAGTTCCCTTCTGCATCGCGTAGCATCTGATCCAGATTGTCATCATGTGACCTATCCTCATCAAAAGCACATTCCATACCCTGCATATCGTTGACTTCCTCGGCGATGTCGTCATTACTGACTTCCAGAATAATATGCTCTTCACCGTGACTGCTCCAACATGTATATCCTTTTTTGAAACCCCTTCGTATTAAGTGAGCTTCGATCTGCGTCAGGTTGTTAAATATTTTTATATTACCGTAATCAATACATGGACAGTACATAAATTTTATCCCTTTCTTCAACATATCCTGCTCGGCGGCTCTTCTAAAAGTAAACACGCCATTAATATACTCTTCACTCACACAGTTCTCAATGTATATCCAGTTTCAGTCCATCTACACGTATACGCACGTAACAAATTAATTAGTGTTAAATTATATTAATAAACCGCAAGTACCCTTCATAATGACCAAACACATTAGTGGTTAGTCTAGAGCAAATATAAAGGGTTACAGATCGTTACACATTAGTGATTAGTCTAGAGTAAAAATAAAGGGTTACAGATCGTTACCCTTCTCTCCAAGGTGGCGCAATGTGGGAGGAGGCAGCAGAGGTGCCGCAATGGGGGAGGAGGAGGCAGGGGTAACAGCTCAAAATGGAATAGACAGCAATGTGCGTGGAAAGAGGCAGCAGCAGCAAGGTGGCGCAACGGGGGAGGAGGCAGCAGTAGCAGGGTGGTCAATGGGGAGGAGGCAGCAGCAGCAGCAGGGTGGCGACGCCTCAAATGGAATGGAAAGGGGGCCTGTCGGGAGCATCTATTTATAGTGCTTGTATATCACAGATAGTTCTTTACAAGAACCGTCTGTGATAGGCATGTATCACAGACGGTTCTGTATACGAACCGTCTGTGATGGTTCGTATAAAGAACCGTCTATGATAACACATAGAATCTCAGACGGTTCTTTATACGAACCGTATGTGAAGTATCACAGATGATTCGTATTAACGAAGAACCGTCTGTGATAATTTTATCACAGACGGTTCGGGTGTCTAGTATAGCATATTTTGTAGTAGTGATCTATGCGCCTATAATTTCTTCCCTTTTTTCTTCTCCTCTTCCTTTTTCCTTTCCTTTCTCTTCTTTCTTTCTTCCCTCCAGGCCGACACCCTTGGGCCCGGCCTTATCTCTCTCTCTCTCTCTCTCTCTCAATCACTCCCGCGGCTCCCCCTCACAGCGTGCCCCCACCTCTGTGTTCTGGCTCGTGCTTCCCCTACGCGGCTTGGCACAATGGCTCGACCGCGCCTCTGTGGTCCGCGCCCGGCTCGGCCTCCGCCGCCATCGCGCTGCCCCCTCGGCTCCGGCTCGGCCGGCCTCCGACCACCGTCGCTTGCCCCTGGCTCCCGGCCGTCCCTCCACTCAGCTCCCCCCTCCTGGCCTCTAGCACCTCCCCTGCCAGCTCTTCCCCTCCTCGACTGCGGCTGCCGCTGGAGCAATCGACTTCGATCGGCCCGACCGCGCCTCCTATTGGGCCTCTAACCAAGGAAGACCTATTGTCCTCTACCCCATCCTCCCTTGCTCTGTGATGGTTTGTGTGGACACTGGCTATGGCAGGCATATATTCGTTGTGCAAGGGGTAGGCTCCCATGGGTGGTCCAGCTTAGGGCAAAAATAACAGTGGGTGCAAGGTTGGTGGGTTACCTTGATGGTCTTGGCCGGTTTGGGGAAAGGCCGACAGTGGCGGTCATTGATGGTTTGGGGTTGTCTCTACTGCCATCCCCGCTCCATCGTCTTCCCCATCTCTTTTACTCTCCTTCTACGCTATTTCTCTGTGGGTGTGTTTTGGTCGTGGCAAATAGGGTGGTGGTCTGGCTTGGTTGCTCTCTGATTAGCTTAAGAATAATGAATGCTTATGAGGGGAGATGCTCTCTGGTGTTGGTGCTTTGCTTGGTCTTATCCCTTCTCTGTGACTCCTGTTGGCTTGGGTGAAAAAAATAAGGTTTTACCTCATAGCAAAAACTTGTGAGTAAAAATGGCATTTTTACTGCAGATGGTAAGATAGTAAAAATCGTAAGTTTTGGATTTTATATTACCGAATAATGATGCCCACATGTGTGAGAGGCACCGACCGACCACAGACGATCTAAGAACCTCAGTGTGGGAAAATTATTCAACATTTCTAAAGCCAAAGGGTTCTAACGGCAAAACCCCTTATTCAACATTTCTAAAGCCGAAGGGTTCTAACGGTAAAACCCCCTTTTTACCCCCTCTATCATTCTCCCTTGGATTGTTTCGTATGTTCGCTTTCCTTTTTTATTGGCATTACAAGCATCTCTAAAGTTTCTTCCAAAATGTCATCTTGCTTGAGAGGTAAATTTGGGCTTTATAAAAACTATGCACATGGGCATCAAGCCTTGTCATGATATACAAGAGATTAAGTGAAAGCTACTCTATCTGTTGGGATCATAGCCCCAGAGTCTTGCAATGAAGCCATCATAAGGCAACAAAAAAGAACAGAGTTTTCCTTTATGTAGCTGAAGTGCAGGTCAGCTGTACAGTTGCAACGGAATGTGCCGTCAGATATTGAAGTTTCAGATCTTGTCTACCACTTCGGCTGGCACATTGAGATCAAAAAGTGCACCACCACCAGGAGCATCTGTTCTCTCTCTCTTGTGCGATGGGCGTCCACTGTTATCAGAACTTGATCCATGCAACTGAAGAATAGGCCGCTTGCCCAGAATAGATGAGCCTAAGGAGCATATTGAAAAATTGTCAGCAATCAGAAACAACTAGAGCTAACTTCTGGTATGGAGATCCTTATCATATAATTTTAAGCTGTGATAAGAAAGAAAAATGTAATTTACAAATACCTGATTCATTACAATAGAAACCAGGTTGACTCTTGTGTTCATCCTGACTATACTTCATGGATTGTGAACTTTGTTCAGCAGAATCCAAACAAATATGGAGCTCTGAAGCCCTATCAAGGCCCTTGGATTTGTACGGAGCAATATTATGAGGCGTGCGGAGAGGATACAACAAGTCGTTTTCAATGCACTGATACCTGAAGAGTAATATAGTTAGTACAATAATTTACAGACTGACTGAACAATGTTCTTTTTAAAAGCAACTGACAGAACATTGTTGAGCAGGGTTCTTACATTTGCTTGCAGAGCCTATCAACCACATTGGAAAGATTGATGGCATGCTTCATTGTATCCATTACCTCATCATCAGTAAAATTTTGAAAATCCTTCTCAAGGAAACCAGATAGTCTTTCAACGTTGAATTCTAATTGTTGTTGCTGATCCTCAAATAGGTTTTGCTTGAGTTCTCTTTCCTCAGGAGTCATCTCATCCTTGAAAATCTCATCACCAAACATATAGAATGCAAAAGGATAAGAATAGGAAAGAACACGCCTTGATCTAAAAAGCCTATTTAGTCCATTTATCACCCAAGAGTAATCCTTTATCTTGGAATCCTTATTTTCAGAAATGGAAATCTTCCCCTGGATGTCACCCTTGAGCTTTGCTTCCTGCTTAAGAGAATCAGTGTGAGCCTTGTATCTGTTGTGGTAGTGCATATATCGATAGAGGTTTCGCCTTGCTTGCTCTGACCTCTTCGATTGATCTTCAGTGAATCGGCCACAACTGTGGCCACTAATACTTGACCATGTATGATCTCTACCAGTAGCATCACCACATAACCAACTACATTCAAAAGCATCAAGTCAGAAAAATAAAACTCAACTTAATCACAAACAGAGAAGGGACAAGATCCAGAAATAGTAACAAGAACATAGAACATCCTCTATCAATACATCATGTAACTTGCGAGACAACATAATGGCACACCAAGCAACTCAACATAACCTTTGTAAACTATCTAGCACACGCTTCTAACGGAACAATTGAAGTCTGCAGCATCTCTTGTACTAGTCTATGGTCTCCAAATTTTCTATCATGAAACTGCCAGACTTCCAGTATTACCTCTGGAAGTGAGCATGCTTGTAAAGAAAATAATATTACTCTCACTACACAATTTGCAGAGAACCGCATTTGCTATATCTATACTCCATTAATCCATTAAGTACCTAGCATACATGATTAGGACAGGAGCTATGATTGGTAGACTTGCTTAGTAAGGTTAGATAAACTTTATCACCAAAATGCTTCTCTACAATGCTATGAATGACTGGCAACAGAATTATACTGGATTCATCGGTATTCGCGACTACGAACCTAGAGTTCTGTATGATTCCATGGTTGCAGTGTGAAATGGATATGTCCCACAGGATTTTCTGGGGATGGATTGGCTATCTGCCAGGCTAGTCACAATTCATTCAGCACTAGCAACAGATTTTCATTAACAATCTAAGTGGTGGCCTCTTACCAAAATAATCATTATTATGGTCATAAAAATATGGGATTACAAATATCTTAGCAAACCATGTGCTTAAAAAGTGCAATCAATGGCAGGGGGTACTATCATAAATACAAGTACCCAATCTTGATGCTACAATCATCTACGATGCACGCTACTCAACTTTGTATAAAGAATTAGGATCTAGTCAATCAAAGAGACTTGCACTATATACCTTGCCAGCATCCAACTATATGCCCAAGGTTTAGTTCCAGACTTCCACCATACTATAACCTCATGACAGTAGTATTGACCGAGCTAACTAACTTATGTTATCTGAATATTCTGTAAATGATATTCTAAATCATTTGGACATACATTACCCATTGGGTTTTGACTGAGGGCATAAGTTGTAAGCAGGTAAAATCTGACAGCCACATCAAAGACACTTCATTACTTCACAATAAGAAAATTCTTCACAAACTTCTTGTGGAACAACACCTTGCAACTAGTTATGAGGGTGTGACCAGGGAAAAAAAATCCCGGCCGGTAACCGCCGGTTACCGGTTACCGGCCGGGGTCCAGGATTAAAAATCCCGACCGGTTTTCTCGGGTTTCGCAAGTTTAAATTTTAATTTTCGAATTTTGGCTGATTTTTAATCAAATTCAAACGATTTTCATCCGGAATTTTTCCGGTTTGAACAGTAACCGGCCGGTTACCGTTCCCGGCCAGCCGGCGGTAAGTGGGTACCGGCCAGTTATCTCTTCCCTGGGTGTGACCATGCTATTATGTAACAGCTAATATAACAATGATAATGCACAGGAGAAATACTAGTAAAACAAAAAAATGGCCTTGTATTTGCCTTAATAGCCCCAAAAAAGGGTCAATTCATTATATTCCACTAAATAACTTTGTCTATTCCCTATATGTTACTGATGTCTCACTGACATATGGATTCAGGCCCCACATGTTAACCTCACAATGAGTGGCTTATTGTGAATTTTCTTTTTTTAAAAAGAAGGATATGCACCAAGATTAAGTGGAAGGTAAAACAATGTATGCTGCTAGATTTGCATATGCACCATTTCTTCCTACCTAATACAAGTATTAATCAAGTGCCGCAGTTACACAATTGATATTTGTATCGTTCTTACCTGAGAAAAATTTATTATCCATATTAATGATAGTGGATGCCATCTTATGGATAGCTAATGGTGTCAGGAACAGCTATATTATCGATGTAAAATGTAAAATGTGTATGTATAAAGTACCACGAAACATAGAGCTTCCAAAATGTTTTGTTTTGCGATCATCTAACATCAAGTAATTCATATTAATGCAAACAGCCTAAAATAGTTTGTGTTACTTCTATTGTTCTACAAGCTCTTAGCGTCATGATACTGAGGGGATATCAGAGAGATGCCAACACAAAATCAGTTATCAAGATCTCAAGTGTCTAACAAGACCCGAGCATATACAAAATCATCAGTCTGCTAGCCCATAATAAAACCATCCAATACAAGGTTGAAACACAGACCTTAATAAGTTAACATTAGCCTATTACGCTACACCATTTCATAATGCATCAACAGTCTTGAACATAAGAAAGATAAAATATCCAGAAGCTCAGTAATCCATGCATGCATTCATCTATTGAGGTGGAACCTGCGAGATCATTAATGACAGAAGAAAAGAACAAGAAAGTAGTATTGAACAGTACATTCTTGCTTACATAAAGCAGGAAAGTTAAAAAAAGACAAGAAGTATGCAATGCTTTGAGTTCACATGACGGGTGAGCAAATATCAAACTGACAAAAAAAGGCATAGATATAACAATAGCATATCATTAGCAGCCAATAAATGGGCATTGATAAATACATAGAGAGAAAATGTTGAAGCAGCATAAGGAATCTCACCAGAATGCTTGTCCACATATACATGCAACCAGGTTGCAGCCACCGTTCTTCTCCACAGGTTTATGGCACTTGGGACATGGCTTAGTATTTACTGTTATCCAATTCACTGTCTCTGATTCATCACGACATTTCTTGATCCAGAGCTCCCACATCACACAGGAACATGGTGAATGTGCTTCTGAGGAGCAATTAAAACAAAACTGGCGTCCACATGTACATTCCACCTCACAATGAATATCACCTTTGACACGTATAGCATTTCCACAATGTGGTGTGCTTGGGCACCACTTGACTGTGTCATTATCCTCAATATAAGATTCCAGTAAAAATCTTTCAAAGCGCTCTGCAATATCTGGACGCTTTGCGCTTACTAGCTTCCGGACTAATGCTTCATCACAAATAGCATTGCACTTTGGGGCCATGCACTTGACACGCCGACTCTGCCCCTCGTTTATTTTCACAATGAAATATTCTGTCCAACCTGGGGGGTGAGGGGACAGGAAATGCACATATTAGTAGCAACTCGGGCGGGGGTGCCTAGATACACAGCTACAGATGCTCAAAGATGAAACAAGTTATAGTTATGTCAACGAAGGTGTGATGCTGCACCATTTTTCTTGGTGCTATAAGAACTTTTTATTAAATAAGATTTTTTGACAAATATTTTATTAATAACCCTTTACTCAACTTTATTTCTAATTCTGACCCTTTTAAACACACCACCACTCGTGGCGGGGCAAGACAACAAGTCATCATAGCATGACCAAATCATACCACTCCACCGGTGGTATGACAGCGTTGTTTGGCCACGTCACCACCAGTGGCGTGGCAAGAAATGTCATTTAGCTAAACTTACCTCATGATGTGACAGTGTTATCTTGCCACGCCATAGGTAGTGGCGTGGTCAAAAGGGTCAGATCTGGAAATAAAGTTGCAGAGATGTTAGTAATAAAAATAAATTGAAAATGGGTTAAATAATAAAAAGTCCTCGTACTATAAGGATAGTAAGATGTTAGCCAATAACGCAGCTTCCACATACCAAACAAATTTTTAACTCCTAATGGACGAATTTCAGACTGCTAGTTAGCACAGTGGTGAATAAGTGGAGCATCCACCCAATGGCTTTGCTACAAAAAATGCATCACACGATCGTTCTACTAGCATCTATAACTAGCATATATGGAAAGGTGCATACTTAACAATCATTTCCTTCGTTCTAAACGACCATCACTCACATTCATTGCAGTAGTTGTGGCCGCAGTCCATCTCGGAAGCGACCGAGAGGGGCACATCCTCGAAGCAAACATTGCAGGTCACCTCCGTCGCGGAGGGCAAGCCGGCATTATTGGCGGGTCGGAGAGGAACACCTGCCTCCGAGAAGAGCCTGTCCCTCCCCTTCTGATCGAGCAGCTCGAAAATCCTCTCCACGTCCCAGCGGTAGTGGATGAGCAGCGTCCGCGCGTTGTGCTCCTTCAACCCTAGCAGCTCCATCACCTTACTCAGATCCTCCCTCTACAACACCCAAACAACCGAAAGAAATTTACAAAAGAAAGCGTCAGCGTCCAGAAATAGCTTACGCCCTGGAAATCGAATGGGAAGAGCCCTCATAGTCACCTGCGCCGCTAAGAGGCATTCCTTGGTGATCACCTGCAAGCACAAGCAAGGAAGGAATCCGTCAAGAAGAGACGCAATCGGAATGGACCAAGAATGGAAACAAGGGTAAGTAAGGCGCGTACGGAGGAGGAGGACCAATGGCAGTCCTCAAGGTGGCCGTCCTCGAGGACCTGGAGGACGGACTCCTCTAGGGCATCGTCCTCCTGATAGATCAGGTAGCAGTCGTCGTCCTCCTCCTCCTGCTCCAATTCCGACGACGACAACGGCAGCGAGGCCTCCTCGGCGTCGCTACCCATCGGTTCAGCGACCAATCAGATCAGCCAAATCAAGCAACCGATGGTAGAACGAGAAATAGGGGTTGCTGGATTGGATTGACCGGTATAGCTGCTGGATGAGGCGGCGCGGGAGGGGAAGGGAGGGAGGAGTGGAGAGAGAGCGGCGTGGTCGAGGCGCGAAGGTGGGGAGACGGCGATGGGGGTTGAGATGGGGAGTGAAGGAGGGAGGGGGAGGCGGAGGCGGAGGCGGAGGCGTTGGGTGTGGCCGGAATTGGGAAAGGGCTGGTGCGGTGCGGGTACAGGTGAAGGGTGTAGATGTAAAATTGGCGCCGCTAGGCGCTAGCAATAGCGATTAGCATCACTTCCCCATCTTTCGGTGGTGGAATTTGGATTCGAATTCAGAGGTTGGATGAATTTTCATTTTCCGAATTCGAATTTGGGACCGTGGTGTCGTTAGTTTCAGGTTCTAGGAATAAATCAATTTTGTTAGTAGTATTTGCTGAGCGACTTCGACAAAAAAAATTGCCATATTTTTGTGCATTTCCTCCTTGAACTTTTCCATTCAGTTTTATCTTCTTGCCACGCTACTATCTCAAATTTCTTTTTTTTTCAAGAACACGCAAAATGGTTGCATGCATTTCATTAAGCATAAAAGAGTTTACAGCTACAAAACCAAGCGTTGACACTGAACAACGACCAACACACACAACAGATAAGAGGACTTACAAAAATAAAATGGGCGACCTAGCGCTACCTGCAACAAGAAATGAAGACATCAGCCAAGGAAAAACCAGAGCTCCTGCGCTCCAGCCGTGATCAAAGGCCTCCCTCATCTTGGATGGCTCGTACAATGATACAATCTGGTTGGCGGTCGAGCACTTCAAACGCTGGATTGGATCGGGCTTCAGGTCAGGTTTGAAAAGCCTAGTTTAAAACAGGTAGGCCCGAGCTTGGCCTGGGCTAGCC
Organism: Hsuehochloa calcarea; assembly: GCA_036346395.1. Classification (NCBI taxonomy): domain Eukaryota; kingdom Viridiplantae; phylum Streptophyta; class Magnoliopsida; order Poales; family Poaceae; genus Hsuehochloa; species Hsuehochloa calcarea. Next base: position 36,020,758 of record CM070597.1, read on the forward strand.
CAGTCCGAAAGTTGAGTTTTCTATTTAAAAATATTATTTTAATTATTTTTTAGAATAAAAAATAATATTTTAATTTATTTTCAGAATTAAAAATAGTTTTCATATTTTTTAAATTGAATTTTTCGGGTCTTCGAGCTTTCAGGCCTAGCCCGGACTACCTCGGGATCTGGACCGGCGAGCGGGGCTACCTGTGAACAGGTCAGTTGTCTCGAATACACACACGCATCTTTTCAGAGAGAGTACAATATGGGCATATACACTCAACACATACTCAATAAGTACACACACTAGTGCCCATTAGGGTTTCCTCTTATAGCCTAGCCTCCAATATATAAGGGGATGTCTAGATTTGGAGTCTCAAGTCCTTCCAAGTGAGAAATCCTAATTTTTATGTTTTGGGGATTTTGGAGTAGTTGAGACTAGAGTTTGTCAAAGATAGGTTGATTGTGTGCTTAAGTGTTAGGCTTTTGTCCTCCATGGTGGAGTGGCTGTAAACCAACTTCAATTTCAAATCAATCCAAGCAAGATTATTCAAGATGAGTCTCTTCTTGTTCTTACTCTCTCTTTAGTGTTTTTTTTGTTTTTGATGATCATTTGATTTTCTTTTGGTTTCTTATTGAGATCTTACTTGCTGCGATATGTAGGAATGCATCTAGGATCATCTTTATCATCTCTTACCCACGAGCAAGTTCTAGGATCAAAGTTTGATTTTCCAAGGTTCTTGTGCCCTCCTTCTCTCATCTATGAAATTCATGGAACCTTGACTTCGATCTTCCGGTCGTCGATTGGAATAGGTTTATGACCTTGTTGATGACCTATGGTCGAAATTTGACCAGATTTGGATCGTTGGATCAAAAGTTGAGCTGATTTTGGTTTTTTGGTTTCGTGCTGATTTTACTGTTCATCGGTACTACCGCTCAACTCGTTTAATTTGAGTTTTGGTGCTTTTAGTTGTTGTGCTTTGGGTTTTCGATTGGATTTAATACAAGACATTCGTTGTGCTTGTTCGTTAATCTTCATAGCTTTCATAGCTAGTGGAGACAAAATTGAGTTGAATCCGATCGAGGTGAAAAAATAGGCAAAGCTCCTTGTCAATGGTTTAGTATTGATCTTACGAATGAATATTCAGGGTCTCATAGGATTAAAACCTCACAAAGAATGACACAGGGATTCATACATGTTCAGACCTTCTCCGGAGAGAATGACAACCATACTCATGTGTTGATGTACTGAGTATGCTAATTACAATCAAGAAGAAGACTAAGCCTAATGTCTCATGCCTTTTTCTCCCCTCTCTCTGCTGACTCCAACCTTTTTATAGCGCATGAAGAGGTGACAATTCCTCCTGGCCAAGAGGCGCCTTGACATTTGGTGTAACACGCACGTTAATAGAGGTTACTGTCAGATAGATAACACCTCCACGTCGTCTGGCAGTTATCGTCAGAGACAAGAGCCTTATTCGTGTAGTTATTTCAGAGAATAACAACGTACACTAACTGCCTTGTGTGTTTGAACACGGTGTATCAGATTCCCCAATCAACTAGTGTTACATGTCTGCAGGCCTTATCAATTACATGGTGGTCATAACCGACCTGATTGTAGAAAAACTTACAACCATAAGGTAGTCGTAGAAAGGGCTTACGACCATAAGGTGGTCGTAGGAAGGCTTACGACCGGGGGTAGTCATAGAAAGACTTAAGACCACCCAGTTAAGGGGTATACTTGTGAGTAATATAAAGATGTTGCCACCTATGATAAGAATTATAAATAAGTAATTAATTTAGGATTATCATATCCTCGTCACTCCTATTCAACCCCCCCTCTGGTCGTCGTTTCGGTCCAACACCATGCATTAGGTTCTAGACCCCAATTTATTGAATGTAGTGAAAAAAAAACTCACTCCGGTCACAAAAGCATGTTGTTTTGGTTATCGATATCTTTTTAAAAAATTTAGATTGGATACATGAAAATCATACGTGTAGATTTGTCTCAAAAAGTACTATAATATTCTAAGATTTGTATTGGGTTTTATAAATATATTACAATAGAAATTAGTGATCAAAGTCGTGTTTTGAGCACCGTGTCAATGTCCAAAACAACATGACTAGAGGGAGTAATCTTATGTACTAGACTAGTTTTCGATTTTTGTTTTTCTCTATGAGACCACCAATACGGTCTAGTTTTAATTACCATGCTCTTCTACTAGTTCATAGGGGGATTTTGATACCTAAAACTCAAGGTATCCTCAAAACTTCATTCAAAAAATGGAACTACAAAGCTCCTAAAATCTCCACTATGCAAAATATGTAGAAAAGTGACATTTTGTGAGTATGAGACGTTTGCAATTGCATTTTAGTAGCTTATACTTTGCGGTGGCAATTTTGTGAACCAGTTTCTTTTGGGTGGCAATGGCATACACTGAAAAAAAAACATTTGAAAGTGTCCTAAACAACTGCATAATTGTAAACGAGGAATAAGGATTTGCTCAATATCACGTTTTTGCATAATTTCGAAAATAATTACTTCATCCTACGGCTTGCGCAAATCTACCGGCACATTCAGACCCTGTTTGGCCTAGCTTGGGCTCAATGTTTTCGTGGCTTCTCATGCTTATCTAAGGAGCAGCTCATTTGGCAAACTACTATCCAAACACTTCTTAGACTTTGTTTGGTATGACTTCGCTTTAAGTTTTAGTAACTCCAACTTCAACTTCACTCTTAGATCCACTCCTCTAAGAAGTTAGAGTAGTCGATGAGGTGTTTGGTTAGTAAACTAACTCCCACTCTATGAATGATAATGATCTATGTAAAAAGACGAGAGTAACCTTGGTTCTGTGACTTGTCTTTTTATCAGATTTTTTACTGTTTATGTGGCATTTCGGCTGATTAACACCAAGATTAACGTTTACTTTTTTTGCATTGGAGTCATTTATTGTTTACTGTTGGCTTATTAACATCTGATGGCACTGCTGTTTGCTGATTAACACCAAGATTAACATTTATTGTTTACTGTTTAACACCAAAAATTTTTTACAAGGTAGCTGAGCTTGGATTCAATAAAAAAAGTATCAAACTGGAAGCCACAACGATAGAACAAAATTTATTGCATTTATTACATTCTTGAAGATCATTACACATCAGTTCTATATACATCACTGTTTGATTAGAAACTATCAACTGACTAACTAGTAATTACAACATCCTCATCTGTGTAGCCTAAAATACCTTTCAACGAACATTCAGATGCTTCCCTGAAAACAAATTTCACAAAATGAGTAAGCATATTGTCGAGCTGACAAAGTTAGCACAAGCTGATGTAAATACGAATAAAAATTAGCTGTGGCACCTTTACATTCTTTAATTTAAGGAACTAAGATTGGCCTTAACTCGTAACAAAACTGTTAAATCAACTAAGCTGCGAAACCTACTTCTCCTCCGCTGAATGATCAAAGGGAGCGGATAGAATGTAGATGAATGCTATTGGTTCCTGGACAGCACACACCCTTCTTTCCTTGTCCTATATTTATCCTCAAGTGCTATTCCAATATTAATGTTCAACATCTTGATAACTCTATTGTACTTTCAATTATATAACAGTTAATTTTATCACTCCTAGGCAGTTTGTGCCTTTGCTCACATTCATTAAATCCTCTCGGGCTCTCACTATTTGTTATACATTAACAAGCTGCAGGATATCTTTTGAATAATTACAGTCAAAAGATAGGACACTAATAAGAAAACTTGGAATAGTAAAGTTGATGAGAAGTTAAATGATTAGAAAAAACAGAACGAAGCACTAAATACAAAACGAGTGTAATCAGTAATCAAGAGCTAACAAAGTGCAAGAACAATTAGAGTGGTGTACATACTTGATAGCTGCTTTCCTTTGTGGCCTCCTATATACCAATTTATATAGAAATCAGAACTTAGTTTGAGTTCCAATTCACACAGAAGCATAGTACAAACTATCAACTGACTAACTAGTAATTACCAAACATGTTTTATCTTAGAAAAATAGGACTTCGCTACTCAGATTCAAATTTCGATCTGTTGCTATGATGCTAGCTTATATTCCAAATTTTAGCATCACCTAAAAACTAGGCTGAAGCCGTCTTGATTATTACAAAATTACTGATTAAATCTAAGCAATATGTCCTATAGATCTCTACACCAAAACTACAGCTAATAAACTAATAACAAACAATAACCTAAAATCTTCTCCAATTTCATACACCCCGACAAACAATCACAGGAACAACGAAATCACGAAGCAAAACAACCACCAAAACGAGAATAAAAATTCAGATCTAGAGGACGCAGGGCAACGAACCTTCATAGTCGGGGCGTGTGCGCTTGAGCGGCGGCGCGGCTACTTGTTGCACCATCGCGCCTTACAGGTGCATGCCTGCCGCGACCATCGCAGCCGTGGCAACTGTAGCCGCCGGGGCCATGCCCACCGCCACCGCTACCATGGCCTGCTGCTGCCATGCGTCGGCGTACCTCCAGTAGTTCTCGGCGGCCATCGCTTCCTCTTCGCCTCCTAGCTCTCGCGGGGGTGGGGGCTGTGTACGGCTAGGGTTTCGGGACACGGGAAGGGAGAGAGTGCTTGCGTTTTGCGGGAAGGGGTGGGGGCGCTGGGGGTAAGGGTAGGGTAGTTGAGTGACAGTTTATGGGTAATTTCTCTTAATTTTTAGGGGTATTATCTATTATTGGTCCACAGCTCCCTATTTGGAGTAAGATTTTACCTGCTTCAAAAATTTGTATTAGAAGATACTCCATTCTAGGTTGCTCTAACTCCAAAAAATTTATAGAGTTAGCCCGTTTGGTACAGCTCCACCTACTCTAACTAAGAAGTTAGGAGATAGAGCCGGACCAAACAAGACCAGAGCCATACCAAACAGGGCTAAGAAGTGTTTGGATGGTAGTCTGCCTCCTAAAACATGGATGAGAGGAAACCATGCATTTAGTCCATACTACCCTTGGTTTGAAGATTTGAATATATAGAACCTTGTGTTCATGAAATGTGTGTGTGCCGATTTTTCTTGAAACCGTGCCAATTCAACTTGATCAGTCATCTCTAATCAACGTACGCGTCAGTTGTGGGACCCCGGATTTCTGTATCCGGATTCCTCTGTGAAACCACTGTGCTATTCCCTGGATCAGCAGACAGCACTTCACAAGCACAATGCTGAATCAAACCATACATGGCGTAAAATCATTTCATTCATTAATTTGCACATCAGAGTTTACATATACCGTTTCGGGCTAATTTTTACAATAAGGGCCGGACAGGACAAATGAATACATTACAAAAGATAGCGGAAGCAACAACGGAAGTAAAGGGGTGAGGGCACATCTTACCGCAGGCAAGTGACTAGGGAACCCATGTACGCCCGATATTATCCGAAAACTTCGGACAATATAGGAGGCACACAAGAACCAACGGAGTCAGCTAGACTGGGGTGAGACTAGAAGAGCTAAGGACTAAACTACGCTTCAGCATTTCCCGAATCCTCGGACTTCTGGATCCTCGTTGTAGTTGACAGCTCTAGGGTTCCTGTTTCTGAGGGTTTGGGGGAAAGAGCGAGGATGAGCACAACTACCGTGCTCGCGAGCCAACACACACAGATACAATAATATATATGCAAGGTGTAACAAGGATGGCTCGGGTTTTTTTATTTGCGTAAAGCAGCATTTGTAAATACAAATATTAGAAAGTCATATCACTTAGCATTTTAACCAAATTGCATTTTTAAAGAGATTAATTGTGCAATAAATAATAAAAGCAGAGGCTACCTCCACCTTCATGCTTATATTTTTTATGGTGGTCATACCCACCTATTACCAACGCTGGGTAAGAATACCCAGGAAAATCCAAATCAAGGGCTAGGTGAGCCCCGCATATTTTTCATCCCAACCACAAAAGTTTTTGAAATAGAACTATATCTTGTAAGTTCCTACGCCCACCCTTGACCGTGGGCACGGCTGTTCGAACAGTTTTTATTCTCTGTAGAGATTGTACATCTTTACCCACAAGAGATAATCAGCTTGATATGTACACACGTTTCCGTAGACATGTGAATCAATGGGAGATTATCACAAGGCCTTTACAAGGCATCCCTCGGTATTTGCTACACCCGCTAAGGTTTCACCTGAGTAGGGTTTACGGTACTAGGATCCGACAACCACTTACCCAAACCCCCTCTTGCGCCGTGCGACTTACGCCTAGGACCCCGTAAGTCGTATACCCCAACCCGTAGCCTCGTGGGCTCCCGGTGAAGGGGCGTCCCTCCAATGGTGCAACTCGTGCGGTGGAAACCAATTAGTTAGCAGTCGACACCATTATAGACTGTGGTTGTCTTGTTTCTGATGAGGAGGTCATCACAGGATTAAGTCATTAAGATCATCTGGGCGGTTCTTACCATATACCCACCACAAAAATATCCTGAGCTACATTAGCACCCAACCATATACCCTCCAGCTTACCATCCGCCCAGATGGGTATTAGCAAATTTTTAGAGTTTTGAAGAAGTATAAAACAACTTATCCAACCAATTCAGTCATTCTCCCCAATGACTGCCCAAAACATATGTTATGATTAAAAGATGATGATTTGGGGTAGAAATACCCCGGTACTTAAACAAGTCTAGCATGGCGTTTAAGTATGACCTATAACTAGTAGGTTACCAGATGTTTACTAGGGTGACAAGGATATTGGGATTCAGTTTTCAAGGAATTGGTATAATAATTATTTAATCAACAAGTAGGCATTTAACTACCTTAGAGTGTTTGACATGCATTTGCATAGAAATTAAAGTATGCAATTTGATATTTTAAAATAATATAATTTGCATAAAGTGTAGGATCAATATGATCAAAGTGTTGACTCGCCTGGACTATTTTACCATGGCCTTGATCTTACTCAAAGCCTGATTAGACAGAGGTTCGAAGTCTTGGTCGGCGTCTTTGCTTGAATCTTGGATCTGCTGGAGTCGTCGATTCTTCTGGACTTCGATTTCTAATTACGCAATAACGATTGAAAAACCAAATAAATCCAAAGAACTCAAAAGACCAAATAAAACACAAGAGCCTTAGAAAGATTGCGGAGGATGGGCTTGAGAGAAGGGTTTGGACGATACTGGAAGGTTTGACAGAGTCAAACGTCCAGTTGGGCGAAAGGAGGAATGATAGAGGATTTCTGCCCGGAGGGAGGATACAAGGAGGGTATGGTCGAAGGAGCTTTTGCCAGAATGCTCTGCTGCGGATTTGGAAGACAGCAAGACTATACCACTACAGGCGATAAGGCAACTTGACTATAGGTTCTATACTAATCTAGAATACTCGATCGACACAAAATCCAATAGCAATTTAATACCAAACTCAGCTGCCAGATAATACTCAACGATTCAATTGCTAGCTACTCAACCTACTACCACAACCTACTACCAAATCAAGACACAGATCCAACTACCAACTATACAATTGCCAGATTACCAATCATTGCCAAACCACAAATCCTTTCCAAACAATACGAATTGATAAAGCAATCAAATCAATACTTCCAGCTTTCACCAAATATCATTACCTCCAACAATCATTGACCTACGGACGAAACACTAACCAACAACTAACAATCGATTACCAAATCCAATAGACAAAACGGCTACTGAAGATCAAAGCTATCCCTAATAATCAGGATCACAAGCAACAATTCAACTTACTGCCAAAACACTTATATCGATGATCAGTAATCACAGACACTTAATCAACAATCAAATTACTACCAGCAAAACATCATACTATCCTTATTGCAACATTTCTCAACTGCTGGATCGATTGAAATCTCAATGCTACCGCTATGATCTGGGGAAGTAACTACGAATCAAACGTCGATAATCGAAACAGAGAATAACAATTGATCGTTATCTTCTGCGACACAACTCAATACTGGAGAGCAAAGCACGACCATCACAATTCAAGTTACCCACTAAACTGGAGAGCACAAATTCGCCACAGTTCCCTACTCACTGTCAACAACATGTATACTGATGGTCATTTAACCAAAATATCAGCAATCAAATACAATCACAGGTAATAATTCAATCCACTGCCCAAACCAATGATTAGTCATTACATACAACAACCATTGTTCAATAATCAGCAATCGAAGACAACACAGGTGATTCAATATATACATGATCTTCTACAAATGACATATTATACCAATTACATGCCAATGCCACTGCTACCGAGGGGAGGTTCGGCCACAGTGAGAGCAATCGCGGGGAGAATCGAGGAGCAAGGGAGGCTCGCGATCTGCCGATGGCGGTGGAGGCTGGAGGGATCAGGGGTGCTCAAAATGGGATCTTGGCAGGTGAGAGTCGGGCTAGCAAAATGAGACGCCCAGTGAAGGGGGAGGACGAAGGGAGTGGTGGCGCGGCCGAAGCGGCTGCAGAAACTGATGGCTCGATGGCCACACAGAGGCGCGAGGACGGAGGAGGGAAGAGAGAGGAGGTGGGAAGCTTACCGAGCTGCTTTGGATGGGAGGAGGCCGAGGTAGGTCGGTGGCGGAGCCCAAGGTGGCGCTGGGGAAAGCGCGTGGCAGCGGTGTCCTCGGGAGGCGGGGCTGCGCAACGGCTGTTGGGGCGATCTTGGGGCGTCGCCGCGGCGCTCAAGCGCCGGCGACAGTTCTGAGCGACGCGGGCGGCGGCGACAGAAGGTGGCCTTCGCGGGAGGGGAAAATGATTGGGGCTTTGGAGCTCTTACAGGGAGAGGGAGGAGCAAGGCAAGGAGGAGGAGCAGCGGTGCGGGGCTATTTATAGCCGGGAGGAAGGGAGCAGTGGAGGAGCCGGCGTCGGCGAATCTTGGCGGCATGGGCGTCGGCGGGCCGTATGGCGACGAGGTGGTGGCCCATGCTGCGGGGACGACGGACGGCGGCGCAGCCGGAGAAGCGACGGGCCGGGCGGCGCTTCGGCTCGGACCGGTGCCGCCGCTTGGGCCGGCGGGGCTGTGCGCGCGACGGATGGAGAGGACGGCACGACGGCGAGTGGAGCCGGTGGCGGCGACTGAGGTGAAGCGGCGCATGGCATGGCGGCTGGCGAGTCGATGGAGCGGTGGAGGCGGCAGCAGCGGGCGGGCCGAGTGGGAAAGAAGCGGGCCGGGCCGGGCGGAGGCGGCGGGAGCGGCGCACACGGGGGAGCGGGGAAGACGAAGGGGGAACCGGTGGAGAGAACGAGATGCAGCCGAGGGAGAATCGGGAGAAGCGACACGAGCGAGGAGGATAAGGGAGAGGAAGGCGGCGCCGAGGTGATGAGGGAGAGAGACGGGAGAAGCAGGCCACGGGCCGGAAGAAAGAAAGAAGAAAACGAGCGGGCCAAGCGAACGGGGCGGAAGGAGGTGGCCCGGGCTGCGGGAAAATGGGCCGGTCGGGGAAATTGACCCGGGAGAGGGAAAACGATAAATGGGTCAGAAAAATAGGTTGGCCCAAAAGAAATAAAAGGGGAGGCAAGATTTTGAGAGGGATTCCAAAATATGAAAAGAGCGAATTGAATTTGAAATTTGGAGATGGGTTTGAAACACCAACCCGAGCTTTAAAGAGAGCTCGAAATTTTGGAATTTACGCGACGAAACGAAAATCAATGAAAATTGAATTTAAATAATCGGTGCTATTTGCTATCTGAAAAACGGGATGTTACATCAGTGTATTGCTAATTACAGCTAGGTACACCGTACGAAGGACGCTTCTACATACATACACGTACGCTTCATCAAGCACTCAAGCTACATAAGCATATTTCCTGTACCAAATATACAATGAATAAATGTACTAGCATAACAGGGCAGTACAAGGAACATTTTTTTTTATATTTTAAACTTGACAATATAAGAGTGTAGAGAATCGCCGTACATGAAAGGCTGCATTGTAAGGCTATAACAAAATAATTTGACTGTCATGTAGGGATTTGCCCCTCCATGTTAATAGATTTTGAAGGTATCAATACAAAGAAAAATACAGGAAAGTATTCACTGGAACTTGATGGTCACTGATAGATAGGGCAACTACAAAGATCACTGGAAACAGTACTCAAGCTCTAAGCACAAGAATATGGACAAATACTCCACAAGTTCACGACATTAGACATTCTGATATGGCAAAGTGAGTAATTAACAAGGGGCGACTATTGACAGGAACGATTATGAAGCACAAAGTCATACCAATGCAAAACTAAAAGCTCTCGTGAATGATATATAAAAGATAGAATCATCAGGATCTGACAACATTCATTCTGATAGAACATGCACTACAAAGAAATCAATGGAAAAGTTTACAACATTAGAGACAACGTGATGGTCTAGTGACTAATTAATAGGAAGGGACAACTATTTACAAGAACTGAACCCACTTACGCGATTCCAGTGCTTAGGCTTCTTGATTCCTGCTTGCTCACGTAGTAGTCACCGCTGTTGCCGTTCAACATTCTGCATCACATGTGCAACTACAGTTCAACAAACGCTAAAAACTTAATAGAAAACAGTTGAAAAGAAACTCATTCTCTTAAAAATTTCAATATATTTTGACTTGTGTTAGCGAATTTATTCAATATTCAATTTAAAGATAGTGGAAAACTAGTGCAATTTTTTTTAGAACAATAGATCTGCACTAGAAATTTATGTTATAACAGTGCAGCATTTCGAACATTCTGATGCAACAAATTGGTGACACCCTCGCAACAAAAACCAAAATAAGTAAATAAATTGCCCCACAAAATTGTTATTGCAACATTAAAAAGATTACAACATTCTAGAGAGAAGGGCACACAACATTTTGGAATACCGAATGCAACATAAGGGCCTCTGTCCAGGCGAGATGGGGCCAGTACGCCACGCGGGTGTTGAGTCATCACTTAACAGCGCCATGTCATCAAATTATGTTAGGTCAACTGGGGGGACTGACAAGTAGTGTTTTAAACCGTCGGGTACTTGTGAGGGGCAATCTACTCCAAACAGAGATGTCTTCAAGTGGCATCCAGGGGGGTTTTGCCATTTTCCCCTGAATAAAATACGCATCAAATGGATCTCTTAGTAGCTCGCATTCGTTTCTACGCCACCATTAACTTTCGTGCACATCCATTCGTCACTTCAAACGACAACTCTAGTAGGTATCAAAGACAACTCTTGGCTTGGTTCATTGAAAATTGGACACTTTTGGCCGTATGACGCACGAAAATTCCCCATTTAGCCCCCTTCTGCAAAAATTTCCAAAAATAGCCCCCTCGGGCCACCTGCTGCCGTCGGGGGCGGCGGCGAGCCCTCTTACGTCCGGACGGCGGCGACAACTCTTCCGTCCCCCACGGCGGCGGCCACCGCCGTCGGGGACGGCGGCGAGAACTCGCCGCCGTCCCCACGGCGCAGAGTCACCTGCTGCCGTGGGGCACGGCGGCGTGCCGCCACTAACGCGTGGCGGCGCGCGGCGCGGCGCCGGGACGGGCGGGCGGCTGCCGCGTGGCCACGACTGCTGCCGCCCCGACGGCGGCGGTCGTGGCTTTGCCACGTCGCCGGGCCGGCGCGCCGCCGGCCTCGGTAGTGGCGCCAACTGCTGCCGTCCCCGACGGCGGCGGGTTGGCATCCATCGCCACGCGCGCGCACGCGGCCGCCGTGTGGGCGCCGCGCCGGCCCGGCGTGGCGGCGCGTGGCCGCGCGAGCGACAAACCGAGTTCTTTGCTCGGCGCGTATAAGTAGAGCGACCTTGAGCGCCTTCGCGTTGCCTCCGACGTGGCGAAGAAGATTAGCGGTAGCGAGCGGCGAGAAAAGCAAGCAGTCTCTAGAAGAGGAGGGAGAAGCGGTACAAAGGTATGTGGCATTCACATGCACCTATAGTTGTAGTAAGTTTTAGCAATGTGATTATGATGTAGTAAGATTAATGATAGCAACCGAGTAGTTATAATTCGCGTGGGTGCAAAATTGGAAAGCGGTGTGATTAGCAAGTAATTAGAATACTCGATAGTTAGCATTACGATTAGGGCGTAATTAGTTGACTTAGGAGACTTTATGTTGTTAGTGTTGTCAATTTTTATTAAGATGATTTATAAGGTAGTATTTCTTGAGTAGAATTACGCAGATTTTCACCGAGTAGAATATTAGTTGACTTAGCATTATGATTTATATTAGTTGAATATTAGTGTTGTTAGGGCGTAATGATTTATATTAGTCGAGTAATTACCGTAAAAATTTTCTTACGCCGATTCTACTCAACAAACTTCTAATTAGTAAAGCGGTGTGATTTTTATCGGTAACAAAATGTCGTCTTATCACGGACCTCATCATAAAATATTAAAATATTTAGAGGTAATTAGTCAAGTAGAAGTACAATTGAAATAGAGTCGCCGACGATCAGTACCCATGCGCGCTATCTATGTACTCTTAACATGGTATATTGACCTTCGGTCCATGCACTACTGCATGAAGCAGGGCCGACACATTAGTAAGTTTTTATTTCAAAAATAGATGGCAAAATATTCTATGTAGTAGACCCGCATGTCATTGCTATAGGCTAGGTCTAACTCGGGTATGGAAACTTAAAAATGCTTTGGGAAATCAAGTGATTTTTTTACTTTAACTTAGAATTTGTTTGACAGTTTGTAGTACCCTGAAAATTGTGAATTTTTATTTACTGATGAAATAAAATTTACTTCAACCTTTCATGGATAGAAAAATCATATGAACTCCATTTGGAATTAATAAATTTACGTTGATCTCAATATTTTATTCCAATTGCTCATGTAAACCACGAAATATTTGAAGCCGATAGTATTGTGCAATTTTTTGCGAAATATTTGAACACAAATTCATTGAACACGCAACCATGTAATTTTTGTTTTGATTACTACGAAGTGTCGGGAAGTTGCTCTTGTGTTAGGTACTTCATGGCGGAGATACAAGATCATTCGTGTTCCACGGGGCGGTCTAGTGCGTAACGGACCATACGGTGCGGACTGTCAAGTTCTGCGACCGCACCGTGATCCGGCGCCGTCTCTGAAGGACATGGGCCTCTTGGAGCTAAGGCGGTGCGTGCGTTCGCGTTCGATCGCGCCATTTGGAAGGAAGAAGGCGTGCATCGAGGCGTGTATCCTCGATTGCGGCCAGTGCGGCGAGACCATTTGGCAACTTATGAAGGTCACATGTGGCGCTTCATGGGCCAATTATATGGGGTTGTTTGCAACCCATTTTTCCGCGATATATGCGCGGCCGATGGTCTACGTTCGGTTCGTGGAAGGGCGGGGACATCCGGCGTGGGTGGTTTTGGGAAAGGCTGTTGGTGGGGAGCTGCGTTGGTCTCGATGTTGGAGGAGACGCTGGCGAAGACGTGGGAGATGGAGACCTGAGGAGGCGTGCCGTCAATTTCGAGCCCAATGAAGGTGCGGAGAGATGGTGGGCAACCCGTATTGATTGTCACGAGTACCTAGCCGACCGGTGGGCGAGGTGGAAAGCATGGAGGGCGTGGAAACAACTAGTTCGGAAGGCGGCGAAGAAGGAGAAGGCTGGTCTTTGGAGGAGATGCGGTTGGTGGGCTTGTGACCACGACATTGCTTATGTCCCCTCACGATTGGACGACGTTGCAACGACGTCGCTGGTTCTGCCACATCGGGAGGGTGCTGAGTGGGGGTTCAATGATGACACCTGCTCCCGAGCGGCGCTTCACGACAAGAGCGCCGCCAAACATGCTATTGCTAAATCGCCGTTAACATCGGTCGGATGTATCGGTGCGAGGGTCCAACCCGACACGTACATCGTCGGTGTGTTGATGAATCCTGCTTGGCAAGGTCCGTGCGCGGTTCATGGCTGGCTGCACGGGTTTTGGATAACGGTCTTTGAAGGATCACACATGCGAGTTAGCTCGGTAGCTTCACGAGCACCGCAACATGACCTCCTCTTATGTTGCGGCTGATAAGCCACCTAAATCACTGCGGAGATGTGTCCATTTCCCCAAACATCCTCATGGCGAGGTTGCCAATATTGTGGGGTTCGGTGAGCTACAAGGCGGCATGGCGGGCCAAGCGCAGGTCGTGGAGCGAATGTTCGGCACATTCGAAGAGGCCTACAACCTAGTACCAAGATTGCTGCATCAAATCGCGGAATGTAATCCGGAACATACATAAACAAGCTAGGCGGGTGCATCCGACGGAAGGGCCCAATTGCCTTATTCTTGATAGGGTCTTACGGGCCTTCCGTCGAGCGATCAGCTTTCAAGCATTGTCGTCCGTCTTGACGATGGATGGCACCTTCCTATGTGGGAAGTACAAGGGTACCATCCTCACCGCCGTTGCGGCCGATCACGAGCGACCGGCTAGTCCCGTGGCCTTCGCGGTTGTTGAGGCGAGAACACGGATAGGCGGGTTGTGGTTCTGTGTAATGTGAAGCGGCGGTAGTACAAGATCGACCGGTGTGTGTGTCATCTCGGACCGCAATGCGGCTTGATGTCGCGTTGAGCACGATCCAAAGCGGGCGCGGCCGTTCGGTGGAGCGATGTAAGGAGCCGTTGGTGCATGAGGCATCTCGCGCCAACTTCCACACAAGGTTTGAACAAGGACCTCATGAAAATGTTCAAGAAGCTCGCATGCGTAACCAAAGGAGAAAGTTCGAGCGGTGTGGAGCGGCTCGATGAGGATCTGCGAAGCATGTAAGGGACTCGGCGAATGCCGAGGCGGGGGCATCGGTGGAGGGTCCGCGAGTTGGGGAGTTCACCGGTGGGTTAACTCGTCGCGCGACACGGAGAAATGGTCCTGCCGCACGACACCGATGGTGCGAGTGCGGGATCATGGCGACCAACATGTCGGAGGTGTACAGCGGTGTCTGAAGGGTGTGCGTTCCTGCCGATCACGGCGATCGTGGAGGAGACACGAACCGTACCATCGGATGCCGTTAACGAGCCATGATGGCCAAGAAGCATCGGAGGATGGTAAACAATTCTCGGAGGTAATGCATGCCTACATGGAGAAAAAGATCGGCAAAGCGCGATCGCGCGTGACTCGCACCATGGATGGCGTCGGCGAAGTTCGAGATCCGGCTAAGGGAGAAATGCGTTATGGGCCACGCTAGAGGATCGTGGCAGTGCCGCACGATCGGTGAAGAAGCGTCGTGCACTGCAACAAACCGCGGCTTACGCACAAACCATGCTCCCATGTGTGCAGCGGCGTGCGCGGCGTGGCGGCAATCTTGAGCCTTACATCTCCGAGTACTACGATATCCACCACCTCTTTGCCACTTGGGTGCGGAGTTTCATTAAATGCGGGTGGACACACTACGAGACCTCTGGCGGGCGGTGAAGTGGGTGCGAGCGTAGCCTTCAAACACCCGGCCGTGGAAGACGCCCGATCCACGACGCATCCGAACGACATGGGCGGCGGCCGGCGTGGGCAACGAGTTCGCCGGCCCGTTGTAGGTGTGCAAGGCGATGGGCACTCCATCGTGGTGTCCAAAGCAGACCGGCGCAAGCGATGCAATGCGTAACGAGCAAGATATAATTACTAGGTCGTGATGTCGCTTGCTTATTGTAATTCCTTCGATGGGACGGAATGTTATGTCGCGATGCCTTTGTAGTGTTCTTTGTCAATATGTGTCTTTATTCTGGACGGAATGTTCATCATCTTGGTCTTTTGTTAACTCGTTATGCTCATGTGTGGTTGTTTTCTTTTACATCCTATGTTTTGCCTTGTTTTATTATGGCACACGATATGTTTTAAATGCGTACTAACATATTTTATGGTATCTGCAGGAGATGGCGCGAGCTCGGTCGGCAGCGCGTCTGTTTGCTCGACCTGTTGCGGGATGGGGGCACCGTTGCAGGCGTGGTCGCCGGCGGCGGCCCTCGAGCTGGTCTGGCGCCCCGAGGGAGAGGTGGCCCCTTGGCGAAGCGTGCGTCTCGCGGCCGCGGACACCGCCTCCTGCCCAGCCCGCATGTTGGACATCCCGCAGCGTTGCGGTTTGACGCGCACTACTCTCGCGCTTGTGGACCGGTGGAGACCGGAGACTCATACATTCCACTTCGGTGGGGAGATGACCATTACTCTCGAGGATGTAGCAATGCTTACAGTCTGCCGGTGCATGGCCTTCCGGTAGTGCCACCTCAGAGGCGATGGCGGAAGGTGCGTTTGGGCGGCAGATTCGGCCTCCGATTCACCGCAAACGTGTCCGGTATCCCACATTCACAGCTCACGGGAGTTCATGATCGCCCGTGGATGCGGCAATGAGGCGGTCGGGACACACCTCGTCGCGTACATTACATTCTGACCGGATGGATCTTGTTCCCTACGACACGGGGAGATCGTATGTACCCGGCTATATCCATCTGGCGAGTCACGGCGGGCGCTGGCGACGGCGTTCAGCGATGCGATTGGGGTTCGGCGGTGCTCGCGCCACTTACCGAGGGTTATGCGATGCCACTCGGCGCGATGCGGGCGTGGAGCGATCTGGCGGTTTGCTACACCACAATGCAGTTGTGGTCATAGGAGCACTTTCGGTTGGTCGTCCTTATTTCCGCAACACGGTGCACCGTGCCGTTGGCCGTCGGCATACGACAATGCTCGGCGGCGACCCCACGACGGGCCTACAATGGGAACACGTTGGACACGTGGTACCCTAGGGTGGGCGAGGAGAGACCGAGCGTCGCGTCGCGAGTTCCATAACCTCTTGAGACTACGCGAGGCCGAGATCATCTGGCGGCCATGGGCGGGGCGGTTCCTTGCGAACCACGGCCCCTACGGATTATCGGCGCGGTGCCGAGGGCGATCCACTTTGGATGACGACACGCCACGGTCTTCGCACATGGTCGAGCCGTACAATCCACAACGGGTCATGAGACGATTCGGCTGTACGGCGAGTGCCACCGCGGCGGGCGACATATCGCAGCGAAGGCCCACCGGTATGTCCTTTTTGGATATAATTTTATCGTATGCACGCCTTACATGTTCGACATTAAGATTCACTTGCGAGCAAGCGAGGAAAGAAGCGCAAGAGCGGCGGCCGAGGCGAACCACACCGCCGTGGGCGGGCCGTGGAGCGAAGGTGGCGACGGGCGTCTTTGCACGAGGCACGCGTCTACTCCATCGAGACGTCGCCGTACTTGCGGTGGTACATTCCACGCACAGTGCGCGCTGCGGGCGGTAGCCGGGCGTCGCGATGGTCGTCATGCGGAGGACATCGTACTAGCCGGCCGGACCCACACCGGGCGGCCGCGGCGACGAGGCGGTAACCCATTCTTCAACCAATTTCCTTGAGCGGCGCCGCACTAACTCCGTGTTTTCTTGCGGTACTACGCATAGATCGTATCTGGCGAGAGTGCTGAAATTCTCGGCGTGGGAACAGCAACACCTTGATCGCCTCCTAGCCGCGTCGTGGCATGACCGACGACGCGAGGGCTGCGATTAGAGCCATGACACGTGGTCGACACGGCGGCGATGCACGCGACGACGCTCGCGGACGCGGAGGGTACCCTCCACCCCTCGCCCTCGGCACCTCCCTCGGCACCACCGTCCGCGCGCCCGTCTCACTCGGGAGCCGTCAGAGCTACGGATCGGTCGGCCCGACGGCCCGACTTCGCCTCGGGCCACGCGGTATGTCATCTCTCTCATTGTCAATACCTTTCCATGCACTCATTTTGGAGTATCGACATTAACCTTTCTTCTAGCGGCTACTACGAGGGGACAGCGATGCGATGCAACCATCGTCATCACGAGAGGAGGCGCGGACACGACTTCCTCGCCAGTGGCACAGCGGTTTCGCCGCTGCAGACATCGGCCGGACTCCCCGGTAGCGAGGGCGAGTGGTTGGGCTCGTTGGCGCCACGCGTTCGATCCGACTGCGGGACCGCGACCGTGGTTCGCCGACACGTATGGAGGTACACCGTGCGGCACTACACTCGGGACGGCGGGAGGATCATCCTCGGCACAACAACCTACTCGGTAAGCGTTAGCGTAGTTACAACTATTTTCTCTGCGCAAAAAATAAGGACTAACTCACCGAGTACCATTCCTGCGGGAGGAGCACCGGTGGCTAGGCGAGATCTTTGAGGCTGGCCGGACCCCACGGCGACATCACGCGGCCGCCTCCCGGCGGCCCGTACTACGGCTGCGAGACATCGCCACTCCGGGACGATTCACCTTTCACGAGGATCAACTCGCCGTCCGGGTAGGCGACACGACGATGCACCCTAGCTAATATCATGGCGTGACAAGCGTGTTATGTAATGTCATTGTGCATTTATATAATATCCATGTGCATGGCGTTACGATCATTTTGTACACAAAATATTCTCAAAATATTGATACAAAGCGACTTTTGTACCTCGCGACTTTAATTTCTTGAAGCGTCATGACATAACGCAATCTTTGCCCATGATCTGCCTCGGTACCGCTGCGTCCGGTATGAATACTTTGTGTGCGCATTAATCAAACACTCTACAAAACAGGACGCGACAACACTCTCCCTCGCCACCGTACGGCCGAAATGATCGCACTCACGCAGCGGGGCGCGACAACACCTGCCTCGCCACTTTTGACGCAAAATGACCACACTCTGCAAAGCAGGACGCGACAACACCCTGCCTCGTCAGCTTTTCTGACCGAAATGACCGCACTATGCCAAACAGGACGCGACAACACCCTGCCTCGCCAGCTTTTCAGACCGAAATGACCACACTCTGCAAAGCAGGACGCGACAACACCATGCCTCGCCAGCTTTTCAGACCGAAATGACCACACTCTGCAAAGCAGGACGCGACAACACCCTGCCTCACCAGCTTTTCATGGCGAAATGACCCCTCTGCAGCGGGGCGCGAAACACCCTCCCACGCGGCCACTCCGTCAACTTAACCATACCAAGCCAACCATGTGGCCTATAAAACAAGGTGAAATACATGAACTACACAACCAAACCCAACCACGCTGCTACACCAGAGCTTGCCTCGCCACGCTAGGATGGACAAGAGGCGAAGCAATGGGGCGAGATCCGCGAGTTAGCTCGGGCTTCTCGGCGCAAATTTGAACAAGCTAGGGGCAGCTGCGGCTCGGGGCCGGCAAGAGCGGCGTTCGGGATGGAAGCTCTTCGCAATGAAGCCCCGTAGCGACAACCCTGCCGAACGTCCCAGCCGAGCATTCGCGCAACACCCGCCAGAGGGGAGACGCCCCTCTGTCGGTGCGGGACACATGCAAGTTCTTCAAATCCAAGCACCGACCGAGCCTCGGCATGCGCTCATCGGGGTTGTCCCAACTACTCCTCGACTATCCCGGCCGTCGTTGGGATCGAGAACTATCGGCCGGTAAGGAGTACTTACGATGAAGTTCACGTACGGCTCTCTTTTCATATCGCACTTACGGTCTCTCCCGTCTACCCGTAGTCACCGGAGCCTCTGTGTGGCTTCCGCCGATGGATCGACCTAGAAATCCATCCACACGACCGATGGCGGCTCGACTTCGAGTGGAATGCGAAAGGGGCGCGAGATCCGGAGGAGGATCGTCGGATCAAAGAGCGCAGCGTATCCGCCGGAGAGCGAGCTCATCTCGAGCGTGCGGCGCGAGGAGCGCGAGGCACGCGAGCGGATCGTGAAAAAAGAGAGAAATGGCGGCGAGGCAGGCGCGGCCGCGAGAGTACAACGCCGAGCTCGGGAGGAAGGGCAAATGGCCCCGGTCCACACAAATGGGTCGGGCCATTCAGTAGTAGTCCCTCTTCTACTAGGCATGTTTTTACTATCTCCTAAAGGCATGCGTGCTTACATGGCGGAGGCTTGTGTCGCAATGTACCGTACTAGTAGCGTATGTAACTAAACCAATTAGCCAGAACCAACATGCCATGTGACCACATGAAGCGTGCTTCATCATGAGTGCAATACAATTACGATTTTGGGCCTCATGAGCCATCAAAATAATACTATATTGCAAATATGCCTCTTCTCCTGGAATTCCAGAAATAATTATTGACATCGACATTGATTCTTCTATGTTTTAAGCTATCTTCGTAATCACAACGTTCTCAACCCCTTTAGGTCAGTTCTTGGCATCTTTAAAAATATGATCAAGAATCATAGCGGCTAAGAGTACTCATGTGGTAATAAACTTTACACATTTAGTCACATGAAATCAAGAAACCTAATTTCAAACGTCTCGTCATAGTTTCCACACCTACACCCTGAATTTCTCGAGATAATCTCGGAGCATATAAAATAACATAAAATTTACACAATCAAGTCCTCTGTGTAGGGAGTCTGACAAAAATTTTCATAATGTTCGGACCTCAGTTTCCATATTAAAAAATTCATACAAAAATTTGACTTCAAAGAATCATGCAGAGAAAAAAAAATGAGAAAAATTCAAAAAAATTACACAACCAAGCACACTATGCCAGGAGGCTCCATACAAAGTTTCATAATTTTTGAGCTTATTTATTATATTTAAAAATTTGTCGAACAAATATTATGTTTTTAATTTTTTTAAAAAAGGAGGCGCCACCTGCTGCCGTCGGGGGCAGCGGCGGGTGTCGACTGACTTTCTTCTTGCGTGCCCCACGGCCCAGGTGACTCTTCTTAGTGGGGGCGGCGGCGAGTTCTCTTCTGCGTCGGACGGCGTGAGTGGCTTCTTCTTGTGTGGGGACAAGCGAGTTCTTCTTCTTAGTCCCGGCGGCAGCAGGTGGCCCGAGGGGGCTATTTTTAGAAATTTTTGCAGAAGGGGGCTAAATGGGGAATTTTCGTGCGTCATACGGCCAGAAGTGTCCAATTTCCTGGTTCATTATCCACGCATTAAATGCTCCCTCTTTAATACCTGCTAAATGTATATATATTAGCACCAGAATCCAGGTAATACTTACCTCGCATACGCTAGGCATACATCGGGAAGCAGTGTCGCTCAAATCACTTGATTTTGGGGAGATCATCTCTACAGCATTCCAGAGAGAAGGGCGCAACATTTTGGAATACCGAATGCAACATAAGGGCCTCTGTCCAGGCGAGATGGGGCCAGTACGCCACGCGGGTGTTGAGTCACCACTACTTAATAGCGTCATGTCATCACATTCTGTTAGGTCAAAGTGGGGGGACGGATGACAGGGGTGTTTTAAACCACCATCAGGTACTTATGAGGGGCAATCTGCTGCAAACAGAGATGGAGGAGGAGGCAAAATCAATCTCCGGGTGGTAACTATCATTTGTATGCCACTATTAACTTACATGCGCATCCATTCGTCACTTGAAATGGCAATTCTAGTAAGTATCGAAGACAACTCTTGGCTGGGTTCATTCTCCAAATGCCCCCTCTTTAATATATATATATATATATATATATATATATATATAAGGAAGCGGTGTTGCTCAAGTCACTTGATTTTAGGGAGATCTTCTCTAGTGCCATACTAGACACCACCGCATGCCGCCATGGCGGCTGAGGGTAGATACCAAGGAGGAAGAAGAAAAAGGAAAAAATGGTCAAAAGTGCCAAAGATGAATGATCCAAAATTTAGAGTGGCAAAAAACGAATGACATTTCATACGATGGCATATCATGAAACATGCTTTATGATTTGACACTATACAAAATGTAATTCATTTTTTTGCCACTTCAGATATGGGAAATGCATCTTTTGCCCTTTGGGACCATTTTGTCCATCTTGTTCTTCCTCCTCCAGCTAGTCCGCTTGCTGCCTGAGCAACCATGGTTAATTTAAAGCTTAGGCTCACCACTGGCTTGCCACACTGTATATTGCTGCTTGCTAACATGGAGCCATTAGATGCCACCATGAAGTCGCTTCTTTCTCTAGCCGCTGTCGTCCTACCTCACGTCGTCCTCATGGACCTCAAGCTGTTATCATGCTCATGGTTGGCAATGACACATAAGGTAGGGACCGTTGAATATATAAGTATTTTTTGAATTACTTTAATCTAAAAATATACTAGATGAATCATGAATAATACTTTAGTCTTTTTCATAAAGCAAATAAGCATGAACACCATAGTCATACGAATTTCCAGAAGAACAGAAACTACATTCGTATCTCAGTGTTCAGATTAGCAGTAGATAATAAAACTAGCCAAGCAATAAGTATGAGATAGACATACCTAGATCCAGTGGAAGAAATAGCAGTAGCAGAAGCCCTGGTGAGGTCGCCGTTCGCCATGGCGTAGTGGTAGTAGTCGTGTAGTTGATGCAGAGGATCGGATGATGACGAAGCAGCGATCGGATGAAGACGAAGCAGCGAGCAGTCGTGCGAACGCTCCCCAAAAACCTTATTCGTCCTCGCTCGTGCAAGCCTTCAAGGATGGGGTTCCGGAGGCCTGCTCTCCCGGTTCGACCTTGCACGTGCCTTGCGGGATGGGGATCGCCAGAGACAACAGCAACAGACCCGAGGATATCACTTAGTCTCTCGTGGAAGTGAATTGGAAGAAGCAAAAGAACACGAGCGGACCTCTGTTCTGTAATAGCCAAAAGCCAAAAAGCGAAGAGCAGAGACTAGAGGAAGCGGTTGCCATCAACGGTGCAAACGCGACCATAACTCATTTAATGGCGAACATTCGTTAATGCCATTACTCCGAGTCGGTGCGTTTCGATTTTCGAATAGATAAAGAAAAACGCGCCCGCACCCGACGTGCCTGCGTGCACGCACATGCACACGCACACGCACTAGCACTCGCACTCGCACCGAGCCTCGCTAGTGCCATTACTCCTTGAGGAAAGATCAAGTTCTCTCATCTCTTATGTGCATGTGTTGCACTTAGTGAGCTTGGAGAGCAAACCTTAATTGCATGTGTTGTCTTAGGTAGTGGATTGTGTATCTATTGAGCTTTGACACTTGATTAGTTCAAGTGAATGTCGTAGATTTGTTACTCTTGGTGTTTGCCAACACCTAGACGGCGTGGAGGCGTCGTGTACCGGTGATCTTCTCAAGAAGCTTGTGAGAAGGCCCGTGTGGTTGTGAGTGGTTTGGTGCTCGCCATCTCCGGAGTGAAGAAAGAGCAACCCCGAGTGGATTGAGGTGTTGGTTCGTGTTGTGAGAACCAGTCCAAGTGGTTAGACTTACATATGAGGTGTTGACTTAATTTGCGGAGCCGGTCCAATTAGTTTGGGCTTACCTCAACATGGATTAGGGGAGACCGACAAGTCTCCGAACACCACGGTAAAACATCATCGTGTCTATTGTGATTTGTTATTGTGTTTTACCTTATGCAATTTATCTTCATAGAATTCAATTGCTTACTTGTATTTGGTTAATTGCTTATATTCAATTGTATATTGTTGGTGCACTTAGTAAAGTCTAGTTGATTTAGGTTTTATTTGTGCAAAACCAAATTGTTATTAGCTTCCGCATTATAAATTGGTTTTAGCCAAAGAGATTTTTAAAACCGCCTATTCAACCCCCCTAGTCGACCTCCTCGATCTTACAACTGCACGGGCTCTTCACCGGTTGCAGTTACCAGGAGCGAAGGGGAGACAAGGGGAGGCAAGGGAAGGCGCTGAGCTCCTTTTATAGCCGACGGGAGGAAAGGCAGAGTCGTCTTCGACTCAGAGGCGCGGGGGTTCCCGAGGTGGTTGTGGCATGGGCGCCCTGGTCGGAGAGAGGACGGGGCAGGCGCATGTAGCGGGGGAAGCGACGGGGCGACGACTTGGGCTGGCGATGCAGGTGGCGGGGTCGACACGAGTAGACGCTGGCGACAAGACGGGGCGACGGAGTCAAAGGCAAGTGGAAGGGGAGGGGCCAGGGTGGCAAAGGGCCAGATGGCGCAAACGCACGGTCGTGGCACTGACGCGTTGGCGGGAAAGGCGACGGGACGGTCGATGAGATTGGTCGATAAGACTGGTCGACGGAAAACAGAGGAGAGGCGCTGGCTTGACTGGGCCAGAAGGGGAAAGGAGAGGATGTGCCGGCTAGTTGAAGGAAAAAGGGAGGCTAGGCTGGGGGTGAAAGGCCAAGAGGGGGCTACGATCAGGGGAGGGTAGAAACGGCCGGCCCGAGGGGAAGGAAAATGGGCTGGCCCGAAGAGAGAGATTTTGAAATTGAGAAAGAAGCTACAGATTTTAAAAATATAACTTAAGTTGAAATAAAATTTTAAAATCAACTGACAAACATAAATACTATTTATAATTCAAAAACGGACAGCTACAATTAATTTGTATCGTACAATATTTTGCTTCACTTTGTACACCAAGATGACATTTTGTTGCGGCTTCCAGCTGCTATGGGACGTCCCTTGTGCTATTTTTCATTCTGTGTTCTTATATTACTAGATTGATTTGTCAGGGTCCCTGGGGTTACTGGCTATCAGGTTTATTATACGTGCTAGTTTTGAGATCCGGATGTGAACAATTTCTTGTGTTCGGGTCAGAAGGTTGAGAAGGAACAACAAAAAGCCAATAGCCCTTTAGAGAAGAAAGGCTAGGCACTAACGACAGATCATAATGTATCTCTCATGCTAATTAGTCACTTAACATGATTCGTTCCAAAAAAAAAGGTTGGCTGCTATGGTTAAAAAAACCGGTGGCTACGGAGAAAAATGCAGACTATTAGCATGCTACCTATCGGCTATCGCCAATCACTACTCGAATGAAAAAAAAAAAAAAGAGAGATATGACGGCAAGGATGGGGTAGCCGGTGTTGGAGCAATTGGAAGGATTGATGAGGATCACTAGGATGACGAGGACACTGTTGCGTTCGCTTGCTGTGCCCCCACGTACCTGCTTTCGTCGCTATGTCCGCCACGCCGGAAACCTGATAGGGGACGACGGAGAGAGCAAGAGAAGTGCATGGTGTGTGCGAGTAGTGATCGAGTCGGGGCTGAAAGCGCTTCAGGATGCATGTGACAACGACTAGATCGAACAGACGTTTGTTATGCTGTTGTTTTGGAATGAAACGTTATAGCATTTTGTAGTATTTTAAGGTTTAACACAGGAAAATCCATTTTTCTTTCTCTCGAAATGATACCGTAGTAGTAGTATAATCTGACAACGGTAGGCCCGCTCCGTTGTTCCGACTGCGAGCAATGAAAGGCCGGTAGCCCTTTCTATTAGAAGGTTGAGAAGGAACAACGGAGCGCCAATAGCCCTTTCTATGATTTAGAGAAGAAGAAAAAACACGTAACGACTAGTGTCGTACTGTCTCACATGCTAATTACTAAGTTATACTATGGTTACAAAAAAAGAGGTAAAATTGGATATATATATACCACTCAAAAACATGCATATCGAGATATGTCACTCAAAATCCTGAATTTAGATATATATCACTCTAAATCTTGCCGGCTTTGATATATAACACTCTAGGACAGTTTTGCCCCTGGCTCCTCTTCTTCCTCCCCTTTTCTTCTTTCCCGACCACCACCAGCCCGCGCCGTGGCCATAGACACCCTCTTTCCCCCGCCGCCAGCTTGCGCCTCCTCCTCTGTCGTCGGAGTCCGCCGCGTCTATGCCCCTCATCCGCCGCAGCCGCTAGCATCCACCACGACCCGTCTCTTTCTTCCTCCCATTTGTCATCCCGTTGACCCAATGACCAGCGGCGGCACCGCCGCTCTGCTCCCACTCCTCAGCTTCCTCATCCTCCCGCTCTTCGGCTCCCGGAGGCACTTGTGACCGCCGAGCTCGCCTCATCCTACCTACCCGCTTGACCTTCATTGACGCGGCCTCCACCTCATCAGTCTTGCTCCGGTGAGTCCCTCTTTGACTCCTCCCTACTGGAGCACCTCCTCACCTCCCCTAACCTTCCTCCACCACCCACATCCGCTTCCTTCCTCCACGGTGCCACCGTTGCGCCGCTGCGACTCTAGCCGCTAGCCCGCCACAGCCGACGGCTCCGGGGAGCTCCTACCACCTCCCGATTGCTCGTGCCCCCCTAAGTCTCCTCCTCTCCCTCACCAACGCCGCTGACCCGTTTCTTCCCCGTCTCGGCCACCAGTGCATCGCCTCCTGGCAGCCACCGACCACCACAAGCCGCGACACCACCACCCATCGGATCACCTTCCTCTCCCGATTCCATTTTAGTGCTTGCCACTGTCACCTCTGCTTGCCGTCGCCGATGTCGAGCCCCACCTTGGCCGCCTCCCTTGCTCGTCTTCTCTCTCCCACGGTCTATGACAATTGAGCCCATTTGTAAAGGGCTAGTATTAAGAAGAGTCAGGTACAAGTGTTCTAGAGTGGCATATATCAAAATCAACAAAATTTAGAGTGTCATATATCCAAATTCAGTATTCTGAGTGGTATATCTCGAAACGACGTGTTATCGAGTGAGAGCCATGAACCTGCAAGCTAGTGATGTAAACCCTGCAATCAGGGTTGATAGAAACCACGCTTGGCACGCTAATGTAAAACATCCCAGCTACATCCTCGATACTCCAAGCTATATCTTCGATATTCTTTTATCATTTTTCCTCTTGTTCCCAAATTGCTACTGAATTGGGATTTAAGAGTATTACACCTATCTAATTGAGGACTCGCCCTTCAATCCTCCCTAAGTACCCTGATGCCACAAAAACCACGCAAATCACAAGGAATTAAGCCATACCTCCGAAGCAGATCGGCAATCGGCGGTGCGCGATTGAGCTCTTGCGGCCGGCTGGCTTCTGTGGTCGGTGGAAGCGCAGAAGCGCGGCGGACGGCGACCAACTCCGCCCGCGGACCCCGTGTCGACGAACGATCGGGATTCGGGAGATGGGAGAGATTTCGAACGGACGTGGCGCATGAACACGGGCGGAGCGTCGGGTGCGTCTTGAGGTTCTGATGTCGGACCAGCATTTTCTAATCCGAATCCTCTGCGAATACAACATGCTATTCCTGGATCGATGAGATAGCACTCACAGATACATCACTGAATCATTTCATACAATGGCGTAAAACCATACCATTCATTAATTTAACACATCAGAGTTTACATAGACCGCATCGGGTCAAATTTTACAATAAGGGCCGAACATGCCAAACAATTACATCACAAAAGTAGCGAAAGCGACAACGGAAGCAAAAAGGGTGAGGGCACATCTCTCCACAGGCAAGTGACTGGGGAAACCTGTGTACATCCGATATTACCCAAAACTCAGATAATATGGGATGCACCTAGGTACCAGCGGAGTCAGCTAGACTGGGGTGAGACTAGAACAACTAAGAACTAAACTACGCTTCAAGAACTCCTGGGTCTTCAGACATCTGGTTCCTCGTAGTAGTCGTAATCTCGAAATTTCACTTACGAGGGTTTGGGGGAAAGAGCGAGAATGAGCACAACTACCGTGCTCGCGAGCCAACACACAGAATGCAATAATATACATGCAAAGCTTAACAAGGATGGCTCAGGTTCTTTTATTTGCTAAAGCAACATTTTCAATTATCATAACTACAAATCTCTATGATTTAGCATTTTAAACAAATTTGTATTTTCATTAAAGAGAGTAAGTGCAATATTAAATAACAGCGAAGGTTACCTCCACCTTATGCTTAAATTTGGATAACGGTTACGTCCACCGATTATCAACACTGGATAAGGCTACCCAGGAAAATCCAAAACAAGGGCTTGGATGAGCCCAACACATTTCCATTCCACCCACAAATATTTTTGAAATAGAACTGACGAGGATCTAATAATCCTCATTTTATCTTTTATCTATAATTCTTATTATAGGTGAATATGATGTCACATAGTCCCCAGAAGTACCCCTTATATTTATAAGGGGAAGACCTACAAGTGATTGTAAGATCTTCTACAATCACACCCATAGTCGTAAGTCTTACTACGACTGTGTCATGGTCGTAAGTCTTTCTACGACTATTACCAGGTCGTAAGTCCTTCTACGACCATTACCAGGTCGTAAGTCCTTCTACGATCACTACCTGGTCGTAAGTCCTTCTACAACCACTACCTGGTCGTAAGTCTTTCTGCGACCAAGTAAACCACGACCACCTTATAATCAAACCTACAGGCGAGTGGGTCCAATTGATTAAGGAATCCGAACGGTCCACACGCACTATTATTCCGCGTAGTAATGGTACTTAAAATACCCCAATTACCTCTGGAAGATAACTGCCAAACGGCGTGAAGAAGCCAATCGCGGTAATTCACGCCATCATCGCCCATTCTTGGATTAATTAGGCGCATCTTCCGCAGAGAAAACGGCTACTCCTTCACGACTATATAACGGCATCAAGAGGAGGAGGGAGAGAAGCGAATCGAGGCGAAATAGAGCGGGTCAAGGAGAAACACAAGTCTCGTTTCTCTGTAATAGTCTTAGCTTCTTACTTGATCATCAAGAATACGATACACACACAGGGAGTAGGGTTATTATTCTCTCGGAGAAGGCTGAGCTGTCTAAACATCCGTGTCAACCACTCTGCGTGATTTCATCTTTAGGAGACCCCGAATCAAATAATCTTTATGTAGATCCGTTCTAATACACCGGCGGTTGGCGCGGCGGTGGGGATCTTCCGATTCTGTGACGTCGACATGGATGCGGTTTCGACTCTGGCCGAGTGATGCATCCGTGATGGTGATGTTGCCTCGGAGATTATTCTCCGAAACCATCCCATCAATGGAGTTGAGGAGGATCCTTATCCCCACAACGATCGTCCAACAGAGGAGCCAATTCCCTCAAAGGACAAGGGTCAATCCGACTGAACCGCACCCGGGAGGACTCACAACACGACGAGTTTTTCCTCCAAGTGTTCAAGTCCCCTAAGGCGGTCAGGCACAGTGAGACAAGTTAGGAGCCACCATTCGAGGACTCCACCAACACTGGTGATCCTCTCTCGGGGTAACTCCGGAGAGGGTGGGATCAAGCATGCTTTTCTGCAAATTCGGCCGTCTCTCCGCAGATCTCATTTCTGAACGGAGATAGTTATAACCGGAGTTCCCCTACGGAGGATTACTCCAAGTCATCGAGATGGTGTCTCTCGAGCACTCCTCAAGCGGGAGGCCTCGGCGCAAGTGAGAATCATCAGCGGGAGGTCTTCGTCCTTCCCTCAAATCGAGTCACCTCATGGAGGCCGAGATAAGAACACTCCCGAAGATCACACACTGCGCCCCTCGTGGTAATGACAAGGGCACCACCGGTGATGCATGTAACCAACACTGATGAGCGCGAGGGAAATCCTCGACATTCTCGCACTCCGCGAGGAGGCCTCAAAGATCGATGAGGAAGATTTTGAGGTCATCCGACGAAAGAAAGTTGCGACCGGAAGAACACCGCTGGCGCATTCAACATCGATCGAAGGAGGTACAAGAACTCGGGACATCAACGACTTGCTCGAGAATCCCAATCAAGAGCTTGCTCGAGCGCCAGTGGTCACGATCTCTTTCTTTGAAGAGATTGCGCAAAGGCTTCAACCGTGATGACAAGGCGAAAGTACCTCGTCGACAACATTCGGTGAGTCGTAGCAATGCGACTTCCTCGACTACGATCAATCAAATATTTCTCCGCGTAGGAATCGACACGCCATAAGTCGCATCGATCCCTATTCGAGAAATACATTTCGATCGGTGATGATCAAGAAGCCCCTCGGAGGTGATCATTCACCACTTCGACAAAGAAATCCGCGGATGGAGTACGAGGAGTATTCCTCTCGTAGTGAGACCTACTACAGGGCGGTCGGCTGTCATTGGGTATCGTCGTATCGATCACTGGTGACATTAACCCTTCTTTCCTACAAAGAAGGCGTCAAGTAATTACGGATCTGGGCATTTTCGCCGACCTTGAAAGATTCATTTGCCACCTCATTTTCGACCGGTGAACATGGAGAAATTTGATGGATCTCAAAATCCCATCAATTTCTCTGATCTATACAACAACCGTCCGAGCGGTAGGGAGGAGGAGAGCATGTAATGGCAAATTACCTTCCGTGTGCTTGAAGGATCCGCTCGATCGTGGTTATTAAACCAACCACTCGAGTCGATCTACTCTTAGCAACACCTCTGCGATCTTCTACAGCAAATTTCCAAGGCACATACAACCGCCCTGGAAAGGAAGACGACTTGCACCGGATAAAACAGAACAACAACGAGACTTTGCGTCAATACATCAAACGCTTTAGTCAGGTTTGTAACTCAATTCCGGAAATTTCTGACTCCTCTGTGATCAGGGCTTTTAAGCAAGGAGTCCGTAGTAGAAGGATAACAGAGGATATTGCTTTGAATCCTCCCAACAACATTCTTAGAACTCTTGAGATGGTG
This sequence comes from Hsuehochloa calcarea, assembly GCA_036346395.1. Taxonomy (NCBI): domain Eukaryota; kingdom Viridiplantae; phylum Streptophyta; class Magnoliopsida; order Poales; family Poaceae; genus Hsuehochloa; species Hsuehochloa calcarea. Next base: position 36,050,930 of record CM070597.1, read on the forward strand.
ATCGATATCGATCGCTACGAGGCGGTCGAGTGGAACAACACTATTGATCGAGAAGCGTACACTCCTCGAGAGCGGTGAAGTTGGTAAGGACAAGAAAGCAAAGAAGTCCAAGAAGAAAATGAAGAATCAAAAACCACAAACCGGTGGTTTCAAGAGCCCCGGACCACCAAGTCGTACCCTGATCAAGGCAGAGGTAAGCGCCCTGATCGCAGGAACGACAAACCAAGGTGGTGTCCTTTCCATAAAAAGGAAGGACATGACCTCCGCAATTGCCGAGTTTTTCAAAGAAAGCTCGAGGACTACTAAAACGGCAAAGGGCCACTCCCCACTCTCGAGCAAGTAGGAATACAAGTGACCAAAAGTCGTCGGATGATGAAGAGATGCCGTTCAAGATCCGCAACATACCGTAAAGCACATCTACGGAGGATCATCGACAAGCGAGTCGAAGCGACAACTCAAAGTCTGCGGACGAGAGGTAAACTCTATAAGCGCTCCTCTTGTCAATAACCTACGAAGTGGTGGAAGTTACCATTTCTTTTGAGAAGGGTGATTGTCCGATCACTTGAATCGATCAGTCGATATCCGATTGTGGTCGAACCCACCATCAACAAGCGTCGGGTCAATCAGTGTTGGTTGATGGTGGCGATTCCTGAACATACTATTTACTAATGCCCCGGGCGAGATGCAAGTACCGGGACAAAGGTAAGACCGATGCGATACTCCTTTCATGGAATCGTCAGGGGTCTTCGCCAAACCCATTGGCCAAGTTTCTTTCCTTTAACATTTGGCTCGCCAAGTAATTTCGAGACGGAGAAACTCTCCTTTGATGTGGTCGATTTCGATCTGACATATAACGTCATACTCGGACGACCAACTTTGGCAAAATTCTTAATGGCTACTCATTATGGGTATCGATGTCTTAAGATGCGAGGTCCCAAATGAGTGATCACAATTCAATGTGACAAGAAGATGGCGTATAGTCTGCGGCCGTCGATCCTCGAGATGGTTGGTCAAATACCAACTCGAGATGAAAGTCGACCGACTAGCAAGTGAAGCCTAAAGTCGCACCAAAGCCGAGCGACCAAGTCAAAGAGATTCCTCTCGACGGCCAGAGGAGCCCTCGAAGATCTGTTCGTGTCGGGGAGACTTCCGACCCCAAATAGGAAGACGCCCTCATTACCTTCCTCCGAGCTAACGCAGATGTCTTTGCGTGGCAAGCATCCGACATGCTCGGAGTCCCAGGAGGTGATCGAGCACGAGGCTAGCTTTACGGCTGATAAAGTACCGTAAAACAAAAATTACGGAGATTTGCCCCGATCGACGAGATGCTATTAAATCGTAATTGGATAAGCTACTTAAGGCGGGCTTTATAAGAGAAGTCAACCACCCGCAGTGGTTGGCTAACCTGTAATGGTCAAAAAGTCGAGCGGCAAATGGCGTATGTCGTGAGACTTTCTTGATCTTAATAAAGCTTGTCCAAAAGATGATTTCCCTTTACCTCGTGTCGATCGGTTGGTTGATTCCACTGCGACTTGTGAGATATTAAGTTTTTAGATGCATATTCGGATACCACCGGATCAATATGTGTCTAAGCGATGAAGAAAAGACCGCATTCATTACTCCATTTGGTACCTTTTGCTATGTCAAAATGCCATTTGGTCTAAAGAATGCGGTGCTTCTTTTCAGCGCTTAATGCAATCGACTTTTCATCTCAATTAGGTAGAATCGGAAGCCTATGTTGATGATCTAGTCGTAAAAGCATTAAGAGACTTAATCATATCAGCGACCTACAAGAAACATTCGACAACCTCAAAAGCACCGCTTAAAACTTAATCCAGAGAAGTGTGTGTTTGGAATTTCTTGGGAAAATTGCTTGGATTCCTAGTATCCGAGCGAGAAATCGAAGCAAATCAAAAAAATAAAGGCCATCCTCGGATCGTCCTCCAACCACAAAAGGAAGTCGAGAAACTCACTTTGGGTGCATGGCGGCTTTAAGTCGTTTCATCGCACGACTAGGAGAAAAGGACTACCTTTCTTTAAACTTCTCGGGAGACACGAAGGTTTTGAGTGGTCGAGCGAGGCAAACGCCGCTTTTGAGGATGTCAAGAGGTACCTTACGAGTGCTCTGCTCGGTTTCTCCAAAGCGGAAGAGACGCTCTTAATTTACCTAGGCCGCCACGCCACGGCGACAAAGCGCGATATTGGTCGTAGAGCGTGGCGATACATAACGGCCGGTTTACTCGTCGGCCGGTTTTACACGGCCTAAGGAGCGTTACCCTCGGGTCCAAAACTTCTATATGCCCTCCTCATGTCTTCGAGAAGCTGCGGCATTATTTTCAAAGCACAAAATAGTTGTGCCGTCTCGAGTTTCCTTTGGGAGCAATCCTCCATAATAAGGAAGCAATGGGGCGCATGGCAAAATGGTCGGTCGAACTTGGGAGTTCGACCTCCATTCGTGTCGACGGCCATAAAATCGGATCTTGCGGACTTTGTCGCCGAATGGACAAATCTGAACTGTTCGGATCCCGATCTGATTCCACGACCGGTGGATGATGTACTGACGGGTCACTTACTTTAAGTGGCTCGAAATTTCAGGTAGTCTGGTATCTCCAGCAGGAGAAACCTTAAAGTATGCCATACAATTAAACTTTCGAGGCCACTAACAATGTGGCGAGTACGAAGGTTTGCTAGGCGGCATACAGTGCGAAAGCACTCTCGATTAAATCGACTACTCGTGAGAGGAGACTCTCAACTAGTTGTGAATCAAGTTGGGAAAGAGTACGGTGCTCTAGCTCGACAATGTCTCGGTACTTATCGGATGCACGCAAGCTAGAAAAGTATTTTTAGGTTTGAGTACAATTCATCCCTCGAAGGATAATTTCCTCATGAGACCAACTTGCACGGATGGCTTCTTCCCGATCTACGATGCCAAAAAGTTTTCTTGGAGCAACTCCAAAGCCGTCTCAGTCGAAGAACCGGAGACACCTCCTATTGAGATCGCCTCATTAGACTACGAGGATACGGATGACTCCCATCTACGAGTATCTTTGCAAGGGTTCTGCGAAGATGATCTTGAGGCGGTCGTTTATCCCAAAAGCCAAAATGTATACTTTGGTGAAGGAGTCCTCTACAAACGAGGAACCCAAGGGATACTCATGCGATGCATTCCATAAACGAAGGAATAACACTCCTTCACGATATACAGTGGCATCTGTGGGACACATGCTTCCTCTGAACATTGGTCGGTAAAGCCTTTCGACAAGGTTTTTCTTGGCCTCTGACTCTGTCACGATGCTAAGGAGGTGGTTAAAAAGTGTGTCGGTGCCAATTTCATGGTGACAGATACACCAACCACTCAAGCATTACGGACAATACCTCTTTCTTGGCCTTTTGCGACTTGGGGTCTCGATATCCTAGGACCGTTTCCCAAAGCTCCGGAGGTTTGAATTCCTTTTGTGGCTATTGACACGTTCACAAAATGGATCAAGTGAACTCATGCTTCGGATAACAACGAAAGCGCAAAAGGTTCATGATGAGATCGTAATTAGCCTATTTGGAGTTAGGCTCGGATAATTACGGACAATAGTAAACAATTACGCAAGTGCAAAATTTGGGAATTTTGCGACGAGTTGGGTACCAAGTTATGCTATGTACATTGCACATCCCCAAAGCAACGGGCGGTCGAGCGTGCAAGCGGCCAAATAATGCGAGAATTAAAACCCGAGTTTTCGTCCCGACTTGTTAGCGCTCGGGGCTTGGGTACAAGAATTACCTTTCGTATTATGGGCGGTTAAATGCGACCACGATCGAGCAACAGGAGAAACACCATTTTTTCTAGTGTTCTGTGAGAACCCGAAAATCGAGACTAACCTAATTAGCATTAATAGGTGGTTAGCGATAAATAAAAAATTTACGAATTAAGTAATACAAGAATTTATTACATCGAGCAGATCATGTTTACAACCTTGAATATATTACAAAAAGATTAAATTAAAATCTTGCATTGCATATCTCTGAAGCCTTCCTTGAAGTATTGATCATCCATCGCCGTCCAATTGAACTGCCTTCCTCGACTCAATCCGGAATGCCACTATCAGCTCCATTTTCCGTCGACCAAACAGAAGACCATTCGCAAATCGAAAACCATAGCATAGAGTTAAAATAGAATAGTTTGTCGATGCGGTAGGAATCACGCGGTTCCCGGATCAACCTAGGCTAGTTGGCACCTTGAGTCAGAGGCTACCCAAAGCGACTGGATTAACCGCGACTTGATTCTCAAGTCACCGGCTAAACCAAATCAGTTGGCACCTGGATACCCGCGATACCTAAACCAACCTAAGTAATCGGCGCCGTCTTATTACCGTAGGTTTCATCATTCGGCATTCTCAAATCCAACACCTACGTATACCAATTGCCCTCAGCTCAAAACATGTGGCGAAAACCAACAGAGCAGCACAAAAGCATAGTGGCCAATAATCAGCCACAGGAAGCCACACTTCCCCCTTTTTGAGCCCACAATACACAGATGAAGGATAAGAACAGGTAAAAGTAAAATTGAGCAGGAGCGGGGTGAAAACAATTTGCACAGCCAAGAGATAAGATCAGCCGAGTGCACTTCCCAGCCAATACAATCCCCCTGGCCAAACCCTCGCCCAAAGACACCACCATACATTCCCCGACCATTGCATCCGGCAAGATCAGGCGACCAAGAACCAAAGAAAGCCGATACAGATCCATCCATCCACAATCCATTCCCCCATTCCAAGCGGTTTCAGAACCCATCCCAGTGCTTTTCCCCTCTCCCAGTTCTTCCCAATAGAAGGAGCAAGAGCAAAGCACCAGGCAGCCAGAAAGAAGGCCAGCACCAGGGAGCAAGAAGGGAACCATCGTGACGACCAGAGCGGGAGAGCACCAAAAAGCGGCACTACCATCCCCTCCCAACCCGGACTTCAATCGGTAAAAACCAACACCCGATGGTATGCACAAAGACCTTATGCACATCATTCAAAGGTACCACCCAATCCCAAAGACCATCATTAGGTAGCCATCCATTCTCATCACGAGCAAGGGATCGGGAGTAGAGAAAGAGGTGGGTGTTACCACCACGGTTGAATCACCACCATCACCCCGACCATGGCGATCCACCCAAGCTATCAACAGGCATGCATCAATTTAATATGAACATTAGCATCAACCAAATCGGCTAAAAAAGCAACTGAGCAAAATCGAGAAAGCGAAAACCCATCGGGTAGTAGACCGAGCCGGCACGAGGAGTAGAGCCGGCGTGTGAGACCGGGCGAACGAGGCACCGGCGGAGGGCGGGCGCGGCAGAGGCGGCCGGCCCGAGCCCAGGCGGCCGGCCACGGAGGCAGGCCGGCCGGCCGTGCGCTCTGGACCGAGAGAGAGAGAGAGTAAGGGGTGTGAACCAAACGGTGAAGCCACGAGGAGTTGAGCGGGCGGTGGGCCGTGGCGACCGGAGATGGCCGCCGAAGCCAGTGGGGCTGGGAGCCGCCCGGGAGAGGCAGCACACCTCAGGGCCGCAGGGAACTGCGCGCAGGAAGCGAGCCATGCAGCCAAGCGGACTGAGGCGAGTAGAGGCGGCGCATGCCTCGGCCGCCACCGGGAAACCGAAGCAGGTGACAGCAGCAGACGCCCAGGCGGGTGGCAGAGAGGCCGAGAGAGAGAGGGAGAAGACGAATCGGGGGAGAAGAGCCGAGAGAGTGGAGGGAGAGAGAGAGAGAGAACGGCCGGGGATTAGATAGGGTTAGGGTTAGGGGTAGTTAGGTAGTTTGGTAGGGAATTAGGATCAGGGTTTTGGTAATTAGTTAGGTTAATTGGTAGGTTAATTAGGGTTTAGGATTAGAAGCTTGGGGTAAAATTTTAAGTGTAGAAAATTTAGGATTTTGGTTTTGGCTCGTTTTATTTCTTTTAGTAACCTGTTTGTGTGTAGGGCAGTGTGGGTAGTCGTCAGCGCTCAGTTTTGTTTTTGTGAGTGCAACGAGGGTAAGTTAGATTGGCCGCTATTGTAGGGTGATAGATCGTCAGTCGGGCAATCGCGGCGGTAGAGCGAGTTAACCCTAGGGCGATTCCAGTGGCGGAGTGCTAACTGGGTAAGGTCCGGGAAAATATTTGTAAAGTAAAATTGACTAACCAATAGGAGTTGCATTAGCAGTTTATTCGCATAATATCACATAAAACCACTAAGTATTTGCTTGATTATTTATTATTCTCGCCGTCGTATAATTGCAGCAGATGGTGGCGCTGCAGTGTAATTGGTATAGATTTAAATCGGCGACGATCTTTTCTCGCACTCGAAGGCAAGCGATCCTCTTGAACATCAATATAGCACTCGGCGTGTAGCTCTGGCGTACCAGAGCGAAGTCACAGGCATACTCGAGAATGAGCCACGGCGGTCCCAAATATGTGATTTGGGTGGACTCGAGCGGATCTCGGCGTGCTCGCGCGTGGATCCGAGATAGATGTAGGTTCGCACTTTCGGGGCAAGCTCGGCGATCCCAAACACGTGGATTTGGGCGGTCTCGAAACGGGATCTCGGCGTGGTGAGCACGATAGACTCGGGTAGTATAGGATTTGGATCTTTTGCATCTCTTTGTTTCTTGGTGTTATTTGCTTCTTGTGTGGCATAACAACTCACCCTCGGGTTAGCCTCTGCGGATAAATATGATACCCCTTCCCTACCACGGATCACTCTTTGAAGAAGTAAGAAATTCGTACAACCAACGGAAGAACTTCGTCAAGTAAAATGTTATGAGTACAACGGTGACTCAACCCATTTCTTAACACCTCCCCAGAATGGAAAGTGTTTGCGAAATCAAGTGATGGCGGTGGACTTATCGACATTGAGAAGATCATCACACGAATCAATTTCATAGAGATGAAGCGGGCGCCTAATAGAGATCATACATTCGAGGATTCATGGTCTTTGCGGTAAAGCGAGCGCTCCATGGTCTTTGCAAAAGGGTTTTGAAGCCTCGGCACCTTCGACAAATTGTCAACACCCGCAAATCCGGATGATGAAGGCGGTCTTGGGAAGCGATATCCTTGCACCGTCAAATGTGCATGATCAGTTCTCCACCAACCAACTCGTAGAAGCTTGTAAGGAAGCACTTCTTACGCATCTGTACACGAATCTCAAAGGAGAGAATTGAGCTTGAGCCATGAAGTGGAGGATGAGAGTTTACCAGTCAAATCTTATTTTCAACAAGAGCCCCAACTTCTCCTAATTATCTTGGCTAGGGTCGGTTGTCCGAGATTATTCCAATTATCTTACACCACAAAGCAAAGCAATAAAGAAAGGACCTTACCTCAAGCGTCCTCCTCACACACCTTGTACTGCTCAAATTTTCCAATATCTACCTAGCAACGAGAATATTGTGGTACTTACAACATACAGGATAGACACAACCTTCAACTCCATTTTTCTGTTGAGAGTAAGGCAATACCAGAGGACAAATTGGCATCAACGGTGGCATTCTAGGAGTGCAACCATTGATCTCTTCCAAACAAGAATCGCAAATATTGTTGGTACTACTACTCCCTTCTTTCCAAGAGAGACCTTTACTTCCTAAGAAATTTTACATTCGGCCTATAGGAGCACTATGGTAAAAAAACACCATGGAAAGTGGCTCAACTTCGTGGGCGTGTTCCAATTGTAAGCGATACATCCAATGTACGGTTGTATCTATTCAACCCAAGTCAAGTCAGCGATTCGCAAAATACTCCCATCTTTTGAGAAAACAAATTCCTTTCCGTGACAAAGCCACTAAAGTCAAGGTAAACATCAGCAAAGGGAATGGCTCCTCCTTTTTGTCCCCAGCAATCACTGTAAAGTATTTAATCTTCTTTCCTAGCAATGATCATGGATCGAGTAGCAGGAATGACAGCGATAACGTCCATTTGGAGATTTCCTAGGCGAGTAAGGATGAAAGATCAAGGAAATGAGGAACAAGGATTGGGACTAAGATGGGATCTATTGCCATAGGATGAAGCAACAAGAAACCCAGAAATAGATCTCATCGGGCCAACCCCGATCGATCGAACTCTTTGTTATACCAAGAGCCACCAGGGCAAATAATTGAAACACCCCAGTACTCAGGAACCACCTCTGCCGTTACATCAGGCCAAGGCTTAAGGACCACCACATACCATCCACCATCTACCCATGGACCTTGTCCAAGCATGCCACAACAACCACCACCCCGATATGGACTACCCGGACCGAGAATCTTTAACCCATTCTTTGAGAGACTCAGAGCCCAGCAGTAGCCTGTTGCTATATCCATAGATGTGCACAGTGTATAGGACGACACCTGACGAAAGATAGCACGATTGTTGAATATCGGATTAAAGGACTACGCGATTATTGGGTATTGAACTACTAGAAATACATTGTTTGGGGATATTAGATTTTACAATTAAATTATTGGTTGGGTACTGGAATAATGAATTGTTGGATATGGGATCATAGAATTAGATAATTGTTGGATACTGGATGATTGGATCATAACCATATATTACTATTGAATTATTGGGTATTGGATGAATGAATGTCGAATCCTAGAAATAAATTGTTGTCGATATTGGATTGAGGGATGTAGGATTATTAGAAATGCTTGATTAGTGAATATTAGATTATTGTTGGATGTAGAACTAAATGTTGGCTACTGGATTATAGGAACACATTTGTTGGATTATTGGAGTCAGGGATATTGAATTATGGAAATAGATTATTACTGAAGATTGAATTATGGGATTATATAATTGCGGAGTTGGACTATTGAATTTCCTCATTGTTGGATTATGGGATTACATCGTAATCGGATTATTAGAAATATATTATTGTGGATGATAGAAATGCATTTGTTCAATATTGGAATGTGTTATGGTTGGATCAAAGAAGTATATCTTTGTTGATATATAGAGATAAATCTTGGTTGGATTATAGAATACATCTTGGTGGATACAAATAGATTTTAGTTATTGTTGTTAAATTAGTATTGAGAATTGATTCCGTAAAGGTGATGATTGAAATACGAAAATGTTGGATGTTCATAACAGTGCATGATGTTAATTTTCGGTGAATCAGTTGAATTATGATATATATATGGGTAAACTTTGTTAAACTAATTGGACGATTATGTCATATTGGATTTATGGGACATGAATGCACAATGAATTTGGATCCAAATAAATTATTAGTGATTGTTGGAAATCTAATATGAGCAATCGGATCTTGATAGGTGATGAATAAGGAATGGAGTTGGATAACTATTGGGAGTTATGATTGGAATACCGGTGTATTGGTTGAATTATAAGCAATTGATAAAATTGGTAGAGTTAATTGAATAGTAGTGATTGATTAATCTACAGTCGTTGGAGGATTAATGTGAACAATGATATGGTGGATCAATAGGGGTAATAGATTGATTGGGAGAGTATGATTTTAATATGAATGCTTGACGTACTGATCTTAGAAATGATAACATGATAGAAATTGGGGAATTTTAGCCAAAGGTTCCATTGCAATTTAAAATGAGGATATGATATTTGATTTTGCCACAGAAAATTTTAGCAAATGATTTCGCTTGGAAGACAAATAGAAATTGGTGTAGACTTGGGCGAGATGAATTTATGAGGATGGTGCAAACTGATGCACATGATCAATCTATTGCTATGATCGAGATTATATTGGAGATCGCCTAATTCCATTAGAGATCGACAATTGGTGGATCACGCTACGAGATTTAGTATATTGTTCAGTATAGCGGGACAATACTACACCATGTGAAGGCACCCCTAGAACAGAGAATGGCTGTTAAAATTTTATGTTGCTATACAATATATCAGAATCAGAAGTCCACCAAAACAATCTCATCCTACATTGACCAGTATGTGACCAAAGGAGATAAAGGACATACCAGTAGTGATAGCCTTCTCAGATATACTCCCTAAGAAATTACGGTATGCCCCAAATCGGAGATGGAATTGGTTATCAACTAAATTTGGAACAACTACGATATAGTACTCAAATAACACCATCGAGGCCTCTACGCAAGAAATCACAGATGACCCGACTATGGATTTATGGTGGGAGAAAGACCGTTACTAGGCCTTGATCGTCTGGAAAGCGACAAGAATACAACTAACTTGAAGGCACCCCAGAGCACTTAATGTAGGCAAAGGAGCTACGCAACCAACATAGGAAAGACCTCGACTTTAAGTCTAGAATCAGGAGTATTTAAAGGTATCACCTATGTGCGAGTGTGCTTGATGGATTAACAGAGAAACCAGTTCGGATAATAAAGTGTAAAGGCACCTTAGTATATCAACTGGAATTACCGAACTAGTTATCACGAATCTACGATATATTTCTTGCACCTCAACTCAGAAAATGCTGGAGGGACCCCTCTCAACATGTGACCAATCTTGATACACCATTGTGAAGTGATCTCACGTATGGCAAGCATCGCGTGAACATTCTAGCGACGAAGGCCGGAGTGCGGAATCAAATGATTCATTCTTGCAAGGTCAAATGGAGAAGTCATCCCGTCAGCAAAACCACGTGGAGAATCGAGGAAAGACTACGTGAAGCCTACCCCAACCGGTTCGAGTGAGATCCAATTTCGAGGATGAAATTTTTCTAAGGGGGGGAGGATGTGAGAACCCGGAAAATCAGACTAACCTAATTAGCATTAATAGCTGGTTAGCAGTAAATAAAAAAATTTCTGAATTAAGTAATACAAGAATTTATTACATCAGAACAGATCATGTTTTACAACCTTGAATATATTACAAAAAGATTAAATTAAAATCTTGCATTGCATATCTCTGAAGCCTTCCTTGAAGTATTGATCATCCATCGCCGTCCAATTGAACTGCCTTCCTCGACTCAATCCGGAATGCCACTATCAGCTCCATTTTCCGTCGACCAAACAGAAGACCATTCGCAAATCGAAAACCATAGCATAGAGTTAAAATAGAATAGTTTGCCGTCAGAGTACAGTAGGAATCACGCGGTTCCCGGATCAACCTAGGCTAGTTGGCACCTTAGTCAGAGGCTACCCAAAGCCGACTGGATTAACCGCGCGACTTGATTCTCAAGTCACGAAGCTAAACCAAATCGGTTGGCACTGGATACCGCGATACCTAAACCAACCTAAGTAATCGGTAGCCGTCTTATTACCGTAGGTTTCATCATTCGGCATTCTCAAATCCAACACCTACGTATACCAATTGCCCTCAGCTCAAAACATGTGGCGAAAACCAACAGAGCAGCACAAAAGCATAGTGGCCAATAATCAGCCACAGGAAGCCACACTTCCCCCTTTTTGAGCCCACAGTACACAGATGAAGGGATAAGAACAGGGTAAAAGTAAAATTGAGCGAGGAGCGGGGTGAAAACAATTTGCCTGACCAAGAGATAAGATCGGTAGAATGCACTTCCCAGCCAATACAATCCCCCTGGCCAAACCCTCTGCCCAGCACAGCCACCATACATTCCCCCCAGCCATTGCATCCAGCAAGATCAGGGCAGCCAAGAACCAGCAAAGCCAGCCACAGATCCATCCATCCCTGAATCCATTCCCCCCATTCCAAGCGGTTGAGGAACCCATCCCGGTGCTTTTCCCTCTCCCGTTCTTCCCAATGAAGGAGCAAGAGCAAAGCACCGGCGACGAAAGAAGGCGGCACCGAGGAGCAAGAAGGGAACCATCGTGACGGCGGGAGGCAGAGGAGAGCACGAGCAAGCCGGCACTACCATCCCCCTCCCAACCCAGACTTCAATCAGAGGTAAAAACCAACACCCAGTAGTATGCACAGCACCTTATGCACATCATTCAAAGGTACCACCCAATCCCAGTACCATCATTAGGTAGCCATCCATTCTCATCACGAGCAAGGGGATCGGGGAGTAGAAAAGAGGTGGGTGTTACCGATACGGTTGAATCACCACCATCACCCCCAGCCATGGCCGATCCACCCAAGCTATCAACTTGAGCATGCATCAATTTAATATGAACATTAGCATCAACCAAATCGGCTAAAGAAAGCAACCTGAGCAAAATCGATGCGAAAACCCATCGGGTAGTAGACCGAGCGAGGCACCGGGAGTAGAGCCGGCGTGTGAGACCCAGGCCGAACGAGGCACGGCGGAGGGCGTGGCGCAGCCAGGAGGCGGCCGGCTGAGCCCAGAGCGGCCGACGGCCGGGAGGGCTGGCCGGCCGGCCGTCGCTTCTGGGCCGAGAGAGAGGGAGTAAGGGGGTGTGAACCAAACCGGTGAAGCCACGAGGAGTTAAGCGGGCGGTGGAGCCGTGGGCGGCGGAGATGGCCGCCAAGCCCAGTGGGTGGGAGCCACGGCCGGGAGAGGGCGGCACCCAGAGCCGCAGAGAGCTGCGCAAGGAGCGACCATGGCCTAAGCGCGGACGAGCGGCGAGTAAGCGGCGGCGCTGCTAGCCTCCGGCCGCCGAGAAACCAAGAGGCCAGGCAGTGAGCGAGCGCCAAGTGGCGAGCGCGAGAGGCCGAGAGAGAGAGAGGAGAAGGCAGATCGGGAGAAGAGCGAGAGAGTGGAGGGAGAGAGAGAGAGAGAGCAGTAGGGATTAGATAGGGTTAGGGTTAGGGGTAGTTAGGTAGTTTGGTAGGGAATTAGGATCGGGTTTTGGTAATTAGTTAGGTTAATTGGTAGGTTAATTAGGGTTTAGGATTAGAAGCTTGGGGTAAAATTTTAAGTGTAGAAAATTTAGGATTTTGGTTTTGGCTCGTTTATTTCTTTTAGTAACTTTGTTTGTGTGTAGAGGCGGTGTGGGTAGTCGTCGGCCGCTTTTGTTTTTGTGAGTGCAACGAGGGTAAGTTAGATTGGCGCTATTGTAGGGTGATAGATCGTCGGTCGGCAATCGCGGTAGAAGCGAGTTAACCCTAGGGCGATTCGGTGGCGGAGTGCTAAGCTGGTAGGTCAGGAAAATATTTGTAAAGTAAAATTGACTAACCAATAGGAGTTGCATTAGCAGTTTATTCGCATAATATCACATAAAACCACTAAGTATTTGCTTGATTATTTATTATTCTCGCGTCGTATAATTGCGTGGATGGTGGCGCTGCAGTGTAATTGGTATAGATTTAAATCGACGACGATCTTTTACGCAATCGAAGGCAAGCGATCCTCTTGAACATCAATATAGCTATTTTAAATGTAAACCGTATATTCTTTGTAGAATATGTATTGCATCACAAATTTATTTCCCAAAACTTAAATCAAGCGATTGATATGATTATGAAAGAGATGAGAAAGATGAAAGGAAAATGTGATAATATTATGATATGGCTGGTAAAGGGGGCCCAGGGCAAGGGAAGAAAATGAGAAAAAGATGATAATGATGAGGTAAGAGGTGGGACCCTTTACATATGGGTAAAATATAAGGACCAACAAAACTCTTACTCGGTCGGATCTCAGTAATCAAGTGCCAACCATTTTCCCGTTTGGTAGCGAAAAATGCTACCTTGTTCACGTGATTATGCTTTCCACAATGGGTAAGTAATAGGTGTGAGTGTGATATGGAGGAACCCGGGACCGGTAGGAGAAGTCGGAAGTGGGGATCCAAGGCGCTATAGCGCTAAGGTGGAGTGTTGAGTGCGGGACGAGGCGCCTCAACCAACATTACGAACTTCGGTGTGATGGCGAGGTCGGCACCGACCGAAAGTAATGGGTGGAGAAATTAATCACGTAACACGGAAAGCGTTACGTATTACGAGCACGGACCGCATCTAAGGAAATCTTTGGGGCTGGTTCCTTTAGGGTTGAGAATAACTATGGGTAAAGTGGTACAAGCTGCAGCTTGATGCTATACAAATCATGAATTCATGCAGTCTCTGGATTGGAGTCTACGGGAACCACCAGGGGTCTTTCTTCTTTCCGAGTGACCAGTAGCATTTTCCAATATAAAATTTACCACCATTGTTTTAATGAATTATTTTCAGAATGAATGAGATGAGATAGAATTTGTGATTCAGACAGAGATGAGTCATGAGATGCATCTTTTGCTATTAATGCTTGCTGAGTACATCTGTATTCAACCTTGTTAGTATTCTCCTTTGTAGATCCTAGTCCGGTCGGAAATATCCCGAGTGGGCGAAGGACATCTCAGTACCAAAGACGCCGCGAGGAGGCTATAGCGCCGGCTGCGAGGGACAGGGTGAGGGGCATTTTTATCCAACCGTTGGGACGACTAGAAGTTGGAGGGTGCAAGGAAGGCAAGATAAGGGACTTGGTCCCAATTCTTTTGGCAGTTTTGTAAATTACCGCTTGTAAATAACCTTAGTCTTGCGTGGTTAATTGTCATAATAAAGCAGATTTCCACCTTATTGTTACTGCTGCGTACTCGATAATGGCTTGCTATTCGTCGGAGCGGTGTTCTACCGAACAGACGAATAGTAATCCGTGTGCCTAAGTGTGATTACCCCTGGGGTAATGACACGGGGCGTCACATGTTCGGAGCCGAAGCCATGCTTCCTCCGGAGCTAAAATTGCGGTCGACACGAGTTGAAACCTTCAACAACTCAGACCAGGAACAACTTCGAGCAGATGACATTAACCTACTCGAAGAAAGGAGAAACTTAGCCTTAATCCGTTCGGCAGTCTACCAACAAGCCCTGCGCAGATACTATGATCGTAAGGTCCAACCTCGCAGCCTTGCTGTAGGTGACTTGGTATTGAGGCTCTGCCAATCCAAGTCTAATCGGAATAAACTTTCCCCCAAGTGGGAAGGTCCTTACGATGGTGATAACTCGGCGAAATTCGGTAAGACTAGCGATGGAGGACGGACAGGTTCTCTCAAATTCTTGGAACATCGACCAGTTACGCAAATTCTATGTGTGACCAATTTCTGAGGCAATAAAAGTCCAAGTTCTTTCTACCTCTCTTGCCTTATTTTTGAGTAGTGCTTTTTTAATCTTTCGACTATAATCCAAAAACACCCAGTTTTCTTTACACTGGTCGAAAAGCGAGTAACGTCATCTAGTCGAAACCTCTCCTCTCTGCATGTGGTTCTGCCCACTAGAAGGAATTTCCTAGCATCGACTCGTTACTCACTTTTGCTGCCAATACAAAGAGTTTGGGTTCTATCGATCGAAACATTCTCAAAGCCAACTCTCTCAATCTTAGTTTATTTTTGATAATTTCAAAAAAATATTCTAAGTAGAGTGCACTTTTTATATTTATTCGACCACTTTGGATGTACTCGTTTCGTTTTGACTGGTCGAAGGAAGAGACACACCTAGTCGAAGTCTTTCCTCTCTGCACGTGGTCCTACCCACTAGAAGGAACTTCCTAGCGCTGCTCAGTCTCCTACTTTTTGCTACTGGAAAAGACTTATCGAGTCCATCAGAAAAGGGCGAGCAATTATCAAAGTCCTCTAGGCGTTTGCTTAACTCAAGTTCTTGTTCTTGGTTTCATTAAACTAGTCGGAGATAGTAACATCACCTAGTCGAAGCCTTTCCTCTCTGCACGTGGTCCTGCCCACTAGAAGGAACTTCCTAGTGTCGAGCCGTTTCTACTCTTTCGACCAAGTACTTGACAACCATAACAAAAACTATAAGTTAAACAAACCTCTCTTTGTTTTCAGAAAACCCATTTCGAACACTATTTACTTAGATTGTCTAAACAAGCTAAGCAAATAGTCGGGGGCTAGGATAAAGTTATTAATTTGACTTCAATTCTTAGTCTTTCATTCGTTTATTATCCTTTGAGTTACTAACTACGCGACAAGATGATTTTGAGAAACAAGATGGCCTAGGATAAAGTTATTAATTTAACTTCAGTCCTTGGTCTTTCATTCGTCTATTATCTTTTGAGTTACTAACTACTCGACAAGATGATTTTCAGGAAACAAGATGGATCATATATTACTCGTCAACGAAATTATGCGCCTTACAAAGTAGTTACAAGATTACTCGAAGGGAGAGCCTAGTTGCATTTCCTCCGCCACCTTTTGCCAACCGATTGCATTTCCTCAATCAGACGATTTGCCTCGATTGAGCAATCGAACTCGGCTTCAATTGGTTGTACATTAAGGCGGGGTCTTGAGCTTTAAGTTTCGCCAAGCGTAACTTACTCGACCATTGCCTCCTTATTGATTCACTTGATTAGCCTTGAGTGGTCACCATTTCTTGCAAGTTTCAGACTTGTTCCCCAATGGTACTTATGTGGCTGACTCTGATATCTTCTCGAGGAGTTTTCCCTCGAATGTAGCTCACTAAGTACATTGTTCGAGTGTGATGTTGCCTTGAAGACTAGTCTTCATCAACTCCATCTCTGTTGGGTGCAAGTCGAAGCCTCGCGAAGTTTCTTGTTTTCGACCACTTGTTACGAAAAGAATAAAACCGGTCAAACAAAATAAACTTCTAGAGGAAGATAACACAAAGATAATTATAGGTAAAAACATTTCTTACCTACTAGTTGAGAATCAATTTTTGACCTCTTCTTGATGGGAAGCAGCGGTTTGACATGCTTTTTCTCCCATGCTCTGATGTCCTCTGCATTCATCTTAGCAATGCGGACGGACTCATTGTAGATCAAGGTCTTCTCTTGGATTTGACCTCGAGGCTTCTCAATTCGGCACAATTTACGAACAAGAAATTGGCATTAGAAAGGAAAATACTCGAAAGGACAACGGTAAAGAATTACTTACTGTTACTTGAGTTCTCAGACCCTCGAGTTCTTGATCCTTGTCCTTGGTAATGCGGGAAAACTCCTGAATGACCAAAGCTTTTTCTTGAACTTCGGTCCGAAGCTTCCGCATCTCATCTTCTTTCTCTGGAGAAGAAATGAGAGTTGGGTAAAGGTTAAAACTCAAAAGCAGTCTTAAGTTCAGCACTTATGTTTATTTTTTCCTGCAATCTTCTAGATGCAGAGATAGCCTCTCGAAGTCTATCCGAGAGAACTATTACTTCCTCCCTTAGCTTTCTCGACTCCTCTTTTTCATAGTCGAGTGGGTCAGCTAAGGTCTTTGTATCACTGTTTAACCTACAAAGAATGAAGCGGAGATAAACATCACCGATTGGTTGTAAGTACTTCTACAACCACCGACCTAGTCGTAAGTTTTTCTACGACTATGACATGGTTGTAAGTCTTTCTACGATCACTACCTGGTCGAAAGTAGTCGTAAGCTCTTTACGACCAGTACTTTGTCATGAGTTTTTTTCATGACTATTCTCGTAAAACACTATACGAGTAGTTAAGTCGAAAACAACTATGAATAATAGTGACTTACCATCTCTCGCCTCTGCACAGTACTTCTTTCTCTGTCTTAGCTCTAAAAGTTGTCGATGGTACTCACCGACAACGACAATTTGCTCGAGCTTTACGCAAAAAAACAGTGAGAAGAGAAGGAAAGCCACACATATAAGTATTCTAAAGATACTTACATTCATAGTCGACCTAGCAAAGGTTGAATATACAAAATCCGGGTTCTGCAGCTTATCTATCCTCGCGACTTTATCCCACCACACCTCCTCGAGCGCTCATTATCAAAGGTATTCCCCTGTTGGGAATATCTTTGGGATGGGGACTTCGGTCACGAGATCTGGCGAAGACCCTATGATTTGAGGCGAGTCAAAGAAGTCACCACGAAGTTGAAATATTCTTCTTCTTCCGATTACGTAACTTCTCTTTGGGTAAGGAAGGAGCGCCTCCTCGATTTTCTTCCCGAGCGGTGCACAAGTGGTCACCACCTTGACGGAGGCTTCCACAGTGCCTGTTGTTTCTCGACCTCGATGTCGTGTGCCACTTCAACGACAACGGCCGCTACTTCAATGATCGTAGCTACAACCTCGGCGGATGTAGGAATCACTCAGGAGTCTCGACTTCATCGGCCACAGGGCCAAAGGTGATTCTTTGACCACCTCCATTGATCGTCTCCGATGGCGAAGGGGTGGCAATGGGCTTCTCAACGAAAGCATTCGGGTTTGAAGAATTCGGATGAAATAAAGAAAAGCAAATCGAGTTGTGAAAAGAAAAAGGTAAATGTTGTTCTTACACTTTAGTACATTTCACATACCTCTGCACCTGGTCTTAACCGGAATTTTGGAGCAATCCTCCCAGCGGAGGATCTCTTCTTCTCCACGACCACGTGCAGTCGAGGTTCAACATTAGCCCGGCTACGACCACGTCAGTCGTAGAGTTTGACAGGAACGTGGCTCTGGTTTCTGATTCTCTGGATGGCCGAGATCGGTCTCGACCATTCCAAGAGCGACCGCCCTCAGTGCGAGTTGTCTTTGGTGCGACATCGTCCTTCATAAAAGACATAAAATCTTTCGAGTTCTCCTTTTCGGTTGCTTAACAAAACTAGGAGTGGCGGCAAGCTGCGAAAGATTCCTTGTCATAATAGAAGGGTACCTTAGCCTTGCGAGGTTTGCGCTTAAGAGATTCAATCGCTTCAACCTCCTCGGCCCGATAGGCTGCGGCCTCGGCTTGAGATATAGCTACAGTGCCGCAGTTTTGTAGAAAGTGCAGTCGAAGATCGAGCTCGAGCTTGCTCCTCCCTTGTCGGCAGATTTTGCAAGTCGACGTTTCTTAGATGGAGGAGCCGAGCCTCTGTCTTTCGATAACCCTGCGCCAATAGTCATCGAGCGACTTCCTCGTCGTCGACGATTTTCCATACCTACTTTACGTAAAGCAAAGCGAAAAAGAAGAATCAGCGATTAGTCGTAAGTTTTTCGACCCGACTGCCAAGTCGTAAGTTTTTCTCGACGCTTTCTTGATCGTAAGATATTCTCGATCTCCATTAGTCGTAAGAATCTTTTACGACTATAAAGTCCTAAAGAAAGAATCAACTTTTTGATTACCTTTAGGCGTTTTATCTTTTCATCTGCGGACAAAGCCGCAATGATTCGAGGAACCGCCACTCGAGTGGCGGAGATTTCTCACAGATGAGTCGACTCTAGAGTCAACCTCGGCTGTGAAAGATCCGTAATAAGCAGATAAGAATATTAGACAATGTTGAGAAAGACCAAACCAAGAGCTAAGTCGACGATTACTTACCCTCCTCGTAGTCTCTGGTTGGGTCTCCTCTCCCCGAGTATCTCCACATAGGAGATGCTCGTTTCTTCAAGGGACTAATACGGTGTGATAAAATCTTTTACCACATGCCATCCGTCAACCCCTCTTCTTTCAAGTCCTTGATGGCTTGAATATAGGGGCAATCCGGTGATATCTTCGAGTCGAGTCCCATGAAGATTTCTTCTCAGCACCCTCCCGCAAAGGAGAGGTGTCTTGAGGTGACTTTCGGTAAAACCACCTCTTCCTCCATCCGACCACGAAGACCGGTGAAACTCTGAATATACTCCTTCGACTTCGAGTCGTGGAGCTTCAGACCACAGCTTCCGGCGATTCCGGTTTGTCGAGCCATCCCATAATAATATTGGAACAGCTCGAGATCCGCCGGAATCCACAGGTACGCCTCGCACATGTACACGAATACACTCAACATGTTAATGGAATTGGGACCTAAGTTCACCAATTCCACCCCAAAGTGCTCGAGTACCACTGTAAGAAAGGGTGGCGAGCGATCGAGGCGCGCTCTGTCGCTTGGAAGACGAGTTTGCCCATTTTCCCCGATGGCGATCTTGCCCGATGGCGGAATCTACTTTACCAGAGCCTTCTCTGAAATCTTCCCGGCATCGACCAAGATTTTGATCTTAGTCGCATCCATCTCCGATTCTTCCCATTCGGAAACTCTCTTGGCCATTTCGCTCAGAAGCAAGAAGTTTTTTGATTGGGTTGGCGGCGGAGATAATGAAACCTAGTCGAGGACGGAGAAAGCAAGAGCTCGAAGAACAGCGGAGTGATTTGAGGAAAAGGTAAAAACCCAAGTCTACCTCCTGGTAAGTTTTTATAACCGCACGATTGCCGCCGCTTCGGAAACCGTCTCGTCTATAGGTCTGTGGGAGTTGGTTGCACCGCTTCGGGAACCGCCTCATCGGACAAGTCTGTGAGAGCTGGTTGCAATTCCCCAGATGGTCCGTTCGAGAAAATTAGGTGCATATTGTCACCTCCAAGTGAAATTACTTTCTTGACCAAGTCTTTCTGGTCGAAGGAAGTATCAATCGGAAGGGTTTTCTTCTCCGATTCCCCTGCTACGACCACTCCACGGTCGTAGGGGTTTTTACGACTTTTTGATAGTCGTAAGCAATCTTCACAATTGCAATCGCCGGAACCGTCTCATCAGCAGATCTATGGAAATCGTTTGCAATTCCCCAAGCGAGTGCATTCGGAAAGTTAGATTCGTTTTGTCATCTCCAAGCAAAATTACTTTCTTGACCAAGTCTTTCTGGTCGAAGGAAGTATCAATCGGAAGGGTTTTTTTCTCCGATCGCCTACTACGACCACTTCACGATCGTAAAGGTTTTTATGAATTTTTGATAGTCGTAAGCAACCTTCCTGACCAAGCAAATTCCCGGTCAAAGTAACACTCAAATGTTGAAGAGTTTTTTTCCTTTGACCATGGTTCTACGACATTTTCATAGTCGTAAGTCCATTTACGAATCCTTCACCAAGTAAGTTACATTCACTTAAAGCTGGGGGGCTAGATGACGAGGATCTAATAATCCTCATTTTATCTTTTATCTATAATTCTTATTATAGGTGAATATGATGTCACATAATCCCCAGAAGTTCCCCTTATATTTATAAGGGGAAGACCTACCAAGTGATTGTAAGATCTTCTACAATCACCCCATAGTCGTAAGTCTTACTACGACGGTGTCATGGTCGTAAGTCTTTCTACGACCATTACCAGGTCGTAAGTCCTTCTACGACCACTACCTGGTCGTAAGTCCTTCTACGACCACTACCTGGTCGTAAGTCTTTCTGCGACCAAGTAAACCACGACCACCTTATAATCAAACCTACAGGCGAGTGGGTCCAATTGATTAAGGAATCCGAACGGTCCACACGCACTATTATTACGCGTAGTAATGGTGCTTAAAATACCCCAATTACCTCTGGAAGATAACTGCCAAACGGCGTGAAGAAGCCAATGCGCCGGTAATTACTGCCATCATGCGCCCATTACTGGATTAATTAGGCGCATCTTCCGCAGGACAAAACGGCTACTCCTTCACGACTATATAACGGCATCAAGAGGCAGAGGGAGGGAGAGAGCGAATCAGGGCGAAATAGAGCGGGTCAAGGAGAAACACAAGTACTGTTCTCTGTAATAGTCTTAGCTTCTTACTTGATCATCAAGAATACGATACACACACAGGAGTAGGGTTATTATTCTCTCGGAGAAGGCTGAACTGTCTAAACATCCCGTGTCAACCACTCTGCGTGATTTCATCTTTAGGAGACCCCCCGAATCAAATAATCTTTACGTAAGATCGGTTCTAATACACCGACAAGAACTAACTCAGGTTAAGTTCCCCTGTCTGCCTTTGACCGAAGGCGTGGCTGTTTAAACAGTTTAAACTCTGCAGAGGTTGTACACTGTACCCACAAGAGATAATCATACTCGTTACTCCACATGATTCCTTAGTCATGTAGTTGAGCGATGGTCACAGTAACTTTTCAACGTATCTTGCCTCTTCCGTCATCTCACTCGTATGGGCTGCCCCCACTTGCGGTGGGTCCTATAAGTTGCGCGGGATGTCTGCCACCACGACTTGCGTAGCTGGCGACTTCACCCTTCCCTTGGTGTCCCATTCAAGCTGGATCGAATCCACTACTTGCACTACTTTGCTCGACCACCGATGAGATGACTTCCAAGATTTAATACATTTACTAAGCCAAGTTGCACTTTGCAGACTTGCGGTTGTACTTGTTTTACACAGGAGACCATGACAAGATTAAGTCCTTAAGGTTATCTGGGCGGTTCATTCCAATGTTAACCACGTTCCCTGGGCTACATTAGCACCCATCACCCTCCCATTCATCATACCATCCGCCCAGACATCAACGGCAAGTTATTGGGGTTTTGGGGAGGAAAACCAATTAACACAACACCCCAGTCATTTACATCCAATGACTGCCCAAAACTATTTTTCATGTTTAAAGGATGATGATCGGGACATTTATTGTCCCGGTACTTAAGCAAGACTAGCATGTCGCTTAAGTACAACCTAGACTAGTATTTACCATAAATATTTACTAGGGTGACAAGGAATACTGGATTCAATTATCAAAGGATGGCTTAATAAGTAATTAATCAACAAATGGGTATTTAACTACCTTAAGCTTTAACATAACATTGTTTACAAAATTAAAGCATGCAACTTTTCTATTTTAAATAAACATAGTTTGCAGAAAATGTAGGTTCGGAATGATCAAAGTATTGACTCGCCTTGGTTAAAGGTAGAGGGGTCCTGGTAATCTTGAGCTTGGTCGAAGTGGAGGTCTCCGGCGTCGTCGAATCCTAATCGGTCGAAAGTACCGGAAAAGACACAACGGCAAAGAGAGCAAATAAATACTAACTCAATAAATAATGAACTCCAAAATGAACAAGACCAGTACCATTAGCAAGATCTTGATTTTAGAAAATTTTAGAAATTGGTTTCACAATTTTTGGAGTTATACAGAAAAAGATATGAATTTTGGAAGTTTTTAACTGATTTTCCAATTAAACAGAAATTCGGAAAATCCGGAAAAACCTCTCGCCGACACGTGGCCTCCGGTCCACGGCCGCAGTCGTGGACCGGGTCCACGACGCGCGTTGCAGAGCGCGCGGCACAAGTGGGCCCCACATGCCGGCCACCATGCGACGAACGTCGCCTCGTCTTCTCACGCCAGCGAGAAGGCGAGGGCGGGCGGAGAAAAGAGAGGGGCGGGGCGGGCGCAGTGATGGCGGCGGAGAGAGAGAGAGAGAGGAGGCGGCGCGGAGCCGAGGAAGGACGCCGGCGGCGAGGCGGCAACAACGACGATGCTGCGGAGGGAGGCGCCGAGGCTGGAGCGAAGGGAGCGACAGGGCGGGTCGAAGACGAAGACGGCGGCGGCAGCGGCTCGGGCGAGGGGCGGCTTCAGCGGCAGAGCGGAGGTGGAGGAGGGGAAAAGAGAAGGAGGCTCGGGGTGCGGCTTAAATAGCCGAGCGAGGAGAACAAAGCAGGCGCGGAGGAGGCGGAGGGAGGAGAAAGCCGCGCCACGGCGAGCGAGGAGGAAGAAGAGGGGGTCCGGCGGCGGCGTGCTTGACGGGACGGAAGACCGAGGCGAGGCGGCGGCGCGTCAGCGTCTGGCGTGAGAACAGGCGTCGGTGTCGGTGTGGGCGGCGATCGAGGCGGAGCGGCGGAGGCGCCGGGCAGCGCGGAGGCGGCGGAAGAACCGGGCCGGGCCGGGCCCAACGAGGTAAGGGGCTAGGGTTAGGCTAGATTAGGGTTAGGGTTTAGAGTTTAAATTTAAATTTTCAAAATTTGGATTTCAAACTTTGATTTTTGAAATCAAATGCAAAACAAGATGTTACATACAGAGATAGCCCTAGGACTAGAGTGGGCTGGCCGAGCGGTAGTGCTAACGCGAGCGATCGTGCGCGCCGCAATGGACGACCTGGGTATTATCGGGGTTACTTCGTTTTGGCCCATTGGGAGTTATGGCTTATGGGAGTTGTGGTTACCGCAGTACCGCCTCCCCCAAGGACTTCTTATCTGTTACGGATTTTATTTTTTTTTGGCCTGAACTATAGCGCCACTGCACCTATATTTACGCGTTAATGGCATAAGTTGGACACGACGTTGGGCGTTGGTCGTGCCTTCCTCCAAATTCTCAACGAACGCCGATGCATCCTCCCGAGTTCCCACCTAATCACTGCCTCCCACATTACCAACACGTCTATATAAACCAGAAAAGTACTTGGTGAATTTCTACTGCTACTTGCGCATTCCTCTTCTGGCTGCACCTCGCACGTACATTGTCCAAGAGACCATCCACCGGCAGTTCTTCTCCTTCTGCAGCTCTCCTCAAGTAGTCGGAGAAACTCTTCTAGCTCGATCGAGTCAAATCATTTCCATGGAAACCATACGAGTTCCGACCCTTGTGCTCCTCATTGGTACGTTAATGCAAATTGTCAATTCTACCTCAGGTTGTTTATTGTTGCAAGGGTGTAACAGCGTGTGCCATTCATACTTCAGCAATGTACGTCGTGTGTACGTTCATAAATTAATGTCTGCATGCAGGAGTCATTTGGTCGCATGTACAGCTCGGTGCTGAGGCAGCCGGCACGACGGTCTTCACGCTGCACAACAACTGCACCTACACGATCTGGCCGGCCACACTGTCTGGCAACAGCGCCGTCGCCGTCGGGGGCGGCGGCTTCGAGCTCTCGCCCGACGCCACTGTATCGTTTCCCGCCCCGACGGGCTGGTCTGGCCGCTTCTGGGCGCGCACCGGCTGCATCGCCTTGGGCGAGTCCCTCTCCTGCGCCACGGGCGACTGCGGAGGCGCCGTGCAGTGCTCCCTCGGCGGCGCGCCCCCCGTCACCCTCGCCGAGTTCACCCTCGGGGGCGCCGACGGGAAGGACTTCTACGACGTGAGCCTTGTCGACGGGTACAACATCGGCATCGGCGTGACGGCGACGGGCGCCAAGGTGAACTTCGCGACGTGCGGCTACGCCGGGTGCGTGGGCGACGTGAATGCGTTGTGCCCGGCGGAGCTGCAGGTGGCGAGGAAGGAAGGAGATCAGGGGGGAACGACGGCGGCGGCGGCGTGCCGGAGCGCGTGCGAGGCGTTCGGGACGCCCGAGTACTGCTGCACGGGCGCGCACGGGGGTCCGGACACCTGCGGGCCGACGAGGTACTCGAGGCTGTTCAAGGCGGCGTGCCCCGCGGCGTACAGCTACGCGTACGACGATCCCACGAGCACGTTCACGTGCGGCGCCGGGGCACAGTACCTCATCACCTTCTGCCCGGCTCAACAGCAGTAGGCGCGTGTGCGCCGCTCCTGCCTCTGCTGGCCAATGAACTAACCACGATGAGTTCTCGATTATTTGTTACTGTGTCGTGTCGTTGTCTCTGTAAGCAGTACCGGGCATGCACGCGACTTGCCCAGGCCTGTTTAATTAGCTTGTTCGTATTAATATGTATGATTTTGATTCGTTAGGATTTGGACATAGAAAAGGAGGTTTGAATTTGATGAGCTGCTTCTAGATTTTTCTTGTCATGGACATTCTTCTCTCCTTCCGTATGTGTACAAGTCAGAACTTTGGTGCAGCTGCTGTCCTACCATAAAGAAAAGTTAGCCCGCGAGCCATGCGCACAGGGCCGGTCACCTCAATCCATGTGACAAATGTGCACAGTTAAGCCTAAAAAGCCCAAAACAATTTGTTCGTTATGTGCTATGTTCCCCTGAAAGTTGGTAAGGGCAGGCAGTGATCTAGTAATGAGAGCGAGGGTGTAACCGGTAGCGTGCCTGGGGGGTGTGCGTCCTCCTGCTCTCTATGGAGAAAAAAAAAGGGAAAGTTAATTCCCGTCTAGATGATGAATTTGACCGTGTCATGGACTCTCCATGCCTCAAACGACTAACCGGTAGGTGCAACCGCTCGTAACAGAGTTTGCGGAAAACAGAGACGCTACTAATGTACGTGCGTGACGTGCCTAAACACGTCGGCGTCGCACACGACGCAATCGCTTTGTGCGGCGGAGCCGGACCCGCCGTACCGTCCCCCCTGCTTGAGAGCATTGTACCGGGCGACGTCGAACCGGCGCGCCCGCATGAGCCGGCGCTGCCTCGACGCGAAGCGGCTCCGGAAGATGCCCTCGAAGGACGGCTCCGTCGCCGTCCGCATGAAGAAGGCGTAGCCGAACATGAAGTAGAGCGACGTGACGTAGAAGCAGACGGGCTCCATCACGTCCCACGACAGCTCCCAGAAGGTGAGCCGCATGAAGCCCAGCGTCTGCGCTGCCAGGAGGCCCAGCCCGCACCACAGCTCCCGCCGCACCTGCGCCGCCGCGTCGGCGTCGATGGCGGCCTTCTGCTCCTCCATCGTTTGCAGCTCCCGCTTGCGCGCGTCGTTGCCTGCTCTCGGCGCCTGCGTCGTCGCCGGCAGTATACTCCCGATCGCTTTTGCTACCTGCACGCGAGGCGATGGAATGCGTAAGGTTAACCACTTTGAACACTGAGTTGTTCAATGATCTGTCTTGTCTTTGCTAGCTGAGGGGTGGAACATACCATGTCGGGGCGGAGGAAGACGAAGTCACCGAGCACGATGACGACGCCGGACTCGTCGAGCGCCCTGGCGAGCCTGCGTCCGCCCTCCGCGCCGCCGGCAATATCGACGCAGAGCGCGGCGAATTCTGACCCGGACACGACGCTCTGGGCGTTGGACCTCAGCCTCGTGCGCGCCACCTCCACCTCCACCGCCTTCGCCGCCTTTCTCGCCACCTCCACCGTCACGCCCACCTCCTCAGGTGGCCGCGTTATTGTCGTAGGTGGCATGAGTCCGTCGAGACGGAGGCGGTTGAACAGTTGGTCGCCGATGGGGAGGGCGGGGAAACAGTGGGCGGGTAGCGGGACGGACACGGTGGAGCAGCGGGCGGGGGCCGCGCGGGGGCGCAGGAATGCGAGCGTCGGGCAGTCGTCCACCGCCGGCAGCGGCCGGCGTCCAGGGGAACGGGAGTGGGAGGTTTGGGAGTGGTCGAGGCACTAGCTGCTGCATTCTTGCCTGCCCATAGGCTTCGTGCCATTGTTCTGCGGAGTGCCATTTGTTTCACTTTTCAGGTACGAGTTTTGAATCTTGATTTGGTTTTGTGTTACGTGACAGAGATGGCGCGAGATGTTTGGTCGATGGGGGAGAAACGGGATGGGCGGGGACGGTATTTATACTGGGGTAAGCATGGACGCGGCGCACAGGGTGGTGAATGTAGGCTAAAACTTAGGGTAAAGACTTTAATCTAAACATGATTAACCTTAGCTCACAAATGAACACCTAACAAAATATTAATGCGGAAGCGTTAACATACCAGAAGATGAAGATGCCATTGAGTGTTGAGAGTCGGTCAGGGTTGGGACAGATCTGAGCGCTGGGACGTCGGCCTGAGTCGCGGGGAGGCGTGAGGATGACAGTGGCGTCACGGTGATGAGGACGGTGTTCGATCTTCGCCCACCTTGACGCCCGTAGCGATCGGTTCTGTTAGGGTTTGTGGCCTTGGCTCACACATACGACGAGAGCAAAGCTGCCGAGACCCTCTTTCTATTTATATGGCGCTGGTGGACGGGATCGAAACCAAAATAGTTGGAGTCGCCCCCGATCAGGGCGCGTGGGTAGACAATACCCCGTGAGACTCGATCTCAGTTGTGCAGTTGAATTAATTTGTGACATTAACACACAGCGTATAGAGTGCCATCTGTCCAGCTAACTCTGGGAAGAACCGGTCTACAGGGTAAGCAGTCCACGACACGTACAATGGAACGTACATGTGTGCCGGAACTGTGGACGTCAGAATCGTACAAAAATGTGAATAGCGCGGCTGAAGCTTATGCAGTCGCACGAGTTAGGTTTCTTGTACACAGTCTGATAACCATGCAAATCAGGTTGAACATGCGAAAGAAACTGGCGCGCGCGGAAAGTTTTTTTTTCTTCTTTTTCTCTCCAGCAAATCAGATTTAAGGACAAGCTCAGAATTGAAAGAAAAAAAAAAGCGCAGTACATAAAAAGATTTTGATGTGGCCAGTAAATCAGATGTAAGGACAAGCTCGAAATTGCAAAACAATTCAAGCTCCAGTACATAAGATGATTTTGATGTGGTATTAACAATTCGAGAAGTTATACCAAGGTCTGTTTGGATATTTGGATTCAAATCCTTATAAATTTTAGTTAAATTTGAACTAATTAAATCCTGAAGGAGTTTCCCTCGTCCAAACACCCTTAGTATTCAGAAACTCAAGTTGGGTTCTTTAGTTTACTCGCGGGCAGAACTTAAGCGGTTATGCCCAAACTCAAAACTCTACTAGCTAGGTTTGGTTGTGGAGGAAAACTTGTACGCAACATGTAAAGATGTATGTGCCATACACCGAGCCCGTTCTCACCTACGACCCAACCGAGATAAGAACGGAACGTGCTTTTCATGGTTATCCTAATGCAAATTATGCATGTCCTGGATCATTGTGTTCTGGAACGATCATCTTGTCTAGTCATCGTCTAACAAAACGTTTGATTATTGACATGTCAAACTAGTAGTTCGATCGATATGAACAGAACACAATGCCACAAAAATGGGATAGGCGTGGCAACATTTTTTTAATGCTGGTTTCCCTACCCTGAACAAGCGCATCATTATGTTTATATCACTATAGTGGCTGAATACGTAGGCAAGGAGAAAAAAGGACTAGCTAACCGTGTCAGATCAGATAAGATCTGGCTGAGTACGTAGGCCTGTGTTAGGAAGGTCCCGGGTGCAACCTACACCCTGTATGATGATCAACCTTCTTGTTCCATCAATCATCTTGTGTTCAAAGAAGATCACATCTTGGTACAACTTCATCCACTAGAGTTAAAATTCTAATACTGTTTAATATGAACTTTATGAGGTTGTAGATTTATTCCTAACCTCCCTATTCTAGGTGCGTGTTAAGGGGGTGTTCTTTCGTGTAGTGTACGTGTGTAGTGGTGCATATGCATCTGTGTTTGACTTATAACCACACAAAAAAAGTAACTTGTCGCTGCCTTCCGTTTCTCTCGGTTTTACAGTGTGTGTGTGAGAGAGCCTAATTCAGATTTAGAATTGAAAACCTGAAGGGAAAAAACTAGTCAATTGAATAGAAGTCGATTGGTTCAAACGGTTTGTTATGTCATACAGCAACATGTTTAACTAAGTTTGTTGGACCAATTCTAACTCCGGTGTGAATCGACTTGTGACCCTTCACAGTACCAAGACTCGTCTTAATCACTTACAAGATTGATTCGCAAACATAGCTGATCTTATTCAGTTTAGTAACTAATTATTATACTGTAAAATTTCTAATTGCGATGGTACGGGTTTGTGATCACTCTTCCCAGATTTGACAATGTTGATTGGTTTTCACAATTTCACCCGTTTACAATCTCGGCATTAACCACGCAGTTGACAAATGTAAAGCTGAAACTGTGGCAAGTGGCAGCAGATGCGCGCGCACATCAGGAAATTTGCTAAGAAATCACACATTTTTTTTCGAGTGGAAGCATAGGCAGCCAGCATTGCGCCTGATGCAAAGTTGGGCAGCACAATGGAATTTTCATGATATTAGGATTCTTCCTGCAGAGGTCATTTCGCTTCCACAACTCCCGGAACATATCCTCCGCTGCTGATACTAATCCCACTGACAAGTGACAACATGCATGCAGCCAGCAACTGTTCATTCATTCCTGGCTGCTCCACTGTTTGTTCCATCACAAATTCACAAGTAGCACCAGTAGATCAGAACACAGGTGACGCATGCATATCCTCTCAAAGCCACCTCTCACTGTCCTCAAGATTAGTACATCCTTTGCCTAGGCGAGCAGGGCAGCTGCTTGGCCGTTCGTGAATCCCTAACTTGCCGGCAAAATCCTCATGCGCAAGAATCACAAAAATTCAGGGAATTCCTTGCTCGAACGAGCCGTGTCACGCTGCAATTGCGCCGAAAGACTCTTTCCACCGCATTTCCTAGTAGTAATTGATCGCGAAGGTGGATTCCACAAAAGCGTGGACCCGAGCGAGCTGGCTAGTGGGATCTCTGATACGAGCCACTAGTAAGGTGAGAGCCCTCGAAACATGCTACGAACATATGCGACAAGACACTTGCTCCATGCAATTCGTTTCTTCTACTAGCCCTTGAGGATCTATGAGGCCGCCACCACCGGGATCCGGGACCAGTGCTGATGCTAATGCTTGTTCTGATACTTGAAGTCACACTTGCTCCATGCTTTTCGTTTCTTCTACTAGCCCTTAAGGATCTATGAGGCCGCCACCACCGGGATCCGGGACCGGTGCTGATGCTAATGCTTATTCTGATACTTGAAATCACACTGGGTCGCGTTGCTTTCTTCAAGTCACCAGATGGAACCTTAATTTCAGCCAAGTTGGGGCCGGATACTATGGAGGGAATAAGTGACCCTTCATGTTCAGCTGTCTTGCGATTGTAGCGCATTGAAGATCTCGAAAGTGACCGGGAACATGTACATGGTATCAAAGCGGGAGGTCCTATTGTCCTGTTTGGAACGGTTGTAATTTTTTTTCGAAAAATGGTTTTCGACTGTATTGTAGGGCTGAACGGTTGGACTGAAAGAGATTTGGTACTTGGCTGTCTGGCTTTTAGGTACGCTGACTGCAGTTTTCGAGATGGAAAATATTTGAAATACCCTTGGGATAGTAACAACTTGTTTGATACTGTTTAACGCAATTAACAACATTTAACGAGAACTAACGGCAGTTGACAATAATTGTAACAGTCCATTTTCGGATTGTAAATAGTATTTACTTTTGTCAGTTGGTTTTAAAAACTTATTTCAACTTAAGTTGTACTTTCCAAAATCTCGAGCTTCTGCCTCCAATTCAAAACCTCTCTCTTCAGACCCAGCCCATTTTATCTCCCTCTTGGGTCGGCTGACCTCCTCCTCTCCCTTTTTCCTTGGCCCATCTCCCCCTTCTACTTCGGCCCAACTAGGCCAAGCCTCCCCCTGCCCCTTCTTCCCTCCTAGCTCTGCCCCCGAGTCGCCCCGTCACCGCCTCTCGCTCCCTACCACCCCTGTCAACTCCCCCACCTGACTCCGACGCCCCCTCCTCATCGCCCGGTGCCTGCGACGCCCACCTGCTTCCATCGCCTCCGCCACCTGCTTGGCCCTCGAAGTCGCCGCCTCCGTCGCCCCATCTCGTCGCCAGCGCTTGCTCGTGTCACCCCGCCACCTGCTTTGTCCGCCCAAGTCGTCGATCCCGTCACATCCCCGCTGCGCGCGCCTGCCCCGTCCTCTCCGGCCAGAACGCCCATGCGACGACCGCCTTGGGAACCCATGCGCCTCCGAGTCTCCGATGACCCTTCCTTGCCCTCTTGTTGGCTATAAAAGGGGCTCCGAGCCTTCCCTTGCCTCCCCTCACCTCCCCTTCGCTTCTGGTAAGTGCCAACAGAGAAGAACCGAGCAGCCCCCTTTTTTTCTCCGAACTCCCCACTCTCGCTCGTGTCGTTGTGGTTGCCCGAAGCCCCAAGCTCCGAGTTAGAGCCACCGTGCGTCTCCTTCTGGTTCTCGCCACATTAGTGCAGTGTCGGACCCGGGAGTAACACCTCCAAATCCCCTGTGTATTTTTGAAGTAGTCACATGATCAGTAACTAGTTCACACAGTAAACAAATATGGTAACATCCATAAATCATATAACTTTATTAATAATTAGAGTTGATTATAAGAAAAGCTTACAAGCCAACAATAAAGAATACAATGCAAGATGAAGAAGAAGTAGTAGAGTCCAGTTGATCTGCCATAGGCAATCGACTGGGATAGCGGCCTAGTCATTGAGATCCACACCAGTAGTGAAGTCATTCTCCTCCGAAATTTATTTGCATTAAGGATGGATGAGCACAAACAACCGTGCTCCGCAAGTTACACCCATAACAAAGTTAATGCATGCATGGATATTATCAATGGAAGGCTTATAGGGTTATTTGTGTAAAAGCAATATTTAACATTTCAAATACAATACTAAGTTCAAAAGCTCAAGTTTTACAATATCTAAAACTAAGTTTTAACTGAATTAATAAAGCTAGTGTAGGCAGCAACCTAACACTAACTTAAATACGGACACCAACCCAGGGCTTCAATCCACAATTTTCTTATGGACACACATCCATGTCATAAACTATTTTATAAAACATTTAAAAAAATCAAAGTCTAATCCACGAAAGGCTTTGATGAGCATGTCCATGACCGTGGACACGACTATTCAAATAGATTGACACTCTGCAGAGGTTGCACAACTTTACCCACAAGAGATAATTAACTTTTAATGTTCGTCTGACACACTTCCGAAGGTGTGCGACTAAATGATTATCACAAGACCTATACAATGCGTCATTGAAAAGTAGTCATGCCCGCTAATGTTTCACTTCCTTTGGACTCACCACCGAAAGCCCCTCTTGCGCCATGTGAGAATATAAAAATAGGTCACTCAGACACCCACA
This sequence comes from Hsuehochloa calcarea, assembly GCA_036346395.1. Lineage (NCBI taxonomy): Eukaryota > Viridiplantae > Streptophyta > Magnoliopsida > Poales > Poaceae > Hsuehochloa > Hsuehochloa calcarea. Next base: position 36,083,041 of record CM070597.1, read on the forward strand.
CAGCCGGATGGCACAACCACAGTAAAATATTACAAATTATTTAGCTAGGTCCTGCCCACACAGTACTTGTGGTAGTACGGAAGGGCTTTGCAATCCGCAGCTTGCAGACCGGTCCTTAACTAACTGGGCGACTTCCAAAATAACCCATGGGCCTTAACCATTCCTGAATTGAGCTCGTGCATAAACTTGCACACACCATCTATCCATTTTGCCCAAGTCCAAACCAGTTTTCATTTATGTTTTTCAAATTATTTGTAAATTTCTATGGCACACCAATGCCATAAAACACAATTTTAAACCATATTTGATTGGCTGAAAATTCTCAAATTGAATAGTTTTGGGTCTAAGCATGACTAAGCATAATTTTTCATAAAATATTCTAGTTCATACTATTGCATAAACTAAGTTTTCATCTAAGGTATCAAGGTATCAATGTATGTTTGATTCAATAATAAAGTGGACTATACAATGGTAATTGGAATAACTAAAATTTCAAAACATGTATTTAATTACATTGAATAGAAATAGCATAAAATAAAAGTTTAAAACAGAATTTAGATAATTTAAAATAATATTATCAAATATGTCACTTGTCTTGCTCAAATTCTTCTCCTTCAACTACCTCAAATTCTTCGGAGTCGTCGAAATCTATACGCGAAAATACAACAAGAACAAACAAATTCAAATAAATACAAATGAAGATACAAATAAACTCTAAATTAAATAATTTTAGTTCTAGAAAGTAGATATTGAATTTATAAGAATTTAGGAATAAGAATCGACAGATTTGGAGTTCGTATGAAGGAGAACGAACATCCATAAGTTTGGATATCACAAGAAATGATAGAATTCCGAGTACTGCTCACTTTCGAGTACGGTGCAACTTCGAGTACTGTTCACACTCCGAGTCCTATTCACTTCCGACTACTGTTCATCTTCTAATACTATTTACTTTTGAGTACTGTTTACTTTTGAGTACTATTCATCTTCGAGTATTATTCACTTCTGAGTACTATTCACTTCCAAGTACTCCGGTCGAAGGAGATTATGACTACACTGGTCGAAGAAAAGGTTACAACTACCTAGTCGAAGGAACTACAACTACCTAGTCGAAAGGAGCTACGACTATCTATTCGACGGAAGGTTACGACTATCTAGTAGACAGAAGACTACGACTATCTAGTCGAAGGAAGCTACGACTATCTATTCACAGAAAGTCTACGACTATCTGGTCGAAGGAAGCTACGACTAGGCTACGACTATCTAGTGGAAGAAAGGTACGATTATATAGTCGAAGGAAACTACGACTACCTAGTCGATGGAAACTACGACTACCCTAGGCCGCAGCGGCCGCGCTCGACTACAAGCTCATCGGCGCTACGTGCCACGGTGAGCTACGCAAAGGTGCGCAAAAAGAAGAGATGACGCTGAACCTTATGCGATACCTTACAACGACGAAGCACAATGAAGTGGCCGGCGGCGAGGTATGGGTGAAAGTGACGACGGTGCTATGATGATCCTCCGACGAAGAAAAAGTATGTTTGAGGTAGAACACGACACGGCGAAGCTCCCGGTGTAGACGACGGCACCAGAGATCGACAAACGGCGGCGCAACCGGTGGTGCTAGCGCTGGTGGTAGAGGAGTTTTGGCTTCGATTCCGGTGGATAGAAACGGGCAGCATGGTTGTGGTTGCGGGGATTGAAGTGAGGGGAGAAATTCAAAGGCTATGCCCCCTTTTATAGGGCATGGGCGCAGCTGGAACGTTGGGTGCATGTGCGAGCGTTTTCGGCTGACGCGGCGGCGATTAGCAATGCGAGTAAATGATGAAGAAACGGTCGATTGAGTGCGGCAGTGAGTGTAAGAGGATTGCAGTAATAATTGGGCATGATCTCGAGTAGGAACGGAAGAATCAATGTGGTTTAATTGACCGGAATAGGCGGCGCTCTGTTTCGGCGAGACGAAGACGAAGGCTTGGTCGAAGATGACAGGTGGGGTCGGGCGAGAGAGAGAAAGATTGGTGCGAGCAGCCGTGGGCCAAGAAGGATTCGGCCCGACCACTGCTACAAAGGTTTAGTGATTTAAAATAAAGTTAATTCATTTAAGCTTAAGAAAATAATAATAATAAAAGTTCAAAAATCACTACTATCATATTTGCGTACTTGGGGGTGCTTGCCAAAAGTCAATGTTCCATTAACTACAAAATGCAAACTTGGACCTAAAACAGTGGACTGTATCTATCTAGGATATATTCATTATAGTATGGACTATAGTTTTCTAGTAGTTCAATCCGGGACATCTGACATGCTAATCAATATGATACCTCTTCTAGTCAAGCAAATTATTTAACTCTTGAACCTACCGCTCCAATTGAGTATATTGAACACAGACACAAACACATTAATGAGAAGGGTGACAGTGTTGTAGCTCCTCGAAGAAGCAAGAAACAAAGGATTGCAAAATCTTTTAGTGATAACTTCACTATGTACCTTGTGGATGATGTTCCCAAATATATTTCAAAGGCATGTGCATCTCCTGATGCAGAGTACTAAAAGGATGCGGTTCATAGTGAAATAAATTCTATTATCGCTAAAGTAACTTGGAAAGTCACCGATCGTCCATTTGGTTGCAAGCTAGTTGGATGCAAGTGGGTGTTCAAGAAGAAGCTTAAGGCGTAATGGTACAATCGAAAAGTACAAGGCTCGGCTTGTGGCTAAAGGTTATACTCAAAATGAACGTGAGAATTTCTTTGATACTTACTCACATGTCGCCAAATTAACCACTGTTCAAATACTACTATCTTTAGTTGCATCACATTGTCTTATTGTCCATCAATTGGACATAAAGACAGCTTTTCTCAACGAAGAGTTGGATTACAAAATTTACATGGATCAGCCTAATGGATTTATAGTACTTGGATAAGAGGACAAGGTCTGTAAGTTATTGAAGTCTTTATACGGACTCAAACATGCACCTAAGCAATAGCATGAGAAGTTCGATAGAACTTTGACATCTGCGGGGTTTACAGTAAATGAGGCAGATAAATGTGTATACTACCACTATGGTGGGGGTAAAGGAGTAATATTATGTCTGTATGTTGATGGCATACTTATCTTTAGGACAAACATTGATGTGATTTCCAAGGTTAAGTTATTTTTATTCCAAAGTTTTGACATGAAAGATCAGGGAGAGGCTTATGTTATTTTAAACATCAAGTTGATCAAGGATGGTGATAGGATTACCTTGCTGCAATATCATTATGTGGAAAAGGCCTTGAGTCGTTTTGGCTATATGGAAATCAAGCCCTCTCCAATACCCTATGATCATAGTCTAATACTTCAAAAGAATCGAAGATTAGGAAATGATCAATTGAGGTACTATCAGATTATTGGTTCACTCATGTATTTGACTAGTGCTACTCATCTTGACATCTCTTTTGCTATAAGCAAATTGAGCTTGTTCACCGCTAATTTGGGAGATGACCATTGACGTGTACTTGAACGGGTTATACGCTATTTGAAAGGTACAATGAGCTACGGAATTCTCTATCCTGGGTATCCTGTTGTACTTGAAAGATATAGTGATTCAAATTGGATTTCTGATGCTGATGAGATAAAGGCTACGAGTGGATATGTATTCACTCTAAGCGGTGTTGCCGTCTCATGGAGGTCTTGCTAACAGACCATATTGATGAGGTCAACCATGGAGGAAGAATTCACAGCATTAGACACAATCATTGTTGTAGCAGAATAACTGCGAGAACTCTTGATGAATTTACCGGTTGTTGAAAAACCAATTCCAGCTATCATTATGTGTTGTGACAACCAAACAGTTATCATAATGGTGACAAGTGCAAATGATAATATGAAATCTTCAAGACATGTGAAAAGGCGGTTGAAGTCTGTCAGAAAATTGAGAAACTTTAGAGATAGATGTGGATTATATCCAAGTTCAAACAGCTAAAAATCTGGCAAATCCCTTTACAAAGGGACTATCACAAAATTGAGAAACTCTAGAGATAGCTGTGGATTATACCCAAACATCTAAAAATCTGGCAAATCCCTTTACAAAGGGACTATCACGGAATATGATTCAAATTACATCGAATGAGATGGGAATGATACCCACGTGAGTTACACACAGTGGTAACCCAAACCTATGTGATCGGAGATCCCGTGAATCCGTGAAATAGGCCTTGGAAAAAATAAATTATTTGGGTAACTGTAGAGTACATTCTTACTTTATATCTCACTCCGTTGAAGATGTAGTACTCTAATTACTGTAAGAAAGGATGACTTTGTCTTAATGTGTTCTGAGGCTTAACAGCAAAATACCATCCTGCAAGGTATTCGTGTAATAACACACCTATATGAGTCCGTTGGTCGTGGTCCATGAGATGTGGGTGATCTCTAATTATCTCATGAAGAGACACATGAGTATGATCTATATACTCCACCCGAGGAGTAGCCTATCGGCGGGCACATATTAGCAAAGGCCTTAGGTGAAATTTGTCTGCATAAAACTGTCAATTCAAGGCTTAGTCTATTGTGTAGTTGTTGGCAAGTATAGCTTGAGGTTCTAGGTGGATGTTCAACCTTAATTGATCTTCGTCGAAAAACTGGTATGTCAACAACACTTTGGAATTATGAGCAAATTAGTGTTGCTTTTGGGATCTGGTGGATTGTTGGAGTTTATGGGCTTTACCCATATATAATTCTAAATAAATCCTAGAAAAATCCAAAAGGTCCACTCATGCATGGTGAAACGTGAGAAGTTTAGTATCATATTACTAGTCTAGGTGGGAGGAGGCCAATATATAAGGTGGAGTTGGTCTTATCTAATTGAAGCAAGCAAAAGAAGAACACACCACGCACTTGCTCGCTCGCTTGCCTCGCCACGCCATCGCCATCGCCCGCGCGCTACATGCTTGTGAATGGCCCGATGATTTCATGTCCGGTTGGTTGTTGAGCTGCTGCTTCTTTTTGCACATCAAAACTATGCATACGAATTAGAAACAGAAAAGTTTGAATTATACTATTTCAATGGGGTTTTTAGGGCACACTTTAATTATGTTTAATACATAGTTATTGCTTTATTTTATTTCTTGTGACTGATTCTATATGAAGGAGAGACCTCTTCTCTCATAATAGAACGAGAGAGAGAGAGAGATTAGTACCAGTTGTTTTGTCTTGTTCCTCTGTGTTGCGCAACCTTTGCTACTCCATCCCTTCCTCGGCATGCACTGACGTGGGGAGAGCAGTGTTCCGAAGTCGGCGTCCCTCACAATCCTACATGGGTTGGGTGAATAAGGTTTTTTGAAAGCATTCGCGTGACTGCTCACGGCTTCCTCCATCATCCGTTTCGCGTCGCCGTCTTCGCATTAGACTCTACCGCGACCTTCATCGAAGCTATTATCTGTAAGTCATTGTGATATAATTTGATATGGTTAGGCTTTACTTCCTAAATATTTATCATGTGATGATGTTGATGCCTACTTCTGTTAATAGTGTTCTTGTTCTAGGTTTTGTTTTGTTAGTGTGTGTGTGTTTGCGCACGCGCGCGCACACACACATATGTATGTATGTATGCAAACACACAACATAAATAGTATCTTGCGCAACCGAAATATATATGTATAGTATACGAGTATATAAGACCACTTATGTGATATTTATACATTTTTAGAGGTGGTATGTTAAATTTTTTTAGACATACTCATTTTTATATGCGAATATGAACGTATTTACAAAATATACTAAAACTATGGATTCTTGCAATTTTTTCGTTTAGTTCGCATTGGAGTATTTTATAATTAGTATGCCAAGTTCTTTTAAGTGGTATATCAGAGGTGGGAGTAACTACACCCGCGAGTAGAAATATATATAAGTTTTGATCATACTACTGCTTACAGTTCAAAATATGTTTAGTATATATGGTCATATCGTATCGATTATTATTTTAAGAATTAAATCGTATACCTAACATTTTTATCTTTAAAAAAAAGGTCGAAGAGACAAATTACTGACGTAAACAACACACTTTTTTTTGTTTTGTTTTTACTGGCAAAACCACGCGGTTAGAATTAGGCTAGCTCTATGCAGAAAACCAATCCATTTCTAGAGTGTTGGTACCAGTAACATCGATATATAGAAATCGAACAATTGATTGCTCCGAATTGTATCTAGGCTCAGGGAAATTCAAAAGACAAGTAGAATTTGTTTGGTGGCTAGAATAAAGCGTTTTGGCTGTATGGCCACTACACATGATTCATCACTCAGCAAGCGTTGTTTCTATCTTATGGATAATCACAGGGCAAAGCCCCCGCTGAATCTAACAGGAAAGATTATTGGAGAATCTCAAGTGAATGCGCGATGCATCATCCGTCAGTAGAATCCACCAAACTCCACATATCTGAAAATTTTGAGAAGATGCGTAAGCTGGGATAACTGGTGTTGACAGTGTCCAAGGATTCACGTGGCTAGTTGCAACGAATATGTCAGATTCGTACTGGGTTTGGCCTAGTAGAGTATCAGTGGTGCCACGCAAGTATGCATATCGAACAGAAAAGACGGACGAACGAGCCACCAAATCTTGGAGGCTTATGGCTGGTTCTCGATGCTTGATTCGCCTGCCTGATACGACCTATTTGTGAAAAACAAGTGCGGTGTAACTACGCAGAGCGGAGGAAAAAGGAACAAATGTTGATGGCCACATCCACATCGACAGGAATCCTTGCTCCTTCTGTGTCAAGCAGCACTACTAGGATGCTTTGCTCGCGAGATTCTCCTGAACTTGCTGATGCCAATCTTTTTTTTATTCGGTTTCTGGGAAATCAAGTATTAATCATTCTGCACTGGCTGCCATACAAGGCTTGCACCGAGTTATGCACGCTGTGACGTCGAGTCAGATCATGCTCTGGATGCCCCGGCCAGGCTTACAGAATGAGAGAATAAAAGGAAGAAACCCAATTGGATGGGGTACTTGGGCCATAAAGGGAATTATTAACGGAACAGTGGCCCAAATCGGTACCATCGTGAACAATCTAACGGGCTTTGTTGAATCTGTGCCATCGGCCTTGGCTGAAAATCAAAGAAAAGATATAACGAAGGAGGGTCATAAAAGAACGTCGATTTGATGTACTACGGTCAAACTTTATTTTTTTCTTCTAATATTTAGATTGAATATATGAACATGGTATGCATAGTTTTTTTTAAAAAATCATAAAAGTATAGAGATGAGTCTGATCCGTGGAACGGCCGTGGCCCAGTGCCCCAGCCCACCGGCGCGGCCGATCCCGTGGGACGAGACGAAACGAGACGAGACGGGACGGACGACTGACGCGCGGCCCCACGCGTCAGGCATAGAGATGGAGAGAGCATGACGACACGGCACGAAACCATCGGGCTCGTCACACCAGGGTGGGTCGGGCTCGTCACAAGGCGAAACACGCCCGTCGTGCCGTCAGAAGCAAACAGAGCACCGGCTCCTAAATCGGGGATAGGACTCCGGGGCGCGGCCCCCTCGCCGAGACTGACGGGCCGACGAAACACAAGCAGGTACAATACCAACCATACGACCGCCGCGTCGTCGCGTGCGGCGAATATTCGGACGGAGCGGCGGCATAAACAACACCCATCGCTCCCCGGCTCGGCTCTCTCTTCCGGCCTCACCCCAACCCTTGGCGATGGCGATGGCGACGGTGGGGAGGAGGCGGACAGGCTGATGGAGTGGGGAGGAGGAGGAGGAGAGGAAGGGGAAGCGGAGGAGGTACGAGCTGGTGGAGTACGGGGCGCTGCCGGGGTACCTGCGGGACAACGAGTACATCCTGCGGCACTACCGCTGCGAGTGGCCGCTCCAGCAGGTGCTCCTCTCCGCATTCTCCATCCACAACGAGACTCTCAACGTCTGGACGTACGTATAATTGTGACAATACCCCCTCTCTTAATTGTTCGATCAAATTGCTGTTAGGAGGATCTTAATTCTCCATTGCTTGGGGATGTGGAGGAAAGAGCGATCGATTTATGCCGTGAGTTTGTTACGAATCAAGGAATTGTTGATGTAGATCAGATGTCTGTACCATTCCTGTCTGCTTGTAGATGCTTGCTTATGTTTCAAAGTCCAAGTAAATTTTACCGTATGCTGCCCTGGAAAAGGCTGATGAATCCCCTAGAACGTAGTTCTGATGACATTGCGTATTTGAAGTCTGAACCTTGAAACATTAGCTTTCCAAAATATCTCTTGATTTTTGTGCAGTTTTTTTCCCTCATTTTTTGTGATGAAACAACAAAGCATATATTTTGTTCAGCTGCGCAAATTTGGCGAGAACATAGGCAAGTAGTTTTACTTCTTTGAAAACTAGACTGACGTTCTAGAAGAAAATTCACCTACCTGTCAATTTCCAATCTAATCAGTTGACTTTTAACTCAATTTACTCTTTGAATTTTGCTCACTTTCTAATGCTGAAAGATAGAATTAATTCCGAAATAAAAAAGGCTAAGCAAATTCATCATATCAGGCAAGAGGACAGGACCACCAACTAATTAAAGAAGTCCCCTTTCAATGCATCATGCGCTTAATTGAACTATGGGCTACCAATATGTCTTTTCCTCTGTTTATTGCTAATGAATCAAGGAAGCCGAATGGAAATTGAGCAATTTGATTACCACTATGTATCACTAAATTTATTTAACCTCTTATGTGAAAGTTATGTGCTGAAATTGGAGAAGTATGAATTCTGGAAAATTATGAGTTTATGACTGTGACAACTTCTTAGTGAAATTATTTTTTTGTCATTTTACTGATGCGAATTAATAGATGATTTGCTAGATTTTTTTCTGATTTACTAAAGCTGTTTTTTTAATGTGTATACTTCAGGCACTTGATAGGATTCTTCATCTTTCTTGCTTTGACCATATACACTGCAACAAAAGTTCCCAAAGTAGTAGATCTTCAGAGCCTGCAGCATTTACCGGATGTGCTGAGAATGGCTGATCTTCATAAGATTCAAGCAGAGCTTGCGGCATGCCTTCCTTCATTACCTCATCTTTCTGATTTACAAAAGCTGAGGGATGAATTTAAGAGCTCATGGAATTCTATTGAGGTGCTTCCGTCTTTATCTCGCTGGCATCTTTTGGAGTTACTCTCAAGTTGCTTGCCACACAGATTTACCCATTCCAATGAAACCAATCTGTCTGTTCTTGTAAGTAGTCCACAATCTATCCAGTTTCTTACTTGCCTTCTCATTTCCAAATCCCATCCAGTTTCTTACTGGCCTTTTCATTTTCACTACTACTCTACTAGTACTTTATTCCAGGGTTCAAAAAAGCAGTGGTAACCTGCTTACAACTGTTAACTAGAAATTTTTACCAGGGATGGAATATCAAATCCCAGGCCCCAAGCCGTTTTATTTCCTATTTTATTCTAGCTATGGCCCATTTGGGCTGATTTGGTCTGACTTATGACCAAATTACTCCATTTTAAGCTGATGCTGACCAAGATTTGACTTCTAGACAGTTATTGGTAAAAATATGGAAATCTGCTAGTTCCTAGCAGGGTACTGTGAAACCAGTAGCATTAAGGAAGTTGCCAGGTTATGTGATTAAGAACCTTGTTTAGTCAGTACTCACCACAAATATGATTGGAGGTGTAAGGCATCTGTTGTTGGTACACAACTACACATATAGAGAACAATAATTTGATTTGATGAAATTTGACTTCATTTCATCTAGCCGTTTTGGCCTTATTTCAGAACATAGCAAAGGTCTTTTTCTTCACATTTAACTGAAATCTCCAGCAAAGGCCATTAATTCAATCCTCATTATCTTTTGTGCAAATTAAATTTTGCAGTGCGTAACTTATGTAAACCCGTTCTGTTAACAATATGTGTTGAGAACTTGAGACATGACAAGCTTTTTTTCGTTTGTGCAGCAAAGCATTAAGGAGGATATAGCATACATGATTGCACCACAGTTGATTAGGCCAATCTCGAGGTGGCCATTCTTTGCCTTCTTGGGAGGAACCATGTTTTGCCTTCTTGCCAGCAGCACATGCCACCTTCTCTCCTGCCACTCTCGCCGCCTTGCATACATTATGCTTCGGCTTGATTATGCAGGCATTGCTGCTCTTATTGCCACATCCTTCTACCCTCCAGTATACTATTCTTTCATGTGCTATCCATTCTTTTGCAACCTGTACCTCAGCTTCATAACTATTCTTGGAGTGGCAACTATTGCTTTCTCCCTTCTCCCAGTCTTCCAGAACCCTGAGTTCCGAACCATACGAGCATGCCTCTTCTTTGGCATGGGTGCATCAGGTGTGATCCCTGTTCTTCACAAGTTGATCCTTTTTGGCACCATCCTGAGGCATTGCACACTACTGGATATGAAATTTTAATGGGGCTTTTCTACGGGCTTGGAGCATTGGTGTACGCAACTCGGGTGCCTGAGCGCTGGATGCCTGGGAAGTTTGATATTGCCGGGCACAGCCACCAGCTCTTTCATGTCTTGGTTGTTGCTGGAGCCTACACACACTATCATACAGGGCTGGTGTACCTGAAGTGGAGAGATCTGCAAGGCTGCTAAAAATTGTTCTATGGTTGTAAATTGTGGATAGGTTATAGGTTGTGCCCCAATAGAGGACTGTTGATTTTGAGCACAAGGACCTGATCTGTTGTAATTGTAACAGTATACATAAACAAGTGCTATAAGGTATTATTAAGGTGATGATAATCAGCAATCTTCCTTGAAGATTGGTACTTATGTTATCAGCATAATGTTTCAGGTTGCCACAAACTAGATATATTAAGCCTGATCATTCTGTGAAAATTCTTTAGTGATATTTGTCACATCTGCACTTCACATGATCACATATGTGATATTTGTTACGCTCGAGTTAAATGCAGAAACAAGTTCGTGGATGATAGGAAGGGTAATGGTTCAGCTATCCAGTACACGTTTACACTCTACGCTGTTACTACGTTGGGATCAGAACGTGATAAACCACCAAACTAGTTTTTGGAACTGAAAACCCTATGATCAACCAGACAACTAGACGTACCAAGTGCATTAGATTTCGTCGTGTAAACCATCAGTGTACGCATTGGCCTGTTGTCAAGTACTTTCTGTATAAAATAAGTGCGCGTCTGTAGATAAGCCCATCGCGGGGTACATAGACATCCAAATGTGGAACCCTCGGTGATATCATGCTTGTCTTCGTGCGCTTACCGCCCAATTTCCAACAAAAAACGCGGGCTAATAAAAAGTCTAATCGTCCACACATGCAGTGATGGATCTAGAATTTTATCACGTCTCAACCTAAATTATATTAGACTAATGTACTAGAACTAACACTAATTTATACTCATATCGACAGCACAACATAATAAAATAAAACACAAATGCGTCAACATGAAACTTTAGCTCAATGCTTTAATATAAAACATAAAAAGACAAACAGGGCAAAACATAAATAATATAGCATGACAGAGATACAATTTGAGTACATAAATAACAGAGATTTTATCCCTATCCTAGCCCACCAATTCTTCATCAATAGTCGGACAAGAACTAAAACCTACAACGACAACATAAAAAGGAGTAAATCAAACAAAAGTGTGATTAAATTAAAAGAACATGAAGTTTACATTAGTAAGAAGCTAACTTATCACTAGCTATAGATAGTTGTTTCTTACATGACCTCATTCCTTGTAAACACTCTAAAACATTAACATCTTTAATGCTTGTAAATATATTTCACTCAATATAGCGTACCATCATCCATTCATCTCATCTACCAAATGCTGAAACCTTAACCAGGTTAACATTGGCATTGAGATATATGTGTCTCTTTTTGTAAATGAAAAGGAAAAGCACATTAGAGTGGTGCTAAATTATATACTACTTGAAAGCTTTTTAGCTATTGATCATACATCACTGAGATAAAGTATTTTCTGGAAGCTACCCAATCAAAACACTGCTGAATCAACTACTCGGCTTTGTTTGATAGAGGAAAAAAACTAACAGTAACTAATTGTAAAATTTGCAGACATGACAGGAAAAAAAATCACATTCTAATGCAAAACAAAATACAATGAGAAAAACTTCCATTAGTGAATTGGATGTATGACAAACCTATTTGCAATAGAACCGAATTTGCGGTGTCTGAGATAAACATTATCATAAAGTTGCTCGTCAAAACAACCATAAATCAACAATTGGGTCTGTGTTCACAACTCTAAAAAAATAAGAGATAGGAAAGCTTAAGATTACATTACATTAGTCTGAAGCTTCGCCAACAAAATTATGCAGCTCATGAACAAACTGAAAACTCGAGACATAAAAAGAGTTAAACCTTTTTCCTTATATACAGCTGAGCAATTCCGAATTACTACCCAAGTTAGTAGGAAATCACTACACAGTTTTCATACTAATGTAATGCCAGGTCGGATGGTCACCTGCAAATATGTCTCGATCAATATAGCACCACCTCATGCTCATGCAACATAACAGATTGAATCAATAGTGAGGATTTGTCTTCTTTGTTTCTATACGCACACAAGAAAAGAGGATACTAGAACCACATACCAATTCAGATGAGACGAAGGAGCACGGTAGGCGCATGCACATTGAACAGACTTCAGTTTTCTGAAGGAAATAGTAGTTCTAAGACTCATTTTTCGGCGATTCACAGATGAGGAGACTGGAGGGTGTGGAGCCATGGAGGGCGGGCGGGCACGTCGGTGGAGGGCGTGGATAGTGGAGGGCGGGCAGCCGAGTGTGGAGGGCAGGTGGGTGGCCGGACGTGGCGGTAGAGGGCGTGGAGGAAGGTGGGTGACTGGGAGCGGCGATGGAGAGCGTGGAGCCATGGAGGGTAGGGGGTGGTCGTGCGGACGAGGCGGCACATATCGGCGCGTGGCTTATTCGTTCTGTGACCATTCAAACGAGGCGTCACATGTCGGCGTGTGGCTTGTATGTCCCGTGACCATACGGATGAAGCGCCACTTGTCATCCTATGGCTTGTCCCTGTAGCCATGCGGACGAGAACGTTATTTTGTAATTGCAGCTGCAAGAGTGTTATTTTTGCTAATACCACTTTAAATAGTGTCATTTATGCCCCAAAAATTCCGTAATACTTTAGGTGTAAGCGTACGTGTGATGTGAGCTAGGTGTGCAGTGGTGGACTCACCCGATTAAGCCACGCGTGAAGCTGAAGAACGGGACCCGGGTCTCGACATTGGTCGCGTTGTCGTAGTCGTCGCCAACGGGGTCGTAGACGAGGCACATCTAGTCCACGAAGCACGGGGCTTGGCGGGGTCGTGCATGGCGGTGTGGTTGATCGGCCGCAGTGTTGGCCCAAACCGAAGAAGACTCAGCGGACGCTCGGAAGAAGTTCATGCTCATGCATAAGTTCTCGGCAGAACCTCTCGGCAAAGAACACATGCACATATGCTGGAAGTCAATCCAAGGTGAACCACACGCACGTACGCGATGGCTCCCTGGAAACTCTAGAATGCACGCATATGCTGGAACGAAGATACACGTACCGATGGATACGCTCACGTAGACAAAAGGCCAAAGAAAGATTTGTTGGTGCTGTGTCTCACCTAGATGGCAACATTTTATATTGTTTTTGACTCTGATAGTTAACACACCTAGTTACAAGACTGCCTTATAAAGGCTGTGTATACGGATTCAGCGTCCAACTCAGATGCCGCCAGTATGAAACTGAGTTGGATACGGAAAGCAAAAAACAGAAACTAATACAAGATTAAAGCTCACATTCACTCCTTTAATTTTGTTGCACTTACTTATTAAGGCAATTGGTCTCAACTACGATTTATCAAACTATTATTCAAAACAGAACGGTGAACACGTTTCCTTAACGTTCCGGACTCAACTCTATGGACTCGACTCAGGGCGGTGAACACATCTCCTCAACGTTACAGACTCAACTCCACGGACCCGACTTAGCATTAGAACAACGCCGCCTTAATTAAATGCACCTCTGATTTCTCCTTCCTCAGCTTACGGCATTCGGAAGCGAAGTACCCGTAGTCCTGACAATTGTCACATTGCAGTTTTGTCTTGTCGAATTTTCGATTCGTGTGGCCTCGGTCACCACCACCATTAGAGTCGCTGAAGAAGCCCTCGCCTTTGTCTTTCGATGATCGGGCCTCCCACTGGGCGCAGGTTAACAGCAGGTGCTCATCTTCACTGCCGCCAGATCCTTGGATTTGTTCCTCGTGTGCCTTCAAGGCGGCCGATCACCTCCTCAACAGTCATCACCTTGAGGTCGCCAAACTGCTCAATGGTGGAGACGGTTTGTAAAAACTTTCCGAGGACTGCCCGAAGAAACTTTCTCACAACATAGTTCTCTTGCATCTTGTCCCTCAAAACTCGGATCTGGTTGACAATAGTCGTCAACCTCATGGCAAAGTCGTCGATCGACTCCGTTTCTTTCATGCGCACCCCCTCAAACTCGCTCTTGAGGGCATGCACTCGCACTTCCTTAACACAATCGGTACCAAGATGCATCGTTTTCAACACCTTCTACGCAGCTTTGGTAGTCTCCTTTTCGGCCAGTACGAATATTGTTTCCTCCGGGGTGCCACCATAGATTGTTGTCAAGGCCATCTGATCGTTGCACACATTGACGTTGTCGTCCTCGATCGCTTCTCACACTCTTTCAGCGCGCATGTACACTTTCATCTTGATTGCCCATACTGCATAATTGCACTTCGTGAGCATCGGATAATGTAGCGAAATGGCGGAACCGTCCTTCGCCATCGCCTCGTCACCGGTGACACCACTTCCCGAAGAGTGCGACATGATCTTGGATATACACGGATCAGACACTCAGACTCTGATACCAATTGTTAGCCCAAACCGAAGACGACTCAACCGACGCTCGAAAGAAGTTCACGCTCACTCAGAAGTTCACGGCAAAAGCTCTCGTCAGAGCCTCTCAGCAAAGAACACACGCGTATATTGGAAGTTGATCCGAGGCGAAGCACACGCGCGATGGCTCTATGAAAAGAGGCGAAGCACACGCACGTACGCGATGGCTCTATGAAAACTCTAGAACACACGCATAAGCTGGAACAAAGGTACACACGTACCGATCGATATGCTCACGGAGACAAGAAGCCAAAGAAAGCTTTTTTTGTGTTGCGTCTCACGTAGATGGCAACGTTTTATATTGCTTTTGACTCTGTTAGTTAACACACCTAGTTACAAGATTGCCTTTTAAAGGCTGTGTATACGAAGAGTACACGGACTCAGCGTCCAACTCGGATGCCGCCGGTACGAAGCTGAGTTGGATACGAAAAGGAAAAAAACAGAAACTAATACAAGGTTAAAGCTCACACACAACTGGAACCACCGCTTCCCCTTTCGCGCGCCGCCGCGAGGCGCCACGGGCTCGTTCGCCGCCGTCAGCCGCGAGTGGAGCTGGTTGGACCCGTAGCCCGGCACGAGCACGACCGGGTGCAGGTTCTTGGCGTCGCCAGCGCAGTGGCTCCGGAGCGGCCGCAAGACGGACAGGAGCACGGCCACGGCGACCAGCGTAGAAACAGCCATCAAGATTAGTTGTTCGAGACAAGAGCATGGCATGGGCCACGGACAACAACTATAGTAGTGCTGTCTGAGAGCTAAAATTAAGACGGAAACTAGCTCATTTATCAACACCTAGACTAAAGCATTAGTGCAAAAACTTAGACACATACTCAAAACCGGAGATGCCATTGCGGTTTGCGGCGGTAGCGTCGACCTGAGGTGGTGTGACGTTGAGACGGCGGCGGTATTCGATCTTCGCCGACCAAAACGCCCGTAGAGATCGGATCTGTTTTTTTTTGAACTGTGTAGCCTAGAGCGATCGTTTTTTAGGCTTGCCGAGTTCAACCTATTAATATGGCGCTGGTGGACGGGACTGAAACCAAAACGTTGGTTACGCGAGTGGGCGTTGCCCCTGATTTCTCAGAAATTTGTTGGCCGAGATCAACCCAACATTCTCCCCTTTGATCGTAAGGCTAACATCATAAGACCATTCTTAATAAAATAGCATACTAAGATAATGTGTTGCATGACCAATGAAGTGACATCCGATCCCAGTACATATAGTTGTTGACTTAGTACTAATATACTTGATACTAATGGTTTGATCCTGGATTCTGTCTTTCACAACATGGTACTTAATGTCAATGTGTTTGGCAGCACCACTTGACTTGTTGTTACTCACATAAAAGACTGCGGGTTCGTTATCGCAGTATAAGGTGAGTGGTTTAGAAATGATGTCTACCACTCTAAGACCCGAAATAAAGTTATTAAGCCGCACATCCTGTCTGGTAGCCTCATAACATGCCACAAACTCAGCTTGCATCGTTGAGGATACCGTAAGGGTTTGTTTGGAGCTTTTCCACGAGATAGTTCCTCCAGCGAGTGTGAAGATATAACTTGACGTGGATTTCTTAGTATCAATACATTCCGCAAAAATCTGAATCTGAATAACCAATAACTTCAAGGTTATCATAATTCTTATATGTGAGCATGAGATGTTTAGTAGCTTGCATATAACGCAAGACTTTCTTAACGACCTTCCAGTGGTCCGGTCCTGGATTTGACTGATATCTGTCAAGCATTCCTACACAAAAGCTAAATCGTATGCGTGCTTACTTGAGCATACATAATGCTTCCGACAGCTAAAGCATAAGGAACAGACTTCATCTGATCAGTTTCATATTGGTTCCTTGGACATTGAAATGTTCCAAACTTAGCGCCCATAACAATAGGAACAGGCGAGCCAGAGCACTTATGCATATTGTATCTCTTCATTACTCTGTCAACGTATGCCTTTTGAGATAAACCTAATACTCATTTGGACCTATCTCGGTGAATCTCAATGCCAAGAATGTAAGAGGCATCACCAAGATCCTTCATATCAAAATTAGATGAAAAAATATCTTGGTCTCAAACAGCATATCCTTATCACTGCTGGCCAATAAGATATCATCCACATAAAGCACTAAGAAGATGAATTTACTCCCTCTGAATTTAACATATATGCAGTTATCAACTTCATTTTCCTTAAATCCAAAATTCCTTATGACCTTATCGAATTTGAGGTACCACTGCCTTGATGCTTGTTTTAAGCCATAAATAAATTTATTAAGTCGACAACCCATATGCTCCTTGCCCTCCACAACAAAACCTTCCGGTTGAGCAATGAAAATATTTTCTTGCAAGTCGCCATTAAGGAATATCGTCTTAATATCCATCTGATGTAGCTCTAAATCATAATGAGCCACAAGTGCCATAATGATTCTGAATGAATCCTTAGTTGAGACATGAGCAAAGGTGTCATTATAGTCAATCCCCTCTCTTTGTGAGAAGCTTTTTGCTACGAGTCTTGCTTTGAACCTTTCAATATTTCCCTTAGAGTCATGCTTGGTTTTGTAGACCCATTTACAGTCTACTGGTTTAACTCCGTTAGGAATTTCTACTAAGTCTCATACATCATTAGTGTTCATAGACTTTAGTTCATCCTTCATGGCATCAAGCCACTTAGGAGAATGTTCACTCATCATAGCATCCTTATAAGAGGTGGGATCATCTACCTTCCCTATATCATTAATATCCTCATTCATATAAACAACATGATCTTTTGGGATGGCAGATCTTCTCTCCCGCTGTGATCTTCTGATAGGTTCATTAGTTATTGCAGGCGTTTGCTGAGGCGCAGGAGACTGCTGAGGCTCATTATTAGGTGCGACATTAGGAATTTCAGAGACCTCAACAGTGGGTGTAACAACAGTATTCGGTACTGGATGTACAACCTTCTAAAGCACAGGAATAAATGTCTCTGGGATAAGCGGTGAAGGAACATAAACCCGCTTATCTTCAAGATCTATTTTCCTAGGCTCCCGGTCCTCGTTATTTTCTAAGAACACAGCGTGCCTTTTTATACAATCTTAGTTATCCTATCAGGACAGTAAAACCGATACCCTTTAGATCTTTCAGGGTACCCAATAAAATGACAACTTACTATTTTAGAATCTAATTTCCCAATATGTGGATTAAATATCTTAGCTTCAGCACGATAACCCCACACTCTTAAGTATTTCAAACTCGGTTTCCTCCCAGTCCATAATTCATAAGGTGTCTTAGGTACTGATTTACTGGGAACCCGATTAAGAATATGTGCAGCTGTCTTTAGTGCTTCCATCCACAAACCAGTTGATAAACTAGAATAGCTAAACATGCTCCATACCATATCTATTAGTGTACGGTTGCGTCTCTCAGCTACCCCATTCTGCTGAGGCTCACCTGGTGTAGAATATTGGGCAACAATGCCATTTTCCTAAAGGAACTTAGCGAAAGAACCAGGAATTTGCCCATAAGGGGTATGTCTCTAGTAATATTCTCCCCCACGGTCCGATCTTACCACTTTAATTCTTATGTTGTGCTGATCTTCAACTTCAACCTTAAAGATCTTGAATTTGTCAAGTGACTCAGATCGGTCCTTAATGGGAAAGATATAACCATAACGGGAGAAATCATCGGTGAATGTGATGAAAGAATCAAAATCATCCACTGATGTCACAGGGAAAGGACCACAAATATCAGTATGAATTAATTCTAAGAATCCTGTGCTGCGAGTGACTCCCTTCTTTATTTGCTTTACATATTTTCCTTTAATGCAATCAATGCAGTGGTCAGAGTCAGAGAAATCTAATGGGTGGAGAATTTCTTCCTTAATAAGACACTCCATTCTCCCCTTCGAAATGTAGCCTAAACGACAGTGACCACAGTTTCGATGAAGTCTCATTATTCTTTTTACGCTTAGCATCACATACATTCAAAAATACAAATGATTCATTAAGGGAAAGCATATAAAGCTTGTTTTGTTTAAAAGCAAAACTAACATTATTTGAATTAAATATAATAATGCATTTATTGTTACCAGAATTATATTTAAAACCATCATCGTCCAATAAAGAAACCGAAATCAAATTCCTTATGGAATGAACATAGACTACATTATTGAGACGAAGTATAAAGCCGCTATCTAAGATTAATGAAACAGATCCAACTTATTCTACTTCGGCTTCTTTTCCATCCGCGACTCTAAGACGTCACTCCCCCTTTCTTAGTGTTCTCGCGGTAAGGAATCCCTGTAAAGAGTTGGTAACGTGCACAGTTGCACCTGAGTCAATCCACCAAGAATTAAGAGAGAAATCATCATAAAAGAGTTTCATCAATGAATGTTATAGTATCATTACCCTTCTTGGTTAGCCACTTCAGAAAACCAACACAATCTTATTGAAAATGTCCTGGCTCCTTGCAGAAGTGACATGTATTTCCATTAAGTGCTCCAGCGGGAGCAACACGGGGCTTAGGTGCATTGTGCGCCTTAGGCCCTGACTTATCTGAATTCAGGGAGAACTGCAGCTTTTTCTTGGATTTGAAGTCCCCTTGGAACTTCCGTTTGTTGGACCCGCTAACTTGACGCACAAAGTCTTTTTTTGTCCTTATTCTCTCTTCCTCCTGGACACATATGGCGATTAAATCGCTCATGCTCCATCTTTCTTTCTGAGTATTGAAATTTATCTTAAATGTAGTGTAATCAGAAGGAAGAGAAGTCATAATAAAATGGACAAGGAAACCATCACATATCTTCATGTCCATGCCTTTGAGCTTTTCAGCCATATCGGTCATCATCATGATATGCTCTCTTATGCTGCCGGACCCATCATACTTAACAGATAAGAGTCTCTAAATTAAAGTATTGGCATAAACTTTAGTGGAGTCTTTGAATTTTTCTCAACTGAAGCCAAGTACTCTTTAGCATTTTCGGAATACGGGATTGTTCCCCTGATCCCGACTGAGATAGAGGTCTTCATAATCATTAGTGACAGGCGGTTGGACCGCTCTCATTTTTCAGTATTAGCGTGAGGACCCCGGAATATTGGAAATGTGCCGAATTAAAATTATACTAGTAGTATAATTCTTAATTAAGGAATAGTCCAGTTCCCACATTAAAATCATACTAGAAGTATAATAATAATAAGTAACAAATCCAATATTCAGGTTCCCGGATATGTCTCTCATGTTAGCACCCAGGATGAGCTACTAACATAGACATATCCTTACAACATTATATCACAAGCATACACGATTGTAATACATTAATAAAAATTTACAGCGGAAACATTAAGAGTAAACCAACAATGGAAGCTGAAATAATAAAACAAACTTCCCAGTGGAGCGCCACAACCCAAGGGCAACTTGACTGGGATTAAAGCCGAAGTATCAACGTAATCGCCTCAACTTGCAATATTAACTAGGGCGTTCTTTACCTGCAACAAGTGGATAATTCCATTGAGTACGGAAGATACTCAGCAAAACTTACACAAACTAATAAAAGAAAGTGTTTAATAGAACCTATACAAAGGATTAGAAATTTTATATGCATAAGGTTAACAACAGGAAGGTTATAATGGTTAAATTTTGCAGAAAGCAATACATCTTAACCTACACCTGCTAAGTTTTAGCAAAGCACTTTTATAAATCCTTTTGGACTAAAACAGTAAACAAATAAAAGTATAATCATAATTTGTATCAGATTTAAGTGGCTACAACCACTAGCAACACCTGGCATGATTCCCTCCCATACAAAATTTTATTTTCAAAATCTATACAAAACGCTATTCAAATTCAAGCGTTGTCTGTAACCGTGGACACGGCTATTCGAATAGTTTTAATCCCTGCAGGGGTGTACATCTTTACCCACACGACTTAGTTAGCCCGTAGCCCCTAGGATAATAGCACACTGCCTTTGGTATGCCGGCCGGGTAAACTAAGATTTGGTATTTATCAACAAGTTGACACTATTGAGCTGGAATACCCATGTGTGACTGATCCCTCAGTACAAGTTACTAGTAGAACCTGCCAACCGGGGCCCACATGTTGTGCCGGAATGCCGATCCAAAAATGTAAATTAAATGATGAAAGTAGAGTCATGCTAGTGCACATATTAATTCGCAATCGGAGCCCTTATGATACATACATGTGATGGAACGCATGTATGGCCTCACCCTCCTAAGAACACCTGATATTGATATAAACTCCACATGGCATACGACACGGCCCGAAGACTTAAGCATCTATGCCATATGAAATCAATACACATGTCCTTACTCTCCTGTTTTCCAACTCAATAGTATTAACCTTTTACTCAACCAAACAATACCATACACTGCGTGTGGAAGTGCGTTGGGGCTTGAATCATCCAAGATGTTGGTCCTTAATCAATCCGACAAGACAACCACATTTCCCAATCTCGCACTAAGGCACCCTCACTAGCATCCACTTGTCCAGATTTAAAATCAGTGTGAATAAACAAAACTTTACTTTCATTTCAGATTTAAATAGACTGAACAAAGAATCAAAATAAATGAAATTCATTTAATGTTTCCAAGTTTGGTAAAATAAAATTGACACACTACAGACTGCATGGCTAAGCAATCCCAGGCATAAGTAGTTTAATATAGAAACACTACCTTAAGTTTGGGTGTATGATCAGATTAAAGGTGATCCTCAAGTGTTGGGTAGTAGCTAGCTATTGACAGATCACAAATAAATTTTTAGAAAATTAGCATGCAACAGTATCACTGTGTTCTGTAAATCTACAGTTCAAAAATTGGGATCAACATGGTGCAAAGAGAATGCTTGCCTTGGTAGAAGTCCACTTGTTCACTCTTGTAAGCGTTATTGTTCACGTTGCGCAATTCGGGATCTAAAGAGAAAATACAAAAGCAATAAACATCGAGAAAATCGAGAAATCCAAAATGCTCAAATATGCGTGATAGTTACCTATTAATGAGGTTACGATTCTAGATACATTTAGGTATAGATTTTAATTTAATAAAAAATCAATTTCTTATGGACTGGTTAAAGTTAATTCAATTTTTGGTGGAATCATAACGACTGACGATACCTAGAGTTTAGGTGGTGTTGTTTTCTTTAACAGGACACCTAGTACTCACAAACACTCTCTCCGGGCATTCTATGTATACCTCCACGATGATCCCACAGTCAAAATCAATCATCTAATATGCTCTCTTCTTTCGGCAGACTTTGATGGTGATTGTGTGCACATCTATTATCTGCAGTCGCAGTGTTTGAGTTAATTAATCTATTTCGAATAACTTATAACACATCAGGTCGTTTTATTTAATCGGGTAAATTCTAATGGCGGTCAATTCATCCCTAAAGTCTCATATTAATTTATATACACTTATCCCTAAATTCTAATGGCGGTCAATTTAATCGGGTAAATTCTAATGGAATAGGAAAAAACAGAACGATTTGTATTTATATCCAATGATATTTTGTGGGTAATTTCAGCGAACTTTAGTGACAAACAGTTATTCCATTCTGTAAAAGCTAAAAAAAACATATCTTCCCTGGCTTATGGTTTTTAGGTTTAAAATAGCTTAAACTTTTTATAAATTGAATTAAAAAAGTATTTTTCTATTTAGATTTAGACTTTTTTATTTTTAAACCAAATAAAAAGCCTAAACAAACGGAGCCGTTGAGTTCCTCGACGCCATCGGCTTCTCGGAAGGAGTCTGACCATACGTGACCGGGTGCTGCCGCTATGGCAGGCGCTCCCGGCACTGATGGTTCCGGTAACCAATGTAATCGGGGTCGGGGTCAAGACACCGGAGAAGTTTGTGTACGGGGAAGACAGGTTCGAGGGGGGCGGAGGTGGTGTACGGTGATGGCAAATAAACATGGTAAGCCTAGTGGCTATCGAGGAGTGATCTGGTTACCCGGTGTTCCTCACAGTGCCTTCTTAATTGTGCCATCGGCTTCTCGGAAGGAGTCTGACCATACGTGACCGGGTGTTGCCGCTTTGGCAGGCACTCCCGGCACTGATGGTTCCGGTAACCAATGTAATCGGGGTCGGGGTCAGGACACCGGAGAAGTTTGTGTATGGGGAAGACAGGTTCGAGGGGGGCGGAGGTGGTGTACGGTGACGGCAAATAAACATGGTAAGCCTAGTGGCTATTGAGGAGTGATCTGGTTACCCGGTGTTCCTCACAGTGCCTTCTTAATTGTTGATTTTTTTTTTATTTTGCTCTCCAAAAAGTAGTTGCTACACGAGGCAAGTGGGACTGTAGAACTCCATAAGAAAATTTAGACCCTGATTTTTTTATATGGTGAGGAGAGAACTCATTTTCATTAATGTGATAGATCTAACTTAATAAGCTATGAAATATTAGCATTGACTATTTAGACATGTAGGTTAGACTGTGTGTTAAGGTGGAGGTGTGTACTACTGTATCGGGTCACACTTGTGAACGGTTCGCCGCTTCTAGGTCCAACGGTGTACGTTGGACCAAAACACTTTATCAGGGTTGGTACGACAGTAAAACACATCGGAATGGTCAATTGTCAGAGTGATGTTTTGGAAAATTTTTGTTATGATTAGTGCTAACTATAATGGTTATATCTTGTAGATAAAGTATACAATTCTCTACAGAATGTTAATAAATCTTGTAATAATAGCAAATAGAACTCCTATGGAGATTGTACCTAGATAGGTTCTTGCCTCATGTTGAGGCTTGTCAAAATTATACTAGCATGAATGATGAACTGGCGTAATTTGAAGCACTCTTAAGTACCTAGCAAGTTCGTTTTATGCATGTCTTTTTCAGTTGCCTGCTGCTCGAAAAACTTTCTTAATAAGGTAGTTGTGTTTAAGAATTTCTATAGGGACACCTAACTAGTTTTAGAGGAGATTACCTCCATATGAACTCCCAGATTACCCAACTGGCTATCTGACTTGTGCGCGCTTGTCCTCTGGTGCCCTCAACGATTTGTCATACGGCAGCATACCTTGCTGATCCCGATCCGCCGGTGTTTGGCACTCCAAGACCGCATGCCCCCAAGAACACACCACAACTAAAACAAAAGAAGGGCAATTTTTCATATTGCAGTTTGAAACTATCCTCGTTGCCCCTCCTCTCTGAGCGAACAATCACCCAGGCTTATCGAGAGAGATCGCCACCCGCGTCCGCAGATAACTGCGCGAAGCGTCTCCATACTCATCCACATCGATCTTGTCCACCTCGCCCACCAGATTAGCAATCTTCCTTCCCCTCCTTTCAGTCATCCAACTAAGCCACCAAAGGGTAGGTTGAGAATTCGGACCCAAATTGACATTCTGTCAAATCGGATATCCGTCTTCCTCACATCTCCGTTATATTCCTGAAGCAACACCGTGCTTCCCCACCATCCATGGCAAACCATCTAGGGCATGTTCCTTGTCTCCCTGATTCAGGAAGCCAGCCACAAAAAATATTGTGTTTCGCCAAGCAGGTCGCATCGCCGCCAGAATCGTTTGTATTTTTATGTGAATAATAACCGTAGGCGAAACAACTTCCTCATCTTCGTCCTCGTCATCGCTTAACAGTTAACACGACCTTCTCCATGTTATCAGCAGCCAAATTCGGACGCCCCAGCATTGCTTTCACACCATCTTCTTTCTGAGACTCCTGAACTCCTTCAAGGATCACCGATCCGAACGCTGTGCCTGAAAACTACGACAACCAAGGAGGACAACACCCCGAGTTGCAGATCCAGGACGAAAAGAGAACCGGAGCCGGTAGATTAAAGGTCTCCTCTTGCAGATCGGATCAGCAAGCGAGAAAAGGATGTGATACGTTAAGGATTAACGTACACAAAAACCAGATCCAACCCTAGTTCCTGACAAGTCTCACTACTTGATGTGGCCTATTTGCGTACGCTGTGTTGCTAATTTAGGCCCTGATTGGAGTGCGGGGATTTCGTACAGTTTGTGGGGGAATTTGTATGAAATTCCTGCATTTCTAAATGCTTTTAGTGGTTTGAGTAATAATACGGGTGAAAAGTAATTGAAGCTAACCTGCAATATTGTCATGCCTCGGAATTAAGCATTGATGCATAGGAACTGAGACTAAAGTTTGGAGTCGATCATCGTTGGCTTGTATATATAACCATTCATCTTACTCATTAAACATTACGAAGATCATTTTGGAAAAATAACATCAATTTGTCACTGATATGTGACCTAGATCCCATTTGCAAACCTCACATAGGATGCAACGCTATTGAGAAAATTTTCCTTTTCATCTTTTGTTAATAACTAGCAGATTTTTTTTGCGCAATTGTGTGGCTGGATATTGCAACATATTGTATTTATTATATAACTCTATTGCCTCTTGAAAATATAGTTGTATCTATTATATACAATTGTTATAGTTGTAATTTCTATACATGATTAATCTGCATTATTATAATCTGACCCCACCAAAATAAGTTGGGTAGATCTTTTTTCTCTCTTGATTAATAAGATATATTATTATTTATATATGATTAATCTGCACTATTATAATCTGATCTCACGAAATAAGTGATGTATATCTTCTCTTTTTCTCTCGATTAACAGGAGAACTCCTATATTTTTTTAATTTAAGTATTATTGTAGGATTTTTTAAGACCTTCGAAGCAAAGGAGGTACCGTGAATATTACTAGATATGTACAGATAACCAGAGCCTGTCTCTTTGATGTCACCTCTTATGTCTTATTTGGTATATATGGTTCTATAGAAGAAAAACATCTTGTGAAATGAAAAAAAAAACTCTAAAATTGATGGAGTACGTTTCAACCAGGGCCTTATTTTGGAGGTAAAACAAAAAATTCTGATCCCTTTGATTTCAGTAGGTGACCCTGGTCCAATTAGGTTGAGGCCAGGCCTCTCAGCCCATACAGTGGCTTCGTCAGGTTGAATTCTGCACGCAAAAATTGGTCTACCTGTCTGTCTGTAAAGCGGAGTCTTTGGGTTGGGTTTGTCAGGCTCTTGTCGCGGAACATTTATTCATTTTTGTATCTTCAACGTTTAACTTACTTTTGAACGATCGTTTGGCAAACCTTGGGAACTGGGATCACTTCGACAAAGCTATGTCGTGGCATTATCAGAAGCAATGTGCAAAAGGATACGGTTTTCCGTGCCATTTGAGCGGTTCTGTCATATTTCAGTCGGAAAGAATTGTACCAAATTATCATGTGGAAAAGCTCTCGAGTCGAATCCGCATTTCTTTTTCACAAAGATCTTTTTTCAGTATCTGTTTCGAATGTATGTAGGATTCTTAAAAGAATTTTAGTAATCTACGTGTAAGGCAATATCTTTTTGGAACTGCACGCGCGGATCGAGGGCACGTATGCAAGGTAACACAATGGTACAGTACACGACAGCGTGCTTCTGAGAAGCAACGAAGCTGAGTGAGAGAGTGAGCGAATACTGAATAGATTGAGCGATGATGCAGCAGAGCCGGAGCAGCGAGGACGGACCACCATCGTGCGGGCCCTTTTGATGGGTATCTTTCGGCCCCCATCGACCTGTATGCAGTGAGGTTGATGACAGTAGGTCATCCCAAGTCCAACAAATTGGAGGGGGAGAAATGGGCCCAGATTCTTGTGTGATTCGAGGTCCTGTTGCTGGTACTTCCACCTTTCAAAGCAACCGGATCTTCTGCGGCTCACTAGTGTGGAGCCCACTGGAATATTGAATTTTCATATTCCAGCCCATTGCTCTATATGTTTTCCCCCTTTCGTTTAGATCTTGTTCAGGATCAGTTTTGAACGTATAGTTGGTATAACAATTTTCTTATGACAATCGTATGTTTCAAATTGATACTTATTGCTGTAGATTCGGGGTCACGTTGCCGATAATCAAGCATAATATAACTCTCAAACTTTCTCTCAACTTTATTACTCTTTTGCTCGTAAGCTTGTGTGTACAGTGTGCATCCCCCACCCCTCCCTATATAGGGGGAGTTGGGTGCCTTCGTGATAGAATAAACCATATGAGATTAAACTACACCAACCGGTCTCGTGGGTCGACTGTCCCTAATGGGCCTTTATATAGGTAAACTGTCCACAAAATCGGATCTTCGTAAATATGTCGATATACAACACTTCCCTTGGACACTTTGTCAAAATCATGCCCATATCTCATTAAAAACTTATTTCAAAAAGCCAGTAGGAAAAACGGTAATAATAAAAAGAGTACATAGCTCGTGTTCTTGTCATTACACATGCTGCTCATTAAAAGCCTTCAATTGAGAAAACTTATTGGGACAAAACTCAATGAAAAGGGGAAAAAAGAGTACATCTTTTCATCCTAATGATGAATATATATGAAGATCATATATTTCCCCCCGAAGACAACAACTCCTTAAGTCCTCCCGTACCAATACCATAGATATGTTTTTCAAAACTTGGTCCCGGTAAAGACTTGGTAAATAAATCTGCAAGATTATTATTGACGAGGATTAAAACCTCTATTTATTATTTAGTATATAGAGACCGTACGTCTTCGTGGTCGCAAACCCTAAGGCTAACGACCTCACTGGTCGTAAGTATTCCAGAGGTTACATAGTACCCGATCTGGTCGGACATGGTTCCAAACTTAGTCTCCGACCAGTAAAATGCTCACAAGGTTTTGAATTGATGTCTGGATCTACGACTAGACATATGCTTTATGGTGTGACGAATAGAACATGTGTTATATATTCCATACCACACGACGCTACGATACTGGAGTACGGTTACATGACTCATTGATATATAACTGAACAACAGTTGATACATTATCAACTAACACCTCTCTTCGACCAGACGCGTTGCTTCCCGAACAGGCGTCTCCTCCAGAGATAACTGCCAACCCTTCATCAACTATATAAGGAGGAATGCGGACTGAAGTTAGAGGGCCGGAACAGTGAAGATCATTTGGGAGACACTCTCAAGAGCCTTGTATTCCCGAATTAGACTTTAGTCTAAGTTATATACATTCTTTGTAATAGCTAGTTCAAATCAATAAAGAGCAGTCTCACTACTTTCTAGAAGATACATGCTATTTTCCTCTTCTCATTCATATATTCATAAGATCGGCGATTTGATCGTCGACAGCTGGCGCCATCCGTGGGGAAGAAGGCGCAAATCTTCTAAATAAATTCTTTGCTCATCAAGTCCTCGCCCATCCTTCTGTTCATGAGATCATGGCAGGAACTTGTGACGAGGAGAATTGGTTCGATCTGGACGACTACTCCAACCTCGACATGGACGCCTTCATCCAGGCCCTGCAGGGTGATTGGACGTCGTCCTCTTCTTCCTCTGCTGGTTCGCAAGTCGCTGACAACGCCGATGTCGAGCAGATGGATGAGGATGCACCACTGCAACAAGTGGAGCTTCCCGAGGGACAGGACATTCCGATCAGTTTGGAGTGTCCAAAAACCTCTTCAAGCCCGGTCTTTTCGACCGGCAAAAAAGGTGATAAATTTTCAGCCCTGCAATCCGAGAGTCAATACACTCTCGACACCATCATGGTTGATAGGTATTCACCCACGGTTTCTGGGAATTCCAGGAGCCAACCGACATCTGGTAATGGTGTCGATGAAACCCTCACCGGCCATGGGCCTTGTGGGGATGATAAAGCTCAGCATACGATCGGCAGTTCACCATATCAGGCTGAGTCCGCCACGGAGGCCTCAAGAGGTTCTCATCTCCGACCGGTCTCCATCGTGGAAGTGTCTGGTAGAAGTACTGGGAAACTCTCCATTGAGTACAGTGGAAACTCTTCGGAGGATCGATGCTGGAAACACGAGGTCAATGCGATCGAAAATGCTGATCGCAATGCCTTGTACGGTCCTGCACCCGCTACCTCACCACCATGTGTTGATGGAAATGGCGCGGGCAATCAAGCACCATCTACCAGAGGCAACAGAGCTGATGGACGTCCATCAGTTAATTCACCTAGTTCAGCCCCACCGAGAATGACAGGTCAAGTGCGGCCAGGCACGAGGTTAAGAGAAGGTTCGGATCTGCGAACGCCAACAACCTCGATGAATCCTCCGAGACCATCCGTAACGGTACATAATCTGCAGCGCATTCGTGATATTTTAAATAATACTGATCCTGCTTTAGCGGAAGCTCCAGGTTTTGACCAATTGGTAGGACAGGTGTCGGAGATTCTCCAACAAACCGTACAACGTACGGAAGAATACCGAGAACGGAGGACATCGCAAAGTCAAACCATGACTTCGTCCCAGCGTTCTTCCCTCGGCAGAGGGCAACATGCGTATGTTGGGAATCAATCAATACCACAACCTCCTCGACGTTTCCAACCAATGAGTCATGAGGGAAAGAGATTGTTCCGAACAAATACACCTTCCTCTCGTCGAGAGGGTCATTCGCTTGGGCGATCGACGGCGCACCGCCTGTGGCACACCCAGTAGATCTCGGCGTCAGCGTGTACACATATGTGTATGGTCGGTCACCCGGAGGAACGACACGATTGTCGCGCACGCGGAGGAGTGTGGTAGCCTGCTCGGGTGCGAGTGATGGAGCATCGACGTAGGGTACAACTAGAACTAATTTTAAACAAAAAGGTTACCACAAATTTTGAATTGACAAGTTTGATCAAAGACAACATACCCAGTAGCCTTAGCGAGAGTGTTATCGTGCTAATAACATGTTGTATATCCGGGGTTGCATTGCCGGCGGTCAAGCACTCAACTCACAAGAATATAAAAGTAGAACATGAGATATAATATATAGTCTCAAGCTTTCTCTCAACTTTATTGCCCTTTTTGTGTGTAGGCCTGTGTACAATGTGTAGCCTCTATCTCTTCTTATATAGAGGAAATGGGTGACTTCATCGTAGGATGAAGGATGCAACTAGCGCTCGGATGTACGGTCCGAACGCTAGCGCCGTACGTAGCACTCCGGCGTTGGATTTCGGAACATGCTTTTCAGCCGTCCATCTAGTGCATAAAGAGAACATGCTTCCGAACGCCTCGCGCAGCGCAGACATCATCAATAATCCCCGCATAACTTCGCCCCCAGACTCGCTCATCACAAACCCGATCTCCCCGAACATCTAGCTCGTGATGCGCAGACAACATCAATGATCTCCTCCGCACATGAATCCCCCATAAATTCCTCCCGTCCGATCTCCCAGCAATCCCGAACATCTCCCACAACACAAGCTCGATCAATAAAATCAAAACAAAAGCATCCGGAAAAAAAACACGTTGAAAAAATCTTGTAACATCACCATGAATAGTATGCAATATTTTTTTCTACTGATGCAATATTTTTTTATATGGGGTGCAACATCTCAAAGAATAATACGCAACATCCTTTACAATGGGTTGCAACAATTTTTTCAACGGGTCAAATCTTGCAACATCGCCGTGAACAGTATGCAACATTTTTTTCTCTACTGGATGCAATATTTTTTTCTACAGATACTTCATTTTTTAATACTGAGCGCAACATCTCAAAAAATGGTACACAACATTCTTTACAACGGGTTGCAACAATTTTTTTCAACGGGCCGCAACATCACAATAATTCACCATTTTTGCAACATCAGACTCGGAACAATGGCCCGAGAAAAATTCGTTACAGAGTAATCAATCAGGAATTAACTATCAATACATGCTGCCTACAAGAAACTTGCTCCATGTCAACTCAACTAATCAACCTCAAATCAGGTGTAAACCCTAAGAACTGTCGGAAAGAAAAAAGAAAGAATACCTTACAAGCTGCAAGAATCGAGCATTCATCAAGACATGGATGCATGCCGCCATGAGATTGCTGTTAGCCAGCTGCCTAGCCTCTGCACTCGATGATGGCAGAGCAGCCCCCGGGAGTAGGGGTTGGTCGAGCCGCCCGGCCGATAGTTGTAGAGGCTACAACCTCGGGAGGCAGCATGGCGGTACAGCGGCAGCCCAACGGTGGAGAGGCGGTGGCTCGGCCGGAGGAAAGAGAGAAGAGAGCAGTCGACCGGAGAGTGCTCTGGAGAGGATGAAGGAAGGAAGAAAGAGAGGAGAGAAGAGAGAGAGACCTTGTGGAAAAGTTGGGGAAAAAATGAGGAAGCAACTCAGAAACTGAAAGCGACTGGTGGACTATTGAATGGTGAATGAGCGCGTCCGATTTGGTGTGGTCGCTCGGTCTAACGCTTGGTCCAAATGGTCATCAAAGGTTTTGGATGTGTTACATGTGGACGGTGGATTGTAGCGTCCGACGCTAACGGATCGCCCCGGACATCCTCATCCTATATAGAACTAAACTACCGTAGTAGGTCTCGTGGGTCGGCTGACCATAACGGGCATTCGTTTAAGTAAAATATCTACACAATCAGGTCTTTGTAAATGGATCAATATACAACACTTATTATCCAATTTTTGTTCCTCGCTGGGTGAATAAGTTCTATTTAGGAAAGCTTAAGAACTTTATGGGGTTTTGTTGAGACATGAGATCCTATTCGAACAGGTGAATTTGCACCCTTTGAAAAGGCCGATCTTTACAAACTTCAATTAGCATTTTCCGCTAATAAACCGATCAATTCAATAGCACCTGTTTATATCCTGCATCATGCATTAGTGCTGGTAGAACTAGTAGTTTCATCGTGGTCCAAATCCGGGTAATTTTGTGTAGCGTAGCCCCAAGACCGTGGTGGGATCCATCCCAGCCAAACGAGTCTCCCACCGGCAGGGCAAGGAAACAAACCAAACGGATCCTCTTCATCCCTTGACCCATCAGCTCTACTGCTACTACTATTTTTCCTGTGATCCCCCAGCACCCATCTCCTTGAAAAGAAAAGAAAAAGATAATACGAAAGAGTTGCAGCTGAAGCAGACCAGAACTGGTCCTTCAGAAAGGGAAAGGATTGGGAAGAGAGGGAGTGCTGGTGGTGAGGTGAGGTCAATAGGTCATGGTCAAAGCAGAGGGAGGCAATGCAACAGAGGTGGGTTGGCAGCATCAAGAAATGCCCTCGATTGCTTCCTCTGGCCCATGGATAGACCGACGGTATTGGCATCGGCGTTGGCAAGTTGCCATGGTGGCGCCTCCCTGGGCCTGGACCACATTGACCGGTCAGACCCGGGCCACGGGCACGCTGCACACCGCGACCCCTGCGTGCATGCGATGCGGTGCGAGCTCAGCTCACGCCGCCCCGTGAGCCCCAGCCCCAGCCCCAGCGCGCTCCGCGAGTTTTCAAGTCGAAACAAACCCCACACGACCTGCCGCGGATCCGGATTAGGCTGAGCACTAGCTAGTACGATCAATTTACTATCTTGATTAATTAATTAAAGCGTCCAGAGCTGGGTTTGGATTTGTAGCATCTTCCCTCCCTGCGTCCTGTGGCACCGTAATAAATAGCCAGGCAGCAGTTCAGACAGTACTCGAATATTTTCGGAGATAGCTCCAATTCTCTCCCCGGATCGTTCTAAATCAACCGAGTAGCTCCCTCCCGAATCCGACCAAAAAAATTTGAATATAAAAAAACATTTCAAATTGTATCTGAATTTATTTGGTCGGTCGGAAGATATTCACTCCCCTATTAATAATCATTGCAGCGGTTAAGTTACCGCTGTTCGCGCGGATGCCGGTGCGGGCTCAGGCGCTCTCGGCTCGGGGGAAAGCGACTTTGCCTGCCTGCCCCGCATCGCATTGTTTATGGCTGTTGTTCCTCTCGTGTTATGTTTTAGCTGCAGTTTTTCAGCTGCTTGCTTTCTGCTTCTGGGGGGCAGACCAGACTTACCAGCTGCTTGCTCACTCGCAGGCTTTGGCATTTTATATTGCGGCACCGTCTCAAATCTCAATGGCCGTGTAGCCAGTTTCAGGCGCATGTGGATGCCGAGAACCTGAAAGTTGCGGTGAAAATGGCTCGCGCATATCCAATTTGAATCCTGAAATGTACGTCACATCAAAAAAATTTCCAACCTCCTGAAGTTGTGCCCAGGTATCAGATCCAAACGGCAAATGACACAACCTGTGACACTCGCCTGTGTCGCTGGATCAACAGTAGAGCATTACGTGCGTAGGGCTGCCGCTGCACTGTGTGTGTGCAACGTGCGTGGCGCCCATGCCATGAACGCGCGCAGCGGCCGAACCTGAAGGCGACGACGGGTGGTTGGCTGGGCGAGCGTCCGAGTCGCCCGGTCAGGGGCACGCACGTACGGCGCCCCCTGTGATCGCACGTTGGGTCAGTCAGGACTTGATCAGGTCACGCCACGCGCACTGTGTCTCGCCTGTCCCGCACGCGTCGTCCTGCACGCGCGCGATCGGGAGGGAGATCGATGTGTCTGCCCGCCACTCCCACTCGATCGCGCCGAGCCGAGCCGACGTGCCGATCGAGAGGGATTTGCGGCCTTCCTTCCTGGGCCTCGGTGTATGGCAGAAGCGAGGAGGCTCTCCGTCGGCCTCCTCCTGCCCCGCCCACGTACTCCACCGAGCGAGCAGGTACGATAACAGCGGCCGGCCGGTAGCTAGCACCCTGTGCGGCAATAGTGATTTGCTTCACGGATGGATTTGACCCTTGGAGCCACCCGACGCGTCTCCGTCTCTTGGTGTCTTGTTTGTTCGTCTGTTTAATGCCCTTCCTTTTCGCCCTTTTACTTGAGCTATCTCATCTGCGCCTACGTACGCATGCCAGTATACGTAGTTGGGTACTGATATCGTCCGTCGAGTTAATTTCTGTACCGGCGAGCGACAGAGAAGGTGAGTTGTGACTAGTCCGGGGCTTTGCGTGCGGTGCGCCCCAGGCGGTCGGTCAAGATAAGAAGCGCATTTTTTAAAGCCTTGAGCTTTGGACATGTTCAGCTCGGCTTTCTGTCCTGTAG
This sequence comes from Hsuehochloa calcarea, assembly GCA_036346395.1. Taxonomy (NCBI): domain Eukaryota; kingdom Viridiplantae; phylum Streptophyta; class Magnoliopsida; order Poales; family Poaceae; genus Hsuehochloa; species Hsuehochloa calcarea. The sequence goes on from CM070597.1 coordinate 36,116,770, forward strand.
TGCAGACTGTTTTGTTGTTACCCACTTTTGCCTTTATGCTCTCTCTCTCTCTCTCTCTTTTTTCTTTGCTTCGTAAATCTGCCCTCCCGTGGCCTTGGTCACGGTCATGGTCGCAGCGGATTCACTTAATTAAGTTGAACTCGTACGCAAGAAAGAACGCTCCAACCTGGCATCGCTGCACGTGCGATGTTTTGCCATCCATTTTCTCTTTTGGGGGTTTGGAAATTTTGGACGCTGATGACCCAGTTACTAACTCATCTCCCGTGTAACAATGACCTTGTTTTAACCTTGTTTGCGACAAATATTTCCTTCAGAAAACCATTGAAAATGAGACACGGCGTATCCATAACAGATCGACTTTGTCCAATTTCGTTCGACGCTTACGCATACCAAATTTGGTACTACGTACTGTATTAGGTTTGAAACTTTGAAATGACACGAGTACTCCTACTAACTAGGAGTACCTCTCGCGCGCGTTGCTGCCGGGTCTTATGGTGCCTTCAAGTATGTTCCAAGATTTCATTGCCAACAAATTGATGTCTTTCATCACTGTGATTTCCAATTACTTAAATGGGGGAAAAAACAAAATAAGATTTGAACAATTGAACTAAAATCCACCCCCCCCCCCCCTCAAATTAAATTCTTGGCAGATAATAATATTTTAGGTGAAACAAAATTCAGTTTTTTTTTTGGTTGATGACTATGATATTATTAAATATACTGTCATCTATTGTGACAACTAATTTTTTACCATTATTTCAAATTAATGAACACATATAACATAGATCAATGTTATTAGTAAATTGAATGGGTTGTGCATTAAGTAATCCTTGCGTTATTCCGTAGAACGGACCGTTGTAGGGGCCGAGTGAGGGCCTAGGCCCTATTTAGTTTTGGTCCGCAATGGAATTGAACTAATTCACATCGTTGGTGCCCACTGGTCTAAAAACGACGTGTTGGCATATGATGTTATTTAGAGTTTCAACTGCATATCTTGCTATATATTGTGCCTCCTCTCAGTTTTTGTCCGGGGTCCGCCCTGGTTGTTCCCTAAATTATAATGTGCTTTCGGTGAGTGCTTGAATTGCAGAGACGGATTATGAATTGCCACAAACTGAACATAAAAAGAAGTCACGTTACATGATGGACACCCTTTATTAAGTGTATACTGAGCAATTGCATAACACCGTCATTTGTTTGATTAATACCAAGTATAGTAGCATCGCAGGTGTATCTCATTTCCATCTTCAAATTTAGTGTACTTAGAAAATTTGTAACATAAGTTCTAAAAGTACTTAAAACCAAATTTGCAATCTATGTTGTACTAAAAGAAGGAAAAAATATGTTTTTTTCGATGTAAACAAAGATGGAATTTGTTGGTACGTATTGCCATGTACGTGTGTTACTTGAGAACTGAGAAGACGAAAGAACCTTTTAGATCAATCAGGTTTCAACATGGAAATTTCCATTATGTTTGAAGGCATATGCATGTCTTGTGAGGTAAATTATCTTGGTAACATGCGACATTTGTCATGTTCTACCAGAACATGTTATGCTAGTATTTGAAGTTTTTTTTCTCTCCATATAGAACCAGCTTGAGATGTTAATTAAAAAGTATAGTAAAGCAAACCCTAAGCTCTGACCATTTTATTGTGACGGTGACTCAGGATATTACCGGCTCTGTTTCACAGTATATGGCCATTTTTCTAGGAAATTGTTGTTTCACAACATAAGTTCGACGTGGAAATCAAGAATGGAGTTATTATATTATTTCTACTATTTACCTCTGCTTTAATGCTATAGAGGAGATTAAGTGCTTAGAGTATTATAATATTTTAGACAAAATTGGCTACATAATACCGTAAAATACGGCATTTGCCATGAGACACTTTAAAATCAGGACTAGGCTAAAAGAAAATCTCAAATTATGTCACAACACTTGCGGACATTAAAATAATAGAAAAATGGGTTTGTGGGCATCACACTTGTGTGGTATTTATCAAACGGCCGATGGACACTGTAAATTTATCGTCATTTACCAAACGAGAGCGATTAAAATAATATTATTATGAAAATCAGGAGAGAGAAGGAGGTTGAAATGTCCTATTGGAAATGGCGGTGGAACGACCACAAACGTGCGCACTCGGAGTCGGAGGTGTGGTCGCTGTTCGCGGAGGCGGTCGGACGCCGCGGAAACAGCTACTATGGGCCGAGAACAGGGTCAGCAGTGCGAGCATGGGCGCGTCCTCGGCACGAGTAGGCTGTAGGTTGTTTCGATTTGGCTGGGGTCGACCCGAGGTGGGCCGGCGACAGTGCAGCCATGGAGCGATGGGGCAGCTCGGCGGAGGCGATCTCCAACGATGTTGAGGCTACGGGAAAGTCCAGGACGACGAGGCGACCGTGGTAACATGCTAAGAGAAGCCGACGGCGGCGTGGAGCAGCGGAGAGGGCTTTGGGGCTTCTGATAGTAAGAGTAGTGGACGGAGGAGGGATTTTTGTAGCTGTGTTGTTGCTTCGTAAGCAGTCAGTGGAGAAGAGTGTGCCTGCAGCGCCTCTCGGCCTGGAGGGCTGGAGGCTGGTGTCAGGTCACAATGCCGAGAGCTCAAGCTTTTAGTCTGGTGGAGTGGACTGCTGCTACTGCTCCTTTCGATAGAAGATGGGAGACAATGGCTATAGGCCTATAGCCGCTCAGGTGGCCGGTTTGCAGTTGTTCTCCACGGGGAGGAAGACAAGGTCACCTTGGGAATTTCCATCGGCTTCTCTCTCCTAATCCCTCTTAAATATTATTTTAATCGCTCCATTGTCCAATGGCAAGTGATCACAAATTTGGTCCATCAGCCAAATATAGATTTTACAATTTGTTTTGGCAAATGGCACACAAGTCTGATGCCAGGAGCCAATCTTGCCACTATATATATATATAGAGCAAGCCACAGAGAAGATGTGCAAAATGTCTAATTTGCCCTCAGCATAAACTTGTTAAAAGAAAAAATGTATGTACCTACACCCACCTCCTCGTTGTAATCCCTAAATTGTCCTTTTTTTTGCTAACATTATTTTAGATTTTCATTTCTGAATTTAAAAAATTCTGGAATTATCATGGATGAATTAAAATTGCTTTTATTAGAAATCTTTTACTTTTCTCGGAATTTTTGGAATTAAATTGCTATTTTTTTATATGAAAAATAAAGGGTGAAATTGGACAAACGTGAGAAATTCTCTCTCTGAAACACAGTAACACAGTATTTTTTAACCGCCGAGTGTGTTATAGCAATTGGCCACAATTTTGGAGTGCCTTTTATCCAAACCACGATTTGTTGCATGATTGATCTGCGCGCATTTGGACTTATGTTGTAAAATAGGAGTAAAATAAAATGTCCTATATAATTATTTCCTATGTATAACTGCATCATAACTCTGTGCAACGTACGGCAAAAAATTGCAAAGACAAGCAGCACTCTCTTTGCCCAAAGTGTCATGCACTGGTACATGCATTGGTTCTACAACATCTGTCGTCCATCTGGGATGATGCGAGAGGGATCAACGGCGATGGGGAAGCCCTTGTCGTCCGTTGGATTAGCGACATGAGCCATATCGCTCAACAATTAGAAATTAATGCATATGTTATCATTCCAAATGGCGACAGAATCTAGACTATAAAAGGCCAAAAAAATCGTCAAAAATCAATTTTATTTTGGGAAAAAAAGAAAGAGGGGAGATGAGGAGAGGTGCTAGCCAAGTGTTGTCCGTCCGTAGCGGGGGAGGGGCAAGAGAGAGGAGCAGATCCGATCGCCCAGGTCGCAGGTAATTTTTTTGTAACTCTGTATTTAATTTCGAAACCCTGGTAGGTTAGGAAATATAAGTAGTAGATCCATAATTGAATGTATTATATATTTTTAGATGTATCGTTATGTAGTACCTCTTTTTAGATGTGTGTAGTTTAGTTTTAGATATGTGGTTAGTTGTGTCGATAATTTTTATGATGCAATAATTGAAGGATTACGGGTAGGCGCTATGATAGCACAAAACAAAAATTTACCGCGCAACCAAAGAACCTCCGCAAGTAATAGATCACGAGATTACCGCTAGACGCACCGACTCGTAGCGGAGTAGAGTCGATGTAGCGAATAGATGCGGTCGTAGTCGATGCGCCATCGCTAGCGAGTAGTCGTTGCCGCTAGATCGCTTCCTCCGAGTAGTCGGACTCGCCTCGTATGTTCTCCTTCTGCTCCGTGATCGCCACGAGTTGCGGATCGCCCTAGTGATGATGCTTCGCAACAAAGACCTCCGAGGTATCCACACATACAGGTAGAAACACCGCAAGACCGGTGTGCTAGCACCTAACGTGGTTGAGGATGGCGTGGTCATTAGGGTTTCGGAGTTCTTCAAAACCGTATTTCACCCTATGCCACCGCCTCTTTATATAGGCATCCATGATGGGTCTCTTACTCGAGGCCCATTAGGAACTTATATCCTATACGAATTTGGATCACCATCCAAATCAAATCCCAACCCTTAAGTGTGCGACCCTACGAGTTCTTGTGCGATTGGTTGTGACTCTAAACTCTTTTCCGACCACTAGTCGTCGTGACACCTAGCAAAGACGTAACGATTCCCAAGTACACAAAGAATATATCGAACGAACCTTAACGTAATATGATCTATGATCAGGTCCTCATCACTTACGATCAGTTCATATCTCTATACGACCAGTATGTGATTACGTTCGATCGTCTACGACCAGATCGGATCTCCATATGACCAAATCAGAATCGATCGAACTAAGTGACCTACTCATGCATTCTCCATTTGCCTCATGATGTCTAGTTGAACTCCAGGTGAGATATGGTGTCATCCATGGACTGTTCAATACTTTCTCGATCGAGTGTCGGATAACTTCATGTGGTCGACACTTCGACCACTAGTGGCATGGCCATGCACTTTCTTTATCCGATCACCACGAGGGGCCGAGACATCTCTCCTGTTATGCAAGGAGGGCAAATCCCATCTCGACCAAATACATCCCTCCGCATGTTTCATAGCATACCCAAAGCTACCTTTATAACTACCCGATTCACGAGTAGCGTTTGGTAACCCCTAAGAGTGCTATTACACATGTAGGGAATCATGTTGTTCTCAGGTCTAAGGATTATACATCATCATTACTTGAGACCAACTAATGACACATAGATTCATAACAATCTCAAGAGTGTCACAATGATGGGTCTATCCAGCTCCATGTTCTCTAACATGTGCTCACATTACCGATTCGATATCTCTATATCTATGACCGGTGAAACATGGCAATCAATCAATACATGTACTGGTTGTAGAGTCATGGTTGTTCCGACCAGTGACATTCGACCAGGGATACATTTAGAATGATATCATATAAGTTAATGAGTTTCACCAACAAGTCACATACTCATTGATCTATAACTGATGATTCATTCAAGGAACATGATAACATATTATCCAATATCATGAACATAAGGAAACATAATCATCTCTGTGATTGCCTCTAGGGCATATTTCCAACAATAATTGAATGGATTAAATAGATTTAGATGTATGATCATGTAATATAATTCGTTATAGTACATCTTTTGTAGGTGTGTGTAGTTTAGTTTTAGATATGTGGTTAGTCGTATATATTTTTTGTATGGTGCAGTAATTGAATGAATTAGGTAGTTTTAGATGTATTGTGTTGTAGTATAGTTTAGTTCAAGATATGTCGTTAGTGTTTCTTTTTTAAATTATACATTTTTAGTAGAATTACATAAATAAATGCATGTTTAATAAAATTTTAAAAATAGGCTTCTGTCCTCGTTTCCAATAGCGACATGCTCCTGTCACCGATTGGATTAGTGACAGGAGCTTTGTCGCCCTCCAAAGAGTATGAAATGCCTATGTCGCCATTTGGAATGATGATTTCCTTCTGAATAGGGCTAATATTAGCTTCCAAACAACAATAGACATTATGTTTCCATTTCATTTTAGGCACAATGTAAGCACTTACCTTTCTGTTTCTGTTTCAGTATGCTTAATATTGTTTTTTTTATTATTTTTTTAATTTTCTTGTTATTAATAATGTACGCACTCACTTTTTTGTTTCATATTATTACAGGTATGGCATCCGCAGGAGATTCTATGTAGTGGCCCTACGAGCTACTAGACCTAACTGTTGATGTAGGCCACCGTAGCCGCCTCAGTACCGTCCAGCCCCAGCCTGGTGAGGTACCCATCGAGCTCACCGCCTTGCGCCTGTGCATGCCCATGAGGGCCTGGAGGGTCGACTCACATTGGGTTCCTAAGTACCTGTAATTGTGACCTTTATATACTCAATTTCAATCAGACTTGTGCACGTGTACTCACGTATCCTGTTGATCGTTATGACGCAAGTTGAGAGTATCCGGACTGCTTTCGCTTGCGAGGATGGTGGAGGCCACGTGGGAAGACGATCAATGCCTGCTGACGGCGTTGGTGGACCGTTGAATGCCGGAGATGCACATGTTCCATCTTCCGTGCAAGGAGATGGCTCCCTAGTTGTTCTGTACTTAATATCTACGCCATGTAATTCGCACCTAGATTACGAAGTATATTGTCACAGTTGAAATCACATCTTTTAAATTTAACTCCCTAGTTGTTCTCTACTTAATATTTCGTTCTCTTTTTTAGAAATAACCGGTTGTGCATAGGGATGAAAAATGACAAAGAATTATTTGTATTATTTGATTACCACATTTGATAGCATACGACTACGGTATAGATTTTCCCATTCGTTTAACAACTTCTCTCCTATTTGTATTCGAATTCAAAATCGCACAAAAATATAGTACGGAATTTTCCTATCCAAATTGTTATTTTATATGAACTATTCATATTCGTAGTCGCATTCGATAAAGCAATATAAGTATTTTATTGTAGTATACCTAATTAGTTGTACAAGTTTTTTAGATTCAATGTGAATTCATGTTCTTTTGATGTGAAATAAATATATTAGAAAGATTAAGTGTGACTATAAAATGATAAAGCGTCACTAATATCTTCACATTACATAAGTTATGAGGATAACTGGATCCGACCGAATTGATTACATATTCGATTCGAATTCGAATTCATTATGGCATTCGAATTCGAGCATATTCAAATTTGTATTCATTTAAAAAGTGCGAATACAACTATGGTTTCGCTATTATTAGATTCATTTTCACCCCTAGTTGTGCAACAATAACTCAGGTGCAATTAACATATAGCCACTACAGGATATTACCAAAAAGCTTATTAAAATTATGTAAAATTTGAATGTGTGTTCTCTCAAAATATAAATATAAATTTATTTCAATTGTTTATGCAAAAAAATACAACTCTTGTCGCCATTTGGTTTGGCGACAAGAACCTATCGCTATTTAAAATGGCTATGTTATCTCTATCGCCATTTCAAATGTCTATAGAGACAATAAACACTATTCAGTTGGCGACAGGAATCCTATTGCTTACAGAGAAAATAAACACTATTTGGTTGGTGATAGGAATCCTGTTGCTAACCCAACTGGCGACAGGGGCATGTCGTCATTTGAAATGGCGACATGAGCCCATTTTTGTAATTTTTTAAACATGTATTTATTTTTTAAAATTCTATTAAAAATGTATTATTAAAAAAAAATAAAAACTAACTTATTTGGCTGTTGCGCTATTTGTAGATTCCCCTCTCTGCTCCACATCTTTGATTTCTACTCGGGTGTCCTCACTTTATAATAATTGGTCATGTTCAAGAGAATGGCATATTAATTGGAGTGGTGTAGTCGTATACTCCTCCAGTCACAAATACACATTGTTTTAGAATACGTGCAATCAAACTTTTCAAAACTTTGACTATCGATATTTTTAAAAAATATTTAGATTCAATATATGTAGATCATATGTATAGATTTGTCTCGGAAAATATTTTCGCAAATATTATAATTTTATTGGGTGTTTTGTAGATATCATGTGGTCTGGTCCTAATCTAGGTGATGAACAATTGACGTTGTTGTCGATGAGTTTTGGGAGTAAACACTGAGTTTTGCAAAAGTTGGCATGCTGTCAGGGCACTAGCAGTCTAACCGGCAATGGGGTACGGTCTAACCAGCCATGGCCGAGTAGTCAGACCAGCCAGGTGATTAAGGTGCAGGTTTTGGGAATTGGGCACTAAACAATTGTGTGGGAGTATTTAGGAATGTGTTTGCACCAGGTGCCATTGAAATTGGAGACTGAACGCAAAACTAGATAAAGATTAATTGAAAAGTCCAAATAAGGTGTTTTCTAGTTTTGGGAAGCGGTCTGATCGACCAATATATGGTGGTCAGACCGAGGACGATCAAACTGGTCCACTATTACCATTTAGCGTGGTCAGACCAACTAGGGTGGTTAGATTTGTCAGTGGTTGGCGGTCTGTCCGGCCAAAAGCTGGTGGTATGACCGGCCTGGGGGCTATGGTCTGACCGGCCACGGCTGTTCAGGCACAATGAGTTGTGCTAAATTTTGTGAATTGTCTAAAGTTATGGGATTAGTGCATATATGTTGCATGATGCATGTTTTGATTAACGTGGGTCAAGTAAAACTTATGCCTGAAATTGATTTCTTAGTCTATTATTGTGTAGGACGCTTGGAGTCAACTACGGTCAGTGACGATGATGATCGAGACATGGTTTGGTAAAATTAAGGTCCAGAACGATTGAGGGTGTCTAGTGGAGTGGTTGGTCTCAAGCAAGGCACAAGATGGATAAGAACAACAAAAATGGGAAGTTTGGTGTAACGTGTTGCTTTAAGTGGCTTGAGCCAGTGCAAGTATTTAAGTGGTCTAATGAGAGCCGATTGGGAGAGACTTACCAGCATGAGGAAATTCATTGATGAATCTATGCATGGCGAAGCATGTGATTGCTTTACGAGATTGGACTTTGCAAAGGATGGAAGGTTCAAGAAGGTGTCACTAAAATACAGTGTTAGTGACCTTAGAGAAACCGTGCTGCATGACAAGATAAGGGAGAAGTGGTTTAGGTCACGAGGAGTACAAGATCACGAAGAAACGGACTCAGGAGCACCAGATCATCATCTGCTTTGAGAAGCATGTGTGAGTGTGAGACCCATTTATGCGTGGGTTTAACGGGTGCCCGTTAGTGTTTTCTCTCTAGAGATATCCTCCACTATATAAGGGGTGATGCATGATTTTTACATACATCCAACCAAGCCTAGAAACCCTAATTTGAGATTTGAGGAAAACAGAGAAAATAGAAGAGTCTAGGGTTGTAGAGAGAAGCATTGAGAGAAAATTTGTGGGATTGGGGTACTCATGAGCGAGCTTTTGTACTCCATAGTGGAGTGGTCGTAAACCTTCAATTTCTCAATATCAATCCATTCAATTTGTGCAAAGATGAGATCTCTCTTGTTCTTGCTATCTTTCTTATGATTTTGGGTTCTTGTATTCTAGGGTTTTGTCTTGGTCTTTTTCTATGATCTAGATTGCTAAGACTTGTAAAAGTTGATATGAGGTCATCTTGATCATCTTTCATCCACGAGCAAACCTTTGGATTAAGTTTAAGTTCCCCTGGTTCTAATTCCTCTTGCTCTCAAACAAGAAATTCATCGAGCCATGGCCAGATTGTCTCAATCTTCGATTAGAATAGATTCTTGACTTTCTTGTTGAGCTTTGTTTGAAATCTCAAGTGATTTGCACTTGTAGATCAAAAGTTAGGTCTTTTGTGGATCTAAAATTGTACTAATTTTGCAGTTAGCCTGGGGGAGCGGTCAGACCGATCGTAGAGTGTTGAAGTTTGATTTTCTTGGGTTCGGCTCTATTCTTTTGCTATGATTTTGAAATCTTGATCTTCATAGCTTCACATAGCTATTGGAGATAAAAGTGAGTAAAATTGTAGTAAGAGAAAAGGTGGGATCCTATTCACCTCCTTTAGTCGCTAGCGCGGTGAAACAATTATAACTATATGTATAATAAAAATTAGTGGTCAAAGTTACATTTTGATGACCGTGTCAATATCCCAAATGACGTGTATTTGTAACCGGAAGGAGTAGATGCAGCGATGTCAATGTTTTGCATCATTTCACACCATCTTGTGTTGGAGGGCTCATCCATGGCACAGTAACCCACCTTCTTTGCATCCATCTTGATTGAATTAATACCGTTATGAATATCACCCGAATGATTGCTCCCGTCCGCTGATGGCCTGCGTGATGGTTGGCTTGTTGCCACTGCCGACGGCTGCCGACTCGGCAACACACTCCACCTTGAGCGAGATGATCAGACAAACAGAAACTCCTCCATCCATGAGCGAAGCTAGTCCAAGCAAGAGGCATCGGGGGTTACGGGCTTGCAGCGGGGCTCCCACAGGAGGACGACAAGGATAAAAATCGTGAGGATAATGTGAGAAAGTTAGAGGAAGGCATAAAAGAGTTGGTGTTAATGGCCTAATGCAACGACAACGATTTGCGTCGAGAACGGCCTTTATATCGACTAGTAGGGTGTCTGTGCATTGCAGTGTCTTTTATCCAAACCACGATTTGTTGCATGATTGATCTGCGCGTATTTGGACTTATGTTGTAAAATAGGAGTAAAATAAAATGTCCTATATAGTTATTTCCTATGTATAACTGCATCACAACTCTGTGCAACGTATGGCAAAAAAATTGCGAGAAAATTGCAAAGACAAGCAGCACTCTCTTTGCCCAAAGTGTCATGCACTGGTACATGATTGGTTCTACAACATCTGTCGTCCTTCCGGGATGATGCGAGAGGGATCAACGACGATGGGGAAGCCCTTGTCGTCAGTTGGATTAGCGACAGGAGCCATATCGCCCAACAATTAGGAATTAATGCATATATCATCGTTCCAAATGGCGACAAAATCTAGGCTATAAAAGGCCAAAAAAATCGTCAAAAATCAATTTTATTTCGGGAAAAAAGAAAGAGGGGAGATGAGGAGAGGTGCTAGCCAAGTGTTGTCCGTCCGTAGCGAGGGAGGGGCAAGAGAGAGGAGCAGATCCGATGGCGAAATTCCGACCGGTAGGAGTATCATGCAATGTGGTTGTGAACAAGCACAATAAAACACCCGATACTATTCGATCGTATCTCCGATTCGATCAACCACATTGATCTTCGCGTGCCCCAATGGATTTACGATCACTGTCTGCCCCGATGGTGAAAACCGACCGGTAGAGGCAAGTCGTGATACGACCATAAAAGCACGATCACGGAATAACGAATACGAACCCATCTTACCACCAAAACGCATGGACGATCTCATCGACCACCGCCAAAAACGATCTGCTACCAGCAGAAACAGATATAGATCACATCTATAACTTCCACATATCACAATATGCATCTAATCCGAATCTAAAACTAGACGAGAGGGCTCTGATACCATGAAGGGTTACTGGTAGGCGCTACGATAGCACAAAATAAAAATTTATCGCGCAACCAAAGAACCTCCGCAAGTAATAGATCACGAGATTACCGCTAGACGCGCCGACTCGTAGCGAAAGTAGAGTCGATGTAGCGAATAGATGCGGTCGTAGTCGGACTCGCCTCGTATGTTCTCCTCCTGCTCCGGTGATCGTCACGAGTTGCGGATCGTCCTAGTGCTGATGCTTCGCAACAGCACCTCCGAGGTATGCACACATACAGGGTAGGAACACCGCGCACTGGTGTGCTAGCACCGGCAACGTGGTTGAGGATGGCGTGGCTGTTAGGGTTTCGAAAGTTCTTCAAAAACTGTGCTTCACCCTATGCCACCGCCTCTCTTTATATAGGCATCCATGATGGGTCTCTTACTCGAGGCCCATTAGGAACTTATATCCTATACGAATTCTGATCACCATCCAAATCGAATCCCCAGCCCCTTAAGTGTGCGACCCTACAGGTTCTTGTGCGATTGGTTGTGACTCGGAAACTCTTTTTCGACCACTAGTCGTCAGCGGCACCTAACAGCACGTAACGATTCCCAAGTACACAAAGAATATATCGAACGAACCTTAACGTAATATGATCTATGATCAGGTCCTCATCACTTACGATCAGTTCATATCTCTATAAGACCAGTATGTGATTACGTTCGATCAGTCTACGACCAGATCGTATCTCCATATGACCAGTCCGTAACTGATCGAACTACGTGACCTACTCATGCATTCTCCATTTGCCTCACGATGTCTGGTTGAACTCCAGGTGAGATATGGTGTCATCCATGGGTGATCAATACTTTCGATCGAGTGTCGGATAACTTCATGTGGTCGACACTTGACCTTTAGTGGCATGGCCATGCACTTTCTTTATCCGATCACCACGAGGGCCCAGAGACATCTCTCTGTTATGCAAGGAGGGCAAATCCCATCTCGACCAATACATCCTCCGCATGTTTCATAGCATACCCGAAAGCTACCTTTATAACTATCCAGTTACGGAGTAGCGTTTGGTAACCCCTAAGAGTGCTATTACACATGTAGGGAACCATGCATGGCATCCGCAGGAGATTCTATGTAGTGGCCCTACGAGCTACTAGACCTAACTGTTGACGTAGGCCACCGTAGCCGCCTCAGTATCGTCTAACCCCAGCCTGGTGAGGTACCCATCAAGCTCACCGCCTTGCGCCTGTGCATGCCCATGAGGGCCTGGAGGGTCGACTCACATTGGGTTCCTAGGTACCTGTAATTGTGACCTTTATATGCTCAATTTCAATCGGACTTGTGCACGTGTACTCACGTATCCTGTTGATCGTTATGACGCAAGTTGAGAGTATCCGGACTGCTTCCGCTTGCGAGGATGGTGGAGGCCACGTGGGAAGACGATCAATGCCTGCTGACGGCGTTGGTGGACCGTTGAATGCCGGAGATGCACATGTTCCATCTTCCGTGCAAGGAGATGGCTCCCTAGTTGTTCTCTACTTAATATCTACGCCATGTAATTCGCACCTAGATTACGAAGTATATTGTCACAGTTGAAATCTCATCTTTTAAATTTAACTCCCTAGTTGTTCTCTACTTAATATTTCGTTCTCTTTTTTAGAAATAACCGGTTGTGCATAGGGATGAAAAATGACAAAGAATTATTTGTATTATTTGATTACCACATTTGATAGCATACGACTACGGTATAGATTTTCCCATTCGTTTAACAATTTCTCTCCTATTTGTATTCGAATTCAAAATCGCACAAAAATATAGTATGAAATTTTCCTATCCAAATTGTTATTTTATATGAACTATTCATATTCGTAGTCGCATTCGATAAAGCAATATAAGTATTTTATTGTAGTATACCTAATTAGTTGTACAAGTTTTTTAGATTCAATGTGAATTCATGTTCTTTTGATGTGAAATAAATATATTAGAAAGATTAAGTGTGACTATAAAATGATAAAGCGTCACTAATATCTTCACATTACATAAGTTATGAGGATAATTGGATCCGATCGAATTGATTACATATTCGATTCGAATTCGAATTCGTTATGGCATTCGAATTCGAGCATATTAGAATTTGTATTTATTTAAAAAGTATGAATACAACTATGGTTTCGCTACTATTAGATTCATTTTCACCCCTAGTTGTACAACAATAACTCAGGTGCAATTAACATATAGCCACTACAGGATATTACCAAAAAGCTTATTAAAATTATGTAAAATTTGAATGTGTGTTCTCTCAAAATATAAATATAAATTTATTTCAATTGTTTATGCAAAAAAATACAACTCTTGTCGCCATTTGGTTTGGCAACAAGAACCTATCGCTATTTAAAATGGCTATGTTATCTCTGTCGCCATTTCAAATGTCTATAGAGACAATAAACACTATTCGGTTGGCGACATGAATCCTATTGCTTACAGAGAAAATAAACACTATTTGGTTGGTGATAGGAGGGGGGAGAGGCGCAGCACCAGGGAGGGGGAGGAGGCGGCGGCCTGGTGGGGAGGGGTGGAGGAGGCGGCTAGGGTTTGGGGTGGGAGGCGCCCACCCATTTGGCTGGCTCCCCTTTGGGCCTTCTGGGCTACGGCCCGAGAACCAGGTTGGCGGGATTTCACGAAAAACCCCCTCGAAAACTCTGAAATTTTCATTTCTACTTATTTTTTTCTCTCGAATCCACTTATGTTTGCTCGAATAAATTTCAAGATATTACAGTTTCTCAAATAATAAATAAATAAATAAATAGAAAAGAAAACAGTAAAGGCATTTAGAGGAATGAATGTAAGAATCACATCAAACCTAAACATCACCACTCGGCTACATATGCCACCATCTAGGCCAATTTCCTACTTCTGTGAGTAGTAGCATGCAGTAGCACCGAAAAAGAAAGAAAAATCAAATAAGCGAAATAAAATACCAGTGCAAGAAAATAAAAAAAAAAAAGGAGGAGAGGACAAAGAGAGTCTACAGGGAGGCCCACCACACAGGTAGAGTGTCAGTGAGTGTGCTGGTCCCCACCCTCTCTCATCCAAACTCCTCACTCCCCCACCCACCAAAAAAAATACAGCCCAAATCAGGATATTCTCGCTCACACACACTGAAAAGTCACAAACACATACAAGTAATACAACCCCTCCCCTCCTTTTCCTTGCTCTCTTCTCCACTCTAGCTTAGACTAGATCTCACGTTCTTCAGTTTCTCACTACCCGCCCCTTCCCTTCCCCTTCCCCTTCCTCTCCTCTCGGATCTCCCCATATCTCTGTGTGTCGCAGCAATCCACCTCCAATCCAAAACCCGAAAGCTTTCAGCTCCAGCTCCATGTTCGCTTGCCCGCCTTTTGACTCGTAGCTAGCTGCAGGAACCCAAAAATCCAAGAAAAGCAACAGGTTAAGAAAGAGGGAAAGCAAGGAGGGAAGAAAGGAAGAAAGATGGTCATGATGATGGCGACAAGTCGCCCCATGGCCATGATTCGGTCCATCATTCCGTCTCCTCCGATGCCTGTGCTCTGGTGGTAAAAGGGGCTCGCCGTCCGTGTTTGCGCGTGGTTCGTGGTAGTAGGCGTTTCTTGGGGCAGTCAATCGCCGCGCTACCCACAATGCCGCAGTACCAGGAGCTGCCCTGCGGCGGGCAGGTGCTCGACATCGACACGGCGCTCAAGGACGGCATCCTGGGGTGCCGCCCGGAGCCCGGGGACGGGGCGGTGGCTGATGGAGGGAAGCAGCCGGTGGAGCTGAGGAAGATGATGGACGAGCTGGACGCCGCGGGGGATGGCGGCGCGGACGAGGCCGTGCCCGCGGTGTTCATCTGCCCGATCTCGCTGGAGCCGATGATGGATCCGGTCACGCTCTGCACCGGGCAGACGTACGAGCGCGCCAATATCTCGCGGTGGCTGGCGCTCGGACACCGGACCTGCCCGACCACGATGCAAGAGCTCTGGGACGACGCGCTCACCCCCAACGCCACGCTCCGGCAGCTCATCGCCGCCTGGTTCTCCCGCCGCTACACCCGCTTCAAGAAGCGCTCCGCCGACTTCCACGGCCGCGCCGCCGAGCTTGTCCACGGGCTCCGCGGCACGGCTGTCCCCAAGAGGCAGCCCCTTAAGGGCCAGGCCCGCGTCGCCGCGCTCCGGGAGTTACGCTCCCTCGCTTCCACCCACCAGTCCGTGACCAAGGTCATCGCCGAGGCCGGTGGCGTGGCGCTGTTGACCTCGCTGTTCGGCCCATTCACGTCCCACGCCGTCGGGTCCGAGGCGGTCGCCATTCTTGTGAGCGGCGTGCCGCTCGACGCCGACGCGAAGGCGGCGCTCATGCAGCCGGCGAAGGTGTCCCTCGTGGTGGACATGCTTAATGAGGGAGCGGTCGACACCAAGATCAACTGCGTACGACTCATCCGCATCCTCATGGACGAGAAAGGCTTCCGGCCAGAGACGGTGGCGAGCTTGAGCCTCTTGGCTGGCGCCATGCGCCTAGTCCGAGACAAGCGGCACCCGGACGGTTTGGCCGCTGGGCTTGAGCTGCTCAATTCGATATGTGCTGTGCACAGGCCGGCTAGGAGTATGATTGTTAGCATTGGTGCGGTGCCGCAGCTGGTGGGGTTGCTGCCGGAGCTGGCGACGGAGTGTGTGGAACCAGCCTTGGACATCTTGGACGCGCTCGGTGCTGTCCCGGAAGGCAGGACGGCACTGAAGGATTGCCCGCGGACAATACCCAATGCCGTGCGCTTGCTGATGAGGGTGTCGGAAGCCTGCACGCGGCGTGCGCTATCCATGCTGTGGGTGGTGTGTCGGATGGTGCCTGAAGACTGCGCACCCGCTGCCCTGGAGGCTGGACTGGCTGCCAAGCTTCTACTGGTCATCCAAAGCGGTTGCGGACCGGAGCTAAAGCAGCAAGCGTCGGAACTGCTCAAGCTTTGCACCCTGAATTGCACATCCACCGTCTTCATCTCCAAGTGCAAGCTCACGAAGACAATTCAGTGAGAAGAGATGGGAATAGTATTGTTCTGATTGTGAGTTGATTCGATGATGCGTGGTTCTCATCGGTTGGTCTCGCATAGTATGGGTGGAATTGGCAGATTGGCGGATGAAGACGATTATGTATAGATAAACTTGCAAGTATGCAGAACTTGCTGTGTCATGAGAAGGCATAAGGGTGTATGAATTGATCGCGAGGCCCATGTCCATGACATGAATCTGATCATCAACAGGAAGCTTAGAGTAGCAATGCAGCATAAGCACCGCCCAAGTTGGTGGCAAGCCGGCGGATGTACATGCAAATTGATGTGAATTTGGTCAGCTCAATAAGCACTCGAGGCTGGGTGTTGGTAAGTACAGCCAGTTTTGGCATTAGTATTAGAGAATTAAGCAAAAAAAAACCCTGCAATTTTAGATTTTGGCAATGTGGGTATGTCCGTGCTGTAGATGTTCTTCCTTTTTCTGGTTTTCGGTGTAATTGATGGTATAAACTGGGTAGAATTGTATACAGTACTGTTGCTTCAACATTGGAGTACACATTGCCATAGCTTGGGAAAAATTTGAATTCTTCCTGCATCTTTCATTACTTGATTGTTCAGTCAAGTTTGGGAGGTGTACACTTTGCCTAGAGCTTGTACTCAAAAGCTTCAGGAAGCGTAACTACTTCTGTTGTGAAATCGAAACTGTTGAAAGATTCTGTGACTGCTTGTGATGGTGTTCTCAATGCAGTTAGCAAGTAGCAACCCAGTGTATTCTACATGTAGATGCAATTCATGCTCTATTTGCGGTCGCAGCACGCCAGCATCTGAAATTTAGCAATTGTTGGGTAACCCAGCTTGAATTCAAAATGCATAATCAAATAACTAGCAATTCTCTTGCTTTGCGCAGTGTTCAAATGATCCCACCTCAAATTCAAGGAATAATGTCACGTAACTCATGTTTTTTTTTCATTGACCAGGATTTTGTGTGTGTGTGTATATATATATATTCATTAGACGTATCCTAGGAAAGCAGGTTTTGCATATCACATCAGGGTATCCACTATCCAGATGTCTGTATGTCTCCTTTCCTCCTAGTCAGCAAGGACAAATAAAGCCATTTGCAACACATAGCATAGCATAGGGTTGTCTATGATTGATCAGAGCTTTAAACCGTGCAGGCTTTTGCTTTTTGTGGCCAAAGCCCAGGGGAGAGGCCAGTACAGAGGCGTCGCTGCCTCACTGCAGCTGGAGGGGAGCTAGAGTGTAGTAGAGTTAGTCGAGTTGTGCGGGGTGAACGGTGATGGCCATTTAACCGGGAAGAGGGTAAGCAAGCAGCCGCCGCCATCCGACTCCTCCTTTCCAAGATCCACGACGCGACGTCTCCATGTCACGCACTAGCTAAACCCTAACGCACACCCACACGCGCACAGCCCGTCCCTTTTTTCCCCACACACCACTGTTGGACGCGCGAGAAAAAGAAGAAAGGTGGCCCGCGCGCGTGGCCAAGCCAGCCATGTGGCGTGGGCATGCATTAAGCCTGCGAGTTGACGAGAAGAAGATGAGATGACACTCGCCCAAAGGCTGGAGGAGAAGGACCACGAGTGTGCATGCATCCACTGGCAATGCATCGACCGGCTCATTGATTGACGTGTTCGTGGAGTCACTGTGGCGCCGAGCACACACGCAATTTGGATCGATACGGGTCGACAGATTTTAGTTGTAGCTGTTGTCGTGTAGGCTGCCTTTATACTTGCAAGCGCACAAGGCAAACTAGCTAGCCCAAGTGGCCAGTCAACTGCATTTGGCTGGAACTTGATAATAAAAAAAAAGGCTGACGATTCCTATTGCAGTGTTGATGTACTGCATTAGCCACTATACCAAGAATGTGCGGCTGTTGGGTGGTCTCTCCTCTCCTGCAGCGCTAGCTACCACTACAGTACCACTACGTCTCTCCTAGCATGGTGAATGGAACGCTCCATTCTATTGCAGCCCATTCCATTTGCGACGCGAGGACCCCATCGGACTCTGAAGTGCTCCTGCAGTTGCATCACCAACGGCGGATGCTCCATGTGCAGTCAATACTGAAGTGTTCAGAGGGGGAGAAGAAAAAAAAAACTGCAGCCCGCTCAGGGAAAAGTTGTTCTTTTGAAATTTCGGTCGCGTGGCGCCTCCGTACACCATTCGCCGGTGAGATCACATGAGCGACGCCATTGTTTACCCGGTGTCAGTCACGGACTCACGGTAACGATCAGCCAGCAAAGGTTGCCATGCAGATGCAGGGACTGCCTTTCGTTGCAATGCAAAGATTTTGCTTATGCTTAAAGCCTCAAGCTCAAAGAAGCACGTATAAAACATTAAAACAATTCTGGTATATGCTTAAAGTAGAACGTATAAAACAAGTCTGGTATATGCTTAAAGTAGAACGTACATATATACATACACACACACTTATATATATCGTCATGAGAGGAAGACGAAGCTACCATAAAGCGTACGACAACACAAGACGTGCAAAGGAAACGAGCAAAACGCGAAGACAACTTACGACGGTTACTACTTTCTGGCTCGTCGTTAAGCGGTTAAGCCGTCTTTACACCACAAGACGTGTAGTACGTAAAATAACTGATAAATTAATGTGAGCGCGTGAGACCGTTTTAAGTCAGACTCGAGGGATTTAGCATATCACCCGTGTAAACACAGACTTCAGTACGCAGAGATGGGTGACGTACGACAACAAAAGATGCTGGCTGCCGTGTTCTGAAGTTTTCGTGGAGTTGCATTGCACACAACAATTAACTCCAGCTTCGGCGATAGCATTGGTCGTGCATGGTACTTGGTGGTGGTGTGCTGGTAGCAGTAGCAGAGCAGAGATGAGGGCCCCTTCGAGTCCCTGTACACTGGGTCCTACAGGGTAACAGGAGGGAGAGAGAGAGAGAGAGGCCCAGTGATTCAATGAGCAGGACGGGGACGATGGCGGGACATGTGGCCCATCAGCCCACCTGTGGCTGCCCCCACAGGCAGCGGCAGCGGCAGCAGGGCATGGGGGTTTTTATCGATCCGCGGCTGCAAACAATGTCGCCACCTATGTACCCTGGCAAGTGCCAACAAGTCTCCCGGCCGCTTCTCCGTAGAAGCAAAAGCAACCGCGAATGCGTATCACAACACGCGACAATTTTTGGCCATCCTCCCGGCTTTCAGCGTTCGTGTCCGGACTCCAGGCGCCTGTTCCAGGCAACCCAAAATAAGCAAAGAACACGCCCAGTAGCCCTTGCTGTACAAGGTTGGGATTTATAAGTGCAGCTCCTATTTTCACTTCCGAATTGCCAAAGCTATACACAAAACAGACTGCTATTTGGCTCCCCAGGCAGTGAGCCACAGATGCAGCGACAGATGCAGCGGTAGAGTCGGAATAACATATGGTACCATGTACATTTTCGTAATTTTTCATATGCAGTGGAGCACCAACGGCCCGGCGAGGGCACGCCGGCAGGGTTCCGGCAGCGGCACGCACAGCCCCGGCGAAAGTGAAACACATTCAGTACGTGCATGGCTCGCTTTCTGAATTTCTGTTTTCTCTGCCCGGCTTCCCAGTGGAGCCTAACTGTGTTCATGTCTCGGCTGGTCAAAGCGAGAGGGATCATCCCCACCACTGGAATCTGGATTTTATAAAATTACCACCACCAGTGGTATCAGTACCATGCGGTACAAGCCACCCGAGCCAGCAGTCTGTCGGGCAATAAAATGTTTCCAACAATTTAATTCTGTCCCATTAAATGTGCACAGTACATTGAATTTTCTCGAGTGCCTTCACCATAAATGTGCAGTTCCAGATCGGCCTATTGCTCTCCGCCCTGCCGCCGCAGAGCCTAGGCCGTGATACAGCATCATTCAGAAATCATAACGAGGCTTTACTTCGACAGGTAACAGACAAATGTCACAAGAAGCACACAGAGAGGTAGTATCAGGCATGACAACACCCCCCGCAAGCAGAAATTTAGAGAAACTGCATTTCACAAATCATGCTCCACTATACATCAAAAGGCCAAACTCTGGAAACGAAACTGAACGAGAAGTCCATGTAAAGCAGGATCCTTCTGTGAAAGGTAACTGTTGTCTGCGGTTCTCTCTTCTATAGTAATAACTGTTGTTCCCAGCTGCAGCCGGCCCAAGCACCCCCTACCTAGGCTGCTTCATTGCCCCAGTAGTTCCTCAACTGCGACATACGGAGTAGCCCGTCGCGGCCTAATCCAGTAGTGATACTCGTCATGATCCATGGAGGAGGCATTGGGTACAGCTCAGCCTATATCTATAGTGAGTTATTTAGTTGTCTATTTCTGTTGGATCAGACTGTGTGTTGATATCAAAAAAGTGGTTGCAATGTTAGGTCATTTGGTTGACAGCATGTCGCCAATGTGCTCACATCTTCTAATAGGTGGTGAGAATACTCTCTTGATAAAATATTTGAGTTGGACAAAAAAATAGCTAAGCTTATGACTTCACTTCCGAACTATTGAGCAATTACGTAGTTAATTATCGGACAGTATCGGTTCTAGTGTCCATCTTATTAGCCCACTTCATGCATAATTATCTGTGATATATTCATGTACCACGTACCATCGAATGAAAGGTTAAAAAAAAGAGAGAAGATGTAGATAAATATTTGCCAAGTATAATGCTGGAACACATCAAGAGTTAAAAATGGTGCATCACTTTTTATCAAGTACGAGGAGCAACAAGGACCATAAGCTGCATTTGACACACAAAAAAATATGCAAGCCAAACTTTGATCCGGTGTATCAGTTTTTTCTAACCTCATTGTTGGCTAGAACAAAATACCACCATACACAATTATCACTATTTGCAGAGAACTTCAGAAATGATAAAAATATGCAGGTTCTGTGACAATGCAGAGAAACTTAAGACAACATAATACAAAATAAACAATGCTGGTGAGAAGGAGATTTTGCATAACACCAACCATATTGTCATTGAAAGGTTTACCATGGCAAAAAATTAATTGTTTGCAAATTAAAGAAATTTATTTGAGTACTCGGCCTCTTTGATGTAACAAACTAAACTTTTAAAATCTTCTTCCGTGCAGTCCTAGCAGCAAGCTAAACTCTAGCCATGCATGCCAAAACACAAATCCAGAATAACATAAGGTAAACCGATTACTAATACATCTAACGGAAGAGAAAAGTGGCTGAAAGAACACAAGGTAAACCGATTACTAATACATCTAACGGAAGAGAAAAGTGGACGAAAGACAGATTTTTCATCTACACACATGGAAAACTCGGGCTACCGCGGCCGGAACAGATCTAGGGTGATTGGAGTTGGGGCAGTGGCACATGGCACTTTTGGAATTGGATCCCGGCCTTTTCAACAATAGCAGCCTCCCGTGGCTTCCCTTCTTCCATTGTGGCGACCGCGTTGGCATCAGCTTCAAGCGACTCCACCTCCATGTCCTCATCGATGGCTTCCTCAACAAGAAGCTCGGTTAGGGTCCCAACCCGAGAGCACAAAGATGTGAAATCAAGTGAGAAAACAAAAGGAGGAGAACTAGGGTAGCACGAGGAGTCGTTTGGAGGTGACCGATAGTGAGATCCTCCTTCTCCAATGGTGTATTAGGTGGCGGCGTTGAGAGCGAAGCGAGGAGTAGAGAGGGGAATCAAGAAACTCAGGAGATGAGTAAGGGGGAGAATGGTGACCCGATTTCGTTTCCTACATCGCTCGCGCATCCCATGTGGACCCGTGCGGCCGCGCGGCTGCTTCTCTCGACTCTGGCTCGGGAGTGAAGGTCGATTCGGCCGCTCCTCTCGGGCCTAGATCTATATGGAATCTTGCATCGCTCGAGTCAGGCCCAAACGTCCAGGCAACCAAACACTCATTCCCTGCATCTCCATATGTGAGCTAGGGCTTATCCAGTCAACCAAACACACCCGTAGGGCATATACAACTGTTTGTTTTTGAGTTATCTCTAAACTAATCCACACCATCTAACAACAAACAATGATACTAAAAAAACTACTCCAATAAGTCGTCTCTTAGCACTTTTTTTAAACTTGCAGTCCCACATGTTAGTCTAACCTTGCTATTAAATTATCACCCTCTCTCTCCCTTCACATTCTCTTATACTGCTCTCACCTCCTCTCTCCATGTGTCCTCGTCTTCTCCCACCACGTCGCCCCCCGTCACCTCCTTCTCCCTCGCCATCACTATTTCCCATCGTCGCCATCCCCTTGCTCCTTCTTCCTTGCCATCACCCCCTCCCCACTGTCGCACTCTCCCTCACCACCACCACCTTCCCCTTGCTCCACGTCAACTTTGGATCTGAGCCGTCAAATGTCGATGCCTTCTCCCTCGTCAGCACCGCCTCCCACCGCTGCAACCCCCCCTGCTCCCCACCTCCGTCGGATATGAGCTGCCGGATGTCGTCACCGCTTTCTCCCTCGCCATCACCGTCTTCCACCGTTGCTGCCCTCCCCTTGCGCCCTGTCGCCTTATCTGAATCGTCGGATGCCAAATCCGGACAGCTTTGAGTCACCGGTTGTCGAATCTGGCCAGATTTGCGACGTTGATAACTATGGAGGTCTCTGCCATCGTTGAGGTCACATCGTCGGCGGTTGCTCCCACCCTACCGGAAGCGAGGCAGAGGGGCCAACGTGGCAAGTTTGGGCGTCTTCCTGTGGGCAAGGCCCACAAAACTCATGGAGAAACAACGACATCACTCCAACAAGGAATAATGTCATCGCTTGAGTCTTGTTTTGCGTGATGCGATCGTCGCGTTCGGCCTCCTTCTCTATCACCATTCTCTCTCCTCCGTATCATTCACAAATCCTAGTTAGCACTGTTTAGAGAGCTGATGTAATGTTATTTGGGGATGCCTTTAGCAGTTAGCACGGCTATATGGGCCTCTTTTTGGTCCCACGAAATAGGCCCATTTGTTCTGCAAATTACAGCCCGTTGAAACAAACAGCGCAGATACGGACTAGGCCTGAGAAGAGAAGCATTACTGGCCCAAAACAACTGTGTTAGCCAACTCGTCCGATGGCACTACTGTCCGCTAGTTTCGATTAGTCTAGTCTAATCGCAGTACTGTAAATAGGCCACAGAAAATTAATTGTGCAATCAAGATTCAAGACTTCGACAAAGCTAGTCCTTGAGAAAAGATCTACGTGACACAGTTAATTTGATGACATAACTCGTTTCGGTGTCTCGTATATAATGGCTGTTGTCTGGCTGATACCGTCATTTCTGTTACTGGCCATTGACAATCTCACATCGACGAGGCTGTCCTGGCAAGTGTCCTGTAGGTTGCAGGATTTCCTAATTTCCCATTAGTGACTCCGAAAGCTCAATTGTAAAACATTGTGCTTACTTCATGACGTTGATCAGTACTTACTTCGTGACATCGATCCTCCTTGATGGGAAATCAAGGGGCTGCTTTATTGCTTAGTGGCCATTCGTCAACAGTACATGAAACAGAGCAAATGCACTTCAAAAAATTTGTTGCCGGCAAAGTAAATAACCGTTGGCTCTAGTATCACACATCACAATCCTCATCCTAGCCAAAAAAAAAGACCTATAAATCCTGTATAATGAGTCATGTATTTGGACTTCCTCTCATCAAGTGAGTTTTTAAAAATTTAAATGGCACTGTTAATACTGTTTTTTTTAAAACTAAAGTAGCCGTTCACACGTCGTATTGCAAAAACTGACACCATGGACGTGCCGACGGCCGACACATATCCAAAACCATACATCTGGCGCCCAAATTCAATCTCTACCACACATCTGGAGCCCGAAAAAGTCTCCTCCCGCCGCGTGGCTGCCACCGCTCTGCTGGCACACGGACATGCCTTGTCCGTGCACACAGAACCCAAACACGCCTTGTCCATGCGCCCAGAGCCCAGACACGCCTTGTCCTCACGTCCCTAGCCTGGGCGAGCCTTGTTCGCACCTCCTGCGCCCAGACACGCCTTGTCCGCTCCTCCCTCGTCAGGACATCTCTAGGCAGCACCTACCACGAAGAAATTCGGCTCTGTCGCCCCCCCCCGGTTGCCTGAACGAGCCATGTGGGCGACGCCGCACCACAGAAGCCTGAACGCGCCTCCACGTCGGCAATACTTCTTGTCCCATATCCGGACGCGAGGCCACACCTCCCTATCCCGAACACACTTTATTCACTGTCACCCGTCCATCCTGTCTTGTCACTTGCACGCATGCAAGCACCGCATGGGTGGGAATCCGATTCCTCTCGTCGCTTCGCAGTCGGCCGTGATTTGTGCGTTGGGTGGCTATAAATTCCGAGTCGACTACGAGAGACTTTGCTCACTCTCATCCTCGCTCGCTCTGTCATTCGTAGCCTCGGTCAATTTCGTTTCGCGGACAATTAAGGATTGTTTAGAGTTGTCATTAGCGATTATATTAGTAGGTATTTTGTTCTCATATGTATTTTCTTTATTAACTGTGTAATTAGTTAATGGGAACGTATCTAGTGCTAAAAGGTAATTCAGTGTTAAGGTGATAATACCAATCTTGACCGTTGGATCTGAATTGAACAACCAAGATTAATGCGGGCTCCTACCTCTAAACCATTTAATCACTTTGCATACTCGCACCTTCAATGCACCTTCATTAATGCGTCTTCATTAAACAACATGCATGCTCTCACCTCCAACGGTCAAGATCCAGATTCAACGGTCAAGATTTGTATTAGCACCTTAGCACTGAATTGTCCATTAGCACTAGATACGTTCCCTTAGTTAATTAGTCATAGTTAATTAGCCAAAGTTAATTAGTTGTAGTTAATTAGGTCATAATTAATTATTCATAGGTAAATTAATCTTATGCAATTATTTGTGGCAAAAGTTAATTAGTTAAAAATTAATTAGTCATAGTTAGTTAGTTAATTAATAGTAATTAATGAGTCACAATTAATTAGTCGTAGTTAATTAAGTCTTCATTAATTAGTTGTAATTAATTTAATCATAGTTAATTAGTCATAATTAATCTAGTGGCATCATTAAGTCGTGGTTAATTTAATGGTCTTATTAAGTCATACTTATTTATTTGTAATTAGTTTTTGGTAATTAATTAGTCATAATTAATGTAGTGGTATTTAATTCATCATAATTAATTTAGTCCTAAATAATCTAGTTCTCATTATTAAGTCATAATTCTTCATTTGTAATTCATTTGTGCTAATTAATTAGTCCTAGTTTATTTAGTGGTATTTAATTACTTGTATTAATTTAGTCACAACTAATTTAGTCGCACGTAATTATTCATAATTATTTTATATTGATTAATTAAGTCTTAATTAATTAGTTGTACTTAATTAGTCTTAATTAATAAAGTCATGGTTAATTAGTCTATATTAATTTGTTGCATGTATTTAATCATAATTTTTTATTTCTAGCAATTTATCATCATTATTAATTTATTCACTAATAATTTATGTCTTTCATCTCTTGCAAACTATGCCTCTACCGGAGCTACTAGAACCCTTCTACGACAAGCATCACGGTGCAAGTTGTGGATCATCGGGGACGCGGATGGCCATCACCACTCGTGCTTCGGCCCGAGGAGCATTACTGGCAGCTCGACGTTCAATACATCCCAATCTTTCGGGACACGGGCTTGTTACCCTTTGCGAGGCTATTCTCGGTTGGACGCTACTTCCCCTGGATGACAGTATGATGTCGTCGCTTTTATCGGATTGGCGAGAGACAATGATCACTCTCCAGGATGTCTCATTCTTGACCGGTCTCCCGATCAGGAGTGAGCCACATGTTCCAAGGCGTTTGCCAGGGACTGGAAGGTCTAGTTGGGGCATCGGTTTGGCATACCTATCCCGGACAGCCCCCGTGGTGTCCCTTGGATATGCTAAGTAATTTCAGTCAATGCTCGACAGATCCACCTGACGAGGTTATTAGAACGCACCTTGTCACTTACCATCTTCATCTCTTGGGTTTGGTCATGTTTCCCACCACACAAGGCGATTGGGTGTACGCCAGCTTCGTCCGCATCGCTGAGTCTTTGGCTGACATAGAGGCTGGGGCAATGCCCTAATACAGTTGGGGATCAACCATCCTTTGCGCCACATACAGAGGGTTGTGCAACGCTTCGCGACGCGACACCGGTGTGAAATTGGTTCTTGTCGTCTACTACGTGCTTCTGCGGTTGTGAAGTTGGGAGGATTGTTGTGACCTATTATGAAATCCTCTTGGGAGAGTTGGTGTCTGAGTCGAGCATCTTAATTCCGACTTTGTGTTTCAGTTTTTGTTTGGGGATTCTAGCAGCTTGCACCAACCCTAGCCAACCTAGCACTCTACATAAATTTGAGTTTCACTTATATTCTTTCACCTTTGAGATTAGTTGTTGAATTTTGCTCTTAGGGTTGCTCGAGATTCTACACTTTGCTGTTATTTGCGATTTGCGGAAACCCTAGAGTCGGCCAAATAACAGAAGGAAGAAAGAGGCAGCCGCATAGAACAAAAGCTGCGGTAGGATAAAAAAAGGTTCAAGCTGCCTCAAACCGCTGCATTCCCTACCTCACGGTTGCCCTAATGCCACAAGGCGGGGAAGGAAGTTCATGCGGGTGGTTTCCTGCAGAGAGAAAGAGAAAAGAAAACCCTTTACCCTTTCCTACAGTAGCAATTCGTATTATTTTGGTGAGTGAACCCTGGTCCATAATTTCACATTGTGTATTTAATCTCTTTGAGCAATCTTGTGCCCTTACTTTTTTTTGCAATTGGATAGCGTCTCTCCTAGTACTTGGTGCAAAACGAGCTAGTTTTTATCTCAATTTCATATTGCTTCTCACTGACTCATTCCATTGTTTGTATTAAGTCATATTTATGTTTGCGTATGCGTACATACACTTCGCTTAAACCTATTGGATCACCACCTAGGCAAAGTATTCTAGTTTGTATTATTACTTAGCTTTACGATAACTTGAATTTCGGATTGCATAAGTTATACACTTCCCTACCAAGCTTCACTAAATAACCGTTGTTGTGCTATTGTGAAATACTCTTAAATTCGTTTGATCATCACCTTGTGGTTGTAGCTACTACCAAGTGTAAGTTTTGGCCTCAATTCGCTTTGGAAAGGTAAGAACTTTGCTTGGGAGAGAAAAGAGTGAGATTGAGTGAATTCTACATATCATCCATATACATAGCTGATGTTTTTGTTTCTTTGCATAACTAATCATGTCAGGTGGAGATGAACAATATGGTGAGGGGGGGGTTGAGAATAATGACCCCAAGCAATCGTCAAGCAATATCACTTTGGAGCACTTCGTGAGCACTTTCGCCGTGAGTTACATAACGGGCTTGATCAACTCCATGAGAAGTATGACGCCTTCGCTGATCATATCGCAAAAGAAGTACAAAACTTAGACTTACAAGCTGATCAAAACGCACGCTAATTGCGAGATGGCATTGGAGCACTCACTAGGATTATCCAAGCCCGCAATGGAGACACTGAAGCAAGCATTCAAGGAGGTGAAGCTGGTGCCTATGCACCTCTTCGATATGGAGTGCGCCCGGGCAACAGGAAATGCTACGACGGTCGTCGGTCTCAATAGTAGGAGTCTTCCCTTTGTCCATTGCGTGCTGTGCCCGACCGTACTTAGCTTTCTGTTCGGGAGTCCTCCGCCACCACCCTGTTGTCCTAGGCTCCTCGTGGTTCCTTTTCAATAAGGTCTAGTACGTAAGGTTTCCATCGCTGGAAGTTCTCAGCTCGCATCACGTAGTTCAACATGTATTTCTGCTGGATGAACATCCTATCGTACATCTCCGGGTTGTCGATCCATTTGAAGAAGTTGTAACGCATCTCGGGCTGCCATTATGCGCAGAGGAAGTTAGGAATTTGTGGAATGCAACGTAAGATGTGAAAAATCGATATGTGTGTAAGATTCTCTTACCAGGACGTCCCTGCACGTGTAGTACGCCCGGATGGCGGTGGCCGGATATGTTGACTGAATACTCTTCATTGGTTCTTCGCACACACATTATGGGCGTGGAAACTCTGGTGGTATCGGTCCATCCTTCGTAGAAAAATATGGGTAGGGCTTAGCCCTCTTGGCAAGCCACTTACACTTCTTCAGTATCTTCGCATAGAAGTTCAACAACGAGTCCGACATCTTCCAGCCGACCTAATGTTTTCGTGTTGCACACAGAAGAAGGGCGAGTCAGTTTAGAACAAATAGAATGTCGAGATACGTACGCGTTAAGAAATAATAACATACATAAATGCACAAATATGAGCAGACCACTCATTTACATGATATGATGGTCCCCATCAGGGATTGAAATCTCGGTACCGGGGAAAATCCCGGCCGATGGCCGGTACCGGTAAATTCAAAAAAAAACCGGCCCGAATTCAAATTTCAAATTTTGAATCTGGATTTTCTCCGACCGGTTACCGGACTGTAACCGGAAAAACCGGCTGAAAAATCGGAAAAATCGGAAAATGGTGAAAATGG
The DNA here is from genome assembly GCA_036346395.1 of Hsuehochloa calcarea. Taxonomy (NCBI): domain Eukaryota; kingdom Viridiplantae; phylum Streptophyta; class Magnoliopsida; order Poales; family Poaceae; genus Hsuehochloa; species Hsuehochloa calcarea. The sequence goes on from CM070597.1 coordinate 36,145,674, forward strand.
TAATTAGCAAATTTAAATTTGGAATAATGCAAATATTAATGAGAAAGTGTTTCAAGTTGTACATAAAAAGCTTGATTTTCCAAGGATAGCTTTCTAGTTACATGACTCCACCTCCTAGAAGGATAGTTTTCTAGTTACATGAGCTACCCTTAGGAGCTAGTATTTTTAGCAGAAATATGAAAGTTGGACTTGGTCGGCCAGTCCTGGCCAAACAAATGCTAGTATATTGATACTAGTAATCATACATATGAAACCTGTGTCGCTGAACAAACTATTAGCAAATACTTTTTCATATCTCTTATTAATCATATCGCGTCACTAAATTATTTGAAAGTATAGGATTAAATAATAAATCCAATCCTGAGTAAATAATGATGCAATCCAATTCTCTCATAGTTGCATGCAATCGAATTAATGAGAAAGTGTTTCAAGTTGTACATAAAAAGTCCTCATTTATGTTTTAATAGTGCTAAATATACTAAAAACTAATGTTTCAATACATAATCTAGCATAAGAATGCCTAAACCAACTAGGGAAGGACATTATGGAGTCAAAAATTCAAATTCAAATTTTAAAAATTTCGTAGGTATTTTTTTACTTTCAAACCGACCGCAGAACGATTCTGGTCGTTACGGTCGGTTTTTTATCCACGGTCCCGTGCAGTGCACAATACAATAAATTACGACACAGAATGACGACTAGACGAGATTAGTCTATTGGGGCAATCTTTCATGGAGTGGCCAAAGGTCTTGTATATCCTGCACTTTGTCACGCGGCTCAGGCCCCCACGCTGGCCATTATACATGTCATTCCGGGAGCGCTGTGTTTGTCATCGTCCCTTTCTAGTTGACTTCAATGCCTTGTTCAATCCCTATTTCACCATGTTCGGCCAAAGATCTCTATAGTTCAAGTTCACACTCTGCACTACATGTACCGAAAAGATACTTCATGTCGTAGTACTCGGAGATACACGGCGTAGACATCTACCTAAGTTGAGCACACACCATACTAATTAACTACGACCGTAATAATTACAACAAAAGCATAGGAAATAATTTTATCTTGTCTTGATGTCGACCTCACTGTATTTATACGGACCCAAGCACTCGTCTAAACACTTTTTAATTCATAGCATATTCTGAAAAAAGTTTTAGTTCAATTCTCTGTGTTCTCAGTGACGAGCGTGAGAACGAGAATGAATTTCAAAATGAGAACGACAGTGAGCGCAACTCTGGTTTTAATAGCCGTGAAAGGCATTTCGCGTCGACCATGAGGCAACAGGAGAGAATCCCGTGTGCTGTGTGTTGTGATTCTGCATGCATGCGGACGACAGTGAGGTGATGGATTGGACGGGGCAAAAGATCGAGGGGACATGGGGTACTTTTGGCGGAAGCAGAAAACACGCCCGTGCCCTAGTCGTAGGGTGACCCGGTGCATATACTGTGCCACCCTAGGTCACGACAGGAAACGTGGGGGGTAGCATCGTGCGACCATGGCACGAGAGAGGGCCTGCTGGGAGCGGTGGCGGCCATGTCCGAGCGAGAGGGGCTGCCCGCGCTCCACATGCACGACGGAGGCTCGTCCGGGCTAGGGGAGTGCGTTAGAGGGGTTTTCAGCATGCCACGTGCATGGCGGAGGTTCATCCGGGGTAGGGGAGTGCGGTGTAGGGGCTGTCCGCACGCCACGTGCACGTCGGAGGCTCGTTTGGGCTAGGGATGTGCGAACAAGGCGCGTCGAGGCGCTAGGCACATGGACAAGGCATGTCCGTGCGCCAGTAGAGCGGTGGTGACCACGTGGCGGAGGAGTCTGGTCCAGGCTCTAGATGTATGGTGGAGATTTAATCCGGGCGCCAAATGCACGGTTTTGGACACGTGTCGCCGCCAGCACATTCGTGATATTATTTTAGGCAATACTTTTGTAAAAAAATATATGAACAGAGTTATTTATGAAGAAAAAACCTCGTCAGGGTAAGGGTACATGCTCATAAGTTATCTTACTCCCGGACTGTTAGCTGGTATAGAACAATATATGAAAGCGGTCGGTCGCCGACAAGACCAATTGTATATTTTCATGACATACTTCTGGCCTAACTGGTACGGACTCAGCTAGTATATGTCCTTTGCAACCAAACCTATTAGTATATACAGTTCCGGTATGTAGTACAATACATATGAATGTTGTATATGGGTAGGTTTATCACTAATCTAAGTATAGCTTTGTCGATGGTTTAGTATACAAATGAATATTCGGGGGTCTTCTAGAATTAGAACTACACAAAGAATGATATAAGGATTTATACAGATTCAGATCTTCTTCAGAAAGAATAACAACCATACTCATGTGTTACTATATTGAATATGCTAATTACAATCAAGAAGGAGACTAAGCCTAATGTCTCTTGTCCTTGGTCCTCTCTTTCTCCTGTCTACTGACTTCAGCCTTTTTATAGATCATAAGAGGTGACAGTTTCTCTAGGCCAAGAGGCGCGACATTTGGTGTATTATGTACGTTAATGGATGTTACTGTCCGAGAGATAACACTCTCACGTCGTCTGGCAGTTATCATCAGAGACAGGAGCCTTATTCGTACAGTTATTTCATAGAATAACAGCGTACACTAACTATTATGTGTATTTGAACACAGCGTATCAGATTCCCTAATCGATTGGGCTTATATGTTTGCGGGCCTTATCAATTACAGGGTAATCGTAACCGACCTGATTGTAGAAAAACTTTCGACCACAATGTGGTCGTAGAAATGCTTAGGGTAATCATAGAAAGACTTAAGACTACCAAATTAAGGGATATACTTGTAAGTAATATAAAAATTATTATTATCTATAATAAGAATTATAAATAAGTAATTAATTGAGGATTACTATTTCCTCGTCAAGTTTAATCTTAAAAGTTGGCTGGTTGGGTTCGAACAACCTATAGGGTAGTTCAGTTAGAACAAACATAAAGAACAGTGACTTCTAACGGGTCACTGCATGAACGGTGTTGCATGTTCTCTGGAAGAAAAAATCAAGCGTCATTCAACTACTCTGCAGTTTGCAAGCCGATACAGAGCAGAACCAACTCTGCGACTAGCTAATAACACCAAAACGCACGTACAGAGTTGACCAACTAGGCAACTATTATGTCCTGATTCAACTGCTACGAGAACTTTATCATTCATTTAGCCGCTTTGAGTTATGACAAAAATAATAGACCGGCTAAGGAACGATGACAAGATCAAAGTCAATTGCTTATAATAGTCGGCAGCTAGGCCGGGCGTCTAATCCTGACTGCGTCTGCGCATCTCTGCACTGTTGGACGGTTCCATGTAGGCAGCTAATTACGTCAAGTTGGCTAACCAACAAGTAGAATGCCAATCCCTGCTGACACACTTAGATGCAAAGATAGTAGCAACTGTAGTTTATTGTAAATGAAGCGCAGGGAATACATAGTGTGGATGGACGGTGTGTACGATCCAGAATTTTCCATTTGGTATCTGAAAGAGTGAAGATGTATTATGGGTAGAAGTACAGAACAGATACACGAGCTGAAGAAAAGGGAACAAGGGAAATTACAAAGAAGCGACTACTGGTATAATCCACAGGTGACAGGACTGCAGAACATGTTTGGTTCATGAACAGTGCCATCTTAAGGCCTATTTGTTTCTGCGTTCGAGACGGGGCCTTAATTTTTTTGAAATATTTGTAGGCATGAGCACACTAGTTGTGCTTCCCTTGGGTGTATATGTAGTCGGTGTGAGCAACGAGGGTCCTCCTCATCAGGCACTCCTCCATTCCTTCCCCTCCCTCACACTCTCTCGTTGCCTCCTGCTCTTCTTGATCCATTTCCAATCCGATTCCTGCACCACTCTTCTGATGGGCAATAGTGGAGTGATCAGCACCCTGCAAATACCAAACTGCACATTGTAAGATGACAAGCAACGCTGCAACGATGGTCAAATTGTATATAGGTCAAATTAAAAGGACATGAAGTGCATATTCATATGCTGGAACAGCTAAGAGACTCTAGTGGCGACAGACTGATGCGAGCTCATAGTTCAATTCTTGCGTGAATCAAGCAACAAATACTAAGTAAACATACCTGTAATTTGTGGTCATTGGATCCTGGTTCGGGCCTTGCTGCTTGGCCCCTCGTGCAGATGAGGCAGAGCAGAGCTGCCACCAAGAAGAGAGTAGCCTGCTTGGAGCAGGAGGCCATCTCTCTCTCTCTCTCTCTCTCAGCGATCAGGGGTTAATTAAGTGACATACAAGCGTAAGCATCCACCCATGGACCTATATATAGAGAAGACACATGGGCAGGACGTGCGGGTGGGGGAAAACAGCAAGCAAGATGAATACAGCCGTGCGGCCGTGCCGTAGCCCGTGGGTATCCGGTGTCCACCAAAATCATCTGACGATGACGCTCGGACAAGATAACTCACACTAGTGTCCTTGTCCACACCTCGTTTCAGGGGAATCTTTATCAAGGGTTAATCTGTTCTGTACTTGAGAAATTGGAGGTGGCTGGTGGGGGAACTCATGTGGCGAGCAAGAGCTCGGGTGGTTCTTCGGTAGGATGCACGTACGTATGGCTATCAGCACGCTGTGCCCGAGCGAGCCGATCGAGCTAGATCGGATCGTGTTCCTGCGGGAAACACCCGTCTGACGACGAGTTGACGCCTTGACGGCATCTAAATCGTGGCCGTGGCCGTGGCCCGTGTGAACATGAATACAAGTACCGTGTTACACATGGAACATCACATATGCGTCTTGGGTCATATCAATCGAACATCACATATGTGCATGTGCATTGCCACAGGCACAGGTCATGCACCACATACGCATAGCTAGGCGATGAGGACAGGCGGGGGCACGTGCACATCCCGAAACAATTTGTGGAAGGGATGTCGATCTTGCGTACGCATTGAGGACGTCAAAACGAGAGGGCAACGGATCTAATTAAGAACTAGCCATTGCCGAGTTGGCGACCGGCCGGAGAGTCTCGGCGACGTATGCGCGCGCATCGTGCCTACCTGCTGGGCGGCGGCAACTTGGCGCGGCAGTTCGTCCCGGTGCGGCAAGCTAGTGGCTGCTCGGCGTGTGGCTTGTACGCTCGGTATGGCACCAATTGGACCGATCGCGTCAGATATTTGGACGCGACGGGTCGTGCATGCAGCCGTGCAAATGCCGGCATCGATCGAGCGGCCTGGAGCATCATATCGCGTATCCATTTCCATGAGGCGTAGGACTCCACGTGCGGAGCCAGATATTTGCGAATCCCGTATACCGAATCTATACGGTATTTGCGCCGGAGACAAGTACTCGTTAGAAGTAAGAACATGTGAACACGCGCACACGCAGCGAATCAACACACACGTACGTACGAGATCACACCAGAAGAAACACCTGCTCGGGATCTTGTTGGTGCAAGCTAGCGCACACACACACACGCACGCTATCACCTGGACGCACACATGGGAACAACACAAAGTGAACAAACACAAGAGAGACTAGGAGAGTTTTCCCGCTGCCGCCTGCTTCAGCGTTTTCTTGACTTCTTTATATATAGATTACATGCAAACCGACTAACCGAGAGAAGCCAACTATTGACTGATTATGTGCAAAACAACTAACAACCTAACAAACTTAATGTGTTGGTTGCTAACAACCGAGATACGTGTTGTTTGCTAACAGCACTAAACAGCCTCACATGCAAACTAGATAAATATGCATGACTAGACAAACGAAAGAGCACACTACATATAACACATCTCCTACGTGTACAGCTCCCCAACGCGACCTAAGCAAGAAACAGACTTGTGTGGCGAGCGTACACGGCTTCGTCTTGCGTCGCACGAAGATAGACTCAACGACCATGTTGAACTTGGCTTCAACTTGGCTTACACGCTCATGACTATAGACTGACACAACTCGAACACGTCTCGACTCTCGACTCTGATGCAAGATTAAGTCTAACAGTAGCATTGAGAAAAAGGCTATATCCGGTCTAGTAAGTGTTAAATCTTGAGAGCACCAACTATGCTTCTATATTGAGTAGCATCACTTGGACCCAACAATGTTCCCTCATGTAAAGAAAGCTTCTCTTCATGACATTGGCGTAGTAGCAGTTCTGATTTGACATGTCTACCTTCTTTAGTAGATCAGTAGCATACTTATCTTGTGTCAAGACTATACCATTATGTACCTTGCTCACCTCTATACCAAGAAAGTAATGCAGCTCACCAAGATCTTTAAGTGCAAATTCTTCCTTCAGATCTCAGAATAATGCCATTTGTTGCTCTCTCAAGAACTGGCTACAATTATGTCATCAACATATACCAGAGCAAAGATACTAATATTTCCTTTATTTAAGAAGAATAATGAAGTATCTGCCTTCGAAGCACTAAACCCAAGCTCAATTAGCTTTTTACTCAATCTAGCAAACCAAGCTCTCGGGGCCTGCTTTAATCCATACAAAGCCTTATCAAGTTTACATATGTAATGTGGTTTAGTGGGATCTTCAAATCCAGGAGGTTGGTGCATAAAAACATCTTCTTCTAAATATCCATGCAGAAAGGCATTCTGAACATCTAATTGTCTGAGGCTCCATCCTCTAGAAACAGCTATGGACAGAATTATTCTGATTGTTGCAGCTTTAACTACTGGACTAAAAGTATCTTCATAGTCTATGCCATATCTTTGTTTAAAACCTTTGGCAACTAGGCGGGCTTTATATCTATCCAATGTTCCATCGGCTTTTCTTTTAATTTTATACACCCACTTGCATCCAATAACATTTTTCCCTCTCTGAGGAGGAATAAGATGCCAAGTGTTATTCTTAATTAACGCATCATACTCAGAATCCATTGCTAATTTCCAATTTCTATCTTTTAGAGCTTCTATGTCATTACTAGGTTCACCAGAAGCAGTAAAACATGAATATTTGATTGTGCCATCAGTGTATACCTTAGGTTTACTGATGCCACTTTGTAACCGGGTACGCGGTCTGGGCTGAAGTGCTATAGCATCATGTGTTGTAGCATCATCATCACCAGTAGCATTATCATCACCCATCTGAACATGAGTCGCATCAGGGAGGCTCGGTTCTGCTGGGGATGCCATGCATGTCTCTTCTTCTTGAGCTCGACCGCATATATTCGAGTCACTTCGGAGATCACCCTCTGAACTGAGTATAGCTGTGGCCACCGGATCCGCTGAAACTTCCTGATAACACTCAGTAGAGGTAGTAGGCACAACACTGTTTGATAAAGGATTAGTCACATGATACAATACTGGTTCATCCCCATTAGTATTTGAAGGATTAGGAGACAAAAGCGAGTTTACGAGCTAAGGCGAGCTCTGCATTAGCATGGAGTTCGAGAGAAGGGAACAGTTTCATCAAAGACAACATCTCTGGAAATATAGACACGGCCAGAAGAAATTTCTAGGCACTTGAACCCCTTATGCATATTACTAACTCCCAGAAAAACACATCGTTTAGATCGGAATTCAAGCTTGCGACTATTATAAGGCCGCAAGTTAGGCCAACAAGCACAGCCAAAGACTCTCAAGGAGGAATAATCTGGTTTTTGGTGGAACAATTTTTCCAAAGGACTGATGTTATGAATAACTCTGCTAGGAACACGATTTATCAAATAGGTGGCAGCCTGGAAAGCCTCATCCCAAAATTTTAGAGGCATTGCAGCATGAGACAACAGGGAGAGTCCTACTTCCACTATGTGACGGTGTTTTCTTTCTGCAGATCCATTCTGTTGATGAGTGTGAGGACAAGACACATGGTGGATGATACCAATTTTAGCAAAAAATGAGTTGAGAGTCTGATATTCTCCTCCCCAGTCGGTCTGCATAGCCAAGATTTTTCTATCAAAGAGGCGTTCTACCATAACTTGGAATTCTTGAAATTTCTCAAAAACTTGGGACTTATGACGCAAGAGATAAATCCAGGTAAACTTACTAAAATCATCGATAAAACTCACATAATACTTCTTTCTCCCTACGCACTCAAGGCGGGACCCCACACATCAGAGAACACAAGTTCCAGGGGATGTTTAGAAACACTAGTGGAAACAGGAAAGGGTAATTGATGACTCTTGGCTTGTTGACAAGCATTACAGACCGACTCATTTGAGAAATCGAAACAAGGGAGATTATTTTTGACGATAACTTGCTTAACAATCGAAGACGACGGATGGCCTAGGCAGTCGTGCCACCGGCTAAAGGTAGCTTAGTCATCACTGCGAGTTTGCTTCAAAGATAACTTTGGAAAGGGGTAGAGTCTGCGTTTTGACCTTCCTTTAAGAATTATTCTCCGGTGGCACGATCCTTTAGAAAGAAACAATCACGATGGAGTTCAAGGAAAACAGAGTTATCATTGACCAAACGATGTCTTCAAATAAGATTTTTCTTGGCTTGAGGAACATATAAGATATTTTTAAGATGAATGTTGCGATTACTAGGGGTATGAACAACAAGATGACCAATGTGATGTACGGGTAGGGTCGAGCCAACCCTCCACACAAGGTGATCACGTGACCGAGCTTCGATCTAGCCAACATCCCCTAGACTCCGTGGAGTCACTGATCCCTTGGAGTGAGGACCCGTGGGCGGTGGCTGTTTCGCCCGAGCGGTGGCTGTTCTGGAGGTTGAAGACGACTCTGGTGGCAGTTGGGCCGCGTTCATGGGCCTGTGCAGCACGTGAAGAGTTGTTGTTCCATTTTGGGCAGCCTAATAAGGCCATATGGGCAGCATGATGTGGGTTGTGACATGTCCAAGTCGAGCTATTCTTATTCTTTGCATATGGGCTGAATTACTTGCATAAGTTGATAAGTGTGGTACTGTGGTGTACGACGGTCGCGAGCAGTTTGACGAACAACGGTGAGGCGGCAGCGACTGGCGGTGCAAGGTGTATACAGCCACACGCGATGAGCGGAGTTGGACTTAGGATGAGCCGAGGAGGAGGAGGCCACAACGTGTAAGCCCTATGCTGTTGTGCCTGCGCTGGTGGGAAGCCCTTGCCCGCGCCGCTGAAGATTTGCCCTTGCCAGATGTTTTCTGGCTCCGCCACTCTATACGGGCGAAGTTGATGCTCGAGAAGAATGTCTGGGCAAGTTGCATGACTTGTGATGCTGATATGAGTTGGTAGATATCAGAGCAGTTTGCGTACGTAGGTGCTACCACGCTAGGCACAGCTCTGGAATCGTGGTTGGAGTTAAGAGTGTGACTCTTGAGCAGCATCCGTCAATATTGGGCTTAGTACAGATAAGAAGTGTCGAGGAACCGTCGCTGGCGAGTTCAATTCGATCGATCACCTCGTAGATATACGTAAAATGATACAGAACAATGTAAGAACAAATAGTCGATTAAACACACACAGAGACAAAGGTATGAGATGTATTCTTCTTTTTTTTTTTCATTTTTTAATTAAGCGATTAGCTTTTTATAATAACTAGTATCTTTTATTTATAAGTTATAGGCCGTACTACTACTGTGAACAGAGCATCTACATATGAGCCAACTGCCAGGTGAAATCTATAATTTTTGGGAACGGACGGCCCACAGCTTTGAGGGTTTTGCTAGGCCGCGCGTGGATTTCGGATCACGCGGCGCGCAGGTTTTCTCCGGACCGGCACGGCAGGGCGCTGGTTCCGGCCGCGCTCGGGCGGGCGATTTGGGCGGATGGTGGACTGCCGCACGCGCCCCGCAGGGCTGTCGCCTGGCGGTTGGCAGGCCGCTCGCGCGCTCACACACACGGCTAGCTGCTGGCAGCCTGGGTGGGTGTGGGGAGCAGTTTGGGCCATTTCGGCTTTGGCGTCCTCTTTATTGTGTGGGCTGGATGTCGTAGGTCTCCCGTATCCCCAATACCTCAACCCAGCACCGTGGATCATTTTGGGGCTGTTTGGATATATGAACCTAGCCCAAAAGTCGGTCCAGATGAAATTTAACGAAAAGAACGCTGTTTAGATTGAGTTGTGCCGGTATTCTCCATTCGCTCTCTAATTTTCACTTTCAGCTAGTTCGACCGTTTAGCTTTTGCATGTGAGGTGGACAGTCTACGGCTACTACTATGCTGGCCCCTGTCTTCCTCTGCCGCCCGCGTGTCATGCCAACGTACGGGGGAAGTCCTCGTGGTCGTAGACGAGGATTAATTAACCGTGATACGGACGAATATTAATTAATTAAACTAGTGAAATTAATTATACAGTGGGTTAAAAATGACTAAATAATTATGCGGTGGGGTTGATCAATTATAACTAAATAATCACACTGTAGGATTAAACTAGTGTAATTAATTAGTCATAATTAATTGACCGTAATTATTTAGTTATAATTAATTACACAAAATTATTTTATACATACTTAATTAGTACTAATAAATTTTGCAATGGTTAATTAGTCGTAATTAATTTAGTCATAACTAAATATTCATAATTAATTAGTTGTAACTAATTGATCATAATTATTTAGTTATAATTAATTACGCAAAATTAATTTAGACTTAATTAATTAGTACTAATCGATTCAGTAGTGGTTAATTAGCTGTAATTAATTTAGCCATAACTAACTATTTATAATTAATTAATCGTAGTTAGTTAGTGATTATTAATTAGCCGTAAATAGTTAGTCCTAATTATTTAGCTATAATCAATTTAATCATAATTAATTATTAGTATGAAAGAGGTCCCGACGCGTGAACGAGAGAAGTTGAGCGCGGAACTCTCCAGGAGAGGGGACGAGGACACGTGTCGGAAGTCCGTCTCGTGGAGAGGGGGCGAGGGGTCTGCGCACCCGTGATACACACGAGAATACATGTCGTCGGGTGCTATTTTTTATTTTAATATATGGAGAGAGTTAGATTTGCTATTTTGCGTATAAACAGTATCATTTAACAAAAAAAAAACTGCATAAGGTCCGGAGATAAACACGTAGACTCGTAGATTACAACTTGTATATGTAGCCATCCATGCAGCAGGACTACCTCCCACATTCCACAAAACAGCAGGAAAAACAAATAGCTTCAGTCGCTTTTCCTGCTTCGTGCTCTTTTATGCCATTTAGTTTTGTTCTCACGTGGAAACAGCCCAACAGCAACAGCCTGCTGCTGCTCGCGGGCAGGCCGGTGTTAATGCGGCTGCGATGACTGTGACTGTGATGTGCGAGCTAGAGGGAGAGGGAGAGCAATAGCATGCAGCCATGGACAGGCTAAGCTATGGGCTATGGGCTATGGCCCCTGTGTTTAGTTAGCATAAGCTTAGCCTATGCGCTTTGCCTACTCTCTGCATGCCATCTCTTTTCCTTTCAGTCACAATTCCAAGGTCTGCACCAAGTGAGAGGTGAGTCATGCAGGCAAGCTAAGCTGAGGTGAGCGAGCCATCAAGAAAGGAAAACTGCAGGAGGCCGGCCCCGGGTTCGATAGCGAAGTGACAAGCCAAGATTCGCTCCTTTCCGTTGCACGACAGCGAAGATCCGCAGAAGCAAGACCAGTGAGAGAGAGAGAGAGAGAGAGAGAGACCTGCGTGTGCTTGCTATGCGATTGAAGACCGACGAGGACGTGTGTATGGGTGGAGTTTGAGGCTTCTGAGCTGCTGCTGACGGTTGACCTCCTGTGTCCTTGATGCACAATATTCCGTGTTGCGTAATGTTAGGGTACGCCCCACGCCGGAGTGAATGATCCCCACATGCATCGCATTTCCACCGCCTCTGCTTGCAGATTTTTGGCTGTAGCATGTTGTCTCGCTCGGAATGTACCGGAAACGGAATAGCTGCTGCACGGATCTTTCAACTGAATTGCTCAATGACAGTACCGGCCGCTTCTACATTGAACAAGCTAGCTTTAGTAATTCGCCCCTGCTCTCATTCGCCATGAGCCCGTGAGATCCTACATGTCGACAGTTCTTTGTTTCTCACGGCAATCTGTTTTTCACATGCTTCTCTTGTTACATCCATCCCCTTTGGCCTTTGGCAATCTGCGTGCGGCATGTCATGCCGATTGCCAACTGGCTTCCACGAGCCTGAATGCATGATATATATGCCCCACGACCAACAAGACGTCCAAGCAAAACGGAGAGCTAGCCGCACTACAAATCGACTCATTGCCTTATGTGAAAAAAGCAGACAGGCCTACTAGATGCAAAGATTTCCTTTTTGCCAGGTCCAAGACAAACACAAATGGATTCCGTTTCTGTGGAGTTAGGCCCACGGGATGCATGATCAAGATTTTATTAGTGCATATTGTGGGTAATTAGTGTATATTAAGGTGGATTGAGTGTTAGTAAAGTAAAAGAAATATGGGCTATTATAGTATATGAAGACAAACTCAAAGCTTGTTCTACCTCTTAACTAATGTATCGTATAATCTCATGTACCAAACACAAACATCATCTCAACCTAACCTGCACCTTCTCATGCAAACCCACCAAACAACAAAAAACATATCTTGCATCTCTAGAACCCGGTTCTACTCGTAGCTTTACTCTTCCTGGCTTAAAAAAAGGAGTCAGGCAAAACAAACGGGCCCATATTGGTTGTCTCTATATATAGTCGCCGGGCTATAGCATCGTTGTAGCCGGTGGCGATTTCAGGATCAAAACGGAGTGTGGGTTCAGAATATCTAATGATTAAGTTAATTTGAGGTAAATAATAGTTTTGTATTCTTGTACAATTAAATTTATACATGAAAAAAAATCAAAACATAAAAAGGGAGAAAATACAATGAACATACATCGCTAACAAAAATGAATCTCTAAAACAAATAAATATGGTTCCAGTGAGTAACGATATGCGCATCAAAATTAGAAAAATTAAAGATACAATAGAAAATTCTACTTAAATGATCATAAACATTCAAAATAAACGGATCATACCACTAAAGCGCTAGCTTGAACCACTTGAATTACTTGTGAAATAATTACGAAAAGTTCATTTATCCATTATTGCAAACCTACGAACAAATTACTAATTGAGTACACACCACATTACCACACTATATTGACTATATTCTAGCACTATGCAGTATGTACCACATTACCGGTACTCCAGTAGGCAGCAGAGGCTCTCTTTCAATCTTCAGCTGTTGTCTTGCAGAAAGCTTCCTTGTTAATCTTTAGTTCCTCAACTCAATCGAAATGACAGGGCACTTCCTCGGTTTCTCATCCGTCTCCCCCTCCCCCTCCTCAGTCCTCTGGCATCGGCAGTCCGGCTCCCCCTCAGTCCCTCATAGAGCCTCCCCCTCCGGCTCAGCCGCTCAACGTTCCTCACCCGTTCCTCGCCTTCAGCCCTTCTCGGCTCCTCCGGTTCCCCCACCGCAAATCCCTCCTCCTTCTCTCCTCTCCCGCCCCAAAAAGCCAGTTCCGATCGCGTTTGTCCTTTCCTCGCCTCCTCTGGATCGACAGCTACCGGCGCTGGCTCCCTGCCTCAACCTCCTCTCCTCGCCCTCATCCGAATACCAACGGCACCGTGGTGGCTCCCCCCTTGATGAATCGCTGTCCTCGATGGCACAGTAGTGCGCTTCGGCCTCCTCCGAGCTTCGGCTACCGGTGGCGCCGCAGTAGCTCTCCCGCCCTAGCTCCCTCCTCGGTGGCTCCCATGCGCCTCGCTGCCTCCTCGGTGGCTCCACTGCGCCTCGCCACCTCATCGCACACTGGCGGTGTGTATCCTATCAATCTATCTGATTTGGGAATTTTGGAATGGGGGAAAAGGAACTTGTGGGCTTTGAGCTTCACCGCTTTGGCAAGGCCTACAATTTTTTGTTCTCTCCTTGATTTTTTTTTCTTCTTCTTCTGGTTGAGCAACCATCCATGGCCGCCGCCGCCAGAGGTTTGGGGGGCTTCCAGTGCTGGAGGGTAGGCTGAAGCCTGATGAAGCTCTCTGCAAGATTCGCCCATGGTTGTAGCTTGTTTTTTTTTTCTTGGCAGCGCTCTTGCGGAATTTTCAAACAAGAAAAACAAATATAGGGCAAACATATATCGGATTTGGGGGGAGGGGTAGGGGAACAAAAATTCACAAAAAAAACTACAAAAATAGTTTAATATATAATGCTCGAATCTAATTTTGTAACATTGATAGTTTGGGACAAAGGAAATGATGTTGGGTGGCGACAATAACGTATTAACGTAGACAAAGCACACGATCGAGATGACAATTGGACTGTTCGTAGTCTCCTGATTGATGATACCGATCAGTGTTCTACAGTACGGTTCGCTCCATCGCCTTCACTCAATCCGTGATACCGTCGCTGAGGCAGTGCTGATATGCACCGCTGCTGCTAAGTAATCTCATTCTGTGGATATCGTGAGGATATGTGCACGATCTCAGGATGATGAGTCAATTGGCAATGGCGTTGTTGGTTTGCAAAATCTCGCGTTTTCGGGTTTGCTTCAAAATTTGTCGGACCACAGCGGTCGACCGGTTGTGTCGGCGGTCGGACCGCCAGGAGGAGTCTGACCGCCTTGGTGGCGGTCCGACCGCCATATTAAAATTGGCTTTGGAGCCGAGCCAAAAATAGGTTGTGTAGGCAAGTGAGGGGAGTCTCCTGGATGTGGTCCCATCATTTTTGGAGCTCCCAGTCAAAAGTTCTATTGAGTTGAAAATTCCAGAAGGTTTCGGATTTTCACGCTGAAAATTTAGCTAAGTCTTTTTGACCGGTCCGACCGCAGTTGTAGGAGCGGTCCGATCGCTTTAATCGGTCGGACCGCCCCGAGGGGATCGGACCAAGATTGACTTGGAGGTTAGCCAAGTTTGCATTGAGGTGATTTGAATGTGTTTCATGTATGGAGTTCAATGCTTTATTGTTGTATATTGCATTGCGGAGCTGACGTGGGTTAAGTTGTGAAGAACTTGTTCCCGGAAACGGTTTGTTTGTCTATTGCTGTGCAGGTGGCTTGCAGGTCAACGACGTCAACGATGAGTGGATCGGGACTACGCTTGGAGAGCTGAGGTCCAGAACGATCATGGATACCGGGTGAGGTCGTGTGACTCAAGCATGGTACAGGATGGGCAAGATGGATCGAACGGGTGGTTCGGTGCAGCTGGTTGGATCAGGCGGTGCGGATATCAGTGCGAGTATCTGGAAGGTTCCGATGGAATTCGGACAAGAGAGGCTTGGCGACGTGATGAGAACCGCTGATCAACCTACACGTGGTGAAGCAGGCGAGTGCTTCAATAGTTATGTGTGTGGGTCCCATGTGTAAGTGGTCCCAAAAGTGAAACCCTAGCCCTCTAGTATAAATAGAAAGGGGGGAGATGGAAAACTTCTCTAAGCATTCATTTGGCCCCTTCTTCCATTTTCTAGGGTTTGGAGGAGAGGAGAACTAGGGTTTGGAGAGTTTGGAGTGTGCTCCTTGTGTGAGCTCTTGCCCTCCTTGTTGGAGAGGCTTTGTAAGCATCTAGTGTGATCGAACAATCTTGTGATGCTTAATTGAAAGATCATTTGCTCCCTTTATGTTCTTCTCCCCTTTTGGATGATTTTGGTGCTTCCTTGATTCAAAGGTTTATGCTTGGTCCCTTGGACTATTTTATCTTGCTTTGATGTGTGGGGATACTCCTAGAGTCATCTAGATCATCAACCCCCACGGGCAAGTCTTGAATCAAGATTTTCATATTTCTAGGGTTTGTGCACTTCTTTGTTAAATCCTTGAGGGATCGATTCTGCGAAGTGGATCTGAAGGATCGTCGCTAGAAATAGGTCTCTAATATCATTAGGGAGGTGTATACGAAATTTGGTCAAGTTTCATTGCTTGAATCAAAAGTTGGATCAAATTTCGTTTTGGATTTGGGTTGAGTTTTTCAGTTCTGGACTCAACCGGTCAGACCGGTGTTGCAACGGCGGTCCGACCGCCCGTGTATTCAGACCGCTGTACTGCCGGGTCGAACCGCTGTCCACCGGTCCGACCGCCAGTTAGTAGCCGGTCAGACCGCTGGTTGACCGTCGGTCAGACCGCCCGTGGTAGCCGGTCAGACCGCCTGTGCCCAGATCTGCCCTTTGAGATTAAGTCTCCACTTTTGTGTCGTGTGGTCATCGGGGTTATCGAATTCAGCACAAGGCTTCCACTGTGCGCTTACTGATCTTCTTAGCTTTCATAGCTAAAGGAGAAAAGTTCGTGTTGAATTTGATTTAGGCGAGAAAGTTGAGAAAGCGCCTATTCACCCCCCCTAGTCGCCTTTACGGTCCTACACATTCGGTACAAGAATATAGGAGCATGATTATTATCTTATCCGAAGAAGATCTAAACTTGTCTAAAAAAGTTCCTACCTCTTCTTGCATAATCTTAAGAGCTGTGTCCTCGATATTTATTTCATAAGATCAACCACTACTACAGAAAATAACATCACAGACGGTTTTCTGAATTGTCTGACTTTATGTGTTTATGATGACATGAGGTCATCACAGAAGATTTTTTAACCGTCTGTGAAAAAAGTTATCACGACGGTTCTAAACAAGAACGATTTGTAATAGTAATTATCACAAACGATTCTTGTTCAGAACCATCAGTGATAGTTTATTTTCATAGACGGTTCTGAAAAAGAATCATCTGTGGTAGTTTTTCTATTGTTAAAAAAAAAATCGGATTTTGAATATTTCATAGTTGGTACCATCACAGTTCCTAATATAGATTTTGAACCTAGAAGATAAAATATAAGTGGTCTTAGACTGAACAAGATACTAAATATATATGTGAGCTTTCCATCATCAGAGACTCTTGAAAATATATGAAAAAGTTATCACTCCCACACAAAAACCTTCCTGACCTTCCCTCATGCGGCCTGTGAGTACCTCGATGCTACCCATCTTGACCATGGCGTCGGTGAAGTCCTGCTGGAAGTAGGGTCCGAAGAGGGTGCTGAGGAGGTTTGAGTAGGAGTCGACGACGTCAACGGTGGAGGTGTCATTGTAGAGCACGTCGTCGGAGGCGATGACGGCGAAGCCGTTGCGGATGTGAGCCGTTGCACTCATTTACCATTTACGTACGTGCACCCATAGGTTAGCTACCATGATCGATCGAGTCATCGAGGAAGAAGAAGTTTGTTTGCTTACAGCTGAGGAGGACGAGGTCCTTATCGTTGAGGCTTATGGTGGTGAATTTGGAACGAAGCATGTCGACAGAGTCATGCACGTCCAACAGTACGTCGGCGTCTCGCAGGTTCGACATCCTCCCCAGCACGTCCCGCCTCAACTCAGCTATAATATATAAGGACAACGTCAAAATATTTTACCTCCGACGCACACGTTCAAAAAATTTGAACTCTCGCGCTGCGAATCAGAGATGATTTCATACCAAAATCGTTTGTGACGACATATCACAGACGGTTTTTGATATGAACCGTCTGTGATAAATATCTCATCAGAGACGATTTTTAATACAAATCGTCTGTGATTGATTTTACCATGATTTGGAATTTTCCTCTGCCGCGCCCCTTCCGTGGTTGCCAATCCTCTACCGCGTCCCTACCGTGGTACCCAATCCTCTGTTGTGTCCATGCTGTGGCACCTAATCCTCTGCCGCGCCCCTGTCGTGGCAGCCAATCCTCTGTCGCGCCCCTGCCGTGGCACCCGATCCTCTACTGCGTCCCTATCATGGCACCCAATCCTCTGCCGCGCCCCTGCCATTGCAGCGAAAGAAACAGTCTGTGTCGTGGCACCCGATCCTCTACTGCGTCCCTATCGTGGCACCCAATCCTCTGCCGCGCCCCTGCCATGGCAGCGAAAGAAACCATCTATGATAGGTACAACACAAATTGTTCTAAAGAACCATCTGTGATGAGGCGTCTACAGTATAAGCTGTTTTGTAGTAGTGCATAGTGATTTATCGATAAAACTACCAGAATTACTGCGTAACTGTGTGTCTAGATATTACGATACATTTGTCTTTAATATACAACTCTACTTCCTGTAATTGAAATACAATTGTATTTGTTGCGAAACTATAATATATGTATATGATTAATCTGGTTCGTTATAATCTAGCATCATTAAAATAAGTGGTGTAGATCTTTTAATTTTTCTGTGAGATTTTTAGAATATATTACTTTTTACGGATTATCGCGGGATTTTCTTGCCATCGAAACTTCTCCATTAGTTTTTTTAAATCGATCTCCATCCAAATTTAAAGTGACGGTGGCTAGCCGTCGGTGCGACTATAGCAGCCTTGAACACGAATAAATTTTTGTGCCAGTGACGTGCATGCCGTAGCTATCACAGCAGCGGGCGTAGCCCAACTATAGCCGCCGCAGATCTGCAGTGCAACTTGGTAATTGACAGCCATGGGGAAGGTAAATTCTTTGTACCATTGCCCAGCACGTTACAGACTCCTGCGACGAAAGGGAAATCAGCTTTGACAGAAGACGCAAATTTACTCGTCTTTCAGAATCCACGAACAAAATTTAGTGCCAGGATCGACTACGTTCTGCTCAAAGATTTGAGATCCGTGCTTGAAAGCACGGTCAATTACGCATGTAAAACGTGCCATGCCAGTGGCGCTGTTACGACGCCTCTTGTCGCTCTATTATGTTGATGTTACTAGTCTCACACTACTAGTAAACACTATTACTACGTCCTATATGAACATTTGCATGCACCAAACAATTACAATTAGAAACGGAGAGTTGTAGCTTGTTTTCATGGCCTTTCCCTGTAACTATTCTGTACCAGGTATGCCTTCTCAGTTTCTACTCATCCCCGAGGCCGCTGCGCTGAAATCGCATCTTTTGCTCTGGAGCTCGCGTGTTGGAAGCTAGTGGGCACTGTGGTTTGGCAAATCTATCTGCATACCCATGTCAAAACGTGATTTGACGTGGGGGGTCCTGTACTTGGCTTCGGGTTTTTGGGTATATACCGGCCGATCTGCTAATGCCCCATTCGAGGACAAGCATGCATGCCTTTCAACAGCAGCTACTAAGCCGAACTGGAGGTTTCTCCTTTTATTTTCCATTTTATTTTGACGGTACAAGTCACAACTCACAGAGAAGTACTAGTATCGATAGATAGGGATTTCACAACTGGGATTACTCACGTTCTTTCTGTCCAGTTTTCTGGTTAAATCAGCTGATAGACACTGATTGTCAATACACGCATGCATGCGCAGTTCATCAGAAGATTAGAAAACAAGGAAAGGGCGCAGAAAAAAGGCACACATGCGCATGCAGACAGAAACCTCAAGTCTGAAGTCTGAACCGGTGAAAGGGTCAGAGAAGCATCATTCCATAGGAATGTACTCCCATGGGAAAATTTTCAGTTGGTTTATTATACCACTCACCGGTCATCATTGCCATAATCAAAGGGGCATACTCGCTATGGGCTTTGGCATGCTACTATGCATGCCATAATCTGTTGGTTTCTGATCAGTGATGCAATGCATGAGAACGACAGTGAGAACAACCCCACCAGGCCACCACTATGGGCTTTGGCATGCTACTATGAGGACTGATCATTTGTAGATACATCAGGTGTTGTACTTGTGTGGCTCAGTATTTGTCGTTACAGCCTACAAATGGTGCCAGGCCTGGTTGCTCAGGCCATTAGCTACACTGAACACTTGTAAATTTCCTTTCGGTATTTTATAGTTTCATGAACTTGGTCATAAAATAGCAAAATTTTGGAGGTCATTAAGCAAAATAGAAATAGACCCACTGAGCGCTTTGTATATGTACTCTTGATCGGGCATATCGCGTTGGTTGCATGTACTACACATTACACGCTAGAATGAGAAACACGCGCACTCTCGGTAAGTTTTAAATCTGAAATTTAATGAAAAGAATACCTTGTCGTGGACCACACATGTCTTTGGTGTAAGTTAGGTCTAACTTTCGGGTATGGAAGCGTAGAAATGCAATAAGAATTTCGAAGTGAATTATTTTTGCACCTTGTAATATCGAACTAGTTAAAAATTTGTAACTATGTAGTACCACAGAAATTTACGAAGTGTAACATAGAATAGGCTATGGATTATTTATACTAGAAATAATATTAGCTTGGACATTTCATTGATAGAAAAATCATACGAACTCAATCGGGATTGAAAACATATGCGACAAAACGTTAGGTATGCAGTGGGCATAACCAAATTTGTAGAAGCGTTCATTACGACAAAAAATCCATAAATAATTCGATGGTTTCATATGCACATGTGTTAGGTACTTTATGGCGGAAATTCAAGATCATTCGTGTTCCACGGGGCGGTCTCGTCTGCGACGGACCGTCTGGTGCGGACTGTCAAATTGTCACCTTGCCGTGATCCGGCGCGGGCTCAAGGACATGAGCCTCTCGGAGCTAAGGCGGTGCGTGCGATCCGCGTTCGATCGCGCCCTTTGGAAGGAAGAAAGCTGCGCATCGAGGCGTTGTATGCCTCGGTGGTGGGTGGTGCGGCGAGACCGTTTGGCAACTTATGAAGGTCACATGTGGCGCTTCATGGGCCAACTACATGGGGTTGTTTGCAACCCCGCTAACTGCGATATATCGCGCCGATGGTCTCGTTCAGTTCTTGGAAACGCAGGGACATCCGGCGGGTGGTTCGATGAAGGTGAGGTTTTCTTTGGTGAGGAGGAGCTTGCGTTGGTCTGCATTCGAGGAGAGGCGTGGGCGATGGAGACAGGGGCGTCGGTCAATTTTGAGCCCAACGAAGGCGGAGAGATGGTGGTCGGCTCGTATTGATTGTCACGAGTACTGACCAGACCAGTGGATGAGGTGGAAGCGAGGAGGGCGTCGAAACAACTAGCAATACAAAGGCGGCATGGCGTGCGAAGCGAGCGAATGTTGGCACATTCAAGAGGCTTACAACCTAGTACCAAGATTATCGCATCAAATCGCGGAATCTAATCCGGGACGTCGTAAACAAGCTTGGCGGGTGCATCCGACGGAGGGCCCAATTGTTTTGTTCTTGAAAGGGTCTTACGGGCCTTCCGTCGAGCGTCGAAGGGTTCAAACATTGTCGTCCGTGCTCACGATGGATGGTACCTTCCTATGTGGGAATGCGGGGTACCATCCTCACTTTGCATTTGCGGCCGATCACGAATGACCGCTAGTCCCGTGGCGTTCGCAATTGTTGAGCGAACACGAGAGTGGTGTGGTTCTGTGCAATGTGAAGCGGCGATCGTGCAAGATCGGCGGATGTATGTGTCATCTCGGATCGCAATCTTTGGCTTGTTATGCGTTGTGCATGATGCAAAATGGGGCGTTGGCGCCCGTGCGGTGGAGCGATGTTAGGAGCCGTTGGTGCATGAGGCATCTCGCGCCAACTTCCACACAAGGTTTGAACAAGGACCTCATGAAGATGTTCAAGAAGCTCGCATGCGAGAACCAAGGAGGAAGTTGAGCGGTGTGGAGACGGCTCGATGAGAGGCAGGGAAGCATGTAAGGGACTCGGCGCATGCCGAGCTGTTAGAGGGATCGTGGCAGTGTCGCACGATTGGTGAAGAAGCGTCGTGCACGCAACAAGCGCGGCTTCTGCACAAACCATGCTCCCATGTGTATGCAGCGGCATCTGCGGCGTGGCGGCAAGCCTCGGGCGTTACATCTCCGAGTACTATGACATCCACCACCAGTATGCAACTTGGAGTCTTTGAGTTCCATTCATACGGTGGACACGCGCTCTGAGGACCTTTGGTGGGGCGGGTGAAGTGGGTGCCCGACGACGCACTAAAGCACCCGGCCGTGGAAGGCAGCGATCCGAGCGATCCGAGCGACATGGGCGGCGGCCAGTAGCGAACAGCGAGTTCGCCAACCCGTTGCGGTATGCAAGGCTGGGCACTCCATCGGCCGCGCCCAAGCGGACCGCACAAGCGGTGCAATAGTGAGGAAGATGTAATTACTACGTCGTGATGTAAACTTATTTCAATGTCTTTGATGGACTCATTCTTTGTTTATCCATGCCTTTATGTAGTACTTGTTAAGTTGTCCGGTTTGTTGTTAACTCATTATGATCATATTGTATTGTTGAATTTTTTATCGTATGTCTTGCCTTATTTTCTGTGTCACATAATATGTTTTACATCGTGCACTTGACATGTTGTTTCCTGTTGGCGGAGATGGCGCGAGCTCGATTGACGACAGCGTCTGTTTGCTCGACCCACGCCGATGTGGGACACCGTTGCGGGCGTGGTCTTGCCGCGTCGGCCCTCGAGCTCTGGTCTGGCGCCCAGAGAGATGGCCCCTTGACCAGTGCGTCCCGAGCCGGAGGCCGGGCTCCGCCCTCGCCGGATGTTGGACCTCCCGCATGCACAAAGGCGCCATTGAGAACTGTTGTGCCCTTGATTTCCTAGACAGCAAGGCTCTTTCATTTTCAGCTACCTCATGGATATGTAAAAAAAAATTGTTAGTAGCATATGCCCTCATCTTATTAATTAGTCATATTTGGTGATGATTTCACCAAGAAAACTTGTCCCGTGAAGGACCCTGTACATCTGCATGCATGACCAAAGAGCAATTATCATACCCCCTCAGGTAGATACAATTATTCTCACCATCCAAGACTCTTGGCCCCAAGAAACCGGAGGACTGAGGGGAGAAAAGGATTGGCAGGCTGTACTCTTCGGTCATCACGCGCTGTATGTTCCTAATCCTAGTCAATGTTCAGCTAGGATCCAAAATTTAAGGAATTTGTCAAGTTACAATGCTTCACGGTAGAGAACACGTCGTTTGCTCCTAGTCTAATGATAAACAATTAATATCATTGTTGTCGAGGATTTTATGGAGTGAACTATCAGTTTTGTAAATGTTGAACTGCTGTTTGGTGACAGACCATCTCATAAGCCATAGGGGGCGGTCTGACTAGTCATGGCTGGGTGGTCTGACTGGCAGGGTGACTTAGGTTCAGGTTTGGGTAATTGGATACCAAACACTTATGTGGGAGTGGTTGTTGATGTGTTTGCACCAGGTGTCATTGAAAATAAAATCTGAACGCGAAACTATACAGAGATTAACTGAAAAGTCCAAAGATGAGTATTTTTTGGTTTTGGAAAGCGGACTGGCCAACCACTCCATGGAGGTAAAACCGGCGACGGTAAGATCGGTCCCCTGTTACCGGCGAATGCGGTTAGACCGACCAGTGGTTAGTGGTCTGACAAGCCAAGGGCTGGCGGTCAGATCGACCAGGTGGCAGTGGTCTGACCGACCATGGCGGTTTCTGCACAGTGAGATGTATTGATCGTTGTGCATTTGGCTTAGGGTCATGGCATTAGTGCATATGTGTTGCATGGTGCGAAGAACTTATGCCTGGAATCAATTTCTTGGTCTATTGTTGTGCATGGACGCTTGGAGTTAACGACGGGGATGATCGAAACTTGGATTGGTGAAATCAAGATCCAGAACGGTTGAGGATGCCGAGTGAAGTGGTTGGTCTTAAGCAAGATGGGAGATGGACAAGAATGGGCAAGTTTGGTGCAATAGGTTGCATCAAGTAGCTTCAGTCATTGCGAGTGCAGAGGCAGTCCCGTTGAAGTCGAATAGGAGATACTTGTCAGCATGGGGAAAGCCATTGATGAACCTATGCGTAGCAAAGCATGAGATTGCTTCACAAGATTGGACTCAGACAAGATGGAAGGATTGATAAGGGGTATTTTGGTATCTTTACCAAAATATCGGGTGATGATCTTGAAGAAATTGTGATGCATAATGGCAGAAAGGAGAAGCAATTTAGGTTATGAGGAGAACATGATCACGAAGATACGGATTCGGGAGCGTCGGATCCTTGTCCGCTTTGATAAACATGCGTGAGTGTGAGACCCATTTGTGTGGGCTTTGATAAACCAATATCTGGTTTGGTTTGCAATGGTAGCAAACCAAACAACCCCTCAGTCTTTATATTTACATGTAAGGACCTATTTGGTTTGTGATCTGCGATATTTCTAACTTAAAACTAAGACCAAAAGTTACCCTAAGATTTTAGGGTAATGCGACCTTGTTGACACACTGCACGAATGTGTTGGTGCTCTGATACATAGTTCAAATAAAACTGTTATATGCTCTTACAAAGTTATTTGAAAATTTTATTGTGGAACAAACTTTGGAGAGTTTTCTAGAATTCTGAAAGGACAAACAATTATTTTGACAAAAAAAGTATCTCACTAAAATTCACTAAAAACAAAAATTTCAACAAGCATACATTAATTTTCAACTTTATCAATTTTAGCTGCTTGCCACTTCCACAACTAGCAATTGTTTGAAGATCATGACTTCTGCCTGGTGAGGTGTGTGGGTTAGGCCTTCTTTGGTATTCAGGAATTTAGCCTAAATTTCACCTGAAACAGGACAACGATAGTGGCGGCGGCGCTCGGGATTGGGGCCCTCGCGATGGCAAAGCTGGAGAACGAGAGGGCAGTGGCGATGGGGACCGCGCTCTCCGTCCGTCCTGGTGGATCAACTAGGGAAATGCAGCAAACCAGGAGGTCCACGATGCAAACCAACAACGTGCAGGAAGGTCGCAAGATGCTTCAGGTCAAAACCGATTTGTTCCTATGGGAAATTTGGAAAGTAACGTAATGCTCACACGAATTGGAAAGTAACATCGATGTGTCATTGACATATGACCCCTGACTCCATATGTATTCTCACATTGTATATATTTTTCCAATTTATATATGTTTACAATGTTACTGAGCAAATTTTCCAGGTATGTCTCCAACCAAATATCTTAGGTAAAACATTTTTAGTTTTAAAGTGAACAAATATTTACATCAAATATGCACCCTTCCAGGGTCACGCTTTTGTGATGCACCGTACTTTCTAAGCCATTGGACTCGTATGTGTGTTAGAATAGTTTTTGGCCTATTTAGCCTCTTTTTCAAACAAAATAGCAAAACCAGTGCCCGAACAAAATGGCACCCCTATCACACTATTTTGCCGTGGAAACCACGTGTCGCGCACCCAGATCATGGCAGATGACCTGCCGCGCATCCAGACTGACATGTTATCCTGCCGCGATCTTGGTGCACGGCAGGTGGCCAGCCGCGATCTCGGTGTGCGATACGTGGCTTCCATGTCAAAATCGCTCGGTAGGGGTGTCATTTTTTCCATTTCAGTAGCAGAGGGCTAGTTTTGCTATTGTAACTAAAAAACGTGTCATTTCACCAAAGACTCATATATGTCAGAGATTTCTAGCAATCAATTCAAGTTGGTTGTGAACTAAACTAGCCAAAGCTGCATTTGGTAGAGGGGTTAAAATAACTAGGTTGGCTAACCTTAACTTGTGTAGGTTAGCTTAACCCTACTTTTGTGTTTGTTAACTAACCTAGTTAGTCTAAAATGTTCTTTGGCTAGATTAGGTGGATTAGGGAGTAGAAAAAAATACAACTCATGAGGTTAGCTATGGTGGATTAGCATATTCCGTCTTTATGTGGGTTAATTTAATCTTAGGTTAGGAGGGTTAAAATATTTTGACTAGGTTAAGTTAACCATAGCTAAGCCATGGGTGTTTGGCATATTGAACTCCTAACCCCACCCCTAAACATTGAACCAAGCATAGCCTAAAAGTTAACCATAGAGAACGCGTCAATTAACGGATCTGGAGGGGGAAGATGAGCTGACGGTTATGTGGAAGATGCAGTGGCACTGGTGATGATGAAGAAGCACCGACAACGATGGGCTTTGCATCAAGGTAGTGGTCAGCGACGCTCCTGGCTAGAGGCTCACTGGAGTTGTGGCCGGAGTCTCATCGTAGGCTACGAAGAGGAAGGGACGAGATGTGGCTCCAGCGGTGGCGGTGGTAGAGGGCAGTAACAACAAGGAGTAGATCTGGTGAGAGGAAAGAGGTAGACTGAATGGTGGTGCTTGCCGGCGAGCACTTCGTTGAGGAGCATGAGTTGTGAGAGGCGGGGAGGAGAAGGCATCGGTGAGGGCATCTTGATGTCAAAACGATGCGAGAGGAGGAGAGATATGTCGACGATCGAAAAACAGAGTTCCCAATCGAACTTATTTCGGGAAATGTTGTGAGAGCTCTGTCAAAATGAAGACCATGTATTGTTGTGGACACACTAATTGTTCGTATGAGAATACTAAGGATGTAACATAATGGTCATGACTAATGAGTGAATGAAGTTATTCTATGATTATTACTAACTACAAGGGTTACCCCCTTTATAGTATTTGAAGGAGTAACAGTTAATGCCACTAAAAGCGCATCCAATCTTTACACACGTTCGCTAGGAGAATCTTGAATTAAGCAACTATCGTAAGTTGTCAAATACGCCAAAAGTCACCTTCCCACCAGTCATGTGGATAACTGTTGGTGTCTCCCAACTAGTTTGATGGTTGGGGATTGTCCAAAACCGTATAGCTAGTCGGACAATTTCTATAGCTAGTCGTCTCATGACTCAAACTGGATGCCTACCAGTTTAGCCGTAACAAAGGAGAATTAGACTTTCTTTATATATTGGTCGCAGGTTCATAACCGTAATAAAGTGGGCCTCTTTTGACAGGAAATCTGAATTTGACCGAAAAAGGTTGACCTGGTCAAGAATCCGCGTCAAGATCGATCCTCAGTTCTACCAAAATCGGAGGCTTTCACGTCTGAGGCCCTATTTGGCGTGGCTACAGCTTTTCTGAAAATCAGCTTTCGGTTGGGCTCAAGGGCTGAACGGTTGAGCTGAAGACGTTTGGTGTTTGAGAGTATGGCATTTAGGTAGGCTGACTAAATTTTCTGAGTTGGGAAATATCTGAAATGCACGTGAGGCAAAATGATACCTTGTTTGATGTTGTTTAATAGACATTATGAGTGGATTTATTTTTTTTCACGTTCGCATGGAAATGTAAGTTTAAACATTAAACTTTCTAAATGAAAATGTGTGGAAATCATAGGGATATGCTCATGATCTTATGATGATGATAATACAATTGGCAATAGTCTTAAGGGTTTATCAAAACACTCATTTTCGATGAAGTTCAGTAAAATCGGTATGACCGCAATAGAGTAGCGGTATTACCGAAGCACGATATGACCGCAATTGAGAAGCGGTACTACTGCAGCGCGATATAGCCGAATTCTAGTTGCCGGTGTGTTTTTCTAGAGCGCATGTTTTTGAGAGTTTGTTCTCTCCTCAAAAATGGTATGACCGCATTTTCTGAGCGGTACTACCGCAGTGCGGTAGTACCCATGTTACATGGTGGTATGACCGATTTTATTTTGTTTCACTTGCCAGCTTGGCGAAGATGTTTGTAGGTTATGTCAATTTCATGGGTTTCATTGCATTTGTGTTGCATGATGCATGTTTTGATTAACGTGCATCAAGTTACGAAGAACTTGTTCCCAGAATCGATTTCTTGGTCTATTGTTGTGCAGAAGGCTTGGAGGTCAACGACGGTCAACGATGAGGATGATCGGGACTAGGCATGGAGAGTTGAGGTCCAGAATGATCGAGGATGTTGGGTAAAGTAAGTGGACTCAAGCATGACACAAAATGGACAAGGATGATCAAACGGGAAGTTCGGTGCGATGGGTTGCATCAAGTGGTGTGGGGGTCAGTGCAAGTGTCGTGGTTATTTTTGTAGGAGCCGGATAGGAGAGACTTACAGACATAAAGAGAGTTGTTGATCACCTACATGTGGCGAAGCATGAGAATGCTTCAAGAATATTGGACTCGGTCTTCGGAAAAGGATGGAGAAGGGGTATTTTGGTAACTTCACTAAAATACCGCTTTGATGGCTTTTGGCTAAACCATGACGCAAGACGACACAAGGAGAGGTGGTTTAGGTCAAGAAAAGATCAAGACGACGATTTGAGAAGCATGCGTGGGTGAAGCCCGTTTGTGTGTGAGCTTAACGGGTGCTTGTTTGGGATCTCTCTAGAAGCTAGCCTCCACTATAAAAGGGGAGGGTGCTGCTTGTGTGTAATATTCCAAAGTTCTGCTACCAAAATTAAAATTATAAAATTATTATTTTATTGAATTTCCTGAGTTTTAAAAGGATTTCATTGCTTTTCTTGATTTCCTATATTTTAAAAGCCAAAATAAAATTTATTGAGTTTACTAAATTTTTATTATATTTAAATTTAAAAAGGAAAACTTAATTAATTTATTGAATTCTCTATATTTTAAAAAGGTTTTTCCTATTTTCTAAAACTAAAAATAGTCATGTGCAAAAATAAAAAGGCAACTTTAAGTTGGAAATAATTTTATTAAGTTCAAAATAAGTTAGGATTTTTTTTGATTTTTTTCATAATTTTTGAACTCTTTTCGCTTTTTTCTAGAATCTATTTTGAATGGTTGTATTTTCTAAAAATCAAAAAATCAATTAAATCTCTTTTTCGCTTTCTGGCTGAATTTTCTCCGACCCATTTCCCTTTCCTCTCTCCCGACCAATGTCTCCCTCTCGTTGGCCCTCTCCCTCTCCCTCTCCTCTCTCTCTCTCTCTCACCCGTCGAGCTCTCCTGTCGGACCCCTTTCCCCTCTCCAGGTCCCAACCGAGTCGGTCCAATGCGCCAGCCCGCCTCCCTCTTCCCTCCCTCCCACACCGCCCAGTGGTCCCCACCTGCGAGCCTCGCCTCCCCGCTGTCTTCCTCCTGTTGGCTACCTATGTCATCGCGTCAACGCCTCGCCGCCCCGTCCTCTCCGTCTCTGCCTTGTCTCCTCCCTCACCTACCCTCTACTCCACCTCGTCCCGTCTGTGTCCGTGCTGCGTTGTAACTGTCGAAAATTCGTCGTCGCCGGTGCATTTTCATCCCTATTTTTCCACGTGTATTCAATGTCCCGTCCCACCGCTGTCAATCTCGCACATGCCCTTCTCTCTCCACGAATCCCGCCGATCGCGCCATGCCCTGCGCCGGCCAGAGCTCGCTCGTGCACCCATGCTGTCGAACACCTCCCTCTCCTCTCCTCGACAGCTATAAATAGAATCCCCTGGGAACCCTATGTGCTCCTCTTCTCATTTCTTCCTCGAAACCGCAACCACCACCAGTAGCTCTATTTCTTCTCCAGTTCGACCGTGAACAACTCCCCCTCTGTTCTCCCTCTCCGGCGTTCGCCTTACAGCACCGACCATGTCACGGTGAGCCCCTTGGCTTCTTCTTCCACCTCCCCGATGTCTCCATCCTCTCTTACTTTCATTTCTCCATAATCGAAGCTTTACTGCCGCCAGTTGATGCTATTTCCTTCTCACATTCTGTCGTTGCCAACCATTCCCCGGCGACATCATCACCACTGTCAGATTCTCCCCCCACGATGTTCTACGTGGTTCTCCCCACGCCTTCGCCGACGCATCGCCCGAGCACCGTTGCTTCCTTACGTCTGGACACTGTTTTGTGCGCCGCCACCGTGCCGGACCTCCGCCAGGCGACGCGACCACCTTCAACCTCCTTCTGACTACCTGTAGTCGAACCTCTTTTAACCAGATAGTCGAAACCTTCTTACCAGTCGAACATCCATTCGACTAGGCAATCGAAACCTCCTTCCGGCCACCTGTAGTTGAGCCTCCTTCCGACCAGGTAGTTAAAACCTCTTTCCGACCACCTATAGTCAAACCCAACCAGTCGAACGTCCTTCCAACCATGTGATTTCAAAACTTCCAAGAGCCCGTTCTCCTTCGTTCGAGTTCTGATTCAAGTAAGTCAAATTTCTAAATTCATCTTAAAACAAGATCTAGATATATATACTAGAATTATTTAATTTATAGTTTATTTAAATTTTATTTGGGTTTTATTTGAATTCGATTTATTTTTGTGTGTGGATTTTGACAATTTCGGAGAATCGGATTTCGACGCCGTTAAAGAACAACAACTAAATAAGTAAGGCAAGTTACACACTTTGATCATATTTGAATTCTAGTATTTTAAATTATTTAAACTCCATTTTAAATTATTACTGTATGCATATTTATACTCAAATAATTGAAATTCCTACTTTAAGCTTTATAGTTATTTCCAATTCCTTTGTATACTCAAATGTTGCTATTGAAGTAGCCGTACCTTGATGCTATAGTTAAAATCTAGTTAGTATATTAGTATAAACTAGACACATTGTAAAAGTTTATGCTTAGTCAAAGTTTAGACAAAAAATATTCAATGTAGGGAATTTTGCCAAATGTTCAACTATAATTTAACTTGATGCTATGGAATTGCTTTTGTTGGACCGTAAAGGCGACTAGAGGGGGGGGGGTGAATAGGAGCACACTCACTTTTTCACAAATTATGAACTCAATACAATTTCACTCCAGTAGCTATTAGAAAGCTATGAAGATCAATATACCAAGACAAATGGAAGACTAGTATTGAATCCAATTAAATCCCCTAAGCAAAATAACAAAATCAACTAAGATTGCAAAGACTCACAGCATGGGCGGTCAGACCTCTGTACCCAACGGACCGATTGCCGGGCGGTCTGACCGGCGTTGTGCTGGCGGTCGGACCGCTCCAAAATCGGTCTGACCGGTGATGATGCGGTCGGACCGGCGATCTGTAACCGATCTGAAAAAGTAAAATCACCGATGACGGTTGCAATTAGGTGAAACTTTTGATTCTCAACTCCAATCTTTATGAAACTTTGCACACACCTTCTATATGCTATTGAGAACCTATTCCAATCGAATATTATGATAATTCTTGGAACGATCTTGAGCAATTGCCAATTGATTAACAGAAGGTCTAAAACCGGGCAAGAACGAAAACTTGATCCTAATGCTTGTTCGTGAGTGATTGATGATCAAGATGATGCTAGATAGATTCACACATATCACAGCAAGCTAATTCACATGAAAAAATCAATTACAAACTCGCGGATCAAAGAAAGCCCTAAAAACACGAAATTGAAAGCAAGAACGAAAAGAGACTTATCTCAAGCAAACCTTGCATAGATTGATTTCGTGATTGATGCTGGATTACATCCACACCATCATGGATCAGTAGACAATCAAGGATCACGAAATTCTAATCAAACCATCAAGAGCCCTAGCCTCCACCTCAACTCCCTAAAGACAATTAGGGTTTTGAAACATAAAGGTGAGAGAGAGAGGTGCAGCCACCATCTCCTCCTATTTATAGTGGAGGCCTAAAACTCTTAGGGTTTGACTTAATTGGGCTCCCGTTAAGGCCCACTAACAAACGGGTCACACACGCACGCTTCGCAAAGCGCCGTCTTTAACTTTTTGACCTAAACCGCTTCACCATGCACCATGGATTTGCCAATAGGTCACCCTTGTCCATCTTGCGTCACGCTTGAGTCGTTGACCTCACCCGCATCGTAGATTGTTCGGACCTCAACTCTCCAAGTCTAGTCCCGATCCTCCTCGCCGTTGACCGTCGTTGACCACCAAGCAACCCGCACAACCACGCATAAGAAAACACGAATTCGGGAACAAGTTCTTCACAACTTGACCCATGTTAGTCAAAACATGCATCATGCAAATCATATGCCATGAAACCAATGACTTTGACCTAACAAATCAACATCGCCACGGTTGGCGGACGCTCAAGTTATTACCACCGACCGCTCCAGGTGAGCGGTCGGACCGCCTCTGGCGGCTCGGACCGCTCCTCGTGAGCGGTCGGACCGCCTTGGGACTTAGCCAAATTCAAACTCCCAAATTCAAACCTTCGAAATTAAAACGAATAGAACTTCTTCTTGGAGACTCCAAAATTATGAGACCAAGTGCATTGGGATCCCTCACTTGCCTACAACACCTATTTTTGGCCCACTCATTTTGACCACTTTGGTCACCACGGTCTGACCGCCCACATGGCCGGTCCGACCGATTTGGGACCGGTCGGACCGCCGTGCAAGGACCGGTCGGACCGCCCCTGTCCAAAAAGCCTGACACTTTGTTGAAAACGCGTGAAACGACAAACCGTAAACGCCATTGCCAATTGTCACATCATCCTAGGATCTGGAGCATATCCCCATGAAATCCACAATCTCCCCTTGATGAACACATTGGCAATTATCCGTAAAATGTAAGTAAGAGGTTTGAAAACGAGTTTACTCGCGGTTTTGACAAAGGCACAACTTGGTCCATAAGCAAGAAAAAGCAATGAAAATGACCAAGCTGGCATCAGAATAGTATAGGCATGTGAGACAAGGCAAAAGAAAGCATAAAAACTTAGATTTCCAGAAAGGGTCAAAAA
The DNA here is from genome assembly GCA_036346395.1 of Hsuehochloa calcarea. Lineage (NCBI taxonomy): Eukaryota > Viridiplantae > Streptophyta > Magnoliopsida > Poales > Poaceae > Hsuehochloa > Hsuehochloa calcarea. The sequence continues at coordinate 36,177,720 of CM070597.1, forward strand.
TCTCACATGAGGTCCATATGAAAGAACAATTGTTCAATTGACCTATGATCATTGTGAGGATAAAAGAATGCAATTCAAGTTCAGAATATTCAATAAAACAATAAGAATGCAACTCAATAACTCCCCCTCACTATGATCCTCAAATTTTAAATTTTCAGTTTCTCCCCTTTGTACAAACTTCTCCCCCAACAACTTCTCACCCAGCAAAGAAATATATTCTCATTAACACATCTTCTCCAAATAAAAATAGCAAAGAGATATAACACATCTTCTCCCAAAGAAATATCTTCTCATTAATTAACACATCTTCTCCCCCTTTGACAATGGATTCATCAAGGAATCACGCCTTCCTCTCATCCAGAGATAACCAATAGATGATAAAGAAAGAAGCAGAATAAAAGAAGCATAAACAGGAGTATGCATGAAGTGCAATGGAGAGGCTTCAATTTTTGTATTTTTCAATTTTTGATTACAAGAAGCTTTGGAGATTACCCAAAAGAACAAGCTAGTATCTCTAATATTGCACAAACAAAGATATCAAGCCCGACAAATATAGCAAGATCATGGTAAGACATATATATCAAAGCTAAGCACAAAGGCTCAAAAGTAAAGCAATGATTTGATCAATTTAAGCAACGCTCAAATTCAAAGAAGTTCATCAACAGGATCCTAAAGTGAAATTGGCCATGTCAAAATATCAAAGTGAGATCAAAATCTAACAAAGACCACATTAAGAGTCAATCAAGTCCCGTATTGAATCATTTTGCTCAATGTTTTGTAAACGCCCATTTGTCAACATTTTTCTCATTTGCATTGAATATTGAAGTTGACTAATGATCTAACTTAGTGACAAGATCCCGGACTAGGAGCCATCCACAAACTCATCCTAAGCTTCACCAAAAGTTGATTAAAGGTATATCTTAGTAAAGAAGATCTTGGACTAGGAGCCATCCACAAACTCTTTCTAAGCTTCTACCGGGCGACAAATCTTGAGGTTCATGTCATTTCGACAAGCGGTCCCCATGAGATCGTTCGTTCATCAAACTATCTCCAAGTTCATGTCATTTGACAAGCGGTCTCGTAAGAATAGTTTGGCACAATTTAAGCATAAGACAATCTTGATTTTCATTTTTCACAAGAGCAGTTTTAGAATCTCAAGAACACAAAAGCTCAAGTAATGGTCAATTTTAGATCAAAGAGCTAACAAAGCAATTCTGACAGGGCCAATGTCACAAGAGGAGCACAAATTGCGCAACTCGCTAAAACATCCACAAATTGCAATTTCTTAGTTTGAGTTGTTTAAAAGGTTCTAGCTCATATAGCAAAGACTTAGCTACACATGTAAAAGCATGATAATTCTAGCAAGTCAAAGAACTAGACATGACATTGAGCAAGAATTGAAATACAAAAGCTCTAAAGGGTAATAGGCAAAGCTTTATCAATTTTTTTTTTAAAAAATAAGCAGAAAACATTATATTACAATGCATCTTTTTGGATTTTTCATACCATTTGTTGTCACTTGTTGGAGTTTTCATATGAATGCAATATGACACTAAGTTCAGAAAAAGAACAATAAAAGATCAAAACCTAAAAAGTTCGAAAAGATCACTAAGTTCAGAAAAAGAACAATAAAAGATCAAAAGAACAAGGAAAGATAAGAAAAAGATCAAACTCCCACTCAAACCAACCCATAAGGATAAATTACGCCTAACTCGCTTCTTAAGGAGGAAAATCTGGTTTGATCTAAAGGCTTGGTAAGAATATCTGCCAATTGAGCTTCGGACTCTACGAAGTGCATCACAATATCACCTTTTTCAACATGATCTTTAAGGAAGTGAAAGCGAATGTCTATGTGTTTAGTCCTAGAATGTTGCACTGGGTTTTTAGCAATATTAATAGCAGAAGTGTTATAACAGAAAAGAGGAACACTAGCAAAGTTTAACCCATAATCTTTCAAAGTGGACGTCATCCACAAAATCGCTCTGACAACTAGCAAAGACTACATACTCGCCTCAAGTGGATTGTGCAATGTAAGACCGCTTCTAGAAGACCAAGATACAAGAGAAGTGCCTAGGAAGTGACAGTGCACGAGGTACTCTTCCTATCTAACCGACACCATAAAATCGAATCAAAAACCTCTAATGGACAAAGTCAAGAGCAGAATACCAAATGCCATATAAGAGGGTAGAGTGTAAATACCTAAATATGCGCTTAACGGCTTGGCGATGGGAAGTTCTCGGAGACGCCTGAAATCTTGCACAAAGGCATACCGTGAAGTGAATGTCCGGTCTCGAGGTCACAAATCTGTAAGGAGCCGATCATGTCATGCGGTACTCGCGTTGATCCACGACTTCTCCTTCCTCATCCGGATCCAAAACGATCGAAGTTGCAATGGGAGTGGAAATTGGCTTGCAGTCACCCATGTTGAAGCATTTGAGTAGATCTTTAGTGTACTTCGTCTGATGGATGAAAGTTCCTTCCTTGCATTGCTTGATTTGAAGTCCCAAAAAGTAATTAAGCTCTCCCATCATACTCATCTCGAATTCCCTGGACATAGTGTCAGAAAAGCTGGAAACAAGAGCATTAGAGGAACCATCAAAAATAATATCATCCACGTAAATTTGAGCAAGCAGGAAGTCATTGTCACGTCTAAGAATAAATAGAGTTTTATCCACTTTACCTATCTCAAAATTATTTTTAAGCAAGAAGGTCATAAGTCTATCATACCAGGCTCTAGGGGCTTGTTTAAGACCATATAATGCTTTAGATAGCTTGAAAACACGATTTGGATATTTAGGATTCTCAAAACCAGGGGGTTGCTTAACATACACTTCCTCATCTATGAAACCATTTAAAAAGGCACTTTTAACATCCATCTGATATAATTTAAAACCTTTTGATGCAAAGAAATGCAAGCGAGAATGCGAATGGCTTCTAGTCTAGCAACAGGAGCAAATGTCTCATCAAAATCTAACCCCTCAACTTGGCTGAAACCCTGAGCTACCAATCTGGCTTTATTTCTAACCACAGAACCATCCTCACCTTGTTTATTCTTAAACACCCAACGGGTTCCTATAACATTATGACCACTAGGAGGTTCTACTAGGTTCCAAACTTTGTTTCTTTCAAAATTCTCTAACTCCTCATGCATGACATTTACCCAGCTAGAATCAGATAAAGCATGTGATATATCGCGGGGTTCAAAAGAAGCAACAAAAGCCGAATGAGAGTAGAGATTTGGATCATTATACCTGGAGCGAGTGACTCGCTCATGTAGATTACCTATTATCTGTTCCGGAGGATTGCTGTCTCTGAATGCGAAGTGGGCGCCCGGGTGAGATGTCGTTTCTTCGACCTCCGCAGTCTCGCTGATGATGATGATCTGGCAGAGCCTCAATCAAGGTGAAGTAGACGTAGCGTGTTCTTGTATCAATATGGGCGCCTCAGCAGACAGATGAGGGAATGACATTAGCTTCGCCCTCATCTTCCTCCACAAAAATGCTCTCTCACACAGTAAATCATCTCAGCAATTGATCTAGCTCGTGGCTAGTCTCATCAAAAGTGACATTACAAGTCTCTGAATAATGTTAGTCTCAGATTAAAACTCGAAAACCCCTCGAATGAGCGGGATAACCTGAAATACCCCATCAAAAGTTCTTGATTCAAATTTATCTAAGTTGCTGTCTTAAGGATAAAACATTTTGATCCAAAAACTCGAAAATGCTAAACAGAGGGTTTTCTACCAAAGCGAAGCTCATAAGGAGTCTTGCCTAAAGAAGGTCTCAAAAGACACGATTTGCAATATGGCAAGCAAGAGCAATAGCTTCGCCCAAAATCTCCTCGGTGTGTTATACTCGCCTAGCATCGTCCTAGCCATTTCGACCAAGGTTCTATTCTTCCTTTCCACCACGCCATTTTGTTGAGGGACGTGTGGAGAGGAGAACTGATGCTCAATACCACGCCAAGACAAAAGAAGCAAAAGAAGCATTTTTGAACTCCGTACCATTATCACTGCGAATCGCTCTCAAAGCACCGAAAGCTCGAAGCCAAACGAAGAACAAGGTCATGAAAATAACCAAAAGCTTCATCCTTTGAAGTAAGAAAGAACACCCAAGTATATCTAGAAAGATCATCGACTATGACAAGAATATACCATTTTCCACCGATCGACGGACTCTAGCAGACCAACAAGATCCATATGAAGCAAATCGTCCCGTCCGTCACCATAACCATAGTCACGTAGGGTGTGAGGCGGCAACTTGTTTTTCATGCCTACGAGGCGCACATACAAACATCCTTGATGCTTTGAGTTTGGGCAAACCTCTCATGAGATCAAGGTTGCTAACTCGTGTCGATGATCAAAACCAATGTGCCCCAAACGTCGGTGCCAAAGCCGTAAATCAAGAAGATGTAAGCAAATATTTAAGAGATCCAAAGAAGAGATTCGAAAATCACCTCAAAAATTCTACCAACTCTAGAGATTCCAAACACAAGCTCACCAAGAGAATCAAGCACACGACAAGCATTTTTCTTAAAAACAGTCTCATAGCCATCATCAAGAAGTCGAAAACGAAAGAAGATTATACCTAAGCTTGTCCACAAGAGCGACATCCTTTAGAATGAATTTGTTGTTCACCCTAATTGATCTGCTTCCTTCAATTCGCCCTTGTGTATCATCTCCAAAGGTGATGAAGTCATCACCGTTGCTCGCGTGAAATAGGTGAACCATTTTGAGTTCCGGTCATGTGGCGTGAACATCCGAGTCAACGAACCACGTGTTCTTCCCCTTTCGCGATAATCCGAAAATCAAGGAACAAAAGAACGATGTGTCTCAATCTCAAGGTTAGATAAACATGATTTAGGAATCCATCTTCGAGACACACGTCTGCAAGGAGTATACAAACCAGAAGTACTATCCTTGATTTCATCTAACATTCGGTTATGAGCAATGTTTAAATTAAAATGAGACTTGAACTGTCCATGGGCGGTCTGACCGGCGTTGGGCTGGCGGTCAGACCGGCGACCAAAACGGTCAGACCGGTGACCACCAGCGGTCAGACCGCCAGTCTGATAAACATTAGAATTAGGATATCTAGAAGCATAATGATTTGCATGAGAGAAAAATACTAATCCAGGTTTATTCTTTTCAGTGTTACCATGTCTCACAGAAGCTCTAGGTTGCATGAATGAAATTTTATCAAAATTTTTCCTATCATTTTTCAACCTACGCCAACAGAATTCAATCAAATGCCCACCTTTCTTGCAATAAGTGCAATGGTACTTGGTACCACTAGAAGAAGCACCATTTGAATTAATACAAGGTTGAGCAAAACCTGCAGATTTAAAAGATATTTTTGCAGGTCGGGTTTTGAATTCAATTAAACCTTTTTCCAAGACTTGAATGACTTTTGGGTTTGAATTGTCTTGAAAAGAATTGAATCCTAAACCTTGCTTCTTATAAGGAGTTTTAGACTTATCAAGAATCATGTTTAATTGTTTCTTACCTTTCGAAAATTTCTCTAATGTATCATGAAGGTAACCATTTTCTTTTCTCAAGTTAACACAAGCATCACAAGTTTTATTCATAGATTTTTCCTTATACAAAGCAATTTCAAGCTTAAGAGTGGAACAAGAAGCACAAGTAGTATTTTCAATATTGTCCTTAAGCTTAGCATATTTGACTCTAGCAGCTTCTAAGATATCTTTGATTTCACGTCTTTTTCTAAACATGAAGTGCAAGGGCTAGAATCAAATACATCAAAAGCAATCAATTTACTAGATTCTAAACATTTTTCACAAGGAGCACTTTTAATTTCATTTAGTTCAGATCTAGCATTCTCGAGTTGTTGTACAGAAATATTATGAGCAGTTTGTAACTTAGTAATTTCTGAGTGCATAGCATGACAAGATAAACATTCATCAGGTTCAAGAGTCTTAGCATTTTTAAGCTCTACTTTTAGTTTGTTAATCTTTGACTCTAATTTCTTATTTTTTGTCATAACAAATTCTAGCGCTTCATCTTGACTAAGCAATTGCTCAACTATAGAATCATATTTAGCAGAAAGCTCATCATAAGAAAAAGATACCTCATCATCATCAATGTTGTCGGTGTCAGCCATGAAGCACATGCCAGTGAAGTCTTTGGCCTTCCCTTTCTTTTTGCCTTGAGGGATCTCCTCCTCCTTGTCCTCCTCACTCCCGGTATCCACATCGCTCAAGGATTGATCCTCAAAAGCGGCAAGGACCCGGTGAGCAGCCTTCACAAGCTTATTCGCCTCATACCTTGATTTGTTGAAAGGAGGCTTCTTCCAAGCTGGCTTTCCTTCCTTATGATTGCTCTTACCTTTCAGCTTGGGGCAATTTGCCCGGATATGATTTAGCTCACCACATTCATAGCATGTCACCGACCACCTCTCTTTTGTTTCTCACATTATTGTAGGCTGTGTGAATTTTTAGCTAGAAGAGCTAACTCTGCTTCAGAATACTTTCAAGCTCCTCTTCATGAATAGCAGATAAACAAGCAAATGAAAATCCGTAAGAAGATTCAAAAGAGTCATCAAAAGCCTTTTGAGAGGATCTGCTACCAAAGCTAAATTATCTTTCTTGGGATGATCAACTCTTTTAATTTCATGAGTCTTGAGTTTACTATAAAGCAATTCTAAAGTAAGACTTGAAAGATCAACATTTTCCTCTATAGCAAGAGCTTTCATCTCCCACTCCTTGGTGTTGATTGCAGCCAAGAGATGGGTGGCATTTTCAGATTGAGAATATTCAATATCAACAACTTTCATTTGATTAATTACTTTATTAAAGCGATCGAAATGTCATCGATGCTCTCTCCAGACGCATCTCGAATTTATTGTATTCACGCTTGTAAACTGCTTGGCGACTTTTTGATTTGGGACGAACTCTCATGATATGTTTCGAGAGTGTTCCAAATTTCATGCTGTGATTGAAAGGTTGCAAATTCTATCATATTCTTGTCTACCAAGTGCACCATATAAAAGATTTTAGCCTTATTGTTGTTAGCCAAAAGAATTGCGTAAGCGTGTAGTAATTTCAGAATAACCAATGGAGCTCTAACAACATCTCAAATAGCTTGTCCCTCGCTCTCAAGAAAGACGCGCATACGATTCTTCCAATAGGCATAGTCGTGCCCATCAAAGATATGGGGTTTAGTAGAAAACTTATCCATCGCCAAAGTTCAAAGGACCGGTTAAGATCAAGATTGAACTAACTGGCTCGATACCACTTGTTGGACCGTAAAGGCGACTAGAGGGGGGGTGAATAGGAGCACGCTCACTTTTTCACAAATTATGAACTCAATACAATTTCACTCCAGTAGCTATTAGAAAGCTATGAAGATCAATATACCAGTACAGCGGAAGACTAGTATTGAATCCAATTAAATCCCCTAAGCAAAATAACAAAATCAACTAAGATTGCAAAGACTCACAGCATGGGCGGTCAGACCTCTGTACCCAACCGGTCGGACCGATTGCCGGGCGGTCTGACCGGCGTTGTGCTGGCGGTCGGACCGCTCCAAAATCGGTCTGACCGGTGATGACGGGCGGTCTGACCGGCAGTCTACAGAACCGATCTGAAACAGTAAAATCAGCCCGATGACGAAGTTGCAATTAGGTGAAACTTTTGATTCTCAACTCCAATCTTTATGAAACTTTGCACACACCTTCTATATGCTATTGAGAACCTATTCCAATCGAATATTATGATAATTCTTGGAACGATCTTGAGCAATTGCCAATTGATTAACAGAAGGTCTAAAACCGGGCAAGAACGAAAACTTGATCCTAATGCTTGTTCGTGAGTGATTGATGATCAAGATGATGCTAGATAGATTCACACATATCACAGCAAGCTAATTCACATGAAAGAATCAATCACAAACTCGCGGATCAAAGAAAGCCCTAAAAACACGAAATTGAAAGCAAGAACGAAAAGAGACTTATCTCAAGCAAACCTTGCATAGATTGATTTCGTGATTGATGCTGGATTACATCCACACCATCATGGATCAGTAGACAATCAAGGATCACGAAATTCTAATCAAACCATCAAGAGCCCTAGCCTCCACCTCAACTCCCCTAAAGACAATTAGGGTTTTGAAACATAAAAGGCGAGAGAGAGAGAGGTGCAGCCACCATCTCCTCCTATTTATAGTGGAGGCCTAAAATTCTTAGGGTTTGACTTAATTGGGCTCCCGTTAAGGCCCACTAACAAACGGGTCACACACGCACGCTTCGCAAAGCGCCGTCTTTAACCTTTTGACCTAAACCGCTTCACCATGCACCATGGATTTGCCAATAGGTCACGCTTGTCCATCTTGCGTCACGCTTGAGTCGTTGACCTCACCCGGCATCGTAGATTGTTCTGGACCTCAACTCTCCAAGTCTAGTCCCGATCCTCCTCGCCGTTGACCGTCGTTGACCACCAAGCAACCTGCACAACCACAGACAAGAAAACACGAATTCGGGAACAAGTTCTTCACAACTTGACCCATGTTAGTCAAAACATGCATCATGCAAATCATATGCCATGAAACCAATGACTTTGACCTAACAAATCAACATCGCCACGAAGTTGGCGGACGTTCAAGTTATTACCGGCCGACCGCTCCAGTGAGCTTGGTCGGACCGCCTTGGCGGTCGGACCGCCCCTCGTGAGCGGTCGGACCGCCCTGGGACTTAGCCAAATTCAAACTCCCAAATTCAAACCTTCGAAATTAAAACGAATAGAACTTCTTACTGGAGACTCCAAAAATTATGAGATCAAGTGCATTGGGATCCCCTCACTTGCCTACAACACCTATTTTTGGCCCAGCTCATTTTGACCACTTTGGTCACCGCCGGTCCGACCGCCCCACATGGCCGGTCCGACCGATTTGGGACCGGTCGGACCGCCCCTGTCCAAAAAGCCTAACACTTTGTCGAAAACACGTGAAACGACAAACCGTAAACGCCATTACCAATTGTCACATCATCCTAAGATCTGGAGCATATCCCCATGAAATCCACAGCTTTTACCATAGAAATTTTGGAAAATGATTTAACTTGAAAAATAAAATAAAAATTGTTTTGAACTTGGCCAAAACAGATGTTTGGATGGTGCACGTTGATGCACGAGATCGAGTCATTTCTATAATCGAAGCTAGGGGTTATTTTGAAAAGTCGACTAAGTCAATTAAGGACCGGTTTTTAAGCCGCATCTTGCAAACCCTCGTCGTGGTACCACATGTCCTGTGTGGGCGGGACCTAGATAAATAATTTGCAACATTTCACAGTAGTTGTGTCATCCGGTTGCGTGGGTGTCTTTATGACCTACTTTTATGTATTATCACATGGCACAAGAGTGGGCTTAAATTCAGCGCTTTCTATCCAAAGGAAGTAAAACCTTAGCGAGGTGGGACTATGATGGGATGGTGCATTGTAAAGGCATTGTCGCATGGTCTAGACTGCTTGGTATCGACGGATGACAAACAAACTAGGGAAGTCGCATTGTGTGGTTAAAGTTGTACAACATTCGTAGAGTGTAAAACTATTCGAAATAGCCGTGTCCACAATCATGGACATCCTTAGCAAAGCCAAAGTAAAGTTAGATTTTAGTTTGTTTTCAAATGATTTTATCAAATGATTTTGGATATTGTATCTAACTGGGAAATTGGGTGGTATGTCGTGTGATAGGAAAGTATCCTTCCACGCTCATTGATGAATGTTATCTCACTATAAAACTTGAGATTTAGAGAATAAATTTTAGTTATAAAATAAACTGCTTTAAACTTAGTACGAATATTTAAAGGAAATATCATTTTATGCAAATTCAACCCTATGTGCATTCCTTTGATATACCCCTGCATACATTATAATTTTGTTATTTGGTGTAATTTGCAGAGCGCGGTTGTTTGTGTTCACCCTTGCTTAATGCAAATAAATTTCAGAGAATGACTTCATGCTGTTGAAGATCTCGACGACTAGGCTGCTACCCCAGTCGATTGCATATGGAAGATTAGCTATGCTCTACTATTGTTTATTTGTCTTCCCCTGTGTTCTTATTTGTTGGCTTGTAAGCCTTTCTGGTAATCAACTCTGTGGTATTTATTAATGAATCTTTGCGATTATGGATGTTACCATATTTGTTTACTACGTGATCTAGCCATTGATCATAGGACTAGCTCAAAAATGCACAGAGGAATTGGAGTGTTAATCTGAGGTCCTGACATTGTGCACCTCCCAACCGTTGTACCTAGAAACCCCAGTTTTTGTTTTAGGCATAGGAGAGGAAAGTGGAGGGGTTAGGATTCTTGAGAATTGGATTGATTGTGTGCTCAAGTGTTGAGCTTTTGTCCTCCATGATGGGGTGACTGCAAACCATCATCAATCCAAACAAGATTCCTCAAGATGAATCTCCTCTTGTTCTTGTCCTCTCTTTGGTGACTTTTGGATTTTTGATAATCCCTTGGTTTTTCTTTGGTTTCTTATGGTGATCTTTCTTGCTATGATATGTGGAAATGCAGTTAGGATCATCCTTTACCCACGAGCAAGCTTTTGGATCAAAGTTTAATTTTAGCTCGGTTTTGGAGCAACCACCACTCAAACGGAAAAATATCATAACTTTGGCAATGATCTACATAATTTTTTATTGAATAGGTTCCTGACATCCTAGAGAAGGTATGTTTCAAGTTTCATGAAATTTAGAGTTGTAGATCAAAAGTTGTGCCAATTTTGGATTTTGATTTCGAGCTGATTTTCTTGTCCATCGTGCTGTTTTCACTGTTCACCCGGAAATCCCACTACTGTTTACCGGTATAAACACTATGTGGTAATATTGCTAATGTTCACTAGTATAACTGATACTGTTCATCAGTTCTGTTCACCAGTATGCTTTTGTTTTTAGTTGTTGTGCTTGGGGGTTTGAATTGGATTCAATACAAGTGTTTCGCTATACTTGTATATTGATATTCGTAGCTCTCATAGCTATTGGAGTGAAAATCGTGTTGAATCCGATCAAAGTGAGAAAGAGATTTGTGCTCCTATTCACCCCCCCTCTAGTCGCTGTTTTGGTCCAACAAAATGAATGTATTTAAAATTACCTAATCAATTTTTTGCAAACATAAAACATGATTTTCTGAATTGAATAATTTTTAAAGCGAAGTATCAATTAAAGCTCATTTTCGACTCAGTTTCGGCCACCAAACCATATTATCTAAACTCAGTTCACATCTCAAACTGTCAGCACGTACAATTAATGGAATTGTATGAATACTAATAAAAACTATCTGATACATGTTATATGTGCACTTGATAAACAATTCAACAACTTAGTTTTGCAACCATATAGATATCAGGAATGTGAAGCATGCTCAGAAAATTGATATAATTCCATGATTACATAAGTAATCAATTCAACAATTATTTATCTATATCAGAAAAAGAAAAGAAAAATGAAAAATGAAGGAGGCGGAAGATGGAAGTTGGGGCGACAGTGGCACCGAGGAAGGAGTTTCTTTGTCAGGAATTGATAAATCAAACTCTAAAGAATCTGATAGACAACCATATCTAAATTTAGGAAAAATGGTTTATACTGAAAAGAGATTTCATAACAAGAAATCTGACACAATTATCAAGTAGTGTTTTGAACTAACTGAAGTATATTTCATAGAAAATCGACAGAATAAAATTTAGAGGCCTGAAGGAAGAGTATTTCATAACATTAAATCTGACACAATCATCGAGTGTTCTAGGGAATTAGTGTAAAAGAACAGACAATATGCAATCTCATCTCAGGGCATACTGCATCCATAACACTTTTGTCAGTGAAGAGTGAAAATGAACACAGGTTTTACATTGTCAACTGTATTTCCAGAAAGAATACTTTAACATCATTTTACTGAAGGCAAGATAATCAGTAGAAATAAGTAGAAGTAGCAATGTAACACTTTTGTCAACAGTAAGTAGAAGTAAAAGCAAATAATTCAAAAAAACAGGAACCAGTAACAATTTAACATCACTAAATTTTGTCATGAATTTGGTGCTAACAAAGAACATAACATAACCAAGAAATTGATCTAACAATAACTAATCTGATATCACATCTCCGATCCTCTCCAATTCCTGCTCACATGCATGTGTGAACTAACCCATACACAGGAACGCAATCCAAAGGTCTAGCATCAAATAATAATTATCTTATAATAGATATTAATTAGTTCACAAGGGCAAAACTAGGACGCATAACAAAATCATGTAGTGCCATCCATATAACCATATATTCTATGAGACATGAATCATACAACATCTTGATTCTAGAACAAATTTACAGAAAGATTTGGATGTTGATGTACACAATGATGCATCGACTACCTCTAGGGACCATAACATTGTGAAGTTCAGCAATAAAAAACATTAGATGTCCAAGGCCAACAAACACGTACCAAATTAGTTGTCTAATAAATGTAAGAAAATGAATTGTGACCTCATTAGGCATGCGTGGTAAAAAAAAGGAGTAAACTTCGTATCAATGATAGCAAGAACTGGCAAACTAGCTGCATAGCTCTAATTTCAACGCAATCAAGATACGAAATTTCGGTGATGTAAGATTTAACAAGTTACTCTTATGACTCGGGAAAATATGGAATTGTTAATCTACACATCTATGTACACAGATATGATTCATTAAACAACAAACCAGTTTAACAAATTTTAGATCTGAAATTTCGTGAGAGGAGAGGTGGAGTCTTACCTTGCCGAACCGAGGATGCGTAGAGCAGTCCGGGGGCGGGGGGGAGCAGGAGGGAGCCGGTGGTGCTGCCGCCGAAGGAGCCAGAGTCAGGTTGGGCGGCGCCGGCTGCTGGAGGAGGTTGGGGCGGTGCTGGCAAGGGAGGAGCTAGAGGGAGGCGGCACGGGTGGGCGGGCGACTAGGGTTCGGGGTTTGGGATGGTTTGAGAGGGGTGGGGTTCCGGATATATACGTGGTAGAAGGAGGGTAAATAACCCCGAACTCTAAGGGCAAACTCGGAACACTATTCCGTCGAAGCCGTGAGAAGCTCCCTCACCACGTTAGAAAAGGAAGCATCTTTTTTTTTCTTTCTAAAAACGGGTGCTGAAAACCACCCATTTGGGATGGCTTCTAGGCTTTTCCGAGCGAAAAGCCAAAACCAAAGCCAAAATCGTCCCAAACTGACCCAGGATAGAGCAACCCAACATCTAGCTGTCACCGTTTCAGGCTGAATTGGACCTCATTTCCAATTCCAATTCTATGGGTTATCTAAACAGGTCAAATTGATCAGCCCCAGTTCTAATTCCTTGATTCTGGGCCGAATTCATCGATCCAAAGGGGGGCTTAGGTTTATCTGTCCTTCAACAAACAAGTCCTAAAACCATGTGGAAACAACATTCCCTCTTCATAGCATTTACTACTTATAGAAGGGCTTGAATGCACATAAACCCAACACAATCATTTATTTTCTGGAACCTGATTGTTTTAATGTGAGCCACAAAAGAAGTGTCGGGCATGGGGAAACCTAGAAAAGAACGAGAAAAAAAGAGCAACATCTGGTAGGGTTTTCCATTAGGCCTACACACGCTGGTAGGAATCTAAAGAAACCACAACCAGCTAGCCAGTGACAAATGATGATTAGTTAGGAGCAAATCAACACCATCATTGCTGAAAGGACACGGGAGATTATTCGACCTCGCTGCGCGCTTAAACCAGATGCATATGTAACTGGCAGCGGCTTAGTTCCCAGAGCAAGAAGCTAGGCACATTCTTCCTTGTACTTTGTGATCTCTCTCTCTCTCTCTCTCTCTCTCTCTCTCATGGGAGAGGGCCCTCTGCATTGCAGGCCTTCATCAGGGACCAGCTCGCACACGCACCTTTGTTGCGGTATTCAGAAAGAATAAGGCCTGTAGGACCAGAACAATTTGAAGCTGTGTGCAGCTTTCTTTCGGCTGGCGAAATGCAATCGATTTGGTATGGGATAATCTTTAAGAATGCCCTAGCTCTCGACTCTCAACAGGACGCTGTACTCTAAAGCTCGCAGCCGATCGAGTCTGAGATGCGTTGGTTGCAGCATGCATGCAGCCGGCTGGTTACGACGCGCGCGGACGGACGTTGGCCTGGTTTTGGTACGAAACACGGGTTTTATGGTATCTCTACTACTAGTTAAAGATGATTTTATTTTTAATGTATGATATATTATTTTTTAGAGAAAATATCTTTAGTATATAGTCTCTAGTACACTCTCTAACATTTATATTATATATATACATATATTTTTAAAATAGATCTATATATCAACTAGAGTATATTAATATATCATGTCTTGTGAAATTCATGTAACATTAGACAATATCCTCTCTGCATAGAATTTTATTTATGTACTATAGCTATAAAACGATAGTAAATGCGAAGGTGCCTTTATAGCTTCGGTAGCACAACGATAATTCACCTGCCAAACTATGGCTATGATGCATACCTGTAAAGCGTAAGTGGGTCTGAAAATGCTAAGCATTGTCGTGGGACATAAATGGAACTGGGCAGGTATTAGATTCAACCTATGTGTCATGTACGGTCTTACTGGCAAAATAAATCACACGCCAAGAGTGCAAGACACCAAGTTACAAAGGGCGCAATGCCTATGTAGAGAAGAGCTAAAACTACTCTGTGATAACACTACGTCTTTTCTCTTAGGAAAAAAAACTACGCCTTTTAAATTTACATGTCATTTCTTCTGTTTTTATTTTTATTTTTGGGTTGTTTGGTTCATGATCCAATGAACTAAACCAAAACTTGGCATAGCCAAAACTTAGGCAAACCCAAAATTTAACAAAAAGAATGTTGTTTGGATTGCGGTCAAGCAAAATTTTGGTGCTACTAAAATTTCTGTGATCGATTTTCTCACCCTCATATTGCCCGCGTGTGACATTGCATTTCGTTGACGTTGCCAAAATTTTGTTAGTATTACCAAATATTAGTAACAAACTTAGCCAATTTTTATTAGCGTTATCAAATTTTGATTTGGTTTACGTTGGTAACAAACCAAATATGCCCAAATTGTCTCAGCTCTACGGGGCTTAATGTGATCTCTAGAGTCCCCCAAAACTAATGGCAAACAACAGTTAACTTGGCCTACAATTTTCTATCACTCAGCAAAGAGTATTCAACTTCGACAAGTCTCTCAGGCGAGAACTTTCGAACATATGCTGCAACGAGGATTAAAATCTCTATGTATTACTTTAAATATATAAATAAAAGAACATATGTCATCGTGGTCATAAACCCTAAGACTAACGACCCCCGTGGTCGTAAGAGTCGCAAACCCTAAGGCTAACGACCTCCGTGGTCATAAGAGTCATAACCTCTGAAGCTAATGACCTATATGGTCGTTAGGGTTCCAGAGGTTACTTATATGTACATTAGTCGGATGAGCTCTTGTACCTAGTCCCCGACCAGATGATTGCTCGTACAAGCAATGAACTGACATCTGATTCGGCTCTAAGCATATCCTTTACCGTGTGATGAATAGAGCACATGTCATATTGGCTCCATACCACGCGATGTTTCATGATTCTAAGACACTATCCATAAACTACCATGCGGTTTAGTGTCTTACAGACATTAAACCGCCAAACGATTGATACTTCATCAACCGTCGCCCCACTCCGACCAGTCGTGACACTCCCAACAGGCGCCTATACAAGGATTAACTGCCGCCACTTCATCAACTATTTAAGGAAGGGTGCAAACGGCGGAACACGGATCGAAGCCAATTCAGAAAATCAACAGACGATTGGATTTTATCCAAAGCATTAGCATAGCAAGTATTGCGTTGAGTGTAATTAACATTAGTCCACTACTGTAACACCCCAACCCATCAAAGAGCCTGAATGCTACTAAATAAACATGATAACCATTTAAACATAAGGCATAGTTCTAAATTTCGGCATAACCTCTTTTATATAATTAAGTACACCAGAGGTTCCAACAGATGCATATATTATTATCAATATCTCAACATCCAAAGTTCATCAAAGCATTCTTAAATAATATATTCAGCTAATGCATAAGCAAGCATAATTAAAAATTTACCACTCTTATTATTACAAATAATCCAATGCATTCAAGCATAGCCAAAATTAATCATTAAACAGTTTGCTTATTATTAAGGTACGACGTAAATGATAATCATCTTTAAAAGAATATGTGGTAGTGAGTGCATCCAAAGCAACACTACTCCCTCCCATGCATCCCTCCCATGCATGCCGTTCTTGCAGGTGGTACCTAAAAGCACAACAAAAGCAAGAGGTGAGTCCAAAGACTCAGCAAATATAATAAATGGCATCAACAATATACAGGCATATAACTCATCAACTATACTTCACAAAACCACATATCAATCACTTTACACATGCATGCTACGTAATATGCTCAACATGATCTTTTTCCTCGTCTTTCCCTTTTGTATTTTACCGGTAATGCAAAGTGCGCATCCGTCGATGCACACCCATGCCTGTACCATCTGGTACAGGGACCATTGCCCATACTCCACGTGTATGGGGACCTAAGCTCATGCTCTTCAAGCATGGGGATCTTTAGCCCGTCATTAACATCACGGGGACCTCAAGAGTTGCTTGGTCATCACATGACCAAGACTTCAATAAACCAACATGATGCATATGTATGAATTCTCAAAGTAACACAAACATGCATCCTCAACAACATTACATATGAATAGCCTATTCATACTCCAAAATCTCATAACCATAGACAAACAGCCATGAATAACACGTAATTCATATCTCTAGCAACCATGAACAATACCAGTTATGCCATTCTTCACAAACATGAACACACAAGTAATCATAATATATGTTAAACATTTTCATTCAATAATATATATTATATTCATCCTTATACTTGACGTAACCGCGAGAGAACGAGGGATGTACAGAAGGTGCTGCCCCCGGTAGCAGTTCACCACCTGAATAATAATTATAACACACGCTAAGACACAGCAACGGGCCAAAAAAAACTATAACAACAACCATGAACTCGCAAAAACATCTAACCCGATCCCGTCCCCAAATTCTTAAACGTCGATATGTCCCCCAGGTAGATAGTCAACTTCAAAAATACATATCTATTAGTACATGAGTCCAAATAAGATGTTCTTAGACTTTCTGGAAAGGTAATTAAATTCTCCAACTAAGTCTGGTTGGTCAGCCTTACTGAATCGGCCAAATAATACCCCTACCAGGCCAGTTAATAAAACATCAATTTCACGTCGGGCTCTCTGGACAGAGCACTAAAACCACCATAACTTTTGTGACCCAACTCGAAACGGGGAGATCTTAGACTCTCTGGAATCACGACAAAACCAGCTACAATAGTCTAGTTGGACAAGTCTCCTGATTCGGCCTCCTAATAATTCTTATATTCAGGTAAAATTTCAATCTCTGCAATCTGATAGTAAGCGAAACAGCGGCGGTAAAAATTCCATAACTTTTGATTGCCAACTCTAAAAATTGTTTTCTTTATCAACTTGGAAAACTTACTGAATCCTCTACAATATTAATTTTGGGTGTCTTTTCTAATTAGGCTTCTAAATAATTCATAATAGCCAGACAAGATAATCTGCCAATTCTCGTCAGCTCTCCTGGTCAGTCGCTGTAAAACTACCATAACTCCTAAACCGTAAGTCCAAATTTGGTGATCTCGGTGCCCAAAGAAAGCTAAAACCGAGGGATACAACTTTCTAACAGGCGATCAGATCAGAAAACGTACGAATCTTACCAAAAACTGACGAGCAACAGCGCTTAACAACACCGATCTGCTACCTCGTCTTTGCCGGCACTCCAATGGTGGTCTCCCGAATATTCTTCTAATCGTCCGAACAAATTTCGGGGTATTACAACTACCTTGTGTCAAGGGCACCCCTTGTAAAGGATCCAGTTCATAGCAATAAAGAGCAGTCACATCATCTCCCAATAACTCTTTGTCGTTTTCCTCTATTTTATTTTGTAAGATCGGCGACTCGATCGTCGACAGCTGGCACCGTTTGTGGGGACGAAGGCGTTGAGTTTGTGAAGTTTACTTCGCTCAAGCATTCCTCATCCACTTTCTTTGCCTCATCATCGTTCATGCAAAAATGGCAGAGACTTAGGATGAGGAAAACTGGTTCGACCTGGTGGACTACTCCGACCTCGACATGGACGCATGCATCCACACCATGGAAGATAATGGGATGTCATCATCCTCCTCCACCACCGTCTCTCTAGTCGTAGATATTGGCGAAATCGACCGGATGAATGAGGATACACCGTCGCCATCAATGGCGCTATTAGAGGAACCGCTCGTTTCGACCAATTCAGAGCGTCCGAATGCCTCTACAAGCCTGGCCGACCCGACCGGCAAAACTAGCAACGGAAGCCCAACGCCACATTCAGAGAGTCCATGTACACTCGATTTTGTCATGGACGACCAGTATTCGCCAACGGCTCCTACGTATTACAAGGGCCAACCGACATCTGGGAAAGGTGTCGATGAAGTTATCACCGATTGTAGGCCAATCGGGCATGGTGAAACTCAGTATACGATCGGCAATCCGCCAGATAAGGCTAAGTCCACCACAGAGCCACCAGAGTCGGTAATCTCCGACCACTCCCCATCATAGTGGCTTCTTGCAGAAGCACTAGAAGACTCTTCCTTAGTTACATTGGGAGTTCATCGGAAGATCACTGCTGGTGCTACGAAGATAACATAATCAGAGATACCAATCTGGATGCCATGCACGATCCTTCATGGGTTAACTCGTCACCACTTGCTGGTGAAAATGGTAAGGGTACTCGAGCACCAACTACCGGAGGCAACCGAGCTGATGGACGTGCATCAGGTAATTCACATGTCCCTACCCCTACCGTGAGTAAGGGGTCAAACAGGCCCACCGAAAGGTCGAGGGAAAATTCACCTCATCAAACGCCCACTACAATCGAGAATCCTCCACGACCTTCGGTAATAATGCAAAACCTAAAACGAGTCCGGGATATTCTAAATAATACAGATCCTGCTTTAGCAGGAACTCCAGGTTATGCTCACCTTGCAGGTCAGGTGTCGGAGATCCTCCAACAAACCATGCGGCGTAACGAAATGTACCAGGAGCAAAAGAATTCAAAAAGTCACACTGTGACTTCATCCCAACGCTCCTCTCTCAGTACGGGACAACTTGGTCGAGCAGAGGATCGGTCAACACCAAAACCCCTTCGCAGGTTTTGACTAGGAAATCACGAAGGAAGAAGGCTCTTCACGGCAGCCACTCCTCCTCGTCAAAAGGAACAACCGCTTAATTCAGGCGATTTTAGGCATCATCTGAGCCAAGCAGGTGGTCAAAGACGTTATCATAATGTCCACGACCAAATTGGAATACCGGATACTAGGTATGCAAATCTGAGGAACCAGTCCCCAGCTGATTACAATCCGGCTCCTTTTAGAGAAGGCGTCACAATTCCATTACGGGCTGCCGAGCATTTTCGGCAGGTCCCCAAGCTGTTCGTTGACCGGACAGGTTCTGACCAACCAACATACAAAAGTTCAATGGAACACAAAACTCATTAGAATTTCTTTAAATTTATACAACCGCCATCAAAGTTGTTGGTGGTAACGACAACGTGGTGGCAAATTACTTGCCCTTGAAGGGTCTGCCCGCTCATGGTTGTTCAACCTACCGGTCGGATTTATCTATACTTGGGTCCAGTTCTGCGATACTCTGATCGCCAACTTTCAAGGGACGTATGATCGTCCCGTGAAGGAGGATGATCTTTAGCGGATGAAGCAAAAAATCAACGAAACTCTTCGACAATATTTCAAGAGATTTAGTCAGGTTCAAAATTCTATCCCTAAGATCGCAGAAGCTTCTACTATTCAGGCTTTTAAAGTAGGACTGTGGAATCATCAGTTTACAGAGGATATTGCAATAAATCCTCCACGGACAACTGTCAAACCTTTCAACAAGGCAGACAAGTATGCGGGCGCTAGTGAAGCTAAATTATGAGATGCTATTGATCGAAAGGATAAAAATGCCCATTCAGTTCTGGAGAAACAAGAGAAAGAAGTCTATCAAGAACAAGAAGAATCGCAAGCCCGATAACAAGAAAGTCCTTACGATTCTCGAAAAGTTTACCAAGGACAAGATGTAAGATCGAGGAGGCCGACTAGAGGGGGGTGAATAGGCTGTTTGAAAATTTCTTTGGCTAAAACCAATTTTAATGCGGAAACTAATAACAATTTTGTTTTGCACAATTAAAACCTAAAACAACTAGACTTGACTAAGTGCATCGACAATATGAATACAATTGAATATAAGCAATTAACCAAATACAAGTAAGCAATTGAATTCTATGAAGGTAAATTGCATAAGGTAAAACACAATAACAAACCACAATAGACACGATGATGTTTTACCGTGGTGTTCGGAGACTTGCCGGTTTCCCCTCGTCCACGTTGAGGTAAGCCCAAACAAATTGGACCAGCTCCACGAATTAAACCAACACCTTTAGGGTAAGTACAACCATCTGGACCGGTTCCAACACGAACCAACACCTCGATCCACTCGGGGTTGCTCTTCCTCCACTCCGGAGATGGTGAGCACTAAACCACTAAAAACCACGCTGGGCCTTCTCACAAGCTTCTTGAGAAGATCATCGGTCCACGACGCTTCCACACCGCCTAGGTGTCGACAAACACCAAGAGTGACAAAACTCAACTATCACTTGAACTAATCGAAACTCAATGGATACACAATCCACTACCTAAGGCAACACATACACTTAGAGTTTGCTGTCCAAGCTCACTAAGTGCAACACCTGCACATAAGAGATAAGAATCTTACTCTTTGCTCAAAGGAATGAATAAAGGTGTCAAATATCATTTTTCAACCGGCCAAGGTGGGTATATATATAGCTCACACACAAAAACTAGCCGTTGGAAACAAACTGCTGAAAAAATCAGCACAAGCGGTACTACCGCCGTTCATTGGGCGGTACTACCGCACCTACACGACAAGCACAGTAATGGCTATATCAGATGAGAAATTAGCCGTTGAAAAATGCAGTTCGGTACTACCGCCAACCAATACACGGTAGTTCCGATCTAAGGTTGTTCTGTTTTTGAAGGGAGGTACATCGCTTACACTTAGGTTCAACACATGGCACCTACTGGAAAAAAAACATACCGTTGTTCGTTTTTCGAATTACCGATCTGCGGTAGTTCCGCACAAAGCACAGCGGTACTACCGACTTTCAAAGAGCAAACCAAAGCTCCAAAAAGTGTCGTTCTGTAAAAAACGTACCGCAAGGATTTCGGTATATCCAACTTGCGGTAGTTCCACCCAAGCAACGCCGGTACTACCGCACTTCCAAGAGAGCAATAAAACTAAAAAAGGTGTATCTATGGAAAAAAAAAATGTACCTCCAGATTTTTGGACCATTCGGGTTGTGATAGTTCCGCTCCCAACACGCCGGTACTACCGCATAGCGGTAGTTCCGCCTTCTTAATGTCGGAACTACCGATATTCCTGAGAGAAGCTCAATTTGCAAAACACATTTGCCAATTGACTTGTGATTCATACAAAAGTTAAAGGTAAGATTCTCAACAAGCTGCAAAACACATTTGCCAATTTTTAGAATCACACCACAAGGAAAAAAATAAATGGACTTAAACCATTTACAAAATACATTTGCAAACTCAAGTCACATGCTACAAGAATCATGCATGAGCATCAACTATTTGCAAAACACATTCACAAATAATAGCATTATGCTACAAAGATAAGGTGCATGGACTTCAACCATTTGCAAAAGACATTTGTAAATTATAGTTTCAAGCTACAAAGATTAAATGTGTGAGCCTCGGCTATTTGCAAAACACATTCGTAAATAATAGCACCATGCATAGATGAGCTAGAGCAAACACAATGAGCTATCAATACATGACTAACTTATGCAACTAGTCAAAACCCCTCTTAATAGTACGACAACCTATACTAGCAATCCGGTCTTCCAACCAAACACCAAGACCGGTAAAAGACTAGGAACACATCCTTAGCTCTAGCTAGTCATAACTTTGTCTTAAGCAACTTTTTCAAGTTTGATGACGCACATCTTCATTTCGAGTTCGGATACTTGACTTTGATAATCATCAACACATGATGATCTCTTTTTCTTCATGATCTTGACTCGATGCTCATCAACTCATGGTGATATCCTTCATCCCGAGTCTTGATATGCATCAACACATGATGCATCCTTCACTAGACCTCCATCAACAGATGATGGGTCTACTTCTTGAGCATCATCGACATAGGATGATTTCCTTTTCTTTCAAGCGCTTCATACACATCAACACATGATGCATCTTCTTATTAAACCTTAACTTGATGACGATTAACTCATAATATCAACCCAAGTCTTCATTTCCCTATAACATAACCTATTCACCCAACTCATGGAAAATGTTAGTTCCATAATATGATTATTATTGATTACCACACCATACCATTTAACTCATAATGGTGGGACAAGATACTTCAATCTTTCCCTCTTTGGTAATTGATGATAATCACTTCAATTGCTCATAGTTGAATGTAAATAGATGAGAGAACAAATGAGTATATACGAACTACACAAATTTTATATACTGAAGGATATGTTTCCAAGAAGCGATCCCAAATATATGTGGAGGACGGGATATGGATCAATACTAATGAAACCACAAAATATAGAGTGAACTCCCCTAAATATGTGTATATACAAATGTCTAAATAGGAACATATGCACATATACAAGTTAGATTTATGGTGGGGTTCAACCTATTTTTTGGCTGCGAGCAATGCAACAATATATAAGAAATATGATGTCGAATGCATACCTCGTTGAATTTCACCTTTATATCCAAATGAGACAACACACTAGATATAACAATAAAAATGTTAGTCTCATAAATAGATTTGTCATTAATCACCAAAACACTCCATTAACTCATAATGGCGGGTCTAGATCCTTCACAAGAGAGACTTCGCTGGTCGGAACAAAACTAAGGTTTATCATTTCTTTATTTTTCTTCGATGAGTGATATTGTTTATATATTTGCACCCACGCTCTGGTTGCCTGTTATTGTTGTTTATACTGGTTTGAGAAGACCAACTTCTCTTCGATGTCCTTTAAAAGGATCTCTGTTGCTCTCTGGCTCCGACATCTAAGTCAAAAGACACAAGGGTCCTAGTCGTGAAAATTCCGTCTATAGTTCTCATGGGCAATCACGCTCTTTTCTTAAAGAAACATGCGAGTACAAAGAGAATAGCACAAACAACTACATATAGTGATTTACATGCTTCGGATTTTGGAGACTACATTTCTTCACTTCAACATTCTGTTCTAGTGTTCTTTGGCCACTGGTCGAGACACGAAAAGCCTCCTAATCGAAGTCTCTCATGTCCGCACATGGTCCTGCTCGCTAGAATGAGCTTCCTAGCGACGGTTCTTTTCCTATGATCTTCACTGCCAGTCAGACTTGAGTATGAGCACGTTTCGCGGTGTATTTCTCATATTTTCAGTTGTTAACAATCATTACGACCGGTTTGGATACTACATATAAATAAGATTACTTATCATCTTTTGCATACATTCTTACATATTTTCTTTCTCACCAAGACAAGTCTTATCTTCCGGCCATGTAATCTATTATTTGGAATTTTGATCATTAAAAACAAATCTACAACTAGTTGAAGTCACACACTGGTTCCGACCACCGTTGATTTTCTAGTATTAATACCTCAGTTTTTATCATATAATCAACATATACTATCAATAGTGGTCGTGACTTTTACTCTTATTCTTGGCTTATTGCTTCTTTAGTAAAAATCTTCTACTATATAAGCAGTCGAGGGCTAGAAAATATATGAGTGTTTCATAAGTCAAAAGGATAAACAGAAGACTTTATTGATGAAAGAAATTTGAGTTTTTATATTCGTACTTTTTATATTACAATAACATACTCCTTAGGATCACTAGACTAATTACTGCGTGTCGGAGATCCGACCTCTATTTCTTCCGCAACCTTATTTCTGAGAGGTTCCATTTCCTCGAAAAATTTTGTTGTATCGTTTTGCGAGAAGTTGAAGTCTTTCTCAATAGCTTGGAGATTTATGGTGGGGTCAGAGTCCTTCAGCTTTGACAAAGCAAAACTAACTTCGTTTTTAACAGCTTTAAATAACGTCTGTGCATGGTTCTCCCGAGTAGTTCTGAGCAAGCTTATGAGATCTTCGAGTTGTTGGTTAAGGAAGTTGATTTTCTCCATGAGATCTCCTAAGCTGGGCAGTTGCGTTCCCGATCCCATAACGAATAACATCTTGTTGAGAGCCTCGATCGTCGACATTCTACATAATTAATACACGCTCTTCATGATAGACAAAACAAATGCTTGTAGACATGTGTGTTGTGATATCTGTATGTACTCCATTTCTGTAGAATTTATGTGCTCCAATTACACCCATGCACTCTTAGAATCTCATGAATTTTGCATGAATTTCAGAAGACCCCGTTTGGAAAATCCCACGTTACCCTTAAGGGATTGTTTGGATAGGAGGGATTAAAACCAATCCATTCGGATTGAAAGAGATTTTACTTCAAATTCTGAGTCAATATGAAGGAATTAAGTCGGATCATAATGTATCTAAACAAGCCCTAAGAGCTTGTTTGGATAGAGAGGGATTAGAACTAATCACTTTGGATTGGAAAAGATTTTAGTTCAAATTCTGAGATAATCTGAAGGGATTAAGTCGGATCACAATGCATCCAAACAAGCCATAATTAAGTCCATCCTATAATAAAAATAGACAAAATGGCAAATGGTGTTTACTCTTTATGGCAGTTGCGTGCTCTTATTTCCCTCCTAAATTTTAAGCATTCCGTATGTAATCAGAACGTTAGGATTGGGCAAAAGCCACCCTGGTTGGCTTTTTTCATGCCCACAAGGGGAGTTGTGGCCCATCCCTCTTCATTTCTGGAACTCGTATGAAGGCAGGCTACCAAGATCCACACAAGTTCTCCATAGGTCGGTCTTTTTTCTACAGACCCTTCCGTCACCATTGTCTATGTTTGCAGCTCGTTTTACCAGCCAAACACAAAAACTCCTACCATCACCGCCATGAAAAAGGATTTTTTGTAATAATGTCATTTTAAAAGAAATTTACAAAAATAAATAGATAATTTTTTTGAACAAAACTAGGCTACTGTTGTCATTTCAAATGACAAAATTTTCTTGTCGTCATTCCAAATGGCGACAATAGTCTAGGCAATGGCAACAGCCTAAAACAGTGCAGAGAGGTATTTCTCGCCAGTTGAAATGGCTACATTGACCTCTACCTGCTTTTTTCCTGCTAATTTTCGATCACATATTTTATTGACAAATCACACTGATATTACAAAACATTCAACACAACATCATCATCTAGTTTTTCGACAAATCAAAATGAAATTACAAAGCATTGAGCACCACATATTTCAACAAGATGAATGTTTCCCGTGGCCGCGACCTCAACGTCCATTGTGTCAACCGCCTCAAGTGGGGTGGTTGGATGTTGTACTCGCTACGCTGTCCGAACTGCCGATGTCTCCTTCATCATATGGATTTCTCATAGGGTATTTCTTGAAGGTGTGCTCAAACTCCTTGAAAATGGAGCACTTCTTCGTATGACGTCGGGCTTCTGCTTCGTCCATGTCGTTCCTGATACGTCATACCTGTCGCCGATCAACCTTTCCTTCAACTTATCAATGTCCCCGGCCCAGATAAGTTTCTCCCAGGGTCGGATAGCCAGTGAAATGACCAACCACGCTGTAACCATACAACTATACACTTCATGTTTGCATCACCTCCTCCATGTGGAAATAAGAAGAGAGGAACTGGTCACAATGCTGCGCCGTCGTCGAATATGCTGCCATGACATGTGAGCAAGGCCTATGCAGATAAAGAGGATTGTTGTAGCTGTATACGCAACTAGCGCAGCGTAGCATGCACTCATGAGTGATCATCTTGTGGTTCGTCCGCGACATCCTTTATCCCTAGATAGTATCTCAATGTGAAGCTCTTGTATGCCCATCTTGAGTGCCCGATGCATCTCACCCTTGTTACTCTTCTCCTCTATGTATTTGGTGATCATGGCAGAGTACAGTACTATATCATTTGCCATGGCGAGCGACACATTTTTGCTTTTGTCAATAAAGTAATTTGTGGTATCGCAAAGAATTACCTCCACAATACCAACCAAAGAGAGGTACCTGGCGCCGCACAATACCCAATTGTACACATTGGCTAGATTGGCTGTCATGACACCATATCGAGCACCACCCCTGTCATGTAGCAGGACTACTTTTCTTTAGGCCCGTGCTCAATCCAATCTGAGAAGTATTTCACCTACGCCCCCATCTTCCTTGTCACACCGGGACCATCTATGGGTAACTGTGGCAATGCTTTGGGGGCCTGATCAGTGCTTGTAGCGGCCTTTTTCACTGCCTCTCTTCTGTGTGTCTGGATCTGCTCATCCAAAATCTTCGAGAGTGCGTCAAATTTCATTGCTGATCCTGGTTGCACAGCCGCTTGAACAGGTTCATCAAGGCTTTGTTACAGAACTGTTTGTAGAAGTTTGCACCTAAATACCTCATACACTACCTGTTTTGTAGATCCACCTATGGAAGTTGCTCATTCTCTCCTTGTTATAGTTAAGTTATTGCACTCAGTAGGCTACATGTCGATCATATATGACATATACGTTAGGATGTCTCTGTACAACAGAAATCCTCAAATTCCTCAGGAACCACAATTAGTTGTCCGTGTTCTCGCTTTCAACGAATGCAAATGCCACGGGAAGAACATGATTGTTCCCGTCCGTCGTTATTGCAGTTAGTATCTGGCCCTTGTACTTTCCTGTCAGGAATGTGCCATCCACGCACAAGATTGGACAGGAGTGCCAGAATGCATTGATGAATGGACCAAAGGCGAATAATGCTTGCTTCAGTACCCTCTTATTACCCTACTTCAGATGCGTGTAATCTTGAATATCGACACGAGTATCGGGATTCCTATCTTGAGTGACTCGGAGTTGGCGGGGGGGGTGTGGTATGAGTCTTCAAATATACTGAATCTTGATTCCAATGTTTTCTGTTTTTCCCTCCACACCTTGGCATAGCTGATTATATACTGAAACCTTGGCTCAATCGCTCGAATGATGGATCGTAGCTCAAAGTATGGATTATCCACAATCTAACCGTACATGATGTTCGCGATGAAGCCTGATCACAGGTTCTTGTGGGACTGCACTGACTCAGCGACGACACATGTTTAAGGGACCACTATAGAACATTTATAGTAGGTGTTCCACTTAGACTAAAATGTGTGCACTCGCCAATAGCATTCCTCTATATTACACTTCATGCCGTAGCATCTTGGGTTAGACTTGACGATGTTGAATGTACGCTACATCGATAAGGTCTATATTTTGATCGCCTCATCCACGACCTCGTTCCATCTGTACATAGCTCCTAGTCTAACCTCGCTCTGGTCGTACTCCCACAACACACGATAGCCTTTGTTAACGACGATGTTGTCGAACTGGTATGTATTCCACTCGGATGGAACAACCTGTTGTTCCATAGCATTGTTGTCGTCAGATCCTTCATCTTCTGACAATATCATGTAGTCCTGGTCTTCAAGATCCATCCTTTGGACTAGGGCTTCCAGTTCCTCACTCTCGTTAGCAAGCTCATTAGCTTGCGTTACTGAAAGAGCTCCTTCCATAGGGTCTTCATCGACAGCGACATCAACTCCCGGACCTTCGTTCATTGTGTGCGTTGTGCTATGGCTGGAGTCCTCGACTTCTTCTTCGGTGTCACCACCCCATTTCTTGTTCAGTCGCCAATGAAGGAGTGGGCTTAGCATATGCCTAGGCCAGAAGGACCAAATCCCACCGTTCCTCCCTCGCCCTGCGTACATATGATTGTCACGACCATGTTCCCTTGAGCTGCACTAACTCCCAATATGTGTCATGTGGTGCGTAGTTGGCAATGCAACTCAATCTCAGAACATAAACAACATGGTCCAAATTGAATGTGTGGAACAACCACCGCACCACAACGCCCCTTGTACGCTACTATGGTCTTGTTAGGGCCACGGTTGCCGATTGAAAATAACACCAATCAATCCCATCAGGATCCTCAAGAATAGTCCTATGACCGTAGTAAATTTTAAAGTTGGTGTCGTCCGACATATTTAATGTACTGCACTGTAAACAAGTTTTCTACGATTGACCATATATCTAAAACTAAACTACCAACTGAAAAGGATTATGTACAACATAGTATAGTATGTAACCGTACATCAAAAATATGTAATCCATTCGGTTAAAAAAGTTACCTGAAAAGTAGACGACCAGACGGGCAACGCTTCGCTAGCTTCTCTCCTCCCCTCTACTCCTCTTCCTTCCCTCTCGTCTTTCTCTCTTTTTTGAATAAAAGTGAGTTATTCCAGAATTTTAGGATCTTTTATATGGTAGATTGTACCACCATTTGTAATAATCAGATGGATTTGCGGGATCTTTATCGATAATTGAAATGATGTTTTTTTTTCTAAATTTTAATATTTTTTTTATAGATTTGTGGGATCCTTGTCGCCGTTTGAAGTGTGATAGGATCATATCACCATTTCAACTGGCGACAGGACCTCTATGCACTGTTTTAGGCTCTGTCGTCGCTCTCTAGGCTACTGTCGACACTTGTAATGATGAGAGGACAATTTTGTCGTTCTAAATGGTAATAATAGTCTAATTTTGTAAAAAAAATATCTATTTATTTTTATAATTTTTTAAAATAATATTATTTCAGAAAAATAAATCCTTGAAAAATCATTCGTATCTTCGTACGTGCGAGCAAGATCTCGGCGAAACCATCCCAGCCCAACCCTCTGTGCTGAACTGCTGATCCTTGCTTCTTCTTGGTTTCTTGTTCAGCTGCATGTAGTCCTAGTTAAGCTTTGTTTTGGCGTAGCACTGAGCTAAGCTAGGGGTACTACTGGAGTAGGGATCATAATGTATTTTTTAAAAAAAAATAAAAACAACGTACATAGGTTTGTGTTTGTTCGCTCGCTGTTTCGCATTCGCAACACAGCAGTGCAGCTCGGAGAGATGGTACTACTGTTGTGAAGTGACTGGCTCTTTTGTACAGTGCCTTGCCTTTTCCATCTATGCTTGATACACTCCCTCTCTCTCTCTCTCTCTCTCTCTCTCTCTCTCGTATCGCGTATGTCCATGAAGTCTGTGGCGAAAGCAGCCTTCTCTCAGCCACTCCGGGCAGCATCCATAGGCAGTAGTAGTAGCATATAGCCATATATGACAGCAGGTGAGAGAGAGAGAGAGGGAAGACCTGGCCATCCTGTCACCAATGGCAACTTCACAATTCAATTCTTGCATCTTTATAGGGGTTAGATTGTGTGTGGACTGCGTGTTGAGTTTTGAACAGCACAATGGACTCAAATCTCAATAAAGGTTCCAAGCGCGCGCGCGAGCATATTCACATCTTCGAAGGAAATTTGCTGGCCTTTTCATTAACCGTTGGTCTTCTTCCGTTATAACAGAATCAATGACTATGATTGGTTCTTCTTCTATTAACAGAATCAAGGACTTTGACTGATAGGGGTAAACCTCGCACATCAAATTTTTTTCCAACATCTTTCTCCAAATCACAGATCCCCATGGAACGGAGAGGTATGGGGAGACCAAGAACAAACATGTCCCAAGAACTACTTATCCACCACTCTGCTTTGGCCCTCTCGTTCCTTTTGCTCAAGTTTCTGGCGCATTTGACATGGTTACTGTATTAATTAACAAAAATATCATCCTTCTTAATTAATTACAAAATCAGCATCACGAACAAGTAGAGACACAATATGTGACTTGTCCGTGCATCCGAAGGCTAGGCATGCCTCCACGGAAATACTCCCGTCCGGCAAGGGGCACAAACAAGCCCACGTCTGCATGCCAGATGTGTGGATTCTATCTCCCCAAGAAAAGTATCGTTTGTAGAAATTTTTAAATGTATTAAATCAGATTTAAAAAATATGATATTTTGTGGAGGTTTCGGACACAGTGTACTTGCTTGTGTATTTTTTTTTCCAATTTTTTTGTTTTTTGAATTTTTCTCTAAAATTAATTTAAAGCTACTATTTGTAGGAATTTCTAAATATAGAAAAATGGGCTCCAAAGATTATGATTTTTTTAAAAGGCTCTTTACATAGTGTACTTACTTGTATAATGTTTCCATATATATATAATTTGATCTGGTCAAGAAAGGCGGGCCAGACAGGCGACCACATGAATAAAATTTGTGCAATAAAATTTTTAGTACATATGATAATATTTACTTCTTCTTCTTTTTACCTCCGTAAAGAAGATAAAAACCATCATTTATATGCAATACAATCATTATTGTACTGCATGCATGCTACCATAGTTTTCTTTAATCACTTGTTGATGTCCAATTTCCAAAGTAGACATGAGTTGCTCCAAAGTCCAAAGTAGCTAGGCATATTGACTCCGTTGTCATGTTAACAAATATGTAGCCATTGTTGCACTTGGACCATAAATTTATAAAACCATAAAACACTTGATAATCGTTCACATGAAATCATGAAACCTTAATTTTTGAAATGCAAAACCCTAATTTTTGATATAATTTTAGAACATAAAAAAATTATAAAAAATTACACGATCAAGTACACTGTGTAAGAAGCCTTAAAAAATTATAATTTTTAGAGCTAATTTTGTATATTTAGAAATTCCTACAAACAATATCCTTAAATAAAATTTTGAGATAAATGCATAGCGTATAAAAATATAGAAAAATTACACAAGCAAGTACACTGTTTCAGGAGCCTCCACAAAAGATTTCATAATTTTTGAGCTCATTTTGTATATTTGAAAATTTATAAAAATAATACTTTTCTGAAGGAGAGAGAATCCGTCCGTGCTTTTGGGGCCGAACGAGGGTATTTTCACACCCAAGGGTGCGGTGGAGGAATTAGTAGATACTAATCTTGCAAAGTTTGTATCAGCGTATTTACTTTGGTGTTTTGCATATAGTGATCGTATTGTGTAGGTCTTTTGCATGGTAGTAGTGTGTGGCACCAAAAGAAGCGCGCAGTAATACGTGTGATACGTACAAGTATGGAGGCTTGAGCCGGAATGTATGTTGAGTCGTGAGATGCTGTCAGACAGAGGCGCCAATATCTGCAACGTGCAAAAGGCCGCAGCCTGAGTGGTCGTGGTCGTAGAAGTTGCAGTGGGTGTAGTTGTAAAAGCTGCAGTGGCCTTGGTCGTAGAAGCTGCAGTAGTCGTAGAAGCTACAGTGGTGTGGTCGTAGAAGCTACAGTGCCGTAGATGCTACAATTGTCGTAGAAGCTACATTGTTTTGGTCGTATAACTACAGTGATCATGGTTGTAGAAACTGCAGTGGACAAAGTATCGAGACGATGCTTCTTGGTCGAAGATCGGGTCAAGAAGTCGTGGTCGAAGCATTGAGTCAAAGTGTCGTGGTTGAAGCAGCAGTGTACTCGTAAGAGTACTGTAGCAGTCGGAACGCCCGAATGAAGCGGTAGTCAGAGTCATTAAGATTGGCCGAGTCTTTTGGATTGTGAAGAGATTCTAGGAGGTCGTGGTATGAGAATAGGTCCTAGTGGAGTTAGTGGGTGCGTGGAGTACTGGTCGTGTGACCTTATGTATACATGAGATTTATTTAAGTCGAGTATTTCCCTGTTAAAAAGTAGAAGTAATAGAGATTGAGCGATTCAATCCCAAGAAACTTCGTTTCCGAGGGAAATCAGTGAGTGGTCTCCGAGAGAGAGATTGAGATTGAGTGATTCAATTCCAATAGACATGTCCGGCCCTCAAGAGCACGGTAGAGGTAAGTCTGACCCTAAAAGTATGGGCAAACCACATGTCGTTTATTCGTTGTGCCATTTTTACAATTAATAGGTAGAATTGGCCATTTTTTTTAATCAACACGCCAATGTTCCAGAAGCGCCAAAACCTCTTTTTGCTGAGCTCACGGGTCCTCTCAACTTCCTCCCTCGCAGTTCACTTCTCGTCTTGCCTAGCTCTTACATGAATGTAGTAGTAGTAGTAGACAAGTCGTGTTACGAGTGAAGCAAACCAAGAACAAGTGAACATCACAACACAACGAAAGAGAACAGCACACAGGAGCAAGAAGCGTTTGCGTGTGCATGGTTGATGAGAGCAATGGCTAATGGCGGCAACTGGTTGGGCTTCTCCCTCTCCCCACACATGGCCATGGAGGCGCCCTCCTCTTCTGAACCCGCATCTGCTCATCCTCCGCCGCCTGCTAGTGCTCTGTCCTCTTCTTCCAACAACGCCACGACTTGCAACTTCCTCTTCTCCCCTCCTGCGCAAGTGGCTGCTCCCTCTCCTGGCTACTACTATGTGGGCGGCGCCTATGGAGATGGCACCAGCACCGCCGGCGTCTACTATTCCCACCTCCCTGTCATGCCTATCAAGTCCGATGGCTCCTTCTGCAACATGGAAGGTAGTCACTAATCACTATTGCCCCCCCCCCTCTCCTCTCTTACCTGGTATTATTTTTCTTGGCATGGAGTAGGCATGATGCCGTCGTCCTCGCCGAAGCTCGAGGACTTCTTAGGTGGTGCCAATGGCAGTGGGCATGACACGACCACCTACTACAGCCACCATCATGACCAAGAAGAGGAGGCAAGCAGGGCCACCTACCAGCACCATCACCAGCTAGTCCCATACAACTTCCAGCCATTGACGGAGGCAGAGATGCTCCAAGAGGCCGCTGTGCCAATGGAGGAGGCAATGGCCGTGGCCAAGAACTTCGTCGTCACGAGCTACGGCGCTTGCTACAGCAACGGGGAGATGCAGCCGCTGAGCCTGTCCATGAGCCCAGGGTCCCAGTCCAGCAGCTGCGTCAGCGCAGCTCCGCAGCAGCACCAGATGGCTGTGGTCGCTGCCGCCTCTGTGGCCGCTGCCCAGGGAGGCAGTAATGGCGGTGTGGAGCACTTTGTGGGGAAGAAGAGGGGCACTGGGAAGGGAGGCCAGAAGCAGCCTGTGCACCGGAAGTCCATTGACACGTTTGGGCAGAGGACCTCCCAGTATAGGGGCGTCACCAGGTAAGTTGCTTACAAAGATTTAGCTTTTTTATGTATGCATCATCTCTTGCTGCAATTGTTCGGTCAGTAAAACTCGTACTGACTTTGCTTGGTGCCTTTTTTAGTTCTAGTGATGTGTATGTTTTGTGAGTAGTCTTCTGTGCACTCTGAAACATTGTCTCCTGCTTTGTGGAATTTGATCATTTGGTAGGGGCATTTGTACATTGCTGATCTTGTGCAAATCAATTAATAGCATCAATTAATTCCTGGCTCCTTTCAAATATACTACTAGTTTGTTTAGCCTTATGTTGAATAGCCTTTGTTTTTTCCTAGTTTGCAGCAATGATGGGTGCTGTCTTCCTCTTATGCCTCTGCTGTTCTTGTTATTTAGTAGGGCGCCTACTCATTCTTGATGCCAAAACAATTTAACGCCTCTTGCTGGAATGGAATAATTCGATTTATTCTCCCATAGCTTATCTTGTTCCATTCCTCAAGATTAAAGCCTGTGGCGCTCTGTATCTGTTGCTTCTGAAACATCTTCTGTTCTTTGTATTAATGATGCACCTACTAATTTGTTTTTGAGCAAATCATTTGATTCGTTCGTGGTAGCCCTTTTTATATTGAATGACGAAGGTTTGTGTGTGTTTGATTCACTGGAGCAGGCACAGGTGGACAGGGAGATATGAAGCCCACCTCTGGGACAACAGTTGCAAAAAGGATGGACAGACAAGGAAAGGAAGACAAGGTTGATCGCTAAACTTCCAACACAAATATATCATAACTTATACATCACCTTATAACTCTTCCTGGCCTTCTGATTCCTCTTCGTTTTGATATGTTACCATTTTGGGGGGTTACCATTACTGGAATGTGATTTCTTGCAGTATATCTAGGTAACAATGACTTGTTACCCCTTTTTTTTTTGTCGAAGTACTTATATCAAGTTGTATCTAGGTTCCTGAACTCCTCTTCATGTGCATTAGGTGGTTATGACACTGAAGACAAGGCTGCGAGGGCTTATGATCTGGCTGCTCTGAAGTATTGGGGGCCATCTACCCACATAAATTTCCCGGTACGGATAATGAAATGGTTCAGTACATGGAAATTGTAACTTTGATGTAGATTCATGTAATGTGGGCTAATGTATTGTGTTTGGCAGCTAGAAAATTATCGTCATGAGCTTGAGGAGATGAAAGGCATGACAAGACAGGAATACGTTGCACACTTGAGGAGGTGAGATCATGCTCATCTTCTCTGCATTCTATGATCATTGTTTGATTGGTATATTAATAAGTTGTTGCTGATCACAGGAGAAGCAGTGGGTTTTCTCGTGGTGCTTCAATCTACCGAGGAGTAACAAGGTTTCTTCTTTCTTTTCTGTGGAGAAGATTCCTATACATGTTGCGTTCCTATTCAAGGAAAAAAATGCATGATGAAATAATCTCAGCATGTTGATCCTAACTTGCATTGTAGGCATCACCAGCATGGGAGATGGCAAGCCCGGATTGGCAGGGTTGCTGGGAACAAAGACCTGTACCTCGGCACTTTCAGTAAGAAAGATATATATCTCTACTTGACTGTAGAACCTAAATGCTTTGACAAAGTAATGTGCCCTAAGTGAAAGAAGCTATTAGTGCTAATCTTAAGTAGCATGCATCCCTTTACTGTCGATGCTTATGCTAATTGTCTTGTCAAAGTAGATTTGCTAGAGACGGTAGACATCAAACAGAAGCTTTTACTGGTAATATCTAGTTTTGTGTATTGCTTTAGGAGCTAACTTTAATTCGTGGGGTACATCGGTGCTGCATTCTTCCCTGATCATTCTTTGCTTTACCAGATGGTTATGCTTTTCATAAGGCTGTGAGCCTGTGACCTCTGAAGTCTGAACAAAGCTACCAGTTGACTGTTCTAAGTACTCCTTTGAACTAAAAGATGCCATTAGCTTGATGCAAAAGTAATCAGATCGAAAATTGTACTTTACAATAGGATCTACCTTGGTTTCTGAATGTATAAACAAGATAAATTGTTAACAAAAACGTCTTCATAAGTAACAACTGACAGCTAGGCAAGTTTTAAGATAAGGTTATCAGCATTTACCGAGTATATCTACACAGGTACACAAGAAGAAGCAGCTGAAGCATATGACATAGCTGCCATCAAGTTCCGTGGCTTGAACGCTGTGACAAACTTTGACATAACCAGATACGACGTCGACAAGATTATGGAAAGCAACTCGCTTCTGCCTGGGGAGGCAGCACGCAAGGTCAAGGCGATCGAGGCAGCGGACGATGTGTCGCTGATGCAAAATAGCGGCAGGGAGCTCATCCCTGCCGAAGAAGCAAGCGCCACGGGCACTGACTGGAGGATGGTACTCCATGGATCGCCGCAGCAAGGAGTACCCTGCGCCGATGTAACTGACCTTCAGAAGGGCATCATGGGCGACCCTCGCTCGTCCCTGCATGGCATTGTTGAGCTCGACATCGAGTCGGCGGCGCACGACATTGACGTTTCGGGCAAGACTGGCGGCATCAATTTCTCAAACTCGTCTTCCCGGGTGACCAGCCTCAGCAACTCAAGGGAGGGGAGCCCCGAGAGGTTGGGTCTCGCCATGCTCTACGCCAAGCACCCCAACGCCGTCAGCCTGGCCAGTATGAGCCCGTGGATGCCAATGCCGGCGCCGACAGCGACGCCTGCGTTGAGGCCGCCGAATGCCATCACCCATCTGCCGGTTTTTGCTGCTTGGACGGATGCATAATTAAGCAGCTATGCTGCTGCTCAATCTTGCTTGTTATTGGCCCTTTTTTGTGAACTGAAGCAAGATTAGTGGCATCAGTTGCTTATGTTGCTTAAATTAGCAGGAGTAGCAAACATGGCTGGTTATCATGAAGATGGTGTAATGTTACGTAGGGAGGCAGGCATCTGGTCTCTAGCTCATCCACTTCTAGTAGTAGTGTAGTGCTCTTTCTTTCTTTTGAGCCTCTTTTTGGGTAATTTGGTTGGAATGTATGGCATGCCTTTTAACATGACATGAAACGAGGCTGCCCCAAGGAAAAGGAAAAGTTTCATGGAAATGAGACGGTGTCTTCGCTTGATCGTACTGTTATTCACAGGTTTAGTTAGTTTTCTCATCAGTGGGGTCGTCCGCAATTCACTGCAGATGCAAATCTTTTGACCACTGTCTGGGGTCTTTTGTCTCACGTTCTTTTGCTTTCTCTGCATGACACGGCATCTCTTCGTGATGGCGACGAGTATCATAAGCATTCCCCTCTTTTTTCACACTTCCCATACGAAGGGAACTTTGCCCCAAGGCTTCCTACATTCCAGTCCCAATCATTCCAAAGGGTCCGAGAGATTCCCATGGCATGTTTCCATGTCGCAACACGCGGGTTCATGATGGCATGGCCTGGGATGACATGTAGGATCCAAAGTAGAGGATGCTGTTTGTGGGAAGAAAATCATGGGCAGGGTCTTCCCAACTCTTAAGGCCACTTTCTCAGACTTTGACACATGGGCGATACCAATTTCAAAGAAGTCCAACCCTTTCTCTTCTCTTTAGCCCTGTCGCATTCGATTTTTTTAAAAATAATGTTATTTTAAAAAAATATTATAAAAATAAATAACTAGTCCAAAAAATTACAAAAATGAGTTTCGCTGCTGGTTAAACACGCGAGTTTATGAGTTTCGTTGTTAAATCGTTAAAAATGAGTTTATGTCAATCGGCGATAGGCTCGCCAGTTCAATTGGTATCCTGTTCCCCTAGTCGCCGGTCCAACTCGTTGTCGCCAGTTCAACTGGCGACTGAGACTTTCCCCTATAAGAGCTCCATAAAACTCTAAAATTCGGCACATGACTCATTTGTATTCAGAAAAAAGAGAAAGATGGATGAGAGAGGAGTAGAGGGGAGGAGAGAAGCTAGCGAAGCGCTGCCCGTCCGATTGCCCACTCGTGAGGTAATTTTTTGATCCGAACGAATTACATAGTTTTGGATGTACGGTTGCGTAGTGCAGTATATTGTACATAATTCTTTTTAGTGGGTAGTCTTGTTTTAGATATATGGTTAATGGTGAAAATGTTCTTCATGGTGCAGTCGTCAATTATGCCGGATGTCACCAATTTCAAATTTTACTACGATTCGGGAACTGTTCTAGAGGGTCCCGAGGGGATTGAGCTGCGTTATTTCCAATCGGCTACCGTACCCCTGCCAAGAGCAGAGGGGAGTACATGTGGCGCCGTGATGCAGTGGTTGTTTCACATATTCCAAGTGGACCGTGGTGTGTATGATCTGAGATTGAGTTGTCTTGTCCCCGAGCAACACAACTCACATATTGGGAGTTAGTGCAACCGAAGGGAACAATGTCATGGCAGTCATATCTACGCATGGCGAGGAGGAGGTGAGATTTGGTCCTTCTGGCCTAAGCATATGCCAAGCTCACCCTTGCATCCGCGGTTGAACAAGAAGGGGGTGGTAATACCAAAGAAGAAGTCGGTGACTCCAGCCACAGCGCGACGCACATGGGGCCCGAAGCTCCCGGAGTTGCTGATGTTGTCGACCAAAACCCTGGAGAAGTAGCTCCTTCAGTCAAGGAGGCTAGTGGGCTTGCTGACGAGGGTGAGGATATAAAAGCTATAGTGCAAATGATGAATCATGAATCTCGGGACTACAATGCATTATCAGAAGATGAATGATCCGACAATGAGAATGATGTGTACCAGCTGTCGGTTCCATCCGAGTGGAACACACACCAGTTCGACAACCTCGTCATCAACGAAGGCCCCCGTGTGACGTGGGAGTATGACCAGAGCGAGGTTAGGCAAGGAGTTGTGTACAAATACAAGGAGGTCATGAAGGAGGCGGTCAAATTCTGGGTCTTGTCGGTGCGGCGCACATTCATAGTCGTCAAGTCTAACCCAAGTTGCTACGACGTGAAGTGTGAAATAGAGGGATGCCCTTGACTTCGACCAGATTATTTTGACCATACCGGTCTATGCCTTCGACCACACTGGTCTATGGCTTCGACCCGATTTATTCGACCATATTGGACTATGCCTTGGACCACACTAGTCCATGGCTTCGACCAGATTAGTTCGACCATATTGGTCTATGCCTTCGATCGCACTGGTCTATGGCTTCGACCATATTATTTCGACCATACTGGTTTATGCCTTCGACCACACTAGTCTGAGGCTTCGATCAACCTGGTCTTAGACCCCTGCTTTGAGACTTAGACCACCCTGGTCTAAGATTTCGATCACACTGGTCTGAGACTTCGACCACGGTATGAGAATTTGTGGTATAAGACTTTGACCACCCAGGGTCACGTCGTTGCACAAATTTGTCTCGTTGGGTTACGTCTCATACAGGTGGCGTGGGGGGAGTCAACGCGTAGAGAGAGGGTGGTGCGGGGTGTGCACGCCAAAAAGAGATAATGAAACATGATACTAGCATTACTATAGTTGTACAAAAATTAATATTTACATGACATGACTGAACAAACATCTACTAGCGGCCTCTTGGGGCATACCCGCGTGTCGCCCCTGGCCTCGCCCGGTGCTGGTGCGAGTACGTCAAAGGATCAGGCACCAGACGTACCCGACCGGCGCGAGGAGCCAGAGGTGGTGTCGCGTGGTCGAGGTCCTGCGTCGGTAGGGTCGGCTCTGGCGCACCTGGCAGCTGAGAAGCCCCGTAGAGGCCTGGTCCTGGGGGAAGTAGAAGTCCTTGGTGAATATCTTGTCGTACGACAAGTCCGCTTTGTCCCAACGCGGTGCACGACCTGTGAAACATTACGTTACGCATGTAATCATGGAAAAACAACGAAATATGATGTTATAAAATCAAGCAAGGTAGTCCTACCTGGGGGCACGAAGGCAGCTGTGGACGACTCCGTGTACTCCTGCCCCGTGTATTAGTGGAACTGAGGACCTGCAAGAGAAGATTGTCGTTAGTAACTAGTGGGGTTTGAAATAAAGAAGTGAAGTGAATGTGTTATGCTCACTTGTAAACTGTCCCGAGGGCTCCCACCATGGTGCCACGAGGACCCCCGCAGGGGGCTAGGACCTGCTGTCGCAGACAGAATTGGCGCATGACCCACGCCACCTGGTACTCCTCCATGAAGACCTCGTGCACCAAGACCCTTTGCGTGTACCAGTACACGTAGTCTCGCGTGGACATAGGATGGACAATCCTCCGGGCGCGCGCGGACACCATCTCCTGAGTGTACGGTCTCCAGATGATGCAGTCATCCGTTAGCTGGTCGAACATCGTGATGTAGTCCGGGTACGACCCCTACGTGGTGATCGGTGTGTAGGCCACCTATGGAATAGAGCAAAGGAAAACTTAGCACACGAAATTGTGATTGCATTACGAGAAAATAATAAATATTCATGAAACTACCTAGTCGGAAGCACCACACCGTGCCCATGGTTGGCCGGTCCACGTCGTCGTCCTCGGCGTACAAGCTGACCGTGTATGTTCCCAAGTACAGCT
The DNA here is from genome assembly GCA_036346395.1 of Hsuehochloa calcarea. NCBI lineage: Eukaryota > Viridiplantae > Streptophyta > Magnoliopsida > Poales > Poaceae > Hsuehochloa > Hsuehochloa calcarea. The sequence continues at coordinate 36,217,437 of CM070597.1, forward strand.
GTAGACGTTCGATCCAAAACGCTCAAAGGACCACAACTGCAGAAGTAGCGGGCATCCATAGAGAATGGAGTTGTCCTGGGCCGAGCGGCACACTCGCATAGTCCGCGGTTCGTCACACATAGCACGGTCGGACCACAGGCGTAGTGCTGTATCTCCTTGACTGGCCTGTCTGCGAGCTCACGTGCGTACCAGATGTAGTGCTTGTCGACGCTGTCGCCGTGGGACCCCAGGAACATGACCCACCCAAACAGCCACAGCAGGTAGGCCTCAAAGTGCCTCCTCAGCGTCTCGTCGGGTGCACCGTCCGCCATACGCTCGGGCTGCAAGAAGATATATACACGTCACCAAGGTTCACAAATGATTTGATGCGAGAGGACAATAGTTACGAAGACTTATGTAGAACTAGTATATCCACCTTAGCACCGGCCCCGTGCAGGCTGTTGAACTCGTGGTAATCACTGCCCGGCGGCAGCACATCCTAGAACCTCGCCAGAACTCCGTGTGCTACGTGGGCGAGATCTCATACGCCTCCATGGGGAAGCCTGTGCAGGGAAACCCGGTTAGGAAGCTCACGTCCTACAGCGTCGGTGACATTTCCCAAGACGAAAGGTGAAACATGTGTGTCTCTGGCCTCCACCGGTCGACCAACGCCGCCAGTAGGGCCCGGTCATATAGAAAATGCCTGAACGGATGATCAGGACCGTGGTCCTGTTCGTCCTCCCACGTTGCCTCCACCATCTGTGACAGCAGAAGGAGTCCTGCTACCCTCAACCTAAGTCGGGTCAGGTTATGAATGAACATTAGTCCACACGTAGTAGTCAGGTCACAAATGAGTACACGAAGATCACAACGATGTGTACCTCGGCACCCAACTTGGGTGCAACCTCCATGCCCCGATGGGCGTGCGCAGCCGCAACACACCAAGCTCAATCGTCATCTCGCCCTCCTGGGGGAGGATAGTACTGATGCGGCTACGGTGATGTAGGTCAATCACCGGGTCAAGAAACTCGTACGGGCACTAGGTAGCGTGGTTTGGGTCCGCCATACCTGAAAAATTTGGTGCATACATTGTAAAGACTACTGAAATATATAATAATGTAATTGGAAGCGACATTTGAAAAATAATTACCAACCACAAATAGATACCAAATTTATGTGACAAATCGTAAAGCTGGGATTACGCTCTACCTACCCAATGGAGCTAAATAAAGCTGAGATTATTTCGATTAGGCTCTACCTACCCTAATTTGCTACTCTAGATTTTCTTTACAATTTTAAAACGTGTCATGCTATTTTTCTTGTTATAAATTAATTTCCGACATTAACAATATAATTACCGCGCACAAATGGGGAGCTAAATAAAGGTGTGATTTTTTCGATTGGGCTCTACCTACCCTAATTAGTTGCTCAAGATTTTATTTGCAATTTTAAACGTGTCATGCTATTGTCCTAGTTAAAACTTAATTTTGGTATTAACAATATAATTACCGTGCACAAATGGGGAGCTAAATAAAACTGATATTATTTAGACTACGCTCTACCTACCTCGTACACAGCTCAAATGATGTACTACATAATTGGACTATATTTCTCTAATCTACTAAATTCTATGTCGCTATTTTTGTTTGCTAATTGACAATGTTTTGACATAATGTACAAAGTTTCAAAAAAATGTACTTGCAAAATGGCCGATCAGGTCCGACGTTTCGTCTATCTCTCCTTCGCGATGAACTGGCATAGCTTCACTACCTTTCTTCTCTCCCTCTCCTCTCTTTGTTTTTTTTTCTAGATTTAAAACGAGGTTTGGAGTGAATTTTCGTGGTTTTATAGTTGGATTGCTATCGTAGTTCAACAGGCGATAGGGTCTTGATGCCAGTTGAATTGGCGACAGAGTACTATTCAACTTCTTATCACCAGTTCAACTGGCGACAGGAAGTTGGACCGACGATAATGGGTAGGGCACCTGTCGCCAGTTGAACTGGTGACAGTAGCCTATTTTTGTATTTTTTTGGGTCGGCTATATATTTTAAAATAAATTCGCCCCACCCTCCGTCGGGCTAGCACACCGACCCCCTCCCCTCCCGATCACCATGGCCTACAAGGCCTTCCCTTCGCAAAGTTCCTCCTGGCCACCCACCTCGATTCCTCCCCCTGCTCTGCCTCGCCCCACCACTAACCTCTGCTTCTCCTCGCTCTCCACCTCCGCCTTCGAACCCCTCCCCGTCTGAGCTCGGAGGTAAGTTTCCCCCTCCCCCACGCTCCTACGGCGGCGGCAATGAGTTTGGTAACGTCGTGGACTCCGGGGATGACGGCCGCGGCGGCGGCATCCTCGGTCACTTCCTTGCCGGTGGGCGTTGTGTGCCGCCGCGACCCCAGTCAATGTCAGCGCCCGCGTGCTTGGTGACACACCCTCCCGCCCCAACTTCGGACTCAACGATCTCGACTTCGTCTTCTCCACCCTTGTGATCGGATCCATCCTCAACTTCATCCTCATGTACCTCCTCACCCCCACCGCCGGCTTCTGCTCCGCCACGCCCTCATCGGTCTCCGCCCCTCCCCAGCCACTATGCGTCGGTAAAGGCTGTGGAGGCCATGTCTGTAATACTCTGAAAATAATAATACTAATAATCGCATCTTAAGTGTCGGAGCGTAATTAATTAAATAGTAACAATTAATAATTAATTAATAACGTTTTAAGGGTCTGTGTGCAATTAAATAAAATAGTACATATAAAAATAGAATTTTCGGAATTTTTATGAGCTATATAAATGAATTGTGGTTTTTCTAGAAACCCTAGCCTTTTTAATCTCTTTTTCCCACCGAGCCGTCTCCATTCTTTTCTTTTCTCTGCACTGCGCCACATCAATTCTTTGCATCATTTCGCCGCTACCGCTAACTACTTTTACGCTTCATATTGCTGCTTGCCGGTCTTTGCAGACGGCCAACTCTTCCGGCCGCGGCCGTTGCATGCATTGCCGCGATCGCGTGGAAGGCCCAAACCGCTTGTCTGTTGGCGAAAAGATCGCCGTGTGGGCGTTGCCGCGTGCACTCGCTACTGCTTTGTCTGCTGCCGAAGGCTCGCTGCGTCTTTGCCACAAGTGGCTGCGTTGCCGCGTGAACTCTTGGCGTGGATCGCTGCGCTTCTTCTTCTTGTCTTAGAGCTGGTTTTAATTGCCGTTCACGCATCTTCTTCTTTGGGTGGTTATGCTGCTACTTTGCAAACCGATTTGCTAGCTACTACATGCTGCCCATGCATGCATGTGCATGCAGCCGGTTACATGAGAGGCTTTGCTAATTTCATACTATAGAGAGAGAGAGAGAGAGAGAGAGAGAGAGAGAGAGTGAGTGATTGAGGAAAGATGCATGTTGTGTCATTGTGTGGCGTGTGCTGCTACGAGGATTCTTTGTGCCACTGTCGACCATGCAAGGATCAAGAGGAGGGGCCAAGGATCAGCAAGAAGAGGAAAGGAAGAAGGAAAAGGAGGGAGAAAGACAGGGGAATCGCGCGGGAGATCGGTGTTCCTTGTCACGGTCTACGGGGTAACAATCTGTTTTTCATCTATGTTTTGTTAATGTTAATTAAGGATTGAAGAATCAAGATTAGAAGAAAGAATTAGCATGTTTCTAGTCGGAGAAAATTGAGCGATGAGATTGGTTTAGTCTTTGTTTTGTTGTACTATTATTTCGGTACCATAAGTGCACAATTTGAGAATTCCATCTACTAGAAAGTTGTAGAGAATTTCGATAGCTTTGGTAGAATTTTATTATGTCAATCGGACAAGTATAATTCGAGTTATGATTTTCGGAAGACCGCTGTTTTTGGTTTGTCGTCTTTCGCGATGTTTTGGTAGACTGTAAATTAAAAATAGTAAATAGACTAATTAGAGTTTTTGATCTACATGAAAGTTGTAGATAATTGTCCAATGGTTCTGTAGAATCTGAGAACGAGCATTTTGGTTGAGTAAAACAAAAGTTATGAATTTAGTAAGACCGCTGTTCCGAAGCGGACAGATCGGCTTTCTGGGCTAAATACGGAGGGTTAGATAATTTAATTAGAAGACTTCGTAATCTAAGAAAATGTGGATAATTTTATAAAGAATCCAGAATGGGGTGGTTTGTGGTGATCGGACTTTCGAGTCAAAAGTTACGCTCTTTTTAGTAACCGGACAGCTATGGGTAACTATTCGGTACCGGCGTAACGTGGTATATTTGGGGACGTGTAGGAGCGATGTCGGTTGATTGTTATTCTTGATGCTATAGCCTGTATTGAAGCTTGTGTATTTATTATAGGAGAGGCGTCTTGCTTGTTGCCATCTTCTAGCCAGATCGTGCGTCGCAATTAGTAAAGGCAAGTGCATGGTAGACAGCGATCAATGATCGATCACTGTTTTCTTTATCTTCTATTACCATTATTGTTGTGCTTTTATTTTGTTTAAATTGCAAGCAATGGAATGGTATGGATTTATACTGTTAATGGACATGATGAAAAGTTGGATATGATGTTTATGATGGAGTTTGCATGTTTGCATTCATAAGCATCTTTGCATAAGAGAAGGTGATCATGATTGATCACAACTCCACGGGAGTGGAGGAGGTCCCGATCCTTATGGAGGAACGGGCTTGAGAGTGAATGTTGTCGCGAGCATTCACTCACGCTATACCGGTATACGCGAAAGAAGTGCATGTGGACATATAGATTAGCGTTGCATTGATATTTGAGATTAATGGTTGTGAATCAAAGAGAAGATAATCGCATGAGAATATTAATAGAAGTACCGTGATGATAATGAAGTTATTGAATCTGTTGATTTATTATTATCGTTGTATATCGATGTGTTTGTTTGAGTCGTGGACTCACCCTTGCTCTATTGTTGTCTTTAGGTGATCTTCGAGGACGCCGTAGCTGAGAGCGAGTAGAGCACATGGACAACACATGATCATTCGCCATGATAATCTTTTCATTCAATATTGGTTTATACTTGGACATGTTAGTTATTGAATAATGTTTAGGATATCATTTGGACTAGACTATTTGCTTTATTAATTTGGATTCATTGGTTGATCTTTGCTTTGGATTATTTGCCCGTTATAATTTCCCATTGCTTATTTATTGTCGCTGATCCATAATTATACATGTTCGTTTATGATCCATTGATATGATTATCATTGTTTCCTTGATGTAATTTTATAGTGTGTCGATATTTATTAGTTGGAAGAGTAGTGTGGTGGCATTCTAGGCTCAGTGTTGGGCTGGGGTGTTACAGTTGGTATCAGAGCGGGCTTTAGGTCCGTGGTGAATAGATTAACAACTTAGGCAAACTAAAATTGTTAAAATTTATTTTAGTTTAGTAAATCAACTAAAATTTGCTAATGGTTAACTAACCTAAAACTTGACACACTAGTGCATGATGGGTTAGAGAGAGGTACGAATATAGTTTTACGCTTAGTTATGTTGTTTATTGATGGATGAGTTTATTTTGAGCTTTGAGCTCATTGTGTATTGTTGATTGTGGTTGATAGCTATGCCGAGGGGTAGAGGACGTGGTCGTGGTGGTCATGGTCGTGGAGGTCGGGGCCGGAAGAGGTTCCGTAGAGCCACCTCCTGTGAGCGATGAGTCTCAGAATGAGGGGTTGTTGTTGACCCGCCTCGGTCGTGGTCGAGATGAGACCCCGCTTTCTTTGAGAGAGTTGGTGGGAGAGATCCGTGCTCTTCGTCAACAGTAGGCAGCCTCGTTCTCGCGGCATCTGTTGTTGCTCTGTCGCACATCTACCGATGCCCGAGGCGCGGATGTCACCGAGTGGATGGGGTTGAGGTTGGATCCGTTTGACGGTGCCTGTACACCGATCCGAGCGTGGACCGTTGCGCTACATGGAGAGGCGGTTTGGAGCTTTGGAGATGTTTTCACTTGAGGGTCCGCTTTGTAGCCTTTCAATTTGAAAGGGCAAGCGGATATTTGGTGGGAGGCGTGTTGTCTTGAGGACCGCCACTCAAGGGCCGACCACTTGGGAGGATTTTGTTGATCGGTTCAAGGGAAGTTCTACCCTATTCTTTTGTTGAGAAGATGGAGGTTGCCTTGACGACCTTTGCTCGGGGAAGAGGTCTATTCTTGAGTATGAGGCCGAGTTCAACAACTTGGTTCGCGTTCCTTCATGAGCGAACGATGATCTTCGAAGGCCAAGAGGTTCCGTCGGGTCTCAGTGCGAGTACCGACATGTGTTGGGAGCTACTCCACTCCGTGATTACAACTCGTTGTGGAGCAAGCTGAGGGCATGGAGTTGGAGATGCACCACAAAGGCGACAAGCCTCTGGTGGATCGGTAGCTTCGGTGGTGACCGGAAGAGGAGCTCTAGTGAGGGAAGTGGGTGCATTCAACGACACGCTTTCAAGAAATTCAAGGAGGACCGCGATCTTTCGTGTCTAAGCAATGAGGCCGTTCTCTTCTTGGCGCCTCGTCTTCGCAGTACTCCACTCTTCGTCTGTTCGGGGCAAGGCATGCTTTGCTTTAAGTGCGGTGATGGACACGCGACTGCCGAGTGCACTTGGACGGAGATTGCCGCGATGTGGCCGCCGATCGGTCACAAGGAGCGGGTGTGTCGCCGAACCCGCTAGCGTGATCAAGTGGGAGCTGTGCCATCTTCTTCTTCTTGATGGGTCCCGCTCGAGGATCTTTCCGGATGATGATCGCTCCTCCGTGATGCCATTTCCTTCACTTGGGGCGCCTCCGTTGGGTACTCTCGGCGGCCGCCACCTTCGCACCGCCAGTTGCACGACCGCCTTACCGCACCGCCACAATTATTGTCGGGCTCTCGCCGCCCGGCGTCGTCTTCTTCGCCATGGCGCCACTCGAGTGTACGCCATGCCTACTGCGAGTCTCGCGGGTCGTCCCGACGTGGTGACATGTACTTTGCTTGTGGATTCGTTTGATGCTTTAGTCCTTTTGATTCGGTGCTACCTTTTCGTTTGTTTCGGCGTTTGCTAGGAGAGCGAACTTGAGTATCTGATGGATTTCTCGATCGGTGTTGGTTAGTTCTCCGGGGTATTATTGCTAGCTCTCTGCTTGTCCCGGGTGTTCTATTGTCATTGATGGAGAGAAGTTCACGGCGAATTTGATAGTTATTCAAATGGAGCCGCTTCGATGTTATCTTGGGTATGGATTGGTTGCACACTTATCGAGTGATATCTTGTTTACGTAGAATGGTCTTCGCGCGACCCGTCTGGGAGACTTTGACCTTGAGGAGCGCCTCGCGCTCTCTTTCGATGTTGGTTGGACTGCTCCCGGTCACGGTAGTGAAAACGGGCTTCTTTTAGCTCTTCTTGAGAAACCGAGTGTGGCTTCGCAGATTGAGGAGATTCCAGTGGTTAGTGATTATCCAGATGTGTTCCCGGCTGAGCTTCCGGATTGCCACCTGCGCGAGACGTGGAGTTTCGCATTGATCTTGTTCCGGGTACTCGTCCCATCTCGATGTCTCCATATCGATTAGCACGTCCGTTCGGGACGAGTTGAAGAAGCAGCTTGGATGATTTGTTGGCTAAAGGTTTGATCGGCGTAGTGTATCGCCGTGGGGAGCTCTGCTTGCATTCACGAGAAGAAGGATGGGAGTTGGCGTATGTGTATTGATTATCGTGCGCTTAATGCGGTCACAATCAAGAACAAATATCCATTGCCCCGCATTGAGGACTTGTTTGATCGGTTGAATGGAGCTCAAGTATTCTCCAAGATCGATCTCCAGTCAGGGTATAATCAAATCCGTGTGCGTGAGCGAGGATGTAGAGAAGACTGCTTTCTCCACCAGGTATGGGCATTATGAGTATAAAGTTATGTCTTTTGGATTGACTAATGCACCTGCCATTTTTATGGAGACCATGAACAACATGTTACACGAGTATCTAGATGACTTCGTGGTGGTGTTCATTGATGATATTCTTATCTATTCCAAGACTAATGAGGATCATGAGCGTCATTTGAGGTTGGTTTTAGATACTTTGAGAGAACACAAGTTCTATGCTAAGTTGAAGAAGTGTGAGTTCGGATTTGAAGTGGGTTTTAGGGTCATGTGATTAACCCTCGGGGCATTCTTTGTTGATCCTAGTAAGGTCTCTCTGGTGGTGGATTGGAAGAGGCCGACTAATGTGAAGGAGGTGAGGAGTTTCTTGGGTTTAATTTGGATATTATCGGCGTTTTGTGCGAATTTCTCTATCATTGCCAAACCGATGTCTCGACTTACTCGTAAAGGTGTGAGATTCCAGTGGACTGATGAGTGTGAGCGCAGTTTCTGCATTTTGAAGGACAGGTTGGTGACCTCTCCTATTCTCACTCTTCCCGAGCCGGGGAAGCGGTTCACAGTCTTTTCAGATGCGTCTCGAGTGGGTCTTAGCTGTGTCCTCATGCAAGACGGTAAGGTGATTGCTTATGCGTCGAGACAGTTAAAGAAGCACGAGCAGAATTATCCCACTCATGATTTAGAGTTGGCTGCGGTTGTTTTTGCTCTCAAGATTTGGAGGCATTATCTATACGGCGAGCCTTGTGATATTTTCACAGATCACAAGAGTCTCAAATATATCTTCACTCAGAAGGATCTGAATTTGAGGCAAAGGAGGTGGTTGGAGTTGATCAAGGATTATGATCTTACTATTCGGTATCATCCAGGCAAGGCCAATGTAGTTGCTGATGCTCTTAGTCGCAAGGCGACTCCCGCTACTCTAGATTGCCTTATTGCTGATTTTGATCGTATGGGAATATCTTATTGTTATGCGGGCACGACACATGTTGAGACGCAGATTGATTCTTGAGTCGACTATTCGGGCACTGCAAAGCGGAAGCACAACAGAGTGACCGGCTATTACAGGAGGTTAGGAAGCGCTGGATGAGGGTAAAGAGGGTGATTTTAGCATGGATGATTCTGGTACTTTGAGGTTTAAAGGCCGCCTTTGCGTGCCACAAAGGCGAGGTCAAAGATGATATCTTAAGGGAGGCACATCGCACTCATAATCGCTCATCATCTGGTGAGACTAAGATGTATCGAGATCTGAAATGTAATTTTGGTGGAAAAGAATGAAGGTGGATATTGCTAATTATGTGGCTTCTTGTGGTGTTTGTCGCCAAGTGAAAGTCGAGCACAAGCGTCCCCGCAGGTTGTTGCGACCTTTGGAGGTTCCCAGTGGCCTTGGGATGATATCTCTATGGACTTTGTGGTGGCGTTACCTCGTTCGCCGCGAGGAAGGATGCAGATTTGGGTAGTGGTGGATCGATTCAGAAAGTCTGCGACTTCATTCCTATTCGCACGACTAATTCAATGAGTGATCTAGCTCCTATTTATGTGCGTGAAATAGTAAGACGCATGGTGTGCCAAAGACCATCATTTACGACAGGACGCCAAGTTTGTCTCAAGTTACGGGAGAGTCTGCAGAGTGCATTGGGCACAGCTCACTTTAGTACGCTGCTTCACCCAGAGCAGATGGGCGATCGAGCGTACTATTCGGACTTTGGAGGATATGTTGCGATCTTGTGTTTTGTCTTGGAAGGGTAGTTGGGAGGACCATTTGCCACTTGCAGAATTTGCTTATAATAATAGTTACCACTCCAGTATTAGAGCCGTTGACTATTGAGCAAGACCTCACAGTTGAGTCGCGTCCGGCGCGCATTCTGGAGAGGTCGGAGCGAGTGCTGAGGCACAAGACGTTGGTATACGTCAAGGTGCTGTGGACGCATCGACCGAGAGAGGCGACTTGGGAGTTGGAGTCTGCATGCGCGAGCAATACCGAGTTGTTCACGTCGGCTACGTGTTGTTTTGTTGTTTAATTTCAGCAGTGTAGTTTTTATTTGAGTAGAACGGCGAGTAGAATTCGGGGTCGAATTCTGTTAAGGGGGGTAGAATGTAATACTCTGAAAATAATAATACTAATAATCGCGTCTTAAGTGTCGGAGCGTAATTAATTAAATAGTAACAATTAATAATTAATTAATAACGTTTTAAGGGTCTGTGTGCAATTAAATAAAATAGTACATATAAAAATAGAATTTTCGGAATTTTTATGAGCTATATAAATGAATTGTGGTTTTTCTAGAAACCCTAGCCTTTTTAATCTCTTTTTCCCACCGAGCCGTCTCCATTCTTTTCTTTTCTCTGCACAAGCGCCACAAGCATCAATTTGTGCATCATTGCGCGCACTAACTACTTTTTCTTCGCTTCTTCATGCTTGGGTGTCGACGGCCAATCACGCCACGTTGTTGCATGCATTGCCGCACTGCGTGGAAGGCCCAAACCGCTCGTCTTGCCGGCAAGATCGCTGCGTGTGGACGTTGCCGCTGCGTCGCACTACACTTTGTCTGTTGGCGAAAGATCGCTGCAGACGTCTTTGCAGCAAGGCAAGGCGTTGCCGCGTGAACTCGCGCGTGGATCGCTCGCGCTCGCTTCTTTGCGAGCCGAGCGGTTTAATTTGCCTTATCACGTCTTGCCGGGGTGGTTATGCTTTGCTACTTTGCAAATTTTGCTAGCTACTACATGTCGCCCATGCATGCATGTGCATGCAATGTTACATGAGAGGCTTTGCTAATTTCATACTATAGAGAGAGAGAGAGAGAGAGAGAGTGATTAAGGAAAGATGCATGTTGTGTCATTGTGTGGCGTGTGCTGCTACGAGGATTCTTTGTGCCACTGTCGACCATGCAAGGATCAAGAGGAGGGGCCAAGGATCAGCAAGAAGAGGAAAGGAAGAAGGAAAAGGAGGGAGAAAGACAGGGGAATCGCGCGGGAGATCGGTGTTCCTTGTCACGGTCTACGGGGTAACAATCTGTTTTTCATCTATGTTTTGTTAATGTTAATTAAGGATTGAAGAATCAAGATTAGAAGAAAGAATTAGCATGTTTCTAGTCAGGAGAAAATTGAACAGTAGATTGGTTTAGTCTGTTGTTTTGTTGTACTATTATTTCGGGTACCATAAGTGCACAATTTGAGAATTCCATCTACTAGAAAGTTGTAGAGAATTTCGATAGCTTTCGGTAGAATTTTTATTATGTCAATCGGACAAGTATAATTCGAGTTATGATTTTCGGAAGACCGCTGTTTTTGCGGTTGTCGTCTTTCGGCGATGTTTTGGTAGACTGTAAATTAAAAATAGTAAATAGACTAATTAGAGTTTTTGATCTACATGAAAGTTGTAGATAATTGTCCAATGGTTCTGTAGAATCTGAGAACGCGCATTTTGGTTGAGTAAAACAAAAGTTATGAATTTAGTAAGACCGCTGTTCCGAAGCGGACAGATCGGCTTTCTGGGCTAAATACGGAGGGTTAGATGATTTAATTAGAAGACTTCGTAATCTAAGAAAATGTGGATAATTTTATAAAGAATCCAGAATGGGGTGGTTTTTGGTGATCGGACTTTCGAGTCAAAAGTTACGCTCTTTTTAGTAACCGGACAGCTATGGGTAACTATTCGGTACCGGCGTAACGTGGTATATTTGGGGACGTGTAGGAGCGATGTCGGTTGATTGTTATTCTTGATGCTATAGCCTGTATTGAAGCTTGTGTATTTATTATAGGAGAGGCGTCTTGCTTGTTGCCATCTTCTAGCCAGATCGTGCGTCGCAATTAGTAAAGGCAAGTGCATGGTAGACAGCGATCAATGATCGATCACTGTTTTCTTTATCTTCTATTACCATTATTGTTGTGCTTTTATTTTGTTTAAATTGCAAGCAATGGAATGGTATGGATTTATACTGTTAATGGACATGATGAAAAGTTGGATATGATGTTTATGATGGAGTTTGCATGTTTGCATTCATAAGCATCTTTGCATAAGAGAAGGTGATCATGATTGATCACAACTCCACGGGAGTGGAGGAGGTCCCCGATCCTTATGGAGGAACGGGCTTGAGAGTGAATGTTGTCGCGAGCATTCACTCACGCTATACCGGTATACGCGAAAGAAGTGCATGTGGACATATAGATTAGCGTTGCATTGATATTTGAGATTAATGGTTGTGAATCAAAGAGAAGATAACTGCATGAGAATATTAATAGAAGTACCTGTGATGATAATGAAGTTATTGAATGCTGTTGATTTATTATTATCGTTGTATATCGATGTGTTTGCTGAGTCGTGGACTCACCCTTGCTCTATTGTTGTCTTTAGGTGATCTTCGAGGACGCCGTAGCTGAGAGCGAGTAGAGCACATGGACAACACATGATCATTCGCCATGATAATCTTTTCATTCAATATTGGTTTATACTTGGACATGTTAGTTATTGAATAATGTTTAGGATATCATTTGGACTAGACTATTTGCTTTATTAATTTGGATTCATTGGTTGATGCTGCTTTGGATTATTTGCCTGGTTATAATTTCCCATTGCTTATTTATTGTCGCTTGATCCATAATTATACATGTTCGTTTATGATCCATTGATATGATTATCATTGTTTCCTTAATGTAATTTTATAGTGTGTCGATATTTATTAGTTGGAAGAGTAGTGTGGTGGCATTCTAGGCTCAGTGTTGGGCTGGGGTGTTACAATGTCGATCGAGATGGGAGGGGGTTGGTGCACTCGGCCGCACAGGTGAAACGGCGGTTGCAGGGAGGTGGTAGGGAAGATAAAGGGATGGATTACTTGAGATTGGTGTGCCCATGTGGCAAAATATGAGAAAGGGGCCTTAAGAGGTGGGGTTCAAGGCCTACACCAGATAATTTTCTTCCAAATTTGTGGATGTGGTTGTCATGGTTATATTGTGATTTGGAAAAAGCATGTCTTGTCACAAGAATAGAAGATATAACGATGAAAATGGGTGAAATGGAATTTAAAAGCAGAGTGTAAAAATTGACCACTACATGACTTCCTCGAAAATCACGCACTTTCTTCGACTCTCAAGATAATTCTCAAGTCCTCTCCCCCTTCTTGCTCTTTCCATCCCCATTGCCTCCATGATTCCATCAGAACTTGAACATTTGCTAGTTGCCCCTTCCTACCATAGTTGTCGATGCCTCCATTACCAACATGTCAGACGTTGTTGCCACCAGCATCTGGCTGCCTCCTACATTTTATAATCTCGCCATCTCTTATGTTGATTTGTGATATCAATTCGATAATTCTGATAGGAGGATGGCTTAAGAGGGTGGCTTTTTTATTTGGTGGCTCAGGTATGACAACAAAATAATATTGGTAATTATGCAATTCATCGTTGGCAAAATAAAATTAGAGCGCTGAGACAATTTCTCAGATGGTGGGCTAAAAGTACTAGTGGTGTGTATAAGCTAGAGAAAAAAACATCTTTTGCATATCATTGATATTCTTGATAACAAAGAAAATTATACAAGGTTATCTAATTTTGAAATTAATCTTAAAGACAGTTCTAATGAGCGACTTGCCCATTTACCGTGAGAGGAGGAAATCAAATGGTATCAACAGACTAAGACGAAGCATTTGCTTGAAAGAGATAGTAATAGTCGGTATTTTTATTTGATTGCCAACGGTAAGCATAGGAAACAACAAAATTTTCAGTTGGAATAGGAGGAGGGTATCATTTCGGGTGATGTCCATTTAAAGTAGTACATCACAACTTATTATAAAGGTATGTTTGGACCTCCTTATACCAACCACTTTTCCATGGTTGAGACTATCACGGATAATATATCTCAAGTTTCTAACTTAGAAAATGACTATCTTGCTGCCGAGTTTACTGAAAAGGAAGTGAAAAATGTAAATTTTCAAATGGAGTATAATAAAGCTCCAGGTCCAGGTGGCTTTCCTGCTGAATTTTATCAAGTTTTTTTTTTGGAATATTATTGAAAATGACTTGATGGATCTCTTCGAGATATTCATAGAGGCAATTTACCTCTTTTTATGCTGAATTTTGGGGTCATTTCTTTACTTTCTAAAAAAGAAGCTGCATGACAAATACAACAATATAGGCCAATTTGCAAATTAAATGTGAGTTTTAAATTTTTTACTAAGGTAGGAACTAATTGTCTTATGAGCATTGCTCAAAAGGTTGTCCGTTCATCTCAAACGACTTTTATGCCAGGGAGAAATATTATGGAAGGGGTAGTTGTTTTACATGAAACAATCCATGAGCTTCTTAAGAAGAAATTAGGTGGTATCGTTTTTAAAATTGATTTTGAAAAAGCTTACAATAAGGTCAAATGACCTTTTCTGCAGCAAACTCTTAGAATTAGTGGTTTCTCTTCAAGTTGGTGTGCTTGGATTGAAAATTTCGTTTGTAGGGGGCAGTATGGGGATTAAAATTAACGATAGTATTGAGCCTTATTTCCAAACCAAGAAAGGGCTTAGGTAGGGGGACACTCTGTCTCTAATTCTTTTTTAATATTGTTGCAAACATGTTAGCCATTTTTATTGAAAGGGCTAAGAATGAGGGTCATGTCAGTAGGATAATACCGCATTTGGTTGATGGTGGTCTTTCAGTCCTTTAATATGCTGATGATACTATTCTTTTTACGGATCTCAATTTTGATCAAGCGAAAAATTTGAAGCTTATTCTTTGTGCGTTTGAGCAACTTTCTGGGTTAAATATTAATTTTCAAAAAAGCGGGCTCTTTTGCTTTGGGGAAACAAAAAAATTGAATCTCGATACTTAGAGATATTTGGATGTGAGAGGGGTTCTTTTCCCTTTAAATATTAGGGTATTCCGATTCATTTTAGAAGGCTGGGAAATAATGAATGGATGAGTTTAGAAGATCGCTTTTAAAAAAGGTTGAGCAATTGGAAAGGGAAAAAGTTATCTGCTGGTGGTAGAATGGTACTTATAAATTTGGTTTTGAGTGGTCTTCCTATGTTTATGCTTTCTTTCTTTGAGGTACCCAAGGGGCTCCTTGAAAGACTGAATTTTTTATGTCCAGATTTTATTGGTAGAGTAACAACCTTAAACAAAAGTATCGGTTGGCTAAATAGAATATTCTTTGTAGGCCCAAGGACCAAGGTGGTATGGGAATTCAGAACATCGAGATAAAAAATAAATGTCTTTTGGCTAAATGGTTGTTTAAACTTTTGAATGAGGAAGGGGTTTGGCAGCAATTGCTTAAAAATAAGTATTTGAATGATAAGTCTGTCTCTTAAGTTGAGAGTAAACCTGGGTATTCCTATTTTTGAAAGGGATTGATGAAGGCAAAGAATGATTTTATTCAACGTCGTTCTTTTCATCCTGGGAATAGGAAATAAATAAGATTTTGGAAGGATATTTGGGTTGGACATCGGTCTCTTTATGCACTTTGTCCAACTTTGTTTGAGATAGTCCGGAAGAAACATGTTTTGGCTGCAGATATTTTAGGGACTACGCCTTTAAATTTCAGTTTTAGAAGAGCAATGGCCCAAATTTGCTTGCTTTTAATAATCATGTGGTGAGCATTGCCAATGCTCATCTTACCATGGCTAAGGATACAGTTCGATGGAATTTACATGGGAATATGCAAAAAAAATTTTGTCAAATCTATGTATGTTGTTTTGGGTGATACCAATTGTCGTTTTCGATGTAAAAAATTATGGAAAATTAAAGTGCCCCTTAAGATAAATTTTTTCTTGTGGCATATTTGTAAAGGAGTTACTTTCACTAAGGATAATTTATTTAAACGGAACTAGAGAGGTGACACAATTTGTTATTTTTGTGATCAAAAGGAAACTATACAGTAAATCTTTTTTTATTGTCGCTTTGCCCGTTTTGCTTGGCGCATAGTTCAAATTGCTTTTAATCTTGATACTAGTTTGGAATATATTTGGGAGTTGGTTAGTGGGTCTTAATTCGGATTTAAAAGCAACTATTTTGGTGGGGTAGCTGCACTATGCTGGTCTATCTGGTTATGTCGTAATACTGTCATTTTTTATAAGAAATATATTGACCATTATCTACAGATTATATTCAGATGTATCCATTGGATCCATGCTTGGTCAACTTTGCAATGCCAAGGATGGAGGGTGGCTTTATTAGCTAGGAGCAAAGCATTGGAGGTCATTATAAGAGAGATCTTCAACAAGAATGGGTAGCAGGTATGTAATAGGCTTCGGGATGTTTGGCATACTTTTATGTCATTGTTTATTTTCTTAAGGTTGTTTACAGTTTTTACGGTTTTTGATTTGCCATTGGATTATGTTTTTGTGGCGTTTGTGTTGCCGCCTCATTATGCTTTATCGGGCTACTACTTAGCCTAGTTTAGGATTTTTCGGTATTTGTAATAAACTTTGGACTGTGTGTGTCCTCGGATACAGAGGTTGGGAGAAGTTTTCTTTTCTATTATCTAAAAAAGATAGGAGGATGGCTTGTGGGAGTGTACAGTCGGATTAGTATATATTTTTGGATCTGTTTTCTTTTCAACTTGGAGTCGATTCGTACCCTTATATATACCATATATAGACACATGGGATTAGAAAACACCTTATTGTAATATCCACTGCTTGTAGTTCTTTTCATATTGTTGATCATTGTTTTTGCATGTCTATTTTTTTTCTTGATTTAGTTTTTCCATGATAGATCTAGAGAAATTATACAATCTACAGGTAGTATATGATGGTAGTATAAATAAAATCTGACCATTGATTTGTTAAGAACATAATAAACTTTTCTTTGTATTTATATTTTTTCGAGAGGGTATTATGGACTTTTCAACTAAGGTTCAAAATATTAATCTTGTGCCATGTGATTCTCGCATGGGCAATTACAACTATATCCTTCTTGATATTCTACCAGTAATACTTCCAAGTGTAGTATAACTAAATCCTAACTAATCCGAGCTATTGGATAAAAAGAATGGATGACCCACATTAAATTCATTGTACCATAAAAAGCTCTAGATCTAACCCTTCATGCAACCATAGCTAGACTAGTGCTAGTTTATGAGTCTAGAGTGCCACGATGGATTGCCTTAACGTCTTACTAGCGTACACATGAATATTAGAGCATATACAATTTATGCATGAAATCCTTCAAAATTATAATAACATAACCTAAAAAAATCAAACCATAATTTCAGTTTTCGCTCGATCACTACATACCAATAGTGAAGAAGGACGTATATATTTGGTTTGTATGGCAATGTGAGGCATGTCACACACACATTTTGTGGTAAACAAATTGTCTCCCATAATTATAATAATTTTTTGGCATAAAAATGAGTGCGTGAGATGTGAGGATCATATGGCTAAGAAAGTGTGGCATGATAGGATTATCTGTAATACCCCGAAGGTGATTCGGCTTATTAGAAAAAGTTTCGGAAGAGGGAGCTAATCGAAAAACCAGAATCATCTTTTCACCGGGGGGTTTTCTGTGATTTCACGGCAACCTGGGACTGGGACACGGCCCAGGAGGGGCCCATGTGGTGGCTGGCCATAAGAGGGGGGGGGTTCCCACCCCCAAACCCTAAACTCCACATTTCTCTCCCCCTCCCACCCTTTGGAGCCGCCGCCCCCCTTCCCCCTTGTTGTGCACCGCCTTGTACGTCGATTTTGGGTAAGATGCGTTTCTTTTCTGTCCTATCCATCTCTTAGAAAGTTGTAGGTATTGTTCTTAGCTTTCCATATCCACCGAGATCACGTGATTCCGCCCTACGGTTTAGGAGATATGATTTTTTTAGTGCGCGCTGTTCTGTCTGTCTGACGAGAAAGATCTGTCGGCTTGATCCTAGGTTTTGATTTAGTTAGAGGCATTTCCAGAACCTCCACCCAAATAAGTTATTGTAGACCTTTAAATTATATTTCCAAGCTGATAAAGATCATCTCCATTGGATCTGTATAATGAACGTTATGATATTTTCTTTAAAACTGTTATGAATTTTGGGCAGATAATTGTTAGTGTTTTCATCTATTGTTTAGACTACTGTAGAGGCCGAATCTGGGGTTTTGCCCTTCTAGAGTTTTATTCCTGGGAACGTTAGATTTCTTTTGGCACCGAGATCAGGAAAATCCGATCTGTAGTTTGGGAGATATGAATTGTTTATTACGACCTGTCCGGTCTGTCTGAAAACTGAGGTCAGTAGGTTTGTCCCTCGGTTTTGTTCAAAGTAGGGGACGAATCAGAACCTTCACCCAACTAAGTTATTTTAGCCCTTAAAATTATCTTTCCAAGCTGATAAGAATCATTCTCATTGGATCAATAGGTTGAAAGTTACGTCATTTTCTTTATCTCTGATCTATATTCTGGATAGACGTAGATGGGTTGTGTTTAGCTGTTAATTAGCCCTCTGTTTTGGCCGAATCAGGGGATTCCACCAACTAATGTTTTGTAGCCTGATCTGTTAAGATTCAGTGAGCACTGGTTTCAGGTCTTTTGGAGTTACAGATAATTAATGGTGATTTTTCTAGTATCGCTGCCAGTTTAGCGGTAATCAGGCTGTTGGGTAAACTTGGTAAAAATTGATCCCGTTGTTTGGGTGGGAGAGATAGAGGGGATGGAAGTGCTCTCGTAGCAATGTCATACCTTGTTATTCTTATTTTGATTATACATTTGTGTAGGCGGTGAGGCGGTGAGTGGAGGGACATCTTCGTGTCCTCCTATTACGTCACATCGCGGAAGGCAAAATACCCTATCTTTGTTTGGTGATGTTTCCAATTGTTTGCTTGATGTTGGGATAAATTGTGAATGCCTTTTTCTATCAATCCTGATGTTTATTTCATTTCAAGAAGATGATTCTTGTGATTAAAGAATTAGCATTCATTTTAGTTGTTGCATTCCATTACATGCAACTAACTTGTGTGGCATCCTTGATATATTATGTTGTGTGGGAATGCATACTCATACTTGTTTACACATATTGTTGAATGCCATGTGTCTTTTCCACTAATGTGTGTTATTCATTCATACCATGAGAAATCATCATATTCATTCATAAAATTCATTATGACCACGGGAATGGATTCTTTTGGTAAGTCCCATCAATTCCAGTATGGGCATTTGAAAGACCCATCAATTCCAAAGATGGGCATTTGAAAACCCACCATTCCAATGTGGGTAGTGTTGACCACCATTCCAATGTGGCAACTTGGACACCCGTATGAAACGTTCTTCATACGGTGATTGGGTCCCGTATTTTCATGGCACGGGCTTAAGTGAACACCGACGGTGTATCACTCGCTATACCCAGTATAAGTCGTGATTAGTCCATTCCTTCAATGCATTCTTTCATTCTATCCATTCATGTATTCATTCCATTCAATCATATATGTGTTCCAAGATTTGTTCGTAATTCAACTGGATTGTGTTGTCCACTCTATGTTTGATTATTCTTGTATGTACTTGCTTTGAGTCTTGACTCACCCTTACTTTGTATGTTTTAATTAGGTAATTGAGGAGAAGACAAGGTGATTTGGTGGGGTAGTTCTGAGACTGCACTTCACTTTTATCCAATCGAAATAATTATTATTACCTTTCACCAAGCCAACTTGTTAAATAAATTTTCAGATTTGTAATAATCCAACTTTGGTATTGCTTGACCTGCTCGTGGTATTATATCTGTTTATCCATTCTTTTCCATGAATCGGTGATCGTTTTTGGTCATTCTTTAGAAATTATTGTTGATTGAATCAGATAATCCAGGCTTTAATGCTAGTCTTAGTAGTTTGATAGTTTTGCGTGACATCTTGGCTTCCGAATAGCGTGGTGTTACAGTTGGTATCGAGCATCAACCTTATTGCCGCAGCGTCTGCGGGACAGTAGCGGGCATATGGCGCATGGCGCATGTGGGCGGAGTGGACACATGGCATGGCATATGTGCTTGACCCGGACACACGGACGTGTCCGAGGGGTGGTTACGGGCATTTGCCGTGTATGCGGTATCTTTGTCGAGGGCGCGACCCTTAAGAGGTGAATGTAATACCCTACCGCTTGTAGTGTGGCCCATGTAGCCCATGAGGAGTTGTGTGGTGGGATTAGTCCCACATTGCTTGTCTCAAGTGGGTTGTAGTAGTATATAATGCCTGTTGGATCCAAACGTAGCACCTCCGGGTTAACCCTTTTACACGAAGCGAGGACGAAAGTGTAAGTGAGGTGCTATGTGTGTCTTGGTCCGCCCGTGAAATTTGGGCATTGAGCCGATTTTGGGTCAGGGTGTTACATTATCGGTTCGAACCAAACACCGCCTCATCTGGTCAAACTCTTTGGCTCCCAACCAAACATCCCCTGATTATCTCCTGATGCGATGCCATTTCACTCGTCGTCATCTGAACTCACCGTTTCTTTTCTGAGTTTTTGGTCGTTTTGGCACGTTTTCGGTGCGTATTTACATAAATGGTCATCTTCAGAGTGTATTTACAAAAATAGCACAGTTGCCGCATGACCGCCGTGCGGCAACGCCTCCGCCACCGCCACGTGGCCTCCCCCAGCAAGCCCTGCCACCATGTCGGTTTTTCTTTTTTCCTTTTAAAAAAATCATTTATGTGTAAATTTTGTATGAATTTTTAAATATAGCAAATTGGCTAAAAATAATAATAAACTTTGTGGAGCCTCTTGACCCAGTGTACTTGCTTGTGTAATGTTTTTAAAATTTAATTCAAAAAATTTAACTCGTTCTAAATTTTCTCAAAAAAGGGGATTTTTTTTGCTTCTGAGTGTAGGTTTGGTGCACGGTGGTAAATGCGACAATACCCGGCAACAATGTGCTCTGATGTGTGTTTTCATGATTTTTTTGCTATTTGTAGGACTTTTAAATATAGCAAATGTACTCCAAAAATTATGAATTTTTCCGTGGAGCGGTCTAACAAAGTGTTCTTGCTTGTGTAATTTGTTTAAAATTTTTATACATGTTGATTTTTTTTCTAAAAAAATTATTTAGATATACTATTTGTAGGAATATTGTAATATAGAAAACGAGGTCCAAACATTTTGATTTTTTGTAAAAGGCTGCTTACACAGTGGACTTGATTGTGTAATATTGTTCAAATTTCATATGTTCTGAAAATGTGCCTTCATGGCAAAATATATTTGACTGTAATCTGAAGTATCTTTGTGAAATCGTTTTCTGATAATGTAGCTGAAAAGCCACAATGCAGTTGATAATAAAAGCCACAATGGGACATACCTGATTTTTTACTATAATTTTTTACACACTTGATAAAAGCCACAATGCAAACATTGTCGTTACCATACTATTATTTTGTACACACTTGAAAAGGCCACAAGTTTGCCATAAAGGTGTAGCCATGTTGATATACTACTATTATTTAGATTTTCGGTAACATACTATTTTTTCCGCTCCGAGTAGAATTTGAACTCCGATAGTAGTACTAATCATACTGCCAATAGTAGTAGTATGATTAGTATTACTCAGAGCGAAAAAAAATAGTATTGTACCAAAAATCTAAATACTAGTAGTATTATTAGTTCTACTATGGGAGTTCAAATTCTGCCACTATTGCTATAGCAATCCAGCTGCACCTAGAGTGGTCCATGTGGTACTAAACTTTACACATTTCAAGTCGCATGGAATCATGAAACCATAATTTTTGAAACCTAAACTCTTAATTTTTCAGACGTTTTCAAGATATATGAAATTATGAAAAACATTAAACAATCAAGTCCACTGTGTAGGAAGCCTTAAAAAAAATTCATAATGTTTGGACCTCATTTTCTATATTACAATATTTATACAAATAATATATTTAAATGATTTTTTGAGAAAAATTTTTCAAAATGTGTAAATTTTTTAAAAAATTACTCAAGCAAGTACACTTTGTTGGGAGGCTGCACAAAATATTTCATAATTTTTGGAGCCCATATTCTATATTTAAAATTCCTACAAAAAGTATGCATAAATAATTTTCTATAAAAAGAAAAAAAGGAAAAAATTGCTATAGTGTGGTTACGCGCGGGAACCACACCGTACCACATGGTTGCCGCACGGCCTCCGCGAGACAACTACATTGTAGCATTTTTTTTTTTTCGAGAAAAATTTAGAACAGGTTAAATTTTTCTAAATCAAATTTTAAAAAATTACATAAGCAAATGCACTGGGTGAAGAGGCTCCACAAAAATTTATAATTTTGGTGCCCACTTGCTATTTTTAAAAAATTCTTACAAAAATTATGCATAAATAATTTAAAAAACGAAATAAGAAAACCAACATGTTGGCGGCGGAGACGTTGCCTCACGGGACCGTGTGGCAACAGGCAACGTGGTGGGCGGGGAGGGGTTATTGTACGGTGGTCGTATGGTAACAGTAGTATTTTAAAAATATACTTTAAAAACGATTATTTCTGTAAATACGCTGCGAAAAGTATGGCAAAACGAAAAAAAATCTTCTTATCTAAGGACATCCCTTTGAATTCTGCTGTGGGACTAACTCACGTGTAATGCTGTCATGCTGGTATCTTGATGCTTTGCACCCGTACCTTATCACTGTCGCGTCCAATGTTTCCCGACACAGGCAAACGGAGGCGACGCGTTTGACTCTTCTACATTGGTAGCAAACCGGAAGGGCGATGTGCGCACAGTGCCGCCCACTGTCTCAGCTCAGCCGCGGCACCCTTCCCTTGGCCCTGGCTTCTTCAGATGAGACAGCGTCATCATGTGCCGAGCGCCAAGCCCCCGAGCTGTAGCTAGCTAAGCGTGGGGACTTGGATTATATCAGCGAATATCATACTATACAATACATATATAATAATAATTAAATAGTATTATAACTCATGGTGTATAGATCTTAAGACCAAAGTTTACAGAATGAACCGACATGCCAAATAGTTCAAAAGTTTAGAATAGCAGTAGAAAGAAAACATAGTAGCAACAAAAAGACTTCAAAAGAGCATGTCCTAGACTCAACACTAGACCTACTCCAGCGGGGTGTGCCCACCCCCAAAATGCTTTCAATAAGAGACTCTCTGTTGTTGGAGAGTCATGACCCTTCTTGAAAAGAAAAATAACATAGTAACCAGGGGTGCAGGTTTTCATGCCAAGTCTAGAATAATGTAATAGGCTAGGTATATCTTATACTAGACATGTGGTTGTATCGTACGGATTAGTAGGCGTGAATGGTACATATGATTCAGTCCTTAATCGACTCAAGCGAGGCAAACCACCAATTCACTGTGTGCACATAGCACCAATTTTCTTAGTCTTGGTCTTGACTTGAAGCATTGACAAGGTCTTGGGCGATGTTCGATCTATTTAAGACAAAAATGACAACTTCAAATAAATACCCATAACACAAAATAAATTTAAATTAACTCCAAAAATTATGACTTTGGTACTGTTGGAAATATCCTAAATTTAGAAACAAAAACATCTAATTCGGATTTAAAATGAGAACGAATGAGCCCTCCAAAGTTTGAACCGAAAGAAAATCCAAAAATTCAGAAATTCCTGTCAGGTGGGGTCCACCTAGATTTTATTTTATTTTTAATCCATAAAATGTATCGCGATTGACAAATGGGGTCCATTGGGTTTTTGAATTTTATTTTCTCTTTACTTTTAAACGAAAAAAATCCGGAGAGGCTGACAAGTGGGACCAGGGTCCATTGGACCTGGTTCACTCAACGATCCACCGGGCATGGGGCCCACTAATCAGAGACTAACAATCTATAGACTCGGTCTACGTACTATTCACTCAATCCTCACCGTTTAACTTAACGTTTAAACACTACAGACCTACATGTCATACTCTTACTAACTAACTAATGAACTAATCCCTAATTACCGATAAACCTAATGACACCCACATGGCATCCACGTGGCGTGCCACGTCAGCTTCTCCGTCAACACAAAGTTGAGGCAGAGGAGCTCCGGTGCGCTTGGTGAAGCTCGTCATTGCGGCGGGGCTTAGGCGGCACCGGAGGCCGGCACTGGGAGGCAAAATGGAATGTGGTGGCGGCGGCGCATCAGGAGATGGGTCGAGGCGGTGGCAGGACGGAGAGACAACGTCAGCGCAACTATTGCTACGGGGCAAACCACGCTATAAGGCGATTGGGGTGCAACTAAGGTTCGGGGAAGCAACTACGTGCTACGATGACGCTAACTATGACGCCGGTGTGTAAAAAGGAGCTCGGGAGCGACACGGTTGCGGTGGTCGGCAGTGAGGAAGAAGTCCAACGCGGCGGCGGCGCCAAGGAGGCTAAATGGCCACGATGACTAGCCTAGAAGGTTCACAGGAGCTGAGCATACAAGATTACACGTAGAAAAGAGGAAGGGACCCACCGGAGACGAGTTGAGGCAAAAGAGGCTCGACGGCGAAGCTGTTCCAACAGCGAGGGCGAAGAGGCCCCCGCGCTCTGGTGCTCCAACTAGAAAGAGGAAGGGAGCATCAGAGAGAACACAGAAAGACGAAGCCAATGGGCTTGACCATGAAGTTCGAA
Source organism: Hsuehochloa calcarea (assembly GCA_036346395.1). Lineage (NCBI taxonomy): Eukaryota > Viridiplantae > Streptophyta > Magnoliopsida > Poales > Poaceae > Hsuehochloa > Hsuehochloa calcarea. Next base: position 36,241,715 of record CM070597.1, read on the forward strand.
GCTCACCGTGGCGGCAATTGAGCGAGGGGAGTGAGTGAGGACAAATGACAGTGGAGGGTGAGGCGGCCATGGTGATGCGCTCTCGGGGCCTTTATAGCCACAGGAAGAGGCGAGATGGCAAGGGAAATGTTGCGGCGAGGGGGTGAGATATCATGATTTCGTAGAATTTAAGGGCAGGCGATTGGCGGAGTGATGTGATAAGGTTGCGGCGATACGTTGCGTTCGAGGACTGTTGGGCCAGAGGAGCACTCGAGTGTGGGCTTTGATGGCAAGCAGAGGAGAGAGAGAGAGGAGCGAGCTGCAGTGAGTGAGGAAGAAGAACGATGTCGGCGTTGACGGGGCTTAGGGCCACCGGGCAGCTCGGCCTTGGGCGTGGTAGCACGGAGGTAGGCCAAGCTGGCCCGTGCGAGGGGAAAGAGAGGAGAGGGGGTGCTGGCGTGACGCGACGTCTTGATGGGAGAAGGAGTGGGCAGGTTGGGAGAAGGAAGGAGGCGAAGCGGGGCGACTGAATGGGTTTCGGCCCGAGGAGAAGAGATTTTTGGACTAAAATTTTCTTGTAGATTTTTGGCAATTCCTTTTAAGGCTAGGATTTGGTTTTGACTTCTGAAATGCAACCAAATTTTGTAATTTCACACAATGCCACAAATATTTTTGAAAATCCACAAAATTTCATAAAATTTCAAATGACTCCAAAATTAGGATGCTACAAAACCTACTATCTTAAAGAGAATCTCGTCCCTGATATTCAGAGAAGATATAGGGAAGCTTGGTCTTCAAGGCTTTTTCTGCCCCACATATTGTTTCTCTTTCGGTGTGATTGCTCCACAACGCCTCGCAGAAACAAATCGCTTGTCTGCGCGTTTGACAATCAGCTGCCTCTAAGATCTTCACCGGATACTCACGGTAGGTGGCGTCTGGCTGTAGGACGACGAGTAGGTGGGGTCTGGCTGCAGGGCGACGACCTCTAATGGTGTTTGCTCTCCCTGGGATTCAAAGACACTTCCCTTGGCCCTGCCCTCTCCAGATGAGACAGCGTCATCATGTGCCGAGCGCCAAGCCCCCGAGCTATTATAGCTAGCGAAGCGACACTGTCCCGCTCGCTCGGTGTGGCAGGCTCCACCCCCGGACGGCGCAGCGCCCCGTCCCATGTGCCCGCCGAACCAGCGCGCTGAACCGGCAGGCGCGGAAGGACCCCACGCCGCGCCCACGCGCTTTAAAGCCGTCGGGCGCAGCGCAGTGGTGACGGGGTCTCGTCTCGGCGGATGGGGTGTGGTGGGGCGCGCGCGCGCGCGCCCGGCTGTCGTGATGGACGCGCGGCCGTGGTGTTTTGGCGCCTTGCGGCGGGATCTTCGCGGCACCGGACGCGCTACCTGACCGTGTGTCTCGGTTTTGAAAAACGCAACGCTCTCCCGCTCTCAGCCTACTTACTGCCGCGACGTTTACCCGACTACGGCCGTTTTTTCCCCAGTGACGTTCATCAAGTTGCTCCCGAGTATGGTTGCGAAAACCTTGGTCTAGTAAAGGGGCAAAAAAATGATGACTGGATGGTGCACAGTTCAACAAGTTGTTCGAGATACACCATCTTCTCACGTGTAATCTGTTCGTGCAACTGTGCAAGTAGAAGCATATATAAAAACACCACTTGTACCTCGATCGTTAGCTAGCACATTCACGTGTTTTTTCTTCTTCTTATTTCACGCGCCGTACACACGCTGCATGCATTGCACAGCCTCTGTCTCCCCTCGCAGGATCATCGTTGCCCATTGACGGGGCACCCACGGACCGGCCTCGCTAGGGGACACGAAATGGGGGGTCTCAAAAGTAATCGTTGGAGCGATGCCATTCTAGAGAGAGACGTACGCTCAGGGCAGAGCCTAGTACTAGTACTAGTACTACTATCCGGTCAACTGCTTTCATCAGTTCTGCCTATATGTCTGCTTGAAAGAAACGAGGTCCCTCCTATCCTTGATTCCTTGTGTGGCTAGCTAGTATGTTTCAGTGTTTCACATCACACCACACGTCTATCAGTGTTCTGCTAAGGCTGGACAAGCTCGGCGACAACAAAAGATTTCCGTGACATAAGCCTCCCCCACTTCCTTTCGGCTAATGTAGGTATGCTGCTACAATCCTACATGGGCTTGAGAAGGCCCAAAATGTTTGATCTCGCTCGTCAGATACAGTAAATAGCCATTTGGGTTCATCTTCTTAGCCGGCCCATTAAGCCATTAAATTCTGGCCCGCGTTAAATCGTTTTTATACCTAAAACCCGGGTGGATATTGAGCCAACTTGGTTTACCGAGCTTTTTTTCTCTCCAAATTAACACCGTTTGATTTCATATTATTTTATTTACAGTTTAAAAATATTTTTAAATCCAAGTTAACGAAAGCGAAATAAAATTTAACAAATGTAATAAACCGAGTCAGGAGCCCCAAGTTTTTTTCTCTCACCCTGCCAGCATCGCCCGATTATCTAAGACCTCGACGAGTCGTCTCGTCTCGTGCCGATCCAAATCTCGAATTCCCCAGAAAACCATGAGGCTTCGGTTGAGGTCCATGGACGCGGGCGGCGGCGGAGCCGCCGAGACCCACCGCGTGCAGCTGCCAGACACGGTCGCGCTCTCCGATCTGAAGGCCTTTCTCGCCGCCAAGCTCTCCGCGGCGCAGCCCGTCCCCGCTGAGTCCGTCCGCCTCTCCCTCAACCGCTCCGAGGAGCTCATCTCCCCCGACCCCTCCGCCACCCTCCCCACCCTCGGACTCGCGTCTGGTGACCTCCTCTACTTCACGCTCTCCCCCTTCCCGTCCCGCCCGCCGCCTCCGCAGACCCGCCTCCCCAAAGTTGTTGGCTGTTCCAAATCTCCTGGGGATGCTGGTAGATCCTCATTGCTGCCGCAAACCCTACACGTGGATCCTGCCTCCTCGTCGCTGCCTCGAACCCTTCACGTGGAGCCTAGCTTGTACGCCGCGTCTGATCCGCCGGATGTGGTGATGGCGGAGGCCGTCGACGCGACCAAGAGCTCGTCGAGCTTCGTGATTGGGGTTCTGAAGCGGGAGATGGAGGCGGAGAATGCGGGGGGCGCAGAGGAGACCGTTGTCCGTCGCCTTGTTGTTGCCCTGCATGCAGCTCTACTCGATGCCGGCTTCCTCGCCGTGAACCCGCTGGGGTCTCGCCTCCGGTTGCCGCAGGACTGGGCCCCGGGTGCTTCAGCCACACTGGCCATGAAGTATACCCTACCGGAGTTTGTTGCGATGTTACCTGAGGCTGAGGAGGGGAAGGTTGCTGTACTGAACTACTCCTTGATGGCAAATTACGTGATGGTATATGGGTGCGTGCCTGGGGCACAATCAGAGGTGCGCCGGTTGTGCTTGGAGTTGCCAAAGCTTGTGCCTTTGCTGTATCTGGATAGCAATGAAGTTGGTGGAGGGGAGGAGAGAGAGATTCTTGAGCTGTGGAGGGTGCTGAAGGATGAACTATGCCTGCCGCTGATGGTATCCTTGTGCAAACTGAATGGTTTGCGCTTGCCACCGTGCTTGATGGAACTGCCAGGTGATCTGAAGGCTAAGGTATTGGAGTTTGTTCCTGGGGTCGATCTTGCAAGGGTTGAATGCACATGCAAGGAATTGAGGGATCTTGCAGCAGATGATAACCTTTGGAAGAGAAAATGTGAACTGGAGTTCAAAGCTCGTGGTGAGGGTTCTAGAGGGAGCAGAAACTGGAAGCAAAGGTTTGGGGCAGCTTGGGCTGTGAAGGTGGCTGCCAGTAAGAGGCGACAGAGGAGGCCCAATCCAAGGTTTTGGAACTATGGCTGGGGCAACAATCAACATAGCCCACTTGAGTTCCCGGTGATTGGTGGGGATTCGGACCGTCTCCCATTTTTTGTGAATCGCAGTTTTCTTGGGCGTTTTGGAAATCAGCGAAGGAACTTCTCGCCCGGCTGTAATCTTGACGGTCACCGTCATAACTTCCTTGGTTGAAATCATGTGTTTTGCTAGCATCTTAAAGAGTATTTCATAAGCAGGGGTACATAGACCACTTATGTACGTGCGCAATGCTTTTATCCTCATAAACTTTTTTTTGTATCTTAGATCCTTTGTGTTGTGGTGGTATTGATGTATTCCATGCTCAAATACTAAAGTATCTTTTCTCTATTCTCAGATGAGTGATTTAGCTAAAGTCATTGGTTGAATGTGTAGAGTTGTACAGTTAAGATAATAGCTTTATACTTAGGGTATTACTTGAGCACATTTGTGTTATATTTGTTATCATAAACTCCGAGAGCTTAATTTAACTTAAGCATGTTCTTCATTTATATTTTGATTTCAATATTGAGATTGCAAGTGCCTCTTGTTACTATGAGGCATAAAATGGCATCATCTAGAATTTACTGAAATACTTGAAGTTGTTGTTTTTTAGTACCAACGGTGAAATAGAAACTGATATCAAGTTGGTGTGAAACTGAATTACTTGGAAGTTGGAAACTTACCGGTGGAGGCAATGGTGTTTGTCCGAAAGTACTTGAAAATACTACATCTGATCATGCAAAGCTACAACCTTAAACAGAATGGCTAATAGGTTTCCCTTCCGACTATCAAGTGGATTGCTGGCCTCAAAATGAACAAATGAAACCTAGAACACTGGCCATAGAATCTATTGCAGGTCACTTAAAGGTCGGGATTTAGCCTTGTTCTTCATTTCATACCACTAAGTGTAACTCCTATCATGGTTTTCCAAGATTGTTCATGATATAAACCTGGTAACCATGAAATTGCTACTCGTTATACATATTATCTGTTACCATGACCAGTTAGTTGTTCGTATCGCTGAAACTGAGCTGCCTTGTTTTCAAGTGTACTGTAGTTGCCATGGATCATAACATGGTCTACGTTCTTTAAGAATATGTGATCTGTTGTTGTGTTTATGAAACTTACTATTATATTCTGGTCTGTAATGCCCTTCTGTGTGATTATATCACCAGAATGATTTTAGGAAGTTAGAACTTAATAGTATTAGTATTGGGTTGAGTTTGCTTTCATAGACCATTTCTTTGAATTGCTTCAGGTAAAATTCAAGAGATTTTGTGTTGATTTGAGGATATTGCTTGTTGTGGGATCTAACACAGTTATCTCTATCTATAACAGAGTGAAAATCTCCACTTAGACGCTGCAGATTTATTCTTGATATACCCACAATTCTCTCGGCATAATGTTTTATTTAGCTGAACTTTGAGTTGTTTCTGAATCCTGACTACCAGTGCAAAGCTGGATGGTTTCTTTGTGCAACCCAAGTCATATTAACCTCGATACTGTGTCTGTGTGTGCATCATAATTTCCGCAAACTTGCAAAGCAATTTGTGGTTGATGTTTCCGTACTATGTTTTTTTTTCGTGTGGACTATGATGGGTCGAGTGAACATTGGAGCTCTTGCTCCATTGGAGGGCTGGAGTTGGGGGACCAAAGATTGTTCAATTTTCTTAAAGTGAGCATTACATTGACCGCAAGGAGAAAGATCACTTTTTTGGTGTAGGCGTGCATCTTCTCCGCTTTGCCTACACATGTTCTATTGACTATTGGACTGGTTTATCTTTGATGTTACATTTTTAAACCATGAAATATCTGTCATGAGATTTTAACTTTTTGATCACTTATCTTTGGACCGTGGTTGTGAGCCACAGTTAATAGTACTCAATTGGCAGCTGTACGGATCTTCTCGGTGCCCGAGAAAGGCTTCAACTTTCTGTGAGGGGGCTCTTTGCTTGTGGTTTGGTGCACCGAAAAGATTGTGGGGGAGAGCATGGGTAGAAAGAGTTTACAAATCCAAATGGGTAAGTATTGCAGTGTTTTACTGCCCGGAGATCTCAATACTATGATGGTTGATCTTAATTCTGATTTGTAGATTTCTTGTTGGTTGGTGTGATATCCTCTGCCTAGAGCAGCAGTTGCACAGTGTGCCTAAAAAACTGCACTAGCTGTGGCAGTGTGGCTGCTTTACAAAAGTACCTGTGTTTGTTTCCAGTGCTAAATCATTGTTTATGTGCATCATTTTTCCCCCTAACATATCATGCGGTGTGAATGAAAACTTTATCAGCTTAGGCTGCTGTGTGGATAAGTGTTCTTTGTTTCATTGCTAAATCCTAGTTTTATTTTTTCTTCCCTTATCATATCTTTGTGTCGAATGCAAATGCATTGCTAAGGAACGTCTAACTCTGACTTCAAACCTGAAGTGGTGTCGTGTTCTTTGCCCTGCAATTGTTTTGCGTCTTCAGGTTGCATTAATATCGAAATCAAAGCAAAACTATTGCAGAAGACCGCATCTCTGTCCAATTTAGTTCCACGTACACTTCGGTTATCTTGGGAAGTAATACGAAAGCTGGATGGTACTGCGCAAGCGACAGCAAGCCTCTACAGGATTCCAGAGAGCGAGAACAAGAATCCAATTCGCAGCCATTACACGTCTGCCCCTGGCAGTATTCCCCTGCTGCGGGTCTTTTCTTTGACCGTATTATTCCACCTCCAGCCCCCTACCAGCTTCCCCCCGTCTGCTGCTGCTCAACAAATCAAACAGAAGCAGCAGCGAAAGGTGCTGGCGATGGACGCCAGATTCCAAAATGACTTAAAGTGAAACAGGACACCGATGAACTGCAACGTGGACATTTGCTCCAGGTACAGCTAGGATTTGTACAGTGCCTTCTCGGATCGGTTCGAGACCGATCGATACGGTATGGTCTAAATAACGGCACCGTATGTAGTGGACCGGGCTAGCACGGTATGAACATCGTGTCAGGCTAGGCCTGAGAATGACCCATTGGGCGACACGATACGACACGAACAGTTGAGCCGCGTTTGGGCCGGCACAACACGAAACAGCTCTAACCTTCCCGTTCCAGTCTAACCCCACCCTCCTCTGCCACCCGGTCTGACCCAATATCCCTCCCTGCCTCCCTCAGCCCTCATCCCCAAGCCCTGGCTCCTAAATTCTCAATCCCTAATCACATTTCCTGATTCTTCTCCCTCTTTTTCCCTCTCCCTCCCCACGCGTCGTTGCCCTCCCTCTCCCTCCCCACGTGCCGCCGCCTACCGCCCTCCCTCCAGCCACCTCCTCGTCGCCGTCCTTCTCAACCCCTTCGTAAGCGCACGGCGCGGTCGAGGTAGGCGGAGTTCTTCATCGGCGTTCAGGAGGAGGAGGAGGCTATGGCGAGAGGGAGCGAGCATAGATGGTGCACGTGTGTCTTTGTCTTTCTGGATGGCGGTGGTTGTCGTCTTTTCAGACGTTTATAGTTACTTAGGGCTAGGCTTGGATCGGCACGGTACAACCCCAATTTAGCGGGCTTTGGACCGTGTCTGAATCTGACCAGAGGCGAAGCGGGCCGGCATGACACGATGGGGTGGCCGTGCTTGTTGCGGAAGATGAATGTGATAATCTTATGGCGATGCAAGTATGCAACTAGTCTTCTACAGAAAGGGAAGTACATCTGTTATTGCTTATGCTGAGGTGTAATAGAATAAGACACTGAAGCTGGTGGAAGCAGCAGTGGTGGCCTTCTATCTTTTATTTTCCCTCCATGCCACATGTCTGCATGCTTTCACTACATGGTGAACACTATTCATTCTACCGTAGGCTGGTGATCGGTGGGTAACGACACTACAGCACTTCTGATAAAATCTGAAAAAAAAAGAGAGGAGCAGGGAAAGCAGCATCCTTCACTTCCTTGTTGGTAACAAGAGCTCTTCCTTTCCATTGCAACTCTATATACTGGGAAGCAGTTTCGCATTTAGGGTCCGGGGCAGTGCTTGGTGTCTTATTTCTTCTGTTCAATACCAACAGTGCGCTTTTGTAGGATATTCCCTTTGAAGATAGTGCATTGCTTTCCCCCTCCATGAGTACTCACTGTCTTTTTCAATAGTACTTGAACTTTTTTTTGATAAATTACAGTACATGAGCATTATTAGTCTATTAAGTGGCATCAGCTTTTCACTGAACGATTTCTGTGCCGCATCCAAGTGTTTTTTTGACTCATCACATCTCTCTCAATCTTCAAATTAAAGAAAGGGGAGAAGTTTCAACGTTTTCGGACCCTTGTCCTTGCATCTTGTCTGAATTTAGCTTCTGAATTTCCCGGTGATTCTTAAATCGTCATGCTAGAAGCTTTGCACTAGTGACAACCGAGTATGAAGTGTCGACAGCTTGTGTAAATCCTGCATTTCTACTCCTGTTTGATGTAGTATCATCTATAGTTCCGGCATCAATTTTGGATGGTAGGAGGGACAGTACTCACTGTTGAGTCCTGATGAATCACTCGCCTTTGCCACTAGTAACACCAGCTAAATTTTTGGCTTTTCTCGATCATAGACCCTAAATTGCTTCCATGGTTCCTCTTATGATTTGTCAAAGTTTGCACTTTCTTAGCTGTTGCTCTCTTTCCTGTTCCGTGGATCTAATTCTACAGTTCTAATATTTCCATTCAGTGTGGCATTGTGCAACGACTAGCTAACTTTTTGGCATTGCTACCTATACACTTGCACCCACCCCAGGGCTTGTTTGGATAGGGAGGGATTAGAACCAATCCCTATCCAAACAAGCCCCCAGTGAACACGCATCCCGAGTCCTTATGTTGGAGACATGGGTTCCATAATAGACGAATACAAATATGAGGAAATAAAAGAGGACCTGAGAGTCTAATCTGTGCAGGTCATTATTCATTAGTAGCCACATGAACTTGAATCAGCATGGGCATCTAGGTAATGCCACTTAATGGTGAAGTAATTTTAGATCTTACACAAGAATTGGTTTGTGTCTCAAAGGTATCATAAGCCTCCAAGAGGAGTTCGTATAGAATCTTCTAAAAAGAATTGCATTGGTCCATAAACTGAGGACTTGTTAGCTAGGATTCTCATAAATTTTGGAGAAGTAAGACATGTTCAATTTTGAGAGGGTTTAAAGTTTAAACGACATAGATGGATCTGGTTCATTCATTAATCATTAACCTTATTCTGGGCTGGCCCATATAGTGGATGGTAGTAGCATCTGATCCTTGGGTTTGTCTTGATTTTGCAGTACCAATTGTAATTGATCTTAATGCAGAACTCTTTATTCTGATCTCTGGATGTGATCCAGCTGGTGCATGGTTGTTAGCAGTACCGACAATTCTATTCTGGGACTGTGGTTTCCACCTTTGCCCTTGTATTTGTCTATTGTGTTAGGCTTACTTAACTTTTCACTTTGGACAATCTTTATGTAAGGCTGCAAGGGTTAGTTATTCCTTGTTGAGCCTTGCAAGAAATTGACTGCCCAGCTCCCGATCTATCCCACCCTTTAAGTAAAGCTCCTTCACCTGGCAAAGCTGGTAATTTAGAAGGTCACACATTCCTAAATGATTGTAACATCACACTAATATCAAGTATCAAGCACAAGGTTGGTGGCTTTGTTTCTTCAGTATATATGTTCATGGGAGGATCTGTCTAGTACACCAGCGAGCTAGCTACCTTCACTTTGCAACATGATGGACATCATGTGATTGTGATTTAACATTGTTTCTTGGCAGATGTACTCCACTCCCTGCACTGCTCCTAGAAACAACGAAGAGCAGTGCTTCGCGGTTGGAGCTAACCCGCTTGCTTCTCTAGACCATGCCATGGATTTCGATGAGCCTATCCTTTTTCCTATGCACAATGTAGGCATGCAAGATGGGGTTCAGTTTTACAATCCTACCGGTGGTATGTTTATCCTCATATTTTATGTTCAAGAATAATGTCATTCTGTTGATCTGTAAAGTCTCTGACTATTAGCACTTCCATGTTCCAACTATCCCCAGATACTCAGATAAGTAGAAATATGAGCATTGAGAAGTGTTTAAAGGGCAGTAAAAGGAAGGGCTCAGGCGAGGGCAGTTCATCAATGCATTCTCAAGTAAGAAGTTAAAGGTTCCCTTTGCTTAGTTTCCTCGTTTGGACTACTTCTCATTGTCAATGTATTACTGCGGAGGAAACTGGTGTGATGTCTCAAAGAGAAGTCAGCATTGAGCGTGCTAATGAGAAGACAGGTGATGCTGATACCAATCGAGAGGACTACGTGTATGTCCGGGCAAAGCGCGGCCAAGCAACCAACAGCCATAGCCTTGCTGAAAGAGTGATTAACCTCTCGAGCAACATAAATAAGCATCCTGCAATTTGTAACTTCCTTGCTCATCGTACATTGTCCATCCGAAATGCAATTTCGAAGGGAAAAGATCAATGAAAGGATGAAGCTCTCCAAGACCTTGTCCCAGGTTGCAATAAGGTATCAATGCCAACAAGTAGAAATTTACTCGTAGTAATGTAGTGCTGGTGTACTCTAACAAAGATGAACGCTTATGACAAGTAGATAACAGGCAAGGCCATGATGCTTGATGAGATTATAAACTACGTGCAATCTCTGCAGCGGCAGGTTGAGGTAAGTGTACTAGTTAGTTCTGCAAGTGTCACAAAAACTTCTCTAGGCCAATGACTGAAACTTCAAGTGCCTTTTTCCGTTGGATTTGGCAGTTTCTCTCGATGAAGCTCTCAGTAATCAGCCCCGAGCTGAACTGTGATCTCAACCTACAAGATGTAAGATAGGAAAGCCAAACTTTGAAGGACAAACGACTCGCCTATGTTTACTCTTTACTATTACAATTGTTCGTAGATTGATCTTTCGTTTTCTTTGCCGTTCAGATCCTTTGCTCACAAGACCCTCGCACTGCATTTCCGGGATACATCCCGCGATTGAGCAATGTTCATCCTAGTCTGTACAGGCCGTCTCAGTAAGGCCTCGCGCGTGCAGAATTATTTGGGAGCATCCCAAATCCAGCAAATGTTCATATGGCAAGAACAGCTCAGTTATCTGCATTTCCTCATGTTGGCATTTGGATACTCTTGAACATATATTCACCAAATTAATAACTAAGCAGTTCATATCCTTTAGAACAACTAAGAGAGATCAATGTATTTTTCCCCAACAGAGAGGTATCGTTTGGGACGAGGAACTTCACAGCATTGCTCCGGTCGCTTTCGCTTCGGACGCCGGCACCAGTAGCTTAGAGAATTATGGTACGTTTCAGGCTTCTCTCCATTGCTACCCTGCTTGGCTGCTTGCAGTTTGGTTTATTTGCATTTCTATTGCAGTTGTGTTGAACAGTATGATATTTTTGGTGCTCTGTTTTTTGTTGCAGACTCAATGAAAGTGGAATAGTTAGTCAACAGCTGATGGTGAACGATTTACACATCTGAAAGTCTTGAAATGTTTGTCTGTTTGACTGCGACTGGGGTTACACACTCTTGCAACGGTTGCACAGTTTTCCTTGGGCTGACCGAGTTAACTGTTGTTGAAGCGAATTCTGAAGTGTGCTAATGTACAGTTTAACAAATCAAAAGGGATGAAAAGTTTGCGGTCTGGTGTAATGTACTACTTATTTCTGCCAGCAATTAGTGATATAATAACTGGGTTTCATGACTCGTGGTTCGATCTAAATAGAATTTCGAATGAGAGGTCTTAAACAAATTTTCGAGACTAATATTCGCCACCGGTAACTTCTTACTCATAAACATATTATCCTCCGTATAAAGGATGTTAAAGTCTCAATTCTTATTTGTAGTAGTATTATAAATGATCGTGGTCATATATACGATCTAAATCAAGCAGTATCATAGAAAAATAGTGATCTTGGTCTTACTCAAGCACTATTACATTTAGAATCATGACTTTCAAGGTACATTTTTACCAAAATCTATTGTCTCGAGGTGGAATTTGATTTCAAACACACCTAGTACAAATGTAGCGACCGCCAACCATTTCATAATTCAACCAATATAGTATAGATCATTATTGAAAAAGTTTTGTTTGGCCACTAATCGTGACCGGCGCCCTCGTTTTTGTCACGGGCCATCTCACTAAGAGAACTCAATGGTAAAAATGAAATTCACTAGATTATTAGAAAAACGATTTCCCCCTAGATTATGAGTATTATTTCTCAATAATAAGTGTCTATTTAATATGTACCATTTCTCGATAATAAATGTCTCTTTAATAGGTAGGACTCTCGAAGAGAGAAAGGAGTTTACACGTTAAAATAAGGCACAAGATTTGAAACACATGGCTCGTTTTTAATTATGGTACACTCAATTTAATACAGGTTGTCCGTTCTCTTTACTCAAATGGTTCAGATTAATTAGGATTTAGTTATACTACATCTTGTAGTATAAATAGTAGAATCCCAAGGGGGTAGAATTGTAATTATCCATATGAGGATCACACGTCACAAGAGCAATATTTCCAACCATAGTTGGAAAAGTCCATAATATTCTCACAAAAAATAATAAATACAAAAAAATTTCTATTATACACTTAACAAATCAATTATCATATTTAATTTATACTACCACCGTAATATTATTAGGGAGCTGCTAGCCCACACTATACCGTTGGAATGCATTCCAACGATATATCAGTTTCATGAAGTTTTAGTTGCTTTAAAGTTCCATATTTTGACTTTAAAGTTTTGACTAGGTTTCAACACGTTTCGTGAAAAGTTTCGAAAAGGTTCCAGGTTCTGAGTTTTATGTTTCAACATGTTTTTGTGAAAGTTTCAAAATGCTTTCGACGCTTTTCATTAAATTTGAGAATTGTTTAAAGTAAGTTTCATGAAGTTTTAGTTACTTTAAAGTTCCATATTTTGACTTTAAAGTTTTGAATAGGTTTCAACGCGTTTCGTGAAAAGTTTCAAAAAGGTTCCAGGTTCCGAGTTTTATGTTTCAAGCATGTTTCAACATATTTTTGTGAAAGTTTCAAAATGCTTTCGGCGCTTTTCATTAAGTTTGAGAATTGTTTAAAGTAAGTTTAATAAAAATACAAGTTTCAAGGAAGTTTCAATTATGAACGAGACATGAAACTTCCAAGTTTCAAGCAAACTTCACAAGTATCCAAAGTAAAAAAAAAACAAAGCTCAAAGTTTCAGATGTGTCTCAAGTTAAAAAAATAAAACTTCAAGTTTCAAATCCAAAACTTTAAATTTCAATGGTGATCTCAAGTTTCAATGGTTTTAACTGTTACAAATCTGAAAATTATGAGTTTCAAGCCAAGTAACAAAGAGTTTCATACAATTTTGGAGGTTCTAAAGCCGCAACTATCATAGAGCTTTATCACCTAAATTGAGGTTTTGTAAAGCCGCAAGTATCATAGAGTTTCATCGACAAATTTGGGGTTCCTAAAATCCACAAGTATCATAGAGTTTAAAAATTTTAGAAGATTCCATAGCTAAGTAACAAAAAATTTCACACAATTTTTGATGTTCAAAAAGCCAAGTATCATAGGGTTTCAGATTCTAAAGCCAAGTATCGTAGAGTTTCAATAATTTTTTATGTTCTACAAGCCAAGCATCACAAACTTTCAACAATTTCGAAGAGTTTTACAAAGTTTCGAGTGGCTTCAAGTTCCAAAAATGAAACTTGGTTCGACAAGTTTCATATATGAAACGTGATGTTTCATGATGTAAAAAAAACGACCTTCGAGTATCAAATCTGAGACTCGGTGTTTCAACGCGTTTCACGTCCGAAACATGATGTTTCATGAAGTTTCAAATCTGAAACTTGGTGAATCAACAAATTTCACGTTCGAAATGTGATGTTTCATGAAATTTCACAAAGTGACCTTCAAGTATCAAATCTAAAACTTGGTGTTTCAATGAGATTCAACTCCGAAATGCGATGTGTTTCATAAAGTAAAAAAAAACGAGCTTCAAATTTCAAATCTGAAACTTGGTGTTTCAACAAGTTTCACATTCGAACCCTGATTTTTCATGAAGTTTCAAAAAATAAGCTCCGAGTTTCAAATATGAAACTCAATATTTCAATGAGTTTCAGGTCTAAAACATGACGTTTGAAGTTTATTTCATGCAAATTCATAAAAACTTCCAAAATTTGAACAAGTATGAATAAAAATCAAATCTGGACACACTCGACATCCTCACTAGCCGCGCCCACGCGGTCGTATGCCACTTGGATGAGCTCGACATCCACTCTTCTTCTCGTGCGTCGCCGAGCTAGCATGCGTCCGTCATCGTCGCTCCCATTCCCTGTTGATTCTGCCTCACCCGCCCATGACCGTCGTTCTCACACCCGCTCCCCACTCATCGTCGCGTCCACTCGTCGGCTCAGTTGTGGGCTCCTAATGGCCACTCCCCGCTGCGCCTCTTAACCTTCCCGCGACGGGCATAAAGTAGAGGTCGAACCCAAATTTGACGATTCAAGTCCATTAGTTAAGGGAAACGACTGACATATTGCTATCCCGTTGGTTTGGGGTAGCGCGGTACTGTGTGCTAGTTTTTCTCATATTATTAGTAGAATGTACACAGATAAAGGGCTTGTTTGGATTGGAACCTGAATGAACCAAACCAAACTTTGGTAATGCCCATAAAATTTGTCTATGATTTGTTTATGCCAAATTTTGGTATTACCCACTGAACTTTGGTAATGCCTGTGTGTTTGTCTTGCGTTTTGCGGGCGAATTCTGGCCAAGCGAATCGCTCTCCCGCATTTTGGTGTGGCCACGCCAGGATGACTCGTGACCTCCCGTATAAAAGCGATCCGCGTTAGGGTTGCCCTTTCCTTCCTCTCCCTAACCCAGACACACAGCTCTCCCCTTATGTCCACTATTGTTTGCTCGCGTGCTCCTCTTCTGTCTACTTGTGTGTTCCTCCTCTCCTCTTCTCTCCATAGCTTCACCTTCCCACTTCTCCTCCCCCAGTTTGGTCACACCTCCCTTGCTTGTTGTTGCCACATCCGGAGTTGAGATGGGGTAGAAATTGGTGTGGAATCGGTGGGGGGTCTGCGAATTTCTCGGTGGATTTGGGCAAAATCGGTTGGGAATCTGGCATTTCTGGGTGTATTTTGGCGAAATCAGTTGGGGATCTGGCAGTTCTTGGTGGCTTTATTTGGACAAATCAGTTGGGGATCTGGCAGTTCTTGGTGGCTTTGGCTGAATTTGGTTTGGGATGAAGAGATTTCTTGGTGTATTTCGGCAAAATTGGTTGGGGTTTTCTGATTTCTCAGCGGATTTGGGCATGTGAGATACGTTGATTTCATCCCTTCCATCTGACATGTATTGGCGACGCCCTTCGGAAGTTGAGGTGGGGTTCAAATTTGGGTGGCATTCGTTCGGGATTTCAGAATTCTAGGTAGATTTGGGCAAAATTGGTTTGGGTTTTCGGATTTCTCGACGGATTTGGGCACGTGAGGTACGTTCGTTTCATCCCTTCTTGATCTTTTTGTAATGTGTACGCTGGCTTGGTTGGTGGCAACATGTGCTTCCTCTAGATGTCATGAAGAACTAGCATTATTTGTCGACTATGTGTTTGCTTGTATTTGTTATCTGCATATTGTTTTCAGAGGCATGGCTAGCATTTTTCGAGGCTAGCTGAAAACATAAAAAATATTTAGGTATAGAACGAATTATCACAGACCGTTTTGTAGTATAAACCGTCTGTGGAGGCCTATTATCACAGACGATTTTTGGTAGAAACCGTCTGTGAATATGACCTTCGTCGACGGCTTCGACGAAAAATCGTATGTACTGTGACTTATCACAAATGATTTTTGATAGAAACCGTTGTGATAGTAGGTTTTCGCGACCACTTCGACGAAAAACACAGTGTGTTGTGAGAGGAGTTAACCTGACCTCTTGATTGGTAGAGTTAGCGGATTCCTATCTTGGCTCCAATCCAAACAAAAGACAATAACTTCACCAAAGTTTGGCAAATCGACGTGGCTCCAAACCAAGCAACACGGAACAGGATTACCAAAGTTCACACAATTTTTGATGTTCAAAAGCCAAGTATCATAGGGTTTCAGATTCTAAAGCCAAGTATCGTAGAGTTTCAATAATTTTTTATGTTCTACAAGCCAAGCATCACAAACTTTCAACAATTTCGAAGAGTTTTACAAAGTTTCGAGTGGCTTCAAGTTCCAAAATGAAACTTGGTTCGACAAGTTTCATATATGAAACGTGATGTTTCATGATGTAAAAACGACCTTCGAGTATCAAATCGAGACTCGGTGTTTCAACGCGCTTTCACGTCCAAACATGATGTTTCATGAAGTTTCAAATCAAACTTGGTGAATCAACAAATTTCACGCTCAAATGTGATGTTTCATGAAATTTCACAAAGTGACCTTCAAGTATCAAATCTAAAACTTGGTGTTTCAATGAGATTCAACTCCGAAATGCGATGTGTTTCATAAAGTAAAAAAAAAAACGAGCTTCAAATTTCAAATCAAACTTGGTGTTTCAACAAGTTTCACATTCAACCCCGATTTTTCATGAAGTTTCAAAAATAAGCTCTGAAGTTTCAAATATGAAACTCAATATTTCAATGAGTTTCGTGTCTAAAACATGACGCTTGAAGTTTATTTCATGCAAATTCATAAAACTTCCAAAATTTGAACAAGTATGAATAAAAATCAAATCTGGACACACTCGACATCCTCACTAGCCGCGCCCACGCGGTCGTATGCCACTTGGATGAGCTCGACATCCACTCTTCTTCTCGTGCGTCGCCGAGCTAGCATGCGTCCGTCATCGTCGCTCCCATTCCCTGTTGATTCTGCCTCACCCGCCCATGACCGCTGCTCACACCCGCTCCCACTCATCGTCGCGCCCACTCGCTTCGGCTCGGGCCAGGGCTCTAATGGCTACTCCTCACGCGCCTCTTAACCTTCCCGCGACGGGCATAAAGTAGAGGTCGAACCCAAATTTGACGATTCAAGTCCATTAGTTAAGGGAAACGACTGACATATTGCTATCCTGTTGGTTTGGGGTAGCACGGTACTGTGTGCTAGTTTTTCTCATATTATTAGTAGAATGTACACAGATAAAGGGCTTGTTTGGATTGGAACCTGAATGAACCAAACCAAACTTTGGTAATGCCCATAAAATTTGTCTATGATTTGTTTATGCCAAATTTTGGTATTACCCACTGAACTTTGGTAATGCCTGTGTGTTTGTCTTGCGTTTTGCGGGCGAATTCTGGTCAAGCGAATCGCTCTCCCGCATTTTGGTGTGGCCACGCCAGGATGATTCGTGACCTCCCGTATAAAAGCGATCCGCGTTAGGGTTGCCCTTTCCTTCCTCTCCCTAACCTGCACACACGCCTCTCCCTTATGTCCACTATTGTTTGCTCGCGTGCTCTCTCTTACATCTACTTGTGTGTTCCTCCTCTCCTCTTCTCTCCATAGCTTCACCTTCCCACTTCTCCTCCCCAGCTTGGTCACACCTCCTTGCTTGTTGTTGCCACATCCGAGTTGAGATGGGGTAGAAATTGGTGTGGAATCGGTGGGGGGTCTGCGAATTTCTCGGTGGATTTGGGCAAAATCGGTTGGGAATCTGCATTTCGGGTGTATTTTGGCGAAATCGCCAGATCCGCGCTTGGTGGCTTTATTTGGCAAAATCACTTGGGGATCCGCGCTTGGTGGCTTTGGCTGAATTTGGTTTGGGATGAAGAGATTTCTTGGTGTATTTCGGCAAAATTGGTTGGGGTTTTCTGATTTCTCAGCGGATTTGGGCATGTGAGATACGTTGATTTCATCCCTTCCATCTGACATGTATTGGCGACGCCCTTCGGAAGTTGAGGTGGGGTTCAAATTTGGGTGGCATTCGTTCGGGATTTCGGAATTCTAGGTAGATTTGGGCAAAATTGGTTTGGGTTTTCGGATTTCTCGACGGATTTGGGCACGTGAGGTACGTTCGTTTCATCCCTTCTTGATCTTTTTGTAATGTGTACGCTGGCTTGGTTGGTGGCAACATGTGCTTCCTCTAGATGTCATGAAGAACTAGCATTATTTGTCGACTATGTGTTTGCTTGTATTTGTTATCTGCATATTGTTTTCAGAGGCATGGCTAGCATTTTTCGAGGCTAGCTGAAAACATAAAAAATATTTAGGTATAGAACGAATTATCACAGACCGTTTTGTAGTATAAACCGTCTGTGGAGGCCTATTATCACGCATTTATTTTTGGTAGAAACCGTCTGTGAATATGACCTTCGTCGACGGCTTCGACGAAAAATCGTATGTACTGTGACTTATCACAAATGATTTTTGATAGAAACCGTTGTGATAGTAGGTTTTCACAGACGACTTCGACGAAAAACACAGTGTGTTGTGAGAGGAGTTAACCTGACCTCTTGATTGGTAGAGTTAGCGGATTCCTATCTTGGCTCCAATCCAAACAAAAGACAATAACTTCACCAAAGTTTGGCAAATCGACGTGGCTCCAAACCAAGCAACACGGAACAGGATTACCAAAGTTTGGCAATCTATGTTCGCTCCAGTTTTACCAAAAAATTTGGTAATGCCTGAGTTTTGGTGATACCAAAATTTGGTAAGGTCTCTGTTGGCTATCGTCCAAACAGGCCCAAAAGGCCAAAACCCAAACGCAATGTAAAGACGATAAGAAAAGCCACAGAAAGAAAGCCACACCTGCTCAGCCTCCTCCCATGGCGACCTCCACCTCCCCACTCCCCCCTCTCTTCCCTGCCCCCACCTCCCCCCACCATCTCCACCTCCACCTCCACCCCTCCCCGTCCACCTCCCATCGCCGCTTCCACCCCTTGCCTCCGATTCGTCTCCTCCGCGCCGCCCGCCGCCGCCACCCCGACGCCGTCGTCGTCGTCCCGGACGCCCGCCCCTGGGTCGGCGACCTCTCAGGAGCCGCTTACTACCGTGACGGCATCGAGGAAGATGAAGACGACGCAGAGGAGGACGAGGACGAGGACCGCAGCCTAGACCTCCTGGCCCGGTTCCTTCACGCCGTGTTCAGGAAGGTCTCCCGCCGCGCGCTCCGCGCCGCCAGGTCCGTGCTGCCGCCTTCCGTGCCCGCTGAGCTGGTCTGTTCACTGTTTCTTGTCTCCTTGATTTTGATTTTTTTTGGGTTCGAAATTAGCAGCATGGAGATCTCCTCCCGGAATTGGGTGTGATCTGGTGTTGCGATGTTTATGCTTGTGCAGGTGAAGTTCTCGGTCAATGGTGTGCTGGTTCTGACGTTCCTGTGGATCCTGAAGGGGCTTCTTGAGGTGAGGAATTCATTCATATTCTAAGCTGCTTGATGTTTTTTTTCCAAAATTGTGAGCTAATACTACCGCTGGTTCAATGCTTGTGTGATGCCCATGATATGAACAATCTGTTATGTTTTGTGTATGGTAATGGGATAGTGTTTTAGTGTGTGCTTCTAGATGGCATGTTAGTTCTGGGAACAAATAGGTGCTGCCTTGGTTGCCATTTGCTTAGGCAGTGAGGAAGACAGATTGTGCTTGTTGATGAGGCATTCTTTACTTGTCTGCTAGGAACATGTTTTAAGAAATGCTGACATTTAGTAACATTGGTTTCTGAAATTCGTGTAGATAGCCAATTTGATGAACACGGATGAGACCCCTGCGTGATGTATGATACTATGGAACTGGACGGTTGTTATTTGTGCTGACTGTCACATGGTTGGAGCGGTATAACGTTCAATTAGTTGGATATAGGTGAGATTGTCACTTTTGAGGTTTGATGGATGGTTTTTTTATTTGAACCAGTGGGGTGCTCCACTTCCTAAAACCGAATATAGGTTCATCCGTTCAGGTACATGAATATATAATGAAGTGTGTTCCTCATTCAGAGGGCTTGCAAAAGGATTGAGGTGGCTCCAACTCTTAGTACAAATATAGCGTAGAGCACAATAAACTTAAGCAGAATTATCCCAAGTAGAAACATGCACCACTCAGGTCAGCTGCATCCTTCAGGCCGTCAGGTGGGATCATTGGATGTCATGGCAGGATGATATTGTTGTGCAGATATTGCCACAGACTTGACTTTGACCTAGTTTATAACAGACTGGTAAATAAGGTGAAAATATCATTGCCAGATGTGAGGCTTGGCTTATGGTGTATGTAATCAAGCGATACAACCCTTGAAATTGATAGAATAAGTTAGTGGAGGATATTCTCATTTCTATATGGCATATGGTGCAAGTTCACATTTTTTCTTGTATACAAAGCCACTCTGCACTCTCCATCTTGTATTTTCGAAGTTCTAATTTTTATTTTCTAACTTCATTGTTCTTGCTGGTGCCATATTTCAAACAATTCCATCTTGCAAGTCACATCTGTTTTCATGGTTTTGGTGGGTCTACCTCTAATAGCTGAATTATTTGTTCTGTTTTATTTTTCCTTTTTAGCCACCAAAGCTATCTATGCTGGTATAATTCTGTTACATGTCATCATGGTTATTAAGGCGTCGCTTAGGCGACGCCTAAGCGTCGCCTAAGCGGTAAGGCGCTGTGAAGAGTCAAGGCGTCGCCCCGCCTTGCCATCGCTCGTCGCCTCGCCGTCGCCTGTCGCCTCATTGCCGCCTCGCCGAGGAGCCGAGCCGACAGAGGGGGAGCAGGAGGCACGGCGCGCGGCTGTCGGGGAGCAATGGAGCAGCGGGGAGCAGGGGAGGCGCCACGGACGGGAGAAGGGAGGAGGGGAGGCGCCACGGGAGGAGAGAAGGAGGGAGGGGGCGCTGCCGGGAGCGGGGCGCGCCGGGAGGGAGAAGGAGGAGGGGAGGCGCCACGGGAGGGGGAGAAGGGAGGGTGGGGGAGGCGCTGCTCGGAGCGGGAGGCGCCGCCGGGAGGGGGAGAAGGGAGGGGGAGGCGTGGAGAAATAAATACTGAGTGGGGAAGTGGATTAGGGTAGAGACTGTGTTGGGCCAGCCCAACGCCCAAGGCCTGCTTCATCCTTTTTTTCTTTTATGTTATAGAGCTAGGATCTTCTGTGGTTTCTGTGGCCTGCCTCATTCACAAAAGGAAATAGAGGGTATGGATTTATACAAAATGTGAACTTAAGAGGTATACCGCTTAACGCCTTAGGATGTGTAAGGCGTCGCCTCGCCTCGCGCCTTACCGCTTAAAAGGTGTGAGGGGGGTGGGTCGCCTCGCCTCGCCTTACCGCCTTAATAATCATGCATGTCATATCGCCATATCGGTAAACCCAACCTTCACTCTGTACATAGTATAGATTAGAGATCCTGTGGAGGCTGGTACATCTGTACTTATCCCAGCCCCAGTAGCCACTAGCCATTCTCGGTAAAATTGCAGTATAAGTTTTATTCTGTCCCATCGAACCGCGATCCTGATCGCGCAAACCAGTTCGCGGTTCAAACATGAACTGATTCATGAAGGTTTGCAGATCGAGCCTTTCACTGGTTTTGCAGAAAATTTAATGTCAAATTGGTAGTTAATCTGTGCACTCGACACACCGATTAAGGTTATAACCGCAGAAAACAAAGTCCGGAAAAATCCAGCAGTTTCATTCAGTGGTATATGTCCAGTTTTTTTTTGCAAGATATTAATTAGGGTCACATTGGTCAGCTTCTGGGAGGTGCCTCCTTACTGCATTTATATGATCAGCTAAATGGTTCCACATAATGTACTTGTCATATACCTCTCAAAGCTTTAATTCTTACACGAACTGCACATCCAACTTTGCTTCTGGGAGAGACACGCCTGGTCCATACTTAGTTGAGATTTATCAGTGTTGTGAATGCCTACAAAGTTATTGGTGTCCAAATTGCTAGAGATGCTCTATGAGGAGCACATGAGAAACAGAACTTGCATTCTGTTGCATTGATGCTTGCCGCAAAATCAAATTTTATTCCTTTTTTTTCAGTACCTTGCTCTTATTTTCTGTGCGCAGGTGGTCTGCACATTTGGAAGCATGGTGTTTGCGAGCATTCTTCTTGTTCGAGGAATATGGTCTGGAGTGACTTACATCAGAGAAAACCGACACAGCTATATCCAGCAGCTCAACAATGATGACTACCGATGGAGCAGAGTACAGACTGCTGGTTGATCGTTTTCTTTCCTTCTCTACAAACACACACTTTGAACAAAGGGCCCATGAATAAATCCAAGTTCACTGTTGAGATAACATGCTCCCAGGTCAGTGCAAACTGCCAATGATTGTTGTTGCTATACAGCCCAGCTGCATGCCAATGAAAAGAAGACCCATGTACTTGTACAAATAACTGATTCCTTTCTTCCTCTGAGCGTATACAGGAGGGATGGTTGAAATTAACAGGATTTATGTGTGCGGAAAACAACCAAATGGTGCTGAAAAATGTTACTAGCAGCTATGAATGATTGTGATGCGTTTTTTGTTGCCTGGTTGGCTTTTATGTATGGCCCCATACTAGTCCATGTATAAAAACTCATGTTTGTTGTATGAAAGGTGGTGCAAAATACTTTTGGTTAAGAGCACAGGGTAATTCCATTTTATTTGGATTTCTCAGAGAAATATGAAGTGGCATTGGATATACAATTTGATTGTTCATAGATGCAATGAACTCGACAGAGAAGTCTCACTTCTGGATTGGATTTCAGAATCATGCTGGGGAGATGTGTAACGGACAACTGTCTTTTGATCTTCAACAGGTTGTCCATTTGTTGTGACTTCTGGTTGTTCATTTGGGATTTTGATTAATTTCTTACATGTCATTGATAAACTATATGATTCCTTATATACCACTCTCATCTCGGATTCGTGAGACATAAGTGATGCATAAGGAATAAGCAAAATTATTTAGTGGAATTGCCCCTTTGGATTTTGTTATTGCTGCTCTTTTGATGCTTGCAGTGCTGTTGATTTGTTTGTTCTTAGTTGCCTGATGTTATATTGTAGTTGCAAGTAAAGATTATTTGGTCAGTTGCCTCGTTTTACCAACAACCTGCATTCCTCTTTTCGGTATTACTAGTTCTTGGTTTGTTACTGAAAAAAAAAGAGTGGTAGCAAAAAAAAGTGACAAATTAGTCCACTTGTCAGTTTCACACCTTAGACAAGCAAAAGCATGAAAAGTATGGCGATACTTCACAGTTCACACCGTAGATAAGCAAAACCATGAAAAGTATACTGAATGGCCACACTTTCTATGGCAAGCCATAGCCGAGTGCGGCACGTCACAACTAATTAGTTGCACTTGGGACGCTAACTAAAACTAAAGCTATGACACGCTGGTACGCCACTACTACTAGTAATTTATTTGACTGAATTTTAATCTTGTCACTGAACTTAAAGGTTAGATAGGTTGTATATCTTGAATCGCGTATACATGATACGAAGACATTAAAATACAGCCTAAGATACAGTGCATTGGGATTTAGAAATGCCCTTAGCAGCCACCGTTTGTCCCCAGGTGTACGCAGCCATGAGCAGTTGCCTGTTGCCATCAGCATTCACGGCAATTCCTTGACCACCCACCGTTGGCCGTCGGATGTCCATCCTACGGCGCCGCCCCCGATCTTCGCCGACCCCATGCAGGGTCATTAACCGAGAGAGCGACGTGATCGTTCCAGAAATGAAGGACGGTACGGTACCTACTTCGGCGACGTGGCACAAACTCGGTGTCACAGGCACTGGGAGGCTCGTGTTCCACGTTTCACCTTATTCTATTACTTAGTAAGTGCCTTACAATGGTTCACAAGAGAGGATGATATATATCACCATGTGGTCCTAAATTATACCATGGACATTAATTTTCTCGCAATGTTAAGCTAAACATATATGTACAAGCTAGTAAATAAATTAAATCGAAAACAGATGTCCACATTTAGTAGTTGACGATGTCTCTTGCCCAACATGAATACACACAAATATCTTTAAGTAGTACATAACATAATACATCTAGGACGTAAGAACATTTTGTAGACGATATTCTTAGTAAATGTGCAAGTAGAATTTGAGCTACTATTATAATTTCCCATTGCATCAAGTATATGAGAATACTCCTAGCAGTAGCTCGCAAAAAGCACAACATATAGTTGTAAAAGAAACAACCTAGATTGGTTTTGACGCAATGACACACAATGCAAAACGGCTGGCGCAAAGATTTCTTATATTGTCGATAGGTAACAGTGTTACACATCGCAACAGAGAGATATTCTATCTACAATCTGAATCGCCGTTCAAAAGAAGCAAAGGAAGTTGGTAATCTCTAGGACAACAATCTGGAGTAATTACGTTTTCCAACAACCCTCCTCAATCTGAGCCGACAAAAGGTTAATATTGCGCTTGAAGTCTTCGAGCTTTCTTACAGGAAGAGGCTTTGTAAAACCATCAACAACTTGATCTTGCGAAGATATAAATCGTATGTCCAAAACCTTTCGGGCTGCTCGTTCTCTAACAAAATGAAAATAAACCTCAATACGCTTAGTCCTGGCATCAAATATAGGATTTGCAGACAAGTATGTAGCTCCCAAATTGTCACACCACAAACATGCTAGTCACATTTGGAAAATTCCAAGTTCACCTAGCAAAGACTGCACCCAAATAATTTCAGTTGTTGCATTTGCCAAAGCCTTATATTCTGCTTCAGTACTAGACCTTGATATTGTAGGCTGTTTTCGAGCACTCCAAGATATAAGACTGGATCTGAAAAATATCGAAAAACCTCATGTAGATCTACAATCATCTATACATCCAGCCCAGTCAGCATATGAGAATGCACTGACTAAATTCGAGCTAGATTTCCGTATAGTGAGACCAACAGTAGGTGTGAACTTCAGATATCAAATTTCGCTTGATTGTTGTCCAATGATCTACAGTTGGAGGATGCAAATATTGACATACCTTGTTCACTGGATAAGCAATATCCGGCTTAGTTAGTGTTAAATATTGTAAAGTTAAATATTGTAAAGAACCAACCACACTGCGATATATCGAAGCTTCTATAGCACTTAGAGACCCACTTCCCTTTTCTGACAACTTCTGAGTTGTTATCATAGGAGTTGAAACCAGCTTGCATTTGTTCATACCAACTCAGCTCAATATATCCGCAACATATTTGGGTTGTGACAAATATATGCTATCCTCAATCTTTTTCACCTCAATTCCTAAGAAGAAACTTAATTCTCCTAAATCCTTTAAGGCAAAATCTTCCTGAAGATCATGAAGGAGTCTCCGCATTGCATCATCAGACGAGCTAGCGACAATAATATCATCAACATAAATAAGCATATATGTCACAATTCCTCTCTCATTGTATATGAACAACGATGTGTCAGCTTGAGATGGAATAAAACCCAGCTTTTGTAATCTAGCACTTAGCCGCGAGTACCATGCTCGTGGTGCTTGCTTAAGCCTATAAAGTGCTTTGTCTAACTTGCAGACAAAAGTTGGATGCTTCTTTTCTTCATAACCTGGTGGTTGCTTCGTAAAGATCTCCTCTTCCAGAATACCACGAAGAAACACATTTTGTACATCAAGTTATCGAAGTTTCCACCCCGTAGAAACAACAATCGATAAAACAACATTCTGTACATCAGCGCATTCTTCATAACTTGGATGATCTTTGCCCTGGATTGAGATAAGCACATCCGTTCCAAGGCCGACCAGACTTCGGCTGCCATAGACAAGAACAAGACTTGCCCTGGAACCTCTGCCGAGAGAGATGACAAAAGGAAACTGAGGACAAGTTGGTCTTGTTGTATCCAACTTTGAAATGCCAGATTTGGGACAATTCTGGCTTCATCAGCAGTGGTTTCGGTGATCATCGCTCCAGGGGTTGCAATCGATCCATCCAAATTCTGAGGAGTTGCTGTCCTCTGAGATAAGGCAGCACCTGCGCTTTCCACAGGAGGTAATTGTCCCAGCCAAGCTTGATGTTGATCATGTGGCCAAAAGACGCCATGGGTAGTAGGCCAGCTGAGAAGCCGTTGTGCAGACCGACATATGTGCTATTGGTGTTCGCCATGGTTGCTGAAGAACTCGACATCGCCATGGAGGAAGAAGGTAACTTGATGTTGAGGAAGAGGCTAGCTCTGATACTATGTAAAAGAAACAACCAAGATTAGTTCTAAAGCAATGACGCACAACGCAAAACGGCTGGCGCAGAGATTTCTTATATTGTCAGATAGGTAACAGTGTTACACACGGCAACTGAGAGATATTCTATCTACAATCCGAATTGCCATTCAAAAGAAGCAAAGGAAATCGATAATATCTCGAAGATAGCAATCCAGAGTCATTACGTTTTCCAACAATAGTTGTCCATGGGAGAAAACTAGATCAGGGAGGTAGACACTTACAATTGCGATAGAATGCCTCTATGCCATATCGATGGTCATAGCAAAACTTAGTCTGACCTAAAACATCGGCAACATCGTACGAACAGAGAAAAGAATAGAAAAGAAGAGAGTATAAATAGTCACATAACAACGGGACGGGAACCAAGGAAGAAGAAAACCAAAGTCCTGACGAGCAGCGTAAACATCCAAATCCCCAACGTAGCTACTTTAGGTAAAGGGGGCTAAAAAAAGGAAAGCAGCAGAGAATACGACTGAATGAACGGGGAAAAAGTAGATGTCAAAAAACAAAGATCTAAACCTAAGATCCAATTGGGAGCTAAGGAAGATCAACAAGTGCACAGAAGAAAGAAGAAACAAAGGAAAAAACAAAGATGGAGTGATAGAACTACGGAGCAGACGCCCGGCGGTAATGAGACAAACGGGAAAGGGAACCAGGATTCAGATCCAGAGAGCACGACCAAATAAATGGGGCTTACAACAAGAAAAAATGTATATGAAAAAAAATTAAAGATCTAAACCTAAGATCCAAATGGGAGCCGAGGAAGAACAGAAAAGGCACGGAAGAAATAAAAAACAAAGGAAAAGGAAAAAGATAGAGCGACAGAGCGACGGAATAGACGACTAGTTGCAGCGAGCCAAACAAGAAAGGCAACCAGACTCCAGATCTAGAAAAAAGAACTCGACAAGAATAGGCAACGAAGGAAAACACCGAAACAAGGGGGAAACTCTAGATCCAACAAAAAGAACTCGACAGGAATAGGCAAAGAAGAAAACCACCATAATAAGGGGGGGAAATGGAGAAGGGAAGAACAGGACGCAAAAAATGAGAGCCCAGGAAGAACACGAGTGGCACATAAGAGATTAAGAAGGAAGGGAGAGAAATAAGATGAAGCGCTCGAGCGACGAAGCAGACGTTGTAGCGAGCCAAACGGGGAAGAACACTAGGCGACACGGACGAATGACGCGAAAAGTGACAACACACTTGAGGCGAAAGAGCTAAAGACCGAGCGGCGGAAAGGGTAAATCAACACAGCATCAGGATGCAATGGTCCTCGCCGCGGGCACGTGCTGAGTTGAGGCAGCAGCGTGGAAATCCAAGACAAGCTGGAGCGAACACGTCTCAACCCAGATGGAGAACGGTAGAAACAAAGGAACACAACAATGAGTGGGCCACAGAAGAGGCGAAGGATCGAACGGTGCAGCGAAGAGAAAGGCATGTGAAACGACGACACTCACAGATCACAGGGCCAAGAAACGCGTCAAAATCATACAGCCCAAAATACATGTCGCCAAATCGAAGGGAACATACCAAACATGTCGACGTGTCTAGGCTCCTATTAGCCGAATCCAGCCACCATTTAAACCGAAGGATGGTTTAGGAATTTGAGAAAATCTAGCAATGACACAACATCCATGTTCAATCTAAAGAAACATATTTTCTTTTTCTATATGAGAAAAGGATTTAGGCTTTGTCCACGGCTCCACGCACTCCAAAGTCCAAATCTCCAATACGATATTATTCTCACATGACAAGGAAGCAACTGGCCGCAAGTAGCCATGGCACAGACATCTCTCACTCCTGCCACATCGCATCTCATCGAACCCCTAAAATATCATCTCTCCACAAATTTACCAAACTTGTGTGTCCGGGCTCTGATTAATGAAAGAACTTGGCCGCAGGTGGTGGGATCTGAAATCAAGGAGCTGGACATGGTTTTGGGGGGAGGGGATTCGCGCCCCGTAACACCCTGTCACAGTTGCTCAAGAATCAGGAGGGGGCCGTCAATGGGGTAAGATATGTTGCCAAGCTGCCGCTGCAGGTGGTTAACCCAAAAAAAAAGCGAAACCTTAGCGGGCGTGTTAGCCTTGAGGTAGAGTATTGGAAAAGTCTGGTGATAATTGCTTAGTCACACTTCTAAGGAAGCGTGTATTGGCCGACATAAAGAGCAAATTATCTCATGTGGGTAAAGTTGTACCCCTCTGCAGAGTGTAAAATTATTCGACTAGTCGTGTCCACGGTCATGCACATGTTAAGCAAAGCCACTCTAAGTTAGACTTTGTTTTTGGTTTTAAAATGATTTTCGTAAATAATTTTAGGATGGTGAATCCTTGTGGAAAAATTGGGTGGTTAGCCACGTGATAGGTATCCATCACCATGTTTCATATAGAGGTTATCCACTATAAAACTGTCAATTTGAAATATGATTTTAGTTACAGATAAAAAAAACTGCCCTGAAACTTAGTATGAATATTTAGAACTGAAAATGTTGTTTTACGCAAATAAACCCTATTAGCCTCACTTGTTTTCTTATGCATGCATCATATTTTTTTATTGGGTGTAACTTACGAGCACGGAAGTTGTGCTCACTCTTACTGAATAATATTTATTCAGAAGAAGACTTCTATCCAGACGGTGAGGATCAAGACGTTTAGGCCTACGCCCCCAGACGATTATCTGTGGCGCATCGTGTGGCCTACTACTACTGCTTATTTACTTTCTGCTATGTTATTTTATTTGGCCTTAGGCCCATTTTGTAATAAACTATGATTCATGTTAAATAAATAGACTGTGTACACTAGCAATCCTGGACTAGTGTGGAAAACATAGAGAATTCGGGATCTTTTGTTCCTGGGTTCGACACAGTTGCAGATCGCACTTACTAATTTATGCATGTGTCATTTTCAATGAGTATGACATGCTTCGGTGCATTGCCAAACATGGCATATGTGCGACTGTGTCAAGCGGCCATTGATTTGCCGTGTCCATTCCTGCATGCGGACGGTTAACATATTGCTGAAAACACAAATGAATTGCCCTTCATGGGCAGCAATGACTGTGGTTGCCAACATCATGAGTGTCGGCAATGGCGTAAATTACATTATCCATATCAACTGGATAAGGATTATAATCATGCAATTTAATTTTATTATCTCACAAAATAGACTAGATTAATATTTGCTTCTAGCTTAGACCTAGTCATTATGCCTAATATGACTCTTGTTTTGAATATTTTTTCTATGCCTCTTAGGTTCCAATATCCCACACAAGCCCAATATTTTCTCAATTTTCATGCCAACTATAAAAATCCCAAGTGATAGTGCGTGCATTAGACATTTGCTTGAAATCAACTAGGAGTTAAAGGTTTGCAATCATACTTCAACATGAGTATAATTTTGTTAGCGTGAAACCAATATATACTTTCTAATATCCTGTTTACAAAGTTCTTTAATTAAGAAATCAGCGTGGTAGAAGATAGTGTCATATAGACTCCAAGTCTTAGGGCTTGCATTATTTTGTAATTATTTGAGGAATGTGATGTTTTCTAGCCAAAGTGATCCATCATAGATCAACATATGGCTAGGCTTATTCTGGTGCCACTGATAAAAATAGTTTCCCTTTTGCCATCTGGGCACTACAAGCTAGTGAATTGAGGCTTATTGGATATCAAGAGCACATGTACAATATTTTGTTAGCAAGGCATGAGAACTTATTTTTAATTTCTAGGAATACTGATTATGAAATTTATTCCATACAAGATTAATTTACTATAGGTAAGATATGCTACTGGCAATGTGTTCTATTAAGCAAATTTAATCAACTATTCAAAAGAAGATAAGACTTTAATAGAACAACTTAGACCATTATTTTAGTTATGGCATCTGGGAAATAATGATATAATGCATAAGGTTGACAGGAGCTGAATCTATACTACTAATACAACTCGTGTAAAAAATGACATCTTTATAAAGTTAAGGGATAACTAGGAGATTACTACAGCTCTCCATAGAACATAATATGGGCGTACCATTGATGTCATCCAGGACAAACAAATATCCACTTAGTGATGTCAAACATGTCCTATATAATTCATGCAATTCTCCATGATTACAGCTAGTAAAGCATTTTAAAAACATGAAATACATGCAAAATAGTAAATATTAATATTATCTATTCACTACATAATTTTATACATTTCCAAGAATTTTTCTAGTATTTTTGGGATTTTTCTAATAATTCTTTTACGGTCTGGGAGCAATTTTCAAAAGTACTAAACCCATTAATTAATTTCCCTAACACACAATATCAGGGAAAAATAAACCATAAAAATATGATGCTTCCAAGGTGTACTAGGTCTAAAGTTTCACAAATTTATGGAGGCTCATATACCATAGAAATCCAGTTTCTAGGGTTAATTTAAGGTTATTGCATAAAAATAAATAATATTAAAGCAAATAACCATAACCCGAGAGTCTAGATTTTAAAATAACCATAGAACATATGAAAAGTTTCCTTATCAGCAAAAATATTATACAAAAATGGGATTTTTGAAGGGTTATTATGCAAGAACATATGAAAATCTAAAATTTGCCATAATTTCCCAAAACTCCAGGGGGTTTTCCACAAAGTTTTCTTATTAGCAAAAATATCCTCATAATTATCATAATTTTGAGGGCCTTTTCGCAAATTTTCCTTATCTGCTAAAATTTCCTCGTAATTTTTAGAATTCCGAGGGTCTTTTGGCAAAGTTTTAGGATTTTCATAGTTTTTCTTTTCCCAAAATTTCATGGGCCGGCCACGCCCACAAAGCTATTTGGACTGCTAGGCCCACAATGCAACCCTTAAGAGATGTTTTTTAGGGTTTCCCTTTGTGAGCTGCCATTGGCGCGGGCACCGCAGTGGCTCATGGGGCGATGGCAGCAGGCGAGCGTGACATGTGTGGTGGGCACATCGGCGGGATGCAGGCGTGGCGGCGTGACTTCGGGCCAACGCCCGGCTTCAGGCGGCGGAGGCACGCTTGCGCGCACGGCAGTGCGCCACACGACGTTGGCCGGGCGTTGCGTAGGTGCGGCCCGGCCGGCGGTGCTCGTTGACAAACATTTTTTTCATACACTTTCCAGGCAATTGAGTAGATCAATTCATAGCAACAGGGCGAGATCAACTCACTGGTGGAATTTATCGAATTTTTCTATGTTGATGAGACGTACAGTATGAGACAACGTCGTTTGTGTTGGCTCATTGCATTCCCTATGTGATCCTCCCGATCATAACATCGTCTCCAGCGCCTGATCACCAATAAATTAATGAACCGGATCATTAAAACACATCACAAATTAATCATTGATTACAATCAACGAAACAATGAATTGATATGTTTGCCAACATATAGAATGATGTACCCGAATCGGGGAGCTTTCGTGCTGATAACGTGTTGAAGAACGTAGTAGTCATAGGAATCAATCACCAAACAATAGACAATTGACACATTGTGGATATCATAGGGATATGCTCATGATCTTAGAATGATGTTACAATTGGCAATGGCGTAGAAGGTTTGCCGAATCAAGCATTTTCGGTAAGAATTATGTGCTGTCAGGTCACTGCCGGTCCGACCGGCCAGGGCGGTGGGTCCGACCGGCCAGTGGCAGTCCGACTAGCCATGGGCGGCGGTCGGACCGGCCAGTATAATAGTTTGAGTTTTGAGCTGGACCAAAAATAGATGTTGTAGGCAAGAGAGGGTATTCTCCTACACTTGGTCTCATAATTTTTGGAGCTTCCAGTCAAAAGATCTATTCGTTTGAAATTTCCAGAGAGGTCTCGGATTTCAAGGGTTTAAAATTGGCTAAGTCCCTTGCTGGGCGGTCAGACCGGCCATTGAGTGCTGGTTTGACCGGTTTTCACTTGATCCGTCGGCTTTCATAGCGTCGATGTTTTGTTGTTAGGTCAAGTTCATGGGTTTCAGTACATATATGTTGCATGATGCATGTTTTGACTAACGTGGGTCAAGTTGCGAAGAACTTGTTCCCAGAATCGATTTCTTGGTCTATTGTTGTGCAGGTTGCTTGGAGGTCAACGACGGTCAATGGCGAGGATGATCGGGACTAGGCTTGAGAGCTGAGGTTCAGAACGATTGAGGATGTCGGGTGAAGTCTATGGATTCAAGCATGGCGCAAAATGGATAAGTATGACCGAATGGGAAGTTCGGTGCGACGGGTTGCATCAAGCGGCGTGGGGGTCGGTGCAAATGCCATGGTGGTTTCGGTGGGAGTTGGATGGGAGACACTTGCCGATATGATGAGAGCCGTTGATCAACCTACACGTGGAGAAGCATGAGATTGCTTTATGAATATTGGACTCGGCCTTTGAATAAGGATCGAGAAGGGGTATTTTGGTAATATCACTAAAATATCGCCTTGATTGCTTTTGGGTAAACCGCAACGCAAGACGACGCAAGGAGAAGCAGTTTAGGTCAAGAGAAGATGAAGACGACGCTTTAAAATACGTGCGTGAGTCAAACCCGTTTGTGTGTGGGCTTAACGGGTGCTCAATAGAAAACTCTTCTAGAAGGTTAGCCTCCACTGTAAATATGGGAGGGTGCTGTAGCACCTCTCAATCCTTTTGCTTATTTTGGAAACCCTAGTTTATTTTTGAGATTATGGAGTATAGATGTTAGGATTCTACAGAGGAGATTGATTGTGTGCTCAGGTATTGAGTTTTGTCCTCCTTGATAGAGTGGTTGTAAACCAGCAACAATCACAAATCAATCTATGCAAGTTTTCTTGAGATGAGTCTATTTTGTGATTTTGGGGCCGTCTTTGATTCTCAAGTTTTTCTTTGGTTTCTGCCCCTAATCTTGCTTGTTGTGACATGTGGGAACTCATCTAGGATCAACTCTAACCCATGAGCAAGTTTTTCGATCTAATTTTCGTTTTGACTCGGTTTTGAACCATCCTTCACTCAAACGGAAAAAGGTCAGAACTTTGTCAAGGTTCTTCACGGTCTTTGATTGGAATAGGTTCCTGATATCCTAGAGAAGGTGTGTTATAAGTTTCATCGAGTTTGGAGTTGTAGATCAAAAGTTAGACCTATTTGCAACTTCGTTTTCGGGCTGATTTCACTGTTCATCAGGCTGGAGGTCAGACCGCCCAAGGTGACCGGTCCAACCGCCATTGACATAGAGGTCAGACCGCCCAACACTTGGAAATCGAGCCTTTGTTGTTTTTGGCTGTTTTGCTCCTGGGTTTCGATTGGATTCAATACAAGACTTCTACTGTGCTTATATATTGATCTTCATAGCTCTCATAGCTATCGGAGTGAAATACGTGTTGAATCCGATCTTGATGAAAAAGATATTGTGCTCCTATTCACCCCCCCTCTAGTCGCCTTTTCGGTCCAACAAGTGGTATCAGAGCCCGGTTAGTTCAATCTTGATCTTAACTGGTCACTGAACTTGGGGATGGAGAAGTACTCCACAAAGCTGCATGTCTTTGATAGGTTTGACTATGCCTATTAGAAGAATCGCATGCGTGTCTACATTCAGAGCGAAGGACAAGCCATATGGGAGGTTGTTCGAGCTCCGCTCGTTTTACCCGAGGTTGCTACGCCGCTTCAACAGCCCTCTTGAACTCCAAGAAGGTTTTGGGCCGAAGCTATTGCTACAGCTTGCCATATTGTAAATCGTGTCTGTTTTAGACTCTCTTTGGGTAAGACTCCTTATGAGCTTCGGTTTGGTAAAAAATCATATGTTTCTCATTTTCGAGTTTTTGGAGCCAAGCGTATCATTCTAAAGACAGGAAACCTAGATAAATTTGAATCAAGGACTTTTGATGGTTTATTTCTGGGTTATCCTGCACATTCGAGGGGTTTTTGTGTCTTTAATGTTGAAACTAGCATTGTCTAGGAGACATGCAATGTCACTTTTGTTGAGACTAGCCCTGGAGCTAGATCCGATGTATCAGGTGATTCACAGGTGACAAAGAGCATCTTTGTGGAGAAGATGAGGACGAAGCTGAGACTTGTCTTCCACCTGCTGCTGTTGAGACTCCTATTCCAGCACAAGAACCTACTACGACTACTTCACCTTCATTTGAGGCTCCTGCTGCATCTTCATCGTCAGCAGTACCTGCGGAGGTCGAAGAAACGATATCACCCCTGGGCGCTCCACTTCACATTCAGAAGAGTCACCATCCGGATCAGATCATTGGTCAGCTTCATGAGCGAGTCACTCGCTCCAGATATCATGATCTGAGTCTCTACTCCCATTCTGCTTTTGTTGCCTCTTTTGAACCCCGCGATATATCACATGCTTTATCTGATTCTAGCTGGGTCAATGCCATGCATGAGGAGTTAGAGAATTTTGAGAGGAACAAGGTCTGGAACCTAGTAGAACCTCCTTGTGGTCATAATTAGATAGGAACCCGTTGGGAGTTCAAAAATAAATAAAATAAGGATGGTTACGTGGTTAGAAACAAGGCTAGATTGGTAGCTCAGGGTTTTAGCCAAGTTGAGGGGTTAGACTTTGATGAAACATTTGCTCATGTTGCTAGATTAGAAGCCATTTGTATTCTACTTACTTTTGCTGCATCTAAGGGTTTTAGGCCGCATCAGATGGATGTCAAGAGTGCTTTTCTGAATGGTTACATAGAGGAGGAAGTATATGTTAGGCAACTCCCTGGCTTTGAGAATTCCAAGTATCCACATCCTGTTTTCAAGCTATCAAAATCCTTGTACGGTCTTAAGCAAGCCCCCAGAGCCTGGTATGATAGACTTAAGACCTTCCTGCTTAAGAATAATTTTGAGATGTGTAAGCTGGATAAGACTCTATTCATTCTTAGGCATGGCAATGACTTCCTGCTTGTTCAGATTTATGTAGATGATATTATCTTTGGTGGTTCTTCTCATGCTCTTGTTTCCAGTTTTTCTGAGACCATGTCCAGGGAATTTGAGATGAGTATGATGAGAGAGCTCAACTACTTTCTGGGACTTCAAATC
Organism: Hsuehochloa calcarea; assembly: GCA_036346395.1. Lineage (NCBI taxonomy): Eukaryota > Viridiplantae > Streptophyta > Magnoliopsida > Poales > Poaceae > Hsuehochloa > Hsuehochloa calcarea. The sequence goes on from CM070597.1 coordinate 36,276,583, forward strand.
AAGCAATACAAGGAAGAGATCTTCATCCATCAGACGAAGTGCACTAAGGATCTGCTCAAGCGCTTCGAGATGGGTGACTGCAAGCCGATCGCCACTCCCATAGCGACTTCTACTGTTTTGGATCCAGACGAGGAAGGAGAAGCCGTGGATCAACGCGAGTACCGCATGATGATCAGCTCCCTCCTGTATCTGACGGCCTCAAGACCGGACATACACTTCACGGTCTACCTCTGTGCGAGGTTTCAGGTGTCTCCGAGGGCTTCACATCGCCAAGCTATCAAGCGCATCTTCAGGTACCTTCACTCTACCCTCCAGTATGGCATTTGGTATTCCCGCTCTTCTTCCTTGTTTATTAAGGGGTTTTCTGATTCTGATTTTGCAGGCTGTCGGCTAGATAGGAAGAGTGCCTCAGGCACTTGTCACTTCTTAGGCACTTCTCTTGTCTCTTGCTCTTCTAGAAAGTAGTCTTCTGTTGCATAATCCACTGCAGAAGCTGAGTATGTAGCTGCTGCTAATTGCTGTAGTAAGATTTTGTGGAGGGTGTCCACTCTTAAGGATTGCGGGTTATCTTTTGCTAGTGTTCCATTTCTCTGTGATAACACTTCTGCCATTAATATTGCTAAAAACCCTGTGCAACATTCTAGGACCAATCACATAGACATTCACTATCACTTCCTTAGAGTCCATGTTGAGAAGGGTGATATTGTGCTTCATTTTGTGGAGTCCGAGGCTCAGTTAGCTGATATCCTCACCAAACCTTTAGACCCAACTAGGTTTGCCACCTTGAGAAGTGAGTTAGGGGTAATTTACCCCCATGGGTTGGTTTGAGAGGGAGTTGGTTCTTTTCTGAACTTACCTTGTTCATCTGATCTTTCCTTGATCTTTTCTGAACTTGTTGATCCTTTTAGGCTTTTAGGTTTTTCTTGCATCTCATTGTATTATATTGCATTCATGCGAAAATCACAAACAGATGCATTATAATATAAGCTTTACTGCTTATCTTTTAAGTTGATGAATCTTTGCTTATTACCCTCTTGAGCTTTAGTATTTTAATTTTTGCTCAATATCATATCTAGTTCCTTAACTTGCTAGAATTATCATGCTTTCAAATGTGTAGCTAAGTCTTTGCTAAATGAACTAGAACCATAAGACAACTTGAACTAAAAATTGCAATTTGTGGATCTTTTAGCTAGTTGCACAATTAGTGATTCTCTTGTGACATTGGCCCTATCAAAATTAATTTGTTAGCTCTTGAATCTAAGATTGAACATCTCTTGAGCTTTCTGTTCTTTTGTGAATCAAAAAAATGCTCTTATGCAAAATAAAAATCAAATTCAAATTTCAAAATCTGTGCCAAACTAATCTCACGAGACTGCTTGTCAAAGACATGAACTTGGAGATAGTTTGATGATTCAGACGATCTCATGGGGATTGTTTGTCAAAATTGACATGAACCTCAAGATTTGTCACCCTGGTTAAAGCTTAGGAAGAGATTGTGGATGCCTCCTAGTCCAGGATTTTCATCACTAAGATAGGTCGTTAAGTACCATGGTTGAAGCTTAGGAAGAGTTTGTGGATGGCTCCTAGTCTAGGATCTTCTTCACTAAGATAGACCTTAATCAACATCAATATTCATTGCAAATGAAAACTATTGTAAAAATAGGTGACTGAAGTTCTTTGAGCAAAATAATTCAATTCTGAACCTTTTGTCTCTAGGATGGTCATTGTTAGCTTCTTGATCTCACATTGACATTCTGACACGACCATTATCACTTTAGGATATCTGTTGATGAACTTGCTACTTTTGAAGCTTTGCTTAAATTGTTACAATTCATCGCTTTTACTTGAGCCTTCTAGCTTAGTTTTGATATATATGTCTTAACATGATCTTTCTAGCGCTTTCAGGCTTGATATGCATTGTGTAATTGTAGAAATACTAGCTTGTTCTTTTGGATAATCTCCAAAGCTTCTTGTATTAAAATATGCAAAATTCAAAAAAAATGAAGCCACTCCATTGCATTTCATGCATGCTCTTTCTTATGCTTTTTCCTCATTTCTGCATTTATTATCTCTAGATGAGAGGAAGGCGTGAATCCTCGATAACTCCATTGTCAAAGGTGGAGAAGAAGTAGCAAAAATGTTAAAAGGGGGAGCTATTTGGAGAATTTGGAGAAAATTAAATTTTCTTTTAAAAATTAATGATCAATGTGAGGGGGAGCTTTTAATTTGCATTCTTATGATCTTATTGCCATTTCTGAACTTGAATTGTAATTTTTGGAACCTCACAATGATCAAAGGTCAATTTGAACAATAGTTCTTTCATATGGACCTTAAGTGAGATTTTTTACTCTTCTTTGAAAATTGAAACTTTCTTGTTTTCTTTTGACTTATCTCGCTTGTCTATACTAATCTGAAGCTAACTTGGTCATTTCCATTACTTTCTCCTGCTCTTGGACCAAGTTGTACCTTTATGCGAAAACGTGAGTAGTCTTACTTTTCAAAACATAAACTTACATTTTTGAAAAATTGCCAATGTGTTGATAAAGGGAGAGATTTTGGATATCATGGGGATATGCTCATGATCTTAGGATGATGTTACAATTGGCAATGGCGTTGAAGGTTTGTCGAATCACGCGTTTTCAGCATGAATTCTGTGCTGTCAGGTCATTGGAGGTCCGACCGGCGAGAGACCGGCGAGAGGCGGTCCGACCAACCATGGGCGGCGGTCGGACTGACCAGTATAATAGTTTGAGTTTTGAGCTGGGCCAAAAATAGATGCTGTAGGCAAGAGAGGGTATTCTCCTACATTTGGTCTCATAATTTTTGGAGTTTCCAGTCAAAAGATCTATTCGTTTGAAATTTCTAGAGAGGTCTCAGATTTCAACGGTCGAAAATAGGCTAAGTCCATTGCTGGGCGGTCTGGCCGGCCAAGCGGCGGTCAGACCGGCCAAGGGGCGGTCAGACCGGGCATTGAGTGGCGGTCTGACCGATTTTCACTTGATTCGTCGGCTTTCATTGCGTCGATGTTTTGTTGTTAGGTCAAGTTCATGGGTTTCAGTGCATATATGTTGCATGATGCATGTTTTGACTAACGTGGTTCAAGTTGCGAAGAACTTGTTCCCAGAATCGATTTCTTGGTCTATTGCTGTGTAGGTTGCTTGGAGGTCAACGACGGTCAACGGCGAGGATGATCAGGACTAGGCTTAAGAGCTGAGGTTCAGAACGATTGAGGATGCCGGGTGAAGTCTATGGATTCAAGCATGGCGCAAAATGGACAAGGATGACCGAACGAGAAGTTCGGTGCACGGGTTGCATTAAGCGGCGGGGGTCGGTGCAAGTGCCATGGTGATTTCGGTGGGAGCCGGATGGGAGAGACTTGCCGACATGATGAGAGCCGTTGATCAACCTACACGTGGCGAAGTATGGAATTGCTTCATGAAGATTGGACTCGGTCTTTGAAGAAGGATCGAGAAGGGGTATTTTGGTAATATCACTAAAATATCGCCTTTATTGCTTTTGGATAAACCGCGGCGTAAGACGACACAAGGAGAAGCGGTTTAGGTCAAAAGAAGATGAAGACGACACTTTAAAATGCGTACGTTATTTAAACTTGTTTGTGTGTGGGCTTAACGGGTGCCCAATAGAAAACTCTTCTAGAAGGTTAGCCTCCACTATAAATATGAGACGATGCTTTAGCACCTCTCAATCCTTTTGCTTATTTTGGAAACCCTAGTTTGTTTTTGAGATTAGGGAGTGGAGAGGTTAGGATTCTAGAGAGGAGATTGATTGTGTGCTCAGGTATTGAGTTTTGTCCTCCTTGATAGAGTGGCTGTAAACCAGCAATAATCACAAATCAATCTATGCAAGTTTTCTTGAGATGAGTCTCTTTTCGTTCTTACTCTCTATTTTGTGATTTTAGGGCCGTCTTTAATTCTTAAGTTTTCCTTTGGTTTCTGCCCCTAATCTTGCTTACTGTGACATGTGAGAACTCATCCAGGATCATCTTGATCATCTCTAACCTACGAGCAAGTTTTTGGATCTAGTTTTCGTTTTGACTCGGTTTTGAACCATCCTTTACTTAAACGGAAAAAGGGTCAGAACTTTGTCAAGGATCTTCACGATCTTTGATTGGAATAGGTTCCTGATATCCTAAAGAAGGTGTGTTCCAAGTTTTATAGAGTTTCAAGTTGTAGATCAAAAGTTAGACCTATTTACAACTTCGTTTTTGGGCTGATTTCACTGTTCATTAGGCTGGAGGTCAGACCGCCCAAGGTGACCGGTCCGACCGCTCAAGGTGACCGGTCCGACCGCCATTGAAATAGAGGTCAGACCGTCCAATACTTGGAAATCGAGCCTTTGTTGTTTTTGATTGTTTTGCTCTGGGGTTTCGATTGGATTCAACACAAGACTTCTGTTGTGCTTATATATTGATCTTTATAGCTCTCATAGCTATCGGAGTGAAATACGTGTTGAATTCGATCTTGGTGAAAAAGAGATCGTGCTCCTCTTCACCCCCCCTCTAGTCGCCGTTTCGGTTCAACACACATAGACAAATATATGGAGATACAATGTGTGGAACCTCTTTTATTAATTGATTGATCTCTTTATGAGTACAAGGAGGTCCTATTTAAAGACTAAAACCCATCGGGGGTAGTTTTGGCATTATGCCCATCAACCCTTAATCTAGGGTTTCTCAACATCTTTTTTTGAATCCGTGGTTTTCATCTTTTCGCCCTGCTGAGTATGACACACTCATGGAAGAAAATTTGATGGGGTAGGGCCTCGCGTGAGGCCCTACTCCGTCAACCGTTGATTTTGTTGACAGGGAAGAAATCAATGGTTGATGGGGAGGGGCCTCACGTGAGCCCCCCTCCTCCCAGCAAATTTCCTTCCCGCACTCGCCGACCGCAGGAGTGAGTATTATTTTTGTCCAAAGCGACTAGGGAACACTACAACATCGCAACGGTGTAGCAGTAAGTTTCATAATGTTTTAAGAAGTTTTGTGAGAATATGTTAAAGTGTCAAATTACAACGATTTTTGTGTTTCTACAAGTTTCTTGAAGATTCCAAGAAAAGTTTCAAACCAAATTTCAACAAGTTTTAGATTTTGGTACACAAGTTTTAGCCAGAGTTTTAAGAAGTTTCAACAAGTTTCAAAACAAAAGTTTTCAACAAATTTTAATAGGTTTTAACCAGTTTCAATCAAAGTCTCAAGAAGGTTTTAGCGAGTTTCGGGTAGTTTCAACCAACTCACGTGGCTATGACAGCATCGCTGCTAGCGCCAAATCCAGAGCCGGAGTTGAAGGAGGAGGTGGAGAGACAGCGTTGGAAGTGCAGAAGGAGGGGGTGGCTGCTTGCCTTTGTTAGCTCGCCGGCTGCACTCCTCAGTCAGACATGGGAGAGAGAAATTGAGAAGGGAGGGATTTGAGAGAGAGAGAGAGAGAGAGAGAGAGAGAGAGAGAGAGCGTGCGAAGGAGACACAACCTTATGATTTGTGGGGAGAGAGGAATCAGATGACTATGATATATACCGTTGCAACACTATAGTGTTCCATAGTATTTCTCTATTTTGTCCATCTGTTCCGCAATATAAGTCCATTTGAGACATTAACCATTGATATACATTAAAGTATATAAATTGACTATATAAAAATAATGTTGTTGAAGTTGTTTTGTAAAATACTTTCGTAATATATAATATTTATTGTTTTTGCTAGTATGTCATGATACAAAATCACGATCAAAGTGTTACATTGTAGACTGTGAAAAATCAAAATGGAGTATTAATTCAAGTGTCGTAAGCTTCCTTAGTTGCCTAACATAGCTCTTGGATCTTTCTTGTACTAATCGTGTAGTGTGGCACGACTATTTTCTTTAAAGAATATTGGCATATACAGTTGAATTATCTCTACTATTTAAAGATTAGAGTTGATGGTCGTATATCCTCTCACCCATTTTTTTTTCTTGCATGAATCTTTTCTACCTTTTGCGTCGGCAGTAGGGCTAGTAGATTATACATATGAGTCAATTGACTCATTAATGATATTTATCAAAGAAAACCTATTATATTATATTATACTATATTTCCTTTAAAATATGAAGTGATACATACATCTTAACTTTATCTCCAAAGAGCTAAAGTATCAACGGCCTTGAATCACAAACATAAACTACCACTAGAGGCAAGCATGGGCGGATTCAAGTGAGATTTGGGGTGCATAAGACACCAGATTCGATTTTATTTTACTTTATTAAAACCTCTATATATATATAGATGTCCACCTCCACAATATAAGGTCAGTAAACTATATATATACGATGATACGTATAGAGACATCCAATTATTTTTCTTCTTGAGCCGTCCGCTGAAGTAAGGTAACCATACATACAACCTTGTGAATTAAGAATTTTTGGCCGATACGACCGATTTTGATACCGTATTTGCGGTTTTAACCAGCCCGCGATCGTATTTTCAAAAGTAGCGGGTTAGCGCCACGGTGAGCGTCTTCATCCGCGCATGGGTTGACGCGTGTCCGCGGGCGCGCAGCCACGCGGCGCGCTCCGCCTCCCTCCATGTATATGTGGCGCTGGCGCGCTGCGCCGCGCTTATACTGCCCTTCTTGCGCTGGCGCGCGCGCCGCGCCAGCGCTACGCGCGCGCTGCGGCCAAAGACTTCACCGGGCCGGGCGCGGGGTGGGCATCTGACAGCGCTCACGCATATATTGGAGAGCGACCACGCGATTTCATTTCGCGATCGTTCTTACGCTAAGTTCATATTCGATCCTCTCGTTCGCTCCTCTGCTCATTCTTTTTCTTTTCATGCGCTTGCTCTCTCGATTATATTTCAACGTTATTAACCGCCGTGCGTTCGCAGTAGGTTTATCGTAATTTTTAATTTAGCTACATTTTTCTATGTTTAATTAGCCACATTGTCGGTAATGTTCGCTATGTATGTTTTGCTAGTCATGTCTCTACCGAGCTACTAGAACAATTCTCGATGAGGACCACCGGTGCAAGCCGTGGCTCACCGGCGGCATGGATGGCCCTCGCCCGGGCGCCGGGCGGGGAGGGATGGTGGGCGCTAGGCGATCGTTACGTCCGATCCTCCGGAGACGGGCTTGTTGCCCTTTGCGAGGATGGTGTCCTTCCAACGGGGGTTCACCCTAGACGGCAGCCTATTGTCCGCACTTGTGGACCGGTGGAGGCCCGAGACGCACACCTTCCATTTTCGGTGGGGTGAGATGACGATCACCCTAGAGGATGTCTCGTTCTTGGTGGTCTCCCGATCCGGTGTGCCGCTTGTTCCGACCCTCCGAGAGCGGATCGAAGGTCAGCCGAGCGCGGTTTGGCCAACCTCTGCCGGAGGGTGCACGTGGCGTCCTCGGGCTTGGTGAGGCGATTCGTGAATGCCCGCAGGGTGCACCTGAGGGCGTCGTTAGGACGCATCTCGTTGCTTACCTTCTCCAGCTCTTTGGTTGGGTCCTGTTTCCAACCACAAAGGGCGATTTTTTGAACCCCAGCTTCATCCGCGTCGCCGAGTCTTTGGCTGACGCGGGCCGAGCCGATGTCCGCCTACTACCGGGATCACCGTCCTTTGCGCTACATACCGAGGGTTGTGTGACGCTTCGCGGCGCGGCAGCTCTGGTAGCAACCTAGTCGTGTGCTACGTGCTCCTGCAGCTGTGGAGTTGGGAGCACTTCCCTGTTGGGCGGCCGACCATTGAGACAGCGGCGCACCCGTTCCCTCTCCCAGATGACGACCTACCACATGACCCCATAGACGCGCCCACCATGGGCTTACGGTGGGCTCGCGCCCGTCGTCTGCTGCCGGGCCAATGAGAAGACCGGCGAGGTGCTACTCGTTGTACCACAACGAGTTCGAGTTATTACACGAGCGACATCATCCGTGTCCATGGCATGCTGATTTTCTCCTCGCGGTTGCGCCGCACGGCCGTCTGTTTCATGCCTCGTGGATCGATTTTTGTGGACGACGACCGCCACCGGTGTTCTCACATATGGTGGAGCCTTACGCGCCGCAGCGTAATGCGACGCTTTTGTCGATACCGGCTCGTGCCCCCGAGCGTCGGGCCCACGAGCGAGCCAGACACACGTGAGTCAAATTTCATCAAGTAATTTTGCGCCTTACGTCTTCTTTTGTAACATTAATCTTTCCAAAATGCAGCAATCGAGGTCGGGTGGGCATATTTTGGGTCGCAAATGCACCAAAGACGATGGATTGAGACATGGCTTCACGTGGTGCACGTGGATGTATGGCATGAGCCGCGTCCATATGACCCTCGATCGTCAACTGCGTACATGGAGTGGTACATGCCACGAACGCGCAAGACTCACCATTCCTCCTCCGGGCGCCTGAGGAGGTGACATTTGAGACGCACCAAGAGAGCCTCCGCGCCGCGTCACGACCGTCCACGGCGCTTCAAGACATGACGACACCGTCGACACTTACAACCTACGGTTCGCGATTTTTGTTGACGATATTCGTATTTTTGTTCTTGAACTCATTACATATGTCACTACTGATTGGAAGCGGGCGGTGCGCGTCGAGCGCAATGGACGAGGCCCAACTCGCACCGAGATAGAACCCGGCATATAAAAAGTTTTGAAGCACATCTCGGCGGAGATGAAGAAGATAGTAAAGAACTTGAGCAGTGGTCGTTCGAGGGACGACGTCTTGCGCATCGGGCACGAAGTGGGGGGGCCGTGCTCACCCGCTAGGTCACCACGACCTAGCGAGTCCGGCAGGCGTCGTAGCGTTCCCCGTCGGTCATCTGCGGGCCAGGTCGCCGCACAGGTAAGTCGCTATGTACAAATTTACATCAAGTTTTGTAATTATGCCTTACGTTCCGCTAACATCATGCCGTTCTCTCGCCGTAGGTCCGTCGGGATGAATCACTTCTGTCGTCCGGACCCGGTACACAGCCTGCCGCCCCCCCTCGGTTATCTGCACTGCACATCCGGGAGGTACGAGGTTCTTAGTTTACATCCAGAGTGTTCATTTGTACTAACATCGTTTCGTCTTGCGCCTTGACCCACAGGGTGACGGCGATTCACATCGACTGATGACGACGATACGGGCCTCCCAACTCCTACCAGGGAGCATTACACGACGCCAGGGCAAGGACAATGGCAGCCAGGGTTTTAGCGTCACGCAGGCGAGCTCCTCGGGTTCGCCGCCCCGTGACGTTCAAGAGCGAGATGTCCTCGGGTTCGGTGCCCCACGGTATACTCCAGCGAGAGTTCATCCAGCGAATCGAGAGTTGCATCGCATCGTACCCAGTGGCCCCAGTGGTTTTCTAGCCTCCGTCGTAGATGAATTCCTCGGAAGTGTCCCCTGTGCCGGACGTCTCATCAAGGCGACATGTACGCCTACCGGACTACGCTCCGGACTCGATCATCGGGTCCACCTCCGCCTCAACGGTCTCCGTACCCCCTCCGAACCGACACGCGTTCTCCAGAGCGGTGGACGTATTCCACGGGTCATGCTCGGCGCAAAACAAGGCAGCGCGCGACGCACCGCAAAGAGGAGAGAGTAGTGGCTCAGACGAGTGAGCCGTATAGTTTCACGTGTTATGCTATTTTCATTGTACTACATGCTTGTTATCGCTATTTCGTATGAGTATCTTGTTCGTATTAATCAATAAACGTACAAACTTTTTGTATAATAATTCCACTCCATTAAACCTTGAGACCTCTCGTGGCCTCCTGAGACCTCCTTTGTATGAAGTACATTAATTGATCTGCATTTAAAGCAAAGTTATATCAAAAGATTCTTAACAAATAAAATAATACAAAAATTACATAATCAAATACACTTTGTCAAACACAAAAATTTTCATTTTTTTTGACCTCATTTGCTATAATTTAAAATTCGGGGAGACCGGCTTGTTGCGATTATGAAGATGTCGTACAACATGTGGGTAGCAACTACTTAACGATGTGTGCTACTTGTCTCCGCGGCGCCATAGCAAGGAGCCTTGTCTCGACGTCGGTGGGTCTCGGTCGAAGGAGCCTTCCCTTATCGCCGCACTCTCCACGTCGGTCGGTATGTCAAAGTCGTCCGTACCTGCGATTGTATGATGTAAGTACATCGTCTGATACAAACGTAACAAGAATGTCAATTGTTCATAACTCACGTCGTCCATGTAGATTGCTCCCGGACGACCGGATACGCTGTGGCGACCGGGCTCAGCCGCATGAGCCTTTCCCTTGCCCTTGTCACGGGACTGTCCACGTCGGGCTGGTGTGTCGAAGTCGTCCATGTCCTGCGTTTGCATGATGTAAGTGCACCGTATAGTGAAAATCATAAGAAGGATGTAATTTCTTCATAATCGGCGTCGTGGATACGGATGGCGCGAGGCGGCCGGATCGTTGTGGCGGCCGGGCTCAGCCTCATGAGCCTTTCCCTTGCCCTTGTTACGGGAATGTCCACGTCGGGCTGGTGTGTCAAGTCGTCCATGTCCTGCGTTTGCATGATGTAAGTACACCGTATAGTGAAAATCATAAGAAGGATGTAATTTCTTCATAACTGACGTTTGCATGAGCCTTTCCCTTGTCGTCGATATGGATTACGCTCGGGAGTTTACTGGGGTCCTTCGGTGCCTCCTCATCTGGTACGTAAGGTTTCCACCGTGAGAAGTTCTCGGCCCGCACCGAGTAGTTTAGCATGTACTCCTGCTGGATGAATGCCATGTCGTACATCTCGGGCCGTCAATCCATTTGGAAGAAGTGGCGGCGCATCTCGGGCGCATTACGTGGGGATGAAGTTAAAAATTGAAGGAATTAAACATTGGGAGGAAAATCGATGCGCGCGAAAGAAACGCTTACCATGTAGTGGCCGCACCTGTAGTACGCCCGGGCGGCCGTGTCTGGGTGTGTGGACTGAATGATCTCTGCCGGTTCACCACACACACACTTCGGGACCGGCAAACGTGGTGGCACTGGAGCATCTTTCATTGAAAAATCCGGGTATTTTAGCTGTTTCCTCTTCTGCGCAAAGCGATTGCGCTTCGCAACATCCTCTTGTAGAAGTTTGCGAAGAGTCCATAGCGGGTCTCGTATAATTTTCTACCGTACATAACAAGCAAGACAGAAAAACTTTAAATTACGACATTGAGTGACGATCGGGCGAACTAGGTCTGTTGGGACAATCCTTCATTGAGTGCCGGGGTCTTGCATATCCCGCACTTCATCAGGCGGCTATCTTGTACGTTGACTAGCATCCATGTCATTCCGGAAGCGCCGCGTCTGCCGTCGCCCCTTCCCTATTCTCTTCAAGTCCCTGTTGGGACCCCAGTGCACCATGTCGGGCCAAAGATCCTTGTAGTTCATTTCCAAACCATACGAGTGAAACTCTCGCTCCATGTACCGAATAGGTGCCGCATGTCGTAGTACTCGAGAGATGTATGGTGTAGCCATCTGCCGCATTTGCGCACATGCCTTGTACACGTGCGAGCATAGTTTGTGGAAGAGCTTTGGCTTGTTGCAGGTGCATGTCGCCACATCACCCAGGGTGCATGCCTGTTTTCTTTCCCCCCTAGCATGACTATTGACGTATTTATGTCGAAGCTTGATCTCGTACTTTACCGAGGTCGTCGATCACCGAATGTCGTGCATTCGGGCCTTCTCCATCTTCCGATCCATGTGTCTCTGCATGTTCTCGGACCACTGCTTGCCTTCGTCCATCTGTCGCTTGGCTGCGGTGGCTCTATTCACGAAATAACCAACGGTGCGAGTCCATGTCTCCTGGACAACCGCAGTGATAGGGAGCCGCGCACACCTTTCGGGGCGCTATTGTAGACCTCGGACATGTTGGTCGTCATAACGCCGCACCTCGCACCGTCTGTGTCATAGAGGAGGACCATTTCTCCAATTCAGAGCGTGGTCGTTAATCCACCGGGAGAAGGTTATGGCGCTACTAGGTTGCTCCTCTCGGAGTGGACTCCTTGTATGTCTCGTAGTCCGGTGTTCAAGGTCTCTCCAAATAGACTCAAACTTCCATCGCCGGTTCTCGCATACACAATGCCTTGAACGTCTTCATGAGTTCTCGATCGCGAACCGCGTGAACAAGTTAGATGCAAGATGCCTCATGCACCACCTGGATTGCACGTCGTTCCACTGGTGAGATGGATCCATCCCACGCTGCATGATGTTGATGGCCGCCAACAACCCAGCATTGCGGTCTGTGACTAGGCAGACGTTGGCGGTCTCCCACCACGACCCTCTTCACGTTCTCCAAGAACCACAGCCAGCTGGATGTGTTCTCGCTCTCAACAATGGCAAATGCAACCGGGAGAAGTTGGTCATTCGCATCGGCCGCCACCGCGGTGAGGATGGTGCCCTTGTACTTCCCAGTGAGAAAAGTGCCATCCATCGTTAGCACGGGACGGCAGAACTTGAAGCCCCTGATGGCCTGAGCGAAAGCCCAGAACACCCTATCCAGTATGAAGTGGTTGGGCCCTTTTTCAGCATCTTCACGGTCCAGCTTGTTTATGTACGTGCCGGGGTTTGATCCGGCAATCTGGTGAAGCAATCTCGGCACAAGGTTGTACGCCTCTTCGTATGTCCCGTACATAGTCTCGATGACTTTCTGCTTGGCTCGTCGAACCTTGCTGTAGCTAACTGGATAGCCAACCTGATTGACGACTTCCGACATCATCAGCTTGGGGGAGATAGACACGTCCGCCTCAACTAGGTGCGTGATGAGGTTTGCAACATATGCGAAGTCACGTTCGATCTTTGCCGCGAGGCTCGTGAGCTCGCAGGTGTGGTCGATCAGCTCCTTGACCGTGAAGACCGAGCCAAAGATCTTTGCTCGGAGCGCGCTGACCTTGCCAGGCCAGCCTTCTACTATGCACTTCACTGCGTACTTCCCTGGGTTGGACCGGTGCACTCGGTACACACGGCTGATGGACAAAGCGTACCGTGCTATAGCTTGTTGCACGGCCACCTTGTTCGGGAAGCGCTTCCCAACTAAGAGGGTGTCGGCTTCAAACCCCCACTGGGAGCCTTCTTCTTGCGGTAGTACGAGCGAACGCACCGCGATATCATCAAGTCTCGATGCCACGTAAGGACCACCGGCTTCGTGTGCGTCCTCGTCGGTACCATCCGAGCTTGGGTCGGTGTCCTCGTCGGACTCCAACCCGAGAGTCTCGTCCGGTAGATACTCGTGGCAGTCGATGCGGGCCGACCACCATGTTTCCGCCTCATTTGGCTCAAAATTAGGCACGGACTTCCTCCGAGGCAAGACATTCCGTCTTTGCCATCTTGAGTTCGGTGCCGCGCTTGCCCGCTTGTACAGAGCCTCGGCATCATCGGGGTTTTTCGGGCGCCCTATGTACGAAATTGACGTACACCATAGGCTTCCGTGAATGGCCGCCTCGGGCTGGGAGACAATCTCCATGTACTGCCTCCATGCTATGCTTCCATCCACCTTTACGAGCTCCCACACATAATTGGTGCAGGTGATCGCCTCAATCATAACTTTCTTCGTCCTTGGCTCCGTGAGGAACTCCCTCCGGATGCAGCTTCGCAGCTCGTGAATATTCATCGCGTGGAGCCCCTCGCCCTCGACCACCTTGTACGGCATCTCGACAGTCCAACCCATCGTGTCCATCGTACAAGCCCATCGTAGTAAATACAATGAAGTCTTGCATGTTCGAAAATACCTAAACCCACAACAACCACTAAATAATTACGACTAATTAATTAGCACTAAACTAATTCATTACTACTGAACTAACTAATTACGACTAATTAACTATCTCTAAACTAACTAATTACGGTTGATTAATTACCACTACAAAATACCAGTACTTTATTTCCACTTACTTGATATCTCAGAACGATGAGTACTAAACTAATTACGACTAATTAATTATCACTAAACTAATTTATTACTAGTGAACTAACTAATTACGACTAATTAGCTATCTATAAACTAACTAATTACGGTTCATTAATTACCACTAAAAAATACCAGTACTTTATTTCCACTTACTTCATATCTTTCAGAACGATGACTACTAAACTAATTACGACTAATTAATTAGCACTAAACTAATTCATTACTACTCGACTAACTAATTACTACTAATTAATTACCCCTAAACTATCTAATTACGACTAGGTAACAAAGACTAACTAATTACGACTACGGCAATAACGGCAAAAGCATATCACAAATTACCTGCCCTTCCGAGGAAGTAATAAATCACCCTTCGGAGGAAGTAATAAATCACCCTTCGGATAAAACAATTACCTCCCAATAAAATTAATTATGTTCGTTCTCGAGTTCTCGTGACGAGCGCAAGAACGAGAATCAAACGCAATTGATATGACCAAGAAGCGAGTGCGGTCCCAGTATTTATAGGCGAGTGGAGGAGAGTCGCGCTTTGGCGCCGGAATTCCGTAAGCATTGGCGCGGAATTCTGGATGGGGCGACAGATGTGCGGAGGAGGAAGGATGGACGGTGGGAAATATGGCCACTCAACGTTTTTTAATTCTCCGTACAAACCCGGCTACATAGCCGCCGCGCGCCCGTAGCGCCAAGCGCCGCCACGTCCCTCCCACGTCACGCGGGCGAGGGTGGCGCTGCGGCGGGCCAGCGCTGCGCCGCCATGCCACGCTGGCCTTGTGGCGCAGCGCCCGCGCCGCGCCACGCTGGCGCGCTGAAGCGCGGAGCTGCCGCGCGCGTGGCGGCGGCGCGCGCCCGACTGCGCCGCGGCTGTGCGTCGTTCCTTGCCATTGGCGCCGCGCCCGCGTCGCCAACTCGGTTAATTTTGCAAAATTAACCACCGACTGGTTAAAATCGCAAATACGATATCAAAATCGGCCGTATCGGCCAAAAATTCGTGAATTAAGACAAGCCGGCTACCAGGTATATCCCATGACACAGAGCATAACACTGTTTTCAATCTCTTATTCTGCACCAACAACAAATGGAACACACAAAAAAAAGCACTATATGAAAACATACTCCAAGAGAAAGATCAGAAAATCCAGCGAAGCGAAGCCAGCGGCCGGCCGGCTGGCCAGCCAACCCATAAAACGGAAGAATCTCGAAGCGCCGCCTCGTCCCATCGCCTCGCTCTCTCCCCTCCCCTGCTCCCCTGTCCTGTCTTGGTACTCTCGTCCCGGCTACATTAATAACCGTTCTCCACGACCCCAAAGAAACCCACACGCAAAATAACAGACGCGCCGCACCGCGCGAGAGATCCCCAAGAACCACCCGAGGAGGCCCCCATTGCGGCATGGCTGCGGCCGCCGGCGTCGGGAAGCTCATTGGCGCCGCGGCCACGCTCCTCGCGGCGCTCTTCCTCGCCGCCGTGCTGGGTTGGCGCCGCCGCCTGCGCCGGGCGCCGGTGGTGGAAGGGAACCCCGCGCCGGAGGTTGGCTGCGGAGTCGCTGACGGCGAAGGGGGCACGGCCGGGGATGGCGGGACGGACGTAATCATCGTTGGGGCCGGGGTCGCCGGATCTGCGCTCGCCTACACGCTCGGCAAGGTGGCTACTTTTGCCTTCTCGTTCGTTCCCGTGCTTCCGTTGGTTCGGCGGAAAGTTCTTGCTCCTTTTGGATTGGAACTCGTAGCTTTTCTTCCTTTTAATTTCCGTATTTGTTGCTTAGCGAATTTGCGTATTTGTTACTTGGCGTTAAGAACGAAGACCGAATATTTATTCGAAGGAGAACACAAGATTGTATTTTTGTTCGGTAAGTTAGGATCAGAGATCAGAGAATCTAAGAACACCCCTCCTCGATTCAGCTCAGGAAGGCAACCGCTTTGTTAGTGTAGCGAGATTATTAGCCACCTTTTCGTACACAGATTTCTGTAGCGGTTCTTGATCAGGGGTAGATTCATGCAAGGAATAATTGTGATCTGTTGCAACTTTCCGTTGGTGTTTTCTGCATGTTTGCGCTATTCGGAGAAAGCCAAGTCTCTGTGCGTCTCTCTCTGTTGTGGGCGTGGAGTTCATGTGGCTAATAGCTGTTAGGTGTCCCGTAATTTGCATGTCATGCAACTTGGAACAGAAATCTATCTCTTCCAATGAAAGCAGTGGTACGATACTTAGGCACCTTGTTTCAATGGATTAATCAATTCTTGTTTTTTTGCTGGCCACAACTCGCCTGGACGGAGGGAAAAAGAGAAAGAAAGCAACAGCGGACTAAAGATTAAACAAAAGATTAAACATACAATGTATCTATCCTAACTTACCTGGACGGAGGGAAAAAGAGAGTTATCTCTAAACTCAAAAAAGTGTTTCTAACCAAGTATCTTAGGGCGGCCTAATATACTTCATAAATACGTAAATTTATTTTATAAAAAATCATGCCAGTGTTACCCTATAGGTTTTGTTGAAAATATTTTTTGAGAACACAGAGAAGAATTGCGCGCCTTTGTAGTAAAGAAAGGAAATCAGTTGAGAGCTACAGCTAACAATTGTTGAAAATATTGTGCCAGCACAAATGTAGATGGCAAAACTGTAACTACTCCTACTCTATTATCTTTTCTCATAACTGAGCAAACGGGAGAAAAGATTCATTTGTATTCTCTTCTCTCGTTTTTTTTTTCATGCTTTTTCTTTCTATCTGCTCGACTGCCTGTACCCATATGCATATATGATTAGTATGATATTATTAATGCCTTCAAGAATTCTAATTTCTGCATTACTGTACCCAGACTGAGGCTGATTGAACTCTTTCTTTTTCCTTGAAAAATTCCAGCCAAGCAGGCTACGATAAGATACTGATCTCCATGAAAAATACAGAAAAGAACTACGGCTGCCTATAGATCTTCAAGACAAAGTCGTAGTGTGTTAAACCTTCCCCTTTGTTTTGTATACAGTTCAGCCTATAGGACTGGTACATTGGATTTAGGACTGATCAAATGGAAACGTTGCTGTATTATAAATTTATTAGACATGAAATCAATGTAGAAAAAATGATGTCTTTTGATATCATGCTTATTGGTTTGCTTATTGGTTGTTGTGGGTTGCAGTATTCCCTCCAAAAAAAATGTAGTGCAGCGATAACCTATTCTCATCTGGATTTTGATAGAAGTCTTTTTCTTGTTTATTCATTTGTGCTCCCTAACAACAGATATAAATAGTAAAAATACAATTATGCAGCTCATCGTGGTCAAGTGATGCATTACAGTTATCCTAGACTTTTTAATTATATTCCTGGCTTTATTTGCTGGTGACATAGGATGGTCGTCGGGTGCATGTTATAGAGAGAGACCTGGCAGAGCCCGATAGAATTGTGGGTGAACTGTTACAGCCTGGAGGCTACTTGAAATTGATCGAATTGGGTCTTCAAGGTAAGCATGTGCTCTCTCTCGCTCAGTGTTTTTTCTAACAGTATTATAAGTACACTATACTAAATCTTTGACTCCATCCAGACTGTGTTGAAGAAATCGATGCTCAGCGCGTCCTTGGTTATGCATTATTCAAAGATGGGAAGAACACAAAGCTTTCTTATCCCTTGGAAAAGTTCCATTCATATGTTGCTGGTAGGAGCTTTCACAATGGACGGTTTATACAGAGGATGCGTCAGAAAGCTGCATCGTTGCCTAAGTAATACCCATTATCCATATGAGATTATCTTTACTAAAATTTTTGGTATACTTCTTTGTATAATTGTCATCTAGTATTCTTCAATGTGATCATTTCATTTTGTTCTTAAGCTATGCCTCCAGAATGATATATTTTAAATTGCCCTACTGGATTTGACATATTTGATTATGTGGAAGTTCTTGATTCAGGCGTGCTATCTCTCATGCTCTTTCCTTTTTTCCTTTTGTTTTCAATTTTATATGGGTTGCCTTTTCATGCATCTAATTGCCTATGAACCTGCGTGTGGCATAAGATTAATGTTTGGCATACCGTTGGATATTTCAGTGTCCAATTGGAGCAAGGAACAGTTACATCTTTGCTTGAAGAAAATGGTACAGTTAAGGGTGTTCAATACAAGACCAAGTCAGGTGAAGAACTAAAAGCTTATGCACCCTTGACAGTTGTATGTGACGGATGCTTTTCAAATCTACGGCGTGCCCTATGCTCTCCAAAGGTACAATTTTCAGTATTCACATTATACTTATTGCTGAATTTAGTTGTTCACCATCACCGGTACTAATGGAAATATGCGCTTAGGTTGATGTGCCATCTTGTTTTGTTGGATTGGTCTTGGAGAATTGTCAGCTTCCTTACCCGAATCACGGGCATGTTATCTTGGCCAATCCTTCACCTATCCTATTTTACCCAATAAGCAGCACTGAGGTTCGCTGTCTGGTTGATGTCCCTGGTCAGAAGGTGCCTTCCATAGCAAGTGGTGAAATGGCAAATTATCTCAAGACTGTGGTTGCACCTCAGGTATTATATTTCAGTTGATCTTGTCCTAAGTGTAATTTGCAGCTTTGCACTGTCTACTTGCTTATAGCTAGATGTTAATGGAAAATTTTATGTTGTAACTTGTCAGATTCCTCCAGAAATGTATGATTCTTTCATAGCAGCAATTGATAAGGGAAGCATAAGAACAATGCCAAATAGGAGCATGCCAGCTGCCCCACATCCAACCCCTGGTGCACTTCTGATGGGGGATGCATTCAATATGCGACATCCTTTAACTGGTGGAGGAATGACTGTTGCATTAGCTGACATCGTAGTCCTACGTAATCTTCTCAAGCCTCTTCGCAATCTGCATGATGCCTCTTCCCTATGCAAATACCTTGAATCATTCTATACACTGCGGAAGGTCAGTCTTCATGTTGCCATTCACCACCTAGCTTTCTCACAATGTAATATGGTTTCTTTAATCTTCATGTGGCCATTCACCACCTAGCTTTCTCACAATGTAATATGGTTTCTTTAATATGATTGTTTTCTCTTTTCAGCCGGTTGCTTCTACGATCAACACATTGGCTGGTGCTCTATACAAGGTCTTCAGTTCCTCACCTGACCAGGCTAGGAATGAGATGCGCCAAGCTTGCTTTGATTACTTAAGCCTTGGAGGGATCTTTTCAAATGGGCCTATTGCTCTACTCTCTGGTCTTAATCCTCGGCCATTGAGTTTAGTTGCGCACTTCTTTGCTGTTGCTATATATGGTGTTGGACGCCTGATGCTCCCCCTTCCTTCACCCAAACGAATGTGGATCGGAGCACAATTAATATCCGTAAGTTCCCAGTCATCTGTATCTTCAACTTCTTCAGAGACTGTTTTATTATGATACAGGGCAGTCCCATTTTGAATATTTACATGGATGCTTTAATAGTAACATGCAAGACATTGAATTACAGGAAAGAAACTAACTGTTCTCTATCCTTGTGATCTTCTGCATTTGTTCAGGGAGAGTTTGATACTGGTAGTAGAATTCATGAAATCATTTTCGTAATTTGGTCGGCTTTTCTGTGATCTGCTGTATCCATTTTGCTGTTTGCCATACTGGTGGCTTAACACGCTGCTGTGAGTTGGTATCCAGTCTGATTAGTACTGGTATACACAACACTTTGTTTGTATCATACACGTGTCTGAAGCATGACAACGTAGAATGTGTCCGCTCTGTAGTAAAATTCATTCAAGACTGACCATTTAGCCTAATTCACAAGCCAGTTCATTGTGCAGAAGTTAGAGCTGCACACTGCACAGCGTCGTTCTTATCTTCAGAACCCACAGTACTCCCCCCCCCCCCACCCCTATTACCTTCTCTAATTCAGAGTTTTCACTGCAGGGCGCATGTGCTATCATCTTCCCAATCATCAAAGCTGAAGGGGTGAGGCAGATGTTCTTCCCTGCTACCGTCCCTGCCTATTATCGGGCTCCTCATGCGGCAGAGTGAAGGCTCTTCTTTCTCGGTGCTGGTATGATGCAACTGATCTCGGGCGGATGGCAGTTTTCCTGTGTTGGTAGTTGTTCGTTAGTGTTAGCCGGTCGTGTGTGCTGTCCAGATGGAACGAGGAAACCTGTATAGCGTCTCCCGTGGGTGCTGATTCCAGTTGTTAAAATGTGCTGATTTGTCCCATTGGTACGCATGTCGATTCTTCCCAAGTTGTATATCCTTCTTGAACTAGTGGACGCGTCTTCTTCTCTAAGATCTAACTGGAGGTGTTCCTTGTGTACTGAACTCGAGTTGTGCTGCGGGCGTGTGGAGTCTGTGTTAGTATCAGATGGTCCAATTTTTTTTGTGGATGCATGATCCCACTGTGTGCTAATCTCCACGGAGAAGTAAGCTTGTGGTTGCCTCTTCGTGCCATGCAAGTAATCAACTCTCGACGCGGCTGGCGATCAAGCAAAGCGTGGGGTTTGCATGCATTTTTTTGTGAGTTTGCGGACATCGGCATGGAAGCTCTCGCTGAACCTACGCACAGCGAAGTAGCTTTTCTTGAGACCGTTTTAACTTCTCCATCAAATAAATCTATTCATTTGACACCCAAAAAACAATAATCTGAAGTAGTACTAACCTCCTGTCCTTAGCCTATGGAAGCTCTGAATTCTGTCTCGGATGACACATATCCAGCTGGAGACATTTTCATGTTATCCTGCATCGTCATCGTGTCCTGAATTCCTGATCAGACCAGAGCTACTGCAAACAAAGCAAAACCCGTGTTGCTTTCGTATGGAGTTGCTCTCAACGGACCAAAAAAAAGATTCAATAAGCATGTGGAGTCGAAGAAAAACGAGTTACCCTGTTGCAATTTGGCATACGTTTCTTTCGTTCGTACGTACCATGCGCTGGCGCTGTTGTTTGCTTGTGTTAGCCTGCTACAGCTGACGACTGCTGTTACTCCATATGCTAGGAGAACTGATGTTAGGGCAAATATATTAAGGTGCGCGATCGACGAGGAGTTGTACGCATGCATAGAGCCATAACGTGAATGTGTCATGGAAGATCAATGTACGTCGAATCTTTACGCCTCATCACCGAAAAGTTTGCAAACTATCAGAGATTGGCATGAACACGGTTTATTGGCCAAAGTAAAATGTCAATTGAAATTAAGATTTGCTTTTTTATACGCCGAAAATTTTAATTGCTGACCACTGGCCAAATTTCTTCCACAGGATAGCACCACGATTATTTACAATGGCAGAACATAAGAGAATATGAATGATTGAGGCTCTTCCCCCACGTTGCCGTCTTAATCTATCGCTACTGTCCATCCTTTCTTATCTTCGGCCAGGCCCAACTGAATGGATGTCAGAGTAGTGTACAGTTTCTGTGACACCGTGTGTTGGCCAGTTCTGAATTCATACCTGGATACCAAAACAAAATGGAGATAAAAATTTCAGCACTGAAGAAACATCATATTGTCGTGCACGGATTCCACATTTCGACATATCTGTAGGAATTCTCCAGTGAAGTGAAAGAATTGCGAGTTTACCTTTTCCCTTGGTAAGTAATTGTGGACACTGGGGCGACAACCACCGCTGTTCCGGTGCAGAATACTTCATCTGCACTGATCAGATCGTCGATGGAGACAAGGCGTTCTTCAACCTGCTTGATCAGACATATCAGAATTACGCAGTGTTTTAGATGCTGTCGCAATTGGCTTTATGTGTTATCATTGTACTCGTCACAATACAACAGTAGTGCAGTGTACCGCACTGCATTAACCTGACCTTATAGCCGCAGTCCCTAGCGAGCTCGATGATGCTCTTACGCGTGATCCCCGGCAGGATGGTTCCGATGGTCGCCGGCGTCGCGACGACGCCGTCCTTAACGATGAACAGGTTACATGACGATGCCTCCTCCAGGTACCTCTTGTGAACCGAGTCGAGGTACAGCGCGTCCGTGAACCCTTTGCTCTTGGCGTCCACCTGCGCCTTGAGCACCTGAAAGCAGCAGTCAATCAGCAACACTCCACACAATGCACCGAGCATCCAGTCAAATTAAGGATACAGCAGAGCAGCTGGTGTGTCCGTCGGTCAGATATCCATACCGGCGCGTAGTTCGTGATCGTTTTGACCCCGCCGGTCCCTCCCGGCATCGCGCGGTGGATCTCATCCTCGACGACCAGGCTTATCGGCGCTAGGCCCTCCTGAAAGCCTCACAATTAAGAGTGCACCGTACTCAGATTTCGCTGCAGATCATTCAAGGTATATAAGAACAGGTTACAGGTAATTGCACTTGCACCCCGAACACGCTGCTGACCTTGAAATATGTTCCGACAGGTGCAGCATAGATCATAAACATGTTCTCGGGAGCCGGAGCCAAGCCGAGAATTGGCCCGCTCCCGATGAGCAGTGGCCTGATGTAAAGGGCTCCCCTTCCTTGCGGTGGCACCTGAAACGCAAGTGGTGATTGCAGAAATTAGTCGATAACGTACGTGAGATTGGCATGCGGGCATGTGAAATCATGGTTGGATCACATCGGTTCGGCGCCTACGCTAGGCTACGTACCCAGCGCCTGTTGGCGAGGACAGTCTGCTTGACGGCGTGGACGAACTGCTCGACCGACGGGGACGGCATGCACATGCGCTCTGCGCCGAGCTGCATCCGCCGCGCATTCTCCTCCGGCCGGAACAGCATGTACCCCTCCCTGTCTGACCTCCTGTACGCCTTCAGCCCCTCAAACAGCCCCTAATCGGTCAAAACACGCAAGATACGTCGATCAACATCGTTATCATAGTGTAAAACCTACATACTCCTACGTACGCACAGAAGCCTGTGGTTCGAGGACGGACCTGGCCGTAGTTGAGGACACCGGAGGATGGGCTGAGCTCGATGTTGCCGTACCGTCTGAGCTCGCCGCGGGAGAAGCCGCCCTCTCCCAGCGAGCACCGCATGACGAACATGTAATCGGTCGGGGTCAGCCCGAAGCCGAGGTTGTCCCAGTCAATGTCACCACCGCTGTCCTCGTCGGACCTGCGTGCACACGCATGTCAGCAAAAGCATTAAGCAGCTAACAGCGAACGTAAAAAAAAACAAAGGAGAATCGGAGATCGATGGGACAGTACATAAACGAGGACGACAACAAATTTTAAAGAAATAACTGAATCTGCATCGATCACCGAAAGAAATAACTGAATCTGCATGTCACCTGTCGACGGAGTCCAGCTGCTGCAGCGACGACCTCCACCGAGACGGGAGAAGAGAGCAGCCGCCACCGGCCTGCATGTTTGAGAAGGCGCCTACCGTGAGTTTTGATCGATCTCATTCTCATCAAGGCAGGACTAACTATCTCGGACACGGGCAATGTTTCTTTCGAACCGAAACAAGGAGGATCCGGAGAAGAATAAAAACACCGGAGTCGATCATGCAGGGAGGGAGAGATGGAGGAGACTGAGATCTGAACCATAAACACGGAAAGCGCGCACGCACCGTTGCGAGCGCCCCGCGGAGGCTGCCGCTTCCCCCCAAGACCGTCGGCCAGGCATGGCCGTTGCAAGCCCATGAGAGGACGCTCTTCGCGGACGACAGCATAGCCATGCACGCACCGCACGGCCCACTAGATCAATCGCGCGCACCACTACGACGGTCTCGGTCTCGGCAAGAGTTCTTCGGGAACTCGAACCTTCACGGCCGGCAAGCAAATGGCTAATTGCCGAGCTGGATAGGGACGCGATGTGGATGAGAACACCAGCGAGTAATAACCGTTAATAGAAAAACATGGAAGTCGTGGATAAATTGGCAAGTGTTCAATCTGCAGTGCTGTATTCTAGTCCTGTAGTAGTACACGTTCAATCACCACGCCATCGACGCCTTACCGGACAGTGTACTAAGCTACAGGCAGCAACCTTTTCCTGGACGGAGACAGAAGAGTGACGGGCGTGGTAATTGACCTGTGGGCCCGGGACACACGGAGGCCCCACAAGGCAGCGAGAGTACGCAGCTGCGGCTGGTAGGGCGTCTCAACGCGTGCTGGGAGCCACTAGCAAGTCGATTTTTTTTAAAAGAATAATTATATTAATTTTAAAAAATAATTATTTAAAAATAATATTAATTACAAAAATTAATAATCAAAAAATTAATTATAAAACTAGATGCATGTTGTCAATTGGAATGACGATAGGGAGCTCAACAGTACCCAGAACTCTCTGTCACTAGTTGAATTGGCGTCAGGTCCTATCGTCAATTCAAATAGCGACATAGATCTTTTATTTTTTAATTTTAAATTTGGGAAAACCGTCATTTCAAATGGCGATAAGGATTTTGTAAGTCTCGGTCGTCATTCCAAATGGCGACACAATCTCCTCTATAAAAGGCCATCAAAACCCTAAAATTTGGGAAAAACTCATTTTTATTTTTATTTTAAAGAAAGAGGGCGCTGAAGGTAGAGGAGTAGAGGGGAGGAGAGAAGTTAGCGAGGCGCTATCCGTCTGGTCGCCCACCTTTCAAGTAATTTTTTTTAACCAAATAGATTACATAGTTTTGGATGTACAGTTATGTAGTGTAATATGTTGTACATAATCTTTTTTGATTGGTAGTCTAGTTTTAGATATGTGGTTAATCGTAGAAATATTGTTTACGGTGCAATACGTCAAATATGTCGGACGCCACCAACTTCAAAATTTACTACGGTCAAGGGACTATTCTTGAGGGTCCCGGGGGTATTGATTTGCGTTATTTCCAATCGGCGATCGTGCTTCTGCCAAGACTAGAGCAGCGTACATGGGACGCTGTGATGCGATGATTGTTTCACTCATTTGATTTGGATCATGCTGTGTATGATCTGAGATTGAGTTGCCTTGCCCCCTGAGCAACACATCACACATATTGAGAGTTAGTGCAACTCAAGTGAACAAGGTCATGACAGTCATATGTACGCATGGCGAGAGAGGAAGGGTGAGATTTGGTCCTTTTGGCCCAGGCTCATACCAAGTCTACTCTGCATCAGCGGCTGAACAAGAAGGGGTGGTGATGCCGAAGAAGAAGTCGGGGACTCCAGCCACAATGCAGCACACTCTATGGCCGAAGCTCCCGGAGTTGTTGATACTGTAAATGAAGACCCTACGAAAGTAGCTCCTTCAGTCAGGCAAGTTGGTGGGCTTGCTGACAAGGATGAGGAGCTCGAAGTCCTAGTGCAAAGGATGGATCTCGAAGACTGGGACTACATGTCATTGTAAAATGAAAGATCCGATGACGAGAATGATGTGGACCAGCAGACGGTTCTATCCGAGTGGAACAAATACCAGTTCAACAACCTCGTCGTTAACGAAAGCTCCTGTGTTCCGTGGGAGTACGACCAAAGCGAGGTCAGGCAAGGAGTTATGTATAAATGTAAGGAGATCGTGCATGAGGCGGTCAAATTCTGGGCCTTGTCGGTGCGGCGTACATTCACAGTCGTCAAGTCTAACCCAAGATACTACGACGTGAAGTACAACATAGAGAAATACCCTTGGCGAGTGCACACATTTTAGCCTAGGTTGGGCACATACTGGAAATACTCTATAATGGTCTCTCGCACATGTGTCATCGCTGAATCTGTGCAGTCCCACAAGAACTTGTCATCAGGCTTCATAGCCAACCTCATGCACGATGAGATCGTGGATAATCTAGATTTTGAGCTACGGTCCATCATTCGGACGATTAAGGCGAGATTACAGTACACAATCAGCTATGCCAAGGTGTAGAGGGGAAAACAGAAGGCATTGGAATCAATGTTCGGTACGTTCAAGGACTCCTACCACAACCTCCTTGGGCTATTTCGAGTCATACAAGACAGGAATCCAGGCACTCATATCGACATTCAAGATTTCACGCATCCGAAGTGGGCCAATAAGAGGGTACTGAAGTGAGCATTACTGAGGAATTAAAAAATGACAGTTTTTCAAATTTTAAAATTAAAAAAATGAAGAATCTCTATCGCCATTGAATTGGCAACAGGGATATGTCGCCAATTGAACTAGCGACAGGGAGCTCTGGGAACTAGTGAGTCCCCTGTAGCTAGCGGCTAGGCCCCGGTTGCCATTCTAATTGGCGACAGACGTCTAGTTTTGTAAATATTTTCTTCTATTGTTTATTTTTATAATTATCTTTTTAATTAATATTATTTTTTTTTAAAAAAAATTGCTAGCAAGTCTTCATCGCACGGCTCTGCCACGTGGCCGTCGGTAATTAACGGCTCCTAATCCTTAGCCCCTGCGTGTAAAATAAAAAAAAGAAACTCTTTTCTTCTCCACATTTTCTAAGGGAAGAGATCCGTAGATTGGCACTATACCCCGTTCGCTTTCACCGGCCGAAGGTGTTCAATTCTGGTTGTGTTTTGTTTCTTTTTCTTAATCCAGAGGAGGTTTGCCTCCCAGTCTCCCCACCAACCGCAACTACTACTTTTGAGCTGGCGATATGCAACGAGTCCATGATTGCTTATCCTGTAAATTTTTTCGTCTCGATCGATAGCAAGCAGTTGCTTATCTTGTTATCCATGCAGCAGCCCATGACTTGCTGTCTTTACGTGCGCCAAGGCGCGCGCGTTCGAGTCGTCTCAAATGACCCAGATCGGTTGAGGGAACAGATAGACATTCATTATTACGTGGATGGGATCAGCTGACTATATACGTACGTGCACAGGTCACAATGTCCCCACATAACAAAATCAACGAAATCCACTATCTGTCATTTCAAATTTGCTAATGTTGACTATCGGTCATTTCTCCCGCAGAAATCAGCCAATTTTTAAGCCATCTACCTGATTCGTGTTGTGGTTAGTTTCTTTTGGCTTCATGGAAATCTAGCTAGCGATCTAGCCATATATACTCACCCCGTTTGAAAAAAAAAAATCGTTTTGGGATATGTACATTTAAAATTTAGAAATTTTGTTCATCGATATTTTTAAAAAATATTTAAATTAGATACATAAAAATTATACATACAGATTTATCTTCAAAAGTACTATCATAATATTATTAGTTTTTATAAATATATAATAATAATAATTAATAGTTAAAGTTGTATTTTAAAGACTATATTGATGTTCAAAATAAATTATTTTTTTAACTAAAGAGAGTATTTTGGTAGCAAGGGCGGGGCGAAGGCATGGAGTAAAGTGCGGTGGTGGAAGGCAACATGAGGCGACGGTTTGGGACTTGAGAGAAGAAAGGCAGGTGGAGCCAATGGCCCTTGCAGGAGGCGGTAAGTTGGCTGGAGGAGAAATCAACAATCTAATGAGGCTATCTATATATGTAGATGAAAATGGCATTTTTAATGATCGTCATAAGACTACCAAGCACTTTGCACAATCCATTCCGGCTTGCATGGAGCGGTGCAGGCTAGGTTACTCTAGGGCTATGACTGCTACGTAACTAGCATTTTCGTGAAAAGATGTTTGTAGAAACAAATTTCCCTGCCATGCTTCAAGAATTTCAAATTGGTCCGTCTAAAGCTGGTCAGATGGGTGGTATAGTACGGGCATGATGCGGTACATTCTATCTCAGCACGATCCATTGTGGTTCGGTTAATAAGTGGGATGTGTCGTGCCGACCCACATGTCGGGGAGGCGTCCTAGGCACGACCCAATGGCATGTCATGTCGTGTTGGACTGGCCTAAGCTCATCTAGCCCGACGGGCCGTTTCGCCCACTTAGCCCGTTAATCTAAAAAAATCAAAAATAGATGTGAAAATTGTAAAAAAAAATTGAGACAACCATATTAAAAATGTAGTAAAGAGCTTTATTAATGTTCAAATGGCTACATCGTTAAAATCTTTGCCTAATAAAAACTAAATATGAGAAAACTTTAGCAAATGTAATAAACTATAACCTATAGCTCTGCATACATCCTTGTTATACATGTCGTTGTCTGGATACATATTTTTTAACACCTCCGACAACTCTAAATTTTTCACAGAGTGTTGTGTTCATAAATCAGTTTATTCTCAGGCCTTCACGGTTAGAAGTATCTCTACAATGTCATTTGTGAGATTTGTTCATCTCTCCTCTAATATTCTTCTAGAAAGACTGAAAGCCGACTCAGAGGAAACCGTCGAGACATGAACAGTTAATACATCACGTGTACGTATGAATAGCATAAAATATGTTAAATTATGAGCTTACCACTATTGTAAAATTTAAAATATTCTAAGTTAAAATTCATCGTTTCGCTATTCAGATAAATGGATAGTTTGTCACTTTTTATATTTTTGGCTAAGCAGACGGCGCTGTAGAATAAAAAGATCTGAACTCGGGGAAAGAGTTACCGGTTAATAATAAAGCATCCAAATAGAAGTCGTGGATAAATTGGCGAGTGGTCAATCTGCAGTGCTGTATTCTAGTCCTGTAGTAGTACACGTTCAATCACCACGCCATCCACGCCTTACGGGACAGTGTACTAAGCTACAAGCAGCAACCTTTTCCTGGACGGAGACAGAAGAGTGACGGGCGTGGTAATTGACCTGTGGGCCCGGGACACACGGAGGCCCCACAAGGCAGCGAGAGTATGCAGCTGCGGCTGGCAGGGCGTCTCAACGCGTGCATCTGGCGAGTTCATCCGCTGCCTTCGGCATCTGCTTCCGCAGCCTTCGCATCCGGATTCCGCCGGCCTCCTCGTGCGCCGAAAGCCCTTCGGCTTCTGCCGCCTCAGCTTGCGCCGGCCGCACTAGTAGCAAGAAAATCCATCTGTTTAGCCTCTGTTTTTTTATAGTAAATTTGTGGATTAAGCTTCTGACATTAAGTTTATAGATGAGGAATATTTGCATTTTAGCTTTTGATCTTCAGATTGTTCTTGCATCTTGAGTTCATGCTAGTTCTGGTTAATATTGTGTTTGTGATCTTGAATGAAATAATCTGTTAAATGCGATAATGATTAGTAGCATATCTCGATGGTATTGTCAACTGCTATTCTGAAATTGTCTTTGCGTATCTTGCTGCAAGTCTCTGTTTTTCTAGTGGTTCGAATCAGGGGCGGATCTGAGCCTCGGGCAGGGTGGGCTGTAGCCTGAGGCCCAGCAAAAACAGGAGTGCAATTTTTTTTAAAATATATATGCCCAATATACTATAAGGTAGTATCCAGCCCGAGGCTCAGCCGGTCCACCTTCCACGCCGGCCCACGCCCCCTAGCTCCCTCTCACGCCGGCCTGCGACGCCTGGACGACCTAGTCCCCTTCCTCCACTGCAGTGAGGTGAGAGAGCTGAGAGCAGACTTAATCCCCTCCTTCCTCCACGCCCTCGGCGACTCGCGATCTGGCCACCAACCGCCGCCTGCCGCCCACCCCTCCCAGCTGAAGTTCCTCCCTGGTGCTTTCTTCTTCTTTAATTCATTTTCCCAACCGAATACTCCCTGGCTCTCCTCTTCTACCTCATGCTTTCTCCCCAATCCCCATCCTATTTATTTCTCCTGGGATTTGCTCCGGCCAAAGCTTGCCATCGCGCCTCCCTAGCCCGACGCCGCCTCCCCCCGGTTGTGCCCGCGCCATGCCCCCGGCGTCGCCCTCGCGCCTCTGCTTGGTCGGCCGCTTCCTCTTGACGTCCAGTAGCGCCTCGTCGTTCCTCTTGTCGTCCCACCGCCCGTGCGTGTGCGTCTATGGACGGCTCGGCCCGCCGTTCTCTGCAAGCTCGCCGCCAGCCACCCCTCGCGGCTGTGCTTGGCTCGGCTGCTCGGCCCCTCGCCGCGCTCGGCTCTGGCCGTCGCGCTCTTAGCCCTGACTTGATGTGCCTCCGCCCTCGGCGCCACACCGTGCGCCTCCGCGCCTCGCCTGTCACCTCCGTGGTTCCGTCCGGCCGGCGCCACGCCCTCGCCTCGCCGCTCAGGTAGTCGTCTACTCGTATGAACTCTGAAGACTGAAGTAGACAGACAAGTAGTTCTTGCCTCTTGGCTTCTTGCATGGCAGATATGGCTCACTCACTTACCGATTTCATACTAGGCCGTGAGCTTGAGCTGTGGTGAATGCACATGGATGCCACTGCTAGGATGTGTGCCATCTCTTCTGGATCATATCCAACATCAAGAGAAGGATCCACTAGCTCTCATGTTGTTCGAGTCGATCAATGGTTTTGCCTTTGCAGATGATGAAGAACAACTTGTGAGTTGTGAATTCAAAGGGTTTTCAAGTATATAACTATATCACTTAATGTTATCCTATTCATGCATGTATTCTAGACTTACTATTAAATTGTCAGTTTCCACTTTGGCTCTTTATATGACCAAGCAATAATATTCAATGAAATGATTGGAATATGTATATATATAGAGTAAATCAGAGCAAGTTTTCATTTTACCCATATTACTAGGCTTCCAACTATTGACGAAGAAATAGTGGGCTAAGTTACAAATGAAATCTTTGTTATTTAGATACTCAATTTGTATATCTAAGATGTTATATTATTTATGTTTTGCTATGTTTTTCTTATTATATTTTATGTTAAAGCATGAAGCATTTGTAGCTTTTTTTTTTGTTATGTCTTGGTGTAGGTATTAGCGTTAGTTTTAAGATGTTATCCTATTAGAAATTAGCTCGAGGCTTGATCAAATCCTAGATCTGCCACTGGTTCGGATACATTAATGTATTATGTGTTGGGTTGGATGTACTAGCACTGTTACGGAGTGATTTGATCCTCTGTTAAGATGAGAATTAACATATATTGATTGTCTTGCAAATAAGTTATGTTCCCTGATGAGCAATTTTTTTCTATCTGTGTTTCATCTGGATGAGGAATATATTATTATTTTTGATATAAATTGTGGACTCGTATGAAATAATGATTGAATTGATTCATAATTTGGTCAGCTAGTGTTCTTCATAGATTAATTGAAGTTCTATGTTGCTAAAGCAACATCTATTATGTAGGTTAATTTATTCAGAACAACTAGACAATTTTTTATGTATAATTCATGCATCTATTGACTGGCCCAAGAAAAGTCAATATTTGGCGGAATTATATATGCAACTGTGGCAACAAATATGTAACAGTTATCAAGTTTTCATGTGAACAATAAGTCGGACCAAAGTAAGGAATATTGTTTGATAGGATTTACTATTAGTATTTGATTGCTACATCAATGTTACCACTTGCAAGTTAATATTTATGTCCAAAGACCAAATATTAATGTAGCGTTAGGTATCTTGTATGATGGAATATACCAAATTATGAATCAAACTTTAAGTTTATTATTCATGTCCTGATATGAGCATTTTTTCCATTCTTCTATGTCAGCTGCAAATCCTGCTTCCAATATTTCTGCTAGCATCAATTCTATTCCTATGTTTACTGGTGCAAACTTTAAAGAATAGAAAGAGAATATTTTGATCGTTCTTAGGGTAATAGATCTAGACCTTGCACTTTGTAAAGAACAACATGCTGCTCTTGTGGTAATAGCTCTATTGACGAAAAGATGGAGTTTGAGAAGTGGCATCGTTTAAATCGCATGAGTCTTATAATCATGAGGCGTGCTGTTCCGAAAGTTTTTCGGGATAGCACATCAGAACTGGCCACTACAGCTAAGGGTTTCCTTGACAGTCTTGAGCAAAGGTTTGCCAAAAATGAAAAGACTGAAACAAGTACGCTTTTGGTAAAACTTATCTCAATAAAGTATAAAGGTAAAAGAAACATAAGGGAGTACATCGTGAAATGTCTCATCTTGTTTCAAATTAAAGACACTCAAGTTAGAGCTATATGCGGATTTGCTCATGTATTTAATTTTGATATCCCTTCCTGTACACTTTAATCAGTTAAAGGTGAGCTATAACTGTCAAAATGATAAGTGGTCCCTTAATGAGCTCATCCCCTATTGTATGCAAGAAGAGGATAGACAGAAATAAGATAGAACAGAAAGTGTTCATTTGACTATGACCCCCTAAAGTCAAGAATAACAAGAGAAAGAGCAAAGAAACTGCAAGTGTGCCATCCATAAAGAAGAAATAAGGGCATAAATTGGCTTGTTTCTTTTGTAAGAAGGATGGCCATGTAAAGAAAGATTGTAGCAAATATCATACTTGGCGTGCTAAGAAAGGTACGATTCTTGCTATGGTTAGCTCTTAGGACAACTTAACTTCTATGTCTGAACACACTTAGTAGTTAGACTCTGGTGCAACATCTAACATCAGTGTGTCCATGTAGGGTTACCTGAACTGCCGAAAGTCAAGTGCTGCTGAAAGATTCATATATGTGGGCAATGGCAAGAAGGTCGAAGTTGAGGCTATAGACACATTTAGGTTGCTGTTAAAGATAGGATATTATCTACATTTGAAAGAGACTTATATTGTACCATCTTTTATGCGGAATTTGGTTTCTATTTCTGTATTGGACAAATCAATACAGAAATATAAACTAAATTATTGAGGAAAGGGCAAATCAAAATAATATCCATGAGGTTAATGCGTGTCATTAAGGAGATCCACTAGAGAAAGAACATTAATTTAAAATAAAGTTTATGAAGGGGATTTATTTTCTCTTCCCTTGGTTATTCCTAATAATGATCAGGATCAGGTTATTTTACCCGATATTATTGAAGAAAATGCAAATCAAAATAATATCCATGAGGTTCCTCCACAAAATGATGTTCTTACAGAAGAACAAACTCATCAACCTCAAGAGCTAGTGTCATTAAGGAGATCCACTAGAGAAAGACGAAGTGCAATGTCTGATGATTACATTATCTTTCTTCAGAAAAATGAGACTTGTTGTGAAATTTTGGGAGAAGATCCTGTCAATCTCCAAAAGGCCATGCAAAGCCCAAATTCAGTTAATTGGATCAATACCATGAGTAAAGAGTTAAAATCTATGAAGGACAATGACGTTTGGGATCTTGTCTCATTGCCAGAAAGAAAGAAACCCATTGGTTGCAAATTGATATTTAAGACCAAACAAGATTCAAAAGGCAATGTGGAAAGATATAAGCCTCGTCTTGTTGCAAAAGGATGTACTAAAAAAGAAGGCATAGACTATAAAGAGACTTTCTCTCTGGTAATTACCCACTTTTGCACGGAACAAAACCCCCAGGCTCGCCCGAAACCCTAACCGTAGCGTGCTCCCACGGCCCCGCCCGGTCCTCCCCCCTGGCTGCTCCCTCCTCCTCCCGAGCGATGCCGCCGCCTCCCTCTCCTTCTCCTAGAGCGGACGTCGCCCGCCTCCTCCGCCTTCGAGCGGTCGTCGCCCTCTCCTTCCCCTCCCGCCCTGAGCAGCGGTCATCATCCACCTCCTCCTCCTCCTCCTCCGAGCCACCACCACCCACTCCGTCCTGCCCCAGCGTGGCCGCCGCAGTCGTCGATTTTTTATTTTGTTTTATTTTTTCAATATTATTTTTGTGTCCTTTTTCCTATTGTAAATGAATTATTTATGTAATTAATGTTTATTGTAATAATTATTTACTGAAATAATTGTTTTTTATTATTAATTTTCGTTATTTACGTTAATTGTCGCTAATTAGGTCAATTGCGTTAATTATCGTTAATTGTGGTCAATTGTCGATAATTATAGTAGTTATCGTTGATTGTGGTGGTTGTCGTCCATTACGTTAATCGTCGTTAATCGCGGTATTTGTCATAAAGTGTTGTCAATTGTCGTTAGTTGTTGTTAAATGGCATCAAACAAGTCACCATTCGCCTCGGAGGCATTTCAGATATTTTTTAACTTAGAAGCTCCAGCTAACCTACCTAAAAGCTAGACAATCAAACACCAAAACTCTTCAGCTCAGCCGTTTAGCCTAACCGAAAGCTATTTTTTTTTAAAAAAAACTGCAACAGTACCCAACAGGTCCGTAAGTGCGCAGTTCTCACAGTTTCCATGGTAGGCTGCAGCTTGACATGGACATGACGCTAACATGCATGGACGAAAACTTGACGGGTCGTTTACGATGGCCGACGATCTGACGAAAACTTGACGAGTGGTTTACGTTTACGGTTTGACTTCACGATCTGACGATCTCAAATTTTCTTTTGCGAGTCTTCGGTATTCTGATTCTGAATAAGTGTTGCCGGCTGCATGCCGTTGTTGTTTTTAATCCGCGGGCCGGACCTAATTCCTGTGTTTTGGGTCAGATAGGTGCCATTTAAGCCCTCCAAATTGCAAGGTGGCCGATTAGGCTATCCTGCGTATTCGGCCCACAGGCAACTCTACTCGCCCCGCCCTGCCAAAGCGCCACCGTCCTCCTCCAGCCGCAGCCGCGCATCCGGAACGCGCATCTCCTCGCGGGCTGGAACGGCCGTGCAGCCTGTGATGCAGCCTGT
Organism: Hsuehochloa calcarea; assembly: GCA_036346395.1. Lineage (NCBI taxonomy): Eukaryota > Viridiplantae > Streptophyta > Magnoliopsida > Poales > Poaceae > Hsuehochloa > Hsuehochloa calcarea. The sequence goes on from CM070597.1 coordinate 36,310,682, forward strand.
TCTGTAGCCGGACGTCCGGCTACGCGAAAGCCGCAGTTGGCCGAAGAAGCCGTAGCTCGTCCGTGACGTCCAGTAAGTGGCCCGGCGCACCGTGCGGCCGAGCAGAACCACATGCTGCCGGTGAGTCGGTGACCGCGCCCGTACGGGAGCAAAAATAAAATAAAAAAACTGAGTTCTATTAATTATAAATCGATGGAACCTCTATGCCCTGCTTCACTCCGTGTTGGCCGACGAGAGCGTCCATGCCGATCGCATGAATATTTGTTACTAGAAGAAGTGTTCACGCTGAACGAATTGAAATGCGCTGGACATACGCCGCTCGCTCACGGGATCGGCACGGCCGAAGGCCGTGCCCACTCCACGGATGGATTGGGCCAGCCACTCGTGATACTTTCACGCGCATAGCACCACTCGGCACACCGTTTCGTAAGGTGACTTGTTTTTTTTTAAAAAAATATAAGTTATATTATTTATTCATTGATCCATCAATATTCAACCATACGACACATCAATCTCTACGTAAATTCAATGATCACAATAATTAACTTAAACTTCAGAAAATTTCAGATGACTTCGCAAGGTGATTGATTTTTTAAATATAAGTTATTTTTTATTCATTAATCCATCGATATTCAATCATACGAGACATCAATCTCTACACAAATTCAATGGTCACAATAATTGATTTAAACTTAAGAAAATTTCAGACGACTTAAAAATAGCAAATATGTTTTAGTTTTTGGTGTATTCTGTGTATCCACTTTGAAACAAGGTGCAAATGATCATGAAAATATCCGAAAATAATTGGTTAGATAAGTCATGACGCGATCAAGCATCTTGCAAAAATTTAACTGATAACGTGTTGTACATTAGGAGAAACAAAAGAGACAAAGTTCATTGAATAGTAGCCTTTCCTTTTTCTTTTATTTTCGGATTTCACTTTCAGCAGGATTTTTCTTTTTGGTTTCTCCATGTGTAGATTGAAGTTAGATTTAAAATTTAGTGGCATGGTAGATTGGTTATATGTCAATGTTGTCAAAGTTTTTCAAAATTTTCATGACCATTTGCTTCTTTGTGTATTTCGAAGAAAATGTATGGGGAAATTCATATATTCCCACCGTCCGCATGACATTTAAGCCCAGCCCATCGGTCTCCTGCTGCAAGGAACCTAGCCGGTGCTCAGTTGCCCCTCCGTTTTCGCTAATGGTGCCTCCTTTTCTCTGAGTTTGTCAAGTATAAGTGAATTGTACATTTTTCTTATCAACTTAAGTTTTTAGGTGAATTGATTGGTGTATGCAACTCAATATAGTATTCAAGTCGAGAGATCTTGAGTTCAAGACTCGGTTGGCGTAATTAAAAAAATTTAATTGCAGTTCACTTCTATTTCACATCTTAGATCCGTGAGAGCCTATACGTTAGGTAAAATGTTGAAGTATAAGTGAATTGTACCCCTTTCTTCATCAACTTAAGTTTTTGAATGAATTAGCCGATACATACAACTTAATAGAGTTATGTCATCCCACTATTCCCATGCTCCGATATCGATCGATCGATCGAAGCTGCTTGCATGTTCGCCCCCATTCGAATTCCTTGGCCGCCCTAGCTAGATCTGCTCCTCTTATGTCTTATCATCCCACGTGCAGATGGCTGCGGGATGGCAAACAAATGGGATGGGATCGCATGCTGCTAGCAGTAGTAGACCCCCATCAGTCCTAACAAACAAGACGGACCCATGCGCTTGGGCTTGTGCTCCATTAAAGTACTTTGCACCTACATAGAGCATAGTTTTATCTGCATATTTATTAGATGGAATTAAGGACCGGTTTGCTGTGCAGTGTGGAGTTTAAATAAATTTCGTTTGTTATTCGAAAGGCAAGAATATCCATTTGTTTTGTAGTATGGTTTAAAAAAGGCGGCAACTACGTACACGAGAAAAATATTTAAAAGCAATTTATTCCTTTGTTTTCTTGATCTTTTGTGACTGTGGGAAGCATTCCGTCGGCAAGTTAAGAACATATATTGTCGTCAGCCAGCCATATTCGAATTCCCTGTGCATATATTCCAATATCTCATCTGATCTGATGCGCAGGCAGAAAGCAAACCCAAGGACAATGTGTAGAAGCGAGCGAGACGGAAATCCACAGCTAAGATCTCCCCGCATGTGTGTCCTCTGCTGCAAACCGCCCGTTTGCGCCCTCAAATCAACCGTGACACGACGGTACAGTGCGCGAGCAGTTTAATTCGGAAACAATTCGCTTGATCGCCGGTACAGTTCTTGATCGTCTCGTGCGTGTCAAGCCCGGTACGTAGAATAGGATTTGGTTGTACGTCCGAATAAATCGTTGCATATTTGCAAGATAGGTACGAATAATCACCAGCAAACGGATCTATAATTCCAAACCCTATCTCAGTCCAGTGCACGGGGAAGTGGACCTAGTCACTGTTGACATGGATTCCATAAATAAATAAATATAAAAAAAATCATTTGTACCCATAGAAAAGAAGCATCCTATGTGAAACATGTGGGTTCACCAGGGGGCTTAAGGCCACGTTTGGATGGCTACCGTATTTTGCCGTACCTAGTTGTCGCGACTAAATCGGTTAGGCAAAATTTGGTTGGAAAACGTGTCCATGACAAGTGGGCCAAGGTTATAAGAAACTACGGCATGCCACAAATGTGGCCATGAGCCGAACGATGGCCACCAAAAGAATTAGTGATGGGGCTATACACACATCATTCAAATAATTTTTGAGGTAAACCTTATTAATATTTTTGCGACCATTGGATCAAAATCTGATGGATCTCTTCTCTCTCTTTATTTCCTAGTGTGCCACCATTTCGCCAACAAGATACCACCCCACTGACAAGCCACCTCTCCTCACTCCACCCGATGCAATTTTTTCAAAATAATATATTTTTAAATAGAATTACATAAATAAACACATGTTTTTATAAAATTACAAAAATGAGCTTTCGTCGTCATTTCAAATGGCCACATGCCTCCTGTCGCCAGTTGGATTAGCGATAGGAGCCATGTCGCCAACCAAACAGTGTTAAATGTCTTTATACCCAATTGGAATGGCCACAGAGACGTAAGTCGTCATTTGAAATAGTGACACGGTCTTGTCACTAAACCAAACAACAGCATCATGAGCTGAATTTTTTTGACATAAATAATTGAAATAAATTTATATTTATATTTTTTAGAGAATGCAACTGCAAATTTTACATATTTTACGTAGTTTTGTCGTAATATCTTGTAGTATTTAAAGAAGCTGGAGTTTGTTGACAGCGTGGATAAACCCCTTATATATTAATTGCACCCGAATTTTTTTAATCGAGTGTAGTGCTTGCACAACCGATTATTTTTGAAAAAGAGAATAAAATATTAAGTACAGAACAACTTAGGAGTTAAATTTAGAACATGAGATTTCAACTACGACAATAAGACTTCATAATATAGGTGCAAATTACATGGCGCAGAGGCTTTGGTTACGTGCATTTGTTTCTCTCGATCAAAACGACAACATGCAAGAATCATCAACCCGATCTACACGTAGAATATATGTGCGCCTTTCTAAATCGAAAAAACTGGTGGATCGGAAAGAAGTTAGTCCTGACGGCCCATCGCCGCCTTCCCCTTTCTGCGGCAGACCTGTGGCTGTAATGAGTCCCAAAGGCAACCCTGTACTGGGCTTCCATGAGCTCCTCACGAGTAATCACCCGCTTTGGAGGAGCATAGGGGACCATGGGTGCCTCCCCCTTGTCTGTCGTGCGGTCGGCCCGATCGTCCTGAGCATGTTGTTCGAGGGTCCTCCAATACCACCTTGGATTCTTGGGATCCATCAGTGCATTTCCCTTGTTTTCTCTGCTCCCGGGTACGTGAGGTTTACAGCATTGGAATGTCTTGGGTGGGAGCACGTAGTTGAGCATGCACTTCTACTCGATGAATGCCCTGTCATATTTCTCCGGGTTGTCGATCCATTGAAAGAAAAAGCAATGCTCCTCCAGCTGTCGTTATGCACGAATGAAGTTAGCGATATGTGAAATGCAACATACAATAGGAAAAAACTAATTTTTTTGCTGAAATAGCACTGTTTCGAGCGGCATTAGCAAAAATGGCACCCTCGTAGCCATTTTTTGCAAAATTGGCGCTCGAGACCATTCCTTGGTGGCACGAACAGCTCTCATACTGCCATGTGGCCTCATCCGCACCACCTTGGGACTAATCCGCCTTCTTCGTCCCTCCCCAGGATGGATCTGCCACCTCGCCGCTTCGTCCGTCCCTCCTTCGGACGGAGCCGCCACGTCACCGCTCGTCTGTGCCTCCCTGGGACGGACACGCCAAAGTGCTTTTTGTCTTGTCTCTATCCCGTTGTGTCTTGTCCATCGGTCTGTCTCCAAACGATGCTGTCCCACGCGTGCAATTCTCTTCCGATGACCTACCCTCTCATCCTCATTGTAAATGCGAAGCTACGAGCGAGACCCTTCGCTCACAATCATTTTCGCTCGCACTCTCTCGCAGTTTCGATTTCCTTTTCGCCGTGGATCAAGTGTTGTCTAGAGCGGTCATTAGTGGTCATATTAACAAGTAATTTTTATGTATTGTCTTTATTAAATGTATAGTTTATTAATTAGTTGTAGTTATTTAGACGTAATTAATTTAGTCCTTATTAAATTTGTGTTATATAGTTAGTTGTGATAAATTAGGTCATAATGAATTAGTCGTTGTTATATTAATCCTTTGTATTTATTCGTGGCCTAGTTAATTAGTTACAATTTAATTAGTCCTAATCAGTTAGTGCCAGTTAGTTAATTAATTAGTTACAATTAATCACTTGTAGTTAATTAGTCGTACTAATGTACCCATAATTAATTTAAACATAGTTAGTCAGTCGTAATTAATTTAGTGACTCCATGTAGTGCTAATTATCTATTTGTAATTAATCTGCAGTAAATAATTAGTCGAAATTAATTTAGTGGTATTTATTTCGTTATTAAGTCATAACTATCCTTTTCTAATTCATTTACAATAATTAATTAGTTTGAATTAATTAAGATGTTTTTAAATACTTGGATTAATGTAATCCTACCTAATTAGTCACACTTAATTTGGTCGTACTTAATTAGTGTATATTTTTTATTGTCTGTTTTTTAGTCCTATTTTTAGTTTATAGTAATTCATTGTCATTATTAATTTATTCACTGCTAATCTGTGTCTTTGATCTCTTGCAAGTCATGTATCTACCAGGGCTACTGGAACCCTTCTACGACGAGCATCACCGGTGCTAGCTGTGGATCACCGGGTACGCAGATGGCCCTCCACCCCTAGCACTTCGGTCTGAGAAGCATTATTGGGAGCTTGATGATCGCTACGTCCTAATCCTTCAGGGCACTGGCTTGTTGCCCTTTGTGAGGCTGCTCTCGGTCGGACGATACTTCACCCTAGACGTTAGTGTGATATCGGCCCTTGTCGACAGGTGGAGACCCGAGACTCACACATTCCACTTTTAGTGGGGAGAGATGACGGTCACTCTCCAGGATGTCTAGTTCTTGACCGGACTCCCGATCAGGGGTGAGCCACTTGTTCCTGGTCGTCTGTCGGCGGACAGAAAGGCCCGGTTGGGGGATCGGTTTTGCATACCTGTTCCGGACAGCGCCTGTTGTATCACTCGGACCTGGCTGAGGAACTTCAGTCAATACCCGCCAGATGCACCTGACGAGGTTGTTAGGACACACCTCGTCACACAGCTTCTCCATCTCTTCATTTGGGCCATGTTTCCCACTACACAGGGCGATTGGGTGTACCTCAACTTTGTTTGCATCGCCTAATCTTTGGCCGATGCGAAGGCTGGGGCCATGCCTCAGTACTATTTGGGGTTAGTTGTCCTCTACGCTACGTACATGGGGTTGTGTGACGCTTTGCGGCACCATAGCGGTGTGAAACCGAACCTTGCCGCGTGCTACGTGCTTCTGCAGCTGTGGAGTTGGGAGCACTTCCCTGTTGGGCGACCCTCCTTGGGAGAGTAGTGCACCCGTACCCCGAGTTGCACGACCCGATCGATGGGCCCACTATGGGCTACTGGTGGACTGTCACCCAGTTACGCTGGTCCAAGGACAGATCGACGAGGTACTACTCGTTGTTCCACAACAAGTTCGTGTCATTGCACGACAACAACATCATATGGGCTCCGTGGACCCCAGGGTTCGTACACACGATAGCACCGCACGGACTATTCGTGCAACGCACGCAGTACGCCAGATTATGGGCGACAACCTGCCACCTGGTGTTCACCCACATGGTGGAGCCTTACGCGTCGCAACACATAATGTGTCATATTGATTTGTACCAGGTTGTGCCCCCCTCCCGTCGGCAGTTTGCTGCAGCAATCCATCCTCTTGTGAGTCCAATTCCATCTAAGTATTGTTGGCATTTCATACCCACGTTGCATGTTACGTCTGAACCTTCTCGAATGCGGGAAAGAGGGGTGTCAAGCATGAGTGGATTATGACTTGGGCGAAGACGGCGCACGTCGAGGTCATACAGGAGTAAAGACCGTACGATGTACAAATGTATTGCCAATACATGGAGTGGTACATACCATAGTCGCGCTCGGACCATTTGAAATGGTAACATGACTGGTGAGTGATGTCTACTCATGATGAAAAGCTGGTTTGGGTTGTCGTTTCGGTCTGAAAAAATGGTGTGACAGTGTGTGATCAATTCATTCTTTCATCCTGGAAGGGTGCTACAGGCCAGAACAAAGGTATAGTGTAATATTATGCTATTTTAATTTGATATGAACCTAGCTTAATAGCTTAATTTTATTATGGTATTGTAATGTGAAGTGAACATGACTTCATAACTTAGTTTTATTTTGGTATTGCAGTAGTATACAACATATGATACTTAGCCTTATGATCTTAGCTCGTCTCATTGATTATATTTGTGCCTTGTCATGTTACATGCGAACATGTGTTAAAGACCTCTATTCATTTAATCATGCACCATCTTGGATACATAAATTCCCTTCTACAGACAACGAAAACTACTTTATACATATTGCACATACTACCAGAAGGATACACACACACAAGCTTGTTGAGCCACTTCAGGTGGTCAAGAATCCTATCCAGGCACTTGTTTCCAGGTGGCATGCTCACCATTGGATAAGATGGAGCTACAGGTGGACGTTCAACTACACTTTCCACCACGACACCAATAGAGCCCGCCCACTGAAAGTACTTGCATCCATCGGCCTAAAATCCACAAGGAATAGTAAAAAAAAAAGATGTGATGAAACAAACCAAAAATTCACCAACATTCAAGAACATGATCTTCGGTGTTGGAGTACATGACATTTGCTTGGACCACGTAGGAGTTGAACGCATTCCCACGCCACGGCTTATCGAACTCAATGTGGAGGCAGCCGAGGAGAGAGTAGTGGGACAAGTGCAAGTAGATGAGAAGAAAAGGGCATGGAGTTTAGTTGGTTGGATGGGCTTGAGCTCTTGCTCGTGCGCCTACTAGGTTGTCACGACCTCGATGTCGTAGTTTGAGACCCCGTAGCCCCTCCTCCCAACCATGCTTACACCCTGTCAAACAATAAGACATGTATTTAAATGTAATGCAAATGCAAAGATGGTACATGACGAGGAAACCAACCTGGTCATTGCAAAGGAATGGATATCCCTTGTGCTCCTGCGTCGTGAACACATGGAACTAAGGTCTTTCATCCGCGCCGCAGATCGGTGGGGAGGTAAGTTATATGCAAATTTATGTCCTATTTTTTTAACACTCCTTACGTTGTACCAACTACCAACGTCATGTCGCCCTACAACCACACGTTTGTTGGAATGCATCTCTTCTACCATCTGTACCCTATTAGACTGGCGCTCCCCCTCAGCCATCCGCATTGCACTTCCTGGAGGTAAGAGATGTTTAGTTCATGCCCTAGATTTCTATGTGCCCTCACATCATTCCATCTTACAACCTTCATTTGAGCGTGGGGGTGACGGACATCCTTCAACCGATGAGGACACACCCATCCCAGTTACTACCAGGGATCATTACACAGCACTAGGGTTTGGACGTAGCACCCAGGGCAGCCAACCCTGTCGTACGCTGGCCAGTACGAAGTATCGTATGAGGGTAAGAGCTCCTATGGGATGGTTGACACTTCGCACGTTCAAGGCCAGAGCTCCTTCGCAGGATCGAACTTGCAGACAACGTACCTTGGGGCCGGACCACCCGGAGTGCATTCATGGAGTCCTTCATTCATGACATAATTGCAGGTGATTCCCATTTTGGCATGTCTCAACTGGCCGACATCGGCGTTGGACAGACTTAGCCGGGCCAAAGTCAACTTATTGGCGCACCTCCGCACACTCAACGGTCTCTGTACCCCCTCCGAACCGATACACGCTCTCGTGAATATTCATCGCTTCGAGCAGCTCTGCCCGGACCACCTTTTACTGGTATCTCGACGGGTCTAACCCATCAAGTCCGGTTCGTATGAGACCATCGCCGTAAAACACTACCATGTTTTGCAAGTTTGAAATTACCTAAAGTAACAACAACCCGAATTACAGTATGCAATATAACAAACAAGGTATATAATTAACACTAATTAATTAACTTTACACGACTATTTACATATGCTTATTTCTTCAATTCTCACTAATAAAATAAGACTAAACAGGAAAATCACTAACTAATAAAATAGTGCCATTTAGGAGTAATAACTCGCTGATCTCCAACTTGCTGTCCTCGTCCATAGCAGATCTGATTGCTAATTTGTCCTTGCTGCTGGAACATTTAAATTAAGTTAGTTCTACAAAATCTAATTATGGATAAAAGACTAAACCCTGGAGGAGTTTCACCTTTTTGGGCTTTGAATACGAGAACTTTCACCTATAATGATACACAGATGAATAAAGATCTTGGATCCCCTCTACATTGTGTCTCTTTTTGATGTTCATTTCATGATTAGATTAATCGCTTCTCAACTACGGTGTTTAACCGAATGTACGTATTGCAATTTTCTCCCGGTCGGTAGCACTGTCATCGTATCATATCTTGCGTGATTGAAGCGTTTGGCAAAATTACTACGTACTACTCCGGCTGCTTCACAGTGAGCTAATAAAGATCGCACGATCTGTGGACAATGATTGCCCGAGGCTTGTCACCCGCGCGTCGGGCACGTCATGTGGGCAGCATCAGCATAACCACAGGACTAAATCCACGCGAATGATGAGAGACAGCCCAGTACCCATGGACGGATAGACGGATGGTCCCTGGATCTCGCGCCAGCCGCGACCACTGCACTCGTCGTCGCCAATTAATCCACCCATTACTAGTTGTATATAGACAAAATCTTACAGATCAAATCTCTGCGCAGTTTATTTTGACGTACGTGCCCTGCCCTGCCCTACCAATCTGCCGTGTGCCGTGTGAATTGAGATTTTGAGAATCCCATGAGTTCGATCGAATACCACCATCGCGCGCGTCGCTGTCCAGATCGATTCACAACAGTCGCAGCATGTGTGCTGTGCACTGTCCCGACTGCATCGGCTAAGCAGGCTGCAGCCGAACCTACGGACAAGACGCACATTCTTTCCAAGAAAAGCGGCTGGCACAGCTATAGCTTAACGCCTGAGCAACCTGCAGCATGGCCCATGCATGTCAGGCCCGGCCGGCAGATGGAAGGAAGGAGAGATACGGCTGCTCGTGCGTGCGTTGTTCAATGATGATGATGATTAGGATTTGGGAAAGTCAAGGTTGGAAGAGAAAAAAAAAGATTTTGTTTTTAGTGTGCCGATCGATGATCAGATGCGAACGGCCGGGCCGGCTGGCCGCGACTCGCGCGGTGCCATGCCATGCGCCGGGCGGGGAGGCACGCGACGCGTCGAGGCGCGGGGGCGCCACATTTAACTGCCGGGAGGCAGAGCGCGCGCGCGCGGTGTGACCTGTGTTAACTCGTTAGACTATTTTCCGCTTCGTTTCATCGCGTTCACGGGAAACCGGCCGGCTTTCTCATGCAGTTTGGCTGCCTAGCTCCGTCTGCTGTGCTGTGCTGTGCTGTGCTAGTCCAAGGTAGGTAGGTGAGGTGGGACGGTAAGGCCCGTGTGTGCGATTAAGGCCAAGCTTCCTCCGATGGATGGATGTATGGATGGACTGCTTGTATGTTGTCGCACGATATTCTACTCTGTACGCAGTACATATTTTTCAGTCTTGACTATGGTAAGTGATAACAAATTCTACTACGTATAGAGCTACGTACTATGAGAGAGATTTAAACTCTGTATAGCGCTAGAAGCATCTAGTTATATCAAAACCCCAGAGACTGGTCTAAACTTAATTACACGAGTACGATAGTTGCTAGCACCAACGCACAATGGCACATCATTATATTGGTAGTTCGGCACTGAATACACGTACTATTGTCCTCTCAAGAGTTAAGAAAGCAGAGAATTTTTCAAATTAATGGTTGAGTAGTGTCTACGGACAGCTTAAACAGAGCCTCACTGTTGCATCCGACCCAACTGCCAATTCTTATACCACCGCCACCAACAAAGTCCTTTATATCAGTAAAAAGGTTAACCTTGATCGTGGTTAATTCCTTGAGATTCATACGATTTCTTCAGATTAATGGAAGTTCTTTTTGTCTATTCTCCCGTACCTATCCAAACTTTCAATTTTGAGATAAGCTGTATTGCACCCATATTCTTCCACCATTTTTTTTTGCATTGCATTGCTTCTAAGTTTTACACCTGCAGTTTCGAATAACTCCAGCACCAGCAGGCAGTTATTATCAGAGAGCGGTTCCAGATTCGTTCCATCGATCCGTCTTTGAAGCGGGACAAAGTACGTGGTCCGGTGGACGACCTCGGACGGTTACTGTAGCCCCCGATACCGGACAGCTGACTTCAACATAACTGCCAGCGCGAGCCACGACGATGCCATCAGAAAACACGGCCAATTTGCCCGGAGATGATCGATCATGGCCCCGTCTCTAGCAAGTAAGTACGTACGCGAACGTCCCTGATCAACGAAAAGATCATCATATTTGTTCCCTTGCGTCGCCTCGCCCCGCCCCGGCCCAAACTACGTACCCGCCCCGAACCTCCTTTTACGTGTCACGACTTGCTCATGTCCATGCCCTCGCTCACACAATCCGTACGTATACCGATAGATCAAAACCGATAACAACTTACTTTAATTTCGACCACCTAATAATTACTCAACGATCGAAAATAAAACGACAGCTGATGAGTAGTGTGATCACGCAGAAACCGCCATTAATTATCCGGCAATACGATGAGGTTCTAGAGCGTTAGACAACTAGTTAAGCCGAGTGGACGTGCGAAAATTGTCCTTGGTTAATCAGCGTGCAACAGAACAGGAGAGAGAGGCTCGATCGCTCTCCCATTAATTAATCAGCAAAAGCGAAAGCAATTCGAAGTCTTGAGCCCCGACACGCACAATCATTGAAACGTATATGCATATAAAAAAGTATACACATGTACACGCACCAGACAGGCCAAGCAAACATAAGACTCTCGATCTCTTCCTCTCTCTATAGAGACCCCATGTCATCATCCAACGCTATCACGAGTAGCAGCAGCTTAATCTAACAGTACGTAGTAACGTACTACTCAATTCCCCTCTGATAATTAACTTGTGAAACAAAAAAAGAAGCTAACTAAAAGGAGAGGAGAGAGACACAGTTACATGCATGCACAAAAATATACATCGGTCGAGTACTACTAGCTACTGTTACTTGACTAGGCTATCTATCGAACGAGTCTATGATTGATTGAGTAGCTAATGGGAACTAAACCCCCAAACCAAGAGATAACAAAAGGAGGAGGAGGAGGAGGAGGAGGAACATGTCCATGTCCTGCAAGATCATATGTTACTTGTGACGTGAGGTATTAGCTATGGCGGCTACTACTCATAGCTAGCTAGCTTAGCTATAGTAGTACTAGTGCTCTGTTTGTTGCATGCTGATATGATGCTCGTGGGCGTGCGTACGTGCGTGCAAATCAGCAGGCGGCGGAGTGGGTGAAGGGGTTGAAGAAGTGGTGGGTGGTCCGGCCGGGGCCGGCCTTGGGCCTGTCGGGGTCGACCTTGGCGGCGGCGGCGGGGCCGCCGAGGCGCTCGCAGGACGGGCAGATGGTGAGCGTGGCGGCCGGCAGCTGCATGTAAAACGGCGGTGCCGGCACGGCCGCGGCGGAGTGGGGCGAAGTGGCGTGTTGGGCGGCGGCGGCGGACAGTGGCGGCGGCGGGGCGAACTTGAGGGCACGGAGCTCCTGCAGCTCGCGCTGCAGGCGGCGGTTCTCCTCGGTGAGCGTCTCGCAGCAGCGCTTCAGGAACTCGCAGTCCACCTCCGTCTGCTTCAGCTTCGTCCTGAATGCATGCGTAACCGAATCGTTAACCACCATCAGAATTGCAAACAATTTTCATGCATGCATGAACGTGAAAAATTAAGGTGTAACCCTGAAAGTTGTTGAGATGGAGTACACACTGGATTACTAGTGTTGTGGAAGGATGCACTACTATGGTACATGTGCACGTTGCATAATACTAACCTTGCTCTTCTGTTTTGGAACCAGACCTCCACCTGCCTTGGCCTGAGGTTTAGTTGCTTGGCTAAAGCGACTTTCTGCTTCTGCTCAAAGCCAAAAAGGGGACACACAAATAAAAAGGCTGTTCAGTAACTCATCTTGACCAACAAATGAACAAATTTGTACACTTGCTTCTTTACATCCATATGTGTGCATACATAGATGTAATTTAACTATTAAAGTAGGTAAGTGCAGCTATCTGCAGCTGCGGCAGAGTCAATCGAACGAGAGTGGTACGTGCGTGCGTACGTACCGGGTTGAGGGTGCTGTGCTCCTTGAAGCGGTCCTCAAGGAGCGCGGACTGCTCCTTGGTCAGCCTCAGTTTCTTGCGCGTGCTGCCGTCGTCGTCGTCGTCCTCGGCGCCAGCGCCAGCGCCGGCGGCTCCCCGCGCCGCCGTCGTCGACGACACCCTCTCGCCCTGGTCCGCCTCCTCCACGCGCTCCCTCTTCACCGTCCCCATCGACAGCGACGACACGCTGTGGGAGCCGCCTCCCCCGGACGCGGTCGCCGTAACGGTCGCGTCGTCCGGCATGCTCAGGGTCAGCGACGGCTCCAGCGGGCACTGCGTCGACGTTGGCGGCGCCGCCCCCCTGCGCGCCCGGCTATTACTATGGTGCGCCGCCGCCGACGCGTCAGAGGTGACGCTGCCTCCGCCGAGGGACAGGCCCAGCGCCAGGCCGGGGTCACTCAGGTGGAGGACGTCCTCCTGAGCCATGTATGAAATGGTTTCTTGACACAAGAAGCTACAAGCTGCCTACGCCTAGCTACCACTTTAATCCGCTAGCTCTCGTGCCGAGGCTGTTTCTTGCAGGGTGCAAGTGTGTGCGTTTGCGTTTGTGTGTTGGTGTGGGGGAGGAGGGGAGGGAGGGAGGGAGGAAGGAAGGAATGAGTGAGGGGAATGAATTGGCTGAGGGGGTGAGAATATTTGAGGAGGCGGAGGTGGGGAGACAAGCGGATACACATCCACATCACACACGCGCACGCAAGCACACGCGCACTTCACACTTGCAGAAGTTTGACAAGCCCAGGGAGCCCGAGGGTCCAAACCGCCGCGCTGTGCTGTATCTCTCCCTGCGCGTGTTCCCTCCTCTTCCTTTCCAGTATTTTCTCTCTGTTCTGAACATCCATCACTGCTGCTAAAAAGTTGGGTTTTTTATATCGGCATGATTTGGGGTAAGGTGTGAGACGACCACGTGGACGCGTAACTGTAAAGAGGCGGTCAATTTAGAAGCGGACACATCATTCTCGCCCGCTTCTGTGCTTTGTACTCTGCCCCCATCCTCTCCTTCCTCCCTTTTTCACGTATATTGCCAAAGAAAAATCGGTTGGACCTGATACAGCATGGCTTGGGTTGAACTCAGCAGCCCAAGTGGTTAGGCTCGATTGGGTCAACACATTCCCAAGCCGGTATCGTGCCTCCTTCTCCAACGCGCAGCATAGGACACGAATACGCCCCTGGAAAGGTTTGTGTGGTGTGGGGCACGGCCTGCTAGCTCATCTTATAATGATTTGCTGGGATGGAGTTCACATTGCATCTATCTCATTCTCATGACTTCCTTGCTAATCAGGGTGCCTAGCTAGCTAGGCAGGGATGTATTAATCATGGGACGACTTCTTGCCCAATTATACTGCTACTTGTTGGTTGGTTTACATCCCTTTTGCGTTGCACATCATCGCATGGTCTCCCACGGAGTAAACAGGGGAATTGAAGGGACGAAACAGAGAGGAAGCTGGAATATCACTTCTGGGTATTTCATTCGACTATGTATGATGGGGGGCATGCAGCTATTATGATGGTTAAACACGACTCCTTTTATGTTGAACCAGGAGTGTGCACTTATTTATTTATTTATATTTGTAGTGCAACAAACTCATGCAATTCTATGTACAAATTAAGATATGTATTTCTAGTGTACTTTTAAGTGCCAGAACTCAGTTTAAAATGCTAATTAAGCATAACAAACGCTGTAGTGTACGTCTAAAAACATACTCCTTATTACAAAAGGAGGATCGTGTTGGTCAATATTGTGTCGTATTTGAATGCTTGCAATCAGCTACTAAAAGAGACACGGTCACATCTTTCCCAAGACGCTTGCTTGTCAACATTTAAATTATAGTTTCCTCTGTTATCTTCTAGCGGCTAGTGGTTGCCAGGAGCCCAGCATTGTTGGTCCGACTTGAGCATTGCACGGTATGATACTGAGCACAGGTTGGACTGACAAGGCGGATCGTGTTTGGGTTGGCACACCGGTCCACCGTGCTGACCTGACATAGCACACACAATACTATGTTGTGCACGGCCGTCCAAGCATAACACGCATAGCACGGAGGCAGTCGATGGGGAGGAGGAGGCCAGATGTGCAAGAGTTTTCCAGTTAGTTAGCCGAACCAGCCGTATAGAGCCTAATCGAGACCGTACCAGCATCGATCCGTGTCGTGCCACGCCGGTAGGCCCATTTGAACACCACCTCTGCTTTAACCCAATTTTGGGCACATAATTCCGTATGAGTTTCGCAGGATAAGAAACATTAATTCACTCTCACTAGACGTAAGGTTTCTCACCGACTACAATTCTTCTAAATGTACGTAGCAGCTAGCACAACCTCTTCGTCATCGTGCATTCGTTTGCATATCATACAAAGTAGGATACGTATGAAGCCAGCTAGCATACGTACCAAACATGATTGCAGCATGATGAGATGAGTGTGGTACACCACCGAATCGATCGGCCAGATTCTCTTTGCATGATTGAAACTTGAAGGACACTGGTGACTGCACATGAGATGTTGGCCTTTGTTTCTCTCCTCCTCCATGCACATATGCATGCAAAGCATGGGGGAGGTGAGTTGCCATTGTTACATGTAGCCAGGCCTGGCCCTTCCATTGCTTTGGCACCAAGAGGTGGATTGGCAATGCAATGCATGTCAGCAAGAGAAGGACACGTCAACTAATGGCGGCAAACGGGGGTGTGCTTAACCGCACCATGGCCCCCAATGTCTAGTTCACAAGGGTAAAAAGAAGATGATGTGGGGCCTAACACTGCTAGGTATCGGTGCTTCACAGACAGTGCAACCAGTTGGGGATTTTGGGGAGGCTGCTTTGGGCATTTGACACTTGCTTGCTCCGCTCACTTTTGATAACCAGTAGGGTGTTCGTGTGTTGCAATAAAATTCTAAAAGAGAGTGGTACATATCAGAAGACAGGATCTCAAACCGCAAAATAAATATTAATTTTATTTCATATATATAAAAAGAAATATTAACTCCGCCTATTGCATCACCTGCTGCTACTACTACCAGAAAATTAAAATTTTGAGCTAATAGATTGTTTACCTTTGAAATTTGACGTTAATGCCGACTTCCCTCCCCGGTGTGCTGTCCATTTCCAACCATTGCCGGGTGACAGGGAAGAGGTCTACGCGTCGATGGCCGCCTTCTATCATTCTAAACCCAAGCTACGACTCAGTTCTCACGGTCATTGGCCTCTGTTGTCCTCGCTGGGCATATCGCGGTGAGGAGGTGGGAGGCCGGGGGAGGAGGTGGTGGCGGTGTCGCGGTGGTAAGCGAGGAGGCGACAGCGACGGCGCAGGGGAGGATTAAGATTAAGAGGACGCGGTGCAGTGAACTCGAGACGGCGACGCAGCAAGGGAAGGACCGCCTCTTCCTCGTGAGCCGTCGTTGCCTCCCCTCCCAGTGCCTTCTCTCGTCCCCGACGCTGCCTCCCTTCCCCGCTACCTCCTCCTGTCGCCAACGCTGCCTCCCCGTGCCGCTACCTCTTACGCTGTGAAATCCCCTTATCTTCGTGCACGCCGCCGTTGCAACTCACGAACTAAGTGCCTGAGGTGGTCGGAATCTCTGAGGCACGAAGCGAGTGATGGACGGGGCGCAGCTGGCGAGTCGCGGCGCGAGACGTGAAGGAGTGGGACAACGATTCGATGTGTGGATGTGAAGAAAAAGTGGAGCAACGACGGTTTGAGTGGTTGCGGAGGAAGTGGGGGTATGGATGCGTTCACAAGTAACAGGGGAATGACGGGGCGAGGTCTTGTCCCTGTCAGGTTGAGTCCACGGTGTGCCTCGAAGGGGAATTTGGGAGGGTTGGGAGAGGCTAACCGCGCGCATGGGAGAAAAGATATCATCCCGCTGTGTGGGGGGTAAACTCCTTTTTATATTAGATAAGATAAGATAAGATAATGATAATGATGATGTCGGCAGCTACTCCTCCAATAGTCCAATAGGCCAACCTGAGCAGTGAAAACTTATCGTCGAAATTTCGTTGATATTCTACGGTTTTCGGTGTTATCAGTGGGATTTATCTTATTGTCATTAATGTATAAAGGAAATTCACATTTCAATTCAGAAATTAGATAAATTTCTTTTTTACATCTGAAAATTCAAATTTTCATTAAAAATACTGTCCGAATTTTTTTGAAAAATATGGTAACCGACGGTCAGTTCTATATAAAATTTGCAAACCGATAAGAGTTTTTCCGGATCCTGAGAGGCTAGCTAGCTAGGGAGGGAGGGTGCATGATGAGATGTGAATTGTTGCAGTACTTTGTACCATGAAACGTGCTTCTTTCAATTATAAGAATGGGTGCAATGATCAGCTTCATGACTTCCAACCGCCCCCGGTTAACCGAACTGTACTATTATAGTTACTTGTCAAATCCTAAACAGTGGGAATGGATTATATGATAACCACTGCCAACTGCACAATCCGTCTCCAAATGCGCGGGTTCAGTTAGCAATTAGCATGGGTCACGTTTAAAAGATAACCAAAAAATGCTACTTACATGACGAGTTAACTAGTCCAATGCAAGACGAAGGAGCGGTATAGAACCTCACACATGTACATCATCCACGAGATAGCAAAAGCGTTGGATCACACTAAACACATGCACGCACTTCGACAGAATAGATGGATTGGACGTCGACTAAACCAAAACAGTTTGCTACAGTCATTTAGTTGGAAGGAAACGGTGCCATGTTATTGTCGCAATTTGATGCCATAATCAAATTGAGTGCGGAGCAAACCACCTGCGGACGGAGAAGGGCCGGCGCAACCAAGAGATTGACTTAAAATTCGTGTAAAAGCCCAACTTGAGCAATGTAATAAAGTAAGACATACGAAAACATGTGGTCGTCTATGGCGAACGGTACGTGGTGCACGAGAATACCTTGATGGGAGTGTTGTAAAATTAGCGATTTTAGCGGATATTCAGATATAATTCCAGCAATAATAATTATAATTAAAGTATATTTTCAGTAGTATTTAAATGATAAAAATATCATATATAAGCATATAATATCTTCATGTCAATTAATCAGGATAATGTGCTCAAAAGATAGGACTCGAAAATGTACAAAATCAACATAATTCTTAGATTTAAATGTTTGTTTATTTGCTCTCAGATGTCGAGTTGCACAAGATAAAATCTTGGCCCTCACGACACTTGTGTCAAAGTTTAATCACAAATTGAATATCAAAATTACTTTGAAACAGACTAGGCCTTGAGCTCAAATAAAATCTTGATATTCTAATCAGACATGTTTATGCAAATCATCAAGTAGCTTTGTTGGACAACAAGCAATAGATTCTGAAACTCAATGTATTAATTAACAAAATGTATAACAGTGACCGAAAGTTGGATCACAGTGAACTGAAGGCAGAACTGAATGAACCAATGTGAATCACAATAAAAAGATTATATTGACTGAATGAATTACATTGAACAAGAAGTATAACCGAATGAACCAAATGCACAGAAGAAGAGAAAACAACAAGTCATCCAATACTAGGCAAATATTACAGAATGTGATTCAACTAGTACAACACACAATGCAATGTAATGCAATTATGAAAAACAGAAAACTTATGAAGCAGATGCCATTCAAAGCCATCAAGTAGAACTGGGCAAGGCACGCGAAATGCGTTGTCTAATCGTCCCGCTGTGCCGCGAATGCCAGACGAGGTTGACGAAAATACAATGCCAATCTTCACAATTTGGGATATACCAAAAGAAACCAAAGCTCTTTTCCCACACTAGGATCAAGCCAAGGTCGGCCGGTTCCCACCTCCAATCGGCGCAAATCAAAGCCCTCACCGCACCTCACTAGAGAAGGGGAAGCAATAGGGAAAACCGAGATGCGTAATTAGGGAAAACCAATCCTCACCGCCGATGGCGCCGGGTCCAACCACGGCGGTGCAGCGACTTTCAAAGCCCCAACAAAACTGAAGCCAAATCGAGGAAGAAGAAGAATCAAGAGAGGGAAAAACTCAATGTTGTTCGGGTACAAAGAAAAGGAAGAGGAGGAGCCACTTATGAGGAGGAGGACGAAGGGGGGGACGGTGCGGCTGCTGCGAACGGCCGGCGCTGAGGCACTCGTGTCGCTCACGCCTCCGGTGCTGCCGCCACCACGAGTCTTCCACTCAAGCCGCATATGCACCATAGGAAAGGGGGAAACCCCTTCAATGCACGTCGTGGTTGGAGACAACCCTTATGTCCTCGAGCCTCCCAATAACAGGTGGCCTCCACTATTTTTTTCTTTTAATTTTTTTCTCTAATTGAGAAATTACAAAAAAAATGACCCTCAAAATACATCAGGGAGAACATGGCACATGGGTATCATGTCACGCCTTGACAAAATATTACACTGGCTAAAGATTGATTTTTTTTTGAGAGGTAACACTAGCTAAGTGTTGTTTTTATGATGGGCAGAAAAATTAAATTTTACCTAATTGAATTTGGAGTCTAGCACTAATTAAATATCTTATTTGGTTTATATGTTGCCGGAACTACGATATAAAAAAAACGCCTTCATGTTTACCTTCAGTTTTTGGCTAGTGCCACGATAAGTTATCACCGTTAACTATGAAACCC
The DNA here is from genome assembly GCA_036346395.1 of Hsuehochloa calcarea. Classification (NCBI taxonomy): domain Eukaryota; kingdom Viridiplantae; phylum Streptophyta; class Magnoliopsida; order Poales; family Poaceae; genus Hsuehochloa; species Hsuehochloa calcarea. The sequence goes on from CM070597.1 coordinate 36,330,193, forward strand.
GTACAGCTGCACGCACATTTGACGACGATCCCTCTTCCACCTCACTACATATGAAGAGGAATTGCGTGCTACAGCATCCTTAAATAGGTAAATGTACATTTGTCAACTGTTTATTTGTAGAAACACAGAGAAGATTAGTGCTGCTTTAATTGGCATGTTAGGTTTGGTCATGACAGGAACCTATGATCTTTAGGGACCAAATCGTGGAGGACTTTGCATTTGGAAATTAGTTACCATTCCATTTGGTAATTTTTTTCCTTACCTTTCACCTTTTAAGATTCTATGCCACAGGTAAATGAAATCTTATCAAATCTTCTGGAGATTCGTCACTGTCGTTATTGAAGTAGGCGTGCAACAACGACAATTACAGGTGAAGATGATTGCTCTGACAAATGCTGATTCGTCTTGCAATTCATTAATGTTTGGTTGTCTTAATGTTCCTAGCCTAGCCCGTATATGTCATCTTAGTTGAACCTAATTAGTCTGAGTGGATGCAATAATGAATTGTTTAGTTATATGTTTCTGTTGGACCAGGCTGTGTTGAGATATTGTTTGCTTGCTCAGATCCGCACGGAGAAGGTGAATAGACTCACTAACGCCGCCACCGCATCGCCACCTGGTGAGGAGGAAGCTCGAATTAAATGTGTGTTTGATTGGGTGTATAAGCTTGGGCCAGGCTTATCAGGTGTAGAATTTTTTTTTGATTTCGCTTGTTTGGATGACTGCACGCGTAAAGCAACCTGGCTGAGCAGATACAAAAGATGCATTCAGGCCAGGCTGAGCAGAAACGCTCAATTTCTCTATTTCTCCAGATGCAGGCTCTGCTAATGACGTTATTAAGAGGGGATCGGTGCATATTAGGTAGATTAGAGTTGATTAAAGTGGGTTAAGGTAAAATGAGGACTATTGGAATATATTAAGACAAAATTAAAGCCATACTAACCTTTTCTTTCCGCCGTCTCTTGCATCTACACTTGTGGTCAACGTCGTTATGCACCCAATCAAACAACATCTCAAAGACAAATTTCTACTAATGTAAATGCAGACAACCAAACAACCCATATTGTATCCACACAGCTTGGCTCGCTTTAGCCTGGATAACTCGTACGGACCAAGCTAAAGGTATGCAGGGAACCAAACACACCCTAAGCGTTTTCCTCGAGTCTGGCCCGACAGGGAATATTGTATCCACTCAGTCAGACTCACTCACCCAACCAGGCAACCAAACACCCAAAACTTACATCTACTCATGCGAGTCAACCCCATACAGGCAACCAAACACACTCTAAGGGGGCCGGGGCACCACACAAATATCCGAATTTACAAAGTGAGACAATACCGCAGCCTAATTTCGCAAAAAACACATACGGAAATTAGTTACCCCAAATACAAAATGAAAAATCCTGTTTAGACTAATTTATGTACGGTGCATATTATGAATTTTTTAAAGGTTACTACCATTACGTAAGGAGTACATAAGAAATGCTCCAGTCTCGTAACACGATGTGTTTTAGACTAAATTTTAACATATTTTTCAGATTTGATCGCGTAATAACATGCTCTACGCACGGAACTACGGGTCTAAGAAAATGAACATAAAAGTCCATTCATGCCCTATTTGGAACTAGAATTCCAGACATGAATTTTGTAGGAAACCACGCATCCAACGAAAAAGATGTTTCATTTCATACGAAATTTCTGTGGAATTCCTATGTTCCAGATGAGACCTCAAAATTAAGAAAGATGCATTATAAATCACAATTAAATACCATGTCGATGATGTCACTATCAAAACACATACTACAGTACTACATGAATGATTGTTCGTTGGATTGTATACTCGGCAGGTCCTCGTGCTGTTGTCCATGTCCCATTTCGCGTGCCGGGGGGTTCCTGATCGAGCTAATTAATTAGCACACTCAAATCCGTACGTACACGGAGGCCATGGCACCATAAAGATGGCTAGTAATTTAGTACTCCTAAGTGGGTTGGAACGTGATTATCCGTAATTGATTAGATTAGGCACCCCATCATTCCCCTTTCCTAAATTAATAATCACCGGTTCACCACTAGAGACGAAAACGGATAGAATACGCACGCATAATGGATATGCTATATTTGTTTATTTTTTTTACGGATGCGAATACTAATACAAATAGAAATAATATCGAATACAAATACAGAATGAATATGGTCACGAATATTTATCAGAACATGAAAACCCCTTAAATTGTTTGCATTGCAGTAACTGAAACAAAGAATTAGTTTATACGATTAAAATATTCGTCAATTCAGTATATATGTACATGTTCACATCCACCATTCAAGTGCAAGTGATAAGTACAAGGTTAGACTTGTGGTCAAGGGTTAAACCTGTCAGATGCAAATGAGTCTTTAAAAAGAAAATAAGGTCAGACGGTACTATTGATAAGTAAAAGGTTAGACTTGTGGCCAAAGGTTATACCTAGAAAGAAAGTGTAATTATTTTGATACTTACTCTCCTGTTACCAGATTAACCACCATTCAAGTACTCATTGCATTAGCTGCTTTCCATTGTCTACACATCCATCAAATGAATGTAAAGACAACTTTTCTTAATGGAGAGTTGGACGAAGAAATCTATATAGAGCAACAGGGTGGTTTTATTATTTCTGGACAGGAAAATAAGGTCTGTAAATTAATCAAATCCTTGTATGGCCTAAAGCAAACACCTTAACAATGGCACGAGAAATTTGACAAAACTTTAATATCTGCTAGTTTTGTTGTGAATGAGGTAGATAAGTGTGTATATTATCGTTATGGTGGGAGTCAAAGATTGATTTTGTGTTTGTATGTCGATGACATACTTATATTTGAGACAAACACTATTTTTTTTATTGACAAAGTCAAATCTTTTTTATCTAGATGCTTCGATATGAAAGACCTAGAAGAGGTAGATGTTACTCTGAATATTAAATTGATAAAAAATAAAGATGGGATCACATTGAACCAATCTCGTTATGGTGAGAAAATATTGAGTCAATTCGGCTTTGAGAACTACAAGATTTTTTTCAACTCCTTATGATGACAGTGTTAAGCTTCAAAAGAATCAGGGATTAGGCAAAGATCAATTGAGATATTCATAAATTATTGGGTCCCTTATATATATATATATATATTCTAATCCTAGAGATGGTCACTGGGAGGCACTTGAGAGAGTGTTGTGCTACTTGAGAGGCACAACCTCATATGGAATTCACTATACTGGGTATCCATCTGTATTAGAATGATATAGTGATTCAAATTGGATCTCTGATGCATATGAGATCAAAGCTACAAGTTGTTATGTCTTTACCCTAGCAGGTGCTGTAGTTTCATAGAAGTCGTGTAAACAAACCATATTGACGAGATCAACCATGGAAGCAGAATTTTTAGCACTAGACACAGCTACCGTTAAGGCTGAATAGCTTAGAGATCTTCTGTTGGACTTGCCACTAGTTGAGAAACCAATATCTGCAATCCTAATGTGCTTTTATAACCAAAGAGTGTTGATTAAGGTTACAAGTATTAAGGATAACATGAAGTCCTCCAGATACGTGAAGTGTAGGCTTAAATCTCACTACACCATGACATAGAATTAAGGGCAATTAACTGCCGGAAAAAAATGGGATGAGTGGCAAAACATGTGCCGGCAATGTCCAAGAGATTACGGGTCTTGTTATCTGCCGGCAATAATTATTGTCTAGAACAACTTATCTGCCGGCAATATTTTTATATTAGCTACAACACATCTGCCCTAGAAAAAGTCAACCAGGTCAACATAACTGCCGGGAAAAACACACTCTCCATGGCATAGTATTAAGGGCAATTATCTGCCGGGGAAAAATTAGATTAGTGGCAAAACATGTGCCGGCAATATCTAAGAGATTATAGGTCTCATTATCTGCTAGAAATAATGATTTTCTAGAACAATATATCTGTCGGCATTGTTTTAAGTTTGGCTACAATGTATCTGCCCTAGAAAAAGTCAACCAAGTCATCTTATCTGCCGGGATCGATCCTTTGGCGCAAGAACGAAAAATCGATCGATCGATTCCCTTGCGCGAACCCTATTCCCCAAATCCCGCCCCTTCCTCCCCTGGCCGTGCTTCCTCCCTGGCCTCCCTGTGACGCCCCGTATCATTACCTCGGGGGTAATCACACTTAGGCATACATATTACTATTTGTCTACCAGGTAAAACACCGCTCCGACGAATAATAAGTCTTTTTATCAGAGTTGCGCAGCAGAATAATAAGATAGAAACTGTACATCTTTATTACAGTAGTAGCCACGCAAGGCTATGGTTCTTAATACAAATACTATACAAATACAAAAGGGAACTTATCCGCTTCTCTCGCCTGCTCTGGAATACCAGACGCCTACTCGTCCCACGCGTCAAATATGACGCCCATCCCGCCTTGGTCCTCGTAGTCGATGCCTTCTCCTCCTGTGGTTGCCTCGGTACCTACAAGTCCTTCGTCCCACTCGGGATATTTCTCGGCCGAACTATTCCTGCCCGCACTGGCTCGTCGGCTGCAATTATACGACGGCGCGAATAATAAACAATTAAGCAAATACATAGGGTGGTTTGTGTGATAGTAGGCGCCTAACTACTAATGCAACTCCTATTTGTTAGCTAATTTTATTTTGCAAATATTTTTCAAATTCCAACCCCGTTAGCACTCTCCCACTAAATTTCTATTTTTATTACTCTCCTAACCCTAACTCCTAATATCTAACTCTAATCACCTAATCCCCCCTAATCAACTACCCCTAAACACCACCCTCTAATCACCCCTCCCTTCCTATCTACTCCCACCGACTCTCTCTTCCTCACCTCTCTCTCGCCCACCCTCTCGTACACCGCCGCCCCCACTTCCCTTCCGTCGCTCTCGGCCTCTTACCCTTTCCACGGCCGCCTCCTCCTGCTGCCTCCGGCCTCGGCGTCGGCTCCCACCGGCTCGACCGGCGCGGCACCTGGCCGCCAGCGCTGCTGTGCTCCTCCCTCGCCTCCCTGGTGTGACGCCCCGTGTCATTACCCCAGGGGTAATCACACTTAGGCACACGGATTACTATTCGTCTGTTCGGTAGAACACCGCTCCGACGAATAGCAAGCCATTATCAGAGTACGCAGCAGAACAATAAGGTGGAAACTGTTCTTTATTATGACAGTTAACCACGCAAGACTAAGGTTATTTACAAGCGGTAAATTACAAAACTGCCAAAAGAATTGGGACCAAGTCCCTTATCTTGCCTTCCTTGCACCCTCCAGCTTCTAGTCGTCCCAACTGCTGGATAAAAATGCCCCTCTCACCCTGTTCCTCGCAGCCAGCGCTATAGCCTTCTGCGGCGTCTTTGGTACCTGCATGTCCTTCGTCCATTCGGGATACTTCCCGACCGGACTAGGATCTACAAAGGAGAATACTAACAAGGTTGAGTACAGAGTACTCAGCAAGCATTAGTAGCAAAAGATGCATCTCATGTCAATATCTCTGATGGTTATCACAAATTCTATCTCATCTCATTCTGAAATAAATCATTAAAATAATAGTGGCAAATTTTATACTGAAAAATGCTACTGGTTACTCGAAAGAAGAAAGACCCCTGGTGGTTCCCGTAGACTCCAATCCAGGAGACTGGCATGAATTCATGATTTGTATAGCACTGCGCAGGCTTGTACCACTTTACCCACAACTATTCTGAACCCTAAGATGAACCAGGTCCATCGCATTTCCTTTGATGCGACTTCGAGTTCAGAATACAGAACGTTTTCCAGGTTACGTGATTAATTTTTCCACCCATTACGCTCCGTCTTGCGAAACGAATCTTCACACCGAAGTTCGTAATGTTAGTTGGGCGGACGCACCTTCACCTAACACCCCTTAGCGCATATAGCGCCCGCCTAACTGGGTTTCTCAAACACACTCACACATATAACATACCCGTGTGGAAAGCATAATCACGTAACAAGGTAGCATTTTACGCTCACAAAAGCGGAAAATGGTTGGCATTCTTTACAGATCCGACCGAGTAAGAGTTTTGTTGGTCCTTATATTATAACCATATGTAAAGGGTCCCACCTCTTACCACATCATCATTATCATCTTTTCTCTCATTTTCTTCCCCGCCTACAGCCCCTTTACCACCATATCATAATATTATCACATTTTCCTTTCATCTTTCTCATCTCTTTCATAATCATCTCAATCATTTGATTTGGATTTTTGGAAACCATTTTGGATGCAATACGTATGATACAGCAATATATAGTTTACATTTAAAATAGCTATATTGATGTTCAAGAGGATCGCTTGCCTTCGTAGTAATAGTAGAGGTCGGTGTTGATGAGTCCTGGATCAGCTACACCTGTCGGTTGGAGCTCGTCCTCTGAAGCAACGCGACAATACAAATAAAATATAGAGAAATACTTAGTGATTTTTGGTGATATTCAGATAATAAACTGCTAATGCGACTTCTACTGGTTAGCCAATTTTAATTTACAAATATTTTTCCAAAACCCGACTCAGTTAGTAGTTCCCACTAAAATCCTATTTTAATTACCCTATTAACCCTAATCTACTCAAAACCCTAATTACCTAACTAATTACCAAAACCCTAATCTATCAAATTACCTAACTACCCTCCCTTTATTTCCCATCTCTCCCAACCGTACGAAACCCTTCCCATACACTCGGCCTCCCTCCCGCTCTCTTCTTCTCCTCACGCCCATCTCTTCTTCTCCTCTCTCCTCGCGGCTTCACCCGGCGCCGCTTCTTGTTGCCGCGGCTCCCCGCGCCGGCTCCTCTACAACCCGAGACGCCGCCGCCTTCGGCTCCCTACGCCGCCTCTGGTCGCCTCCTCTCCACCCGGCGCTCTCGCTTCTTGGCCGGCCTCGCGGCTCCATCGCCCGCCCCACTCCGGTTCCTCGCGCCGCCTCGCTCATGGCTGCCTCTTGGCTTCCTCGCAGCGGCCGAGGCTGCGCCATGCGCGCTTTTGATCGGATCTCCTCCACTCATCGATCCGGCGTGCTCGGCTCGGCCGGCCCTCCACGGCCCGGCCGCCTGGCTCAGATCGCGCACCTCCTCCTCCCGGCTGCGCTCGAAGCTCGCCCACAGCTCGGCCTCCTACCCGATTGGTCCCCGTTCTCATCGACTTCATTATGGTTGCTTTATTTGAGCAGATTTGGTTGATTCTCATGTTCATATTAGTTGATGCATGGTCAAGGTAAGGGGATCCGTGATTCGCCGTGGTCGGGGTGATGGTGGTGGTTCACCGTGGGAGGTAATACCCATTTCCTTCTCTATTCTCTCGATCCCATGCTTTGTGATGCACATGGATGGCTACCTAGTGATGCTACCGAAATTGTGTGGTACAAATGAATGATGTGCATAAAGTGCAGTGCATACTACTGGGTGTTGGTTTTACCTCTTCGGCAAAAACGGGTTGGGAGAGGATGGCGGCTGGGTTTGTCGGTGCTCTCCTCGGCTCTGGTGCTGGTGGTGGCCTCCTTCTGGCTTCCTGGTGCTGGACTCCTTATGGCTCTTGCTCCTTTGTTCTTGCTCCTTCTGCTGGCTACTTTTTCAAGGAAGAAGGGCATGCCATTCAAAGTGAGTTGAACCAAATTAGTGATATTGAAAACCAAGCATTAGGTGTGTAAGAATTCGTTGAGATATCACTGCTTTGTTTTATGACACTTGAATTATTAACTTTATTTTTCCTGCAACCTAAGTTAAACTTAAAGGACAATACATAATAATTTTGTTATTGTTTGTACACTGTAAAGTATAGCAATATCCTAGCTCCCAACTTTCAGCATTTGATGTTGCACTGGTAAATGGTAATGCTGCATATCTGACTTTAGAATACGTGTTTGCGTAGCAAACTGATTGAACCTAATCATGCTGCACTTCGTTGTGAAACTTGGTCCAAGAAAATGAATGACACCTCTTAACGCTAATCAGCACCGCAATCAAATTGAACCTAATCATACTGCATTTGAAAGTTAGATTTGAGGAAAGGCCACTATTTGATGCTCATATCATGTTTGACTTTATATATGGTTTGTGGTTATTGACTTCTTGAATTTCTTTTCAGGTACAAAACATAAGGGTTGTTGAAGTTGTTGTTTGCTGATGGAGTGATTGTCCTTATTTTGCAAATGATGATAGCGTGATGATTTCGTTATGTGGACATCTTCATTGTCGACTTCTTTTGCGTAGATATTTTGTATATGCTAAGGATAGACTAGTCTTGTGGTACAAAGGGTTATAGTGCTTATCAAGAATTTCATATTTCGTGTTTATATATTTTGCATCATTTGAATTTCATCTATGTGATGTACTTTTATTAGATTGTTGATATGACATTTTCTAAGTGGTACAATTGACAAAATTGTATGTTTTCTATTTTCTAAATTCGGATTGAATGGTGCAAATTATTGGAAAAATAGTCGATCGAGGGCGTGTAATTGCTTATGAAACACTAATCGCCAAGAAAACTTCAATCACGGGAAAACCAAACTTATCTAGGGCGCATAAATGTTTGGGAAAATGATAATTAAGGGGGTTAATCGCGGCAATAAGTATAATCACGAGAAACTCCAATCACGGAAAAACCGACTTATTTAGGGCGATAATCGTTGGGAAAAGATAATTAAGGGCGGGTTAACTGCCGGCAATAAGTATAACTGCCGGAGAAACTCCAACTGACGGGAAAACCATCTTATCTAGGGCGCATAACTGTTTGGGAAAACTGACAATTAAGGGCGTGTTAATCGCCGAATAAGTATAATCACGAGAAACTCCAATTGCCGGGAAAAATCTAACTGCCGGGGAAACTATAACTGCCGGCAAAAATAATTTTTCTAGGCGCTTAATCGCTGGAATTCAAATATCTGCCGGGAAATGTTTTTCCCGGCAGCACTTTACCAGGCAGGCACCAAGTGCCGGGAAATGGTATTGCCGGCAGATAAGTTGCCGTGCAAAGCACTTTTCTGCGGCAGTTTTATTGCCCTTAATAATATACCATGGTGTAGTGTCTGTCAGAAAACTGAGGAACTCCAAAGTGATTAATGTGAATTATATTCACACGGAGAAAAATCTGGTAGATCCTTTCACAAAGGGACTAGGATGGAAGACGATTTTTGTTGCATCTATGGACATCGGAATGAGGCCCATTTGAGTTACAACTCAACAGTAACCCATACCTTCTTGATAGGAGATCCAGTGACTTAGCTAATAGGGAAAACAAGTTGAAGTTGTAACAAGAGAGTATAATTAACAATACCTGTACCTGTGTCCTAACTCTCAATTGTATGGAATGGTGGGTTAAAGCCTTAATGTATTCTACCGTCTAATGACAGAAAAAGTATTAGCCTACATGATACCTAAAATGAATACACATACTTGAGCTTAACTGTGAGGTTGCAGTTCACGAGAATATAACATTCTCTAGAAAGCACATGAGCAAATACGTTAGCATGACCAAATAATGCTCTGTTTAGGCGTGGTTCTTTGACAACCTAGTATCAGTTGAGATTTTAAGTGAAATCTAGTCACAAAAAAACTGTTAATTTAAGACATAGTCCATTCATCAGCTGTGAAAAGATGAATCTTGTTATTCTAGGTGCAAGTTCAACTCGTACGGGACTTACACTGAAAGACTGGTATATTAACAACACTTCAGCACAATAGTCCTTATCATCGTTTTTACTGCTTGCCTTGGAATTGGTAGAAAATTGTTAGAATTGGGCCCATAAGTGTACGTATATTCGCATGGCAATTGCGTGACCTGTGACTTATGACTTGTGACGCACAACCGTGAACGTGCCGTGAACCTAGTGCACATTTCTTTTGCTAATAGTACATTTCTCTCTCCTTTTAAAATGATTAAAACACTATGGTCGAAGCACAGTGGTCAAAAAATATTGGTCGAATCCATAGACCAGTGGTCGAAGCTATAGACCAGTCCAGTGTGTAATCAGGTTCGGATAAAACAATGCTTAATTACCATTAATTGATTTTAAATTAGCAGCTACAAGTGGTTTAATATGTTATTTATTAGATAGTTACTAGAAAGTAATTGTTTTGACCTTTAAAAGATCTAGAGTCGTCCAGACCTGACATAGATTGATATACTTCTATTTTCTTCTTCTTCCTCTCTGTTCTACTGTGTTGGAGAGTTGTGCTGTCGAACCAAGTCATCTCTTCTCATCGGCGTGCACCGGAAGGATGGTGAATGTGTATCTACGAACCATTGTGTAGAGTTCACCTGCATGGGGCGGCAATAAAGTTTCTGAGCAGTGTATCTACACGACCGCTCGCTGTGCTGCTACATCTATGCACTGCTTCGAGTCTGCGTTACTTCCTGTTCTTCATCAAGCTCGACTGTAAGTTAGTTGTGCGACCAAACTATTCTGCTATAATCATATTATTGTGTATGTTTAGAAGTATAATGAGTTGCATGTTGTTAGTGTTGTTAATATTGTTTTATGCATATCCATATTTCCAACAAAGTGCACTACCGAATCCATATTCGTTCCTGACAAAAAAAAAATCCATATTCGTTTATGATACGATGTTATGTAATAAATAGCATCTGTATTCGAAAAGTATTCGAACCGTTTTCGCTCGTATTCACCGCAGGCGTCTTGTCGTCTCTCTCTCTCATGTCTCACCCCGTGTGGAGATACAGATATGCATTGACTTGGAAGCCCACCCGACAAAAGCCATATCTAATGACATGATTAGCGAATAACCGCTTCGCGTTCGCGCGGGGAAAAACACTTAAAAAGCTTGCGCGCCCAATGCTTCACGTGCGTGTGGCGCCCGCGTGGCAGCGGGTGGTCGGCTCCACGTCACCGTCACCAATCAATCGTGGTCGCCCCAGGTCAGCAGCACGGCCCGTTGTCTCAAAGTCCCCTTCGCCCGTCGCTCCACGCACAGGCACAGCAGCAGCAGCTGCTGGACGTGTATCATCTATACAGTCGATGTAAAGTGGTTTATCTGATGGGAATCCAATGCTAAAGTAGTAGTCTAGGAATGGCCTTTTCCTCTTCTTCTTCTTTTTTATTTGAAGGAGTGAGTGCCAAGTACATTCCGGTCCTACGAAACTGAGGAAAAAAGAAATACACGAGTCCTTTTAACTTTCAAGAGCAAGAGGACCTTTTTTTTAGAGTTAGGAGTCAGTACAGGAACTCTGCCAGATCAGCTTTTAGGGTCTAAACAAATTTCAATGTTAACAACTTAATTAATGGGGCAAGGAGGAATTATTTTGTTCTCTACAAAATTTTAAGGTTTCAAACATAACTTAAAAATGCCGATGATTCCCTATATATTTTGATACTTGAAGTATTATTGCATCAATCACCACTGTAGAAAAATGGAGTGCTCCACTACTACTATCTTATCTCACTAGCTGAATTGTGGGGCATCTACAAATCATTTAGGTCTCATTTGGAACATAGTAATTATACTACTTCCTGCTAAAATTCCTAAGAGCTGCATCCCAAACAGGCTCTTAGAACCCATGCAGGAATACTAGCTCAATTCTGCAAGATAATTTTCTTGAAGCATCACTATCAGCAAATAGTGACATCCATTTCATTCATTTGGGAAGGAAAGGATCCAAAAGAAAAAAAGGAGAGGAAGAGAAAAGAAGAAGAAACTGCCGGATGAAGCAAGCGATGGTGCCGATGGCTGACTTGTCGGGGTATTGTGGTGACACGTTGGCCAGAGACCAGATATGGTGCGCCCACAAAATGGTTTATCCTGGAGGTGGGGGCGCATTCGATTCCTTTGAAGGGAGGATGATGACGATGATCGCCATGCAAGTGCACGTACGGATTGTCTGCGGTTCACAAATCCAAGTGGTGTTTTTTGAGTCCTGACTACGTGGGAATTATTTTAGTACATACTACTTCAAAATTAGCGTACTAAACCGCTTCGCCCACAAAAAAAAAAACTGATGCAGTGTTGTTCTGGAATATATATATATATATATATATATATCTCACTGAGCGCAAGCGAAAGGAACAATTTAACTAGAACAAAACAGCCACTCTCTTTCTCCAGAATTTAAGGGGCCATAGCATTTGTGATGCCTATCCGATGCAGCTAGCAGCCCCGATATCACGAGGGATCAGCAACAACCACAATTTTAACCTCATCAAAATGAGGTTATTAAGTTCACCATCAGATTGTATATGAATAAGACCAATAGACGATAATCAGATTTTTTTGTTGCAATAGGAAAAAAAAAACATTGGTCGAAAACATGTGGAGCATTTAGAATGGTACAAAACAAGTCCACGCAGAGATTAGGTATGACATGTTTGTCCAGTAGAGCCTTGCATGCTGCCAATTGACTAAGGTTATATAGAATGGTATGGGCAACTGTTGTCTATAGTGCCTCTCCATATCATCTATATACAACATTAAAGACAACTCCTACAATAGGTTATCTTTTTTACATGTATATATAGACAACTCCTCTATATATAATATATTTTATTTCTCGTGTTACAGTCGACTACTACATAAGAGATGGACCAATTTTATATACCCTCTTTCTTATCCACATCATCTAATGTCCTACGTGGTAAGGTTTACAGACAGCTAACGTCACACTGTTGTACATGTTCTAAGGGATCCCATTGACTAATTCGCCGCCCCAATCTCACAAAACAAATCGAGGAAAACCCCAGCCTGCTAAGAAACCCTGGATTAGGGGTTGGTGGGCATAATACCGAAACTACCCCTAGTGGGTTTTAGTATTTAAATAAGATCTTATTGTACTCATAAAGATATCAATTAATTAATAAAGAGGTTCCCTATATTGTGTCTCCATCGGTTCGTCTCTCTGTCGATTATCTATTGCGTGGTGATTGGATGATTGTTTCCTACGACTACTACGTTCTTCAATACGTTATCAGTACAAATCACTCTACACGGCCGAATTGGTATATCGCCAAAATTCCATCCTTCAATCTCTAAATTTCGCTATGAATTAATTTGATAGATTAATTTTAATTCAATCTATTTAGATCTGTTAACCACTAATTAGCCATCAGATTAATTAGCGTTCTAAATATAGATTAGTCCTGTAAGATGGATTAGATCTGTTCATTTCTGTTTATCACGAGAAAAAAATTCTATCGCCTGGTTCAAAGCCGGCTGCCGCCGCCCAAGATGAGAAAAGAATAGAACAGGATAAGAATAGAATAGACTGAGATGGGAAAAGAATAGAATAGATGAGAAAAAATAATAAGTACTTAATTCAAATTAGTTGATTTGATTTAGAAAATACGTTGAAACCTTGTAGCTAAGATGACCATGCTAACTACGGTTGAGTTCTATAGTCGATATGGTTCTGATACCACCTCTGTGGGGACCCGGATTTACACAGTTGAAACCCTCTGTGTATTATGAACTAGTCCTAGATCAGTAGCTATCTTACACAGAAAACATTGATGAAATACCATTTATTTATCGATTTAACTAAAAATATCTCGAAATAACAAATAATAGTAATAACTGGACCTTACGGTCAACGTTTACTTAACTTGCCATGTAGGGCTAAAGATACAAATAAACTATTGCAGCGGAACAGAAAACTTGAAAAGGCTAATCAACATTCACACAGGCAATCGAGTGGAGAACACATCCTAATTCGCAAAGCCTTCAAATGACTCCTCTTCGTAGAACTCTTAAGCAACTTGATACCCTTCAACTGAGCAGCAAAGTTTAAAGCCATGAGTACGCAAAGTACTCAACAAGTCGTGGGAAAATAATATGCAATTAATATTAATGTAAAGCTTGAACAAATGATTAGTTGTATGGTTCTTTTGTAGAAAGCAGTATTAACAGTAAATACAATAAATAGATTGAGATGCGTAATTGAAAAGAATAATAAATAAATAAATAGACAGCTACTTTGAAGTAAACAATGAACCTCCCGCTCACTTCCCAGCTAAACCACCAAGTGAATATCCCATTCACCACGTGAATATCCCATTCACCACGTGAACATCACATTCACCAGTGAATCTCCCATTCACCAACCGACATATTTTTATAAAGAAAATCTATCTCTTATGTGAAATCTATGAGCATGTCTATGACCGCGGACACGGCTGTTTAAACAGTTTTAACTCTACAGAGGTTGTATAACTTTACCCACAAGAGATAAATCAACCTATAATCTCTGATCACACACTTTCATAGGTGCGCGACTAAGCGATTATCACAATGCCTATACAAAGCTCCTTCCCAAATTAGTTCTGCTCGTTAAGATTTCAACACTGAATGTCATCACGACCAGACATGGTCTTCCTCTTGCGCCATTGTGAATATCCATCCCAGAATTCACGCTTTCAAAAACATAACTAAAAGTGAAACATTGCTAATTAGCTAACTAGGTCTATCCCATATTGGACATGTGGTTATACGATATGGCCCAGTCCAGTGGTGCATAAGATTAAGTTCCTGGCAAGTTACTCAAGCGAGACTTCCTCATCCAAAACAATGTGCCTCACGTACCCTCTTTACTGCACGATCACTCGTTTGAGCATAAATTATTTTGTTCACCCAAACCAATGTCAATCTCTGTCATAGCACAAAATTTTACAATAGAAGCATTGCACCACAACTTGTACAACAGTGACATCGCACCACAGTTGTAAGATCGAGGAGGCTGACTAGAGTGGGGGTGAATAGGCAATTTTTATAAATCTTTTGGCTAAATCTGATTTCTAATGCGGAAGCTAACAACAATTCTGTATTGCACAATTAAAACCTAAATCAACTAGTCTTGATTAAGTGCATCAATAATATAAGACTATTGATAATGATAGCGATCATACGAAGGCATGCAAGCAATTTAATACAAGGAATGTAAATTACACTAGAGTAAAGCACAAGAAGGCCAACCACAATAACACAAGGATGTTTTTACCATGGTGTTCGGAGACTAACCGGTCTCCTCTAATCCACGTTGAGGTAAGCCTAACCACGTTGGACTGGCTCCACAAATTGAGCCAATACCTCCGAGGTAAGTCCAACTACTTAGACCAGTTCACAACTCGAACCAACACCTCAATCCACTCGGGTTGCTCTTCCTCTACTCCGGATACAGCGAGCACCAAACCACTCACAACCGCCCAGGTCTTCTCGCAACCTTCTTGAGAAGATCACCGGCTTAACTCCTCCAACCCATCTAGGTGTTGGCAAACACCAAGAGTAACAAGTAGAAGACACCCACTTGAACGAATCAAGTGTCTAATTAAGCTCAATGGATACACAATCCACTACCTAATGCAACACATGCATTAAGAGTTTGCTCTCTAAACTCACTAAGAGCAACACATGCACAAAAGAGTGTAGAGGACTTGCTCTTTGCTCAAAGGAATGGGAATGGCACCAACAACTCTATCTCCAATCGGCCACAAGGGGTATTTACACCCACACAAGAAAAACTAGCCTTTGGAACAAACTTCCTGAAAAACCAGGATTTGCGATAGTACCGCCATTGAAACCCAGTACTATCGATTTTTCGCTCAACGGTCGAAATAGTAATATTTAATGCTCTGAACTAGCTATAACTCATAAAGTTGTGGTACTACCACCAACTAGAAATTGATACTACTACAGCGCGGTAGTACCGCTTGGCTAGAACGGAACTACTGTTTTCCAAAGCTCAAGAAATAACACAAAAACACATTCTCTGAAAAATGTACCGCCATGAAAATATCGGTACTACCGCACTCCGGTAGTACCGCTCAGATCATGCGGTCTTACTAATTTTCAAAATAGATTACACACATCGCTTCAACTCAATTCGCAAAACGCATTTGCCGATTGATGCACGATGTAAACAAAGGTTAAAAGTAAGATTCCCAACAAGTTGCAAACCACATTTGCTGACTTTTAGAATCAACACCACAAGGAATATGGTGCATGGACTTAACAACAGCAAGGTAGGACGGCAGCAGGGCAGTGCGGTAGCGGCGACCTAGGGCAAGGGGAGGGGCGGCGCTAGACTAGGGCAGGGCGCACATGGGAGGTGGCGCTTAGAGAGGGTGGGGAAGCTAGGGCTTTGGAGCTACCGCCCTCGCTCTCCCTCTCTTAAACCCCCCTGGTCGGCCCCCTTTTGGGCTAGGTTGCTGTGGGCCGAGAGCCCATAGCCCAAGTTGTCCTAATTTTCTGATGCCCCCCTTTTAAAACCTTTAATTCCCTCTGTAATGCATTTTTGTCCTTTAAAGCATTTTGGGATATTATACTCTTGTGCCATGGAGGTACGACATACACTGGTGATATTAGCAATTAATTTCCTAAACACCAAAACTAATGATGGTTATATTTTACTCTAGAGTGGTATAACTATACTTCATAGTTCTGTAGAACATACTATTAGTTGTAACTTTAACCACCTAGATATAGTTACAAAATATTAAGACTCAGAAAGGTTTTGATAAATCGTATCCGAAAGGCATACGACTTTGCAACTAGTATTACCCGATATCCTCTACGAGGATAATCTATTTGTGTTGTACAATCAAACAATGGTATTTGATAAGTTAAGCATGTTACTCCCGAATGGTGTTTATCCTGAAATCTCTATATGAGTAATAGGATATCTGTATGTGTCGATGCTTTTGTATCGATCTTATGAATGAATGTTGGGGACTCTCTTGTAGCGAAACGACACAGAAAAGGACACGATAATTTTATACAGGTTCGGGCCTTCTCTTAAGAGAATAATAACCCTACTCCTGTGTTTGTTGTATTGATTGTGTTTACAACAAGGAACCACTAAAGCTATGGCTTAATCTTCCTGTCTCTCGCTTCTTCTCTGTCCACCGACTTTACTCCTTATATAACGTATGAAGGGATGGCAGTTGTCTATGTCAAGAGGCACATTGTCGTTTGATGCAATGCGCACGTTTAAGGGTAGTTATTGTTAGAGATGCATCCTCTCATGTCTCCTTGCGGTTATGTCATAGACAGAAGTTTAATACGTGCAGTTATCTCAGAAATAACAACACATATTAACTAGTGCGTGTATTAAACACATCGCACAAATGTCTGTAGGCTTTATCGATCATAGGGTGGTCGTAGATGACCTAGTCGTAGTAAGACTTACGACCATGAGGTAATCATAGTAGGACTTAACGATAAATAGGTGGTCGTAGAAGAACTCACGACCATATAGTGGATTGTAAAATAGCTTACGACTACTAGATGTGTATGATCTCCCTCATTGTTAATATTGAGGGGCACCTTTGAATATTATATAAAATACATTATTATCTATAAACGCTATAGATAAATAACTTAATTAATTGATGATTATTATATCCTCATCAGTATGTAAGACTCTGCATTGTGGTAATCTAGTTGATTTGAGCATAATATACTTGCCTATATTCTTTTTCAAAAAAATGTATGAAAGGCATTAGAGAAACAAGAATTCAACAGAAGTTGTCCTCAGGGGGAGCATTTGCTGAACATTGTTCATCATACTTGAGATTTGAAAATCTTAGTCAAGCCTAGAAGACATTCATACGATGATTACTATTTAAATTCACCTTAAAGGTTTTTATCACTTAACATTTTAGATCCAGTTGGTAGACAATGCAAAGATCATAAAGATCGCGCATAGATCCTGATGATCATTATAAATCCTGAAGATATATGTTAAATCCCTATAGTGCAAAATATCTTAATGAATTTATATTACTTTGTGGTGGTGCAATCATCTCTTAGCAGTCATCTTAAGAAGATCTTAAGAAGCCTCACGTGATGTGCTTAGCTCAGATGTGTGGTTAGTCATATCCAAAAGTTATGTGGCATTAACACCGTTAACACCTCCACAATTATCTATGAAGATAATGCTGCTTGTGTTGCGTAAATGCAAATATGGTATGTTAAAAGTAATATCACAAAGCATATTTCTCCCAAATTCTAATTCTATCCTCATGAACTCCAAAAGAACGATTAGGTGAAGATCCTGCAAACTAGATATTGTGAAAATCATTGATTTATTCACTAAGTCTCTACTTATGTCTAGTTTCCAACGATGCGTTCGTTGTAGTGGAATAAAGCACCTTGGAGAGTTGCAGGAATCAGGGGGAATATCTTGAATCATAATCCACTTAAAGTCCTGAAGTTTTACCTTAATTCCGAAGATTAATCCATAAAGTAAAGATGTAGCTACTAGTACTAGCTTTCTCTCTTTATATACTAGTATTGACTAGCTAGGCACTAGATAGCCTTCCCTAATCGAACAGTTTCGGTCGTGTTTTTATTGTGCACTGTCGAGGAGCTCCTTTTTTGCTATCTTCTGATGAGTTAGGGATAAAGACGCACTCTGGGAAGGGGTTAAGGTGCTGTACGTGCTTTAATTTGTATGCGTCACGATGCACCGCCTTTTCTTTTCTCTGAAAGCATGTGGACTAATTATTCGGTCGGTCCACCTAGTAAATAGTTTTAAATTGTACAAAGTGCTTCTAAATGAGTTGCACATTATCCATAGTATGGTTTTCATTTGATTGGCAACAGATGAAGTATAGCTAAAAGGGAAATTTTTTGATATACGGCATTATCTATATGTGTAGTGCTCGTGTATAAGTGCAACACTTAAGGCATGTTTGGATAGGGGGTTTGGGTTTGATTCCAATTCTCATAATTTAGTTTAAAATTAAACTAAATCCTAAAATTTCCAAAGAATTCTTTTCATCCAAACTTGTCTTTTTTAAAAGTTGAAAAATGGCTACTCACAGCTGAGGAAGCTTCGAGGATGCTGCCTCCGAAATCATTATGTGCACGTCTCGCTAAATGCTGTGCATTGTCACACTACACCCGTAGTGTTATCGTTTGGACAGTGTAGCAAACTTTTTGGAAATATAGTCACAAAGAACCCTGATCGGTCTTATGTGTATTGTCTCTAGCATCCACTTATTTGAAAACTATATTAGTAGACCGGTCGTAAAAAAATACTTCTATATCATATTTTTAAAAATATATTATTAAAAAAATGTAATGGATAAATATGTGTATTGAACACTATGTCACTACCACAACAACAGTTAATAAACGGAGGGAGTATTATATATCTAGCTAGGAGAAAATTACCTTATGCCTCCACATATTTAGTGATTTTCTACGCTTAACACTTAGATCCCATTTCTGAGCTTTGGACCACTTGTGATTTAGTGGGAGTTCCCTTCCATGGAGTTTTCTGCTAAATCTGCCGAAAAACACACAGTCCCTAGCTATTGCTCTGCTAGACTAGCTAGTGTCGCCACATCAGCATAATAGGGACATGCCTATTAGCCTATTATCTAATTGATTACAGTTGCTACTATAATTTGTTAAAGGAAACTTATTTGTTGCCTATTATGAGTGGAGATGGACTAATAGCATTGGCTTTGCGCTCATCCTCCTCATCACTTACCTCACAACAGTTGACATTCGTTGGTGCGGGGAGAACATGGAATTGCTTCCGACTCACTTCATGAGATTTCCCATTGATCTGTGCAAAAAAAAAAGTTGTACTTTTGCTCTCCTTTTCTTCTCACTCATCGAAAAGGGAAGAATAAAAACTCATGATCAACTCCATTACTTTCGTCAGTTTCATCCTTGCGATATCATTAGGTGAACCCATGATAGCGATCATTAACCATTTTTATTTAAGCTTTAGTCGAGCATGTTGTAAACAGTGCAATTTTAGCAAATAATCAAAATTATTTCCAGCAAAATCATAAGACAATAAAGCTTCTAGTTGATTTTCAACTTCGACTTTAAAGATTTTTAAGTGTTCTAGACCTTCAACTTTCGACTTAAGTAAGTAGATATAGCAATACTTAGTCGCATCATCTATGAGAGTTAAGAAATATGTGGATATCATGGGGATATGCTCCAGATCTTAGGATGATGTGACAATTGGCAATGGCGTTAACGGTTTGTCGTTTCACGGGTTTTCGACAAAGTTTCAGATCTGTTTAGGCATTACGATGGCGGTCCGACCGCCATAGCATGGCGGTCCGACCGCCCCAAATCGTCCGGATCGACCATGTGCGGCGATCGGACCGCCGTGACAAAATGGTCGAGAATGGGTCAGCCAAAAATAGGTGTTGTAGACAAGTGAGGGATCCTAATACACTTAGTCTCATAATTTTGGAGTTCCCAAGCAAAAGTTCTATTGGTTTAAAAGTTTCCGAGGTTTGGATTTTCGGGGTTGAAAATTGGCTAAGTCCTTACGCAGCGGTCCGACCGCCTTGTGGTGGCGGTCGATCGCCGTTAAGCTGGCGATCGACCGCCCTAAGGGGCGGTCGACCGTCTCGACTTGTTCATCGGCCAACCGTGGCGATGATGTTTTGTTAGGTCAAAGTCATGGGTTTCAGCATATGTGTTGCATGATGCATGTTTTGACTAACGTGGGTCAAGTTGTGAAGAACTTGTTCCGGATTCGATTTGCTTGTTTATTGTTGTGCGGGTTGCTTGGTGGTCAGCGACGGTCAACGGCGAGGATGATCGGGACTAGGCTTGGAGAGTGAGGTCGAACGATCGATGATGCGGGTGAGGTCAATGAACTCAAGTGTGGTGCGAGAATAGACAAGGATGACCGAACAGGCGATTCGGTTGCAGAATTGGATCAAGCGGCGCGGGGGTGGTGCAAGTGCCATGGTGGTTACGGTGGGAGCGGATGGGAGAGACTTGTCGACATGTTGAGAGCCGTTGATCAACTTACACGGCGAAGCATGGGAGGTGCTTCACAAAGATGGGACTCGGTCTTTGCAAAAGATCGAGAAGGGTATTTTGGTAATTATACCAAATACCGCTTTGGTGACTTTGACGACTCGCGGCGCAAGATGGCGTGGAGAAGCGGAGTAGGTCAAGAAGAGATGAAGACGGCGCTTCAAGATGCGTGCGTGTGTGACCCGTTTGTTTTGGGCCTTAACGGGAGCCCATTAGGGTTACTCTTCTAGAAGGTTTAAGTCTCCACTATAAATAGAGGAGGGAGGTGGCTGCACCCCTTCAACCCTTTCATGTTTAAAACCCTAGTTTTGGCTTAAGTGCTTAGGGAAGGTTGAGTGGAGATTAGGGTTCTAGAGAGAGAGAGATGTTTTGATCTTGTGTCCATGCGTATCCGTATGAGTGGTCATGTCGATACATTATCAAATCAATCCAAAGAAGAGTTCTCTTCAAGATGAGTTCATTTGCCCTTCTTCTCTCTATTTGGTGATTTTGAGTCTTTCCTTGATTCGCATGTTTTTGATTGATTTCTTCTCATGATCTAGCTTGCTGTGACATGTGGGAACACATCTAAGATCATCTTGATCATCAATCACCCACGAGCAAGTTTTTGGATCTAGTTTTCGTTTTGACTCGGTTTTGAACCATCCTCTCTCAAACTGAAAAGGTCATAACTTTTCCATGGATCTTCACGATCTTCGATTGGAATAGGTTCCGACATCCTAGAGAAGGTATGTTCCAAGTTTCATGAAGTTTGGAGTTGTAGATCAAAAGTTAGACCTATTTGCAACTTCGTTTTTGGTGATTTCACTGTTCACCAGGCTGGAGGTCGGACCGCCCCTGAGTAGAGGTCGGACCGCCCCTTGGAGAGGTCGGACCGCCCCGAGTAGAGGTCGGACCGCCCTACACTTAGGAAATTAAGTTTGGTTGTTTTTGGTTGTTTTGCTTGAGGTTTTGATTGGATTCAATCCTAGTCTTCCATTTGTCTTGGTATATCGATCTTCATAGCTTCTATAGCTATTGGAGTGAAATTTCTTGTTGAATCTAATCGTGGTTGAAAAAGTGGCGTGCTCTATTCACCCCCTCTAGTCGCCTTTTCGGTCCAACAAGTGGTATCGAGCCCTGTTAGTTCAATCTTGATCTTAACCGTCAACGAACTTGGCGATGGATAAGTACTCGACAAAGCCGCATGTCTTCAATGGGCTCGACTATGCCTATTGGAAGAATCGCATGCGAGTCTTCCTTGAGAGCGAAGGACAAGCTATATGGGAGGTTGTTCGAGCTCCGCTCGTTTTGCCTGAGATTGCCACACAAGCTTCGGCAATACTTTTGGCTAACAACAACAAGGCAAAGAATCTCCTATATCTTTGGGCTTGGTAGACAAGAGTATGACAGATTTGCAATCTTACGACCGCACATGAAATTTGGCACACCTCGAAACTTACCATGAGGATCGTCCCAGATTAAACAAGTGCGCCAGACGGTCTATAAGCGAGAGTACAACAAATTCGAGATGCGTCCTGGCGAGAGCATCGATGATGTTTTTACTCGCTTTAACAAGGTTGTCAATCAGATGAAAGCTGTTGACATTGAGTACTCTCAATCTGAGAATGCCACTCACCTCTTGGCTGCAATCAACACCAAGGAGTGGGAGATGAAGGCTACTGCCATAGAGGAGAACGTCGATCTCTCTCTCACCTTGGAGCCGCTTTATAGTAAGCTCAAGACTCATGAGATCAAGAGAGGTAGTCTTCCTAAGAAGGATAGCATGGCTTTGGTAGCTGATCCTCTTTCAAGAGCTTCTGATGGTTTTTCTGAGTCCTCTTCGGGTTTTTCTCTTGCCTGTTTATCCACAATTCGTGAAGAGGATTTTGAGAGTCTTCCTGAGCCCGAGCTAGCCCTCATAGTCAAGAAAGTCACACGGGCTTACAACAATGTGAGAAACAAAAAGAGAGGTGGCCCTGTGACTTGCTACGAGTGTGGTGAGCTTTACCATATTCGGGCTAACTGCCCCAAGCTGAAGGGTAAGGGTAACCATAAGGAGGGAAAGCCAGCTTGGAAGAAGCCTCAAGGGAACAAATCAAGGTTTGATCTTTGCCAAGTCGATGAAGGTCGCTCACCGGTCCTTGCCGCTTTGGAGATCAATCCTTGAGCGATGTGGACTCAGGAGCGAGGAGGACAAGGAGGAGGAGGAGCCACCTCAAGACAAGAAAGGGAAGGCCAAGGACTTCACCGGCATGTGCTTCATGGCTGACTCCGTCGACGTCGATGATGATGATGAGGATCGTCGCGGAAGGAGGAAGAACACGTGGCTCGTCGACTCCGGCTGTTCACGCCACATGACCGGAGACTCTAGATGGTTCACTTCCTTCACGCGGGCGACGGGTGATGACTTCATCACCTTCGGAGATGATTCACAAGGGCGGATCGAAGGCTGGATCGATCGGGGTGAGCAGCGTGTTCATTCTCAAGGATGTCGCTCTTGTGTCCAAGCTAAGGTACAATCTCCTTTCGTCTCCATGACTTCTCGATGATGGCTATGAGACTAGATTTAAGAAGAACGCTTGTCGGGTGCTTGATTCTTTTGGTGAGCTCATTTTTGGAATTTCTAGAGTTGGTAGAATATTTGGAGCTGATTTTTCTGAATCTCTTGCCGGATCTCTCAAATGTTTAGTTGCATCTTCTTCTGATATCTGGCTTTGGCACCGACGCTTGGGGCACATTGGTTTTGATCATCGACACGAGTTAGCGGCCTTGATCTCATGAGAGGCTTGCCTAAACTCAAAGTCGCAAAGATCTCAGATGTGCTCCTCAGTAGGCATGGCAAGCAAGTTGCCGCCTCACACCCTTCATTGACTATGGTCATGGTAGACGGACCGGACAGTTGCTTCATATGGATCTTGTTGGTCTGCTAGGGTTCGATCGATCGGTGGCAATTGGTACATTCTTGTCATAGTCGATGATTTTTCGAGATATTCTTGGGTGTTCTTTCTTGCTTGAAGGATGAGGTCTTTGATCATTATCATGATCTTGTTCTCCGTTTGGCTTCGAACTTCACGGTGCCTTGAGAGCAATCGCGGTGACAATGGCACGGAGTTCAAGAATGCCTCGTTGCCTCTTTTGTCTTTGGCGCGGTATTGAGCATCGCTTCTCTTCTCCACACGTCCCTCAACAAAATGGCGTTGTGGAAAGGAAGAACAGGACCTTAGTCTCGATGGCTAGGGCGATGCTAGATGAGTATAGCACACCGAGGAGGTTTTGGGCGAAGCTATTGCTACTGACTTGCCATATTTCAAATCGTGTCTTTCTGAGACCGTCTTTGGGCAAGACTTCTTATGAGCTTCGTTTTGGCAGAAAACCCTCAGTTTCGCACTTTCGAGTCTTTGGATCGAAGTGTTTTATTCTCAAGACAGGGAATCTAGATAAATTTGAATCAAGAACTTGTGATGGTCTATTTCTAGGTTATCCTGCTCATTCGAGGGGTTTTCGGTTTTAATGTTGAAACTAACATTGTCCGGAGACATGCAATGTCACTTTTGATGAGACTAGCCTGCGGCTAGATCCGATGTTTGGTGACTTACGGTGTGAGAGAGCATATTTGTTGAGGAAGATGAGGATGAAATTGATGATGCTCCTCCACTTGCGCTAATGCTCGATTCGACTCGAGACCACTACTCGATCGCTTCACCTCCAATTGAGGCTCCTGCTGCATCTTCTTCATCAGCAGTACCTGCGGAGGTTGAGGAGATACTATCTCCCCCAGGCGCTCCTTTGCACATCCAGAAGCAACACCCATCGGATCAGATGATTGGTAGTCTCCATGAGCGAGTCACTCGCTCCAGGTATCATGATCCGAGCCTTTTCTCTCACTCTGCATTTGTAGCGTCTTTTGAACCCAAAGATATATCACATGCTTTATCTGATGCTAGTTGGGTCAATGCCATGCATGAGGAGTTAGAGAACTTTGAAAGAAATAAAGTCTGGAACCTTGTAGAACCTCCTAGTGGTCATAATGTAATTGGTACCGTTGGGTGTTTAAAATAAACAAAATGAGGATGGTTACGTGGTTAGAAACAAGGCTAGGTTGGTAGCTCGGGGTTTTAGCCGAGTTGAGGGGTTAGATTTTGATGAGACCTTCGCTCTGTTGCTAGATTAGAAGCCATTCAGCATCATGCTTGCATTATTTGCATCTAAAGGTTTTAGGTTGCATCAAATGGATGTTAAGAGTGCTTTTCGAATGGTTTTATAGAAGAGGAAGTGTATGTTAGGCAACCCCGGCTTTGAGGATCCCAAGCACCTCGATCGTGTCTTTAAGCTATCCAAAGCCTTGTATGGTCTTAAGCAAGCCCCAGAGCACGGTATGATAGACTTAAGACCTTTACGCTTAGAATGATTTCAAAATGGGAAAAGTTGATAAGACTCTATTCATTCTTAGGCATGGCAATGACTTCCGCTTGTTGATTTACGTTGATGATATTATCTTTGGTGGTTCCTCTCATGCTCTTGTTTCCAGTTTTTTCGAGACCATGTCGAGAATTTGAGATGAGTATGATGGGCGAGCTCAACTACTTTACGGGCGCAAATCAAGCAATGCAAGGAAGGATCTTCATCCATCAAGCGAAGTACACCAAGGATCTTCTCAAGCGTTTTGATATGGGTGGCGCAAGGCGATCGCCACTCCCATGGCGACTTCGATCGCTTTGGATCGAGATGAGGAAGGGAAGCCGTGGATCAACGCGAGTACCGCAACATGATCGGCTCCCTCACATGCACTGACGGCCTCAAGACCGGACATCCACTTGCGATGCCTCTGCGAGGTTTCAGCGTCCACCGGGACTTCACATCGCCAAGCCGTTAAGCGCATCTTGGTATTTACATTCTACTCTCGAGATGGCATTTGGTATTCTTGCTCTTCTTCGGTCCATTCGGGGTTTTCGATTACGATTTTGCGGGTCAGAGGCTAGATAGGAAGAGCACTTCGGTACATGTCATTTCTTAGGCACGTCTCTTGTCTCTTGGTCTTCTAGGAAGCGGTCTTACATTGCACAATCCATCTTCTGAAGTCAATATGTAGTCTTTGCTAGTCTTTGTAGTCGATTTTGTGGATGGTGTCCACTCTTAAGGACTTTGGGTTAAATTTTGCTAGTGTTCCTCTTTTACGTGATAACACTTCGCTATTAACATTGCTAAGAACCACATGCAACACTCTAGGACCAAGCACATAGACATTCGCTATCACTTCCTTAGAGACCATGTCGAGAAGGGTGATATTGTCTTGCATTTTGTGGAGTCAGAGGTCAATTGGTGATATCCTCACCAAACCTTTAGACCCAACTAGGTTTGCCACCTTGAGAAGTGAGTTAGGGTAATTTATCCCTATGGGTTGGTTTGAGGGGAGTTCGATCTTTTACGATCTTACCTTGTTCTTTTGATCTCTTATTGTTCTTTTTCTGAATTTTTTGATCTTTCTGAACTTTTAGGTTGTTAGGCTTTTTATTGCATCTCATTGTATCATATTGCATTCATATGAAAAATACAACAAGTGGTATGAAAAATTCAAAAAGTTGCTTTGTAATATAAGTTTTTCTGCTTATCTTTTAAAATTGATGAAGCTTTGCCTATTACCCTTTGGAGCTTTAGTATTTCAATTCTTGCTCAATGCCATGTCTAGTTCTTTGACTTGCTAAAATTATCATGCTTTTACATGTGTAGCTAAGTCTTTGCTATATGAGCTAGAACTTTAAAACAACTCGAACTAAGAAATTGCAATTTGTGGATGTTTTAGCGAGTTGCGCAATTAGTGCTCCTTTTGTGACATTGGCCCTGTCAGAATTGCTTTGTGAGCTCTTTGATCTAAAATTGACCATTACTTGAGCTTTTGTGTTCTTGAGATTCTAAAACTGCTCTTGTGAAAAATGAAAAATCAAGATTGTCTTATGCTAAAAATGTGCCAAACTATTCTTACGAGGCCTTGTCAAATGACATGAACTTGGAGATAGTTTGATGATCCGAACGATCTCATGGGGATTGCTTGTCGAAATGACATGAACCTCAAGATTTGTCGCCTTGTAGAAGCTTAGAAAGAGTTTGTGGATGGCTCCTAGTCCGGGATCTTCTTTACTAAGATATACCTTTAATCAACTTCAGTGAAGCTTAGGATGAGTTTGTGGATGGCTCCTAGTCCAGGATCTTGTCACTAAGTTAGATCATTAGTCAACTTCAAATATTCAATGCATATGTGAAAACTGTTGACAAATGGGCTTTTAAGAAATTCTGAGCAAAATGATTCAATACAGGACCTGATTGACTCTTAATGTGGTCTTTGTTAGATTTTTGATCTCACTTTGACATTTTGACATGGCCAATTTCATTTTAGGATCCCTGTTGATGAACTTGCTGAATTTGAAGCTTTGCTTAAATTGATCAAATCCATTGCTTTACTTTTGAGCCTTTTTGCTTAGCTTTGTTATATATGTCTTACCATGATCTTGCTAGCACTATCAGGCTTGATATGTTGTTTGTGCAATATTAGAAATGCTAGCTAGCTCTTTTGGGTAATCTTCAAAGCTTCGTGTAATCAAAAATTGAAAAATACAAAAATGAAGCCACTCCATTGCATCTCATGCATACTTCTTCTTTTTGCTTCTTTCTTCATTCTGCAAATTGCTATCTCTGGATGAGAGGAAGGCGTGATTCCTTGATGACTCCATTGTCAAAGGGGGAGAAGATATTTTCAATGTTGGGAAGTTTATACAAAGGGAGAAAGTTGGAGAATTTGAAATTTTAAAATCAGAGGATCATAGTGAGGGGAGTTTTGAATTGCATTCTTATTGCCTTATTGACTCTTACGAACTTGAATTGCATTTATTACACCTCACAATGATCAAAGGTCAATTGAACAATTGTTCTTTCATATGGACCTTAAGTGAGATTTTGACTTTTAAAATCAAAGTTTTTATGCTTTCTTTTGCCTTATCTCACTTGTCTATGCTATTCTGATGCCAGCTTGGTCATTTCCATTGCTTTCTCTTGCTTATGGACCAAGTTGTGCCTTTGTGCGAAAACGAAAGTATTTTACTTTTCAAACCTTCAAATTACATTTTCTGGTTTATTGCCAATGTGTTCATCAAGGGGGAGATTGTGGATATCATGGGGATATGCTCCAGATCTTAGGATGATGTGACAATTGGCAATGGCGTTAACGGTTTGTCGTTTCACGGGTTTTCGACAAAGTTTGGATCTGTTTAGGCATTACGGGCGAAGGCGGTCCGACCGCCATAGCATGGCGGTCCGACCGGCCCCAAATCGGCTCGGGCCGGCCATGTGCGTGATCGGACCGGCCGTGACCAAATGGTCGAAAAATGGGTGGGCCAAAAATAGGTGTTGTAGACAAGTGAGGATCCTAATACACTTGGTCTCATAATTTTTGGAGTTCCCAAGCAAAAGTTCTATTGGTTTAAAGTTTCCAGTAGGTTTCGGATTTTCAGGGGTTGAAAATTGGCTAAGTCCCTACGGGCGGTCTGACCGGCCTTGTGGTGGCGGCCGACCGTGCGGTGGTGGCGGCCGAGCCGCCCCTAAGGGCGATCCGACCGTCTTGACTTGTTCATCGGCCAACCGTGGCGATGATGTTTTGTTAGGTCAAAGTCATGGGTTTCAGTGCATATGTGTTGCATGATGCATGTTTTGACTAACGTGGGTCAAGTTGTGAAGAACTTGTTCCCGGATTCGATTTGCTTGTTTATTGTTGTGCAGGTTGCTTGGTGGTCAACGACGGTCAACGGCGAGGATGATCGGGACTAGGCTTGGAGAGCTGAGGTCGAGCGATCGATGATGCGGGTGAGGTCAATGAACTCAAGTGTGGTGCGAGAATAGACAAGGATGACCGAACAGGCGATTCGGTGCTGCCGTTGGATCAAGCGGCGCGGGGTCGGTGCAAGTGCCATGGTGGTTACGGTGGGGCGGATGGGAGAGACTTGTCGACATGTTGAGAGCCGTTGATCAACTTACACGTGGCGAAGCATGGGAGGTGCTTCACAAAGATGGGACTCGGTCTTTGCAAAAAGATCGAGAAGGGGTATTTTGGTAATTATACCAAATACCGTTTTGGTGACTTTTGACGACTCGCGGCGCAAGATGGCGTGGAGAAGCGGAGTAGGTCAAGAAGAGATGAAGGCGGCGCTTCAAGATGCGTGCGTGTGTGACCGTTTGTTTTGGGCCTTAACGGAGCCCATTAGGGTTACTCTTCTAGAAGGTTTAAGTCTCCACTATAAATAGAGGAGGGAGGTGGCTGCACCCCTTCAACCCTTTCATGTTTAAAACCCTAGTTTTGGCTTAAGTGCTTAGGGAAGGTTGAGTGGAGATTAGGGTTCTAGAGAGAGAGAGATGTTTTGATCTTGTGTCCATGCGTATCCGTATGAGTGGTCATGTCGATACATTATCAAATCAATCCAAAGAAGAGTTCTCTTCAAGATGAGTTCATTTGCCCTTCTTCTCTCTATTTGGTGATTTTGAGTCTTTCCTTGATTCGCATGTTTTTGATTGATTTCTTCTCATGATCTAGCTTGTTTGTGACATGTGGGAACACATCTAAGATCATCTTGATCATCAATCACCCACGA
Organism: Hsuehochloa calcarea; assembly: GCA_036346395.1. Classification (NCBI taxonomy): domain Eukaryota; kingdom Viridiplantae; phylum Streptophyta; class Magnoliopsida; order Poales; family Poaceae; genus Hsuehochloa; species Hsuehochloa calcarea. Next base: position 36,359,583 of record CM070597.1, read on the forward strand.
GCAAGTTTTGGATCTAGTTTTCGTTTTGACTCGGTTTTGAACCATCCTCTCTCAAACTGAAAAAGGTCATAACTTTTCCATGGATCTTCACGATCTTCGATTGGAATAGGTTCTGACATCCTAGAGAAGGTATGTTCCAAGTTTCATGAAGTTTGGAGTTGTAGATCAAAAGTTAGACCTATTTGCAACTTCGCTTTTGGCCGATTTCACTTTGTTCACGGTGGAGGTCGGACCGCCCCCAGTAGAGGTCGGACCGCCTTTGAGAGGTCGGACCGCCCCTGAGTAGAGGTCGGACCGCCCTACACTTAGGAAATTAAGTTTCGGTTGTTTTTGGTTGTTTTGCTTCGGGGTTTTGATTGGATTCAATCCTAGTCTTCCGCTGTACTGGTATATCGATCTTCATAGCTTCTATAGCTATTGGAGTGAAATTTCTTGTTGAATCTAATCGTGGTTGAAAAAGTGAGCGTGCTCCTATTCACCCCCCCCTCTAGTCGCCTTTTCGGTCCAACAAAATATCTTTTGCCACATTTAGTTAAAATTCCATCTATCTCACAAAGATCAGAATGAATTAGCTCAAGTGGAGAGGTGCTTCTTCTTTCAACACTATGAAAATGTTTTCGGAGTTGCTTTGCTTGCAAACACACTTCGCACTTAGAACCCTTCTCATAATTATAGCTGGGAATTAAATTCATTTTGCTTAACCGCACAATAGCTTCAAAGTTAACATGACACAAACGTGAATGCCAAGCATCATGTAATTTATTACAATGAAAAACATTAAAAATGTCTACATTATTCGAATCAAGAATAGATAAACGGAACATGCCTCCGCTATCATAGCTTTTTCCCACAAAAGTACTAAATTTGGTCAACACGACCTTATTAGACTAAAAATAAGCTTTATTCCTTGCCTAAAGATCATCAACCCGCTAATGAGATTGTGGGTCATCGTAGGCACATACCGTACGTCTCTCAGAATGAGTATTTTGCCTGAAGTAAGCTTCAAGCAAACCTATCAAATCCCTCGTACTGTAGCAGCGTCTCTGTTCCCCATCAGGACAGATCCACCACCTTCACCCTAAAAAGAAGATAAACATGATCGATCAACACATATATGTCTAGTAGCACCTGTATCAATCCACCAATCAATCGATGGACTTACCATAAAGGTCTGAGGTACATACCCTTCAGAACTAGGATTATCAAGAAGGACATTAACTTCGGCCTTTCAGCCCTTGTGCTGAGCAGGAGAAGGACCCTTGCCTTTTCGATTGCGACAATGGTTGGCTTTATGACCAGTCACTCCGCACACAAAGCAAACAATCTCCTCCTTCTTTTTCATCTTCTTCCCTTACAACTTGATCTTGGGCTGATTCTTGACTTTCTTATTCCCAGAGCAACCAGCACTCTTGACCTCCACTAGATGAGTTTGGACTGAGCCTTACCTCTACTGTCACCGGTTCTTGCCCGCTCTTCAACATTGAGAGATGCTGACATCTCATTGAGTGTCAAGCGCTCCTTTATATGTCGTCGGACGGTCACAAAGTCACACCATGAGGGCGGTAATTTAGCCAAAATGATATTAACTTGAAAACTCTCTGGTAGGAGATAGCCATACTGATTAAGATCACATATAGGGAGTTGAAGCTCATGGAGTTGCTCCATCAGCGACCGTCCCTCTACCAACTTGTAATTCAAGTATGTAGCAGTAATAAAGGACTCATTACCATTATCCCCTTCGGAATACTTCTCATTTAATTTGTCCCAAAGTTGTTTGACATTAGTGAAATTGACATACACGTCAAACAATAGGTTGGATAAGATTTCTAACAACCTAGCTAAGACCGAGTTGTTCGCATCCTCCCACTGCGTCATTTCAGCGGTTACCAAAGGGAACATCAGAGGATTCGAAATGACCCAGAAAAGTTAGAGGTCAGTCAACCATAACTTAGTTTTAGCTTGCCAACGTTGAAAGATCTAGACCCGCCATTATGAGTTAATGGAGTGTTTTGGTGATTAATGACAAATCCAAATATGAGACTAATTCTCTTGTCAAGTATTATCTTTGTGTAGTCTCATTTGGATATAAAGGTGAAACACAACGAGGTATGCAATCGACATCTCAATCTTATATATTGTTGCATTTCTCGGATCCAAAATATAGGATTGAACTCAACCATAAGTTAAACTTGAATATGTGCATATGACCTTATTACACATTTGTGTATGCACACATTTAGAGGGAGTTTTATTCTATACTTTGTGGTTTCACTAGTATTGATCCATATTCCATTCTCCACATACACTAAGGATCTTTAAGTTGAAACAAAACCTTTGAGTATACAAAACTTGTGTAGTTCTTGTATACTCATGTTAGAGTATATATAACTTGTGTAGTTTATATATACTCATTTGTTCTCTCATTTATCATCATTAAATTTATGAGAAATTAAGTAGTTATCATCAATTACCAAAGAGGGAAAGATTGAGGTATCTTGTCCCACCATTATGAGTTAATGGTATGGTGTGGTAATTAATGATAATCACATTGTGGAACTAATATTTTCCATGAGTTGGATATATAGGTTATGTTCCAGGATGATGAAGACTTGGGATGATCATGAGTTGATCATCAAGTCAAGAGCTTGGTGTAAATGATGCATCATGAGTTGATGCTTATCAAGAAGAGATGACCATGAGTTGATCATCAAGACAAGAGAAGACCCATCATGTGTTGATGGAGGTCAAGTGAAGGAATGCATCATGCGTTGATGCATGTGAAGAATCGGGATGAAGAAATCATCATGTGTTGATGATGTTCAAGACAAGATCCCGAAGTGAAGAAATCATCATGAGTTGATGATTGTCAAAGTCAGGACACGGACTTGAAGTGTTGATGTGCGTCATCAAGCTTCAAGAAGATGCAAGGCAAAGGTATGACTAGCTAGGGCTAAGGATGTGTTCCTAGTCTTTTACCGGTCTCGGTGTTTGGTTGATAGACCGGATTGCTAGTATAGGATTGCCGTACTATTAAGAGGGGTCTTGACTAGTAGCATGAGTTAGTCATGTGTTGATAGCTCATTGTGTTTGCTCTAGCTCATCTATGCATGGAGCTATTATTTACGAATGTGTTTTGCAAATATCCGAGGCTCATGCGTTTAATCTTTGTAGCATGGGACTATACTTTGCAAATGTGTTTTGCAAATGGTTGAAATCCATGCGCCTTAGCCTTGTAGCATGATGTTGTTATTTGCGAATGTGTTTTGCAAATAGTCGATGCTCATGTTTGATTTCTTGTAGCATGTGACTTAAGTTTGCAAATGTGTTTTGCAAATGGTGTAAGTCCATGTACCTTTTTCCTTGTGGTATGATTCTAAAAGTTGGCAAATGTGTTTTGCAACTTGTTGGGAATCTTGCTTGTGATCTTTGTTGGCATGGTTTGTCAATTAGCAAATGTGTTTTGCAATTGAAGTTGTTGAAAAAGCCATTGCTGTTTTCAGTCAGGATAATCGGAAGTTCCGGTTGTATAACGGCGGAAGTTCCGCAGGCCGGACGGTCCGATTTCCAGCGTAACGTTTTTTTCCCAGAGAGCACCCTTTTTAGGGACTTAGCCGATTTCTCGAGGTGCGGAAGTTCCGCCATGTTACGAGCGGAAGTTCCGATTATCGGTTGTTCCGAAATTCTTGCGGTTCATTTTTTCCAGAGAAGCACCATTTTGGGACTTAGCCAAAATTTGGAAGTGCGGTAGTTCCGCTATGTGTTGAGCGGAACTTCCGAAGATCGGAACTTTCACAACTTGGTTGGCGGTAGTTCCGCACTAAAAATCAAACGGCTAGTTTCTCGTCTGACATAGCCGTTGCAGTGCTTTTCTCTCAGATGCGGTAGTTCCGGTCTCTACATGGCGGAACTTCCGATTTCCCTGATTTTTCAGGGCTTTGTCTCCCAACGGCTAGTTTTTGTGTGTGGGCTATATATAGCCACCTTGGCCGGTTGGGAGAGGTTGCTGGTGCTATTGTTAAGTGACATACTCATTCTTTGAGCTAAGAGCAAGCCTCTATTCTCTTTTGTGCATATGTTGCACTTGGTGAGATTAGAGAGTAAACCCTAAGTGCATGTGTTGCCTTAGGTAGTGGATTGTGTATCCACGTGAGCGTTGACACTTGATTAGTTCAAGTGAAAGTTTGGATTTGTTACTCTTGGTGTTTGCCGACACCTAGACGGCGTGGAGGCGTCGTGCGCGGTGATCTTCTCAAGAAGCTTGTGAGAAGACCCGGCGGTTTGTGAGTGGTTTGGTGCTCACCATCTCCGGAGTGGAGGAAGAGCAACCATAGTTGAGTGAGGTGTTGGTTCGGTTAGGAACCGGTCCAAGTGTTTGGACTTACCTCGGAGGTATTGGCTTAATTAGTGGAGCCGGTCGCTAACCTCAACGTGGATTAGGGGAGACCGGCAAGTCTCCGAACACCACGGTAAAACATAATCGTGTCATCTTGTTTTTACTTGTGCTTTACTTTGAGCAATTTACATTCTTACTTTAATTGCTTATTTATCTTGTATGATTGCTCATATTGTATTGTGTTCATATTGTCGGTGCACTTAGTTGAGCCTAGTTGATTTAGGTTTTAATTGAGCAAATCCAATTCGCTATTAGCTTTCGCATTTATATATTGGTTTAGCGCGAAAGATTTTTGAAACCGCCTATTCACCCCCTCTAGTCGGCCACCTCGATCTTACAAACGTTTGAAGTTGGCACCATCAAACACTTCCGGCTTAACGACATCTGACGATGAAGCCATTTCTCGATAAGTAGGTTTTCTAGATTGTTGTAAGTAGTGCAGTTTCAGCAAATAATCAAAATTAATTCCAGAAAAATCATCAGACAATAAAGCATGTATCCACCAGCATTTAAATGACCAAATCAACATATACAAATGTAAATCTACCAAGTCATTTAAACTGGATGAAATGCCCAACATATACCACATGTATATGAAAGAAATCAACATAGAGCTCAAATATTTGATGATTTTGAGTGCTCTCAGAAGTCGAGTTGCAAAAGAATCAATCTTTGCCATCTCAGCCATTTAGTCTATACTCTTCACAAATTGGATAAGAAAACTATAATTCAGATTTTGAGCTCTAATCAATGCTTAACTAGACTGCCAGAACAATCACATGCATAAGAAGTTCAATCTGATACTTTCTGTTAGCCAAAGATCATCAAGAATCACAAATACCCACTACTGCAGTCCACAGAAGAATATGACAAGAATAACTGAATTCATTACTTCAAATCAATAGCCAATAGCCTTTAATGAATTCACATAAACAAACAGATTCAAGTAACGCTTTCTGCTGTTATGAAAAAATAGCAAGACAACAGATTAAGTGATCAGGTAAAGCACTACAAAAGTAATGGAACTTCTAAATACAATTTGACAGTAGCATGCAAACTGGTGATTACTTTGATAGCAACAAGCAAACTAGTAGAGCTCAAAACTGGACTAGTAATCCTACCAATTTCAGTATTAAGTCCACATAGTTCACTTTGATATATCTCACAGCGCATGAATCAACTCAGAACAACACACACACATATAATCAAAGTGAACCGCAATTGGATCAGAGAGATACTCACAGAGCCGATGATATTCAAAACCACCGTGAAGATCAAAGCAAGGCACGTCTTACAGACACTGTCCCAGAAAACATATTGCCAAGGTATTCGAAGATACAATGCCACCCTCTTTCCTTTGGATTACACCAAAGAAAGAAGCCGAGGGACAGGAATAATGCCGCACAAGCCCACCGAGAGCACTCCCGAACAGTCCAGAATCAAACCCCCAACACGAGAGTCAGATTTTCACTCAAAGCACTCAACACAAAGAGGCGCCAGAGGAGAACCGACAAACAGCGCACGTGAGAATAATCCCAGACCGATCCACCGATGTTGTTCAATTGATTCACAACGTCAAAGGAGAGGAAAGAACATCAATCCAACTCAGATCAGGAGTAAGGAAAATCAAAATGAGGAATGTTCAGGTGACTTTATTTTTTGTTGCCAAAAGGAAGTGCCACCCCACCATTTTCGAGAGAGAGGCTGGAGAGAACGCATGTACGGCAGCACAACCGCCGGCGTCCAAAGTGCACGAGTAGCAATCCGCCAGCAGCATCACCACTCCCCTCGCCCAAAACGCCGCCAGAATCGGGAGAGCCGAAGAACACCAACTCAGCTCCCAATTCCACCGGCCGAAAGAGATAAAGCAAAGCCTTGCCTCTCTCCCTCTTGCACCAACCGGTGGGCCCCACACTAGAATTTTCCTTTTCTATTTTAAATCTTTTTCAAAATGAGAAATTACAATAAAACCCTTACAAAGACCAACAGAGCATGGCCATCCAAACAAGATCGATTACGAAAGAGAAAACCCCAGGTCTTTCTAATAGATCATGCATATATCAATATGAAAAGACAAAGGTTATATGTAATCCTACCTGCAGACATCCGACTACAGTTGCGCCCACAGTTTATATTTCGCCGGTTACTGTTAAACGAAAAACACTCTACAGAGCTGGGTACCAGTACCAATCTGGTCTGGGCAGGAACACAGAAACAAGGAGTCCACGTCATGGTGACCACGTCATCTTTATGTTTGTACCATTCCTTTCTGGGTCAGCATCCAAGCATGGCCACCTTGTGATAGTAATCACCATGTTCTCAAATGTTGGGCACTGGTACTCTCTCTCTCTCTCCACACACAGGAGGGGGGAGGGGGAGGGGTTCCAATCCTTCGCATGGCATTTGCGTCACGCCCCAATCAGCATGGCCAAACATCTGCACTGTACACTAGTATTTTGCAATCCAAGCCTCCATCTCAAGTTGTTCTCTTCTCTGCACTGCATCCATCTCTTTCGGGCCATCTTGCCATCTTCTGTGGTCGACAACTCAACATGCTTATGATCTAATCCAAAGCCATCCATCCCCATGGACGGAGCAAAACCAAACCACAGGGCAACCATTTGTGCCGTCCAATGATGGACCAGTTGCCCCGTCTAAGGTTTCATGTGGTGTCCCACTGAAAATTTTGCCAGATCTTTGGCAATCAAGGTGCGGGTCCGCCTTTAAAAAAAATGTAATGACAAATGGTGAATTAGGGGCTGGTCGATTCATTGGTCTGACGTGGGACAATTCAGTTGTCAGGCTCAATTGGTCAGCTGTGCTAATTCAACAATGTTTATCTCCAAAAAGAAAAATCAAGATGGCTTCATGGTCCAATTTCATATTGCAAGTCCCGTAATTGCGATACTAATTTATGAATTCAATGATCAGTCACGATAAAACATAGCGTCGATACGTGCATTATTTGACCTGTAAAGCTAGTACTATGTAACACCCTAAATTTTGTAATTTGTAGTTTTCTGTGTTCACGACACCAGTCCCTGGATCAGTAGTTGGTGTCCACAGTTACATCTTTGAATAACAATCACATATCACGCATATGTAAAGCTATTGCACAATAATAAATAAAACATAAATATATCTTACGACTTTCAACTTGCATAATGGTTGGACGTGCCAAATACCTTTCAAAGAACAGCAGCAGAAGTAGAATAAAAATATAGCACGTGAAACCCTCAAGATATAAACGTAGGCAATTGACTAAGACCCGCTACCTAGTTCTTAGACTTCTTGATCTCCACGCTACCTAGTTCTTAGACTTCTTGATCTCCAATCTTGAGAATGCTCATAAGTGTTCACATAACCTTCTTCTCTTACACTTACTAAATAATAATGTTAAGCGAGTGCGAGTATGAGTACACAACCGTACTCGCGAGCTAACATACATAATGCAGTTATATAATATGCATGGCTGGTGAAAGGAATGGCCTGTTGTTCTTTTGTTTGCATAAAGCCGCTTATTGAAAATAGATTATGTAGTAACAAATCATGAGACCTAGCATTTTTAACTAACACAGGTTTTAATAAAGTTGAGCTTTGCTGTAAAATATTAGTGAAGGCTCCAACCTTCTATACCATTGAGTGGCTCTATCCACCCAGTACTCATGTTCTTTATCATGTCATATCCCGTACTTCGCACTGGTTCTCAACCAGGCTATCTCAATTCTTTGGGCTCCAACCCATCTTTTCATTCCACCCACAAATTGTTTTATAAAAATGATGAAAGCTAATTCAAGTATGTTCTCGGCACTGCCTATGACCGTGAGCACGGCTATCTATATAGTTTTAAGACTCTGCAGAGTTTGCACACTTTTCCCACAAGAGACAATCAACTTATAATATTCTTGACACACTTCCATAGGTGTGCGACTAAATTGATTATCATAAGGTTATTACAATGCTCCACCTTAACGCAACTCCACCAGCTAAGGTTTCCACCTCCCTGAGCCACACTCCCGGGAGGCCCCCTCTTGCGTCGTGTGGTTTTTCTGTAGCTTCTACCTATACCCACACCACACTGTAACATCGTAATTTTCTGATGTTTAAAAACCTTTTGAATAGTTAGTAGTCGAAAAAATCACACTTGAGATTTTATTTGAATTTTAATAAAGCTTAACATGGACTTTCAGTATCAAAATAATTAAATATGATTAAGCGGCAACATCGATAATTGTCAAAACTATTTATTTGGGTTCTATGTGCTTGGATATATTTTCTAGAATTTTTTAGTTCATTTGCTATTTAGATTTTCTGTATTTTCTAAAAAGGAAAATCTTTTTAAAATCTCATAACAGTAAATGGGCCGAAACCCAAACCCTATTCCCGCCTCGGCCCAGCATTGTGCAGCCCAGCCTTCCTCTCTTCGCGCTCACGCCGCCGTGACCCCACCCGTCAGCCGCAGCAACGCCTTTTATCACGCATTCCTCATCGAGCCGCGGTCGCTGACGAGTGGACCCCACTAGGTTTACTGTTCATCATCTCGACCCGCGCCGTCTCCGATTTTGTCGCGCGCTTCCGTCTCTGTGCCGCGTCCGGACTCCTTTGTGGCCCCGCCGCTACAGCCTATTCAAGGTCTTGGCGTGCGCATCACAAGGTCGCCTCAGCCTCTGCCGCCTTTTACCCAAATCCAGAAACCTTAGATTCAAACCTAGCCACCGGAATCGGAGTTGGAACCCTAGCATCATCGTCACTGTTCCTCATCAAATTCGCCACCGTCGGTGAGCTCCGGTCACCATCGAGTACATGTCCGAGCTCGCCGCGTCATGTTCTACTTGGTGCGTACCTCCTTGTCGTCCCGAGATCATCGTAGTGCCACCGCACCGTAGAAGCCCTAACCTCCATGCTGCCACCCCGTCGCCGCCACGTTTCGGTCGCAGTCGGTGACCAGTGGTCCTCGCGCATGACCCAGAAGCATCGCCTAGTCTTCGTAAACCTATTACGTGCACCCAAAACCCTGTTGGAGCATCTCATCGCTGTTTAGTTGTCGAATCGAGCCACCGCTGTCGCTAACCTTGCCGTTGACCACCTTGCCGGGCGATCCAGCTGCATCCGAGCTGCTAGATGTGATCACTTTAGCACGGTGAAGCCAACGATACCATCTTTTCGCCGCCGGTCACCGTCGTTCGCCATCGCCGACGTTGAGTGGTATCAGCCGTTGATCCCTGCCATCGTGGCCATCCACCTCAGCATCCACCTCGGCACTTGTGTGTATGTGTCGCCCACGTGGCATCTGAGTCTGCCGCCATGTCAGCGCTTGCGTGCCACTCGACCCTTGTGTATCCCGGATTTTATAATCTCGAATCCTCTGTGAAAGCACTGTGCTATTCTCTGGATCAGTAGATAGCACTCACAGATACATCACTGAATCATTTCATACATGGTGTAAAATCATACCATTCATTAATTTAACACATCAGAGTTTACATAGACCGCACCGGGTCAAGTTTTACAATAAAGACCGAACAGGGCAAATGATTACATCACAAAGCAGCGGAAGCGACAACGGAAGCAAAAAGGGGTGAGAGCACATCTCTCCACAGGCAAACGACTGGGGAAACCCGTGTACTCCCGATATTACCTGAAACTCAGATAATATAGGATGCACCTAGGTACCAGCGGAGTCAGCTAGACTGGGACAAGACTAGAATAACTAAGGACTAAACTACGCTTCAAGAACTCCTGGGTCTTCAGACATCTGGTTCCTCGTAGTAGTCGTAATCTCTAATATTTCCTGCTTTTGAGGGTTTGGGGAAAGAGCGAGAATGAGCACAACCACCGTGCTGGCGAGCCAACACGCAATATGCAATAGTATACATGCAAGGTTTAACAAGGATGGCTCAGGTTCTTTTATTTGCTAAAGCAACATTTTCAATTATCATAAATGCAAAACTCTATGACTTAGCATTTTAAACAAGTTGCATTTTCATTAAAGAATAAGTGCAATATTAAATAACAGTAGAGGTTACATCAACCTCATGCTTAATTTTGATAACGGTTACATCCACCGATTAGCAGCACTCGGTAAGGCTACCCAGGAAAAATCCAAAACAAGGGCTAGATGAGCCCACCACATTTTTAATCCACCTAGAAAGGTTTTTGAAATAGAACTAACTCAGCTTAAGTTCTCATGTCCGCCTTTGACCGTAGGCGCGGCTGTTTAAACAGTTTAGACTCTGCAGAGGTTGTACATTGTACCCACAAGAGATAATCATACTCGTTACCCCACATGATTCCTTAGTCATGTAGTTGAGCGATCGTCACAGTAACGTTTCAAACTACCTTGCCCCTTCCGTCATCTCACCCCTATGGCCAATTCCATAAGTTGTGCGGGATGTTTTACCACAACGACTAGCGCAGTTGGCCCCAGCCACAACAACTAGCGCAGCTGGCAACTTCACCGTTCCTAGTGTCCCTTTCAAGCTAGCATACGTCCTGCCGCTTGCACACTTCTAAACACCAGTTGTGGGATGACATTCAGGGTTCAATAATTTTACTAAGGCAAGTTGCACTTTGCAGACTTGCGGTTGTACTTGTTTTACACAGGAGGTCATGATAAGATTAAGTTCTTAATTCATCTAGACGGTTCATACCACATACCAACTATTCTCGTGCTACATTCGCACCCATCACTCTTTCCATCCGCCCAGATATGGTACTAGCAAGTTGTTTAGGGTTTTGGGAAGGAAAACCAATTAACACAACACACCAGTCATCTACATCCAATGACTGGCCAAAACTATTTTCATGATTTAAAAGAAGATGATTGGGACATTTATTGTCAGGTACTTAAGCAAGACTAGCATGTCGCTTAAGTACAACCTAGGCTAGTATTTACCACATATTTACTAGGGTGACAAAGAATACTGGATTCAATTATCAAAGGATGGCTTCATAATTAATTAATCATCAAATGAGTATTTAACTATCTTAAGCTTTAACATACATTTGATTACAAAAGTAAAGCATGCAACTTTGATATTTTAAAATAAACATAGTTTGCATAAAATGTAGGCTCAAAATGATCAAAGTATTGACTCGCCTGGGTCAGGTTATCACGACCTTGATCTTACTCGGGGCCTTCTCTGGCAGGGGTCTTGAATTATGGGTCTGCGTCTTTATCCGAATCTTGATCCTACTCGAGTCGCTGCTTCTTCAGGACTCTGACTCCTAATTACGCGATAACAAGCGAGAAAAACAAATCAGTCCAAAGAACTTCCAAAATACTAAATATAATCAAAGCACTTTAAATAAGTTTTGCGATGAACGAGCTGAAGAAGGAGGGGATGATTGACAAAGTCAACCGACCAACTGAGCGAGAGGGGTCATGGCTTAAAAACTATGCAAGGGAAAACAAGGGAGAAACGAAGTCGAAGAACTTCCGCAGGGATACTCCACTTCGGATACCGTTGATCGGGCAAGATTAGGATACATGACATTTTGGCCGGGCTTTTAAAAAGACAGTAAAATATTTTATCAAAGACGACTTTGGAACGGGGATAAAAAGGATGGGATAAACAATATTTGGACCAAGTAATACTAGATAGGATTACAAGATTAATATACAAGTTTTCAAGGTAAGCTATCGAGATTAACAAGTTAATCCCGAATAGCTCCCAAAATTATTTTTAGCAAATTGCAAACTAATTTATTAAACCACGAAGCCTTTTACACAAAAGCAGAAAATTTGAATAAATCTGTTTTAACAAAAACTGACATGATTGCGGAGAAGATTACGTAGGTCATTTGCATAACTTCGATTTCCTGAGATTTTGCAAATTACGCACATAATCGATAGCTCTCAAATAGAAACGAAATGGATAATTCTGTTAACGCGTGTCAATCGGCGAGTTAACAATTAACAACGGTTAACTGAATCATCGCAATTCACAACACAATCGCAGAGAATAATTATTTTGGAAATGTTTTCGCCAAAAAAATGGAAAGGTACTGATTGACCGAGTTAAAATAAAACATTTACAAGATCACCACACAAATTCTCTTTACACAACTTTTCAATACACAATTCTTTCTTTACCAAAAACTCAACTTCCGCTCCACGACTACCCTGCACAGAGTCAACAAGACAATACAAGATCAATACACACATCGACAATACACATATCGACAAGGCTGCTGCCAAAACTTGCTCCATTGCTCTGCAATCCACGAGGGGGGGCACAACCAGAGAGACAGAGAGCAGGGGGAGGCTCGGCCACAGGAATAGAGGAGAAGGGGGAGCAGGCCGGTTGGACCGGGGAAAGGGGGGCGGTCTGACTGGGGGGAAGAGAGAGAAGGGGGCGCACGGGGGCGGCGACTGTCGGCGGTGGTCGTCGACCGGAGGGGTGGCGAGGCCAGGTAAAATGGAACACCGACGAGGACGGGATGCCGAGGGAGGCGGCAGCGTGGCCGTGGTCGCTCTGGAGAGGAGTTGGCGGCGATGGGAGCGCACGGGTGCAAAGGTCGAGCGGTGACAACGGCGGCCGGAGGGAGGGGAAGAGAGTAGGAGGCATGGGGAGGCTTACCGTGAGGTCAGTGGGGGTGGGGGAGTGGTGGAGGCGCCCGGCGTCAGGAGCCGAGGCGGGGTCGGGAGAGGCGCAAGGGGGCGACTAGCTGCGGCGGCGGGGAAACTCGGCCGACGGGCGGAGAAGAGTCGGGGGCGAAGGGTGGAGCTTCCGGTGGCGGCGGATGGGCTGGAGTAGCGCCGGATGGAGGGGAGAAGGGTGGCAGCGGAGACACCGAGAAGAGGGAGGCGAAGAGGGGGTAAGAAAGGGGGCAAGGCTCGGCCTTTTATAGCCGGGGGAGAGGCGGAAAAACCGACGGAGGCGGCGGAGCGCGAAGATGGGGAGAAAGCCGGACGGCATGCGGTCGCGTGGAGTCGGCGGACGGTGCGGGACGGCGATGGAGTCGGTGCGCGGCGTGGAGCTGCGGCAGGCGGCGTCGGATCTGGAGGAGGCGGGAGTTGTCGGGGCGGAGAGGATGAGCGGGGGCGGCGGGACGGGGCCCCGGGAGAGTGAGAGAAGTGAGGGGAGAGGAATGGCGGCGCACGAGGGCGAAAGAAAGGAAGGAGGGGAGAAGAAAACCAAGGGCGGCGTGTTCGGGTGGGAGAGGAAAGAGAGAGAGAGAGAGAGAGGGTGGTGCAGGCTGGGTAAGGAGAAAGGCCAGGGATTGGGCCGGGCCGGAAAAGAAACCGGGTGGGAAAAAATGGTAGGCCGGAGAAAACCAGTCCAAGAAGAAAAGGATGGGCTCAGAATTTAGAAATGGAGAATTCAACTTAAAATTTTGAATTCAGAATTTGAAGGAAGGTTTGAAACACAAACCCGAGCTTAACGGAAGCTAGGAGTTTTTTAAATTTAAACCAAAATTTGAAAATTCGAATAAAAATCGAAACCAAGGTAATTACTATTTATCGACCGAAAACGAGATGTTACAACCCTAAACCCCGGATCTGATCTCCATTAGACCTAATCCACTGTGACCCAAGTCACTGGCATGTGGGTCCCATTGTCAGTCCACTATTCCATAGACCCATAAGCCTGTAGACCAAAGCCCATCTTTGTGGACCCAGTCCTTGGACCGCAGGCCCACATGTCAGTGTCTATACCTTTTCTCTGGAATTATTTTAATTCAGAAATTCCCAGGGCTGACGTTAGCTGATGTCATAATCCAATTTTTCAATAGAAAAGTAATTCGGATAATTCCAGAAATTCTAATTTAGGTTTTTGTTTAGATTTAGAACTTCCACAGGCCGTATTTTCTTCATCCGAACTCCGATTGAGCACATTCAAATTCCTAAATTTATCTAAATTCGAGCTCTATTTTATAATATTTTTATTTAAATTTTGGAGTCTGTTTTCCTCTCTGTTTTTATTTATTTTATTTGTTTATTTTGTTTTGCAAGTAGACGTTGATACTTCAGAAAATTTCGAGGAAGAAGGAGTTCACCAAGACCAAGATCAAGACCAGTACCAGGATCTATTCAAAGGCAAGTTATACATTTGATCATGTTGAGATCAGTTTTCAAAACTACATTGATTCAAAGTACTGTATTTTATTTTAAGTATTTATTTAAATGATTTTCGGTGTAGTTATTAATCCTAATTGTTTATATCGACCTTACTTGTTGTAATGCCATGATCTTTTGTCATACTAACTTGGTTAATTATTAGTTGGTATTATCATAGCACCAACATGGGTTGGTTAGATGAATAGTATTGCTTATCCATGCAACGATTCATCATTTCATGTGAGTTGCAAATATAAACTTGACTAAGTGATTATGGAACTTTGTGTAAAACTGTGTGCTATGTGTTATTACTTTGTGATAGCATGTGTTGCACTTAACCAACAATATGGGAAAGAATTTAGACTAAGGCAAGTGGTAGAAACTAAGTGATATGGTGGAGCTTTGTGAATGGGAATTATAATTTTTATGGCATAGTTAGAAATTAAAATTTTTGCCTTGGTCAATTAAGGACTTAACTTTATGCGCCATTAAACTGAGCCTTTCGTACAACCATATGCCTGATGGGACGAGCCTAACTTAGTAAGTTATGGAGTCTTGACATTTACTACTCAGGCAGTAGATTAGACTTAGTGCTAGCACTACTACAAAAGAGGCTATAGCAGACGGCCCATCACAGACGGTTCCTTTGGAACCGTCTGTGTTGGGTCTGTCTGGGCTATGTTTTGGCGCGGCGGGCCTATCACGAGCGGTTCTATTTGGGAACCGTGCGCGATAAACAGTATCCTGACGGTTACGAATGCGAACCGTCAGCGATATTACCATGAGCAGTTCTATTTCCGAATCGTGCAGCGATATCCTGACGGTTCTTAAATAGAACCGTGCGGCGAGAATACCTGACGGTTCTTAAATAGAACCGTGCAGCGATATCCTGACGGTTACGAAATAGAACCGTCAGTGATGTTACGACGGTTCTATTTTGAACCGCTGCGCGATATTGCCTATCGCTGAGCGGTTACGAAATAGAACCGCCAGCGATTTCCGTCTTCATATAAATTGGCCGAGACATCCCTCTGCGCCTGCTGCTGTGTCTACCACTTCCCTTCCTGCCCTAGCTCCTCATCGCTGCTGTGTATACGCTCCAGCGCCACTTCCCCGCCTAGCTCCTCCAACCTCGCCACTTCCCGCCTAGCTCCTCACTCTGCAGTGTCTACCGCTCCAGCGCCACTTCCCCTCGCCTATCTCCTCCAACTGCGGCTCCTCCTCTAATACTGGTATGAGCACATGATCTTGCACCGTCAATGTTGGAATAAATAATATTAGCCACAAATCTTAGTTTTGAAACCTTATAACTAATGAACTAAAATTTGACTTAGGAGTGGTAACTTAATAAAATTGAATTAGGTCTAATAATCACTAAAATTTGAGTTAGGATAATTAATTGGCTTAAAAAATAAAATTTACACAGGTTCACATGCGGTGGGGTTTGGGTCAACAATATTGCATTTACGGTTCCGGTATTTTAGGTTAATAAGTGTTGTATGAGGTGATGCCTATATTTGGGTTGCATGATTGTTCAATTGAGATAGATATCGGTGTCGAGAGGTAGGGATCATGGTTGTGGCCGTAGGCATGGCTACGCTATGCCACCGCGTGTGGTACATAACTAGTGAAGAGTTTTCTTTCAATAACCTTAGATACAAATGTTGGAGAATGAGTTTATATTGCACATTTTCATTTGCTATAAATTAATCGCTAATCAATTTGACACCTATTTGTTACATGCGTATTGTAGATGGATCGAATCGGATGTGCAGTGTGAACCGTGTGAGTCAAGATTACATTAATGGCGTGGTTGCTTTTAGAAGAGCATTTGGCGAGGATATGTTGAAGAAGGGGATAAATTTTATGTCTTCGTCAGGTGCATTGATTGCGTAATCAAGATGTTTAACAACGCGCGCTGTGATCGAGCGCACTTGATTCAAGGGGTTTCAAAAAGGGTATACATGTTGGACCGATCCACGGTGAAGAGCGATTATACGAAGTTAATAATGACGGCATCGGCGAGAAGTCAACGATTTGCGGATGTGGACTGTGCTTTTGATGAGGATAGGGGCACGATGACAATCTGGATCGGATGCTACGCGATGCGTAAGAGAACTACATGGCTCGGTGGATCCGATTGGTGTGCCTCTATCTCGTCATGAGGGAGACCGGATGGTATCGGGACCATCGGAAGGAAATCAATCACTCCGATCCGGATCGTGCGCTCAAGCCCATTTCACGGTCTTGCAACACATGACCCAAGTGTCCCCGTACATCGATGAGCACAAAGACATGGTACGCATGCGTAATCCGGACCGGTCGGAGGTTTGGATCACGAGAGAGCACAACCGCTCGGTTCAACGAATGGTTAAAGGTGCGAATCACTCGGAGGTCATCAAGTGATGATACGTTGCTATGGTTGGCAAGAGGGCCACATTTTACAATTGTCACATGGCAAGGATACGACATAAATGGGTACACATTTTATACGGCACTCGGGATAGGAAGAGCACAAAGGCGAGCAACGGTGTCCGTGATAGATGCATTCGATGCCGATGGTTTGAGGAGCTCGTACTATGGGCAAATAGAGGAGATATGGGAGATCGACTACGTGCTTTTCAAGATCCCCTATTTCGGTGCCGTTGGGTCCATCTCCCACGGTGAAGGTCGACAAATGCACGGCGTCACTACCGTGGACCTCGAGCGTGTCGGATACAAAGACGAACCATTCAGTCTTGGCTAACCAAGTTGTTCAAGTCTTCTATGTAACCGACCCAAAATAAGAAGCGCCACGTAGTTCTTCATGGAAAAAGGAGGATTGTCGGAGTTGAGAATGTAGTGGACGAGGAAGAATACAATCAATTTGACGAGTTGCCACCTTTCGGAGACGGCATCAAGGCTCGAGGAAGAATCAGAACACCCAACCCAACACCGAGCACGGAATGCCACCAAACTACTCTTATCATCTATTATACATCAACACACTTTGTGAAATTTCAGCAAGCATAACAACATTAAAACCCATCCACGGGTCGCATTAACACAAGCATAACACTATGACAATCATAAATAAATTAGACCTAGGAGCATAGCAAAATAATAAACCAAGATTAACATAAACCAAGTATCTATGGTTATTCAATACCATCATGTCCTAGATATAAATATTCATGTTATTCTAAAAGTTTCTCATGTCCAATGAATCAAATAATTGGGTGAAGTGCATGATTCCAAGTGCGCTAGCCCTTCCCGAGTAAAACGTCATCACCGGTCACCTAAAAACAACAATAGAGCAAGAATGAGTCCAAGACTCAAAGAAATACATAATAAAGCCATAAACAATAGTTTATTAACCAAAATCAAAGTTATCAAGATCATCCATTTAGTTAATACCATTGTCATTCTCAAACAAACAAGCCATATTCCATATAGGTAAAGTTGCACAATTTAACAATTTACTTAGATATGCGAATGCACCAACATGCTCATGCTCATATGCATCTCATCACCGATACTGGGATAGCGGAGTGTTCACCGTCGATGACACACTCTATCCTTCACTCCCGTGAAGTCCCCACCAAAGTAGGATTTTATCTAGAGCTCTACGGACTAGTCATGTATCTTTCTCACCGCCTCACGGAATAGTTACATGACTTTCTCACCGACTGCTCATGCAACCCATGTCATGATGAATGTAAATGATGCGACATCTTTATTTATTCATCAACATAGTCCATCTCATTAACTCAATATCTACTCGTTATCTCATTATCATAATCTCATTCACTCAAGGTCATCAATATCATGTATAAGAATAAGCTGAATGAAAGCATAATAAATAGCATGATAAGTAACATCAATGATCATGGTGAACAACCCATTGTTCACCACTCTACCATATACTTGCCTTCCGCTACTGTGGACGAGTTAGGAGGCAACGACGAATTTGTCCACTCCTGCCCGCCGCCTACACAAATATTTATTGAAATAAGAATAATAAGTTATGACGTGGCTACAAGCGTTTACCATAACTCTCTATCTAATCAACATAACCAAAAACTCAAAATGACGAATTAACTAATCAGCCAATATCGGCCCTTCTGATCAGCAGTACGAGAAAAATCGTAATTAAATATCTATAACTCCGAATGACTTGAAACCAGTGCTCAAATACTTTTAACGTAACAGGCTACGAAACTCTAGTTGGTGAAATCCTTTGATTCGGCCAAAACAGTGGCCTAAACAACAGTTGAAAACACTAACAGATATCTGCCCAGATTTCAGAACAGTGGTAAAGAAAATGGCATAACTTTTAATCTACAGATCCAATTGAGATGATCTTTATCAACTTGGAAAGATAATTTAAAGGGCTACAATAACCTAGTTGGGTGGAAGTTCTGAATCTGACTCTAACTAGATCAAAACCGAGGGGCAAACCGACAGTTCCAAATTCTCAGGCAGACAGGACAGCACGCGATTAAAAATTCATATCTCCTAAACCGTAAGGTGGAATCAAGTGATCTCGGTGCCAAAAGAAAGATAACGACATCAGGAACAAAACTTTAGAAGACGCAAATACCAGATTCGGCCTCTAAGTAAATCATAATGGCCCGACAAGAAAATCTGCCAAATCACGTCAGCTCTCCTGGACAGTCGCGGTAAAACTACCATATCTCCTAAACCGTAACTCCAAATCAGATGATCTTGGTGCCAAAAGAAAGCTAAGACCAAGGGCTACAACTTTCTAAGAGGTGAGAAGATCAGAAAACGTACGGAGCTTACCCAAATCTGACGAACAAAAGCGCTGGCGCAGGGGAAGGTGGAAGTGGCGGCTCCAAGTGGGGGAAAGGGGAAAAGAGGAGTGGGGCTAGGGTTTTGGGGGGTGGGGTTCCCCCCTTATGGCCGGCCAAACACATGGGCTTCCCCCTGGGCCGCGGCCCGCGGCCCAGGTTGTCGAATAAAAGTGGAAAATCCCCTATTTTTCTCAGAATTTTTATTCCTTTCTTTGCATTTTCTCCTCATTGAATCTCTAATTCACGATCTATTTAGGGGTATTACATTCTACCCTCAATGAATTCGACCCGAATTCTACCAACGAAACGAATACACGATTAAAAATATCACGAAATTGCAATCAACGAATTAGTACATATCAGAAACGAACAGGTCTAAATACTACTCGCACATGCGAGACTCTAGCCCTGAAGTGGCCTCTCTCTCGGACTAGAGAAACCACAACACAAAAATGTAAAACGATGACTGACCTAACGCTCAACCTGAACTTTCTAGGTTTACTCATTAGAAGAGGATCGAAGGTAAGACCTTACTTGACGGTCAAGGTCTTTTACTAAATCTCAAACTTTGAATGGCTCAGCTGCTCACTCAGCCCAGAACACAACAGACGTTGTGTACTTCGCGAATGAACCCGAGACGGACAAAACGATATGCTAACTTCCCAATTTCTGAAATTTTCGGAAACCAAGAGAATCCAACTGGAACTAGAGTCCTCATCGCATCCACGCAATGCTAACTCTCCACCAAAAAGGTTAAATCCCAAAATTTGACATTTCAACACGAAAACAAATCCATTTTCTAAATAGGCGCTTCTGAATGAACACCACGACGACCAAAGAAGAAACCACTCGAATGCCCAAAACAAATACTTCTTTTGGTTTGTCTGAATTAAAATGAATCAGACATGCTAACACAACGCCAACTCAGATTGCGGAAAACAACAGTCAACAACACATAACTCAAACGAAATCAGGAAAACGCTTCACTAACCGAGAAACATCCTTTTCTCGCTTTCTCTTTAGGAGTAAAACTTCTCTCGAACCTTGGAATTCGAATTCATCGCATACCACATGAGCTTAAACCTTTTAATTGAACATCCTCAAATTATGCTCAAACTAAAATACATCATTAACACCATTGTGAAGAGGCTCCATTGAATCCTCCAATTACTCTAGGCATCTCATTCTACTAATCAACATTAATTTGATTGAAGGCACCCAAAGCACCACAAAATAGATCCCACACAATCACATTACCTCTAATTTTCAAGAACAATTCAGAATCCTCAGTACACACGCTCATGTACTACATCAGAAAGGTTCTATCAATGATCATTCCACTGCTCAGGAAACTCTATTATTCCACTTTCTTTACACACACTCATTGTGTGACCAAAGGTCTACCATAAAAATGTAAAGCCCAGATTCAACCTCTAAGACTCTTACAATTAACTTTTGGTATACTTGATAGGAAATTCTTTGATCGGATAACTAAAATTCCTGGAATCCAAACAATATCCTCAATCATTGATATCAACATTCCTCACTAATCAAGTAACTGCCTAATGTGATTAGCTTCACCAAACTTGAACCCACTAAACCACACTATTCCATTTCACCCACACGATCATAACATACACATTCGCAAGACTCTAACTAATTGACCAAGTTCCAAACTTTTGAATATTTCAATATTCCACCGACATGAACAAGGGTTCTTGAATTACAATTCACTATTGGTTTTACTAGTTGTAACAACATAATCAGCTTTACCTCAACGACCATCATTCCTTTTGGAACCAATTCTCTACAAGATTTATATCACAAAATCAATTCTTCCTCCAATGCTCTTGAAATAACTTACAACATCGTCTCACCTCAACATATACTTGACCACTACTAACCGGATGTCACTCTATACCCCATAAGGTTTTGTAAAACAAATTGATGAAGTGGCAAATAAAATGTTTTTTTTTTTTAGAAAAAAAAAAATATTTTCTTTCGCAACAATCATAAGACCGGAGAAATAGACAAATAACAAGGATCTCGGAAAAGCAAAAGCGGAGACCACAATTGAGGCACAAGTCCCACAAAAGAGAATATGAAATCTCAAATAAAACAAAGCACCACTTTTGAAAATCGAGAAACTCCTATGGGGCAAAAATAGAAAGTTTAGTCACACTTCAAGTAAATCATGCGAGTTACAAAACTTGACTTGATCTCGAATACTTCTACTTCACTCTTTCTTTAACAAAGAAAGTAATTCTTTTATTATAACGTCACGTTGCCCACTCAAACAAGAAAAGTTGTAAGACCAAATCACATGAATCACTTAAGAACCAATAAAGCTTTCCAACAAGCCACTTGCTCAATCCAATCCCAGCTACTACATAAACCATGAACTACAAAAGATCACGGATGCAAAACTTGAAAATTTTCATTTGAGCGATACCACGAGTGACGATCAAATTACCTTCTTTCTATAAGAATCGACAACACACTACCAATCTATTGTCGATAATCTTACTAACATCCAGAATAATACACTGTTAACGAAAATTCATCATAGTCTACCCTTCCATTGTGCAGCTCTCTAAAAACTCACCAAATTGTTTCATACTACTTTATCATCTCGTCCTCAAATCGAGAGTCCACCAAAAGCTTACAAACTACTACAACAACGACTTTATTTTAGCAGAGATCTACTACACAAATCAAAATGTTATACCAAAACACTTTCATTATGGACATGCTATCGTCTGACAATTCCACTATCATGAAAGCATAGGCCACCAATTAATCCCACAGTTCACCTCTTATAGATGCTCAACACCAAACGTCAACACACAATTGTTGCACTCCAACCATCATTGCTATCAAGCGGCTTTATCAAGAAATCTAGATGCTACCTACTTTCCTTTTCAAATCACATGAACAATCACAAATACATGTTCAACTGTCCATCCTCATATTCATATTTCAAAGGCAAAATCCCAACAAAACTTCCAAAATCATAGCCTTCCATCGATCAAAAGTCTCAACAACTCTGCAACCAAATTCGTCCAGTTATTCTAGTTAAAATAACTATCTAGAAACTCCTTCCTAATATAAAATCATCTAGTATCTACAGATAAGATAACTCCAAGATTAATATCCACTATGGTAATAATCTAGCATCTCCCCAACTTTTCCTTCCCACACAAGAAGATTAATCCACCGAGACCAACTAATCCAACAAGTTTAGCAAAACTAAATAATTTTAGTGATCATACCAGGTCATCAATGTTCTACAATTCTTAATAACTCCTTTTAATCCAATTAGGTATAGCCATACTATTAATCATAGTTCATCAAGAACTACCACATGACACCATCAAGTTAATCAACTTTCCTTCCAAGGTTCTTGGTTAAGATTGATTATACACCACACTCTGCACCCAACTTGATAACACATACCATATCTATTAATTTATTTAATTACAACCTTTAACTTAACCACAACAAGGCATCGCTAAAGGGTTTTAATATTTTCTTTTATAACAGAGAAGCATTCAACTTCAATACTCAAAATACCCAAAAGAAATACATTGGGTCAAAGCTTCCACATGTTAAAGGACTTGAAAAAGAAAACTTTCGTTATCAAAAATACCAAGCTAACAAATGAGTCATTTTTTCCCAACAAGAAAGGCAGATCTCTCGTGAAAAGATCAACCTTGCAAATTAACGACGTTCACAAGAAACAACAACAGATCAACAGTCAGGAGAACAAATAATAACTTAATATAACCAACAAAGACCAATGAAAATACATCAACTGCATTGTAAATACTAACCCAAGAAAATTCATCAACCGCAACTATAACAGAATAATCAAATTCAAACTCAAGGAAGACAACAACTTTTCTAAAGAAACATATCCTCAACACACAGAACTAAGTTACCCGATGTAAACACTTCACCACTATCATACAACAAACGATGATATAACTTGGCCATGCCTATGGCCACCACCACAATCTCTACCTCTCGACTATCATGACCCATAGCAATCACATAATCAAATCATAAGTAGTCAGAACCAATTCATAACATAAATCATCAATACAACATAACAGGCGTAAATGCGATACTCATCCCATTCCCATCCTCATGCAGCACCAAAGGTGTCAAAATTTTAAGTTAATTAACCATTATCAAATTTTGGTATATTTTACAAGTCCTAAAACAAGTTTTAGCAATTTTAAGTTAACTAAGTTATTAATCTATTCACCACGGACCTGAAACCCGCTCGATACTAATCAGAACACCCTCACCAACACCGAGCCCGGAATGCCACCAAACTACTCTTATCATCTATTATACATCAACACACTGTGAAATTTCAGCAAGCATAACAACATTAAAACCCATCCACGGGTCGCATTAACACAAGCATAACACTATGACAATCATAAATAAATTAGACCTAGGAGCATAGCAAAATAATAAACCAAGATTAACATAAACCAAGTATCTATGGTTATTCAATACCATC
Organism: Hsuehochloa calcarea; assembly: GCA_036346395.1. Classification (NCBI taxonomy): domain Eukaryota; kingdom Viridiplantae; phylum Streptophyta; class Magnoliopsida; order Poales; family Poaceae; genus Hsuehochloa; species Hsuehochloa calcarea. The sequence goes on from CM070597.1 coordinate 36,383,369, forward strand.
ATGTCCTAGATATAAATATTCATGTTATTCTAAAAGTTTCTCATGTCCAATGAATCAAATAATTGGGTGAAGTGCATGATTCCAAGTCGCTAGCCCTTCCCGAGTAAAACGTCATCACCGGTCACCTAAAAACAACAATAGAGCAAGAATGAGTCCAAGACTCAAAGAATACATAATAAAGCCATAAACAATAGTTTATTAACCAAAATCAAAGTTATCAAGATCATCCATTTAGTTAATACCATTGTCATTCTCAAACAAACAAGCCATATTCCATATAGGTAAAGTTGCACAATTTAACAATTTACTTAGATATGCGAATGCACCAACATGCTCATGCTCATATGCATCTCATCACCGATCACGGGTATAGCGGAGTGTTCACCCGTCGATGACACACTCTATCCTTCACTCCCGTGAAGTCCCCACCAAAGTAGGATTTTATCTAGAGCTCTACGGACTAGTCATGTATCTTTCTCACCGCCTCACCGAATAGTTACATGACTTTCTCACCGACCTGGCTCATGCAACCCATGTCATGATGAATGTAAATGATGCGACATCTTTATTTATTCATCAACATAGTCCATCTCATTAACTCAATATCTACTCGTTATCTCATTATCATAATCTCATTCACTCAAGGTCATCAATATCATGTATAAGAATAAGCTGAATGAAAGCATAATAAATAGCATGATAAGTAACATCAATGATCATGGTGAACAACCCATTGTTCACCACTCTACCATATACTTGCCTTCCGTTACCGTGACGAGTTAGGAGGCAACGACGAATTTGTCCACTCCACCCCCGCCGCCTACACAAATATTTATTCAAATAAGAATAATAAGTTATGACGTGGCTACAAGCGTTTTACCATAACTCTCTATCTAATCAACATAACCAAAAACTCAAAATGACGAATTAACTAATCAGCCAATATCGGCCCTTCTGATCAGCAGTACGAGAAAAATCGTAATTAAATATCTATAACTCCGAATGACTTGAAACCAGTGCTCAAATACTTTTAACGTAACAGGCTACGAAACTCTAGTTGGTGAAATCCTTTGATTCGGCCAAAACAGTGGCCTAAACAACAGTTGAAAACACTAACAGATATCTGCCCAGATTTCAGAACAGTGGTAAAGAAAATGGCATAACTTTTAATCTACAGATCCAATTGAGATGATCTTTATCAACTTGGAAAGATAATTTAAAGGGCTACAATAACCTAGTTGGGTGGAAGTTCTGAATCTGACTCTAACTAGATCAAAACCGAGGGGCAAACCGACAGTTCCAAATTCTCAGGCAGACAGGACAGCACGCGATTAAAAATTCATATCTCCTAAACCGTAAGGTGGAATCAAGTGATATCGGTGCCAAAAGAAAGATAACGACATCAGGAACAAAACTTTAGAAGACGCAAATACCAGATTCGGCCTCTAAGTAAATCATAATGGCCCGACAAGAAAATCTGCCAAATCACGTCAGCTCTCCTGGACAGTCGCGGTAAAACTACCATATCTCCTAAACCGTAACTCCAAATCAGATGATCTTGGTGCCAAAAGAAAGCTAAGACCAAGGGCTACAACTTTCTAAGAGGTGAGAAGATCAGAAAACGTACGGAGCTTACCCAAATCTGACGAACAAAAGCGCTGGCGCAGGGGAAGGTGGAAGTGGCGGCTCCAAGTGGGGGAAAGGGGAAAAGAGGAGTGGGGCTAGGGTTTTGGGGGGTGGGGTTCCCCTTATGGCCGCCAAACACATGGCTTCCCACAGCGCGCCCGCCCAGTTGTCGAATAAAAGTGGAAAATCCCCTATTTTTCTCAGAATTTTTATTCCTTTCTTTGCATTTTTCTCCTCCGACTGAATCTCTAATTACCGATCTATTTCCGGGGTATTACAAGAACCCAGTGAGGAAGCTAGCTATATGCGCGTCGATCATCATGAAGGGCTGTATTTTAATTAAGAATTTAATTACTCCATTGTAATTAATTTATTTATTCCATTGTCATGTGTTAATGTGTTATGGACTTGTGATCTTTAATATTGATGTCAATGTGGATATTCATGGTGCCAGTGAGATTATTACCGCAAGGTCCAAATATTCTAGATTGGTAAGGAGTCTATTTTAGGAGGAATTCTTGTTGACTATTGCACGATATGCCAATAACTTTTCCGTTGAGATATTCGTAGCTTTTGGAATTCTTGTTGTCTTCCTTTTCCTTTTTTTGCCTAGCATGCTTTAAATCTTGCTAAATTTTGGGCTTTACATTATAATTAACTAATGCTAAAAACACCATCTTGGAAGTTCATCCAAAAACTGCGCCTTCTGAAATATTGCGCTGTTTTATGTATAATATGCTCACTAAAGCATTAGTGAAGTGCCCAAGGTTTATTCATGTGACCCCTTAACTAAAAATGATGACATATAACTTAGCACTATTTCATTTAAATTAGCTATTGTTTATATGTAAGTCTATTTCATCACCTGAAGTGCTCTTTTTGTCTATGTAGTGCGTGAATTAGAAATCACAGACGGTTCCCTCTAGAACAAATCGTGATGCGTAAACATCCTGCACAGTTCGGGAAACCGCTGCATGATGTGTACGCATCACGCATTTCCCTCTAGAACTGCTCGTGATATGTAAACATCCGAGGCGGTTCTAGAGGAACCGTCGTGATGCTAAGCATCGCTGCGGTTCCCTCTAGAACCGCCTCTGTGATGTTATATCATGAGCAGTTCTAGAGGAACCGTCTGTGATGCGTACACATCACGAGCACGTTTCCCGCAACTGCTCAGATGTGTACGCATCACTGCATTTCCCTCTAGAACCGTCTGTGATGCTTGTTGACTATATAAGGTTCAGAGACGATAGGATTTTGATCTAACCCTATCGTCTCTGAACGTCCTCTGCCGCCTCCCGACCCCGCGCCCTCCCTCCCCGACCGGCGCCCGAGCCCGGCCGCCTCGCCTCCGAACGCCTCCCGACCCCGCGCCCTCCTCCCCGACCCCGGCGCCTCCCGAGCCCGGCCACCTCCGCCACGCCACCGCCGCAAAGGCGTCGCCCTCTCACAAGGCTTCCACCCTCCGATCCGTATCCGCTTCTGCGCTTGTAGTATGGCGTTGTGAGAATGTACTGCTACATGACTAGAAAGGCCCGAGGAATTACTAGTGCCTCTGCGAGATATCACCTTTTAATTCTCCTTATCACCTTTTGATGTTTGGTTAAACGACGGTGTACTTCCTAATGACAATGCAGAAGTGAAAATGTCATGCACTTTGAAATGCAGAGCAGACTTGAGTTAAATTTGCATGACATCGGTGAAAGAAGCCATTAGTCCGGACTCGGACAATATAAAGAACCCGGCTTGCTTTTCCCGTGTTCAATGTAAATTATAATGCCAGTCTCACTATGAAGTGCCAAATATCAAAAGTGAAACAAAAGGTTACTCGACCATTTTTCTTAATCACACGTTCATTCATTTATTTATTTTTGGAGATGGTCACATTGATGTTTTACAAATGTGACATTATTCTCATTATCATTGCAATAATGATGCTTTGTGGGTTTATGTTTGGGCTTTAGTGTGAAAAATAGTTTCTTGAAGCAAGGTATGATTAAAATAATGGCAATTGTGCATTTAGTGAGACTGAGAGGAAAGCAACAAACTTCAAAATGATATCATAGTTGCATATCTAACAAATGAAACAAATATGATAGCAAAAAATGGCAGTAAGTAAACTAAATAGTAGCTAACTTTTTCATTGTTAAATAATCTTCAAGTATCATTAAAACCTGAAAACACCTTCTACTGTGATTTAGAACATGTGATTTATAACAGCACATCAGTGTTGAAGTTTGTAGAGATATTATAGTATAATCTGTAGAGATATTCATCCTTGTATATGTCCACGAGTCTTTTTGTACATGGGGAATTGATCATCCAAGTACTGTTCTTGTGTAGATCATCCTGATAAATGGTATGCTAAAGGAAAAAAGTAATTCAAGACTCATTGACTGACAAAAGAATTTCTTCATATATGTAGTGTTGATATAGCATCCTAAATTGAAAATATTAGAGATGTAACTCCCAAATGTATTGTGTGAGCATGAAAATTGTGAGCCAAAGTTTAGATTTGGTTGATTTATGCTCATGGATTCTTGTTATACGTCAATTCACTGTAAAATAATAATTGAAACGTGTACATACATATCTACATGTGATTTTGGATGGTGCAAAATGTTGCTCAATTGTTTGAAACTTAGTACAACAAGTCGTTACAATTTGGCTAATCACAGTTTTTTTCAGTGTTTGTGTTTGTGTTTGTGTTTGATTAATCACACTTTTCTTTTTGGTTGGATCCGAAATGTTACAATTTGTGTGTTGGTGTGTTACAAATCCGAAAAAAGAACATGAACATGATCTCAACATGAACTATACGAATACAAGCAAACACATATGTGATTTTTTTATGTTGCAAAATGTTCCTCAATTATTTACACTAAATTATTTGTTTATATTTTTTGTGCAATTTCCCATATATTATATACTATGTAATAATTGCGTACGTAACTTATATAGATAGCAAGTAAGCGAGATGGCGAGGCATCTTCTTCGCCGCCACCACCGCCGGACATGGCGAGGCGCCGTCTTCGCCACGCAAATCACCGACATCGCGAGATACGTAAGCGAGATGGTAGAGGAATATCGAAATTGCTCACGGCCGATGACCATCACGGAGGTCGGTGACGTTGGGGTCCTATGAGTCCCCGGCATCGTGGCGAGATTCCTGACCATCTGCGGGATACTTGCAAGGAAAAGGTCCTATCACCATACCAAAGTGAAGTCTCGACAAAAGATCGAGACGCGTCTTGTGGGAAGACCTTTCAGCGGGTTCACTATCCCGAAACACACATGAAGCGCGTCGAGCGGCATGCCTTGCTCTCCATGTGTCACGCGTGGAGGACCTTCAAGAGCGTTCTTGTCACGCGAAGACGTGAACAAGAGTGAGACGCCCTTCACGAAGTTTCCATTCTTGACGCGGAAACATGGAATGCCTTTGTGGCTATGAAGACGACGGATGAATTTAAGGAGCAAAGTGCGGCGCACAAAGCAATCCAGCACGAAACACTCACCCCACGCACTCGGCATCACTGGTACGCGGCTAAATCCGCGCAATGGGAGGCGGAGGAGGAGAATCTATTTCGATATCACACACCCGCGTTCCGTGCACGGTTAAAAGCGAGGCAAAAGTCTCGTCGATGGCGTCACTTTCCCAAACCCGCGGACCGGAAGTGTCCCAACGTGTGGTAAATATGTCGAACTACCTACTTGTTTACAAGTCCATAACTTAATAGTGACTATAATAACATGATGACCTCTTGCAGCGTGAATTGATTGCCCAAACTTCCGAAGGCTCCTTCCAAGAACACAGGGAGAAGGATATACTATCTACGGCCCTAGGAAACAAGGAGCACCCGGGTCGCACGCGAGGCAAGGGGGTTAACGTACCTTGGGTACATGGATTCGCACGACTACTTCATGTATAGAAGTAGGAAGAGATCCAAGGCCGAGTACGACAATCGCTTGGAACCGCAAGGCGAATTTCAGGACGATAGCAAGTTTGCGGGATCAAGCGAATCAAGTACTCCGCAACCAGTCGCAAGCCGCCCCCGTTATTGCGGGAACCAGTCCTCCTCGACATCGGAGTAGTGTCGCGTCCACGCATAATTTTGAACGTGACGACGACCAATTACCGATAGACCGCATCAAGGTAATGTACATCTATGGAATGCACCAAAGATAGACCTATAGGACGCCTTAGCTAATTGTGTATCGTTTTGTAGGAGCCGACGGCCTGCAAGCTCCAACTTAGGTTAGTTGGGTCCATTCCTATTGAGGCTGGGCGGGGGATGGTGCATCCATACCAGGAAGGAGCAGTGCAGCACGGTGTCCAGGTGGCGCATGGTTACGCAAGGGTGGAGGTGGACATGGTACATCAACATTTCATTGCCGTCCCGCTGGACATTCGCCCGAACGAAGAGATCACAACACTAGGGGATGCCGTGCACGCTTTTATCCAAAGGCCCAAGAAGGACATCGCCCGGACCAAAGCGATGCCGCAATCTCGACAGACCATTCCTCTCCAACGAACCTCCATGACTCCACCTCATATTTCTCCTCGAAGTCCACCTCATCGTTTCCGTGGAGAAGACGGAAGGAACAACAAAAGCGTGCTACCGTGTCGGTTCCCGAAGTCGTCTCGCAGAAGACGCCGCCAATCGTGAAGGCCAAATCGACATCGACGAACATTAAGCCGCCTCCCAAGTCCCGTAAGGTGGAAGTACTCCATCGAAAACCGTTGTGCCTAACGCACAATTAGCCCACGCTGGATTTGCTTGTCGCTATGCATGCACGTACTTGCGGAATACCGCAAAGAAGGGTGCGACATCGAATCACCGTCGCATACAAGGATGAGCATTTCTTCAACGGGCCGCAACCGTGGTGGGCTTCAACGACTTATTCAACCTATTCAATCTCGAAGCCCTCGACGCCTCGCTTCTACGATGTTGGACACTGTAAGTGTGTACAATCAAGTTCTACATTCATGTAATACCGATAAATATCGCAACTCATTGCTTATGTATAGATACATGATGAAAAATGCCCGAAGGGCGAGAACCGTGGTTTCCTCGACCCACACGTGGTATCTATGCAAACCATCCAAGCGACGCGACCTTCGTCGAGAACTATATAACGACGGCATTGCTTCTTCAGAATCGCAAGGACTACATACTGGTGCCCTACAACCAGGGGTAAGTGCTTCACTATTTGCTATTCAAATTTCATTTGTACTTAGGTTTAATAGTTATAGCGACATACATGAGTAGGTACCATCGATCCTTTTAGTCATTATACCCAAGAGGAACACGTGATATATCTTGATTCCCTAGTCGAAACGATCACGACTTGAAAGATTCTCGCAAGCAATACTCGACAAGTATGATCATTTCCTTCATACATAACTCTATTGTAGTCTTCCTTCGTTTGAAATGCCCGAGGATAACTTTTTCAATTATGTAGTTCGCTCATCACCTATGTTAGCCAACAAGGAAGATACAATGGATCCAGCCCAACTAACACACAGACTAAATTTCCAGACGCGCTACAACACAATAATCCTATATATATCATACTTCATAAAATGTGTCTTCAATCGACTATACGTACATATGTAATTCTATTTTTGCAAAGGTCAACAAAAAAATGATGAGCTATGTGCATTCTACGCTTGCCATCATATCAAAGAAATCATTAGTGCTAAGATGAAGAATCCGGAGGTTTGTCAATCTCAAATAATTTTTTGTAATTGTAAATTCAAATATATATCCTTACCATTTTTTCTTGACCTAGCGGCGGGGTTTGATAATAGATTTACATGGACTCGCTTGCGCAGAGCTCGCGAAGTTCGAGGCGCCTATGCAATTTTATCATGACGTAAATAGTTAACAAAGGAGAGTTTCACTCCATCGCGATCCAGATTCACGCAAACAATTGACTTAATTGTAATCCAATTGTACAACTATAGCAAAAATACTTCAACAAATTCGATCTTTATTAATTTATTTATTAATTTATTTTGAGTAATGGTCAATTTGAGTGGTCAACAATTGATTATCTGCGATGTATCTGCTTTTTGTACATGCTTGTTTTCGAGGGCATGGCTAGCAATTCCCGAGGTGGCCAAAAAGAGGAAACAATGTAGCTAGGGTCGCCGATTACCACAGACGGTTTTATGTTGAAACCGCTCTGTGAAGGCTATTACCACAGACGGTTTCAAAATAAAACCGTTCGTGATAACCACTTATCACGACGGTTTTAAAGAAAACCGCCTTTGATAACCACTTATCACGCATTTGTTTACTTTAGAAAACCGTGCATGATAAGTGGTTATCACGACGGTTTATTTAAAAACCGTGCGTGATAACCACTTATCACGCATTTATTTTATTTAAAACCGTCGTGATAAGTGGTTATCACAGACGGATTTATTTAAAAACCGCTCGTGATAAGTGTGTTATCACGCAGACGGTTTTATTTAAAACCGCTCGTGATAAGTGTTATCACAGACGGTTTTGAACCGCCTGCTATAAATCGCTTGTTATCACGACGAATAAATATAGACGGTTCGAAACCGCTCGTGATGACGGTTCCGAACCGTCTGTGATGACGTGTTCTGTAGTAGTGTAGGGTGGAAGCGTGTTTCAGTCTCAGTGGCAACTCACATCGCGGGACGGTTTGCCGCTTCCCTATCCAACGGTGTGTGAAGGGCTAATTTTCTTAGTGAGCATTAGTGCTGTCAGCAAAACACACCAGGAATGTCAATGTTTGAGGTGAAGTTTCTGAAAGATTTTGTTACGATTAGTGCCAGCTACACTGATTGTATCGTGTGGGTAAAGTGCACAACCTCTGCAGAGTGTTAAATAATCTATTCGAATAGCCGCGTTCGTGGTCGTGGACATGCTCGGGAATTTCACACGAAAGTTAGATTTTCATAAAATATTTGGGATAGGATAGCTGTGTGATCTAAGTCATATGACTATGTGAAATATTTTGATTAGGCTTTGAGTCTTTGTGATAACAACTGTTAAATTATTATTGTTTATTTGTTTTAAATATTTTTTTGAATCTATTATTTGTATTCAATTGCAAATGTTGCTTTTTTGCAAAATAATCACAGAAGTCATTCCTTTGGAATAAGCCATCATCTATAAATTGCATTCTGTGGTATGACTTGCGAGTATGGTTATGTACTTATGCTTGCTCTAATTAATCAATAGAAGTGGAGGAGTCTTCGCCTGCCTTCGAGGAGGAGTCCTATGAAGGTGTTGATCGTTAGGTCTTGATCTCAGTCAGTTGTCTGTGGCGAATTGATGGGATTCCACTGAAATTTATTTTGTTTTGTTGCTTATTTAATTATTGCTAGCCATGCGATGCTTAATAAGTGTGAACTCGACCTTAAGGTCAAAACTCTTATTTGTTATTCAAATTAATTGTTTATGCTATTATTCGTCTTGTGTGGATCGATATTCATCTATATTGACACTGTATACTAGCATGATCCTAGGCTAGTGCAGAATACACAAAGGGTCTATAATTGTATTTTTTTGTCCCAACACACACACACCCCAACGGCGAAGCCACGCTGAGACGAACAAATTAGTAAGTCAGGTCATACCCATAATAAACTTGTGGTTGCAATGCTTTTACACAAAAAGGTCGTTACAAGAACTCAATCCTTTATTAACTTGGGTGGTGCTTTCTCATACCCACTATGTTATGCACTTCCCAGCACCTGCTACACTTTCCAGCCGCTCAAGTCGAAATCTGTTTTTGGTTTTCTTTTATTTTCAAATACTTTTCTAGTCAACATACCAGCCAGTCTCAAATCTCGACTGCCCAAATCCGGTTTTATATTTTAAATGATGTCGGGGCAAATATTTGCTCGTGTGCCAATGTACCTAAGCAAGGCTAAGCATGACACTTAGGTACCTACTTAGTAGCTAGTGTGTATACCATTAGTCTTGGATGACAAAGGATAGTGTCCAAGTTCAAGTGTTGGATGTCTATAAGAAATTATCATTAAGGTAGTAGCTATGAGCTAAATCAACATATTTGTAAAAATCATAGCAATGCAATTTCATAATTTAAATCAAATATAATTTGCATTTAAAAGTAGGTGCAAAATGATCAAAGTGTTGACTCGTCTTGCTCAATGTTATGATAATCTTGATCTCGGCCTTGTTCTTGTTGGGACTATTGTTCCATCATAGCTTCAAATTCTAACTACGTAGAACACGATTGAACCCAAGAACGTCTAAAAGCATCCAAATGAAATCCAATAAATACAAAGACATTCAAACAAAGAAACACTTCAAATAAAAGTAAACATATCTATGCGTGTTTGAAGAAGAAAACACTTCAAACAAAACTAAACATATCTAACGACATCTTGAAAGAAGTGGGTACTCCAGATGAATCCAGACATACTCATCTAGAGTTGATGAAAGAAATACTTCACACGAAGTACATCTAGAGGAAGTTGATGAATGAAATACTTCAGACAAAATATATAAATCCAAACTTTATTTGTTTGGTCTAGTGGTGGGGTTTTGGGTTGATAGTCAGACTTAGGGTTATGTAATCGTTGGATCCAGAGAGACGACGAGAGGGATTAGGCTCTCGGAAAGCTCGATGGCGCAAGGAGTTAGGACTCCAACGGAGGGAGAGAATATTCATATGAATATTCCTCATCGGTTACCTAGATGGGAGAGATCACCTAGTTAGGTAGAACTATCTGATCCATCTTTGGGTCACGAATTGTTCGACTACTGGGAACAGATAGTGTTGGATGATAGCTAGAGTCTATGTGATGTCAATTGATGGTGGAACTACTATCATCCACTTAGGGACCTATCACCGCTATCCATACACACCGCCTAGCTAATCTAATGATTTGCTTTTGTTATTACTTCCTATTTATCGAGGAAATTCCATGAAAATCAAGTGAGCCTTATGCATAGGTTCAGGGTTCACATAGGGTAGACATTAATCTCACAGACACATGGGGCCTAGTTCACTTAATGACTGCTTTTAATATTTTATGTTTATCAAGAAAGTTCCATAAGCCTTAGCTGGAACTTCCAAGCATTGGCTAGACACCAGCCTTATATCTTTAGTGGTGTCTACGGGTTGGCTTTCATCCGTGAGGTGATCCTTAATAAGTCTCATTACTTGTGTGGCTTGGTATGCACTAAAGTAACCTATCATACTTGGTTGCTCCTTAGCTCCTGCACCTGCTAAAGACTACTTCTAGTTAAGTGGACAACTACGATATAAGGTTTATGGGCTCCTAACTACTAGTCTTGCTTAGCGATCGACCTTATTGTCTTGATTCCTAACACTAGCACGTACCTGGACTATAGCTACCGCTAACCTTCATTAGGGTTTATCACTACCACATTTTACTTCGCATTTTATTCTAAATGTCGAGGTCACACTCAGTTTCTTAATCAACTACTAGCATGGTTCATATCTCAATTTACATACATGTTTATACATATACTTTCATTCCCTTGCTTATTATTTCTCCTAAGTATATGTGAGCTTATGTCATTATGATTACCAATGCCTAGGTCCTTGGTGTCTTTGACACAACCGCAAAATCTAGTTATGAGTGAGGCGTACTGATCATATCATGTTTTAATTGGACTGGGCTTTGTTGAATGTGCCACCTCACAACTTAGTCATTGTTAGTGACCTAGAGTTAATAGCCACATGAACATTCTTTACTGTTTATATGACTACTCCCTATCAAGGTGCTCATCTGATGGTTCGACGTCATCTTACTAATTTCTTACTGTTTATATGACTACTCCCTATCAAGGTGCTCATCTGATGGTTCGACGTCATCTTACTCAGAGATCCTACTTTACTTTACTTATTCATGTTATATCAACTAGTTTCAATTATGGTCTTTTACCATTACACTTTACTTGGCATCGTATGGTAGTTAATCTTATGTTAGGGTATCCTAGGGTTACCATCCAGGGTTTGGATCCACATGAAAGAATGCAAATTGCATTCAAAAATTCAAATGGACTCCAAAATGGATATTTTCTGGTTGATTGGGTAGGGTTTAAATTTAGATAAATTTAGAACCAAGAATCATTTGATTTGGATTAAAATGAGAGAGAGCGGGCTCTCTGAAGTTTTAAATCCAAATTAATCCCTAAAATTAACAGGGGAGAGAGAATACTCTCTCTGATAGGTGGGGTCCTCATGATTTTCTTTCTCTTTTTGATGTATTTTCTATTTGGAAAATATACTAGTCGATGATAGGTGGGGTCCTTGGCATTTTAATTTCTTTTTATTTATTTCTCATCTGAAAATGGCCACAGTAAATGACAGGTGGGGCTCACAGACTTGGTCCATGCGAACAGTGCCAGCTCATGTGTGTGGTCTATCCTGTAGACTTAAGCTCTTGTGCCCACTTGTCACAGGCTTAGTTCCTAATTTCTTTTTTGAATGTTTTTACTTAACTACTCGGACCCACATGTAATACTAATATAATCACTAACTAACCCTCAGTCCTAACGATGCCTTAATGGCGACAGTAATTACTAACTATAGTGCTTTTCCATTTCTGACCGGAGCAGAGGAGCTCCAGGGAGCTCTCGGCCGTGCTTCCTGCCGGCGAGCTGGGCCACGGTAAAGGATCTAGACCCGCCATTACGAGTTAATGGAGTGTTTTGGTGATTAATGATAAATCTATTTGTGATACTAACATTTCTATTATTGTATCTAGTGTGTAGTCTCATTTGGATATAATGGTGAAATTCAACGAGGTATGCATTCGACATCACATCTCTATATATTGTTGCATTCCTCGTATCCAAAATATATGTTGAACTCCATCATAAGTATAACTTGAATATGTGCATATGTTTCTATTTACACATTCGTGTATACACACATTTAGGGGGAATTCACTCTATATTTTGTGGTTTCATTAGTATTGATCCATATTCCGTTCTCCACATATATTTGGGATCTTTACTTTGAAACATATCCTTTGAGTATATAAAACTTGTGTAGTTAGTATATACTCATTTGTTCTCTCATTCATCTACCTTCAATTATTTGCAATTGAAGTGGTTATCATCAATTACCAAAGATGGAAATATTGAAGTATCTTGTCCCACCATTATGAGTTAATGGTATGGTGTGATAATTAATGATAATCATATTGTGGAACTAACATTTTTCATGAGTTGGATGAATAGATTATGTTCCAGGGTGATGAAGACGAGAGATGATCATGTGTTGATGGAGATCAAGTGAAAGAATGCATCATGTGTTGATGCATATCTAGACTCGGGATGAAGAAATCATCATGTGTTGATGATATTCAAGACAAGATCCCGAAGTGAAGAAGAGCATCGTGTGTTGATGATTATCAAGTCAACGACCCGGACTTGAAGTGATGATGTGCGTCATCAAGCTTCAAGAAGATGCAAGGCAAAGGTATGACTAGCTAAGGCTAAAGATGTGTTTCTAATCTTTTGCCGGTCTTGGTGTTTGGTTGAACGACCGGATTGCTAGTATAGGTTGTCGTACTATTAAGAGGGGTCTTAACTAGTAGCATGAGTTAGTCATGTGTTGATAGCTCATTATGTTTGCTCTAGCTCATCTATGCATGGTGCTATTATTTGTGAATATATTTTGCAAATAGCCGAGGCTCATGCATTTAACCTTTGTAGCATGAGACTATAATTTGCAAATGTGTTTTGCAAATGGTTGAAGTCCATGCACCTTAGCCTTGTAGCATGATGCTATTATTTGTGAATGTGTTTTGCAAATAGTTGATGCTCATGCATGATTCTTGTGGCATGTAACTTGAGTTTGTAAATGTGTTTTGCAAATGGTTTAAGTCCATCTACCTTATTACTTGTGGTGTTGATTCTAAAAGTTGGCAAATGTGTTTTGTAACTTGTTGAGAATCTCACCTATAACCTTTGTTTGAATTGCACTCAAATTGGCAAATGTGTTTTGCTAATTGAGTTAAGCAAAGTGCAAAGGCTCGCTGTGGTCTGCCGGTCTGACCACCGGCGTCGACCGGTCTGACCGGTGGTATATCGGTCGAACCGCCATGTGTTGGGCGGTCGGACCGATTGCTTCTTGAGCTGATTCTCTGTGCGGTAGTACCGCCATTAAATAAATGGTACTACCGGAGAGCGGAAGTACCGGAATGTTTAGCGACGCGTTTTTTTCAAAGAAGGCACTTTTTGGAAATGTCATTTTATTTTTGTGAGAGGTCATACCGCCTCCCCTTTGGCAGTCGGACCGGCCATTAGTTGGCGGTCCGACCGGCAGTGAGTCTAACAGCTAGTTTTATAGCTGTTGACTTTTGGGCGGTCCGATCGGCCATTGGTTGGCAGTCAGACCGGTCTATCTCTGATTCATTAGAATCTTTCCTCCAACGGCTAGTTTTTGTGTGTAGGGTATAAATACCCACCTTGGCTGGTTGGAGGTAGTGGTTGCTGGTGCCCATATTCAATATTTGAGCAAAGAGCAAGCCTCTCATCTCTTATGTGCATGTGTTGCACTTAGTGACCTTGGAGAGCAAACCTTAAGTGCATGTGTTGCCTTAGGTAGTGGATTGTGTATCCACTTGAGCTTAGACACTTGATTAGTTCAAGTGAGAGTTGAGATTTGTTACTCTCGGTGTTTGCCGACACCTAGACGGCGTAGCGGCGTCGTGACCGGTGATCTTATCAAGAAGTTTGTGAGAAGGCTCGGCGTGGTTGTGAGTGGTTTGATGCTAACCATCTCCGGAGTGGAGGAAGAGCAACCCCGAGTGGATCGAGGTGTTGGTTCGTGTTGGAACCGGTCCAAGTGGTTGGGCTTACCTCGGAGATGTTGGCTTAATTTGTGGAGCCGGTCCAATTCGTTTGGGCTTACCTCAACGTGGACTAGGGGAGACCAGCAAGTCTCCAAACACCACAGTAAAATATAATTGTGTCATCTTGGTTTGTTGTTGTGCTTTACTTTGGGCAATTTATATTACTTACTTTAATTGCTTATATATCTTTGTATGATTGCTCTCATTCAATTGTATTCATATTGTTGGTGCACTTAGTCAAGACTAGTTGATTTAGCCAAAAGATTTTAAAACCGTCTATTCACCCCCCCTCTAGTCGGCCTCCTCGATATTACACACGGGGGTGGACAGCAAGGCCAAAACTGGGACCCCATGCCATGGCGATCCTGTTGGTGTCGGCAGCGAGGGTTGAGACGACCTACAATGGCGGCGTAGTGGGGTTTGGTAGCGACGACGTTCGGGGCTACGATGACTTCTACATCCCGATAGCGCTCTTGGCTAAAACACATGTGCACGAGCATCTACAGGGGATGGGGAACCTACCGAAGCGGAGGGAGATGACGGGGATGGACGGAGGGTGGCCGGTGGCGATGACCCAAGGCGACGCGGGAAGCTCCTAGTGGCGGTGGTGATCTGCGAAGAGAGGGGAGCTGTGAGCTACCAGAGAAGCTCGAGGGAGGTGAGGGGATGTTCGGAGGAGGAGCAATTGGGGGAAAGTTCACCGGAGGAGATGCGGCAGTGGAATGAGCAATTTTGGCCGAGGTGGGGGAAGAAGAGGGCGCCGGCGTGACATTGTGGGCAAATGATGAATTAAGTGGGGGAAATGATCCTCATGCTACAGAACACATGGTGACCCAGGTGGCGAGGCGGAGAGATCATCGGAGCGGCGGTGGCGCGACGGCGGCCTGACGGCTAAGCAGAGTCGGCGCTCCCTTCGTGGTTTCACTCAGTGAAAGAGAGGAAGAGGAGAGGGAATGGTAGGGAGGGGCAATGGAACCCTGGACCGGCAGTTTATAGGCAAGAGGGGGGATGGGGAGCCGGTGGCGGAGGCGGACCGACGGGACGGCAGCAGTTGGCAAGGCGTCGGGGCGGCATGGGGACAATGGCGCGGAGGGACGGGAGTGGGCAGCAGAGCGACGACGCTGGGACATGGTGACATGAGGAGCAGTGTGGGGCATCATCCTTATACGTTGTCGAAGCGGTAGGTGTGGCGCGTGCATGAGAGAGAGAGGGGGAGGACAGGGCAGGTGCGGTGGGGGAGGGGCGCTCGGGGACGGAGGAGAGAGAGAGAGATAGAAGGGGGGTTGGGCCGGGCGTAGTGGGTCGAGGCTAAGGAAAAAGGAGGCCAAGGTGAAAAAAGGTTGGCCGAGGGGAGGCCCAGGTGGACTCAGTTGGGAAGAAAAGCCGAGAAGGAAAATAGAAGAGGAGAAAAGATAAGAGAAAAAGGGAAGGGGAAAATAGAAAAAAAGTGATGGCTAAATTATGATGTTTGTTTAGAAATTCTCATCTGACTTTTAAGCACTTCGATTGGATTATGAACTTAGGGTTTTAGCTCTTGGGTTTTAATTTCACATAATGTTTAAAAATGCAACACCTTTAGTTTTCTTGTAACCGGTTGTTTGCTTTCACAACATGTTCCAGAGAAAGAATGCAGTTAAAATAAACTCCAAAAAAGTATGCAAATAAGGCAACGACTGATACCGCACAAAAAGTTTTAAAAATCCCGTATTTTTAACTTTGCGATTTTCGGCAAAAACTTTTGGACTGTTACATACTATAACTATAGAAAGTTGTTAGAGCAACGAAAATTGAATCCAAATTCTTGCCAAGTTGGTCACTGACCGAGCAGATCGAATCAATTGCCAGACTGATCAGCAACCTACAATAGCTTGAGACGACGACGTAAGTGAGCTACAGTGCTATTCTCGTGGGGATCTTCGACTAATAGCTCAAATTATTGCTGGTGCGGGCATGAACCGTGACCTCACCACTATATTCTCTTCTATATCAAGTAGAAAATGGAATACTTTGTGTGCGTTCCTTCCATGATTCTTTCACCAATTGCACACCAATCATGCTGTATGCAAGTTCTTTCTATTTCGCGCAATGTCTAAGTGTTATAACTGCCTAGGCATTTGCTGCATGTATTATTGTTGCTTTTCTTTGTCCATTCTCATGATTGGATCAGCTGATCTAGCTTCTCAACTAATCTACCTTTGTTAATTAAGTTCATTATTGCTGTCATCAACCTAGCTTTGTTATCTAACCACTACACAGTATGTTTAATATTGAACCCATACCGGTAATATATATCTTGTCTTGGTTGTGTTGCACTGTTGCCTAACTTGTCCCTTTTCTAGATTTAGCAGGGCTGATCTACCATCCTTTCTTTAACTAATCCTTTTGTTCTTACCATCTAAACATATTGATCGCTTTGTCTCCACCTGTGTTTCTCTACAAAACTTTGATCGTCTAACCACGTTTCCCAGTGTGGTTCTTATCCAGTTCTATCCTAGTCGCAAGTTGTTGCCGCTATTCGGTTTCTCAAGTAAACAAAAGCCTGGCCTATGATAATTTCCAGCAGGAGAAATGTGTAGTTGACACTTGACACAAAGGTGCATTATCTATCTCGATCACTGTGGAAATCTACTCATGTGTAGGAACTAATTCGCCAAATTCTTTCCAACTCAAGAAGGATTTCATGTGATAAGGCACCAGGACAGATTTTCCATGTGCCTAAAGTGTTTAGATTACTTGCAATGCTGCCGAAAATGCAGCCAAGGGCCCTGAGGAATCCTATGCTGATGAATAATTTTCAGACAGCGTGATGAGAAGAAAGAAATTCTGATTTCTGATGTATCGGAGGAAAAGTAACAATTTAGTATCTGTCTGGCCTACAAAATATCCACTGAGGAAAGCCTGAAAATACGGTTGTGGACTTTGCAACAAGCAAAAATATTCATTTCATCTTGTAACAGTCGAGACTTCATTTCTGATTTTGCGGCATAAACATGCCCTAGATATGAATAAACCTACCAATTAGTTTTTTTGTTCAGAGGTTCTTGGTGTCTTGCAGGAAGTAAACAGGCAAATGATTGATAATAGCAACCTGAGATCATGTCCATATCTTTTGTTTGCTTTCTGTCTGGTTGAATTGGCCTATTTGAGAGGCTAAAGATAAACCACTCTTCCATTAGAGCAATAAAAAATGAATAGGCCAATCATTTGGTCATGTAAAGTACTGATAATGTATAAATGTGCCGCATGGCCTTCAGAAAGGGACTATGGATAACGCTCTTCTGTTTGTTTGGACTTAATTGTTAAGTCAGAAACGATGGCCAATAAACAATAGGCGCAAAGCAACAATGCATAAGCCAGGGACAAGATCTCACAACATATTTTAGGCGTTGTGTGATGCATCCACAAGTCAAATGTGAAGTGCATATCACAATTAGCAGCCTTGCGTTGCTTTTTAAAAAGGCTAGTGTTTGACTAGTTATTATGAGGTGGAGATCATTAGGTGAAGCGACAAAGTTCTCATTCACTGATTAGTACGAACCCGCTTGATTGCGTAATGTGCGAACAGATAAACAAAAAGGCTGTAAGATAAACAAAAAAAGTGATCTAGACCAGAGATACTTTTCTCAAAGCATTGATATGCATATCTTTTCGTGTTTCTCGAAACAAGTGATCAAGCGCAATGTGGTCACTGCAAGAACGGACTAAGAACGATGAAGACACGGAGAGCAAAAAGAACTTGAGATGAGATCAAGATCTTACCTGCTTCCACATACAGCCAACATGCAATTGGGAATTCTGAATGTTTCACTCTCTGAAAAATCAAAGTCCAGCAGACATCACATATGTGTCTATTCAAATACCAAGTTGGCCTGTTGCCTTTGTGCGTGGCAACCAAGCTAGAATTTCCTAGCGTACTTGTCAGGTTTGAAAATCTGTACTTACAAGGACAGATCAAAATATCTTGGAACAATAATGATTACTAGACAAGATTAATCAGGAACCACCAGCCATGCCCCCCACCTAAGTAACAGCTTGCCTAATCTTCAAGTACAAGTTGAAAGCGCACAACCGCAAGCTCGTGCGTCACGCATAAAACCATAATAATCCATCCCGGGGCCACGCCATGATCAAGCAGACATAAAAGAAAAGGCAAGAGAAATGAGGAGGAAAGAAGCTAGGAAGGAGGAGGTCAGATGCATCACCTCCACCATTCCATGGTGACAGCACTGAAAGCAGAAAGGCTTCCGGCGCTATCATGATGCATTGGAAGGCATGGAGATAACAATCTTTACGCAATGAGCTAAATGACAGCACCTAACCGAAAAGAGACCCACAAAACTACGCACACATAGGGAGAAGATGTCAAAGGAGGAGGTCCATGCGTCGTCGAGCGACGATTCGATCGGCGCACGATTGAAAATTCCGGCCTTGGGATGGGGATAACGTTGCAAGTAGCACCGTAGCAAGCAGGCTGGTGGATGGTGATCAACCACTGTGTAGTAGTTTGGTTAATTATCTTGCCGTGCCGGCTGACGTACGGTGCTTTTGCTTAGTTAGTTAAGGGTTCAGGGTAGGTCATGCGCTTTTGTTTAAGCTGTGTCGGCCGGGGAGAGGAGTAGGAGAGCGGGATATGAATAACAATCCAGATGCATGAGCAGTAACCAATTGTTAATGGCCGGGCGATCGAGCTCTGCATATCTATCCATCCTCAGTTGAGGAGTCAATTCGTGCATGATTGGATGCAGCGGCCTGATCGATTGTCTGCGGTTGTGCTTCTGCCTGAGAGTTAGGTCAGCTGCAGGTTTTCGCCGGTAGGCTTGAGAGGCTGCTGAAGCGACGAGAGTGCTGGCCTTGAGAGCCTCGATAGAAGATGCTTTAGATTCGGAGACAGCGCTGGTAGAAAAATCGGCCGTGCTGGCCCAGGCGCGGTCGCTGAGAAACACCGTGCGGCCGCAAGTGGCGTGTGGCCCCACACGTAGCCAGCGCACGGCCACCCTTGGCGGATTGCCGACCATGCATCGGCGCGCGCGCGCATCGTATAACGCGTGCCGTAAGGCGTCAGTAGAGAAATCGGCCGTGCCGGCCCAGTCGCGACCGACAGAAAACACCGCGCGGCCGCATCATATGCGCCTAGTACGGGTGACTCGTATTCCAAGGATTCCTACCTAGTACTATTACGATTAGGATTTAGGATTTCTAGAATTTAGGACACTATTGATCGCTAGACCATCATAATTTCAAATATCGTCCAATTTTTTTTTTTGACCCCTATGACCCACCTGCAGTGTCACCGAACCGTAGCAAGCCATCTCACCGCACCGCCGCATCAAGCAGAAGAATTTCATCGCGCCCCTATCAGAAGCAAAGAACTGCTGCGCCCCACAAGGCTGAGAGTCGGGTAATTGCTTGTGTAATTTTTTGTGGACCTTATTTTCTATATTAGAAAATTCATAATGTTTGGATCTCATTTTCTATATTAGAAAATTCCTACAAATAGAATACATAAATGAATTTTCTAGAAAAAAAGAATGGATAAAATTCTAAACAAATTACACAAGCAATTAAACTGTACCAGGAGGCTCCACGAAAAAAATTAGAATTTTTTGAGCTTATTTTCTATATTTATAAATTCCTTCAAAAAAATATACTTAAATGGATTTTTAAGAAAACCAAGTTGCTGCTGTGGTAGGGGGCGCAGCAGGTTGCTACTGTGGTACGGCGGTGCAATAGGTGGCTTGCTGCAGTTCGGTGGCGCAGCAGGCGGGCCAAGGGGGTCAAAAATGGAATTTCAAACGTAAGGGGTTACGTTTGAAATTGTGGTGGTCTAGGGGGCCAATAGTGTCCAAAATTCAAATTTCTAGTTTCTTTCATAGGAGAGCTAGAAGATACTATATAAATCCATAAGGGGTGGTTATGGAGAACACAAGTCATAAATCAACTCAACCAAAGTAAGAGGCACACGCGATGATTACATACTAGATTATTCTTTAGCACCGGATTTTTGTATAGGACAAGGATTCACGGGTCCTAAAAGATTCAAGAAGGTTGTGAGAGTGCTACAATCCCTTGTACTATTTTAATGTTATGCTTGAGAAATTTGCGGTCAGCTTCGCCAAATCTTTATCTTTCGTCATGATTATTTCGTCGTTTATTAGGTTCTCTCTATGAGATTCATCTACTTCGTTCTTGATATCGTATACGCTCGTGACGTATCTTGCAACTCTGATCCGATCTGGGTTGTTGCGCATAAGAAGGGGTATCAGAGTATCTGAATTAATCTGATTTGCGAGAAAGTCGGCAAATCATCTGGTGGGAAAAAACCAATATCGATGTCGACGAATTGGAACCAAGTGGAGAAATTTGGCGGCGAAGAAAATTTCAGCTTGTGGCAATGTGTGGTGAAGGATGTCCTTGTCCAGTAAGAGTTAATCGATGCTCTTGAAGGGTACAAACCGAAAAACACGTCTAATGAAGACTGCAAGGTGATGGAGCGGAAGGTTATCAGTACAATCTTTCTATGTCTCTCTGATGAGGTAAAGTATTCGGTGATTAAGGAGAATTTGTCGAAGAAATTATAAAGTAACTTAGAAGAATTATATATGACAAAGTCTCTAACAAACTAATAGGTGCTAAAGCGGCAATTGTTCAAGTTGCGCATGGAGGAAGGTACACAGTTCGTTGACTATATCAATATCTTCAGCAAACTTATCACACATCTGACTAGTGTGGATGAGAAACTTGAGGAAAACGACAAGATCCTCATATTGATGTCATCTCTACCACCATCATGGGAGCAATTGGTGATGAATATTCTCGTCGGAAAGAGCGCTCTCAACTTCAATGAGGCAGTGGTATATCTATTGGAGGCGGAGTCCTCGAAGAAGCCATCGAATTTTTCATCCTCGCATGATCAAACATTGGTTATCATAGGTGTTGCAGGCAAAAAGCAAAAATCACTGGAAAAGGAAGGTTAGGAGTAAGGGCACGTGTGTGTGCTATCTATGTGACGAGGAAAGTAACATGATAAAGAATTGTCCAAGTTTGAAGCAAATGAGGGGGTGCATGCTCAGTGGCGACAACTCAAAATGATTCAGGCGTACTAGTCATCAGTCAATCAGGTACTTCTCATGAATGGATGGATATTAGAATCAGGTTGTTGCTTCCATATATGTTCGGTGAGGGAGATGTTTAGCGAAGGATCTCTACACCTGGCGTATGGAACTGTTCACTTAGCGGATTACAGGGAGTATGTGATTACTAATGTGGGAACGGTTACATTAGAGATATATAATGGAGCATATCGCACATTGACAGAAATTCAGTATTTTCTCGACTTAAAGAATAATATAATATTTGTGAGGTCGCTTGAACTCGAAGGTTGTGAGGTATCACTTCGATGTGTAGTCATGCGAGTTACTTACAAATGGCAGGTAATCATGAAAAATATATAGAGAATGGAGGATTCTGTTTTATGGGTAATCATCAGGGAAGAGCAACCAATGGGATGTCTGATAAAAATCATGATCATGATAATGAAATCGTATCGTCAGCGGTAGGTACTCAGATCTCATAGGCAGTTATGTGCAGAATTACAAAGATGGTAATAAAATCTAGTAGACGCGAAGGCGAAGGTGCGAGCTGTTGGAAGAAGGAAGACGTGGTGGGACCAACCATGCGATACCGATGAGCAGGTGGAGCTCGAAGGTGGTACAAGCCTATGGCATGGATGGTTGTAGAAACAGAAGGTGCAGTTAATCAAACTACACAACAAATGAGCTTTCAGGTGAAGAGTCTAGGTAGACTAGCCTGGACATCGACACAAACATTGCGATGATGTGCATGTACCCTTGTGGTGGGGCACTCCTAAAGGTGAGATGAAAAACAAAAAATTAGAAAAACAAAAATAGCGGAGCCGACTTGGAGTGAATTCTTGGAGGAGCACAATGACTTCAATGGATAGGAGTCAAGATGTATATTGTTGAGTATGGGTGACTCATATTCTAACCTATTAGAACTTGGAGATGTATTTTATAAGGATTCATATCCTTTTTTTAATAAATAGGCAAGAGAGTTATTTGTGTTGATAAAGTAGGAGGAAACAAGGTAAAAAGATACACCCTAACAGCGTAAATACCCCTGACGGGAGGGAACCCACAACTGGGCACGCCTCGCAACACCCTAGCAACAACACCAGAGCTAAGGGTACAAACTAGCAAACTCTAACCACACCCTAACATCAACCAGCTCAGCCGAACACACACATCATAGCTAAGGGGGGCAACACCTCCCATCCAACTCATTGGAACTTCAAACTGGTTTAAACTGGACAGTGTAGAGGATCGCCCAAGCACAAGCTTGGGAGAGAAGAATAGAAGCAGAGGCAAGGTGGATCCACACGCTGACAGGGCAACCAGCGAGGAGCTTCAGATGAATTAGGTGAGTAAGTGGTTCCTCCTCTCAGCGACGACAGTGGACGATGCAGAACAGAAGGATGACAACTCCGACTGCTCTCCTCCTCCGACCACTGAAAGCGTCTAGGCCCCTAAAAATTATTTTGGTAATTAATGACAATATATGAACATGGGACTAACTTATTTATTGAGTGTTTAAAAAGGTTTAGTTCCGATGACGAATACAACAACCTGAAGATGCATGCTAAAGATCAACATAAAGATCAATATGGTTCAAAGACAAGGTACAAGTAGTCTAGGATCCTTTTATGATTTACCGGTCTTAGGAGAAAAGGATTGTAACACCCTGACTATAAGGAAGTCAAGATGTCACCTACAATCTCTACTCTTCAAATGAATAACATCAAGTAGCATAACAAAAAGAAGAGGTTATTGTGAATGTATGAAAACAAGCATTCGTCCTCCAGTCTTACTCAACGAAATGGAAGTAAACAGTTCAGCAAGATAAGTAAACAAGGCCATGTGGGCTTATTACATTGCAACACAAATCATAATTAATGATAATAAAAGTCCTCAAATTGTTTGATAAATGATAGTGAGTGCATCGTGATGAACTACCCTCCATAAGATCATTCTTCCTCGTCATTTACCTAAATAAGACAAGAAAGCAAGAATGAGCCAATAGACTCGACAAGTAATCAGATGTAACAATCAAACATACAATGAGCCATATATCACAAACACAATTTGAACATATACTGAAACGAATGTATGAATGAATGAAGTGGAATGGTGCATTGAAGGAAATGGACATATTGTAGCATATAATGGAGATAGCGAGTGAAGCACCCGCGGTGTTCACTTAAAGTATTCGTATGAAGAACGTTTCATACGATCGTCCAACGTGGCCCACATTGGAATGGTGGACTCACGTAACGTGGCCCACATTGGAATGGTGGACTCACGCACCCATCTTGGAATTGATGGGATTTCAAGTGCCCATACCGAATCGATGGGTCTTACCAAAATAATGTATGCATGTCATGATGATCACATGTCAATATGGAATAGTACTCATAAATGAAAAGAACACATGACATTCATCTACATATACGAACAAATGTAAACATTCATTCACACATCATACATGACATCAAACATTGAATACAAATTACTTATTCGCCACAATACGCAACGGGTTGGGAGGTAATTGAGATACCCTCCACTCACCGCTTCACCGCCTACAATATAAAATAATCGAAATGAGGACAAGCGAGTATGGAAATGCTACACGTGTCCTCCCTCAATCTCTAACCAAACTAACCCCATAAAAGTTCAATTTGATCAAATTACCCAAACATATCAATTATCCCTAATCTGGCAGTTTTACTAGAAAATTCACCAATAAAAAACCATAAGTCCAAAAGACCTGAAACCAGTGCTCAAATTTTCTTAACTTAACTGGCTACAAAACTCTAGTTGATGGAAAACTCTAATTCGGCCAATACAGAGGTCTAACCATCCAATGAATAACTACAACTGCAGTCTGCCCAGAATTCTGATCAGCCCTAAAGAAAATGCTCTAACTTTTAAACCACTGATCCAAATAAAGTGATTTTTATCAGCCTGGAAACATGGTGAAATTATCTTCAAAACCTATTTGGGTGACCGACCTGATTCTGACTCTAACTAGATCAAAACCTAGGTGCAACCGACTATACCCATCAGTTCTGACAGACAGACCAGCGCGTAGTAAAACAGCCATAACTTTTAATCTACTGGGTGAAAATTGTGATCCAGGTGCCAAAAGAAAGCTAATGAAATAAGGAACAAAACTCTAGAAGGCGAAATCATCCAATTCTGCCTCTAAGGCACCCAAAACCGAGTTGCAACCTACTGTACAGAACCGATCTACTAACAGAAATTACGCAATACTATCAAAAACATGGAATCGACAACTCTAACGCAATCAAACAGCGATGGGGTCTCTCGTTACCCTTGTAGACCAAGAACGATGAGGAACAACTTCCCAAAGCCTTCCCTCTCCTTCTTTGGCCAGCCCCAAATCAGCGAACCCGAGTGGATGCAAACGCCGCGGGGAAGAATCAAGAAGAACGCGTTGAAGACCGGTGTGCAGCTCCGGGATCTCCAATGGCAGCCACCAATGGAGAGGAGGCGCTAGGAGGAGGGAGGAAGAAAGGGGCGGCTCCAAGGGGAGGAGGTGGGGCTTTAGGGTTTGGGGGAAAGTGGTGCCCCCTTTGGCCTTTTGGCCGCCCCTACATGGGCCGGCCCCTCATGGGCCACCTGGTCGCGAATCATGCGCCCAGGTTGTCCGGCAATAACATTTACCCCGAAGATTTGGATTTTCCGACGAAAAACGATTTCTTTTACTCTCCCGACCTCTTTCTTTCTATCAACCGATTCCTAAAGTTGAAAATTTCGCTTTCAATAGAATTCCCATACCAAAAAACGATACAACCTAACCTGATAAATGAGGTATTACACTCTATCCCCTTAGAAAAGATTCGACCTCGAATCTACGCACCAAACTACTCGAGAGGAAATCGCGTGCGAATGAAACAACGATAATTCAAGCTTGAATTGCTCGATACTCGCTTAACACTCGTGCACACCGCACGATGCGTACTCGATAAGGATCCGTGACGATCAACGCGATAAGCCAACGCCCTAATTCTTACAACTTTCAAAAACGAAGAGAATCCAACTAGAAATAGAGAGTCCTCATCGTATCCACGTAATGCTAACTCTCACCAAAAGGTTAGATTCCAAATTTGACAATTCATCTCAAAACAAATCCATTTTACAACCAAAGGAGAAATTACTCGAACGCCTAAACCAAACACTTGCGCTTTATCCAATTGGAAAGAATATACTTGCCAACACAAATTTCAACTCAAATTGCGTAAAACACCGTCAACACAACAACTCAAACGAGAATCAAGAAAACACTTCATTATCCGATGAACATACCTTTCCACACTTCTCTCCTCCAGAATAAAATTTCTCTAATTTGAATTCATCGCATACCACATGAGATTAAACCTCTTAATTGAACATTATCAAATTATGATCAAATCAAGGACATCATCCACTCAATTGTGGAGAGGCTAAATTGAATCCACCAATACTCTAGGCAATTCATTCTACTAACCAAAAATCGATTTAATAGAAGGCGTTCAAGGCACCACGTAAAAGGCTCCATACCATCACATTACCTCCAATTTCCAAGAACAACAACTCAGAATCCTTAACCCGCACAATCATGTACTACATCAAAAGGGTTCTATCAAATATCATTTTACTGATCAGGAAACTCCATTATTCCACTTTCTCTACACATAATCATTGTGTGACCAAAGGTCTATCATAACAATGCAAACCCAAATTTAACTTCCAAAACCTCTACAACCGATTGTTCTTATAACTGATAGTGAAATCGTCGAATTAAATCTCCAATAGCACCACCATTCTAACATACTCACTCAATGACATCATCAGAAATCACCCACACCATCTCGCAATGCTATCCAATTGCGTTACTCAAAAAAAATTCAATGAAGGTTTCCATACCTCCGATAATCACCGACCATTCAATCATGAACTGAAGTTCTGAAGTTTCACTATACCATAGGTTCTACTCAGTCGTAACACTTTTCAAACTTACTTCGAAACCAAACATTTCAGTGAATCAATTCCTCCAAGGGATACAGATCAAAACCATTTCACATTCTACTACTCCTCCGACAACTTGGTAGCAAAATATCATCGCTACGATTACTCATCCACCACCAAACAGTTGCCAAACTTCACCTTGCAAACACTTCGCAACACAAAACTGTGATCCTTTCTCAACAGAAGAGGCGAACAAAACAAGTTCATTCATACAGAGCGTTGCTCACCACGGCGGCCAAGAAACCAAGAAAAATATTCTGCTAAAGGTGATCTTGGAAAACGAAAACTAAGTTCGTAGTTGAGGGAACACATTCCTCAGAAAATAATAGCAAATAACAACCGATAAGAAAACGTAATTACGATTGAAACTCGAAATCTTTTGAGTGAAAAGGGCAGAAAATTTAGGCATGTTTTAAATACTTCAAGTTACAAAACTTGACTCAGACTATCAGCTACTTCTATTGTACCCTTTTTCCTTTAACACAACAATTAGTCCTAGAACGAATAACACCTTGCCACATGAACAAGGTAAGTTCTTTAGTCCAATCCACGGAGCTACTTAAGAACCAATAACATTTTTCAACACGCCAAATTTGTTCGGAACAGATCATCTACTCATGAAACATGAGATCCAAATGTCTTCAGCCACAAAACTCGAAACATTTCCCTTTACAAGACTTCAGGGAAAACAAACGGATTCTCAATGAATAGACGATAATTTTCTTTGATTGCAACCTCACTTAGCGAACCCAAACCAAGGACCCTTTAGGGCTAAATCACACGAAACTCTTAAGAAGCGATAGGATATCTCCATGCACCATTTCACTTAAAACAATTTCAGTTACCAGAATATTCACGAACTCCAAAAGGTTACGGAAACTAGACTTGAAGTATTCTCATTTAGGTGGTAACACAGAGGTGATTATTTTACTACAAGTTTCAACATCAATCTCACAACGTCAATTAGAAAACACCTCGAAAGACTCATGTGAAAAGAATGGGTCGAATATTTCTGAAAAGAAGAGGCACATGACCATGATTCTCACCAACTAGAAAACCATTTACCACTCGCCACAAACACCGGACCAAGGAGAAAACCAATTAAGCAATGAACTCATTGAACATAAGGGGAGTTTACAGTTGAATGCATAAGCTTCAAAAGAAGAGAATGTCTGACCTCAACAGATAAGAACAACGAGCATTCAATATCAAAGCGCTAATCACTGAAGAACCATTATAACTCTGCAACAAATCGTTTTACGTGGCAAACTTCGCTTATCATAATTAATCGACCTCCAATAGGTCATGAACACAAAACTCAAATTGGATCATTTTGGGAACATCAAGAAAGGTGGTCAAACTTCTTTCTCTATAAAAGAATCAACCTTACTCTCATATTACTGATCGTGTCAATAAACCTTCTAAAGGGAACATGACAAATCGGATCATAAAAATTTTCGGCATCAAATGGAATTGTAATAACAACTTATTCTAGAAAAGAATTCTGGTACAAAAACCACAAAGTTGAACAAACGTCACACCCAAAGACTACAAAACTCTAGAGAAAGGGGTTTCGACACTTTTCTTTTCAAAGGAGGTTCTAAACTCCAACACTCCAAATATTCCAAAGAAATGAACATAGTCGAAATTTTCTTCAATGAACTTTGTGAAAGGAAATTTTCATTCTCCGAACTGTTAAACGGATAACCGAGCTGCCCTTATCAACAAGAGAGATAGGGATAACATAAGGAGAACGATCTTGTCAAGAATAACGTTCACAAACAGCAATGAGAGCTCCGCAGCCAGAAAGGTAAGAAACTATTTTTGAAAAACAATTAGGGTCTAATAGAAACCCGTAGCCCACGATCTTTGTTTGGGTGCAACCCCCGACTTAAGCATATCCAAGCACTCCAAAAGGGTTTTAACGCTTTTCTTCATAAAAGAGATGCATCAAATTTCAACAAGCAGACGGTTTCAAAAGGAATACGTTGAGCCAATGCTTTCTCGTGTTAACGATCTTGCAACAAGAATTCTCATTAGGCAAACCATCAAACAAGTAAATGAGTCGCTCTTTTACAATGAGAAAGAAAGAACAACCATGAAAATATCAATGTTGCCAATTTACAAGGATCATTTGTAGTAAAAGCAATTCGACAATCGAAAAACAATAATGTTTTCGGAGTACCATTAAAGGCCTACTGAAACTCGTCTACCAAAATTATGAACCCAAGAGAAATTCATCAATCGCCACCGGACAAGAATTTGTCAAATTCGAAAATCAAGGAAGAGAACGAGTTACTAAAGCAACCCAAGAGAAATATGCAAGATCAATACACACTTGATAAAGAAATTGCAAAAGAATTCTTCCAATACCGAGATTCCAAACGAATGAATGAGTTAAATTTCCCCAACAGGGGTAAAACAAGTCTTTTGTGAAAAGAGGAATCTTGCATTTGAACTATGCTCACGTGGAGCAGAAATATCACAAGAGTCGAAAAGGCAATATTCGTTTCAAAGAACGAATCAGAGAACTGCTGGAGCTTGCCTTCTTCATTAAAACCCCAATTTCAAAAGAATTCACGAACTGCCAGGAACCACAACCAGGAAACCAGATATCAGTTCGAGAAAGGCAATAAGTTCATCAATGAGCTCATGCTCAGTACAGAGCTTATGGAACAGAGGTAAGAAGTTCTCTAATATCCTACTACAAACAGTGGTGTAGCCTGGCAAAACCCAGGACAACAACCACGAACTCAACTGATCAACGCCCGCTAGCAAAACACATAACTAGTGCAATCAATTATGAATATATATATATATATATCGGATCATCTCATGACGATCATAGAATAATTTCATAGATAGAGGATATCACATCATATCATGGATTAACACATCATAGCACAACACAATTTAACAACGACTCAATATTCGAGTCACCACAATTGAAATGCGAAAGCAACTGTTTACCCAATCCTCCTAATGTGCACATGGTGTCAATTTAATATGTTTGAATGAACCACGGACCTAAAGCCCGCTCGATACCAATCAGAACACCACGACTATAAGGAAGTCAAGATGTCACCTACAATCTCTACTCTTCAAATGAATAACATCAAGTAGCATAACAAAAAGAAGAGGTTATTGTGAATGTATGAAAACAAGCATTCGTCCTCCAGTCTTACTCAACGAAATGGAAGTAAACAGTTGAAGAAGATAAGTAAACAAGGCCATGTGGGCTTATTACATTGCAACACAAATCATAATTAATGATAATAAAAGTCCTCAAATTGTTTGATAAATGATAGTGAGTGCATCGTGATGAACTACCCTCCATAAGATCATTCTTCCTCGTCATTTACCTAAATAAGACAAGAAGCAAGAATGAGCCAATAGACTCGACAAATAATCAGATGTAACAATCAAACATACAATGAGCCATATATCACAAACACAATTTGAACATATACTCGAAACGAATGTATGAATGAATGAAGTGGAATGGTGCATTGAAGGAAATGGACATATTGTAGCATATACTGGTATAGCGAGTGAAGCACCCGGTGTTCACTTAAAGTATTCGTATGAAGAACGTTTCATACGATCGTCCAACGTGGCCCACATTGGAATGGTGGACTCACGTAACGTGGCCCACATTGGAATGGTGGACTCACGTACCCATCTTGGAATTGATGGGATTTCAAGTGCCCATACTGGAATCGATGGGTCTTACCAAAATAATGTATGCATGTCATGATGATCACATGTCAATATGGAATAGTACTCATAAATGAAAAGAACACATGACATTCATCTACATATACGAACAAATGTAAACATTCATTCACACATCATACATGACATCAAACATTGAATACAAATTACTTGCCTGCCGCGCTGCAACGGGTTGGGAGGTAATTGAGATACCCCTCCACTCACCGCTTCACCGCCTACAATATAAAATAATCGAAATGAGGACAAGCGAGTATGGAAATGCTACACGTGTCCTCCCTCAATCTCTAACCAAACTAACCCCATAAAAGTTCAATTTGATCAAATTACCCAAACATATCAATTATCCCTAATCTGGCAGTTTTACTAGAAAATTCACCAATAAAAAACCATAAGTCCAAAAGACCTGAAACCAGTGCTCAAATTTTCTTAACTTAACTGGCTACAAAACTCTAGTTGATGGAAAACTCTAATTCGGCCAATACAGAGGTCTAACCATCCAATGAATAACTACAACTGCAGTCTGCCCAGAATTCTGATCAGCCCTAAAGAAAATGCTCTAACTTTTAAACCACTGATCCAAATAAAGTGATTTTTATCAGCCTGGAAACATGGTGAAATTATCTTCAAAAACCTATTTGGGTGACCGACCTGATTCTGACTCTAACTAGATCAAAACCTAGGTGCAACCGACTATACCCATCAGTTCTGACAGACAGACCAGCGCGTAGTAAAACAGCCATAACTTTTAATCTACTGGGTGAAAAATTGTGATCCAGGTGCCAAAAGAAAGCTAATGAAATAAGGAACAAAACTCTAGAAGGCGAAATCATCCAATTCTGCCTCTAAGGCACCCAAAACCGAGTTGCAACCTACTGTACAGAACCGATCTACTAACAGAAATTACGCAATACTATCAAAAACATGGAATCGACAACTCTAACGCAATCAAACAGCGATGGGGTCTCTCGTTACCCTTGTAGACCAAGAACGATGAGGAACAACTTCCAAAGCCTTCCCTCTCCTTCTTTGGCCAGCCCCAAATCAGCGAACCCGAGTGGATGCAAACGCCATGGGGAAGAATCAAGAAGAACGCGTTGAAGACCGGGTGTGTAGCTCGGGGATCTCCAATGGCAGCCACCAATGGAGAGGAGGCGCCTAGGAGGAGGGGAGGAAGAAAGGGGGCGGCTCCAAGGGGGAGGAGGTGGGGGCTTTAGGGTTTGGGGGGGGGGAAAGTGGTGCCCCCCCCTTTTGGCCTTTTGGCCGGCCCCTACATGGGCCGGCCGGCCCCCTCATGGGCCACCTGGTCGCGAATCGCCCAGGTTGTCCGCAATAACATTTACCCCAAGATTTGGATTTTCCGACGAAAAACGATTTCTTTTACTCTCCCTGACCTCTTTCTTTCTACCGAACCGATTCCGGAAAGTTGAAAATTTCGTTTTCGAATAGAATTCCCATACCAAAAAAACGATACAACCTAACCGGATAAATGAGGTATTACAAGGATGGAAGACCAGATTTTAGGTTAAATATCGTACTATTAAGGGGGATCACAAACAGTAGCTTGACAGCATGGTATTGTGCCATTTGGATCAATCTAGGATCATGCATGCACTCCGAGTTTATTTTGAAAGCCAACTGTGTTTTTCTTAGAATAATCAGTAGTACCGGAGTGTTCTTGGCGGTACTACCGCACAGCGGTATTACTGGAAATATAGTGCGGTACTGCCACAACCCGGTCATACTAAATTTATGAAGCGGTACGTATTTTATAGAATGGCGTATTTTTTAGGTTGTTTGCTCTCTTAGAAATGCAGTAGTACTGCGGTGGTTATCGCGGAACTACCGCAACCCGGTATAACCGAAACTTATGAAGCGGTACGTTATTTCCAGTAAGGGCTATTTTTGGACCTCAAAGGAAGCGGTCGTACCGCTCTATTTGATCGGAGCGACCGATAAACGAAACTACCGCATGATCAATGGCAGTAGTACCGCACCAAATTTCTAACAACTCTTTCAAATGCATTAAATGCTTCTGCGGTAGCCGTTACTGTGCGGTTTTTTGAGGCATGGTAGTATCGACTAGTGAACGGCGGTACTACCGCTTGTGCTGAAAATTCCTGTGTTTTGCCTCCAATGGTCGTACTTGTTTGTGCACCAACTCAACGACAGCAGAGAAAGAGACTTCATTTAACATCTTTGAAGCCAAGAGCATTCTCTCCACACCTCAAATATACTTGTTGCATTCATTGTGAGGTAGTTGAGCAAAATTCAAGTGCATTCATTCTAGATTGATCCTTAGCACTTGATTGCTGTGAAGCCAAGATTGCGATTCATTACTCTTGGTGCTTGTCGACACCTTGACGGCTTGGCGGGAGTTTACACGGTAATCTCTTTAAGGAGTTTGTGAAGAGGCCCGGCGCCAAATTGTAATTAGTTCGGTGTTTGACATCTCTAGAGCGGAGAAAGAACAACCACTAGTGAAATTGATGAAGGCTTAATTTGTGGAGCCAGCTTGATTAGTTCAAACTTCCTCAACGTGGACTAATGAATATCGACAAGTCTTCGATACCACGAGAAAAAATTATTTGTCTTCATTGTGGTTAATTCTTGTCTTTACTATGCCGCATTTACATTTCTAGCAATTTTCTTGCGCTTGATTAGCTTAGATGGAATTGTATCTAGTATTGACACTAGCTCTTATTTGTGTTAAGTAGCATAGTAGTTCTATCATATTTGTGCTAGAAAGCTTTGTTAGAACTATCTTACTTAAAGTTTTAAAATAGTCAATTAGTTTTAAAAACCTCCTATTCACCCCTCTCTAGTCGATTATCCTTAATCCTACAAGTAGTATCAGATCTTGGTCTCTCATTGATTTAGACTTAACCGTCTAAGAGAGAAAAGGATGTCTATTTATTTAAAGGCCATGAGTCCGAGCATATAGAAAATTGTAAATGAGGGTGATGTTATGCATCTTGATCCACTACACCCCACGGAACTTTGAGGGCCGTAATGCTCATTTAGATGCTCAAGCAATGAATGCTCTCTTTGGTGCTTTGAACGCAGATGAGTTCAATAGAGTGAGCACTTTAGAAACCGCTCATGATATTTGGACTACCCTCTCTTTGGTTTGGATTTCGGTGACACTTTTGCTCCCGTAGCTAGACTTGAATCAATTCGGATATTACTTACTTTTGCATCATGCTTTGATATTAAATTATTCCGAACTTGTATTTGTTGAACAACTACCCGGTTTTGAAGATCCTAAGAAAACTAATCATGTCTATAAAGTCTCCAAGGCGCTCTACGGACTTAAACAAGCTCCTAGGGCATGGTATAAACATCTTAGAGATTTTTCTAGTTTCTAAAGGATTCAAAATTGAAAAAAAAAATGATTCAACTTTGTTTACTAAAGTTTTAGAAAATGGTTTATTTGTGTGCCAAATTTATGTTGATGATATTATTTTTAGGTCAACTAATCAAGATTTTTGTAAATAATTTGGTTATATGATGTCTAGGGAATTTGAAATATCCATGTAACACCCTAGCTATTCGGAAGCCAAGATGCTACCTAAAGATACAACATACAATCAATTTGCGGAATAAGATTTAATATGCATCTAACCAAATAACAATAACAGGGTAACGAGGTGTAAACAACCAATTCATTAATGGAGAATAATCAAGGAATTAAGTATGGAACGATATGACATGAAGTCTAAACGTTACTTATTACAGATCATCTCTCATTAAAGAATAACATAGTTGAACCCCTTAGTGAAAATATAATATAATGATCTGTGTGGAACGTGCGGATCTACTCCCTCCCATTACATCATCATCAACAAGGATCACCTAAATGAACACAGAAAAACAAGGGTGAGTCGAAACTCAGCAAGTACAATGATCATCTAAACATGGCATAACTAAACGAGGCAATAATCACCCAAATTATACACAAATCTCTGTAAAGTTGTGAGAACGAATGGAATGAATGTATGCACTGAAGGAAAAGGATGACTCAACTGCTGATACCGGTATAGCGAGTGATACACCCGTCGGTGTTCACTTAAGCCGTACTTAACAAAGTCCGGGGACCCAAATACCGTATGAAGAACGTTTCGTACGGGTGTCTGAAACTACCCACATTGGAATGGTGGGTCTTACGTGCTCATACTGGAATTGATGGGTCTTAGCAAATTCCACTCCCGTGGACGAAAATTTAACAGTATATGAATGGAATGAAACAATGAATATGAATATCCTTATCTTTACTCACAAGATTTATTAATTTGAAATGAACTAAACACCATGGACGAATATCAAGGACATTCACAAATGTAACACATCATCAGGTATACAATTGAAATCAACACATTTTAACATATGGTAATTGCCTTCCGCGCTGTAACGTGTTAGGAGGCAACGAAGGTGCCCCTCCACTCACCGCCTCACCGCATACACAAATATATATTCAAAATAAGGATATCATGGCACGACATAGCTACAGGTGATCTACACTAACCCTCGGACTAACCAACATAATCAACGGAGTTAAACTAACATTACACTATTTAGGCACCTGCCCATCCTACTGGACGCGGTACAAGAAAAAACATAATTAATTACCTAGAACTCGAAACGACATGAAACTAGTGCCCAATAAAACTTAACGAACAAGGATACGAAACTCTAGTTGACGGGGTTTATCGATTCGGCCAAGACAATTGGCTAACCAGCAGTTGAAAATGACTGACTGATATCTGTCCAGACCACATAACAGCAGTAAAGAAAATAGCATAACTTTCATTATACAGATCCAATGGAGGTGATCTTTATCAATATGGAAATATTATGAAACAAGCTACAATAACCTAGTTGGGTGGAATTTCTGAATCTTACATTAACAGGGTCAAAATTAAGGAACAAACAGACAGTTCCTTCTAGTCAGACAAACAGAACAGCGCGCAAATAATAAATCATATCTCCTAAACCGTAAGGCGGAATCTCGTGATCTCGGTGTCTATGGAAAGATAAAAACCAGGTATACAAAAATCTAGCAGACAAAAATATCAGATTCGGCTTCTAAGATGCCGAAACGGGGTATGCAACCGAGTGTACAGATTGGATCTAATCTGGAAAATCTGGAACAGCAAACTGATTCGACCCTAATGATCAATTCCGCATCCAAACCAAATCAAACAGCGAATTGAATCTTTCGTTACCCTTGAAGACCCGCAAGATGATGAAGATCAACCTCCCGAAGATTCTTCTCTTCCTCCTTTGGCCGGCCACCACTGCAGCGAGAACGCGGAGGAAAACAATGGCCGGTGAAGAGAGAATCGAGGGAGATTGCTTGGGGATCTTGGAGTGCGACTTTGGGAAAACTCCAAGGGCTGTACTCAGGGGAGGAGGCGGCGCCAGGGCTGAAGGAGGCGTGGTTTGGGGGAGGAGAAGGTGGAGGTGGCGGCTGCCTAGGGGGAGAAGTGGGAGGGAGAGGGAAGAGGGGGAGGGGGCCGGCCGGGCTAGGGTTAAGAGGGGAGGGGCGCATGGGCCTTGGCCTAGTGCGGCCTCCCCCTCCATGGCCCACTTTGAGGCCAGCCAAGGCCATGCCAGAAGGTCACTAGCTTGGCCGGAGGCCCGGGCCCAAGAATTCCCCGACAAAATCTGAAATTTTAAAATAAAACTCTCTCCCGAATACAAATCCTCCCTAACGAAATTTGGAATATTACAGTCCATAATCAGAAAACTTAGCTATTTTTTGGACTTCAAATCAAGCAACTCAAAGATGGAATCTTTGTAAGCCAAACAAATTATATAAAAGATTTGATCAAGAGCTTTGGCATGGAAGATGCAAAACCCATCAAGACTCCAATGGCAACCCACGGTCATCTCAACCTTAATGAGGGAGGTAAACTGGTAGATTTAAAATTTTATGGATCTATGATTGGTCGTTTGATTTATCTTACGACATCTAGGCCCGATATAATGTTTAGTGTTTGCATCTGTGCACGTTTTCGGGCAACACCAAAAGAATGTCATTTAGTGTCTGTAAAAATAATTCTAAAATATTTAAAGCATTCCTATAGCATTGCCTTATGGTATCCCAAAGATGCAAAATTTGATTTAATTGGATATTCGGATTTCGATTATACATGTTGCAAAGTGAATAGAAAAAGCACCTCGGGTAGTTGTCAATTCTTAGGAAGATCCTTAGTATCATGGTCCTCCAAGAAACAAAACTCCGTAACCCTACCCAGCGCCGAAGCAGAATATGTTTCCGCGGGTAGTTGTTGTGCTCAATTCCTATAGATGAGGCAAACTTTGATGGATTATGGAATAAAATTATATAAAATGCATCTATTGTGTGATAATGATAGTACCGTGAAAATAGCCAATAACCCTGTTCAACACTCAAGAACCAAGCATATAGATATTCACCACCATTTCTTAAGAGATCATGTGAGCAAGGGAAATATTGAAATTAGCCACATTCGCACTGAAGATCAACTAGCGGATATTTTCACCAAACCATTAGATGAATGCCGCTTTTGCAAATTGAGGAATGAATTAAATTTCATAGATTATTCTAATATTGTTTGAACTCATGCCTCATGCACTTTGGTTCTACTTTATGTTGTTTGAAGCTTTGAAGAAAGGGATTTTTTTCAAATATTTTTCTAAAAACCTATATGTTCATAAAATATATGTTCTTAGATGGACATTAGTCTCTTAAATGCATGATGATCCTGAATGATATTAATTTGAGTGAAAAACTAAGGATTATTTGCATATTTTTCAAAAATCCAAAGTCTCCCCCTGAAGTTCCAGAACAATCAGAACTACCAGAGGCATATCAATGGCACTACCGCATTGCAGTACTACCGGCGTGAAACCTGCGGTACTACCATGTCGGTTATCAAAAGATATTAACTGCTATCGCTCGGATTTTTACCATTTACCCCCTTCTCGAGCGATCATTCTGCATCTTCTTCCGTAGTCCCTCTCTCTCTCTCTCTCTCTCTCTCTCTCTCACCGAAGAACCCTCAAGTGCTCTCGAAAAATCTCTCAAATTTCTTCAAGTTTTCTTCAATCCTTGCAGATCTCTTGCATCCTTAGGGTTCCTCTTGTAATACTCCGGAATTGGATCGGTAGAAAGAAAGAGGTCGGAGAGAGCGAAAGAAAGTGTTTTCAGCGGAAAATTCCTTTCGTCGGGGGGGTATTCGTTAATATCAGCAACCTGGCCGCAGTTCACGACCCAGAGGCCCATTAGTGGGCCGCCACCCATCTAGGGGCCGCCAAGGGGAACACCCCTTTCCCCAAACCCTATTCCTCCCCTTTTCCCCCAAGCCGCCTCTCCTCCCCTTGTGCCGCCTCCTTCCTCCTCCTCCTAGGCGCCTCTCCATTGGTGGCTGCCATTGAGATCCCCGAGCTGCACCGCCGCCTTCCAAGTGTTCTTCTTCGGTTCTTCCTCCGCCGGGCGATTTCCTTCCAATCGGGTTCGTGGAGTTGGAGCTGGCCAAAGGAGGAGAGGGGAAGGCTTTGGGAAGTTGTTCCTCGTCGTTCTTCGGGTCTACAAGGGTAACGAGAGACCCCATCGCTGTTTGATTGCGTTAGAGTTATCGATTCCATGTTTTTGGTGGTATCGTGTAATTTCTGTTAGTAGATCGGTTCTGTACAGTAGGTTGCAACTCGGTTTTGGGTGCCTTAGAGGCAGAATTGGATGATTTCGCCTTCTAGAGTTTTGTTCCTTATTTCATTAGCTTTCTTTTGGCACCTGGATCACAAATTTTCACCCAGTAGATTAAAAGTTATGGCTGTTTTACTACGCGTTGGTCTGTCTGTCAAAACTGATGGGTATAGTCGGTTGCACCTAGGTTTTGATCTAGTTAGATTCCGAATCAGGTCGGCCACCCAAATAGGTTTTTGAAGATAATTTCACCATGTTTCCAGGCTGATAAAAATCACTTTATTTGGATCAGTGGTTTAAAAGTTAGAGCATTTTCTTTAGGGCTGTTCAGATTTCTGGGCAGACTGCAGTTGTAGTTTTTCAATGGATGGTTAGACCTCTGTAATGGCCGAATTAGAGTTTACCATCAACTAGAGTTTTGTAGCCAGTTAGGTTAAGAAAATTTGTGCACTGGTTTCAGGTCTTTTGGACTTACGGTTTTTTTATTGGTGAATTTTCTAGTAAAACTGCCAGATTAGGGATAATTGAAATGGTTGGGTAAATTGATCAAATTGAACTTTTATTTGGTTAGTTTGGCTAGAAGATTGAGGGAGGACACGTGTAGCATTGCCATATTCGTTGCCCTCATTTCGATTATATTTTATTGTAGGCGGTGAAGCGGTGAGTGGAGGGGTATCACAATTACCTCCCAACCCGTTGCAGCGCGGCAGGCAAGTAATTTGTATTCAATGTTTGATGTCATGTATGATGTGTGAATGAATGTTTACATTTGTTCGTATGTGTAGATGAATGCCATGTGTTCTTTTCATTTATGAGTACTATTCCATATTGACATGTGATCATCATGACATGCATTCATTATTTTGGTAAGACCCACAATTCCAAAGATGGGCACTTGAAATCCCATCAATTCCAAGATGGGTACGTGAGTCCACCATTCCAATGTGGGCCACGTTACGTGAGTCCACCATTCCAATGTGGGCCACGTTGGACGGGTCGTATGAAACGTTCTTCATACGAATACTTTAAGTGAACACCGACGGTGCTTCACTCGCTATACCGGTATATGCTACAATATGTCCATTTCCTTCAATGCACCATTCCACTTCATCCATTCATACATTCGCTTCAGTATATGTTCAAATTGTGTTTGAGATATATGGCTCATTGTATGTTTGATTGTTACATACAGTTACTTGCTGAGTCTATTGGCTCATTCTTGCTTTATTGTCTTATTTAGGTAAATGACAAGGAAGAATGATCTTGTGGAGGGTAGTTCATCACGATGCACTCACATTCATTTATCAAACAATTTGAGGACTTTTATTATCATTGATTATGATTTGTGTTGCATTGTAATAAGCCAACATGGCCTTGTTTACTTATCTTGCTGAACTGTTTACTTCCATTTCGTTGATTAAGAATTGAGGATGAATGCTTGTTTCCATACATTCTTAATACTTGCTTCATAATATCATGCGATTTGATGTTATTCCTTTGAAGAGTAGTGTTTGTAGGTGACATCTTGACTTCCCTATAGTCAGGGTGTTACACCTCTCCCTCGGAATTCAAGGTAAAAACTATTTTAATCTTCTTTTGCCCTTCCTTCGAACCCTAGGTCACAATTAGGGTTAATTGAGAATGTGGATGATTTAATGTGTCTTTCTTGAGAAAAATTGCAAATCCAGTGTCTCATGATGTTTGTGCATCCATTCTATGGATTCAATCCATTAGAGACACTAAAAAATCCAAGAAATTCCATGTCCGGGAACATGTTCAGAGAAAGTGGTACTACCGCACGTCGTGCGCGGAACTATCGTGGTGCGGTCGTACTGGCCAGTAAACGGTGATACTTCTGCATCCCGGTACTACCGACAC
Organism: Hsuehochloa calcarea; assembly: GCA_036346395.1. Lineage (NCBI taxonomy): Eukaryota > Viridiplantae > Streptophyta > Magnoliopsida > Poales > Poaceae > Hsuehochloa > Hsuehochloa calcarea. The sequence goes on from CM070597.1 coordinate 36,423,243, forward strand.
TTGAACGTTGGTACTACCGATTTCCCTGACAGAACAGATGGCTCATTCCATTCAAAATTAAACCTATTTTGGTTGATCGCTAATTCTCTCTGTAATCCATACTCTCTATTTGAAGATGCCAATGACAAGGATCGTCACTCGCAAGTCATCTGGCCCTGCAAGAGGTCAAACATTGTCTTCCTCTCAACCACCTACAGCTTCTGCCCATTCTGAAGAAAATCCAGAGGAATGACGAAAATGGAGAGAAGATGGAGGCAAAGGTCCTGCATCAAATTTTTCAGAACATGAGGAGAGCTCATCTGAAGCAGCAACAGAATCTGATGAAGAGATGGGAGAACTTGAGGACAAACAAATCAATTTGAGGACAATCACTGCAGATGATTATGCTTTAATGCGTCATAGAAATCAGTTTGTGCTTCTAAGGTCATCCAAAAATCGTAAGTTTCACACCAGTTTCCAGGTGATTATGATTGGGTTGTCATCAATTACAAAAAGGGGGAGATTGAAAGCATCTAGGTCCGTAAAAAATATTTTGGTAATTAATGACAATATTTGAATATAGGACTAACATGTTTATTGAGTGTTTTAAAAAAGGTTTAGTCCCGATGACGAATACAACAACCTATAGATGCATGCTAAAGGTCAACATGAATATCAATATTTTTCAAAGACAAGGTACAAGTAGTCTAGGATCTTTTTATTTTTACCGGTCTTAGGAGAAAAGGATAGAAGAGCGGATTTTAGGTTAAATGTCATACTATTAAGAGGGATCATGACCAGTACCTTAATAGCATGGTATTGTGCCATTTGGATCAATCTAGAATCATGCATGTACACAGAGCTTGTTTTGAAAGCCAACTATATTTTTCTCAGGATAATCGGTAGTATCGGAGTGTTCTTGGCGATACTACCGCACAATGGTATGACCGAGAATGTAGTGCGGTACTACCGTAACCCAGTCAGGCCAAGTTTATGAAGCGGTACATATTTTACAGATTGGCGCATTTCTTAGGCTGTTTGCTATCTTGCAAGTGCGGTAGTACCGCAGTGGTTATCGTGGAACTACCGCAACCCGTTATAACCGAAACTTATGAAGCGGTACGTTATTTCCAGTAAGCGCCATTTTTGGACCTCAAATGAAGCGGTCGTACCGCCCTATTCGATCGGAACGAACGATAAACAGAACTACTGCATGATCAATGGCGGTAGTACCACGCTAAATTTCCAACGGCTCTTTCATACGCATTAAATGCTTCTACGATAGGCGTTACTGTGAAGTTTTTGGAGGCACGGAAGTACCGGCCAGTGAACGGTGATACTACCGCTTGTACTAAAAATTTCTGTGTTTTGCCTCTAATGGTCGTATTTGTTTGTGGGGATACAAATACCCCCACCAACTCAAGGACAACACAGAGAGAGAGAGTCCATTTAACATCTTTGAACCAATAGCATTCTCTCCACACCTCAAATGCACTTGTTGCATTCATTGTGAGGTAGCTGAGCAAAATTCAAGTGCATTCATTCTAGATTGATCCTTAGCACTTGATTGCGTTTGAGGTCCACGTGTACTTGATGGAAAGTTTATCTCATCATATTTCCAACGAATCTGGCATCACCTCTAAATTCTTTCTGTGCGCACCACAATCACCAAAAAAATGTGTTGTGTCACCTATTTAGGCCAAATTGGGCCTTGTAATGCTTGGGCTCAAGGGGAAGGCGCCCCTCTCTTAGCCTGACTATTCACGGTCGTACTGTTTACATAAACAGTATCATGAATAGTACCATCCCCTTTATTTCTTAGTTATTTGCGGCTTCCCCTCCCCTATTTAAGGAGACCGCACTCCTCTAGTTTTCTTGGATTTTGTTTAGTTAAAAGTTAGCTTCATTGCAACTTCGTGTATTGTCTTGTGTCGATTAGACCAACTATAATACCGCTTTAAAATCCCAACTTTATCAAACATTTTAATCATATTTGTAATTTCAGATTACTTATTATCTTGTTCTTACGTGTACTTCGATTACATGCAGGAAAAGACCTTCGTGGTCAGGTCAACCGTGTTTTTTGCACGGTTGATAACGACTCGGAGTGTGGTTTAGCGATTGCTTGATATTCTGATCATAATCGGTTAGAAGCCTGCATCGTCAAAGTCGTTCTCCTCCAAATCGAAGCTATCATGCTATCGGATGATCAAGACCTATTGTCTCATCAAGTGGTATCAGAGCGAAAGTTGACCGGTAGGAATTCTTGTATCCCTTGTTTTGTTTCGATTTTTAATACCTATAGTCCAGAAAATTTACCTTACAAAAAGAATTAATATCCACTGTCCAAACCCCGTTGTGCCTTTCAATCTGTTAGTTTTTGTTTGCTAAATTAAATTTGTGTCCGTTTTAGCTTTGTCTAGTTGCTGATCATATCTTTGGTCCTATAAAAATTCCAAAAAAATGAAACCCTATCCCATCCATCATGTCCTAAACCCAAAAATAAGCTTCAAAAGAAATTTTCCACGTCCAAATTCATCTAGAACACCCTGAACCCTAATTTCCAATTTCGGCTAGAAAACCCCCTTTTCTGCTGCCACCACAAAAATCATCATAACTTTTGATTACTTGATCATTTTCGAGTGATACCACCTCCATTAGATCAAAATTTTCATTATCCATCTACCTGTAAAATTTCATCTTAATCTAGAAAGACAGTCAAAATTTATATGTGATTTTTGTGCGATTTTTTAAGTCCGTTTTCAGAAAGTGGCCCAAAATTGTAGGAAAAGCCATCAGGAAACATATAAAAAATGAATCATTGAAAAATAGGTACCTGGCAAAAAGTTACAGCCTAAATACCAACGTACTGTCTAGTGGACAGAAAACCACAGTTTTCATTGTTGGGACAATACTTGTGCTATTCACGCAAAATTGCATTCTATTGAATTATCAAATGTCTATCATTCCTATACATTGTTATACACTTGTTTTAGCCTTCATCCATCCTTGGTTGATCAGCAACATAGGCTAAGGGCTAGATACGAACTATAATTCAATTATGTGCAATTTCTGAAATTAACTGATTGTTCTCCTTGTTACCTAATATTATGCATGTTCAAGCCCCACTTTCTACTAATCGAGCAGATCACGTTGAACCGGCCTTTGCAATCGCTCTACTCATCACTTGAGTCAACTTTATCACGAACCAGCCACCGGTTGCACCACCTGTTTGCATTGGTAAGAACTTGCAATAGCTTGGTAAGAGCTTGAGCATGTGTGACTTGATAAACTCCACCTCCTAGTAGTTAATAGGAATATATACTTGTGATTTGTTTCCTTATTTTCTACTAACAATGACAGGTTGGTGGAAGTTGGTAGATTACGATGACATCGCGGGCAGATTTAAACTCAGAGGGAAACAACTACTGGCATACATCTTGCCACTCACCACTGAGACTACGTTGTTGGACTACTTCCTATTGGTTACTATGTTGGATAGCTACTTTGAAAAACAGGACCTTGATCCTTATGAGAAGATGAGCATGGCAAGAACGACGAAGATCGGTGATGTTCAACATTGGTGGTCGAATCTCGAGTATCACTACATGTATACATGAGAGGACATGAAGAAGAAATTGCGACATTGTTTTGTACCTCCACCACCACGGTCACAAGCGGGGTGTAACCTAAGGTAACTCAAAATATTGACATTGTTTTGGCTCCTACTCCATCTACAGATACCGTCGAGATGCTTGAAGAGATGAAGGATGATCTAGCGCATCTTATGTCATTAGAGGACAAGTTTGGGGTACCTACAGTATCTAATGAGGACGATAATGAAAAAGGTACTGATTTGGTGCTACAGTAAGACATAAAGCAACCTTGTGAGTATATACCTATTGTAGTGCAATCTTTTGATATTCCTTGTGTTGACTTGAACAAACCATGTGCCGATCTGAATTTTTATAATTTTGCACATGTCGAATTAATTACACATAAGAAAGTATTTGATAGAATATCCCCTGCTGAAGTATTATGCTATATTATGCTTAATGAGCCCGTTAGTTTGGACTGTGCTATGGAGAAAGTTTCTGAAATTTCATCTCTAAATTCTCTTTCTAGAACCTACACCTACTGTTTTAAATTAATTAGAGATTATGGTGTAGATAATTAATTTTTGGTATATCGAGTATGCATAACTTGTGATCACATAAATGAATTGAAGCTTGCTATTTTGAACAACAATTCTTGAGTGATGAATAACTCTACTATATACTTCACTTATACATGCAAATTGAGTTGCACACTGAATACTATGAGAAAATGTATCTTTGTTGATTTGATGCATGCACACTCACCTTTAATTTGCAAAGTGTTCTCTATTTCTTTGTCATCTGTTGTTGCAAACATTTTACAGAAAAATGAACATGTGTTGCTACAAGTTTTCAAGCTTTTCTTGGAGCTGGACAATGAGCTTGAGTCGAGGATGACTCAAATGCAAGAAGGGGGGATGATGAGGACATCAACCCTCCAGATACGATTGCTACTCCACGTACCAAATAAGAGTTCAAACTGGATACGTTTTGGAATTCAATTTGGTCTCTGGAGACAGCATCGACTTTAAATGTGCATAGCTTTCACATACGGAGTCAGTTTGAGGTCCACGAGTACTTGATGGAAAGTTTATCTCGTCATCTTTCCAACGGATCTGGTCTGACCTCTAAATTCCTTCTGTGCGCAAAGCAATCATCAAAAAAAAGGTGTTGCATCACCTGTTCAGACCAAATTAGGCCTTGTAATGCTTGGACCTAAGGGGACGACGCCCCCTCTCTTGGCACATACTATTCACAGACGTACTGTCCACAAAAATAGAATCATGAACAGTATCATCCTCTTATTTCTTAGTTATGTGCGGTTTCCCCTCCTCTATTTAAGGAGGTCGCACCCCTCTAGTTTCCTTGGATTTTGTTTAGTTAAAAGTTAGCTTCATGTTCTAGCTTGTGTCGATTAGACCAACCATAATACCGCTCTAAAATCTCAACTTTATCAAATATTTCAATCCTATTTGCAATTTCAAATTGCTTATTATCTTGTTCTTACGTGTTCTTTGATTGCATGCAGGAAAAGACATTCATAGTTAGGTCAACTGCGTTCTTGGCATGGTTGATAACGACTCGAAATGTGGTTTAGCGATTATTTGGTGTTCTGGTCGTGATCGATTAGAAGCCTACATCATCAAAGTCGTTCTCCTCCAAATCGAAGTTATCATCCTATCAGAAGATCAGGACCCATTGTCTCATCAAGGGCGCAGCAACCAGGGGCCTGATCTAGATCTGGCATCCAGGGGAGACGCTGGCGGGACGTGACCTCCGGCCAAGGGTATTGGGGTGAGCGGAGGTTTGCCAGAGACTGGTCGCCAGCAGCCGCGCTCACTCGGCTAGATCTGGAAAGGGGGAGGGAGGGGGAAGGAGGGGAGGGGAGGAGGGGGCACCGTCATTTCTAAATTCAAGTTCACTGTCATTGAGATTAAATATCTAAAGGTAACACCACCCATGACTAGATAATAGGTTTCTTCATAATTAACTCCTGGACATTGAGTGAAACCTTGTGCAGCTTGGCTTGCTTTATATCTTACAACATCATTATTTTTATTTTTCTTTCAAACAAATACCCACTTATGCCCTACAGGGTGCACATTGGGAGACGTACGGCTTACAGACTCAAACATCTCTCTTTTATTCAGAGGTAATAATTCAGTTTCTACCGCCTTCTTCCAATCTTCCCAATCTGATCTTTTTCTTACATTCAATGAGCGATGCAGACTCTGGATCGAGATTGATGATTTCACAATTTTCTTTGCAAAATAAATATCGACATTGGTTGTTGTCATATTCATAGATTCTCCCATGGTCATATAGTTTATAGTTATTTCTTCATGGGGTGATTCTTCTAATGCTTTTACTTGCTCACCACTACTTCCAATTACGGGGGCAAGTCCATTTAGTTTTTCAACTCCGATGTGTGTGCACACATCCAAGTTGGTATCTCCCGGAATGTTCAAATATGGTATGTCTTTTCCTGGAGGTTCCATACTAGTGCCAAGTCTCTATTGGCCCATACTAGTGCCAGGTCTCTACTGGCTCCCCTTTTGGTTATGCGGAACTTTGGTGATAGGCTGTGTCAAGTCCTTCTTATCCTTTTTCACCAGGCGTCCTTGGCCACTTGGGATTCGAGGGGCTGGAGTTCTCATCCTTTTATTCTGATGCCTCTGGATGGGATTAGGGGTACCTTTAATTTTCTTTGGTATTTCAACCCTCTCCGGTGCATTGCGTGCAGGCACATACGATTTGATCACGCTCTTCAAATCACTAAAGTGGTCAAGCAGGTGATTCGCTAATGCTTGCAAATCAATTATCTTCTAGAGTTATCTATTTGCTTCACTAGTACGCTGGTCATGTGTATGGATTCCCGTGGCTTACCACATTATTTCCTGATATTTTTTTATCAAAGAGTTGATTTCCTCCCCCTAATGATGGGAAATTATCCTCATCAAATATACTATCAGCGAATCGGGTAGTATGCAAATCTCCTGTCATAGGGTCCAAATACCTGATTATGGATGTAGTCTCATAACCAATGTATATCCCATACTTACGGCGAGGGCCCATTGTAGTTCGGTGTGGTGGTGATATAGGTACATAAACCTTGCACCCAAATTTGCAAAGATGAGTAATTTTCGGTACTAACCCTTGCGCTAGTTGCATAGGTGAATGGATGTTATATGCTGATGGTCTAAAATTGATGAGAGTTGTTGCGTGCAAGACTGCGTGTCCCCAACATGTAGTTGGTAAATTACAATTTTGAAAAGGTGGTAGGCAATAAATTTAACTCTTTTAATTAATACCTCTGCTAGTCCGTTCTGGTTGTGGACATACGGTACAGAATGCTCAACTTTAATTCTCATTGCAAAGCAATAATCATCAAATGCCTTCGAAGTAAATTCTCCGACGTTGTCTATTCTAATGAACTTCACATGATGATCGGAAAAAAAATTAATTATCTGCGACATTAGCTTTGCAAAAGCATGGTTTCTCGTAGACAATAAACATATGTGCAACCATTTCGAGGAAGCAACTATGAGCACCATAAATACCTAAATGGCCCTGACAGAGGCTGAATAGGATCGTAAATATCTCTCTGGATACGGTCTAGGAATGCAGGGATTTTATCCTTCACTTTTATAGCAGAAGGTGTACTAATTAATTTTTCAGTAGCACATGTGGGGCACACCAAATCTTCCTGATTCAAAAAATTATTTACATCGGTATTATGTCCATATGAATTGTAAATTATATTTATCATCATCCTAAGACCTGGGTGGCCTAATCTATCATGCCAGAGACAGAAAAGTTCAGAGCTTATAAATATGGTTTTCAGGGCAGTACAGGCTACAAGTGCCTTAATACTAGTGTAGTATAACCCAATTTCAAATGAAAGAAGTCATTCTAATACCCTCTTTCCACTTTCTTCACACTTTGTAATGAGCAGGTATTCCTTACCATACTCTTCTTCAGTCTCTACGTGGAAACCGTTAGCGCAAATATCCTTGAAACTTAGAAAAGTTCTAGTCGATTCTGGGTACAACAAGGCTTTTTCAATGATCAAAATTGTGCCCATCAGGAGTATAATTATGGTTCTTCCTGAGCCTATTATACAAGTATCGCTGCCCATAATTATCGTAAGACTACCAACACTCTTGCTGATCGATTGAAAGAATTTTGTCTCTCTCAAGATGGTATTCGTTGTATCGCTATCTGCTAAGAACACTTCCTCCATAGGGCGTCATATGCGTTCTGATATAAAGTATTTTAATAATATGTAGCAGGAAGCAATCAACACATAAATAAAATACTTCAAATATCAGAACATAACTTGCTATTATAAATACGAGAATAAAATATAAGCCTTGTAGGACTTGTCACAAGAATTTAATGTTTTTGCTCTCCTAGAGCTTACAATCATTATTCAAATAATAAAATGATTCAATGTGTCATCACAACCACAAATTACAAGTGACTATAAAAAGATCTAAGTGCAATGCGTACACTAGATCGAATCAGCGAAGTACTTAGAAACTTCTACCTGAATCTGCTCTATGGCGATGTTCTCCTCTTGGGCAACTACGGTTGCAGCCGCTGCGATGTCCAAAGAATGGGTGATGGGGGCTGCTACTGTGTTGTCCACATCCATGACTGCAACTAATGGTTGTGGATCCTCCATACCTGCAATAGCGAGGTGTGACTCATGTTGTCCTTTGCCCTTCTTCTTAGACTGGAAAGCATAAAAAACGTGCTGCGGCTCACGGCAAATCCTTGACTAATGCCCCCATATGCCACATTTGTAGCATCCTTGGTCTTGCTGGCCATAGGGTTTGTTATCGCACTTCCTTTGTCTGCCCTTATTGGTTTGAGCATTTAGCTTGACCTTGCGACCCACGACCTTACCCTTCTTGCCCCTCCTTTGTGAGAGGCTTCCTCACCTTGTAGCTTCTAGCATTAGCTTCATAACCAACATTGCTACTAGGCAGCTGTGAGATGTAGTTCTTCCTTAGAACATCATCTTGAGCTTCCGCAACTTGCATGGTGTCAATCAATTCGGCATATTCCTTGTAACCATCTTGACGATAGTTGCGTGCGGATTGCACCACATTCAGGTGAAAGATAGATAGAGTATTCTCAATCTTCTGCTCATCCGTGATTACCTTACTACAGAGTTGAAGACTGGTACAAATTCTATGCAAGGCAGAATTGTACTCTCCCATGATCTTGAAGTCAGCAAAATGCAATCAGGTCCAATACCACTCTGTCCGAGGAAGAATGGTGTACTTCAGCTTCTCGAACCGCTTCTTCAGTGCGGTCCACAAAACTAGTTCGTTCTTCTCTGCCATATACTCATTCTTAAGCGTTAGGTAGAGATGGTGTCTGAGGAAGTGAAGTGCCTGGTCATTTTCCTCAGCAGTGGGATTGGCATCCTTTGAGGTGCCAAACCCGATAGCAGCACGGAGCTTTTTGGCCCCAAGTACAATCTCGAAGTCGAGGCCCAAGTCAAGTAATTCTGGCCATCCTCAGCCAGCTCTTCGAACTCTCGATTCGTGATGCTAGTCATCTACATATTTATGCAAAGAGTTCATAAGATTACTGCTGGTAATTTGTATAAAATGGTTGCAAATAATGGTACAAAATTCTCATAATGTTCCTGTATTTTTCTATGCAATTTTCATGATTTACTGCTATTTTCAATAATTAAAAGTAATATTAACAATCACATATAATCTGAATAGTAAATACAATATATAACATTTATAGAAATAATAATAACAGAGTTAAACATGCTTCAAATGCTAAAATGAATTCAAAAATTAAATTCCTGATGCCCTTTTTCTACTGAAATATGAATTTTTGGGAAATTCTGCATTTTCCAAGAGCTAAAGCGCTAATTTTAAGGTCTGATAAAAATTTTGGCGCCATTTCAGAAAAACCTGAGGGCCTTTTGCAAAATTTTGGGATTTTTTTCTTTCTTGATTTTTCAGTTTATTTACTAGTTCGGGCCCACTTCAGCCCATTTGGTCGGGTCAAAAGGGGGACGGGGGAAGTGCTAGGGTTTCCCCTTGCCCTGTTCCCATGGCGGCGGTGGCATGACGACGTGGTGTCAGGCCGGTGGGAGGACGCGCAGCCAGCGCTGGTGGCCTGCAAGGCGCAGGCGCGCACATGGGTGGTGCAGCGGATGTCGGCTTGGCTCGGCGGCACGACTTCAAGCCAGCGGTGGGTGCGGGTGCGGTGGAGCGGAGGCGAGCCCGGCAGCATGCGGGCTGGCAGTGGCGCGGTGGGCACACTGGCACTCACGGGCGGTCGAAGGTGCACACGACGCAGAGGTCGAGTAGCGGTGGTGTGTGCGTCGCAGGGCTCGGCCGCTCGCGACGCGCGATGGCGGAGCTCACGGCATGCGGGGTAGCTGGCATGGCTAGCGACGCGGTGGGGGGCGCGCGCTCATGTGGGGAAGCGTTGCGGCGGCGCGCGCCATGCGGGTCGAGTAGAGTGTGGCCGTGCGGGTCGAGTAGAGTGTGGCCATGCGAAGCCGATGGGGTGCGGCTCGCGTGCCTCGTGCGGGAGACTGGCGGTGGTGCGCCTCGTGGTGGCGGCCCGTGCAGAGGCCGGCGGTGGCGGCCCTTGCAGTGGTGTCCTGTGCAGAGGCCAGCGACTTTAAGTCGGCTCACGGTAGATTAAAGCGGATTTGCGTCGTAGAAAAAATAATCTAGAAAGCCAAATTTGCGGAATTGAAAGGGATCTAGAAAAGCGATTCAATCTACGAGTGACGCTTCAGCGATTACCTCTTCAACTCGTAGAGCGTAGTCGTGCTGATAACGTGTTGAAAAACTGTCGCTAGCGAGTCCAATCCGTTCGGCAACTCGTGGGAGAATCACACACAATAATACAAGAATAGTAGATTGAACACAGAAATATATGGGATTTCTTTCTTTCTTTTTATTCCTTTTCTCCAAAAGTCTGTACAATGATTAGAGATCCCCTCATATATATATATAATCTACTGGTGGGTGAAGAGCACATCATGGGCCAGACATGCAATGCACAAGCCCCGGTTTCCTAACATATACTACCAAAATATGCTCGCTCCCATTGCTTTGGGATCAAACTCTCCATCTACAACTGAAACTTAGCAGGTTTGGTTCATAGCTAAGCTTGCCATAACTAAATTTAGCCCAAGCATGGCATGCCATAAAAAGTGTGACCAACAAAATAGAGGCCACAACTGAGTCTATAGCACGTGAGCAAAGAGCTAAGAAAGCATGACATGCCACAAAAAGTGTGAGAAACAAAATAGAGACCACAAGTTAGGCAAAGTTGGTCAACAGAGTATAACGCGTGAGCAAAGAGCTAAGAAAGCGTGGCCAGTCACAACTGTGACACTAAACCAAACGTATAAGAAGAAATTGTGGTACGACTAAAGTTAGATGTGGCAACATTAGGCATCGAACCAAACATGCACTTAGCGAGTTGCAGGTGTCAGGACGATGATGAGATCCTTCGAAAATAATGAACACAAGAAGTTCAAAGCAAGCTCCAAATGACACGCGCAACCCTACGTCAAATGCAATTGAGAATTAGAGTTGGTCCATGTCATCTGTTTGTTGATCGATCCTGACTTTTCTAGACCCGAACTCTCTGCAAAAGTAACCCAGCAGAAACCTCGATCAGCACTGCATTGCAATGTTCAGAAAGAACAGGAGCGAGAACAGCAAGCAATTGAGCGAAGATTGCTCATGAGAAAGATCACTAAATTATGGTTAAAATAAGCCTACATGAAGGCACTCGGGAAATAACATTCAACGATTTATACAAGGGGCGCAAGAGCATTCGAGCATTTCCTCCCTTTTTTTTAAACTCCAAATCCAGTGTATGCCGCCATTTTTAGCAGGCATCCACTGTGACTTCCTCAAGCCTTGGGCTTAAGCTTTTGTCTCCGAGATATGTACACCGGTGGAAAAGCATGGCAGCCACCGTTACATGCCATTCTGTTGGCGTTCACTCTTCACAGACTTTGTTTGCACTTCAGCTCCCGCTTAAGCACTTTTTGTACTTGCTTTGCGCAAGACTTAACAGGAAGTCGGTGAATATGTGCTCATAGCCTGGCATTTTCCCATATCCTGCACAAATATATTTGTGGAATTAAAAAAATGTTTTTGTGAAGCAATAATCATGTTGTGGTATTAAATAACAGCACTGAAAATATCAAGACCATGAAGTATTAAGTTGTTGCATTAATTTTACATGCAAGTTGTGCCCACAATATTTCAGTAATTGAACAAAAAGAAAAGCATCTTCTGCAGTAGAATGTATGGCTATCTCCAGACAAAATGATCTGACAACATTACAGAACTACCCACATCGAAATGTCCTTCATGATTTGCATGCCATATTCCCAATCACAAAATATTTCTATTATGAAGTTCCTTGTAATGATTAAGAACAATCCGCCCATAGGGACGAACAAAATACAGTTAGCAAGAGTCTACTTTTGCCCCAACCAAGTCAAGCTTTGGTAATGGAGAAGATATCCTACTGGAGCAGTGTTATATTGGCCTAGAATGCAAAAGATGAGTCACGATGGTACACTCCTTTCCCCCTCACCTGGGATAAACTTTTTGGCCTAGCAAGCTCTTCACGAACATATCGAGAGAAGAAAAAAATCAAAAAGATAAAATGACATGTATTAATGACAGAAAAATAACTACACACCTGGGAAGTAGTTGATGTCGATTATATAGTACCGACCATTGGTTCCAAGCTCTCTAATCATATCTATGTTGAACAATCTTAAACCCTGCAAGTTTTAACACGTCAGGTGAGGCAACAAATGGAACAACTACACATGGTTAAGGACAAGTGTTGATCATACCAGTCGACCACGAAGCTCCCTGCCCAGTTTCTCTAGAAGTGGTCTTGGAGGAAGCTCTGTCATGTAACAGAAAGCTCTGTTCAGTAATGTAATCAAAAGTTCATTTGGTGCAATAGACAACTTTTTACAAGCAAAATGCATTGCAAGGTAACTCCTTTCAAACTGAACAAATTTTGTCCTCGACTTTGATATCACGATGAAAGGATATATTCACTCTTCATCTTCTTCATAGCAAAGACAAATTGCATTACGAATTAATGGCTCACTTATGTTAATGAGGCCCACCTGAAATACGAGGGTCAAGGTCCACATGATCTGCACTAGCTGCAGCACATGAAACTCTTGGAAGTCGATAGATGCCAACATTGTTTAGTAAGTCATAGGTGTTAACATCAGGAAGAGAGAACCTGCGGACAACCTGTATTGTTTCACCAATTATGTACACCTTAAAGAGGATCCCGCCTGTAGAGGTAATAAATCAGATGCCACATTTCTACTGTTCCAAGGAAAGTGTCAGGATATGTAACAAAAGTAGAAATATAGACAGAAATAGGAAATCAGAGCCTACCATGATTCACAAATTCCTGGAGAACAAGAGGAGGATCAAGCATTGACAAGGATGCCTCATCGTATACCAGAGATAGCTCATGAGATTTAGAAGTTCCATCAACAACCAATGGCTTGGCAACTGCACAAAGAGAAGTACATTCAATCAAAAAAATTCCACTAACTATTTCCACACATAACAAACAAAAATTCCATGTAATTAATTAAAACAGAAGCTCGAGTACAAATCTCCAGCAATAAAATAAGTTTAAAGCTACAGCCGGAAAAAGGGCCCAAATATTCATCAATGAAAACAATGTGATCGTTGAGAATGATCAACTAGAAGGAGATCATCAAAATATCAAAATTGAGCATCAGTCTGCCTATCTCCCCCACTTGCATTCCCAGCCAAGCCTCCTTACTCTCCATCCCAATTCACCCTGGTGTAAACTGACAAGCAAATTGCAGGACATGTTTCCACATAGCATGCACATAGAATCGGGCTACATATTGCCTACCAAACTGAATAGTCATACAGGATTTGTGCAACATATTATCAAAGTTTCACATTTCATATGTGCCTTCCCCATTTGACATAAAGTACATACATCTCTGTCTCTATTGCAGTAGTACAGTACCGCCTGAAGAATATGTTTCACATAACAGAAAGAAAACAGCCATCTAGCTAAGTTGATCAAAGTTCTACAATGTCATGACTCATGAGACATTACAGCTAGTGCAGCAATTCTAGGGAGCCAAGGTGCGTTTTGGGAGGAGCACAAAATTCAAATCAAGAAGGTCACAACCTAGCTAAGCTAATGTATAAACAACATTCATAAAACTTAGCAGGACAATAAGCCACAACCTAACTAAGGTAGCCTGTAAATAACTGATAGCCAGGTCGTATACGCTTAGATGCATGCAACCGAACAGGACCATGCAGCTGTCCCGTATACGCGCAGGTCACGTACACGCGCAGGACTCCATCAAGATCAGTATGCGCCACCGGCCAGGAGATTTACTTCTATCTTTGGCTTAGCTATCCTAACTGATTGTAGCTTTCCTTCTCTAGCCGATTCCATGTACTATATATGTATACCGGTGGCTGCAATACAACACCTTTGCGTGATTGTCTCGTATATTCCACGTTTTCATGGTATCAGAGCGGATCGCTCCTGCACCGCACGCTTCCGCAAACCTTAACCATCGTTGCGGAGCGCCATGGCCAGCCCCTCCACCGAGCACGAGCAGCAGCAAGCCGCGGCCGGGTCCAGGCGCTCATCGATGCCGCCGTAGCACGTGCCCACCAGGAGGCCGCCGTCGATGCTAAACATCGACTCGAGGCCATCGTTGCGGCCGCTGTCGATCGAGCGCGCACGGATGCTCTCGCTGCGATCGCTGCCGAGCGCCAATCTTCCACTTCTTCCCCACGCGACTGCTCCACCTGGCTGCAACGTCGACGTCCTCCACGCTCAGGCTGTTGGCGTCTTGAATATCAAGAAGCTCATCTCTGTCACGCTTGACCTCGGCTCCAACAACTACGGCAAGTGGCGCAACCTTTTCCTCCTCATGCTTGGTAAATACGCCTTGACAGATCACGTCCTCTCCGATGCTAATCCCAGTGATCAACCGGAGTGGACACGCATGGATTGCGTGATCTTATCTTGGCTCTACAGCACGATTGCTGCGGACCTCCTCGAGCTCGTCATGACCCCTCTCACCACTGCCGGGTCGTCTGGATCAACCTCGAACATCAATTCCTCGACAACAAGGAGTCACGTGCCCTATACATGGAGGCGGAGTTCCGCAACTTCGTCCAAGGTGACATGTCAATTTCTGATTATTATCGCAAGCTCAAAAGCATGGCTGATGGTCTTGGCGATCTCGGCGAACCCATCTCCGATCGGACGCTCGTGTTGACCGTCCTCCGCGGTCTCAATGAAGAATTTGCTCACATGGTGCCGATTCTCAAGATGCAACGACCTTTCCCGACGTTTATGGAAACTCGTTCTCATCTGCTACTCGAGGAGATCACCAAGTCCAAGCCGACCACCTCTTCCTCTGCGTTCCTCGCTGTTGGTCAGTCGGCCTCCCGCAACACGGCGTCCAGCGGCAGCAGCACTGGTCATGGCAACACCGATGCTTCCAGCAACTCGGGGAACAATGGCTCCGGACGTTCCAATGGCCGCAACCGTCGCCGTGGCCGCGGCAATGGTGGCACTAGTGGCAACAACACTGACGCCCCGGCCTCTGGTGCTGGGCGCGGTGGCCCCCCTACTGCTCCTGCCGGCATGGGCCTCCCGTCCTTCTTCAACCCTTGGACAGGGAATGTCCAAGTGTGGCCCCATTCAAGCCACACTTCGGCCGGTGTCCTTGGCCCTCGACCTCCTGGATCGGCCCTTCCCCCACGCCAAGCACTCCATGCAGCGGCTGCTCCGTCACCGCCCGGTATCCAGTACTACGCGTCGGCCCCCTCAGCCGATCTTGGGGCACCTGGCGGCGGCGTCCAGTATCAGCTGGCCCCAGGCACCACCTCTTGGGACCAGCAGCAGCTTGCAAGCGCGTTCCGTACGATGACGCTTACGCCACCACCTTCATCCACTGATTGGTACATGGATTCCGGCGCTTCTTCACATATGGCTGCTGATGCTGGTATTCTTTCCACCTCCCATCCTTCTTCTCCCTCTACTCCATCTAATATCATTGTCGGTAATGGGTCAATGTTGCCTGTTACCTCCACTGGCTCCCTGTCATTCCCTAGTGCCCATGGTCCTCTCTTGCTACGCAATATTCTTGTTACTCCTTAGATCATTAAGAATCTTATTTCTGTCCGTCAGTTTACAATTAATAATAATTGCTCTGTCAAGTGCGATCCTTATGGTCTTTCTGTGAAGGATCTCCGTACCAAGATCGTGATCGCCAGGTGCAATAGTTCATGTGACCTTTATCCTTTCCGTCGGCTCCTTTATCCTTTCCGTCAGCTCAGCGCACATCCACATGCTTTGGCCACCGCTTCCTCACCCACACTAAGGCATCGATGCCTCGGGCACATTGGCCATGAAGTGCTTTCCAAGCTTTATTAGTTCTAGTGCTCTCCCATGCAATAAGGCTCCATCTGACCATTTATGTCATGCGTGTCAGCTTGGTCGCCATGTACGTTCCCCATTCAGCACTTCTTCTAGAGCTCGTCATAATTTTGATTTAATACATTGTGATCTTTGGACCTATCCCATTGCCAGTGTGTCCGGTTACAAATATTATCTTGTTATTCTTGATGGTTGCTCGCATTTTCTCTGGACTTTTCCCATGCGCCTCAAGTCCGACACCTTTACTCACCTCTCTCACTTCATCTCTTATGCTCGCACTCAGTTTGGCGCCTCCATTAAGAGTGTTCAGTGTGACAACGGGCGCGAGTTTGACAACTCTTGCCATTTCTCTCACCCACGGCATTGCACTCCGCATGTCGTGTCCATATATTTCTCGACAAAATGGCAAAGCTGAGCGTATAATTCATACCACCAACAATATTATGCGCTCTCTCATGTTACAGGCTAGCCTTCCTCCCTCCTTTTGGGTGGAAGCACTCCACATTGCCACCTATATTCTCAATCGTGATCCCACCAAAACTCTCAATTTCTCTACTCCTTTCCAGGCTCTTTAAGGGGTAGCTCCCTCCTACTCGCACCTTCGGGTCTTCAGGTGCAAATGCTACCGCAATTTGTCCTCCACAGCTCCAAACAAACTCTCACCCCGTTCCACCATGTGCGTCTTCCTCGGTTATCCGTCCGACCACAAAGGATATCGGTGCCTTGACCTTTACTCCAACGGAATCATCATCTCCCGCCATGTCTCTTTCGATGAATCTTCCTTCCCCTTTGCCGAGGCACCCTCGGTGCCTCCAACTAATGATCCTCTTGAGTTTTTATCCGATCATGGCACTACACCTCTGCCCATCGGTACTCGAGTTGTTGCAGGTACAGGTACAGGACCAGCAGCTCCCTCTGCCGTGGCCTCACCATCTGTGTGTCGTCCGGTGTCGCATGCAGCCAGCGGGATGCACACACCTGCTGGGCCCCCGGCCTCTCCTCTCGGCGAACCGCCTCAGGGCTCGGCCGGCCGGCTCTCCACCACACCGGGCGCTGGGTCGTTCATGCCTGCTGCCTCTTCTGGCCTGCCGTCCAGCTCCAGGCTACCTGGACCGCTGGCTATGCCACCGTTGTCTCGCGTCAGCCCCAACGAACCGCATGCCGGCTCTGCTACCCCTGTTGGTCTTGCACCACAAGTAGTTGCTAGCAGCGCCGGCGGCATCGACCGACTGCCCACGACAATATCCATCCAGCCCACTGGTCAATGACCATCGTATGACCACACGAGGCAAGTCTGGGTTTCGCGTTCCAGTACAGCGCCTCAATCTCCAAGCCACGACTGCAGTAGTATCACCCGTGCCCTCCTCCTATCGGGGTGCCTTGACCGATCCGCACTGGCGACGTGCTATGACTGAAGAATTTGAAGCCCGTCAAGCCAACAACACTTGGGATCTTGTTCCCCGCCCACCGGGAGTCAATCTTGTTACCGGCAAATGGGTTTTTCGTCACAAGTTTCTTCTGGATGGTACTCTTGATCGGTACAAGGCTCGTTGGGTTCTTCGTGGTTTTACACAGCGGCCGGGCATTGATTTTGATGAGACCTTCAGTCCTGTGGTGAAGCCTGCTACTATCTACACCGTTGTCACCCTAGCTCTCTCTCGGGATTGGCCCATTCATCAGCTGGATGTTAAGAATGTCTTCCTACATGGTACACTCTCTGAGACAGTCTACTGTGTTCAACCTTCAGGCTTTGTTGATTCTGCTCAGCCAGACTACGTTTGTCGTCTCAACAAGTCCCTTTATGGTCTGAAACAAGCACCTCGGGCATGGCACAATCGCTTCGCCTGCCATCTACTATCCCTTGGTTTTGTGGAGGCCAAGTCCGACACTTCCCTCTTCGTGTTTCATCGTGGTGCCGACACAGTCTACTTGTTGCTTTACGTTGATGACATAGTTTTGACTGCTTCTTCATAGGATCTCCTTCACCGCACGATCTCCACTCTTCAGCAAGAATTTGCCATGAAGGATCTTGGTCAGCTTCATCATTTTCTGGGCATGATGGTCAGCCGGCGAGATGGCGCTCTCTTTCTCTCTTAGCGCCAGTATATCTTGGATATTCTACAGCGTGCTGGTATGTCTAATTGCAAGCCCTGTTTCTGGTGAGGGTCCTCTGGTTGGTGATCCAACGCGCTATCGCAGTTTGGCTGGTGCTCTTCAGTACATGACCTTCACTCGACCGGATATTGCCTATGTTGTGCAGCAGGTGTGTCTTTACATGCATGATCCTCGTGAGACACATTTTGCTTTAAACAAGCGCATACTCCTGTATCTTCAGGGCACACTCGATCATGGCTTATACCTTCATCGCACCTCCCCGACCAAGCTATTTGTCTACACTGATGCTGATTGGGCTAGTTGCCCCGACACTCGCAAATCAACTTTGGGCTACGGAGTTTTTCTCGGTGATAATCTTGTCTCCTGGTCCTTGAAGCGTCAGCATACAGTCTCTCGGTCCAGTGCAGAGGCAAAGTACCGTGCTGTGGCTAATGGTGTTGCTTAGGCTTGTTGGTTGTGACAGTTGCTTTTGGAGCTACACAGTCCACTTCAGCAGATATCGTGGTCTATTGTGACAACGTCAGTGCAGTCTACCTCTCCACCAACCCGGTTCAGCATCAGCGAACCAAGCATGTGGAGATCGACCTGCACTTTGTTCGCGGGCGTGTCGCCCTTGGCGAGGTGCGTGTGCTCCATGTTCCAACGACCTCACAGTACGCGGACATCTTCACCAAAGGCTTACCGACGACTGTGTTCACTGAATTTTGGTCCAGTCTAAACGTTCATCCTTCTACCGTTCCGCCTGCGGGGGAGTGATAGCCAGGTCGTATACGCTTAGATGCATGCAACCGAACAGGACACACGCAGGTGACGTACAAGCGCAAGACTCCATCAAGATAAGTATGCGCCACCAGCCAGGAGATTTACTTCTATCTTTGGCTTAGCTATCCTAACTGATTGTAGCTTTCCTTCTCTAGCCGATTCCCTGTACTATATATGTATACTGGTGGCTGCAATACAACACCATTGCGTGATTGTCTCGTATATTCCACGTTTTCAATAACACTGAAAGAACTTAGCAGGACAATAAGCCCACAACCTAACAAAGGTAGCCTGTAAATAACACTGAAAGAACTTAGCAGAACAATCCTCTTCTGTTCCTGTTCGTGTACCACCTACTGACAGTAGATATATAAAGCTCTGTTCCCAATACAAAGTAGAAATAGATTAGGATGGTCTACAATCTACATTTCAGGAACAATAAAAAAAAATGACTCAACATTGTATACATAGCGATAATAGCAGTTACAACATATTCACGGAATTCTGCTAGAACGGCGGAATTCTGTTAGAACGGCGATAACTGCATGGAGAGTACCAACCAGGGTTAAAAAACCGGTACCGGCGCAATTACCGGCCGGCGGCCGGTACCGGTAACCGCCGGTTACCGGTTTTTCCCGGTTGAATTTCGTTAAATTTTGCTTAAAAATCAATCGAAATTTGAATTTGCAAACTCCGGAAAAACCGGCCGGGATTTCAAATCCCGGCCCCCACCGGTAAACCGGTTACCGGCCGGTATTTCAATCCATGGTACCAACCACAAGGAGAGGAGAGCAATTAATATCCTAACATAATCAGCAAAAATACACAATCAAATAACCTAATCAATTGAAACAAAATGACCACTAAGCAGCTAGAGCAAAATGAGTGAGACTTGACAAATTCAAATGAATCATTCACAGCATTTTCCAATGTTTTTTATCCAAGAAAATTAATAGCTTCAAGACAATTACCCAACGGCAAGGTTAGTCCAGCGATGGCAACTGCGGTTGGTATAGAGGATGGATCCTTCATAACGACCAGTTGGCGTGGAGTGCAAACTTCTCCTGCAATGGTTCAATGCAGAAACAATCATATACTATTAATAAACATATTATGTCCTTGGTAAATTAAGCTGAGGATGCACTTTCAGCAGTCTACCTATTACTAATGTCAATATCCTACATGTTCATGATCAATCAGAAAAATAATGTTTTCCAATTTATTCAACAATACTTGCCCTGGAAATGTCCAAACAGTAAACAAGTCAACAATGAATTCTGCCGAGAGTTTCAGTATTTCAGTAGCTGAGAGTTAATACATTACTCCCATAAGTTTGAAGATAACTTACATAGCAACCTTAATTGGAAATTTCCGTCGTTCACAAGGGGTGAAATAAAAAATTTAATGTCCCTTTTTAACAGGAAAATCTTATCTATGCATTGTTATTGAAAGCAAAAGTATCTTCCTTTCTAGGACTGTGGTTACATGATAATTTGGTGAGAACATGGTATGTCAATGTGATGGATAATCAAACTCAAAGGGATGTTAACTCACACAAAATAAACATTTAAAGACCCCATAAAATACTACTGCTATTTTTATAGTGTACAAATATACATATTAAACTTATGTGTGATACAAATATACACATTAAACTTATGTGTGATATTACCATAGAAATTGGACAGGTTCAAATCGGCTACTTCTTCAAGCATCGATTGTCGATTGTTCAGATGCTCAATGGCATTGGGTGGGTCAAGAACAGTAACTTCTGGATGTACTTCATGATAATCCTTCAACAAAATGAAAGTTGTTAAGTCGATAAAAACATTCAATACAGAAGGGCCAATCCAGAATTAGAGCCAACAACAAAGTATTACAATTATGATTAGCTTTTCGTAGGTGGCTGCAATCGACTAATTGAGTATACTACCTGTCATCATTGCAAACAGAAGAAGAAAAAAACCTAAAGCTTCAACAGATTACCACACGACATGGTGTCAACACATTTAAGGGAAAATAGAAAAAGACACAATGAGCTGTGCATACTGTATCACTATGGTATAATCATTCATTGCACATCATCAAGTTTCTACATCAGTGCTCAAATATTACCTCCAGAACCTGCTGCCACTCCTTGCTAGTAATCTACAGAAGGAAGCAAGAAAACTATCAGGACATAATTTTTGAAAGATTAAACAGAAATCACCTCTTTCAAGGATCAAAATGTTCATAAACAGAGTGTATAGATAATTTACAAAAGGTATGACGATCTGGGACCCATGCGGCTGCATTATATCAACATGAGTTTAAATAAGTATGTGACAAACCTTGTGCAAGATAATATCAAATGGGCCTTGTTCTGAGAGAGGACGAGACTCATCAATTGATATGAAACCAATTCCCTTCTGCCTGACAAAGCACACGATAAGAACACATCAAACAGCGATTAAATAGAAGATTGGCAAGAACCAGAGCATACTAGTCAGCATATAAGGCTAGTGATAGTAACATCCTTATAAAAACATAAGTACACAAAATCGTCTCAGCGAACTTCAAGCCCTCTAACTTTCAGAAAATTTTACTATACCATCATCTATGCGTAAAATTCATTTGTTGCTTGGATAAAACAATGATCAATCAACAATATAAATCAGAACGTTACAAGGATACCTCACAGGGATAAAAAGGAATGTTACAAGAGAAAACAGCATCTTGTCATAACATTTATTTTTTGAGTTACTTAACAGCAAGGCGCAGAAACAAAACAAAAAAAAAACAATCAGTTTTAAAATGTACAATTTGATCGAGCAAAAACTGTTCAATTTTGGGTAAAAATATTTCCCTTGTAAATTTGTTTTCCTTTACTTTCTCAAATGCCTTACTTATTATGTTTGTAGCCTGTGAAGCCATTTCCATTGTATCACATTCAGAACATTTATTTTTAAGTTACTAAACAATAAATCTACACAAATCAAAACCATATATCAGTTCAAAAAATGCACAGATAGTTCAAGCAAAAAAATGGTTCAATTTTTTAAAAAATAATTTCCTTTTTAGTCTCATTTTAATTTATTTTTCCACGTGCCTTGCTTATGTTCGTAGCCTGTGAAGCAACTAGCAAATAATTGATTCAGTTTGGCTCTTAATTCAGAGAACTAACAAGACAGCAAGCTCAAAGATTGTTTGTCGGTGGTCCATGTTGCCATCAAATCTAGCAAGCCAGTTACTAAAGCGGAAATGATCCCAGAAAAGACATTGCCATCAATACGCTGTTGTAATCCATGTGATGTGGTTATCCATAGGAATATTCCTAACTCGAATCCCAGATACCAAGCAACAAGGATTTGCATGCTACGACCCATTTTGCCAAGTTGACATGATAATATACGACTATAGAGACCCCCTCATGCAGTGGAACTAACAACACGGGAAGCACGTATAGGGCATCAACTGATGCTATTGGAATTCCTAATAAATACTTGCCAGCTGCATCTGAGTACTAAATCATTAACCCAGCATGCTTCACTCAGAAGCCACACTCACTAGCCGCTCCCGCTAACTTTATACTCCAGTACAGGTCCGATTCGGTCACTATTTGGTAAGTGCTACAAGGAATAGAATAGCATTCCACTCCACCACCATATTGTGGAAATTATAATGGTTTCAACGTCAAAATACCACCCTTTTATCGCCTCTGTCTGTTCAGGCAAAATTCTTCTGATCTTCAAAAACTGGTCCAAGAACAGCATTTAATCAAGACTCAAAACGCAAATTTTCATCTCAAAAACTGTATATTCTCCTCAAATCATTCACCATTTTCCTCCAAGAGCAACACTCTTTAACCTCTCTGGACCAGAAAAAAATCCAATGTTTTCGTGAAATTCCTCGCCACTCGGCTAACAAGTAACAAGAATCAATTTAAATCCCTCCTTTCTCTCAAAATCATTCACCATTTGCATCCCCCCAAGAATCCATAGATTCCATCCCTCGGGGCCGGTGATCCAGGTTTTTACCTCGCCAGCAACAGCATCTTGGGCTGGAGGAAGCTCTTCACCTTCTTCTTCGTGAGAGCGTAGCCCACCACGAGCCTCGGCGCAGCCACGGCGGCCGCCACCACCGCGCCGTTGGGCGGCGATGACAGCGCCGCCGGAGCCATCACCGCCTCCTCCACCTCAACGTCCGACACCTCTCCGTGCATCCGCATCCCGGCGAGCACTATCCCTGCCTCTCTTCTCAAATGGCCAAGAAACTGAAAACAATCGAAATATTCAGGTGCGGGGTTGATCTGCAGGCAAGGCGGGATCGAGCAAAGGTGATGCTCTCTGCGAGCGTGCGAGTTAGCTGGGGTTGCAGTTGGAGTGGGAGGGGACTGGTCGGGAGGATTTGGGGGAAAAAAATTCTTTTGCGGAACTCTTATTAATGGCGAAACGAGTGGAAGAGGGAGGAAGAGAGCGGGCGGGTATTTGTAGACGACGCAGGGAGGAGAAGGTGAGTGGGTGATTCTTCTGTGCCTACATCTGCCGTACATATATGGTCGTCTATTGTGTCACTTTCTTCGTAGAATTTGTAAGCTCTTGTCATTGATAATGGAAGGTCATAGTTTCGTACTTTCATACCTCTAAGGTATTAAGAAGAAAAAAAAAAGCTACTCGATGGACTCCTCGTCGAAAGATAAAATAGCAGAAACATTGTTGTTTCACACATGTCACCGTTGATGCTTGCCGTCGGCACCATCGTTATCAACAATTTACCTCGAGGGTTTGTTCGACCCTACAACCATAGATTTCAGGTGTCTTGTGGTCTAGCTTGCGGTGAGTGATGGGGCACCAAGGACGGTGATGGCCATGGGATCAGCAGCGAGCGGTGATGAAGTGCGGTCGGCAAAGATCCTGACGATCTAGTTAGGTTTTGTTGGTGGTCATGATGTTCATGAGGTGACAGTGCTAGAGATAGTTTTTTAGGGCAGCTGTCGTGGAAGGCGGCTACCTAGGGGAAAGGTAGCGAAAGCTATGGAATCGATTGTAGAGGGCAGGACTTGAGAAGTAGCCGAGCCGAAGAGGAAGAAGAAAGGTGTCAGCATACGGTGTCCATTAGAAACAATTCCAGTGGACATCTACAATGTAGGATTTTTTTAAAAAAAAAATTTAAAAAATTATAAAACTAGATAGTCACCTAAAACAATTACAAAACTATATTCTGGTCGCTATTTAAAATAGCGACAGGAGCCCAAAACTATATTCATGTCACCATTTGGTCATTTCAAATGGCGATATGGACCCTGAACAGTGGGGGTTCCTGTCACCATTAAAAACAATTCCAGTGGACATCTACAATGTAGTCGTGTTCCTAGAATATTACATAATTATTGTGTTTGTATCTCAGTAAGTGATAGGAGGGACTGTTACACAACTACATAACAATATTAGTAGCAATGTGAAGATATTGTAAGCATGACATACAAGATGGAAACTATTGATATTCTATACTTTGGTATGAATAAAATAGTGTTAATTGGAATTTACAATTTATTGGTGCTACATGTGGTTCTAAATGAAATAAAATGTTAAGAATTAATCACTGATAATATGGCAAGTAGAAAGAGCCATTTTTTAAGAAAGAAAAGCCAACTAAGCGAACGAATAATACAAAAGTAATACTCTCAATTTTTACAAGGCGCGATAACATAGATAATAAATATAACGTGAAAATACAACATTTGTCGAATAATCTTTTTGAAAGCACATGTGGCTTTATCATGTTGTTAGCAACTCACTCTGTAGCTTAGGATCATATCCTATTGGTACATTCACATCCTGATCTTGTATACTCCATCTGTTCAAGAATATATGATGTTTTTGTAATAGCCTGAAAATATCTCTCTTGATGACATGTGTGTAATTAGATAAAGGGTATACGTCAAAACTAGATATTTTGGAAATTTTAGAGAGAAGTTATTGTTGGACCGAAAAGATGACTAGAGGGGGGGTGAATAGGAGCACGCTCACTTTTTCACAAATTATGAATTCAATACAATTTCACTCCAATAGCTATGAGGAAGCTATGAAGATCAATATACCAGTACAGCGGAAGACTAGTATTGAATTCAATTTAATCCCTAAGCAATATGACAAAAACATCAAAGATCAAAGCAATACAATGTACTGACGGTCTGACCTCTGGCCTGGAGCGGTCGGACCGATTTCCTGGCGGTCGGACCGCTGTTATACCGGCGGTCGGACCGCTACCAAATCGGTCGGACCGGTGATGATGGGCGGTCTGACCGGCAGACTCCAGAACAGATCTGAAACAGTAAAAACAGTCCGATGACGAAGTTGCAATTAAGTCTAACTTTTGATTCTCAACTCCAAACTTCACGAAACTTTGCACACACCTTCTCTATGCTATTGAGGACCTATTCCAATCGAATATTATGATAATTCTTGGATAGATCCTGAACAGCTGTCAATTGAGTAACAGAGGGTCTAAAACCGGGCAAGAACGAAAACTTGATCATAATGCTTGTTCGTGAGTGATTGATGATCAAGATGATCCTAAATAGGTTCACACGTATCACAGCAAGCTAATTCACGTGAAAGAATCAATCAAAAACTCGTGGATCAAAGAAAGCCCTAAAATCACGAAATTAAAAGCAATAACGAAAAGAGACTTATCTCAAGCAAACCTTGCGTAGATTAAATTCGTGATTGATCTTTGGATTACACCCACTCCATCAAGGAACAGTGGTCAATCTAAGATCACAAAATCACCTCAAACCATCAAGAGCCCTAGCCTCCACCTCAACTCCCTAAGCCAATTAGGGTTTTGAAACATAAAAGAGGCGAGAGAGATGGTGCAGCCACCACCTCCTCCTATTTATAGTGGAGGCCTAGAACTCCTAGGGTTTGACTCTATTGGGCTCCCGTTAAGGCCCACTAACAAACGGGTCACACACGCACGCTTCGCAAAGCGCCGTCTTTAACCTTTTGACCTAAACACTTCACCTAGCGCCATCTTGCGCCTCAGTTTGCTAATAGGTCACCTTGTCCATCTTCGTCACGCTGAGTCATTGACCTCACCCGGCATCGTCGATCGTTACGGACCTCAACTCTCCAAGTCTAGTCCGATCATCCTCGTGTCGTTGACCACCAAGCAACCTGCACAACCATAGACAAGCAAACACGAATTCGAGAACAAGTTCTTCACAACTTGACCCATGTTAGTCAAAACATGCATCATGCAATACATATGCCATGATACCAATGAACTTGACCTAACAAAACAACATCACCACAAAGTTGGCTGACGTTCATAAGTGGAAATCGGTCCGACCGCTCACTGTGAGCGGTCGGATCGCCTCGGCGGTCGGACCACTCCTCGTGAGCGGGCGGACCGCCACAAGGGACTTAGCCGAATTTCAAGCCCTGAAATTCTGAAACCATCTGGAAATTTAGAACGAATATAACTTTTGCTTGGAAGCTCCAAAAATTATGAGACCAAGTGCATTGGGATCTCCTGACTTGCCTACATCCTTTATGTGGATATCATGGGGATATGTTCCAGATCTTAGGATGATGTGACAATTGGCAATGGTGTTTACGGTTTGTCGTTTCACGAGTTTTCGATAAAGTTTCAGGCATTCTGGACAGGGGTGGTCCGACCGGTCCTAGCATGGCGGTCCGACCGGTCCCAAATCGGTCGGACCGGCCATGTGTGGCGGTCGGACCGGCTGTGATCTAAAGTGTTCAGAACAGGCTGGGCCAAAAATAGGTGTTGTAGGCAAGTGAGGGGATCCCAATGCACTTGGTCTCATAATTTTTGGAGTCTCCAGTAAGAAGTTCTATTCAATTTAAGTTTCCAGAAGGTTTCAGAATTTCAGGGCATGAATTTCGGCTAAGTCCTGAAGCGGTCCGACCGCTCACAGTGAGCGGTCCGACCGCCTAGAGGCGGTCCGACCGGCTCACATGGAGCGGTCGAACCGGTTTCTACTTGAACGTCCGCCAACTTCGTGGCGATGTTGTTTTGCTAGGTCAAAGTCATTGGTATCGTGGCATATGGTTTGTATGATGCATGTTTTGACTAACATGGGTCAAGTTGTGAAGAACTTGTTCCCGAATTCGTGTTTGCTTGTCTATGGTTGTGCAGGTTGCGTAGTGGTCAACGACGGTCAACGGCGAGGAGAATCGGGACTAGACTTGGAGAGTTGAGGTCCAGAACGATCGACGATGCCAGGTGAGGTCAACGACTCAAGCGTGACACAAGATGGACAAGGGTGACCTATTGGCAAATCCATGGCGCATGGTGAAGCGGTTTAGGTCAAAGGTTAAAGACGGCACTGCGGCGCATGTGTGTGACCCGTTTGTTAGTGGGCCTAACGGGAGCCCAATTGAGTCAAACTCTAGAGAGTTCTAGGCCTCCACTATAAATAGGAGGAGGTGGTGGCTGCACCCTCTCTCTCGCTATTTTTCACCTCTTTGTTGTTTTCAAAACCCTAATTGACTTAGGGGAAGTTGAGGTGGACGCTAGGGCTTTTGATGGTTTGAGGTGAATTTCGTGATCTTGGATTTACCACGATCCATGATGGTGTGGGTGTAATCCAAAGAACGATCACGCTCTTAATCTATGCAAGGTTTGCTTGAGATAAGTCTCTTTTCGTTCTTGCTTTCAATTTCGTGATTTTAGGGCTTTCTTTGATCCGCGAGTTTGTGATTGATTCTTACACGTAAATTAGCTTATTGTGATATGTGTGAATCTATCTAGAATCATCTTGATCATCAATCACTCACGAACAAGCATTAGGATCAAGTTTTCGTTTACCCGCTTTTAGACCTTCGTTATTCAATTGACAACTGCTCAGATCTATCCAAGAATTATCATAATATTCGATTGAATAGGTCCTCAATAGCATAGAGAAGGTGTGTGCAAAGTTTCATAAAGTTTAGAGTTGAGAATCAAAAGTTTGACCTAATTGCAACTTCGCATCTGGCCGATTTTATCGCTTCAGATCGGCTCGAGCTCGCCGATCGCCCATCATCACCGATCGATCGATTTTGGAGCGGTCCGACCACAAGATAACAATGGTCCGACCGCTCGCAATCACCCAACCTACCGGGTCCAGAGGTCGACCGCCCGTGCTTTGTGATTCTCGTAATCTTAGTTGATTTTGTTATTTTGCTTAGGGATTTAATTGGATTCAATACTAGTCTTCCACAGATCGTTATATTGATCTTCATAGCTTCCTAATAGCTATTGGAGTGAAATTCGTTGAATTCATTATTTGGGAAAAGTGAGCGTGCTCCTATTCACCCCCTCTAGTCGCATTTTCGGTCCAACAAGTGGTATCGAGCCCTGTTAGTTCACTCTTGATCTTAACCTCCACCGAACTTTAGGCGATGGATAAGTTTTCTACTAAACCGCATATCTTCGATGGGCACGACTATGCCTATTGGAAGAATCGTATGCGAGTCTTTCTTGAGAGCGAGGGACAAGCTATTTGGGATGTTGTTCGAGCCCCGCTTGTTATTCCTGAAATTGCAACACCGGCTTCAGCGATTCTTGTGGCAAACAACAACAAAGCCAAGAATCTTTTATATGGTGCGCTTGGTAGACAAGAATATGATCGCATTTGCAATCTTGCCATCACAAGACGAAATTTGGAACACTCTCGAAACATATCATGAGGGTTCGTCCCAAATCAAAAAGGTGCGTCAAACAGTTTACAAGCGTGAATACAACAAATTCGAGATGCGTCCTGGAGAGAGTATCGATGACATTTTCAGTCGCTTTAATAAAGTGATTAATCAAATGAAAGTTGTTGATATTTAATATTCTCAATCTGAAAATACCACCCATCTCTTGGCTGCAATCAACACCAAGGAGTGGGAGATGAAGGCTACTGCTATCGAGGAAAATGTTGATCTTTCAAGTCTTACTTTAGAATTGCTTTATAGTAAACTCAAGACTCATGAAATTAAAAGAGTTGATCATCCTAATAAAGACAACATGGCATTGATAGCTGATCCTCTCAAAAGGTCTTCTGATGGTACTCTTGAATCATTTTCTGATTTTTCATTTACTTGTTTATCTGCGATTCATGAGGAAGAGCTTGAAAGTATTCCTGAGACAGAGTTAGCTCTTCTAGCTAAAAAATTCACACGGGTATACAATAATGTGAGAAACAAAAAGAGAGGTGGTCCAGTGACATGCTATAAACGTGGTGAGCTCAATCATATCCGGGCAAATTGCCCCAAGCTGAAAGGTAAGAACAACCATAAGGAAGGAAAGCCAGCTTGGAAGAAGCCTCCTTTCAACAAATCAAGGTATGAGGCTAATAAGCTTGTGAAGGCCGCTCACCGGGTTCTTGCCGCTTTTGAGGATCAATCCTTGAGCGATGTGGATTCCGGGAGTGAGGAGGACAAGGAGGAGGAGATCCCTCAAGGCAAAAAGAAAGGGAAGGCCAAGGACTTCACTGGCATGTGCTTCATGGCTGACACTGACGACATTGATGATGATGAGGTATCTTTTTCTTATGATGAGCTTTCTGCTAAATATGATTCTATAGTTGAGCAATTGCTTAGTCAAGATGAAGCGCTAGAATTTGTCATGACAAAAAATAAGAAATTAGAGTCAAAGATTAACAAACTGAAAGTAGAGCTTAAAAATGCTAAGACTCTTGAACCTGATGAATGTTTATCTTGTAATGCTATGCATTCAGAAATTGCCAAGTTACAATCTGCTTATAATATTTCTGTACAACAACTTGAGAATGCTAGATCTGAACTAAATGAAATTAAAAATGCTCCTTGTGAAAAATGTTTAGAATCTAGTAAATTGATTGCTTTTGATGTGTTTGATTCTAGCCCTTGTACTTCA
Organism: Hsuehochloa calcarea; assembly: GCA_036346395.1. Taxonomy (NCBI): domain Eukaryota; kingdom Viridiplantae; phylum Streptophyta; class Magnoliopsida; order Poales; family Poaceae; genus Hsuehochloa; species Hsuehochloa calcarea. The sequence goes on from CM070597.1 coordinate 36,453,080, forward strand.
TGCTTAGAAAAAGAACGCGAAATCAAAGATATCTTAGAAGCTGCTAGAGTCAAATATGCTAAGCTTAAGTACAATATTGAAAATACTATTTGTGCTTCTTGTTCCGCTCTTAAGCTTGAAATTGCTTTATATAAGGAGAAATCTATGGATAAAACTTGTGATGCTTGTGTTAGTTTGAGAAAAGAAAATGCTTATCTTCATGATACATTAGAGAAATTTTCTAAAGGTAAGAAATAATTAAACATGATTCTTGACAAGTCTAAAACTCCTTATAAGAAGCAAGGTTTAGGATTCAATTCTTTTCAAGACAATTCAGAGCCAAAAGTCATTCAAGTCTTCGAAAAAGGTTTAATTGAATTCAAAACTCAACCTGCAAAAACATCTTTTAAATCTGCAGGTTTTGCCCAACCTTGTATTAATTCAAAGGGTGCTTCCTCTAGTGGTACCAAGTACCATTGCACTTATTGCAAGAAAAGTGGGCATTTGATTGAATTCTTTTGGCGTGGGTTGAAGAATGATAGGAAAAATCTTGATAGAATTTTATTCAGGCAACCTAGAGCTTTTATGAGACATGGTAACACTGAAAAGAATAAACCTGGATTAGTATTTTTCTCACATGCTAATCATTATGTTTCTAGATATCCTAATTCTCATGTTCTACAGTCAAGGCGGTCGATCATGGTGGTCACCGGCCCGACCGATTTGGTCATTGGTCCGACCGCTGAACAACGCCGGTCGACCGCCGACAAAGTTAATTCCCATGTAAATTTAAATATTGCTCATAACAGAATTTTAGATAAAATCAAGGATAGTACTTCTGGTTTGTATACTCCTTGCGGACGCAGTGTCTCAATCTCGGATTCCTAAATCTTGTTTATCCAACCCCAGATTGAGACACATCGCTCTTCTTCGCTCCTTGATTTTCAGGATTACCGCGGAAAGAGGAAGAACACGTGGTTCGTCGACTCCGGGTGCTCACGCCACATGACCGGAAACTCAAGATGGTTCACCTCTTTCACGCGGGCAACAGGTGATGACTTCATCACCTTTGGAGATGATACACAAGGGCGAATTGAAGGAACAGGATCAATTAGGGTGAACAACAAATTCATTCTAAAGGATGTCGCTCTTGTGGACAAGCTTAGGTATAATCTCCTTTCTGTCTCTCAGCTTCTTGATGATGGCTATGAGACTGTTTTTAAGAAAAATACTTGTCGTGTGCTCGATTCTACTAGTGAGCTTGTGTTTGGAATATCTAGAGTTGGTAGAATTTTTGGGCCGATTTTTCGTAATCTCTTCTTTGGATCTCTTAAATGTTTGCTTACATCTTCTTCTGATTTCTGGCTTTGGCACCGACGTTTGGGGCACATTGGTTTTGATCATCTGACACGAGTTAGCAACCTTGATCTCATGAGAGGTTTGCCCAAACTCAAAGCTGTCAAGGATGTTGTATGTGCACCATGTAGGCATGGCAAACAAGTTGCCGCCTCACACCCTTCTGTGACTATGGTTATGACTGACGGACCAGGACAGTTGCTTCATATGGATACTGTTGGTCCTGCTAGAGTCCAGTCAGTCGGTGGAAAATGGTATATTCTTGTCATAGTCGATGATCTTTCAAGATATTCTTGGGTGTTCTTTCTTGCTTCAAAAGATGAAGTTTTTGGTTATTTTCATGACCTTGTTCTTCGTTTGGCTTCTGAGCTTCCTGGTGCTTTGAGAGCGATCCGCAGTGATAATGGCACGGAGTTCAAAAATGCTTCTTTTGCTTCTTTTTGTGCTGAGCGTGGTATTGAGCATCAGTTCTCCTCTCCACACGTCCCTCAACAAAATGGCGTGGTGGAAAAGAAGAATATGACCTTGGTCGAAATGGCTAGGACGATGCTAGATGAGTATAGCACACCAAGGAGATTTTGGACCGAAGCTATTGCTACAGCTTGCCATATTGCAAATCGTGTCTTTTTAAGACCATCTTTAGGCAAGACTCCTTATGAGCTTCGTTTTGGTAGAAAACCCTCTGTTTCGCACTTTCGAGTCTTTGGATCAAAGTGTTTTATTCTTAAGACAGGAAACTTAGATAAATTTGAATCAAGGACTTTTGATGGGTTATTTCTGGGTTATCCTGCTCATTCGAGGGGTTTTCGGGTTTTTAATACTGAGACTAACCTTATTCAGGAGACTTGTAATGTCACTTTTGATGAGACTAGCCCTGGAGCTAGATCAATTGTTACAGATGATTCACAGGTGACAGAGAGCATTTTTGTGGAGGAAGATGAGGACAAAGCTGATATCATTCCTTCATCTGCTGCTGCTGAGGCGCCCATATTGATACAAGAACCTGCTACGTCTACTTCACCTTCAGTTGAGGCTCCTGCTACATCATCATCATCAGCAGTACCTGCGGAGGTCGAAGAAACGATATCTCACCCGGGCGCTCCACTTCGCATTCAGAGACAGTATCCTCCGGATCAGATAATAGTTTTTCTGAGACTATGTCCAGGGAATTTGAGATGAGTATGATGGGAGAGCTCAATTACTATTTGGGACTTCAAATTAAGCAATGCAAGGAAGGAACCTTTATCCATCAGACAAAGTACACTAAAGATCTACTCAAACGCTTTGACATGAGTGACTGCAAGCCAATCTCAACTCCCATGGCAACTTCAATTGTTCTGGATCCAGATGAGGAAGGAGAAGTCGTGGATCAACGCGAGTACCGCAAAGATGATCGGCTCCTTACAGATCCGACGCCTCGAGATCGGACATTCACTTCACGGTATGCCTTTGTGCAAGATTTCAAGCGTCTCCGAGAACTTCCCATCGCCAAGCCGTTAAGCGCATATTCAGGTATTTACACTCTACTCTCTTATATGGCATTTGGTATTCCTGCTCTTCAGCTTTGTCCATTATGGGTTTTTCAGATTCTGATTTTGCGTGTTGTCGGTTAGATAGGAAGAGTACCTCAGGCACCTGTCACTTCCTAGGCACTTCTCTTGTATCTTGGTCTTCTAGGAAGCAGATTCTTGCACAATCCATCTTTGAAGGGGAGTATGTAGTCACGCTAGTTGTCAGAGCTTGATTTTGTGGATGACGCCCACTAAAGATTATGGGTTAAATTTTGCTAGTGTTCCTCTTTTACGTGATAACACTTCGCTATTAATATTGCTAAAACCCAAAGCAACATTCTAGGACTAAGTACATAGACATTCGCTTTCACTTCCTTAAAGATCATGTCGAAAAAGGGGATATTGTGATGCACTTCGTGGAGTCCGATGCTCAATTGGCGGATATTCTCACCAAGCCTTTAGATCAAACCAGGTTTGCCACCTTGAGAAGTGAGTTAGGGGTAATTTATCCCTATGGGTTGGTTTGAGGGGGAGTTTGATCTTTTCTGATCTTTCCTTGTTCTTTTGATCTTTTATTGTTCTTTTTCTGAACTTAGTGATCTTTTTGAACTTTTTAGTTTTTTTTAGGCTTTTTATTGCATCTCATTGTATCATATTGCATTCATATGAAAAATACAACAAGTGGTATACAACAAGTGGTATGAAAAATCCCAAAAAGATGCATTGTAATATAAGATTTTCTGCTTATCTTTTAAAATTGATGAAGCTTTGCCTATTACCCTTTGGAGCTGTAGTACTTCAATTCGTGCTCAATGTCATGTCCAGTTCTTTGACTTGCTAGAATTATCATGCTTTTACATATGTAGCTAAGTCTTTGCTATATGAGCTAGAACTTTTAAAACAACTCGAACTAAGAAATTGCAATTTGTGGATGTTTTAGCGAGTTGCGCAATTAGTGCTCCTCTTGTGACATTGGCCCAGTCAGAATTGCTTTGTTAGCTCTTTGATCTAAAATTGACCATTACTTGAGCTTTTGTGTTCTTGATATTCTTAAACTGCTTATGTGAAAAATGAAAATCAAGATTGTCTTATACTTAAATTGTGCCAAACTATTCTTACGAGACTGCTTCTCAAATGACATGAACTTGGAGATAGTTTGATGAACCAGACGATCTCATGGGAACTGCTTGTCAGAAATGACATGAACCTCAAGATTTGTCGCCCTGGTAGAAGCTTAGAAAGAGTTTGTGGATGGCTCCTAATCCAGGATCTTCTTTACTAAGATATACCTTTAATCAACTTCTGGTCGAAGCTTAGGATGAGTTTGTGGATGGCTCCTAGTCCAGGATCTTGTTACTAAGTTAGATCATTAGTCAACTTCAATATTCAATGCATATGAGAAAAATGTTGATAAATGGGCTTTTACAAATATTGAGCAAAATGATTCAATACAGGACCCGATTGACTCTTAATGTGGTCTTTGTTAGATTTTTTATCTCACTTTGACATTTTGACATGGTCAATTTCACTTTAGGATCCCTGTTGATGAACTTGCTGAATTTGAAGCGATGCTTAAATTGATCAAATCTACTGCTTTACTTTTGAGCCTTTGTGCTTAGCTTTGATATACATGTCTTACCATGATATTGCTAGCATTGTCAGGCTTGATATGTTATTTGTGCAATATTAGAAATACTGGCTAGCTCTTTTGGGTAATCTCCAAAACTTCTTGTAATAAAAAATTGAACAATACAAAAATAAAGCCACTTCATTGCACTTCATGCATACTTCTTCTTTTTGCTTCTTTCTCCATTCTGCACTTGTTATCTCTGGATGAGAGGGAGGCGTGATTCCTTGATGACTCCATTGTCAAAGGGGGAGAAGATATTTTAATGTTGGGGAGAAGATTATACAAAGGAAGAAAGTTAAAAATTTGAAAGTTTTTGAATTTTGAGGATCATAGTGAGGGGGAGGTCTTGAGTTGCATTCTTATTGTCTTATTGAATATTCTGAACTTGAATCGCATTCATTTATCCTCACAATGATCATAGGTCAATTGAACAATTGTTCTTTCATATGGATCTAATGTGAGAATTTTGACTCTTTTACAGAAATCAAAGTTTTTATGCTTTCTTTTGCCTTATCTCACATGCCTATACTATTCTGATGCCAGCTTGGTCATTCACATTTCTTTTTCTTGCTTACGGACCAAGTTGTGCCTTTGTGCGAAAACGAAAGTATTTTACTTTTCAAACCTCTAAATTACATTTTCTGGATTATTGCCAATGTGTTCATCAAGGGGGAGATTGTGGATATCATGGGGATATGTTCCAGATCTTAGGATGATGTGATAATTGGCAATGGTGTTTACGGTTTGTCGTTTCACGAGTTTTCGACAAAGTTTCAGGCATTCTGGATAGGGGGCGGTCCGACCGGTCCTAGCATGGCGGTCCGACCGGTCCCAAATCGGTCGGACCGGCCATGTGCGGCGGTCGGACCGACTGTGATCTAAAAGTGTTCGAGCAGTCGTGCCAAAAATAGGTGTTGTAGGCAAGTGAGGGATCCCAATGCACTTGGTCTCATGATTTTGGAGTCTCCGAAGAAGTTCTATTCAATTTAAGTTTCGAAGGTTTGAATTTGGGTATGAATTTCGCTAAGTCCTCAGGCGGTCCGACCGCTCACGAGGAGCGGTCCGACAGTTAGAGGCGGTCCGACCGGCTCACATGGAGCGGTCAGACCGGTTTCTACTTGAACGTCCGCCAACTTCGTGGCAATGTTGTTTTGCTAGGTCAAAGTCATTGGTATCGTGGCATATGGTTTGCATGATGCATGTTTTGACTAACATGGGTCAAGTTGTGAAGAACTTGTTCCCGAATTCGTGTTTGCTTGTCTATGGTTGTGCAGGTTGCTTGGTGGTCAACGACGGTCAACGGCGAGGAGAATCGGGACTAGACTTGGAGAGTTGAGGTCCAGAACGATCGACGATGCCAGGTGAGGTCAACGACTCAAGCGTGACACAAGATGGAAAAGGGTGACCTATTGGCAAATCCATAGCGCATGGTGAAGCGGTTTAGGTCAAAAGGTTAAAGACGGCGCTTTGCGAAGCGTGCGTGTGTGACCCGTTTGTTAGTGGGCCTTAACGGGAGCCCAATTGAGTCAAACCCTAGAGAGTTCTAGGCCTCCACTATAAATAGGAGGAGGTGGTGGCTGCACCCTCTGTCTCGCTGTTTTTCACCTCTTTGTTGTTTTCAAAACCCTAATTGGCTTAGGGGAGTTGAGGTGGACGCTAAGGCTTTTGATGGTTTGAGGTGAATTTCGTGATCTTGGATTGACCACTGATCCATGATGGTGTGGGTGTAATCCAGCAATGATCACGTTCTTAATCTATGCAAGGTTTGCTTGAGATAAGTCTCTTTTCGTTCTTGCTTTCAATTTCGTGATTTTAGGGCTTTCTTTGATCCGCGAGTTTGTGATTGATTCTTTCACGTAAATTAGCATGCTATGATATGTGTGAATCTATCTAGAATAATCTTGATCATCAATCACTCACGAACAAGCATTAGGATCAAGTTGATTACAGGTATATCTTAGTAAAGAAGATCGTGGACTAGGAGCCATCCACAAACTCTTTCTAAGCTTCTACCAGGGCGACAAATCTTGAGGTTCATGTCATTTCTGACCAGCAATCCCCATGAGATCGTCTGGATCATCAAACTATCTCCAAGTTCATGTCTTTGACAAGCAGTCTCGTAAGAGTAGTTTGGCACAATTTAAGCATAAGACAATCTTTTGATTTTTCATGTTTCACAAGAGCAGTTTTAGAATCTCAAGAACACTAGAAGCTCAAGTAATGATCAATTTTAGATTAAAGAGCTAACAAAGTAATTCTGACAGGGCCAATGTCACAAATGGAGCACTAATTACGCAACTCGCTAAAACATGCACAAATTGTAATTTTTAGTTCGAGTTGTTTTAAAGTTCTAGCTCATATAGCAAAGACTTAGCTACACATGTAAAAGCATGATAATTCTAGCAAGTCAAAGAACTAGACATGGCATTGAGCAAGAATTGAAATACTAAGTCTCCAAAGGGTAATAGGCAAAGCTTCATCAATTTTAAAAGATAAGCAGAAAATCTTATATTACAATGCATCTTTTTGGATTTTTCATACCACTTGTTGTGTTTTTCATATGAATGCAATATGATACAATGAGATGCAATAAAAAGCCTAAAAACCTAAAAAGTTCAAAAAGATCAATAAGTTCAGAAAAAGAACAATAAAAGATCAAAAGAACAAGGTAAGATCAGAAAAGATCGAACTCCCCCTCAAACCAACCCAAAGGGATAAATTACGCATAACTCGCTTCTCAAGGTGTCAAACCTAGTTGGGTCTAAAGGTTTGGTGAGGATAAAATTAAAAGACAAGATAAGTGCCTAGTGGGTGACAAGCGCTTGAGGTACTCTTCCTATCTAGCCGACAGCCCGAACAATCAGAATAAGAAAAACTCCCGAATGGACAAAGATGAAGAACAGGAATACCAAATCCCATACAAAGAGAGTAGAGTTTAAATACCTGAATATGAGCTTAAAGACCTGGCGATGGGAAGTTCTCGGAGATGCTTGAAACCCGTCGACCGCGTGAAGAAGGTGAACCATCTTGAGTCTCCGGTCATATGACGTGAACAGCCGGAGTCGACAAAGCACGTGCCCTTCCTCTTTCCGCGGCAATCCTGAAAATCAAGGCACAGAAGAACGATGTGTCTCGATACTGGGGTTAGTTAAACAAGACTTGGGAACCCAGTACTGAGACACACGTCTGCGAGAAGTATGCAAACCATAAGTACTATCCTTGATTTTATCTAAATTTCTGTTATGATTAATTTTTAAATTAACATGGGAATTAACCTGTCTAGGGACGGTCAGACCGGCGTTGTTCGCAAGGTCGATCACGACCAATCGATCGACCGGTGACCACCAATCAGACCGCCAAATGAAGAACATGAGAATTATGATATTTAGAAGCATAATGATTAGCATGTGAGGAAAATCCTAACCCAGGTTTATTCTTTTCAGTGTTACCATGTCTCATAAAAGCTCTAGGTCGAATGAATGAAATTCTATCAAGATTTTTCCTATCATTTTTCAACCTACGCCAACAAAACTCAATCAAATGCCCACTTTTCTTGCAATAAGTGCAATGGTACTTGGTACCACTAGAAGAAGCACTCTTTGAATTAACACAAGGTTGGGCAAAATCTGCAGATTTAAAAGATGTTTTTGCAGGTTGGGTTTTGAATTCAATTAAATATTTTTCCAAGACTTGAATGACTTTTGGCTTTGAATTGTCTTGAAAAGAATCGAATCCTAAACCTTGCTTCTTATAAGGAGTTTTAGACTTGTCAAGAATCATGTTTAACTGTTTCTTACCTTTAGAAAATTTCTCTAAAGTATCATGAAGGTAAGCATTTTCTTTTCTCAAATTAACACAAGCATCACAAGTTTTATCCATAGATTTATCCTTATATAAAGCAATTTCAAGCTTAAGTGCGGAACAAGAAGCACAAATAGTACTTTCAATATTGTCCTTAAGCTTAGCATATTTGACTCTAGCAGCTTCTAAGATATCTTTGATTTCACGTTCTTTTTCTAAGCATGAAGTGCAAGGGCTAGAATCAATCACATCAGAAGTAATCAATTTGCTAGATTCTAAACATTTTTCACAAGGAGCAATTTTAATTTCATTTAGCTCAGATCTAGCATTCTCAAGTTGTTGCACAGAAATATTATGAGCATATTGCAATTTGGCAATTTCTGAATGCATAGCATGACAAGATAAACATTCATCAGGTTCAAGAGTCTTAGCATTTTTATATTCTACTTTCAGTTTGCCAATCTTTGACTCTAATTTCTTATTTTTTGTCATGACAAATTCTAGCGCTTCATCTTGACTAAGCAATTGCTCAACTATAGAATCATATTTAGCAGAAAGGACATCATAAGAGAGAGCTACCTCATCGTCGTCAATGTCATCAGTGTCGGCCATGAAGCACATGCTAGTGAAGTCCTTGGCCTTCCCTTTCTTTTTGTCTTGAGAGATCTACTCCTCCTTGTCCTCCTCGCTCCCGGAGTCCACATCGCTCAAGGATTGATCCTCAAAAGCGGCAAGAACCCGGTGAGCGGCCTTCACAAGCTTATTAGCCTCATACCTTGATTTGTTGAATGGAGGCTTCTTCCAGGCTGTCTTCTCCTCCCTGTGATTGCTCTTACCTTTCAACTTGGGGCAATTTGCCCGGATATGATTGAGCTCACCACACTCGTAGCATGTCACCGGACCACCTCTCTTTTTGTTTCTCACATTATTGTAGGCCCGTGTGAATTTTTTAGCAAGAATGGCTAACTCAAACTCAGGGATACTCTCAAGCTCCTCTTCATGAATAGCAGATAAACAAGCAAATGAAAATCCAGAAGAAAATTCAAAGGACCCATCAGAAGCTCTTTTGAGAGGATCTGCTACCAAAGCTAAATTGTCTTTCTTGGGATGATCAACTCTTTTAATTTCATGAGTCTTGAGTTTGCTATAAAGCAACTCCAAAGTAAGGCTCGAGAGATCAACATTCTCTTCTATAGCAGTAGCCTTCATCTCCCACTCCTTGGTGTTGATTGCAGCCAAGAGATGGGTGGTATTTTCAGATTAAGAGTATTCAATATCAATAGCTTTCATCTGATTAATCACTTTATTAAAGCGACTGAAAATGTCATCGATGCTCTCTCCAGGACGCATCTCGAATTTGTTATACTCACGCTTATAGATTGTTTGACGCACTTTCTTAATTTGGGACGAACCCTCATGATATGTTTCGAGGGTGTTCCAAATCTCGTGCGCAGTCGCAAGATTGCAAATGCGGTCATATTCTTGTCTACCAAGCGCACCATATAAAAGATTCTTGGCCTTGTTGTTGTTAGCCAAAAGAACCGCAGAAGCAGGCGTTTCAACCTCAGGAATAATGAGCGGGGATCGAACAACGTCCCATATAGCTTGTCCCTCGCTCTCAAGAAATACTCGCATACGATTCTTCCAATAGGCATAGTCGTGCCCATTGAAGATATACGGTTTTGTGGAGAACCTATCCATCGCCTAAAGTTCAGTGACCGGTTAAGATCAAGAGTGAACTAACCGGGCTCTGATACCACTTGTTGGACCGAAAAGGCGACTAGAGGGGGGTGAATAGGAGCACGCTCACTTTTTCACAAATTATAAATTCAATACAATTTCACTCCAATAGCTATGAGGAAGCTATGAAGATCAATATACCAGTACAGCGGAAGACTAGTATTGAATTCAATTTAATCCCCTAAGCAATATGACAAAAACATCAAAGATCAAAGCAATACAATGTACTGACGGTCTAACCTCTGGCCTGGAGCGGTCGGACCGATTTCCTGGCGGTCGGAACGCTGTTATACCGGCAGTCGGACCACTGCCAAATCGGTCGGACCGGTGATGATGGGCGGTGTGACCGCATACTCGAAATGATCTCAAACAAGAAAAGTTCTCGATGACGAAGTTGCAATTAGGTCTAACTTTTGATTCTCAACTCCAAACTTCACAAAACTTTGCACACACCTTCTCTATGCTATTGAGGACCTATTCCAATCGAATATTATGATAATTCTTGGATAGATCCTGAACAGTTGTCAATTGAGTAACATAGGGTCTAAAACCGGGCAAGAACGAAAACTTGATCCTAATGCTTGTTCATGAGTGATTGATGATTAAGATGATCCTAGATAGGTTCACACGTATCACAGCAAGCTAATTCACGTGAAAGAATCAATCAAAAACTCGTGGATCAAAGAAAGCCCTAAAATCACGAAATTGAAAGCAAGAACGAAAAGAGACTTATCTCAAGCAAACCTTGCGTAGATTAAATTCGTGATTGATGCTGGATTACACCCACTCCATCAAGGAACAGTGGTCAATCTAAGATCACGAAAATCACCTCAAACCATCTAGAGCCCTAGCCTCCACCTCAACTCCCCCTAAGCCAATTAGGGTTTTGAAACATAAAAAGAGACGAGAGAGATGGTGCAACCACCACCTCCTCCTATTTATAGTGGAGGCCTAGAACTCCTAGGGTTTGACTCTATTGGGCTCCCGTTAAGGCCCACTAACAAACGGGTCACACACGCACGCTCGCAAGCGCGCCTTTTAACCTTTTGACCTAAACAGCTTCACCTAGCGCCATCTTGCGCCTCAGATTTGCTAATAGGTCACCTTATCCATCTTGCGTCACGCTTGAGCCATTGACCTTACCCGGCATCGTTGATCGTTCTGGACCTCAACTCTCCAAGTCTAGTCCCGATCATCCTCGCCGTTGACCGTCGTTGACCACCAAGCAACCTGCACAACCATAGACAAGCAAACACGAATTCGAGAACAAGTTCTTCACAACTTGACCCATGTTAGTCAAAACATGCATCATGCAATACATATGCCATGATACCAATGAACTTGACCTAACAAAACAACATCACCACGGTTGGTGGACGCTCATAAGTGGAAATCGGTCCGACCGCTCACTGTGAGCCGGTCGGAGTGCCCTCTGGCCGGTCGGACCACTCCCTGTGAGCTGGTCGGACCGCCACAAGGGACTTAGCCGAATTTCAAGCCCTGAAATTCCGAAACCTTCTGGAAATTTAAAACAAATAGAACTTTTGCTTGGAGGCTCCAAAAATTATGAGACCAAGTGCATTGGGATCCCCTCACTTGCCTACATCCTTTATTTTTGGCCCAACTTATTCTGACCATTCTTGGTCACGGCCGGTCTGATCGCCTCACACGGCCGGTCCGACCGATTTGGGACCGGTCGGACAGCCATGCTATGGCCGATCGGACCGCCCCTGTCCAGAAAGCCTGAACTTTGTCGAAAACCCTGTGAAACGACAAACCATAAATACCATTGCCAATTGTCACATCATCCTAAGATTTGTAGCATATCCCCATGATATCCACAGTTATTTTCATGGAACAAGTCGTACGAGAGGTGTTGCAACTCATGCCGTGACAAAAAGAGTCGTGGGGGAGGGGAGGATCCAAGACCAAGAACCATAACCGTGTGGTTTTTTCCCTCCGTGTGCCGTCGCATGTGCTACTCTCATCGCGTGCCAACACACTAGAGATTGCCTGGTTGCGTGCGTGACGTCGGCTGACCTGGGTGCATTGGTTGCTTGCTGTGTCGCCGCTTGGCTAGCGTGTTGCCTACCCGCGCACGCGTGAGGGTTGGGATGGCCGCCTATGTCGGTTGCTGTCCGCACGCATGGAAGATTCAGCCGCCCCAATCGTCTGCCGTGTAGTCGGTTGACCAGTGCGCCAGAGAAACGAACAAAGGACAGCAGCGGCAGAGCAAAGATCCGGAGGGAAAAGAGGAAGAAAGAGAGGAGAATCGCGTGGAAAATCAGTGTTTCTTGTCGCGGTCTCCAGGGTAACGATCAAATTTTCCCTTCTAGTTTTTTTGTATTTAGATATTAAAAATGAGAATAGAGAGGAAATTATCAATTTCTAGTCATGAGAAATCGATTAGTACATTGGTTTAATCTATTGTTTTGTTGTACAGTAAATTCGGGTACCGATTGTGTGTAATTTTGGAATTTCAACAACTATAAAGTTGTAGAGGATTTCAATAGCTTTCTGTAGAATTTTTATTCATGTCGATCGGATGAGTAGATGTTGAGGTATGAATTTTGTAAGCTTGTTGTTCGGTAAGTTTGTCGTGTTTTGGCAGCACGTATTAGTATGAATATTAAAAATAGAGAATGGAATAATCTGGGGCTTTGCTCTACATGAAAAGGGTAGATGATTTATTAATGTTTCTAAAGAGTCCAAGAACATGATTTTTTGACATGTAGAACAAAAGTTGTGATTTTTGGAAGACTGCAGTCCAAAACCGGGTTGCTACTAGACGCAGTCGTGGAAAACTACTAATTTGACTAAGTTAAAGGCATAATAGAATTTTTGGCATAACTAGGAAAAGGTATAATTTTCTGTAGTTTCTGAAAAGTTGTAGATCATTATATTTTCCTTGTGTGGATTAAAAGATATAAAATTATTAAGTCTGTTGTCCAGAAGATGACAGATCTATCTTCTGGATTAAAAATGGGTGTTTAGAATATTTAATCTAGACTTTTAATTACCTGGGAAGTTTTAGAAAATTTTGTATAGATTCTATAACTTATATGATTTTCTATTTTACATTGTGGGAGTTGAAAGTTATGATAATTTTTGTGCTGGAACAGCAGGGGGGTTGTCCAGTAACAGAGGGAATTGGTGGAATTGGAGAGCGCATAGGAGCGTTGTCGATTAAGTATTATTTTGTATTGTCGTAGCTAGTATTGCGTTGGGTGTTTACTATAGGTGGAGTGTCTTCGGGATTGGTGTCACCTTCAAGTTATCCCGACCGTTGTAACTAGAAAGGCAATTGCAGGGTAGAATGGTATTTGAATGTTTAGAATTATTATTTGGTTAAATGAATGCTTGTCATGACTATTCATGTGAAATATGTCTATTTTATATTGCTCATATTCTTTCAATAACTTGATGAAAATGATGATGATGATGATTATGGAAAAATGATAGTTATTCATTGCATTGCATGATTAACATTCATGATAGAATGATTTGACCCACGGGAGTGGGATAAGGTCTCCATATGTAAGATATGGGAAATGAGGTCCCGTATGAAAAAAGGACGGGCAATTGGTCCCAGTATTTGAGAATGCGGGCATGAGTAAACACCGACGGGTGTTACACTCCGCTATACCGATATAACCAGAAGTTGAGATGTGGCATGAGCATGAGTTTGCATTGTATTAATGAAAGATGAAAAATTTGATATGAGATAATGAGAATATTGAGAATGAATTGTTGTTGAGATGATGATTCGTTTGCTATTTTATTTTGTACTTACTGAGTCATGGACTCACTCTTACTTATTTATTGTTTTTATATGAATGTTGATGATGGCATGCTTCGGGGTGAAAGTAGAATATGGAACTATTGCATCTTTGTAGCACTTCACACCACCTAATAATTCATTCCTTTTTTTCACAAATAATTTAGCAACTTCCATTATAATAACTGGATATCTTGTGGTTTCCCTTAGTTCCTTATGATTCATAATATTGTTAGTTCATGTGTTTAGTACCTTATGATTCATAATATTGTTAGTTCATGTGTTCCCTAATTGAAATTTATTTAAGATGCTTTTGGTAAATAATTAGTTCAAATTACATTCGATTTATGGACTATCCTGTTGCTGAAATTTTATGATTATCATATTGTTGGATGTTTATTCTTGGAGTCTAGATGTTAGTAAAACTTATTTGATGGTTACAGTTGGTCGCGATAGTAGTTGTTGGTGGCATATTGGGCTTTTATTAAGCTGGGTTCTTACAGTTGGTATCAGAGTCAGGTTTTAGATCTGCGGTGAATAAATTAATAACGTACTTGTTTTAATCAACTAAAATTTGACACGCTGGTGCATAGTAGGAGAGGATTGGGACATGCATTGCACTTGCGCTTCCTTTATTTGTTTAATTGTAATGGATGTTGGATTGTTGCTGATTTGATTATGTATTGATGTTAGCATTGTGCTTGAGCTGGGTCGTTAGTTGTTCTTTTTGGTGATCAGTAATGGTGAAAGGAAGAGGTTGTGGACGTGGTGGAGGCCGCAGCTGTGGTTGTGGGCGCGACCCGGTAGTGCCACCACCCCCGGCTGAGGAGGTCGTTAGTGAGGCGGGTGAGGAGGTCGCTTCGGCTGCTCAGCCAGTCGCTGGTGCTTAGGCGATGTCGGCCGCCCCTATTGCAGGACCTTCAAAGGGAGGTCCAAGAGCTTCGTCAGCAGGTGCAGGTAGCTCCTCCTGCTATAGGCTCACCTGTTGCTGACCTTGGTGTTGTACCAGTTCCACAGGAGGCTAGGATGAGCCTTCGTGAGTGGATGTCCCTCCGTTTGGACACTTTCGACAGAGCGGACACACCAATCCATGCCACAGATTGGCTTCGCTCTATGGAGAGACAGTTCGTAGAGTACACAATTTAGAGATGGCCTCTCGGATAGCGTCTTCTCCGAATAATAATATTCAGCAAGAGTGAGCACTACAACCGTGCTCGCAAGAAGGCACACTTTGTGGCCTTTCACCGAAGGGTAGGCCGACATCCGTGGGAGGGTTCTTATGCATGCAATAATAATTTAAAAAGAAATTAAATAATTTTAAATATTGGGGCAAAATGGTCAATGGTGTAACTTGCCTTGTTCACATCTAAGACCCCAACTCAGGGACCGGTCATGTTGGAGGTTTTCGTCGAGCAGTTCAGAACAAAGTTCTACCCATAGTCCTTCCTTGAGAGCATGGAGCACTCCTTGTTGACCTTCGTCCTTGGAAAGATGTCCATTGTAGAGTATAAGGTGGGGTTCAATAACCTAGTCCGCTTCGTGTCAGCTGTGGCTAGTGAGGACCGTAAGAAGGCTAAAAGGTTCCGTATGGGACTCAATCAGGAGTATCGCCACGTCCTGGGGGCGATCGGTTCGTGTGACTTCAACTCTGTGGTCGATCAGGCCAAGGGTAAGGAGTTAGAGAGAGATCTCACTAGAGAGAGACAGGCTTCTAGTGGTTCTGCTCCTTCTGGTGGCTCTGGTGGTGGCCAGAAGAGGAGCTTTCGTGGCAAGGGCGGGTCTTCTCAGTGATCTATTCCCAAGAGGTTCCAGGGAGTACAGCGTCCTCAGTCGTCAACTCAGCCTTTTCAACAGAGGCAATCTACTTCTTCAGCTTCGCAGGTGTTGCGCCCTGTTCCAGGCCAGGGCATGATCTTTTTCAAGTGCGGTGATGAGCACTATGCTTCTGAGTGCTCCTGTTCGGGGAGCTGTCATCAGTGTGGCCTGGCGGGACACAATATGTCGGTGTGCAAGAAGAATCCCTCGAGCATCATCAAGTAGGAGCCAGCCTCTGAATCTTCTATCGATCGTCTCAAGGTTGATTCGATGTCGGCAATACCTCAATGCCGCAAAGATCCTCCAAATTGGGCTCCTCCTACAGCGTTTCCTTCGACGCCTCCTGTCGGGTTCTACTGGAACCCTGGACCGTCTACGCCGCCTCAGATTGCTACACCTTTGACAGTTCTTGCACTTCCATCTCCGAGTGTCGGGGCTTTCGCCGTCCCGGTGCCATCTGGAGTCTACACCATGCCTACACCTGAGACAGTAGGGTATCCTGATGTGGTGACAGGACTTTACTTGTGGATTCCCATGAGGCTTTCGTTCTTTTTTATTCTGAAGCTACCTACTCATTTGTGTCACTAGAGTTTGCTAGGAGAGCATACTTGGGTATGCAGTAGATTTCTCATTCAGTTCTAGTCAGTTCTCCAGGGGGTCTTATTTCTAGTTCTACACTTGTCCAGGCTGTTCTGTCACCATTGATGATGAGGATTTCACTGCCAATCTGATGGTGATTCAGCTAGCACCTTTTGATGTTATCCTCGGCATGGATTGGTTGTTCAATTATCGTGCCAAGATTTGGTGTTTTTGGAAGACTGTGACTTTGCAAGCTACATTTGGAGAGGAGATGGTCTTTCATGGGAAATGGCCCGGAGCATAAGGATTTCAACCCAAAGGTTTTCCTAGTATTTTAAATAGAATTTTCTAATTTAGAAATACCATAAAATCCAAATGACAATTTAAAAATAGCAAATGAACTCGAAAAAATTCTACAAAAATATGAAAAATATTCCCAAGCACAAAAAAAGTCAAATAAAATAGTTTTGTAATTAATTGATGTTTAGATTATTGATATTTGAAAGTCCCATTCAAGCTTTATTAAATTTAAATAAAATTTGGTGAAATTTTCCAATGGACTAAACTAGTCAAAAATGTTTTGAAACTCATAAAATTGGGATGTTACATACAGATACATATTTACCATATTATACTTCATAGTTCCAACAAAGTTTTATTTGTCGGTATTGTACTGTGCCAACAGAGTTATATTTAATGGGCGAGATCTTATGATGTTTACCAGTATGTGGTTAGAGACAATTCGTTTTTAGAGATCAACGAATCTATCTGTACATGATCTATGCAGAGATGTATTCTCTCTACCAATATATTGTTAAATCTATATATATGACCTTTTGTTGTTTACTTTGGTTCTATATCAACAATTGCCTGTCGATAGATAAAGCTTTCTTATAGACAGCATTTGTTTTTCCAGCCCACGACAGTCGATGCTTCAAAGCACATTAGCCTCTATCGGTGTGTCGGTGTAACAAAAGAATCCCTAGGCAAAAAAGAGAAGAAGTAGATCAAGTATGATGCCTTTGCTACCATGTCGTGATGTTTGCGTATGTTGTTCATTTTACAAAGATTTGCTTATCTCTGTCGTATCTTTTGGTACACCTTTATTCATGATTATATTATGCTATGCTTTTTTGGCTGCAACAGCTACCAACGGTAGTTCTATGACGCATCCTCTCTTTTGCCTGTCGGCTTTGAATCTATACTCTGATCTAGGCGGCGGTATCTCTATCTGACAGAAAGAGTAGTTTGTTTAGGTCAATGGTGTGTCCTCTCTATATGTAATCTTCATGTCCTGCACACTGTTGAACCTTCAGAATGGGGTTGGCTTTTGCAAACTTTTGCAATACGTAAACAACCACGCCTATCGATCGATGCTTGGAGATAGAGCATGAGCTCTGTCCCTCTTTATTATGTTCTTATTTGTGAACCATAGTTCCTGCTGTTCTACTTTTCAGAAATCATAACTCTATAGTTCGGAGGTTTTATTACCCAGTTTACCAGTTGTTATTAGTCGTCCATACAAAAATATATCTATCTAGCTGCATACATGGTGTCTAAAATATTATTTCACTTCAACACAATGGTCTGCTTTGGCGTGCACAGCTTTCTAGTATAGCACACGGAGGATCGACATCCCAGCTTCCAACATACGCCTAGCAAAGAAGAAAATGTGATGGAAGAGGATCTCACCTTAAAGCTTTCTCCATCAGCTATTGATTCGGTTTGATCCAACTACTGATCAGGACCAGTAAATTTCCTTCCGCCTAGCAGCAGGAACAACAATTTGTACCCAAGCAGATTAAGATGAGGTCTCCGATTGATCAGCCTCCTATTCCTCCTCCTGAGTCGTGCCTGCCGCCCACGGCTCCTTGTCGTGCGTGTTAACAATTTGCAAGGCCATGGCACAGGACACGTACCAGGGATCATGCACGCAGTATAAATACAAGGTGCTAGGTGGGCCTTAAATCATTCATAATTTGGAAATCGACGGTTCTTGAAACGCCACTTTTATAATTAATTTATATTATAAAATATTTATAGAAAAAACTAATAAAATTATAATAATATAAAATTACTTTTTGATTTTCATATATCCAATTCAAATATTTTTAAAAAATATTCATAGCTAATTTTTTAAAAAAATCGACTGTAATAAACAACAGTGTTTGCACAGTTTGCTCCTCGCGATCCGTGAGGAGAGAGCACGCGGATCATGGACTAACAGCAGCCCAGCTAGGGATGCGCTGGATAACTATCGATGGTCACAACTTGCCAGAATTCTTGTACTGTGATGATTATCTCTAAAGAAAAGAATTGACTCTATATCGGTCCCAACTATTGGCAGGTTCGATGTTTTCACGCATAAATTTATGAAGCTTTCGGTCTGTACAAATTACGAAGTTGCAAAACACCAAAGAAAGTATCTCATAAACCAGGAATTACATCTACCCTTGTGTAGGTTAATGGAAGAAGATTACTGCAAGTCTACAACCCCTCTATGGCCTTGACATGAACAGTGATTCCAGGCAAAACTACATCAACAGAAGAAAACCCTCCTCTCTCTGCTTGGCACACAATACACGCAAACTGTTCGATTCTATGGAGTTAGCCGAATCAGCAAACCACCGGTACACCACGACGACAAACAAGAAAACCAGGCAGGAAAGAACGCACAACCTTGCACCGTCCATTTTAGTATCCTCCGAGCTTCTTGGCCACGGTGGTCAGTACTCTGTCGCCGATGAATGCGCGCAAGAACCGGATGAATTGGTCCTTCTTCATCTGCCCTTTCTGCAGCACAAAAAAAAATCGAGTACTGTCATTGAAAATGCAGACTGATGCTGTGCTCATAATACCAGTAGGCAGTAGCTTGCAACTGGATTTTAGAGAGAACGCTCACAAATAATTTGTCAGTGAAATGTGAGAGAAGTAATTAAGAATTAGACACAATTTCGTCAATCAAATACAGTTGTGCTGATCGGCCATCTAAACGAAATGCTTGAAAGTACTACTAGGCAGCAGGCACCAATTTACCTTGAAGCTATAGTAAGTCCTCTGCAACGTCTGCAGCTTGGAGGATGGCACGAACCGCTGGATCTCCGCTAGAAGCGTAGGAAACATGTCACGAGCCCCCGGTGAAGGCTTCTTCAACTCCGAGGTCGCTCCCCATGATCCTAAAAACAAAATTTCCATTGAACAATGACATGCTATTCAAGTACAATTGGAAACAATTGCAGCAATTCAGACAGGACACTGACTAACCTTGCATCTGCTGCAGGTTGGGGCACTTGAAGCTGACCACGTACTCTGGGAGGATCCTCGTGTTCATGTCCGTGCTCCACACAATGTACCACCGTGGATTCAGTGTATTGTCGACGGCGCTGTCGTAGTCGTCGCTGCTGGGGTGGAACTGGGAGGACCCTTCTGGGATGGCCTCCGGCCGTCCCATCAGCACGCGGCACAGCACGATGTGCGCCTCGCCGCTCTCATCTGCCTTGGCCAGCATCGCACTGATCAAAAGACAAGTTCATGAACTCGTTAGCTTTCTGATGAACTTCTTAACAGGGTATTGCCAGCATATTTCATCACTAGTTTGCTACTGGTTCATGCTTTTGTTCTGTTCATGTTCTTCCCCTTGAGAAACCATTGCCAAATCAAAGTATTGGATTGATAAAAATGCTAACACTGATGGCAGCTTGTCCCCCCAATTCTTTCAACCACTTTGTACTTCTCTATGTAAATCGGCAGCTTAGCTACAGTAATTGATCAACTGTTTCATTATTTATACGAAACTGCTATATATCTGTCGCACGTTTCTTAGGGTGATTTTAGTCGGTTTTTCGGCCGTCCGATTGACTGAGATCCA
Organism: Hsuehochloa calcarea; assembly: GCA_036346395.1. Lineage (NCBI taxonomy): Eukaryota > Viridiplantae > Streptophyta > Magnoliopsida > Poales > Poaceae > Hsuehochloa > Hsuehochloa calcarea. The sequence continues at coordinate 36,473,137 of CM070597.1, forward strand.
TGCTCAAATGGTCTGTCGACCGAACAAGGTATGCCAGGCGAGACGGTCTGCTGGTGGTGGTCTCGCCTCGTTTGTCGACCAGGACCTATCAGAAGAAACACTAGCAACGACCACACACACATATATTATATTATCGAAACTGCTATATATCTGTCGCACGTTTCTTAGGGTGATTTTAGTCGGTTTTTCGGCCGTCCGATTGACTGAGATCCATGCTATGCTCAGATGGTCTGTCGACCGAACAAGGTATGCCAGGCGAGACGGTCTGCTGAAAGAACAAGAATTTTGCTAAAGATTGGTGTGGCAATGGTTATGGATATAAATCAGAACTTAGCTACAAGAATATATCAACAGTTTCGTGATTTGGAAACCAAAAGGCTATATAGAACAAGAATTTTGCTCAAGATTAATACGGTACTATCGATGCAAGTTGAAACTATTCCCCAATTGCAACATGTGTTTGATGAATTTTGCTATAACTATATGCATTCTTGTCATCAATCAATTCAAAACCAAGAGTTCAAACCGATTCGGAACTCACCTAGCATATGGACACTGCGGCGGTGAGAGGTGCACGCCGTCGCCGTGCGCGCGTGGGCCGAGCAGTCTGCCGTTGGTCCTCCCGAACCCATGCTCCACCGCCGTGGCCACGTCCGCTGCCGGCGCGCCGTACCACACGAACTTGGCATTGCCCGCGTCGGCGCCGCGCGCGGCGACCAGGAGCTGCCCCTGAAGCTGGAACGCCCTGGCCCGGGGCCCCTGCGCGACCTTGTGCACGGCCGTGATCGCCACGCCCCGGCCCGCCGCCGCGGGGACCATCCCGCTGAGGAATAGCTTCTTGACCACCTGGTAGAACCTGTCCGTCTCCTCCAGCCTCACCGCCTTTCCCCAGGCCCCGCGCGCTTTCTTGATCCCGCCGGACTCCACCGTCTCGCTGCTCTCGCCGGACCTCTCCTCCACCCCCGACGACGCCCCCTCCTCCTCCTGATCCTGACCCTCGGGCTCGTCCCTCTTCCGCTTCCTGCCGCAGTCCAGAGCCGGGAAGAAGCACGCCCCGCGCTCGTCGATCCACCCCATCGCGACCTCCTTGGCGGTGTCCGCGTCGATGCGCACCATCCGCAGGAAGTCGAACAGGAAGGCCCTGCCCCCGCAGTCAGCCTCGGCCACCACCCTCCCGTCCAGGAACGCCCGCCGCAGCGTTGCGACTGCCTCGCCGTCGACGTCAGCCCACACGCCTCCCTCGAAGCAGAGGAACCTCGCCGGCGCGCCGCTCCGCCGGAACTCTCGCCACCCGCGCAGGAGAGGGGACTGGCCACCGCTCCAGAAGGCGGTGACGGAAACAGAGGGACGTGGGATTTCCGGGTTGACGTCGCCGCAGAAGTCCATCGCTTTGCTCCCGAGTCGGATCTCTCTCTGCAAGTGCTAAGCGAGGCTCTGCTCGGTCGATGCGTGAGGAGATCGGACTAAGTCGAGTCGGGGTCAGAAGCAGAGGCTGGAATATATAGGTTGAGGGGGTCTCGAGACGGAGGACTGGACGCGTGGTGCTCGTTTATGTTTGCCTCCTGGCCGTCGCACGTGCTAGGTGACTTGGTGAAGTTTTTTCCAGTTTACCATCGTAACTAATTTCCTACTTGGCTTTGTTTTCTTCAACTAATTCTTGAATTGGAAGAATAGTACAACTACTAGTGTGGGCAAGTATTGAATATGGGCAGATATATAGTGGCAAAGATTTATATTTATGCCCGCAATTTTGAAAGCAGGATACAGATATGAATATGAAACGAACACAGATTGGGTGGAAACAGACAGATATTTGACCTGCGATCAAAACATAGGAAGAATTGGATGACTTACAAACTCCTATATATACCCTAGACATGAGTTCCTTTTTGATGTGTTCATAAGTATATATTCTCGTCGTATTATGGATCGATATGGTGCTTCAAGAGAGAGGAAAATAAAAAAATAGGTCACATTTCAAATTTCAAACTTGTGTCGAAAACATTTAGTTTTGTATCAGTATATATCAGTCGTCGCCAAAAGAAAAAAAAAAAGAATCAGTGTATCACAGTTTTCTCATGTGAAGCGCGCTGACTTTACTAGCTGTACCGAATTTGCCCTTACTTCAGCTTTGATTAGCTCTGTTTCCTTGCGTGCCAGGTTATTCGTATGAAACGGCTCGTTGCTTTCACTCCGGCGGCAACTACCCTCGTACAACAATAGTACTCTTTTTTTCCTTGGCGCTTAAGATTCTCGGTGTCCCGACTCCCGCCTGCCGGAACCCAGTAAACCAACGCTGACCTCCCGCTTTGCCGTTGACCAGTTCGATCGATCGCTATGAGACTTTTTTCTATTCTTGTTTGTCCCGTCTCCGTGTATCAGTGTACATTGAGATCGAATTGGTAACGTACCCCTCTAATTTAATTAGTAATTAATCACTACGTGGTGGTCAAGTTTTATTTTTGCCAGGCAGACGTGACGTACTGCGTTACCGCATCACGCATGTGATCAACATGCAGCTGTTTGCACGAAACATTCTGCCGACAAACACCTCCGTGATCTATCGATTACTACTACTACTATCTTATTAAAGCAAAAAAAATGGCTATCAAGAACTAAAAATTCTCACGATAATTAGAAGAAAACAAAAAAAGATCTACATAGTTGATCACGATGGATTTAGATTATATTTTTCTAGATAAAAAGAAAGAGTTTGTGTCAAGTAAAATGATTGAAATTTGGAATAAATAAATAAAATAAGTAGTTTAATTTTCATACAAATTTCTAGGTAAAATACCAAAATAAATATAATTCGAAATAAAATTTAAAGAAAATTGCAATTGGATTTGTATATGAATTCCAACAAAAAATAACTGAAATATGAAATAAATAAAATAAAATTAGCAATTTAATTTCCATTTGAATTCCTAAGTAAAACTCCTAAATAAATAATATTTGGAATAAACCAGTTAAACAAAAAAATAGCAATTAATAAATGAAATTTGAAGTAAAAGATAAAACAAAATTACCAATTTGATTTACATACGAATTCCTATGTAAAATCTCTAACTAAATATAATTCAGAGTATATATTAAACAAAAATAGCAATTGGATTTGTATACGAATTCAAATATAAAAATAATTATAATTGTGAATAATAAATAAATAAAATTAGCAATTTGATTCGACACAAATTCTAAAGTAAAATCCCTAAATAATTATAATTTAGATTTTTTTAAAAAATAGCAATTGGATTTAAATATAAATTCTAACAAAAAATGAAATTAAGAATAAAAAATAAAATAAAATTTGCAAATTTATTTCTATACGAATTCCAAAATAAAAAAAATCCTTAAATAATTTAAATTTAGAAGTAATAAATTAAAATTAAAATTTTGATTTGTATACAAAATCTGATAAAAAAAATAACTGACATTTTGAATAAAAGTAAAATATATAACCTGGATAACACGAATGTTGTCGAGGAGACCATGAAAGAGTGCAATGGCGTCAATTTGTCATGTAAGAAAATATTGACCCTTAGGGAAGCGAAGAGCCGAGGCGACAGCGGTGGGGATGAGGACAATGTCGTGCTACTCACCTTAGCCATTCGACGAGCACAATGTTGTGTTGCTCGCCAGAGACGTTGAAGAGAAAGGTCAGATCAAAGTCAGTGACCAAAGAAGCTCGATGGTGGGGAAGCACTGGTAGAGCTGATAAAAAATTTTGCATTGAAGGTGAGCTATGGACGATATGAGGTTATTGGATAGTTAGGAGCATGCCATACCTGATGAGGGACACAACATCATTGACGATGGTGAGAAGATTCTTTATATTATTAGACAGAGACTAAATCAGACATATCATATCAGTGAAGATGGGAGGTCATCACGGTTAGTGAGGAAGTCACAATGTTGAGTTGGCCGACGTCGAAGAAGAGAAACGACCGATACAAGAGAAGAGGAAATCGAGTATGTATAACATCATGCATGCGTCTATAGATACATGTATCTGTATGAATAGAAGCACGAGCGTACAGAAGCAGAGGAGCAAAGAGCCCGAGTAGAGATGATGCAGCTGTGCTCAGAGCCACCGAAAAGAGTATGACATGTGTCCACAGCAGGGATTGGCGACGGTTGCACATGTATATGTGTTGATGTCAAAACGGTCAGCATTAAGCAATAATTGAAGAGAAGTAAAAGATAAATATGTGGTAGAGTGCATTGGAAGGGATAGCAGCTGAGGGAGCAATCAAGAATTGAGCTTGTTGTTGGAGGTTGAAGTAGAAAAGTTGTGGCGACGAGAAGAGGTAGAAGACACGCGATTCAGTAGGGCAGCGCCATGTGAGGGAAGATATGTTCAAGGTAGGTCACCAATGGTGCATCGATGAAAGCGTGGGCAAGGTACTCTAATATCATGTAAACTAATAAGATAATTTACCACACACATAATTAACGTATTGCTTGAGATTACATAGATATACATGTGTGTGCATACATTTTGGAAAAGAGTAACTAATGGACGAAGAATAAGGGTATGCAGTTACACGATCAATGCATGATGGAGAGTTGTTATATTTGTAAGGACCCCAATAACTTATTATGCTCAATGATTTTCTTCCAGTAAAACTTATACTTCAATTATATTCCTTGTATTTTCCTTCAAACTTCTATTGTTATTTCTAATGTTTATTATGTATTAAAAATCTAAATAGGCTATAAGATACATTAATGTATTCTCAATCATCTAAATTATATCATTTAACATTACAAATTTTGAAACAAATCTAGCTGCGCATTTAACCTGCTAGTTTTTTTAAAAAAAACTCCTGCAGATTAATTAGGCCTTCAAGTTTATCCATTGCAAAATATCGCTCTGTTACTGATTATTGCAATAGATAAATAAATCAGTAAAGGAGTGAATTGAGATTGCGCAGATAGCCCTTGCGTCGTAGAGCCTAGCTGATCATTGTCTCATGTTTTGCAGGTTCAGCTACAATTGTTGTAATTTTGATCTATCTTGGTTTTCCATTTTCCTTGCCATGCTTGTCTTGGGACTGGTGCACGTATGCATGTTTAATGCAGTTCTGGGATCACATCCCCGGTGAGAACAAATACTCCTAGCAAAGTCCGAACATAGGGCGTATCCTATGTATGCATACGTGGCAGATGATTTAAACCCATGATCCCCTGACATGTTGGAGGAACCACATATCTTTCATTGGCTCAATTGCTAGATATTTTTCCTACTATTTCCAATTATATATAGGTCCCCCGAGGTATTTCTCTCTGCCACGCAAGGTCCAAATCAGGGGGGAGGGGGTATAAAAAAAACAGTTGAATTTTCTGTCGACCTCATCAGAAATTATGTCGGCCGTCGGCGACCAGCTCGATCAGGCGCTTAATTAATCCGGTTGAGTTACTTGCGCGATCACGCGCGGCGGCAGAAACTTAGGGCCTAAGCTTACCTAATAACTGTTTCGTACTCATGCGCGCAGCCGGGTCGGCTCTGGTCGCGTCGAGTCGTGTCGTGCGTATGAAGATGAAAAAACGCCCTTAATTTATTATTGCAGACGATGCATTTAGACAGCGACATATGGATCGGCGTGCGATGGATAGGCGTGCGAGCCAGCGATATACAAAAGTATATAAAATGGTGTGAGCCGATTGTAAGTTTTGAACGTGCGACGTTGCGATGTTTTTTTTACAAATAGTCGGCTGCAATATGAGAAATATGATATATTGTATATAGAGGAGTTGTCTTTAGAAATATATGTAAAGATAACTTATTGTATAAGCTGTCTTTAGTGCTATTTATAGATATCATGGAAGGATATTATAGACAATAACTGTTTATACTATCATACACACCCTAAGGCAGGTGATTGATGCACTTCAGCTGGTATATGCTTTTCCTTAGAATATGCGGGTTCGATGGTGCTGGCTAGGCTTTTATTTGTTCAAGAGTAAATTTGTCAAAACAACAGGTTTTGAGCTAGTTTCAAAAAACTTAGGCACACCACCTGGCTATCCATTTTTTCTCTTCAAGATTTGTGCAGAATAGCGTTATGTAATTAAAAAAACATGGTATTTTTAGTATATACATACATAGGTGGACTCCGCAATACATCCCTATATACATCTCTCTCTCTCTCTCTGTCTCACCCTCCTTTGGCGTAAGGCCCGGCGGCAGCGACACCGACGATTGAGGAGGAGACATTGTGACAACTGGTTACACGGCGGCACGGTCGGGCGTACTGTGGGGCTGACAATGTGTGTATATACTAAAAAAATATCACGTATTAGATAGCCGAGGCGGTGTACATGGTGTTTTTTTTAAAATATTTTGCCTCAAAATCTGGAGTTTCTTAAAAAATTCTAAAACATGGAGTTTTGAGTTATCTTTGCTTAAAATCTAAGGTTTTCTGAAATTTATTCATTGTTTAATGACTTATGCTGCAAGAACCATTGAATGGATGCGTTGATTTGATTTGGTTTTGTTTAGGTCCAGGTTCGTAGTCTTTTTGCTTCTCTTCACTTTGCTTTGGCGCAAAGCAAAGAACAATGGCCTACAAAGGAAAAGAGGTGAGCTGTCAACTTTGCAAGGAGGGCCTCAGATTTTTTGGAATTTGATCGAGGCCCCTCGCAGGCATCATGAACTTCCCATAATAATGAGGCATGAACAAGTGACTTCGCGCAAATCTTCCAAAATAGTCTACGTACTAAATACAGTCACTTCTGGGATGCAAAGCAATCCCAAACAGAGTCTTCGTCATTTAGCTTTTTAATCCATATGACTTAGACTCTATTTGGGAGAGTTTTTTTTTAAAAGGAATAGAGAGCTTCAATTTAAAGCCACCAGAAGGTTAACATTCCCAAACAGGGCGTGACATCTTGAAAAGCTTTAGCCCTCTGAAGATCGTAAGGGAAACTAAGCTCCCCAAACAAGCCATAAGATTAATGGCACGCTAGTACTAGTACGCTAATACAAAATAGATAAATATATCCTTAGGATTTCCACAACCCGCGAGGTTGTTTTTGTCTGCACAAAAGATGGGGGCGCCCTGCATAATATCCACAGGAACCAGAGGTGCTTCCTGTAAAGAGCATAGAAAAGGCGGATTCAAAGGAGCGGAACAAAAGACGGGAGAAAGATGTCTCCGTTCTTTTGGTTTTCTGCCATGGAAGGGCTACTCGCATGGTCAGAATTCCACGTAGTTGACCCTTTTGACGCACTCCTTTTCGGTTCTTTACAATTACATAGCTTTCTCCCGATTGTCTATTCCTGCACCGGAGATCAGCCTGTATGTCACTAAGCAAAGTGGACTTCACTGCAACGTAGTTAAGGTTTGCATGTGCATGCATGGCGGCGTGATGAGTGATGATCTATATATGCTTAACCAAAGCCTAATTAATCTGCTCTCTCCTTTTCAGAATTAGTTTGTTCTTTGATTTGCAGACTATAGAGGGCACTCATTTGCATGCTAGTTGATTTGAGTTACATTTGTCTAGTTGGAATAAAAAACGATTGATCAGTGTGTTGTTCCATACCATGGAGAGGTTTACAAGAATACATATGGATTATTTACAAAAGGGGAAAGAAAGGTTCAAAGTTTACGAGATGTAAGTAAAGCATGGTATATTTGACATAGAGTTGGTGCATTGGACATTTTGCTCTGTGTTCCTTTTTTTCTTGTAAAAAGTGCAAAAGCGTAGAGCCGCAGATGTGTTAAGGAAGCCATTTGGTATAGTCTACTAATGAACTTGCTGCTCTATTTGCAAAAAAAGTTCCCTTGAAAGCATGAGCTTATGTAGCAGAAGGATCCAATTCCCCCTTTCCACTTGGGGGCTAAGTGCTCAACCATCATGCATGATTTGGTACTAGTTAGGAATTTCCCTTTGAGAAAGATGTGTCATTTGATTAGTGCATCAGTTGAGCTCAGTTAGCCCTTCTTCTTCTTCTTCTTCTTTTTTGTCTTCCTATTTCCTAAGGTTCTAGAAAGTTGGACAAAAGAAAAATGGAATATTTATCTCCATGGAGCATTAGCCCCAAAGGAAAGAATCAAGGAACCATTTCAGAGGGGCCCGCAGAGTATAAAGGGAAGAACAATGTCACTCTGAAAATTCTCACCAGAAAAAAAATATACTTGGGCAACTTCTGAAGTTGCATGGTTGCTATGCTAATTCCAGAGTATATCCTTTTCTTTGCTTGAGATTGTGATGCAAAAATTATTGTGGGCAAAAGGATTTCTTAGGAGAGAAGCCTTAATAATTCATCCCATTTGCTCAAATGTTCCAAGCAGAACTTGTTCTCTGAGGAAATGTTACTCATATTTCCATATTAAAATAGAGCTAAACAAGGCCTATGTCATGGGCGGAGGCTCTGGGCCCTGCCAGCACTTCAGGAGTCCCAATGTAGCACCTGTGTGTTTAATTAGAGTTGAGTCGATCATCGCAATCTGTCAGAGATTGAGTTAGAGATAAGATTGCTTAAGAGATAAGATTATTACGTAAAGGACAAGTAAACTATCCCAGTAAAAGGGACACCATGTATCTATTATCGGGGAAGCAATGAACAATAAAGAGTATTTTCTAAGTCTCTAAGTCTAGCTCTTGTCTCTCCTTCGGATTGTCTATTCTAGATCCATATCTCCCACAATCGGTGCCCTCCTTCATCTAGCATCGTTCTACCTCAAGCGTCATCATCCGACCTCCCTCCGACGGTGTTTATCCCCGTCATGATCTAGGATCGTGACAACTTGGTATCAGAAGCAGTCGATCCCAGTGGCGAGCCAGGATTTTGACGATGGGAGTGCAAACTTAAGATACATCCGTTCCAACACAACTTCAAATGACATAGTACATAAGTTCAAATATGTCAAATTACATGTTCGCACTATAACCAACATCACAAAATATTTTTAGAAAATTACAACTTGATACGACGTTCCTTCATGCTTTGAAAACAATCGATGACAAAATCATCACTAACTTGTAGAAAAAAATTCACGCTCAATGTACGTAACTAAGAAATCATTCAAGTATTGTTCACTTATGCTATTTCTTAGCTTGCTCTTCACATGATTCATTGCCGAAAATACCCTCTCTACACTTCCAGTAGTCACATGAAGGATCATTACCAATTTGAGTAGTAAATAAATAAGTTTATAGCGATCTTGCTTCTTTGTCTCAACAAGTTTAATAGAGAGCTCACTGAGATTCTTCACTTCTCAAAACCTTGTATCTTGATGGATGTCCTCGGAGTCGAGACTCGAGGGGCAGGATCGGCGCGTCGAGGCCGAGATCATCGGCGCAGAAGCCAGAAGCGACGTCAGAGCGTCGCAATGCGCCGATGCCGCGATGAGCTGCCGACTACGCTGCTGCCAAAGCGTTTGGATGGGTAGATGGCATGTAGACCTGACACCTTCTTGACTAGCTGACCTGGGCTTGATTCTCATATTCTGTTGGGCCTAATGCTAAGTGGGCTACCAGGAGTTGAGAAGTATGTATGTTAGTATGTGTAGTATATACTTTATGTATTAAGGGGGTATATACCAATTTTTTGTGTAAAAGTTTTGTAGGTGCACCTGTCCGCCCCTGGTCGATCCATTCCTACAACTTCTGCTACTATGGTTATGGCGATAGATCAGACCATCAGACCTCCCGCCGAGCCTTTGGGTATGATAAAGGCTAACGCCAACAAGATGGCCATGAGTACCAACAACAACGACAAGAAGATGGCGGCCATCTTCCTCGACATGCATGCCGTTTTAGAAAAGATGATTGCGGATCAGGAGGAGAAGAAGGTACAACAAGAGGCAGCGGCAACACTGCTCCCCGTAGTCACGACGTCACATCAGGAGGCAGCGGTGGCGCCACCTCCAGCAGCCGCAGCGACACTTCAAGAGCCTTTGACGGCTCTATTTCCAACAGCTGTGGTGGTGCAACAGGAGAACGAGGAGTCAGTGACGCGCACCAAGGTGCAGCGGCGGCGACACATCACGCAGTGGAGGCAACGATCCTTCCCGCGCGTGTACGGATGTGCGTGCATACGGTCTATTGGGTGTGCCACATGAATACAGTGTGCATGGCGCGTACGTGTGTACATGGATACCCGTTTGCATGGGGACCAGGAGGAGCATGGGAGGAGGTGTGCATGCATGGGTGTGCTTGGATGGAAAGAAGAGGGTGTAGGAAGGAAGTCCTGCATGCGTTGGGTTTCATGGAAGGAAATTAGATTAATCCAACCTGGCTAGATATGATTTTTGAGCCAATTCCGAATCAAGGGAAGGACTCCTATTTTGACGCTACCAAATCAAAAGGAATCTGAGCTCTCGCATAGAAACCGATCTGGTGAAAAGTTTGTTTCCTGCATGGCCATGAGAGATAAGGTTCTTGTTGAATTTATAGGAGGAAAAGTAGCAGGAAATCTTGTTGTTTTTGTCGTGCATGCTGCTCGACTAGGGCCGCGCGTCCAAGACCAAAGTTGCACACCCTCCTTTCCTTGCGCGACCTTGGATGGCAGCCACCTGCAGTCTAAAGATGGAAGGATGGTGCATCTAAACAACATTGTGTTTTGTTTATTTGCACCTGAGTGTGCATGTCGGGTCGGGGCGTCGTGTCCTATCATCAACAAAGGTTGAAGGGTCTTCCAGGACTGCAACTAGTCAATCTAATTATGGCGAAACAAATTTGGGCATAGTTGCTTTCGTAGCTCAGTTGGTTAGAGCACCCGTTTAGTAAGCGGGAGGTCTTGAGTTCAACTCTCAACGAAAGCATATTTTCGTTTATAAAAAATATTTGTTAACCCTCACCTGCTACAGGAACAGTCTTCTTTTTGCGTCAGCTATTTTCTTGTCTCAGCGCAGCTGCACAGATCGTCATGAATGGAGAGATTACAATGCCTCTTTACGGAGCATATTTTTTTTGTCAAGTAAAGATCCTTCGTCACTTCTGGTGTCCTGTAAGTCTGTAGCCACAGAGGAAACAATAACCACAGTGGAATGGAGTAGCAGATGTGCAAAAACAAGATCCAAAATGATTTCAGCAAATCGCAACCAGTTGCAAAGCAGGGAAGCAGACAGTTCATTTCTCAAGCGCACATCCAGCCATCGGAGCTCTGCAATGATGGAAGAGCGGAAAGGCGCCCGTCTAATTGGACGGCCGGGTGCTCATCTGAGCCATATTTGCGGGCATTACCGCCGGCATCATCACCCAGGAACAGAAAGGGGGACGTCACTAAGCGCTAAGCAATGAGTCGATCTCGATCACAGAAAATGCAGAGATATTGGATCCTGCACTAACCAAAAGAAGAAGTGCAGATTAAAGGATCAGGAAAGGCTGGGGGCGAAATGCGAGCCTCTGATCCCGAAAATAACGATGCCTCGATACAATGATTGCGGGCGCGAAGGAGGTACGCGCGTCCACTTTTAGAATTGACGACAGACAAACGCGTGTGTCGATAGAAAGGCGATGCGGAGTCCAGGCGTTTGCGGTGACGAGAGAAGGTAGAAGAATGCCGTGACCAAAATGTAACTGTAAACACCTGCAGAGATCAATGGTAATGTCCTCATGATTTTAACTGTCCCTGTGAAAACGCAAACGCAAAGGATAATGTCTGCCACAAAAAGAGTTTTGCATCGGGCGCCTGGAGTCATAGTCATGCCGAGAAAAACACCATGTTCCCTCCATTCATTGTGACTGATTGATTGATTGGCGAGTGAGAACAGATGAACACCATAACTGAAAATTGCAAAATATGATAAAAACAATTAATGCTATGTACTCTCTTTTACAGCATGTTGACACCAATGGTAGCTAACATAAACTGCAACATTAGCCCCATTTTCGCCATTAGAAATGGTCTATGCAACTTTCGGCCGTTACTATCACAGAACATATCTTTTTTGATCAGATGTATCTCATTTCGTTAGCAACACTTCTCCGTAATTGACCGTCAAGAAAGAACCACCCTAACAGTTTGCTGCATCCAATCTGCCCCATGGTCAAGAAAGTATTGTTCACCTATGCTATTTCTTAGCTTGTTCTTCACATGATTCATTGCCAAAAATACCCTCTCTACACTTCCAGTAGTCACATGAGTAGTAAATAAATAAGTTTATAGCGATCTTGCTTCTTTGTCTCAACAAGTTTAATAGAGAGCTCACTGAGATTCTTCACTTCTCAAAACCTTGTATCTTGATGCATGTCACCGAGATCATCGGCGTAGAAGCCAGAAGCGACGTCAGAGCGTCGCAATGCGCCGATGCCGCGATGAGCTGCCGACTACGCTGCTGCCAAAGCGCTTGGATGGGTAGATGGCACGTAGACCTGACACCTTCTTGACTAGCTGACTTGGGCTTGATTCTCATATTCTGTTGGGCCTAATGCTAAGTGGGCTACCAGGAGTTGAGAAGTATGTATGTTAGTATGTGTAGTATATACTTTATGTATTAAGGGGGGTATATACTAATTTTTTGTGTAAAATTTTTGTAGGTGCAACTGTACCCCCATGCATCTACTCTAGCTCCGCCCCTGGTCGATCCATTCCTACAACTTCTGCTACTATGGTTATGGCGATAGATTAGACCATCAGACCTCCCGCCGAGTCGTTGGCCATGAGTACCAACAACGACGACAAGAAGATGGCGGCCATCTTCCTCGACATGCATGCCATTTTAGAAAAGATGATTGCGGATCAGGAGGAGAAGAAGGCACAACAAGAGGCAGCGGCGACACTGCTCCCGTAGTCACGACGTCACATCGAGGCGGCGGTGGCGCCACCTCCAGCAGCCGCAGCGACACTTCAAGAGCCTTTGACGGCTCTATTTCCAACAGCTGTGGTAGTGCAACAGGAGAACGAGCACTATTACAGAACAGACCTTTGGTCCCGGGCCTAAAGGGCCTCTAGTCCCGGTTATAGAGCCGGGACTAGGAAATCGGGACTAAATGTCTCACCTTTAGTCCCGGGTCCCAGGCCCGGGACTAAAGGCCGACCTTTAGTCCCGGTTGGTAATACCAACCGGGACTAAAAGGTCCGCTGGGCTGGGCCACGGGGCTGGCCCTTTTAATCCCGGTTGGTATTACCAACCGGGACTAAAGGTGTTTTTTTTTTTTGTTTCCATTTCAATTCATTATTGATTTTGGTTTTACAATTACATTAGGTTTTCAAATGCGTATTCTTCGCTGCTAATATATGTATACGCCCACATATAATTTAGTTTGGAACATTATTACACACAAATAAAGTATGAAACTATATATATTATGGAGCTATATATATGTATAATATATATATATATATATGCACATAAAATTTACAACATTATTCATGCATCCTTGGTATTTACAACACAAATGTTGTCCTCCACTTAAATGTCATACAAATGTTCGCTCCGGTTTGGCTTCAATTGTTCATCCGGGTTAAAGTAGATTTCGGTCTTGGGCTTGAGGACATGCTCATTAAGAAATCCTGCGATTGTCTCTTGAATTCCTTTGAGGCGGTCCATATCCAACACCTGTTCCTTCAACCATATCTCCTTCAATTTGCATTAAACGAAAGAAGTATTAATATACATAAGATTTATTTAATAGCAACAAATAAATAAAATGGATTTATTATATATACTTATTACGTACTTTCTCGCATCTGTAGATGGGTTCTTTTGCATACACCGTGAGGAACTTCATAAACGTAGTATCCACACAAATTGTTGCTGGTGGTACGCTGTAGTAGAACCCATTTGTCACGATATAAAAGATTACTCTCGTCATCCGCGCGTGAATGAAGCATGATAAGGTAAAGATGCGGGAGCTAGTACAACTTACATCCGATCGGTGTGGATCGGAAGTGGCGCTTTCGGATCCGGACGGTGTAGCCGAACGAACCAAGCCCAAACCACGCCTAATAAATCGGGATCCCGTCCCTTACAAGGTACCCACATTGGTCGACAAATTTACATGCATGTGGTCCAAGTACTTTGCTCAGATCCTCCTCGAATTCGAGAGAATGAACCGACCCTCCAACGGCTTCTTCGGACCTCGTACATTTCTACTCTTCCCGTTGTTGTCGCCGATCCGAGGGCTACGAATGTAGAAACACAAAGATTTAAATAAATATATTTATCGACAAATGAAATTATTCTCAATTTCATGTATACATAAGAGATTGTAGATAGACCTCGCCAAAGATTGTCTTGCTCATCTTCATAATCGGCAAAGCATCGACTCCGTCATCTACTTCTTGATTGTTGTCATCACCTTGAATTGGGCACCTTGTAAGGCGTCATTGTTGATAATATCCATCATGGCATCGTCCATGTTGTCATTTAATTGACCATTTCGTAAATATATGTGTAGGACGTTAGAACGGTTCGTGATCGGGTTATGATTTCGCATCAAGTGGCGTGCGGTTCGTGACATGCATCGACAAAAGAAAAACAACATATACATTCAATTTGCCGACTCCTGCAAAAATGATTTCTACTCGATGGCGGTCACAAAAGAGGGCTCATGGCGGGTGTTAGTCTTTGTCGTCGTCTCTTGCGGAGAAATGCACAGATCTATCTATCGAAGGTTACTATATGAAAACATAACACGCAATTGAACATCAACAACTTATCTAACCCACTAATGGCCTTGGCTAATTAGGGACATCCAATAGCTACTTCATCCTACTCAACGCCATATGCTCACACCGAGATGCAACACGAGAGGAGCTACATCATCTATACCACATTGCCACCGAGGCACCGACAACAATAGCGGCTAGCTAATCTCGTTTGCCTCCTCTATGAACCCGTATATTTTCTCTCTCTCGATCTCCTTTTCTGCTCCTGCAATGCGACAAGAGACAGAGGAGCTCACCGCGTGGAGGAGTGCGGCTCGGCAATGGTGGCGAGCTCTTCGGGCGGGCGGGTGGGGCCGATCCGGCCAAGGAGGGAGGAGCCGGGCGAGCCGGAGCGGAGGAGGAGGAGCCGAGTGGAGGTGGTGGCGGAGTGGGCGCCACGGGAGGAAGGAGGAGGCCGGGCGCGACGGCCGGAGCCGACGAATTAAGCGCGCGAGAGAGACGGCGAGGAGGCGGAAGGGTGGAAGAAGGGAAGAAGCCACTGTTGCTTAAGTACTGAGGGGGACCTTTAGTCCCGACCTTTAGTCCCGGGTGGTAATACAGACCGGGACTAAAGGCTGGACCTTTAGTCCCGGTGGTGCCACGCCCGGACTAAAGGTCTTCTTGTGGGACATATTTTCCAGAGAACCTTTAGTCCCGGGTCAGTGACCTTTAGTCCCGCGTGTCACTGACCGGGACTAAAGGTCCCCACTATTCGATTCCCGCCACAGTTTTCACAGTTTGGGTTTTGTATTAAGTTTATTTGTATAAATATGCTAATTCTTGTTAAATGCATAGTAAATTAAATACTAGGCATAAATTTTTTTAAAATAATAGTTGCATTTCCTTTTATCTTATTGACATTTCAAACGACTTTTATAGTGACCACAAGTTTGGGAAGTGAAGAGCCAACTATAAACAAAATGAAGGGCTCAAACCACATCTTGGGAATTTCATTTGAAGGCATAAATACTTGCTAAAAAATTTCAAGTCATTTTTACACCAGTGGAGAAGACATGCTTCACGAGGTACATGTGTCCTTTATCGAATAGGAATTTCATTTGAAACGATAAAAATAAGAAAAATATGATAGAAACATCCGAAGTTACAATTATTACATAAAATCTCTAATACACACTATTTATTAAACATCACTATATATCAAGCGGGCACAGTGGTGAACTTCTTCTTGACGTATGACCCTTGGTTATGATCATGCCGTAACCATGGAGTGTCCTCGGCATTTAGCAGGATGCTTGGGTCTTTGGTCACATGAAGGGCGGATTCGGTCATCCTTTCATAATCTTCTAACTTGTCGACTTGTCCTCAATTCCCACGATGTTTCTTTTCCCCGAAAGAACTATGTGGCGTTTTGGCTCATTGGTTGATTTGTCGTCGTTTTCCCTCTCTTGGGTTTTGTAGACATGTCTTTCACATAGAACACCTGATTCACATCAGCAGCAAGGACGAATGGTTCGTCTTTGTACCCAATATTGTTGAGGTCCACTGTTGTCATTCCATACTCCTTGTCGACTGTTACCCCGCCTCCGGTCATCTTCACCCATTGGCACTGGAACAAAGGGACTTTAAAATTAGGTGCGTAGTCTAGTTCCCAAATCTCCTCTATGCGGCCATAATATGTTTGCCTCTTTCCATTTGGGTGCATGGCATCTACGCGGACACCACTGTTTTGGTTCGTGCTCCTTTTATCTTGGGCTACGGTGTAAAATGTATTTCCATTTATCTCGTACCCTTTGTACGTGAGGATGTGCCACGATGGTTGCCTAGCCAACAAATACAGTTGCTCATCAATATTGTCATCACCCTGACATTCTTTTCGCAACCAACCGCTGAAAGTTTCCATGTGATGACGCCTAATCCAAGCTTCATTCTTCCTGAAACGGGATCGTAGGAACTCCTTGTGTACCTCGACATACGGCTCCACCACGGAGGAGTTTTGAAGAAGCGTGTAGTGCGCTTTATTGAAATAATCGTCCCCATCGATATATGTTTTCTTCCCTAGTGTTCCCTTTCCACTAAGTCTCCTCGTGTCGCGATTCAGAACACCAATCGGGTCAAGGTCGGGAATGAAGTCAACACAGAACTCAATGACCTCCTCTCGTCCGTAGCCCTTGGCGATGCTTCCTTCGGCCGAAACACGTTGGTGAACATATTTCTTGAGACTCCATGAACTTCTCAAAGGGAACATGTTGTGTAGGAACACAGACCGAGAATATTAATCTCCTTGACCAGTGAACTAGGAGGTGTGTCATGATATTAAAGAAGGATGGAGGAACACCAACTCAAAGTCGACAAGACATTGAACCACATCATTCAGAGAGTAGCTAGTTCCATTGGATTGATTGCCTTCGAGAAATTGCATTGAGGAATGCACATAGCTTCACGGTGGCAGACGTACATGTGGAGGTAGAATTCCTCTTAAAGCAACCGAAGCAATTGCGTCATAAGCACGTGGCGATCATGGGACTTTAAGTGTAGGAATTTCTTCTCGGCACATTTATTATCGCTTTATATTGGAGGAGAATCCAGATGTGACCTTGATCTTTGTTTAGGCATTCAAACATGCTTTCCTTCTCTTCTTTGCTAAGAGTGAAGCTAGCAGGTCTTAAGTAATGGCGTCCATCGTCTGCTTCTCTGGATGCAGAGTTGTCTCGTTCTTTCATGCGCGCAAGTCCCTGCTGCGTGCTTGAGTGAATCCTTAGACTTTCCATACACATCCATGAATCCTAGCAGTTCACACAAAGATTCTTTGTCGGTGCATCACGTCGATCGCGTTGCGGACCTCTAGGACTTGCCAATAGGGTAGCTCCCAAAATATGGACTTCTTCTTCCACATGGGTGCGTGTCCTTAGCATCTTTCGAACAGTTTGTTTGCCTTGTCCCTTTCCAAAGACTACTTGCACATCCTTGACCATATCAAGTACATCCTCCCGATTCGGTTTGCGAGGCTTGGTTCGGTGTTACGCCTTCTGTTAAAATGCTTGCCTTTCTTTCTTAGTTGGTGATTCATAGGAAGAAAACGGCGATGGCCAAGGTACCACGACCTTTCGACATTTTTTCAAATATATCTCATCAATGTCATCAAAACATTGTGTGCATGCATTGTATCCCTTGTTTGTCATCTGAAAGATTACTTAGAGCGGGCCAATCATTGATTATTACGAACAACAATGCTCGCAGGTCGAAGTGTTCTGTTTGTACTCATCCCACACACGTACACTGGTTTGCTCCATAAAAGCGGGAGTTCCTCAACTAATGGCCTCGGTAGACATCGATGTCGTTGCCGGGTTGCCTCGGCCTTGGATGAGCACCGGCATCATAATGAACTTCGCTTCATGCATAACCATGGAGGAAGGTTGTAGATACATAGAGTAATGTGCCAAGTGCTATGACTAGTGCTCGGTCCCCAAAAGGATTCATACCATCCGTATTTAAAGCGAACCTTAGGTTTCTTGCGTCATCTGCAAACTCAGAATTCTCTGTCTATTGCTCTCCACCGGGACCCATCGTGAGGTGTCTCAACATGTTGTCTACCTTACGGTCTTCTTTGTGCCATCGCGATAACTTTGCATGGTCCTTGTTTATGAACAGACGTTTGAGCGTGGTATTATAGGAGCATACCACATAACCTTGGCGAGGATTTTCTTCTGGGGCGTTCTTCGCCCTCAACATCGCGAGGTCATCTCGCCGATCTTATACCGCGACGCTTTGCATACGGGCATTCATCCAAATTCTCGTAGTCCTTGCCACGATACAGGATGCGATCATTAGGACATGCATGTATCTTACGGATTTCTAATCCCAAAGGCGACGACTTGCTTTGCTTTATGCGTAGTGGCGGGCAATTCGTTAGGCTTGAAGCATCTTTTTGGATCTTGATAATTGCCCAAATGCCTTGTCGGATACACCATTCATGCCTTCCATTGTAGCAACTCGATGTTGTACCCAACTTTTTGCCCATCTTGACGGACGGTATAGTAATTTCTTGTGATCCTCTAGCATGCGGTCAAACTTAGCCTTCTCCTTTTCAATTTCGCAATCTCTTTGTGCATCACGAATGACATCACTAAGAGCATCATCTTGGCCGAGTGTGTCTTACGCCTGCCTCTTCTTCAGCTTCGCCCATTGCAGTATCATCGAAGTCACCGTATTGAGCAATAATGTCGTTAGGGTCCAATTGTTCTTCTTCACCTTCTTCTATTATAACCCTAGTTTCTCCGTGCTTGGTCCAACAAATATAGTTTGGCATGAAACCCGACTTCAACAAGTGTGAGTGAAGACTCCTTGAGCTAGAATATTCCTTCAAATTCTTACAGGGCACATGGATGACACATGAAACCATCCCGCTTGTTTGCCTCGGCCACTCTTAAGAAATAATGCACGCCATCAATGAACTCTTTGGAGCGGCGATCGGCATTGTACATCCAATGGCGTGTCATCGTCTGCATTATATGACATATCACATAATTAAATTTCAAGTTTCAAATTTTTCCCAGATAGTACACATGATAGAGAGGCTACCCAAATTTTTTTAGAATTTTTGAAATTAAGATGAATTTATTTTGAATTTTCAAAGAATCAGCACTATTTGACAGCGTTTGCACTAGGAGCTTCGCCTTGCCCGTATGGAGTGTCCGTGGCGACAACGGCTGTCCGGCTCTGTGACGAACAGCAAAACAGCAAGCTTAAGGAGAAGGGACATCAAGTTAAATGATAATTAATAATTAACTAAATTGCCCAAAGTCATTAAGGGTGAATGACCCTAGGTCAACAATCAATCCAAAAGGCAAACAATAACTAAGTGATTAAGCTAATTAAGAGATTAACTAATTACTTAATAATTAAATATTAAACTTATTTATTAAAACAAAATTAATATTTATTATTTTTACCCAATAGGTTGGATCTGATAAGATAAGACTTATCTCATCAAACACCCCTCAAAGCTTAACCTAACTAACACATGTAAAAGTTATTTTTCATTTATTTAAATAATTATTAAATAAGGTGAAAATAAAAGTCTTCAATTGATCCCAAAATTTTTGTACAGATAGTTCATAGCCTAATTAGATGGCAAAACAATTTTAGAATTTTTGGATCATTAATTTAGCCTACAAAATTCATGGAATAATAATTAAATAAATAAGCATAAAATAGGTATAAATTCAACTTTGTCCAAATAGTCTTAAAATTTTTATATGGACTGTTCACAGTGTAACTTAGTGGAAAAACAAATTTCATGATTTTTGGAAATTTATTGTGGCCTACAAAAATCATGAAAGTTCTATTTATAAATTAATTGGCAATTTTATAACATATAAAATTATTCAAATTTCACATTTCATATTTTTCATAATGGACGGCAGGTTAGCATCGAGCTTACCGCGAACACGCCGGTGAATACGGTTGAGTGAATGAGCGGCTCGGTGGTGGTGGCAATGGCGTGTGTGCGTGTCCCGGCGGCGGCGACGGCGTTCCGGCTCTGTGATTTAACGTCGAAGCAGGAGTTTAAATAGAAGGACATTTAGTCGGTTGGTGTTACTAACAAAAGGGACTAAATGCCAACCTTTAGTCCGGGTTGGTACTACAATCCGGAACTAAAGATTTAGTCCGGATTGTAGTACCAACCGACTAAAGGTTAACATTTAGTCTGGTTGGTAACACCAACCGACTAAAAGTCCTCCTGCAAAGCTCGCCATCAGAGCCGTTGGGCAGGGGACTTTTAGTCCCGGTTGGTGTTACCAACCGGGACTAAAGATCTTTTTGGTCTCGGACGCAATTTTCTCCGAGACTATTGTCCATTTGGCAGTTCGACCAAAGGTCTGTTCTGTAGTAGTGGAGGAGTCAGTGACGCGCACCAAGGTGCAGCGGCGGCGACACATCACGCAGTGGAGGCAACGATCCTTCCCGCGCGTGTGGATGTGCGTGCATACGGTCTATTGGGTGTGCCACATGAATACAGTATGCATGGCGCGTACGTGTGTGCAAGCTATACATGGATACCCGTTTGCATGGGGACCAGGAGGAGCATGGGAGGAGGTGTGCATGCATGGGTGTGCTTGGATGGAAAGAAGAGGGTGTAGGAAGGAAGTCCTGCATGCGTTGGGTTTCATGGAAGGAAATTAGATTAATCCAACCTAGCTAGATATGATTTTTGAGTCAATTCCGAATCAAGGGAAGGACTCCTCGTTTGACGCTACCAAATCAAAAGGAATCTGAGCCCTCGCATGGAAACCGATCTGGTGCAACTGCTCGACTAGGGCCGCGCGTCCAAGACCAAAGTTGCACACCCTCCTTTCCTTGCGCGACCTTGGATGGCAGCCACCTGCAGTCTAAAGATGGAAGGATGGTGCATCAAAACAACATTGTGTTTTGTTTATTTGCACCTGAGTGTGCATGTCGGGTCGGGGCGTCGTGTCCTATCATCAACAAAGGTTGAAGGGTCTTCCAGGACTGCAACCAGTCAATCTAACGATGGCGAAACAAATTTGATCATAGTTGCTTTCGTAGCTCAGTTGGTTAGAGCACCCGTTTAGTAAGCGGGAGGTCTTGAGTTCAACTCTCAACGAAAGCATATTTTCGTTTATAAAAAAATATTTGTTTAACCCTCACCTGCTACAGGAGCAGTCTTCTTTTTGCGTCAGCTATTCTTGTCTCAGCGCAGCTGCACAGATCGTCATGAATGGAGAGATTACAATGCCTCTTTACAGAGCATATTTTTTTTGTCAAGTAAAGATCCTTCGTCACTTCTGGTGTCCTGTAAGTCTGTAGCCACAGAGGAAACAATAACCACAGTGGAATGGAGTAGCAGATGTGCAAAAACAAGATCCAAAATGATTTCAGCAAATCGCAACCAGTTGCAAAGCAGGGAAGCAGACAGTTCATTTCTCAAGCGCACATCCAGCCATCGGAGCTCTGCAATGATGGAAGAGCGGAAAGGCGCCCGTCTAATTGGACGGCCGGGTGCTCATCTGAGCCATATTTGCGGGCATTACCGCCGGCATCATCACCCAGGAACAGAAAGGGGGACGTCACTAAGCGCTAAGCAATGAGTCGATCTCGATCACAGAAATTGCAGAGATATTGGATCCTGCACTAACCAAAAGAAGAAGTGCAGATTAAAGGATCAGGAAAGGCTGGGGGCGAAATGCGAGCCTCTGATCCCGAAAATAACGATGCCTCGACACAATGATTGCGGGCGCGAAGGAGGTACGCGCGTCCACTTTTAGAATTGACGACAGACAAACGCGTGTGTCGATAGAAAGGCGATGCGGAGTCCAGGCGTTTGCGGTGACGAGAGAAGGTAGAAGAATGCCGTGACCAAAATGTAACTGTAAACACCTGCAGAGATCAATGGTAATGTCCTCATGATTTTAACTGTCCCTGTGAAAACGCAAACGCAAAGGATAATGTCTGCCACAAAAAGAGTTTTGCATCGGGCGCCTGGAGTCATAGTCATGCCGAGAAAAACACCATGTTCCCTCCATTCATTGTGACTGATTGATTGATTGGCGAGTGAGAACAGATGAACACCATAACTGAAAATTGCAAAATATGATAAAAACAATTAATGCTATGTACTCTCTTTTACAGCATGTTGACACCAATGGTAGCTAACATAAACTGCAACATTGGCCCCATTTTCGCCATTAGATATGGTCTATGCAACTTTCGGCCGTTACTATCACAGAACATATCTTTTTGATCAGATGTATCTCATTTCGTTAGCAACACTTCTCCGTAATTGACCGTCAAGAAAGAACCACCCTAACAGTTTGCTGCATCCAATCTGCCCCATGGTCAAGAACTTCCAGAAACTGAAACCAGTCAATTTAACCATTGTATAATCAGCTTCCAATTAACCTACCAGTATATTAATCAAGATTCAACTGAAGAAACGAGAAGCATTCTGAAGAATCTCCCTATACACATGCCTCAAATAATTGCAGGTCTGCAGCTAATCCTCTTTGTCTATTTCTTGAACCATAAGTTTAACTGATAGGAACCGGTGATGATGTCCTCTTGTCTGAACTTAAGAGCGCAGAATGCGTAGACATACACTAGAGACCTTCAGTTCAAGGAAGCACCCCAAGATTCTCAACCCAATTACGAAAAGGACATTATTTAAACTTCAAAAGGGATTATGATCATGATACGATACAAACCATTGTCCACCACTTGGAGTTAAACTCCAAGTGAGGAACATGGAGGGAAAGGACCAGACCAGGAAAAAGGGTCAGCTTGTGGATTCAAAGAACCATAACCACATCTGATCCACTTTTAGCCAATCATGTAACAGCAAAATTAATGGATTGCGCAAAAATTGCAACATAGAAGCCTATTATGATTTGTGAAAAGCACGAATTCGAGCATCTAAATAATCCAATCATGCTAATCATTACCCTTACCAAAACAAACGTATAGAAATATTAAGATACAGATGTACAAAAGCTATAAAGCTACCAGGCCAATTTGGGCATGAATCTAATCAAACTAAGCATTGCAATTGCAGATAAAATAATATACATGGTTGCATTTCGTAAGAATCCTCGGCATATCCGCATGTCCCACTGAAATAAATCCTGAGCCAACTTGGGCAAAGATATGTGTTTCATCTGAGAATAACTGATTAAGTCCAACCATTGAAAGCATCACGCCACATTAACGAACAGAAACAAAGTACTGAAGAAACCATACTGAACATACAGTAACAACATTGCATCCTGAAAACAATGGAAATTCCATAAATCCAACCGTGTGGTCCACGCTTTGATCGTTTCAACCTCAAATGAACTAAGTACCCAAGATACTAAAAAAAACCTCTAATTGTCAGTTCTGAAGTTACACTGCACCAAACCTAAACAAGCATTTAGCGGTCCTCCTAAAAAAATCTAACCAGAACAATCAATGGTGCCTCCAAGAAAGGCAAGCATGGCATAAATTAGGCCAAAAGTTAAGTCCCGACCGTAATCCAGATTCCAGACCACATTAGTCACACCACAGCAACCGTTCAGCTACGAGCAATGATTAGAGAAATGAGCAAAGAACTTCACCTGCATTACACTCACACCAAACCAAATTTAAGCAGGAACCGCAACGAACAACGCAAGAACCAAACCACATTATCTTATGTTCTTATTCGAACCTTGAGAAACAGCAACACATGAAGGAATGAGCAAATAGTTCAGATTTAACTCTTGTACTTAATTCAAGCGGGACATGGAGAGGAAGAGCATTCCAAGAATGTAGCCACATTAACCAATCGAGCTCTCCAAGCAAATTTGGAATTGCAAAACTGGTAGTAAAGTTTAGACTTTAGAATTGACGAGGGTCCAACTTGAACAGGGTTTAGAATCCAACCACATTGCAGCCACTAAAGAACTACCCGAATTAGCTTAAAATTCCCCCACCTTTCTGTCCTCTACTGCTCTCTAAACACCAAAACTAGAAAGAAAAAAAATACTAAAAGGATTCCAACTTCGGAGGACTGCGCAAAGATACCCTCCAATACCACCCATCAACTTACACTAGAGAAAAAAAGAACCTTGAAAAATTCACCAAGAACACGTCGAGCGGCCGGCGCCAAGAATGCCGTAGATCCGTACAATACGCCGCCGCCTCCAACCGTATGTATACGCCGTATATACGGAAGCACGTACGTACGCCTGCTCCTAAGCCCCTAACCTTCTTCCTTCCACACCTCTCGCCGCTAGTAGTAGGAATAATGCCTGGCTCCATCCTGTCTGCCTTTGGTGGTGGAGGCGGCGCCCTCCTGCGCCTACATTGGACGGGACGCCCTCATGCGGAGGGCGATTGGAGGGCGAGGGGGACGAAGGGCAGTTTGGTCATTTGAGGGGGTGGTCGCCGGCTCGCCATGAGAGGAGGCGAGGGAAGGAAAGGAGAGGGAGTCGGAGACGAAGAAACGTTCTGCTTTATCCAAGGTCGAGGGGTCTGTGAGACTGTGACTGTGTGTATGTGTATGTGTATGTGTATGTGTACGTGTAGCTTGTGAGGTTCAAGGTATGCAGACTTGGTCTATAGACCGATGTGAGCAAGGCCGTTTTGCTACCAGGGGATGCTGTGTAGGAACAATTTGCTCTTAAGACTTTTTTGAAATAGAGGCCAGGCCATGATTTCGTGAAATATTTTTAAGGTTTTATGTTATTATTATTGTTATTATTATACTACGATAGCATGCCGCCTATTTGTTTGGCTATAATCAAACTGCTAGTTTATGCTCTAAAAGCATCCTCCTAGTTTGTATTCTGTAGGAAAAGACATATTAATATGCTGTTTTTCAGAACCATTTGATGAGAAGAATTTGATATTTGAGTTAATGGGCTGATGATTCCTAAGAATTTTGTGAAACATTTTCGAAGTTTTTCTATCAACAATTTATCATACCGTAAGATGTATTCCTTTTGTGTCATATCAACATACTAGTTTATTCTTACAAAAACTATGCTAATTTATAGGAAATGGTAGCTGAAGCGAGGCAAAACACACATGTGATATCAAGGCAGAAGTAATTTAGTTTTCCAAACAAGAATATGTGATATGTGCATTATATCGTGCGTGGTAAAATCATCTCCTTAAAAATGGTTTATTCACTTTTGTCGCGGTTATTGCAATTCACAAGTCAATAAAAAGAAAAGGTCTGTCTATACAAGATTCGATTGTTTTCTCAGCTCAAAACTGTTAAATTTTAGTTCATTTATAACTTTAATATACATAAATTACAATAATTTATTTATATAATTTTTATTCTTGGCCAGTGTAATTATTATTGAAAGTATTAATAACTCATATTTCCATCACATGATTCAAAATCTAACATATATTTTGAGATATTGAGATAAAATAAAGATAAAAAATAAAATTCTATACCGTGGCAAACTCGTTTTGTTCCGAAAAAAATTATGATAAATTCAGACACAAATCATCGTATGATAAGAAGTACAAATCTCAAAACATATCGTGTGATTAAAAATTTAACTATTTTAACAAAAAACAGTTAAATATTGTTTAGCAAATCACAAAAGAGAGTTAGCTGCTTATACGAACTATGTCTAGGGACGAGAAGCAAGAAGCATGATGCGGAAGGTTCTGCCGGTGTAGGTCCTTTGGGGCCCACAGCAGATAGAGCGCGTCGCGTGGGGCCTCCAAAATTCTCAACTTGGAGGTGGGGAGGTGGGCTGGGAGGGCCCCTTGCTTTCAGTTTTCTGTTGGTGGGGCTGCACAAAAGACATTCCTCCCCTCCATGGCTTTGTTTCCATGCGTTTTTACCTCTCTAGCTTCGCTTTAACCCCGAAGCACCCAAATGTAAGAGGTTTTCCCTCATTTAGTTTTTTAAAATAAATAAAACAGTACATATAACCTTTTCATGTTCAAAATGATAAAATTACCACCTCTACCGCACTTTCAATCCATGGAAGCTACCTACGCCGCTCAGTAAGATGGCATGCGAGCGTGGCAGGTGGCCTGCGCACATTACGACCACAGACAGTCACGTTCCTACTGCGAATTGGGAGCACGATAAGTGGCCTGTCGTGGTCTAGGAGCGGGACAGGTGGATTCCAAGGACTGAGAGTGCATTAGATGTCTGTTGTGGTGTTATTTTTATAATTTCGTAGCAACCATAGCTACTTTTGGTATGCAAATAAAAAAAACAAATCAATTCAGCAAAGATTCCAAATGTACAGCCCACAACGCGCCTTGTCCTCTCACCGTCTCTTTCACTCAACAGTGGTATATGACGATCAAAGAGGAAATGACAGTGCTGCATGAACATATATTATTATTTAACAGATTGTGTTTTAAATACTTGGATAAATAAATACTTTACTTGTTCATCACAGGATGTCGGCAGACATTTTATAATATAAAAATGAGTTTATTGGATGGTGTTTTCTCACATTTCAGATTTTGCAATGTAATTTGTGTGCCATTTGGTTGTCCAAAGAATGTTCTGGTGCCATGACTATACGTGGAGAAAGAAGCCAACCGTATATATGATATGATCATCGAACGGAAAGGTATTCATAAGAATTAGGAATTGTATCCTCGGCTAGAAATTGTACCGTCAAATATAATTTAATTATATTTAATTACACTAATTTAATTACAGTCCACTTCTTATATTAAAAAAACCCAGCGACATCATGTACGGCTGGATCTCTACATGGCAAATTGACCTAATAAATGGCAATAGTGGAGACCCAGGTCCCTTATCGAGTTTACTGGGAAAATAATATAAGAGTACAAGCTAAGCATGGAGATCTTTATTGTCGTAGACACAACGAGAATGAGATTACAAAAGATCATGGACATGATAAATTATATAGAGAGCGTTATTAGAACTTATTGCTTAGCACATTACACAGGTTACCTCATTTATAGTTATTGAAGGGGTAGTAGTTAATACCGCTAAAGACGTCTTATGTCTTCACGCATGTTTTTTCGTTGAGTCTTGAACCATCATCTCTTTTAGTCAACTATCGTAAGTTGACAGATATGCTAATAACTGCTCCCACGTTAGTCCGTGAAAAACTACTATGTCTCCCGACCAATTTACTGGTCGGGGATAATCCAAATCGTATGACTGGTCGTGCAGTGTCCACTAGTCAAAGTGGTTTGCGACCAGTTTGACCGTAACAAAAGAGATTAAACTTCCTTTTAATACTGATCGTAGGTTCGTAACTGTTATAAAGTGGGCCCTTAATATGTAGGTCTGCTTTCACATAAACTCTGACCGAAAAATATTGACTTAGTCAAGAATCATTGTCATGTTGTTTTTTTAGCGAAAACGTATTGTCAAAATAGATGTTTCAAAATGTGTGTAATCATACGTTTAAAACTTTGACTACTTATATGCACAAAAGTACTCAGACTTGTGACATGGAAGCAATATTACTAAACTGATCATCAAAACTACTTATACGAAACTATATTTTTAGTAATTTTTACTAAACATATAATTACAGAAATGTAGTGGCCTGAACGTGTGAAACGACGAGTAAAAGAGAGCCAGGGTAGCATGACACAATGCTGTCGGGCTGCCAGAACCAATTAACCCACTTCACTCTCCCATGGCATGACAGTCTCTGCCACGACTTAGATGGTCAATTAATCAGCCAACCGATAACGCGAACTCCAAAAACACAGGTTTTAATCATCACTGTCATGAGACCCCAACCTAACCTGAAGCACCATGAATAGCTCGACGAACGATGAGCACGGCGGCAGTAAACGGCCGGACCAGTGGTCACGCAACTACACGAGCCGAGACGCAGAGGCCGGCCGGGTGATCCTCATCCGAACAACTAGGGCCGGAAATGAGCCGAACCAGACTCTGCTTGTTTCGAGCACGAGTCAGGAAGGTGGCTTAGCTCGGCTCGGCTCGAAGGAAGGTTTGAGCCGGCTGGTGAGCAATGAACAGGCAGCCTCATCGGTGGCCCAAACAAAGATATTGTCGCTGTTCAGGTTTCACAGAGATAACCACAGATTTTCTCATGA
Source organism: Hsuehochloa calcarea (assembly GCA_036346395.1). Classification (NCBI taxonomy): domain Eukaryota; kingdom Viridiplantae; phylum Streptophyta; class Magnoliopsida; order Poales; family Poaceae; genus Hsuehochloa; species Hsuehochloa calcarea. The sequence continues at coordinate 36,501,278 of CM070597.1, forward strand.
ACTAATTCCACCAGAATCCCAAATAAGCACGGATCTAAACAATATTATTTGGAACACCAAGAATCACAATCCAACATAAAATCCTCGTTCTAGCAGTTTGTTGCTCACTGCTCAAATCTGAAACGAGGACAGCTGTAGGCGCTTAGGAATGATAGAGGTCCGGAGACTCAGGACAAAAAGCGGTGTCAGCGCTTGGAGACGATGGTGGGAACTGGGAGGACAGAGGGTGGTGTTGGAGCTTCTTGCCTCGCTGTGAGGGGGTTGGAGGTGTTGAATATATAAGCATTTTTTGAATTACTTTAATCCAGAAATATAATAGATGAAACATATGCATAAAGCAGATCACAAAGAACACTATAGGAATACCAGATTCAGATTCTAGAAGAACAGAAACTAGCAATTCTATCTCAGTGTTCAAGACAACAATAAACATTAAAGCAAAACAAGTAACTAGAAAGATATAGGCATACCCAGATTCAGAGGAAGATGCAGCAGTGTTATTGATGATTACGTCGTTTGTCATGACGTAGTGGTAGTAGTAGTACGGTTGATGTAGAGTGTAGTAGCAGGCAGTTGATGTAGAACGTAGCAGAGCGTTGATGATGTAGACGTAGCAGCGAGCAGTCGCGCAAACGCTCCCCAAAAACCTTATTCGTCCTCGCTCGTGCAAGCCTTCGATGATGAGGGTTCCGGAGGCCTGCTCTCCCGGTGCGACCGTACACGCGTCTCGCCGAGATGGAGATTGCCAGAGACAACAACAAAGAGACTGTGGAACTATATTGTGGAAAATCACCAAAAGAAGCAGAACTGCACTGTTCCTTTTACAGCCAAAACTCAGAGTCCAAAGGCCAACAGTTGGCAGGAAACCAAAGGCCAACAGTTACCAGTCGCCAGAAACTAAAAGCCAACAGTTGCCAGAAGTTAAAGGTGAACAGTTACCATTAAGGACCAGTACGTTGTTTTTTAATGGCAAAAAATAAAGAGACTAGAGACCAACAGTCGCCATCAATGTCAGAGCGTTTCGATTTTCGAATAGATAAAGAAAATCGCGCCCGCACTTGCACGCACGGCGAGGCGAGGCGAGCGAGCGCGGGTGTGTTGTCTCTTGGCTCTCTCCAATTTCACAAGAAGAGGTCTCACATTCCACCTTATAAACAGGTGCAACTCCCCTTTAATTGTCCATATGGGACTAAATAATTTAGCACAAGCATATAGGCTTTTGAGATTTACCAGGAATTAAATTGAATATTATAATATGAGCCTAGCCCATTTAATTCCAACAGGAGGGAGGCGGTGGCCACGCAAGGAGGGGGGCACGAGGACACGGCCAGGGGGGATGGCGGATGGCGGATGGGGCGGCGGTGGCGGGCTGGAGGGCAGCAGACACGGTGGGAGAGGGAGTGGAGTTAGTGCGGTTGGGCTTTTGTGGCCGGAAGCACAAGCCAATGAGCCGCACAAGCGAGCTCGAACCTGGCTCATTTCCTTTGCGAGCCAAGAAAGAGCTCGACTCGGTTCGAAAATGCGCGAGCTCAAGCCAAGCCAACTTGGCTCGGAATGAGCTCGAGCTAACTCTAGCCTCGAGCTATTTTTCCACCCCTTGCAACCTGGCTCGTTTCCTTTGCGAGCCGGAGAAAGAGCTCGACTCAGTTCGAAAATGCGCGAGCTCAAGCCAAGCCAACTTGGCTCGGAACGTCTAGCCTCGAGCTATTTTTCCACCCCGTGCAAACAACTTCCGATCATTTTGCTCTCATCGCTTCTCCTCCCAGTCCCCCAGGCACGGCACGAACCGGATTCAATTCACCGCAGAGACTTGAATAAACGTGCACACGCTCCACCTCCCGATCTCCGTTCTCACGCAAAACCAAATGCAGACGAGCTTCATCGGCAGAAGACTGGCAGCATCCTTGGGCAGAGCACGCGGCCTTGAATCTCGATCGGTGCCGCTTGCTTGACCACAACGACGCTAAGAGGGTTTCAGGTTTCAGGTTTCAGGTTTGCTTGACCACAAGGACGGTTTCAGGTTTCAGGCTCGGCAGCAGCAGCACTAAAAGTGAGGTGTTTGGATGGACGCCCGCAGTAAACACCGGCTGCCGGTGCGTGATGTGACCCGTCCATGACATGGTAACATATAATGCCTGGACTTCTCGGCGCATGAGGGGACACCACTGTATCGCTGAGCCATTTTCAGCGCTCCCAGGCGCCCACTGGCTCCTGGGCCTCACAACCTTGGACCTGGCTGCGCCTGCACGGGGCTCGTGTATTGCTTGCCGCGGCACCCTGGCTCTTTGACAAAATCATTTAATGCTGGAAATGCGTTCGCGCAGTGCAAGTCAGCAGGTGTAGCGTACGATTGCACCCCTTCGGTTGCCGAAGATACAGATACTACTTACTACGTGCTACATAATAATGGTTTGTTCACAGGATTTTTCTTTTAAGAACCATGATCACACGAACTTCAAAGAAAACAGTTCAATTTTTATAGTAATTGGAAGAAGAAAAAAATCACGTGTTTCTAACCGGGCCTAGAAGTTGCAAAAGCATGAACTGGAGCTTGCTGATCCCTCTAATGTCCTTTCATGTGTTTGTCTTCCTATTGACTCAAACACCTTTTCCTATATTTTCTCTCTGTTTTCAGTTCCTACCACCGCATTTTTCTCTGTCTTTCGATTCCTTTGCTTTCACTGTTTCCATGCGTTTCAAACATACATTGAACACCTCAACCGACAATAAAAAGGTAGCACAAGTTGATCGGATACTGCAAGCTGGCCTGTACTGAGTTTGCCTAGAGTAAGTTGGCAGGTTGTTAATTAGCACAATTTTGGATTGGGCGTGCACTACACCCGCCCTGGTTCAGGCTCCATACTAGAGGGAAGAGCCCAAATAGTAGGGTGGCAGTGCTGATTTTATTTGCGTTGGACTCGATTCTCCCCATCGCCCGAGCTCCACGATGCAAAAGGCCCAAATGATTGGCCCATATGGAGTTGCCTACTTACGTTAGCACACGGTACACGACCGCGCTGTGGTCATGTGGTGGAGTGCGCTGTGCACGGCTGCACGCGACCATGTCCCACGGCACATGCGCGCGCCGTCCACAGTTCCACGGTTCCACCTCCGCACCGCATTGAACCCTTGATTAGCGGGCCGCACTCGTGCCGACCGATGGCCGATCCCGCGCGAGCCGTTGCGTAGCGCTGTGCCTCGAGCTGCGCTCGCGAGCGACGCGCGCCTGACTTCCGTCGCCGCCGAGCGCACCGTGGCCGCATTTTAGCTGAACCGGCCGGCCGCCGCGCGCTACGCCTACACGCACCGCTGGCGCTACGCCTATTAAAGTCAACACCATAACCATTCAGCAACTTTTCTACATTAAAGCAGGTGTATAGAGTAGAAATACTATAAGAACTATAATTTAACTGGACTTTTAATAAAACTCTAGATTATCATTTTTCAACTCCTGCTCTTGATTTTTGAGAATCAACTTATCTGTTTGGCTAGTAGATTGGCTCTAAAAATCATAAGTATTTGTGTCTTACACCTTTGTATTTGTACACAAATCATTATTATTATTTTCACTTTTTTGAAGAACATATGAATGTATATAAAATTATACAAAGTGCGACTACATCACTCCTGAGAGAGAGAGAGAGAGAGAGAGAGAGAGAGAGAGAGAGAGAGAGAGAGAACATCTTTTGCTCTTAGTTGTGTTGTCAATTTGGTATTGAGTTAGGAAGGAATTCATTCCTAGTTGAATTGTATCTCAATCATTTGTATTTGTACACGATTTTTTGATTTTTTTTTCATGGGAGAAACATTGCACATCAATCACGTCCCTCTGAACAATTATAATCTGGACAAAATGTTCATTGCACATTTGACATCAATCATAAACTATTAACATACATATATAAAGATTTTCACGTTATACATAGTATTTATACATCCTGGAGAGAAGATGTTTAGAGATGTATGAAATTATCGTACACGTGCTGAATTGACAAGGTCAAATATTTGCAACACTTACAGGCACCTGTTGCTGTCACAATAGTCATGGAATATAGTAATAGATTTTAACAACACTGGGTAACTGCACAATTTGGAAGTCCTTGTGCTAACAAGATAAGATAAAATTATATTATATATGAAATGGTTAATTCTGGTGATAGAACTCAAAATTTACATTTTTAGGGGAACTGAATGGTAAGAACTTGAAATCAAAGAACATTTGAAGAAGGTATGTCGGTAGAGATTTCATACACAGACAGCAGTGTACCTTTTAAATGGCTTCTCTTGATCTGGGTGGCTAGGCTTAAAGCATCACTTGCATCTCCCGTTCCATTGTCCACATTGCCATGCACACCACTTGAAGCGTCGATGGTCAGGTACTGCAAGGGGTTGCTAGGGACATTCTCGAGGACAACATTTACCATGGAACTCTCTGAACTGGTCAGCCTACTCTTCTGTCTTGGCGAATTTATCATAGAGCGTATTACACATGTTTCAAGTACTGAACAAGAAAGCATAGGATTGCAATAGACATAAGTAAAAGAAATGGGCAGACCACAAAATTAATTTAACACTAGAATATCGGCATCAATTTAGTTGTTTCATCATTCCTCTCCAAAGAAGTCTGGCAAGCATAACTATTACAAAATCTATCACATACCAGCTACATGACAACATGATGGCACATACTGAACTGAGTGTCAATGACACATTACAAAGCATTAAGACGTCTCAGGTTTGTATGCTCTTAAAGATTGGAAGCTCCCCTTGTTTCCCACATCCAGTGGGCAAGTTCCTATATCTCCATTCAGCCCACTCTCTATTTTCTTGCACTTGTTCCCGGTGTGTCCTTGTCGGCCTGGTTGGGTTTGGTGTCCAGGTTACCTCGTGTGGGATAAAACTATCTACCCCATGAAAGAGAATCCAATTGTGAAGATTGCAACAAGCAAGGACAACATGTACTTGTGTTTTAAATGGAAAAAGGGCCGAGCATCGTCAAGAAACTTAAATATGTTCTTCAGTGATCCCAGGCACGCTCAACTGTAACCCTTAGTTGCGAGTGTCTTAGATTAGATTAAATAGTTCCTTCACATCTTCTGGAAGGTTATCACTACCCACTCTTTCAGGAGGTATCGAACACCACGGAAGAGTGGTAAGAACCCAGGCTTTGCATCATAACCACAATCAACCAAGTATTATTTTCCTACAACATTATGACATTACTGTTTTATTACGGAAAATTTCATCTTACAAGGGTGTGTATTGTAGATATTTACTAGAGACTACCTTCAGGGAGAACAAAACCATTTGGTCGTTGCAAGGCATCAGCAAGAACAACATCATCATGTGCTGAGCTCTCCCAACCAGCTCTGTGTGAACAAGCTGTCATCTCTTCTCGTGATCTGAGGACCCAACGGTGGGCAGCAGGCAGGTAGGTGGGCGTGACCGAGACATGCTGATAGGTACAAGCTACCGTTTTCCTTCTTGTTCTGCTGTTTTAACTACAGCCCAGCCCATCCAGCATCCCCTCCTTCCTTCTGTTCATTTGTGAAACCAGCAACGGATGAACACATAAAGCACGTGACAAACGAAAGCAGAAAACACGCACCAAGTACAAATTAAATCAGCCTTGTAAACTACATGGCCATAGAAGTTTTTTCCCATCGCAGAAAATTATCTTGTGTGGGATCAGAACTGTCGACGATCAAGCTGTCAATCTTACGAAACAAAATGAGAAAAATGGTTGAAAATCTTTGAAGAAAAATAGGGTTATTCTTTATTGCAATGAACTCGCTATTACAAGGGTGTCTTTGGCAAGGTGACAAACTAACCATAATTACACTGAGTATATTGCTTAGTGTACTTCGGATCGAATATAATTGCTTGTGTACCAATGAATTGGCTTCTGGCTCCCCTTTGTTGTTCGTCATCCACCCTTAAATATTGGGTGAAGAGGCGGCAGTTACTCTTGAAGAAGACACTTTTTGAAAGTAACGCGTCTGGTCGGGGAGACAGTTATAGTTAGCAAAATACCAATTGATCGTCGGTTAGTATCAATTGAAGACGAAATTGTGTAGTAGTTTTTGTCAGTGACTTAGGGCCGAAAAGCATCATGTAGTTTGGGGCAAATATGACTTGTCCCATTCATCACACGGACCACACGGACCACACGAAATATACCTAGAATCAGATCCAAGTTTTAGTTCAAAAGACTCTTCAAGCAGTTACCTGGTAGGGAGATAGGTACAGTGCCTCTCCGACAAGGGTATTCGTAGAGCAACCTCTGGGATTCTCATGACCACAGGGGTCTAATGTTAAAGGAATATTAAGGAAATTAATCTTCATCAGCTAGCCCTGAACTTTTAAGTTGATTTGTAATATGAATCAATCATTTGTATTTGTACACGATTTTTGATTTTTTTTTTTAATGGGAGAAACATTGCACATCAATCACGTCCCTCTGAACAATTATAATCTGGACAAAATGTTCATTGCACATTTGACATCAATCATAAACTATTAACATACATATATAAAGATTTTCACGTTATACATAGTATTTATACATCCTGGAGAGAAGATGTTTAGAGGTGTATGAAATTATCGTACACGTGCTGAATTGACAAGGTCAAATATTTGCAACACTTACAGGCACCTGTTGCTGTCACAATAGTCATGGAATATAGTAATAGATTTTAACAACACTGGGTACCTGCACAATTTGGAAGTCCTTGTGCTAACAAGATAAGATAAAATTATATTATATATGAAATGGTTAATTCTGGTGATAGAACTCAAAATTTACATTTTAGGGGAACTGAATGGTAAGAACTTGAAATCAAAGAACATTTGAAGAAGGTATGTCGGTAGAGATTTCATACACAGACAGCAGTGTACCTTTTAAATGGCTTCTCTTGATCATGGTGGCTAGGCTTAAAGCATCACTTGCATGTCCCGTTCCATTGTCCACATTGCCATGCACACCACTTGAAGCGTCGATGGTCAGGTACTGCAAGGGGTTGCTAGGGACATTCTCGAGGACAACATTTACCATGGAACTCTCTGAACTGGTCAGCCTACTCTTCTGTCTTGGCGAATTTATCATAGAGCGTATTACACATGTTTCAAGTACTGAACAAGAAAGCATAGGATTGCAATAGACATAAGTAAAAGAAATGGGTAGACCACAAAATTAATTTTACACTAGAATATCGGCATCAATTTAGTTGTTTCATCATTCCTCTCCAAAGAAGTCTGGCAAGCATAACTATTACAAAATCTATCACATACCAGCTACATGACAACATGATGGCACATACTGAACTGAGTGTCAATGACACATTACAAAGCATTAAGACGTCTCAGGTTTGTATGCTCTTAAAGATTGGAAGCTCCCCTTGTTTCCCACATCCAGTGGGCAAGTTCCTATATCTCCATTCAGCCCACTCTCTATTTTCTTGCACTTGTTCCCGGTGTGTCCTTGTCGACCTGGTTGGGTTTGGTGTCCAGGTTACCTCGTGTGGGATAAAACTATCTACCCCATGAAAGAGAATCCAATTGTGAAGATTGCAACAAGCAAGGACAACATGTACTTGTGTTTTAAATGGAAAAAGGGCCGAGCATCATCAAGAAACTTAAATATGTTCTTCAGTGATGCCAGGCAGGCTCAACTGTAACCCTTAGTTGCGAGTTTCTTATATTAGATTAAATAGTTCCTTCACATCTTCTGGAAGGTTATCACTACCCACTCTTTCAGGAGGTATCGAACACCACGGAAGGGTGGTAAGAACCCAGGCTTTGCACCATAACCACAATCAACCAAGTATTATTTTCCTACAACATTATGACATTACTGCTTTATTAGGGAAAATTTCATCTTACAAGGGTGTGTATTGTAGATATTTACTAGAGACTACCTTCAGGGAGAACAAAACCATTTGGTCGTTGCAAGGCATCAGCAAGAACAACATCATGTGCTGAGCTCTCCCAACCAGCTCTGTGTGAACAAGCTGTCATCTCTTCTTGTGATCTGAGGACCCAACGGTGGGCAGCAGGCAGGAAGGTGGGGGTGACCGAGACATGCTGATAGGTACAAGCTGCCGTTTTCCTTCTTGTTCTGCTGTTTTAACTACAGCCCAGCCCATCCAGCATCCCCTCCTTCCTTCTGTTCATTTGTGAAACCAGCAACGGATGAACACATAAAGCTTCTGGCAAACGAAAACAGAAAACACGCACCAAGTACAAATTAAATCAGCCTTGTAAACTACATGGCCATAGAAGTTTTTTCCCATCGCAGAAAATTATCTTGTGTGGGATCAGAACTGTCGACGATCAAGCCGTCAATCTTACGAAAAAAAAATGAGAAAAATGCTTGAAAATCTTTGAAGAAAAATAGGGTTGCTCTTGTTTCAATGAACTCGCTATTACAAGGGTGTCTTTGGCAAGGTGACAAACTAACCATAATTACACTGAGTATATTGCTTAGTGTACTTCAGATCGAAGATAATTGCTTGTGTTCCAATGAATTGGCTTCTGGCTTTCCTTTGTTGTTCGTCATCCACCCTTAAATATTGGGTGAAGAGGCGGCAGTTACTTTTGAAGAAGACACTTTTTGAAAGTGACGCATCTGGTCGGAGAGACAGTTGTAGTTAGCAAAATACCAACTGATCGTCAGTTAGTATCAATTGAAGACAAAACTGTGTAGTAGTTTTTGTCAGTGACTTAGGGCCGAAAAGCATCATGTAGTTTGGGGCAAATATGACTTGTCCCATTCATCACACGGAAGGGACATACCTAGAATCAGATCCAAGTTTTAGTTCAAAAGACTCTTCAAGCAGATTACGGTAGGGAGATAGAGTCGACGGGATGCACTCTCGACAAGGGTATTCGTAGAGCAACCTCAGGATTCTCATGACGGCTAACCGGGTCTAGGCATGTTTATTAATAGGAATATTAAGGAAATTAATCTTCATCAGCTAGCCCTGAACTTTTAAGTTGATTTGTAATATGAACTCCCTCCGATAGAATCTATATCGGGAAACCCTTCGTCTAATAGCGAGAATAACGAGGTAGTTTGTATTCACCTTAAAGTTGAGGAACCGCTTGGGAAACCAAAGAGATTCGTGTATGTTGGGCTTTAGACAACTCCTTTTGTAGTTAAAGGGATGCTCATATAAAATCCCCGCAATAGATTATCTTAGGGTTTTTTGTGCTCCCAGAACTGCCTTTGACTTCCCTTTTATTTTCTTGCCAAAAACAACAATGACAGATCCCATCTCCAATTGGTCGACGTCTGATCTAAATGAGAAGAATCTCAAGGCTATGGAGAAGAGCGGATGCTTCCCGACAAGATCTTGATTTCTTAGAGATCAGCGGTCGGGGAGCATTTTTCAAGCGACAATGAGGGATAAATCCCCATATTCCTCTCGTATATCGAGTGTGGGTTCAGGTTGCCAGCGCACCTATTCCTCTCCTAAGTACTGAAATACTACGGATTCGAACTGGTGAACCTTGCTCCCAATTCGTTCGCTAACCTCAGCATCTTATCTATCTTTGCGAAGCATATCTAGGGATTCCGCCAGATCTGGAGGTCCTTAGATACTTCTGCAAGATGACAAAGTCGAGAAAGTTGACCGCGTCGCCTGGGGAGTGCGCTTTGCGCCTCCATGACAGGAAGGCTAAGGAGTACATTCAAATGTACTCAAAATCTTCGTGGTTGTTATGGAAAAAACATTGGTTCTACATGGCACTGACCAAGGAAGACAACCTTTGCTTTTCTGGTCAAGTAGCGGTAAAAAATCCTTGGTGGTGATCCTCCTCGAAGAAGGAGGGAAACGTGGGGAATTGGATTGAAGCCATTCAACACCTTAACATCAGAGGATTAACTTCTTGGCAAGTGGTGAATCCTCTAAAGTTCCGGGAACGTACCATGCTTTGGTACATTGGCCGGGATGATACGACGGATTCTTTAGAATGTAAGTCCTAACAAATTCCGACCGGTTTAGGTTTATTATAGTTGATTATTTTGTAATCTTAAAGTCTCTTTTTCCTGACCCTTTCCCGAAGATATCGGGATCGGATCAAGCTTGATTTTTAAAAAGTAAAAAAAGGCAAATATTTACACTAGAATATCGGCATCAATTTAGTTGTTTCATCATTCCCTCCAAAGAAGTCTGGCAAGCATAACTATTACAAAATCTATCACATACCAGCTACATGACAACATGATGGCACATACTGAACTGAGTGTCAATGACACATTACAAAGCATTAAGACGTCTCAGGTTTGTATGCTCTAAAGATTGAAGCCCTTTTCCCACATCCAGTGGGCAAGTTCCTATATCTCCATTCAGCCCACTCTATTTTCTTGCACTTGTTCCCGGGTGTCCTTGTCGACCTGGTTGGGTTTGGTGTCCAGGTTACCTCGTGTGGATAAAACTATCTACCCCATGAAAGAGAATCCAATTGTGAAGATTGCAACAAGCAAGGACAACATGTACTTGTGTTTTAAATGGAAAGGCCGAGCATCATCAAGAAACTTAAATATGTTCTTCAGTGATGCCAGGCAGGCTCAACTGTAACCCTTAGTTGCGAGTTTCTTATATTAGATTAAATAGTTCCTTCACATCTTCTGGAAGGTTATCACTACCCACTCTTTCAGGAGGTATCGAACACCACGGAAGGGTGGTAAGAACCCAGGCTTTGCACCATAACCACAATCAACCAAGTATTATTTTCCTACAACATTATGACATTACTGCTTTATTAGGAAAATTTCATCTTACAAGGGTGTATTGTAGATATTTACTAGAGACTACCTTCAGGAGAACAAAACCATTTGGTCGTTGCAAGGCATCAGCAAGAACAACATCATGTGCTGAGCTCTCCCAACCAGCTCTGTGTGAACAAGCTGTCATCTCTTCTGTGATCTGAGGACCCAACGGTGGGCAGCAGGCAGGAAGGTGGGGTGACCGAGACATGCTGATAGGTACAAGCTGCCGTTTTCCTTCTTGTTCTGCTGTTTTAACTACAGCCCAGCCCATCCCATCCCTCCTTCCTTCTGTTCATTTGTGAAACCAGCAACGGATGAACACATAAAGTCTGGCAAACGAAAACAGAAAACACGCACCAAGTACAAATTAAATCAGCCTTGTAAACTACATGGCCATAGATTTTCCATCGGAAAATTATCTTGTGTGGGATCGATCGACATCAAGCCAATCTTACGAAAAAAATGAGAAATGCTTGAAAATCTTTGAAGAAAAATAGGGTTGCTCTTGTTTCAATGAACTCGCTATTACAAGGGTGTTTGGCAAGGTGACAAACTAACCATAATACAGAGTATATTGCTTAGTGTACTGATAATAATTGCTTGTGTTCCAATGAATTGGCTTCGCTTTCCTTTGTTGTTCGTCATCCACCCTTAAATATTGGGTGAAGAGGCGGTATTTTGAAGAAGACACTTTTGAAAGTGCGATCCGGCGGAGAGCATAGTTAGCAAAATACCAATGATCGTCGTTAGTATCAATTGAAGACAAAACGTAGTAGTTTTTGTCGTGACTTAGGGCAAAAGCATCATGTAGTTTGGGGCAAATATGACTTGTCCCATTCATCACGGACAAGGGAATACCTAGAATCGATCCAAGTTTTAGTTCAAAAGACTCTTCAAGCATTCGTAGGGAGATAGATACAGTGCTCTCACGATCAGAGCAAGGGTATTCGTAGAGCAACCTCGGATTCTCATGACCACAGGGGTCTAATGTTAAAGGAATATTAAGGAAATTAATCTTCATCAGCTAGCCCTGAACTTTTAAGTTGATTTGTAATATGAACTCCCTCCGATAGAATCTATATCGGGAAACCCTTCGTCTAATAGCGAGAATAACGAGGTAGTTTGTATTCACTTTAAAGTTGAGGAACCGCTTGGGAAACCAAAGAGATTCGTGTCTGTTGGGCTTTAGACAACTCCTTTTGTAGTTAAAGGGATGCTCATATAAAATCCCCGCAATAGATTATCTTAGGGTTTTTTGTGCTCCCAGAACTGCCTTCGACTTCCCTTTTATTTTCTTGCCAAAAACAACAATGACAGATCCCATCTCCAACTGGTTGACGTCTGATCTAAATGAGAAGAATCTCAAGGCTATGGAGAAGAGCGGATGCTTCCCGACAAGATCTTGATTTCTTGGAGATCAGCGGTCGTGGAGCATTTTTCAAGCGACAATAAGGGATAAATCCCCATCTTCCTCTCGTATATCGAGTTTGGGTTCAGGTTGCCAGCGCACCTATTCCTCTCCCAAGTACTGAAATACTACGGATTCGAACTGGTGAACCTTGCTCCCAATTCGTTCGCCAACCTCAGCATCTTATCTATCTTTGCGAAGCATATCTAGGGATTCCGCCAGATCTGGAGGTCCTTAGATACTCCTGCAAGATGACAAAGTCGAGAAAGTTGACCGCGTCGCTCGGGAGTGCGCTTTGCGCTCCATGACAGAAGGCTAGGAGTACATTCAAATGTACTCAAAATCTTGTGGTTGTTATGGAAAAACATTGGTTCTACATGGCCCTGACCAAGGAAGACAACCTTTGCTTTTCTGGTCAAGTAGCGGTAAAAAATCCTTGGTGGTGATCCTCCTCGAAGAAGGAGGGAAACGTGGGGAATTGGATTGAAGCCATTCAACACCTTAACATCAGAGGATTAACTTCTTGGCAAGTGGTGAATCCTCTAAAGTTCCGGGAACGTACCATGCTTTGGTACATTGGCCGGGATGATACGACGGATTCTTTAGAATGTAAGTCCTAACAAATTCCGACCGGTTTAGGTTTATTATAGTTGATTATTTTGTAATCTTAAAGTCTCTTTTTCTACAGCCCTTTCCCCTGAAGATATCAGGGATCAGATCAAGATGATCTGTGCTGGGAAACATAGTAAAAAAGCCGATGTTCCCCGGATCTTGGCAGTTGTCTCTCCAGAAGAGGGGATAGAGAGACTCAAGGTAAAAGAATAACAACTTTTTTCATAATTTATGTATTTTACGATCGGTATGCTATAATGCCCCTTTTTCTTTAACATGCTGTCAGTGGGGTCGAAGAGCGGTGAGCTCGTTGAAAGCTTGAATCCTACTGCCGCCCCGACCACTCTTGCTCCAGCGACCACTCAAGATAGTGGCTCCTTGGAGGTAGGCTTTCATTATAACTATGAGAGTTTTAATTTTAAGCCAACTCCTTCTCTTATGAGTTGAAGTGAAGAAAAGAAGTCTTTGAGCCCTTAAGCATGTAAGTAACTATATCTAGTTGGCTATGTTATATTCCTTTTACTTGTTTTTTCTTTGAGAAAAGAGTGTGCGGTCAGTCGTGAAAACCATTTTTGTGACGGTCACGATAAGGACCCTTATGGCATTTGACAAATATATCAAAGCCAAAAAGTAAAAGATATCCTTTAAAAGGATGTCAGAGGGTAATAGACCTTCTCCGATGATCTTAGACAACAATAGTATGTGACCAAGCAATGGATAATCGAAATATAAATAACATCACTCATTAGAAAATAAAGAAATAATGCATCTTTATTGAAATTGAAAATGAAAAAAACACTTATACATAGAACTTATGTAATTGATCAATATTCTAAGAATTAGACATAACACGCCTGTCTGACATGGCAAATCATATCGAACCAGGTCTAGTTACTTCGACCAAGTGTATGGACCTTGCCACTTAGGAGAAAGTTTGTTGAGATTTGTTTGGCTCTGAATTTTTCTAAGAACCAGATCACCCACGGCTAGACTGCGAGGTTGCACCTTACAACTGTGATGCATTCTCATGGCTTGTTGGTAAACTGTTGATCTCATCAAGGCTTTGTTTCGTCTTTCTTCAAGGAAATTGATGTTGTCGAGTCGTCGTTTTGCTTGATCGTTCTCATTATAACAATCAGTTTGAGCAGAGCTAATTTTCAATTCCAGAGGAAGCATGGCTTTAGCATGTAAACCAGAAAAATGGTGTTTCACTGGTTGCATAACTAGTCGTGGTCCGAACAACCCATAATATAGAGGGAAGTTCTTTAACCCAACCTCCTGACCGTTTTATTAACTGGTTGAATACTTGGCGTTTTATTCCTTGTATTATTATGCCATTAGCTCGCTGGACTGCACTGTTACTCTGTGGGTGAGCCACAGAAGCGTAATTGTGAGTACCCTGATAATCTAATTAAGCTAAGCAACGTTAAACAGTATTGCACAGTAAAATAAACTAATCAACAAAGTAATGACCAATGAATTGAACACAAAATAAACTCAAATTTCATCGTCATTACAAACTCAGATTTATGAACCCGAAAATTTTGAATAAACTAAAACAACGCTAATCAATAATTAGCAGTAAATAAAATTCACCTAAATAAAAACAAAACATAAGCTTAGTTGATATCGAACGCATGGCTAAACAATTTTCTAAACTAAAACAACGCTAATCAATAATTAGCAGTAAATAAAATTCACCTAAATAAAAACAAAACATAAGCTTAGTTGATATCGACGATGGCTAAACAATTTCATATAAAAATATATTATCAAGAATTCATTAGCAAACTTTGAATTCTCACAATAAAAATAAAAACCTCAATGCAAGCTCAGAATTAGTTACATGATTTCATTACCCAGAAAAGTAATACAAGAATTCATCTCCAAAAATTGCAATGTGAATTCATTCCAAAAGAACATACCACATTGATACCATCTCTAAGTTAATTAAATAATTCGTTTCAAAAGTAATGATTATTACAACAATATTACAACATCAAGACAACTTAAAGTCATATACAAGAACCCATACCAGCACCATGTCCAGAGAACCAAAACAACACCGAAACCATCCACCATGCTACCAAAACCCTAACCAGTCAAGCTCCCTAAAGCAGCAAGCTCATCATGCACGTAGCCTGCTCAAGTTGTTAATAGCTAAAAGGTATTCATGGATTTCATCGACTGTGTTGTTCTCAAAATTCCCAAAAACAACAATGAGATCCCATCTCCAACTGGTTGACGTCTGATCTAAATGAGAAGAATCTCAAGGCTATGGAGAAGAGCGGATGCTTCCCGACAAGATCTTGATTTCTTGGAGATCAGCGGTCGTGGAGCATTTTTCAAGCGACAATAAGGGATAAATCCCCATCTTCCTCTCGTATATCGAGTTTGGGTTCAGGTTGCCAGCGCACCTATTCCTCTCCCAAGTACTGAAATACTACGGATTCGAACTGGTGAACCTTGCTCCCAATTCGTTCGCCAACCTCAGCATCTTATCTATCTTTGCGAAGCATATCTAGGGATTCCGCCAGATCTGGAGGTCCTTAGATACTTCTGCAAGATGACAAAGTCGAGAAAGTTGACCGCGTCGCCTGGGGAGTGCGCTTTGCGCCTCCATGACAGGAAGGCTGAGGAGTACATTCAAATGTACTCAAAATCTTTGTGGTTGTTATGGAAAAAACATTGGTTCTACATGGCACTGACCAAGGAAGACAACCTTTGCTTTTCTGGTCGGGTAGCGGTCGAAAATCCTTGGTGGTGATCCTCCTCGAAGAAGGAGGGAAACGTGGGGAATTGGATTGAAGCCATCCAACACCTTAACATCAGAGGATTAACTTCTTGGCAAGTGGTGAATCCTCTAAAGTTCCTGGAACGTACCATGCTTTGGTACATTGGCCGGGATGATACGACCAGGGATTCTTTAGAATGTAAGTCCTAACAAATTCCGACCGGTTAGGTTTATTATAGTTGATTATTTTGTAATCTTAAAGTCTCTTTTTCTACAGCCCTTTCCCCTGAAGATATCAGGGATCGGATCAAGATGATATGTGCTGGGAAACCTAGTAAAAAAGCCGATGTTCCCCGGATCTTGGCAGTTGTCTCTCCAGAAGAGGGGATAGAGAGACTCAAGGTAAAAGAATAATAACTTTTTTCATAATTTATGTATTTTACGATCGGTATGCTATAATGCCCCTTTTTCTTTAACATGCTGTCAGTGGGGTCGAAGAGCGGCGAGCTCATTGAAAGCTTGAATCCTACTGCCGCCCCGACCACTCTTGCTCCAGCGACCACTCAAGATAGTGGCTCCTTGGAGGTAGGCTTTCATTATAACTCTGAGAGTTTTAATTTTAAGCCAACTCCTTCTCTTATGAGTTGAAGTGAAGAAAGGAAGTCTTTGAGCCCTTAAGCAAGTAAGTAACTATATCTAGTTGGCTATGTTATATTTCTTTTACTTGTTTTTCTTTGAGAAAGAGTGGTCGATCGTGAAAACCATTTTTGTGACGGTCACGATAAGGACCCTTATGGCAGTTGACAAATATATCAAAGCCAAAAAGTAAAAGATATCCTTTAAAAGGATGTCAGAGGGTAATAGACCTTCCCCGATGATCTTAGACAACAATAGTATGTGACCAAGCAATGGATAATCGAAATATAAATAACATCACTCATTAGAAAATAAAAGAAATAATGCATCTTTATTGAAATTGAAAATGAAAAAAAAACACTTATACATAGAACTTATGTAATTGATCAATATTCTAAGAATTAGACATAACATGTCTGTCTGACATGGCAAATCATATCGAACCAGGTCTAGTTACTTCGACCAAGTGTATGGACCTTGCCACTTAGGAGAAAGTTTGTTGAGATTTGTTTGACTCTGAATTTTTCTAAGAACCAGATCACCCACGGCTAGACTGCGAGGTTGCACCTTACAACTGTGATACATTCTCATGGCTTGTTGGTAAACTGTTGATCTCATCAAGGCTTTGTTTCGTCTTTCTTCAAGGAAATTGATGTTGTCGAGTCGTCGTTTTGCTTGATCGTTCTCATTATAACAATCAATTCGAGCAGAGCCAATTTTCAATTCCAGAGGAAGCATGGCTTTAGCATGTAAACCAAAAAAAATGGTGTTTCACTGGTTGCATAACTAGTCGTGGTCCGAACAACCCATAATATAGAGGAAGTTCTTGAACCCAACCTCGACCGTTTATTAACGGTTGAATACTTGGCGTTTTATTCCTTGTATTATTATGCCATTAGCTCACTTGACTACTTGTTACTCGTGGGTGAGCCACAGAAGCGTAATTGTGAGAACCCTGATAATCTAATTAAGCTAAGCAACGTTAAACAGTATTGCACAGTAAAATAAACTAATCAACAAAGTAATGACCAATGAATTGAACACAAAATAAACTCAAATTTCATCGTCATTACAAACTCAGATTTATGAACCCGAAAATTTTGAATAAACTAAAACAACGCTAATCAATAATTAGCAGTAAATAAAATTCACCTAAATAAAAACAAAACATAAGCTTAGTTGATATCGAACGCATGGCTAAACAATTTTCTAAACTAAAACAACGCTAATCAATAATTAGCAGTAAATAAAATTCACCTAAATAAAAACAAAACATAAGCTTAGTTGATATCGAACGTATGGCTAAACAATTTCATATAAAAATATATTATCAAGAATTCATTAGCAAACTTTGAATTCTCACAATAAAAATAAAAACCTCAATGCAAGCTCAGAATTAGTTACATGATTTCATTACCCAGAAAAGTAATACAAGAATTCATCTCCAAAAATTGCAATGTGAATTCATTCCAAAAGAACATACCACATTGATACCATCTCTAAGTTAATTAAATAATTCGTTTCAAGCGAAAGTAACAGATTATTACAACAATATTACAGCATCAAGACAACTTAAAGTCATATACAAGAACCCATACCAGCACCATGTCCAGAGAACCAAAACAACACCGAAACCATCCACCATGCTACCAAAACCCTAACCAGTCAAGCTCCCTAAAGCAGCAAGCTCATCATGCACGTAGCCTGCTCAAGTTGTTAATAGCTAAAAGGTATTCATGGATTTCATCTGACCTGTGTTGTTCTCAAAATTCCCAAATCAACAAGTTGTACATCCTTGTGCTTTGGTTGCAACCTTTCTTCTCCGTGTCCCTCAGAACCTTAGTAGCCAAAGAAGTCTTTCCATGCTTACAATACTCGTGAATAAATGTAACATTTATAACCGAATCAGGAGAAATATCTTTTCCTATCATCTCAAACAATTTCTTCTTTGCAGCATCAAATCCTCCTTCTTTGCAATGCACTGATCAGAGTAGAGTAGGTGATTCAGCCAGAAAGGCAATTCTTGCTGCTGGAAAAATCGCTAACTAAAACTTAGGAACAAATTACCCAATCCACCAAGAGCCAAGTTCCTTCGTTCCACACCGTATACAATGTCCATAGCCATATCTAAGGTACCATTTCTACATAGTCCATCAATAATGATATTGCAGCTAGCAGTATCCAAGCTACATCCTTTCTCATTCATCATCTCCAACAACTGTTCTGTCTCGGTAGTCCTACCAGCTTTCCACAAACTCTACAGCAGAACATCGTAGGTAAACGAATTCAGGGCACACCCAATCCATGCCATCTCACCAAGAATCATATTAGCTGCAACTGCATTACCCTTTGAGCAATATGAATTTTAAAGTAATAATAATACATTGTTACACACACAAATTAATTACCTAAATTATTACAACAACGATACAACATCAGTATACACACACACTCGTCAAGCAAATTCATGCACGAGTATATTATCAAGAGTCATCATCAGAAATTATGGTATAAATTATTGCCACAAGAATCAATCGAAACCTAGTAAAAAGCCGATGTTCCCGGATCTTGGCGCTTGTCTCTCCGTAAGAGGGATAGAGAGACTCAAGGTAAAAGAATAATAACTTTTTCATAATTTATGTATTTTACGATCGGTATGCTATAATGCCCTTTTTCTTTAACATCTGTCGATGGGTCAAGAGCGTGAGCTCATTGAAAGCTTGAATCCTCGCCCTGACCACTCTTGCTCCAAATGACCACTCAAGATAGTGGCTCCTTGGAGGTAGGCTTTCATTATAACTCGAGAGTTTTAATTTTAAGCCAACTCCTTCTCTTATGAGTTGAAGTGAAGAAAGGAAGTCTTTGAGCCCTTAAGCAAGTAAGTAACTATATCTAGTTGGCTATGTTATATTTCTTTTACTTGTTTTTTCTTTGAGAAAAGAGTGTGCGGTCAGTCGTGAAAACCATTTTTGTGACGGTCACGATAAGGACCCTTATGGCATTTGACAAATATATCAAAGCCAAAAGTAAAAGATATCCTTTAAAAGGATGTCGAGGGTAATAGACCTTCCCCGATGATCTTAGACAACAATAGTATGTGACCAAGCAATGGATAATCGAAATATAAATAACATCACTCATTAGAAAATAAAAGAAATAATGCATCTTTATTGAAATTGAAAATGAAAAAAAAACACTTATACATAGAACTTATGTAATTGATCAATATTCTAAGAATTAGACATAACATATGCATCGACATGGCAAATCATATCGAACGTGTCTAGTTACTTGACCAAGTGTATGGACCTTGCCACTTAGGAGAAAGTTTGTTGAGATTTGTTTGACTCTGAATTTTTCTAAGAACCAGATCACCCACGGCTAGACTGCGAGGTTGCACCTTACAACTGTGATACATTCTCATGGCTTGTTGGTAAACTGTTGATCTCATCAAGGCTTTGTTTCGTCTTTCTTCAAGGAAATTGATGTTGTCGAGTCGTCGTTTTGCTTGATCGTTCTCATTATAACAATCAATTCGAGCAGAGCCAATTTTCAATTCCAGAGGAAGCATGGCTTTAGCATGTAAACCAAAAAAAATGGTGTTTCACTGGTTGCATAACTAGTCGTGGTCCGAACAACCCATAATATAGAGGGAAGTTCTTGAACCCAACCTCTGACCGTTTTATTAACTGGTTGAATACTTGGCGTTTTATTCCTTGTATTATTATGCCATTAGCTCGCTTGACTACACTGTTACTCTGTGGGTGAGCCACAGAAGCGTAATTGTGAGAACCCTGATAATCTAATTAAGCTAAGCAACGTTAAACAATATTGCACAGTAAAATAAACTAATCAACAAAGTAATGACCAATGAATTGAACACAAAATAAACTCAAATTTCATCGTCATTACAAACTCAGATTTATGAACCCGAAAATTTTGACTAAACTAAAACAACGCTAATCAATAATTAGCAGTAAATAAAATTCACCTAAATAAAAACAAAACATAAGCTTAGTTGATATCGAACGCATGGCTAAACAATTTTCTAAACTAAAACAACGCTAATCAATAATTAGCAGTAAATAAAATTCACCTAAATAAAAACAAAACATAAGCTTAGTTGATATCGAACGCAGGGCTAAACAATTTCATATAAAAATATATTATCAATAATTCATTAGCAAACTTTGAATTCTCACAATAAAAATAAAAACCTCAATGCAAGCTCGGAATTAGTTACATGATTTCATTACCCAGAAAAGTAATACAATAATTCATCTCCAAAAATTGCAATGTGAATTCATTCCAAAAGAACATACCACATTGATACCATCTCTAAGTTAATTAAATAATTCGTTTCAAGCGAAAGTAACATATTATTACAACAATATTACAACATCAAGACAACTTAAAGTCATATACAAGAACCCATACCAGCACCATGTCCAGCGAACCAAAACAACACCGAAACCATCCACCATGCTACCAAAACCCTAACCAGTCAAGCTCCCTACAGCAGCAAGCTCATTATGCACGTAGCCTGCTCAAGTTGTTAATAACTAGAAGGTATTCATGGATTTCATCTGACCTGTGTTGTTCTCAAAATTCCCAAATCAACAAGTTGTACATCCTTGTGCTTTGGTTGCAACCTTTCTTCTCCATGTCCCTCAGAACCTTAGTAGCCAAAGAAGTCTTTCCATGCTTACAATACTCGTGAATAAATGTAACATTTATAACCGAATCAGGAGAAATATCTTTTCCTATCATCTCAAACAATTTCTTCTTTGCAGCATCAAATCCTCCTTCTTTGCAATGCACTGATCAGAGTAGAGTAGGTGATTCGGCCAGAAAGGCAATTCTTGCTGCTGGAAAAATCGCTAACTAAAACTTAGGAACAAATTACCCAATCCACCAAGAGCCAAGTTCCTTCGTTCCACATACCGTATACAATGTCCATAGCCATATCTAAGGTACCATTTCTACATAGTCCATCAATAATGATATTGCAGCTAGCAGTATCCAAGCTACATCCTTTCTCATTCATCATCTCCAACAACTGTTATGTCTCGGTAGTCCTACCAGCTTTCCACAAACTCTACAGCAGAACATCGTAGGTAACACATTAAAAACCAACTCATAATTGAATTATAATAATTCATTACATCAAATCAACATACCAGGATCTATTACAAGCAAAGGTAAAATATTACAATTCGGAATCATTTACAAGAATTCTCGCAAGCAGAAATACAACAATAAAGTGATCTCTAAATTAATTACAAAAATTCATTACATCAAATCACAATATAAATTATAGATTGGAATACATTACAAAAGATTAAAATAATCAAATCTTGCATGGCATGTCACCGAAGCCTTCCTTGCAAATCCTATCCATATATCGCCAGCCCATTGAACCATTCCCTGATCTACATTCCACCGCTCGACAAAAACTCAGAAAGCATTTAGCAAACCGAAAACGTTAAAATAGGGTTAGGGTAAAAGGGATTGCCGTCAGATTACCATAATGATCATCGTGGTCCCCAGATAAACCTAAGTCGATCGGCCCTGTCTCAATCCAGTGGGTTTCATCACCAGGCAATTTTAGAATCTGACACCCACCTTTTACCACCTTACCTCAACAGTAGAAAAATTCGACAATGCCCGATGAACCAGTGGTTCATTTCATTTTCTTATCCCAACACCCACTTTCCATCTTACTGAATTACCGCCTGCAGTAGAAAAGCCGATAATAGCCTAGAATGGTGCAGAGAACCATCTATGGACCAAAAGACTCTTAAGCAAATAGTATCATGTGAGGGCACTATAGATAAGGGCAAGGGGCATTGTGGGAATGCAAAGGGCCAAGGGAAATATCTCACAGCCAAGAGTACCTCTCCCATAAGACACACCCCACATAAGCCATTTCTCCTTCACTGCTTCACAAAGCCAACACAACCCCTTCCTTTCTCAAGCATAGCCGAAGGCATCACCAGAGACCAAAACAAACCAAGCAAGCGAAAGCACAAGCTCTTCTCCACCATTTCCATCCTCAAGAACAAGCAAACACAAGAGAGCACACCACCAGAACAAGCTCCCACAACCAAAGGTCACAAAGAGCAAGCCTCACTACACCACTGCCTCCACACCCAAACACCCCAAGCTAGCACAAGCCAACAAGCAAACCTCCCACTAGAAGCAAGCCAAGCTCACCACCCAACTCAAGAAAAGAGAGCCAAACACCATGTGCCACACCCCAAAACCCACAGAGAAAGAGTGACAACGAAGGAGGGGAGCAAAATTGAGTAGAGGAAGACCAAGGGAGCAAGAACGACAGTAGGGACCAGAATTGCCAAGGACCACCGTGTGAAGCCAACACGAACCAGGAAGACTGGAAGCGACCCACAAGAACACGAGAGAGCACCCTCACCGCATCATCATCGGATACTACCAAACCATTCCAAACTGATCAACAGAGGTAAACCCACCATCCTTTGCCTCACTGTCATGTTTGACCAAATCGAAAAACCCACTGGACGAACTAAACAATGCACTGAGAGCCCCCAACAATAACCACAACATCACCCACTAGCAAAGGCCCTCAGTAACAATCACATGGCATCAACCAAACCCATTCATCAATCACTAGTAATCTGCGAATCCGAGCATTTTGGTCGTTAGGAGTCCCGCCAAGTAAACCTTCGTACTCTACCATATTATTTGTAGTAGAAAAGTTTAACTAAATGACATATTTAATGTGTTCTCCAAGAGGAGATATCATGACAATTCCATCGAGCATTTAAGCATCAAGGAACCGTCAAAGTACATGGTCCACTCTTCGTGGTGTTCGTACTCGGCCCTTGGGTGGGTTCGGGTTTGTCCATTCGACAATGAATTCGCTAAAGCACGAGACTTAATTGTTGTTCATGAAATGAAATGGAGATTGAAGCCCCCAAGCTCGACCGCCCATTTTGCTATTGTCCTGATGATTCTTTGTTTCTAATAACTTGACTAAGAGGATATCCAGTAGATACGACCACTTTGTGGGTCTGAAAGTAATACCTTAGTTTTCTTAAAGCCACAAGGATACCGTGTAGCAACTTCCGTACCTGTGGATATCGTTCTTTTGGTCCATGTAAAACTTCGCTTACGTAATATATTGGTAATTGGATATTGTCACGTTCAATGACCTTACTGCTTGTGGCGTCACAGCCAGGTATATTAGCAATATTTCTTCCAACCTTAGAGATACTAAGATCGGGGAATTCGTAAGGTACCTTTTGAGCTCTTCAAAGGCATTATTTGCATCTTTAGTCCTTTCGAAACTTTTGTGTTTTCGAAGAAGTTTAAAGAAAGGTAATCATTTTTCTCCTAAACGTGCTATGAAGCGACTTAGCACGCCATACTGATCGGTCAATTTTGAAATTCTTTCTTTCTAGTGGAGCGCATCTAGCTTCGATGGCGCTATTTTTGCTAGGCTAATTTCAATTCCTCTAGCCAAAACTAGGAATCCAAGAAGTTGTTTAGAAGAAATTCCAAACAAACACTACTCGGGATTTAATTGAAGGTTATGTCTTCTCAAGTTATTGAAAGTTTCTTGTAGATCAGATATATGATCTCTAACATTGATGCTCTTCACGACGGAACATCAACATAGGCCTCTATATTTTGACCTATCTGCGTACTAAAGGTTTTTGCATTAGCCTTTGAAAAAGTACCACCGTATTTTTGAGACCAAATGACATCTTGACATAATAATAAGTATCGTATGGTGTGATGAAGGAAGTTTTCTCTTCATCATATTTACTCATATGAATCTGGTGGCACCACGAATACGCATCTAAGAAGCAATAACTCACGAGAAGTAGAGTCTACAAGATGATCGATCGTGGAAGGAGAATGACATCCTTCGGATAAGCTTTATTAAGATATGTGAAATCAATACACATTCGCCTATTTTCTATTACTTTTCTAACCATTACAAGATTGGTAAGCCACTTTGGGTGGTCGACCTCATGAATAAATCTAGCTTTCATTAAAATAGGGTTAGGGTAAAAGGGATTACCGTCAGATTACCATAAGGATCATCGTGGTCCCCAGATAAACCTAAGTCGATTGGCCCTGTCTCAATACAGTGGGTTTCATCACCAGGCAATTTTAGAATCTGACACCCACCTTTTACCGCCTTACCTCAACAGTAGAAAAATTCGACAATGCCCGATGAACCAGTGGTTCATTTCATTTTCTTAGCCCAACACCCACTTTCCATCTTACTGAATTACCGCCTGCAGTAGAAAAGCCGATAATAGCCTAGAATGGTGCAGAGAACCATCTATGGACCAAAAGACTCTTAAGCAAATAGTATCATGTGAGGGCACTATAGATAAGGGCAAGGGGCATTGTGGGAATGCAAAGGGCCAAGGGAAATATCTCACAGCCAAGAGCACCTCTCCCATAAGACACACCCCACATAAGCCATTTCTCCTTCACTGCCTCACAAAGCCAACACAACCCCTTCCTTTCTCAAGCATGGCCGAAGGCATCACCAGAGACCAAAACAAACCAAGCAAGCGAAAGCACAAGCTCTTCTCCACCATTTCCATCCTCAAGAACAAGCAAACACAAGAGAGCACACCACCAGAACAAGTTCCCACAACCAAAGGTCACAAAGAGCAAGCCTCACTACACCACTGCCTCCACACCCAAACACCCCAAGCTAGCACAAGCCAACAAGCAAACCTCCCACTAGAAGCAAGCCAAGCACACCACCCAACTCAAGCAAAGAGAGCCAAACACCATGTGCCACACCCCAAAACCCGCAGAGAAAGAGTGACAACGAAGGAGGGGAGAAAAATGGAGTAGAGGAAGACCAAGGGAGCAAGAACGGCAGTAGGGACCAGAATCGCCAAGGACCACCGTGTGAAGCCAACATGAACCAGGAAGACTGGAAGCGACCCACAAGAACACGAGAGAGCACCCTCACCGCATCATCATCAGATACTACCAAACCATTCCAAACTGATCAACAGACGTAAACCCACCATCCTTTGCCTCACTGTCATGTTTGACCAAACTGAAAAACCCACTGGACGAACTAAACAATGCACTGAGAGCCCCCAAAAATAACCACAACATCACCCACTAGCAAAGGCCCTCAGTAACAATCACATGGCATCAACCAAACCCATTCATCAATCACTAGTAATCTGCGAATCTCGAGCATTTTGGCTGTTTGGAGTTCTGCTAGTAAACCTTCGTACTCTACCATATTATTTGTAGTAGAAAAGTTTAACTAAATGACATATTTAATGTGTTCTCCAGTAGGAGATATCATGACAATTCCAGCCCCGAGCATTTAAGCATCAAGGAACCGTCAAAGTACATGGTCCACTCTTCGTGGTGTTCGTACTCAGGCCCTTGGGTGGGTTCAGGGTTTGTCCATTCGACAATGAATTCTGCTAAAGCCTGAGACTTAATTGTTGTTCATGAAATGAAATGGAGATTGAAGCCCCCAAGCTCGACCGCCCATTTTGCTATTGTCCTGATGATTCTTTGTTTCTAAGAACTTGACTAAGAGGATATCCAGTAGATACGACCACTTTGTGGGTCTGAAAGTAATACCTTAGTTTTCTTAAAGCCACAAGGATACCGTGTAGCAACTTCCGTACCTGTGGATATCGTTCTTTTGGTCCATGTAAAACTTCGCTTACGTAATATATTGGTCATTGGATATTGTCACGTTAAATGACCTAACTGCTTGTGGCATCACAGCCAGGTATATTAGCAATATTTCTTCCAACCTTAGAGATACTAAGATCGGGGAATTCGTAAGGTACCTTTTGAGATCTTCAAAGACATTATTTGCATCTTTAGTCATTTCGAAACTTTTGTGTTTTCGAAGAAGTTTAAAGAAAGGTAATCATTTTTCTCCTAAACGTGCTATGAAGCGACTTAGCACCGCCATACAGTCGGTCAATTTTTGAAATTCTTTCTTTCTAGTCGGAGGGCGCATCTGTTCGATGGCCGCTATTTTTGCTAGGCTAATTTCAATTCCTCTAGCCAAAACTAGGAATCCAAGAAGTTGTTTAGAAGAAATTCCAAACAAACACTTCTCGGGATTTAATTGAAGGTTATGTCTTCTTAAGTTATTGAAAGTTTCTTGTAGATCAGATATATGATCTCTAACATTGATGCTCTTCACGACCAGAACATCAACATAGGCCTCTATATTTTGACCTATCTGCGTACTAAAGGTTTTTTGCATTAGCCTTTGAAAAAGTACCACCAGTATTTTTGAGACCAAATGACATCTTGACATAATAATAAGTATCGTATGGTGTGATGAAGGAAGTTTTCTCTTCATCATATTTACTCATATGAATCTGGTGGCACCCTGAATACGCATCTAAGAAGCTTAATAACTCACGCAGAGAAGTAGAGTCTACAAGATGATCGATACGTGGAAGGAGAATGACATCCTTCGGATAAGCTTTATTAAGATATGTGAAATCAATACACATTCGCCATTTTCTATTACTTTTTCTAACCATTACAAGATTGGTAAGCCACTTTGGGTGGTCGACCTCATGAATAAATCTAGCTTTGAGAAGTTTGTCAATCTCTGACTGAATTGCTTCCTTTCAATCTAATGCAAAGCACCTTAGATTTTGCTTAACCAACTTTTTGTCAGGACAAAGAGCTAGCATGTGGTCGATCACCTTCCCAAGGACTCCGGGCATGTGGATGCCTACTAGGCGAATACATCCGATTTGGTTTGGAGGAAGGAGACAAACGACTCTTCCTATTTAGGATCGAGTCATGCCCCGACCAGTACCTTTTGGGCGGTTGCGCTAGGATTTCCGAGTCTAGACAACGCTTTGACGCTTTCCGGAGAAGCGCCCTTGTCGAGTGGAACTTCAATGATCTGGTCGAAGGGCTTTGGAGACACCTTTGGTCTTGAGTTCTTGACCTGCGTGGAAGGCAAATTAGTATTTATGGTAGGAAGTTCATTGACTAGTTCTGGGGATTTATGATCGCATGCATATGCCATCTTTCTATCCCCTCAAACCCTAATGACCCCTTTTGGTCCTAGCATTTTTAAACTCTGATAGTCGTAATGCGTAACTATCAAGAACTTTGCTAATGTCGGACGACCAACAATCTCATTGTATGTAGTTTCAATGTCTACCACATCAAATGAAATCCTTTATGTTCAGAAGTTATATGGTCTTTCGAATGTAACCGTAGGGAAAGTTGCCCTATCTGCTTATCAGTAGACCCTGAAACTATACCATGGAAGGCATACTTCACAGGCTCTACCTTAGACTTGGGAATTTGTATTCCTTCTAAAGCTCCTGTAAACAAAATATTGAGAAAAGTACCAACATCCACTAAAACTCGATTGATTTTGCAATTATTTATAGTAGGTTCTATGACAGTAGGAAACCTACCTGGTCGAGCTGAGGGGATGGGGCAGTCTTCCCGGCTGAAAGAGATCTGTCTCCGACCATCTAGATGGTTTGATGGTGATCAAAGATTCGGCGAAGTTCACTTCCCGCTCCACGGCCTTCAGATAGCGCCTATACTCGTATGAGGAGGACCAACCAAAGATCATGTCGACGGTGTGCTGTGGCTCCTGATACTCCATCTCGTCATCGCCATCCTTGTCTTTCTCGGAGCTTGGCTCTCTAGGCTCCTGTATGGAAGGAAGAGGACCTTTACATGAATAGTAGTCTTCTAACTTCTTCTGTCAGGCTCAGCAAGTACGCAAAATCATACCCTGTCGTCTGACGAAGTGGACACCACTTCTTGTTCTTTTTATACTCATTGGTCGAAGCCTGCGCCTTGTTGCGATTGGAATAGTCATTCTTGCCCCTGGTGAATTTATTAGGAATTGCAAGGACCTCTTTATTACTGGGTTTGTGATTCTTTTTACCTTTAGAAGCCTTCTTGTATTTCTTTTCTTGCTTATCCAGGCCGGGTTGAGGAATTTTTTTCTTTCCGATCAATGGCCTTGTTCCATTCAACCGCCTCACTGGTGGTTGTGTACCTATCAGCCATGTCGAATAGCTCGATAGTCATTCGTGGAGGATTCATCGCGATATCCTCTGTAAACCGTTGATTCCTTAACCCTGCTTTGAAAGCCTAAATAACAGAGGAATCTGCGACCTCAGGAATGGAATTATGAACCTGGCTGAACCTCTTAATGTACTGCCGAATCCGATGGAGATCGTCTTCCTTTCTGGGGTGATCGTAAGTCCCCTGAAAGTTTGCGATCAAGAGGTCGTAGAGTTGCTCCTAGGTGTAAATTGATTCGACCGGTTGATTGAGCAATTAAGGCCGGGTAGATCCCTCGAGTACTGCGGGCAACTAATTTGCCATCACATTATCATCACCACCACCAGCTCTGATGGTGGTAGTGTAGATATGGAGGAATTCTAATGGGTTTTGGGTTCTATTGAATTTCTCCAAGTTTGCTGATCAAAATTTGTCTGGCCAACGTGCTGCTTGAGTCCTACCGAGAATGCTCACAACCCGTAATTGAGTCATGGTGCCTTCTTTGGAAAGGAGCTGAATTGTAGTCAGTTGGGGATTGATTCCTCTAGTTGGCATACCGAGTATATGGTGCCCCAATTCGGCTGTGGACATTTGTATAATATCTTCGACCAACTGCCTGGTTTAGGTGATGTCGAAGATCACCTGAGCCAAGCAACCGCTCATCTTGACGAGGGGGAGGAGTGGCTTCATGGAAGAGTCATCTTCCCTCGTGGCTCCCTTGTTAGAATCTCTGAGGAGGTCTAGATGTCAGACGGTCTCTAGTTCGACCATGATGACTTCTACTAAGGAAGAAACACTTGGACGAAGTCAAAGTATGACTATGTGGGTTCCTTTATTCCCTGTACATCTTTGTACATTGCATGGTCTACTGAAGGATCTCCGACACCTATCCTGCAATCTGAACATACCTCTGAGTCTCTGCCAGAGCAGGGTCCGGGTTATTTAAAATATTATGAACTCGTTGTAGGTTCTGGATGGTTTCCGAGGGTCTTAAAGGATTCCTATTGGCAGAAGGTGTTCGATGACTTGAATTCCTTCGACCCTCTTGCTCGTCCCGTTTGACCCATTATACGCAGTGGGGTAGAAACATGTGAATTAGCCGATTGATGTCTACCAGTTCCATTGCCTCCGCCATCTCGGGTTCATGCTTGAATGTCTACACCATTTACACCAACGGGTGCTGGCGGGTTACACTGTGAAGGATCATGCACGGCATCTCGATCGGTATTACCGATTGCGTTAACCTCATGTTTCCAATAACAATCTCCCAATGAGCTCCCATTATCGTAACTAAGGGAGAGCCTTCTATTGCTTCGGCAAGGAGCATCCATGACGGAGAACGGTTTGATATTACCACCTCCGGTGAGCTTAGTGGTGGACTCATCCTGATCCGGCAGATTTCCAATCATAGATGAGCTTTATCATCTTCACCTAGCTTTCCGCCAGTGGAAATTTCATTGACACCACTACTAGGTGTCGATCGGCCCAAATACCTAGGAGTCATTGGTGAACATCGGTTACCCATGATCGTATCGAAAGTACCTTGACCCTCTGATTGCAGTACTGAGCTTTTGTTGTCGTTTTTGCTGGTCGGAAAAACTAGGCATGCAGAGGCGTTCGGACATTCCGAATAAGTCAGAACGACTGATTCCTCTAGGAGTGCCACTGATGGGTACATCGAATCTTCTTCCATCTAATCGATCTCATCGGTCTCAGTGAGCGGAGAGCCTGCGACGGAAGAGGATGACGATGACATCGCGTGTTCCATGGTGCGGATGCATGCGCGTCCAAGTCGAGGTCAGCATAGTCCTCCAAATCGAACCTCCTAAGTTCTCCTCATCCCTTGTCCCTACCATGATCGCATAGGCGACAACATAACAGAAGGAAGGTAAATGAGGATTGCTGAGTGAAAAAAAAACTTCAAGAACTCGGCGCCTTCTTCGCCACGAGACGGTGCCAACTGTCGATGATCAAGCCGCGATCTTACAAAATAAAATAAGGAAAATTGTTGAGAATTCTTGGGGGAGAATAGGGCTATTCTTTATTACAATGAACTAGTTTTTACAGGTATGCCTTTGGCAAGGAGACATACTAGCCCTAATTACACTGAGTATATTGCTAGAAGAAATTGAGTTGTCTATAGTTATATTGAATCACTTGTCCTCTCCTTCGTCTTATTTGTTGTGCTTCAGTTGTTGTCTTGTCTTGTTGTTGGTCGTCCACCCTTAAATATTAGTGAAGAGACACCAGTTATTTCTGGAGAAGACACCTTATGGAAATGACGCGTCTGGTCGGGGAGACAATTGTTGTCACTGGAAGAACATCTAATCGCCGGTTGATGTCAGTGGGAGAAAACATTGCCAAAAAATGTACAGTAGTTATTATCAGTAATTTAGGGCAAAAGCATCATGTGGTTTGGAGCAGATAAGGCACATATCTCATTCATCGCACGAAAGGAATATACTTAGAATCGGGTCCAAGTACTAGTTCAAAGATTCTTCAAGCAGTTATCTGGTCAGACAATAGGTACAGTGCCTCTCCGACCAGGGTACTCGTAGAACAACTCCTAGGATTCTCACGACCACATGAGTCTTTAACCATGGGGGTTACCACCATAAGGGCCATGTGTCTTTAATTAAATGTTAAAGTATTATTTAGGAATTTAATCCTCATAACCATCCTTGTCATGTACAATGACCACTTCACCTTAGGCTCATGCTCAATCCAATCCATGAAGCATTTCACCTACCTACCGGTCTTCCTTATCAAATTGAGACTATCTATGGGTAACTAGGATAATGACTCGGGGAGATTTTCAGCGTTTGTGGTGGGATTCTTCGCTACCTCCCTTCTGTGCATCCTCATCCGCTAATCCAGAGTTTTCCAGAGTGCATCGAATTTCCTCTGCTGGTTCTGGTTGCACAACTGCTTGAAAATGTTCATCGAGTCCTTGTTGTGAAATTGCTTGTAAAAATTTACACCCATGTGCCTCATACACCACGTATTTTGTAGATCCACCTATGGAAGTGGCTCATGTTCCCCTTGTTGTAGTTGAGTTATTGCACTCAACAGGTCAGCAAGTCGGTCATGTATACGCATACATTAGGGCAGCACTATACAACAGAGATCTTCACGTTCCTCAGAAACCACAACCAACTGTCGGTGTTCTCGCTTTCGACGAATACAAACACCATGGGAAGAACCTGGCTGTTCCCGTCTGTCACAATTACAGTAAGTATATGCTCCTTGTACTTCCCAGTCAGGAATATATCATCCACGCACATGATTGGACGACAATACCGGAATGCATTAATGCATGCACCAAAGGAGAAGAATTCTCATTTCAATACCATCTTCCCGGCGATCCGCGGATACGTGGAATCTTGAATGGCGACATGAGTACCAAGATCCCTTTCCTTTATGACTCTAAGTTGACCGGTCAGGTTGTGGTAGGAGTCCTCGAACGTACCAAACCTCGCTTCCAAGGCCTTCTGATTTGCCCCTTATGCCTTTTCATAACTAATTGTGTATTGTGACCTTGACTCTGTTGCCCGAATGATGTATTGTGCCTCAAAATTCAGGTTATCCACAACCTCGTTGTACATGACGTTCGCAATGAAGCTTGATGATAGGTTCTTATGACATTGCATTGATTCAGAAAAGACACATGTGTGAGGGATTATTATAGAGCATTTTCAGTAGTTGTTCCACTGCTGGAATGCATGCACTCGCTAAGGGCATTCCACTATCTTGCACTTTACGTCGTAGCACCTTGGGTTAGACTCCACTACCGTGAATGTCCGTCGTAGCGAGAAGGGCCAAAATTTCACAGCTTCTTGCACCGTCTCCTTGCATTTGTACATGGCCCCTTGCCTGACCTTGTTCTTATGGTGCTCTCACGGTACATGGGATCCTTCGTTCATGGTGAGGTTGTCGAATTGATATGTGTTTCACTCAGATAGAACCGTCTGCTGTTCCCCACCATCCTCGTCATCCGAACCCTCATCTTCTGACAATGCTTCGTAGTTCCGGTCTTCAAGTGCTATCCTTTCAACTAAGGCTTTGATTTCCCCACCCTCGTCTGCAATCCCACTAGCTTTCCGAACCAAATGAGCTTCTTCGACCCTATCTTCATCAGCGACATTAGCAACTCCCCGACATTCAGTCGTTGTGTGCGCTGTATTGTAGTTGGAGTCTCCAACTTCTTTGACATCACCACCAACTACCCTTTGTTCAGCCGCACATGCATGCTAAGCTTTGACATATGCCTAGGCGAAGTATCAAATTCCACCCACGCTCCCTCCCCATGCTTATGTATGATTGTTTTGACCTTGTTCCCTTCAGCTGCACTAACTTCCAATATATGTCCTGTGGTGCCTGGGTGACAATGCAGCTCAATTTCATATCGTGCAAAGCATGATCCAACTTGAAGGTGTAATACAACCACCTCATCATAACGCCTCATATACATTGCTTTGGTCTTGTTAGGCTGGCAACCGCCGATTGAAAATAACGAAAATCAACCCCCTCAGGAGCCTCTAAAATAGTCTATTGACCATAGTAGATTTTGAAATTGATTGCGTCCGACATATTCGATGTACTGCACCACAAATAAAATTTTATATGATCAACCACATATCTAAAACTAAACTACACACATATAAAAAGATATACTACAACATACTAAACTACATAATCATACATCTAAAACTATCTAATCCATTCAATTACAAAAAAAATTACTTACAAGGTGGATGACCAGATGGACAACACTTCGCTAGCTCTTCTCCTCTCCTCCTCTCCCTTCCCTCCTCTCTTTCTCTTTTTTTGGAATAAAAGTGAATTTTGGCCGAACTTTTGGGCCTATTATAGGGTGATTGTGTCGCCATTCCAAATAGTGATAGAAACCTGTGGGGCCTCTGCCGCCATTTTGAATGATGATTTTTCCTAGAAATTAAGGCAAATCGACATTCTAAATGACGATATAGGGATTTTATACCATTTGGATAGCGACATGGCTCCTGTTGCCAATCCAAATAGCGGCATAACTATTTTACCATTTGAAACGGTGACAAAAATCTATTTTTGTGATTTTATTAAATAAAATTTTATTTATGTAATTCTATTATATATATATATATATCTCTCTCTCTCTCTCCTGGCATCTCGGAGAGTTGAGAAGGGACTCAAGGAGAAGAATGGCCGCCTCTTCGGCTCTCAGAGTATGCACGCACAAATTCTCACCTTTTTCCGTTACACATCTCGTTTCTCTAAACTGTGATTGCGTTCGTGCCTTGGTGGTGGTTAACGATGCAGCTAATCCTCGGCTCCTCATCCGCGTCGCGCCGCCAGATTCTGGCCGAGATGGGATACCAGTTCACACTGCTTGTAGGTGATTTTTTTTCATCGTTTTCTGGGGATTTTGTTTTCTCCAGCTGTTTTTCTTGTGATTTATCTCCTTTCTTTTCTTGTTTTCCTTCTCTGGGGTTTTAGAGCGCGGACATTGACGAGAAGGAGATCAGAAAGGAGAAGCCCGAGGAACTGGTGGTCGCCTTGGCTCATGCAAAAGTAATTCCTTTCCTGATTCTTTTATTCAACAACTGGATTCTGCTATCCTCTTTGGTTTGTTGTGGCTATTTGGTTTAGGATTAGGGAGGGAGAACGGAGAAGTGTTTTTTCTTAAGAGAGGGGAAAAGGAATTTCTTGGGTAGGAGTGGAGTTATGTCCGCAGTTTTTTTTTTTGGACGGAACTACGGCGGGCCAGTTAGGCCAGCTTGAACAAATTTTTATTCCAAGGCTGAATGAATAAGTAAAGTGTGAGAGTTCAGGGGAAACGGAAGGGAGAGAGGAGGGATTACATGCGTGAGATTACAAGAAATTTATTTCCCCAGTCCGCCAAGCGTTGATGGTTCGCCGGCTTGGTACTACTATTATACCAAAGAAGGAGATCATCAGCGCACCGTTTAATGACCTGAGAGTTTGATTCGTCCTCCCTCCGGAAGACCTTGCTGTTTCTGCACTTCCAGATATTCCAGAGGACCGCGAGTAGGACCGTGTCTTCAACCTTCATGGGGTGTGCGGTCAGAGCAGGCGGAACATCACCCCAAATGTATTCCACAGCGCCGGCCTGACTGTATGGATGTCCAGGGAAGCCAAGGGCCGTCCACAAAGAAGATGCCCGTTCACTGCTGGAGAAGAGATGCTCAGTGTCCTCAATGTTGGAGCAGAAAGGACATTGAGCTGAGTTTGTTATTCCACGTGGTGCCGGCGTTCGTTGGTATACAAACGTCGTCGTCGTACAAGCCAGAGGAAAATACAGCAACGAAGCTCTGGGTTTTTTATTTAAAGATTTACTATTTATGGTTAGAGAAAGAATTTAGGCACCTAGCACGTGGAAATATTTATCTTTTTTTTGGGTCAAGAACAAGGGTCTTTAGTACCTGTTACTTGTTTGGAGGTAATGGATGGTATTTAATTTGTACTTTTCTTTTCATTGTTTTGAATGTAATGGATGGTTGAAATGTCAGTCACTCAGTTGAAGTTCTGAATCTGACTAGGAATTGGTTATTTAGTGTGTAACTATGCTATATCAATGTTGCAGGCAGATGCGATAATGGAGAAGATGCGGAGCAATGGAATGATGAAAGAGATTGTTGACTCTCAAGAGACTACCCTGTTGATCACTGCTGACCAAGTAATCTCCTTTTGCAAGCACTGTTTAATCGAGTAATCTTTATTGAGTTATAATTATGATTGTAGTTACAAAATTCATGTGGATATAGCAGACTAGCAGGCACTTTACACTGCTCTTTTTCCCCTAGAATCTGGAGTGGATTTTTCCTAGAAACTGTCGTTATGGCTGCATTGTAGCTGCCTGAGCATATTACCATTGGGACCATTGTATTTCAAGAGTTAGTGCTTTAACAGTTTTAGTTCAAGTGCCTCTGGAAATATGGTTCAATCTGTGTTGGAGACTTGGAGTAGATGTTTTCTTGACCACTGTTTGGTTTATGATTCATCCAACATGTCTGTTATCTCTCAACATTCACATGGATGATTATCCTAGCAGTCTCGTAGTTTCCATGTTAGAAGAAAGTTGATGTATATTAGGTTGGCTGTTAGGCCGAAGGAGTCTGCATAATATCAGGGATGCAAGCCAAGAGGCATAAATTGGGGGTTTTCCTGAACCATATTCATATCTCACCAAGTCAATTTTGGTCTGTGGTTTTATTATGTTTGGATCTTTAGTTATCACATTATAGATAATCGTAATCACTAGCATGTTTGTGGTTTCCCTACAATTTGTTGTGGCTAACATTTGTTGATTTATGGAAGCCGAGTTTTCCTCATTGCTAGTTACTTTTGTTCAAATTGTATGAGACAAACTAGTGTTTTAGGGCACATTGTGACATTAGCGATTAAAATAGACTCTCAACAGTATTCAAGTTGAGGAATATTTATATGTTTTGTGTCGCATACTTGTAGTTGGACAATGCGAGTGCATACATTTTGGTGCTTGTTTGATTTCCCCCCTTGTTCTTGTATTTGTTCTTATGGAGGTTGTGGTCCATGATGGAGTGATTCGAGAAAAACCAAGTACTCCAGAAGAGGCACGAAAATTCATCAAAGGTTTGAGTTATTGTGTATGAGCTCAAATTCTTTTAGATGGTTTGTTATCCTTGCCTTGTGGTGTTGTTTAACCACATTCTGCTTACAGGATACTCCCAAAGCCATGCTGCGACAATTGGTTCTGTGCTTGTTACAAATGTGAAGAGTGGAACTAGAAGGGAAGGATGGGATAAAGCTGAAGTAATAGCCAGATGCCTCTGATAACCAAAGTCGTCCTTAAACATAGAGATCAGCTTTCATTTTAAACCCTCAACATTTTTTGAAGGAACAGCCTAACTCAGGAATTCTGACCGTAGGATAAAATTAGTTATTCTCTAAATATGATTGGGGTGTAATGTCAGCTTCTTGTTCAAATCTGGTTCAGCTTTCAGTCCAAGTAAATTGATAAAGTAACAGTGCCTAACTTGCACACGGCTTCATTGTCTAAGGATTCTTTTACACTTCTGAAAAGCTGATGGTTAACTTTAATTCAACCTTAAAGTTCAGAGGCTTTTGTGCTCTTTCATAAAGTTGAGTGGCTGAATTGAGACTGGTCTTAAAGTTTCAAGACTAATTTGGTGTTTAGCGCTTCAATATGCTGCACTTGGTTTAGTTCAGAAGTATTAACTTTCAAGATCCTCATGAGAAATTAGGTGCTGTAACTATTAATTAATTGGAAGTGTAGTCTATCATTGGCACAAAACTTCAAATGAACATGCAGAATCCAGTTAGGATCCCATGTTTTCATTTCTGTGGTTCAGAGTTCTTGGCTTCTAACCTCGCAAAAAAAGGAGTTCTTGCCCTCATAACAATTTCCTCTATAATTGTGTCTGGGCAGGTTTATTTCCACAAGATACCTGATGAAGTTGTTGAGAGCTTGGTAAGTCAGAAAAAAATGAACATCAGTGTTAATTTTGGCATATTTTTGCACCATATTATCCCAGCATCTGACTTAACCAAACTTTTCACTTGTGTATGTTTCAGATCGAGGAGGGCAATGTCTTCTATGTTGCTGGGGGGCTCCTAGTAGAGCATCCGCTGACTTCACCTCTTGTGGAAGCCATTGTGAGTAGCATTCTTACATGTTCTGGTTCTAGGTTGAACTATGAATTTCCATGTTCACGGCAGATGGTACTGCATCTCAACACTGAAATACTACGCAGGTCGGTACAATTGATAGTGTAATGGGGCTTCCTAAAGCGCTCACGGAGAAGCTCATCAAGGAGTCCCTTCAAGAGCCATAGCTACAAATTTCCGGACTGAACTGACTGGCGATACGGAAATCTTATGGTGGAATTTCACTCTTCTGCTGCTGAACAGACTAAACATCCATCCTGTTTGGAAAACGGAGAGAACGCTCATCAATGTTGTCTGCTTCACTGTACCAACTATGATCGGCTAAGTCTGTTGGTCAGTAACATCTTTGGAGTCTTTTTTTTTTTCCTTCTGTGATCAACTCATCATGATTGAACTTGACTCTTAGCTGCCATGTTGAAGTCTGATGAACCAAACAAATCTATGTTGTGCTATCAGGAGGCCACCGGGTTGCAAATTGCTTTGGTCCATGAATAATGTGCATGGTTAAGCTCTGTACACCGCAAATCTGTGGTGCTTTGTCTAGCCTTGTTATCTTAAAATGCTACCTCGTGTAGACAGGTTATTTTTCGTTTGTGGAGAAATAACTGATATCACAGGCATGGAGTACCGAAGCTGGGTTGCGAGAGGAACTGGGTTAGCGTGAGCGGCGCTCCTATGTTGTACCGAAAGCTAACTGCACGAATCAAGGTATTAGACCGGGATGGCGACCAGAGAGCTATATTATTTTTCGATACTTAACCGATTTTAACTTCTTGTTTTTTATAGCTATGAAAGCTATAAGATAAGAGATCATAAATATATCGAAAGTCTTACGTTGAAACTGATGAACCTGAGACAAAAACCAAGAACCTCATAGAGGCCGGTCTGACCTCTCAGGAGGTGGCTAGACCTTTGCCCAACTGGTCAGATATCTCATCACGATGAACAGTAAAATCAGCACAGTTTCAAGATCATAAATTGATTCAACTTTTGATCCGGTGATCCAAATCCCTTGAAATTTCAACCATAGCTCATCAACAAGGTCAGGAACCTATTCCAATCGACGATCGGGAAGATCGAAGCTAAGGTTCCACGAATTTCTTAGATGTGGGCAATAGAGCACAAGAACCGTGGAAATTCAAACTTTAACTCAAAATTTTGCTCATGGGTGAATGATGATCAAGATGATCCTAGATGGATTTTTCACATATCCTAACAAACTAGATCACATGATGAACACCAAGAAAACTAAAGGAACAAGCAAAATTCCCTAAAGTCATCAAAGACAGAGTAAGAACAAGAAGATACCTAAGAACAAGAAGATACCCATCTTGAGGAAATCTTGCTTGGCTTGATTTGAGAAGATTGTTGATTTACAACCACTCTACTATGGAGGATAAAATCTCAACACTTGAGCACTCAATCAATCCATGTCTCACAAACTCTAGCATCAACTACGTCATATTTGAGTCCAATGACTTCACCCGATATTATTGATCGTTCTGGACCTCAGCTTTCATAGCCTAGTCCTGGTTATCCTTGTCGTTGACCTCCAAACCTTCTGCACAATAATAGACCAAGAAATCGATTTCGTACACAAGTTTTTGACAACTTGACCCACGTTAGTCAAAACATGCATCATGCAACGCATATGCATTGAAACCCATGAAATTGACCCAACCCACGATCATCACCGCCTTGCTGGTAAATGATCAGAGCCTGACTGGTCCGACCACCAGGCCAAAGGACTTAGCCAGATTTTCCCTCAAAAAATCTGTAGCCTCCCTGGAAAGGTAATTCAAATAGAACTTTTGGCTCGATGCTCCAAAAATTATGAGACTAAGCGCAAAAGAATCCTCTCACTTGCCTAAACCTGCTATTTTTGGCTCGACTCAAAATTCTAAAGTTCATCTTTTAGCCGGTCAGACCGCACGGGGTGTCCAGTTAGACCAAAGATTGAAAACCCAGTACCGGTGGAAATCCCGCCGAGCGGTTGGGAAAAAAAATCGGCCGGTTACCGGATTTCTCAGGAAAAAAACCGGTTGAATTTCGCTTGAAAACCGGTCGAATTTCAAAAAAATAATATTTGAATTTGCAAAACCCGAGAAAACCGGCCGGAATTTTGGATCCCGGACCCCCACCGGTAACGATAACCGGCGGTTACCGGCCGGATTTTTTTTTCCCGTCTACGGTCGGTCAAAGTGCCTTCCAGACCAATCAGACTACCAGACGACTGACGGAACTTTTGAATTTTTAAAAACAAGTGTTTCGACAAACTCTCGCTATCATTACCAATTGTATCATCACACTGAGATTAAGAGCATACTCCCGACATCCACGCTAAGCAGTACTGTTAACAACGAGATGGCACAATTCAGTAGTTATAAATTACTAAATCAGGCTTCCATTTTGCTTAGGCTCCGCACAAAGGTATTAAGCACAAGTGGCATGATTTCGGCTCGGACCACACGAACCGCACGAATATGAGAAACTAGGCCGGCAGCGCGCAGCGTGAGGCCGGTGGGGTGGAGTCGTCGTCAGTGATGGCCGGGGGCATTTGGGTTTCGCTTCGACCGACGAGTGCCCAGCTAGCGCACGTGCATGTGACGATGACAGGTGGGCTCCGCGGTAAGAGGAGCGTGTGCGGACCCCATTCGTCGGTGGGCGAACGTGCCCTGCTCACACTACTAACCGTCTAACGTCCGCCACTCCCCCCATCACCTTGTCTTTCCCATGATTGCATGTTGAAGTTCAGACCGTATTGAAAACTCTGCTATTTCTCTCCTAGCTTCCAGACTGACCAAGCTATGAGAATGACGATGGGTGTCGAAGCATGCTGCTGATATTGTTAATGTTTATTGTAAACAATTGTGAACCGTCGCTCTATACTGATTTCCCAATCATGTAAGTGGCAGAACCCGATCTCAAGCGTATGGTCAGAACCAAATGAACTCTTTCTTTCAGATAAGAAATATAGCCTAATGAACTCACTTCATAAAAGAACTTTCAACTATGACTTGCCAGCTGCTAGAGCACAGAAACTTTTAACAAATGAAGATCAAGATAGCGTAATATATTTTTAGACAAAAGGGGTTTTGGCCCCTGCTTGATTACAACATTCGGTCACTGAAACAGGGGTAAAAGATTGAGCAATACAAAGCCCAAGTTCAGTTACAACGCAGAAACAACAGGGGGGTGGGGACAAATGCCCGCCAACAAGAACTATATCTTAATATTGGTCAATGTCTGGTCGCAACATGCACAACAAAGAAAATGGAAGCAAATGATACTGTCATGAGCAAGACCATCGTCTTCTCTCCGATGATCGTTTCACCAAAGAAAACTACGGTGAACATGGCTGCCAAAGACAGCACTAGTGTCCCTACCACATTTGCGAATAGCGACGACACCCTCGGCAATAGCCCCATCTCTCCTCCACGATGCCGCCATTCCCAGCAGAGTGCCCAGATAGGAAGCTATCCCCTTCTTAAAGGCATCAAATTCTGTCGATAAACTCTCCCAATATAAACAACCCCGCCACTGCCACTAGTGAGGCGATAAGGTCATGCCAGAGTTGCATCTTCAGTTCCCAACGGGCACTCCTCGTTGGAATTACCTCTCAACACGAGCAACTTGTAATTCATATATAGAAACTTATATGCATGCGATCGAAATCTACTGATCATTTGAAAAAACTAGTTGGCGAAGGAGAAAAACAAGGCACACGTAGCACACACGGCTGTCATGAGGGAGAAGCCGAGAAGTGACTTATCACTCTTCCACGCATGGGTGGAGTTGCGGTCGTCGGAGGAACCGATTCCAATGAGGGCAACCCCGAATGTCAAAATCACCAAGGAATTGACAGTGTAAACGGTTAATCGCTCCTTGTTGATTAATCTTAAGGTGATGATGTTGAAATCTAACTGTGTGGAGGTGAGAAGGGCGTATGTCGACAGTTGTGTGAAGTAGAGGATATAGGTGTACATTGTTAGAAATACACCAAGTCTACTTAACGCAGAGAACAAAGTAGCACACAGAAGTAAGTGTTTCTTATTTCTGTTTGCTCATGGCATTTAAAACAATGCTTCACAGTACATGGGGTTTTATACTGCTAGAAAGGACGTGACTTCTGATCAGGAGATACATCACTTGGGAAGTAATGCATTGTTTCACTTTATTACAACTGCACTAACTGCATCAAGTCTCTAACTGCATGAGGTTTAACTAACAAATCACTCCCTAAACCTTTGTGCACTACATTTCGGCAACGCCGATCTTAGCCCGAAGCTCCTGGAACTTGACGCGTCCCAGCGCCTTAGTCAGAATGTCCGCGAGCTGCCCTTCGGTGTTGATGTACTCGATCTCAACTCGTCCATCTTCAATGCACTCCCGAATGAAATGGTACCTTGTATCTATATGCTTACTCCGATCGTGGAAGACAGGATTCTTGCTGAGGGAAATTGAAGACTTGTTGTCCACCTTGAGCACAATGCGGCTGACCTCTTTGTTCTGCAGTTCACCAAGGAGACGAGCGAGCCAAATGCCATGACAAGCCGCCATTGTAACGGCGATGTACTATGCTTCATAGGAGGATAGTGCCACAACCTTATGCTTTTGTGACTGCCAACTGATGAGGCTCTGGCCAAGGAAGAACAGAACGCCGGTGGTATTCTTGCGGGTATCGACATCTCCCGCCATGTCGTTGTCGCCAGAGTCACCAAATAGGGTCGTTGTGTCCTTCTCGTGTCTGCACCAAGTTCCGTGTGCAGGTGATATAGAGGAGTATGTGCTTCACGGCTGCCAAGTGTTCAGTGGTAGGAGCCTCCATGAAACGGCTCACGTACCCCACCGAGCATGCGATGTTCGGCCGTGTGTGTACTAGGTACCGGAGACTGCCGACGATGCTCCGGTATGCCGTAGCATCCGTCAAAGGGGCGGTGCTCACCTTGCTTAATTTGAACCTTGGTTCCATCGGCACATGGCAAGCGTTGCACCCTTCCATGCCACTCTTCTCAATAATCTTCGTGGCACATGCAGCTTGGTTCAAGGTGATGCCATCGGCGGTTTGCTTGACTTCAATGCCGAGGTAGAAGCTGAGCAATCCCAGGTCACTCATCTTGAATAGCTTCATCATCTCTTCCTTGAATCTCGTGATCTCCTTCGGATCGGTGCTAGTGATGATTAGGTCGTCGACGTACACTCCCACAAGAAGTCGTGCAAGACCGTCGCCGCGTGCGTACACAGCGTGCTCGGATGAGCTCTTGTGGAATCCAAGTGTCACCAGGCAGTTGTCAAGCTTGGTATTCCATGCACGAGGTGCTTGGCGTAGGCTGTAGAGCGCCTTGTCGAGCCTGAGCACCTTGCGTTCCTTCCCTTCGACGATGAATCCGGGAGGTTGTGTGACGTAGACTTCCTCTTGTAGCTCGCCATTGAGGAATGCCGTCTTCACATCCATGTGGTGCACCGGCCACCCTTCGTGTGCGGCAAGGGCGATCAACAACCGGACAGACTCGAGGCGCATCACTGGCGCGAACACTTCCTCAAAATCCACTCACTGCCGTTGGACGTAGCCCTTTGCAACAAGCCGCGCCTTATGCTTGAGGACGTTACCGTGCGCGTCCTTCTTCAATTTGAAGACCCACTTTAGGCCGATCGGGCGATGGCCTGATGGGAGATCGACGAGGCGCCATGTGCGGTTCTCTCGATGGATGCAATCTCATCAAGCATGGCTTGGCGCCAATTGTGGTCGAGCTCTGCCTCAGCAAAAGTGCTTGGTTCCTCGTCTATCAGAAGATGCAGCTCCTCAGCCGCAGTCGTGTCATAGATGCTTGCCAAAGTGCGATAACGTCGTGGAGCATCGACAGTGGTGGCGTCGAACATCTCGGTGTCGTTGGAGGGAGGCGAGACGAACTCAACCCCCCCTCTGGTTGTAGGCGTGCACCGTTCGCCACCATGTGCTAGCGTCAGTGGATCTGATGTTGGTGCCGGATCTTGTGTACCCGACGATGGACGTACATCACTATCATGTGCCGCCGAGGACGAAAAAACTGCATTCGGCTGTGCAACCGGTATGTGATAGACAGGGAATTCGACAGTGAATACAGTGTCAGTATATGTCATACCTGACTCACCATGCGCGCCCAGTCCCATTGAGCTACTTCGTTGAAGACCACATCACGTGTCACATGCACGCGCTCACCAATGGGGTCGTAGATGCGATATGCCATCGATCCGGGCTCGTAGCCGATAAAAAACATCGGCATGCTACGATCGTCGAGCTTGCCGAGATGTGGCTTGACCACCTTGACGTGCGCCACACAACCAAACGTGCGGAAGAATTGCACGTCTGGCTTGTGTCCATGCCAAGCCTCGTATGGCGTCATGTCATCGACGCTCTTCGTCGGAGACCGGTTGAGCAGGTAGACGGCTGTCATGACCGCCTCGCCCCAAAACAGCCCTGGCATGCCCTTTGCCTTCAACATACTGCGTGCCGTCGCGATGACGGTCTGGTTCCGGTGCTCCACGACACCGTTTTGTTGCGGCGAGTATGGTGCCGTGACATGCCGGGCGATGCCGTGATTGGCGCAGTATGTACCAAAATCCACCGAGGTGAACTCTCCGCCACGGTCCGTGCGGAGTGTGCGTAGCTTGCGCCCAACTTCGATCTCAACACCGGCCTTGAAGCGCTTAATCGCGACTGTCGCCTCATCCTTCGTCTTCAATAGAGTTAGCCACATGTAACGGCTATGATCGTCGACGAGGAGGAGGAAGTAGCGTTTTCCCCTTGGCGTAGCCGACGTGACCGGCCCACAGAGATCGCTGTGTACGAGGTCAAGTAGACCCTCGGCATGGTACTTGGCTGCCTGAGGGAATGACGCGCACCGCTGCTTCCCTGCAAGACAACTGTCACAAATCTGGTCGACATGGTCGATCTGTGGCAGTCCTCGCACCATGTCGTGGCGAGCCAACCTCCGAAGTGCATCGAAGTTGAGGTGGCCGTAGCGTGTGTGCCACCTCCAGGCGATGTCGTCATGACGTACTGCCAGGCAAACAGGCTGTGCAATGTTCAGAGTAACAATATATAGCCTGTTTCGGCCACAGTTCACCTTGGCGAGGAGGCGGCGTTGTCGATCCTGAATCTGGAGAACATCATGTTCGATCAGCACTTGACAGCTGTTCTCGTCTAGTTGCCCAAGATTGATGATGTTGCTTTGCGGACAAGGGATGTAGTAGACGCCGGTAAGCGCGCGGTGTTCGCCGTTCTGGCACATGAACAGGATTGTGCCGCGCCCTTGGATGTTGACCACGGAGCCATCACCGAACTTGACGGTGCCTGTGACGGTGGTGTTGAGCTCCGCGAAGACGCTCTTGTAGCCCGTCATGTGGTTGCTAGCGCCAGTATCGAGGAACCACGAGTCGTCGCAGTGGTCGTCCTCGCGTCCAAGGTGGACTTGAGCTCGTTCCTCGTTCAGCGTGACA
The DNA here is from genome assembly GCA_036346395.1 of Hsuehochloa calcarea. Classification (NCBI taxonomy): domain Eukaryota; kingdom Viridiplantae; phylum Streptophyta; class Magnoliopsida; order Poales; family Poaceae; genus Hsuehochloa; species Hsuehochloa calcarea. Next base: position 36,545,663 of record CM070597.1, read on the forward strand.
TGCTCAGTGATGGTGCTTGCTTGCGCCATTAGTAGTGTCGGCTCGTCGTCGTCGACCTTTACCAAATTGGCGCGTTCCTTACGCACCCGGCGCGGCTCACGGCAATTCCTGGCGAAATGACCCATCTTGTTACAATTGTAACATTTTACCTTGGTCATGTCGTGTTCTCCAGAGTTGTCGCCGTCCTTGGTTTCGTGACCTCGGTTGTCGTTATGGCCACCGCCAGATGAGCCCCAGGCCTGCTCGCGCTGACGTACTCGAGTAGCCCACTCCTCCTCCGTGAGGAGCAAACGACCCCCTGACTCTTGCACGTCGTCGAGGCTGTAGCGTTGCTCCACTAAGGGCAGCCGGCCTATCAGTTCTTAAATCATCATCGTACTCAGATCGAGTAGCATCTCGATCGCGATTACTACCTGCGTGTAACGAGTGGGCACTACCTGGGGAAACTTCTGGACCACCTTCTCCTCGGTGATGGCGTCCCCGAGTGTGCGCAGATTGTTAACAAGCCCCATTTATGCGCATGGTGAACGCACCCACGGACTCCCCATCTTTGAAAGAGATGTCCTCGAATTCCTTCCGCAACTTCTGGGCGTTAGCCTCGCGCACACGCTCCACCCCAATCCTCATCAGCTTGATGGCGTCCCATGCTTGCTTTGTCGTGTACTTCACGGCGAGCGTCGCAGCATGTCAGGTGGGACGGCGTGGAGGATGGCCGAGAGCGCCATGCGATCGTCGCGGAAAGAAGCATCCCCGGGGTCGATCGCCTCACAGAGCCCTTGCGCTTGGAGATTGATGCGCATTACAAGCGCCCACTCGATGTAGTTAGTGTTAGTCAATATCGGGTAGACGATTTTGCCGCTGGATTCCCTCATGAAGCGCTCCTGCACCAATGGATCGCGTCCGCCCCTCCGTGTCCTGCTCCGCCCACGGAATCTCGGTGGAGAGCGTGAGCCAGACTGGGACTGCGCGTCTTCGTTGGCCATGGTCGCCAGAGCTCTGATACCAAATGTTAGAAATACACCAAGTCTACTTAACGCAGAGAACAAAGTAGCACAGAGAAGTAAGTGTTTCTTATTTCTATTTGCTCATGGCATTTAAAACAATGCTTCACAGTACATGGGGTTTTATACTGCTAGAAAGGGCGTGACTTCTGATCAGGAGATGCATCACTTGGGAAGTAATGCATTGTTTCACTTTATTACAACTACACTAACTGCATTAAGTCTCTAACTGCACGAGGTTTAACTAACATACATCAGGCAGCTTAAGACGGTGAAGAGGCCCAACCCTGTGTAGATGGCTGTCATTTTTATGCTAAAAGGCTAGCCGGGTGTGGTGGGGGAGGTTGAAGGCATGAGAAGAAGAGTATGAGAAGCAATGGAGAGGATGTTGTGCCTATCAGGGTAGACAGCCAAAAGTTGTTGCCACTAGTATCATAATACAAAACGGTTCGAAAGTGGTGGTAGTCTCTCTCGAGAACATCGCCAGAATGTTGAGAAAATCACTCAGCTACCATAAAACCACACCTATGTTTGTTGATGGAGGAGTAGGGGTGGAAAAACCTCTCATGTGTTCAACAGTTTTGTCGTCAGATTGAACAGAGGGAGGATGGGAGATGGAGTTGTCATTGGGACGAGGAGCTGGATGGTGTGGTGGTGGGCAGGGAAAAGGTGGTGAAGACTGAGACAGAGGGCGTGTTGAGAGGGGAGGCGGCGTGCAGGGCAGTTGCACCAGGTATTTAACTAGTTGGGTTGGTCCTTGGTTTCTTCTATTTTGGAAAGCGATGGTTGATGACATTGACCGATGTGCTTAGCTATGTTTACGTGAAGCTTATGTTGGCCCGGGGAGAGTAGAGACTCAAGAGGAGGTGGCACCAGAATTTATAGTCGAGAAGTGCTTCTATGGTTGGCATTGTCAATCCTGAATGATCTAGTCCATCCATTGTGTGTTAATAGTGAGTTTTGGTGACTAATGACAACCGAATTTGTGAGACTAACATTTTTCATGAGATAGTGAAATAGGTTGAGTCACATGGTGATGAAGACTTTAGATGTCATCATGGGTTAATTACCATCAAGTTAAGATTCGGAATGAAAGATGTCATCATGTGTTGACAAACATCAAGATAAGACCCTGGAGTGGAGGATATCATCATGTGTTGATGAATAAGACAAGAATCCGGACTTGGAGAGAAGATGATCATCATCAAGTGAAAGCGCCAAGCGGATGCGCAAGGCAAAGGTATAACTAGCATAGGCTAAAGATGCGTTCCTAGTCTTTTACCAGTCACGGTGTTTGGTTGAAAGACCAGATTGCTAGTATTGCTTGTTGTACTATTAAGAGGGGTTTTATCTGGTAGATTGAGTCTCATCATGTGCTGATAGCTCAATCCTGCTTTCTCTAGCTCTTTGTGGTACGATGCTATTGTTTATGAATGTGTTTTGTAAAAAGTTAAGGCTCGTGCATCTAATCCTTATAGCATGTGACTATAATGTGCAAATGGTTGAAGTCTATGCACGAATTCATTGTGGCATGATACTAAAGTTTGCAAATGTGTTTTACAAATTGTTGAGGTTCATGCATTTTTCCTTAACATGGTCTAAGATTGTTTGTTGCTCTTGTCCTTGGACTTAGACCATGTATTGGTTCTTTGTAGTTGTGTTTCTTGTCTTGATCTAATGTGTTTGAGATCATCCAAATAGATGAGTTGTATAGCACTTTGAATAAGCTTTCCATAGAGTCCAAGATCGCTTAAATTAGGGTTCGAAGCAAAAAAAAAGAGTTATGATCATATTTATCCAAGTTGGTAGTGCTGAAAATTGAACATTCTGAAAATTGGACTTAGGAATGTTCAATTTTGTAAACTAAGACATTTTGGCAGTTCAGGAATGTCCGAATTGGAATTTTAGGAATGTCCTAATTTGTATTTTTGGACATAGTGACATAACTTGTGTTTTGGAGACAGTTGGGCGATGGTATTAGGATTGTCCAAATTTGATAAATAGCAATGTCCGAATCTGTATTTTAGGACAATCCGAATTTGTGTGTAACGGCTAGTTTCTACATGGATATGAGGCCGTTGCATGTTAGGAATGTCTGAATTTGCATTTTCAGATGAATTTGTTCCCAACAACTAGTTTTTGTTGGTGATGCCAGTTGGAAGTGAACTCTTGGCACTCTATTTTATTATCTTTAGTTAGTGCAAGCCTCTCTACTCAATTTTGCATGTGCTGCACCTCGTGAGTGAGGAAAGGAAGACTCTAGTTGCATCTGTTGTATCTAGAGGTGAATTGAGTATCCACTTGTGCTTGTGTAGCACTCGGTGAGAGTCAAACAAGAGGTTTGACTTATTACTCTTGGTGGTTATCGCCACCTAGACGGCTTGAAGGAGTCGTGTCCGGTGTTATCTTCAAGAAGCTTGTGAAGAAGCTCGATGTGGTTGTGAAAAATCGGAGGTCACCTACCCGGAGAGGAAAAGAGCTATCACTAGTGGATTCGAGGTGTTTGACTTAATTCGTGTAGTCGGTCCAATTCGTTTGGAATCACATTAGTGTGGATTAGAGGAGACCGGCGAGTCTCCGAACATCATGGTAAAAAAAGATCTTGTGTCATCTTGTGGTTTGCTTTTTTTGTGTTCATTTACATTCTTTCAATTTACACTCGTAAAATTGAATTATTTGATTATCACCGTAGGATTGCAAACCTTGATCTAGACTTATGTTGTTGGTGTACTTAGTAAGATTAGTTGTTTTATGCATTAATTGTACAAAATCGTTTTGAACTTTTGATTTACATTTTCGCATATAAAACTCAGTTTTGGCCAAAGATTTAAAAAGTGTATATTCACCCCTTTTAGTCAGCCTTCTCGACCTTACAAGTGGTATCAGAGCTTAGTCTCTCATTTAGTAGGCTTTACCATCTAGAGAGAATATGATGTCCACTAGTGATATGGTATACCCGGGTGAGACACCTCTATATAATGCCTATTGGAGATCCACATGTCTTGTTACTTTAAGGCAATGAGTCCAAAAATATAGTGGATTGTAGATGTAAACTTTTCTTCTTCAATGGATCCTCTAGCTCCAACAAACGAGGAAGCGAAAAACTTAAAAGTTTTTTTTTGCACGACTTTTGATTCAAAACAAAATTCTGAATACCTGACAGCCTAGCCATTGGTGGATGGCATAATGAACAAGTATGCAAACTACTAGCAACAAGATGAGACGCTGGGGTGCATCCCACATCTTTGTAGAGATTGCTTATTCGCCATTCAATGCAAGGACGTCTCGCATTGAATAATCTCATAGATGAACATGGACTCACGGGCTTCAAAAATGTGCATTTTTTAATAATATTAATTTAAAAGTTAATTACAAAAATAAATAGTACAAAAACAATTACAAAACTAGACGCCTATCGTCTCCCTGTCGCCAGTTGAATTGGCGACATAGATCATTCATTTTTATTTCAAAATTTGGAAAAACATTTTTTAATTCATCTCCACTCCTTTTGTACTGAGTATTTTCGAGCACATATTTTGTCGATAAATCACACTGATATTATACAACACTCAACACAACGTCATAACATCTTTTGTCGATAAATCAAAATTTATACTGACTATTTTTAGCACATTTTTTGTCGACATTACATAACATTCAGCACAACGTCATAACATCTTTTGCCAATAAATCATAATGACATTACATAACATTTTGCGCAATGTTGTCACATATTTGCGGACAAATCACATTGATATTACATAACATTCAGCACAACATCATAACACCTAGGTTTTTTTACAAATCATAGTGATATTACAAAGCATTGGACACCACATATTTCAACTGGACGAACCTTTTTTGTGGTTGCGACCTTAACGTCTGCCATGTGGACCGCCTCGAGTGGGGCGGTCAGATGAGGTCCCTACGGCAACATTCGGACTACCGATGTCTCTTTCATCCTGTGGAATTCTTGTAAGACATTTCTTGAAGGTGTGCACAGACTCCTTGCAAATGAAGCACTTCTTCGTACAACGCTCGACTTCTGCTTCGTCCATGTCGTCCCTAATGCGTCGTACCTGGCGTCGGCCAACCTTTCTCTTAAGCCTATCAATGTCTACCGTCCAGATAAGTTGGTCCCAGGTCGGATGGCCAGTGAAATGGTCAACCATGGTGTAACCATACATCTCTGCACTCTAGGTTTGCACCACCTCCTCCATATTGAAATTATTAAAGAGGTACTGCCCGGGATGTTGCGCCACTGTTGAACATGCAGCTATGACATAAGAGCATAGCCTATGCAGAAGAAGGGGCTTGTTACAAGTGCATACGCAACTAGCGTGGTGTAGCGTGCACTCGTGGGTGATCTTCTCGCGGTTCGTCCCGTGACACCCTTTATCCCTACACATTATCTCGAAGCGAAGCTTCCTTGTTAATATCCGGTGCACCTCACCCTTCTTGCTCTTCTCCTCCATGTACTTGGTGATCATGGCGGAGTAGAGTACTCCATCATTTTTCATGGTGAGCAATGCGTTGTTGCTTATGTAAACAAAATAATTTGTTGTGCCGCAGAGAATTGCCTCCGCAATACCAACCAAAGGGAGGCACCTTGTGCCGCTTATGATCCAGTTGTACACCTCGGTTAGATTGGTTGTAATGATACCATATCGAGCACCACCTTTGTCATGTAGCAGCGACCACTTCTCCTTAGGCTCGTGCTCAATCTAGTCCGAGAAGCATTTTACCTGCGCCCCTGTCTTCCTCGTCACACTAGGACCACCTGCGGGTAGCTACGGCAATGCTTCGGGGGCTTAGTCAGCGCTTGGGGTGGCCCTTTTCACTACCACCTTTCTGTGCGTCTGAGTCCACTCATCCAAAATATTCCAAAGTGTTTCAAACTTTTGTTGTTGGTTCTGATTGCACAGCTGCTTGAATAAGTTCATCAAGTCCTTGTTGCGGAACTACTTATAGAAGTTTGCACCCGAGTGCCTCATGCACCACCTGCTCTGTTGATTCGTCTATGAAAATGGTTCATTCTCTCCTTGGTGTAGCTGAGTTATTGCATTCAGCAGACCCGCATGTCGATCATGTATGACACATACTTTAGGACGACCCTGTACAACAGAAATCCTCAAATTTCTAGGGAACCACAACCAGCTGTCCATGTTCTCGCTTTCAACGAAAGCAAATTCCATGGGAAGAACTTGATTGTTCCCGTCTGTCGCTATTGCAGTCAGTATCTGGCCATTGTATTTTCCAATCAGCAATGTGTTATCCACACATAAGATTGGACAACAGTGCTGAAATGCATTGATGCATGCACCAAAAGCAAAGAATGCTCGCTTCATTACCCTTTTATTGGCTCACTTCGGATGCGTGTAATCTTGAATGTCGATATGAGTGTTAGGATTCTTGTCTTGTATGACTCGGAGTAGCCTAGGGAGGTTGTGGTAGGAGTCCTCGAACGTACCGAACATTGATTTGAATGCCTTCTATTTTGCCCTCAACGCTTTGGCATAGTTGATTGTGTACTAGAACTTTGCCTTAATCGTCCGAATGATAAGTCGTGGCTCAAAATTTAGATTATCCACAATCTCACCGTACATGAAGTTAGCGATGAAGCCTGATGACAGGTTCTTATGAGATTGCACTGATTCAACGACGACACATGTGTGAGGGATCACTATAGAGTATTTTCAGTATGTGTCCCACTTAGGCTAAAAGCGTGCACTCGCCAAGGGTATTCCTCTATGTTGTACTTCACGTCGTAGCATCTTGAGTTAGACTTGACGACTATAAATGTATGCCGCACCAACAAGGCCTAGAATTTGATTGCCTCCTGCACTGCTTCCTTGCATTTGTACATACCTCCTTGCTTGACCTCGCTCTGGTCGTACTCCCACGGCACGCGGGAGCCTTCATTAACAACGAGGTTGTCAAACTGGTATGTGTTCAATTCGGATAGAATCACCTGATGGTCCACATCATCCTCGTTGTCGGATTTTTCATCTTCTGATAATGCCATGTAGTTCCGGTCTTCGAGATCCATCATTCGCATTAGGGCTTCCAGCTCCCCATCTTCGTCAGCAAGTCCACTAGCTTGCCTGAATGAAGGAGCTAATTCCACAAGGTCTTTATCGACATGATCAACTACTCTTGGACCTTTGGCCATTGTGTTCGCCGCGCTGTGGTTGGAGTCCCCGATTTTTCTTCGGTATCACCACCCCTTTTTATTCAGTCGCGGATGTAGGAGTGGACTTAGCATATGCTTGGGCTAGAAGGATCAAATTCCACCATTCCTCCCTCGCCATGCATACATATGACTGTCATGACTTTGTTCCTTGTGAGCTGAACTAACTCCCAATATGTGCTCTATGTTGGTCAGAGGGCAATGCAACTCAATCTCAGATCATACACAATATAGTCCAAATCAAATGCGTGGAACAACCACTGCATTACATCGCCCAATGTACACTGCTCTGGTCTTGGTAAGTGCACGATCTCTGATCGAAAATAACTGAAATCAACTCCCTTGGGACCTTCAAGAATAGTTCACTGACCATAGTAAAGTTTTGAAATTGGTGGCGTCTGACATATTTTAACGTACTGCACCGTAAACTAGATTTTCATGATTAATTATATATCTAAAACTATACTACGCAACCTGTACATTTAAAGCTATGCAATATATTCGGTTAAAAAATTACTTGAAAGGTGGGCAACCGAACGAGAAACACTTCGCTAGTTTCTCTCATCCTTTCTTTTCGCTCTTTTTTCCGAATAAAAGTGGGTTTTCCTTAAATTTTAGGGTTTCGAGGGTCTTTTATATGACCTGTCGCTAATTCAACCGACGAGGGATGTCTAGGTACTATTGGGCCCTCTGTCGCTATTCCGATTGACGACAGAGGCTGTCAGCATTCCAATTTGCGATAGAGGTATAGTTTTGTAATTATTCTTTTCGATTATTTATTTTTGTAATTATTTTTTAAATTAATATTATTTTTTAAAAAATAAACTCGTGATTAGAGGAAAAACGCAAATGCGCCTGGCCGTCTGCGAGGAAAAACGGCGAGATTTCAGTGGTACGGCGATATGCATCTGGTGATTAGAGGAAACATATTCCTAAGGGGCAAAACGCAAAAAATAGAGGGAAAAAGAAACTCGAAACACTAGTAGAACCCTAGCCTACCAATGTCGGAGACCGTGAGGTGGCTGCTGCTCAGCTCGGCCGCCGCCAAAGATGTTCTCGCAAGCGATCAGGAAGCCCCGCCTCCTCCACCGCAGGGACAAGGAGGACGCGTCCGCTTCGCCTCCTCCTGCTGTGCTGCTCCCTTCCACTCCCCGTCGCCTCGTGGGTTCGCCGTCCCCGACCTCCCGGTCACCGGCACCCAGGCCCCATGGACCTCCTCCTCCCTCCTATCCAGATGCCCCTTCTCACCTGTCTTTGATTTCACCAAAATCACCGCATTTCACCGTATGGTCAGTATCTAATTGAGGCACCGGAAGCGAGCGATGCGCCGGAATCCTTTTGCCTCCCTAATTGCAGTAGTCTAGTGCGTTGACTTCATATCACTGAGCTCTGATATTTCTACATTTTTGTTTCTTCGTCTCAGATCACGGAGAGATGAACTTTTTTGGATCCCTATATGACCTTGCAAAACAAATTGTGGAGGCAGAATACTGTATCAGGTTTGGTTTAACTCAACACCACTATTTTCTTAATTTATCTTTTGCAACTTCATGTTGTCCTTTGATTTGCCTGTTCTATTATCTTATTTGTTCTATTTGATAGTTGGTCTTTCATCCTCTCAGAAAATAATGTGGTTACCTAATAAAGCCATAGGCTTATTTAAGTGATCACGCAATGTCCTAACCAAAATGGTGGATTGCTCAGGTTCTAGCTTGATGTCATATATATGCAGTAGTAGTTCTGGGACGGTGGGACCACTTTGATATTTAGGTAGCCACCTTTTCAGTACTGAATCCATGATTTCCAATTGCATCAACTTCGGATGTCATTTTGATAGTTCGCTGCTTGGTTGGTTCTCCGAATGATTTCCCCCTTAGTTCATTGTATTGAGTATGAACTATAGATCATGGTAATCTCTGATCATAAAACAAGTATTTCTTTGGTCAGCTGCCATGAATGTAAGTTTGTATGCATTGACATAATAGATAATAGGTTGACAATTGACATTAATTAGCAAAAGGCAGTTTCTGCTAGAATGTTAGTTCAAGTCACAAAGATGCTTGCCAAAGGTCAATTTGGACGATTCACAATGTAATTAAGGCAGCAGTTTTCTGGATTATCCATTGGTCTACTGCTGTTTTCAGTTTTTTGACATCATAGCTATGTATGACTGATGTCAAATTTGGCACTTTGATATTTGCAGTACTGCTTGATCTTAATACGGAATGCAAAAATATTTGTGCGTATCTGTCAGAAGTCAAGATAAGGCACTGATAATCTGGATCTGAAATAATCTATATTTAGAGAGGTTACTTTTCCTATTTTGGCAACAGCTAAATGGCATGAAGGGTACCAAACATTGTGGCAGATTTGCTATGATATCAGTGATATGGCTCCCCTACGCAATCTTATGGTATAATCACATAACCATATCCCAAGTTTGTCTCAGATCATCTTTCAACTGCTTGAATGTTGAGTGCATCATGCAGGAGATAACATATTGTATTTTTTTTTCAATGACCCCAGCATATAAGATTAGATTATTCACTTTCTGCTAACATCAGTTATAGGACATGGTTTTTATGTTGATCTTGTGTTGCAGCATGATGGTGTAGGACCTCATGGGGGATTCAGTTTCTTCGTTTTTAAACAGCTAATCAACAGCTGTCATTACTCTAAGCTGTTAAGGCTGTGCGAATAATTCCTGGAAGAGCTAGCTAGTTTTCTTTTCTGAAAGACCGGAATGATTTTATGTGGTTTCATGAGATATCCTTAAACCAGTTCTCCTCTGCTTCAGAGAATCTTCATACCTCTGCTCTGCTTGCGTGTCCTGAGGAAGATACTGACCTCACAAGCAACAGAAAGCCGCTGTCCTTTGTTGAAAGAAGACGTCTTCTCTATCTCTCTAAAATTGCTGCAACAGCAGGTTAGCTGTTTCTTCTGTTCCACTTTCCTGCTATGCCTTCGGCTGTGCACTGAAAACAATATTTTGGGAAGTTGCACTCTTAGATGTTGTGGTTGATAAAAGGGTGATATTCTCCGCATGTCATGTGGGTTTTATTCAAAAATAGGCTTCCAGTATCTTTTTGATGATGGGTAACAGTAGTTTATGAAGTGCTAAGTTTATGTGAGGAATTCCATGATTCTATCCATCATGTAAGTAGGCATGCTGCTCAACATTTTATCATGACAGAAAATTTCTTTCCTAATTCTACTGAACTTTCCACAGCATAGGAAACGCTTGAATACTGATTGCCTAGAAGATTTTTTTAGTGAATGGAACATAATTTTGCATCGTTCTTCTGTATTAATTCCTGTTTAGCAGATGACATGGTTTTTTAATTTTTGTTCTCTATTTCTTGGATAAATGGGCATCTGGTATATTGCAATTTTTAACAAGTAGGTAAGGATATTGATTATGAAGTGAAGGTTGCACGGATAGATGCTGATATCCGGATTCTAAAACTACAGGTGAATTGTCTTAAACAGAAAAGTTCATGTTGTATTTATGTTTTCTACTCATGACATTTGCTTCTGAATTTCAATGTAGAAATGCCATGTTTTTGCATACTCACTTTTACACGCGCACCCTATGTTGGTAGGGCTAAGAGCCCAAAATCTACCCAGGGATGGATCTGTTATGAATATATTGTGTGTGTATTCAGAGGCCCAATGAGCAATATATATAGGGTGCATAAGAGGTGTATGCTATATACAGATAAAACAATACAAAAGGTAGATAAGGAAATACAAAAGAGTTCCTATCTCTAACATATCTTTAACACCTCCCCTCATATGCAAGGTGTATGCAATAGCATTACATTTGGAAAGGGTTGACACTAAACTAGGGAAAATCCAAAGTCCGAGTCTTGATAATGTCGTCGTAGCATGCAACTCTTGGAAAATATATCGACAAAAGATCTCCTCGCATCTGGGGTCATGCGTCAGCTCATAAAGCACAAGAAAGTGCAGGGGCTGAGAAAGTAGAGGTAAGCGGAAGCAAAATCGACCGCGATAACACGACGGAGAAGATGATGAAACCGACAAAAATAGAGAAAGCTATCAAATCAAGTCGAATAGGAATAGATAGAAGCATGGCGGCCTTAGAAGCTTGGGGTGATGGCTAAGAGAGAGCGGCGGCATCATAACAACTTCTACGATATGCGGCGGCTCAGAGAGGAGTGGCGACAACCATGCAAAATAGAATTCCTATGCTTCTACGACTGATAATAAATTTGTGGATTCGTAAGGTTTAGACGAACTCAAAGATAGAGTGGTACGGACTTGGATGGACGCAACGGAAGAAACGACATAACTAAAGAAAAGCTTAAGGATAACTAGCGATAGCGTGTAACCGGAACTAGCAGCAGTAGCGTGTAACCGGATGCCACCACAAATAATCCCGAACCAACTTGACCTTTTCCTCTTCGGTCCTACTCGATCTGTTTTTTCAATCTCCTCACGCAACCCATACTACCATCCAAGAATCTTCTTCTTCACCTAGGCCTCGGCCTCCTCCCACTCCTCCATGGCCATGGCCATTGATCCCGACATAGCGCCGGCGACGGCGTTCGAGACGGCGGCCATCTCCACTCCAGTCGGCACGACCACAGGCTGACTGCTGTCGGGACCCAAAAATGCAATTATGGACCCTTTGTGTATTCTGCACTAGTCCAGAAACACGCTAGTGCACGCAATATCAACATAGATAAATATCGATCCACACAAGACGAATAATAGCATAAACGATTAATTTGAATAACAAATATGAGTTTCGATCTTATGGCCGAGTTTACATTTATTAAGCCCCGCAGGGCTGGCAAAGAAATAAATAAGCAGCGGAACAAAATAAACTCCAGCGGAAACCCATCGATTCACCACAGACAACTGACCGGGATCAAGATTTAACGATCAGCACCTTCGTAGAACTCCTCAAAAGCGGGCGAAGACCACTCTACTTCTGTTGATTGATTATAGCAAGCATGAGTACACAACCGTACTGCAAGTCATACCACAGAATGCAATCTATAGATGATGGCTTATTCTAAAGGAATGACTTCGGTGGTTATTTTGCATAAATGTAACATTTGCGATTGAATACAAATAATAGATTAAAAACATATTTAAAACAAATATACAATAATAATTTAACAATTGTTTTCACAAAGAACACAAAGACTAATCAAACTATTTCACATAGCCATATGACTTAGATCACATAGCTATCCCATCCCAAAGGTTTAATGAAAATCTAACCCTCGTGTGAAATCCCCGAGCATGTCTATGACCATGGACGCGGCTATTCGAATAGATTGCTTAACACTTTGCAGAGGTTATACATTTTATCCACACGATATAATCAGTGTTGTAAGCACTAATCATAACAAAATCTTTTGGAAACTTTATCTCAACAATTGACACTACGATGTGCTTTACCGTCGTCCAACCTATACACAATGCTTTTGTACGACACACACCGTTGGACCTAAAGGCGGCGAACCGCCCGTAAATGTGTCCTACCTGGTAGTCCACACCTCCGCCCATCCTGCGCTCCTAACCTACAACTTGAGTAGTCAATGTCGAGAATCCATAACTTACTAAGTTAGACCCGTCCCATACCAGGCATGTGGTCTACAGTAAGGCTCAGTGCAATGACGCACAAAGTTAAGTCCTTAATTGACCAAGACAAGACTTCTAATTTCTAACTATGCCACAAAGATTATCATTCCTATTCACAAAGCTCCACCATATTACTTAGTATCCACCATTTGCCTCAGTTCAAATCCTTTCCCACCCTGTTGGTTAAGTGCAACACATGCTATCACAAAGTAATAGCATGTGTTCTATAGTTACTTAGTCAAGTTCATATTTGCAACTCAGATGACAGTGAATGACTCGTTGCATGGCTAAGCAATCTACTCGTACCTAACCAACCCACGTTGGTGCTATGATAATACCATCAATAATTAATCAAGTTAGGGTGACAAAAGATCATGACATTACAATAAGCAAGGTGGATATAAACAATTAGGGTGAATAACTAATCCCAAAGCATTTAAATAAATACTTAAAGTAGAATGCAGTACTTTGAATCAAAGTAGTTTTGAAAACTGCGTTCGACATGATCAAAGGTATAACTTGCCTTGGAATATATCTTGGTACTGGTATGGTCTGGTTTTGGTCTTGGTGAACTCTTTCCTCGAAATTCCCCAAAGTATCAATGTCTACTCGCAAACGAAGCAAGTAAATAAAATAAATAAAAACAGAGGAAAACAAACTCCAAAAATTAAACAAAAATCTCAAAAAAATAGAGCTCGAATTTAGATGAATTTAGAAATTTGAATGGGCTCAATTGGAGTTCGGATGAAGAAGATATGGTTTCTGGAAGTTCTAAATCTAAAGAAAAGCATAAATTGGAATTTTTGGAATTATACGAATTATTTTTCTATTGAAAAATCCGGATTATGATGCAAGTTGACGTCAGCAAGGATTTTCTGAATTAAAATAAATCCAGGGAAAAGCTACAGTGGCTGACATGTGGGACCACGGTCCATGGATCGGGTCCACAAAGATGGGCTCTGGTCTACGGGCTTATGGGTCTACGGAACAGTGGATTGACAAGGGGACCCACATGGCATAGACTAGGCTCACGGTGGAATGGGTTCACAGCAGATCAGATCTGGGATTTAGGGTGGAGTGACATGCAAGCGCTGACGTGGTCGTGACTGGGCAGACACGTGCGCATGCGAGCTGATGTGGCACGACACGTCGACATGACGACGGTGAGGGCTCGAGTTCCGATGGTTGTCGGCGAACAGCGGCGGGTGGTACCAACGTGATGAGAACGCTATTGCGAACACAAAGGTGCACTCACGGATGGCTGAGGATGACTGGACTGGTCAGCGGCGAGGTTTGAGCGGAGAAGAAGCTCGGCCATTGTCGGACTTGAGCTCCAACGATGCTCCTGGCGGCGCGGACGGGTGTTGGAGGTGGCTCGCGACAGCGGACCAGTGATGCGATTGACATCGACAAGGCGGTGGCAGCAGCACGCAATTCAAAAACGAAAGCTTTACCAAACCCTAAAACTCCGATTGCGGTGGCGCTAGGGTTCTAGAGGTGCGGTGGCTTGGGGTTTTGGGATCAGGGCGAGGAGGCGGTCCTCGGGGTCCAATTTATAGGGTAGGGGCGTGGCCGGATTTGGAAATCCCCAAATTGAGTTCGTTTCGGAACCAAAAAGAGATAAGGAAATCAAACGAAATCAAATACGATTCGTAGATGAGCAGCCAAATCAGTTGTGGGCAAGGATAGAAATCTGGCATTCTGGGTTCGTTTTGGCGATGTGATATCGCGGTTCTAAAAATCATTCTCGAAAAAACCGGATGAAATTCGTTTGAATTTGTTTAAAACCATCAAAATTTGAAAACTAGAATTTGAATTTGCTAAGCCGAAAAATCGGTACTTTTCCGTTCTGGACCGACCGTGGCCGTACGTGAATCGCCATCTGCGGGGATTTTGATCCATGGTTGTGGGAGATACGCGGTTTTAAAAATCATATCGCCGAAGGATTCTTGGGTTAGATACGCCGTTGTCGGAGGAAACTCGGACACGGTAGCCATGGCGGTCGAAGGCGAAGGCGTGCGCGGAGAGGACGACGACTGATGGGGCCCACCGATCGATGAAGGCACAAAGCGAGTGAACGGGTCAAGAACGAAAATGGGCATGGAGTGGGCGGACTAGAGGAATAGGAACGGGCTGAGAAGGAGATTCGACTTGGTTTCTTTATGAGATTATAAATAGTTTTTCCTTTTTAGAAAATACAGAAAATGCAAATAGCAATTAGAAAATAGCAAATGCACTCGGAAAAATTCTAGAAAATATATCCAAGCACATAGAACCCAAATAAAATAGTTTTGACAATTGTTGATGTTGACATTAATCATATTAAATTGTTTTGATACTGAAAGTCCATGTTAAGTTTTATTAAAATTCAAATAAAATCTCAAGGGTGAATTTTCCAACTACTAACTATTCAAAAGATTTTTAAACTCAGAAAATTGGGATGTTACAGCTGCGCAGGGGGTGGCTTCGGCGGATGATGCTGCAGGGTTACTACTTCCCTATGGGCGTCGTGCAGGGGGCGGTGTCGGGAAGGGCACCTGAGATGGTGCCAATGTCCCTGGTACCTGATGTCGACGAGGGCGTAGAGAAGCCGCGGTGCGGGTGGCTGCGACAGACACCGCAGGAGTATGCACAACGGCGGTGGTCGAAATCGGCGGCAGGAGTAGAGGCGAGGTGTTCAAGGAGCTGGCGCGGAGGAGGTGCACCTTGCACACGGTATGCTCGCGTCGGGGCGACGGCAGCGTCTTCCTCCAGGCGATGAAGACGAGGCAGTTTGCGCGGAGGACCCGATCCAGATCGGATCTGGACAGGAGGATCCGAGTGGGGACGGCGGCAGCGGCGAGGAGCACAACGAGGGTGAGGGCGGCGCCGGGGCATTTGTGATGAAGCATCGTCGCGACGAGGCTCGCGTGGAGGGAGGACCCAATCCAGATGCGAAGGGGGGTGACCCGATCTGTAGCGGCGGCTGAGAAGACCAGAGACGACGAGCGGTGGCTCTCCCCGCGTGACGACGAATCCGACCGGGAGATCCGGGCAGGCGACGACGAGAGGCCACCCCGGGAGCAGAGATTGCTCTTCCCGGGGGTAGCGATCAACGAAAGTGATGAATGTTAGGTTGTAGGTTAGGGTTTAGAACCCTTGCTCTGATATCATGTTATAAATATATTGTGTGTATATTCAGACGCTCAATGAGCTATATATATAGGGTGTACAAGAGGTGTATGTCATATACAGATAAAACAATACAAAAGGTAGATAAGAAAATACAAAAAAGTTCCTATCTCTAACATATCTGTAACAGGATCTACATCTGTGTCCTCTCATGACTTTATATGTTCCATATTTACATGCATGACGTCTTTCCAACTCCTAGAAAGTTATATAGTTTTGTTTTATTTATTTTTAATTAAAGTATATCCAAGCTGCACATAAGAGGGGAAGCCCTGCAGGGTGACATTTAGATGGATATATTGTTTTTTCAAATGAAGTGGATATGAACAGCTGACCAAATTAATTTTACCCTTTTCTTTTCTTTACAGGAAGAGATTGTTCAGCATGATCCAGAACATGCACAGGGCAAATATAAAAGCAAGCTACTTCGTCCATCAGAACTGATTGAGATGTGCCTGAAGAGAGGTTGAGAGCTTTCTCTTAAAGCTTTTGAAGGGTCTGCTTGGCCTTTTTTAACTTGAACTTTGCCCTCAATAAGCTTAAAGGCGAAATGAAATGTGTTCTGTTTGGGGTTTAGCCAGCTTACATGGATAATCTGCAGATATATATCCAAAGCCTGCTTTTCCTAGAGTATGAGAATTTCTTCATAATTTTATAGAGTTTTTATAAGTTTGTCTTTGCAAACATTATGTCTGGATTGTTTTTTAAGTTAGTTTGTTGGTCATTTAGGCCTGAAGCTATATAGACTATAGAGTGTATTATAGAAGAAGCCTAAGCAGGGTAGAAGTTCCAAGCATGCCTGTCATGGGCATGGCTCAGGGGAGCCACGGCCATGCGTTATGGGTAGAAATTACTGTTTGTGAGTACTGTTTGTGCACGTAAACAGTGCTCGAATGGATTAGAATAGTTGTTTCCTTTATATTAAGAAAAGTTAGATGCATATCTTCATATTAGGAATTATTAGATGCATATCTTTATGTTTAGAAAGTATAGATATTATTTCATCCTTAGTTGATTGGTTGCATTAGATATGTTAGTTTCCATATCGTTAGGGGCTAACCTCATCTATATAAAGAGAGGAGCCGCACCATTTATAAGCAAGCAATGAGAATACAATAGTCTAAGTCACAATCCTCTCCGTCTCTCCAATCTATAGTCTTCCCTCTCCCCTAGCAGTCGACGCCATCCGGCTATCCTCTCGGTGATGTTTACCTCTATGATCTAAGGATCGCAACAACTTGGTATCAGAGCCAACATCATGGATTCCGCCGCCGAGAATTTCAAGGCCATGAAGGCCACACTCAATGATATGGGTACCGACATAGACGACATGAAAGCCATCTTGGCAGACATGATGGCTATGATGGCCAAGCTTATTGAAAACTGCCGGAGGCGTCTCTGATTTCGCCCGTGACTTTCGCATCATTGACCTCGCTGCCTGTGATTTCACAAACGGTGCCCTCGCCGAAGAAGGTTGCTATCCAACGACTGTCTTCTCCATGCGCTCGACCGCCGCCGTGCCTTCATATGTGCGGGGTGTGGCGGATGTCAAGACCACAACGGCGTCACGTTTTATCCCCTACTGAAGCATCCTATGGTAGGAAGAGCGTCACTGCTGCCTCACGCAGCTTGTCCATGCCGCCTATGTCTCCTGCAACGTCAAGTCACGCCAAGGGACCACAGTCCTGGCTGATGTCTATTGGAGCGTTGCGGACCATCTTCCATGCGATGTTCTGTCGGCGCCACGACCTCACGTCGGCATGGGGACACCTCGGGTTGCAGCCATGGCCGCCGCCATGCAGCTCGTCGAGTTGCTTGTCCGGGAGGGATGAAGTGTCATGGGCATAGGCCCAGGGGAGCTACGGCCAGGCGTTACGAGCAGAATTTACTGTTCATATATGTGAACAGCGCCCAAATAGACTAGAATAGTTGTTTCCTTTGTATTAAGAATAGTTAGATGTATATCTTCATATTAGGAATGATTAGATGCATATATTTATGTTTAGAAAGTATAGATATTATCTTATCCTTAGTTGATTGGTTACATTAAATATGATAGTTCAATATCATTAGGGGCTAACCTCATCTATATAAAGAGAGGAGCCGCACCATTCATAAGCAAGCAATGAGGATACAATAGTCTAAGTCACAACCCCCTTCGTCTCCCTAATCTATAGTCTTTCCTCTCTCCGGCTATTTGTCCGGTGATGTTTACCTCTATGATCTAATGATTATAACAATGCCATTAATCTAGTTGACACAGTATTCTTACTTGGAGCAACTGAACTCTAGTATCTATCATGGGCTGCGTGGTTATGGCTGAGCTAACCACCAAGATTTTTCCTAGAATTTTTAGCTGAGCTAAGCTGTAAGTGTTTCAGTGGGGCATCAGACTTTGATATGGAACTTGGGTTGTCTCAGTTTGTTCTGGTTGGAAGTACTCTGAAGTTAATTTGGAATGCTGGAAATTTTTGTTTATTCTTTGTGCTTGCCTTTTCACCTATCCATTTTGACACCAGAAATGTATGGCTCACCCTTTTGATGCTTCGCTTGGAATTTTCTCAGCAGAAGTCTCCAAGTTCCAAATCATATGACCCTGGTTTCCAGTACACAAATAATGTGTACTTGGTTGCTGCTTTCTAGCTTGTAATAGACTCAATCGTGGCGCAAATTGATCATAGTGATATTTAACATGCCTTGCCCTCTCTTCTGTGGAAACAGTGGTGGCACCAGCTATACTATTGTATACTTTGATGATTCCTTTTAGTAACGAACTTGTTACTGCTTGGGCCATCCTGTTGCTTTCTTATCTAATTAGAAAGGTGAGAGCTTGAACTGCTTTTATATTCAAATTCAAAGCACATATTCCTTGCCTTGATGGATAACTTTTATATTTTAACATAAATCTTTAGAACTTAGTTACAACAAATTTTCTTCTACTGCAATTGATGTGTCTCATCGATGCAGTTTTTTTTTTTTTTTGGGGGGGGATTATGAACACCAGAGAATCTATTCAAGTTTGTCGTATTATAATTAATTAACTGCTTATCACATTGTGTCTGTGGCCGACGGAAAGCCGTACTAGACCAGGTGTTCTGCCTCTGGGTGATGTACTGTGATCAATTATATGAATGTGACAATTTTTCCAGCCTTTTCTGCAGCAGCAGATTTGCAGCTTTTTCAGTGTGCTTGGTGTCAATTATCAGGGTCACTAACTCCTATGGTGCTAGGACAGGGTCAAAAGTACTGAAAGATCATATTAATGTTGCTGCTACTGCTTGTCATTTGCATGCTGCTTTTCAAATCAGCTATTTGGTGGGATTTTTTTTAAAATGTTTAGTTGGTGTAACACTGCTGTTTTTCTGTGGTCCATCTCTGCTGCATGTTCATAGCTATGTGCCTAGTTGGCTACAGATTTTTGCTGTATCCTTTGTAATACTTTGCAAAAAGATTTCCCTGTTATTGCTTTTATGCTTGTGATGGAAAAGGAAACTGATATTTGGCACAGTTATTGCTGAGTTGTTTGTGGGTCTTCTATGTAAATGTTTGCTGAAACCTTGTAATTGATTATTTCTTTCCAGCTTCCTGTAGTTTCAATATTTGGACACATGTGCTTCAGCCCATCATTGATGTCTCCAACGTTGCCATGGATTACATCAGAAGGAAATATCCTAGGAAGTAGAAAGAGGGGATGTTTCTAGAAGGTACCTTTCTCATAAGTTTGTGTTTTAACTTACACACTCCAGCACAAACTTGTGTATGTCTAGACTTGTTGATAACGAGCACTCGGATTCCATTGTGTGGCATAATAAAAAACATTTCAACTGTGTTCTCCAGGATTTGGTTTGTTGTGATGTGCTAATTCCTGGTGATTGTTCCTGCTGTTGATGTTTGGATCAATTACCAAGTGGTTGACAACCAAGATGAGGATATGGTGATATGCTGAATGTCATCGCTGATGGAGACAGGTGGTGCTTCTTTTTTCTGTGGACTTTAAATTTTGGCCTTTTCCTTTTAAATGTTCGTCCATCATTATCCGGAATAAATTCCTGCATTACAGCATTAGGAGCCAGCGTAAGGTTCTGAAGACGCCTGATTGCTTTCAATGCCATACCACAGTGAATTAAATGTTTTGGAAATGTTAGCAAGCCATGACCCTTATGCCATTGCTATTTACTATTATCAACGTCAGGGCATGTCACGTTGGATATGCAATAACTACTGCTACTATACCAACTAACAGAATCAAAATAATTTGCTGAATACTCTACTTCTAAAGAAAAAAATGTAGTTCTTTCAACCATAGCACAAATATTTTTTCCCCTGTTGATTCCTTATGCTGAGATAGGTTTTTTAGACATTTTAGAGAAAGGAAAGAGGAATTGCACAGCAACTTAAAATGATGGTTGCTCAACTAGAAGTTGCTTGCTCACTGTTTCTTTACGTATCATTGATCAAAATTATGTAGCCTTGACTGATAGAAGGGAAAGGAGGTGTGCCCGTGTGCCCATTGGCACAAAATGCCAGCTATACGATCAAATGATAGGGGCAATGGTGGTCACACTGACACATTGCCAGGTTTTAGGAGCACCAAGTCCAGCTGGTAGTGGGGGCAATGGTGATAGGAACATTACACAGATATACCGACACCAGGCAGCATTGCCATATTAGTCCCAGCAGATGTATTCACCATCGGAACATATTCTATTCATGCCTTGTCATTTTTTAAAGAGTTAGTGATTCTGCAAGATATTTGCAACTTGATTTGATTCTGGTGCGCTCACAACGACTCATTTCTGATATTCAGGTCTTGTAGAGGTTTCAACACTGTATATTTCATTGTTTTTTTTCCCAGCCGTGAAGTAGCATTATTCATGAACTGTTTTGGTCATTACATGTGATCTTATTTTAGAAAAAGAAAAACGCCCATTATATGTGATCTAATTAGCGATGAAAAACATATACAAATTATTTGTATTATTCGATTACCGTATTCGATAGGATACGAACATGCTTATTAAGGTGTCGCCTAAGCGGCGCTTAAACGGCGCTTAGTGACATTTAGGTGGTAAGGAGGTGCCGATGTTGTAAGGCGTCGCCCCCGCCTTGCCGCCTCCTCCCCGCGGTTCCTCATCGCGCGGCTCCTCCTGGCTCCCCGTCGCCATCGCGTAGCTCCTTAGCGTTGCCTCCTCGGCGCTGAGGGAGGAGGCACCGTGGGCGAAGGGGCACGGAGGGAGAGGGAGAGGGAGAGGGAGAGGGAGAGCAGAGAGAAAGAGGGGGAGGGGAGGCGACGCGACGCGGGCCAGCGCTGCCGCTGAGGGAGGACCGGAGGAGGCGGTGCGACCCGGCGCTAAGGGAGGATTAAGGAGGCTGCGCGGGCGCTCGGCCAGGCAGGGGGAAAAGAGGAGGCGGGGGCAGATGGGCAGGCGGGATCTTCTGCGGCCAGAGAATCTAGAGCTGCTGCTGGGATCTTCTGCGGTCGCTCTGCACTGTCGCCTTAGGATGTATAAGGCGTCGCCTCGTCTTGCGCCTTAGCGCTTAAAAGGTGTGAGGGGTGGGTCGCCTCGTCTCGCCTTACTGCCTTAATAACCATGGATACGAATACGGTATAGATTTTCCTATCCGATTAACAATCTCTCCTATTCGTATTTGTGTTCGATTTCGTATAAAAAAATATGGATGCGAATATGCTATGGAATTTTCCCATCTGAATTGTTATTTTATCCGAACTATTCATATTCATATTCGAATTCGATGAAGCAATATAAGTATTTTATTGCAGTATGCCCAATTAGTTGGATGAGTTTTTCTAATTCAATGTGAATTCATGTTCCTTTAGGTGAAATAAATAGATTAGAATGATTAAGTGTGACTGTACAAGGATAAAGTGTGACTAATATCTTCATATTACATAACTTATGAGGATATATGGATCTGACCAAATTGAGTAGATATTCGATTTGCATTCGTTATGACATTTGATTCGTATTCGCATTCGAGCATATTCGAATTTGTATTCGTATTCATTTAAAAAATAAACGAATACAAATATAGTCTCATCACTATTCGATTCGTATTTGATCCGTTTTCACCGTTAGATCTAATTGGTACCGTGTTGTATCAGGGACAGCCAGATGGAGGAACACGTTTAAGAGGGTAAGTCAGTGCAAGTGGGTTCTGCATGCAGGTCCAGCAAGAGGGAGAAAAATCCTTCCCTGGAGGCGGGGTTAAAGCGCGCTTATCGTAACGTGCATCAGATCCTCTCGGGCTTTCAATAACAAGATTGGAAGGATGATGCTTATTTGATAATGTTCCCATTTTGTCACATTATCCACGGAAAAGCAATGCCTCCGTTCTACTCAAGAACAAAAGCTCGGTAAGAGAAAATTCCAACATGGAGGGGCTCCTGTGGGGACTGGTAAATAAGTTGGTGTGGTTTCGGTTTGTTTGTGGCTAGACATACCGATGTCATAATGGATATGTCGCATGAAGACTGCAGCTGTTTGATCTGAATCCAAGTTCAGTTTGTGGCCCTGACAAAGCTGGGTGTTTTTACCTGACTTTGGGCACAAATTTTGTCGGTAAAATATCCTTGTCGTTACTTGTTAGCTTCGCTATATCTCGTGCGAAAAAGAAAATGATTGTACAGCTGATACTGGACCAAGATTTATTTGTCACTAGCTAGGACGGAAACCATGTTTTTCTTTGCAGAAATGGACCAATGTAGGCTTTGAGGGTGGTCCTGAGATTTGGTTTTGGTTTTAAGCCGTGTAATTGCGATGGCCCACAGTTGCATGCCAAAGATAAATTAATTGCAACCTAATAAATTAAGATGTGGAATTGGGCACAGGAAGAGGGCTAGGCTGATGTTATATATATATATATATATATATATATATATATATATATATAAACTGTTGCACATGGCTTTGACAGTAAAGCTAGCCAGCCTGCTGGTAAGGCCGATCGATCAGGGTGCCCACTAGAACAACAGTCTTTATCTTTGAGATTATCTCCTCGAAATCTTGTTCTTCATCTCGCTCGCTAGGAGACAACCAAGAAATTTGCATTCGATCTCCCTTTATTGCTTGAGGATGCTACTTCCGCTGTTAATATACCATTTAAACAAATATATCATGTTTCTTTATCACTTTTAGTATATTTAAATATAAATTATAATATATTTTAATATGACTTGATTGAAAAATTTTCATTAGAACTATTTATTTTTACTATATACCTTTTTTTCATATATTAAAAAAATATGCACAAAAATTTGCTATAAAAATGGCTTTAATGAATTTTTAATAGAACACACTTTACGATTTTAGTGGGTATATGAGAGTGAGAGTACATACTCCTATGAGTACAATACTAATTTATCTATTTTAGCATATTTCAATAATGATTATAAGATACCCCAAAGTGAGTTCATAAAAAGTTACATTAAAGCCCACTTTTTATAGCAATATTTCTCTCTCTCTCTCTCTCTCTATATATATATATAAAATAAATGAGTTTTTTTAATTTGGTCCCCTGCTCTCACTTTAATTACAAAATAGCTCTCCTGACATCATATTTTCAAATCTAACCCCCTTCCAACGACATGTGGGGAGCGAGGGAAGCAAGCGGCCAACACATATATGCACACGGCACTGTCCTATACAGTATATGCATGGTTACCAACATTCAACTTGATATCTGCTTTACAGATTGGAGTACGTACTGCATGCATTGTGTGCAGGGGCATTGCTGGCCCACGGCCAGGCCTCGGGCCGCCGCCTAGCTCATGGATCTCATTCACGTGAATTTTTTTTTGATCAACTTCACGATTTCACTTGAGAATTTGAGTTTAGATCTCGGAGTATTGATCGGAGGCCCAGCTACGCCACAATCGTGCGTATCTCTTCTTCTTCTTCTTCGAGAGAGAGAATTGAAGCAGCGGAGCATTTACCACCAGATCACTGCAGCGTGTTTGTCGCGTACCAGTAGCTACCGTGCCGTCTAATGAATGGTGAAGTTTTCGCATGTGTCGGTATGGAACCAACAAGGCTGGCTACCCGTCCCATCTCTCCCCCTTTCTCACCTCACCTCACCTCGTGCCGGAGCAGGAGATGGTAACAGATAGGCTAATATGTAGCAACATGCTTTACATATATACATCTCTCCACGTCACATCTGAAATCTCCCCTCCTAGCTGGAATTCGAAGCTAGGGTAACACGCATGTGAGGTGCGCTGCGGTGCGCCCCCCTGACACCTCCCTCGTGCGCGCGGGCTAATTAATTTCACTCACACTGACGATCACCAGCTGATCATCGATCGGTCTCGATGGATAGCATAGCATAGCATAGCATTGCGGCAGCAAGAGCTCTCGCCAATCACCATACGTTACGACGTCGACGTGAGCGAATGCATGCATCATATATGCACGCTGTTCAGCGCGCGCACAGACCACGCGCGACTAGACTACTGCAACCACCAACCATGCGTTCCGGCGGTCGATCGACGGTGACGTGACACGAGGCAGGCATGGCGGTGCTGCGCTGCCTGCCGCGCAAGAGACAGGGGCGATAATGCCACGGTACTACTGGGTAACACGCGACACGATCCCCCGATACCTGCCTGTCTATATAGGCACCAGCTACCATGCACATGCAATTGTGCAATCATGCATCTACTCTTCTCATGCATTGCATGGAGCCTGCCAATACTGTGGCTGACTGCTTGCACGCATGTGTCCATACATAGTACTAGCTATGATCCGGATCTCGCAAGGATCCCGAACAATGTTTTTCCAGAGGGCGAGAAATACATGGGCCTTGTACCGCATCAAATACTGTAGAAACGATAAAACATCTACTGCAACGATCGAAGCGATATGAAATTTTTATTTTTGATCGAATGGAGGTTTTATCCTAATGCGTATACTGTAAATCCTCTGCATGTAGCTTCTCTTTCAACGTAGAGTATCTATATGCTACGTGCTACGTTCCGTCCATGCATCCCGTGCATGCCGAGGGCCCACCCGGCAGCGGCAGCTAGCTGGCTCGTGTGCACATAAACGTGCAAGTTGTAACCTTTATATATATTATGCAAGCTAGTACGTACCTAGCTCGCGCGGTCCAGGTCGCGTCCACTGTACTCGATCGACTTGATCCGACTAGAGTCTCGAGCAATCAATCATGCAACATGGCTGGCCGGACGGACGCACGGTGCATGGAATCATGGATATACAAATCGATATGCTATTTACTGGATCGATCGGAATTAATTAAGCCACAATGCATGGGCGCGTACACGTACGTACTGCATGTCCTGTACCGCTTGCTCCTTGCTGCAAAGGAAAGGAAGGAAAGAAGGGGCAAGCTAGCTAGGCGAGTACGACGTTAATTTTCCGATCGATGCATGCATGAACCGTACCGTACTAACCGTACTACTACGTATTAACGTATACGTGTATATATATGTATGTTGCATCGCCGAACGTGCCAGTCTCCTGATTATCGTACGTGCGCGCGCGTCGTCCCTGCTCGATCGGTCCGGTCGGCACGCACGTTTTAGCATGCATGCCGTGCGCGCGAGCGTAACGACCTGCAGATGGTACGTGCGTACGTCCGTACGTCCAAGCGATCGGCCGTGCCAAATCACACCAAATCACGACGATTTAGATTCTTAACACGTCGTAAACATTAGACAATAGAAACTTTACAATTTGAGAAACGTAATTAGAGTACGAGGTTTGACAGAAGAAAATTATTAAGAATAATAAATTATTGGAGTCCTTAGCAACATAACAACTCTCCATTATACATGAATTATGTAGCTGCATGACTTTGTTCTTGCTCTTTCGAAATGTATGCATATACATGTACATCTATTTAATCTAAGTAATACGTTTAATCTAAGTAACAAGTACCTTCTCCTTCAGCTTGGGGTAATTTGTCCGAATATGGTTGAGCTCTCCATACACATAACAAGTCACATGGCCGCCTCTCTTTTTGTTTCTCATATTGTTATAAGCCCTTGTGAACTTTCTGGCTAGAAAGGCTAATTCAGCCCCAAGGATACTCTCAAGTTCCTCTTCATGGATAGCAGATAAATAAGCAAGAGAAAATCCAGAAGACTCTTCTTCTTGGGATGGTCAACTCTTTAAATTTTATGGGTCTTGAGATTGCTATAAAGCAACTCCAAAGTAAGACTCGAAAGGTTGACATTCTCTTCAATGGCGGCAGCCTTCATCTCCCACTCCTTGGTGTTGATTACAGCCAAGAGGTTGGTGGTATTCTCAGATTGAGAATATTCAATATCAACCGCTCTCAGCTGGTTGAGCACCTTGTTGAAGCGAGTAAAGACGTCATCAATGCTCTCTCTAGGACGCATCTCGAACTTGTTATACTCTCGCTTAAAGACCGTCTGACGCACTAGCTTGATCTGGGACGAACCCTCATGGTAGGTTTCGAGGATATTCCAGACCTCATACGCGATCTCAATGTGACAGGTTCTATCGTACTCCTGTCTACCAAGTCCGGCATATAAGAGGTTCTTTGCCTTATGGTTGTTAGCCAAGAGGGTTGCTGAATCCGGCGTAGCAACCTTGAGCAAAACGAGCGGAGCTCGAACAACCTCCCATATGGCTTGTCCTTCGCTCTGAAGGTAGACACACATGCGATTCTTCCAATAGGCATAGTCGAGCCCATCAAAGACATACGACTTCGTGGAGTACTTCTCCATCGCCAAGTTCAGTGACCAGTTAAAATCAATATTGAACTAATCGGGCTCTGATACCACTTGTTGGACCAAAACGACGACTAGAGGGGGGGTGAATAGGAGCACGATCTCTTTTTCACAAAGATCGAATTCAAGACGATTTTCACTCCGATAGCTATGAGAGCTATGAAGATTAATATCCAAGCACAACAGAAATCTTGTATTGAATCCAATCTACACCTCGGAGCAAAACAACCAAAACTCGATTTTCAAGTATTGGGCGATCTGACCTCTATGTCAATGGCGGTCGGACCGGTCACCTTGGGCGGTCAGACCTCTAGCCGGATGAACAGTGAAATTAGCCCAAAAAATAAAGTTGCAAATAGGTGTAACTTTTGATCTACAATTCTAAACTCGATGAAACTTGGAACACACCTTCTCTAGGATATCGAACATATTCTTTCGAATCCATAGACTTCGATCCTCGATCGTTATGAACCTCGAGCTCTCAAGCCTAGTCCCGATCATCCTCGCCTAACCTCTCCACTCCTAATATCAAAAACAAAACTAGCAAATTGACCGTCGTTGATCTCCAAGCAACCTGCACAACAATAGACCAAGAAATCGATTCCGAGAACAAGTTCTTCGCAACTTGACCCACGTTAGTCAAAACATGCATCATGCAACACATATGCACCGAAACCCATGAACTTGACTCAACAAACAAGTATCACCGATACGAAAGCCGACGAATCAAGTAGAAATCGGTCAGACCGCCACTCAATGGCCGGTCTAACCGCCACTCATTGGCCGGTCTGACCGCCTAGCTAGGGACTTTAGCCAATTTTTAGTCCTTGAAATCCGAAACCTCTCTGGAAATTTTAAACGAATAGATCTTTTGACTAGAAGCTCTAAAAATTATGAGACCAAGTGTATGAGAATCCCTCTCTTGCCTACACCCTCTATTTTTGGCCCAGCTCCAAACTCCAACATTTACAATGGTCGGTCGGACCGCCGCCTTGGCGGCCGATCACCATCGCTGGCCCGATCGCCGCCAGGTGGCGTCCCGACCGCCTAAGACTCGACAAAGACGAGATTTTGCCGAAAACGCGTGATTCGATAAACCTTTAAATCCATTACCAATTGTAACATCATCCTAAGATCATGAGCATATCTCCATGATATCCACAATCTCTCCCTCGATGAACACATTGGTAATTTTCCAAAAATATAAGTTTAAGGTTTGAAAGGTAAAAATACTCACATTTTCGCACAAAGGCACAACTTGGTCCAAGAGCAAGAGAAAGCAATGGAAATGTGGATATCGTGAGGATATGTGCATGATCTTAGAGTGATGAGTCAATTGGCAATGGCGTTGTTGGTTTGACGAATCTCGCATTTTCGAAAAACTCCAGTGCTGTCAGTGTTGGAGATATGCCCTAGAGGCAATCATAGAGATGATGATATTTCGTTGTATCCATGATTTAATAAATGTTCCTTGAATATTGCCTTTGTGTTGATTAACAAGTATGTGACTTGTTTGTGAAACTCTTTACTTGTATGGTTATTCTAAAGTTGTCCCTAGCCGGAGTTCATGTGAGGACACACGTGAATGGTGGATTAGCACATGTATCGGTTGATGACTATGTTTCACAGGTCATAGACATGGAGATGTCAAACCAATAATGTGGACACATGTTTAGAACATGGGGTTGGACCGACCCATCATGAGACATAACAATTATACTTATGGTTCTCTCTACACAATGTGTACGCCTTGTCCTTAGACCTAAGATTGTCGCATATACTTGAGATGTGAATCGACCTACTTAGGGGCTATCAAACGCTACTCCGTAACTGGGTAGTTATAAAGGTAGTTTTCGGGTTTGTCATGAAGCATGCTGCGAGGCATGGTCAATCAAGATGGGATTTACCCCTCTCTACCTGAGAGAGATATCTCTGGGCCCCTCGAGTGATCGGATCCAGAAATGCATGGCCATGCTACTTGAGGTTAAGAGTTAACCTAGTAAGGGATTCCGGATCACAAGATCGAGAAAGAGTGGTCAGCTTGGAGCTCGACCGAATATTGTGAGGCAAAGGGATTGGCATGTACATAACGTTGTGTTGGTTCGTCCGATATGATCTTTGTGTGCGTTTAGGAGTTGGGACGTCTTGCTAGAGGCCGCTACCAACTATTGACCAAGTATGTATACTCGTGTCATGTCTAAACATACGTGAACCTAGAGGGTCACACACTTAAGGGGCTGAAGCTTAATTTGGATTAGATCCGAATTAGACTGGGCATTGAGTCCTAATGGGCCTCTATTAGTAGAAGCCCATTGTAAGAACGTCTATAAAAGGAGGGCAAGGGCGTACAGGATTGGTGTGCAGTTTTTCGTGACATCCTCAAACCCTGGCTGCCACCTCTCGCACGCCCTAGTCGCTCGCGCGGATCTAGCAGTCCGGCGTGCGTCGCTTCCTCCCGTACGTGTGGATACCTTTGGAGGCGCTGCATCTGTAGCGTTTGGACAAACCGCAAGAGGGGGTCAGACGTGGGGCGCCGCGACGAGGACGAGGAAGTAGTACGACTACTCGCCTGACGTCTTTGCATCAACTTAGTACGACTACTCGCCTCGACGTCTTTGCATCGGTTTCGCACTGCGCGTCTAGTGGTAAGACCGTGATCTATAACTGCAGTGATCTTGGTTTACGGGTAGAATTTTTATTAATTTGTGCTAGTGTAGCCTACCCTTAACCCTTCATTCATGTCATTAGCGGTCCGACCGGCGAAGCCGCCGGTCAGACCGGCCGTGTGGCAGTCCGACCGGCGATGCTTTCCCGTCCGACCCGCCACAGTTGATGATGGAGTTTGGGGCTAAGCCAAAAATAGGTTGTGTAGGCATGAGAGGGGAGTGTCCTGGATGTGGTCACATAATTTTTAGAGCTCCCAGTCAAAAGTTCTATCCATTGGAAAAATTCCATAGAGGTTGCGGATTTTCAAGTTAAAATTTGGGTAAGTCTTTTGGGGCGGTCAGACCGCCGTTATGGAATCGGTCCGACCGCTGAGAAATCGGTCCGACCGGTGGGTATGGCGGTTAGACCGGCTTCCACTTGGACTTCAGCCATTTTGGCATTGTTGTGTTTTGTTGATATCTATTGTATGAGTTTCAATGCTTTATTGTTGCATATTACATTGTTGAGCTAATGTGACTCAAGTTGTGAAGAACTTGTTCCCGGTGATGATTTCTTTGTCTATTGCTGTGCAGGTGGCTTGCAGGTCAACGACGTCAACGGTGAGGAGGATCGGGACTAAGCTTGGAGAGCTGAGGTGCAGAACGATCATGGATGCCGGGTGGAGTCGTGTGACTCAAGCATAGTGCAGAATGGATAAGATGGATCGAACGAGCAGTTCGTTGCGGCTGGTTGGATCAAGCGGCGCGGGGGTCGGTGCAAGTGCCTTGGAGGTTCCGATGGGATTCGGACGGGAGAGACTTGCCGACATGATGAGAGCCGCTGATCAACCTACACGTGGTGAAGCAGGCGATTGCTTCAATAGATTTGTGTGTGTGTGAGTCCTATTTGTGTTGAGCCTTAATGGGAGCCCATGAGAGAAACCCTAGCCTCTCCTATAAATAGAAGGGGGGAGATGAAAAAAAACCCCAAGCACTTCATTTGCAAAAACCCTAGTTAGGGTTAGGGTTTGGAGAGGAGGGGAGAGGAGAGGAAATTTGTGTGTGTGCTCTTGGATTGAGCTCTTGTCCTCCTTGAGGGAGTGGCTTTGTAAGCAACATCTTGAATCATTCAATCTATGGATGTTTGTTCAAGGATGAAGTCTCATTTGTTTTCTTCTCTCTTTTGATGATTTTGGTGCTTCCTTGATCCGAGTGTTTATGCTTGGTCTCTTGACCAATTTTACCTTGCTATGATGTGTGGGAATACTCTTAGAATCATCTAGATCATCAATCCCCCACAAGCAAGTTTTGGATCAAGATTTTCATATTTCTAGGTTTTGAATACTTCTTTGGTAAAACCTAAAGAGATCGATTCTTTGAAGTGGATCTGGACGATCGTCGCTAGAAATAGGTCTATGATATACTTAGGGAGGTGTGCTCCAAATTTGGTCAAGTTTCATTGGTTGAATCAAAAGTTGGACCAATTTTCGTTTTGGATTTGGGCATTGTGCGTTGCCTCTGGACTAAATCGGTCCGACCGATTTTTCACTGCCGGTCTGACCGCCTGATAGTCAGACTGCCATTTGATCACCGGTCCGACCGCTAGCTCTACACCGGTCCGACCGGTTTAGTGAGATCAACTCTCCATTATCGAGTCTTGTTGTTAAGGGGGTAATCGGATTCAACACAAGATTTCCTCTGTGTATTTACTAATCTTCTTAGCTTTCATAGCTAAAGGAGAAAAGTGCGTGTTGAATTTGATTAAGGCGAAAAATCGAGAAAGCGCCTATTCACCCCCCTCTAGTCGCCTTTACGGTCCTTCAGGAAGTGACCAAGTTAGCTTCATATTAGTATAGGCAAGCGAGATAAGGCAAAAGAAAGCGAACAAGCTTCAATTTCCAAAGAAGAGTCAGAAATCTCACTTGAGGTCCATATGACAGAACAATTGTTCAAATTGACCTTTGATCATTGTGTGGTTCCAAGGATTGCAATTCAAGTTCAGAAATGAAAATAAGATGATAAGAATACAAATTAAAAGCCCCCCCTCACTTTGATCATCATTTTTTATAGAAAATTTTATTTTCTCCATGTTCTCCAAATAGCTCCCCTTTTAACATTTTTGCTACTTCTTCTCCCCCTTTGTCAATGGAGTCATCAAGAAATCACGCCTTCCTCTCATCCAGAGATAATAAATGCATAAATGAGGAAGAAGCATAAGAAAGAGTATGCATGAAATGCGATGAAGTGACTTTATTTTTTGAATTTTGCATATTTTAGCACAAGAAGCTTTGAAGATTACCCAAAAGAACAAGTTAGCATTTCTATAATTACACAATACATATCAAGCCTGAAAGCGCTAGCAAGATCATGTTAGGACATATATATCAAAGCTAAGCTAGAAGGCTCAAAGTAAAAGCGATGAATTGTAACAATTTAAGCAAAGGTTCAAAACTAGCAAGTTCATCAACAGAGATCCTAAAGTGATAATGACCATGTCATAATGTCAATGTGAGATCAAGAAGCTAACAATGACCATCCTAGAGACAGAAAGTCCGGAATTGAATTATTTTGCTCAAAGAACTTCAGTCACCCAATTTTTTACAACAGTTTTTCATTTGCAATGAATATTGATGTTTATTAAAGGTCTATCTTAGTAAAGAAGATCCTGGACTAGGAGCCATCCACAAACTCTTTCTAAGCTTCAACCAAGGCAATTAACGGCCTATCTTAGTAAAGAAAATCCTGGACTAGGAGCCATCCACAATCTCTTCCTAAGCTTGAACTAGGGATAAATCTTGAGGTTCATGTCAATTTTGACAAGCAATACCCATGAGATCGTCTGGATCATCAAACTATCTCCAAGTTCATGTCTTTGACAAGCAGTCTCGTGAGAATAGTTTGGCACATATTTTGAACTTTGATTTTTCAGTTTGCATAAGAGAAGTTTTAGATTAGCAAGAGAACAAAAATCTCAAGAGATGTTCAATCCTAGATTCAAGAGCTAACAAAGCAATTTTGACAGGACCAATGACACAAGAGGATCACTAATTGTGCAACTTAGCTAAAAGATCCACAAATTGCAATTTTTAGTCAAGTTGTCTTAAAGTCTAGCACATTTAGCAAAGACTTAGCTACACATGTGAAAGCATGATAATTCTAGCAAGTCAAAGAACTAGACATGATATTGAACAAGAACTGAAATACTAAAGCTCAAGAGGGTAATAAGCAAAGCTTCATCAATTTAAAAGATAAGCAGCAAGGCTTGTATTACAATGCATCTTTTTGTGATTTTCATATGAATGTAATATAATAAAATGAAATGCAAGAAAAACATAAAAGCCTAAAAAGTTTAAAAAGATCAACAAGTTCAGAAAAAAACAAGGAAAGATCAGATGAACAAGGAAAGTTCAGAAAAGAACCAACTCCCCCTCAAACCAACCCATAGGGGTAAATTACCCCTAACTCACTTCTCAAGGTGGCAAACCTAGTTGGGTCTAAAGGTTTGGTGAGGATATCAGCTAACTGAGCCTCACACTCCACAAAATATAGCACAATATCACCCTTCTCTACATGGTCTCTAAGGAAGTGATAGCGAATGTCTATGTGCTTGGTCCTAGAGTGTCGCACAGGGTTTTTAGCAATATTAATGGCAGAAGTGTTGTCACAGAGAAGAGGAACACTAGTAAAAGATAACCCATAGTCCTTAAGAGTGGACACTATCCACAAAATCTGACTACAACAATCGGCAGCAGCTACATACTCAGCTTCTGCAGTGGATTGTGCATTAGAAGACTACTTCCTAGAAAACCAAGAGACAAGAGAAGTGCCCAAGAAGTGACAAGTGCCTGAGGTACTCTTCCTATCTAACCGACAGCCCGCAAAATCAGAATCAGAAAACCCCCGAATGGACAAAGAAGAAGAGAAGGAATACCAAATGCCATACTGGAGGGTAGAGTGAAGGTACCTGAAGATGCGCTTGATGGCTTGGCGATGTGAAGTCCTCGGAGACGCCTGAAACCTCGCGCAGAGGCAGACCGTGAAGTGTATGTCCGGTCTTGAGGCCGTCAGATACAGAAGGAAGTCGATCATGCTGCGGTACTCGCGTTGATTCACGGCTTCTCCTTCCACATCTGGATCCAAAACAGTCGAGGTCGTCATGGGAGTGGTGATCGGCTTACAGTCACCCATCTCGAAACGCTTGAGCAAGTTCTTAGTGTACTTTGTGTGATGGATGAAGATTCCTTCCTTGCATTGCTTGATTTGAAGCCCTAGAAAGTAGTTGAGCTCTCCCATCATACTCATCTCAAATTCTCTGGACATGGTCTCAGAAACTGGAAACAAGAGCATGAGAAGAACCACCGAAGATAATATCATCTACATAAATCTGAACAAGCAAGAAGTCATTGCCATGCCTAATAATGAAAATAGTCTTATCCACCTTACTCATTTCAAAATTATTCTTAAGCAGGAAGGTCTTAAGTCTATCATACCAGGCTCTGGGGGCTGCTTAAGACCATACAAGGCTTTGGATAGCTTGAAAACATGATATGGATACTTGGGATTTTCAAAACCCGGGAGTTGCCTAACATACACTTCCTCCTCTATGTAACCATTCAGAAAAACACTCTTAACATCCATTTGATGCAGCCTAAAACACTTAGATGCCGCAAAAGCAAACAGAATGTGAATGTCTTCTAATCTAGCAACATGAGCAAATATTTCATCAAAATCTAACCCCTCTACTTGGCTAAAACTCTGAGCTACCAATCTAGCCTTATTTTTAACCACAGAACCATCATCACTTTGTTTATTTTTGAACTCCCAACGGGTTCCTATCACATTATGACCACTAGGAGGTTCAACTAGGTTCCAGACCTTGTTCCTCTCAAAATTCTCTAACTCCTAATGCATGGCATTAACCCAGCTCAAATAAGACAATGCATGTAATATATCGCGGGGTTGAAAAGAGGCAACAAAAGCAGAATGAGAGTAGAGACTCGGATCATGATACCTGGAGCGCGTGACTCGCTCATGAAGCTGACTAATGATCTGATCCGGAGGGTGACTCTTCTTAATGTGAAGTGTAGCGCCCGGGGGTGATAGAGTTTCTTCTACCTCCACAGGTACTACTGATGATGAAGATGCACCAGGAGCCTCAAATGAAGGTGAAGTAGTCGCAGCAGGTTCTTGTGCTGGAATAGGAGCCTCAACAGCAGCAGGTGGAAGACATGTATCAGTTTCGTCCTCATCTTCCTCCACAAAGATGCTCTCTGTCACCTGTGAATCAACTGAAATATTGGATCTAGCTCCAGGGCTAGTCTCATCAAAAGTGACATTGCATGTCTCCTGGACAATGTTAGTTTCAACATTAAAGACCCGAAAACCCCTCGAATGAGCAGATAACCCAGAAATAAACCATCACAAGTCCTTGATTCAAATTTATCTAGGTTTCCTATTTTCAGAATAAAACACTTGTCTCCAAAAACTAAAAAAATAAGAAACAGTGAGTTTCTACCAAACCGAAGCTCATAAGGAGTCTTGCCCGAAGAAGGTCTCAAGAAGACACGATTTGCAATATGGCAAGCTGTACCAATAGGTTCGGCCCAAAACCTCCTCGGTGTGCTATACTCATCTAGCATCGTTCTAGCCATCTCGACTAAGGTTCTGTTTTTTCTTTCCACCACGCCATTTTGTTGAGAGACGCGTGGAGAAGAGAACTGATGCTCAACACCACGCTCAACACAGAAAGAGGCAAACGAGGCATTTTTGAACTCCGTGCCATTATCACTGCGGATCGCTTTCAAGGCACCAGGAAGTTCAGAAGCCAAACGAAGAACAAGATCATGATAATGACCAAAAGCTTCATCCTTCGAAGCAAAAAAGAACACCCAAGTGTATCTCGAAAAATCATCGACTAAGACAAGGATATACCATTTGCCACCGACTGATCGAACCCTAGCAGGACCAACAATATCCATATGAAGGAATTATCCCGATCCATCAGTCATGACCATAGTCATTGATGGGTGTGAGGCGGCAACTTGCTTGCCTATCTACAGGGCGCACATACAGCATCCTTGACAGCTTTGAGTTTGGGCAAACCTCTCATGAGATCAAGGTTGCTAACTCGCGTCAGATGATCAAAACCAATGTGCTCCAACCGTCGGTGCCAAAGCCAGAAATCAGAAGAAGATGCAAGCAAACATTTGCAAGTTCCAGCAAGAGATTCAGAGAAATCAGCTCCAAAGATTCCACCAACTCTAGAAATAAAAAAATGAGCTCACCAGCAGAATCAAGCACACGACAAGCATTTTTCTTAAATCTAGTCTCATAGCCATCATCAAGAAGCTGTGAGACAGAAAACAGATTGTACCTTAGCTTGTCCACAAGTGCGACGTCCTTCAGGATGAATTTGTCGTTCACCCTGATCGATCCCGTCCCTTCAATCCGCCCTTGTGTATCATCTCCAAAGGTGATGAAGTCATCACCCGTCGCCCGCGTGAAGGAGGTGAACCATTTTGAATCTCCGGTCATGTGGCGTGAACACTCGGAGTCAACGAACCACGTGTTCTTCCCCCTTCCGCGACGATCCTGAAAATCAAGGCACAAAATAACGATGTGTCTCAATACTGGGGTTAGTTAAATACGACTTGGGATCCCAGTACTGAGACACACATCTGCGAGTAGTATACAAAGTAGAAATGCTCTCCTTGACTTTATTTAAAGTTCTATCATGAACAATGGTCACTCGGACATGGGATGCATCCTGTCTAGGAACATGATAATGACAAGCATGTGAAACAAATCCTAGACCAGGTTTATTATTTTCAAAATGACCATGTCTCATGACACCTTTAGTTTGATGAGATAAATTTCTAGCAAACTTTTTCTTATTATTTTTCAACCTACGTCAAGAGAACTCAACCAAATGCCCATCCTTCTTGCAATAGGTGCAATGATACTTGATACCATTGGGAGAAGCACCCTTTGACTTAACAGATGGTTGAGCAAAACCTGCAGATTTAAAAATTATTTTTGCAGGTTGGGTTTTGAATTCGACTAATCCATTTTCCAAGACTTGAGTAACTTTTTGTTTTGAATTGTCTTGGACAGAGTTGTATCCTAACCTTTGCTTCTTGTAAGGAGTTTTAGACTTGTCCAGAATCATGTTTAACTGTTTCTTACCTTTAGAGAATTTTTCTAAGGTATCCTTAAGATAAGAATTTTCTTTTTTAAAATTAAAACATGATTCACAAGTTTTACCCTTAATGGCTCTAGCATATCTCTCATTATATAAAGTGATTCAAGCTTAAGGGTTTCACATGAAATACAAGTAGCAGAATCAATTCTATCCTTAAGCTTAACATACTTAGCTCTAACTGCATCTACTATGTCTTTTAATTCATGTTCACATTCAATGCAGAAAGAGCAAATGCTAGAATCAACTTTACCAGAAGCAACCAAATTGCTAGATTCTAAGCATTTTTCACAAGGAGCAGATTTAACTTCAATTAGCTCAGTTCTAGCATTTTCAAGTTGGTGTAAAGTGACATCATGAGCAGTTTGCAGTTTAGCAAGTTCAGAATGTAACGCATGGCAGGATGAACATTCATCATCGTCAAGACTCTTAGCATTCACAAGTTTTAATTTCAGATTATCAATTTGTGACTCTAAATCCTTATTCCTAGCCATGGTAAACTCTAAAGCTTCATCCTGACTAATCAGTTGCTCATACATGGTATCACATCTAGAAAATAGAATGTCATAGGATGGAGGTACCTCATTGATGTCATCGACGTCGACGGAGTCGTCCATGAAGCACATGCTGGTGAAGTCCTTGGCATTCCACTTTTTCTTGTCTTGAGGGATCTCCTCCTCCTTGTCCTCTTCGCTCCCGGAGTCCATATCGCTCACGGATTGCTCTCCAAAAGCGGCAAGAACCCAGTGAGTGGCCTTCATAAGCTTGGCAGCATTAAACTTGGGCTTGTTCCCATGAGGCTTCCTCCAAGCCGCCTTCACCTCCTTGTGGTTGCCCTTCCCCTTCAGCTTGGGGCAATTTGCCCGAATATGGTTGAGCTCTCCACACTCATAGCAATTCACAGGGCCGTCTCTCTTTTTATTTCTCACATTGTTATAGGCCCTTCTGAACTTTCTGGCTAGAAGGGCTAATTCAGCCCCAAGGATACTCTCAAGTTCCTCTTCATGGATAACAGATAAACAAGTAAGAGAAAATCCAGAAGAAGACTCAGAAAAATCATCAGAACCTCTCTTGAGAGGATCCGCTACCAAAGCTATATTCTCCTTCTTGGGATGGTCAACTCTTTTAATTTCATGGGTCTTGAGTTTGCCATAAAGCAACTCCAAATTAAGACTCGAAAGGTTGACGTTCTCCTCAATGGCGGTAGCCTTCATCTCCCACTCCATGGTGTTGATTGCAGCTAAGAGGTGGGTGGCATTCTCAGATTGAGAATATTCAATATCAACCGCTCTCAGCTGGTTGAGCACCTTGTTGAAGCGAGTAAAGACGTCATTGATGCTCTCTCCGGGACGCATCTCGAACTTGTTATACTCTCGCTTAAAGACCGTCTGACGCACTTGCTTGATCTGGGATGAACCCTCATGGTGGGTTTCGAGGATGTTCCAGATCTCATGCGCGGTCTCAAGATGATAGATTCTATCGTACTCCTGTCTACCAAGTCCGGCATATAGGAGGTTCTTTGCCTTATGGTTGTTAGCCAAGAGAGTTGCTGAAGCCGGCGTAGCAACCTCGAGCAAAACGAGCGAAGCTCGAACAACCTCCCATATGGTTTGTCCTTCGCTCTGAAGGTAGACACACATGCGATTCTTCCAATAGGCATAGTCGAGCCCATCAAAGACATGCGGCTTCGTGGAGTACTTCTCCCTCGCCAAGTTCAGTGACCGGTTAAGATCAAGATTGAACTAACCAGGCTCTGATACCACTTGTTGGACCGAAATGGCGACTAGAGGGGGGGGTTGAATAGGAGCACGATCTCTTTTTCACAAAGATCGAATTCAAGACGATTTTCACCCCGATAGCTATGAGAGCTATGAAGATCAATATACAAACACAACAGAAGTCTTGTATTGAATCCAATCTACACCCCGGGAGCAAAACAACCAAAATCAACCAAAACACGATTTTCAAGTATTGGGCTGTCTGACCTCTATGTCAATGGCGGTCGGACCGGTCACCTTGGGCGGTCGGACCTCTAGCCTGATGAACAGTGAAATCAGCCCGAAAAATGAAGTTGTAAATATATGTAACTTTTGATCTACAACTCCAAACTCAATGAAACTTGGAACACACCTTCTCTAGGATATCAGGAACCTATTCCAATCAAAGATCGTGAAGATCCTTGGCAAAGTTCTCACCTTTTTCGTTTGAGTGAAGGATGGTTCAAAACTGAGTCAAAACAAAAACTAGATGCAAAACCTTGCTCGTGGGTTAGACATGATCAAGATGATCCTAGATGAGTTCCCACATGTCACAGCAAGCAAGATTAGGGGCAGAAACCAAAGAAAAACTTGAGAATCAAAGACGACCCCAAAATCACATAATAGAGAGCAAGAACGAAAAGAGACTCATATCAAGAAAACTTGCATAGATTGATTTGTGATTGTTGCTGGTTTACATCCACTCCATCATGGAGGACAAAACTCAATACATGAGAACACAATCAATCTCCTCTTCAAGAATCCTAACCTCTCCACTCCCTAATCTCAAAAATAAAACTAGGGTTTCAAATAAGCAAAAGGATCAAGGAGGTGCTACAACACCCTCTCATATTTATAGTGGAGGCTAACCTTCTAGAAGAGTTTCCTATTGGGCACCCGTTAAGCCCACACACAAACGAGTTTAACTCACGTACACATTTTAAAGCGCCGTCTTCATCTTCTCTTGACCTAAACCGCTTCTTCTTGCGTCGTCTTGCGCCGCGGTTTAGCCAAAAGCAATCAAAGCGGTATTTTAGTGATATTACCAAAATAACCCTTCTCGATATTTCTCCAAAGAATGTGTCCAATCTTCATGATGCAGTTCCATGCTTCGCCACGTGTAGGTTGTTCAACGGCTCTCATCATGTTGGCAAGTCTCTCCCATCCGGCTCCCACCGAAACCACTATTGCACTTGCACCGACCCCTGCACCACTTGATGCAACCCGTCACACCGAACTTCCCGTTCGGTCATCCTTGTCCATTTTGCGCCCCGCTCGAATCCAAAGACTTCATCGGCATCCTCGATCGTTCTGAACCTCATCTCTCAAGCCTAGTCCCGATCATCCTCGCCGTTGACCGTCGTTGATCTCCAAGCAACCTGCACAACAATAGACCAAGAAATCGATTCCGGAACAAGTTCTTCGCAACTTGACCTACGTTAGTCAAAACATGCATCATGCAACACATATGCACTGAAACCCATGAGCTTGACTCAACAAACAAGTATCGCCGCTACGAAAAACGACGAATCAAGTGGAAACCGGTCAGACCGCCCTCTGGCCGGTCAGATCGCCCAGCTAGGGACTTAGCCAATTTTCAACTCTTGAAATCCGAAACATCTCTGGAAATTTCAAACGAATAGATCTTTTGATTGTAAGCTCTAAAAATTATGAGACCAAGTGTATGAGAATCCCCTCTCTTGCCTATACCCTCTATTTTTGGCCCAGCTCCAAACTCCAACATTTACAATGGCCGGTCCGATCGTCGCCCATGCCCGATCGGACCGCCACTGGTCGGTCTGACCACCAGGGGTGGCCGGTCAGACCGCCTAAGACCTGACAACACTGAGATTTTATCGAAAATGTGTGATTCGATAAAACTTTAAAGCCATTGCCAATTGTAACATCATCCTAAGATCATGAGCATATCCCTATGATATCCATAGTATACAAATCCAATTTCTAATTTTATTTGATTTATTTCTAATTTTAGTTATTTAGGGATTTTACTATGGAATTTCTATGGAAATCAAATGGAAAATTTTATTTTAGTTTTTATTCCTAACTTCAGATATTTTTTGTTGGGATTTGTATACAAATCCAGTTTCTATTTTTTAAAATAAAAAATAGTTATTCCAAATTATAGTTATTTATAGATTTTACTTTGGAATTCGTATGGAAATCATATTGCTAATTTTGTTTTATTTTTTATTCCAAATTTTAGTTATATTTGGATGGAATTTGTATTTAAAACCAATTGCTAATTTTGTTTAATTTATATTCCCAATTATATAATTTATGGATTTTACTTAGGAATTTGTAAGGAAATCAAATTGCCAATATTCCGAATTTTAGTTATTTTGGTATTGTACTTAACATTAACTCTTTCTTTCAATCTGAACCGTTATAATATAGTACCACTATAATTGACAATGTATGTCTTTTTCTCTTTCCACCGATTAATATGGGTATTTATAAGCCTTGAGAGCCAACATGGTGGCTTCGTTTTCTATCACTTTAATAATATAACTAGCAGTGCGGCCCACACATTTGCATGGCGAGATTTGTCTCAAAGTGTGCAGTATCAAATGATATAATTTAGATGCTTGAGAATATATTTGCGTATCTTGTAGGCTATTTATATTTTTAAGACATCATAAACATTATAAATGACAATAAAAGCTTGAACGAAAATACAACTTGAGGAACATAATTGAAGTATGCGCTTTGATGGAAGAAAATCATCGAGCATAATAAGTTATCGGGGTTCTTAGAAATGTAACCAC
This sequence comes from Hsuehochloa calcarea, assembly GCA_036346395.1. NCBI lineage: Eukaryota > Viridiplantae > Streptophyta > Magnoliopsida > Poales > Poaceae > Hsuehochloa > Hsuehochloa calcarea. The sequence goes on from CM070597.1 coordinate 36,586,765, forward strand.
TCTTCATTATGCATAGATTCATGTTGCTGAATGCCCTTATTCTTTCTCTGTTAGTTACTCTTTTCCAAAATATATGCATGTACTAGTACCTCTATTTAATCTAAGTAATATGTTGATTATGTATGCGGCAAATTATCTTATTAGTTCACATGGTATTAGAGTACTTTGCTCACACATACACCGATGCATGATGGGGGCCTACCTTGAACTTATATTTTCTCACACGCTGGCTGTCGCACCGAACCATGTGTCTTCTATGTCTTTTTGCCGCCACAACTTTTCTTCTTGAACCTCGAACACCAAGCCTTATTCTTGATCGATGTCTCTCAGCTGCTACCCTTTCTAATGCAATACTTTACCATAGTTATTTCTACTTGTCTCCAATTATTGCTTAATGCCAACCGTTGCAACATCAAACATGCAAACATGTGCAGCCATCGCCGATCCCTGTCGGGTACACCCGTCATGCTCTCTCTGGTGGCCCCGAGCCTACTCCCTATAACTGCGTCATCTCTACTCCAAACTCTTTTCTCCTTTGCTTTTATACGCTCGTGTTTCTATTCGTAACGACGTCCTCTTTTACTATATCGATAGCTCCTCTTCTTCGATGTTGGCCAACTCAATGTTGTGGCTTCCACACTAACCGTGGTGATCTCCATGTGGGTAGCTCCTCTTCTTCGATGTTGACCAACTCAACGTTGTGGCTTCCTCACTAACCATAGTGACCGCCCATCTTCACTGATGTCGATATATATGCTTTAGTCATCGTCTAACAATACGAAGAATCTTCTTGCCATCGCCATCGCCATCGCCGGTGATGCCGTGCCCCTGTAGGATCAAGGATAACCGACTAGAGAGGGGTAAATAGGAGATTTCTAAAAATTCTAGACCAAATTATACAATTAAGCAAGATGAACTAAGCAATACTATCTATCACAAGATATATGCTACAAAATTAATTGCAATAAGTAAAGACAAGAAATAACCTCAATGGAGACAATGAGGTTTTTCCTGTAGTATCGAAGATTTGTCGATCTTCACTAGTCCACGTTGAGGAAGGTTGACTCAATCAAGCTGGCTCCACAAATTAAGCCTTCTCGAAATCACTTTGTTGTTCTTCCTCCTCTCCGGAGTTGGTGAACACCGAACTAATCACAATTGGCGTCGGACTTCTTCACAATCTTCTTGAAGAGTTCACCGCGCAAACCTCCACCAAGCCGTCTAGGTGTCGACAAACACCAAGAGAATAGATCTTGACCTTCGCTTGACGGCAACCAAGAGCCAATAGATCAACTAGAATGAAATGCTCTAGGTTTTGCTCACAACCTCACAATTTAATGCAAAGAGAGTAAATGAGGAGTGAAGAGAGTGTTCTAAGCTCAAGTGTATTGAATGAATGCTCAGCACATCGTCCTTGAGCCAAACCAAAAGTAGCCATTGGAGGAAAAATTCAGCAGTTTTCAGGACAATCGGTAGTTCCGCCATGTATCGGTCGGACCTACCGCACCTCCATCGAGTGCACAGTAACGGCTATTGCAGGGTATTAGACGCTCTGACATAGCCGTTGGATTTTTGGTGCGGAACTACCGCTAACTAATTCGAGGTACTTCCGATCATCGGAAGTTCCACAAATTTCTTGCGGTACTACCGCTCTTCATTGAAGCAAAAAAATACCCTTTCTGGAAAAAACGTTCCGCGCAACATATCAGAACTTCTGCGGTGTGGTAGTTCCGCTCATCTCATGGCGGTACTACCGCTCTTCCAGAAAATCGAAGATGTCCAGAAAAGGGTGCTCTCTGGAAAAAACATTTCGCGTAAAATATCAGAACTTCCGCGGTGCGGTAGTTCCGCTCATCTCATGGCGGTACTACCACTCTTCCAGAAAATCGAAGATGCCCAGAAAAGGGTGCTCTCTGGAAAAAACGTTCCGTAAATTTTTCGGAAGTTCCGCCCAGCGGTAGTTCCGCATTTACAATGCCGGAACTATCGACTGTGCACTAAAAGATTAATTTGAGTTTAAAACCAGAACAAGAGTGCATGCATGATTCTGATTTGATCCAAAGGCATAATGATGTGATTTCAAGCTACTAGTCAAGATCTCCCTTAATAGTACAACATCTATCCTAAAATCCGGTCTTCCAACATACTCCTAAGACCGGTAAAATTCAAAAGGGGTTATAGACTATTTTATACCTTGCCATTGAAACAAACTCCATTTGCTTGATATCCTTTGACATGCAACTCCTTATTTTGACTTTGTCATTTAGGACTAACCTTGTAATCACTCAACAAACACATTAGTCCCATATTCATATATTGTCATTAATTACCAAAATACATTTTTAGGGGGCTAGATGCTTTCAGCCCCTCACCAGCGATGACACGCTCTTAGTTACCTGATGGCCCTATATTGTCCATAGTCCATCTTCAATGCAAAGCTTCATCTCCTCTCTGCTAGGGCTTCCCCATCATCGAGCTTCTTTGGCCACTAACTTTTTCAATAACGCCGATGCTCACCACTCGTTGTCGTGGCCCTTGGCTCCTTCGACTATGGCTTTTCTCTTCAACAAATCCAGCGAGTAACACAACATTGTCCTTATCGCATGGCTAAGGTGAGCAGCATAACATTATCCTCATCTCTGCATGTGCCGCTCGGCTCTTTGCTTCCCATGGGTCAATGTCTTCTTGTAGGACATATCAACGCCGTTGCACTCTTTCATGTCTCCTCCGACACCATTCGTGCTATCCTTGTTTTAACTTTTTTTTCTTTAAAATTTTAGTTATTTTTTATTGGAGTTTGTATACAAATTAAATTACTAATTTTATTTAATTTATTCATAATTTTAGTTATTTGGGGATTTTACTTTGTAATTCGTATGGGAATAAAATTACAAATTTTTCTTTATTCCAAAATTTAGTTATTTTTTATTGGAGTTCGTATACAAATCCAATTGCTTATTTTATTTTATTTATTCCACATTTTAGTTATCTAGCAATTTTACTATAGAATTCGTATGCAAATCCAATTGCTACTTCTATTTTTTATTCTGAATTTTAATTAGAGTGCATATGCTAATCCAATTGCTATTTGTTGTTTAGTTTTTATTCAAAAATATATTATTTAGGGATTTTATGTTGGATTTCGTTTGAAATCAAATTGCTAATTTTATTTTATTTTATTTTTATTCAAAATTTCAGGTTTTTGAAGTTTGTATACAAATCCAATCGCTAATTTTATTTAGTTTATTTTGAATTTTAGTTATTTTGGGTTTTTTCTATGTAATTTGTATGGAAATCAAATCGTAAATTTTCTTTCATTTATTATTTCGAATTTCAATCATTTTTTTGCTGGAATTCGTATACATATATAATTATTTAGGTGTTTTACTTTGGAATTAACATTGAAAACAAGTTGCAAATTTTATTTTATTTTATTTTCTAAGTTTCATATATTTTGGATTGTATTTGACATTGACCCTTTCTTTTAATATACACTAAGACGGCGGCAAAGGCCCATTAACCCTACTTTGCAGACTCTGCAAAGAGCTCTGGGAATTTTGAGTCGTGAAGAGGGTCTTTACCGAGGGCCCTTTATCGGCACTTCGCCTTTTCACGAGGGCGCTCTCTTTGCCGAGGGCCGTCTCGGGGCCCTCGGCAAAGAATTATTCTTTTTTTTTGTTGAAAAATCTTTGCCGAGGGCCTCCAACCATGGCCCTCGGCAAAGAAATGTTGCGTAATTTTTCCAAAAATCTTTGCCGAGGCCAATGGAACGACCCTCGGCAAAGAATTATTTTTTTTTTTTGAAAAATCTTTGCCGAGGGATTTTAATTTTTTTTTAAAAAAAGTCTTTGCCGAGGGCCTCCAACCATGGCCTCGGCAAAGAAATGTTCGAAATTTTTCCAATGAATCTTTGCCGAGGGCAATGGGACGACCCTCGACAAGGACCCTTCTTTCTTGTGGGCCTTGGTCATTGCCCTCGGCAAAGAGGCAGAAATTTAATTTTTTTTTGTTTTTTTGCATTCCATCGACACAAGCATTTCATATATATATATATATATATATATATATATATATCATATATATATATATATCAACCATCACATAACCTAACTCATTTCTCACAATATATCACAACCATAATTGTGAACCACAAATCACAATATATTACAACGACAAGTCACATGTTCATCATCATTCACATGTTTATTACGACAAGTTCATGAAATTGTAATACCCCGGCCTGCTCATAGCGTGGCCCATGTGGCCCATGAGGAGTTGTGTGGTGGGATTAGTCCCATATTGCTTGTCTCAAGTGAGTTGTAGTAGTTTATAATGCTGTTGATCCAAACGTAGCACCTCGGGTTAACCCTTTTACATGAAGCGAGGACGAAAGTGTAAGTGAGGTGCTATGTGTGTGGTCCGCCCCACTGGGTGGGCATTGAGCCGATTTTGGGTCGGGTGTTACGATGGTATCGAGCATCAACCTTGGCGCAGACGCGTGCGGGAGCGGCGCGGGCATATGGCGCATGGCACATGTGGGCCCGAGTGGACACACTGCATGGCATATGTGGCGGCACCGGGCGCACGGACGTGTACCGAGGGGTGGTTACGGGCATTTGCCGCATATGCGGTATGTCTTCGAGGGCGTCGGCCCATAAGGGGTGAATGTAATACTCCTACCGCTCGTAGTGTGGCCTATGTGGCCCATGAGGAGTTGTGTGGTGGGATTAGTCCCACATTGCTTGTCCCAAGTGAGTTATAGTAGTATATAATGCCCGTTGATCAAAACGTAGCACCTCCGGGTTAACCCTTTTACACAAAGCGAGGACGAAAGTGTAAGTGAGGTGCTATGTGTGGCGGGTCCGCCCACGCTGGCCGGGCATTGAGCCGATTTTGGGTCGTGGTGTTACAGATGGTATCGAGCATCAACCTTGCAGCACGCGCGTGCGGGATGGGGCGCGGCATATGGCGCATGGCACATGTGGGCCGGAGTGGACACATGGCATGGCATATGTGCCGCGAGACTTGACGCACGGACGTGTCCGAGGGGTGGTTCGGGCATTTGCGCGTGTGCGGTATCTTCGCCGAGGCGCCCTTAAGGGGTGAGTGTAATACCCTACCGCTCGTAGTGTGGCCCATGAGGAGTTGTGTGGTGGGATTAGTCCCACATTGCTTGTCTCAAGTGAGTTGTACTAGTATATAATGCCTGTTGATCCAAACGTAGCACCTCCGGTTAACCCTTTTACACGGGCGAGGACGAAAGTGTAAGTGAGGTGCTATGTGTAGGCGGGTCCGCCCCACGGTGGGCTGGGCATTGAGCCGATTTTGGGTCAGGGTGTTACAGATGGTATCAGAGCATCAACCTTCGCTGCACGAGCGCGTGCGGGACAGGGGCGCGGGCATATGACGCATGGCGCATGTGGTCCCGGAGTGGACACATGGCATGACATATGTGCAAGACCGACGCACGGACGTGTACCGAGGGGTGGTTCGGGCATTTGCCGCATATCACGTATGTCGCCGAGGGCGCCGGCCCTTAAGGGTGAGTCTAATCTTTCTGGGCATTGAGCCGATTTTGGGTCAGGGTGTTACAGAAATCCAAGCACAAGTCAGAACCATAAACTACAAATATTACAATAAAGTCCAACCACATCACCTAGCACTAGTCCTCATCAAGGTAGCCTATGAGACGGTGGTGAAGGAAAGACGGATCACCCTGGCGCACTCTGGGATGATTGGAACCATGACGGAGGTCGCACAAAGGAGCAAAGATTGCATGTGTGAGTAATCCGAAAACAGTTTGGAACTTAGAGATTGCATCTAGTAATCTAGGAATACAAAAGATTAGACTCAATTGAAAATTTGGCAAGACCTCCCCGCACGGGAGGTTTCCAAACTCGCAAGAAACAACGCACAAACGTCGACATCCACAACGCACGACATCCACAACGCACGAACGCCGACATCCACAACGCACGAAGGCCGACATACATGCAAAGCACAAGCGAAAAGTGAACTTTCATACTTACGGGAGTAGCCTGCGGGAGTAGGAGGTGGAGGAGCCGAAATCGCAGCATACACCGATGCTTGCCCAAGACTTTGCATGATCACCATCATCTCCGCTATCTCGCTTCATACAAGGCGTCGAACGCGACTGGCCGGGCTCGCACTGTCAGGTCGGCCAGCGTTCTGCTCTTGACTTTGCCTTTTTGTTTCTTGCAGCTCGGCCTGCAATATTTCACTCCAATGTATCAGTAATGCAAATCTAATTTAGGTGTGTAAATATCAACGTACGACGAGTAAAGCAGAATTACCCGGTGCATGGACTCGCCGCAGATCTTTGGAGAAGGCCGTGTCGCGTATGGGTCGGCCGAGCTCGTGCTCCGTGCTCGGATAGCGTCGAGGGAGGGAACAGTGGTGGAGTCGATGGCGCCGTCTGCAATCCACAGCCGCCCGTGCTTCTTGCCTCCTCCGAGCCTCATGATCGTCTCTGCATCAATGGGCTCAGTGCGCACATTGTAATCTTCCCCATAGATCTCCCTTACCGAGGACGTGTACTCTTGGACTTTAGTGTACACGTTCGGGTCGGAGTACACCCTGGGGCGGGGCAGCCGGGTCGAAGGAGACAGAGGACGACGCCCTGCCCATGTGGGACATAGCCCACGCAGAGAACTCCGAGACCTCCTCGCCCGGGTGCGCAGCCTCCTGCGAGAAAGACGGGAAGATGGTGAGAAATCAAGCAGAATTGAGCATCAAAATAAATGAAAGAAATCACTTACGTATGCTTGTTTGTATCCGGGGAGGCTGCGGCTGCCTTGATGGTGAGTTGGACCTTGCCTCATCAGACGCTGTTCCCGCTGCCTCTCGTGCGTGTCAACAAAGTCCTGTGATAACCACTTGTCCACGATCATGGCCCAGCACTCGGGATACGATCGGCACCACCAGGGAATCACCTACAAGTCATCGAGTATTTGACATATAAGAAGATGAAATTGAACCTACTTAATATCAAAACGAATCATTATGAATGTTATTCGCCTACCTCAAAATCTTGGTCCCGGTCAGTAGAATCAGTCTTGCTTGAGGCTTGGGAGGGACCGCTAAGTCCGACACAGTAGTAATCTATGTGGGCTTGGGCGCGCCCATGGTGGTGCATCTCGGTGGCGTACTTCCTACAAGCTGCGGCGGCACTTAGATTCGCTGGGCCTCAAGTCCTTCTTCGGCCTTGAAAAATTTCTGCATACAAAACCGATGTATCCATTCATTATTTCAATAAAACATTTAACCAATGAATGAGATGTATTAAGCAATGTTGTGCGAGAGAAACTTACCCAAAACTCCGCCAATACCCGCTCCTTCTTGTTGCGGTAAGTGTCATCCGTGATCAGCGTACACTGTCCCGATTGAGGCGGCTCCGCACCACCGCTCTTGGACAGTTGCACAATGCCGGGGTACCATTTCCTGCACAAAACACCAAGGATGCTCGCGGGGGTGCGTGCTGGAGTACCTGACAAAACCAACCAGGCCCTGCACAAGTGATTAAGAAAATTTATCAGTTTCTCTTATGATTTCCAACATATCTTATGAAGTAGTTGTGATAACATCTATAGTTACTTACCTCTTTGCCATAGGCCGAATCACTGGGCGGTTGTGAGGAAGCGGAACCGGAGGGAGGCTCGCGGGACCTCGCTCGTAGGGAGTCCGGGTAGCGGTACCCCCTCCCTCGCCCTCGAGCCCCTCGCCTCCCTCACCCTCGAGCGCCTCGCCTCCCTCGCCCATCTCGCCTCCCCCTCTCGCTCCTCTCGCCCTCCGCGAGGACGTGGCCGTGGCCGTCCACGTGCTCCTCCTCCAAAGACTCGTCACGTGGCGAGGGAGGAGACCGCTGCCTCCTGCGGCTGCTGCCCCTCGTCCTCCTCTCGTCACCTCCTGCGGACGCTGCCCCGGACGACGACCCCTCACCTCGAAGGAGAGGGCGGTCTCTCCCGTAAACCGAGGGCGTGTCACGGCGTGGACGTCTGCTCGCCATCTTTGTTCAATCACCTGCAATCACAAAGAATGAACAAGACTAATTAGTACATATATTAGAAATAGATTCAAAATATATAAACAAAACACAAATTAAAAAAAACATAGTATTACATGTATTAGGAATAATCTTCATGATTGGGATCATAGGTCTCATCATCATCAAAAATTGTCCAAATGGGCAACACTATCCAAGGTTCTATGTTGTCATCGTAGTCATTGCCTAGAACTAATCGCTCAAGCATTGCTATGTCCTTGGCATTTACCACCACATCTCCATCGACCTCGCCATCAACCATTTTGTTGTCTACTTCCATTTCGATTGCTTCGGGTAAGACTATCTCAAACGTGCCTGGTAGCCCATCTTCTTGATAGAACTGCCCATCATATGTGTTTGCGTTGAAGTTGTAATCATCATCGTTTAAAGCGTGTAGTTTACCATGTGGAGATACCGTGCACAATAGCCCAACCCTTAAGATCCTCTTTGTCTTGGTTGGCGTATCGAGTATAATACACCGCACGGCTGTTGAGCCACAATGTAGACATCTTTTCCAGATAGATGGAATCTTCTCGAATCTCGACTAGCCCAAGATGAGGGTTCGTCTCGTTGATCGAGGATTAAACCAAAGGCATTTGAACATGATAGGTTTAAGAGGTTTGTCTCCATGAAATGAGAGTTCATAGATTTCCTCAACTCTACCATGATAGTCGAGGCCATCGGTCTGCGGCGTATAAACTCCGCTATTTGTGGTTTTTCGTTTGGGCGAATCGCTCGTAACTTGTTGTGTGGAAGCGATATCCGTTCACGTCATAGCCGGTAAATGACTTCACCCTAACGTCACGGCCGTTTGTAACCTGTTTCAACTCGTCACTCATGGACGAACCGGTGCAGGCACGCAAGGTGAAGCATGATAGATCGTTATATTAATCAAACGTACGATCACCTTGGACGATCGAACGTACGAGCTAAATTGGACATTACCTTTTGTTTGAACCAAGAAATGAAATCAGGCCTCCACGCTCCGCACTCGCAAACAAGGGTGTCTTGTTCATGCGGTAGGATCCCTTGATTGATGCGGAATTCACGAACAAATTCCTGTCCGAACGAGAATCAATGGGGTTGGATGCGAGAATAGTGACGACGTATTGAAACAAGTTCGTTGAGAACTTACTTGATGAGCAACCGCACCTCGGTAAGGTTATTCAACACATATAGCATGATACTGCGCCACTCTTCATTTCCCAATAGCTTCGGGGTTGATCCACTTGCACTGCCGAGTTGGCCTTGGAAAAGGCTGAGGGTCGATTCATTTTCGCCAGCATTGTAACGAGGGAGTGGATTATGATTGCTAGGAAGGTTCGGCTTGTAGTATTGCGTTGTGAAGTTTGCCACCTCCTCCCGAAGGCATGCCTCTGCAATGGAAGCCTCAATTCGCTTTATTTGTACATTTTTGCGAAGAGTCTTTAGACATCTCTCGATTGGATAGCACCAACGGCTGCACGGCCCCCAAACGTGCCTCGGACGGAGGTGCACAATCGAATCTTTGATCGGCAAGAAGAAGCCGGGTGGAAAGATCTTCTCCAGCTTACAGAGCAACACAGGTGCCGCTTTTTCCAAGTCCTGAGCGACGGTCCGAGATATCTCCTTGGCACAAAGCTGGCGGAAGAAAAAGCTCAACTCTGCCAGCACTAGCCAAACATGCTCAGGGACATAGCCTCGGACCATCGCCTAAGAAGCCGCTCAATCCATATGTGGTAGTCATGACTCTTCATCCCGTTGACTCGCAGAGTGCCTAAGTTCACTCCCCTCGCTAAGATTCGCATATCCATCCGGGAACATTAACGTCTCGATCCATTTTAGTACTTCCTCCTTTGATCGATTTGCAAGACGAAATTGACCTTAGGCCTTTTCGGTTCTTGTTTCGCCACTAGGAGGTCGTGCATCGCTTGATTCGGTCTATCGCACAACGTCGCTAGGTCCACTCTAGCCTTAACGTTGTCCTTAGACTTGTCAGTGTCCATGAGAGTTCCCCAAAGTGCCTCGGCGATATTCTTTTCAGTGTGCATTACATCAATATTATGTGGCGTAAGAAGGTCATCGAAATAGGGAGCCTCGTCAAGCGGGACTTATGAGTCCACATATGTTCCTCACCATATCCCACAAAACCACCTTCTTCATTGGGCACGAGCATCTATCCGAGCACGAACCTCGGCACCGATCCTCAAGTGCGGTTTAGGTCCATCACTTTGACACCTTTCGTAAAGCTCTTGATGTCTTCTCTGAATTCATGGTCTAGAGGGAGGAACTGACGATGCTGGTCGAACGACGAATACTTGCCACCCTTCTTCAACCAAATGAACCTCACAGCTTCCTTGCATATTGGGCATGGGAACTTCCGTGAACACACCAGCGTGCAAATAACCCATACGCCAGAAGTCATGCAGGAGTAGTGGTACCAAACGTGCATTTTGAAGCTTGTCTTTGTAGCTCGGTCGTATGTCCATACCCCTTCTCCCAAGCGTGGATCAATTCATCAATCACGGCTCCATGAACACACCCATATTACTCCCGGGTGTCGGGAATTATCAACGACAAGAATACGTTATGCCGCTGAAAGGAGATGCCGGAGGAGATTGAGGGGATAACAAAATGGGCCAAGATGTGTATGGGGCACCATCATTCCATAAGGATTGAACCCATCTTGCCGGTAGCGACACGCATTTACGGACCTCACCGCTTTGTCACGATGTTTGTCATTGAAGTACGTCCATGCTTCAAATCGATCGATGTACCATCTTCCCGTGATTGTACCGTTTGCCATTTTTGTGCCATGTCATCTGCTTCGCGGATTCTCGATCATGAATAGCCGTTGGATCCTCGGCGGGAAAGGAAGGTGCCGTAGCACTCTCGGGATCGGAAGATGCTTTTCGACCATCACGAGTCTACCTCCGTGTACCGGAGGATTTACACTTCAGACAAGAATTTGCGCCCTTGTGTTCTTTCCTAAATAGGACGCACCTTCTGGACAAACATGTATCTTGTCATACGGCATCTTAAGCATACGAAAGAGTTTCTCGCTCGCACAAGTTAAATCGGCAAAGTGTGCTTCTCCGTAGCATGGTGCCAAACACGGCCAACATCTTATCGAAGCCTTCTCGACTCAGGTTTAACTCGGCCTTCAACCCCATTACGCGTCCAACCGCATCCAGCTGAGAAATCGTTGTACGCTCGTGAAGGGGTTTCTGTGCCGAGTGCAACATTTTGTAGAAGTCCTTTGCGGATTCCTCCATCTCCTCCTTCTCACGCGTTCGTTGAAGTGAGCTTGGTGGCGTCATCTAGCATGTCCGCTACCCGGCATCATCATCAAAAGCCTCGAGGCGTGCTCTCACCACCTCCGCTCTTATACGATCCGCTTCACCATGGTAGATCCATCTTTGGTAGCAGCGTATAACCATTGAACACAAGATGTCTACCCATGGTCTTCTCGTCTACCTTTCTCCTGTTGTCACATTTCTGCGCAGGACACCAAACTAGAGAATGTCCTCCTGCTCCTGGGCCAAATGCATGTTTCAAGAAACGATCTGTCCCCTTCACCCATTCATAGTCGTAGTCACTCCCGCTTCTCCAGCCCGTGTACATCCACTGACGGTCCTCCATCCTTTAACATTTACATCACAGAGTATTGTGACCATCAATTGCATCTACGCGGTGTTCCTAATGTCTAATAGGTGAGGATAGGTCCTAATCCCACCCGCGGATGCGTAGATGAGGTCAGTTTCCAGGCTCCGCTCCTCTCCGAGACAGAATTTCGGCAGCACCTCCCCGCTGTTCTCCCGATACACGTCCTGCAAGGGAGAGTGTGTATCCGGAGAACAACAGGGAGGTGATGCCGAAACTCCGTCTCGGACCGGAGCGGACCATGGAAACTAACCCATCTACGCATCCGCGGGCTGTCCAAAAAACGTGGACAATCCGAAACAGATACGGTCGCAGATATGCAAAGATCCGCATACCTACGACCGTATCTCTTTCGGACGGGAGACGCCTAACTGGGTTACGCGCGGGCTACGACAGACATGCGGAAAAAGAGGTTATTTATACCTAGGGTGTCGGTGAAGTCAGGCTAAGCGGGCGAAGGGCGAAGTCGGCGATCGAAGCAGCGTGCGTAACCGCGACGCCGACGAAGACGATCGGGTCCTCCGGTCCCTCCGACGTGCTCTTCTCCCCGCATAAAAGGCAATAGGTTATTGTTTGTTCAAAATTTGGCAGCAGCTCCCTGACGGGAGGTTTCCAAACTCGCAAAAAACGACAGGATGGCCGACATTCACAACGGCACGAAGGCCGACAACCACAACGGCACGAAGGCCCTCATATCAATTTACGGCACGAAGGCCCACACAACCACATACGGCACGAAGGCCGACAACGAGAGTTTTACCTAGGGTTGCGGTGGAGTCGGGCGTCGCGGTGCGGGGGTCACTTTCTTCTCCGGCGAGGTCGAGTGGCGTCGGAGTACTCCTCTCCCCCTCTTCCCTTCTCTCTTCTCCGCTTCTCCTCTTCCCTTCTTCTCTTTCTCCTCCTCCTCCTCTCCTTCTTCCCCTTCTTCTCCTTCTTCTCTACTTTTCCTCTTCTTCTCCTTCTCTTCCCCTTCCTCCTTCTCCTCTTCTTCTCCTTCTCTTCCCCTTCCTCCTTCTCCTCTTCTCCTTCTCTTCTTCCTCCTACTTCACCCTCTGCCTCCTCCCTCCAACAAAGAATGGTGACGGGCGGCCTGGGGTGTGTGTCAAGGGAGGCCACACGGGGGCAAGAAGGCCGGCGGGGTCAGCCGAGGCCACTGGGCGGGCCGAGCCCCTTGCTCGACCGAGACGGGGGAGGAGGTAGGCCGCGCCCAGCCCTCTGCTCGGGCGGCCGGGCGGGCGGCGCTGCGTGGCGCTCGAGCGGCGCGGCAGGGCGGCGGGAGGCTCAGGCGGTGCGCGGCGGGCGCGGGCGCTGGGCGGCGCGCACGCGGGCGCGCACGCGGCGGGCGGCGCGGGTGCCGGGGCGCAGGTGGCGGGGCGCAAGGCGGCGCGAGGCGCTGGCGCGGGCGGCGGGCGGCATGAAATGTGGGCGGCGATGAAATGGGCGGGGATTGGGCCAGCCACCCGCGATTGGGTTGGGCCTTTGCCGAGGGTCCAGATCCGGCCCTCGGCAAAGATTTTTATTTTTTTAAATTTTCTTTGCCGAGGCCATTGGCTGTGCCCTCGGCAAGATCCCTTGCTTGAGGGCCAAGCTAGACCCTCGGCAAAGATTTTTTTGGTTTTTGAACCCAGTTTTTGTGGTGCTATAATACATTATTTAAAACTCAATTTTAAAATTTGGGCCAATTTTGACTTTTTTGATATATTTCCCTAATTTATTTTTTTTCGTTGATTTTTTTCGAATATTTCAAATTTGAACTGCAGGTGGATGGAATAATGCAATTTAGTGATTCGAAAAATGTTATTCATGGTATTTGGTGTATGTTGAGTCCCTATCCACGAACTCTCATCAAATTTCGGGCATCTTCTTCACGTAACATGACGAGGAACTTGTCGGAAAAGTGTTTTTAAATTATATAAAATCCATACGAAGTCCGAAAATCACGAAACTTGTCGAGGTGTCATGTTATCGCATGTGTAGGCTGTGGTAAAAAATTGAGAAGGTTTCGAGCAAGTTGTGATGTCGGATGCCTAAAACCCAGACATCTCCACATGTGGTCACAGCAAAGATTTATTTTGCCGAGGACCGTTTCTTTGCCGAGGGCCAGACCCTAGGCAAAGGCCTCTTTGCCGAGGGCCTATCTTTGCCGAGGGCTCCTGGGGCTGGCCCTCGGCAAATAGAGCCTTTGCCGAGTGCCCGAGATCTAGCCCTCGGCAAACCCAGAAGCTCGGCAAAGGATGTGTTTCCAGTAGTGATAGATGTTATAATCAAGACCCACCACAATGGACGGTGTAAATCTTTTTATTTTTCTACAAATTAACGTGGGAATTTTTAGGCATTGAGAGTGAACGTAGTGATTTCTTTTTCTATTGCTTTAATAAGACAATAATAATGGATAGATATTGTCGATGACATATTTTTGGGAGAGATCCTCCACGAGAAGCACCTTATCCATCGTAGCTTTGCTATCTCCTTGAAGAAACTAAAGTAGCATCTATCCTGCTTGATGGTGGGTGAAAGCCAAATGATTCCGAAGCTCAAATTAATGCCTGACTAACAAGTGATCTTTAATTTGTACGGTAAAGGCCCTACTTACTTACATCTATCAATGGGCAAATTTCACTTAGGCGCACACTGTTTACTCAACATCGCCATGTCATTGCCTCATTGATCCGGTATACCACATCACAGGCCCAGTGGAGTTAACGAATATATAACGACCTGGCTCATACCGGGTCAGTACCACATCACATGCCATGCCATCATGCATGTAGTTTACTTGGCAATGTCGACGTCAATGCAATGCCACATGAAAAATTCTAAAGGAAACAAAAAAAAAACAGAGAAAATGTAGAAAAATCCTGCACGAAGAAGACGTAGTAATGAAATGGCACGAAGCTCCTGCACGCTCTTGAAAAATATGGTAATTTAATACCAGAAAGAATGTAGTACCATGAAATTGTTTACAAAGACAATCTATTAATATGTTATTTATGTGACGAATTTAGATATATTCGTACATACTAGTGTTCAAAGCTAAGAAAGTTTAGTCACGTATACTCAGAAACGACACGTATTTTCGAACAGAGGGCTAAAGTGATACTTGTGCACAATAAGCTGACGCGGCTAAAGTGGGAGGCACTGAAATGTTACACGCTAGACATCAAAATCGAGTGTTGGAGGATTCTTCTTGAACGCCGCAAAGGAGGCCACCTGGCTGAAAGGGAGCGGAGGGACCTCGGGTCAAGTTGAGCAAGGAACAAATTCAGTATGTATTGCCGGTATTGGGCAGTCTTACAGAGGAGGAAGCAAATGCAAAGTCCACCCCCCAAAATGTTTACGATGCTTTGGGTTGCAGCAGGAGGAACAAACCAAAAGCTACATACATTTTTTTTTTGAGAGTACAGCAGACGGAGGCGCACACATTTATACCCTCAACTTACACCACACATCAGTGACGAATTTAGAACCAAAATTTTGGTTATCCGCTCGTAGCTTACCGAATATCGAATTATTGGCCAGCGGTAATCTAGCCAAGCGGGATTAGACTAGAGATGCTAAGAGATATATAATGAGTCAGCCGTCGGTGTAGGGCGTCAGCCTCCCTTGAACACACATTAAAATCTGCTGAGGCCTTGATAAATCGCCTACTTCTGAACACACGCGCGTTCAAAGGTGAGAAGCACTGGAACCTCCCTGGGATGGAACCAGGCTGGTGGGGCGAACACCCACGCACCCAGCCACTGAGCCATAGCTCAGTTCTCAGTACATACAGCTTTTGCTAGAATGGAAAAGGTACATCAAAGTCATACAAAGATGGGGAGCAGCAAGGAGAAAGCTTGGTGGTTTGTACTTGTAAGGACTGAGAAATCAATCAACCACCTCAGCTGCACTCCTGCCAATGCCATCTTCAGAGTAAAATGACAGGGATTTTTTTAATGACCGTTCCTGCAGGCAGCAAGGACAGAGCAAAGAGTAAATGACAGTACATGCATTTCGCTGCAGTCACAGATCGATCGAGTGGTGTTTAATTCGAACAAATCGGCTCGCTAGATTGCAAAATCCTGTCCTGCCCTGAACTAAAGGATCAATGCTAGCTGCCACTCTGAAAAGAGGGTGAGGAAAAGTTATTCTTTCATTTCTTTCACATGGACCACCAATAGTGGCTGTGCCCAAGTAGCAGTGAACAATAGAGACAGACAAGGTGGTGCATATATGCACGAGCAGATAAACTTATTGGGCTGAACTACTCTATGCTGTTTTGGTTTTAATGTAGGAATGCATCCATCAATTAAGCACGCATGGACAGGCATGCACAGAGACCTGATCGATGCTTATCCCAGCTTGCGAGTCTCTAACTAAAACAGGTCTGTTGTATAAATGAAATAGCAAAACTAGTCTTGCACAGATAAAATAGCAAAAAATAGTATTTTTATTGTGCAAAATCTGTGTGAAATCCCCGTAGAAAGCCACCTATCACGAACTAGAACCGCAGTGAATTCACGCGGAATGTCAGCTTCTGTAATAATTTTGTGTAATAGAGATGTTATTTTTACTATTTTACGCGATTAGTTTTTTTTTTTTTTTAAGAAAAGAGCTAAATGAGAAAAAAAAAACTCCGCTTACATGTAAGGCTAGCTAGCTAGCTCATCTTGTCATTCTGCGCGGTGAACTCAATGCAGTGCACTTCACAGTGCAGCCATCATTTCTGGATGCCCCGGCCCTGCTGTGTATGTAATGCTGCCTAGCTCATTCAGATCCAACGTCGACAGCATAGCTAGCTAGCTAGCTAGCTACCTATATAGGTCCTGGTTATCTATCTAGCAAAAGTAAAAAGTAAAAAAAGATAAAAAGAAACCCACCGATCCACAATAATCCCACAATGCATGCTAAGTTGCAAACCATCTAGGTCAAGTTCAGACTTCAGAATTCAGATCGTCGACCGATCCCAAACTTTCTACGACGCGCAGTTCGGCAGTGAGCCAGTCACTCACCGGCCAGCCAGCCAGCGATCGATTGATCGATCACTTGCTACCACTCGATAATCACCAATTAAGAGTACTGGCTAATCGATTAACCTGCATCGATCACTTAGCTGTCACGGGCGGGCAGGCTGCGTGTACGTTGAGCATGGAGATGAAATTGGATCCGTCTGTTCCGACAGATCAGACGTGCTAATATGCCATTCCGCGAATGAAGAGGGGGGAATTTTAAGACAAGGGCATATATGCCGATCGAGGCGGGCCGAGCGCGCTCGCGGCCGAGCCACCTTTCCGATGTATTCCGCTGAAAACTCCGGCCCAGCCGCGCGCGCGGCAGCGAATTCCCAACAGCAGACACGTACGTACGTATCCTGGCAGGTGCGCGAGCGCGGGGGCGGGGGCGGCCTCTCCCTCCTCCCCCACCCGTGCGCATATATATGGCAGGAGCCACCTCCCAAGGCGACCCAAACCAACAAACGCCAGCCCTGATCACTCGCCACTCACCTCTCCTGAGGAGACCAAAAGGCCAAACAAACAAGCACAAACCCAAACAAAGACACACAGAGAGAGAGAGAGAGAGAGAGATTCAAAGGCTTTGTGAGCTAACTAGTCAAAATGTACTTGTAGCTCACAGCGGCCACCGATCACCAGAGGACAGCAGCCAACTGCTTATATTTTCTTCAACAGTTGGAGAGAGAGAGAGAGACGCACGCGCACACACGAAAACACACTTTTCAGCCTTGAGAGATCTCAGCAGGTACGGTCGCCGTTGTCGAGCTCAGCGCCATCATGTGCAGCACCGGCACCAGCCCTCCCCCCTCGCCGCCGCCGCTCACCTCCTTCAAGAATTCCTCGCACCTGCTCCACCCCATGAACGACGACGACGGCCACCACCGCGGCCATGCACTGCTGCTCTCCAAGGTAATATACGCACGTTGTACTTGTAGATGTGCACATTCTTTGGCTAGCTACTCTACAAGGTGAGTGGCATATATACTGGCATGCACACGTAGGTACAATTAGATGGGTAGACAAAATTAAGCACACTCATAGCTGCAGCTACAGTGTGTACGTGAAAGGTCGCAGCCTAGCTAGTTTTTTTAAATGTTTATTACTAGCTAGCTAGTAGCATGTAACAGTAACAGGAAAGAAATGGAAAGCTCGAGTGTTGGAAAATGGCAGCTCGTTCTGAGCTGAATACGTCGTATATGTTAGTCTTACATGTGTATGTGTGTACCAGGTGGCCGGCGAGGCGCGGGCGATCGGGCGGGTGTCGGTGCCGATGGCGGTGACGGGGCTGGTCATGTACTCGCGGGCGCTCATCTCGATACTCTTCCTGGGCAGGCTGGGCGAGCTGGCGCTCGCCGGCGGGTCGCTGGCGCTGGGCTTCGCCAACATCACCGGCTACTCGGTGCTCTCGGGGCTGGCGCTCGGCATGGAGCCCATCTGCGGCCAGGCCTTCGGAGCGCGCCGGGGCAAGCTCCTGGCCCTTGCGCTCCACCGCACCGTGCTGCTGCTCCTCGCGGTGGCGCTGCCCATCTCCCTCCTGTGGATCACCTCCACGGGGTACATACTGAAGCTGCTCGGCCAGGACGAGGGAGTGGCGGACGCGGCGCAGACGTTCGCGGCGTACGCGTCGGCCGACCTGGCGGTGCTGGCGGTGCTGCACCCGCTGCGCGTGTACCTCCGGTCGCAGAACCTGACGCTGCCTATCACCGCGTGCTCCCTCTTTTCCGTGCTGCTGCACGGGCCCATCAACTACCTCCTCGTGGTGCGCCTCCGCATGGGCGTCGCCGGGGTCGCGCTCGCCGTCGCGCTCACCGACCTCAACCTGCTCCTCGCGCTGCTCTGCTTCCTCGCCATCTCGGGGGCCCACAGGGACTCGTGGGTGGGCCCCACCTCGGACTGCCTCCGAGGCTGGCCGGCGCTGCTCCGCCTCGCCGTCCCCACCGCCACCGCGGTCTGCCTCGAGTGGTGGTGGTACGAGCTCATGATCGTGCTATCGGGCCTCCTCGCCAACCCACGCGCCACCGTGGCATCCATGGGCATCCTCATCCAGGCCACGTCGCTCGTCTACGTGTTCCCCTCCTCGCTCGGCCAGGGCGCGTCCACCCGCGTCAGCCACCAGCTCGGAGCGGGACGCCCCGGGAGCGCCCGCCGCGCCGCCGGCACCGCCCTCTCCATTGGCCTCGTCGTCGGCGCCGCGGCCGCCACCTTCATGGTGTCCGTCCGCAACCACTGGGGCCGCATGTTCACGTCGGACGCGGACATCCTGCGGCTCACAGCCGTGGCGCTCCCCATCGCTGGGCTGTGCGAGCTCGGCAATTGCCCGCAGACGGCCGGGTGCGGGGTGCTCCGCGGTAGCGCCCGCCCCGCCAGCGGCGCGCGCATCAATCTGGCCTCCTTCTACCTGGTCGGCATGCCGGTGGGCGTGGCGCTGGCCTTTGGCGCCCGCCTCGGCTTCGCCGGCCTGTGGATCGGCCTCCTGGCGGCGCAGGCCGCCTGCGCGGTCTGGATGGCGCGCGCCGTGGCCGCCACCGACTGGGAAGTCGAGGTGGCCCGCGCCAAGGAGCTGACCAAAGCCACCGCCACCACCAACCACGCCGAATGCAACACCAACACCTCAACTAGCGTTATCACTAGCACCAAAACAGCAACAACTACTAGTAATATCAACAATGCCGGCGGTAACAACAACAAGGGCTACGTGCCGATCAGCGAGAGCAGCAACGACGGCGCGCTGGAGAAACTGGAGGAAGGGCTCATGACCACGACCAGGACCAACACTACCAGTTCTAGCAGCGTTGGCGGCAGCAATGACGACGCGTTAGGCGACACCAATGCCGCGGCTAGGGATAAGAAGCACAGCAGTAACAGTAACAACTGCAGCAGCAGTGGTGCTGCTAATGGTACGACGGCGGAGGGAATGGAGCAGAGGAGGGACGATGTCTCGGAGAGGGCCCCGCTCATCAGTGTGGGGGACGACGACGATGACGAGGAGGTGCACGATGGCGATGGCGATGGCCGCGCGGGGGTGGACAAGTCTAGTGTGGACGTTGATTGATTCTGGGGTTTTTGATAACTAGGCTGTTGCTATTGACTTCTTTGACACATCTCCATTTCATCTTCTTTTTTCGCGGGGGTGTGAGGTCCTGTAAAAGAGAGAGTATTGAGGGGGTGGGGGGATTATATATATATATATATATATATATAGACCTTTTTAATTTTCTTTCTTCTTCTCCTTTATCCCAGTACATATAATGTTCTAAATTGGTAGTATATATATATATATAGACCTTTTAAATTTTCTTTCTTTCTTCTTCTCCTTTATCCCAGTAGATATAATGTTCTAAATTGGTAGTATGTATATTTAACTCTTGGGGGCCTTGTGTAAGTACTGGTCCATGTAAGAGGGCCTATATATGTTAATTGATGGTGAAAAAAATTTGAGAAGTGCACACGTGTATATGCACACAGCCGTCCATAGTCGTCCATGCATGTTAGCATATGTAAATATGGCACTGTTTGACTGTTTGTTGTTTCATGATTTGAGGGGCTGGCTTGATTTGAGCCGCTGTAGCGCTGTTCCCCTAGTGGTTGCAAACGTGAGGGCCAATGGTGGTGCCCCATTTCTGCCATTTCCACACACAGTCACACACTGCTTCTATATAGAACTCATTTACCCTCCTTTTTTGCATTTGCTTTTGATAAAGTCGCGTATGATCTGATATCTACAAGCACTTGGTAAAAGCTACCCTTGGTGTCTTGCGATTTGTAAAGAATATACTTTTTTCGTGCTGCAAAGGAGCGATGGTGTGCATGCCTCTATTCCCCCTGTTTACTATATTTAGATAATCTTTTTCCATCAAAAGGCTCTTACAGCAAATATTTGTCAGTGTTAGCCACGCAGATGCCAGATAAGTGTAGAGTTCATACCAGCGCCAAATGCTACTGCACAGATATGGGGGAAAAAAAAGAGAGCGTAAAGGCCCCTCACGCATCCATGGAGTTTTCACAATTATACTTCATAATTAACTAACGCCTACTGGCGAGCGTACTATTGAATTTTATCCTATGTGCCATGCATGTTGGGCCGACAATTTTCTAAAATCTTCATCTAAACACACTGCGAGATCACAAGATCTACAATTTGTACTGGCCAAGCTGTATGAAAGAGAAACCCATATTCCACAAAGCTTACCATGCACAAACAGTCCCCTCTCGCAAAGGTTGTAAAGACATACCCTCCTCATCACCAAACTTTTCCCATTCGTACAACTGCCCTTTTTCTTAAGCAGCTAAGCTAGCTATCAGGCATCTCCCTGGTCAGAACTTTTTTTTCGCAAAAGGAGAGTGCTGTAAATAAATAATGCACAAAAATAGGAAGGAGGGACATGAATTTATGTGAAAAATACTTTCAGAAAAAACCACGAACACATGAAGATAATATACTATATAAGGAGATGTTTACAATAAAACTATTACTCTTCCTTATGGACTACAGTGATATAATTATGAGCTCTTTTACGATACATTTAATTTAATATAAGCCGTCTATTCTTTTTATCTAATGGTTCATATTAGTTATGATTTATTTATACTACACCGGGTAGTACGAGTAGTATAATCCCGAAAGGGGTAGAATTGTTATTACCTATGTGAAAATCACATACCACGAGAGTAATATTTTCAACTATAGTTGGAAAGTCCATAATACCCTAACAAAAAATTATAAATATATAGAAAAGACTATTATACCCTTAACAAATCAATTGTCATATTTGATATATACTACCATCATATACTATTAGTAGAATGTACCGTAAAATTTCTTATAATTATATTGATACATGAAAGACTCTATGTAGGAGTAGAACTATGAGTTAGAGTAGGAAGCGAAATTAGTATCACACTCAAACTCAACAATCTTCACCTTGAGACGAATTACTCCTGTAACCAAAATAAAAACGTGATCTCCTCGAAACAGATTAGCATGAACACCTTGTGCGCCGAACGTCCATGGGATTATTGAATGATACCAACTAAGTCTGAGTAAAGCTCAAATTTAGCAGTAGGAACTGGTTTTGTCATCATATCAACTAGATTATCACGTGTACTTATTTTGTTGACTTTAATGTCACCTTGAGCAATGACAGCTCGAATGTAATGATATCTGATGTCAATATACTTTGTTATCTCATGAAACATCTGATCATTCGTAATACAAATAGTGTTTTGACTATAAAATAATATTGTAGTGCAAGTCGTACTTCCACAAAGCTCAATAAACAAATATCTTAGCCAAACAACTTCTTTGCAAGCTTCATAAATAGCCTTATGCTTGGCTTTTGTAATAGAAGGCAACAGTAGCTTGCAGACTTGCTTTCCAACTAACGGCACATCCTCCAACAATGAACACATAACCAGTAAGACATATTCTCTTATCCAAATCTCCAGCGAAATCCGAGTGCACATAACAAACGATTCCATCTTTGGTCTTCCCAAACTGTAAACAAGCATAAGATGTACCCTACAAGTATATGAAAATCTATTGAGCTGCTTTCCAATGCTTTTAGCCAGTATTAGCCATGTATCTTGTAACATCCCAAAAATCCCAACTTTGGAAAAATATAATGAAAAAAAATGGGAATTTTTTTGAGCATATTTATATGTGGGAAAAAATATTTATAGCATATTTTTGAACTTTTGCATAAATCAAATAGTGAAATTACATGCAAACAACAGATTGAAAGAATTTTTGAGAAAAATATAGAACACATAAATTCTGGAAAATTCACATACTTAAATAGGCTATGTCAACAGCATCCACAAATTTTTTTATTATAAAATTTGGAGCCCGTTTGATACGTTTAAAAATTTGCCAAGTTCTTCAAAACCTAATTTGAATTTTTCGTCAATTTTTGGGCCAAACCCAACTCGGCCCATTTCTCTCGAGCTTGCTCCAGCCCACGCGAGTGCCTTGCTCTCCCTCTCGCTGACACGATGGCCCCACCTGTCGGAGCCTTTCTTCCACCTCGCCTTCGTCTCCGCATGCCAACACGCCACGCCTGCTTTGCCCGCGGTTCATGACCAGCGCCCATAGTTTGGTGTCTCAACCACCCCCGTCACCTCCGCCTACCCTCGCCCATGCTATCCACCCCGGTGTCAGCCCTTTTTGTCGTGTGTATGGAGAGACTCGAGGCTACCTGCGAGTTTCTCATGCAACCGCCAGCGTCTCACCAATTTTCTCACGTGAATACCTTAGCTACATAAATAATGGAGTGTGCATTGTCTTCCTCAGTTCGTCCACATTCCATTTTACGCAAACTCGAGCCTGATCGCTTCTTGGTTTCGCTGGAACGCGTGTGTCATCTCCAACACCGGTGAGTGCCCTCCTCAGCTCCACTGCTTTGGTGAGCTTCTTCACCCACATGACAAGCATGTCACTTTCACCCTTGAGATTCACTCATCCTCCCTCTGTGGATTTCATGGGGATATGCTCCAGATCTTAGGATGATGTGACAATTGGCAATGGCGTTTACGGTTTGTCGTTTCACGCGTTTTCGACAAAGCTACATGTTTTCTGGTCAGGGGCGGTTCGACCGGTCCTTGCACGGCGGTCCGACCGGTCCCAAATCGGTCGGACCGGCCATGTAGGGCGGTCGGACCGGTGGTGACCAAAGTGGTCAAAATGAGCTGAGCCAAAAATAGGTGTTGTAGGCAAGTGAGGGGATCCCAATGCACTTGGTCTCATAATTTTTGGAGTCTCGAAGAAGTTCTATTCGCTTGTATTTTCCGTAAGGTTTGAATTTCGTGGCTTGAATTTCGGCTAAGTCCCAGGCGGTCCGACCGCTCATTGTGGAGCGTCCGACCGCCATGGCGGTCCGACCGCTCACCCGGAGCGGTCGACCGTATTACTTGAACGTCGGCCAACTTCGTGGCGATGTTGTTTTGTTAGGTCAAAGTCATTGGTTTCATGGCATATGATTTGCATGATGCATGTTTTGACTAACATGGGTCAAGTTGTGAAGAACTTGTTCCCGAATACGTGTTTTCTTGTCTGTGGTTGTGCAGGTGGCTTGGTGGTCAACGACGGTCAACGGCGAGGAGAATCGGGACTAGACTTGATGAGTTGAGGTCCAGAACGATTGACGATGCCGGGTGAGGTCAACGACTCAAGTGTGACACAAGATGGACAATGGTGACCTATTGGCAAATCCATGATGCATGGTGAAGCGGTTTAGGTCAAAAGTTAAAGACGGCGCTTTGCGAAGCGTGCGTGTGTGACCCGTTTGTTAGTGGGCCTTAACGGGAGCCCAATTAAGTCAAACCCTAAGAGTTTTAGGCCTCCACTATAAATAGGAGGAGATGGTGGCTGCACCTCTCTCTCTCTCTCGCCTTTTTATGTTTTCAAAACCCTAATTGTCTTTAGGGGAGTTGAGGTGGAGGCAAGGGCTCTTGATGGTTTGTGGTGAATTTCGTGATCCTTGATTGTCTACTGATCCATGATGGTGTGGATGTAATCCAGCTTCAATCACGAAATCAATCTATGCAAGGTTTGCTTGAGATAAGTCCCTTTTCGTTCTTGCTTTCAATTTGGTGATTTTAGGGCTTTCTTTGATCCGCGAGTTTGTGATTGATTCTTTCACATGAATTAGCTTGCTGTGATATGTGTGAATCTATCTAGCATCATCTTGATCATCAATCTCTCACGAACAAGCTTTAGGATCAAGTTTTCGTTCTTGCCCGTTTTAGACCTTATGTTAATCAATTGACAATTGCTCAAGATCGCTTCAAGAATTATCATAATATTCGATTGGAATAGGTCCTCAATAGCATATAGAAGGTGTGTGCAAAGTTTCATAAAGATTGGAGTTGAGAATCAAAAGTTTCACCTAATTGCAACTTCGTCATCGGTGATTTTCATTGCGAGATCGGTTCGAGTCGTGGTCGATCGCCGTCATCACCGGTCGACCGATTTTGAGCGGTCCGACCGCCAAGACAACGCCGGTCGGACCGCCCGCAATCATCCGACCGGTTGAGTATAGCGGTCGACCGCCGTCTTTGTGAGTCTTGGTAATCTTAGTTGATTTTGTTATATTGCTTAGGGGTATAATTGGATTCAATACTAGTCTTCCACAGATCTTGGTATATTGATCTTCATAGCTTTCTAATAGCTCTTGAGTGAAATTGTATTGAGTTCATAATTTGTGAAAAAGTGAGCGTGCTCCTATTCACCCCCCCTCTAGTCGCCTTTACGGTCCAACACCCTCTTTGCTTAATGCAACTTTTGGAGCATTGTAGCACGACCGCGATCGCCTTCGTCCATGACTCCGACGCACAGATCTTGCCAATGCGTTCCTATCGCTCTAGCGAGTTCTGCCTCAAATCAATCGTGTCACCATATGTTCCATACCCTATTGATGCATTCTCCTCACTCAATGCAGGCAAACTCACCAAAAATCCGAGCTTCACCATCATCTTCCCCATTCCTGACCGTCGCCACCATTTTCGATCATCCGTGAAGCCCGGTGAGTACATCATATCTAGGGCATTAGTGAACTAATGCGACACTCCTTGTAGCCTCTCCATCGTTGTGAAGAGCTATCGTCGTGAACCCCCTCCGCACCGCTACTGCTCATTGTCGACAAGCCGCCTCGACCCTTCCTCGACTTCATTGACACCCTCCTCATGATCGTGGTTTGCTTCTAATCCTCATGCACACATTAATTTTCCAAGGGCCAGTCCCTAGCCCCCATTCTCCCTTAGCCACCCATGGTGCCGCCGTGGTTGCATGCTGCCGGCTCGCCTCCGGTGACCATAGGTCCCCGCGCATAGACCGTTAACATCGTCTAGACTCACTGTGTCCAGCACACCTCTCCTTTAGCCCAGGGGAATCCTCCTTCGCCAAAGTCGTCGTTGACCCGAGAGCTTCCACCGCTCCTTGCCGCCATGACGCCACTTTCAGTCATCTCTGTCGCTGCCACCACCACCCATAGCTTCGCCTTGCTCCCCTCTTTCCATTCCACTGCTCATCGTGCCGTTTGCCGTCGATGAGCTCGCCATGGTGCTCGGCCATGCGCGCAGCTCTATTGCTCTTCTTCTTCTTCTCTCTCTCTCTGTATTAGTAGGCCCCATGGGATTAAGAGATGATTAGTGCTAAGTGACAGTAGTTAACTGTAGTGAGTGTATGACAAGTGGGACCGGTTGAAAAGTTATTATAAAATCTAATTTAAAACATATTTAGTAAATAAGTCACTGACATGTGGGATCACTCACTATTCTCAGTTTTAAAAACCGAGAGGCTGACATGTGAACCCTAGCTATCAGTAGGTTAAATCAAATAAGGAATTAATTATTTAGTTAATTATTTAATGAGTCTATGACATGTGGGATCGCCTTTGTTTTGTAAATAAATCCAAGAAAATAAAAATATGAGTCACTAACAAGTAGGTCCCACATGCAAGTTAATAAAATTAGAAAAAATTGAAAAATTGATTTCAGTTCAGAGGAAAAATAAACGTTCTCTGTTGAAAAGCGTAAACCTTAGAATAACTCAGAGAAAAATACGCTTTCTCTATTAGAAAGCGTAAACATCAAAGAATATTATCGTTGTTTTAGAACCGAACTTACGTAATGATTGTTTGATTCGGGGGGTCTCTAAGACTCAAATCATGCAAAGAGAATGACACATATATTTTTATATAGGTTTGGACCTTCTCTGGAGAGTATAACAACCCTTCTCCTATGTCACTATATTGAGTATGCTGGTCACAAAAGACTGAAATGCAATGTCTTGTGTTCCTAATCGTGTCTTTTTTCCTCCCTCTCTCCGCCGTCTGGTGATTCTTCCTTTTATAGCGTGATCAAAGTGGGCGACAATTTCTCCAGCCCAAAGGGCGTATCTGTAATACCCCGGCCTGCTCGTAGTGTGGCCTATGTGGCCCATGAGGAGTTGTGTGGTGGGATTAGTCCCACATTGCTTGTCTCAAGTGAATTGTAGTAGTATATAATGCCTGTTGGATCAAAACGTAGCACCTCCGGGTTAACCCTTTTACACGAAGCGAGGACGAAAGTGTAAGTGAGGTGCTCTGTGTGGGCGGGTCCGCCCCACGGTGGGCTGGGCATTGAACCGATTTTGGGTCAGGGTGTTACAGATGGTATCAGAGCATCAACCTTCGCTGCACGGGCGCGTGCGGGATGAGAGCGCGGCATATGGCGCATGGTACATGTGGGCCCAGTGGACACATGGCATGGCATATGTGCCGCACCGACGCACGAGGCGTGTCCGAGGGGTGGTTACAGGCATTTGCCGCGTATGCGGTATGCTATCGAGGGCGTAAGCCCTTGAGGGGGGTGAATGTAATACCCCGGCCTGCTCGTAGTGTGGCCCATGAGGAGTTGTGTGGTGGAATTAGTCCCACATTGCTTGTCTCAAGTGAATTGTAGTAGTATATAATGCCTGTTGGATCCAAACGTAGCACCTCCGGGTTAACCCTTTTACACGAAGCGAGGACGAAAGTGTAAGTGAGGTGCTATGTGTGGGCGGGTCCGCCCCACGGTGGGCTAGGCATTGAACCGATTTTGGGTCAGGGTGTTACAGTATCAATGCTTCATATGATGGCACAGTTACCAGAGATTACTATTGGAGAAGTAACGTTCCCACGTCGCCAGACAATTATCACCAAGACAGAAAGATTAATCATGTAGTTATTCTATAGAATAATAGCGTATAGTGACTGTTTAGATGCCCTAATCAATTGAGCCTACTTATCTGTAAGCTCGATCGATTATAGGGTGGTCGTAACTGACCTAGACGTAGAAGGACTTACGACCATGAGGTGATCGTAGAAGAACTTACGATCATGTACTAGTCGTAGAAAAACTTACGACTATGGGGTGGTTGTAGCTGACCTGGTCGTAGAAATACTTACGACTAAGAGGTGATCGTAGAAGAATTTACGACCATGTGCTAGTCATAGAAGATCTTACGACTCCAGCTTCTCCCTTATAAACATTAAGGGGTACACTCAAGAACCATATAATGACGTCATTATCCATAATAAGGATTACAGATAAATAATTAAATGAGAATTTCTAGACCCTCATCAAATACGCTTTCGACGTCACCTTTTTATTCAATTTTAGGATTTTCAGAACCAAAGCAAATTCAAACCTTAATAACTTTTGCAT
The DNA here is from genome assembly GCA_036346395.1 of Hsuehochloa calcarea. Classification (NCBI taxonomy): domain Eukaryota; kingdom Viridiplantae; phylum Streptophyta; class Magnoliopsida; order Poales; family Poaceae; genus Hsuehochloa; species Hsuehochloa calcarea. The sequence continues at coordinate 36,614,641 of CM070597.1, forward strand.
ATGGACTCCAAATTGAATGAATATTTTTTTAAATCATCTAAAATCTTTCTCTGTCTGAATATACAAAAATATTTGGATTTGCTGCAATTGAAATTATTTTTCTATAATTAATTTCCTATCGGTTCTTTTTGAATAAACGTCGATACTTCGAATGAAAATTTTGAAGATCCTCCATCCTCATACCTTGAGATACCAGAACAAGGCAAGCATCTCCTTTAATCATGTTGATCCTATTATTTAAATTATTGTACTTCTTATTGCGAAATCTATTATGCATGCGTGTGTGTTTGCTTAAAATTGCTATATTTGGGGATAATGGTAGTTATATTCCTATTGTATGCATGATCCTCCTTATCAAATTGATATCCTTACTATTGTAGCCTTTAGGATATGTGTTAGGAAATATATGATGTCAATTTGGGTATTACGATTGCGAATATCATATAGATGCTTAGCTGAAATCTAGTTTCACAAAAATTAAACTATGGATGAAATTTATGTTGGATTTGAGAGATTTTGAAATGATGGTCCAGAGGGGTTTACCTCTGTTATTTTGTATAAACATAAAAATGAAAAATTAGTTTGTGACACGAGCGAGTTATATTATAAACTGAGAGGTGTATCTCACATGTAGATAGGGAAGATCCTCGCCCGAGTCGATTAAGGACGAAACGCCAGTATATCCGACCTAAGTGTAGGAGTACAACAACATGTGCTAGTATGAGACGTCCTTAGCTAATTAAGTCATAAAAAACTAGCCTTGCATGTTGGTAGACCGCAGTAGTACAAGCATGATCGGGTAGGCTTGCTTGAAGGGGCTCCCTTCACCGAGGCGTTGGGACCAAAGCCTTCCGATACAACAATGGATGCCTCACTGAGACGGGGGTGTACCCAAGTGAAGTGAGGATTTCCATTCGTCAGGCTAGTGCAAGGTTAGGACTAGGTGATGTAAAGACTTCGTTACGTGCTCTAAATGCATACTAAAAGATCGTGAGCGGTGGCATCGACGAGGGCCGGTCAAGAGAAGGAGGAAGAGAGGAGAAGGGGGATCGTCGTCACCAAGAGCTTGTTAATCGCTCCCCTGGGATCATCAAGGGTAACAATCGTCGTTCTTGGTCGTTTGACAATTTGGTAGATGCAAATTCGAATAAATTTGGTCGGATTGAAATCTGTCCATAATAGATCTGTTCTGTCTAGAATATTGCACACCCAGTTTCGGCATCTTAGAGGCCGATCTGGAGGTTCTCACCTCCTAGAGAATTGTAGCCACGGTTCTTAGGTTTCCATAGTCACCAAGATCACCAGATTTTGATCCACGGTTCCAAAGTTACGATATATTCTTTCCTACTGTCCTGAGAAACCTGACAAGAATTGTTAGTAAAGTTGTTTAATGAAATATGACTTGGTTAGGATCAGATTCAGATTTGTCACCCCAAGCAATTTATGTATATAATTTTATCATCTTTCCATATTGATAAATAACACTTTAATTGAATTTATGGATTAAAAGTTATGTTATGTTCTTCGCTGCTGTTCTGTTTGTCTGGATAGATTTTTGTCAGGCATATTCACCTACTTTGTAGTTAAATATTTTGGTAGAATTAGGAAATCTTGTCAACTAGAGTTTTCTAGCTTTGCTCGTTAAGTTTCGTTGGGCACTGAACTCACCTCGTTCCGAGTCCCGGATCAATAGATATGAATTTTTCCGTGCTGCTGTCCAGTGTGGTTTCAGGTGGCTGAATTGTCTGATTTCAGTTTTTGGTTTCTTCATTGTATTGGATAGTCAGGAAGTTATTGTAAATCATTGGTAGTTTTGTCCAATATCCTGTTGTTCTTATTTCGAGTACATAATTGTGTAGGCGGTGAGTGTAGGAACACCTTCGTTGCCTCCTAGTGTGTCACATCGCGGAAGGCAAGTACAATGTGTTAATATATATTGATTTCGGTTGAATGATTGTTGATGTACTGTTAATCTTGTGGTCCATTTTCCTATTCCATGTTATATATTCTGTTCTAAATTGGTAATCTATGTGGAAGAAAGTGGTGACATTCATTGCATATGTTTCATTCCATTCATGTTCCAACCACGGGAGTGGATTTGTAAAGACCCATCAACTCCAGTATGGGCATGTAAGACCCACCATTCCAATGTGAGCAATTTTGAACACTCGTATGAAACGTTCTTCATACGGTGATTGGATCCCCGGACTTTGTTAAGTACGGGCTTAGGTGAACACCGATGGGTGTGTCACTCGCTATACCGGTATGAGCATGTGTGCAGTCCATTCTTTTCAATGCATCCATTCATTCCATACATACACATAAGTTTCCAGAGCTAAGTTCATAATTCGTATTGTGGTTGAGATGTTCATAATTTTGTATGATCAATTGTTTACTGTACTTGCTGAGTCTCTGATTCATTCTTGTTTTGTTTATTTATTTAGGTGAACGTTGATGATGGCTATATTGGGAGGGAGTAGACAAGCACTTTTCATTTAGTTCACCATATTTTACCTTCAATAATAAGTTTCGATTATGTCTTCCATTCGTTAATAGAGGAACTGTAATAAATAAAGTTAAGATTGGTTGATATTTATCTTCATGTTATGTTTATTTAAATGCTGCTAGTGGTTTGTTTAATCACTCCCTGATTATACTCAAATGAATTTAGTCTTTAGTCCTGCTTTGGTTCTAATGCATGATGATCTCTTTCTGCCATTATATGAGTTATTGTTTAAAATACTTATGAAGTATAGCTGTATGTTAGTTTTAGTAGTGACATCTTGGCTTCCGAATAGCCAGGGTGTTACATAGTTGCTCCGTATAAATGTCTTGTACCACGGTCTATATCTTTTTCTGGAAAAACAAAATCTTCTGGTTGCTCCATATAAATGCCTTCCTTCAATCCCCCATGTAAGAACGTTGTTTTCACGTCCAATTGTTCAAGCTTATAACCATGCATAGCCACTATGTTGAGTAAAGTTCGAATGAAACTATGCTTCATAAGTAGAGAAAAAAACATATATGAAATCAACACCTAAAATTTGGTTGTATCCTTCAATAATGAGCCTTGTCTTATACCTAACCATTTAGGTTGGTGAAATACCTTATTTCTTCTTGAAGATCCATTTGCTGCGAATAGCCTTCTTATCAATTGGCAACTTGACCAGCTCCCAAGAGTCATTCTTCTCAAGAGATTGTATGTCATCTTGTATAACAACCATTCATCTATCTAAAATACAAGAAGATATAGCCTTTGAATAAGTGGAAGGTTCTGCAGTAATTTCAATTTCTATTGCCACATTCAAAGCATAACAATAACATCAGCTTTTGTAATCAATCTCTTGGGAGTTTGAGTATTCCTTTTAGATCTGTCGACTACAATAGAACATTGTTGTGGTTGAAAGACAACAGAAACATCATGTATGTTTTCCTTTTCTGCTTTTGGTGTAGATCATAAATCAATAACATGCTCTACACACACACTTGATTTTTGCAGCTTCTCAATGTGAACATAAATAGATGGTTTATCATGCAACATAGCAGATTCATTAAAAACAATACTTCTGCTAATAACCACCTGTCTAGTTTCAGGATTCCACAATGTATACCTTTTCACACCATGTTTATTACCAAGGAAAATGCACTTGCGACTCTAGGCTCCAATTAACCATTGTTAACATGAGCACAAGCATGATAGATAAATATTCTCAAATTTGAATAATCTACTGGAGAACCAGACCATACATCAATTGAAGTCTTCTTATCAATTGCTAGGTTGGGTGACCGATTTATCAAATAACAAGCAGTGAATGTGACCTCAGCCTAATAACTCTTAGATAAGCTGGAGTTAGATAACATGCAACATATCGTCTCCATAATGGTTCTATTCATGCGTCCAACCACACTATTTTGTTGGGGAGTACTTGGGATAGTGCAATGTCTCACAATACTCTCTGATCTGCATAAAGCTTTAAATTCTCCAGAATAGAACTCTAATCCATTATTAGTATATAGCTTAACATGCTTTCCAATATGCTTTCCAATCATAATCTTCCACTTTCTGAATATCTTGAATACATCCGATTTGTGCTTCACGAAATATGGACGAATTCTTCTTGATAATCATCAATGATGGTCAACACGCAACCAACACCTCCAAGGGACGGAACACGAGATTCTTCCCATTAATCAAAGTGAATATAATCCCATATGATTTTTGTGGAGTGAATTGTTGTGTTGAACTTCACCCTCTTTTACTTGCCAAAAACACATTGTTCACAAAACTTCAACTTGTCGATGCTTTGATCATCAAGGAGCCCTCTTTTGCATAATTTGATCATGCTAATTTCACTCATATGCTCAGACGTATATGCCAAAGATTAGTAACATCATAATCAGATGATTTATTTGAGGCAACAACAATATTACCTAAAATTATAGTACCTTGGAGATGGCATAAGTTGACAGCTTTGCATATCACCTTTATCACAACAAGAAAGCATTTGGAGATCTTCAAAACTCCACCTCCACCTGAATATTTGTACCTTTTAGCATCAAGAGTATTCAGTGATATTAGATTTTTCTTCAAACCGGAATGTGTCGAACATCCAACAAGGTTCTTATGGTGCCATCAAACATCTTGACTGAATAAAACCAATGCGTGTAATCTTCCATGGTGAATTATCACCCATCAACATAAAACGACTTGGCGTAGCATCATAATTCACAAACCAATATCGGTTCAGACTCATGTGGAAAGTGCATGCTATATCAAGAATCCACAAATCACTTGTTTTAGAATTATTGGCAAAGGCAACGAGAACATCTCCATCAAAATCTTTCTTAGTAACAGTAGTCTTTAGCATGATCCTCTTGTTGACCCTCTTGAAATTATTATTAATTTCATCATTTTTCTTCACCCAGCTGCGCTCAAATATGTGGTGTCTATATTTCTTGCAATACTTGCATGACTTGTACCTGCCTCTAGATTTCGATCTATCTTTGTAATTTCTGCTTGAGCTTTTACCTCTTGAATCGTCGTTTGAACTCCTCTTATGTTGTCTGCCCTGACAACCAGGCCTTCTGCATGAGAATTTGAATTTTCATTCGCATATCATGTGATGAGGACATCAACCCTAAGGATGCAACCATTGCTTCAACCCGCTGCACTCCATCCTCTACTTCAACCACATTTTCTCCAATAGGACTTTCGGCTGTTGCCATGCCATATTCCCCAATTGGACCGAGCTACTTCTACTCCTACGAGCTGAGTTGCGTCCACATGCTATCGTACTACGTCTACATGCCCTGGTGCTGTGTCACCTCTTGTTGGCCCATGGGCTATGTAATGAATGGGCTGACTTAGCCCATATGCTGGGCGGTCATCCTAGGGAGCATGTATTATTCACATGAACTGTACCACCTCTATGTGAACAGTATTGTGAATAGTACCCCACCATAGGATTTCCACCTCTTGGCCGCCCTCCTCATATAGGAGCCACCACCCTCTAGCAAAATTCGGGTTTTGTTGATTGAAGTTTATCTTTGCTACTTTACGCTTTATCCTCTTATTCGGTGAGAACAACAGTGACATCATATTCAAAACCCCACTTATCGATACCAATTTCATCATATTTGCAATACATCAGATTGTGTTTTACCTTATTCTTGTATGCTTCTTTGGTGTATGCAGGAGTTGATCTTCGTGATCAAGTCATGCACGATTGATAACGACTTGTCGAGCAGTTCAGCGATTGCGTGGTTTCGAGCCTTGCGAGTTCGTAGCCAGGATCGTGAGAGTTGAGCGACTTCTACCGAATTTATCTTCTCATCGAAAGATCGGGCCAAATTAGGACCTCCGTGGTTCATCAAGTGGTATCAGAGTTACAGTTGATCGGTGAGAGTTTCTAGTTTTCTAGTAGTAGATTTATTTTTCATACCTAGAGTCCAAAAATTAGCAAAAAAATATTGCATCTATCATCCATATCGAGCCCTTTGAGCCATTGCAATTCGTTTATTTTAGTTTGCGTTGAGCAACTTATACCAAATTTATCTTCTCATCGAAAGATCGGGCTAAATCAGGAGCTCTGTGGTTCATCATCATGAGTTTCATTTTTTTTCCTTCGTATGCAGTGTTTGATAGACTTCATTAAGTGTAAGAGTATCTTAGCTATATGAAATATTATTTCTAGACGTAGAGTATGAACTAGGCGCGAGCATAAAAGAATAAGACTTAAATCTTCATCGTCATATTTTACATACATTGACTCAAGATCCAAAACCACTTCTTTGAATGCTATCATGTGGTTCAATAATGACCCTCATTTTGTCATCTTGTGCAAATAAAGCTTCTGATTCAAATGCATCTTATTGGTTAGATATTTGGTCATGCAAATCTGCTCCACTTTCAACCATAATAAGGTGGCGGTCTTCTCCTTCAAAACCTCTTGTAGAATATTATTTGATAGACAAAATTGAATCTTGGAATGGTACATTCCGGTGCCGGTCTATACCGGTGTACCGTTCTAAAGTTTAATATAATAATATATATTTATAAGTATATATATGTTTAATTGGATTTACTCTAAATTTCACTTGTAATATTACTCCAAATACATAGTAGTAGGGTTAAATATAACATATAATTTAATGAGTTCAATAGACGGTATATTAAGTTCAATAGACGGTATTTCCAATTCCACTGGCATGATCGGCATTGTCTGATATGGAAGCTGATATGTCCAGTATCGAGACGACCGATATTGACCGGTATAGAGATGAGTACAAATTTTAAGACTACTTTGTACTGTTTTAGTTGATAAAATAGTACATAACTGGCGTATCAATCGGTACCGGAATGCTATCAATAAGTTTGGTTACTACCACTACTCAATTAGTGTGCACCATATATTTCAGCACCAACAGTCCTAGTCACGGACAGGGAGGCAACCAGCCAGAGCAGATGAAAGATTCCTTGACGAGGCGTCGCCAAAAGATCAATCGTGCTCGCCAATCGCCGGGGCGTTTCGTGACGACGAGACGCTTCGCGAGGGCGTCACAAGCGCAGGCACCACGCCCGTGCGTCCATGCAGGGCGTAGGTACCTCTCCTCCATATCACGAGACGCTTCGCGAGGGGAGTCACAGGCGCAGGCACCGTGCCCGTGCGTCCATGGCATGCAGGGCGTAAGTACCTCCTCCATCCGTGATGTCACGGTATATTATCCCCTTGGCTGCTGCCTGCAGGCTATCTCGCGAGGAGAAATTGACTTGGCCATAAAAATTAGGCGAGGAAGCGAGTGCTCGTTCCGTAATTTCAGTTTGCAAGTGGAAAACGAAACTTAGTAGCTAGGTGCATGCGACAACAAAAAAGCACTTTCACTAAACCTGTACGGGAGGACTCAAAAGATGGGCGACGGCCACAGTTGTCAATCTCGCCGCCTGAAAATTTTGGTAGGAATGTAACAGTAAAATCTTGAAAAACAATACAGCTCTATTTCCAGAGATCTAGTTGCAAAGATTAAAGAAGAAGACATAACTTGGATTCTCACGGGAGCCAAGTGATTAGAGCATTTCATATCGGTGTAATTATATAAGATTCTTGTGGGAGCCAAGTGTTTAGAGCATTTCATATCGGTGTAATTAATTTTCATTGCCCGGTCTTGGATTACTTTCTTTATTAATATATTAGGTAGTTTCCTGCCTTTTCGATATAAAAAAAGCACTTTCACTTGCTTTGATTTCTTTGGTTATCTTAGGGATTGCCAGTCAAGCGCACTCGATCGCGCGGTTTGTTTACGTTACCCACCACCAAGGTCCAAGGTCGCGCACTCGCTCTGAGCACAAGACAAGTCCTAACACATGTATGTGCATATATATATATATAGTACAAGAAAAAAAGGCGCATTCACTAACACTATCTTAATTTTCTTTCCTAGGCAGAATGACCTGACAGGAGCGTTTTGATAGTTTAGATGGAAGATACCATATAACAGGTACGTATATAATAGGGTGCATTGCCAATTGGACTAGTCACCGGTTATCCGATGTACCGACGCAGTGCCTCCAAGAGCTGCATCCGGCATACGTCATCTACGTACGTCCAAGCTGCTAGCAGCTAGCGCAGCATAACTAAGGGTATAGCAAACAACATACCCTTTGTATATATTATATTTTAATTATACTAATATATTTTAATATAAAATTATAAAAAATAACGAAAACGTCGGGAAGAAAAGAACAGACACCACGAGAGGGGAGGCGGAGGCGGAGGGGTCCCTGCATGGAAAGGAAGAAACGAAATGCTGCCATTATTTGCCCCTGTCTACTTCTCAGATGACAGAGAGGCCTGCGCGGTGGGTCTGCACGGAAATTATCAAACAGTAGTACTTGCCCGCTATCACCAGCCCTCGCCACACATTTGGCCACACCCTATCACTCCTATGGCCCCTCCTCCCTGCCTCCCCCCATCTCACCTCACCCTTCCTTAATTCAGCACATGCCAGCTTGTCATGACTCACGATATATATAGCTCACATTTTTTTTCCTCTCTTTCTTGACCTTTTCATCATAATTAACCTCTTTTTTCCATCAAAATTAATCCCATCAACAATGAGGGCGCCGCTATATATATATTTGTTCACTACAAAATGTAATGACAGTCGAAAATTGCATCTGCAATAGGATATGCGCGCGTGGTTTTCTGCCAGAAAAAAAAAACATATATATAAACCTCTCGGTAATTCCTATGCATTGTCTTCTAATATATATATATATTTTTCTCTGTAGAAAATGTAACGACAGTAGGAAACTGCATCTACAATACGATATGGTGGTTAATATTTGCACAACTCACGGCCTTGGACCATGATGCACCGTAAGGCGCCGGCCTCTTCGAGGAGATAGATAGATACGTGCATGCTTGATCGAGCCGATAGGCCTAGCTATATAGCCGTGTCTCCTCCCCCGGTCAGGTCAGGCCATGCCATGCCATGATCGAGTCCTATCTGGACCATCACGATCGATGCGAGCAGGGACGGCATATCAACGAGACCACCACTTGGTGGGGACGGCTCAGAGAAAGGAAAGCCCCAGGTTTCCATGACGTATCGGGACTGTAAGTTTTCCCCTTCTCATGATCACACCGTCAGTCGCATGCAGCATCGATCGATCATCTCAGCCTATCGATCGCTCGATCCGTATCCGATTGACAAGCCAGTTCGATCGGTTCCACAATGTATGCGCACAAACCACAAAGTTTACGTGTTAGCTTTGGCAAAGCAAGCTATAGCCACTTCGACCTGCCTCTTCATTACTTATAGCTGCTGTGCATGCTGGTTATTAATTACTTGTGTGATCAGATCGCATGCTGATGATACGTATAGAAACATCCATGCATGAGAGTACAATACAAACTGGGAGAAAGACATCGGGGTCTGTTGTGTAAATCGATCGGGTTTGTTTTAAAAAAGCCACATGCCGGATCATGAGCATGACACAATTAATACGCAGTTTTTTTTTGGGGCAAGTTAGGCGTGTTTTCTCCTTTCCTGATATATACCGACGCACAAGGATAATCAGGAAACCCGTTATCTTACGAATGTTGGAATTGGGTCCATATATGTAAAGGCTCATTTATTTATAAAATTTCAAAGCATACAAATTAAGCTTTAGACCAATAATTTTAGACCAGGGTGGTCGAAGTCTTGGACCAGGGGTTTTAGACCAGGGTGGTCGAAGCCTTAGAATAATGTGGTCGAATATATAGACCAGTGTGGTCGAAGACATAGACCAGTGTGGTCGTAATAATATGGTCGAAGGCATAGACCAGTGTTGTCGAAGACTTAGACTAGTGTGGTTGAAGGCATAAACCAGTGTGGTCGAAGACTTAAACTAGTGTGGTCGAAATAATGTGGTCGAAGCCATAGATCATTGTGGGCGAAGACATAGACCAGTGTGGTTAAAAAATAGTGATCAGATCCTTAGACCAGCGTGGTCGTAATACACTGGTCGAACCTGTAGATCAACTTACAATCAGGATCAATAAACACTGCTTAATGACTATTAATTGGTTTTGAATTAGCAGTTACTAGTGGTTTAAGTATGCAGTTACTAGAGAGTAATTATCTCGACCTTAAAATGATCTGGAGACGTCCAAACCAAAATATCGATTCATTCTAATTTTTCAATCTCTTTTCTCCGATCAACTGTGTTGAGGAATTGAGTTGTCGATCCAAGCCGTCCCTTCTCCTCGGCGTGCACCGGGAAGGATGGTGGGTGGATATCTCCAAACCATTGTCGCAGAGTTCTCCTTCACGGGGCGGCAATAAGGTTTCTGGGTAGCGCATCTGTGTGACCGCTCTCTGCACTGCATCCTGCGACTACTCGCTTCACTGCGATATTTACGATCTGCACTGCATCGAGTTTGTATCGCTCTCTGCACTGCATCCTACGACTACTCGCTTCATTGTGACATCTACGATCTGCACTGCATCGAGTCGATCTGCACTGTTTTGTGTTCTTCATCAAGCTTGACTGTAAGTTAGTCGTACGATCAGTTTTTCTGCTACAATCATATTGTTAAGTATATTTTAAAGTGCAATGAGTTGTCTGCTATTTATATCGTTTTATGTATCTCTAGTTATTTGTGATCTTTGCCTCATACTAAAATCTGGAATTAAAATGTTGTCCTCTATTCCAACAGCTAACAGTTACTGAGACGTACGGATACCTTCTCTGTTTAATTTTCGAGCATGATTTATATGTTGTGAACTGACATGTAGGGGTGCAATCGGAGTGGATACGATCGGATATCGCTAAACATGTATCTTATTCCGTATTATTTTCTCGGAGTTAGACACAGATAGTATCGGATACCAATTCACTACTACAGAACACGTCATCACAGACGGTTCGGAACCGTCATCACAGACGGTTTCCGAACCGTCTATATCTATACGTCTGTGATAACAAGCGATTACCACGAGCGGTTCCAAACCGTCGTGATAAGTCTTATCACGCAGCGGTTTTTAACGTAAACCGTGCGTGATAACCACTTATCACGGGCGGTTTACGTTAAAACCGTCTGTGATAACCTATAATCACGCAGGCGGTTTTTAACGTAAACCGTCTGTGATAAGTGATTATCACGCATTTGTTTACTTTAAAAACCGTCAGGATAATCACTTATCACGAGCGGTTTACTTTAAAAACCGCTTTGTGATAAGTGGTTATCACGCACGGTTTTAAAAAAACCGTCGTGATATGTCTAGTATCACGACGGTTTTTTAAAGTAAACCGTCGTGATATGTCTAGTATCACGCAGCGGTTTACTTTTAAAACCGTCGTGAAGGCTATTACCACGAGCGGTTTTATGTTGAAACCGCTGCGTAGTAATAGCTTCTTCTGCACGGTTTCAACATAAAACCGCTCGTGGTACTGAGCGACCTAGCTACATCGTTTCTTTGTTTTTTTTTGCCACCTCGGAATTGCTAGCCATGCCCTCGAAAACAAGCATGTACAAAAATGATACATCGCAGATAATCAATTGTTGACAACTCAAATTGACCATTACTCAAAATAAATTAATAAATAAATTAATAAAGATCGAATTTGTTGAAGTATTTTTGCTATAGTTGTACAATTGGATTACAATTAAATCAATTGTTTGCGTGAATCTCTGGGTCGGCGATGGAGTGAAACTCTCCTTTGTTAACTATTTCTGTCATGATAAAGTTGCATAGCTGCCCTCGAACTTCCGCGAGCTCTTGCGCAACGAGTCCATATAAATCTATTATCAAACCCTGCCGCTAGGTCAAGAAAAAATGGTAAGGATATATATTTGAATTTACAATTACAAAAAATTATTTGAGATTGACAAACCTCCTGATTCTTCATCTTAGCACTAATGATTTGTCTTTGCATATGATGGCAAGCGTAGAATGCACATAGCTCATCATTTTTTTTCAAGGACTTTGCAAAAATAGAATTACATATGTACGTATAGTCATTGAAGACAAATTTTTATGAAGTATGATATATATAGGATTATTGTGTTGTAGCGCGTCTGAAAATTTCGTCACGTGTGTTAGTTGGTATTTGGATCCATTGTATCTTCCTTGTTGGCTAACATAGGAGATGAGCGAACTACATAATTGAAAAAGTTATCCTCGGGCATTTCAAGCGAAGGAAGACTACAATAGAGTTATGTATGGAGGAAATGATCATACTTGTCGAGTATTGCTTGCGAAATCTTTGAAGTCGTGATCGTTTCGACTAGGAATCAAGATATATCACGTTGTTCCTCTTGGGTATAATGACTAAAAGGATCGATGGTACCTACTCATGTACGTCGCTATAACTATTAAACCTAAGTACAAATGAAATTTGAATAGCAAATAGTGAAGCACTTACCCACGGTTGTAGGGCACCGTATGTAGTCCTTGCGATTACGAAGAAGCAATGCCGTCGTTATATAGTTCTCGACGAAGGTCGCGTCGCTTGGATGGTTTGCATAGATACCACGTGTGGGTCGAGGAAACCCACGGTTCTCGCCGTTCGGGCATTTTCATCATGTATCTATACATAAGCAATGAGTTGCGATATTTATCGGTATTACATGAATGTAGAACTTGATTGTACACACTTACGATGTCCAACATCGTAGAAGCGAGCGTCGAGGGCTTCGAGATTGAATAGGTTGAATAAGTCGTTGAAGCCCACCACGGTTGCACGGCCCGTTGAAGAAATGCTCATCCTTGTATGCGACGGTGATTCGATGTCGCACCCTTCTTTGCGGTATTCCGCAAGTACCGAGCATGCAAAGCGACAAGCAAATCCAGCGTGGGCTAATTGTGCGTTAGAGCACAACGGTTTTCCGATGGAGTACTTCCGTATTCGGGACTTGGGAGGCGGCTTAATGTTCGTCGATTTGGCCTTAACGATTGGCGGCGTCTTCTGCGCGAGACGACTCGGGAACCGATCTGGTAGCACGCTTTTGTTGTTCCTTGGCGTCTTCTCCACGGAACCGATGAGGTGGCCTTCGAGGCGAAATATGAGGTGGAGTCATGGAGGTTCCGTTGGAGAGGAATGGTCTGTCGAGATTGCGGCCTTCTTTGGGTCGGGGCGATGTCCGTCTTGGGCCACCGGATAAAATCGTACACGGCATCCCCTAGTGTTGTGATCTCTTCGTTCGGGCGAATGTCCAGCCGGGGCGGCCATGAAATGTTGATGTACCATGTCCACCTCCACCCTTGCGTAACCATGCGCCACCGACACCGTCTTTGCATCGCTCCTTCTGGTATGGATGCACCATCCCCGACCTCAATAGGAATGGACCCAACTAACCTCGCTTGGAGTTTGCGGTAGTCGGCTCCTACAAAGCGATCGCAATTAGCTAAGGCGTCCTATAGGTCTATCTTTGGTGCATTCCATAGATGTACATTACCTTGATGCGGTCTATCGGTAATTGGTCGTCGTCACGTTCAAAATTATGCGTGGGCGCGACACTACTCCGATGTCGAGGAGGACCGGTTCCCGCAATAGCGGGGCGGCTTGCGGTCGTTGCGGAGTACTTGATTCGATTGATCCTGCAAACTTGCTATCTGTCCTTGAAATTACGCCTTAGCGGTTCCAAGCGATTGTCGTACTCGGCCTTGGATCTCTTCCTACTTCTATACATGAAGTAGTCGTCATAATCCATGTACCCAAGGTACGTTAACCCCTTGCCTCGCGTGCGACCCAGGGTGCTCCTTGTTTCCTAGGGCCGTAGATAGTATATCCTTCTCCCTGTGTTCTTGGAAGGAGCCTTCGGAAGTTTGGGCAATCAATTCACGCTGCAAGAGGTCATCATGTTATTATAGTCACTATTAAGTTATGGACTTGTAAACAAGTAGGTAGTTCGACATATTTACCACACGTTGGGACACTTCCTGGTCCGCCGGGTTTGGGAAAGTGACGCTGCCATCAGACGAGACTTTGCCCTCGCTTTTAACCGTGTGCACGGAACGCGGTGTGTGATATCAGGAAATAGATTCTCCTCCTCCGCCTCCCATTGCGCGGATTTAGCCGCGTACCCAGCGGTGCCGAGTCTGTGGGGGTGAGTGTTTCGTGCCTGGATTGCTTTGTGCGCCGCACTTTGCTCCTTAAATTCATCCGTCGTCTTCATAGCCACAAAGGCGTTCCATGTTTCCCGCGTCAAGAATGGAAACTTCGTGAATGGCGTCTCACTCTTGTTCACGTACTGCGTGACAAGAACGCTCTTGAAGGTCCTCCACGCGTGACACATGGAGAGCAAGGCATGCCGTTCGACGCGATTCATGTGTGTTTCTGGGATAGTGAACCTGCTTGAAAGGTCTTCCCAGAGCACGCGTCTCTGATCTTTTGTCAGAGACTTCCACTTTAGTATGGTGATAGGGACCTTTTCCCTTGCAAGTATCCCGCAGATGGTCCGGAATCTCGCCGCTGATGCTGGGGGACTCATAGGGACCCCAACGTCACTGACCTCCGTGATGGTCAGTCGGCCAGCAGGCAATTTCGATATTCCTCTACCATCTCGCTTACGTATCTGCGACGTCGGTGACGGCGGCGAAGACGGCGCCTCTGCCATGTCCGGCGTCGGTGACGGCGGCGAAGACGGTGCCTCTGCCATCTCGCTTACTTGCTATCTATATAAGTTACGTACGCAATTATTACATAGTATATAATATATGGGAAATTGCACAAAAACACAAACACAAACACTGGAAAAAAAACTGTGATTAGCCAAGTTACGTACCAATTTTGTCATTTTCATGGCAGACATTTAACAATAATAAAGTGTTGCTAATTAGAAAGTTTCAAATAAAGTGTGCTCACTCATGTCATGGCTCTAAAAAACTGGTTACTAGAGTTATTATATTCAAATAGTAAAACTGCATATTAAACTCCACCGTACTGCCAAATTAAGCCTAACACTAATTTTTTGTATTACTACTCTCTTTTAAGTCATCATCTTTTTTTTGCTAAAGCTACCAGAAATGGTGATGGTATATGTTCCTCGCGACCTATATTGATGTTTGTTACTCCATAAGCAGGCATTGTCTAATTAATATGGTTAACATGGTGGCTTAAATATGTTTGGATTTGGCGGTAATTAGTTCTAAAAGACAAGCCATTTCCATCAAAAGAAAGTGCTTTCTTCCACACAATAAAGATAGAGCCATGAAACACAAACTAAAACTACCAAGACCCTCTCCCAACAAAGGTAGGGAAAGAGGCTAAACATGTTATTTTCTCTGCATAAATAGGATATGTATGAATCAAACACAGCAATGCAGGGATTGTCTTCATTCGAGCAACAAAAGTTCAGGGACGAGCCTTTACAGTAAAGGAGGAGCCATTGACATGAATCAGAAACCAAGGTCGAAAGTTCAATGCAAAATAAGGCTACAACTCCTCAGTAAAAAAAGGCTACAACAAGTACAGACCAAACGCACTATTGTATATCTCAAAACAATGAAACATGAACTAAGGACACTCAACTACCTATCATTTCGATTTCCTCCAAAAGCATTCCTTGAACCAATAAATCTTTCTTCTCTCTAGCAATGATCTATCTCTCGAACCAATAAAGGTAGCGATATTCCATATGGAGGAAATCATATAGAGTACCCCACCACCAAAAGGATGCTATGGAGGAAATCATAAGGGATCTCTTGGATTACGAAGAGGTTAGGCACAACATCGGTCCTATTCTTCTCTGTTTGTAATGGTGAGAAAGAAGGATGGAAGCCGGAGGCTATGTGTAGACTACTGCACAACCGAATGCATTAACCATTAAGAATAAGTTTCCCATGCCGGTCGGTGAGGATCTCTTGGATGAGCTACAAGGTGCTACAATATTGATGGCTGGATCTCGAGTCGCTACCACCGGATAAGAATGGCGGATGAAGATATTGAAAAACGGCGTTCAAGACTCATATGGGACATTATGAATACACATAATGCCTTTTGGCCTTACTAATACCCCAGCCACATTCCAAGCTTTAATGAACAACATATATCTGGAGAAGGAGTATACACAGACCCTAAGAAAATCACTGATATTGTAAATTGGTCGAAGCCTGATGGGGTGTCAAAATTAAGAGGGTTCTGGGTTGACTGGGTATTACAGAGGTTCATAAAAATTACTTTTGAAGCTAATGGAGTTTGATTCTGACATAGAATACAAGAAGGGAAGAGAAAATACAGTTTGCTGATGTGGCGGGCTCGGGAGGCGCCGGAGTCGGGAGGAGGCGCGGGGTCGAGGCGTTCGACGCAGGCGGGCTCGGGGCGCCGGGTCGGGAGGAGGCGCCGGGTCGGGAGGCGTTCGAGACGAGGCGGCGGGCTCGGGAGGCGCCGGTCGGGGAGGAGGCGGCGCCGGTCGGGGAGGCGGCGAGAAGGGCGTTCGAGACGATAGGGTTAGATCAAAACCCTATCGTCTCGAACCTATATGGTCAACCGCGCACACGAGAGCGGTTCTAGAGGAAACGTGATGCGTATGCGTATCCTGAGCGGTTTCCCAGAAAATGCGTGATGCGTGCTTTATCCTGAGCGGTTCTTGGGAAACCGTGCAGTGATATTCGCATCACTGACATTCTCTCTAGAACCGTCGTGATGTTCGACGTATCCTGAGCGGTTCTAGAGGGAACCGTCATGATTTCCACATCACGCACGGTTCCCTCTAGAACCGTCTGTGATGCGTAAACAGGGTGGAATATAGAAAAACAATATATACATCATGTCAATTTTCCTAAGATCATTATACAAATCATCAAATTAAGATTCTGATGGTTCCAAGTTGGAGCTACCAAAGTTATGTACCTGCAAACATAATAAGTATGCATTTCAGTCTTCATAGATAGTGTTAATTTATTTGTTGATCTTGCACATCATGCAAGCTATTCTTGTTATGAACTGTGCAAAGCATTGTAAAATGTCGTTCTTACCTCAATCTGACATTTGTTCCATTATATGACATTTGTTCTTACCTCAAGCATTGAAATAAGTATGCATTTCAGTCTTCAATATTAAAGATCACAAGTCCATAACACAACACATGACAATGGAATAAATAAATTAATTACAATGGAGTAATTAAATTCTTAATTAAAATACAGCCCTTCATGATGATCGACGCGCATATAGCTAGCTTCCTCACTGGGTTCTTCCTCGAGCCTGATGCCGTCTCCGAAAGGTGGCAACTCGTCAAATTGATTGTATTCTTCCTCGTCCACTACATTCTCAACTCCGACAATCCTCCTTTTTCCATGAAGAACTACGTGGCGCTTCTTATTTGCCGGGTCGGTTACATAGAAGACTTGAACAACTTGGTTGCTTGATGCGAATGGTTCGTCTTTGTATCCGACACGTTCGAGGTCCACGGTAGTGACGCGTGCTTTGTCGACCTTCACTGTGGGAGATGGACCCAACGGCACCAAATAGGGGATCTTGAAAAGCACGTAGTCGATCTCCCATATCTCCTCTATTTGCCCATAGTACGAGCTCCTCAGCCCATCGGTACTGAATGCATCTATGCGGACACCGCTGTTCTGCACTGTGCTCTTCCTATCCTGAGCTGCCGTATAAAATGTGTACCCATTTATGTCGTATCCTTGCCATGTGACAATTGTAAAATGTGGCCCTCTTGCCAACCATAGCAGCGTATCATCACTTGATGACCTCCGAGTGATTCGCACCTTTAACCATTCGTTGAACCGACGGTTGTGCTCTCTCGTGATCCAAACCTCCGACCGGTCTGGATTCTGTTGGCGTACCATGTCTTTGTGCTCATCGATGTACGGGGACACTTGGGTCATGTGTTGCAAGACCGTGAAATGGGCTTGAGCGTGCGTATCGGATCGGGAGTGATTGATTTCCTTCCGATGGTCCGATACCATCCAGTCTCCCCTCATGGCGAGATAGAGGCACACCAATCGGATCCACGAGCCATGTAGTCGACGCAGAACTCAATGACCTCTTCCGTTGCATAACCTTCGATGATCTCGCCCTCGGTCGAGATCGATTCCGTCGTAGGACTTGAGAATTCCATGTACCTCTCGAGCGGGTACATATGGCGTAGAAACACAGGCCGCATATCTTTATCTCTTTCACAAGGTGAACAATGAGATGGACCATGATATCGAAAAATGACGGAGGGAAATACATCTCAAGATGACACGAGTCGTCACTACCTCGGCTGCAGAGCATCTAGTCCTTGGGGATCGATGACCTTACGAGCAATTGAGTTGAAGAAATAACACGACCTCAAGATTGCCACTCGGACCTTGTTCGGCAAGATACTCCTAATTGCAACAGAAGCATTTGTGTCATCAAGACACCACGACAATCATGCGACTTCATACCAATTAATTTCAAATCTTGCATAGAAACAAGTTTCTTAATGTTAGCGGAGTAACCAGACGGGACTTTCACACCGCAAGCTCGCACGATTCATTTCTCTCGGCCTTGGGCAGAGTGTAGCAAGTCGGGGAAGGTACGTTAAGTCTGTGTCGGTCTCTTTCGGTGCTAACTCGGTCCTTATGTTCATATCGACCAAGTCACGCCGTGCGTTAACACCATCCTTTGTTTTGCCACTAATGTTCAAAGAAGAGACCAATCAAGCTATCACATACATTCTTCTCTCGTGCATAACGTCGATGCACGATGGCGAACTTCTAAGTACTCCCAATAAGGCAAGTCCCAAAAATTGACCGCTTCTTCGGATGTTCTTCTCACGGGTTCTTAATTTACGTCCCTTCCCAAGCACAACATCGATATCCTTAACCATATCATAGACCTCTTTCCCACTAAAAGCCCTTGAAGTGAACCGTCTTCCTTATTTCCGTCGAATTGTTTCTTCATCTTGCGGTATGGGTGACTCCTCGGAAGGAACCTACGGTGACGCATGTACACTGTTTTACACGAGTTGTTCAGCCATACACTCTTCGTAGCATCTAAGCAGTGCGGACAGGCTTTGGCTCCTTTTGTACTGGCTTGAAGTCCGACAGTTACCAAGGGCGGGAAAATCATTGATGGTGCGAGAACAACATGGCGCGTAAAGTGAAGTTCTCTCGTTTATACGCATCCCATACCTGCACCCTTCGTTCCACAGTGTCACAAGATCTTCCAAAATGGTGCTAGGTACACATCAATATCATTCCCAGTTGCTTGGCCCTTGGATAAGTAGTGACATCAAAATGTACTTCCGCTTCATCTGAGCCAAGGAGGAAGGTTGTACATACATAGATTCACGGGCGGTGCTATGTCGGCCGCTCATGTTACCGAAAGGATTCATTCCATCCGTACTCAACCCTAACCTTATGTTCCTCGGTTCCTTTTGAACTCTTGAAGCTCCGATCGAAGTTTCTCCACCGGCGTAATCGTGCAGGTGTCTTAGCTTTCCATCTCTCTTACGCTTCTCTGAGTGCCAGCGCAGCAATCTTGCCTCCTTTGGGTTCGCAAATAAACGCTTCAAGCGTGGGATTATAGGTAGATACCACAACATCTTAGCAGGAGGTCCTTGCTTCACCTTAGCGATATTTTGGCGCTTGTATCGGGATGCTTTGCACACGGGACAATAATGCATGTCTGCATACTCTTTACTGTAGAGGATACATCGTTCGGACATGCATGTATTCTTTCTACTTCCATTCCCAATGGGCAAATAACCTTCTTTGCTTGATAGGTGGTCTTTGGGCAACACGTTTCCCTCCTAAGGATGTCCGCTAGGAGACCTAACAACGCCGTGAAACTCTTATCGGACCAACTATTGCTTGCCTTCAATTTCAGCGGTTCAAGCACGGTTGACAACCTTGTGTATTCCGGCTTGCGGCCGGGAACAAAGGTCTCACCGAGTCCTCCCTTAAGCCCTCGAATTTACAAAACTCTCTCTCCTTTGTAGTTCTCTTACGCATCGCGTAGCATCCGATCCAGTTGTCATCGTGCCCCGATCCTCATCAAAAGCACATCCACATCCGCAAATCGTTGACTTCTCGGCGATGTCGTCATTATTAACTTCGTATAATCGCTCTTCACCGTATTGGTCCAACATGTATACCCTTTTTGAAACCCCTTCAATCAAGTGCGCTTGATCTGCGCGTTGTTAAACATCTTGATTACCGCAATCAATGCACTGACGAGACATAAAATTTATCCCCTTCTTCAACATATCACCTTTCAGTGGCTCTTCTAAAAGCAACCACGCCATTAATGTAATCTTGACTCACACGGTTCACACCGTACATCGATTCGATCCATCTACACTCGCATGTAACAAATTAGTGTCAAATTGATTAGCGATTAATTTATAGCAAACGAGAATGTGCAATATAAACTCATTCTCCAACATTTGTATCTAAGGTTATTGAAAGAAAACTCTTCACTAGTTATGTACCACACGCGGTGGCATAGCGTAGCCATGCCTACGGCCACAACCATGATCCCTACCTCTCGACACCGATATCTTTCTCAATTGAACAATCATGCAACCAAATATAGGCATCACCTCATACAACACTTATTAACCTAAAATACGGAACAGTAAATGCAATATTGCTTGACCCAAACCCCACCGTCTTGTGAACCTGTGTAAATTTTATTTTTTAAGCCAATTAATTATCCTAACTCAATTTTAGTGATTATTAGACCTAATTCAATTTTATTAAGTTACCACTCCTAAGTCAAATTTTAGTTCATTAGTTATAAGGTTTCAAAACTAAGATTTGCAGGGCTAATATTATTTATTCCAACATTGACGGTGCAAGATCATGTGCTCATACCAGTATTAGAGGAGGAGCCGCAGGTTGGAGGAGCTAGGGCAGGGAAGTGGCGCTGGGCGGTAGACACAACAGCAGATGAGGAGCTAGAGGCGAGAAGTGGCGCGAGTTGGAGGAGCTAGGGCGGAAGTGGCGCTGGAGCGGTATACAGTGCAGATGAGGAGCTAGGGCGTGGGAGGGAAGTGGTAGACACAATAGCAGCGGTCTGCGAGAGGATGTCTCGACTCAATTTATATGAAGCACAGAAATCACGCACGGTTCTATTTAAGAACGTGCTCGATAAACAATATCGCGAGCGGTTACGAAATATAACCGTCAGGTAACATCCTGACGGTTCTATTTCGAACCGTGCAGGATATCGCTGACGGTTACGAAATAGAACCGTCAGTATAACATCACCTGACGGTTCTATTTCTAGAACCGTGCAGCGATATCCTGCACGATTGCGAAATAGAACCGTGCATGTAATATCACGACGGTTCTATTTAAGAACCGTCAGTGATCGCGACGGTTCTTAAATAGAACCGTGCATATAATATCGCTGACGGTTACGTTTAAGAACCGTCAGTGATAATTGTTTATCACGCACGGTTCTTAAATAGAACCGCCTGCGTGATAGGCCCGCTAACGCTAAAACATAGCCAGACAGACCCAACACGCATTTGTTCCTTTTGAACCGTCTGTGATGGGCCGTCTGCTATAGCCTCTTTTGTAGTAGTGATTTCTCCCTCCCGTATTCGCGCCGCAAGCCTTCAGTTGGTCAGTCGGACGAAGATTATCCGCTTCTTTTGTACCCCTATACATGACATTACACAACATGAGTGTAATCAGAGTAACACAAAGAGACTAATCACTGAGATGTCGAATGAAAAATGCTCAGTATCCCCTGCTGCTTAGATGCATCAGCCCACCTGTCTATTATCCTGTTCCTAAATGAAGTCATAATAGGCTTTTCTCATACCACTTGATATACCGTATTTGCAAACATAACCACGTGCTAGCCGTATTTGCAAATATAGCACCGTTGCCGCACGGCCGCCGTGCGGCAACACCTCCCCGCGTGCCACGTTAACCGTTGTCGCACGACCACCATGCGGTAGCGCCTCCGCCGCCACCACGTGGCATCTCTAGCTAGCCCTGCCACCATATCACCTGTTGCCTCACGGTGACCACGTGACAACACGACAACACTGTAGCAGTTTATACAACCATAATATAGTCGTAAGTCATTCTACTACAATGATATGGTCATAAGTCCTTCTACGACTACCCGATCATGGTCGTAGAATGACTAAGACAGGTATATATCATGAGATGGAAAAGCATTAATTTGATGTTGAACGGGTGGCTTTGGCCAACCGAAGGTGAATTAATATACCAAAGGTGAGATCGATTATATAAATACATGGGGTAGTGGCTAAGAGGCTAAGACCGTTCATTGTCACATGAGAGGTCACAAGCAAATATATTAGTTAGTATTAGCGTGCGTAGTTGGGTTTTGATCTTGCGACCTCGTGATTATTTTTGTTTAAAAGCCCCTCACGTTTCCATCACCTTACGTGTTTGGTAAAATGGAAGCTTGGAAAAACACATACGGAACAAGAAGGTAATTTTGAACCGTGGACTTAAGTATCAGATGCAAAGTAGACGTCTAGAAGCCATCAGAGATAAGTCGCAATGTTCATCCCCTTTCTTTTCCACGCCCTGAGAATTCCGCCACAAATAAAAAATAGGGAAGATACATGACTCCCACCATGCAAATTTGCAAAAGCTTTCTGTCTGAGAAAAGGAAGCAAATGCAAAGCATATAATATCTCTTTGTCAGGCCACCACTTTCCTCTCAAGTTGACACAATGTGCACCATCCAAATCCAAAGGGGAAGAAAAATATATATTATTCCATGATATGTTTCCTCCTGCCAACTTGTTTATACCATTGGAATTATGTTCGTGCTAGAGCCTCCCTCGATCACAAAAACAAGGAGCATCCGCTGAAAACGAGCTAGGTAGCTAATCACATTCTCCTTTTGTTTGTTTAGGGCATGCAGATACCATGGGTGGTGCCAGCTGGGTGCTCGGTATGCACGGACACCCTTAAATTTTTTAAAAATTATTTTAAATACCTTTTTTAATAGTTTCTATTGAAATTGGTCTTCATTATAGTTTGATAATACTAAAGAGAATTAGACGCAAATTGTATTCCATGCCATTTTTCATATTTTGTAGATAGTGTGGATATCATGGGGATATGCTCCAGATCTTAGGATGATGTGACAATTGACAATGACGTTAACGGTTTGTCGTTTCACGAGTTTTCGATAAAGTTCAAAGCTTTACGATGGGGCGGTCCGACCGCCATAGCATGGCGGTCCGACCGTCCCAAATCGGCGGACGGCCATGTGCGGCGGTCGGACCGGCCGTGACAAAAATGGTCGAATAAGTCGGGCCAAAAATAGAGGTGTAGGCAAGTGAGGGTTCCCAATGCACTTGGTCTCATGATTTTGGAGTCTCCAAGAAAAGTTATTCGAGATATAAAATTCCAAGAGGGTCTGGATTTAAGGGCCAAAATTTGGCTAAGTCCCATTGGCGGTCGAGGCCGGCTGTAGTAGCGGATCGTCGACCGGCGGGGTGGGGCGAGATCGGCCACGAGGGGCGGCTCGACCGGTTGTCACTTGAACGTCGGCCTTCGTGACGGTGTTGTTCGTTGGTTAGGTCAAAGTCATGAGTTTCAGTGCATATGTGTTGCATGATGCATGTTTTGACTAACGTGGGTCAAGTTGTGAAGAACTTGTTCCCGAATTCGATTTGCTTGTCTATTGTTATGCAGGTTGCTTGGTGGTCAACGACGGTCAACGGCGAGGATGATCAGGACTAGGCTTGGAGAGCTGAGGTCCAGAACGATCGACGATGCCGGGTGAGGTCAATGAACTCAAGTGTGGTACAGAATAGACAAGGATGACCGAACGGACAGTTCGGTGCGACTGGTTTGATCAAGCGGCGCGGGAGTCGGTGCAAGTGCCATGGTGGTTTCGGTGGGAGCCGGATGGGAGAGACTTACCGACATGGAGAGAGCTGTTGATCAACCTACACGTGGCGGAGCATGCGAAGTGCTTCGCGCAGATGGACTCGGTCTTCGGAGAAGGGCCGAGAAGGGGTATTTTGGTAATCTTACCAAATACCACCTAGGTGACCTTTTGCCTACCCGCGGCGCAAGACGACGCAAAGAGAAGAGGTTTAGGTCAAGAGGTGTTGAAGACGTCGCTTTAAAATGCATGCGTGTGTGACCCATTTGTGTTGGGCCTTAACGGGAGCCCATTTGAGTTAATCTTCTAGAAGGTCTAAGTCTCCACTATAAATAGAGGAGGGAGGTGGCTGCACCCCCTTCAACCCTTTCATTATTGTTGAAACCCTAGTTTGGCTTAGGGAGAGGATTAGTGGAGGTTAGGTTTCTAGAGAGTTTTGATTTGATTTCGTGCTCTTGGATTGAGGTTTGTCCTCCATTGATGAAGTGGCTGTAAACTCAAACCCTATCAAATCAATCCAAAGAAAGTTTGCTCAAAGATGTGTCTCTTTGTCTTTCTTCTCTCTATTTGGTGATTTTGAGTCTTTCTTTGATTCGCGTATTTTTGATTGATTTCTTCACGTGATCTAGCTTACTGTGACATGTGGGAACACATCTAAGATCATCTTGATCATCAATCACCCACGAGCAAGTTTTTGGATCTAGTTTTCGTTTTGACTCGGTTTTGAACCATCCTCCTCTCAAACGAAGAAATGTCATAACTTTTCCAAGGATCTTCACGATCTTCGATTGGAATAGGTTCCTGACATCCTAGAGAAGGTGTGTTCCAAGTTTCATCAAGTTTGGAGTTGTAGATCAAAAGTTAGACCTATTTGCAACTTGGTTTTTCAGGCTGATTTTACTGTTCATCAGGCTGGAGGTCAGACCGCCATTAACATAGAGGTCAGACCGCCCATGGACCGGTCTGACCGCCATTAACATAGAGGTCAGACCGCCCTACACTTGGAAATTAAGTTTTGGTTGATTTCGGTTGTTTTGCTTCGGGGTTTAGATTGGATTCAGTACTAGTCTTCCGCTGTATTGCTATATTGATCTTCATAGCTTTCATAGCTATTGGAGTGAAATTTGTATTGGATCTAATCTTGGTTGAAAAAGTGAGCGTGCTCCTATTCACCCCCCTCTAGTCGCCTTTTCGGTACAACAGATAGTTTGATTTTTTTTTCCTCTACATACGTGAATTTGTGTGAATTGGTCTTAGGAACTTCTTTAGTTTTTAACTAAAAATCAAGTGTCCAATTATCTATTTCTTTGTACCATTGCGACCATCCCAATTAGTGCGATAGTTAAAAATTAATAGATATCTTGCTTAAAATTTTGAGGACACATGTGACGTAAATAGAACGCATCAATGCAGCACACTAAGTTTATATGTACTAAAACCGTACGTGTTTTTGGAGTGGTAGGGTACATGAATTGTACCTTTGAACACATATGTGACATAAATAGACCATATCAATGTTGGCTCACTAAATATAGATGTGCTAAAACTGTATGTATTTTTTGAGTGGTAGGGTATGTGGACTGTACCAATAAAAAATTATGGAATGACTACACATTTTGAATAATATATATGTTCACACATATTTAAAACTTATTTATCAATATTAGTCATTGTTATCATCACAACTCCATAAAATTAAGTTATTTTCACAACTAATTATATAGAAACATTAAGTATCATGTGAATATGATATTTATAATACATGGTTGACCCAACATTAACATTTGTACAACTAATAATTACTTAATAGCCCAATCTTTATCATCAATGGTGCACCCAACACAATTTTTCTAACTCACCACTAACATTTACTATTATTCTTGCTTAAGAATTAATGCGGGCATACCAGATTTTACAAATGGATTGACAAGTGTACGTCGACATTTCTCCTCCTTGCCGTCACTTCGGCCATTCATCCATCCATCCATTGATCGATCACTCTCTCGTTCAATTCACTCCATGCATGCAAGGTTCGACCAGAAAGTGCAGAGACCAGGTGGTATAATTCTAATTTAGGTAATGAACAATTAATATCATTGTTGAGGAGTTTGGGGAGTAAACTCTAACATCTTAATTTTCTAATATTAAAAAAACCATTTTGATTAGTAAGTAGTTGGAAAAATCACCATTGAGATTTTATTTGAATTTTAATAAAGTTTAACATGGACTTTCAGTATCAAAACAATTTAATATGAATAATGCCAACATCAATAATGGTCTAAACTATTTTATTTGGGTTCTATGTGCTTGGATATATTTTCTAGATTTTACTAGAATTTTTCCGAGTTCATTTGCTATTTTCTATTTGTCATTTGCATTTTTTGTATTTCCTAAAAAGTAAAATCTATCTAAAATCTCAGAAACAATGTTGGGCCGAAACCCATTCCTATTCCTATCCGGCCCATCACTGTGCGGTCCAGCAGTTCGGCCTTTCCACTCGCGCCAGGCCGTTCATGCGCCGCGCGTTGCTCCGTCCCTCTGCCAGGTGGGCCACGCATATCACGTGGTCGTCGCCCTTTCCCGTCATCTTCCTCGCGACGCGTCTCGCCCGCATTCGCCATTGTCGGAACTTTGAGCTCGTAACGACAAGATCGAATCTCCAACTAAAAGATCCTAGGAAATCGTGTCAAATCTTATGTCTCTTCATTCCGCACCCGAATCCAACCGAATCTTCTCTCGTATACCCTTCAAACTCGGAATCAATCTCGTCACCGAAACAAATTCGATTTAGGGTTTTTCAAATATGGCACGCCTGAAACTATAAATAGTACCCGTAGGTTCGCCTTCTCGCCCTGATCCCATAACCCCAAGCCTGCACAACCCTCTAGCTCTAGCGCTGCCATATTGGAAGTTTCAGGGTTTCGCCGCCGCCGCTCATTTTCATCAGATTGCGGTGTCGTCTTCGTCACCTCGTCGTTGTCGACCACGCCGTCGTCTTCACCGTCACCAGAGCTACCTCCAGCACCCCTTCACGACCACGAGACTATTGGAAATATGTCATAGAGGTAATAATAGAGATGATGATATTTCATTATGTTCATGATTTTGATAATATATTATCGTGTTCCTTGAATGAATCATTTGTTATAGATAAATAAGTATGTGACTTGTTGGTGGAACTCTTTAACTTATATGATGTTATTCTAAATGTATCCCTGGTCAGAGGTCAATGGTCGGAACACCAGTGACTCTATGACTAGCACATATATTGATTGATGACCCTGTTTCATCGGTCATAGATATAGGGATATCGAATCAATAATGTGAGCTCATGTTAGAGAACATAGGGCAGGATAGACCCATCATTGAGACACTATTGAGATTGTTATGAATCTATGTGTCATTAGTTGGTCTCTAGTAATGATGATGTATAGTCCTTAGACCTGAGATTAGCATGGTTCCCTACATGTGTAATAGCACTCTTAGGGGTTGCCAAACGCTACTTGTAACTGGGTAGTTAACTAGTTATAATGGTAGCTTTCGGATATGCTATGAAACATGCAGAGGGATGTGACTGGTCGAGATGAGATTTGCCCCTCCTAACATAACAGGAGAGATGTCTCTGGGCCCCTCGTTGTGATCGGATAAAGAAAGTGCATGGCCATGCCACTAGTGGTGAAGTGTCGACCACATGAAGTTATCCGACACTCAATCGAGAAAGTATTGAACAGTCCATGGATGACAGATCATCTCACTGGAGTTCAACCAGACATCGTGAGGCAAAGGGAGAATGCATGAGTAGGTCGCTTAGTTCGATCAGTTACGGACTAGTCGTATGGAGATGCGAGCTGGTCGTAGACGGTAAGAACCTGGTCGTAAGGAGTTACGAACTGGTCATGACCAAATATAACCTGGTCGTATAGAGATACGAACTGGTCGTAAGTGATGGGGGTCTGGTCATATATCATATTACATTAAGGTTCGTCTGATATTCTATGTGTGTTCGGGAATCATTATGTGCTGCTAGGAACTGCTAAAGACTGGTGGTCAGAAAAGAGTTTCCAAATCATAACCGATTACACATGAACCTGTAGGGTCGCACACTTAAAGGGCTAGGATCTGTTTTGGATGGTGAGCCGAATTCATATAGGCCACAAGTTCCTAATGGGCCTCAAGGTCGAGACCCATCATGGATGCCTATATAAAGAGGGGCGGTGACATGGTGTGAGGGTAGAGGATGATCTTTAGAAGAACTTCCAAAACCCTTATAGCCACGCCTTCTCAACCACGCTACCGGTGCTAGCACTCCAGCGCGTGGTGATCCTACCCGGTACGTGTGGATACCTCGAAGGTGTTGTTGCGAAGCATCAGCACTAGGACGATCCGCAACTCGTGACGATCACCGGAGTCGGAGGAGCAAACACACGACGAGTACGACCACTCGAAGGGGGAGACGCGTCTTGAGTACGACAACGACTGCATCAACTCGCTACAACGACTCTACTTCCGCTAGGAGTCGGCGCGTCTAGCGGTAATCTTGTGGTCTATTACTAGCGGTGGTTCCTTGGTTGCGCAGTAAAAATTTTGTTTGTGCTATCGTAGCATTGCCGCGATCCCTTCAGAGACGTCACTGTTGTTCGTCGCTGACAACAGCCGCACCTACTCCGCCGCTTCGTCGCTAATTCTGGCCAACTCCGACGACCTTCCGTGCCAATACCAGACTAGTATGTGTGCAATAACCTATTCTACCCAGTGTGCGTATCCACTGCCGGCGAAGCGCTGCCGTTCGCCGTTGCTAGATGAACCCGAGCCTTGTCGTCGTCTTGTCGACGTGTCGTGCCACCTCATCGGCCACATATACTCGTGAGCACGTGTGTCTTGCCACATCAACTCGTGAGCACATGTGTTATGGAAGTCTTCTCTCTTTTTTTTCTCTCTTTTTTCTTTTGTTTTCGTTGTCTTCTCTTTTTTTGACACTAAAGAGCAAGCTCAACAACTAGAACAAACACAGTGTAAAATATCGATGGTGACTAGAAATAGGATGAGCACGAACGACACAAGATTAATAGTACAAAACAAAAGGCTTGGTATTTTTTTTGTTTTGGATCTGGACTCTTAGGACAGAAAAAGAAAAATATCAACACAAGAAAAAGCGATGCACTAAAAGGCTAATTTGTGGATGGAAACCTATCGTGACAACGAAAGCTCTGATACCAATTGATGCGTACTCGCTAGGGGTGGCCCGATCTTCACAGCGTAGGTTGAAGAACAAAGCGAATCTTGTTGTGGACAGCGGGGATAACTAGTTGTGAGCGGTGGAAAAGGGCAACTAGCTTTAACCTACCAAGGTTGGATGTTACCAAGTGTTGGAGAGAAACGATCCGAAGCCTTCTGGACTCCGACCCGCTATCCGAACAATCACAGAATCACAATCTAGAACTAATCCACACAAAACGCTTGGAAGTGTAGAGCACGAAATAGGGGATCCCAGAGGAATCTTCTTGCAAATCTAAGAGAACTCACAAGAGCAAAGGAGCAAGGCACTCAGCAGTCTTGCTATAATTTTTATATATCGGTTTGTTGAAAACTCAAAAGTGCATCCACGGATGGGGGGAGAGGGGTATATATACTAGGAACAACCCTCCTAGCTGGGTATGAACATAATTCACCACGTTGGAAGGTGGAAGGCCAACTGGTTGAAGCATTCAGGGAGTCTTCTTGAATTCTCGCGCGTCTGCTCAACTTCTGCGCAATCTTCAGTAAAACAGTAATAACTTTCTCCTCGGAAGTCCAAATGACGAGCCATTTGTTGGAGGTGAAACTAGACTTGATTATATTTACATCCATATAGGTTATGCACAGTGAAATATGACAAGTTGGTGCGCCATACCCTTGGAATGTGACGTGTCTGTCACAAAGAAGTGAACTCCTTCGTTTTTACGTAAGCCATACTGGTAGCACATAGTCCTTCTTCTTGTTCCACACCGAGGCACCTAAGTTCAATCAAAGAAGAAGAGGTGGGGGGCACAACCAAGTCATATGAATATAAAAGGTAGCTTATGTTAGCATTCACCTAATCATGTATTTGCTTAGCACGTCTTCTCGTGATTGGTCCTTGATATTGTTGGTCTTTGAGAATATCTTGGTCACGGAGATGATCATCTTCAGCGTGATCATTGAAGGTTGGGATGTCCTCATCATCCTCCCCCTCTTGAAAAGGAGTCGTCCTCGACTCGTTTGGTCCAAAGTATGGAGAAAGGTCGGAGACACGAAGGTCTCACTAACACCATATTTTCTGGGAAGATCAATCTTGTAGGCATTGTCATTGATCTTTTGAACCACTTTGAAAGGGTCATCTGCTCGTGGTTGCTACTTGCACTTGCGCTGGTCAGGGAAACGATCTTTTCTGAGATGTACCCATACCAAGTCACCTGGTTCAAACAACATCTTCTTTCTTCCCTTGTTTGCACGCCTCTCATACAGCTGGGTCATTTTCACAATATTCTCTCTCGCCTTTTGGTGAATCTTCTTGACATGTTCAGCACGTTTGTTTGCATCCAAATTGACGTGCTCCTGCAATGGTAATGTCAAAAGATCTATGGGAGTAGTGGGTTTGAAACCATATGCAAGTTCGAATGGACAAATTTTAGTGGTTGGATGTACTGCCCTGTTGTATGGAAATTCCATATGAGGTAGACACTCTTCCCACATCTTTAAATTTTTCTTTAGAACAGCTCGAAGCAACATGGACAATGTTCGGTTCACGACTTTAGTTTGTCCATTAGTTTGAGGATGGCATGTTGTAGAGAACAATAGCTTGGTCCCAAGCTTTACCCACAAGGGCTTCCAAAAATAGCTCAAAAACTTGGTGTCTCGATCTGATACAATGGTGCGAAGCACACCATGTAATCGCACAATCTCCCTGAAAAATAATTCAGCAATGTGTGAAGCATCATCGCTCTTATGACAGGGAATAAACTGAGCTATTTTGCTAAACCTATCAACCACCACAAAAATAGAGTCACTCCCCCTCTTTGTCTGAGGTAAACTAAGAACAAAATCCATTGAAATATCCTCCCATGGAACATTAGGATTAGGTAAAGGAATGTACAAACCATGAGGTTTCAAATGGGACTTAGCTTTATGGCATGTCTCACATCGCAATACATATCTCTCAACATCGCGCCTCAACTTTAGCCAAAAGAAATAGTCAACCAATACACTTTCAGTTTCTTGGCACCAAAATGGCCCATAAGTCCTCTAGAATGAGCTTCCTGCAAAAGCAATAAGCGAACAGAGCAATCTGGAATGTATAGCTTATTAGCACGAAATAAAAATCATCATGCAAATGAAACTTATCCCGGCCCTTTCCATTACCACATTTGTAAAATGGTTCAGAAAAATATGAGTCGTGAACATACAATTCTTTGATACTTTCTAACCCAAGAACTGTAGCATCAAGTTGAGAAAGTAAAGCATGTCATCTAGACAAGGCATCAGCTACAACATTATCCTTCCCTTTCTTGTACTTGACAATGTAAGGAAAAGATTCAATGAATTCACTCCATTTTGCATGTCGTCGATTCAGTTTTAGTTGACCCTTAAGATGTTTTAAAGATTCATGGTCTGAGTGTATCATAAATTCCTTAGGCCACAAGTAGTGTTGCCAAGTTTTCAAAGCTCTCATGAGGGCATACAATGCTTTATCATAAATAGAGTAATTGAGAGTTGGACCACTTAACTTTTCACTAAAATAAGCAATTGACCTACCTTCCTGCATGAGTACTCTTCCAATTCCTATACCACTTGCATCACATTCAATTTCAAAAGTCTTACTAAAATCTAGGAGTGCATCGAGTGGAGCTGATGTCAACTTAGTTTTCAGCTCTTCAAATGCCTTCTCTTGTGTCTCACCCTATTGAAAATGTACTGCTTTCTTTGTCAATTCGTTGATTGGGGCAGGAATGGTGCGGAAATCCTTCACAAACCGATGATAAAAACCAGCAAGGCCAAGAAAGCCCGTCACTTGGCTCACATTTTTTGGAGGTAACCACTCACGAACAGCCTTTATTTTCTCCTCATCCACCTCCACCCCTTGACTTGAAACAACAAAGCCAAGAAAAACTATCTTGTCGGTGCAAAAGGTGCACTTGGCAAGGTTTGAAGGGAACGCGGCAAGGCTACGATAGCACAAACAAAATTTTACCGCGCAACCAAGGAACCACCGCTAGTAAAAGATCACGAGATTACCACTAGACGCGCCGACACGAAGCGGAAGTAGAGTCGTTGTAGGGAGTTGATGCAGTCGTAGTCGTACTCACGACGCGTCTCCTCCTTCGAATGGTCGTACTTGCCGCACGTCTACTTCTTCGAGTGGTTGTACTCACCATGCGACTTCTATCCGACTCCGGTGATCGACACGAGTCACGGATCGTCCTAGTGATGATGCTTTGCAACAACAACTCCGAGGTATCCACACATACGAGACAGGATCACCACGCGCTGGAGTGCTAACACCGATAGCGTGGTTGATAAGGCGTGGCTATTAGGGTTTCGGGAGTTCTTCCAAGATCATCCTCTATCCTCACCCCATGCCACCGCCCCTCTTTATATAGGCATCCATGATGGGTCTCGAACTTGAGGTCCATTAGGAACTCGTGGCCTATACGAATTCGGATCACCATCCAAAACAAATTCTATCCCTTTAAGTGTGTGACCCTACAGGTTCATGTGTAATCGGTTATGACTCGGAAAATCTTTTCCGACCACCAGTCATTAGCGGTACCTAGCAGCACATAACGATTCCCAAATACACATAGAATATATCGGACGAACCTTGATGTAATATGATCTATGATCAGGTCCTCATCACTTACGATTAGTTCGTATCTCCATACGACCATATCGTATTTGGTCCCGACCAGTTCGTAACTCCTTACGACCAGGTCCTTACCATGCTATGATTACGTTTGATTAATCTACAACCAGATCGTATCTCCATACGACCAGTCCGTAACTGATCGAACTAAGCGACCTAGTTATGCATTCTCCCTTCACCACACGATGTCTGGTTGAACTCCAGGTGAGATGATGTGTCATCCATGGGCTGTTCAATTCTTTCTCGATCGAGTGTTGGATAACTTCATGTGGTCGACACTTCGACTACTAGTGGCATGGCCATGCACTTTCTTTATTCGATCACCACAAGGGGCCCGGAGACATCTCTCCTGTTATGTTAGGAGGGGCAAATCTCATCTCGACCAGTCACATCCCTCCGCATGTTTCATAGCATACCCGAAAGCTACCTTTATAACTACCCAGTTACGAGTAGCGTTTGGCAACCCCTAAGAGTGCTCTTACACATGTAGGGAACCATGCTGATCTCAAGTCTAAGGATTATACATCATCATTACTTGAGACCAACTAATTACATAAAGATTCATAACAATCTCAATAGTATCTCAATGATGGGTCTATCCAGCCCTATGTTCTCTAACATGAGCTCACATTATTGATTCTATATCCCTATATCCATGACCGGTGAAACAAGATCATCAATCAATACATGTGCTAGTCATAGAGTCACTGGTGTTCCGACCTGTGACATCCGACCAGTGATATATTTAGAATGATATTATATAAGCTAAAGAGTTCCACCGACGAGTCACATACTTATTGATCTATAACAAATGATTCATTTAAGGAACACGAAAACATATTATCAAAATCATGAACATAATGAAATATCATCATCTTTATGATTGCCTCTCGGACATATTTCCAACAAGGTTAGCGTACAACCTTTTCTATCTCAAGACACATAGCACACATTCTAGATGTTCAATATGTTTTTCAAGAGACTTGTTGTAAATTAAGATATCATCGAAGTAAGCAACAACAAATTTGCTAATAAAAGCTCTAAGCACATGATTCATCAATCTCATGAAAGTACTTGGTGCGTTTGTCAATCCAAATGGGATGACTAACCATTCATACAACCCAAATTTTGTTTTGAATGCAGTTTTCCACTCATCACCCTCTCTCATTCGAATTTGGTGGTAGCCGCTTCGCAAATCAATCTTAGAAAAGATGGTTGACCCACTAAGCTCATCAATCATGTCATCAAGTTTAGGTATTGGATGCCTATACCTTACTGTGATGTTATTAATGGCTCGACAATCTACACACATTCTCCATGATCTATCTTTCTTTGGGACTAAAAGAACTAGTACACTTTGTCGAGTAGGTCTTGAACTTGGTGTTGAATTTCCTTGGTCTCCTCCGGATTTGTGCGGTATGCTGGTCGGTTAGGAAGTGGGGCACCAGAGATAAAGTCAATTTGATGTTCAATGCCTCTTTTTGGTGGCAGTCTCAGTGGTACTTCGTCAGGAAACACGTCATTGTAACCCTGTAAGAGATCCAACACAACACTCGGTAAAGTAGAGGGTAGGTCGTTAGTTGATAAAAGGCTTTCCTTGTACAGGAGTACAAAGAACATGGCATTAGGTTCACTCAATTCTTTTATATCCCCTTTCCTAGCCATCACCACTAATCTCTCTTTTCCCTGTGTCTTGGTATTTTGTGGCTGTGGAGTTTTATTTGGCTTTGGTTTTACTTGCTCACTATGTTTGTGGTTCTCACTCAAGTGTTTCTCACTCTCTCGCTATTTCTTTTTCAGTTCATCCATCATTATCTCTTCCAGTGTTAAAGGAAGCAAAATGATACGCTCCCCTTTATATATAAAAATAAGGGTATTGGCTCGGAAACTAATCTGAACATCACGATCATATAACCAAGGTCGCCCCAAAAGTAACTGGTATGGTTGCATTGGAACCACATTACACTCCACCTGATCTTGGTATTTCTCAATTAAGAATTGGACGGTCACAATGTTGTTCACTCGTAGTGCTCCACAATCATTGAGTCATTGCATCTTATATGGGGCAGGATGACGTCGTTGTTTTAGTCCCAGTCGTTCTACCAATTCTAGACTTGCAATGTTATTGCAGCTGCCATTATCAATAATAATACTGCATACTTTGGTCTTGATGGTGCCTCGAGTGTGAAATAGGTTATGTCGCTGACTATTCTCCCCTTTCACAACATCAACACTAAGCACACGCCGAGAGATAAAACAATTGTTATCTCCATCATCAGCGGGAATACCATCATCATCCGATGCTTCTTCAAGTAGCCCATCCTCCTCTGGCTCACTCGCAGATTCCTGTTCTCCTTGTTCATTAACAAGCATGTTTCTTCTGCTAGGGCACTCAGAGGCAATGTGTCCACGCCCTTGGCACTTATGGCACTGAATTTTGCTGCTATGAGATGTGGATACTGCTACCGATGTGGTAGATGATGCTGCTATTTTTCCAGTAGAGCGTCGATTATCTTGGTGTCCTGCAGGTGAAGAAGCCGACCAAGGTGTAGTCTTGGTAGCAGGAGTAGATGGAGACGTCCCAGCAGGGGCTCCTGGAGAACGACGACCAGTAGAGGATGTGCTTGGCTGTTGTCGACGTCATGGAGCTGAAAATATGGTTCCCAAATAACTGACCTCGTCCTTCTTGTCGAATCTTCCTCTCCATGCGCATAGCCTGGGCAACAAGATCTTGCAGATTGTTATAAGGAAATATCTCAACAAAACTTAAAATTTTATCATTTAGACCATGCAGAAATCTTGCCATCTTGGATTCAGCATCCTCTCTAATTCCAGTACGGATCAAAAGCAATTCCATTTCTTTATAGTACTCATCTACCGTTTTAGACCCTTGTCTTAACGCCTACAACCTATTGCGAAGGTCACGATGGTAGCTTGAAGGCACAAAATACCTTCTCATCACTTGCTTCATTTCAGCCCAAGTATTGATATGATCACGCCCCGATTGTAGCTGATTTTGTTGCATGTGATTCCACCAATTGAGAGCATAACCTGAAAATTCAACTGAGACATGATTTACCCGCCTTTGATCGGAGAGATTATGGATACAAAAAATCTGATCACATTGCTCTTTCCAATCAAGATAAGCATCATCAGGGTCTTCTATTCCCTTGAATTTAGGGACGCTCAACTTGATCCGAGCAATATTATCCGGATCATCCCTTTCACGGCGACCTCGAGGCTGTCCTCCCCCACCATAAGCAGCACCACGAGGTGGGGGTGGATGCTATCCATAGCCATCACGATCTGCAAAAGCTTCGTTATTGTCATCATATTCTTCTCCATACCTACGACCGTCATACACATATTGGCCATTGAAGCGCACACAGTGGCCAAAACCACGACCGTGAGCTCCTCCCCCATGCTGCAGAATACGTGCAGCTGCACCTTGGCCACGATGGGCTCCGTCCCCTCGTCCACTAATCCGACCAAGATCTTGCTGGTTGTGGAAGACGTCATTAGTAACCGTCGGGGAGGGTCGTAACATTGTTGACCTTGTGGTACAAGATTATGGAGTTTGGGGAGAATTTTTTGTTCAGAACCCTAGAAATTTCCACTTCACGAGAAAAAAATCAAACAAAAAGTAGCATGGTTCTTTTTTTTGCTTGTACCTTGAGACGTGCAGGGGGTGAGAGGGTGCTGAATCCAAAGATCGCCTCAACTTTTGCCGGGAATGCAGGCCGGTAGAGCTTGCTGGAGACCTTGCGTTTTTCTTTTTTTTTAAGAGTTGAGCGCGCCGTCGGAAAGAGAAAAAAATATGATTTGTTGTAGTGCGGGGAAACCCCTAGACGGTGCGGCCCCCACGCACGTAATATACGCAACTTCCGTTCGCGTTCAAAAAGACTTCTAACATTCACTCAGCAGTAAACATGGGTATAAAAATTACTTCATATTACACATGATATTACTGCATTATAACTTTTTACTGAATTTCTCATGTGCGTTACTATAAGGTACTAGTAACTTTACTGTCACTTGTTGATTTCGTAATTTCTGTATGTACGACTTGGTTTTACAACACTATGAGTTTGTTTTTACTGTTAAACTTGCGTGCGAACGGAAATTCTATTAAGTGTCGCCCGAATGCTTAATTAAGCGCACCAATGCCGCTACAGCTCCTGATGCGTCTCTTCGTCTCACGCACTGATGTTACACCTTGTTTTATAAAAATGAACATTCGCCACTGAATATGAATTCTCCCATCCCTCTAATCTCTTCACCCCCAACGCATCCGAATAGAAAGTAAAAATAGCTCCCCACTCTTCTTCACTGTCACTGGTCGTGATGGACTACGTCCCCATATTGTACGAGCACCTCTCTGGCCATACACTGGCAGATGCTGTGGAAGGACATTATGCCAATAGTGTCCTCCCTCCTCCACACGACGTTATGCCAGGGAAGGTGACGACCACGTTCCGCCGTCTCGACATCCTCCTTCGCCGCATACATTCGGTGGCCTCAAGCTTTCGGCGGGGTAACTTAGCCATCTACATAGTCCTCCTGAACCACGTTGAATGCCTTGATGAGGTTTACCGTAGGTTCGACGACTACATCGAGGCGGCGGGTCTACAACGCCGAGACAACTCAAGCAAGGGAAGCCAACCTCTAGGCACACTTCAGCTTGGTTCTTCAGTCCGAACTTCTTTGGGCGACTCTTGAATGAGTGAGGCAGCGGGTGGATGTGTTTTGGGCTACATACGCTGATCCCGAAAGCTCCGATGCCGACAAAATCTCTTACGAAGTTTTGAAGTCCGAGATAGGATCCTTCCTTGGCCACTAGAATCTTCATCTTTTAGCTGTCAACTTTTTTGTAAAAAAAATCTTTTGTAAGAAGAGTTTAGCTGCGCTAATTGGCCATATAGAAACACAATGAAGATATGTTTGGACTTATATTTACTGTTTATGATGAGCACATTTACTGGATCACATGTTTATGATTACTGGCTTACATGTATACAATCTCTGTAAAACGTTATGAACACATTTACTTATAAACACATTCACTATTACTATCATGTAAATAAACATTTACTGCGTTGTACATACCCGGTAAAACAACATAGACATATTTACTTATGAGTACATTCACTTTTACTATCCTACAAATGACCATTTACTGCGTTAGACCTACTCAGTGAAAACAACTAACATATTTACCTTACAAATAGCTACTGTTGACTGTTCTTGCCACAAGCTTTTGCTGTCAAAATGATAACTTGTCCACCTATGTGATCGGGTGGTAAAAAGGAAAACATGACTACTTTGTCTCCTTTACACGTTTTATTGCCATACGTCTGCTGTTAGTTAGTTAATAAAAAGGGTCATACCCTCACATGGTAATCTTGACACGGTATTGGAATAATCAGTCCATACCCAGAATAACATCGAATGGTGCCAATTGAATAACCATAAGATTCGCAGTGAAAACCTCATCATCTATAATTATAGAACAACCGGGACAGACGGTAGAGCTAGAAATAAGTCCTCCTGGGGAGCTGACTACCACTGACTCAGAAATAAGCTGAAAACTCAAACCTACTTTTCTAACAAACTCCAAAGACACGAACGAGTAAGTAGCCCCCGAATCAAACAGTACAAAGGCATCATGCGAATCCACTAGTAAAGTACCTGTCACCACATCAGGACGTCCCAAAGTATCAGGGGTGGGCATGGCGTAGACCCCCTGATGCACCGGTGCAGAAGACGCACCGACACTCTGCGACGGAAAGCTGGAAACAGCTGCTGGAGGAACAAATGACGGAGGTGCAGATGGTGCGGGATTCCAATAGAACCCTGCAGGAGGCGCCGGAGTAAAAGCTGCAGGTGGAACCCATGCCGAGGATATCTTGTGGTGCGAACTAGCGCCGAGTCCGAATCAACCTCTGTGGAAGCTGGAGGAAGAAGCTGCTGGGATGGCCTCCCATTTGATGATACTAGCTGGATTTTGCTTGCACACGGAGGACTTGTGGCCCTCCCGACCGCACTGCTGGCATGTTCCCTTGAAGGAACATTCTGAAGCTCGATGCCCGTCACCACACCGAAAACACTTCATGCCCTGACCTGGAATAGGACGAATCGTAGGGGCGAAAGATGAAGAACGTGGCGCCGAAGAGGAAGACTGCCACTGCTGAACCGGACGGGAGTGTTGGTTCTTTTGAAACCTCTTAGCAGCGGGTCGCTGAAAAGACCCACCTCCTCCACCGAAACTCCGCTTCTGACCACTGCCAGATCCACCGGTAGCAATAGAACCACTAGCAACATGCCCTTGCGACGAAGGAGCTCTTTCCAACTCCATCCCTCTAGCCTGCTCAACCACTGAGCTAAAATCACGTAGACCTGTTGCTCCCAGAATTTGGCGATACTCCTGATTGAGGCCCCGCCGGAACCTCTTAGCCTTCTCTTTATCATCACTTGCTACGGTTGGTACAAAACGCACCAGATTGTTGAACCCGGCCTCATAATCAGATACTGACATCTTCCCTTGCACATAAGTCAGGAGTGATTGCTCCATCTTCTCAATGAAGGAGTCAGGATAAAACTGTGTCCTGAATCTCTCCACAAATACCTCCCATGTAACAGGACCCTGTGCTGGAGTCCTGGAAGACAGGACTCCTTCTCACCAGATGTCGGCCTGGCCCTTCAGCTGAAAGGCCACAAATCGCGCCTTCTGCGCGGATGCCAGCTCTAAGGCTCCAAACTAACGCTCCATGTACCTCAACCAGTCCGCAGCCTGAACCGGTGTGCCTGCTTCGTCAAAAGTGTCTAGACGAAGCGACATCCACTCCCGGAGGCTCATCCTAACCTCGGGAACAAAGAGTAGCAATGTGTTCCGCCACAGGCGCAGCAGCCGCAGGAATGGCCGCCTGCAATTGTTGGTGAAGTTGTTGATTCTCCATTATAAGGTTCTGAATAAGATCTGCTGTTGCGGCCGGTGGCTCAACGACCGGAGGCGCAGCTGAGGCAATCTCCTCAGTACCAGCACCAGCCAACTCTTCAGACGAAGACGATGTAGCTGCCGGCCCACGGCCACGACCACGACTACGGGTCGGTGGATGACCACGACCACGGCCTCTACCTCTTGCCATCTATGAACAACACAACAGAAAGAAAACCAAACACTTAGCTCAACGAACTGATAAACAAAATGATTGGAACATAACCAAGCAATTGCGGAAAACAATGGTTTACCCAACCCTTCCTATTGTGCACAGTGTGTCATTTTAATATTATTACCACGGACCTGAAACCTGCCTCTGATACCAACTGTAACACCCTTTCTATAAGGAAGTCAAGATGTCACCTACAACCACTACTCTTTAGAAGAATAACATCGAAACGCATGACAAGGTGAAGCAAGTAATAAGATTATACGGAACAAGAATTCATCAACAAGTTTAACCAACGGAATGGAAATAAACAATTCAGAGGGATACGGTAGTTATGACCAAAATGGCTTATTACAATTCAACACAAGTCATAATTAACAACAGTAAAAGTTCTCAAAATGTTTGGTTTATGGTAGTGAGTGCATCGTGTTGAACTACCCTCCACGAGATCATTCTTCCTTGTCATTTACCTAAATAAGACAATAAAGTAAGAATGAGCC
The DNA here is from genome assembly GCA_036346395.1 of Hsuehochloa calcarea. Lineage (NCBI taxonomy): Eukaryota > Viridiplantae > Streptophyta > Magnoliopsida > Poales > Poaceae > Hsuehochloa > Hsuehochloa calcarea. Next base: position 36,655,000 of record CM070597.1, read on the forward strand.
AAAGACTCAGCAAGTAATTGTATGTAACAATCAAACATACCATGAACAATATATCACTATCATAATTTGAACATTGACTGGAAACAACTTTATGAATGGATGAAGTGGAATGATGCATTGAAGGAATTGGACATATCGCAAAGATATATCGGATAGCGAGTGAAACACCGTCGGTGTTCACTTAAAGTAATCGTATGTAGAGCGTTTCATACGATCAGTCAACGTGGCCCACATTGGAATGGTGGACTCACGTAACGTGGCCCACATTGGAATGGTGGACTCACGTACCCATTCTGGAATTGATGGGATTTTCAAGTGCCCATACTGGAATTGATGGGTCTTACAAAGTTAATTTATGCATGTCATGATGTGATCCCATGGCAATATTGAATAGTACTCATAAATGAAAAGATACTCATGGCATTCATCTACAAATACGAACAAATATAATCATTCATTCACACATCACATAATGCATCAATCATAGTATACAAGTTACTTGCCTTCCGCGCTGCGACGGATTAGGTGGTAACTGAGGTACCCCTCTACTCACCGCTTCACCACCTACAATAAAGAATAATCGAAATGAGCACAAACGAGCAAGACTTTGCTACACATGCCCTCCCACAAATCTAACCAAACCAACCAACCAAAAGGTTCAATTTGATCCATTCGCCCAAACATTCCAAATACCCCTAAACTGACAGTTTTACTAGAAAATTCACCAATAAATAACCGTAAGTCCAAAAGACCTGAAACCAGTGCTCATCTTTTCTTAACGTAACGGGCTACGAAACTCTAGTTGATGGTAAACTCTAATTCGGCCAAAACAGAAGTCTAACCATCCAATGAAAAACTATAACTGCAGTCTGTCCAGAATTCAGAACAGCCCTAAAGAAAAGGCTCTAACTTTTAAACCACTGATCCAAATAAAGTGATCTTTATCATCCTGGAAACATGGTGAAATTATCTTCATAAACCTAGTTGGGTGGCTGACCTGGTTCTGAATCTAACTAGATCAAAACCTAGGTGCAACCGACTATACCCAGAATTTCTGACAGACAGAGCAGTACGTGGTAAAACAGTCATAACTTTTAATCTACTGGGTGAAAATTCGTGATCCAGGTGCCAAAAGAAAGCTAATGAAACCAGGAACAATTCTCCAGAAGACACAGATGTCCAATTCGGCCTCTACGACGCCCAAAACTGAGGTACAACGTACTGGAAAGAATCAATCTATTGACAGAATCAAAACGAAACTACAAATCCAATCGGATCCTCAACTCTAATGGAATCAAACAACGAATCGGAGGTCTAATTACCCTTGTAGACCAGTAAGATGACGAAGATCCGCTGCACACGGGTCTTCCTCCCTTCCCCTCTCTTCTCTCTTCTAGGGCCGGCCACCGGAAGACGACGAATGGCCGTCGACGTCGGCGGGGAACGGAGTTGTTGGAGGGGACCTTGAGGAGGAGCGACGGGGATCACCGGAGTTGGCACCACCGCTGCGAGGGGGCACCAAGGGGCAGCAAGGAGGCGGTTTGGGGAGGAGGAGGCGGCCAAGGGGAGGAAGGGGCAAAGGGCGGCTAGGGTTTTGGGGGGTGGCGCCCCTTTGGCCGCCCCTACATGGGCCGGCCCCTACATGGGCGGCCGGCCCTCTTGGGCCACTGGTCGCGACTGCGCCCAAAGTTGACGAAATAACGCTTACCCCCGCTGTTTGGAAAAATCCGACGAAAGTTGTTTCTTTTACACCCTCCGACTTCTTTCTTTTTACCGATTCGGTTCCTAAAGTTTTAAATCTCGTTTTGAATAATATTCCCGGATAATTGAAACGATGCAACCTAGCTGGATAAATGAGGTATTACACTCTATCCCCCTTAGAAAAGATTCGACCTCGAATCTACGCAACAAACTTCGAGAAAGATAGATGAACAACTTAGGTAGTTACCAAAGCGAATGTGTCGGGTATTGTTCTCGCATGCGGGACTCCAACTCCCAAGTGGCCTCTCTCTCACCGATGAGACCAAAGAACTTTGACATACTTGTGGTCTTGTTCCTCGTAACCCGCTCGATTCTTCTAATATCTTCACCGGCGGGACTCAAGGTAAGGTCTTGCTTGACAATCAAAGGCTCCAAAGGAATGACATGATCCGGGTCTCTCGAAACTTTCTCAACATCGAAACATGAAACACGCTAGAACCCCACTCATGGAATCGGAAGGTCCAAACGGTAAGCTAGTTTTCCAATTCGTGCCACGATTGGGAAGGGTCCAACATACCTTGGACTAAGCTTCCCTTTGGTGCCAAACGCACTACGCCTTTAGATGGCGATACTCTCAATGTAACTTCATTTCCCACCTCGAATTCCAAATCTCGTCTTCGACATCAACAGAGCTCTTACACGGCTCAGGCGACCAACAAATTCGCCTAACCTCGCCACTCTAGCCATCGTCTGCTGAACCCGGTCGGGACCTAAGATCGCCCGCTCTCAACCTCATTCCAAGACTAACGGGACTGCACTTACGTCCATAAAGAACCTCGTATGGTGCAAATCGAATCTTCGAATGATAACTGTTGTTATAAGCAAACTCTGCCAAAGCTAAATGCTCTTCCCAATTCCCTTTCCAGGATAAAACACAACACCTGAGCGTGTCTTCTAATGTCTGAATAGTGCGCTCAGACTGTCCATCCATTTGGGGATGAAAGGCCGTGCTAAGACGGAGTTGTGTGCCCAATGCACTCTGCAAACTTTCCCAGAATTTGGAAACGAACTTGGCATCTCGGTCAGAAATAATGGTCTTTGGCACTCCGTGCAAACGCACAATTTCTCGTACATAAAGAGGAGCCAAATCGCTTGCCGAATTGGTTGTACGAATAGGAATGAAATGTGCAGACTTACTGAACCGGTCCACAATTACCCAAATAGCATCCTTTCCTCGCTGCGTGCAGGGTAAACCAACCACAAAATCCATAGATATGTCGTCCCATGGCCAAACTGGTACCTCCAAGGGTTGCAACAGTCCTGCTGGTCGCTTGTGCTCAGCCTTGACCCGCTGGCACACCCCACATGATGCCACATATTGTGCGATATCAATTTTCATTCGTTTCCACCAGAAACTTTTCTTTAAATCTTTGTACATCTTGGTCTCACCAGGATGTACGGTATAAGGAGTACAATGGGCCTCTTTCAAAATCTCCAATTTAACCTGAGACTCCTGTGGCACACAGAGGCGTCCTTTAAATCGCAAAGAATCAAACTTGTCCACACTGAAGTGACCTTGCTTGCCATCAGCACAACGCTTCCTCACTCGTTGGAGCATCCGATCTTCTTCTACTCGTGCTACTACGATCCGAAGAGTCGACTCTAAAATCAATCGAGTCTCGATCGGCGGTACCCGCAAAGCCGAAGGCAATATCCATACGCTCAAAGTCAGCAATAAGACAACTGAGGGCAGGAGGTGTCGCCTTGCGACTCAAGGCATCAGCTACCACATTAGCCTTGCCGGGATGGTACTGAATAGTAAGATCATAGTCCTTGATCAACTCTAACCATCTCCTCTGTCTCAAGTTCAAGTCCTTCTGGGTAAAGATGTATTTCAGGCTCTTATGGTCAGTGAACACATCACAAGATTCGCCGTACAAATAATGACGCCAGATCTTCAAAGCATGAATCACTGCAGCAAGCTCTAGATCATGGGTGGGATAATTCTGTTCATGCTTCTTCAGCTGTCTCGATGCATAGGCAATCACTTTACCATCCTGCATGAGTACACAACCAAGTCCAACTATGGACGCATCTGAATAGATAGTGAATCTCTTCCCATGCTCAGGAAGAGTAAGAATTGGTGCAGTCACTAATCTATCTTTTAAAGTGCAAAAACTGCGCTCACAAGCATCAGACCACTGCAACCTAACACCTTTCGTGTCAATCGACATTGGTTTAGCAATGGTTGAAAAACCCTCCACAAACCGCCGTAATAGCCACTAAACCCGAAAACTCCTTACTTCTTTGACATTGGTTGGTCTCTTCCACTCTACCACCGTCGAAATCTTGCTAGGATCAATCAAATACCCTTCGATTAATAACGTGACCCAAAACCCAACTTCGTAAATCCGTAACTCACACTTCTTGACTTTGGCATAGAATTGATTCTCTCTTAAAGTTTCAAGCACTAATCGCAAATGGTGGGTGTGATCCTCCTCTGTCTTGGAAAAAATCAAGATATCATCTATGAATACCACAACGAAATCATCAAGGTATTGATGCGAAGATAATCGCTTCATGGCTTCCATGAAAACTGCAGAGCATTCATTAGTCCAAAAGACATAACTTTATACTCATAATGACCATACCTCGTAGAAAAGCCGCTTTCTCAATATCCCGCCACGAACCCGAATCGATTATAACCCGATCGAGATCAATCTTGGAAAATATCCTAGCTCCTTTCAACTGGTCGAAAAGGTCCTCAATGCGAGGCAAAGGATATTTGTTCTTCACAGTCGCCTGATTAAGCGCCCGATAATCTATGCACATACGCCAGCTGCCATCTTTCTTCTTAGTAAAAAGAATAGGCGCTCCCCATGGCGATACGCTCTGTTGAATCATACCTTTGGACAGCAGTCGTCAATTGTTTCTTCAATTCTTCCCGAAATGGCCGAGCCAATCGGTAAGGAGACTTGGACAAAGGCGAGTTCGGAATAAGATCAATCCGAACTCTACTTTCCTCACCGGAGGCATTCCGAAGTTCTACAGGGAAGACATCGGAAAACTCCTTCACAACTGGAATCTCCTCAATACACCGCGAAGAATCAGTCTTTTCATTGAGGGAGCAAAGTAATCCGATGGTCGATGCACGGCGGCTAGGGAATAGGTTAGCCAAAGACAAATCTCAATCGACGGTGCGCGCTCGAATACGAGTTCTTCACCTAAGGAGCTAGCAAGGTCACCGTCTTCCGAAACAACAAATCTTGGCACGGTATTGGAATAACCACCCATACCGAAATAACATCGAATGGTGCCAATTGAATAACCATAAGATTTGCGATGAAAACCTCATCATCTATAATTATAGAACAACCGGGACAGACGGTAGAGCTAGAAATAAGTCCTCTGGGAGCCGACTACCACCGACTCGAAATAAGTCAAAACTCAAACCTACTTTTCTAACAAACTCCAAAGACACGAGCGAGTAAGTAGCCCCGAATCAAACAAAGACAAAGGCATCATGCGAATCCACTAGTAAAGTACTGTCACCACATCGGGATGTCCCAAAGTCTCGGGGTGGGCATGGCGTAGACCCTCGATGCACCGGCAGGTAAGACGACCGACACTCTGCGACGGAAAGCTGAAACAACAAACCGGAGGAACAAACGATGGAGGTGCGGATGGTGCGGGATTCCAATAGAACCTGCAGAGGCGCCGAGTAAAAGCCGCAGTGGAACCCATGCCGAGGAGGATCTTGTGGTGCGGCGCCGTCAGTCTGGCAACCTCTGTGGAAGCCGGAGGAAGAAGGCCGGGATGGCCTCCCATTTGATGATACTAGCTGGATTTTGCTTGCACACGGAGGACTTGTGGCCCTCCCGATCCGCCTTCTTGCCGCATGTTCCCTTGAAGGAACATTCGAAGCTCGATGCCCGCCACCACACCGAAACACTTCATGCCCCGACTCGAATAGGGCGCAATCGTGGGCGAAGATGAAGAACGTGGCGCCAAGAGGAAGATCGCCATCTTTGAACCGGACGGGAGTGTTGGTTCTTTTGAAACCTCTTAGCAGCGGGTCGCTGAAAAGACCCACCTCCTCCACCGAAACTCCGCTTCTGACCACTGCCAGATCCACCGGTAGCAATAGAACCACTAGCAACATGCCCTTGCGACGAAGGAGCTCTTTCCAACTCCATCCCTCTAGCCTGCTCAACCACTGAGCTAAAATCACGTAGACCTGTCGCTCCCAGAATTTGGCGATACTCCTGATTGAGGCCCCGCCGGAACCTCTTAGCCTTCTCTTTATCATCACTTGCTACGGTTGGTACAAAACGCACCAGATTGTTGAACCCGGCCTCATAATCAGATACTGACATCTTCCCTTGCACATAAGTCAGGAGTGATTGCTCCATCTTCTCAATGAAGGAGTCAGGATAAAACTGTGTCCTGAATCTCTCCACAAATACCTCCCATGTAACAGGACCCTGTGCTGGAGTCCTGGAAGACAGGACTCCTTCCCACCAGATGTCGGCCTGGCCCTTCAGCTGAAAGGCCACAAATCGCGCCTTCTGCGCGGATGCCAGCTCTAAGGCTCCAAACTGACGCTCCATGTACCTCAACTAGTCCGCAGCCTGAACCGGTGTGCCTGCTCCGTCAAAAGTGTCTAGACGAAGCGACATCCACTCCCGGAGGCTCATCCTAACCTCGGGTGGAACAGTAGTAGCAACAGGTTCCGCCACAGGCGCAGCAGCGCGCGAATGGCCGCCGCAATTGTTGGCGGTTGTTGATTCTCCCTTATAAGGTTCTCAATAAGATCTGCTGCCAAGCGGCGGTGGCTCAACGATCGAGGCGCAATGAGGCAATCTCCTCGATGCAAAGCACCACCAGACGAAGACGATGTAGCTGCCGGCCCGCGGCCACGACCACGACTACGGGTCGGTGGACGACCACGACCACGGCCTCTACCTCTTGCCATCTATGAACAACACAACAGAAAGAAAACCAAACACTTAGCTCAACGAATCGATAAACAAAATGATTGGAACATAACCAAGCAATTATGGAAAACAATGGTTTACCCAACCCTTCCTATTGTGCACAATGTGTCATTTTAATATTATTACCACGGACACGAAACACGCCTCGATACCAATCAGTAACACCACGACTATAAGGAAGTCAAGATGTCACCTACAACCACTACTCTTTAGAAGAATAACATCAAACGCATGACAAGGTGAAGCAAGTAATAAGATTATACGGAACAAGAATTCATCAACAAGTTTAACCAACGGAATGGAAATAAACAATTCAGAGGGATACGGTAGTTATGACCAAAATGGCTTATTACAATTCAACACAAGTCATAATTAACAACAGTAAAAGTTCTCAAAATGTTTGGTTTATGGTAGTGAGTGCATCGTGTTGAACTACCCTCCACGAGATCATTCTTCCTTGTCATTTACCTAAATAAGACAATAAAGCAAGAATGAGCCAAAGACTCAGCAAGTAATTGTATGTAACAATCAAACATACCATGAACAATATATCACTATCATAATTTGAACATTGACTGGAAACAACTTTATGAATGGATGAAGTGGAATGATGCATTGAAGGAATTGGACATATCGCAGCATATACCGGTATAGCGAGTGAAACACCCGTCGGTGTTCACTTAAAGTAATCGTATGGAGAACGTTTCATACGACCGTCCAACGTGGCCCACATTGGAATGGTGGACTCACGTAACGTGGCCCACATTGGAATGGTGGACTCACGTACCCATTCTGGAATTGATGGGATTTTCAAGTGCCCATACTGGAATTGATGGGTCTTACAAAGTTAATTTATGCATGTCATGATGTGATCCCATGGTAATATTGAATAGTACTCATAAATGAAAAGATACTCATGGCATTCATCTACAAATACGAACAAATATAATCATTCATTCACACATCACATAATGCATCAATCATAGTATACAAGTTACTTGCCTTCCGCGCTGCGACGGATTAGGTGGTAACTGAGCTACCCCTCTACTCACCGCTTCACCGCCTACAATAAAGAATAATTGAAATGAGGACAAACGAGCAAGACTTTGCTACACATGCAATCCCACAAATCTAACCAAACCAACCAACCAAAAGGTTCAATTTGATCCATTCGCCCAAACATTCCAAATACCCCTAAACTAACAGTTTTACTAGAAAATTCACCAATAAATAACCGTAAGTCCAAAATACCTGAAACTAGTGCTCATCTTTTCTTAACGTAACGGGCTACGAAACTCTAGTTGATGGTAAACTCTAATTCGGCCAAAACAGAAGTCTAACCATCCAATGAAAAACTATAACTGCAGTCTGTCCAGAATTCAGAACAGCCCTAAAGAAAAGACTCTAACTTTTAAACCACTGATCCAAATAAAGTGATCTTTATCAGCCTGGAAACATGGTGAAATTATCTTCATAAACCTAGTTGGGTGGCCGACCTGGTTCTGACTCTAACTAGATCAAAACCTAGGTGCAACCGACTATACCCAGAATTTCTGACAGACAGAGCAGTACGTGGTAAAACAGTCATAACTTTTAATCTACTGGGTGAAAATTCGTGATCCAGGTGCCAAAAGAAAGCTAATGAAACCAGGAACAATTCTCCAGAAGACATAGATGTCCAATTCGGCCTCTACGATGCCGAAAACTGAGGTACAACGTACTGGAAAGAATCAATCTATTGACAGAATCAAAACGAAACTACAAATCCAATCGGATCCTCAACTCTAATGGAATCAAACAACAAATCGGAGGTCTAATTACCCTTGTAGACCAGTAAGACGACGAAGATCCGCTGCACACGGGTCTTCCTCCCTTCCCTCTCTTCTCTCTTCTAGGGCGGCCACCGGAAGATTTACGAGCGGCCGTCGGCGTCGGCGGGGAACGGAGTTGTTGGAGGGGACCTTGAGGAGGAGCGACGGGGATCACCGGAGTTGGCACCACCGCTGCGAGGGAGCACCAAGGGGCAGCAAGGAGGCCGGTTTGGGGGAGGGGAGGAGGCGGCCAAGGGGGAGGGGAAGGGGCAAAGGGGCGGCGGCTAGGGTTTTGGGGGGGGGAGTGGCCCCCCCCTTTGGCCGGCCCCTACATGGGCCGGCCGGCCCCTCTTGGGCCACTGGTCGCGACTGCGCCCAAAGTTGACGACAATAACGTTTACCCCCCCCGCCGTTTGGAAAAATCCGACGAAAGTTGTTTCTTTTACCCCCTCCAACTTCTTTCTTTTTACCGATTCGGTTCCGAAAAGTTTTAAATCTCGTTTTCGAATAATATTCCCAGATAATTGAAACGATACAACCTAGCTGGATAAATGAGGTATTACACTTAGCCTCTAGCTTGATTGTTGAGAATACAATCAATATCACACACACACACGAGTAGGGTTGTTATTCTCTCCGGAGAAGGCCTGAACCTGTATAAAAATCCCGTGTCAATCGCTCTGCGTGATTTCATCTCTAGGAGACCCCCCGAATCAAACAATCTTTACGTAAGATCGGTTCTAAAACACCGACAACGTCGAACATATTTCCAGCTTGCTCATCATGTCACAACAGACTTTGTGTGCATATCGGGGTAAGGATCCACGTTCTTCCCCATGCGAGCCGTGAGACGTTACGTACGACAGTAACGAAATGTACCACATGCGAAGTAATTTTTTCGTGATAATAAGTCCATTGCCAACAACCACCCAACCCATCATCTGATTTTACTGCATCAGATATCTACTTTTACTTCTACGTATACGAATGTTTACTCCTACAAATCAGAAAATTGTTCTGCACCAGTAATGCTCAACGGACAGTACAACAAAAGTTAGTGTGACAGTAATAACTCATACACGAATAGGTAAAATGGATAGTAGAAAGTAGTAAATGCGTTTTTTTCTAGCGTTATTCAACGATATTGTATCATTTTTGTGTCGGCAGTAAAATGAAGTGAACAATGCAGTAAATTTTAATATTTACATCAGCAAAACCGAAGATAGAACAATGCAGTAAACCCATCGTCTGATTGTGACTGCATCAGACATCTACTTTTACTTGTACACGTATACAAACGTTTTACTCTTACAAATCAGACTCGTTTCACACCAGTAATGCTCAACAGACAATACAACAAAAGTTAGTGTGACAGTAATAACTCATACACGAATTGGTAACATGGATAGTAGAAAGTAGTAAATGTATTTTGTCTAGCGTTATTCAATGATATTGTATCCTTTTTTGTGTTGGCAGTGAAATGAAGCGAACAATGCAGTAAATTTTACTATGATGAACGTTTGTAGCAGCAATTTTTTTTGTGTTGATAGTAAAACGGTGTCGGCACTAAAGTTAGTGGGACAGTAATAACTCATACCTGGATACCCGGAAGCAATAATAGTGTAAGTTTTACTACCGATTACGGGAGGGAAAATGCGTCCACATGTGCTTCCGGGAGGGGAAACAAGGGGAGTAAAAATAGGTTGGATTTACGGGATTGGCGTGCCACGCGCAGCGCTGCTTAGGATGCGACTCACACTCAGAATAAGCTATTTAGCACGCAGGCACTGAATAGCGCCACCTATGTGTGTGTGTGTTTAGGAAAAATGATATAGTCACTACCAGAAACAGGTTTTTTCCCGAGTGCTCAATACACTCGGGACATCCACTAAAACACTCGGGATGTACTTTCCCGACGGCCAACACTCGGGAAATAACACTCGGGATAGTTTAGTCGGGTAAATCAGTGTTTCCCGAGTGTTACACTCGAAAACTACATTTTGCCGAGTGTCACCATTTACACTCGGGAAACATATGACACTCGGGAGAAAAAACCGTCCGAGCACCGTAGTCACCGTAACGGAAACGTTTCCCGAGTGCTGACACTCCGGAAATAAACGGATATTTCCCCGAGTGTCAACACTCGGGAATAAGAGAAGATAATATTTTGTCAGTATTTTGCCAAGACGTTTATCCCCGAGTGTATGTAAAATAAAACACTCGGAAAGTCATCATTTATTCCCAGTGTTGACACTCGGGGAATAAGAGCAAATACTGATCTCCCAGGTCGCTTTTCCCCGAGTGTATGGCGAAGAAAACACTCGGGAATATGGGTGAAACAGGCTGTACCCAATTTATTCGTATGCACAATTTGCAATTGGATTTCAATCAAATTCAAAAATACATTCCACATCCAGATTCAGCAATACATTCACAATCAGATTCAACAATATTATCATATATATATGAAACAAATATTGACATAATTCTCAAGTTCACAACATTCAAGTTCAAATTGAAAAGATACATATAATAGTTCAAACATAATTCTCAAGTTCACAACATTCAAGTTCTGCATCAACAGGAATATTGCGATCAGAGTGAAGAGATGGCCTTCTCGTTTGAGCTTCTTCCCATCCTAAGCGATGAACTCGGACCCTTTGCATTGTCATGAAGAGAACAACTCGCTTAGTACTCAACATAGACAAGATGAAACTAATAAAATTCGTAAATGCAGGGTAAGCAAACTACTGCAATTCAGTTTACATTATATACTTTTTGAGTACGCATGCATATATGCTACATCAACACAAGAATGGAGTGAAGTATGTTCATGTTTGCACGACAAGATCATGAAAATGGCAAGCACCTGGTGGTGGCCTCTCGACGTTGGACTCATCCACATGATCTTGGTGGGGGCAGCTAACATGTGTACCATCTCCAACATCGGCCCTAAGCAAATGATCGCCATTGATCCCGCCAGATCTGAAATTTGGATTTGAACGAAACACTAAAAACATTAGCAACAATGTTTTGTATACAAAGTCAAGTTGAGTCGTGAATGTTTGGTAGAGTAGTGCCGTGGTCCCGCGATGATTTGTATCCTAGTCCATCAATGTCTAAACTACTCCATCATTTGTATGGAAGAATATGGAATAAACAATGCAATACTTGTAAGTTAGAAAGAAAGAGTGAAATATAACATACCAAATATGATGAACTTTCGCTTGACTTAAGGTGCAATCCACTGGTACTTTAATCAAATTAAGTTGAAGATTAAGGTTATAGAACTAGAGCTTTCCTCTGTGTTATGTTTGAAGGTTACGGTTGTAGTACTAGCTAGAGATTTCATTTGTGTGTTGAAATCAATGCATATTGAAATTGATACAACACATGCCACACCTACATAACATTGTCATTTCCTCTGTAGATTAAGTATGACAGTAATCAGTACATGGAATAAAGTGAAGAGTACCACATGGGATCAAGGACAAGCGACCTACAACTAACAATATAATAATAAGTGTCCAGCACTAACCGGATTAGATAATGTAGGCGTGGTGCCCCGTGTAGTGGCATCAAGTCGAGTTTGAAGTGCTGCATATTTGTTTGTTTCACCATATGGGGTGAGAATCTACTAGTAATGTTAGCTAATGGTAACTAAAAAGGGATAGTCTTGGTACTAACATCTTATATGAATTGAAAACAAAAATATCAAGGTAAGCTTGTGGAAATAAATGAATTGCAATTTGCATCGCATATGGGGTTCAAGTCCAAACTCGGATCATTTGCTCCAATCATTTGCCTAGCCTCGATTTCATCTTGTAGCTTTGGCCTCGAGTGAGAAACCTGTCGGTGATGGTCGCACTCGTCTTCGTGGTGTACATCATCCGTTGATCCGTACTAGTTGTTCGGACCTCCGAGAGGGTGGTCGGTGTGCTAATGTAGCGGCACCGATCAAGAAACGCCATGTTTCTTTCCCTTTCCAACCACATACGCGATCGCATCCAATGGTGAATTCATTACGTCAAGTCCTCGCCATGAATCTCCTTAGCGACCTCGAGATATGCTTCTGTTGGACAAAATCATAAGTGGCGAATATCATTAGGGACAAAATCATAGTGTAGAAATGGTACCAAGTTACGTGTTGCGCCCGTCGCATAGGGTGCCCTCCGATCACCCTCCTAGCTTCTACATATGCCTCTACATCGGAGACAGGCCTCTTTCTTCTTTTCCCGCACCCAAACACTGGGAGGTATATAAATATGTATGTGCAACATTCAATCAATATGAACATGTTGACCTACCAAGTGCTTCTTGTAACGAGCCATGGAGGAGTCGCCTTGGCGATGTCTGCCCGCCCATCAACAATCTCCGCTCCCTAGCAAGACGGAGGCCTCTAACCACTCTTCGTTACACCACCTCTTACGGGCAATCTGCGCCATGCATCTTCACACCTCTGGACCACTAAGGTATTGCCTAATTTAACAAAGTGTTAAATATGAATAAACTAGAATTGATTGCAAACTAGAACCCACAAGAAGCAATGGCACGAGCGAATTATGATTACCTGCATGTACTCCTCCAAAGTGATATGTGTTTGGCAAGCCTCGGCCCTATGAATTTCCTTTCCAAGGACTTGGGTGTGGTAATAGATCACCGCTTGGATGCGTGCTTCATAGATCATCTGTGGGATCAGCTTTTTAACAACATTACGCACCACTCTCCTAGAATCAGCTTCCTGTCCATCAGCCCATCTAAACCACCACTAGATAATAACAACATAAAGTGTAAGATTAGCAAATAACAAGATAATCTGTGTGTGTATGCTGAGAAAAGCAACTAGGATCCTTGTCACTTACCCAAAAACTTTCCTCCACCACTGCAAACAATTGTCAAATTGTATTTCTCCTTCTAGAGAGTATCTTCAGCGGCCTTGTAGTGGCGCCATGTCCATGCAGGCTCCCGCCTTCCTCTGTAGATGACCAAGCCAGGGAAGTGCCATCGAATCAGCACGCCAATTATGCCGTTTGGAAGTCTACATTTCTCAGCCCCTCCTTCTTCTCGCCATTGCCTGCACATTAGTTTTTTTGAGGTATGCAAGCAAGTGGGCTAAATTAGTGAAAGTGATAACAATTTCTTACGTGTCGCCAACAGGAACGATGACAGTCTTCTCCTCCTCTCGGGTTGGTTGTGGTGGCAAGTTCGCAGGTCCTCGCAACCAAAAATCTTGTGTTGTACTGTCTTCCGCCTCAGTGTACTCATCCTCCTCACCCTCCTCCTCACTAGGATGCTGATCATTATCCACATGATCAGCACGCGAGGACTGCGGGGTAGAGGTGCCTGATCTAGATGTAGACCCCACGCTGCCTCCTGGAGGGGCCGCGGCCGCCCCTCTGCCTCCTGGAGGGGCCGCGGCTGCCCCTCTGCCTCCTCGAGGGGCCGCGGCTGCCCCTCTGCCTCCTGGAGTGGCCGCCACTTTGGAAGACAGACGTCTACCTCGACTAGAGTATGCCGCCCCTTTGATGCCACTCATTTTTGGTGTCCTGAAATGAAATGAAATGAAATTAAATACATCAATTAATAAAGCGCAATCAAGTAAGCTCATACAAAAAATTAAAAATATGCAGCAAGTACATGCAAGACGTACAAGAAGATCATGCTTAGAAGTAGTCGTCTACAATGGGATCCTCCGCAGATGGGCCCTCTAAAAAGTCATCGTCACTCTCATGAGTCATCGTCCGCAGATGGGCAAGTATATGGCCTCTGCAACATTCTTCTCATTGTGCATTACATCTATGTTATGCGGAAGAATGAGCTTATGGAAGTATGGTAGCCGCCACAAGCTTGGAATGTGAGTCCAATTGTGCTCCTCGCCATATTTCTCGAACCCATCTCCATCGTCAAGGGGCTTCAAAGCATCTAGCCGTGCACGAACCTCCACACCTGCCAGCCGACGGGGTGGTCCACTGCGGACAGCAATATTAGCCCTAAATCCATTTCTGTCACTTCTAAATTCGTGGTCAATTGGAAGGAATTGACGATGACAATCGAAGAAGGAATGCTTGCGACCATGCTTTAGCCAACAGCCACGCAACGCCTCCCTGCAGATTAGGCATGGCATCTTCCCATGTACACACCACCCACAGAATATCCGTGCGCCGAAGTCATGCATTGATGTGTGGTACGCGACCCGCATGGTAAAGTTCTGTTTCGCTGACCGATCATATGTTACTATGCCTTGTTCCCAAGCATGTAACAATTCATCCACCACCGGCTCCATGAATACACTCATATTCTTCCACAGGTATTCGTGACCGTGGATTATCAAGGAAAGGAATATGTTTTGCTTCGCATGCAAACGCCGTGGGAGGTTAAGGGAATGACAAACACGGCCAATAATTTATGCGGCGCGCAGCCCCATACCAAATGGGTTAAACCCATCGATTCATGATTGCAATTCGAACATTCCGAGGCTCATGGCGAACTCTACATAGTCTCGATCAAATTGCTTCCATGCTTCACCATCGATGGGTGGACCATCTTGTCGAGATGGTACCGACGACCATACTTGTGCCATATCATTTGTTTGGCGAAACCTCGGACATGTACAACCGCTGGATTCGTGGCACAAATGGTAGATAGCGAAGTATTTTTACGCCAATAGGAAGTCGCCTCTTCTGACCATCACCGGAGTCAACCTCAACAAACCTAGACTCACCACACTTATCACAGTGATCTTTGTGCACATTCTCATTCCTAAATAGCATGCAATGATTTGGACAAATATCTATCTTCTCATATGGCATATTTAGTGCGCTTATCAATTTCTTGGCCTCATACAAGTTAGCGGGCAGTTTGTGACCATCAGGGAGAAGGGTGCTAAACACGCTTAAGAATGCATCAAAGCAAGCAATGCTTGTCCGAATCGACTTGATGACAAGTAGTCGTGTGACGGCATCTAGTTGGGACACCTGTGTTTGCCCATGAAGTGGTTGACTCGCTGCGGACAACATATCAAAGAAAGCCCTTGTTGCAGGCTCCAGTTCTTCCTCTGCAGGTGGCACATACGCATCACGCACATCATCTAGCATGTCTTCTGTCCTACTCTCATTGTGGCCGCCATCGTCCGTTTCTTCCCTTAGCACATATGATGTACTACGTTGTGACTCGCCGTGATAGACCCACACGGTATACCCTGGCCGAAATCCGTACTTGCACAAGTGTGCGATCATTGTTGCCCTCATTTGTGGTCGTGTGTTCGAACAACGAGAACAAGGGCACAACACACCCCGTCCATTACGCCTAGCAAATGCTCGATCCACAAAATTGAACGTCTTTTCCATCCATTCTTCGCTACAGTCACCCATCTCTCTACGCCTAGTGTACATCCAACTACGGTCCTCAGTCATCCTAGTGTACAAAACATAATGCATATATTAATCCGACTTGTTATACAGAGCTAGCTAGAAGCTACTGTAAGATACATGCCCTATACATGTACACAAAAACATATTGACATGAAGACAATATAAATGATCAACAGATTCTACATAAGCAAGAAACATCAAGAACACAATCACCTGAGAAGAAGAGGTTCAATCAGAGGCCAGTATCCTGCCCCAAAGATCTCAGCTTCTGTTCGTGATGACCAAATCTAAGTACTTTAAACACTGCACATACATGTACGGAAAAGAAGAGGTCAAAAACAGTAATGATATGGCACTTCAAGTTCTGAATAAAAGTAAGAACCAACAATATAAATCAAATTTACAACTCCTAATTACATCCCCATACATTTCCAAGATAACACTGAAAAGGAAACATTTGCAGCTTAAGTACAGCATTGCTCAAATGACACTTTTGACATTATTCTTAATTTCCGTATACAAACAATCGTAATTTGTTCATTATCTAATTAAAATAAACATAATAGTGTTAGTAAGAAAACTAAGAAAGATAGTAAGGAAATTAGCAACAAAGAAATGTATTATTTCATTAATAAACTTAATTAGTTGTATATGCAGTAGAACTTTTATCTTTGTTTTGGTACAGAAGATCCATATATATTCTATAAGCTGAACCATACTCATGCCATTGTGCCGGTCAATTTTACTAAATAACTCCACATAACAAAAATACATCTATATACCCCAAAACTTTCAAGAACATTTTATTGAAATAAAAAAACAGTATGTCAATAATGGGAAAAAGAGCTCCGGATAAGTGACCTCCAAATTAAACGATATATGTTTATTCATACTGACAACGATCAATATACTGCTAATAATATCCACTGCCAGATTACTCCATAGAATTCAATGGTCAGGTTACTATCAGGGTTTTCAAATGCCAAAACAACACAGATAATCAAAAGCCAGCTACAAACAGGGATTTGATAGCAATAACTGGTGGCAAAAGGAGGCAATTAATAGACATTACTGATACTGACTGGCCGATCTATTGCACAAATTCTCAGTTGCGAGATATAATACATATTCAAATGCAATTTCAAGCACAGATTTTCAATTGTCAGATCAAGCTGATTTTCAATTTTCGGCACCTCAATCACTGCCTTAACCCACTGATCTTACTACTCAATTCACAAAGCCAGATTAGTAACAGAGATTACAAATGCCATCTACTCTATTCACTGACAACCAATTGCTGATATTGATGAGCAAGAATCACAGACAATACTCAATAACTGGAGAAGCAAATACAGACACAAACAACAATCAATATTCCAGTTTACTCAATCAATGAAGGAACCAAGATTTTGGCAATTGATGGCAGCACAATTTGCAGTAATCAAGAGTGCACAAAGCCATACACACTGCTGCCGATCAACCGTTGTCGCTGCACTGGGTGGGGGGTGGTCGAGGGAGGAGCTGCCGAGGGAGGCGGGCGGAGGAGGTCGCCGGGAGGAGGGGCGCAAGACGGCGGCGCCGGGCCGGGAGGACTCGCCGAGGAGCCGGGCGGAGGAGGGAGGCGGGCGGAGGAGGGGCGCAGCGGGCGGCGCGCTAGGCGCCGGGAGGACGGCGGAGGAGGGAGCCGGGAGAGGGAGCGGGAGGCGGGAGGCGGGCGGAGGAGGGAGCGAGCACGCGCTAGGAGGGAGCCGGGAGGAGGGAGGCGGGGAGGAGGAGGGAGGCGGGAGGAGGGAGCCGGGAGGAGGGAGGCGAGGGAGGGAGGCGGGAGGCGCGGGAGGGGCGGGCGGAGGAGGGAGCCGGAGCACGCGGTGCCGGAGGAGGGAGCCGGGAGGTAGGCGGAGGAGGGAGGCGGGGAGGAGGGAGGCGGGCGGAGGAGGGCGGCGCGGGAGGAGGGGCAGGAGTGGAGGCGGCGCGGTGAAGGGGAAGGGGAAGGGTTAGGGCGCGGGGGGAAAAATAGGGCGCGGGGGAAACGGCGCCGGGGGAAAAAACGGGCGCGGGACGGTCTTTTCGCTCCCGAGTGTTTTAATTTTAAAACACTCGGGAAAAATTGTTATTTCCCGAGTGTTTAGTAGAACACTCGGTAAAATTATTTGTACCGAGTGCTTATAGCGCTTACCGAGTGTCTTATGAAATCCCGAGTGTTTCCATATAGACACTCGGTAAAAATATAGACACTCGGGAAACAAGCAGTTTCTGGTAGTGAGTACTCCTGAGAGTACATACTCCCACTTTTTATGTACAACTTGAATCGTATGATGATACTCTCTATCTATTTAAGCATACTCCAGTAATGATTATAAGATACCCTAAAGTGAGTTATATGAAAATTTTCATTAAAATCCAATTTTATAGCAAAATTTATGTATATACTTCTTTTATATATGAAAAGGAGTATATAGCAAAAATAAAGAACTCAAATGATTTTTTAATCAAATCATATTGGAGTATCTTATAATTGGTATTTAAGTATAATAAAAGTAATAAAAAATATAATATATTTGTTTAAATGATATATTGAAAGTGATAGTACGTACTCCCAGGAGTACAAAATGAGTATCCGATATGTATATATGTGTGTGTTGGTGTCCACAGGTAACACAATAAGTGACATATAAAGAATGAAACAATTTTTTGGTAGTATACAAGGAATTCATCTAACTAGATAAGGCAGGGCATACAATAGACGGGTTAAGTTAGTGTATCTTAACACCGACTTTTGGATGGATCGGATGGGACACTGCTAGTCTACTACTGCACTAGCTATAGTTCAACCACGCAAAGTTTAATGGCATATCGTTAGTTAAGTTTAATGGCATATCGTTAGTTAGGATAGCATGTGCACCACTACTGCAGTACTGCTGCCCTCCCCAGATCTCCCACATTTAGCCCACTAAATACGCATCATGCTTTAACCACAGCATCAAGGACTAATGAGTACTCATGACATTGTCTAATCAACCCACCACCGCCATTATCCCTCTAATCATCACGAGGTGCACTTTTTGTACCATGTTTGACAGTTGCATTTGTCAAAGCTTACTCTTAGCTAAATAATAATACTCATGTTGCTACTATACGAGAATTGCAAGGGAGAACTACTGAAATTCTCGCACGTACGTACTACGTATTGCTTGTATAACTGTGTTGCCCTTTTAATCAAACATTAGAACTGGCAATAATTTTCCTGCTCTTGCTTACTACTACGAGATCTTAATTAGTGCGCGCACTGTAACGGGCACCATATACAGAGGTACCAAATGAACCAAACGCAGCAAATTTTTCAAGCAAAAATTAATCAAAATTGACGGTAAAGTTCTAAAATAAACATGTGGGAGATCTCAGGGTAGGGGGTGTTAATGTATGAAATAACAATGAGTTAGAATAGAAGAATAACACCTCGAGTTTTACGCTTGATATGTATTAAGGTCTTGTTTGGAACATATGAATTAATTATACAAAAATCCAGTGAGAATTTTATATTGTTTCCTATGAAATTCTTGCAATATTCCAAGCACTAAAATGGTTTAGACCAAACACTAAATAGCACCAATGTATTTACAAAAAAAACATACATGAAGAAATTGAGTATATGAAGTTATGAACGGAACTACGTAAACACATTAAAATTATTAGAACAATGTACTATTTGAAATCAATACAAAGTAAACATAGTATTCGAAATAGTAATGCAAAGTTAACTTTCCATCTCATAAAGATGCGATGGCATTAGGACCACCCCATTGCGCGCCATAGTTGGTTTATTCCAAAGGAGGCTTTAAGCCTCGTTATCATGAATTAATTGGCACAAGGTTACGAGTCACTTAGTATAGTCTTCGATGTCACTTACATAGCTTCAATTTTTTTAAGAAAGTAAGTAGCTTAATTCAGCAATAGTACAAAGCTTAGGAAGCATGTGGCACAAAAGATGAGCAGGAAACCGAACACCAAGGTGATAAAAAGCATCATGATCATCACCATTGCATGGACGACAACCATAACGCCACGTGCCACACTTCACCAGCCATCCATAATTTAAGTATCCCCTGCCTTTAGGGGATAAATAAACTAGTCGTTCGGACGCAACCATGGGCTGCCTAGCGTACTAGCGCTTGTCGGGCAAAGGGAGGATGGAAAAAGAAACTGTAAAATGCTGGACATGATCCAAGCTAGCACTAGCACTAGCACTAGCACTAGCACTATGATAATCAAAAAGCATAGTAAAGAAATTAAAGGGCCTAACCAAATGTTGGTCCATTAGAGCATCCATTTGTATTGTGGCTAGCTGCTAGAAGTCGAACTAGTAATAGAGTTGCCAGTTTAGCTCACTACACTTATCTCTTGCTTCTGTACCAAATGTCATGTCATGGAGTCCTAGGTAGCTAGGCTACTGACTGCTCCTTATCTTCACCGACCCATCAAAGCAACAAAAATAAGGGTCCACATACTCTACTAATTTTTTTATTAAAAAAAGATGGTAAATGTCCCATTGGAGATTCAAAGGATCACTTTGATTTTGTTTCCCAATGAGAAGGATGATGTAGGGGTTAGGGTTTTGAAGCACCATTGCATTACATGTGTTCATGAGCTTACCGACAAAGTCTAGAACTTGCAAGCTACAACTTTGCACGTCCACCAAACCAAACCAATTATGTAAATCCTTGAGGCCAGTGGGCACCATTTGGTTGTAGGCTTAGCCCATGATTGTTTCCTTGTGTTCGTGTTAAAACATCGTAATGTTTCTGCAAGATTCCTGAAAACGACTACAGGACTCCTGCATTCTAAAGTGGCTCTTTGCTTACATGGAGATATGTGTAATGCAATTTATAATTCATAAACTTCCTCTCCATGCATAGCAAGTTCCCCCCTGTTGAATGTTCGGCCTATCATGCACATGCATGTGCGCGCGTCCCTCACATAGAAAACACCGCGAGTCCCTTGAAAAAACAGCCCTAGAAATATTAGCCATTTGTCTAGCCTCGGAAAAGCCCTGAAACATTTCTGGTTCCTAGATACTTGGGCACTCGTGCATGTAACACACTTGCATGACACCAAGGGCACACTACTACAGAACACGTCATCACAGACGGTTCGGAACCGTCATCACAGACGGTTTTCGAATCGTCTATATTTATACGTCTGTGATAACAGCGCTTACTACGATAGGTTCAAAACCGCTCGTGATAAGTCTTATCACGACGCGGTTTTAACGTAAACCGTCTGTGATAACCACTTTATCACGACGGTTTCGTTAAAAACCGTCAGTGATAATCACTATCACTGCACGGTTTACTTTAAAAACCGTCAGTGATAAGTGGTTATCACGCACGGTTTTAAAGAAACCGTCGTGATATGTCTAGTATCACGCAGGCGGTTTTCTTTAAAATCGTCTGTGAAGGCTATTACCACGACGGTTTTATGTTGAAACGATGCGTGGTAATAGCCTTCACGACGGTTTCAACATAAAACCGTCTCGTGGTACCGGCGACCCTAGCTACATTGTTTCTGTTTTTGGCCACCTCGGAATTGCTAGCCATGCCCTCTGAAAACAAGCATGTACAAAAAGATACATCGCAGAGAATCAATTGTTGACAACTCAAATTGACCATTACTCAAAATAAATTAATAAAGATCGAATTTGTTGAAGTATTTTTGCTATAGTTGTACAATTGGATTACAATTAAATCAATTGTTTGCGTGAATCTCGGGTGGCGATGGAGTGAAACTCTCCTTTGTTAACTATTTACATCATGATAAAGGTGCATAGCTGCCCTCGAACTTCCACGAGCTCTTGCAACGAGTCCATATAAATCTATTATCAAACCACGCGCTAGGTCAAGAAAAATGGTAAGGATATATATTTGAATTTACAATTACAAAAAATTATTTCGAGATTGACAAACCTCCTGATTCTTCATCTTAGCACTAATGATTTGTCGCATATGATGGCAAGCGTAGAATGCACATAGCTCATCATTTTTTGTCAAGCGGCCTTTGCAAAATAGAATTACATATGTACGTATAGTCATTGAAGACAAATTTTTATGAAGTATGATATATATAGGATTAGTGTGTTGTAGCGCATCGGAAATTTAAATCCCGTGTTAGTTGGTATTGGATCCATCAGATCTTCCTTGTTGGCTAACATAGGAGATGAGCGAACTACATAATTGAAAAAGTTATCCTCGGGCATTTCAAGCGAAGGAAGACTACAATAGAGTTATGTATGGAGGAAATGATCATACTTGTCGAGTATTCCTTGCGAGAATCTTCAAGTCGTGATCGCTTCGACTAGGGAATCAAGATATATCACAGTTGTTCCTCTTGGGTATAATGACTAAAAGGATCCAAAGGTACCTACTCATGTATGTCGCTATAACTATTAAACCTAAGTACAAATGAAATTTGAATAGCAAATAGTGAAGCACTTACCCACGGTTGTAGGGCACCAAGATGTAGTCCTTGCGATTACGAAGAAGCAATGACGTCGTTATATAGTTCTCGGCGAAGGTCGCGTCGCTTGGATGGTTTGCATAGATACCACATGTGGGTCGAGGAAACCACGGTTCTCGCCCTTCCCGCATTTTTCATCATGTATCTATACATAAGCAATGAGTTGCGATATTTATCGGTATTACATGAATGTAGAACTTGATTGTACACACTTACGATGTCCAACATCGTAGAAGAGGCGTCGAGGGCTTCGAGATTGAATAGGTTGAATAAGTCGTTGAACCCCACCACGGTTGCGGCCCGTTGAAGAAATGCTCATCCTTGTATGCGACGGTGATTCGATGATCGCACCCTTCTTTGCGGTATTCCGCAAGTACCGTGCATGCAAAGCCCGACAAGCAAATCCAACGTAGGCTAATTGTGCGTTAGAGCACAACGGTTTTCCGATGGAGTACTTCCGTGCTTCGGGACTTGGGAGGCGGCTTAATGTTCGCCGATTTTGCCTTAACGATTGGCGGCGTCTTCTGCGAGATGACTCGGGAACCGATACGGTAGCACGCTTTTGTTGTTCCTTCGCGTCTTCTCCACGGAACCGGCGAGGTGGCCTTCGAGGCGAAATATGAGGTGGAGTCATGGAGGGTTCCGTTGGAGAGGAATGGTCCTGTCGAGATTGCGGCACCTTCTGGTCCAGGCGATGTCCGTCTTGGGCCACCGGATAAAACCGTACACGGCATCCCCTAGTGTTGTGATCTCTTCGTTGCGAATGTCCAATGGGGACGGCCATGAAATGTTGATGTACCATGTCCACCTCCACCCTTGCGTAACCATGCGCCACCTAGACACCGTCTTTGCATCGCTCCTTCTGGTATGGATGCACCATCCCCGCCCACCTCAATAGGAATGGACCCAACTAACCTCGCTTGGAGCTTGCGGCCGTCGGCTCCTACAAAGCGATCGCAATTAGCTAAGGCGCCCTATAGGTCTATCTTTGGTGCATTCCATAGATGTACATTACCTTGATGCGGTCTATCGGTGGTTGGTCGTCGTCATGTTCAAAATTATGCGTGGGCGCCGACACTACTCCGATGTCGAGGACTTGTTCCCGCAATAACGGGCGGCTTGCGGTCGGTTGCGAGTACTTGATTCAATTGATCCCGCAAACTTGCTATCCGCCCTGAAATTACGCCTTAAGCGGTTCCAACCGATTGTCGTACTCGCCTTGGATCTCTTCCTACTTCTATACATGAAGTAGTCGTCTGCATGAATCCATGTACCCAAGGTGCGTTAACCCCTTGCCTCGCGTGCGACCGGGTGCTCCTTGTTTCCTAGGGCCGTAGATAGTATATCCTTCTCCTGTGTTCTTGGAAGGAGCCTTCGAAGTTTGGGCAATCAATTCACGCCGCAAGAGGTCATCATGTTATTATAGTCACTATGAAGTTATGGACTTATAAACAAGTAGGTAGTTCGACATATTTACCACACGTTGGGACACTTCTTGGTCCGCCGGGTTTGGGAAAGTGACGCCATCGAGCGAGACTTTGCCTCGCTTTTAACCGTGCACGGAACGGGTGTGTGATATCGGAAATAGATTCTCCTCCTCCGCCTCCCATTGCGCGGATTTAGCCGCTGCACTGCCGTGCCGAGTCCGTGGGGTGAGTGTTTCGTGCTGGATTGCTTTGTGCGCGCACTTTGCTCCTTAAATTCATCCGTCGTCTTCATAGCCACAAAGGCGCCCATGTTTCAGCGTCAAGAATGGAAACTTCGTGAAGGGCGTCTCACTCTTGTTCACGTACTGCGTGACAAGAACGCTCTTGAAGGTCCTCCACGCGTGACACATGGAGAGCAAGGCATGCCGTTCGACGCGTTTCATGTCTGTTTCTGGGATAGTGAACCTGCTTGAAAGGTCTTCCCACAGCACGCGTCTCTGATCTTTTGTCAGAGACTTCCACTTTGGTGTGGTGATAGGGACCTTTTCCCTTGCAAGTATCCCGCAGATGGTCCGGAATCTCGCCGCTGATGCCGGGGGACTCATAGGGACCCCAACGTCACTGACCTCCGTGATGGTCAGTCGGCCAGCAGGCAATTTCGATATTCCTCTACCATCTCTCTTATGTATCTGCGGCGTCGGTGACGGCGGCGAAGACGGCGCCTCTGCCATGTCCGGCTCGGTGGCCGGCGCGAAGACGGTGCCTCGCCATCTCGCTTACTTCCTATCTATATAAGTTACGTGCATAATTATTACATAGTATATAATATATGGGAAATTGCACAAAAAATATAAACAAATATAATCAACTGTCATTTGTGTCTCTTTAGCCCGTCTTTCTTATGTTTAGACAAATGAAAAGCTTGTTGATTTCGTAGTTGTTTGCATGACTGCATCTTTTCAGTGCTTAAAATTTTCAGTCCTTCTGTTCTGCTATGCTTCCATTAATTTCGAATCGAGCACCTCATTTGTATAAGGTGTATTAAGCTATAATGTGTGAAATCGTTTAATGTACAGAAATGGACGGCAACCATTAAGGAATAAGAAAAGGACAGGTTGACTCTGTGAGTATCGATATACGATTCCCACGTTTCTTCAGTTAATCTTTTAACAACTTTTATAATGCATATTTTTGTTTGGGCAGATTGTTGAAGCATTAAGCAATGCATATTTTGGACCTGATTACTCTCAGGTACAATGTTTGACCTATACTTGCTTTTCCAGATATTGTTAGCTAGATTTGCTTATAATCAATATTTCATACAGCCAAAGGATGCGGTGATCAGGTTACTTAGTGTTTTCTTTAATTTTGCAGTTGAGAGAAAACCATCATCTGAAGCATGGGGGTAGAATTCAGTTTGGTCTTTTCCTTAAGGTAATAGTTAAATAAATTAGCTTATAATATAAGATACAATTATGGAAAAGAAGGAAAGCGGACGGTAAGCCCCTTGTTCTATGTTCATAACTTAAAAGGGTATTGGAGTTGTTAATCACTCTTACAAATGGCTGCTCCAGGATTACACTCCATATTCATGTCAAAGGTCATCTCGCAACGCTTTGGTGTTGGTGGTCACCATGGTTGCCCTTATCGACATTTTGGGTATAATCTCATTCTTATAGTCTCCTTTTAGACAATAATTAATGAGTAGATAAGCACTTATCTTTTTGTGGTTACTCTGAACTTTCTCGTTAGCATTAGTTGCTTAACAAAGTTGTCTTAAAATAATGCCAAACACTATTAGCTCCCATTTTCATTATATAATAACATGCGATCGTTTCCTCTTTGCGGACACATGTCTTCTTCTTTTTATTTAAAAAAAACTGCTGTCCAATACTCTGCTCTTTTTTTTCCTTTTGGCAAATCTTGTCACTTTCATTGCTCACAACTAAACATTAATCTAATTCGTATTGAGATATCCTCTTCATGGTGATTACCAGTTAGCCTAGGATGTTGCTATTTTGAGGGCCTGAAGCATTTCTTATCAACATTTCAATTTATTCTCTCTCAACCACGAAGAAGACACGGAAATATCAATACAACTTAGATGTTTATCCTTGCCATTTGTTATCATTAACAACTTGATAGCTATCGTAGTTTCCACATCACAAGACTACCGGACATGTCACGGGTCCTACAGAGTCGTCCATTGGTCCACCATCTGCGCATGTCACATCTGTTTCTTAAGGAGAGTCTTGCTTATGTACAAAAGTCAAGCGTCTAGAACCACTAGCGAGGGGTGAAAAACGGCAAGCAACCGAAAGTACATTTTTATTAACTAATGCAATTCAACATTACCCGAGCGGTGGAATCGAGCTTACCGAGGTGGCGGTGGCGGAGGTGGCCGGGCTCGGGAGGCGCGGGTCGGGAGGAGGGGCGCTGGTCGGGAGGCGCGGGTCGGGAGGCGTTCGGAGACAGGCGGCGGGCTCGGGAGGCGCGGGTCGGGGAGGAGGGGCGCCGGGTCGGGGAGGCGTTCGAGACGAGGCGGCGGGCTCGGGAGGCGCCGGGTCGGGAGGAGGGGCGCCGGGTCGGGAGGAGGCGCGGGGGTCGGGAGGCAAGATAGGGCGTTCGAGACGATAGGGTTAGATCAAAACCCTATCGTCTCTCGAACCTTATATAGTCAACACGCATCACGACGGTTCTAGAGGGAATGCGTGATGCGACACATCCTGAGCACTTCCCTCTAGAACCGCTGCGTGATGTTTTCTAGAGGGAACCGTGCGTGATGTGTACGCGCATACGAGCGGTTCTATTTCCGCAACTGTCAGTGATAATTGCCTATCATAGACGGTTACAAATAGAACCGTCGTGATAGGCCCGCCGCGCTAAAGATAGCCTGACAGACCCAACACAGACGGTTCCAAAGGAACCGTCTGTGATGGGCCGTCTGCTATAGCCTCTTTTGTAGTAGTGGCAGATCCAGCAATCAGACAAGATTGTACAGCCGCCCGAGGTAGCCTGCACCGCCGGTACCCCCTGTTCGTGGGCGCTCACTACTACAAGAAAAAGTTAATACTGGACGTCTCATCACAGACGGTTGACCAAAACCATCTGTATTAAATACAATCACATACGGTTTTGGTTTAGCGACCGTCTGTGTTACCGACTGCACTAAAACCATCTTTGAAGCGGTAATACCACAGACGGTTCGTGATGAAAACCGTCTATGATACTTTACCGTCTGTGACTTCCCATCCTCATCACGGGCAGTTTGTATTAAAAACCATCTATGATAAGTATCTCTTTGTATTAAAAACCGTCCGTGACTCTGTGACTTTACCATGACTTGAAATGTCTAACTCCCTGATTTTACCATGACTTGATAGCTTTTTTCACAGATGGTTATTGTTCAGAGCCATCTGTGATAGATTTTTTCACAGATAGTTCAAAAACCATCTATGATGATCTCATAGTATCACTGACACATAAAATCAGACGGTTCAGAAAACCGTCTCTGATGACGATTTTGAACTGTTTGTCATTACCTTTTCTATAGTAGTGGCTGATACCTCCATTCCCCCTTCCCCTCCGGCCTTCGCTTGCCATGAAGCCGCCAGCGTCGAGCTCGTGTCGACTGCCACACCATGCCACACTGCCACAGCCCACTCCCCACTTGGCAACCCATAACTGGCCACACCATGCCACAGGCCCATCAAGAGTCAAGACTCCCCTAGGGAAGGGGAATTGGAGGCAGGGGCGTGGGGCTAAGGCGACGCACGGTGGGGGCACACTAGCGTGGGTGCATGGTGCCTTGTGGCGTCAGTCGTCGGCTGAGAGGGGCACAACTCCCACCTCCTAGCGCGATCTAGTGGAGAGGATGGCGAGGTTGAGCGGAGTGGGCAGCACAACGACTCTGTTGAGGACGCCGAAGGGGAGAGGAGCAGAGGGGGCCAAGGCACTCCCCATCCAACCTCCTCCCAAAGCCCCATCCCCCAATCGACACTCCCTAGTGCGGGAGTGGAGTGGAGCGGGCAGCACGGAGCTGGCGGGTTGCGGCTGAACCCTAGCACGGCAGTGCGGGCCGCGCTGTGGTGGAGCAGGCTAGCAGCATGCGTCATGGCTAAGTGGGCGGAACAGGCTACGCCTATGGCAGAGCGACATGCTGGCAGCAACAACGAGGTAGTAAGTGATAAATGTTCCTCTCAAATCTTCATGCCCATCTCAAATTGATTATTTAGTCATTGATGCTTCGATCAAGTCCTTGATTTTATTTATGATGGTTCTATTGTAGAAATTTCTTGAATGAGATTATATCACTGTTGATTTGTGAAATATTATGTAGCATACTTATGGATTAAGTTTATGTATGGTGTTCTTTGCCCTTGATTTGTTCTTTCCAAAGTTCTACTAAACAATCACCATAAATGAGTAACACGAGTGCTTAATGCATCTAGGATGTTTGCATATTCCAAAGGATTCATTTTGTTAGTCCGTTGAGCACTAGCTTGTTCTCTAAAAAAGGTTAGTTGAGCAATAAAGTAATTAAAACATGAGAGCTTGAACATATTATTATTTCATAGAGCGACACACCGCATTGAGCCAGCCAGTGAGGTCCTAGTAATTGAATCCTAGCGGCGCATGGTGAGATGACAGCACACCCGATGAAGAAGAGCAGTCCGGTGAGGCAATGAGGCACGTCATACCTAAGATTCAATCCTAGGTCCGCCACTGCATGACACGTTGTATGGGCCCACACGAGAATACGAAACCATTTCGAAGCTAACACTTTCTTGGATATATGCATGCATGGATCGTCGTCGACACAACTTCACATCAGCATTGGCTCACTACACACGTTAATTAGTAGTAAGCAGGTAGCTCGTGTATTTGCACGACTAGATTTGTTTTAAAGTTTGTAGTATGCAATGATCTCTACTACTTAAAAGAAGGAATTGGTGGTGGTCCGTCCTCCCACCATCAATCACGTCCGTCAGATCAACCATAAACTAACGGTCCGGATTAACTCACAGCAAGCACTAAACCCTTAAAGTTTTAACTTATGAATGACTAGAGAGATTGATGAGCTGTAACAACATATTTTATGCCAAAAATAATTTTTCGTTGCAACGCACGGACACATGACTAGTATAATTTAGATGTTTAAGAATATATTTACGTATCTTATATACTATTTAGATTTTAAAACATCATAAATATTAGAAATAACAATAGAAGCTTGATGGAAAATACAACTTGAAGATTGTAATCGAAGTATTAACTTTAATGGAAGAAAATCATTGAGCACAATAATTTATTGGGGTTCTTAGAAATGTAGCTGCATGTCCCCATTCTGACTCTATTAGTTACTCCCTAGTCTTCCTCCATTAATTACTTTTTTCCAAAATGTATGCAAGCACATGTACCTCTATTTAATCTCAAGCAATATGTTGATTATATGTGCGGCACATTATCATATTAGTTTACATGGTATTAGAATACATTGCTCACGTATAAACAAATGCACCATGGGCGACCTACCTTGAACTTATCATCTCTAACAGCCTGGCTGCCCCACCGAGACGTGTGTCGTCTATATCTACTCGTCGTCACAGCTTTTTCGCTTCAACTTCCAACATCAAGCCCAATTCTTGATTCATGCAATGTGTCTTCCAATGCAATATTCTACCACATGGTTATCTTATTCTTCTCTCTAATTAATTATTAATGTTGACCGTTGTGACATGAAACACACTCTTTATGGTGACATCGAGCTTATTCCCTACGACTGCTCCATCTCTACTTCAAGCTCTTTGTTCCTCTTCTTCTGTACGCCTGTACTTCTATTTGTATAGATGCATTCATGCATAAACACATGCATGATGTTATAGGTGCTCGATGTCCCCATCTTCGACGTTGACCAACTCAACATTGTGGCTTCCTCACTAACCGCGACGACCTTCCATCTTCACTGATGTCGGCATGTCTGCTTTAACCGTAGTCTAACGATATGGAGAATCTTCTCATCATTCCCAGTGATGGCGTGCCCCTCACCAGTGATGGTATCCTCCGAGCTACACGATGGCCTCATATCATCCATAGCTTGTTTTCAATACAAAGCTTCATCTCCTCTCTGCCAGGGTTTCCCTATCATCGAGCTTATTTGGCTACTGACTTTTTCAACAACGCTGACGCTAACCACTCGTCGTCGCGACCCATGGCTCATTCGAATCTGGCCTTTCTCTTCAATGGTGATAAGAATTATTGACCAGGTCAACATTTTCGATCAAAATTAGAGTGTCTGTCAAAGCAGGCCCACATATCAGATGCTTACTCTATAACGGTTATGAACCTACAACTAGTATTTAAAGAAATCCTAATCCCCTTTACTACAGCCAAACTAGTCGTAGGCCAGTTTGAGTCAGGAGACGACCAGTTATGGACACTATATGACCAGCTATGCAGTTTTGGGTCATCCCTGACTAGCAAACTGGTTGGGAGACTGTCGGGACCCAAATATGCAAATATGGACCCTCTGTGTATTCTGCACTAATCCAGGATCACGCTAGTGCACACAGTGTCAACATTGATGAAATATCACATCCATACAACGAATATAAGAATAAATGAGTACCTTTGAATAACAAATAACTGTTGGGACCTTACGGTCGAGTTTTACATTTATTAAGCCATGCAAGGCTGACAATAAAGAAATAAACTGCAGCGAAAACGAAATAAACTCCGGTGGCTCCCATCAATTTACCACAGGCAACTGACTGGGATCAAGACCCTAACGTTCAACCTTCGTAGAATTCCTCTTCAAAAGCAGGCGACGACTCCTCCACTTCTGTTGGTTTGTTTAGCAAGAGTGAGTACACACCGTACTCGCAAGTCATACCACAGAATGCAATTTATAGATGATGGCTTATTCCAAAGGAATGGCTTTTGTGGTTATTTTGCAGAAATGCAACATTTGCAATTGAATACAAATAATAGATTGAAAGCGTAATTCAAAATAAATAGACAATAATAAGTTAACAATTGATTTCACAAAGGACACACAGTCTAATCAAGTTCTTTCACACAGCTGAACAAGTTATCTCACACAGCTGACCCTTCCCAATTGTTTTATGAAAATCTACCCTCGTGTGAAATTCCGAGCATGTCCATA
Source organism: Hsuehochloa calcarea (assembly GCA_036346395.1). Taxonomy (NCBI): domain Eukaryota; kingdom Viridiplantae; phylum Streptophyta; class Magnoliopsida; order Poales; family Poaceae; genus Hsuehochloa; species Hsuehochloa calcarea. The sequence continues at coordinate 36,685,981 of CM070597.1, forward strand.
ACCGAGGCGCGCTATTCGAATAGATTGGTTTAAACACTCTGCGAGAGGTTGTACACTTTACCCACACGATGAAACCAACGGATCGAGTTGATCACAACAAAACCTTTCAGAGACTTCATCTCAAACAATGACACTCTGGTGTGCTTTACTGCCGTCCAATTTGTACACACAGCCCTTGGAACGACACACACCATTGGACAGGGATGCAATGAATCGTCCCGCGATGTGACATATCACACCTCCACCCATCACATAGCTTAAATACAACCTGAGTTGTCAATGTCAAGACTCCATAACATACTAAGTCGGGCCCACCCATACTAGGCATGTGGTCGTGCAGAAGGCCCAGTTCAATGGCGCACAAAGTTAAGTCCTTAATTGACCAAGGCAAGACTTCCAGCTTTAACCCAAATCACAAAGTTTAATAAGCACACAGCTCCACCATTCACACGAATCCACCACTTGCCTCGGTCTAAATCTTTTCCCACCTGTTGATTAAGTGCAACACATGCCATCAACGAGTAATAGCACACAAGACACACAGATTCATCACACGTTCCATAATCACTTAGTCAAGTTTATAATTGCAACTCTCACATGAAATGATGACTCGTGGCATGGCTAAGCAGTCTAGTCGTATCTAACCAACCCACGTTGGTGCTACAATAATACCAACTAATAATTAATCAACCTAGGGTGACAAAAGATCATGGCATACAATAGACAAGGTGACATAACAATTTGGATTAATAACTACACCCAAAAGCATTTAAATAAATACTTGAAATAGAATGCAATACATTGAAACAAAGTATTTTGAAAACTGGGTTCAAAATGATCAAAGGTATAACTTGCCTTGGAATAGATCTAGATATTGGTCTTGGTCTTGAGGTGCTCCTTCTTCTGCAAAATTCCCCGAAGTATCGACGTCTACTCGCAAACGAGACAAAAGAAACAAAACAAATAAATAACAGAGGCAAAACAAACTCCAAAAATCAAATAAAATTCATAAATAAATAGATCTGAATTTTATATAAATTTACAAATTTGAATGGGCTCAATCGGAGTTCGGATGCAAAAGATATGGGCTTTGGAAGATTGGAAAATCAATTAAACCCTAAATTGGATTTTCTCGAATTTCCCGAATTAATTTTATAAAGGAAAATCGAATTATTGCGCAATGCTTGCGTCGGAGAAATTTCGGAAAAAGAATTATATTTAAAAGAAAAGCGGCAGTGGGCCCCATCGTCGGTGGCTCGGCCACGCGCGGCCGGGTTCACCGAGCCACTAAGATTTGGCCCGATGGATCGAGCCACGCGGACGCCAAGTGGTCGCCACGCAAGCGACACGCGAAGCGCGAGGTGATGTGGCGCCGGCGTGGCTGCGTGCGACGTCGCACACAAGCGGCGCTCTGGGACCGAGGGCTCGCCGGCGATTAGGCGGCGAAGTCGGCGGCGGCGGCACAAAATGAGATGATGAGGGTGGTGCGGTCGCTTGGGTGGGTGGCGAAGGTGCTTGGGCGGCAAGGTTTACCGACGGTGGAGCGAGACGCAGCGGCGGTGGCGGCGGTGTTTTGTCGGACGAGTCGACAACGGAGGAGGAGGCAATCGCGCGGTGGGCGAGGGCGCACTGTAGCCGAGGTTGTTGCGATCCCAAGGCGTTGGTTGCGCGGCGAGGAAGCTCGAGTCGGAGGATTTCACCGGCGACGAGGTTGCGGCCGAGGTTGGTCCTTGCGGCAATGCGGCAACGTGCGCCAGTAGAAGCGCGCTTAGGGTTTTGGTGGAGAAGGTCGGGCGGAGCTTAGGTGCGAGGTTCGGCTTTAAATAGGCGGGTCGAGGCGAATCCGCGGCGAAACGGCGGCGCGGTTGCGGGCGTCGCGAGCTCGGACCCGAGTCGGGTTGAAGACGATCTTGACGCAGCGAGGCGGCCCACCGGTCGGCGAGCAGCGAGCGGCGCGGCGGCGCGGCGGCCGGCGATGGAGATCCCGCGGTGAGCAAGCGAGGGCGACGCGAAGCGCGAGCGTCGCGATCGCGCCAAGGGGACACGCGGCGGAGATCCAGCGGGCAAGGCGGAATGGGTCGGGAGTGGGCGGGCGATGGAATAGTCTTGGGCTTCGCCCGATCGTTCAAGGATTTAAAATAGGTTTTTCTTTTAAATAAATCCAGAAAATGCAAATAGCAATTAGAAAATAGCAAATGACTTTGGAAAAATTCCAGAAAATTCTATAAAATATATCCAAGCATATAGAATCTAAATAAAATAGTTTTGACAATTGTTGATGTTGGAATTAAGCACATTAAATCAATTTGTCCTTAAAGTCCATATTAAGCTTTTTAAATTAATATTCAAATAAATCCAAATGATGAATTTTCTTGCTACCAATATTTAAAAGATTTTCAAAGCTCTGAAATTTGGGATGTTACAAACCTCCCCTTAAGCGAATCTCGTCCCGAGATTAGGCTAGCTAGAGAAAAGGCTAGGGAACTCGGTTTTAACTCTTCTTCACGTTCCCACGTTGCTTCTCCTTCTGAGTGGTTACTCCACTGGACTTTGCAGAAACGAACGGTCTTGCTTCTGGTGCGGCGCTCTGCGACATCCAAAATCTTGACAGTCGCTCTTTGTATGTGAGATCTTCCTTGATTCAATTGACTCCAACGAGTGCGCTCTTACACACGAAGACACTTCTTGGTGAGAGACATGAAAGACATCATGCACTCCGCTAACGATCGTGGTAGCTCCAAGCACGCAACTTCTCCACGGCGTTCCAAAACCTTGAATGGACCCACATACCTTGGAGCAAGCTTCCCTTTGGTGTGGAATCTCTTAACACCTCTGAGCGGAGTAACTCGAAGATACACAAAATCCTCTGGTTCAAAGCTGAGGTCACGACGACGATTATCGGCATAACTCTTTTGCCTGGACTGGGCTATCTTTAACCTCTCTCTGATCATAGCAACTTGTTCTTCGGCCTCCTGGATAATATCTGGCCCGAACACTACACGTTCAGCTGTCTCTGACCAATTCAACGGAGTTCTGCAGCACGACCGCATGAGCTTCAAATGGTGACATCTGCAAACTGGCTTGATAACTGTTGTTGTACGAGAATTCTGCATACGGCAAACTTTTATCCCAACTGGTAGCATTAGCTAAGGCACAGGCTCTTAACATGTCTTCTAAAATCTGGTTGACTCTTTCAGTCTGTCCATCCATGCATGGATGATAAGCGATCAAATTCAGATGAGTTCCTGTGGCTTCATGTAGACTCGCCAAAAGCGAGAGGTGAATTGAGATCCTCGATCCGACACTATCTTCTTAGGCACACCGTGCGGTCGACGATTTTGTCATATACAATTCCGCCAAGCGGTCTCTGAGTAAGTGGTCTTAGCGGTAAGAAATGGGCAACCTTAGTTAAGCGATCCACTATTACCCAAATCGAATCATATCTGATTGAGTCTTGGGTAAGCGGTAATAAAATCCATACCGATCTCTTCCCACTTCCATTCTCGTATCTTTAGCGGTTGTAGCAAACCTCGCCGGTCTCGATGCTCTGCCTTTACTTTCGACACACGTCGCATAAAGCAACGAACTCGCGACGCCTCGCTTTAAGTTTGGCCACCAAAACTTATTCTTAACATCCCGATACATCTTAGTGCTTCGTGGTGAATTGAATACTTTGAGTCATGGGCTTCCTTCGTAATCGGTTGTCTTAATCCATCCATATCCGGTACACGAATCGCCCATTGATCCACAAGATATCCCGATCATCTATGGTGAAGTCTTTAAATTTTCCTTCCGACATCTTCTTCTTGAGATCAAGAAACTCGTAATCCTTAGGTTGAGCTTCACGAACTGCTTCTCCAGAGTAGATTGCACTTCCAAATTGGCCACAAATCCTTCCTAACAACTTCTAGTCGTAGCTTCGGAATTCCTCCCAAGTTCCGGCAAATCTCTTTTACTTCGAGCATTGCGGTAGCTTTTACGACTCAAAGCATCTCGCAACTACATTGGCCTTACCAGATGGTAATGGATTCCAAGATTATAATCCTTTATTAATTCCAACCATCTTCTCTGCCTCATGTTCAAATCGATCGAGTGAATATGTACTTCGTGCTCTTATGATCTGTGTAGACTTCACAATGATTCTGGATGAGATAATGACGCCAAATCTTCAAAGCATGCACTACTGCAACTAGTTCCAAATCATGGGTAGGATAGTTCTCTTCATGAGGCCTTAATTGCCTTGACGCATAGCGGCACGCTCTTCCTTCTTGCATAAGGACACATCCTAATCCTTGACGCCAAGCATCACAAGAGATATCAAAATCCTTACTAATATCCCAAGAAAACTAGCATCAAATTTGAAGTCAAACGTTTCTTCAATTCTTGAAAACTTTCTTCACAAGCTGGGGTCCAAATAAACTTCTTCTCTTTCTTCAACAATTGCGTAAGAGGCTTAGCAATCGTTGAGAATCCTTCAATGAAACGACGATAGTATCCTGCCATTCCCAAGAAACTACGAATTTGAGTAACCGTCTTGGGCTGCTCCCAATTCATTACAGCTTTAACCTTCCGGGGTCAACTGCTACTCCTTCGGCTGTCATCACATGACCGAGAAAATCAACTTTCTTCTTCCAAAAGTCACACTTGCTGAACTTGGCATACAACTGATGTCCTCTGAGCTTCTCTAGGATTAATCTCAAATGTCCTGTATGTTCTTCTTCTGACTTTGAGTATACCAAAATATCATCAATGAATACTACCACGAACTTATCCAAATATTCCATGAATACTTTGTTCATCATGTTCATAAAATAGACAGGGGCATTAGTCAATCCAAAAGACATGACTAAAAACTCATAATGTCCATACGGGTTGAGAAAGCGGTCTTTGGTACATCCTTAGGACAAATCTTCAATCGATGGTAACTTTGATCGTAGATCGATCTTGGAGAATACTCGGCTCCTTTCATCCGTCGAACAAATCATCTATTACGGGCAATGGGTACTTGTTCTTGATGGTGACTTCGTTGAGAGAACGATAATCGATACACATTCTCATACTTCCATCTTTCTTCTTGACGAACAAAACGGTGCTCCCCATGGCGGCGAACTAGGTCTTACAAAACCTTTCTCCAAGAGTTCTTCTATCCGCTTCTTCATTTCCACAAGTTCATCGACCGCATCCGATAGGGTCTCTTGAAATTGGTGCTTTGTTCACGCACTAGATCGATGACAAACTCAATGTCACGGTCGGTGGCATTCCGGCAACTCTTCCGAAATACATCCGGTAATCTCGACTACAGTGTACGCTCTTCCAAAGAAATCGTCTTGATCGTTGACTACCAAATGTCCATCACGCATCGAGGTGGCTAGAAATTCAACTTTCTTTCTGTGGTATCCTCAATTGTCACGGCTCTTGGCCACAATCTAGCATCGCTTTATGTTTGGATAATCAATCCATACCAAGGATGACATCTATGGTCCGAGTGTCTAGAACTATTAGGTTGGCTAGAAACTCAACTCCAACTATGAGTAGCCTAGCTCCTAAACATCCAACTTTAGAACTTAGCTCGCTCCAGCGCATCGGACTAACAGAGTATGCTTAAGATGCATAACTTCCAATTTGTTCTTAGTTGCAAAAATTCCAAAACAAACGAATCTAAGCTCGTAATCAAACAGTAATCGATGCAGTCTTGAATTTACTAGGAACTTACCCAAGATAACGTCATGTGCTTCTTGGGCTCCTTCTAGAGTGACGTGGTTGACACGACCTCGACCACCGATGGCGGTGCTCCTCCGGATTGACCGGTAGCTTGAGAAGTTCCTTGATGGTTGCCTTGTCTCGCGTCTTGGCCGTGTGTTCCCAAGGTTGAAGCGTCATCGAGTGATAGTCCCATTCTGCGACATCGGTTGGCGAAATGCCCGGCCGACGCGGTGTAAAGCAAACTCGTTGTATTCGTGGGTTGCTTCTTGGATTGGGGTTGGTCGTGCGGGGTTGCGAAAGTTACGAGCAATCGGGCGAGTCTTGAAGTTGGTGCGGTGGTGCGCGAGTCGTGGTGGAAAACGGCTAAACTGCGGTGGAATCATTCTTGCCCTCACCGGGGTTGGTGACTTCCTTCCGAGCCATTCTCGCGCTTCGATGATCTTCCAATTCTTTGCGCTTATCCTCTAGAATCAAAGCCTTGTTGATCAACTCTTGAAAATCGGGAAAGGTGTGGGCGATCAAGTTGACTTGAAGTCCATGTTCAATCCTTCGAAACGACTGACGAGCCTTGTCGGTGGCGACATCTTCTGCGACATATCGAGCAAGTTGTGAGAACTTGTTGAGGTAATCGATCATCGACATTCCTCCTTGCTTGAGAGCACGAATTCATCCTTCTTGAGATCCATGATTCCTTCGGTACATGATATTGGCGGCGCGCCAGAACTCTTCCCAAGTAATATCTTGCGGCGTTCCATGCGCCAAGACAAAGTTTTCCACCATTCGGCAAGAATGCCTTCCATCCGTGAGAGGCGTCAGAACTTTTTCATGATCGCCGCATTGAGTGATCGCAGTTTTCTCTCAATGACACGGCCAATCATCGCCTTCTCTTGGTGAGACATGTCCGAAAAGGTTGGTGGACGGGTTCTCATAAACTCCGCCAACTTGATGATCCATTGTGACCATGAGCAAGCTGGGCTCCATTGTGATGTTGATTGTTGTTGCTCGTTATTCATAGCTTGCATCCGATTCATCATGGTGTACATCACCGGGTCCAGCCGTCATGAATGCTCCAAAATTCTGCAGATCGATCAAGGTGCTTGTGGTGGAACTGCTTCATGGGATTTGCTCCGCCCTTCGACATCGAGTATCGTAACCACTTGCGCAGCCTTGACGAGTCCGAACCATCCGTGAATCTCCAAGGGTTAGATAAGGTAGCAAGCACGAGATAAGTTGTAGAACTAAGCGGGGTAGGTAAAACCCAACATATTTTAAGAAAGCTCAACTGAAACTCTTATATTAATTAAGATAATAGTATGGCTTGCAACAAATGCCTAAGGGCCTTTGCAGCTCATACTTGCACACAAAATAAGGACGAACTTAAGCACACAAAACTACCGCCTAAAGGGCGACTCGAGACTTAAACCGCTAAGCTCAAACAACTCGAACAGACTACTCGATCAAATAGCCTCCGCAGCCTTGACGGTGCTCCCGCCTTCTGTAGACCTGAAAGTGAGCTGGCATCCTCGCAAACTGATCCCGATGTCCCGGGGATGGTGCAATAGGAGCAGTGTCCACAGTGCAGTCTTCTTTGGTGCTTCGCTCTGCGCCTCTGCGGCTCTTACCGGTTCACCGGTCCATCGCCTTCTTCAGGTCTTCCTCTTGATGTCTTCTTCGTGTCGTCCATAAAGAGTTTCTTCTAATATGGCGATCCTTTCTTGACTCTCAAGAGTCTCATAGGTACACTCCACTCAGAGCGGCTAACTCCAACGATTCCTCCCGAGCGTGGCGAATCGGCGAGATGCACGACGGTGGCGTTGTCTTCTCCTTCCGTGAGACGGAAAACGTGCGCAAGATCCACGCCGGAAGTGCGGGGATGATAACGAAAAACTATGTCATGAAGCTCTCGAGTAGATGTTGCGATCCTCGGGATGGCAAGGCGTGAAGACTCTGGATTGCTTCAATCCAAATACTCCTTCGAGCCGAGATGTTCAATGGTTTGCTTGCCTTGGTGCTCTGCTGGCGTGATGGTCAAATGGCGATCACTCCACGATCTCGGCCGCTCACAATCCAAGCACCGCCACGGTACAATGGACGATCGAAACCTCCAAGTACTTGTAGCAACTTCCAAAGCTCTACGGCAAGTCCTCCCTTGCGCCTCCATAACTCAAGACGAGGCATCCACAAGATGGACAAGGATATGAAAACAACTTTAAAACAATGGGAGAGAGAATTTCAAAATAGTTGAGTCAAGAGAGACATGAGATGAGTTAAGGAGTTCAATTAATCTTGTAAGTTAATTTTGCTTTAGAAAATAGTTTGGACTCACTAAGAACGGCCAATCTAACTAGGGTCAAGACCTACATCGGATGGCTCGATACCACCTCTGTCGGGACCCAAATATGCAAATCTGGACCCTCTGTATTCTCGCACTAGTCCAGATCACGCTAGTGCACACAAAGGTCAACATTGATGAAATATCACATCCATACAACGAATATAAGAATAAATGAGTACCTTTGAATAACAAATAATCTGTTGGGACCTTACGGTCGAGTTTACATTTATTAAGCCATGCAAGGTCGACAATAAAGAAATAAAGCAATGAAACGAAATAAACTCCGTGGCTCCCATCAATTTACCACAGCAACCGATCGATCAAGACCCTAACGCTCAACCTTCGAGAATTCTCTTCAAAAGCAAAGCGACTCCTCCACTTCATTGATTTGTTTAGCAAGAGTGAGTACACACCGCTATCGCAAGTCATACCACGTAATGCAATTTATAGATGATGGCTTATTCCAAAGGAATGGCTTCGTGGTTATTTTGCGAAATGCAACATTTGCAATTGAATACAAATAATAGATTGAAAGCGTAATTCAAAACAAATAGACAATAATAAGTTAACAATTGATTTCACAAAGGACACACAGCTAATCAAGTTCTTTCACACAATGAACAAGTTATCTCACACAAATGACCCTTCCCAATTGTTTTATGAAAATCTACCCCTCGTGTGAAATTCCCGAGCATGTCCATAACCGAGGACGCGGCTATTCGAATAGATTGGTTTAAACACTCTGCAGAGGCTGTACACTTTACCCACACGATGAAACCAACCGGATCAGAGTTGATCACAACAAAACCTTTCAGAGACTTCATCTCAAACAATGACACTCTGGTGTGCTTTATCGCCATTCAATTTGTACACACACTCTTGGAACGACACACACCATTGGACGGGGATGCAATGAACCGTCCCGCGATGTGACATATCACACCTCCAGCCCATCACATAGCTTAAATACAACCTGAGTTGTCAATGTCAAGACTCCATAACTTACTAAGTCAGGCCCAGCTCATACTAGGCATGTGGTCGTAGAGTAAGGCCCAGTTCAATGGCGCACAAAGTTAAGTCCTTAATTGACCAAGGCAAGACTTCCAGTTTTAACCCAAATCACAAAGTTTAATAAGCACACACTCCACCATTCACAGAATCCACCACTTGCCTCGGTCTAAATCTTTTCCCACCTGTTGATTAAGTGCAACACATGCCATCAACGAGTAATAGCACACAAAGACACACAGATTCATCACACGCCCATAATCACTTAGTCAAGTTTATAATTGCAACTCTCACATGAAATGATGACTCGTGGCATGGCTAAGCAGTCTAGTCGTATCTAACCAACCCACGTTGGTGCTACAATAATACCAACTAATAATTAATCAACCTAGGGTGACAAAAGATCATGGCATACAATAGACAAGGTGGCATAACAATTTGGATTAATAACTACACCCAAAAGCATTTAAATAAATACTTGAAATAGAATGCAATACATTGAAACAAAGTATTTTGAAAACTGGGTTCAAAATGATCAAAGGTATAACTTGCCTTGGAATAGATCTAGATATTGGTCTTGGTCTTGAGGTGCTCCTTCTTCCGCAAAATTCCCAAGTATCGACGCCTACTCGCAAAAGCGAGACAAAAGAAACAAAACAAATAAATAACAGAGGCAAAACAAACTCCAAAAATCAAATAAAATTCATAAATAAATAGATCTGAATTTTATATAAATTTACAAATTTGAATGGGCTCAATCGGAGTTCGGATGCAAAAGATATGGGCTTTGGAAGATTGGAAAATCAATTAAACCCTAAATTGGATTTTCTCGAATTTCCGAATTAATTTTATAAAGGAAAATCGAATTATTGCGCAATGCTTGCGCTACCGAGAATTTCCGGAAAAGAATTATATTTAAAAGAAAATCGACAGTGGGCCCCATCGCTCGCTGGCTCGCCCACGGTGAACTGGGTTCACCGAGCCACTGAAGATTTGGCCCGATGGACTGAGCCACGCGGACGCCAAGTGGCTGCCACGCAAGCGACACGCGAGCGCACGAGGTGATGTGGCGCCGGCGTGGCCGACGTCGCCACAAGCGGCGCGCGCCTGGGATCGAGGGGCTCGCCGGCGATTAGCGCGAGTCGGCGGCAAGCACAAAATGAGATGATGAGGTGGTGCGAAGTCTGCGGTGGGTGGCGAAGGTGCTTGGCGGCAAGGTTTACCGACGGTGGAGCGAGACGACGGCGGTGGCGGCGGTGTTTTGTCGGACGAGTCGACAACGGAGGAGGAGGCAATCGGCGAGGTGGGCGAGGCGCACCGGTAGCCGAGGTTGTTGCGATCCCAAGGGCGTTGGTTGCGCGGCCGAGGAAGCTCTGGAGTCGGAGGATTTCACCGGCGACGAGGTTGCGGCCGAGGTTGGTCCTTGCGGCAATGCGGCGCAACGGCGGCCAGTAGGGGCGCGCTTAGGGTTTTGGTGGAGAAGGTCGGGCGGAGCTTAGGTGCGAGGTTCGGCTTTAAATAGGCGGGTCGAGGCGAATCCGCGCGAAACGGCGGCGGTTGCGGACGTCAGGAGCTCGGACCTCGAGTCCGGTTGAAGACGATCTTGACGCGGCGCGAGGCGGCCCACCGGCCGTCGAGCAAGCGCGAGCAACACGGCGGCGGCAATGAGCGATGGAGATCCTGCGCGCGGAGAGCAAGCGAGGGCGACGCGAGCGCGGGCGTCGCGATCGCGAAGGGGACACGCGCGGCGAGATCCGGCCGGGCAAGGCGGGAATGGGCATGGGAGTGGGTCGGGCGATGGAATAGTCTTTGCTTCGCCCAAGATCGTTCAAGGATTTAAAATAGGTTTTTCTTTTAAATAAATCCAGAAAATGCAAATAGCAATTAGAAAATAGCAAATGACTTTGGAAAAATTCCAGAAAATTCTATAAAATATATCCAAGCATATAGAATCTAAATAAAATAGTTTTGACAATTGTTGATGTTGGAATTAAGCACATTAAATCAATTTGTCCTTAAAGTCCATATTAAGCTTTTTAAATTAATATTCAAATAAATCCAAATGATGAATTTTCTTGCTACCAATATTTAAAAGATTTTCAAAGCTCTGAAATTTGGGATGTTACAGAGACATGACAATTTCTTAGGTGACTAACGTGAGAATGGTTATTTGCGCATCTAGCAACTTACGATAATTGACTAAGAGACATGACGGTTCAAGACTCAATAGAGGAACATGAGGGAAGATAAGAGGCGCCTTTAGTACAATTAACTACGACCCCTTATCTATAAAGGGGTAGGCCACATATTCTGTAAGAGGCATCATTCAACATCTTCATAACACTAAGATCCATTATGTAACATTCTCATTGTATTTATATACATTCATTATGTCCATAGCAATAAAGGTCTTCGTTTAGATTGTGCTCTCATATCATTCTCCCAGATAAGCTCGATAGGGAATCTTGTGTCTCGATCATCAACAAATGGCTCCAGTGAACATAACGACATTGTCCTCGTAGAACATCTAGGGTGAGCAACACGACATTGTTCGCATATTGGTCACTAGCAACTCGACTCTTTGCTTCCTCGTGAGTTAATGTCTACTTGCGCGACAAATCGACACCATTGCACTATTTCACACTCTCATCTGGCACCAATCCTCATTGCAACTTTTTAATTTTGTTCAAAATTTCAATTATTTTTATTAGAGTTTGTATACAAATAAAATTATTAATTTTATTTAATTAATTTTAAAATTTAATTATTTAGGGATTTTACCTTGGAATTTGTATGAAAATCATATTGTAAATTTATTTTATTTTTATTCCGCATTTTAATTGTTTTTTGTTGGAATTTGTATACAAATTTAAGTGCTTATTTGTCTTTATTTTTCCCCAAATTAAGTTATTTAGGGATTTAACTTTAGAATTTGTGTCAAAATCAAATTGATTATTTTATTTTATTTTATTTTTTATTCTGAATTCAAATTATTTTACTTGGAAGTCGTATATAAATCCAATTGATAATTCCTATTAATTTTTTATTATGAATTTTTTATTTATGGATTTTACTTAGGAATTCACATGAAACTCAAATTGCTAATTTTAATTTATTTTTTATTCTCAATTTTAGTTATTTATTCGATTGCACTTGACGCATACTCTTTCTTTTAATTTAGACCGCTATAATTTGAATCCACCACAATTGACGGTGTAGATCTTTATCTTTTTCGCCGATTAACGTAGGAATTTCTAGCCCTATAAGAGCAAACGTGGTGGCTGCTTTTTTCTGTCGCTTTAATAATACAATTCGGCTATCAACTTTCTCTTCAATAGCTCTCGCGAGAAATACGACATTGTCCTCGTCGAACATCTGAGATGAGCAACTCGGTATTGTCCTCATCTTTGTCACCGCTGCCTCGACTCTCCATTTCCATGTGAGTCATTGTCTTCTTATAGGACAGATCGACGTCATTGCACTCTTTCATAGTTTTACTAGCACCATTCGTCCTATCCTCATTATAACTTTTAATTTTTAAAATTTTTGTTTATTTTTATTGAAGTTTCTATACGAATAAAACCGCTAATTTTATTTAATCTATTTCAAATTTTAGTTATTCGGGCCTTTTACTTTGAATTTTGTATAGAAATCAAATTATATATTTTATTTTTATTCTGAATTTTATTTATTTATTGTTGGAATTCACATACAAATCCAATTGCTATTTTTTAAAAAAATTATTTAAAATTACAGTTATTTAGGGATTTTACTTTGGAATTCATGTCGAAATAAAATTGGTTTCTTATTTTTATTTTTTATTCTGAATTTCAATTATTTTTTTGTTGGAATTCGTATACAAATCCAGGTAATATTTTGTTAATTTTTATTCTGAATTGTTTATGTATGGATTTTACATAGGAAATCGTATCGAACTCAAATTGCTATTTTATTTTTATTCCAATTTTTATTTATTTCTCGATTGGAATATATTGTTTCTTTTAATCTAAAATGTTATAATATAGACCTATCATAATCAAAAGCGTATATTTTGATCTTTTTATTGATTAACGTAAGAATTTCTACCTTAAGCATCATGCAGCACGTAACTCTTTTAAGCTCCCTTTGATGTGCATGCCTCCGGCCTAACAGTAATGTGATTGGGATAAGTGGTTGTTTAGGGCATTGATGCGCCACCTGGACTTTTTTCCCCTATTTTTGGTAACATGTATAGGGCGTCGTTGGTGAACACTAGGAGTCAAGGTCTTGGTCTCTCCATGCTTTGTTTAACATCTGTTGTACTTCAGCCTGCTTTCGGTTGGTTTGCCCTAAATGGAAATGTCGTGCTCCAAAAACAAAGGGAAAAAAGACGTTGAAGAACAAAGCTCTTGCACCGAATAAGGCACTGGAGAGGTGAATAGTAGCATCTATATTTTTTGCCACCTCGGTATGTAACTTTTTTGTCACTCTAGTAACTATGAAAGCTACAAAAATCAAAGGTATAAGAACACGACGGAAGTCTTGCGTTGAATCCAAAAAACTCCAGAGCGAAAAGCTCTTCAGCCGGTTTGACCGCCGTGTCCGATGTGACCGCTGGTTAGTCTGATCGCTCGTTGGCCGGTCTGACCGCCAGCTGCAGAGACAACAGCCCGAGGGATCTCCAAAACAACCTATCTTTTGATTCTGATATCTGAATCCCCTGGGATTTCAGACATAGCTATAAAAAAGGCCAGGACTATATTTCAATCAACGATCAGGACGATCGAAGCTAATGTTCCACAAATTTCTTGATGGAAGTCAAGAAGACACGAAAACTAGGGAAAATCAAAACATGGCCGAAAAGTTCGCTCGTGGGTGGAAGATGGTCAAGCTGACCTAAGATCAGATCCCACAAGTTCTAGCAAGCTAGTTCACATCAAAAGACCCAATCAAAACCCTTGGAACACAAAAACCCCAAAATCATCAAATAGAGAGCAAGAATAAGATAGAACTCATCTTAGGGCAAACTTGCTTAGATTGATTCAAGGGATTGTAGGTTTACAGTCACTCCACCATGGAGGACAAGAGCTCAACACTTGAGCACTCAATCAATCCATCTATCAGTCGTAGCCTCCTTTATCCCAACTTTCCCTAAATCACAAATTAGAGTTGACGAGGATTGTTGACTAGCCAATTATCCGGATATATCTTTATTTTTCTATTGTAAATATCCCAGATCCTCTATTGAGCCCAAGTTAGCTTGCTGGACCCAAGATTAATCAATTAGTCAGGAGGTGGGCCCGAGAGTTTTTCCTTAGACCACCCTTGGACCTCTTCCGGAAGTCCTCTTGGACCTCCCATGGAGGTCTCTTCAGACCATTCCAGGACCTCTTCCCTGTAGAAGAGGTCGTCAAAGATAGTTGCTCACGTGTGGCTAACGACAACCCACGTGGGACAGGACATCGGCTATTCTATCCGGAGACACAACGGTTGGCATGAAGGGATACGACTATTGGTGCGAAGAGGCACCACTATAACGAACTACTGATGCTTGTAGACTACAAAAGACCCAGCCTATGCGCCTTTGTTATGATCCTGATCCACGTTCATTCATAATCATTCTACCTGTAATCATAGCATACCCTTTACAATATACATCACCATTTGAGTCCTTAGGCGAATAGACAACAATCTCTATTTTTTATTTTTTACTTTTGTTTGTCCGTTCTGTGACGAGAGTCCTAGACATCGACAGTTGGCGCCGACCGTGGGGATCGCCATCACTATCTTCATCGAGGCAGTTTGGTGATGCATCCAGTGCCTTGCACATGAATTGAAGCTTACAAGCGAGAGAGGAAAGCATCCTTGATGTCTCGGACTACGATGACCACATGGAGGAAGGCTCTGTCCTCATCTCCAGCAACACCAACAGTTCCCTCGAGGCCATTATCGAAGAATTGTCACATGCTGAGTATGCACCCGCAGGCTCTACGCCGGCCGTGACTTTGTCCACAAGTGCCGCCATGGATGACTACTATCCTAAGCATGTATCCCTTGGAGCAGGAGATTCAGAAAGTTCCTGGAGCGCAATGCTCTATGATGATAGGCCTCCACATTGAGGGTCTGGAGAGAACACCTGGAGAGAATCTTCTCTCCACCTTACAATACACCTCATCCTCTTCTTCAAAGAACGACGGCATGTTCACCCCTTCTGGCTGTTCTGGCACCCGTCAGGTCACCGTCCTTGGTGACAATCAACCCAATACCGACGATGATCCTGAGACATCAGGGCATCGCCAGGAACGGGAAGAGCGGGAACGTCTCCAACAAGAGGAGCAAGCCTAACAAGATGAGATACATGTCGCCGCACAGGCGCACATCTCGCAGGTTCGCAACCACTACTACCGAGACGCCCCTGGTTCCTCAACGAGGGTGCCACAACAATTGATGCATACACCACCGCCGTGAGCATCGATGGTAAGGGATCTAAGGACCTTGCAAACCCACACGTAGGAGGATTCCCTTGTAGAGCGCATTAGCTACTTAGCAAGCGCCATTACACGTCCTCTACAAGGATTGACTCCGAAGCAGGGAGTGCAAGTGATGTGTGCTATCGCACAAGAGCTGCAGGATGTCGCGAGAATATCTCCACCCGATCGCATACTGTGTTTTCCCAGACGAACTCTCACTTAGAAGGGTCCTCACTTGGATGACGAGGGCAAGGCCAAAGTGACGATGCTCCTGGCCGTCATGTTCAACGCCAAAGTGAGTACGACACCCATTTTCGGGACGTGGTAGATGCCCCTGATCTCCTGTTGATCATAGTAATCGTCGCAGTGTACAACCATGTGTTGGTCCTTATGCAGGTTGCAAAGCCTTTTCTCTCAGACTAAGAGATGTTACCTGGCCGTAGAAGTTCAAACCAGGGAGTATGGAGAATTTCGACGAAACATAGAACCCGTAAGAGTTTCTTTGGGTCTACACTACCGCCATTCAGGCTACTGGAAGCGATGACATGGTAATGGCTAATTATATGGTCATGGTTCTAAAGGGTTCCGCCAGGACCTGGTTGTTTAACCAGCCTGAGGGATCCATATACAACTCGAAGATGCTTTGTAATGCACTTCAAAATAACTTCAAAAGTTGTAATGCAAAACCAAGGAAGGAGATGATTTGCATCGGCTCCGCTAAACCCCGACGAAAATTTACGTTAGTTTGTAAAGTGTTTCATAGAAGTCTGTAATACTATACCAATTGTTCTGGGTGACTCTGTGATTCGAGATTTTAAACAGGCGGCGAGCCATCGAAGGTTCACAGAGGACCTCAACATCAACCTGCCTATGACTGTGTCAAAACTCTTCGACATGGCTGATCGGTACTCCGATGCCAATGAGGCAGTGGAGTGGAACCGTATGTTGGACAAAGGGACCACCCCTCCTCATACAGCCTCGAGGACACCAAAGAGAAGAAATCCAAGTGGTCCGAAGGCTCTACGGGCAGCAAGAGGAAACCCATGAAGAAAGAGAAGGGGAGGTCCAAGCAATCTACCAGGGAGGTCACTGCCATCAACTAGCGACCACCCTATGACAAAAGTAGGTCCTTGGAGCAAAAGGAGGCAAGGAGGTTGTTTTAACGACCGTACCGCCCCACATGTTGCAAATACATCAAGGAGTAATCAGCGTTGGTGTCCATTGCATAAAGTTCCTGGTCACAACCTCCGCAACTGCCGTACTTGGCAAAAGAAGATGGAGGAATACTATGACAAGAAGGGCCCAATGCCTGTCCCGCAAGAAGACAGAGGACCACCAGCAGTCCAAATCAATGACAAAGACATGGAGATGTCATTTCAGAAGATGGATCACCGCGTCAATGTCATCTACAGGGGGTTTGTCGCTTACACCTCCAAGCGGTAGTTCAAGGCGGCACGAAGAGACGTCAATAACGTTGAGATCCCACCTGGCCGTCAAGAATACCCCAAATGGTCAGAGACCTCCCTGACCTTCACCAAGGAGGACGTCTCTAAAGGTATGTCTACTTCCCGTAAATTACCTTTAGTAGTTTCCCCTACCATAAGTAATTGCAGAGTAGGGAGAGTATTGATAGATACGGTAGTTCTTTAGATCTGTTATTTATTAATACTCTAGATGAGATGCAAATTCATCATTCTAAGATTAAACCAATGACAAGTCCCTTATATGGGATAGTGCTGGGTATGTCTGTTACACCTATAGGGCAAGTAGTATTACTAGTAACATTCGATATTGCTACCAACTTCCGAACCGAATTAATTACTTTCGAAGTGGTTGATTTTGATTCTGCGTATAATGCAATTTTAGGTAGACTATCTCTAACAAAGTTCATAGCAGCAACACACCATGCCTACTAGAGGATCGAAATCCCTGGGCCAAAAGGCATAATTGCGGTGCAAGGTGTCCAGGCCATCACACTTTTATATGATCGTAAGTCGCTAAAACTTGTCGATCAATTACCTCTGAAAGATCTTACTTTAGAGGATAAAACATGGAAGGTTGCAAAATTCAAGACTACCCCTCAACCCAATGAGCAAGTAAAGATAGCACCACTCAACCCCGATGACCAATCCAGGATGGTCCAGATTGGCATGGGATTAAGTGAGAAATAGGAAGACAAGATCCTCACCTTCCTCCAGCCAACTCGGATGTCTTCGCATGGAAGCCATCTGACATGCTCTGGGTCCCAAGGGAGGTGATTGAGCATAGGCTAGCCATTCAGCCCGAGAAAAAACCAGTCAAGCAAAGACTAATACGCTTTGCCCTGGTAGTCAAGAGGCCATCAGAGCAGAGCTCTATAAGCTCCTCAAAGCTAGCTTCATTCGTGAGGTAGATCACCCCGAGTGGCTCGTGAATCCAGTCTTGGTTAGAAAATCTAACGGTAAGTGGCGCATGTGCCTCGATTTTTCCAGTTTAAATACTGCTTGCCCAAAGGATGACTTCCTTTTGCCTCGCATTAATCAGCTAGTTGATTCTACTACGGGTTGTGAACTGATGAGTTTTCTTGATGCTTATTCTGGATACCATCATATCAGTATGGCGAAAAAGATGAAGAGAATACTACCTTCATCACACCCTTCGGTGTCTACTATTATGTCAAGATGATGTTCGGTTAAAAATGCCTAGAGCCACATACCAGCGTTTAATGCAGAAGATCTTCAGCAGTCAGCTGGGGCATAGTTTAGAAACTCATGTAGATGACCTCGTTGTAAAAACTAGCACTAGATATGACCATCTGAAGGATCTCACAGAGACCTTCGAAAATATAAACAAATATAGAATAAAACATAATCTCGAAAAGTGTATGTTTGGGGTTAATTCTAGCAAATTGCTTGCTTTCCTTTTTTGTTCTCGTGGGATTGAAGCTAATCCGGATAAAATTTGTGCCATTGAACAATTACGACCACCTTCCACTGTGAAAGAGGTCCAAGCCTTAACTGGTCGGATGGCGGCTCTTAGTCATTTCATTTATCGATCAGGAGAACGTGGTTTACCTTTCTTCAAGGTGATCCGCAAGAGTAACAAAAAGTTCCAATGACCCGAAGAAGCTGACAAAGCCTTTGAAGGCTTAAAAGCTTCTCTTTTGAATCCTCGAGTATTGGTTTCACCTTTAGAAGGTGAACCTTTGCTGGTCTACTTGGCAACAACACCAAATATGGTCAGTGCAGTACTTATTACAGAAAGAGAAGGGTCTCAACAACCCTTACATTGACCAAAGGAAAGATACCTTGAGGTTCAAATGCTAATTTACGCTCTTATGATGACTTTCAGAAAGCTAAGATATTATTTTCAGTGTCATAAAATTACAGTGTCTTTATCTTTCCTCTTAGAATTATTCTTCATAACCAAGAAGTAACGTATCGCATAACCAAATGGGCAGTAGAACTTGGAGAATTTGATTTTCATTTCACTACCCGAACAACGATAAAAAGTCAAGTCTTGGCTAATTTTGTGGTTGAATGGATGAACATTAAGAATCAATCTCAAGTTAGTCCAGTACCAGACGACCATTGGACACTATATTTCGATAGCTCCCGTGGACTTAAAGGCTCGGGGGTTGGGATTTTGCTGATAACACCACAAAGGTGATCAACTTTAGTATGTCATACAGCTTTTGCTCCCTGTCACCAATAATATTGCAGAGTATGAAGATCTTCTAGCCAGACTTTGAATAATTAAATCCCTCGGAGTCCGTCGGCTTTTAGCAAAGGGGGATTCACAATTAGTCATAAACTAGGTAGTAAAGGAATATCAATGTTCTGATGAGACAATGGCTCGGTACCTGGGTAAAGTGAGGAAGTTGGAAAAACACTTCAGCAACTTCGAAGTCCAACATATACCGCCCAAGGACAACTCCACAGTGGACCAATTATGAAAATTGAGTTCCTCACGACCACCTGTTCCAATAGGTGCCTTTCTCGAATACCTTACAAAACCTTCAATAGAAATGGGCTCGACCACCTCAAAGGTCGAAGTCATCGAGAAAGATGTGCAGTGGATAAAACCATTGACCACTTATCTCACATCAGGGACACTACCCGATGATCCTCAAGAGAAGGACAGGTTAATTCGAAGAGCACACAAGTACAAGCTGATCGAAGGATCATTGTATAGGAAGGGAGAACAAAGTGTTCTCATACGTTGCATATCCCAAGACTCTAGGATAAAATTACTAAAAGAGATCCATAGGGGCTTGTGTGGAACACATGCATCCTATAGAACCTTGGTTGGCAAAGCTTTTAGGCAAAGATATTACTGGCCTACCGCTCTACAAGATGCAATGCACCTTGTTAAGACATGTGAGCAGTGTCAATTCCATACTAGACAAGAGCATCAACCATCTTATCAATTACAAACCATTCCCTTGTCACCCAATAGGTATAAATTCTTGTTTGTGGCCATTGATACATTCACTAAGTGAATAAAAGATGAGCCAGCCTTTGTATAACGGTTGCAGTAGCAAAGAAATTCTTCATACGAAACGTTGTCATAAGATTTAGAGTACCCAGTCGTCTTATCACAGACGATAGGAGCCAATTTATAAGTAACATGTTCCAAGATTATTGTGATGAAATTGGCACCAAGATCTACTTTGCTTTAGTGGCACATCCACAGAACAATGGATCAGTAGAAAGGGCCAATGATCATATTATACAAAGGCATAAAAAAGAGAGTTTTCAATTGCCTTAAGGCGCTCTCAAAGACTTGAATGGATGAGCTCTTCTCTGTCCTATGGGCATTGCGCACTACTACCAGTAGAGCAACTGGTGAAACACCATTCGCACTAGACTACGGTGCAGAAGCAGTGCTACCTAATGAGATTCAGCTAGGTTCAACGCATACAGACCTCTAAGATCAAGTAAATCAATGAGAATTGCATGAAGACAATGTCAATCTACTAGAAGAAATACATGATCGAGCACTGTTAAAATCGATTGTTTATCTTCAAGGACTGAGACGCTACTACAATCGAAGAGTTCGTCCAAGAACACTTCATGCGAGTAACTTGGTCCTGAAACTAATCCAGAACCAGGACAACTTGAACAAGTTGTCCTTTAGATGGGAGGGTACATATGTTGTAGTCTCTGTCACTAGGCCAGGCTGTCGGGACCCAAATAGGCAAATCTGGACACTCTGTGTATTCTGCACTAGTCCATAATCACGCTAGTGCACACAGTATCAACATCGATGAAATATCAACTCCATACAATGAAATATTAAATAAACGAGTAATTTGAATAACAAATAACCATTCTTGCCTTCAGCTGGGGTTGGTGTCTTCCTTGCTGGGCCATTCTGCGCTTGCGATGATCTTCCAATTCCTTGAGCTTATCCTCGAGAATCAAAGCTTTGTTGATCATCTCTTGGAAATCAGGAAAGGTGTGGGCGATCAAGTTAACTTGGAGTCCAGTGTTTAATCCTATCAGAAAACAACTCTGCGAGCCTTGTCGGTGGCGACATCTTCTGCAGCATATCGAGCAAGTTGAGAGAACTTGTTGAGGTAGTCAGTCACTGACATCCCTCCTTGCTTAAGAGCACGAAATTCATCCTTCTTCAGATCCACGATTCCTTCCGCACATGATATCGCGCGGCGCCAGTGAACTCTTCCCATGTAATGTCTTGCGGCGTTCCATGCGCTGCACAAAAGTTTTCCCACCATTCGGCAGCAATGCCTTCCATCTGGTGAGTGGCGTACAAAACTTTATCATGATTGCTGCATTGGGTGATCAGCAGCTTTCTCTAAATAACACGGAGCTAATCATCAGCTTCCACTAGCGAGACATGTCTAGAGAAAGTTGGTGGACGGGTTCTCATAAACTCAGCCAACTTGGACGACCCATTGTGACCATGAGCAATTGGGGCTCCATTGTGATGCTTATTGTTGTTGTTCTGATTGCTCATAGCTTGCATCTGGTCCATCATGGTATACATCAGCTGAGTCTGAGCTGCCATGAATGCTCCAAAATTCTACAGATCGACTGAAGGTTCTTGTGGTGGAACTGCTTCTGCGGGGTCTGCTCCTGGCCTTCTGATACTAGAGTATCGGAACCACTTGCAGCAGCTTGACGAGTCTGAACCATCTGGTGAATCTCTATAGGTTAGATAAGGTAGCAAGCACAAGATAAGTTGTAGAACTAAGCAGGGTAGGTAAAACCCAACAACACACTTTAAGAAAGCTCAACTGAAACTCTTATATTAATTAGGATAATAGTATGGCTTGCAACAAATGCCTAAGGGCCTCTGCAGCTCATACTTGCACACAAGCAAACAAGGACGAGCCTAAGCACACAAACTACCGCCTAAAGGGCGACTCAAAATATAATACTGGCTAAGCCTGAAACAAACTCGAACGGACTACTCGATGAGATAGCCTCCATAACCTTGACGGTGCTCCTACCTGCTGTAGACCTGAAAGTGAGCTGGCATTCTTGCAAACTGATCTTGATGCCCCGGGACTGGTGCAACAGGAGCAGGTGTCTCTGGTGCAGGTACTGCTGGTTCCTCCATCTCTGCTGCCGCTGCTGACTCTTCTGGTTCAGCCGGTTCATCGACTTCTTCTGGGTCTTCTTCTTCAGTGTCTTCCTCGTGATCGTGTTGTCCATAGAGAGTTTCTTCCAGAATGGCGATCCTCTCCTCGACTCTCTGAAGAGTCTCGTAGGCACACTCCAGCTCCGTGGCGGCTAACTCTAATGATTCCTCCTGGGCAGCGGCGAACTGGGCAAGATGCACAACGGTGGCGTTGCCTTCTCCTTCCGTAGACGGGTAGCGTGCAGCAAGATCCACTACAGACGAGCGAGGATGGTAACGGAAGATGGTGTCTCGAAGCTCTCGAACGTAGATGTTGAAGATCCTCAGGATGGCAGGCGTGAAGATTCCTAAATTGTTTCAATCCAAACACTCCTTCAGGCTGAGATATTCAGGGGTTTGCTTTCCTTGGTGTTCTTCCTAGCGTAGACGGTCAAATAGCAAATCACTCCACGGTCTCGGCCATTCACGATGCAAGCACTGCCACGGTACATCGGACGGTCGAATCCTCCAAGTATTTGCAACAACTTCCAAAGTTCAGCGGCAAGTCCTCCCTTGCGCTCTCCATAGCTCTGAAGACGAGGCATCTGTCAAGATGAACAAGGAGGTGAAAACAATTTTAAAACAGGGGGAGAGAAATAATTTTAGCAATAGTTGAGTCGAGAGAGACATGAGATGAGTTAAGGAGTTCAATTAATCTTGCAAGTTAATTTTACTTTAGAAAATAATTTTAGACATACTAAGACGGCCGATCTAACTAAAGTCAAGACCTACAATCAGGATGGCTCTGATACCAAATCTGTCGGGACCCAAATATGCAAATCTGGACCCTCTGTGTATTCTACACTAGTCCAAGATCACGCTAGTGCACACAGTATCAACATCGATGAAATATCAACTCCATACAATGAAATATTAAATAAACGAGTAATTTTAATAACAAATAACTGTTGTGACCTTAAGATCGAGTTTTACAATTATTAAGCCATGCAAGGCTGACAATAATGAAATAAACTGCAGCGAAAACAAAGTAAACTCCAGCCTGCTCCCATCAATTTACCACATGCAACTGACTGGGATCAAGACCCTAACGATCAACCTTCGTAGAATTCCTCTTCAAAAGCTGGCGATGACTCCTCCACTTCTGTTGATTTGTTTAGCAAGAGTGAGGAGTGGCTTCTGTGGTTATTTTGCAGAAATGCAACATTCGCAATTGAATACAGATAATAGATTGAAACAAAATTGAAAACAAATAAAGACTATTAATTTAACATTTGATTTCATAAAGGACACACCGTCTAATCAAGTTATTCACACAGCTGACCCTTCCTAATTGTTTTATGAAAATCTACCCCTCGTGTGAAATTCCCGAGCATGTCCATAACCGAGGACGCGGCTATTCGAATAGATTGGTTTAACACTCTACAGAGGTTGTACACTTTACCCACACGATGAAATCAACCGAATCAGAGTTGATCACAACAAAACCTTTCAGAGACTTCATCTCAAGCATTGACACTCCCGATGTGCTTTCCTACCGGCCAACCGATACACACAGCGTTTGGTTACGACACACATCGTTGGATAGGGATGCAGCGAACCGTCCCGCGATACAACCTGAGTTGTCAATGTCAAGACTCCATAACTTACTAAGTTAGGCCCAAACCATACTAGGCATATGGTCGTATAGTAAGGCCCAGTTCAATGGCGCACAAAGTTAAGTCCTTAATTGACAGAGGCAAGACTTCCAGTTTTTTTCCAAATCACAAAGTTTATAACACACAGCTCCACCATTCACACAGATCCACCACTTGTCTCAGTCTAAATCTTTTCCCATCCTGTTGATTAAGTGCAACACATGCCATCAACGAGTAATAGCACACAGCACACAGTTTTATCATACAGTTCCATATTCCATTAGTCAAATTCATAATTGCGACTCACATGAAATGAAGACTCGTAGCATGGCTAAGCAGTCTACTCGTATCTAACCAACCCACGTTGGTGCTATGATAATACCAACTAATAATGAACCAACCTAGGGTGACAAAAGATCATAGCATACAATAGACAAGGTGGATATAACAAATTGGATTAATAACTATCCCAAAAGCATTTAAATAAATACTTGAAATGGAATGCAATACATTGAAACAAAGTATTTTAAAAACTGGGTGCATGATGATCAAAGGTATAACTTGCCTTGGAATAGGTCTAGGTACTGGTTTTGATCTTGAGGTGCTCATTCTTCTCCAAAAGTATCGACGTCTACTCGCAAACGAGATAAAAGAAACAAAAACAAATAAATAATAGAGGAAAAACAAACTCCAAAAATCAAATAAAATTCACCATGCTTGCGTCATTTTATATGAATTTACAAATTTGAATGGACACAATCGGAGGTCGGATGCAAAAGTTATGGGCTTTAGAAGATTGGAAAATACTTAAAACCCTAATTTGGATTTCAATTTGATTTCCCGAATTATTTTTATAAAAGAAAATCAGATTATTGCGCAATGCTTGCGTCATTTGAGAATTTCCAGAAAAAGAAATAGATTAAAAGAAATCTGACATGTGGGCCCCACATGTCAATCTCTGTCTCACGGTGGACTGAGTGCACCGAGCCTCGGGAGAGCTACCGCGGTGGAGTGGGCCATGCATGCATGTGCTGGCACTGATTTGGCGCCACGCAGCTACCACACCAGCACCGAGGCTGATGCTGGCGCTGAGCTGGACGACAACGGCGGCGGCGGTGCTCGGGACCCGATGGTCACCGGCGATTGGCGGCGAGTCACCGGCGGCGAAGGGTACCAAGAGTTTCCCCATGTTATTGCGCACCTGCTGGTGCCCTTACCAGCGGCTGCCAACGACGGTGGCGACCGGCGGCGAGGAAGAAGCGGCGGTGAAGCTTTTGGTTTTGTCGAACGTGCGCTCCGGTGACGAGGAGGGGCGCACAAGGTAGCACGAACCTTGCTGATCACAATGGTGCAGTCGGTGGGGCAAAGGCGACAACGACAGCGGCGTAATTCGCCGGAGAAGAAGCTCGGTCGAAAACCCTAAAACTTGAAATGCGGCGGCGCTAGAGCGACCGGGGCGACGAGGGTGGCGGCTCTGGGTTGCGAAGGACTGGGCGATCCTAGGGGGTATTTATAGGCCCAGGGGATGCCAGAATTGGAATCCCCCTATCCGAGCCTGAAACGGCCGCGATCGGAATTTTTGAGATTCGGGGAGATTGGGAGGGATTCGGTAGCCGATTTGGTTAGGAATGAGTACGGGATAGATACGACTACAAATTGGTGGGGTCGGCGCGAAGAATCAACGACCGTTGCGATTTTGTCGGACAAAGCTTTGAACAGCGGCAATGGCGGGTGAAGGCGCGGGCGCGAGGACGAAGAAGGGTCGCGGAGACGACGACCCGGTGGCGGTCCCACCTGGCAGTGGCAGTGAGGCGCGAGCGAGCGAGCGAGCGAGATCAGCGGGCGAGGCCACGCGGCAGAAATGGAACGGAGGAAGGCGGGCGAGCGCTCGGGCGTTCGATCGAAGGAAGGGCACGCGTCACACATCCAACGGACGAGGGCGCAGGCGGGCGAGGAAATGGGCTGGCACGCGGGAATAGTGTTGGGCTTTGGCCCAACACTGTTCTGAAGAATTAAATTTGATTTTTCTTTTTAGAAACTCCAGAAAATAGCAAATGATCTTGGAAAAATTCCAGAAAATTCTAGAAAATATATCCAAGCATATAGAATCCAAATAAAATAAGTTTGGCCATTGTTGATGTTGGGATTAAGCACATTAAATCATTTTGACATGAAAGTCTATAATAAGCTTTTAAATTTAAATTCAAATAAAATGCAAATGGTGAGATTTCCAACTAGCAACTAATTAAAAGATTTTCAAAGGCTCAAAAAGTTGGGTTGTTACAAACCTCCCCCCTTAAACGAATCTCGACCCCGAGATTCCGTAGCTAGAGAAAATGCTGGGGAACTCGGCTTTTAACTCTTCTTCCCGTTCCCACGTTGCTTCTCCTTCTGAGTGGTTGCTCCACTGGACTTTGCAAAAATGAACGATCTTGCTTCTGGTACGACGCTCTGTGACATCCAAAATCTTGACAGGTTGCTCTTTATAGGTGAGGTCTTCTTTCAGCTCGATTGATTCCAACGGCGTCTGCTCTTCTGGCACATGGGGACATTTCTTTAACTGAGAGACATGAAAGACATCATGCACTCCTGCTAACGATTGCGGTAGCTCCAACTGGTAAGCAACCTTTCCACGGCGTTCGAGAATTTTGAACGGTCCCACATATCTAGGGGTAAGCTTCCCTTTGGCATGGAATCTCCTAACACCTCTGAGTGGAGTAACTCGAAGATACACAAAATCTTCTGGTTCAAAGCTGAGGTCACGACGACGGTTGTCAGCGTAACTCTTCTGTCTGGACTTGGCTATCTTTAACCTCTCTCTGATCATACCAACTTGTTCTTCTGCCTCTTGAATGATATCTGGCCCAAATACTACACGTTCAGCTGTCTCTGACCAATTCAATGGAGTTCTGCAGGCACGGCCATACAAAGCTTCAAATGGTGATATTTGTAAACTGGCTTGATAACTGTTATTGTACGAGAATTCTGCATACGGCAAGCTCTTATCCCAACTGGTAGCATTTGTCAAGGCACAGGCTCTCAACATATCCTCTAATATCTGGTTGACTCTTTCAGTCTGTCCATCTGTCTGGGGATGATAAGCAGTACTGAAATTCAGGTGAGTTCCTAGAGTTTCATGCAGACTCTGCTAGAAACGAGAGGTGAACTGAGATCCTCGATCTGACACTATCTTCTTAGGCACACCGTGCAAACTGACGATTTTTGACATATACAACTCTGCAAGGCGATCCCCCGAGTAAGTGGTTTTGACTGGCAAGAAATGGGCAACTTTGGTTAAATGATCCACTATTACCCAAATCAAATCATAACCTGATTGAGTCTTGGGTAAACCGGTAATAAAATCCATACCGATCTATTCCCACTTCCACTCTGGTATCTTCAGCGGTTGTAACAAACCTCGCCGGGTCTCGATGCTCTTTTACTTTCTGACACACGTCACACAAGGCAATGAATTCTGCGACGTCTCGTTTTAGGTTTTGCCACCAAAACTTATTCTTGACATCTTGGTACATCTTGGTACTTCCAAGGTGAATCGAATACTTGGAATCGTGGGCTTCCTTTAGAATTAGCTGTCTCAAACCGTCAATATCTGGTACACAGATACGTCCATTGACCCACAGTATGTCTTGCTCATCTATGGTGAAGTCTTTAAATTTTTCTTCTGCCATCTTCTTCCTGATATCTGACAACTCAGAATCCTTTGGTTGAGCTTCACGAATCTGTTTCTCTAGAGTAGACTGGACTTCCAGACTGGCCACATATCCCTCAGATACGACTACTAGCTCCAACTTCTGGAATTCCTCCTGAAGTTTCGAACACAACTCTTTTGCTTCCAAGGCATTACAGTAGCTTTTACGACTCAATGCATCTGCAACTACATTGGCTTTACCCGGATGGTAATGGATTCCAAGATTATAATCCTTTATTAATTCCAACCATCTTCTCTGTCTCATGTTCAAATCAGACTGAGTGAAAATGTACTTCAGACTCTTATGATCTGTATAAACTTCACAGCGATTACCGATGAGGTAATGGCGCCAAATTTTCAAGGCATGCACTACGGTAGTGACGAGGATCTAATAATCCTCATTTTATCTTTTATCTATAATTCTTATTATGGGTAAATATGATGTCACATAGTCCCCAGAAGTACCCCTCATATTTACAAGGGGGAGACCTACTAAGTGATTGTAAGATCTTCTACAATCACCCCCATAGTCGTAAGTCTTAATACGACTATGTCATGGTCGTAAGTCCTTCTACGACCACTACCTGGTCGTAAGTCTTTCTACGACCATTGCCCAGTCGTAAGTCCTTCTACGACTATTGCCCAGTCGTAAGCTCTACTACGACTTAAACCCAGTCGTAAGTCATACTACGACCAAATAAACCACGACCACCTTATAATCAAACCTACCAGCGAGTGGGTCCAATTGATTAAGGAATCCGAACGGTCCGCACGCATTATTATTCTGCGTAGTAATAGTGCTTAAATACCCCATTACCTCTTAATGATAACTGCCAGACGGCGTGAAGAAGCCAATGCGCCGGTAATTACTGCCATCATGCGCCCATTACTGGCTCAATTAAGGCGCTTCTTTCGCAGGACAAAACGGCTACTTCTTCACGACTATATAAAGACATCGATCAGAGGGTGCAAGGAAGGGCGAAACAGAGCAAGTCAAGGAGAAACACAAGTACTGTTCTCTGTAATAGTCTTAGTTTCTTGCTTGATCATCGAGAATACAGTCAATACCATACACACACAGGAGTAGGGTTGTTATTCTCTCTGGAGAAGGCCTAAACCTGTCTAAACATCCCGTGTCAACCACTCTGCGTGATTTCATCTCTAGGAGACCCCCCGAATCAAATAATCTTTACGTAAGATCGGTTCTAATACACCGATGCGCTGGCGCCGACAGTGGGGATCTTCCGTAATCTCTTGTCAACATACTCTCTTTTCCAATCTCATGCAATCATGGCATGAGAATGGAACGAGGAGAACTGGTTTGACTTGGCAGATTACGCAGACGTCGACATGGATGCCGGTTTCGACTACGAGCCGAGTGATGCATCCGCTGATGGTGATGTTGACTCCGAGATCATTCTCCGTGAAACGATCCCATCAATGGAGTTGAGGAGGATCCTTATCCCCACAACGATACGCCCAACAGAGGAGCCAATTCCCTCAAAGGACAAGGGTCAATCTGACCAGAACCGCACCCAGGAGGACTCACGACACGACGAGAGTTTTTCCTCCAAGTGTCCAAGTCCCCCTCAGGCAGTCCGACCTGGTGAGACAAGTTATGAGAGCCACCATTCCAGGACTCCACCAACATCCGTGATCCTCTCTGGTAACTCCAGAGGGTGGGATCAAGCATGCTTTTCCTCAAATTCGACCGCCTCCGCAGATCTCATTTGCGGACGGAGACAGTTATAACCCAGAGTTCCCTACCTGGAGGGGATTGCTCCAAGTCGCCAGATGGTGTCTCTCGAGTACTCCTCAAGCGGGGAGGCCTCGAGCGCAAGTGAGAATCATCAACGGGAGGTCTTCGTCCTTCCCACAAATCAGGGTCAGCCTCATGGAGGCCGAGATAAGAACACTCCCCGAAGATCACACACTGCGCCCCCTCGTGGTAATGGCAAGGGCACCACCTGTGATGGATGTAACCAACACTGATGAGCGCGAGGGAAATCTCGACATTCTCGCACTCCATTGAGAAGGCCTCAAGGATCTGATGAGGAGAATTTTGAGGCCATCCGACGGAAGAAGATTGCAGCCCAGAAGAATCTACCGGGGCGCATTCAACATCAGTCGAAGGAGGTACAAGAACTCCAGGACATCAACGACTTGCTCGAAAATCCTAATCAAGAGCTTGCTCAACGCTGTGGTACGATCTCTTTGTCAAGAGATTGCGCAAAGGCTTCAACCGTGATGACAAAACCGAAGTACCTCGTCGACATCATTCGATGGTCGTAGCAATACGACTTCCTGGCTACTAAATAATCGAATATTTCACCACGAGAAATCGACATGGCCATAAGTCGCATCGATCCCCTACTTGAGAAATACATTTCGATTGGTCGATGATCAAGAAACCCCTGAGAGGTGATCATTCACCACTTCGACAAAGAAATCCACAACGGATGGAGTACGAGGAGTATTCCTCTCGAGAGCCAAGCCTACTACAGACAGTCACCACTTGTCGGGTATCGTCAGATACGATCACCGGTGACATTAACCCTTCTTTCCCGCAAAGAAGGTGTCAAGAAGTAATTACATGATGCCGCATTTTCGCCGACCTTCGAGCAGCTCACGCCACCTCATTTTCGACCAAAGGAACATGGAGAAGTTTGATGGATCTCAAAATCCCATCGAATTTCTTCAGATCTATACAACAATTGTCCGAGCAAGCAGGAGGAGGAGAGCATGTAATGGCAAATTACCTTCCGATCGTGCTTGAAGGATCCGCCGATCGTGGTTATTAAACCAACCACTGAGTCGATCTACTTGGCAACACCTCTCGCGATCTTCTACAGCGAATTTCCAAGGCACATACAACCGCCTCGAAAGGAAGACGACTTGCACCGATAAAATGTAACAACAACGAGACTTTGCGCCAATTCATCAAACGCTTTAGTCAGTTCAGAACTCAATTCGAAATTTCGACTCATCTCGTGATCGTGGCTTTTAAGCAAGGAGTCCGTAGTAGAAGGATAACAGAGGATATTGCTTTGAATCCTCCTAACATCTGCTGTTTGAGCTCTTCGAGATGGCCGATCGATATGCGATCGCTTCGAGGCGGCCGAGTGGAACAACACTATTGATCGAGAAACGATACCTCTTGAGAGCCGTGAAGTTGGTAAGGACAAGAAAGCAAAGAAGACCAAGAAGAAAATAAAGAGTCAAAAACCACGCACTGCTGGTTTCAAGGAGGTCTTGGCCGTGAAAGATAAAGAGCCCAAACCACCAAGTCGCACTCGATCAAGGCAAAGGTAAGCGCCCGATCGTAGGAACGACAAACCAAGGTGGTGTCCTTTTCATAAAAAGGAAGGACATGACCTCCAGAATCGCCGAAGTTTTCCAAAGAAAGCTCGAGGACTACTACAACTAAAAGGGCCACTCCCACTCTCGAGCAAGTAGGAAATACGAGTGGCCAAAAGTCATCTGATGATGAAGAGATGCCGCTCCAAGATCCGCAACATACAGTAAAGCATATCTACGGAGGATCATCGACATACGAGTCGAAACGACAACTCAAAGTCACGGACGAGAGGTAAACTCTATAGATGCTCCTCTTGTCAATAATCTACCAAAGTGGTCAAGTTACCATTTCTTTCGAGAAGGGTGATCGCCCGATCACTTCAATCGATCAGTCGTTATCCGATTAGGGTCGAACCCACCATCAACAACCGCCGGGTCAATCGAGTGTTGGTTGATGGTGGCGCCTTGAACATACTATTTACTAATGCCCCGGACGAGATGCAAGTACCTCAGACAAAGGTAAGACCTGACGATACTCTTTCATGGAATCGCATCGGTCTTCGCCAAACCCATTTGCCAAGTTTCTTCCTTTAACATTTGGCTCACCAAATAATTTCAGACGTAGAAAGTTTCCTTTGATGTGGTCGATTTCGACACGCAAGATATAACGCCATACTTGACGACCAACTTTGGCAAAATTCTTAATGGCTACTCATTATGGGTATCAATGTCTTAAGATGCCAGTCCCAAAGGAGTGATCACAATTCATTGTGACAAAAGATGGCGATAATCATGATCGCCGATCCTCGAGATGGTTGGCCAAATACCAACTCGAGATGAAAGTCACCTTCGACTAGCAAGTCGGCTTAAAGTCGCACTAAAGCCGAACGACTAAGTCAAAGAGGTTCCTCCGACGCAGAGAAACCTCAAGACTGCTCGCATTGGGGAGACTTCCGACCCCAAATAGGAAGACGCCCTCATCGCCTTCCTCCGAGCTAACGCAGATGTTCGCGTGGCAAGCATCCGACATGCCCGAGTCCCTGTGGAGGTGATCGAGCATGTGCTAGCTTTACTACCGATAAAGTACCAGAAACAAAAATTACGAGATTTGCCCCGATCGACGAGATGCTATTAAATCGAATTGATAAGCTACTTAAAGCAGTGCTTTATAAGAGAAGTCAACCACCCAGAGTGGTTGGCTAACCTCGTAATGGTCAAAAAGTCAAACGGCAAATGGCGATGTGCGACTTTACCGATCTTAATAAAGCTTGTCCAAAAGATGATTTTCCTTTACCTCGATCGATCGCTTGGTTGATTCTACCGCAGTTGTGAAATATTAAGTTTTTAGATGCATATTCGATATCACCATATCAATATGTGTCTAAACGATGAAGAAAAGACCGCATTCATTACACCATTTGGTACCTTTTGCTATGTCAAAATGCCATTTGGTCTAAAGAATGCCGTGCTTCTTTTCAACGCTTGATGCAATCAACTTTTTCATCTCAATTAGGCCGAATCTGAAGCCTATGTTGATGATCTAGTCGTAAAAGCATTAAGAAATTTAATCATATCACCGACCTACAAGAAACATTCGACAACCTCGTAAAGCACCGCTTAAAACTTAATCCCGAGAAGTGTGTGTTTGGAATTTTTCAGAAAATTGCTTGGATTCCTAGTATCCGAACGAGGAATCAAGCAAATCTCGAAAATAAAGGCCATCCTCCGATGCGCCCTCCGACCACAAAAAGGAAGTCCGTAAACTCACCGGTGCATGGCGGCTTTAAGTCGCTTTCATCGCACGACTAAGAGAAAAAGGACTACCTTTCTTTAAACTTCTCAGAGACATGAAGGTTTTGAGTGGTCGAACGAGGCAAACGCTTCGAGGATGTCAAGAGGTACCTTCGAGTGCTCCTGCTCGTTTCTCCAAAGCCGTAAGAGACGCCTTAATTTACCTAGCCGCCACGCCACGTGCAAAGCAGGCAGATCGGGTCGTAGAACGTGAAAGCGCATAACGACCGGTTTACTATGTCGAAGTTTTACACGGCCTAAGGAGCGCTACCTCAGTCCAAAACTTTTATATGCCCTCCACATGTTTTCGAGGAAATCATGCATTATTTTCAGCGACAAAATAGTCGCATCGTCCGAGTTTCCTTTGGGAGCAATCCTCCATAATAAGGAAACAATGACGATGGCAAATGGTCAATGAACTTGGGAGTTCGACCTCCATTTCGGTCCCGAACGGCCATAAAATCCCTGATCTTGGCAGACTTTGTCGAATGGACAAATCCCGAACCTGCTCAGATCCCCAAGACGATTCCCACGCACAGTGGATGATGTACTTTGACGGGTCACTTACTCTAAGTGGCTCGGGTCGGGTGGTCCCGTATCTCCTACCGAGAAACCTTAAAGTATGCCATACAATTAAACTTTCGTGACACTAACAATGTGGCAGAGCACGAAGGTTTGCTAGCCGCATACGAGCCGCGAAGCACTTCGATTCGTCGACTACTCGTGAGAGGAGACTCTCAATTAGTCGTGAATCAAATCGAAAGAGTACGGTTTCTAGCTCGACAATAGCTTGGTACTTATCGTAAGCACGTAAGCTAGAAAAGCATTTTTAGGTTTCGAGGTACAATTCATCCTCGAAGGATAATTTCTCGCACCAACTTGCTCTGATGGCTTCTTCCCGATCTACGCACTAAAAGGAGTTTTCTTGGAGCAACTCCAAAGCCGCCTCTGTCGAAGAACCGAGACATCTCCTATTGAGATGGCCTCATTAGATTACGAGGATACTGATGACTCCCATCTACGAGTATCTTCACAAGGGTTCCAGACCAAGATGATCTTGAGGCGCATCGCTTATCCCGAAAAGCCAAAATGTATACTTTGGTCGAAGGAGTCCTCTATAAACGAGGAACCTAAGGGATACTCATGCGATGCATTCCGCAAAACGAAGGAATAACACTCCTTCATGATATACACAAGGGCATCCGTGGGACGATGCTTCCTCTGAACATTAGTTGGTAAGGCCTTTCGACAAGGTTTCATCGCCAACAAACAGACGATGCCAAAGAGGTGGTTAAAAGTGTGTCCAATGCCGCCATGGTAGATGATACACCAACCAAATTTCAAGCATTACAGCATAATACCTCTTTCCTAGCCTTTTGCAACCTGGGTCTTGATATCCTAGGACCGCTTCCCAAAGCACCAGGAGGTTTCAATTCCTTTTGTGGCCATTGACACGCTCACAAAGTGGATCAAGGCGAACTCAGTAACGTGGATAACAACGAAGCAAGAAAAGGTTCATGATGAGATGCGAATTAGCCGATTTGGAGTTCCGAGCCTGATAATTACGCATAATGGTAAACACCGCAAGTGCAAAATTTCAGTGAATTTTACGACGAGTTGGGTACCAAATTATGCTATGCTTCGCACATCCCCAAAGCAACGGGCGGTCGAACGCAAACACCAAATAATGCGAGGAATTAAAACCCAGTCTTCGACCACCTTGTTAAG
This sequence comes from Hsuehochloa calcarea, assembly GCA_036346395.1. NCBI lineage: Eukaryota > Viridiplantae > Streptophyta > Magnoliopsida > Poales > Poaceae > Hsuehochloa > Hsuehochloa calcarea. The sequence goes on from CM070597.1 coordinate 36,720,223, forward strand.
CGCCGGGGCTTGGGTACAAGAATTACCTTCAGATTATGGGCGCTTCAGACGACCAAGAGTCGAGCGACAGGAGAAACACCATTCTTTTTAGTGTTCTGAGTCGGCCATGCTTCCTCCGAGCTAAAATTGCGGCCACACGAGTTGAAACCTTCAACAACTCGATCAGAACAACTTCGAGCGCATGATATTAACCTACTCAAGAAAGGAGAAACATGGCCCTAATCCGCTCGCAGCCTACCAACAAGCCCTACGCAGATACTACGATCGTGAAGGTCCAAACCGCACCTTTTGCCGAGGTGACTTGGTATTGAGGCTCGCCAATCCAAGTCTAATCTGAATAAACTTTCTCCCAAGTGGGAAGGTCCTTACACGTTGGTCGGTCACTCTGGCCGTGGCTCTGTACGACTAGCAATGGAAGATGGGCAGTGTTCTCTCAAATTCTTGGAACATTGACCGCTACACGCAAGTTCTATGTGTGACCAACCTCTCGCAATAAAGGTCCGTGTTCCTTCTACCTCTTTGTCTTATTTTTCGAGTAGTGCTTTTATAATCTTTTGACTATGATCCAAAAACACCCAGTTTTTTTTCTACACCGGTCAAAAGGCAAGTAACATCATCTAGTCAAGTCTTTCCTCTCTGCATGTGGTCCAACCCACTAGAAGGAACTTCCTAGCATCAACTCGTTACTCACTTTCTTTGCCAACACGAGAGCTCCTGTTCTCGTCTAGTCGAAATGTTTTCAAAGCCAACTCTTCCCATCTTAGTTTATTTTTTCAGAATTTCAAAAATATTCTAAGTAGAGTGCACTTTCTTATATTTATTCGACCACCTTTGGTGTACTCGATTCGCTTTAACTGGTCAAGGAAGAGACACACCTAGTCAAGTCTTTCCTCTCTCGCACGTGGTCCCGCCTAACTAGAAGGAACTTCCTAGCGCCGCCGCCTCCCACTTTTGCTACTGGAAAAGACTTATCTGTAATACTCAAAAATAATATTAATTTTAATAATCGCGCCTTAAGGGCCTGAGTAATTAGTTAAATAGTATCATTAAATAATTAATTAAAAGCGCTTTAAGGGTCTGTGCAATTAAATAAAAGAATTTGTGAAAATAGAATTTTAGAATTTTTGTTGAGAGATATATAAATAGATCTTGGATTTTAGAAACCCTAGTTTTTATTTTCTTCCCACCGCTACCTGCATTGCTTTTCTCTCGTGCGTATACGGTTCGCCTGCGAGTGCCTCTCGCAGCGTGTTTGCGTGTCGCCGCTTTGCTTTGGCGCCTCCCGCCGAGCCCAAGGCGGCGCCGCCGCCAAATGCTCGCTGACGCCACCGATTGTCGCCGCTAACGCATTGGCGAAGACTCGCGCTGACATTGCAAGCGCCAGGCGCTGTGTTGCCGAAGCCGATGCTCGCGCACGCCGATCGCAAGCTGGCTTCGCGCGACTCGGAGGCTCGGGCCGCCGATTGGCCGCGGATCGGCCGCCACTGTGGTTGCGCCGCACTTCTTTTCAAGCTGTGGATCGCCGCCGAGATCGCCGCTTCGTTGTTGCCTGCGGAATTGCCGAGCCGAGATCGCCGCTTTTTTGTTTTTCTTTCTTCTTGCGGCCGCAAGTGCATGGTTGCGCTTGAGGTGTCACCTACCGTAAGTAATCACAATTGATTTACAAATTGCATGCACGGTGGTTGGGTTGTTGTGACTAGTAATTTGGTTGCTACATGATCTAGAAATTCATATGCTCTTGACCATGAAGGCTTGAACAGTACTTAAGAGATTAGAAAAAAAGATCGAGATCTAGTTTCTTGTGTGTAATGATTTGTAATTTTGTTTCCTCTCGGTTTTACAATTTAATTAGAGATTATAATTTTCTATTAGAGAGGCCGAATAGTAGATCTGTTTAGCCGCTGTTTTGTTGTACAATTTATTCGGATACCTTGTTGGCGAATGTTGAAAATATCATCTACTAGTTAATTGTAGATAATTTCGATATCTTTCTATAGAATATTTTATTATGTCAATCGGACAAGTAGATTTTGAGTTATGATTTTCGGAAGGCTGCTGTTTTTACGGTTGTCGCCTTTCGGCGCTGTTTCGGTAGACTGTAGATTAAAAATAGTAAATAGCCTAATTAGAGTTTTTGATCTACATGAAAGTTGTAGATAATTGTCCAATGGTTCTGTAGAATCTGAGAACGCGCATTTTGGTTGAGTAAAACAAAAGTTATGAAATTTGAAGACCTGCTGTTCGGCGGACAGACCGACTTTCCGGCTAAATAATGGAGGGATGGATGATTTAATTAGAAGTCTTCGTAATCTAAGAAAATGTGGATAATTTTATAAAGAATCCAGAATAGGGTGGTTTGTGGTGATCGGACTTTGAGTCAAAAGTTACGCTCTTTAGTAACCGTCAGCTATAGGTAACTAGTCGGTACTTAGCGTAACGTGTTATATTTGGGGACGGTAGAGCGAAGCATTTTGATTGCTATTCTTGTTGCTGTAATTTGTATTGAAGTTGGTGTATTTAATATAGAGAGGCGCCGTGCTTGTTGCCGCCTTCTAATCAAATCGCAAGGCCGCAACTAGTAAAGGCAAGTGTGATGGTAGACAATGATCAATGATCGATCAATTGCTTTTATCTCTATTACCATTATTGTTGTGCTTTTATTTGGTTTAATTGCAAACAATGAATTGGTATGTTTATATCTTTGTTGACAAGCATGATGAAAAGTTGATATGATGTGTATGATGGAGTTTGCATGTTTGCATTCATAAGCATCTTTGCATAAGAGAAGGTGATCATGATTGATCACAACTCCACTGGAGTGGAGGAGGTCCCCATCCTTGAGGAGGAACGGGCTTGAGAGTGAATGTTGTCGCGAGCATTCACTCACGCTATACCGTATATGCGAAAAGAAGTGCATGTGGACATGTAGAATAGAGTTGCATTCATAAATGAGATTAATGATGAGAATATTAATGAAAGTGCCTGTGATGATAATGAAGTTATTGATTGTCGTTGATTTATTATTATCGTTGTATATCGATGTGTTTGTCGAGTCGTGGACTCACCCTTGCTCTATTGTTGTCTTTAGGTGATCTTCGAGGATGCCGAATCGAGAGCAGTAGAGCACATGGACCACTTATGATCATTTACTATCATAATCTTTTCATTCACAATTGGATTACTCTTGGACATGTTAGTTATTGAATAATGTTTAGGACAATGTTTGGACTAGACTATTTGCTTTATTAATTTGGATTCATTGGTTGATGCTATTTTGGATTATTTACCTGGTTATAATTCACATTGCTTATTTATTGTCGTTTGATCCATAATTATGCATTGCTCTATTGTAGTCCATTGAGATGATTATCATTGTTGTCTTGCTGTAATTATATAGTGTGTCGATATTTGTTAGTGTAAAGGGTAGTGTGGTGGCATTCTAGGCTCTGTGTTGGGCTGGGGTGTTACATTATCGAGTCCACCAAAAAAGGGCGAACGAATTATTAAAGTCCTCTTAGACGTTTGCTTAACTCAAGTTGCTGTTTTTGGTTCGATTAAACCAGTCGGAGATGGTAACATCACCTAGTCGAAGCCTTTCCTCTCTGCACGTGGTCCTGCCCACTAGAAGGAACTTCAAGTGTCGAGTCGTTTCTACTCTTTCGACCAGTGCTTGACAACCATAACAAAGACTATAAGTTAAATAAACCTCTCTTTGTTTTCTAAACCCCTATTTTCATTACACTATTTACTTAGATTGTCCAAACAAACTAAGCAAATAGTCGGGGCTAGGATAAAGTTATTAATTTGACTTCAATTCTTAGTCTTTCATTCGTTTATTATCTTTTGAGTTACTAATTACTCGACAAGATGATTTGCACGTGAAACAAGATGGCCTAGGTAAAGTTATTAATTTAACTTCAATTCTTAGTCTTTCATTCGCTTATCATCTTTGAGTTACTAACTACTCAACAAGATGATTTGCGAGAAACAAGATGGATCATATATTACTCGCCAACAGAACCGCTCGCTTTACAAAGTAGTTACAAGATTACTCAAGGGGAGTGCCTAGTTGCATTTCCTCGCCACCTTTTGCCAACTAATCGCATTTCCTCAATCGCACGACTTGCCTCGATTCGTGATACCAAGTCGGCTTCATTGGTTGCACATTAAGGTGGGGTCTTGAGCTTTAAGTTTCGCTTAAAGCGTAACTTCATCGCAGCTTCGATCGCCTCCCATATTGATTCAATTTGATTAGCCTTCAGAGTGGTCACCATTTCTTGCAAGTTTCCGACTTGTTCCCAATGGTACTTATGTGAGCAACTACATGATCTTCTCGAGGAGTTTTTCCTCTAATGTAGCTCACCAAGTACATTGTTCAGAGTGTGATGTTGCCTTGAAGACAAGTCTTCATCGACTCCATCTCTCGTTGGGTACGAGTCGAAGCCTCGCAAGATTCTTGTTTTCACCACTTGTTCAAAAGAATAAAACCGGCCAAACAAAAAAAAATAAACTTCTAGAGGAAGCAAACACAAAGATAATTGTAGGTAAAAGCATTTCTTACCTACTAGTTGAGAATCCAATTTCTTGACCTCTTCTTCATGGGAAGCAATGGTTTCACAAGTGCTTTTTCTCCCATGATCCGATGTCCTCTCAGATTCATCTTAGCAATGCGACTGACTCATTGTAGATCAAGGTCTTCTGGATTTCAGCCTCGAGGCTTCTCAACTCAAGAGCAATTTCTCAACAAGAAATTAGCATTAGAAAAGGAAAATACTAAAAGGACAATGTAAAGAATTGCTTACCTTGCACTCGAGTTCTCGCACTCGAAGTTCCTCGATCCTTATTCTGGTAATGCGGAAAACTCAATGACCAAAGCTTTATCTCCAACTTCGTCCGAGCTTCCGATCTCATCTTCTTTTTCTCGAAAAGAAATGAGAGTTGGGTAAAAGTTAAAGATAAAAGCGCTTTAAGTTCAAAGACTTCATCGCTTATTCTTTCTGCGCAATCTTCTAGATGCGAGTAGATGGCTTCTCAAGTCTATCCGAGAGGACTATTACTTCTTCCCTTAGCTTTCGACTCCTCTTTTTCATAATCGAGTGAGTCGCCTAAGGTCTTCGTGGTCGCTTTTTAGCCTACAGAGGATAAAAGCGGAGATGAACATCGACCAATTGGTTGCAAGTCCTTCCGCAACCACTCCACCTAGTTGTAAGATTTTCTACGACTATGTCATGGTCGTAAGTTTTTCTATGACCATCACTGATCGTAAGTAATCGTAAACTCTTTACGACCGCACTTTGTCATGAGTTTTTCCATGACTATTCTCGTAAAACACTATACGAGTATTCAAGTCAAAAACGACTATGAGTAATGTTGACTTACCATCTCTCTCGCATGCATGCAGTTCTTCTTTCTTGTCGTAGCTCTAAAAGTTGTCGATGATACTCACCGACAACTAAGCAATTTGCTCCAGAGCTTTCGCAAAAAGAAGACAATGTGAGAAGAAAAGGAAAGCTACATATAAGTATTCTAAAATACTTACATTCATAGTCCACTCTAGCCAAGGTCGAATACACAAACTCGGGTTCTGAGCTTTGTCTATCCTCGCGACTTTATCCCACCACACCTCCTCAAGGCACTCATTTTCAAGGTATTTCTATTTGGAATATCCTTGGGATGGGGACTCGATCGCGAGATCTGTGAAGCAGAGACTTATGACTAAGCAGTCCAAAGAAATCGCACATAAGTTGAAGGGTTCTTCATCCTCCGATTCTCGTGGTCGACTTTCTTTGGACACCTAAGGAATGTCCGCCACGACTTCCTTTCCAGACGGTGTGCGAGTCATTATCACCTTGACCAGGGGCTTTGCAAATGCTTCTCTCGAGTCGTAGCTATGACTTCGTGAGTTGTAGCTACGACTCAACGCTTGGAGGAACCACTTCGAGCCACCGGTTCAATGGAAATCCTTCAACCACTTCCATTGTTACCTCTCCAAAGAATCAAGAGGTGACAATGGGCTTCTCAGCGGAAGCATCCCTGTGGGCCAAGGAGTCGGACTAAAATAAAGAGAAGCAAATCAAAGTTGTGAAAAGGAAAAGGTAAATGTTGTTCTTACACTTTAGTACATTTCACATACTCGCACTCGGGTCTTAACCAGAATTTAGGAGCGATCCTCTCGACGGAGGACCTCTTTCTTCTCCACGACCACGCCCGGTCGAAGTTCAACACTATTCAACACGACTCGCCCTGTCGTAGAGTTTGAAACAGAAACCGTGGCTTTGGTCTCTGGTTCTCTGATGGCCGAGATCGGCCTCGACCATTCCAAGAGCAAAGACTACCTTCGATCGCAGGTTGTGTTGGAGCAAAGATCGCCCTTCATAAAAGATATAAAATCTTTCCAGATCTCCTTTTCCGCTTGCTTAACAAAACTAGGAGTGGCAAGAATCGCGAAAGATTCCTTGTCATAATAGAAGGGTACCTTAGCCTTGCGTAGGTTTGCGCTAAGAGATTCACCGCTTCAACCTCCTCGGCTGATAATCGCAGCCTCGGCCGATATAGCTATGGTCGCCACAGTTTTTAGAGGGTCCGGTCGAAAGACCGTAGCTCGAGCTTGCTCCTCCCCGGCGGCAGATTTTACAAGTCGACGCCTCTTAGAGGGAGGAGCCGAGCCTTTGTCTTTGACAACCTCAGCACTAATAGTCATCAAGACGACTTCTTCGTGCGTCTCCGACGATTTTCCATGCCTACTTTACGTAAAGCAAAGCGAAAAAGAAGAATCACTAATCGATCGAAGTTTTTCTACCATCAGCACTCAAGTCGTAAGTTTTTCTACAAACACTTTCTTGATCGTAAGATTTTCTATTTATCACCATTAGTCGTAAGTATCTTCTACGACTATAAAGTCCTAAAGAAAGAATCAACTTTTGATTACCTTTAGGCGCCTATCTTTTCATCTCGCGACAAAACCGCAATGATTTGAGGAACCGCCACTGAGGTGGCGGAGATTTCTCACGTATGAGTCCGACTCTAGAGTCAACCTCTACTGGAAAGATCTGTAAACAGATAAGAATATTAGACAATGTTGAGAAGGACCAAACCGAGCTAAGTCGATAGCTACTTACCCTCGTCGTAGTCTCCGGTTGGGTCTCCTCTCCCGAGTATCTCCACAGGAGATGCCCGCTTCTTCAAGGGACTAATTATGCGTGTGATGAAATCTTTCACATGAAGATTTCTTCTCGGCTTGAATATAGGGGCCAATCCTACCGATATCTTCAGGAGTCGAATCCCATGAAGATTTCTTCTCAGAATTTTCCCGCAAAGAGAGGTCAGCCTTCGAGGTGACTTTCCAAGAAACCACTCTTTCTCCACCCCGCCATGAAGACCGGGTAAAACTCAATATACTCCTTCACTTCGAGTCGTGGAGCTTCGCATCGCAGCTCCGGCGATTCTCGGCTTGACGAGCCATCCCATAATAATATTGGAATAGCTCGAGGTCCGCCTAATCCCTGTGTACGCCTCGCATGTGACAGAAGACACTGAACATGGTAATGGAATTAGGACCTAAGTTCACCAATTCCACCCTAAAGTGCTCGAGTACCACTGTAAGAAAAGGGTGAGCAGGCAGTCGGAGGCCGCACTCACAATACGCTTGGAAGACGGGGATTTGCCCATTTTCCCCGACACCAAGTCGCCTAATAGCGGAATCCACTTCACCAGAGCCTTCTCTGGAATCTTTCCGGCGTCGACCAAGATTTTGATCTTGGCCGCATCCATCTCCGATTCTTCCCATTCGGAAACTCTCTTGGCCATTTCGCTCAGAAACAAGAAGTTTTTTGATTTGGTTGGCGGCGGAGAAGATGAAACCTAGTCGAGGACGGAGAAAGCAAGAGCTCAAGAATGGTAGAGCGATTTGAGGAAAAGGTAAAATCCAAGTCTAACTCCGTGAGTTTTTATAACCGCACGATTGCCACCGCTTCGAAACCATCTCGCCTATAGGTCTATGGGAGTTGGTTGCACCACTGGAACCGCCTCATCTGGATGTGTCCGTGAGAGTCGCTTGCAATTCCCGGATGGTCCGCTCGAGAAAATTAGGTGCGATTGTCACCCCAAGCGAATTACTTTCTTGACCAAGTCTTTCCGGGTCGCAGAAGTATCAATCGGAAGGGTTTTTTCTCCGATCCCCCTACTACGACCACTTCACGGTCGTAGGGGTTTTTACGACTTTTTGATAGTCGTAAGCAATCTTCACGATTGCAACCGCTTCGGGAATCGTTTCATCAACAGATCCGGGGGAATCGTTTGCAATTCCCCAGACGGTCTGTTCGGGAAAATTATGTTCGTTTTGTCACCTCCAAGCGAGATTACTTTCTTGACCAAGTATTTCTGGTCGAAGGAAGTATCAATCGGAAAGGTTTTTTCTCCGATCATCCTACTACGACCACTTCACAGTCGTAGGGGTTTTTATGACTTTTTGATAGTCGTAAGCAACCTTCTTGATCAAGCAAATTCCTGGTCAAAGTAGCACTCAAATGTCGAAGAGTTTTTCCTTCGACCATTACTCTACGACATTTTCATAGTCGTAAGTCCATTTGCAAATCCTTCACCAAGTAAGTTACTTTCACTTGAAGTCAAGGGGCTAGATGATCAGGATCTAATAATCCTCATTTTATCTTTTATCTATAATTTTATTATGGGTAAATATGATGTCACATAGTCCCCAGAAGTACCCCTCATATTTACAAGGGGGAGACCTACTAAGTGATTGTAAGATCTTCTACAATCACCCTCATAGTCGTAAGTCTTAATACGACTATGTCATGGTCGTAAGTCCTTCTATTTACCACCACCGGGTCGTAAGTCTTTCTACGACTATTGCCCGACCGTAAGTCCTTCTACGACTATTGCTCAAGAAGAAGCTCTACTACGACTTAAACCCAATGTAAGTCATACTACGACCAAATAAACCACGGCCACCTTATAATCAAACCTACCAAATGAGTGGGTCCAATTGATTAAGGAATCCGAACGGTCCGCACGCATTATTATTCTGCGTAGTAATAGTACTTAAATACCCCATTACCTCTTAATGATAATCGCCAGACGGGCGTGAAGAAGCCAATGCGCGGTAATTATCGCCATCATACCCATTATCGCTCAATTAAGGCGCTAATTCCAAATCATGGGTAGGATAATTCTCCTCATGAGGCCTTAATTGCCTTGACGCATAAGCGACAGCTCTTCCTTCTTGCATAAGGACACATCATTTTTTGTTATTTAATCAAGTGCCTACAGTTGATCAAATCGCTAATGGGTCATAGTGTCTTTACTTGTAAAATGGTCATCGATATACATTTGGGAAATGGCAAATACTTGGAACCTCTTCTATAAGCTAGTTCTCATTGCATAAGAGTCCAACAACTTTACTTTACCTTCCTGAATACACACTAGTCTAGGTCATTGAGTTTGTAAAGATATACTGGTCCTAAAATATTTGTTCGCCCGAAACACTTCTCTCATTGCTGGACAAAGTGTTCCAGGCGGGGGGCTACACATAACAACATAAATAAGAAATTTAACTTGCAAAAGAAATTCAACTTCCAAAAAATAGTTACAATTATCATACACCAAATACTTTCATAATTCCACACATTAAAAATGTATTATTACATTATCATTGTTAGTATGGAGAAGTATCAGGATGCACTTGAAGGAGTGACAGGAGCACTAAATTCAATACTTTTGATAATCTCCGCCACCACTGGTGCAATCTTGGCTTGAGTTGCAATACCTGCTTCTTTTGTTTTGAACTTGGGCGCAGGAACAAGCTTCTGAAGATCAACGGAATCTCCATAAAGGATATCAATCTTCAACAAGACTCGGTTCAAAGCTTGAACCATTGCTCTCATTAAAGATTGATACTCAATCTTCTTCACAGCAGTGAAAACTGAGATCCGAGAAAGGCTTCTTCTCGTAACTATAGTGATTTCCTTGTCGGCCTTCATCAAGGTCTCTACCTTCTTCTCAAGTTCATGCACGACAGTGCAATACCATACTTTCACTTATTGCAAGTCCTGAATCTGAAGATCCTTGTTCGAAGAGATCTTCTAAAGATCCTCTTTTGCCTTTTCTAGTTCTAAAAAGGAATGAAAAAAGATAGTAGAATTCATCAATCGCAAATAGTGATAAGGTTAAATGGTCTGAGAAAAGAAAAAAAGATATTTTTACCTTCCTTCTCCTTAATAAGCACCGTGTTCTGCTCAAAGAAATTGTGGTTTTCCTTGGATTGCTTGCCCAGATCTCCTGCAATTTTTAATTTCTTTGAGTCAAGAAGCGGATCTCTTCGGCTTTTTCTACCATGACTACCATATTCCTCTCAAATTCTTTCTCCGCCTTAGACAGTTTCCATCTGAGAGCGTGGAGCACAGTTTCAGCATCTTCTTTCCTGGTTTTCGCCAGCAAGCTCTCCCTATAGTGCGAACAAAAGCATAAGTTAATTATTCAGTTAGAATCTTATAATTGAATAATAACTTTACACACTTACTTCTCCTTCTCCTCTGCAAAAGCTTTGATTTCTCCTATCATGTCAATGTTAACGTTCCAGCACTTTTTGACAGACGTCATTAAGTCCTGGAGGTTCTTCTTTTTGACTCTGGGAGGAGAAATTTCAAGGGGAATTTCATCCTCGGACTGATCCAACTCAACTAAACGGAAAACTCTTCTAGTAGGATCAGTTTTGACATTTTGTAACTCCTAAGATATTCTACGAGTTAGAACTATACTGGCATATTCAAAGATGAAATAACCAAAATAAAAGAGTTTACCAAGATGTGGTCATCTTCGTCTTTGGTTTTTGTGGCCTCATGGACGACATCCTCTACCAGAGGTACAGTCAATGGTGAAGTCTGTTCTTGCGCTACCAACTGTCCCCTCTTCGGATCCGACGGCAAGGAGAGGCTAAAAAAGAGGATTGGTCATTACAAGCCAAAATCATGAGGTTATTATCGAAGAACTTACTCAATCTCGAATCCGCTCTCGGTGAAGAGCGCGATGAATTCCTCACTCAAAGTGAAGGTAGGTTGTTCCGCTTGCTCTGGTGAAGAGGGAACCAAGGCCTAGGAGGTCTGTGACCTTGGAGCCCGCTGAACAGGAGTCCCCTCTTCAGACTCCTCTTGTGATTCTTCACCCTGGATCACCCCAACCACAAAAGTTCATGTAGTAGACATTGGCTGGGGGTTAGAGGCATATTGAGAAATTGGAATCGGAGTCAAAGCAGGAGATTTTGGCGGAACTACGATCGAAACCGGTGCGGGCTTTGTTTTCTTTGGCGCACTAGGAGGCTTGGAGCTTATCCTTGCGCTCTGACATCTGAGATGGGACGCTTCCTCGATGTCGCTTGTTCAGAAATACACAAATCAGGCATAGGTAAAATCACTTCTTATGTCTAGCTATTCGCAAATACCTACCACCGTGCGATCTATCCTAAGTGATAAGGCATCTCCAATCAAGTTTGGGGGCTACACTTCTAAATCGATCGTTCCTTTTCTGGGTTCTGATCCTTCAACAGGACTGAGGCCCTAGCCATCACCTCATCATCTAGAAGATCTGTAATATGATAAGAAATAACAATTACTTTACTTAAACTACAAAATTCAATCCGAGTAAAAATATAAACAAATTATTATCATCTTCTGGGGTCTCATAATCGTAGGATAGTACTTCCCTCTTTTGGAGGGGAAAGATCATGTTCTTGAGGAAGTTATGGGTGATCTTTCGTCCTGTCAGACCTCTCCTCACCTGGTCGTTGATCACTAGGACCACACTCTTCTCATCATCGGTGAGCTTGATCGCCTTGTCAGCGACTTGATTTTTTGTTGACCACTCCAGTGGTGCATTACGACTGTAAGTGATCCCACTCTCTCTCAGAACAATGGAGTAAAACCAATCCCTGCTCCATATTTGGCTAGCATCCTTGGTAGCCAAGAAGGGAAAAACTATCTTGTTGGCGTCTTGAAGCTTAAAGTAAAAGGAGCCCATTGCACCAGCAGTCTTCTTGTTACGAATGATTTAGTAGTAAAACCTAAACAGACGCAAACTAGGGTCTATTCCCAACAATGCCTCAAACATGTGGGCAAAAACACTAAGTATCATGATCGAATTTGGTACGAGGTGAACTAGTTCTATTCTGTAATGATTAAGAACTCCTATCAAGAAATTGCTCTAGGGAAAGCAAAAGCCAACTCAGAGATAATGCACGAAGAGTACCATGAAGCTCGCCGGGGGGCACGACTCAATCTCCCTCTCCGTCACACGCCATTCAATGATGACCATCTCCAGTAGATGCCTGTCTTGCTCCAGCCCTTCGATCTCCTCCACGAACAGCATCGACGACTTCCATCTCGCCATTAACTTGGTTTAGTGGTAGTTTTGAGGAAAGCTAGGGGATTCTTCTCTTCGAAGGCTTGAGAAAGACGAATGGCTCTCGATGAATGAGGAAAGTGAAAACGGTTGGAGTAAATCGTGCCTAAAGAGGGGTAAAAAAATCCTTATACACCCCTAGCTCATTTAAAACCCACTACCTCGACGACATGATTACAGCTCCTCGGCTAGTGGTGACATGGCAACTCACATTCGGTCAAGGAAGTTGGCCTACGCGTTAGAGACGTGCGAGATAAAATGACTGAAAGCTTCTTCTCTTTCCCTATAGTTATCTCTATACCGTAATCATTACGAGTAAAAAAGTATAAAATCTTTAAAACAGAACCCGCCTTGACATGCGCTTTGAGGAGATTTGAAACCTTGAAAGAGAATAACATATTCTCTTTAAGGTTTGGAGGTCAGCTAACGAGGATTGTTGACTAGTCAATTATCCAGGTATATCTTTATTTTTCTGTTGTTTGAAACCTTGAAAGAGAATAACATATTCTCTTTAAGGTTTGAAGGTCAGCTAACGAGGATTGTTGACTAGTCAATTATCCAGGTATATCTTTATTTTTCTGTTGTAAATAACTCACATCCTTTACTGGGCCCAAGATCAATAAAGCAATAGTGAGGAGGTGGGCCCGAGAGTTTTCCCTTAGACCACCCTCGGACCTCTTTTGAAAGTCCTCTTGGACCTCCCCTGGAGGTTTCTTCAAACCATTCCAAGACTTCTCCCCCCACAGAAGAGGTCCTCAAAGTCAATTACTCACGTGTGGCTAGCGTCAACCCACATGGAGAGAGGGCATTGGTTGTTTTATCTGGAGACACAACAGTTGGCATGAAGGGACGCGACTATTGGCGCGAAGAGGCACCACTACAACGAATTGCCAATGCTTGTAGACTACAAAAGGCCTGGCCTATGCGTCTTTGTAATGATCCTGATCCACGTTCATTCATAATAATTCTCTCTGTAATCAGAGCATACCCTTTGCAATATACATCACCATTTGAGTCCTTAGGTGAATAGATAACAATCTCTATTTTATATATATATATATATATATATATATATATATATATATATTTATATTTATATTTGTCCATTCTGTGACGAGAGTCCCAGACACAAGAGTTTCCTTGGCTTGGATGGATGGAGGTGCAAATCTTGCACCCTCCCCTTTTATCGTGGAGGCTAGGTCTAGAGAAAAACCCCTATCAGGCACTCATTAAGCTAACACACAAACAGTCTATACTCACGCGGGCTTCTCAAAGCGGATGACGAACCGGGTCTCCTGAATCCATCTCTTCAAGATCTCCATCTTCTCTTGGCCTAAATCGTCTCTCCTTTGCGCCGTCCCGCTCCGCGGTTTCTCCAAGGTCACCAACCCGGTGTTTCTACGAAGATACCAAAATACCCCTTCTCAATCCTTCTCCAAAGGCCGAGTCCAATCAATGTGAAGTAATCTCATGCTCCGTCGTGCGTAGGTTCATCAATGGCTCTCTTCATATCGGCAAGTCTCTCCCATCTGATTCCCACCATAACACCATGGCACGTGCACTGACCCCCAAGCCACTTGATGCAACTAGATGCACCGAACTTCTCGTTTAGTAGTTCCTGTCCATGTTGCACCATGCTTGAGTTCAACCACTTCACCCAACATCCTTGATCATTCTGAGCCTCGGATCTCCTAGCCTAGTCTCGCATCCTCGCCATTAACCGTAGTTGAGTCCAAGCCAGTTGCACAACAATAGACTAATAAATCGATTCCAGGTACAAGTTCCTTGCAACTTGACCCACGTTGGCCAAAACGTGCATCATGCAACAACTATATACTGACGCCCATGATTGTGGCCAATCCAACAACGCTCACCACCTTCTCGGTGCATGAATGCGCCCTGACCAGTCTAACCGCTGCCTGTTGATGATTGGAACACAGGGTTTCTGTCAAACTTAGTACGGGAAATAATATGAAAATGCTATCAAGAATGAAGATCTTCTGTTGTTGTGGATATATTGTTTGTATAAGAATACAATGAGTGTTACAGAATTATCGTAATGATCGTGATCGAGAATGTTAAAAGAAATTGAATCTATTTCAGAATATATCTCAAAGTACATGGATACCCCCTTTATAGCTATTGAAGGGGTGGCAGTTAGTGCCGCTAAAGACGCCTCCAATATTCATGCACGTTCTTCAGTAGAGTCTTGAACCTTCGTGTCCCTTGGCCAACTATCGGAAGTTACCAAATACGCCAATAACTTCTTTCCCGTTAGACACGTGGGAAACCGTCATGTCTTTCGACCAGTTCGCTGGTTGGGAATTGTATAAACTGCATAGCTGGTCAGACAATATCCACAGCTGGTCAACATATTGCTCTAATTGGTAGTCAATCAGTTAGGTCGTAATAAAGGGTATTAAACTTCCTTTAAATAATCTTTACAGATGTAGCCTTTGGTATGTGGGTCTATTTTGATAGAGTCTTTGATTTTGACCGAAAAGGTCGACCTAGTCAAGAATCCTCGTCATCACCCTCCAATCTAGCCGCTAGCATCACGCCGGTTTGACAGCCGGACAACGGCCGGTCTGACGCTCCTAAAATTCTCTTGACTCCTGGAAAACACCATGTCTGGATATTTCATAAAAAACTATATCTAGTTTTGCCTTGAAACTCCATTTTTATGAGACCAGATGCAAACACACCTCCAAATACTCCACATAAGTGTTTGATCGCATTTCCCAAAATTCATTTTTTTCATCTCCGCCGGTCGACCACCACCCATGGACGGTTAGACCGCCACTCTAGAGCCGGTCAGACCGCCTGGCGTCTGTGAGCAAATCAGGCAACTTGCTCAAACCGAGAGTTTAATTCTTCAAACACCTCAATACTATTGTCAATTATTTAACACTAAAATTAGAATCATACACATGATCCCCGCTACAACCATAATTGCAAATAGAAGTACCATTAACAACCACAAGTAGTATCACTAAGATGACCAATGAGACTGATTTGGTGAAGGATTCATCAAGCATGAGGATCGCTCGATCCTACCATTGATTCTGCACAAAGGAGAAGAGATTGCATGTGTGAGACAAGATAAATATATACCATACATGAATAAAACTTTCATACTCCACTAGGTTTGACCGTAAGCATGAACATACAAACTAAAACATTTATACTCACGGAGTAGAATAGTGAGGAGGTGGAGGTGGAGGCGAATAGCGAAGGTGGCGGAGGTACACCCGTGAGCGGCGCCAAGACTTTGCATGTAATGAAGAATCTCGCCATCCTCCGCTGCCGGCCTCCCGCTCGGCCTCCACCCTCTCCATCTTCGCCGTGCATCCGCTCTCGTATCCTCCTCTCTTGTTCCACCGGGCCTACAATATATTCACCCCAATGTTACAATAATGCAAAGGAAAGGTATGAAAAACCAATGAACGATTTAATAAACCAGAATAACCTCGAGTGCCTCCACCCGTGGTGTGAAGTGTCCCGCCGAGGTCGTGATGGCGGGCTCGTGCTCGTGGCCGCTTGCTCGAATCGAGGAGACGGGAGTAGCGGCCCGAGTCGATTGCGCTGCCGCCAATGCAATGATCGCCCATGCTTCTTGCCTCCTCCCACCCTCATGACGACTTCTCCATCAAGGTCCCGGTGCTCGGATCGTACTCGCCCATGGACCTCCCTTGCCATCGATGTGTACTCACTAAGGCGGTTGTGGACGGTCGATTACAGACGCCTCGGGCCGATCCTCTGGTTGTAGTCGACGCCGACGTCGCTTTGCCCTTGTGGGCCATAGCAAATGCCTTGAAGATGGAGCAAGAGTGGCCACCATGTGACGCCGATTGCGAGAAAACAAAGAAGATGATTAGAAATCATGCGCACTGAGCGTTAGAATAAATAAATGAATTCGCACCCATGTTTCGCGTGATCCGGCGAGGTTGCGGCTACCTTGATGGTGTGCTACACTGCATCATCAAACGCCGCCCCGGCACAAGTTGTGCGCTCCTCCACTCGCGTGAGCACCACTTGTGCACCATCTGCCTCAAAGATCGGGATGCGCGCGCACCAATAAGGAATCATCTACGTGCCATCAAGTACATGACATATCGTGAAGATGAAATTAAGCCTACTTAATCTCAAAAGGAATTAGTATTAATGTTACAGATTTACCGCAGTGCATCGGGTCCCGGCAGCGCCATGGTTCTTAAGGCGTCCCTTTTGGTGACCTTCGCTCCAAGGACGGTCTCGTGTAAGTTACGACGGCTGGATGCGCGCCGTGTAATGCATGTCCACGACGAAGTTTTTTGCAAAGATTTGGTAGCCACCGATCCGCCCCGCCTCATGTCCGCCCCGGCATCTAAAGAAATCCTCGCATACAAATACGATGTATCCATTCATTATTTCAAGAATATCCAATGAATACGATGTATTGAGCAATGTAGTGCGAGGAAGACTTACCCATGCTCTTGCTTCACCCGGCCCGCCTTGTTGTTGAATACCTGCGGGCCCGACCCGCAAGATCGGGCGGCGGCGTAGTGGTCAAACGAGTAGGCGGCCCGCTACTCCGGCGACTCAACCAAAGCTGGAAGTGCTCCTTGCACGTAAGACCGAGGATGCCATTGACTTGGCGTGTGTGAGCACCTCCACTCGCCACAATCGCCCAGCCTCGCCCAAGTGATTAAGAAAAATTATTAATTTCTATTTTGATTTTCAACATATCATATAAAGTAGTGATAACATCTAAAGTTACTTACTTTTCCCCTCGGGTCGAATCGGCCGCGTCTCACGAGGTATCGGTCACGAGGGAGGCTCGCGACCTCGCAAGTAGACGCCGACGAACTAGAGGAAGCGGAACCCCTGCCGTCGCCTCCTCCTCGCAGCCTCTCCCGCGCCTCCCGCGCCTCCTCGTCCGCCCTCTCGCCCTCCTCGCGCCTCCTCGCCGCCCTCCTGCGTCCTCCTGCGCCTCCTCTGCGTCCTCCCGGGCACTCGCTCCTCCTCCTCCTCACGCGACGGGCGGCAGCGCATTTACTCCTCCTACGGCCGCCTCCTCGCACTCTCCCTGCTCAGCCGGTCCTTGTCCTCGGTACAAGGACGTTAGCTTCCTCATCCCACCGCCCACCATCTTTGTTCAATCACCTGCAATTAAAAAGTAAACCAATAAGCACAGATAAACAAGAAGTACTTAGAAAGAGATGCAAAATAAACAAAACGTAATTACAAAATAACATAGTATTACATGTATTAGAAATAATCTTCATGATCGGATTAGCCGGATCATAAGTCTCATCATCACTATCAATCATGTCGAAATAATCAACACTATCCGAATGAGCAATGTTGCCATTGTCATTGTCTAAATGTAATCGCTCAAGCATTTGAAAGTCCTTCACATTTTGCACCTCATCTCCAAAGTGCCTCTTCAATAACCGCTTCATTGTCTACTTCCATTCCGATCGCTTCGGTTAAGTCTATCTCAAACCTCCTTCTAGTCCCTCTTCTTGAAAGAACTCTCAAGTCATATGTTTTGGGTCTAAGTTGTAATCTTCATCGCTTGGGACAGCACTTTACCGTGTAGCGATACCTCAGGCACAATATCCCAACCCTTAAGATGCCTTATGGTTTGACACGCATATGGGAGATAATAAACTTGCGTGGCCTGTTGGGCCACAATATAGACATCGTCTCCTGGTAAGACGGAATCCTGTCGAATTTCGACTAGCCCAAGATTAGAACATGTCCATCTCGTTACTTCAGGATCAAACCAATGGCATTTGAATATGACGGGATTAAAAGGTTTGGAACCATGAAACTTGAGTTCGTATATTTCTTCAATTCTTCCATAATACTCGACCTCATCAACGCCGGCGTAAAAACTCCGAACTTGTGGTTCTTCGACAATACTTCGTCGTAGCTTGTTGTGCGAAAGCGATATCCATTCTCTGGATAATTAACAATAGATCTGAGGAGCCTAAAAAAGGCACTACTTCATTATACATTATGGGATCATATCATCTTATAATATTGTCCTATCCTTAGTTTTTCCGACTAGGTTGCTTATCTTGGATTGATCATCCATTGATTGTCCAGAGAAACTTCTAGTAGTGCTTATACCAAAGTTATTCTATCATAGGTAACTTCACCGCACTAACACATTGTTTGTATTCTCCTTCAAATTAAATATGACAAGTCTAATGCTAACTACTTTCAATATTGATGAGAGTTATAGACGAGAGACTAGGTCAGTATTAATACGGTGAAACTTATAGCCCCGAATATGATATGTAGTGATATATACCTTCCCAAATGGGGAGACAAGTCGTGAAGGGCGCTTATTCTATCCCCAAGCTTCTCCTTCCTCACCAAGCAAAAGAACAAGCAAACATACTAAAAATGCCATCATTTCCATCCCTACCCATCCCACCTTTTCTCCGACCCCACAATGATTCCATGCTCGTCCATTTCAGCATGCATGCTTCAATGCTAGATTATCAAAATGCGGCATGAAGAAATGAATGCTTCTACTGTTAGCAAAAGAAGACGATTATCGCAAATTGGCAAAGCTAATGATACACCTAGAAACATCGGAAGAACTGAGAAACACCGACAAGAGCTCTGTTCTCGACGCAGTGATGCCATAGAGGACCCATGTTCACCATCCAAGGTAGTGTGATTCATATGCTTTACTATTGCATTGACATGGACATGTTTATTGGATGGTCTCTAAAACAGGGAACTTGACATTTTTTATTGCGATTCAGGATGTGCAACCTCCTAGGAGTGTATCCTATTTTTATCGAGATTTATGCTTTTGCTTTGTTATTAATGTTCATTCTCCATACTTTACAAAGGCACCACCCTTAGTATCCTTAATCGCTAATGCATTTTTGCACTGATGATTCTCGTTGTTGGTGAAGAGCAGAAAATACACACTCCTTGGCATTTCAAGGCAATCGGTTGAACATGTAAGTTGGTAGCTATTCACTTTCTTACATGCCTGCACTCTTCAAAAGTTGAAATCTTTCTTTTGTGTACAATTCTTTAAAGCGCAACTACATGGATTGTGCATGCCTCAGAAATATAAACTTGTAGCTACTATAACTTCAAATTTATTAATCAAGTCAATGACTTCCTAATTCTACTATGTTTCAACCTATTCATGCATTCAATCATCATATGCTTGCTAATGCCTTCACTTCCCATACAATGACAACATGAAAATTCAAACAGACAAAGATGTTTACTCTAATGCATCCTTTTCTCTTTTTAAACAACGGCAATTGCTATTGAGTATGGAGCGTAAACTTGTCTTCCATCTTATTACTCACTTGCACTTTGAAATATTTCCTTACTAGTGACGCCATTTGTTTCCTTCAAGCCACCGAAGAAAGACAAGACTCTAGCACGAACGCCAATGCTCAAACTCCACCCCGCTCTACCCCATTGCCTACTACCCTTTCAAAGGAGACGCAGACAGAGTCTCGTGTGCATTCTACCCTAGAACTAACACTTTCCTACTTGGCATTCACACTTGACACCATTGCCTAACTCATGTAAACTCCGCTTTGTTATGCAGATCGTTGGATACGAAGAAGATTTGACAGCAGCGTAAAACACGCCTAATATGTATAGTTTTGAAGAATGCATTGATTTTTCCGACTAGATCGATACATCTTGCAACTTATTTTCTAGACATGACAACTAGTCAGGCGGGCGCCTACCTCTTCGCCTCCGGTGAGGAGAGGAGGGGCTGTGGAGTCGGGCGCGCTGTGGCGAGAGGAGGGGGGGGGGCGGCCTTGCCGCTGCCACATTGCTGAGCGGGAAGATGGGGCGGGGAGATGGGAGCCGGGGAGATGGGGGCTGGAACCGGGCCCGGGAGATGGGGCGGGGGGGGCAGGGCGGGGGAGCAGGGGATGGGCGCGGGGAGAAATGGGCGGGGAGCTGGGAGATGGGGTGCGGGGGAGCGAGTCTGGGGATGGGGACGGGGGGGCGCGGGGGAGCTGGGGAAGATGGGGGGCGGGGGGCGGGGAGCTGGGAAGCCGGGAAGAGGTGGGCGATGGGGCGAGGCGAGGTCATAATGAGAGAGTTTGCCGAGTGCCGAGATCCGCACTCTGTGAAACAATTTTTAATTTTTTTATTTTTTAATTTCTTTGCCGAGTGTCGGATCGAGGGCACTCGGCAAAGAGCCAAGTTCGCATATGATGGAGAGTTCTTTTAAAAAAATAACAAAACCTTTTTGTTAGTGCAGATGTGTGCACTGCAAAGACATTTTGCCGAGTGCGAGTTCTGGCATTCTAAGAATGCTTTATTTTTATTTTGCCCTCCATTTTTTTGTAGACCCTCTCGAGTAATTACTCTATGTTAGGATTTGGTAGATGGGCTTTTGTTATATTTAGTTAATTTCCCCCAAAAAGCAAAATCGTTGCTTCCTTTATATACAAATGATATCTATTCTGTTGGCAAGACACAAACAAGCGCTAACCAACATCGTCGCCAACCCAAGAAAAAAGCAAAAACATAAAAGTACAGGGGATACAAGATTTTCATCCTAACTTGTTTGTGTGAGGGCACACAGGTACTATCTACACAAATTTGTAGCTGCGTGACCCCGTTGAAAAAAATAGTATAGTATAGAACATACTACTGAATTAATTGACGAAAAGTTAGTGCTATGATTTTTTTTGTGTTTGTTTGCATACGTTTTCATCACTAGAAAAGGTAATAATGTAATTAAAGGATGTGCAGGGCTAGGTCTTATACTAATCCATTATTGCTCCCGTAATAATATGATATCTTGTCGTGTGGGGTGTGGGGGAGAAGGAAAGACTAGGGACAATACAGTCGGTCACCATGATATGATTCAAGTTCCCAAACCAATCCGTGTCATGCGTTAGCTGGGCCTGGTCCAGCGTAGCTCCGTCCTTGGTCATAATCATTCTAATTGATATAAAGTTGTATGCGTTCCAAGAAACTTTTTATGCCATATATATATATATATATATATATATATATATATATATATATATATATATATATATATATTCCAATTTCTAGATGGATAAAGGTTGAGTCTGAGTCAGATGCACCCGAGACCTGTTTGCACCTTAGCTTAATAAATATTTGGGTTGAGACCTAATTTAGTGTTGGATCGGTGTCCTAATGTGGTTTTCAGAAAGAATTCATCGAGGTAATGCACATGGATGGCATGAAAAAAAACTTTAATATTGCACAGTTAGTTTATTGTGGTATGGTCAATGTTTGCATACTCATCAGATAATTCTTTTGACGACGATGATGATAAAGAAGAAGAAAGAAACACCGCCACAATTATATATAGATTTTGATATTAGAAAGCTATAGAGCATCGGGTATTTGACTTATAGTTATCAATATCGTACCGGTACCGGCTATACCGGCCAGTACGTACCATAGTGTCATCTAAACTGGTACAAAGTAGCTGTACGTACCATATCGGCCTAAATATCGGTCAATACCGATCAATACCGGCTTGATCTGGTTAATACCACTCATACCGGTGGAATTGATAACACCGTCTATTGAACTATATGTTATATTTAATAGTACTACTATGTATTTAGAATAATACTACAAGTGATATTTGGTGTGCATATAATTAAATAAATATACACTTATATATATAGGAAAATGGTTTGGTACTCATGGGAGTATGTACTCCCGCCTCTCATATACCACTTAAATCGTATGATAATACCTCTTTATCTATTTGAGTATACTCCAATGATGATTATAAGATACTCCAAAGTGAGTTCTATGAAAAAAAATCATTAAAGTCCACCTTTTATAGCTAAATTTGTGTATATACTTCTTTTATATATGAAAAAGGTATATGACAAAAATAGAGGACTCCAATGAAAAATTTTCAATCAAATCGCACTGGAGTATCTTATAATTGGTATTTAAGTATACTGAAAATGATAAAGAAGTATAATATATTTATTTAAGTGGTATATTGCGAGAGTATGTACTCCCAGAGTATGAACAAGGCCCTATATATATATATATATATATATATATAGACCTTGTTTATACTCACAGTACATACTCCGCTTCAATATACCACTTAAATAAATATATTATACTTCTTTATCATTTTCAAGATACTTAAATACCAATTATAAGATACTCGGTGCATTTGATTGAAAATTTTCATTGAGTCCTTTATTTTTGCTATATACCTTTTTCATATATAAACAAAAGTATACACACAAATTTTCTATAAAAAGTGGACTTTTATGAATTTTTTCATAGAACTCACTTTGGAGTATCTTATAATCATCATTGGAGTATACTCAAATAGATAAAGAGGTATTATCATACGATTTAAGTTGTATATGAGAGGCGGGAGTACATACTCCCAGGAGTACCAAACCATTTTCCTATACTCATATTATTATATTAAATCCAAAACGGTACACCGGTATGAACCAGTACCGGAACATTCCATTCCAATAACCAAACCGGTATAGCTTTTGGTACGGTATTGACAAGTATGATCTGACTAGCTAGAGAAATTTATTTGCACCTATTTATGTTAAGAAGTTGGTCAAAACGAAACGCAAAAAGGTGAGAGCAAGAGGAACGGTGGTAGGGATGGCAATCGGGTGCGGCGGGTACGGGTAGTGCTCGCCCATACCCGTACCCGCGACCCCGAATTTCCCCCACGGGTATACCCGCGAAGGACGACGGGCGAAAAACCTCGCCCATACCCGTCGCCCGCGGGTATACCCGTTTACCCGCGAATAATGCATCACCGCCCGTGGGTACCCATCACCCGCGTACATGCTCATTACCCACGAGCAATGCATACATCAAGTTCATCATAATTCACACATCAATGGTGCATCACGCATTCAACAACTAATAAAGTTCATCACAATTCACATATCATGTTCGACAAGACAACTAATCAAGTTTAACAAATAAAATACAAATACAAATTGGCATAGTTTCTTACACATGTGGGTAGATCACGGGTAATCGGGCGAAGCGGGTACGGGTGGAGCTTACCCATACCCATACCCGTTTACCCGACGGGTAAGGAATTGTGCCCGCTTTCATACCCGTGGCAAAGAAAGACGCCATACCCGCCTCCATTAGGGTATTCGCCACAAGCACGCGAATGTCAAGACATGCACCACCTAAACGGTGGTCACAGAGGTGACCGAGTACCACAAGCTAGCTAGACCATGCATTACCAATGGAGAAAAAGAATCTCCTCTCCTTGTAGTAGTATGCAAGCAATAATAGCCATTTCAAACTAGTCTTTGGACCAGTCCACTCACTGCGAGAGATCGAGATGGCAATGGCGAATGACAGAGGCAAATGCAAAAGGCGAGAATTAGCTTTCCGTCGAGATGTGGATCGATCAGCCACGTAATCGCTGACCGGGAGGCGTACCTTGGTTTAGTACTGAGATAGGAGGAAAGGAATGGTTTATATATTTGGTATTTGGTTTAGTACTGTTGTTCTGGAAGAATTTTACTACTAGGATCGGAATCACGCGTGCAACGGTCAAACGTTCGTGGTTTCACCGTGGGCAGAGCTGGGTGGATATCGAGCCACCGTGGTCAAACTTGTTAATTGATAAAATTAACATAGTTTGATTTAATATTATTTTTATTTATAGTTTGAAAGTATTTTTTAGAATCGGGTTAACGAGCCAAGTCGGGTGGAAGCAAAATCAAAATTCATCCTAAATCGAAAATATTTAATCAATTAACAAGTGTAATTATAGTAATTTTGAACCGAGTAAACGAACCACGGAGGTTCTTTTCCTCCCGAGTTCCCCCTGAGTAGAGCTACGTAGTGGCACCTGAAAGGCTGGAATTGTTTGAGAGAGACGGACAGCAAAACCGATTCTTATATTTCACAGATCACGGACCGTATATATAGAAAATAGAGTACTAGTAGTGTGATGCTGACATACTGTACATGGAACGATTTGACCGAGTGCTACATTTTCAAACGAACCACACGCACGTGGCACGTGGTGTAGTCCCAGCACGGAACGCACGGAGAAGAAGACGCACGCACGCGCACGCGCACGCCGCCGGGGACGACAGGTGCAGCGTGCGTGCGTGCGTGCCCGCGGCGTCGCACGGCGAGGTCGTCAGGAGAACGAACCGTGCGGGAACGGCACGGCCGCGGAGCGCAACAACAGCCCGGCAAGCAAAGCAACCCAGGCATTGACCGATCCACCACCCCCGCGCGCTGGAGCGCGTGCGCGCGGCCGCAAGCGCGACATCCCTCCCGCGCATGCAGAACATCGCGCCGGCGGCTGGTTGGTCGCGCCGCGTTGCGGCCCAGTCGTCCGAGGCAGCGCTCGACTCGCGACGGCAACCGAACCAACGTGAGACAGCCCGCGCAACGTTACGTACGCGTACGGCCCAATGATCTGGTCAGCCTCCCGAGAGGCTCCCGAAACACGTTGCGATTGGTAGCGCTAGGTGTGAACTCCCAGGGTCTCAGTTTCCAACTCGCGAAACATTCCTCGCTTTTGCTGTCGTATCAGCTGAGCTATGCCACGACTCAGGTGCAAGCGCCGTTCAGATTGAACACCTGCGGCACGCCACCGGTGCACTAAAAGCATCTACAATAGTTGATTTTTTAACTACTCAATTTAATTAAAAAAATAAATATTTTAATAGATTATTTCTTAAAATTGTGTCTAGGATTTTAATTGTTACTTTAATTATTACCTACAAAATAAATTTTTAGGTAACAACCAAGTCTACAAAATGCTATTTTTTTATTTTTTGTGTCTTGGTATCAACAATTTATTTGTTTCTTTATCTAAAAATGAGTTTACCTTCTCTCATATCACTATCTCTCTTTTATATCACCTAAATACCGTAATAAGTAGTATAAACTATTGTATATGCCTTTAACCTACTCGGCTTCGAGTGCCATGTATGCACGCCTCGAACTCTCTTTTTTAAAAAAGGAAAGTGCACGCTTCGAACCTGATGCGTTGGTCTGGTCGTCTAGTTTCGCCGGGTCTTCCTTTGCAGCAACCGAACCGAGCGAACCACCGTTACATCTCCTTCACGTCACGAGTGATGATGATGCATAATGTATTTACGTTTATTACGTATACACAGGCACGGACGGCAGCAAGAGGCCCAATATGATCAGAAACTATGTTGCAGGATTAGAAAGCCCGGGCATACTCGGCTCGTTTGTACATTAGGATCATTTTGCCCACTACCCAACAAGACATGTCTAGGATTATTGGGCTTTTCGGCAATAGTGGAACGTAGGCTGCTTTGGATGGCTTCTTCTGTAACTCTGTTTTGTGAAATGCTTCATGCTTTGTCTGCATCATGGTATACACGTTCTGGATAGTCAGCAAACTGGTGCTAGTTGTTACGCACATTGGGAGATATGCAGAGTATTTGCAAACATATGCGTGCTGTGTAATGTGTTCTCATGGGTGGAGCTACTATAGGTGGCGAGTATGCACGGGCACATCCAACAAATTAGAGAACCAGTGGAGAATGTATATATATATATATATATATATATATAGGCCGGTGGCTAGATTGAAGGAGCTGTCAGCTATGGAAGACGATGAGAGCACAAGCAGAGCGATTCAATGAACAAGGGCCGGCTTAGCTAGCATCCACGTAATGTAAGGCCCACTGAACCACAACCCACTTAATAAAATAAAAAATGTAACACATACAATTGGTGTTGATGTTATTTTGATTCAAGCCACTCGAGCGATGCGGGTGCGTGGCAAGCTGTGGCGAGGACGCAAGCTAAGGGTGGAGCGGTGAGTTCGGGGCCAAGGGTGTGCGAAGAAATGTGGGATGCAGACAGCGGGACTAGTTCGCGGGCAAGGGCACACGGGAAGGTAGCAGCCAGAGAACTGTTCTGGATTTTTAATCCTAAATTCTCTGCGAATACACTGTGTTATTCCATGGATCAGTAGATAGCACTCACATGTACATTACTGAATCATTTCATACATGACGTAAAACCATATCTTTCATTAATTTAGGACATCAGAGTTTACATAGACCTCTTCGGGCCAAGTTTTACAATAAGGGCCGAACATGCCAAATGATTACATCACAAAAGTAGCGGAAACGACAACGGAAGCAAAAAAGGGTGAGGGCATATCTCTCCACGCAAGCGACTGGGGAAACATGTGTACATCCGATATTACCCGAAAACTCAGATAATATAGGATGCACATAAGTACCAACGGAGTTAGCTAGACTAGGGCGAGACTAGAACAACTAAGGACTAAACTACGCTTCAAGAACTCCTGGGTCTTCAGACATCTGGTTTCTCGTAGTAGTCGTAATATCCAATAATTCCTACTTCGAGGGTTTGGGGAAAGAGCGAGAATGATTACAACCACCGTGCTCGCGAGCCAACACACAGTATGCAATAGTATACATGCAAGGCTTAACAAGGATGGCTTAGGTTCTTTTATTTGCTTAAGCAACATTTTCAATTATCATAATTTACAAAGTCCTATGACTTAGCATTTTAAACAAATTGTATTTTTTATTAAAGAGAATAAGTGCAATATTAAATAACAGTAGAGGTTACCTCCACCTCATGCTTAATTTTGATAGCGGTTACATCCACCGATTAGCAGCACTGGGTAAGGCTACCCAGGAAAAATCCAAAACAAGGGCTAGATGAGCCCACCACATTTTTAATCCACCCACAAAGATTTTTGAAATAGAACTAACTCAGGTTAAGTTCTCATGTCCTCCTTTAACCGTAGGCACGGCTGTTTAAACAGTTTAGACTCTGCAGAGGTTGTACACTGTACTCACAAGAGATAATCATACTCGTTACCCCACATGATTCCTTGGTCATGTAGTTGAGCGATCGTCACAGTAACGTTTCAAACTACCTTGCCCCTTCCGTCATCTCACCCCTATGGCCAATTCTATAAGTTGTGCGGGATGTCTACCACAACGACTAGCGCAGCTGGTCCCGGCCACAACGACTAGCGCAGCTGGCAACTTCACCGTTTTCGGTGTCCCTTTCAAGCTAGCATACGTCCTGCCGCTTGCACACCTCTAAACACCAGTTGTGGGATGACATTCAGGGTTCAATAATTTTACTAAGCCAAGTTGCACTTTGCAGACTTGCGGTTGTACTTGTTTTACACAGGAGGTCATGACAAGATTAAGTCCTTAATTCATTTGGACGGTTCATACCACATACCAACCATTCTCGTGCTACGTCCACACCCACCACTCTTTCCATCCGCCCAGATGTGGTACTAGCAAGTTGTTTAGGGTTCTGGGAAGGAAAACCAATTAACACAACACACCAGTCATTTACATCCAATGACTGCCCAAAACTATTTTCATATTTAAAAGATGATGATTGGGATATTTATTGTCCCGGTACTTAAGCAAGACTAGCATGTCTCTTAAGTACAACTTAGGCTAGTATTTACCATATATTTACTAGGGTGACAAAGAATACTGGATTCGATTATCAAAGGATGGGTATTAATTAATTAATCATTAGATGGGTGTTTAACTACCTTAAGCTTTAACATACATTTGATTACAGAATTAAAGCATGCAACTTTGATATTTTAAATAAACATAGTTTTCATAAAATGTAGGCTCAGAATGATCATATTATTGACTCGCCTTGGTTAAAGGCAGTGGGGTCCCGGTATTCTTGAGCTTGGTCGAAGTTGAGGTCTCCCGCGTCTTCAAACCCTAATCGGACGAAAATACCGGAAAAAGACACAACAGCAGAGAGAGCAAATAAATACCAAACTCATAATAAATGAACTCCAAAATGAACAAGACCAGTGCCATTAGCAAGATCTTTATTTTAGAAAATTTTCAAAACTGGTTTCATAATTTTTGGAGTTATAAAGAAAAAGATATGGATTCTTGAAGATTTTCAATAAAATTTTAATTAAAAACTAAATCAGAAAATCCAATTTTTCTCGCTTGACACGTGGCACGCATCCGGGCTTGGTTCACAACACAGTGCTCGTGGACCGAGTCCATGCGCACGGTCTACGGGCACTTTTGCCGGGCCCACCCGTCAGCGGCACAACACGGGTGGGGCCCACCTGTTAGCGGGCGCGGCGCGGTTAAAAGCTGCGACGCGTTCGCGTGTCGCCTCGCTTCCTCCGCACCCGCGAGAGAGAGGAGAGAGGAGGCGCACGGCGCGCGGAGGGAGGAGCGGGCGGCGACGGAGGGAGGCCGGCCAAGGCGGAGCTAGAGTTGAAGGCGGCCGCGGAGATGGCGGCAACGAGGCGGCGACGGCGTCGGAGGTGGAGGAGGGCGCCAGGCGAGACGGCGGAGGAGGCCGAGGCGGCGGCGATGGCTCGGAGGAGGAGAAGGGGTGGGGAGGAAGGAGGAGGCGGGCTCTACTTAAATAGCCGAGGCGAGGGGAGAAAGCCGGGCGCGGGGCGGGGAGGAGGGGAGCGGAGGGATGGTCGGCAGCGGGCGGCGTGTCGGCGTGCGACGCGGGGCGGCAACCGAGGTGTCGCGTCTGTGTGGGGGCAACCGAGGCGGGCGGCGCTCGAGAGGCGACGCCGAGCGAGGCGGCGGACGCGGGCGCGGCGGGACGGGGTGCGGGCGCGAGCGCGAACGCGCCGGGTGCGGCGGGGAAATGGGCCGGGCCGGGCCAAATCCGAGGTTAGGGTTTTGACTCAAATATTGAAATTCAAATTTTGATTTTGAACTTTTTGCAAAAATGTAGATGTTACATGAACACACGGCTTGCCGGCGGAGAGGGTATAGCCAAGGAAGGTTGGTGTGGCGAGGGAGTAGGCCGGCTCTTGATTTCCATGCTATGGCACTAGCACACCATGCTCGACTCTTTTTTACTACTAACTTGTACCTCAATCTCAATGTCTGGTAGAGTTGTAGTGCATTAGTTATTTAGCCCTCGTACACTTTAGTGGTTTTTTATTTCTATGGTTTTAGGAACTTCGTAAGAACATGAAATCAGCACATAATTATGCTAAAGTTGTGACAGTGATCTCTTAATTTTCTGGCTCCAAAGTATGAAATCACGTCGTGTGGTATTGTCATTTTCATTATATAGTTTGTAATATTTTATTCACATAAGACTTTATCTAAACTATTTGTATTGTACTTTTGCCAACTTTAGAACTTATTTGTATTGGATTATGATATTATGAATCTACTGTACAAAACTTTACACTTATGTGTGAAATATGCACACCCATTAAAAATTTTCTAGCTCTGCCACCATGTGTTCTGGTGGTGTAGAGGACTTCTCTCCTTTTTTTTTTTTTTTTTGCGAGGGGAGAGGACTTCCTTTAGTGTGACTACGTTAGTAGACCCATACATGGCAATGGCATTTTTTATCTCCACTAACAAATTAGTTCAGAAACTTTGTTAATTTTCAGCTTGCGTGCTACAGAACGTTTATTGTTTGGTTATCTTGTACAATAATATGCACTTGGACAGAGGAAACAATGGTGAGGACTTCATATTGGTAGACCATCTTACTTTACTAGATCCTTTTGCCGACAAAAAGCTCCACTGGACCAAGTTGTATGACTTAAAGATTTGCAAGGAGAGGCCATCTGGTTCCTTCATTGATGAATAACACAATTTGTATATCCACAAGTCCTATTAATATATTTTTGTGATAACAGCAGCCTCTTCAAGATTCAATCATGATATCCTGATCATTCTAAAGATTATTGTTCTAGTTTGTTTACTTCCATTAGAGCCTTTTGGTTTGGTTGTACTTTTTACAATTTTTCAGATACAATCCGAACGCAATGTGCCAACATGTACAAGATGATCTTGCTAGTTGTAGGTGTTTAGTAGCTCAAGTTGATGCAAGCATGACTTCTCTAACACGATCACCTCCTCTAAAGTTTATTAACTTATCGTCTGAGCTGGAAAACGAAGTAGCTAATCATAACATTGGCATGTGATTATAGTTTGGGTAACTCCAACTCATCCAAGTGGAGTAATTTGTTAATGCTGGCAAAGTAGTGGTCTGACAAAAGGCAAGGAAAAAGATGGAATGGTACAGACTACAGAGACGCATGGTTTTAGCTTCTATTTGCAATTGACAAGTAGGCCATGTTAGTCTGTATATGTAGTCAACTCCATGCCTAATTAGTGATTAGGCCATGTGGTTTCGGGAGATGAGCAATTTGGAATTACAAGAAGCCACTAAATCTATGCCAAAATTTGCATCTAAATCTTATATGCGGCCAAGTTGCTGCTGGTCACCCTGGGAAAAGGTGCCACAAAGCTGAACTTTCAGTTTCTTTCAGAAATAGGTTTAATAGTTAGACAAATCAAGAACATGATGATGTAATTCCTAGAAGCTAAATAGCACGAGATTATAGCTTGAACAAATAGTGGTTTGAACCTGAAGATGATATAATTGATAGGTGTCAAAATCAAAATGACACCCGAATGAAAAGAGCTCCGTTTCTGAAAGTACAACGTGACATGCACCAAAATGAAGCATTCAGACGAAATATTTACATGGTTGATTAAAGTAGTCCTCAACATCAGTTCGGTTGCCCCACCTGGGATGGCACCTGGATCATATTTGCTGGCTTTTACATGTGGATCATGTTAGATGTATATTATTGGCTGTGTATTTTCTCAATTGTATAAGAGGTTATCTGCATATGTATCACACATGTACTTGTATATATATTGACCCATTAGCCTCATGATGAATACAAGCGTTATTCATAACATGGTATCAGAGCAAAACTAGGGTTTTATTTTGCCCGTGGTTGTCGTCTAGCTTTTCCCGTAGCCATTTTGCCTGTGGCCGCCGACTGGCTCTTCTTCCATCGTACTTGCTTGTGACCACCCGCGCCTATCGTCGTCGCCGTCTTCCAACCGGGCCGCCCGGAACCACCCAGCGTCGGCGCCGCCCTACCTCGCCGCCTGGTGGATCCATCCGCCTGCTTCGGCTTCTCGGCGTCGGTGTCGGCCCGATCGGTGTCGCCAGCCTCATCGCCGCCGCCTACCTCGGCCGGTCACCGTCGCCTTCTTCCTTGGTCGTGAGTTCACCGCCGCTGCCACGACGCTCCAGCCGTCGGAGTCCACCAATCCGATGCGCCGCCCCGACGCACCATGCCTGACCCGGTCTGCAGCGCTATCGCCGCCCGCTCCGTCATGTCACCCCCACCCGAAGGCTCTTGCTGCTTGGGGAGCCACTGTTGTCGTCTGCTCCTCCACACGAATTCGCTGCTTCCGCTTGTGCTCACCGAAGCCACCCGCCGCCGCCGCCGCTGCCATTAGAGCAGCAGCAAGGGGGAACCCTAGTTCCTCCGTGCGTTCTATTAGCCTGCATGTCGTTTTAACTGAGCCGGCTCAGTAAGAAGCCGACCAAAAAAAAAGGAAAAGAAAAAAAAAGGAAAATATCAGTACGTTGTTCTAATCGCCGCGGCGTCCAGCGCCACATGTTAGACTTTATTGCCTTGGTCGTCGCATCATCCAGCGCCGCCTACCAATGGGCACTGTTTATGTTCCTCGCTGCCCAGTGATCTTCAATGGTCTCAATTATCGGGACTGGTTTCAGCATATGCGTCTTTGGGAGTTTCTTACTAGCGAGTTGCCTTGTCCACCTCGCCCTGCTCCGCCTGCTGAGCATGTTCTCCCGAAGGATGCTTCCGAAGATGCTCATACAAAGGCATCTGAGGTTTTTGAGGATTCCATGGAGACTTTTCAGACTCAGTATGCTGCCTACAAGACATGGATTGATGAGGATGCCTGTGCCTCTGCTATTCTGGTTGCTAGCATGGAGGTGCAATTCACTGGGGATGTAGTTGGTTTGACTTTAGCACAGTTGATGTAGACATATCTGGGCAACCGTTACGAGCTGTCTGGTGATTCGTTGTATCTTTCTGTCGTGCATTAGGAGCAATCGCTACAACAGGGAGATGCTACTGTGGATGAGTTCTATGCCCAATTGTCTGTGGTATGGGCGTCAGATTGACTCTTTGGGACTGGATGTTTGCCACACGTGTTAGTACTGTCAGCGTCAGCAGTCTCACCTGGAGTTTCGTCGTATCTACGACTTCTTGACCCATCTTCGAGCTGAGTATGAGCAGACTCGTGCTCAGTTGCTGGCACGCCACCCTCGTGTGACCTTGTTGGAGGCCCTTGCCACTGTTCGTGCTGAGGAGATTCGTCTTCGTGTTGCGGGTCTACTGCCGTCACTGTCGTTTCCTTCGATTATAGCAGTTCCTCTAGTTTCTACACCCGCTACGTCTCCAGCTCCTTCTTCATCAGTGGTTCCTTCACTAATGACAGCTGCTATTGGTATGGTACGTTGCACCTATTGTAACAAGGATGGACATCAGGCATAGTTCTGCTACAAGAAGAAGGATTTACATTGTGGTGGCCATCCTCCAAAGGGCACTTGTGGTTCCTCTTCTCAGAGGAGCTCTGGTGCTTCTGATTCTCAAGAGTTTCTCACACTACTGCGTCGCATGACTGCTTTTGCACCGTCTAGTTCTACTGGTTCTGCTGCACAGTTTCTAGTGAGAGGCCACCTTCTACTCCTTCCTCAGGCATATCACCTTGGATTCTTAAATCTGGTGCTTATTTTCATATGACATCTGATTCCAACAGTCTCACTTTCATTGGTCCTTTAGCTGATCATATCACTATCTAGACAGCCAATGGTACCTCTCTCTCAGTTTCAGGACGAGGCACTCTTTCGAATTCCTCTTTTCATGTTCCTACTATTTCTTATGTTCCCAAACTAACCATGCAGCTCATATCTGCTAGTCAGCTCACTGATCATGGTTGTTATGTTATTCTCGATTTTGATTCTTGTTCTGTTTAGGATCGATGCATAGGGACTTTGGTTGGTGCTGGCCCTCGCCGCCGTGACTCACGGCGTCTCTGAGAGCTTGACTGGCTTCATCTTCCTCCCGCTGCCCCTACCAGTCTTGTTGCCTTCACCACCACCGTCGCTTTTGCTACATCCTCCACCACATCTTTTGCTTAGTGGCATCATCATTTGGGACATCTTTGCGGGTTGCGTCTATCTTCTTAATTTCGTCTTGGTCTTTTAGGGTCTGTGTCTGGTGATGCTTCTCTCAATTGTCAGGGTTGTAAGCTTGGTAAACAGCTTCAACTTCCTTATCCTTTCAGCGAGTCAGTGTCATAGAGTCCTTTTGATCTTGTTCATTCTTATGTATGGGGTCTGGCTCCTTTCGTTTCGAAAGGAGGTCGTTGATATTATATAATTTTTATTGATGATTTTTTTTGCCATATATGGATATACTTTATGTCATCTCGTAGTGAGGTTTTATCCATCTATAAGACTTTTGCCACATGATCCGTACTCAGTTTGATTCTCCTATTCGTGTCTTTCGTGCTGACTCTGCTGGGGAATACTTGTCAGGAGTCCTTCGTGGTTTTCTTGCTGAGGAGGGCACTCTCTCTCAATTTTCTTGCCCTAGTGCCTATGTCCAGAACGGTGTGGCTGAACGGAAACATCGTCATCTTCTTGAGACATCCCGTACTCTTATGCTTACTTCTGCTGTCCCACCATACTTCTGGGCTGAGGTTGTTTCTTTCTGATTAATATTCAGCCTTCTTCTACTCTTTAAGGTGGGATCCCAGTTGAGCGTCTCTGTGGCAAGACTCCTGACTATTCTAGTCTCTGCCTTTCTGGTGTGTGTGTGTGTTATGTTCTTCTTGCCCCTCGTGAGCGCACCAAGCTGACTACTCAGTCCGTGGAGTGCATTTTTCTGGGCTATAGCACTGAGCACAAGGGATATCGTTGTTGGGATCCTGTTGGCCGACGAATGTGGATTTCTTGGGACGTCACTTTTGATAAGTCTCGCCTTTTCTACCCTCATCCTTCTCCTTCCACCACCCAGCATCTCTTGTCGAGCCGCTTTCTTTCCTGACTTTTCATGCCACCCACATAGTCACTACACCTCCTTCACAGCCTTTGGTCTCTTCGGCTCCTCCTTCACCGTCTCCTTCGCCACCGCCACCCTCTCCAAATGCTCCTCCCGGCCTTCATCCTTATCATCTCTACTACACTCGTCGTCCGCGAGTTGAGGATTCTTCTGATGCGCCATCTTCTTCTGATGGTTCATCTTCTTGACCTCTCCTCGATATACTCTTCGTGATCGCCAGTCTATTCGGCCTACTGCACCCTTTTGTTTAGCGGCTCTTACCGAACCGACTTCTTATCATGATAATACTTTTCATCAGGAGTGGAAGCATGCGATGGCAGAGGAGATTGCTGCCCTTGAGCGTACTGGCATGTGGGATCTTGTCCCTTTCTCGCGTGTGTTACTCCTATCACGTGCAAGTGGATCTACAAGATTAAGACCCGCTCTAATAGTTCTCTTCAGCACTACAAGGCTCGTCTTGTGGCACGTGATTTTCAGTAGGAGCATGGTCGTGATTATGATGAGACATTTTCTCATGTGGCTCACATGACCACCGTTCGCACTCTTCTTACTGTGGCGTTTGTTCGGGCATGATCCATCTCTCAGTTTGATGTCAAGAATTCCTTTCTCAATGGTGAGCTGCGTGAAGACGTTTATATGCAGCTACCACCGGGGTATTCTGTTCATGAGGGTATGGTTTGTCGCCTTCGCCGATCTCTTTACGACCTCAAGCAAGCTCCTCATGCCTAGTTTGATCGTTTCTCTTCTGTTGTCACTGTAGCTGGTTTCTCTACCAGTGCTCATGATCCTGCTATCTTTATTCACACTTCACCTCATGGTTGGACGTTTCTCCTTTTATATGTTGATGATATGATTATTACTGGAGATTATTCTCAGCACATCACATTTGTGAAGGAGCGTCTTAATTAGAAGTTTCCTATGTCTAATCTGGGTCCTCTTCGCTACTTTCTTGGGGTTGGGGTTATTTCTACTCCTGGGAGTTTCTATCTATCCCAAGAAAAGTATATTCAGGATCTTTTTTATCGTACTTCTCTTACTGATCAGCACACCGCTGAGACTCCTATAGAGCTTAATGTTCATCTTCGGCCCACTGATGGTGAGCATCTTGCTGATTCTACTCGCTATTTTCACCTTGTTGCGAGTCTTGTTTTTCTAGGTGTCACTCGTCCTGATATTTCATACTCTGTGCATATCTTGAGTCAGTTTGTTTCTGCTCCCACTCAGCTCCACTATAGTCATCTTCTTCGTGTTCTATGATATCTTCATGGAACAATCACTCGTCGTCTGTTTTTCCCTCGCTCCAACTTTTTACAACTTCAGGCATATTCTGATGCCACCTGGGCTAGTGATTATTCTGATCTCCGGTCTCTCTCTACTTATTGTGTTTTTCTTGGTGGTTCTCTCATTGCTTGGAAGACTAAGAAGCAGACAACAGTTTCTCGTTCGAGTGCTGAGGCTGGGTTGCGAGCTATGGCTTTGTTGACAGCGGAGGTTACTTGGCTACAGTGGTTACTTGATGATTTTGGTGTTTCAGTTTCAGCACCCACTCCTCTTTTTTCTGACAGTACAGATGTTATTAACATTGATACAAATCCAGTGAAGCATGAGGTTACTAAGCATATTGGTGTTGATGCTTCCTATATACGGACACAAGTGTAGGACTAGGTTGTTGCTCTTCAGTATGTGCCTTCAGAATTTCAGTTTGCGGACTTTTTTACAAAGGCGCAGACCAGAGCCCTCACACAGTTCTATCTCTCCAAACTTCATGTTGTTGATCCACCATAAGTTTGAGGGAGGTGTTAGATGTATATTATTGGCTGTGTATTTTCCCTATTGTATAATGAGTTACCTGCATATATAGAACACATATACTTTTATATATATTAGCCCATTGACCTCATAATCAATACAAGCGCTGTTCATAACAGCTCAAACCATATTTTTCAAGTTGCACCCAGAACAATGCAACAACATGATATTTTAACAAGTAACTTCATTGATGGGGCCAAGGCAAAACAATAGTGCTATCTCCTCTTCTTTTGCCCTTCTTCAGGTTTAGACTTGCCAGCCAGTTGGTCTGGAACAGTTGTCTGCTATTTGTACTCTGATTTGAAGCGTCTTTCTTGAGATTTGCTTCTGTAATCTAAAGCTTTCAGGTTCAGAATAAAGAATTCAGCGCCATTATCACATGGATCTCCTAAACAATTGACAGAAGTATATGATTAGTATGCACGCTGCTGAAGTTCACAAATTGTACTTACCTCCAACAACAAATACACAAATCCTTCCAAAAATGTCGCCATCACTTCAACCTACTGCACCACCCCACATCGGTTCAATAGGACGACTACCTATCCATGTAAGAATTGCTTAACTTAGTTGCAACTGTCGTACTTTTGAGTGAAACAGATTTCTTCAGAGAGCCACGAACACTTTCTAACAAAGTGTCACTGTCAATGAACCTACTGAATCTTCAGACAGGTCTTGTTGAGGTATGCGCAAATAGTTGTTTAAGCTAGTTTCAGATCACAAATTTCTGACCAAAATAAAGATAATAAGAGATCTTCGGAGATTATAGCTGTGATGTCAGCACAAAAGCAGGCCAGACCGGAAAAGGTATTGAAAAAAATGAAACGCGTGTGCGGAGCCAAACGTGCAAATATTTGCTCACTACTCACCTTACCTTGACCTTATCTGTGAATTCAAGGAGCACGTGAACGCCTTGTTCTGAACAGCAGGGTCCGTAAGTTCACACCACTAGGCCTGTATATAAACTCGACAGCAAGTTAGGAAATAAGAGACCAGAGAGGTGGACAGAACGAAACTAAACAACTAGAAGAGGTGTGTCTTTGCCTGAGTGTTACTACAGAAAATTCGAGTTTTTGAGGATTCGGCACTACACTGTCTTGTTTTTTTAGTTGATCTCTTGGTGTTACTTGCCTTGTTCTTCTTGTATCCTCTTGGTGATAGACAAGATTCAGTTATGTTCCAACCAAACCAATGGCTCACGCCGCCGGTAAGCACATTCAATTCGATCCCTCCGTCTGAGCTCTGAAAAGTTGGATACTTCGAGTAATGAAGTTTATAATTCTTGTAATGCATGTCAGGAACCTGAGGAGCTAGACTACATGTACCAGCAAGAAGAGCACCCCGGCATGCAACAACAGTTCACAGAGCCACCACTCCCCGAGCAACAAGAGCAGTACTACACGACACCAATGGCAGACCCGTTCCATTCATCTCACAGCTCCAATTTCCAGAGCTTTGGGGGTTCGGCCGCATTGCCCAACCTGCCGTTCGGAGCGGTGACGATCAAGAACGAGCAAGGGCAGCCGTCGGGTTCGTCTTCGAACATCCTCTCCTTCGGCGGTCAGGCTAGCACGCTCAACTTCTCGGGCGGAGCCTGGCAACAAGACGGCATTATTGAAGGGGTGCAGCAGGTGCCGGAGAAGCGGAGCAGGGTGCCAGGGAACGCGCAGGAGCACGTCATCGCCGAGCGCAAGCGGCGGGAGAAGCTGCAGCAGCAGTTCGTGGCGCTGGCCACCATCGTCCCTGGCCTCAAGAAGGTGCGCCCGATCATATTTTGTTTTTCTTATCGAAATAAAGTGATTGTGCAGCGAGAGCCGGGAATTAGGGAGCTC
This sequence comes from Hsuehochloa calcarea, assembly GCA_036346395.1. Classification (NCBI taxonomy): domain Eukaryota; kingdom Viridiplantae; phylum Streptophyta; class Magnoliopsida; order Poales; family Poaceae; genus Hsuehochloa; species Hsuehochloa calcarea. The sequence goes on from CM070597.1 coordinate 36,758,224, forward strand.
ATAAACTGAGGTACGGGAGGCACCGGGGTCTGAACTCTGAAGGGTAGGTAGGTCGAAACGCCGGATGGGGGTCGTGCGGAGGGGGGTGTGTGTCATGTACGTGTGGAACCGGACAGCGCGGAGGAGTCCATGCGGCCGTGTGGAGTGGCCGGTTGATTAGCAGCCGGGCTTCCCGCGTGTGGAGGCGTGCGAGCCGGACAGCCCGGTGGAGGCCACGCGCAGATCGATGCGCCGGTTACTTATTTTCGGTAGGTCGACGAGGGGCGTGCGTGGCAGGTTTGCGGACCGGAAGGTACGCGGGCGTGATGCGTCGTGCACTTTGGCAGCCGCGCGCGGGGTTGACAGAGCCGGAGGTGGGCACTGGGGCTACGGGGGAGCATGAGAGGGTGGTACGGTAGCCCGCCCGTTGCAGCAGAGAATGGCCGCTACCAGCGTGGTGGCGCTGACGTACGACGGAAGTGTTTTTGTCGTACGTCCATCTTGTTGAAAAGTGATTGAGAGAAAAGAAGAACACTTTATTCTGATCTTGTACATGTATATATACATGAAGAAGGGGTGGCAATAAAGTAAGGGGTGTCAGTTACAAAAACTGTTTTGTACATTGGGCATAACTGTTGTGCAGTTGCTATTTTGTGTCACAACACTCCCCTTTGACCAATGTGTCTTCATATGATCTTCTAATTCATCATCTTAAAAAATTCCTCCAAAAACCCTGTAGAAAAAATATGAGGAGAATCGATAGAATAGATATGCCATGAAAAACTCCTTTAAAACCCAGTGGGAAAATTTAAGGAGAAAAGTTGATATGTCATATATCTGTTCATATCTCCTAAAACCCCTGTGAGGAAAAGAGATATATTAATGATTACGTTGTCATATTGTCTCATTAAAACCATTGATGAGAAACTCATAAAAGAAAAGAGTACAATATTTTATCTGAACGGGTTAAGTCTTAGGAGATTTCTCCCCCTGACATCTGCAAATCACGTAGTCTTCGCATACCAATTCCATGAACACATTTTTGGAATGCGAAGTTGGTAATGACTTGGTAAATAAGTCTGCGAGGTTATCACAAGACTTAGTTTGCAGAATAGTGATTTCCCCACTCTCTTGTAATTCATGTGGGTAAAATAGTTTAGGTGCAATATATTTTGTGATATTGCTCTTTATGTAACCCTTTTGCATTTGAACAACGCAAGCAGCATTATCTTCGTAGATAATGGTAGGTGATGAAATAACACCTATATCACATGACTGTTGTATGTGATTAATCATTCTGTGAAGCCATACACATTCACGTGATGCTTCATATAATGCAATTATTTCAGAATGATTAGTGGATGTAGCCACTAGGGTCTGTTTCGAAGACTTCCAAGAAATGGTCGCTCCACCGTGTAAAAACACAAAGCTGTTTGAGATCCGCATTATGGGGATCGATAAATAGCCAAGATCAGATATCCTATTAAATCCATATTTTTATTCTTTTAAAAGAATAGACCGAGATCTTTAGTGCCTTGAAGATATCTAAGGATATTCTTCACTCCTACCCAATGTCTTTTGGTTGGAGTAGCGTTGTATCTAGCAAGTAGATTTACCGCAAATGCAATATCCGGCCGGGTGCAATTTGCAAGGTACATAAGCGCTCCGATAGCACTGAGATATGGAACCTCGGGTCCCAATAGCTCTTCATTAACATCTCGGGGTCTAAATGGATCTTTCTCCCTGTCTAGAGATCGAACAACCATAGGGGTTTTCGATGAATATGCTTTGTCCATATTGAATTTCTCCAATATTTTCTGGACATAGGCTGATTGATGCACTAGAATGCCTGTATGAAGGTGCTCAAGTTGTATACCTAAGCAAAATTTGGTTTTACCCAAATCCTTCATTTCAAATTCCGTCTTAAGATGATTGCGTGCTTGATCTATATCTTGTGTGTTACCAATGATATTAAGATCATCAACATACACAGATATAATACAAAATCATGTTGAGGATCTTTTTATGAATACACATGGGCAATCATCATTGTTGGAGTATCCCTTTTTGGTTAGGAACTCACTTAGTCGGTTGTACCACATTCTACCCGACTGTTTCAAGCCGTATAAAGACTTGTTCAACTTTACACAATACATATTGCGATTTGCGTTTGGATTCGGAATTGAAATTCCATCGGGAACTTTCATGTATATGTCCTAATCGAGTGACCCATAAAGATATGCAGTCACTACATCCATCAACTGAAAAGCTAGATGATTTTTAACTGCCAATGAGATTAAATATCGAAATGTTATTCCACTCATTACTGGAGAATATGTTTCATTGAAATCAATGCCGGGTCTCTGCGTGAACCCTTGTGCTACAAGCCTTGCTTTGTATCTCACCACCTCATTGTTTTCATTCCGTTTGCGGACGAAAACCCATTTGAAACCGACATGGAATACTTTGGGAGGTGTATTTATCACATTGGTGAATACATTTCTTTTATTGAGCGAGGCTAACTCCGCTTGAATTGCATCCTTCCATTGGTTCGGTCGAGTATTGTTGCACTCTGCCATGGTCTTAGGATCTGGATCATTTTGAAGGTTGTTTGCAATTGTTGTGGAGAAATAAATGTCGACAATTGTAGTCTTACGATCATATGATTCTCCAGAATCATTATAGTTAGTGGAAATTTCTTGGACCCCTGGTGACTCAATGTTATTTCCCAAAACATTTGAGTCGGGGTATTCCGATGTCCCAGGATCAGTGATTGAGTGCACTATTGATCTGGGTTCAAGGATCCTTTGGTGTCTATCAACTTGAGGTTGATCTGTATTTACATTCTTTTGTTTCCTTTGTCGCTTGTTAGAAGCTTTATCCGCCATTTGTGCCGTACTTCTCCCCATCTTATTTTGAACTGGGAGTTGAGTGGTATTTTTCGGTACCTCCACTCTTTCAGGCACATTTCTGGCAGGATTATAGGATTTTGTGACACCTTTATAATCAGTAAATGCATCTGGCAGATTATTTGTAATGTTTTGCAAATGAATAATTTTCTGAACTTGAAGTTCAGTCTCTGTAGTACGTGGGTCTGAGGCAGGAATGCCTTGAACATTCCAATTAATTTCCTGGCATTCAGTTTGGTACTTATTGTCTCCCCCTAATGCCGGGAAATGCTCCTCATTGAATATGCAATCGTCTGGGTCAGAAATGTGTCCCCGTTAGGGGTTCGAGGCATTTTATGATTGACGGTGATTTATACCCAACATAGATCCCAAGTTTCCTGTGCGGTCCCATTGAGGTACACTGCGGTGGTGAGATCGGTACGTATGTAGCGCAACCGAACTTTCGCAGATGGGAAATATCTGGTGGATTTCACGTACTAATTGTAGCGGGAAGTGCTATGATATGCGATTGGGCGCAATTGTATTAAGTCGAGCGTAAGATCGCATGACCCCAACATGATGTTGGTAAGTTGCAATTCAGTAGTAATGGTCGTGCAATGAGCTTGATTCTCTTGATAAGAGATTCGCTAAACCATTTTGTGTATGAACATATGGAGCAGTGTTGAACTTGTATCCCAAGAGCCATACAATAATCATTGAAGGCATAGGATGAAAATTCAGCAGCATTGTCCATTCGAATTGATTGAATTCGATATTCAGGATAATGTGCTCGTAATTGGATGATTTGACCAATTAACTTAGCAAATGCATGGTTTTCGTGTGGATAAAAGACACACATGTGACCATCTAGTAGATGCGTCAATGAGAACCATGAAGTACCTGAATGATCCACACAATGGTTGTATAGGACCACATATATCTCCTTGAATGCGTTCGAGGAATTTAAGTGGTTCAGCTCTGATTTTAAGATAAGAGGGTCTTAAAATCAATTTTCCGGTTGCACAGGAAGTGCACACAAAATCTGAGGATTCCGAAATTTTGTTTTGAGATATGTATGACCAATAGAATTACTAATAATTTTCCTCATCATTCCAATGCCTGGGTGGCCAAGGCGATCATGCCATGTTTGGAATGTATTAGTATTTTGGAAAATTACTTTGTACGCAATATGTTGAATGGATTTGATGTATGTATAGTACAATCCGGAGTTTAAAGATGGAATTTTCTCTAGTACTTGTTTGCCATATCCGTTGTTTTTGGTTAAGAGTAGATATTCCTCTTTGTTGTCACTTTGGGTTTCAATATGGAAACCATTCTGACGGATATCTCTATAACTAAGTAGGGTACGTGTTGAATCGGGATACAAGAGTGCATCCTCAATCTCCAATTGTGTACCCAAAGGGAGAGTGATAGAAGCGCGACCAGAGGCTACTATCGTTGCATCACGTCCAGCGATTGTTAAAATATTTCCTTTTCTCCTTGTAAGGGTTAGGAAATATTTTGTGTCCCTAAGTATAGAGTTTGTGGTACCGCTATCCACAAGGCATAATTCCTCCTCCATTGGATTGACTCCAAAATCTATATACACAAAGAAAAGAATTTAATGAAATTCTTGAAGTAATATATAGAATACATACAAACTTTATTTTGCAATATCGAATATGTTCGATATATGATTGTAGCATACAAGCTTACAATATAGATGACAACATTATTTATATTACAACATAAAAGTACTTAGTAGCTATGGAACTAGGAGTCTAATTGAGATCTCCAAGCATGTCGTGAGAATGAAATTCTTCAAGTGTGTCCTCGGTGCACATGAGATCATCCTTCTTTGTAGAGGCACATGTGTCTTTGAGTTCTTGAATGAACTTTTGAGAACATCCGGTTTCATCATCGTTGGATGTGAGATTGAAGTGTGCTTCAAATCTCTTACATTGAGCATTCTTGCCTTGAGCCAAAGACTGGAGGTAGAGGTTCACAAGATGCTTCGGGGTGTGGCATTTCTTGGTAGGATTGTTGTAGCAACCACACTTTTGACAAATCTCCTTTTTATCAATTTTCTTACCAAAATTGCCTTTACCTTTCTTGAATCCACTTGGTTTTTGCTTCATGTTGCGTTTGTGTTTACCTTTAAAGTTCTTTGAATGGTCTTTTGAACCATTGAACTTATTGTTATTTTGATTAGCATGAACTTGAAGTGGAGCACCGATGGGGCGTTGCTGATTATTCTTTAAAAGAAGTTCAGCATGTTTTTCTGCCTGAAGTAAAGTATGCATAAGATCAAAATAAGTTTGGTAATTGCTGCTGTAGGACCCTGTCAGATGGGAGCATTGTAGAGAGAGTCTTCTCTATTTTATCCGCATCTGTTGGTTCCTTATCACAAAAACGCAGTTTGGAGCAAATAGTATGAAGGGCATGGTTATAGTCTCCAACTGTTTTGAAATCTTGGAGTCTAAGATGTGCCCATTCATGATTAGCCTCACAGTAAGATAACGACTTTACGCTATTCATATCTATTTTTGAGGGCTATCCATAAAGTAAGTGGATTCTCCTCATACAGATATTCCGCCTTTAAATCTGGATGTATGTGATTCCGTATTATGTTTAAAACGGAATATTTCACAATATCCGGAGGAATTTGATCCACGGGAGGATTAAATATCACCCTTTCCAACCCACGTGTGGTGAGGTTGATCTTTAAGTCCATAGCCCATGTAGGGTAATTGGTACCATCGATAGCGAGTGGCTCGAAATCTTTGGTAGCCATTTAAAACCTACATGAAAAGTACACCATAAATAATTAATTTCATGAGGTAAATTAATGTGTATGGTATTGTTGTAATAAAATGCAAAATATGTGGAAAACAATATGAGTATTGTATTCCAAATGAATATATATACCCAAATTAAATATAATGTGTGGTTATATTTATAATACTGTATAATCACAATATTGGTGGTGAACACCAATTTATTGTATGGCATATCGTACAAATAAATGTAGCAAAAAGGGCCATAAATTGTGATATTATGGTATTTATGTTAGGTATAATATTTTACAAAAAAATTCCAAATTATTAAGTACAATGGTACTCATTAAATGGGAATTTTGAATTTTAATTTTGCTAAAGATAGCAAATTTAAATATGGTCGTAATGTGTATTGCAAATAAATTGCAATAAAATAATAATCCTATATATGTAAATATATATATATATATATATATATATATATATATATATATATATATATATATATGTGAATGCACATTTATTTAAATATTTACATAATTTTCAGATCCTGTAGGGACTGAAATACAAATTTATAATAGGAATTTATTTAAAATAAAAAGTCTGCATTTCCCATGAAATACAGGGGGGAAAAAGCAAAATCATGACAACCTGGGCTCATTTGGCCTTTTGGCCCAGGTGGGGAGGTGGTAATTAATTGGGCCAAAGCCCATTTTAGAACGACCATATATAATGGAGGGCTCCCAAACCCTAGCCAACATATGAGCCGCCGCTTTCTTTGAAGGGCGCGTGCGCGCCGCCCATCGCCCGCATCGCCGCGCCGCCCGCCCGTGTAGGCAGCGCCGAGCCGCCATTGCCGGCCTCATCCGCGCCTCCGCCGGCCATGCCGTCTGCAAGCCGCCGAGCCGCTGCCCCTCCGCGCCCACATTGCGCCTTGCCGGCCGCGGCCGGAGTCCGCACCGGCTGGTCTTTCCCGGCCGCGCCATCTTGCGCCGGCCATGCCGGGTCATATTTGCTCGGCCGCGCCATGCGCCGGCCATGTCGGGCTGCGCCGAGCGCCGGAGCTTCCCCTCCTTTTTTTTCGATTTATGTGGATGAAAATTCATCCTCTGCGGAGGATGCTTGTATGGGGGTGCAGATCCGGAGACCGGGACGACGGTTAGCCGCTGCGGAGGCATGCGCCGGTCGCCGGTAAGGTCCATAGCGTGGGGCCTTTGCCGGTGGGCAAACGCCGTGCGTCGCCCATGGACGACGATGACCGGCCGTGAGCCATGACCGGTGGCGATGATGGTGGTGGTTGCCGGGCGTGGTGGTGGAGGCTCCTCATGGAGAGGAGCAAGAAGAACATACAAGTTCTTGTGCAGGGAATCAACTAAAGCGAGGATCTGCAAAAAGCGTTTTTGTGATTGTCACAAAGTGCCATTACCTCTTGTTTTCTACCTGTGTGAGAGCAGGGTGCTGATAACGTGTTGAAAAGTGATTGAGAGAAAAGAAGAACACTTTATTCTGATCTTGTACATGTATATATACATGAAGAAGGGGTGACAATAAAGTAAGGGGTGTCAGTTACAAAAACTGTTTTGTACATTGGGCATAACTGTTGTGCAGTTGCTATTTTGTGTCACAACACATCTTACCCGTTTGATCTCATTTAAGACATCGACTCAGTTGTTAAATTTGGTGTAACAAAAAAAAAAACTCAGAAGTACAATAATTTGTTTCTAAATTTACAACAAATTTTGATCTGGATAAAGCAAATACGAGATAAATATTTGATCTGCCAATAAAAAGTCGCAACAAAAATGATAGTGAGTGCAACAATGATTACTAAGCATGCAACAAAACATCATTCAGTGGCAACAAACCATAACAGCAAAGAGCTGCAACAAATCACAATCCCAATTGCAACAAAAAAATTCTTTTGTGCAACAAATTAACAAAATAATTACAACAAAAATACTTGCTACAAGATTTGAACAAGATACACTGCAACAAACAAAAATATTTTTTGCAACAATACAGAACAGAAGGTGCAATAATTCGAGAAAACGCCTACAACACGCCTACCTAATAAGTGAAGGATGTGCCTGATGATGACGAGGCGCGGAGCTTCTCGAGGTAGGTCGCAGCGACACCAACGAGAAGCCCATAGTGATAGAACAAAGCTGGCGCTTGTAGACAAGAGAGTAGTCTTAAGGACGGCCCAGCATGGAGGAGGCGGAACAGAATGTCCAGGAGCTTGTCAAGGGACGTTGGCGTTGTGGTCCTTAGTCGCCATCACCATAGCCGACACGTCCTCCGAGGCAACAACAACTTGCACTCTCACCGGATTAGTGTCCAGAGGTGGAGAAGAAATAACAGACACTACTATAGAAAAGGTAATCACAGACGGTTCAAAATCGTCATCACAGACGGTTTTCTGAACCGTCTTACTTTATGGGTCAGTGATACTATATAGTCATCACATACGGTTTTTGAGCCGTCCGTAAAAAAAGTTATCACAGACGATTCTGAACAATAACCGTCTGTGATAGTCAATTATCACGGACGATTCTTATTCAGAACTGTCTGTGATAGTTTTTTGTATTGCAAAAAAAAATCAAATTTTGAGTTAAACCAATCAATTACTGGACAGTAGTTTCCATATGCTCTTTCGATAGTTTGCAAGAAGATAATTAAAAGATATTCTCTCTCTCTCAACAAATGGCTCACTCTCTAACGAGGACGAGGTTGAGTAGAGGTGTCCATCGTGAACTAAATCAGCCTCCCTTGTCGACCACATATGTGGGTTCTCACTGAGAATAAAATCTGACAGGATGCAGGGTATGAAATCAGAATGAGAAGGAAACCAGTATGGGGATTTAGGGGGAAAAACTTTGTGCTCACCTGATGCCAAGATGGGGACGGCCAGATATGGCGGTACTGGTTGAGCCGCAACGCCCGCTCACCGAAGGCACCGTAAACACAACAGGTTGCGGACGCGTGTCGGCCTCCTATGGTAGACATGGAGCTCCCGCGCGTCCCTCCTCCTCGTCGTTGTCGGCTGCATGTCCTCACCGAATCGCGCCGAGGAATCGAGAGCAGTCGCCGGAGTTTGGCGTGGGGAGGGGAGATGGAGAGACTGATTGAAGACAAGGTGGGGATTGCTATAATATAAAAGACAATGCCAAGATATTTCACCTCTCGCGCACTCGTTCAAAAATTTATGCCCTCCCGCGCTGCGAATCATAGACTGTTTCAAACAAAAATCATCTATGATGTAATATCACAGATGGTTCTTTTTCAGAACTGTCTCTGATACTTCACATACGGTTTTCAACATGAACCGTTTGTGATTTTACCATAACTTAAAGTTGTGGTAGAATCAGGGAGTTAGACATCTAAGTCATGATAAAATTAGGGAGATACTTATCACAGACGGTTTTTAATACACAAGTCATGATAAAATTAGGGATATACTTATCACAGACGGTTTTTAATACAAACCATCTGTGATAAGGACAGGAAGTCACAGACGGTTCGTGTTGAAAACCATCTGTGAAGTATCACAGACGGTTCTGAACAAGAACCGTTCGTGATATTAGTAATATCACAGACGGGTCTTGTTCAGAACCGTCTATGATACTTTACAGACGGTTTTTAGCGCAGCCAGTAATACAGACGGTCGCTAAACCAAACCGTCTTTGATTGTATTTAATACAGACGGTTTTAGTCAACCGTATGTGATGAAGTATCTAATATTAGCCTTTTGTAGTAGTGAGACTTTATGGTTACAACAATGGCTCGATGGGGCAATGGCTCGACATCGAAGTCTCGACGCCGGAGCAGCTAGCCAGAGCTCGCCAAAGTGGACGCTCGGTGAAAATACAAGTTTGGGAGATGAAACATGTGCCGGATTTAGCGGGAAGTCCGGAGATGGAAGAGGATAAGGGGATTTGGGAGAGGACCTGGATATGCTAGAGAGGATGAGGTGATTTTGTGGAAAGGATTGTGGAACGAGTGGTGGGGGAAGCCTCTAGAGATAGGATAGGTGGAGGCTTTTGACTGATACTCCACGCGTTGGATTAATTTGTGTGGATGGTAGATATTGCGTTCGATTTTTTCCATTCAATCGGACATCTGTGCTGTAGCATTACCCTAGAAACAATTTTCTTGCGTGTTTCCAAGGAACCACTAACATTTTCCTGTGGTTATAAACTTAGGACGGGTTATTACTGTTTTTTTAGACAGAACGTCACAACTTTTGAATAGCCGGTACATAAATAGTGTCATAATGCTAAAGCCTTCCAGCGAGAAAACAACGAACTCTCAAGTTCTTCGCTGATGCACTGATGACTTGCTCTTGTGAGCTCATAGGTGCAGCCGAGAAGGGAAGATATGTCAAATTATAATTCAGGGTGAACGCTTTCTTGTAACGTCCCAACAGTTATCCCCCGCAACCTCCCCTCGCTATCCTTGTAACTTCATTTGTTTGTATCCCTTTGTAATTATTTGTTTATTAATTTTTGGTTCATGGCGGCGCAAGCCCGCCGTTGTTCCCGTAAAAAAAAATTGCCGAGCAATTGCCGCTTAGTGTTTTTCCCCGAGAGGCGAACGATTAGTATTTGTGTACGTGTGAGCTTGTTGCATTCAGAGTTCATAACACCAGAAATGAATCATCAGTTATTAATTTGCCATCGCCTGTTTGGCGGAAACCAGCCGGTCGGTTCCTGGACTTCTCGCAGAAGCACTAAGAAATCGCTTGAAATCGGCTAGAACCAGCTGGACTAAAATAGATGTTACTGAGTGTTAACCCTTCGGGATTCATAACCCTCCTCCCGCCGGTTTGGCATATCACTTATCAGTACTGATTACTGAAGAACAAGACAACACCAGAACTTGCACCACATACTGCTGAATACTCGTGCGATCTGGCATATAGTTTCACGAAGTGCCAGTTTAACATTTCCCATTTTTCAGACAGAGAAAATCTCTCTCCTAGGGAGCACCATCGACTACGTGAAGCAGCTGGAGGAGAAGGTGAAGGCCCTGGAGGAGCAAGGAACGCGGAAGACGGCCGAGTCCACCGTCTTCGAGAGCAAGTGCTGCATATCCGCCGACAACGACGCCTCAGGCCCCAGCGGGAGCGCCTCCGGTGCCGGGGAGTCCAGCCCGTCCGTCGAGGTCAGCATCCGGGGGAACACGGCCCTCTTGAAAATCTGCTGCAAGGAGAGGAGAGGAGTGCTGGTGATGGTCCTCTCCGAGCTCGAGAACCAGGGCCTCTCCATCATAAACACCAACGTCGTGCCGTTTACAGATTCGTGCCTCAACATCACCGTCACTGCAAAGGCAAGGCTTCTAATATCTGCTCCGATCATACGTACATTGTGCAAGTGTGGTTATAAGTAGCGTTTTTATCTAGGAAATACTTTATGGTTAACGGTTAACCTAGCCGAGTGTCCCTTCTTTTAGCACCTTAGTATACCAGCGTACCAGTCTATCAGAAGATGGTCTTCGAAATTATAAAATTACTGTACGATAAGAAGATTGGCATGTTTCAATTTTTGTGCAGATCGAGGAGGGATTTTCGTCCGCAGTTGAGCTTGTGAAGAACCTGACCATGACTCTCAGAAGTTTCAGTTGAAAAAAAAATGGAAACCATTGTACAAATGACTATTGATTAGATTTCTCCTCTCCCGCCCCTTTTATTCTTCTTTCTTTTAACATGAACAGGAGTCCGGGGCATCTAGGTAAATCAGCTTTACTTGTTTTTTTGGTGCAAGTTACGTATCCATTTCTACAAGTGTAATGTAAAGTCTGTAATCATTTAATGGAAGCAACTAGGGAACGCTCTAACGTTACAACGGTGTAACAGTAAGTTTTATGATGTTTCAAGAAGTTTCGTGAGAATATTTTAAAAATTTCATGTATTAGTGAGTGTCGTGTGTTTCTAGAAGTTTTCAGAAGATTCCAAAAAAAGTTTCAAACCAAGTTTCAGCGAGTTTTAGATTTTGAAACACAAGTTTCAGTCGGATAATTTCGATAAGTTTTAACAAGTTTCAAAACAAAAGTTTCAATAGGTTTCAATGAGTTTCAATCAAAATTTCAAGAAGGTTTCAATGAATTTCGGCTAGTTTCGGCCAACTCAAATAGCTACGACAGCACTGCTGTGCCACCATGGAGTTGCCTGACACCGTACGCCACCGATGCAACCTCTTCTCCCATTCCAGCCCCAACTACCGCCACCACAACGACGCCGACCGCCGCCGAATTCGTGCTCGAGCTCCGTGTCCATCTGTCTCTCATCCCTAGCTCTAATCCGAGCTCTGCACCATGTCGCCGCTGGATCCAGTCGTCCCGAGCCACGCCACCGCCGGATCCCGACGTCTCGAGCCGCGTTGACACTGCCCGTCAACAGATCTGGAGCTGGATGTGAAGCACCAAGTCGCCGACTACGCCGGAAGGATGAGGTGGAGGGGTGGCACTAGAAGTGAAGAAGGAGGGGTAGACACTTGCCTCCTTGAGCCGACGGCTGCACTCCTCAGCTGAACGCGGGAGAGAGAGATCGAGAAAGGAGGAATACGAGAGAGAGATAGAGAGAAATGAGATAGAGGGGTGCGAAGGAGACGCGGCCGTATGATTTGTGGGGAGACAGATCGGACGACTAGGACCTATACCGTTGCAACACTATAGTGTATCATAGTATTTCTCTTTTAGAAAACTAATTTCTGTAACTAAACATATTTCTCCCTCTGATTTCATATTTCAATGTATTTTCTCTTAAAAATATTCCAGATATATACTAGAACAGTATATAAATGTCCTGAAGATTTTCCATCTCATACATACATGTCCTAAAATATGGGCCTTATTCTTGATATACTGCCTAAATACTCTTGGGTCTACAGTATAGACCCATATCCAGGAGAGAAGTCAAGACTAACTTGTATAGCAAAAATAGAAAAACTTGAGTACTCCCTAACCCTCCAGAGGCTACAGCCCAGCAACAAGGTCCACCATCTGGGCTGACAGCCCAGTAAGTAGCCATGGTAATGGTTGGGTTGAAATGGGCGAAGCGTGTTGGGTTTGGTGAGTGGAAATGGGTTGAGGCAACAAACGGGTTTGTTTGGTTTGGGTTTGCACTGAGAACGGGTTGGTTTGGTTTGGTGTGGGTTCAAAAAAAATCAGGTTCGAACGGGTTGAACACATGGGTTCGTATGGGTGGGGTTGGCATTGGTGAAGTCGTGATGGGTAGGAGAGGGGTGAGGAGGCCCTGGATCTCCTCCCCTGCATCTCCATCACAGCCATCCGCGCAGTCACCTACAACCAGAAGGAGTGGGCAACCAAGAACCTCCTCCTCATCCTCCGACTCTCTGAGCGGCGACGCGTCCTTCGACTCCCCCCTCCCTCCACTCGAGCTCTACCTCTGATGTGTCCCCTCCTCCTCATTTTCCCCATGCCACATACAATTCCAAGGTAAGTAATTGGCTACCTGTTCTTTCCTCCTCCTCACTCCAATTATGATGTTATTGTTCTAGTTACGTGTAGCACCCCGCATGTTAGAAAATGTGGTACTATATGGAACATCATTGCAAAATAGCACATAATAAAAACAGTAAATAAAATAGCTTGGCTAATACTTTAAAGAATATTGCATTAATTTAAAAGACAACAGAAGAGTAGATAACATGGAATTTATTTGAAAATGTATAAAACAACACGGTATTGAAAATGCAATGTTGCCATGAGCCGATGTCACATGCAACAACTATGTTGACCTGTCTCCTGGAACAAAAGGGAAAGAAAGGGTGAGATATAAAATATCTCAGCAAGTCACACCCAACAGTAAAAACAGCAATTGAAATAAGATAAATCAAGGGTTACAGGTAGCCACAAGGTAATTGTGGTCTACGGATATGATAATAAAAGGCAATGATGTAATACATGAAAGGATCATGTGATAAGGGTAATTTACGTGATAATGGTATCTAATGGAATAATGGTAAATTTGTAAATGTAAAATGCGGTAATGACTTGTAAAAATGTAACATATTAGGAACACATAAATGGAGGCCATCATGTATTCCCACAAGCATGAAATCCGAACAACGAGAATGTACGGCCTTACCCATACGTTATTGGGTGGAATATGGTATGTACACATATGTGATGGGACAATCCAGGGGCGGATCCAGAACAAAATATTAGGTAGGGCAAGTCGCGGTCTCACCGGTTATGACGTGGCCGCACCCCCCGCTCTCCGGCTAGGCCGTACGTATCACGGGCGTCCTCCTTGCGTTTCTTTTATAAATCCACAATATGTTGTATGTAATCCATTGGAGTCCATATTCTGGAGACGGTGTCCCTAGACCTGCACTTGAGGCTGCTTGTTTCATCTTGGACAGGTCACTGGTGTTTGGTGGTGAGGTTCTCCTTTATGAGATCTACAATACTACAACCAGTAAATCACATTACTACAATATATTATAGCACCGATTGATCCTAAAAATTACAAATAGGCATGAAGCAATCAATCTCACATTGTCCTCGGCAAGCAGGGGAAGGTGGATGACGATATATCCATTAAAGAATTTTTTCACATATGTAAGAATGTAGTTCATTGAGGCATTGTATCAAACAGGTAGTGCGCAAACTCACTTTAATAGCAGCGAGGGTGCATGATTACCGGAGCCGCCGAGTGGGAGAGCTGGAGGCCAGAGGCCAGAGCAGAGAGGGAGACCGAGAGTGGGAGAGCCAGAGGTGGGAGGTCAGAGCGCGGAAGCGAAGAGGGAGGCTTTGCCGAGCTGTCGCGGGTCGCGTCGTCTGTCAGGAAGAAGCCGGGGGGTGGCGTCACCGGCGCTAACTACCTGGGGCGGCCGCCCAGCCTTGCCCTATTGCTGGAGCCGCCCCTGGGACAATCCAAAGGAAAATATGAATTTTAAAGAGTAATACAAATCTGGTAATTTATGAAAAATCGTATAGCAGGTGATACGGAATGGGTTGGCACCCACCTGCTTGTATCCCCTACAACCATGTGTTTTTCAACCAAACAACGGAAATGTATGGCACTTGTACATTGTTGGATGGACCCGTGGAAGTTGTTATTTCCTATGTAGGCGAGGAAACAAAGAAGCAATGGAATAATTATAATATGTGGAATAGTGATTTGATGATAGTCCAATAAGATATGATAATAATAAATTGATAATTAGGCACTAACAAATCGATAAGAATAATGATGGACGGGAAACACAGTATCAGATATATGAGAATTGACAGAGAAATGGTACAAAGGTAATCATGGCGATTTGGTATTATGGGTTCAATAACGGAGTGATATAGAGATGCAATAAGATATGGTAAAAGTAAATTAACATTAGAAAGTGATATATGAAACATTTAGCATTAATCCAGATATATTCGGTACACTACCCAATCGTGTACTCCAAGCACATTTCTTCCATGGAATTAATCATTAACCTAGAGCTGGGACTTGGGCTGTGCTTTTTTGGGCTAGCCCGAAGCACGGTCGGCACGGCACGGCACGGCACGTGGTGGGCCAGGCCGGCACGGCACGAATAGCGGGCTGGGCCGGGCCTGAAAATGAGGCTCGTTGGGCGGCACGGCACGGCACGATCAGTTGGGTCGTGTTTGGGCCGGCACGGCACGAAATAGGCCCAATCTTCCTGTTCTTACTCAATCCCTCCCTCAGCCTGGCACAATCACTCCCCCACACGGGCCTAGCCCAACCAATCATTCCCTTTTGCCACCCGGCCTGACCCACAGGTGTCTTTGTCTTCCTGGACGGTGGAGGCGGCGGTTGTCGTCTTCTCAGGCGTCTATAGTTACTTAGGGCTGGGCTTGGGCCGGCACGGCACGATCCCGGCACGGTGGGCTTTGGGCCGTGCTCGGCAGACGACCAGAGATTTAGACGGCCGCGGCACGCGGCGCGACGGTGGAGGATCGGGCCGAGCCGGCACGCACGACGCGGCTCGAAGCACGGTGGGCTGGCCGTCTGCACGCGGCCTACCCAATGCCCACCTCTGACATTAACCATATATATGAATTCAAAATACCGCACGTTAATTATCAATCCAAAGATTAAGTGGTGATCCACTAACATCACACTTATTGACATCGCTAGTTATCCATTCATATTAGGGACAATCAGTAAAATGCGACTTAATAGAACATCGCTCCACATTTTGCCATTATATAGAAATACTTATCATTATTTTGTCATTTTCTCCCTTTATCCCCATTTTTGTTATTTCCTACATTACCGCCCACATGAAGTTACCTTCATGCCCCTGGGTCCATTGACTATGTGTGACCAGGTCCGGTGTCGTCTTAAGCCCAATCGCGCTTGGTTGGCCTCCTGACTGTGCTCCTCCCACTCGAAAGGGATCTCCGCTCAAAACCCTAGCCATAGCTCCTGGAGGCCCCCAAGGCGAGTTCACCTCGGCGGCGGTGTGCTACGACAGAGGAAGATGACGGTCATGTCTCAGGGGTCTTCGTCTGTGGGCGCAGGGAGGGGGACGGACCTGAAGCATGGACCCACAAGTCTACCCCTAATTCGCTGCCCCATGTGCCAGGAAGACAAGGTCATCGAGCTCGTGTCCAACACAAAGGCAAATCCACGCAAGCGATTCTTTATTTGTCCGAGGAATGAGCCTAATGTAAGAAAATTTCACTTGCATCTTATTGATACCTTGTTGATTTGGTTTTAGCCTTTGTGTCAATGCGTTCGCACTACATTGTTTGGGTTAGGGTTAGGGTTACAGTTGGATTTTGTTTTGGGATCCCTTTTGTTTAATTTCATTTCAATTAGCTATGAAATTGAATAAGTTGTGAGTTTGTTTTCATGCAGATGCCCAATAAATGCAATTTCTTCATGTGGCTTAAACGATATCAAGCTCACCTTATTGAAACCGATGTAATCAACATGGACAACAACTACCCTGAAGATGCAATTCCTGAGATTTGAGTTGACTGACAACCTTAGGGAAGATTTGAAATCCATGAAATGTGGTATCAAAGACTTCAAGGACTGCATTGCGGGTATGAAGATGAGTAGGGAGAACCTAGGTGGGGACATTCTAAAATTTGTGTGTGAAGTGAATGTTGTGCTTGTTGTGCTGCTTGTGATAGTAATATTATAGAAGTAGTTGTTTCGTTCATATGTTGTAAGAACTGAATGGCGTGAGTCCAGTGGATATGGTTATCATTTTGCTGTAAGAACTCAATGTCATATCTGGTATGTATGACTGAATGAAGGCATGGATGAATGGTTTTGGTATGGTTATCTTTTTTTCCTAAGAACTCAATGTCATATTTTGCATGAATGTGTAATCAATGTGGCCACAAAATGTTGTATGTTCATGGTGGCTTTAGGTCAGACATGTAAGAACAAAATGCTGAGAAAAAATGTTGTATGTTCCTAACAAAAGGCTCGAAGTAGTTCACATTCTGGCATTCTGGCTACTATAAGAAAGTATATTTTGGTCGACTGACCTTCTGGCTTCTATAAGCAAGTATATTTTGGCTTGTTATCAAATGTTGACTGCATGCCATAGACATCAAACAACCAAACTTCTGGCTTGTATAAGCAAGTATAAGATGACAAGTACATTCTGTCTAACAATAGTTCACATTCTAGACCATCACATTCTAGCATTAGGGCCGACTGAACCAAACTTCGAAATCTACTGACAATAGTTTAGTACTGCATGAAGTATAAGCTGACAAGTATAGTGAACTGCATGAAGTATAAGTTGACAAGTATGAGCAAGTAAATGATTCTTACTAAACTATTCATGACAGGAAGTTAACAAACAATGAGCAATCTGACATTACAATAATTGTAACCAAATCTGACATTAACAAGCTGACATAACCAAACTAATAATACTTCACCAAAAAATATTAGTTCACCACATAACATTAGTTCACCACATTACAATAACCTAACACATATTATATTGACTTCATTCAGTTCAACCCTAGTCACTTCTTTTTTTGAAGTCAACTTCCTGCTTGGTCTTTCACCATTTGGTCTTGCAAAAGGTCCTTTACCTAAAACACATGGCAAGTTGCTTGAAACATTGTTGTATTAGTGTCTATAGCATGCAGTCTACATTTGATAACAAGTACATTCTTACCTCCTAGTTACATGCCTTGGACTATGCTCCAGTTCTGGAGTTAGGTTGATCCTTGATTTTGGGCATGTTTCCAGTTGGGCAATGGTAGCAGTCACTGTTTTCTTCTTTGGTGCTCCAGGTTTTGCCTTGGTGGTCTTTCTTTTCCTGAAGTGATATTTCATATGTTAAAGAAATTTAATGCTGCTATAAGAAGCTAGGGAACAATTGTGAAAGTTATTGTACCTTTTCTTTGGACCATTAAGTGGGCAACCAGTAGTCCTATGTCCTAGCTCTCTACATCTCTCACAACTACATTTCCTCCTTGCTTCAGTAGGATTCTTAGTCTTATTCTTCTCAAGGCAGGTTATGATTCTTGCTTTCCTGGGTCTACCAGCTGATCTTTTTGCAAGGGGTGGTAGCAACATGAAACCTTGGCAAATCTTTGGCCACTGCCCAATGTATGTCATCGATTCTATCACACCATGCTATGCAGCCTTGAATCTCTCTACTGAGTAGTAGTCATGCACATAGCTCTCCTTGTTGGCACCTCTGAAACTAGAAATAAAAACCAATGCATGGTGGCATGGCTTCCCAGTGTGCTGCCACTCAAGGCAGGTGCACTCATGAGTTTGAAGTTTGACTGGATGTTTGGGCCTGTCAAGTAGATTGTCAAATTCAGTCACTTCTGCAGTGAAATTGGCACCTGGTTTGACCTTCATATAGGTTAATCCCCTGATCCTCATGTTGAGCATATTGATGATAGTAGGTAATATTGTCTTTTCAAGCCTCTCTATAATCCTCCGATGCTGATTATGCCAAGTTTTGCTCACAGAATCACACTTGATATCTTTACATAAGTAGCACCTCATCCGATGCTGATTATGATGCCTTTTCAGGTAATCACCAACCTCTGGGCAGGCTGTGAAGATTTTATCTATGTAGTGCTCAAACACTTCTTGTCTGTATGCCCTTGCTGCAGGATACATGTTGGCAAAAATATCACCATGGAACTTCTTGACAAAGTTTTTCATTAAGTGCCTGAAGCATTCCCTTTGCTCACAATGTGGAAATACCCCCTTGACTGTATTCTCCATACCCTTACTTGCATCACTGCATACTGACTGCAAAGGAGGCTCACCAACTGATCTCTTCAACTACTTCATGAACCAAGTCCAGTTATCTAGTATCTCAGACTCAATGAATACAAATGCCATTGGAAACATCAAGTTATGTCCATTCAATGCAGTCACTCCAGCTGGGTGCCCATTCCATCTGCCATTCAGTGTTGTGGAATCTACGCTGAGATATGGTCTGCATCCAGCCTGAAACACTTCAATGCATGGGTTCAAAGTAAGAGAAAATCTATGGAAGTACACCTTCCCATTGACAGTCTTGGTGTCTACCTCCACTACACTGCCAGGTAACCTCAACTCTATCTCTGCCTTGAAGTTGTAAACCATGTGGAAGCTATCATCCCAATTCCCATACAACATGTCAAGAACTCTCTGTCTCCCTGCCCAGACTGTTTCATATATGGGAGTCACATTATATTCATCTTGCAGCCTACCATGCGATTCTTTGGCACCAAGATTTGGCTCCTTCCTCATGATTCCAACTGCCTTATCTGTAATCCAACCTTGTGATGACATGCTAGTTTTCACTCTACTTGTAGATACACAATTGTGATCATCTACCATCAAGATGATCCGCATGACAAAAATACTAAATTTAGTACCATAGCCTAAATAAATGTTCCCATTCAATTATTCAAGTTAGCGTGCCCTGACAATTCTGTTATCTAGCATCAATACAGCTACAATTCTCCAGGGGCATTCTTCACCATTGCATGAACCCCTAAACCTTGTTGGGTCTGATTTGCATGTGACAATATCAAATTCTTCATTTATTGCAAATTACCCAATAGCCATCCTGGAGTCTTTTATGGTAGGGAATGTGCATCCCACTTCCATCCTTGGTCTATCCCTATCATACACACAGTGCTTCTCCTCAGGATTTATGTCATCCACTGGGATTGTTGCCTCAACAACATCCTCTTGCAGCAGATTGTGTGATGGTTGCACACCAGAGTTGGCAGCATTGTCAGATGCAGTTTAACTCTTCTTGTTACCAATGTCATCCTCATCTCGTAGTCCCAAAAGTTGATACATCGCATCCTCTCCCATTGCCACATCTATATCATCCTCATGTGCTGATTCAACAATGTGAAGGATTGGCCAATCCACCCTGCCATCTGATGCCCACGCATTGGTTGGGACCTCCTCTGCATATGCTTCATTTGAATCAGGAACTACATTGGAGGTGCGTGCTGCATTGAGAGATTTAGGCCATGACACTGTGATAACTAGATGAGTGGAATCACGCTGGCTCTCATTCAATCTCTGCCTACATTCACTCCCTATCTTTGTTCCCGTGTATGCACCACAATTGTACGTCTTGACAGCTACCCCATATGATCCTCTCACCCCAACTGTTGTGAGAACTTTTTAGGCGTATACCCACGAGAGTGAACAATCCATTCAAAGGTCAGACACTCAAATCTCGTTGTGCTACCATCAAGATGCCTAGCTACATATGGCCCAACTACGGTAGATATACCAAATGCTCTTTCGGCATCCATCCTACTCGAAAGGGGGAAAATTAAAATTTCAAGTTAGGGTGGTGCTACTACGTTCCTACATTCTTCGAACCACAAACATCCCCAAACAAAAGGGACAAAAATAACATAGAAGCAACTAATCTAATGGGGATATCCTTCGGATCCATGTCGCGCTAGCTCCTGGCTTGGTCAACCAGCATCCATCGCGAGGGCTCCAGATCTAACATCGTGAAGCTTCCCCGCCGCAGCACGCCGCCAGAATTCAAGGGCAACACCTCCAGTCGCTTTGCACGTCGCCGTGCATGAGTTGGAGTGGAGCTAGGAGTGGGGAGGCCAACCGAGCGCGACTAGGCTTAAGGCGCCACCTGTCCCGGGCGCACGTGGTCAATGGACCCAGGGGCATGAAGGTAACTTCACGTGGGCAGTAATGAGGGAAAGTAACAAAAACAGGGATAAATGGAGAAAATGGGAAAAGAATGATATGTATTTCTATATAATGAAAAAAAATGAATTGCAATGTACATGATGGCAAAACGTGAAACGATGTTCTATTGAGTGTCATTTTACTGATTAAAAACTTCATATTAACAAACAATATCCGGCACTAGGAAATCCAAGTGAGAATTTATCCGAATGATAAATAATGCGACGATCATTAACAATCATCGTCTCAAGTAATCCATGATAAGATGCTAAAGAGAGCGTGATAGATTGATAACTTAGTGGTTATTAGCATGAGACAAATTCATGTGATTTGCTGTCGATGGATATGTAATCAACGGAAAGTTGAATAAGCTGGAATTAAGGAACAAGAGTGTCACATGATACAGTGGGAGAGACTTGCATGTTAAATGTTTCGGTGAACCTCTACACAAAGTGTCGGACAGGCTGGCCAGTACTACACATGCTTTTCCAGAGCACCATGTAGATGAGTTAGAAATTTTTTACCCAAAGACCGTACGGTGATAACTAAATACCGAGGGTGCAAAATAAAAATATTTTCCTATTCTATATAAGCAAATTTAAAACTATATAAAAAAGGTTCATCAACCATGGGGAACGAGGGCTCCCACTAGTTTAATGTCTCTGTCCTGGGAACGATATGTTCACGCAGCCATGCAGGTTTTGGTGGTGGCTTTCTAAGCATGCATGCACACCCACGAACCACAATAACACAAACAGCACCAGAAGGAGGTGATTCTTTTCTTGACTAAATTACTCATGCAAAGCGATGAGGTCGACAGCCAGAACGAGCAGTTGCAAAGCGTCCCATGGAGGGCGGCGATCTACAGCGGCGCATGGCCATACCCACACCCGATGGATTAGAGCGATGACAACGAGGCAACAGCGTTGTGAGCACTGGCCCAAGCAGCGATGTCCACGCCCTGGACAACGACAGTGGCGAACGTTGGCTAGGCGTCTCAAGCGACAGCAGAGAAGATTGGGAATGCAACACGCAAGCCCTGTAGAAGTGGAGTGACTCGGCGGCGATGGCGCGCGACACGGCGACACACTAGGCGATGAGGGCGACAGCCCGAGCGATGGCAGCGCTTGTGCTTTGAATGGTGGTTGTGGTGCGGCAGCCACAAGGGCAAGACAGCGGTAGCTATATGGCAACATCACAGGGATGGGGCAACCCTAGGTCTCCTGCTCCTCTTGTAGCAACATTATTGGGCCTAGTTGGGCCAAGACAGCACAACCGCACCACTATCCATTCATTTTTCCTTTTATGCCTTTCTGTCCATTAACTTATTTCAAATTTGGATGATATTTGGAGCTAATGGATGATTAAGGTGGGAAGATGATTACAGAGGAAATTCAACAAAAATAATTGTGGATATCGTGGGGATATGTGCATGATCTTAGAGAGATGAGTCAATTGGCAATGGCGTTGTTGGTTTGACGAATCTCGCGTTTTCGGAAAACTTCAGTGCTGTCAGGTCATTGGCGGTCCGACCGGCCAAGCCGCCGGTCCGACCGGCCGTGTGGCAGTCCGACCGGCAATACTTGCCGGTCCGACCGGCCACAGTTGATGATGGAGTTTGGGGCTAGGCCAAAAATAGGTTCTGTAGGCATGAGAGGGGAGTCTCCTGGATGTGGTCACATAATTTTTGGAGCTCCCAGTCAAAAGTTCTATCCATTGGAGAATTCCAGAGAGATTGCGGATTTTCAAGTTGAAATTTGGCTATGTCTTTTGGGGGGGTCCGACCGCCGTTATGGAATCGGTCCGACCGCTGGGAAATCGGTCCGACCGGCATGGTAGGGCGGTCCGACTGACTTCCACTTGGACTTTGGCTATTTTGGCATTGTTGTATTTTCGTTGTGTTTAATGCATAAGTTTCAATGCTTTATTGTTGCATATTGTATTGTTGAGCTAATGTGGGTCAAGTTGTGAAGAACTTGTTCTCGGAGATGATTTCTTTATCTATTGCTGTGCAGGTAGCTTGCAGGTCAACGACGTCAACGATGAGGTGGATCGGGACTACGCTTGGAGAGCTGAGGTCCAAAACGATCATGGATGCTGGGTGAGGTCGTGTGACTCAAGCATGGTGCAGAATGGACAAGATGGTTCGAACGGGCAGTTCGTTGCAGCTGGTTGGATCAAGCGGCGCGGGGGTCGGTGCAAGTGCCTTGGAGATTCCGATGGGATTCGGACGGGAGAGACTTGCCGACATGATGACAGCCGCTGATCAACCTACACGTGGTGAAGCAGACGATTGCTTCAACAGATGTGTGTGTGTGTGTCCCATTTTTGTTGGGCCTTAATGGGAGCCCATGAGAGAAACCGTAGCCACCCTATAAATAGAAGGGGGGAGATGGAAAAAACCCCTCAAGCACTTCATTTGTAAAAACCCTAGTTATGGTTAGGGTTTGGAGAGGAGAGGAAATTTGTGTGTGTGCTCTTGGATTGAGCTCTTGTTCTCCTTGAGGGAGTGGCTTTGTAAGCAACATCTTGAATCAATCAATGGATGTTTGTTCAAAAATGAGATCTCATGTGTTTTCCTCTCTATTTTGGTGATTTTGGTGCTTCCTTGATCCGGTTGTTTTTGGTTGGTCTCTTGACCTCTTTTACCTTGCTATGATGTGTGGGAATACTCCTAGGACCACCTAAATCATCAATCCCTCACTAGCAAGTTTTGGATCAAGTTTTTCATTTTTCTAGGTTTTGGACACTCCTTTGGTAAAACCTATAAAGATCAATTCTTTGTTGTGGATCTGGACGATCGTCGCTAGGAATAGGTCCCAGATATCCTTAGGTAGGTGTGCTCCAAATTTGGTCAAGTTTCATTGGTTGAATCAAAAGTTGGACCAATTTTCGTTTTGGATTTAGGCATTGTGCAGTGCTACTGGACTAAATCGGTCCGACCAATTTTATACCGGCGGTCAGACCACCAGCCATTCGGATCGTCAGTTGGCCGCCGGTCAGACCGCCAGCTTTTCAGACCGCCATTTTGCCGACGGTCAGACCGGTCCAGTGAGATCAATTCTACATTGTTAAATCTTGTGTTTAAGGGTGAAATCGGATTCAGCACGAGGCTTCCTTTGTGCATTTACTGATCTTCTTGGCTTTCATAGCTATTGAAGAAAAGTGTGTGATGAATTTGATTAAAGTCAAAAATCGAGAAAGCGTCTATTCACCCCCCCTCCCCCCTCTAATCGCCTTTCCGGTCCTACAAGTGGTATCAGAGCCCGGTCTTTGGAGCCATGGCGACTGACAAGTATTCAACCAAACCACATATTTTTTATGGAGTTGATTTTGCTTATTAGAAGGCACGAATGCATGCCTACATCGAGGCTCAAAGGCACGCAATTTGGCTTAAGGTAAAAAAATCCTTATGTCGTGCCAGCCGATGACGATGTGATCACTCCAAATGTGGAGGCCAACAGCAAGGCTCGGAATTTTTTTATCCAAGGCCTTAGTCGATCGGAGTTTGAGCGTGTCGCTCATTTGCGGTCTGCTCATGAGATCTGGCGGACTCTCTGTGATTATCACGAGGGCTCCACTGCGATCAAGGAAGTGAGACAGAACCAACTCAAGAAAATATACTCTAAGATCGAGCAAAGACCTGGTGAGTCTTTAGATGAGCTGTGGGAAAGATTTTCTAAGATTCTTCATGATCTCTGTGCTGTTGACCTCGTCTTCACTGAGTCAGAAAATGCACGCCAGATTTTGGGTACTCTTGATGTGAAGGTCTGGGGCATGAAGATCACTTTCATCAATGACAACACTGTCGAGGCCTATATCGAGGCTTAAGGGCACGCTATTTGGCTTAAGGTAAAAAAAACCCTTATGTCGTGCCAGCCGATGACGATATGATCACTCCAGATGTGAAGGCCAACAGCAAGGCTCGGAATTTTTTTGATCCAAGGCCTTAGTCGATCTGAGTTTGAGCGTGTTGCTCACTTGCGGTCTGCTCATGAGATCTGGCGGACTCTTTGTGACTATCACGAAGGGTCCACTGCGATCAAGGAAGTGAGACAGAACCAGCTGAAGAAAGTATACTCTAAGATTGAGCAAAAGCCTGGTGAGTCTTTAGACGAGCTGTGGGGAAGAATTTCTAAGATTCTTCATGATCTCCGCGCTGTTGACCTGGTCTTTTCTGAGTCTGAAAATGCACGCCAGCTTTTGGGTGCTCTTGATGTGAAGGTCTGGGGAATGAAGATCACTTCCATCAATGACAACACTGTCATGAGTGAGCTTACCATAGATAAGCTATACTCGAGGTTGAAGACGCATGAGATTGATTTTATCTCGCGTCTCCCCAAGACAGAGTCGATGGCATTAGTGGTCGACAAATCCAAGGGTTGTTCTTCTGATTCTTTCGCTTGTAGCTCATCTGGTTTTTCATTATCTGCTTTGCATTCTTTGAGCGATGAGCAACTTGAGAAACTGCCCGAGGATGACTTAGCCCTCCTATCCACCAAATTCACGGGAGCGTATAACAAGGTGAGGAATAGGAGGAGAAATGGACCTATCACATGCTTCGAATGTGGTGAGCCAAACCACATTCGTTCCAGGTGCCCCAAGCTAAAGGGCAAGGAGGAGAAGGAGACACGAAGACATCCCCAGGAGAGGGATGCAAAACCCAAAAAGACAAACTATCGCAGTTTGTCGGTAGGGTCCTGCCGCTCTAGAGAATGTGAACATGAGCGATGTGGACTCGGAAGCGGAGGGCGGCGAGTGACTCCGTGGCAAGAAGAAGACTCATGACTTCACAGGCATGTGTTTCATGGCCAAGAACAGCCACGACAGCGACTCCTCCAACGATGAGGATCCTTTTAGTGATCCTGATGAGGTATGCCATTCAATTGCTGACATGAAAAGGGATTTGGTGCTTGCTGAACAGAAATTGCATAAGTAAGTAAAAATGATTAAGAAGCGGGACATTATGATTGATAATTTGAACCTAGAAGTTGTTAGGCTTAAATCTATTAATCCTGATGATATTTGTGATTCCTGCACTAGCTTGCTTAAAGAACTGACAAGCTTGAAATCTGCTCATTCCTCTGTTGCCAATCAATTAAAAGATGCTCTTGATGAAATAGAATCTCTCAAGTCTAGTTCTGTTTGCTTAGATGCCATTTCTCTTGATGTGACTGCCATGGAAGCTATTCCTTTATCTTGCTCAAACTGTGCTTTGCTTGAATTAAAATTGGATAACGCCTTGAAAGAAGTGCAAAAATTTGATGCTAGTCACACTTGCTCTCATTGTAAGAATAACAGGATTAAAATGCAAGAGATGACAGAAATGGTTATGTACTCTAGATCTGCTTCATGTAAAAATTGTCCTAAGCTCACAATTGAGATTGAAGCTCTAAACAAGACTCTAGAAGAAAAGGCTAAAATTGAAAAATTCATATCTTTTATTGCTTTTAAGAAAGTTATTGACTCTACCTCTTGTGTCTTGAATGCTGAAGTTGAAATAATTGTTGGTAAGATATAAGAGGCTTTTAGAATAAAATTTAAGGAGCAGTTGAATAGGATTAATGATTCCTATTGTGTGTCTTGTGAGGCTTTGAAAGTGGAAGTGGCTCTTCTTAAGAGTAAGCATGATGAGGCAATCAAGTCAACAAAGTGCACTAGATGTGAGGATTTAGCCAAAGAGAATGATTACCTCAAAGTGACTCTTGAGAGGTTTTCTAGTGGGAAAAAGAAACTCAACATGATTCTTGACCAATCCAAAGTGAGTATGAAAAATAGTGGCCTAGGTTTTAATCCCCTAGAGCATTCCAAGAATCACCCACCTAAGATTGCAAGAGTTGTGAAAAGTGGTCTGTTTGAGGTAGAACATCCTAAGCCATCCAAGGATGTTTTCAGATATGCAGGTTTTGCTCAAACTCTTTCTCGCAAGAAAGGTGCTTCTGTTTCACCAGTACAGACCCCTCAAAAGGTCAAGTACCATTGCACTTTCTGCAAGAAAGATGGCCACACTGTTGAGTTCTGCTTCTGGAGAGCAAAGGTTGAGAGAAAAGAGAGGATGAGCGCTTTGAGAACCATTAGAGGAGTCCCTTCACCTGCTGTAGTCTCTAGAGCCAGGCAGCCTATTTTTCGTACTACATATAGGCCTAGGTTTGTAGAGAACTTTGTTGAGTCTTTTGGTGGGTCAAGGCAGCGATCTGGTTTAGGATATCATGAGGAGAGACCACGGGTAGCATCTAAACAGGGGGAGTATCGATCTTTTGGTAGATCGTTTCGGAGAGGTCTAGGTGGTTCTCGTGTGCATTCTTATGATTTTATTCCTGATTATTTTTATGCTGCTTCTACTGTTGTTCCCAGGCATCGTGCATCTCAGTACTGGATTCCTAGATCTTTTATCACTAACCCCAGTACTGAAGCACAGATGTTTTCTGCTTGTGCTTTTTAGGTCCGTCGTGCGAGGAAGGAGGACATATGGCATGTTGACTCCGGGTGTTCTCAACATTTGACCAGAGATTCTAGATGGTTCTCCTCCCTCACACGTGCATCCGGTAATGAATTGATTACTTTTGGGGATGCTTCTACGGGACCGTGACAGCCAAGGGCACTGTGCGCGTCAACAACAATTTCATGCTTAAAGACGTCGTTTTGTTAAGTAAGCTGAGGTATAATCTTCTATCTATTTCTCAGCTGCTTGATGAGGGTCTAGAAGTGAGGTTTAAAAGTGGTGAGTGTAGAGTTCTAGATTCCTCGGGTGAGCTTGTCTTTGAGATCTCTAGATTTGAGAAGATGTTGTGTGCAAATTTCAGTATTTCTTCAACTTCCAGTCCTAGATGTCTTGTAGCCTCTGATTCTCATGATCTTGTTTTGTGGCATCGTAGACTTGGGCATATAGGCTTTGATTATCTGTCTAGAGTCAGTTGCAAGGATTTGATTACAGGTTTGCCTAGGCTGAAGGCTGTTAGAGATCTTGTGTGCTCGCCCTGTAGACATGGTAAGATGGTGTCTGCTTCCCATCCACCTCTTACCTTAGTGATGACTGATGGACCAGGACAGCTTCTGCACTTAGACACTGTTGGTCCTTATAGAGTTCAGTCAGCTGGTGGAAAATGGTATGTGCTTGTGGTTGTGGATGATTTCTCCAGGTATTCTTGGGTTTATTTTCTGGCTTCTAAGGACGAGGCTTTTGGCTTCTTTAGAGAATTGGTCTTTAGACTTGCTGTTGATATTCCTGGAGCTTTGAGAGCTATTAGGAGTGACAATGAGACAGAATTCAAGAATTCTTCCTTTTCTACCTTCTGCACTGATAGGGGAATTGAGCATCAGTTTTCTTCACCTAAAGTTCCCCAGCAGAATGGTGTTGTAGAGAGGAAAAATAGGACCCTTGTAGAGATGGCACGGACAATGTTAGATGAGCATGATAGGAGAGTTGACATTCTTTCTTGGTCTTCAAGTTAAACAACTGAAATAAGGCACCTTCATCTACCAAAGTAAGTATACAAAGGACCTTCTTCGGCGCTTCAATATGGGAAGCAGTAGGCCAATGTCTACTCCCATTGCTACAACTACCGTCTTTGGACCACGATGAGGATGGAGAGCAGTGGAGCGTAAGAGTACCGCAAAGATGATTGGCTCCCTCCTCTACCTCACAGCGTCGAGGCCGAACATACAATTTGATGTATGTCTGTGCGCTCGCTTTCAGGCTTCCCCTCGTGCTTCTCATCGTCAAGCAGTACGTCGTATCTTCAGGTACCTTCAAGATACTCTTGACTTTGGACTCTGGTATTCTTCTTCTTCTGCTCTCTCTATTCGAGCATTTTACGATCTTGATTTTCTTTGGGTGTAGAGTGGATAGGAAGAGTACTTCTGGCACTTGTCATTTCTTAGGCACATCCCTTTTTTCTTGGTCTTCTAGAAAACAGTCTTCTGTTGCACAGTCCACAGCCGAGGCCGAGTATGTAGCTGCAGCCAGTGGTTGCTCTCAGGTTCTCTGGATCTTATCCACGCTGTGGGACTATGGGTTATTTTTGGGAAGTGTTCCTCTTTTTTGTGACAACACTTCTGCCATAAACATTGCCAAAAACCCAGTGCAACATTCCAGGACTAAACACATTGATATTCGATATCATTTTCTTAGAGACCATGTTGAGAATGGTGATGTTGTGCTTCACTTTGTAGAGTCAGACCAACAGCTTGCATATATTTTCACTAAAGCGCTTGATTCTTTTCGTTTTGCTACTTTGCGGGGAGAGTTAGGGGTTATTAGTCCTATTAGGCTGTTTTGAGGGAGTTTGCTCTTTTTGCATTCATTGTATCATAATGCATTTTAAAATTCGAATATCTTGCATTGTATTATAAACTTGTGGAGCTTTGATTATTATCCTTGTATGGCATGTTTTCATACTTTATACCATGCCATGTCTTGTGCTAGTCTGCTAGACTTCTTTTATGGCTCTTCTTGTTTAGCCTAGCTTTTGCCATGCTGGCTTTTTATCTGTAAGCAAATTGGATCAAATCATGTTTTGTTGGATCTTGTGACTAGTTTTGCTTTAGTGATCCTCTCATGATTCATGCCATGTCATATAGGTTAAATTGAGTTTTGAACTGAGTTTGAGCTGTAAAATGAGCTTTGTTAATTCTTAAGTCAAGCAAATGAAGAATGAGTTTTTATATTCAAAAAAACTGATCTCACCAATTCTTTCTCATGAGACTGCTTGCCATTGCACTAGGCATGAACTCAGGGGGAGTTTTGGATGACCTAGACCATTCTTTTAAGCTTCATGCTTGAGATGGTCGCGGCAATGCTTGAGATCTAGCACAATGCTATAAAAAAATCATTTTCAGCAAAATGCTCAAAATGCTAAGTGCTTGATTAAATTGCTTCATATTTGAACCCTTAATGCTCAAAATGCCTCAGTTTCTGGTTTCTGGTCTTCATTTTACTTATAGACATGGCTTGACTCATTTTTGGATACCTTGGTGAAACTATGATATTGAGCAACTTATCATGATATCAATTCATTTAATCTCAGATTATTGCTATTTTGATCTTAGCTTTGCAGTACATGATTTGGCATGATTGAATATAGCTTCTTAACTTAATATGGCTTGGTGTAATACTTGTACTATCTTCATGGATAATCTTTATGGATCCTTTTGCTAAAGTTCAAAAACAAAATAAAATTAAAATAAAATTAGCCATTCCTTCATGCTCTAACTTTTTTCTTGCATCTTGATGAATTCATTGTCAAAGGGGGAGAAAGATTAGAGAAAATGTGGTTTTTAGAGCTTTCTGGAGTCATAAAGGGAAAATGAATTTTCTGAAAATTGGTGATCATAGTGAGTGGATTCTCTTGGTTTTATTGCCTTTTCTGATTGTATTTGCAAATCTAGAAGACTCACAATGATCAAAGGTCAAATAGAACATTTGTTCTTTCATTTGGACCTAAGTGAGATTTTTGGCTACTTTTTGGAAATTAAAACTTTTTGTGCTCTCTTTACCTTATCTCACTTGCCTATGCTATTCTGAAGCTAGCTTGGTCGTTTCCTAGGCTTTATTTTGCTTATGGACCAAGTTGTGCCTTTGCGCGAAAACTGCGAGTATTTTATTTTTCAAACCACTAAATTATATTTTCTGGTAAATTGCCAATGTGTTCATCAAGGGGGAGATTGTGGATATCGTGGGGATATGTGCATGATCTTAGAGTGATGAGTCAATTGTCAATGGCGTTGTTGGTTTGACGAATATCGCGTTTTCAAAAAACTTCAGTGCTGTCAGGTCATTGGCGGTCCGACCGGTCGTGTGGAAGTCCGACTGGCCACAGTTGATGATGGAGTTTGGGGCTAGGCCAAAAATAGGTTTTGTAGGCATGAGAGGGGAGTCTCCTGGATGTGGTCACATAATTTTTGGAGCTCCCAGTCAAAAGTTCTATCCATTGGAAAATTCCAGAGAGCTTGCGGATTTTCAAGTTCAAATTTGGCTATGTCTTTTGGGACGGTCCGACCGCCGTTATGGAATCGGTCCGACCGCTGGGAAATCGGTCCGACCGGCATGGTAGGGCGGTCCGACCGGCTTCCACTTGGACTTCGGCCATTTTGGCATTGTTGTGTTTTCGTTGTGTTTAATGTGTGAGTTTCAATGCTTTATTATTGCATATTGCATTGTTAAGCTAATATGGGTCAAGTTGTGAAGAACTTGTTCCCCGAGACGATTTCTTTGTATATTGCTGTGCAGGTGGCTTGCAGGTCAACGACGTCAACGGTGAGGTGGATCGGGACTACGCTTGGAGAGCTGAGGTCCAGAACGATCATGGATACCGGGTGAGGTCGTGTGACTCAAGCATGGTGCAGAATGGACAAGATGGTTCGAACGGGCAGTTCGTTGCAGCTGGTTGGATCAAGGGGCGCGGGGGTCGGTGCAAGTGCCTTGGAGGTTCCGATGGGATTCGGACAGAAGAGACTTGCCGACATGATGAGAGCCGTTGATCAACCTACACGTGGTGAAGCAGGCAATTGCTTCAACAGATGTGTGTGTATCCCATTTGTGTTGGGTCTTAATGGGAGCCCATGAGAAAAACCCTAGCCACCCTAAAAATAGAAGGGGGAGATGGAAAAAACCACTCAAGCACTTCATTTGTAAAAACCCTAGTTACGGTTAGGGTTTGGAGAGGAGAGGAGAGGAAATTTGTGTGTGTGCTCTTGGATTGAGCTCTTGTCCTCCTTGAGGGAGTGGCTTTGTAAACAACATCTTGAATCAATCAATGGATGTTTGTTCAAAGATGAGGTCTCATGTGTTTTCCTCTCTCTTTTGGTGATTTTGGTGCTTCCTTGATTCTGTTATTTTTTGTTGATCTCTTGACCTCTTTTACCTTGCTATGATGTGTGAGAATACTCCTAGGACCACTTAAATCATCAATCCCTCACTAGCAAGTTTTGGATCAAGTTTTTCATTTTTCTAGGTTTTGGACACTCCTTTGGTAAAACCTATAAAGATCAATTCTTTGTTGTGGATCTGGACGATCGTCGCTAGAAATAGGTTCCAGATATCCTTAGGTAGGTGTGCTCCAAATTTGGTCAAGTTTCATTGGTTGAATCAAAAGTTGAACCAATTTTCGTTTTGGATTTGAACATTGTGCAGTGCTACTGGACTAAATCGGTCCGACCGATTTTTATACCGGCGGTCAGACCACCAGCCATTCGGATCGCCAGTTGGTCGCCGGTCGGACCGCCAGCTATTCAGACCGCCATTTTGCCGACGGTCAGACCGGTCCAGTGAGATCAATTCTACATTGTTGAATCTTGTGTTTAAGGGTGAAATTGGATTCAGCACAAGGCTTCCTCTGTGCATTTACTGATCTTCTTGGCTTTCATAGCTATTGAAGAAAAGTGTGTGTTGAATTTGATTAAAGTCAAAAAATCGAGAAAGCGTCTATTCACCCCCCTCTAATCGCCTTTCCGGTCCTATAATAATTAAGAAATAACAATTGTTATTTTTTGATGTTTGCATATTTCAAGGTGTTACATTATGTTATTGCGCTAACGTTTCGGTTCTTGATCGGTGTTGTTGGGTGGTAACTGGAAAATCTATCAGATTTCACAAAGGACCTATTCTGCTCCTCTCTTCTCACTCGGATTGACTAGCCGAAAACTAAAAAGCATCTAGGTACAAAGTGATTCTCTTTCTTTCTTTCGACTGAAATTACATGCATTCCACAAGCTTAATGTAAGTACTAAGATGAAATTCTTGTAACCTGAAACTATTGATGTAGTCTTTTCCTTTAGTGAAATTTTAATGGTCACTTCTTCTACATGTGCATGCTAGATCTACTTGATTTGTGCAGTCATTTATACATTTTTGCAGCAACATGTATGTTGGCAATATATTAATGTAAGATGGCATTTGTAAAGTTGTTGTTCAGTAAAACTAACAATAGAGATGTGGAGACGAATAGGCTTAAATAGGAACAAAATTGTATTATCAAATGATTTTGAGGTCTCAGCCGTCAGCTCGATGGAGAACCCAACTTTCCAACCGTTTTAGCAAAATGGGTTGAAACGGTTTGGCAAAATGTATTCAAATCATACTAGGGAAATTGTTTAGGTTGGTTTCGGTTTTAATGGGCTACCAGTAAGAGCTTGTTTGGAATCCCTTAGTCCACCCAAACGATCCCTAGCAGGGTCCAACCATCCGGCCCGGACCGGAGCCCATACAGTGGCCTAGCTGGGCAGACGGCCGAAGAGGCGTGCGACCCAGCCAAGGCCTACAATCCGACGACTACGGAGTGCCCTTACCCCAGGAAACGAGCTCACGGGCAAAACTCAGAAGAAAAGAAAGCACGAAGGGCGCGTCGGTCCGTACCCGCGTACCGTCGCTGCTCGTCTGGTCTCGACGGCCGCGCGGTTCTCCTCGGGTTCTGCCCCCGGCCCGCGCTTCCTAGCCAGCCGTACGGACGGTTCCCAGTGTGTCACCACTCCTTGCCGAGCGACTTTCCGCCCCGCGCGCCCGGCCGATCGACAGTACAAACTGCACCCGTGGTCCGTGTGGTGTTTCGGCAGGTCCCGTGCAACGCTCCGCTCGTTCGTGCCGTGCTCACGTTGTTTGCAGCAGGCCGTCCTTGCGGTTGCACGTTGAACCGTACCGGCCCATCCTTCCGCTCGTTGGACCGTCTTGTGCTTCAAATTCCATGCATACCTCACGAGCCCACCGTTTCTCTCCATCCCCGTGTGCTCGTAGCCCTAGCAAGGATATGTGACTACGCATCTATAACCAAAAGCTCGACTAAGCTAGTCCTGAATTTTTAAAAAATTCTAGTCACTTTTTTTGATACGTTGGATCACCGCTCAATGATTTCTGGTTTTTTACGTTATAAAGTTATAAACTAGACAGAAATAAATCTAAGTGAATCCTAAAATTACAAATAATAAATAAATTCAGGTGAATCCTACAAATACAAAAATAAATAGAAATAAAAGTTACAGTAAAACTATACTAAAATTGCATGTCACTTAGTAATGCAATTTTAAACTTACTACTGTACAATTGTAGGTGACCGAGTTTTTAAAACAAAATCGGACGACTAGGAGCTAACAAAAGCGAAAAAAAAGGATATGTGCCAATGTCCAGCAACCGAGGTCCCAATAAAGTAATCGATCGAGATACGCGAGCACGAGTTTGCAAATGGCAAGAGCACGTACGTACGCTAAATTGACCTAAATTAAGTCTACGTACCCATTCATGTAAATAAATGCGATTGTTTGACCAGAGTATGAGTTTACAACAGTTGTCTATAGTTTTTACTATGTATAATTTAAGTTGGTGTGAATGAAATAGAATAAAGAGAGAGAGAAATATGTTATCTATAATTTTATATCTGACTGTATCACAAGAATCAATGAGGAAATATCTTAGTTCCATAGAAGTATTAAAAGATTATGTTATCTATAAAGACAAGTGAAAAGATAACATATTTATTAAGCTATTTATAGTGCTGTCTACAGGTGATATGAAGAATTACTATAAACAACATCTGTCCGTACTATTATATATACCCTGATTGGCTTCGATGTGCACGTAGAGTTATTGTTAGAGTGCGGAATAGTTAATTTTCTCTGGATTAGCAACTGTGTTTACAAATCGCTCTGTCGATGATCCCCGGGCAATCGGTGGTCCTGGGCTTAGTGTATGGCTAGCTGTACTACTCGCTCGAGGCGTACGTCCAAATTTAAGTTCCCGGAAGACAAGGAGGAAGCCGCCAGAGGATGAAAGCAGTGGTGCTGTGATTGATTTGAGTTGACAAACGAAATCAAATCGGTTGGAACCGGCGGTAGCACACAAGGAGGAATGCGATCACACCAAGTATACAAGAGACATGATGATCTATCTGTGAGGTTCGATAATTATTGTATGCGGCTCCATTCATCGATCTGTACAAAGAGTTTCTTTCTTCTCCATGAATTATGGTTACAAAGAGGTCGGCAGTATAATTTATACCCCTACTTTTGGTACATGTACAGCCGCTTCCTTTTATACTTGCCAGTGGTGGCACTTGAACAGGGGTGCTCGTACCCCTAATTAGATTCACTCGATTGACATTACCCTGGTAGGAGTGGTACTGCGCATTTCCTGAAATAATGTAGTTTGGCCTCATTATCCTATCAGTTTTTTAGTTGCCACCACCGAATGAGGCCGCAGCTACTACCCCGCCCATCGCTCGGTCATTCGTAGAGTGAGGCCGCCTCTCTAGCAGCGCAACGCGACGACAGCGACCCCTGCGGGTGCAGCGCAATTCAGCATACATGGTGGCTGGCGGACCTTGGTTGAGCCATGGCCATGGGTACGTGGTACGCTGAGCACAACGGCGAAGGCAAGACGTGTGTAGGGGCGGAGCTCAGGTGTGCCACGTGGCCGAGTCGAAGGCGTTGCACTGGTCGAGAGTCTGGCGACAACGGCTTGATGTGATGAGGGCATTGAACAGTCTGCTACCAAATTCGAGCGATTGGCCGTCGGCTACGTGTCTAGTACTGCTAAATCACAAAACAGATTAACCATGCCAGCCATTTCAATCACAAAACAGATTAACCATGCCAGCCATTTCAATCTTACTAGCATAATCAGCAGGGCTAGCGTACCAGAGCAGGATACAGCGGGACGCTATACTACATTAGATCTCCTGGTCGTCTGTCGACCCTGTGCTACAGTAACGACAAGAACAGAAAATAAGGAAAGATAAGCTACTTTACTAGGACCAGCAAAGATCTAGATTGCACGAGGCCCCTCACAAGAGCTAGCTGTTGCTGTTATTGCGCGCGTTACTTTAATTTGTGCTCTACGAAGTTGACAGCTTGTCTCAAAACACTCACTCATCGGATTAGCCGCAGGCCATGACTCTGCGACATGTATATATACATACATACAGGGAGTCCAAAGTCACTTAGAACAGCGTTCCGTTCGAACGTTTGGTGTTGGGAGACTTAGAAAAAAAAAACCGCACTTTGTTTAGGAGGCTAAGTAGTGGCTACCACTTTAATTAATCTCGCGAGGGCATTGGGCTCGGGCCCGACCCAAACCCCACATCGCCGCGGGAGCCGGGCGCGCGTGCGCGTAAATGCGGTGGTGGTGGGCTCCCGTCGCGCGCGCGCGCCGCCGTGTGCAGTGAAGTGCAGTGCGACGCATCATTATTTCCTTTCCTCCCTCCCTCCTCGCCGGCCAAGCCAAATTAGCGTCGTGTTCGGGGACAGGACTTCGCGGCGTTTCGTACCGAATCATGGGCACCGCATCATGGCTGGCTGCTCCGGACTCGACTCGATCCACGCCTGTTTCTGTTGCTCGCTTCCGTCTTCCATCACCAACCCGCCTTGGTCAAGGTGGCCGCCACTATACGCACAGTACTCTGCAAGCATGCATGATTCAGGAGTTCACTAGTAACTACCATGTGACATCGTGATCCTCGAATCCAGGTTCTGCCGACTTGTTTGCTCGCCTTCGGGCATGCTTGCGCGTAGCTCTTTACGTTTGTTTTTGTTTGTTTGATGCGGCATTATTGGTGGTGCTAATATGATGGCATTCTGTAAGCATGCGTTGCACGTCTGTAACAGATAAACAAAGACATCTTCGGATGACAATGGAGTCTCAACGTGAGGAGATAAAAAAATATATTTTAGAAATTCTGGAGAGAAAAAAAAAACATCTCATCCTTAATTAGGAGGCCTAATAATTCAAGTTGAACCATAGCGGCCACTGAATGTTAATAAAAAGGGAAATATGCTAGAAATTCTTTTTTTTTAAGGCATCCAACCCTTGATCGGGTGGGCCCTAATTAAGCTGAACTATAGTGGCCATTAGATATTATTACTTATAATAGTCAAGTGTCCGTGCACTGCAAAGGAAACACAAATTTTAGAAGCAAGTCAAATGAATTATTTTGAAGCTATTTTGATAACACAAATGAAGGGAAAACATGATTAAATTAGATTAACATGGAGTCATTTACATCTGATGAAAATTCAGCAAACATTCCATCACCGAATGTAGTCCAAACCATGCATAACAAAATGACATTTTGAAATGTACCAAACAATACATAAATGCAATCCATGTCACCACCCTCCTCCGCCCTTGCCTCCACGCCACCGGTCATGTGTTGCCACAAATAAATAAAATCATACTACTCCTGCACGTCGAGATGTCATCGCCACGCTTAACCTACGCGCCCTCAGCTCCGCCGCG
Organism: Hsuehochloa calcarea; assembly: GCA_036346395.1. NCBI lineage: Eukaryota > Viridiplantae > Streptophyta > Magnoliopsida > Poales > Poaceae > Hsuehochloa > Hsuehochloa calcarea. The sequence continues at coordinate 36,795,247 of CM070597.1, forward strand.
ATGCCCAGCAGAGCTCCACCTCAACCCGCGCTACGCTTCTACCGACATGCTTGGCCTACATCGTGCCCATGGCTCCACCGCCAAACCAGGTCGAGCTCCGCTATGGTCCACTTCGTGTCTCTGCCACCATGATCGGCCTCACCACCACGTTGAGACTTGGAGAGGCGGCCTTACTTGCGATGAAGAGGAAGATATGAGAAGGGGGTGATGAGGAGCCACCGAAAGGAATATTTAAGGGTCGGAGTAGATTGTTGGGATTAGACCAAAAATTATTAGAAGCTAATTTGTTTGTTGGGAGGGTTTTTTATGCTTTTGTTGGAGATTTTTTAGGGAGATGTGAGGTAGAAAAGCTTTGCAAAATTCCATATAATTTTCTAGTAAAAATAAGTAGTATGATGTTGTGATGTGAAGGTTGCAAAAGAATGCTCATATTTTTTGTCTACTACTTCTTTAGTAAAATTCTTCTACTAACACAAGCTGTCGGGGACTAGAAAATATGAGTATTTGGGAAATATAGGATGACAAAACAAAGACTTCATTGATGATAAAAGGTAACTTTTATTAAAAACTATCAAAAGATTATATTCTTTTATGTCTCGGAGCCGCTAGACTGATCGCTGCGTGGAGACCCGACCTCCATTTCCTCTGCAACCTTATGTCCAGGAGGCGCCATTTCCTCAAACACTCTGGTTGCTTCTACTTTCGAGCAGTTGAAGTCTTCCTCAACAGCTTGAAGATTTATGGAAGGGTCGGAGACTTTTATTTTTTTCAAAGCAAAACTAACTTTATTCTTGACAGCATTAAACAAGGTCTACGCATGGTTCTCTCGAGTTGTTTTGAGAACACCCCTGAGGTCTTCGAGCTGTTGGCCAAGGTAGTTGATCTTCTCTGTGGGATCTCCTAAATTGGGCAGTTGCGTTCCCGATCCCATGTCAAACACCATCTTGTTGAAAGCCTTGACTTTTTCTTCAAGATTTTGCCCTAGGCTACCTCCTTGCCATGCTCGAACTCAAGAGCCTTTTCTACCCACCTCAATGCTTGAGTTTGCTCTTCACGAGTAAACCAAAAGATAAGTACATAAGACTATAAAAAGAAAGCATGTTGGTCGTGTTAACGATCGGTTACCTTGGCAGTTCTTCTCAAAAGTCTCAAGAACCTTCTTGTGTATGGTCGTTAAGTATTCGATCGACCGGTCCTTGTTCTGGCAATCTTCTTGAAACTTGTCAATTATGGCTTCTTTAGCAATAAATTCTTCCTTAAACTTCACCGAATCTATGGAACATGATAAAGAGGAGAATCGGTTAAAAGAAAAAAAAAACCAAATGGTAAAGAAGGAGAAGAAGATACTGAAAGGGTGTTTACTTTCTAATTCGAAGTTCCTTTTCTCCAAGAGCTTTATTCGCTCAGTCAGTCCTCCAACCACATCGAAATTCTCCACAAAATGCTACAAAATAGAAAACTCCGTTAGGTATTTTTTTCTAAGGGAAAGTATATTAAAAGTGGTTGTGGAAGATTACCTCACTTGCTATGTCATTATATTCAGAAAAAATTGAATCAACACTCGTCTTTTCTTGATGGTCCGAAATTCTTCCCTATGCTTAATTAAGCTCTTCATCTTTGAAGATTCGGAAGCGATGAGGAAAAGAGATGTTACGAGAAGAACTCTCAGCAGGGGTCGAAACCTAAGACACCTCAAGAACCAACACTTCCACAGGTGGGGTTGGAACCACCTCTGCAGCTGTGGTTGGAACCACTTCAAGAGGTGTGGTCGGAGCCACTACGGGTTCCTGAGCTAGTGCTATCACCTGCCCAGGGGCTTGCTCGATCTCTTCAGGAGTTTTCTCCTGAAGGGTGCTCTGTCGTCATCAACTGCAATACCAGACTATCTACAAACGACAAGAAGAAAAAATGTTCAAGACTCAAAAAGACACCAGAGGTAATTACTTACATAAGTGTTTATTTTATGTATACATATCTGGTCATTTTCTTGGTCTTAATTTTGAAGTGCGTCAGTGCAAAATCCGTCGCGCTTGCCTTCCTCTTCTTTTCAACTAACTTTACCAGTTCTGGTCCGATTGGGTTGGATAGATCCGCTACGTCCTCCAACCGATGGTTGAAAGAAATGTTCTCGACTAATTGGTTGAGAACAAGATCCCTGATCATGGGGTCAGAGGGTGTGGTCTCGTCAGTCTCCAGAACAGTTGCCACGGTAGCAACCGGCATGTCCTCAGTGACAACATTGGAGTCCACACCAACCGCCTAAATTAACAATCAAAGCTAGTTAGGTGATGAAAATCCTTCATCTAGAATATACATTTCTGTTTGGTTACTTACCTCTATGAGACCACCATCTTGAATGGGCGTAGGAGTGATCGGAGCGTCAATCGGCTCACAAGTTTCAGTGGCATCATTGATCTCAGTCCGACTAACTACACATTAAAGAGGGTTTATGGTAAAACCGATTGAAAAACATATAAAGATGAAAAGTGGTTGATATTTTTACCCTAAGTCTCTCAGCCCTCTCTTCTGCGGAAACGGTCACTAAGATTCGAGGAAAATCAGCCTTTTTGCCAGGCTCTCCGACGCAGATTATTTTGATCCAACTTCTGATCTCATCAAGATACAAAGCTATAAGGATAAACAAGAGACTTTAGGATCACAAAAATAATTGACCAATGTAGGCCATCTGGTCGAAATTATTCAAAACTTACCCTCCTTGGAGTCTTTGGTCGCATCATCACGACCAATATACTAGAGCATCGGATATGCTTGGGCCTTCAAGGGGCTGATCCGGTGCATGGAAAAGTCCTTTACTATATGCCAGGGCGTTAAACCCCTGACATTAAGGAGTTAGATGGCTCCAACCCATCTCCCCAATTTTTACTCCTTCTTTGTAGAGGAGAGCCATTCTAGATTCTCGACTGCCTTCTTGCCAGTATAGTAAAGGCTGTCTTTCTGTGTGACCGTCATGTACATCCAGCTTTTATTCCATGATGACCACAAAGATTTCGAGTACATAGAAATGTACTCATCAATTTTCCCATCGTGGAGGCACAAGGTGCACTCTTCAGGCGTCCAGGTCATCTTCCCCGACTTCGTCATCCTGTAGTAGTATTTGAAGAGATCCAGAGTTGCGGGAATCCCCAAGTACGCTTCGCAGAGGTAGACGAAGACGCTGAGGTCAGCGATGGCATTGGGAGCAAGATTCACCAGTTCGACTCTGTAATGCTTCAAAACTTTGGGAACAAAGGAGTGAACTGGGAGCCTGAATCCACATTCGATATATGATAGGAAAACATGAATTTTCACATCTTCGCTGCTCGGAGAATGCTCTGCGGCTGCTGATCTAAAAGAAATCAAGTTCTTGTCAGGAAGCAACGCGATCTTCTCCAAGCTCTCAAGCTTCTTCTCGATCAGATCAGAAGCCGACCAGTTGGTGATACGATCTGACATGGAGGAGTTTTAGATGGACGAAGAAATGAGGTCGTAGAAGGTTGTAGGCAAAGGGAGGTTGGAATGATTGTTTCTCTCAGGAGATAAAAAGAGAAAGCAAGAGGCGTAAAAGCCTAGGCCCCGCGCTAAGGGATTTTATAGCCGCTATTCTTGAACCATAATTGGGAGTTACCCAAAAGTCTAACGGACAAAACCTTTTGTCCAACAGACAGAAAAACTCTTCAGGTTTCAAGGCAGTTTCTCAACTAAAAAATGAATACAGACCACCTCGTGTGTCACGGCATTGAATGAGGGTCTGCCCGATGCGACTACATCGGGAGAAAGTGTTCACATAGCCAATTCATTTAAAGTTCGGGGCTAGTTGACGAGGATTGAAATCTCCATGTATTATTTTGATACATAATAAAAGACCATATGTCTTCATGGTCGTAACCCCTAAGGCTCACGACCTATGTGGTCGTAAGGATTCTATAGGTTATATCATGGATACCATGGTCGGATGAGATCCTGTACATAGTCCCCGACCAGATGACTGCTCATAGAAGCAATGAACTGGCATTCGGATCTGACTCCGGATATATTCCTCACCGTGTGATGAATGGAACACATGTTATGTTTGTTCCATTCCACGCGATATTTCATAATCCAAACACTGATAACAACTACCTTACGATTAAGTGTCTCACGGGCACATAACTGTAGAACGGTTGTGAATTCATCAACCGTTGCCTCGCTCCAACCAGTCGCGACGCTTCCAACCGGCGCCACTTCCAGGAGTAACTACCACCACTTCGTCAACTACTTAAAGAAGAATGCAAGCGGCAGAAGAGGCAATCCACAAGATCAACAAACAATTGGATTGCAACACCATAACAAGTATTACGCTTCAGCGTAATTAGAATTAGTCTACTGCCTAGTCGAAGGTATCCCTTGTAATAGCCATTTCATAGCAATAAAGAGTAGCTCCATTCTCTCCCAAAAACTCTTTGTCATTTTCTCTATTTATTTAGTACGATCGATGACTTGATCGTCGACACAAGGGAAGACCAAATCGGCATAGATCCATGGAGAAAGACCAACCCCCACACACACACACACACACAACAAATGAAACAAGCATAGGTCAATCGAAAAACATCCCCAAGAACAGGCAAAACGGAGGGCAGGAAAACGTAGTAGTGGAGGACGTGAAGGAAGAGCGGCAGCAAACGGGCGACAGACGCGAGGCGGAAGAAATGGAGTCGACACAAGCGATGAAGAAGAACAGAGGTGTAGTAGGGGATAAAGACTGACAATATGCATACGTAGCGAGGCACCGAGGATGTCGAGCAAGCCACCTACGCGTCTCCTCAAGCAAGCCGGCGACACGTGGAGAGGCGGAGCCAGTGCGTGTGCACCCAATGCCAGATCCGATCAGATGGCGAACACGAGAGAAGCATCATTCGATGGTCGGGGGAAAAAGGCGCATGTGGACACCCTGAATGAGCTCCATTTTGGCCTCCTTTTATAAAGGAGGATTGAAGTGAAGGTTTTGGGTGGTAATTTCAGTTGATAGGGCCCTCTCTCCGATGCTACTACCGGAAGCTATGCACTTTCGAGATGCCACGAATAAATAAAATCATAGTACTCCTGCACGTCGAGATGTCATCGCCACGCTTAGCCTACGAGTCCTCAGCTCCGTCGCGATGCGCAGCAGAGCTCCACCTCAACCCGCGCCCCGCTTCTACCGACATGCTTGGCCTACACCGTGCCCATGGCTCGCCGCCATACCAGGCCGAGCTCCGCTATGGTCCACTTCATGTCTCTGCCACCATGATCGGCCTCACCACCACGTTGAGACTTGGAGAGGTGGTCTTACTTGCGATGAAGAGGAAGAGATGAGAAGGGGGCGATGAGGAGCCACCAAAACGAATATTTAAGGGGTGGAGTAGATTGTTGGGATTAGACTAAAAATTATTAGAAGCTAATTCTTTTGTTGGGAGTTTTTTTTTTGTTTTTTGTTTTTTGTTGGAGGTTTTTTAGGGAGGTGTGAGGTGGCAAAGCTTTGCAAAATTCCATATAACTTTCTAGTAAAAAATAAGTAGTTTGATTTCATGATGTGAAAGCTGCAAAAGAACACTGTTTTTTATTAAGACTCGCGAAGTGCCACCGACAAAGCCTAGCTTCGCCGCATGCCCTCCTTCTTGTCCATGTGACCTCCTTCGTCGATTCCACACCTTTCTGATTAGCGGTGTGGCATGGTGCTGATTCCAATCACATCATACTTCCAGTAATCCCGAACACATCAGCACGGCCTTCGGGCTGTCAACCATAAGCACGATTTGATTTCGCATCAGAAAATCTGGAGAGTTCAAAACCGTACATACTTTGCATTATGTGACCTATATATGCTAGTTTTGGCTTGAATATATACGTGGATATTAGTAAATATCAGGTAAAAGACACCACAATCATGTTGTCCAACAAAATAAAAAGAATAATCTACAACATTGTAGGAGTTCAAAAGAAAATCTGCACCATTGTACATACTTACTACAGTGCTACTGCCACGGCAGAAAGCCAAAACCAATGAAATTGCTTGTTTTGGTCAGAACTTTTGTAGATGGCAGACAAACGTCATGTTTTGGCTTATGTCTTTGAGGCCATGGTGGGTGATCCAATCACAGTATTAGTTTACGATTGAACAGACCACGTGATTTGACAAACATAACAATACAACCTTTGGATGCATACTGATCATACTGGCAGACCAGCTCTTTGACGTGTACATGGACTTCAAGTCCGCCATAGAGTTGTGGGTAGGGGTGAAAACAGATAGGATAGTTTCCGACCAATCCAGATGGAAACAGATTCGAATTTTCTCGGATTGGATTTTTCTCGGATAATTCTTGGATCGGAAAAGAATACATATTTTTTTGCCGGAAACAAATATGGATGCGGTAGCCCTGTTATCCGTCGAATACGGATTATCCAGATAACACGTAGGCATGATATCTGAATTTCGTCCCAAAAGAGAAAAGGGTATTTTAATTGATTTTTTAATTTTGGAAAATGCAAAAATTAAATAGCCTTTTAGAAATTAGCAAATAGAGTTCAAAATTCTAGAAAAAATTATAGAAACTCCTTGAAATATTTTAAACATAATAAAATTAATTTAAATTTAAAGTTGGTTTTTATTTTTTACACATAAATTATTTTTAATTTCTGGAAAATAGGAAAAATATTTTTAAAATCCAAAAAATTCAAGAAATTAATTAAAATTTTATTTTTCACTTTAAATCAATAAAATCCCAGAAAACTCAATAATTTTTTTGACATTAAAAATTAGGAAATGAAATATATGACTTTATTTTATTATTATTATTTTCTTTTTACGTATAGATTAACCATCCAACCTTATCAATGTTGGTGTGAACTAAGTTTTATGTATGTGATGAACTAAGTGTAAATGTGTGATGACTTGTGATTTTGTGAGTTATGACTTGTAAGCTAAATATGGTAAGCTAAGTGTTATGTTTGTGATGAACTAGTTAATGCAACTTGCTAGTGCCAATGTTATGTGTGGTTGCTGAAAATAAGAACAAATCATGAATGTTTGCATCAAATAAAGTAGTTATATGTTTTTGTTAATTTCTAGCATACAATTTGAGGGGTTTTCATGTTTCGAAAAATATATGTGACCGTTTTTGTTTCAATTCGTATTCGCTCTGTATTCGTATTCTATATTATTCGTATCAGTATTTGTATTCGGGGTATTCGTATTCGTGCCTGGATCTGGGAAAAAATATGGCAAAGCTATTATCCGTCCGTATCCGATCCGTTTTCACCCCTAGTTGTGGGATGCACTAGAGCACAAATATCCCGAAGCTGAGGTTGGTCATTGGCTCTACATGTGCGAGTAATTCTGCAACTACAGCATGGAAGATGCTAAGTCGATAGTTGCACAGACTCATGAGCTTCAGCTACTAGTCGTAGAGATTGATCATTTGGGTTCTGTTTTGCCGCCTAAATTTGTGTCTGCGGGCATTGTTGCTAAACTTCCTGCTTCATGGCGGGATTTTTCCAATGGCTTAAAGCACAAGAGGGAAGAGATATCTATTGAGGATCTCATTGAAGCCGTTGGTGTGGAAGAAAAGACAAGAGTAAAATATGCACCAAGCTGTTCTAGTCAGAACAATCAGATCAATACAAATCCCATAGAGAAAAGATATGACATGAAAAACAAAATATTTAAACCAAACAAGACAACTAGCTTTAAAAGAAAATTGAAAAGAAGGATATGAGGAACATCACCTACTTTGTGTGTGGAAAAAGGTCTAATGGAGAAAGACTATCATTTTCGCAAAAGCAAGGATGCTGAACAACCAAAGAGAGGTTGTCAACGTGATCATAGGCGAGGCCTCAACATGAGGGTATGGTAATTCACCTGTTATTTTTTCAGCATGTTAATCCACTGATTGGTGGATTGATACTGGAGCTAATGTTTACATATGTTCTGATATCTCCTTGTTTTCTTCTTATCAGACAGTGAGAGCTTCATCCGTCCTAATTGGGAACAGATCGCATACTTCTGTTCTTGGTGTTGACACGATGGATCTGAAGCTTACTTTATATAAGATTGTCCACTTGAAGAACGTGCAGCATGCACCAACAATAAACAAGAACCTCGTTAGTGGTTCACTCCTATGCAGGGATGATTACAAGCTAGTATTTGAGTCAAATAAAGTTGTATTGTCTAAGTTTGGTAACTTTGTTGGTAAAGGCTATCAGAGCGGAGGCTTGTCCCGCATAAGTACTTTAGCGTATTGTCATAATCTGAATGTTGTAATTGGTTGGAATAAATGTGAGTTAAATGTGAGGCTAATATATGATATTCTCATTTTTTTTTTCATATTGATTTTTGTAATGTTGCTCGAATGTCCGGATTAGATTTAATTCCAAAATGTGAAATTGTCAAAGGATCAAAGTGTCAAACTTGTGTGCAAGCAAAACAACCTTGAAAACCCTTTAAGGGTTACAAGAGGAAAAGAACTTGGCACCATTAGATCTTGTCCATTCCGATCTGTGTGAGATGAATGTATTATTGACAAAAGGAGGTAAAAGATATTTTCTAACTCTTATTGATGATACATAACAATATTGTTATGTGTATGTACTAAAAATAAAAGATGAAGCTTTAAATTACTTTAAAATTTATAAGGCCGGGGTTGAGAACAAACTAGAAAAAAATGACTAAGGTCTCATCGTGGAGGAGAATATATCTCTCATGAATTCTTCCAAATCTGTTCTGAACATGGAATAGTCCATGAAGTTACACCACCATACTCACCCAATCAAACGGGGTGGATGTGAGAAAAATCGGACACTAACAAACTTGGTGAATGCTATGTTGGAGAGTGCTGGTATGCATAAGATGTGGTGGGGAAGCTATATTGACAACAACTTTTGTCCTAAACAGAGTAATCACTAAAAGTATGAGGTTACTACGTATGTAGGATGGAAGGGGAGAAAACCCAATGTTAATTTTCTGCGAACTTGGGGTGTTTGCAAAGGTCAACATACCATTGTAGAAAAAGAGAAAGCTTAGACCTAAAATAGTCGATTGTGTCTTACTGGGATATGCTTATAACAGCACGGCTTGTAGATTTTTAGTAGTAAAATCAGAAACTCCTGAGGTTATTGCTAACACAATAATGGAGTCCAGATATGCTTCATTTTTTAGAATATTTATCCTATGAGAACTGCATGCAGTACTCTCAAACTAAGGATAGTCAAACTATGAATTTTAAACCTACCATCAATTCTAAACCAATGAGTGATATACTATAAATTTGTTATATTCCTGGGGAAGATAACAATTTAGTCGAAGAGGCTCCTCGCGGAGCAAGCGACAAAGGGTTGAGAAAACCTTTGGCGAAGACTTTATTGTATACCTCATAGATGATGTGTCAAACATTCTTTCAGAGACTTATGCATTACCTAATACTGAGTATTGAAAAGAAGCAGTCCATAGCGAGATGGACACCATCATGACTAATGGGACTTGGGAGATCACTGATCATCCTATCGGGTGCAAACCTGTTGTATGCATGTGGATCTTTAAAAAGAAAATGATGCCTGACGGTACTATTGATATGTACAAGGCAAGACTTGTGGTCAAGTGTTTTACCCAGAAAGAGGGTGAGGATTATTTTCACCCTTACTCTCTTGTTGTCATATTAACTACCATTCAAGTCCTCATTGTATTAGTTGCTTCTCATAGTCTACACATCCATCAAATGAATGTGAAGACAACTTTCCTTAATAGAGTGTTGGAGGAAGAAATATATATGGAGCAACTGGATGGTTTTGTGATTTCTAGACAAGAAAATAAGGTGTGCAAATTAATCAAAACCTTGTATGGCCTAAAGCAAGCACCAAAACAATGACACGAGAAGTTTGATAAAACTTTAACATCTGCTGGTTTTGTTGTGAATAAGGCAGATACATATGTGCATTATCATTATGGTGGAGTCAATGAGTGATTTTGTGTTTGTATGTCGATGACATACTTATATTTGGGACAAACACTGTTGTTATTGTTGAGGTCAAATGTTTCTTGTCTAGATGTTTTGGTATGAAAGATCTAGGAGAGGCAGATGTTATTCTGAATATTAAATTGATCAAATATCAGGATGGGATCACTTTAAACCAATCCCATTATGCTGAGAAAATAATGAGTCGGTTTGGTTTTGAGAACTACAAGATTTCCCCAACTCCTTATGATGCTAGTGTTAAGCTTGAAAATAATTAGGGATTAGGCAAAAATCAATTCACATATTCACATATTATTGGGTCTCTTATGTATTTATCCAGTGCCACAAGACCTGACATATCATTTGTTGTGAGCAAATTATGTTCTGTTTACTTATAACTCAGGAGATGATCACTGGGAGGCACTTGAGATAGTGTTGCGCTACTTGAGAGGTACAACCTCATATGGAATTCACTATACTGGGTATCCATCTTTATTAGAAGGATATAGTGACTCAAATTGGATCTCAGATGTAGATGAGATCAAAGCTACAAGTGGTTATGCCTTTACCCTAGGAGGGGCTGCAGTTTCATAGAGGTCGTGTAAATATACCATATTAGCGAGGTCAAACATGGACTTGTAGCGCTAGACATAGCCACTGTTGAGGCCGAATGGCTGAGAGAGCTTATGTTGGTCTTGCCACTGGTTGAGGAACCAATACCGGCAATTCTAATGTACTGTGATAACCAAACAGTGTTGATTAGGATTACAAGTATGAAGGATAACATAAAGTCCATCAGACATGTGAAGCGTAGGCTTAAATCTATCAGAAAACTGAGGAACCACGTAGTTATTATTGTGAATTATATATGTCATGAGAAAAAACTAGTAGGCCCTTTCACAAAGGGACTAGCACGGAAGACGATTTCTATTGCGTCTATGGACATGAGAATAAGGTCCATTGGAGTTACAACTCAATAGTAACACATACCTTTTTGATCGGAGATCCCGTGACTTAGGCAATGAGAAAAACAAGTTAATGTTTGAACAAGAGAGTACATTTAAAAAAATTGTACATGTGTCCTAATAGACAAAACACTCTCAACTGTATGGAAGGATGGCTTAAAGCCTTAATATATTCTAGTGTCAAATGAGGGAAATAGGTATTAGCCTACAAGAAGCCTAAAATGAATACACCTACTTGAGCTTACTTGTAAGGTCACAGTTCATAAGAATATGACATTCTCTAGAAAGCTCATAAGCATATAAAGGAGCATGACCAAATAATGATTCGATTAGTTATGGTTTTTCGACAACCTAGTACCATCTGGGATTTCAAGTGAAATCTAATCACGAAAAATTATGAATTCAAGGTATAGTCCATTCATCAGCTGTGAGAAGATGAATATTGCTATTCTAGTTGCAAGTTCAACCCATACGAGACTTACACAGAAAGACTGGTACAATAAAAATAAAATTCGAATAAATATAAAATAAAATTAGCAATTTGATTACAATACAAATTCCTAAGTAAAATTCCTAAATAATTATAATTTGGAGTAAAAAATAAACAATCTGGAAATTATATTTGTATACGAATCCAACAAACAAAACTAAAATTTGGAATAAAAATAAAATAAAACGAGCAATTTGATTTCGATATAATTTCCAAAAATTATAATTCATAATAAACAATAAAAATAATTGGAAATTGGATTTGTATACGGAATCCAACAAAAAACTAAAATTTGAGAATAAAAATAAAATAAAATCCGCAATTTGAGTTCCATACAAGTTCCGAATTAAAAGAGTCCATGTAAAGTACAATAAAACTAAAATTCAAAATAAATATAGAATAAAATTAGAAATTTGATTCCCATACGAGTTCTTAAGTAAAATCCATAAATAATTACAATTACAAATTAATTAATAAATAAAATTTTGTAATTAGATTTGTATACAAAATCCAATGAAAAATTAAAATTCAAAATAAAACTAAGATAAAATTAGCAATTTGATTTCAAAAATATTCAAAAAATTATAATTCATAATAAAAATAAAAAATAATTGGCAATTAGAGTTGGATATGACATCCAACAAAAAATAACATAAATTCGAATAAAAATAAAAATAAAAATAGCAATTTGACTTCAATACGAATGTCAATGTAAAATCCCTAAATAATTGTAATTCATAATACAAATTTTTAAAATAGCAATTTAATTTGGATACGAATTCCAAGGAAAAATAATTAAAATTCAGAATAAAAAATAAAAGAAAGTTTACAATTGATTTCCCTAAAGAACTAAAATTTATAATAAAGTAAATAAATTTAGCAATTTGATTTGTATGTGAACTCCAATAAAAATAATTAAAATGCTAAATAAAACTAAATTTATGACGAGGATAGCACAAATGGTGTCTGGGTAGACGCAAAAGAAGCCACCACATTAGCTCTCCAGGCCACGTGTTTCTATTATTGCTTTCTACAAAATAAAAATAAAAAATAACTTAAATTTTGAATTAAAAAATAAAGTTATAATGAGGATGAGACGAATGGTATCGAAGGAGACCGCAAAAGAGTGCAATAACATCAATCTATCCTACAAGAAAATATTGACCCACAAGGAAGTGAAGAGCTGAGGCGGCGACGACGGAGATGAGAACAATATTTTGCTGCTCACCTTAGCCGTTCAACAAGGATAATATAGTGGTTCTCGTCGGAGCCATTGAAAAGAAAATCTAGTGCTGAATGAGCCAAGAACCGCGATGACAAGTAGTGAACGTCGACGTTGTTAAAGAAGTTAGCAGCCAAAGAAGCTCGATGATGGGGAAGCCTTAGCAAAGAGGAGATGAAGCTTTGCATTGAAGACAAGCTATGGACGTTATGGACCCATCGCATAGCTAGGAGCGTGCCACCACCAGTAAGGGGCACGTCGTTGCTGGTGATGACAAAAAGATTCCCCATATCTTTAGACAACGACAAAACTAGACGTGTCGACATGAGTGAAAGTGGGAGTTTGTCACGATTAGTGGGGGAAGATACAACATTGAGATGGCCAACGACGAAGAAGAGGAACGATAGACACGAGAAAAGAGGACAACGAGCATGTATAACATCATACATGCGTATGTAAATGTATGCACCTGTACGAATAGAAGGGCGGACGTACAGAGGTGAAGGAGAAAAAAAAAACTTAGAGTAGAAATGGCGCAGTTGTAGGGCATAGGGTTAGGGTCACCGAAGAGAGTGTGATATGTGTCCCTAGCTAAGATCGGCAATAGTTGCATATGTATGCGTGTTGATATCGCAACCAGGGGCAGACCCAGCTATAGGGCAAGGCTGGGCGGTGGCCGGAGGTAGCTGCCGGCTCTAGAGGTAACTCCCCCTCCTTCCCAGACCCCGGCGAGCGGTGACCCTTCCCCCTTCCCATCAACCACCGAACGTGCGGTGGAATGGCGCCTTCCAGGCCTTCTTCTCAGAATCTTAGTTCTCCCACTACCGACAGCCCAGGCCACTCAGCGTCTCAGCCCACAGCCAGGCAGCAAGCCCTTCTGGCTTCTTCACCCACTACCGACAGCCCAGCCCCTCTTCCTGTTCGCTTCCCCAATCCCCATTTCATTTTCCCCCAATTTCAAACCTAGGGGGCACATAGGCGAGCGACGCAGGGCGAACTGCGAAGGCGGCGCGCATGCAGCCAGGGCAAAGGCTGCTCACGGCGAAGGCACACCGGCGTGGCGTGGGCGTGGCCATGTGGGGTGCGTGGTGCCATGGTGGACTGTTGGCGTCGGGGTCGGCCGTTCGGGCCGTCACCGTCGGCAAGCAGCGGGGCGGGGAGCTGGTCTGGCTGATGAGCTGGACTGCTGGAGACTCCGAGTCTCGAGACTGGGGCACTACCGCACTGGGCATATTTGGATAGGTGAGTACTGAGTAGAGATGTAAAGGACTAGTGGACTAGAGGTGACTGTCTGACTAAGGACTGAGGTGAGAGTCATGAGACTGTGACTCCGTGAGTCTGTGAGAAACTGAGAATGTCTGAATGAGATTGTGAGAAAAGCTCAAAACTGAAGTCTGAAAAGTCTCTAGCCGATTTGATTCTCGCCTTCTCCTTTGCATGAATGCCAGAATGGGTGACACCATGACGGCTGTTGACTACTGTGATGCTATCTTCACTCTTCACTGTCTTCAGTAGTTCAGTTCTACCTGTTTGCTGTTGCGGAGAGCAGGCGAGGTGGATGGCAGGGTCTGGTGGCTAGAAATTGGGATGACTTCTCAAAATGTCAAGTATAAGTCCAAAGGACTTGATCGTGATAGAATTAAGAAACGATTTTAAGACACAAAATCTCGGAGAATGAAATTGCTTTGGCCATCTAGACGTAATTAGTACTTTAGTGATATGTCTTTTTGTTTTATGATTTATGATTTATTTTTATGATTTGTGATGAATTAATATGAATACTCACTATCCATATACTTTTGACAGGTTGTTACTACTATATTCAATAATTTGGTATTTTGGTGAAAAATTGTTACGTAAACTTCATTGATGAGGTACATTTTCTACATTTTACCTATCTTTGTATATTCACATGATGCAAATTGTAGTTTTGAGTTCCATTTAGTGTCATATGCTCTATTTAAAATGATAGCAACGTGTATTATATATGTGTTGCTTTGTTATCGAATAATACTAGTGGTTCATTCCGCCCAACCTAAATTTCAATCCCGGGTCCGCCACTAGTCGCAATGATTAGCATTAAGCAATGATTAAGGAGGAGTAGAAGATAAATATGTGGTAAAGTATTGTATTGGAAAAGGTAGCAGCTGAGAGAGATCGATTAAGATTTAGGCTTACTGTTGGAGGTTGAAGCAAAAAAACTGTGACGACAAGAGACAATTTCAAGGTAGGTCGCCCATGGTGCATCGGTGTATGCTTGAGCAAGGTACTATAATACCATGAAACCTAATAGGATAATTTGCCGCATATATAATTAACATATTGCTTGAGATTAAATAGAAGTATATGTGCATGCATACAATTTGGGGAAAAACTAATAGAGTAATAATAGGGCATGCAACTACATGAATTGTGCATGATGGAGAGTAATTAGTTTATAAGAATCCCCAAAACCTATAATGCTATATGATTTTCTTATATCAAAGCTCATACTTCAATTATGTTCCTTCAATTGTATTTTCCTTCAAGCTTCTTTTATCATTTTTCAATATTTATGATATCTTAAAATCTAAATAACATACGAGATACGAAAATATATTCACAATCATTTATATAAATTTTAAAATAAATCTAGTCACATAAATACACAGGCCACCCTTCTAATTACTTATAAATGAAGGAGGAGAAATATTAATAAATTCACACGTATGCCTCACATCATGAAACAAAATAAGAAAAAATTATAGGCTTTACAAAAATAAAAACAGAGAGTAGTATCAAATTGCACGGCCAACTAGGCTAATTACTAAAACAAAAACATTAATGAATATTAATATGCTAGCACACGACAGGACATAGAAGAAGCGGCGTACTGCACGGTAGATTGTACGTCCCCTACCCACCCACAGAGAATCCGGGTCCACCAGAGGCTCACCCTCTCTCCATGTTTTGCTGCACTGCTGCTGACCCGCGGGCCCCACTTCCCGAACAGGCGAAATTGTTGTTGCTTCCTGATACGGGAAAACTGGATGGGCACATGCTGCAACTACTCGCTCCATCACAGTTATCTCAATGACACGCTGGACCACAGGACATGGGCCCCTACATCAGTGTGAAATACAGTATCGTGTATAAAGTACATCGACATAATTACTCATGCCATTCCCTCGATTCCCGACATAGCCTGTACTTCCATCAGCGCTAAAATCAGCAAAAACTTTGGAGATTCAACACTGGTCCCTGAACTTGTCCTTGCTCCCACTGCCATGTGGGCCGCAACAATAACTGGAGCCTACCTGTAAGAGAGAACTCGTTCTACAGGGTTGCTCTTATACGTGCATGTACGTGAGCTCTGGATTGCCAAAAAAAAAAATTGTTCCTCGTTCAAAATCCGGAGGATTTCAAGTAAAAAAAAAGCTCCGTAGACCATTTTTTGCAGAATAACCCCTCATATTAGATCTGAAATATGCGTACTTGAGTTTAGTACTGAAATGTCAAGACAGGCACAAGGCAAGGGTTGAGATCTTCACCGTGTGGAAACAAATCGGTGAAAGTATGAACTGTAGTTGCTAGCGGAGGTGTTTGATGATGCCATATCTCAAAACGTTGGACATTATAATTTCCTGCAAAACTGTCACAATTAGCTAAGCACATTATAATTTATACGACAAGTTTTTCTAGGTACAACAAGTATTATAATTGAACACTTCATAATCCACTAAAACCACATTGCAGAGAGCGTGCAGTGGAGGGCTTGATGATCCTCTCAGCCATGGGATCATACAATCAACAGTCTAGATTAACGTCTCGATAAAAGTAAAACATCTTCCCCTTTTCTCACATTTTTCGACCTGATCTAGACCGTAAGTAAATTCCCCGTACGTAAATCTCAAGACTAGTATATTACTTCTGAAAATAATGAACCAAAGGAGTACATTGAAAATCATTAAAATCTCCAGCCTAATATCTAAAAAACACCTGGAAAAAATAATAGAAACGAATGATTGTCACACGCATATATCCCATGCTGTCCACCTGAACTCGAACACCTACTCCACCACACATCCATGGCACGCTCCATGGCCGCCACTTCAACCCTTCTCCTCCACGTCCTTCTGCTCCTCGCCACCGCCACCCACTCCACCGCCTCCTCCGCTTCGCCGGACGCGGCCGCTCTCCTCAACCTTTCCGCCGCACTCGCTGATCCCTCGGGCTACCTGTCCACGCACTGGACGCCGAACACGCCGCTCTGCTCGTGGCCGCGCCTCTCCTGCGACGCCGCCGGCTCCCGCGTCCTCTCCCTCGACCTCTCCGGTCTCAACCTCTCCGGCCCCATCCCCGCCGCCGCCCTCTCCTCCCTCCCGCACCTTGAGTCCCTCAACCTCTCCAATAACATCCTTAACTCTACCTTCCCGGAGGGCCTCATCGCCAGCCTCAAGAACCTTCGCGTTCTTGACCTCTACAATAATAACCTCACCGGCCCGCTCCCGGCCGCCCTCCCCAACCTCACGGGCCTTGTACACCTCCACCTCGGCGGCAATTTCTTCTCCGGCAGCATCCCGAGGCTGTACGGCCAGTGGAACCGAATCCGGTACCTGGCCCTCTCCGGCAATGAGCTCACCGGGAAGATACCGCCGGAGCTCGGCAACCTGACAACGCTGAGGGAGCTGTACCTCGGCTACTTCAACAGCTTCACCGGCGGGATACCGCCGGAGCTCGGGAGGCTGCGGGAGCTCGTGCGGCTCGACATGGCGAACTGCGGGATCTCCGGCGAGATCCCGCCGGAGGTGGCGAACCTGACGTCGCTCGACACTCTGTTTCTTCAGATCAACGCCCTGTCCGGGCGGCTTCCGCCGGAGATAGTCGCAATGGGGGCGCTGAAATCGCTGGACTTGTCGAACAACTTGTTCGTCGGGGAGATACCCGCGAGCTTCGCGTCGCTCAAAAACCTGACGCTGTTGAACCTCTTCCGGAACCGCCTCGCCGGTGATATTCCCGAGTTCGTCGGCGACCTGCCGAACCTCGAGGTACTGCAGCTTTGGGAGAACAACTTCACCGGCGGGGTGCCGGCACAGCTTGGTGTGGCGGCAACCAGGTTGAGGATCGTCGACGTGAGCACAAATAGGCTCACCGGCGTTCTACCAACCGAGCTATGCGCCGGCGAGCTGCTGGAGACGTTCATCGCGCTGGGGAATTCGCTGTTTGGAGGCATTCCGGACGGACTCGCGGGGTGCCCGTCATTGACGAGGATTCGACTGGGAGAGAATTATCTCAACGGGACGATACCGGCCAAGCTGTTTACGTTGCAGAACCTGACGCAGATAGAGCTGCATGACAATTTGCTGTCCGGCGAGCTCCGACTGGACGCCGGCGAGGTGTCGCCATCGATAGGAGAGCTGAGTCTGTATAATAATCGATTGTCCGGCCCGGTGCCGTCGGGGATCGGCGAGCTCGTGGGCCTGCAGAAGCTACTGGTCGCCGGGAATAGGTTGTCCGGTGAGCTCCCGCCGGAGATTGGGAAGCTGCAGCAGCTTTCAAAGGCGGACCTCTCTGGGAACCTCATATCTGGGGAGGTGCCTCCGGCGATCTCCAGATGCAGGCTGCTCACCTTCCTCGACCTCTCCAGCAACAAGCTCTCCGGCAGCATCCCGCCGGCGCTTGCCGGCCTACGCATCCTCAACTACCTCAACCTGTCCCATAACGGGCTCGACGGGGAGATCCCACCTACCATCGCCGGAATGCAGAGCCTAACAGCCGTCGACTTCTCGTACAACAACCTCTCCGGTGAGGTCCCGGCCACCGGCCAGTTCGCCTACTTCAACTCCACCTCGTTCGCCGGCAACCCCGGCCTCTGCGGCGCCTTCCTATCCCCTTGCCGCTCCCACGGCGTCGCCACGTCGACCTTCGGCTCCCTCTCCTCGTCCTCGAAGCTTCTCCTCGTGCTCGGCCTCCTCGCGCTCTCCATCGTGTTCGCGGGCGCGGCCGTCCTGAAGGCGCGGTCTCTGAAGCGCTCGGCCGAGGCGCGCGCGTGGCGGCTCACGGCGTTCCAGCGCCTGGACTTCGCGATGGACGACGTGCTTGACTGCCTCAAGGAGGAAAACGTGATCGGCAAGGGCGGGTCCGGGATCGTGTACAAGGGCGCAATGCCGGGGGGAGCGGTGGTGGCCGTGAAGCGGCTCCCTGCCATCGGGCGCGCGGGCGCCGCGCACGACGACTATGGCTTCTCCGCCGAGATACAGACGCTGGGGCGCATCCGGCACCGCCACATCGTGCGGCTGCTCGGGTTCGCGGCCAACCGTGAGACCAACCTGCTGGTGTACGAGTACATGCCGAACGGCAGCCTCGGCGAGGTGCTCCACGGCAAGAAGGGAGGCCACCTGCAGTGGGCGACGCGGTACAAGATAGCCGTCGAGGCGGCCAAGGGCCTGTGCTACCTACACCACGACTGCTCGCCGCCGATACTGCACCGCGACGTCAAGTCCAACAACATCCTCCTCGACGCCGAGTTCGAGGCCCACGTCGCCGACTTCGGCCTCGCCAAGTTCCTTTGCGGCAACGCCGGTGGCTCCGAGTGCATGTCCGCGATCGCCGGCTCCTACGGCTACATCGCTCCCGGTATGTACGACTACTAGCCTACTACATATCACCCTCCTCCTCTGTTTGCTATGTTCAGTTCGTAGTGTCAACTTTACCGAGGTTACTACTTTTCGGTGATTTCACTGCTGAAATCTTCGTTGAGAACGACTTTTGTGATATTCTCCTCTTTTTTTAACAAACATTTGCTTGCTAAGGCTCAAGGTTGCTACTGGTCTGGCAAGTGGCAAATGTTAAAGATAGGACCGTCACGTTTGCATTATTTGGGGGAATTTCCGAAATTTGCTTAGATTCGTCCTGTTGTCATGTGGAAATTTTAAAGGAGTGGTTGGTTTTGGTATGCTCTGTTTTGTTTTTACTGTGCCGCACCAATTGTGTTGTACATGCGCTGAAGGCTGCCTCGCATCACTTTGTCGTTTTAAATGGATCATCATTGGGAATTGTTGGCGTGTGATCTTATGCGGCTGCGTTCCTTGTTTTTTTTTTGTATGTACCCAGAGTACGCCTACACGCTCAAGGTGGACGAGAAGAGCGACGTGTACAGCTTCGGAGTTGTGCTGCTGGAGCTCATCACCGGCCGGAAGCCAGTCGGAGAGTTCGGCGACGGCGTGGACATCGTGCAGTGGGTGCGGATGATAACCGGGTCGAGCAAGGAGGGCGTGACGAAGATCGCCGACCCCCGCCTCTCGACGGTGCCCCTCCACGAGCTGACTCACGTCTTCTACGTCGCCATGCTCTGCGTCGCCGAGCAGAGCGTCGAGCGGCCTACGATGCGAGAGGTCGTGCAGATCCTGACCGACATGCCCGGGACGACGTCCATCACCACAGACGTACCACTACCACCGCTCGTCATCGAAGCGAGAGAGGAGCACCGGAGCCAAGAGAGGCGGCAGCAGCCGCCGCAGCAGGACGGGCCACGCGACTCCCCGCCGCAGCAGAATCTCCTCAGCATCTAGAAGTGTTACTCGTAGTAGTGGTACTTCGTAGCATCCCCTGTGCTTTTTGGTTGTACTCTTGGAATGTGGTAGTGTCCGGGTGTGTGTGCAAGAAGAGGCAAAGCATGTACCGTTATTAGCTTAGATTATTAGTATTACATGTGGTGGATTAGATCTCTGTAATCTCTCTTGTCTGTGTACTCTCGTGTGCAAAGCAACTAGTATGGCTCTCCGATTGATCATATTTCTATAATCTCAGTTTTTTTTAATTTTTTTTTTAAAAAAGCGATGCTTCAATCAAGTAACGCACAGTGGAGTGTGTCATTCCAGAGCTGCTCTTGAGTGATATGCGTGCGCGGGTCCTACTCCTACAGTCCTACTTGAGAATGTCGAAACAACACAAACCCGTGCACGTTTGCTCGCTCGCTGCTCCTGTGCAGCTGTGCTGTGCTGTGCTGTGCTGCTGGGCGACGCACCCACATCATGTATTGTTCAGCGGGGAGAGGGAGGAGATGAAGGACATGCACGCACGCTTGCTAGCTCCTGTCGTTTGCTGTATTGCTGTTCAGTTCCAACATAGTTGGCCAAGTTGGTGCGTGCACGTGAACGGTCAATTCCGCTGTGCCTCTTTTCACTCGCGGATGACAGGTGGGCCCAGGCCACGCTGGCCTACGCACGGCACGGCACGGCACCGTGACCTGGGCTCGGGGTGGCTCAACGCCAAGCTTAGGTGATTGTAGCAGTGCCGTTTTGCACAGGGCAGGACACACTCGCTTCGTTTGATTTTGGAGCCCCTGCACTGCAGCCATCATGTACACTGTAAGTATGTAACACTGTAAAAAACTGTTGGAGCGTTCATGCTGGCAGGACCTGAACCGATCGAGAGTCGCCATCCTTTTCTTGAGCGTGCTGCCACTGTTGCTATCCTGCACGAGGCGATGCGTTGCGAGGGGAGGCGAGATGTGCGTGTTGTGTGTGACTGTGTGGTCAGGTCATTTGTCACAGGTCACACCGCTGTTGCACCGGCAAATCCACTGGGAGAATCTTCTCATTTTGTCGTGGAAATCTGAGCGGCTAGCTCTCTCGCCCCAGTTTTTCTTTTAACAATATTGTTTTAAAAGATAATTACAATAATAATCAAAAAATATATACAAAATTAAGTTCTCATCGTATTTCCAATTAGCGACAGGACCAGTTGACCTCTTGTCGTATGTACGATTTCCAATAGCTATTTCAACTAACGACGGTAAGTGAACAGTATTCCTATCGTCAGTCTGCGTTTCCGGTCGCTAAACCCCTAAAATTGGTAAAAATATCATTTAAATTCTAGAAAAAAATGAAGGAATGAAGGAGAGAGAGAGGGGGAGAGTGAGAGAAAATACATAGGGAAACCCTACCAGTTCATAGCGGATGAGAGAGAGACAGAGGTCCAAATTTGGTAGGCCATTTCGTAGGTACACGTTTTTGCAACTTTATACATTATTTTGAAACATTGTCGGACAGCAAATAAAAATACCGACATATAATTTGATAGATTGGAAAATTTTAGCTGTTTTATGTAGTACATCATTTGAGTTGTGTATAATTTACTTAATTGTCCGAATATTATTTATGTTACAATATACGAATGATTTAGAATAAATCTGCAAAAATAGGAAGAAACCTTGGAGAATAGCAGGTATCGATTACCTATTAAAAATCTGTAAAAATTGCAGAGCAGCTAAGTAGAGCTCAATGAAAATAATCTTTGCTTACTTTTGTTTTCCATTTGTGCGAGGTAATTAATTAATGTGTTAATGCCAAAAAAAATTAAACTAGGAAAATAGCATGACCCGACTTTAATTGAAAAAAATCATGATTGAAGATAGGCAAAAATGCAACATAAATTAGCTTAGTATGGTTGTAGGGTTTTGTATAGCTTAATAAAATACATGTAAAAATTACGTAGTAGGTTAGTAGGGTTTGTATAGCTTAATAAAAATAATTCCAACATAAATTTGGTTAGTATTTGTGCACAGTAATTATTTTTACAATGTATACACCGAATTTTCAGGTATGACAGACCTAGGACACGCTGCGCAGTGGCCGTATGAGTTGCTTGACCCAGTTATTGACGCGCTCATCGTAGCCGCCTCAGTACCATCCTCCCCCAGGAAGGTGAGGCGGTGAATGAGCTTGGTGTGCTGTCGCTGCGCACGCCCATGTGGGCGTGGAGGGTGGACCCACGTTGGGTTTCGAGGTACATGCAGTTGCGACCTTCGTGGACTCATCTGTAACATGACTCCTTTGTATGGACTAACGTTTGTTCTTAATTTTTTCCGACACAACACAATTTGAGGTACGCAGGCCTCCTTCCACTAGTGAAGATGGTTGAGGCGACGTGGGAGGACGACCAGGACCGTGCGGCGATGGGCGTACATCCAGGCCCTTTTCGTACGACTGGTGCCTCTTGACGGCGTTGGTTGACTGGTGGAGGCCAGAGACGCACGCGTTTCACCTTCCATGCGGGGAGATGGCGCACTGCAGGACGTGAGCTTCCTGACCGGGTTGCCCTGCGCTGGCTTCCCCATGGCAGTGTACGACATCCTGGCCACATGGCACACGAAGTTCCTGGCGAGGTTCCAGGGGGTGCTACCGTCGGATAGCGGCTACAAGGAGATCAGCAGCACCCACGAGCTGACACTAAAGTGGATCTACCAGTTCTAGTAAGTCTTTGAAACTCTTTTCCTCTCGCATCAATTGATTTGTGCACCTTGCGAATGTATCTGACTTCTTGCAGCACTCATGTATGGTGGTGGACGCACCCAACCACACGGTGAGGAGGCACTTCGAGGCCCACTTGTTGTGGCTGTTCGGATGGATGATGTTCTTGGGTTCCCACGGCAACATCGTCGACATGCACATGATCTGGTACGTACAAGAGCTGGCGGACTGGCAGGTGGAGGAGATCCAACCCTACGCCTGGGGCCCGATAGTGTTGTGCGCGATGTACCGCAACCTGTGCAACACATCCCACTGTACACAAGAGAACACCATCCTTGGAGGATGCCCATTGCTCCTTCAGTCATGGTCCTTCGAATGTTTCCACATCAAATGTTCACATCTGGACTTGCGAGTGTACACAGTCAACATGTACGTCGCCGACGACGACGTGCATTGGCCGACCATGGGTACGGTATGGTACCGCCGACTGGTAAGTTTCCTGGACATTTTATTAATTTTTATAATATATTTTTAATCTCGTATGCTAAGTTTGGGTTATTCTATTCCATAGGTCACCTACACACCGATCACTACGCACGCGTCCTACTCGGACTATATTGCGATGTTCGAGACAGAGGTTTTAATACGTTTAGTTATCTCAGGAATAACGACACATATTAATTACTGTGTGTATTAAACACATAGTACAAATGTACCTAGTAAATTGGACCCACATATCTGTAGACTTTATCGACCATAGGGTGGTCGTAGATAATCTGGTCGTAGTAGGACTTATGATTAATGGGTGGTCATAGAAGAACTTACGACCATATAGGTTTAGTTGTAGTAGGACTTACAACCAAAAAGTGGTTGTAGAAGAACTTATGACCATATAGGGTGGTTGTAAAATAGCTTACAACTACTATGTGTGTATGATTTCTCTCATTGTTAATACTAAGGGGTATCTTCGAAGGTTATATAAAATACATTATTATCTATAAAAGTTACAGATAAATAACTTAATTAATTGAGGATTATTAGATGCTCGTCATCTAGCCCCCCAACTTCAAGTGTAAGTAACTTGCTTAGAAAAGATGTCATAGGATAGTGGTTGAAAGCAATGTATTTTCGACTTGTATTTTGTTTCATCAGAAACCGACTTGGTCAAATAGGTAATTTTACTTGAGCTGTAAAAATAAAACTCCTTTTCCTGAATAGATAGAAAAAAAAGGCCAACCATCTCATGTAATCTCATTATGGAGAACAGTTTTCGAAGAGATGCGGATGCTTTGACTTCCAACAATTCATTGGAAACAATTTCCAATAGAATTTTAACCGTTGGACTTCCATTCTTATCCATTGAATTCTATCGCAAATTGATGGCTATAAATAACCAACAGAAGTGTGGAACTAAGAAAAACTCACTCACAATCTTTTATATCTTTTCACTTCCGCATCTTCCTAAAATAATATCCCTAAACTCCTCAAGTCTTGGTATTCTTACCTTTCAACCAGTCGAAGATGGCTTTGATTGCCCTAAAGTGGAGGTAGCACAACTGATTGTAGAAGTGCAGTCGGTCGGCAAGAAGGTCGCGGAGGAGATGCAAATCAGACATCCTCCATCATAGTAGTTTGTAATAGGATTTCCCTTGTAAAAACTATTTCTTTTTTTATGTAAATAAAGCTTCATTTCCTGTAATTTGTCTTTTCGAGTAGTTAGTAACTCATAAGATAAAATAAAAATGACAAAAAATTTTGGACTAAGAATTAAAATCACAATTATAACTTTATGCTAGCCTCCGACTATTTGCTTAGTTTAATTAGATAAACTAAGTCAATAGTGGAAAAAGAGCTTGCTTAAATAAGTTGTTCAACCTTTGTTGTTGATCTCAATTTTCATGTACTGGTAGCAAGAGTTAGGAACAGATCGACACTAAGAAGTTCCTTCTAGTGGACAAGACCACATGTAGAAAGGAAAGACTTCGACTAAGTGATGTTACATTCTCCAACCAGGTTAACCAACTCTAGTGTGTTAACAGTAGTCGAACAAACTATAAAAGCCAACTCATTTATAATTTTTTTAAATGAAGTAAAGAAATTAAGTAAATGGTCAAAAGTGCTTACTTTAGAAAAATTCAACCACTCTTTGTTGAACTCATTTCCCTTGTATTGGCAGCTAAAGTCAGGAACGTATCGACGCTAGGAAGTTCCTTCTAGTGGGCAAGACCACGTGCAGAGGGGAAGGGGTTCGACTAGGTGATGTTACCTTCCTTCGACCAATGTAAGAAAAAACAGGTGTTGTAAAAAGGTGATAAAGAAATTATCAAAGCGTTGCTCAATGGATATTTTAAGGAAATAAAGATTGAAGAAAACATAAACTTTATTGAGAATATAGAGTGTTACACATAGAATTTCCGCAACTGATCGATATTCTATGAGTTAGAAAGAACTCAACCATCTTCCATTGCTAGTCATACCGAACCTGGTCGCGTCACCTCGACCATCGTATAAGGACCTTCCTATATAGGGGAAAGTTTGTTCTGATTAGATTGGAATTGAATCTTTTTTCAATAGCTAGTCACTTACAGCAAGGTTACGAGATTGGACTTACGATCGTAGTATTTGTGTATGGCTTGTTGGTAGACTACCAAACGGGTTAAGGCTTGGTTCCTCTTTTCTTCGAGTGGATAGATGTCATCAGTTCCAAGTTGTTCTTGACCAAAGTTGACAGAATTTTTAGTCCAGGTGGAAGCATAACTTCAGCACCAAAAACTAAGAAAAATGGTGTTTGGCCTGTAGCCTAACTAGCGGTAGTGTGAATTGCCCATAATAATGAAGAAAAAATGTGTACCATTATCTATTTTGATCCGACTTGGTACACTAAATCGAGTGATCATATTTTTCATAATAAATTTCTTGGTTGTTTCCGTTGTTATCCCAGTCACAGGTCCGACATCAATCCATTTTGTGAGCGTATCCATTGCCACAACAAAGAAGTCGAAGCCTCCTGGTGCTTTTGGGAGCGGTCCTAGGATATCGAGACCCTAAGTTGCAAAAGGCCAAGAAAGAGGTATGGTTTGTAATGCTTGAGTCGGTTGGTGTATTTGTTTGCTATGAAACTAGAATTATACACGCTTTTAACAAGCTCTTTAGCGTCATGGAGGGTTGTTGGTCAGTAGAGACCTTGTCGAAAGGCTTTTCTGATCAGTGTTATGTAGGAAGCATGAGTCTCACAGATACCTTCGTGTATTTCATTTAAGGAGATTTAATCACTCTTTCTGCGATCTACATCACATGAGAGCCCCTTAAGTACATCATTTGTATAAGACTCATTCGACCAAAGTATATATTTTGGTCTTACAGAATAAACGACCGGCCTTAAGATCATCATTGGGTACAATACCCTTCTGAAGATACTCGTAGATGGGGTCCATCCAAGTATCTTCTTATTCTAGAGAGAATGTCTCGGTAGGAGATATCTCTAGTGTTTCGACTATGGACGACTTCTGGAGCTGCTATAAGAAGACTCCTTGTGGTACTTCGGATCAGGAAGAAGCTATTCGAGCTAATTGGCCAGCAAGGAAATTATCATTTCGAGGGATATATTGTACTTCGAAACCAAAAAAATGCTTTTAAAGCTTTATGACATTCGATAAGTACTGAGACATGGTTGGATTAGAGTATTTGTACTCTTTTCTAACCTAATTCACGACTAGTTAAGAGTCTCCTTTCACGAGTAGTCGTCGAATCCTGAGCGCTTTCACTGCTCGTATGCCAGCCAATAAATCTTCATATTATGCCACATTGTTAGTAGCAAAAAAGTTTAATTGAATAACATATTTTTAATATTTCTCTTGTTGGAGGTACCAAGACCACCCAAGCCCCCGAGCCACTTAACGTAAGTGACCCATCAAAGTACATCATCCACTAGTCGTGAGATTTATACTGGGATCCCTGAACATCAGGATTCGTCCATTTGGCGACAAAGTATGCCAAGATTTGGGATTTAATGGTCGTTCGGGACACGAAATATAGTCCGAACTCCCCAAGGTCAACCGACCATTCTACTGTACGCCCCGCTACTTCCCTGTTCTGGAGGGTCTCTCCTAAGGGAAACTCAAATAACACGATTAACTTGTGTGCCTAAAAATAATGCATCAATTTTCTCAAAGACATGAGTAGGGCATATAGAAGGTTTTGGACATGAGAGTAACGCTCCTTAGGCCCATTTAAAACTTCACTAACATAGTAAGCTAGTCGTTGAAAGTTTTCACGTTCGACGACCAGTACTGCACTTACTACTTGTGGCGTAGCAGCTAGATAAATTAAGAGTGTTTCTTCTGATTTAGGATAAACCAGAACAGATGCACTCGTAACATATCCTTTAATATACTAGAAGGCTTTGTTTGCCTCCTCTGACCATATAGGATGGCCGTAAAATAGCTTACGACCATTGAGTATGTATGATCTCCCTCATTGTTAAAATTGAGCGGTATCTTCCAAGGGAGCTATACAACGCTATACTGTTGGAAGCACTTCCAACGGTATAGAAAAGTTTCATGGAGTTTTAATACAGTGCAGCAAGTTTCATGGAAGTTCCAATGATGCAAAAGTTTCATGGAAGTTTCAGTCTTAAACGGTCGAAATTTTAAGAAGGTTTCAACAAAAAGTTTCAAGTAGATTTCATCAGGTTCTGCAAAATTTTGAAGAAGTTCTAAAATCTTTTGAGAAAGTTAAAAAATTCAAGTAAAAGTTTCATCCTTATTTCACGAAGTTTCACTAGGTTTCAAATAGTTTCAAAACAGTTTTCAGAAAGTTTCAGTGCATTATGAGAGTGTTTCAACGTGTTTCAATGAATTTCAAATGAAAACTTGTCGCATACAAAAAAGATGAAACTCCATAAGACTTGGGATGAAACTTCATGAAACACATATGAATTAGTTTCATCTAATTATTTGGAATTAAAACTTCATGAAACACGATGAAACTTAACAAAACTTAATCAAAACTATATGAAACTTGGGATGAAATTTTATGAATCTTCATGAGACATGGGATGAAACTTCATGAAACTATATAAACTTGATGAAACACGATGAAACTTGATGGAAACACGATGAAACTTGGGATGAAACTTCATAAAACCGGATAAAACTTGGGATGAAACTTCATGAAACATGATGAAACTATAAGAGACTTGGGATGAAACTTCATGAAACTATATAAAACTTGATGAAACACGATGAAACTTGCCATGAAAATAAGGGCAAGAAGCGCAAAAAAAAACAAGGGAAATCCCTACTCCGAGGACCTCCCACAGCTGGCCTACCTTGACCTCAAGGACATCCTCCTCGACGGGCTCGCCCACCGTGAGGGCGCCACCATCACCTGGTCCGTGCACCCCCCCCCCATCTTCGCTTCTCCCGCGTAGCGCCAAGAACATCATCGCCAGCCTCTACATCTACGCCGCCATCTGCGGCAAGGAGGGCGTCATGCTATGGTGGTTCAGGTCCCGTGTCGCTTGGGAGGGGTTCCGCGATGCCTCCAACGTGGAGCTCGTCGCCGAGCACGAGCTCTGGGTGGCCCTGGAGCCCACTGGCAAGAACCAGCCGTTCATCTGCATCAGCAGATACATCTACAAATGGAAGCAGCTGTGGCCGATGCTAGTTGGCCATTTTGGTTTAGAGTGGGTGGGGTACGACGGGAGGACCAGCGCTTCAAGCTCGCGGTGGCCCTGGCCAGGAAGGAGGTTGTGTGGGCGGAGATTGTCGAGGAGAACGAGCTCGACGAGATCACCAACCGGTGGTTCGTGGACACCATGTATAACGTGGAGATGGAGCTCCTGGACACCATGAACAAGAGCAAGGAGTATGGAAGAAGGGAAGAGATAAGGTTGTATTGACGAGGAGATCAGAGTGTGCAGGGTTCGGAACGGATGACATCAAGCTATCCTGTCACTTTCTCTAGTGACGGTATAACGTTCGCTAGTATTTCTCATCTTCAAAGGTTATATAGAATACATTATTATCTATAAACGTTACGGAGAAATAACTTAATTAAGTGGTGATAATTAGATCCTCCTCGGTCACTCTTTTTTTTTATTGGATGGGGTAATACTTTTACTTGAGAAGTGAAGTAGCACCGAAAAAAAGGTTGGAAATTTTGCTTTTTTTCCCCTTTTTTTTGCAAGTTCTGATTCTCTTGGTTTTTGATAAACTGGACGGTGATGCTAAGCTATCATGTGGTATACAACAATGGAACGCACTGTTCTGTGATAGACTAGTTCTTCCACGCGGTATATACCTCCCAAGACCGATCTAGTACGAATCTTCCAAAGCTGTGCATCTCCGCATCAATCGAGCATACAGGAGTAACACAGTAGGCATACTTACGTATAGTACAAGTACATCCATAAAAAAAAGAATTTTTGGCCGATACGGCCGGTTTTGAGATCGTATTAGCAGTTTTGACCATCGTTCGCGTGTATTTGCAAAACTAGCCGGTGGCGCAGTCGGGCGTGCGCTCGCGCCATGGCTGCGACTCGTGTCGCGGCGCAGCCGGGCGCGCCGGCCGCCACGCTACCGCGGGCGCAGTCGGCGCGCCGGCCGCCGCGGCACGCCGCCGCTGCGCCCGCCATCGCCTCAGCCTGGCGCGGCGCCGCGCCACTGGGCGCGCGTGGCGGCGGGGCGCCATGGCCCCAGCCCCAGGCGCGGCGGCGTGGCGACGTGGCGCGCCCGCGCCACGCCACGCGCCGGCTCTGGCTCGCGCCGCTCGCGCGTGGCGTGGCGGCGCGCGCGCGCCGCGCCCGCGACCACGTGTCGCCGCGCGGCGCGGCGCCGCGTCGGTCTGCGCGGGCCGCCATTTTTGCAAATACCTGCGGGGGTTGGTCAAAACTGCTAATACACTTTGAAAATCGGCTGTATCGGCCAAAAATTCTAAAAAAAAAATTAAAAAAAGGTACTGACGTATACGTGCATTCCATACAATGATTAAACTGTACGTCCATCGGTACACAGAGCAAATACATGCTAAATTGGTCTCCCAGCTTTTGTTTGTGCCCTTCTGATGCTATCAGAGTAATCAACCTACTGAGTCCTGACCTAGCAATAGCCATATCCTAGACCCATAGATGCAACCGCTCAAGAAGGCCACTTTCATGGCCTGAACAGCAGGCCACGTCAAGTCGAGACTTCCCTCTTTAGCGAGGCACGCGAATTTTTCCTTTTTTCTCTCGGCTCCTCCGGTCCGGGCATCTGCTGCCGTGGGATCCACGGATTTTGCCAGCAGGCAGGACGATACGACGGGCAAAGGCAGAGAAGAAGAGCGGAGCGGCGAAATTTATTAAAGCATCGCCTAGCATGCACAGGCCTGGCTAGATAGGGCCAGCTGCTCTACGTAACGTACGTCTGCCCGGCCGGCCATGAAACACGATGTGACATGGATCATACAGGCCTGCACTGCATGCACGCACGAGCCGTCGTCTCGTGTTATCATTTCACATGGGAGAGGAAGCAGCATGTGAGTAGACTAGTATAAAGGAAAAGGATGAGATGAGATGAGATGTTTTGGTCCTGACGCGCGCGCGCGCGGAAGCAGCATGTTTTCGTTTCCTTTGCCTCCGCTTAATGAGCTTGTTAATTTGATGGCGAGCTCCAAGGGTGCGACGTCATCGGTCATTACCCCGTGTTTCAGATGAAACGTGAGCAACTATTTAATCCACGCACGGACGCATGATCGGGCTCGTCAGGCGCGGTGTGTAAGTGGGGTCAAGATTCGACAACTGCTCTGCAGCGTCCGTACAGGGATTATTCACTACACAAGAGAAGAAAAGTGGGGAGAGGAGATATGATGCGCAGTTCTGCTTCCGAAAGATTTTGCTTCTTCTTCCGTGCAGGGGATCAAATTAATTGCGCTTTAGTCAACCTTTTCGATAGTAGCTTTTTTTTTCTGCCTGATCACCGCCCGGATTGGCAGAGCGTGAAATAATGCTGCCGCGTGCGTGCTGAATGCTGATATCTGTGCTCTGTTTCGTACGAGCAAAGCAGCAGCCTCTTACAAAACTGATAATCTCTTTTACATCACCGAAGGAACGTCCTACGAGAAAATTCATAATATATCACTAAATAACTATATAATTTACAACATATCATTCGTTATGAAGCTGATATGTGAATATAGTGAGATACTAATGACATATTATAAAGATTTAAAGTTACTCAGGAGAGTGAAAATACTGTGAAACGAATGGAGTACAAGTCTTCGGCTTGACTAATGTCTCATTTCGAACACAGATTTCACTGAGATTCTTGTGGGATCGAACTACTTTCGGTGAAATTTTGAAAAAAAAATTCTATGAAATTTATTTGATGTGTTCCGAACGGACTCTAGTTATGCTTATTCGAAAATGAAGTTAATTTTGAACATAGTAGAAAAAGATAGATTTTATCAAGATAGGTCGACGTAAGACAAAAGTAAAGGTCAGTTTGGAACGCATGAATTTCACATGAAGCGGTTCAATCTTTATAGATTAACTAGTTAGGTGACCTACGCATTTACGCGACTAGATTTATTTTTCAAAGTTTGCGGTGTCAAATGATACAATTTATATGCTTTAGAATATATTTACATATCTTGAGGGCTATTTAGATTTTTAACACATCATAAACATTAAAAATAATATAGAAACTTGAAGGAAAATACAACATGAAGAACGTAATTCAAGTATGGTCTTTGATATATAAAAAATTATCGAGTATAATAAGTTGTTGGGGTTCTTAGAAACGTAACCACTCTGTATCATACATGGGTCATATAGCGCTATGCTCCTATTCATCCTCCATTAGTAGCTCCTTTTCAAAATGTATGCATGCACATGTACCTCTATTTAATTTCAAGCAATGTGTTGATTATGTATGCTGTAAATTATCTTATTAGTTTACATAGTATAGTGTATCAGAGTACCTTGCTCACACATACACCGATACACCATTGACGATATACCTTAAACTTATCTTCCCTCATACGTCGGCTACCTTACCAAACCGTGTGGTTTCTATCTCTTCTCGCTGTCACAACATTTTTGCTTCAACCTCCTACAGTAAGCCTGAATCTTAATCGATCCCTCTCAGCTGATACCTTTCTAATGTAATACTTTACTACATAGTTATCTTTTACTTCTCTCCAATTATTGCTTAATGCTAACCATTACGATATCAACACTCATATACATGCAACCGTCGCCGATCCCAGCTGGGGACATGTGTCATGCTCTCCCTGGTAATCCCGATTATATTCCCTACAGGTGCGTCATCTCTACTCCAAGCTTTTTGCTCCTCTACCTCTGTATGTCTGCGCTTCTGTTTGTATAGATGCATGATGTTATACACGCTCTACGTCCACTTCTTTCTTATCGGTCGCTCCTCTTCTTCGACGTTGGCCAACTCAATATTGTGACTTCCTCACTATCGATCCCTCTCAGCTGCTACCGCTTCCAATACAATATGTTACTACATAGTTATTTTCTACGTCTCTCCAATTATTGGTTAATGCTAACCATTGCGACATCAACATACATAACGCTATCTTCGGTGACTTCGAGCATATTCCCTACGGTTGCACTATCTCTACTCCAAGGTTTTTTTTGCTCATTTGCCTCCGTACGTCTGCGCTTCTATTCGCACGGATGCATGATGTTATACATGCTCGACGTCCTCTTCTCTCGTGCCGGTCTCTCATCTTCTTCGACGTTGTCCAACTGAACGTTGTGGCTTCCCCATTAACCGTGGTTACCTCTCATCTACCGTGGTGACCTCTCATCTTCACTGATGTTGGCATGTCTAGTTTAGTCGTTGTCTAACGATATAGAGATTTTTTTCGCCATCGTCGGTGACAACGTGTCCCTCACCAGGGATGGCACACTCCTATCGACCCGATAGCCCTATATCTTTCATAGCTCGTCTTCAATGCAAAGCTTCATCTCGTCTCCGCTAGGGCTTCTCTATCATCGAGTTTATTTGCCCACTAACTTCTTCAACAGTGTCGATGCTCATCACTTGTCATCACGGCCTTTGACTCCTTCAACACTGAACTTTCTCTTCAATGGCTTCGGCGAGCAACACGACATTATCCTCATGTCTGTTGTTACCGCCTCGGCTCTACACTTCCCCGTGGGTCAATATCTTCTTGCAGGACATATCGATGTCATTGCACTCTTTCGTGGTCTTCTCCGACACTATTTGTGTTATCAATGTTATAACTTGTATTTTTAATCAAAATTTTAGTTATTTTTTATTTTTATTCCATAGGAAGAAACAATAGAAACATGTGACCTTGAGAGCGAATATGGTGGTTTCTTTTGTGTCTCCTTTGACACCATTCGTGTTATACTCGTTATAACTTTTATTTTTATTCAACACTTAAGTTATTTTTATTGGAGTTCATATACAAATTAAATTACTAAATTTATTTAATTTATTCTGAATTTTAGTTATTTTGGAATTCCTATGGAAATCAAATTACAAAATTTTTATTTTTTTATTTCGATTTCAATTATTTTTCTTGGAATTCGTATTCGAATCGAATCCAATTGCTATTTTTTTTCTTTAAGTTTATTTTCGAATTACAATTTTTTGGGGGGATTTTACATTAGAATTCCTATTGAAATTAAATTGCTAATTTTATTTTATGTTTATTGCAAATTTTAGTTATTTTGGTTGTATTTCGTATACAAATATAATTGCCAATTATTGTTTATTTTTATTCCAAATTATCAATTTGGAATTGTATCGAAATCAAATTAATAATTTCGTTTTATTTTTATTCTAAATTTTATTTTTTTGTTGGATTTCGTACACAATCTATTTTCCAATTTTGGTTTATTTTTTATTTGAATTATAATTATTTAGATATTTCACTTATGAATTTGTATGGAAATCAAATTGCTGATTTTTATTTTATTTTTATTCTAAATTTTAGTTTTATTGTACTTGACTTGGACTCTTGTACTTATGAATTTGTATGGAAATCAAATCGATGATATTTTTTAAAATTCCGAATTTTAATTTTATTGTACTTCACATGGACTCTTTCTTTTAATATAAACCGTTATAATCTGAATACACTACGATCGATGGTGCAAATCTTTTTTTTCACTGATTAACATACAAATTTTTAGCCGTTGAGAACGAACGCGATGTCTTTTTTTGACTCTACTTTAATAAGATAATAGATAGATGTGGTTCAAATGGGGACTGGAGTGGAATAATTTAGAGAGTCTTCTCAAAAGCCTAAGGTACTTTTGATAGTTAATTTTAACAGTTTCTCCCGATTTGTTTTGCTTCTCAGAGACACAAGGAAAAAAAACAACATCCTAGTTAAGAAGTTGGAAAACGCAAGTGTTCATGGCTTTACATCCCATCATCACGGTGCATGAAGCTTTTTCTCAAGCTCACCTGAATAGTCGACTCCACTGTGCAGCTTTGTAACCTTTCTCCTGACCGAATTCGAGTTGTTGGCCACTATGGATCAGCAACGTTTTCGTTCGTACGCCAGATATCGATCGATCGAGCCGGATGTCCATCCATCGATCCACCAGCCAGGAGGAGCGCACGAATGATGGTGTAGTAGCGGGTCGCTTTACGGGATGCTCTCGCACTGCACCAATCCCTCCGCGGATTGAAGCTGCTGATTGCGTGCAGTGCGCTGCGCCCCGCTGCCGCAGCACGCGTCGCTAGCTGACCGCTGGAGCTGCCGGGCTCGTACCGACGGCTGATCGATCGTTGGTGTCTTCCTCCCTCCGGCCTCGGTGTTGAAATCATGGCCGCGGCCTGGCGCTTTGTCGGGCGCGTCCACCGGAGCCCGGAAGCGACAGCAGCGGGCAGGAGCGCAGGCGCAGCGGCCCTTGTGCCTGCCGCTCGAGCACGGGTTTGGAAGTGGACATTTCCGGGGGGTTTTCCCCGTCGTTTTTTTTTGGCAGATAGATTCGTAGAGTGGTGTCGTGCGGTTTTGGTTTCTTATCCCGGAGGCCAGCTCATGGTGCATCAACCAGGCTTGCTGACCTCTTGATCAGCCTCGAGATTCGTGCACCGGTCCTACTTGCCCTAGTTTAATTACGGAGCAGAACACTGCGTTTGTTCGAGTGGCCAGGACGGCAGTAGCCCTTGAGGAGCAGCGGCGGCAGCAGCATGCATGCAGTGTGCAGTGCAGCGGTACGGGCCGTGGCGATCCACTAGTTTATACACGTGCATACACCTTTGAAGTGCATGATCGTGATCTGTATATATAACATCTGCCTATTCGAAAGCCAAAATATTACCTAAAAGATCTAACATACGACCATAATTCAAAAGTATTTTAAACAATAACTCATCTAAAGGCATAAAATGATCATCATACAATAGAACCAATGCAGGAATAAAGACTAAATCCAATTGAGTATAATAAGGGGATGATCAAAGACCACAAACAGTACTTAAATAAACATATCATGGAGAAAAATATCAACCACTTCTAATTTTATTTATTACAGTTCATCAATTGACGAATGGAAGACATAATCGAAACTTATTATTGAAAATAGAATATGGTGAACTGAGTGAAAAGTACTTGTCTACTCCCTCCCAACATAGCCATCATCAACGATCACCTAAATAAATAAACAAAGTAAGAATGAGTCCGAGACTCAGCAAGTAACATAAATAATTGATTGAGACAACAACATTACGGAGTATGAACATAACAATGAATGTATAAATGTATGGATGGAATGTACAGATGTATTGAAAGGAATGGACTGCACACATGCTCATACCGGTATAGCTAGTAGCACACCCGTCGGTGTCCACTTAAGCCCGCATTTAACCAAATACGAGGATCCAAATCCCGTATGAAGAACGTTTCATACGGGTGTCCAACTCTGTCCATATTGGAATGGTGGGTTTTACGTGCCCATACTGGAATTGATGGATCTTTATAATCCACTCCCGTGGATGAAACATGACAAGAGGTGCATGTTATGAAATATGAATAATGAATGAGAACAACTATAATCATGGCAATAACACATTTGAAAGGAATATAAACATGGAGTGTAATCATGGTTCGTACAAATAATAATATAAACACAACCACTCATCATTCATCTATAAAAAATTACAAAGTACTTTCCTTCCGCGTTGTGGTGGGCTAGGAGGCAACGAAGGTGCTCCTAAATTCGACGCCTCACTGCCTACATAAGTGCGTACTTGAAATAAGAACGACATGGTATAAAATGCTACCGGTATCGCTCTACAACACATTCCAAAAACGCTAGAGTTAACTAGTAGTAATAATCTGAAAACGGGCAACTCCATCGCCAGAACGAGTCTGGACAGCAGCACGGCAAAATTCATATTTATTAATCTGGAACTCGGAACGAGGTGAGGCCAGATCCTATGGAAACTTAACGAACCTATATACAAAATTCTAGTTGACAAGATCACCTAATTCGGCCAAACTAAATTGCTAAGCAGTGGATGAAAATACAAGATGGGTTTTGTCTAGATGAAAGGAACAACAAGAAAAATATATCACAACTTTTAGCCTACAGCTCCGATTGGGTGTTCTTTATCAATCTGGAAAGATTGTAAAATTTTCTACAATAACCTAGTTGGGTGAAAACCGTGAATCTGTAATTAACTTATTCATATTTTAAAAGACAACTAGACAATTCATTCTCGATAGGCAGTCAGGACAGCGTGAAAAGATTATATCATAACTTTTGAACCGTAGATCGGAATCTTGTGATCTTGACGGATATGGAAAGCTAAGAACAATGGATACAAATCTCTAGCAGGTGAAAATATCCAATTCTGCCTCTAAGGACCCGAAATCGGCCGCGCAACCTACTAGACAGAATCTGAATTTCTAACAACACCTATTTAATCCAATCAAACTAATCGAATTCGCCATTAAACAACATCAAATAGCGGAGGAAATGCCTCGCTACCCTTGTAGAACCCAGGAGGACGATGAACGAGGCTTGGGGAAGATGATCCCCCTTCTCCTCTCTTCTTCCTTCCCTTGGCCGACCACCACACGCAACACCCGACGCCCGGGGACAATAGGAGGAGGGATCGGCAGGGGCACTCATCTTCGAGGGAGGAGGAGCACCGCCACCAGGGAGGGGCGGCAGCAGGGTAGGCGCCAAGATGGGGAGCGGGTGGCGGCTTGGGGTGGGGAGAGGAGGAGTGGGGCGGCTAGGGTTGGGAGTTGGAGAGGGTGGCGCCTCCCCCCCCCCTTATGGCTGCCGCCACCTCTTGGGCCTTCTGGGCTGCGGCCTATGGCCCAAGTTGTTGAAATTTCGCCAAAACCCCCTTTTTAATTCTAATATTCGCTGGTAAAATTCTTCGCTGGGAGAAGAATTTCGAAATTGAATGAAGTTCTCTCTAATCGACTATCGGGATATTACAGTCTACCCCCTTAACAGAATTCGACCCCGAATTCTCACCGACAAAAAGCACACAAGAACGACTTGCCATAGAATTGGAATCAAAAAATCTAACACGTACCAGGAGCAAATAAGTTCGAATACTGCTCGCGCATGCGGACTCCAGATCCCACGTGGCCTCTCTCTCAGTCTGATGAGACCAAAGAACCTTAACGTACTTCAAAGTCTTGTTCATCAGAACCCGCTCTGACTTATCAATCAAACCAACATTCATTAACTTCTGATTACACAGTCTTAGTCGCGAGATAACACGATGCAGGGCAAAGTTACACCCATTTATGGATTTCTAGTCCTAGGTATGTGTGCCATACAGGGACACAATTTGGCTTTTACATGTGTTCTTTTAGAGAAAATCATAGAGCCAATATATCACACTTAGTCACCACATAGTCATTCTGAATGGCAGAGTAGAGGTGGTACATCATAAATTGCAAAAACATTTGCCTTTTCAGTGGCACAGGTTCAGGTGTGCCAGCAGCAAGCTCGGCAATTATATGACATGGAAATAAACCAAGGTGATATAGTTGTTGCCATCCAAGGCAAGCAAATTTTCATTCAATGATGTCTAACATATCCCACATAATTCATGTAATTTTCTATATATTTACAATTGATAAAGCATTTTAAATACATCAAACGAGTGTAAAAAAAGTAAAGATTAATTTTATCTATTCAGTAGAATTTTCATGGTATTTTTGGGATTTTTCTGATAATTTCAAGGTATGGAAGCAAATTTTAGAATGACTAAACCCATTAATTATTTTCCCAAAACCAAAACATAATACTAGAGAAAAAACCATAAAAAATATGATGCTTCCAAGCTGTACTAGGTCTAAGGATTCACAATTTATAGAAGCTCATAAACCTTAGAAATTTAGTTTCTAGGATTAATTTAAGGTTATTGCATAAAAATAAATATTGTTAAAGCAAATAACCATAAGCCGAGAGTCTGGGTTTTAAATTAACCATAAAATATACGATCTGTCACAAAAATCGAATTACCGAAGGGTTATTATGCAAGAATAAATGAAAAGCTAAAATCCTCTGTAATTTCCTAAAACTCCAGGGTTTTCGCAAAAATTTCTTATCCGCAAACTTTCCTTGTGATTTTCAGAATTTCTGAAGGCCTTTCGCAAGTTTTTGGGATTTTATAATTTTCTTTTCTTTTCGAAAAAACTCGTGGACCAAGTCGACCCATTGTGCCGCCCGGCCTTCTAGGAGTTTTGTACAAGGGGGCACTAGGGTCCCCCCACTGGCGGTGGTTGGTGCCATGGCGCAACATGTGGAGCGCACTCGGCAACGGCGCGGAGATGCGACGTGAAGGCTGGAGCGCAATGCGGCGGAGGCTCAGCGCGACGACCAGGTGAGGCGCGGTGGGTGCGGCGGCATGGGGTGCGACGGTCGGCGGGAGAGGCGCTTGGTGGCAGTCGATGGTGACCTGCTCTAGCGACTTTGGGCTGGCATGAAGCGCAGAGGTGGCGCTCGATTTGTCCAGCACACAAGCGACACGGCGTTGGCGGCCAGTAGGGTGCAGCGTGGCAAGGCGAAGATGATTCGCGATGGCGGCGTGACGACTCAGCCGTCTCGTGGTAGCGTGGTTGCAGGCGCGTGCTGGGGCTGACGGCTTCTTACTGTACTTTTTTGCATGAACAGTCCATGTTGCTTGGTCGGGAGGGATTAATAGGAGCTGGACGCTCACTACGTCCCAATCCTTCGTGACACGGGCTTGTTGCCCCTTACAAGGCTGCTCTCCGTGAGATGCTAGTTCACCCTAGATGGCAGTCTACTGTCAGCACTTTCCGACATGTGGAGGTCCGAGATGCACACCTTCCACTTCGGTGGGGTGAGATGACGATCCGAGGTGAGCCACTTGTTCGAGGCCGTCCACCAGGAAACTAGAAGGCTAGGCTGGGACATCGGTTTGGCATACCTATCCTGGAGCGTGCACATGGAGTCTCTCGAACTTGGCTGAGATATTTCAGTCAATGCTCGCAAGATACACCTGGCGAGGTCGTTAGGACACACCTCGTTGCCTACCTTCTTCATCTCTTTGGTTAGGTCCTATTTCCAACCACATAGGGCGATTGGGTGTACCACAGCTTCATCCGTGTCACCGAGTCTTTGGCTGACACGGAGGCTAGGGCGATTCCTCAATACAGATGGGGATCAGTCGTCCTTTACGCCACATACCGATAGTTGTGTGACACGGGTGTTAGTCCGAACCTGACTGTCTGCTACGCGCTCCTGCAACTGTGGAGTTTGGAGCACTTTCCTGTCGGGTGGTTGTCCTTCGAGAGAGCAATGCACCCGTACCCCGAGTTGCAGGAACCCGATTGACAGGCCTACTATGGGGGTACCGGTGGACTGCTGCGCAGGTACGATGGGCGAAGGGCAGACCGACGAGGTGTTATTCGTTGTTCCACAACAACGATATCATCTGGGCCCCATGGAGTCCAGATTTTGTGGGCACGATCGCCACATGGGTTGTCCTTATAATGCACGCAGGACGTCGGACTATGGGCTACGACATGCCACTTTGTGTATGCACATATGGTGGAGCTTTAAGTGCGCGCAGCGTAATGCGATAGTTCGACTTGTACCAAGTTGTGCCTCCTCTCGACGGCAAGATCCTATAGCGAGTCGTCCACTTGTGAGTCCAACTTCGTCCGAGTAATGTTTACACTTCGTACGTATATCCTCTATTCTAACATCAATCCTTTCCGAATGCAGGCAATCGAGGTCGGGACGACATGCTGAGGACTGGCAAGCAATCCAAAACGAGTGGATTACGGCCTGGACGGAGACGGTGTACATGGAGGTGTTGCAGAAGCAGCGATCGTACGACGTACGAACATACCGTGAGTACATGAAGTGGTATGTACAATGATCGCACAACCGACTCACCCGTTCTTCGCCAAAGCGTCCGAAGCAAGTGATGCACTAGGAGAGCCTCACCCACTCATTTGATCGACACAACGCTTCGCGGCGTGATGATATCGTAAGACACTTACAACCTCCGGTCGTTTTATTGATGATATTTGTACTATTTGTTATTGAACTTGTTTTGCCTCCCACTTCAGTTGGTGCAATTCTGTTTTAGTATATTTGTATTCATATTTTGTTTTGCTGACAATACAATACAGTTGAGACAAAAAAAAATTATATGGCTGAGGTTTGGATTAATAAAGCAGAGCACCACTCTGCTCTGTATGAACTAAACAGCATGACAAATTTGTGATCATCAAGGACGCAGTCTACATAAGGTGTACAATAAACCCATATGGCAACATAAAATAAATTTAGATGTTAGATTGATAAATGAAATAGCAAGATACAGTTACATCGGATAAACAAGCTCCCAAGGGATAAACAAAATAAAAAGGCAATTATTATCTCGTTTTCAATATTTGCTCAAAAGAGGGGTGTGAACATGGTACCAGCATTATGATAAATGTAGTTTTTCCGGTGCCATTCTCACCAAGCATCACAACAATCTGAGAATCAGTGAATTCACCCTCCATCACTGTGAGCTTAAAATTTCCCTGTGTTTTGCTCATAGTAGGGTATTTGTACCGGTGATATGTATCAATCTCCTCAGCACTTCCCTGAGTCCCCGCAATCTAAAAGGAGTGGAATTAGTATAAGAACATAGTTTATCACCCCACAAAGTCAGCCAAGAAAACGTTGATGTCCTCTCGGACAGAAAATGATAAAGTAGATACTATAGGTCTCCATTACACAGTGATCATGCGGTAACGCTTACGTATGGTGGCTGTACGGCAACACTTATGTTTTGTAAGGATTCGTGGTTGGATGTGGCGGTGGGTGTCCCTTGTGTCGGGTATTGCCACCACGGCTCCACGTGGATGCTGACTAGGCTTCCACATTAGCGTGCCTGTGCAGTCCGCGGTGGAGTGGTCCACACTCCACGGTCTGCACAGGGGCGCTAACCCCAGAGTGCGCTGCAAGCCCTGCAACTGCAAGGACCTCTTCTGTTCTATTCCAGGCGGGTAGTGGCAAAGCCTGTTTGTCTTGCGGCATTTCAAAAGCTCCAGAATGTGACGTCCCAAAGGGCCAAATTCTATCTCTCCCCTAGTCCTCTTGCACTACCTTTCAAACCAAGTCGCTTTTCCTTTTGCCATCCCATGCTGTCCTGGCACCTGACATTTTTTTAAAAAAACTTATTCGAAAAATCTCTACTAGATTGTACATTTGTATGGGCTTAAACTGGAATGATGATTGCCTTACGCTTCCTAGTTCTGATGCGTGTGAGCATCTTACTTTCGGGCATCAGAGTAAGGGTTACCAGCAAAGCAAAGCAGAGTAGCAGACAAGTAAGCTCCATAGCTTCGATCTCTTTGTCGACAGTACTGGCTACTGACGGACACTGTAATTTGCACTACACCAAGCAGCCAGTTTCAACCAATAAGTTTGTCACTGCATGCGTGTTGATTTGGTCACTTATTGGTCCGTTGCTACTTTTGGCATTTTGATTGCCTTTTTTTAAGGCATGAAAGAGTCAA
Source organism: Hsuehochloa calcarea (assembly GCA_036346395.1). Classification (NCBI taxonomy): domain Eukaryota; kingdom Viridiplantae; phylum Streptophyta; class Magnoliopsida; order Poales; family Poaceae; genus Hsuehochloa; species Hsuehochloa calcarea. Next base: position 36,837,132 of record CM070597.1, read on the forward strand.
ATGTAATGTACACTGATTACAGATACATCCACAAAAATAATCTTCCAAATGCCACTCATAGCTGCGGCCACTCTGGCCATGGAAGCTAGCTAGCTTATTGATTAGAGCTCTACTGAGTACTGATCCAGTACAGCCATTACCGCAAATTTCTCAGATATGTACAATATGTGCCCCAAACTGTCGTTTCAGTGGAAGTTCAGTTCAGAATCCACTGTAACTGTTCTGAAAAATAAAAGAAACTAAACCAACCAGGCAATGACGTCTTGACCACAGAATAGTGATATTAGCATAATAAACATCCCTCGTTCCTACCTAGAATCTTCTGTGATTGTTAGCCACTTAACCTCCCTCTCATCCTCATCTCTTTGTCACACAACACAAAGCGCGCGCACATGCATGCACATACTTTTCAAGCTGCAAATAAGCTTTAGCCTGCAACAGCTGAGCCAAAAAAATTCCAAAATGAGAGAGAGCCCACACCGACCCCAAAAATGGCCATTTGATAGCGTCCAAACCACACATGTAAGCACTGGACAGGCCACACGGCCCACACCGCAGACAGAGACGCAAGATGGCGATTGTACCACGGAGCAGCATGGCATGAACATTAAAATGGAACAAGGGAGGCACACACAGGGTGCGAGGCAAATGTACTGATCTACCAGTCCTAGTGGCAAATTTTCTTTTGGTCAGAATGAGATGGGTGATGCATCATCTGTGGTTGATGATTCCATGTGCATGCCTGGTTCAATCATGCAGGCAATTCCATGGGGGCCATGGAGTCCGGATGCCTGGTTCAATCATGCAGGCAATTCCATGGGAGCCATGGGGTGTACCACCCTATGGCCTATGGTATGTTATTTTTTCTCTCTGGATTTTCCTTTTTAACTGCAACACCTTTGCTTTTCCTTTTTCTGTCCTTGTTTAGCCCTAATTCACCAATTAATTATCTGTGCACTTGCTTAGAGTACCAGCCAAGGGGTTAGTGGCTAGCTAGCTGGGGTCACTTTTTTAGGTGGTGATGTGAAATTTGCTGGCGTCTTGGCATGGGGAAGACAAGGACACCAGACATTCCATGACTTCATACCTTCCCAAACTTCCAAACAAATGCCCCAATCAGTGTGTGCCTTTGTGCTAAGCAAACAGGCGCCTTTTTGGCTGGTCATGTGGCTTATGTGATAGATTAGGATAAACTAATGCCATGTTGCTGTGCTTTCTTCAGGAACTTTGACTGGAGGATGAACTGTAGGCCCTCATGTCAGTGGCCAGTGGTACTCACCCGACATTGGAATGCAGGGATTGCATCATGTAAAAATTTAGGATAGAGGAATGGTACGTCTCTCTTAACATTAGCCCAAAGAAGCTTGGTGAGCTCAGACTCGGTGTATCAGTTACTACGGGAAGTAGTAGTGTATGTAAATCTTCCAGAGAGAATTAGCTCAAGTTTATGCAATATTGTCAAGTTAATGCAAGGAAATTGGACTGCAGTGGCCGGGAGAATAGAACTAGCTAGTTGTACTATTTTACATGCTCCAATTACCTCCTCTCAGTCCGTTCATCGTACTGTTCCCTTCAAAAAGAAAAAGGTCACGGCACTGTTTCGAGATCCTGGATCCAATATTTCCAAAAGGGACAGCATAAGTCCATTGCGTCCTCGATGTCACAGCAGGCTAAAGAATATATCAGTGTACTATACTGATATTTATATATTCTCCGAGGGGACTAATTTACATATGTACCGTAAATGCATGAATGCATGCCACATTTCCAGCCATCAAGCAAGGCAAGGCCCCTTATATACTGTTTCCCAGCCCAACCAATTATTTCACAGAACTTCCTGCACATATCATGGACGTCTCTCACCTTCTCCTTTCTTCAGACCTGTGAAAAGATTATAAATCTGAATCAATCAATCAGTGTGTACTCGGCCATAGCTTCAGTACTGTCCCTCTGAAGCATACATAAAGAAACAGAAGACGTCGCTTGCAAGCTAAAACAAAGAAGACCTCAACAAATTACACATCATGGATCACAGTTCCGTTATGCAAGAACAAAAGTTTGATCATGTACGTACAAACGCAAAACCGGCGGCTAATTGACAAGAATATATATATATATATATATGTACATACATAATCACACGGCATCCATTGTATAAGCTATCTTTGATAGATTTAGTTGTGTATATGTACAAGCTCACCTCAGTGGTGTATCTCGCCCATGCATTGCACTGCATTGCATGCACTGGACCCACGGAGGAGACAGTTTACGTTTGTTAGACTCTTCATTTCTTGTTATATTTTTTTTGTTTCTGACTCTTCGATTTCTAGTTCACATTTATTGTTAAACTCTTTGGTCCTTGATCCATACTATAACATTTGGTTTATATATATAACATTTGGCTTATCAATACATACAATGTGTGTGTAATTACCACATATATTCTACTCTCTCATGGTATCAGAGCGGATCGCACCTACCACCGCACCCTTCCGCTAATTCCGTCACCATGGCCGGCGAAGACGATCCTGCTGCCACTGCACACTGCGAGCAGCGCCAGGCCGCCGCCACGCGCCACGAGCAGGAGGCCGCGCAGGCACGGCCCTCTCCGAGGGCGCCGCCATTGCTTCCCTCCATGCTCAGGCATACAACGTCCTCAACATTAAGGCCCTCGTCTTTGTCATCCTCGACCTCGCCTCTCCGAGTTACAAGAAATGGTGCGGCCTCTTCCTCGTCGCCCTCGGCAAGTACGCCCTCTCTAACCACGTGCTCTCCGACGACACCACCCCAACGTCGCAAACTGGGTCTGGATGGATTATCTCGTTCGCTCGTGACTCTACGGCATCATCTCCGCCGAACTTCTCGAGATCGTGATGACTCCTACCTCCATGGTGCGGCTCATATGGGTAGGCCTCGAGCAACAGTTCATCGGCAACCAGGAGACGTGTGCCCTGTACCTAGACGCGGAGTTTCGCAACTTCGTCCGGGCGACCTCTCCATCTCTGACTACTGCCGCAAGCTGAAGAGTATGGTCGATGCCCTCGGCGACTTGGGCTAACCGGTGCGCGATCGCACCCTTGTTCTGTCCCTTCTGCGCGGCCTGAACACGAAGTTCGCATACATGGCGGCCCTGCTGAAGTGGAAAAAGCCGTTCCCCTCATTCATCGAGGCCCGCTCCGATCTGCTGCTCAAAGAAATCACGATGTCGTCATGCCCCCGCACCCTCCACAACCCTCATCGCCACAACCCCTATCGGCAATAGGGGTCCCGGCGGTGGTGTCTCCAGGGGTGGTGGCAGCGCGTCCGGCAACTGCTCCACTAGCGCACCCCAGGGAGCTCCCTCCGGTGGCACCGGCAGTGGCGGGGCGGCTCCAGTCACCGTGGAAACGACGACAACAACCACAAGACTGGCGGCGAAGGTGCGGGTGGTCACTCGGCGCAACACCTCTGGTTGGCCGCCTCCTTCTACAACCCCTGCACCGGCACCATCCAGGTGTGGCCCGGCAACTCCATTACTCCAGGCCCCAAGTCGTACCCTGGTGGTGCGCCCCTGCCGCACGCTGCTACGGCTGGCCAACTCCAAGCCGGCTACACGCTACCCTCGTACTCGCCGCCGTGGCTTCCTTAGGTTGATCCGGGTCCTACGCCTCCGGTCTTGGTTCATGGGATCAGCAATCATTTGCAAACTCTTTCAACACCATAACTCTTACCCCCCCCCCCCGCCGACCACCGACTGGTACATGGACTTTGGTGCGACCTCGCACATGACGTCGGACGCCGGTAACCTCTCCCGTTCCCATCCCGCTCACAACTTCATTCCTTCCACCATCGTTATAGGTAACGGATCACTGCTACCAGTCACCTCCACTGGTTCCACTAGTCCTGGCTCTCTTCATCTTACTAATGTTCTTATCACTCCTCACCTTATCAAGAATCTTATTTCTGTTTGTCAATTCACTACTGACAACAACTGTTCCGTTGAGTTTGATCATGTTGGTTTTTCTGTCAATGATCTTCGTTCTAGGAACGTAATCACCAGGTGCAATAGCACCGAACCTCTCTACCCTTGAGTCTGCCGGTGTCTACCTCCCCTCCGTGCGCACTTGTCGCCTGTGCCTCTGCCTCCTTTTGGCATCGTCATCTCGGGCACCTTGGCCCTGAGTCCTTGTCTTACCTTGCTAGTGCGTCCGCCATTGCTTGTCATAATGGACCCACCGACACAATCTGTCATGTGTGTCAACTTGGTCGTGTGCGTCTACCTTTTGCTACTTCATAGTCTCATGCTCTCAGGAATTTTGATTTAGTTCATTGTGATCTTTGGACCTCGACTGTCGTCAGTGTGTTCGGTTACAAATACTACTTGATTATTCTTGATGATTGCTCACATTATCTTTGGACGTTTCCTTTACGCCTGAAATATGATACTTTTGCCACTATCTCTCACTTTTTTCTTACATTGCTATTCAGTTCACCGCTAAGATCAAGAGTATTCAGTGCGATAATGGCCGTGAGTTTGACAACTCCACCGCTCGTACTTTTTCCTTACCTATAGCGTTACACTCCGCATGTCATGTCTATATACCTCTCAGCAGAATGGTAAGGTCGAACGTATTATTCATTCCAATAATAACATTGTTCGATCTCTTAAGTTTCAGGCCAGCCTCTCTTCCTCTTACTAGGTTGAGGCTCTTTATGTCGCTACCTACCTTCTCAATCGTCAACCCACCAAAACTCTTAATTTTTCCACACCTTTTTGCGATCTTTGGTGTTTCCCCCTCCTACTCTTAGCTTCGCGTTTTTTTTGCTGCAAGTGTTACCTGAACCTTTCTGCGATCGCTCCTCACAAACTTTCTCCTCGCTCCACCATATGCGCGTTTCGCTACTCGTTCGAACACAAGGGATACCGATGCCTCGATTTCTTCTCAAATCAGGTCATCATCTTCCGTCATGTTACGCTTGATGAGCCCTTCTTTCCCTTTACCGAGCTCGTCGCTCTACCCTCTCCCACTGCCCTCGATTTTTTGTTGGAGCTTGATCACACGCTAATGCCCATTGGTCCTCAGCATCTTGCAGGTCCTGGTGCCCCTCCTAGTGTGGTGCACCCGCCCGTGCTCCTACCAGCCGTGGCGTCCGACGGTGTTGCCTCTCCTGCGTCGGTTGTGCATGGCCCCAGTGTGCCCGTAGCACCAGATGTCGTGCGCATTCCCAGCGCGCACGTAACACCGGCAAGCAGCGTTCCTCCTGGGCCTGGGGTTGTGGTAGCACCCAGTGCTCTAACCGTGGCTCCTCCCATGTCAGTCGAAGCACACGGTACTCCTACTGGTCTACCAGTTGGCCCGCCAACTCCCAGCAGGGTTGTTCTCCCGCAGCTTCCCCTAGGTGTTGTGCCGCTCCAACCGGTCAACAACTCCCATGCTATGGTGATTGGTCGCAAGCACGATTTTCGACAACCGCTCACCCACATGAACCTTCATGCCGCCAATCTGTCTCTTGTTACGATCACATACTGGGCTGCTCTTGCCAACCCTAATTGGCGTGGTGCCATGGAGGAAGAATATGCTACTCTTCAGGTCCAACAACGCATATGATATTGTTCCATGGCTATCCAATGCCAATGTGGTCACTGGGAAGTGGATTTTTCGGCATAAACTCAATTCGGATGGCACTCTTGCCCGTTATAAGGCTCGATGGGTTCTTCGTTGGTTTCACACAGTGTTCTGGTGTTGATTTTGATGAAACTTTCAGTCATGTCGTCAAGCTGATCACTATTCACATAGTTCTCTCTCTGACCCTATCCCGGGATTGGCCTATCCACCAGCTGGATGTTAAGAATGTGTTTCTTCATGGCACACTATCGAGATACTGTCTTTTGTTCGCAGTCGGCTGGATTTGTGGATTCATCTCGCCCAGATTACGTTTGCTGCCTCAACAAGTCTCTCTACGGTCTCAAACAGGTGCCCCGGGCCTGGTACAACTATTTTGTGGCTTTCTTGCTGTCCATCATATTCCTGGAGGCAAAGTCCGACACCTCTCTCTTTGTGTCTCATCGAGGTGGTGACACTGTCTACCTGCTGCTCTATGTGGACGACATTGTGCTGACTGCTTCTTCGGACCGTGTGTTCCGCCAGGTGGTTGCCTCTCTCTAGTAGGCTTTTCTTATGAAGGATCCCGGTCTAATTCATCATCTTTTGTGTGTTTTTGCCAGTCGTCATGATGGCATAATGTTCCTCTCTCAGCGGCAGTATACTATGGACATCCTGGACCGTGCCGACAAGACCGCTTGCAAGCCTTGCAGCACCTATGTCGACACTCACTCCAATGTCTCCTCTGCTGCTAGCACTTTTGTGGCTGATCCAATGTTCTATCGAAGTCTTGTGGGTGCTTTGTAGTACCTCACTTTCCCTTGCCCGAATATTGCCTACACCGTTCAACAAGTTTGCCTCCATATGCATGATCCTCGCGAGCCACACCTCGCCGCCGTGAAGCGCATTCTTCGGTATCTTCGCAGCACCATCGACCATGATCTTCTTCTTCATCGAGTCACCTCTACAGATCTGGTTATGTACTCCGACGCCGATTGGGCTGGTTGTCCCGACACGCGCAAGTTCACTTCAGGCTACGCTGTGTTCCTGGGTGACAATCTCGTCTCCTGGTCCTCGAAGCGGCAACACGCTGTCTCTCGTTCGAGTGCGGAGACTGAGTACCGGGCTGTGGGCAATGCTGTTGCTGAGGCGTGCTGGCTGCGCCAACTTCTTCAAGAGCTTCACAGCACTCCACGCGAGCTACCCTCGTCTACTGCGACAATGTTAGCGCAGTCTATCTCTCAACAAATCCGTTGCAACATCAGCACACTAAACATGTTGATATTGACCTTCACTTTGACCGGGAACGAGTTGGTCTTGGCGATATCCGTGTTCTTCACGTTCTGAAGACATTTTAGTACGCCGACACCTTCACCAAAAGGCTACCTACTTCTGTCTTCACCGAGTTCCGGTCTAGTTTGAATGTCTGTTCCGTCGACGCTCCAACTGCGGGGAGTGTTAGACTCTTCGATTCCTGTTAGACTCGTTGGTTCTTGACTGTTCGGTTCTTGGTCAATACTTAGTGTTAGACTCTTTGGTTCCTGATCCACATTGTAACATTTGGTCTATATATATAATCTTTGGCTTATCAATACATACAATGCGTTTAATTACCTTATATATTTCACTCTCTCAACGTAGAAATTGTCCGGTCTTGGAGACAAAAAAAAAAAAAAAACTCCGACATTTCTTGGTCAAGAGGTATGATCGAGCTTGACCAAACGATCGATCGCCCATTATTCCGAGGTCCCATGCAAGATGCGGATGCAATGATCCATGGTGCATGCTGTCGCGAGTCTTGCAGCAAGCAAGCAATACAACGTCCTGTCGCTTGCTCATATACGCTACATGATATAATTTGCGGTTTGACGAGCAGCTCTACGACCCGGCCGGACGGTCATACTCTGTGAGGAAGAAACAAATTTGGCAGCAGCAGTGCCGGTTCATGGTTGTATCTACCTACTCTGAATTCAACATGCATCATGCATGTAGTACAAAGTACAAGATATGCTTCTATTCGTAGTGATGAAACTGCTTACAAAATTGTTGCGTAGACGGTATACCAACTGATAGGTGAATATCCTATGTAGATGCATGTGGGGGCGAATTTACGAAGGCTTGTCCATCAATTGAAGTTCACATTAGTTTTGCAGCAATTTGTCCTGCTTAGTACTGTATATCCATAGGGGATGCCTTCTATGATGGCACTGATGTAAAAGAAAAGAAAGGCCGAGCTGATCGATTTGATTCTTCCAGCCATGGGCGATCGAGCAAAATTAGCTGTTGGTTCAAACAAGAAAGAGGAAGCTAGGCAACAAGCAAGTGTGAAGCAGAGCATAAAAAAGCCAAAGACAAGAGCAAGTGGAGGTCACTCACTTTGATAGAATGTTACACATAAAGAATCCCCGGGGGAATAAGGTGTAGTAGCAGTAGCACGTTGGAAGGAATAATGCCAGGGCATTGGAGCGGCCAGTGACGCACAAAAAGAGAAGAGGGAGTACCAGACTACTAGTACCATGTACCAACTCCAGGCTCCAGTGTCCCCTGATTCCAGGCTGATCGCATCCAGAGCTCGCTCACGCCTTTCCAATGGCCAGCTTCCGGTCCATCCATAGGTCTAGGGCTCGTGAAAGTCTAGACGAGAGCCACGTCACGCACAGGGAGCGCTGTCTCCTCGTTGATTATTTATCTGTAGGAGGAGCACTGTTTGTCCCTGCAGTAAGTAGCAGCAGGGCGTAAGGATCAATGATGCCTTCGGGTTTTAGCTCGAGACGTTTCGTGATGAATTCGTGATGGTTTGTTTGTACGTGTTGCAGCGTGTCTGCTTGTGATGTGTTTGGGTGGGAGCTGGCTAGCTGGTGAAGCGTTTCATTTCTGACAGGACTTGGGTTTTGATTCGTCGGTGTATCATGTATATGGCATGTAGAATTGAATTCAAACGCCCGCGGTTGTACTAGATGGGTTTGTTTCAACCGGTCATTCTGCCGGTTCCTTCAGATTCGCACTCAATGTTTTCGTACCGCCGATTGATCAAACCAGTTCAGAGAAAAGTTGTCGTGTTATGAATTTGGCTCCAAGCCCTCCTACGAGCCTATGACACCGCTTTAATCATGGTTCAGGTCGACAAGTCTAAAAAAGAAAATGGTTCGGCCGACCGTTAGGCTCTTCGGTTCCGGTTAGACTCTTTGATTTTCGACTCTTCGATTTTTGGTTCACATTTAGTATTATACTCTTTGATTCTTTTCCATACTGTAATCTTTTATCTATATATATATATGTAACCGTTGACTTATCAATACATACAGTATGTGTAATTGCCATAAATATTCCAATATCTGATGGTATCAGAGTGGATCGCACCTGCGACCGCACCTTTCCGCTAATCCCGCCGCCATAGGCAGCGAAGATGACACCGCTACCGCCGCACGCCGCGAGCAGCAAACCGCCGCCAAAGCACGACGCGAGTAGGAGGCTGCCGCCACCGCCGCACGCCACGAGTAGGAGGCTGCGCAGGCACTGGCCCTCTCCGAGGCCGCCACCATTGCTTCCCTCCATGCTCAGGCATACACCGTTCTCAACACCAAGGCTCTCGTCCCTATCGCTCTCGACATCGCCTCTCCGAGTTACAACAAATGGGCGGCCTCTTCTTCGTCACCCTCAGCAAGTACGCCCTCTCAGACCACGTGCTCTCCGACGACGCCCACCCCGACATCGCAGACTGGGTCCGTATGGATTATTTCGTTCTCTCTTAGCTCTACGGCACCATCTCCGCCGAACTTCTCGAGATCGTGATGACTCCTACCTCCACGGCGCGGCTCATATGGGTGAGCCTCGAGCAACAGTTCATTGGCACCATTGCTTCCCTCCATGCTCAGACATACACCGTTCTCAACACCAAGGCTCTCGTCCCTATCGCCCTCTCGGAACAAATGGCGGCCTCTTCTTCGTCACCCTCGGCAATCGCTCTCGGACCACGTGCTCTCGACGGCGCCCACCCGACATCGCAGACTGGGTCCGTATGGATTATTTCGTTCTCTCTTAGCTCTCGGCACCATCTCCGCTTCTCGAGATCGTGATGACTCCTACCTCCATCATATGGGTGAGCCTCGAACAGCAGCTCATTGGCACCATTGCTTCCTCCATGCTCGTGATGACTCCTCAACACCAAGGCTCGGCTCATATGGGTGAGCCTCGAGTTACAACAAATGGGCGGCCTCATTGGCAACCCTCGAGACGCGTGCCTTGTACTCAGACACGGAGTTTCACAACTTTGTCGTATGGATTACCTCTCCATCTCCGACCATCTCCGCAACTTCAAGAGTATGGCTCGGCGCCCATCGGCAACTTGGGGAGACGTGCCTTGCGCGATCGCACCTTTGTTCTGACCTCTCCTTCTACCGCCCCGAACACGATGGTTCGCCTACATGAAGCGGTCGCACCTTTGTTCGCGGCAAAAGTCGTTCCCCTCGTTCATCGAGACCCACCTCGATCTGTTGCTCGAAGAAATTACGATGTCGTCATGCCCCTACACACTCTCCATAGCCCTCATCGCCACGACCCCTATCGGCAATGGGGGTCTCGGCGGTGGTGTCTCCAGGTGGTAGCGGCGTGTCCGACAGTAGCTCCATTGCCGCACCCCAAGGCGCTCTCTCCGGCGGCACCAGCAGTGGCAGGGGCGGCTCCAGTCAACGTCGTCGCCACAGAAATGGCAGCAGCAACCACAAGACCAGCGACGAAGGTGCGGGTGGTCACTCCAGGAGCAGCACCTTTGGTTGGCCGCCCTCCTTCTACAACCCTAGACCGACACCATCCAGGTGTTGCCCGGGCAACTCCATCCACGCCACACCCCTGGCCTCCTCGGTCCTCGTGTCCCTAGCGTGCCCACCCAGCCGCGCCCTGGTGGTGCGCCTCTGCCGCACGCGTTGGCGGCCGACCAACTCCAGGGCGGCTACATGCTACCCTCGTACTCGTCGTCGTGGCCTTCTCGGGTTGATCCGGGTCCTGCGCCTCCCGGTCTTAGTCCATGGGATCAGCAGTCATTGGCAAACTCCTTCAACACCATGACTCTTACTTCCCCGCCGACCACCGACTCGTACATGGACTCTGGTGCGACCTCACACATGACGTCGGATGCCGGTAACCTCTCACGTTCCCACCCCCCTCACTCCTTCACTCCTTCCCACCATCGTTGTCGGCGACGGGTCACTGCTACCCGTCACCTCCACCGGTTCCACTAGTCTTGCTCTCTTCATCTTACTAATGTTCTTGCCACTCCGCACGTTATCAAGAATATTGTTTCCGTTCATCAATTCACCGCTAACAACAATTATTCCGTTGAGTTTGACTCTATTGGTTTTTCTGTCAAGGATCTTCGTTCCAGGAACGTGATCACCAGGTGCAATAGCACCGGGCCTCTTTACCCCTTGCGTCTGCCGGTGTTTGCCGCCCCTTCGTGTGTACTCGTCGCCGGTGCCTCCGCCTCCCTTTGGCGTCGTCGTCTCGGGCACCTTGGCCCTGAGTCTATATATCGCCTTGCTAGTGCGTCCACCATTGCTAGTGATAATGGACTCGCCGACACTATATGTCATGCGTGTCAACTTGGTCGTCATATGTGTCTACCTTTTGCTACTTCACAGTCTCGTGCTCTCAATAATTTTGATTTAGTTCATTGTGATCTTTGGACCTCGCCTGCCGTCAGTGTGTTCGGTTACAAATACTACTTGGTTATTCTTGATGATTGCTTGCATTAGCTTTGGACGTTTCCTTTGCGCCTGAAACATGATACTTTTGCCACTATATCTCACTTTTTTTTCTTACGTTGCTACTCAGTTCAGCACTAAGATCAAGAGTATTTAGTGCGATAATGGCCGTGAGTTTGACAACTCCATCGCTCGTACTTTTTTCCTTACCCATGGTGTTACACTCTGCATGTCATGTACATACACCTCTGTAGGATCAAGGATAACCGACTAAAGGGGGGTGAATAGGAGGTTTCTAAAATTTCTAGATCAAATTACTCAAATTAGCAAGATACACTAAGCAAAGATATTTATCACAAGCTATGAGCTACAAAATTAAGTGCAATAAGTAAAGACAAGAATTAACCGCACAAGGACAAGGAGGTTTTTCCCGTGGTATCGAAGATTTGTCAATCTTCACTAGTCCACGTTGAGGAAGCTTGATTCACTCAAGCCGGCTCCACAAATTAAGCCTTCCCTCGTAATCACTTGGTTGTTCTTCCTCCTCTCCGGAGTTGGTGAACACCGACCAATCACAACCGGCGACGGGTCTCTTCACAAGCTTCTCGAAGAGATCACCGCGCAACCTCCGCCAAGTCGTCTAGGTGCCGACAAGCACCAAGAGAATATACCTTGACCTTCACTTGACGGCAATCAAGAGCCAAAGGATCAACTAATAATGCAATGCTCTTATTTTTGCTCACAACCTCACAAATGTGTGCAAAGAGAGTAAATGAGGAGTGAGGGGAGTGCTTAAAGCTCAAATGAATTGAATGAATGCTCAGCAACACGTTCTTGAGCTGGTGGGGGTGCATTTATACCCCTCACAACCAAATATAACCGTTATGCGTAAAATCGAGACAAAACTCGAGAAATCGGAACTTCCGCCGTGTAAGGTGCGGAACTTCCGCTCTTCAATCGAGTGCCTTTATAACGGTCATTACGGTGAGCATTAAATGCTCTGATCTAGCCGTTGGATTTATGTGCGGAACTTCCGCCAACTAGATTTCGGTTCTTAGATAATCGGAAGATCCGCTTATTCCACAATGGAACTACCGCACTTGCGTAAACGGCTAAGTCCCCAAAAGGGTGCTCTCGAAAAAAGCGGACCGCAAATATTTTGGAGCAACCGATAATCGAACTTCCGCAGTATCATTGCGGAACTTCGCGCTTAAAATCGGCTAAGTCCCAGCGGATGCTCTCTGGAAAAATCAAACCGCAAAGTTTTCGGAGCAACCGATAATCGGAACTTCCGCTCGTATCATGGCGGAACTTCCGCGCTTCGAGAAATCGGCTAAGTCCCGAAAACGGTTGCTCTCTGGAAAAATCAAGCCGCAACCTTTTCGGAAGAACCGCACAGCGGAAGTTCCGCAGTATCAACGCCGGAACTTCCGATTGTGTACTGAGAAGAAGATTTTTCTTTTGAAACCAGACCAAAAGAACATGCATGATCCTAAGTTGATCCAAAGGCATAATGAGATGCTTTCAAGCTACTAGACAAGCTCCCCCTTAATAGTACGATATTTATCCTAAAATCCGGTCTTCCTCCATACTCCAAAGACCGGTAAAATTCAAAAGGGGTCCTAGTCTATTTGTACCTTGCCTTTGAGATCAACTCCATCTTCTCAACATTCTTTGACATGTAGCTCCTTGGTTTCACTTTGTCATTTGGGACTATGCCTTGTAATCACTTCAACAAACATATTAGTCCCATATTCACATAATGTCATTAATTACCAAAATACATTTTTAGAGGCCTAGATGCTTTCAACCTCTCGGTAGAATGGCAAGGCCGAACGTATTGTTCGTTCAACTAATAACATTGCTTGGTCTCTTATGTTTCAGGCCAGCCTCCCTTCCTCTTACTGGGTTGAGGCTCTTCACGTCACTACCTACCTTCTCAATCATTAACCCACCAAAACTCTCAATTTTTCCACACTTTTTTTTCGCTCTTTGGTGTTTCCTCCTCCCACTCTCACCTTCGCATTTTTGGCTACAAGTGTTACCCGAACCTTTCTACCATCGCTCCTCACAAGCTTTCTCCTCGCTCCACCATGTGCGTGTTTCTCGGTTACCCGTCCGAACACAAGGGATACTGGTGCCTCGATCTCTCCTCAAATTGGGTCATCATCTCCCGTCATGTTACGTTTGACAAGTCCTCCTTTCCCTTTGCCGAGCTCGCCGCTCTGTCCTCTCCCACTGACCTCAATTTTTTGTTGGAGCTTGAACACACGCAGATGCCCATTGGGCCTCAGCATCTTGCAGATCCTGTTGCCCCTCCTAGTGTGGCGCACCCGCCCGTGCTCCTACCGGTCGTGGCCCCTGACGGTGCTGCCTCTCCTACATTGGTTGTGCACAGCCCCAGTGCGCCCGTAGCATTCGATGTCGTGTGCATTCCCAGTGCCCATGTAACACCGGCCAGCAACGTTCCTTCTAGCACCACAGTTGTGGTAGCACCCTGTGCTCAGACCGTATCTCCTCCCGTGGTAGTCGAAGCACATGGTACTCCTGTCGGTCTACCAGTTGGCCCCCCAACTTCCAGCGGGGTCGTTCTCCCGCAGCTTCCCCCAGGTGTTGTGCCGTTCCAGCCGATCGACAACTCCCATGCCATGGTGACTCGTGGCAAGTACAGTTTTTGACAGCCGCTCACCCGCATAAACCTTCAAGCCGCCACTCTGTCTCTTGTTCCAACCATATATCGGGCTGCTCTCGCCGACCCTAATTGGTGCGATGCCATGGAGGAAGAATACACTGCTCATTAGGCCAACAACACATGGGATCTTATTCCACGACCATCCAATGCCAATGTGGTCACTGGGAAGTGGATTTTTGGGCATAAGCTCAATTCGGATGGCACTCTTGCCCGCTATAAGGCTCGATGGGTTCTTTGTGATTTCACACAGTGTCCTGGTGTTGATTTTGATGAGACTTTCAGTCCAGTCATCAAGCCAGCAACTATTCACACAGTTCTCTCTGGCCCTATCCTAGGATTGGCCTATCCAGCAGCATGGATGTTAAGAATGTGTTTCTTCGTGGTACACTCTCAGAGACTGTCTTCTGTTCGCAGCCGTTTGAATTTGTGGATTCATCTCGCCAGATTACGTTTGCCGTCTCAACAAGTTTCTCTACGGTCTCAAATAGGCGCCCGGGCCTGGTACAACTGTTTTGCGGCTTTCTTGCAGTTCCTTTGATTCCTGGAGGGAAAGTCCGACACCTCCTTTGTGTCTCATCGAGGAGGTGACACTGTCTACCTGCTGCTCTATGTGGACGACATTTTGCTGACTGCTTCTTCGGACCGTGTGCTCGGCTAGGTGGTTGTCTCCCTCAAGCAGGCTTTTTTTATGAAGGATGTCGGGCTACTTCATCATTTTCTGGGTGTTTGTTAGTCGTCATGATGACATCATGTTCTTCTCTCATCGGCAGTATACTCTGGACATCCCGAACCGTGCTGACATGACCGCTTGCAAGCCTTGCAGCACTCTTGTCGACACTCACTCCAAGGTCTCCTCTACTGCTGGCACTTCTGTGGCTGATTCGACGTTCTACCGAAGTCTTGCAGGTGCTTTACAGTACCTCACTTTCACTCTCCTGGATATTGCCTACGTCGTACAATAAGTTTGCTTCCATATGCATGGTCCTCGCAAGCCGCATCTCGCCGCCATGAAGCACATTCTTGGTTATCTTCGTGGCACCATCGACCACGACCTTCTTCTTCACCGAGCCATCTCTACAGATCTGGTTGTCTACTCCGATGCCGATTGGGCTGGTTGTCTGGACACGTGCAAGCCCACTTCAGGCTATGATGTGTTCCTGGGTGACAATCTCGTGTCCTGGACCTCGAAGCGGCAACACATTATCTCTCATTTGAGTGTGGAGGCTGAGTATCGGGCTGTGACCAATGCTATTGCTGAGGCGTGCTGGCTGCACCAACTTCTTCAGGAGCTTCACAACACTCCACATCGAGCTACCCTCGTCTACTGCGACAATGTCAGTGCGGTCCATCTCTTAACAAATCCGGTGCAACATCAGTGCACTAACACATGTTGAAATTGACCTCCACTTTGTCTGGGAACGAGTTGGTCTTGGCGATATCCGCGTTCTTCACATTCCGACGACATCTAAGTACGCCGACATCTTCACCAAAGAGCTACCTACTTCTGTCTTCATCGAGTTCCGGTCCAGTTTGAACGTTCGTTCCGCCGACGCTCCAACTGCAGGGGGTTGCTAGACTCTTCGGTTCCTGGTCCACACTTAGTGTTAGACTCTTTGGTTTCTAATCCACATTGTAACCTTTGATTTATATATATAATCTTTGACTTATCAATACATACAGTGTTTATAATTATTCTAAATATTCCACTCTCGTGGACAAGGTTACCTTAAATGCAGCTACGCATTGACCAATGTCATCAAGCCATCACATAGGCCAGCTTTTTAGCAGATAGGGTGACGCTAATTGTATACTACTGTATTCCCCTGGGAGCAATCATACCATATGATCATCCTGTTATATGTTGCTGCAAGTTCTCTGCGATTTCTGAAATTATACTCTTCTTTTTTTAGAGGATGGAGATTCTGAAATCTGAATCCTTGCATTCCCGTAGCCGAAAAGGAGTCCATGGGCCTCAAATGCATTAAAAAAAAGAACTCAACAAACCCCGTATATAAGGTTGTCAGAATTGTGACATTCGAGATTCTTTAGCATAATCGTAAATCGTAGGATCGATATAGAATCTAAGATTCTATCTGATTCTACCAAAAAAAAAAATATTTTCTTAAATTATATCTTAGCACTCCTACATTTTTAAAACTACATTTTTAAAACTTTTATTTTCTAAAATGTAGTGCAAAAGAAAGATCATTTGTTATTTATGCAAAGTATAATAGGCATGAAGAAATAAAAAGTAAAAAATTACAATAAAAGGGACATGCAAATAATTATTTGTAATAAATCGGATAGGATTGTATGAAAATCTAATCAATCTTGTAATTTTTTTTTGTTAAAATCATAAAAATATTAAAATTCTATCAAATTAAGACTCTACCGTATGATCGGATCGGTCCTGTCAAACTGGGACGTGGAAACACAGGACTGTATGACTGTTATGTCTTTGCAGCTTCAGACGAGTCAGAGACAACTTCGGACACGAACCGAACAACCAGTATCACTCTCAGGAAGCCCGCATAACACAATCTGAAGATAACGCACACAACGAAACCATTGCTAAAACATATTGTCTATTATCCATTTGTCTTCTGATTAATACAGATAGCTACCGGTTTCACTTCCAATACTCAAGATTCACATGAACTGTACCTCTCGAGCTGCAAATATAAATTAATCATTTTTCTTCTTACATTGCTGACAAAGAAACGATCGCACTACCATAGAAGTTAGCAGGCTGTTAACCAAACCCAGGAGGCACATCAGGATCCTCATCGTCGTCATCCCCCAGGTTGCCAACGGCAACTGGCTCACCCTCCTTTGGTTTCACTTGGTCGTGATTCTCTGCATTCAATGGCTGCTGCTGCGGTACTATGCGCTGATGGTCACTGAAACCAAATCCTGGTGGTTCCTCTGGATCATCATCTTCCAACTGGACTGTAACAGAAGCTGGTGCTTTTGCTGGCAAAACTTGCTCCTCTTTGCCATTGCTCTTCAGCTTCTTGGAAGAAGGCTCAATGTCCTGTTGCTGTTCAGGGTTCATTATCCTCTTGTAGACAGCTTCTACAGTTCCCCGGATATCAGTTTCATTTGACTGGATGACACTCCATACCTCATCTGAGATTTGACCCATTATTTTGCTCCTGATTTGGAAGCACAGTGTAATAACGGATTAAGTTACTGATATCCAATACAGAGTAGTAAGACAATATTTTTAAAACCTTAAAACCAGATATAGTGTCCCAGATTACCCAATATCTTGAAAAATCGCATCAGAAAGATCTTTTAGTTTTAACCTTTCAGAGCCATCTTCATTTACTACCATGGACTGCTTTACCTCTGTGATAATGTTGTTGCGTAGCACCTCCTGCAAGAAAATAACTTGCCATCAACTTATAGAAAAACACAGTACTAAAGATTTTTATTTGGTGCACAACAATATGCTATTAGGCTACAGTGTACAAATAAGGACGATATTGAGCAAGGTGCTAACCATGTTTACAGGCTATATAATACCCACCAGCGTGGTGCAGCATAAAAATTATCACACAGATTTCATACTCTAGGATATAACTAATGCAACACAAGACTACATGAAATCGGTTAAAAAAGCAAAATAAGGTTGAAAGGACCAGAGGTACAATGTCCCAAAGTAAGAACATAATTGTGCTAGAGTTGAAATATAGCAACAACGTACTACTTCAAACACCAAAAACCAGACAACATATAGTCTTGGTACCAGGAAACCTCTATTAGTCAGCTTACATATAAAAAAAAAGACTATTTAAGGACGGGGCACTTTCATGAGACAATGTAAGAGTAGATGCCACTGGAACACAATTTGAGATGAAGTTGCTCACCTGGCTATCAGCATGACTCATATTTACTGATAAAGACACAAAGCAAATCTGTGTACTGAATCCCTCACATATATATGTCAATAGATGACTTGATAATAATTATGCAACGTCACCAAAGCTTTGCAATGTAGTAACGATGATACCAAGTGTTCCCAAAAGCCATGGTACACTGACCGGAACAATCGGTTTCGATTAAATTGGAGTGCTAGCTACTGTTGGTTTTGATGATCCTGCATGTCACATGAGATTATCAGGATTATCAATGAAAGTGATGGGGGTAATTTGAGTGGTTATCTCTAGTTCCCAAGTCAACCATGTTGAAGCAGCAACCACATGAGGTGGAACCAGACTGGTACGAACTTCGGTTCGATGTGAAAAGCTGACGGAATTATTTAAGACGCTGGTTCTAGCTGTGCACTACTCAGCATTCATTCCACCCTAATTTGAACCATCTTTGGAATGTGAATCAGGCAATCAGTAGCCACCCTCTATTTATTGGGTAATTCAAATTAGCACTTCAATTATAGTCCTCCATCAATGCTGAATCGCACACCTGCTGCACGTGAGTTGGGAGAGGTAGGGCCTGACATTTCCATAGTCCTAATACGGCAAAAAGCATTGGTCTCTCACGGTGACTTGGTGGGATGCATATGTGCTGTACTTGGGGGCCAAATTTTCACATCCTCAGGTGTTGAAATATAGCTAGGGCAAAAAACATGCAAGCGCATGTGAAGACACTCCTCACAATTCAAGCTTCCGTTTTTCCCATGCAAACTAGTACTTTAAAACTTCAGAACATATCTACATGTATCAGACAGAAATAAACACTAGGAAGTAAGGACTTTCCATTCTAAAAAAGGGTACCATTCATCATGCAACTATTTACAAACTTCCTTTACAAATGCAGCAAAGGTAAACATAAAAACACAAGCTAAAAAGTTCCTTATGTTCAAAGCTTTCTCCTACCATATCTGCAGGTTCTAAATGCTTTGTAACTAACAGCTACAAACATATAATTGAAGCAAACCATTTCAGGACTTTACATTTGACTCCATTCTAGATAAAACTCCATTCCATAACCTGGGGAATTCATGGATTCAAAACTGATCCAACCACGCATTCAAACACAGCATTACGAAACTTAACAAAACAAACACAAGAACGTCCATTGCAGTTCACCTAAAGCTGACACAATGCAGGAGGATCTAGGCCTAATCCAAGCTCCCCATGAATGATTTCTGCAAAAGCCAAACCCCAAATTGCCTATGCTGTCCACATGAAACCTAGCAAAAGCAGGATCGATTAAATTCTCAACGAGGGTCCAATCTAAGGCGATCCCTTTAGAACACCATAAATCCTAGCACAGCAAATCGACCCAATGTAGGACGAGTTCTACCCTCTCCATGAATCGGGTAATATAGATCCACCGGAGAATTCCAAGTAAAGGAGTGGTCTTTACACGCCAAAGTTCCATGGCGTGGGGCTAGCAAAAGCGGAATCAAAATTGTAAGATAAAGGATTTGCGGGGTGGGGGCGTTGGGGAGCTTACGTTGTCCTTCACCTTGCGGATGATGGCGCGGCGGAGGGCGTCGAAGTCGCCGTCGTCCTTGAGCCGCCCCACCACCTCCGCCGCCGTCGGCAACCGGCGCAGGCCGAAGCCGTCGAGATCGCCCATGGGAGCGAGGCAGAGAGGCGGCTGCAAGCCTCGAACCCTAACAGGAGAAAATTGTGAGTTCTGGAGAGATCGAAACTCGCGAGCACGAGGAATATGCTGTGGACGGGTGTGAAGCTAGACCTTCACAATTTAATGGCAGTTTACGGTGTTAGCATTTTTGCTAACTAGTGATTAGTGATTACAAACGCTGTCCCACCACAGGAACCACGGTGCTTGTAATTCAAAGCAGGATTTAGTTTGAAAGCCCATATCTTATCCTCAACTCTTTCGTAGTTTAATTTCCGTCCCGATCTCTAGCGACATTTAAAATCCGTCCTTCAAGACTTCAACTCTCAAAACCAGGTAGAAGCGTGGGACAACGATATCCATAGTGGTAAACAACCTTGTTCGGCGATGAAGCAATGGCGGTGGAGTCAACTATCATAGTTTTGGATTCTTGATGTCGAGCTCACTCTCGGGGTGATCTAAGAGGTTAGCGGCTGAGGTTGGAGCTACTGCTGCCACACCCCGTAGTCCCTCCCTCGGTCCCACCTATGTTGACAACAGCAGGATTTCACCCACTACGCTCGTGGTCTCCTTGCCCCATCTATGGAATTGTCGTCGCCACCGTTCTTCTTCTCTTTTTTTAAAGAAAAATTTATCTATTCTTTGCTCTTTCTCCTTTTATCTAATTGTATGTAGATCTGATCGGGACTATGCTATTGTGATTCTTGGACAACTAGGTGAGGATGAAGAGGTGGATGATGGTGGGCTTGTTCCAACAAAGGATGCGATAGGAGATGGTGATGGAGACGGAGTTGGTGAGGATGACGGGGAGCATAGTCATGGCCGCAAAGGCAGTCAAGCAGGAGAGAGAAGAGATGGAAGAAGAGGCAGGGAATAGGGCTAGCTATTGAGCCGGCTCAGCTATGAAAACTCAGCTCAGCTCAAGCTGTTTATGAGCGGCTCGCGAGCCGAGATGAACTAAGCGAAGCATTAACAAGATGTCACACGCTACAAGCAATATGATGACAGTATAGGTGAAAATGTAGCTAATTATATAACATACAAGTACAACATAGGCAATTAGAAAGGAGTCGATTAACAATCCTAACAATTTCTAGTTTAAAAATATGCTAACATGGTTACATGGACATACAATAATTTAAATATCCAGCTAATTAAAAGTCTTCCACATCAAAAGACATCACTCGTACATCCAAGTTTAATAGTCCAATTACAACTGTGAAAATAGTTAACAATCTGAGCAGCTCATAACGAGCTGATGAATAGCTCATAAGCCAGCTCGACTCGGCTTGTTAAGAGATAAGTTAAAAGTTAGGAAGGAGGCTTGGCCTGAGCCATAATTGCTCAGGCAACGCGCGAGCTGAGAGCTTTTTTTCTGATCCTGGTGGGGAACGAGAGAAAAAGGAGGCAAACACGTGGGTCCCATAACTCTATTCTTAAATCATCAGGCCGCACAAGCTCATATGGCAACTAGGATGCCAAACGACCCATGGGACCAGCTTAGGGATGTAATTTGTATTAGGTTTGATATTTGGGGACGAAAATTAAATAATTTTGGGGTTGGGGGATAAATTAGGCTCTGAGAAGAGTTGGGGACCAAAAGTGGACCCCCCCCCCTCTTTCAGGCTCTGTTTGGAAAGCAGCCTAATTTCTACAGGAATGGTATTGTTTCACCTGAAATTCTTGCGTTTACATGTCTCAAAGGACAGGGGAAAAAAATGGCAGGTAACACATGCGTCGAATTTCGTAAGGGACCAGATTAGAGCACCAGGAAGGAAATCTTGGAACTATGTCGAAGGCAATCAATCTACGGAAAAAGGACAATGTATAAACCTTCAAGACATCGGATCTTATAGTATGGAGTAATGATTAGCACGCGGATGTTTGGATCCATATCTGACACATATTATGGGCTTACATTTTGCTTTAATCGACAGACAATTGTCCCATCAAACAACTCGGAGATCATCAGGCAAGTGAGAAACAAGCTACCCTTTATCTTGATACGGATGCATGATGCTTCAGCTTGCAAACAGCAAGCACAGCCAGATAGTTCAGAGTCTACCGAGCGCGCATTTCAGGTTTACATCTTACAATAGTCATAAGTTTCATGTCGAATGGCAGATGTTCAATCCAACACTTCGGAGAACTGAATCACGACCAGAGATATTCGCTTGAGAAGCAGTTGGATTTCTTCTGCTCATGCCTTCAAAGTTTCTGTCTAGAAA
Organism: Hsuehochloa calcarea; assembly: GCA_036346395.1. Lineage (NCBI taxonomy): Eukaryota > Viridiplantae > Streptophyta > Magnoliopsida > Poales > Poaceae > Hsuehochloa > Hsuehochloa calcarea. The sequence goes on from CM070597.1 coordinate 36,858,886, forward strand.
ACGAGTGGAATTTTAACGGCTGAAGCGCTCTGAAATCGACTTTGGTATGAGGCTGGTTGTGCTAGATTGTTTCTCTAGCCTGTATCAAGTAATGAACAATGCTGTTAGAATTAGACATGAGCATGCACGCAAGATATGGTGAGTAAGAACCTTGCAATCTCTTCAACAGATTTCATTATTTGCTCCGAACTTGTTTCAATCACCTGTCCCCCCAGTATCATTTCATCCAAAATTGTGTGCAGCTGCATTTGATATTGCAATGAGCAAAAGAAGAATGGTGGTCATCCTTAAGTAGTATTACCCATGATCATGACAGAAGAAAAGACTGCTGGGATGAATCGTTGGGATTTTTGTCTCAAAAAAAGTGTGCCTCTCCCTCTTTATATATACACTTCCAACCATTACATGGTGTAGACAATACAGAAAGCAGGGGGCAGCAGCACCATAGGCATCAGTGATCACTTCCAGTCAATTTGTTGAAATCCTAGAAAAGACTTGTCATTTGGTAATTACTTGTGTTTCCTATAGAATTTCGTACAAAATTACCGCCTCAGTTATGCTTTTGGACCTTGGTTGAGATTTAAGCACTGTAATAGCTTTAAGGGGTGTAGATATTGTGAAACTCCCATGACTGCTAGAATGACTTGACATCATTTCAATTCAGAAAACGCTTGTCATTTCAACAATGATAACTTGATTACTAGTGGATACTGATATAGCTAAGCAAAATAATAGGTCTTCTTGGAGTTACATCGAGATATTTGGATTTGCATTATAGATGATCCATGCATAAAAAGGCTAATTCACTAGAGATAACAGCTATTCTGGCAAAATCTGATATCATATTGAAGAAATTGTGCTTTCCACCTTTTTGTTGCTCAATTGTGCTACTACATGCATTTGTGCCACTCAAGGGTCTATGATAAATAGAAACTACAATAGACATGCCTGCATTCATATTTTCAACTTTACCACAGTACTGACTATCCAGAATAAAGGATCAAATCAAGAGAATCATGGTACCTTGTTGAAGTTAAATACAATGTCAAGCTCGCATACATTATTGAAGCATCTGTCCAATGTTTCAACAAAAACTGTGCACAACATAAAATGTGTACATATTAATTGATCCCCTTGAATCATAACTGACAAAAGGAGCTTTACGTGACTTAGACAGAGCATAGAAGAGATGAAAAGTTGTCAGTCAGTATTGGATGGACAAAGGAACACATGTTAACAATGTGCTAGTGCAGTTACACGCATAGAAATTTAGCAACAAATAAAGACTGCATTACAAATACAGAATATAAAATTATAAACAAGAGTGCACAAATACCGAAAGAAGCACCACACTAATGAGAGAAACATACATAAGCTACAGCTGATTCTTTACCAAGACATGTCAAACAAGTATAGGCTGTATAGCAAGATAACACATTGAACAAAATCCGTTGCTCATGCAAATGCATTCTTCTCTTTTTTTCCCCCTTCTTTTGAGCATAGCACAAGCACCAATTAACTCTGGTAAATGAAGGAACCATTGCATCAGCAAGGAGTTAAGTTACCTTGTATGAGATCTAGCATGGCGAGTTCATTCTCGGAGCTATCAAAGACAAAAACAAAGTATACTGTGGCCAAGTGCTTGTAGACCAGTTTCGTTCCCTGCAAATTGCAAACAATAAAATCAAACCTTTATGGCCCTCATACAACTCTTTGGAGGTAAAATGAGCAAAAATATACTTAGATCATTCAGCTTCTTTCCTCAAGTCAATCCAGATTGAACAGAAATCGTAAATCTCGTAACGAAATATCAATTTACATCACAAATAGTTATTTCCAGCAAGGAAAGCTAAAAAAACTGTTCTCCCTTTACTTTCCTCTACAAGGATCTTTCAAGCATGTGCAGTTACTTACATACAGAATGGCAAAGAGTCCAAGATACAAGTTACTAACTAAAGAGAAAGAAAACAAGTGACATCCGGGCAAAGAAATTCCAATATCCACTCTTCGTTGCTAGCATTTGCATACAATTTCTCTCTTGCATAAGATTTACTAGATTAGCCTGGGAGAGGGTTCATTACCGGTCCAAAGATTGCGTTGGCCTCAACGAAATTGCTCACGCTGTCGGGCCTTGCAGAGAGCACTGCAAGAAGAGACTCCACAGCTCAAGGACAGCATCCATACAAAAGGTGATAAGAACAGGAAAGCATCTATACATACATTGGAAGACGCCGCGGACGAGGTCCTGATGCTTCTCGGGGGGCTGCATCCATAAATTAATCCGTGAAACAGAGCATAGTCGCTAAGGTATTTCATCAAGCACATAAAGATCCATGAACGAAGCGGTTCTTGGTGGGGAAATTGACCGAGCACTTGGTGGGTGGGTGAAGAGGGCGTGAAAACAGGAGAGGAGGAGGTGACAGATGGGGAAGGTTCGGAACCTGATAGTTGTAGAACTTGAGAAGGCGGGGCTTGCCCTGCGTGCTGATCACCATCACCGCTTGGATCATGGTCGACGAGGAGGCGGCGGCGAGCGAAACGACGAGATTGCGACGGCTTGCAGGGCGAACACGAGGAGTAAATAATTGGGGACGATAAGTGAACAAACTGAATTATGAATAGAAATATTTATGTAATTGTAATAACAATGAAGGCGCCTGTAGCTCAGTGGATAGAGCGTCTGTTTCCTAAGCAGAAAGTCGTAGGTTCGACCCCTACCTGGCGCGTTGTTATAATTTTTAAGTATTGTTTGTTTTAATTTTTTTGGTTAAGTTTTAAGTTTTTTTCCGACTATTTCCAGTTGTCTATTTGTTTATGAATAAGGGCTTACTTTTTTTTATCTAAGAAAAACTAACTTTGATGTTGTGAGGTAAATATGGTATGCGTTTTGTTATGACATTATGTAGATACTGATAATATGGCAAATTTGGCTCTAAGACATGGTAAAAAATGTGTCATTTGCGAAGGACACCGGAAAATCGACAGTTTGCTTGTGGACACTGTAAAATTGTTGTAATTTGCTAGATCACATCCCATCCGTTAAAACAATCTTATTTTAAAAATGAGGAGAGATAATGAGCATGAAAAAGTCATATTTCCTTAACAAATTAAAGCAAAAATCTAGATGGTTGGACTATCAAGCTGGGATAACCAACTTGAAAAAAAGGAATACGTCCATTTTCCCCTCTTAAACTTTTCAAAAAGTTCATTTAACCCCCTCAACTACAAAACCCGTTTTTAACCCCTTAATCTTTCAAAACCGGGTCAAATAACACACTGAGAAATACGACAATGTGGTGAACCCGTTATGTTCCAAAATAAAATCATAATAAATTCGGACCCAATTCCTTATATAAGAAGAGTGCAAATCTCAAAACATATCGGACAAATGAAATTCGACTATTTTAACAAAAGAAAACAGTCAAACGTTGTTTAGCAAATCTCAAAAATAAATTCGTATAATAAAGAAGAAAGCTTAGCTTCTTCTCCAGGCTCATTCATACGTTACTAGCACACCGTGGAGAGAGAGAGAGCGAAAGGGAGAGAGAGGGAGGGAGACCTTGGAGCCGAGGAGCTCAGTCTGGTAAGGAATTCTGTCCGTCTTAAATCTACTCTCAGTTCTCCAATGGAGTTCTTGGAAAGACAAAGATTTTCATTTGGGTATGGCTATATACTCGTGTGGTGAGAGTTGAGTTAGAACTTAAATTCATTTCTTGTTTTTTGATTCTCCAAAAGCTCCTCTTGTTTGCGTGTGTGGATGTAGAGCCTTATGATTCTGTTAGCTTGTTCGTGTAATCATTGACATCTAGAGGTGCTAGTTCTGATGTTGAGGGCAAATTTGATTAATCTTCCTCTTCTTTCATGTTCCATGTTATAAAAATCTTTAAAAATGGTCAGCAATAGTTTAACCATAATCAAGTAGAGGAAAGAAAAGACCTTTACAGTGCATCCTCTTGGAGTCTCGGTTAAATTCAGAAATTATTTAAGAGTTTCGTGTGTTTCGTCTGAGAAGTTTTTGGATGTTTTCCTATCAATGAAAAACAGATGTTCATCCATTATCCCCTTACATAGAATTATTAGCACATGAGATGTATCAACTAGTATCAAGGACTTGTACTCAAATGCAAATTTACCATGGTGCATATCTCCACTACTGCCTGTAAACCTGTTAACTACTACAACAAAATTGCATTGTTGCAGATGGAATACTCTGAGACGCCCATATCCTGACTGCTCAAATCTCCCCATCCAATCCTAACCTCTCAAGTAACTCAGGTCCAAATTCTCTGAATCATGGGTGAAATTCCAAAATCAGAAGTTGTCAAGTTATTCCAAAATCCTCTTGGCTCAGCCTAAGAGTCTTCTGTTAGCTACGCGGAGTCAGACGAACGCCTTGAACGCTCACGAGAGAATACCAGGGACAGAAAGTTCGGGTGCTGTCAAACTTCTCCAGCCTTTTCTCCAATTTTACTCTCCTTTTATTTTTGACCGAGTGAACCACTACATGCAGAACGTTACAAGCATTGATCCATCTTGATGCTGTCCCACGTCTGCCCATGACTGCTGCACTAATGCACTAATGATTCACTAATGCTACATACTAAAACTAAAAACCGAAACAACACAAATGCAAAAGGAAACGGAAAGACTACTAAATGGAAACGTTACAAGAAAAATCAAAATCAATAGTGCATTGGATTATTCAACAAACACCCCCTAATCCTTGATGCGCTTTCTTGATCTCGATGATGTCGATCCTTGTGCACAGCTCCTGGAACTTGACGTGGCCCAGCGCCTTCGTCAGAATGTCAGCTAGCTGCTCTTCGGTCTTGATATACTCCACCTCAACTTTTTCGTCTTCAACACATTCCCGAATAAAATGATATTGAGTATCTATGTGCTTGCTCTGGTCATGGAATACCGGATTTTTGCTGAGGGAGATCGCCGACTTGTTGTCGACTTTAATGTGGATATCATGGGGATATGTTCCAGATCTTAGGATGATGTGACAATTGGCAATGACGTTTACGGTTTGTCGTTTCATGTGTTTTCGATAAAGTTTCAGAACTGTCAGGCAGTAACCGGTCTGACCGGTCGTAGCATGGCGGTCAGACCGGTCTCAAATCGGTCCAACCGGCCATAGGCGGCGGTCGGACCGGTGAACTTAAAATGTGTTATTTTGAGCTGTGCCAAAAATAGAGTGTGTAGGCAAGAGAGGGGATTCTATTGCACTTGGTCTCATAATTTTTGGAGTCTCGAGTCAAAAGTTATATTGGTTTGAAAATTCCAGCAGGTTTCGGTTTTCCAGATAGAAAAAATGGCTAAGTCCCAGCTGTCGGTCTGACCGGCCTATAGGTGGCGGTCAGACCGGCCAGGGTGGGCAATCAGACCGACCCTAGGGGCGGTCTGACCGGTTTTCACTTTGTTCGTCGCCCGGTGTGGCGGCGATATTCGTGTGTTAGGTCAAAGTCATGAGTTTCAGGGCATATATGTTGTATGATGCATGTTTTGACTAAGATGGGTCAAGTTGTAAAGAACTTGTTCCCAAATTCGGTTTGCTTGTCTATTGTTGTGCAGGTTGCTTGGTGGTCAACGACGGTCAACGGCGAGGATGATCGGGACTAGGCTTGGAGAGCTGATGTCCAGAACGATCAACGATGCCAGGTGAGGTCAATGTACTCAAACGTGGTGCAAGATGGACAAGGGTGACCTATTAGCTAATCCGAGGCGCTAGATGGCGCAAGGTGTAGCTAGTTAGGTCAAGAGGAGATAAAGATGACGCTTTAAAATACGTGCGTATGTGCCCCGTTTGTTTTGGGCCATAACGGAAGCCCAATAGGATCAAACATCTAGAAGGTCTAAGCCTTCACTATAAATAGGAGAGGGTGGTGGCTGCACCTCCACTTCGCCTTTTTGCTATTTTGGAAACCCTAATTTTCTTAGGGAGAGTTTTAGTGGAGGCTAGGGTTTAGAGAGTTTGATGTGATTTTTGTGCTCTTGTATTGAGCATTTTCCTCCATTGATTGAGAGGCTGTAAGCCCATATCATATCAAATCAATCTAGAGAAAGTTTGATCACGTCTTACCTCATTGTGTTCTTTCTCTCTATTTGATGATTTTGGATCTTTCTTTGATCCGTGAGTTTTTGCTTGGTTTCTTCATGTGATCTAGCTTGCTGTGACGTGTGGGAATCTATCTAGGATCATATTGATCATCAATTACCCACGAGCAAGAGCTTTGACCTAGTTTTCATTTTGGCCCGGTTTTGAACCTCTCTTCAATCAAATAGAAAAGGATCGCTATTCTTCCAAGAATTATCACAATCTTCTATTGGAATAGCTTCCTGATATCATAGAGAATGTGTGTTCCAAGTTTCATCAAGTTTGGATTAGTAGATCAAAAGTTTCATCTATTTTCATCTTCGTCATCGGGGTTGTTCTTCTGTTCTGGAGGAAATCGGTCAGACCGCTTAAGGCCAGAGGTCAGACCACCACGGAATCGGTCAGACCGCCAGGGAATTGGTCAGACCGCCCAAGGCCAGAGGTCAGACCGCTAGTGCATTGAATTGTTTCAATCTTTGCTGATTTTGTCCTATCGCTTTGGGGTTTTTATTGGATTCAATATTAGTCTTCCGCTGTACTGATATATTGATATTCATAGCTTCTATAGCTACTGGAGTAAAGTTTTATTGATCCATTATTTGTGAAAAAGTGAGCGTGCTCCTATTCACCCCCCTCTAGTCGCCTTTTCGGTCCAACATTTAAGAATGACACTGCCTGCCTCTTCATTCTTCAAGTCAGCTAGTAAACGAGCAAGCCAGATACCTTGGCAGGCGCCGTTGTCGCCACTATGTACTCGGCCTCGTAAGAGGATAGTACCACAACCTTCTGCTTCTGAGATTGCCAACTGATGGGGTTGCGCCCGAGGAAGAAGAAAATGCCCATCGTACTCTTGCGGTCGTCGACGTCACCGGCCATGTCGCTATCACTGTAGCTGACAAATCGTGGCTCCTCCATCTTCTTTGTGTAACGGCAATCATAGCTCCGCGTACCAGCAATGTACCGGAGTATATGCTTGACTGTAGCCAAGTGCTCGGTGGTTGGCGCTTCCATGAAGCCACTTACGTAGCCCACCGAGTACGCGATGTCAGGTCTTGTGTGCACTAGGTACCTCGAGCTCCCGACGATGCTCTAGTAGGTCGTGGCGTTTGTGAGTGGGGCTGAACTTGCCTTGCTCAGCTTGAGCCTCGTCTCCGTGGGAACGTGGCAGGGATTGCAATATGTCATACCGCTCTTCTCAAGAATTTTGAGCGCATATGTAGATTGGTTCAACGTGATGCAGCCATCGAACTAGTGCACTTCGATGCCAAGGTAGAAGCTGAGCAGACTGAGATCGCTCATTTTGAATGAGTTTCCATCCCCCTTTTGAACTTGACGATCTCCTGTGCGTCGGTGCCCGTGATAATGAGGTCGTCGACGTAGACGCCCATTAGTAGCCGTGATGCACCGCTACCGCACATGTACACCGCATGTTCTGATGCGCTCCGCTGAAACCCAAGCGACAACAAACAACTATCAAGCTTGGCGTTCCACGCTCCGGCGTCTGCTTCAGGCCGTAGAGAGCCTTGTGGAGCCTCAACACCTTTTGTTCACGGCCCTCGACCTCAAAACCAGGAGGTTGGGCGACGTAGACCTCCTCGTCGAGCGCGCCGTTGAGGAACGCCGATTTGACGTCCATGTGGTGTACTGGCCATCCCTCGTGTGCGGCGAGCGCGATCAGTAGGCGCATGGACTCAAGACGGGCCACCGGCGCAGACACCTCCTCGTAGTCGACGCCATAGCCCTTTGCCACAAGGCGGGCCTTATGCTTGATGACAACGCCTTGGGAGTGCTCCTTCACCTTGAAGACCTATTTCAAGTCAATGGGACGATAACTTGTCGGGAGGTCGGTAAGTTGTCAAGTGTCGTTCTCCTCGATGGAGCTCATCTCCTTGAGCATGGAGCGACGCCAACACTCATGTTTCTCCACCTCGGAGAAGCCAATTGGTTCATCTGTCACTGTCAGGTACAGCTCCTCGAGATCGAGGTCGTGGACTGTAGTCGTATCGTACACGTTAGCCACAGTCCGGTAGCGGCGAGGTCCCTCGTCACCCGTCATGGGCGAAACATCGATGGGAGGTGAAATGAATTCCACCCCACTTTGTGCCATGGGCGTAGGTGTACTCGCTGTTGCTCCGGATGATGGTGTCAGCAGCCCAGGGCTGGGCGCCCGACTGCAACTGCTGGTGTTGACGGCTCGTCACCCCCGTGCGCTTCGGGGTTCTCACCTGCTTTAGGATGTACGATATACTCGACAGTGAATGTCTCACCGGAGTTAACCATAGCAGCCCAGTCCCACTGTGCCGCCTCGTCGAAGACGACGTCGCGTGTCATGTGCACGCGCTTGCCAACGGGGGTCATAGACGCGATACGCCTTGGCGCTAGGCTCATAGCCGATGAACACCATCGGTGTGCTCCTATTGTCGAGTTTCTTCAGGTGCGACTTCACCACCTTGACGTGCGCGACGCAGCCGAAAGTGCGAAGGAAGTGCACCGGAGGCCATGCACCATGCCACGCCTCGTACGACGTCATGTCCTCGACACTATGAGTCGGGGCTCGGTTCAGGATGAACACGGCCGTCGTCACCGCCTCACCCCAATACATCCCCAGCATGCCCTTGGCCTTCATCATACTGCGAGCCATGGTAACCACCATTTGGTTCCGGCGCTCGACGACACGGTTTTGCTGCGGGAAGTATGGCACCGTGAGGTGTCGCTGGACGCCACGATCATCACAGTACTCACCGAATTCAACCGACGTGAATTCACCACCGCGGTCATTGCGGAGGGCGCGCAACATGCGCCCAGTTTCCACCTCAACATCAGTTTGGAAACGCTTGATCACCACCAGCGCCTCGTCCTTCGTCGTGAGCAAGACCAGCCACATGTAGCGGTTGAGGTCGTCGACGAGGAGCAGAAAATATTTCTTCCCGCCGGGTGTGGCCAGTGCGATGGGGCCACAAAGATCGCCGTGCACCAGATCGAGGACGTGCTCCGCGCGGTACTTTCCCTGCTCCAGGAATGGAGTGTGCCGCTGCTTACCGATGAGGCAACTATCGTAATGATCGAAATGATCGATCTGCGGCAGCCCACGCACCATGCCGCGTTGCGCCAACTTCCGTGGCGCTTGGAAATTCAGGTGCCCGTACTTGGCATGCCATCGCCACGCGTCATCACCGCGCCACGCAGACAGGCTGACCGGCTATGCAAGGCTGAGGGTGAGCACATAGAGCCGGTTGCGACTGCGGTTTACCCGCGCAAGTATGCGACGCTACTGGTCGCAGATCGTGAGCACGCCTTCCTGGATGAGCATCTGGTAGCCGTTCTCCTCGAGCTGCCCGAGGCTCACTATGTTACCGCGGAGTCGTGGGATGTAGTACGCCCCCGTCAGCGCACGGTGCTCCCTATTCCGGCAAGTGAACAGGACGGTGCCAAGCCCGTGTATATCCACCACCGAGCCGTTACCGAATTTGACGGAGCCGATGACGCCCTCGTCCATCTTCGCGAAGCTTGCCTGGCACCTGGACATGTGATTGTTAGCGCCGGTGTCCAGGTACCAAGCGTCATCGTAGGCGTCCTCCTCGTGCCCTAGATGCACTTGTATGTGCACCTCATTCAGCACCACGTCAGTGCCCGCGCCCACTGAAGCCTTGGTGAGTGCGCACACCTGCGCCATGAGAAGCGCAGGTTCATCGTCGTCGGCTTGCATTAGGTGGGCCTGCTCGGTACGCTTCGGCTTGCGGCAGTCCCTGGAGTAGTGCCCGTACCTATCACAGTTGTAGCACTGAAGGTTCACCCTCATCACAAGGGCTCAGTCAGTGTAGTTCATCCGTGTCAGCGTTGGGTAGACCACCGATCCCGTCGTCTCCCTTACCAACCGCTGCATCACACGCTCTTGGCCGCTGTTGCTGTCGGATCCAATCTCGCGATCGTCATTGCCGCCGAGATTGATCGTGCGAGTAGTGCTACCGTCGTCTTGCTCTGGAGACGACCTGGTAGGAGAACGTGAACCGTCGCGCGCCATCGCCAAGGATCAAAGCTACTCGATTCTGATACCAAATGTTAGCTACGCCGAGTCAGACGAACGCCTTGAACGCTCACGAGAGAATAGCAGGGACAGAAAGTTTTGGTGCTGTCAAACTTCTACAGCCTTTTCTCCAGTTTTACTCTCCTTTTATTTTTGACCGAGTGAGCCACTACATGCAGAACGTTACAAGCATTGATCCATCCTGATGCTGTCCCACGTCTGCTGCTGCACTAATATACTAATGATTCACTAATGCTGCGTACTGAAACTAAAAACTGAAACAACACTAATGCAAAAGGAAACGGAAAGACTGCTAAATGGAAACGTTACAAGAAAATCAATAGCGCATTGGATTATTCAACAGCTTCTACTTGAGGGTGAGCAAGTGCGAGGTGAACGAGTCCATGCTGGAATCCCTGATCATCACTCGCATCCCGCTCACTGCCGACACTGTCCTGGAAGTGAACAGCAGTAGCCAGTCAAGCATCAACAATGGTCTTGTATCGTGCTCCCTCCGCAGAGACCGTGTCGACCGGACGTCGGAGGAAACCACCTTTGTCAGCACGGAGACCGTGAGGATGACCGGGAGCGTGCGCTTCGAAGTGCAGAACAAAGACGAGAAGCTCCTCGTTGGATCCTGGAGATGTGTGATATGGATGGTTCAAATCGGGAGGCGATCAAGAAGGGCAGAGGCAGGAGCTGGCCAGCTGGCTCATGAAGTGTCAGGTCGAGATGCAGCGCGGTTCGGGGTTCCTGAAGGGCGGGGAGACGAAGTCGCCGATGATCGAGGTGTATGTCGCGGGCTTGTCCCAGGGCGCCCCGATCGTCTTCACGAAGGCGACGCAGCTGCGTTTCAGGAGGAAGCGTCGTGTTAAGGCCTTCATGGAGCCGATCCCTGAATGTGGCGAGCAGGTGGAGGACATGCAAGAAATGCCTCAGAAGCAGCATGATCCAGAGGTACTTTTCAGAAATCCCAATCTTTTATGCAACAATTCTTCTTTCTCCCCTTTGCATCGAATTCTGAACACAGTGTGTTTCATTATATTCTACCTCCATTCAGTTCAGAGAAAGTTCATCCTTGATTGCTGAAACTAAAATACCTGAACTGCATCTTGCATGTAGGGATCGGAGTACAGGTGCTACAAGCCAGAGCCCGACACCGACGACGTCGACTACAACAGCTTCTACATGAGATCGGCAGGCCTAGAAGGCGAAGACAACGAGCTCTCGTGGTTCACCGCCGGCGTCAGGGTCGGCGTTGACATCAGATTAGGCATCGGCGCCGGTCTCCTGGCCCGCTCTTACCACTCTACCTCATGGAGCCTGAAGCGGCCGCTGATCTCAAACCTGTTCTGAAACGACAGCGTTCGGGCGCATCAAGATCCAACAACTTTGTGCTTCTTTTCGACGCTTGTTACCTTTTTCGCAGTGACGCAGAGTTGTTGCTGTGAATGCTCAGATCTTCTCCGCTGCTGGAGATCATGCTATTCTGCATGTATTGTATATCCTTGCTCCTGTTATAAGCTCATCTTCAGTCTGATAACTCAACCTGTCCTTGTATCATCACAAGAGATAACAAAGTTGTTTCCGTTTTAGTTTACAAAGTACCTGGATTGTTTGTTTCGAGTGTTCCAAGTGGGTGCTCTGATGTTGTCTGCGCTCTCGGGAGGATCAATTTACAAGGGAAGCCCCCTAATTTTTTTTAAGGAATAAACAAGAGAAAGCATAATCCGTTTGCAGACCGACAGAAATAGCCAATTAGGTAGTAGCAAACTAAGACCTTTGGCCATCTAAAAAACGCAGAGACAGAGAACTCCGCTTAGTGGCCTCCCTCTCTGTCCATCAGCCGCATCAGTTGCCACGCCTATGTTACTATGTATATACAAGATCATCCATTGTTTTACTCGGTTCCAAGTTTCAACTGTGCATCATCACATGAATGGCAATGCACGTCGAGGAGGAGGAGGAGAGCACGCCGGCATCATCACGGTGTGCGGCCAGCGCACGGCGGGCGTCCACGATGTCGTTGTACCTGATGGCCGCCCGGGTACCAGCGCCTTCCGAGCACGTGCGAAACGACGTTCCCCGACGACCGCAGCGGCGACTACGGAGCGCGGCCGTGGTCGTGCCCGCCCCGCGCGGCCAGGCTGCTCTGGGGGGATGCTCACCCGCGCCGTGCTGAAGAGGAGGTGCGGAGATAAGGAGGCGACGCCGGCGCCGGCGAAGGCGGCGGGTGTGAGGAAGGAGAGGAGGCGGTCGTCGTGGCGGCCGGACCCCGACAGGCGGTGACCGGTGCAGGGCTGGTGCTAACTGAGGGATCAGAGAGGCATGCGTACGTACGTGCATGGGAATTTTAACTAGTGTACTTGTGGTTGGTGAACTTTTTTTTTGGGGAGATTTGATTGCCTCTCTTGGTTTGATGATCGTTCAATGCAATTCAATTGCAAACTCCTGCAAACATAGCGAGTTAGAGAATACAGCACCTCTCAAGCATTCTGGGTCAGATTGTTACAGAGACCAATTGTATTAGGCCAGTCTAGGCCTGCTTATGAATACCAGTTGACTTGGAGAGGCTTATTGGGCTAAATGCGCTTGGAAGTATGGGCCAAATTTTGTAAGGCCCATGAATTGGGCCTAGTCGAGTGGCCCGAATTTCAACCTATGGGAGAGTTCGCAGACATTTGTTTCCCTCGTGAAAATATATTGCAATAATGCAGGGCAGATTTTTTGCTGCTCATCGAAGAACTTGTCACCTACGAATTCCTGACTTGCCGTCTTGTCAATTGTGGTTCTTATCGTTCAAGTCGTCAAGTTTGTCTCAAGACTTCATACATACTACTCAAGGGTAGATCCAAGTGAAGTTTCAGGGTGACACCAGGTTAATATTATATTATTTTATCAAAATTTATATATCCATAAGTATGTACGTCGTAGTTTATATCCATTCATCTTAAATATATAACATGTATAGTGGCACCCGGCCAATTTTGTTTATCGCTGGAATGCTCAAAGGCTTGACTTGAGGTGTGACGTTACAGACTTACAGTACACTTCGAGGGCAAGTGCTGCCAGTGCCAGGTAAAACATCTCTTAATTAGATGTCGCTACCCTTTCGATGTTCTTAGTTACAGCTAGCCCCCCTGTTTTTTTTCCGGGAAATTTATTACAGAAAGGAACAGGCAGCTAATAGCAAATAAAAAATGGTCACAAGCTTCTATGCAGGCAACTGAAGTCTATCCATCGACATACCCAAACAGCAACTGCAAAATTTTGACAAGGACAGGGATGTAGATGTCGTGGTATATAATCCAGAGACCACTAGATATAGCAATCAGGATTATTAAGCCACCGAATGGATCATAACTGGTGATAGAGATTATTAAGCCACCGAATGGAGAGAATGCCATTGGAAACGTCTTGATGCTCACAAATCATAAGCTTCGATTTGATCGAACCCGGCTAGGCAACTCTGAAACTGACCTCTCAACAGCATCGCTTGACCTAGATCCCAAGCTTTTCTATCTGCAACCACCGATCCAAAGGCGCGCAAGCATACATAAATACATCGTGTTAGCTGAGCTCTGATTAATTAGACGAACAAGCAGCACGAGATGTAACAGTGGCCGTGTGTGTGTGCTTGCAACTGTTTGAGCGACTGTTTAATTTACAGGTACGACTGTTTGTGTCCTCCTTATGGGTTCCCCATGGATCGTGATGCCCTGTTTCCTTATGGATTCTTTTGCATCAACATGATCATGGAGATATTTCTGCCTATTTGGGGAGCATTTGTGTACCGTCCAAATCTAATCTGAGTACTCAACTTGCGAATGGACCCGGAGAGATGGTGACAACTAAAGTCATCATTGGTTTGATACTCGTTCTTAATCAGTACTGTATAGGGGTAGAGCTAAACCTCGGACTGCTAGGGCAATAGTCTGAGACTTAGGATCAAAACTCCATAAAAACAGTACCAATTTATGCATAAATATTGTGTCCAGTCCAAGAACAGTTAAACCTAGCCAGAGGCTGGCTCCGCATTACAGGCCTAAGAATGATTACCTATTTGAGAGTTCGAGATGTGTGTATATCTAGTTGGATATGTACAACACCGACCGAATTTGTAATGTTCTGGTGAACGCATGCAAATGTGTATATATCTCCCACCGTAAGCTATTTTTGTTTCTATCTCATTCTTCTTAGACCGGACAGGCTTGGTCTCTGACCACCAAACCAGCAAAAGCTAAATCGAGCGTTCGGAGATTCCCCTCCCCCCGCCACCCACCCCCAGGACAGGTGCAGTGCAAAAGATGGAAAACAAGGGCAAAGAAGTAAAGATGATGCCTGCCAAGAATCTCTGCCTGCCTTTACCTTGAAGCTACTCATCTCATCATCAGCTACATGCCAAAGCAACAACACAGCCAGGCCCTTTCGGTGCATTGTTTGGTGTACACTACAGCTTTAATTTTTGCTACATCCTGTAGAATTTTTGGCTAATATTGCATTTTTTTACGTATATTTGCAGTATTGACCATTCGTGAGTCTTATTTGCGGTATTAGCACCGATACCGCACGATTGCCGTGCGGCAACGCCTCCCGCGCCTCCACGTGCCCTCCCGCAGCTCCCGGCAGCCACCTCAGTCAGCCTGCGCCACCTCGGCCTTTGCCGCATGGCCGCTGTGCGACAACGGCCCTCGACCCGCCACGTGTTAGGGTTCCGTCGTGCGCCATGCAACAACGGCCCTCGACCCGCCACGTGTTAGGGTTTAATTAGCGATGGTTAGTTATGTTAGTTAGTTAGGGTAGTTAGGTTAGTTAGAGTTAGTGATCAGGGTTTTGTGTCAGTTTGTATGAATTTTTAAATATAACAAATGAGTTCAAAAAATTATAAAATTTTATGTGGAGCTTCCCGACACAGTGTACTTGCTTGTGTAAATTTGTCATAATTTTATTCATTCAGAATTTTTCTCGCTATTTCGTGTGAGTGTATTTGTCTACTTATCTTCTATTAAACAGCGACACTATATAGTTTTTTGGAGACGTGCTTGTATATAAACAAGTTGAGAGAAAATATTACATTACGACATCGAATAACACGCAATACAATATGGCTCACTCGTCTGAGACACTACTCTCTACATGTTGTGGTTGTATCGCGTCGCGTGGCCTTATTTTGCGCCAAGCATGGCCTGTGGAATACGTCTACTGGTCCGGAGAGAGCGTGTCAGTTCGAAGGGTGTACGGAGATCATTGAGGCGGAAGTGGACCAGTAAGTTGACTCTGGAGCAGAGTCTGGTAGGCGTACATGTCGTCGTGATGAGGCATGCCGACCTGGGAGACAACTCTGAAGAATTCATTCACGACGGAGTCTATAAAATCACTTTGGGGTTACGATGTCTGCAACTCCGGTTGTGCGGATGAGCTCTGGCCTTAGATATATGGGGTCCCGCGTACGGAGGAGCTCTACCCTTGAACGTACGGTGGGATAGCGAACCCGGAGGAGCTCTGCCCTGCGTACGTTCCAAACCCTGGCTGCCATTGTCCGTACCCTGGTACAATCTACTACTCCCTGGCAGCAGCTAGGAGGCCCGTATCATCGTCATCAGTCGACGTGAACTGCCGTCACCCCCACGGCCAACAGAAGGCTACAAGACGGAACGATGTTAGTATAAATAAATACTCTAGATGTAAACTGAGAACCTCGTACCTCCCGGATGTGCAGTGCAGATGACCAAGGGGAGCGCCAGTCTGTGTACCAGGTGCGTATGGCAAAAGTGATTCATCCCGATGGATCAGCGGCGGGAGAACAACATGATGTTAGTGGAACATAAGGCATCACCAATAAAACTGAACGTAGATTTGTGCATATCTTACCTCCCCGCCGACCTGGGTCGCGGATGACCGACGGGGAATGCTACAACGCCGGCTGAACTCGCTAGGCCGTGGTGACCTAGCGGGTGAGCACGGCCCCCACTTGTTGCCCGATGTGTAGGACGTCGTCCGTCGAACGACCGTAGCTCAAGTTCTTTATTATCTTCTTCATCTCCGCCGAGATGTGCTTCAATTTTTTTATCCCTCCAAGGTTCTATGTGGGCTACAGATGGCGGCCTCCGATGCGCGATGGACGCGTTGCGCCCACTCCAACTGTAGTAACATACGTAACAAGTTCACTAACGAAGAGTACGAATGTCGTCAATGAAACAACCAGATGTTGTAAGTGTCTTACGATGTCGTCACACCAAGAAGTGATGTGATGATTGAATGAGCGGCGAGGCTCTGCTGGTGTGTCTCCTCTGTCACCGGCTCAAGTGTTCCGGTGGAGGAATAGTGAGTCTTGCGTGTGTCCGTGGCATTTACCACTAGATGTACACACCGTACATCTTAGGGTTGTATGGACGCGGGGCACACAAGACATCCACGTGCGCCCTCTCCGTCCATGCGTAGTCTACTAGTGCTGGACCAGGTGCCAGTCCTGAGTATGCCCACCCTGCCTCGATCGCCTGCATTTCTAGAAGGATTGATATTATAAAGGGAGCACATAAGAACTGTAAATATTACTTGAATGAAGTTTGACTCACAGGTGTATGGCTCACGACAGGGGCTTGCCCTTCGAGGGGAGGGTACAACCTGGTGCGCACAAATCTGTCGCATTACGCGCCGCAGCGGGTAAGGCTCAACCATATATACGAACACCAGGTGGCAGTCTGTCGTCCATAGTACTACGTCTCGGATGCATTGCACGGAAGCCCGTGCGGCGCTACCGTGTGCACGAACTGTGGATACCATGGATTCCATATGATGTCGCTCTCGGGCAACGACTCAAACTCATTGTGGTACAACGAGTAGCACCTCACCGGTCTTGCGTTGGCCCAGTGCAGACGTCCAGCAGTCCACCATAAGCCCATGGTGAGCCCGTCTATCTAGTCATGCGGAACAGGGTTCGGGTGCACCGCTATCTCGATAGACGACCGCCCAATAGGGAAGTGCTCACAACTCCACATTGCAGGAGCACGTAGCAGATGACCAGGCTGGGGGTAGCAGCGGTGCCGCACCGCGAAGCGTCACATTAACCCCGGTATATAGCGCAAAGGACGGTTGATCCCCAGCTATACTGAGGCATCGCCCTAGCCTCCATGTCAACCACGATTGGGCGAGGCGGATGTAGCTGGGGTAGCAAAAATAGCCCTGTGTGGTTGGAAACAGGACACAACCAAAGAGTTGGAGAAGGTAAGCAATGAGGTACGTCATAATGACCTCATTAGGTGCACCCTGCGGGCACTGACTAAACTGCCTCAGCCAAGTTTGGGGTACACCACGTATACGCTCCGGGATAAGTTAGCCAAACCACCGCTTCAGCTCGGCCTTCCAGTCCTCACCCAAAGGGCCCGGAACAAGTGGCTCACCCCGGATTGGGAGACCGGTCAAAAGCGAGACGTCCTGTAGGGTGACCGTCATCTCACCCCACCAAAAGTGGAATGTGTGAGTCTCGGGCCTCCACCTGTCGACAAGTGCTGACAGTAGGCTGATGTCTAGGGTGATCCGATGTCCAACGGACACCAGCCTCACAAATGGCAACAAGCCCGTGTCCCGGGGGATAGGGACATAGTGATCGTCCAGCTCCCAGTAATCCCTCCCGGCCCGAAGCACCAGGGGCGGAGGGCCATCAGCGTCACCGGCGATCTACAGCTTGCACCGGTGGTCCTCATCGTAGAAGTGTTCGAGAAGCTCCGTAGATACATAGCTTGCAACACATGAAATGGATGTAATATTAGTGAGAATGTGACTAATGACTATAAAAGATTGTAAATTAAACATGCTAGCTTTTTAATTGCAGAGTAGTTTTCCTGGAGTGATAGGCTACATGATAAGCTAGCTTAATTAGATTATACTCGTCTACTCTTCGGTTAATGCAGTTCTTATTATTTGATTTCGCTTTATGACCAAACTAACACTACAAATTAATGTACACTAATTTACTAATTAATTGCTACTAATTATTTTGTAACTAGTTAACATTATAAATTTGAAATTACAACCAAACTACATGCGAACAATGACGGTTAATAACACTGAAATGTTCCCAAAAATATAGTCGACACAACAAGATAGCGAGCGACTGCGAAATGAAATGAACGAGCGAAAGAGTGAGTGACTACGAAGTGAAATCGCACTCGCTCGCTCTAATTTATAGCCGCTACAGGAGGGAATCCTTATCCCATGCGCACTAATTAAGCTATGCATTTCGGGGGAGACAAAGATTTGATGGATGAGGTAAGGAGGTGACGGGATATGCAAGTGATGGATGCTTTCAGTGAAAAAGAAAGGCAGATGGAGGGAGGACCTCATTCAGATGTTTGGGCAAACAACACATGGCACAGCTTTCTGTTGATTTTTTTTGTTCTCGCACAAACATGATACTTAAACGAAATAGAGAGAAAAATTCTGAACGAATAAAATGATGACAAATTTACACAAGGAAGTACACTATGTCAGGTGACTCCACGTAAAATTTTATATTTTTTGAACTCATTTGCTATATTTTAAAATTCGTAGAAACTAACCACTAAACTCTAACTAGCCCTAACTAAACCTAACTAAACCTAACCGCGACAATGGTGGGCTCTTAGCCGTTGCCGCATGGCCACCGTGCGACAACGGCTGAGGTGGTACGGGCGGGGAGAGAGGGGTTGAGGTGGCGCGGGCGGGAGAGAGAGGGGGCCATGTAGCGGCGTGAGGAGCGTTGCCACACGACGGTCGTGCGGCAACGGTTGCTGCACGACGGTTGTGCGACAACGGCCGACGTGGTGGGCGGGGAGACTCCTCACGGTGGCCGTGCGGTAACGGTGTTATTTTTACAAATTCATCTTCGCAATGGACATTTCTGTAAATACATGCTGAAAAGTTGTTGTACATGCCAAAAATGTGTTGAAACAGCATGGATTTCAGAACACAAAATCAAAAAAGGAAAAAGAAACAGATACTCCTCCTAGGGTAGGCATATAGATGATGCGATGTTGAAAACAGAGCAGGTTAGCATATTTTCTCCAGACATATATGCACACTTAATTATGGAAACTTTATTTTTTTCTACACATATATACTCCTCCTTTTGGCTATCTTAACCAGTGTTAAGTTTAGATGATATGATCGCAATGGCCGACTGCTTAATTGCGAGTCGGGAGACCTGAGGGGGGCTACCGAACAGTGTCCGATCGTGGGCGAAGAAAAGCGTACATACAGGCTTGCACGAATTAATTCTCGCCTGTAGACGCCCAGCTACGCAATCCATCCACCATTAATCCGGCGGCCGCGCGCCTGCCCTGCACGCACGCCGACGTGTGTCCCTCCGGGCAATGTCATCGTTGTTCTTGGTTGGGTTTGCATGTGTACGGCACGGCCGAGCACGTCAACCGGTCTAGTACACGGAGTACATTAATTTGCAGTTCTTTGTCTTAATCTCTGAATAATCACAGATAACTGCTGCATCCGTTTGCGAATGCTTGGCACCGTCAATTTTTCGTGGTCTTCGAGGTTAAACTTTGACTTACTAATTTCATACTAATATATTTATAAAATATTATAGAAGTATAATGTCGTGAAAGCATTTCTTATGATAAATCTTGCCATACGATTTTAATACGATCAATATAAAAATTTAGAAAATAATTATTGACTCAAGATTACGAAGTTTCACGGTCCAAGTCAACAGCGCTAAGTAAAAAAAAAACGGAAGGGAATAATCAATGCGTGCCCGTACGGATTGAACGATCGATGGCGATAATTGGTCGGTCGCATACTCGCATTACTTGTAAGCATCAGATGAGATAGCGCCCGTGTTCATGAATCCGCGCCTGGTGTGAATCTCGTGACATTTTGATTACTTATATTTTCGTGCACGTATTAAACTATAGATCAATCTGGTTCTAACAAGCTAACATTTGTGAACAGTTGAGCCTATATATAGGCAGTTCTTGTTCACAAACAAGTTTACTGTAGTAAGCTCGGAACTCTACGTGAGCAAATAACGAAGTCAATATTATTTTATACTTATCTCTACTAATTAAAAATAGGATTTGGTGGTCGTCCGTCCTCCTATCCCCCATCCACGAGCGCTGACATACATGCCCATCGTCAGGCTCCCTCTTTCCCTGAACTACTCGATCCCCCACCCCGTGTCTTCCACCTCCACCCCACGTCTCCCACCCTTTTCTCGCTTCCACGCTTCACCAAAAGAAACCAGGATGAGGACCCTTCTCCCTGACCCTCCCATCCCGACCTAGGCATTTTCTACGACCTCAATGAAGAAGGAAGGAAAAATTGGGAGATAGATTGATGCCAGATGGGTTGATGCCATCCAACTCCTTAATGTCAGGGGTTTGACATCCTGGCATGTGGTGAGGGATTTCTCCATATGGAGAATTAGCCCCTTGAAGGCTAGAGCTTACTCAATGCTCTGGTACATCGGTCGTGACGATGCGATCAGGGACTCTAGAGATGGTAAGTGCTGGTGAATTCCTACCAGTGTATTTTATTAACTGATTACTCTTGAAATCATAAAATCTCTCTTTTATCCATGTAGTTTTATCTTCTGATGATATCAGGAATCGGATAAAAATGATTTGTGCTGGAGAGCCCAACGACAAAGCTGGCTTCCCTTTGATCTTAGTGGTTACTTCCGCAGAAGAAAGAGCTGAGAGACTTAGGGTGAGTATATCAATTACTTTTCACCCTTTTAATACTTTTCGATCAGTTCTTCCCATAATCCTCTTTGAAATGTAGTCGGTCAGGCTTATAATTGACGAGGCCACGGAAACATGTGTGTCAATTGCCGATCCGACCAGTCTTACCATCACTAGAGATAGTGATCGTGTAGAGGTAGGTAACCAAAAATATTCTTCATTTAAGTGAAGTATGTTCATCACCTGACTAACTTTGCTTGTTAATACAAGAGGTAGTCGTTGAGTCCCATGCGGTCTCTCGGGACCTGCTGACCAACGAACCTACACCTTCTGATCCAGTGGTCGGAGATTCGACCCTCGACCAGCTAGTCGAAAATATTATCTCTGACCCTCTGTTGGAGGGTGTAGGGGGTGCAACCAACCCGACCAGTTTAGAACTAGTAAAATCGGTTGAAAAGAAAAGGAAAGCGAACGCTACAGACTTCAAACCAGTGCACTACAAAATCAAGAGTTGTGTGGTGGGATTAGTCCTATATTGCTTGTCTCAAGTGAGTTGTAGTAGTATATAATACTTGTTGGATCCAAACGTAGCACCTCCGGGTTAACCCTTTTACACGAAGCGAGGACGAAAGTATAAGTGAGGTGCTATGTGTGGCGGGTCCGCCCCACGGTGGGCTGTGCATTGAGCCGATTTTGGGTCGTGGTGTTACGATGGTATCGAGCATCAACCTTGTTGCGCACGGGCGCGTGCGGGACAGGGGCGCGGGCATATGGCGCATGGCATATGTGGGCCCGGAGTGGACACATGGCATGGCATATGTGTCGGCACTGGACGCACGGACGTGTACCGAGGGGTGGTTCTGGGCATTTGTCACAGATGCGGTATCTCGCCGAGGCGCGCCCCTTAAGGGGTGAGTGTAATACCCCGGCCTACTCGTAGCGTGGCCCATGAGGAGTTGTGTGGTGGGATTAGTCCCACATTGCTTGTCTCAAGTGAGTTGTAGTAGTATATAATGCCTGTTGGATCCAAACGTAGAACCTCCGGATTAACCCTTTTACACGAAGCGAGGACGAAAGTGTAAGTGAGGTGCTATGTGTGGTGGGTCCGCCCCATGGTGGGTTGGGCATTGAGCCGATTTTGGATCAGAGTGTTACAAAAACCAAGAAAACAACCAGGTATGCATAAGTGAAATAATCATGTGAAATGCATACCTTGCATGTCCTTGATAAACTTGATCTTTTTCATTCTTTTGTGCAGATCCGCTGGGGTTCCGGTCATTTCCGACTAGGTTATCCCAGAAGATCGGGTGATCGGGGGTAGCTCCGACCAGAACCTTCCTCACTCAGGAATTCCTGGGGAGGAAGTAGTGGAAAAAGCCCCAAGCGGTTTGC
Source organism: Hsuehochloa calcarea (assembly GCA_036346395.1). Lineage (NCBI taxonomy): Eukaryota > Viridiplantae > Streptophyta > Magnoliopsida > Poales > Poaceae > Hsuehochloa > Hsuehochloa calcarea. Next base: position 36,881,078 of record CM070597.1, read on the forward strand.
GATCTGGGTCGGGCTGGATCTGTGGTGATTGCTACTCCGTCGGCGGAGGTAGGAATCTCTGCAGATTCTCGACAAGTTCCGACTCCTGTAAGCAACCCCTCCCAGACTAACATGTTCCCTTTTTCTCCTCGATTTATCGAGGACAAGGAACTTAATGAAGCCCGGGGGAGAATATCGGATCGTCTTAAGAAGGCGAAGCCCGATAAAATTTTTGCTAATTATAATGACATAGCAATACGAGTAAGTGTCCTCAACCATTCTTATAGTTTTCCTTGAAGTTTACAAGAAACTTAAAGAAGAAATGCTATCTATGCAGCATATGGTCGAAAATTTTACTGCGATCGGAGGACTAACCGATCGAATTAAGAATCTAGAGTAAAAACACTCCGAATTAGAATGTAAGAATTTTCTTCTTAATTTGTCTCTTTTTTTCAAGACTCTCCTTTCTTCCTTTAACTATTCTCCCTTATCAAATTTGATAGATTTGGAGAAAATAAAAGAAGAAGCTTTGGTGAAAAAGCCAGAAGAATAAAGATTGAAGAAGAAATTTAAGCTTAAACCGATCGATCGAAATCCTGACGACCAGGCATGAAGAATACCTGGAAAAATCCAGGAAGAAGGTCAAAGGTAACTTAGTCGTAGACTTGACTTAATATTTTCTTCTAATCCTTCTTGCTTAATGTTTGCTTTGTTTATACAGAACAAAATCAAGCATTAACCAGAGCACAAAAAGCTTTGGAATTTGAGCAAGAAAAAGGGTAGCAGTTATGCTTAACCTTGATGGACAAATTACTGCTCTCAATAAAATGATCTTTGATATGGGATCGGGATCCAGTTTGCCCTCCTTGAGTGATCCAGTTGAAAAGGTGAATTGCCTGGGTAATCTTCTGGAAGAACTCAAGGTCTTGCTCAAGACTACTAGAGAGAATTATGCCAAGTCTGTAAAAGAATCCATCGCTTGTGGAGTTAGTCTTGCTTTGACAAAACTAAAGGCTTCCAACCGCTCTATCAATCTTCAAGTGGTTGAAGAAGATTTCAACTGCTTGCCTGAGAAGACGACTGAGCTCCTCAACGAGACAAAACCTCTTGGAGACAAGGTTGCAGAGAAAATGGAGGTCGGATCTCCATCAAGTAGTGGTTAATTAGGCACTCTCTAGTAGTAGAAATGTAAGATGCAAAAAAGTATGCAAAAATGTAAAGACTTACCTTTCTCCTATCAATGAAATCTTTTGTTCATCCGGTCGACTTATGGAATTAATATATTATGTAGTCCCCGACTGTTTTATAGCAGAAGATCTTTATTATATAAGCAGTAGGCCAAAAATATGAACTTAAGTCTCAACCATTGTTTGAATGTATGTACTGATTGTTGAAAAAACTGATCGTGATAATACTAGGAAACCTTTTTAGTCGGAACGAGTGTTAGGTTTCGACTAGTTGTAAATCTATTTTTCGTAATCAAAGTACTTACTAAGACAATATATGGTCGGAAGAAAAAATGATTTTTATTGACAAGAGGAAATTATATGCAAAGACATATATAATAAATGAGAAGTGGTTTTATTTCTATGCAGTGCTCAACGCTAGTCGGAATGAACTTGCTAAGAAATGAAGATATTGATTGTATTTCGCAATACGTGTTCATGCTCTAGTCCGACTGGCAGCGAGGATCGTAAGAAAAGGACCGTCGCTAGGAAGCTCCTTCCAGTGGGCGGAACCACATGCGAAAAAGGAGAGACTTCAACTATGAGGTTTTTCGTGTCTCGACCAGTAGCCAAACAAGAGTAGAACAGAATTTTAAAAATAAAAAACATAATCTCCATAGTCTTAAGCATATGAACTGCAGTCGACCAGAGCTAGGCTCTGTCATATAAATAACATCACTTGCTTTTTGAATTGATTTATTATTTATTAAACTGAATGGAAATGAAATGCAAATTAAACGAAAAACTTACGCAGTTGGTCAATATTCCAAGAATTAGACAAAACCCTATCGTCTGACATGGCTAATCGTACCGAACCTAGTCGGGTGACTTCAACCACAGTGTAAGGACCTTCCCACTTGGGAGAAAGTTTGTTGCGATTTGTTTGGCTCTGAATTTTTCTGAGAACCAAATCACCTACAGCTAGGCTGCGAGGTTGCACCTTACGACTGTGGTACCTTCGCATGGCTTGTTGATAGATTGCTGAACGCAGTAAGGCTTGGTTTCGTCGTTCCTCAAGGAAATTGACATCGTCGAGTCGTCTTTCTTCCTGATCATTTTCATCAAAACAATCAGTGCGAGCAGAACCAATTTTCGTTTGGAGAAAGCATGGCTTCGGCCCCATAGACTAAAAAGAATGGTGTTTCACCGGTCGCACGACTGGTTATCGTACGAATAGCCCATAAAACAAAAGGAAGTTCTTGAACCCAAGCTCCTAACCATTTTATTAACTGGTCGAATACTCGGCGTTTGACCCCCTGCATTATGATACCATTGGCACGCTCAACTGCTCCGTTACTCTGCGGATGAGCAACTGAAGCGAATGGACTTTGATACCAAGGTCATCGCAGAATTCCTGAAAATTGCCGCTGGATAACTGGGTATCATTGTCCGTTATTATACGACTGGGTACACCAAATCATGTAATCACGTTTTTTGTGAGGAACCTCTTAGCAGCCTCAGTTGTAGTTTTAACAACCGGCTCGGCTTCGATCCACTTTGTAAACGTGTCAATCACGAAAAGGAATTCGAAGCCCCAGGGTGCTCTTGGGAAAGGTCCCAGAATGTCTAGTCCCCAGGTTGCAAAAGGCCAAGAAAGAGGAATTGTTTGCCGAGCTTGTGCCGGTTGATGTACTTGTCGGCTATGAATATTTTTCCGCGCTCACCACCGACCTCTCCACCTTCGGGCTCTACAACCTCAAACCGATCCCCGCCATGATCTCACTGCCGATGTCTGTGGTCATCGCTGACGAGTCGGTGAAGACACCGGCGACGGCGGGAACTGATGTGAAGTCATCTCCGTCGGCGAAAATCACGGATGTCCCCTCCAAAGGGGAAGGCGGGGATGGGCCTGGGGGCTGCAACAGCACCGCTCGCGCCATTGGAGTGGGAGAGAGGAGGAGGCGTGGAGGAGAGGGGTGAGGGGGCTCTAGGAGGAGTCTAGGGGGTGGTTCCTCGGGTTCATGGAGCGGTTCCTGGACACCGACATGGCGGTCGCGGCAATATGGGACCACGAGCGCGTGGCCAGGATGCTCCCACAACTGAAATGCGGCAACAACTGACTCGGTGAGATCAAGAGGCACCTTCGCCGGTGCATCTGAACGCGGATGGGGAGGCATGAGCCACCACCGTCGTGGTCGCTACAAACGGTGGTTGCGGCATGCCTGAGGAGACGATCGAGCGACTAAGGAAGAAGATCTACGAGTACCTCCTCGCCAACGTCGACTCAGCCGTCGCAATGCTCGGTGGGAAGGGGGCGCTGGCGAACAAGAAGAAGGGGTGACATGGTCAACACATCAGCACCTAATGATACGTGGTTGTTTCTTTCACCTTAGACTTCAGTTTCCAAATCTTTCAATCATTAGTTGATTTGTTCCAATTGATGTCTTTGAGGATGAGTCCTCACCTGCAAGCCATGCACCAAGATTCCTCCCTTCTTACTGATCATCGTCCCCAAGCTGACTAGCATCAGTTGCCGCCATCACACAAAGACAAGCATGCAAGAACAATGCCTCTCTTCTGCCCCCACAAAGGCTTTTGAACTGTGATAATTCCTTCCCCAAAACCATTGTGATGATTTTGCTTGCTCTTCACCCAAAATTGGTTGTGAGATAATTAGGATGACTTTTTACTTCTTAAGTGTTATGTGCAGACAAGATGATAAATTAGGGCACCAATTTTCTGTTTTTGTGCATGTCACATGCTTGGTGAATTGCCCCCAAAGAAATAAATTAGAATTAACATGAATTTGATGTGCCCCTTTTTTTGCTCGTGGAGTATACACCTAATTAGTTTTGTGTGTCTACTGCCTAAATCCTCAATGAAATTCTCTCCAACAATTTGATTATGCAATTTTCTATGCTTGTTGACTACTCGATGAATTGTCTCGAAGAGTTAGTTCTATCACCAATTAAATATAAGAAAGGTGGTAGGAATGTCAACTTTTTCCCCTACAGGAATAATGCAAAAGTATGTATCATCACATTCAAGACTATTAGATCTCTATTCGATAGCCTACTATTGGTTTGTGATTTTTGTTTGTCACTGAATACACTAATGGAAACTGAGGTGACCAGTACTCCTTGTTTTTATCTTCCCAGATTTTTTACAAGGTAATATATTTTAGCTTTGATTTTTCTCATATTCTCTTCTTTCTTTTGCGTGATATTGTCACACCAATATTTGTTTAAGGTATCTAGTTCTCGGCATTCCTAATTGCTCTATTTTCACAAAAATGGTATATCTACTAACTGAACTAATATTTTCAAGCTAACTGATGAGTTCAATTGATAAAACTTTTTTATTGAAGAAATGTGTCAAGTAGCATGGCTATTAATGCTTCTGAATTTATGAATTGCTTGTCAAGTGGTGTTGTGTTTTCATGAACCTATTCATTTTCACAAGTAACTTTGCCACATTGTGTTTTACGTTTTAGCTTGCCAAGTGGCTATTGTGTTTTCATGAACCTATTTCATTTTAGCAAGCAACTTCGCCACATTTTAGCTTTTGTGGTTGCTCGCCATTTTTCTTCTTTGTGCATTATTGTGTTTTACCTTTTTGCACACATTTTAGGCATGCAACCAATGTGCTCCATACACCTTCGTTTTACTATATTTTATTGGCTATCATTCTGTATCTTCTAGATATTTTCTATGATTATTTGTTGTACTAGTCTATTCATCCATAATTGCATTATTTTGTTACATATTCTTCTGTTGTTGGTCTCCTTTAGAGTTTTTAAGGGAAAGTCTTCATTTATAGTCGCATCAAAGTTTTCGTGCTAAAGGTCTATTACAACATATGCGAGAAAATGACTGCAACTTTGAAATGTTGCTACCAGTGATGAAACTACAGAATGATTGCTACTTTGAAATGTGGTTTGCGGTGATGAGAGCACATAATATTTATTCGATATGCATACTGATATATGCATGAGCCTATTTCCTTATTAGATCTATTATGAAATTTGTATACCTATTTTTTTTTCTTTTATGCGTACTTAGGAACCTTCAGCTATACTTAAGAACTGAATGTGTCTTTTATGTGTGCTTAGGAATATGTCATAGTAATATAGAACATGATGCACTATTCCTATGGAGATTATGCTATTTTCCATGATTTAGTGACCTATCTACGGCTATAACTATGTTGTTCCAATCCTCTATATACTAGGACTAACTAAAACTATGTGCCCTAAAGAGACCATGCATGTAAGTCTTACATGGGAAGGTAGCTACCAATGACAGACGCGGGTGTAGAGCTGTGGAATGAGGTTAGCATTAAGAGGTTCAAGGACATCTAGAGCTATGCAAGGAGGCTTGCTGCGCCAAGATGATCTCTTCCTTCCAAGGTATGCTACTGCTCTCTTACTTGCTTTTGGAAAATTGGAAAATCATTCATGTGCAAGTTTAATTAGACACAGTTTGTACTTGTGATGTCAGTTACTTTCTACAATTTATATTTGAATATATGCATATATGTTTTACAACTCTTTCATATATTTTTCACAAGCTAGACTCCCAAGCATACATAATACAAGAAATGTATTGTGTTTACTTTAGCATTTTGTATATGAGTTTGGAACATTTCGATGTCTGTATTTGATGCAGATTTATTGCTGGCATGTTATTGCTATTAACATGTCATGTGGGGGGAGACAACCATATAATGGAAGAAGAAGAAGAAATGCGGCAGGAGCGGCTATGCCACTGAGGTAAGAAATTGACAAACTATTAATCAATTATGTTCTTTGATTTTTCTCTTTGTGGTTTTGCCGACATGTATTAATTAAGATTAGATGGTAAAACATCAAAAGATAACCTAAGTCATTGTCAGTACGTAGATTGCATTTCTTGATAAGTTTTTTCTTTGAGGTTGTATTCATTTCCGGCGTGCATTTGATATGTATTTGCTTGCTCCGAGCAAATAGAAAAAGCTCATATTTACCTCTGGTAGACCATTGCATTCCATGTGCTACTTGAATCAATGATTTTTATATTTTGGAATGGTTATCACACATAAGTTAGACAGGTTTGAACCCTGTGGGCGGCCATTGGGGGTTAATTCCCCCTTTATTCGTTCCATATTTGACATATTTTCTTGTCTTACAATTTGAAGAGGGATGATCATATAGCATTTCTTGCTTAGTCATCCATAAATAGATCAATTCAAAGAAAGTAAACATAAAATTCTAAATTATACTTACTATGTTCAATTTGTGAAGTGTGCACTTATCTTTTTTTATTCACTTTACTTCAGAGAATAACGAAGTAACTTTGAAGGTGCAGAAATTTGTAGCTAACACTTAACCTAATTGCATGCCATGACAATGTTTCAAAGACCAATTGCATGCTATGACAATGCTTTAAAGACTATTTGTTAAGGTACCATTCAACAACACAGGTGGGAAGCTTAGAATATGACTTGGTGATTCAACATAGAAATGTCGTATTTCTCTCTTTGTGTGTGCATGCAATCTTTTATATTTTAGTCAACATCCTTGTTTGGTCTACTTATAATATTTTGATTGACAATAGCCCATTAATGTCCCATGCCGTGCAAATGCATGCCCTATGAACATGAAATCTATTGCCATTGCCATGTTCCTTGTAGGCTCTAGCAACAAAGTGAGATGATTTACGAATTTCTGTGTCACACAACCATGTTTCTTGTGGTTGTATATAGTCCCCCTTTTGAATGGTTGAAATTTCAATTTAGTAGGATTTAATTATGGAATAGTTTGCCATCTTTTATAAACACAATGTTGAATAGTTTGGCAAGATTCTGTGATATTCGAGTGATTTTTGCTACTCTTTCCCTCCCTTGTGCCTTAAGTGAGGTTGGTTCTAATGCTCTAAATAGTTAACTGTGGCAATACTCTAAGAATGAATGTTGTTATGTTGTAAAGTACATACCAAAGTTCTGATACAAAGTATTTGTTAATGATAATATTGTCTTATCTATTTTTTTGTGAGTTGTTACTTGTTCTCCCCCTCTATTTTCTTTTGATCAGTCACAAACTTATAAAGTGCAAGACAATATAACTTTAATATTGAATATTCATGTTCATGTTCCTGCCCGCAATGTTTGCGTGGAGGATCAAGGAGCCGAGGACGGAGGCCACGATCGATAGCTTTGCGACTTCGCGAACGCGGAGATGGCCCCCAAGGTAAGAAGAAAGCAAGGGAATTGCTCAAAATTTGCTCTGATTTTGGTTTACTTTTCTATTCTAATTATCTTGCGATATGTGAATTTGTAACGAACAGGAGAAGGCAACGGGAGGCATCGGGAATCACACGGAGGATATTGATGTTTATATGTGTGTGAAGGGAAAATTATATTTATTACACGATTTGGGAAAATGATATTTATTACACGGTTTAGGATCCCATATACCGATACCAATATGTATCACACTCTTTTTGGGTTCTGTTGCAACGCACGTGCACTTAACCAATATGTCACATAATGTATCTCCAGTACTCGAAAGAATAAGTTGATGGTTGTCCATTCTCTTATCTGCCTTCCACTTCCTGTTCCACATCTCTTTAAAAATCAACTAATAGAAAAACCCGGGGAAACCAACCTCCTTAATGAATTCCTAACAAACTATATCCCATCTCTTCAAATAAATTCGCGCCCTTATATATTCAAACAAATCCATCCAACAAACTTACACATCATCATCTTCTTTCCTAGATTAGCTTCACACAGGAAGGCAATATATAATGGTTTCATGCCTTCATTATTCATTGTCGATCCCTATTCTGTCATCTAGCTTTGTCTCATGAGATCATACTATAAACGTGAGAATGATTGATTGATAAGAGTGGTACAGGAGTACAAATATACGATCTCTACATGCTTTGTTCGTTGATGCTGCACTGGATTGCTGGAGAGATAAACTGCACTGACGTTATCACAATAGACCACGGTGGCTCGGCGAGGTGGGTGGTGAAGTTCGAGCAGTAGCTGTCGTAGCCAGGTAGCTTCAGCAACACCATTTGCCACGGCACGTATTCACCTTCAAAGATCGGACCGTGAGACCGTATCTTTGGCGCTTGGAGGACGGGACACCGGTTATTACCTAGGAACAACTGCGTGGCCGAGGTGGAGCGGCGGGTATCCGGACACCGGCCAGTCGACATCAAGTCCGTACACAACGAGGTCTCAGAGGCGACGAGCGCGCATAGTCAATCAAGTGTAAGGGTGCCTTGCAAATATCGCAGAATCCGCTTGAGAGCCGTGAGGTGAGGCTCCCTGGGGTCATGCATATAGAGGCACACTTGCTGAACAGCAAAGGCGATATCCGGACGGGTGAACGCTGGCATCAGAGGGCACCAATGAGGCTGCGATGCTGCGTGGAGTCATCAACAGAGGTCCATCGGCGGATAATTTGGAGTGTAGATCAACAGAGTCTTTGCACGGCTTGCACTCACTCATCCCGCTCGCTCCAAAATATCCCGAGTATCTCGGCGCCGAAAGAAATAAGCCACTAGCGAGCGTGTCACCGAAATGCCCGAAAATGGTGAAGTGACCCATGTCCGCATAGCAAACTCACTTGGAGAGCCCCAATGATCCGATTCAAAAGACCGTGAGAGGAAGCGGTGAGAACAATATCATCCACATAGAGCAACAACAGGTGTGGCCGTCCTCTCACAGTATATGAAGAGCGAGGTGTCCGACTTGGCTTCAATAAATCCAACCAAATAAGATGAGAGGAAACCGGTGATGCCAAGCACGAGGAGCCCGCCTGCACCATATAGAGATTTGTTGAGCCGATGACAAAATCGTATGCGAGAGGAATCTGCAAAACCCTTGGGTTGAGTGCAGTATACGGTCTTTGTGAGAGTACCATGCAAGAACGCATTCTTCACATCAAGCTGGTGAATGGGCCAGTCCTGAGAGAGAGCCAGAGAGAGAACCACTCGGACGGTTGCTCTGGCTTAACCACCGGGCTGAAAGTCTCATCATAATCAATACCGGGTTGCTGTGTAAAACCCCGAGAACCCAACCGAGCCTTGTAGCGATCAAGAGAGCCATCTGCAAGCAACTTGTGACGAAAAATCCACTTGCCGGTGACCACATTAACACCAGGAGGTTGTGGTACGAGACTCCAGGTGTCATTGGCGATCAATGCATCATACTCATCTTGCATAGCAGAACGCCAATTGGGGTCGGAGAGAGCATCACGGACGGTGCGAGGCAATGGCGATATTGGCACAGCGTGGAGATTTAGGCGATCCACTGGTTGTGCAATGCCGGTCTTGCCGCGCGTGCGCATGGGGTGCGCGTTGTCGATCGGAGTGATGGAGATCGGTTGAGTGTCGGTGGTGCGACCGGTGGCCGTGGCGGACCGGGCGCTGCTGGCAAACAAATGGCAAGGGATGCATGATACCGCGCGGCGGCGCTTGTCGGCGCAACCGCGAAGTCGAGTGACAGGCGGGACGTCGAGGCGGACCGGCCGCTGCTAGCGGCGGCTTTGTCGCGCGGGTGCATGAGGCGCAGCGCCCTCGACGAGGCACGGGGCGGACGGCGGCCGGACGTCCCAGTTCGACGGGCTCGACGAGGCGGCTGGCGTCGAGCCCAGCGGAGCGGGCGCGGACGCCGCTGATGAACCTGCATGCGCAAAGCGAGCTCCAGGAATAGGAGCGGTGAGATCATGGTCATCAAGAAGGAAGTCCAAGGCGGAGATGGCCATGGGTGTGGTGGACATGTCAGCGAAGGGAAAGAAGGATTCATCGAAAACGACATGTCTAGAAATGAGAATGCGGTTCGACTGGAGCTCAAGGCACCGATAGCCTTTGTGCTCGGAGGAATAACCGAGGAACACACATAAAGAAGAACGGGGAGCGAGTTTGTGAGGTGCTGTAGCGGACATATTAGGGTAACAAGCACACCCAAAAACTTTGAGATGGTCATAGGAAGGTTGAGTGGAATATAGGTGGGTGTATGGGATCGAGAAGGCGAGGGTTTTGGTGGGAAGGCGGTTGACGAGGTATGTGGCAGTGTGAAGTGCTTCAACCCAATAAACCGGAGGAAGACTCGCCTGAAACAAAAGTGAACGCAAGATATTATTTATGGTGCGAAGGGAGCGCTCAGCCTTTCCATTTTGCTGAGAAGTATATGGACACGACATGCGGAGTGCAACACCGTGGGAGAGGAAGAACGTGCGGGCTGGAGAATTATCAAACTCTCGGCCATTGTCGCACTGGACGCTCTTGATGGTGGTGCCAAATTGTGTGTGAACATACGCAAAGAAATTGGAAAGGGTGGGAAACGTCTCGGATTTTAGGCGAAGCGGAAAAGTCCAAATGTAGTGTGAGCAATCATCCAAAATAACAAGGTAATATTTGTATCCTGACACACTAACAATAGGAGATGTCCAAAGATCACAGTGTATCAAATCAAATTTGTGAAGTGCTCTAGAGCTAGATGATCCAAAAGGTAGTCGTACGTGACGACCAAGCTGGCACGCATGACAAGTATGGTGAAGATCATCCTTATTACAAGAAATGACACTTTGGGCGATAAGCTTGGATGAGCTTCGTGCCCAAGATGTCCAAGACGGCGATGCCAAAGAGAAGTGGGTGCGGCGAAAACGGAGGTACTGGTGGTGGAGGAGTAGAACGGGTAGAGGTCACCAGAGCTATTGCACCTGGCGATCACGTTCCTGGTTTGCAAATCCTTCACAGAAAGACCAAACGGATCAAATTCAATTGAACAGTTATTGTCGGTGGTGAAACGACGAATGGAAATCAAATTCTTAATAATGTTGGGAGACACCAAAACATCTTTAAGAACAAGAGTGCGATGTGGAAAAGTAAAAGTGTGTGATCCGGTGGCTGTGACAGGAAGAAGTGCACCATTGCCTACAATGATGGAGGAAGGAGTATAGGCTGATGGTGGGAAAGTGGTGGAGAGATTACCAGCGTCCGCAGTCATGTGCGATCCGGCACCGGAGTCGGCGTACCATTCGGACGGTGCCGGAGGCGGGGTGAGCGTCATGGTGTTGAAAGACTGTGCTAGAGAGTCTTGTGTCCATGCGCCTCCATGGGTGGGGTTCCAGGGTGTCTGGTAGGTTGGTAGAGGGCCCTGGAATGCCTGCTGTCCGACGCTCCCATAGAGCGCCTGTGGTGGAGGTGTGGGCACGAAGGCGTAGCCTGTCCCGGCGGCGTGGCTGCCCGGAATACCGCCAAAAGAGCCGCCAGATCGAGGAGCAAGCGGTGAACGCCAAGGCGAGGCGGCGGTGGCGCCCATAGGGCCACATCTGCGCAGCAGTGCCGCCCACGGTGCGCGAAGGAAGGGTGCACACCAGTTGGGGCGCCTCCATGAGTACCGGGAGGTGTCTTGCCAGTATGTGCGAGGCGCGCCACCGCTAGTGGTCGTTGGTCGCCCTTTCCACCGCCACCACGGCGGCGTTCTGTATACCGGCCGTTGGTGGGAGGACCGGTAGCGCGCGGCGGCGCTTTGGCCGGTGCGTGGTGCCGTGGCGGTGCATACCAGCCGGACGCTGTCGCAATGAGGAGAGCCGGCGGTGACGGACGCGCGCGACGAGCTCCATCTCCTCCAGAAGAAGGTGCGACCGAGCCTCGGCAAAGGACGGGAACGGGCGATGCATCTTGAGGATGGACACCATGTGGCGGAACTTGCCACTCAAGCCGCGAAGAAGCGTCAGCACCATCTGCCGGTCGCCAATGGGATCGCCGAACCCGGCGAGAGACGCTGCCATGGTCTCTAGGCGGCGACAGTAATCGGTGATCGTCAAGGCGTCCTGGCGGAAGTTGCGGAACTGCGTTTCGAGGAGGAGGGCGCGAGACTCCTTCTGCCCAAGGAACTCGTCCTCGAGGAAGCACCACGCCTCGCGGGCGGGGCGTTGCCGCAAAGATGAGGGATCGCTGCAAGTCGCTGGAGACGGTGCCGTAGATCCACGTCAAGACGACGCAGTCCGCCTGTGCCCACGCCGGCCGCGCGGGGAACGCTTCGTCCTCAAGGACATGGCGAGTCAGGGCGTACTTGCCGAGGACGGTGAGGAACATCCCGCGCCACTTGGTGTAGGTGTTCGTGGCTTGGTCGAGAATGACGGGGATGAGGGCCTTGACGTTGACGACGGCGGTGGCCTGCGCCCAGATGGCCTCGTGGGCGACCTCGTACTCGTCCAGTGCGACGGCACGGATGCGCTCCTCCTCGGCGCGACGTGCGTTTGCAGCACGGGCCTCGGCCTCAGCCGCAAGGCGGCGGTCTTGGCGTCCTTCGCGGCGGCGCGCGCGCATAACTGAAACATCGTCGTCGTCCGCCATTACGACGGATGGCGCGGAGACGACTTCAGACTCGGGGCGACGACGGCCGGGCGCGACCTCAGCAGCGATGCGGCCGGTTAGACGTGGCGGCGCGGCGTCCCGGCGATCGGCCCGGCTAGATGAGGGACGGGCCAGGCGATCGGATGGCCAGGGAAAAGACGACGCGGGCGAGTGGATCGCACACTCGGCGATCAGGCCCGTGGCGGAGCGGCGATCGGATCAGCGACGGCGCGGTCGAGGGTTGCGGAAGAAGCAACGGATTGGAACCGATGCTCTGATACCATATAAACGTGAGAATGATTGATTGATAAGAGTGGTACAGGAGTACAAATATATAAGCGAGGATACCAACCGTTCGTATCCTCTCGAGGATACCAAACGTTCATAACTGTTCGTATCCTCTCGAGAATACCAAACGTTCATAACTGTTCGTATCCTCTCGAGAATACCAACCGTTCATATTCAATAGTCTAACACATACGAGTCGCCGAGGACGTCCAGCCAGCTCATGCATCCATGTCTTAAACCCTTCTCGCATCCTAGCTGTATGTTCAATCTTTGTTTTGGTTTCAAATTTGAACACGACTAATACTTCTGTGTTAACATCTAAGTAATACTTGTGTGTTAACATCTAAAATAAAACCTTATTAAGAGGGATAAAATTGATGTTGAGATGTTTTGTAGAGTGTGTTAGTATCATTTATAAATTTTGGGTGTATTATAGCATGTAATATAATATTTTATCCATTGCAAATTACCTCCACGCGGTGGAGGTGCGATGCAGGGAGCTCAGCAAGGCACGGTGTCAGAGCTAAGGACACAGGCTAAGCGAAGCTAGGCTGGGCCTTGTGACAGGGCCAGGGATGTGGCGTAGGATGAACCCAGGATGGTGACTCGACATACTAGAGTAATATATATTTTTTCATAGCAAAGCGTAGGCATTGGATTAGTTATTAATACATGTCTCGTTACTATGTTATGTCTACTAAACAAGATGAGACAGCAGCCAAATCAGTGTCATACTATGTAGGCATTGGACTAGTTACTAATGCATGTCTTGTTATTATTGTCGATCTTATATCTACTAAACGAGATGAGACATCAGCCAAATCAGTGTCATACTATGTACTAGTAGACCATGCATACATCTAGATTCAATCCTCCATCCATCGTCCCAAAATTATTGAAAATTAAGGAAGGTACGACTATTTCGCATATAGGGAATAATTAAGGACAATTTGATCGGCCGGCCTTGCATTTAAGTTCAATCTTCACGAGCGGATGCACGATCTTGTTGGAAAGCGGTCTCTACAGTAGATAGTCGGTGTCTAGGCGCGCAAGCAGAAAACTAACCTGGAAGATGGCGTTTCCCCTGCAATGCACCATCTCTGTAGCTTCACCGAAACGAAATGCCAGACAAATTGATGTCGCTTTCCCTGCGCCGACGCCGCCAACCTTGGGCGCGCGTGGGGGAGCGCCGGGAATAGGGCCTCGCCTCGCCTGCCTGCTGCATACATTTGAGTATCTGGCACTCGAATGTAGTGGTAGGTACTGGGCCGTCTCGTGAGTTTTTCTTCTCTTGGACGCCGATGAAGAACTCTGCGAACTTTAATCGTACCGTGCGCTTGCGAAGGAGGTGAGAAAGGCGGCGATGAGGAGGTGGCTGAAGGGAGGATGGCGGGCGGCGACGCGTGGGGAGGGAGAGGGAGGGCGGCGGCGCATGGGGAGTGAGGTGGCTAGAGGAGTGAAGGGAGGCGGCCGGTGGCTCGTGGGGAGGGAGAGGGGGGAGGGAGGGCGGTGATCGGTGACGCGTGGGGAGGAAGGCGGCTGGAGGTGGAGGAGGAGAATCAGAAAATATGATTAAAGATTGTAAATTTAGGAGTCGGGGCTCGGGAGAAGGGAATAGGGATGGGGTTGGGGTTGGGGAAGGCCAGGATGGATATTAGGCCAGGCTGGGTGGCAGAGGGGGGTGATTGGTTGGGCCAATGGGGGGTGGGGAGTGATTAGGCTAGGATGGGGATTGGGTTAGAAAGGGAATCTTGTGCCTATTTCGTGTCAGACCGGCTCAAACACAGCCCAACTAGCCGTATTCTTAGGCCCAGTCCGACCCGTCGTTCATGCTGTACCGGTCCAGCCCACCACGTATTGTGTCGTGTTATGCTTAGGCTGTGCTGTGTCGATCGAGCCTCGAGTTAGCCCGAAAAGCACGATTCAAGTCCTAGCTCTACTTGAAAGTTAGGCTTGCTTTCCTAGAAGAATTGGCAAAGAAATTTTGGAGGATTTTGTTATAAGTTTCATCTGAAGTTGTAGGGAAGAGCCAGGAGCCCAGGACTAGGGCCTCGGCTGCTAAATGTTACATTTGACACTTGGGAAATAGAGTCCATTTTGGCTCATAGGACCATATACAAGTTTTGTTATGCTTTACATGAAATTCCTATGGTCCTGGAATTGGGTAGTACGCAACAAGAGATGACATGTTGACAAATTACATACACACATAAAAATATATAAAAAGCAAATGTGCAAACACATGTATATAAACAAATCTAGTTGTAAACAGTACGTACATCACACTAACATATAGGCCCAACTGCCTAATACATGTTGCAGATTCAAGAATTAATACTGATTGATCCATACAAACCACCTACACACAGTCTTTCCATATTACTAGTACAATTTTGTATTGTACAGTTAGTACTACTTCACTTCGTACTCTGTTCATGTCATTATGTTTTGATCTTAATGCATCAACCTACCTAAACATTAGTGCTGGTCCTGTCTAACGAAATAAACTGTGGCCCCACGCGGCAGCCTCCGCATCTTTCTGGTTAAAAAAAGCCGGTAAAATAGTTAGTTGCGGGGTGGCGTAACGTAACCGGTAGCCGCAAGGTTATTCTACCGGTTCCCCGACAGCCCCGTGACTAAAAGTACCTCCCCGGCAGATGGGTCCGGACCTTCCCTCTGGCCTACGGTCAGGGGAACAATCATTTTTTGTGGTGCCTCTCCCGTGGGGCTAAAACTTTGCCGTAAAGCTGAGGGGTTGCACAGATCACGGGGAGTGGCATCTTCGTAATTCATCACCAATCCCAGGTCCGTTTTGAATACCACCGGTTCGTCTCACTGTTCTTCGGAAGAATCAGAAGTTCAAAACTACTGCTGCAAAGACTGCAACACAGGGAGGGAGGGGAGGAGGAGGACTGGAGGAGCACGTCATCATTCTCCTGTAGCCAACGGGAGGGAAATCAGATGTTTTTAGGGCCAAATGGAGATCGATTGTGTTTTTGCCTGTTTGACATTTGTTGTGGTGAGCACTAAAAAAAATGCTTTGATGCAGTAGAGTTAACTGGCTGCAAAAAGTATTGTTGTTCAACTCGATCGAGTGGCTGTTCAGAAGTCTCTTTACAAATAAGTGATTTGGCCGTCAATAATTTGTAACTTCATTACTAATTAGCTGAAGACTCCATTTTATAATGTACAAGTTGGGTGGAGACAACCACAAGACAGGCATGGCAGCATTGAAGACATGCATCAAACGTTATGAATTATGATCAAGACATGATTACCAAAAAAAGAAATCAAACTCAATAGCACCAATTTGGCACTAAACTAAATCAGGAGCATGGGCACGCACACATATCCCCACCCTTTCGCACACTTGCTTTCCAAGCCAAGGCAATCACTTGTTTATTAATCAAACCCGTTGGCCTCGTCGCTTTCTCGGCAACCATAATGCTAGCTTAACCTACCTAAGAACCTCCCGAACGTTGAAGATGAAACCTTAATTAATCCACTAACTCACGCCAGGCAGATGATCCAAGTTTACTCGTCTGTCGCTGTCTAAGCTCCGGAGAAATCATGAGTTGATTAATTATCTTTTCTGAAAGGAAGATGCAGGATCTTTGATCAATGTGGGATTAATAAGTTAACATCTCTTTTTTAGGGGCCCATGGGACTGTCGTCTGAAAAGATGACAGTAGCGATAGAGATTTAATGAATTGACTGCCTGATCATGGAGGAATCGATCGTGAGGTGTGCGAGGAATAGGGAATGTTTTTTTGTTAAGAAACTAGCCTCAGGTCAGGCAGATCTAGTTTATGATGGCCTTCTTATTCTTCCGGAAAACTATACCTCTGTGTTTTAATGATGGACTCCAGTTATTGTACTAGAGTTTTTAGAAGAGGTGTGCGAGGAATAGGGAATGTTTTTGTTAAGAAACTAGGCTCAGGTCAGGCAGATCTGGTTTATGATGGCCTTCTTATTCTTCCAGTAAACTATATCTCTGTGTTTTAATGATGGACTCCAGCTACTGTATTAGAGTTTTTAAAAGAGTAATAAAGAGAAGTCAGATGTCCGCTCATATCTCTGTGTTTAATCTATTATACTATTTTTGTATTCTTGTATTGTTCTTACGATTCTGAGTTTGTCTACGAGGTAATCGCTCGAACTGGACTGGCCAGCGACGGTTCCTCAACACGTTATCAGCACGATCGAATCTCCTCGGATCGAAAGGTAACCGTCGTAGCACGACACTCGTAGATTGAATCATTTTTCTATATTGCTTTCAATTCTACAAATTCGTCTTTCTAGATTAGTTTTCTCTACGGTGCAAATCCTCTCTAATCTACCGCGAGCCAACTTGAAGTTGCCAGCACAATGTCGATCGGTAGATTGCATAAAAAAGTGGATGTCAATTGTACCGTAGATTGAAAATTGTAATTCGTTCTAATCTACTGCGAGTTGACTTGAAGTCGCCGGCCAAGCCGATCGGTGGATTGCATAAACAGTTCTCAGATGAATAGTGCTCGTATGCACAATGCGTTCTCGTATGAACAATAGCAGAAAAAATCGACTGACGCACGGCCTGTTGCTGTGCGCCGCCGTCGACTTGTTGTCGACCTCCGTCGGCCGGCGCCGCCCTCGCATGGGCCCTCCTCGGCTAGCAGCCGCCGCCACCGCTGGTTGGAGCCACCTCGCACGGGCAAAACATCTCAGAAAAGAAAAAAAGGAAGGGCATGAGAGCGCCGCACTGCCACCGGCCCCGCACGGCCGTCCCGCCGCCGCGTCGCGTTGAAGAACATTATGAGAATTTTTTACAACTATTTTATGCAAATTACCAGCAACAATCTTATGAACTTTTTGAATGAATATTTAGATGACTCACATCACAAACCATAAGTTCGAAAGAGCTGGCCCATCATGGCCAGAATTTATACATTCTTCAATTCTGTGGTAAGGTAATCACGGATGAGCAGAAGATTGAGAAGACTCTCTCTACCTTTCACCCGAATGTGGTGCAATCCGAACGCAACTATCGTCAAGATGGCTACAAGAAGTATGCCAAATTGATTGGCATAATGCAAGTTGCGGAAGTTAAAGATGATGTTATAAGAAAGAACTACATTTCACAGCCGCCTAGTGGCAATGTCGCATGAAGCCAATGCTAGCAGCTACAAGGTGAGGAAGGCTCTCGCAAGGAGAGGGTCAAGAAGGGTAAGGTCGTGGGTCACAGCACGTTATTGATGCTTTCCAGTCTAAGAAGAAGGGTAAATGACAGTATGAGGCATACCTCGCCATTGCAAGCACAGAGGATCCGCACCCATTAGTTGCACTCATGGATGTGGACAACCCAATAGCAGCTCACATCACCCCTCCTTTGGACACCGCAGCGGCCGCGGCCATAGTTGCCCAAGAGGAGAAGATCGCATGGAGCAGATTCAGGCAGAAATATCTACATACTTCGCTGATTCGATCTAGCGCACGTATTGCACTTAGATCTTTTTACAGTCACTTGCAGTTTGTGATTGTGATGGGACTTTAAATAATGGTTATAAGATCTAGGATAGCAAAGCATTAAATTCTTTCGGTGAGTCATGCAAGGCTTATTTTTCCCATATTTTATTATAGCAATTTATGTTTTGATACTTGAAGTATTAGAACACGTGTGGCGCCCTATGGAGAAAGTGTGTTTAGCTGGAAGCAGCGCAATGAATACCACCGTGAGAGAGATGAAATTTTTCAGTTGATCAGCAAGAATGTTGTAGTCTTACAAAAATTGCGGGCAGTGATACTTATATAATCGGCTCAGGAAGGGTCACAATTTTGGTCATTGAAGAAGCTTTGTTGTACCAAGAATCGACTAGAACTCTCAAAGATAGTGCTAACAGTTTCCACGTAGAAACTGAAGAAGAGTATGGTAAAGAATACCTGCTCATTACAAAGTGTGAAGAAAGTGAAAATTAGTATTAGAACGACTTTCTTCGTATGAAACTGGACTATACCACACTAATATTAAGACACTTGTAGCCTATACTGTCCTGAAAATCGTATTTAGAAGCACTGAACTTTTCTATCTCTGGCAGGATAGATTAGGCCACTCAGGTCTTAGGATGATGAGAAATATAATTAACAATTCACAGGGACATAATATCGATGTAAAGAATTTTCCAAATCAAGAAGATTTTGTGTGCCCCGCATGTACCATCAGGAAATTAATTACTATATCTTCTGCTCTGAAAGCGCAGGATGAAATCCCTACATTCCTGGACCGTATCTAAGGAGACATTTGCAGTCCTATATAGCCCCTATCAAGGTCATTTAGGTATTTTATGGTGCTCATCGATTCTTCCTCGAAATAGTTGCACATATATTTATTACCTACGAGAAACAACGCTTTGCAAAGCTAATCTCACAGATAATTAGAATTGAAAATATTTTCTCTGATCACCATGTGAAGTCCACCAGAATAGACAACGCCGAAGAATTTACTTTGAAGGCATTTGATGATTATTGCATAACAATAGGAATTAAAGTTGAGTATTACGTACTCGCATGTCCACACCCAGAATGGACTAGCAGAATTGTTATTACCAACTACATGTTGGAGACACGCAGTCCTGCACGCAGCAACTCTCGTCAATTTTAGACCGTCGATATATAACATCCATTCACCTATGCAACTAGCGCAAGGGTTAGCACCGAACATTTCTCATCTTCGCGGGTTTGGTTGCAAGATTTATGTACCTATACCACTACCACAGCGAACTGCAATGGGCCCTCTCCGAAAGTCTGGGATATACGTTGGTTATGAGACGGCATCCATAATCAGGTATTTGGACCCTATGACTAGAGATTTGTGTAATACCCGATTCGCTGATAGTATATTAGATAATGTTAGTTTCTCGTCATTAGGGGGAAGAAATCAACCCCTTGATGAAAATGTCAGCAAATAACGTGGCAAACCACGGGAAGTTCAAAAGACAATTGAAGTCCAGAAGATAATTGAAGTCCATGCACATGACCCGCACACTAGTGAAGTCTAGAAGACAATTGAAGTCCAGAAGATAATTGAAGTCCAGAAGATAATTGATTTGCAAGCATTAGCGAATCAACTGCCTGACCACTTTAGTGATTTGAAGAGCATAACCAAGTCACATGTGCCTACACGCAATGTACTGGAGAGGGGTTGAAATACCGATGAAGGTATCCCTAATCCCGTCTTAAGGCATCAGAAAGGACGAGAACTCCGACCCCTCGAATCTAAAGTAACCGGGGGCGTTTGGTGAAAAATGATAAGAATGACTTACACAGCCGATCACCGAAGTTCCCCAGAACTAGAAGAGGAGCCAGTTGAGACTTTGCACTTGTATGGAACCTTTAGAAAATGCATACTGGATTTGAACATCCCCATGAAGGGAGATGTCAGTATGGATGTGTGTGCACACATCGGAGCTAGAAAACTAAAATGATTTGCCCTCGTAATTGAAAGCAGCGGTGAGCAAGTAGAAGCATTAGAAGAATCACCCCTTAAATAAATAGCTATAAACTTTGTGGTCTCGGGAGAATATATGAATAATACAATAGCCAATATCGATATTGATTTTGCAAAAAAATTATCACAATCATCAATCTTGATCTAGAGCTTGCATCGCTCACTGAATGAAAGAAAAGATCGGATTGGGAAGATTGGAAGAAGGCAATAGAAGCAGAATCAATATATCTAAATAAAAGAAAGGTGTTTGAGCCTGTAAGTCGTTCGCCTCCCCATGTGCACCCCGTAGGGCATAAGTGAGTATTTGTTCGAAAGAGACATGAAAATAATGAAGTAAAGCAAGGATTATTGCACAAGGTTTCACTCAACGTCAAGGAGTTGTTTATGAAGAAACATATTCCCCGGTCATAGGCGGAACCACCCTTTAGATATTTAATTTCAATGACAGTCAACTTGAAATTTTGAAATGATATAGATGGACGTGGTAACTGCAAACCTTTATAGAAATTTAGATTCAAGCATTTATACGAAGGTACCTGAATGTATCCTTATCCCGAACCAAGATAGCAAATAGAAATCTGTACAGTGTGGAACTCAGAAAGTCACTGTATGAACTTAAGCAATCAGACAAGATGTAGTATAATCTCTTGAAGTGACTTTCTATGCTTGAAAGGCTACATGAACAATGAGGATTGTATCTGTGTATTGATACGATTATCCCATGATGGATTTTGTATAATCTCAGTGTATGAAGATAATTTGAATATCATCGGAACCCTGGAAGAAATTAAGGAAGCAAGCTCTTACCTGGAGTAGGAGTTCGAAATGAAAGATTTTGATAAAACCAAATATTACCTAAGATTGCAGCTTAAACATACCCCTGTAGGGATATTAGTACATCAATCAACCTACACCCAGAAGGTGTTGGAAATGTTTGATTTTGAAAATACATACTCTTCGAAAATGCCAATGGTCGTGAGATCTTTGCAGCAAGATAAGGATTAGTACAGACCTATAAAAGAGGGGGAGAAAGTCCTGGGACCGAAATTCCCATATTTAAGTGCAATAGAAGCACTCCTGTATTTAATAAACTGTACTAGATCGGACATCGTATTTGTCGTGAACCTATTATCAAGGTATAGTGCATAACCTACCAAAAGGCATTTGCTGGGTATAAAGGACATCTTCCGATACCCCAAAGAAAGCAAAGTGTTCAACAGAAAAAACCAAAACCTGTATATGAATGGCTATGCAGATGCTGGGTACCTGCCGGACTTCATACAACCAAGTCGCAAACAGGCTATTTATTCCTATGTGGCGAATTGCAATTCCATGAAAATCGTCTAAGCAAAATCTTGTACCGACTTTGATGAACCACTCGAAAATCATAGTAATGTACAAGGCCTCATAAGAATGTACTTGGTTTTGGCGGATGATTCACCACATCCAGCAGTCATTTGGATTGAAGATAATACAGTTTGTGTTGCACAAATGCAGATGGGTTATATGAAGAGCCATCTCACTAAGCATATCAACTTCAAGTTCTTCTATGCTTATGAATTACAAAAGATAGACGAAATTAAAGTACTACATATGACGAGGATTAAAACATTTATGTATTTCTTTAATACATAAGAAAAGACTATACGTCTTCGTGGTCGTAACCCCTAAGGTTAATGACCTCACTAGTCGTAAGGATTCCAGAGGTTACATAATAAATACTCTGGTTGGACAAGGTCCCGTACTTAGTCCCCGACCAGTTAACCGCTTGTAAAGCTATGAACTGATATCTAGATCCAAATTCAGGTATATCCTTTACCGTGTGATGAATGGAACACGTGTTGTATACTCCACACCACACGACGTTACATAATTCTAAGACACTGACTAATGGTTGAATGTATCACCGACATTTAACCGCACAATAGTTGATACTTTAATCAACTGCCACCTCCCTCCGACCAGACGCAATGCTTCGCATAGGCGTCTTCTCTATAAAGAACTGTCACCTCTTCAGAAGCTATTTAAAGATGGAGCATTGAAGGAGGAGAGGACGTGAAAGCGAGATAGGCGATAAGACTCTGGGAGGCAAAGAAGACAAGAGCATATCCAACATCATACTCAGTGTAATTAGAATTAGTCCTTTGCCTGATCGTAGGCATTCCTTGTAAACAACCAGTTCATAGTAGTAAAGAGCGACTCCATTCTCTTCCAGGAGATACACATCATCTTCCTCTATTTTTTTATATATTTTCATAAGATCGGTGATTTGATCGTCGATAGCATACTAAGTCACGTGAAAATCTTGCAGATTTATTCACCAAGTCACTTCCAGCGTCCAACTTTGAAAGATGCATACGTGGAATTGGAATGATGAGACTCAAAAAATACAAAATTCAGGGGGAGAATCTTCACAAACTCTTTATTAAAGCTTGATCACTAAGATCGAATACCCAAATAATAAATCTCAGAGATTAAATTAAATTGGGTGGATTGTACTCTTTTTTCCTTGACGAGTTTTCATGAAGTTTCCCGACTAAGATTTTTAACGAGGCAATTCGTGCAACACAACATAACTTGTATTATGTACTCTTTCTCTAAATTTTTCCCACAGGATTTTTATGGAGTTTTGACAAGACACGAATATGATGGATGAGTGCCCAAGGGAGAGTGTTAAGAAACCAGACCCAGACCAGGCAGGCCTAGCCCATGATGTGCTCCTCATCCTCCCAGTATACTATATAAAGGGGAACCCCCAGCCATTGTACTAGAGTTTTCAGAAGAGCAATAAAGAGAAGCCAGAAGTTCTTGCATATCTCTGTGTTCAATCTATTATTCTGTTGTTGTATTCTTGCATTGTTCATACAATTCTGAGTTTGTCTACGAGGTAATCGCTTGGACTGGACTCACCAGCGATGATTCCTCGACATGTTTGAGCTGGTTCATCGTCGAATACTGTGCTACTGTCGGTAGGCCGGTAGCTCAGGAAACAGACTAGTTTACCGTGTTTCTGTTTGTCAAAATGGTTTGCAGTTTCAGCTGTGTAGGCAGGAGTATGGCTATGAGCAAGGGTCCAAAAATCCTTACCAGGACAAATCCCGCCGGGCGGCCGGTAATGGTTACCATCGATAACTGAAAAACCCGAGAAAATCTAGATTGAAATTCGTCTGGAAAAAATTGAATTTGAGATGTACCTGTCGAAATTTTAATTTTAAATTTGAATTTGAATTTTAAATTTTTCGGACGGTATTTGAAATCCTGGTTCCCACCAGTACAGCTGGGTTTTTTTTTTCCATGGCTACACGGATGCAGAAACCAGTATATAATGTATCATCAATTCGTCGTGTATTCACGTGTTTCAGACCAGGTTGGACTGTGTAAATAGGGGAAAATACAACTCAGTTCTCGTACTGATCCTTAATACCAGCGGTCGTACACTGCAGATGTGTAAATACATACATACAGAGGCTCTGTACATTAGTACATGTATAAATAGCTTCATACACACTGGGCAATACATAGAACCGAAACTGCACAGCCTTCACGTGGCCCCGCTTCTCAGGTGGGCCCTGTCCATGGCCCTCCCGGGCCCCACCCAACGACCGTTTCACATCACGTATGGCACACCAAAGCAAAAATACACGCCTCCCATCGAACGGCTAAGGATATACGCCCCTCCACCCGTAGACGTGGACCGCCGATTGCCGCCACCATTTCGCGCATGACTACCTTCACAAATCCGAAATCACAAATCTCGGGGGTAAATCGCAAGTCTATCGCCATTACGAGTACTTCACAAAATAACCAGTACTAGTATTTGCAGTCTTGCACTAATGGAATAAGTTACTCCTACTGGGTTGCAGCTACGTGAACAAATGCACATAAAGATGTTACCATATACTTCTAATTTTACATACTTGACCTCAAAATAATGCATGCGACAAATGACAAAAGAAAGAGAACTCACATGCGATACTGTATCGATAATTTGATACGCCCCAATCAACTAAAATGCATGGACCTTGAGCGAAAAAACAAACAACAATACATGAAACAACGGGGCCACGGAACACCGAGTCCACCAACGTCAACAAAGCAAAACTCCCATAACTCCATATAACAGGCGCACGCAGCCACGCTCCACCTCCACCTCCCTACGACCACCCTCCACTCCCTCGCCTCGCCTCGCCAACATCCTTGCAAGTTGCAACGGGTCGGACCCACCGCCGGCGATGGACGCCGCCCGAACACCGCCAGCCGCAGCCGTCGGCGTCGGCGTCGGCGGCGCCTCCGATGCGAGGACATCCCTCCTCGGCCTGCCCACCTCCGCCGCGGCCGCGGCCGCCGCCTCCCTCGTCGTCCTCCTTGTCCTCGCGGCGGCCGCCACCGCCGCGTTCCTGACGCGCCGGCGGGGAGCCAAGCCGCTTTCGTCGCGCGTCGAGCACGCGCCCTCCTCCGGCTCGCTCCTCCCGACGTCCACTCCCAAGGAGAAGGACGCGGACGCGGAGGTCCGGGTGGAGGCGGACGCTGGCGCGAGCTCCTCCGACGTCGTGGCCAGCTCGTCCGCGGCGGCGAGCTCCCTGGAGTCGCCGGCGAGGAGGAAGGTGGAGAGGATCAGCGGAGCGGCGGGGGTGGAGATGGGCTGGGGGAGTTGGTACGAGCTGGCGGAGCTGGAGGCGGCGACGGAGGGGTTCCGCGAGGGGAACGTGGTCGGGGAGGGAGGTTACGGCACGGTGTACCGCGGCGTGCTCGCCGGCGGCGAGATGGTCGCGGTCAAGGACTTGTTCGATCACAAGTGAGTATTCGGCTCTTGTCCTCTCTTGTCACTGTTACCGTGTTACTTTTGTTTTGTACTACGCATCGTAGAAACGTAAGTACTCGTACGTTTTAATCTCCAGATTAAAAAATGTGAAAAAGAATTAACCGTAGCGGTACAATTTTGTTCCCTTGCATTTGTTTCTCTGTTGCAAATGTCGGGCGTGGATTTTGACAGTGGGTGTACGTTTGATGCTTTTCTAGATTAAATGCATTTGTTGGTCATTTGTCACGGTAAGTGGGGTGGTTGTAGTTTTGCGGTTGATGTGGCTCTAAGATTATCAATTTAAATGTCGTATCAAAATAAAACAAAAACTTGTCGAAAGCATGTTTTTTATTATCTTAAAAGCAATTTTAATCCTTCATTAGGATTATAAATTATTTGCTGTCCTGTGTTAATTTTGATATTGGTGGGCATTCGTGATAATTTTTTCATTCCATTTGAGTAATTTAATGAGGTGGTCATGGCCTCATGGGAACCCGTTTATGTAATTTGATTTTTTTTCATGAAAGTGAGTATATTTTTTAGAGATCTATTCCTTCGAAAGAAATTCTTAGAGATCATTGAACAAGTTTGTCGTGAAGGAATATGAGTGGAAACAGGGCTAATAATTCTTGTCCAATTCGATGCCGTATCAAAAAAATAAATCCAGGTATCATTTTTTGGTCTCGATCCACATCCAGTATTATCCGTATCCGAAAAATCTCATGGAATATGGGTTATGACCCAGAAAGAGCAATATATAATCTGTATCAGTATTTTATAGGATATCCGATAAACATCAATATCCATTAATATCGTCTATGGGTTTCTAGTCAATGATGAATAAATAATATGAATTTACATTTGATTATGTTTATGTTGTTAAGTAGGATAAATAATACTAATAGCTAGTATAATTGGAAACTTTCATTGGTGAAGTTATATCTTTTCTTTATGTATACACTATCCGTCAAGTTATTTGGGACCGATTTGAATCCAATCTGCATCTGCCCTGTGATTGTATCCTGAAAAATTCGCATTCGTATTCGTATTCATATCCGGGGTATTTGTATCTGTCTCCGAATTCAGGGTAAAAATATGAGTTAGGATACAATAAGAGCAACATCAGTCTGTATCTGACCCGTTTTCACCCCTACGAAGGAAACACTAGGGGAGAGAGGGGGAGGGGGAGAGAGAGAGAGGAGATTGTAAGGTTCCAAATGCAAAAGGAACTGCTTCAATGGATGAACATATTGCTTTCTAGGAAAGGTGAAATAGACAAATTTAAAAGTAATCAATGGGCTGATTTGCAATTAATCAATGTTCCAATACATGCCATATTGCTTTATAATTTTCTTTTGTTCAATTTAGTTTCTGAAAAGCACGGATGAACTACTCATTGCAAAATTTATTGTGGTACCCTTTTTGTCTTTGCTAAAAATAAAAGGTAGATCTTTGCAAGCTTTCTTAAGTGGGGTTGAGAATCTTAGGATGCCATTTTGACTGAACGGACAAAATCACAAAAGTCATTGACGGACAATATTTTTCTAGGGAGGAAATCGTAAACAATTCAGGGCATTTTCACACCCTAATGTTCATTATTATGTGTGTGATTATTGATATGATTGGTCTCCATGGTCTTGTGAATTAATGGACTCCATGTAGCTAAATGTCCATAGGGGAGCACAGCACTAAGTCAATGCTACAAAGAAGGGTAAAATTGCTTTTCTTTTTTTCCCATTTCATATGATTGTGACACGAGTAGGTGTCTGTTTTTGTGCTTTTGTGTGATGGCCCGTAGGGCCATATGTATCCATCTACTTAGTTGGTTGAGCTCGTCGGCAGTCATATGCACCGATCAATCCTTTCTTTCAAGAAAAGATAAAGCAAAGGCAAGGCAAAGCAATGGCCAGACTTTTTCCTTTTCCTGATCTTAGAAATTTTCTATTAAAAACACATGGAGTTACATCTTTGGAGCTGTTTAAGCTTTTAAGTAAACCAAATGCATGCACGTGGATTGCTGAAGATTGGCATAGGCGTAACAACAATTATGTGTGTTTCTTTCCTGCACACTGGATTAGTATATTTACTGTTAACCGAGATGAAATAGAAAAGTTTATAGCGTGATAACCGTGTGCATGGTTAAAAAAAAGGAAATTGATGGGACTGTGTAGTACATGTTCAGTGATGCAGTAACATCGTAAACTGCTAGGGATGTTGATTTGGAATTACAATTGGCTTTTAGGGGACAGGCTGAGAAGGAATTCAAGGTGGAGGTTGAAGCCATCGGCAAAGTGAGGCACAAGCACCTAGTCGGCCTCATTGGTTACTGCGCAGAAGGGCCCAAACGGTAAGCACATTTCTGAATTATGGATGAACTCAACTGCTCGCCTCCTGAATGGAAAACGCAACTGATGGGCAACTGCTAATGCCATCACTCTGTGTTCACAGGATGCTCGTGTATGAGTTTGTTGAGAATGGGAACTTGGAGCAGTGGCTGCACGGCACCGTTGGGCCCTTCAGCCCGCTGACATGGGAAATACGGATGAAGATCGCCGTCGGAACAGCCAAAGGGTTTGTTTCTGCTCACAGTCGAAAAAGATTACAGCTTCAGAAAGCCATGTCTGAAATGCTACAACGATTGTGTTATGATCTTCTTCTGTGATATTCATCTGCTAACATTGCTGCTTTGCTCATGCCCCATCTGCAGCATAGCGTACTTGCACGAAGGCCTGGAGCCCAAAGTAGTGCACCGAGACATCAAATCCAGCAACATCCTTCTGGACAAGAAATGGAACCCAAAGGTGTCCGACTTCGGAATGGCCAAGGTTCTGGGCTCTGGCTCGAGCTACGTGACAACCCGTGTGATGGGCACATTTGGGTACGTACGTTACCTTGTCACACTCTCCCTGACTCAATTCAATACGGCCAAGAAGAAGATCCTAGTCTTCGCTGATGAGTGTCCTAAGTGCCGATCCTCTCAACATTTTTGCAGTTATGTCGCTCCTGAGTACGCTTCCACGGGCATGCTCAACGAAAGCAGCGACATATACAGCTTCGGCGTTCTGCTGATGGAGCTAATTTCGGGGAGAAGTCCGGTAGACTATGACAGGCCTGCCGGCGAGGTGAGTCCTCACCATGTGCAACTCTTGGTATGAAACTGAATGCCACTGGGATGACATACATGGAGGTGACTGCTCGAGAGTTTGTTTATGTGCTCAGGTGAACTTGGTGGAGTGGTTCAAGGGGATGGTGGGAAGCAGGCGCGTGGAGGACCTGGTGGACCCGCGCATCGAGGTGCCGCCGTCGCCGAGGGTGCTGAACAGGGTGCTGCTGGTGTGCCTCCGGTGCATCGACTCCGACGCTCACAAGAGGCCCAAGATGGGGCAGATCGTGCACATGCTCGAGGGCGACGAGTTCCCCTTCCGCTCGGTACGTGCTCTCACCCATCCAATGCCACTCGTCACAGCAGTCACAGGCTTGACAGCTAAATCCTCCGAGGTTTACGCAATGCAGGAGCACCGCTCGCCACGGGTGGCTCATCGGACGTCGGCCAATGCGCGGCCGTCGCTTCTGTCCGAGAAGGTCGGAGCCGATGACTCGGACAAATCCATGTGGAGATGAGATGAGCGAGCGTAGAGCATGCACCCTGATACGAGGAGCTAAACTGACTTTCCCCCCCGGTGTACATTTTTGTTTATTCGCGCGGTGTGTTTGCAAGTAATGTATAATTGACACGATCGATATTTTTATTTTATTTTTTTGGTAATGTTGTGGCTGACCAAACGCGATGTTGATGATATACGAAAAGAGGGATCGATCAATGAACATTGGTTTTGTCTCGGTGCTGACTGCTGAGCAGTGTCGCTCTCTGTAGGCCGATAGGCCACTTACCACCAACTCCGTTCCGCAATCACGCGGCGCAGGCGTTGCTTTTCAACTCCGTTCCGCGAAACAATATGTAATGTAGAAATACTACAAAAAGCTAATGGTTTTCGAACAAACAAACGGTAATGTAAACCAAACCAACGCTCCTCCTGATCTTTCTTTATTTTCACCTTATCTATTCGTTCTCCATCCTCACTCTCCCCAATAGTTTTGCTCTCCTCTCAACATCACTCTCTGATCTTTCTTTATTTTCACCTTATCTATTCCTTCTACATCCTCTCTCTCCCCAATAGTTTTGTTCTCCTCTCAACATCACTCTCTCCGCACTTGATTGGATCCAAGGAGGTCGGCCAGAGGACAAGCAGAGGCTGCCGGGGGGGCGGCGATATGGTTGCAGTTGAAGGAGGCGGTGGGGACAACTTTGTGCATGGAGGAGGAGCCGGCGGTGTATTCGTTTTTATTGTGCTTTCGACTTCTTTCGGTAGGTTCTGACGATATTATTGATTGCGAGAGCGCCTCTCTGCAGCAAGAGGGTAATCCACAGCAAGGCAAACAGTTTGATCATGTTAATTCCAGTATTTTTCAAGTCTAATATATTGATTTCAACTTGTATGTATGCATCGCTATTTTTGTTGTTAAATTGATTAGTTGATCCTATAGTTGCATACTCTGTAGGTAAATAATTATTCCTCTACTACCTGAGCTTAGGTTATTTGCTGTGATTAGAGTTCGTTGGATGGGCTCTTGTCACTTAGTAGATTTCGAGTAATATGCTTAGACATGCTTAGCTATCGGTAGTATGGGCGATCATCGACTTAGTCGATGGTCTTGATCACACAAATTTTATTATTACTTTATATTGTCCAGCACTTTGTGCTTTGTTAATTTTGTAAAGTCAAAATCTGAAAACAAAACTATTTTCGACTTGGACACAATGGATGTTGGTGTGATCTGTTGGGTGTGAATGGAATGGTGCCTAAGTCCCTCAAGGACCGAGTTACTTGTGTCACTAAGCCAAGCGCTTTTACGTGCTAACCACACGAGAGGGATATGGGACCTCTCTTGACTTAGTACTTTGGCGTGTGTTAGCTCCGAGTCGCAGGAGGAGGGTTGTGTGTGTTGTGTGAAAAAGGATCTATGATATTGTGTTGGGTGTGTGGTGGTGGAGATTCCGGGTAGGTTCTCCACCTCGAGGGACATCGCAGTTGTCCGAGGCTTTACCCGTGAGGGGTAGTTGACCGAGGCTTTCGATGACCCCGACACAACGTATGGGTTTCTATCCATATGGGCGACTCGTAGTTGATACATAATATTAGAAATATCTCGTAGGACTTAGCCGTGCCGGCATATCTAAGGAAGTGTGCTTCATAGCTTGACAAAAAGGTGGTCTAATTTGTGGGTACATTAGTACACTCCTGCAGGGTTAAATCTATTCGAATAGCCTAGTCCTAGGTTATGGACATGCTTGGTAAGGTCGTGCAAGAACTAGACTATAACTTTCAATTAAAACTTGACATAGGTGGTATGAATGGGTAATTCATGCTATTATTGTGGTGACTATTGAGTTAGTCACTTCCAGGATGTTGTTGTCATTTATTTATTGTTATATTGTTGTTATTTACTGTTATTTGAACAATAAAAATAGATTGTAAACTTCCTTTCAAATGTACTATCTTATTGCAAATAAAGATTGCTTTATGCCGAAAATGAAACATACAGCCTCCACTCAAATAAGCTTGCATGTAGCATATGTATAGGTCTGTTATTCTACACGTAAGTCTTGCGGAGTACAATTTTGTACTCATTTGCTTCGCTTAACTAATTGTTGCAGAGGAGGAAGGTGAGCCCCAAGGACCTCACTTTTGTGAGATGTGCTGCGGGTTTGACGACTAGCTCGGTGTACCGGTTGGTTGCCTTGTGGGTTAAAGGCACACTAATTGGCTTTTGTTTATCGCCATCTTATGGCACCTTGCTTCCGCTGTTATCTTAGACTCTTTGTTGTATTTGGCGGTCGGCCCTTTTTGTAATAACTATATATTGTATATCTTTCGTATTGTTTAGTTGTGCTATGGATTCTATGTGATGAATGGAATTGATGCATAATTTTTGTAAGGGGTATGTGTACTGCACTTCTGGGAAGTACATATATGCCGAGAGCCGTGATATTTGATTTGTAATGCTTTAATCATCTTTATGGTTAATTATTACAAGTTAAATACTCCGGGGTCTCAACATCAAGTCACTTGGATGCACAAAAATATTTGAACAGTGCATTCAAGCCCTCGCTTCACTGCGTGGTGCTCATGAATGGAAAGAAAGCTTCCATAAAATAGTGAGACACCCATTTCTCCCTAATTCTGTATATGTGATGCATGTACTTGTAATATTCATGTGCTTCTTCCTTGGTAAAAAAAAAAAACTCCAGGCCAACACACGACTTTTCAAGTTGTGAACTGACATAATCTGTATCTTCATCTTGTGCAAGCATTTCTTCGTCACCTGCATTTCCATCCCTCTGCCCATTACTTGTGGCAAAATAAAGCGTCAACAAAGGCGGCCTTCAGTCCATCATGTTATGTAGGAATAATGTTGACTGAGGCCATATTAGCCTGTTTGTGCACAAACAAAAGATGGACTAAAATCAGCAATAAAGGGGGAATGAAACATCACATTCAAGCATCTAAGCCATACATTTTATCGAACATATTACATGCAACAAACACGCAGAGATATAGGGGACATTTGAAACTTGTGTGGGACATGCCAGAGTACCAGGCAAAGGGAGACAACGATGTTTTGCGCCGGCTGGCGGGAGGAAGCTGAGCGCGCACGCTCGTGTGCACACGGAGGAGGAGGACGGGGGAAGCTGGCGGCGAGCTGACGTGCACGCTTCCACACGCACAGAGGAGGAGGACGGGGGAAGCCGCCGATGAGCTAGCTTGCACGTGCTCCCACGGGGGCGGAGGAGGGTGACGGGGGAAGCTGGCGATGGGGTGGCGCGCGCTCCGCGCGTGTGGAGGAGGATGAAGGGGGAAAGCCGGCGACGAGCTGGCGTGTGTGCTCCCACACGCGGAGGAGGGTGACGGTGGCAAGTCGACAACGAGTTGGCTCGTGCACTCCCACACGCGCAGATGAGGATGAGAGGGGAAGGAAAGCTATGCGCTGAATGGCCACGCAATTAGAACATCCAGATCCTACAATGGGATCCTATACAATCGGTTATGGGACTCAACAGTATAGCATGCCATAGTAGTGCCCTATGTAATTACATCATTTTGCTCGCACATGGGACTTCGGTGGTGAGATAGGGGCGGCTCAGCCGGCTGTTGTTGGGAGCGACAGTCGGCAGGGGGCAGGCATATGCCACGACGCACATGGAGCATGGTAGATTGGTAGGTGCAATGCTAGGCTGACGGGCACAAATTGTGGAAGCGTCCGTCGTTAGAGGGTGGCTCACGCGGGATATGACGCGACCAGACACGTGGCACGGGTGTGGGACACGGCACTCGACAGAACGGACGACCACCAAGGGAAGGTGTGTGGCGGCATGCGCCGTACGACGGCATGCAGATGCGGCAGTGAGCGCATGACACTAGTTTTAAGAAACCCTGGATTAAGGGTGCATAATACCGAAACTACCCCTAGTGGGTTTTAGACTATAAATAGGACCCCTTGTACACAGAAAGAGATGGAGCAATGAATAAAGATGTTCATCCATATTGTGTTTCCATCTGTTGTCTCTTTGTTTATTGCCTCTCATTGGTGATTGAATTAATTGTCTCCCTGCGACGACTACGTTCTTCAACACGTTATCGCACGAATCGGTATGTTGTCAGGATTCCATCTTTCAATCTCTATTTTCGCTATGAATTAATTTGGTAGATTAGTTTTGCTTGAACCCAATTAGACCTATTAATTACTAATTAGGGTTCTAGATCTGTTTAATCAATATCCACGATTAATTACGGCTAATCATTGCAATTAGATTGAATATGCATTGTTCATCAATAACTATTCATACGCGAAGTGGGGGAAAAATTTCCCCGTTGGCCAGACACCGTCCACCATCGCTGCCGGGCCGAAGCTGTGCCGCCGCCCCCGTGCACCGCCGATCGCCTCCGTGTGCCACTGACGTGCACCGTCGACTACCACCGAGCGCAGCTGCTGCGTCCGCCAGCCCCGACGCGCCCGTGCGCCTCCGCGCTAGCCACGGCCACTGTGTTGTCGCGCCCGTAGCTGCTCGCACGCCGGCCCGACGTGCCACCACCACTGTCGCACCCAAAGCCGCCTCTGTGTGCCGCTCGCCGCGTGCGCCTACGGCGCATGAGCCGCCGCCGTCAATTGCGTGTTAAAAAACCCAAAATTAATGGTTAATGGATAAAATATCAAAACTACCACCGATCGGATTGATTATCTAGTACGTTTCTTCAACAACTGGGACGCAAGGCCCGGCCACTCGGGTGTAGCAACGGCCAACGGAATTATTGATAGCTGGTACTTGATGCGAGGTTGGGTGAATGGTCTGGCTCGGTTATGATAGGTCACGATATAAATCTGGAGAAAGATCTAGGTCGGCTCAGTGTGGTCTTGTCTGCAACATTCACGTGAACAATTCGCTCGGGATCAATCGGGTTAGCTTTTGGCCCATAGAAAGTGCTGTATCTCCCAACATCTGAAGAACACATTACTGTTTCTTCTTCTTGTCTTTTAGAGGGAATCAAGTAAACATGAGTTGAAAAGTGTTGGTAGCAAAGTATGGTAGTGAGACACAGAAACAGAATCGGAACATCTCAAAGCCCAACAAAATGCAATTTTGGAAGAGTTGCGTGGCGTCCACAGTTGCCGACTGACTGGATTGGAAGCATGCATTCTGCGCCCGCTGCTCTGTTCGCCGTAGAGCCGCTAAACTTGGCGAAGAGACGTGCGACATCTTGTTTGGGGGCTCGCGCGCTGGCATGGGCGTCCGTCCGGCCAGCGTGGGGACGGGCGAAGCTGCGTGCGTGGCGAGTCATGGCATGGGCGTTGCCGGTGGCTAGATGGACGACATGGACGGGCACGAGTCGGCTCGGCATAGCCTAGCATGACCTGCAAAACAATTGGATTATGCCCGTGCTGGCCTACCTGTTGGAAAGGCGGTCCAAACACGATCCAAAGCTCTAACGTACCATATCGTGACAGTCCGAGTTCATTTGGCCTTACAGACCAATTGTTTCGTTAGGCTAAATTTTTTTAAAAAAAAATAGAGAAAAATTCTCAAAAAATTAGAAAAATATATAGAATTCGTAAATAGATATGAAACTTATCAAAAATGAAACAAGTATATTGAAAATGTAATAAAAAGTTTTATTAATATTCAAATGGTTGTCTTGTTAAAATATTTGTCAAGTAAAAATTCAACATGAAAAACATTGGTAAAAGAAAGAAAAAAGTATAGCCCATAACTCTACATAAATTATTGTTCTACGTGTGGGAGAATAAACCGCTACAAACGCTTTCACAGGCACCCGATCGATATAATAATTTACTTCAATGAGACGGCTCAGACAAACAGCCTAGAGCAACGAGCATCGAGAGAGATATCAAACGAAAGAAGCGACAAGATATCTAAAATTAAACCGTGGCCACACAGTGGTACAACGATTGCTCCCTGCATGGGGATAGATTTAGTTGCCTGCAATCATGGCTAATGGTATACTAAATGCTCCTACATACGGTGAACGATGGCCCACTATATGCATGTTTTTTTTAAGTATATTCAATTTAATACAAGCTATTCATTATTTTTTGAGAAAATTTATTATATATTATTAAATAACTTTAAATCTTCGTAATACGCTATTTCTGGAGTCTTGGACTCATGTCACCGTGAGTGATATATTATGAATTATGTAGTTATTAAATGATACTACGAATTTTTTCTCCTTTTATCCGATGAATCAGATTATATATATAGTAGTAAAACAGTAAAGAGAAGAGTAATTTTTGTAATCCTATAGCTACAGTCTTGTAAACTATTGACCTCTGCTTTGACAAATCGAATCGTATTGGGACATATCTGAGTCTTTTTTTGTCTGTAAAAGAAGCCAACCAACCCAAAATGTTTACCATCATGGAAAAAAAAAAGAGTAATACAGTAGGTTGTTTCTGCCCGTACTTAAAAATACGCCTGGTAGAAAGAGATGGAGACGAGTACATATGTAATATGTGATTTTTTTTTTATTTAATATCTTGGCTATTGGGTAGAACAGAAAGAAGGATTTGGGATTGGAATCGTGTAGTTTAGAAGCTGCATTGTTGACATCTAGGGTTTAGGGTGGGACCTTACCAAAATTTTGTAACAAATCACACAAACGTCTATCTGGTCCAGATAAATAAAAAAAACCTTTGGTAAAAAAAAGAAAAACTTAAAACCTTTGGTAAAAAAATAAAAAAACTTATAACTGGTGAAAGTAAGCAAATTTTGGTATTACATACTTAAATAGTAACCCAATGAAGTATTACGCACCTAATTACAAATGACCTTGGCCTCTCCATGCTCGTCATTTACATTTAAACTGCACACCCCCTTGTTGAGAACGGTAAGGCCTCTAGCACATGACCATTCCTCACTAAGTCTTTCAATTCTAGTAATGAACTTGACCAAAAGCATGCGTTAATGGACTATGCGACCACGGAAACATAACAAAATTGGGGGTTTTTGACCAACCATGTAGTGAAGATCGAGCAATTCATTTTTCTTCTACAAAATTATGTTGCACAAAGAAATAATGTTGGGTCCTTTTTCTAAGCTAGATATCATTCGCAATACAAATTTCTAATATATGTACTACAGGATCTTGGTGGAATTGAACCACCTTCCGTCCGGAAATGCAGGGCTCAGGCCCAACAAACCACGGAGGACCTCACCGAAAAGAGAAGATCCACAATTTCGATGCACTAACGAGACGAGGCCTTCGTATTTATCATTTGTACTGAAGAAAATTTCTAGTATCACGAGGCACGATAACTCGGTGCCGCCATAAAATAAACGAGTGACACCTACAATTTTTTGAAATTTCTTCAATTCCAGCATATGCTAATATCGGCTCGTGCTACAAAAATAAAAAACCTGAAAATTTCGGCAACTACGATAAACTTGGCCTTCGGAATTTCTTTAATGATTTCAGCAACTTCGGATAAACTTATTTTTTGGAATTTCTTTAATGATTCCAGCATATGCTAATATCAGCCCGTGCAGCATTAGGAGCATAAAAGAGCTACAGCAAACGAATAACAACAATTGAGGAAAACTTAGGAGCATACATCTTGCATTTCACATTGTAGCTAGTAGCTACCAAGAAATATCATGAAATCATCAATTCCTGGTACCCATCAAGTATATACCAGGGCGAATATTAGATTAACAAATGACTCGAATCCAACCATGTACCTTCAAAAATGTAATCGACTGGAACGCAGACAATGGTTTATCAGCAACCAGCCTCATCCTTCAGTATTTGAGATTGACCTCTGTTCAAAATATCCAAATTTTCGGAGACGAGTCGTCCAAGCCTCCAAGGGGTAGTTAATGTTCAACCAAGACACCAATACAGTGACATAACTTTTACATGAATCAAATAGTCTCGTCAACAGAATTGCCAATAAAGATCAAGTTCAATACCGTCCTGCTCCAACCAAGAAATTCATGGGCTTTGAAAATAATAACAAAACCTTAACAATTGCAGAGTACACTGCAATTGGAGAGAAACACCTAAGACAGCAAGGTCCAGAACCACCAGGCTGCACAAATCAGCAAGTAAACCGCACCAAGAGCGCCATCAGGGTGTTCCTTCTAAATTGAGCATCAAACTGCTATCATCCATCCCCGATGTCCATAAGATGAATTAATATAGCCCTTCACAGTTTATTCAGTAGAAATAACTTACATGCAAGTGTACAAGCTATGAAAAATCACAAATTGCATTAACAATTACCAACACGGGATACAAAATAAAATATCTCCGATTCCTTTAACATTCATATCAGCAAAAAAATTACACATGCACAGTAAAATATTAAGGGATGTACAGTAGAATTAAGTCCTGACAAAAGATTCACACCTTAATCGTAGACACTACGTAGCCATTACCAGACCGATTAACTGATACGAGTTCATAATTCAGCATACTGTAATAACCAGGTAATTGTAACATAAATCTCTGGACACAGATGAATGGAAAAATATTGATGTGGCAAATGACCTGTGTAAACAGGCTTGTAATAAGAACACAATTATTCCAAAATTCACGCTCGGACACAAGACCAATGGCCAAGAACGTCACCGGATTTCCAACTAAAGGCAAGAGCTTAATAAGCAATAGACCATTCAACCTACCATTAATTCCTGTGGTCAATTCTAGATGACCAGGACAGGTTCAATTGTAAAACATGCTCAAATATTTATTAGCATTGACGCTTTAGGGCAGCTCTATCGCGAAATTCAGAGATTGTCATGACACCAATTATATCGAGCAATATCGACCAATTAGAAATCAATCTAGTCCATCTCGGCAAATTCGTAAGTTAAGGAATAGTGTATCAATTATGCAGTAGATCAGGATTTCTCCAGTATGTAGACAAGCATAGCACATAATTATCAATCAGTTCCACGAGTTTTCGGAATCACCTAAGATACACGGGTTTCTCAAGGACTGAACTACGCAGTGGCGCTAGAACAATTTTCTACTATGTGAACAAGAATTTAACATGTATGTACACACATATCAATCATAGTTGCTCAAATGAATTAACGATTTACTTTAAACAAACTTGCCTTGGATTATGTAATTTTGCAATTATCAGTTGTACCTTGTCTGTTGCGCTGTAGCTCCATGTTAGATTCGCGATTGTAGAACGTGTACGAGGTAGTCGCAGCCGAATGAAAGACACAAAGGAGCACGGGACACGGGAGGGAGAACCCGGGGTTAAAAACAAGCAACCCCCGTGCGATCTCCTCCCGACGGCACAAAAGGAACATTTTTATTACGGTGGCCTGCCATGTGAGCGCACCCAACATGGCAAAGGCCTCTTGAGATGTCACATCTCTTTTTTCACTCGTTTTTTTTGCTCGAGACAAGCACCTCGCTTGTTACAAGCTCAAGACACTGCCTTCACCTCGGCACGGCTCCCTCGATCTCTTAGATCTAATAATTATCGAAATTTTCATCCAATAATTATCAATACAAGAGAACCATCACGCGAGGCAGGGCAGACGGGAATTCCGCGAACCGGCCGGCCACGCTTCCTCGATCTTGATCTCGCCAGGAACTTCCATGAACCGCCTCATGACGGCAGATCTACATGCAAAAACGGAATAGATGCATAATATATCAGGGCAAGCCATACGACACATGTACTACTCAATCCACAAAAGAACTCGAAAACCAAATCGAAATCACTTGGTTTAAAGGGAAAAAGAACTCACCAGTATCATATCTGGCTCTCCAACGCGCAGATCTGCCGCCTCCGTACACGGATCCAAGCGAATCAACCTTGTTTCAAAAAAGCACACGCTCATCCCATCCGTCAGACCGGAACCTGCGCATCACAAAACAAACGCATGTTTCGCATAAATCAGGGCAGAGGATTCACCGTTCCGAGATAACTACACGGAAAATCCATATCAATTAAGGCGAATTATTGATATAGAAGGAAAAGGTTGGTGGGTGTAGTTGACGCGGCGAGTTCTAGATCCAGACAAGGAAAAAGTTGGGTGGGGAGGGGAAAGCGGCTAGGGTTTGCTTGGCTTGGAAGGGAAAATAGAGGAAGCAATGTATTTATGGTCTAGTTGGGCGAAGCGGACGGCCCGGATGAAGCAGCTCGTCTTGGACGGGCATGATGCATGGCGCGTGGCGCGAAGCCATTGGCCGTGACAGCTGGATCGCACTGGGAGACCGCAACTTGCGGGGAATTAACGTCAGTGCTTGCGTCATTCGCGCGCTGGATCCTTTGTGGGCACGGACAAACGTGTGTGGTTTATGGCCACCGAGACCGAAGTCCCTGATTGGCTGCGGTACCAATCTCACTCAGGCTTGTGACACATGGAAAAGCCCATGGGCCTCCATATCTTTTTGGCAGGTAATTTTGCTGCACAACTCTTCTGCCATGACCACTCCTCTATTATATAGGCTTTGGCCCAACTCCATCGCCACTGGAAGTCATTCCCTCGTCCTCATCATCTTGCAACTTTTATAGACCCAACAGGGCTCCTCTGCTATGTTTCTCTTCTCGGCTTGTTCCGAGTTATTGAATTACGATCATTTTTGGTCACGCAGACAACTCTCAGTGTGGTAAATAAAAAATACGTTATCACACCATAGATCTCGATATGGCAAATAAGTATTGTTACACCACTCTTCTTCACGTGGCAAACAAATGTTGTCACGCTACTTCTCTTGGCGTGAAGAAACTATCGTAATCGTGTGTTGGCAGAGGCTATCGTAGTAGGTTTGGTGTGTCGTGATCGATGGTGTGATAACACGCTTTGATCACTGCACGCGTATGGTGTGATCAAAGAGATTAAAATTTGAAATAACATCATGGACATGTTACTTTAAAAACAAAATAACTCCAAATTATTGCTATAACCTTAAACTTCAGGTTGTACATGGTTAGAGGATTGATAAGATGAGAGATTCCAAACAATTTTTTTTGGATGAGATGAGACAAAATACTAGAATTGCTATATACAAGAGAAAGCCCACTTCCCTGTATTTTGTATTACTACATTTGGGCCGTGGCCCGGCCTTATTACAACTCTACCACTGAACCTACCCAGCATTTTCGAGCCATCTTTTACTCTTGTATTATCAAGATGTGTACATTTCCTCTGTTCTCTTTCCTAGATATTCTGTCAAAACGCTTTTAGTCTTCCTCCTGTGCGATTCTATGAACCCTAATCGGGAGGCCCTTGGGGAAGTCGACAAAGGGGTACGCGAACGCCTGGTCCGGCTCGGCGAGCTCCCACCGGAAATTGAGCACCAGGTGGTGCAAAAAGATGGCGATCTCGAGCTTGGCGAGCTCCGACCCGGCGCAGAGCCGCGTGCCGCCGCCGTACGGCATGAAGTTGCTGTTCTGCGCAACGCTGGATGCATTGTTCTGCAGCAGCAAAATATAAACAAAATTACAATTTGTTGTACTTGTGATCAACACTTTGGACTGAACTAATCGTATCATCTAGATACGGGCATGAAAGAATGCAGGCTGCGATGCACATCAGATTATCCAGGGACGAAAAAGAGCTTGTAGAAAAAGCATAGGAAATGTCCTCAATAATCCAGGATTTGTCTTCTCCTGGTGAGTGGCGATGCTGTTGCCACGATCACATAATCCCCACGGCCATCGACAATGGCATAGATTGTCTGAACATACAAATGTGTCGCATCCCAGGAATTGACAAGGGATCGCCCCATCGATTCGTAAACGGATAAGAATAGGATGTGTTGGGAGAAGGATGGATTCCAATCGATCGCCCACTGATTGGATTCCAACGTGCCATTCTTCTCCGTTTGGACCATACCCTTGGATTCGCACAATTCGGCAATAACCCAAGCAAAGACTACTACTCTAGTATAGCCTTACAGCTAGAGAGAGAGAGAGAGAGAGAGTAGCAGCCGGGCAGATGCTGCAACGCGAGCAAACACGTCTCTTTAGATCGGACCAGAGCAAAAGCACACGTGTGCGAGCTGAACATTCCCTTTCATGTCAGGCTCATGTTGTTATCGTGGAGTTAAGCGGAAAAGGTGTCGTGTATTTGCAGAATTGCTCGAGCTTAAGCACACATTTAGCTTATGTAACTTTTCTA
The DNA here is from genome assembly GCA_036346395.1 of Hsuehochloa calcarea. Lineage (NCBI taxonomy): Eukaryota > Viridiplantae > Streptophyta > Magnoliopsida > Poales > Poaceae > Hsuehochloa > Hsuehochloa calcarea. The sequence continues at coordinate 36,921,879 of CM070597.1, forward strand.
TTTTCTTTCTTGGATCCTACTAATGTGTTGGTGATACGAAGGCTCATGATTGACTGGGTAACAACGACTGCATGCCCAGATATTTTTCTTTCTTTCTTGATGGATTGGTGATATATAGATGTTCGTGGGACATCTACCTGGCATTGGCAGTCAAGTACTCGTCCTAAATGTTCATGCACTTAACAGTATTGTTCTTAGTTCCAGTTTTTTTTTAACCAGCTCTTAGTTTAGTTGATTATATGTTAATTGAACTGGCACTGACCTTCCATCTCCAAGGGTTGAAACGGTGGGGATCTTCGTACAACGATGAATCGAGATGCACCGCCGCTAACACCGGCAGAATTTTCCACCCGCTTGGAATGTCATACCCTTCAATTAGCACATACAAAAGAAATATTTAGCACTCGCCGTCAAATATGCATGTTGTACTTTGGAGTCGAGACATATGTATAGGCATTGTTAAGCTACCATTGTAGTGCACATCTCGAATGACTTTCCGGTGAAGGAACCTGACCACGTTGCCTAGCCGTAACGTCTCGTTTATGACCTGCAATAAACAAAACAAAATAAACAGAAAAATGTCAATTATTTTCACCTTTTTCTACAGCTCTGAGCACACAAGGATAGAGTTCGGCAGTTTGGGATTTAGGAGGGAAGAGACTGTTCTGATGTAAAATCTACAGTAGTACTGCAACACCTGTACTGTTGCACAAGTACAGATATATATACACAGCACTTGACTATACATACTGCTGTATCAGGACATGTAATCCACAACTTTGCAGGGGAATCGGATCATTTTTGCCTTCTGTGAGTTCTATCAGACTGTATGAACAGTGCTTTCCTGTGAATAAAGCCATTCTACTGACGTCTAAGGCCAAGGTAGGCGACAAGTTTCAGGCATCTTTACGGGAATTTCTGAGGCCTCGGTTACTTTACCCCTTGGTTGATTCCTGACTGAATGATGCTTGGAATGTTCTGCTAAATTGTGCCATTTGAACAGCAAAGCAAACGACACAGATACTTTCTTAACGCTGGCTATATACTGAACAACACATACTTCTCAAAGCATTTGGATTGTAGTAAAACGATGGGCCTCACCCTCTGGAAACTTCCAAAACAATAAAAGAAACTCTGCTAGCTAGAAGAGCAAGCAAGCACTCCAAAAGTTGGCCCGCCAATTATTTTGCAGAGCCTTCGGTTTCCATTCCTACATGACATTTTGGGTAGTTCCTATCCCCATACGCAAGTAGACGAGACTTGTGCTAGGAGTTGGAACTTGGAGGCAGCTAGCAAACGGCAGATCACATATATATCTTGCACTATTATTACTAGCTAGGGAGGAAAAGAACAAATCAAGGGCCTCACGCATTCTGTGAAAACCATCTCTTTGTAGTCTTCCCAGCTCAATTTGCACTCCCCTCTTAGCCTTTGTCTCCTAGCAATCTCAAGATGCTCCTCCTGTAAGCCATGTATCAGTGTGAGTATAATTAATTCCATGATATTTCTGATGCTTTTAACCATATATATAATCACTGTAGAAACTCAAAATTAACTGTGTAAAAGTTAAAGCATATCAAATTGAGTTGGCAGTAATTAAATTTGTACCCGCAGTTCTTGGACAGCCTTAGGGCAGCCTTCAAGGAAGAAGATGGCGAGGGCGAGCGCCATTGACGACGTCTCATGCCCGGCGAAGAGCAAGCTCAGCAAGAGGTCCAGGATTTGTTCTTTTGAAAGATTGGATTGCTTCAGGGCCCATCCAAGAAGATCATCTTCTTCTACACTTGCGTCTTCCTTGCTCATTTTCTGAACCCTCTCCTCCATTTCCCTCTCTATTACTCCAAGTATGGCGGCACGCGACTGCGGAAAATATAGTAATTGTATAATGTAATTTTAAGATACAACAAATTTTTTAACAGTGGAAATAAGGTTCTTTAGCTAATTTGTTGGCAGAATATTGGACATCAGTATCATTTAGATGTAGCCTAACTGCCTACTAGTCTAAGATTATCTCTAATACCCAACTTTAACTATTATTTTTATATGATTATGTTAGTAAAACACAAAATTATTATATTATAAAAATATTTATCATGACAAATCTAATGATACCATTTACTCATGGCCAATCTAAATAGTTTTTCATATATTATTAGTCTAAGTTTGATAAATTTGACTGCACAACATTATACATTTATGAACCGATGGATTACCTATATATAGGATTGACCAGCTAACAAAACTGGTACTCTTCTATACTTCTTCATTAAGTAAAACCAAATTAAGAGGGTTGCTAATTGCCTGCTTAATGATATTAATGTGGTTCCAGTGTGGCAAGAGTTGGTCAGCGGCTTAATCATGATAAATGATGGGTTCTTCCAACATATAATCATGCCAAATTATGAAGGTTGGTCATTTAACTTTATCAACAGATAAAAAATTCCACCTGCAATTGCATGCTGTACGTTCAGCACAGCCCGTGTGGCGCGCGCGTGTGTGTGTGGGCGGGTTGGGTGGATTGTGAATGCATGCATGCTGCAGCTGGGAGCAATCAATAAAGATCATTTGAGTGTGACCTCACAAGCAGTAAAAAGTGCGCAACATTTTGATGCGCCCATGAGTGACGATCAGTCTAGCTCCAAGGGCAAAGCAGGGATACAGACAGGGAAAAGAAACAAAAGAAGCATGCGGCAAGCTAGGCAAAGATTGATCTATTCACAATTAACACCACCATGTCTATGTACATGGTTTCATGCTGTTAATTAACTATCGATTGTATGCAATATATGCTATGTGTACAGATGAATTTTACAAACGAATATTGATAGGTAGATTAGCCTCCTAACTAAAATAATTCCACCCATGCATGCACTAGCTAGACATACCTTTCAAACAGCATTAGTAAAACTTAGTATTTCACTATTTATTTTTAAATAAAATTTTAAATAAATACTTTCATTTACGCGCACATATAGTGATGATATATATATATATTTCTATACAGTTTTTGGCCATGTTGATTCCTAAATCAAAGAATTAATTTTGTCCAACCAATTATATTAGTAAATCCTTTCTAGCTACAGAGCCATTAATTGCAATCGAAGTTGCTGTAGCAGAAAGGAAAAGACCCACTGCTGTGATTGGATCTGATGCAGTATTACGTGTGAATAACAGTACCAATCCTTGGACCATATCCACAATTCGAAACCCACACCCATACATGCATGCACTGCTGCTTCCGTGTATATTAATGTGGCCCTCTCCATTCTGATAGCTCCATGCATATGCAATATTGGTGCATGGGCCGTGTATATATATGCAACTACACACAATTAAACTACCGAACAAAATTAACAAACCCCCTCTCTCTAGCTAGCTCCTAGTGTAGTTCTTTCTTATTTTATTTTCATGTGAGTACCAAACAAAACGCTGACAGGGTAGGGATCATACATATTGATATACATATCTCCCTAACTCCCCTTGTATCGACCGGTTGTTGTAACATCGATCGTCCGATGAAACGCTAGCTATTTGCTGCATGCCTATATGTGGAAACACAACAAAAAAAAAACCACATGCAAAACGAATCCGCACGCACACGCGCAGAGAGAGAGAGAGAGAGAGAGAGAGAGACGCCGTACCTTGAGCGCCTTCCAGTACGCCGTCCCGGGGAAGTTGAGCGGCGCGGAGACCACCCCCTTCATGAAGGTGATGTACTCCCGCCTCAGCCGCTCCGTCTCCTCTTCCCCGGGGTCCATGCTCATAATGTTCTTCGCCATCAGGTTAAACGTGAACTGCGCACCAACCCACCCATCCATCGATACGTTAGCACTGTGTCGCGCGCGTACGACGTTGTTAATTCTTGCATGGCCCCCCTGCGGCGCGCGCGCACGGCGTGTATGCGCGCAGTATGTTTGTGCGAGCTAGTAGTGCTATGCAGGGCACCTACCTTCTTGGCTTCGTGCTGGGCGGAGAAGACGGCGGGGGAGGAGGAACAAGGGGGCCAGGCGCGGAGGACGAGGAGGGTGTGGCGCTCCACCTCGGGGAGGAGGACGGCGCGGAGGCGGACGGAGCTGAGGAAGTTGAGGGAGATGGCGCGCATCTCGCGGTGGGGATCGCCGACGAGCACGAGCATGGACCACTTGCCCAGGATGCCGCCGATGCTGCGCGGGTAGCTGCACTCAAACAGCCGCCCCTCGTTCTGCAGGATGTACCGGTTCAGCCCCGCGTCTGCCGACACCACTGTCTGCTCGCCGAAGAGGCTCGACCGGTATATCTTCCCGTACCTGCATGGCACCGTGGCACGGCGTGCGCCGCCGCTCGCCGTTAGTTCTCAATTACAGCTACTGCTCTTCTTCGTCAGCGTGCATAGATCATTCATGCATGTTGTACCGACCGTGCGATGTGCTGGTCCATGAAGTGGCCGATGGAGGTGGCGGGGTGGGCGCGGAGGTAGCCGTAGGTCTCGCCGATGAAGGGCCAGCCGCGTGCGCCGGGAGGCAGGTTGGGCCGCTTCTTCTTCGTCCGGCGCCACCGGTGGGCACCGTGGCATTTGGCGACGGTGGTGGTGTAGAAGGTGAGCAGGGCCAGGAGGATGAAGGGGAGGAAGAAGAGGAGCTCGCTGGTTATGGAGGCCATCATGGCGGCCAGGCCCATGAGCTAGCTACTCAGAGGCCGGTCTTTCTTCAAATTTATTTCCCTTCTCGCTTTGCTCGATCACTCGCTCGCTTTCTTGGTGTGTGTGTGAGAGAGGATGGGTTAGAGAGAGAAAGAAAGAGGGGCTAAATTAAAGAGCGGCTTTAAGCTCTAAAATTTCTCTCTCCAAGCTTTGTGCAAAAAAAAAAAAGGTAGGAAGGTGCCCACTTCGCCCCCCTCCCTCTCTGTTGTGGTGCTCTTATATAAGTTTTTGAGGTGTGTGACATGGAGGAGGTGGTTGTGGGGGTTCTTTAGCCAGAATTTGATTTGGCGCGGCGCTGGGAGTGGGGGGCACTGCTATACTTCTTTTCTTCCCCTCTCTGCTGTGTTCCTCTCGGGCTTGGAAAGACAAAAACAATTGCATTTTACCAGCCGGTTGAACGGCTAATGTGTTGTTCCTTTCATAGTGTACTCTACCGGAAGGACGGATGAGCTATTTTACAGAACATCACTTACCACTATAGAGGTAAGAGAGGTTTCAATCTCAACCCAACTATTAGTTTTGCCTTACATAAATACTAGAAAATGCTAACCAACTAATGGTGTGGCTTGTGTCTATCCGATTCAAATCATCCAACGCACCATATTTGCCCTACCTCCACCTTATCCCTTCATTTTCCCCTTCCTCTAACTCCATTCCTCCTAGCCACCTTATCCCTTTCTCTCACTCGAATCTAAGGAGGTCGGCGGGGGAGGCGTCGAGGCGGAGCGCAAGCAAGCTAGCAAGCAGAAGAGCATGAGCCAGAGGCGGTGAGGCCGAAGAAGCAGCCACGGCTCGTGGCCAAAGGAGGAATAGGCGACAGCGCAGTCGCGGTCGTTGCTTCACAAACGGTGCAACTCATCACCGAAGGTGAAGACAACGCGATAGGAGGAGCAGCCGCGACTCGTGGCTGGAGACGGAAGCATGGACTTGCGGTTCCCGGCCAATGGCAACAACAACAGCTAGCTAGGGATAGGTGTGCCTCCGAACATGTTTGAACCTAGTTTGATTTTGTTTGTTTTTTGGAATTTTCTGTGAAACTTTGTTGAAACTTGTGAAACCTTTTCTGAAATTTGTTGGAACTTTTTTGAATTTTTATGCAACTTGTTGAAAATTGCATGGAACATCTCACGAAACACGTTGAAACCTGTGAAACCTTTTTGAAACTCTTTATACGAAACACGAAATATCGTGAAACCTCAAACCCCTTGAAACCCTATGAGTGAAACATGAAACCTTGTTAAACTTAAAACTTGAAACATCATGAAACCTTATGAAACTGCTATAGCATTGGAATGCATTCCAATGCTATAGTGCGAGCTAGCAACACTCTTTGGCTTAATGCAAATATGGCTATTAAGGAAACCCACAACTCATTAAGTTACACACCTAAAATAATGATGTATTAAATGGGCATATCACTCCATTGAAAAAACAGGACAAACTTATTTAGAATTTAAATGGTTGTATCATCATCAAAATTCAAAAAGTTCTTATCCCGTTTGGAACGCATAAATTTCATATGAAACCGTTCAATTCTCATAGGAACTGGAAAAAAAATCCGCATTACAAACGGGTCCTTGGTCTTTACATCTAGTCGTATGATCAAATCACAGCCTAGTGGATAATCGGATCTTGCACAAACTTAGTACAAATGGAATCAAAAGGAAGATATATGTAGGCCATATTTTTGTAAGTTTGAGACATGTATTCCGGTTTTTTTTACAGTGCACCCAAATTAATTTGAGTAGTTCTTTTTGCCTTATCCAAGGGTTGATATTCCAATTACCTCATAGGAGGTAATATACTAATACTATTACAGAAAAGGTCATCACAGACGGTTCGTAACAGTCATCACAGACGGTTTTTGAACCGTCTGAAATTTTATGTCTAAGATAACAGGCGTTTATCACAGACGGTTGAAAAACCGTCTGTGATAACTCTTATCACAGACGGTTCCAACCACGAACCGTGCGTGATACTCTGAAATCACGAGCGGTTCGTTGTTGGAGCGATGCAGCGATATAATAATCACGAGCGGTTACAACCACGAACCGCCTGCAGCGATTACTATAATATCACGAGCGGTTCGTGGTTGGAACTACAAACCGTCTGTGATAATGAATTATCATAGACGGTTCCAACTACAAACCGTCTGTGGTTATTCAGTATCACAGACGGTTCGTAGTTAGAACCGTCTGTGATAAGTCTATAAACCTAATTAATTTTTTCGTATTTTCAGCTAGCCTCAGGAATTGCTAGCCATGCCCTCTGAAAACTAGCAAGTAGAAACATGTCACAGATAATTGCTGACAACTCAAAGTGATCATTTAACTCAAAATCAATTACAAAAGAATGTTTCAAGTATATATTGTCGCTAGAGTTACAAATTGAATTACAACCAGTCAAAGTGAATTACAATATTGAATCAATTGTTTCGAGGTCGTTCATCGGTGTCGACGGCGTGAAACTCTCCATTGGTGTTAACTATATCCGCCTTGATGAAGCCACGAGCTCCCTCGAATGTGCGTGACTGGTCCATCTCGAGTGCATTTAACTCTATGTTCAAGCCACATCGCTAGCGAGAGTAAAGTAGTAAGTATATATATTTAAATTTATAATTAGGAGATAATTATTACGAGATTGACAAACACGGGATCGTTCGTCCTAGAAGCAATCAATAGCTGCATATGATGGCATACGTAGAATGCGCATAGGTGATCTCGTTTTCTTTGGCGACCTTGCAAAAATAGAATTACATATATATGTACGATCGATTCGAGGCGCAATATTACGAGTATGATATATGATTATTGTGTTGTAGCGCGTACCGAAAATCGCATCCTGTGAGTCAGTGTGGCGCTCGTTCCCTTGTATAAACCTCCCTCGGCAACATAGCCGATGAACGCCCTACATGATTCAAAAAAGTTATCCTTGTCCATTTAAAACGAAGGAAGACTACAATAGAGTTATGTGCGGAGGAAATGAACATACCTGTCGAGTATTCCTTTAAGAATGGTGAAGTCGTGATTTTTGTTGAGTAGAGAATCAAGGTACAATACCATGTTCCTCTTTGGCACAAGAATAAGAAGAATCCAGTGGAACCTACTCGTGTATGTCGCTATAGTCATAAACCTATGTTGAAACGTAATTTGTATAGCAAATATTGAAGCACTTACTTCTGTTTGTAGGGCACCATTATGTACTCCACAGTCGTCGAGCAAGCAATCTCATTTTTATGTAATTCTCGGCGTATGATGCGTCTTGGTTGATTGTTTGCTCGGAGACCACGTGTGGGTCGAGAAACCCACCGTTCTTTGATTCGATGGGCACGTTTCATAATGTATCGTACATAAGCAATGAGTTATGATATTTATCGATATCACGTGAGTGTAGAAATTGATTGCACACACTTACGATTGTCGACATCGTAGAAGCGGCGTCGAGGCGATTAGGTTGTATAAGTCAAATAAGTCTTGAAGCCCACGACGAAGTGGCGGGCTCGTGGAGAAAATGCTCCTCCGTGTCGGCGGTGATTCGATGATGACCCCTTCGCTCGGGTCTTGCGCAAGTACCAATCATGCAAAGCTTGACAAGTTACTCCCGAGCTCTTTAGTTCTGCAGGAGACCAGCGGACTTAAGTGAGTATTTGAGGTTGGGAGGTACCTTAATGTTCTTCGATTTGATTTCTCCTTAACGAGGCGGTGAGGGCGTCTTCCGTGAGACGCCTCGAGGACCGATATGGTGACACACTTTTCTTGTCCCTTTGTCGTCTTCTCGGCGGAAGCGATGTGGCGGCCTTCGAAGCTTTGGTTGAAGCGGACTCATCGAGGTCCTATTGGAGAGCGAGGTCCTCTCGATATCAGCGTCACCGAAGGGTCGGTCGATGTCCTTCTTGGGCCTTTGGATAAAAGTGTGCGTGGCATCCCCTAGTGTTACGATTTCTTCGTTCGGGAATCTCGGTAGGATGGCCATGAAATTGTCATGGACCATGTCCACTGCACCTGGCGTAACCTGCGCCACCGGGCACCGTCTTTGCCTTGCCCCTTCTCGGTATGGATACACCATACCCGCCCGACCTCAATAGGAATCGACCCTACTATCCTCACTTGGAGCTTGCGGCGTCGGCTCCTACAAAAGCGTACACAATTAGCTAAGGCGTCCTATAGGTCTATCTTTGGAGCATTCGAGATGTACATTACCTCGATGTCGTTGATCGATAATTGCGCGTCGTCATGTCGAGAATTATGTGTGGACGCGCTACTCGATGTCGGCGGACTTGCTCCCAAATTAATCAGGCGGCTTGCGCTGCATGAGTTGATTTACTTGGTTACGCAAGTTTGTTATTTGTTCTTGAAATTGTGCAATAATCACATGTTCCAACCGAGCGTCGTCTTTGGTCCTTGGATCTCTTCCTACTCCTATCGTGTCGGAGTTGTGTGGGAATCCATCCTCTAAGGTACGTAAACCCCAACGCCTCGCGTGCGACCGGGTGCTCCTTGTTTCCCGGGCGTGAAGCGGTACATCCTTCTCCTTGTCTACTTGAAGGAACCTTGGGAACATCGGAAGTCAATGCTTCTGCAAGAGAACATCATGTTATTGTAGACACCATGAAGTTATGGACTTATTAACAATTAAGTGGTTCGAGAAATTTACGAGACGTTGAGACAACGCCTCGTCTGCCGGGTTTGTCGAGAGATGTTGCCCGAAGGCGTGGCTAATGCCCTCGCTCTTAACGAGGATCGGCGCTCGTCCGAGATCTCGACAAGCGGTCGTCGCGGCGGTCTCGTCCTCCGCCGCCATCTGCGTGGCTTTACCGCGTACCAGGTGTGCCGAGTCTGTGGGGTGAGTGTTTTGTGCTGGATAGCTCATGCGCGCACTTTGCTCCTGAAATTCGGCCGTCGTCTTCATCGCGCACGGCGTCCCATGTATCCGCGATAAAAATTGATACGTCGTGAAGGGCGTCGACCGTGTTCACGTCTTTGCGTGACAAGCGAGCTCTTGAAGGTCCTCCACGCGTGGGACATCGCCAGGCGGCGCGTGCCATCGCACACGTTCTGGTGCGCCGGGGAAAGTGAGCGAGGCGAAAGTTCGATCCACAACCGGTCTCTCTGTACATCCGTCGAGACTTCGGTGGGGTGGTGATGGGGACCCGTTCCTTGCAAGTACCCGCAGACGATGCGGAATCTCGCACCTTTCTTGGGACTCGGCGGGATCCCGCGTCAGCGACCTCGTGATCGTCATGCGGCCCGAGGGCAATTTAGAGATTCCTCGCCTTCTCGCTGCGTACCACCTTGATCGGAGATCCAGACGTTTTAGGCGGCGTCGTTGGGCGGCGCGAAGGCGGTGCCTCGACCATCTCGCTTACTTGGTATCTATATAAGTTCGTACACAATTATTACATAGTATATAATATATGGGAAATTGCACAAAAATATAAACAAATATAATCAACGTTTGCCATCTCGAGTAAAATAAAATAAATTGCCGTCAGTGTACCATAAGAATCATCACGGTTCCCGGGTTTACCAGTTAGTCGGCACCCTAAGTATCGAGACTAACCACACCAACCTAGGTTAACCCAAGCATCTTGGTTTTTCAAGTCACCTAGGCTAACCTGCATTAGTCGAGACCGGGATACCCATGATACCTAGGCCAACCTAGTAAATCGGCACCGTCTTACTTCCATAGGTTTTCATCATTCGGCATTATACCTCAAGTTTCAGATGCGAAAATTAATTCCCTTACAGAACCTTTCACTTAAAAAGATGTGAAAGAAGCAGTTTTTCAAATGGACCATAATAAAGCACCTGTGCCTCTCTTTAGCTTGAATTTTGGGATGTCATTAAAAATATGTTAATGGCCATGTTTCATGATTTTCATAGTAGCTCACTGCCTCTCTTTAGCTTGAATTTTGGGATCATTACATTGCTTCTAAAAAACAGATGCTAAACAGATTCAGCAGTATAGGCCTATTTGTCTTCTAAATATTAGTTGGTACAATACTGGGGTATCCAACTAATTGCACTCCTACAGAAAAACAGCGAAAACCAATACTAAAGCATATTGTTGGTACAATACTAGAGCATACTGTTGGTACAAGACTTCATCTTCAGCCTCTCAAGTTACACAAAGAATCAGACTTCATCTACTATGTGCAACTTTGTGTAGTATCTTCATTTTTTGTTTTATTTTTAGATGTGACGGGATAAGACTTCAAATTTAAGGTGAAGTGAGACTCGAACTTGAGTGAGTGGGTTCACAACCTTGCGTGCCCACCATTGCACCCTAAGAGAGTTCTCAAAGTCTCTTCAATTACAAAACAAAAAATGTAGGTTCATAACATACCACACAATTGGCAGGTGAAACAAAGACTAATTCATTTGGACTTGCACAATATTAGTAGTAAATCATTTGATCAATGATATATTGATATGTGTTGTTTATTCTGCCAAGTGTCATGTTTTCATTTGTTTTTGCTTTGCATTTTTGCAGCATTGTTGTCAATCCTGTTAATATCAGCAGTGGCCTTCACTACTGTGAAGTTTATGGCATAGATTGCAAAGCACCATGGCGTGGACCCATTTTTCGTGTGCCAATTACTTGAAAAGGGTGCACCTTGGTCCCTTCAAAGTCTGTTAAAAAAATGCTAAGCTCTGTCTTTCTGCACGAGTTCAATTAAAATCACTTGAAAAATGCTAAAGCACAGATGGCCAATATTTCAAACAAAAGCACAGCAAACCCTCGGGTGCTCGGCAGGGGCGGGGGCGGCATCGAGGTAAACCCTCGAGCTCTCACGGCAGAGAAGGGGGGAGCGAGGGGAAACTCACCGGGTCTTGTGGCGGGCGGGGCGGCACCGAGGTAAACCCTCGGGCTCTCACGGCGAGAAGAGAGGCGTGCGGAAACTCACCGGTGCTCAGCGGGGCGGGGAGGCGGCGCTGGCCGGGAGGCGAGGACGAAGGAGGCGGCGGCAGGTCGAAGCGAGGACGAAGGGGCGGCGCCGGTCGGGCGGGGGCGAAGGAGGCGGCGTAAACCCTCACGGCAGAGAAGGCTGGAAAAAGCAGAGTGTGCACAACCGTTCGATGAAAGAACAGACTTATATACCTGGATATCACAGACGGTTCTATAGAACCGTCGTGATAATACATCCTGACGGTTCCATAAAGAAACCGTTTGTGATGTTAACTATCACTGAGCGGTTCTATTATAGAACCGTGCGTGATAACTTCTTGAAGAAGCCCTAGTTTTCATATCACGAGACGGTTCCATAAGCGAACCGCTGCGTGATATGAACGAACGATAGAACCGTCGTACTTTAGATCAACGGCCCGATTTGTGTAAAAGTTACGGCCGTCCGAGCGTTGCCATCCACATGGACCGTTGGATCTAAATCCAACCGTTAGAACCGTCCTTGAACACTTAACGAGAGAAACCTAATTTTAATATCACGAGCGGTTCCATTCTATATTGAATCAATTGTTTCGAGGTCGTTCATCGGTGTCGACGGTGAAACTCTCCATTGGTGTTAACTATATCCGCCTTGATGAAGCCACGAGCTCCCTCGAATGTGCGTGACTGGTCCATCTCGAGTGCATTTAACTCTATGTTCAAGCCACAATAAGCTAGCAGGAGTAAAGTAGTAAGTATATATATTTAAATTTATAATTAGGAGATAATTATTACGAGATTGACAAACACGGGATCGTTAGTCCTAGAAGCAATCAATAGTGCATATGATGGCATCGTAGAATGCGCATAGGTGATCTCGTTTTTCTTGCGACCGCAAAAGAGAATTACATATATATGTACAATCGATTCGAGGCGCAATATTACGGAGTATGATATATGATTATTGTGTTGTAGCGCGTCTGAAAATCGCATCCTGTGAGTCGATGTGGCGCTCGTTCCCTTGTATAAACCTCCCTAAAACATAGCCGATGAACGCCTACATGATTCAAAAAGTTATCCTTGTCCATTTAAAGCGAAGGAAGACTACAATAGAGTTATGTGCGGAGGAAATGAACATACATCAGTATTCCTTTAAGAATGGTGAAGTCGTGATTTTTGTTGAGTAGAGAATCAAGGTACAATACCATGTTCCTCTTTGGCACAAGAATAAGAAGAATCCAGTGGAACCTACTCGTGTATGTCGCTATAGTCATAAACCTATGTTGAAGCGTAATTTGTATAGCAAATATTGAAGCACTTACTTGCTTTGTAGGGCACCATTATGTACTCCCTGTCGTCCAGAGCAAGCAATCTCATTTTTATGTAATTCTCGACGTATGATGCGTCTTGGTTGATTGTTTGCTCAGAGACCACGTGTGGGTCGAGGAAACCCACCGGTTCTTTGATTCGATGGGCACGTTTCATAATGTATCGTACATAAGCAATGAGTTATGATATTTATCGATATCACGTGAGTGTAGAAATTGATTGCACACACTTACGATTGTCCAAAGATCGTAGAAGCGGCGTCGAGGCGATTAGGTTGTATAAGTCAAATAAGTCTTGAAGCCCACGGCAAGTGGCGGGCTCGTGGAGAAAATGCTCCCTCCGTGTCGGCGGTGATTCGATGATGACCCCCTTCGCTCGGGTCTTGCGCAAGTACCAATCATGCAAAGCTTGACAAGTTACTCCCGAGCTCTTTAGTTCTGCTAGGAGACCAGCGGACTTAGAGTGAGTATTTGACAGGTTGGGAGGTACCTTAATGTTCTTCGATTTGATTTCTCCTTAACGAGGCGGTGAGGGCGTCTTCCGTGAGACGCCTCGGGACCGATATGGTGACACACTTTTCTTGTCCCTTTGTCGTCTTCTCGACGGAAGCGATGTGGCGGCCTTCGAAGCTTTGGTTGAAGCGGACTCATCGAGGTCCTATTGGAGGCGGGTCCTCTCGATGTCAGCGTCACCAAGGGTCGGTCGATGTCCTTCTTGGGCCATTGGATAAAAGTGTGCGTGGCATCCCCTAGTGTTACGATTTCTTCGTTCGGGAATCTCGGTGGATGGCCATGAAATTGTCATGGACCATGTCCACACGCACTCTGGCGTAACCTGCGCGGTGGGCACCGTCTTCGCCTCGCCCTTCCCGGTATGGATACACCATACCCGCCCGACCTCAATAGGAATCGACCCTACTATCCTCACTTGGAGCTTGCAGGGCGTCGGCTCCTACAAAAGCGTACACAATTAGCTAAGGCGTCCTATAGGTCTATCTTTGGAGCATTCCAGAGATGTACATTACCTCGATGTCGTTGATCGATAATTGCACGTCGTCATGTCGAGATTATGTGTGGGCGGCGCTACTCCGATGTCGGCGGGACTTGCTCCCAAATTAACAGGGGCGGCTTGCGCCTGCATGAGTTGATTTACTTGGTTCTGCAAGTTTGTTATTTGTTCTTGAAATTGTGCAATAATCACATGTTCCAACCGAGCGTCGTGCTGGTCCTTGGATCTCTTCCTACTCCTATACGTGTCGGAGTTGTGTGGGAATCCATCCCTCTAAGGTACGTAAACCCCAACGCCTCGCGTGCGACCCGGGTGCTCCTTGTTTCCCGGGTAGTGAGACGGTACATCCTTCTCCTTGTCTACTTCGAAGGAACCTTGGGAACATACGGAAGTCAATGCTTCCTGCAAGAGAACATCATGTTATTGTAGACACCATGAAGTTATGGACTTATTAACAATTAAGTGGTTCGAGAAATTTACCAGACGTTGAGACACTGCCTCGTCTGCCGGGTTTGTCAGAGAGATGTTGCCCGAAGGCGTGGCTGATGCCCTCGCTCTTAACGAGGATCGGCCGCTTCGTCAGAGATCTCGACAAGCGGTCGTCGGCGGTCTCGTCCTCCGCCGCCATCGCGTGGCTTTACCGCGTACCCGGTGCCGAGTCGTGGGGGTGAGTGTTTTGTGCTGGATAGCTCGCGCGCGCGCTTTGCTCCTGAAATTCGGCCGTCGTCTTCATCTGCACGAAGGCGTCCCATGTATCCCGCGATAAAAATTGATACGTCGTGAAGGGCGTCTGACCCGTGTTCACGTACTGCGTGACAAGCAGGCTCTTGAAGGTCCTCCACGCGTGGGACATCGCCGGCCGCGTGCCATCGCACACGTTCTGGTGCGCCGGGGAAAGTGAGCGAGGCGAAAGTTCATCCTGGCCCGGTCTCTCTGTACATCCGTCGAGACTTCGAGTGGGGTGGTGATGGGGACCCGTTCCTTGCAAGTACCCCGCAGACGATGCGGAATCTCGCACCGCTTTCTTGGGACTCGGTGGGATCCCGTCAGCGACCTCGCGTGATCGTCATGCGGCCCGAGGGCAATTTAGAGATTCCTCGCCTTCTCGCTGCGTACCACCTTGATCGGAGATCCAGACGTGTTGGCGGCGTCACCGACGGCGGCGAAGACGATGCCTCGACCATCTCGCTTACTTGGTATCTATATAAGTTACGTACACAATTATTACATAGTATATAATATATGGAAATTGCACAAAAATATAAACAAATATAATCAACGTTTGCCATCTCGAGTAAAATAAAATAAATTGCCGTCGGTGTACCATAAGAATCATCACGGTTCCCGTGTTTACCTGCAGTTAGTCGGCACCCTAAGTATCGAGACTAACCACACCAACCTAGGTTAACCAGGCATCTTGGTTTTTCAAGTCACCTAGGCTAACCTGTTAGTCGACCGGATACCCATGATACCTAGGCCAACCTAGTAAATCGACCGCCTTACTTCCATAGGTTTTCATCATTCGGCATTATACCTCAAGTTTGGATCGAAAATTAATTCCCTTACAGAACCTTTCACTTAAAAAGATGTGAAAGAAGCAGTTTTTCAAATGGACCATAATAAAGCACCTAGGCCTCTCTTTAGCTTGAATTTTGGGATGTCATTAAAAATATGTTAATGGCCATGTTTCATGATTTTTCATAGTAGCTCACTGCCTCTCTTTAGCTTGAATTTTGGGATCATTGCATTGCTTCTAAAAAACAGATGCTAAACAGATTCAGCAGTATAGGCCTATTTGTCTTCTAAATATTAGTTGGTACAATACTGGGGTATCCAACTAATTGCACTCCTACAGAAAAACAACGAAAACCAATACTAAAGCATATTGTTGGTACAATACTAGAGCATACTGTTGGTACAAGACTTCATCTTCAGCCTCTCAAGTTACACAAAGAATCAGACTTCATCTACTATGTGCAACTTTGTGTAGTATCTTCATTTTTTGTTTTATTTTTAGATGTGACGGGATAAGACTTCAAATTTAAGGTGAAGTGAGACTCGAACTTGAGTTAGTGGGTTCACAACCTTGCGTGCCCACCATTGCACCCTAAGAGAGTTCTCAAAGTCTCTTCAATTACAAAACAAAAAATGTAGGTTCATAACATACCACACAATTGGCAGGTGAAACAAAGACTAATTCATTTGGACTTGCACAATATTAGTAGTAAATCATTTGATCAATGATATATTGATATGTGTTGTTTATTCTGCCAAGTGTCATGTTTTCATTTGTTTTTGCTTTGCATTTTTGCAGCATTGTTGTCAATCCTGTTAATATCAGCAGTGGCCTTCACTACTGTGAAGTTTATGGCATAGATTGCAAAGCACCATGGCGTGGACCCATTTTCCGTGTGCCAATTACTTGAAAAAGGGTGCACCTTGGTCCCTTCAAAGTCTGTTAAAAAAATGCTAAGCTCTGTCTTTCTGCACGAGTTCAATTAAAATCACTTGAAAAATGCTAAAGCACGGATGGCCAATATTTCAAACAAAAGCACAAAAACCCTCGGGTGCTCGGCGGCGGGCGGCACCGAGGTAAACCCTCGAGCTCTCACGGCGAGAGAAGGGGAGCGAGGAAACTCACCGGGTCTTGTGGTAGGCGGGGCACGACCGAGGTAAACCCTCGGGCTCTCACGCAGAGAAGAGAGGCGTGGCGCTGGAAACTCACCGGTGCTCAGCGGCGGGAGGCGCGGGCCCGGTCGGGACGGCGAAGGCGGCGGTCGGCGAGCGTGGACGAAGGGCGGCGGCGCGTGGGGCGAGGGACGAAGGAGGAGGCGCTGTAAACCCTCACGCAGAAAATGGAAAAGCGAGTGTGCACAACCGTTCGATGAAAGAACGGACTTATATACTGGATATCACAGGCGGTTCTATAGAACCGTCGTGATAATACATCCTGACAGTTCCATAAAGAAACCGTTTGTGATGTTAACTATCCTGAGCGGTTCTATTATAGAACCGCCTCGTGATAACTTAAAGAAGCCCTAGTTTTCATATCACGAGCGGTTCCATAAGCTCAACCGCGTGATATGAATGAACGATAGAACCGTCGTACTTTAGATCAACGGCCCGATTTGTGTAAAAGTTACGGCCGTCCGAGCGTTGCCATCCACATGGACCGTTGGATCTAAATCCAACCGTTAGAACCGTCCTTGAACACTTAACAGAGAAACCCTAATTTTAATATCACAGACGGTTCCATTACTGAACCGTCTGTGATATTTCATATCACAGACGGTTCTGTTAATGAACCGTCTGTGATATTAAGTATCACAGCGTCTGTGATGTGAACACACACATATGTAGAACCGTCGTTCTTTAGATGGGCGGCCCATTTATTGTAAACTATTTTTGAGAACCGTCAGAAGGATTATTTGTTAATCGAAAAATGCAATTAAATTCAAAAATGCATAACTTTTATTTGTAAACTATTTTTGAGTGAATCCAATTTTGTTGGATTCCTCTATTGATTAATGAGCTAACTGTGAAAAGTTTACTTATGCATTTTACTTTTGCTCATTTCAAGGCTTTAAAAAATTGTAGAAAGTGCATCATAGCTCGAAATGAGATGAATTCAATTGGGTTGTTCATCTCATGAGGTGCTTGATTCACTGTATCATAGCTCCAAATGAGGTGTTTAATTTTCTCATATATATCTTTTGCATTACAAGTCGATAAACGGGGTCTCACACGACCGATAGAGGCAAATTGACCGATTTAGCGGCCCATAACACGTGACGCGTTTCCATGTTAACATCAAATTAATTACAGTGGAATATATACATGCTTAATTGAAATATAGTCCTTCATGATGATCGACGCGTATATAGCTAGCTTCCTCACTGGTTCTTCCACGATCGATCAGCCTCTCGAAAGGAGGCAACTCGTCAAATTGATTATACTCTTCCTCATCCACGACATTCTCAACTCAGACAATCCTTCTTTTCCCATAAAGAACTACGTGGCGGTTCTTATTTCTTTAGGGTGCATTACATAAAAACTTGAACAACTTGCTTAGCGAGTACGAATGGTTCGTCCTTGTATCCGACACGTTTGAGGTCCACATAGTGACACCGTGCATTTTGTCGACCTTCACGCTCTGCGGAAGTTTAACCCGTGACATCGAAGCAGGGGATCTTGAAAAGTACATAGTCAAGCTCCCAAATCTCCTCCACGAACCCATAGTGCGAGTTCAACCCGCGTGCCCCATGATATTGAACCCTCGTGAAATGCATCTATCACGGACACCGTTGCTACGGGTCGTGCTCTTCATATCACGAGTGCCGTATAAAGCGTGTACTCATTTATGTCGTATCCTTGCCATGTCACAATTGTAAATTTTGGTCCTTTGGCCAACCATAGCAGCGTTCATCACTTGATGCCCTCCCGATGAATCGCATCTTTAACCATTCGTTGAGCCGAGCGGTTGTGCTCTCGTTATCCAAACCTCCGACCGTGCGGATTACATTGGCGTAACATGTCTTTGTGCTCGTCGGCGTCGGGGACACTTGGGTCATGTGTTGCAAGACCGTGAAATGGGCTGCGCGTATGTATCTAGATTGGGAGTGATTGCTTTTCTCCGATGGTCCGATACCCTCGGTCTCCCCTCGTGGCGAGATAGAGCACGCCTATCGGTTCCACTGAGCCATGTAGCCCACGCAGAACTCAATGACCTCTTCGGTTGCATAACCTTCGATGATCGCCCCTCCGTGACATCGATTCCGTGCGTAGGACTTGAATTCCCATGTATCTCTCGAAAGGTACATATGGCGTCACTGCGGAAGGCGTCCCTCGGTAGCCTCGTTAAGAAATCGAAATCGAAGAACATTAAGGCACCTCCCAAACCCGTGAAATACTCCCTCGAAGTCCGTTGGTCTCTGGCGCGAAATAAAGAGCTCGGGAGTAGCTTGTCAAGCTTTGCATGATTGGTACTTGCGCAAGACCGGAGCGAAGGGGTCATCTTGGAATCACCGTCGGATCACGGAGGAGCATTTTCTCCACGAGCACAG
Source organism: Hsuehochloa calcarea (assembly GCA_036346395.1). NCBI lineage: Eukaryota > Viridiplantae > Streptophyta > Magnoliopsida > Poales > Poaceae > Hsuehochloa > Hsuehochloa calcarea. Next base: position 36,940,842 of record CM070597.1, read on the forward strand.
CCACCGTCGTGGGCTTGAAGACTTATTTGACTTATACAACCTAAGCGCCTCGGCGCCTCACTTCTACGATCTTGGACCTTTGTAAGTGTGTGCAATCAATTTCTACACTCACGTGATACCGATAAATATCATAACTCATCGCTATGTACGGATACATTATGAAATGTGCCCGTCGAATCAAAGAACCGGTGGGTTTCCTCGACCCACGCGTGCTCTCGAGCAAACAATCAACCAAGACGCATCCTCGTCGAGAATTACATAAAAATGGGATTGCTTGCTCGTAGCGGCGGGAGTACATAATGGTACCCTACAACCGTAAGTAAGTGCTTCAATATTTGCTATACAAATTACGTTTCAACATAGGTTTATATGACTATAGCGACATACACGAGTAGGTTCCATTTGGATTCTTCCGATTCTTGTGCCAAAGAGGAACATGGTATTGTACCTTGATTCTCTACTCAACAAAAATCACGACTTCACCATTCTTAAAGAAATACTCGATGGTATGTAGTCTTCCTCCGCACATAACTCTATTGTAGTCTTCCTTCGTTTTAAATGGACAAGGATAACTTTTTGAATCATGTAGAGGCGTTCATCGGCTATGTTGCCGAGGAGGTTTATACAAGGAACGACCGCCACACCGACTCACGGGATGCGATTTCCAGTCGCGCTACAACACAATAATCATATATCATACTCGTAATATTGCGTCTCGAACTGTGCATATATATGTAATTCTATTTTTGCGGTCTGCCAAGAAAAGCGAGATCACCTATCGCATTCTACGTATGCCAACATATCACGACTATTGATTGCTTCTAGGACTAGCGATCCCGAGTTTGTCAATCTCGTAATAATTATCTCCTAATTATAAATTTAAATATATATGCTTACTACTTTACTCCTGCTAGCGACAGGCTTGAACATAGAGTTAAATGCACTCGAGATGGACGAGTCACGCACATTCGAGGAGCTCGTGGCTTCATCAAAGCGGACATAGTTAACACCAGCGGAGAGTTTCACGCCGTCGACACGATGAGCGACCTCAAAGCAGATTGATTCAATATAGTAATTCACTTTGGTAGTTGTAATTCAATTTGTAACTCTAGCGACAATATATACTTGAAACATTCTTTTGTAATTGATTTTGAGTTAAATGATCACTTTGAGTTGTCGGCAATTATACGTGACATGTTTCTACTTGCTAGTTTTCGGAGGGCATGGCTAGCAATTCACGAGGCTAATAAAATACGAAAAAATTCAATTAGGTTAAAGGACTTATCACGAGACGGTTCTAACAGCGAACCGCTGCGTGATCTTGAATAACCACAGACGGTTTGTAGTTGAAACCGTGCGTGATATTTCTTATCACGAGCGGTTCCAACTACGAACCGCTCTGTGATACTAATAATCACGAGCGGTTCGTGGTCGGAACTGCGTGATTATGTAGTATCCTGAGCAGTTTCGACCACGAACCGTCTATGATACTACATAATCGCGAGCGGTTCCATCTCGAACCGTCTCGTGATTATTCGATATCCTGAGCGGTTCCAACAACGAACCGTGCAGTGATACTACATAATCGCTGAGCGGTTCGACCACGACGAACCGCTCAGCGATTATTAATATCCGAGCGGTTTTCAACCGTCTGTGATAACCTGTTATCTCGAACATAACATTTGAGCGGTTCAAAACCGCGTGCGTGATGACCGCATACGAACCGTCTGTGATGACCTTTTCTGTAGTAGTGTTAACTCTCTGATTTTATCATGGCTTGAAATCACTAACTCTATAATTTTTTAATACAAACCGTTCGTGATGAGGACGGCAAGTAACATGCGATTCGTGTTGAAAACTGTCTATGAAGTATCACAGACGGTTCTGAACAAGAATCGTTTGTGTATTTAGTGATATCACAGACGGTTTTCAACACTAACCATCTGTGATATTACTTCTTTACATACAGTTTTTAGCGCAGCCAATAACATAGACGGTCGCTAAACCAAAATCGTCTGTAATTGTATTTAATACAAACAGTTTTGATCAACCGTTTGTGATGAGGCATCCATTATTAGTCTTTTTGTAGTAGTGTGCGATTCCATGATCTAAGTAGACCGTACGGCTAAATACATAAGCAACATGAAATTGTACATAACTCACCTCTTCGATGTGGAATGCTCTCGGGCAACTGGAAACGCTATGATGGTCACCAGTCTCAGTAGCCGGAGCCTTCCCCTTGTCTCAGGACTGCCCACATCGGTGGTGTGTGTCGAAGTCCTCCATGGTCTGCGGTACGGGCTAGACGATTACCTGACATTAGTAGAACGAAAGGCAAATTATATAACCAGGATGCATATTGTACATAACTCACCTCTTCGATACGGAGTGCGCCTGGGCGACGGGAGAAGCTACGATAGCCACCGGTCTCAGTAGCAGCAGCCTTCCCCTTGTCCATCGTGGGCTTCTCTAGTGCCTACTCAATAGGGTCTAGTACGTAAGGTTTCCATTGCTGAAAGGTCTCGACTCACATCACGTAGTTCAATATGTACTTGTGCTCGATGAAGAAAGTGCCCTTGTACCTTCCTGTGAGTAAAGTGTCATCCATCATGAGCATAGGATGACAGAACCTAAAGCCCTCTATGGCATGGACGAAAGCCCAGAACACGCTTTCCAATACGAAGCAGTTGGGGACTCCATCAGCATCTTCACTTTCATGCTTGTTTATATATGTGTCGGGGTTTGCCTCAGCAATCTGGTGAATTCGTATGTCCCGTACATGGACTCAATAACCTTCTGCTTAGCTCGTCAGACATTGTTGTAGCTGACTGGAGAACCAATCAGATTGCCGACTTCCGACATCAGCATTTTGGGGGAGACAGACACATCCTCCACAACTAGGTGGCTGATGAGGCTTGCCACATATGCAGAAGTCATGTTCCGATGATACCGCAGCGGCTCGCTAAACTCGCAAGTATAGTCAGTCACCACCTTGACAGGGCCGAAGAACTTTACTCGGTGAATGCTGACCTTGTCAGGGCAGCCTTCCACTACGTGATGTACATGTCTTGGGATAGACCGGTGCACCTGGTACACACGGCTCATGGACAAGGCGTGCCATGCTATTGCTTACTGGACAACCACCTTGTTAGAGAAGTGCTGCCCAACTAAAAGGGTGTCAGCACCAAACCCCACTGGGACCCTTCTTCATGCGGCAGTATGAGCAATCGCACTGCGATGTTATCAAGTCTAGATGACACCTACGGCACCTCCGAAGGCACAATTCTACCGGTAAGACCAGCACCCTACGGTGCGTCCTCCTCGCTACCATCCGAGCTTGGGTCACCGTCATCGTCGGACTCCGACCCGAGAGGTTGGACCGGTATATACTTGTGGCAGTCAATGCGGGCCGACCACCACAGTCTTACCCCCTCATTTTGCACAAAATTATGCGCAATTCCTCTCTCGTGGACTTCCTCCAAAGCAGCACATTCTGTCTGCGGCGCCCCGCTTCCCGAGGCACCATCATCATCAAGGTTTCCCGATGGCCTGTGTACGAAATTCGCGTACACCATTGGCCTCGTGTATATCACCACCTCAGGTTGGGAAGTAATCTGCATGTACTAGCCCCATGCAACGCGTCCGTTCACCTTGACTAGCTCTCACACCTCGTGTGTGCAGGAGATCGCCTCGATAACAACTTTCTACATTGTTGGCTTCGTGTTGAACTCCCTCTGGATGCAGCTCCTAAGCCCACGAATATTCATCCCAACGATCCCCCCGCCCGGACCACCTTGTACTGCCATCTCGACAGGTCCAACCCATTGAGACCGGCCCATACGAGACTGTCGCCATAAAATACTACCAAGTCTTGCATGTTTGAAAATATCTAACCAGGGTACGCAATACATCAAACAGGGTATGTAATTAGCACTAATTCATTAATTGCACACGACTATTTACATGTGATTATTTCTTCAATTACCACTAATTAAATAGGAATAAACAAAAAGTTACTAATTAATTACGAGCAATTAATTTGGCACTAATTACCCATAACACAGATAATTACGACATATTACATACAAGTAAGCAATTAAATACGAGTAAGTGTAATTAGCACTAATGAACTACCAAGATTTAATTACAAAAATATAAATTATGAATAATTAATTAATTAATACTTCATATCCACTAATTAATTACAAGTAATTACCTACAACTAATTACCTATGAGTACTTAATTACGACTACTTAATTATCACTAATTTAATTACCACTTAAAAATTACAGGTCAACTACCACTTACAAATAATTACGACATATTACATACAAGTAAGCAATTAAATGCGAGTAAGTGTAATTAGCACTAATAAACTACACAAAATTCAATTACAAAATATAAATTTTGACTAATTAATTAATACTTCATGCCCACTAATTAATTACGAATAATTACCTACAACTAATTACCTACAAGTATTTAATTATGATTACTTAATTACCACTTATAAACTACAGGTCAATTACCACTTACAGATAATTACGACATATTACATACAAGTAAACAATTAAATATGAGTAAGTGTAATTAGCACTAATGAACTACACGAAATTTAATTATAAAATATAAATTATGACTAATTAATTAATTAATACTTCATGCATGCTAATTAATTATGATTAAATCAATTACCACTAACTACCTACTATTACTTTATCGGTTATGTACTCTGTTAACAGTTTTACTGTCGATGATTTGTAAATTGTAACACTTTATTTTCTGATGCTTTTTAATAAACTTCGGCCCAGCCCGGCTAAAAAAATGAGCCTACAGCCTAGCCAAAAATATATACGAGCCAACTGTTAAATTCTAGATGCTTTGCTGCATGCTGCCATATGAAGTACTATCTATGATTTTTTTTTTTCCCGCCCTTTTCACCGTAGCCAAATCTATATGGGCGCCAAGATTCATTGCGCGTACTAGTTTCCCCGTGAAGCTAAATAAGGAATTTGCACTCGATGACTGGGTCACATGCCATGGCGTCAATCGGCGGTCTCGGCCCGTCGCCTCGGAAGGAATCGCCTTTCCCCGTCCCGGTTAATCCCGCCAAGAACAAAAATCAAGCCTTCCTCGTAACACACGACCGCGGACGGCCGTACAAATCAGTTTGGTATGACTTGACTCGCGAGGCTGATTGATTTCAGCTCGCGTCGATCGATGGTTCTTCTTGCTGCTACGATTGATACCATGTGTTGCCCCCTTGATTTCAGGCCGGCCTGACGAGACGGATGACAAAACTTTGATCATGGCACACGATCCAATCCGCACGGACGGCACAGGCTGCGAGATCAGCACGACCCGAAAACGACGCCGGCTCGCGACCGTCAAACCGAGTCCGTATTCTCGTTCGATCTCATCCGGTTATGATAAGGCTGCCGTTGCTGCCCGGAGGACCCAGGGCGAGCTGGCCATAGTCTAGATTTCGGGTTGGACTAGTTACTTTTGGGTTGAACTTATATTTTGATAAATTTTTAATAGCTTTTGTATAAATTTTTTATTCTAAGTTTTAGGCTGCAGGCGGGGCCCAAGCACTGTTCATCCATTCAGCCCAAACACTATTTATTATACAGTATATTCAATCACTGTTCATTACCCAAAAATCCCTATTCATCATCCGAAAAATTGGTTTACTGTTCACTGTCATGAACAGTAATCTTTGCTACTGTTCACCACCATATTTTCATCTATGAATAGTAAAATATTGCTATTCATTATTTGGCACTATTCATCCACAAAACCCTAATTCGGCATTGTATATCCATTTCGTCCGTTTTGAGCCCAGAAATCCGTTTCTCCACTCCGTTCAGTCCAATTAAACCCCAGATAAATTCCCACCCTCCCACACCATCTTCTTTGTGCTTCTTTTCCATTCGTTTTTACTTGCATGTTGTTCCCAGCTCATTTCTTGTCGGCGGATTTTACTTGGTTGTTTTATTATTTTGCTTCTCGTTAGGTCACGATATTGAAGACCAGACTGCAGAAGACATCAGATAAGACCAAAATCTACAGGACTTTGTTCAAGAAGGCAAGCCACATTCTTTGATCATTTTGAACCTACAGTTCATATATTTACTATTACTTTCATTATTATTTGTGCCAATTACTTTAAATATTGAAATAATATTTTTGAATGCTATGATATTTAGATAATTCCTATCACCCCACATACAAACCCACCTAGCACTTGTAGGCCATATTCACCTTGACAAGGTTAAGATTTCTTGTAAATCATATTCACCTTGACAAGTCCATATAAAATATTATCTATGTAAATAGCTTTGTCACCAAAAGTGTGGTTATCAATCAAAAGAGAGTATTGGCGGTTCGCCAATGGTTTTGGTGTGAAGTTGAGGGTTGTGTCCAAGAAGTTGGGCAACCCAACAGACTTGTATTGGAAAAAGTGAGTCGCAGGTGAGGCCTGGAGGATAGACAACCACGTGGTGGTGATTAGTCTATTGCTTCACTGTGAGACTAGTAAGGACAAGAACCTTGTGCCAAAGTAACAGACACAGAAAACCGCTCAATCACAGGTGTGATCATTACTCCCTGGCCTAGTATACTGCTCTCCCGATTGAATATCTACAACATCTAACGGTATGGTCTCATCAGCATCGGGTGAGAGATCCATAGCAGCAGCCGGTGGAGTCTCCCGATGGTTGTATGGGATAGATCCTACTGGGTAGAGGCTAAAAAGGTTGAGCAGTGAAAAAGCTTTGTTATCTCAGCTCAGTCGCACGCTAACATGTTGCGTGTCTATGATCTAACAGTACGAGCATGAGGTATCTTGTGAGTAAAACTGAGCAACTCTGCAGAGTATATCAAATGGTATTCGAATACGCCGTGCTTCCGGTTAATGAAGCTGCGTTCATGGGTGATTCCAATACATGAGGCATAAGTAGAGTTTTTGAGATGTGAACCTGGTTGGTGCATTTATTAAGAAACCCCTATTGTCATTATTATTATTTTATTGTTTTGAAGTTAAACCGCTTTAAACTGCAAAACGCATCAGATGCCTGTTAAGGTAAACCCTAACCATCCATTGAACTTTTTGCATGTAATTATTTAGCTTTTCCATATAGCTTGTTGAGTACGGTAGTAGTACTCATTCTTGTAAAATTTGCAACCCCTCCACAGAAAAAGATTGGGAAAATACTGAGAACCTCGATGAGCAGGATTTTGTTGGGCCCCCTGAAGGCAGCGACTACTGTTATTAGGTCTCAATCGTGCTCAAGTGTGCCTGTGGTGTGAAGTTCTTTTGTTTTGTAACATATCAGCTTTGGACTTGGAAGCCCGTGTCTGCGTCAAAACTGGTTGATAAACCTTAATCTTATGTAATAAAAGCTCGATTTTGTTGTAATCGAAAGTTTGCTTGAGGCGTTGTTTACTTCGCAGCTGCACATTATGGATGGTTGTGAAAAGTTTGAATTTTGAGGCTGTTACAGTAGTACTTACAATATTAACCCCGTCACCTGCATCTTTCAGAAACGATGGACGATTATCCAGAGTTTTGTTTTTGTGAAGAAAACGGAAGGGGATTATCCACTACCCAGAGTTCTAGGCAAGCAAATGTGTGCTCGTTTCTCGACAAATACACCAGCAAAAATTCAGATATTTGCACACGCTGGTTTATCATGTACGGAACAAAGCGGCTACCCATGTAAATCACGCAGCACGTCATGCACAAATGGAAGGCGTTCAATGTACTACTGCACTGTTGCTTGCGTCCCCAAATTCGCCACTGCTTTCTGGTCGAAGCTTCAATAGTGCCAAATTGGTCGTCGAAGTGAAATAAGAATCAAATGAATCGAAATAGATGTCGCACGCATTATCGAATTATCATATCTATCTAACCCCGTTGAGATAGATACCATTTGCTCGGTGTTTTTCTCTCTCTTCCTTGGTCGAAGATTCCAAATATGCAAAGGTGCGGGGCTAGCCGTGTCTCGCTCAACTGGGCAGATTAAGGGTATGGACTATTCAATTCGAGGGACTTTACGTGGGCGGGTGCAACACGATGAGTTCTAAATCTGTCAGATCGGGGCATGTTAGGGTAGAAAGGGTGCTGTTATGCCTACAAACGCACGGCCTGAACATGAACACTCTTTTTTTTTAGAGTGAGGTTGTATACTCTTAGTTACTATATATAACGGCTGGCTATTTCAATTGGTGATGTAGCAATCGTTGTTTGGCTAAACGATAAGTTTCAAATTCATCAATCGCATGCTTTGTAGGTTACTTGTGTATGTTGTCAATGTTTACACAAAAATAGCATCCAATTCGCGTTGGGCTGCCTTTTTAAAAATTATACACGTTGGATTGCCTAGTAACATTGCAAGCACACAAGGATATATAGAAAATGACACTCTCAAAATCCACCAGATAATGAGATTTGGAGAGGCATAATCATGAAATTTGATCTCAAACTTTCAGCCAGCTGGCGAAGCGGCCCGAAATTTAAATCAAAACGATAGCATGAGAATATGCAAAAATAAAACAAACAACCGAGGTTAATTTGCAGAATCCACCAGTGTTAAATCTTATTACTACTGATGTTCCTCTCATGAATGAATCCTCTAATTAAAAACAATTGAAAAAAACATTTTACAGCAGCAAATAAACGCATCGTACCAATACACTTTTTTTAAGTAGGAGCAAAATACTCAATTTGACAAAGTTTCACTAAAAAGAAGCAAATTATCACATGTTTTTGGCCTGGCAAATAGCTGAGTTGTTGGCTACACATATCCTCCTTATTTCCCCTCTTTTCCAGAAAAAAAAAAACAGTAGCACGATCCATGGTGGGAATCAGTCCGAACATAGGACGGCAAAGGGTGCGAATCAGATTTTCCATACGCCAGGCACATGCGCATTGACATCCGGAGCACTTATTTGCGAATCTCACTGCAGCACTTATTTTAATGGCAGCGCCGGTGATCGATCGACTTCACGTGCTTAGCTTTCGCGTGCGATCTGCAGCTCTGCACGCAGCAGTCGCCCACCGAACGAATTTGGTAGAATACATCTGTGTGAACAGCGCAGAGCATGCCATGCAGGCACTGCTCTGCGCTGCGGTACCACCACTACAGTAGTTCTACTGGATTTACGTCAACGTTCTGGTTGGCCTGGCTCAGTTCGGGCAGGGGGCAAATTAAAAAAAAGGATCGGGCTCAAGTCAACAATATCCGAGAAAGTTCCATGCGTTTCACTCGCCCATGCGTGCATCCTCTGATCTAGCAGCTATTATTGATTGTTCCAGCAAGCTAGTCCAAGAGCCGGACAAAAGCTTGGATGGAACCTGATCGATCGATTCCAAGAGCCGGACAAAAGCTTGGATGGAACCTGACGACCGATCGATGGATCAGCTAGCCAAGTTGCAAGATTGGCCAGGGGAAACAGCAGTTTATGTTGCCGCTATGCGTCGGTCGTATGGCTCACCACATCACGTCGCTCTCGCACGTCGCGGTCTGGGCGCGCACGCACTCGCTGACGCACGTGAGCCCCCGATCGGACGCGCGCGCGCGAGGATGCAGGTTCCCGTGGTAAGGCCGGTTCGCGTGCTACGTTTCCTCTCTCTCTCTCTCTTCCCGGCCCGCGCGCGCACGTACGCGCAGGCGCAGAGCCAATCAACGGCGCCGCGCAGGGAGGGACCAGCGCGACCGTGTCGACAAAGCTACGATGGGGTCCAGCCGAACGCGCACCGCGACCTTCGCCGAGCCAACGAACGAACACCCCGACGCGCGCGGCCGATAGCGATGCGCGAGCCTCCGCGCGGTTCCTGACCTTTGGCAAATATGGTACGGTTCACAGGCCGATCCCCCCTTTCCGTCCTTCTCCCTGTCAGATTGGGCTACACGCGGGCTAGCTACCTACACATGCGCACATCAGATTTCATGTCTCGCAGGCACGACAGGGCCCTAGCTGGCTGGCTGGGCACAGTGGCCACTCACTATTCATGAGCTGAAAGCCACTGGTCCTGCATATCATTGGCAGGGGTTGGAGTTGAGTACAGTGGGTGTGCCCATCTCGGTGTCCAACCCCGATCGACAACTAAGACTGCACAGCTGCACCCAACTGTTCCAAAAACCTGTGTGATCGGTGCATACACGTACGGCACAGGGGTGCATGCATCGCACACTATTAAATGTGGGACAGATCTAGGCCCCGGAATATATAAGCTTCATGGGTAGCCCTGCTTAGTGATTGAATCGGATATTTGGATTGGGTGTATGCACACGACACAGGGGTGCATGCATTGCACACTACTAAATGTGGGGCGGATCTAGACCTCGGACTAGGTAGACTATAACTCGAGGCCTATAAAAAAATTAGTATATATATTGGTCTAAGAAAAAAAAAGTATGTAGTAGCCCAGTTCGAGGCCTAGTCTCCGCCCACTATTCCTCCCATCCCACGAAGCCCAACCCACTAAACCTGTCCCCCCACGCCCCCAAAAGCTCCCAAGAAACCTAATCGGCTACACCTCCACGCTGCACCTCCTCCTCGCCTTCTTTGTGCCGTCGCCGCACCGTGGCCTCCTCCTCGCCATTGCGCCGTGGCCTCCCTCCTCGCCCACCGCGGCGCCCGGATCCTCCTCACCCGCCGCCCTCCTCTTCCGCTGCTGTCGCGCTTTTATCCTCCTCGCCTGGCTGCCCTCCACGCCCAGTTGCCCTCCACACTCGGCTTGCCCTCCACTCCCTCCGTAGCCGCCCCGCAGTTCATGGAGCTAAGCAAGGTTTGTTTCTCCTTGATTTTTTCCATGTGCTTTTGGCTTTGGTTGATTAGTTTTCCATCGGATTTGGTGATCTGCTGGTAGCTGTTGCGATGTAGACGCAAAGGTTAGCTAATCCGATGGACTAACTGAAATCTGTCATTGCAAAATGTTGCATCTTAAGCAACTTTTTTCTATGCTTCCTAGTTCCTAATGAAAGACTTTCATTTGAAACAAGATCCTGTATTGGGAACTTGCTATTAGAAAGCCACTTGGGAACTTGCAATTATGTACTACCTTAGTTTGCTTATTTGGTCTCTTCTCCCCTGCGTGATTCACTAATTAATCCATATATACTTGCTCGCTTTTTTAAATCAATTATCTATGTTTGTCTGCAGCAAATTGAGTTGTGGAGGTTAATGAGATATAGCGTCCCAGGGAGAAGGAACCGGAGCTGGAGCCTAAGATGAAAGGCAGAACTAATATTCACATGAATTCAAGATGCGAGAAACGCAAGAATGACTCAAGAGACCAGAGCTTATAGTCTCTAAGATTAGGCAAGGCAAACCTTATGCTACGTCTTCTTCAATGAGGGGTTCACATAGCAGTTCTTACTCGAACCGGGAGGATGGCCTAGGCGATGATTAAGTTGACGAGTTTCTTCGATCTAGGCTAGTTACAATATCCATCATTTCCTTGATGAAAACATAGATGGATTGACGGAGCATTTAGATGGTTTGATTAAACTACTACATGGATTGAAATATGTGATCTTTATATCAACCTATGTTTACCTGTTTCTACATTCTCGAAAAAAATGTTTACCCGTTACTAATCAAATCATAAGTTCATTCTATTTTTGTCAGTTTAGAGAATTTTGTGCTCCATTTCATAATTTGGATTTTCCATGAACTAATTACTACTCATTCTATTTTCAAGTACCTGCCATTATCTATGTCTGCAGCTTGATAGTGTATGCACTCTCGAGACGGGCTCTTTCTTAGAGTGCTTAGGGCACTCGGCAAAGCCTATCCGAGTCTTGCCGCTCGGAAAGAGCGATCGGCAAAGAACCCGTCGGCAAAGGTTTCTTTGCGAGTGCCACATATCGGGCACTCGGTAAAGCTTTTCCGAGTGTCACGCGTCGACTCGGCAAAAAAAATCCGACGTCAACTCGACGGCCTCTTTGCCGAGTGCCACCTCGGTGCACTCGGCAAAGAATTTTTCTCTTTTTTTGAAAATTCTTTGCAGTGCCATACTCTTGCACTCGGCAAAGAAATTTTTCTTTTAAAATTTTTTTTTTGCCGAGTGCCATGGCTATGGCACTTTCGGCAAAGCCTGAAATTGGGTTTACGCTTCCAGCTTTGCCGAGTGTCATGGTCACGACTTTCGAAAGAGGAAAAATACTTTTTTTTTGTTTTTTGCTTTCCATCAGCACAAACAAAGAAATCACATATATATCAACACACAGCACAGGATATATCACATACACATCCATATTCCATCACATACACATCCATAACACATCACATACACATCCACCATCCATAATACATCACATACAAATCCATTGTCCATAATCCATCACATACACATCCACCATCCATAATACATCACATACAAATCCATTGTCCATAATCCATCACATACATTCGCATCATCCATCACTACTACAAAAGAGTCTATAGCAGACGGCCCATCACGAGCGGTTCCTAAGGAACCATCCGTATTGGGTCTGTCTCTAACTTTGTTTTAGCGCGGCGGGCCTATCACGAGCGGTTCTATTTGAGCAAATGCTCAGCGATAATCAATATCACGCAGTTACGAAATAGAACCGTCTGCGGATTTCTGTGCTTCATATAAATTGGCCGAGACATCCTCACGCATCGCACTGCTGTGTCTACCACTCGAGCGCCACTTCCTCCCTAGCTCCTCAACTGCTTTGTGTCTACCGCTCCAGCGCCACTTCCCGCCTAGCTCCTCCAACTGCGCCACTTCCACGCCTAGCTCCTCACCGCGCCGTGTCTACGCTCTAGCGCCACTTCCTGCCCTAGCTCCTCCAACTTGTGGCTCCTCCTCTAATCTTGGTATGAGCACATGATCGATCTTGCACCATCAATGTTGGAATAAATAATATTAGCCCCGCAAATCTTAGTTTTGAATAATGGTTTCCTTATAACTAATGAACTAAAATTTGACTTAGGAGTGGTAACTTAATAAAATTGAATTAGGTCTAATAATCACTAAAATTGGAGTTAGGATAATTAATTGGCTTAAAAAAATTTACACACCGGTTCACGATGCGGTGGGGTTTGGATCAACAATATTACATTTGCGGTTCGGTATTCAGTTTAATAAGTATTGTATGAGATGATGCCTATATTTGGGTTGCATGATTGTTCAATTGAGATAGATATCGGTGTCGAGAGGTAGGGATCATGGTTGTGGCGTAGGCATGGCTACGCTATGCCACCGCGTGTGGTACTTAACTAGTGAAGACTTTTCTTTCAATAACCTTAGATGCAAATGTTGGAGAATGAGTTTATATTGCACATTTTCGTTTGCTATAAATTAATCGCTAATCAATTTGACACTAATTTGTTACATGCGTAGTGTAGATGGATCGAAGCTGGATGTGCGGTGTGAACCGTGTGAGTCAAGATTACATTAATGGCGTGGTTGCTTTTAGAAGAGCACCGAGCGGGATATGTTGAAGAAGGGATAAATTTTATGTCTTGTCAGTGCATTGATTGCGGTAATCTAAAGATGTTTAACAATACAAGCGCAGATCGAGCGCACTTGATTGAAGGGGTTTCAAAAAGGGTATACATGTTGGACCGATCCACGGTGAAGAAGCGATTATACGAAGTTAATAATGGCGACATCGCCGAGAAGTCAGCGATTTGCGGATGTGGTGTGCTTTTGATGAGGATAGGGGCACGATGACAATCTGGATCGGATGCTACGCGATGCGAAGAGAACTACGATGAGAGAGAGTTTTGTAAATTCGAGGGCTTAGGGAGGACTCGGTGAGACCTTTGTTCCTGGCCGCAAGCCGGAATACACAAGGTTGTCAACCGTGCTTGAATCTGCTGAAATTGAAGGCAAGCAATAGTTGGTCAGATAAGAGTTTCACGTCGTTGTTAGGTCTCCTAGCGGACATCCTTCCGGAGGGAAGCGTGTTGCCCGAAGACCACCTATCAAGCAAAGAAGGTTATTTGCCCATTGGGAATGGAAGTAGAAAGAATACATGCATGTCCGAGCGATTGTATCCTCTACAGTAAAGAGTATGCGACATGCATTATTGTCCGTGTGCAAAGCATCCGATACAAGCGTCAAAATCTCGCTAAGGTGAAGCAAGGACCTCCTGCTAAGATGTTGTGGTATCTCACTGTAATCCCACGTTTCAGCGTTTATTTGCGAACCCAAAGGAGGCAAGATTGCTGCGTTGGCACTCGAGAGGCGTAAGAGATGGAAAGCTAAGACACCTGCGATTACGCGGTGGAGAAACTTGATCGGAGCTTGAAGAGTTCGGTCGGAGCAGGAACATAAGGTTAGGGTTGAGTACGGATGGAATGAATCCTTTCGGTAACATGAGCGGCCGACATAGCACTGCCCGTGAATCTATGTATGTACAACCTTCCTCCTTGGCTCTGTATGAAGCGGAAGTACATTTTGATGTCACTACTTATCCAAGGGCGAAGCAACACAGGAATGATATTGATGTGTACCTAGCACCATTCTTTGGAAGATCTTGTGACAACGTGGAGCGAAGAGTGCAGGTATGGGATGCGTACAAGCGAGAGAACTTCACTTTACGCGCCATGTTGTTCGCACCATCAATGATTTTCTGCCCTTGGTAACTGTCGGGCTTGATACAAAAGGAGCCAAAGCTCGTCTCGCCCGCTTAGATGCTACGGAGAGTGTATGTCGGATCCCAAAATTTCGATTCGAATCCTCGTGTTTCGTGCACTAGTCGAGATCACGCTAGTGCACACAGTGTTAACAAAGGTGGATATCGATCCACACAAGCGAATAATAAGCGTAAGCGATAAATAAATAATGGTTTGACCTTACGGTCGAGTTTACATTTATTTAAGCCACGCAGGCTAACAGAGAAATAAAGCGTGAAACATAAGCGGCGGCATCCCATCGATTCACCACAGCAACCGATCGGGTCAAGACCTCGCGATTAGGCACCTTCGATAAACTCCTCCTCGAAAGTCGGTGAAGACTCCTCCTCTTACGCTTGATTCGTCAAAACAAGCGTGAGTACACACCGCACTCGCAAGCCACACCACAGAGATGCAATATATATATATGCGGCTTTTTACAAGGGAAAGGCATTGGTGGTTCTTTTGCATATATGCAATGTTTGCAATTGAATAATAAATATACATTGATAACAAGTAAAACAATTAGATAACAATAATTTGATAATTGATTTCACAAAGACGCTACACGCTTAACCGATTATTCACATAGCGGATGATTTATATCACACGCTCCCTCCCACGCAGTTTATGAAAAACTACCTAGTGTGAAATCCCGAGCATGCCCATGACGCAGACGCGGCTATTGAATAGATTATATTATACTCTGCGAGTTGTACACTTTACCCACAAGATATAATTAGTGTAGCTAGCACTAACCATAACAAAGCATTTCGGATCCGCATCGTACTATGCTAGGCCGTCTCAAAATGACATGTGGTTGTACATATAGGCTCAGTTCAATGGCACACATGATGAGGTCCTTAATTGACCAAGGCAAGACTACCATTTGCTAACTATGCCACACAGATTAGCTCCCATGCACCTGATTCACACATCCACCATTTCACACATTATCCACCACATGCCTCGGTCTAAATCCTTTTCCACCGGTTGATTAAGTGCAACACATGCCATAACAAAGACACAAGACACACAGATTTTACCACACAGATTGCATATTCACTTAGTCGAGGTTTAAATAATCTGCGATCTCACATGACATGGAGATTCGTGGCATGGCTAAGCAATCTAATCGCACTAACCAACCCACGTTGGTGCTACAATATTACCAACTAAATATCAACTAGGGTGACAAAGGATCAAGGCATAGCAATTATACAAGGAAGGCATAACAATATGGAATTAAATACTACACCCAAAACATTTAAATAAATACTTGAATTAAGATGCAGTAATTTAAATTAAAATACTTTTAGCAAACTGGGAATCAAGATGGTCAAGGGTATAGCTTGCCTTGGAATAGGTTCAGGTCTTGGTCTTGGTCTTGAAAGCTCCTTCTTCCTCAAACCCTCCAGTATCGTCAAGTCTACTCGTATGAAGCAAACAACAAGAATAAATAAATAACAGAAGCAATTAACTCAATAAAATAATTAAAAATCTCCAATAGATAGATCTTGATTTTATACAAATTTAGAAATTTGAATGGATGGATTTGGAGTTAGGATGCAAAAGTTATGAGGTTCCAAAGTTTGAAACAAAAGAAAACCCTAAAAATAGGATTTATTGGAATTCCGAATTATTTCTCAAAAGAAAAATCGGATTATTGCGCAAGCATGACATCAGCATGACGTCACCGAAAACCGGAAAATATAAATAAAAAGAAATCCTGACGTGTGGGGCCCACACGTCAGGGACACGGCCCACGGTGGACCAGGTCCACCGAGCCTCTGAGATCTGGTGGTGGTTGGGCGCGCGCGCCGCGCGCGGCGCCGACGCGGCGCCCACGTAGAATGACACGCACGCACGAGAGGTGAGGTGGGTGGTGATCGGGCGTCCACGTCGTGACGACAACGGCCAAGGCGGCGGCTCACAGACGGGCCGACAGCGGTCTTTGCGGTGATCGCCGGCGAGTGGGTGGCACCGGTGAAGCTTACTCGATCACGAACCTTTTAGTGCTTGGTCTAGGCACAAGAGGGCAGCGGAGGTGGCGGCGGCGAGCTCGAAGCGGCGGGCGTTCGGGTTTTGTCGGTGGCTACTCGGTGAGGTCGAGCGGCGTGGGTGGTAGTGGAGGTAGGTCTGGGACGCGGACTTGGCGGCGGCTCCACGGAGGCGAGCGTCACCGCGGCGCAATTGAAGTTTTAGGGTTTGGTGGCGAAACCCAAATCTTAAACCGCTGCGGCTCTAGGGCTCTTGGGGTGAGGTGGGTGGCGGATCCAGTAGCGGAGTCTTTGGCGATCCACAGGACCTATTTGTAGGCCACAGGGTGGGTGAGGTGGCGAGATGGCGGCGGGGTTCAACGAGTCCAAACGATCGCGCAAGAAAACGGGATAGCAAAGTGATTTGAACTCAAAAGTGTTTGAAAGAGTCAGGGGCGAGAGGGCTTCTAGAAGGCGTCGTCCGTCACGAAGAATCGGGCCGTTTGCGAACTTGTCGGACGGAGCTCGGCGACGCAAAAATGGCGGGCGCGGCGTTCACGCGGAGACGAAGAAGAACGGTTCGGGGCGATGACTTCGGGCCCACACGTCGAGAGAAGGCGGCGCCGCGTGAGCGGAGATCTGGTCGTCGCTCGCGATCCAACGGTGAGGTTTAACTGAGCGCGTGGAGGAGAGAGCAGCCTTGAGATCAAGCGTCAATGCGGTCGGACGACCACGAAGGATTGGGTTGAGATGAATAGGATGGGCGAAGGATTTCGGCCCAACTACTATTGGAGATTTAAAATAGCTTTTCTTTTAAGAAAATACGAGAAATCCAAATAAGCAATGGAAAATAGCAAATGAACTTAGAAAAATTCGAGAAAATTCTAGAAAATACAACCAAGCTCATAGAATCCAATAAAAATAGTTTTGACTATTGTCCATGTTGGAATTATTCATATTATATTGTTTGTTACCCAAAGTCAATATTAAGCTTTTAAATTAAATTCGAATAAATCCGGATGGTGAATTTTCTTCCTACTAACTAAATTAAAGGATTTTGAAAGCTCAAAATTTGGGATGTTACGATGTATGGTCAACAACTCGCAGCATAAAGCGTATATATCGTCACCGTAGGTTCCTTCCGAGAGTCACCCATACTGCAAGATGAAGAAACAATTCGACGGAAATAAGGAAGGCGGTTCGACTTCAAGGGCTTTTAGTGGGAAAGAGGTCTATGATATGGTTAAGGATATCGATGTTGTGCTTGGGAAGGGGCGTAAATTAAGAACCCGTGAGAAGAACATCCGGAAGAAGCGGTCAATTTTTGGGACTTGCCTTATTGGGAGTACTTAGAAGTTCGCCCTTTGCATCGGCGTTATGCACGTAGAGAAGAATGTATGTGATAGCTTGATTGGTCTCTTCTTTGAACATTAGTGGCAAAACAAAGGATGGTGTTAACTCACGGCGTGACTTGGTCGATAAGAACATAAGGACCGAGTTAGCACCGAAAGAGACCGATCTGGAGACGAGCGTACCTTCCCGACTTGCTACACTCTGTCCCAAGGCCGAGAGAAATGAAGCGTGCGGAGCTTGCGGTGTGAAAGTCCCGCTGGTTACTCCGCTAACATTAAGAAACTTGTTTCTATGCAAGATTTGAAATTAATTGGTATGAAGTCGCATGATTGTCGTGTCTTGATGACACAAATGCTTCTGTTGCAATTAGGAGTATCTTGCCAACAAGGTCAAGTGGCAATCTTGAGGTGTGTTATTTCTTCAACTCAATTGCTCGTAAGGTCATCGATCCCCAAGGACTAGATGCTCTGCGGTAGAGGTAGTGCTTGACTCGTGTCATCTTGAGATGTATTTCCCTCGTCATTTTTCGATATCATGGTACATCTCATTGTTCACCTTGTGAAAGAGATAAAGATATGCGACCTGTGTTTCTCGTCATATGTACCCGTTCGAGAGGTACATGGGAATTCTCAAGTCCTACGTCACGGAATCGATCTCGACCGGAGGGCGACATCATCGAAGGTTATGCAACGGAAGAGGTCATTGAGTTCTGCGTCGACTACATGGCTCGGTGGATCCGATTGGTGTGCCTCTATCTCGTCATGAGGGGAGGCTGGATGGTATCGGGACCATCGGAAGGAAATCAATCACTCCCGATCCGATATCGCACGCTCAAGCCCATTTCACGGTCTTGCAACACATGACCCAAGTGTCCCCGTACATCGGCGAGCACAAAGACATGGTACGCCAATGTAATCCGGACCGGTCGGAGGTTTGGATCACGAGAGAGCACAACCGCGGTTCAACGAATGGTTAAAGCGCGAATCACTCGGAGGTCATCAAGTGATGATCTGTTGCTATGGTTGGCAAGAGGGCCACGATTTACAATTGTCACATGGCAAGGATCGACATAAATGGGTACACATTTTATCTGGCGGCTCGGGATAGGAAGAGCACAAAGTCGCGAGCAGCGGTGTCGCATAGATGCATTCGATGCTGGATGGGTGAGGAGCTCGTACTATGGGAAAATAGAGGAGATATGGGAGATCGACTCACGTGCTTTTCAAGATCCCCTATTTCGTGCCGTTGGGTCCATCTCCCACAGGTGAAGGTCGACAAATGCACGCGTCACTACCGTGGACCTCGAGCGTGTCGGATACAAAGACGAACCATTCGTCTTGGCTAACCAAGTTGTTCAAGTCTTCTATGTAACCGACCGGCAAATAAGAAGCGCCACGTAGTTCTTCATGGAAAAGGAGGATTGTCGGAGTTGAGAATGTAGTGGACGAGGAAGAATACAATCAATTTGACGAGTTGCCACCTTTCGGAGACGGCATCGATCGGCTCGAGGAAGAACCCAGTGAGGAAGCTAGCTATATGCGCATCGATCATCATGAAGGGTGTATTTTAATTAAGAATTTAATTACTCCATTGTAATTAATTTATTTATTCCATTGTCATGTGTTAATGTGTTATGGACTTGTGATCTTTAATATTGATGTCAATGTGGATATTCATGGTAATGTTGAGTTGAATTAGATATGAACTTTTGAACTCAAACTTGTCATCATCTTGCTTATCCAACAGTTCATACATCTTTGTTGTGGGGATATCACGCATGATCTAGAATAGAGCCGTCAGTGATAATGAATCCTGAGCGGTTCTAATATAGAACCGTCTGCAGTGATGAGTTCACATCACGAGCGGTTCAATATTAGAACCGTCGTGATTGGTGTATATCACGCACGGTTCTATTAAAGAACCGTGCGTGATGTATTCATATCACGAGCGGTTCTCTGAAAGAACCGTGCGTGATGTTATTTTTATAAGGCGGGACCGCTAGGGTTTTGCTCACTCTTCACCTCTCACGCGCCCTTCGGCTGTCCGGCCGGCTGCTCGCCTCGGTTCCTCGGTGCTGCTCCTGCGCCTCGGCCCGCCTCGGCCCGCCTCGTCGCCTCCGCCGCCTCGGCCGCCTCGGCCGGTCGCTCCGCTCCCGGCCGGCTCGGCGCCTCTGCTGCGCCGACCTCGCTCGCTCTGCTCGCCGGCACCCGGCGTCGCCTCTACTCCACCAGCTCGCCCTCGGCTGCTCCTGGCCCGATCCCCTACCCGTGGTACTCCTAAATCTACCTTCTTTTAAGTTTCCAGAACTAAAAACAAATTCTGGTATTTACAGCCTACTTGGTAGTGTTGTGTTGGTTCCTGACAAGTTCAGCATTTTTCTTTATTAGCAACTGTACAAAATCATCAGTTTTGTTATATACATTAAATATTGCATGGTGCACAGTTTAGTGGCAATCAACCACGCATACTTGTCATGTACTTTGCACATGGATGGAAATGTTGTCATAGAGGTCAGAGACCAAACTGTACTGCAATAGAAACACTGAAGCCAAATATCCCAAGTCTAAGTGCAAGATAGACTGGCTTACCACTCCAAGATATATATCCTTCGACAATTACCCACAGTAAGTTAGCTAAAGCTTAAAGTTTACAGCAAGTAAGTAAGAAAGAAACAGAGAATGCAACAAAATTGGGAAAGCAGCAAGATCTTGTAGCTTTTCAAGACTGATCCCAGTCGTCGTCTTCTAACCGAATCTGTATCTTTAAACCTCAGCCCTCCCTTCCAAGGTCTTCTTCCTTCCTTTCTCTGCGAGTGCACTTCCAGGCTTCTTCTCTTTTTCAGTTTTCTGACATTTCTTCCCCCTCAAATTCACACTTGTCCTCTAGTGCCGCTTGGGAACCATGAGCAGATGGTACGTGTGTAAAACTCGTAAAATGTACTCTTGATAAAATCGGCATCCTCCCGGTGGCGTTCTCCGTGGTAAGTTCAGCCATTGTACTAACCATTGAGTTACCGAACTCTGTTTCTCGGCGGTGAGCAGTCTCCAAAGACACAGTGGGTTCACTTAATTCTCCCATCTTCTCCTACCAAAGTGGCAACTCAGACTGGAACGGCCTTGGTTCCATGATGCTTCTTAAGTTGGCTAACATGAAACACGGGTGTAAACCCACATTAGATGGTAATTGTATCTTGTGTTTACCTTTCCCACTTGGTGCATTACTCTAAAGGGCCCATAAAACATAGTAGCAAGTTTAAGAGCATGTTTGAGTCCAAAAGCGTGATCTGTAAGGTTGCATCTTTAAGTAAACCATATCCCCACTTGCAAATTGTCTCTCTAGTCTCTTCAAATCCATACTTTTTCATCCTTTCTTGAGCTTGGTGCAAACTCTCCGCATTAATATTACTTTGTTTGCTTCATTAGCTTCTTTGTTGTATGGATATGATAACATCATTGTTGTAATCAGTGTGCTAGCTAATTTTGGTGAGGAATTAGACTTTAAATTATACTCCTTTAATCTGTAACTTAATCCAAATATCATTTTCTCATAACCCAACATAGCGGCAAGCTTCTTGTTGTGAACACGCCTGTTTTTTGGTTTTTGCAAATCTCAAAACTAGCTTCATTCAAACTAAAATTTGATTTTAGTGTTAGCAAATGTTAAGTGATAAGTTAGACTTGTAGTTGTACTTATCTAGCTGTAGCTCCATCAAGTATACCATTTTGTGATAGTCTATTGGAGCATTAAATCTTTTATCTTTAATCATCTGTTTGGTTTGAATGTAATCTCTAAGTCGATCAAGTGAAATCAAATTGTTGAGTGTTATCTAATGATTAATGATGAGTTAAACTTTAACTACTACTCATCTAGCTATAACCTCATTAGAAATGTTCATTTATCATGGTTTAGTGAATCAACAAGCATTCATTCTCTAATCTGTCCCGTATTTCGGTTTTGGTTACAAATCGTCTCAGTAGCCATGTTTTAACTGACTGGTCAATGCTTGCTAGCTGGTGGTATGTGTTGAGATGAACTTTAATTATTACTCATTTAGCCATGAATTAATCAATGATATCATTTTGCTTAAACTTGAGGTATAGTGCCGAATGATGAAAACCTATGGAAGTAAGGCGGTCTTGATTTACTAGGTTGGCCTAGGTATCATGGGTATCCGGTGCCGACTAATGCAGGTTAGCCTAGGTGACTTGAAAAACCAAGATGCGGTTAACCTAGGTTGGTGTGGGTAGTCTCGATACTTAGGGTGCCGACTAATGCAGGTAAACACAGGAACCGTGATGATTCTTATGGTACACTCGACGGCAATTTATTTTATTTTACTCGAGATGGCAAGCGTTGATTATATTTGTTTATATTTTTGTGCAATTTCCATATATTATATACTATGTAATAATTGCGTGCGTAACTTATATAGATAGCAAGTAAGCGAGATGGCGGAGGCACCGTCTTCGCGCCGTCATCGACGTCGCCAAATGCGTCTGGATCTCCGATCAAGGTGAGTACGCAGCGAGAAGGCGGAGGAATATCCAAATTGCCCTCGGGCGCATGACGATCACGGAGGTCGCTGGCGTCGGGATCCCGCCGAGTCCCAAGAAAGCAACGCGAGATTCGGACCGTCTGCGGGGTACTTGTAAGGAACGGGTCCCCATAACCACCCCAACACGGAAGTGTCCGCGGATGTCAGAGAGACCGGTTGTGGATGAGCTTTACGCCTCGTTCACTTTCCCCGGCGGACTGCAACGCGTGTGCAATGGCACGCGCTGCCGCGATGTGCCACGCGTGGAGGACCTTCAAGAGCACGCTTGTCACGCGGCTTGTGAACAACGGTCGGACGCCTTCACGGCGTATCCTTTCTTGTCGCGGGATACATGGGATGCCTTCGTGCAGATGAAGACGACGGCCGAATTTCAGGAGCAAAGTGCGGCGCACAGAGCTCTCTAGGCCCAAAACACTCACCCCCACAAACTCGGCACGGCTGGGTAAGCGGGTAAAGCCACGAAGTGGCGGCGGAGGACGAGACCGCCGCCGGACCGTTTGCCGGGATCTCGAGACGCGCGCTCGAGCACAGTTAAGAGCGAGGGCATCGGCCACGTCTTGAGCGAGATCTCTTTCGCAAACCAGCAGACGAGGCGGTGTCCCAGCGCTCGTAAATATGTCGAACCACTTAGTTGTTAATAAGTCCATAACTTCATGGTGTCTATAATAACATGATGTCCTCTTGCAAGAAGCATTGACTTCCGCATCTTCCCAAGGTTCCCTCGAAGTGGGCGGGGAGAAGGATGTACTATCTGCGTACCGGGAAACAAGGAGCACCTGGTCGCACGCGAGGCGTTGGGGTTTACGTACCTTGGAGGAATGGATTCCCACACGACTCCGCCACATATAGGAGTAGGAAGAGATCCAAGGACCAACCACGACGCTCTACCGAACATGTCATTATTGAAAAATTTCAAGGACAAATAACAAGTTCTGTAACCAAGTAAATGAACTCATGAGGCGCAAGCGCCTGTTAATTTGGGAGCAAGTCCTCCTCAACATCGAGATGGCGTCGCGTCCACACATAATCTCGGACATGACGGCGTGCAATTACCGATCGGCGACATCGAGGTAATGTACATCTCGAATACTCCAAATATAGACATATAGGGCGCCTTAGCTAATTGTGTACCGCTTTGTAGGAGCCGACGCCTGCAAGCTCAAGTGAGGATGGTTGGGTCGATTGCTATTGAGGCTAGGCGGGGTATGGTGTATCCATACCGGGGAAGAGGCGATCATTTGCGGTGCCCGGTGGCGCAGGTTACGCCGAGTGCGGTGGACATGGTACATGACAATTTCATGGCCATCTCATTGAAATTCCCCCACGAAGAAATCACAATACTAGGGGATGCCGTGCACACTTTTATCCATGGCCCAAGAATGACATCGCTACGACCTGCAGATGACGCGATATCGTCACGACGCTGCCTCTCCAATAGGACCCTCGATGAGTCCGCCGACCTTAACTTGAAGCCCGCCTCATCGGTTCCGTCGAGAAGACGCCAAGGACAAGACAAGCGTGTCACCATATCGGTCCTGAGTCATCTCCGGAGAAGAAGTACCACAGCGTCTCATTACGAACCGTCGATATCGAAGAAGATTCAAGCGCCGCAAGCCCGGCAATACTCCCTTGGATATCCGTTGGTCTCTCACAAAGAACTAACAGGCTCGGGACTAGCTTGTCAATCTTTGCATGAGTGGTACATGCGCAAGACCCAAGAGGAGGAGCCATCTTTGGAATCAGCGCCGGATCACGGGCGAGCATTTTCATCACGAGGCGGGCCGCCGTCGTGGGCTTCGAGGACTTATTCGACCTATACAACCTAAGCGCCCTCGGCGCCTCACTTCTACGATGTTGGACATTGTAAGTGTGTACAATCAATTTCTACACTCACGTGATAGCGATAAATATCACAACTCATTCCTTACGTCGGATATATTATGAAATGTGCCCGTCGAATCAACGAACGGTGGGTTTCCTCGACCGCACGTGATCTCGAGCAAACAATAAACCAAGGCGCATCCTACGTCGAGAATTACATAAAAATGGGATTGCTTGCTCGAGCGGCAAGGAGTACATAATGGTGCCAGATAACCGAGTAAGTGCTTCACTACTTGCTACACAAAATTCGTTTGAACATATATAGGTTTATGACTATAGCGACATACATGAGTAGGTTCTCTTTGGATTCTTGTGATTATTGTGCCAAAGAGGAACATGGTATTGTACCTTGATTCTCTACTCAACAAAAACCATGACTTCATCCTTCTTAAAGGAATACTCGAAAGGTGCGATCATTTCCTCCGCACATAATTGTATTGTAGTCTTCCTTCATTTGAAATGGACGAGGATAACTTTTTGGAATCATGTAGGCGTTCATCGGCTATGTTCTTTGAGGAGGTTTATACAAGGGAGCAGCGCCACACTAACCCACAAGATGCGATTTCGTGCGCGATACAACACAATAATAATATATCATACTTAGTAAATATTGCATCTCGGTAGACTGTACCTATATATGTATATCCATTTTGCGGTCGCCATCAAAAACAAGATCACCTATGCGCATTCTCGTATGCCATCATATGCGGCTATTGATTAATTCCACGACACACGATCCCGTGTAGGTCAATCTCGCTATAGTTATTTTCTAATTATAAATTTAAATATATATTCTTACTACTTTACTCTTGCTAGCGACATGACTTAAACCTAGAGTTAAAAGCACTCGAGAAGAACGAGGTCACACATGTTCGAGGGTTGCTCTGCGGCTTCATCAAGTCGAAATCGTTAACCCCGACGGAGAGTTTCACGTCGTCGACTAGTTGTAATTGATTCAATATTGTAACTCACTTTGACTAGTTGTAATTCAATTTGTAACTCTAGCGACAATACTTCAAACATTCTTTTTTAATTGATTTTGAGTTAAATGAACACTTTGAGTGGTCAACAATAATCTGTGATGTAGCCGTTTACGCTTGTTTGTTTTGAGAGGGCATGGCTAGCAATTCACGAGGCAAGCGAAAATACGACAAAAACTAGTTAGTGGAAGGACAAATCACGCACGGTTTAATCCAAGAACCGCTCAGTGATATGCAAGCCTCACAGAGCGGTTCTTAGCTCAAACCGTCAGTGATCGATATCACGACGGTTTTTAATAGAACAAATGCGCGATCTTTGAATATCCTGACGGGTTCTATTAAAAACCGTGCGTGATATTGAAGTATCACGAGCGGTTTAAACCAAGAACCGCGTGATCTGAATTATCGCGACGGTTCTATTAAAAACGCTGCGTGATACGGAAGTATCACAGACCTATTAAAAAACCGTCTGTGATAATGCAGTATCACAGACGGTTTGAACCAAGAACCGTCTGTGATAAACTTATCACAGACGGTTGAAAAACCGTCTGTGATAACCGCCTGTTATCACAGACATAAAAATTCAGACGGTTCAAAAACCGTCTGTGATGACGATTCGAACAAATGCGTGATAAGGTTTTACGTAGTAGTGCATGACAATATCCATCACAATATATATATGTCTCTAGTAGTAGTCCAACATAAGGCTAAGTCTAACACAAGTCCATGCAACATGAAAAGAAACAAATAAGCGGTACCTCTTGCTAGCCTCCCACCAGAGTGTGAGCGCCACCTTGAGGAGGGCGGTTGGCCACCGGCTGTGGAGAAGGGCCACCTTGAGGAGTCGGGTTCGAACCATGGCCAACCGTGGTGCACAAAGGAGAAGCGAATTCATGAGTATCTACAGGAGGGCCGCACAAGCTAAAGGAATAAACAACCATATATACTCACCGGTCCCTACAGAGGAGGAGGAGCCACAAGCTGGAGCGAGCAATGATGGGCACTGACCACACACAGCAAGGCTGAAGGCTCGCCATGAAGTGAACATGTCCCTCTGACCTCTGCGACTCGGCCGCCCTCTGGGCTTATCTGACCTCCATCTCCACCGATGGGCCTCACTTTGGGCACTTCTTTGGGCCTCCAACCTCCGCAAGTCGACTGCAACATTCCACCGCAATGTTTAAACAATGCAAAGGCAAGGTAGATGTGTAAAAGCAATGAGCAGCGAATAAAGCAGTACTAACACGGGTTACGCCATCTGCTGCTGTGAGCTCTGCTGAGAGGCGTATGGGGAGGAGGAGCTCGTGCTCCTTGCTCGAATCTCGGCGAGGATGGGAGCAGGTAGTCGATTGTCTTGTCCGCCATCCATCTGCGGCCGTGTTGCTTCCTCCTCCCGGCCTCATCGAGGTGCGTGTCCGGGGTGGGTGGCGGGATCGAAGTCCTCCCCATGGCGCTCGCGGGCCGCCGGTGTACTCGCTAAGCTTCTTGTGGGCCTTCGCGTTGGTGTACGCCTCGGGCCGTCCAGCCGGGTTGTAGGTGACTTCCGGGCCGTCGCCTTGCCCTTGTGTGCGGGCGTCGCCATGAACTCGTTGCATTCTCGGCCTTAGTGCGCTGGGGCTGCGAGGAAAACACAAAGATGATTACAAGTAATGAGAATTGAGCGTTAGAATAAATAAATAAAGATGAAAACACAAAGAAGATTACCCATGTCCGGGCGTCTGTGAGGCTCGGTTGCCTTGGTGGTGTGGCGCCCACCCATCTGCGGCGGCGATCCGACGGATGTTGTGCTTCTCGCCCACTCCTCAAAGAGCCACTGTCACAATGGCCTCCCAGCGAGGCGGTGTCTGGCGCACCAATCGAGACATTCTTGCATGCCATCAAGTTATTGATATGTCGAAGATGAAATAAAGCCTACCTATTCTTCATGGAAGGAGTCGATATTAATGTTTCGTACTTACCGAGAGTCTTGCTCCTTGGTGGCGTCTGGTCAGGCATCGGCCTTCCTCACCACTGACCAGGGCGTCGTGTAGTTGATGATGCTGGGAGCGTCTTGTGGTACAGTCCAGAGTCGGGACCTACGTACATACCTTGTCCTTTCTCGCGCCGCCGGTCCTCAAACCCTTCGTCGCTTTGAAGAAGTCCGCATCTGACATCATGTATCGTTTCATTATTTCAAGAACGACCAATGAATGCGTAGTATTGACCAATTTAGTCGATGAAGACTCACCCGAACTCGGCCTTGATCCGCGCCGCAGCGGTGCGAACTTCATTGTCCTCGGCGTGAAGTGGTCCCACGTCGAGCGGCGAAGTCCGAGGCGTAGGTGACCATGCCAGGTAGTCTTGCCGAATCGAAGGCCCGGTGGCATTGATGTGCCGGCCCGTTCGAGTCGGACACAACTTCGATTCTTTGCAAGAGTCATTAAGAAGAATTGTTAGTCTCGATTCGATTTTCAACATGTCATATGAAATAGTAGTGAAATAATACTTACTTGTCGCCATTGGTCGAATCACCGGCGCGGGTGAAGTGGGATCGGCCACGGAGTTGCGAGGGCCCGCGCAAGTAGACTCCGACGAGGTAGAGCCGAGGCGGTGCAAGTGGAACCCCTATTGTCGATATCGCCGCCTCCCGTGGTCCGACGAGTCGGAGGAAGTGCCACCCCCCTATGCGCAGCCCACCGCTGGTCGTCCTCGTCCCACCGACGGGGTGGCGTGGTGCACCCTCGTCCTCGGACGGCCGCAGCGGCCGCCTCCTCCTCCTCGTCGTGGCTCGGCAAGGGTCGTCCTCGGCGTGGGGTGGTGGCGCTCCCTCATGTAGAGGGAGTTGACCCCACGACGGGCCTGCCTTCCGCCCGGCATTTTGTCGAGTGCCTGCAATTTCAAAGAGTAAACCAATTAGCACAGTTAAATTACAAGTACTTATAAAGAGATGCAAAATGAACGAAACATAATTGCAATAATAATAATAATAATAATAATATAGTATTACATGAATTAGAAATATTCTTCACGATCGGCAATTTGGATCATAGGTGTCGCCATCACTATCAATATTGTCGAGTAAATCGGGCTCATCTCCATCGTTGTCATCATTGTCATCGCCTAAGCATGTCGCTCAAGCATTTGTACGTCCTTAGCATTTTGCACCTCTTCTCCGTCGTCCTCATCTCCATCGTCCTGATCAATGTCATTGTCTACTTCCATGCCCATCAGCGAAAACATGTCTATGTCAAACCTCCCTTCTAGCCCCTCTGGTTGATAGAACTCCGTGTGTTTGGGTCAAAGTTGTAATCCTCATCGTTTGGGACGAGTGCGGTTTATCGTCTGCGATACCAAGCGCACAAGGTACCAACCGATAAGATTGGGGTCTTTTGGCACGCCCATGGGAGATAATAAACTGCGTGGCTGTTGAGCCACAATATAGACATCCTCTCCTTGATAGAGAATCTGTCGAATTTCGACTTGTCCAATCTCGTGGGTGTTCTCGTGACATTAGGATCGAACCAATGACATTTGAATACGATTGGATTAGGAGCTTTGCGACACTCAAAATTGAGCTCGTATATTTCTTCTACTATGCCGTAGTAGTCGCGCTCATCGGTCTTAGGCGTCACGAACTCCGTATTCGTGGTTTTCGATTGGGCCGACTCGGCTCGTAGTTTCTTGTGTGGCGATAGCCATTCACATCATAAGCGGTGAATGACTTGACCTTGTAGGCGAAGCCTTTGGCGAGCCCTTTCAACTCGGCATCCATTTCCGCATCCTTGGGCCTGCAAGGTGAGGCGGATAGATCGTTACATTACTCGCTCGTAGGAGCAAAGTGGGATGTCAAAGATTGAGCGAGGTAAATTGGGCGGTACCTTCAGATCGAACCGGAAATGAAATCGGGCACACCATCTTTGAGAAGACTATCTTCTTCTTGAGGAAGGAGCCTATTCCCTCTCTGTATTTATTCGAAATTCCACTGAAAAAACAAGAGATAAGGGGTTGGATAGATGGAGGATAGTGACAAGGGCGTATGTAACAAGCTCATTGAGAACTTCTCGCACATAAGGCTTCACCGTCAAGGTTCAACAACACATACTGACATGATAGTGCGCCACTCATCATGCCGCAAGGTCTTAATTGTCCGATGTGCTTGCCTTCCGAGTTGCCCTTTGAAAAGGCCGAGGTTCGATGAACTCGTCAGCGTTATGAGGGGGACGATTGTACCTGCTGGGAAGGCCATCCTTATAGTATCTTTGTTGTGAAGTTTGACACCTCCTCCGAATGAATGCCTGCGCCACGAAGCCTCAATTTTGGCTTTATTTCTACACTTTTTCCAAGAATCTTTAGACATCTCTCAATTGTATAGCACCAACGGGCTGCACGGGCCCCCATTCGTGCCTCGTCACGGTAGGTGCAAAATCGGATCTTTGCATCGCCGAGAAAGAAGCGGGTGGGAAGATCTTCTCCAACTTGCGAGCAACACAGGTGCCACTTTCTTCAAGTCATCAATCACGTCCCGAGATAACTCCTTGGCACAAAGTGGCGGAAGAAATAGCTCAACTCTGCCAAAGACGCGCCACACATGCTCGAGGGCGTATCCCAGTCATCGCGAAGAAGGGCGCTCAATCCATATGTGGTAGTCATGACTCTTCATCCCTAAGACTCGCATAGTGGACAAGTTCACTCCCTACTCAAATTCGCCGCATGCCCATCGGGAACATTAACGTCTGGATCCACTGCGGTACTTCCTTCCTTTGGTCCTTTTTCAAGGCGAAATCGACCGAGTCCTTCTCCATTTCTTCTTGGCGCGGAGGCTTCATCACTTGCTTTGGCCTATCGCACATCGTTGCCAGGTCCAGTCTAGCCTTAACGTTGTCCTTTGACTTATCAGGAATGTCCATGAGTGTTGCAAAAAGCGCCTCGGCGATATTCTTTTCGTGTGCATTACATCAATGTTGTGTGGAAGAAGAAGGTCATTGAAATAGGGGAGCCTAGTCAAGCCCGATTTATGAGTCCACTGGTGTTCCTCACCATATCCAATAAAACCACCTTTCTCTTTATCATCTTTGAGAGCCTCTATCTCGTACGGACCTCGGCACCGGTCATCATCCGAGGTGCGGTGGTCGGTGACTTGAACCCTTTCTCGAAGTTCTTGGCGTCTCGTGCGAATGGATGGTCAAGAGGAGGAATTGACGATGTTGGTCAAGCGAAGAAAACTTGCCACCCTCTTGACCAAGTGAACCTCACGGTATCTTGCATATTGGGCATGGGAACTTCCGTGAACACACCACGCGTGAGAATATGCCATACGCTAGGAAGTCATGCGAGGAGTAGTGGTACCACACATGCATTGTGAAGTTCTTCTTTGTAGCTCGGTCGTATGTCGGTACCCCTTTTCCCAAGCAAAGATCAATTCATCAATGAGAGGCTCCATGAACAAATCCATCTTGTTCCCGGGTGTCGAGAATTATCGGTGACAAGAATACGTTCTTGGGTTGAAACATGGCCGGGGAGATTGAGGGGATCACGAACACGGGCCAACAAGTGTGCGGGCCGCCAAACAATCCATAGGGTTGAACCCATCATTTGCGGCGCTACACGTACATTCCGAGCCTCCTCGGCTTTACCATGATGTATGCCATCGAAATGGGTCCATGCATCGCCATCCGATGGGTGTACCATCTTGTCGACATTGTATCTTTTGCCATGTTTGTGCCATGTCATCATTTCGCGGACTCCTCTGTCATGTACATCCGTTGGATCCTCGGTATGACAGAAGGTACCGTAGGACCTTGCGAGGATACCAAGTCGCTCCTTCTTGCCATCACTAGTGTCGACCTCCGGATACCTAGAGGATTTGCACTTTGGGCGGTCGTTGCTTTCGTGATCTTTCCTAAATAGGGCGCAACCATTCGGACAAGTATGGATGTGCTCATACGGCATCTTAAGGGCACGAAGAAGTTTACGTGACTCGTACAAGTTCTTGGCGAGAATGTGACCCTCGAGCGTGGATCAACAACGCCAACATACCATCGAAGTTGTCTCGACTCATGCTACATCTGCGACTTGAGCGCCATTAGGCGTCCAATGGCATCGATTCATGAAACCATTGTCTTTTCGTGAAGGGGCTTCGCGTCAAGACGACATATCGTAGTGCGCCTTTGCGGATTCCTCCGCTCGTCCTCTAATCCTTCACCGAACCGTGCCTCCTAAAAGTCATCCATCCATCTGCTACCCGGCATCTCCATCAAAAGCCTCGGCGTGGTCTCACCACCTCCTCTCTAATCGATCGGCTTCACCATGGTGGATCCAGCAGTATAGTTTGGCGTGAATCCATACTTGCAAAGATCTTCCCCACGTTCTTCCTATTCTTTCTTACGGTTGTCACATTTCTTTGCGCAGGACACGACATCCGACTCGACCCTCTAGCGGCCTCGCCAAATGAATGCTCCAAGAAAGCATTAGTCTTAGTCATCCATTCGGGGTCATACTTGCGTGGCCGTGTACATCCAATCACGGTTCTCCATCCTCCGCATATACATATGTAGCGAGTAATATAACCAACAATTGCATCCGCACGGCGTTTCTACCATCTAATAGGTGAGGATAGGTCCTAATCCCGCTGCGGATGCGTAGATGAGTCGATTTCAATGCTCGCTCCTATCCGAGACAATTTGGCGGCACCTCCATTGTTCTCCGATACACGTCCCGCAAGGGAGAGTGTGTATCAGGAGAACAACAGGAGGTGATGCCGAAAGTATCTCTGACCGAGCGAACCATGAAACTAACCTCATCTACGCATCCGCGGCTATCAAATACGTGGACAATCCGAAAGAGATACGGTCGCAGATATGCAAAGATCTGCATACTTCCGATCGTATCTCTTTCGAACGGGAGACGCCTAACTGGGCTACGTGACCATATAAAACATGCATGCAACGGAGGAGGGGGTTATACCTAGGGTGGCGGTGGAGTCAGGCTAGCGGGGCAGTGGCGTGTCGGTGCAGTGGCGAGGCGATGCGGTGCGTGAATTGAATCCCAATTCCCAAATCCTGGGTTTGCCACGGATTGGCGAACATGCAAAGCAATTCACCGCCGCTATGGTATGCTTCAAAACTGCAATGCATTTCTATTAATTAGTTTACAAGAGTATTTGGTAGCTTTCATTCGGTATTAAAACTCAAAAGATGCTAGCTCACTGAATTTATTGATAACTAATACAGTTCATTAATCTACTTTTGAAGTCTATCTCTAGTTTTTCTTTCTTTGTTTCACCTTTCATAATCCAAGTGCTTGAGTAGCATACCAACATTCTCTAATCGGGCTAGATGAATTAACTGATGAGCTGTGGAATTGTCGAGGCTCTATCCATTAGGACTTGGTGATTTCTGAAAAGTGCTATGATGTTATTTACAAAAAAAAACAAATTACGGGATGTTGCTTGCAATTACATGCACAAAGAGAGGACCCTAACAATTCAAGAATAGACTGACAATCACAAAATCGTAGAAGTATCTTCGTTTATGTGAATTATTCGACTTCCACCAACCACGATGAAACACAAATGTGTGAATTATTCAACTTCTTAGGAAAAGTATTGGACAATATTTTTATAACTTTGAACACGGATCTCGAAATGCTCCGTCCGCTCTGACTTGCCTCAAGAATGTACATCAATCATACTAAATAATCCACCACCCAAAATCCTTGCAAAATGTCAAAGATAATCCATTCCAACAGTCAACTCCATTTCATTCACCAGTACTGCATATTTTCCAATGTAGTGCCTCCCACACGCTCAAGATCGGACAATAGGGCAATTGGATCACTCCTATGCGGCTATGCCCAATTTTTTCCTCGTTTAAAGCGACTCTTAAACCCTAGGCGGCTAAACCCAAGCGTGGGCTAGATAGAAGAAAGAAGAGCAGAAGCAAGCGGGAAGCAATCAAGAAAGGGAAGAGGGTTGTGTGGTGGCGGCGTTACAGGGCGGCGGAGGCGGTGCCCTCCTCGAGTCGTTGTTTGATCGGACGAGCGTTGCGGCGGAAGATGGCACCGGACTTGCGGATGTCGGTGGTGAAGAGGAGGAAAGCGGCGCCATGCCGCCACCGCCGCCACGGTTGGTCTGCTCTCTCTCGTCACGTCGGTCGGCGTTGTGGCGGGTGGGCCGACGACGGGCCTTCACCTCGTGGTCGCTCGTAGGGAGGCCGGATCTCTCCTTTAGATTCCGGTTGTCCTCCTCCATGTAACCGGCGAGCTGAACGTCGTGGTTGCCCAATCCCTTCATCGCCTAGTGTTCGCGTGGCTCGGATCTCGGCGCGAGGCGCGGATGGCCGGCGGGCGCGGGGAGGCGGACGGGCCGGGCCGCGCAAGCGAGGTGCGGTGGCCGAGGCGGCCTTGAGGAGGCGGACGGGGCGGGCCAGCGGGACATGTGGATACGTGTGATCACATGTGGAGATCTCCTGGTTTGTGAGCATCGTACGTGACAGCGTGCTCGAAACTTTTTCAAATTTTTTCCACAAAGATGCGCATACGATACGGCGACAACTCGACAAGTTTCATGATTTTCGAATTGTTCGCATTTTATACAATTAAAAACCACTCCCACGCAAGTTGGCGGCGTTGCCCCGTGAGCACGTTGATCGAAATTTCAAGACAGTTCCTGGATTTAGCCTAAATTTACACTAAGAAACAAGGATAACATTTTTTGAACGAGTGTAATCCATTATTCGATGCACCTGCAGTTCAAACTTACATTTTTTTGGAAAAATTCAACAAAACAAAATAAACTATAGAAATATGCCAAAATGCAATGAAAATGTCCCAAATTTAAACATGTTGTTTGTGGTAGTGTACTAAAGCTTCAAAAAAATTTGGTGGCAAAAAACCAAAAAAAAAATTAGTTTGCCGAGTGCCAAGTTTTGGCACTCGGCAAAATAAATTCTTTGCCGAGTGCCAAACGGGGGGCACTCGGCAAAGAGGACGCCGCTGGATGCCGTTAGGTCCCTACCAATCTTTGCCGAGTGTCTACCTTTTCCGAGTGCCAGGCACTCGGCAAAGGCCTCTTTGCCGAGTGCCATATTTTCTTTGAGTCGCTTTCGGCAAAGCGTCTTCAAGTGCGAAATTTGGCACTCGGCAAAGATTTTTGCACTCGGCAAATCACGTGTTTCCCGTAGTGATGTCATATTACAGGTCAGACTATGTTCTTAATGTTACTCTGTTATTAATATTTAATTTTTCTATGTTATTACTCAACTCAATGTAATTCTAATTTTTTTATAGGAGACTAGACGGTCAAGTTGGCGTCTAAAATATTACTTTTCGGCTAGAGCAATGCTTTGGATATTGTCTGATGTTGGAATTGTTGTTCTACCAAACAGAATGCATGACTCCATGTATGCCCTGTCAATCACAATAGGATCATAAGATAAAATAGAAATGAGAAATAAAAGTAAAACCAATGAATAAAAGTTATGATTATAACTTTACCCTAGCCCCAACTGTTTGCTTAGCTAAAGTAAATATACTAAGGAAACAGTAGAAAAAGAGCTTGTTCCAATACTCCCGACCACGTTTGTCGAATCTAGTCTCCTTGTATTGTCAACAAGTGTTTGGGAAAGATTGACGCTAGGAAACTCCTTCTAGTGGACAGGACCACGTGCAGAGAGAAGAGACTTCAACTAGGTGACGTCACCATTCTCCTACCAGTGTAATGAAGACTAAGTATTTTAAAGTGCTAAGAGGAATTAGAAAGCTTAGCTCATCAAACAATTATTCTAAACAATAAAGAATGACTAAAACATAAGCTTTATTGAAACATGAGGGTTTATACATATAAAATGATCGATGTTCCACGAATTAGAAAGAACTCTACCATCCTCCATTGTCAATCGTACCAAACCCGATCGTGTGACTTCGACTACTGTGTAAGGGTCTTGCCACTTAGGGGAGAGATTATTTCGATTAGACTGAGTCTGAATCCTTTTTAGAACCAAGTCACCTACAGTAAGACTACGAGGTTGGATCTTATAATCGTAGTACTTGCGTAGCGCTTGTTGGTACATTGTCGAACGAATTAAGGTTTGGTTTCTCTTTTTTTCGAGTTGGTTGATGTCACCAGCTCGAAGTTATTCTTGATCAACGTCGTTGAATTTTTTTGACCCTTGCAAACTTAATCTTTAGTTCTGGTGGAAGCATAACCTCTGCACCAAAAACTAAGAAAAAGAGTGTTTTATTTGTAGCCCGACTAGCGGTCGTGCGAATTGCCCATAATATTGGGTAATTCTTTTACCCAAGTCCCCCAGTGCTTTACAAGCTGGTTGAAAACTCGAGTTTTAATTCCTTACATGATTTGTTTGTTTGCCCTTTCGACTCCATCATTACTTTGTGGATGGGTAACATATGCATAGCATAATTTGATACCTAGTTCTTCGCAAAAAATTGAAATTTTTGCGCTTGCAAATTGGTTACCTTTGTCAGTTCTGGTCCGAATCGGAATAACAAATCGAGTGATCACACTTTTCATCATAAATTTCTTAGCAGCTTTCGTCGTTATCCCCGAAACAGGTTCGGCTTCAATCCATTTTGTGAACAGTCCCAGACACCACCTAGTGCCTTTTGGGAATGGTCATATGATATCTAAACCCTAGATCGAGAAAGGTCAAGAAAGAGGAATAGTTACTAATGCATGAGCTGGTCAGTGTATTTGCCTACTATGAAACTGTCATTGTACACACTTAGTAACGAGGTCTTTAGTGTCGTGGAGGGCTATTGACTAGTAAAAGTATTATCGAAAGGCCTTACCGACCAGTGTTCTGTAGGAAGCATGAGTTTCACATATACCTCCACATATTTCAATAATGAGTTCTACTCATTCTTTCTGCAATATACATCGCATGAGCACCCTTGAGTGCCTCACTTGTAGAGGATTCTTTCGACCAAGTATACATTTTGGCCTTTCGGGATAGATGATCAGCCTCGAGGTCATTATCGAGTATAGTACCCTTATGAAGATATTATAGATAGGATTCATTCAAGTATCTTCGTATTATAGAGAGGCTATCTCATTCAGAGTTGTTTCTGGTTTTTCGACCAGAGACGACTTCTAGAGCTATTCCAAAAAGACTCCTTATGGAACAGGTGATCGGGAAGAAGCTAGTCGAGCTAATTGGTTGGTGAGGAAAATATACTTTCAAGGCATGTATTGAACCTCAAGACCAAAAAATGATTTTTAAGCTTCTTGAATTCGATAAGTATTTAGACATGGTCGAATTAAAGTATTGGTACTCTTTTCTGACTTGATTCACGACTAACTAAGAATCACCTTTCAAGAGTAGTCAGCGAACCCCAAGTGCTTTTGTTGCTTGGATGCCATCCAGTAAACCCTCATACTCCACCAAATTATTAGTGGCAAGGAAGTTTAACTAAATAGCTTATTTTAAGGTCTCTCTGGTTGGAGAAATCAAGACCACCCCAGCCCTGGAGCCACTAAGCGTTAGTGGCCTGTCAAAGTACATTGCGCACTGATCGTGGGATTCATACTCAGGTTCTTGAACTGATTCAAAATTTGTCCATTCAACGACAAAGTCTGCCAAGATTTGGAATTTAATGGCCATTTAGGATACGAAATGGAGGTCGAACTCCCCAAGTTCGACCGACCATTTAGCCATACGCCCCGCTGCTTTCCTGTTCTAGGGGACCTCTCCTAAGAAAAATTCAAACAACACAGTTAGTTTGTGCGCCTGAAAATAATACCTCAGTTTTCTTAAAGACATGAGGAGGCCATATAGAAGCTTTTGGACCTGAAGATAGCACTTCTTAGGCCCATGTAAAACTTCACTTACATAGTATACAAGTCGTTGAATATTTTCACGTTTAACGACCAGTATTGCACTTATTGCTTGTGGGGTAGCATCTAAGTACAATAAGAGTGGATCATCTGGTTGTGGAGAAACCAAGACCAGAGCACTCGTAAGGTATTCCTGGCACCCTCGAAGGCTTTATTTGTCTCCTCAGACCACTCAAAACTCTCATGTTTCCTAACAAGTTTAAAGAAAGAAAGTCATTTTTCTCCCAGATGTGCTATGAAGTGACTTAACGCTGCCATGCACCCTATGAGTTTTTGGACTTCTTTCTTTGTAGTCAGGGGGCACATTTGATCAATGGTCGCGATCTTGCCAAGATTGGCTTCAATGCTTCTAGCAGAGACAATGAACCCAAGTAGTTTCCCTAAATAGACTCGGGCACACACTTCTCACGATTGAGTTTCAAGAAGTGTTTTCTGAGATTGTCGAAAGTTTCTTGCAGGTCTGAGATGTGATTTAGGTGCTTTATGCTTTTTATGACCAAATCATCAACATATGCTTCCAAGTTTCATCCTAGTTGATGATAAAAAGTCTTTTGCATAAGGCGCTGGAAGGAAGCACCAACATTCTTTAATCCAAATGGCATTTTGACATAGCAAAAAATTTCCATATAGAGTAATGAATGTGGTCTTTTCTTCATAATCAAAGCACATACTAGTATGATGATATCCGAAATATGCATTTAGCAAACTTAACATCTCACAATCAGTAGTAGAATCAACCAATTGATCAATACGCATAAGGGGAAATCATCCTTCGGACTAGCTTTATTTAAGTTAGTGAAATCTACACACATTCTCCACTTACCATTAGATTTCTGTTACAGGATTAACCAACCACTCGGGGTAATCGACCTCTTTTATGAAACCTTCTTTAAGTAGCTTGTCAAGTTCCGACCGGATAGCTTCTCATTGGTCGGCTGCGAAGAATCACAACTTTTGTTTGACATACTTCTTATTAGGCCATAAAGCTATCATGTGCTCGATTACCTCCCTAGGGACCACGGGCATATCGAATGCTTGCCACACGAATACATATGTGTTTTCCCAGAGGAAGGCAATGAGTGTGTCTTCCTATGCGGGTCGAGGGCGACTCTGATGCGAACAATCCTGGAAGGTTCTGCTATATCAAGCGAAATCTCCTTAACCTAGTCGTTCGGCTTTGGTGCAACCTTTGAGTTCGAGTGCTTCAACGAGTGATGTGCGTTGTGAGTTTCTAAAGTAGGGATCTGGCCCACTAGCTCGAAGGACTTGTGGTCACATGTGAGCGTCGTCTTCTTATCACAACAAATTGTGATGACCCCTTTGGAACCCGACATCTTTAAGCATTGGTAACCATAATGGGTAGCCATTAGAAATCTTGCCAAAGTAGGTCGACCAAGAATAGCATTGTATGATGTATCAAAATCGACTACATCGAAGGAGATTTTCTCCATTCTAAAATTGCTTAGTGTTCCGAACGTGGCAGAATGGAAACTTCGCCAATAGGCTTGGTTGCAGATCCAAGTACGATATTGTGAAATGAATATCGCATTGGTCTTATTTTCGTCCTAGGTGCTTGCATCTCATCCAGGACACTCGTGAATAAGATATTGAGAGAACTTCCACCATCAACTAAAACTCGATTAACTCGACAATTGTTTATGGTGGGCTCTGCCACAATCAAAAATGACCAGGTCAAGTAGAAGGGACCGAATAGTCTTCCTTACAAAAGAAACTTCCAACCACTTTGTTAATTTATGGACAATAGGAGGGTCGATAGAGTTTACCTCATATTCAATAGCCTTAAATAGTCGTTTCGACTCATATGTCGATGAGCCCCTGTAGATGTGGTTGATCGTGTGCTCGGGGTCTTGGTATGGCATATCCTCATTGTCCACCCATTGGTTTCTGCCACTTGTCTGTCCCACATTTTCAATGGTTGGAAGTGGACCTTTGCCGGAGTAGTAGTCCTCAAGTCTTCAATGTAAAACTCAACAATTACGGAGGTCACGCCCTTCCTTTTTAGGAAAGGGCACCACCTCGGCTTGTCTAACTTTCATTTAGGGTGTTTTCTTTGCCCCGATCGGAGTACTATTTGGAACCACGAGGCTCCTTGTCACCAACGGCTAACACCTCCTTCAAGCTTTTCCCTTGTGGCTTCATGCCTTTAGATTTGCTCTTGGATTTCTCCGCCTGCTTTTCTTTCTTCATGCCACTGTCGTTCACCCCTTGAGAATCTTTATCATCACGCTCAATAGTCTGATTCCATTCGACTGCCTCAAGCAGCAATCGTGTAGCGGTCGGCTAGCCCGAAGAGTTCAACAACACTGGCCGGAGGGTTCAAGGAAATATCTTATGTGAACATTCAGCTTTTGACTTCAGGAATAATGTTTTGAACCTGGCTAAAGCGTCGTATGAATTGACGTAGGGTCTCATGTGAGTGCGGTCGCATGTGATGCAGGTTGTCCTCCTTTTTAGGGCGATTGTAGGTGCCCTGAAAATTCGCTAGCAGCAAATCACAGAAATGTTGCCATGTGTAGATCGACTTGAGTGGCAGGTTGAGCAGCCACAATCGAGCAAAACCTTCGAGCACCGTCGGAAGGTAGTTAGCCATTATATGCTCACCTGCTCTAGCGGCTCAGACTGCGGTGGTATAGATTTGGAGACATTCAAGTGGGTTTTGATTCCCAACAAATTTCTCCATGTTAGCTGGTCGAAATCTTTCTGGCCAACGAACAGCTCAGAGGCCGGGTGAAAATGCCCGACAATCGGTGATAGGGTCATCACGCCTTTTATGGAAAAGAAGAGTTAACATCACCAGATGATTGTACACGACGATACCCAATGGTAAAAGGACTTGATCGGTCATAGACATCAGTCCTACGAGGGTAATCCCCCCTCGCGCTCCATTTGCTGATGCAGATTTCTCTGAGGAATTTGTTGACCACCAGTCGTGGGCGGTGTATGATTGTCCCTTCTTTTCCTACCATCATGGTCGGGAGATTGACCACGGATAGATTAGGTCGAGGGAGGTCTCGCTGTTCCTTGCACCCTATGCAACTGGTAGGCGATCGACGGAGTTGTTACAGTGTTATCTTGGAACATTATCGTCGGTACCGCTCGACTCGGGTCATAGTATCCTAAAGCTGTTGAGCGATCTCTTGAGCAAAGGCTCGTAGCCTAGTACTTCTCCAAGCTCTTGGCTCATATTTTCTATGAGACCATTGATCCTTTGCAGTTCTCGAGCAGTTTTCGACTGGTAGTGAACTCAACTAGGGAACGTGTCCTGGGCCGCAATCCTTCTTCTCCCAGCAGTGTCGGGATCATCTATATCTAAGTCTACTTGGGCATCTCTTGGTGGAGTGCGATCACCTCGAGGATGTCGGTTACGCTGATGAATGTTGAGATTTTCGTCATTGTCGAGGGGTTCTCATCATTCGTACGAGCGCCTGAAGGGTGTGTATGGCGGACAACATCCTCAGTCCTTTTGCATGGAGTGATCAGGATCTGTAGGGAGGACAAAGACCTTCCTGGGTGCTACTGTCACCACTAGTGGTCAAGCCCTCCTGGCTTGACGTTAGTCAAAATACAATGCATCACGACTCAGAGGAATCCCTGCCAAGAAGGGGAATTTTGGGTTATAACCGTCTCCGATCAAAGGTGTATTCTCTGAGTGTGCGGTCGGACTTGCAATTGCAACGTGTTCGAATGTGCCCTGGGCAACGGTAACTGCACAACGACGGTTAGCAGATGTTGATTGAGCTCTGGAATCGTGCATTCCAGGAATTGCCAAAGGTAGATGGCCATCCATAGATGGGCTTGAGTGCTCGGAGGCAGTGGACTCGCTGCATTCAGTGCCTATCATCGAGCGGCACTGGTTGTGGTCTCTTGGACCATTGCCATGTGAGGATTCTGACTCCCCATGTGGGCATAGTGGTGCTGGTGAGAGCGTTAGATAGCGCGTCCTCCTGCAACATGTCTGTGGCACGGTCCCCTAGACCTAGTGAAGGACCCCTGGAGTAGGCATTGACCTTGGACTAATAAATGCTCGCTCGTAGTCATAGCAGACATCCATGTCGAGTCTTGCATAATCTACGAGATCGAACAAATTCTCCTTGTTCCACTCATTTGTAATGGAAGCATCTGAGTATATCCCCACGGACGACACCAACTGTCAATGAATTACTATCGATATTTGTAAGTTAAATGCTAGGGACACAACTCTCGAGATCACGCAAGAAGAGACAAAAGTTTTTTAGACAGGTTCAGGCCTTCTACAAAGAGAATAACAATCATACTCTTGTGTTCTTGCATTGAATGAGGTTACAAAGCACTAAGCCAAGGGTGCACCCTCCCGGCACCCGAGCTCTCCTCGACCGAACACCCCCACCCCTCCCCTCCCACATGGCTAGACCTAAGCTTCCATCATCCACGACATCAGCGGCCGGCGGTCGGCGAGAAGGAGGCTGCCGAAGCACCAAGTACCGAGTGGAGGTTGAAGAGGAGGTTGCTTCATGGTCGTGGCCTCGTGGACTTTGTTCATTTAGGCCTGGCCTGGCCGACCAACCGACCCATTAGAAAGCACTGCCGACAGCCCACAGTCGCACCATATTTTCCTCACAGGCTCACAGCCTCCTCTACTCCTCACTCACTCACGCCTCCTCAGTCCTATCCTCCCCTAAACCTAACCAAGCAGTGACCGACGGCGGGCGAGGCGAGGCGCGGGCGCGCGACAGCAAGGGGGCGAGGGCACAGCTAGCCGACGAGGCAAGGCAACCAGGGGTCTTTGGTCCATACTTGCGACTCCACCCTACCTAAAATTTAGTTATGGGTATGCCCCTGCAATAAACCACCGAAACTAAAGAATATTATCAATGACTTTTGTCTGTGTGTTCATCTTTCTCCCTTTTGTCTGTCGGTACTGCCCCTTATAAAGCGTTGAATGGGTGGCAGTTGTTGTGCGTCAAAAGACGTCTTTACGTTGCTAGAATCCGCACGTTGATGTCGGTTGTTGTTAGTGAGACATCCTCCTTACACGTTTGCCAAACGATTATTGTCAGAGACAAAGAGGTGCGTGTAGTTATGCCAGAGACATACACGGGCACGTGTTGTATTAACTATCACGCATAGTCGAGCGTAGTGTACATAGTCCATAGTCTATAAGATATGACCCGCATGTCCGTGAGACTTATCGACTATAGGGTGATTGTGATTTGACATGATCGTAACAAACCTTCCGACCAAGCGATGGTCGTAATTTGAACTGGTCGTAACCTTCCCTGGTCGTAGCAAGTATTATCGACCAGGGGTATATTAGAGGGATATTTAAAATAATATTATCCATAATGAATATTATAGATAAATAACTTTATTAATTGAGGGTTATTATGCAATCCTCAGTCAGAGTCATTTTGTACCTTTATATATGCTATTTGCAGCCGTACGGGATTAATTTACACGTAATTTTAAAATCCCCAGCTTGTAAATCTACGTCTCTTGTGTTCTTGATTATATCTCTGTTTTACCGTGCGTCTTGTAAAGGTCACAAACTTGGCATGCTTGAAACGTAGGTGTTTTACAGTAAGCATTAGTAATTCCAACATGAACTTTTGTGTCCCCATGTATTTGTATTTGTAGCTCCAAAGCTTGAACTTTGCAACAGTCTTTTCATGGCTGCACTTTTGGCCTTTTTTCTTTTCGATATCTTTCCTCCTTTTACAACCCATGGATGACTGTTGCAGGGTTGCAGCATGATTACGGTGCTTGTACATGCATGGACATCGAGAAAGCTCGCACAGTGCCATGCGTAGGATGGCCGAAGAAAGCCTTTGACTAGAAGAAGAAGATAAAACCCATATTCTGCTATTCTTAACAGATCAAGTGGTGCGCGCGGTCCTTGCAAGTTGCAACAATATTTATCTTCCTTGTGTTTTGTCAGCACATTGAAAACCAACAAGAGAACTACTGAGATTTTTTTTTATTTTCACAAATCAATATTTGAGAAGAATTGAGTAACTACTGTTCAGTTAGTTTAGCCTGTTTAGGCTGACCGCCTGCTTTCCCGAACTCTGGTAGTAACGAGTACCGATATAGCTAGGTACCTGATGGTGCGATTGAGCGCTGATTTGACCTGATTTTAATAGACGACATGCCGGCAATCCTGTGCCAACTATCAACAGGTTAAAAAGGGAAAGGAAGTAGAACAGCAAGCTAGTGCCGGTAAAGATGTTTTGATGTCTCTCGACATCATGAATGTGCATGAACTAAAGATGACGCTGAGGAGAAGAAAAGAAGGGCTCCGTGTATTGGACTTTGCTTTTACTCTAAAAATGCGAATGCAAGTGTAAGTGCACAAGGATGTGTCGACTGCTCAAGAGACAAACAGCTTCTTTTGATCAAAGGGCAACTCGATGAGCTTAGCATCCGATTATTTAATGTGCCCAGGGAGTGACCAGGTTAGCAGAAAAGTAGCCGAGTTTTTTAGTGCAAGCTGAAGGGTGTTGAATTGGGTTGCGGCTTGCGACCTCAGGGCTCAAAAGGACGAGCCATCATTTGGTGCAGGCATTTGTCATGGCCCCTTCGGTCCTAATATCGCAACTTAGCGTTCCATTAGGCACTCGTGGGACACAAATATAAATAAATGCTCCTACTTTTTCGCTAATTTGCCGCATTGGTAGCTTTCAGAAGAACACGGAAATGCAGGGGCTCTTAAGACAACGAAAGACACATTGGCACTGGACACGATTTTAATCAGGTAAAAAGAGCGGTAGATGATGCCAAGGCTAGTTGGTGGTCAAAGACACACTGATATTGTTGTGTATGCGAATCGGGATAGATATGGTAAACCTAGGAGGCGCTCGTGCAACCACGAAAACGTCGCTCTGCAAGGTGCAGGCCTTTCTGATAAAAAAAAAGATGAAAGGGTCCTAGGGATTTTCGGCCCACCTTGGGCAGCGTGAACACCCGGACACATTGCCCAACTAGACGCTGAAATCCAAAGTATAATATACTAGTGGCAGGAGTGGTTTTTGTTAAGAAAGAAAAGCGTGGCGAATGGAGCGTGCAAAGCTAGTTAAATTAATGGAGTACATATATACATGCTTGGTAGGTCACTCCTCGGCTAGTTAGTGCACACGAAGCAGGTCAAATACGCAAGCACTCAAAGGAGAGAAATTGCGCAAGCATGCATGTGCTAGAATTCGAGTAGCTTAGACATTTGCGCCTGTCTAGTCTGAAACCGTGGCAGAGTATTGAGTGCGTGGTCGTGCTGCACTCCAACCCGCGGCTCTTATCTCTCT
Organism: Hsuehochloa calcarea; assembly: GCA_036346395.1. NCBI lineage: Eukaryota > Viridiplantae > Streptophyta > Magnoliopsida > Poales > Poaceae > Hsuehochloa > Hsuehochloa calcarea. The sequence goes on from CM070597.1 coordinate 36,985,377, forward strand.
GCGAGATAGACGACTCACTCGGTGGATGACAAATCTACCCACTTGTGGTAAAAAATGCTACATGCATATCGCCAATAATCGAGGCTGAGATGGGTCAAAAAGGTATAGAATCACCGTTCACCAAGTAAGTAGGCATCTAAGATTTGAGCAGCATGATGGTGATTCCAACTTGGCGGCCACACCTCGTCGCGCGTACGCGGCATACGCCTTGCCTCGGGCTCGGGGCGACGTGGCGACGCGCGCGACGCGGGTGGTATTTGTGGCAACTTAATCGCGCGCGCTAGGGGTCGTCAGACCGGTTGGGACTTTTTTGGTTTGGGGTGGTGGCTGCGTGGGGCTTTGGCTGCTGTTCCGCGGCCGCGCCTCGACCGCGGAACGGAACCCCCACGTACGCCGCGCGCGCAACGTAACGTAACGTAACGTCCGCGCGTTCGTGGCCCGACAGGACAGGCCGAGCGGGTGGGTGGCGCCGATGACGCTGAGCGCGGGGATCAGGCGGAACGACGGTGGCCGGTGGGTGGGAGAGCGGCATCGGCGAGATTGGCAGCTGATTCGGAACCGGCCGGCCGTCCGTGACCGTGATGAGTGACTCGTCACCGCGAGGCGCTGTTGCGGATAACGCATCGATCCTATGGTTCCACTTCCGTCATATCACAAATCGCACTGCGGATAACATTTTACATCAGTGCCAGTGCGGCTGTGCCGCTGTGCCGAACCATGTATAAAGAGATCTTATCCCCTAAGATGGCAGGCAACTCTGGTTTAAACTATGAGCGGCAACAGTGCGCCTGTACTGAACTGTTCCTGGCCTGACTGGGCAGACTAGCTAATGTAAGTTATCCTGGTGATGCTTTTACCCGGTCGTCCGGGCTCAAGAAACGCAACCAGCAAGCAGGATAGGCTGCTGAAACAGCGTATTTGAAAGGACTGATAATTTGAGAGAGCAAGAAGTGCAGTGCACTGGATGCTGGGCCGACAATAGAAACAGAAGGGGAAAAGACAGCACCTTGCCTTAGTTCTAGCACACTTCAGATTTGATTTGACTATTGAGATTTTTAAAAACGACTAGTGAAAACCCAAAATCTACGTAGCCTCAGGATTGTGACTTCAGACTGTAGCCCTGCAAAACAAAGAAGCGGGATTGTAATATACGGTGACCATATTCACACCTGGTTATGCTAAAAACTGGCAAAGCAGCTCACTTAGCACGCTGAACAAAAAGCTAATTCCAAGTGACGCCATAATTGACCAGATATTTACATGATTGCATCCACGAGCAAATGCACACAATAGGCAAGCTGATATATGTAAAGATTTGCCGTTAGAAATTTCTAAAGATAGGCATTACCTTTCCAAGACAAGTTTGGAAAAAAAAGGGACAAAAACTGAGACATGAGTGTTGGTGCATATGTATGCGCATGCACAAAAGCAAAATAGGTGATACATACAACATTTTGGAGAGCTTAAGCTGAGCTTGTAAATTGAGTGGAGCCAGGATTTTCCTATTTGTAGTTGAGAAATTTTACTAAAATGTTACAAGATATCAAAAAGATATTCACATGGACAGAGGTAACAACAATCTCCTTTCCCTTTTCCTCTTCAGCCTTCTATGCCTAGAGATTTTGAGACTTACTGGAAGTAGGATTCCAAAAAATACAAAGATGGGTGAAAGCCTGAACCATTTCAAGTAAAGGGCGACATAACAAGACACCATGAGAAAGCAAAACAAGACAGCATAGAGGAGAGCAACCTTGAGATCCCGCCTGCAAAACAAAAGAACATGAATGAATTCAAGTACAAAAATGAATTTAAGAGCAATTACGTTGGCCTCATAACTAATGTCGAAACATGATAACTATAACCAACGGACTATAGTTCTCTACTAACCAAAATGAGAATCAGCTAGAATTTCCAAATTACGAATACCTAGAGCTCATTTGCATCAACTATACTACTTTCTGTATGCTAATGTGAACTTTGAAAATCAGCTAGGATTTCCAAATTGCAAATACCTACAGCTCATTTGCATCAACTACTTTCTGTATGCTAGTTTGAAACTTTGAAAATCAGCATGAATGATTTCAGCACCATCGCATTCCATTGGCACAATGAGCACATTGCTGGCTAGAAAAAAAATGTTTCTTTTGGTCATTCTACCGCGAGCTAAGTTCAGACATTATTAAAAAAAAAAATCGCCAAACCTAATACTGTTCAGGATAGGGGTTGCAATTATAAAATGAAAATCCTGTTGTAGTGAAAACGAAAGAGGCATCATTATCAATAAAAGAAGCTTAGTTTGATTCATTACATGATTAATTGGAATGAAGGCTGCCAAATTGGTTTACTGCTGAGCACGACTATGTTAGCACCACCACTAAGTATTTGAAGACAGTGACGAGCCTTAATGCAGTAGCAAAAGACTCATGTATGAAAAATGCAACCTATGCAGAACAGAGAGAAATTTAAGATGGCTTACTGACCAGGCTTTGCATAGATAATACTGAGTAAATCCAGATGTTTTCACTCAAGAAATAGGAAAATATATCACGCACGATAGTGTTCACAAAGCACAGTTTTAAAATCACTTGTTGGCTTGACCCCATATAGGCTGGCTAACAGTATATCACTCAGTCTCAATGAGCCTAATATACTGTTCAATATCTTGCCCGTTATAAAAGAGAAAACAGATATGCAGTCAAATCAGTATGTTGCAGATATCCATTGTTGTAGAAGCATGTATGCAGCATACAGTTACATTCAACTATAACAATTTCGAGAGCGCCTTTTCCATGAAAAGGAGAGCTGCCCAGCTTGCAAGAAAAACAAAAGTGTGTCTCAGGATAGGTTTATGGACACTATTTGCTTGTGCCAAGTGCCAACGACCATTTGTAGTTTCCAGTTTTACATGCAAATCAATACAGTATTTCATTCGGGAGACTTTCTACGGTGCTTGGGAGTCACGATAGCCATTTATTAGGTATAATCCGATGATCCATAGTTAAAGGTACCTATGGGAAGGTACTTAAGTTGTGGACCAGATATTAACTTAAAGACTGGGTGGAAAGGTAGGTAGGTAATTTCATTCGCTTATCAAATTAGATGGAGAAGGGTAAAATAGTAAAAATGCAGGTCCTTCTGACCGCGTAGAACCCTAATGCTTATCATTTCTCCTCTCGATTGCGTTAGGGTTCTATGCGATCAAAGATGAAGCGGAGCAGATGTGCTGGCACAATAGATCAACGATGGAGATGGGGAGAAAGGGTGAGTAGGAGACGAGTTCGAGGGTTAAGTCTAAGTACAATTTACTAAATTACCTATTTTTACAATTTTTTCTGTTACTAAGTTCCCATTTGTAGATCAACGGTTGATATATTTTAGAGGGGAGGTACATTACAAGCACCATAGAAAGTCTCTTCATTCGGACATACTCAAAATTAAAAAATTAGTTTCGGTTTTGATAAGTCATTGGCATTGGAATATTACCAGTGCTTCTCATTCAAGTAGATATGAAACATAGATGCACATTGAATTTACTTGCACCGCAAACGCAAATAAGTTCAAATCAATGGTAAAACGTAAGAAAATGACACCAAATGCAGGTTGTTTGAAGTTACTTGTGGTGAAACTTAATCCTAAGTTGGCCTAAATAGTTTTTTAAGGAGGGGCAGGGTGTTTAAGTGAATAGTCGAAAGTTTTCAATTTCCAGTTGAAGAGATATGCAGGAATATTCAGAGTATAAGATGTGTGACATTCAATTGTTTCTTGCATTGCTACCCTGCATGCTCAGTGTTCATCAAAAGATCGTGGAACAAGATGAACAGACAATAGATCTAATGAACAGAGGATTTTTTTTTTTTAAAAAAAAGAACTCTGTTCACAATCATGAGCATAGAGAACAGCCTTTCTCTACTATATTACTTTCACCATAAGTCCTAAAACTTGTCACTGTGAACCTCCACTTTTTTCTTTAAGGTCATAGTTCAAAATCATGACTGTAAGGCCACAACTCAAGCCATTGGCAAGACATGAATTTGTTGTTGAGCTTTTAGGCAGCACGATTCAGTCTTTTATAATACTACAGGGGATTCGACTGTGTCAAAAATCAATGAAAAATAAACAAAAAAATAAGAAATAAACAATCCAAAAACCCACCTTTCCTTACTAGAGCATTAGGCTTCTTTCAAATTTATAGGAAATGTTACTATTTACTACTAACAGGATGAAGCCTGACTATTCCCTTCAGTTGTAATGATCTCTTATACTACAACGTAGCCTTTCTTCACAGGTTCACATTCTGGTGGTGGGCCCCACCTTCTTTTCTATTCACATGATAACATGAAAGATGATGCTTCTTCGTTCTAGTATCCCCATTAACTGACAGTAAAACAGCAAATTAGAGAGCTTATTCAAAATCTTAAAGCGTAAAAATTGTGCTCCATTGATTAGACAATCATCCTAAAATGCTCACTAGTGGCTCATGTAGTCATGTGTGAATATGATGGTGGTACTTGCAGCATTCAACCCCCTAGCTGGCTTCAAATGGCACCATGGCTGCTTGTGTCCAGCTTGATTGCCGTTAAACTTGCACCACACTAAGCACTAGCATTGCTCTTGCTCATCATGCCAAATACTAACTTCACAACCTTGCAGCCATAAACTCATGGCAACTTCTTAAATAGAAAGTGCTACTGTTTCTGCACAGATGTATGGATTCAAAAGGAGTGGGGCCCATCAGCAAAGCCTCAGTCTTCCAAGTGCAGCCTTGTTGCAGCAAACAGATCGTCACAAGCTACAGGAATAGATGAGTTCCCTCCCTTTTAATAAAATGGACTACATCGATTCCCTTCAAATGTGAGTTCTAGTTCACTACTTTGCTTGTATTCTTGAAAGAAAAAAAGTTCACTACTTTGCTTGAATTTCCAAGTTTCTATCACAGAATAGGCAAGCGAAGAAATGCCCCTCAAGATTAAACCCTGCTGTTGAGCCTTCGATTATGACCCCTCCAGATTGAACCTCCAATTCATGACCCCAATGTTGGTTATCGAACATTACAAAAGTCTTGCTATGTCCTTCATGGCAAGAATTGGACAAAATGTCCCTAAACCTGTATCACATTCCCACTTAGGTCCTTAAACTATGAAATATTTTTTGACAGGCTTCTAAACATGTATAGCACGTACCACTTTCACCCATCCATCAATGCAGTAATGGAAAAGTAATGTGGCAGTCATGTAGGCCTTCCAACTGGCATAGCAAACAATGTGGCATGCCATGTAGACACTCCAAGTCACTTTAAAGATGGAGAGGCGTGCAGTGTAGCATGTGATGTAATCAATAAACTAAAACATGGGTTACATGACATGCCATGTCATCTTAGACACTTCTCTGTTACATTTAAGTAAATAATGGACTAGCAGTGCTAAACTTGTGCAGCATTCCCCACTTGCTAAGCATTTTCGGAGTCTATGTATCTAAGTGGATAAGTGGTACAAGTTAGACTTGAACTAATTGAGCCTGGCCTGGCCCAAGGTAGACAGGCTTGGCTCAGCTTAAGCCCGGGTTTAGGGCCAGGCCAAGCTCAAGATTTGAGGCCTGTTAGCAACCAGGCTAGGACGATTAGTGTTTTGGGCCAAACCCAGACCAGGCCAGGTGGCTCGAATGAAGTCAGGCCCGATTTTTGCTCAGGTATAGGTACGGTAGTGACGGTATTCAATCTGTTCCTTTAATTTGTCCCTTAAAAAACTGCTGTCTTCAGCAACTGATAAAACCAATAGACAAAATATGCATGGTAACCACTAAAGACACTATACATCATTAATTCAAGAATGTGGTTGTTGATTATTCAAGTACTCCATCAACTATGATCATGGGAAGGGCTTCGCTTCAAAAGTAATTGATGCAATTCATCAGTTTCATCCAAATGATAACCAAGCACAGTGGCTTTCCTATTGTCTTGAGACACAAAAAAAAAAAGCCTTATCTTTGATCTTATAGCCTTATATCCCTGCAGATGATGCCTCCAACCTGCCATCTAATGGAAATTCCATGACCACGCTTTTCAATAATCCTGATCTTCAAAAGCAGATCTCTTACTCCAAATCTCAAACTTCTAACATTTTCTATAGTAGTATGCCTCCAATTGAACGATTTTACCGCCAATTAACCGTAAAGGTGATTCTTTTGCTTGCAGTGAATCTCTACCTACTCACAATCTCATATCCATATCGCATCTCCCAAACAATGGTGGCTAAAATCTCTTCCTTTTGTCACCTTAAAGGAACTAACCAAGAAGTAAATGCTACCACGATCCATACAGATCATCCAAGATCCATATGATCAAGGAAGTAAAAGATATCCCCCAAAAAAGTTACAATCTTTCCGGTGCGAACCCGATCGATCCTTACGCTCAATCGAGCAGACCTCCAAAAGGGCCATTCAATTAAAACCTAAGCGCATGAAATTTGCAAGAGAACCGCGTCAGATGTTCTCATAAACAAGAAATCGAGAAGGGGGGAACCTGACCTGGAGGAGATGTGGGGATTGGGAGAGAAAACGGCGAGGGCGGCGGAGTAGGACTGGGCCGACCGGATCTGGTGTTCCCTAAGCTGCTCCACCAGCTTCGCTCGCGTGATCATCTCCCCTCCCCGCTACTGCTGCCCCCGATTCACCGGACGACTAATTCTTGGCCCTCCTGCCACAACTACCTGGAATTGGCAGAGAGAAGGAATGAACCGGAGGAGAAGAGGAATGGGAGGACTCGTATGACACTCCTACTGTTGCGCGTACCACCACTGGATTGGAGATCAACGCTCAGGATTGCGTTTTGGGCATTTTGAAGAGTAATGCATAGTACTATTGGTTTAAAAAAAAGCTTAATTAGATATATGTCAATGTAAAGTTCCACTTTTGAAATATATCACTCTAAAGTTCCACTTTTGAAATATATCACTGTAAAGTTCCACTTTTGAATTATACCACTGTAAATTCCATTATTCCAAATGTCTCACTCCTAAGTGCGCAAAATTAGAGACATAATGCCCTTCCCTTCTTCCTTTGTCCTCCGGCGCCTCCCATGGCCGCCTCTCCTTCCGGAAGCCGTGGCCCCCTCCTAACATCGCCGCTTCTCTCCCAGATAGCACAAAGTACTTTGTGCCCCTTTCCTGCACACCACTGCCCCCTCCTTCTCGCCCCTCCGACCTTGTCGTCATAAGCCCCAACCTCCTGGCCACCTCCACCCCACCTTCTTAGCTCGATTTCGACTGACAGGCGCCTCGTGATCTAGATCTCGACCTCCTCACATTGGCCTCGACGTCATCAACCATACCGCTGGTCCCGACCACCTCACCGACCTCGTGGTCCTCGTCAGATTAGGTCCTCGCCGAGAGCAACAGCCATCGACCTCATCACCCTTATTCTTCCGCAGGTGCCGCCACCCTTCGTAGTCATCATCGTGGCTGCCACAATCCTCATCGCTTTTGCACAGGACAAGGATTGTGGCAGCCACAGTGGAGGACTCGTATGACACTCCTACTGTTGCGCATATCACCATTGGATTGGAGATCAACGCTCAGGATTGTGTTTTTGGCATTTTGAAGGGTAATGTCTAGAACTATTACTTTTCTTACTTACCATGTCAAGGTAATGTGGTTTTTTTATAAAAAAATATATTTAGATATATACCAATGCAAAGTTCTCACTTTCGAAAATGCCACTATAAAGTTCATGATTCCAAATGTGCCACTTCTAAGTGCATAAAATTAGAGGCATATCATTATGGATCATAATGCCCTTGCCTTCCTCCTTTCTCCTCCGCCCCCTCCCAATACCCATTGCCTCCCATGACCGCCTCTTCTTTCAGAAACCGCGCCCCCTCTTAACGTCGCTGCTCCTCTCCCGGACGACACAAAGTACTTTGTACCCCTCCCCTGGATGTCGCTGCCCCTTCCTTCCCGCCCATCCAACCTCGTCGTCGTAAGCTCCAACCTCTTGGTCACCTCCGCCCCACCTCCCTAGCTCGATTTTGACTGACTGCCACCTTGTGATCTAGATCTCGACCTCCTCACATTGGCCTCGACGTCGTCAACCTCACCGTTGGTCACAACCACCTCACCGACCTCGTGGTCCTCGTCGGATCAGGTCCTCGCCAACAGCAACAGCCACCGGCCTCATCACCCTTATCCTTCCGCAGGTGCCGCCACCTCTTAGTAGTCATCACAGTGGCTGCCACAATCCTCATCGCCTTCGCACAAGATGAGGATTGTGGCAGCCATGGTGGAGGACTCGTATGACACTCCTATTGTTGCGCATACCACCACTGGATTGGAGATCAACGCTCAGGATTGCGTTTTGGGCATTTTGAAGGGTAATGCATAGAACTATTACTTTCTTACTTACCATGTCAAGGTAATGCGGTTTAAAAACATGTTATTTAGATATATGCCAATGCAAAGTTCTCACTTTCGAAATATGCCACTATAAAGTTCATTATTCCAAATGTGCCACTCCTAAGTGCACAAAATTAGAGGTATATCATTATGGATCATAATGCCCTTGCCTTCTTCCTTTCTCCTCCACCCCCTCCCATGACCGCCTCTCCTTTCGGAAACCGCGGCCCCCTCCTAACGTCGTTGCTCCTATCCTAGACGACACAAAGTACTTTGTACCCCTCTCCCGGATGTCGCTACCCCCTCCTTCCCGCCCATTCGACCTCGTCGTCATAAGCCCCAACCTCCTGGCCACCTCCCTAGATCGATTTCAACCGAGTACCGCCTCGTGATCTGGACCTCCACCTCCTCACATTGGCCTCGACGTCATCAACCTCACCGCCGGTCCCGACCACGTCACCGACCTCGTGGTCCATGTCAGATTAGGTCCTCGCCGACAGCAGCAACCACTGGCCTCATCACCCTTATCCTTCCACAAGTGCCGCCACCTTTCATAGTCGTCACTGTGGCTGCCACAATCCTCATCGCCTCTGCACGGGCTTGTCGCCATCTCCGTTCTTCACAGGGGCGACTGTCAATTTGGCGTGGCGGTGGCTCGATGATGAGTTGGCGGCCATGGATGGGGAAGGATGCAACGAGGATAGAGGAGGAAGAAGAAAACAATGGTATTATGATCTTAATTTTTTTCATGATGACATATTTCAAAGATTTTACACTCTACAGTGGCGTATTTCAAATAATGAACTTTGCAATGACATATTTTGAAAGTAAGAACTTTGCAATGGCATTACCCTTAAAAAACTGTTAGTGGGGGTAAAGCATGTAATTTAGATTACTTTTCTTTATTACTATCTTCTTATCTATGAAGATGATGTGCGCATGTTTTAGGATTACAAGAAACTTTTCTAGTGTAGTGTTTATATGCTCTCTAACGAAAGTACATGACTTGTAAATGCACAGAAGAAGTGTTTAGAGGGGAAAACGCATAAGAAATTGACCATCAGAAACTGAAAACGCTTCAAATTTCAGTCCAGTTTTGTGAGAAGCATATACACATTCAATTTTTGTCTGGAGGATGTTCTTAGTTAGCAGAGGTGGCTTGTTTTTGGATTTTGATTAGTGTCCTGAGACCTGGATTTATCAGCTTGGTGATTTATTGCTATCAAGTTGCCATCCAATCCTTCTTCCCCTGGATGGAGCGTACATACAAAGTTATCTTTAATTAACTTTATTGTTTCCAGGGAAATGTTAACCTACAAAAGTTCAGATCGTATCACTGAAACTACAGAGAATGAGATACTAGCATGAGATACTTGTTTGCCGATATCTAACCATCTTTCTGAACTACTACGAGCGTTTATTAATCTCCTTTTAGATGGATAAGAGGTTGACATCGTTAGAAATTGTGTATATGAGTAAACACTTCTGAATTACAAAACATAATATGGTTTAGTACCATACTGCACAGATATAAATAGAAAAAAAAAGTAGTATAAAAGGTAGAGCTTATGCTATCCCTTGAAATATGTGCTAGATGTCATGAGAAAAATTACAGCTAAACGCACGTAGCATACGAGCGCGTATCCGCGTTTTCACGTGGGAATCGGTTACTTGTGAGTTACGAGCCAATCCACCTGTCGACCATGTATATCCCATTTTGTATAGAACGTGATAAGTCGGTGAGAGGATTAGTGACGGATTAATCACATTTTAATACCTTTTTAATTTGGCTTAACTGTAATAATTACTAGAGAGTGATTTTTTGTCATTATAAGGGTATGGACAAACGAAGAATGAGAATTGAATTCCTCTTCCCCTAGTTGTGTATTGAGTAGTTGAATCTTGTTGGCCTTTCTTTTCGGTGAGCACCAGAAAGGAAAGAGAGCGTGATTCCGAACCATTGCTGTAGAGAGCACATTTCTAAACAGTGCATCACGCGACTGCTCAGATTCTTCATCTCCTTGACGTCAACTACTTCGATAACCGCATGTGCAATGCTTCCGTTTCTTCGTTTGGCCCACGGTAAGTCGTTCGCAGGATCAATCGACTATGTTATAATTCTGTTTTTGTGTATTTTTTCGAAGTACAATAAGTTGCTTGTTTTTAGTTTTGATTATTGCATCGTTAGTCCTTTTTGGTATTGGCCTCCTAGTAAATTTAGAATTAAAATGTTATTCATATTTCCGAACATAGCCGTGTTTTAGCGTTTCTGAAGATATTTCGATAGAAAAGTTCTTGTCTAAATAGCAATGGTATTCATTGATCGATCAAGACGCCAGTTTTTTGTATTGAAGACGCTAGTCTTAAAAAAATGGACGGATTGTAAAATCCCTATCTATATCAGATGCCGCGTACCGCTAGTTTTTTTTGTGTGGAGGAACAGTATCACTGCGTGTAATCATGCATTTGATTGTACGTGCATGTGAAGCCACCAAACTTTCCTAGTGGCTATCTAAATAATAGCTGGTCAAAACAAGCAGAATCCCATTATTGAGCTCACAGACAGCAAGGCGAAGGAAGTTTCCAGTATGCACAGCATGCACGCCCGCCCATGGGCCATGCGTAGAGCTAGGACTTGGGCCGTGCTTTTTAAGCCAACCAAGACGGTCGGCGGCGATGATTTAAGACGGCGACGACACGGTCTAAGACGGGCCGGCCGCACGGCACGACGAACAACGGGTAGCCGAGAATGCGTCTAGGCGTTAGGCGACGCGACGCAAGACGATCATTGGGCGTCTTGGCGGCAACATGAAATAAACCCAACCTTTCCGTTTCTAGCCCAATCCTCCTCACCTGGTCCAATCACTCCCCACACCTGCCTAAATTTCAACCAATCATCCCTTCGCCACCCGACCAACCACGGTGTCTTTGTCTTCTGAATGCGGCGACTTATTATCGTCTTCTCGGCGCCTATAGTTACTTAGGGTCGGGCTTGGGCGGCGACGGACACGATCCCGAGACGGCGGGCTTTGGCCCGATGCACAGGCACGACTAGAGGCGAAGCGTCTGGCCGCGCAGACGCGGCGCGGCTGGAATGACCGGGCGGTAGCCTGACGACGACACGACGCGGCGGTGGTGCAGGCCGGTGCGTGCGCGCACGGCACGACCCAATGCCCACCTCTAGCCATGCGCCATGGACTTCACCTAGCACGCAGGCGGTGGTGAAGTCCCGGTGATGTTTTACCCATAACAACATGTTCATGGTCCTTGATGGATTAATTCTCTCTGCGCTCACCCACCCTCGATTGGGAAGTGGGAACCATACTTATGTCAGTTATGTCAGCGTGTAATGAGTATACTTATGTGAACGTGAATCATACACACACATGTATATATTTGATCACTGTGGTACGTACCCGTTGCCTTGATGTGCTTAAACAATTATTGAGCCTGGGAGGAGTTCAAGACAGCGGATGTCTGTAGCGACCGGATGATTTTGGATGCTTGCGCGGAATCCTGACCGGATGCTATCTCTAGTGCCAGAGTGAAACATCAGAGCCTGAATTATTTTTTTGCCACCCAAAATCAGCGCATACAAGCGACGATCTAGTGCCAGAGTGAAACATCAGAGCCTCAATTATTTTTTTGCCACCCAAAATCAGCGCATACAAGCGACGATGTAACCATCGGGAAATAATAATATTTTGCAATGATGCACAGCTCGTTGCCATCCCAACGACACACCCTTAGTACAAATTTGTAAATTTATGATGACCAAATCACTGTTTATTAAAGAATCAGTCAAATTCAAGGATGTAGAATCATGGATTCGCACAGTAGAAAAGAAATTAACTGTTGTGCAATGTAACATAATGAAAAAGTTTTCTATTTTGGATGCTTGTGGCTGGTCCGGCTGGAAGTGGAGGCTACAGAGGTGGCGGACGAAGTCACCGTGGCGCACCGCCCGCGCTGATGGAATCGGCCGGATTCGAGTTCGAGGCCGAGGCCACGGCCACTAGCCCACGAGAGCGCGCCGTGGGTTGATGCGGCCGTAACGTTTGGCATGAAGCGGATGGCCAGAGGCGCAACCGTGGACGTGTAGGAACCAGGAAGTCACGTACTGGCCGGTGCACATGGCAGCCTACTTGCTCCCTCTATTTTACTATATTTATTAACACAGTCTATCGTATGTACAGATAAGGAAGCAACTAAATTTAAAAAATTATAATAAGAAATGGTCACACATATCTTTATTAAATGACATGGTACAACTTAATCAGAACGAATCGAACGAATATCACCGTACATGTCATCATATGTACGTGGAGTGAATAAGTCTAAATTACGGGGTGCACATCTATGCATATGTAAGTTTTGATAAGATAAAACGGTATTGAACCCAGAGTCCTATGCAGTGTGCACCCCTGAAACTTCACTTTGATCCGCCTTTCTTTTTCTCTTTGCAGATGGAACCATTTGCTTTCTCTTTCTTAATTTCTTCCATTTCACCTCTGGCTTCTTCTAAGATTAGTAATTTGTTTACCATGGATGCCAGATCAGTGAAATCAAGGGCTGAGATGTGGAATTTAAGTGACTTTTGCAATCCCTCTGAAAACTTTTCCATTTTCTTAGCTTCTGTATCCACATCCTGTGGGGCATACCGTGTCAATTGATTAAATTGGTGAAGGTACTTTGTCACTGTATGGCTCCCTTGCCTAAGAGCAAGAAACTCTCAACGTTTAGCTGCAAGTGTGCCGGAGGGAACATGGGCTTTAAGGAATGCTTCTTTAAATTCTGCCCAAGGTATGTCTCTGCCTGGATGAAGAGTCTGGTGGTTCATCCACCAAGACTCTGCTGCTTGTCCTTGAAGTTGATGAGAAGCAAACAAAGTCTTCTCTTTGTCATTACATTGTATGGTGTCTAATTTTCTTTTAATATCTCGTATTCAATCATCGGCTGCTAGAGGTTCTGGAGATACTGAGAACACTGGGGGTCTTGTCTTCTGGAAATCCGTCCATCTGAATCATGGGGTTATTCCCCCATTAATTGCTCCGGGGTAGGGTCCAGCTGGTGACCTGGTAGCAATCTGCTCAAGTAGCCTGGTGTGTTGCTCCATCATCCTTGCTTGGTTTTGTTCAGCTTGATATCTGTTCCTTTCCATCATGGCCATTACTTCCGCCATGCTAGGCTGGTGCTCTGCTGAATCTGCCCTATTGTTGGTGTTGTTTCTGGTTCTTATTCCGAACATCTTGAAAATGTACTTCTGCAGTGGTTTTGACCAAACATAGCAAGACAAGTAAGATTCAGATTTAGGTTAAGTGGAGAAAGAAACATGTAAGGATTAAGACGAAAAGAAGGAAATTAATTTTTGACAAGAATGATATATAGATACTGGTAGGGAAAACAAGTTTATTATATTTTACATAAGTTACACAAATATCTTACAAAAGCTGGACATATACTACTTAGAGTATATTACACAACTTTTATTACAAGCAAAAGGTTGTACTAGATTAGGGTAACTCTACAATACACTAACGTACTCTATTGACTGAAGGGGATTCTACCACTTTCCATCAGATGGAGGGTTGCTGGTAGGGATGAAAACAGATCGGATAGTTTCCGATCGATCCGGACGAAAACGGATTCGGATTGTCTCGGATCGGATTTTTCTCGGATAATTTTCGGATCGGATACGAATTCGGATTTTTTTGTCGGAAACGGAAACGAATACGGTAGGCATGCTATCCGACGGATACGGATACGGATACGGATTATCCGGATAAGACAAGTCCGGATATCCGGATTTCGGCCCAATAGAAGAGGATTTCAGCCCAAAAGGGAAAATGAGATTTTAATTGATTTTCGAATTTCAGAAAATGCAACAAATCAAATAGCCTTTTAGAAAATAGCAAATAGAGTTAAAAAATTCTAGAAAAAATCATAAAAATCCCTTAAATTATTTTGAACTTAATAAAATTAATTCCAAGTTAAAGTTAGTTTTTATTTTTGCACATAAATTATTTTTAATTTCTGAAAAATATGAACAACCTTTTTAAAATCCAGAAAATTCAAGAAATTAATTTTTTTTTATTTTCACTTTAAATACAATAAAATCCCAGAAATCTCAATAATTTTTTTTGACATTGAAAACTAGGAAATTAAATAATTGACTTTATTTCATTTATTTTTCCTTTTTAACGAAGAAAACTCTTTTAAATCTCAAAAAATCCAATAAACTAATAACTTTATTAATTTTATTTTTGGTAACATACTTTGGGATGTTACAGTCATTTAAGTATAGATTAACTATATAACCTCATCAATGTTAGTGTGAACTAAGTTTTATGTATGTGATAAGCTACGTGTGAATGTGTGACGACTTGTGACTTTGCGAGTTCTGACTTATAAGCTAAATATGGTAAACTAAGTGTTATGTTTATGATGAACTAGTTAATGCAACTTGTTAGTGCCAATGTTATATGTGGTTGCTGAAAATATGAATAATTCATTAATGTGTTGCATCAAATGAACTAGTTATATGTTTTCGTTAATTTCTGGCATACAATTTAAGGTGTTTTCATGTTCCGAAAATAATCCACGATCGTATTCGTTTCAATACGTATTCACCCCGTATTCGTATTCGATATTATTCGTATCTGTATTCATATCCGGAGTATCCGTATTCATATCCGGATCTGGAAAAAAATATGAAAACAAATATGACATAGCCATTATCCGTCCGTATCCGATCCGTTTTCACCCCTAGTTGCTGGTGGTATAGATGATTTCTTCCTCTGGATCTTCCTCTTCTTCTTCTTCTTCAGTATTCTTCACCTGGTGGCGGGGTCCTTATTCTTCAACCTGTTCTTTCCCCTTGATGGATCCTTGAAATAGGCGACGGTAGTCGCGCGCTATCCCTACTGGGTGAGGCCGAGCACCAGGAGGTGACTCTGGAGTGTAGTTTGGAGATTCTGGTGTATAGTCGGGACTTTGGTGTACAATCCGCCACAGGATTAGCAGGAGGGTTGGGACTTTCATCACAAACAGATCCGAAACCCAAGTCCAGTGTATCACGATGAAATAATTCTCTTCACAGATCCTGTCTTTCCTGTTTGGTCAGATAATACTTCTGATGCATCCTCTGATATTCACTCAGAGTTCTGACATATAGAGCCTCTTGAGATACTATGTGAGTGGCGGCTTCGTGGAGTCATGGGTCTTCATCATCATTAGGTAAGGGCACAAGGACACTGAATCCATTGTTCCCCTCTTGTGGAATGAGCTGAAATTAAGAGTCTATAAATTCTTCATCATAATGCTAACGAAGGTGTAGAACCGCCAGTCTTGTTGCGTCTTGGATTGCGTCCCTTTCCCGACGGTGATAGCCCACAAACCGACATTCTGTGTTAGGTCTGTAAGCTAGTGGGACAAAGTCACCAATGCTTTCCATTGATATCTTCTGTCGTGGATCAATTGTTCTCCAGTGTGGAAAATGGGTAGTTGTCTAGTTACTGCACCTATGAATTGCATCATTCTTCTTAGTCTTGAGGCCCATCCTCTCAACTCTGCAGGGTCGGAATAAGAATTCGACATCTTCCTGACAGACGGAAAGTTGAATATTTTAGTTAAGAGCAGATAAATCCTTTTGAGAAACAAAACAAGTTTTTTTTAAAAAAAATAGTATTTTTAAAAGCCTCCTATAACCAGAATAAGGTCTCAACTTGCGGTCAAGCTGGCTCTGATACCACTTTGTAACAACCCCAAAAAAGGGACCGTTAGAGACTTTACAACTGTCCAGGATGTACAGTTGTAAAATCATGGTCTCACAAGCAAGCAAACATTTACAACAAGCTATAAACTATTATTACAACAGTTAAGGCTTAACAGCCAGTTTGAAAGCAGAAGCAGGCATCCAAGCCCAAACATACTATATTACAACACAAAAGTGTGTCAAAACCACATGTAAGCTTGGGCACAAAAGAGACCCTAGTACCAGTAGTCGTCACCATCAAACGGTTCCTCCTGATCGCAAGGATCACTTGATTCCTCCCAATATTCTTCTGTTGATGTTTAGCAAGAATGAGCACAACAACCATACCCAACAAGTTGCATAGAAAATTCTACTTAACCACATGCTAGGATTATCAACAGAAGGGTACAGTTTTACCAATACCGGTATATATGGAATGCAATAGTTGAATTTAAAAGCTATATGATGTTTAAAAATAGTAAGACAGTAATATGTATAGTCTCAGGGGTTTACAACATCTGAATTTGCCAAATAACAACGGCAAAAGCCTATTTATGTCTTTTGTACTGGAATCACCCATAAACACAGCTTCATTAATCGGAAACACGATATATTCGAATACCATTGATTTATACTCTGCAGAGTTTCCCAACTTTACCCACAAGATATCTCATACCCATACTGTCAAATCATAGACACGTAACATGTTAGCGTGCGACTGAGCTGAGATAACAAAGCTTTTCCACTGCTCAACCTTTCTATTCTCTACCCGGTAGGTTCGAGGTCCATACAGCCTTGGGAGACCACCAGGTAATGGTGGAATCCGCACTCCGAGGCTGACGGATCCATACCATTGTGTAGTTCAGCAAGTGCCCTAACAGGGCCACTCCTGACTCACCCCATTCCGCGGCTGCTCTATCACACAAGAGCAGTTGACATCTGTAGATATTCAATTGGGAGAGCAGTGTACTAAGCCAAGTTGGATAAACCACGCCTATGGTTGAGCGAGATCTGTGTATGTTTACTTGACACAAGGTTTTTGTCCTTACTTGACATTTAGTGAGATGATGTGCCATTTACCAACTCGTGGTTGTCCACCTCCAGATCTCACTGATGTCTCACTTTTATTAAGTATATTGGGTTATCCATCCTTCTGGTCTCAACCCTCAACTTTCCACCAAAACCTATTGGCTAAAAGCCAACCTTCCTTATTAGTGTTTATAAAGGAGTTTTTGTATGGCATTGTAGAATATTTGCTATTATTTTATTTGGACTAAGCTTGTCAAGGTGGATATGGCATTCCAAGGTATCATTTCTTTATTGAAATATTTGGTTGAAATATACTAATGAAAATAATCATATGAATTATATAGACTGTAGGTTTAATATGTTCAAGGTCTGCAACTTGCCTCCTTGCTCGAAGTCTTCGAAAGGTCATGCTGTTCCGGTGTCTTGTCCGATACTGTCCTGAGCTGGCTCGTCGAAGTCGAAATCTAGCGCAAAACACAAAAAACAAATAAAATACCTAGCTCGACAAGGAATAGGCCAAGAAGATAGATCCAAGTACAACAAAAAATAAAATTAAAAATGATAAAGAAATAATTAAAGATGTAAAAAGATTTATCGGGAGTTTGATATGGATGAACGGAGTTAAGAATGGGTTTTATGGGTTCAAGACGGTCAGAAAAGGTATAAAATGTCAAATTAGGGTTTCAATGAATAGCGTCATTTTTACTGTTCATCCAAAAAAGGTTATAAACAGTAATTAAACATTAATCTTGGTTAAGGAACAATATCTAATTTACTATTTTCATAACATGAACAATATTTTTTGAATGAACAGTGCCAAACAGTGTATGGGCTAAATTAAGAAATGAATAGTGTTAGGCTATGAACAGTAGTGGGCTTCGGCATTGAGCCGAGCCTGTTTGGCTCCACAGCCAAAGGCCCACTCGGCCTGGCCATTTAAGGCCTGAGTGCGCTCGCCCGAGAGGCCTGAGTGGCTCAGCGGCGCGTCGGCGTTGAGGAAACAAGGAGGGAGAGAAGTGAAGGCCAGCGTCGCTCCGGCGGCGGTGGCGGTCGACGAAGAAGGAGCGAGGTGGCGCGGGGAGGCTCTACCGAGGTAAGTGCCTTCTTCCCCCCTTGGACTTTTGAGCGGATTGGGGGTTTTTGGGTGACGGATTGGTAGCAGCAGTGAAGGGAAGGGTGGTGCTGGTGATGTTCCGGCGAAGTGGTGGCCGGAGGGGATGGGGGAAGGGGTTGGGGAGGGAAAGAGGTGGTGTTGGTGTGCTGGGTGAGAGAGGAAGGAAAGGGGCGGGCGCAATCGCCTTACGACTTGACGGGGAGGGAGTGGAGGCGGCGGCAGCTCCTCCGACTTGGCCAGCCTCGGGGACGAAGGAGGGTGGGGGAGGGGTGCGGGCGATGAGGGAGAGGCATGTGGCGGCTTTTATAGCCGGCGAAGAGGCGGTGGGAGCAGGAGCGGGCGACGCGTGTGTGGCGAGGTAGTGTCCGAGAGAGTTCTACGCCGACCGGGAGCGAGGTGGTGGTATGGGGCGCACGTAGGGCGGCATCGCGGTGGCGGTGCTCCCTCACTGGAGCAGGGCGGGAGGTAGCGTGGTGGGGTCGCCGATTGAGGCGCGGCATGGCGACGGGATGGGGGCGGCGCGACGCTAGCTGCTTGGGGCGCGTGACGCATTGAATGCGAAGGGGGAGGTGGCGGTGCATGTGCAGCCTTTGCGCGGAGTGGCGGTGGAGGAGGGCAGCTCCCATGGCGACGCGCGGCGGAAGCGATGGAGGCGGTGGCAGTTTTGGGTAAGCCGTTTCTGGAGAGGGAAGACGGAAGAGAGAGAAAGAAAGCGGGGATTTGCTGGATTTTGCATTTGCTGGATTTTTCTCAGTCGGGAAAGAAGATAAATTTCAAACCAAAAACTCAAATCTAATTTGAAAACTTTAAAGTTTTGAGGATGTGTCATCTATTTCGCTATTTTTATTCACAGTCTATCGTACACACAGATAAGAAAACAACTAAATAAAAAAAGTAATAAGAAATGGTCACATATATCCTTTTTAAATGGCATGCTACAACTACTTAATCAGAACGAAATTGAACGAATATCACCGTACATGTTACCATATGTACGTGGAGTGAATAAGTCTAAACTACGGAGTGCACACCTATTCATATGTGAGTTTAGATACGATAAAACGGTATTGAACCCAAGGTCCTATGCATTGTTCACCCCTAAAACTTCACTTGGATCCGCCTCTGCACTTAATCCCTTCCAAAGCATTTAAGTAAGTGTATAAAGTAAAAATATTATAATAACTACACTCTTAATCCCTCAATAGACAAATATTTTAAAACGGAGACTCCCGATATTATATACAAAAATAGTAAGAGGTTGTCTATTTATAAGATAATTAAAATTTTCTGAAGCATAGGTAATATTTTTCATATATTGGATCAATATCCAATCATATAGCGTATCAATCTTTACGCAAATCTAATTGTCACAAAAAAAATTAACTTGGACTTCAGAAAATTCTAAACAACTTAGAAATAGCAAAACCGACACAGTAAAACGGAGGAAGTGCTGCTTACTTGTGGACCCAAACTTACGAGTATGTTTTTCCTTCTTATCCCGGATGGCATGCATCATTGTGAAAGCAAAAGAAGTAATAGGACTCCAACGCAGAGCAGAGTCACCGACAAGGAAATGTATCCGTCCACGAACACACGAGAAAGATTCAAGATTATCACACACATTAAGCAATTAACCGGAATGAATATAGATGAAAGGCGCTTTTCAATTGCCATCATGCTCTGCCTGGTATACGGATTTGCCTCCTTTCAAATTTCACCTGACATCAGCGAACGGTTTAATAATTGAAAGACTCGTGTAGCAATTAATTATCACGATAACTACCTGTGTGGCTGTTTGCGCGCCACGATATAATTGCCCGTATTCGCCACTCATCCCGCTCAAGAGACACTTATAACACCACACATAACAAAAACTTATATGTTCAAGAATATATAAAGTTTTGGAAATCTGTCGATTAAATGCAACTTTAAGTATTACTTTTTATATAAATGTATTTATAAAAATATATTTTTCATAATTAATATAATGATATTAATTTTATATGATCAATATAGATAATTTTCATATATAATAATAGTCACCGTTTAAAAAAAATATGTATATTTTCTAAAACATCGTGAACGATGAAATGACATAAAGGATTGAGAGCAAAATCCCATCATCACGATACAGAGAGTTTACCGGCCTTTCACGAGGCAAGCACACGGCAAAACTGCACAGTTACGTCCTCAGGATGTAACGGCCGATGGCCATATATATATTTTGGCAGGAATCCACATAAATTCTGGAAAACGAAAGTGCAACCGCTGCTGAGCAGCACCGCCACCAGTTCCGATCACCAAGCGATCCCCGTCGTTCGGTTCCCTTTTCCTCTCACTCCCTCTTTATCTGATCTGCTCAGCTTTTCGCCGTGCTGATCCACCACGCAAGAACATTACGACCGAAGCAACCCTCGTCCCTTGCTGGTCATGCTTTACATATCTCGGCAAGTCGACGCCCCCAAAGGCACACGCACAGCGGCGCAGGTCGTGCAGTCAGATGCAGATACACACAAAAGAAGACGACGGTGACCAGCTTCTACTGCACACAACGTTTGTCGTCCTGCCGAGCCCACGGTGTCACCTCGCGCTGTGTCTTCTTTATGCAGGGGAGGGGAAAAGACTGCAGCAACGACTCGCCTCCTCCTCCTCCTCCTCCTCCTCCTTGCTTGATTCTTCCCTCCCTCTCCCTGCATCCATCTCCCCTTGCTCTCTGAGCTCCTTCGTCTTCTCATCGCATTTCCGTAGCCCAGGTAGCCATTGGAGACAGCATCAAGCGATTGGCAGTAAGCAGTGGTAGCATGGGGGTCAGGAGGTGGCAGGAGGTTGCTACGATCTTTGGGCTCCTACATGGCGCCCTCCTCTTCCACTTGGCAAGTAAGCTCCGACTACCGTTTCTTTCCCTACCACTAGTATACTCGACGGTTCTTCTATCCTGACTGTGACTGGTGTTGTATGTCAAATACGTTTAGCATGCTTCCTCTTCTACTTTGTTGCTTCTTATACAGTGAAGGTTTAGGATTTGATTTTTTTTTTACAACCAGTATTAGCTTGCATTTAGTTAATGACAGCGTTGATTGTTTAGGCCACAAGAATTGTTTATAGAAAAGAAAAGAAAATGGCAGTAGTATTGAGCTTAACATTGAATCGATCCAGTTGCCTTTTCCTTTGTTCTGATTATTGTCTCTCGAATTAGCGTACGTACTGTATTGCTTTACCATTTCTGCGAAGACAAAGTATGCGTACGTTACTACATTCGTATTTCACTCATTCGTGGCAAGTTACCAACCTTTTTTTTTTAGTTTCCTGAATGGCGCGCAAAGCCGGTGGCGATTGATGGCACATTTTTGCTAATCTAAAGGCGGGACGGATTTGATGAGATCTTACATTTTTGCCCCAGGAAAATGATATTTCTCCAACAAGAGAGGAAAAAAGAGGGGAGAGAATCAACGTTTCTCTTTCCCTGTCGTTTGCTTCAGCCCGTGAGTCATGATCATATTCCCAACGCCTAGATAAAGAAAGGAATTATTTTGGGACTGCCCTCAAAAGCGATGCTTAACTACACAGTTACCAACCCCCCATGATTCTTACTGACCTCGCAGTGCAGAACAGAGTAGCACCCAAACTGTGCATTAGCACTGTATTAGGAAAAGCTGACGCGCTCAAATGGAGGAGAATACGCATGGGTAGCTCCTAAGCAACTTCACACGAACTGTTCACTGCGCTAGCCTGGGTCGTGCTCAAATTAGATTGGCATGAGGTGAGGAAACTTTGACCGTGTGCTCATCACACCTTGAGGCCACCAAACCCGGCTGGTCAAGGAATCTAGTAGTACGAGTATATATGTCGAATTATCAACGCATAGAAATCAACAACTCGTGGGCAGAAGGTCCCGCACCTAACCACTGCTGGAATAGCTGGAAGGGCCACCAGCCCACCGGTACCAGCTTTAGCCTTGGCGAAACAAAGATGAGTTGATCACGTCTGGACCTGGAGTATTTGACAGATCACGGTGTCCCAAACAGGTCAGGACTGCACAACGTCGCGTACCGTTGCTATCTAACAACAGCAGCGTAGGTACATTTGCATGTGGCCGAACACGTCGGATTTTTTTTAGATAATATTATTTTAAAAAAATTACAAAATTAAATAGTAGGAGAAAAAATGACATAAGTATGTGTATATATATATATATATATATATATATATATATATATATATATATATATATATATTTGTAATGTTTTTTGGTAATACGTTGAAGTGTTCGCGTAGTTCGGAATACAAAATCGGAGCAGACAATGTAACGTGAAGTAGAGAATGCGAGTTCGGCGAGTAACACAAACAGCTCCTTTCGGAGCAAAATGGAAAAAAATATATGTTTGGGTTTAGGGTTGCCATGAGCGTTGTTGTCCCGATTGCATTGTTCATGGAACCGATTCCTTCGAGGGAAGATTACGTAATACTTAATAGTCCAAATATTTAGGAAAAAGAGATGTAAGGTCGATAGAGTTCAGAATTTAATTGTGAAATACATGGTGCGTAGGGTTTGCTTACGTACATTACAAACGCCAATATGCATGAATAAACGAACCGAAATACACCTACGATACATGTGCGTCTTCTTAGAATCCGAAAAAGGTTGATTGGAACGAAATCGATCAGTCGTGGTGCCCCCATCGACCCCTTCCCTTTGTCTCTGTTCTGCCCGCGGCGATGGCTAGTCTCGAAGTCAGCAATGTTCTGCGAGATGGGCTAAACGATTGATTGATGTTAGCATAGCACAACGAAAGGCTAAATTAATAATTATGATGCAAACTGAGCATAACTTACATTTTTGATTCGAACTGCATCCGGGCGATGAGGAGCGCTAGGACAGCCACCGGTCTCATCAGCAGGAGCCTTCCCCTTGAGCGTCGTGCGCTCGGGCTCCTCCGGTACGTTTTCAGTAGGGTCAGGTTGCATATGTATGGCTTCTAGCGTTTGAAGGTCTCGGCTCATCTCATCTCGTATAGTTCAACATGTACTTCTGCTAAATAAACACTCTATCGTACATGTCCGGGCCGTCGATCCATTGGAAGAAGTTGCATTTCATCTCCGGCTGCTATTATGCACGGGTGTAGTTAGGGATCTGTGTAATGGAACTTTAGATGTGAAAAATCTATGTGTGTGCAAGATACACTTATGAGGTGGTGGCCGCACGTGTAGTACGCCCGGGCGGCTATCATCGGGCGTGTGGACTGAATGATCTTTGCCAGTTCTTCCCACACATATTGCAGGCATGGGAACTCTGATGGTAACGACGCATCCTTCATAGAATTATCCGAGTAGGGCTTAGCTTATCTCGGCAAATCACTTGCGTTTCTGCAGCATCCTCTTGTAGAAGCTGGTCGAGTTCTCCATCTCCTTCCTCTCAGTTGTGTGAACCAAGCTTTAGTGTAGTGTTGGGTGTGGTGATGTAGTGTTATCTTGCAACTCTCTTCTCCTCCACTTCTCTTCTCTTATATCTCCTTTTATAAAGGGATTTTTCGGCCCCAAAAGGGGGTGCCCTAGTATGGTCTTGTTGGTATGAAAAGTAGGCATCACAGTGTGTTATCATATCGATATGCAAAATGGCAACGTGTGGCGTGACAGGGCGCGGTCTTTTCAATCTGAAAAGGTGGCATGGTATAGTGTGGTCTTGTCGATTTGAAAAGTAGGCGTCGTAGTGTGTCGTCATATCGATCTGCAAAAGTAGCAGCATGTGGTGTGACAGGGCACGATCTTTTAGGTCTAAATAGGTGACGTGGTGGATTAAAGGTTAGAATCCAGGTGGCGTGGGGTGTCGCGATGCTGACTCCCTTACATGGTCGCATTGTGCATACAAAAAATATATATTGAAACACAAGACTAGCATAATAATAGTTGTACAGAAATTAATATTTACATAACATGACTGATATTTACAAGAACAAATACCTACTCGCGACTCCTCTTAGGGTGTACCCCACGTGTCGCCCCTGGCCACGTTCGGGCGGCTGCGGGTGCTAGTGCGAGTACGTCAAAGGCTCAGGTGGGCTGAGGTACCCAACCGGCGCATGTAGCCTGAGGGGGTGTCGCGAGTGGGTCCTGCGTCGGTTGGCTCGGTCCGGGCGCATTGTGCAGCTGTGAAGTCCCCATGGACACCTGGCTGCCACACTGGTCAAAGTTGAAGTCCTTAGAGCATGACTCCTCGTGTGACACGTTCAGCTCGTCCCAAAGCGGTGTACAACCTGTGAAATATTACATTGTGCATGTAAACATGGCGAAAATCAGAAAATAGTATGTTATGCATGCAAGCAAGATAGTCATACACGCCGCACGGGCGGGAGGGCGACACAGTACACCGCCGTGTGCGGGGTGGAACTTAGGACCCATCAGAGAAAATTGATGTTAGTAACTAGTGGAGTTCAAAATAAAGAACCGGGCGTGAGTGTTTCATGATGACCTGCAAACTCTGCCGGGGTACTCCCAGCACGGTGCCACGAGGATCCGCTCGCCACGTCTGGGTGAGAAGGCCTGGGGCGTGACGCACTGTGGCAACTCCCCCCACCCTCCGACCACGCCAGGCGGGTTGACTGAGTCCCTCAGCGTACGACAAGACGAGAGCTGGATCCTCGTCTCGTCTTTTCGAGAAACTGCTCCATGACCACTCTGATGTCCTGTGTCGTCATGCTGAAGCGCTCCCCCAACGTCAACTAATGCACGGAGGCCGCCAACTCATGCCCTCTTGGTGCAAATCGACCTATATACATAATTAACAAGTTAGAAATCGAAATATTGTGAAGCAAATAAGAAGTATGGACCGTTCAATACGTACCACACGATGGAATGTGGAGTCCGACTGGGTGGGGTACGTGTCCGACGTCGCAGCCTCGTGTCGTGGTGGGTCGTCCACGACCCTAACGCCGGGCCGTGGACACCGCTGAACTCCCTGTACCCGCTCAGCACCCCCTGGAGCCTCACTAGGAACTCTATGTGCCAAGTGGTTGGGATGTCGTACGCCGTCAGGGGGAAGCCAGCGTAGAGCAACCCGATCAGGAAGGCCATGTCTTGAAGAGTTGATGCCATCTCCCCGCACGGGAGGTGAAACGTGTGCGTTTCCGGTCTCCACCGGTCAACCAGCGCCATTAGGAAGCACAGCGCCTGGACATACGACCACCGTCCGCGCGATCCTGGTCGCCCTCCCACATCGCATAAACCATCCTTGCCAGTGGAAGGAGGGTTGCAGCCCCAAATTACGTCAAAAATGATTAAGAACAAACGTTAGTCTACCCAGAGTAGTTAGGCTGCAAAATGAGTATACACAAAGGTCACAACTGCACGTACCTCGAAACTCAACGTGGGTCCACCCTCACACCCTCATGGCGTGTGTAGCCGCAGCGCACCAAGTTCAATCGCCGCCTCACCCTCCTGGGGGAGGATGATACTGAGATGGCTACAATGACGCGCATCAATGACCGGATCAAGCAACTCGTACGACCACTGCGCAGTGTGTCTTGGGTCCACCATACCAAAAAATTTAGTGCATACGTTGTAGAAACTTCAAAACATATACATAAAGTAATAAGAAACAACATCAATAAAATAATTACCGTGCACAAATAGAAACCAAATTTAAGTTGGGATTATTTTGATTAAACTATACATACCCTACTATCCTACTCTACATTTTTTACAGATATTTTATGGGAATGTTGCTATTTTCCTAGTTTAAAAAGTAATTTTGGCACTAAAAAATAATTACTACGCACAAACAACAATCATAATTATATTGGGATTATTTCAATTAGGCTTCAAAAATCCTACTAAGCTACTCTGTAATTTTTACAGATTTTTAATAGGTATCTTGCTACTTTTGTTGTTTAAAAAGTGTCTCCAGCATTTTTAAAATATCTACCGTGTGCCAATAAAAATAGTAAATAATGTTCATAATATTTTAATTAAACTCTACGTAACCTATGTAGCAACTCCGATTTTTTTTATATAATTTTAAAAATTTTCATACTATTTTTCTAATTTAAAAAGTATTTTCAGCAATTTTTACAGATTTTTAATAGATGTCTTCCTATTTTTACAGATTTATTCTAAATCGTTCGAGTTCTGTAACATAAATAATATATGCACGATGAACTAAACTATACATAGCTCAAATGATGTACTACATAAAATAACTAAAATTATCTAATCTATTGAATTATATGTTGTTATTTTTATTTGCTAACCGATAAGATTTCAAAATATTGTACAAAGTTGCAAAAACATGTACCTGCAAAATGACCGACCAGTTCTGATGCTCCATCTGTCTCTCCCCCGCTACAAACTGACAGGGATTCGCTACGTTTGTCCTCCCCCTCTCATCCTCCCTCTTGTCCCGCTCCTCTTTTTTTCTGGAGTTAAAATGAAATTTTCATCGATTTTTGTAGTTTAAATAGCTAAATCTTGTCGCTATTTCAACTGGCGACGGGAATACTGTTCACTTCATATCGCTAGTTGAAATAACGATAGGCAGTAAACAGAGTCCCTGTCGTCAATTGAAACAGCAACAGGAGGACGTCGTCATTCCTACTTTTGTTATAAAAAATTATAACTATTTAATTTTGTAATTTCTTTTTTTTAAAAAAATCAACACGTCGTCCCCCCCCCCACACACACCCATGTGGGCTCTCGCTCGTTTGGCTCTATGCGCCCAAAAAAATTCTGATTCGTATCATGCATCATCGATCCATACCCTTAATTACATCAATCGTACGTGCACTTGTGCCAGCTTTCTGCATCTGTATAACGTCTAACTAAATCAACTAGCAGATGCTGTGCGTATGGAAATATCTACGAAATTAGTAAACTGCATTGTGCTTTGTAACTAGGATTTCTCATGCAAGCTCGATATTTTCAGCGTCACAGTCGTTCATCGGAGTCAACTACGGGACGATCGCCGACAACCTCCCGCCGGTGGCTTCGACGGCTAACCTCCTCATGTCGACGTCTATCGGCAAGCTCCGCCTCTACGAGCCCCAGCCGGACCTCGTTTCCGCTCTCGTGGGCTCCAGCATCTCAATCCTCCTGGGAGTCCCCAACTCCGACGTCCCGAACCTCGCCTCCTCCCCGGCCGCCGCGGCGTCCTGGGCCGCCGCGAACATCCCCACCACGGTGTCCGTCTCAGCCATCTCCGTCGGCAACGAGCTGCTCGACTCCGGCGACCCCACCCTCGCGCCCCAGCTCCTCCCCGCCATGCAGAACCTCCTCGCCGCGCTCCCCGCCGGCTCAACCACCAAGGCACGTATCTCGACACACGTTAATGCCTAACTAAAGCAGCATTCTGCATTCATGCATGGCGCGACGGTTCTTGAACCAAGTTAGCAACGAACAGATCTCCACCGTGCATTCCATGGCGGTGCTTTCGTCGTCGGACCCGCCGTCCTCCGGCGCGTTCCACCCGGACCTCGCCGGCAGCCTCGACCCGGTGCTCGACTTCCTGAAGCAGAACGGCGCGCCGTTCATGATCAACCCGTACCCGTACTTCGCCTACACCTCCGACACGCGGCCGGAGACGCTGGCCTTCTGCCTGTTCCAGCCGAACCCCGGCCGCGTCGACGCCGTGTCCGGGCTCACCTACATGAACATGTTCGACGCGCAGCTCGACGCCATCCGCGCGGCGCTGGACGCCAAGGGGTACAGCAGCGTGGACATCGTCATCGCCGAGACCGGGTGGCCGTACAAGGGGGACGCTGACGAGGCCGGAGCCACGGTGGACAACGCCAAGGCGTACAACGGCAACCTCGTCGCACACCTCAAGGCGCAGGTCGGCACGCCGCGGACGCCCGGTAAGTCGGTGGACACGTACATCTTCGCGCTCTACGACGAGGACCTCAAGCCCGGACCGGTGTCGGAGCGGTCGTTCGGGCTGTACCAGACTGACCTCACGGCGAACTACGACATCGGGCTCGCGAAAGGCAGCAGCGGTGGCACTCCCGGAACGGCGACCCCGACCGGTGTCACTCCAGTTCCGGCACAGGTGCCTCGAGATTATTGCTGGCCAAATCTACAGCTTTTGATCGATGGAATGGACGTTACTGATGACGCTATTTGATTTTGCAGGGTACGCCGCAGTCGAGCAGGGGGGTGACACCGACGGGGTACTGTGTGACGACGGCCGGCGTGCCGGGGAGCACGCAGGGCCAGCAGGTGCCGCAGAGCAGCTCGTGCTACCTCCCGGCAGGAGCCGGCTCGCGGCGAGCTGACGCCGGTGTGCGGCAGCTAGTTTGGTTTGGTGTATTGCTGTGCCTGGCAATGGTAGTCGGCGAGTAGATAGTCATGGGGTAAAAGGAACAGATACAGACTTTTGTAATCCACTCGTTTATCTTTGTGCATACGAATTCATCGCTAGAATTTTTTTTCGCAAAAGTTGCACATAATCGAATGATGAACCAGCCAATGTCCTTAGCTTCTACCTGCACCCCTTCATTAGAAGTAAAAAAATATCATGTTCTCTTACATGAGAAATGATGTGTTTTTATCTACAAAGCAAACTATGATCAGTTTCGTGGTATGAACAGCCCGTCTAAGCAGGCACCGTCGATTTTTAGTGCGCTTCGGCACACCATTTGCCAGCTATTGATTTCCATTTTGAACAAGGTCGAGTGCTTACTACGCAGAAGCAAGCCGACCGCATCAAATTTTTTGACACCACCATGGCACCGAGTCATGCAAAACCTTTATGCTTGCAAAACTCCTTTCTTATCGCCACTGGACACACTGGGATAATCATGATTTAAGTTTGTTCCAAAGATAGGCAGCTCTTCTGGTGATTGGGTCCGCTGAGGAGCCTTCCGCATATGCTTCCAAAGCTCGCAAGAGTTTTATGAATTTGGCTCCATCATCCTGAAGCAGCATCGCCCACAAGAATAGCAGTGTAAGCAGGACGCATAAGCACAAAATGAGCAGAATTCAGCTGTATTTGTAAAAATATATGATGCTACAATGTTAAGTCACCTTTGGCCTCTGAAATACAAGGTCGGGCGTCTTGAAAGGAACCATATAAGATGGAAGGTCAGAACGTAATGTGGCCTACAGCAAGTGCAACTTCAATCAAAAGAGTTTGGTTGGAAGATGGTCTCTTAACAAGCTAATATCAAAGATGGCGTGATTCATGATTCATGAGACAACTGAAAGAAAGACATGTAATTTTCATAGCAACATCAATAAAAGAATACCAGGCTTTTGCAAAGGAGTGCCTGTTCCGAATGACATATCAAAGCCTGTAAAGGACCACATTAAACTCAATTACTCGACCATTTGAGAAACCACAAGACAGTATATTTTGAGACTGTCAATAACAAAGAAGATAGTAAAATATTTAATTAGAGTGTAAAAATTTAGAGGTTATTTAGTTTTTTTGGTACCATGGTATTGAGCAATTCCATTGCAACAAAGGCATCATGTAACCCACATGAAGCAAAACCATGTCAGCATGATGCTAAAAGCAATTCCACATGTATATGGGTGTCCATATACTATCTTAGCCCTCCACAGTGCCTCAAGATTCGTGCAAAGGACAAGAAGATGGGATGGTTATTTGAATTTTGAAAGTTTGCATCAATCTCGAGCACATTTGATGGTGGTGGTGATAGCATATTGATGTCCATATACATGTGGAAATCCATATTCCAGTATTATTGGAGTTTCAGTGCACAAGTGCATGCTGTCATGCTGATACATCATACATACATAGATCCAAAAACCGGAAGCGGGCAAAATCCCGCCCGGCGCCATTTCTCCGTTACTAATCGGTTACCGGTCGGTAACTGGAAATCCCGAAAAAATCACGGCTGGATTTCGTCAAATGGAGTTTGAATTCAGGATGAAGCCGTCAAGATTTTGAATTTGAATTTGAAGGATTCCGGCTGAGATTTTGGATCCCTGTACCCACCGGGAAATCCGGTAACCGCCGGTTACCGGCGGTAACCGGCCGGGTTTTTGATCCATATTACATACAGAGGAGAAAAATTATTTAATCTTATGTACAAGATTTAGATTAGTTAACCCTGTTATGAATATTGTGTGTATATTGAAGAGCCCTAATAGGCAATATATATAGGAGTACAAGAGGTGTATGTCATATACAGATAAGAACAAGATTTAGATTGGTCAACCCTGATATGAATATTGTGTGTATATTGAAGAGCCCCAATGGGCAATATATATAGGAGCACAAGAGGTGTATGCCATACACAGATAAGGCAATACAAAAGACAGATAAGGAAATACAAAAGAGTCACTATTTTAACACCCCCCCTTCAAATACAAGACGTATACAATAGCATTGCATTTGGAAAAGGGTTGATACTAAAATATGAAAAATCCAAAGTCCGAGTCTTGATAATGTCGTCGTAGCATGCAACTCTTGGAAAATATGTCGAATATTAAAAGATCTCCCATCTGGGGTCTTGCAACAGCCCATAAAGCACAAGGTGTAGGAGCTAAAAAAGTCGACTGTGGCAACACGACGAAGAAGATGAAACCGATATGAATAGAGAGAGCTGTCAAATCAAGCCAAATAGGAATAGGTGAAAGCATGATAGCGCAGATCGAAGTCCAAGATGGCGGCGGCGCGAAAGAAGCGCGGCGGCCTTAGAAGCTCGGAGCGGCGGCTAAGAAAGCGGCGGCATCATAACGACTTCTACGATATGCACGCGGCTCAGAAAGAAGAGCGGGAGCGGCGACTGCTGCCATGCATAAGGCAATTCCTATGCTTCCATGACTGACAATAAATTTATGGACTCACATGGCTTAGACAAACTCAAAAATAGAGTGGTAGGACTTGGATAGACGCAACGGAAGAAAAAGACACAAAATACTAGCAGCAGTAGTAGATGGTAACTTGGTCATGGATTGAACCAGTTGATCAATAACTTGTCCCGAGGGATCTGCCATTTTCTTTCCTTCCCAACAAGAAGCAGCCGCACACCGATCCATCTCCCCACCGACATGCACAAGACCCTGGATGGGAAAGCTTGATGCCGAAGAAGATGACGATACTGGAAAGCTCCACTGCGACGAAGCCCAAGCTCGGCGGCGACGACGAGGACCGGATCTGCTGCTGCTGCTGCTTCCAAAAGACTACAACTAATGTGTCCGCCCCCGGGAGCGGAGATTACTCCTCCCGGGGGCTGCGGCAGCGGAGGACGAGCGGCGGCTAGGCGGCGGCGGTAGCAAACCCTAACTTTACTCTGATACCATGTTATGAATATTGTGTGTGTATTAAAGAGTCCCAATAGGCAATATATATAGGAGTACAAGAGGTGTATGCCATATACAGATAAGGCAATACAAAAGACAGATAAGGAAATACAAAAGGGTCCCTATTCTAACTCCTATTCTAACAAACCCTACCTGTTTAATTCGTTCGTCCTCAACTTCATCCACAGATTTCATGAGATTCTCCAAGGAACCTATTCCAGTAAAAAGGACAACATTAAGCTTTCGAAACCTGACAAGACAATCAGGGTGTCCGACATGTCTATTAATTTCTACTTAACTCGAAACATAGAATAGAGCTTAACATCAAGATTAAACAGGTGGATTACTGATGAACATTAGTAATTTTTCAATTTTCTGTGTATACAAGCTCTCCCTTATTACATGAGCATGTGTACTTAGCTTGATCGGTTTGCAAGAAGCTAAAACTTAACAGAAAATCGCTACAGTCTACAAGTCTTAAACTAATAAATCCAGATTTAGTAAGACACCTTGCAGAATGAAAACAATTTAAAACATGGACATACCAAACTTAGTTATCAGTTTTATTGCATTAACATCTCCAATCCCTTCAACTCCTGAAAATCAAATTTGGTTCCAGCCACATCACAAACATCTCAGTCAAAAGGTTGCGACTCCCGACAAAGAAAAAAGGGACAATTCGCTATATGCCACTAAATAACTTCAGATCTTCATAATATGTCACTGGTGTCTCACTGACATATAGTCTCTGGGCTCACATATCAGTTTCACAATGAGTGACATATTGTGAATTTTCTCAAGAAAAAATTGTATCACAAATTTGCATTGCATTAACGGATGATGAACATTGTGAGGTAACATATATAAACAAGAGACAATTTTCAGTCATGAGAATTTTGGTTCTCCTAAAAAGGTAAAGTGAACTTAGAAGGGTTCATAACTCATATGTTGAGTTAAGAAAGGTCGTTATCCAACAGCTAAAAGTATCATCCGATTGTACAGTATGCAAATGAACTAATAAATAAACAGGAAGAACCAAAAAGAAAACCTTATTTCTAGTAGATCATGGAATTGCCATTTTCTCCACAAAAGAAGAGTTACAGTTAAAAAAACACTATTTCCAATGTCTGTACTTGATTTTCTACAATGTTCACATTGTCATCTTACAAATACCTCTGTATTTGAAAATTGTGTGGGACTCTAGTCAATTTCACTCGAGTTTAGAGCTGAAATGATG
Source organism: Hsuehochloa calcarea (assembly GCA_036346395.1). Taxonomy (NCBI): domain Eukaryota; kingdom Viridiplantae; phylum Streptophyta; class Magnoliopsida; order Poales; family Poaceae; genus Hsuehochloa; species Hsuehochloa calcarea. Next base: position 37,018,151 of record CM070597.1, read on the forward strand.
ATACTAAAGTACAAAACCAGAGGTAGCCAAGCACAAGGCAGCATTTCTAGAAATTCTTATAACAGGTAGCCACTACTGTTCTCAGTACTCAGCCTCATGGAAAAGCAAACAAAATGAAATCCCCTTCTCTGTTTGAAAATAGCAAAGACTAAAGGCCAAGAATGTGCAATGAACTGACCAAACCCAAGGCAAACTAAGTTTGGTTTCTTTTTCCTTTTTATTCATAGTTATCAATGGATGTAAGAAATAACAAACAAAATTTGAGGGGAATGGAATGGAGACTGAACGCCAGAATGGGTGCATATCATAAGACAGCAGTAATAGAAGACTGCCTGGTATATTATCAGCTTTGTCTCCTGAAAGTGCAACAACATCAACAAACTGTGATGGCTTCAGTGCTCCGTATCTCTTGACGAAATCTTCTACTCCAAATGAAACCATCCTGCATGCCCAAACCATGAAGATTAACTGTTTGAACATTTTCAGTAACACACTTAGAAAAGGCAACAAGATAATTGCACGGACCCAGAACCACGTGGAGCAACCCTCAGCAAACGTAGAGAAGGTGATAAAATTTGGAAGAAGTCTTTATCAGGAGAGACAATCCGCACCTTCAGAAGAGAGCCATACATTTTGAGACAAAGGCACTAGTCAGACTCATAGATGAGGACAAGAGTACACGTGAAGATAACAAATCCAACAACTTTAACCGTATCCCATTTTATTAGATAGCACTTCATTTCTTGTATTTTTGGTACAAAATTTAAGAAATACCGAGAAAGTATGACCTAACTCAAGTCATTGCCTAATTGTTTCATTTTTCAAGACAAATGGAAGTATCAATTATTTATTAATCCCTTGTTACCAGAACTCCAGTGATCTTTTCAAAGACAAATCCAGCGAATCTATTACTATACATCAGCAGTTAATAAAAAATAATTTTAAAGGATATGAACAATTAATGGCAGAATTGGAGACCGATTCGTGAATAGAAATATTGACAAAACATCATGATAACAGTATTGTCAAATAGTCACGAATAGAAGTATATTGACAAAAGATTCATGGCAGAAGTATCTTTACCTTGTAACCTGCAGACACACTGTTGACAGCTAGTGTGCCAATAACATCATCAGCTTCAACACCTGGAACCTACATCAATAATTTAACAATATTAAATATCACCAGATAATAAATAATATCCTGCTAATCACATGCACAGGTGCTTATTTTTTTACCTCAATTACTTTGATTGACATTGCTTTAATAGATGCCTTCAAGTATTGCATGCCCTGGACAATCGTGTCTGGTGTTGGGACGCGATTGCTTTTGTAAGCAGGGTATAACATATGGCGAAAAGTCATTCCTAAGAAAAAGCAAAAACATAGTATCATGTTTTTGTAGATTTAAACCCATAGAGGACATCGGAGTCAACAGTTATGGTTGAAAACTTGAAACCTATATTCATTTAGGGGATGTTTGGATGAGGTTTTTTTTTTTGGATTTGAACTAAATCCTGAGAACTCTATATAAAAAACAACCCTTGGTGTTATATTATACATGGAAACCTATATATGTCAACCAGGGATCCAAGTACCGGTCCCGGGGCATTTCCCGCCGGCTGGCCGGGAACGGTAACCGGCCGGTTACCGTTCAAACCGGAAAAAACTCGGATAAAAATCGTTTGAATTTGATTAAAAACCAACTGAATTTCGAAATTTGAAATTTGAACTTGCAAAACCCGAGAAAACCGGTCAGGATTTTGGATCACGGACCCCGGCCAGTAACCGGTAACCGGCGATTACCGGCCGGGATTTTTTCCCCTGATGTCAACAAAGAAGACAGCCCAACAGGCTAGGAAAAAAACACATGTCCAGACTCCAGAAGGACCAAAGCAAATACAGATGATCCAGAGTATCCAAATATACATACCGTTTATGGTATACATTATTATTCCCAAATATAGGATGAGGTTCTACCATATGTTACTTGCTCCCAATATACTATTTACCTATTAGGCAAAAAAAGAGAGGAGAGCCGGCATTTGTAAGATGGAGTCTTCCAAAATTGCTTAATCCAACTCGTATATCACTCATACTATATCACTCATACTGCTTTGACACTTTTTTGACCAAGAACTGGTGTATAACACAAGACAGTTTATGTGTACATATGTCCAGGACATCTGTCGCATAAAAATGCGGACCAGTCTAAAATCTTATATGCATCCCCAAAATGACAGCCTGTAATTAATTCTCCCATGATCCCATCGTGTTACTTGAGTATATCTTACTCTTACCTTTTGCCATGTGACATTCTTTGGATGGCATGGCAGTATAATGACCATATGGGACTCCTGAAAAGAAAAGTTTGGCCACTTATTTGTTACTCTAAGAAGTTTAAGGAAATGTATTACTTTAAATTTGCACAGCAAAGATATTTGGGTTCCTCTTACAATCTAATAAACCAGGGGATGCCCACCTTTAAGAAGGAATCCAAACAAATAGACTAACCCCACAATCCACGAAAACACAGACATTAATTTCAATTGAAATCAAACATCTAGAATTGAATTATATTAGATCAAATCCTTGTTTCAAAAAAATATTAAACCAAATCATAACAGCGAGTCAGTAACATTTTTTTTTGGATTTGCACCGATGCATAAATATCCTCCTGTGCTCTCCCTTGTGCAGAAACAAAGCATCCATAGAACATTTCAACAGAGATAGATGAGAAAATAAATTGTTTGCTTCAACAATTATGAAAGAAAAATCAGATAAGGGGAGGTAAAACATGAGCAGGAAAAAATAATTTTCTCTCTCAATATTATTGAATTTTCAATCAAAGGGTTATTTAGAGGGATAATTCTTTTTTCATTCTCTAGCTCATATTCTTTTCTTTTATTTATTGCCCATCAATCTGTCTAGATAAGAGTTGCATATCCAGATAGCACCATAAGACAAATACTTGGAGAGCACGGCATATGGAGTCAGCATTCTGAATGTACAAAAACTTTTCAGATTGACATTATATGTGTTATGAATATTGTGTGTATATTGAAGAGCCTCAATGGGCAATATATATAGGAGTACAAGAGGTGTATGCCATATACAGATAAGGCAATACAAAAGACAGATAAGGAAATACAAAAGAGTCCCTATTCTAACTCCTATTCTAACAATATGAACTAGTGGTACACTAAAGAATGATAGCAAGAAATTCACGACTAAGCAAAAGCTTCTTGCAGATCAATATGCTGGAGCGGTGCAAAAAATTAGTTCAATAAGTTGAAGAAGAAAAGCATCACATTGCATAGACTCAATGCTTAACCGCTTATAGAGAAAAATGTAGCAAGTGTTTTACTGCAGAGAAAGACCAACAAAGAATTACTGCAAGAGTACTAAAAATTGAACAGAATGAGTTTACTCAATGAATATGAGAATCATCTGATGGAGACAGCTCACCATCATGGTCAAACACCACCTGCAAACGAGTTTAAAGTATCATGAGGGACAGGAAGGCTAAGAGGAAACAAACAGAAAAGCGCACACAGAAAAAAGCTGTAATTTCTATAGTTGTTGTACTCAGTTACTGCTCAGGATTTAGCTAGTTAAAAAGTGCTAAACGGTGCTTTAAGCCAAAAATGTTGAAAAAATAACTAATAAATAAGGACAATACACATGTGCTTGCTACCTACAGTTGACCTCTCAATATTTTAGTTCAATATTGAGGATTAGACTTTTATTTCTAATATTCTAGCCACGTTAAGGATTATGCTTTGGTATACTGGTAAAAAAAAACTTGTTTGGCTCACTGGACCTTAATTATGGGCTAAATACACTATTTAAGTTGCTTATATGCACTATTCAGTTCCATGATTTAGCATCATGTGTTAATATGTCCCAGTTTCTAAGAACACACAGATATGAAACTTTTACATTTTTAGTTAGCAAGACATCATATTGGAATGGAAAGGGATGTCTGTGATCTTAGTTGTTTATATAAATTTGACATGTAAGTACTGCTTTGTCCCTTTTGGATAGTTGACTTTAGGGTTTCCTCTGAACAATGATCAACATGATCATCCAACACTATTCAAGTCTTAGTTTACATAACATGTTTGTGCAATGCACACTTTGAGCAGAAAAAAGTTTTGTGTATATAGATCACCAGAATGTAGTTTAATCAGTGACAAAACAAAAATAAAGATAAGCAATGCCAGTAGAATCAATGCTAGAACAAAATGAACATACCGCAGCATGAGATGGAACGAATTCCAGCATGTCAAGAAGCTGCACAAAAAAATCAGCAGATTCACAACAAAGGATACACATGTTATCAATTATTACAAACAAAAAAAGTTCTACAATGTCAATATGCCTTTTGTACTTGAAAAAAGCGTAGGGGCAAAAGGTTAATGATTAAGCCATGAAAGTGTTGAAATATCTTCTTCAAAGCCATAGTAAACACCGCCATATAATGATGAAATATCTTCTTCAAAGCCATAGTAAACACCGCCATATAATGAAGAACATATAGTGGTTTTCGATGGATCCAGAAAGGACTACTATCAACTGAGAATAAACTTTTGTGGTTAACAAACAATTCAATTCTGAAATAGGCAGATACGTACAGGAAATTATCCTTTTCCAAAAAAAATATTTATAAGTCCTGATGGCTCGTCTTAGTGACCACATATTCTTATTGCCCCAAACTTGGTTTAAAAAAACATCCTACTGTTTGTCAGCGCTATCTATTGCAGGATTCCTATCTGACTTTGACCACTGGAGGTCATTAATGAAATGATGTCATATAAAGACAGCATGGGTTGGCAAGACTGACACTCACCATCCAATACACTCCATTTGCAACATAGTAAATTCAAAATAAGATTGAAAACATTGAACATCTCTTACTACAAAAAGTTTCTCAACTTCTCTCCTAAAATTTTCCACTTCTCCTCGCTTCCTACTTGTTGGATTAGTGGTGGATGGTGAGAAAAGTGTTTGTGAAGTGCATAAAATACATACACGATTACACATGTACCATAGATTGGGACATCAATAAAGGGACTGGGAAAACCAACTACAAATAAATTTGAGCTTATTAACACCAAGGATGTCATTTAAAAACTATAGAGAAGGCCTACTTACCACTGATAGAGCTTTGAATATAGTTAAAACCCAATCCCCATTGCCATCAGCATGCTCCAATTGACCATGCTGCAGCTGGGCTGCATCCAATGGGAAAAGGATGAGTTGTAGGAAAACACGCAAAAGAATGCAAAAAAAAAAGAGACAAAGGCAACAGTACAGATAAAATAGTCTTATCGTGCTATGCAATGGTGGTTTTTGGTACCTTTTTTTGTGATGTCAGTTTTATGGAAAACGCTAAAGTGGTTTTGGTAAAAGTGATTATGTTTGGATGGTTTTGACATAACTATCCTAATAGAAGTCCAGAAGAATAAGCTGCTGGTAATCAATTATCCATTTTGTGCTACTTAAAAGTTGCTGTCACAGCATAGCACACATATCAACCAGAAAGAAAGAAAAAATCAAGATAATGGATGTGCATATCACACGGTAGGTAGTACCAGCAGCTAAACCATCAATCTGTGAAGACGATACACATCTTATGGTAAATGAATGAGAAAAATGTTTTCATGACATGAAATCAAGCTTGCATGAGTGGACACGTGTAGGATTTCTTTTGCCTGCTATATTTTAGGACACTTACAGCATTCAGGCCTCAGCTATACCTTTAATTATTGTAGAAAAATAAGTTCACAGTTTCATATCAAAGTCCAGTTCCAGCATTTCATTTGTCAGTGGAAGTACTTATTTAAATACATACATCAAGACATTTCCTTTCTACACATACATTTATGGTGATAAGTAGCAGAAAGCAAACAAAATAGCAAAACATACCAACAAAGTGGTGAGGAAGAAAATCAGGAAAACACTGACCTAATATCTTGTAGTAGGATCTGTACATCACTGAGGTTCCATCAACAAGCATTATTCTACTCTTTGAAGGGTCAGCACGAGTGATGCTCTCGCTAGGATTTGAAAATGTGGTCGGTACACTTGAGGACATGCTGTCATCATACAATGGAATCCGTGGAGTACTCTGCACGGATGGTCCTTGAGAATTCTCAATTGAGTCTGTGATTGGCAAGACAGACTGCCCCGAAAAACCCTAATATTATAGAGGATTTTAAGAACATTAATTAATTGATACTCGCATCACATCCTTGAACACATTATGGTAATGGACCCCTTGAATTACTATAATTTCAAAGCAAAAACAGGTTAACCAGTCCAATTTGCGATGCAACTACACAAAGGTGCCCCGATGAACAAAAAACACTATCCAATTCCAGTTTCCAATTTCCGAACAACCGGAGTAACGTACATAAGTTGAGTACAAATAAACCATGGCAATGTAGCTCAAGTACCAGTGGAGTTGCTGATAAGCTTCCCAATTTCATTAGGGCTAATTCGGTGTTCCAATAATTTTTTCCGCCCCAGTGCACTCTCCAAGCCGCTAAGACATGAGAGGAGAGGAGGGGTGCAATGTCCCGATTGCCACAAGCAACCAGGGATCATGAAGCAGTGGAAGCAATTGAGGAAGGTTTAGACCGTTAGAGCATGTACCTTCCTGAAGGCGGCGAGCGGCCACGGGGGGCGCCGCGCGGCGGTGTGGAAGAGGAGGAAGTGGGGCGAAGCGGCGGCGCGAAGGAAGCAGCACGCCATCGCCGGAGGCTACCACTTCGGCATCGCTCGTGTGGAGGGTGGAGCGGGGTGGCGAGCAGAAGGGTTAGGGTTTGAGGGATGGGGATTGGGTTGGGGGGGGAGGCGGAGATGGAGATGGTGTTGGAGGAGGAGGTGTTCGTCGAAATGCGCGAGGGCCGAGGAGTGGAGGAAGCGAGAGCCGAGGGGAGCCTGTTGTGACTGTGAGATGGCTTGTTTGTGTCGCTTTTGTAGTCGGAGTCTCGGAGATGGCCTCCTGCTACTGATTAATGATTATGTTTCCATAATTCTGAATCAGACGCAACAATCATATACAAACCAAATAATTAATATCGTCCACTAGTTTCGTCGGTGAGACACTCGTGTCAACAGCATTAGCCTAGTGTGCATGCTAGTGTGTGTTTGGTACAGCATTCTGAAATTCACATGAGACGTACCGGAGTGGAGAGGATAATCTTAGCGGTGCTTGTAAATTTCTCATGGTGTAATCAAACTACCAATAGATGCTTGATTTGCGCTTGTAGATGAAGAACATCGACACCCCGCTTTGGAATGAAGCAATGCACAACACAAGAAAGCTGATAGTCGGATGAGGTTTGAACCTAGTACTGGTTCTAGCCACATCAAGTGAACAACAGCCACGTGACTTACCAAGTTGCATCTATCGTATTATTGAAGCAGCGCCGCACCTCTCGCCTCCAAGACAAACGTATGAATTTGATGGGACCTGTTTATTCTCAATCTATCTCCGTGGATATAGGTCAGGATACCTAAATTCTCAGCACGGATCCACAGGATGAGTTGGTAATTTGAGTTTCCCAAGACTTCAGAATGTAAGAAAATCCCGAGTTAACCATAGCCAATAGTTGTGGAGTTGGGCATAGGGTCTGTGACTGTGATTAGAATGCATGAACCATAGAACACAGGAACTGTGAATATAAGAAGAGCATAGGAATATAGTGGCAAAAACATTGAAATAGAAAACACAAGAAAACGAAAGACTAGACTTGGGCTGGGCTCTTGTTGGGCCACGTTGGGCTAAGGACTTACTTGACCTGAAGTTAGACCGAATGGGAACGAATGGGCGGGTCTAGTACTACTAATAACATCTGTAACTGGGCTACAGTTTTCAATAATCCATTGTCGTCTAGTCCGGTTAGGATACCTGGCTTTCACCCAGGCGACCCGGGTTCAAATCCCGGCAATGGAATGCTTTTTTCGCTTTCATATTACTCAGGAACTCGGAAGAGCGGCTTGAACCCCCAAGCACCTTGCAGTCCGTAAGCATGCATAACACCTTGCAGTCCGTAAGCATGCATACCAGATTTTACTATTAGTGAGACAAAGCAGGTTCAGAAATTAACTATGCAGTGAACACAAGGGCACAGAATACACTATCTGGGCAAGAACACACACGACGCTAATGGTATATTGTCTGTAAACATCAAGGCATTAACGTGTGTACTGTTTTTCTCACAAACGGTGAAAAGTGTAAGACTATCTACCGGCTCTACATCATTTTAGAAGGGGTTGTGGTGATCCGCTCTAGCCGCTGGCAACCATCTCGTGGATCTTGTCACTGACTTCGGGATCATCTGATCTGACCGTGAGTTTCATCGCCACTTCCTTGGGCCCACGGAGTCCAAATGATAACCTGACAAGAACGTTCGCGCCGCCGATAAACACGCCAGATAGAAGGCAAGTGTGAGATCTTGAGTTGTTTGGTACAGCCTCAGTACCCTGCCAAACATGAATAACAATTTAGCAACCTTTAATTTTTTAAAAACTCACACTTTGATATGTGCATCCCTCCGTACTGAACTGATGGCATAGTTATCGTTTACCATTATGCTGACTAATTGCCAATATATTCCAATGTAGCATACGCAGTTCATTCAAATGTTAGTATATACCAAGAACATCAACTAGCCAGTTATCTCACTGTCTCACTTGTTAATTGAATCACCCCATCTCCTATGAAAAGGTAGAATTCCAGCACCAACATGAATGTAAAGGCATAAGGTGGCATGTGATTCTTGGAATCAGCTTTAGTTCATGCTCCAAGAAACAACCAAGGATGAATAGGAAAAGTAGTAATCGCTTTTACGAGATTAGTTTAGAGAAGTGGAAGCTGACCTCGCACGGCTGCATGCCAAGGATACTAATGACAGCACTCACAGCCTCAGCCAAGCTCTCTCTAACCCCGAGTCCATACTCATCGACACGCTCACCTTCTGGGTCCATATTTTCCCAGGCATTCCTAAAGTTGGAGACTGCAACCCTCAGCATATAATCAGCCGACACAATCTCAAGGTCTTCGATCTGGTATTCATCCTCCACACCATCTTCATCAACCTCCCCTGAAGATGTGTCAACCTGACAATGGGCAACAACATCAAGTCAAAGAGCGATAAAACAACTATAATTAAACCCCAGAAGAAGGCACATGTTTATGTCTCATTTTTAAGTAAAAGACAATGACTTACAATTCCTTGAAGCCTAGAGCACTTTATTACATTATATTCCTAATTTATTTTACAATATTCCAGTTTTATGAAGAAAAGGCTTCTCATGAAGAATTCAAAACTCAGAAAAGGTGATACCACAATGCTACATATTGATCAAACTGTTTTAGACAAGAGGATTTTCCATATGGCCTAGACAGAATCACAGAAAACACCAAAAGTATACCCTAATCATATGATATAGACTTACTCATACTTGAATTAGTGGAATGTACAGGATCATTTTAGCCATACTAGAATCAAATAATACAAGGAGTATTATCACACTTACCTCTTTAACAGTGAACTTCAATACATTTGAAAATTTCCCAGTAGCAGGAACACATTCCGGCTTTTCAAAAGCAACAAAAATTTGCCCAGGTGAATCATAAGGCAAGCTTCTAAGAGACTTTGAACAAACTTCTGAAAACTCCTCAGCATCTGTGGCATCAGCATAAACAGTAACCTAAAAGAAACAACAGACATTTACCAAATCTTCAGTGAGTTGACAGCTATGCCTCCAAGAAAATGCTTAAAGGTTCGCTGCTTACATCCTCTAGCAGTTGTTCACGTATAGTGTTTGTACAGTTGTACTGCAATACAACATGGCTTTCATATATGTGCTTAACCACATTAACTGCATATTCGGTCTCTGCCTCTGTCAGCTCCACAGGTTCTGTGGACTGAGGAAAAGAGAGAAGTTTAGCATGTGTACTTGTCCAAAATCACTAAATAGTATTAACTCTGCAAACCTTGAAAAGCTTTCCGAACTCAGAGAACTCAGGAATGGACGAAAGCATCTTCTGATAAGCATCAACAGCTGAAACAGGTGCAGGGGCAGGAGCACCAGCAGGTGGCTTCTTTCCAGGGCCCTTTTTCTCTTGAAGTGGTTGTGACTTGACTTCTCTTGACACCAAAGAAATATCAAAAGGCTCCTCAGATGGTTCCTGTTAAGTTCTTGAAGATGTTAACATAGCATAGGGTATGTATTCACATAAAACATGCAAAATGTAATGCTCACTGTAAACATACATAGGTTCTTAGACTTGCTTCCAAATTGGCAAGTGGCACATCAAAAGATCCAAATAAAAATTCTTTCACATCCTTCTCAGTGTTACCCACAGCAACTTCACCATCAAGAGTTTGGAGAAAAAGTGTAGCACGATCACGAACCTACAAGTACAACAAAGGCCAATAAGACTTGTTATTGCCCAGATACATCATACAACAATGGCGTTTTTTAATGCCAAAGTGGCACCAAATAACAGGTGGCCCGCTAAATAAGAATTGTACACCTGATGAAAAACGTCCTTTGAGGTTTGCATGTCAGAAAAGGGAATGACAAAAATCAAGTGGATTTCCGAAGTTACCTCATCATCTGTGTCAAACAGGCACCGTCGCAAAAGAACAAAGATCCGAGGCTGAAAACATAAAAACAAAAATCCTAAATTAGCTAGGAATATGCAGGAACAGAAGTGGTGGACGAACTTGAAGAAAGGATCTATGATTGTATCGTACCTTCAAAGTATCGACTAAGGCACCAAACTTTGCCAATGTACTGACAGCACTAGCACGAACAGTGGTGTTTTCCAATATCACACGGTTGTAGATGTAGCGTATGTATCTGCTTGGATCTGATGTCCTTGGCCCTTCATTTCCCAAAAAGTGCAATATCTAGCAATAAAGAGAAAACAAGAATTAATTCTCTATTTTAAGTGTTGAACTAACAGGAACTCCTTTTCCTTACAACGAAACTCCCTCCCTTCCCCTATTTTAAGTGTTGAACTAACAGGAACTCCTTTTCCTTCCAACGAAATCCCCTCCCCTCCCTCTCTCTGGCAAAAAAACACCAATTGGCAAAGAGTTGATTCAGAAAAATTCCTCAGCAATTCCTCTTAACATCATGGTGAATGAGGAAGTATAATAGAAAAATCCCCCAAATATTGCTTAAGCACTTGAATCTATTAAATGCCATTCAGTACACCCATACGGTTGTATGCCTAATGGTAATACATACATATCTAGAAAGAAATGTGGGCAAACAATTTCATCAAGTGAATAGCAGACCGTAAACAGGACTATCCAGGTACAGTTTGAAGTTGATCAAGTGGTGTGAGCATCGAAAGGAAAACATTTGACCTCATCGGTTAAAAATTCCTACTTCAACAGAACCTCTCCTTGACAAACCTTTTGTAATCACAATATACTGTTCAAGCCACATTAATTTTCACTTTATCGTACAAACCGAAATTACCCTTTTAGGCTCTTTAGCTGCATTTGCCAGAGAAATAATGTTCTCCATGGCGGTGCTTAATTTTCTGACAGAGCAATACTTTTACTGTTCTAGCTATAAATGATGAAAAGGCCTTTTGTACACAATATTTGGGAAAGGATCAAACAATAACTACTTAGGCTCCAGCTGTGTTTTTTTTTCAGCGTAACCGGAAAAACCGGGATTTTCTCAGTGAAAATCGTTTATCTTGCTTTAAAAAAAACAATCAAATATGATGTTTGGAACATGTAATAGAAGCTAGAATGTACCTATTTCAATAGCTAATGCTTGCATTTGGGGGGTTTATGTGGGGGTAATTCAGGCCTTGAAGAAAAGATAGGGGACCGGTTCTGGAAAACCGGCATGGCTGGTAACCGCCGGTTTCCCAAACCCTGCCCACAGCTATCAGCCTATCATGTGAGGAATCAGCTTATCATGTGATGCAAAAGCTTCTGATCCACATGCACTTTTAGAGGTACCAAATTATTGGCATTAAACATTTTTACTATCCTAGTTATCGGTATGGTAATAATTGATAAGGCTCACTATATCCACAGCATTTTGAAACGATATCAAGTAATCACTACATGAAATGTGTACTTTAAGTTATAAAGGGACCTTTTATGCACATGTCTTTTGTTAAACATCAAACAAACTACAAAAGAAGACTGCTTAATTCATGAGAGCTAGGAGCTTGTATGTTAAGGAATCATTGCTTAATCAACAGTAACAATATAACAAATGTGATTACCTGACTAGAAAGATATGTGAATTCACAATCTTCGATGAACTCACACAGATGCAAAAGGCCAATTTCTTTGGCGTCTGGTATCTCACCGATCAGAGTAACTATAGAATCCACTATGGCCTTTTTATACTCAAAGCCCCCTTCTTCTCTCAAACTGTTACTCAGGAAATTAATCCTGTAGAAGAAAAACTAATCAAAACATAAGGCACTAAAAGAACATAAATGCTAAATCAACACCCTAGATGTTAACATACATCGAGCGATACTTCAGCGGGAACTTCAGGCACAGCGATCGTATAGCTTCAACGACAACTATCTTGAATTCATCTGCTATGTCTGACATAAAACTGGTAATTTGTTTCATGAGGCGATCCACACTTGTTTCATTGCCAGTTTTCAGAAGTGTAGTGATTGCCAGGGTCGCTATACTCCTGTTCTGGTCTGACATCAGACTTTCCAAGTCAACATTGCAGTTTGTCACTGCCAAAGGGCGTGTCATGGCAACCTACAATACAATGGGCAAATCAAGATATGGACATAGGACAAGAATGTTTTTTTCGTATATCAAGGCTTGATCAACATGCATGGATAAATAACCTTATTGAGTGTCCGGACAGCAGCAAATCGAAGCACAGGTTTGGATGAACACAAAAATAATTGTAACACGGTAATCGCTGGTGCTAATTCACGACTTGTGACATCCATCTCTGTTATTTTCCGCGCAGCCTCTAAAATCACCATTTCTGCTTTATGTCTGAGGCATGACTCCAGATAATCAAAAAATGGGCGATCGCCATTTTGTGTATTCATGCTCGACTCTCGTATTACCTGCCAAAATCACCCTTCCCTTTTCAGTAATCTACTTATTTCGCCAGGTTCCATATGAAGTAGATATGAGTTACCTGGCTCGTGTATCGAATTAGAAGACATTGTGCAAGAGGCGAGCGGACCGACCCCCTAGTCAAACTAGAAACCAGCTTGCTAACAGCCAAACGATCATTCTGTCTGATCTGCAAGTTGGAGAGAAAAATAACTAAACATCAAGTGTCTCAGGCTAACAGATATCATATCAAATTATTTATTGCTCATTCATAGCAAATGCAGGTTACTAAAACCTCTCCGTTTCTCTACACCACTATAGATTTTTGGACAACAAGTAAAAGAGAATTCAATGATAATCACAGATATTAGCCCAGTATAGGGTATGAGTACCACTGGCGAAGTGGATCCTATGAACAGGACACAGGCCACCAAAAATTTTAGTTCAGAAAAAACCCAAAATATCTAGATAATAGAATGTTGTTAAAGCCTCTAGTCCCTCAGGCTTATTTCTGTAAAAGTTTTTAACCTAAAAAATTCATCATTAGAACACTGATATACAGGGTTAGAATCAGCTGGTGCATAAGTTGTCCATGACTCGCGCTGGTAAACCAATCAATACCATGACGTATTTCCTCTCAGTATACTGCCCACTATATGACCTGGGCTGACAGTGGCTTCCTAAACTGAATCTATAAGCTAGCAAGTCAAACTGGATGCAGGGAATGATTCAGGGAGGTGACCTAACTTATCATGAAAGAAAGCTGTCCTCCTTAAACATTATTAAAAGAAAGAACGAAGAAAAGCTAGAAACTTTTACGCTAACAAGTGACAACCTGACATTGCATCCTTCATTATCATGTGTGGTTCAGTCAAATGATGCCATGCAGCCAAAGTGTTCTTCAATAGACGCATGCTTAAGCAGAGTAAGTATATGTTCTTTTTTATCAGATATTAGTAAAACACAACTTGCAACCTAAGTTGCTGTGCACAGCACCACAGAGAGCTTCTTTGATAGTACACAGGTAAACCCAGCAGTTCCATATGGTAGATCATAATGCATCCCAAAAGAAAGACTAAGGTATACCATAAGGTAGTTCACTCCAGTTCCAACAAAGACAGGAAAAGGCAAATGCTGCAAATAGCAAACAGTACAAATAGGCATTTCTAACCTATTGCATTGTCTTTTCAAAAGCTATACATTTGCTCTTGCCTCAAAATTTAATTGGCAAGGGTTTGACAAAACAAAATTTATACCTGGTGAAGAAGAGCAAGACCATGAAATTGCACAAGAGCAGCTCTTGATTGAACAGCTTCCTGCACTTCGTTGCTCCATCTTTTTACAATTTCTGGATTTGCCTATACAAAAAAAATTATTGTTAGGTGCCTTTAAATAAGAAATAGAAATTTTTCGGTACAGAACTATAGCAGTACCTGAAACAGGTGGATGCCACTAACAAGAGCAGCACTAGCAACCACGGGGTTTTTGTCAACGATAGCTTGCTTCAAATATCTCTCAATTTGAGTAAGGAGGGTGCCGTCAATTATTCTACAAAGAACCCTAATAGCGTTGGCACGGTACATGTCTGTCTTGCTGTTCATATCTTTCATCAATGAGCTTGTGACTATGATAACCTGTTGTAGGCACAACAACTCAAACTTAGAACTACAAGACATGAAACCGACAAATATCCAAATTTATACATCTGAAAACAGCGTTCCTTTGACCTCATCTGATGATGGAGAAAGCTCTTTGATCATTAAATACACCAGCCTCCTAAGACCAGCATCACTGGACTGGAATAACTTAGTTACCGCAAAGAAAACTTCTGTGGCCTCAACCTGCAGCAGAAACATATCCATCAGGGAATAAAACAAACATAACACAATTGGATCTTAAAAATAGCAAGCATAGCACACTTGAATCCGCTCTTCTGTTCCTTAGATCAACAACGTACTTTGCACTGATGCATATTACATTGTTAAATCCAAATTTACTGCAAAGCGGCATAATTTGGTTACACAAGACGTAAAGGTGTGAAAAGTAGCACAAAAAAAAAACTCTGCAGATGGTACCTTTGTGAATGTCTCTCCTTGATTAAGTGAATACAATAGCTTGGTGATGACCTGCAAAATTCCAAGAGAGATATCAAGCAAAGAGCAAAGCCATTAGAATAAGAGAGCGAAAATATAAAGCTCAATGTACTATCAGAATGAATGCGAAAAATGAGAGCGATTGAATGTGAGCAACACTTACTTGTGAGCACCGTCTGGCATCAAGCTGAGGATCATGGAAAGCCCGTGCCTCCTGCAGAACAGCCCCTTTCTCAATCCCAAAAAATGGTGAGTACTCAACTGCAAAAGCATCCACACGGTTAATGAACATGTAATAAATCGAAAGCATTTGTTTACACTGAATTGAATCTAAAAACATAAGAGATAGAACCCTTTCAATGTAAGATCAAACTTCAACTCAGTATCAAAAACAACCATGAACCATCCATCTTGAAGCCCAAGTGTTCAAGAAAAAACCTTATAGTCCTAGATGTATAATATTATCTCTAGCATTTTCATTTCATGTTTATATGAGTTGAAGCTTGTGGATGCCCTTTCTCTTTCTCTCGTGTAATCTATTGGTGTTGATTCCCTGAATTTTTGTGTCTAATTTCTTTCGTGATGCCTGCTGTAGTAACATAGTATGATTTGTATAGGATAAACTTCTTGTGTCTCTGAATCTTTTTCAAGGCAAAAAGGTCTCAAATGGAGCAGCGAATATCATTCATAAGCTAGTCTGATATTATAGATTTTTGCCAGCGTAGACATGTTACAAATCTTAACTAATAAAAGAAATGGTTTATCCTCGGGATTCTAATTATGTCCTCACAATACCATCAAGATATGCAAAATATGCCATTTCTCATGATGCATCGGATACGTCAACGTCGCAAATGAGTGCTACATCCATGGATAGTTTCCGTGATGACCTTCTTATTCCATGAAAATTGAATAAAGTCTGAGTACGTTTCCTGTCTAGTGATCTGCGTAACAAGCATTACAAGACACAATTGAAGTATTTGTACAAGGGGTAGCTTAGTCTATTCGCCTCTAATCCCCCCTCATATGATTTTTGGAGTCAACCTACCAGCCAAATACTTTCAATAGACAGCTCCAGATTCTCAGAGAAGTGGATTATCAGAGAATCAGGAGCAGAATCTGGAAAACGAGAATCTAGGGCTCTACTAAACATGGCCTAATAATAAATTGCCTAACTAATAGATAATACAAAACACCTAATAGATAGAATCATAAATAATAAATCTTTCCTAATAAAAAAGAAAGAGGAAGCTAACGAGCACGCACGCATATCGCGCAGAGAAAGAGGAAGCTAACGAGCACGCACGCATATCGCGCAACTCGGTTCGGCTTTGCGCTCAAGACGCACGCATATCGCGCAACTTCGGTTCGCTGCGCTTCAAGACGACGATATCGCGGACGCGAGTAACCAGCAGCGCTACCGCTGGGATCGAGAATGCACGCGAGAAGTCGAGTCGTCTGTCCAACTCAATGGAACCAACCTCACACATCCAGACCTTTGATGCAAATTTAGACCCAGAGAATCTAATACAAACCCATCTCAACCTACAGACATGCCTATCAAACGAGATCAATCTTTGGCTGCACATGCAGGACAATCAGAAATGCCTTGTTTAAAAGGTTTAGGCTGGCTGGGTTGCAAAATGTGCCACCACAATTTGATTGAATCATGAACATCATATGGGAAATTTCATGCACTTGAAACAAAAATATTTGAAATGTGGAAATTTGATCTTTCTGCGATAAATCAAACAATATTGTTTTCCAAAGATATATGCAAGAAATCCAATTGCTCTAGCCAAAAATTTGTAAGAAGCTCAACTGAAAATTTTGGGAATTGCATGTATTTACCAGTATGCGCTTTTGTGATGCACACGCCATGCTAAAGGGCACAGCCACACCAACATTTTTTTAAAACAAGGACAGGCAACATGCAGTCACGAGGAAAATTTCCAATCAGTATATCACATTTGTGTTACACAAAAAGGACTAATCGTACACCCCACAGCATAGCACTAAGCCCCACTTAACACAGACCGCACACTGATATATGAACAAAACCACAAGCAATTCATGGTTTTCACATCCTGTCAACTATGAAAATTGTCTGCAGCACAGATCCACGGTGTCTCTCAGATGGATCAACCAGTAATCAGATATAAGCTCTAATTGCAACATCAATCCCCTGGTTCACGCAAGAAAGGTAAAAACCAATTGTGTAGAGAATGATATGCTCTGAAGTTTAGGGCAAAACCACATCTAACCAGCTTGCGAGATCCTATTAGCAAAAGCATACAAATCTTATCCTTCTAATTGGAAAAGGACCCCAAATAAGCTAAGGAACGGATCTAGATACAAACTCCGCGCAGCTCTCCCGCCCAAATTCCGATCCAAACCCCGCGAACGACCACACGAAGACCGCCGCTCTCACCAGCGGAGCGTCACCGCCGCTACCAACGCAACCAACAACAACTCGCGCGGGACACACGACGGGAGATCCGCGGCGAGATCGGGCCAGATCCGGCATTACTGTCGGCAGCAGCTCACCCAGATCGTAGCACAGCCGAGCCAAAGCAGAGAGCAACGGTAGGGGAACGCGAGGAGGAGGAGGAGGAGGGACGGGGTAGGGTTTAGGGGGGAGGAAAGAGAAAACTCACTGTCGGAGTCGTCGTCGTCCTTCTTCATGTAGGGCTGCGCCATCTCCGGGTCGGCGAGGTCACCGGCGAGGGAGCGAGGCATGTGTCGCTTTTAATGGTGGAACCGGCCGCACCGAGCCGACGTGGTGGGTACTTTGAGGGCTTGGTGAGGCTTCGAGTGGAAGAAGCTTTTTCCGCCCGGATCCTACGTACGGCACCGATGGCCGTGCGGAGGTGGTGGCCTGGGCGGGGGCAATTTTCGGTTACAGGTGGGGCCAACAACATACATTACTCGCCGTGGAAGAAACTCTCGGAGCAGTGCCGGTCAAATTGGCGGTTGGTTGTGTCGTGTCGTTTCACGGGGCGGAGAGGTGGTTTTTATCGGTATGTGCTTGGTCTGTATGAGTACGTCTAGTCTTATAGATTTTTTTTTGGACCACTTAGCTTTTTAAATCTGAAAAAACAGTAAAATAAAAAATATTGAATTCATAAATAGATATAAAAATTATTAAAAAAGATAAACATATTAAAAATGTGAAAAAGAGCTTTATTAATATTCAAATGGCTACCTTGTTAAAACTGTACCAGTTAAAAACTCAACATAAGAAAACTTTGGCAAAAGAAAAGGAGCACAACATATAGCTCTACATATATCCTGATTCTACATGTTGTTATCTAGGTACAGATTTTTTAACACTCCCGACAACTGTGAATTTTCCACAGTATTGTATTCGTGAATCAGATTGTCCTCAATCCTTCATAGTTAGTATCTCAATCATCTCACTTGTGAAATTTGTTCTTCTCTCCTCTAATATTCTTCTAGAAAGACTGAAAACAGACTCAGAGAAACCGTCGATACAGAAACAGTTAACACATCATGCGCAAGTATGGATAGCACGAGATATGTTAACTTATGGGCTTGCCATCATTGAAAAAATTCGAAGCCTTCTGAGTTGAAATTAACCGTATCGTTGTTCAGATAGATGGATAGTTCACCACTCCTTAGGGTTCTTAGCTGAGCAGGTAGTGTTGTAGAAGAAGAAGATCTGGGCCTGGAGGAAGAGACACCGAAGATCTTGCCCCACATATTTGTCTTGCTACTTGAGACGGGGGTTACTAGAGGTCGTTGCGAGCAGACTCTCCGAAACTTATTTTTTATACCTTTGGTAAACCTCGTATAACCGAGAACGAACTTCTGCAAAATAGTTAGTATAGTATAGCCCAGTAGCATCACTAAGAAGATCAAGTACACTACCAAATGCATCAATTTTACCTCTAGGATCTAAAAGAAATACAAATGCATATAGGTCAGATATTTCTCTCCAATATTTAAGGTATTTAGTTTTCATATCAACAATAGCATCACGTAAAACTAAGTAATTTTCATACATGTTCAATTGAGTAGCAATTTGTAAAATACTATGCATAATGATAGGAGATGTTGGATAGTAGATAGAGGACAAAGCAACAATGGTCTCATAAATTTTTTCTAAAAATAGCAGTATCTTCTCAGCAACGAACCAATGCTGCTTAGTCAATAGTATACTATCGTCAGTGCTATGATAGTGTGTTTGAATAAAAAAAAATGATCTTATATGGTACAATACTCTTAAGCATCAGGTAAGTAGAGTTTCATCTTACCTTCATGTCCAAATCGAACTTTCTTTGACGCACACCTATCGCCCTGCATATGTTCTTATATTGTGATATTCTTATGTTAGAATTATTCAAGAAATAAATCGCATCACGGAAAACTTTAATATACAGACTCAACATCTTCAAACCACATTTGACTATAAGGTTAATATGACAAGCGCATCGTTGATGTAGCAAGAAGGAATCGATGTATGTACTCAACACATGAGTAAGAATATCAATGACCCTAGAGTTCGAAGAAATGCTGTCTAAAGTAATTGAGAATATTTTGTCTGTAAGACCAAAGTCTTTCACGACTTTGATAATATAGTCCACAATATTCTCACCCGTGTGTGATACATCAATTAATTTTAAACCTATAATTCTTTTCTCCATTACCCAGTCGTCATTAACATAATGAGCAACTACACTAAGATAATCCTCCCTAGCCTGACCACTCCATATGTCCGAGGTCAGAGCCACTGAAAATGTGCATGTACTAAATAGTTCTTTTATTTTATTACGACGTTCATTGTAGTATTTTACTAGATCCCTAGTTGTTGTCTGTCTAGAAACGAAAGAAAATCTAGGATTATGCGCAATCCAAATGCAATTATGGAAAGCAACAGACTCCCCAAACACTAACAGTAAATCCACGAAGCAATTAAACGACAGAGAGATTGACGGGCTACCTCAGGAACGTAGTCGCAGCTACGTACCGTATCGTTGGGACTATACTGCAGCTGCGTCTGCCTCATCATCAATCCTTACTTGGCTCGACATCTTGTAGCATGTCTAAGCAAGTGCCTCGTTTCACCTGTAGACCTTACAGAAAATTCATTGCGATAAATTTTGTAAATTGCATTTGGTACCTCATTTCTCTGTGCGTCTTACTTGGTTGTCCTGTTGAAATTCTCCCACACTCCCGATGTAGACGACCTCGACCTCCTTGCTCCGGCGGTCGCCAACGTAGATGCTGATGTGGAACCTGATGACATTGCTCCAACTGGCCCTTCCAGTTGTCTTGACGTAGCCGCAACCGCCTCCATGGATGCAACCTCCTCCGGTGAAAGTCTGTAATCACCAAGAGCAAAGCTATCGTAACTAACCATAACGAAAACTGCAAAATCAAAACTAACACTATTATTACTAAAAGTATGCAAAAAAATAGTATTATACCTATTTTGCTGACTTGCTACCAAATTGAATTTACCTAAATTTGGCATAATTTTTTTTCAATTTTGCCAAATTAGCTTAACACGAATTTGAATTTACACAACATAATTTCAAAGAGAGAATGAGTAATGGAGGGGTGCTAAATGAGGGGGTATGGTGGCTATTTATAGATAAATTTTAGGATTTTTTTAAAATATTTTTGCTATTTTTTTTAAAGCCAAACAAGAAAAAACACCAACGGCCAGATTTAAGTCAGGCCTTGACATGCCAGGCACGGCCCACAAGCCCGCCTACCCTGGTGCCCCTGCCCGGCCTGCCCTGCCCCTACCTGGCTGCTCGCTCTGACCCTCATCCTCCTTTGCCTCGTCACCGCCTCGATCACCCCCTGCGTGCAAGATGATTTACAAAGGGCCAAGATAGACACACAGGCGACAGGCGCATGCGGCACGTCACGGCGGCGCCCTCCACTCTATCTCCTCTACCTTCCTCCCCGGGCAGGCCTCACAGCCCCCGTCGCCTTCTCCTTCCTCCGCACCGGCAACGCCCTGCACTCCTCCCTCTTGGCCTCTGCCCTCTTCTCCCTCCGCTCCGGCCTCCGGTAGTCCAGCCGTGGCCTCTGCCCCCCTCACCTCCTCTCTTCCCTTCCTGAGCTGGCCGCACCGCCCTCCTCCTCTCCTCCTCCTCCCTTCCCGAGCCAGCCCCGATGCCATCTCCTTCCTCCGAGTCACCGCCGCCATCGTCCTCCCTTCCTCACCATCGTCGCCCATGCGGCCTCCCTTGGCCTCTTCGCAATCGGGCTACACGATGGTGCTGGCCTCATGTCGTGCTTGGCACGACCCGACACTGTTCAATTTTATGACTTGGGTCTTGAGCTCTTTGTTTTCCTCTATAAGGTTAGTATCACAAGATATAGAGAAAATAAAAGTATCCATTTTTAAGCAACAAAGTATATCAAGCAAATCATCACACGAAGTGGATATACTAACCTTAGATGTAATGCAAGAGTTAGCAGTGGCATGTCATCTAATAAACAACATGTTATTCCTATATTCACTTTGGACTTATTGAGCTCATTTTGGAGGAGAGTTTCATATTCATCTTTTAGAACATCATAATTATTTTAAAGTAAGACATACTCTTTCTTTAAAACTTTGAATTTTGATTTCTCCTTTTATAAATACTCATTGAGCTCCTCAAGCGTATCCATTAACTCATCATATGAAGGCTCATCATCATCATTTACCTTCTTATTGCTTTTTCCCATGAAGCAATGAGGTGATGTGGATAGAGTTGATGACTCCTCATTGTCGGAGCTAAAAGTAGAGTATTCTTCTCCCGACATCCACTCTTCTATGCAATCATCATTGATTGAGGTAGACCTTTCATAATTATCTTAAAGATAGGTCCACATCTCGTGAACATTTTTTAGATTGCATATGACATCAAATATCTCTATACTCAAAGCACCAAATAAAGCGTTAGTAGCTTGAGTATCGAGATATGAGCATTTCTCTTCCTCAATGGTTGGAGCAAGAAGATCCTTTAGGGGAGAAAAGCTCACATCTACGATCCACCAAATTTTAGGGCTCGTGGTCTTAAAATAACAAGACATACAAATTTTTCAAATATTATAATTTGTGTCATCAAATAAAGTTGTCTCACCAAGGTATACTATATCACTAGTCGCCATCCTTTATTCTCTAGACGGTTAAGTCTAATAAATAAGAGACCAAACTCTGATACCACTTGTAAGATCGAGGAGACCGACTAAAGGGGGTGAATAGGCGGTTTTAAAAATCTTTTGGCTAAAACCAATTTCTAATACAGAAAGTAACAACAATTCGGTTTTGCACAATTAAAACCTAAATCAACTAGTCTTTACTAAGTGCACTAACAAATCTAAGACTATTTATAATGATATCAAACAAGCAAATACATGTGAGCAATTTAATTCTATAAAAGTAAATTACAATAGAGTAAAGCACATGAAGGCAAACCACACGGATGTTTTACCATGGTGTTCGGAGACTTGCCGATCTCCCCTAATCAAGGTTGGACCGGCTCCACAAATTGAGCCAACACCTCTTAGGTAAGTCCAACCACTTGGACCGGCCCAACATGAACCAACACCTCGATCCACTCGGGGTTGCTCTCCCTCCACTCTGAAGATGGCGAACACCAAACCACTCACAACCGCTCGGGTCTTCTCACAACCTTCTTTGAGAAGATCACCGGCGCAACTTCTCCAAACCATCTAGGTGTCGACAAACACTAAGAGTAACAAGTCGAAGATGCTCACTTGAACAAATTAATTGTCAAAGCTCAAGTGGATACACAATCCACTACCTAGTGTTATACCTATTGTTTGGTCTCAATTTGATAAAAATATGAAAATCAAAGAGGTGTGCATTTGACATGATATTCTTATATCTTGTTGCATTCCTCAGATCCAAAATATAGGTTGAAATCCACCAAAAGTCTAACTTTAATATGTGCATATATTTTTATTACACATTCGTATATGCACACATTTAGAGGGAATACACTCTATATTTTGTGGTTTCATTGCTATTGATCCATATTCCTTTATTCCCTTATATTAAGGATCTTTACTTTGAAATATATCCCTTGAGTATATAAAACTTGTGTAGTTCATATATACTTATATTGCTTTATATTCAATTATTTGTTATTGTCATGGTCATCATCAATTACCAAAGAGGGAAAGATTGAAGTATCTTGATCTACCATTATGAGTTAATGGTATGTTGTGGTAATTAATGACAATCATATTGTGGAATTAACATTTTCCATGAGTGGGTGAAATAGGTTGAGTTCTAAAATAATGATGACTTGGGATGACATCATGAGTTGATCGGCATCAAGTCAAAGTTAAAGAAGAGGATGTATCATGTGTTGATGCATATCAAGATCTCGAAGAGAAGATGATCATGAGTTGATCATTAAGTCAAGAGAAGTCTCATCATGTGTTGATGGAGGGCACGTGAAGAAGATCATCATGTGTTGATGATATTCAAGTCAAGATTCGGGATAAAGATGTCATCGTGTGTTGATGAGCATCAAGATAAGATTCTGAAGTGA
Organism: Hsuehochloa calcarea; assembly: GCA_036346395.1. Taxonomy (NCBI): domain Eukaryota; kingdom Viridiplantae; phylum Streptophyta; class Magnoliopsida; order Poales; family Poaceae; genus Hsuehochloa; species Hsuehochloa calcarea. The sequence goes on from CM070597.1 coordinate 37,041,892, forward strand.
AGAAGATCATCATGTGTTAATGATATTCAAGTCAGGAACCCGGACTTGAAGTGAAGATATGTGTCATCAAGCTTCAAGAGGATATACAAGGCAAAGGTATGACTAGCTAGGACTAAGGATGTGTTCCTAGTCTTTTACCAGTCTTGGTGCTTGGTTGGAGACCGGATTGCTAGCATAGACCTAGCAAAAGTTATTTGTTTTTGAAATTCATCTAAAATACTATCTTGACTTAAGTGGTCAGTTTCTAGCACTTAAGTGAGTTTTGCCATTTGAGCCAAATTTATTCACATGAATAGGTCCATAATGGTATTAATTACTCATATATACAATTTGAATCCTTTAAAATTTATCATATGCTCAATTTGGCATATTTGAAGAAGTTTCGTGAAAAATTACTTTTATTCGATTATCTTGATGTATTTGTGAAAAACATATCTTGGATAAGGATACAATAAAATGCATAAATCATAGCATAAGACATTAATCATTCAAGAGTTCAAAACAAATCTAAAAGCATTCAAGATTTAATATGCTTACACAAGATATTCCAAAAGAGAAAATATGTTTATCCTTACAAAACAAGGTCTATCGACTTAAATATGAAAGATACTATGACTAGGAAGGATGAGCCTCTGACGAAGATGGATGATGACCACGCTAAGTGAAGGAAGGAGGACGACGACCACATCCATACCTCTGATACACAAGAGGCACCTACTGCTGCTAAAACTCTGTGAATCTCTCATCCAAGCGTGTGACCTTTGAGTCCATTTCATGAAATCTCACGTTCAAACCTTCTGCCATGGCTCTAGTCTCAACCTGAACTTTATGTATCTGATCAAACCTGGTATCCATGCGATCAAAGCTTGACTGAAGACGAAGGAGGGCTGTGATGACTGGAACTTGCTCCTGACGATCTTGCTCTAGTCTTATTATTTTTTGTAATTTTTTTGGAAATGCGTTAAAGTGTCAGCGTAGTTCAGAATGCAAAATCATAGCAGACAATGTACTGTGAAGTAGAGAATGCGAGTTTGGCGGCATAATGACACAAAAAGCCCCCCTTCGGAGCGAAATGGGAAAAAATGGGTTTAGGATTGTCATGTGCGATGTTGTCTAGATTGCATTGTTTGTAGAACCGATTCCTTCGGGAAAAGATTACGTAATATTTGACAGACCAAATATTAGGAAAAAAGATGTAAGTTTGAAAGAGTTCATAATTTAATTATGAAATACATGGTGCACAAGGTTTGGTTATGTACATTACAAACACCAACATGCACGAATAAACAAACCGAAATACACCTACGATACATATGCGCCTTTTTAGAATATGGAAAAAGGTTGATTAGAACGAAATCGATAAATCGTGGAGGCCCATTGGTCCCTTCCCCTTGTGTCTAGTCTGCCCGCGGTGGTGGCCAGTCTCGAAGTTAGTTATGTTCTGCGAGATGGGCTGGACAATTGAATGATGTTAGCATAGCACAACGTAGGGCTAAATTAATAATCATGATGCAAACTGAGAATAACTTACCTCTTCGATCCGAACTGCACCCGGACGATAGGTAGTGCTAGAACGGCCGCTAGTCTTATTAGAAGGAGCCTTCCCCTTGTGCGCCACACGCTCGGGCTCCTCCGGTGCCTTTTTAGTAGGGTTGGGGTCGAGTACGTAAGGTTTTCAACGTTTGAAGGTCTCGGCTCGTATAGCATAGTTCATCATGTACTTATGCTGGATGAACATCCTATCGTATATATCCAGGCCGTCGATCCATTGTAAGAAGTTGCATCGCATCTTCGGCTGCCATTATGCACAGGTGTAGTTAGGGATTTGTGTAATGGAACTTAAGATGTGAAAAATTTATGTGTGTGCAAGATACTCTTACAAGATGGTGACCGCACGTGTAGTACGCCCGGGTACCCGTCGCCGGGTATGTGGATTGGATGATCTTTGCTGGTTCTTCGAACACACATTGCGGGTGTGGGAACTCCAGTGATATCGGCGCATCCTTCATAGAATTATTTGCGTAGGGTTTAGCTATCTCGGCAAGCCACTTGTGCTTCCGCAGGATCCTCGTGTAGAAGCTCGCTGAGTCCTCCATCTCCTTCCTCTCAGTTGTGTGAACCAAGCTTTGGTGAGGTGTTGGGTGTGGTATGTAGTGTTATCTTGCAGCTCTCTTCTCCCTCCTTTTATAAAAGGGATTTTTTGACCTAAAAAGGGGGTGTGTCCTAGTATGGTCTTTTCGATTTGAAAAGGTGGCATCGCATTGTATTATCATCTTAGTCTGCAAAAGTGACAACATGTGAAGTGGCAGGGTGCGGTCGTTTCGGTCTGAAAAGGTGGTGTGGTGGAGTGTGGTCTTGTCGGTCTAAAAAGTTAGCGTCGCAGTGTGTTGTCATATCGATCTGCAAAAGTGGCAGCGTGTGGTAGGACAGGGTGCGGTCGTTTCGATTTGAAAAGGTGGTGTGGCTGAGTGTGGTCTTATCGATATGAAAACGTAGCATCGCAATGTGTTGTAATATCGATATGCAAAAGTGGTAGCGTGTGACATGACAGGGCGCTGCCTTTTTTATTTGAAAAGGTGGCGTGGTGGTGTAAAGGCTACAAACAGGGTGGTGTGGGGTGTCACAATGCTGACTCCCTCACATGGTCAAAGTGTGCACACAAAAAAAAATCGAAACATGAGACTAGCGTAATATAAGTAGTTCAGAAATTAATATTTACATGGCATGACTGATATTTATAAGAACAAATATCTACTCACTAGCCCTCTTGGGGGTGTACCCCGCGTGTCACCCTGGCCTCGTTCGGGGCGACTGCTGTCGCTGGTGCGAGTACCTCAAAGGCTCAGGCGGCCGAGGTATCCGACCGACGCGAGTAGCCTGAGGGGGTGTCGCGAGGGGGTCCTGCGTCAGTTAGCTCGATCCGGGCGCATCGTGCAGCTGTGAAGCCCCCACGGACACCTGTTTGCCATGCTAGTCTAAGTTGAAGTCCCCGGAGTGTGACTCCTCATGCGTCAATAACCGGGTCAAACAACTCGTATGGTCACTGCGTAGCGTATCCTAGGTTCGTCATACCTGAAAATCCAGTGCATACATTGTAAAACTAATAAACATATACATAAAGTAATAAGAAGTGGTATTAATAAAATAATTACCGTGCACAAATAGAAAATAAATTTAAGTTGGGATTAAGTTGATTAAGTTATACAAACCCTACTAACCTATTATGCAATTTTTACATATATTTTATAGGAATGTTGCTATTTCTCTAGTTTAAAAAGTATTTTCGGCAATAACAGAATAATTATTACGCACAAACGACAATCATAATTATGTTGGGATTATTTTTATTAGACTTTACAAACCTTACTAAGCTACTATATAACTTTTGCATATTTTTAATAGGTATCTTGCTACTTTCTTTGTTTAACAAGTGTCTGTAGTATTTTTTAAATATTTATCATGTGCAAATAAAAATAATAAATAAAGTTCATAATCTTTTAATTTAGCTCTACGTAACCTATGTAGCAACTCTGGATTTTCTTTACGATTTTAAGATGTGTCATGCTATTTTACAAGTTTAAAAAGTATTTTCAGTACTAACAAAATAATTACCGCACACAAACAGAAATCTAAATTAGATTGGGATTATTTAAATGAGGCTCTATAAACCGTACTAAGCTACTCTGCAATTTTTATAGATTTGCAATAGGTATCTTATTACTTTTCTTGTTTAAAAAGTGTCACTAGCATTTTTTTAATATTTAATGTATGCAAATGGAAACAAAAAATAAAGATCATAATATTTTAATTTATCTCTACGTAACCTATGTAACAACTCCAGTTTTACTTTTACAAATTAAGATGTGTAATGCTATTTTCTTAGTTTTAAAAGAATTTTCAGCATTAACAGAATAATTATCGCTCACAAATAGAAACCAAAATTAAGCTTTAATTATTTTGATTAAGCTCTACCTACCCTACTTAGCTACTCTGTAATTTTTACAGATTTTGAATAAACATCTTCCTATTTTTGCAGATTTATTATCAATTATTCGAGTACTGCAACATAAATAATGTATGCACGATGAACTAAACTATACATAGATAAAATGATGTACTACATAAAACAACTAAAATTATCTAATCTATTGAATTGTATGCCGCTATTTTTTTTTGCTAACCGATAATATTTTGGTTTTTGAAATAATATACGAAGTTGTAAAAATATGTACATGCAAAATGGCCAACGAGTTGTGATGCTCTGTCTCTCTCTCATCCGTTACGAACTGGTAGGGCCACGCCTCTTCTCCTCCTCCCTCTTCCTCCTCTCTTCTTTTTTTTTCTGGAATTAAAATGATATTTTTCATCGATTTTTGAGATTTAAATAGCTAGATCCTGTCGCCAGTTGAACTGACGACAGGAGCCCGTAGTTTTCTGCCACCATTTCAACTGGCGATAAGAATACTATTCACTATCAATCCCCAGTTGAAACAACGATAGGAAGGTGGACTGACGACAGGCAGTAAAAGGGTCACTGTCGCCAATTAGAATGACGATAGGAGCCTATCGCCACCTATTTTTGTAATTTTTTTTGACTATCTAATTTTGTAACTATTTTAAAAAAAATATTATTTTTCCCTCGAAAAGACGGAGAATGCTTGTAAAACTTACGAATACAAAACACGGGGAAAAAATACATGAATAAGTCCCTTGGATTAATCGCGGGAAAAAATTATAGACTTTGAAATCTGTATATGTCACATTGAAACCTTCGAGGGAAATTCTCCAGGAGTAAATACCCCTTTTCTGTTTTCCTCCAAACGAATAGGAATAGTGAGAAATTCCAAAAGAATATAATGGGCCGATCCTCCGTTCCAAACACCCTAATAAAATGATCCTTTGAATTGCAATTCCTCCACTTATCCTATAATCCAACCATGCCCTAAGTACGGTGAATCCTAAATACATGATCGTGGGTGTGATTTCTTTTCTTTTTCCTCTCCTTACACAGAAACCCAAGCGACAAGAACTAACTCACCTCATTGACACAACCAAAAGTACCCTTGATTCATCTCAAAGGGGGAAAAAGAAACCCTCTTTTGATCCTAAGAATTGGGCCTGAAATCTTCTTAAGACACTTTCTGTGTCAAATGCTTATGACTTTTAACTCTTATTGGCTGACTGTACGAGGCTCGCCCAGGTTCACATATGCACTTTATGCAGTATAGCTAAGTGGCTGTTTGCTTCTATTGGCCAACTAGATCCGACTCCTTATGAAAAAAATATATGCCCTTTTCGAATCTGGGTGTAAGAGAAGCTCAAGTTGAGTGTGCAAGTGAGCCAGGCCTACCCAACAGCATTATTATATAAGTAACTAGTGTGAATTGGGTTCTTAAATACATAATAAGGTAGAAGCTCAAATATAAAGTATAATAAATTAATCAAGTTCCTCGCAAAAATTGAAGTATAATTAAGTTTCAATAAAGGGCATTAAAGTGCAATAGATCAAATACTTTCCTTTTCGAGCTTTTTTATTTTAAATAATACCTTTTTAAAAAATTGCATAAAAAAATAAAAAAATTATAAAACTAGATCTCAGTCGCCAATTCAATTAGCGACAGAAAGCTATCACAGTTTTAATTGGTGACAACAACTCTATCGCCCCTCTGTTGCCGATTGAATTAGCGACGAAGACTTTTTCAATTGCATATGCCCCCTTTAGACAAAAGTAATTCAGAGATTTAATCACTGTCACTAATTGTGACAGGTCCCTGCCACCAATTCAATTAGCGATAGAGAGCTGAACTGGCGACATGGCCTTGTTCCATGGGCGACAGATGTCTAATGTTATATATAAAAGAAAATAATTATTTATTTCTATAATTCTTTTTTTTTTTAAAAAAAATTCTTCCCTTTTCTACGTAACACATTTTCTACTTACATTGTACACTCAATTAAACAGCATCTCATGCATAAATGATTCATGCAACTAACCAAACGACCATAATTTGCATCTTCTGTCGCTTAAACACGAGTGACCCATTGCGCCAGCCACAATGCAACTATGCAAGCAACCAATCACCCCCAATAGATGATGCTCCTAATGGCGTGTTTGGTTAGTGCCACGTTTTGACACATTTGAGTTAAGCACATTTGACTTTCTATAACACTTGTTTGGTTTGCGTTATACTATAAACTACAGTATATCATAATTTCTTAGCATCCTACCCCACTCGTGACCGCCAATTTGGATGCCACAAAAAGTGTGGATTGCCACACTTTAGCAAAAAGTTTGTGGAAGTGGTAACATCCATACAAACAATATCACATTACATAAAAGTAGGTAGATACATCAATTGCACGATAATACAACAATCATTACAAGTATTAAAGCAGTACATCAAGCATCGAGCATGCATGTATATCTCATATATACCCAGTAATCAATTTCTATTACCTGTCCATCTTACAAACTTATATTACCGAAGAACTCTCAAATGCCTCTCAAAGGATTGGTTAGTGCTGCCGTCGGGTCGCCTCCGCTGACTCGGCGCTCGACTGAGACGGGTTCAGGCCGTACTCGCTCGTCCCACTGTACTCGTTGCTGTACTCGCCGCTCTCGAAGGCGACCTTCCTGAACTTACTAATGTTCGACGCGTAGTTGCCGGAGTCGTACTCCGACCCGGAGCTAAACATCATGCTCTGCCCAGGCTTCACCCCTTCGTTCAGATCGTCCAGCGACGCGTCGCCCTCCAGAGCACGAACAATCTACACAGAGAACAGTGAAAGAATTATTGTTCTAAGTAACGCATTATTTCGAAGAAAATGGCATTGAGGAATGGGAATGTTGTTCTTTTCACCTGTTTCATCTTCGGGCGGCGCTTGGCGGAGTGGCGGACGGCGGCGGCGGCGCAGGCGGCCATGCGCTTCAGCTCCAACCGGTCGACCTTGTTCTCCAGGCGCGGGTCGGCCAACTCGTCGAAGTTGCCGTCTTCGGATAAAGCGCGCGCCAAGAGGGGCCTTGCCTGTCGCGACCAGGCGAATGGTCGGCGTGTCAGGAACGAGCGTAACATACAGAGAAAGCTACGAGAAGATGATTTTGGAGGGGGGAGAGCAGCTAACCCAATCGACCAAGCTGTCTTCCATGTAGTTTGTGGGATCGACCGGTCGCCGGCCGGTGATCAGCTCGAGCAGCATGACGCCGAAGGAGAAGACGTCTGATTTGTCCGTGAGCTTGCCGCTCGAGGCGTACTCGGGGGCCAAGTACCTACACACGCATGCAAACAGCAGAAAGCCAGTCATGTGTGCGCTTTGCCAACTTCGTTTCACGTCCACCAAAATGCGGCAATTGCTGCTGTGCTCACCCGAAAGTTCCCATGACGCGCGTGGAGACGTGTGTGTTGGTGTCCGTGGTTAACTTGGCCAACCCAAAATCCGCAACCTACGTACATTCAGACATTTTTAAAAAAAAAAAAATATCCCAATCTTATATATCTGGTGCAGTGTTAATTCAAACACGTGCCCGCGTCAAGTTGCTAGGCTTCGATTAGTTACCTGCGCCTCGAAATTCTCGTCCAAAAGAATGTTAGCCGCCTTGATGTCACGGTGGATGATCCTAGGGTGGCCTTAACACGTCACACCACAAACAATCAACAAATCGTTAGAAAGACATGGAAGACGCCACGCAAATTGCCAAACAACGGAAGAAACTACTACAAATTTGGAGCATACAGTCCTCGTGCAGGTAAGCGAGGCCCTTGGCGGAGCCCAGCGCGATGGCGAGCCTCATCGGCCAGTCCATAACCGGCACGCCCTTCCCTGCACCCGCGGCACGTATCGGGACTCAGGAATCACACGCGCGGCGCATGAGAATATCCGAGAAAAAACAGAAAAACGCAGGGCGCGCGCGCGTACTGACCGTGGAGGTGGTGCTCGAGGGTATCGTTGGGCACGAACTCGTAGACGAGCAGGCGCTGGGAGGAGCCGGCGATGCAGTAGCCGACGAGGGAGACGAGGTGGCGGTGGTGGACGCGGCTGATGATCTCCACCTCCGCCTGGAACTCGCGCTCGCCCTGCCCGCTCCCGGACTTGAGCTGCTTCACCGCCACCTCCTTGCCGCTGCCCGGCAGCACGCCTTTGTACACGTACCCGAACCCGCCCTGCCCCAGCAGGTTCGCCGACGAGAACCCGCCCGTCGCCGACGCCAGCTCCTCGTACGAGAACGCGCTCTTCGAGAACCCCAGCGCCATGCCCGGCGACGGCGGTGGCAGCGGCCCCGTCCCGTGCGACCCGCTCATCTCCCCGCTCGGCGGCGCCGGCCCTGGCGAGTACTGGGAGTGCCATCCCCCGCCGTGGTCCATCGCGCCGCTGTTCTGCCACTTCGGCATGCTGTTCGCGTAGTACACGTTCCCTGCATGCATGCGCGCGCGCCGCCATGTTATATCTCTGCGATCTGCATGCGTGGCGCGGACATGAATTGAACATGCGTGTACCGTTCTCGTCGGTGTAGTAGGGCATGTTCATGTGCGGGGGCCTCTTCTTCTTCTTCTTCTTGGCGCAGCACACGCACGCGGCGATGGCCAGCAGCAGCCCGAAGGCCAGGACCCCGATCACCGCGCCGGCGACGATGGCCGCCACCGGCGGCGACCCGTCGTCATTGCTTCCCCTCTTGCCACGGCCGTTTGAGCTGCCCCCACCCTTGGAGCTTCCACTGTTCTTTGGAGCCTGTGGAGACGGAATGGCCTTTGACGCTGGAGGTGATCCTTGAGACGGGGGTGACCCGCCGACATCTGTTGGAGGAGCCGGCGGCGACGACAGAGACGCTGATGGTGGCGACGGTAGTGAGCCGGAGGACTTGGGCGGTGGGGCCGACTGCGTGGACGGTGGTGGGCTGACGGGAGGCGGCGATGACTGCGGAGGCGACGGCGGGGACGACGTGGAGCTCGGTGGTGATCCCGTGGAGTTACCCAAGTTTCCAGGCGATGCCGGCGAGTCCTCTCCATTGAACAGGTTGTCTAGCGGCGAGTCGTCCATTTTCGATAGGATGTCTCGTTAGCGTCTGCGCGCGTCGTGAGGACGGAGCTCTTCCTGGTGAAGATGACTCCGCCCTCTAGAGGGTGCTCTGGCTTGGAACGATGCACCTCCTCCTCCGCGTCGTTGTGATGAACCCCTGGAACAACGTTGGGAGAGAAAAAAAAGTGACGCGCAATCATGGAGAGCGCGAGTTTGTACAGCAATTCCGTTTGGAAATGTGATTTGATCATGCAACGCTTGGATTGGAATTGTAATTTCAGACTTGATTGTAGAGTTTTTTTTTGAAACTCAGGTTCTAGAGTTGAGCGCTGAAAAAAACCCAATTGTTTGACAAAGGAAAACATTTCATGCACCATTTCACCTCACGTTTAAGAATGGCCTACCCGAGATCAATAGCAAGCAAATGCTGAACCAGATTTCACAAGGAAGGCTGAAGATCATGGGAAAAGAAAGGGGGCTTTGTGTCATTGAAAGTTCAAACGAATATAAAATACGAAGGGCCAAACCAACCAGAGAAGTTAAAATGTGAAGAAATTGAAGCATCCATGATGTACCTTCCTTTTCCCCTGTTCTATTGCAAAAGAAGAAGAAGAGGTTGAAACAGAACTTGAGAGAGGAGGAAAGGGAAGTAGACTTCAAAGCGTAGGTTTCGTCACATCGTCCAACCTCCATCGCACCACCTCAACACATTTCTTGGATACAGGCCATTGCTCTCTTTATATTTTCCATTTTTAGTTGCAATGACAAATGGGAGGTTGCCAGCCATTGGAGCTCAGCTGACCAACAGCATTATTGTTCGTGATTTTGGGAGCCTCTGTACGTTTACCATGCAAAACTTGTGTACCTTGTAGTTTGTTTTTGTTTTAAATATAAAATTAGTAACAGAACTTCCATGACAAACAGTTTATCTGAGTTCTGAAATTTGGAACTGACCTGAATCTTGGCTCTGCAACTGATGGACTGGTCACAAATAACACTCAAAACCAGAGAAATGAATACACAGCACTGAAACTGGTAGACTGATCACTAATGATATAAGCATATTTGCAGAGATGTCAAATACAGACACACAGTAAGGAAATGTTATAGAGGCATCACCAGTGTTTGAGAGTAGCACACGTTGAAGAGGAAAACAATATTTGCACTTAAGTTTACACAGCACAACGGTTCCACCCCGAAGAAAAGGGAGCTAGTAGCAGCGCGTGCGCGCACACAGAACACACCGTACTACCTCAATTAGAAGCAAGCAGACCCGCTATCCAATATCTTCAAAGAAAAAATGCAACTTAAGGTGCAAGGTTAAATAATGTTTGGAGATTTGGACAATGCATGCACTCCAGAAAAGTGCTGTTGATGCTCTAAAATCATAATAAAAAGATGACGGCTCATCGCTCAAGTATACAAGCCAGACATCCAAGTTAACATAGTAGTAACCAAACAGTTATTCTGACTCCACTACTTCACCTCCAGGAATTCCTACCAAGGATTCAAAAACCGGAACCGGAACAAAAACCGCATAGCGCCCATTCTCTGTTACCGGCCGGTAACCGGAATTCCCGGGGAAAAACCAGCTGAATTTCGTCAAATGGAATTTGAATTCGGGATGAAACCGCCAGGAATTTGAATTTGATCCTTGATTCCTACAAACGATCTTGTGGCTGTTGCTTGGTCAAGAGAATGAAAACTCTCAGAGAGTTTAAACAGAGGTTGGTCTCCATCAAATTCACCCCGGTAGGCCAACCCAAGAGAATATCCTCGAACTCGAGCAACTGGAACAGCAACTGCATTGTCAACCTGGATATATGTACATAAAATAAACATAACACAATCAGACCAAACCAGCTTCATACAAAATAATAATAATATGCTCCACATGTTCAGAACTTTTTTGCAACAAAATAGTTATGGTTCCTTTAAACTACTACAGCTGATGTGTTATGCTAGACAACCTTACTTCTGCTTTATATGGCCAAGCAGCCTGTAATAGTCAGGGAAGCCTTGTAACCTTGCATTCTCTCGGATGGTCAGAACTCGATCCTAGCTGGGATGCAAAATAATATGCAAAAGTCCATCCACGCGCAATCAAAATAACAGTGATCAGCCCGTCATAAAATCGTAGAGACACCAACAATTTAATAAGAGTTGTACCTGGTTGTGAGGTTCAGCTCTGGTGACAACAGTCACAGTGGGAACAGTTTCATCCCACCACAACCGCCTGAACAGTCTGCAAAGCATCATAACAAGGATTACCAATCAAGTTCTACAAATAATACAACATGATATTCAGTATACTTACTTCGTTGACTTCACCTCGATAAAGGACATGGCATAATCGGGCACCTATCCAGAGAAACAAGAATAGTTAGCACATGAGGAACCATAGACAATACAGTTGATGAAATTATTGCACAACAGATTGAAGTACAAGAGGCTTCCCAGATGACAGAAGTACACGAGGCAGGTTTGGAACCAACTCCACGACATTCTTTGCCCCAACCTGGACACCCTTCAGATCATGAAAGTTGGCCTCCCTAAAATACAATAATTGCTAAGCAATTACAGGATAGGGCAAACAACAAAGAGCATGACACTCTTCAGCCTTAGCTAACCTTTTTTTTACAGGAATCTGCTACACACGTTCATAATCATCATCATTTAGTCTTCGAGGCTGATGATCGAACAGTACCTTCGTCAGAAGCAACATGTCCAACGTTGTAATCCTTCATGTCTTAAAATAAATAACAGGGCAAAATAACTCAGGATAGCAATATAATCAAGAAAGAATATGCAAACATTAAAATGGTGGGAAATGTGGCAAGGGCATTGTCAAACCCACTCACCAACTCAAAATTCAAACACAAAAGCATGGCTTTACAAATAAAAAGACCAAGAGCATAACACATAAAATGAAATTTCATAATTATAGAACTTCTTATTGATCTTTAGTTCGCAAATTCAGCTGGTAACACTTGGTGGGTAAATGGGTTACTTTTACGATTGAGCCGGATATGCCATTGGAATTATGTTTTGGGGCCAACGCAATACTCCAGTACATCTTTAGGTTGATGGTTTCCAACCTGTAGAAAAAGGATATAATGCATACAGAAAAAGAATAGCACAAATGTTCAAACAGCATTAAAAAAAAAGAGTACGGGAGGGAAATAGTAAAACAACAACCTCTGGTAAATCAGATATTGCATCAACAAGGAGAAGAGCTTTCCTCAACCTCAAGCGTCGAACTTCTGTTTCATCATATGCAACAACACATTGCTGCGAACAGAACAACATTTCTGTATGACAATATAATAACAAAAACTTGGTGGTTATTTAGTTATTCACTTATTCTCTTACCGAAAATGCATTTGGTATTACTCCTCGCATAATAACATCATGGGTGGGATGTGGGAATTTTGTAAGTACCTACATTGCCAAAATTACCTTCTTATTGAACGGTGCAGTGTTATACTTATACAAGAAAAAAAAAGCACGGGAAAGAGAGAAACCACTGAAGGAAGAGCTCCCCAGAGAAATGCCCTCATTCTAAACTGTGGTAGCCATGGATGGAAATCCCGGCCGGTTACCGGCGGTAACCGGCCTTACCGGTGGGCGGCGGGATTTGAAATGCCGGCCGGTTTTTCCGGAGTTTTCAAATTCAAATTTCAAATTTCAAATTTCGAATGATTTTAAGCAAAATTTAATGAAATTTGACCGGGAAAAACCGGTAACCGGCCGGTTACCGGTACCGGCCGCCAGCCGGGAATTGCGCTGGTACCGAGATTTTGATCCTTGGTGGTAGCCCATAACATCCTGCAACCATCATCCTAAGCCTAGCTTGGTATTTTATGGCCACAAGGTGACTCAACGCATACCGCCCAAGGAACCCATCTGCAAACTTCAATATATCTATAACATTTTCCATAAGAACATATTTGGGCCTCAAATAGTCCACTATATCCATAAAGACAACCATCTGTTTGTTTTTTCATCCTTCAGCGGATCATCGTGCTTTCTACACTGGTTGAATCCACTTGTCGTAGAGGTGGCCCCAATGACCTGACGAAGACTACGACTACAAGGACCCCCCCGGAAGGCCACGAGCCAGAGGCGTGGCCCGAGGCCCCCGAGGGGTACCAAGTACGCATTCAGAAAGGCCTTGAAGCCCCCGGGTGGGCCAATGGTCGGAGGCATAGCCTGGGCCTCTCGAGGGGTACCAACAACGCTTGGGAGGGCCCGGGGCCCACGCGAAGGCCATCAGGAGGCCCACGTGGGCCAATGGCCGGATGTGTGGCCCGGGCCACCCGAGAGATACCAACTACACCTTCGGGAGGGCCCTAGGGCCCTTTTTTTGGAGACAATTAATACACATTTACTTTTCTTAACAATCGGTCTCCCCTCCAATGATCCCCTGGTCACCCTTGTAGCCTATATGAACATTGTGTGTTCAGGAATCGTTATGCCATATACAGATAAGGAATACAAAAGAGTCATATTCTAACACCCACAACTCATGGTGGATCACACACACTGAGTTTGGAGAGAAAATACAAATGTTGTACTCTAGTCTGTGATTTCGTGAAGAAGTCGGCAATCTGTAACTCTGATGGCACAAACTTTAAAGCAAGTACTCCCTCCTGCACCTGTGAGTGAGTGTATGAAGCATCCACACTAATGTGCTTGGTGAGCTCATGCTTCACAGGGTCCTAGGCAATGCTAATAGCACCTGTACTATCAGACAAAACAGTCGTAGGTCCCATCACAGGCACTCCAAAATCAGCAAGTAGCCACCTCAACCAAGTAATCTCCGCTGTCACTGCTGCCATAGCTCTCAACTCAGCCTCTGCACTCGAACAGAAAACTGCAGACTGTTTCTTAGTCTTCCAGGCAATCAGGGAGGAGCCAAGAAAAACGCATAAATCAGAAAGGGAACGACGATCAGAAGAATCACTAGCCCAGTTCGCATCGGAGTACGTCTGAAGCTGTGGTGAGGTAGAGCTAGGAAAAACAAACAACGAGAGACAGTCCCACGCAAGTAGCGAAGAACACGAAGAAGGTGATTGTAGTGAAGATGGGTAGGACAAGCCATGAACTGACTCAAGACATGAACAACATAAGCAATATCAGGATGGGTGCAGATAAGATACACTAAACTCGCAACAAGATGATGATATCTAGTAGGATCCTCAAGAAGATCACCATCAGTGGCACGAAGCTGTAGGAATAACTCTATAGGAGTCTCAGCAGTACAAGTGTTAGCCAGACCAGACCAATCAAGAAGATCATGGACATACTTCTGATGGGAGAGGTAGTAGCCCTCAGGAATGGAAGAGACCTCAATCCCAAGGAAGTACGTAAGAGAACCAAGATCAGTCATCAAAAACTGCTCACTGAGATGCTCTTCGTATACGTGATGAATGAGGAATCATCGCCAGTGATGAGCATATCATCAATATATACAGAAGAAACAGTGTCCTACCTCGAGATGAGATATGGACAAAAAGAGTAGAATCATAGGAACTGACAGTGAAACCGACAGCGGTAATCACTGAGGTAAAATGTGCAAACCAGGCACGAGGAGCCCGTTTGAGGCCATAAAGAGCACGACGAGGACGACAGACGTGCCCATCGAGAACAGAATGCCCAAGTGGTGGCTGCATGTAGGCCTCCTCATGCAAAACACCATTAAGAAAGGTATTCTTAACATCCAGCTGAGAGATAGACCACCGGCGAACAGAAGCAACCGCAACAACAGTGTGAACAGTGGTCATATGGACAACAGGGGCAAAAGTCTCATCGTAGTCACGACAGTATTCCTGCTAAAAGCCACGAGCCACAAGACGAGCCTTGTAACGCTTGATAGTACTAACAGATCGGGTCTTAATCTTGTACACCCACTTGCATGTGATCGAACGAGCATGCACAGGTGTTGGTACAATATCCCAAGTCTTCGTACGTCGAAGAGCATCAAGCTCATCTGCCATAGCGAGCTGCCCCTCAGAATGAGGAGCAGCTTCACGATAAGAACTAGGCTCAGTGACGAGAGAGCATGAGCTATCGGAGCAAATCCAAGATAGTCAGGAGAGCGAAGGATTGTCCGATCACGAAGGACGTAACAAGGAGCATCATCAGGAGGATCAGATATTGGTATCAACAAGATACCAAGAGAGGAGACTGGTGAAGGACGAGGACGCCTGTAGTAATGCATACCAGAGAACCAAGCGGTGGTGCTATAGGAGCAAGAGGCGGTGCTGCAGAAGGAACCACTGGAGACAGACCAGGAGAAGACTGTGATAGTGGAGAAATGGGTGAAGAGCCAGAAAGACACAACCATGAAATCGACTCAACGGTGGAAATAGGAGGAGCCGAATCTCGATAGAAGAAAGATCGATTTTCATCAAAGACAATGAATCGTGAGATCCTAATCCATCGGGCAGAAGGATCATAACAGCGATAACTGTTATGCTCAGAACTATAACCAAGAAGCACACACTCAACTGACTGAGTTGACAGTTTGGTGCGCTCACGAGGCTGCAGCAGAACAAAACAGGTACAACAAAAAACACGAAGGTGGGTGTACTAGGGGGTTCGAGAGTAGAGACGCTCTATAGGACTGACACCCTTAAGAGCAGTGGAAGACTGCATATTGATGAGATATGCAGCCGTAGAAACAACCTCAACCCAGAACTGTGGTGGAACGTGAGAGGCAATGAGAAGAGTGCAGGCAGTCTCAATTAGATGACGATGTTTGTGCTCAGCAACCCCATTCTGAGCATGGGCACCAGGACAAGAAGACTGGTAAAGAGTGTCATGCTCAGAAAGAAACTATCTAAAAAAGCCAGAATAGTACTTGCCAGCATAATCCCAGCGAAAAGTACGGATGAGAGAATCAAATTGAGTAAGAACCATCGTTGCAAAGCTATGATAGATCGCAAGAAACTGACCACGATTAGACATAGGGAAAATCTATGTAAAACAGGAATAATCATCAATGAAAATCACATAAAGTTTATGCCCGCATTTAGAGATAATAGGCGCAGGTTTCCATACATCTGACTAAACTAAATCAAAAGGACGAGAAGATAAGGACTCACTGGAATGATAAGGAAATTGTAGCTGCTTGCCTAGCTTATAACCCTGACAAAATATGGTTGTGTCAACAGTAACACGTCCAAGAACACCCTAACGAACTAATAAAGAAAGACGGGACCCACATAAGTGACCTAAACGGTGATGCCACTGCGCAAAAACGCCAGAGGTGGTGGCAGTAGTGGCGGTGGAAGTAGATGTAGAGGTGACAAGAGCAACTGAAGTGGACGGAAGGTAGAGGCGATCAAGGATGCAAAGACTCTGACGATCTCTACGGCGCTGGCCAGTCCCAAGTACCGTCCCTGTCTGTTGATCCTAGATGAAACAGGTGTGAGAGTCAAAACTGTTAGAGATATGTTAGAGATAGAATCTATCTCTAACGTATCCTTATCTGTACCCTGTACTCCTATATATATTGCTCTTTGGGCCTCTTCAATCATATACACAATATTCCTAACATGGTATCAGAGCGGGTTGCGAAACCCTAGCTACCGCCTACTCATCTTCCGCCGTCGCCGCCCCCGGGAGGAGCAATCTCTGCTCCCGGGGGTGGCCGATCTCTTAGAAGTAGCAGCAGCACGGCCCCGACGCCTCCTCTTCTCTGTGCGCGCCCAACACCCCGTCCCCGTCGCCATCCTCACTGGATCTGGAGGCTAGGCGACGCCTCGCCTCCTCTCCGCCGCCGCACTTGAGAGCGGAGCACCCGGGCGTGGGGGGCTCTTCGCTATGGCTCTCTGCGCCATCATTGGCGCCGCTCGGCTGCCTCCTCTCTGAGGACATCGGAGGCGAGGAGGAAGTCGCCCGCGTCATGGCCGCATGCTGCGCCGCTGTGGAGGCCGGCCTCAACGCCGCTTCATCACGGTGCCGGACCTCTTGTTCGTGCCTCCTCTAGTCTCGCGCCGACTCGCTTTGGCTCGCCTCCTCCTTTGCTTCACCGGAGGTCGACGCCGCCCGAGCTCCGGCAACTCTTCCCGCCGGATCCGCCGCCGCTCTTCTCCGTCTCGATCTGCCGAGCTCGCCCGGCCGCGTCTCCTCTGCCGGATCTAGCGCCGGGCCTCCATTGTCCGTCTCGGCCGCTCAGGACCGACCGGATCCACCGTTCTCGGATCCTCCCAAGGCCCCAAGCTCGAGATCCGCCCGGCCGCCCCGGCATCGTGCTTGCCGCCACCGGGGAGCTTGCGACTCCCGCCCGGATCTGGATTTGTTGTCGCCTTCGACTCCATGGCTGCCGGCATCCGCCTCGGCTTGCCTCGACGCCGCCTCGTCGCTACCGCCTCTTCTTCGGCGTCTTCACCCACCGCCTCATCATTGTCACCGACGAACGCGGAGTGGGTCGCCTTGATGCGGGCTCGCGTGTGTGTGCTGCTCTTCCCATGAGATGGGACGCGGCGTTGGCTCAGAAAGGTCGCCCAACCCGGCGACGGTCTTGGGCTTCGATCGTGAGGGGAAGTATGAGGAAGAAAGTGAGACGGTATGTGAGATTGAGCCATCACGTGATGCTGGGCTGTCGGTGGAAAGGAAGAATAGGAGAGGCAAAGCCCAAAGCATCACGTGGAGACCAGAAGCGTCGCCTTCGTGCATAGGAGACAGCTCAGTCTGATCACAGCCTAGAAGGTTGTCCCTTGGTATGAGGCTATGAGCACGCCAACCCAACCGTCGTTTTTGGGCTGCTGATGGTGTTGCTTTATGCTGAGGTGCTGCACTGATGCTTGCTGGATAGAGGAGATGCACTGGTTCTTGCTGTTGGAGGAGGAGATGGGTGTTCTGCTGCTGCTAGTTCTGCTAATTATTTTTAGGTTTTTTCCTGCTTTGTGTCGTTGCTTCCGTTGCGTCTATTCAAGTCCGTAGCACTCAATTTTTTGAGTTCGTCTAAGCCATGCGAGTCTACAAATTTATTATCGGTCACAGAAGCATAGGAATTGCCTTATACATGGCAGCAACCGCCGCTCCCGCTGCTATTTTCTTCGAGCCACTGCAGATCTGCCGCCCCAAGCTTTCAAGGCCGTCGTGCTTCTTCCACACTGCGTTTTCATTGTACTTCTTGTGCATTGCGCCGCGCTTCTTCTGCACTGCGCCTCTGTTGCGCTTCTTGTGCATTGTGTTGCATTTCTTTTGCACTGTGCATTCATTGCGCTTCTTGTGCACTGCGCCGCCGCTGTTTTGGGCTACGATCTACGCCGCCATGCTTCCACCTATTCCTATTCGACTTGATTTGACAGCTCTCTCTATTCATGTCGGTTTCATCATCTTCGACCTGTTGCCGCGGTCGACTTTACTCCTGCACCTTGTGCTTTATGAGCCGTCGCATGACACCGGATGGGAGATCTTTTGATACTCGACAAATTTTCCAAGAGCTGCATGCTACGGCGACATTATCAAAACTCGAACTTTGGATTTTTCATATTTTAGTATCAACCCTTTCCAAATGCAATGCTATTGCATACGCCTTGCATTTAAGGGGGGGGTGTTAGAGATATGTTAGAGATAGGGTGTTAGAGATATGTTAGTACCATGTACTCCTATATATATTGCACTTTGGGCCTCTTCAATCATATACACAATATTCCTAACAAACTAACAAAAACCAACTCTACAGCCAAGATCGGTGAGCTGATCCACCGAGAGAAGCTGCATGGTAAGCTGGGGAACATGGAAAACAGTTGGAACAGAAAAGTCAGTGGACAAAAGAGTGTCTTGATAGCTGACAAACAGAGGAGTACCGTCAGCTGTCTGAACAGAGATAAGAAAAACAGGAGGTCCTACTGAAGTGAGAGATGTTGAGTCCGGTGTCATGTGGAAAGAGGCACTAGAATCTAGAACCCAAGAAGTACCTGGAGGAGACATCTGAGCTAGACTGGCAGAACCAGCTGAGCTACGAGAGAGCTGTTGAAGTAGAGTCTGGCAGAACTGCTGAACAGAATCACCTCGCTGAGAAGGTCATAACGTACTGGTCTGTCCTGCCGTGGAGGAAGGGCCTCCCTACCCCCCATGGATCGTCCAGCCCCATGCGTCTTATTCTGCTTTTTTCGCACCGCACAACGCTGATAGTCGTGCCCGAAGTTCTTGCGATAATTGCACTGAACCCCAGTTGGTGCAAAAACAGGAGCAGAAATAGACACCTGAGGGACTGTAGTCGAAGCAGAAACCGACGGTGTAGTCGAAGAAGAAGGGGTAGCAAGAACAACTAGAACAAACTGTGTTGCTAACCCGCGGTGAAGCTCCTCAAAGACGGTGTCGAAGAGCCTCGGATCGCTTGGTCGTGGTGGCGGCTCGCCAGCTTGAGCCCTAACAGGCCCAAACACCGGGCGAAGACGACAGACGAAGTCATAAAGGCGAAGGCGATCATGATCCGCCTTCTGCACTTTATGACACTCCTGGCAGAGCAGAGAAGCCAGCTCGTCTAGCTGGCATCAGAGACTGACCAAGGCTCTGAAGAAGTCGTCGACGGACGAGTCCTCCTGGTTAAGCGTCTCCAATTCACGCTGAAGTGAAAAGAACTAAACATCACTGCTCTGCTTGTATCGCTCGCGCAAGTACTCCCAGATGGCACACAGACCAATAATGTCTGGCTGGATGGAGTCGTCGACGCTGACCACCAGGATGGCTCGAACACAGGCCTCATCAGCACACCAGCGCTGAAAAACGTCTATGGCATACTGAAAGGCCTCATTAGCAGCATCAGCAGTAGCAATAGCGGCCTCTGCCTCCTTCTTGGCGTTCTCATCTTCTGCGGGAGGTGCAGAAGTAGGCTATCTGGGAGAAGGCTGAACCGGCGACGGCGGACAAGGTCGGGCACCAGTAACATGTCCCCAAAGGCGGAGAACATCGAGCGTGATCTCCATGAGTGAAGACCACAACATGTAGTTCGTCCTATTAAGCTTTGTTCCCGAGAATGGGATCGCAGCTGATGGAACGGAAGCCATTGGTAGGCAGCGCTGGACGGCGCGGTGACCAAGACAACGAAGTCTAATAGGCGACCCTGGACGACGCGACAGTTAGATCGACGTATTGTTTTCTTTTCTTTTTTTTTCTTTTCTTGTGTGTCGGCTGGCAGTGCCTGGCTCACACTAAAAAGGGCCTTCGACGGCCCAACAGTGATACCTCATGTGGGACCAGGGTTCCCTGCTTGCAGCGGCGGCGACAGCGGCAGCAACGGTGGCGTCGGCGTCGGTCTGAGCGGCGACCAAGGAGCAGAGTCCTCGCGTTAGGCGGAGATGCGGCTCGTCGGGCTCCCAATCGCTCCAGAGGCGGCGACTTCCTCAACGAGAGAAGAAAGCGGGCATGGCGCAGGTGACAACGGCGACACTCCTTCTCGGTGGAGGGCCGGGCGGCAACGACAGGGTGTTGCGGCCTCTGAAGCACGGACACTCTTGTAAACTGCCGTATCCGTGTCGGACGCCGTGTCCGACACGGATACGTGTCGGACACGTCGCGGACACGTGTCGGCGGCGTATCGGCTACTTTAAAATTGAATTTTAATTACGAAAAATCCCGACACGTGTCGGACACGCGCACAAGCGTGTCCAACACGGCCCAGACACAACCACGCCAAAGACCTAATGCCTAACCTCATCCCAAATCCCACACCGACCAAAGCGCTGCCTCCTCCTCTCCTCTCGCCCTCCTCGCGACCATCTACCTCGATGCGCCACGGCCGCCGCGCCGTGGATCAAGCTCCTCCTCTCGTCCCCTCGCGACCATCTACCTCGATGCGCGCGCTCGCCTTCAAGCTCCCTCCTCGTCCGCCAGATAGAGCTCCTCCTCCTCATGTCGCTAGATCGAGCGCCTCCTCCGGTCCTCCTCGTTGCGCCGCTTTGCCTGACGACCGTCGCTCCACCGCAGCATTGATCGAGCTCCTCCTCCTCGTGCGCCGGATCGAGCACCTCCTTCGTCCTCCCTCGCGCGCGGCCCAGATCCTCCTCGCGTCGCGCTCGGCTCGGCGGCTCCTCTCGGGCTCCTCGGCTGCGGCTCGTTGCGCCTCGTCGGACCTCCTCGCACCTCCAACCTTTCACTCGTCCCGCGTAAGTCACCTCTTATCTTCTTCACTTGTCTTCTTGATGGATGTCTGCGGTATGCGGACGTCTTGTTGATGCTAATGAGTGATAGCCACCGCCAGAGCCGAGATGTCGATGGCCATTGGCGGCCCGATCTTGATCATGTTATTTCTTTTCCTAGGTTTATGGAATTATGATTTCTGAAAATTGTATTCATATGACCAATTGAACATATCATGATTTCATGAATTGACTGCAAGAAGAATGAAGTGGCAAGGGTCATCTTTGAGAGATACATATTCCGAGTTTACTTTACACTTTACAACATTTCAGTTCGACAAGCATGAAGAAACATAAAAAATGATACATATGTGTAATTTATTCTTATTATTTAAATATATATAGCCGTGTCGCCAGATCGGTATTTTGGGACAATGGGTCGACATATCCGTGTCCGTGCATCATAGGTTGCGGCGGCGGCTACCTGGACGGGAGAAGAAGATGGGCTCCTTCTCGGTGGAGGGCCGAGCAGCAACGGCGGGGTGTTGTGGCGGCTGCTTCCTCGACGGGAGAAGAAGGCGGGGTTGATCGCCGGGCCAGATGCGAAGGTGTAAGATCGAGGAGGCCGGCAGAGGGAGGTGAATAGGTGGTTTTAAAATCTTTTGGCTAAAACCGAGTTTTATGCAGAATTGTAAATCAATTCGTTTTTGCCCAATTAAAACCTAAATCAACTAGTTTTGACAAAGTGTACTAACAATCAAAGACTATTGATAATTATAGCAATCATACAAATACAAGTAAACAATTCAATTCTATGAATTTAAATTGCAATATAGTAAAGCACAAGAGGAACAAACCACAAGGACACAATGATGTTTTACCATGGTGTTCGGAGACTTACCGGTCTCCCCTAATTCACGTTGAGGTAAGCCAAAACTAATTGGATCAGCTCCACAAATTAAGCCAACACCTCCGAGGTAAGTCCAACCACTTGGACCGGCTCCAACACAAACCAACACCTCGATCCACTTAGGGTTGCTCTTCCTCCACAAACTTATTTTCATACCTTTGAAAAACCTTAGTAAATCTAGAACGAACATCTACAAAATAGTTAGAACATTATAGGCCTATAGCATCACTAAGAAGATCAAGAACATTAACAAATCCTTGAATTTTAGCTCCATGATATAAAATAAATGCAAATGCATATAGGAAAGGAAATTATCTCCAATATTTCAGGTATTTTATTTTCATAGCAATAATAGCCTCTTGTAAAACTATGTCATTTTCATATATCTTCAAATGACTAGTAATTTGTAGAATATTATGCACAATTATAGGAGATGTTGGATACACAACGGATAAAGCAACAATGGCTTCATAATTTTTTTCTTCCAAAAACTGAAGTATCTTCTCAGCAACCAACCAATGCTGCTCAGTCAATAGTACACTATCGTCAGTGTTAGGATAGTGTGTTTGAATAAAAATAGAAAAATGCTTTTATATGGTAAAAGACTCTTAAGTATCAAGTAAGTAGATTTCCATTTTACCAGCATGTCCAAACCAAATTTTCTTGGACGTACACCCATTGCCCTGCAGAAGTTATTATATGCTGCTATCCTAATGTTCAATTATTCAAAAAAGATATCGCATCGCGGAAAGCTTTAATATATAAACCCAACATCTTCAAACTGCATTTTACTATAAGGTTAATAATATGACAAACACATTGCTGATGTAGCAAGAAGAAATCAGCGTATGTACTCAACATTGGAGTAAGAATATTCATTGTCCTCGAGTTTGAAGCGATATTGTCTAAATTAATTGAGAATATTTTGTTTGTAAAGCCAAAATCTTCAACGACTTTGATAACACGGTCCACAATATTCTCACCCGTGTGTGCTATATTAATTAATTTGAAACTTATAATTCTTTTCTTTATTTCCCAGTTGTCATTAACATAATGAACAACTACACTAAGATAATCCTCCCTAGCCCAACCACTCTATATGTCCAAGGTCAGGGCCACCGAAAATGTGCACGTACTAAATAGTTCCTTTAATTTATTATAGTATTTAACTAGATCGCTAGTTGTTGTCTGTCTAGAATTGGTAGAAAATCTAGGATTATATGCAATCCTTATGTAGGTTTCGAAAGCTGTAGACTCCTCAAAGGCTAAAGGTAAATCCTTAGAAGCAATTAAATGACAAAGAGATCGACAGGCTACCTCAGGATTGTAGTTACAGCTACGTACCGTACCGTCAAGGATGTACTGCAGTTTCGTCTGCCTCATCGTCGATCCTTGCTTAGCTTTACATCTTGCAATATGTTTAAGCAAGTACTACGTTCCACCTGAAGACTTTGCAGACAATTCATGTTTACAAGTTTTACAAACAACTCTTATTACTTGAACCCCTTGTGCATCTTCCTTGGTTGTCCTGGTCAAAATCCTCCCATACTCCCGATGTATTCGTCCTGGATCTCTTTGCTTTGGTGATTGCCGACAAAGATGCTGTCATAGAGCCTGATGACGGTACTCCTCCGTGCCCTTTCGGTAATAACTCCGATTAGTTTGAGACAACGACATTCTCGAAGGATGCAATATGGGTGAAATTCTGTAATATCACCCGAGCAAAGCTATCGTAATTTACCATAACGAAAACAGTAAAAATCGAAACTTGCACAATTATTTCTTTCATCTTAGTATAACAAATAATAACAATAAAAATATGAAAAAACACTATTGTACCTCTTTTGCTGATTTGCTGCTGGTATTATTTGAATAATCCAAATTTTGATATAATTTTTTTGAATTTTGCCAAATTATCTCACAAGGAATCTAAATTTGCACAACGAAATCCGTAAGGGGGATGGAGGAATGGACGGGTGCTAAATGAGGGGGGGTATGGTGGCTATTTATAGAAAACATTTATATATTTTTAATGCTATTTTGAAACCCACCAATGACCAAAAAACGATCGGATTTTTATACTATTTTTTATGCTATTTTTTAGGGTCTATCATGCCGACATGGGCCCAACGGTCATAATCGTGCTGGCCTGGACCTGCCTCCTCATCCACTTAGTCCTCGCCGCGCCCGCGCCGTGCCACCGCCATGCCGTGCCCGTGCAGTGCCACACCCCCCTGCCCCGCCGCGCCCACTCCCCCACCCCCGCTGAGCCCGCACTTGCCACCTCCGGGCCGTGTTGTGCCTGCGCCAACCCAGCTACAGTGTGGGCCGTGCTGTGTCCGGGCTAGGCCAACAGTGCCGTACTTTGGTCTGGCCCAGGAAGCATGGTCCATCTGATCACCTCTAGTTCTAGATAAATTCTTGGGCATTTTGAGGGCGGACAACATGTAGCTTATTTCCCCGGCCACCAAAGGGCAAGGATGCACAGTGCCGTGCGTTGGATCATATATCTCTCTACCGTCAGGACACACGTATCCCAACTGCTTTCTGGCACAGAAGCTGAATGCGGACGACGCACAACGCGACCATCTGCGTTACTCGTTTCCCACTATATTCTACTTAGTACTTCCGTATCAGCACCCTGCATCCCCCAACTAACGCATCAACCAATGTCAGAAGCAAACCATGAAAGAAACGATCTGGGAATTCAATATTTACCTCATATATTTAGAAATCAAGAGGCTATACCAGACACTAGCTTTTCATACACGAGGGGGAGAGCAAGAAAAGATAAAGTGAAGAAAGATAAGGCATACAAAAATACAGAAAGGCTCAACATCTTTTATTTCGTTCGGAGAATACAAATCACTCACCATGTATAGTAGCAACCATAAGCAGCATCAATGGGGAAAAGCAAGTTTCCCACATGCGTGGCTTTTATCTAGATAAACGAAAATATGCCGCCGTTTTTCGTGGAGAACAGGTTATACTCCTTCACATCTGCCTGCACTCTCGAGCAAGGCTGAGCTTCAACCTGAGGCAATAGCGTCCTTGCCGCCAACTCTCCACTCTTATCATCTTTGTATGATGGTGGGGCGGCAGGAGCTATCGGCAGGTTGAATTGGAACAACGAGAAGGATGCACTCCCGTCCTGCGATTCGTTATTGTCTTCTGCAGCATCCTTCGGGCCCATCGGCCTCAACTTAGAAGGCTGCCTGTCTTGATTCAAGTCTCCATGAGGACGGCCGCCAATCTGCCTTGTTCTGTTTCGGTAAGGCGGCGATGGTGGCATGACCCTGAAGCTTGCCGAAGTCTTGTGAATTGGCTCTGGAGGCATACAACTAAATGCAGGAGCTGGGTAAGGATGTACATTGCTGTACTGCATTGGGAAATCAGCAGATTGGTTCCTAGGTACTCTGAATCCGAGTGGACCAGTATAGAAGGGGGGAGGCTGAACATACTGGAAGTATCCATTTGTTGGAGCAGCCCAAGAATGGCTGTGGAGCCCCATTGTGGCTGGCGAATATGGAGGTGCATGCATGCTTTGGTGATGCAACAGCTGATCCTGGAAGGGGGGTATATTGAATCCAAATCTGTCATTGTGAGGCGGGCATGTCACTTTTGGTTGGTATTCTCTGAAACCGTTTCCTGCACACGTCTCAAGTAAAGACCATGAAGAAGTTCTTGTTGATGGAGCTTCGGTGATTCTTTTAACTCTCTCAGAAGATTCCTCTGAGTCAGATGACGATGATTCTTGATTTTGAGCACTCAAAGAGATCATACTGCTTGTTCTGCTTTCTCTATCTGCCTCGCTCATACATGAAGATGAGCCATCAGAACTGGCAGTGTTCTTCATCAGCTCTTCATCATGCCTAGAACCTTCATCATTTGTCGGGTTGCAGTTTTGTTTATTCATCATAAGAGTTTCATCACAACAAGAAGATTGAATTTTTTCACCGCTTTCATATGGCTGATCAGTTTCTGATTTATAAACATCCCTGGACCTTTCAGAAGCCTGACCCAGCGGTTCACATCCTGTGTCAAGCTTTTGACATCCACCAATATTACACTCCAGAGGTTTGGGTGAATCAACATTGTCAACTGATCCTGGCACATTATTTGTGTTGTCTAAGCTAGTTTTCTTTCGAGCATCCATTGGCTCCCATACTTGCTTTGGAATTGCACTTTTCTGTTGCGTACTACCAACACGGCTTCCTTTCGACACTATAAAGCTGTCCAATGGATAGCACCGGCGGTACTGCACCCTAGACTTGTCAACTCCTGTTTTTCTTGCCATCTTCATCTCCCTACCTGATCTAGCGGTTGGTGAAAAACAGTTGTCCACTATTCTGTAATCTTCCTGACGACCACAACTGCAGGAACTGTAGTCGTGCCTATCTCTTGTTCCGTTATTTGTAGTAAACACTGAGTTACAACTTCTAGCACTATTTCTTGTTCTTTCCCTTGATTGCCACTGCAAATTGCCAACACTTCCAGATTCATCTCGGCAATCATCGTACCAACAGGAGGACTGATCTTGAGGAAGATCCTTTCTCAACCTCAGATTTCGTCTTGATGATTTCGATTGCTCAGATGTGAAAGGGTCACTGCTATTAATTGGAGGAAATTCTATCACTCTATTGCAACGCTCCACATTGATTTCTCTGCATGAGGATCCATCAATACAGGTGCCAGGGGAGCACAGATCCACAACTGTGGCATTGTCTTCCTCTTCACTAGCTGAATCTCTCGAGTCAAAAGTATTTGTTGATTCATCATTAGTTGACGTTGAGTTGCTTAGAGTTGAAGATGAAATATCGTCTGATGATTTTAATTCAACTAGCTTTTTCCCCTTATCCCTTTCCTTTTCTTTCATCCTCTCTTTTCTCCTGTGCTTCTTTTCTCTCTCTTTTGTCCTCCTCCTCATCCTGCGCTCTAGTTCTTCACGCTTTTCTCTCTCCTCTTCCTCAAGAAGCTTGTTCTGCAAGAAGAGTGCCCACAAAGTTGATGTTCACAGATACAAATGGGTTAGTATTTTCTAAATTTTCTTTGCAGGTATAACAAGTACCTGTTTTTCCAACGTAATAATTTCTTTGCATGCAACATGAACTCGCTCTTCCAAAAGTTTCAGTGCAAGAGACATAAAGACACTATGTGCATTTTGCCGGGCTGTGCCTTCTCTGAAGGCCTTCTCAACCTGAAAAGGAACTCATATTAGTGCATGATTAATGCTTGGATATGGATGCTTAACTTTTTAAAAGAAACCCACAAAAATCCTGAATAGTTTCCGTGTGATTACAGTAAACACTAGTATTACAGGAAAAATGAGCATGCCCATAAGCTATCCAGTGTGGTAGTTAGAAAATATATCAACCTCAGTAGTGATTAAAGTCAATCCTATCCCATCGTAGGATGAAAAGCAGCCAAAAACAATACATGGAATCAATCACACACACACAACAACAACAAAAAAAAACTTCCATTGATTAACCTTAGTAAATAAGTACTAAGTAGTACTGCCAGAAAGAACATGCCATTCAACAGAAAAACAATGAAATTGTTATTAAATGAGATAGATAAATCAGATGACATACGCCACTAGAAGTCTTTACATAGGAATCATTAAAACTGACATGTTATTGTACTTTCCTTGTACAGTCACAACTCACAACCAAAGGATAATATATCTGATTGAACTGGAACATGTGAGCTGGCATGTACAACTAAGACACCTTAATTTGGGAGATATGATTCAGGATTTATAAAATGATTCAGGATTTATAAAAATTGTTTGTTTTCTGTCATTGTACAGTCAGAATCATTATAGCAAGTATTGCTTCCAATAATTTTTGTGAATATTTTGACAATGAATTACCTGCTCTTTGAATATCACCGCAGCAGCATCCAACAGAAATTCTCTTGCCAGTTCAGGGCTCTTGGCATGCTTCTGTGGATGGGAGCCATCACCGTCAAGACCAATTCCATCTCTGTCCATGGCATCATCTTCCTGCTGATGTTTTCATCAGTCAGAATAACAACTTATGACACCAATAATAGATGCCCCCCAATTAAGCCTATCTTAGTTAAATATATAAGCCACCATAAGTGGTAAGTCACGTACATCCTCTTCCTCGGCCTCTTCAGCATGCTCAAAGAAACTTCTGATACTTTCGCCCTTCGTAATAGTCACAAAGCCATCCCCTACCACCAGCCTGTGGTGGACACATGATTGGCCCTTCAAGGCATGTGTTTTTACACACAACTCTGTGTAATGGCCATCGAGCCTCCAAGCTCTCAGAGTTATGAAATAATCTTCAAACTGATCAAGATTAATCCCATTTCTGTGAACTTGGGCATTCATTCCAACATCTTCAAAGCCAAAAACATCAGATTGTCCTTCATCTGTCCCAACAGCCCATTCAAAATGATGGTAAGATCCATCCGTCTCTGATAAAGATTGCCGCCAGTCAACCATGATAGCATCCTCAAACACCTGAAAATCAGAAAGCCAGATGTAACTTACACAGGAATTATAAACCATGTACCAAACAACTAAATGAGAATTTTTGTTGGTGAAGCAGGTTTTGAGGAGGCACCCTGACCTCACATTGAAAAGAAGTATCAGCAACACAAAACCAACTGGTGCAGCGAGGTTCCCTTCGGATGCGCTTCAGTTCCTTCAGCTCCTTGAATTCACGGATCACATTCCTTCTGCAATCTCGGCAAAATCTCTTGCTGTCAAACCTGTTTAAACATTTCTTCCAAACTGTTAATTGAATATTAGACCTAACTATTGGCGGCTGCTGGAGAAATACCAAAAGAAACGGCAGAATTGTAGGAAAAAGTCATTCCAACTTCCAACAGGATTAAATAGAACTAATCAGTAAATGGTAAAAACCATCAGGTTCTTACCATATCTGTACTAGATGGGAACCAAGCATTGCTCGGTTGGCAGGGCATGGTGTTGACCACCCCGCTCACCCAGGCTCGAACCAGGCGTCCACTCCTTTCTTACCATGAATTCTAGAGCTCCTAGCCATTTAAAAAATATATATTTGTACAAGATAAATGTTGTGGCAACGAGGCCAAACAGTGGGTAGAGTGTACCCTTCTTCTTAGATAGAGAGATGGGAAAGCCAGAAGCATCATATATGTAGGGAGTAAGTTGTGGATGAGTAAAAGCAGAGAGCCTCACAATGCCCTCGTGGGGCTTTATATATAGAAGAGGAGGAGAAAGACATTCCCCATCTTGGTCCTCCATTACATGACTAAAGGAGGGGTATTTTGGTACATTCCTCGTGAGTACAACAATAATTAATTTATTCACATGCACATATCCCCAAGGGCCCACTAAATATTCCGGGCGGACTAGGGATTGGGGTACCCATACAACTATAAATAACAAAAAAATCTTTCATGGTTTAGTTGCAATTCTCTAAACATCCACATTCCCATTTCCCATCAATCTCCAAGTGCAACTCAAAACACCTTACAAATGCTTGTTAAGTTTCTTCTCTAGGTCATCTTCCATTTATTTGGTGGATATAAGCCTTTCAGATTGCTATGAACTCGCTAGTTTAACTCGGTGTCAGTTATTTTTGTTCATAAGCTGAATGCCTAGTTCAATCGCTACTGTCTTATGTCACAAACTTAAATTTGCATAAAAAAGACAGCATCTCCATATTGCTCACCTATACATAAGTCTTTCAATGAAATCCTCCTCCTTCATCCGCAGAAGAGATGATCTAGTTTCTTCACCTAGTGCCGACCAAAAATCCACCAGCGTATCACATGAAAGGTGAGCAGTGTGCAGAGCACACGTTTCTCTAGTTCCATGCCCCCTGCTATAGCTAGCCATCCCTTGGCTAATCCATCCTCTGCCACCCCCACCACATGCATCAGGATAAAGCATTTCTCGTTCCCTTTCTCTTGCTCGTGCATTGTCAAATACCTGATTAAACCAATGTTGAATGCATTAAGCTACTAGAATGATCAAAGGAACCTGTCCTGATCGAGCATTAAAACTTTTAAGTGAAACCCACAAGCATGATTTAGAGATTACTTCAAAGTAATACAAAGGATCAATATACAAACATAGCAAATTGGTTATTAATCAAATAGTCACAATGCAGAGAACAAACAGAAAACATGACGCCCAAGTTACTGCATAATTGTTTACACTTACTACTTACATTCTGAAGCACCCGTAGTGACTTTGCTTTTATAAAGCAGTCAGTAAGCGTAAGGATGCCATCCTTTGTTGTTGCAAGGCCTCCCCAAGGATGAACTGATGGATCCTGAGCCTCATCTTGTTCCTGTTGACAAATCCTTGATTCACCAGTTGTGCTCAGACAATCAGCATCTGAAACTTCTTGCTGCAGTGACTTCCCATACATGACTATTTGTGTGAAACTTTCCAGAAGCAACCCATTGCACCTTGAACAGTAGAAATTCTTGCGTGCTTGCTCGATGAGGGTTTGCTTATCCAATTTGAGGAGCTCCTGCCGTGCTTGAGGAGGCAAGTCATTCCAGAACTGAAACGAGTTCAATCCACAGCCATAAAACGATCAGCTCCCTTTGCAATAAAGCTATCATGAAAACTTCCATAACTTCAATTGCCAACATGAAAAAATGACAGCACTTAACTAGGCATTCTGGTTTTCTTCCCAGCAGAAAGTAGCTATGTTAAGTGTGAGAAGAATAACATCCAATAGAATCTATTCAATGACAGATATAAACAGCTCAACAAGTAGCTTAGTTACAGAACAACAATCAATCACAATTTTAATCAAGACTACTGCAGCATCACATTTACAGCCTCAAACCAAATGTAGTTGTGGAGCAAATTTGAGGTGCCTCAGGAGAGTTGTAAGGACAAATACAAGGTCATTGTAGACAACAAACTTCAATCTAATTCTACTTGCAGCTATACTAGCTTATCAGCCTGCTACAATTGAAGAAAATATATAACAGGAAGTGCAAAGATGTAAAGCATGAAGAGTTAGGATTGTAGAGTTCAATACATCATTTGTTGATATGAACTGAGACTCATCACAATTTGAGGAAAGTTTCAGAATTATATATTCTTCTGCATAAGCCAGTTGTTTCAGGCAATAGCTTGCTTTTTAACTTGTTTAGACAGAATTTTGTTTTCCTAACTCGAACCAGCATTTTCACATATAAGATATCATCCACAGAGCAACGCTTCACAGGCCACTCGAATAAAAAATCATGACAATTGAAGCTAATCCTAACTTTCTCAATGCATCCCACATCAAGTGCCTTAAGCTGTTGCAAATCATTCCATCACTGACAACTCCAATTCAAGCCATACAAAATTCATACAGAAACTAATCGATAACCCCAGATTTGTTTTCGCAGGTTTATATACCAAACGAAACGTGCAACTCTACAGGTTCCCATCTCTTAAGAGCAATGCTCCACCAATATCAACTCAAAGTCAATACAATCGAGCTTCTCAAAAAGTCAATATTAGAATATATGCTCATCAGGGGCATCGAGAGTAATCCAATGAATCCAACCACCAGAATTCACCGCGCAAATGAATCCAAGCTGAGGGGAGGGGGGATCCCCAGACCAACCAAACACCTCGCTTTGCCCGACGCCTTCTCCAGGTAGCTTTTACGCGAATCACACGCCGAAACCAAGCCAATCCAAGGCAGACGCAGGCAACCAGCTCAGTCTCAGATCCGCGCGAACACGACCAACGATCCACCCCAATTCCCACCACTCACATCGAACAAGAACCCAGCCTAATACCAAAGCAACGCCCCACCCGACGGTACCTTCTGGAGGCGATCGAACGTGATCTCGTCTCGCCGCCGCGACCAAATCCCCGATCCCGACGCCGACGCCACCGCCGTCTCCGCCGCCACCCCTGGCATCACGTCACCCAGCTGCCTCCCTCAACGCAACGACGTCTTCGCGCCCGATCCACCGCCCATCCAAGTCGCCGCCGCCAACGACAACGACGCCGCAGCCAGAGAACGAGCCGCCGGAGCTGCGGCCGGGTCGGATCGGCCGCGGTGGTGGCGGGACGAGGGGTTTTGGCAAGACGACGAGATGGGAGGAGGGGCGGATGAGGTGAGGTGAGGTGGGGTAAAAGGAGGAGGAGGAAGTGGAGGGGAGCGAGATGAAATGGGGAGGGAACGCGACGACGTCGTACGCTTTTTAACCGTCGTGGTTAGGCCCGGTGCGATTTCTGATGGGTTCTAGTGGTTTTGGGATTTTAAAGGGGAGTTTTGTTGTAATTTTAACTAAACCGCGGCGGTGGTTCTACTGGCATCTAAAGCTCTGGTGTGACATTTGTGTTTGAGTCCTTGTAGAATAGTGAAATTTCTCATAACTAAACTTTACACTTGTAGGGCATTATAGCTTTCTACCAGAATACCTTACAGCTTTATTGCCTGTACTTTTCAGTGTTTCATCGATCTGTTGTTGCATTTGATGAAGGCCAAATACTCATAAATTGTATGGCTTCGTTTAGGAGCTGTAATATAATGAAGATTTTTAGGATTTACAGTCTGACGATGACATAATGTTAGAAGGAAACTATTTTCAGTTATTTTCACAACAAAAATAGAAAATTTTACTTCCAGAAAAAATAAAAAACAGACAATAAGTTACATATACAAGCAGTTTGTCTTTATAATAAATCCATATACAATTATATAGCAAAAAAGATTTCTTTTTCCTCTAAACAGCCAAGGGGAATGCATCTTGGCTCACTGTGCTGCGAATCTTGCGATATTTAGCTATATAAACAACTTGCATAGCACCAAACCCATTTATTATAGATGACGGCCTACATACCACATTGGGCTATTACAAATATGAATATGAATTCAACACGCATTTTAGGCCACTGTGATCTTTTTAAGAAGTTTTTAGTTAAATGGGTGAGCTCTACACAATTGACAACAATAATATCCAACTAATGCGAAACCCAGAAGCAATAAATGCGAATCTAGCACAACATCTCAGATGATATGGATGTGATCTTTCAGGCAATTATGTGAAGGAACACGGAAGGATGGGAAGTGCTGAAAAGGAGATATCAAAACTCAAAGAGGACAGGTAAGAACAGCGGATCAGTGACCGAAGGGAGCAAAAAAGTTCAGACTTTTTCCTTTGAAAAAGGAGAAAGTTCAGACTTTTTGGATCGCGTGCTGCTGCCTGTGGAGTGTGGAGTGTGGAGTGTGGAGCGTGGAGTGCGTGATGTAATCGGGCGCTCGCAGCCCATGGGTCCCGCTTGATAGTGACACCCTCCTCTTGCTGGATGGTAAAGGCCCGTTCAGGAAAGTGCCACGTCGTTCTAGTTTCTTTTTCTTTTTTTCGTACGATCTGTCTTGCATTCGGTAATCGGTACTGGAGGCTTGGAGCCTTTCCGAACAGGAGCTTCTAGGCGGGCTGAACCAATTTGACTGGGTTTTACTTTACCGCAAATAATAACCAAAAATCGATTTGTTTTTACATTTTCTTTTTTACACCGAGTTACCTAGGAAAATTCGGTATGTGTGCAGTGTGTGTTCTTGTTCGCGGCTACTAGCGTGTTTCAAACGCAAGAATTTCGCGTGAACTATAATAGTTCGATCCCCACATAAATTTGAGAGAACTATTTTGTTCCTAATAGGGCTTAAAACATTTTGTGGCATCCTATGTAACAAATATATTGATATTGTTGAAGGGATACAGGTAAGTTACACTAGCTAACAATTCAAAAATTATACCACGTAAATTAGGAAATTATGCATTCAAAAGATCATATATCGTTATCACTAGACGCGCAGTGCAGTGAAAGAAGAGTTAAAACAACTTAATCCAACGACAAAAGCATCGATGTAGTGGTCGTAATCAATCGTTCAACATCCTCGGTAGCGATCGTCTCCTCCAACAATCTATGACGTTCCTTACGTAGGCCGTATATCGTCCTCGATCAGCGCAGCAGCAACCGCAGTAAAACATTGTACACCGGTGTGTTACCACTAACGCGCACGGCAGGGCTTTCAGAAAGATGACGACTATTCTTTCGATGGAGCAACTCGGTATCAAGTTGGGAAAGAGCATAAATGCTCAAGTCACAAGATGTCATCTTATTTAGCGATAGTACGTAAACTCGAAAAGTACTTCTTCGGTTTTCAGATCTAACATGTTCCCAGAAAGAACAACTTTCTAGCAGATCATTTGACACAGATGGCTTCCTCAAGATCATCTGTCTTGCCCGTAGTTTTTCTCGAGCAACTCGATACACCCTCGCTGGTTGAGCATTCCGAAGACTCACACGCTCCACTGGAGGTCGTACAGATCGATCCCAGTAGTGATTGGATAACATCAATCTACAATTATCTCCAGCATGACACACTTCCTGAAAATGGTGTAGAAACTGATCGTACAGCTCGAAAAGCCAAATCATATACTCTGATCGAATGCACCCTTTACAACACAGGGAACTCATGGAGTGTTGATGAGATGCATATCTTAAGAGGATGGTATAACCTTAATATCCGACATACATGGATGAGTCTATGGAGCACATCATTGATACAGAGCTCTGGTCGGTAAAACCTTTAGACAAGGATACTACTGACCAATTGCTCTTCATGATGCAAAAGAATTAGTGACAAAGTGTGTACAATGTTAATTTCATAGTCGATAAGTACATCAGCCAGCACAAGTTTTGCAAACATATATCTTTCTTGACCTGTTACAACCTGAGGATTCAACATTCTAGGATCTTTCCCAAAAGCACTCGGGGGCTTTGAATTTCTTTTTGTCATGGTTGATACATTCACAAAATGGATAGAAGTTGAACTAGTTGTTAAAGTAACAACCGAAGCTGCCAAGGAATTTCTTACAAAAAATATGATCACACGATTTGGTATACCCAGTCGTATAATAACAGATAACGATATCCAGTTCTCGAGCGGGAATTTTCAGGAATTATGCGAAGATCTAGGTATCAAGATACATTTCGTTTCCGTAGCTCACCCACAGAGTAACAGAGCAATAGAGCAGGCTAATGGTATAATAATACAAGGAGTAAAACGCTGATTATTCTACCGTCGTCATCACACCGGATCATCATCGCGGACCATCGTCCGCGAGACTTCTGTCTTCATCGAATTTAGGTCCAGTCTGAATGTC
Organism: Hsuehochloa calcarea; assembly: GCA_036346395.1. Lineage (NCBI taxonomy): Eukaryota > Viridiplantae > Streptophyta > Magnoliopsida > Poales > Poaceae > Hsuehochloa > Hsuehochloa calcarea. Next base: position 37,077,076 of record CM070597.1, read on the forward strand.
CGCCTTGGTGACGTTCCGACTGCGGGGGTGTGTTAGACAGGATGGTGCCTCGGCTTTTTACATGCATGATGTCTCCTCTTCCGAGGGATCACGCGTTCACATGATAGCTGTAATATATATATATATATATATATATATATATATATATATATATATATATATATATAACTCATGTACTCTAAATTCAACAATCAAAGACAGTGTTACTTTTCTCGCTTACGCAACAAACCTTGCATTTGTCTCTAAACACCTATAAGCATATTTAATGGCCCCACTCTTTGATCCATACCTAAAGTGTGTCTTAATTTTAATTTTTGACATTAGTGTGAATTAGAATGATAAAGATTGACAAATTTATTCATTTTATTCTTTGACGTCATGGAAGATTGGGCTTATGCTTCTATAGTCCTGCTACTTTCTTACACCTTCTATAGTTCTGCTACTTTCTTATACCTTGATAGCATTTTACTCTGGATCCTATTGTACATGCATGATTGGTTTTTATTCTTGTGAAGCAACGAGGGATTGCAATGCCATTGGCTTAAAATAGTTTTGGTCCAAACTCATTCTCCACTGTTACTGCAATTCTTCAGGTAATTATGAAAGGTTAACGGTATTCCGGATATAAACATTAATTGATGTTCCCTTTTTGTTTCAAACTATTGAAGGTACTTTATATTTTCCAAACTTTGAGCATTGTGTACTGCAGCACTAGAGTTGAATGAATCAGAACACTCCCGTGAAATCTTTCAGCCTTCCATCACATTTTGGCATTGCTAGAGCTAAATGAATCAAAACAGTCCTGTGAAATCTTTCAGCCTTCCATCACATTTTGGCATTACTAGGATAGTTCCTATAGTACAAAGTAGATCTCTAAGTGTAAATTATATTGTTTCATTCGACGAACATTGCATACTTTTTCGATTCTTGGAAGAGGAGTCCATGGTGACATGGTGACTATTCGGCACCAATCTCGCGTCTACTATGTTTGTTCTTCGTTGTCCTTACAGAACAATGCGTTAGAGAGGGAAGTTGGTATTAACTTAACTTTCAAAGGTAAACAATCTATTGAGTCTAAAATTTTAATTTTCGAGTAGTAGGAGGTGATGCAATAGACGAAGTTAATGTATTTGTTTATATATGTGTGAAAAAAATTGATATTTATTATGCGATTTAGGATCTCGTTTGCTGATATGTATCACTCTCTTTTATGATTTCGTAGCAATGTACGAGCACTCGACCAGTCTTTATAAATGATAATTTATCCAAAATATATAATAATATTTATTCTATAATTCAAATATAGATATAATATAATTATCTCTATAATTACCTTGGAACATATCACTAATAATCGTTGCGACTCCCTCGTGACTAAGATGTGCCTAATTTGGGGCCGGAACAGCACACTAAACACTGAAAACAAGCAGGAACTACTCGGAAAGTGCAAAATAATAGTGTCGTCACTGGTCACTAAAGTTGTTTTTGACTCTGCGATGCGTTGTAGCTGGATGCACATACCGCGGCGGTTCGGACGAAGCACCCATTTACGGTTGGGAATTCCGAATGCCATCATTTTCGTCATCACAGTGCAAGACCGATGTCATGCGATGCCCCAGGACCAGGACAGGAGTGACGACACTGTTTCATTAGCAGCACGACACCATGGTCATCGATGTCAATATGACACGAAACATCTAGCATTAATTGATGCAGTACTGGCTGGAGTGTAACATGCAAGATCGATCTCTCTCTCTCTCTCTCTCTCTCTCTCTACGAGAGATTTGATCAAATCCAGCTTATTCCAAATATATTCCAAATATAAGTTGTTTCGGAAAATATACAGTCTTTAATATAACATTTTGGTCGTTAATTTCTATAAAATTATATTGATTCAAATAAAAATAATTTTACATTATGAAAGTATATTTAATAATGGATCTAATTATACCAATTTCATGTTGTTAATATCGGCAATTCTTTATATATCGATGGTTAAACATAGATTCTAAAAATAACTTATATTTTGAATAAATCGGAGTTAGCACTGAATAGTAGTGGTGCCAACAGTAGTACACAACGCAACTCCAGCCATTCAGCCACTAAATGCGTGGCCTACAAAATCCAGCAGAGACGTGATCGCAGTCCGCGGCCGTACGACGAACGGCTACAACATGTGCCGTTCATCGGGTCACAACTAAACAGTCAACACATCAAAAGATTTCTGATCTGAGAAGAGGCTGCTGTATATGCCTGAATATAAGTTGCTGGATTTGTCGGATGCATTTCCTCAGTCTTGCTCTGCTTCCGCTTACTGGGCCTGGTGTTCTTCTTCTTTATTTTTCGAAAAATACTCGGCCTTTTTTTTGCGACGAGAAAGAATACCGAGCCTTTTTTCTGGGCCTAGTTTTGGGCTAAAAAGAAAACATGTACATTAAGATAGCTACTAGTATTGGAACATGATCTCTACTACTTAAAAGAAAGAATTGATGGCGGTTTGTCTCTTTTATACGATGTGAGCCGTTAGATCTTTCTTTTCTCGTGAGATGTGAGCTGTTAGATCTTGTTCTTTCTCGGTTCCTCCTGTGCGTACGATTGACCACCCATAGCCTCCTCTCTACTCCCCTACACCCCAACTGCCCAAGCTGGTGCACAAGAAGTCCAAAGATTTCATCGATCTTTCCAAGAACAGATTACCAGCGGATCATTTGCATTGTAAAGACACAACGACGGTTGACGAGATATGATTTTTTTAATCCGTAGCAAAGCACGGACATTGGACTAGTTCCTAAAAAAGTATTGGAACATGAAAAAAAACCATTTTTCCTAACTTCCAGTGGGACAAAAATGGTACGTCATTCAGAAGGATTTTTTTTTTTAAAAAAAATGAGCACGTTTTAGCACAAGCCATACCAGCAAAGCAGTGCATTTGAGCACATCAAATTTACAGTTAACCTGAATTTGAGCACATAAAAAATCGCTTAAAGCCATCCAGAAGGTGCTTCCTTTTTGTGCCCAACGATGGTCTAAACACTACTACACCGCCAGCCGTACTAGGCTACTAGCACACAAACAATTCTAACTTTGATAAGCAAAAGGCCTAGTTTTACTCAAAACTCAATTCTTAAAATAGAGGTACTGAATTCCTAGTTAAGACTACCCACTGTACATCTCATTCATTTGTGCAATGCCGTGTCAAACTACTGTTTCTATTACTGTAAGAGAAAGTCATTACCGTACTCCTACAGCCCATTTTACATTTCTTCTGGCGAATATGATCACTAAAAATGCTAATAAAATTATTTTATCATAAGAGACCAGAGCGAAGTACAATTCAGTATAAAAGAGTAACAATTTGTTGACTGCTTATATCACAAGGAACCACCTGAAACTTGCAACAACTTAAGCCATCACATTCAAAGGCCAAACAATTAAGTTAGTACAAAAAACATGGTAATAAAGAAAAACCATCGAGCGTGCGTTTAAAACCATTCCAGCACTCAGGGTTTCATACATATATAAGATAATAATCATCTCTTGGTTAATATGACAGGGAATAGAATAGATTCACCTAAAAGAAGAAAAGGCAAAAGAACAGAAAAGAAAACAAAGAGATACCAACCTCAACAAAGTAAAGCACCCCAAAGGTGTATATATATGTCCGAACTATATCAACACGCTTAATTTGAGAATGACTAGTAGAATGCTTGTACGTTGCAACGGATCTTAAATAAATAATGCCTACTATAAATATTAAATTATGTCAATGTTTAACCTAGTTATGTTATAACTGAATAGTATACCATTGGAATTTTAAAACATTCCAAGCTACTCCCAATCTTTGGTTCTCAACCTATCTTTCCCTTTACCGCTCTAGCCCTATCAAAAAGAGGGAAAAATCCCTATTTTTACTACCCAATCTCTTTTCATTACATGTACCATAAATAGTTAACATCTAGAAATTTATCAGTTTACATAAAAGATCTTTGATGATAATTTTGCTCAAATCTATGCAAAGATTACTTTATGAAATCAAAGACTAATATCACAGTGATACAAGCCATTTCTTTGATAAAATACAGCACTGGATTTCATTGATAGAAGAGGGAATTTACAAGGTTTCAACCGTCTACAATTGAACAAAGCGAAAATTGATGAAATTGCCTATCCCAAAGGATGATGAATTTACTCAAAATCAATACCATTTATTATACCTTGTTAGCACTTGCATTCATTGAGCCCCAGCATTTCTATGTATACTGGCCCCACATCAATTTCAACTACAGTGACACAACCCATGTATATACACCATTACAGAAATGAAAGGGCCATTTACCACAGTTGGAGCCTACCTAATGAAGTTGCAGATGCATCGGTCGAGGCAAGAATATGAAATAAAAGATGGTTGCACCTTCGGAACTCTTGAAACAACTGCTTCTTCAATCTAAATATGAAGTTCAGATCGAGGTCTTTCAGGGTAGTATACTGATCAATCTCAGTGTGTGGCTTGTCAGTTGTACGGCCAAGAGATTAGCCTTTTAGATTAAAACGTCTATGGATAGAATAATCAGAGCAGAATAGATTTCCCATTATGACAAAACAAACCTGAGTAGTAATACAGCAGTAAACAGTCAGGGCACACATTTTGAACATTGGCAAAAATGTATATAACAAAGGTAGTGCTAAGGATGGAGAAGAAATATACAGTCACATTCATCTCAAACGCTAACTTGACACAATGTAGACCAAACAATTTGGTAATTAGAGTATTCTAAAATGCGCGGACATGATTGTAGTAAGCTGGAAGCATCTTCAGAAGTATCTGTAATGTAAACGTGTTTCTTGCATTCAGAATAAAACTTCTTGCCTTATTTATGAAGCTTGGAAAGTTTAGATACAGAAGGAACCACAAAGGACAAACCTTTACTTCTGATTTCTTCATTGTCTTTATCAAGTACCGATCATCATTTGTTAGGTAAAAGAAGCTTTCACTCTTACCAAGAGATGAGAGCTCCTGGAGAGCCTCACTTCCGCAAAGGGATAACATATAGTCAGCAGCATCCACTTTGAACAGCTTGCGTAGTGTCCTGCGATTCAGTTCAGAACAGATGATACGTCGATCAACATGATGACACCAGAGCAAGGGTATAACATATATCTTTATCATGGGAGTGATGACCAACCGGAACACCTGTTGGTAGTAATCCTTCCATCTGAAGTCACGAGAATTGTAAGGAGGAGTATATTTTGAGCCTTTTAGAGGGAACTTTGTCTATACCTTTTCCTTTGGTTTGAAAGACGATGATTTTAGATCAAGCGTAATTGGACCTTACTTGCTGACTGTATGCCCGTGTCAACACATCATTGGTAAGACATAGATGAATTTAACCGTGAAGGAAAAATGAAAGAAAAATGGTTAATATGCTTGCAAGGAGTTCATAACAATTTGAGCCATTAATGAAATGTTGTGAGTTGGTGGAAAATTCACACAGAAGGGTGAAACATCTACCTTGTAATCAAAATCAGATTGGCCAACCCACAAAAAATCGCTTTTTAACCATTACTTACATCACCCAAAGCAAACTCTTTGATGATTCACATGTCAATATTTCCTAATTCAAACTTATAAATCGGTAAATGTACCAAAGCCAATGCGAATTTCTCGGGCGTTACACGTTATGTGGTGCCAAAGTAGTAACATGGTCAAATTCCACTATTGAGCAACCAAAATATTCGTAATTCACACCCACCATTAAAGGCAAACGAAAGCACACACCTGATCCTGAGCTGCAAGTTGACCATAAGCAAGTAGTTCTTGTGCCCCTTGGCGATGGTCTCCCCCTGCAGTTTCACTTCCCGCGGCGGCACCCACTTGGCTATGTGCGGCGCCGACGACGGCGCCAGTAGCCCCCTCCCCTCGCTGCCATTGTCCATCCTGACGCTCCTCAGCGCGCCCACCACCTCGTCCGCCAAGGCGGCTCCGTCCACAATGTCGCACGTGATGTCCCCGTCCGACTCCCAAATGCAAATCTGTCGATTTCCGGTTGCCGCGGAGCTATTGCTCGGCCGGACGCTAAGCTTCGCCGCCATTGGCCGTCCCGTTCCACTGAATAATTCAACGACCTGCGGCCGGCCGACTCGGTCTTGCCGCGCGCGAAGCCGGCAAGTCCTCGCGAACACGTCCACAAGGATCACGCGCCCGTCGGGCTACGCCGCGGAGATGGGTAGTACACGCCTTCTCTCGACAATGCCGGTGGGGTATCGCGCATCCGATGGCCGACGTAACGCCGCCATCGGCCCGAGAGGAAGGTGCCACGATCGCGTGGCGGCCGTCCTCCCAACCAAAGTTGACGGCGGCATCGGGAGAGGAGGGCGGAGCGGTTTGGCGTGGGGTGGGAGATAGACCTCGATTGGGGAATCGGGCCGGTTGGTGGTGACGGGGGAGCTTGTCGGCTGGCCAACCCATGGGGGAGGAGACTACCGGATGAGAAGCCGACAACAAAGGGAGGCGGGCCGCACGAGAAGACAAGATGATAACCTCCGTGAGCCGTCGGTGCTGGGGGAGGCGACAAGAAGGAAGGTGAGGACGGAACGGTGCCCCCACACAGCGGACCTCGGACGGTGCATTGTGACAGAGAAGCGGGGGGAAGAGGCGGGGGACGCCCTGTGTGGAGTCAACGGCGCCTGAAGGAGGTAGGGGTGGAGCGAAGGGGCACTGGCACTGGCACCGAGAGGAGGGCGGGCGCCGGCCGCGGCGGCTCTGGGAGTTGGCGGCGACCGGGGAGAGGAGGGCGGAGCGGTTTGGCGTGGGGTGGGAGGGGAAGAGAAGCGAGACGGAGGTTTAGCGTGGTGGTGAGAGAGATAAACTCAGAATTATAGTAGTTAAGATATCTGAATGTCAGATATGTCAACTTCTGCAGCATTTCCGGGGGAGCTGATTCACGTACTAGTGATACTGCATCAAGAATAGCAATATGCATTAGTGTACGACTATCTGTCAGTGTAACCTAGTCTGTAAATTGTAACATGCAAGTAATCTTGATGTCATATGCAGGCAATTACACTTAGGTGGCAGTCCTAAATGATGTTAGAGCAACCAATTTATTCAAGTTATTATTTCTTTTAAAAAGAAATATATTTCCTAGAATTCTGCATGATTTGAATCTTCGAGACTTCCATGTCCAGTAGCCCTACCAAAACAAATTGGTCCTAATATTGGGTTAAAAAATTTTTACTAACAGAAGTTCTTGTGTCGAACTTTTTCCGGCAACAGATTATTGATATGATTGGACAATTATAAACGAGTGCAAGTGATGTTGTGTATGCAAGTTTTACTATCGTAACAAGTAAGCAAAACAAATACAAAAATAAATAGAATTAAAAGTTACAGTAGTTATGTTAAAATTGCAATTTTAAATTTAGTATTATGTAATTATAGATAACTGATAGATAAGAAAATTTTAGACAACTAAAAATTAGCAAATCCGAACAAATATTGCAAACCTATATTTTCCCACACTGTTCCAGACCAGTTTGTAATTGTGCAGTGTGTAGACCGCAAGGGCGATTTGCACCGATAGGGTCGATCCACTAGTAGACATATCACCGAGGACAGCAGCAGCGAAACACACGACATTTGTGACAGCACAAAACTCTGGCAAACAATGCTCTCTTTTTTTTTCATTCAATGTATCTTGTCGAATCCAGAAATGGAACAAGATATAAACAAACAAGTAAGGACATGACTTGATTGTCGATGCACATCCTGTTCCGACAAACAGCAAGCATACCTAAAGTAACGGCAGCGAAGATGATAATGCCTAGTGGCTGCACACTCAATTTACCAACGGGATACTTGCAGACATTGATGCACTTCATCGAGAGATGTGTGAACCAAAGGATACCACCAGCCATGAGACCAAGCAATGAATCCAGTGTCGAGGCAGCTATAGCAATTGCTCCACTTTTAATTGTAGCGTATATCTGAAGAAAATGGGACAGTATAATCAGCATAAAGGCGTTCAAGCAAGCAGATTAAAAATAAAGGGGAAACAAGCCAACCTTCAATGCCAAGAGAATAATGTTTGCATAATTTGATATCTTCATGGCAAATTCACTCTGCTTTTGCCCCTCGAGCTCATCTTCTGCATTGATTACATTGGATTCTTCTAGTGAGTCAACTCCCTCAAAGGATCTCAAGGTGGCAAATTGTTTCTCATAGTATTCTCTCCCCTACATAAGGCCAGAAAGTAACCACGTCGCAACTTAGATCACAAAATAGTATATTTTGTGCATATAAAAAGAGAGCAACTATTATAGTTTTTTTTTTTCCCTAAATAGCATTGTTGGCACCGTTATGTACAAAAATAGTCATTCAAGCATTGTATTGTCAAAAATAACATCACGGACGTGCCAGTGGCTAACATGCGTCCTCCACCACCCCCACGCACGGATTTCATATCCACCGCACATCTGTCGCCCGAACGGTCCCCGTGCCGCTACGTCACAGCTACCATGCATCTGGTGCACTGATAGCCTTGTTCGTTCGACTAGCACACGAACGCGTCTCTGCCGTTCCGCCTTGCCACGGACGTGCCTCATTTGCACACGTGGCGCATGGGCGCCTGCCTCTGCCAGCCCCATCACCCAGATGCGCCACGTGAGCGCCTCCGCTCCCCCCATGCCTGGCAGCCCCTCTGCCGTGTCACTATGGCACAGTGCTGCCCCAAGATCCTACCACGTCCCCTGTCGTGCCCTGGTGGCACGGTATTTAATCCCACCCGTTGTGCCGGGTCGCCCCGTGACTAGGGCACATGCGCGTTTTCTCCTCCCGCCGAAAGTATCCCCTGTCCCCTCGATCTTTTCCCCATCCCATCCATCAACTCCATCACCTCACTACCCCCGTCCGCAAGCATGCAAAATCACAGCACACAACATACGAGATTATCTCATGTTGCCTCGCGGTTAGCTCAAAACACCTTTGTGCGGCTATAAAAACCAACATTGCGCTCACTCTCGCTCTCATTCTGGAATTCATTCTCGTTCTCGCGCTCATCGCCGAGAACACAGAGAATTGAACAAAAACTTTTTTTGGATTACTGAAAGCATCTAGGCCCCTAAAAATGGTTTTGGTAATTAATGATAATATGTGAATATGGGATTAACAAGTTTACTAAGAATGTGCAAGGTTAATTCCATTTGATGAACATGATGAAGCAAGGATGCATGCTAAAGGAAAATGTGAAGATCAACAAGGCTTAAAGTCAAGGTACAAATAGTCTAGGATCCTTTTCTATTTTACCGGTCTAAGGAGAATTGGTTGGTAGACCGGATTATAGGATAAATGCCGTACTATTAAGGGGGATCACGACTAGTAGCTTGATAGCTTATTCTTGTGCCATATGGATCAACTTAGGATCATGCATGCATTTAAAATTGGACTTAAATTTAAGTTAGAATGAATTGATGCTTTAATTCGAATCGGATGAACCAAGGCTTAGCGTGTTGTACCGAAGCCGTTGTTCGATGATATTTCGCGATTGCAAAATAACGATGCGAGTGTAATCTCCTTTGAAAACCGTTTTGAGAATCGGTTTGTACACGCGTATAATCGGATGGACCGCATCCCGTTGTTCCGATGATATTACAATGTTTGCAAAATAACGATCGAGTGTAATCTCCTTTGAAAACCTCTTTTGAGAATCGGTTGCATCGCTTACGTATAATCGGATGAACCGCAATACGGTTGTTCCGAAATGTATTTAGCGGTTGTAAAATTCCAGAACAGATGCAAAATCTCTGGTTTAGAAACCCCGAAATCGGACGATCCGGGTGTTTGCCTGCGGATGAACCGCAACTAAATCCAACGGCTATATCGATTGCATTTAATGCGTGTAAAATAGCCGTTCTTGTGCATTGAGTATAGCGCGGTTGTACCGATGCTAACACGCCGTTGTTCCGATATGTCTTTGAATTTTCGAACTTCTTCCCAACGGCTAGAATTGTTTGGTGGAGGCTATAAATACCTCCCCAACTGCACAAGGGACATGTTACACAGTGCATTGAAGATATCTCAACCCTTGTGAGCATTGTGCATTCAATTCTACTCCCAATTTACTCTTGCATTCATTAAGAGGAGATCAAGTGCATTCATCTTTAGTTGATTCATTGGCACTTGAGTAAAGTCAGCGAGGATCGTTGATCTATTCTCTTGGGGTGTTGCCGCACTCCTAGACGGCTTGGCGGTGAAGCACGGTGATCTTCTCAAGTGAAGCTTGTGAGAAGACCCGAGCAAGATTGTGAGTGGTTGGTGTTCACCATCTCCGGAGCGGAGGAAGAACAACCCAAGTGATCGAGGAAGGCTTAATTCGTGGAGCCGGCTTGAGTGGTCAAGCTTCCTCAACGTGGACTAGTGAAGACCGGCAAGTCTTCGATACCACGGGAAAAACATCTTTGTGTCTTGTGGTTATTTCTTGTCTTTACAATTCCGCACTTATATTTCTAGCTTGCTTATTGTAATTAAATTGCCTAGCTAGGAGCATAACTTGTTTAGACTAAGTCATTGAATTGGATAAATTGTTAATTTGTTAAAAACTTTAAAAACCTCCTATTCACCCCCCTCTAGTCGGTTATCCTTGATCCTACAAGTGGTATCAGAGCTTGGTCTCTCCGTTGTTGGACTTAACCGTCTAGGAGAGCAAGGATGGCTAGTGAGGGAATGGCTTTAGGAAGGGCTCCACTCTTTGATGGCACAAATTATGCTTATTGGAAAATTAGAATGTCAATCTTTTAAAGGCCATGAGTCCAAGCATTTGGAAAATCGTAAATGATGGTTACACTATGCCTCTTAATCCACTTGAACCCACGGATCAAGACACGCGTAACTCTCATTTAGATGCTCAAGCTATGAATGCTCTCTTTGGCGCTTTGAGCGGATGAGTTCAATAGAGTGAGCAATTTGGAAACCGCTCATGCTATTTGGACAACTCTCTCGAAATCCATGAGGGTACATCCACGGTCAAAGAAGCCAAATTGCATAGGCTTGGATTAAATATGAGACATTCATAATGTTGCCTCATGAAAACATCAATGAGATGTATTCAAGACTCAACAACATTGTGAATGAGCTCAAAGGCCTTGGGACTAACCTTTCCGATGTTGATATTGTGCGCAAGATGCTTAGGGCTCTTCCTGACAAATATGAAACCTTGGTGACGCTCTTCATCAACTCTCCGAATTGCCAAGGATGACACCAACGGGCCTTTTGGGCAATCTCATCACAAATGAGTTGTTCAAGAAGGACAAAGAAGAGCTCGTGGAGACATCCTCCTCAAAGAAGAAAATTACCGCTTTCAAGGCCAAAGCGGAATCAAGTGATGATGAGGATGAAGGAGAAGATTCGATGAGGAGTATGCACTCCTTGTAAGAAAAATGAAGAAGTTCATGAAGAGACGCCCCAATAGAAGCTACAACTTTGACAAATACAAGAAGGGACAATATTCAAGTGACAAGAAGAGTTATAGCAACATTCGATGCTATAATTGTGATGAAAAGGGCACATCTCATCTCGTTGCCCAAAAGAAGGATGACAAGGACAAGTCATTCAAGAAGAAAGAATATAATGGCAAGAAGAAGCTTTTCAAGAAGCTTCACAAGGATGGCAAGAATGAAGCTCACATTGGAGAGTGGGATTCAAATGATGAATCAAGCGACTCCGACTCCGATGAGGATGAGTCTCCCAAGAAGAAGGGACTAGTTGGCATTGCTATCAAAGAAACTCCTTCACTATTCTCCACTCCTACATGCCTCATGGCCAAAGGAGATAAGGTAAAATCCATTGATAGTGATGAACCAACTTATGAAGAATTATTGGATATGCTTGATGAATTAAATGAATTTAATGGAAAAGAGAAATCAAAATTTAAAGTCTTGAAGAAAGAATATCTCTCTCTAAAAGACTCTTTTGAGGAGCTAAAGAAAGCTCATGATTCTCTCATCTTAAAGAATATTGAAAAATCTCATTCACATATTGGAATTACTTGTGATTTAATGAATGAGATGTCTAAAGTAGATATTGCTTTAAATGAAAAATCCATGTCTAGCATTTCTACTTCATGTGATGATTTACTTGCCATGCCATGTTGCTCTAGTGATGATTCAATTGCTAGTTTAGCAAATACTTGTAATCCTTTACTGATTGTTGAGAACCATGAATTAAAAGAACAAGTCAATAAACTAAGCAAAAGCTTGGAAAGATGCTTTAAGGGTAAGGCCACCTTAGACAAGCTTTTGAGTGAGCAAAGGTGCTCATTCAACAAGGAAGGTCTCGGTATGTGCCTAAGAAAGGTAAGAAGCCAAACAAATAAACCCACAAGGTATGTGAGGGAAAATGGTAAGTATTGCTATAAGTCTTGGAAATAGGACATGTGCAACAAAATTGTCCTAAAGGTAAAATTGCATCTTTTGGTATATATGATTCATGCTATATGCTTAGAAAGACTAAGGATGGTAAAATACTTGCTCATTTTATTGGCACTTCAATTTTAGGCGCTAAAAGAATGCTATTTGGGTGCCTAAAACCTTGGTCACTAACCTCCAAGGACCCAAACAAATTTGGGTACCTAAAAGAACTTGATTCTTGTTTTGTAGGTGAACTACAAGACCGGTGGAAATCATTGGGTGCTTGATAGTGGTTGCACTCAACACATGACCGGTGATAGAAAAATGTTCACCACATTCGAGAATGGGAAAGGAATGGACAAAATCACATTTGGTGACAATAGCAAAGGAAAGGTAATTGGATTGGGTAAAATTGCTATCTCAAATGACCTTTCCATTTCAAATGTATCTCTAGTAGAATCACTAAACTTTAACTTGTTATCCGTAGCTCAAATATGTGATCTAGGACTAATTTGTTCCTTTTCTAAAGAAGGTGTTACAATTTCAAATGAAAATGATGGCTCTTTAATTTTTAAAGGATTTAGATTTGGAAACCTTTATTTAGTAGATTTCACTTCAAATGATTCATGCTTAAAAACTTGTTTGATGGCAAAAACCTCCTTGGGTTGGCTTTGGCATAGAAGGCTAGCTCATGTAGGAATGATTCAACTCAAAAAGCTTTTCAAACATGATTTAGTTGTTGGCTTGAAAGATGTGAAGTTTGAGAAAAACCGACTTTGTAGTGCATGTCAAGCCGGTAAACAAGTCGCTAATTCTCACCCTTCCAAAAGTATCATGTCAACTTCTAGACCATTGGAACTCTTACATATGGATTTGTTTGGGCCAACAACCTATAAGAGTATCGGGGGAAATAGCTATTGTTTGGTTATTGTGGATGATTACTCTAGATATACATGGGTATTCTTCCTAGATGATAAAAGTGAAACCTCCGGAATTTTCAAAAACTTTACAAAAAGGGCCCAAAATGAATTTGATTTCAAAATAAAGAAAATCCGTAGTGATAATGGTTCCGAGTTCAAAAATACTAAAGTTGAAGACTTTTGTGATGAACTTGGAATAAAGCACGAACTTTCCACAACCTACACCCCGGAACAAAATGGAGTTGTAGAAAGGAAAAATCGTACATTAATTGAAATGGCTAGGACAATGCTTGATGAATATAATACTTTCGATAGTTTTTGGGCGGAAGCAATTAACACCGCTTGTCATGCCATAAATCGTCTTTATTTACATCGTCTTTTGAAAAAGACTTCCTATGAGCTTCTTGTAGGAAGAAAACCGAACATCTCCTATTTTCGTGTCTTTGGTTGTAAATGCTATATTTTAAAGAAGGGTGTTCGCTATCAAAATTTGAAAGTAGATGTGATGTTGGTTTCTTGCTAGGTTATTCATCAAATAGTAAAGCTTATCGTGTCTTCAACAAAAACTCGGTTTAGTTGAAGAAAAACATGATGTTCAATTTGATGAAACTAACGGCTCTCAAAAGAGCATGAGAATTTGGATGATGTAGGCAATGAAGCTTTGAGAAGGGCAATGGAGCATATGCAAATTGGTGACATAAAGCCGAAGATGATTCATCATCCTCCACACAAGTTGAACCACCAACATCTTCTACAAACCAAGTTCAATTTGACAATAAGGAAGATGATCAACCATCTAACTTACCACCAAGAATCCACAATGCAATTGCTAAGGATCATCCAATAGACCAAATATTGGGTGATGTAAGTAAGGGTGTTCAAACTCGATCTCGTGTTGCTTCTTTTTGTGAATATTACTCTTTTGTCTCTTGTATTGAGCCAAAGCATGTAGAAGAAGCACTTGAAGATCCTGATTGGGTGAATGCTATGCATGAAGAACTCAACAACTTCACCCGGAATGAAGTTTGGACATTGGTGGATCGACCCAAGGAACACAACGTCATTGGTACAAAATGGGTCTTTAGGAACAAACAAGATGAAAATGGTTTGGTTGTTCGAAACAAAGCAAGATTGGTAGCTCAAGGGTATTCACAAGTTGAAGGTTTGGATTTTGGTGAAACTTTTGCTCCCGTAGCTAGATTAGAATCAATTCGGATATTACTTGCTTTTGCATCGTGCTTTGATATTAAATTATTTCAAATGGATGTTAAAAGTGCTTTCTTAAATGGTAAAATTTCGAACTTGTATTTGTTGAACAACCTCCGGTTTTGAAGATCCTAAAAATCCAAATAATGTCTATAAACTCTCTAAAGCGCTCTATGGCCTTAAACAAGCTCCTAGGGCATGGTATGAACGACTTAGAGATTTTTTAGTCTCAAAAGCATTCAAAATTGGGAAGATTGATTCAACCTTATTTACTAAAGTTATAGATGATGATTTCTTTGTATGTCAAATTTATGTTGATGATATTATTTTCGGGTCTACTAATCAAGATTTTTGCAAAGAGTTTGGTGATATGATGTCTAGGGAATTTGAAATGTCGATGATTGGAGAATTAAGCTACTTCCTTGGATTCCAAATCAAGCAACTCAAAGATGGGACCTTCGTGAGCCAAACCAAGTATGCAAAAGAATTGATCAAGAAGTTTGGTATGGAGGATGCAAAACCCATCAAGACTCCCATGGCAACAAATGGTCATCTTGACTTAAATGAGGGAGGTAAATCGGTAGATTTAAAGCTTTATAGATCTATGATTGGTAGTTTGCTTTATCTTACCGCATCTAGGCCCGATATCATGTTTAGTGTTTGTATGTGTGCTCGCTTTCAAGCAAATCCAAAAGAATGTCATTTAATGGTCATTAAAAGAATTCTAAGATATTTAAAGCATTCCTCTAGCATTGGCCTTTGGTTCCGAAAGGTGCTAAATTTGACTTAATTGGATATTCGGACTCGATTATGCGGGATGTAAAGTGGATAGAAAAAGCACCTCGGGTAGTTGTCAATTTTAGGAAGATCTTTAGTATCATGGTCATCCAAGAAACAAAATTCGTAGCCTATCCACCGCCGAAGCCGAATATGTTTCCGCGGGAAGTTGTTGTGCTCAATTGCTATGGATGAGGCAAACATTGATGGATTATGGAATTAAAACTGATAAAATGCCTCTTTTGTGTGACAATGATAGTGCTGTGAAAATTGCTAATAATCCTGTTCAACACTCAAGAACCAAGCATATAGATATTCGCCACCATTTCTTGAGAGATCATGTGATCAAGGGAGACATTGAAATTAGCCACATGAGAACCGAAGACCAATTAGCGGATATTTTCACCAAGCCATTAGATGAAGGCCGCTTTTGCAAATTGAGGAATGAATTAAATGTCATAGATTATTCAAACATTGTTTAAATTTTTGTTATTACAGTGTTTTTTTATTTGGTGTTATTTAAGTATTTTGTAAAAGAATTTCTCAAATCTCATATTAAATTCACTATAATTATAAAAACTATGTTTATATATAATCTTCAGTATATTATATGCATAATGATCCCTAAATGATGTTTTATTGAGTGTAAATCTAAGGATCATTTGCAATTATTCAAAATTCCAAAGAAATCCAGAGCTTTATCAAAATCCCAGGACAATCGGTACATCCGGAGTTATGCGAACGGTACGTCCGCAGTGCGGATCATCCGGCGTTATAATAGCGGAACGTCCGTTTTCCTTTTGACCTTATCACTCCAGCGGCTCGTCCGTTCTCATTTCTCATCTCAGTCCGCTCAGGTTCTTCTCTCTCCAACCGAACGCCTCTCAAAACCCCTCTCTCAAATCGAGTGATTCTTTCGGTGGATCTCCAAGTCCTCGTTGATCCTTGCATTTCCAGTGCTCTCCTTCCTCAAATCTCAAGGTAAAACATCTCTTGATTCGAGTTTTACCGCATTTGGAGCACTCGGGGCAATTTTTAGGGTTTTTGATAATGCGGTTGATTACTAGCAATCTAATTGGGCAAAAGTGCTTCACTAGTGTCCTATGACCTTGCGCATCCAGTTCTAGCACTCACTCTCTTAGATTCCATCAAAATCTCGAAATTTCATCAACCCTAGTTTTGGTCGGGACAATCGGACGTTCGGTTCTTGAGGCGAACGACCGCGATTCGACGTTAAAACCACATAACGGCGGATGATCCGATTATCTGACAGAACCGAAATTGTCATTTCTTTCAATTCAATTCAATTCAAATCTGTTCCTTGACATCTTATAATCACTCCAATCTCGTATAGATGCCTAGAATGCGAGGAACATCCAAGAAGTCTCGAGGATCGTCAAGACAAGGGTCTTGGCACCTCAACCTCCACTGCAATTGGAAGAGTTCAACCCGACATTCTGTTCGACGAGACCACCTGCAGGAAAAGGAAAGGAAAGAGACCACTCGGCCCGAATCGAAAATAGCTCAGAAGTGAATCAATTGAGGAAATCGAATCAAGAAGAAGAAGAAGAAGAGGAAGTTCCTCCAAGGACAAGAAGATGATGATTTGGTTGATCCTCCGGGACTCCTCTTGACCTACATCTTCGTCGTGAGATGACTATGCCATCAAGCGCCATGTCAATCAATATCTTCTGAAGAATGACACATTAAATCCAAAATTCCACACAATCTTTCAAGAGCAAGTGTATGAGCAAATATATAATAGGCACAAGAAATTTGCCGATCATAAATGGATTAACTGGCCTAATATTAATACCTTGGACAAATACGATGGAGTCTATCGCTTTTCTACAATGTGGGTCTTCATGATCTTGTGGGCATAAAGCAAATTATGATGACAAGATCATTCGACGCTTTATGCCACACCGCATATGTCCCATGACTTGAAGACTTTTAGATGGCTGACTGGTGTCAGAAATGTGGAAAGCACCAAAGAGGAATTTGCGAGAGTGTTGAGAATTCAGTCCAGCTCTTGGGACAAAATCTTTGAGAGTTCAGCCCTACTTGTTCCTGCTTGGGCCAGGCATTATGACTCTTCAGCCAAATGCAAGTTAGGGACAATTACTGGATTGAAGCCAGAAGTGAGCATGATTAACAGGATAATTAATCATACTTTCTACCCTAAGAGTGGGAATTTCGATGCAGTACGGGGGCATGTTTGGAACATGATAGATCATATTGTGGAGGGAGTTAAATTTGATGTAGTGGATGTTATTCTTCAAGGCATAGCCTCCTCCAAAAATGACAGAGTTAAAAGGATTTATTATGCTCCTTACATCATGGCATTGATTGTTAGAAAGATCGAGTACCGTGGTGGTTTGGGATCTACTCACAAGCCATATAAACCACGAGATGCCATTCCTCCTCAACAAGTCTCGAGGATGCCCCCTGAGGTGATGCTCCTCCTCTTCTTGCTATGCACGATGCAAGTGCTCTAGCGCAAGTACTTCAAAATCAGCAGTCTATTATCAGCACTTTGCAGGAAATGAAGGCTGAACAAGTTGCCTTTCAGGATGAGACTCGTCATAGGCTTACTGCGATGGCAGCTATCCAAAATGACTTCTTTGATGAGACTCATAACAGATTATCAGCTTTGTCTGAGGGCCTAAATGACTTAGAACATTTTCTCAAGACCCCTCAGCGTTATGTTCGCCGACCTCCTCAGTCGCCCAAGGGTCCTTCTTCTAGGACAGCTGCACCTACCTCAGCTCCCTCAGCTGCACCTACTGAGTTTCAGGCTCCAGCTCCTCCAGCTCCTACCACCCTCTCAGTATCTCAGGATCCCGCGCCATCTGTGTCAGCTTCTCCGGATCTGCACGATTTCAGCTCACTTTGTTGTTTCTCCTACTCTGCTCCACCAGGACCCGATTTCTTCCTCTCGGACCCCTGTTTGATGCTTTTTGGTACTTTGATGCCAAAGGGGGAGAAGTTGTGAAGATGTGAAGACTTAGTTTTAGGGGGAGCTATGGGCTTATGTGATTTATATGTGTTTTGTAAAACTGGTTGATTGTTGATCTATTTTGTGCCTGTAATAGTTGGTAACTTTTGTTGAACTTGTGGAATGTGGTTATGTCTTATTATCTTTTATGCAATGCAATCTGAATTATTTGACATATCTTATCTTGTATTGCTTCCTCAAGTTCATAAATGCAAAAGAAACTCATAAAATTTTCAATTCTTTACATATGCTTGCAAATTATTTACTATCCATATGCATTTGTTTAGGGGGAGTCTTCTTTTAATTGGATTTGACAAGAAAAATAATTCTCAAAATTTACTTATGCTCATTGCAAAGATTATTTTACCTGTCAAAAGACTTCAAAAGAATATACACTCTTAGTATATTCAAAACAACTTTTCTCACATATTAAGTGTGTTGTCATCAATTACCAAAAGGGGAGATTGAAAGCATCTAGGCCCCTAAAAATGGTTTTGGTAATTAATGATAATATGTGAATATGGGATTAACAAGTTTACTAAGAATGTGCAAGGTTAATTCCATTTGATGAACATGATGAAGCAAGGATGCATGCTAAAGGAAAATGTGAAGATCAACAAGGCTTAAAGTCAAGGTACAAATAGTCTAGGATCCTTTTCTATTTTACCTGTCTAAGGAGAATTGGTTGGTAGACCGGATTATAGGATAAATGCCGTACTATTAAGGGGGATCACGACTAGTAGCTTGATAGCTTATTCTTGTGCCATATGGATCAACTTAGGATCATGCATGCATTTAAAATTGGACTTAAATTTAAGTTAGAATGAATTGATGCTTTAATTCGAATCGGATGAACCAAGGCTTAGCGGTTGTACTAAAAGCGCGGTTGTTCGATGATATTTCGCGATTGCAAAATAACGATCGAGTGTAATCTCCTTTGAAAACCGTTTTTGAGAATCGGTTGTATCAGCGTATAATCGGATGGACCGCATCCGGTTGTTCGATGATATTACAATTGCAAAATAACGATCGAGTGTAATCTCCTTTGAAAACCTCTTTTGAGAATCGGCTGTACCGCACGTATAATCGGATGAACCGCAATACGGTTGTTCCGAAATGTATTTAGCGGTTGTAAAATTCCAGAACAGATGCAAAATCTCTGGTTTAGAAACCCTGAAATCGGACGATCCGGTGTTTGCTGCGGATGAACCGCAACTAAATCCAACGGCTATATCGATTGCATTTAATGCGTGTAAAATAGCCGTTACTGTGCATTGAGTATAGCGCGGTTGTACCGATGCTAACACGCCGGTTGTTCCGATATGTGCTGAATTTTCGGGAACTTCTTCCCAACGGCTAGAATTGTTTGGTGGAGGCTATAAATACCTCCCCAACTGCACAAGGGACATGTTACACAGTGCATTGAAGATATCTCAACCCTTGTGAGCATTGTGCATTCAATTCTACTCCCAATTTACTCTTGCATTCATTAAGAGGGAGATCAAGTGCATTCATCTTTAGTTGATTCATTGGCACTTGAGTAAAGTCAAGCGAGGATCGTTGATCTATTCTCTTGGGGTGTTGCCGCACTCCTAGACGGCTTGGCGGTGAAGCACGGTGATCTTCTCAAGTGAAGCTTGTGAGAAGACCCGAGCAAGATTGTGAGTGGTTGGTGTTCACCATCTCCGGAGCGGAGGAAGAACAACCCAAGTGATCGAGGGAAGGCTTAATTCGTGGAGCCGGCTTGAGTGGTCAAGCTTCCTCAACGTGGACTAGTGAAGACCGGCAAGTCTTCGATACCACGGGAAAAACATCTTTGTGTCTTGTGGTTATTTCTTGTCTTTACAATTCCGCACTTATATTTCTAGCTTGCTTATTGTAATTAAATTGCCTAGCTAGGAGCATAACTTGTTTAGACTAAGTCATTGAATTGGATAAATTGTTAATTTGTTAAAAACTTTAAAAACCTCCTATTCACCCCCCTCTAGTCGGTTATCCTTGATCCTACAATTACGTTGTGAATTAAATAGTATTTAGAGCAGTTCTTTGGACCTTATAAGTATAGCGAGGTCGACATCAAGGCAAGGTAAAATTATTTCCTATACTTTAGTTGTAATTATTTCAATCATAGTTAATTAGTGGTAATTTATTAGTTGTATTTAGTTAGTGGTAATGTACCTGTATTTTATAAGTGGTAATTAAATTAGTGGTAGTTAAGTTGTCATAATTAAATAGTTCTAGTTAATCAATCGTAATTAATTAGTCGTAAGTAATCAGTGGAAATAAAGTATTAATTAATTAGTCATAATTCATTCAGTCGTAGTTTATTAATGGTAATTATATTAGTGCAAATTAAGTGTTCGTAATTACGTAGCCATAATTACTTTGTTGGTAAGTACTGACTCGTAGTTAATTAATATTAATTAATTAATCATAATTAATTCAGTAGAAATTAGTTAGATGTAATGAATTTCTCGTAAGTAATTTATTGATAAGTAATCAATTTATTACTAATTAATTAATTATTCATATTTAATTGCTTACTTGTATGTAATATGTCGTAATTATTTCTATCATAGGTATTTAGTGGCAAATAATTTACTCGTAATTAATTAGTTTAGTCCTATTTAATTAGTGATAATTAAAGAAATAACCCCATGTAAATAGTCATGCACAGTAAATTAATTAGTGGTAATTAAATACATGTTTATTATATGGTGTACCGTAAATCGGGTTTTGTGGCTTTAGGTAATTTCGAACATGCAAGAGTTGGTAGTGTTTTATGGTGACGGTCTCGTACGGGTCGGACCTGTCAAGATGCCAGTACAAGCTGGTCCGGGTGGATGGGCTCGATGAGATGAATATCCATGAGCATATGAGCTGCATCAGGAGGGAGTTCGACATGGAGGCAACGACGAAGAAACTTATCATCGAGGGGATCACTTGCACGAATATGGGAGGACAAGGCATATGGGAGTTGGTCAAGTTGAATGGAAGCATAGCACGGGGCAAATACATGCATATTGCTTCCCAGGCCAAGGTGGCGATATACGAGAAGCCGGTGGTGTACGTGAATTTCATATGCATGGTGTTGGAAAACATTGATGATGCTGGTGCCTCGGGAAGTGGCCAACCAAAGCAGAGCTTGAAGACGGTAGCATGGAATGTGTTATTTTGGAGGAAGAGTATGAGAGAAGACTTGCACATAATTTTGTGCAAAATGAGGGGCCCAGCCTATGTTGGTCGGCCCATATTGACTGCCACGAGTATCTACCAGACCAAGCTCTCGAGTTGGAGTCCGACGAGGACGCCGATCCAAGCTCGGATGGTAGCGAGGAGTACGCACCCCAGGGTGGTGGTCCGACTGGTAGAATTGTGTCATCGGAGGTGCCTTACGTGGTATCTAGACTTCATGATATCGCAGTGTGGTCGCTCGTACTGCCGCAAGAAGAAGGGTCCCAGTGGGGGTTTGATGTTGACACCTACTTAGTTGGAAAGCACTTCCCTAGCAAGACGGACGTGCAGCAAGCTATAACACGGTACGCTTTGTCCATCAACTATATGTACCGCGTGCACTGGTCCAACCCACGATATTATGCGGTGAAGTGCCTGGTGGAAGGCTGCCCTGGCAAGGTCAACGCTCACCGAGCAAAGTTCTTTGTCTCGGTCTTCACGGTCAAAGCGGTGACCGACAACACTTGCGAGCTTTGCAAGCCGCAGTGGCAGCATCAGAATGTGACTTCCGCATATGTCGCAAGCTTCATCAGCCACCTAGTTGCGGAGGACGTGTCTGTCTTCCCCAAGATGTCATGTTAGAAGTCGTCAACCTGGTTGGTTATCAAGTCGGCTATTGCAAGTTCCGATTAGCCAAGCAGAAGGTTATCGAGGCCATGTACGGGACATACGAAGAGGCGTACAACCTTGTGCCGAGAATGCTTCACCAGATTGTCAAAGCAAACCCCGGCACATACATAAACAAGGTTGAAAGTGCAGATCGTAATGGAGGCCTTAACTACTTCATACTCAACTGGGTGTTTTGGGCTTTCGCCCAGGCCATAGAGAGCTTCAAGTCCTGTCATCCAGTGCTCACGATAGATGACACTTTCCTCACCGAGAGGTACAAGGGCACCATTTTCAACACGGTAGCAGCCGACGCGAATGACCAGCTTCTCTTGGTTGCTTTTGCCATCGTAGAGAATAAGAACATATCCAGTTGGTTGTGGTTCCTGGCGAATATGAAGCGGGCGGTTGTGGGAGACCAGCCCAACGTATACCTTATCACAGACCGTAATGCTAGGTTGTTATTGGCTCTGAACAACATGAAGAATGGGATAAAACCTCCCTTACTAGTGGAACGATGTGGAAACCCGGTGGTGCATGAGGCATCTTGCATCGAACTTCTTCTCGCAGCTCCGCTATTAGGAATTAATGAAGACGTTTAAGACGTTGTGCATGCAAAACTAAATGCGGAAGTTTGAGTCCATTTGGATAGACCTCGAACATCAGACCACGAGACATACAAGAGAGTCCCCTCAAGAGACACAAGGGACAGCAAGCCATGAGTGGCACTCCAGGAGCACCACAAGTTTCACGCAGTGGATTAATCTCCACTTTCCTGAGTTGGAGAAATGATCCTTGCTCTGTGACACAGATGGTGCGAGATACAAAATTATGACGACCAATATGTTTGAGGTGTACAACAACATGTTGAAAGGTGTGCGGTACTTCCCTATCACCGCGATCTTTGAGGAGACCTGGACTCGCACGGTTGGTTACTTCGTCAATAGAGTCACCGCAGCGAGACAACAATTGGAAGAAGAGAAGTAGTGGTCTGAGAAAATACAGAGGTATATGGACTAGAAGATGCAGAAAGCCCGAATGCACAACATCCGGGTGATCGATGGCCTCAGGAGGAAGTACGAGATCAGACTGATGCAAACATATATCAACAGTCATGCCAGGGGGAAGGAAACATGTATGAACCCTCGGTGAAGTGGCTACATGCACCTACAACAAGCCGAAGCTCCTGCACAAGCCATGCACACATATGTACAAGATGTGTGCGCAACTCAGGTAGATGTCTACGTCATATATTTCCAAGTACTTGACATGTAGCATATTTTTGCTACATGGAGTTCATAGTTTCATTCGTATGACATGGACATGAACTATAGGGATCTTTGGCCGGATAGGGTGAAATGGGGTCTGAACAAAGCCTTGAAGTCAACTGAGAAAGAACGACGGCAGACGCGGTGCTTCCGAAACGACCCGGATAACCACCAGCGCGGGGGACAGAGCCGCGCGACCAAGTGCAGGATATGCAAAACCCTTGGCTACTCCATGAAAGATTGTCCCAATAGTCCGAGCTCGTCTAGTCATCATTTTGTGTCATAATTAATTGTATTATCTACCTATACGGGGACCGTTATTTCGTGTAAACGGGTAGTCTACTCATATTTGTGCATTTTTGTATGTCATTCTTTCTTAACGCGTATGTATCTCGTCATTCTATTTGTTTTGAACTAACCCGCCCTTGTTCTGTGTGTAACAACACAACATTAGGTTGGCCTTGAAGATGTCAGACTTGTCGTCGAACTTCCATGCAAAGACACTCCAGAAGTGCAAGTGGATTGCCAAGAGGGCTAAACCCTATCTAGATTTTTCTATGAAGGATGTGTTGGTACCACTAGAGTTTTCATGCCACAATGTGTGTGCAAAGAACCCGCAAAGATCATTCTGTCCACACACCTGGCCACCACCTCCCTGGCGTACTACACATGTGGTGAGGCGTCCTGTGTGATTACCCCCGGGGGTAATCACACTTAGGCATACGGATTACTATTCGTCTGCCTGGCACGACACTGCTCTGATGAATAGTAAGTCTTACCAAAGTCTACATAGTATAACAATAAGATAGAAACTATAATCTTTATTACAGTAGTAGCCATGCAAGGATATGGTCTTTATTATAAGTGGTATTTTACAACTACAAAATGGGACTAAGTCCCCTCACTTGTCCTCCTTACTCCACAAGTCTTCTACTCGTCCCACTCGTCGAATATGGCGCCCATCTCACCCCCAGTCTTCGTAGTCAGTACCCTCACCTCCTGCGGTCGCATCGGTACATGCGTGTCCTTCGTCCCACTCAGGATAATTCCCGGCCGGACTAGGATCTAACAAAGGAGAATAATAGTAAGTTTGAGTACTATTGTACTCAACAAGTATTAATAGCAAAAGATGCACTGGATGACTCTATCTCTGTTCGTTATCATATTTTCTAGATCATCTCTTTTATGAAAATAAATTGCTCGTTAAAAACTTTAAGTGACATATTTTTAATACTAAAAGGACTACTAGTCACTCAGAGAGAATATAAACCCCTGGAGGTTCTCGTAGACTCCAATCCAGGAGACAAGCATAAATTCATAATTTTATTTAGCACTACGCATGCTTATACCACTTTACCCATAGCTACTTTGAACTCCAAATGAGCCAGGTCCTAGTATTTCCTTTGATGCGGGTTTGGGTTCAAATTATAAACGTTTTCCAAGTTACGTGATTAATTCCTCGGCCCATTACTTTTCGTCGGTGCTGATCTTGTCACGATGCTGATCTCGTCATCCACCGAGCTTCAGTAATGTTGGTTGGGCCGACCCTACCTTCACCCAACACTCCACTTAGCGCTATAGCGTATCTTCATCCTACATAATTACTTACTCGATGTGGAGGGTATAATTACGTAACAAAGTAGTATTTTCTGCCCGTAACTTGACTTTAGAACTTGAGAATGCTAAGAGTCTTGAATTTGATGAATGTTCATCTTACCATGTTTTGCATTCAGAATTTGCTAAACTGCAATCTGCTCATAATATTACCTTGCAACAACTTGAAAATGCTAGGACTGAGCTAGTTGAGGTTAAATCTGCTACATGTGAAAAATACTTAGAGTCTAGCAAGTTAGTTGCTTCTGGTGTGGTTGATCATAGCTTTTGCACTTTCTGTTTAGAACGCGAACATGAAGTTAAAGATATCTTAGAAGCAGCTAGAGCTAAATATGCTAAGCTTAAGGACAACATTGAATCTTCTACATGTGCTTCATGTCCAGCTCTTAAACTTGAATCTACTTTATATAAGGACAAATATGCTAGAGCCATTAAAGGTAAAACTTGTGAATCGTGTGTTAATTTTGAAAAAGAAAATGCTTATCTTAAGGATACATTAGAAAAATTTTCTAAAGGTAAGAAACAATTAAACATGATTTTGGACAATTCTAAGACTCCTAATAAGAAGCAAGGACTAGGATACAATTATGTTCAAGATAATTCTAAGCCAAAAGTTGTTCAAGTCTTGGAAAAAGGGTTAGTTGAATTTAAAACCCAACCTGCAAAAACTATTTTTAAATCTACAGTATTTGCCCAATCATCTGTTAAATCAAAGGGTGCTTCTCCTAGTGGTATTAAGTATCATTGCACCTATTGCAAAAAGGGTGGGCATTTGTTTGAGTTCTGTTGGCGTAGTGATATGGATCCACCTAGTTGATTAGATAAATCCTGATTGTTGGCCCAATCTTTCACGGTACACTCGAAGATCAGTAGCAATCTCACAAACCAATTCGGTGAATTGAATTGTAAGAAAATCAATATACTCACAAACCAATCTAATAGATTGAATTGCAAGTAGAAGCGTTAGGTGAATAGTACTCCGAAACAAGAAATAGTTATCTTGATCTTGCTCTCAATCTTTCTCCCTCAATCTCTCCAATTCATATCACGACTCAAGAACACATGATATGTGCCAAAACGGCTTTTCTGATTTTTATTATCTAAATCATAACTTGTCCTCCATATGGTGCGGCCATGGGGGGGGGGGGTTTATATAGCCTCCCACGCAAGCACAAAACCGAATTGCTACAGTAGTCCGTGCCGATTTACTATTCATGTGAATAAGACTGAGTTTGCCATCGCTCACGTGAACAATAAACCAAAAAATACTTTCTTTAATTAGAATTTAAACTATTCTAGTTTTGGTATAAAATATTAATCACCAATTGGTCATCTCGAATTGGATCCAAATCGAACCAACCCACATGCCATGTTCCTGGCGTCCTCTCCATGCATGGCCAAATCTCCCTCTTGATTTCCCTTGTGTTGTGGGCCTTCCTTCTCTTAGCTTCTTGCACGAATTTGTTCTATGCACTTGATGCTTCTTCTGACGCCAATGCAACCCTTGCTGCCATACCACCATATGTCTTTCTTGATCGCGCATGCGCTTAGGGTTTTATCCCGAGAGAACGTTCCCTCTCGTTGGCCAGCATCCCCATCCACCCTATCAGCCGTCACAATATTTTGTTTTACCTTTTGCAATGCTTTGGTTGTAGATATGGCCGTATCATCCTCCCTTTCTTCAAGAAAAGACGTCCTCGTCTTTTGTGTAACCTCAGGAATCTCTGTCGGGGTAGTCTTCAAGATTGTCTTTTTAGCTATGATCTCCTCAGCATGAATAGAATTCTCTGGCATAGGACACAGGGTATATGATCTTCCCTGATGCATCAAAGAGTACTTGTTGGACCTCCCGTGGTGCGTAGCATTGCGATCATACTGCCACGGACGCCCCAACAACAAGTGACATGCATGCATAGGCACGACGTCACACTCCACTTTGTCATGGTAGTCTCCTACTGAAAAACAAACTTTGACACGATGAGTAATTTTCAGTTTACTGACATTATGTAACCATTGTGCATAATACGGTTCTGGATGTCGTCAGGTTGTAAACCCCAAAGCTTGCACCAAATCGTTGCTAATGATATTGTTGTAGCTTCCACCATCAACGATAAGCTTGTAAACTTTACCATTGATTCTGCACTCAGATTTGAAAACGTTGGTTCGCTGCCCCGTTGTGAGAATGGAAGTGTTGTCAACTCGAACCGTCTTGGTCAGCATGCAAAGACCATCTTGTGGTGCATCACTAGTAGTTTTGTCTTCATGGAACGACACCTCTTGCTGTTTTTGGGTAGAAAGAAAGGTCGCCAATTCTAATTTCTTCTGCTCTTCCTTGGCCAACCGTTCTTCTTCACGTTTCTTGGCCTTTAGCCTTTCTTCTGCTCTTTAATGTCTCCTTGGGCCTTGTCTCGTCATTTGTCTATCTTCAAAGTACCTTGATGAGGACCAAGATGTAATGTCCTTTCGTGTTCCTCTCCATGGAAAGGAGTACCGCATGACGGGCGTGATGCAACTCGATGTATGTCTTTGTTCTTTCAACCAATATGCACCAATCACCAACGAACATGCTCTCATATGCATAGGAATCACGTCACAAGTAACAACAAAGAAGATACCCATCCAAAGAAAATTTTACCTCCACTTGTTTTGTGATCGAATGTGCTTGAACCTCCAAAGCAATAGATATGGCTCGGATGTGGCTTTGTGATCAACCTCAATCATCCACAAGTGTTTGGCTTGTAGCGTTTGTCAAGCTTCCGTATCGATCATCATAGCACAATCTGTGTTCCCCACTCGACACCGATTGAAGAATATATAGCTCGGATCGTGGAGTGGATCCTCCTCACATTGATCTATAGTGTAGTAATTGCATGACCAACTTCATCTCCTTCAGATCGGCCATGTCGATACTTGATCTTCGTAGCAACGGCACCGTGAACAATCAAGCTCGATACCACCGATATGGATCCACCTAGTTTATTAGATGAATCGATTGTTGGCCCAATCTTTCACGGTACACTCAAGATCGAGAGTAATCTCACAAACCAATTCGGTGAATTGAATTGTAAGAAAATCAATATACTCACAAACCAATCTAATAGATTGAATTGCAAGTAGAAGCGTTAGGTGAATAGTACTCAAAACAAGAAATAGTTATCTTGATCTTGCTCTCAATCTTTCTCCCTCAATCTCTCCAATTCATATCACGACTCAAGAACACACGATATGCGCCAAAACGGCTTTTCGATTTTTATTATCTAAATCATAACTTGTCCTCCATATGGTGCGCCATGGGGGTTTATATAGCCTCCCACGCAAGCACAAAACCGAATTGCTACAAGAGTTCGATGTGATTTACTATTCATGTGAACAAGATCCGAGTTTTCTCGCTCACATGAACAATAAACAAAAATACTTTCTTTAATTAGAATTTAAACTATTCTAGTTTTGGTATAAAATATTAATCACCAATTGTGCATGCAATTGGATCCAAATCAACCAACCCACATGCCATGTTCTGGCGTCCTCTCCATGCATGGCCAAATCTCCTCTTGGTTTCCCTTGTGTTGTGGGCCTTCCTTCTCTTAGCTTCTTGCACTAACTTGTTCCATGCACTTGATGCTTCTTCCGACGCCAATGCAACCCTTTGCCGCCATACCACCATATGTCTTTCTTGATCGCACGCTGCGCTAGGTTTTATCCCGAGAGAACGTTCCTCTCGTTGGCAAAGATCCCCATCCACCCTATCGGCCTTCACAATATTTTGTTTTACCTTTTGCAATGCTTTGGTTGTAGATATGGCCGTATCACGTAGGTTGAAAAATGATAACAAAAATTTTGCTAGAATTTCATCTAATCAACCTAGAGCTTCTATGAGATATGGTAACATAGAAAAGAAGAAACCTGATTTAGGATTTGCATCACATGCTCATCATCATGTGCCTAGACAGGATAACTGTCATGTTACTTTAACCATTGCTCAGAACAAAACTCTAAATAAAAACAAGGATAGCACTTCTGCTTTGCATACTACTCGCAGATGTGTGTCTCAGTAATGGGTTCCTAAGTCTTGTTTAACTAACCCCAGTATTGAGACACATCGTTCTTCTGTTCCTTGATTTTCAGGATTACCGCGGAAAGAGGAAGGACAAGTGGTTTGTCGACTCCGTCGATTCACGCCACATGACCGGAGACTCAAGATGGTTCACCTCTTTCACGCGGTCGACAGGTGATGACTTCATCACCTTTGGAGATGATAAACAAGGGTGAATTGAAGGAACGAGATCGATCAGAGTGAACGATAGTTTCATCCTCAAGGACGTCGCCCTTGTGGACAAGCTAAGGTTTAATTTGCTTTCTGTGTCTCAACTTCTTCATGATGGCTATGAGACTATATTTAAGAAAAATATTTGTTGGGTGCTTGATTCAACTAGTGAGCTTATTTTTGGAATTACTAGAGTTGCTAGGATTTTTAGAGCTGACTTTTCTGAATCTCTTGCTGGTTCTCTCAAATGCTTGATTTCACCTTCTTCTTCTGAGTTCTGGCTTTGACACCGTCGTTTGGGGCACATTGGTTTTGATCATCTAACGCGAGTTAGCAACCTTGAGCTTATGAGAGGTTTGCCCAAACTCAAAGCCATCAAAGATGTTGTTTGTGCACCCTGTAGGCATGGCAAACAAGTTGTCGCCTCACACCCTTCAGTGACTATGGTCATGACTGACGGACCGGGACAGTTGCTTCATACGGATAATTTTGGTCCTGCTAGAGTTCGGTCAGTTGGTGGAAAATGGTACATTCTTGTCATAGTCGATGATTTTTCTAGATATACTTGGGTGTTCTTTCTTGCTTCGAAGGATGAAGCTTTTGAGTTTTATCATGATCTGGTTCTTCGTTTGGCTTCTGAACTTCCGGGTGCCTTGAGAGCGATCCGCAGTGACAATGGCACGGAGTTTAAGAATGCCTCATTTTACTTCTTTTTGTGCTAAGCGTGGTATTGAGTATCAGTTCTCTTCTCCACACGTCCATCAACAAAATGGCGTTGTGAAAAGGAAGAACAGGACCCTGGTCGAGATGGCTAGGACGATGCTAGATGAGTATAGCACACCAAGGAGATTTTGGGCCGAAGCTGTTGCTACCTCTTGTCATATTACTAATCGTGTCTTTGTGAGACCTTCTTTGGGCAAGACTTCTAATGAGTTTTGATTTGGTAGAAAACTCTCTGTATCGCACTTTCGAGTTTTTAGATCCAAGTGTTTTATTCTCAAGACAGGTAACCTAGATAAATTTGAGTCTAGAACTTTTGATGGTTTATTTCTGGGTTATCCTGCACATTCGAGGGGTTTTCGAGTTTTTAATGCTGAAACTAATCTTGTTCATGAGACATGCAATATCACTTTTGATGAGACTAGCCCTGGAGTTAGATCAGATATTTCAGGTGATACACAAGTGACAAAGAGCATATTCATAGAGGAAGATGATGAAGGATTTGATGTTCTTCCACCTGCTGCTGCTAACGCTCCTATTCCAGCACAAGAACCTGTTGTGACTACTTCGCCTTCAGATGAGGCTCCTGCTGCATCTCATCATCAGCAGTACCTGCGGAGGTTGAATAGATGCTTTCCTCTCCGAGTGCACCACTTCACATTCAAAGGCAGCACCCTCCGGATCAGATAATTTGTAATCTCCATTAGCGAGTCACTCGCTCCAGGTATCATGATCCAAATATCTATTCTCACTCTGCATTTGTTGCTTCTTTTGAAACCCACGATATATCACATGCTTTATCGGATTCTAGCTAGGTTAATGCCATGCATGAGGAATTAGAGAATTTTGAGATGAATAAAGTTTGGAACCTAGTAGAACCTCCTAGTGGACATAATGTTATAGGAACCCGCTGGGTTTTCAAAAATAAACAAAATGAGGATGATTCTGTAATTAGAAACAAGGCTAGGTTGGTAGCTCAGGGCTTTAGTCAAGTTGAGGGGTTGGATTTTGATGAGACATTTGCTCATGTTGCTAGACTAGAAGCCATTCGCATTCTGCTTGCATTTGCTACATCTAAGGGCTTTATATTATATCAAATGGATGTTAAAAGTGCCTTTTTAATTGGTTTCATTGAGGAGAAAGTTTATGTTAGGCAACCCCCGGGCTTTGAGAAACCCAAGTACCCAAATTATGTGTTCAAGCTATCCAAAGCCTTGTATGGTCTTAAGCAAGCCCCTAGAGCCTGGTATGATAGAGTTAAGACCTTCCTGCTTAAGAATAATTTTGAGATGGGTAAGGTAGACAAGACTTTGTTCATTCTTAGGCGTGGTAATGACTTCCTGCTTGCTCAAATTTACGTTGATGATATTATCTTTGGAAGTTCTTCTAACACTCTTGTTTCCTGATTTTCTGAGACTATGTCCTGGGAATTTGAGATGAGTATGATGGGAGAGCTCAATTACTTTTTGGGGTTTCAAATCAACCAATGTAAGGAAGGGATCTTTATCCATCAGACGAAGTACACTAAAGACTTGCTCAAACATGGGTGACTGCAAGCCAATCTCCACTCCCATGGCAACTTTGACTGTTTTGAATCCAGATGAAGAAGGAGAAGCCGTGGATCAACGCGAGTACCGTAGCATGATCAGTTCCCTTCTGTACCTGACGGCCTCGAGACCGGACATCCACTTCACGGTCTGCCTTTGTGCGAGGTTTCAGGCGTCTCCGAGGACTTCCCATCGCCAAGCCGTTAAGCGCATATTCAGGTATTTACACCCTACCCTTCTGTATGTCATTTGGTATTCATGTTCTTCATCTTTGTCCATTCGGGTGTTTTCTGATTCTGATTTTGCGGGCTGTCGGCTTGATAGGAAGAGTACCTCAGGCACTTGTCACTTTCTAGGCACTTCTCTTGTATCTTGGTCTTCTAAGAAGCAGTCTTCTGTTGCACAATCCACTACTGAAGCTGAATATGTAGCTGCTGCTAGTTGCTGTAGTTAGATTTTGTGGATGGTAACCATTCTTAAGGATTATGGGTTAAATTTTGCTAGTGTTTCTCTTTTCTGTGATAACACTTTTGCCATTAATATTGCTAAGAACCCTGTGCAACACTCTAGGACCAAGTACATAGATATTCGCTATCACTTCCTTAGAGATCATGTCGAGAAAGGTGATATTGTGCTACACTTTGTAGAGTCTGAGGCTCAACTAGCTGATATCCTCACCAAACCTTTAGACCCAACTAGGTTTGCCACCTTGAGAAGCGAGTTAGGGGTAATTTATCCCTATAGGTTGGTTTGAGGGGGAGTTCAATCTTTTCTGATCTTACCTTGTTCTTTTGATCTTTTCTTGTTCTTTTTCTGAACTTATTGATCTTTTTGAACTTTTTTAGATTTTTAGGCTTTTTATTGCATATCATTGTATCATATTGCATTCATATGAAAAATACAACAAGTGGTATGAAAAATTCAAAAAGATGCATTGCAATATAAGTTTTTCTGCTTATCTTTTAAAATTGATGAAGCTTTGCCTATTACCCTTTGGAGCTTTAGTATTTCAATTCTTGTTCAATGCCATGTCTAGTTCTTTGACTTGCTAGAATTATCATTCTTTTACATGTGCAGCTAAGTCTTTGCTGTATGAGCTAGAACTCTAAAACAACTCGAACTAGAAATTATAATTTGTAGATGTTTTAGCTAGTTGTGCAATCTGTGTCGCACCGCAAAGCGTCATACAACCCCCCTGTATGTGGCACAAATGACGGCTGATCCCCAACTATACTGATCGGGAGACCGGTCAAGAATGAGACATCCTGGAAAGTGACTGTCATCTCGCCCCACCGAAAGTGGAAGGTGTGCGTCTTTGGTCTCCACCTATCGATAAGTGTTGACATCAGACCGTCGTCCAAGGTGAAGTAGCGTCCGACCGAGAGCATCCTCGCAAATGGCAACAGGGTTGTGTCCCGAAGAATTGAGACATAGCGAGCGTCGAGCTTCCAGTAATGCTTCTCAGACCGAAGCACGAGGGGGTGGAGGGCCACCCGTGTCCCCGGTGATCCACAACTTGCACCGGTGATGCTCGTCGTAGAAGGGTTCCAGTAGCTCTGATAGTGGCACGACTTGCAAGAGATGAGCGACACAGATTATTAGTGCATAAATTAATAATGACTATGAATTACTAGAAATTAATAATTACGGCTAAATATTAATAACAAAATAAATATGAACTAATTAACCAAGACTAAATTAATTACGACTAATTAAGTACAATTAATTAATTAAGACTTAATTAATTGCAACAAAATAATTACGACTAATTAAATATGACTAAATTATATGTGACAAATTAATACGAGTAATTAAATGCCACTAAATTAATTAGGACTAATAAGTTATCACAAATGAATTACAAATAAAGAATTATGACTTAATAATGAGAAGTAGATTATTTATGACTAACTAAATTAATTACCACAAATTAATTATAGATAAATAATAGTGACTTAATAAGTCCACTAAATTAATGACAACTAATTAACTACGACTAATTAATTCAGACTTAATTAACTATGACTAATTAATTAACTAACACTAACTTATTATGACAAATTAATTCATAATTAATTAAGTATGCCACGAATAATTACATAAGATTAATTTAACTATGACTAATTAATTATAACCTAATTAATTTCAACTAACTAACTAACACAAAATTAATTATGACTAAATGATAATGACTAAATTAATTACACTTAATTAACTACGACTAATTAACTATGACTAATTAACTAGCTGTATAGTTAATAAAGAAAATACATATGAGAAAAAATACCTACTAATACGACCGCTACTGACTACTCCAAACAATCATTTATCGTTTGCGTAAACGAAATCGAGCGAGGCTGCGAAAGACATAGCGAGCGAGAATGAGAGAGTGAGCGGGGATGAGAGTGAGTGAAGTCTTTCGCAGTCGACTTGGAATTTTATAGTTGTCGAGCGCAGAAATCATTGTTGGTCGCGAAGCAACGGGAGGAATCGGATTCCCTCCTACGCGCGGCTTGCATGCATGCAGGTGATGGACGTGACTAGACAGGTGACTGAATAAAGCAGCGCGTTCGGGCGCGGAGGAGGCGTTGGTGACGTGGCGGCGCATCTGGGCTTTAGTGGTACGACGCTAGCGACGTGGCGGTGTCCGGGCGAGGGGGCGCGGACGTGCGTTGTCCAAGCGCCAAGTGCGCGGACGAGCTGCGGTCAAGCACGAACAAGTGTTGTCCAGGCCTCGAGCGCGTGGCAACGGCGATGTGGCAGCGCTAGGGGCATCCCCCCCTCCCTCCCCAGAAATGGTGCAGATTAAGTTCGGGCACGGAGGTATGGACGTGAACGCGTGTCGCCCGCCGACATGTCGTGGTGTCATTTTTAGCAATAGGACACATGAACATCTATTTTTTGTGTAAAAACAGGACCACTCGTGCCATGTAGGCCAAAAATCCAACTATTAGGTCTTACCCTACATGTGGATTATGGGGGAACTAAGTGATTATGAAATATTAGGAATAGTTTATATGTGGTATACTTGTACAGTCCATCACAATAAACTATGACATAGTTTATCTTAACAAGGAAAAAATATTTTTCAAAAAAAAGTTCATTTAAAATATGTAGTAAAAAATATCTTAACAAGTAAAAATGGGAACATCCTCTAAAATAAAATAAAATATTAACAGCAAAAATTAATTTAAATAATGCAGGATTAGAATATAAGGAATGAAATCTCCCCTACTGTTTGTAAAACAGTAAGGGCATCTATTTGTTTTTCCAAGAAACAGCAAGGACAGTCCTGAGACAGCACAGCACGGATAGAAATAAACGAGTTCCCCCACTCAAAAGAAACAGAGAAAGTGAACAACATGCCCATTCAAGAACCAAATAGTAAAATCAATGAAATCACATAAACAATTTGTTTTTGTACGCTATTGGAAACCTTTTTTTTCTTTCCAAAGCGGTGCCTTTTCAATATCTCAATCAAGAAAAGTCAATGTTTTCCACTGGTCTATAAAGACAGAAAAAAGTGGCAGACCAGTAGATGCAGAACAACCCAGACAAAGATGTTGGTACTAAAATAAAAACCAACGTCGTCTGGTATTGTAGAATCTAGATGTTCCATCCCTTGTCAAATCCTAGTTTTGTCCGATGTATCTTAGTATCTAAACTACAATCTAAAAAAACGCAAAGATCAAAGCTGGGCAGGTCAGTATATACCACAAAAATGAATTGAGCAATATGCAGGCACAGTTAAAAATCACACACTCCCTTTACGGTATTGCTAATGAAAATTAGATATATATCATCACAAAGTCACGGAATCTCCCATCAAGAATGTTTGAATTACTGTTGGGTCTAATTCCTATATCCATAAAGGCAACGAAAATTGCGTTCCGTGCTAGTTCCTTTGTGTAAGGGTCTGCTATATTTTTCTCAGTGCAAATATAATTCATAATAATCACTCTGGAATTTTTCAGTTTTCTGACAGATTTAAAGCCTACGCATCATATATCTGGAGGATTTCATGCTATCTTTAGTACTTGTAACCTTAATCAATATTATTTGGTTATCACTGTACATTACGATTGTCGGTATTTGTTTCTCAACCAGTGGCAAGTCCAACAGTAGCTTTCTAAGCCATTCATCCTCAATAGTAGCTATCTCTAGTGCTACAAGTTATGCTTCCAAGGTTGACCTCGTTAATATGTTCTGTTTACACGACTTCCATGAAACTGCAGCACCTGCTAGAGTAAAGATATAACCACTTGTAGCTTTGATCTCATCTGCATCAGAGATCCAATTTGAATCACTATATTTTTCTAATATAGATGGATACTAAGTATAGTGAATTCCATATGAGGTTACACCTCTCAAGTAGTGCAACACTCTATCAAGTGTCTCCCAGTGACCATCTACTGGATTAGAAGTAATCAACTTAATTTGCACACAAGAAATGATATGTCAAGTCTTGTGGCACTAGATATGTACATAAGGGACCCAATAATTTATGAATATCTCAATTGATCTTTGCATAATCCCTGATTCTTTCGAAGCTTAACATTAGCATCATAAGGAGTTGGAGAAATCTTGTGGTTCTCGAAGACGAACCGACTCAATATTTTCTCAGCATAATGGGATTGGTTCAATATGATCCCATCATCATTTTTTATCAATTTAATATTCAAAATAACATTTGTCTCTCGTGGGTCTTTCATATCAAAGCATCTAGATAAGAAATATTTGACATCGTAAATAACAACAGTGTTTGTCCTAAATATAAGTATGTCATCGATATACAAATACAAAATCACTCCTTGACCTCCACCATAACGATAATATACACACTTATCTACCTCATTTACAGCAGAACCAGCAGATGTCAAAATTTTATCAAACTTCTTGTGCCATTGTTTAGGTGTTTGCTTTAGGCCATACAAGGATTTGATTAATTTGTACACATTATTTTCCTATCCAGAAATCACATAACCATCTAGTTACTCCATATATATTTCTTCCTCCAACTCTCCATTAAGGATAGTTGTCTTCACATCCATTTGATGGATGTGTAAGACTATGGGAAACAGCTAATGCAATGAGCATTCGAATAGTGGTTAATCTGGCAGCAGGAGAGTAAGTTTATGGGTATAACTCTTGGCCACAAGTCTTGTCTTGTACTTATCAATAGTACCGTCAGACCTTATTTTCTTTTTGAAAATCCACTTGCATTCAACAGGTTTGCACCCACTAAGACGATCAGTGATCTCTCAAGTCCTATTAGCCATGATGGAATCCATCTCGCTATGAACTGTCTCTTTCCAATATTCAACAGCGGGTAATGCATATGCCTTTGAAAGAGTTTTTTGGCATATCATCTATGAGGTATACAATAAAGTCTTCGTTAAAGGTTTTCTCAACGCTTTGTCACTTGCTCCTGCGAGGAGCCTCTTTGACTAAATTGTTATATTCCGTGGGAATATCACACACCGGTGGTATATCACTCATTAGTTCAGACATGGTGGTAGGTTCAAAATTGCTATTATTCATAGTTTGATTATCATTAGTTCGAGAAGTACTGCAGTTCACGTAGGATAAATAACCTTAAAAATAAAGCATATCTAGACTCCATTACTGTGTTGCAATAATATCATGAGTTTCTGATGTTATTACTAAAATCTATAGGACGTGCTATTATGAGCATATCTCAGTAAGACATAATCGACAGTTTTAGGTCAAAAATTTCTCTTTTTCTACAATGGTATATTGACTTTTTCCAAACACCCCAAGTTCGAAGAAAATTAACATTGGGTTTTCTCCCCTTCCATCCCTCATACAGAGTAATCTCACAACTTTTAGTGATTACTCTATTTAGAATGAAAGTTGATGTCAATATAGCTTCCCCCACCACATCTTAGGCATATCGGCACACTCCAACATGACATTCACCAAGTTTGTTAATGTCCAGTTTTTCCTCTCAGTCACCACATTTGATTGGGGTGAGTATAGTTGTGTAACTTCATAGACTATTCCATGTTCAGAACAGAATTGAGAGAATTCATCAGAGATATACTCCCCTCCACGATCAGACCTTAGTCTTTTAATTTTGCTTTCTAGTTAGTTCTCAACCTCAGTCTTATAAATTTTAAAATAATTTAAAGCTTCATCTTTTATTTTCAGTAGATACACAGAACAATATCGAGATGCATCATCAATAAATGATTTCAAAATGGGAATGATTGATAAAACTTTGTTCACTCTCAGGCATGGCAATGATTTCTTATTGGTTCAGATTTATATGGATGATATTATATTCGGTGGTTCCTCTCATGCTTTGGTGTCCAGATTTTCAGATTCTATGAGCAGGGAATTCGAGATGAGCATGATGAGAGAATTAACATTCTTCCTTGGTCTTCAAGTCAAGCAACTGAAAGAATGCACCTTCATTCACCAAAGTAAGTACACAAAGGACCTTCTTCGGCGCTTTGATATGGCAAGTAGTAGGCCAATGTCTACTCCTATTGCCACAACCACCGTGCTGGACCCTGATGAAGATGGAGAGCCCGTGGACCAGAAGGAGTAACGCTATATGATAGGCTCCCTCCTCTACCTCACTACGTCGAGGCCGGACATACAATTTGCAGTATGTATGTGCGCTCGCTTTCAGACTTCCCCTCGTGCTTCTCATCGTCAAGTAGTACGTCGCATCTTCAGGTACCTCCAAGATACTCTTAACTTTGGACTATGGTATTCTTCTTCTTCTGCTCGCTCTATTCGAGCATTTTCTGATACTGATTTTGCGGGGTGTAGAGTGGACAGGAAGAGTACCTCGGGCACTTGTCATTTCTTAGGCTCATCTCTTATCTCTTGGTCTTTTAAAAAACAGTCTTCTGTTGCACAGTCCACATCCGAGGCCGAGTATGTAGCTGGAGCCAGTAGTTGCTCTCAGGTTCTCTGGATCTTATCTACTCTGCGGGACTATGTGTTATTTTTGGGCAGTGTTCCTCTTTTCTGTGACCACACTTCTGCCATAAACATTGCCAAAA
Organism: Hsuehochloa calcarea; assembly: GCA_036346395.1. Classification (NCBI taxonomy): domain Eukaryota; kingdom Viridiplantae; phylum Streptophyta; class Magnoliopsida; order Poales; family Poaceae; genus Hsuehochloa; species Hsuehochloa calcarea. Next base: position 37,115,666 of record CM070597.1, read on the forward strand.
ACCCAGTGCAACATTCTAGGACTAAGCACATTGACATTCGATATCATTTTCTTAGAGACCATGTTGAGAAGGGTGATGTGCTTCACTTTGTTGAGTCTGAGCAACAGGTTGTGGATATTTTCACTAAAGCTCTTGATTCTTCTCGTTTTGCTACCTTGCGGGGAGAGTTAGGGGTTGTTAGTCCTATTGGCCTGTTTTGAGGGGGAGTTTGCTCTTTTTGCATTTATTGTATCATAATGCATTTTAAAATTTCAAACTTCTTGCATTGTAATATAATCTTGTGGAGCTTTGATTATTATCCTTGTATGACATGTTTTCATACTTTATACCATGCCATGTCTTGTGCTAATCTGCTAGAGTTCTTTGATTGCTCTTCGTGTTTAGCTTAGCCTTTGTCATGCTAGCTTTATTATCTATGAGCAAATTGAATCAAAACATGACTTGTTGGATCTTGTGACTAGTTGTACTGTAGTGATCCTTTCATGATTCATGCCATGTCATATAGGACAAACTGAGTCTTGAACCTGAAAACTGAGCGTTGTTATTTCTTAAGTCAAGCAAATGAAAAAATAAGCTTTTCTATGCGAAAAAACTGATCTCACCAATTCTTTCTCATGAGACTGCTTGCCATTGCACTAGGCATGAACTCAGGGGGAGTTTTGGATGACCTAGACCACTCTTTTAAGCTTCATGCTTGAGATGGTCGCGGTAAGGCTTGAGATCTAGCACAATTCTAAGATAAAATCAATCTTTTTCTTCAAATTGCTCAAAGTGCTAAATGTTTGAACAACTTGCTTCATATTTGAACTCCTATTGCTCAACATTGACTCAGTTTGGCTTATAGACATTACTTGACTCATTTCTGGATACCTTAAGTGAAACTATGATTTTGAATAACTTGTCATGCTATTAGTTCATTCAATCTCAGATTGTTGCTATTTTGGTCTTAGCTTTGTTGTACAGGTTTTGCTATGATTGAACATAGCTTCTTCACATAATATGGCTTGGTGTAATACTTGTACTGTCTTCATGGTTAATCTTCATGGCTCTTTTTGTTGAAGTTAAAAAACAAAGACATTCCTTCATGCTCTATTTTCTTCCATGCACCTTGATGGATTCATTGTCAAAGGGGGAGAAAGATTGGTAAAAATATTGTTTTAGAGCTTTTTGGAGGCATAGGGGGAAAATGAATTTCTGGAAATTGGTTATCACAGTGAGTGGGTTCTTTTGGTTTTACTGTCTTTTCTGTTTTTATTTACAAATCTAGAAGACTCACAATGATCAAAGGTCACATAGAACAATGGTTCTTTCTTATGGACCTAAGTGAGATTTTTGGCTATTCTCTGGAAATTAGAACTTTTTGTGCACTCTTTATCTTATCTCACTTGCCCTTGCTTTTCTGAAGCTAGCTTGGTCATTTCCTAGGCTTTCTCTTGCTTATGGACCAAGTTGTGTCTTTGCGCGAAAACTGCGAGTTTTTTACTTTTCAAACCACAAACCTACATTTTCTGGGAGATTGCCAATGTGTTCATCAAGGGGGAGATTGTGGATATCGTGGGGATAGGTGCATGATCTTACGATGATGAGTCAATTGGCAATGATGTTGTTGGTTTGACGAATCTCGCGTTTTCGGAAAAGCGTCAAGCTGTTTCAGACCTCAGGCGGTCTGACTGGCAGGCATTGGCGGTCAGACCGCCCGTGGATCGGTTCGACCGGTAGCATTGCCGGTCCGACCGGCTGTGTGCGGCGGTCCGACCGGCCAGAACCTTTGGTGGAGTTTGGGGCTAGGCCAAAAATAGAGTGTGTAGGCAAGAGAGGGGAGTCTCCTGCACTTGATCTTATATTTTTTGGAGCTTCTAGTCAAAAGTTCTATTCAATTGAAAATTCCAGAGAGTTTCGGATTTTCACGATGGAATTTTGGCTAAGTCATTTTGGGCGGTCTGACCGGCGTTATGCAATCGGTCAGACCGGTTGAAAATCGATCAGACCAGCCAGGTAGGGCGGTCAGACCGGTTTCCACTTGTTCTTCGGCCAACTTGGCATTGTTGTGTTTTGGTTATGTCTAGTGCATGAGTTTCAATGCTATAATGTTGTATATTGCATGTTTAAGCTAACGTGGGTCAAGTTGTGAAGAACTGGTTCCCGGACACGATTTCTTTGTCTATTGCTGTGCAGGTGGCTTGCAGGTCAACGACGTCAACGGCGAGGAGGATCGGGACTAAAGCTTGGAGAGCTGAGGTCCAGAACGATCATGGATGCTGGGTGGAGTCGTGTGACTCAAGCATGGTGCAGAATGGATAAGATGGTTCAAACGGGCAGTTTGTTGCAGCTGGTTGGATCAAGCGGCGCGGGAGTCGGTGCAAGTGCCTTGGAGGTTCCGATGGGATTCGGACGGGAGAGACTTGCCGACATGATGAGAGCCGTTGATCAACCTACACGTGGTGAAGCAGGCGTTTGCTTCAACTGAAATGTGTGTGTTTGTGTCCCGTGTGTTTTGGGCCTTAATGGGAGCCCATTAAGTGAACTCTCTATAAACCCTATGCTTTACTATAAATAGAAAGGGGGAGTTGGAAAACCTCCAAGCACTTCATTTGTAAAAACCCTAGTTTTGGTTAGGGTTTGGAGAGGAGAGGAGAGACTAGATTCTTGAGAGGAAATTTGTGTGTGTGCTCTTGGATTGAACTCTTGTCCTCCTTGAGGGAGTGGCTTTGATAAGTAACATCTTGAATCAATCAATGGATGCTTGTTCTAAGATGAGATCTCATGTGTTTTCCTCTCTCTTTTGGTGATTTTAGTGCTTCCTTGATCCGATTGCTTTTTATTGGTTTTTTGACCTCTTTTACCTTGCTATGATGTGTGGGAATACTCCTAGGACCATCTAAATCATTAATCCCCCACGAGCAAGGTTTGGATCAAGTTTTTCTTTTTGCTAGGTTTTGGGCACTCCTTTGGTAAAACCTAAAAAGATCAATTTTTTGACATGGATCTGGATGATCGTCGCTAGGAATAGGTTACATATATCCTTAATGAGGTGTGTTCTAAATTTGATCAAGTTTCATCGATTGAATCAAAAGTTGGACCAATTTTTGTTTTGGTTTCGTGGTCTGCAGTGGTTCTTAACTGAATCGGTCCAACCGATTCTACAACGGCGGTCAGACTATTCGGACCACCAGTTGGCCATCGATCAGACCACCAGCTTTCAGACCACCAGTTGGCCGTCAGTCAGACCAGTCTACCTGAGATCAAATCTCCATTATTGAGTCTTGTGGTTAAGGGGTTAATCGGATTCAGCACAAGGTTTCCTCTGTGCATTTACTGATCGTATTAAAGTCAAAAATCAAGAAAGCGTCTATTCACCCCCCCCCCTCTAGTCGTCTTTCTGGTCCTACAGACCGACTATTGGTTGACGGTCTGACCGATTTTCTCTGGTTGTCTGAAGATTCTCCTCCAACGTCTATTTTTCTTTGTGTGGGTATAAATACCCTCTTGTGGCCGATTGTGAGTGGGCTGCTGGTGCCATATCCATTCTCTTGAGCAAAGAGCAAGTCCTCTAGACTATTTTGTCCATGTGTTGCACTTAGTGAGTTCAGAGAGCAAACCCTAAGTGCATGTGTTGCATTAGGTAGTGGATTGTGTATCCACTTGAGCTTAGACACTTGATTCGTTCAAGTGAGAGTCTTTAGCTAATTACTCTTGGTGTTTGCCGACACATAGACAGCTTGGAGGTGCTGCGTCGGTGAGCTTCACAAAGAAGGTTGTGTGAAGACCTGGGCGGTTGTGAGTGGTTTGGTGTTCACCATCTCTGGAGTGGAGGAAGAGCAACCCTAAGTGGATCGAGGTGTTAGTCCGTGTTGGAGTCGGTCCAAGTGGTTGGACTTAGCTCGGAGGTGTTTGACGTAATTCGTGGAGCCGGTCCAATTAGTTTGGGTTTACCTCAATGTGGATTAGGGGAGACCGGCAAGTCTCCGAACACCATGGTAAAACATCATTGTGTTATTGTGGTTTGTTCTCTAGTATTTTACTTTGTGCAATTTACATTGCTATAATTAAATTGCTTACATGTCTTTGTATATTTGCTATCTTTGACATAGTCTTATATTGTTGGTGCACTTAGTGAGACTAGTTGTTTTAGGTTTTATTTGTGCAAAATCGATTTAACTTACTCTTCCGCATTAGAAATCGATTTTAGCCAAAAGATTTTTAAAACCGCCTATTCTCCCAGCCTCACCGGCCCGAACGCCGCATGCGTCGCTGGCCTGTAGATGCCATGCCGCGCCGCCGTCCCGCAGACGCACCTCCGAGACAGGCTGCGCCGCGTGCCACGCCCGGCCACCCGCCTCACGCTACCTGAAGCAGCAAAGGCTTGAAGCCGACCGCCTGCATCGTGCCCTACATGCCTCACCTCCGGCCCCGCATGGCTACCGAGCACCGCCCTGGCATGGAGCCGCTGCCGGCCTGGAGCCACGCCGCCACCATGCGCTGGCCTGGAATTGCCCCTGGCCGGGCTGGGCCCTGATGGGTCGAAAAAGGGAGGTCGGCCCGAATGAATCCCAGGAAAAGAAAAAAGGACAGGGGAAAGAAGAAAATCCCAAAACTTGCAAATAAACCCTCGTGTTTTTTTGAAATTACGTGATAAATTATCTCTGAATTGGAAATTAGCTGTTTAGCCCCTGGAAATTATAGAATTCACTGAAAACTCATTTTGCAGCAGAAAAGGGCATCAGGAATTCAAATTTTGAACCGATTTTAGCTTTCGAAGCATGTTTAACTTTGTTATTATTATTTCTATTTAATTTATGTATTGTATTTACTGTTTTGATTATCTGCGATTGTTTATATTCCTTTTAATCACTGAAAATAACAGTAAATCATGAAAAATACATAGAATACATGAAATCACGAACCGGGAGTTCGAAGTGCGTTATAAGAATTTTGCAACCAGTTTATGCAAATTACCAGCAGTAATCTTATGAACTTTTTGAATGATTATGTAGATGGCTGGCATCACGAACCAGAAGTTTGAAAGAATTGGTCCAGCATGGCCAGAATTTGTATAGTCTTTAACTCTGTGGTAAAGTAATCACGGATGAGCAGACGATTGAGAAGACTCTCTCTACCTTTCACCCGAATGCGGTGCAATCCGCACGCAACTATTGTCAAGATGGCTACAAGAATTATACCGAATCAACTGACATCATGCAAGTTGCGGAAGCTCAAAATGATGTTCTAAGGAAGAACTACATCTCACAGCCACTAAATAGCGATGTTGGCTATGAAGCCAATGCTAATAGCTATAAGGTGATGAAGCTTCTCATGAAGGAGAGGGCAAGAAGGGTAAGGTCGTGGGTCACACATTATTGATGCTTTCCAGTCTAAGAAGAAGGGGAAAGGACAGCATAAGGCACACCTCACCATTGCAGGCACAGAGGATCCACATCCATCAGTTGCACTCATGGATGTGGACAACCAAGTAGCAGCCCCCATCACTCCTCATTTGGACATCGCAGTGGCCGCAGCTGTAGTTGCCCAAGAGGAAAGATCGTTATGGAGCAGATTCAGGAAGAAGTTACTACATACTTCGCTGATTCGATCTGGTGCATGCATCGCACTTAGATCTTTTTACAGTCACTTGCAGTTTGTGATTGTGATGGAATTTTGAATAATGATTGTAAGCCTAGGAGAGCAAAGAATTAAAATTCTTATGATGAGTCCTGCAAGGATTATTTTCCCGTATTTATAATAGCAAGTTATGTTCTTATGAGTCCTGCTGCAAATTAAAATTCTTATGATGAGTCCTGCCTAGGAGAGCAAAGAATTAAAATTCTTATGATGTGGTGCCCTATGGAGGAAGTGTGCGTAGTAGTTAGCGGCACAATGAATACCACCTTGAGAGAGACAAAATTTCATCCAATCAGCAAGAATACTGGTAGTCTTACGACAATCGCAGGCAGTGATACTTGTATAATCGGCACAGGAAAGGCCATAATTATACGCCCAATGGGCACAACTTTGGTCATTAAAAAATCCTTCTTGTACCCAAAATCGACTAGAAATCTTAAGGATATTCGCGCTAATGGTTTCCACGTAGAAACTGAAGAAGAGTATGGTAAGAAATACCTACTCATTACAAAATATGAAGAAATTAGAAAAATGGTATTATAACGACTTTCTTCATATGAAACTGAGCTATACTACACAAATATTAAGGCACATGCAGCCTATACTACCCTGAAACCGTGTTTAGAAGCTCTGAACTTTTCTATCTCTAGCATGATAGATTATGCCGCCTAGGTCTTAGGATGATGAGAAATATAATTAACAATTCACAGGGGCATAATATCAATCTAAAGACTTTCCCGAATCTGAAAGATTTTGTGTGCCCCGCATGTGCCACCGAAAAATTAATTACTAGACCTTCTACTGTGAAAGCGAAGGTTGAAGTCCCTACATTCTTGGACGGTATCCAGGGAGACTTTTGTGGTCCTATACAGCCCCTTTAAGGACCATTTAGTACTTTATGGTGCTCATCAATGCTTCCTCGAAATGGTCGCACGTACGTTTATTGTCTACGAGAAACCACACTTCTGTAAAGCTAATCTCGCAGATAATTAACATTTAAAATAATTTCCTTGATCATCATCATGTGAGTCCACTAGAATGGACAATGCCGGAGATTTTACTTCAAAGGCTTTTGATGATTATTGCATGAAAATGGGAATTGAAGTTGAGCATTCCATACTGCCTATCCACACCCAGAATAGATTAGTAGAAGTTTGAAGAATTGTAATTTACCAACTACATGTTGGAGACACGCAGTCCTACCCGTAACAACTCTCATCAATTTTAGACCGTTGGCATATAACATCCATTCACCTATACAACTAGCGCAAGGGTCAGCACCGAAAATTTCTCATATTTGAAGATTTGGCTGCAAAGTTTATATACTTATACCATCAACACAACGAACTGCAATGGGCCTTCACCGAAAGTCTGGGATATACGCTGGTTATGAGACAGCATCCATAATCACGTATTTGGACCCTATGACGAGAGATTTGCATACTATCCGATTCGCTGATGGTATATTAGATGAGGATAGTTTCCCGTCATTATGGGGAGGAAATCAACCACTTGATGAAAAGTATCGGAAAATAGAGAAGCCCAGAAGATAATTGAAACCCATGCAGATGAATCGCGCACTAGTGAAGCAATTTGAAGTCTAGAAGACAATTGCAATCCAAAAGATAATTCATTTGCAAGCATTAGCGAATCAACTACCTGACCACCTTAGTGATTAGAAGAGCGTGACCAAGTAGCATATGCATATACGCAATGCACCGAGAGGGTTGAAATACTGATGAAGGTATACCTAATCACGTCCTAAGGCCACTAAAAGGACGAGAACTCCGGCCCCTCGAATCCGAAACAACCGGGGACACCTGGTGAAAAAGGATAAGAAGGACTTGACACAACCAATCACCAAAGTTCCCCAGAACTAGAAGGGGAGCCAGTTGAGACCTGGAACTAGTATAGAACCTTTAGAAATGGCATACCGGATTTGAACATCCCCATCAAGGGAGACATCAGCATAGATATGTGCACACACATCAGAGCTGAAAAACTAAAGGGACTTACCCCTGCAATTAAAAGCAGCGGTGAGCAAGTAGAAGCATTAGAAGTATCACTCATGAAGAAATAACTATAAATTATGTGACAATGGGACAATCTATGAATAAAACAACATCCTATGTCAATATTTATTTTGCAAAGAAAATTACCACAATCATCGATCTTGATCTAGAGCCTGCATCGCTCCCTGAATGTAAGAAATGATCATATTGGAAAGATTGGAAGAAGACAATAAAAATAGAATTGTTCTATCTAAATAAAATAGAGGTGCTTGGGCCTGTAAGCCGCACGCGTCCCCATGTGCACCCGTAGGGCATAAGTGAGTATGTGTTCGAAAGAGAAATGAAAATAAGCAAGGCTTGTTGCACATTCGAAAGAGAAATGAAAATAAGTAAGGCTCGTTGCACAAGGTTTCACTTAACGTTCGGGGATGATTATGAAGAAATATATTCCCCGGTCATTGGCGGAATCACCCTTTAGATATTTAATCTCAATGGCAGTAAACTTGAAGTTAAAAGTGAAATTGATGGATAGGGTAACTGCATACCTTTATGGAATAATGGATTTGGATATTTATATGAAGGTACTTGAATGTATCCCTATCTCGAACCATAACAGAGAAAATAGAAACATGTACAGTGTGAAACTCATAAAGTCACTATACAGACTTAAACAATCAGGCAGGATGTGGTATACTCGCTTGAAGCGACTTTCTATGCAAGAAAGGCTACTTGAATAATGAGAATCATCCCTATGTATTTATACAACGATCCCAGGATGGATTTTGTATACTCTCAGTGTATGAAGATGATCTAAATGTCATTGGAATCCTGGAAGAAATTAAGAAAGCAAGCTCTTACGTGGAGTCGGAGTTCGAAATGAAATATTTGGGTAAAACCAAATTTTGCCTAGCCTTGCAGCTTGAGCATGGCCCTGAAGGGATAAAAGTGCATCAGTCAAACCTACACTCAGAAAGTGTTAGAAAGGTTTGGTTTTGAAAAGACATACTTTTTGAAAGTGCAGATGGTCGGGAGATCCTTGCAGCAAGACAAGGACCCGTACAGACCTAGAGAAGAGGGGGAGGAAGTCCTGGGACCGGAATTTCCATACTTAAGTGCAATAGAAGTACTCATGTACTTAGCAAATTGTACTAGATCAGACATTGCATTTGTCGTGAACCTATTAGCAAGGTATAATGTAGAACCTACCAAAAGGCATTGGAAGGGAATGAATGACATCTTTCAGTACCTCAAGGAAGCAAAGTGTTCTACAGAAAGAACCAAGACCTGTCTATGAATGGCTATGTCGGGTACCTATCGGACCTGCATACAACCAAGTTGCAAACAGACTATGTATTCTTGTGTGGTGGAACTACAATTCCATGAAAATTGTATAAGCAAAGTTCTGTATCAATTTCGACGAACCACTCGGAAAACATAACACTGTATGAGGCCTCACAAGAATGTGTTTAGCTTTGGCGGATGATTCACCATATCCAGCAGTCATGTGGATTGAATACCGCGCAAACCCCACTTTATCTATGAAGACAATGCAGCTTGTGTTGCACAAGTGCAGATGGGTTATATGAAAATCTTGCAGATTTATTCACTAAGTCACTTCTAGCATTTAGCTTTGAAAGGTGCATACGTGAAATTGAAATGATAAAACTAAGAGAAGTGTTGAATTCAGGGAAAGAATCTTCATGAACTCATTATTGAAACTTGATCACAAAGATCGAGTACCCAAAAAATAAATCCTAGGGATTGAATTAAATTGGGTGGATTGTAATTTTTTTTTTCTTGACGAGTTTTCCTGAAGTTTCTCGGGTAAGGTTTTTAACAAGACAGTTCGTGTAACACAGCAAAACGTGTGTCATGTACTCTTTCTTTAAATTTTTCTCACTGGGTTCTTATGAAGTTTTGACGAAGCATGAACATATGAGGATGGGTGCCCAAGGGGGAGCGTTGGGAAACTATAGACTCGGTCCAGCAACCGATTGATGTATGGGCACCCCATCCTAAACACTAGCTGGATCTGTAAACTATAAATAAGGGGTGCTAGTCATTATAAAAAATTGATCGTATTAAGAGTAATAAAGAGAAGCAAGAAACCTATATCTCTATGTTTAATCTACTATAAATTATCGTTCGAACTGAATTCACCCGTGATGATTCCTTAACAAGAAGCACGTATGATTCAAGCCAGGTGTAATGTGTAATGTTGCTCCTGGCTGCTCACGGACAAGATGTTGCTCCTCCTCGACGACGAAGAGGTAAAGTTTGAAATTGGATGACCAAGGAGACCGCGGCGTGGTAGGAGGCAAATGGAAGGAAAACGGGAGGCTAATATGTAATAAGGGGAAGAAACACGCACCAGCGAACCGACGCGTTTCGCGGGGGCGCAAAAAAAAGACTACCAAGGATTACAGTCATTGACATCCGGGGCACTGGATGCCTGGTGAGGTCACTGAGGTGTGCGCCTTTAGGCCAGTTACGCAGTTGCGTATGACTACCGAGCCCGCCCCGGGAACCTGTCGATGTTCCTCCGAGGTGCGAGTATACTAGTTCCACACGAAGGAGATCACCCTTTCTGCCCCGCGCCGACGGCAAAGGCTTCGTGGAATCGTGGTTACCGCCCTCCGCCCGCGGCAGGTCATGCCGGAGTACGACCTCCACATCTTTTCGTATAACGAGCGCAGGTCAGGTGCGCCGTTGCCTTGCCTGCTCCTGCTGCCCCGTCACCGCCAAGCACGCAGCTGCCCCCACAAGGGTCTCGACTCTCGACCGGTCGAGCACGCGGCTGCCGCTCGACTTCCATCAACACCAACCAACCGCGAGGAAAACATCGTGCTCCGCGCTAGAATTACCATGCCTTCCCCACCTCCCACCGGCGCCGGACTGAACCTGGCAGGGTAGCTGCAACTCAACAGCTGCGTGGGCCACATTAGCCTACCAGTCCACAGTTCTACAATACTACAGAACACAGAGAACCAAAAAAACGTAGAGCCACAAGATAAAAGCACAGCAATTAACCAGAGCAGATAAAATGCACATCTCGAGCAGAATATAGTTGCTACCATATTAACCACCAGTCAGATGGATTTTGTATACTCTCGGTGTATGAAGATGATCTAAATGTCATTGGAATCCTGGAAGAAATTAAGAAAGCAAGCTCTTACGTGGAGTCGGAGTTCGAAATAAAATATTTGGGTAAAACCAAATTTTGCCTAGCCTTGCAGCTTGAGCATGGCCCTGAAGGGATAAAAGTGCATCAGTCAAACCTACACTCAGAAAGTGTTAGAAAAGTTTGGTTTTGAAAAGACATACTTTTTGAAAGTGCAGATGGTCGGGAGATCCTTGCAGCAAGATAAGGACCCGTACAGACCTAGAGAAGAGGGGGAGGAAGTCCTGGGACCGGAATTCTCATACTTAAGTGCAATAGAAGTACTCATGTACTTAGCAAATTGTACTAGATCAAACATTGCATTTGTCGTGAACCTATTAGCAAGGTATAATGCAGAACCTACCAAAAGGCATTGGAAGGGAATGAATGACATCTTTCAGTACCTCAAGGAAGCAAAGTGTTCTACAGAAAGAACCAAGACCTGTCTATGAATGGCTATGTCGGGTACCTATCGGACACACATACAACCAAGTTACAAACAGACTATGTATTCTTGTGTGGTGGAACTACAATTCCATGGAAATTGTATAAGCAAAGTTCTGTATCAACTTCGACGAACCACTCGGAAAACATAACACTGTATGAGGCCTCACAAGAATGTATTTGGCTTTGGCGGATGATTCACCATATCCAGCAGTCATGTGGATTGAATACCGCGCAAACCCCACTTTATCTATAAAGACAATGCAGCTTGTGTTGCACAAGTGCAGATGGGTTATATGAAAATCTTGCAGATTTATTCACTAAGTCACTTCTAGCATTTAGCTATGAAAGGTGCATACGTGAAATTGAAATGATAAAACTAAGAGAAGTGTTGAATTCAGGGAAAGAATCTTCACGAACTCATTATTGAAACTTGATCACAAAGATCGAGTACCCAAAAAATAAATCCTAGGGATTGAATTAAATTGGGTGGATTGTAATCTTTTTCTCTTGACGAGTTTTCCTGAAGTTTCTCGGGTAAGGTTTTTAACAAGACAGTTCGTGTAACACAGCAAAACGTGTGTCATGTACTCTTTCTTTAAATTTTTCTCACTGGGTTCTTATGAAGTTTTGACGAAGCATGAACATATGAGAATGGGTGCCCAAGGGGGAGCGTTGGGAAAATATAGACTCGGTCCAGCAACCGGTTGATGTATGGGCACCCCATCCTAAACACTAGCTGGATCTGAAAACTATAAATAAAGGGTGCTAGTCATTATAAAAAATTGATCGTATTAAGAGTAATAAAGAGAAGCAAGAAACCTATATCTCTATGTTTAATCTACTATAAATTATCGTTCGAACTGAATTCACCCGTGATGATTCCTTAACAAGAAGCACGTATGATTCAAGCCAGGTGTAATGTGTAATGTTGCTCCTGGCTGCTCACGGACAAGATGTTGCTCCTCCTCGACGACGAAGAGGTAAAGTTTGAAATTGGATGACCAAGGAGACCGCGGCGTGGTAGGAGGCAAATGGAAGGAAAACGGGAGGCTAATATAAGGGGAAGAAACACGCACCAGCGAACCGACGCGTTTCGCGGGGGCGCAAAAAAAAAGACTACCAAGGATTACAGTCATTGACATCCGGGGCACTGGATGCCTGGTGAGGTCACTGAGGTGTGCGCCTTTAGGCCAGTTACGCAGTTGCGTATGACTAGCTAAGTGGGCCGGGCCGAGCACACTTTGCGCCCGTGGCCTACCAATCTCCATGGAGTAGGCCACCGAAATTCAGGCCCAGGCCAAGTAATCCGCATCGTCCGCACCCTCGGGATCAGTCCCCGCGTCACGAATGCGACTACCACGTGTACCGACTACCGAGCCCTCCCCGGGAACCTGTCGATGTTCTTCCGAGGTGCGAGTATACTTGTTCCACACGGAGGAGATCACCCTTTCTGCCCCGCGTCGACGGCAAAGGCTTCGTGGAATCGTGGTTACCGCCCTCCGCCCGCGGCAGGTCATGCCGGAGTACGACCTCCACATCTTTTCGTCTAACGAGCGCAGGTCGGGTGCGCCGTTGCCTTGCCTGCTCCTGCTGCCCCGTCACCGCGCTGCCTTCGTACAGGCTGCCCCCACAAGGGTCTCGACTCTCGACCGGTCGAGCACGCGGCTGCCGCTCGACTTCCATCAACACCAACCAACCGCGAGGAAAACATCGTGCTCCGCGCTAGAATTACCATGCCTTCCCCACCTCCCACCGGCGCCGGACTGAACCTGGCAGGGTAGCTGCAACTCAACAGCTGCGTGGGCCACATTAGCCTACCAGTCCACAGTTCTACAATACTACATAACACAGAGAACCAAAAAACGTAGAGCCACAAGATAAAAGCACAGCGATTAACCAGAGCAGATAAAATGCCCATCTCGAGCAGAATATAGTTGCTACCATATTAACCACCAGTCACGACTGTCATCGCAACAAGAAGCCAAAACATTCAGCACAGTAAACAGGGTTCAACAACATCCAGATAAAATAGTAGAATGTTTGATATGACGATGGATCTAACCCGTCCATCAAACTGACAAGGGACGCTCTAGTTCTTGATCTTCTTCTTGGGCCTCAGCTGGAAGGAAAGAGATCGGAAATTTTCATTAGATCAGAAGATTGAATATCAAAAGATCTAGGCATTATGACAGCTAAAGTTATGGACTCGTGCTATTATCTGCCAGTAAAAACTTCGCCAGGAACTCCCACTACAAGCTAGTAGGCAACAAAATTGCATATCTTATAAATCCTAGACATCCAAACATGGAAGTACCATCCTGAAATCAAAGCATGCAACTTGGCAACTTGAATCTAATTCAATATGGCCTCATTTGGTACAATGCTATAACTAGAGTATACAGTGCAAACACTGGTTAAGATGCAAAATGCCACGAACAAGAACAAGTAATGCTATACCCTAGATATGAGTATGACACTCGATCATGAAAGCTCACCTGGTTGCTGTGACCACACTTCTTCTTGCGGCAGTTGACAGCCCTGGGGTGCAGGCGTGCATAGCACCTGTAGACAAATCGTAAAACATCAAGTGAAAGTCAAAAAAGTTGCTATGCCAAATAAAAGATGCCTCAGAAATCACAAGTTTAGCACACAAGGTTAATTCACATCGAGTATTTGATTTAACACTCCTACAAAAAAATAGCATTATTCACAACATGTAGACATGCAAAAAGGCAATTAAAACAAAGAAAACAAGCACAAAAGAATTGCACTGAAACACAGAAGCAAATTGGCAGGTCAGACAGAAAGTATGCCTCAAAAAATTAGCTCATAAGGTCACTTCGCACATCTAATTGATTCATCACTCCTGCCAATTAAAAGAACACCCTCTCCAAATAGACAAACCTCCACATAAACAAACAAAAACAACCAAACTCAGGCACTCATAATCAGTATATCTATACACCTCAAAACCTAACAACAATGAGTAAAATCATATTACGTGGAACATTCCCAGCTATCGATTGAACTACTCAGATTGCATAGGATGTAGAGATGCAGAAAGGGCAAATAAAAAGAAGGAAACAAGCACCGCAGACTTGCAGTTAAATACACATAAGTAAATAAGCAGGTCAGACAGAAAGTATGCCTCAAATTTAGTTCATAAGGTCGCTTCACACGTCTAATTGATTTTCATCCTGCCAGTTAAAAGAGCTCTCCCTCCACATAAATAAACAAAAATAACCAAACTCAGACACTCGTGAAGACATTATCAGTATATCAATACATATCAAAAACCTAGAAACAACGAGTAAAATTACATTGCAGCAGAAATGCTGAATTCAGGACAATTCCGAATTCTCACAGATACAGCTGAAGCTACTCAACCAGACCTACAATAAATAAAGAACAATTGCATAGGGGGCTCTCAGTATAAAGGCCAAAGTTTTCAGCGTGGGAAGATCCATCAGAAGAGATCCTCCCTCCTCCCTTTACACAATGCTCCTCAATCTCGCTGCATCCTTCTATCTCAATCTTTTGATGAAGAACAAAAAACTAGGGAATATTAATTTCCGCAATAGTTCTTCACCAAAAGAAAGGGACTTCGTGAGGAACCACCGAGAGTACAGAGCGTAGTGTAAAGGAGTCGCATGTCCAGAGGTCCTCAGATCTTTATATTGCATCTCTTCAGAAAAGAAAGCTTCGGGTCCACTTAATGGCGACCCAAGCGTTGATCTTTTAACCTAGAAGAGTGCACCAAAAAGGGTATAATCCTAGAAAAAAAAATACGAAGATAAAAAAGAAAAGAAATCTACTCCGAGAATTCGTAGGACGTTTTTCCTCTTCTGATTAATGCAGTTGTATATATACCAAGATAGATGACACACCACAAGGGAATCGCGCTAGCTAACAAAATCATTAACGCGCCACTATCTATATTCCATGGCCTAATCAAAAGCGAGGTCGGGGTTGGACTATGCGAACTACAGAAGAGTATAGACAGAGGCATTGCGTAGGTGCTTGCTTACTTGCGGCAGATCATCTTGTCCTGGTTGTACTTGCGGGCGAGCGCCTGCAGCGATGGCTCGATGATGCCTCCGCGGAGCCTGAGGACGAGGTGGAGCGTCGACTCCTTCTGGATGTTGTAGTCCGCCAGGGTGCGTCCATCCTCCAGCTGCTTCCCAGCGAAGATCAGCCGCTGCTGGTCCGGCGGGATCCCTGCGTAAGGAAACAAACCCATCTTAGCTACGACCTTACGGGCAAAAATTGGTACAGAAAGAAAAACTACCCTAAGAACGAAGGAAAGAAACAGGAGAAGAATAAGCGAGGTGCGTGCCAACCTTCCTTGTCCTGGATCTTGGCCTTGACATTGTCGATGGTGTCGCTGCTCTCCACCTCGAGGGTGATGGTCTTCCCCGTCAGCGTCTTCACGAAGATCTGCATCTTGCCCTCCCTTCTTTCCCCCTTTCTCCGCTTCTCCCTCTCCTCGCAACGGCGGCGGCGGATGCAGGTGAGGGTGCGGCGTTTTATACGGGTCGTGGTGGCCTAGGGTTTGGTATGAGTAGACTGCGGCCAGTGAGCTGGGCTGGTGAAATGGGCCGTTGGAACTGTTCTTGGACTGGCCCAACTATGCCTCTCACGCTCTCACCTCTGTGGATTTCTTTTTCTTTCAAGACCCAGATGCCCAACAGTGGGCCCACCAAGTTTGAAGCCCTGCGCCCGATGGTAGAGAATAGAAACAGTTGATCCATCTCAAAAACAGAAGATCCTCTCAAAAACAGGAGATAAATAAAGATGCCTTTTAGATTTTAAAAAATGTTTATTTTGATATATAAAAATCAAGATGTTTGGTATTGCCATGGGACTCTCAGAGCGTCTCAAAAAAGAAGGATGCATAGAGCTTTTTTATAATAATAAAAAAGAAAACATAGTAGGAGATTTGCTAATTTCATTGAATTAAGGTAGAAGTACAATGTAAAACAAAGCCAAAAGGAGATTTGCTTCATAGCAGGACTACAGGGGCCGCCGACTTAAAGCTAGACACGTCAGGCCCCCTCCCGCTAGCAACCGTCCAGGAAATGCCAAAAAACCTGAGAGGTCATTATTAAAGTAAAGATAAACTAGGTCCTTCAACAGTTGCACCTGCGACCAGCAGTAAGGACGGTATAAAATTAAACACCGAGTGAATGTCGCATCTTGCATGCGATATCATCGGTCACACTGTGCCAGTAGGTATCGAACATCATATGCACATTACTTATGTCACTGTACCGAACAACAGCCATGAAAAGATGTCTGGGATGTGAAGACGTCGCCCACACGATAGCTCCGTCGAAAAGAGAAAGCCATTCAGTATCATCACCGATGAGGCCACGTGCATGACATGCTTGACAAAAGGTTTCATACACGACGCCCTCATTTGTTCCTAGGTCCTCATAACCTATGGCACTTCCAACAATTATGAGTAACATTCTTAAATAGAAAATATGCATCATGCAACATATATGCCCTGAAACTCATGACTTTGACCTAACAACCGAATATCGCCGCCACGACGGGCGACGAACCAAGTGAAAACCGGTCAGACCGCCCTCAGGGCCAGTCTGACCGCCACCAATGGGCCGGTCTGACCGCCAGCTGGGACTTAGCCATTTTTCCTCTCTCGAAAACCAAAACCTACTGGAATTTTCAATCCAATAAAACTTTTGACTGGAGACTCCAAAAATTATGAGACCAAATGCAATAGAATCTCCTCTCTTGCCTACACCCTCTATTTTTTGCCCAGCTCAATCCACCACTTTCTGACATTGTCGGTCAACCGCCCCGCTTGGCGGTCGGGCCGATCTTGAACTGTCGACCATACTGGCGGTCGGTCCGGCCGAGACAACGACGATCCTGAAACTTTACCGAAAACACGTGAAACGACAAATCGTTATGCCATTGCCAATTGTCACATCATCCTAAGATTTAGAGCATATCCCCATAATATCCACATAAACCATCTATTATCAAGCCTAACACCATGCTTGATAACGAACCTGCCATCATCATGACGGCGGTACACTGGAAAGACACCTTCATCAACAGTTGTCTCATTTTGGAATTGCTTCAGATACCATTTTGAATATTTCCCTTTCTTCATGCAAGGGCACTTAGGATTAAGGTCTCCACATGGACCATGCATCATGAACTCCTCCAAAAGAGCATAGCCAATTGGATCATGAAGAACATCTGGTATCTTCGCAGAAATTAGGCTATCAATAAAAGCAGGTGTAGGGCAATCCCCTCGATCTTTAAGCCATTTAAGTACATGTGCATGAGGAAGGCCTCTTTTCTGGAATTCCGTAGTATATATCACTACGAAAAAGAAAAGTGGGAAAGAACGCTTAGAAAGGAGTAAATCGGAATGAGTACACAAATAATTGTGAGGACATAGGATAGGCACCTGCACGAATGGGACCAAAAGCACTGCCATCTTTAATGTCCGTGCGATATTCCTATAATTTCATATGGTAGACCCGAGTTACGATATCAGATCTATTAGAAGGGCATTGCCCAGGCTCGAGGCAGAGCGCCTCAATTATTCCCGGCCACTTTGGGTTATGTGAATGTACTAAAAAAGTCAGGAGCGCCATACGCCCAGAACAAATCCATGAAGTCATGGTAGTTCTGAGCTATATATCTTTTGCTACCAATGAAGCTAGTAGGCAATATCATCTTTATGCCAACATCTTTTCTAGTCTCGACACCTTTAGCAACAACATCTATTATACCTTGTATGTATCGGACCAAAGCTTATCTTGATTGAAAATATGGAAAGAATGTCGATTTCCTTCTATGCAGTAGAAGGAGTTGACAATAATCTGGTCGGACAGCCTACCAACAGTCAGGTGAAAACATTAGGCTCACCTGCGCGGTAGTGCAAGTAGTAGCAATAGAAATCAAGCATGGAAACATCCTCGCGGATTGTAGCGTGAAGATCACCAGTTTCTCGAAATTTGATTCGAAGGTGGAAACCATTATCACCATACGGGAATAGAAGAGGATATTGCAAAGACATCAAAGCCAGATGGCGTGGTGATATTTGTTTGAAATCGCCGGACTGTGTGTGTACAATAACGTCAAACGTGGACACATTGGTAGGGAAATCTCCAACAATTAAAGCAGCTAATTCTGAAGAAGATGGAAGGGTGTAGTGACTGCCATGTGATGTGTCAGAACCAATGAGTTGTACGCTAATCTCTGGAGCATGCGGAGAAAGTAGGCGGTTGCGTGCCAGTCTGAACTGCCTCACCAATGGATTGCATCTGTCAAGCATATCAATGAGAGAAGCAACGATAGAAGGATCTGACTATTCGCGGTGGGATGAACTCCTTTCGAAAATAGCCAGCCTATTATGCACTTCATTATGAGTATCATATATATAAAGCTGAGCATACTCAGGCCGGTTCCCATCAGCTGGTAGAAGTGAACCAATACGATGGTGAACAATACTATTTATACAAAAAACGTAAGGGCTGGTACCAGTATTGATGCTCCTGTCAACATGAACTCCAAGTGAAGTAAACACAAAAAGAGAATTATATTCCCTGATCAACCGCATGAAGTGATTAGATCTAGGGCCACAGGTAAAACAAACAAGATCATGTAACGGTGCTGCCCATGGCTTGGACGGTGGTAGGGAAATTCTACCACCTCGATAGCATAAATTATACGCAATACGTCTCTGAGTGAATGCGCTTTGATTGCAAACCCTCTCTTGGTACCAGAAAACATCGAACAGTGTGTGCACACATAGCCGAGCATCGTGGTAAGAACGACCCAAATACGGGGCTACAAATAGATGTGACCCCAAAAAAATGATAATGAAACAATCATAAGCCACACAAAGTGTACGAAAGAAATGCTCTGCAGCAACTAACAAACTAAGAAGGACAAGCTAACCTTTCAATATTTGGACATAGTCAGTTGGCAAGGAAAACACAAGGGCAATAGATGGGCCCTAGGGTATAGCATCTACATAGACCGGTTTGGAGAAATGAAGAAATAGAAACGTAATGAACAAATACGAATCCCACAGTAAGAACAGCTTTTCTGACAAACATAGGAAGCGATGTGTAGAGAAGAGGAGTGCAACACATAACCTTGAATACTAAACAAATGATGTCTGTTGGACAGAAGCATCCTCCTACGATTCTCTCGCGCAATCTCAGGACGTACAATCGGACAGAAATGATCTCCTACAACACACAGGGAACGCACAGCACATGAACGAACTACATGTAACTATCATAAACAGACATGAGGGAGAATTCACACAAATAAGTTTTTACTATTCAGGGTGCATGTAGCAATAGTTGTTGGAATATGCTGGACTGGAATCGTTAGCACAGGCGCAGATAGGAACAAGAGAGGAAGGCAAAAAAGGAAAATGAATCGATGAGGAGTTGGGCAAAGGCAAAGGAAAGAACAATCACAGAACAGTCCAAGGGCAATGTCGGGACCCCGGATCACTGAATCCGGACCCTTTGTGTATTTTGAACTAGTCCCAGATCAGTTGCTAGCTCACACAGTGACATCATCGACGACAAATCATATCCATACAATGAAATAGACAATGAAGCAGACAAATTAATATTACTTAGTAGCAAAAGGACCTTATGATCAAGTCTTGCAGAGTTTACCACACAGCGCTTAACAACAAAAGATAACTTGCAGCGGAACCAAAACATCTCGTGGTAGCCATCCGACGTGCCACAGACAATCGAGTGGAGAACGCGACCTAATTCAAATAGTCTTCGAAGTAATCTTCCTCGTAGAACTCGGAGTTCCCTGGTTCTTCTGCGGGGACTGATCAACAAATGGCGTATAACCATGAGTACATAAAGTACTCAGTAAATCGTAGAGAAATGTATTCAAATAGTATTCATGTAAGGCTTGAACAAGGATAACTTTATGACTGTTTTGCAGAAAGCAATATTGATAGTAAATACAATAAGTAGATTGTAAAACACAGTTTAAAATATTAATACATAAGTAAATAAGTTCTTTTGAAATAACTAGTGAACACTCCATTCACTTCCCAACTGTCAGCATCCAAATCGCTTCCCAACCAAACCATTCCAACATTTTTTAAAAAATCTACCACTCATATGAAATCACTAAGCATTGTTCATAACCGGGGACACGACTATTTAAATAGTTTTACACTCTGTAGAGGTTGTACATCTTGACCCACAAGAGATAATCATCTTATAATATTAGACATTTCACGCTTAGTAGGCGTGCGACTAAGTGATTATCACAAGGCTTTTATAAAGCTCTGTCTTGAATCGGTTATGCTCGC
Source organism: Hsuehochloa calcarea (assembly GCA_036346395.1). Taxonomy (NCBI): domain Eukaryota; kingdom Viridiplantae; phylum Streptophyta; class Magnoliopsida; order Poales; family Poaceae; genus Hsuehochloa; species Hsuehochloa calcarea. Next base: position 37,136,250 of record CM070597.1, read on the forward strand.
TAAGGATTCGCCACACCGACCCCTCTTGCACCACTTATCAACCCAAACAGAACCAAACAAAATATTGCTAATTAGTTGGCCAGGTCCATCCCATAACTAGACTTGTGGTTGCATAGTAAGGCTCAAATCAATGCGCACAAAGTTAAGTCCTTAGTGACTACTCGGGTGAGGCAACCACATCGCAAAATCATCCCCTTTACTGGACGATCATTCACCTTCGTTGAAGAGTTGAGACGTTTCGGTCGTCGGGTCCAAGAATTCTTCAAAACACTGGAATTTACATGCCAAAAGAGCCAAATAGAGTAAAAAATTTATCAAATTTGAGCAAAAAGAAAGGCACTAAATTTATATTAATTTAAAATTTTAAATCACTCGAATCAGAGCTCGAACGAAGAGAATGGACTCTCGGAAGATTAAAATCACAGGAAATGATGAAATCAAGATTTTCGGATTTATTTTTCTGAAGGAATTTTTTTATTGTGCTATGCTGATGTCAGCAACCGAGTTAAATTTCTGAACGAATTATGTTCTTAAGGAAAAGAGAGAAATGCCACATTAGCAGTCACATGGACTGCCACGTAGGCAAATGCGCTTCTCGTGCGCCACAACACGTCGGCATGCCTAGGCCGCACATGTCAGCGCCACGTCAGTGCCACCTCACCAATTTTGCCCACGTGTCAAGTCCACGTGGCTGCTTGCATGGCAAGCCACACAATCTCGCGCACCCGGTTAACCGTAGTGCATTTCGTGGAACCGGTCCACAAGATCTCGGCCCACATGTCAGCGAGTCATTTTATTTTTCTTTACAAAAATAATTCATCTGAAATTCTTTATCAACCGCTGACGTCATGTTGGCGCAATAATATAATTTTCTTTGGAAAAATAATTTTAAAATTCTGAAAATTCTAATTCTATCATTTCATGTGATTTTTAATCTTTCGATGGCTCATTCTCCTTCATACGAACTTCGATTTCATCAATTCTTGTTCCTAAATTTATATAAATTCAATATCTATCTTTCAGAACTTAAATTTTTTAATTTTGAGTTTATTTGAATTTTATTTGAATTTAGCTCGTTTTCATGTATAGATTTCGACGACTTTGGAGAGCCAGATTTCGACGTCGTTTGAGAACAATGATTGATAAAGCAAAGCAAGTTACATCTTTGATCATATTTGATCTCATTATTTTAAATTCTATAAATTCTATTTTAAATTATTATTGCATGCTATTTATATTCAATGTAATTTAAATACCTGCTTTGAAATTTTGGTTACTCCCATTACCATTGTATAGCCCACTTTGTTATTGAATCAAACATACCTTGATACCTTAGATCAAAATCTAGTTTATGCAATAGTATGAACTGGAATATTTTGGGGAAAATATACTTAGTTATGCTCAGACCAAATTATTCAATTTGGGAATTTTCAGCCAAAAAATAAAATATTGTTTAAATTGTATCCATAGCATTGGTGTGCCATGGAAGTTTATAAATGATTTTGGAAAATAAAATTGGTTTAGACTTATGCGAAATGGATAGTTGATGGGTGCAAGTTTATGCGCGACTCATCTCAGCGAATGGTCGAGGCCCAGGGATTGTTTTCGAAGTCGCCCAATCAATTAAGGACTAGTTTGTGAACTACGGATTGTTAAGCCAAAATCATATTACCACAAGTCTGGAGTGGGACAGATTTGGCTAACTCATTTGCAATGTTTCAATGTAGTTGTGTAATCCGGGTGTGTGGGTGTGAGAATGATATACTTTTATGTATCCCCACAGAGCGCAAGAGGGGGCTTTCGACGGACAGTTTACTCCAAAGAAAGTGAAACCTTAGTAGGCATAACTACTTTGGAATGACGCATTGTAAAGGTCTTGTGATAATCACTTAGTCGCACACCTACGAAAGTGTGTGAGCGGACATTAAAAATTGATTATCTCTTGTTGGTAAAGTTGTACAATCTCTGCAGAGTGTCAAACTATTCGAATAGCCGTGTCCACGGTAATGGACATGCTGAGCAAAGACTTTCGCGGATTAGACTATGGTTTTATTTTAAAAATGGTTTGTCAAAACTGATTTGATGGATGTTTATTACATGAGGGAAATTTATGGCAGAAAGCCTGGTGTAAGGGGGTTAGTACTTCGCCATTTGTGTATGGATGTTTATCATACACTTGAGAATTGATAAATAAAAATCTAAACTGCCTTTGAACTTAGTATTTGTATTTAAAATATCAAATGCTACTTTTGCACAAATAACCCTATAAGCCTTCATTTGATAATATATATGTATGCATTAACTATGTTATGGGTGTAACTTACGAGCACGTTTGTTTGTGCTTACCCTTGCTTAATGCAAATAATGTTTAGGGGAGGACTTATCTACCAGTGTTGATCTCGACGACTAGGCCTCTACCCTGTCGATTGCATGTGGCATATCAGCTAGACTCTACTACAACTTCTTCGTCTTCCGTTGTGTTTATTTATTGTTAGCTTGTAAGCCTTTTGTAATAAACTATGATATTTATCAATAAAGTTGTGCGATTTATGGATGCTACCATATTTGTTTACTATGTTATCTAGCTACTGATCATGGGACTAGTTCAGAAAAATATATAGGATTTGGGGGTGTTACTCCCGGGTCCGACAGTGCCTTTGACTAGACAGTGGACTAACCCTAATTACACTAATAGTATTGCTATTGATCTACTTGCCTTCAGAATGCTGGGTGTCTATGATTGCCCAAGCTTGTTGTCGATGTTGAATTGGATTGTGTTGTCCCTGTTGCTGTCCATCATCTATCCTTAAATAACTGCCGAAGAGGTGGCAGATACTCCTGAAGAAGACACCTCTTGGAAGTGATGCGTCTGGTCGGAGAGGCAGTTCTAGTAACTGATCACCGGTTGGAGTTTAATAGGAGACAAAACTGTCAAGGAGTTGTTGTCAGTGTCTTAGGTCCAAAACGTCATGTGGATTGGAATAATTAAGGCACATGTTCCATACATCACACGGAAGGAATATACTTGGAACAAGGTCCAAGTGATAGTTTATTGATTCTACGAGCAGTCACTTGGTCAGGGATAAGGTACAGAACCTCGTCCGACCAGGGTACCTACAATGTAACCTTTGGAATCCTCACGACCACAGGGGTCGTTAGCCTTAGGGGTTACGACCACGAAGGACGTGTGATCTTTAATTAAATAAAATAATATTTAGAGAATTAATCCTCGTCAGCTAGCCCCTGAACTTTAAATGAATTTGTAGTGTGAACCCCTTCCGACGAAGATCCTTATTGGGAAAAATCCTCATTTTTAATGCGAAGTTAACGAGGTGGTCTGTATTCACTTTAAAGTTGAGAAACTGTCTGGGAAACAGGATAGATTTCTGTACGTTGGACTTTGAGCAACTCCCAATTGTAGCTAAGGAATAGAGGCTATAAAATCCCTACAGAGTATTGCCTTAAGCTTTTATGTTTTCAGACTTTCCTTGAACCCCCTTTAAATCTCACAAGAAAAATCCTTCGACCTCCTTTTGTCAAGATCTTTCTTCATCTCCCTTCCATTTTCTCACTCAAAATCCAATCATGTCGGATTCAATCACCAACTAGTTGGTTTCTGGTCTGAGTGATAAGAAGCTCAAGGTTTTGGAGAAGAACGAGATGCTTCTCCACAAGAATTTGATCTCTTGGAGATCTGCGGTCAGAAAACATTTCCCGAGCGGCAATGACGGTGAAATCCCCATCTTCCTCGCATACATCAAGTGCGGGTTCGGGCTACCCACACATCCGTTCCTTTCTAAAGTTCTCGAGTACTATGGAATCGAGCTAGTGAACCTTGCCCCCAACTCGATCGCCAACATCAGCATCTTTGTTTACCTTTGCCAAGCATACCTTGGGATCAAGCCAGATCTGAGGGTCTTTGGGTATCTTTACAAAATGACGAACTCAGGGAAATCGACAGCGTCTGCTGGGGAGTGCGCCTTGCGCCTATATGATGGGAAGGCCAAGGAGTACATCCGTATGTACCCCAAGCCTTCGTGGTCATCATGGAAGAAGAGCTGGTTCTACATGACGATCGCCAAGGACGACTGCCTCTGCCTCACCAACAAAGTGGCAGTCGAAAACCTAAGGTAGCACTCCTCTACGAAGGAGGGAAAGGTGGGAGATGGATCGAAGCCATCCAACACCTTAACGTCAGGGGTCTAACATCCTGGAACGTGGTCAGAGATTTCTCCATACGCCGAATTAGCCCTCTGAAGTTGCGAGCACATTCGATGCTCTAGTACATTGGTTGGGACAACGCGACCAAGGATTCTAAAGAATGTAAGTCGTAAAATTTTTTGTCTAGTTTTGTTTGTTTTAGCTGATTATTTCATAACATTTAAGTCTCTCTTTTTTACAGCCATTTTTCCTGATGAGATCAGGGAGTGGATCAAAATGATCTGCACTGGGGAGCCTGAAGACAAGGCTGACTACCCCTGGATTTTGCTTATTGTCTTTGCAGAAGAGAGAATAGAAAGGTTTAAGGTAACAATTAACAATATTTTCTTCATCATTCATGTATTTTCTAATCGGATGCTATAATACCCTTTGAACTTGCAGTCGGTCGGATTGAAGATCAATGAGGACACTGAAAGTTATGAGACAATTGATTCTTCGACCGCTTCTGCCCCAACGACCACTCAGGATGGTGGTCATTCGGAGGTAAAAAAGGAGCACCGAAAAGAAACGTACATCTTAGATGAGAATTTCATCGCGAGATTAACTTTTTTTAATCAAGCGGGAAAGAAGAAAAATCCATCGACTGAAGTTGTCGTGGTTGCGGATTCTAAAGTAGTCGTGACCGACTAGGCTGTTGCTACTGAAGTAACCGTCCCAGAGGTCGACGAAGCCAGAATCTTCGACCAAATGGTTGGGAAGATTATCTCTGTCCTTGTGGTTTGGGAGATTTCTTTCGACCTACGGTTGGAAGATGTGAGGGGTCTAACCAACCCTACCAGGTCAAAACCAGTGAAATTGGTTGAAAGGAGCAAGAGGAAGGCAAGCGCTTTGGACTTTGCTTTAAGTGCTTGTTTATTGATTTTATGAGCAGTCTTCTGGTCGGGGATAAGGTACAGGATCTCGTTCGACCAGGGTACCTACATGTAACTTCTAGAATCCTCACAACTATAGGAGTCGTTAGACTTAAGGGTTATGACCGCGAAGGATGTGTGATCTTTAATTAAATAAAGTAATATTTAAAAATTTAAGCCTCGTCAGGGTCAAAAGGATAAACTGATTTCGATTGCCGAGGCTTGGGGTTGGGATAGGCAAGAACTTAAGTTTACATTTAGAAGGTGGTGCGTTAGTGCTAGGCTCCTCCACGCTTGGTTAGATGTGGTATTTCTCAAGCTGTTACTTTTTCGGATGATGATGATGCTCGTATTTAGGAATTCTTCTGGTCTTTACACTATTCAATTTTTGTATGCTGTCATATGCTGCCATTAATTTCAGGGTTTTTTTTGCTTGTTTATACCCCAGCTGTTTGGAAGCTTAATGTGCCTCCTAGATCGCATAATTTTAGGCGCCGGTGACAAGCCTGAAGGGGACAAGGCACAGACGGCTTGGAGCACTACTATAAAACAGGTCATAGAAGACGTCTTATCACAGACGGTTTCAAAGAACCGTCTGTGATAAAATAATCACAGACGGTTCCAAGACGAACCGTCTGTGATATGTCACTATCACAAACGGTTCTAGAGAACCGTCTGTGATGCTGTGATGCTTCACAGACGGTTCTAACTGAACCAAACTTCTTGGCCCGCTGCTCCACCCCCGGCGGCCGACACCCTCCTTAGCTCCTCTCCTCAGTCCTCATCGCCCTCAACCACCGGTGCTGGTTCCCAGTGAGATGAGCTCTAAATCTTTGATGTGTTATACAAACTTAAGACTTTGTCAGATTGGCTTCATGGTTTGTATGAGTAAATCTGTAAATGAGCTAATTAGTTATGACTTATCAGTTATCACTTATGATTTATGAATTATGAAGTTATGAGTATGACTCACTCTATTAACTTTCTATTTGAATATTTGATGTACTAGAATTAAGCAAAAAATTCCTCGTGCTAATGATATGTTATATTGTTTTTTTTTGGCTATGTTTTATCTATTTTGTCATATCGTTAAACATGTAATTCAAATTTTATTTCGATTGTGCATTTGTGTGGTGTTTTTGTTATGCATCAGTGTTAATAGTATTTAACGTTAGTTATAGACTTATAACTCTTTAGTTTTGGACCTGATATTTATTGAAATCCTGGCTGCGTACGCGTACGTGCGTGCAGGTGCAGCGCTCTCACTCTGTGTGCGTGTGATTCAGAGCCAGCGGTTCACTCTTAAGGGCAAGTTTAATAGCTAACCGTGTTGGTGCTGATCGAAGAGGCGCGCGGTTAATTTGGGCGCAACTGCGCAAGGGAGGCAAGGTTAGTTTGGGAACGCAGCGCCTTTACTTGGATCCGAAGGATGGCCAATCATTTCGGACGAACATGCCGAGTTTTGCTTCGCGGTGTCCTTTTCAGAGGGCAACGAATGCGCGCAGGTATGCGAGCAAAGACACTGTGCGTGCATCATGCATGGGCCGGTGTCCGGTGCATTGTTGGTGCGCCGAATTTTAACCGAGCAATGTATTGCCAACAAATAAGACAGTACAAAGATTTAAGTTTTGTTCCAGTTTGGTGCCGTCGAACAGTGTTGCCTTGACTGCACGGTCCCTGGATCTATTTAGTTGATGAATTCGCACTTCAATATACACCAGACAAGTCTAGTACGCACGCACTGAGAGAATCCTCTCGGGAAGGAACTCCGGTGAGAATTATGGCAGTGTGGCAATCTAAGTGATAGAGAAGAACAGGAAGGGGATGATGATGAGACACGAGCTTTTGGTGTGTCGCCACAAATAATTGCAACCAAATGGACTAGTTAGCTGGCAATGTTTGGCAATTTGCCTTCTTTCTTCTTCCCTCTATCAGCACGGCGGTCGTTTGGAGGGCAATGATTCCCAGCTGGTTGCTAAGGACTAGTACACACTACTACAAATACATGTTATACTAGACACCACATCATAAATTATCACAGACTGTTCTTCGTTAACCGTCTGTATATCATCACAAATTATCACAAACGGTTCTTACACAGACGGTTCTTTATACGAACCGTCTGTGAAGTATCACAGACGGTTCGTATAAAGAACCGTATGTGATTCTAAGTGTTATCACATACAGTTCTTTATACGAACCGTCTGTGATACTTATTTATCACATACGGTTCTTATATACAAGCACTATAAGTAGATGCTCCCGACAGGCCCCCTTTCCATTCCATTTGGGCGCCACCACCTGCTGCTTCTTCTTTGCCTCCTCCCAGTTTTGGCTTATTACCCTGCCTCCTCCTCCCCATTGCGGCACCTCTGCTGCCTCCTCCCACATTGCGCCACCTTGGAGAGAAGGGTAACGATCTGTAACCCTTTATTTTTACTCTAGACTAATCACTAATGTGTAACGATCTGTAACCCTTTATGTTTGCTCTAGACTAATCACTAATGTGTTTGGTCATTATGAAGGGTACTTGCGGTTTATTAATATAATTTAACACTAATTAATTTGTTACGTGCGTATACGTGTAGATGGACCGAAACTGGATGTACATTGAGAACCGTGTGAGTGAAGAGTATATTAATGACATGTTTGCTTTTAGAAGAACCGCCGAGTAGGATATGTTGAAGAATGTGATAAAATATATGTACTGTCCATGCATTGATTGCGGTAATATGAAAATGTTTAACAACCCGTGCAGATCGAAGCTCATATCTGAAGGGTTTCAAAAAGAATATACATGTTGGGCGATCCACGGTGGCAGCGATTATCTAGGAAGTCGATGTGGCGACATCGCCGAGAAGTCAACGATATGCGGGGTATGGAATGTGCTTTTGATGAGGATAGGTCGCATGATGACAATCGGATCGGATGCTCTGCGATGCGAGAATGGAACTACGGTGAGAGAGAGTTTTGTAAATTCGAGGGCTTAATGGAGGACTGGAAACCTTTGTTCCTGGCCGCAAGCCGGAATACACAAGGTTGTCAACCGTATGAGCTGCTGAAATTGAAGGCAAGCAATGGTTGGTCCGACAAGAGTTTCTGGCGTTGTTAGGTCTCTTAGTCGACATCCTTCCGGAGAAACGTGTTGCCCAAAGCGACCTACCAAGCTAAGAAGGTTATTTATCCATTGGGAATGGAAGTAGAAAGAATACATGTATGTCCGAGCGATTGTATCATCTACAGTAAGAGTATGCAGACATGCATGTATGTCCGTGTGCAAAGCATCCGATACAAGCGTAAGAATACTACTAAGGCGAAGCAAGGACCTCTGCTAAGATATTGTGGTATCGCACTGTGATCCCACGTTTGAAGCGTTTATTCTGAGCGAAAGAAGACAAGATTGATGCGTTGGCACTCGGAGGCGTAAGAAAGATGGGAAGCTTCGGACACCTGGCGATTCGCCCATTGGAGAAACTTCGATCGAGCTTGAAGAGTTCGGTGCGGAACAGGAACATAAGGTTAGGGTTGAGTACGGATGGAATGAATCCTTTCGGTAACATGAGCGGCCAGCGACTAGCACCCGACAGTGAATCTATGTATGTACAAACTTCCTCCTTGGTTGTTTATGAAGCGGAAATACATTTTGATGTCACTACTTATCCAAGGGCGAAGCAACACAGGAGCGATATTGATGTGTACCTAGCACCATTCTTTGGAAGATCTTGTGACACTTTGGAACAAAGGGGTACAAGTATGGGATCGTACAAGCGAGAGAACTTCACTTCGCGCCATGTTATTACGCACCATCAATGATTTTACGCCCTTGGTAACTTTGTCGGGTTCGATACAAAGGAGTCAAAGCACATTCGCATTGCTTAGATGGTGCAGAGAGTGTATGGTTTGAACAACTCGCGCAAAGCGTGTATATCGTCACCGTAGGTTCCTTCCAGATTCACCCATACCGCAAGATGAAGAAACAATTCGGCGGAAATAAGGAGGGCGTAAATTAAAGACCCTCGAGAAAAACATCCGGAAGAAGCGGTCAATTTTTGGGACTTGCCTTATTGGGAGCACTTAGAAGTTCGCCCTTTGCATCGGCGTCATGCGTGGAGAAGAATGTATGTGATAGCTTGATTGGTCTCTTCTTGAACATTAGTGGCAAAACAAAAGCGGTGTTAACGCACGGCGTGACTTGGTTGATATGAACATAAGAACCGAGTTAGCACCGAAAGAGACCGATAAAGGACGAGCGTACCTTCCCCGACTTGCTACACTTTGTCTAAGGCAGAGAAATGAATTGTGTCAAAGCTTGCGGTGTGAAAGTTCCGTCGGTTACTCCACGATATTAAGAAACTTGTTTCCATGAAAGATTTGAAATTAATTGGTGCAATTCTCATGATTGTCATGTCTTTGATGACACGGATGCTTCTGTTGCAATTAGGAGTATCTTGCCAAACAAGGTCGAATGGCAATCTTTAGGTGTGTTATTTCTTTAACTCAATTGCTCGAAGGTCATCGATCCAGAAGGACTCGGCGCTCTGCGGCCGAGGTGGTGGCGACTCTATGTCATCTTGAGATGTATTTTCCTCCGTCATTTTTGATATCATGGTCCATCTCATTGTTCACCTTGTGAAAGAGATAAAGATATGCGGCCTGTGTTCCTCGTCATATGTACCCTTTCGAGAGATACATGGGAATTACGAAATCCTACGTCTGGAATCGATCTCGTAGGGAGGCGAGTATCATCGAAGGTTATGCAAGCGAAGAGGTCATTGAGTTCTGCGTCGACTACATGGCTCAAGTGGGCCGATAGGTGTGCCTCTATCTCGTCACGAGGGAGACGGAGAATGCAGGGACCATCGGGAGAAAGCAATCACTCCGATCTAGATACATCGCGTAGGCCCATTTCACGGTCTTGCAACACATGACCCAAGTGTCCCCGTCGTCGGCGAGCACAAAGACATGCTACATGTGAGAATCGGACGGTCGGAGGTTTGAATAACGAGAGAGCACAACCGTCGGTTCAGCGAATGGTTAAAGATGTGATTCACTTGGAGGTCATCAAGTGATGAAAGCAGCTGCTATGGTTGGCCAAAGGATCAAAATTTACAATTGTGACATGGCAAGCATACGATATAAATGGGTACCACGTTTTATCGGCGGCTCGGGATAGGAAGAACACTGATCCGAGCAATGGTGTCGCATAGATGCATTTCACGAGGGTTCAATACTGCGGGGCACGCGGGTTGAACTCGTACTATGGGCTCGTAGAGGAGATTTGGGAGCTCGACTATGATGCTGTCATATGCTGCCATTAATTTCAGGGGTTTTTTTTTGCTTGTTTATACCCCAGCTGTTTGGAAGCTTAATGTGCCTCCTAGATCGCATAATTTTAGGCGCCGGTGGCAAGCCTGAAGGGGACAAGGCACAGGCGGCTTGGAGGTAGAGCGTTGCGAGTATGTTGAGCGCAGGCACTTGGCTTGAGGTGGCGCAGTGAGTGGCAGCGATATGGCAACACTGATGTGGCTCGGGCGGTGATAGCGAGCCTCGCGCCACGGAGGTGACATGGCACAATCAGTGTCGTGGCGAGGTAGCAGGGCGGCGAGGGCTTGAGGTGGTGGAGTGCGAGCAATGGTGGTGGTGCGATCCAGTCGCGGAGGACCACTTACAACGAGGCACGCGGAGGACCACTTGCAACGAGGCAGCGTGGCCAGTGGATCAACGGCGACAACGATGGTTATGAGGTAAGGATTTTGGATTTTGCTACGGTTAGGGTTTGAGATGGGTTGGCTCTGATACCATGTAGAATTTCGAGAATATTGTGTATATCTTTTGGGACCTTACACTCTTTATTTATAGTGACAACTATTACAACCAACTTGAACTCTTATTTAAACTCTAATATCTCCAACAACTCTAACATCTCCAACACTTATACATCCAAAGTATTTTCCCAAAAACAAAAATGCAGACATCTCTTTATTGTACTCCACGGAAAACAAATCAATGCATAAATTAGAAGAGCTCCAACTACGTTGTACATGTTTGCAGGGCACCATACAGCACAGGAGAATTGCTCAATTTAGATATATAGGAGTATCACATTTACAATCTAGCAATGCATCATCCCTCAGTCGCTCTAACTTCCATTGACCTTCCTGCAGTTCTTACGAATCTCCCCCTGGCCGCCCGTCAGCGGTTTGATGTTCCCCATATTGATCATGGACCTGGCGAAGCTCCTGAAGGACTTGTGGCTGCTGGCGAACCGGTCGACGATCGCTGCCGTGGGCGCGCTGGGCGTCGACAGCAGTTCCTGGTCGGACTGGAGGAACCCGCGGTTCACCTGGAGGTTGGAGAAGTAGTTCTTGTCGAAGGTGTCGGGCGTGGTCGGGTCGAGGTCGTTGAGCGCCGACCTACTGCCGCCCCGCCTCGGGCACCTCTTGGAGAGGATCGCCCGGTAGTCACCGTTCAGCGTCGGGTCCGGCCTGTTCGTCCCGCTGAAGTTGTACAGCCGGTCCGTCACGAACTGGCACTGCACGCGCCCAAACGTGTGCGCCCCTACACAATTCAATTCACCAAGTAATTTTGTCAATGTCACGTCGTTATATTTCCTTTCCAGAATTCTGGCTAGTCCTCCTATCTGAATCACGTACGGCACGTCGATCGGATGATGATCGGTACGTTGCTGTGTACCTGAGAGGGCGACGAGGTCGGTGTCGTCGAGGCCGACGGCGCCGAACTTCTGCTGGAGCGTGGTGAGGTTGTCCCGGGGGCCCGGGAGCTTGTTCGCGGAGGTGATGTTCGCCGTGGTGCCGTCGCGCCGGCCGAGCGGCACGCGCCACCGGGGGCCTCCGGACTGCGTGCACGCGTACAAAACACGTGGGACCAGGGAGATGTACGTGCGTCATGTGACCGTGTTGGATTAGAGCGGCACGAAAAGAAAGGCTTGGTGTGATCTCGATATCTGGCGCCGATCGATCGACAGCAGATGCCATGTGACGTGTGAATATCCACGTCGTACTAGGCTCTGTGTCTATGCTCTAAAAAGTAGGCAATGTTGTGATGTTGTCATCGATCTCTCTACAGTCTACAGCCATCGTAGTTCAATTATTTTGCACCGACGGCTTCCAAATTATTGATCCAGGCTGGGCATATGTAGGCTATAGCTGTTGCTAGTACACTGTCACAGTGCGCGCGTGAAAGGTATGTGAATAACGTTGCTAATTAAGCATTTGATAATCACTTCACTTTCAAAATACGGGTCGATGTGATACGAGGAGTCGAGGAGAATGCGCATATGTTTTGCCGGCTAATTAATTACGTACGTACGTACGCACGTACCAATTCGATCGAGATCTTGGCGGCGATGGTGAGGATGTCGGCGCAGGAGACGATGCCGGGGCAGGTCTCCTCCAGCGCCGCCTTGACGGCGTCCACCACCGGGTATCCCCGCGCCGAGTTGTTGTTCGGCCTCGCGAACTTCTCCGACACGCTGCTCGAGCTATTGTCCAGCAGAATCGACCCGTCGCAGCCCTGAAACAAACACGACGCACGGAGATGGACGTGTCAAACGCGCGTGCGCGCACAACATTGTGAACAAACGTGCATTGGCATTAGCAGCAGCAAACGCGCAAAAAATGTACGCGCGCGCGGCAGACGTGCCGGCCGATCGAGTCGCCGAGAGTTTTTGGCTGGTTGCTTACTTGGACGAAGCAGTCGTGGAAGTGGAGGCGGGTGAGGCTGGCGTAGATGCGGACGTCGGCCTGGTGCGCCTTCTTCAGCACCCGCCGCACGATCCTGTGCACGTCCGGGCACGTGCCGTCGTAGAACTCCTCGCACAGCTGCGCCGTGCCGGCCTGGACGCCGAAGCCGAAGCCGAGCACCACGCCAACGGCCAGGAGGAGCACGGCACGAGGATCACTGACATCACTGTAAGAGACGCCACGAACCATCTTTGATAGAATGATAGGATCAGCTGCGCACAGGGGCGGAGATGGGTCTCGGGCCGTTGGCTCAGAGAAAATAGTAGTGGTGTTTTTTTTAGTATACATACAAAAAAAAGTCTACAGTTATCAGGCCCGAGGCTATCCCCACCGGCCGGCCCAGCTCCCACGTCGGCCCAACTAGCGGAGCAGGCCAGCGGAGTGGAGCGGCCAGCGGGAGGCGTAACCCTAGCCGGTGTAGGAGCGTAGCCGCCTTTGGTCTCATCACCCCAGAGAACCCAGACCATCCTTCACCTTGGCAGCAGCGCCACCACCCGCCCGCTGCCGTCTCCGGCCGGGCCGGCACTCTGCGTCCTCCCGGCCCCCACCTCCTCTCACATGGCGTCGCCAGCGCCCCACCTCCTCTCCGCCACAAAGACCGCCTAACGCCCCCGGCCCCCACCTCATCTCATGTGGCGCCGCCAGCCTCCCACGCCTGCACCGCCTCTCCAACTCCAAGGCTCCACCGCCAACGCCGACCCCACCACCTCCTCTCTCACCCGGAGGTCGGCGCCCCTCCTAAGGCCTCAACGAAGGCCGGCGGCCGAACAAGCGCCTGCTGTGCCCCCGCCTCCTCTCCCACATGGCGCCACCCCACCGTCTCTCTACAAGGGTCCACCGTCAGCCCCGCCCCCACCGCCTCTCTCCTCCTCTCTGTGTGAGCCCGCGACGCCGCCCCTAATCCCCATCGCCTCTCTCCACAGCTCCACCGCCCAGCGCCGCCCCCATCGCCTCCTCTCCTCCTCTGTGAGCCCGCGACGCCGCCCCTAATCCCCATCGCCTCCTCCCACAGCCCCACCGCCCCACCGCCCCCACCGCCTCTCTCCTCGGGCCTCGCCTCACCCGGTCACCCCTCACACGGCACCCGGAGCTCAGAGCGCGAGGAGCCGGAGGACGAAGGCCGACGAACCCCCGTCCCTACTCCTATCCAGCTTCCACGACTCCATCAGCCACCGCCAGGGCCGCTCTCCCTTGGCCAATGGCCTCCTCAGCCGCCTCGGAAGCGTTTGACCAAGAAGACACCGCAGCCCCCTCATGGGCCATTGATCGCCTGCTCCACCCCCAAATAGCAATGGCGCCCTCCTTAGCTCCTCTCCTCAGTCCTCATCGCCCTCAACCACCGGTGCTGGCTCCCAGTGAGGTGAGCTCTAAATCTTTGATGTGTTATACAAACTTAAGACTTTGTCAGATTGGCTTCATGGCTTGTATGAGTAAATCTGTAAATGAGCTAATTAGTTATGACTTATCAGTTATCACTTATGATTTGTGAATTATGAAGTTATGAGTATGACTCACTGTATGACAATATGTCATGTATGCATCACTGAAGACAGTATGTCACTGAAGAAGCATCGCTAAATCAGAGTTCATTGGATGGGAGAATCGATCGACAGTATGAATACTTGGCATGTTATTCTGTCGGAATTGTAAGCAAGATTAGTTTAATGACAGTTGAGAGTAAGTGCTTGCTGCTTTGAATCAAGAATGTGATCTTTGTTATGGTAACCATACGAGATATGCACTCTAGGATATAGGAACATATTAGGAGGAAATAGGAAGCATCACGGATATAGGAACATATTAGTTATGACTTATCAGTTATCACTTATGATTTATGAATTATGAAGTTATGAGTATGACTCACTCTATTAACTTGACTCACTCTATTAACTTTCTATTTGAATATTTGATGTACTAGAATTAAGCAAAAAATTCATCGTGCTAATGATATGTTACATTGTTTATTTTTTTTTGCTATGTTTTATCTATTTTGTCGTATCGTTAAACATGTAATTCAAATTTTATTTCGATTGTGCATTTGTGTGGTGTTTTTATTATGCATCAGTGTTGATAATATTTAACGTTAGTTATAGACTTATAACTCTTTAATTTTGAATCTGATATTTATTAAAATTCTGGCTCTGCCACTGGCTGCGTACGCGTACGTGCGTGCAGGTGCAGCGCTCTCACTCTGTGTGCGTGTGATTCAGAGCCAGCGGTTCACTCTTAAGGGCAAGTTTAATAGCTAACCGTGTTGGTGCTTATCGAAGAGGCGCGCGGTTAATTTGGGCGCAACTGTGCAAGGGAGGCAAGGCTAGTTTGAGAACGCAGCGCCTTTACTTGGATCCGAAGGATGGCCAATCATTTCGGACGAACATGCCGAGTTTTGCTTCGCGGTGTTCTTTTCAGAGGGCAACGAATGCGCGCAGGTATGCGAGCAAAGACACTGTGCGTGCATCATGCATGGGCCGGTGTCCGGTGCATTGTTGGTGCGCCGAATTTTAACCGAGCAATGTATTGCCAACAAATAAGACAGTACAAAGATTTAAGTTTTGTTCCAGTTTGGTGCCGTCGGACAGTGTTGCCTTGACTGCACGGTCCCTGGATCTATTTAGTTGATGAATTCGCACTTCAATATACACCAGACAAGTCTAGTACGCACGCACTGAGAGAATCCTCTCGGGAAGGAACTCCGGTGAGAATTATGGCAGTGTGGCAATCTAAGTGAGAAAGAAGAACAGGAAGGGGATGATGATGAGACACGAGCTTTTGGTGTGTCTCCACAAATAATTGCAACCAAATGGACTAGTTAGCTGGCAATGTTTGGCAATTTGAATTCTTTCTTCTTCCCTCTATCAGCACGGCGGTCGTTTGGAGGGCAATGATTCCCAGCTGGTTGCTAAGGACTAGTACAGTTCGTACGTGGGCAGTAGCGCATACAGAAAAACATTACTAGTACTTTCTCACAATACTCCTTAATCCGTCATGTAATCACCAATCACCCACGAGACGAAGGGGTTTTTCAATGTACTGTTCCATTTTTGCAATCTTAACTCGAAGTACTCCATCTTTTCACCTGCTTGTGAAATTCAGCAACCAGATGATAACGATAAGGTCTTTGCTCCGCAGTCACAACCCGATCACATTCGCCACAGTACAGTGATCTTGGTTGGTGCACATGATTTTGGCCACATCATACGTCAGTGTCGTTAGTCACTGTATCATATGTGCCACGCACTCGAAAAGTTTCACGTAGTACTACTGAACTTACTCACTGTATCATATGTGCCACGCACTCGAAAAGTTTCACGTAGTACTACTGAACTTACTAATTAGAGAGAAGGCGAGGCGTCATTCTCGGAACAGCAGGGACCGGCCGGGATGGTGTGAGTAGGTGACAGGGAAACGCAAGTCAAGCAAGATCTGAAAGTTCTAGCAAAGGAGTCGTTAGCATTTAATCTTTCTTGCATGCTTTGTTCAGGGGAACATCATTCAGGGGACGCATTACGCACCTACTGATCAAACCGTAGGGGCAGTTACAGATTCTTTATTTCTTCTGCATGGTATACGAGAGCCCTGATTGCTACCACTCATGTGCCCGAATTGATACGTTGTCCCACTGCGATGCAACTGCAGGTTCATAGGACGAGCAACTTGCCTGCTAGTACGCTAGCTGCTCGTATTGGAGAGAATCTTAGCTTGCACCAAACGAAACCTGTAGCACTCCACAACATAAAGACAATTTCACACTTACATCCAAACGCACGATACCTTTGAGTTTGACAATGCGAAATGGAGGAGGCCCTTCTGGGCGAGCAAGTCCTGGAAGTAGTGGTTGTCGAACACGTCTGCGGAGTTGGTGTCCAGCACCGTTTTGGTTTAAATAGTACTTTACTTGATAGAATAGCAAAAATAATTTTTTGGCAAATGAATTGTCAAAAATGATACCACGGAGCGGCAAGCTGCCTGCCACGCGGTGGGAGCGCGGCAAGGGGGCACGTGTCGCCTGCCAGCATGTCTGCGGTGTTATTTTTACTTTTTCTCTTCGGTGGAGTTCGTCGGTGAGAAGTTGGCGAGCCCAGGGGCGGACCCACCTAGATTCATGCGTGTTCAACTGAACACCCAAAAATTTTAAGCAAAAATTCAGTATATATGAGGTATAATCCATGTATATACTGAAAATTGAGTTCAATTACCATTTTACATCTTCAAAATCATGTTCTGTTGAGCGTCGGGCATCAGCACACACCAGCCACAGGCACCACCAGACCACCACCCACCAGGCGCACAAGGCACAACCGCACACGCACAGGCCATAACCCAGTAGCCCCAGGAACTCCCAAGGCCCAATTCCCTAGTCCATTTGGCCATTTTGTCAAACCCTAAACCTAAATCCCTAGTCTCACGATCTCACATCTTGCGCTTCCGGCTGCGGCAATGTGGCTTGCGGAGCTGCAGGAAGCGCCAAGCGGGTGACAGGGTGTGTTAGGGTGAGGCGGTGAGCACAGCGCGGCGGTGGCGGATCAGCGGGGAGAAAGGGAGGACCGAGGACCGGAGGTCAAACGGGCGCCACGGCGCTTCGCGTGTGCTCTGTGGCGGCGGCGGCTTGCTTGCGGCTTGCCTGCAGCCTACTAATTTGCTCCAGCCTCCAGCTCCAAGCTGCCAACTCTATCACTCTGACCTCTGACTCCGAGCGACGCAGCGGCCAGTGGGGCGACCGGGTGGGCGGGGCAAGGTGCACCGATGCCGAGCGCTGCTCTGACCTTTGAGCCTCTGAGGACCCAAGGACGGAGGCACTGAGGCATCTGCATCTGGGTGACTGAGTCGGGCTGGCAGCCGACGAGTGGTGACCTCTCACTTTTATCCGAGGCTCCAACCCGGCGATCCCGATTGCACTACTACAAAAAGGTTAATCCTGGATGTCTCATCATAGACGGTTGTGCAAAACTATATGTATTAAATACAATCACTTGCGGTTTTTGTTTACCTACCATATGTATTACTAGCTGCGCAAAAAATCGTCTGTGAAGAGGTAATATCACAGACGGTTCATGTTGAGAACCGTCTGTGAAGTATCTGATGAGGACATCCCTTCCACTGATACAACTATCCCTACTGCTTCTGATGTGCAATGACCAATTACTAGAGCATGTGCTCGCCAACTAAATTATCAGATGACTTCGTTTCTCGGAGTGCATCCATATTCTATGAACTCTATGATACTGCCTAAAGCACGTGGTATTATTTTACTTAGGAATTAAGGATCGGGAGGTAAGCTAAATGGAGACGATAGCAACACCAAGTATGGAGATGATCATACGAGGAATGAATATTTATATACTGAGGTTTAGCAAAATCTAGCATGAAGACTATATATTAAGTTGTTTAGACTAACACTTAACAATATTTGAGTAAAGGAACTTGGTGCTGCGCCACCTATGCTAATGGGCCATGGGCCTTGTAATTCGGGCTGGACACCTAGGGTTTGGCACTGTTTACATAATACTGTTCTGACGAGGATTAAAACTTATATTTATTATTTAATAGATAAATGACCATATGTCTTCGTGGTCGTAACCCCTAACGCTAACGACCTCACTGGTCGTGAGGATTCCAGAGGTTACACAATATCTAACCTGGTCAGAGAAGGTTCCCAACCTTGTCTCCGATTAGTCAAAAGCTCACAAATCTTTTAACTGATATCTGGATCTAGCGCTAGATATATCCTCTACCGTGTGAAGAATGGAACATGTGTTGTATATTTCATACCACGCGATGATACGTAACTCTAAGACACAGGAATACGGTCAAATAGCTCACTGACATATAACCGTACAACAGTTGACACATTGTAAACTGACATCTCTCTCCGACCAGACGCGCTGCTTCTCAAACAGACGCCTCTCCCAGAGACAACTGCCAACGCTTCATCAACTACATAAGGAGGACTGCGAACCGAAGTGGAGAAGGGCTGGAACAGTGAAGATAGATTGGGAAACACTCTCAGAAGAGCATTGTATTCCCGAATTAGTCTTCAGTCTAGGTTACATATACCCATTGTAATAGCCATTTCATAGCAATAAAGAGCAGTCACATTACTTTCCAAGAGATATGTGCCATTTTCCTCTTTTTCTTCATACATTCATAAGATCAGCGATTTGATCATCAACATGTTCACACATGAATAGTACCCACGACCGCCGCCCCTCTCTTCCTCCTTTACATAGTGGTCGCCACTCTTAGGGTTTGGTAGCTTTTGGTTGATTGAAGTTTAGCTTTGCTACTTTATACTTTGTCATGTTATTCGGCGAGATCTTGTTCTTTGGAACCCCACTTATCAATACAATTTTAATTCCTATTCGCAGTTTTAGATCGCCTATTTATCTTGTTCTTGCGTGCTTCTTCAGTGTATGCAGGAATTGATCTTCGTGAATATGTCATTTGGGTATTCATGCATGGTTGATAATGACTTGTCGAGCAGTTCAGCGATTGCGTGGTTTTGAGCCTTGCGAATTCGTAGCTAGGATCGTGAGAGTTGAGCGACTGCTACCGAACTTACCTTCTCACCGAAAAGATTAGGCCAGAACAGGACCTTCGTGATTCATCAAGTGATATCAGAGCTACAGTTGATCAGTGAGAGTTTTCAGTTTTCTAGTAGTAGATTCATTTTTCATACCTAGAGTCTAGAAAATTGCCAAAAAAATATTGCATCTATCATCCATACATAGCCCTTTGAGCCATTGTAATTTGTTTATGTTAGTTCGCGTTGTTGAATTTTCGTTGCGTCGTCGAGTCATCGTGCTAGTTTCTGTCTAGATTGGTCTAGTTTGGAGTCTCTTGCAAGTCGTCTAGTCCTGTCGCAGCACTAATCACCCCCTGTAGCGCCGCTAACTTCGCTGCCGCGGCACCCATCACCCCTTACCCCGCCGCTACCTACCGACCTTTGCTGCAGCCACCAAAACACCTGCCGCGACAATCGATCGACCACCACAGCGCCTGCCGCCATTGCTCAGCACTACCGCAGCACCAACTCACTCTACCACCGTTCATCCATCTTGTTGCTGCGACCACCAGCCACCCTACCGGCAGTAGAATCAACCAATTGATCGATACGAGGTAGATGAAAAATCATCTTTTGGACAAGCTTTATTGAGATCAGTGAAGTCTACACACATCCGCCACTTGCCGTTGGACTTTCTAACCATTACAGGGTTGGCCAACCACTTTGGGTGGTTGACTTCTCTTATAAAGCCTGCTTTAAGTAGCTTGTCCAATTCTGATTTGATAGCATCTCGTCGATCAAGGGCAAATCTCTATAATTTTTGTTTTACGAGTACTTTGTCAGGTCGTAAAGCTAGCCTGTGCTCCATCACTTCCTTGGGGACTCCAGGCATGTCAGATGCTGGCCACGCGAAGACATCTGCGCTTGCTCGGAGGAAAGTGATGAGGACGTCTTCCTATTTGGGGTCGGAAGTATCCCCGATGCGAACAGTCTTTGAGGGCTCCTCTGGATCCAGAAGAACCTCTTTGACCTTGTAGTTCGGCTTCGATATAGCTTTCGACTTCGACTGCTTGGTCGAAAACTGCTCCTTGTTTTCTTCCCGAGTTGGTATCTGACCAACCATCTCGGGGGATCGATGGTTGCACGTATGCGCCATCTTCTTATCACAGTGAATTGTGATTACTCTTTTGGGATCTGGCATCTTAAGACATTGATACCCATAATGAGTAGTCATTAAGAATTTTGCCAAAGTTAGTTATCCGAGCATGGCGTTATATCCCGTATCAAAATCGACCACATCAAAGAGATCTTCTCTGTCCTGACATTACTTGATGAATCAAATGTTAAAGGAAGAAAAACTTGGCCAATAGGTTTGACCGAAGACCCGGGTATAATACCAATAAAAATAGTATCGTACCGGTCTTACCTTGGTTCTAGGTACTTGCATCTCGTCCAGGGTACTCGTAAACAAGATGTTTAATAGAGCTTACACTATCAACTAACACTCGATTTATTTGACAGTTGTTGATAGTAGACCACGATCAAAAAACGACCTGGTCGAGTGGAAATGGTCGGACAGTCACTCTTCTTGAATGAGATGGTGACTTTCGACCACTTTGGTAACTTATTGACAAGAGGAGGGTCAATAGAGTTTACCTCGCGTTCGACAGTCTTAAGCTGTCGTTTTGACTCGTATGCCGATGAACCCCCGTAGATATGTTCGATGGTATGTTCAGGATCTTGGAATGGCATCTCCTCGTTGTCGTCCGACTGCGCACGACCACTCGCTTGCCCTACCTCTTCGAGGGTAGGAAGTGGTCCTTTGTTGTTGTAGTAGTCTTTGAGTTTTTGTTGGAAAACCCGGTAATTGCGAAGGTCATGTCCTTCTTTTTTATGGAAAGGGCACCACCTAGGCTTGTCGTTCTTCCGCTTAGGGCGCTTACCTTTGCCTTGATCGGGATATTGTTTGGAACTTCATGGTTCCTTGTCGCTTACGACCAAGGGGAATTCTGGGTTATAATCGTCTCCGTTCGTAAATGAGCCCTCGATGGGATGGTCGAACTCGCAGCAAAAACATGTTCGGCCCTATCCTCTGTGGGGCTAACCGGAGAGACAGTACCACCAGGTGCTGATGAAGCTCCGGAATGACGGCTTCCAGGACTTGTCGTGCCAGGTCAGACTGCCTTAGGCAGACTTGAACATTTGGAGGGGGAGGCCTCGCCATGTCCTGGGTCTGCCTCGGAGCAATCCTGATTGTGGTCGGATTGACCCTGCCCTTTAAGGAAGTTGGTTCCTCATTTGGACGTAACGTTGTGGGGGGGGGGAGGATCCCTCCTCAACTCCATTAGTGGTATGATCTCCTGGAGAATGATCTCTGGAGGCGACATCACCATCAGATGATACAATACTCGGCTTGTAGTCGAAATCGGCATCCATGGTGATATCTGTGTAATCAGCTAAGTCGAACCAGTTCTCCCAATTCCACTCTCCTGCCATGGAAGCATTATAGTTGGGAGAAAAACGAAGGAAACAACTTGATGGCCAGAAGATCTCCACGGATGACGCCAACTGTCGGTGTTTTAGAACCAAACTTACGTAATGATTGTTTGATTCGGAGGATCTCCAAGACTCAAATCACGTAGAGAGAATGACATTCGGGTTATACAGGTTCTGGCCTTCCCCAGAGAGAAAAACAACCATACTCTTGTGTGACTATATTGAGTATGTTGGTTACAGATCAAGAGAAAGACTGAAATGCAATGTCTTGTGCTCCTGATTGTCTCTTTCTTTTCTCTCCCCCTGCTGTCTGGTGATTCCTCCTTTTATAGCGTGCTCGAAGTGGGCGATGATTTCTCCAGCCCAAAGGGTGTATCAATGTTTCAGATGTGGTACAATGACCGGAGATTACTGTTGGAGAAGTAACGTTCCCACGTCGCCAGATAATTATCACCAGGACAGAGAGATTAATTATGCAGTTATTTAAGAGAATAATAGCGTATACTGACTATTTGGATACCCTAATCAATTGGGCCTACTTGTTTGTAAGCTCGGTCGATTATAGGGTGGTCGTAACTGACCTGGTCGTAGAAGAACTTACGACAATGAGGTGATCGTAGAAGAACTTACAATCATGTGCTAGTCGTAGAATAATTTACTTCCATGGGGTGGTCGTAGCTAACCTGGTCGTAGAAATATTTACAACCATAAGGTGATCGTAAAAGAACTTACGATCATGAGGTAGTCGTAAAAGATCTTACGATTCCAGTTTCTCTCTTATGAACATTAAGAGGTATATTCAAAAACCATATAATGGTGTTATTATCCATAATAAGGATTATGGATAAATAACTAAATGAGGATTTCTAGATCCTCATCATGTAGCCTACCCGTATCCCTTCAATAAGGTCATTGTGTAGCTATGAGTGTGCCATTACTGGTGAGGGGCACGTCGTCGCCGGCAATAGCAAAAAGATTCTTGACGAGGATCTAATAATCCTCATTTTATCTTTTATCTATAATTCTTATTATGGGTAAATATGATGTCACATAGTCCCCAGAAGTACCCCTTATATCTATAAGGGAGAGGTCTAACAAGTAATTGTAAGTTCTTCTACAATCACCCCCATAGTCGTAAGTCTTGCTACGACTATATCATGGTCGTAAGTCCTTCTACGACTACTACATAGTCGTAAGTCCTTCTACGACTGCTACCTGGTCGTAAGTCCTTCTACGACCAGGTAAACTACGATCACCTTATAATCAAACCTACAGGCGAGTGGGTCCAATTGATTAAGGAATCCGAACGGTCTGCACGCACTATTATTCCGCTTATTAATGGTGTGTAATTACCCCATTATCTGTGGAAGATAATTGCCAGACGGCGTGAAGAAGCCGAGGCGCCGGTAATTACTACCATCATGCACCCGTTACTGGATTAATTAGGCGCATCTCCCGCAGGACAAAACGGCTACTTCTTCCCGACTATATAAGGGCATCAATCAGAGGGATAAAGGGGGAGGACACGGCGAACAAGAGCGAGTCAAGTAGAAATACAAGTGCTATTATCTCGTAATAGTCTTAGTCTTTACTTGATCATCAAGAACACCATACACACAGATTAGGGTTATTATTCTCTCCGAGAAGGCCTGAACTCGCCTAAACATCCCGTGTCAACTACTCGCGTGATTTCATCTCTAGGAGACCCCCAAATCAAATAATCTTTACGTAAGATCGGTTCTAATACACCGGCAGCTGGCGCCGACTGGGGATCTTCGTGTAATCTCTTGTCAACATACTCTCTTTTTCCAATCTCATGCAATCATGGCGGGAGAATGGAACGAGGAGAACTGGTTTGACTTGGCAGATTCGCAGACGCCGACATGGATGCGGTTTCGACTACGAGCCGAGTGATGCATCCGCCGATGGTGATGTTGCCTCCGAGATTATTCTCCAGAAACCATCCCATTAATAGAGTTGAGGAGGATCCTTATCCCCACAACAATACGCCCAACAGAGGAGCCAATTCCTCAAAGGACAAGGGTCAATCCGACCAGACCGCTCCCGGAGGACTCACAACACAACGAGAGTTTTTTCTCCAAGTGTTCAAGTCCCTTAAGACGGTCCGACTTGGTAAGTCAAGTTCGGGAGCCACCATTCCAGACTCTACCAAAGATCTAGTGATCCTCTCTCGTGGTAACTCCAGAGAGGGTGGGATCAAGCATGCTTTTCCCAGCAATTCGCCTGCCTCCCGCAGATCTCATTTGCGAACGGAGATGCTTATAACCCTGAGTTCCCCTACCGGAGGGATTACTCCAAGTCGCCAGATGGTGTCTCTCGAGCACTCCTCAAGCGGGAGGCCTCGAGCGCAAGTGAGAATCATCAACGGAGGTCTTCGCCCTTCCCCAAATCGTGGTCACCTCATGGAGGCCGAGATAAGAACACTCCCGAAGATCACACACCGCGCCTCGTGGTAATGGCAAGGGCACCACCGCTGGCGAGAGAACCAACACTGATGAACGCGAGGGAAATCCTCGACATTCTCGCACTCCACTAAGAAGGCCTCAAAGACCGATGAGGAGGATTTTGATGTCGTCGAAGAAAGAAAATTGCGATCGTAAGAACCCGCTCTCATGATTCAACATCGACGGAGGAGGTACAAGAACTCCAGAACATCAATGACTTGCTCGAGAATCCCAGTCAAGAGCTTGCTCGAACGCCAGGGTACGATCTCTTTGCTGAAGAGATTACGCAAAGACTTCGAACTGTGATGACAAGACTGGAGGTACCTCATCGACAACATTCGTGTAGTCGTAGTAATACGACTTCCTCACTACCGATCAATCGAATATTTCACGAGGAATCGACACGGCCATAAGTCAAATGGATCCCTATTCGAGAAATACATTTCGATCGATCAAGATCAAGAAGCCCTCTGAGAGGTGATCATTCACCACTTCGACAAAGAAATTCACAACGGGTGGAGTACGAGGAGTATTCCCCTCGTAGAACTAAGACCTACTACAGAACAAGTCAGCCTGTTACCGGGTATCGTCGTATACGATCACCTGGTGACATTAACCCTTCTTTCCTACAAAGAAGGCGCCAAGAAGTGATTACCGGATGCCGCATTTTCGCCGACCTCGAAAGCGTCATTGCCACCTCATTTTCGGCCAGGGAACATGGAGAAATTTGATGGATCTCAAAATCCCATCGAATTTCTTCAGATCTATACAACAGCTGTCCGAGCAGCAGGAGGAGGAGAGCATGTAATGGCGAATTACCTTCCGACTGTGCTCGAAGGATCCGCTCGATCGTGGTTATTAAACCAACCACTCGAGTCGATCTACTCTTGGCAACACCTCTGCGATCTTCTACAGGCGAATTTCCAAGGCACATACAACCGCCCTGGAAAAGAAGACGACTTGCACCGGATAAAATAGAACAATAACGAGACTTTGCGTCAATTCATCAAACGCTTTAGTCGTTTCGTAACTCAATTCCGAAATTTCGATTCCTCTGTGATCGTGGCTTTTAAGCAAGGAGTCCGTAGTAGAAGGATAACGGAGGACATTGCTTTGAATCCTCCCAACATCATGTTTAAACTCTTCGAGATGGCCGATCGATATGCAATCGCTTCGAGGCGGTCGAGTGGAACAACACTATCGATCGAGAAACATATACTCCTCGAGAGCCGTGAAGTTGGTAAGGATAAAAACAAAAAGTCCAAGAAGAAAATAAAAGTCAAAACCACAAACCGGGGTTCCAAGGAGGTTCCGCCGTGAAAGATGGAGAGCCCTAAACCACCAAGTCGCACTCGATCAAGGCAAAGGTAAGCGCCCGATCGTAGGAACGACAAACCAAGGTGGTGTCCTTATCATAAAAAGGAAGGACATGACCTCAAGAATCGCCGAAGTTTTCCAAAGAAAGCTCGAGGACTACTACAACGGCAGAAGCACCACTCCCTACTCGAAAGGTGTAGGACATACGAGTGGCCAAAAGTCGCTTGATGATGAGGAGATGCCATTCCAAGATCCGCAACATACCGTTGAGCACATCTACGGAGGATCATCGAGATACGACTCCAAACGACAACTTAAAGTCACGGACGAGAGGTAAATTCTATACATACTCCTCTCACAATAAATTACCAAGTGGTCGGAAGTTACCATCTCTTTGAGAAGGATGACCGCCCAATCACCACGAGTCGATCAGTCGATATCCGATTGTGGAATGAACCCACCATCAACAAGCTCGTCGGTCAATCGAGTGTTGGTTGATGGTGGCGCTTCTTTAAACATATTATTTACTAATGCCCGGGGCGAGATGCAAGTACCGGGACAAAGGTAAGGCGATGCGATACTCCTTTCATGGAATCGCACGGGTCTTCACCAAACCATTGGCCAAGTTTCTCTTCCTTTAACATTTGGCTCACCAAGTAATTTCAGACGAGAAAGTCTCCTTTGATGTGGTCGATTTCGATACAAGATATAACACCATACTTGACGACCAACTTTGGCAAAATTCTTAATGGCTACTCATTATGGGTATCAATGTCTTAAGATGCCAGTCCCAAAGGAGTGATCACCATTCATGTGACAAAAGATGGCGATAGTCACGACCGTCGATCCTCGAGATGGTTGGTCAAATACCAACTCGAGATGAAAGTCACCTTCGACTAGCAAGTCGAAGCCTCAAAGTCGCACCAAAGCCGAACGACCAAGTCAAAGAGGTTCCTCCGACCTTGAAGAGCCCTCAAGATCGCTCGACGGGGAGACTTCCGACCCCAAATAGGAAGACGCCTCATTACCTTCCTCCGAGCTAACACAGATGTCTTTGCGTGGCAAGCATCCGACATGCCCGAGTCCCTGTGGAGGTGATAGAGCATGTGCTAGCTTTACTACCGATAAAGTACCCGTAAAACAAAAATTACGGAGATTTGCCCCTGATCGACGAGATGCTATTAAATCAGAGTTGGATAAGCTACTTAAAGCATGCTTTATAAGAGAAGTCAACCACCCAGAGTGGTTGGCTAACCCTGTAATGGTCAAAAAGTCAAACGGCAAATGGCGATGTGCGTGGACTTTACCGATCTTAATAAAGCTTGTCCAAAAGATGATTTCCTTTACCTCGTGTCGATCACCGTTGATTCTACTGCAGGTTGTGAGATATTAAGTTTTTTAGATGCATATTCTGGATACCACCAGATCAATATGTGTTTAAACGATGAAGAAAAGACCGCATTCATTACTCCATTTGGTACCTTTTGCTATGTCAAAATGCCATTTGGTCTAAAGAATGCCTGCTTTTTTCAACGCCTAATGCAATCGACTTTTTCATCTCAATTAGGCCGAATTTGGAAGCCTATGTTGATGATCTAGTCGTAAAAAGCATTAAGAGACTTAATCATATCATCGACCTACAAGAAACATTCGACAACCTCGTAAAGCACCGCTTAAAACTCAATCCGAGAAGTGTGTTTTGGAATTTCTTCAGAAAATTGCTTGGATTTCTAGTATCCGAACGAGGAATCAAGCAAATCTCGAAAATAAAGGCCATCCTCCGATCGTCCTCCAAACACAAAAAGGAAGTCCAAAACTCACTTTGGGTGCATGGCGGCTTTAAGTCGTTTCATCGCATCGACTAGGAGAAAAAGGACTACCTTTCTTTAAACTTCTCGGAGACATGAAGGTTTTGAGTGGTCGAATGAGGCAAACGCCGCTTTGAGGATGTCAAGAGGTATCTTCGAGTGCTCCTGCTCGTTTCTCCAAAGCCGTAAGAGACGCCTTAATTTACCTAGCTCCACGCCACAGCAAAGAAGTGCGATTAGTCGTAGAACGTGAAAACGCATAACGGCCGGTTTACTACGTTAGCGAAGTTTTACACGCCTAAGGAGCGTTACCCTCGTGTCCAAAACTTCTATATGCCCTCCTCATGTCTTCGAGGAAATGCGGCATTATTTTCAGCGCACAAAATAGCCGTGTTGCCTCGAGTTTTCTTTGGGAGCAATCCTCCATAATAAGGAAACAATGGACGCATGGCAAAATGGTCGGTCGAACTTGGGAGTTCGACCTCCATTTCGTGTCCCGAACGCCATAAAATCCCGAGATCTTGGCGCACTTTGTCGCCGAATGGACAAATCTGAACTCGCTCAGATCCCCAAGACGATTCCCACGACCAATGGATGATGTACTTTGACGGTCACTTACTTTAAGTGGCTCGAAATTGGGTGGTCTGGTATCTCCTACCGAGAAACCTTAAAGTATGCCATACAATTAAACTTTCGTGCCACTAACAATGTGGCGAGTACGAAGGTTTGCTAGGCGGCATACGAGTGCAAAAGCACTCTCAATTGCCGACTACTCGTGAGAGGAGACTCTCAACTAGTCGTGAATCAAATCGGAAAGAGTACCAATGCTCTAACTCAACAATGGCTCGGTACTTATCGAAGCACGTAAGCTAGAAAAATATTTTTAGGTTTCGAGGTACAATTTATCCTCGAAGGATAATTTTCTCATCAACTTGCTCGGATGGCTTCTTCCCGATCCACAGTACCAAAAGGAGTTTTCTTGGAGCAACTCCAAAAACCGTCTCTGGTCGAAGAACCAGAGACACCTCCTCTTGAGATGGCCTCATTAGATTACGAGGATACCTGGATGACTCCCATCTACGAGTATCTTTACAAGGGTTCCGTACCCGAAGATGATCTTGAGGCAGATCGATTATCCCGAAAAGCCAAAATGTATACTTTGGTTGAAGGAGTCCTCTATAAACGAGGAGCCCAAGGGATACTCATGCGATGCATTCCGCAAAACGAAGGAATAACACTCCTTCACGATATACACAGTGGCATCTGTGGGACCCATGCTTCCTACAGAACATTGGTTGGTAAAGCCTTTCGACAAGGTTTTTACTGGCCTACAGCCCTGTACGATGCTATGGAGGTGGTTAAAAAGTGTGTCCAGTGTCAATTCCATGGTAGACAGATACACCAACCAGCTCAAGCATTACAAACAATACCTCTTTCTTGGCCTTTTATGCACTGGGGCTTGATATCCTAGGACCGCTTCCCAAAGCTCCAGGAGGTTTCAATTCCTTTTGTGGCTATTGACACGCTCACAAAATGGATCGTTGAACTCAGAATCGATAACAACTAAGCAAAGAAAAGGTTCATGATGAGAAGCGTAATTAGTCGATTTGGAGTTCCGAGCCTGATAATTACGCACAATGGTAAACACTTACGCAAGTGCAAAATTTCGTGAATTTTGCGACGAGTTGGTACCAAGTTATGCTATGCTTCATTGCACATCCCCAAAGCAATGGGCTACGAACGTGCAAACGGCCAAATAATGCGAGGAATTAAAACTCGAGTCTTCGACCCGACTTGTTAAGCGCTCGGGGCTTGGGTACAAGAATTACCCTCCATATTATGGGCGGTTAGACGACCACCAATGAGCAACAGAGAAACACCATTTTTCTAGTTTTGAGCCGGCCATGCTTCCTCCGGAGCTAAAATTGCGTCGACACGAGTTGAAACCTTCAACAACTCGTATCAGAACAACTTCGAAAGCAGATGACATTAACCTACTCAAGAGAGGAGAAACCTAGCCTTAATCCGCTCGGCGCCTACCAACAAGCCTGCGCAGATACTATAATCGTAAGGTCCAACCTCGCACCTTCTTTGTAGGTGACTTGGTATTGAGGCTCGCCAATCCAAGTCTAATCGAATAAACTTTCCCTAAATGGGAAGGTCCTTACACATGGTCGAAGTAACTCGGCGAGTGGCTCAGACGACTAGCAATGGAAGATGGACGGAGTTCTCTCAAACTCTTGGAACATCGACCGCCACGCAAATTCTATGTGTGACCAGTTTCTCAGGCAATAAAAGTCCAGGTTCTTTCTACCTCTTTTTGCATTATTTTTTGAGTAGTGCTTTTTTAATCTTTCGACTATGATATGAAAACACCCGCTTTTCTTTACACCGCCGAAAAGCGAGAAACGCCATCCGTCGAAACTTCTCCTCTCTGCATGTGGTTCTCGCCCACTAGAAGGAATTTCCTAGCATCGACTGCTACTCATTTTTGCCGCCAATACAAAGAGCTCGGGTTCTATCTAGTCGTAATGTTCTCAAAGCCAACTCTCTCAATCTTAGTCTATTTTTTCAGTAAATTCAAAAAATATTCTAAGTAGAGTGCACTTTCCTACATTTGTTCGACCACCTTTGGTGTACTCGATTTGTTTTAACTGGTCGAAGGAAGAGACACACCTAGTCAAGTCTTTCCTCTCTGCATGTGGTCCCGCCACTAGAAGGAAACTTCCTAGTGTCGCCGCCTCCTACTTTTGCTATCGAAAAGACGATCAAGTCCACCAAAAAGGACGAACGAATGACTAAAGTCCTCTAAGACGCTTGTTTAACTCAAGTTGTCGTTCTTGGTTTGATTAAACTAGTCTGAGATGGGAACATCACCTAGTCGAAGCCCTTCCTCTCTGACGTGGTCCCGCCCACTAGAAGGAACTTCCTAGTGTCGAGTCGCTTTCTACTCTTTTCGACCAAAGGCTTGACAACCGTAATAAAAGCTATAAGTTAAATAAACCTCTCTTTGTTTTCGTAAACCCCATTTTAAACACTATTTATTTAGATTGTCTAAACAATCTAAGCAAATAGTCGGGGCTAGGATAAAGTTATTAATTTGACTTCAATTCTTAGTCTTTCATTCGCTTATTATCTTTTGAGTTACTAACTACTCGACAAGATGATTTTCGTGAAATGAGGCGGATCATATATTACTCATCAACAAAATTGTCCGCGCTTTACAAGGTAGTTACAAGATTACTCTGAAGGGAGAGCCTAGTCGCATTTCCTCCGCCAACTTTTTACCAATCGATCGCATTTCCTCAATCGACGACTTGCCTCGATTCGTGACGATCAAGTCGGCTTCGATTGGTTTAACATTAAGGCGGGGGTCTTGAGCTTTAAGTTTCGCCAAAGCGTAACTTACTGCAGCTTCGACTGCCTCCCTTATTGATTCAGCTTGATTAGCCTTCAGAGTGGTCACCATTTCTTGCAATTTTCCGACTTGTTCCCCAATAGTACTTGTGTGAGCAGCTATAGTATCTTCTCGAGGAGTTTTTCCCTCAGAATGTAGCTCACTAAGCACATTGTTCAGGAGAATGATGTTGCCTTGAAGACTAGTCTTCATCGACTCCATCTCCTGTTGGGTACAAGTCGAAGTCTCGCGAAGCTTCTTGTTTTCGACCACTTGTTCTGAAAAGAATAATACCGGTCAAACAAAAATAAACTTCTGGAGGAAAATAACACAAAGATAATTATAGGTAAAAGCTTTTCTTACCTACTAATTGAGAATCCAATTTCTTGACCTCTTCTCGATGGGAAGCAACGGTTTCAGCATGCTTTTGCTCCCATGCTCTGATGTCCTCTCAGATTCATCTTAGCAATGCGACGGACTCATTGCAGATTAAGGTCTTTGCTTGGATTTCAGCCTCGAGGCTTCTCAATTGGACAGCAATTTCTGAACAAGAAATTGGCATTAGAAAAGGGAAAATACTCAAAAAGGATAACAGGTAAAGATTTACTTACCTGTTAATTGAGTTCTAAAACCCTCGAGTTCTTGATCCTTATTCGCGGAAATACGGGAAAACTCCTGAATGACCAAAGCTTTTTCTTGAACTTCGGTCTGGAGCTTCCGCATCTCTTTTTCTTTATCTGGAGAAGAAAGGAGAGTCGGGTAAAGGTTAAAGATCAAAAGCAGTCTTAAGTTCATAACTTCATCGCTTATTTTTCCTCGCAATCTTTTAGATGCAGAGACAGTCTCTCAAGTCTATTCGAGAGGACTAATACTTGCTCCTTAGCCTCCTCGACTCTTCTTTTCATAGTCGAGTGAGTCACTAAGGTCTTCGTATCACCGCTTAACCTACAAAGAACAGAACGAAGATAAACATCACCAATGGTTGTAAGTACTTCTACAACTACCGACCTAGTCGTAAGTTTTTCTACGACTACGATATGGTTGTAAGTCTTTCTACGACCACTACACCGTTGTAAGTAGTCGTAAGCTTTTTATGACTAGTACTTTGTCATGAGTTTCTTCCATGACTATTCTCGTAAAACATTATACGAGTATTTAAGTCGAAAATAATTATGAATGATAAATGACTTACCATCTCTCTCGCCTCGCAGAGTAGTTCTTTCTCCCGTCTTAGCTCTAAAAGTTGTCGATGATACTCACCGACAACAGCAATTTGCTCCAGAGCTTTCTGCAAAAAGAGAACAGTGAGAAGAGAAGGAAAGCCACATATATAAGTATTTTGAAGATACTTACATTCATAGTCGTCCTAGCAAACATTGAATATACAAGGTCCGGTTCTGCAGCCTTATCTATCCTCGCGACCTTGTCCCACCACACCTTCTCAAGGCGCTCGTTATCAAAAGTATTCTCCATATTGGGAATATCTTTGGGATGGGGGACTCGGTCACGAGATCTATAAGCAGAAGACCCTACGACGGAGGCAGGCCCAAAGAAGTCACCACAGAAGTTGAAATTTTCTCCTTCCGTTCTCGATTTCTCTTTGGGTAGGGAAGGAACGCCTCCTACGATTTCCTTCCCAGGCGGTGCGCAGTCGGTCACCACCTTGACCAGAGGCTTCCACAATTGCCTCTGTTTTTTACGACCTCGGTGGTCGTGGCGGCTACCTCAACAAGAATACCGCTACTCCAAGGGTCGAGTTACGACCTCAGCAGATGTGGAAGTCACTCAGAGTCTCGACTTCATCGCCACAGGTCAAGGGTGATGCTTCACCACCTCCATTGATACCTCTCCAAAGAATGAAGGGATAGCAATGGAATTCTCACAGTAGCATTCCCGGGTGAAGGAGTCTGATCAAATAAAGAAAAGCAAATCAAAGTTGTGAAAAGAAAAAGGTAAATGTTGTTCTTACACTTTAGTACATTTCACATACCTCGCACTCGGTCTTAACCAGAATTTTGGAGCAATCCTCCCAACGG
The DNA here is from genome assembly GCA_036346395.1 of Hsuehochloa calcarea. Lineage (NCBI taxonomy): Eukaryota > Viridiplantae > Streptophyta > Magnoliopsida > Poales > Poaceae > Hsuehochloa > Hsuehochloa calcarea. Next base: position 37,169,106 of record CM070597.1, read on the forward strand.
AGGACCTCTTCTTCTCCACGACCACGCCCGGTCGAGGTTCAACAATTGGCTCACCACGACCACGCCGTCGTCAGAGTTTGAACAGAACCGAGCTCGTTTCTCGATCCTCCGGATGGACGAGATCGGCCTCGACCATTCCGATAAAGATCGCCCTCGATTGCGCCAGGTGTTGTGCCGATGCAAAGATCGCCCTTCATAAAAGACATAAAATCTTTCCAGCTTCTCCTTTCCAGCTTGCTTAATAAAACTAGGAGTGGCACCAATCGCGAAAGATTCCGTGTCATAATAGAAGGGTACCTTAGCCTTGCGAGGTTTGCGCTTAAGAGGTTCAACCGCTTCAACCTCCTCGGCCGACGGCCACGCGCCTCGGCTTCAGATATAACTACACCGCCGCAGTTTTGTAGAGGTCCGGTCGAAAGACCGAGCTCGAACTTGCTCCCCTTATCGGCAGATTTTACAAGTCGACGTCTCTTCGAGGGAGGAGCCGAGCCTTTGTCTTTCGACAACCCAATATTAATAGTCATCGAACGACTTCTTCGTCGTCCTGACGATTTTCCATGCCTACTTTCTGTAAAGCAAAATAGAAAAAGAAGAATCACTAATTAGTCGTAAGTTTTTTCTACGACTAGTACCAAGTCGTAAGTTTTTCTACGACTTTTTCTTGATCGTAAGATATTCTACGATCACCATTAGTCGTAAGTATCTTCTACGACTATAAAGTCCTAAAGAAAGAATCAGATTTTTGATTACCTTTAGGCGCTCTATCCTTTCATCTGCGGACAAAGCCGCAATGATTTGAGGAACCGCCTCGGAGTGGCGGGGACTTCTCACAGATGAGTCTGACTCTGGAGTCAACCTCAGCCTGTGAAAGATCTGTGTAAACAGATAAAAATATTAGACAAGGTTGAGAAAGACCAAACAGAGAGCTAAGTCGACAATTGCTTACCCTCCTCGTAGTCTCTGGTGGGGTCTCCTCTCCCCGAGTACCTCCACATAGGAGATGCTCTTTTCTTCAGAGGACTAATTCGGCGTGTGATGAAATCCTTCACCACATGCCATCCGGTCAGCCCTTCTTCCTTCAAGTCCTTAATAGCTTGAATATAAGGGCTAATCCGGCTGATATCTTCAGGGTTGAGTCCCATGAAGATTTCTTTTCAGCGACCTTCCTCAAGAAAGAAAGGTCGCTCTTGAGGTGACCTTCCAAAGAGAACCACCTCTTCCTCCAAATTTCCCACGAAGACCGGTGAAACTCTGAATATACTCCTTCGACTTCGAGTCGTGGAGCTTGAGACCGCACTTCCGCGATTCGGTTTGTCGAGCCATCCCATAATAATATTGAAACAACTCGAGATCCGCCGAATCCCTGTGCACGCCGCATGCATATACACGAACACACTCAACATGGTAATGGAATTAGGACCTAAGTTCACCGTTCCCACCCCAAAGTGTTCGAGTACTCATCAGAAGAAAGGGGTGGGCGAGCAATCGAAGGCCGCGACTCACAATACGCTTGGAAGACGGAATTTGCCCATTTTCCCCGATGGCCATCTTGCCGATAGTGAATCCACTTCACCGAGCCTTCTCGAATCTTCCCAAGATCGACCAAGATCTTGATCTTAGCGCATCCATCTCCGATTCCTCCCATTCGAAACTCTCTTGGCCATTTCGCCGTAAGCAAGAAGTTTTTTTGGGTTAGCGGCGAGAAGATGAAACCTAGTCGAGGATGGAGAAAGCAAGAGCTCAAGAACAATGGAGTGATTTGGGGAAAGGTAAAATCCAAGTCTACCTTCGGTAAGTTTTTATAATCAAGACGATCTCCGCCGCTTTAAACCGTCTCGGCTATAGGTCTATGAGAGATGGTTGTACCGCTTCGGGAACCGCTTCATCGGACAAGTCTATGAGAGCCGGTTGCAATTCCCCAGATGGTCCGTTCGAGAAAAAATAGGTGCGTATTGTCACCTCCAAGCGAAATTACATTCTTGACCAAGTCTTTCTAGTCGAAGGAAGTATCAATCGGAAGAGTTTTTTTTTCTCCGATTCCCCTACTACGACCACCAGACGGTTGTAGGAGTTTTTTATGACTTTTTGATAGTCGTAAGCAACCTTCCTGACCAAGCAAATTCCTGGTCAAAGCAGCACTCAAATGTCGAAGAGTTTTTCCTTCGACTATCATTCTACGACATTCTCATGGTCGTAAGTCCATTTACGAAACCTTTATCAAGTAAGTTACTTTCACTTGAAGCTGGGGGGCTAGATGACGAGGATCTAATAATCCTCATTTTATCTTTTATCTATAATTCTTATTATGGGTAAATATGATGTCACATAGTCCCCAGAAGTACCCCTTATATCTATAAGGGAGAGGTCTAACAAGTAATTGTAAGTTCTTCTACAATCACCCCCATAGTCGTAAGTCTTGCTACGACTATATCATGGTCGTAAGTCCTTCTACGACTACTACATAGTCGTAAGTCCTTCTACGACTGCTACCTGGTCGTAAGTCCTTCTACGACTGCTACCTGGTCGTAAGTCCTTCTACGACCAGGTAAACTACGATCACCTTATAATCAAACCTACAGGCGAGTGGGTCCAATTGATTAAGGAATCCGAACGGTCTGCACGCACTATTATTCCGCTTATTAATGGTGTGTAATTACCCCATTATCTCTGGAAGATAATTGCCAGACGGCGTGAAGAAGCCGAGGCGCCGGTAATTACTACCATCATGCGCTCACATCGGATTAATTAGGCGATCTCCGCAGACAAAACAAATACTTCTTCACGACTATATAAGGGCATCAATCAGAGGGATAAAGGGGGAGGACACGGCGAACAAGAGCGAGTCAAGTAGAAATACAAGTGCTATTCTCTGTAATAGTCTTAGTCTTTTACTTGATCATCAAGAACACCATACACACAGGATTAGGGTTATTATTCTCTCCAGAGAAGGCCTGAACCTGTCTAAACATCCCGTGTCAACTACTCTGCGTGATTTCATCTCTAGGAGACCCCCCAAATCAAATAATCTTTACGTAAGATCGGTTCTAATACACCGACAATTCTCTATATCGTTAGATAACGACTAAAGTAGACATAACAACATCAGTGAAGATGGGAGGTCGTCACAGTTAGTGAGGAAGCCACAACGTTTAGTTGGCCAACGTCGAAGAAGAGGAGTGACCGACACGAGAGAAAAGGAGTCAAGCATGTATAACATCATGCATCCGTGTGAATAGAAGCGTAGACGTATAGAGGCAAAGGAGCAAAAAAAAAACTTAGAGTAGTGATGGTGCAGTCATAGAGAATATTCTCAAGGTCACTGGAGAGAGCGTGACACGTGTCCCCCAGCTAGGATTGGTGATAATTGCATGTGTATGTGTGTTGATGTCGCAATAGTTAGCATTAAGCAATAATTGAAGAGAAGTAGATAATAACTATGTGGTAAAGTATTGTATTGGAAGGGGTGGCAGCTAAGAGGGATCGATAGTGAGGAAACTACAATATTGAGTTTGGTAATGTCGAAGAAGAGCGACCAACAAGAGAGAAGAGAACGTCGGGCATGTATAACATCATGTATCCGTACAAATAAAAGCGTGGAAGCACAGAGGTAGAGGAGCAAAAATCTTGTAGTGGAGATGACGCGGTTGTAGGGAATATGCTCGAGATCACCAGAGAGAGCATGACACGTGTCCCTAGCTGGGATCGATGTATCGATGTATGAGTTCCAGATAGATCGTTCATGGTGCATCGATGTATGCGTAATCAAGGTACTCTAATACACTATATCATGTAAATTAATAAGATAGTTTACCACATATAATTAATGTATCGTTTGAGATCAAATAGAGATACATGTGCATACATACATTTTGGAAAAGAGTAACTAATGGAGGATGAATAGGAGCATAGTGCTACATGACCCATGTGTGATAGAGATTGGTTACGTTTTTAAGAACTCCAACAACTTATTATGCTCAATGACTTTTTCCATCGAAGCTTATACTTCAATTATATTCTTCGGATTGTATTTTCCTTCAAACTTATATGCCATTTCCAATATTTAAGATATCTTAAAAATCTAAATAGTCCTCGAGATACGTTAATATATTCTAAAACATATAAATTATATCATTTTATACTACAAAACTTTGAAAACAATTTTAATCGTATAAATATGCGAGCTACTATGCTAGTCCTATGTAATGTAATGGTACAGGATACATACTACCAAATTGATGCTATTGAAACACAATAATCGTAGCCATCACAAAATCAATTTGTGAGTGCTCTATCTTACAGGCAGCTCGTATAGCTTATAGCATTTAAAAAAAAGAAAATCCCCATAACAGAAAATTTAGAAGCAATCGAGGAAAGAATTAGAGAAAGACACTTCTGCAAGTTACAGCTCTCTCCCCTCCCCCGACCTCGACTCCTCTCCTGCTCCTCGTCTCCGATCCAATCCACCCTCCCCCCCGCCGCGAAACCCTAGCCCCTCACCTCTCCCCGCTCGTCTCCGCCGGTGGATGGCGACGACGTGATCGGCCCGGCCACCAACCGTCTCTGCCTTCCCCCGCATCTGATGTTCCTCTCCCGCATCGTCCTGCGCGACCTGGACTCCATCGACTCCCCCACCCCCATGGCGTCCTCGAAGAAGGTGGTGACGCGCGACGAGTGGGAGCGGAAGCTCCGCGACGTCAAGATCCGCAAGGAGGACATGAACCGCCTCGTCATGAACTTCCTCGTCACCGAGGGTTTCGTCGACGCCGCCGACAAGTTCCGCGTCGAATCTGGCACCCAACGTACTATACGGCTTGCCGCTACACACATCGTGTCTCTTGTAATAGTTGATGTTTTTGGACATTGAAGTGTGAATTTATGTTGTTTTGGCAGCGGATATTGATCTGGCGACCATCACGGATCGGATGGAGGTGAAGAGAGCGGTTCAGTCGGGAAATGTTCAGGAGGCCATCGAGAGGATCAACGATCTTAATCCCACGGTTCGATTCTGTCACAGTTTCTCGCAATTTTAGTTCCTGTTTGGATGTTGGACTGTCTGGGAAGTGGGAATGGAGGAGTAGCGATGGTGTTGCAGATTTGGGAATTAGGTGTATGCGCTAAGTACCGTATGGTACCTTTTGGAAGTCTGGTTGTCCACAATTAGTTGTGGTGCACTGGTGCTTTCTGGGGTATTATATATGTGGACAATTAGAGGAACACTTGGTTTTTGCAATGTGGAAAATTTGGATGTTTTGTTTGCCGTTGTATGTTTTTGCTAACAATTAAGAGCTTCAACTGGTTCTGAAATGCGGGAATTAAATCCTGTTCCATAGTCCATGGTTGCTACCCAATCTTATTTCTCATCTTGGTATGTGTTAATTTAGATATGGTTTCATGCGTTTGGAGAATAGGCAGTGTGAGCTTCCTGATGTATCAAATCAGGTGTTCCTGATTTGGTCATTTGTTCTTCTCGGTTGTCAGCAATGGAGAAACCTGCCAATTCAACTTTGGAATCAGACAAATTGAAATGTATTCATGTTGTTATCATCAATTAGTACAAAAATCTTCAAGATGCTAATGCATGGGATGAATATTTACCTACAGTGCTTTTCTTCTTGTTGTAGTTAGTTTATGTTTTTAGGGGTTTTTATTTGTGCAGAATCACTTCTAATTTTAAATTATTCAGCCAAGAAACTCAAATAACGTTGTTGGATATATTAAATTTGTCTATTTTGTCAAGAATCACTACTCACTAGCTATGTCAGTTTTTCCCTTGCTGTTTTCGTAGTGTTTTGAAATTTTAACTTGTTTATTTAGATGGGAAATGTGAACAACCTAGAAATATATTAGTCATGTTGAATTAACTGAATTTTGGACTAGAGTTATTTAGTTGTTTGCACAAATAAGAGAAGGGGCTTCCAACTGATCAGATTGCGCAATTTGCTTGCGATCCATGGGAATCAATCGAAAACCTTAATCAACAGCATCCAATATAATGTTTACCAGTTTCATAGTTATAACCTGGTACTTTGAAGTTTGAACAGAAGTACAGAACAATGACCAACAGACTAACAGTGTTTATGACGGCATTGATTTTGTCATAAAATTTGGATCGACCATTATGTTAACCCAGTACTGGTGAGTGATGAGGTGACGATCAACTTCACATCTTTTCACAAATACCTTGTAGCTAGCACAGTGCCATTCCTTCTTTTCCAGCTAGAAATTCTCTGTAATTAACCTATTTTTGAACTATTGGAGCCACTATATGACTATTAGAAATTACATAACATATTTGGGTGATTGAGGAAGCTACCTTGATGATTATGCTACAAGTATGTTGTTAGCTATTCATTTTGAGAAAAATACTTTTGCTCAGTTTCATTGTTTTTTCCACCAGTATGGTCATATTGTTTTTATACTGCGGTGGGGAGTTCTGTGTAGTAATAGAATGCCTTCATTAACTTTTTGATTCCTTATCCTGACTTGAATTATTACATGCAGATTCTGGATACAAATCCCCAATTATACTTCCATCTACAGCAACAGAAGCTAATAGAGTTAATTCGTGTGGGAAAAATAAATGAAGCTTTGGAGTTTGCTCAAGAAGAACTTGCACCAAGGGGTGAAGAAAATGTAATTTCCAGTAAAATCATCTTTATTTCTTCAGTTAGGAGCCAGGGTTCAGACCTACATTAATCAGAATGCAACATGTCATATTAGCTAGAAGATAACACTGCTTTTAAGACCATGCTGTGACATTACTTCCAGTTTATGAAATTTTGACAATTTTGCAGCAAGCCTTTCTTGAGGAAATAGAGAAAACTGTAGCACTTTTGGTTTTTGAAGATGTAAAAAATTGCCCCTATGGGGAACTCTTGGACGTTTCTCAACGCTTGAAGACTGCAAGTGAAGTTAATGCTGCCATTCTTACAAGCCAAAGTCATGAGAAAGGTTAGTAACACAGGGATATATACGCTATGACACCTATTATTTATTTATTTATCTATCTATTTCGTGATTTAATGTCACAGAGGTGTACCTACGTGTATATGCATTGATAATTTGTTATATCAAATTTATTATTTTAAAATACGTCACCATTTGGTTCAATAAAAGAAATTGAGATTGACAAATGTACATACTAATTTAGAAGGATTCGCCGAAATGTGATGTATTTATTCTCATTTTATACCTCAAAGCAAATCAAGACTGATTTTTTTTCTGAAGGGTACATAGAAGTGCAATTGCTGATCATGTGTGACCGGCCATAAAAATCATTTACAAACATGCATCAAAGTAATTACCTTGGGGTACTTTAAAGTATTTTTGAGATGTGTTATTGAAAAAATCTACATGTTTTTGTGTGTGGAGATTTTAGGATATATGATTCAGATTTGCAACTGATTTAAAATTTGCACCTCAGTGATATGTGTGTGCTTTGTTAAGTTCAAACAGAATGAGAGTTTGTCTTTTTTGTTTGGGATCTTACAAACTGCTATCATGCTTGTTCCAAAATGTAACTTTACTGAAGGTCCTTGATCTTTATGTTTCTCACATACGGCAGATCCAAAGCTCCCTAGCCTGCTGAAGATGTTGATTTGGACTCAAAACCAACTGGACGAAAAGGCAGCATATCCACGAATCAATAACTTCTCCACTGCTGCACTGGAAGATCCAGCAATATGAGCTACTGGCCTGTTGCTGAGGTGTTGACCACGGAGCATAGGCACCATGTCTGCCTGCACACATTCTATGTCGTAGATCTGTTAATTGTTCATCACCTGTAGTTCTTGAACACACTTATTTCTTCAGTGTTCGAGCTCAATGCAAAAAAACTGACATCAGAAAATTTCGTTTTCGTGTTGTATATGATGTAGAGGAGGTTTTCATCACATTTTTATTAGTGAAAAATGTTGGATTTGATTTTCATTGAATATCTTTTTTTTTGTCGAACTTATGGCACTTATGTTACACAGAAGGCTTGCAGTAATTTTTTAGGTCTTGAATTGGTGCGCCTTCTCCTTGCAAAGTTCTGATATGAAGATTTTTTAATTTTTTTACAAAATTAGGTATTCATCTCAAAAAATTGTAAAAAAATGGCGACAGGACCTGTCGCTAGTTCAATGATTCAATCTAGAAATTTTCTAAATATACCAAATGAGTTTAAAAAATTATAATTTTTTTTGTGTAGCCTCCTAACATAGTGTTTGTGTAATTTTTTTTTTCATGATTATATCCTTTTTAATTGTTCTCTAAAATTCATTTAAGTATATTATTTGTAGAAATTTGTAAATATATAAAATGATATCCAAAAATTCTGATTTTTTTGTGAACACTTCTTATATAGTTTAATTGATTATATAATTTTTTAAAATTTTATATATTCTAAAATTATCTCAACAATTAAGGATTTACACAATCAAGTACGCTGTATCGAAAAACTAAATTCAAAATTTTTAGATAATTTTAGAACATATAAAATTTTAAAAAATTGCACTATATAAAAAGTGTTCATAAATAATTTTATAATTTTTGGATCTCATTTTATATATTTATAAATTTCTACCAACAATATACTTAAATGAATTTTAAAGAACAATTCAAAATAGATAAAATTATAAAAAAATTACACAACCAAGAATACTGAGTTGGGAAGCTACATAAAAAAATTAATTATTTTTGAAGCTAATTTGATATATTTAAAAATTTCTAGATTCTAGTTTGAGTCTCTCGCCAGATGAACTGATGATAGTGATTTATTTTTGTAATTTTTTTAAGCGATTATCTAGTTTTGTAATATTTTTTTTTAAAAACTCCGGTATGAATATGATGCAGTTATGTAGAGAAGGTATCAGGTTCGTCTTGTCTATCTGTATACAGAAGAATGTCAGAATTGCATACAGAATAGAGAAGCAAATGTTTTGCTGGCATAACTGGTTATATGTCAGAATTGCATACACCAAGAATAGAAAAGCAAATGTATAGCTAGAATAACTGGTTATTCGCGGTAGATATGTACCTTTTTGGTTTATGGATGACATGCTGTTTGAGAAGACCGGCCGTCACTGGTAGCAAGTAACAACCAACATTTCGTATGCATTTTAGTAGAAGTTTTCGGTCAATTTCTGGGTGATCTGTGCCGATTCCCGATGAGTTCCTCCGCCGTCAGGTGACTCGGGTTCAACCGCCGGTTCTGCCACTCTGACTGCCGTCCTCTATGCATGGCAATTTGCCACTCCCTCTCCATGAAGACGAAGACCCCGACCTTCTCAGTCACCACCGCGTCCCAGCTCCACGACGCCATCGACCGCCTCCTCCCGCTCCTCCGCGCCGACGCCTCCCTCGTCCCCGCCGCGCGCGCGCTCGCCGCGGCCGCCACCTCGCTCCCGCCCTCCACCCTCCTCTCCAACCGCCTCCTCCACCTGCTCTCCTCCCACCCCGCCACCCTCCCCGAAGCCCTCTCCCTCTTTTCCTCCATCCCCAGCCCCGACCTCTGCTCCTACAACACCCTCATCTCCGCGCTCTCCCGCTCCCCGCGCCACCTCCCCTCCGCGCACGCACTGTTCGACCGAATGCCCCAGAGGGACCACTTCTCCTGGTCCGTCCTCGTCTCCGCCTACGCCCGCCACGGCCAACCCCGCACCGCGCTCGAACTCTACCGGCGGATGCAGGGGGATCCGGGGAACGCCGGCGCGGACAATGAGTTCACCGCGTCCAGCGCGCTCGCCGCGGCCGCGGCCTCCCGGTGCGCCCGCGCGGGGAGGGAGCTGCACTGCCACATGGTGAGGAGAAGCATCGATGCGGACGACGCCGTCGTGTGGAGCGCGCTCGCGGACATGTACGCCAAGTGCGGGCGCGTGGACGACGCGAGGAGGGTGTTCGACCGGATGCCGGTCCGGGACGTCGTCTCTTGGACGGCGATGGTGGAGAGGTACTTCGACGGCGGGCGCGGCGGGGAAGGGTTCAGGCTGTTTCTCGATATGATGAGGACTGGAGGTGTTCGACTGAACGAGTTCACCTACGCTGGGGTTCTGCGTGCTTGCGCGAAATTCGCCGTCGAGGGCTTCGGGAGGCAGGTGCACGGTCGAATGGCGAAGAGCAGCATCGGGGACGCGTGCTTCGCAGAGAGCGCGCTGGTGCACATGTACTCGAAGTGCGGGGACATGGGGAGCGCAGTGCGTGTCTTCGAGGGGACGGCAAAGCCGGACTTGGTGTCGTGGACGGCGATGATCTCCGGCTATGCGCAGAATGGGCAGCCAGAGGAGGCACTGTGCTACTTCGACATGTTCTTGAGGTCTGGAATCAGGCCTGACCATGTGACGTTTGTTAGTGTTCTGTCTGCGTGTGCCCATGCCGGTCTGGTCGATAAGGGTCTGGAGGTCTTCCATTTGATAAAGGATGAGTATGGCATTGAGCACACTGCTGATCATTATGCTTGCGCAATCGACCTCCTCAGCCGGTCAGGCCAGTTTGAGCGAGCAGAAGAGATGATCAGCAAGATGGTCGTGAAGCCTAACAAGTTCCTATGGGCGTCCTTGCTTGGTGGCTGCCGGATTCACAAGAATGTCCGCCTGGCGAGGCGGGCAGCAGAAGCATTGTTCGAAATAGAGCCTGATAATCCAGCGACGTATGTCACTCTAACAAATATTTATGCCTCGGTTGGTCTGTTCGACGAGGTTGAGAATGTGAGGAGGATCATGGAATCAAAGGGCATAACGAAAATGCCGGCCTCAAGTTGGATTGAAGTTGGGAGGAGAGTGCATGTGTTTCTGGTTGGCGATAAGTCGCATCCTCGGGCTGAAGAAATCTATGCGCTTCTGAAGAAGCTGAATACGAAAATGAGGGAAGAAGGGTATGTTCCAGACACCGGATTTGTTCTCCATGATGTTGAAGTCGAACAGAAGGAGCAGGACATTGGCTACCACAGCGAGCGGCTTGCTGTTGCATTTGGGATCATTGCCACACCGGAGGGTGCCCCTATCAAGGTTTTCAAGAATCTGCGGATTTGTGGGGACTGTCATACTGCTATTAAGTTTATGTCGCGGATTGTGCAGAGAGAGATCATCGTTAGGGACTCGAATAGGTTCCATCACTTCAAGAACGGGAGTTGTTCTTGCGGAGACTATTGGTGACTTGCGCTGCATATAAGGATAGTTTTGACTTTAAATATTTGGAAGTAGGAGCCACTATCAATTTTTCATGGCTAAGGTCGATATGCGGCAGCTACACTGACCTAGCAGCAGGTGCTCACACAAGGTGGTTGAAATGTCACACTCTGGAAGAGATTGTGCTTCTCAGGCTGTCACTAGGTAAATGGCCTCCAAATTTCGTAGTAACTAAACCTTGCACATTGTATCTGTTCTGTTGAGAGAGAGTTTATGTACGTTTGCTTTCTTCGATTGATAACATATCCGGTAAATATGAGCATTTTTGTATGATTGTTGGTTTGCAATGAATTAAAAAAGCAACAAGGAAAATGATACCTTATGATGCTGGATTCGGTCCCATTTGCAATGCTTTGCTCTTACCAACACATGCTATCTATACTTCAGAACAACAATGAGAAAGCTGTAGATATCTTGCGATAGGCAAAGGCAATAACCTCGCGAAAAGGTAGAACGCGGTGATTTCAGGAGGACAAAGAATAACATGAGTGGTTTATGGATTACGTTGAAGAAATAACATGATGCTTTTAAATGTAATAAAGGAAATAAGTACAACTCTACAATAGGTGGCACCTTGCATGTTTCATTAGGCTTTCATACACAACATAATCACCTGAAGAATTGCAAAAGAAACCCCACTGTTAGTTTTTTCCTCGAGGACTTACCAATGGCAGCTGAAGAATCATGTTACACTGTCAAGTATATACAATGCATTGCATTTGACGAATATGGAAAATGAAATCACAATACAAAAACTGATTTTACAGTAATTATATCATCACGCTTTCTTATATTTGTATCTCATTGCACAACCAATGAAAACCAGCAAATTCGCAAGGCTGATCCCTGCAATCAACCAAAAGAACCGGTCGAGATGGCCTTCATTCAGGTTATCCGGGATCCATCCAGGATTCCCTCCTTGAGTTGTAAAATACGACACCAAGGTCAATATGATTGAGCTTATATAGCTTCCCGCTGAGACTGTAACAAGCGCAAATGCACTACATAGACTCCTCATGGCATCTGGGGCTTCATCGTAGAAGAACTCAACCTGACCTATGGCTGCGAAGACCTCGGTGGCACCAACCAAGAAATACTGTGGTATTTGCCAAAGAATGCTCATTGGAACAGCAACCTTCTCATGAATAAGGCCTTCAGACCTCGCAATGTCTAAACGCTTCAATTCAACAAGAGCTGCAGAAACCACTGCAAGAGTCGACAGGACTAATCCAATTCCAATCCTCTGTAGCTCAGAGAAACCCTTCTCCCTTCCGGTGAACTTTCTAGCTATTGGTACGAGAATGCGGTCATAAAGTGGAACCCAGATGATGACACTTATTACATCGAAAGTTGAGAGGGACGCAGGAGGAAGATTGAAAGATCCAACCCGCTTGTCAAGAACCATTCCCTGCTCTATGAACATGGAAGAGTTCTGAGCATACACCGCACTGAATATGATAGTAGTGGCCCAAATTGGAAACATTCTTATTAGAATCTTCAGTTCTTCAACCTGGGTGACTGTGCAAAGCCTCCATGGGTTTGTAAAAGAGTCACTCTTAGCATCAGCAGATGAGATGATGGCAGCCTTGTCAAGGAATCTATACAAAAGAGATTTATATGAAATGTAAATATAGTTATACAACAAAAGATAGGAGCTGCAAGGCAAGCTACCTACATAAATAATACTTTGAGAGAAATGTAACACATCCAAAACAGTGATTGTACGGCCATATCCTGAATTTTGTAGTTATATTACATTGACATATTTACACTTACTGCATTTGCGAGTTAAACATCTGAGATGGACTCAGCAGAAAGTGTTGCAATATATTTACTCTGTGCAGACCTCAGATTGATCACTGTCGACACCAGTAGCAGTCATTACGCTCCTATAGTATTGCGTACCCACCATGAGCTAATACTATGCACACTAGCATGGTTGCCTGGCCCTATGGCCCCTATCCATATTCTTTTTGTTGCATTTAGGTATTTATTTTCCTCCAACCTCAGATTGAAACTTTAAGAGAAGATTGGGGCAGGCTCACAGTTCAATGTCTTCATCAGTACTGCAAATACCTTACTGTTCTCACCTTCCAAGATTCTAGAAATACATTGACGCATGATACTAAACGTAAGGCAATGATGCATCATAAGAAAAGAGAATTACTCAAGTTCACTTGTGTGCTCCAGCTTCCGGCTTCCCTCTATTGCTGAATTTTGACCATCAACTTCATACAGAAGAGAAGTATCATGTGGCACTTTGACATGCCACTTACGGAATACTGCAACAACGACCTGGCACACTCTTGTAAGTGGGCTCCCACCAGGTTTCTGAAGTCTATACATATTTGAGGCTACAAAGAAGCTTGCAATAGCCAATGCCATAAATACAGTAGGAATGGCGAATCCAATTCCCCAACCTGAGTTATCTTGTATCCAGACAATAACAGTGCCTGATACGAATGCACCGATGCTTATACAGAAGTAAAACCAATTGAAGAAGGAATCCTTCTTTACTCTCTCTGTTGGATCAGTGTCATCAAATTGATCAGCTCCAAAGGATGAGACACAAGGTTTAATGCCTCCAGTCCCTAGGGCTATCATATAGAGGCCAAGAAAAAGCGTGCCATTCTGAACTAAGCTTGCTTTTGGACAAACAGAGCTTAAACATGAAGGTTGTTGAAGTGCTGGAAGTGATGCTGAAAGCGTTAAAATAGCCAGGCCCTTCGTAAAAAAGGTTATACACGATGAAAATATTGTTAAATACAAGGATAAACCATTTTTCTTCACAAAATATAATTATGGGTGATCGAAGTATTGAGATGCATAAATCTGGTTCATTAAATCAAACTGAATATAGCTGTACCATTTCCGCATCCCACATGTTCAGTATATATGCTGAATAGTCAAAAATCTAGGATTCAATTCAAATATTCACATACTCGGAAAATACTAAGTAGATGTGCAACATTGTTTTTCTATTTCAGCATGTAGCATAATGTAACAAAGGAGGTAGAGAAAAAGTTTGGGTGACAATATCTTGTACTTACAATGAAATAAATTGACGAGAAAACAGCAATAGTCCAGTACTTTCCCCAATAAGAATCTGCTAAGATGGCTCCAATGAGGGAAGTGAGATAGCATGTCCCTTGCCAAGTGGTAACATTTCTCGCAGCTTCGAGATTGCCTTGATGAAGCTTTAATTTCAAATAAGTAACTAGGTTTTTTGCAATTCCATAGTAGGCCAGACGCTCACAACACTCATTCCCTGTTACCAAACTAGCATAACTGAAACTTGCCAAACCACATTGCTGAATATATAAAATATGCACAACAGTCTCCAAAATGTTTTGTACCATATGCCCTGTAGTATTTAGGTTAGTTAAAACTGTTTTGTACTGTATATGTAACATCCTGTTTTAAGATGGTGAATAGTAATTCTCCGATGCCGTTTTGGAGTTCAAAACTAATTCAAATTAATTGTGTATTTGCAAAATCCTCTATCTTCAACCTCATTTCAAAATTCAAAATTTTCGGATTCAATTTCGAATTTCTCTTATCAAAATTTTCCCTTCTTTTGGGGCCTGACCCGTCTTTCCCCTCCTGGGCTCAACCCACTTCTCCTTGGCCTCTTCCCTGGCCCAGCTTCGCTCCCCCTTTCGGCCCAGCCAGGCCAGCTCCCCCTGCCCCATTTTCTTCTCTCTCCCTGGTCGTACCAGCCCCGAGCACCCTATGCAGCGCTCGTATGATCACCTACCCGCCTGCGCCCGGCGCTCTGCCGCCACCTTCTTCCTTTGACTCCGACACCCTCTTTCGCCTCATCCCATCACCAGTGCCCAACTCGCCCTCGTCCAGTCGCCAGTGCGCCGCTCGAGCACTTGCTCCCGTCCTGCCACGCCAGAGCCCGCCTCGCTTCGGTTACATCATCGTCGCGAGCGCCCATCTTCGCCGGACGCGCTCCTGGCGCTTCGGTCGGTACCTGCGCCGCCGCCCCTGCCGCCAACGCGATCCCCACTGCCTCGACTTAGCCCCAAAGTCGCGCCTTCATCGCCTCCCCTACCTACTGCCGCCCGATCCTGCCGCTTCGTCTCGCTAACGCGGCAAGACTACTACTTCGCGTCTTTGCGTTGCGCTGCGCTGCTCGCACCACCTAACGCGTCGCTGTGTCGCCTCCACCACCTGCTTCGACCTGCCAGAGTCGTCGCTCCCGTCACCTCCCCGCTGCGCGCGCCTGCCCTCTCCGACCAGAGCTCCCATGACCACCTCGGGAACCCGCGCGCGTCCGAGTCTTCAACGCCTCTCCCCTCGTCTCCCCTTCGGCTATTAGAAGCTCGAAGCCCTCTCTTGTTCCTCCCCTCGTCTCCCCTTCGGCTATTAGAAGCTCGAAGCCCTCTCCCCTTCGCTTCCGGTAAGTGCCACCAGAGAAGAGCCCGATCAGCCCCCTTTCACCTCCTTCCCCCTCTCTCGCTCTTGTTGTTGTGGTCTGCCCGAAGTCCCGAGCTCTGAGTTCAAGCCGCCGCGTGCCTCCATTCGGTTCTCACCGCACCAGTGCAGTCCCCTCTCCTACCCGCGTCAATTCGTGTCCCAGAGCTCCTCGAAGCGATCCCCTCACTCAATGAGAGTTTTGTGTCGTAGGAACCGCCGTCTTGCCTCTTCTCCTCTAGTCTCGGCCGACTCCCTCATCGTCGTCCTCCTTCGCCTCCGACCGCGAGCTCCCCCACCGCCGTTCGCCGTCCGCCGACCTCCTCCGACCTCCTCTCGGTCTTAGTAAACCCCCTTCCCTGTGCCCTATTCTCCCTCTTATCCTTCCAACTACATCGAGTAGTCGAAACCCCTTCCGACCACTTGTAGTCGAAACCTCTTCCGACCACATGTAGTCAAAACTCCTTCCGACCACCTGTAGTCGATACCCTTTTCGATCACCTGTAGTCGACACCCTTTCCGACCACATGTAGTCGATACCCTTTCGACCACTTTTAGTCGAAACCCTCTCCGACCACATGTAGTTGAAACTCCTTCCAACCACCTGTGGTCGATACCTTTTCTGACCACATGTAGTCGATACCCTTTCCGACCACATGTAGTCGATACCCTTCCAACCGCATGTAGTTAATACCCCTTCCGACCACCTGTTGTCGATACCCCTTCCGACCACGTGTAGTCGAAACCGCTTCCGACCACGTGTAGTCGAAACCGGTTCCGACCCGTGTAGTCAAAACTCCTTCTGACTACATCGTGTAGTCGAAGCTGTCATGTAGTCAAAACTCCTTCCGACTACGTCGTAGTAGTCGAACTCCTTCCAACTACGCTGTGCAGTCGAAACTCCTTTCGACTACATCATGTAGTCGAAACCTCCTTCCGACCGCGTAAACTCAAAGTGATCAGTACTCGAAACAAACAGTACTTGAAGCCAACAGTACTCGAAATGAATAGTACTCGAATCCAGCGGTATTCAAAATGAACAGTACTCAAAGCCCACAGTACTCGGAACCAACAGTACTCGAAGCCAAAACTTTAGAAGCTCCGTTCTCCACCGTTATATAACTCCAATTCTAGTGATTTTTGTTTCTAAATTTATCTAAATTCAAGACCTTGCTAATGGCACCAGTCTTATTTAAATTGGAGTTCATTTTCTATTTCTTGTCTATTTATTTGTTTTGTCTGTTTATTCTTTTTTCGGTACGTTTGTCCGAGTAGAGTTCGGAGACGCAGGAGATCTTCATTTCAATCAAGCACAAGACTTTCAAGACTTTCTCACCTTCACTCCAGGCGAGTAAATACTTTGATCATTTTGAGCCCACATTTTATGCAAATTATATTCCTTTAAACTACCAAAATTGCATGCTTCAATTCTTTAAGCAAATGTATGTTAAATTTTAAGCCAGTTAAATACTCATTTGATGATTAATTAATTAGTATACCTTCCTTTGGCAATTGAATCCATTATTCCATATCACCCTAGTACCTATGTGGTAATTACTAGTTATAGGTTGTACTTAATCAACATGCTAGTTTTGCTTAAGTACCGGGACATTAAATGCCCGAATCATCATCCCTTAATCATGAAAGTGGAATTGGGCAGTCATTGTGGGTAAATGTCTGGAATATTGTGGTGATGTATTTTGTTCCCCAAAAACCCTATTAAATTGATGTTACCATATCTGAGCGGATGGTATGGTGGTGGGTGCTGTTGGAGCACAAGAATGGTTGATATGTGGTATGAACCGCCCGGATGACTTAAGGACTTAATCTTGTTATGACCTTGTAGTTAGTTCTATTTATAAAACCTTATAGGTGGGATGATTGTGGTGTCGGGCTCACCTAGCCCGTGGTTTGGATTTTTCCTGAGTCGTCGTACCCAGAGATGTTATTATGCGGAGATGACTCCACTCAAAATTTAAGCATAGGTGGAGGTAACCTTCGCCGTTATAAATACTGCACAATATCTCTTTAATAAAATGAGATTTGGTCAAATTGCTAAATCTTAGGAATTTCTAAATACCGTAATAAAAATATTGCTTTTAGTAAATAAAAGAACCCGAGCCATCCTTGTTAAAGACTTGCATGTATACTATTGCATTCTGTGTGTTGGCTCGCGAGCACGGAAGTTGTGCTCATCCTCGCTCTTTCCCCCAAACCCTCAAAAGTAGGAAATCATGGAGATTATGCATACTACAAGGATCCAGGAGTTGGAGGCCTAGAAGATGATGAAGAGTAGTCTAGATCTCGCATCTCTTCTCAGTGTAGCTAACTCCGTTGCTGCTTGTGTGCATCCAATATTATCAAAGTCTTTGGGTAGTATCGGACACACACGGGTTTCCCTAGACGCTTGCTTGTGGAGAGATGTGCTCTACCCTTTTGCTTCCGCAGTAGCATCCGCTTTTATGTAATGTAAGTATTTGGCCGGTTTGGCCTTATTGTAAAACTCGACCCGATGCGGTCTATGTGACTCTGATGTTTGTAATATAATATTTGGTTCGGTTTACATCGTATGAAATGATTCAGTGATGTATCTGTAAGTGCTATCTACTGATCCAGGGAATAACACAGTGTTTTCGCAGAGGATTTAAATTTGTGAAATCCGGGTCCGACAGTATACATCTCAATATAGGATCTTATAATTGAGAATTTAAATTTCACGAAGCTGACATATTAGTATAACTAACAGGCAGCACTCAATAGATGAAACATTTGATCATTCATCGTAAATACACTGAGGGAGGTGCTATACTAAAGGACTGTATGACACTATGAGTACCAGAGTAGGAAAATAGCTCACCACTACAAGTATTCTTTGTAATGAGAAAATAAGTAGTTTCTTCAGTAAACAATGTGCCAAACTTTTATGGGGCATGCCGGCATGCATCTATGTAAATTACCTAGGATGAAAAAGCATGCTCGCCAATTGCCTGTGGTGCGCTTCAATGCAGGATGCCCTTTGACATCAACAGATCCATCACCTGTGTAAAGGCCTGCATCCTGCTAAGAAATAGCAGCACTTAGTCTTAATTACCTAAGGAGATTCTGAAAAAAAAGCACCAAGTTGCATCCCTCAATTTTCATAACATGGCCAAAGAATAAAAAGGATTATGTAGGAATTTCGTAGGAAAAGAGATATCCATACTCATTAGATGTAGGGTTTCATACGAAATTCTTGTGAGAATGATGCGTTCCAAATGGGGCCTAAAGGTTAAACCAGGCATTCCACAAACCCCTGTTGAAATTGTCCATTCGCATTAATTGTGGGTGGGTCGAATTTTCCACATCACTGAAGCCAGAACTCAGGAGATAGCATCCAATCCATATACCATACAAACATGGGATCATATAATTTCATATAGAGAAACTAACGTTATGAACTTCCTTATCTTGCTGTCTACGGTTTCAGTTTGGACCAAGAGGATGGATTTCTCATACTTCTCTTTTCTTTCAAGAAAGAAATAGAATGACCAGCAGCCATAGAAACACGGATTAAACTCTACAGGCTAAACCTAACTAGGATCAACTGTACAATGGAATTTCAGGCAAAATAAATAAATAAATAAAGGAAATTTTACCAGGGGAGGAAGAAGGAGCGGTTCTTGATCTCCACCCTCTTCTTGCACCAGCAATCTCCTCACTTCTGCTGCGTCATCCATGGAGGAATCGTACTCCCTCACGGAGACCGAAGCAACAGGAGCAAATCAAGAAACTGGGCAGCGGCTGTTTACTCCACTGGATATATTCTAGTATTCTACCAACAAATTATTGGATTGGGGCCGTTGGGGTTGGTGAGTGCTTGATGTGGTTTTTTACAGTCAGATCCCATATCTCTTCTCTTATTTGACGCATGCGTGGATGTGGAACTGTAGATTCAACGGACAAGTTCCACGTGTTTGCGCAGCATCTTGCACGGCCGATCCATTTATGTAAAGAAAAATCGAGTTTAAGAGGCAAAGAAAAAGAGCCCTTTTATGCTACTCAAAGCCGCAATATAGAAACTAGGAAATGCCAATTAAGTATAATAAGTTATTTCTAAAGGGCAAATATGACTTTTTTTTTCCAAATAACATGTTCATAGTGAAACCTTAATTCACCTCTGCACAAGTCAATAGCGGATCATTCCTTTTCGTAATTAAACCAAATCAGAAGTTTGAAGGATGTCACAGTTCTACCATCGAATTCATATCGATTTCCTCCTGTCTTAACAACCGAACATGATATGCGATTGCCAGCGATATGTTTGACAGTGCAACCCTTCTCGGCAAATTAACTACGTGATTGCTGTTTGTGTGTGTGTGTGTGTGTGTGTGTGTGTGTGTGTGTGAATATTGAGTTGATAGTTTACAGGCATTTATTTACACTAATTTGACAAAGTCGCAAGGCTATGAAATGAAATCGTCTTTTGATTTGATCAGAACTATGGAGCCTTCAAAGGCGAAAAGAATATCTTTGTGCAATATGAATGTGATTTCTGTGCTGCTTAGACCGACGCGCAACAAAGTTCAACAAGGCAGCAATAAGCAGCAGCTTTATTCAGTAAGAAGTAAGATGCCACAACAGCTAATACAGTTCAACATTCACAAACTGACGTTTGCAAGCCATGAAACAAATTCTAGAAGCATTTCTGCACTCAGGAAACATTTTTGCACTTGTATCTCATGGCACAATAGACGAAAACTGCCAGATTCAGTGAACTAAGGCACAGCAATGAGGCAAAAGAAGCAGTCGAGGTAGCCTTCGTTGAGGTTATCAGGTATCCATTCCATCCAGGCTTATCATCCATCGTCGTGAAGTAGGACACCATGGTCACTATGAACGAGCTCAGGTAGCTCCCGAGTGACACCGTAAGAAGTCCCAGAGCTGAGCACAGGCTCCTCATCGACTCAGGAGCCTCATTGCAGAAGAACTCCGATTGCCCGACACATGCGAAAACGACGCTGGCACCGACCAGGAAGTACTGGGGCACCTGCCACAGGATGCACATTGGCTCCTCGAGCTTCTGATCGATCAGGCCGTACGCTCTTGCAATCGCCAAGCGCTTCGTCTCGACCAAAGCTGCAGTTGCCATCACCAGAACTGACAAGAACAGGCCGATGCCAAACCGTTGCAATTCTGAGAACCCCCTCTCGTTGCCGGTGAACCTCCTGGCTGCAGGGATGAGGACCCTGTCGTAGACATGATGACGCTGACGGCGTCGAATGAAGCCAGGGAGGCTGGAGGAATGGCAATAGTGCCAACTAGTTTGTTCATCATTCTCCCTTGCTCCAGGAATGTCGAGGAGAACTGCGCAAGGACAGCAAAGAATATGATCCCGGTGGCCCAAATGGGGAGCATCCTTATTATCTTCAGTTCCTCGACTTGCGTGACAGTGCAAAGCCTTCATGGGTCAGAAAACTTTTCAGTTGAAAAAATATATTGCTGCAGCCTTGTCAAGGAAACTGGACAAAAAACTTGTTAGTTACAGCAAAAGAGTGAGCCTATGAAAAGCCGTGGCCATTAGAGATTCAGATAGCTACCTGAGTACTGATGTATGGTGCAATTTCTTACCATCTATCATTGGTGTCTTCTCAGGTAACTCGTAGAAAAGAGAATCATCATGCGGTAAACTGACATTCCATTTCTGAACAGCTGCAACAATGACTAGGAAAACTCTTACCAATGGACTTCCTACGGGCTTTTCGACTCTACGATTTGGAACCCAACAAGAAGCTTGCAATAGCCAATGTGATGAACAGAGTTGGAATCCAAAGGCCTATAACCCATCCATAATGATCTTGCATCCACACAACAATGGTGCCTGAGACAAAGCCGCCGATGTAGATTGAGAAAAAAAAGAACCAATTAAAGAACGAATTCTTTTTCGACCTCTCTGCTGGGATGTTTGTTATACTCTGATATCCCTTTTTATACACAGTAGTCCTCAAATCGGATCAGAGTTACGAGATATGATACGAGCGTGCATGATATCAAGAATGAAGTAGATGAATCTGGAAGGGAGAACCCAGTAATAACAACGAAATAATTACGATGTGAGATAAAGATGTGGCGAAGCCGACCACATATTCTTTAAGCACAACCTCAAAAGAGTATAAGGGATTGTCGTTCTCTCACAACCATCTTAACTTTTTAGAACTCTCAGATCCTTGCCCTATACAAGAATCTAGTGCTAAAGAATAAATTAGCCTCTAATTATCTCGTGCACCTTTCGCTTTGGATGAGTTGGTTTGTGGCTTCTGTTATCCATAACCACCCCTCATATTTTTATATAGTACTCTCTAATTATCCTCCAAAAGAAAGTAGGATTATGATTGGAATTCTTGTAGACCACATCTTAAAGTCCTAGTAGGTTAGGATATAGGTCACCCATACTCAACAATGTTATCGTCAAATTGGTTAGCACCAAAAGATGGCACACAAGACTTGATGCCACCAACTCCTATGACCATCATGTACATGCTGAGAAAGAACATAACAGACTGGGACCATACCAAACTCCTATTAATGTACGATGTGCTCTATTATACATCTCTAATGTAACTGTTCCTACCTCAGTATTGTATACTCCTTGCAATCTGCTAAGTGAATAGTTCCATACGTCGGGCCTAGAGATTCTTTCGTCAAACATCTCCCTCGCTGAACATATATGGAAGCAACAACATGAATATAATATCCATCAATGAGAAGTACCTGATTGACTGATGGCTAGTATGCTTGAATCATCTTTCACTACCGCCACTGAGCATGCACCCCTCATTTGCTTCCAACTTGGACAATCCTTTATCATATGACATTCCTCATCACATAAATAGCATACACATGTGCCCTTACTCTTGCCCTTCTTCTTCCTATGACTTTTGTTTTTGTCTACAACACCTATGACAGCCAATGCTTGATCACCCGAGGATGAAGAATCCGATGGCTTCTTCAAGGACTCTCCCTCCAATAGATATGCCACTGCCTCATTAAAGTTGATAGTGGTAGAGATGATGCCAATATGACGACCTTGTCGTTCTCCTCAATTTTCTCATCCACACTAGTCAGCAGTGTGATAAGCTTGTTGAAGACATTGAGATGATCAATGAATCGTGTTCCTTCCTCCATGCACAACCTGTACAATTGCCGCTTCAACACCCATTGGTTTGTCAGTGACTTTGCCATATACAATTCTTCTAATTGTCAGTGACTTTGCCATATACAATTCTTCTAAGTCACCCATAATTCTTCGGCAAATTATCCTTAATCACCGAGTAATTTACCTCATCAAAGAGACATAGACGGATTATACTGATAGCCTTCTGCTCCATCATATTCCAGTATTCATCGGATGCCTTTTTCAGTTTGTCCTCTTCAAGAGCATCAATTAACCCTTGCTGGATAAGAACATCCTTCACTATACATTGCCACACGCTGAAAATTCCTCTGCCACCAAATTTCTCCACTTGATTCCACATCGTCGACATCTATCTTGATTATGTGCCACCTGATGCTTCGCCAGCATTCTCACAAATCATATTAATCTGGCATTGGCTCTGATACCACTTGTTATACTCTGATACACCATTTTATGCGCAATAGCTCCAGATCGAATCAAAGTTTGTGAGAAATACCACGAGAGTGCACAATATCAAGAACAAAGTATATAAATCTCAAAAATAGAACCTAATAATAATGATGAAATAATCACGACGGCAGAGAAAGATTTGGTGAAGCCGATCGCAAATTCCTTAATGACAACCTCAAAATAGTACAATGGATTGTCACTCTCTCACAACCCGCTCAAACCTTCTAGAACCGTCGGATCCTTGCCCAATACACAAATCTAGTGCTAAAGAATAACCTAACCTTTAATCCTCTCGTGCACCTTTTGTTTAGGATGAGTTGGTTTGTTGCTTGTATTCTCCATAACCACCCCTCATGGTTTTATATAGTGCCCCCTAGTTCTTCTCCAAAAGAAAATAGTAATTCTAATCCTTGTAGAACATATATCCAAGTCTTAGTAGGTTAGGATATGAGTCATACTGTCGATGTTCTAGTATTGATATTACGAATGAATGATTGTTTTGGGGGCTTCCTATGAAATAGAACTACACAGAAAAAGACATGGTGATTTATACAGGTTCTGGCCTTCTCTTGGGAGAATAACAACCCTACTCCTGTGTTCTTGTATTCAGTATGCTTGTTACAATCAGGAAGAAATCACTTAGAGTAAAGCGTAATGATCTCTTACAACTAACCCCGATCGTCCCCCTCTCTGTCCACTGAATGTATCCCTTATAGTGCGCATGAAGGGGTGACAGTTACTCCATGCCAAGAAGCGCCACTATGCCGGATGAAATGCACACGTTGATGATAGTTATTGTCAGAGGGAACTGCATCCCACGTCGTCTAGCAGTTACATCAAGGACAGAGGCATAATTCGTGTAATTATTTTAGAGAATAATTATGTATACTAACTGCTCTGTATATTGAACAAAGTGTATAAGAGTCTATAATCAATTGGGCCCGCATATCTGTAGACTTTATGGATTATAGGGTGGTCATAGCAGACCTGGTCGTAGAAGGCCTTACGTCATAAAAAGGCTTACGACCACGAGGTGATCGCAGGAAGGCTTATGACCACTCACTTAAACTTCTTCCTTATGAACAATAAATGGTATACTTGAGAGTAATATGAAGATATTGCTATATATAATAGCAATTATAGTTAAACAATTAATTAAGGATTATTATATCCTCGTCATCTTGCCCCCAACTTCAAGTGAAAAGAACTTGCTTAGAAAGGACGTCGTAGAATAGTGGTCAGAAGCAAAGTCTTTTCGACTAGTATTTTATTTGACCAGAAACTAACTTGGTTAAGAATGTAATTTTACTTGAGTTGAAAAGACAAAATTGCTTTTCCCGAACGGACATATACCAACCGCCTCTCACAGATCTATCGATTGGAGTGGTTCCCGAAGGGGTGACAATGGTTGAGTTCCCACGATCCTTAACTCAGACCCACGAGCATGACTTAGGGTTTTTACTTTCTCCATTTGATTCAACTGCTCCTAAGCTCTTGTTCTCTCCGCCGCCAACCAAGTCGTAATCCTTCTCCAAATCTTCCAAATCCAATATAAACCCACTTGAAAAAGATGATTGGAACCGTATCTAAGTGTGAGAAATCGAAGATGGATACAGAGAAGATAACGGCCCTAGTCGTGATCGAGAAGATCCCGATGCGAGCTTATGTGAAGTGGACCAATGCTGAGGGGCAGCATTGGCCCTCGGGTAAGGAGGGCACGATTCCAGTATTCCAGTCATACTGCGAATGTGGCTTCCGATTGCTCATTCATCCCTTCCTCATGGTTGTACTCCATCATTTTGGGGTGGAATTGATGAATTGATGAACTTAGTTCCCAATTCCATTACAGTGCTGAGTATTTTCGTCTACCTATGCGAGGCCTATCTGGGAATCCTCCCAGATTTGGATCTCTTCCGATACTACTATAGAATGAGCAAGCACAACGGAATCGCAGGTAGTTGCGGTTTGAAACTCCACAACGGGAAGTCGAGGGAGTATATTCAGGTGTTCACTCGGTCATCATGGTCGGGTTGGAAGAAGAGGTGGTTCTATTGGAGAGTGTCCAAGGAAGACAACCTCTTTTTCACGGGGAAGCCTGCAGAGAAGAGTGCATCTTGGGACTCGACTCCGAGCAACCTCAACCAGTTCACCCCTTACATTCAAGCCATCAAAGACTTTAAAGAAAAGGGCTGACCGAATAGCACGTGGTGAGAGACTTCATCACACGCCGCACCAGTCCTCTGAAGGATCGAGTACATCCAATGTGGATGTACTCAGGGACTAATGACCCGACCAGGGACTACGAAGGAGGTAAAGAAATAATCAACTTAACTCCTTTTTTAGAAATTTTTAGTGTTATTGTTGATTATATCTTTGTGCTCGCAGACCTCCTACATAAAGAAATTGACGCTCGGGTCAAACTCATCTGTGAGAAGGCTCCAGCTCCTCAAATTCTACCGGCGTGTCCGTAGAAGAAAGGAGTGAACGCCTAAAGGTAATCAAGAAGTTGATTTCATCTTTAGGGTTTAGCAGTCGTAAGATTCGACCACTGAGTAAATACATACTCAGCCTCAGCAGTGGACTGTGCAACAGAAGATTATTTTCTAGATGACTAAGAGACAAGAGAAATGCCTAAAAAGTGACAAGTGTTTGAAGTGCTCTTCCTACCAAGTCTACAACCAACAAAATTGGAATATGATAATCCTCTAATGGACAAAGATGAAGAGTAGGAATACCAAAAATCATATTTAATGGTTGACTAAAGATACCTGAAGATGCACTTGACTGCTTGATGATGAGAAGTCCTTGGAGAGGTTGAAACCTTGCACATAGGCACACTGAGAAGTTGATGTCTGGTCTGGAATCCATTAGATACAAGAGGGAGTCAATCATGTTGTGATACTCGCGTTGATCCACAGGTTCACCATTCTCATCAGAATCCAAGGCAGTTGATGTAGCCATTGGAGTAGCAATTGACTTGCAATCATCCATTTCGAATATTCTCAATAAATCCTTGGTGTACTTCATATGATGGATGAAAGTGTCTTCCTTGCATTGCTTGATTTGGAGTTTAAGGAAACAATTTAGCTCGCCTGTCATGCTCATCTCGAATTCTCTGGACATAGTCTTAGAAAAACTAGACACAAGAGCATTAGAAGAGCCGTCGAATGTAATGTCGTCCACATAGATTTGCACAATGAGGAAATCATTGCCATGCTTGAGAATGAATAGAGTTTTATCTACTTTGCCCATTTCAAATCTATTCTTAAGCAAGGTCTTAAGCCTATCATACCAAGCTCTAGGTTCTTGCTTAAGATCATACAAAACTTTTGACAATTTGAACACATGATCAGGGAACTTAAGATGTTCAAAGCGAGGGGTTGTCTAACATACACTCCCTCCTCTAGGAAACCATTAAGGAAAGTACTCTTAACGTCCATTTGATGCAACCTAAAACCTTTAGAAGCCACAAATGCAAGTAAGATACGAATAACCTATAATCGAGCAACATGAGCAAGTGTTTCATGAAAGTCCAACCCCTCGGCCTGAGAGTAAACCTGAGGTACCAACCTAACATTGTTCCTAATCACATAGACATCCCACTTTGTTTGTTTTTGTAAATATATTTTGTTCCAATTACGTTATGACCATTATGAGGCTCTACATGATTCTACACCTTATTTCTTTCAAAATTATCTAACTCCTCATGCATGACATTGACCCAACTAGCATCAGATAAAACATGTGACACATCTCGGGGCTCAAAAGATGAAACAAATATAGAATGAGAGTAGAGATTATGATCATGAGACTTGAAGCGAGTGACTCGCTTATGAAGATTGCCAATCTTCTGATCTTGTGAATGCCTTCACTGAATATGAAGAGTAGAACCAAGTGGAGACAACACATCTTCAACCTCCATAGGTACTGCTGAAGTAGAGGTGGAAGCAGCAGGAGCCTCAACTGAAGGTGAAGTAGTGGAAGCCGGTTCCTCGACTGGATTAGGAAGGATGCAGTCAGGTGGGTAGCTATCATCCGCAATGCCTTCCTATTCTTCCACAAATATTCTCTCAAAGACCTGTGAATCACCTGAAAGATCTGATCTAACTCTAGGGTTAGTCTCTTCAAAAGAAACATTGCAGGTCTCCATAATTGTGTTAGTCTCGGCATTAAGTACACAAAAGCCTCTAGAATGAGTAGGACACTATAGAAATATGTTATCATAAGTTCTAGATTAAAATTTATTTAGGTTACCGGTCTTAAGAATGAAAAACTTATCATAAAATGTTCTTAAATGAGAAACATAAGACTTTCTTCGAAATCTAAGCTCATAAAATGTTTTGCCCAAAGAGAATATCAAGAAAACATGGTTTACAACATGACAAGCAGTTGCAATAGCTTCATCCCAATATTTCCTCGGTGTGTTGTACTCATTTAGCATCATACTGGCCATCTCAACCAGAATTCTATTATTCCTTTCCACCACATCATTTTGCTGAGGGATATGAGGAGAAGAGAATTGATGCTCAATACTATGCTCAGCACAAAAAGAGGCAAATGAAGAATTCTTAAACTTTGTGTCATTATCACTACAAATTGCTCTTAAAGCACCAGGGAGCTCAACAACCAAGCGAAGAACCAAATCGCGAAAATGGCCAAATGCCTCGTCCTTAAAGACCAAGAAGAACACCCAAGAGTACCTGGAGAAATCACCGACTATAACCAAAATGTACCATTTACCACCAGCTGATCGAACTCTAGAAGGATCAATAGTGTCCACATGCAATATCTTTGACAACCTTGAGCTTTGGCAAATCTCTAATGATATCAAGATTGCTAACTCATATCAAATGATCAAATCCAATGTGTTTCAAACGCCTATGCCACAATCAAATTTAAGAAGCAACAACAATTAAACACCTCAGAGATCGGGAGGATGGGGAGCAAATGTGAGAAACCACCTGGGTCAACCCTTAATGGTTGCGTCAGGAAGCTCAATAACCTACAAGATAACTTTCAGGCTGAAGCAATGGCTTGTGTTGAAGCCATGAAGAGGGCAAGTTCCATCGGTATGGGCCGGATTATTGTATAAATTAATGCTCAAAACCTGTGTTATGCGCTGACAGAGCAAGTGCTGGACAATGGCATGAATGTTGCCATTATTCGTGAAGCCAAAGACCTATTCCCCTCCCATTTTGATGTAACTGATGTTATGTATTGTTGTAGAGAATGGAATAGGTCTGCACATGAACTTGCCAAATTTGGTGCTAATTTGAGCATCTCAGAGTCACATATGTGGTTAGACGAGTTCCCTGATTTTGTTCGTACAATGGTGAGCAGCGATTTAGCTGGTTCATCTCAGTAATGGAATTTATTTTCCGTCAAAGGCATGTACAAGCACAACTGACCATGGCAATGGGATGCTCCGTCAAAGGCATGCCCTAACCCGCTGCGTCGTTGTGCTCCACCCTAGTTGTGACCCATATGTAAGTCGCACCATAGCACTTCCCTTGTTGCTTCAACTCACCTTTTAGATTTCTTGTTCTTTAGCCAATTTGCACTTCAATAATTGTTTTTGAGAATTTCAAATCATGACAAACTCCAAATAACTCTCCTGAAATCCAAATGGGACATCATTGCACAAAAAATTCAAAAAGTCCTCATTTTTATTCTTGGGATTTTCTGGCTACAAATGTGTTGATGTTACATTGAGGACCTCCATGGATCTATCATACGCAAGGCTCGACTTGCACCCTAACCTCACCACGTCCATAGCCTCTGTCAGAAAGTTTGAGTGCCGATACATCTCAGTTGTACCGTCGTGACAGACCTGCACAAGGTCGCGCCTGTCGTAGGGCATATCCACCCTTGCATTCCTCGTGTACCTACAGAGCACGTATCGGCTAGGGATACTCTTGACCTCCAAGTGGGTGAACGCCCTAACCAGGTGTGCGCAAAACAGCCCTATAGGGAATGCATAAGGCGGTAATAATAAATTTCATAGTTACTGGTAGTAAATGGTATACTATAATTTTCCAATGGTAGACAATACTTTGTATAGTGTTAGACAGAAAATGTTATATTACAAGACAGTAAAAGTTACATGTATGCTCCCATCGGTGGAATTCACAGTTGTAGCTACCGGAATATTCGTCGGCAAGCACCTTTAAATCATGCTACGACCACACAAACGTAGTGGACTACTTCCCGTGAGACACGAGATATAGCCCAGCTTGATTGGGGTCATCCCAGATGTGGAAGGTCATACTCACGAAGTAAGTCTCTTTGTACTCCTTGAACACCGCAGGAGTGTACACCCTGCTCAGGTGCTCTTCAAATGAGAACAGCAGTACACGCCCTTGATGTCATCAACCGACGAAGGCATAAAGCTCGTCGTAGATCGACCGAGAATTCATAAATGTTGTTGGGATTTAGTTTAGGTCAAGCTATAAAAAATATTTTAAAAAGTTTAAGGTGCCCTTAAGAAATCAATGGTCAGATTTAATCTATACTACCACCCCTTACTTACTAGTATAATGTACAGTAAAAATTCTCAATAGCAAAGTATGTACCAGTTTTCATAGTTGAGATTTGCTCTTTACCAACATGTAATAGTATGTAAAGTATGCAATCATGTTCAGATTGGAATGTGTTTGTCAAGATACAATCTATGTGAGTACCTGAACTCTCTGTCTGTAAGCAACTCAGTAACAAATGCAATCTGCATAGAATACTTGGCCTACTAAGTACTAATAGAGCAAAGGAATAATCTGTTGATAAAAAAACACATAGTTCATATGTGAGTAAACCTTTTAGAATTGTTATTTCTTATTACTAGCTGAATGCCCGTGCGTTGCTACGGAAGAAAAAAATAATATCATATTACATTACATGCTCTAAACCTCCAATTGATAACATGCTCTAAATGACCAATTGATTTGTTGTCAAATTCATGTGAATAAAGTGCAGCTCACATTCCTGAGATGATATAAATCACATGTTTGGAACACGACGATCGAATAAAAATAAGTCGAGTACAATACGATATGTACAAAGAAAACATTCAATCGGGTTAGTAAAGAAGTCAGAAGTGTACATATAAACATAATGCAAGCAATTAACCAATAGGAGGAAGCAATAGATCGAAGAATCAAGGATACAAGTTCTGACAACAAATCTGTTGCATTCTCTAGGAATCCATTTCACACTTAATCACACACGCATACTTATGCGGAAGATGAAATGGTCGCGTTAGTGACTATGTGTATACAACGACATCGACGAGGGCATCACTTCTATGATCTCCTCTCTCGATCAGTGCCCCTCTGCTCATGTTGCCCGCTCGCCCACCCACCTAAGCAGGAACATTGCCTTAGCCGCATCCCCACCTCCACTCACTCACTCAGTGCGCAGCTACCGCCCAACTCGTGGACGGCGGTGTGTTGATGCTTGCAGTTTATGCATTGATAACATTTCAATGACTTGAGCATGTGGCGTACTGCAATTTCTTATTCTTTTGCTTCTATCTTGGTTGCAATCATATTTTAGAGCACCTAAATGCTACATGCTAGATTACACAAAATCTTTGCCAAGCACATCCATCATACCAACTACACAATGATCACAAAGCACTCTGCATAGACCATTACAAAATCTTAGGATTGATCACTTAGGCAGAGATAGAGTGAGGATTAAAACAGTAAGCTTACTTGTGGCCAGGACGACACCATTGCCAGAGCAACAGCTGTGTCACCAGCACAGTTGTCGGCCAGATAGTGATGGACGTGGAACCTATGGAGCTCATGACTCATGACAGGAGAAACACCGACGACGCAAGGACAGATGGCCACAGCTGCCACAACACACATGTACAAGCACAACTGACCATGGCAATGGGATTCTCCGCCAAAGGCATGCCCTAACCCGCTGCGTCGTTGTGCTCCACCCTAGTTGTGACCCATATGTAAGTCGCACCACAACACTTCCCTTGTTGCTTCAACTCACGTGCTCATGCGGCCGCCGCCATGGACACTCTAGAGTCTCCTCGGCTCCTCTCATCACACAGATGCAACAAAAGAAGAGCATTCTGTTGTATTTAGTTATAGATAAGAGATAAGCACAATTGAACCATGTGAAAATAGCGTGAGATGTTAAAGGGATACAAGGGAGTGAGGGAATGGATAACATGAGATAACATGAGACCTAGGGTCCACCTGTAGGCGCAAAAAGTTCATAAGGAGGGGGAGAACAAAAACACATCACTCACCACCACCACATTCTTTTTAAGTACTAAAGATAATGCCAATTTCAACAAGACTCAGGAAGCCTTTTTACATTTGTACCTCATAGCACAGAATACAAAGGCGAACAGGTTCAAGAAACTCAACCCAGCCATCGTCATGTAGAACCTATCCAAATGCCCTTCATTTTAAGTTATCAGGTATCACCACCACTACATTCTTTTTAAGTACTAAAGATAATACCAATGTCAACAAGACTCAGGAAGCCTTTTTACATTTGTACCTCATAGCACAGAATACAAAGGCGACCAGGTTCAAGAAACTCAACCCAGCCATCATCATGTAGAACCTATCCAAATGCCCTTCATTTAAGTTATCAGGTATCCACCCTGGACTGCCTCCTCTGGCTGTGAATACGGGCACAACAGAAACGATAAATGAACTAAGGTAATTTCCAGCCGAGATGTTAGCAAGTGAGAATGCCAGGCATAAGCTTCTCATGGCGTCTGGTGATTCCTCGTAGAAAAACTCAGTTAATCCAATGATAGAGAACACCTCGCCGGCACCTAGGAGGAAGTACTGAGGTCCTTGCCACAGGATGCTCATTGGAACAGCCACCTCACGGTGCACCAAACCTTCGGTCTGTGCAATCTGTAACCGATTACTCTCCACCAACGCTGCCGACACCATTGAGAGCATGGAGAAAAATAAACCAACCCCAATTCGTTGAAGTGGTGTAATGCCATTCGTCCTGCCAGTGAATTTTCTGAATACTGGAACAAGGACTCTTTCGTAGACTGGAACAAGTATAAGGACAGCAATAACATCCACAGACTGGAAGGACGCGGCAGGTATTTCAAAAGAGCCGATGAGTTTCTCCATTACCATCCCTTGTTCTATGAATGTTGAAAACATGTGTTCCAGAACTGTAGCAAAAAATATGTTTGTTGCCCAAATTGGGAACATCCTGATCAGAATCTTTAACTCCTCCACTTGAGTGACAGTACAAATCTTCCATGTATTAAGTAGGCCAGCAGATTCATAGTCATATGGTGCCACAATTGCAGCTCTATCAAAGAACCTGAGAGAGAGAGAGAGACAGAAATATTACTACCTTGCTAATTATTGAAATATACTTTATCAGACTATACATGCTTTAAATTCCCTAAATACTGAAATGGAATGGATAGCTCCTTCTGGGCTTTGTATTGACAATTGAAAGAGCATGAAGAAGGAACGTTGCTTCTACTAATAACCAACAGAAATAAGGATATCACAATTCACAAGCAACATTTCTTTGGAGAAGGTTAGAAACAATGTGCTGAAGCTCTTGTAATGTTAATTTGTGTTCAATGTCTGCATTGCAGCTTATGGTGACGTCCGATGAATTTCTATAAGACATTAATCAAGCATGTCAATATTAACGTTCAAGGTTCATATGTTCACATCAAATAAAAAAAGAGTTCAGGTTTCATGGGCATGGAATACTGTTGGCAAGTGTGAATAGTACATATACTGTTCATACCGGACCCGCGGGTGTATTAGTAGTTGGGAAATAGAGATAAAAAATAGTTGGTTTTCTTGTTAATTGGGTTTACTTCTTTAGAGATATATTTCATCTAGTAGAGATATGTTTCCCTAGAAATAGAGATTATTTCTTAGAAATCAAGTCGGTCGTCCCTATAAAAGGAATAGTATGTATCCATTATCAAGCAAGCAAAGATGAATAAACAAGTTCCTAATCCCTAAAGTCTAGTTGTGGTTGTTCCCTTGACCAGCTATTCTATATCTATTCCTATCCAATCGGTGCCCTCCTTCACCTAGTGCCGTTCTACTTCAAGTCGTTGCCATCCGACTTCCCTCCGACGGATATTTACCCCTTGTTGTGCTAGTTCACAACATCAAGTTCCATGTGTTACCAGATAAGCATATGTAGCAGATGTATTAACACCTCGGTCATAATAAGGCATAATCATTAGAAGTCCGCTGAAGTCTTTTTCATTCATAGAGTCAGATATTAATTGAAGCCAAGGGCAAACAAAAGTTTATCAAATAAAAAAAATAGAAATCAGGCCAAACAAAAGTTTGATTTGTTCCCTATGGGAAATATAAGCAATACAAAGTGCATAGTTCAAGCAAAGCAAAGAAAAGAAAAATGTTTTTTTGTACAAATTTCAACACATCCATTTGTACCACCATAGACTTTTCACCAAGTGTGCAAGAATATTTTTCTTTGCTGGAATTCAAATATAAGTTAAATATAAGCTTAAAAGATCATATTATTAGCAAATGAAGTAATGAACTACACTTGAATGGAGATGCAAACATAAATGAAAGCATGGATTGTAAGCTTAAGAGTTGAAATCTCAGCATATAGTATTACTCAAGTCCAGTTGTATGCTCCAATTTCCGGCTTCCTTCTATTGCTGAACCTTGCCCCAGAAGCTCATAAAGAGCTGAGGAATCACATGGCAAATCTTTATCGAAGTTCCAAGTAGCTGCAACAACAACCTGGCATACTCTTGCAAGAGGGCTTCCTCCAGGTTTCTGAAATCTATACACAATGGAGCCAAAGAGAAAAGTACCTATACCTAAAGCCACAAATAGTATAGAAACGGTAAAACCCCAGAGCCAACCTTCATGGTCTTGCACCCACACAATAATAGTCCCTGAGATCAATGAGCCAGCATTGAGTATGAAACAGTGCCAATTGAAGAAAGAGCTCTTTTTGGTTCTCTCCTCTTCATCGGTGTCATCAAATTGATCGGCTCCAAAGGATGTAACACAAGGGCTCTGTGCACCATACCCTAAAGCAACCATGTACAAGCCAATGAAGAATATGATGTACTGAGAGGAGACTGGATCTGTCCAAACAATCCAAGAGTGAGGACCAGTAGAGATTAACGGAACTGCTGCTGACAGAAGCAACATCATCATTCCCTAAACCAACAGGATGGAAAAGAAAAGTTAAACACACATGTTAAGAAAATTGAGCTCACGTGTTGAATGCATATATCATATTACTGTTAAGAGTCTTGTACATATTAGTAATCTCTCTCTTGGCCCATGTAGCCCATGAGGCCCAACTAATTATGTCTATATATATCTTCTCAATAATGAATAAGTTAGACAGTTGTGAATAGCAAAATCCTCCTCTCCTAAATCTAACATGGTATCAATGCACCTCCACCCAAACCCTAACCCTAATTCCCATTGTCGCCGCCATCGCTGAATATCTCCTCTTCTCTTCGCCATGGGTCGACGGGCCCCAAGCTACTGCTGCGCCCGACGGTTCCCGATGATGATCCTCCCTCTTTGCCTTCCTCCTCTGCTCCGGCGAAGTTGATTCGAGCGTCGCCGACTCCCACCTCGACTCTGCTCCCAGATCCACACCGCCATCGCCACCTCGGCTGCTCTGCTCTCGAATCCAGTCCGGCGCAGTGTGACACCGCCGCCACCTGTGAATCTCCACTGCTCGGCCACGGATCCAGCGCAACCTCTGCACCATCGTTGCGTCGGGTCCTCTGTTTCAGCACCGCGCGGGTCCTCAGCTTCGTCGCTTCGGACTCTACTATGCAACATCGGATCCAGCGCCGCCTCTACTCTACGTCGCTAGATCCAACGCCTCTGCGACGCCGCCACTGCTCCTGGATTCAGTAAGCGCCGCCCTTTCCAGCTCTGCCAAACACAGGTGCTCTGCATCGGGCCATCGCCGTCGCTGCCAGCCGCCTAGCTGTTCCTCGGTGCTCTGCTTCTGGCCGCCACCGAGCTACTTTGCCTTGGTAGCCAGGTACTCTGGTGCAATCGGGTGCTCTCAGCTGTTGCTGCTGTGTTATTGTGGTCCATCATGATGGCAAAGTCTAACTTGTTGTTTCGGGGCAGTTCATCTCTTGGGTTCATAGACATTAAGTTCGACGGGCCGAACTAATGAGCATGGGCTTTCTTAGTCAAGACTACCTTGAGGGACTATGGTTTGACCTCTTATTTGGCTAATGATCCTCCTGATCCGAAGAAGGTTGATGCTGCGGCAGTAAAAGCTTGGCAGAAAGAAGATGATCATGTCATGGCTGGCCTGGTCCTAAGTATTGATGTTTCTCTGATGATGAGTCTTGAGTATCATACTTTAGCCAAACAGATGTGGCCATACTTTGAAAAGAGATATGTTCTGTCCAGTGGTGATCTTTGTTTCACATTGGTCAAGAACCTTCATAGTATTTAGCAGCAGGGCATGTCAGTGAAGGAGTATTATTGTGCTTTCACTTATATCACTGGCCCTCTAGAGTCTATGACACCGAAGGCTGTTACTGCTTGCCAGTCTTGTGTTGCCAAAGAGTATGCTCAGCAAACGCTCATGTATCAGTTTGTGATGGGGCTTCGATCAGAGTTTGAGCCTATTCTTACTCAGTTACTCAACTATCCTACTCCACCAACTTTGACTGAGGCGCTCTCTAGTTTGATTGCAAAGGAAACTTGTCTTCATTCACTTATGCCTACCTCAGGATCCTCACCACATGTTGTTCTTGGTCTTTCATAGTGGTCTGGATATACCAGAGCTACATCCACGGGAGTGATGTTATGTTCTCGTTGCAAGAGGACTGGTCATCTTGTTGACAAGTGCTTCAAGTTACATTCAGATTAGCTTGTTGATTATCGTTCTAGACATTCATCTGATCGTCGTCGTGGAGCACTGAGCACCTACTAGGGCTCCTAGAGCACTTACTGGAGTAGTCATTGTTGCCACACCTACTATGACTTCTCGATCAATGTCTCCAATGACCTCAGTTGCACCTTCTGCCTCTAGCGCTGCTCATTCTTGGGTTCTAGACTCGGGTTCCTCTTTTCATGTTACATCGAATAGCTTTCAGCTTGTTGCATGTAGTCCCGTGACTGATAGTGCATATGTTCACACTGCTGATGGTACACCTTGCTCTATTACCCATTAGGGCATTCTCTCTATATCTCGTTTATCTGTTCCTGATGTGTCTTTTGTTCCTCAATTAGCTATGAATCTTCTTTCTATTGATCAACTTACTAATATGAACTGTTTTGTTGGATTTGATGATTCTTCTTATTTCATTCAGGATCGTCAGAGCATAAGAGTGATTGGTTCTGTCCATCACCGTAGAGGCTCTCCTAGTCTCTATGTCTTGGACACCATACATCTTCCTTCCATTAGTACGTCAAAGGCCTTAGTGTCTTCATCTCAGTCTCCTGCTAGTTCCTCCTTCACCAAATGGCATCATCGACTTGATCATCTTTGTGGAGCTCGCCTCACTACTTTAGCTCATCTAGGTTCCTTACGTCATGTCACAATTGAGCCTAGTTTTCATTGTACCGGTTGTAAGCTAGGGAAGTACTTACAACTTCCATATTCTACTAGTACCTCTCAACCTTCTCGAACTTTTGATTTGGTGTATTCAAATGTATAGGGTCCGTCTCCTTTTGCTTTGAATGGTGATCATACTATGTCATATTTGTCAATGACCACTCTCGATATACTTGGCTCTATTTTATGAAATATTGCTCTTAGTTGATTTCCATTTACCAATCTTTTACTAAGATAGTTCATACTAAATTGCCTTCTTTCATTCGTGTTTTTCGCTCTGACTCCGATGTGAGTATCTTTCATCAGTCTTTCGTCGGTTCCATCTTTCATTAGTCTTTCGTCGGTTCCTTTCTTCTGAGGGTATTCTTCCTCAGCTCTCGTGTCCTAGTACTCATGCTCATAATGGTGTTGCTAAGCGTAAGCACCGTCACATCACTGAGACTGCTCGTACTCTTCTCATTTCCTCCTTTGTCCCCTCTCACCTCTGGGGAAGCAGTCTCTACGGCAATCTATATCATCAACCGTTAGCGCTCTTCCAAGCTTCAGGGCAACTATCTCGGCGAGATCCTGTACAGAGCACATGCTCGCTATGCTCATCTTCGTGTCTTTGGTGGTGTCTGCTATGTCCTTCTAGCGCATCGTGAGCTCACAAAGCTGAGCACTCAGTCGGTTGAGTATATCTTCCTGGGTTATAGTCTTGAGCATAATGGCTATCGTTATTATGATCCTTCTGCACGTCACATTCGCATCTCTCGTGATGTGACCTTTGATGAGGATCGACCATTGTTTTTATCCTCCTTCTACTCGTCCCACCCCTACCACAGATTCTACCTCCTTTTGTGTCTACCTCCCATTCCTTCACCAGACTTCTCTTCTCCAAATACACTTTCTTAATCTGTTTCACCTTCTAGTGTGTCTCCACCAGTTTCTGACACTTCCATTTTTTCTTTCACTATAGTCGCCGACAGAGAGTTTCTTCTGATTCTCAGTCCTCCTCTCCTTCACTTGACCCTTCGACCAGTACCACGGACTCTGATGATCATTCTACTACATCATGGTATGCCCTACGTGATCGTTCTTCTATTCAGGCACCAGATAAATAGGGTTTTTCTCGTGCAGATGTGGTATCTGAGTCGAGTAGCTATCAGGAGGCAGCCAGTATACCTGAGTGGCAGTTGGTTACGACTGACGAGCTTACAACATTAAAGTGTACAAGCACTTGGGACTTGTTCTGCTACCATATGGAGTTGTTCCTATAACTTGCATATGGGTGTACAAAGTAAAGACCAAGTCAGATGGTTCGGTAGAGCGAGACAAGGCTCATTTTGTTGCAAGAGGCTTTCAACAGGCTTATGGTCGAGATTATGATGAAACTTTTACTCCAGTTGCTCATATGACTATAGTTCATACTCTCATTGTTGTTGCAGTGGTACGCTCCTAAACTATATCTCATATGGGTATCAAAAATGTCTTTCTTTATGGTGATCTACATTAGGAGGTCTATATGTAGCCACACCTCGATGTCGAGGCTCCTACAGAGTATGTTTGCCATCTTAGGCGTGCTTTATATGGTCTCAAGCAGGCTCTTCATGTTTGGTTCGAGCATTTCAGTTCTGTGATTTGAGCTGTTGGTTTCACTCCAAGTGAGCATAACCTTGCCTTGTTTATTCAGACTTCTCAGCGGGGTCGTAATTTTATTCTGCTTTATGTAGATGATATGCTGACCATAGGAGATGACATAGACTATGTGGCTTTTGTCAAGAAGAAATTGAGTGAATAGTTTATGATGTCAGATTTGGGACCATTAAGCTATTTTATGGGGATTGAAGTTCATTCTGATAGTAATGGCCACTACCTCTCTTAGCATCGCTACGTTCAGGATCTGCTTGCTTGCTCTGGTATGACTGATACTGGCAATTCTGCCACACCCATGGAGCTCCACCTGTAGCTTCGTCCTATAGACAGTGTACCACTGATAGATCCTTCCCGCTATTGTTAGCTTGTTGGGGGCCTTGTTTATCTCACTGTCACCAGGCCAGACATTGCCCATGTTGTTTGTCAATGTTTCACTGTCGATCTTAAGATATAAATGCTGGGAACATGGTACTCGAGACCACACAAGAAGAGAGTGGCTTTTTTAGACAAGTTTAGGCCTTCTTCGAAGATAATATATAATAACAATACTCATGTGTTCTTGCATTGAATGTGTTTACAAAATGAAACAAGACACTGAAACTAAGTCTAATCGCTTATGAGTGTCTCGAATTTCTGGATCTTGAATTCCTTTTTTACTCTCTATTGGCATTGCTCTTTATATAGCCTCCGAAGGGGTGGCAGTTGTTGTGTGTTAGGAGGCATCTTAATGGTTGCCTGAATGTGCATGTTGGTTACGGTTGTTGTCAGAGAAACATCCTCCTACACGTTTGTCATGCGGTTATGCCAGAGATAGCGAGAACTACGTGCGGTTATGTCAGAGATAAACAATACGTGTATTAACTACCACACGTGAATAAACATAGTGCACATAGTCCTTAGTCATAAGGTCTACATGTTTGTGGGTTTTATCAACTATAAAGTGGTCACGGATGAACTTGGTCGTAGCAAACATTACGACCATAAGATGGTCGTAGCAAAACTTACGATAATAGGGTGGCCGTGATAGACCCTACAACCGTAAAGTGGTCGTAATTTTTCTTGGTCGTTGTAGATTGTAACAATCAGGGGTATCTCTGATGATTGTTAAGGATACCATTATCCATATTAAATATTACATATAATTAGCTTCATTAATTAAGGATTATTGAATCCTCATCACTGTTCATGTGCTCAGTTGGTTTGTCAGTATTCTCACCACTGTCCACTATGGTCATATTCTTCATGTGCTTAGATACTTAAGGGGCGCGTCAGACGTTTGTTCTATTCCAGTTCGAGCCAGCTTCACACTTACTCTAACTCCACTTGGGCGAGTGATCATGATGATCGTCGATCTATCACTAGCTACTGCATATCTCTTGGTACTTCGCTCATTACCTGGAAATCCAAGAAGCAGAATGCAGTGTCACACTCTAGTGCAAAGGCTGAGCTTCAAGCTCTTGCCGCTACTACCTCAGAGATTGTTTGGTTTCGATGGCGTTTGGTTGATCTTGGTGTCCTTTGCGATAATCCTACACCTTTGTTTTGTGACAATACAAGTGTCATTCAGATTGCTAGTGATCCAATCAAGCATGAGTTGATAAAACACATTAGTGTTGACGAATCATTCACACGGTCTCATTGTTAGCAGTCGACTATCGACCTTCAGTATATACCCTTAGAGCTTCAAGTTGCAGATTTCTTCACTAAGGCTCGGACTCGAGAACATCGGTTTCATCTACTCAAACTCAGTGCATCAAATCCTTCTGCTCCATCTTGAGTTTGAAGAGGGGTGTTAAGGGTCTTGTATATATTAGTAGTCTCTCTCTTGGCCAATGTGGCTCATGTAGCCCATGAAATCCAACCAATCTGTCTATATATATCTTCTGAATAATGAATAAGCGGTACAATTGTAAATAGCAAAATCCTCCTCTCCTAAATCTAACAATTACAACGGCAGATAAGTATGGCTGAAGATTTAACTCTAAAAACCAGAGGTATTTATATCGTCCATCCATCAGAACATTATATCGTGTAGACAGTACTTACTTCCAAAAAAGACTTGACTTTTGTGGTTATTTTAAATGATAAATGGGCATGAGTTAATTCTAGCACTCACAATAATGAAGACCGTGCAGAAGATCAGAGCTGTCCGGTACTTCCCCAGATATGAATCAGCTAAGAAGGCTCCAACCAGAGGTGCGATATAGCTAGTACCTTGCCAAATTGCAACATCTCTTGCAGCAGCCACATTTGTTTGATGTAGGACTTTTGTGAGATAACTGACTAGGTTTTTTGCAATCGAAGAATAGGCCAGATACGAGCAGAATGAACAAACTGTAACAAGGTATTTTGTTTTCTGTTAGATCTTGCATTGAATAAAGAAGGCAACGATAAAAATTCTAGTGTAAAATTTAACAATTCTATGCGGTATCTGAAGAGACAAGATATCCGCACAAATACTGTTGGAATGCATATGAATTTATGAGGGTAAAGTATAAGTGTCGATTGTTCAAGTTGTTAGGAATAACAACTTGTATTTCCAGGAGGCCAAAGAACCAATATATATATATATACAAAGTACAGGAGGGGAATATGCAAATAACCCCTCATAACAATGGAGAATAACACACTATACATATCTCTAACACCCCCCAAGCTCATGGTGGATCAACAACACTGAGTTTGAAGAGGTAGAAGCCGTGTTGTGCTCGAGTCTAGGCCTTCGTGAAGAAATCCGCTATCTGAAGCTCGGAATGCACATACTGAAGAGCAATCACCTGATCATGCACACTGGACCTCATGAAGGAAGCATCAACACCAATATGCTTGGTGAGCTTATGCTTCACAGGGTCACGGGCAATACTGATAGCACTTGTACTGTCTGACAAGAGAGGAGTCGGTGTGGTGACAGAAATACCAAAGTCCTCAAGTAACCACCGTAGCCAAGTAATCTATGCTGTCAAGAGAGCCATAGCTCACAACTCAGCCTCTGCACTCGAACGGGACACTGCAGTTTGTTTCTTCGTCTTCCAGGCAATAAGAGAACCACCAAAAAAAACACAGTAAGCAGAGATAGATCGGCGATCAGAGGGATCGCTGGCCCAAGTAGCATCTGAATAAGTCTGAAGCTATAACAAGCTGGAGCGTGGAAAGAAGAGACAACGAGAGATAGTTCCACGAAGGTATCGCAGAACTCGAAGAAGGTTCCTATAGTGGACCTGAGTGGGAGCAGAGACGAACTGACTCAGAATGTGGATTTGATAAGTGATATCCTGACGAGTAACAACAAGATAGACAAGACTCCTAACAAGATGACGATAGCAAGTCGGATCAGAAAGAGGCTCGCCATCAGAGGGTCGGAGATGAATATTGAGCTCCATGGGAGTCTCAACGGTACGTTGATCAGTGAGAGAGGCGCGATCAAGAAGATCCTGAATATACTTCTCTTGAGACATAAA
The DNA here is from genome assembly GCA_036346395.1 of Hsuehochloa calcarea. Lineage (NCBI taxonomy): Eukaryota > Viridiplantae > Streptophyta > Magnoliopsida > Poales > Poaceae > Hsuehochloa > Hsuehochloa calcarea. The sequence goes on from CM070597.1 coordinate 37,210,973, forward strand.
GAAACCATCTGGAGTGGAAGTAACCTCAATCCCAAAAAAGTAACGAAGAGGACCAAGATCCGACATAAGGAACTGCTCACTAAGACGAGCCTCGACAAAGGCAATGTACTCATAATCATCTCCTGTAATGATCATATCATCAACATAAAGAAGAAGAGTCCAAATGTGGACAAAGAGCGCAGGATCATGATCACTAGCTGAAAAACCAGCGTAGTGACCACAGAGGAGAAGCGCTCAAACCAAGCACGAGGAGTTTGTTTAAGGCCATAAAGAAAGCGACGAAGGCGACAGACCATGCCCTCGGGAACAGAATACCCAAGTGGCGGATGCATGTAGACCTCACGCAACTCGCCATTAAGAAAGGTATTCTTGACATCAAGCTGAGAAACAGACCTGTGGCGAACAGACGCCACGGAAACAAGAGTGCGGATAGTGGTCATGTGGGCCACATGAGCAAAAGTCTCGTCGTAGTCACGACCATGCTCTTGCTGGAAGCCACGAGCAACAAGATGCGCCTTATAGTGCTCAAGGGAGCCATCAGAGCGAGTCTTAATCTTATAGACCCACTTACACGTGATGGGACGAGAGTGAGATGGAAAAGAAACAAGATCTCAAGTACTAGTACGCTCGAGGGCAACAATCTCCTCGGCCATGGCATGCTGCCACTTAGGATGAGTAACAGCATCCCGGTAGGAGACTGCACCAGCAAAACCAAAATGGGCAGGAGGCCGAATCGACTGGCGATCGCGGAGAGCGTAGCGAGAAGAAGATGACCCATCAGGAGAAGATGGAGCATCAGGAGAAAATGGATCATCAGGAGAAGATGGCTCATCTGGAAGATCCTCAATACGAGGTCGACGAGTGTAGAAGAGAGGAAAAAGGTACTGTAGTGGGAGGATCCTGAGGAGCTGCAGGAGACAAATCAGGTGGCGACAATGGCGGAGAGGCCACATAAGGAATGTGGAGACTCGGCGGGACAGGTGGACGGGGGCAAGACAGATATAGGTGTGTCTAGAAAGGTCAAAAAGAGATACTTCACAGGGGAAACCGAAGAAGAGGTAGGGCATGGGTAGAAGGGACGAGACTCATCGAAAGTCACATCCTGAAAAATCCGCATCCGTTGACCAACAGGGTCCCAGCACCGATAGCCCTTGTGCTCGGCACTGTATCCCAGAAAGACACACTCAACAGACTGAGCAGTCAGTTTGGTGCGTTCTCGAGGAGTGAGGAGAACGTAGCAAACGCAGCCAAACAGATGAAGGACAGAGTAGTTAGGAAGAAGACCACAGAGACGCTCAGCATGGATCTCACTCTGAAGAGCAGAAGAGGGCTTGATGTTAACGAGATAGGTGGCAGTGGAAACAGCCTCAGCCCAAAAGTGAGGTGGAATAGAGGCGGCAAGCATGAGTGCACGAGCTGTCTCAAGGAGGTGACGATGTTTGCGCTCAGCGACACCATTCTGAGCATGAGCACCAGGGCAAGAGAACTGAGCGAGAGTGCCCTGCTTAGCAAGGAAATTGCGCAGGTAACAAGAGAGATACTCGCCAGCAGAATCAGCACGAAAGACACGAATAGGAGTGGAGAACTGTGTGCGAACCATAGTGTCAAATTGTTTATAGATAGACAAGACCTCACTACGAGAAGACATGAAATATATCCAAGTGTGGCGAGAGAAATCATCTATAAATATGATATAATATCGATGACCCCCTTTCGAAACGAGGAGCCGGACCCCAAACATCTGAATGAACAAGATCAAAAGGACGCTGAGACACTGACTCACTATAAGGATAAGGAAGCTGAATCTGTTTACTTAACTTACAGTCCTGACAATTTAAAGATACGTCTCCTGAGACAGACCTCAGAAGGCCACGACGAACTAAAGACGATAGACGAGATCCACACAGATGACCAAGACAATGATGCCACTGCTGGAAAGAGCTGGTAGATGGAGTGGCAGAAGCGGAGAGACTGGATCGCTGGCCCAACCCAAGTAGCATCCGAATAAGTGCTGCGAGCCCTTTGGTTCTCTTCAGAAGAGAACTAAGGTTGAATGTTGGCCCAAGTCCCACAACCTCCGCCTCGCGCTACCTCTCTGGACGCCGCCTCTGCGCCGCCGACCTCTCCCGGACGCCACCTCCGCGCCGCCGCTGCCAAGGGGGAAACCTAGTCCCCCCCCGTGCGTGCCCGTGTGGGCCGAAGGCCGGGAGGCCTTCTTTTTATTGAGTCGGCCTAGAAAAAATGTTGTTCTAACCGCTGCGCCGTCCAGCGCCGCCTACCAATGGGTACCGTTTCCCTCCCTCGCTGCTCGATGATCTCCGATGGTGTTAATTACACCGACTTCGTATCTCACATGCGCATCCACATGCGTGGTCTTCGTCTCTGGGGCATCCTCTCTGGCGATGTCACCTGCCCGCCTTGCCCTACTTCTTCAACGGAGCCTACGCCTATCGCATTGCCCCCGACAGCCGACAAGGATGCTATTGAGGCCGCTCGCCTTGCTTATGATGCGCCTCTACCTACCAAGAGGCTCTGAATTCCTACACGGATCGACTGACCGCCTACACTCAGTGGTACGACGACGACGCTCGGGCGGTTGCTGTCTTCATCGCCAATGTTCAACCTCAGTTCTCTTCTGAGGTTGTGGGACTCTTCGGCTTTCGAGATGTGGACTCACCTTCGTTAGTGCTACAAACTCTCTAGTGATGCTCTCTACATGTCTGTGGTCCGCCAGGAGCACTCTCTTCAGCAGGGTGATGCTACTGTTGACGCCTTTTACACTCAGAGCTTTGATACCATGTTAGCAATAGCAACTTGTATTTCTAAGAGGCCAAAGTGTCAGTATATATATACAAAGTACAGGAGGTGAATATGCAAATAACCCCTCATAACAATAGGGAATAACACACTATACATATATCTAACACAGGTATTTAACCATCACATGTCCCACTATGATCTTCCAATAGAAGGTTAATTATACAGACGCATTTTGCAGTACTAACCTATGGTAAAGGAGCAAGCCCTCCAGTTTCCTGTATGCTTTTTAAAGCAGGATGCCCACGGATGCAAACAGATCCATCACCTGTATATTCTATGGTATTCTGCATTTCACAGTACAACAAAAGTAACCATAATGATATTCTCATCCTTCTAATTTGCACAGAGGTTTTAATAGAGAAACGTGCATTTAAAAAATGTAAAGGACATTATTTAATATCTTTCAATGGCAAACTAACATGAACAAAGGAGGACTGGTAAAAACTAAAAAAACTATTACAAATGCGTATTGGAAGAAATTGATCTCGAATCATGTGTGCTTGTATCATTAACTAACCAAAGTAGCAACATGACAGGGTCTCACGACAATTCTTTAAGGCCACTCTACTAGTATATTGTTACCACTTTATATCATTATTATAAGTATGCATGCATTATTTAAAGAGAATTTCTACAGTACATTCTACTACTAATAAAGGGTAGTAGTATAAATCAAATATGCCCATTGATTTCTCAAGGGTATTACAGACTTTTCCACGTGGGAATTATTTTTTCTATGGGTATTATCGACTTTTTCCATAATCCCGATGGAAATTACTCGGTTGGCCATGGGTTTCCTTTGAAACAAAGATGCGCACATGGTTCAAAATCTCGCCGAGCCAGGAATCTCCTTGCCAACATGAATTTCCAAACGGGTGAATTTGAAAATTTTAAATTTTAAAGTTTGATATTTGAGTTAGATATGCACTCCACCATGGATAGAAATCCAGGTGATTACCGACCGTTACCGGTTTTCGGTGGGTACCGAGATTTAGAAAACCGATGGAAAAATGAATCTAACAAAGAAAAAATATTGGAGTTCAGAATATGAGTGTGTTGCTAATTTGAACTGCTACACAAGAAATTGCAATTTGGATGTCCCTTAATCTCAGATTAGATAGTGTTCACTTATATATGTATGAGTAATGATCAAAGTTGATTGAGAAGCCAGTTAAGATTTGCATGCACACAATTCACACGTAGCATGATTCCTATCTGAATGCAAGAGAAAAATCCGGGGGAAGGTAAACATTGTTACTATTTAATCCTGAAATTACGATTGCATGGCTTCATTCGGTATAAAGTTATGAACGTAGTTATAATTTGAACCCTTTCAGGATTTTACTGCTCATACTACCGCGGGAAGTATAACTAAATCCTAACTAATCTAATCCATTGGATCGAGAAGAACGACCAGCTTATATTAAATGTTGGGTATCATAAAAGAGCTCTATTTAAAGCTATATGTGCAGCAATTAGCAGATGGAAGGTTCAATAATCTAATCCCGCATCCAATCCATATTCTTGAATTATTCTATACAGATATAACGACCCAGGTTTTATTTTGATTTTTTTTAACTCAAACGAATCTTGCAAAAGAATTGACTAGAAAATGTTTTACTCCAACAGAACTTTTCTTCATCTTTTCTTTGAACCTGAGACAACGTAGTATTAAACAGTACCAGAACACCAAATGAAAGCAGTGCTTTCACAGCAGTCGATGCAATGAGAAAAACCACATCCAAAATGTGTCTAACGAGTTTTTTTCTTTAATTTATTCATATGAAAGGAGAGTAGACCTTCAATTCATTGATAGCAAGGTCATACCGTTGCAGCTAAAACACCAGAATACCTGATTATATGAACAATCCGGATCGTCGATGGTACAAAAATAATGAATGCGCTTACGAACTATTACAAATAGAAGTTGAATCAATCCAGAGCTTCTGGCTCATTTAGCCTCTTTTTGAAACAAAATATCAAATCTAGCCACCTACCGAAATGACAAAAATATCACCACGACGAGCAACACGTGTGCATGAACACGTGGGCACCACTGAGAGCGCGGCAGGCGGTGCTGCGAAACGGGGAGTACGGTAGGAGTGTTTTTTTATCATTTCAGACGTGAGGCTAGATTTTCTATTCCGTTCCAAAAAAAAACCAAATGAGCCAATAACTCATCAATGCATGTGCACCAATGAATGCACATCTGTGCAAGCATTTGCACAACCATGCCGAGAGAGAGAGAGAGAGAGAGAGAACCTCTTGCCAGGAGTTGTCTTCTTCCAGCATAGGAGTCTTGTCAAGCTCGTCTGTGGAGTCCATGGCTTTGTTTTCTTACGAATAGAAGAAACGAGGTTGATGTCCTGATAAAGCAGGAGAAGAAGATATATAAATTGAAAAGGAGAGTTGATAATGGAACTGCAGGTTGGATGTCTCAATCAAGTATAATGATGCTTCTTAAAGCATAAAAATAAGGATAAAAAAATAGAGGCTCCAACAACACGTGAATTGCCTGAGATGCTCATTCCAACTACGGGTGGTGTGTGTCACTATAGACAAACGTGTTAGGGCAAATGGCTAGAGTTCTCTGCTTCTCTGGCAGAACCGGAGCCCATCTTCTTTGAGACTAACGTCCTTAAACAGACAGAAATCTGAAAATTGACCGGCGTTCATAAGACATATAATGCATTCAGTACATGTCAGATCATTTCTATTTTGATCAAGCACCTCAAAAATACAAGTTATCAATTAACACAAACAACACCCGTTTCAGTTAACATCTCAACACATAATTCACTGCGGTAAATTTGCAGAGCACTTACATCTACATGTGTTATTCAATCTGTGACTGACTGTAAATCAACAGTTAAGGAGTGTGCTAACAGTAAATCGGTGCCAATTCTCCTCTTGAGTGTCAGATGCATTTCCTTGGTATCTTCAGCAATCCCAAAAGATTGTAGATTAAACTATGCACTTCACAAATCTCCGAAAGGTTCTGGTATGCCCTGAAAGAGTTAGCATCCCAACAACCCATGGTGAAACACCATCCATCACAGATTTGGAGTAGGTCTCACAAGGACAAAAGGGAACTACGAAGCAGATTGCGCAGCATCAAGCACCTATTCATCTATTTTGCAACTCGGATTCACCACCCTGCCCGAAATTCTTCCCATCCGAAGAAGGAAAACGCCAAGCATACTCCAGCTTTCAACTACACACGCTGCAATTCCAAGGACGCAAACCAGGACATGAAAATTCTCCTCCTTTCTTGCCTTCCCTAGTTTCTTCGGGGCAAAACGAGACGATCACATCCTAAAACTTGCATGAACTCTAACTTTACAAAATCAACAAAGAAATGCATACAAACAATCGGATGAAAGAGTGGAGAACCGAAGCGCGCGCATCGAAAAATTGGAAAATTCTCCTCTTTCCAACAACTAGATGGAGAAAAAAGATGCACGGAATTGGCGAATTACGCACCGCGATAATGCTGCATCAACTGGATTGAGCGAAGAGCCCGAGAGAGAGAGAGAGAGAGAGAGGTACTGTAGAGACGCACCTGGGATAGTTCTTGCTGTTCCGCGGGATGGTCCACCAGGTACTCTGGTCCACAGTCCACACAGAGGCAAAGGTTCTTGCTCTTGTAGACTTGGAGTGCACACGTGGAGGGGCTTCTGTGCTTATGAAACTGACAGCCAAGATTGCAATTGTTTCTCCTTTCTAAGCTTCAGTTTCCCTTCTTTGCGAGATGGGCGACGCGATGATACAAGCTATTTCGACGGTGCAAGATCCACGAGCTGATTTGTTTCCTTTTTGTGTTACTGGTTTTATCTGGAATCTACAAAACTTTCTTTCATTTTTAAAGCTGTCAAGCAATAAATAGTTTAACAATTTAAAGCTAAATGGTGTACTACATCGTCACTTCGTTGAAACGCAATCAAATTTTGGACTCCGATTTTAGAACTTCTGAGCTTAAGCTTCGGTTTTACAAAACTTTGGTTCCGAACATAGATTTTACGTTATATCCAGAACACAGGAATTTCAACAGTTTATGGTGCTTCAAAGTCCAAACGGAGCCTAAGGCTCTGTTTGGGACGGATTAGGCTCTGTTTGGGGTGGTTTCAATTTCGATTTCGACTTTTCGCTCAAAAAACAAGCCGTCCCAAATGGAGATGTTCCAACCGGCTTCTCAGAAGACGGAAGCTATTTTATACGTGAAAAAAGTCGAAAGTCAGAAACCACCACGGGGCAGCTTCCTGCGCTTCCCACCACTCCCTTCCGAATTTGCCCCCCAACTGGCAGGCACATCCCCCCTCCTCGTGCCTCCCTTCTTCCCTCCTTCCGAGCGCCTCCCTCCTCCTCCCTCTTCCGGTGACGCCGCCCACCTCCTCCGCCTGGGCCGCCGCCTCCCTCCTCTGGCGACTCGGAGGTGATTAGAGTTCAAGTTGCCAGCGCGGCCTCCCCTCGACGCTGCCCTCCGCCTCCCCTATGACTCCCGCCAGAGCCACCCTCCGCCCATCTCTTGTCGGCGCCGTCGTCCATCCGACGCCTCAACCAACGCAGGCCCCATCGCCTCCGCCTGCCTCCCTCTGATTGCTCCGCGCCGCCTCCTTCCGCTGAGGTACTTTTCCATCTTGTCCCTACATACTTGTTCAGATCTTAATAACATTTGTTCTTTCTGATGTCCATGTCATATATGCCACCAAGAAGAAGATAGTATTATAGTGCTAGTTGCACTATGGATCAATTTGGTTATGTTCAGATCTGAGTTGTGATTAGTAGACAATAATATTTGCTCCAGATTCGATTAATTTGGTCAGGTTTATTCTGTATGTGCATGTAGAATTACAATTAATTTCAGGTTTCCTCTCATTGATCTAGGAGACATCATATATGATTGTATTGAGCTCAACACCAAATTAAATAGAACTCACTTGTTTTTGTGTCAGTTAGTTTTCAAATGAATGGTATGAAGCAAATTTCTCCCTTCTATGCTTCAGAACATGGCCCATATTTTCTCTAAATTTTTTGTCCAAGTGATTCCTACCATGTTGAATTGTTAAATGCAAAATTAACATGCATAATCTTTAGTGTAAAATACTAGCATTACTTTGTATCAAAATTACATATATGTGATAAAATTATGTATGGGACGATGCATCTTGCAGCAAGAAAAGAAATGCATTTTCCATAACTGTTATGTCCATGGTGGTTTGAACGCAAAAGCATTGAGGTGGTTTGGATGTATTTTAGAAATGCATTTGCCATAAGTTCTCTTGTTACAAAGAAAATATATTGTTGATTCAACTTATGATGCACTATTTTCTGTTTTGCAATTTAAGGATTAGCTTGAACTAATCATGGTTATCAAGGTTCTCACTCAATGGTCACTGCAATATTAGTGCCAGTGACCTTCTCAATGAGGAGAGAGCTACTTGCTGTCACTGAGATCTCTATCTGGTAGTTGAGCTGCATGGAACTCATTGCATTAGCTTATTAGTGTATAGTGTCGTAGTTCATGTACATAAGTTTCGTGTGTTCATGTTGATATTTTAGTGATGACTGATGAGTGTATGGGACTTGCAAACTAGCAGGAGTCTTGAGATGTATTCCTTGCACAAAGATAAATAAAACTCTTATTGACATCATTTGTTTTCTAATGAAAAGGTATATACATAAGATTGCTTGAGTGCATGTGTAACAAGAGGGTATCTTGATAATCTTGTGTGAGTTATTGTTTATTTGCTGTATTAATTACACAATGTAAAATTTGTTTATTGTGATTATTTATTGTAATTATTTCTGTAATAATGGTTTGTTGTAATAAATATTTATTGCAATTATTTATGTAATAATTGCTTGTCGTAATAATTATTTATTGTTGACTGTCATTAATTACATTAATTGTGGTCAATTTGTTGTTAACTAACATTAGCTGTCGTCAAATATCGTTAGTTATCGTAGTATTGTAGTGCTAGTTGCGCTATGGATCAATTTGGTTATGTTCAGATCTGAGTTGTGATTAGTAGACAATAATATTTGCTCCAGATTCGATTAATTTGGTCGGGTTTATTCTGTATGTGCATGTAGAATTACAATTAATTTCAGGTTTCCTCTCATTGATCTAGGAGACATCATATATGATTGTATTGAGCTCAACACCAAATTAAATAGAACTCACTTGTTTTTGTGTCAGTTAGTTTTCAAATGAATGGTATGAAGCAAATTTCTCCCTTCTATACTTCAGAACATGGCCCATATTTTCTCTAAATTTTTGTCCAAGTGATTCCTACCATGTTGAATTGTTAAATGCAAAATTAACATGCATAATCTTTAGTGTAAAATACTAGCATTACTTTGTATCAAAATTACATATATGTGATAAAATTATGTATGGGACGATGCATCTTGCAGCAAGAAAAGAAATGCATTTTCCATAACTGTTATGTCCGTGGTGGTTTGAACGCAAAAGCATTGAGGTGGTTTGGATGTATTTTAGAAATGCATTTGCCATAAGTTCTCTTGTTACAAAGAAAATATATTGTTGATTCAACTTATGATGCACTATTTTCTGTTTTGCAATTTAAGGATTAGCTTGAACTAATCATGGTTATCAAGGTTCTCACTCAATGGTCACTGCAATATTAGTGCCAGTGACCTTCTCAATGAGGAGAGAGCTACTTGCTATCACTGAGATCTCTATCTGGTAGTTGAGCTGCATGGAACTCATTGCATTAGCTTATTAGTGTATAGTGTCGTAGTTCATGTACATAAGTTTCGTGTGTTCATGTTGATATTTTAGTGATGACTGATGAGTGTATGGGACTTGCAAACTAGCAGGAGTCTTGAGATGTATTCCTTGCACAAAGATAAATAAAACTCTTATTGACATCATTTGTTTTCTAATGAAAAGGTATATACATAAGATTGCTTGAGTGCATGTGTAACAAGAGGGTATCTTGATAATCTTGTGTGAGTTATTGTTTATTTGCTGTATTAATTACACAATGTAAAATTTGTTTATTGTGATTATTTATTGTAATTATTTCTGTAATAATGGTTTGTTGTAATAAATATTTATTGCAATTATTTCTGTAATAATTGCTTGTCGTAATAATTATTTATTGTTGACTGTCATTAATTACATTAATTGTGGTCAATTTGTTGTTAACTAACATTAGCTGTCGTCAAATATCGTTAGTTATCGTAGTATTGTAGTGCTAGTTGCGCTATGGATCAATTTGGTTATGTTCGATCGAGTTGTGATTAGTAGACAATAATATTTGCTCCAGATTCGATTAATTTGGTCGGGTTTATTCTGTATGTGCATGTAGAATTACAATTAATTTCAGGTTTCCTCTCATTGATCTAGGAGACATCATATATGATTGTATTGAGCTCAACACCAAATTAAATAGAACTCACTTGTTTTTGTGTCAGTTAGTTTTCAAATGAATGGTATGAAGCAAATTTCTCCCTTCTATACTTCAGAACATGGCCCATATTTTCTCTAAATTTTTTGTCCAAGTGATTCCTACCATGTTGAATTGTTAAATGCAAAATTAACATGCATAATCTTTAGTGTAAAATACTAGCATTACTTTGTATCAAAATTACATATATGTGATAAAATTATGTATGGGACGATGCATCTTGCAGCAAGAAAAGAAATGCATTTTCCATAACTGTTCTGTCCGTGGTGGTTTGAACGCAAAAGCATTGAGGTGGTTTGGATGTATTTTAGAAATGCATTTGCCATAAGTTCTCTTGTTACAAAGAAAATATATTGTTGATTCAACTTATGATGCACTATTTTCTGTTTTGCAATTTAAGGATTAGCTTGAACTAATCATGGTTATCAAGGTTCTCACTCAATGGTCACTGCAATATTAGTGCCAGTGACCTTCTCAATGAGGAGAGAGCTACTTGCTATCACTGAGATCTCTATCTGGTAGTTGAGCTGCATGGAACTCATTGCATTAGCTTATTAGTGTATAGTGTCGTAGTTCATGTACATAAGTTTCGTGTGTTCATGTTGATATTTTAGTGATGACTGATGAGCATATGGGACTTGCAAACTAGGAGGAGTCTTGAGATGTATTCCTTGCACAAAGATAAATAAAACTCTTATTGACATCATTTGTTTTCTAATGAAAAGGTATATACATAAGATTGCTTGAGTGCATGTGTAACAAGAGGGTATCTTGATAATCTTGTGTGAGTTATTGTTTATTTGCTGTATTAATTACACAATGTAAAATTTGTTTATTGTTATTATTTATTGTAATTATTTCTGTAATAATGGTTTGTTGTAATAAATATTTATTGCAATTATTTCTGTAATAATTGCTTGTCGTAATAATTATTTATTGTTGTCTGTCATTAATTACATTAATTGTGGTCAATTTGTTGTTAACTAACATTAGCTGTCGTCAAATATCGTTAGTTATCGTAGTATTGTAGTGCTAGTTGCGCTATGGATCAATTTGGTTATGTTCAGATCTGAGTTGTGATTAGTAGACAATAATATTTGCTCCAGATTCGATTAATTTGGTCGGGTTTATTATGTATGTGCATGTAGAATTACAATTGTAACACTCTGGCTATTCGGAAGCCAAGATGCCACCTAAGAATACAACATATGAACAGTTTACGGAATAAGATTCAATATGCATCTATCCAAATATCAATAACGGGATAACGAGGTGAAAGTAGCCAATACATCAGTGGCGAATAATCAAGAAACTAATCATGGAACGACATGACATGAAGTTTAAACATTTCTTAATACAGTCCATCTCTCATCAAGGAATATCAAAGTTGAAACCATTAATGAAATTATCAAGTAATGTTCTGTGTGCAACGTGTTGGTCTACTCCCTTCCCAAAATCATCAACATCAGGGTGGATCACCTAAATAACATTGAAAGCAAGGGTGAGTCGAAACTCAGCAAGTACCATATTAGAATAATCAATCAAATAGTGGACAAATCAATTCAATTGAATTATGAACAAATCTTGCATCACATGCATGATTGAATGGAATGAATACATGAATGGATGGAATGCAAGAATGCACTGAAGGAATTGACTAATCACAGCTTATACCGGTATAGCGAGTGTAACACCCGTCGTTCACTTAAAGTTACCGTATGAAGAACGTTTCATACGGGTGTCCAACGTGGCCCACATTGGAATGGTGGATCACACGTACCCATTCTGGAATTGATGGGTTTTCAAATGCCCATACTGAAATTGATGGGTCTTTCAAATGCCCATACTGGAATTGATGGGTCTTTCAAAATTCCACTCCCGTGGACGGAAATTAAAGCATGTATGAATGGAATGAAGCAAGTAATATGAATGTCATCATCTTTTCTCAATTATCAATTTGAAACATATCAACATCATGAACAAGTGCAAGAACATACACGTATACATCACATTATCATGCATTCAATTGAAAACACCACAAGTTAATATGCGATTGTCTTAGATCTTTGGAATATGAATGTTGAGTAACTTCGTTGATTGAAAACATGAATCATAGAAACATTAGCATGAACACAAACACATCATTCATCAATGTAAAGGATTCAATGTACTTGCCTTTCGCGTTACGACGCGCTAGCAAGCAATGAAGGTGTCCCCACACGCGATGCCTCACCGCCTACACAAGTGTTCCCGAAATAAGAACAACGTGGAAATACATTGCTACCGGTGTTCTTCAATATCTCCCGACTACCCAATATACCGCATGCACCGAATTAAAATAAACTACTCAATTGATTTCAGCCCTTCTGATCAGCGGTACGAGAAAAAGCATATTTAATTATCTGGAATTCGAAATGACCCGAAACCAGTGCTCAACTTTTCCTAACGAACCAGGCTACAAAACTTTAGTTGGTGAGATTCTCTGATTCGGCCAAAACAGAGGACTAATATACCCAAGAAGACACCGACAGAAACCTGTCCAGATTTCAGAACAGTCGTAAAGAAAAGTCTGTAACTTTCAGTCTATAAATCCTATGGAGATGATCTTTATCAATCTGGAATCATGGAGAAATTATATTCAAAAACCTATTTGGGTGGACTCCCTGAATCTGTCTCTATCTAGAACAAAACCGAAGAGCAACCAACAGTCTCTAAAATTTCTGATAGACAGAGCAGTGTTCGGTTAAAAATTCATAACTCCTAAACCACTGGGTGGAATCTCGTGATCTCGGTGCCAAAAGAAATATAACGAAACCAGGAACATATCTATAGGAGAGGTCAACCCGAGATTCGGCCTCTAAAGGGTCGAAACCGGTCGCGCAAGGAGACGGATGCGTTCTGGAATCTCCAGGACAGAACCCGATTTAGATCTAATCCACCATTAATCAATAAAACCGAATCAAACTACCACCAAAAACATTCGTTACCCTTGAAGATCTGCAGGGAGACGTGAATCCACCTCCCAAGAACCTCCCTCCCTTCTCCTCCCTTCCCTCTCCGAGACCGGCCACAAGATCGCCGGCGAACGGTCGGCGGCGCCGTTGGAAGGAGACGGCTTCAGGGGGAAGCTTGGGGGCGACACCGGGGATCTCCGCAGCAGCAAGACGCCGTCAAAGAGCAGCAAGAAATACCGGGGAGGAGGAGAATGGGGGTGGCGGCTCTAGGGGGGAGAGGAGGGAGTGGGGAGGCGGCTAGGGTTGGGGGCGCCTCCCCCCTCCCCTTGGCCGGCCCCCTGGGCCGCCTCTCCCCATCTGGGCCGCTGGGCGCTGCTCATGCCCAGTTGCCAAAAATGCGAAAACCCCCATTTCCCTTCAGAAAATTCTATTTATTTGCACTCTTTTTCATGCCCGACTTATTTTAAAACTCCCGACTCAAAACCGGGTATTACAACAATTAATTTCAGGTTTCCTCTCATTGATCTAGGAGACATCATATATGATTGTATTGATCTCAACACCAAATTAAATAGAACTCACTTGTTTTTGTGTCAGTTAGTTTTCAAATGAATGGTATGAAGCAAATTTCTCCCTTCTATGCTTCAGAACATGGCCCATATTTTGTCTAAATTTTTGTCCAAGTGATTCCTACCATGTTGAATTGTTAAATGCAAAATTAACATGCATAATTTTTGTGTAAAATACTAACATTACTTTGTATCAAAATTACATAAATGTGATAAAATTATGTATGGGACGATGCATCTTGCAGCAAGAAAAGAAATGCATTTTCCATAACTGTTCTGTCCGTGGTGGTTTGAACGCAAAAACATTGAGGTGGTCTGGATGTATTTTAGAAATGCATTTGCCATAAGTTCTCTGGTTACAAAGAAAATATATTGTTGATTCAACTTATGATGCGTTATTTTCTGTTTTGCAGTTTAAGGTTTAGCTTGAACTAATCATGGTTATCGAGGTTCTCACTCAATGGTCACTGCAATATTAGTGCCAGTGACCTTCTCAATGAGGAGAGAGCTACTTGCTATCACTGAGATCTCTATCTGGTAGTTGAGTTGCATGGAACTCATTGCATTAGCTTATTAGTGTATAGTGTCGTAGGTCATGTACATAAGTTTTGTGTGTTCATGTTGATATTTTAGTGATGACTGATGAGTATATGGGACTTGCAAACTAGCAGGAGTCTTGAGATGTATTCCTTGCACAAAGATAAATAAAACTCTTATTGACATCATTTGTTTTCTAATGAAAAGGTATATACATAAGATTGCTTGAGTGCATGTGTAACAAGAGGGCATCTTGCTAATCTTGTGTGAGTTATTGTTTATTTGCTGTATTAATTACGCAATGTAAAATTTGTTTATTGTGATTATTTATTGTAATTATTTCTGTAATAATGGTTTGTTGTAATAAATATTTATTGCAATTATTTCTGTAATAATTGCTTGTCGTAATAATTATTTATTGTTGACTGTCATTAATTACATTAATTGTGGTCAATTTGTTGTTAACTAACATTAGGCGTAAATCAAATATCGTTAGTTATCGTAGTATTGTAGTGCTAGTTGCGCTATGGATCAATTTGGTTATGTTCAGATCTGAGTTGTGATTAGTAGACAATAATATTTTCTCCATATTCGATTAATTTGGTCGGGTTTATTCTGTATGTGCATGTAGAATTACAATTAATTTCAGGTTTCCTCTCATTGATCTAGGAGACATCATATATGATTGTATTGAGCTCAACACCAAATTAAATAGAACTCACTTGTTTTTGTGTCAGTTAGTTTTCAAATGAATGGTATGAAGCAAATTTCTCCCTTCTATACTTCAGAACATGGCCCATATTTTCTCTAATTTTTTTGTCCAAGTGATTCCTACCATGTTGAATTGTTAAATGCAAAATTAACATGCATAATCTTTAGTGTAAAATACTAGCATTACTTTGTATCAAAATTACATATATGTGATAAAATTATGTATGGGACGATGCATCTTGCAGCAAGAAAAGAAATGCATTTTCCATAAGCTGCTACGTCAGTGGTGGTTTGAGCATAAAAACATTGAGGTGGTTTGGATGTATTTTAGAAATGCATTTGCCATAAGTTCTCTTGTTACAAAGAAAATATATTGTTGATTCAACTTATGATGCACTATTTTCTGTTTTGCAATTTAAAGATTAGCTTGAACTAATCATGGTTATCAAGGTTCTCACTCAATGGTCACTGCAATATTAGTGCCAGTGACCTTCTCAATGAGGAGAGAGCTACTTGCTATCACTGAGATCTCTATCTGGTAGTTGAGTTGCATGGAACTCATTGCATTAGCTTATTAGTGTATAGTGTCGTAGTTCATGTACATAAGTTTCGTGTGTTCATGTTGATATTTTAGTGATGGCTGATGAGCATATGGGACTTGCAAACTAGGAGGAGTCTTGAGATGTATTCCTTGCACAAAGATAAATAAAACTCTTATTGACATCATTTGTTTTCTAATGAAAAGGTATATACATAAGATTGCTTGAGTGCATGTGTAACAAGAGGGTATCTTGCTAATCTTGTGTGAGTTATTGTTTATTTGTTGTATTAGTTACGCAATGTAAAATTTGTTTATTGTGATTATTTATTGTAATTATTTCTGTAGGACCGTAAAGGCGACTAGAGGGGGGGTGAATAGGCGCTTTCTCGATTTTTCGCCTTAATCAAATTCAACACGCACTTTTCTCCTTTAGTTATGAAAGCTAAAAAGATCAGTAAATGCACAGAGGAAGCCTTGTGCTGAATTCGATTACCCCCTCTCACGATAATACTCAAAAATGAAGAGTTGATCTCACTGGGCGGTCGGACCGGTGTAGTGCTGGCGGTTTGACTGCCTAGCGGTCGGACCGGCGCTCAATTGGCGGTTTGAGTGTCGGGCGGTCGGACCGGCATTGCAAAATCGGTCGGACCGATTTAGTCCAGAGGCAATGCACAATGCCCAAAACCAAAACAAAAATTAGTCCAACTTTTGATTCAACCAATGAAACTTGATCAAATTTGGAGCACACCTCCCTAAGGGTATCTAAGACCTATTTCTAGCGATGATTGACCAGATCCACTTCAAAGAATCTATCTCTTAAGGTTTTACCAAAGAAGTGTTTCAAAACCTAGAAATATGAAAATCTTGATCCAAAATTTGCTTGTGGGGATTGATGATCTAGATGATTCTAAGAGTATTCCCACACATCATAGCAAGGTAAAATCGGTCAATAGACCAAGTATAAACACCCGGATCAAGGAAGCACCAAAATCATCAAAAGAGAGAAAAGGCAAATGAGACTTCACCCTTAAGCAAACATCAATGGATTGATTGATTCAAGATGTTGCTTATAAAGCCACTCCCTCAAGGAGGACAAGAGCTCAATCCAAGAGCATACTCACAATTTTCTTCTTCTCTCCTCTCCTCTTCAAACCCCAACCCTAACAAGGGATTTTGCCAATGAGAGCTTAAGTGCTTGGGATGCTTAGGGGACTTTTCCATCTCCCCCTTCTATTTATAGGAGAGGTTAGGGTTTCTCTCATAGGCTCCCATTAAGGCCCAACACAAATGGGATCCACACACACATCAATCTGTTGAAGCAATCACCTGCTTCACCACGTGTAGGTTGATCAGCGGCTCTCATCATGTCGGCAAGTCTCTCCCGTCCGAATCCCATCGGAACCTCCAAGGCACTTGCACCGACCCCCGCGCCGCTTGATCCAACCAGCTGCAACAAACTGCCTGTTCAATCCATCTTGTCCATTCCGCACCATGCTTGAGTCACACGACCTCACCCGGCATCCATAATCGTTCTGGACCTCAGCTCTCCGAGCGTAGTCCCGATCCACCTCACCGTTGACGTCGTTGACCTGCAAGCCACCTGCACAGCAATAGACAAAGAAATCGTCTCCTGAAACAAGTTCTTCACAACTTGACCCACGTTAACTCAACAATGCAATATACAACAATAAAGCATTGAAACTCATGCATTAAACAACATCAACACACAACAATGCCAAAATGGCCGAAGTCCAAGTGGAAGCCAGTCTGACCGCCCTTCCAAGCCGGTCGAATCGATTTCCCAGCGGTCGGACCGATTCCTTAACGGCGGTCTGACCGCCCCAAAAGACTTAGCCAAAATTCAACTTGAAAATCCGCAACCCTTCTGGAATTTTCAAATGAATAGAATTTTTGACTGGGAGCTCCAAAAATTATGTGACCACATCCAGGAGACTCCCCTCTCATGCCTACACAACCTATTTTTGGCCTAGCCCCAAACTCCATCATCACATGTGGTCGGTCGGACCGGCAAGCATTCTTGGCCGAATCGCCACACCACGGCCGGTCGGCCGTGGCTTGGCCGGTCGGACCGCCAATGACCTGACATCACTGAAGTTTTTCGAAAACGCGAGATTCGTCAAACCAATAATGCCATTGCCAATTGACTCAACACTCTGAGATCATGCACATATCCCCACGATATCCACAATTTCTGTAATAATGGTTTGTTGTAATAAATATTTATTGCAATTATTTCTGTAATAATTGCTTATCGTAATAATTATTTATTGTTGATTGTCATTAATTACATTAATTATGGTCAATTTATTGTTAACTAACATTAGTTGTCATCAAATATCGTTAGTTATCGTCACTTGTCGTGAACTACCGCTAGTTGTCGTCAAATGTCATTAGTTATCGTCACTTGTCGTTAACTATTGTTAGTTGTCGTCAAATTTAATATAAATTTAAATATTTATTCGTTGTAATAAATATTTATTAGTCATCGTTAATTGTCATTAGTTATCATTAAAATATTGTTAATTACGTTAAACGACAACAAATAAGTCATTACTGTCCTTAGAGGCATTTCAAACATCTCATCTCAGAAACTGCAACCAGCCTATCTAAAAGCCAGTCAGTCAAACATCAAATCTCTTCAGCCTAACCAACCATTCAGTACTGCAGCTGTTCAGCCTTACAACCCAATTGAAAGCGGTTTTTTAGAGGAAAAAACATTATCGTTCCAAACAGACCTGGATATTGAGTTGGACCCGGCTAGCTGGCCCAACGGGGAACTCGCCAACAAACGGGCCCTCCTAAACCCCTAATGCAAGCAAAGTAGCAAACGCGGGACCTGTGCTATCCGTGTGCTCCGTCTGATGGGCCGTGGCAAACGGCAAATTTCCCGATTGCACACTTATTCCAGTCGCGTCGGGTCGTCTAGTATTGCCAACCGAGCGCGGGCAACGGCTCACCACACCACAGTCCTGCACCCGCGCTCGCGCCTGCGCCTGAGCGCGTTTTAGGCCGCGTTCGTCCATCCATTCGCCTGCCGCGCGCGCACAGTGGGCACCCGCCGCGCCGTTCCGCGCGCCCTTGCGGCCCATCGACGCCCAACACAATACGCGTTGTGCCGCTGCACTAGCCCCGCTGCGTAGGGCGTGCGATTTGCTCGTAAGCCTTCGAGAGCGGCCCTCTCTTGCTCTTCTAGTTAGACCGGACGAACTATGCGAGTCTGTGGCACGCATGCTTTGGTTTCGTGTTTACTTTCGAATGGGTTCCCTCTGGACTTCGCGTGTGTTCGCCTATTTGCGTGCGCGGTGGTAGTTGTGAGGACTGAGGGGGTGAGGTATGGCTGTGTTGACCAACGATCGGTTTGTTCAGCCCACAGTACGGGAAGCTGCCCTATAGTGCTACAAATTGTGCGCGAGTCCACGTGTACGTACATGCAGTTTTTTTTCCTTCTCATTTAGCATATTTTCTAACTGAAATATCAAAAATAGCTCCCACCCTCACGAATAAAATAGAAAAATAACACTTTTACTATGCAAAAACGCCGCGGTACGCCACCTGCTGTTAACCCAGAGAGTGGTAGGACATGTGACGACCTCCCAGCCGATGGCAGGTAGTCTGTCGCACACCTAAATCGTGGCAGTTAGCTACCGCTAATCTAGTCCGCGGCAGGCCACCTGCCGCTAACCTAGTTCTCAGCAGGTGTCGTGCGCTGGCGGCCTGCCAAGATCTGGGTGCGTGGCAAGCCCCCTGCCACGACGTTTTCACGCAGTAGGGTGTCATTTTTTCTATTTTATTTTAGCAGACTATTTTTATTATTTCGCTTCGGAAAGAGACTAAATAAGCCCCTCCCGAAAAAAAACTCTGCATATGCATGCGTGTACATACAATATAGAGATTCATTTGTCAATGTATAAAGATTCATTTTTTTTGTTTTGCTGGAGCTATGACTTGCGCTTAGACCTGTTCACGGACGACCCGATCCGAGCCCGACCCTGTCCAGGCCGGGCTTGGGAAAGGATTTTTTTTTGGCCCAAAGCCCGGCCCAGAAGCTCGGAAGCCCAAAAATGCAGTTTTTTTTTAAAAAGAAAGTCTATTTTTTAATTCTGGAAATGAATTAAATATTATTTTTATTCTGAAAAAGGATTAAAATAATACACTTAAATAGAAAAAATCAATTCGGGCTCAGGCCGGGCTCGGGCCTGCCAATTTGAGACCAGGCTTTTTAAGCCCGGCCCGCCCCGACATTTGAACAGGTCTACTTGCGCTTAAGGAGGCAGGCACCCGGTGACTCCGAAGATTCGAAACTAGGTGGGACAACACCACCTCTGGACCAACCTCCTGGCGGCTGCTAGCCGGTTCCCTATATAGATTGATAGATTATTTGGTTGGCGACCAAAATCAGGTAAACCAAAATTTTGGTATAACTAAAACCTAGGTAAAACCAAATTTTTGCAAAAAGAATGTTGTTTGGATCATGGTAAAACCAAAATTTGGTGAGTGATTTCCTCGTCTCCAGATTGCCTGCTGTGAGGTTGAATTTCATTGATGTCACCAAAATTGGTAGCAAACCAAACAACAATCAATTTTTGTTGGCGCTATCAATATGTGGTGTGGTTTACAAGGGTACGCTACTACAGAAAATGACATCACCGACGGTTCAAAATCGTTATCACAAACGGTTTTCTGATCTGTCTGACTTTATGTGTCTGTGATGACATGACCGACGGTTCTGAACAAGGAACCGTCTGTGATAGTTTTTTATTACAAAAAAATAATAATAAAATTTGAATATTTCATAGTTGGTACCATCACAGTTCCTAATATAGAAATTGAACCTAGAATATAAAATATAAGGTGTCTTAGACTGAACAAAATACTAAATGTATATGTGAGCTTTCTATCTTCAGAAACTCTTGAACATACATGAAAAAGACACCACTCCCATATAAAAACCTTCCTGACCTCCCCTTTGCGGCTTGTGAGTACCCCGATGCTGCCCATCTTAACCATGGTGTCGGCGAAGTACTGTTGGAAGTAGGGCCCGAAGAGGGTGCTGAGGAGGCCCGAGTAGGAGTCGACGACGTCGACGGTGTAGATGTCGTTGTAGAGCACGGCGACGGAGGTGATGACGGCGAAGCCGTTGCGGATGTGAGCCGCTGCACCCATTTACCATTTACATACATGCACCCATAGGTTGCTACCATGATTGATCGAGTCATCGAGGAAGAAGTTTGTTTGCTTACAGCTGAGGAGGACGAGGTCCTTATCATCGAGGCCTACAGCTGCGAACTTGGATCGAAGCATGTCGACGGAGTCGTGCACATCCAGCAGCATGTCGGCGTCCCGCAGGTTCGACACCCTTCCTAGCATATCCCGCCTTGACTCGGCTATAATATATAAGGACAACGCTAAAATATTTTGCCTCCCGCGCACGCGTTCAAAATTTTTTGAACTCCCGCGCTGCAAATCACAGACAGTTTCATACAAAAACCGTCTGTGATGACATATTACAGATGGTTTTTGATAAGAACGGTCTGTGATAAGTATTTCATCGCATACGGTTTGTATTAAGAACCGTCTGTGAAGTATCACAGACGGTTCGTACTTCACAGACGGTTTGTGGTACAAACCGTCTGTACTATGACGATATATCTTAGACGTAATTCACACACAGTTCTATTTATAAACCGTCTATGATAATTACGTATCTTTAGAACCGTCTGTAATAAGTACAATACGGATGATTCCAAAGAACCGTCTGTGATGAAACGTCTAGTATGACATGTTTTTGTAGTAGTGGTAGCAAACAAAACGGACCTAACTTGTCTATTTAATTACGAGGCAACTGTGCATGTAAATTTATTTGTACAAACTTTAGGCGGGGATTTCTCATCTCATGCTAGAACCGCAGGTTTGCAGAACTCAAATCTTTTATTAAGACAAATATGCCACCAAAACGTTTGGACTAGCCATCGGTGCGGCCCCTAGCCTCTGGTTAAGTGTGTTTCTAGCATTCTAAGAAGCAAATAGTTGGAGAGTTACTAGTAGTCTTCATTCTAGAGATCCATGCATGAAATATCTGCATAAACAAGGGAAGATGGATACATTTGAGTAAGCCCCTCATCCAAGCCAGGAAAGATTCTTTTAATTCTAAAAAGCGCGAGCATATATACCTAAAGATAATCTAGAAAAGTAGAAGCGATATGGTCGGTTCGAGTTAACAATGCATAAAGAAGTCCTCGGATTCCTTGCTCGTTGGCAAGAAGCAAAGCAATTAATTCATATCAGAAATTCAACATGATTCCAATTCCCAACTGGGGAAGGCAGATATGCTCACACAGTCGTGTGAATGTTTCTCCTTGGTAACTAACCAAACCGGAAAACTGAGACAAGTACATGTGCTAGCACCTCCCCCGGTTACAAACGCGCGGAATTGTAAAGATAGATGCTAGCACCGAGCCGCGTCCCTTCCAGCCTCTGACTCCGGCGAGGCGGCGACAGTATCGAATGCTGCGCGATTTGTCAAGATAGATGGGTGATCTTAGGTTATTCTTACCAAGGACGACTGAAAATTTCTGCGTAATATGCTGGTTTTGTGTGTGTGTTGTATTCTTGATTAATGCTTCGATTCAAGATGCCGTAGTGTATGGAGGTCAGGATGTATAAATGTCAATATTTTGATTTCGCACAAGCTTGTCAACACGATATACGTACGCGGGATTTTTTTTTTTCTTCTTGTGTGATAAATCTTGGTTTGGTGCAGAGTATAGAAAGGAAAAACTGACGAGCAGTTGCATACGTAAGGGGAGAGTTTGGTCCTTCGCTCCTTCGGTGCATGTCTGCCGCCTCTGTAGCAGTAGACCTGTTGCCAATTCGATATAGGTGACCATGCTGAAGTAGTTACTGTTGGAAAACCTGAGCCTGACCTGTGGTGCAGACTTTGGCTCATAAGTGGCCTCTTCATCCCTTTAGTCTATAAATAAGGGATCCTCAATCAATATATTAGCTGAGAAGAAAGGAATAAAGAAGAGAGAAAAAGTCTTTATACCTCTGTGTTCATTTACTTTCTATACTTGTGCTGGTATGCGATTCTATTTTTATCTACGAAGTGATCAATCTGACTGGACTTGATCAGCACGATCGACTCCGGCCTCCCTTGTAACATCCTGTTTTCGGTCAATAAATAGTAATTACCTTGATTTCCGATTTTTATTCGAATTTTCAAATTTTGGTTTAAATTTCAAAAACTCCTATTTTCCGTTAAGCTCGGGTTTGTGTTTCAAACCTTCTTTCAAATTTCCGGATTCAAAAATTTCTTTGAATTCTCCATTTTCAAAAAAATCGAAACCCATTCTTTTCTTCTTGGGCCGGTTTTCTCCCGACCGACTCTCTCTTCTCTCCCTCCCGGCCCAGTCGGCCCGACCATTTTTCCCAGCCGGCCCAACCGGGCCGTTTCTTCCCCGAGCCGGCCCATCTCGCCCGGCCCGGCCTCTCTCCTCTCCTCCCCTTTTCCTCCCCTCGCCCCGCACCGACAGTGCCGCCTCCTCGCTCCTCTCTCTCTCTCTCTCTCTCGCTCTTGGGGCCCCTCCGTTCCGCGCCCTGGCCGCCCCCCGCTCGTCCTCTCTCCCCCCGGCCCGCCTCCTCCGGATCCGCCGCTGCGCCGCTCCCAGCCGCGCGCCGACTCCCGCGCCGTCTGTCGACTCCATGACGCGGCTTTTCTCCCCATCTCGCCATTCCCGCCGTCTCCACCGGCTTTCCCTCTCTCCCCCGCCATAAAGGCCGAGCTCGCCTCCTCCCTCTCCCCTCTTGGCTGCAGCTCGGCGCCGCCCCAACCGGTGCCGCGCCCTTCTCCCCTCCCTCGCGCCTCTCGCCCCACTCGCCGCCAGGAGCTCCGCCGAGGCCCGCTTGCCCCCTCCCAGTGGCTAGGTTTCCCCGCCGCGATTCGTCGCCCGTCGCCTCCCCCAACGCCGCCTCCGCTCCGACGCGGTCGCCTCCACCGCTTCCCGCCTCGGCCGATTGCGGTGAGCCTCCCGCGCCGCCCGGTGCCGTCGCTCCTCCCCCTCCTCCTCCCTCCGGCCGTCGATGCCACGGTTGGCCCAGTCGTGACCCATTGCCGCCGTCCCCTCTCCGGTGCCGCCTCCTTGGCATCTCCTCCTCGTCGGCGTTCCATTTCACTGCCCCGCCGCCTCCGCCGCGACCGCCGCCGGCGGCATTGCCTGCAGCCTGCCCTCCCCTCTGTCTCTCTCTCTCTCTCTCTCTCTCCTGTGGTGGCCCGTGCGAGCGTGAGCATCATCAATTGAGTAGCAGCAGTGGTTTTGTGTATGCAATTGAGTTTTGTGTATTGAGATTGTATGTTGATATTGCGTATATTTTGTTAATGCTGTGCAGGGTAGTCGTGGAGCGATGATTGTGATTTGTGTATTGAAGTTTGTATGGCATTTGTGTATTGTGTTTTATTGTAATCCTCGGTCGACAAGTAGCTTTCCATTTTTGGCGAAAATGTTTCCAAAATATTTATTCTCGTATAATTGTGCTACGACTTGCGTTGATTCGATTAACTGTTGTTAATGGTTAACTCACCGATTGTCAAGTACTAGTAGAATTATCATTTTTGCTTTTAGTTGAGAGCTATCGATTAAGAGCGTAATTTGTAAAATCTCGAGAAATCGAAGTTATGCAAATGACCTTCGTAATCGTCTCCGCAATCACGTCAATTTTTGTTAAAATAGATTTATTCAAATTTCCCGCGCTGTGTAAAATGCTTTGAAATGAATTTGTTTTTCTCAAAATATTTTGGGAAGCTATTCGGGATTAACATGTTAATCTCGGTATCTTGCTCGAATAATATCCATTATTTTAATAAAAGCTCTTGTTGTAAAATTAGGTCGCATTGTGTCGTTATCCGATAGGCAAATATCTTGCCCGATCAGCGGTATCCGAAGTGGAGTATCCCTGCAGTAGTTCTTCGACTTTGTTTCCCCCTTGTTTCCCTCGGCAGAGTATCTCCGCCCTTGACTCGTGTACTCAGCTGATCGTTCGACCTTGTCAAACATCCCCGCCTCGCTGAATCTTGTCTCTTCAGCTCGTTCATTGCAAAACTTATTTAAAGTGCTTTGTTTATATTTGATCTTTTGGTAGTTCTTTGGATTTATCTGTTGTTCTTGCTTGTATCGTGTAATTAGGAGTCGGAGTCCAGAAGAAGCAGCGACTCAAGCAGGATCAAGATTCGGATAAAGACGCAGACCCAGAATTCAAGACCCTAGCCAGAGAAGGCCCTGAGTAAGATCGAGGCCGCAATAACCTGACCCAGGCGAGTCAATACTTTGATCATTCCGAGCTTACATTTTAAGAAAACTATATTTATTTAAAATATCAAAGTTGCATGCTTTATTTTCGTAATCAATGATATGTTAAAGCTTAAGGTAGTTAAATGCCCATTTGCTTATTAATTACTTATTAAGCCATCCTTTGATAATTGAATCCAATATTCTTTGTCACCCTAGTAAATATGTGGTAAATATTAGCATAGGTTGTACTTAAGCGACATGCTAGTCTTGCGTAAGTACCGGGACAATAAATGTCCCGATCATCATCCTTTAAACATGAAAAATGGTTTTGGGCAGTCATTGGATGTAGATGACTGATGTGTTGCGTTAATTGGTTTTCCTTCCTAAAACCCTAAACAATTTGCTAGTACCACATCTGGACGGATGGAAAGAGTGGTGGGTGCGGACGTAGCACGAGAATGGTTGGTATGTGGTATGAACCGTCCACATACTGGTGTTTAGAAGTGTGCAAGCGGCATGACTTAATCTTGTCATGATCTCCTGTGTAAAACAAGTATAACCGCAAGTCTGCAAATTGCAACTTGGCTTAGTAAAATTTTTGAACCCTGAATGTCATCCCACAACTGGTGTTTAGAAGTGTGCAAGCGGCATGACGTATGTTAGCTTGAATGGGACACCGAAAATGGTCAAGTTATCAGCTGCGCTAGTCGTTGTGGCCGGGGCCAGCTGCGCTAGTCGTTGTGGTAAGTATCCCGCACAACTTATGAAATTGGCCATAGGGGTGAGATGACGGAAGGGGCAAGGTAGTTTGAAACGTTACTGTGACGATCGCTCAACTACATGACTAAGGAATCATGTGGGGTAATGAGTATGATTATCTCTTGTGGGTACAGTGTACAACCTCTGCAGAGTCTAAACTGTTTAAACAGTCGTGCCTACGGTCAAAGGCGGACATGGGAACTTAACCTGAGTTAGTTCTATTTCAAAAATCTTTGTGGGTGGAACGGAAATATGTTGGGCTCATCTAGCCCCTGTTTTGGATTTTTCCTGGATAGCCTTACCTAGTGTGGATAATCGGTGGAAGTAACCGCTATCAAAATTTAAGCATGAGGTGGAGGTAACCTCTACTGTTATTTAATATTACACTTATTCTCTTTAATGAAAATGCAATTTGTTTAAAATGCTAAGTCGTAGAGATTTGTAATTACGATAATTGAAAATGTTGCTTTAGCAAATAAAAGAACCTGAGCCATCCTTGCCTAAGGAATTCGTGCCAGTTGTAAAAGAAAGTTGTCAGCGCAAGGATCACAAGATAGTTACCCCCAGCAGTCAGCATTTCTCGGCAGCTCATCATTCAGTCAATCAGCAGCCCAGCCACCAAGGGCCCCAATGCCAACTCTGCGCTCCAGCGGGATTGTTTCCTGCACTCCCCGCTCCGCCGATCGATCTGCAGCATTCAACCCGGTAGCCTCCCTTCACTGCTTTACCTGTGGAGAAAAAGGGCACTTTGCCAAGAAATGCCCCCAAAGGAGGCAAGGTCAAAGGATCAACTGTTTCCATTGCGGCAACCTTGGACACCGTATAAACAGTTGTCCCCAGCAGAATCCTGAGGAACCAACAAAGAACGTCATCGTCATCAACCCCAACCCTGACAACGAAGAACCCATCAGGAGTCCCAGCGGAAAGCAAGTTGTACCTACTGAAATTCTACTACTAGACTCAGAAGCCCCGTCAATCGCTTGCTTGGAATGTGGCAAGACAGGACATGTCGCCCAATTATGTCCTCCATTAAGGCAAGATGCAAGAGGAGCATATTTCACATGTGGACAATTTGGACACTATTGCTACACGTGTCCAGTTCCCTACTGTCCCTGTTGTGAGGAACACCATCAATCAGAAGATTGCCCTGTGAACCAAGTAGCATGCACACGTTGTGGAGAAAAAGGACACCTGGCATACCAATGCTGTGTAAACTACCCCAACTGTGATAAGGATCACCAGCCCGGTGAGTGCTCGATGAGTAAAGTCATGTGTTTTCTCTACGAATGTCAAGACCACTGCCCCAAAGATTGCTTCATACGTCCAATCCTGATCAAGGCTGTCGAGTTGCAAAGGACCTGTTTTCAAGTCGCTGCAAGACTCATCACAAATGGAAATGGCAAAGATAACCAATGTCGGACTTTGAAAGAACATCACATAGCAAAAGGGGGGGAGTAGAGAGAGTGAGGTCATGGGAGGCTGGGGTGACGAGGTCGTGGGAGGCCGGCGACGATGAGGCCGGGGCGAGGTGGAGGAGGCCGTGGGTGACGAGTTCAGGGGAGGACGGGGCGACGAAGTGGAGGAGGTCTGGGGCGACAAGGTGTGGGAGGCCAACGACAACGAGGCTGGGGCGAGGCGGAGGAGGCCGTGGGCGACGAGCTCGGGGGAGGCCGGAGCGCAAGGTCAGGGCGAGATGGAGATGGCAGAGGAGGAGATGGAGATGGCAAAGGACGAGATGGAGGACTCTATTAATATAAAGAGATTTTCGGCAGCCCGCCCATTAAGTGCAAATTTTTGTTTTCCCACCCAACAAAACAAAAGTATCAGAGACGGTTTTATACAAAACCGTGCAGTGATGATATGCGTGATGACATATCACATGACGATTCAAACCGTATCATAAACCATCATGATAAACATCTCATCCATGAGCGGTTCTTAATACAAATCGTCTCGATGAGATACTCATCGAGAGGTCGGTTTGTATTAAGAACCGTCTTGATTTCTATAACAAGAATCGATTTTAGATTACCATGACTTGGAATTTTTCTTACTCTATATATTTTGTCATGGCGAGGATCAATCCTCTTAACAAGAATATGATGTCATGTCCCGTATGGCTTAGATTATCTAGTGATTGTAAGTTCTTCTACAATCAATTCGAGCCTCTTAGATTTCTATAACAAGAATTCTAATTACTGTGATGACTTAGATTATCACAAGGGACTACTCGAACTATACATACATACATACATACATACATATATATATATATATATATATATATATATATATATATATATATATATATATATATATATCAAGAGGCGAGGGAGGGATAGCTAATCGTGTGTGTGTGTGTGTGTGTGTGTGTGTGTGTATGAAACCAACTTTAAAGGCACGAGCAGCCACTACTTGGAGACTTCATAGAGAAGAGATCATCATAGACGATTTCATCTACCAACTATTTGTGATACATAAGTTATCATAGACAGTGTCATTTACAAACTGTTTGTGATACATTAGATATCACAAATGGTTTTATCTACAAACCAGACGGTTCTGAGTTAATAACCGTCTGTGATAGTCTGCATCACAGACAGTTCAAAAATCATCTGTGATGACCTCATGGCATTACTGACCCATAAACTCAGACGGCTCATGAAACCATCTGTAATGACATTTTTGAATCATCTATGAAGACCTTTTCTGTAGTAGTGAAAGCTTAAAACTGGAATTTAAATTACTTGAATATAAATACGCATGCAATAAGAATTTAAAATAGAATTTAAATAGTTTAAACTACCAGAATTGAAATATGATCAAAGGATGTAATTTGCCTTACTTAATTAGTTGTTTTCAAACGACGTGGAAATCTGTTTTTCCAAAGTCGTCGAAATCTACAAACGAAAACAAGCCAAATTCAAATTAAAAAAATTTGATTCTGAGATAAAGATATTGAATTTATATGAATTTAGAAATTTGAAATACTTGAATCGGAGCTCAAACGAAGGAGAATGGGCTCTTGGAAGTTTGAAAAGACATGAAATGATGAAATTGGGGATTTTCAGAATTTTTGGAATTATATTTCTAAAGGAAAATCAATTATTGTGTCAACATGACGTCTGTGGCTAGATTAATGAATTTCGGTTGAATTATTTTTGAAAAGGAAAAGGGTTGAGCCACTAACATGTGGGCCCATGTCTTATGGACTAGATCCACGTGGACACCCGGGTCCTCGGTGGATCGTGCGCACAGGAATAGTGCGGCTGCCACGTGGGCTTGACACATAGGCTAGCACAGAGACAAAAGGGGTGAGGTGGCCGTGAGCTGGCGCCAGGTGGCCAAGACGTGGCGGTCACGTCAGCGAGAGGCCGACAGCAACTTGGGTGGCAGAGCTCATGGCCGGCGTCGAGGGGCTCAAAGAGGAGAAAGGAACGTGGTGAGTCTAAGGCTCACCGTGGCGCGAGGGGGTGCTACGAGCAAAGCGTTCGCCGTTGGCGGTGCGATTCAGTTGGAGGTGGCGACGTAGTTCCGTCGGAGCTCTGACAAGGAAAGAGCGAGTAACACGTAGAACGTGGCCTTGCGATACCATCGGTGAAGACCACGTCGACGGAGTATCTTTGCCGGCGGTGCAATCTCCGGTGGGAGTGGCTTCTGCCGTGGGCTTGAAGCTCGAAAATCTGGCGAAAGAAGGCGAGAGAGGAGTGGTGGTTTGCCGGAATGGAAAGAGGAGAGAGTGGGGCACTCCGTGCTTCCATTTATAGTGCCTGAGGGGCAGTGAGCAGGGAGATTGTGCGGTATGGTTGCGCAACGTCTTGCCGAGCAGGGTATGGGCACCGCCGGAGCGGTATGGCTCGGGATGGGCGCGACAGGACGGGGCAGGTGGGGTGCGCTGACGGGAGTGGTGAGGGCGATAGGACAGCGACGGGATTTGCAGCTCTTGTCAGCGGCATGGGCAAGAGGATGGGAGTAGGCACGGCGGGGAAGAAAAACAGGAGGGAGAGGGGGGGGGGAGACGTTGACGCGCGGGTCCGATTGGCGTTACAAGAGGGAGTGAGGAGAGAGAGGACGGGTGGAGCGGGCTGGCAAAGGGGAACGGGCCAGGTGAGTTGAGCAGAAAAAAAGAAAGGCCATGGAAGTTGGGTTTCGGCCCAATTTGATTTTTGGTAGTTTTGGAGGCTTTAACAATTATAGAAATAACAGTAAATTACTTTAGCTTTTTGAAAATAGTAAAAAGAGTTCAAAAATTATAGAAAAATACACAGAAATTCTTTGAATTATTTTGAACTTAATAAAATTATTTCTAACTTAAAGTTGGGTTTTAGTTTTGCACATAAATTATTTTTAGTTTTGGAAAATTGGGAAATGCCTTTTTAATGTCCTGAAAATCCAAGAAATTAATTAAAATTTTCTTTGTAACTTTAAATCCAATAAGAACTCAGTAAACTCAATAAATTTTATTTTTGACCTTTTAAAATATAGGAAATTCAGAAAAAGTAATAAAAACTCTTTTAAATATCAAAAAATCAATAAAATAATAATTTTATTATTGGTAACCGAACTTTGAAATGTTACAGAGGCCTCACAAGAATGTGTTTAACTTCGGTGGATGATTTGTCATATCCAGCAGTTGTGCGAATTGAATATCGCATAAACTCTCACTATTTTCTACGAAGATAATGCAGATTGTGTTGCACAAGTGCAGATGGGTTATGTGAAGAGTCATCTCACAAAGCATATCAACCCTAAGTTCTTCTATGTTCATGAATTGCAAAAGATAGATGAAATTAAAATATTGCATACTAAGTCATGTGAAAATCTTACATATTTATTCATTAGTCATTTACAACATCTAACTTTGAAAGGTGTATACGCTGAATTGGAATGATAAGACTTAGAGAAGTGTAAAATTCAGGGGAAGAATCTGCACGAACTCATTATTGAAACTTGATCATGAAGATCGAGTACCCAAAGAATAAATCTTAGAGATTAAATGAAATTAGGTGGATTGTACTCTTTTCTTCTTGATGAGTTTTCCTGAAGCTTCTCGTCTAAGGTTTTAATGGGGCAATTCGTGCAACACAGTGGATCGTGTATCATGTACTCTTTTTCCAAAAAAATTCTCACTG
This sequence comes from Hsuehochloa calcarea, assembly GCA_036346395.1. Taxonomy (NCBI): domain Eukaryota; kingdom Viridiplantae; phylum Streptophyta; class Magnoliopsida; order Poales; family Poaceae; genus Hsuehochloa; species Hsuehochloa calcarea. The sequence continues at coordinate 37,241,737 of CM070597.1, forward strand.
AGTTTTTGTGAAATTTTGACGAGATATGAACATATCGGATGAGTGCCTAAGGGGGAGTGTTGAAAAAGTGGGCCCATAAGTAGACTCCTCGTCCCTTTAATCTATAAATAAGGGACCCCTAATCATTGTATTAGCTTAGAAGAAAGGAATAAAGAAGAGAGAAGAAGTCAATCATATCTCTATGTTTATTTTCTTTTTGTATTTGTGCTTATATGCGATTCTAGTTTTGTCTGCAAGGTGATTGATCGGATTAAATTCGTCAGCGACGGTTCCTCAACAATTACTTACTTTTGTACAATTGTGAACTTGAGGCAAGCTTGGCAGGTTTTCAGCGTTAACTGGTATGGGCCTTAAGTTCGGAGATGGTGCAACATTATCAGCACGCGAGGTGATCCACCACCAGGCAAGCAGGCGCAGCACCTAACAGGCTAATCTACAGGCAGCACTCTGTTTCATAAGAAAGACCACATCTGTTTCGTATGAAACGAAATGATGATGCGGCACTCAGGCTCTAGAAATTGTCTGCCCAGAGAACTCAAAGGGCGCAGGAGACGAAAAGGGCAGGGAAGGACATGAATCGGTGGGCACGCGGGATGGGGGAGGGTGGTTGCCGCCGCGGGCAGCAGGGAGGCCCGCGGTTTCGTCTGTCCACGGAAAACCGGCGTCGGGGCGTCGGTCGCCGGACGCGGTCGCGGTCGCGACACCACGCGCGACGGGTGGGTTCGGTTCGGCAGGCGTTCGACGGTAATTGGTGCTCGGTTTCAGGCGTCCCGCGAGTACGATGCCGCACATATTCCTTGGGCTTTAACCCTACGGTTGGGGCTTCCGGAAGCACGATTGCGTCTGTTTGCTTGCTTTGCACCTTGTTTTGCCATTGGTTTGGTTCCATGGTAAACGACTTTGCCCGCCCCTGATGTGTCATGCTCATACACCGACGGTACGGGACATATATAAAAATGACACCATGCTAAGGTGAGAGTCCGTGAGCACCAACAATGTCTTGAAACTTGACGATCGTATTCGTAGTAGTGCTCTCCATTATTTCAATAGGACCTAACCGATTTCTCCTCTTGACTTTCTTGGCTGTCTTTTTCCTCTGTTACCGTCCTTCACAGTAACTACCTTTAAACGTGTATATTGCATCAAACAACAAAAGTACTTCTTGACGTAGACAGCCGCCATCTATTCATGTGCTATATAAGGAGTAAAGTCGGTGCACAGAGGATAGGGATAGACGAGAAGTGAGCGACAAAAATATTAAGCACTAGCTTTAGTGATTCATTCTTGTTGTAAACACAATCAATACAACAAACACATGAGCGGGGTTATTATTCTCCTAGGAGAAGGCCTGAATCTGTATAAAATTCATGTGTCCTTTTCTGTGTGGTTTCGCTCCAAGAGAGCCCCAACATTCATTCATAAGATCGATATTAAACCATCGACAGTTGACGCCGTCTATGGGGATACTTCCGATTTCTCCTTTCCTATTCGACAAATTGTCTTCATTTTTAACTCTGATGTTTACATGGTAGGAAAGTGGAATGAGGAGAATTGATTCGATTTAGCAAACTACGCAGAACTTTAAATGGATGCCTGCTACGAGTACGAGTAGAGCATCATTTCGTCTGATGGCAATGTCGTTTCCAGTGATCTTTCACCAGACCTAGATGACCATGTCACGGACAAGATTGATGAGAGAGCTCTCTCCCCCATAACAATACACCCAGATGAGGAACTAGACTCCTCAAAAGGCAAGAGTCCATCTGACCAGGGTTAGGATCGCGCCACGGCGAGTGCAGAGCACATCGATGATTCCCTCCAAATTCAAGCCTGTCTGAGGCTGTCCGATCTTGCACAGTAATTCCTGAAATCTATGATTCCGGGACTCAATCAACACCTGATAACCGTTACCTTTTGGTTACCCCACGAGGTGCATTATCGAGCCTACTTCACCCGCGGATTCGACAATACCTGATGAGGACATCCTTAGCATTGTTCCATATGTTATGTTTAATCTTTGTTGTACTTCAGAACAACATGAACTTACCAAAAGGGCGAAACTTTTACAAAGAAGTATAACATTGAGGTGAATTCATTTCTATCTATTCCTAATGATGTCATTGAAGAGAATAGAATACTACATCATGTCACTACTTTATGTATTATCAGGTTTGAACATTGTGAAGCCTTTGGAACCGAGAGGGAGGAGAGGGAGGCTGGAGCCAAAGTAATGGAGGAGAACCATAGAAGATCAAGGGAAGTTATTTTAAGTTGTCACAACTAGGTATGTTGTCACGACCAGGTCTTGGCCCGAAGTTTGTAGTCATGCAGGGCAGGGAATGCGGTCGAGTCTACGACTAGATGTCGCCATGCGGCGCTAAAGGAGAAGGTCCAAGCAGCCCAAGACTAAGAGAAACAAGTCCAAATCGCGTGGAGGCCCAAGGTGTGAACAATACTTGACGTAAACAATGAGTGACATGAATAGTAATTCGAATTAGAGTTTGCTTCGGTATGTGCAGCCAACCCTAGGTCGTGCATGAGTCGTGGAGGGGCGTCATAAGTACCCTTGCCCTCTCATTTGTATCCCTTAGACCATTATTTTGAGAAATAATAGATTGAAACAAGTTTGCTCTTATTCTTCCATGTTGTCCGAATCAACTTAAAGGGGGAATTGGGAGTTCCAAATTCAGATCGTTCGACCTTTCCGCTGGGAATTAGAAGCACAGTGATTTCACTTGGTGGTCGGTGAAATCAGCATGTGTGATTTGGCAAATTAAAGAGTGCTAACTCTTGCATTAGCAATGGGGGATCACTATGATTCATTAATTCCACGTGGCTATTCGATCCTATGTCGAGAAGATTGGGCGACCCCTTATCAATACCCCCGTAGGGTTTAGCTTCAGTCGGAGACGGTTATAACCTGAAATTCCCCTTCCTGGAGAGGATTGCTCCAAGTCGCGAGGCGTTGTCTTTCGACTACTCCTCGAGTCAGGAGGACTCAGATGCAAGTGGGCATAATAGCACCCAGGAGGTCTTTGTCCTCCCCTCAGATCCTAATCTCTCTGCAAGACGCAGGGCTGGGGTTGCTTCCCATTGCACGCTCACTTCTGTCTCTTGTTCTTCTTTTCCTCCGAGAGAAAAAGAAGGCTATGCGGTCTTTTCCTCACACACTCCTTTTCCTCCGAGAGAATTTTATCTTCTTCTCCTTCTTTTCCTCCTTTTCGGTCATTCTCATTGGCTCTGCAGTCTCAACCTATGGAAGGCTCCCCGCATCACCGCTTTGAACGACCACACCCTGTACGACCCCAACTGGTCGTACATTGAGGGGGTGATTAGAGCTTCTTCTGGGTGGTCGAAACTTGCTTCGACTGGAAATGTAACTTCCAATTTTCCTTTTTGACTCACTTAACAAAAGCAGGAGAAGGAGAAACCGAGAATATCTTATCATAATAATAGAAGGGTACCTTGGCCTTATGCATCTTGTGCTTGAGGTATACAACCACCTCCTGTGTACCCTTGGCAGTTTAATCTGCCAAGAAACAACCGATGGCGGTGGTCGGCCGGGAAGTTGTGCTCGAACTCCCGATATCCTTCTTTTTCTTGTCAATCGCCCCTTGTTCAGAGGAACTCTATCTTCCTCTGAGCTCTCCTCAGCAGACCCATGTCCATCTCAGGGACATCCTGACGAGGTCATAAAACAAGAATCAACAAGTAGTCAAAACTACAAACACTACTCCCTAAAGATGAAACCAATACAAATATTGGTTACCTTTACATGTCTTGTTCTCTCCTCTTCGGATACGACTGCCAAAATCTGAGGAGCTCCCTCTATGGTCATAGGGGCCTTCTCACAGATAAGTTTGACCCGATCGTCAACCTCTTTCTCCGACAAATCTACAAGCAGGAGAATATGATTAAGGAATGTGCTTAAATCACAAATTGACAAAAGCATATTAGTTATATCAATATCTTCCTTGTAGTCCCTGATCAGATGATTAACTCCGGGTAGTCCCACATGGGATGTGCTCGATCTTTCATGGGGCTGATACGGTGTGTGATGAAATCCTTCACTACATGTCATCTGGTTAGCCCTCCTTCTCTCAAATCATTGATTGCTTGAATGAAGGGGCTAAGCGATCGTAGTTATCTGAACCTGAGTCCCAAGAGTTCTTCTTCTCCGTAGGCTTACCTTTGAAGTAGAGACTGTCTCCTTTGGTAAGGGTCCAGTAGAACCACTTCTACCTCCATCCCAGCCACGACAACCTGGTGAACATGAGGATATACTCTTTCGACATCCCGTCATGAAGTTGAAAACCACAACTGTCGGCAATCTACCGATGCTTACCCATCCCATAGTAGTACCTGAAGAGGTCTAAATTTGGAGCGATTCCTAGATAGGCACCACACTGCTACACGAACACACTCAACATTGTGATGGAGTTGGGAACATAGTTCACAAACTCCACCTCAAAGTGTTTGAGCGCGATAGGTAGGAATGGGTGGCATGGTAGTCAAAAACCACATTTGTAGTACACTTGTAAGATAGGAATCGTTCCCTCCTCCGCCGATGTCCAATGCAGCTCCTCAGCATTAGTCTATTTCACGAGGGCGTGCATCGGAATCTTTTCCGCAGAAACGAGTTGTGATCTTCGTGACATCCATCTCCGATTTCTCCCACTTCGACACAACTCCGCCATCTCTTCAGAAGTTCATGTTGGATTAGAAGATTTGTTGTGGATTTGGAAATTTGGAGAGAAATCGCGAACTTGGTTGGCGACGAAGAGAACAAGGGCTCAGGAATAGTTGAAGTAAATAGGGAAAGTAAAAACCATAAGTTACTCCTCGGTAAATACTGATAGCCGTCGGTCTGAGTAAACGATTGTGGAATACTAACAGTTACAAATCCCTTCGGGAACCGCACCCAACGGATAAATTTTGCAAGAAACGATTGGCATTCTTTTTTCTGTCTATTCAGGAAAAGGAGTTTTTTTTACAACTCAAGTAAAATTACCTATTTGATCGAGTCAATTTCTGGTCAAACAAGATACCAGTCGGAAAGACATTACTTTCGACCACTATCCAATGACCTCCTTTTCAAGTTACTTTAGAAAAACTACTATTTCTCTATGTCTCAAGAATAGGAGGAGAAGGACACAATATACACCTGTGTAACATCCCAAAATTTTATTTATGATTAAAAATAGAATTTAATTATTTTCATGAATTTGTTGGAATTTTAAATGCTTTTCCCTATTTATGTTAAAGCTAAAATAATTTATTTGCAAAAGTAAATACCAATGTTGGGTTGAAAATAATTTTATTAAGTTCAAAATGTATCAAGAAATTTTTGTAACTTTTTTCTAGATATTTTGGACTCTATTTGCAATTTTCTAAATCCATAAATGTATTAATTCAATTTCTGAAATCATTAGATCAAAATAAATCCAAAAAATCTCTTTTGGCCGAAACTCTCCTAGCCCGATCCATTTCTCCCCACGCGTGGCCCATTTTCCGGCCCGGTTCCTCCCGCGCCGTGCGCGCTCTACGTGCGCCCGCAGGCACCCTCGCTGCACTCCCGCACGACATCGCGCCCGGGTTCTCCCCCTCCCCTCTGGCTTTGAGAAGCCTCGGTGCATCTTCCCTTGCTCTCATCCCCACCATCTCTCCTCTCCCTTCTTCTTCCTAGAAGCAAAGCCAGAGCCGAGCTCCACTACCGCCGTGCGCGTCTGTCGTCGACTCGCCGCTCCGGTAAGTCTTCGCCACTTCCATCGCGTCACCGTGTGCCCCAACCCCCTATACTCTTCCCCCACCTCCCCTCTTTTTCTCCGTCACTATGCTTTCCCTCCATCCGATTTTATTTTGGTTTTGCGTGCCTAATCTTCGTTCTACTTCTCCTGGTACGCCAGCAGCTGCTCCTCTCTGGTTTCTTCGGTGGCATGGTCTTTTGCGTGTTGTCGCGCGCCCTTCGTTCCCTCCGCTGCTTCCCCTTCTCACTCCTCCTTGCCTCCCTCTCCAGGCTACTCCTCCACCACTAAGCCCCCCTTCCCACCGCCTCCCTGCCGCGCACACCCTCCACCTTGCCCGCATCTGTAGTCGAACCTCCTTTGACTAGGTAGTCGTGACCTTCCGACTGGGTAGGCATGTAGTCGAACCCCCCTTCGACCAGGTACTCGCCTCCTTCGACCTCCTTCGACCACCCACGACCACTTTCGACCATCCACTCGATTTCGACCAGCCCACTCGGTTTCGACCAGCCACTCGGTTTTGACTAGCCACTCGATTTTGACCACTCACTCAGTTTCGACTAGCCACTCGATTTCGACCGCTTAGACCCACTCGCCAGAGCTTCTTCTCCACACGCTAGCCATGCTCCGAGCGCCAGAGCACGCTGGCGGCCATGCGTGTCTTGGCTCCGTCCATGTGAGTTCACGCCATCACACCACCGCCACCGCCCTCACCACCCAACCCGGCGCTGTAATACCCCGAAGGTGATTCGGCTTATTAGAAGAAGTTTCGGAAGAGGGAGCTAATCGAAAAACCAGAATCATCTTTTCACCGGGTTTTCGTGATTTCACGGCAGCACTGGGCTGGGCCACGGCCAGAGGAGCCCATGTGGTGGCTGGCCATAAGGGGGTTCCACCCCAAACCCTAAACTCCACATTTCTCTCCCCCTCCCCCCCTTTGGAGCCGCCGCCACCTTTCCCCATTGCTGTGCGCCGCCTTGTACATCGATTTTGGATAAGATGCGTTCGTTTTCTGTCCTGTCCATCTCTTAGAAAGTTGTAGGTATTGTTCTTAGCTTTCCATATCCACCGAGATTACGTGATTCCTCCTTACGGTTTAGGAGATATGATTTTTTTAGTGCGCGCTGTTCTGTCTGTCTGACGAGAAGGATCTGTCGGCTTGATCCTAGGTTTTGATTTAGTTAGAGGCATTTTCAGAACCTCCACCCAAATAAGTTATTGTAGCCCTTTAAATTATCTTTCACAGCTAATAAAGATAATCTCCATTGGATCTGTATAATGAAAGTTATGATATTTTCTTTACCACTGTTCTGAATTCTGGGCAGATAAATGTTAGCGTTTTCATCTATTGTTTAGACTACTGTAGAGGCCGAATCTGGGGTTTTGCCCTTCTAGAGTTTTATTCCTGGGAACGTTAGCTTTCTTTTGAAACCAAGATCAGGAACATCCGATCTGTAGTTTGGGAGATATGAATTTTTGATTGCGATCTGTTCAGTCTGCCTGAAAACTTGGGTCAGTAGGTTTGTCCCTCGGTTTTGTTCAAATTAGGGGCCGAATTAGAACCTTCACCCAACTAAGTTATTTTAGTTCTCGAATTTATCTTTCCAAGTTGATAAGGAGCATTCTCATTGGATCAGTAGGCTAAAAGTTACGCCGTTTTCTTTATTACTGATCTGTATTCTGGACAGACGTAGATGAGTTGTGTTTAACTGATAATTAGCCCTCTGTTTTGGCCGAATCAGGGGATACCGTTAACTAATGTTTTGTAGCCTGATCAGTTAAGAATCAGTGAGCACTGGTTTCATATATTTTAGAGTTACATACAATTAATGGTGAATTTTCTCGTACGACTGCCAGAAGTTAGGTAATCTGGACTTTTTGTGTAGAGGATCAAATTGAACCTTTTGTTTGGTTGGTTTGGTTAGAGATTGTGGGAGGGCACGTGTAGCACTGTCGTACTCGGTTGTCCTCATATCGATCATTTTATATTGTAGGCGGTGAAGCGGTGAGTGGAGGGTACCTCGATTACCTCCCAAACCGTTCGCGTGTGCAGTAAGTAACTTGTATACTATGATTGATGCATTATGTGATGTGTGAATGAATGATTATATTTGTCCGTATTTGTAGATGAATGCCATGCGTATCTTTTCATTTATGAGTACTATTCAATCTTGCCATGGGATCACATCATGACATGCATAAATTACCTTTGTAAGACCCATCAATTCCAAATGGGCACTTGAAAATCCCATCAATTCCGAATGGGTGCGTGAGTCCACCATTCCAATGTGGGCCACGTTGGACGGCCGTATGAAACGTTCTTCATACGGTTACTTTAAGTGAACACCGACGGTGTTTCACTCGCTATCTGCGTATATCTTTGCGATATGTCCAATTCCTTCAATGCATCATTTCACTTCATCCATTCATAAAGTTGTTTCCAATCAATGTTCAAGTTATGATTGTGATAAATTGTTCATGGTATGTTTGATTGTTACATACAAGTACTTGCTGAGTATTTGGCTCATTCTTGCTTTGTTATTTTATTTAGGTAAATGACAAGGAAGAATGATCTCGTGGAGGGTAGTTCAACACGATGCACTCACTACCATAATCCAAATATTTTGAGAACTTTTATTGTCGTTATTTATGTCTTGTGTTGAATTGTAATAAGCCATTTTGGTCATAACTACCGTATCCTCTCGAATTGTTTATTTCCATTCCGTTGATTAAACTTGATGATGAATCCTTGTTTTCGTATATCCTTATTAACTCCTTCACCTTGTCATGCTTTTGATGTTATTATTCTAAAGAGTAGTGATTGTAGGTGACATCTTGACTTCCTTATAGTCGTGGTGTTACAGGTTGGTATCGAGCGGGCTTTAGGTCCGTGGTTCATTCAAACATATTAAATTGACACACTTTGTGCACATTAGGAGGGTTGGGTAAACTGTTGCTTCCGCATTTCAATTGTGGTGACTCGAGTATTGAGTCGTTGTTAAATTGTGTTGTGTTATGATGTGTTAATCCATGATATGATGTGATAACCTCTATCTATGAAATTATTCTATGATCGTCATGAGATGATCCGATATATATATATATATATATATATATATATATATATATATATATATATATATATATATATTCATAATTGATTGCATTAGTTATGCGTTTCGCTAGCGGCGTTGATCGATTGAGTTCGTTGTTGATGTCACAGGTTTTGCCAGCTACACCACTGTTTGTAGTATGATATTAGAGAACTTCTTACCTCTGCTCCATAAGCTCTGTATTGAGCATGAGCTCATTGATGAACTTGTTGCCTTTCTCGAATCGATATCCGTTTTACGTTGTGGTTCTGGCGATTCGTGAATTCTTTTGAAATTGGGGTTTTAATGAAGAAGGCAAGCTCGGCGGTTCTACGATTCGTTCTTTGAAACAAATATTGCCCTTTCGACTATTGTGATATTTACGCTCCACGTGAGTATAGTTCAAATGCAAGATTCCTCTTTTCACAAAGACTTGTTTTACCCCTATTGGGAAATTTAACTCATTCATTCGTTTGGAATCTCGGTATTGAAAACTTCTTTTGCAAGTTCTTTATCAAGTGTGTATTGATCTTGCATATTTCTCTTGAGTCGCTTTAGTAAGTCGTTCTCTTCCTTGATTTTCGAATTTGACAAATTCTTGTCCGGTGGTGATTGATGAATTTCTCTTGGGTTCATGATTTTGGTAGACGAGTTTAAAAGGCTTTTAATGGTACTCCAAAAATATTATTTTTTTCGATTGTCGAATTGCTTTTACTCTGAATGATCTTTGTAAATTGGCAACATTGATATTTTCATGGTTGTTCTTTCTTTCTCATTGGAAAAGAGCGCTCATTTACTCGTTTGATGGTTTGCCTAATGAGAATTCTTGTTGCAAGTTCGTTAACACGAAAGCTTTGGCTCAATGTATTCCTTTTGGAACCCTCGCTTGTTGAAATTTGATGCATCTCTTTTACGAAGAAAAGCGTTAAAATCCTTTTGGAGTGCTTGGTTATGCTTAAGTCGGAGTTGTACCCAAACAAAGATTGTGGGCTACGGGTTTCTATTAGACCCTATTTGTTTTTCAAAATAGTTTCTTGCCTTTCAATTCTTTGAGCTCTCATTCTTGTTTGTGAACGTTATTTTTGACAAGATCGATCTCCTTATGTTAGCCCTATCTCTCTTGTTGATAAGGGCAGCTCGGTTATCCGTTTGTGATTCGGAGAATGAAAATTTTCTTTCACAAAGTTCATTGAAGAAATTTCGACTATGTTCATTTCTTTGGAATATTTGGAGTGTTGGAGTTTAGAACCTCCTTTGGAAAAGAAAAGTGTCGAAACCCCTTTCTCTAGAGTTTTGAAGTCTTTGGGTGTGACGTTTGTTCAACTTTGTGGTTTTCGTGCGAATTCTTTTCTAGAACAAGTTGTTATTATAATTCCATGTGATCTTTGAAAATTTTATGACCCGATTTATCATGTTTCCTTTAGAAGGTTTATTGACACGATCAAGAATGTGAGAGTAAGGTTGATTCTTTTGTAGAGAAAGAAGTTTGACCACCTTCTTGATGTTTCCAAAATGATTCAATTTGAGTTTTGTGTTCATGACCTATTGGAGGTCCCAGTTTATTATGATAAGCGAAGTTTGCCACGTAAAGCGATTTGTGCGAGAGTTATAATGGTTCTTGATGATGTGATCGTTTTGATCTTGAATGATCGTTGTTCTTATCTGTAAAGATCGACATTCTCTTCTTGTGAGGCTCATGTTTTCAATTGTGGACTCCACCTATGTTCAATGAGTTCATTGCGTAATTGGTTTTCCTCTTGGTTCTGTGTTCACCGCGAGTGGTAAGCAATTCTCTAGTTGGTGAAGATCGTTTCTATTTGCCTCTTCTTTTGAGAAAGAATCAACCCATTCTTTCCACGTGGGTCTTCAAATACTTTCTAAATGTTGTAGCGAGTTTGATGTTGATACATGTGGAAATTTGATCGCCCTTGGTGATATCGCTTAACATGAGAATACTTGAGTTTAGTTTTCGTGACCTTTTGGGAGTTCATGAATCATCTGAAACCGAAAATATTTTGGGTAACTTGAGGTATAGGATTATCCTATTGCTTCTTAAGAGTTTCGTGTGATTTAGCCCTAAAGGCTCCTTGGTTTGGGTTAAGCTAAGAGAGGTTACAATCAAAGTAAATTATCGTCGATTAGTTGAGAATCCGCTTGTTTTCCCGAAGTCTTGTAAAGGAAATGCTTGAATTTTGTGGTGAAGGCATTTGGATCTCATGTTTCATGAGTAGATGAACTGTTAGAACAAATTTGGCGGGTTGAAAAATGTTATTGGTTCTTAAGTAGTTCCGTGGATTGGACTAAAGAACTTACCTTGTTCATGTGGCAAGGTGTTATTCGTTCAAGGACTAATTGTTGTGTTAAAGGAAAGGGCAAGAGAAGTAGTCATTAGTCCGAGTCAAGTTTTGTAACTTGAGGTTTTAAAACATGCCTAAATTTTACGCCCTTTTCACTCCAAAGATTTGAGTTTCAATCGTAATGCCGTTTTCTTATCGGTTGTTGTTTGCTATTATCTTCTGAGGAATGTGTTCCCTCAACTACGAACTTAGTTTTCGTTTTCTAAGATCACCTTTAGCAGAATATTTCTTTTGGTTTCTTGGCCGCCGTGGTGAGCAACGCTTCCCTGTATGAATGAACTTGTTTTTGTTCGCCTCTTCCTTTTGAGAAATGATCACAGTTTCGTGTTGCAAAGTGTTTGCAAGGTGAAAGTTTGGCAACTGTTTGGTGGTGGATGAGTAATCGTAGCGACGATATTTTGCTACCAAGTTATCGGAGGAGTAGTAGAATGTGAAATAGTTTTGATCTGTATCCCTTGGAGGGAAATTGATTCACCTGAGATGTTTGACTTCGAAGTAAGTCTGAAAAGTGTTACTGATTACACACGTATAGTGAAATTCTAGAACTTCAATTCAGGATTGAAAGGTTGATGATTATCGGAGGTATGGAAACCTTCATTGAATTTTTAGAGTAACGCAATTGGATAGCATTGCGAGATGGTGTGGGTGATTTCTGATGATGTCAATGAGTGAGTATGTTAGTATGGTGGTAATGTTGGAGATTTAATTCGATGATTTCACAATCGGTTATAAGAGCAATCCGTTGTAGAGGTTTTGGAAGTTGGATCTGGGCTGTGCATTTTTATGCTAGACCATTGGTCACGCGATGATTGTGCGTAGAGGAAGTGGGATAATAGAGTTTCCTAAGCAATGAATGGTCATTGATAGAACTCTTCTGATGTAATACATGTCCGTGCGTGCTAAGGATCTTGAATTGTTGTTATTGGAAATTGAAGGTAATGTGATTGCGTGGTGCCTACTACTGTGGTGTTATGGATGCCTTCAATCAAATCGATTTTGTATTACCTAGAGTATCCTAGATTTCATAGAGTCTCTTCACAATGGTGTGGATGATTTAATTCGGTTTGAGCATGATTTGAGGATATTTAACTAAGAGGTTTAAGCTCGTGTGGTATGCGATGATCAAATTCCAAGGTTCGAGAGAAATTTTATCCCTAGAAGAGAGAAACGTGGAAAGTAATGTTCATCGGATAATTAGGTGTTTTCTTGATTCTCGTTTGAGTTTGGTATTGTTGACCGGTGTTTTCTGCAATTTGAGTTGAGGCTGTGTTGGCATGTAGATTCTTTCCAATTCAGACAAACTGCCAGTGTTTGGTTTGGACGTTCCAGTAATTTCTCCTTTGGTTGTAGTGGTGTTCATTTGTAAACTGCCTATTTAGAAAATGGATTTGTTTTGAGATGAATTGTCAAATTTGGAATTTAATCTTTTGGTGGAGAGTTAGCATTGAGTGGACGCGATGAGGACTCTCTATTTTCAATTGGATTCTCTTCGTTTTCGAAAGTTGCAGAAATTAGAAAGTTGGTATTTCGTTTTGACCGTCTCGGGTATACGCGCGAAGTACACAACGTCGGGTGTGTTCTGGTGCTGAGTGGGCAGCTGAACCATTCAAGGTTCGAGTTTTAGTTTAAGACGTTGACCATCGAGTAAGGTCTTACCTTCGATCCTCTTCTGATGAGTGTACCTAGAAAGTTCAAGTTGATTGTTAGGTCAGACGTTGCTTCACATCTTTGCTTTGTGGTTTCTCTATTCCGAGAGAGGCCACTTGGGAGATAGAGTCTCGCATGCGCGAGCAGTATCCAGACCCGTTTGTTTCTGGTACAGGTTAAATCCGTTGATTTCAACTCCTTGAAAATTCGTTCTGGTATTAGTTGCCGGTTAGAATTCGAGGTCGAATTCCGTTAAGGGGGGTAGAATGTAATACCCCGAAGGTGATTCGGCTTATTAGAAGAAGTTTGGAAGAGGAGCTAATCGAAAACCGAATCATCTTTTCACCGGGGTTTTCGTGATTTCACGGCAACTGGGCTCAGGCCACGGCCCAGGAGGGGCCCATGTGGTGGCTGGCCATAAGGGGGGTGGGGTTCCCACCCCAAACCCTAAACTCCACATTTCTCTCCCCCTCCCCCCCTTTGGAGCCGCCGCCACCTTTCCCCATTGCTGTGCGACGCCTTGTACGTCGATTTTGGGTAAGATACGTTCGTTTTCTGTCCTGTCCATCTCTTATAAAGTTGTAGGTATTGTTCTTAGCTTTCCATAGCCACCGAGATTACGTGATTCCGCCTTACGGTTTAGGAGATATGATTTTTTTAGTGCGCGCTGTTCTGTCTGTCTGACGAGAAGGATCTGTCGGCTTGATCCTAGGTTTTGATTTAGTTAGAGGCATTTCCAGAACCTCCACCCAAATAAGTTATTGTAGCCCTTTAAATTATCTTTCACAGCTGATAAAGATAATCTCCATTGGATCTGTATAATGAAAGTTATGATATTTTCTTTACCACTGTTCTAAATTCTGGGCAGATAAATGTTAGCGTTTTCATCTATTGCTTAGACTACTGTAGAGGCCGCATCTGGGGTTTTGCCCTTCTAGAGTTTTATTCCTGGGAATGTTAGCTTTCTTTTGGCACCAAGATCAGGAAAATCCGATCTGTAGTTTGGGAGATATGAATTTTTGATTACGATCTGTTCAGTCTGCCTGAAAACTGGGGTCAGTAGGTTTGTCCATCGGTTTTGTTCAAATTAGGGGCCAAATTAGAACCTTCACCCAACTAAGTTATTGTATTTCTCGAATTTATCTTTCCAATTTGATAAGGATCATTCTCATTGGATCAGTAGGCTAAAAGTTACGCCGTTTTCGTTATTACTGATCTGTATTCTGGACAGACGTAGATGAGTTGTGTTTAACTGATAATTAGCCCTCTGTTTTGGCCGAATCTGGGGATTCCGTCAACTAATGTTTTGTAGCCTGATCAGTTAAGAATCAGTGAGCACTGGTTTCATGTCTTTTCGAGTTACAGACAATTAATGGTGAATTTTCTCGTCGACTGCCAGAAGTTAGGTAATCTGAACTTTTTGTGTAGAGGATCAAATTGAACCTTTTGTTTGGTTGGTTTGGTTAGAGATTGTGGGAGGGCACGTGTAGCACTGTCGTACTCGGTTGTCCTCATATCGATCATTTTATATTGTAGGCGGTGAAGCGGTGAGTGGAGGGGTGCCTCAGTTACCTCCCAAACCGTCGCAGCGCGGCAGGCAAGTAACTTGTATACTATGATTGATGCATTATGTGATGTGTGAATGAATTATTATATTTGTCCGTATTTGTAGATGAATGCCATGTGTATCTTTTCATTTATGAGTACTATTCAATCTTGCCATGGGATCATATCATGACATGCATAAATTACCTTTGTAAGACCCATCAATTCCAGTATGGGCACTTGAAAATCCCATCAATTCCAGAATGGGTACGTGAGTCCACCATTCCAATGTGGGCCACGTTACGTGAGTCCACCATTCCAATGTGGGCCACGTTGGACGGCCGTATGAAACGTTCTTCATACGGTTACTTTAAGAGAACACCGACGGGTGTTTCACTCGCTATACCGGTATATGCTGCGATATGTCAAATTCCTTCAATGCATCATTTCACTTCATCCATTCATAAAGTTGTTTCCAATCAATGTTCAAGTTATGATTGTGATAAATTGTTCATGGTATGTTTGATTGTTACATACAAGTACTTGCTGAGTCTTTGGCTCATTCTTGCTTTGTTGTTTTATTTAGGTAAATGACAAGGAAGAATGATCTCGTGGAGGGTAGTTTAACACGATGCACTCACTACCATAATCCAAATATTTTGAGAACTTTTATTGTCGTTATTTATGTCTTGTGTTGAATTGTAATAAGCTATTTTGGTCATAACTACCGTATCCCTCTGAATTGTTTATTTCCATTCCGTTGATTAAACTTGATGATGAATCCTTGTTTCCGTATATCCTTATTAACTCTTTCACCTTGTCATGCGTTTTGATGTTATTATTCTAAAGAGTAGTGATTGTAGGTGACATCTTGACTTCCTTATAGTCAGGGTGTTACAGGCGCATCGCCTATTCACGCCGTCGCCATTCCTGTCAGATTGCCCGTACTTAATCGCCTCTATGCCCTCACTCTGACTTTGTCGATTCTTGTTCCTAAATTCATCTGAAGTTGGTATCTTTATTTTGGTACTAATTTTATTATTATTTTATTTGGATTTATCTTTATTTGGCTCTTTTTCGCATATACATTTCGACGACTTTGGAAAACCGGATTGTGACGCCGTTTGAGAACAACAACTAAATAAGCAAGACAAGTTACATACTTTTATCATATTTCAATCCTAGTATTTTAAATTATTTAAATTATGTTTTGAATTATTATTGTATGTGTATTTATATCCAAGTAATTTATATTCCAGTTTTAAGCTTTATAGTTATTCCCAATTCCTTTGTATGTACAATTATTATCGAGAGAGGTGGCAGGGAGAATATTTCCAAATGCGATATTTTGGAGTTAGAATTTATTGGATATTAGATAATAAAAGTAGATTGTTGATAGATGTTTGATGATAGAGGTAGATTGTTGATGGATGTCGGATTAATAGATGTTGAATTATAGAAATATATAATTATTGATATTGGATTATTGAGATTGAATTATAGAAATAGATTATGGCTGGATGTGGGATTATTAGAAATATATGATTGTTGGATATTTGATGTTGAATCATAGACATATATTTTTATTGCATATTGGATTGATGGATGTTGAATTATTAGAAATACAAGATTATTGATTATCAGATTATTGTTGGATATAGAAATGAATGTTGTATATTGGATTATTGGAATAGATTGTTGTTGATTCGATGGATGTTGGATTCTAGAAATAGATTATTGATAGATGTTGAAGTTTAGACATATATTATTATTGGATTGATGGATGTCGGATTATAAAACTAGAGGATTGTTGATCATTGGATTATTGGATATTGGTTTATGGTTCTCATATTGATGGTTGACTTACTGACATTGGAATTGACAATTCTTGGACACCAAACCCTCACACCTTGTCACCCTAGATAAAACTCTATTAATACAATAATATTGATGAGATGCTTTTGTTAAGAAATGTGCTTAGACAAGCTTAGACCAAAAATATTAAATTTAGGGAACTTATCCAAATATTCAACTATGATTTAACTTGATGCTAGGGAATTCTTTTACCATAAAATTTTTGAAGATGATTTAACTTGGAAAATAAAATAAAAATTGGTTTGGACTTGGGTGAAATGAATGTTTGGATAGTGCACGTTGATGCACGAAATCGAGTCATTTCTATGATCGAGACCCATGAGTTTTATGGAAAGTCACCCAAGTCAGTTAAAGACCGTTCTTTGAGCCGCATCTTGCTAAGCCTCATCGTACTACCACATGTCATGTGTGAGCGGGACTTGGCTAACTAATTTACAATATTTCACAGTGGTTGTGCCATCTGGTTGAGTGGGTGTCTGAGTGACTTATTATTCCCATTTGGCGTAAGAAGGAGCTTCCGGCGGTGAGTCCAAAGGAAGCGAAACCTTAGCGGGCATAACTATGTTGGGATGATGCATTATAAATGCCTTGTGATAATGACTTAGTTGCACATCTTCGGCAGTGTATCAGACGGATATTATAAGTCAATTATCTCTTGTGGGTAAAATTGTACAACCTCTGCAGAGTATAAAACTATTCGAATAGCCGTGTCCACGGTCATGGACATGCTAAGCAAAGCCACTCACAATTAGACTTTGATTTTGTTTTCAAAAGATTTTATCAAACGGTTTTGGATTGCGTATCCAATCGGAAAATTGGGCGGGTTGCCATGTGATAGGAAGGTATCCTTCACCACTCTTGGATGAATGTTATCAGACTATAAAACTGTCTTTTAAAAATGATTTCTAATGTAGAATAATTGCTTTGGAGCTTAGTACAGGTATTTAAAAATAAAATATTGCTTTATGCAAATTCAACCTTATAAGCCTTCCATTGATATATCCCTGCATGTATTATAATTCTGTTATTGCGTGTAACTTGCGGAGCACAGTTGTTTGTGTTCACTCTTGCTTAACAAATGTTGTTCAGAGGAGAAGAACTTTGCAACTGTAACATCCCAGCCCAACATTGAGCTTAGAATGCCACTAAACTACTATAACCATCTAATTTACATCAACTTACTATAAAATTTTAGCAAGCATAACAACATTTAAACCCATCCACGGGTCGCATTAACACAAGCATAACACTATGACAATCATAGATAAATTAGACCTAGGAGCATAGCAAAATAATAAATCAAGATTAACATAAACCAAGCATCTATGGTTATTCAATACCATCATGTCCTAGATATAAATATTCATGTTATTCTAAAAGTTTCTCATGTCCAATGAATCAAATAATTGGGTGAAGTGCATGATTCCAAGTGCGCTAGCCCTTCCCGAGTAAAACGTCATCACTGGTCCCCTAAAAACAACAATAGAGCAAGAATGAGTCCAAAACTCAGCAAATACATAATAAAACCATAAACAATAGTTTATTATCCATAATCAAAGTTATCATCATCATCCATTTAGTTAATGCCATTGTCATTCTCAAACAACCAAGCCATATTCCATATAGGTAAAGTTGCACAATTTAACAAATTACTTAAATATGCGAATGCACTAACATGCTCATGCTCATATGCATCTCATCAGCTGATACCGGTATAGCGGAGTGTTCACCCGTCGATGACACACTCTATCCTTCACTCCCGTGAAGTCCCTACCGAAGTAGGATTTCATTCTGAGCACTCCGGATTAGTCATGTATCTTTCTCACCGACCTCACCGGAATAGTTACATGACTTTCTCACCGACCTGGCTCGTGCAACTCCTGTCATGATGAATGTAAATGATGCAACATCTTTATTTATTCATCAACATAGTCCATCTCATTAACTCAATATCTCCCCCTCATTATCTCAATATCATAATCTCATTCACTCAAGGTCATCAATATCATGTATAAGAATAAGCTGAACGAAAGCATAATAAATAGCATGATAAGTAACAACAATGATCATGGTGAACAACCCATTGTTCACCACTCTACCATGTACTTGCCTTCCGCGCTGTGACGAGTTAGGAGGCAACGACGAATTTCTCCACTCCCTGCCCCACCGCCTACACAAATATTCATTCGAAATAAGAATAACAAGACAGGATGTGGCTACAAGTGTTTTACCATAACCCTCTATCTAATCAACAAAACCAAAAACTCAAAATGACGAATTAACTAATCAGCCAATATCGCCCTTCCGAACAGCAGTACGAGAAAATCGTAATTAAATATCTGTAACTCCGAATGACTTAAAACCAGTGCTCAAATACTCTTAATGTAACAGGCTACGAAACTCTAGTTGGTGGGGTTCTTTGATTCGGCCAAACTAGTGGTCTAAACAACCGTTGAAAACCATTGACAGACATCTGTCCAGAATACAGCACAGCAGTAAATAACATGGCATAACTTTCACTCTACAGATCTAATTGAGATGATCTTTATCAACTATGAAATATAATTTCAAGGGCTACAAAAACCTAGTTGGGTGGAAGTTCTGAATCGGACTCTAACTAGATCAAAACCGAGGGGCAAACCAACAGTTCCAAATTCTCAGGCAGACAGGACAGCGCGCGATTAAAAATTCATATCTCCTAAACCGTAAGGCGGAATCTAGTGATCTCGGTGCCAAAGGAAAGATAACGACATCAGGAACAAAACTCTAGAAGACTAAAATAACAGATTCGGCCTCTAAATAAATGATAATGGCCCGAGAAGAAAATCTGCCAAATCACGTCAGCTCTCCTGGACAGTCGCGGTAAAACTACCATATCTCCTAAACCGTAACTCCAAATCAGATGATCTCGGTGCCAAAAGAAAGCTAAGACCAAGGGCTACAACTTTCTAAGAGGTGAGAAGATCAGAAAACGTACGGAACTTACCCAAAACGGACGATCAACAGTGGCACAGGGAAGAGGTCGGGAGAGGCGGCGGCTCAAGTGGGAGGAATGGGGAGAGGAGGAGGGGATTAGGGTTTTGGGGGGTGGGAACCCCCCCTTTATGGCCGGCCACACTTGGGCCCCTCCTGGGCCGCGGCCCAGGCCCAAGTTGTCGAATAAAAGCAGAAATCCCCCTTTATTTTCAGGTATTTTTCTCTTCTTTTATTGCCTTTTCTTCTCCTGGCTAAATTCCTAATTACCTGATTAAATTCCGGGGTATTACATTCTACCCCCCTTAAACAGAATTCGACCCCGAATTCTAACCATGGGTAACGCACCGTACCAAAATTTACTAACACTTTACCGTAATATCACGTATCTGAAGTGAATAACTCTAGATAAAGCTGGCGCATGCGGGACTCCAATTTCCAGGTCGCCTCTCTCTCAGACTGATGTGTCCACAACACCTTGACGTACACCAACGTCTCGTGCCTCAGCACCCGCTCTGACCTCTCCAGAATGTGCACCAGATGTGACTCAACTGTGAGGTCTTGCTCACTAGTTCGTGGCTCCAAAGAATTTTTTTTATGCTCCGGGTTTCTCAAAACTTTCTCAGCACCAAGACATGAAACACATTGTAGCACCGCACATAGACTCAGAAAGGTCCAGGTGTTGGGCTAGCTTCCCAATTCTCGCTTTAATCAGGAACGGTCCCACGTACCTCAGGCTGAGCTTCCCTTTGGTTCCAAATCACAGAATTTGCACGTAAACACATGGAACCCTTGTTCCATCTCTCAGTCGATCTGTTCATCCTAACACGACAAACCTTCATTAAGTAGGGACGCACGACACCACTTATTTAAACAGCTTTAAATAATCAGATCTCAACTGAAAACAAGGATTCACAATGCAACCCAACCTTAACCGTCCTTCCTCTAAAGCACCAAGATCCAAAATCGAAGATTCATCAAGGGAACCTTTTCAGATTCCAACTAGACCGTTTGCAAATAAACACCACATGGGCCAACAGAGAATTCATTCAAATGCCCATATCAAACACTCCATTTACTCCCCTAAACCGGAAAGAACCACCTTGCTGATCATAAAGTCAACTCAAATTGCACATGATCCCCATCATAAAAACTCAACTGAAACAAACACCTCTCTCCTCGAGAAAACATTCTTTCCTCATAGGTTCTTTTAAGAAACAAATCCTTTCCCAAATCACAGGCTTCCAAATCATCACACTAATTCATTCTCTTAATCGACAATCCCACAACGACCCCCAAACCGAAGGAACAACCATACTCATTTAGAGGGACTATACTAATCCACATAAGGTTTCTCTAGCCTCCACCTATACGAATGGAATTATTGTGACAAGTGGTTTCCCACAACTCAATAAAGATTGTTCACCCGCGGCCACAACACCTCATTCTGCTACGGATAATCAACTGGAACTTCTCAACCGGACAATCTCATTTATTACATCAAAAGGGTTCTATCAAAGATCTTCACCCTATTGGAATCCACTTTTTTTCTCTTGCTACACATAGTCATCGAGCAACTAAGGGTCTAGTATAGATCACCAAACAAAATTCCACCCGAAGGCTCCTACAATTATGATTCGTTGTAATGATATCTGGCTGTCCAATCTCTCATTGAAAACTCACACAATCCAACATACTCAATCATTAGCACCGACCTGTAAACATATTATCGGCCCAATCAACTCTAGAAAGATTCTAACTTCCAGAGTATTACTCATGAAACTATGTCATACTTAACAATGACTCCACAATTCTGTTGTTTCTTTAATCTGCCGTAATGATTAGATTACTCGCTAATTCCTCTCATTAAACCACACCATCATAAACCACCTACACAACCTTGTAAGTTCATTATCCATTTGTGATACTCTACTAAATTGATCAAGATTCCTATACTTTCGATAATTCCAACATTCCAGCATGAATGAGGGTTCCTGGATTTTAATTCGCTATGAGTTCCACTAGTTGCAACACTATCAATTGTATTCCAACGACAAATATTCCATGGATTCTCTCCAAAAGTTATAGGTCAAAACCAATCCACCATCTACCGTTCCTTACCTAAATTGGTTCATAAAACTTCACCACTACCATATACTTGTCCACCACCAACCAGTCTCATATGGCACTTTATAAGACTTGGCAAGACGAGTTAGTTAAACCCTTGCTCAAAAGGAAAGAGACAAACATACACAAATTTCAACACACAAGAAAACGTTGCTCCTTGGAGGGAGCACGAGACCAAGAGAAACAGTCAAATAGTAATGATCTCAAAAACAAAATATGTGTCCACAGTTGAGTGAAAAAGTTCCACTAGATTCTCGAAGCTCCATAAATCATAATAAAACATTGCTATGAAAATCCAAGAAACTCTTTAGTCAGTAATGATAGAAAAGTTGCAGATTACAATTCTTAACTCCAACCCCAATTACGCAAGATACTTGTTTCTGTTAGCAAATAAAGCAATTTTCTTTGGTTCCATCATTACTATAACCCAAACAAGAGGTGCATTTAAAATCAAATCACATTAATCACTTAAGAACCAAATAGAACCTCCTAATACGTCATATTGCTCAAATTAATTTCATCTACTACATAGATCATGAACTCCCAATGACCATGACCGCTAAATGCAAACATTTCATTTAGTCGATAATACGAAAGACCATTAACTTACTTTCTCTCTAGAGGAATCATTACCACTCCAACGAGTCGAATCTCTTGCGCACCATCTTACTAACATCAAGAATAATACCCTTTTACAAGAATCATTATCATCATCTCCTTCATTACAAAGCCCCAAGCGCCACCAACATTCCATATTACTTGTATCATCTCATGCTCAATTGAGTGTGTACCAAATTCTTACACCCTCACTCCAACAACCTCTTTAATGTAGAAGGAACCTACTACACACTTTAAGAGGTTACACCAAATCTCTATCATCAAAGGCATAATACTATCAAATAATATCACCATCACGCAAACATAGATCACCTATTAAATCCTATCATAAACCCTTCCAAAGAAAACAATAGATTATTCCATAATACTTCTGTTATCTCAATAAGATTCCAGCGGTCACTTGTTCTAGAGATTATCTGATACACAAACCACACTATCAAAGCAAACCTCTTTTAACAAGGCCATGCAGCCGCAGGCCAACCTCATAAAACACACATGAATAAATTACTTTTAAATTTCAACCCTTTACCTCTTAACAATGCTCACACTAATCTAGTACACACTAATTCCAATCTGGATGTTATCATAAACCATTGATGGTTATCCAATCATGGACGAATCTATGGTTCTTTCTCTATTTGTATTCCCTCGGGCATACACAAGATCATCAAGTAACCAATCAAAGAAAGTTACATATCATTATCTACTGAGACAACAGTCGAACAAATCCTTATGTCTCTCATTCTACACCGTTAGATTAGCCTATCGAGACCAAATAATCCAACAAGTTTAGCAAACTACACAATTCTAATAATCAACCATTTCATCAATGTTCCACACTTTTAATAACTCTATTGATTCCAACAAAGTATAGTCACCCTCATATTCACAGCTCATCAAGAACTACTAGAGGACAATATCGACTTACCCGATTTCACTTCCAGGGGTACTCGTTAAAATTTATTATGCACCGCACTGCAAACCCAGGCTGATAACCCATATCATACCCATTAATTTCTTTGATAGTAACCTCTCACTTAACCATGAGAATACATCGCTAAAAGGATTTAACATTCCCTTTCATAAAAGAGAACCATTCAATTTCAACGCTCAGAATACCCAAAAGAGTTACATTGAGTCAAACCTTCCACATACTAAAAGACTCGCAAAAAAAACCTTCATTATCCAAATCATCAAGCGAAATACATGGGTCATGTTTACCAATAAGAAAGACAAAACTCCAATTCAAAGGTCAACCTTGACAGTTAACCAAGCTCACCAGTAGCAAGAATAACTCAACAATTGGGAAAATAATAATTGCTTTAAGAGACAAGTTAAACCAACGGAAACACATTAATCTTTCTCGAAGCAACCATCAACCACAATGAACTTCTCAAGGACCAAATAGAACTTTTCAACACGTCGCTTTGTACCCACTAATCCATGAGAATTCATCAACCAACAATGGCTAATCGAATATCCCAATGGAAACTCAAGAAAACAACAAGCTTCCCAAGGAGACCCATCCCCAACTTTCATAACCAAGTTTCTCGAGTAAACACTTCCCTTTTCCCCTACCACCAACGGTACAACAACCCGACCATACCTATGGCCATAACCACAATCTCTACCTCTCAATCTACTATCATCACATATAACAATCACGTAACCAAATCATAAGCATTCATAATCAATTCATATCAAGAATAATCAATGCTACATAACGGAAACGTAAATGCAATGCTTTGCCCATTCCCATCCTATCGTGCACCGATGTGTCAAGTTTTAAGTTAATTAACCATTAACATATTTTTTTTTTACAAATCAAGTTACCTAAGTTGCTAACCTATTCACCACGGACCTAAAGCCGTGCTCTGATACCAACTGTAACATCCCAGCCCAACATTGAGCTTAGAATGCCACTAAACTACTATAACCATCTAATTTACATCAACTTACTATAAAATTTTAGCAAGCATAACAACATTTAAACCCATCCACGGGTCGCATTAACACAAGCATAACACTATGACAATCATAGATAAATTAGACCTAGGAGCATAGCAAAATAATAAATCAAGATTAACATAAACCAAGCATCTATGGTTATTCAATACCATCATGTCCTAGATATAAATATTCATGTTATTCTAAAAGTTTCTCATGTCCAATGAATCAAATAATTGGGTGAAGTGCATGATTCCAAGTGCGCTAGCCCTTCCCGAGTAAAACGTCATCACTGGTCCCCTAAAAACAACAATAGAGCAAGAATGAGTCCAAAACTCAGCAAATACATAATAAAACCATAAACAATAGTTTATTATCCATAATCAAAGTTATCATCATCATCCATTTAGTTAATGCCATTGTCATTCTCAAACAACCAAGCCATATTCCATATAGGTAAAGTTGCACAATTTAACAAATTACTTAAATATGCGAATGCACTAACATGCTCATGCTCATATGCATCTCATCGGTGATACCTGTGATAGCGGAGTGTTCACCGTCGATGACACACTCTATCCTTCACTCCCGTGAAGTCCCTACCAAGTAGGATTTCATTACGAGCACTCCGGATTAGTCATGTATCTTTCTCACCGACCTCACCGGAATAGTTACATGACTTTCTCACCGACTGCTCGTGCAACTCCTGTCATGATGAATGTAAATGATGCAACATCTTTATTTATTCATCAACATAGTCCATCTCATTAACTCAATATCTCCTCCTCATTATCTCAATATCATAATCTCATTCACTCAAGGTCATCAATATCATGTATAAGAATAAGCTGAACGAAAGCATAATAAATAGCATGATAAGTAACAACAATGATCATGGTGAACAACCCATTGTTCACCACTCTACCATGTACTTGCCTTCCGCGCTGTGACGAGTTAGGAGGCAACGATGAATTTCTCCACTCCACCCCACCGCCTACACAAATATTCATTCGAAATAAGAATAACAAGACAGGATGTGGCTACAAGTGTTTTACCATAACCCTCTATCTAATCAACAAAACCAAAAACTCAAAATGACGAATTAACTAATCAGCCAATATCGGCCCTTCTGAACAGCAGTACGAGAAAAATCGTAATTAAATATCTGTAACTCCGAATGACTTAAAACCAGTGCTCAAATACTCTTAATGTAACAGGCTACGAAACTCTAGTTGGTGGGGTTCTTTGATTCGGCCAAACTAGTGGTCTAAACAACCGTTGAAAACCATTGACAGACATCTGTCCAGAATACAGCACAGCAGTAAATAACATGGCATAACTTTCACTCTACAGATCCAATTGAGATGATCTTTATCAACTATGAAAGATAATTTCAAGGGCTACAAAAACCTAGTTGGGTGGAAGTTCTGAATCGGACTCTAACTAGATCAAAACCGAGGGGCAAACCAACAGTTCCAAATTCTCAGGCAGACAGGACAGCGCGCGATTAAAAATTCATATCTCCTAAACCGTAAGGCGGAATCTAGTGATCTCGGTGCCAAAGGAAAGATAACGACATCAGGAACAAAACTCTAGAAGACTAAAATAACAGATTCGGCCTCTAAATAAATGATAATGGCCCGAGAAGAAAATCTGCCAAATCACGTCAGCTCTCCTGGACAGTCGCGGTAAAACTACCATATCTCCTAAACCGTAACTCCAAATCAGATGATCTCGGTGCCAAAAGAAAGCTAAGACCAAGGGCTACAACTTTCTAAGAGGTGAGAAGATCAGAAAACGTACAGAACTTACCCAAAACTGACGATCAACAGTGGCACAGGGAAGAGGTCGGGAGAGGCGGCGGCTCAAGTGGGAGGAATGGGGAGAGGAGGAGGGGATTAGGGTTTTGGGGGGTGGGAACCCCCCCCCTTTATGGCCGGCCACACTTGGGCCCCTCCTGGGCCGCGGCCCAGGCCCAAGTTGTCGAATAAAAGCAGAAATCCCCCTTTATTTTCAGGTATTTTTCTCTTCTTTTATTGCCTTTTCTTCTCCTGGCTAAATTCCTAATTACCTGATTAAATTCCAGGGTATTACAGCAACCGCTGAAGATCTCGACGACCAGACCGCTACCCCAGTCGATTGCATATGGCAGATCAGCTGGGCTCTACTACACCTTTGTCTTTCCTCTATGTTTGTTTATTATTGGCTTGTAAGCCTTTCCGGTTATATTCTCTGTTAGTTATTAATAAAGTTTTGCGTATTATGGATGTTGCCATATTTGTTTACTGTGTGAGCTAGCCACTGATCATGGGACTAGTTCAGTCATACACAGAGGATTTAGGAGTGTTAATCATGGGTCCTTACAAAGTGGTATCAGAGTCATATCGACTGTAGGTCATGACCTAGTTAGAATGGCTATTAGTTGGAAAACTTCTAAACTTATTTTATATAACAAGAAAAATAATTTGTTCTCTCTTCATCTTGGTCATCTACCTATCCTTAGTTTCTTCATAGCAATTCTTTCTTATCTTGTTCTTTCTTGACCATTTTATAATGTTAAATGGATGTTCTTTCCCCTGTAAATTTCTATAGATGGTCGACACTTTTCTAGCCATTACGTTAAAGACCACAAGACAAGAAGTTGTCAAGAAAGTATCATCGTCGCCACCATTTAAGAGCAACATGCAAGATTCATCGAAGATCGCGATGTCAGCCAAACCATATAGTTTAAGTTTGCCAAAACTCATTCTGTCTATTGAGCCGTTTTACTAGCTTAAGAGTATCGATCGAGTAGCACGTTGTATTGTTTCTTAACTTGCATAATATATCTTCTTTTGGTACGTCGTACGCAGATCCTTTTTGATCTTATGTGCAACGTTTGCTTAAGGGGGTAGACTTCTCTCATCATAGCTATCTCTCTCATCCCTTGCCTTTTCCCTCTTTTCTATCAATTGATTGGACAACTCAAGCCAGTCGATGCATATGGGATTGGAACGACGATTTTATGCCTCAAAATTTTGAACAACTCAAGATCCGTTGACATAAAGCCGACTTGAAGATACACTCTCTCTATCTCTTTCTAGCCTCCCAATACAGTCATCCTATATATGTCCTTCTCTCCAGCCTCTCCGAATCTCGGGGACGAGATTCCCTTTAGGGGGGAGGTTTGTAACATCCTAAATTTTTATTTATATTTAAAAATAGAATTTAATTATTTTCATGAATTTTCTAGAATTTCAAAAGCTTTTTACTATTTATGTTAAAGCCAAAATAATTTATGTGCAAAATTAAATATCAATGTTGAGTTGGAAATAATTTTATTAAGTTAAAAATGTATAAAGGAATTTCTGTAATTTTATCTAGATTTTTTGAACTCTATTTGCTATTTTCTAAAACCATAAATGTATCCTAGCCCATCCCGACAGATCTGTCTGCAGTGAGCGATACATCCCGAGTGGCTTTATTTCTCGAGCTCTGTTTCTTCCTCCTGCATCTCCATTAGATTTGGGGCGTTTGGTAAAAACATTCCGCAGATTTGTAAGTGTGCTTGTAAATCTATTTGTTCTTGGTGATCTAATGTTAGTATTTGTTTCTAATTATATGCATTATAATCAAGAAAGATGGTAGCTAGGTTTAGATGTAGATTTAGATCTAGCTTGGTTGCTCCAAATTAAGAATGGATCTCACTACTCATAGTCTACTTCAATATATTCTTGCTTTATATATATATATATATATATATATATATATATATATATATATATATAGCTTTATGAATAGTACGTAGCTCGTAGCTAGCTACTTTAGATGGACAATTTAAGGTGAATGATATGTGTAAGTGTAATGGCAAGCTAGCTATAGGTGCATTAATCCAATTTAACACTAATTTGTTACATGCATATTGTAGATGGACCGAAATTGGATGTACGTTGAGAACCGTGTGAGTGGAGAGTACATTGATGACGTGTTTGTTTTAGAAGAGTTGCCGAGCAGGATATGTTGAAGAAGGGGGTGAAATTTATGTAATATCCATGCATTGATTGCGATAATCTGAAGATGTTTGCCAACTCAGCATAGATCGAAGCACACTTGATTTGAAGGGGTTTCAAAAAAGTGTATACATGTTGGATCAGTCACGGTGAAGAGCAGATTATACAGGAATGTAGTAACATCGTAGAGGGAGACAATGATATGCCAGATGTGGATTGTGCGTTCGATGAGGATAGGTCGAACGATGGCAATCTTGATCAGATGCTATGCGATGCAGAAGGGAACTATAGTGAGAGAGAGTTTGGTAAATTCGAGGGTTTGATGGAGGACTCAGAGAAAATTTTGTTCCCGGCCTGCATGATGTAATACACAAGGTTGTCATCCATGCTTGAACTGCTGAATTTAAAAGCAAGCGATGATTGGTCTGACAAGAGTTTCACAGTGTTGTTAGGTCTCTTAGTGGACATCCTTTCGAGGGAAACGTGTTGCCCACAATCACCTACCAAGCCAAGAAGGTTCTTTGTCCATTTGGAATGGAAGTAGAAAGAATATATACATGTTTGTTATTTTGGGAGCCAGTCGCCCTCAGCGTCGGAGTAGCTGTGTTTCCATGCAACTTTCTTAACATAGTGACGCCCAATTACCTATCGACGACATCCAGGTAATGTACATCTCTGGAATGCTACATAGATAGACCCGTTGGACGGCTTAGCTAATCATGTATCGTTATGTAGGATCCCACACTGTGCAACCTCAAAGTCAGGCTTGTTGGCTCTATTTCCGTAGAGGCTGGGCGGGGGATGGTGTATCTATGCTCGCCAGGGACACTGGTGGACGGTGCCCAGCTAGGGACCAGTTTCGTGAAGGTCCAGGTGGACATGGTACATGACGTTTTCAAGGCCGTCCAACTGGGGAAGCCCCCAAACAACGAGATCATGACACTAGGGGATGCCATCCACACATTCATCCAGTGGCCCAAGAGGGACATCGCTCTAGACCCTTTCATGCCATCATCTACCCAGCATGAACAGCTGGCCTATCCACACGACCATCTACAGCTTGCAGCCTCTTCGACCCTCCCTTCGATGCCCCCACGTGCACCTGATCCGCATCGGCAGGCCACCATATCGGCTCCCATGAAGACCACACCGAGCATATACGAACAGTGTGCTCTTTCGTCTCCTGTGAAGAACACATACTAGCGTGTCAGCAAAACCAAATCAAAGAAAATCAAGGCACCTCAAAAGCGATGAACATTCTCGCTAGGAAAGTCGTTGGTCCCGGATACACTCTTAATCAACCTTGGAATAGGTGCCACTAGTTTGCATGCGTGGTACATGGGAAAGACCAATAAGATGAGGACACAATGCCCTATAGGTTTCACCGTCAAGTACACAACAAAACATTTTCTCCACGAGCTCGGCTTCTTCGTAGTGGGCTTCGATGACTTGTTCGATCTCTTCAACCTTGACACCATCGACGTCTCATTTTTAAGATGTTGGACACTATAAGTGTGTACAATTACGGTCTACATTCATGTTATACCGATAAATACCATAACTTCTTGCTTATGTATAGACACATGATCCTAGAAGCAAACGAAGAAAAGAACGGTCAGTTTTCTCGACCCACACTTGATCTCTGAGCGATGCATCAACGACAATGCATCCTACGTCGAGGATTACGTAACGACGGGACTGCATGCTTATAATGACAAGGAGTATATACTTGTACCCTACAACCAGGGGTAAATGCTTCACTCATTGCTATACTCATTGATTTGTACTTCATATGCAACACAATCTTAGTTTTAAGGACTGTGGCGACATACATCTGTAGGTGGCACTGGATTCTAATTGTCATTGTACCAAAGTGGAACAAGGTAATATACCTTGATTCTCTAATCAAGAGCCAGCACGACTCCACACTTGTGCAATAATTAATCCACATGTATACTCATTTCATCCATAAATAACTATATGTACCCTTCGTTTGTAATGGTTGATGCTAACTTTTTCGAATCATGTAGGTTGTTCGCCGCATACATTGCCAAAGGAGGGAGACATGTGGAAGGGAACATGATACTACGACATGTGACGTAATTTCTGGTACCCGATAGTACATAATAATCCTATATCAGATTTCATAATAATGCCTCTCAAGCTGAACAAACCTATGTATGTAATTCTATTTTTGTAGCGCCACTAGCAGCTACAGAGCAACATATGTGGATTCTATGTTTGCCGCTATATGCAAGAAATCATGGGTGGTAGGTCCAAGGATCTAGAAATTTATCAATCTCACAATAATTATTTTCTACTTATCAATTAATATATATATATAAGTGCTTACGACTTTACTCTTCCTAGCAACAGGGCATCAACATCGGTTTAAGTACAATCCAAATGAATGAACTCTTCAAAATTCGAGGACGGCTCGCCATCTTCTTCATGACGGAGGTCATTGACCCAAAAGGAGAGTTTCACGCGGCCGAGACTGAATAAAATTTTAGTGACAAACAATGTTTTCTTATTGTATCTGTAAACATCTTGTAAAAACATCATGACAATTCATCTATAATCAATATGTAAATTATTTTATATGTGATATATATGTGTATCTGTGATAAATCTATGTATTTGTGTATTTGCTTGTATATGTTATCTGCATATTGTTTTTAGAGGGTATGATCGACTAGCATTTCCTGAGACTAACCGTAAAATAGAAAATTTTCTATATATAGAGCGAACTATCACATACGGTTGTGTGCACCAACCGTCTGTGATATGTAGCCCATCACAGACGTTTGGTAAACACAATCGTCTGTGATGGCCGACATATCACAGACGGTTGGTGCATAGAACCGTCTGTGATGTCTGACATATCACATATCACATACAGTTTTATGGTCGAGGCCGTCTGTGATTGTCGGCGTTCACAGATGGTTATTTATACAAACCGTCTGTGTTGTGACTTATCACAGACGGATCACAATCCATCTATGATAATCGTCTGTTATCATAAACGCGATAGTTCAAACGGTTCAGAAACAGTCTGTGATAGGGGTTTAGAATCGTCTATGATGACTATCTGTGTGGTAGTATATGGTCGATAAAGCCTACAAACATACGGACCCAATCGACTAGGGACACTTGTGCGATGTGTTTAATACACGCAGTAGTTAATATATGTTGTTATTCCTGAGATAACTGCACGTATTAAACCTCTGTCTCTGACATAACCCGCAAAGCGACGTGGGCGGATGTGTCTCTGACAATAAATACCCTGAAACGTACGCATTACATCAAACGATAAGGTATCTCTTGATGTTGACAACTCACACCCTTTATACGCTATATAAGAAGTAAAGTCGGTTAACAGAGGAGAGGGATAGACGAGAAGCGAGAGACAAGAAGAATAAATCCTAGCTTTAATGACTCCTTATCGTAAACACAATCAATACAACAAATACAAGAGTAATGTTATTAATTTGCTATGAGAAGCCTAAATTTGTATAAAATTCTCGTGTGCTTTCTCTGTTTGATTTCACTTCAAGGAGCCCTAGCATCCATTTACAAGATTGATATTAAACCATCGAGATGTCATTTTCTTTTCCACGCTGACCTACACGTGACCGACTCAAATCAAAATGTCCATTAACCGAACCAAGCACTGCCATTTTTACCTTCCGCGACCTAGTTCAAACGATGACTCGCGGCGTGCGAAAGGGTCAGTCGTAGGCATTAAAAATGGAAAGGGCCAATTAATTCAAGACGAATAGTAGTAGCACGTGTACTGGGCCCGGCTCTCTTTCCTCTCTTTTACTCCTTACCTTTCATCTGGGAACGCACACCGCGCAGACTTCTTTTTCGTTTGCCTTCGGCCCCAAGAGGCCAAAATCTTTCTTTTTCCCTTCAGCTATTCCAAGTTTGCACCCTCGCCGGGCGCGTATATAAACCCAGGCAATGCCCCGGCCACAACACACACCAAAACTCATATCGCATCCGTTCCAAGTCCCAAGAGCTTAGCTAGAAGCGCAAGCCGCGCCATTAGCTTGTCGCGATCCGGTTCTCTCGTCTTCTCCAAGCCTAAAAGACAAGAGCAGGGTCGATTGATTGATCGGAAGCAGCCATGGTGCTCTCCAAGGCCGTCTCCGAGAGCGACATGTCCGTGCACTCGACGTTCGCCTCGCGCTACGTCCGGTCGTCCCTCCCAAGGCATGTGTTGCTGCCTTGTTCTTGACCAGTTCTTCCTCTCGCATTTGTTCTTGCCGACACTCCTGCTGGATCAATAGCCAATCAGCCACAACTTCATTTGAACAATGCCTGACCAGAGCTTCCAGTTCATGTCAAATTAATCGATACTATTTCGCCTATGGGACTAGTAACTAATCCATGGATGTATTGGTCGGTGCAGGTACCGTATGCCGGAGAACTCGATCCCGAAGGAGGCGGCGTACCAGATCATCAACGACGAGCTGATGCTGGACGGCAACCCGCGGCTGAACCTGGCGTCGTTCGTCACCACATGGATGGAGCCCGAGTGCGACAAGCTCATCATGGCCGCCATCAACAAGAACTACGTCGACATGGACGAGTACCCCGTCACCACCGAGCTGCAGGTATACCAAATTCTACTTTGAACTGCCTTTTCATTGTTTCTACATGTACTTCACAGTTTGTGTTTTGCCATCGTGCGCACGTTGACAAGCCGGTTTTTACGGCACACTCAATTAAACTCAATTAAATACAGGTCATTCATTCTTTTTTATCCAATAAATCATATTAATTAAGATTTAGTTATACTATACCTAGTAATACAAATAATAGAATTCCGATATAGTAAAATTGTAATTGCTCATCTAGAGATTGAAAAAGTTTATAATACTCTCATAAGAAAAATTATAAATACAAATAAAAGTCTATTATACTCTTAACAAATCAATAGTCAGATTTAATTTATACTACTATCATACACTATTGTTGAATATACTGTAAAATTTCTTTTTTTTTAACA
Organism: Hsuehochloa calcarea; assembly: GCA_036346395.1. Classification (NCBI taxonomy): domain Eukaryota; kingdom Viridiplantae; phylum Streptophyta; class Magnoliopsida; order Poales; family Poaceae; genus Hsuehochloa; species Hsuehochloa calcarea. The sequence goes on from CM070597.1 coordinate 37,274,668, forward strand.
CTTTCACGTTCGACCTCGCAGAACCGGTGCGTCAACATGATCGCGCATCTCTTCAACGCGCCGCTGGGCGAGTCCGAGACGGCGGTCGGCGTGGGCACGGTGGGGTCGTCGGAGGCCATCATGCTGGCCGGGCTGGCATTCAAGAGGAGGTGGCAGAACAAGCGCAAGGCCGAGGGCAAGCCATTCGACAAGCCCAACATAATCACCGGCGCCAACGTCCAAGTAGGCAACTGCCCAACTCTAGAAATTTCAAGCTGTTTCCTGTGTCTAATTTGCAATGTTTGACCTGAACTCGTGTAGGTCTGCTGGGAGAAGTTCGCGAGGTACTTCGAAGTGGAGCTGAAGGAGGTGAAGCTGCGCGAAGGGTACTACGTGATGGACCCCGAGAAGGCGGTCGAGATGGTCGACGAGAACACCATCTGCGTCGCGGCGATCCTGGGCTCGACGCTCAACGGCGAGTTCGAGGACGTCAAGCTCATCAACGACCTGCTCGACAAGAAGAACAAGGAGACAGGGTAAGCCGAAGCCACCACTCTAGTTCGTTCCATGGTCACAACAGAGCAATGCAATGCAACCACATGCGCATCATTTGCATTTGTTGTGCTAAACGTATACGATTCCTTGCGCCGCAGCTGGGACACGGCGATCCACGTGGACGCGGCGAGCGGCGGGTTCATCGCGCCGTTCCTGTACCCGGAGCTGCAGTGGGACTTCCGGCTGCCGTTGGTGAAGAGCATCAACGTGAGCGGCCACAAGTACGGCCTCGTCTACGCCGGCATCGGGTGGTGCATCTGGCGCAACAAGGAGGACCTGCCCGAGGAGCTCATCTTCCACATCAACTACCTCGGCGCCGACCAGCCGACCTTCACCCTCAACTTCTCCAAAGGTTCCAGCCAAGTGATCGCGCAGTACTACCAGCTCATTCGCCACGGGTTCGAGGTAATCGACGACCCGATTGGGTAGCTGTCCTTGACCAAAATCTCAATCAGGAGCGTCTGATGAGCTGACACGATGGATCCATGGCAATGCAGGGGTACAGGAACATCATGGAGAACTGCCACGAGAACGCCATGGTGCTCAAGGAGGGCCTGGAGAAGACGGGCCGCTTCAACATCGTGTCCAAGGACGACGGCGTGCCACTGGTGGCCTTCTCCCTCAAGGATCGCAGCCGGCACGACGAGTTCGAGATCTCCGACATGCTGCGCCGCTTCGGCTGGATCGTGCCGGCCTACACCATGCCCCCCGACGCGCAGCACGTCACGGTGCTCCGCGTCGTCATCCGGGAGGAGTTCAGCCGCACCATGGCCGAGCGCCTCGTCCTCGACATCGAGAAGGTCACGTGCCAGCTGGACGCGCTCCCGTCCAAGTTCATGCCTCCCGCCCTGCCGGCGCCGCTGGCCAACGGGCACGCCAAGAAGTCCGAGCTCGAGACGCAGAAGTCGGTGACGGAGGCGTGGAAGAAGTTTATGCTCGCCGAGAAGACCAACGGCGTCTGCTAGTGCCAGTGCCACAGTGCTAGTAGTAACAAGAGGCACCTAATTAGTTAACACATCATGGTCATGATGATGATGTGAGCTACCAATATTATATTATTTTCCTTGCTGATTCGAATGAATTCTCGGTCTAGGTAGAGTTTATAATCAAAAAAGTTTTGCTACAGATTTTGATAATTTGTGCAGTTGCGCTGCACTGATCAGTTGAGAGTTGAGTTCGCTATGTTTGTGCGAATTGTTGACTGGCATAAAAAAAAAAACTTGTTCAATCAATCAGAGCATCATGTTTGTGTTTGATGTTAAGTAGGTGCTACACAATTTTCTGTTCTAATGAAAGAAGAAAAAACTGGGAGTAGATCAAGCGTTTATTTTGGACTCGCTCGCATCTCCAACACCCGCAATTGTTATGGGCGCCCCATCCTCTGTTGGGGCACAACTAAAGTTCAGTAATGGAGGTTGGTTAGTCTCACTTCCCTGTTTTGGGAAATCATCACGTAGTTGCTTCTTCTTCTTCTTTGGGGGTCTGTTTGTTTGGAGACGATCGCGTATTTTTGTGAACAGCAGAAATCACTTAATCGCATCCATTCAGGGAACGTGCACAAAGAAGATAGATGATACTCGCTTAACAAAGCTCCAGAACTACAGGGTTCTGTTCAACATTAAGAACTAGCCCAACAAAACTTGAAACTGCAACATACTGACATCAAAAATCCACAAACTTAGTTGATGCCACTTTTGTTGGCCACATCAAGAGCAACCCTCCTTCTTCCAATTAGGTCTGGTCAAACTTTCTTTGCCCGATTGTTCTTCATCGCAGATTCAGTTGTAAGAGGGTACTTGAGGATTTGGTACGATCAAGTTTGTTCCTGTCAGGTGCACTGATTCCTGGGTACTTGGGGTCGGGTCTCGCTTTCTTGAGAGGCTTTGGTCGGTGAAACATCACATGTGCATGGATCTTGATGGACGTCCCTCTTGATCGTCCCAGACTCAAAACTGCTTGGCAACCTTCAAGGCTTGTGGGGCTGAGGCGCAGTTCCTTCCACTGGGCCACTGTGTCTGCAATTTTGAGCTAGACCCATCCGGACCATACATGCAAGATGGGTTGGTTCGCTCGGTTCTTTTTTTTTTCCTCTAAAAAAAGCACGGTTCTTTTTTTGGACTACAAAAGAACTCGATTCTTTCCTGGGAGAATTACAGTTGTGTAGATAGACGCTAATGTATCTATATTTTATACTGTGACCGACTATACATAGTCATCTGAAATTTTAATAAATCCTAGTCACTTTTTTTAGCCATTTGATCACCATCCACGCTTTGTCTACAAGGCTGGGCTGAGTTTTTCTTTATCGGGCCCACCATTTTCAGTTGGGCTGACCTGTTAATAGACTGCTTGCTTACAAGCCATCCGTTAGCAAGAGATATCAACCCATTAAGTTATACAAGACTAAACATACACAAAGATTCTCAAATGAAGCCATCTCAGGAATGAAAACTACAAAGAACAAAAGAAAATAGCAAAATAACCCATCTTTTTTGTGTTTATTAATATGATCTCACTTGACAGCAAAGAAATAATGACACAACACATAAACAATCGAGGGAGAAGAATTTACCCAATACATAGGTATTTTGTGGTTCTTTGTTGATTGCCTTGCTTGTTCTATAGCACTTCCATATCGCTTTCCTCCTCCTCACTTTTTTGGAATCAAAAGTATTCGATTAAAACTCCATGGCGTGTTGCTAATCATGCTAACAAAAATTTAGGATTCAACTCATACACAAGAAACAAATCGTGCATCATGCTTGCACAATTTTTTTTTTTGCTTCTAAGGACCATAGACACGGAGAAAGTTTTATTGTATGGACTTGCACTTGGTAAAAAGTAATCAACAGAGCAACACATCTACCTTTGACAACACATTTATCGGCACTTTATTCCCCGTGCTCACGAAACAACACATTTACTGTTTTTTTTTAAACCAACACATCTACCTTTGACACAACATAATTTTTCTAAGCTAGACAAAAATATATGGCTCGGTGAACCCTTACAACAATAAAAACAAATATATATATATATATATATATATATATATATATATATATATATATATATATATATATATATATAAGCTAGAAAAAATCTCAAGCTAGTGAACCCCTATAGAAATAAAGACATTTAACCCCTATAGAAACACAAAAGTTTCATATTATACTCAACCATGGAAAAAAAAAATACCCACTCGTATGAATTCATAGATTCATACAATTTACATAGGAAAAAAACTTGCAATACTAGAGATATCAAATTGCACATAGTTTCACACTACAAGAAATATGTAAATAGCTTTCAATTTTGTCAATTGTGCAGATAACTAGAATGATAGGTGATGACACATCTTACAGTCAATGGAAGAACAAATTTATGATGTAAATGTGAGGGCAAACAATTCTACTTACTCACTTAATGGAAATACATAACATGTGAAGCGTCACGACAATAATATAATAAAGTACAATGCAACTTTCTTAGCTATGCACAGGGTTCTGCTACTAACTTTGAAGAATCAATGATAATGCACTAGTACCTACAAACTAAGGTAAAATTACAGTACGACATACGTAGGGAAAAGGATATTAAAATATGACCAACTAAAAGAAACTCCCCCATAGAGACATTTTTAATTTTGTCTCTAAAACAAGCAGTTATACAGTCTAGAGGCATTTTTTTATGAACACTTTAAAAATCACCCCAAAATTTTGTATGCTAGAGGCGTTTTGAGACGTTTTTTTAGACATATCAAAATTTTATCTTTTAGAGACGTTTTTTAGATGATCTCTAATGCGCCTAATTGTTATGTTGTGTAAATACATTTTTTTGAGATGCTTTCTAACTCTCTAGAGTAGTTTTTTCGGTAGTTGATATGTGTTAAAAGAACTACATTGTTACCTGGATTTCACAAATCCAAATCCCTCGTAAAAATATTGTGTTATTTCCTGAATCAGTAGATAGCACTCATAGATACATCACTGAGTCATTTCATACACGATGTAAACCAAACCAACTATTATATTACAAAACATCAGAGTGATATAGACCGCATCGGGTCAAGTTTTTACACTAAGGGCCGAACAGGCCGAATGATTACATTACAATGGCAGCAAAACGGTAGCGGAAGCAAAATGATAGAGCGCATCTCTCCACAGGTAAGCGACTGGGGAAACCCCGTGTGCGTCCGATATTATCCAAAGACTTGGATAATACTGGATGCACACAAGCACCAACGGAGTCAGCTAGACTGAGGTGAGACTTGAAGAAGCAGATTGAAGAACTTCTTGAGAAACGTTTCGTAAGACCTAGTTCGTCGACATAGGGAGCGCCAGTCGTGTTCGTCAAAAAGAAAGATGAAAAGATGAGGATGTGCATTGATTATCGTGCTCTGAATGAAGTCACCATCAAGAACAAATACCTATTGCCCTTAATTGATGATTTGTTTGATCAAATAAAAGGAGTCGGATTGTTCTTGAAGAGTGACTTCAGATCAGGTTACCATCAGTTGAAGATTTCTTCGAAGGACACACCGAATACCGCTTTCTCAATGCGATACAGACATTATGAGTTCTTAGTCATGTCGTTTGGCTTGACTAATGTTCCTGCCTATTTCATGAACATGATGAACAAGGTATTCATGGAATATTTAGGCAAGTTTGTAGTGGTATTTATTGATGATATATTGGTTTACTCCAAGTCAGAAGAAGAACACGCTGAACACATGAGGTTAATCCTGGAGAAACTTAGAGAGCATCAGTTGTATTCTAAGTTTAACAAGTGTAATTTTTGGAAGAAGAATGTTGATTTCCTTGGTCATGTGCTGACAGCGGGAGGAGTAGCAGTCAACCCCGGTAAAGTTAAAGCAGTATTACATTGGGAGCAACCCAAGACCGTAACTCAGATTCGCAGTTTCTTAGGAATGGCGGGATATTATCGCCGTTTTATCGAAAGATTCTCAACGATTGATAAACCTCTTACGCAATTGTTAAAGAAGGAGAAAAAGTTCACTGAGACCCCAGCTTGTGAATAAAGTTTTTAAGAATTGAAGAAGCGTTTGACTTCAGCCCCGGTGCTAATTCTGCCGGATATTTGGAAAGATTTTGATATCTACTGTGATGCTTCGTGTTAACTATTAGGATGCATCCTAATGCAAGAAGGAAGAGTTATCGCTTATGCATCAAGACAATTGAGACCCCATGAGGAGAATTATCCTACGCATGATCTGGAATTAGCTGTCGTAGTGCATGCTTTAAAGATGTAGCATCATTACCTCATCGGTAATCGCTGTGAAGTATACATAGATCATAAGAGTCTGAAGTATATTTTCACTCAGTTTGACCTGAACATGAGACAGAGAAGATGATTAGAGTTAATAAAGGATTACAATCTTGGAATCCACTATCATCCTGGGAAGGCCAATGTTGTTGCAGATGCTTTAGGCCGTAAGAGTTACTGCAATGCTTTGGAAGTGAGAGAGATCCGTTCAGAACTTCTTGAGGAATTTCAGAAGCTGAAGCTAGAAGTGGTACCCGAAGGATTCGTAGCCAGTCTAGAGGTACAATCTACGTTGGAGAAGTAGATTTGTGAAGCTCAACCAAAAGATCCCGTGTTCTCGGACATCAAGCTCAAAATGACAGAAGGAAAATTCAAAGACATCACCAAAGATGATCAAGATATATTGTGGATCAATGGACATATCTGCGAGCCAGATGTTAATGGTTTTAGGCAACTAATCTTGAAGGAAGCCCATGACCCAAAGTATTCGATTCACCGTGGTAGTACTAAGATGTACCAGGATGTTAAGAATAAATTTTGGTGGCCAAATTCAAAACGGGAAGTCGCAGAGTTCTGTAACACCCTGACTATAAGGAAGTCAAGATGTCACCTACAATCACTACTCTTTAGAATAATAACATCAAAACGCATGAAAAGGTGAAGGAATTAATAAGGATATACGGAAACAAGAATTCATCATCAAGTTTAATCAACGGAATGGAAATAAACAATTCAGAGGGATACGGTAGTTATGACCAAAATGGCTTATTACAATTCAACACAAGACATAAATAACGACAATAAAAGTTCTCAAAATATTTGGATTATGGTAGTGAGTGCATCGTGTTGAACTACCCTCCACGAGATCATTCTTCCTTGTCATTTATCTAAATAAAACAACAAAGCAAGAATGAGCCAAAGACTCATTAAGTACTTGTATGTAACAATCAAACATACCATGAACAATTTATCACAATCATAACTTGAACATTGATTGAAAACAACTTTATGAATGGATGAAGTGAAATGATGCATTGAAGGAATTGGACATATCGCAGCATATACCGGTATAGCGAGTGAAACACTTAAAGTAACCGTATGAAGAACGTTTCATACGGCCGTCCAACGTGGCCCACATTGGAATGGTGGACTCACGTAACGTGGCCCACATTGGAATGGTGGACTCACGTACCCATTCTGGAATTGATGGAATTTTCAAGTGCCCATACTGGAATTGATGGGTCTTACAAAGGTAATTTATGCATGTCATGATGTGATCCCATGGCAAGATTGAATAGTACTCATAAATGAAAAGATACACATGGCATTCATCTACAAATACGAACAAATATAATCATTCATTCACACATCACATAATGCATCAATCATAGTATACAAGTTACTTGCCTGCCGCGCTGCGACGGTTTGGGAGGTAACTGAGGTACCCCTCCACTCACCGCTTCACCGCCTACAATATAAAATGATCGATATGAGGACAACCGAGTAAGACAGTGCTACACGTGCCCTCCCACAATCTCTAACCAAACCAACCAAACAAAAGGTTCAATTTGATCCTCTACACAAAAAGTCCAGATTACCTAACTTCTGGCAGTCGTACGAGAAAATTCACCATTAATTGTATGTAACTCTAAAAGACATGAAACCAGTGCTCACTGATTCTTAACTGATCAGGCTACAAAACATTAGTTGACGGAATCCCCTGATTCGGCCAAAACAGAGGGCTAATTATCAGTTAAACACAACCCATCTACGTCTGTCCAGAATACAGATTAGTAATAAAGAAAACGGCGTAACTTTTAGCCTACTGATCCAATGAGAATGATACTTATCAACTTGGAAAGATAAATTCGAGAACTACAATAACTTAGTTGGGTGAAGGTTCTAATTCGGCTCCTAATTTGAACAAAACCGAGGGACAAACCTACTGACCCCAGTTTTCAGGCAGACTGAACAGATCACAATCAAAAATTCATATCTCCCAAACTACAGATCGGATTTTCCTAATCTTGGTGCCAAAAGAAAGCTAATGTTCCCAGGAATAAAACGCTAGAAGGGAAAAACCCCAGATTCAGCCTCTAAAGGCCTTCAATATGCCGTGAAACCTACTGCTCTATTCTCGACAGATCTGGATTCGCAGACTAAACCAATCCAAACGAACAAAAGAGCAACAAAACTAATACAAACAGCGAATCGGAACCTTCGTTACCCTTGAAGACCCGTAGAATGATGAAGATCAACCTCCCGAAGGTTCTTCTCTTCCTCCATTGGCCGGCCACCACTGCAGCGAGCACGCGGAGGAAAACAATGGCCGGTGAAGATAGAATCGAGGGAGATTGCTTGGGGATCTTGGAGTGCGACTTCGGGGAAACACCAAGGGCTATTCCCAGGGGAGGAGGCGGCGCCAGGGCTGAAGGGGGCGTGGATTGGTGGAGGGGAAGGTGGAGGTGGCGGCTGCCTAGGGGGAGAAGTGGGAGGAGAGGGAAGAGGGGAGGGGGCCAGGGCTAGGGTTGAGAGGGAGGCGCATGGGCCTTGGCACAGTGCGGTCTCCCCCTCCTTGGCCCACTTTGAGGCCGGCCAAGGCCATGCTAGAAGGTCACTAGCCTGGGCCGGAGGCCCGGGCCAAAGAATTTCCCGACAAACTCCGAAATTTTAAAATAAAACTCTCTCCCGAATACAAATCCTCCCTAACGAAATTTGGAATATTACAAGTTCATTGCCTTGTGCGATGTATGTCAGAAAGTAAAGGCAGAACATCGATGACCAGTAGGTTTGTTACAACCCCTTAAGATTCCAGAGTGGAAGTGGGAAGAAATCGGAGTGTATTTCATTACCGATTTACCGGGACTCAATCGGGTTACGATTCGATTTGGGTAATAGTTGATCGTTTGACTAAAGTTGCATATTTCTTGTCAGTCAAAACCACTTACTCAGGAGATCGTCTTGCAGAGTTACATATGTCAAGAATTATCAATTTACATGGTGTGCCTAAGAAGATAGTGTCAGATCGAGGATCCGAGTTCACCTCGCATTTTTGGCAAAGTTTGCATGAAGCTTTGGGAACTCACCTGAACTTCAGTACTACTTATCATCCCCAGATAGATGAACAGACTGAAAGAGTCAATCAAATATTAGAGGCTATGTTGAGAGCTTGTGCTCTAGCAAATGCTACCAGTTGGGATAAGAGTTTTTCATATGCAGAATTCTCGTACAATAACAGTTATCGAGCTAATCTGCAAATGTTACCATTTGAAGCTTTGTATGGTCGTGCTTGTAGAACCTCTTTGAATTGGTCAGAAACAGCTGAACGTTTGGTCAGAAACAGAAGAACAATTGTCTATGATCAGAGAAAGATTAAAGATAGCCCAATCAAGGCAGAAGATTTTGTTTATCTTCGACTTAGTCCCTCGAGGTGTAAAAAGATTTAATGCCAAACGGAAGCTTGCCCCTAGGTATGTTGGCACGTTCAAGATTTTGGATCGCCGTGGAGAAGTAGCGTATTAGTTAGAGCTATCGTAGTCGTTAGCAGGAGTGCATGACGTCTTTCATGTCTCGTAGTTAAAGAAGTGTCTTTGCATGCCAGAAGAACAAACCCCGTTGGATTCAATTGAGTTGAAAGAAGATCTCACTTGTAAAGAGCAGCCAGTCAAGATTTTGGATGTCACGGAGTGTCGTACCAGAACCAAGATCGTTCATTTTTGCAAAGTGCAGTGGAGCAACCACTCAGAAGGAGAAGCAACGTGGGAGCTGGAAGCCGAGTTTCCTTGCCTTTTCTCTAGCTAGCCTGAATCTCAGGGCCGAGATTTCTTTAAGGGGGGAGGTTTGTAACATCCCAATTTTCTGAGTTTTAAAAATATTTTATTAGTTAATAGTTGGAAAATTCGCCATTTGTATTTTATTTGAATTTTAATTAAAGCTTAATATGGACTTTTAGCATCAAAAAAATTTAATATGATTAATTCCAACATCAACAATTGTCAAAACTATTTTATTTGGATTCTATGGGCTTTGCTATATTCTCTAGATTTTTCTATAATTTTTCTGAGTTCATTTATTATTTTCTATTTGCTATTTGGATTTTCTGGTATTTTCTAAAAATAAAAACTAAATTAAAATCTCATAATAGTATTCGGCCAAAACCCAAACCCTATTCCCGCCGGACCATCACTGTGCGGCCCAGTCGCCCGCGTGCACGCCCCGCCTCCGACTGACATGCGGCCCCGCATGTCAGCGTCCGCCCCCTCTGTCTTCAGCCGCGTGTCCGCACCGGTCCCACCAGTCAGCCGCGCCTGCGTCGGTTGCTACACATCTTCACCCGAGCCACCCTCATTGACCTGTGGACCCCATCAAATCCCTGTTCTTCGTCCCTGAGTCGGTTGAGATACGAACTTCGCCGCTGCGTCGAACTCAGACAATTCCATGGCCCCACTGATATAGCCTATTTAAGGCCTTGGCGTGCATGTCACGAGGATCGCATCAGCCTCCACCTCATTTCCCCAAAAGCCAGAAACCCTAGAGCGCCGCCTCATCGCCGAAATCGAAGCTTTTGCCCTAGCGCCACCGAGAGCTTCTTCACTGGATTCCTCCGCCATCGGTGAGCTCCAGCTGTCATCAAGCACATCTTCCAGTTCGCCACATCACGGGTTACCTTATGCATGCACTCTTCTTACCGGAGGAACCCTAGTTCGCCGTCACCTCCTCAAGCCGCGCCGCTCCGCCGCTTATCGTGTCATCGCCGTCTATTTGGTCACCGCCGACGGGTCTCGACCCCTTATCTTGTTCGCCATGTTGAGTTTGTCCAGCTGCGCACTTCCGCCACTGTCAAGCCACCGTTGTTCGCCAGTTCGGAGTTTGCTGGAGTCTCGCCGGCGTTCGACCACCGTGGACGTCCACGTTGGCAGCCATGGCGTGTCGTCCTATGTGGTGCTGCGTCAGCGGCCACGTGCGCGCCCGCGTGCGGTTCAAACCCAAACCCCAGATTTATCTCGGTAAACCTAGTCCACCATACACCGTATCTATGCCATGTGGGGTCCCCTAGCCAGATCACTGTTCCGTGAACCCGTAGACCAGAGCCCATCTTCGTGGACCTGGTCCATGGACCGTGGGTCCCATTGTCAGTCTCAACCAATTTCTCTGGATTTATTTTAATTAAAAAATTCTCAGTGCTGACGTCATATTCGGATTTTTCAGTAGAAAAATAATTCAGATAATTCCATAAATTCCAATTTAGGGTATTTTCTTTAGTTTTGATCTTCCAAAGGTCATATCTTCTTCATCTGAACTCCGATTGAGCCCATTCAAATTCCTAAATTCATATAAATTTGAGCACTATTTATGTAAGATTTTTATTTAATTTTTGGAGTTTTTTCATCTCTGTTATTTATTTATTTTATTTATTTATTTCGTTTATGAGTAGACAATAATTCTTCGAGGACTTTTGAAAAAGAAGGAATGCACTAAGATCGGGACCAGTACCTAGACCTATTCCAAGGCAAGTTATACATTTAATCATATTGCACCCAGTTTTTAAAATACTTTGATTCAAATTATTGTATTTTACTTTAAGTATTTATTTAAATGCTTTTGGGTTTAGTTATTAATCCAATTTGTTACATTCACCTTGTCTATTGTTATGTCATGATCTTTTGTCACCCTAGGTTGGTTCATTACTAGTTGGTATTATCATAGTACTAACGTGAGTTGGTTAGATACGAGTAGATTGCTTAGCCATGCTACGAGTCATCATTTCCTGTGAGTTGCAAATATAAGCGTGACTAAGTGATTATGGAAATTTGTGTAAAACTGTGTGTAATGTGTGCTATTACTCGTTGATGGCATGTGTTGCACTTAACCAACAGGGTGAGAAAGATTTAGACTTAGGCAAGTGGTGGATACTGTGTGATATGCTGAAAGCTGTGTGCATGAGAATATTGGTCTGTGTGATATAGTTAGAAATTGAAAGTCTTGCCTTGATCAATTAAGGACTTAACTTTGTACGCCACTAAACTGGGCCTTCCGTACAACCACATGCTTGATGGGACTAACCTAACTTAGTAGGTTATGGAATATTGATATTGATTACTCGGGCTGATAGGTTAGGCTATGTGCCTTGGTGGAGGTGTGTTTCTGTCTCAGTGACGACTTACATCACGGGACAGTTCGCCGCTTCCCTGTTCAACGGTGTGTGTCGTACCAAGAGCTGTGTGCATAAATTGGACGGCGGTAAAGCACATCAAGAGTGTCAATGCTTGAGATGAAGTTTCTGAAAGGTTTAGTTATGATTAGTGCTAGCTACATTGATTATATCGTGTGGGTAAAGTGTACAATCTCTGTAGAGTGTTAATCAATCTATTCGAATAGCCGCTTCTGCTGTCATGGACATGCTCGGGGATTTCACACGAGGGTTAGATTTTCATAAAACATTTGGGAAGGGATAGCTGTGTGACTTAATCCATATGATTGTGTGAAATAATTTGATTAGGCTTTGTGTTCTTTGTGAAAACATATGTTAAACTATTATTGTTTATTTGTTTTTAAATTAAATTTTCAATCTATTATTTGTATTCAATTGCAAATGTTGTTTTATGCAAAAAAAAAATAACCATAAAAGCCATTCCTTTGGAATAAGCTATCATCTATAAATTACATTTTGTGGTATGACTTATGAGTACGGTTGTGTACTCATGCTTGCTGCAAACATTCAACAGAAGTGGAGGAGTCTTCGCCTGCATTTGAGGAGTTCTACGAAGGTGCTGATCGTTAGGGTCCTGATTCCAGTCGGTTGCCTGTGGCGAATTGATGGGATTCCGGTGGAGTTTATTTGTTCTGCTGCTTATTTCTCTATTGCCAGCCCTGCGAGGCTTAATAAATGTAAACTTGACCATAAGGTCAAAACCATTATTTGCTATTCAAATTACTTGTTTATGCTATTATTTCGTTTGTGTGGATTGATATTCATCTATGTTGACATTGTGCGCACTAGTGTGATCCGAGACTAGTGCAGAATACACAGAGAGTCCAGAATTGTATTTTTGGGACCCAACATCCTTGCAGTATGCGTAGCTCTATGAGTTCCTGCTTCTGAGGGTTTAGGGGAAGAGCGAGAATGAGCACAACTTCCGTGCTCGCGAGCTAATACACAAAATGTAGTAATAATACATGCAAGGCTTAACAAGGATGGCTCGGGTTCTTTTATTTGCTTAAAGTAAAATTTTCAACTACGGTATTTAGAAATTCCTATGACTTAACAGTTTGACCAAATCTTATTTTCTTAAAGAGATATTATGCAATATTAATAACATTGAAGGTTACCTCCACCTTATGCTTATTTTGGTTGTGGTTGCATCCACCATTACCAACACCACTAAGTACGACAACCCAGGGAAAAATCAAAATAGGGTTACATCAGCCCGACCAGTATTTCATCCCATCCACAAGATTTTTAAATAGAACTAACTCAAGTTAAGTTCCCATGTCCACCTTTGACCGTAGCACGTCTGTTTAAACAGTTTAGACTCTGCAGAGGTTGTACATTGTACCCACAAGAGACAATCATACTCATTGCCCCATATGATTCCTTAGTCATGTAGTTGAGCGGTCATCACAATAACCTTTCAAAATATCTCACCCCTCCCATCATCTCAGCCATATGGGCAATCCCCCATAAGTTGTGCGGGATGTTCACCTCAGCAGCTAGCGTAGCTGGATAACACCGCAACACCTAGCGCGTCTGGCAACTTCACCTTGCATCGGTGTCCCATTCAAGCTGGGCACATCCAGTGCTTGTACTATCCCGTTACCCCTCTTGTGAGACGACATTCAGAGTTTAGTAAATTTACTAAGCCAAGTTGTACTTTACAAACTTGTTGTTGTACTTATTTTTACACGGGAGGTCATGACAAGATTGAATCCTTAATCCATCCGGGCGGTTCATACCACGTACTACACATTCTCGTGCTATGTCCGTACCTACCATCATGCCATCCGCCCGAATGAGGTAATAGCAGTTGTTAGGGTTTTTGGGAAGCAAAAATATATTACCACAATATTCCAGTCATTTACCCACAATGACTGTCTAAAACCATTTTCATGATTAAAAGATGATGATTGAGATATTTAATGCCCCGACACTTAAGCAAGACTAACATGTCGCTTAAGTACAACCTATAACTAATAATTACCATATAGTTACTAGGGTGACATGGAATAATGGATTCAATTGCCAAAGGGTGTTATAAAAATTTATTAATCATCAAATGGGCATTTAATTATCTTAAATGTTTAACATACATTTGCTTAAAGAATTAAAGCACATCTTCGAGTCCGCCACATCACGGGTTACCTTATGCACGCACTCTTCTTCCCGAAGGAACCCTAGTTCGCCGTCACCTCCTCAAGCCGCAGCAGCCGCGAATCGCCGGTTCCAGTAATCGTATGTTTTGAGTAATCGTGGCTTGAGTCTTTGTTTGTTTGAGTACTAATCATTTTCGCATCACCGCTTTGGGTACTGTTCGTGTCGAGTACTGCTAGTTTCGAGTTGACGTGGTCGGAGAGAGGTTCGACTATATGACATAGTCAGAAAAAGTTTCGACTACAAGATATAGTCGGAAGGAGCTTCAACTACAAGACGTAGTCCGAAGGAGTTTCGACTACATGTGGTTGGAAAGGGTATCGACTACATGTGGTGTTAAAGGGTATCGACTACATGTGGTCGGAAGGGGTATTGACTACATGTGGTCGGAAGGGGTACAGAGTGTGGTCTGAAGAGGTTCGACAACGCGTCGTGGTCGGAGGGAGTTCGACAACGCGGTGTGGTCTGAAGGAGGTTTGACAACGCGGCGTGGTCGGAGGGAGTTCGACAATGCGGTGTGGTCTAAAGGAGGTTCAACAACGGAGCTACCTGGCCGTGGACGTAGCCGTAGATGTGGTCGTAGACGTAGTCGAAAAGGAGTTTCGACCACTCAGCGTGGCCGGAAATTCAAGAGGGAGAATCGGGCACGGAGAAAGGGGGCCTACCAAGACTGAAAGAGGGGTCGAGGAGGTCGAACGGAGGTGGGGAAGCTCGCGATCGGCGACAAAGGAAGACGGCGGTGAAAGGGTCGGCTGGGACTGAAGGAGAAGAGGAAAGACGACGGTTCCTATGACACAAAACTGAAATCAAGTGAGGGGATCGCTTCGAGGAGCTCTGGGGCACGAATTGACGCGGGAAGAAGAGGGCTACACTGGTGCGGCGAGAACCGAAAGGAGGCATAGCAGTGGTTTGAACTCGGAGCTCGGGGCTTCGGGTAATCTCAGCAACACGAGCGAGAGTGGGAGAGCTTGGAGAAGAAATGGGCTGCCGGGCTCTTCTCTGGTGGCACTTACCATAAGCTAAGGGGAGACGAGGGGAGGAACAAGGGGGGCTCAGGGCTTCTTATATCCGAAGGGGAGGGAAGGCAGAGTCATCGGAGACTCAGAAGCGTGCGGGTTCCCAAGGCGGTCGTGGCATGGGCGCCCTGGTCAGAGAGGATGGGGCAAGCACGCACAGCGGGGAGGTGACGGGAGCGATGACTCGGGCAGGTGATGCAGGTGGTGGGGTCGACATGAGTAGGCGCTGGCGATGAGACGAAGCGACGAAGGGCGCCGGAGTCAAGGGCAGGTGGCGGCATAGGGCCAGAAGGCGTACGTTCACGGCCATGGCGCTGATGCCGCGGCGAGACAACCGACGGGACAGGGTGACGGAGGCGATGACTTCGGGGGCCAAGCAGGTGGCGGAGGTTACGGGAGCAGGTGGGCGTCGCAGGCACTGGGCGATGAGGAGGGGCGGGGTGCCGGAGTCGACAAGCAGGTGACGGAGGGGATGGAGCCATAGAGGCTTGTCGACGGGACATGGCAGCAGAGGGCCAGGGGGCACTGGCTTGGCTGGGCCGGAATGGGAAGGGGAGGATGGGCTGGAGAGAAAGGGAGAGGAGGTGGTTGGCCAACCCAAGAGGGAGAGAAGATGGGCTGGGCCCAAAGAAAGAGAGGTTTTGAAATAGAGGTAGAAACTACAAATTTTGAAAATACAACACACGCTGAAATAAAATTTTGAAACCAACTGACAAAAGCAAAAACTATTTACAATCCGAAAATGGAATGTTACATACATATAAATGTTGCAAACACAACCAAACACATAAGGTTGTGAGGTTGAGATGGCTAGTGTGGCAAGTCTAAGAGAAGTATTTCCCATGCCATGCGGTCTAGAGTTCGAGTATCAACCTTGGCAAGAGTCCAAACATTTTTTATATCTTATTGGTTGAGCCATGGTGCAGCGTCTATACATAACGATACATATCTTGTAGAGACGCTTGAAAAAAATGTCACTACTGTAATAGTGACGATACATGAGAAGTCGTTTATGATGCGTTTTTGAAAATGCCTCTACAACTACTTAGGGGCAGAAAAAAGTGCCTCTACTATACAAAAATAAGGCTCATCTATGAGCTAGTTCTGTTGTAGTGACATCAAAATTTGCACTCAATTTATACTGAAATTGCATAGAAACTGGTACTGCAAATTTAATTCAAATGGTGTGCAACTTTTAAGATGGTGGTTGTGATAACCTAAATTTTGTCTAGGCCTAGGAATTTTTTCTAATCTAGACAAAAAAATTTATCAAATTAGGTGACCCCAACATAGGTTTATATTGATAATCAGCCCATACAAAATTTTAACCAACATGCATACACACCAGGTAATTTGAAAAAGAAAATACATGACACTTCAATAATTGCACAAATAGAATGAAGAAATTACACATGACTTAACACTGCAAAATATATAAAATTGTGGTGTAAATTTCAAAATGAAGCACCTAGCATGGTTATGTCAACAGGTGATCTAACAAAACTTGGAACACAAGCTGAAGCCATGAATGCGAGTAACATTTCAATTGTCCATGCAAAATCCGAACCCAACATGTTGGACTCTTAATCAATAAATCAACAACTAGACAAACTATATTGGATCCATCCTAACTGTTGATGATCTAGTATCGATCTTACGAATAAATATTTAGGGCTTCCCTTGAAATAGATCCACACTAGAAAAAGACACGTGTATTTATGCAGGTTGTTCATGCCTTCTCCTGAGAGAATTATAACCCTACTCATGTGTTCTTGTGTTCACTATGCTTGTTAAAATCGGAAAGAAATAACTCAAACTTAGACACAATGATACCTTGCGGCTAACCCCTATTGCTTCTCTCTCCTCTGTCCATTGACTTTAACCCTTATATAGCGTGCAAATGGGTGGCGTTACTCCATGCCAAGAGGTATCTCAACGCCTGATGAACTACAACGTTGATGGTGGTTATTGTTAGAGAAAACTGCACTCCACGTCACCTCGCAATTACATCAAGGACAGAGGCATAATACGTGCAATTATTCCAGAGAATAACTGTGTATACTAACTGCTCTATGTATTTAACACAACGTATAAGAGTCCCTAGTTAATTGGGCTCATATGTCTGTAGGCTTTATCGATTATAAGGTGGTCGTAGTTGATCTGGCCATAGAAAGCCTTACGACCACAAGGTGGTCGTATAGAGGCTTACGACTATGGAGTGATTGTAGAAAGACTTATGACCATGGGATGGTCGTAGAAAGGCTTACAACCACTTAGTTAAGTTTTTCCTTTACGAACAAATAAGAGGTATGCTTAGGAGTAATAAGAAGATATTGTTGTCTATAATAGCAATTATAGATAAACAGTTAATTGAGGATTATTATATCCTCATCACTAACAAAGTAACAAATATCAACAATTAAACTTGTAGATCTGCAACTTTTCAAGTATAATGGAGTTTTATGACCAAATGTGTACACAATTGCAAACACACAACCATGTATATTTTAAAAGAGGCAAACCCTAATAAAACTTGCATTGTCGATGCTATATAATTGCACATAATTTTACATTACAAAATTAATATATATGACCTGCAATTTTTTTGCGTTAAGAAGATATCTAACATGACTAGTCAAGCAACTACTGAACAAGAATTTAAAGAACAATCTTATGACATTAAATTAAATACAATTCATATTATGACGTAAACTCTATGAAGATGGGCTTACCACAAAACATAAACACCTAAAAACAACCTTAATCTCTTCACCAAGTAAGCGTGTAGTGGCCACGATAAAGCATGTTACATCACATGTCAAATCCTATATCAGAAAAAAACCACAAGTCCCCAATCTAAAATACACAGGCCACAACGAGTCAAAAATTACTAATGAGGAATGTTCATAGTGAGATGAGGATTCAGTGGGAAAAATTTGGCAACACCGACGAAGTATATTCTCTAATGAACTACATATCTCTATTCTTTACAGAGTTATGTATTAATAATCTAATGAAGCAAACAACAAAGAAAGAGGGATTATTGTCAGATCTGGACATAAACAATTGGTTTGTTTGGAAAGTTACTCAATACAAAGAGGCTACTAAATTAGAGAGACCAATGTAACATAGGAAACTAGTAACAAAAGTACTATAGTTGCAAATCAGTTAATTCACTTGGAGCTAGGTAGTTTTCACTGAACTATGAAAAAAATGTAACAAAATTTTGGGACCACTGAACTATAGGAACAAGTCTGCATTAACCACGCCTCCATACAAATACATAAAAACTCTTCACAGTTCTATCTTGTAGTATTAACTATTTAACTCACAACATGAGCATACTACACATGATTAAAACCTCATAAACCACAAAGTCACCAATTGCATAAAACCTAACACAATTGAACCTTAGACCATGAGATTACTTAGTTGTTCATCCACGCTGCATGTTGCTAGATTCGTACTATTGGTGATCTAGACAACTTAGCAACAGAATACATGCACTAGCAAAAGAGATTAGCAGCTTTCAATAACAAAAATTAATCAACCAAAAGCATAGCTACAACACATAAATGGCAAGGACCCTGAATCAAGAAAAAAATGTTCCCCCCAAAATCACCATAGCATGAAGCCTGAATCAAGCAAAAATTACTTCCCCAAAACAACTCGTAGCTACAAGCAACATCAGATCGCCTCATACTACCTACAAGCAAACCCAAAATTATCAATCAATGTGTTGTAGCAATGCCCATGACTATCACTGTGCACCATCGGCCGAGCTACAGCACCTCCCACCGTCGTCGAGTGATACCGCATCGCCAGTAGTTGTTGCTGAGCACTGCCAGTCGAACTGTCGCACCTCCCGCGTTCCCCATGCACCACTGCATCGCATGTCGTTGTCGAGCTCAGATCTGGTCCAATCTAGGCATGCCATGTATAGATCGGTTCGTATTTGAGCGACACTAGTTCATGGGTGAGCATTGAGGCAGTGGAGGATGGAGGAGGACGGTGCGAGAAGGCTATCAGGGAGGAGGACATCGGGGAGGACGGCACGGGGACAAACACCTCCATGGCCGAACAAATTTGGAGCGGCAGTACTGGATTCTAGAGAGGAGAGGAGGAGATGGGGATTGAGACTTTGAGTGTGGTTGAGTGGGTGGTCTGGTGAGGAAGATGGGTGGGGAAAGTCAGATATAGAGTAATGCACTTAATGGGTTCAATTTCGTGGTGGACCGGGTACTAAAAAGAAAACCATGCAATTAAATTGGGAAGATGCAGCACATATCACAAAGCACCATCAAACGACAAGAAATCGACTACAATTTCAGCAAAAAAAGCAGGCAATTGTGCAATATCGAAAACATTTATATTTGACAATAGCTTTATATTTCGTTGTTTAACTCTAACACGGTCACAAGTTGTATTTGTTATAAGGGTTTTTAAAAATGGTAATATCGTGTTACGTGTGGTAGTTGTAGTGTATCTAGCTAATCCGCACCATTATATTTAAGTAAAAAAAAAGATGCAAAACCTGTTCTTTTTCTCTTGATCAATAATATGCAAAACATTTTCTTTTCGCTCGATCAATGAGAAAATTCACAGTATTTTTAAATATTATTGTGGGGATTTCTAGCTTTTCAATTGAAGAAGATGCATTTAACCTCACGAGTTGTTTATACAAACATAGGTAATATTTGAAAGGTGTTGTGTCTTTTATTTATAGGAGACACCAATGACAGTACTATAAGAGAAATTACTCCATTAGATATGTACACTTGTTACGGTTGATTTAGGTTTTTGGTGGAGTGGTTATTAGTTTCTATTCAATGAAGTATATATGTGTATTTTTTCTTGTAATCGTAAGGAAAAAAAAGAACGGACACTCTTGGTTTTAAAAAAGAAGTACGGGTATTCTTCTCCATAATAAACTCGAAATAGCTAGCTGCATGTCATAGCCGATAGCCGGTACATGTAGATCGGACGGGCAATTTTAGTTTCGATCGTAAGCTGACGTAACTTTCCATGTTCTAGTCGTGCATGCGCGTTAAGAATCCTACAAAGGTTTGATCCGACTCGGTTTCCTTGTAGCAAGGCTGTGCTCGTTTCGAGTCCGACTAGGATACAGGCTACGTACACTACTTCCCCTCTTAGGTCTTTTAACCGTCCGTCTCAGTCACGCCACACGCCTGCGCTGCGCGGCTCTATATAAGGCAACACGCAGCGGCGCCCAACCGCACCCACATCAACAGTTTTTAGTTTCGACGTAAGCTGACGTAACTCTCCATATCCTAGTCGTGCATGCGCGTTACGAATCCAACAAAGATTTGATCCGACTCGGTTTCCTTATAGCAAGGCCGTGCTCGTTTCGAGTCCGACTCGGGTACAGACTACGTACACTACTTCCCCTCTTAGGTTTTTTTACCGTCCATTATAGTCACACCACACGCCTGCGCTGCGTGGCTCTATATAAGGCAACACGCAGCGGCGCCCAACCGCACCCACTCCCCACATCAACAGATTACAGATCAACTCGATACCAAAAGAAACGAGGCGGAGCGATGGCGTTGGCAGACGCGGCGGACAACGCCGGCGAGCGGTACGTGGTCAAGAAGTCGGCGTGGAGCAAGGAGGAGGACAGGGTGCTGCGGCAGCAGGTGCTGGTGCACGGCGCGCAGAACTGGTGCACCATCAGCCTCGCGCTTCCCTGGCGGAACTCCAAGTCGTGCCGCCTCCAGTGGTGCCAGCACCTGGCCCCCGACGTGGAAGCCGTGAAGGCCTTCACCCGCGAGGAGGACGAGCTCATCATCAGGTACCAACGCGTCCACGGCAACCGCTGGTCCACCATCGCGCGCTTCCTCCCCGGCCGCACCGACAACGCCGTTAAGAACCGCTGGAACTCCGTCCTCCGCAAGCGCGAGCAGCCGTGCCTCCCGCTGTTTCCTCTGGCGAGCGGGGATGTCAAGTGGAACGGGAGAGGAGCCGCGCCGGGATGCCCCCAGGGGGCGCCTGGGGAGGACGTCGCCGGGGATGAGAGAGGTGCTGCGATGGAAGGCCTCGAGCTGATGCCTCTGGCGCCCGGGGATGTCAGGGACAATGCGGGCGCTGCGGCGTCGAAGGGTGTGGATTGCGGGGCCGGCGACCCGCTCACCGAGCTGAGGCTCGCGCCGCCGGCGGTGGTGGTGTTCGACGCAATGCCGCTGCAGGCTGTCCGGGCGTAGATTCTTGCCTCGCCTTACGTTCTTTCTTCTACGTTGTTGATTTTAAGGAATTTCCTAGAGGAATCGAACTTGTAATTGAAGAGCTGTGGATTATGCGGTAATCAGGAATGTTTTGACGTTCTTGTAGTTTCTTGCTTGTTAGTAATAATCAAGAAAGTTCTGACCTTCTTGTAATTTCTTTTCTTGTTGGTAATCCGGAAAGTTATGAGTTATGACCGTTTCGTAATTTTCTTGCTTGTTAGTAATCAAGAAAGTTCTGATCTTGTAATTTTCTTGCTTGTTAGTAATCAAGATAGTTCTGATCTAGTAATTTCCTTGCTTGTTAGTAATCAAGAAAGTTTTGATCTTCTTGTAATGTCGATGCTTCTTCTTCTTTGGTATTCAGTTATACGCTTGAATCAGGAAAATTGTACGTAAGTATGTACTTCGCACAGATTTCATCAATGTTTGGTCCAAATTACCTTGCCAGTTGAGATTAAAAACAGAGCTTCAATGAAGCAGCCATGTTTGTGCTGAACTCTGACTCTTGATCTGGATTGGAACACTATTTGCTATTTGTCCGGGCATGTTGCTATCAATGTTCAGTTGTCCGATCTACTTGGTGAGTGCTTGTCTTAGTTTGTACAAAGGTTCGATCGGGCTCGGTTTCCTTATAGCAAAGCCGTGCTCGTTTCGAGTCCGACTCGGGTGCGGGCTCGGTTTCCTTATAGCAAAACTGTGCTCGTTTCGAGTCCGACTCGGGTGCTACTGTCCATCTCAGTCACGTCACATGCCAACACTGCACGGCTCGATATAAGGCAACACGCTGCAGCGGCGCCCAACCGCACCCACTCCCACATCAACAGATTACAGATCAACTCGATACCAAAAGAAACGAAGCGAGACGCGAGGAGAGGCGGAGCGATGGCGTTGGCAGACGCGGCGGACAACGCCGGCGAGCAGTACGTGGTCAAGAAGTCGGCGTGGAGCAAGGAGGAGGACAGGGTGCTGCGGCAGCAGGTGCTGGTGCACGGCGCGCAGAACTGGTGCACCATCAGCCTCGCGCTTCCCTGGCGGAACTCCAAGTCGTGTCGCCTCCGGTGGTGCCAGCACCTGGCCCCCGACGTGGAAGCCGTGAAGGCCTTTACCCGCGAGGAGGACGAGCTCATCATCAGGTACCAACGCGTCCACGGCAACCGCTGGTCCACCATCGCGCGCTTCCTCCCCGGCCGCACCGACAACGCCGTTAAGAACCGCTGGAACTCCGTCCTCCGCAAGCGCGAGCAGCCGTGCCTCCTGCTGTTTCCTCTGGCCAGCGGGGATGTCAAGTGGAACGGGAGAGGCGCCGCGCCGGGATGCCCCCAGGGGGCGCCTGGGGAGGACGTCGCCGGGGATGAGAGAGGTGCTGCGATGGAATGCCTCGAGCTGATGCCTCTGGCGCCCGGGGATGTCAGGGACAATGCGGGCGCTGCGGCGTCGAAGGGTGTGGATTGCGGGGCCGGCGACCCGCTCACCGAGCTGAGGCTCGCGCCGCCGGCGGTGGTGGTGTTCGACGCAATGCCGCTGCAGGCTGTCCGAGTGTAGATTCTTGCCTCGCCTTACGTTCTTTCTTCTACGTTGTTGATTTTAAGGAATTTCCTAGAGGAATCGAACTTGTAATTGAAGAGCTGTGGATGATGCGGTAATCAGGAATGTTTTGACGTTCTTGTAGTTTCTTGCTTGTTAGTAATAATCAAGAAAGTTCTGACCTTCTTGTAATTTCTTTTCTTGTTGGTAATCAGGAAAGTTATGAGTTATGACCGTTTCGTAATTTTCTTGCTTGTTAGTAATCAAGAAAGTTCTGATCTGGTAATTTTCTTGCTTGTTAGTAATCAAGATAGTTCTGATCTGGTAATTTCCTTGCTTGTTAGTAATCAAGAAAGCTATGATCTTGTAATTTCATTACTTGTTAATAATCAAGAAAGTTTTGATCTTCTTGTAATGTCGATGCTTCTTCTTCTTTGGTATTCAGTTATACGCTTGCATCAGGAAAATTGTACGTAAGTATGTACTTCGCACAGATTTCATCAATGTTTGGTCCAAATTACCTTGCCAGTTGAGATTAAAAACAGAGCTTCAATGAAGCAGCCATGTTTGTGCTGAACTCTGACTCTTGATCTGGATTGGAACACTATTTGCTATTTGTCCGGGCATGTTGCTATCAATGTTCAGTTGTCCGATCTACTTGGTGAGTGCTTGTCTTAGTTTGTACTGAACTATGAAACGACACGTTTGGAAAATTGTTCAGTGTGTTTCTGCTCATTCTTGTTCTCCAGATCTACCGGTTGGGCCAGCAGCAATTAGGACTCTCCTTCCGTACTAGTTACTCCTTTCTTTCAATTGAAAAACGATTAATCCAAAACTACTATCTGTAAATAATTTACCTTCCTTACAGACCCCAGCATGTACAACAGCATGTACATTTGTTTCAGGTTCCCTGCAGACCATAGCAACTCCAGCTCATGTCATCTAGTACTGTTTCTGCACATTGTTTCCCTGTGTAATTCTTCAAGCTTCAGGTTTAAGAGGCCTTCTGAGGTAACTTATCTTGGTACAAGATCTGAATTTAATCAACAAGGAGCAGGAAAACTTTGATCTTCTTTCGACAAAAGAGCTTTGCTCTTTACAGACCCCAGTCCCTTTTCATTAACACCCCGTTTGGCTCCTAGGAATTAGGGCTGGAATCGCGGAATTGGATTCCACGGATTGGAGCGTTTGGCTGCCACTGGAATCGGAACCATCGATTCCAATCCTAATTCCGCGCATCTGGCCCATACCTAATAACCCCAATTCTTTCATATCAGCAATCAATCCTGTGGAATTGCCCCGAGCTCTCCCACCCCGACCTCGCGACGCCTCCCAGCATCGACGACTCCTCGCCGCCGTTCACCTCTCCTCTCCCCCTTCCGCCTCCACATCTAGGTTGTTCGTAAGATCTTTGTATTTAAAGATGACAGGTTGCTCAGATGTGTTAAATACCAACTAAAGGATATCACCTGTATAGCAAGCAATGCCGAAGTACAAAGATCCCAGTTGAAAAATTAATGGACTTCAAATTTGTCGTGACAATAGCTAGCATGCATGCACTGCACTTCAATTAATCCACAGTTGGACTATCTCTGTCAAGTTTCTTAAAGAAAAGTTGTTCTCCATGTAATTTCTATTGACAATAGCATGATGGCATCCAGTATGTATGTAGCATTTACTTGAATTAACCCTTTGTTGTACTATATATCTGTTTTAAGTTTTTTCAAGAAAAGTTTTTCTTGATTTAATTTGACCAGTAATAGCTAGCATGATGGCATCCAGTATGTATGTAGCATTGCTTAATTGGATTGGACACTGCTAGCTCCGTAAAAACTTGGACCGTGTTTTCACTTTGACGGATCTAATAGTACTCGATTAATTAAACTAATTATCAGTAATATTTGTTATAGATAATAATATTTTTACAGAACCTTCAGAGGTACCTCCATCATCAATAATGAAGAAGATTATAATTACCCAATGGTCGTAAGTTATTCTACGACCACCCATATGATCGTTAAGTCATTCTACTACCATCTTGTGGTCGTAAGATTTTCTACTATCACCTACTGATCGTAAATTCTACTATGATCACCTTATGGTCGTAAGTTTTACTACGATAAGATCAATCACGATCACCCAATGGTCGATAAGGACCACAAGCATGTGGATCCAATCGATTAGGAAGCTTATACATTGTGTTTGATTAGACACAGTAGTGAATATGTGTAATTGTCCTTTGGAATAACTGCACGTATTGATCTCCGTCTCTGGCATAACCGCAAGGTGAATGTGGGGAGTAATCTCACTGACAATAACTGCCATCAACGTGCACAATTCATCAACCATTAGGGCACCTCCTGGCTTGCTCAACTGCCACCTCCTCAGACGCTATATAAGGAATAACGCTGGTGGACAGAGAGGACAAGTGACATAAGCAACAAAATATACAAGAGTCATTAGTTCTAGCCTTCGGTGACTTCTCTTTTGTCGTAAGCACAATCAATACAAGAACACAGGACTAGGGTTGTTATTTTCCCAAGAGAACACCCGAACTTATCTAAATCCCTATGTCTCATCATCTGTAGTCTCGATCAAGAAGCCCCCTAGCATTCATTTCATAAGTTCGATATTAAAACATCGACAGTTGGCGCCGTCCTTGGTGATTTTCTTCTTTGTTTTTGGCAAATTTTCTTTGTTCCCACTCTGATGCTACCATGGCAGGGGAATGGAATGAGGAGAATTGATTCGATCTCGCAGACTATGCAAGACTCGACATGGATGCCATATACGACTAAGAGCCAAGCATGGTTTCGTCCGATCATAATGCCGGTTCCAGAGATCTTTCACAAGACCCCGAAAATCACATACCGGATAGGTTGAGGAGGGAACCTTTTCCCCCACAACCGTATGCTCAGATGAGGAGCCAGAGTCCTCAAAGGGCAAGGGTCCAATCGACCATGATCGAAACCGCCCCTGGCAAGCATTGAACGCGACGAGGATTCCTCCTCCAAACGTTCGAGTCCTCTTGAGGCAATCCGATCTGACACGTCAAGTCCTAGAATACATGGTCCCAGGGCTTGATTCATCACCTACTAACTGTGGATATCATTGGGATATGCTCAAGATCTTAGGATGATGTTACAATTGGCAACGACGTTAAAGGTTTGTCGATTCACACTTTTCAGCAAGTTTCAGTTCTGTCAGGCCTTTGGTGGTCTGACCGGCCAAGGAGGTGGTCAGACCGGCCAGAGGGCGGTCCGACCGGCCACCCCTGGCGGTCCGACTGGCCATGGGCGGCGGTCGGACCTGCATATATAGAATGTGGATTTTGGAGTTGGGCCAAAAATAGAGTGTGTAGGCAACAGAGGGGATTCTATGGCACTTGGTCTCATAATTTTTGGAGTCTCTAGTCAAAAGTTCTATTTGTTTGAAATTTTCAGAGAGGTTTCGGTTTTCAGGGGCTGAAAATCGGCTAAGTCCCTAACTGGGCGGACTGACCGGCCAAGGGGTGGTCAGACCGGCCATTGAATGGCGGTCTAACCATTTTCCACTTGTATCATCGGCCCTTGTAGTGGCGATGTTTATTTGTTGAGTCAAGTTCATGGGTTTCAGTGCATATATGTTGCATGATGCATGTTTTGACTAACGTGGGTCAAGTTGCGAAGAACTTCTTCCCGGAATCGATTTCTTAGTCTATTGTTGTGCAGGTTGCTTGGAGGTCAACGACGGTCAACGCCGAGGATGATCGGGACTAGGCTTGGAGAGCTGGGGTTCAGAACGATCGACGATGCCGGATGAAGTCATTGGATTCGAGCGTGGCGCAAAATGGACAAGGATGACCGAACGGGAAGTTCGGTGCAACGGGTTGCATCCAGCGGCGCGGGGTCAGTGCAAATACCATGGTGGTTTCGGTGGGAGCCGGATGGGAGAGACTTGCCGACATGATTAGAGCCATTGATCAACCTACACGTGGCGAAGCATGGAACTACTTCATGAAGATTGGACTCGGTGTTCGGGGAAGGATCGAGAAGGGGTATTTTGGTAATATCACTAAAATATCGCCTTGTTTGCTTTTGGCTAAACCGCGGCGCAAGATGACGTAAGGAGAAGCGGTTTAGGTTAACAGAAGATGAAGACTGCGCTTTAAAATGCGTGCGTGAGTTAAACCCGTTTGTGTGTGGCCTTAACGGGTGCCCAATAGGAACTCTTCTAGAAGGTTAGCCTCCACTATAAATATGAGAGGGTGGTGTGCACCTCCCCTAATCCTTTTGCTTATTTGGAAACCCTAGTTTTCTTTTTGAGATTAGGGAGTGGAGAGGTTAGTATTCTTGAAGAGAAGATTAATTGTGTGCTCATGTATTGAGTTTTGTCCTCCATGTTGGAGTTGCTGTAAACCAACAACAATCACAAATCAATCTATACAAGTTTTCTTGAGATAAGTCTCTTTTCGTTCTTGCTCTCTATTTTGTGATTTTGGGACCGTCTTTGATTCTCAAGTTTTCCTTCGGTTTTTGCCCCTAATATTGCTTGATGTGACATGTGGGATATCATCTAGGATCATCTTGATCATCTCTAACCCATGAGCAAGGTTTTGGATCTAGTTTTCGTTCACTCAAACGGGAAAAGATTGGAACTTGGCCAAGGATCTTCACGATCTTTGATTGGAATAGGTTCCTGATATCATAGAGAAGGTGTGTTCCAAGTTTCATCGAGTTTGGAGTTGTAGATCAAAAGTTACATCTATGTGCAACTTCGTTTTTCGGGCTGATTTTATTGTTCATCAGGCTGGAGGCCAGACCGCCTAAGGTGACCGGTCCGATCACCATTAACATAGAGGTCAGACGGCCCATTACTTGAAAAACGAGTTTTTGTTGTTTTTGATTGTTTTGCTCCAGGGTTTAGATTGGATTCAATACAAGACTTCTGCTGTACTTGTATATTGATCTTCATAGCTCTCATAGCTATTGGAGTAAAAATCATATTGAATCCAATCTTCGTGAAAAAGAGATCGTGCTCCTATTCACCCCCCTCTAGTCGTCGTTTCGGTCCAACAAGTGGTATCAGAGCCCGGTTAGTTCAATCTTGATCTTAACCAGTGACTGAACTTTGGCGATGGAGAAGTAGTCCACAAAGCCGCATGTCTTTTATGGGCTCGACTATGCCTATTGGAAGAATCGCATGTGTGTCTACCTTCAGAGCGAAGGACAGGCCATATGGGAGGTTGTTCGAACTCTGCGCGTTTTGCCCGAGGTTGCTATGCCGGCTTCAGCAGTCCTCTTGGCTAACAACCACAAGGCAAAGAACCTCCTATATGCCGGACTTGGTAGACAGGAGTACGACAGAATCTGTCACCTTGAGACCGCCCATGAAATCTGGAACATCCTCGAAACCTACCATGAGGGTTCGTCCCAGATCAAGCAGGTGCGTCAGACGGTCTTTAAGCGAGAGTATAACAAGTTCGAGATGCGTCCTGGAGAGAGTATCGATGATGTCTTTACTCGCTTCAACAAGGTGCTCAACCAGCTGAGAGCGGTTGATATTGAGTGTTCTCAATCTGATAATGCCACCCACCTCTTGGCTGCAATCAACACCAAGGAGTGGGAGATGAAGGCTACTGCCATTGAGGAGAACGTCAACCTTTCGAGTCTCATTTTGGAGTTGCTTTATAGCAAACTCAAAACCCATGAAATTAAAAGGGTTGACCATCCCAAGAAGGAGAATATGGCATTGGTAGCAGATCCTCTCAAGAGAGCTTCTGATGGTTCTTTTGAATCTTCTTCTGGTTTTTCTCTTACTTGTTTATCTGCAATTCATGAAGAAGAACTTGAGAGTATTCCCGAGGCTGAATTAGCCCTTCTAGCCAGAAAGTTCACAAGGGCCTATAACAATGTGAGAAACAGAAAGAGAGGCGGCCCTATGACTTGCTATGAGTATGGAGAGCTCAATCATATTCGGGCAAATTGCCCCAAACTGAAAGGGAAGAGCAACCACAAGGAGGTGAAGGCTGCTTGGAAGAAGCCTTATGGGAACAAGTCCAAGTATAATGCTGCCAAGCTCATGAAGGCCGCTCATCGGGTCCTTACCGCTTTCGGAGAGCAATCCATGAGCGATGTGGACTCCGGGAGCGAAGAGGACAAGGAGGAGGAAATTCCCCAAGACAAGAAGAAAGGGAAGGCCAAGGACTTCACCAGCATTTGCTTCATGGCCGACTCCGTCGACACCGATGACATCAATGAGGATCACCGCGGAAGGGGGGAAACACGTGGTTCGTCGACTCCGGGTGTTCACGCCACATGACCGGAGATTCAAAATGGTTCACCTCCTTCACGCGGGCGACGAGTGGTGACTTCATCACCTTTGGAGATGATACACAAGGGCGGATTGAAGGGACGGGATCGATTAGGGTGAACGATAATTTCATCCTGAAGGACGTCGCTCTTGTGGACAAACTAAGCTACAATCTCCTTTCTGTCTCACAGCTTCTTGATGGTGGCTATGAGACTAGATTTAAAAAAAATACTTATCGTGTGCTTGATTCTTCTGGTGAGCTCGTTTTTGGGATTTCTAGAGTTGGTAGAATCTTTAGAGCTGATTTTTCTGAATCTCTTGCTGGAACTCTCAAATATTTGCTTGTATCTTCTTTTGATTTCTGGCTTTGGCACCTACGTTTGGTGCACATTAGTTTTGATCATCTGACGCGAGTTAGCAACCTTGATTTCATGAGAGGTTTGCCCAAACTCAAAGCTGTCAAGGATGCTGTATGTGCGCCCTATAGGCATGGCAAGCAAGTTCCCGCCTCACACCCATCAGTGACTATGGTCATGACTGACGGACTGGGACAGTTGCTTCATATGGATACTGTTGGTCCTACTCGGGTTCGGTCAGTCGGTGGCAAATGGTACATTCTTGTCATAGTCGATAATTTTTCGAGATATACTTGGTTGTTCTTTCTTGTTTCGAAGGATGAAGCTTTTGGTCATTATCATGACCTTGTTCTTCGTTTGGCTTCTGAACTTCCTGGTGCCTTGAGAGCGATCCGCAGTGATAATGGCACGGAGTTCAAGAATGCCTCATTTACCTCCTTCTGTGTTGGGCGTGGTGTTGAGCATCAGTTCTCCTCCCCACACGTCCCCCAACAAAATGGCGTGGTGGAAAGGTAGAATAGGACCTTAGTCGAGATGGCTAGGACGATGCTAGATGAGTATAGCACACCGAGGAGGTTTTGGGCTGAAGCTATTGCTACAGCTTGTCATATTACAAATTGTGTCTTTTTGATATCTTCTTTGGGCAAGACTCCTTATGAGCTTCGGTTTGGTAGAAAACCTTATGTTTCTCATTTTCGAGTTTTTGGAGCCAAGTGTTTCATTCTAAAGACAGGAAACCTAGATAAATTTGAATCAAGAACTTCTGATGGTTTATTTATGGGTTATCCTGCACATTCGAGGGGCTTTCAGGTTTTTAATGTTGAAACTAACATTGTTCAGGAGACATGCAATGTCACTTTTGATGAGACTAGCCCTGGAGTTAGATCCGATGTTTCAGGTGATTCACAGGTGACTGAGAGCATCTTTGTGGAGGAAGATGAGGACGGCCGATACTGCCCTCCACTGCTTCTTCTTGAGACTTCTATTCCAGTAAGAAGAACTCGCTGCGACTACTTCACCTTCATTTGAGGCTCCTGCTGCATCTTCTTCATCAGCAGTACCTGCGGAGGTCAAAGAAACGCTATCACCCCCGGGCGCTCCACTTCACATCTGGAAGAGTCATCCTTCGGATCAGATGATCGGTCAGCTTCATGAGCGAGTCACTCGCTCCAGGTATTATGATCCGAGTCTCTACCCTCATTCTGCTTTTGTTGCCTCTTTTGAACCCCGTGGTATATCACATGTTTTATCTGACTCTAGCTGGGTCAATGTCACGCATGAGGAGTTAGAGAATTTTGAGAGGAACAAAGTCTGGAACCTAGTAGAACCTCCTAGTGGTCATAATGTGATAGGAACCCGCTGGGTGTTCAAACATAAATAAAGTGAGGATGGTTCTGTGGTTAGAAACAAGGCTAGATTGGTAGCTCAGGGTTTCAGCCAAGTTGAGGGGTTAGATTTTGATGAAACATTTGCCCCTGTTGCTAGATTAGAAGCCATTCACATTCTGCTTGCTTTTGCTGTATCTAAGGGTTTTAGGCTGCATCAGATGGATGTTAAGAGTGCTTTTCTGAATGGTTACATAGAGGAGGAAGTGTATGTTAAGCAACCCACAGGCTTTGAGAATCCAAAGTATCCACATCATGTTTTCAAGTTATCCAAAGCCCTATATGGTCTTAAGCAAGCCCCTAGAGCCTGGTATGATAGACTCAAGACCTTCCTGCTTAAGAATAATTTTGAGATGGGTAAAGTGGATAAGACTCTATTCATTCATAGGCATGGCAAAGACTTCTTGCTTGTTCAGATTTATGTAGATGATAGTATCTTTGGTGGTTCTTCTTATGCTCTTGTTTTCAGTTTTTCTGAGACCATGTCCAGGGAATTTAAGATGAGTATGATGGGAGAGCTCAACTACTTTCTGGGGCTTCAAATCAAGCAGTGCAAGGAAGGGATCTTCATCCATCAGACGAAGTACACTAAGGATTTGCTAAAACGCTTCGATATGGTTGACTGCAAGCCGATCGCCACTCCCATGGCGACTTCGACTGTTTTGGATCCAGACGAGGAAGGAGAAGCCGTGGATCGACGCGAGTACTGCAGCATGATCGGCTCCCTCCTGTACCTGACGGCCTCAAGACCGGACATCCACTTCACGGTCTGCCTCTGCACGAGGTTTCAGGCGTCTCCGAGGACTTCACATCGCCAAGCCGTCAAGCGCATCTTCAGGTACCTTCACTCTACCCTCCAATATGGCATTTGGTATTCCTGCTCTTCTTCTTTGTCCATTCGGGGGTTTTCTGATTCTGATTTGGCGGGTTGTCGACAAGATAGGAAGAGTACATCAGGCACTTGTCACTTCTTAGGCACTTCTCTTATCTCTTGGTCGTCTAGGAAGCAGTCTTCTGTTGCACAATCCACTGCAGGTTTAGTATGTAGTCTTTGCTATTTGTCAGAGTCGATTTTGTGGATGGTGTCCACTCTTAAGGACTTTAGGTTATCTTTTGCTAGTGTTCCTCTTCTCTGTGATAACACTTCTGCCATTAATATTGCTAAGAACCCTGTGCAACACTCTAGGACCAAACACATAGACATTCGCTATCACTTTCTTAGAGACCATGTAGAGAAGGGTGATATTGTACTACATTTTGTGGAGTCCGGGGCTCAGTTAGCTGATATCCTCACCAAGCCTTTAGACTCAACTAGGTTTACCACCTTGAGAAGTGAGTTAGGGTAATTTACCCTTGTGGGTTGGTTTGAGGAGGAGTTGGTTCTTTTCTGAATTTTCCTAGTTCTTCTGATCTTTCCTTGTTGTTTTCTGAACTTATTGATCTTTTTGAACTTTTTAGGCTTTTAGATTTTTCTTGCATCTCATTGTATTATATTGCATTCATATGAAAATCACAAAAAGATGCATTGTAATATAAGGTTTACTTTTCGTCTTTTAAAATTGATGAAGTTTTGCTTATTACCCTCTTGAGCTTTAGTATTACAATTTTTGCTCAATATCTGTCTAGTTCTTTGCCTTGCTAGAATTATCATGCTTTCACATGTGTAGCTTAGTCTTTACTAAATGAGCTAGAACTTTAAGACAACTTGAACTAAAAAATTGTAATTTGTGGATCTTTTAGCTAAGTTGCACAATTAGTAATCCTCTTGTGACACTGGCCCTGTCAAAATTGCTTTGTTAGATCTTGAATCTAGAATTGAACATCTCTTGAGCTTTTTGTTCCCCTGTGAATCTAAAACTGCTCTTGTGCAAAATAAAAAATCAAATTTCAAAATTTGTGCCAAACTATTCTCACGAGACTTCTTGTCAAAGACATGAACTTGGAGATAGTTTGATGATCCAGACGATCTCATGGGGATTGCTTGTCAAAATTGACATGAACCTCAAGATTTGTCGCCCTGGTTGAAGCTTAAGAAGAGATTGTGGATGGCTCCTAGTCCAGGATTTTCTTCACTAAGATAGACTGTTAAACTGCTTTGGTTGAAGCTTAGGAAGAGTTTGTGGATGGCTCCTAGTCCAGGATCTTCTTCACTAAGATAGACCTTTAATCAACATCAATATTCATTGCAAATGAAAAAATATGGTAAAAATGGGTGACTAAAGCTATTTGAGCAAAATGATTCAATTCTAGACTTTTTGTCTCTAAGATGGTCTTTGTTAGCTTCTTGATCTCACATTGATATTCTGATATGGCCATTATCACTTTAGAATCTCTGTTGATGAACTTGCTAGTTTTGATGCTTTGCTTAAACTATTACAATTCATCGCTTTTACTTTGAGCCTTCTAGCTTAGCATTGATATATATGTCTTAACATGATCTTGCTGGCGCTTTCAGGCTTGATATGTATTGTGTGATTATAGAAATGCTAGCTTGTTCTTTTGGGTAATCTTCAAAGCTTCTTGTCTTAAAATATGCAAAATTCAAAAAATATGATGAAGCAACTCCATTGCATTTCATGCATGCTCTTTCTTATGCTTCTTCCTCATTTCTGCATTTATTATCTCTGGATGAGAGGAAGACGTGATTCCTTTATGACTCCATTGTCAAAGGGGGAGAAGAAGTAGCAAAAATATTGAAAGGGGGAGCAATTTGGAGAAAATAAATTTTTTTGAAAACAAAAATGATGATCAAAGTGAGGGGGAGCTTTTAATTTGCATTCCGCCTGCAATGTAGGTTGATGCTTTGATACCATCCAGTAACACCTCGACCCAAAATCGGCCAATGCCCACCACCGTAGGCGGACTCCGCCACACATAGCACCCCACTTACACTTTCGCCCTCGCTCGTAAAAGGGTTAACCCTAGTGCTACGCTTGGATCCAACAGCATTATATACTAGTACAACTCACTTGAGACAAGCAATGTGGGACTAATCCCACCACACAACTCCTCATGGGCCACATGGGCCATGCTATGAGCAGGCCGGGGTATTACACCCCCTTTCTCCTCCCTTCCTTCTCCAATGTCCGGCCACCACGGGGACGACGGATGACCAGAGACGCCGGCGGAAGGAGGTGACTTCGGGGATCACCGGGGGCAGCAACCAGGGGAGGAGGAGACGCCGGGGAGAGGAGGAGACACCATATTTGGGAGAGGAGAGGATGGGGGTGGCGGCCAAGGGGGAGGGAAGTGGGAGAGGTGGGAGAGGTGGGGGGAGGCTAGGGTTAGGAACCCCCCACTTGGCCGGCCACCACTTGGGCCACCTGGGCCGCGGCCCGTGGCCCAAGTTGCCGAGAAATTTCAGTTAACCCCCTCTCTCAACAGGTATTTTCACTTCTTTAACTGCCTCGATTTTTCCCGACTTCCCCCGATTCACCCGATTTGATTCCGGAATATTACACGTGTAGTGGCCACGATAAAGCATGTTACATCACATGTCAAATCCTATATCAGAAATAGAACCACAAGTCCCCAATCTAAAATACACAGGCCACAACGAGTCAAAAATTACTAATGAGGAATATTCATAGTGAGATGAGGATTCAGTGGGAAAAATTTGGCAACACCGACCAAGTATATTCTCTAATGAACTACATATCTCTATTCTTTACAGAGTTATGTATTAATTATCTAATGAAGCAAACAACAAAGAAAGAGGGGTTATTGTCAGATCCGAACATAAACAATTGGTTTGTTTGGAAAGTTACTCAATACAAAGAGGCTACTAAATTAGAGAGACCAATGTAACATAGGAAACTAGTAACAAAAGTACTATAGTTGCAAATCAGTTAATTCACTTGGAGCTAGGTAGTTTTCACTGAACTATGAAAAAAAATGTAACAAAATTTTGGGACCACCGAACTATAGGAACAAGTCCATTAACCATGCCTCCAAACAAATACAT
This sequence comes from Hsuehochloa calcarea, assembly GCA_036346395.1. Classification (NCBI taxonomy): domain Eukaryota; kingdom Viridiplantae; phylum Streptophyta; class Magnoliopsida; order Poales; family Poaceae; genus Hsuehochloa; species Hsuehochloa calcarea. The sequence goes on from CM070597.1 coordinate 37,309,634, forward strand.
AAAACTCTTCACAGCTTCTATCCGTAGTATTAACTATTTAACTCACAACACAAGCATACTACACATGATTAAAACCTCATAAACCACAAAGTCACCAATTGCATAAAACCTAACACTATTGAACCTTAGACCATGAGATTACTCAGTTGTTCATCCACGCTGCATGTTGCTAGATTCATACTATTAGTAATCTAGACAACTTAGCAACAGAATACATGCACTAGCAAAAGGGATTAGCAGCTTTCAATAACAAAAATTAATCAACCAAAAGCATAGCTACAACACATAAATGGCAAGGACCCTGAATCAAGAAAAAAATGTTCCCCCCAAAATCACCATAGCATGAAGCCTGAATCAAGAAAAAATTACTTCCCCAAAACAACTCGTAGCTACAAGCAACATCGATCGCTTCATACTACCTACAAGCAAACCCAAAATTATCAATCGCAGTGTTGCAAAGAATGCCCATGACTATCATCAGGCACCATCGCCGAGCCGCAAAGACCGCATCACCGCGAGAGTAGTTGCCGAGCACCGCCAGCCGAATCGTCGCACTTCCCGCTGCTCCCCATGCACCATCGCATCGCATGTCGTTGTCGAGCTCAGATCCGTCCAATCTAGGCATGCCATGTATAGATCGGTTCAGATCCGAGGGGCACTAGTTCATGGGTGAGCATTGAGGCAAAGTGGAGGATGGAGGAGGACGGCAGAAGGCTATCGTGAAGGAGGACATCGGGAGGACGACACGGGACAAACACCTCCATGGCCGAACAAATTTGGAGCGACAAGATCGGATTCTAGAGAGGAGAGGAGGAGATGGGGATTGAGACTTTGAGTGTGGTTGAGTGGGTGGTCCGTGAGGAAGATGGGTGGGGAAAGTCGAGATAGAGTGATGCACTTAATGGGTTCAATTTCGTGTGGACCGGCACTCGAAAAGAAAACCATGCAATTAAATTGGGAAGATGCAAAGACATATCACAAAGCACCATCAAACGGACAAGAAATCGACTACAATTTCAAAAAAAAAGGTGCAATTGTGCAATATCAAAACATTTATATTTGACAATAGCTTTATATTTCGTTGTTTAACTCTAACACGGTCACAAGTTGTATTTGTTATAAGGGTTTTTAAAAATGGTAATATCGTGTTACGTGTGGTAGTTGTAGTGTATCTAGCTAATCCGCACCATTATATTTAAGTAAAAAAGAGATGCAAAAGCTGTTCTTTTTCTCTTGATCAATAAGATGCAAAACATTTTCTTTTCTCTCGATCAATGAGAAAATTCACAGTATTTTTTAATATTATTGTGGGGATTTCTAGCTTTTCAATTGAAGAAAATGCATTTAACCTCACGAGTTGTTTATACAAACATAGGTAATATTTGAAAGGTGTTGTGTCTTTTATTTATAGGAGACACCAATGACAGTACTATAAGAGAAATTACTCCATTAGATATGTACAGTTGTTACGGTTGATTTATGTTTTTGGTGGAGTGGTTATTAGTTTCTATTCAATGAAGTATATATGTGTATTTTTTTCTTGTAATCGTAAGGAAAAAAAAGAACGGACACTCTTGGTTTTAAAAAGAAGTACGGTATTCTTCTCCATAATAAACTCAAATAGCTAGTCGCATGTCATAGCCGATAGCCGGTACATGTAGATCGGACGGGGCAATTTTAGTTTCGACTTAAGCTGACGTAACTTTCCATGTCCTAGTCGTGCATGCGCGTTAAGAATACTACAAAGGTTTGATCCAACTCGGTTTCCTTATAGCAAGGCTGTGCTCGTTTCGAGTCCGACTCGGGTACAGGCTACGTACACTACTTCCCCTCTTAGGTTTTTTAACCGTCCGTCTCAGTCACGCCACACGCCTGCGCTGCGCGGCTCTATATAAGGCAACACGCAGCGCCCAACCGCACTCCACATCAACAGCTTTTAGTTTCGACGTAAGTCGACGAACTTTCCATATCCTAGTCGTGCATGCGCTGCTATTTAATCCTACAAAGGTTTGATCCGACTCGGTTTCTTTATAGCAAGGCCGTGCTCGTTTCGAGTCCGACTCGGGTACAGAATACGTACACTACTTTCCATCTTAGGTTTTTTTTACCGTCCATCTCAATCACGCCACACGCCTGCGCTGCGTGGCTCTATATAAGGCAACACGCAGCGGCGCCCAACCGCACCACTCCCCACATCAACAGATTACAGATCAACTCGATACCAAAAGAAACGAGGCGGAGCGATGGCGTTGGCAGACGCGGCGGACAACGCCGGCGAGCGGTACGTGGTCAAGAAGTCGGCGTGGAGCAAGGAGGAGGACAGGGTGCTGCGGCAGCAGGTGCTGGTGCACCATCAGCCTCGCGCTTCCCTGGCGGAACTCCAAGTCGTGCCGCCTCCAGTGGTGCCAGCACCTGGCCCCCGACGTGGAAGCCGTGAAGGCCTTCACCCGCGAGGAGGACGAGCTCGTCATCAGGTACCAACGCGTCCACGGCAACCGCTGGTCCACCATCGCGCGCTTCCTCCCCGGCCGCACCGACAACGCCGTTAAGAACCGCTGGAACTCCGTCCTCCGCAAGCGCGAGCAGCCGTGCCTCCCGCTATTTCCTCTGGCGAGCGGGGATGTCAAGTGGAACGGGAGAGGAGCCGCGCCGGGATGCCCCCAGGGGGCGCCTGGGGAGGACGTCGCCGGGGATAAGAGAGGTGCTGCGATGGAAGGCCTCGAGCTGATGCCTCTGGCGCCCGGGGATGTCAGGGACAATGCGGGCGCTGCGGCGTCGAAGGGTGTGGATTGCGGGGCCGGCGACCCGCTCACCGAGCTGAGGCTCGCGCCGCCGGCGGTGGTGGTGTTCGACGCAATGCCGCTGCAGGCTGTCCGGGCGTAGATTCTTGCCTCGCCTTACGTTCTTTCTTCTACGTTGTTGATTTTAAGGAATTTCCTAGAGGAATCGAACTTGTAATTGAAGAGCTGTGGATTATGCGGTAATCAGGAATGTTTTGACGTTCTTGTAGTTTCTTGCTTGTTAGTAATAATCAAGAAAGTTCTGACCTTCTTGTAATTTCTTTTCTTGTTGGTAATCCGGAAAGTTATGAGTTATGACCGTTTCGTAATTTTCTTGCTTGTTAGTAATCAAGATAGTTCTGATCTGGTAATTTCCTTGCTTGTTAGTAATCAAGAAAGCTATGATCTTGTAATTTCATTACTTGTTAATAATCAAGAAAGTTTTGATCTTCTTGTAATGTCGATGCTTCTTCTTCTTTGGTATTCAGTTATACGCTTGAATCAGGAAAATTGTACGTAAGTATGTACTTCGCACAGATTTCATCAATGTTTGGTCCAAATTACCTTGCCAGTTGAGATTAAAAACAGAGCTTCAATGAAGCAGCCATGTTTGTGCTGAACTCTGACTCTTGATCTGGATTGGAACACTATTTGCTATTTGTCCGAGCATGTTGCTATCAATGTTCAGTTGTCCGATCTACTTGGTGAGTGCTTGTCTTAGTTTGTACAAAGGTTCGATCGGGCTCGGTTTCCTTATAGCAAAGCCGTGCTCGTTTCGAGTCCGACTCGGGTGCGGGCTCGGTTTCCTTATAGCAAAACTGTGCTCGTTTCGAGTCCGACTCGGGTGTCCATCTCAATCACGTCACATGCCAACACTGCACGGCTCGATATAAGGCAACACGCTGCAGCGGCGCCCAACCGCACCCACTCCCACATCAACAGATTACAGATCAACTCGATACCAAAAGAAACGAAGCGAGACGCGAGGAGAGGCGGAGCCATGGCGTTGGCAGACGCGGCGGACAACGCCGGCGAGCAGTACGTGGTCAAGAAGTCGGCGTGGAGCAAGGAGGAGGACAGGGTGCTGCGGCAGCAGGTGCTGGTGCACGGCGCGCAGAACTGGTGCACCATCAGCCTCGCGCTTCCCTGGCGGAACTCCAAGTCGTGTCGCCTCCGGTGGTGCCAGCACCTGGCCCCCGACGTGGAAGCCGTGAAGGCCTTTACCCGCGAGGAGGACGAGCTCATCATCAGGTACCAACGCGTCCACGGCAACCGCTGGTCCACCATCGCGCGCTTCCTCCCGGCCGCACCGACAACGCCGTTAAGAACCGCTGGAACTCCGTCCTCCGCAAGCGCGAGCAGCCGTGCCTCCTGCTGTTTCCTCTGGCCAGCGGGGATGTCAAGTGGAACGGGAGAGGCGCCGCGCCGGATGACTCCCAGGGGCGCCTGGGGAGGACGTCGCCGGGGATGAGAGAGGTGCTGCGATGGAATGCCTCGAGCTGATGCCTCTGGCGCCCGGGGATGTCAGGGACAATGCGGGCGCTGCGGCGTCGAAGGGTGTGGATTGCGGGGCCGGCGACCCGCTCACCGAGCTGAGGCCTGCGCCGCCGGCGGTGGTGGTGTTCGACGCAATGCCGCTGCAGGCTGTCCGAGTGTAGATTCTGCCTCGCCTTACGTTCTTTCTTCTACGTTGTTGATTTTAAGGAATTTCCTAGAGGAATCGAACTTGTAATTGAAGAGCTGTGGATGATGCGGTAATCAGGAATGTTTTGACGTTCTTGTAGTTTCTTGCTTGTTAGTAATAATCAAGAAAGTTCTGACCTTCTTGTAATTTCTTTTCTTGTTGGTAATCAGGAAAGTTATGAGTTATGACCGTTTCGTAATTTTCTTGCTTGTTAGTAATCAAGAAAGTTCTGATCTGGTAATTTTCTTGCTTGTTAGTAATCAAGATAGTTCTGATCTGGTAATTTCCTTGCTTGTTAGTAATCAAGAAAGCTATGATCTTGTAATTTCATTACTTGTTAATAATCAAGAAAGTTTTGATCTTCTTGTAATGTCGATGCTTCTTCTTCTTTGGTATTCAGTTATACGCTTGCATCAGGAAAATTGTACGTAAGTATGTACTTCGCAAAGATTTCATCAATGTTTGGTCCAAATTACCTTGCCGCTTGAGATTAAAACAGAGCTTCAATGAAGCAGCCATGTTTGTGCCGAACTCGACTCTTGATCCGGATTGGAACACTATTTGCTATTTGTCCGGCATGTTGCTATCAATGTTCAGTTGTCCGATCTACTTGGTGAGTGCTTGTCTTAGTTTGTACTGAACTATGAAACGACACGTTTGGAAAATTGTTCAGTGTGTTTCTGCTCATTCTTGTTCTCCAGATCTACCGGTTGGGCCAGCAGCAATTAGGACTCTCCTTCCGTACTAGTTACTCCTTTCTTTCAATTGAAAACGATTAATCCAAAACTACTATCTGTAAATAATTTACCTTCCTTACAGACCCCAGCATGTACAACAGCATGTACATTTGTTTCAGGTTCCCTGCAGACCATAGCAACTCCAGCTCATGTCATCTAGTACTGTTTCTGCACATTGTTTCCCTGTGTAATTCTTCAAGCTTCAGGTTTAAGAGGCCTTCTGAGGTAACTTATCTTGGTACAAGATCTGAATTTAATCAACAAGGAGCAGGAAAACTTTGATCTTCTTTCGACAAAAGAGCTTTGCTCTTTACAGACCCCAGTCCCTTTTCATTAACACCCCGTTTGGCTCCTAGGAATTAGGGCTGGAATCGCGGAATTGGATTCCACGGATTGGAGCGTTTGGCTGCCACTGGAATCGGAACCATCGATTCCAATCCTAATTCCGCGCATCTGGCCCATACCTAATAACCCCAATTCTTTCATATCAGCAATCAATCCTGTGGAATTGCCCCGAGCTCTCCCACCCCGACCTCGCGACGCCTCCCAGCATCGACGACTCCTCGCCGCCGTTCACCTCTCCTCTCCCCCTTCCGCCTCCACATCTAGGTTGTTCGTAAGATCTTTGTATTTAAAGATGACAGGTTGCTCAGATGTGTTAAATACCAACTAAAGGATATCACCTGTATAGCAAGCAATGCCGAAGTACAAAGATCCCAGTTGAAAAATTAATGGACTTCAAATTTGTCGTGACAATAGCTAGCATGCATGCACTGCACTTCAATTAATCCACAGTTGGACTATCTCTGTCAAGTTTCTTAAAGAAAAGTTGTTCTCCATGTAATTTCTATTGACAATAGCATGATGGCATCCAGTATGTATGTAGCATTTACTTGAATTAACCCTTTGTTGTACTATATATCTGTTTTAAGTTTTTTCAAGAAAAGTTTTTCTTGATTTAATTTGACCAGTAATAGCTAGCATGATGGCATCCAGTATGTATGTAGCATTGCTTAATTGGATTGGACACTGCTAGCTCCGTAAAAACTTGGACCGTGTTTTCACTTTGACGGATCTAATAGTACTCGATTAATTAAACTAATTATCAGTAATATTTGTTATAGATAATAATATTTTTACAGAACCTTCAGAGGTACCTCCATCATCAATAATGAAGAAGATTATAATTACCCAATGGTCGTAGTTATTCTACGACCACCCATATGATCGTTAAGTCATTCTACTACCATCTTGTGGTCGTAAGATTTTCTACTATCACCCATCGATCGTAAATTTACTATGATCACCTTATGGTCGTAAGTTTTACTACGATAAGATCAATCACGATCACCCAATGGTCGATAAGGACCACAAGCATGTGGATCCAATCGATTAGGAAGCTTATACATTGTGTTTGATTAGACATGAGTGAATATGTGTAATTGTCCTTGGAATAATCGCACGTATTGATCTCCGCCTCTCGCATAACCGCAAGGTGAATGTGGGAGTAATCTCACCGACAATAATCGCCATCAACGTACAATTCATCAACCATTAGGGCACCTCCGGCTTGCTCAATCGCCACCTCCTCGACGCTATATAAGGAATAACGCTGTGGACAGAGAGGACAAGTGACATAAGCAACAAAATATACAAGAGTCATTAGTTCTAGCCTTCGGTGACTTCTCTTTGTCGTAAGCACAATCAATACAAGAACACAGACTAGGGTTGTTATTTTCCCAAGAGAACACCAACTTATCTAAATCCCTATGTCTCATCATCTCGTAGTCTCGATCAAGAAGCCCCTAGCATTCATTTCATAAGTTCGATATTAAAACATCGGCGCTGGCGCCGCCCTGGTGATTTTCTTCTTTGTTTTTGGCAAATTTTCTTTGTTCCCACTGATGCTACCATGGCGGGGAATGGAATGAGGAGAATTGATTCGATCTCGCAGACTATGCAGGACTCGACATGGATGCCATATACGACTAAGAGCCAAGCATGGTTTCGTCCGATCATAATGTCGGTTCCAGAGATCTTTCACAAGACCCCGAAAATCACATACCGGATAGGTTGAGGAGGGAACCTTTTCCCCCACAACCGTATGCTCAGATGAGGAGCCAGAGTCCTCAAAGGGCAAGGGTCCAATCGACCATGATCGAAACCGCCTGCAAGCATTGAACGCGCGAGATTCCTCCTCCAAACGCTCGAGTCCTCTTGAGGCAATCCGATCTGACACGTCAAGTCCTAGAATACATGGTCCCAGGGCTTGATTCATCACCTACTAACTGTGGATATCATTGGGATATGCTCAAGATCTTAGGATGTTGTTACAATTGGCAACGACGTTAAAGGTTTGTCGATTCACACTTTTCAAAAGTTTCGCCTGTCAGTTTTTGGTGGTCCGACCGCCAAGGAGGTGGTCGACGCCGAGGGCGTCCGGCCATCAAGCGTCCGACCGCCATGGGCGGCGGCTGACCGCATATATAGAATGTGGATTTTGGAGTTGGGCCAAAATAGAGTGTGTAGGCAACAGAGGGGATTCTATTGCACTTGGTCTCATAATTTTTGGAGTCTCCAGTCAAAAGTTCTATTCGTTTGAAATTTTCAGAGAGGTTTGCCAGGGTGAAAATCGCTAAGTCCCTAATCAAGTGACCGACCGGCCATAGGTGGTCGACCGCCATTGAATGGCGGTCTAACCATTTTCCACTTGTATCATCGGCCCTTGTAGTGGCGATGTTTATTTGTTGAGTCAAGTTCATGGGTTTCAAAGCATATATGTTGCATGATGCATGTTTTGACTAACGGGTCAAGTTGCTAAGAACTTCTTCCTAATCGATTTCTTAGTCTATTGTTGTGCAAAGTTGCTTGGAGGTCAACGACGGTCAACGCCGAGAATGATCGGACTAGGCTTGGAGAGTCGGGTTCGTAACGATCGACGATGCTGGATGAAGTCATTGGATTCGAAAGGCGCAAAATGGATAAGGATGACCGAACGGAAGTTCGGCGGCGACGGGTTGCATCCAATGCGCTGGGTCGCGTGTAAATACCATGGTGGTTTCGTGGGAGCCGATGGGAGAGACTTGCCGACATGATTAGAGCCATTGATCAACATACACGTGGCGAAGCATGGAACTACTTCATGAAGATTGGACTCGTGTTCGGGAAGGATCGAGAAGGGGTATTTTGGTAATATCACTAAAATATCGCCTTGTTTGCTTTTGGCCAAAACCGCGCGCAAGACGACGAAGGAGAAGCGGTTTAGGTTAATGTAAGATGAAGATCGCGCTTTAAAATGCGTGTGAGTTAAACCCGCTTGTGTGTGGCCTTAACTGTGCCCAATAGGAACTCTTCTAGAAGGTTAGCCTCCACTATAAATATGAGAGGGTGTGCACCTCCCTAATCCTTTTGCTTATTTGGAAACCCTAGTTTTCTTTTTGAGATTAGGGAGTGGAGAGGTTAGTATTCTTGAAGAGAAGATTAATTGTGTGCTCATGTATTGAGTTTTGTCCTCCATGTTGGAGTTGTCAGAACCAACAACAATCACAAATCAATCTATACAAGTTTTCTTGAGATAAGTCTCTTTTCGTTCTTGCTCTCTATTTTGTGATTTTGGGATCGTCTTTGATTCTCAAGTTTTCCTTCAGTTTTTGCCCCTAATATTGCTTGCTGTGACATGTGGGATATCATCTAGGATCATCTTGATCATCTCTAACCCATTAGCAAGGTTTTGGATCTAGTTTTCGTTCACTCAAACGGGAAAAGATTGGAACTTGGCCAAGGATCTTCACGATCTTTGATTGGAATAGGTTCCTAATATCATAGAGAAGGTGTGTTCCAAGTTTCATCGAGTTTGGAGTTGTAGATCAAAAGTTACATCTATGTGCAACTTCGTTTTTCGGGCTGATTTTATTGTTCATCGCCGAGGCCGATCGCTTAAGGTGACCGGTCCGATCACCATTAACATAGAGGTCGACGCCCATTACTTGAAAAACGAGTTTTTGTTGTTTTTGATTGTTTTGCTCCAGGGTTTAGATTGGATTCAATACAAGACTTCTGCTGTACTTGTATATTGATCTTCATAGCTCTCATAGCTATTAGAGTAAAAATCGTATTGAATCCAATCTTCGTGAAAAAGAGATCGTGCTCCTATTCACCCCCCTCTAGTCGTCGTTTCGGTCCAACAAGTGGTATCAGAGCCCGGTTAGTTCAATCTTGATCTTAACCAAAGGATCAACTTTGGCGATGGAGAAGTAGTCCACAAAGCCGCATGTCTTTTATGGGCTCGACTATGCCTATTGGAAGAATCGCATGTGTGTCTACCTTCGTGAGCGAAGGATGTGCCATATGGGAGGTTGTTCAACTCGCTGCTTTTGCCCGAGGTTGCTATGCCGGCTTCAACAGAAGCCGTCCTCTTGGCTAACAACCACAAGGCAAAGAACCTCCTATATACCGGACTTGGTAGACAGGAGTACGACAGAATCTGTCACCTTGAGACCGCCCATGAAATCTGGAACATCCTCGAAACCTACCATGAGGGTTCGCCCTGATCAAGCAAAGGCCGACGGTCTTTGCGAGAGTATAACAAGTTCGAGATGCGTCCTGGAGAGAGTATCGATGATGTCTTTACTCGCTTCAACAAGGTGCTCAACCAGCTGAGAGCGGTTGATATTGAGTGTTCTCAATCTGATAATGCCACCCACCTCTTGGCTGCAATCAACACCAAGGAGTGGGAGATGAAGGCTACTGCCATTGAGGAGAACGCCAACCTTCGAGTCTCATTTTGGAGTTGCTTTATAGCAAACTCAAAACCCATGAAATTAAAAGGGTTGACCATCCCAAGAAGGAGAATATGGCATTGGTAGCAGATCCTCTCAAGAGAGCTTCTGATGGTTCTTTTGAATCTTCTTCTGGTTTTTCTCTTACTTGTTTATCTGCAATTCATGAAGAAGAACTTGAGAGTATTCCCGAGGCTGAATTAGCCCTTCTAGCCAGAAAGTTCACAAGGGCCTATAACAATGTGAGAAACAGAAAGAGAGGCGGCCCTATGACTTGCTATGAGTATGGAGAGCTCAATCATATTCGGCAAATTGCCCCAAACCGAAGGGAAGAGCAACCACAAGGAGGTGAAGGTCGCTTGAAGAAGCCTTATGGGAACAAGTCCAAGTATAATGTCGCCAAGCTCATGAAGGCCGCCATCGGTCCTTACCGCCGGAGAGCAATCCATGAGCGATGTGGACTCCGGAGCGAAGAGGACAAGGAGGAGGAAATTCCCCAAGACAAGAAGAAAGGGAAGGCCAAGGACTTCACCAAAGATTTGCTTCATGGCCGACTCACGACGCCGATGACATCAATGAGGATCACCGCGAAGGGGGAAACACGTGGTTCGTCGACCGTGTTCACGCCACATGACCGAGATTCAAAATGGTTCACCTCCTTCACGCGGCGACGAGTGGTGACTTCATCACCTTTGGAGATGATACACAAGGGCGGATTGAAGGGACGGATCGATTAGGGTGAACGATAATTTCATCCTCAAGGACGCCGCTCTTGTGGACAAACTAAGCTACAATCTCCTTTCTGTCTCACAGCTTCTTGATGGTGGCTATGAGACTAGATTTAAAAAAAATACTTATCGTGTGCTTGATTCTTCTAGTGAGCTCGTTTTTGGGATTTCTAGAGTTGGTAGAATCTTTAGAGCTGATTTTTCTGAATCTCTTGCTGGAACTCTCAAATATTTGCTTGTATCTTCTTTTGATTTCTGGCTTTGGCACCTACGTTTGGTGCACATTAGTTTTGATCATCTGACGCGAGTTAGCAACCTTGATTTCATGAGAGGTTTGCCCAAACTCAAAGTCGCAAGGATGTCAGATGTGCGCCTCTATAGGCATGGCAAGCAAGTTCCCGCCTCACACCCATCAGTGACTATGGTCATGACTGACGGACTGGGACAGTTGCTTCATATGGATACTATTGGTCCTACTCGGGTTCGGTCAGTCGGTGGCAAATGGTACATTCTTGTCATAGTCGATAATTTTTCGAGATATACTTGGTTGTTCTTTCTTGTTTCGAAGGATGAAGCTTTTGGTCATTATCATGACCTTGTTCTTCGTTTGGCTTCTGAACTTCCTGGTGCCTTGAGAGCGATCCGCAGTGATAATGGCACAGAGTTCAAGAATGCCTCATTTACCTCCTTCTGTGCTGAGCGTGGTGTTGAGCATCAGTTCTCCTCCCCACACGTTCCCCAACAAAATGGCGTGGTGGAAAGGTAGAATAGGACCTTAGTCGAGATGGATAGGACGATGCTAGATAAGTATAGCACACCGAGGAGGTTTTGGGCTGAAGCTATTGCTACAGCTTGTCATATTACAAATTGTGTCTTTTTGATATCTTCTTTGGGCAAGACTCCTTATGAGCTTCGGTTTGGTAGAAAACCTTCTGTTTCTCATTTTCGAGTTTTTGGAGCCAAGTGTTTCATTCTAAAGACAGGAAACCTAGATAAATTTGAATCAAGAACTTCTGAAGGTTTATTTATGGGTTATCCTGCACATTCGAGGGGCTTTCAGGTTTTTAATGTTGAAACTAACATTGTTCAGGAGACATGCAATGTCACTTTTGATGAGACTAGCCCTGGAGTTAGATCCGATGTTTCAGGTGATTCACAGGTGACTGAGAGCATCTTTGTGGAGGAAGATGAGGACGGCCGACACTGCCCTCCACCGCCGCCGAGACTTCTATTCCAAATAAGCAAGAACTCGCCGCGACTACTTCACCTTCATTTGAGGCTCTCGCCGATCTTCTTCATCGCCAGCACTGCGGAGGTCGAAGAAACGCTATCACCCCCGGGCGCTCCACTTCACATCTGGAAGAGTCATCCTTCGGATCAGATGATCGGTCAGCTTCATGAGCGAGTCACTCGCTCCAGGTATTATGATCCGAGTCTCTACCCTCATTCTGCTTTTGTTGCCTCTTTTGAACCCCGTGGTATATCACATGTTTTATCTGACTCTAGCTGGGTCAATGTCACGCATGAGGAGTTAGAGAATTTTGACAGGAACAAAGTCTGGAACCTAGTAGAACCTCCTAGTGGTCATAATGTGATAGGAACCCGCTGGGTGTTCAAACATAAATAAAGTGAGGATGGTTCTGTGGTTAGAAACAAGGCTAGATTGGTAGCTCAGGGTTTCAGCCAAGTTGAGGGGTTAGATTTTGATGAAACATTTGCCCTGTTGCTAGATTAGAAGCCATTCACATTCTGCTTGCTTTTGTCAGATCTAAGGGTTTTAGGTCGATCGATGGATGTTAAGAGTGCTTTTCCGAATGGTTACATAGAGGAGGAAGTGTATGTTAAGCAACCCACAGGCTTTGAGAATCCAAAGTATCCACATCATATTTTCAAGTTATCCAAAGCCCTATATGGTCTTAAGCAAGCCCCTAGAGCCTGGTATGATAGACTCAAGACCTTCCTGCTTAAGAATAATTTTGAGATGGGTAAAGTGGATAAGACTCTATTCATTCATAGGCATGGCAAAGACTTCCTGCTTGTTCAGATTTATGTAGATGATATTATCTTTGGTGGTTTTTCTTATGCTCTTGTTTTCAATTTTTCTGAGACCATGTCCAGGGAATTTAAGATGAGTATGATGGGAGAGCTCAACTACTTTCTGGGGCTTCAAATCAAGCAGTGCAAGGAAGGGATCTTCATCCATCAGACGAAGTACACTAAGGATTTGCTAAAACGCTCGATATGGTTGATCGCAGTCGATCGCCACTCCCATGGCGATTTCGATCGCTTTGGATCCGACGAGGAAGGAGAAGCCGGCATCAACGCGAGTATCGCAAAGATGATCGGCTCCTCCCTCACTGACGGCCTCAAGACCGACATCCACTTCACTACCGCCTCTACATGAGGTTTCAGCGCCTCCGAGGACTTCACATCGCCAAGCCGCTGCGCATCTTCGTGTACCTTCACTCTACCCTCAAATATGGCATTTGGTATTCTCGCTTCTTCTTCTTTGTCCATTCGGGGTTTTCGATTCGATTTGGCGGGTTGTCGACAAGATAGGAAGAGTACATCGCACTTGTCACTTCTTAGGCACTTCTCTATCTCTTGGTCGCCTAGGAAGCGCCTTCACAGCACAATCCACTCGCAGGTTAAGTATGTAGTCACGCTATTTGTCAGAGTCGATTTTGTGGATGGTGTCCACTCTTAAGGACTTTAGGTTATCTTTTGCTAGTGTTCCTCTTCTCTGTGATAACACTTCTGCCATTAATATTGCTAAGAACCCTGTGCAACACTCTAGGACCAAACACATAGACATTCGCTATCACTTTCTTAGAGACCATGTAGAGAAGGGTGATATTGTACTACATTTTGTGGAGTCCGGGGCTCAGTTAGCTGATATCCTCACCAAGCCTTTAGACTCAACTAGGTTTACCACCTTGAGAAGTGAGTTAGGGTAATTTACCCTTGTGGGTTGGTTTGAGGAGGAGTTGGTTCTTTTCTGAATTTTCCTAGTTCTTCTGATCTTTCCTTGTTGTTTTCTGAACTTATTGATCTTTTTGAACTTTTTAGGCTTTTAGATTTTTCTTGCATCTCATTGTATTATATTGCATTCATATGAAAATCACAAAAAGATGCATTGTAATATAAGGTTTGCTTTTCGTCTTTTAAAATTGATGAAGTTTTGCTTATTACCCTCTTGAGCTTTAGTATTACAATTTTTGCTCAATATCTGTCTAGTTCTTTGCCTTGCTAGAATTATCATGCTTTCACATGTGTAGCTTAGTCTTTACTAAATGAGCTAGAACTTTAAGACAACTTGAACTAAAAAATTGTAATTTGTGGATCTTTTAGCTAAGTTGCACAATTAGTAATCCTCTTGTGACACTGGCCCTGTCAAAATTGCTTTGTTAGATCTTGAATCTAGAATTGAACATCTCTTGAGCTTTTTGTTCCCCTGTGAATCTAAAACTGCTCTTGTGCAAAATAAAAAATCAAATTTCAAAATTTGTGCCAAACTATTCTCACGAGACTTCTTGTCAAAGACATGAACTTGGAGATAGTTTGATGATCCAGACGATCTCATGGGGATTGCTTGTCAAAATTGACATGAACCTCAAGATTTGTCGCCCTGGTTGAAGCTTAAGAAGAGATTGTGGATGGCTCCTAGTCCAGGATTTTCTTCACTAAGATAGACTGTTAAACTGCTTTGGTTGAAGCTTAGGAAGAGTTTGTGGATGGCTCCTAGTCCAGGATCTTCTTCACTAAGATAGACCTTTAATCAACATCAATATTCATTGCAAATGAAAAAATATGGTAAAAATGGGTGACTAAAGCTATTTGAGCAAAATGATTCAATTCTAGACTTTTTGTCTCTAAGATGGTCTTTGTTAGCTTCTTGATCTCACATTGATATTCTGATATGGCCATTATCACTTTAGAATCTCTGTTGATGAACTTGCTAGTTTTGATGCTTTGCTTAAACTATTACAATTCATCACTTTTACTTTGAGCCTTCTAGCTTAGCATTGATATATATGTCTTAACATGATCTTGCTGGCGCTTTCAGGCTTGATATGTATTGTGTGATTATAGAAATGCTAGCTTGTTCTTTTGGGTAATCTTCAAAGCTTCTTGTCTTAAAATATGCAAAATTCAAAAAATTATGATGAACCAACTCCATTGCATTTCATGCATGCTCTTTCTTATGCTTCTTCCTCATTTCTGCATTTATTATCTCTGGATGAGAGGAAGACGTGATTCCTTTATGACTCCATTGTCAAAGGGGGAGAAGAAGTAGCAAAAATATTGAAAGGGGGAGCAATTTGGAGAAAATAAATTTTTTTGAAAACAAAAATGATGATCAAAGTGAGGGGGAGCTTTTAATTTGCATTCTTATCATCTTATTGCCATTTTCGAACTTGAATTGCAATTCTTAGAACCTCACAATGATCAAAGGTCAATTTGAACAATTGTTCTTTCATATGGACCTTAAGTGAGATTTTTTACTATTCTTTGCAAATTGAAGCTTTCTTGCTTTCTTTGACTTATCTCGCTTGCCTATACTAATCTGAAGCCAACTTGGTCATTTCTATTGCTTTCCCTTGCTTTTGGACCAAGTTGTGCCTTCGTGCGAAAACGTCCAGTAAGTTACTTTTCAAACCTTAAAACTTATATTTTTGGAAAATTGCCAATGTGTGCATCAAGGGGGAGATTGTGGATATCATAGGGATATACTCATGTGTCGGGTCCCCGGGGATTCACACAACCCCGAGACCCTCTGTGCATACCAAGCTAGTCCCATGATCAGTAGCTAGCTTGCACAGTTGCAACAATGATGCATTCATAACCATTCAACGATTTAACTAATGAAGCGCATAAAGTAATATTAATTAAAACAAAGAAAGACCTTATGGTCATGGTTCTTACAAAAGTCGCCTCACTGTGGCTTAGCAACAACAGAGTATCCGGCAAATGAAATCTCAAAATACGTGGAGCCCAATCGACATGCCCACAGGCAATCGAGTGGTGGACGTGACCTAGATCGCAAGTCTTCAAAGTAGCCTTCTTCATAGTACTCAACATTTCCTGGTTCTTCTGCTGGGACTGATCAACAAAGGGCATAAAGCCGTGAGTACATAAAGTACTCAAGAAGTCGAGAGAAATGTATGCACATAGTATTCATGCCAGCTTAAACAAGGATGGCTTTATGGTAAATTTGCGTAAAGCAAGTTTAACAAGAAATACAATAATTAGATTGCAAAGGTGATTTTAAAAGAATACTACATAGATAACCAAGTTCTTTTGAATCAAACAGTGAACATCCTGCTCACTTCCCAACCATTCCAACCAAACGCTTTCCATCGAACCACACCAATTTTTGAAAATACTACCTTTGCGCGAAATCACTGTGCATGTCCGTAATCGGGACACGGCTATTCAATAGATTTTGACACTCTGCAGAGGTTGTACGGCTTTACCCACAAGACATGAATTCTCTAGTTTGTTTGGCATCCGCCGATACCACCGCCACTTCCTTAGGTGAGTAGTCTAGAGCACGTGACAAGGCTTTTACAAAGTTCCATTTTGCCTCTGTTCGCCGCTAAGGTTTCGCCATCACACTTCTCTTGCGCCAATAAATGTACCACAACAAGAACCGACTCAAAACTTTCCTAATTAATTGGCCAGTCCGTCCCATACCGGACTTATGGTTGCACGAGGTGACCCGCATCAATGACTTGCAAAGTTAAGTCCTTAGTTGGTCGCTTCATACAAGTCTACCACAACCCAATGTGCATTACGCACCCACTCTAGCTTCCTACCTCAAGCCCGAGCATAAATCATTTTTGTTCATACTCACCAAATGGCAATCCTCGCCATGGCACAACATCTTTTAATAAAAGTGGCCTCACACCACTGCTCCATAGTTCCATTAGTCAAATTTCAACAATCATTGAACATGTGATCGAAAGTCTCATGTAACTAAAGCATGTCTAAGCAATAATACGCTCCCAAGTTGGCAATACAATTATGTCCAACTAGTATTAACCATCCTATGGTGTCCAAGGATATATGTCATTCAAGGAGACATTTCATTTTCAATTTATCAAGGAGGCATAATGGCAATTTGGTAATTATCTACTCCCAAAACCATTTTTAATAAAACTAGCCATGCATGTTAATTTAAAGCAATATACACTTGTAAAATGGGTTCAACATGGTCAAAGGCCTACGACTTGCCTTCGCTGATTTAGGAGAGGGTCTTCATGGTCGTCGGGTCGAAGAAATCTTCCAAACGCCTAATCTACACGCATAGAATAGCAACAAATAAATAAAACAGCACCAAATGAACTCCAAAAATTACAAAACCAGTACCAAATGAAAGAGGATGAATTTATATGAATTTAGAAATTTGGATCACCCAAATCGAGTTCTGATGTGAAAGTTATGGCCAAAAGAAGTTGGAAAATCACATAAAATGATAGAATTAGGGTTTTCGATTTTCCTAATTATTTTCCAACTGAAAATCCGACTTTGACGTCGGCCCTTATGCAAGCACACACGCTCTGTACCACGCTGGTCGAGAAGCCGACGCGGCGGCTGACCGGCCGACGCTGGCGGCCACGTGGGGCTTGACTTCAAATGAGAGAGAGAGAGAGAGAGAGAGAGAGACGGGAGAGCAGGCGGCACGGAGCCGAGGGAGACTACGCGCGCGAGGCGAGGGTCGGCGCGGCGCTTACGGAGAACGGCAGCGACGCGAGGCGCCGAGGAGGGAAAAGAGAGGGAGAGAGGAGAAGACCGGCGCTATTTAAAGGGGCTGAGGAGTCGCGGCGCGGCGGAGGCGGCGCGAGAGGCGACGGACGGCGCGGATGGGCGCGGCGTGGCGGTCTGCAATGACGGACGGGATGGGCGGCGGATTCGCGGCGGATCCGCGCGGAGAGGCGAGGAGACGGCGAGACGGACGGGCGGATTCGCGGCGGCGAGAGCGCGGCGGCGACGTGGGAGAGAGCGCGCGAGCGCGGAGAACGACGAGCGGAGCCGTCCGATTGCGACGGACGGACGGGGAGCGAGGGAGACGCGGCGAACGGAAGGCCGTCCGATTGACGGACGGTGGAGAAGTCCAACGGCGCGGAGGAAGACGAATCAGGCGCCGTCCGATTTGACGGACGGTGGGGAGCTAAGAGGCGCGGCGAAGGATGCGGCGATCTCGATCCAACGGCCAAGAGCAAGGCGACGCGGCGGCGAGAGCCACACGATGAGGATCCAACGGCCGAGGGCGAAGGCACATGAGCTTGCCGCATGAGCTGAGGCGGGTCGCATGGAGGCAAGCCGGCGGAGACAGAGATGGGCGAAGGATTCGCCCACGACAGAGAAAAGATTTAAAATCCATTTTTGATTTTAGAAATACAAACAAATCAAAAAGCAATTTAGAAAAATAGCAAATAGACTCCAAAAATTCTATAAAAATTCACAGAAATTCCTTAAATTATTCTAGACATAATAAAAATACTTTTAACTTTAATTTTTCTTTTTCTTTTACAAATAAATAAATTTTCAATTTCGGGGAAAAGGAAAATAAATTTCTAAAATCCAATAAATCCAAGAAAATTCTTAAAATAATAATTTTGATTTTAAATTCCAGAAAATTCAATTAAACCAACTTTAATTTAATTGAAGTTTGATTAATTCATGTTAAACTGCAAAGGGATTTTTCTGAAATTTCAAATTAAGCTTTTGGCGAACAGAAGCAAACGGTTCTCTTTTTAAAATTTTCAAAAACTCCGAAAAACGGGACGCTACATCATGATCTTAGGATGATGTTACAATTAGCAATGACGTTAAAGGTTTATCGATTCACGCATTTTCGGCAAGTTTCGCTTCACAGCCTTTGTCGGTCCGACCGCAAGAAGGAGGCGCCGACCGCGGGGGCGGCTTCGACCGCAAAATATAGAATATGGATTTTGGAGCTGGGCCAAATATAGAGGGTGTAGGCAAAAGAGGGGATTTTATTGCACTTGGTCTCATAACTTTTGGAGTCTCCAATCAAAAGTTCTATTCGTTTGAAATTTTCAGAGAGGTTTCAGTTTTCAGGGGCTGAAAATCGGCTAAGTCCCTAATTGGGCGGTCTGACCGTTTTCCACTTGTATCATCGGCCCTTGTAGTGGCGATGTTTATTTGTTGAGTCAAGTTCATGGGTTTCAGTGCATATGTGTTGCATGACGCATGTTTTGACTAACGTGGGTCAAGTTGGGAATAACTTATTCCCGAAATCAATTTCTTGATCTATTGTTGTGCAGGTTGCTTGGAGCTCAACGACGGTCAATGGCGATGATGATCGGGACTAGGCTTCGAGAGTTGGGGTTCAGAACGATCGACGATGCCGGATGAAGTCATTGGATTCGAACGTGGCGCAAAATGGACAAGGATGACCGAACGGGAAGTTCGATGCGACGGGTTGCATCAAACGGCGCGGGGGTTGGTGCAAGTGCCATGGTGGTTTCGGTGGGAGCTAGATGGTAGAGACTTGCCGACATGATGAGAGCCGCAGATCAACCTACACGTGGCGAAGCATGGAACTGCTTCATGAAGATTGGACTCGGTCTTCGGGGAAGGATCGAGAAGGGGTATTTTGGTAATATCACTAAAATACAGCCATGTTTGCTTTTGGCTAAACCGCGACGAAGGACGACGCAAGGAGAAGCGGTTTAGGTCAAGAGAAGATGAAGACGACGCTTTAAAATGCGTGCGTGAGTTAAACCCGTTTGTGTGTGGGCTTAACGGGTGCCCAATAGGAACTCTTCTAGAAGGTTAGCCTCCACTATAAATATAAGAGGGTGCTGTGCACCTCCCCTAATCCTTTTTCTTATTTGGAAACCCTAGTTTTCTTTTGGAGATTATGGAGTGGAGATGTTAGTATTCTTGAAGAGAAGATTAATTGTGTGCTCATGTATTGAGTTTTGTCCTCCATGTTGGAGTAGCTGTAAACCAGCAATAATCACAAATCAATCTATGCAAGTTTTCTTGAGACGAGTCTCTTTTCGCTCTTGCTCTCTATTTTATGATTTTGGGGCCGTCTTTGATTCTCAAGTTTTCCTTCAGTTTCTGCCCCTAATCTTGCTTGATGTGACATGTGGGATATCATCTAGGATTATCTTGATCATCTCTAACTCATGAGCAAGGTTTTGGATCTAGTTTTCGCTTTGACTCGGTTTTGAACCATCCTTCACTCAAACGGGAAAAGATCGGAACTTTGCAAAGGATCTTCACAATCTTTGATTGGAATAGATTCCTGATATCCTAGATAAGGCGTGTTCCAAGTTTCATCGAGTTTGGAGTTGTAGATCAAAAGTTGCATCTATTTGCAACTTTATTTTTTGGACTGATTTCACTGTTCATCCTAGATAATGTGGCCGGTCCGACTGCCCAAGGTGACCGGTCCAACCGCCATTAACATAGAGGTCAGACCGCCCATTACTTGAAAAATGAGTTTTGGTTGTTTTTTATTGTTTTGCTCCGGGATTTAGATTGGATTCAATACAAGACTTCTGCTGTTCTTATATATTGATCTTCATAGCTCTCATAGCTATTGGAGTGAAAATCGTATTGAATCCAATTTTTGTGAAAAAGAGATCGTGCTCCTATTCACCCTCCCCCTCTAGTCGCCGTTTTCGGACCAACACTAACCGTCACTCTTCGGTTATCCACACTAGGAGTGTGGTCGAACTTGCTGTAGTTGCGGATCCGACCATATCCCTGGAGGATTCATATTCAACCGGAGACAGTTATGACTCGAAATTCTCCTTCATAGAGGGGATTGCTCCAAGTCACGAGGCGTTGTCCTTCGATTCCTCGTCCAGCCTGGAGGGTTCAACCATAAGCGAGGACACCAGCACCCAGGAGGTATTTATCCTCCCCTCAGATCTTGGTCGTTCTCCAAGAAACAGGACTAGGGCTTCTTCCCATCGCTCACTAGTTTGGGGCTCTCGTTACAATGGCGAGGACGCCTCCGACGACAACCAGGATTTCAACCTTCATGAGTGTGGCGAACATCTTCGAAGTGATCACGCTCTATTGACGCATGCTCCAGGCAACTCAGACGTTGATGATCCCGACACCATCCGACGAAGGAGGATTACATCCCAGAATACATTGCCTGGGCGCATCAACTACTAATCAGAAACCGCTCGAGAGCTTCAACAGATCAATGATTTGATCGACAACCCGACTCTGGAGCTTGGCCAAGCACAAGGCTATGACCTCTTTGCTCAAGAGATCACATAGAGGCTCTAGGATACCATGACCAAAATTGAGTACAACCCGCAACGCCGTCCCAGAAGTCACACCGGGACAACACCCTCGAACGCTAGCTATTTGAACAACTCTCCTCGTGGAGGGTAACAAGACCATGGGACTAGTTGATCTCTCGACCATGATGTTGGCCGAAGAAGAAACCCTCTAGCAACTAGTGATCGACAGATTCCTAAGGGAGGGGGTCGCTCACCACTTTCTCAAAGGAATCTTCGTTAGTAGATGGAGCACGAGGAGTATTACCCTCGTATGACCAAGATCTATGATAGATCAGGTCCATTTACCACTGGATATCATCGAGTACGATCACCTAGTGATGTTGACCTTCTTTTTTGCAATGGAGGTGTTACGACACCATTACCGGATGTCGACCGTTTTCATCCGATCTCCGAGCAGTTCGCTGGTCAGCCAAATTTTGACCGACTAACATGGAGAAGTATGATGGGTCCTAGAATCCCATCGAATTTCTTCAATCTGCACAACTGCAGTGTGGGCCACTAGAGGAGACGAGCACGTTATGGCAAATTACTTGCCAACAGTGCTTGACAGCTCTTCCCGATCATGGTTATTAAACCAACCAGTGGAGTCAGTCTACTCGTGGCAGCACTTGTGTGATCTACTACTGGCAAAATTCCAGGGCACATACAAGTGTCCTGGAAAATAGGATGATCTCGCACCGAATGCGACAACATTCTTACAAGACTTTGCGTTAGTTTCTAAGAAGCTTTAGTTAGGTTCAAAATTCAATTCCTAAAATCTCTGATTCTTTTGTCATTAGAGCATTCAAATAGGGAGTCTGGAACCAGAGGATTACATAAGACATTGCTCTCAACAAAGGATACAGTTGATGAGCTCTACGAGATGGCAGATCGCTACGTGACTACTTCTGAAACAGTCGAGTGGAATCACATGATCAATCGTGACGACAAAAGTACTCGAGGAGCAAATGAAGGTAGTAAGGAGAAGGATAAGCCAGCCAAGAAATCCAAGAGCAAGTCCAAAAGCAAAAAGTCACATACCAAGAGCTCGAAGGAGGTCTTAGCCGTAAGTGACAAGGAGCCCCGAAGCTCCAAATAGTATTCCGACCGGAGCAAAAGCAAACGCCCTAAATGAAAAACTGGTAAGCCAAGGTGGTGTCCTTTCCATAAAAAAGGAAGGCCACGACCTCCACAACTGCCCGATTTTCCAATGAAAACTCAAGGATTATTACTGTGGCAAGGGACCACTTCTTACCCTCGAAGAAGTAGGGCGGACAAGTAGTCAAAAGCAGTCAGAAGATGATGAGGAGATGTCGAACCAGGACCCCGAGCACACCATCAATCACATTTATAGGGGATCGTCGGCATATGAGTCAAAACTCCGCCACGTGTAGGTTGATCAACGACTCTCTCCATGTCGGCAAGTCTCTCCCATCCGGCTCCCACCGAAACCACCATGGCACTTGCACCGACTCCCGCGCCGCTTGATCAAACCAGTCACACCGAACTGTCCGTTCGATCATCCTTGTCTATTCTCGCACCACACTTGAGTTCATTGACTCACCCGCATCGCCGATCGCTCGACCTCGCTCTCCAAGCCTAGTCCCGATCATCCTCGCCGTTGACCGTCTTTGACCACCAAGCAACCTGCACAACAATAGACAAGCAAATCGAATCCGGGAATAAGTTCTTCACAACTTGACCCACGTTAGTCAAAACATGCATCATGCAACACATATGCACTGAAACCCATGACTTTGACCTAACAAATCAACATCGCCACGAAGTTGGCCGATGAACAAGTCAGAACCGATCGACCGCCGATCGGCTCGCTCGATAGTTTCACTTACGGTCTCGACCGCCACCTTAAGGCCGGTCAGACCGCCAGTAGGGACTTAACCAAAAATCAAGCCCTGGAATTCCGAAACCTTCTGGAAATTTCAAACGAATAGAACTTTTGACTGGAGACTCCAAAAATCATGAGACCAAGTGCACTGGGATCCCCTCACTTGCCTACAACACCTATTTTTGGCCCAGCTCATTTTGACAAACATGGTCACTGCCGGTCCGACCGCCGCTCATGGCCGGTCCGACCGAGTGCTATGGCCGGTCAGACCGCCTTTCACCTGATAGTTCTGAAACTTTGTCGAAAACATGTGAAATGACAAACCGTTAACGCCATTGCCAATTGTCACATCATCCTAAGATCTAGAGCATATCCCCATGATATCCACAGATTATAATCTTGGAATCCATTACCATCCTGGTAAGGCCAATGTAGTTGCAGATGCACTGAGTCGTAAGAGTTACTGCAATGCTTTGGAAGCAAAAGAGATTTGCTCGGAACTTCAGAAGGAATTCCAGAAGCTGAAACTAGAAGTTGTATCCGAAGGAATTATGGCCAGTCTAGAAGTGCAGTCTACTCTGGAGAAACAGATTCGGGAAGCCCAACCGAAGGATTCCGAGTTTGCCGACCTCAAGAAGAAGATGGCAGAAGGAAAATTTAAAGACTTCACCGAGGATGATCAGGATATACTGTGGATCAATTGACGTATCTGTGTACCAGATATTGATGGATTGAGATAGCTGATCCTGAAGTAAGCCCATGACTCCAAGTATTCTATTCATCCTAGAAGTACTAAAATGTATCAGGATGTTAAGAATAAGTTTTGGTGGCCAAACCTAAAGCGAGACGCGCAAACCTTGTGCGACGTGTGTCAGAAAGTAAAAGCAGAGCATCATAGACCAGCAGGTTTGCTACAACCGCTGAAGATACC
Organism: Hsuehochloa calcarea; assembly: GCA_036346395.1. NCBI lineage: Eukaryota > Viridiplantae > Streptophyta > Magnoliopsida > Poales > Poaceae > Hsuehochloa > Hsuehochloa calcarea. Next base: position 37,333,401 of record CM070597.1, read on the forward strand.
AGAGTGGAAGTGGGAAGAGATCGGTATGGATTTCATTACCGGTTTACCCAACACTCAATCAGGTTATGATTCGATTTGGGTAATAATAGACCGTTTAACCAAAGTTGCCCATTTCTTGCCAGTCAAAACCACATACTCAGGAGATCGCCTTGCAGAGTTGTATATGTCGAGGATCACTAGTCTACATGGTGTGCCTAAGAAGATAGTGTCAGATCGAGGATCTCAGTTCACCTCTCGTTTTTGGCAGAGTTTGCATGAAGCCCTAGAAACTCACCTAAATTTCAGTACTACATATCATCCCCGGACAGATGGACAGACTGAAAGAGTAAACCAGATACTAGAGGATATGTTGAGAGCCTGTGCCTTGGCAAATGCTACTAGTTGGGATAAGAGTTTGCCGTATGCAGAATTCTCATACAATAACAGTTATCAAGCCAGTTTGCAAATGTCACCGTTTGAAGCTTTGTATGGTCGTGCTTGCAGAACTCCTTTGAATTGGTCAGAAATAGCTGAACGTGTAGTGTTCGGGCCGGATATTATTCAGGAGGTCGAAGAGCAAGTTGCTATGATTAGAGAAAGATTAAAGATAGCCCAGTCCAGTCAGAAGAGTTATGCTGATAATCGTCGTCGTGATCTCAGTTTTGAACCAGAGGATTTTGTGTATCTTCATGTTACCCCGCTCAGAGCTGTCAAGAGATTTCATGCTAAGGGGAAGCTTGCCCCGAGGTATGTGGGTCCGTTCAGGATTCTGGAACGCCGTGGACAAGTTGCTTACCAGTTGGAGCTACCGCAGTCGTTGGCAGGAGTACATGATGTCTTTCATGTCTCTCAGTAGAAGAAGTGTCTCCGTGTGCCAGAAGAGCAGACGTCGTTGGAATCAATTGAACTGAAAGAAGACCTCACCTATAAGGAGCAGCCTGTCCAGATTTTGGATGTCGCAGAGCGCCGTACCAGAAGCAAGACCGTTCGTTTTTGAAAAGTCCAGTGGAGTAACCATTCAGAAGGAGAAGCAACGTGGGAACGTGAAGAAGAGTTGAAAGCCGAGTTCCCCAGCCTTTTCTCTAGCTAGCCGGAATCTCGGGGTCGAGATTCATTTAAGGGGGGAGGTTTGTAACGTCCCAACTTTTGAGCCTTTTAAAATCCTTTATTTATTTGCTAGTTGAAAATCTCATCATCTGCATTTTATTTGAATTTATATTAAAAGCTTAATATGGACTTTCAGGTCAAAATAATTTAATATGATTAATCCCAACATCAACAATTGTCAAAACTATTTTATTTAGATTCTATTTGCTTGGATATATTTTATAGAATTTTCTAGAATTTTTCCAAGATCATTTGCTATTTTCTAATTGCTATTTGCATTTTCTGGATTTATTAAAAAGAAAAATCTATTTAAAACCCTCGAATAAAGGTCGGGCCAAGCCCAACACTATTCCAAAGACGCCACCATCGCCGCCGCCGCGCCGTCGTCTGGATGTGCGACGCGTGCCCTCATTTTGATCGGACGCCGCGCCAACCCCGCCTTCCTCCGTTGGATGTTTGTCGCGTGGCTCGCCACGATCTCGCTTCGCTTCGCTCGCCGCCCTCATGCCGCCGCCGGTGGGACCATCACCGAGTCATCGTCTCCGCGGAGTCTTCTTCTTCCTCGCGCCCGCGCCTTCGCCCGCCATTGCCGAAGCTTGAAGCTTCGTCCGACAAAACCGATTCGGTTGCTGATTCTTCGCGCCGACCCCACCAAATCGTATCTCTATTTATTCCTTATCTTTTCCAAACCGAATCAAACCCCGAATCCCTCTGAATCTCCGAGAATCATGGATTTCAAAACCCCGGCCGTTTCGGACTCAATTGGGGTTTCCACTCGCATCCCCGCCTATAAATACCCCTTAGGATCGCCTTAGTCCGCCGCAACCCGAGCCACCACCTCGCCTCCCGATCACCCTAGCGCCGCCGCAATCCAAGTTTTAGGGTTTCCGGCCGAGCTTCTTCTCCGGTGAATTGCGCCGCCGTTGTTGCCGCTCTTACCCCACCGACTGCACCACCGTGATCAAGAAGTCCTGTGCTACCTCGTCGCCTCTCGTCGCCGAGCATCGCCGAGCGCGCCGACAAAACCAAGCTCCACCGCCGCTTCTTCTCGCCGCCATCGCCACCGCTGCTGCTACCGGCCGTAAGAGCACCAACAGGTGCGCAATAACATGGGGAAGCTCCTGGTACCCTTCGCCGCCGGTGACTCGCCGCCAAACGCCGGTGACCATCGGTCCCGAGCGCCACCTCGCCATCAGAGCCGCGGCCACCACCGCAACCGCCGCGTCAGCTTTTGTGCCTGCGTGTCGCCCTCGTGTCGCCGTGTCAGCGCCAACACACGCGCACGTGGCCTAGTCCACCGACTCCCAGATCCCGTGGCTCGGTGAACTTAGTCCACCGTGAGCCCAGTCACTGACATGTGGGGCCCACATGTCAGATTTCTTTTAAATCTATTTTTTTTCCAAAAATTTCCAACTGACGCAAGCATTGCGCAATAATCCGATTTTCCTTTATAAAAATAATTCGGGAAATTCGTTTAAATCCAAATTAGGGTTTTAATTATTTTTCAATCTTCCAAAGCCCATATCTTTTGCATCCGACCTCCGATTGAGCCCATTCGAATTTGTAAATTCATATAAAATCAAGATCTATTTAATGGTGAATTTTATTTGATTTTTGGAGTTTGTTTTGCCTCTGTTATTTATTTGTTTTTGTTTCTTTTGTCTCGTTTGCGAGTAGACGTCGATACTTCGGGAAATTTTGCTGAAGAAGGAGCACCTCCTCAAGACCAAGACCAATATATAGATCTATTCCAAGACAAGTTATACATTTGATCATATTGAACCTAGTTTTCAAAATACTTTGTTTCAATGTATTGCATTCTATTTCAAGTATTTATTTAAATGCTTTTGGGATAGTTATTAATCCAATTTGTTATACCACCTTGTCTATTGTATGCCATGATCTTTTGTCACCCTAGGTTGATTCATTATTAGTTGGTATTATCGTAGCACCAACGTGGGTTGGTTAGATACGATTAGACTGCTTAGCCATGCCACGAGTCATCATTTCATGTGAGTTGCAATTATAGACTTGACTAAGTGATTATGGAACTGTGTGATCAAACTGTGTGTGCTGTGTGCTGTTACTCGTGATGGCATGTGTTGCACTTAATCAACAGGCTGGGAAAAGATTTATACTGAGGCAAGTGGTGGATCTGTGTGAATGGTGGAGCTGTGTGCTTTAAACTTTGTGATTTGGGTTAAAACTGGAAGTCTTGCCTTGGTCAAATAAGGACTTAACCTTGTGCGCCATTGAACTGGGCCTTACTGTACGACCACATGCCTAGTATGGGCTGGGCCTAACTTAGTAAGTTATGGAGTCTTGACATTGACAACTCAGGTTGTATTTTAAGCTGTGTGATGGGCTGGAGGTGTGATATGTCACATCGCGGGACGGTTCGCTGCATCCCTGTCCAACGATGTGTGTCGTAACCAAACGCTGTGTGTATTGGTTGGCCGGCAGGAAAGCACATCAGGAGTGTCAATGCTTGAGATGAAGTTTCTGAAAGGTTTTGTTGTGATCAACTCTGATCCGGTTGGTTACATCTTGTGAGTAAAGTGTACAACCTCTGCAGAGTGTTAAATCAATCTATTCGAATAGCCGCGTCCTCGGTTATGGACATGCTCGGGAATTTCACACGAGGTGTAGATTTTTATTTGGGAAGGGTCAGCTGTGTGAGATAACTTGTATAGCTGTGTGAATAACTTGTTTAGACTGGGTGTCCTTTGTGAAACCAATTGTTAAATTAATATTCTTTAATTGTTTTCAATTATGTTTTCAATCTATTATTTGTATTCAATTGCAAATGTTGCATTTCCGCAAAATAACCACAGAAGCCATTCCTTTGGAATAAGCCATCATGTATAAATGCATTCTGTGGTATGACTTGCGAGTACGGTGTGTACTCACTCTTGCTAAATAAATCAACGGAAGTGGAGGATTCATCGCCAGCTTTGGAAGAAGAGTTCTACGAAGGTTGATCGTTAGGGTCTTGATCCCAGTCAGTTGCCTGTGGTAAATTGATGGGAGCCCACTGGAGTTTATTTCGTTTCCGCTGTAGTCTATTCTTTATTGTTAGCCTTGCATGGCTTAATAAATGTAAAACTCGACCGTAAGGTCCCAACAATTATTTGTTATTCAAAGTACTCGTTTATTCTTATATTCGTTGTATGTATGTGATATTTCATCGATGTTGATACTGTGTGCACTAGCGTGATCCTGGACTAGTGCAGAATACACAGAGGGTCCAGATTTGCATATTTGGGTCCCGACACAGGGTGACGGAGGCGATGACTTCGGGGGCCAAGCAGGTGGCGGAGGTGACGGGAGCAGGTGGGCGTCGCAGGCACTAGGCGATGAGGAGGGGCGGGGTGCCGGAGTCCACGAGCATGTGACGGAGGGGATGGAGCCACAGAGGCTTGTCGACGGGACTGGGCAGCAGAGGGCTAGGGGGCACTGGCTCGGCTGGGCCGGAAGGGGAAGGGGAGGATGGGCCGGAGAGAAAGGGAGAGGAGGTGGTTGGCCAACCCAACAGGGAGAGAAGATGGGCTGGGCCCAAAGAAAGAGAGGTTTTGAAATAGAGGTAGAAACTACAGATTTTGAAAATACAACACACGCTGAAATAAATTTTTGAAACCAAGTGACAAAAGCAAAAACTATTTACAATCCGAAAATGGAATGTTACATACATATAAATGTTGCAAACACAACCAAACACATAAGGTTGTGAGGTTGAGATGGCTAGTGTGGCAAGTCTAAGAGAAGTATTTCCCATGCCATGCGGTCTAGAGTTCGAGTATCAACCTTTGCAAGAGTCCAAACATTTTTTATATCTTATTGGTTGAGGCATGGTGCAGCGTCTATACATAATGATACATATCTTGTAGAGACGCTTGAAAAAAATGTCACTACTGTAATAGTGACGATACATGAGAAGTCATTTATGATGTGTTTTTGAAAATGCCTCTACAACTACTTAGGGGCAGAAAAAAGTGCCACTACTATACAAAAATAAGGCTCATCCATGAGCTAGTTCTGTTGTAGTGACATCAAAAGTTGCACTCAATTTATACTGAAATTGCATAGAAACTGGTACTGCAAATTTAATTCAAATGGTGTGCAACTTTTAAGATGGTGGTTGTGATAACCTAAATTTTGTCTAGGTCTAGGAATTTTTTCTAATCTAGACAAAAAATTAATCAAATTAGGTGACCCCAACATAGGTTTATATTGATAATCGGCCCATACAAAATTTTAACCAACATGCATACACACCAGGTAATTTGAAAAAGAAAATACATGACACTTCAATAATTGCACACATAGAATGAAGAAATTACACATGACTTAACACTGCAAAATATATAAAATTATGGTGTAAATTTCAAAATGAAGCACCTAGCATGGTTATGTCAACAGGTGATCTAACAAAACTTGGAACACAAGCTGAAGCCATGAATGTGAGTAACATTTCAATTGTCCATGCAAAATCCAAACCCAACATGTTGGACTCTTAATCAATAAATCAACAACTAGAAAAACTATATTGGATCCATCCTCACTGTTGATGATCTAGTATTGATCTTACAAATAAATATTTGGGGCTTCCCTTGAAATAGATCTACACAGAAAAAGACACGTGTATTTATACAGGTTGTTCAGGCCTTCTCCTGAGAGAATTATAACCCTACTCATGTGTTCTTGTATTCACTATGCTTGTTAAAATCGGGAAGAAATAACTCAAACTTAGACCCAATGATACCTTGCGGCTAATCCCTATTGCTTCTCTCTCCTCTGTCCATTGACTTTAACCATTATATAGCGTGTAAAGGGGTGGCAGTTACTCCATGCCTAGAGGTGTCTCAACGCCTGATGATCTGCAACGTTGATGGTGGTTATTGTTAGAGAAAACTGCACTCCACGTCACCTGGCAGTTACATCAAGGACAGAGGCATAATATGTGCAATTATTCCAGAGAATAACTGCGTATACTAACTGCTCTGTGTATTTAACACAACGTATAAGAGTCCCTAGTTAATTGAGCCCATATGTCTGTAGGCTTTATCGATTATAAGGTGGTCATAGTTGATCTGGCCATAGAAAGCCTTACGACCACAAGGTGGTCGTATAGAGGCTTACACTATGGAGTGATTGTATAAAGACTTATGACCATGGGGTGGTCGTAGAAAGGATTACAACCACTTAGTTAAGTTTTTCCTTTATGAACAAATAAGAGGTATACTTAGGAGTAATATGAAGATATTGCTATCTATAATAGCAATTATAGATAAACAGTTAATTGAGGATTATTATATCCTCATCACTAACAAAGTAACAAATATCAACAATTAAACTTGTAGATCTGCAACTTTTCAAGTATAATGGAGTTTTATGACCAAATGTGTACACAATTGCAAACACACAACCATGTATATTTTAAAAGAGGCAAACCCTAATAAAACTTGCAGTGTTGATGCTATATAATTGCACATAATTTTACATTACAAAATTAATATATATGACCTACAATTTTTTTGCGTTAAGAAGATATCTAACATGACTAGTCAAGCAACTACTGAATAAGAATTTAAAGAACAATCTTATGACATTAAATTAAATACAATTCATATTATCACGTAAACTCTATGAAGATGGGCTTACCACAAAGCATAAAAACCTAAAAACAAACTTAATCTCTACACCAAGTAAGCGTGTTGTAACACCCTGACTATTCGGAAGCCAAGATGTCACGCAAATCTAATAAATACTAAGAATGTACAACAATGCCAGGTTAAACAAGCTTAAATAACCAAATTCCATCAGGAACAACGATAAACGATTAATAGTTTCATGAGAAGGAATAGAAACATTCATATTAAAACGTACGATGGGCGAAACCAAAATTGGATTATTACAATTTGGAAATTTAACAAATATTTGACATGAACGAAAGATAACAATATTATTTCTGATTTGATAAAGGTGAGGTGCAGCGTGCCGGACTACCCCTCAAAAAGGTCTTGCCTTCCTCCTCATTTACCTAGATAAAACACTCAAAGTAAGGATGAGCCGAAGACTCAGCAAGTACTTTAACACACGACAGAAACATTAAGCGAACAAAGCAAATCACAATCTGCTTATGAAAACATCTCTGAACATATATGGATATGAATGGAATGGAATAATGCAATGAAGAAATGGACTGCTCACAACTTATACAGGTATAGTGGGTGACACACCCGTCGGTGTTCACTTAAGCCCGTACTTAACAAAGTACGGGGATCTCAAATACCGTATGAAGAATATTTCATACGGGTGTCCAACATTGCCCACATTGGAGTGGTGGGTCTTACATGCCCATTCTGGTATTGATGGGACTTACAAATTTCCACTTCCGTGGTTCAAATGAATCGATGCATGAACATAATGCATTTTTATGATAGGAACGACTATCACACGTCAATAGGGAATAACACAGGACATACAAAACATATGAAAACAAGTATAGTGGTACAGCCACAAGCAAAATCATCATTTAATAATATCAGACAAGGTACTTGCCTTCCGCGCTGAGATGGGTTAGGAGGCAACGAAGGTGTTTCTCCACTCACTGCCCCACCGCCTACACAAATAATTATTCAAAATAAGAATAACAAGATATGACGTGACTACAAGTGTCTTACCATAACCCTCTAACCAACCCACATAAACAACGGCTCCAAAAGACGATCTAACTATTCCGCCAGATTCAGCCCTTCTGATCGACGGTACGAGAAAAATCGTAATTAAATATCTGTAACTCATGACGACTTGAAACTAGTGCTCAATTAATCTTAGTGAACTAGATTACAAAACTCTAGTTGATGGGGTTCTTTGATTCGGCCAAAACAGTGGCCTAAACAACATTTGAAAGCAACTGACAGATATCTGCCCAGATTACAGAACAGCAGAAAAGAAAATGATATAACTTTCATTCTACTAATCCAATAGAGGTTATCTTTATCAACATGGAAAGATTATTTAAAGGGGTACAATAATCTAGTTGGGTGGAAGTTCTGAATCTAACTCTAACTAGATCAAAACCGAGGAACAAACTGACAGTCCCCAGATCCAAGACAGATAGAGCAGCGCGCGGTTAAAAATTTATATCTCCTTAACCGTAAGGCGGAATCTCGTGATCTTGGTGCCAAAAGAAAGCTAATGACCTGAGTAACAAAACTCTAGGAGACAAAAACCCGAGATTCGGCCTCTAAAGGGTCAAAACGGGCCGCGCAAAGTGACGGATGTGTTCTGAAATTTCCAAAACAGAAACCGATTTAAATCTAATCAACCATTATGCAATCAAATCGAACCAAACTACAACTTGGATCATTCATTACCCTTGAGGACCTGAAGGGAGATGTTGATCCACCTCCCGAAGATCTTCCCCCTTTCTCCTCCCTTCCTTCTCCAATGGCCGGCCACCACGGGGACGACGGATGACCAGAGACGCCGGCGGAAGGAGGTGACTTCGGGGATCACCGGGGGCAGCAACCAGGGCCATATGCCCGCCGGAGGATACGCCGGGTAAAAGGTTAGGAGGAGAGACACCATATTTGGGAGAGGAGAGGATGGGGGTGGCGGCCAAGGGGAGGGATCACCGGCGAAGTGGGAGAGGGGGAGGAGGAGGTGGGGGGGGGGAGGCTAGGGTTAGGAACCACCCCCCACTTGGTCGGCCACCACTTGGGCCACCTGGGCCGCGGCCCGTGGCCCAAGTTGCCGAGAAATTTCAGTTAACCCCCTCTCTCAACATGTATTTTCACTTCTTTAACTGCCTCGATTTTTCCCGACTTCCCCCGATTCACCCGATTTGATTCCGGAATATTACACATGTAGTGGCCACGATAAAGCATGTTACATCACATGTCAAATCCTATATCAGAAATAGAACCACAAGTCCCCAATCTAAAATACACAGGCCACAACGAGTCAAAAATTACTAATGAGGAATATTCATAGTGAGATGAGGATTCAGTGGGAAAAATTTGGCAACACCGACCAAGTATATTCTCTAATGAACTACATATCTCTATTCTTTACAGAGTTATGTATTAATTATCTAATGAAGCAAACAACAAAGAAAGAGGGATTATTGTCAGATCCGAACATAAACAATTGGTTTGTTTGGAAAGTTACTCAATACAAAGAGGCTACTAAATTAGAGAGACCAATGTAACATAGGAAACTAGTAACAAAAGTACTATAGTTGCAAATCAGTTAATTCACTTGGAGCTAGGTAGTTTTCACTGAACTATGAAAAAAAATGTAACAAAATTTTGGGACCACTGAACTATAGGAACAAGTCTGCATTAACCACGCCTCCAAACAAATACATAAAAACTCTTCACAGTTCTATCTGGTAGTATTAACTATTTAACTCACAACACAAGCATACTACACATGATTAAAACCTCATAAACCACAAAGTCACCAATTGCATAAAACCTAACACTATTGAACCTTAGACCATGAGATTACTCAGTTGTTCATCCACGCTGCATGTTGCTAGATTCATACTATTAGTAATCTAGACAACTTAGCAACAGAATACATGCACTAGCAAAAGGGATTAGCAGCTTTCAATAACAAAAATTAATCAACCAAAAGCATAGCTACAACACATAAATGGCAAGGACCCTGAATCAAGAAAAAAATGTTCCCCCCAAAATCACCATAGCATGAAGCCTGAATCAAGAAAAAATTACTTCCCCAAAACAACTCGTAGCTACAAGCAACATCAGATCGCCTCATACTACCTACAAGCAAACCCAAAATTATCAATCAGTGTGTTGCAGCAATGCCCATGACTATCACTGCACCATCGGCCGAGCTGCAGCACCGCATCACCAGTAGTAGTTGCTGAGCACTGCCAGTCGAACTGTCGCACCTCCCGCGTTCCCCATGCACCACTGCATCGCATGTCGTTGTCGAGCTCAGATCTGGTCCAATCTAGGCATGCCATGTATAGATCGGTTCGTATCTGAGGGGCACTAGTTCATGGGTGAGCATTGAGGCAGTGGAGGATGGAGGAGGACGGTGCGAGAAGGCTATCAGGGAGGAGGACATCGGGGAGGACGACACGGGGACAAACACCTCCATGGCCGAACAAATTTGGAGCGGCAGTACTGGATTCTAGAGAGGCGAGGAGGAGATGGGGATTGAGACTTTGAGTGTGGTTGAGTGGGTGGTCTGGTGAGGAAGATGGGTGGGGAAAGTCAGAGATAGAGTGATGCACTTAATGGGTTCAATTTCGTGGTGGACCGGGTACTGAAAAGAAAACCGTGCAATTAAATTGGGAAGATGCAGCACATATCACAAAGCACCATCAAACGGACAAGAAATCGACTACAATTTCAGCAAAAAAAAAGCAGGCAATTGTGCAATATCAAAAACATTTATATTTGACAATAGCTTTATATTTCGTTGTTTAACTCTAACACGGTCACAAGTTGTATTTGTTATAAGGGTTTTTAAAAATGGTAATATCGTGTTACGTGTGGTAGTTGTAGTGTATCTAGCTAATCCGCACCATTATATTTAAGTAAAAAAAAGAGATGCAAAAGCTGTTCTTTTTCTCTTGATCAATAAGATGCAAAACATTTTCTTTTCTCTCGATCAATGAGAAAATTCACAGTATTTTTTAATATTATTGTGGGGATTTCTAGCTTTTCAATTGAAGAAGATGCATTTAACCTCACGAGTTGTTTATACAAACATAGGTAATATTTGAAAGGTGTTGTGTCTTTTATTTATAGGAGACACCAATGACAGTACTATAAGAGAAATTACTCCATTAGATATGTACACTTGTTACGGTTGATTTATGTTTTTGGTGGAGTGGTTATTAGTTTCTATTCAATGAAGTATATATGTGTATTTTTTTTTCTTGTAATCGTAAGGAAAAAAAAGAACGGACACTCTTGGTTTTAAAAAAGAAGTACGGGTATTCTTCTCCATAATAAACTCGAAATAGCTAGCTGCATGTCATAGCCGATAGCCGGTACATGTAGATCGGACGGGGCAATTTTAGTTTCGACTTAAGCTGACGTAATTTTCCATGTCCTAGTCGTGCATGCGCGTTAAGAATCCTACAAAGGTTTGATCCGACTCGGTTTCCTTATAGCAAGGTCTGCTCGTTTCGAGTCCGACTCGGGTACAGGCTACGTACACTACTTCCCCTCTTAGGTTTTTTAACCGTCCGTCTCAGTCACGCCACACGCCTGCGCTGCGCGGCTCTATATAAGGCAACACGCAGCGGCGCCCAACCGCACCCACATCAACAGTTTTTAGTTTCGACGTAAGCTGACGTAACTTTCCATATCCTAGTCGTGTATGCGCGTTACGAATCCTACAAAGGTTTGATCCGACTCGGTTTCTTTATAGCAAGGTCGTGCTCGTTTCGAGTCCGACTCGGGTACAGACTACGTACACTACTTCCCCTCTTAGGTTTTTTTACCGTCCATCTCAATCACGCCACATATCTGCGCTGCGTGGCTCTATATAAGGCAACACGCAGCGGCGCCCAACCGCACCCACTCCCCACATCAACAGATTACAGATCAACTCGATACCAAAAGAAACGAGGCGGAGCGATGGCGTTGGCAGACGCGGCGGACAACGCCGGCGAGCGGTACGTGGTCAAGAAGTCGGCGTGGAGCAAGGAGGAGGACAGGGTGTTGCGGCAGCAGGTGCTGGTGCACGGCGCGCAGAACTGGTGCACCATCAGCCTCGCGCTTCCCTGGCGGAACTCCAAGTCGTGCCGCCTCCAGTGGTGCCAGCACCTGGCCCCCGACGTGGAAGCCGTGAAGGCCTTCACCCGCGAGGAGGACGAGCTCATCATCAGGTACCAACGCGTCCACGGCAACCGCTGGTCCACCATCGCGCGCTTCCTCCCCGGCCGCACCGACAACGCCGTTAAGAACCGCTGGAACTCCGTCCTCCGCAAGCGCGAGCAGCCGTGCCTCCCGCTGTTTCTCTGGCGAGCGGGGATGTCAAGTGGAACGGGAGAGGAGCCGCGCCGGGATGCCCCCAGGGGGCGCCTGGGGAGGACGTCGCCGGGGATGAGAGAGGTGCTGCGATGGAAGGCCTCGAGCTGATGCCTCTGGCGCCCGGGGATGTCAGGGACAATGCGGGCGCTGCGGCGTCGAAGGGTGTGGATTGCGGGGCCGGCGACCCGCTCACCGAGCTGAGGCTCGCGCCGCCGGCGGTGGTGGTGTTCGACGCAATGCCGCTGCAGGCTGTCCGGGCGTAGATTCTTGCCTCGCCTTACGTTCTTTCTTCTACGTTGTTGATTTTAAGGAATTTCCTAGAGGAATCGAACTTGTAATTGAAGAGCTGTGGATTATGCGGTAATCAGGAATGTTTTGACGTTCTTGTAGTTTCTTGCTTGTTAGTAATAATCAAGAAAGTTCTGACCTTCTTGTAATTTCTTTTCTTGTTGGTAATCCGGAAAGTTATGAGTTATGACCGTTTCGTAATTTTCTTGCTTGTTAGTAATCAAGAAAGTTCTGATCTGGTAATTTTCTTGCTTGTTAGTAATCAAGATAGTTCTGATCTGGTAATTTCCTTGCTTGTTAGTAATCAAGAAAGCTATGATCTTGTAATTTCATTACTGGTTAATAATCAAGAAAGTTTTGATCTTCTTGTAATGTTGATGCTTCTTCTTCTTTGGTATTCAGTTATACGCTTGCATCAGGAAAATTGTACGTAAGTATGTACTTCGCACAAATTTCATCAATGTTTGGTCCAAATTACCTTGCCAGTTGAGATTAAAAACAGAGCTTCAATGAAGCAGCCATGTTTGTGCTGAACTCTGACTCTTGATCTGGATTGGAACACTATTTGCTATTTGTCCGAGCATGTTGCTATCAATGTTCAGTTGTCCGATCTACTTGGTGAGTGCTTGTCTTAGTTTGTACAAAAGTTCGATCGGGCTCGGTTTCCTTATAGCAAAGTCGTGCTCGTTTCGAGTCCGACTCGGGTGCGGGCTCGGTTTCCTTATAGCAAAACTGTACTCGTTTCGAGTTCGACTCGGGTACTACTATCCATCTCAGTCACGTCACACGCCAACACTGCACGGCTCTATATAAGGCAACACGCTGCAGCGGCGCCCAACCGCACCCACTCCCACATCAACAGATTACAGATCAACTCGATACCAAAAGAAACGAAGCGAGACGCGAGGAGAGGCGGAGCGATGGCGTTGGCAGACGCGGCGGACAACGCCGGCGAGCAGTACGTGGTCAAGAAGTCGGCGTGGAGCAAGGAGGAGGACAGGGTGCTGCGGCAGCAGGTGCTGGTGCACGGCGCGCAGAACTGGTGCACCATCAGCCTCGCGCTTCCCTGGCGGAACTCCAAGTCGTGTCGCCTCCGGTGGTGCCAGCACCTGGCCCCCGACGTGGAAGCCGTGAAGGCCTTTACCCGCGAGGAGGACGAGCTCATCATCAGGTACCAACGCGTCCACGGCAACCGCTGGTCCACCATCGCGCGCTTCCTCCCCGGCCGCACCGACAACGCCGTTAAGAACCGCTGGAACTCCGTCCTCCGCAAGCGCGAGCAGCCGTGCCTCCTGCTGTTTCCTCTGGCCAGCGGGGATGTCAAGTGGAACGGGAGAGGCGCCGCGCCGGGATGCCCCCAGGGGGCGCCTGGGGAGGACGTCGCCGGGGATGAGAGAGGTGCTGCGATGGAATGCCTCGAGCTGATGCCTCTGGCGCCCGGGGATGTCAGGGACAATGCGGGCGCTGCGGCGTCGAAGGGTGTGGATTGCGGGGCCGGCGACCCGCTCACCGAGCTGAGGCTCGCGCCGCCGGCGGTGGTGGTGTTCGACGCAATGCCGCTGCAGGCTGTCCGAGTGTAGATTCTTGCCTCGCCTTACGTTCTTTCTTCTACGTTGTTGATTTTAAGGAATTTCCTAGAGGAATCGAACTTGTAATTGAAGAGCTGTGGATGATGCGGTAATCAGGAATGTTTTGACGTTCTTGTAGTTTCTTGCTTGTTAGTAATAATCAAGAAAGTTCTGACCTTCTTGTAATTTCTTTTCTTGTTGGTAATCAGGAAAGTTATGAGTTATGACCGTTTCGTAATTTTCTTGCTTGTTAGTAATCAAGAAAGTTCTGATCTGGTAATTTTCTTGCTTGTTAGTAATCAAGATAGTTCTGATCTGGTAATTTCCTTGCTTGTTAGTAATCAAGAAAGCTATGATCTTGTAATTTCATTACTTGTTAATAATCAAGAAAGTTTTGATCTTCTTGTAATGTCGATGCTTCTTCTTCTTCTTTGGTATTCAGTTATACGCTTGCATCTGGAAAATTGTACGTAAGTATGTACTTCGCAAAGATTTCATCAATGTTTGGTCCAAATTACCTTGCCAGTTGAGATTAAAAACAGAGCTTCAATGAAGCAGCCATGTTTGTGCTGAACTCTGACTCTTGATCTGGATTGGAACACTATTTGCTATTTGTCCGGGCATGTTGCTATCAATGTTCAGTTGTCCGATCTACTTGGTGAGTGCTTGTCTTAGTTTGTACTGAACTATGAAACGACACGTTTGGAAAATTGTTCAGTGTGTTTCTGCTCATTCTTGTTCTCCAGATCTACCGGTTGGGCCAGCAGCAATTAGGACTCTCCTTCCGTACTAGTTACTCCTTTCTTTCAATTGAAAAACGATTAATCCAAAACTACTATCTGTAAATAATTTACCTTCCTTACAGACCCGAGCATGTACAACAGCATGTACATTTGTTTCAGGTTCCCTGCAGACCATAGCAACTCCAGCTCATGTCATCTAGTACTGTTTCTGCACATTGTTTCCCTGTGTAATTCTTCAAGCTTCAGGTTTAAGAGGCCTTCTGAGGTAACTTATCTTGGTACAAGATCTGAATTTAATCAACAAGGAGCAGGAAAACTTTGATCTTCTTTCGACAAAAGAGCTTTGCTCTTTACAGACCCCAGTCCCTTTCATTAACACCCTGTTTGGCTCCTAGGAATTAGGGCTGGAATCGCGGAATTGGATTCCACGGATTGGAGCGTTTGGCTGCCACTGGAATCGGAACCATCGATTCCAATCCTAATTCCGCGCATCTGGCCCATACCTAATAACCCCAATTCTTTCATATCAGCAATCAATCCTGTGGAATTGCCCCGAGCTCTCCCACCCCGACCTCGCGACGCCTCCCAGCATCGACGACTCCTCGCCGCCGTTCACCTCTCCTCTCCCCCTTCCGCCTCCACATCTAGGTTGTTCGTAAGATCTTTGTATTTAAAGATGACAGGTTGCTCAGATGTGTTAAATACCAACTAAAGGATATCACCTGTATAGCAAGCAATGCCGAAGTACAAAGATCCCAGTTGAAAAATTAATGGACTTCAAATTTGTCGTGACAATAGCTAGCATGCATGCACTGCACTTCAATTAATCCACAGTTGGACTATCTCTGTCAAGTTTCTTAAAGAAAAGTTGTTCTCCATGTAATTTCTATTGACAATAGCATGATGGCATCCAGTATGTATGTAGCATTTACTTGAATTAACCCTTTGTTGTACTATATATCTGTTTTAAGTTTTTTCAAGAAAAGTTTTTCTTGATTTAATTTGACCAGTAATAGCTAGCATGATGGCATCCAGTATGTATGTAGCATTGCTTAATTGGATTGGACACTGCTAGCTCCGTAAAAACTTGGACCGTGTTTTCACTTTGACGGATCTAATAGTACTCGATTAATTAAACTAATTATCAGTAATATTTGTTATAGATAATAATATTTTTACAGAACCTTCAGAGGTACCTCCATCATCAATAATGAAGAAGATTATAATTACCCAATGGTCGTAAGTTATTCTACGACCACCCATATGATCGTTAAGTCATTCTACTACCATCTTGTGGTCGTAAGATTTTCTACTATCACCTCATCGATCGTAAATTTACTATGATCACCTTATGGTCGTAAGTTTTACTACGATAAGATCAATCACGATCACCCAATGGTCGATAAGGACCACAAGCATGTGGATCCAATCGATTAGGAAGCTTATACATTGTGTTTGATTAGACACAGTAGTGAATATGTGTAATTGTCCTTGGAATAACTCGCACGTATTGATCTCCGTCTCTGGCATAACCGCAAGGTGAATGTGGGGAGTAATCTCACTGACAATAACTGCCATCAACGTGCACAATTCATCAACCATTAGGGCACCTCCTGGCTTGCTCAACTGCCACCTCCTCAGACGCTATATAAGGAATAACGCTTGTGGACAGAGAGGACAAGTGACATAAGCAACAAAATATACAAGAGTCATTAGTTCTAGCCTTCGGTGACTTCTCTTTTGTCGTAAGCACAATCAATACAAGAACACAGGACTAGGGTTGTTATTTTCCCAAGAGAACACCCGAACTTATCTAAATCCCTATGTCTCATCATCTGTAGTCTCGATCAAGAAGCCCCCTAGCATTCATTTCATAAGTTCGATATTAAAACAACGACAGTTGGCGCCGTCCTTGGTGATTTTCTTCTTTGTTTTTGGCAAATTTTCTTTGTTCCCACTCTGATGCTACCATGGCAGGGGAGTGGAATGAGGAGAATTGGTTCGATCTCGCAGACTATGCAGGACTCGACATGGATGCCATATACGACTAAGAGCTAAGCATGGTTTCGTCCGATGATAATGCCGGTTCCAGAGATCTTTCACAAGACCCCGAAAATCACATACCGGATAGGTTGAGGAGGGAACCTTTTCCCCCACAACCATATGCTAAGATGAGGAGCCAGAATCCTCAAAGGGCAAGGGTCCAATCGACCATGATCGAAACTGCCTCTGGCAAGCATTGAACGCGGCGAGGATTCCTCCTCCAAACGTTCGAGTCCTCCTGAGGCAATCTGATCTGACACGTCAAGTCCTAGAATACATGGTCCCAGGGCTCGATTCATCACCTACTAACTGTGGATATCATTGGGATATGCTCATGATCTTAGGATGATGTTACAATTGGTAACGGCGTTAAAGGTTTGTCGATTCACGCGTTTTCGGCAAGTTTTAGTTCTGTCAGGCCTTTGGTGGTCTGACTGGCCAAGGAGGTGGTCAGACCGGCCAGAGGGCGGTCCGACCGGCCACCCCTGGCGGTCCGACTGGCCATGGGCGGCGGTCGGACTAGCAAATACAGAATGTGGATTTTGGAGCGGGGCCAAAAATAGAGTGTGTAGGCAAGAGAGGGGATTCTATTGCACTTGGTCTCATAATTTTTGGAGTCTCTAGTCAAAAGTTCTATTCGTTTGAAATTTCCAGAGAGGTTTCAGTTTTCACGGGCTGAAAATCGGCTAAGTCCCTAATCAAGTGATCGACCGTTAAGGGTGGTCGACCGCCATTGAATGGTAGTCTGACCGTTTTCCACTTGTATCATCGGCCCTTGTAGTGGCGATGTTTATTTGTTGAGTCAAGTTCATGGGTTTCAGTGCATATATGTTGCATGATGCATGTTTTGACTAACGTGGGCCAAGTTGCGAAGAACTTCTTCCCAGAATCGATTTCTTGGTCTATTGTTGTGCAGGTTGCTTGGAGGTCAACGACGGTGAACGGAGAGGATGATCGGGACTAGGTTTGGAGAGCTGGGGTTTAGAACGATCGACGATGCCGGATGAAGTCATTGGATTCGAGCGTGGCGCAAAATGGACAAGGATGACCGAACGGGAAGTTCGGTGCGACGGGTTGCATCCAATGCGCGGGTCGCAGCAAATACCATGGTGGTTTCGGTGGGGCGGATGGGAGAGACTTGCCGACATGATGAGAGCCGTTGATCAACCTACACGTGGCGAAGCATGGAACTGCTTCACGAAGATTGGACTCGGTGTTCGGGGAAGGATCGAGAAGGGGTATTTTGGTAATATCACTAAAATATCGCCTTGTTTGCTTTTGGCTAAACCGCGGCGCAAGACGACGCAAGGAGAAGCGGTTTAGGTTAATAGAAGATGAAGACGGCGCTTTAAAATAAGTGCGTGAGTTAAACCCGTTTGTGTGTGATCTTAACGGGTGCCCAATAGGAACTCTTCTAGAAGGTTAGCCTCCACTATAAATATGAGAGGGTGCTGTGCACCTCCCCTAATCCTTTTGCTTATTTGGAAACCCTAGTTTTCTTTTTGAGATTAGGGAGTGGAGAGGTTAGTATTCTTGAAGAGAAGATGAATTGTGTGCTCATGTATTGAGTTTTGTCCTCCATGTTGGAGTGGCTGTAAACCAACAACAATCACAAATCAATCTATACAAGTTTTCTTGAGATAAGTCTCTTTTCGTTCTTGCTCTCTATTTTGTGATTTTGGGACCGTCTTTGATTCTCAAGTTTTCCTTCGATTTCTGCCCCTAATCATGCTTGATGTGACATGTGGGATATCATCTAGGATCATCTTGATCATCTCTAACCCATGAGCAAGGTTTTGGATCTAGTTTTTGTTTTGACTTGGTTTTGAACCATCCTTCACTCAAACGGGAAAAGATTGGAACTTGGCCAAGGATCTTCACGATCTTTGATTGGAATAGGTTCCTGATATCCTAGAGAAGGTGTGTTCCAAGTTTCATCGAGTTTGGAGTTGTAGATCAAAAGTTACATCTATGTGCAACGATTTCATTGTTCATCAGCCGAGTTGGTGACCGGTCCGATCGATTAACATAGAGTTCGACATTACTTGAAAAACGAAGTTTTGTTGTTTTTGATTGTTTTGCTCGTGGTTTAGATTGATTCAATACAAGACTTGTATATTGATCTTCATAGCTCTCATAGCTATTGGATGTCGTATTGAATCCGATCTTTGTGAAAAAGAGATCGTGCTCCTATTCACCCCTCTAGGTCCAACAAGTGGTATCAGAGCCCAGTTAGTTCAATCTTGATCTTAATCGATGACTGAACTTTGGCGATGGAGAAGTACTCCACAAAGCCGCATGTTTTTTATGGGCTCGACTATGCCTATTGGAAGAATCGCATGCGTGTCTACCTTTAGAGCGAAGGACAAGCCATATGGGAGGTTGTTCGAGCTCCGCTCGTTTTGCCCGAGGTTGCTATGCCGGCTTCAGCAGCCCTCTTGGCTAACAACCACAAGGCAAAGAACCTCCTATATACCGGACTTGGTAGACAGGAGTATGACAGAATCTGTCACCTTGAGACCGCCCACGAAATCTGGAACATCCTCGAAACCTACCATGAGGGTTCGTCCCAGATCAAGCAGGTGCGTCTGACGGTCTTTAAGCGAGAGTATAACAAGTTCGAGATGCGTCCTGGAGAGAGTATCGATGACGTCTTTACTCGCTTCAACAAGGTGCTCAACCAGCTGAGAGTGGTTGATATTGAGTATTCTTAATCTGATAATGCCACCCACCTCTTGGCTGCAATCAACACCAAGGAGTGGGAGATGAAGGCTACTGTCATTGAGGAGAACGTCAACCTTTCGAGTCTCATTTTGGAGTTGCTTTATAGCAAACTCAAAACCCATGAAATTAAAAGGGTTGACCATCCCAAGAAGGAGAATATGGCATTGGTAGCAGATCCTCTCAAGAGAGCTTTTGATGGTTCTTTTGAATCTTCTTCTGGTTTTTCTCTTGCTTGTTTATCTGCAATTCATGAAAAAGAACTTGAGAGTATTCCTAATGCTGAATTAGCCATTCTAGCTAGAAAGTTCACAAGGGCCTATAACAATGTGAGAAACAGAAAGAGAGGCGGCCCTATGACTTGCTATGAGTATGGAGAGCTCAACCATATTCGGGCAAATTGCCCCAAACTGAAAGGGAAGAGCAACCACAAGGAGGTGAAGGCTGCTTGGAAGAAGCCTTATGGGAACAAGTCCAAGTATAATGCTGCCAAGCTCATGAAGGCCGCTCACCGGGTCCTTGCCGCTTTCGAAGAGCAATCCATGAACGATGTGGACTCCGGAGCGAAGAGGACAAGGAGGAGGAAATTCCCCAAGACAAGAAGAAAGGGAAGGCCAAGAACTTCACCAGCATGTGATTCATGGCCGACTTCGTCAACACCGATGACATCAATGAGGATCACCGCGGAAGAGGGGAAACACGTGGTTCGTCGACTCCGGGTGTTCACGCCACATGACCGGAGATTCAAAATGGTTCACCTCCTTCACGCGGGCGACGAGTGATGACTTCATCACCTTTGGAGATGATACACAAGGGCGGATTGAAGGGACGGGATCGATCAGGGTGAACGACAATTTCATCCTGAAGGACGTCGCTCTTGTGGACAAGCTAAGGTACAATCTCATTTATGTCTCACAGCTTCTTGATGGTGGCTATGAGACTAGATTTAAGAAAAATACTTATCGTGTGCTTTGATTCTGCTGGTGAGCTCGTTTTTGGGATTTCTAGAGTTGGTAGAATCTTTAGAGCTGATTTTTCTGAATCTCTTGCTGGAACTCTCAAATGTTTGCTTGTATCTTCTTTTGATTTCTGGCTTTGGCACCTACGTTTGGTGCACATTGGTTTTGATCATCTTACGCGAGTTAGCAACCTTGATCTCATGAGAGGTTTGCCCAAACTCAAAGCTGTCAAGGATGATGTATGTGCGCCCTATAGGCATGGCAAGCAAATTCCCGCCTCACGCCCATCAGTGACTATGGTCATGACTGACGGGCCGGGAGAGTTGCTTCATATGGATACTGCTGGTCCTCCTCGGGTTCGGTTAGTCGGTGGTAAATGGTACATTCTTGTCATAGTCGATAATTTTTCGAGATATACTTGGGTGTTCTTTCTTGCTTCGAAGGATGAAGCTTTTGGTCATTATCATGACCTTGTTCTTCGAGGCTGAACTAGGACCTTGATGATCCACAGTATAATGCACGGAGTTCAAGAATGCCTCATTTACCTCTTTACACGTGGTGTTGAGCATCGGCCCCCAACAAAATGGCGTGGTGGAAAGGTAGAACAGGACCTTAGTCGAGATGACTAGGACGATGCTAAATGAGTATAGCACACCGGGGAGGTTTTGGGCTGAAGCTATTGCTACAGCTTGTCATATTGCAAATCGTGTCTTTTTGAGATCTTTTTTGGGCAAGACTCCTTATGAGCTTCGGTTTGGTAGAAAACATTATGTTTCTCATTTTCGAGTTTTTGGAGCCAACTGTTTCATTCTAAAGACAGGAAACCTAGATAAATTTGAATCAAGAACTTCTGATGGTTTATTTCTGGGTTATCCTACACATTCGAGGGGCTTTCGGGTTTTTAATGTTGAAACTAACATTGTTCAGGAGACATGCAATGTCACTTTTGATGAGACTAGCCCTGGAGCTAGATCCGATGTTTCAGGTGATTCACAGGTGACTGAGAGTATCTTTGTGGAGGAAGATGAGGACGAAGCTGATACCTGTCCTCCACCTGCTGCTGTTGAGAGTTCTATTCCAGCGCAAGAACCTGCTGCGACTACTTCACCTTCATTTGAGGCTCCTGCTGCATCTTCTTCATCAGCAGTACCTGCGGAGGTCGAAGAAACGCTATCATCCCAGGGCGCTCCACTTCACATCTGGAAGAGTCATCCTTCGGATCAGATGATCGGTCAGCTTCATGAGCGAGTCACTCGCTCCAGGTATCATGATCCGAGTCTCTACCCTCATTCTACTTTTGTTGCCTCTTTTGAACCCCTGGTATATCACATGTTTTATATGACTCTAGCTGGGTCAATGTCATGCATGAGGAGTTAGAGAATTTTGAGAGGAACAAAGTCTGGAACCTAGTAGAACCTCTTAGTGGTCATAATATGATAGGAACCCGCTGGGTGTTCAAAAATAAATAAAGTGAGGATGGTTCTATGGTTAGAAACAAGGCTAGATTGGTAGCTCAGGGTTTCAGCCAAGTTGAGAGGTTAGATTTTGATGAAACATTTGCTCCTGTTGCTAGATTAGAAGCCATTCGTATTCTGCTTGCTTTTGCTGTATCTAAGGGTTTTAGGCTGCATCAGATGGATGTTAAGAGTGCTTTTCTGAATGGTTACATAGAGGAGGGAGTGTATGTTAGGCAACCCACAGGCTTTGAGAATCCAAAGTATCCACATCATGTTTTCAAGCTATCCAAAGCCCTATATGGTCTTAAGCAAGCCCCTAGAGCCTGGTATGATAGACTCAAGACCTTCCTGCTTAAGAATAATTTTGAGATGGGTAAAGTGGATAAGACTCTATTCATTCTTAGGCATGACAATGACTTCTGCTTGTTCAGATTTATGTAGATGATATTATCTTTGGTGGTTCTTCTTATGCTCTTGTTTCCAGTTTCTCTGAGACCATGTCCAGAGAATTTGAGATGAGTATGATGGGAGAGCTCAACTACTTTCTAGGGCTTCAAATCAAGCAGTGCAAGGAAGGGATCTTCATCCATCAGACGAAGTACACTAAGAATTTGCTCAAACGCTTCGATATGGTTGACTGCAAGCCGATCGCCACTCCCATGGTGACTTCGACTGTTTTGGATCCAGACGAGGAAGGAGAAGCCGTGGATCAACGCGAGTACTACAGCATGATCAGCTCCCTCCTATACCTGACGGCCTCAAGACTAGACATCCACTTGACGGTCTGACTCTGCACGAGGTTTCAGCGTCTTCGAGGACTTTACATCGCCAAGCCGTCAAGCGCATCTTCAGGTACCTTCACTCTACCCTCCAGTATGGCATTTGGTATTCCTACTCTTCTTCTTTGTCCATTCGGGGGTTTTCTGATTCTGATTTGGCGGGTTGTTGACTAGATAGGAAGAGTACATCAGACACTTGTCACTTCTTAGGCACTTCTCTTGTCTCTTGGTCGTCTAGGAAGCGTCTTACATTGCACAATCCACTCTGAGTGAGTATGTAGTCTCGCTATTTGTCAGAGTCGATTTTGTGGATGGTGTCCACTCTTAAGGACTTTGGGTTATCTTTTGCTAGTGTTCCTCTTCTCTGTGAGAACACTTCTGCCATTAATATTGCTAAGAAACCTGTGCAACACTCTAGGACCAAACACATAGACATTCGCTATCACTTCCTTAGAGACCATGTAGATAAGGGTGATATTGTACTACATTTTGTGGAGTCCGGGGCTCAGTTAGCTGATATCCTCACCAAGCCTTTAGACCCAACTAGGTTTACCACCTTGAGAAGTGAGTTAGGGTAATTTACCCTTGTGGGTTGGTTCGAGGGGGAGTTGGTTCTTTTCTGAATTATTATAGTTCTTCTAATATTTCCTTGTTGTTTTCTGAACTTATTGATCTTTTTGAACTTTTTAGGCTTTTAGATTTTTCTTGCATCTCATTGTATTATATTGCATTCATATGAAAATCACAAAAAGATGCATTGTAATATAAGCTTTACTTTTCGTCTTTTAAAATTGATGAAGTTTTGCTTATTGCCCTCTTTATCTTTAGTATTACAATTTTTGCTCAATATCTGTCTAGTTCTTTGCCTTGCTAGAATTATCATGCTTTCACATGTGTAGCTTAGTCTTTACTAAATGAGCTAGAACTTTAAGACAACTTGAACTAAAAAAATTATAATTTATGGATCTTTTAGCTAAGTTGCACAATTAGTAATCCTCTTGTGACACTGGTCCTGTCAAAATTGCTTTGTTAGATCTTGAATCTAGAATTGAACATCTCTTGAGCTTTTTGTTCCCATGTGAATCTAAAACTGCTCTTGTGCAAAATAAAAAATCAAATTTCAAAATCTGTGCCAAACTATTCTCACGAGACTTCTTGTCAAAGACATGAACTTGGAGATAGTTTGATGATCCAGACGATCTCATAGGGATTGCTTGTCAAAATTGACATGAAACTCAAGATTTGTCGCCCTGGTTGAAGCTTAGGAAGAGATTGTGGATGGCTCCTAGTCCAGTATTTTCTTCACTAAGATAGACTGTTAAACTGTTTTGGTTGAAGCTTAGGAAGAGTTTGTGTATGGCTCCTAGTCCAAGATCTTCTTCACTAAGATAGACCTTTAATCAACATCAATATTCATTGCAAATGAAAAAATGTGGTAAAAATGGGTGACTGAAGCTATTTGAGCAAAATGATTCAATTCCAGACTTTTTGTCTCTAAGATGGCCTTTGTTAGCTTCTTGATCTCACATTGATATTCTGACATGGCCATTATCACTTTAGAATCTCTCTTGATGAACTTGCTAGTTTTGATGCTTTGCTTAAACTGTTACAATTCATTGCTTTTACTTTGAGCCTTCTAGCTTAGCATTGATATATATGTCTTAACATGATCTTGCTAGCGCTTTCAGGCTTGATATGTATTGTGTGATTATAGAAATGCTAGCTTATTCTTTTGGGTAATCTTCAAAGCTTCTTGTCTTAAAATATGCAAAATTCAAAAAAAATATGATGAAGCAACTCCATTGCATTTCATGCATGCTCTTTCTTATGCTTCTTCCTCATTTCTGCATTTATTATCTCTGGATGAGAGGAAGACGTGATTCCTTTATGACTCCACTGTCAAAGGGGGAGAAGAAGTAGCAAAAATATTGAAAGGGGGAGCAATTTGGAGAAAATGAATTTTTTTGAAAAAAAATGATGATCAAAGTGAGGGGGAGCTTTTAATTTGCATTCTTATCATCTTATTGCCATTTTCGAACTTGAATTGCAATTCTTGGAACCTCACAATGATCAAAGGTCAATTTGAACAATTGTTCTTTCATATGGACCTTAAGTGAGATTTTTTACTATTATTTGCAAATTGAAGTTTTCTTGATTTCTTTTGACTTATCTTGCTTGCCTATACTAATCTGAAGCCAATTTGGTCATTTCCATTGCTTTCTCTTGCTTTTGGACCAAGTTGTGCCTTCGTGCGAAAATCCAGTAAGTTACTTTTCAAATATTAAAACTTATATTTTTGGAAAATTACCAATGTGTGCATCAAGGGGGAGATTGTGGATATCATAGGGATATGCTCATGATCTTAGGATGATGTTACAATTGGCTATGACGTTAAAGGTTTGTCGATTCACGCGTTTTCGGCAAGTTTCAGTTCTGTCAGGCCTTTGTCGGTCTGACCGGCCAAGGAGGCGGTCAGACCGGCCAGTGGCGGTCCGACCGGCCATGGGCGGCGGTCGGACCGGCAAATATAGAATGTGGATTTTGGAGCCGGGCTAAAAATAGTGGGTGTAGGCAAGAGAGGGGATTCTATTGCACTTGGTCTCATAATTTTTTGAGTCTCCAGTCAAAAGTTATATTCGTTTGAAATTTTCAGAGAGGTTTAAGTTTTCAGGGGCTGAAAATCAGCTAAGTCTCTAATTGGGCGATCTGACCGGCCAAGGGGCGGTCAGACCGGCCATTGAATGGCTGTCTGACCGTTTTCCACTTGTATCATCGGCTCTTGTAGTGGCGATGTTTATTTGTTGAGTCAAGTTCATAGATTTCAGTGCATATGTGTTGCATGATGCATGTTTTGACTAACGTGGGTCAAGTTGGTAAGAACTTCTTCCCAGAATGAGCAACACTAACCGTCACTCTTGATTATCCACACTAGGAGTGTGGTCGAACTTGCTGTAGTTGCGGATCCGACCATATCCCTGGAGGATTCATATTCAACCGGAGACAGTTATGACTCGAAATTCTCCTTCATAGAGGGGATTGCTCCAAGTCACGAGGCGTTGTCCTTCGATTACTCGTCCAGCCTGGAGGGTTCAACCACAAGCAAGGACACCAGCACCTAGGAGGTATTTATCCTTCCCTCATATCTTGGTCGTTCTCCAAGAAACAGGACTAGGGCTGCTTCCCATCGCTCACTAGTTTGGGGCTCTCGTCACAATGGCGAGGACACCTCCGACGACAACCAGGATTTCAACCTTCATGAGTGTGGCGAACATCTTCGAAGTGATCATGCTCTATTGACGCATGCTCCAGGCAACTCAGACGTTGATGATCCCGACACCATCCGACGAAGGAGGATTACATCCCAGAATACATTGCATGGGCGCATCAACTACTAATCAGAAACCGCTCGAGAGCTTCAACGGATCAATGATTTGATCGACAACCCGACTCTGGAGCTTGGCCAAGCACGAGGCTACGACCTCTTTGCTCAAGAGATCACATAGAGGCTCTAGGATACCATGACCAAAATCGAGCGCAACCCGCAACGCCGTCCCAGAAGTCACACCGGGACAACACCCTCGAACGCTAGCTATTTGAACAACTCTCCTCGTGGAGGGTAACAAGACCATGGGACTAGTTGATCTCTCGACCATGATGTTGGCCGAAGAAGAAACCCTCTAGCAACTAGTGATCGACATATTCCTAAGGGAGGGGGTCGCTCACCACTTTCTCAAAGGAATCTTCGTCAGTAGATGGAGCACGAGGAGTATTACCCTCGTATGACCAAGATCTATGATAGATCAGGTCCATTTCCCACAGGATATCATCGAGTACGATCACCTGGTGATGTTGACCTTCTTTTTTGCAATGGAGGCGTTACGACACCATTACCGGATGTCGACCGTTTTCATCCGATCTCCGAACAGTTCGCTGGTCAGCCAAATTTCGACCGACTAACATGGAGAAGTATGATGGGTCCTACAATCCCATCGAATTTCTTCAAATCTGCACAACTGCAGTGTGGGCCACTAGAGGAGACGAGCATGTTATGGCAAATTACTTGCCAACAGTGCTTGAGAGCTCTTCCCGATCATGGTTATTAAACCAACCAGTGGAGTCAGTCTACTCGTGGCAGCACTTGTGTGATCTACTACTGGCAAAATTCCAGGGCACATACAAGTGTCCTGGAAAATAGGACAATCTGCACCGAATGCGACAACATTCTTACAAGACTTTGCGTTAGTTTCTAAGAAGCTTTAGTTAGGTTCAAAATTCAATTCCTAAAATCTCTGATTCTTTTGTCATTAGAGCATTCAAATAGGGGGTCTGGAACCAGAGGATTACATAAGACATTGCTCTCAACAGAGGATACAGTTGATGAGCTCTACGAGATGGCAGATCGCTACTGACTACTTCTGAAACAGTCGAGTGGAATCACATGATCAATCGTGATGACAAAAGTACTCGAGGAGCAAGTGAAGGTAGTAAGGAGAAGGATAAGCCAGCCAAGAAATCCAAGAGCAAGTCCAAAAGCAAAAAGTCACATACCAAGAGCTCGAAGGAGGTCTTAGCCGTAAGTGACAAGGAGCCCCGAAGCTCCAAATAGTATTCCGACCGGAGCAAAAGCAAACGCCCTGAATGAAAAACTGGTAAGCCAAGGTGGTGTCCTTTCCATAAAAAAGGAAGGCCACGACCTCCACAACTGCCCGATTTTCCAATGAAAACTCAAGGATTATTACTGTCGCAAGGGACCACTTCTTACCCTCGAAGAAGTAGGGCGGACAAGTGGTCAAAAGTAGTCAGAAGACAATGAGGAGATGTCGAACCAGGACCCCGAGCACACCATCAATCACATTTATAGGGGATCATCGGCATATGAGTCAAAACGACAACTCAAAGAGGTCGAGCGTGAGGTAAACTCTATCGACCCTGCTCTTGACAATAAGTTACCAAAGTGGTCGGAGGTCACCATCTCTTTCGAGAAGGTGATTGTCTGATCCCATCTACTCGATCTGCTCATTTTTTGATCGTGGTCGAGCCCACCATCAACAATTGTCGAGTCAATCGGATATTGGGTGATGGTGGGAGTTCATTAAATATACACATTACGAGTGCCCGGGATGAAATGCAAGTTCATAGGACAAAAATAAGGCATGTACAATACTCCTTTCATGGGATCTTACCAGGGTCTTCGGCCAAGCTTATTGGCCAAGTTTCCATTCCTATTATGTTTGGGTCACCAAACAATTTCAGGATGGATAAAATCTCTTTTGAGGCGGTTGACTTTGATACGAAAAATAATGCCAATCTTGGTCTACCAGCTCTGGCATGGTTCCTAATGGCTGCTCGTTACGGTTACCAATGTCTAAAGATATCAGGTCCCAAAAGTTGTCATCACAGTATGTTGTGATAAGAAGATGGCACTAACATGTGACCGCAAGTCCCTCAAGATGGTTGGCGAGATATCAACTCGGGAAGCAAACTACGTGCAACATCCGGCAAAGTACTCGAAGCTAAAAGTTGCACCGAAGTCGAACGACTAAGTGAAAGAGGTTCCACTAAATACAACATAACCCTCCAAGACCATTCCCATTGGAGTCACCCTCGACCTCGCATAGGAAGACACCCTCGTCACCTTCCTCTAAGCAAATGCATATATCTTCGTGTGGCAAGTATCCAACATGCATGGAGGCCCCAGGGAGGTAATCGAGCACAGGCTATCTCTACGGCCTAACAAAAAGCCCATAAAATAAAAATTATGGTGATTTGTGCCTGATCGGCGAGAAGCCATCCAATCGGAATTGGACAAGCTACTAAAGGCAGACTTTATAAGAGAAGTCAACCACCCAGAGTGGTTGGCAAACCGTGTAATGGTTAAAAAAAATATAATGGTAAGTGGAGAATGTGTGTAGATTTCACTACCTTGAATAAAGCATGTCCAAAAGATGACTTTCCACTTCCTCCCATCAATCAGTTAGTTGATTCTACTACTGGTTGTGAAATTTTATGTTTCCTAGATGCATATTTTGGTTATCATCAAATAAGTATGTGTTTGGATGATTAAGAAAAGATCACATTTATTAAACCATTTGGAATATTTTGCTATGTCAAAATACCATTTGGTCTTTAAAAAATGTTAGTGCTTCCTTCCAGTATTTGATGCAAAAGGCCTCCCTTCCTCAACTAGGCCAAACAGGGAAGCCTATGTTGATGACCTAGTCGTAAAAAGCATCCAGCGGCCACAAAGAAAGAATTTCAGAAACTCGCAGGGTGTATGGTGGCTTTAAGTCATTTCATCGCACGACTGGGAGAAAAAAGACTTACTTTCTTTAAACTTCTTAGGAAACATGAGGGTTTTGAGTGGTCTGAAGAGGCAAACAAAGCTTTTGAGGATGTCAAGAGATACCTTACGAGTGCTCTCGTCTTGGTTTCGCCTAAACCAAACAAAACACTTATGTTGTATCTACTTGCTATGCCACAAGTAGTGAGCGCAGTACTGATCGCTGAATGTGAAAATATTCAACAACTAGTTTACTATGTCAATGAAATTTTGCATGGGCCTAAGGAGTGTTACCCTCAGGTCTAAAAACTACTATATGCCCTCCTCGTGTCTTTGAGAAAACTAAGGCATTATTTTCAGGCACACAAGTTAACCATGTCGTCTGAGTTTCCCTTAGGAGAAATCCTCCAAAATAGGGAAGCAGCGAGGCGCCCGAAAAATGGTTGGTTGAATTTGGGGAATTTGAGCTCCTTTTTTGTCCCGAATGACCATTAAATCTCATATCTTGGTAGAATTTTTGGTCAAATGGATAAATTCTGAACATGTTTAGCAACCCCACTACGAATCCCACGACCAGTGGATAATGTTTTTGATGGGTCACTTACATTAAGAGGCTTGAGGGTTGGGTGTTATTGATAGGAGAAACCTTAAAATATGTTGTCCAATTAAACTTCCCTGCTACTAACAATGCGACAGAATATGAAGCTTTATTGGCTGGTATTTGAGTAGCGAAAGCGCTCTAGATTTGATGACTACTCGTGAAATGAAATTCTCAATTAGTTGTGAATCAGGTCGGAAAAGAGTATCAATCCTCTAATTCGACCATAGGGAATTATTTGTTAGAAGTTAGAAAGCTTGAAAATTATTTTTTTTGGTCTGGAGGTACAATATATCCCTCGAAAGAATAATTTTCTCGCAGACCAGTTGGCTTGAATGGCTTCTTCTCGATCCTCCATTCCACAAGGAGTCTTCTTGGAGCAGCTCCAGAAGTTGTCTCTGATCGAAAAACTAAAGACTACTCCAAGTGAGATAGCCTCTCTAGAATACGAAGATACATGGATGAACCCCATCTACGAATATCTTCTAAATGACACATTACCAGATGTCGTTGGGGCAGCCCACTGGCCCCAACGACGAGGCAAAGGCCACAAGGAGGGCCCGAGGGAACCAAATATGCCTTCGGGGAGGCCCCAAAGGGTGAGCGAAGAGTACCAAAGGGCCCAGGGGCCCAACAACCGCAGGAGCAGCTAGGGGCTCCCGAGGGCACAAGACATGCCTTCGAGGATGCCCTGTGGAGTGCACGAAGGCCACCGGAAGGCCCTCAAATGCCACAAGTAGAAGGCATGCTTCACCCCCACCCCTAGAGGGTACCACGTGTCCTTTCAGGGAGGGGCCGAAGGGTGCATGAAGCTCCGAGCGCCACGTATCTAGGAGCGAGGAGGTCCCCAGGAGCCCCGCCTAGAGCCACCTCGGGAGCACTGAAGGGCATCTAGGGCCCCTCGACCCGGGGACACCCTGCACAGTGTGAAGGGGAAGAGGTACCAGTAGACCGCACTTACCAGCCAGATGGACCAGGGCTAGGAGGGTCCACCATGGACAGGAGGCTATGCATAGGAAAAGGAAAAAAAACCCTGCAGCCCCTACAAGGATATGGTCTTTTTAGGGGTAAACTATAATCTCGTGTACCCTGGTCGGAAAGCTATAAATAGTCGCCTCCCCCAAGTATTCAAGCAGGACTTTTTTCAAGACAATTAATACACCTTAACTTCTCTCTTAGCATCGGTCCCCTCTCTTGAGGCTCCCCTGGTTCCCCATGTGGTGACTGGGGTTCCCCTTTCTTTACTTTTGGACTGGTTGCTACGACATTCGACAACGATCTTGAGGCTGATCGTTTATCCCGAAGTATCAAAATATATACTTTGGTCATAGGAATCTTGTATAAACGAGGTACTCATGTGAAGTATATCGCAGAAAAAAGGATTAACACTCCTTAATGATATACACAGAGGTATATGTGGAACTCATACTTCTTACAGAACGTTGGTCGAAAAAGCTATTCGACAATGTTTTTATTGGCCGACAGACCTCCATGACGCAAAAGAGCTCATTAAGAAATGTGTATAATCAAGGTAGTCAGAGTCGAGATTCTAATTTGGATCGATTTGCCTCCGATAGGATCGAATCATAGTATTGAATCGTAGAATCGCCGATTCTACAAATCTGTAAAAATACACATATTTAACATATATACTATAAGTTTATATGATTCTTATATGGTTTATCACTTATAACCAAAAAAGGGGCAAAACACTTCTGGTTACACAACAAAAAAGCATAATAGTACCCAATACTGGCACGATGGGTGATATAGTTTTGAACTACAGGAGTACAACCAATGACGATGACTAGTTGATTACATGAGAAAGGTTTGCAACTTCTGAACTAAATCTAGAAAGAGCATGATATGTATTACATAACAGAATAGTAAAAATCTATTACAAGTCTTCCACGTTTACTTCTTCATTACTTGCTGATACTGCATTCGAATTACCAACACATGAAACGGAAGGATGTGTGTTATCACCATCTCCATCTTCAAGTGCATAGTTTTGTTCATCCTCATTTGCAGCATCATTGGCTTCATTATCAGCTTCATCTTCATTGCAATCATAGATGAAATTGTACTCTTGATCATCCAATCCAAGTTCCTGACCATCTGCATGGATAATTGGATATAGAAATGATATGCAGAATATTTGGTAGAAATATTGAAAAATATTTCAGACAAATCTAGTAAGTACACTTACATGCATGATTTAAGTTCTTTGCAACAATTTCAGCTTCATGGTCACTGTTTTCATCATTTCCTCCACACGCTTCCCTTCGAGTAATCCTTTCAAGAGAGTGGAGCCAATCTTTGTTTGCAGGAAACATTAGATCTTCCTTTTCTATGATCAATTCATCATTTGATTCAATATCATCCAATCCAGGGGTTGCCTTGACGTCCCTTCTCATTTTCCTTTCTCTTAAGTTTCAAGTTATGATGATCTCTGTTGTCCCAATCTTTCGGTGAGAGGGGTAAATTCCGATTGGATGACGGTCAACTCTCACGATCCAGGCTACGAACGCAGCACGCACGAACCAAGCAATCGCTGAACTAACCACCAAGTCGTTATCAACCGTGCCAAAGACCTGGTTGACCTGATCACGAGGATCAATTCCTGCAAGCAATCGAAGAACAAGCAAGAATGAGGTAAAAAGCAATCTGAATTACAAAAATATGATTAAGTTCAAGAGGTGGGATTCCACAGAGGTCCTTTACGGTTGGTCTAGTCGACACAAGCGAAGAACGAGAGTTTTCACAATGGAGAAACTAATCAAACGAAATCCGAGTTCTAGCAAAAGGAGATGGCGACTCCTATATAGGGAGACAGCCAGGGGTGGCGGCCAGCGAAGTGGGCGCACGCCCCTAGGGTTACAAGGCCCATGGACCCAACTGGAGGTGGCGCAGCACCCGTTTGACTCGGACTCAGAAATAGATATGGACTCTTTTGAGGATTATGGCCGAATCGGATGGATTTTGATGGTGATCTTAGATCCGTTGGAAAGTAGACTTGATATGCTTTCCATGAAGTCCATAATCACCCCAAACGGAGTCCGTATGAAGAAGTTACGTCCATTTGAACTTAGTTCTATCCCAGCAGTCCGAATTTGAATCTAGAACGAGCCCAACTCGAACTCTTGCTTGACATGGACCCAAAGTGACGTGGTGACCTCTATTATGTCTTCCATGCATGTCCATGACTCCATAAGCCTCTGCTTGATCCGTTCCCATGTTCCTAAGCACAATTAAATCACTTGCATTAGGTAGCGGTTTATCTTCAGTAATATATAAACATAGGAACGAATTCACATGGTAATTAAGTTGGAGAGCACGGGCTCGGGTAAGAGGTCCTCGTACTGGTTGTGGATGAGTTGTGTGTGTAGGCACGGCTGTGTCCATAGTAGGGATGTCCTCATCATCCTCCCCTTCTTACATTTGAGTCGTCCTCGACTCAACCGCGTCCTCTTCTCCCAAGTATGGCTTCAAATCTGAAATGTTAAATGTGGGACAAACCCTAAAATCTACAGACATGCTCAAGCTTGTATGCATTATCATTAATCTTTTTAACACTTTAAAGGACCATCAGCTCTAGGCATCAATTTTGACTTTCTCAATTCAGGAAACCTATCTTTTCTCAAGTGCAACCAAACAAGATCACCTGGTTCAAAAGTTAGATGTTTCCTCCCCTGACTACCAGCAAGTTTATATTTAGCATTCATGCGCTCTATATTCTCCTTGGTTGTCTCATGTATTTTTAAAATCAATTCAGCACGTTATTTAGCATCAAAATTCAATTTCTCAGAAGATGGAAGAAGCATTAAATCAATAGGAGCACGAGGCATAAAACCATAAACAACCTCAAAAGGGCACATCTTGGTAGTAGAATGCAAGGAACGATTATAAGCAAACTCAATATGAGCCAAGCATTCTTCCTACATTTTTAAATTCTTTTTCAGCACAGCCCTAAGCATTGTAGATAATGTTCTGTTCACAACTTCAGTTTGTCTATCAGTTTGGGGATGACAAGTAGTAGAAAATAACAGCTTAGTTCCCAATTTAGCCTATAAAGTTTTTAAAAAATGGCTAAGAAATTTAGCATCACGATCTGAAACTATAGTATTAGGTACACTATGTAAGCGAACAACTTCACAAAAGAATAAATCAGCAATATGGGCAGCATCATTGCTCTTATGACATGGGTATAAAATGAGTCATCTTAGAAAATCGATCAACAACCATGAATATACTATCCCTCCCCTTCTGGGTTCTAGGCAATCCTAAAACAAGGTCCATCGAAATATCTTTCTATGGAACGCTAGAAACAAGTAGAGGCATGTATAAACCATGAGGATTAAGTTGTGACTTAGCTCTTTGACATGTAGTGCAGTGAGCAACGTAGCGCTCGATGTCCCGTCTCATCTTTGGCCAAAATAAATGATCAGTAAGTATATCCTCTATTTCCTTCACGCCAAAGTGTCCCATCAGCGTGCCTCCATGCGCTTCCTGTAACAACAACAAACGAACAGAGCTAGCTGGAATGCATAGCTTGTTAGCTTGAAACACAAACCCATCATTAATGACAAATTTGTTCCACGTTTTTCCTTCTTTACAATTCAACAAGACATCTGTAAAATCAGCATCATGCACATATTGCTCTTTAATAGTCTCTAATTCAAAAAAATTGAATTAAAGTTGTGAAAGCATGATATATCTCCTAGACAAAGCATCAGCAATAACATTCTCCTTTCCATTCTTGTGTTTTATGACATAAGGAAAAGACTCAATAAACTTAACCCACCTTGCATGTCTACGATTATGTTTACTTTGACTTCGAATATGCTTTAAAGATTCATGATCAGAATGTATAACAAATTCTTTGGGCCATAAATAGTGTTACCAAGTTTATAAAGTTCGAAATAGTGCATACAATTCATTATCATAAGTAGAATAGTTCAGACTAGGCCCACTCAATTTCTCACTAAAGTATGCTATCGGTTTACATTCTTGTAACAACACGCCACCTAAACCAATTCCGCTAGCATCACATTCTAGTTCAAAAGTTTTATTAAAATCAGGGAGTTGGAGTAGGGGTGCATGTGTTAACTTATCTTTCAGTGTGGTGAATGCGTTCTCCTGTGCGGCGCTCCACACAAATGGCACGCCCTTCTTGGTGAGCTCATTCAATGGTGCAGCGATGGTGCTAAAATCCTTCTCAAAGCGGCGATAAAATCCAGTAAGTCCTAAAAAGCTTCGCACCTGTGTGACAGTGTTAGGAGTCGGCCAACTCTGTATTGCTTCAACCTTGGTTTGATCAACTTCAACTCCCCGTGGAGTAACAACATAGCCAAGAAACGCGACTCGATCGGTGCAAAAGGTGCACTTCTCAAGGTTACCGAATAAACGTGCACCACGTAAAGCATTAAAAACATCACGTAAATGGTCACGATGTTGCTCTAACAATTTGCTATATATCAATATATCATCAAAATAAACCACCAAAATTTACCAATAAAAGTACGCAAAACTTCGTTCATCAATCTCATGAAAGTATTAGGTGCATTAGTTAAACCGAAAGGCATCACTAACCACTCATACAAACCGAACTTAGTTTTGAACGCTGTTTTCTATCCATCTCCTAATTTCATGCGAATTTGGTGATATCCACTATGCAAGTCAACTTTGGAAAATAAAATAGAGCCACTTAATTCATCAAGTATGTCGTCTAACCTAGGAATAGGATGACGATATCTAATTGTAATATTATTGATAGCTCTGCAATCAACACACATACGCTATGACCCATCTTTCTTTGGAACCAAAAGTACAGGAACAGCACATGGACTAAGGCTCTCGCGTACGTACCCTTTGTCAAGCAAGTCTTGCACTTGATGCTCAATCTCCTTAGTCTCCTCCGGGTTTGTTCGGTATGGCGCGCGGTTGGGTAGTGAAGCTCCTGGGATCAAGTCAATTTGATGTTCAATGCCCCTAATTGGAGGTAGCCCCAGTGGTACCTCACTTGGAAATACATCGTCATACTCCTGCAAAAGGTAAGCAATAGCAGGAGGCAAAGAGGGGGGCATATCCTCAAATGAAAACAAAGTTACTTTGCACACTAAAGCATAGCAACCAGAATTACCAGCTTCTACCTCACTCATATCAGACTTGGTAGCTAACAAAACAGAACCCTTCAATCTAATTTCACCTTCCTTAGCACCAGGTTGCTTCTTCTTATGCAGTGCAAGTTCCTTAGCTACAATCTGATTTTTACTTTTGCTACTCTCTTTTTCTCTATCAACTCTTTCTAATTCATCTTTTAAAATTGCTTCTGGAGACATGGGTAGCAAAGTGATTCACTTTCCTTTAGACATGAGAGTATATTGATTAGTCCTACCATGATGCACAATATTTTTATCATATTGCCATAGTCTACCTAGCAGTAATGAACATGCTTGCATAGGTACGACATCGTAATTAGTAAAATCACGATATGAACCAATAGAAAAGTGTACTCTGACAATGCTAGTTACCTTCAGCTTACCACATGAATTAAACCATTGAATGTGGTAAGGACGAGAGTGTTGTTGTGTGGTCAAGGCAAACTTGTCAACTATATCAATGCTAGCCAAATTATTGCAACTTCCTCTATTAATAATCACACGACAAGAACACTCATTGACCACAAATTTTATTTGAAATAGATTGTGGTGTTGATTCTGTTCAGTACGCTCCATTTGAGCACTGAGGACACGCTTCACAATTATGCTCAAAAACTTATCACTTGTTTCAGCTCCAAAACGTTCTTCGTCATGTTCATATTCAAATTGCTCACCTACGGGGTCAGTTACAAGCAATGCATGTTCTTCATCAATATCACTAGATGAAGTATACTCACCATCGTCTCTAACAAGAAGTGCCCGCTGATTTGGGCAATATCTCATTATGTGCCCGAAGCCTTTGCAGCGATGGCATTGTATGTCTCGCGTTCGCCCGGTGGAAGCAACCGAAGTAGAAATCTGAGATTGCTGAACCGAGGTTGATTTCCTTGTGTCGGAGGCTCGAGGAGTGGTGCTTGCTGGTCGCCCATGACCAGAGGGGGTGGAGGACGGCTACCTGCAAGGATAGCAGGGGATGGCACCCTGCCCGCAGACTGCACTTGATTTTGCCTACCTGCAAAAGAAACTCCAAAAGAGCCTCGGGAGCGAGACTGCCTTCCCTGCACTTCACGTTCAGCTTTACAAGTAAGATGGAACAGACGGGTGATAGAATTATACTCCTTATAATCTAGAATGTCCTGAATGTTCCGGTTAAGCCCTCTTAAAAATCTAGCCATTCTAGCATCTTCGATTTCTTCTAAACCACAACGTAACATACCAGTTTTCAATTCTTGATAGTAGTCTTCTACTGTATTACTACCTTGTCTTAAACGTTGTAATTTATTTAGCAAATCATGAGAATAATATGAAGGCACAAATCTAGCTCTCATAGCTCTCTTCATAGCATCCCATGTTCTAGGTATGTTTTGTTCATTACGGTACAATTCATTCCACCATATAGATGCAAAGTCAGTGAACTCACTAGTAGCAGCGCTAACCCTTTTATTTTCAGAAAATTCATGGCATGCAAATTTTTGATCTACGACTAACTCCCATGTGAGGTAAGCATCAGGATCATATTTTCCAGCAAAAGGAGGCATAGTGAATTTAATTTTACCAAGTGCATCATTACGATCATGTACCTCACGTGGTGGGTCTCTTCGCATACGCACTAATGCAAACAGTTCTTTCGTTGCCAATGCACTGATGAGGCCAACAAACTCTGGTTCGCCTGGTACCATCTCACTAGTACCGCTTAACAATGGTACTATCAAATGGAGTGTGATGAAGGAACGCCAACCTGGTTGCAATTCATGGAGTTCTGTCACCTCCATTTCGGCCCTCCGATTCGGAGAAACCCCTAGGCGAATTGGTCGTCTGTGACATGAAGGGTTGGTCAAAGAATTCCAGGACAAGTTCCGAGCCCTTCGATGTCTTGCTGATGCACTAAGCACTCGTCGGCAGGTCCAACTCTTCACATCCAGCCTCAATGACCTTCTCTGTATAGATGTCGAGCTCCATCAACCGCGAACCTCCAGGTCGCCATGAGCCTTGCCCGTGCTTAAGAAAAGCGCGCATAGCTCACGGTCGGCACCACCACCATGACTTCTACCCCAGGCCGACCACCATGGCATCCCCCAAACTATCCGTCCATCACGCTTCTGGCTGTTCCACGACTGCCCAACGGCTTGCCGAGTGCCGTAGGTCCAAGAGCAAGTCAGCAGCCTCCCCATCTATTTCGCTGCTACACTCCAGTCAAGCTGGCCGACCTACGTGCTAAGGGTCTCTACTACAACTGCGATTGATAAATTCGTTGTTGGCCACCGCAGCAAATAGCTGTTCCTCACCTACATCGACGTGAGCACTGATCTAGTGGTCCTCAACGATGACATCTCCTACAACACCGTCGACGATGTTGAACAAGACCCCAACATCTCCCTCAACGCCTTTACGGGAATCCAATCAGGTGACACCATGCAATTGCGAGTTCAAGTGGGCATGCACGAGTTCACCACCCTCATCGACTCAGGCTCCACTCACAACTTCTTCAGCGCCACAGCAGTCAAGGCCGTAGGGAAGGCCCTGTCCCCCTAACAACATCTCACTGTCATTGTGGCCAATGCGAACGCCTCCTATGTGCCGGCGTCTGCCTCGGCCTCCTGCTTCACGTGGACAACAAAGCTCTCTGTGTCGATAGTTACGCTTATCGCTTTCGATGGGTTTGACGTCGTGTTGGCCGTCCAATTGTTGCGCATATTGGGTCCCATCCTCTGGGATTTCAATATGCTTACCATGTCCTTCTGGCACGGCGATCACCTCATCACTTGGTAAGGTGTGTCAACTCCTCACTGCCTGCACGCTCTATCCTACCGGCTAGGACCTACTTGGTGACCTCTTGGATGACTTCACTGACTTATTCGTTGAGCCATGCGGTCTACCGCCAACATGCTCTCAGGACAACCACATTCAACTGCGACCTGAGGCCACGCCGGTCTCGGTTCGGTCATACCGATACCCTCACCATCTCAAGGATGAGCTGGAGTGCCAGTGTGCCACAATGTTGTACCAAGGCATCATCTGGTGCAACACATCATCCTACTCTTCATCGGTACTTGTTGTCAAGAAGCATGATGGTAGCTAGATATTTTGTGTGTACTACCGTGCACTGAATATTCTAACCATCAATGATAAATTTCCTATACCGGTGGTCGACGAGCTATTGGACTAACTATACAATGCACTGCACTTCACCAAACTCAACCTCCATTCCAAGTATCATCAAGTTCGCATGCACCCAGATGAAATCACCAAGACAACATTCCGTACCCATGAACGCCTTTTTGAGTTCCTCGTCATGCCGTTCGGATAGACGAACACACCGACCACATTCTAGGCTTTGATGAATGAGATTCTCTAACCGTTTATATGACGGTTTATCCTTGTGTTCTTCAATGACATATTGATTTATAGTTCATCTTTGTCGGATCATCTTCGCCATATTTGTGTGGTATTTTTCCTTCTTCAACACCACCGTCTGTTCTTAAGAAGTCCAAGTGCATCTTTGGTGCTTCTTCAGTGACCTATTTGGGGCATGTAATTTCCATAGATGGTGGCCATGGATTCAGCCAAGGTGCAAGCCGTATCCGAGTGGCCGGTGCCACGTATGATCAATACATTCCTCGGATTGTTGGGTCCTGCGGGTTACTACCACAAGTTGATCCATGACTTCAGCTCCATCGTGGTACCTCTCACCAAGCTCTTCAAGAAGGAGGCATTCGGTTGGTCGCAGGAGGCGGACATAACTTTTCAGGCACCCAAGGCAGCCTTGTAAACGGCCTCAGTGTAGCACATGTCGAATTTATCCAAGTCGTTCATCGTGGAATGTGATGCATCGGCCTTCAGTTTCAGCGCCATGCTGCACTAAGGCGACATACCCATTGCCTTCTTCAACGAGCCCGTCGCACCACGTCATGCTAAGTTGGCCGCCTATAGCGCGAACTGATTGGACTGGTCCAAGTGGTCTAGCATTGGCGACCATACCTTTGGGACCATCCTTTTATGGTTCACATGGATCACTACAACCTCAAGTATTTGATAGATCAACGACTATCCACGAGTCCACAACACCACTGGGTTAGCAAAAATTTTGGCTTTGATTTCTCGGTGGAATTTAGGCTGGGGCTCCTCAACACAGTTGTAGACGCCTTGTCTAGGTGGGACATAATGGCCAGTGAGATTCTCACCCTCTCGGCTGCCAACTTCGACATCTTCACTAAACTTCGTCAAGAGGTGACCATCGACACTAAGCTCACCACCATCGCCACCAAAATTACGAGTGGCTCGCTTGGCGTACCATGGTGCATGCTGGATGGTCTCATTGTCTTCACCACACGTGTCAACCATCTTGGTAGTCACCCACAGCATAGCTCATGAGGGCGTTCAAAAGACGCTTCATCACCTGTGACGTGACTTCCACATTCCTGGTGCCCGTTCCATCGTCCAAGACTTTGTGCATACATGTTTCATCTGTCAAAAGAACAAGATGGCACATCCTCATCCTGCGGGCCTCCTACAACCCCTGGACATTCCGTTCCAACCTTGGTCTGGTATCACTATGGACTTTTATTGAGGGATTGCTAAAGGTACATGGAAAATCGATCATTTTATCAGTCATTGACCGGTTCTCCAAATATGTGCATTTTATTCACTTGGTGCATCCGTACACCTCTAGCTCCGTGGACAAAGCCTTCTTCGATAATATTGTGAAGCTTCATGGTATTCCAATTTCCATCGTGGGTGATCGGGATCCTATTTTTACTAGCAACTTTTGGCAAGAGATGTTTTGCTTGGCAGGCGTTCGCCTCAACATGAGCACCGCATATCACCCTTCAGTTTGATGGGCAAACCGAAGCTGCCAACAAGGTCATTGCTATGTATTTGTGGTGCCTCACAGGGGATCATTCCCGACAATGGCTCGATCAGCTACCCTGGATGAATATTGCTACAACACCACCTTCCATTTCCGCTCTCAAAATGACGCCGTTCCAAGTGGTGTATGGCCATGTTCCTCCTTCCCGACGCACGTACGAGGCCGTCGATGCCCGCGTACAAGCCGTGGACCGGTCTCTTCTTGACCACGATGAACTTCTTCGCGTCATCCGGGAACGCCTCTTACAAGCCCAGCAGCATGCCAAGCAATACTACGACCAACATCACCACGAGGTTGTTTTTGACGTCGACTCCTGGGTTTGGTTGCATCTTCTCCATCGCCATGCTTCTTCCCTTGGCAACTCTACCAAAGGAAAGCTTGCTCCACATTATTTTGGTCCTTACAAAATCATGGCAAAAATTGGTTCAGCCGCCTACCGAGTTGTCTTGCCTCCAAGTGCTTGCCTCCACGATGTCTTCCATGTTAGCCTCTTGAAGAAATACCACGGCATGCCTCCACCTATTCCAACAGCTCTTCCAGAGATGCATCATAGTCGTGTGGTTCCTGCTCCCTCAGTCATTCTCAAAGCTAGCTTATGACGAGGCATTCAGCATGTCCTCGTTCAGTGGCAGGGTACTTTTGTAGCTGATGCTTCATGGGTTCCACGGAACAAGTTCACAACGACCTATC
Source organism: Hsuehochloa calcarea (assembly GCA_036346395.1). Taxonomy (NCBI): domain Eukaryota; kingdom Viridiplantae; phylum Streptophyta; class Magnoliopsida; order Poales; family Poaceae; genus Hsuehochloa; species Hsuehochloa calcarea. The sequence continues at coordinate 37,374,668 of CM070597.1, forward strand.
CAGATTTTCAGCTCGCGGATGAGCGGCTTCACGAGGAAGGGGGAGATGTTATGTTGGGCAAGACTCACCACTGGCAGCGGCCACCTTTGGCGGTGGCAACATCAGAAGTTGCCGCATGAGATAAGTGTATGAGACTTCATTTAGATATTTTAGTTATTTGGAAAGGCGATCCTTTAGATCTCATTTAGTTTGGAAGGTGATCCTCGCCTTCCTTATCTATTATTCGGAAAGCAATCCTTCTGATTGCATTTAATTTAGAAAGAGATCATTTTGATCTCCTTACCTGTAACACTTCTATTTATCGAAGAGGTGAGCTTTGCTTGGAAATTAAAAAATAAATAAAGAAGTCTCTTTACCTACCTCCTCCTCTACTCCCTCTCTCTCTTTCCGCTGGCTGCTAGAACCCTAGGGTTTCTTGCGCGTAACACAAACACAAAAATTGAAGTTGGAATCCAATTGCTTATAATTCCAATTTAAATAGAATTGGTATTTAAATCCAATTCTTCATTCTCGATTCAATTGATGACTGCCAAACGAAGTGTAAGAGAAACCGAACACATAAAACAGAGTTTTTTTGGGCCTTGAACTCCAGATTTACATCGAGGCGCTATACTGGCAGTACTATCTAGCTAGAGCACATCAAGTAAATTTTGATCTGAAGTCTGGAAAGACCAGTTTTGTTTTTGCAGTTTACAGACAGGGTGTATTCATCCAAATTTATAAAAAGTCACATTTGTAAACACGCAAGTCGACTAGGAGGTAGAATTAACAGCTGACGCCAGCGCGCTCTATCACATTTGTGAGTTTCAGTGGCATAAATTCATTAGTTTTTTTCCTCCAAAAAAAAAACACATTCCTTCCCAGGGCTAACTATACGTACTGGCACCGATCTCTTGTGTAGTGCCCATTCTGTATGTGAAACGCATGAATAACAGGTAGCTGCTAGAACCAAGTTCATGAGTTCTCTAAAGAAGACATGATTAAAACCCGTAATCACTCCACCTAAATACCACCCTGTATATAAGACACCCGTCGTCCCTGTCACTGCACATACGCACGCATACTCAAATGGCTTTCTCGGCGTCAATCTTCCACGTTTCCTTCGTCATCGCCGTCGTCCTATTAGCAACCACCGTGTCCGCCTTTGTGGCCGGCGTCACCAATGCCACGGCGGCCACCAACACCACTGTAATGGTGCGCCGCGACGACCGCTCCTCGGCGGTATCCACGACGCCGGCCGACTCGGCTCAGTACATCTGCTACCTTTGCCGCGGGCGCAACACCCTGATGATCAAGTGGTGCCCCATCGACATGGACGAGTGCCACATCGCCTGCCTGTCCTCCCCGTCGACCTCCTCTCCGCGTGCGTTGCTGGCCCCCGCCGCCGACCGTGGTAGGGACGCCGACGACTGCTACGTCATGAAGCTGTACCCTGACGGCAGCTGGGTTATCGTCGACGTGGTCAGCTGCCAGGCGTCCGCGGGCTGCTACCTCGTGTGCAGCTACGGCGACAGCAAGCGGATGGATGGAGCCGGCGGCACCACCCCGGCTGCCGCGGCCAGGGGCCCACTGCCGCCCCGCGTCGCCGACTTCGAGCGGTGCGGCGACCAGCTGATAGCGCCAGGCGCGGCCGTCCCCGGCGTGTAGCCACGAGCCCGCGACGACGCATGCGTTTGACTCGAGCAAACGGACGTGTTGCGCTTACGTTCGTGCGTTTACATGAGAGACGTGCGCGCCCTTGCTTGGACAGAGTTCGTGTCAAATCGTGCATATAGCGTAGGGGGACATCAGCATGGTAAGGAGAAGCAAAAGAAATCCAAATAAACAGTTTCTTGAAAAAAAAACAGATAAGCAAACAAGTAAATCTGGAAATATAATATTTAATTGTTTGAGCGAAGAAATATAAGATTTATATTTGCAATCTAATTGCAGATCGATTTCTTACTGTGCTGTACTGGGATATATCCTAAAAATGTATCTGTTTTCGCTTCTTGTGAATAAGAACGATTAGGAGTGAAACTCGCAAGAGCTTGCGGCTGCCATACGTAAATTAGCCCTCCTCGTTCTCTGGCTAAAAGCATCCCCTAATCTGCCGATTCGGTGGTTTGTTTTTCCAGGAATGGCTGTAGCACACTGCTTAAGTGCCTAATTGCACAAAACTTTCAAAAGCATACATTGCTTTCTGAGCTAGCTAAGCCATGTTCCGGCGGTGCGCGGCGTGCACCGATCGCTCGATGCCGCCGCGCCGGCGCGTTGCCGATCTTGGCGCTCGACGCGAACAACTCAGATATGGGCGTGCGTGTTTGCGCCACACCGTGTGCTGGAGTTTTAGGCTAGCGCGCTCTCATGCTGTACCGTTGGGATAATTTTCAAGAGTATAATAGTTTTACGTAGTTTTGTGAAGTTTAGGGTCGGTTACTTAAAAGTCTATAATTCAAGTTTTAAGTTTCAATTAAATTTCAACATGTTTCATATTTTTAGAACTTTTCAGAAAATTGAAAAAAAAGTTTCAAGTCCAAGTTTCAGATTTTGTAATTTAAGTTTCATGCAAAAGAATTTTAAGAAGTTTTAACAAATTTCATAAAGTTTCGAGAAGTCTTGTGAACATATTTTAAAATTTTTAGGTTTTAGTGAGTTTTGCGTATTTCTAGAAGTTTCCAGAAGATTCTAAAAAAGTTTCAAGCCCAAGTTTCAACTAATTTCAAATTTTAGAACTCAAGTTTCAGCAACTTTCAGATTTTGGAACTCACGTTTCAACAAATTTCAGACAAAAGAGTTTCAATAAGTGTTAGCAAGTTTCAATATATTTCAACAAGTTTCATATTTTGGAAGTCAAATTTCAACAAATTTCAGTCAAAAATTTCAAGAAGTTTCAGTAAATTTAAACATGTTTGAAGAAGTTTCAACAAGTTTCATAAAAAATCAAACAAAAGCAAAAAAATATCCCAACATGCTCACATGCGGCCGCGCGAGCACTCGCCGCCACAGCTCCACGCTCGCCTGGACGACGTGGCCATTGGCCTTCCCACCTACCAGCGAGCTCGCCCGTGGCCTTCAAAGTTTCTACTCTAATTTTCAGACATGAAACTTCATGGTTTCAAGTTTCAAAGGTGGAACTTCATGGTTTCAAGTTTCAAAGGTGGTTTCAACTCTAAATTTCAAACATAAAACTTCATAGTTTCAAGTTTCAAAGTTTCAACCCTAAGTTTCAGACATCAAACTTCATAGTTTCAAGTTTCAAAGTTTCAACCCTAAGTTTTAGACATCAAACTTCAAAGTTTCAAGTTTCAAGTTTCAAAAGTGGTTTCAAGTTCCAAAATACAAGTTTCAGGTTTTGAAGTTCTAGTATCATGTGAGTTTCAAGTGATTTCAAATTCCAACAAGTTTCATGTGAGTTTCAAATAGTTTTAGTTTCCAAAACGTAAGTTTCATGCGACTTTCAAGTAATTTCAGTTTCCAAAATGCAATTTTTAGTACGGTTCAATGGAATTCAGGGACAAACACAAGAAATGGAAAGAAACAAATTAAGATGGGGAACTTTTTTCCCTTCCGAAGCTTAGCACGCACATTGAAGAATCAAATTAGACTCGAGATGGTGCCCTCCCTCACTCGATCCATGCTTTTCCCAACCTCCATCACAGGGCTCTGCCACCACCTCGTCCTTCCTCGCGAGATCTGCGACCACTGTAGTCTCCTTCAAATGATCTGCTACTAGATCTGGGTGGGGAGACCTCCAGTAGGGGCACCACTGAGGACTAGAGAAGGTGGAGGGAGAGGCAGCGGAGGTGGCGCAGCGTCAAGTTCACGGTCCGAGAGAACAGGCGGGAATGAGAGCACGTCGCGCCTGGCGGAGTAGACGAATGCCACAGACAAGATAGAGCCGCCTAAACGCCCGCTAGCATTGTCAATGCTGCTAGCCCACACTCTCGCTCGGCTACCACCGTCATCGATGATGAGCCCGAGTGCTAGCTTGCCTCCTCTACCCTTACCCATCTCCGTCGTCGCCATCACAACTTGCCGATCCGAGCTCCATGGAGGAGATCATGGTGGATTGTGCCCTACGACGACGAGATATGTCGACTTCGATGGTGAATCGGGCAGCGACACACTAGAGAGAGGGATTTGAAGGTTTGGGAATATTAGAGAGAGAGAGAAAGAGAGAGACGAGTGGAAGGGAATAGGTGCGGGGAGTCGACAAGGAGCCGAGCAAATAGATAAGGTTGGAGGCATCGGCCGATTCATGGGGCACTGCAATACTTTGATCCAATGGTGAGGTGTTATCCTATTGTTTTGGAGAAAAACGCTACAACGTTTTGTAGTCTTTCTGTTTTGGCTAATATAGCACTATTTGCACGTGAAATAACAAATCTAGCCTCCTTCAAGATCAAAACCAAAAATGGCACCGCGGACTCGCCAGCAGGTGACATGTGTCGAATATGTGCCCTCACTACTAGAAATCCCTATTTTCCATACAATTTAAAACATTCCCTAGTAATGGAATTGTAATCCAAAGGAAAGTATCTATCCCTGGGGTGAGGTAAAAATACTTAGGGAACGAAATTGTTCCCTTACTGTTTACATATATTACTAGGGAAAGACTATAGAGAGATAAATAGACTATGCCATGTCAGTACCATGGTAGCAACTTTCCCTATTCGGATGGGTAAAACCGTAGGGAATGTATTTTTCATTTTTGCCTCCAAATTTTTTTAGCGCCCCGCCAGTTTTTTTTTTTTTTTGCTGCGCGCGCCACTTTTTTTAGGCGCCATGTCACTTTTTTTTTTGTTGTTCTCTACTTGCCTCGTGCGCCCTACCCAAATTCATCAAAACCACTCAATGCCCTAGCAGGCCGCCGCCGCCCACACACCGCCATCCTCCCCCGAGAGGTGCCGCCCCCTCCCCTCCTCCTCGCCCGAGCCGCCCTCCCCTTGTCCTCCTCTTCGTCCTCCTTCAAGTCACCACCGCCGCCCTCTCCCCTTCATCTCCTCCTCCCACAAGCTGTCGCCGCCGGCCCCAACGCGGCACCTGCTCCCCCAACGCCGCCGCTGGCCCCAAGCCGCCCCTCTTTCCCTGACGCCACCACTGCTGCCAGCCTCCTCCTCCTTCCCTAAGCTTTGCTCTTGTTTCAAAATTTTGGGAGTGTGGCTTGGTCCAAAATTTTGTGTTAATTTTGAGACTTTGCTCTTTTTCCCCTGCAGGCGGCGTCAGGGGCGGTGCAGTGCCAGTTGATGGATACAGTTCACCCTGGAGTGGTGCCGATGCACAAGGTTAAGAGGCTTCTACTCCCTTCTTGTTCATTAGGATTTCTGATTGAACTATTTTATGGGGGTTTAGATGATTGTGATGTTTGTTTTGGGGGAGTTGCAGGTGAATTTTGATGCGAAGACTGAGTATGACATGATCCAGAACTACAAGATTCTTCAAGATGTGTTCAACAAGCTGCGGATAAGCAAGGTACTGGCTCTTGGCCTTGCGATTGTGAGCTTGATGCATTTTGATCCATGGATTTGTTCATGACCTTGTGTTGCATTTCTCATGTGCGAAAGGAAGGTCTGTCTGTTCAATAATTGGGTTTGTGTGGTATCTTGAGATTCAATGTGGAACAGATGTCTGTAAGTCATGTTACATAGTGGTATACTATAACAAAATGGTTTGACATTGGTCAAAGTTTTCTATTGACAGAATATTGCATTGTTGTGCATAAATCTGCCTTGAGGCTGGAAATGAAGTTATGCTCATTGTTGTGCATAACAAGGAGTGGAAATGAAATCAAGATTTATGCTTTTGTGTACAATTATGGAGACTATATCACAAAGATCGGTTGTGTGAGGGAGGGGTGCAAAGTAGTGTCTTGCTAGTGTATGATGACATTGACCATTTCTTCATTTAGGTACTATGTGGCACAAGGCAGAGTTGAATGTTCTGTGATTGTTTATGCTTAGGACTTGACACTGTGATTAGGCTATGCTAGATAGAATGGTGGTGGTTGTTTTTGTGATTAGTTTAATATGTCACCATAAGTGTAATTTTTAACATGCACTGTTCTATTTACGTTGTACTTCCACACAACATAACAAGATCAGAGTTGTGCTATAGAGATCTTAGCTGGTTTTGTGACCTGTGTTCTAATAGTTTGAGCTGCTTTATTTGTGTGCTTCTGCTACCATTTCTAGGTGATTTGCAGCATACAAGTTCTTTGTTGTGCTAATCAATGAGTGGATACTCCTTGCAGAATATTGAGGTCAACAAGCTTGTTAAAGGACGCCCACTGGACAACTTGGAGTTTCTGCAATGGTTGAATAGATATTGTGATTCTGTGAATGGCAGAATCATTAATGAGTATGTGCCTTGGCTGCGCTAAATGGAAAAATAAAGTGTAGTTTGTCACTAACTATGGAATTGAGAAGACTATGTTCTTGTTTCAGAAACTACTATCCTGTAGAAAGCAGGTGTGAGGGTTGCAAAGAGCGTAGCCTCAAGGGTTCCAACAAGTCATTCAAATCACTTCAAGCCAATAGATTATCTAGTGCTAATTCAGTAGATGAATGTACCCTGAATTTATCTGATAGTTGTTTAAGTAATTGACTACTTGTGTATAACTAAATAATGAGACTGCAATTGTCTTTCTTTTTTATTTATATAAGAGTAGTTTGCTCCTGTACTATTCTAAATAAAATGGTGATAATCCTCAATGCAATTACGATTAAATCAACACAAGGCCTTAGTTGAAGCTGGTGCCATCGGTCCCTAGTTTATGCTCATTTTCTTGTGACTTCATTTAGTAACTCTATGATAACCCGTTTACGCAGGTCCAGGAATTGGAAAAGTCTGTAACACTGTCACTGAGGAGCATTACATAGAACAGATTCAACAATTATCTGAGAAGGTATGTACTGTATAATTCAAGGTTGTAGGACCGTAAAGGCGACTAGGGGGTGAATAGGCGCTTTCTCAACTTTCTCGCCTAAATCAAATTCAACACGAACTTTACTCCTTTAGCTATGAAAGCTAAGAAGATCAGTAAGCGCACAGTGGAAGTCTCGTGCTGAATTCGATAACCCCGATAACCACACGACACAAAAGTGGAGACTTAATCTCTAAGGGCAGATCTGGGCACAGGCGGTCTGACCGGCTACCAAGGGCGGTCTGACCGACGGCTAACGAGCGGTCGGACCGGCTACTAATTGGCGGTCGGACCGGTGGACAGCGGTTCGACCGAAAGATCTGCGATCTGAACACGGCGGTCGGACGCCGTTGCAACACCGGTCGGCCGGTTCGATCGAATCGAAAAACCAATCACAAATCCAAAACGAAATTTGATCCAACTTTTGATTCAACCAATGAAACTTGACCAAATTTCGAGCACACCTCCCTAATGATATTAGAGACCTATTTCTAGCGACGATCCTTCAGATCCACTTCGCAGAATCAATCTCTCAAGGATTTAACAAAGAAGTGTACAAACCCTAGAAATATAAAAATCTTTGATTCAAGACTTGCTTGTGGGGGTTGATGGTCAAGATGATTCTAGGAGTACTCCCACACATCAAAGCAAGACAAAGAGGGTCAAAAGACCAAATTTAAACACTTGAATCAAGGAAGCACCAAATTCATCCAAATGAGAGAAGAACACAAAAGGGAGACAAATGATCTCTCAAGCAAGCATCACAAGATTGTTTGATCACACTAGATGCTTACAAAGCCTCTCCAACAAGGAGGACAAGAGCTCACACAAGGAGCACACTCCAAACCCTAGATTCTCCTCTCCTCTCCTCCAAACCCTAGAAAAATGGAAGAAGGGGCCAAATGAATGCTTGGGGGTTTTACATCTCCCCCCTTTCTATTTATACTAGAGGCCTAGGGTTTCCTTTTTGGGACCCACTCACACATGGGACCCACACACACATACAACTCAATCTGTTGAAGCAATCGCCTGCTTCACCACGTGTAGGTTGATCAGCGGCTCTCCATGTCGTCAAGTTCCACCCAGGGACTTGCACCGCTTCACTTGCGCCGATCCAACCAAATGCACCGAATCGCCTGCTCGATCCATCTTGCCCATTCTGCACCATGCCTGAGTCACACAACCTCACCCGGTATCCATGATCGTTCTGGACCTCAGCTCTCCAAGCGTAGTCCCGATCCAGCTCACCGTTGACGTCGTTGACCTGCAAGCCACCTGCACAGCAATAGACAAACAAACCGACTCCGGGAACAAGTTCTTCACAACTTGACCCACGTTAGTTCCACAATGCAATATGCATCAATAAAGCATTGAAGTCCATACATAAAACACAATCGATACACAACAATGCGAATAAGGCTAAGCTACAAGTCATCGGCGGTCTGACCGCCCCACTCCACCGGTCTGACCGATTTTAGGCCGGTCGGACCGATTTCATAACGGCGGTCGGACCGCCCGAAAAGACTTAGCCAAATTTCCAGCGAAAAAATCCGAAACCTTCTGGAATTTTCAAATCGGAACTACTTTTGACTGGGAGCTCCAAAAATTGTGTGACTACATCCAGGAGACTCCCCTCACTTGCCTACACAACCTATTTTTGGCTCAGCCCCAAAAACCACTTTTCAATTTAGCGGTCGGACCGGCAAGCATCGCCGGTCGACCACCCATCACCGGCTCGGACCGGCCGACCGGCGGCCGGACCGCCGTGCTTTGCTCGACGACCACGGAGCAAACTCGAAAACGTGACAAATTGCAAACCAACAAAGCCATTGCCAATTGACTCATCATCCTGAGATCGTGCACATATCCTCACGATATCCACAATCTCCCCCCTTGATGAACACATTGGCAATTCTCCAGAAAATGTGGTTTTTCGAAATGAAAAGTAAAAATTCGTCGTTTTCGTATAAAGGCACAACTTGGTCCATAAGCAAGAAAAAGCCTAGGAACCGACCAAGCTGGCTTCAGAATAGTATAAACAAGTGAGATAAGGCAATGAAAGCACAAGAGGATTCAAATTTCAGAAAGTAGCCAAAAATCTCACTTAGGTCCAAATGAAAGACAACTGTTCTATTTGACCTTTGATCATTGTGAGTCTTCTTCAATTGCAAATGAAATCAGGAAAAGGCAATAGAACCAAATGACTTAACTCACTATGATCACAAATTTTTAAAAGGTTCAATTTTTTATTTTATGAAGTTCTTTTATATTAAACCTTAAGTATGAAACCAAAAGCTCCAAACAACATTTTCTTCACACTCTTTCTCCCCCTTTGACAATGAATTCATCAAGATGCAAGGTAAAAGAAGGAGCATGAAGGAAAGACTTTATTTTTGAACTGTAGTAAAAAGGAGCCATGACCATTAACCATGTAGACAGTACAAGTATTATACCAAGCCATATAAAGAGTAGAAGCTATATTCAATCATGGCAAGACATGTACTGCAAAGCTAAAACCGAGATAGCAGTAATCTGAGATTAAAAGAATTAAAACCATGAGAGGTTGCTCAATATCATAGTTTCACTAACAGCAACCAAAAATGAGTCAAGCCATGTCTATAAGTAAAAAGAGTCTCAAAACAAGAACTAAGGCATTTTGAGCATTAAGAGTACACTTTTGAAGCAAAACTCAAGCACTTAGCCTTTTGAGCATTTTCCTAAAAAGGATTTTTTTTACTGTGCTAGATCTCAAGCCTTGCCGTGACCATCTCAAGCGATAAGCTTAAAAGAGTGATCTAGGTCATCCAAAACTCCCCCTGAGTTCATGCCTAGTGCAATGGCAAGCCGTCTCATGAGAAATGATTGGTGAGATCAGTTTTTTCGCACAGAAAATCTCATTTTTCATTTGCTTGACTTAATAAGATAAAAAGCTCATTTTTCATCTCAAAATACCTTCAAGACTCAATTCAACCTACTTGACATGGCAAGAATCATAAGAGGATCACTAGAGCAAAACTAGTCACAAGATCCAACAGGACATGATTTGATTCGAATTGCTCACAGATACAAAGCTAGCAAGGCAAAAGCTAAGCTGAACAAGAAGAGCCATAAAAGAAGTCTAGCAGACTATCACTTGATATGACAAGGTATGGAATATGAAATCAAGTCAGACAAGGATAATGATCAAAGCTCCACTAATTTTATTATACAATGCAAGACAAACGAATTGAAACATGCATTATGATACAATGAATGCAAAAAAGAAAAACTTTCCCCTCAAAACAGCCCAAATGGACTAATAACCCCTAACTCTCCCCGCAAAGCAGCAAAACGAGAAGAATCAAGAGCTTTAGTGAAAATATCTGCAAGCTGTTGCTCAGACTCTACAAAGTGAAGCACAACATCACCTTTCTCAACATGATCTCTAAGAAAATGAAATCGAATATCAATATGTTTAGTCCTGGAATATTGCACTGGGTTTTTGGCAATATTAATTGCAGAAGTGTTGTCACAGAAAAGAGGAACACTTCTCAAAGATAACCCATAGTCCCGCAGCGTGGATAAAATCCAGAGAACTCGAGAGCGACCATCGCGCGCTACATACTCGGCCTCGGTGTGGACTGCAATGATGACTGCTTTCTAGAAGACTAAGAGACAAGAGATGTGCCCAAGAAATGACAAGTGCCAGAAGTACTCTTCCTATCCACTCTACACCCCGCAAAGTCGAAGATCGAAAAATGCTCGAATTGAGAGAGCGTAAGAAGAAGAATACGAGTCCAAAGTCAAGCGTATCTTGAAGGTACTGAATATGCGACGTCTTCGCTTGACGATGAGAGGCACGAGGAAGCTCGCGAGCGCACGGACATACGGCGAATGTATGTCCTACCTCGACGCTGTAAGATAGAGGAGGAGCCAATCATATCTGCGGTACTCTTCCGTCCACTGACTCTCCATCCTCATCGGGATCCAAAGACGGTGGTTGTAGCAATGGGAGTAGACATTGGCCTCACCGCTTCCATATTGAAGCGCCAAGAAGGTCCTTTGTATACTTACTCGGTGAACGAAGGTGCCTTCTTTCGCTTGCTTGATTTGAAGACCGAGGAAGAATGTCGACTCTCCCATCATGCTCATCTCGAACTCACTTTGCTCATAGAATCAAAACTGACACCAAAGCATGAGAAGAACCACCGAATATAATATCATCCACATAAATCTGAACCAATAAGAAATCACTGCCATGCCTGAGAGTGAACAAGGTTTTATCAACCATTCCCATTTTAAAATCATTTTCAAGCAAGAAACTCTTAAGCTTTGTCATACCAAGCTCTAGGAGCTTGTTTCAATCCATCTGAGCTTTAGAGTTTAAACACATGGTTTGGGAATTTTGATTTTTAAAACCGGAGGTTGCTTGACAAAGACCTCTTCTTCTATGAAACCATTCAAGAAAGCACTTTTAACATCCATTTGAAAAAGCTTGAAACCCTTGGATGTTGCAAATGCTAAAAGAATACGAATGGCTTCCAATCTAGCTACTGGAGCAAAGGTCTCTTCAAAGTCTAAGCCCTCTACCTGGGAAAAACCTTGAGCTACGAGTCTAGCCTTATTGCGAACAACCAATCCATCCTCACTTTGTTTATTTTTAAAAATCCATTTTGTTCCAATAACATGAGAATCGAAGGCGCTCAACTAGAGTCCGACTTTGTTTCTTTCAAAATTCTCAAGCTCTTCATGCATGGCATTGACCCAAGAAGCATCAGATAAAGCATGGGTGATATCTCGGGGTTCAAAAGAAGCGACAAACGCAGAATGTGCATGAGAATCAGGAGAAATAAACCTGGAGCGAGTGACTCGCTCTTGAAGATCCTCAATCATCTGCTCAGGTGGATGTTGTCGCTGAATGCGAAGAGGTGCTCTGGTGCGTATGGCCTCTACCCCATGAGTTGTGGAGGTAGGAACAGAGCCACTCAGATCGTCGGTGAGGATAGGAGGAGGCTGCTCAGCTGACACTGAAGTAGTAGTAGCAGGCTCTACACCCCTCTCAGAGGTAGCTGGAGGATGGTTTGGTTCTTCATCCTCAGAGTCATCATCGACGAAGATGCTTCCTTGAATTTCAGGAACCTGTGTACCTGAAGCATCGGGTCTAGTACCAGGACTAGCCTCATCAAAAGTGACTTCGCAAGTCTCAACAATTTTGTTAGTATCAACATTAAAAACACGATAGCCACGAGAATGAGCAGGATATCCAAGAAATATGCCATCAAAGCATCTAGACTCAAATTTATCAAGGTTGCCATGTTTAAGAATGAAGCACTTGCAACCAAAAATCTTGAAATGAGAGACTTTGGGAGAATGACCAAATCTAAGTTCATAAGAGGTCTTCCCAACCACGATCTCAAGAAAACTCTATTGGAGATATAACAAGCGAGAGATCGCCTCATTAAAATCTCCTAGGAGTAGAATGCTCATCTAGCATGGTCCGAGCCATCTCTACAAGGGTTCTGTTCTTCCTTTCTACCACACCATTCTGTTTGGGAACTCTAGGAGAAGAAAGCGATGCTCAATTCCCTATCGGTGCTAAGGTAGAAAAGAAGAATTCTTGAATTCTCATCCCATTGTCACTCCTAATGGCTCTCAAAGCTCGGTATATCAACATCAATTCTAAGGACCAAATCTCTAAAGAATCCAAATGCTTCGTCCTTAGAAGCAAGAAAATAAACCCATGAATACCTGGAGTAATCATCCACAACCACCAGCACATACCATTTCCCACCAAATGATCGAACTCTAGAAGGACCAATCAGATCTAAGTGAAGAAGTCATCCCAGTCCATCAGTCATTACCAAGGTAAGAGGTGGTGGGAAGCGGACACCATCTTACCATGTCTCTGTATGAGCACACAAGATCTCTAATGACCTTGATCTAGGCAAACCTCTAATCAAGTCCTTGCAACCGACTCTAGACAAATGATCAAAACCTATATGCCCAAGTCTACGATGCCACAAAACAAGATCATGAGAATCGAGGCTACAAGACACCTAGGACTGAAATCGAAGAAATACTGGTTAGCACAAAAGATCTTCTCAAACTGAGATCTTAAAAACAAGCTCACCCGAGGAATCTAGAACACTACACTCTCCACTTTTAAACCTCACTTCTAGACCCTCATCAAGCGGTGAGAAGCAGATAGAAGGTTATACCTTAGCTTACTTACCAAAGCGCGTCTTTAAGCATGAACTTGTCGTTGACGCGCCGCAGCCCTTTGCGATCCGCGGTCCGGTAGAAGCATCCCCAAATGTAATCAATTCGCTGTCGGATGCGTGTGAGGAGGAGAACCATCTAGAATCTCCGATCATATGTCGAGAACACCGAGTCAACAAGCCATATGTCCTCCTTCCTCGCATCGATGCACCTAAAAGCACAATCGAAAAACATCCGTGCCTCGATCGGGTTAGTGATAAATGATCTAGGAATCCAAGATCGAGAAGCACGATGTCCGGGAGCAATGAGAGAAGCAGAAACATGATCGGGAATAAAATCATAAGGATGCACATGAGAACCACCTAGACCTCTCCAAACGATCTACCAAAAGATCGATACTCCCCCTGTCTAGGTGCTACCCGTGGTCTCTCCTCACGATATCCTAATCTAACATGCTTCCTAGACCCACCAAAAGAGTCTACAAAGTTCTCTATAAATCTAGGCCTATAGGTGGTACGATAAACAGGCTGGCTAGCTCTAGAGACTGCAGCTGGAGAAGGAACTCCTCTAATGGATCTCAAAGCGCTCATCCTCTCTTTTCTCTCAAGTTTTGCTCTCCCAAGGTAACTCAACAGTGTGGCCTTCTTTCTTGCAGAAAGTGCAATGGTATCGGACCTTTTGAGGGTGCATGCATCAAGGAGTAAAAGCACCTTTCTTGCCAGAAAGAGTTTGAGCAAAACCAGCGGATTTGAAAACAACCCTGGATGGCTTAGGAGGTTCTAGCTCAAACAGACCATTCTTTACAACTCTAGCAATCCTAGGTGGATTTTTCTTGGAATGCTCTAGGGGATTGAAACCTAGACCACTATTTTTCACGCTCACCTTGGATTGATCCAGAATCATGTTGAGTTTCTTTTTCCCACTCGAAAACTTCTCAAGAGTCACCTTGAGGTAATCATTCTCTTTAATTAAACCTTCACATCTAGTGCACTTGCTAGACTTGATTACCTCATTTCGTTTGCTCTTAAGAAGGGCCACTTCTACTTTGAAAGCCTCACAAGACACACAGTAGGATTCCTCAATCCTATTCAACTGCTCCTTAAACTTGACTCTAAATGCCTCTTGAATTTGACCAATCATGGTTTCTACTTCAGCATTCAAAACACAAGAGTTAGAATCAATTACTTTATTAGAAGCAGTAAAAGACATGGATTTTTCAAGTTTAGCATTTTCTTCAATTTTAACTTTCTCTTCAAGTGTCTTGTTTAAGGCTTCAATCTCAATAGTAAGCTTGGGACAATTTTCACAAGATGCAGCTCTAGAGTAAACTACCATTTCAGTCATCTCTTGCATCTTAATCCTATTATTCTTACAATGAGAGCATGTGTGACTAGCATCAAATTTTTGCAATTCTTTTAAAGCGCTATCCAGTTTTAATTCTAGCAAAGCACAATTTGAACAAGTTAAAGGAATAGCTTCTATGGCAGTCACATCAAGTGAAATGACATCTAAGCAAACAGAACTAGACTTGAGAGTTTCTAGTTCATCGAGAGCATCTTTTAATTGATTAGCAACAGAGGAATGAGCAGATTTCAAGCTTGTCAATTCTTTAAGCAAGCTAGTGCAGGATTCACAAATGTCATCAGGATTAATAGATTTAAGCCTAACCACTTCTAGGTTCAAATTATCAATCATAATATCCTGCTTCTTAATCATTTTAACTTGCTTATGCAATTTCTGTTCAGCAAGCACCAAGTCCCTTTTCATGTCAGCACTTGAAGGGCATACCTCATCAGGATCACTAAAAAGATCCTCATCATTGGAGGAGTCGCTGTCGTGGCTGTTCTTGGCCATGAAACACATGCCTGTGAAATCATGAGCCTTCTTCTTGCCACGGGAGTCACTCTCGTCGTCCTCCGTTTCCGAGTCCACATCGCTCATGTTAACATTCTCTAGAGCGGCAAGGACCCGGCTGACAAACTTGCGATAGTTTGTCTTCTTGGGTTTGCATCCTCTCTCCGGGATGTCTTCGTG
This sequence comes from Hsuehochloa calcarea, assembly GCA_036346395.1. Lineage (NCBI taxonomy): Eukaryota > Viridiplantae > Streptophyta > Magnoliopsida > Poales > Poaceae > Hsuehochloa > Hsuehochloa calcarea. Next base: position 37,389,804 of record CM070597.1, read on the forward strand.
TCTCCTTCTCCTCCTTGCCCTTTAGCTTGGGGCACTGGAGCGAATGTGGTTTGGCTCACCACATTCAAGCACGTGATAGGTCCACTTCTCCTCCTATTCCTCACCTTGTTGTATGCTCGTGAATTTGGTGGATAGGAGGCTAAGTCATCCTCGGGTAGTTTCTCAAGTTGCTCATCGCTAAAGAATGCAAAGCGTATAATGAAAAACCGGATGAGCTACTATCAAGAGAATCGGAAGAACAACCCTTGGATTTGTCGACCACTAATGCCATCGACTCGTCTTGGGGAGACGCGAGATAAAATCAATCTCATGCGTCTTCAACCTCGAGTATAGCTTATCCATGGTAAGCTCACTCATGACAAGATGTTGTCATTGATGGAAGTGATCTTCATTCCCGCACCTTCACATCAAGAGCACCCATCTTGAGTCGTGATATGAGTTGGAGAGATTGAGGGAGAAAGATTGAGAGCAAGATCAAGATATCTATCTCTTGTTTGAATACTATTCACCTAACGCTACTACTTGCAATTCAATCTATTAGATTGGTTTGTGAGTATATTGATTTTCTTACAATTCAATTTACGAATTGGTTTGTGAGATTGCTACGATCTTGAAGTGTACTTTGAAAGATTGGGACAACAATCGAATTCATCTAATCAACTAGGTGGATCCGTATCAATAAGCGAATCATGTTTCCCTAACAAGAAAGGTAAATCTTCCCAATGAAATATCAACCTTGCGAATCAACAACATTAACAAGTAGCACAACTCTCATCGAGTTGGAAGAACAAATGATCGTTTTGGAACCAATAAAACTAAGGAAAAACGACCAACCGGATAACCAATCCAAACTCAAGAAAGACAAATAATCTTGCAAAGAAACTCATGCTTAACACAAACTAGTTTACCCAGATACACTCCAGTTCTCGACCCCAACTTGTGGTACAACTTGGCCATACCCATAGCCACAACCAAACTCTCCTCTCGACATCGACTATCCCCACAAACAATCATGTAATCAAATCATAAGCATTTATAATCAATTCATGTCAAGAATCATCAATGTGATATAACATAACGTAAATACAATGCTTTGTACATTCACATCCTATTGTGCACCAAGTGTTAAATTTTAAGTTGATTAGCCATTAGCAAATTTTTAATTAATCTATTCACCATGACTTAAAACCCCTGAGTACCATTTGTAACGTACCCATAACACGAGCCGGATGCTACTAAAAACAATATAACTAGTCCTAAGCTAAGATATTTCTCTTCTCATTCGAGTATCCCTTGTAATTTTGACTATTAAAGGAATTAACAAGCATCTAGCGAATAATCTAGTAGGTTAAAGCGATAACAACTTTAAAACATAAACATGAAAGATACCATAGAGTCACCATCCAACTCTTATTACCAATAAACTAATACACCATGAAGGGTGAACATGATCATACTAAGAAAATTCGTGCTCTAGTAGAATCCTCCAATTAAACTTAAGTTGATTTATTAGGCATAATGATTAACGTGGTGAAGTGTACATCCAAGAATACTAGCCTCCCATGCATGCTCCTCACGAAGTTGCCTAAAGCAAAGATAAAACAAGCATGAGTCCAAGATCGCAAGTACAAACAAGACAATAACTCAAATCTCATAAACATACTTTGAATTTAACACAATTAGCCATCCACAATAATATCATAGCTATTCACTTTTATTGCATCATGACATGCCACAAAATCCACATTGTTTCTTTGATGATCTTCATTCCCGAACCTTCACATCAAGAGCACCAGGTCTGGTGCATTTTGGACTCGAAAACACTAAGTCAACAGGACGGAGATCATGAAGAATCTTAGAAAATCTTCCCAGCAGTCATCCAAAGACTCACGGCCTTTGCTCGATCTTAGATATACTTTCTTGAGTAGGTTCTCTCGCAACTTGATCGCATGGACCCTTCGTGATAGTCACAAAGAGTCCCGGATCTACAATCCAAACTCAAGCAAAGTGAGCAACATCGCTCAAACTCGATCGACTAAGGCCTTGCATCAAATAATTCGAGTCCTCCTGTTGGCCTCCACATAGTGATCATATCTCATCGTGGCCACATAGGGTTTCACCTTAAGCCGATAGCGTGCCCTTGAGCCTCGATATCATGCTTGCATAATGCCTTCAATATGCAAAGTCAACTCCATCAAAATGTGTGGCTTGGTTGAGTACTACGTCAATGCTTGGCTCCAAACCGTTAAGATCTATTGAGAAAGCTAAGTGCTTGCCATACCATTTTAATGGAACCGTAAAGCGACTAGGGTGAATAGGCGCTTTCTCAACTTTCTGCTAAATCAAATTCAACACGAACTTTACTCCTACTAAATAATGAAAGCTAAGAAGATCGTAAGATTTCTCTAATTGAAGCCTTGTCATTTCGATAACCATGATAACACTACACACAAAGTGGAGACTTAATCTCTAGAGCGATACAACTTAAAACTAAACATGAAAGATACCTAGGCACCATGCCAGCTCTTTACCAATAAACTATACCAGAAGGGTAACATGATCTACAGAAAACTCTCTAGTAGAATCTCGAACGGTTAAGCTTCGACTAGCGATAATATAACGTGTGAAGCATCCAAGAATCTGACCCCCGTTGCATCACCGTCACGAGTTGTCAGCAAAGTAACAAAACCAATCCCAAATCCAAAACAAATTTGATCCAACTTTTGATTCAACCATGAAACTTAACTAAATTTGAGCACACTCCTCAATGATATTAGAGACCTATTTCATTTGATTGATCCTTGGAATCACGCCAAAATCCAATCGATCTCTAAGGATTTAACAAAGTGTACAAACCCTAGAAATATGAAAATCTTTGATTCAAGACTTGCTTGTGGGGTTGATGGTCAAGATGATTCTAGAGTACTCCCATCATAAGCAAGACAAAGAGTCAAAGACCAAATTTAAACACTTGAATCAAGGCACCAAATTCATCCAAATGAGAGAACAACAAAGGGCAAATTGATCTCTTAAGCAAGCATCACAAGATTGTTTGATCACACTAGATGCTTCAAAAGCCTCTCCAACAAGGAGGACAAGAGCTCACACAAGGAGCACACTCAACCCTAGATTCTCCTCTTCTCCTCCAAACCCTAGAAAAATGGAAGAAGGCCAAATGAATGCTTGGGGTTTTATCTCCCATTTCTATTTATACTAGAGGCCTAGGGTTTCCTTTTGGGACCCACTCACAATGGGACCCACACACATACAACTCAATCTTGTGAAGCAATGACCTCGATCACCGTGTGCGTTGATCAGAATAACTCCATCGTCAAGTTCCACTTGAGTACTTGCAGCAATAAAACTAATAAACTATGATCAACCATTCACCGAAACGTCTCGATCCATCTTGCCCATTATGAACCATGCAAGTCACACAACCTCACATAATCCATGATCGTTCGGACCTCATTCTCCAAGCGTAGTCGATCCACTCACCGATTGCCGTCGTTGACTGCAAAAGCCACGATGTACAATTTACAAACCCGTTTTAACTCCGAACAAGTTCTTCACACTTGACCCAGTTAGTTCCACATATGCAATATGCATCAATAAAGCATTGAAGTCCATACATAAACACAATCGATACACAATGCGAATATCTAAGTAAAGTATTAGAGTGAATCGATGTTCAAAATCCGTCTAACCCGATTTTAGGCTGGTCGGACCAGATTCATAACGACGTCGGACCTTGAAAAAAACTAGCCAAATTTCGTGAAAAATCCAAACCTTCGAATTTTCAAATCGAACTACTTTTGTGGAGCTCCAAAAGGCATAATGATTAACGTGGTGAAGTGTACATCCAAGAATACTAGCCCTCCCATGCATGTCGTCCTCACGAGTTGTGCCTAAAGCAAAGCATAACAACAAGCATGAGTCCAAGACTCAGCAAGTACAAACAAGACAATAACTCAAATCTCATAAACATACTTTGAATTTAACACAATTAGCCATCCACAATAATATCATAGCTATTCACTTTTATTGCCATGCAATGCACATGCCACAAAATCCACATTCTTTTCTCTTTGTATTTACCGGTAATGTGGAGTATGCATTCGTCGATGCATACCCATGCATGTGCCTCCAGCACAGGGACCTCAAGCCCATATTCCACGAGTGTGGGACCTCATGCTCGTCTAATACATGACGATGACATCAAATTTCTCATTATTTGGCTACAACGTAGACCAAGCCTCAAAGATCAAAGAATGGTGCAATATTTAATTTAACTTTTACAACATTATCATATCATCCCCATAGTAATTGCATCAATATATTATAATCACATTTAAGCAATAATAACCTCACCATGTCATCCCGATGGTAGTTGCATCATCAACACAATCTTACTCTTTTCGTCAATAATACCATGATACTAAAAATAACTTACCAAAATATTATTTTATCTCATGGCAATAACTCAACAAGACAACGACAAACACCCATTAACACCCTTATACAAGTACTTGCCTCAACCGTGCGATGTATGTCGATGAGAAGAGGGCACTATCCCCGGAATCACACCGTCGCCTGATCATATAATAAACATACTAAGGAGACTATCCAATTGCACATAATCATAGCAATAAAACTAAATAAATATATATGCTCCTATTCGCAACCCGAAAACGATATCATTCCTTCTCAAATACCATTATGTCTAAAACATACATAACACTTTAGAAAAATCATAAACTTTGATTTATAACTCCAAAAATATGAACTCAGGCTTTCTGGAATCTACACACATATACCCACAATTTGTCAGGTGATCAAAAAGTTCAGATTATTTCATCTAAACCCTTGTTTTTAACTCCAAAGACAGATTTGTCATATTCGGTAATATCGAATTAGAAATTCCATAACTTTTAATTGGTTCATCCCAAATCAGTGATGTAAGTCATTTTGGAATATAGAGGGAATTAGCTTCCTAATAAATTTAGTCTAAGAGCTGAATCGTATGATTCAAAATTTCATAACTCCCATTATACTTGTCCAAAAAAATATGATCTTGGACTATCGAATAATTATAAATTTATATATCTAAGAAATGCGGACAAAAGTCCAAATTCGCCCATTTTCAAATCTTAATTTGCAAAACTATGTTTGTTGTCCAAAACCCGGAATCGAAGACACTCTGATTGTAAAATTATAACTAATTATCTACTCATCCAAATAATGTGAACCAAGACTTTCGAAATATATTTAAATTATATACTTATATCTAGGAGATAGAAATTCCTAATATCGCATTGAACTAATTCAAATCTACGAATCAACAAAACTGCAGACTACCGATCCACTAACAGCAGGGAACCGATCTGATATTCGACAACAATTCGCATAGAAAAAAAATTAAACTAGCTATGGGAATAAAAACCACCCTAGATTACCACGCTGATCCCATAAATCCTCACGAGTACTTCCTTTCTTCTTCTTCCTTCTTTCCTCTCCTTCCTTTCTCCTCTTCTCCTCCTCTTGGCATAGCAAATAGGGAAGGAGTGCCTAAGCACCTTTGTACTACAAAGCGGTGGTGCTATAGCGGTGCTAGGGTTTGGTTGATCCTCCTCCTTGCCTTCTAGTAGAGCTTATGGGCCTTATGCCATAATGACCGTCCTCCTCACTTAAAAAATGGGTTGGCGGCCCATTCCTTCCGAAAATATGAAATTTTCTTTCTAATTATATTTAATTTCAGTATTGATAACTTATTTATTTTATATTTAAACGGGATATTACACACGAATCGCCGACGTTGTTGTTGCCACCGCACTCGTGGTCACCGCCATCCCCGTGAGAACTACAGTGAGGAGTGCTACGTCATGAAGTTGTACCGAACGACAACTACGCTATCGCCACACACGATCGCCGCTCACGTGCCTCCTCTCCTGCGCGATGCTTCGAGCAGAAGGCCTTGGCGCGTCGCTCAAGCGCCGACGCGCACCAGGCATGCTCCGTGCCATGCAAGAACGACACGACTCTTGCTCGGTGGATGCATGTCGCATGGCTACATGCGTCTGCATGTCGATTATGCGCTTAATTTGTCCAAAATTGACTATTTGCCACACTTTAGCTTGCCGCTTGATAAAAATATCACAAACTCGCAGAAATAGGTAATATACCACATTTTTCGTTGCCCTATATATATATATATATATATATATATATATATATATATATATATATATATATATATATATAGGATTAATACTTTCTACTCCGTGTAGTTACTCCCACTTTGATATACCATCTAAAAACTTGACATACTCCTTTATCACTTTGGGTATACTCATATACTAATTATAAGATAATCCAATACTAACCACATGAAAAAATTGTAAGAGAGTCCATAGTTTTTAGCATATTTTGTAAATACATTCATATTCGCACTAAAAAGGAGTATGTCTAAAAATTATACATACCACCCTAAAAGGTGTGAATACCACCTAGGTGATCTTATATATCTGTATACTACACATACATACTCTTCATAAAATACTCCCTACGTTGTGAGATACGAATAGGAGTAACTACTCCGGAGTAGGAAAAGGCTTCCTATATATATATATATATATATATATATATATATATATATATATATATATATGACATTTTGGTTTTAAATCAATTTTCATTTCATTTGACGATAACTCACGCGAAATGACGTTCTTGCCCTTCTCCCTCTTCTTTTCTTCTTTGCCTCCGCCATGGCCGCCCTCCAAACATTACAGATTTAACTCGCGCGCTTCCCAACACGTCGCCTCCTACACCTCTCCATCTTCTTTGCTCCTGCCCCTCTGCCAGAATCCCGACGCTGGTCTCGGAGCCACCCTCCGGTGCACCCAAGCTCACGCCGACTTGTCGCGAGGTCATCGTCCGAGGAGGCGGAGGAGGAGGAGATAGGCGAGTGGATGAGAGCATGAAGCGAAGGAGGTCGCGAGGCGGATGAGAGGGCACGCGCCCACTCCGCTCTGCGAAGAGAGGAGTTGGAGGCGGCTATGGCCAGAGGCAAAGAATAAAAGAAGAGGAGAGAGAAAGAAGCAGGGCAAACGCATCATTTCGTGTGAATGTTATGCCCAAATGAAATGAAAATCGATCTAAAAAACCCAAAAATGACAACAAAAAAATAAAAATAAAAGGGGCAACGGAAGATGTGATATATTATCTATTACAGTGAAGTTTGTAGTATTTTATCAAGTAGCAACATAAAGTATGGCAAATAGTCAATTCCCTTTAATTTGTCTGGGTAGCGTGTGTGTCGAAATGTCTTTGTAGGAAGACATGATAAAACGAGCATAAGAGATGAAAGAGGTCGGTAGTGTGGAATCGTTTTGATCCTGTTCTGAAAAGTTTAACGGTTAATTTACAATATGCATATTTAGCTAACGCGCAATTCTAAGGGTTCGTTTGGATAACATAGGAATATAGAAGGATTGTTAGTGTTATCTGCGAAATTAGTATGAAATTAGAATGTACCAGACACGTGCTAAGAATTTTGACCACGAATTAGAATAAAACATGCAAATTTATGTGTTCTAAGTATGCTCTAAATCCTTTGGTTTGGACCAACCATGGGAACATAGATACGAAACATTGAATCGGAATTTCTGCAATGCAACATAAACATACATACTAAAGAAATAAAAGTGAATTACATCAAGTCATCAACATATTTTGGCTGATGGATAGCAAAATCCATATAAAAGCAATGCATGTAAACTTGTAGTTTCTCACAACTTCCATTGAGCAAATTCTACCAGATGGGCTTGGGCCGGCCTAATCTCCTAGTTCTCATCAAGGAAACATCGCTTATACACATCACAAAGCGACCGCGGCGACTTCCGAGTTCCGACCGTCCCGTTTGTTTCTTCATTTTGTTTTTTTTTGTCTTTTAAAAAACCAAACTGCGCGAACCCTAGTTCGAATGTTGGATACGAAATTTGGTTTCCCTCCCGTGCCGCCCTCCTCCCCCGCAGCCGCACCGAACCCCAAGCGGAGGAGAGAAGGAGAAGGCGTGGCGGAGATGAGGGAGGAGGCGGTGGAGCGACTGCGTGGGGTGGTACGGGACAGCGTCGGGAAGCACCTCTACGCGTCCGCCATCTTCCTCGCCGACAAGGTGGCCGCGGCCACGGGCGACCCCGCCGACGTCTACATGCTGGCCCAGGCGCTCTTCCTCGGCCGCCACTTCCGCCGCGCCCTCCACCTCCTAAACTCATCCCGCCTCCTGCGCGACCTCCGGTTCCGCTTCCTCGCCGCCAAGTGCCTCGTGAGCTCTACTCCCCCACCTTTTTTTTAATCTCCCTCTACCATTTCGTCGAACGCGTTGCTTGCGTGCCGATAAGTCCGGTTGCGCTTCCCCTATTTGTGTCGCTGCGCGCGGCCGCGTGCTCGAGCTTCCTTACCAGGAGCCGTTTGGCCTGAACATTTCGTCAGTCTGGCGCATCGTGGCAGAGTATTTTGATTCTCGATAAAATTCTCTCGATTCGCTTTCAGCGGGAGACGTTTGAGCTGGATTTGGCCATTTTGTTAGACACATTGCGCCCCTAATGGCTATAGCTGCGGGTTTCGTTTTCGGCTTGTAGTAAAATGCCCTGCGAGTGCTTTGAAATGATAAGCAGGATACGCTTGCCTTGTTTCAATGGGAGTTTTTTTTTGACTTGGGTATTCCATCAAACATATTGGGTGCTTGAGCTCGGTTCTGATTAGCTGGTTTGATTTGAGCTTTTGATTGAGCATATTGCATGCTTCCTGCTTTGGATTGCTAGAGAAAAGAGAATTTGTATTGAGTGGTATATGTGTCAATATAATAAACTGTTTAAGTGTTTTTGACTTCTTATTCGACCAATCTCCCTGCTACTTAGAACAAAAGTCCGAATTCTTTATGGGGGAAAGGATCAAAAGACCTGCATGGAATTAGTGGTGTAGTTTGATGCATGGATAGAAATACTCCGTAACAGTTACAGCGTAACGTTTAGTGGGCGATTTGAAATCGGCCGTTTTCCGAGTTTACAAATTCAAATTTCAAATTTCGAATTTGATTGAATTTAAGCAAAATTTAACGAAATTCATCCGAAAACACGTTTACGAAATTCATCCGAAAACGTTACGTAACCGCGTTACGTACGCGCGTAATTGGGCTACCGGTTTTTAAACCCTGGTTTGATGTATTTCTCCTAACAATGGAACAGTGAAGCATATACAAAGAGTTTATGATGTAGTACAAAATTGTCTGATTTATGATTTGTATACAATACTTTATCGTCTATTGTAGAAAGCCAAAGGCTTTTGATTTTTCTATTTCTAGGTTATTTTAGTATGTTAACTTATCAACAAATTTTATCTTTGATCTTTTCATATGCTGCATTGCTTCACAGTTTTTTTCATTGGTCAGGAGGAGTTGAAAGAATGGCATCAGTGTTTGATGATGCTTGGGGATGCCAAAGTAGATGAGCATGGAAATGTTCTTGATCAGGATGATGGCAGTGACATCTATTTTGATAAGGATGCCGAAGATCACGAGATCAATGTGTGATAACTCTCTCTCTCTCTCTCTCTCGCTCGTTCACTTTGAGTAAGTGGTATGATGACCGCTTATTACTGTGATCTGTGCTTGCCAGATCAAATCTGCTATATGTTTCTTACGTGGCAAGGCATATGAAGCACTTGACAATCGTGATCTTGCTCGGCAATGGTGAAATCAGCAACTTTCATCTATTTTTGCTTTCATTGAATGCTTGTATATTTCGAAATAGTATCACCATCTTCAGTGTATTCAGTGACATTGGCGGTGCAGTTCTTTCAAGTGCTTCTTTTTTGTACACCTTTTAAGTTGAGTTGATTAGCGAACATAGTTGAGATAACTGTCCGGTACTAGGAAATAAATATGCTTGTGCCTGCTAGTTTTCTTTATATAAAAATAAAATTGACAGTTTGGTTAAGCTGGCTTCTGCTGATCAGTGTTTATTTTTTGTTTGCTTGTGGCTAATCAGTTTGGTTAAGCTGGCTTGATGATTTCCTTCTATTAATCTATTGTTATCTCAGGTACAAGGCGGCAATTAAAGCTGATCCTTTGTGTTATGAGGTGAGAAGAATCATATTACTCTGTAAACTAAAGACATTACAAGTTTACAACGCTTGTTAGGTTTTTTCAATTAAATGAACTGCCCCTTATAATTAATATTACACACGGAAAATACAGGTGTCATTATTGTTAGATTTGGATGCCAAATTCCATATGAATGAGTATACACAGATGAAGTTTAATGTATGAATCATTCTATTGGTTTCACGATTACTTTGGCATGTCTTTTGCTCAGTTTAGTAATCTGAACTTTCTTATGGGGTTTGACATGCTGAGTTAACTATGGCCCTAGGGACGATGTGTGTGCTAGTATTGCAGGTTAGATGCAGTAGGCCAATATACGATCATTTAATGTGCCTGGCATCTGACTTTCAGAATATTGTGGACATGAGTTGTAGGTCATAGCCCTATAATGCTGTAACTTGTGGTGACAACTGGCAAATGATAACAACCTAACTCTGATACACCCTAGTCTGTTATTGTTTTTTCCACTTTCAAGCGATGTTGAAAATAGAAATGAGTGCATAGAATTGTACAAAACATCATCATCAATTCAATTATTTGCCATCATAGCTCTGGTTGAGGATAAAGTTACCAGTGGATTGATATTGTGGGGAACATCTCTTAGATGGTCAAGTCACATGATATGATGTACTGCGGTATTCTCATTTGGTATGCTCCTAACTACTATCTTTTAATGTGCATGTCAGGCTCTTGAATGCCTTGTTGATAATTACATGTTAACATGCGAGGAAGGTATGCTTCAAACTGGATTTTTTGTTTTTAATCTTGAGGTTTGCTTATATCATGAGTGCTAGTGTTAAGTCTTGCATTGCTTTTTAGAACTGCACTATCCAGTTATCATCTTTTTCTTTTGTAAAACTGTGCACTGTAATAATTTTTAATTAGATATGAGCTACAGAAGCTAGATATGTATTACCAACTAGATAAGCTTGACAAAATCAGTCTTCTCATCTGTCTAGAAACTGCATCCTTTAAAGATATTTCTGTTAATATCATAATGTCTATTGTCAGTACTTTACTAATTTATAGAACATGTTTTACCTGCAATCCTCTCTTAGTTCTCAGCATACAGTGCAATGATATTTTTCAGAATCTGAGTTATTGTCCTCTCTGCAATTTGGAAAAGAAGATGGGTGGCTATCAGCATTCTACTCATGTTTGATTAGGAAGGTACCAACTAAGTAACTACAATGCTATGCATTGCATGCAAATAAATAATTGATGTGTTTGGTCTTTATCTATCTTTCTATTGCTCATCATTTCTTTTATTCCCGCTTTAGCATGAAAAAGAACATGTAGTCGAAGCAAAATTCAAGGAACTTGAACGAGAATCTTGCAGTATTTCATCTTCGAATTCTGGCCAAACACTGAAAAACAACATCGACATTTTGGCTTGCAAAGCTGAATACTACCATCAGAGTGGAGAGTATCAAAAATGTTTTGAACTCACGTCTGTGTAAGTTGGTGAACTATCCTGTGGCACTTTTGTTTCCTCCACCAATGTTGATTTTACATCCTTATAACAAAATATCTATCTCAGGTTACTTGAAAGAGACCCTTTTCATTTGAAATGCACGTTAGTTCATTTGGCTGCTGCAATGGAGCTTGGTCATTCCAATGATCTTTATCTTTTGGCATGCAATTTAGTGAAGGATTATCCTCAAAAGTGAGTATCAACCTTATTAATTGATTGAGTTATTATCCTTCAGAATTTGATCTACATGACCCCATAAGATAAATATTGTTAGAAAAACTCAGCAATGCCTGCCTTTTCCTTTCATTTGCATATTGAACAATTTGAGATATGATGACAGTGTTAGGTGTAATATGTATGCATCTTTCTACAGTACTTTCATTTTTAATGCCATCTGTAAATTTAACCTTAGAAGCATGAACAACATGGATAAATGATAATATTACACTTGTTGGTTTGCAGTTAACCGTGAGGAAAGCATTATATTCTAATTTGTGTTATGATCCATCTGTAGAGCGCTCTCCTGGTTTGCTGTTGGCTGCTATTATTACTGTATTAAGAAGTATGATCAAGCAAGGAGATACTTTGGGTAAGCATACTGTCCTGTTAAACTGTCACCACCGTATTGTTTTCATTTGAAGCTTCATTATTCTGTAATTTTTGGGCTTTGGTAAAACTACTCAGTTTGGAAACTGTCGCATTAATTGCTGTGTTTTGATGGTTATTTTGTTCTTTCTCTTGTTTATCTCGATTAAATCAATACAAAAATATCTGTACTACTCCCACTTTTTGAGAACGATGCAGAATGTATTTGGGAATGTTCCCATGTGCTCTCAAAGTTATCAAATGCACTTTGCACTAATATGTTTCCCATCAGCAAATCCACAGGGTTAGACGGGGCATTTCCTCCTGCTTGGATTGGTACTGGTATTGCTTATGCTGCTCAAGAGGAGGGTGACCAGGCAATGGCTGCATTTCGGACAGCAGCTCGGCTATTTCCTGGGTCAGTAATCTTTTTCCTTTTCTTTTCTTGAAAATCCAACGTGAACGTTGATGTAAAAATCCAGTCCATTTGTTCTGTTATTCTGCTGTACAATGGGGCAGAATATTCTTCAAGTTAAGTTGAATTTTTTATACTTTGTGTCAACTTAATATTCTTGGCTTGGGCTTGACAACAGTTATCTTCATACAAGTAATGATAAATGGCACTGTAAATTGGGTTGAACTTGTCTCATTGTTCTATTATCTGTTTTAGAGTTTTAGGGCATAAGCCCCAGTCTCATTTTCATTTAAAAATGGACCAGAGTTCAACATTGCAGGAATGCAGGTTCAGATACAAAACAATTGACAATTGTACTAATCATGTAAGCAATTATGGTCCTACTTCTATTTGCATTCCAACAAGCATACATAGGATCATCCAGTAGCTAATTAAAGAAAATTTCCAGATTATCATTCACTAAAGCAACATTCGAACACATCCTTATCTCTCCCTTCCCACACAATTAGATTAATCCATTAAGACCAAATAATCCTGCAAGTTTAGCAAACTAAATAATTTTAATGATCAAACCAATTCATCAATATCACACACTTCTTATTAAATCTCATATTCCTAGTAAGTGTAGACATACCTTTAATCACAGTTCGTTATGTAATTATTCGAAGACAACATCAAATTAATCATATTTACTTTCAAGGATCTTGGTTAAGATCGATTATGCAGCACACTACATACTCAACTTGATAACTCATGTCTAATTAATGAACTTCTATGTTCACCACCTCTCGCTTAAACATAACAGGACATCACAAAAGGTTTTTGATGCTTCGTTTCATAAAAGAGAAGGATTAAACTTCAACACTCCAACCACTCCAAAAAAATACGTAAAATCAAAACTTCCACAAGCTAAAGAACTCGCAAAAGGTAATTCAAATTATCCAAAGTACCAAGGGAATAAGCGAATCATGTTTCCCTAACAAGAAAGGTAAATCTTCCCAATGAAATATCAACCTTGCGAATCAACAACATTAACAAGTAGCACAACTCTCATCGGTCGGAAGAACAAATGATCGTTTTATGGAACCAATAAAACTAAGGAAAAACGACCAACTGGATAACCAATCCAAACTCAAGAAAGACAAATAATCTTCGCAAAGAAACTCATGCTTAACACCTGAAACTAGTTTACCCACGGTATACACTCCACTGTTCTCAGACCCCAACTTGTGGTACAACTTGGCCATACCCATAGCCACAACCAAACTCTCCCTCTCGACATCGACTATCCCCACACATAACAATCATGTAATCAAATCATAAGCATTTATAATCAATTCATGTCAGCAATCATCAATGTGATATAACATAAACGTAAATACAATGCTTTGTACATTCACATCCTATTGTGCACCAGTGTGTTAAATTTTAAGTTGATTAGCCATTAGCAAATTTTTAATTAATCTATTCACCACTGACTTAAAACCCGCTCTGATACCAACTGTAACACCCCAGCCCAACACGAGCCTGGGATGCTACTAAAAACAATATAACTAGCTGCTAAGCTAAGATATTTCTCTTTAATTCAGCAGAGTATCCCTTGTAATTTTGACTATTAAAGGAATTAACAAGCATCTAGCAGATAATCTAGTAGGTTAAAGCGATAACAACTTTAAAACATAAACATGAAAGATACCATGGAGTCACCATCCAACTCTTATTACCAATAAACTAATACACCATGAAGGGTGAACATGATCATACTAAGAAAATTACGTGCTCTAGTAGAATCCTCCAATTAAACTTAAGTACTGATTTATTAGGCATAATGATTAACGTGGTGAAGTGTACATCCAAGAATACTAGCCCCTCCCATGCATGTCGTCCTCACGAGTTGTGCCTAAAGCAAAGCATAACAACAAGCATGAGTCCAAGACTCAGCAAGTACAAACAAGACAATAACTCAAATCTCATAAACATACTTTGAATTTAACACAATTAGCCATCCACAATAATATCATAGCTATTCACTTTTATTGCCATGCAATGCACATGCCACAAAATCCACATTCTTTTCTCTTTGTATTTACCGGTAATGTGGAGTATGCATTCGTCGATGCATACCCATGCATGTGCCTCCAGCACAGGGACCTCAAGCCCATATTCCACGAGTGTGGGGACCTCATGCTCGTCTAATACATGACGATGACATCAAATTTCTCATTATTTGGCTACAACGTAGACCAAGCCTCAAAGATCAAAGAATGGTGCAATATTTAATTTAACTTTTACAACATTATCATATCATCCCCATAGTAATTGCATCAATATATTATAATCACATTTAAGCAATAATAACCTCACCATGTCATCCCGATGGTAGTTGCATCATCAACACAATCTTACTCTTTTCGTCAATAATACCATGATACTAAAAATAACTTACCAAAATATTATTTTATCTCATGGCAATAACTCAACAAGACAACGACAAACACCCATTAACACCCTTATACAAGTACTTGCCTCAACCGTGCGATGTATGTCGATGAGAAGAGGGCACTATCCCCGGAATCACACCGTCGCCTGATCATATAATAAACATACTAAGGAGACTATCCAATTGCACATAATCATAGCAATAAAACTAAATAAATATATATGCTCCTATTCGCAACCCGAAAACGATATCATTCCTTCTCAAATACCATTATGTCTAAAACATAACAGTCACTTTAGAAAAATCATAAACTTTGATTTATAACTCCAAAAAATATGAACTCACGCTTTCTGGAATCTACACACATATACCCACAATTTGTCAGGTGATCAAAAAGTTCAGATTATTTCATCTAAACCCTTGTTTTTAACTCCAAAGACAGATTTGTCATATTCGGTAATATCGAATTAGAAATTCCATAACTTTTAATTGGTTCATCCCAAATCAGTGATGTAAGTCATTTTGGAATATAGAGGGAATTAGCTTCCTAATAAATTTAGTCTAAGAGCTGAATCGTATGATTCAAAATTTCATAACTCCCATTATACTTGTCCAAAAAAAATATGATCTTGGACTATCTGGAATAATTATAAATTTATATATCTAAGAAATGCAGACCAAAAGTCCAAATTCGTCCATTTTCAAATCTTAATTTGCAAAACTATGTTTGTTGTCCAAAACCCGGGAACTGAACAGACACTCGGATTGTAAAAATTATAACTAATTATCTACTCATCCAAATAATGTGAACCAAGACTTTCCAGAAATATATTTAAATTATATACTTATATCTAGGAGATAGAAATTCCTAATATCGCATTGAACTAATTCAAATCTACGAATCAACAAAACTACAGATTACCGATCCACTAACAGCAGGGAACCGATCTGATATTCGACAACAATTCGCATAGAAAAAAAAATTAAACTAGCTACTGGGGAATAAAAATCACCCTAGATTACCACGCTGGATCCCGCTGAAATCCTCACGAGTACTTCCTTTCTTCTTCTTCCTTCTTTCCTCTCCTTCCTTTCTCCTCTTCTCCTCCTCTTGGCATAGCAGCAGGGAAGGGAGTGCTACAGTACCCTTTGTACTACAGTGCGGTGGTGCTATAGCAGGGTGCTAGGGTTTGGTTGATCCCTCCCCTCCTTGCCTTCTAGTAGACAGTTATGGGCCTTATGCCATAATGACCAGTTTCCTCCTCACTTAAAAAATGGGTTGGCGGCCCATTCCTTTCCGAAAATACTGAAATTTTCTTTCTAATTATATTTAATTTCAGTATTGATAACTTATTTATTTTATATTTAAACGGGATATTACACACCGTAACTGCCGACGTTGTTGTTGCCACCGCACCCCTGTGGTCAGCCGCCATCCCCCGTGAGAACTACAGTGAGGAGTGCTACGTCATGAAGTTGTACCAGAACGACAACTACGTCATCGCCACACACCTGGACTGCTCGCCACGTGCCTCCTCTCCTGCGGCGATGCCTTCGACAGGAAGGCCTTGGGCGCGTCCGTTCAAGCGCCAAATGACGACGGCCGCAGGCATGCTACCGCGCTGGCAAATAAGGCAAAGAACGACAATCGCTTTCGGCTCGGTGGATGCATGTCGCATGGCTACATGCGTCTGCATGTCGGATTGTGCGCTTAATTTGTCCAGTAAATTGACTATTTGCCACACTTTAGCTTGCCGCTTGATAAAAATATCACAAACTTCGCAGTAAATAGGTAATATACCACATTTTTCGTTGCCCTATATATATATATATATATATATATATATATATATATATATATATATATATATATATATAGGATTAATACTTTCTACTCCGGTGTAGTTACTCCCACTTTGATATACCATCTAAAAAACTTGACATACTCCTTTATCACTTTGGGTATACTCATATACTAATTATAAGATAATCCAATACTGAACCACATGAAAAAATTGTAAGAGAGTCCATAGTTTTTAGCATATTTTGTAAATACATTCATATTCGCACTAAAAAGGAGTATGTCTAAAAATTATACATACCACCCTAAAAGGTGTGAATACCACCTAGGTGATCTTATATACTGTATACTACACATACATACTCTCGGTTCATAAAATACTCCCTACGTTGTGAGATACGAAATAGGAGTAACTACTCCCGGAGTAGGAAAAAGGCTTATATATATATATATATATATATATATATATATATATATATATATATATATGACATTTTTGGGTTTTTAAATCAATTTTCATTTCATTTGACGATAACCCGCACGCGAAATGACGTTCTTGCCCTTCTTCTCCCCCTCTTCTTTTCTTCTTTGCCTCCGGCCATGGCCGCCGCCCCTCCAAACATTACCAGATTTAACTCGGCGCGCTTCCCCAACACGTCTGCCTCCTACACCCTCTCCATCTTCTTTGCTCCTGCCTCCTCTGCCGTAATCCCCGCTGACGCTGGGTCTCAGGAGCCACCCCTCCTGGGTGCACCCCGCAAGCTCTGTCGCCAGCTTGTCGCGTAGGTCATCGTCGAGGAGGCGGGAGCAGTAGGAGGGAGATAGGCGAGGTGGGATGAGAGCATGAAGCGAAGGAGGTCGCTGAGGGCAGATGAGAGGGGCACGGCGCCCACTCCCGTCTCGGCGGAAGAGAGGAGTTGGAGGGGCAGCGGCTATGGCCAGAGGCAAAGAATAAAAGAAGAGGAGAGAGAAAGAAGCAGGGCAAACACATCATTTCGTGTGAATGTTATGCCCAAATGAAATGAAAATCGATCTAAAAACCCAAAAATGACAACAAAAAAATAAAAATAAAAGGGGCAACGGAAGATGTGATATATTATCTATTACAGTGAAGTTTGTAGTATTTTATCAAGTAGCAACATAAAGTATGGCAAATAGTCAATTCCCTTTAATTTGTCTGGGTAGCGTGTGTGTCGAAATGTCTTTGTAGGAAGACATGATAAAACGAGCATAAGAGATGAAAGAGGTCGGTAGTGTGGAATCGTTTTGATCCTGTTCTGAAAAGTTTAACGGTTAATTTACAATATGCATATTTAGCTAACGCGCAATTCTAAGGGTTCGTTTGGATAACATAGGAATATAGAAGGATTGTTAGTGTTATCTGCGAAATTAGTATGAAATTAGAATGTACCAGACACGTGCTAAGAATTTTGACCACGAATTAGAATAAAACATGCAAATTTATGTGTTCTAAGTATGCTCTAAATCCTTTGGTTTGGACCAACCATGGGAACATAGATACGAAACATTGAATCGGAATTTCTGCAATGCAACATAAACATACATACTAAAGAAATAAAAGTGAATTACATCAAGTCATCAACATATTTTGGCTGATGGATAGCAAAATCCATATAAAAGCAATGCATGTAAACTTGTAGTTTCTCACAACTTCCATTGAGCAAATTCTACCAGATGGGCTTGGGCCGGCCTAATCTCCTAGTTCTCATCAAGGAAACATCGCTTATACACATCACAAAGCGACCGCGGCGACTTCCGAGTTCCGACCGTCCCGTTTGTTTCTTCATTTTGTTTTTTTTTGTCTTTTAAAAAACCAAACTGCGCGAACCCTAGTTCGAATGTTGGATACGAAATTTGGTTTCCCTCCCGTGCCGCCCTCCTCCCCCGCAGCCGCACCGAACCCCAAGCGGAGGAGAGAAGGAGAAGGCGTGGCGGAGATGAGGAGGAGGCGGTGGAGCGACTGCGTGGGGTGGTACGGGACAGCGTCGGGAAGCACCTCTACGCGTCCGCCA
Organism: Hsuehochloa calcarea; assembly: GCA_036346395.1. Classification (NCBI taxonomy): domain Eukaryota; kingdom Viridiplantae; phylum Streptophyta; class Magnoliopsida; order Poales; family Poaceae; genus Hsuehochloa; species Hsuehochloa calcarea. The sequence goes on from CM070597.1 coordinate 37,408,717, forward strand.
TCTTCCTCGCCGACAAGGTGGCCGCGGCCACGGGCGACCCCGCCGACGTCTACATGCTGGCCCAGGCGCTCTTCCTCGGCCGCCACTTCCGCCGCGCCCTCCACCTCCTAAACTCATCCCGCCTCCTGCGCGACCTCCGGTTCCGCTTCCTCGCCGCCAAGTGCCTCGTGAGCTCTACTCCCCCACCTTTTTTTTAATCTCCCTCTACCATTTCGTCGAACGCGTTGCTTGCGTGCCGATAAGTCCGGTTGCGCTTCCCCTATTTGTGTCGCTGCGCGCGGCCGCGTGCTCGAGCTTCCTTACCAGGAGCCGTTTGGCCTGAACATTTCGTCAGTCTGGCGCATCGTGGCAGAGTATTTTGATTCTCGATAAAATTCTCTCGATTCGCTTTCAGCGGGAGACGTTTGAGCTGGATTTGGCCATTTTGTTAGACACATTGCGCCCCTAATGGCTATAGCTGCGGGTTTCGTTTTCGGCTTGTAGTAAAATGCCCTGCGAGTGCTTTGAAATGATAAGCAGGATACGCTTGCCTTGTTTCAATGGGAGTTTTTTTTTTGACTTGGGTATTCCATCAAACATATTGGGTGCTTGAGCTCGGTTCTGATTAGCTGGTTTGATTTGAGCTTTTGATTGAGCATATTGCATGCTTCCTGCTTTGGATTGCTAGAGAAAAGAGAATTTGTATTGAGTGGTATATGTGTCAATATAATAAACTGTTTAAGTGTTTTTGACTTCTTATTCGACCAATCTCCCTGCTACTTAGAACAAAAGTCCGAATTCTTTATGGGGGAAAGGATCAAAAGACCTGCATGGAATTAGTGGTGTAGTTTGATGCATGGATAGAAATCTCCTAACAATGGAACAGTAACGGTTTACGTATATTTGAAATCGAGTTTTCCCGAGTTTACAAATTCAAATTTCAAATTTCGTTTCGATTGAATTTAAGCAAAATTTAACGAATTCATCCGAAAACTTTATCGAAATTCATCCGTAAACTGAAAGCCGAAAGGCTAATTGGGCTGTGATTTTGGTTTGATGTATTTCTCCTAACAATGGAACAGTGAAGCATATACAAAGAGTTTATGATGTAGTACAAAATTGTCTGATTTATGATTTGTATACAATACTTTATCGTCTATTGTAGAAAGCCAAAGGCTTTTGATTTTTCTATTTCTAGGTTATTTTAGTATGTTAACTTATCAACAAATTTTATCTTTGATCTTTTCATATGCTGCATTGCTTCACAGTTTTTTTCATTGGTCAGGAGGAGTTGAAAGAATGGCATCAGTGTTTGATGATGCTTGGGGATGCCAAAGTAGATGAGCATGGAAATGTTCTTGATCAGGATGATGGCAGTGACATCTATTTTGATAAGGATGCCAAGATCACGAGATCAATGTGTGATAACTCTCTCTCTCTCTCTCTCGCTCGTTCACTTTGAGTAAGTGGTATGATGACCGCTTATTACTGTGATCTGTGCTTGCCAGATCAAATCTGCTATATGTTTCTTACGTGGCAAGGCATATGAAGCACTTGACAATCGTGATCTTGCTCGGCAATGGTGAAATCAGCAACTTTCATCTATTTTTGCTTTCATTGAATGCTTGTATATTTCGAAATAGTATCACCATCTTCAGTGTATTCAGTGACATTGGCGGTGCAGTTCTTTCAAGTGCTTCTTTTTTGTACACCTTTTAAGTTGAGTTGATTAGCGAACATAGTTGAGATAACTGTCCGGTACTAGGAAATAAATATGCTTGTGCCTGCTAGTTTTCTTTATATAAAAATAAAATTGACAGTTTGGTTAAGCTGGCTTCTGCTGATCAGTGTTTATTTTTTGTTTGCTTGTGGCTAATCAGTTTGGTTAAGCTGGCTTGATGATTTCCTTCTATTAATCTATTGTTATCTCAGGTACAAGGCGGCAATTAAAGCTGATCCTTTGTGTTATGAGGTGAGAAGAATCATATTACTCTGTAAACTAAAGACATTACAAGTTTACAACGCTTGTTAGGTTTTTTCAATTAAATGAACTGCCCCTTATAATTAATATTACACACGGAAAATACAGGTGTCATTATTGTTAGATTTGGATGCCAAATTCCATATGAATGAGTATACACAGATGAAGTTTAATGTATGAATCATTCTATTGGTTTCACGATTACTTTGGCATGTCTTTTGCTCAGTTTAGTAATCTGAACTTTCTTATGGGGTTTGACATGCTGAGTTAACTATGGCCCTAGGGACGATGTGTGTGCTAGTATTGCAGGTTAGATGCAGTAGGCCAATATACGATCATTTAATGTGCCTGGCATCTGACTTTCAGAATATTGTGGACATGAGTTGTAGGTCATAGCCCTATAATGCTGTAACTTGTGGTGACAACTGGCAAATGATAACAACCTAACTCTGATACACCCTAGTCTGTTATTGTTTTTTCCACTTTCAAGCGATGTTGAAAATAGAAATGAGTGCATAGAATTGTACAAAACATCATCATCAATTCAATTATTTGCCATCATAGCTCTGGTTGAGGATAAAGTTACCAGTGGATTGATATTGTGGGGAACATCTCTTAGATGGTCAAGTCACATGATATGATGTACTGCGGTATTCTCATTTGGTATGCTCCTAACTACTATCTTTTAATGTGCATGTCAGGCTCTTGAATGCCTTGTTGATAATTACATGTTAACATGCGAGGAAGGTATGCTTCAAACTGGATTTTTTGTTTTTAATCTTGAGGTTTGCTTATATCATGAGTGCTAGTGTTAAGTCTTGCATTGCTTTTTAGAACTGCACTATCCAGTTATCATCTTTTTTTCTTTTGTAAAACTGTGCACTGTAATAATTTTTAATTAGATATGAGCTACAGAAGCTAGATATGTATTACCAACTAGATAAGCTTGACAAAATCAGTCTTCTCATCTGTCTAGAAACTGCATCCTTTAAAGATATTTCTGTTAATATCATAATGTCTATTGTCAGTACTTTACTAATTTATAGAACATGTTTTACCTGCAATCCTCTCTTAGTTCTCAGCATACAGTGCAATGATATTTTTCAGAATCTGAGTTATTGTCCTCTCTGCAATTTGGAAAAGAAGATGGGTGGCTATCAGCATTCTACTCATGTTTGATTAGGAAGGTACCAACTAAGTAACTACAATGCTATGCATTGCATGCAAATAAATAATTGATGTGTTTGGTCTTTATCTATCTTTCTATTGCTCATCATTTCTTTTATTCCCGTTTAGCATGAAAAAGAACATGTAGTCGAAGCAAAATTCAAGGAACTTGAACGAGAATCTTGCAGTATTTCATCTTCGAATTCTGGCCAAACACTGAAAAACAACATCGACATTTTGGCTTGCAAAGCTGAATACTACCATCAGAGTGGAGAGTATCAAAAATGTTTTGAACTCACGTCTGTGTAAGTTGGTGAACTATCCTGTGGCACTTTTGTTTCCTCCACCAATGTTGATTTTACATCCTTATAACAAAATATCTATCTCAGGTTACTTGAAAGAGACCCTTTTCATTTGAAATGCACGTTAGTTCATTTGGCTGCTGCAATGGAGCTTGGTCATTCCAATGATCTTTATCTTTTGGCATGCAATTTAGTGAAGGATTATCCTCAAAAGTGAGTATCAACCTTATTAATTGATTGAGTTATTATCCTTCAGAATTTGATCTACATGACCCCATAAGATAAATATTGTTAGAAAAACTCAGCAATGCCTGCCTTTTCCTTTCATTTGCATATTGAACAATTTGAGATATGATGACAGTGTTAGGTGTAATATGTATGCATCTTTCTACAGTACTTTCATTTTTAATGCCATCTGTAAATTTAACCTTAGAAGCATGAACAACATGGATAAATGATAATATTACACTTGTTGGTTTGCAGTTAACCGTGAGGAAAGCATTATATTCTAATTTGTGTTATGATCCATCTGTAGAGCGCTCTCCTGGTTTGCTGTTGGCTGCTATTATTACTGTATTAAGAAGTATGATCAAGCAAGGAGATACTTTGGGTAAGCATACTGTCCTGTTAAACTGTCACCACCGTATTGTTTTCATTTGAAGCTTCATTATTCTGTAATTTTTGGGCTTTGGTAAAACTACTCAGTTTGGAAACTGTCGCATTAATTGCTGTGTTTTGATGGTTATTTTGTTCTTTCTCTTGTTTATCTCGATTAAATCAATACAAAAATATCTGTACTACTCCCACTTTTTGAGAACGATGCAGAATGTATTTGGGAATGTTCCCATGTGCTCTCAAAGTTATCAAATGCACTTTGCACTAATATGTTTCCCATCAGCAAATCCACAGGGTTAGACGGGGCATTTCCTCCTGCTTGGATTGGTACTGGTATTGCTTATGCTGCTCAAGAGGAGGGTGACCAGGCAATGGCTGCATTTCGGACAGCAGCTCGGCTATTTCCTGGGTCAGTAATCTTTTTCCTTTTCTTTTCTTGAAAATCCAACGTGAACGTTGATGTAAAAATCCAGTCCATTTGTTCTGTTATTCTGCTGTACAATGGGGCAGAATATTCTTCAAGTTAAGTTGAATTTTTTATACTTTGTGTCAACTTAATATTCTTGGCTTGGGCTTGACAACAGTTATCTTCATACAAGTAATGATAAATGGCACTGTAAATTGGGTTGAACTTGTCTCATTGTTCTATTATCTGTTTTAGAGTTTTAGGGCATAAGCCCCAGTCTCATTTTCATTTAAAAATGGACCAGAGTTCAACATTGCAGGAATGCAGGTTCAGATACATATTGCAGATACCTCTATTAGCCCAAAAACAACTAAGAAAAAGCACAACCTGATCAAAGTATAATGGGCTAATGGCAACATGTCTGGATACCATCTACCAACACACCCGTAACCTAGCTCATACATCTAATTTCCTAATATAAAACTCCTCAAAGATAATCAGCTTCAAATTCTTAAAGTTCCAGAGTTTCACTGCATTGAGATCGATGTGTTGGCTTTTCTGCATTTTCTATTATCTATTGTGTGTTTTTGCCTTTTTATTTTGAAAATACCTATGAGTGTTTTTTTCCGGGACATGTGCACGCGTGACAAGCTCTTCTATATTTTTTGAGCACAATACTGTCTAGATATTGTCATATTGATTAAGGGCATTGTGGATTGAGTCCTGCTCTTTATTTGGGGTATATATATCATTGATATTTTTTTGTTGTGGCTTAAATTGTCTACATCGTACTAGTTTTCTAGCTTCCATCTAACTATTTTTATTTTTAATTTCAGATGTCATCTGCCAACTTTATACATGGGCATGCAATATGTGCGAATGCATAATTTCAAACTTGCTGAGCAGGTAATTACTTGAGACTGCTAACTAATTCAAAATTTCCCATGAAGACTATCATTCTTTATAGAGAAAATATACAATTATACATAGAGCAAGACTTTCCCTCCTTATCTTTTCTCGGTACCTCTCTACTTGTGTAGTATTAGGAAAAAATGAGGTTTAGAATGTTAATAGTTGTTGGTCAAATACTCAAATACATCTTGTAAATGCGGATTCTTGGCCATGCTGACAGAAAATGAGAAATCAGCATGCACAACTTCTTTTTGGCCTTTGCTAACCATTGTTCATAGGAGTGCTATTTGTTATAGCTCACCGGGAGAACCATACTAACTTGTAGTGTAGAGTTTGAGGACCTAGTATTTGCAAAATTATCATTAATAAACTTCCAAATACTTAGTAAGATTTCGAATAGGTTGCAAAAGATGCTTGTGGCTCACAAACCACCTCAATTCGTCTCCGCTAAAATGTGGCTTGAGCTTGACTTAAGATCCAAATGAGCCATGTTTGCGCTGGATTCTCATCTTGTTTAATTATTAGTAGAGCTTAAGCTCACTTTGCCTCAATCAAACTCTCTTGGTGCCAATTCAAGTATACTTTCATGTACAAAATGGAAGGTTCAAAAAAGCACTAGCCCCTAGTCGGGCAACAGACCAGCTCCTAGCGCCTAGCTAGTCTAGGCGCCGCCGCCTAGGTGGCCGTCTGATCAACAGTGCGGAATGCAAGTGGAAGAAGAACAAAAGAAAAGGAGAAGAGAGTGTTGGACCAAAATGGCGACTAGAGGGGGTTGAATAGGAGCACGATCTCTTTTTCACAAAGATCGGATTCAACACGATTTTCACTCTGATAGCTATGAGAGCTATGAAGATCAATATACAAGCACAACAGAAGTCTTGTATTGAATCCAATCGAAACCCCAGAGCAAAACAACCAAAATCAACCAAAGCTCGATTTTCAAGTGTTGGGCGGTCTGACCTCTATATCAATGGCGGTCTGACTCAGTGTTGTTGATCCGTCATGAGTTTGAGGGGGGTTATATATATATATATATATATAGCTTAGGATGTTCTTTGCATATTTACCTACATTTGTAACATGTATATTTTGGCCTTTGGCCCATGGGAATAGAATCAAGGTTCATTCCAACAATATACATCCTTAATTTAAAATCTAAGATCCGAAATGATTTTAGTTGTTGACAAGGATATGAGGATCATATGTTACTTGAACTGCAACATTACTAATGCCAGCAGCTTGCAGTTATCTCTATAAGCTTGTTTGTAATAAGCAAAAGTTTTGTTGCCATTTCTTGTTGATCCAATTTGTTTTCTGTGCTGCAGTTCTTCATGCAAGCAAAATCTATCTGTCCATCTGATCCACTTATATATAATGAGTTGGGGGTTGTAGCTTATAATATGAAAGAGTAAGAAAACTTCTCTGTTCTAAAGGCTTCAGTTATCCTAGTATGATTAGAATTAGAATTAGAACTCGGTAAATGCTCCACTTTAAGTTCTGGATGCTTTGCTTTCATGAACACCATTCATACTCAATTATTCTCCTCAAATGAGAAGGGGGCATCAGTTGACTACAAAAATGCTATGTTATACATTCCTGGAGGGGGAAAAAATGGATTACCACACAGAGCTCTGGCCTCTGGGAAGTCACGAAATGCGCCAACAGAAAAGTTGTTAAAGATGCTGTCCATGTTGTACATATGCTTGATTATGCATAGCATGTTTGAAGTGGGAGCAAGTTTGTTGTCTGCATTTGAAATCATTAGAGTTTGAGAAAATATTTCATACACATAATCTATACAAATTTGGTTTTCCTTGTTTGCTTTCCAAATTTTCATCCGCTTTTCCATTCAACACAGAATTCCCTATGATATTCCATCCTATTGGATTGGGTAGTTTGTTGGATAGAATATCAATTCCATCCATATTTAGCGCTAAAATGCATAGTAGTGCCAGGAAAATATGTTTTCTATTGCTCTTCAAGGACTTGATATTCTTGTTTGTTTGATGTTTAGGTATCAAAAGGCAGTTCAATGGTTTGAGTTAACACTGGACTGTACCTCATCCTCCCTAAATGAAATGTGGGAACCAACATTGGTGAATCTTGGACATGCACTGCGAAAACTCAAGTAATTGAACAGTTGAATCACATTGTTATATTTAGTTTCGTAAATTTCTTGGCTTCTAGCAGCTCTAGCTTATTTATGCTAATTGAGCAAGAGATTTACCAATGCCAATCCCATTTACCTGCCCCATTGATGAATATCATTATATGCGAGGGTATGGGAACTAAATTGTTTTATTTAGTTGACTCATCAACGGTTGCTTTGTGTACACACTTTTTTATTATAAATTACAAAAACCATCACATGAGTATGTAAGAGACTAAGAGCGACCTTCTTTGTTTCCAGAGCCAATATGAAGCTTTCAATCACATCAGACTTTACTAAATACATACATTAGATTTTGTGCCTAACATATTCTCACCTGATAAGCATTTTTTTAAACAACAGCATTGGTATTTAGTTTTGTGTTATGTGTATTAATTTCACTGGGATGCCACTGGTATTGTTTTCTTATTTTATTGTTAGCTCTGATGAAAATACCATGCCGAAATAACATTTTACTGTTTCAACAGGAAATATCAAAAGGCAATATCACATTATGAAAAGGCTCTCACTTTTCCAACGAAAAGTTTGAGCGCGTTTTCTGGTCTTGCTTATACTTACCATCTTATGGTATTTCTCTGATCCTCTATAGTTCATTGTTTTGTACAATGTTATTTCTGTTGTAATGCTGTCCTTGCAATATTATAAATATGATGATAGAATCTGGAAGATGCAGTGTGTTAAAGATCATATTGCTTTGTCTATGACTAATCTTTAAATATACTGATCAATGATTAAGCTTTACTGATATGTACCCTGTTACTTTAGTTACGAATGCAACTGTGATCTACTTAGTGCTTATCTACTTAGTGCTAATCATTGAAGCCTTTGGATACTTGATAGTTGTTACTAGTTTCCCCGTATTAGAAGTAACAGTAGATGAGGCTATGATGGGATGCCATTGGTAAGAACTGTAGAACATGGCGGCTGACTTGGCTGGTCTTGAAAGATCCAGTGGTTAGTGTTTTCAGTCAGTTTGGGTGCAACCTTGCTAACTGTACTTTCAGTTTGTTGAAAGTAAACTTAATATACACTCCGAAACAATCAGACGGAAAGGAGTTTGGACTGACACATGAATAAGTACACATGGAAAAGAGGAAATAAAACTAACCTTTCAATTTAAGTTGTGTTGGTGGAAACAAAGTCTGGTTTCAAGAATAAGAACAATGCCCTTCATTTCATCATTTGTTTGTTTTAGCTTGACACTTTGACTGTTTGAGCCTAGTAATGATGCCATCATTTATTTTCTGAGTGTATCTGAATTTTGGTAATATCTTCTTTTCATATACAGGATAAATTCGAGGCTGCCATAACTTACTACCACAAGGTAAGTCCTTATATACATTCATAGTTTAGCCTTACTGTTTAGAAGAGTTTAAGCACCTTCATACTATCAGTAGGCCAAAATAGAACTTTTGCAAAATTTATCTTTGCTGAATTTTTTTTTTCATTTCGTATACTATCGAGCAATTAGACATGCTTCAAATGGGCACCAACACCTTTTTCCAGTTATGTTCTTTGCTTCATGTAACAGAAGGATAGTGACTGACAGTTCTCATCTCCGCGTTTTTGTCAGGCTCTATGGTTGAAACCAGACGATCAGTTCTGCACAGACATGCTAACATTAGCTCTTGAGTCCAGTTGCCAAAGCACTGCTCGGAGAAAAATAGTTTAGGCTTAATCGTTGTTTGCAAATTGCAACAGGTTCTGTTGTATCTTAAGGATATTGTCCTGATGTAAAGTTAATGTGCAATATGTAATTGCTCAAGTTCATTTGTAGCCACCATACTGATTGTGGATTTCTGGTGTACTATCAAGATTTTGCTACCTTGTACTAATGTAAATAACACCCGTTCCTTTCCATCAGGAGTAATAATATGGACTATTCTGCACATAGTAATTTTATTTTATTATAATATTTGATTTAGCTGTTCTGCGAATTTGGGGTTTTGAGCACATGAGATTATGGGAGTGTTTTGTTTGTTGGCACATATGAGTTAGGCATTAGGCTTTAGGCTTAGGCATGTTTGACTTTGTTAGGTTAAGTGTTTTTTTCTTTGCCTAACTTGCCGTGTGTCGCATTTTCTTAGAACTATACCTCATATCATGCACATAATTTCTTGCCAAATATTTTTACTCTTGTGGCTAACTATTTGCTAGCCATAAAAGTTATAGCATACCACACTTTTAGCACAAAATTATGGTAAAACATGACAATTAACCAAATAGGCCCTATATGACTAGCATCTCTTCAACCAAATAGGCCCTATATGACTCGCATCTCTTCGGAGGGTGTTGAAATGGAAAGGTTAAAGCCATTTTGGAATGCAGAAATTTCCTTGGATTCATGTGGTAATTTCTTAAGCCTTGTCAACGTTATGGGCTTGAGTTTATTGTTCTTTGATTTTTGATTGAGTTCATTAAATGAACTGGTAATTTAGAACTTGGGGCTGATAACAAGTACCGTTGAAGTGCGCTCACTATTTTCAATCTTGGCAGGACTGGAATTACAGCGTTTAATTCTTGAACGATTATGTTATTGGAGCTTGTCATTGGTTGGTGGCAAAGTATAGTATGGGGTTGAATCATAAAAAATGCATGTGTGTAAACATGACATGGTTGTGTCCCAATCAAAATTATCAGCACCATTTTGGTACTAGTCGGTATGATCGGAATGTACCATTTTAACATTTAAAATAGTATAAAGTTGTCTTGTATTCCGTACTAACTTCGATACCAGTCAATACTGGCTATACCGGTTTTGATATCAAGTAATACCGGCCATATTGGCGGAATTGATAATGTCGTCTATTGAACTCGGAGACATATACGGTGAAAACCACCTAAATATTGTAAACTTGTGAAAAACATATCTTCAAAGTTTTAAAAAATTCCAAAAAAATACAACATGTAGGGGAGGGGTGACATTTAACTATGAAAACTCTCTGTATCAAACTCAACCTTATTTGCAATATATTTCATGTGAATTTGTCTTTTTCATATACTGCAATTGATATAGAGTTTGATAATGGAAATTTGCATGGTTACAGAACATCCCCTCCCCTACATGTAGTATTTTTTTTTTGAATTTTTTAAAACTTCGATGGCATGGTTTCACGGTTTGCAACATTTAGGTGATTTTCATGCTATATGCATTCATTGAACTATACGTTATATTTCATATTACTAATATGTATTTGGAATAATATTACAAATAAAATTTGGTATGCTAATTAAGGGGAAATTGGCTCAGTAACATCACGTTCAGCCGTATTTAGAGGAATGACATTCCATTTATGTGGCACTGCAAAACAACACCGCAAAGACAAGAAATATGCCGAATAACATTGCCGTCACTTTCCATCAGTTACTTCACCGTTTGCCCACATTTCGTCAGTTACTTCCGCTTCCCTTTCCAGCTCTGCTCGTGCCTTCGCCTGGATGTTCGGGTGCAGCACCATGCTCATCATTGAATGTCCTCTAAGTGGATGATTTCCTTCACAATTTGAGTAATTGATTGTTGCTTAGTGTGGTGTCTGAGGTTCTTCTGACCTATCCTCCGATGCTGAGGTTGCTTGTTTATGTAAGGGGTATCATTTGGCAAAGTGTCCTTTCTTGCCACAACATTTGCATACTTGATATTAGATCATCTTCCTCTTGGAACACTTGGTGAAATAGTGTCCAGTGCCATTGCAATTAACACAATGAATATCTTGTTTTGGCTTTCCCTTTTGAGGACATCTGTAGGCGATGTGTCCTTGTCCACCACATCTGTAACATATAACATACTTCCACTGATGATGACTTTTAGGAAGAAAGTGGCTCATGTCAGCTTCATGGGATACTTCTGATGGCTTGATCCTTGGTAACTCATCACAGGAATATTGTACATGAGTTGTAGGAGCAGTGGCTTGGGGAATCATTGTTGTTGTTCATCTAAAGTGGTAGTTGGGCCTAGAGGAAGATAAGGGGAAAAGCAGGGACAAGGGAAACTAGGGAGGTTATAGTAACTCACAAAATCCAATTTACTTTGCAAAAACCTAGTAACTCAAAGGAAAACGTTTATCCTATCGATACTCTTAAGCTGGTGAAATGACTCTATACACATAATGAGTCTTGGCAAACTTCGACTATATGGTTTGGCTGACAAAACGATCTTTGGGAAATCTTGTCTTGGATGGTGGAGATGACTTGACGACTTTACGATGCTCTCTTGATAGCGTTATGCCTTGTGGTCTTGGGCGTAATGGTTAATAATTGTGAGAACATCTATGGACATTTTCAAGGGTAAGAAGATCCTTTTGACATTGCAAAATGGTGAAGAGGGAATTAGGTAAGAAAGAATTGCTAAAAAAAGCTAATGATAGACAGATGACCAAGATGAGGAGAGAACAAATTATTTTTCTGTTATGTAAAATAAGTTTTGAAGTTCTTCAACTAATAGCTATTCTAACTAGGTCACAACCTACAGTCGATATGGCTCTCATACCACTTTGTTAGGACCTGGGATCAACACCCAAAATCCTTTGTGCATTTCTGAATCAGTCCCATGATCAGTTGCTAGCTCACACAATAAACAAATATGGTAACATCCATAATCGTAAAGTTTTATTAATAAATATCAGAGTTAATGTAACACCCCAGCCCAACACTGAGCCTGGAATACCACTAAACTACTCTCTAAACTAATGATTATTGACACACTATTTAATTTCAGCAAGAAAACATCAATGGACATATCCCTGGATCACAAAAGAGCATCCATAATTATGAATCAAGCAAGAGTAAATAAGCAAGGGGAAATGTAATCAAGTAAACAGTCCAGGATAGCACCAACTCATCGAATCCAAATCATTGAAATAAATAATCTAGTCCAAAATGTGACCTAAACTTTATTGACCTCTAACATGTCCAAGAGTAATCCAACATTGAATGAAAAGATTCTTATGGCAAATGATCATGTGATTGAAGTATGGATCTAATCCATGTGCTCTACTCGCTCTCGATCCACAGCGTCCTCGAAGATCACCTAAAGACAACAAAAGAGCAAGGGTGAGTCCACGACTCGAAGAAACACATCAATATACAACGAACAATAATAAATCAACATCATTCAATAACTTCATTATCATCACAGTACTTCTATTAATATTCTCATCTTTGTTATCTTCTCTTTGTTTCACACCCATTAATCTCATATATCAATGCAACTCTAATCTACAACAGCACTAAAAACCATATCTCCTAAACCGTAAGGTGGAATCACGTGATCTCGGTGGCTATGGAAAGCTAAGAGTCGCGCTACAATTCTCTAGAAGGAGAACCTCCAAATCGGCCTCTAACAGGTCGAAACCGCCGCATAACATTCTCGACAAATCTGAACTATCGGAACAAAGAAACCGTTCGAACCTATTGATCAATTTCGCATCTACAACAAATCAAACAGCGAGTGGGAGTCCTTGTTACCCTTGTAGACCCGTGGGACGACGTTGAACGGTACTTAGGAAGACGGCCTCTCTTCTCCTCACCCTCTTCTCCTCTTCTCCTTGCTTCTTCTCTTGGCCGATGCCACCAATGGCTTCCTCTCCTTTTCTCCTCTTCTCCTCATCTTGATAGAGCCACATGGGCATCAAGCATAAAGGTCTTGTGAATAAAGATTTGGCGCAAGATTGTAGCTACAGATTTTTAGGGTTTTCCTCCTTTTATACGTGGTTAGGCCCTCATGGGCCTCCCGGCCAAGGCACAAAGCCAGTTCTTGAAAAAAACGCAAAACCCCTTTTTCTTATGTCTAATTTCTCTTTTGAGTGCTTTCTTCCTTATAATAAATCGGAGTATTACAGGTACTCCGAAAATATTATTGTTTTTCGATTGTTGAATTACTTTTACTACGAGTGATCTTTATAAATTGGCAACATTGATATTTCCATGGTTGTTCCTTCTTTCTCATTGGAAAAGAGCGACTCAGTTACTCGTTTGATAATTTGCATAATGAGATTTCCTGTTGCAAGTTCGTTAACATGAGGAAGCATTGGTTCCATGTATTTCTCTTGGATCCCTCCGCTTGTTGAAATTTGATATATCTCTTTCCCGAAGAAAAATGTTAAAACCATTTGTGGTGCTGGGTTGTGATTAAGTGGAGGTTGAAAAAAAAATGTGGGCTACGGGTTTCTATTGGACCCTAGGGGTTTTCAAAACAGTTCTTGTCTTTTGACTGCTGAGCTCCCTTTACTACTTGTGAACGTGATTGTTGACATGATCGTTCTCTTTTTGATAGCCTTATCCTTTTTGTTGAAAGAGGCAACTTGGTTATCTGTTGGGCATTTCAAGAATGGGAATTTTCTTTCACAAAGTTCATTGAAGAAATTTCGACTATGTTCATTTCCTTTGGAATATTTAGAGTGTTGGAGTTTAGAACCTCCCTTTGAAAAAGAAAAGTGTCGCAACCCTTTGTCAGGTTTTGTGTTGTTTTGTGAGGGGTTGTGAGTAAATAATCTATGAGTTCAAGTTAGATTATTAGCCTGATGTATAATTTATCTTGACCGATGTCCTCGGTAGCGTAACTGGTTAGCAAGATCTACCTAATTTTTCTTGGCTAGCTAATATTGTTGGAATCTTATGCTTTTGCCACATTGAGATTTCTAGCTTTCAAGTCAGTACCTTCTTCTCATTTGAAGATTGATCATCTTCTTGTGCGGGTCATGTGACCTCAACTGTGGACTCCACTTATGTTCAATGAGTTCATCGCTTTAATGGTTTTCACCTTGGTTCTGTGTTCATTGCGAGTGGTAAGTGATTTCCCAGTTGGTGAAAAGCGTTTTTATGTGCCTCTTCTTTTGAGAAGTATTCAACCCATTCTTTTCACGTGAGTCTTTCGAAATGTTTTCTAAATGTGGTTGTGAACTTGATGTTATTACTTGTAGTAAATTGATCGCCTTTTTGTGACATCGTTCAAATGAGAATATTTCCAGTTTAGCTTTCGCGGTACCTTGGAGATCGCGAATCACCGGGTAACTGAAATCATTTGGATAACTTAAGGAATTGGATTATCCTATTGCTTCTTAAAGGTTTTGTGTGATTTAGTCCGAAAGGCTCCTTGGTTTGAGTCCGCAAAGTGAGGTTGCAATCAAAGAAAAAATATATCGTCGATCTCTTCGAGACGAAGTTAACCCATTTGCTTTCCGTGAAATCCCGTAAAGAGAAATGTTTCGAGTTTTGTGGCTGAGATCATTTGGATCCCGTGTTTTCCCAAGTAGATGATTTGTTCCGAGCAAATTTGTCTTGTCGAAATATTTTATTGGTTCTTAATTAGATCTTGTGGTTTGGACTAACGACCTTAGCTTGACCGTTGTGGCAAAGTGTTTCTAGTCAAAGGATTAATTTTAGTGTTAACAGAACGAGTGTAGTAGGGGAATTTGAGAATTTGAGTCAAGTCTTGTAACTTGTGGTTATTTGAGTCGTTCCTAAACTTCTTGCTCTTCCCGCTCAAGAGATGTCGAGTTTCAATCACAGTATCTTTCTTTCAGATCGGCCGTTATTTTCTAATCTCTCTAGGGATGTGTTCCTCAACTGTGAACTCAATTTCCGCTTTCCAAAGTCACCTTTATCGAATATTTCTTATGGTTTCTTGCTCGCCGTGATGAGCAACGTTTTTCTGTGTGATTAAACTTGTCTTTGTTCGCCTCTTCCTTTTGAGAAAGGATCGCAGTTTTGTGTTGCGAAGTGTTTACAACGTGTAAGTTTGGCAACTGGTTGGTGGTGGATGAGTAATCTTAGCAGTGATATTTTGCTACCAAGTTGTTGGAGAAGTAGTAGAATGTGAAATGGTTTTGATCTGTACCTCTTGGAGGAAAATTGATTCACATGGAATGTTTGGTTTCGAAGTCTAAAAAAAAAGGTTACGGCTGAGTGGAACCTATGGTGTAGTGAAATTCCAGAACTTCAATTCATGATTGAAAGGTTGGTGATTATCGAAGGTATGGAAACCTTGATTAAATTTATAGAGTAACGCAAAGGGATAGCATTGCGAGTTAGTGTGGGTGATTTCCAATGATATCAATGAGTGTGCGTAGAGAAAGTGGAATAATTGAGTTTCCTGATCAGTGGAAAGATCAATGATAGAACTTTTTTTTATGTAGTACATGAGCGTGTGTACTGAGGATCTTGAGTTGTTCTTGAAGACTAGAGGTAATGTGATTTTGTGGGATCTATTTTGTGGCGCTTTGGGTGCCTTCAACCAAATTAATGTTGATTAGTAGAATGAGTTACCTAGAGTATTCGGTGGATTCAACCGAACCTCTCCACAATGGTGTGGATGATGTACATCAGTTTGAACATAATTTGAGAAGGTTTAACTAAGAGATTTAAGCTCTGGTGATATGCGATGAGTTCGAATTTCAAGGTTCAAGAGAAGTTTTACTCCTAAAGGAGGAACTAAGAAGAATGATGTTTTCTTGGTTAGTGAAGTGTTTTCTTTAGTCACGCTTGATCTTTGTGTTGTTGATTGATGACTTCCACAGTTTTGGGTTGGCGCTGTTTTGGCATGAGTGATTCTTTCCAGTTCCGACGGAGTCAAAGAAATATTTGATTTGGGCATTTGTGTGAATTTCTCCTTTGGCTTTCGTGGTGTTCTTTCGCAAATTTCTTAATTGGAAGTGGAAATTGCTTTCATGATGAATTGTCAAATTTAGAATTTAAACTTTTGGTGGAGGGTTAGTATTTTGTGGACGCGATGAGGACTCTCTATTTCCAGTTGGATTATCTTTGTTTCAGAAGGTTGTAGAAATTGGAAAGCTAGCATATCGCATAGACCGTCTCGGATCCTTATGCGAAGTACGCTTTGTCTGGTGTGCTCGAGTGTTAGTCGAGTAACTGAGCAATTCCAAGCTTGAGATATCCTTGTTTCAATCCAGTCGCTTGTTCTTTCTAGTAGATCGATGTGTAAATTCGAGGTCGAATCCTGTTAAGGGGGGTAGAATGTAATATTCCGGAACTGAATCGAGTGAATCGGGAGAAGGCGGGAAAAATCGTAACAATTAAAGAAGTGAAAATACTGCGGAGAGGGGTTTCACTTTGCAAATTCTCGGCAACTGGGCCACGGGCATGCTCAGTGGCCCATTAGTGTGGCCAGGCCAATAAGGGGGCTCTAACCCTAGCCGCCCCACCTTCCCCACCTCTCCCACTTCCTCCCCTTGTGGCCGCCGCCTTTCATCTTCCAACCGCCTCCTCCTCTCCCTAGCGCCACCTCCTCCCTTGGTGCTGATCCCGACGCACCTCGACGACGACTCCCAAACCCACCGCTCCTTCCCCAACCCACGCTCCTTCCTCTCTCGGGTATGGTGGCCGAACTAAGGAGAAGAAAGGGAGGAAGGGAGGAGAAAGTTCATCGGGGACCTGATCTCCACCCTCCAGCGAGTCTACAAGGGTAACGAGAGATCCACTTCGTTGTTTGATTCCATTAGAGTTGAGAATCTGATTGGATTTGTAGTTTCATTTTATTTCTGTTTGTAGATTGATTCTGTCCAGTACGTTGTACCTCAGTTTTGGGTGTCGTAGAGGCCGAATTGGATATCTGCGTCTCTTGGAGTTATGATCCTGGTTTCATTAGCTTTCTTTTGGCACCTGGATCACGAATTTTCACCCAGTAGTTTAAAAGTTATGACTATTTTACCACGTACTGCTTTGTCTGACAGAAACTCGGTTGCACCTAGGTTTTGATCTAGTTAGAGTCAGAACCAGGTCGGCCACCCAACTAGGTTTATGAAGATAATTTCACCATGTTTTCAAGCTGATAAAGATAACTTTATTTGGATCAGTGGTCTAAAAGTTAGAGCCTTTTCTTTGGGGCTGTTTCAATTACGGACAGATTTACATCGGTGTTTTGATGGCTATCTAGTCCTCTGTTTTGGCCGAATCAGAGAACCCCGCCAACTAGAGTTTCGTAGTGTCGTGCGTTAAGATTCATTGAGCACTAGTTTCGGGTAATTTTGAATTCCAGATAATTAAATATGCTTTTCTCGCATCACTGATCGAAATGGTCAAATCTGGTCAATAGTTTATTTTCAATTCGGGTTTGTGCGGTATATTGGGTAGTCAGGAGATATTGTAGAACACCGGTAGCAATGTATTTCCACGTTGTTCTTATTTCGGGAACACTTGTGTAGGCGGTGAGGCATCGCGTTTGGGGACACCTTCATTGCTTGCTAGCGCGTCGCAACGCGAAAGGCAAGTACATTGAATCCTTTACATTGATGAATGATGTGTTTGTGTTCATGCTAATGTTTCTATGATTCATGTTTTCAATCAACGGTTACTCAACATTCATATTCCAAAGATGCATAAGCATCGCATATTAACTTGTGGTGTTTTCAATTGAATGCATGATAATGTGATGTATACGTGTATGTTCTTGCACTTGTTCATGATGTTGATACGTTTCAAATTGATAATTGAGAAAAGATGATGACATTCATATGACTTGCTTCATTCCATTCATACATACTTTAATTTCCGTCCACGGGAGTGGAATTTTGAAAGACCCATCAATTCCAGTATGGGCATTTGAAAGACCCATCAATTCCAATGTGGGCCACGTTGGACACCCGTATGAAACGTTCTTCATACGGTAACTTTAAGTGAACACCGACGGGTGTTACACTCGCTATACCCCAGTATAAGTGTGATTAGTCCATTCCTTGATGCATTCTTTCATTCCATCCATTCATGTATTCATTCCATTCAATCATGTATGTGATGCAAGATTTGTTCATAATTCAATTGAATTGATTTGTCCACTATTTGATTGATTATTCAAATATGGTACTTGCTGAGTTTCGACTCACCCTTGCTTTCAATGTTATTTAGGTGATCCACCCTGATGTTGATGATTTTGGGAAGCGAGTAGACCAACACGTTGCACACAGAACATTACTTGATAATTTCATTAATGGTTTCAACTTTGATATTCCTTGATGAGAGGTGGACTGTATTAAGTAATGTTTAAACTTCATATCATGTCGTTCCATGATTAGTTTCTTGATTATTCGCCACTGATGTATTGGCTGCTTTCACCTTGTTATACTGTTATTGATATTTGGATAGATGCATATTGAATCTTATTCCGTAAATTGTTCATTTGTTGTATCCT
The DNA here is from genome assembly GCA_036346395.1 of Hsuehochloa calcarea. Lineage (NCBI taxonomy): Eukaryota > Viridiplantae > Streptophyta > Magnoliopsida > Poales > Poaceae > Hsuehochloa > Hsuehochloa calcarea. The sequence continues at coordinate 37,427,389 of CM070597.1, forward strand.
TAGGTGGCATCTTGGCTTCCGAATAGCCAGGGTATTACACCGTCGAGCACGAGAATGGTTAGCATGTGGTATGAACCGCCCAGATAATCTTAAGGATTTAATCCTATGATGTCCTCCAATTGTAAAACAGTACAACCACAAGTCTATAATGGTGTCGACCTGGCTAACTAATTGGTGTCCACCGGTATGCGCTGCACCATTGGGGGACTCCCCTTCGCCGTGAGCCTACGAGGCTACGGGTTGGGGTATGTGACTTGTGGGACCCTAGGCGTAAGTCGGATGGCGCAAGAGGGGGTCTGGGTAAAGTAGTTGTCGTGTCCCACAGGAGCAAAACCCTACTAAGGTGAAACCTTAGCGGGTGTGGCAAATACCGAGGGATGCCTTGTAAAGGCCTTGTGATAATCTCCCCTTGATCCACATGTCTAAGGAAACGTGTGTACATATCAAGATGATTATCTCTTGTGGGTAAAGATGTACAATCTCTGCATAGAATAAAAATGTTCGAATGTAGTGCCTACTGATTCAAGCGGGCATGTGAGCTTACAAGAGTTAGTTTTATTTCAAAAACTTTTGTGGATGGGTTGAAAAATATGTTGGGCTCACCTAGCCCTTGATTTGGATTTTTCCTGGGCATTCTTACCCCGTGTTGGTAATATGTGGGCATGACCACCATAAAAAATAAGCATAAGGTGGAGGTAGCCTCTGCTGTTATTAATTATTGCACGATTTATCTCTTTAATAAAATGCAGTTTTGTTAAAATTCTAGGTGGTAGGAATTTGTATAATATGATATTTATAAATATTGCTTTACGCAAATAAAAGAACCCGAGCCATCCTTGTTAAGCTTTGCATATATATATAATTGCATCTGTTGTGTTGGCTCGCGAGCATGGTAGTTGTGCTCATCCTCGCTCTTTTTCCCAAACCCTCAGAAACAGGAACCCTAGAGCTTACGACTGCAACGAGGATCCAGAAGTCTGAAGACCCAGGAGTCGTTGAAGCGTAATTTAGTCCTTAGCTATTCTAATCTCACCTCAGTCTAGCTGACTCTGTCGGTTCTTGTGTGCCTCCTATATTGTCCGAGGTTTTCGGATAATATCAAGGCGTACACGTGTTCCCCTGTCACTTGCCTGTGGAGAGATGTGCCCTCACCTCTTTGTTTCTGTTGTTGCTTCCGCTATCTTTTGTAATGTTTTCATTTGGCCTGTTCGGCCCTTATTGTAAAAAAAATTGGCCCGAAGCGGTCTATGTAAACTTTGATGTGTAAATTAATGAATAGAATGATTCTACGCTATGTATGATTTGATTCAGCAATGTGCCTGTGAAGTGCTATCTACTGATCTAGGAAATAGCATAGTGGTTTCACAGAGGAATCCGGATTGAGTAATCTGGGTGCCTACACAGGTCGGAAGGAGGTTTTGACTCCAGGTGGTTAGAAGAAGGTTTCGACTACCTAGTCAGAAGGAGGTTCGACCACAGGTGGTTAGAAGGAGGTTCGACTAGAGGTGGTCGAAAGGAGGTTTCGACTACCTGATCGGAAGGACGTTCAACTACAGTGGTAGAAAGGAGGTTTCGACTACCTGGTTGGAATGAGGTTTCGACTACCTAGTCGGAAAGAGGTTTGACTACCTGTGTTCGAAAGGAGGTTCGACTAGAGGTGATCGGAATGAGGTTTCGACTAGCTGGTCGGAAGGAGGTTTGACTACAAGTGGTCGAAAGGAGGTTTCGACTACCTGGTCGAAAGGAGGTTGGACTACAGGTGGTCGAAAGGAGGTTTCGACTACCTGGTTGAAAGGAGGTTCGACTACAAGTGGTCGGAAGGAGGTTTAACTACAGGTGGTCGGAAGGAGGAAACATAGGAAGCCAGAAGCGGCTCAGACATGGCTTCGCCAGCGGCGAGGAGGACACCGACGGCGGCGGCATGCAAAATAGTGTTAGGGCACAAGGAAGCGATGGTGCTCCAGTGATGTGCCGGCAAAGGCGAGGGGCGCACGGCGTAGAACGTCGTGGGGGAGAATCCAACAATGGTGACGATGTCTCTAGGGAATGGTCGACGGCGACAGAATGCGAGAAGGAAAGAGCTTCAACCAGCGGTGGTAAAGCTTCGATTGTGGAGAAATAAAAACAAGAGAGGATGGTGAATTTGAGGAGGTGGAAGAGGAAGCCAAGGGGCTCATTGTGATGCGGTCGGCGCAGAGGAGGAAGAGCAGCACCTAGTGCTCCTTTTTATAGGGGAGGAGGAGTAGGGGAGAAGGCTCGTGGCATGGGGCGGTGCCCCGGACAGCATGGCTGATGAGACAGCGGGGTGGAGGTGACGCGCGCGGACGCGGATGGGATGGGGCAGAGCAGAGGGCGGGTGAGGGAGGAGACGGGGTGGCGAGGCGTGGCGGGGTCAACAGGAGTAGGTGAGGGAGGAGACAGGGCAGAGACGGAGAGGACAAGGCGTTCAATGCATGCGGAAAACAGGGAGGAAAATCCACTAGCGATGACGACTTTTTGTCGGCCGTGACGCTGCGCGGATGCATCTCGGCATGGGCTCCCAACGGGAGGAAGACAACGGGGAGGTGCGGTCGACAGGTGGGGACCACCGAGCGGTAAGAGAGGGAGGCGGCTGGTGCGCTGGAGTGAGAAATGGGCCGGCTTGGAAGATTGGACCCAAATCGATTTTTTGGATTTTTAAGGATTTAATAGTTTCAGAATTGCAACAATTGAATTAGTTTTTTTAGAAAATAGCAAAAAAAAGTTTAAAAATTTAGGAAAAATTCACAGAAATTTCCTAACCTATTTTGAACTTAATAAAATTATTCTCAACTTAAAGTTGACTCTTATTTTTGCATATAACTATTTTTAATTTTTGAAAGATAGGAAAATATTTTTAAATACCAGAAGATTCAAGAACTTACATCTGTTTTTCTTGTTAACTTTAAATTCAAAGTAAAGCCAGAAACTAAATAAACTTTATTTTTTGACTTTTAAAATATAAAAATCGAGAAAAATAATAAAACTCTTTTGAAACTCAAAACATTTATTAAAATAATAATTTTATAATTTTAATTTTGATAACAGAACCTTAAAATATTACTCCCGAGAGTATATACTCACTCTTCCCTACCGTCGATCAACTTTGAGATGTCCACTGTCTAAACGGGGTCTTCCCGTTAACGGGTCATGCATCCGATGGAAATGATTAAAATACTAATTAATTACCATCTATGCGGAACTACTCCATTATAACTAGGGAAGGTGCACTACATGCTGTTTGTTACGTTGTGCATGGGAGTCTCGGAGACCTGGCATTTTGGTATGTCGTCGGTAGGAGTATATACTTCTATGTGTTTAATTTTTTTTATTGAGTTTTCATGGCTAATCATCGTATGTTAACCAAAAAGGTACATGCTATACTAAGTTATCACTGGTCTTCCTTCAGAAAAGATTATATGGTGGTTTTAGAAAAGAGTATATCGGCTATGCAAAAGAAGTATGTTCTCAACAGAGAAGAAGTATGTTCGATATCAAAAGATAAAACAAGTACGTTCACTGTAAAAGGACATACGTGTCATACTAGTTAAACTGAATGCTTCGTATACCACCGAAATTTGAATTATATGAATCTCGAGTATCAAGAGTTAAGTGTAGTAGAACTAAATTTTGCTCTATTTGACAAGACCAGTATGACATTTCCATTTTAGATTAGTACAAGGAGGTGCATAAAGGACACAATTAGTTAGCAGAACAATATATTCTTGCAAATAAGAATATAAATTTAGTCTTGCAAATATTAGAAGAAAGTAAGGTACAACAAACCAAAGGTGTCCAAAACAGTAATTATATCAAAGAAGAAGTCTCTTTAATATATAAGAAGTTAGATTCAAGTTCCATCTTACTAAAAAGGAAGCTGTTAGACCTTCAGAAAGCTTGAAAGACTTAGATCAAGAAGTCTTTAAAATTAAGAATTTGCTAGAGGAAGTTAAAACCCTAGTTCTCTCTTAAATTGTATGTCAGAATATATTAAAGCCTTACAAGAAACAGAAAAGTGCCTTGAGCATCCGATAGGTTTCTCAAACTACGAATCACCCAAAGAAGATTCTAAAATCATTATAAGACAAAATAATACCATCCTCCAAATATTAGTCCAGATCTTGAATAAAATCAATACTGAAGAAAGAAGTAAGGAATTAGTACTAGCCTTGTAATACCCCGGAAACGAAAAGAGTAAAGAATCGAATCGAGTAATTTGAATGGAAGCCGGGGAAAGAAAAGACAATTAAAGGAGTAAAAATTCCTGAAAAATAAAATGAGTTTTCCATAAACTCGACAACCTGGCTCGGGCCACGGCCGAGAGGGGCCCATGTGGTGGCCGGCCATAAGGGGGGTTCCACCCCAAACCCTAAACTCCACATTTCTCTCCCCTCCCCTTTGGAGCCGCCGCCCCCTTCCCTCTTGCTGCACCTCCTTGTACGTCAATTTTGGGTAAGATTCGTTCGTTTTCTGTCCTGTCCATCTCTCAGAAAGTTGTAGGTATTGTTCTTAGTTTTCCATAGCCACCGAGATCACGTGATTCCGCCTTACGGTTTAGGAGATATGATTTTTTTTTAGTGCGCGCTGTTCTGTCTGTCTAACGAGAAGGATCTGTCGGTTTGATCCTAGGTTTTGATTTAGTTAGAGGCATTTTCAGAACCTCCACCCAAATAAGTTATTGTAGCCCTTTAAATTATCTTTCAAAGCTGATAAAGATCATCTCCATTGGATCTGTATAATGAAAGTTATGATATTTTCTTTACCACTATTCTGAATTCTGGGCAGATAAATATTAGTATTTTCATCTATTGTTTAGACTACTGTAGAGGCCGAATCTGGGGTTTTGCCCTTCTATAGTTTTATTTCTGGGAACGTTAGCTTTCTTTTGGCACCGAGATCAGGAAAATCAGATCTGTAGTTTGGGAGATATGAATTTTTTATTACGAACTGTCCGGTCTGTCTGAAAACTGAAGTCCGTAGGTTTGTCCCTCGGTTTTGTTCAAATTAGGGGCCGAATCAGAACTTTCACCCAACTAAGTTATTTTAGCCCTTAAAATTATCTTTCCAAGCTGATAAGAATCATTCTCATTGGATCAATAGGTTGAAAGTTACGCCGTTTTCTTTATCTCTAATTTGTATTCTGGACAGACGTAGATGGGTTGTGTTTAGCTGATAATTAGCCCTCTGTTTTGGCCGAATCAGGGGATTCTGCCAACTAATGTTTTGTAGCCTGATCTGTTAAGATTCAGTGAGCATTGGTTTCAGGTCTTTTAGAGTTACAGATAATTAATGGTGAATTTTCTCGTACCGCTGCTCGTAAGGGTGAAATCAATCAATAGTTTATTTTCATTTTGGGTCTATGCGGTATATTGGATAGTCAGGGGTTATTGTAGAACACCGGTAGCAGTGTTATGTCGTTGTTTTTATTTTGGGAACATGCTTGTGTAGGCGGCGAGGCATCATGTGTGGGAACACCTCCGTTGCCTATTAACGAGTCACAACGCGAAAGGCAAGTACTGTATGTTAACTGGTGTTGAATTCAAAGGAATGCATAATGATATGTTGTTTACATGAATGTTCTTGTGCTTTGTTCATGGTGTTGATATACTGCAAGTGACTAGTGTGGCCTTATTGGTACATTATGTTGAGTGTGAATACATACTTATACTTGTTTACACGTGGTTGAATGCCATGTGTCTTTTCCACTAATGTGTGTTATTCATTCATACCATGAGAAATCATCATGTTCATTCATAAAATTCATTATGACCACTAAGTGGATTCTTTTGGTAAGTCCCATCAATTCCAAGATGGGCATTTGAAAGACCCATCAATTCCAAAGATGGGCATTTGAAAACCCACCATTCCAATGTGGGTAGTGTTGACCACCATTCCAATGTGGCAACTTGGACACCGTATGAAACGTTCTTCATACGGTGATTGGGTCCCGTGCTTTGTGAAGTACGGGCTTAAGTGAACACCGACGGTGTATCACTCGCTATACTGCAGATATGCAATCGATAAGTCCATACCTTCAATGCATTCTTACATTTCATCCATTCATGTATTCATTCCATACGTACATGTATGTGTTCCAATAATTGTTCGTAATTCAACTGAATTGTGTTGTCCACTCCATGCTTGATTATTCTTGTTTAGTACTTGCTGAGTCTTGACTCACCCTTGCTTTGTATGTTTTAATTAGGTAATTGAGGAGGACGACAAGATGATTTGATGGGGTAGTTCTAAGACACTACACTTCACTTTTATCCAATCGAACAATTATTCTTGCCATTCACCAAGTCAAATTGTTGAAATAAGTTCAGTTGTAATAATCCTATGTTAGTATCGTTTGACTGTTCGTGGTATTATGACCGTTTATCCATTCTTTACCATGATTCTAGTGATCGTTCATTGTCTTTCCTTAGGAATTTATGTTGATTTAATCTGGATAATCTAGTTTTAATGCTATGCTTAGTAGTTTGATAGGTTTGCGTGACATTTTGGCTTCCGAATAGCCAGGGTGTTACAACAACTTTGCAAATATAATATCAAATATTATTATAGCAGAAGATCCAGAGTTAGGATATACTACACTACAAAATGAAAGACTAAGAGAAATAGAGAAATTAACAATAAAAAATTGGAAAGGTATAAAAGAATTTTCACAACATTATTTATATAATGCCACTACTAAACAAGGATATAATAGAAGTGTAGTTAAAAGATATTTCAACAAATTACCTGATCCTTTAGGAAGTATAATATTCGATGAATATAAGAAAGAAACTGAAGGAGCTGTTATAAATATATCTCAAGCCATAACTTTTGTATTTAAACATTTAAAAAAGATTTGCACAAATATACAATCCCAAAGATCTATGAAATATTCAGATTACAATTTCTGTAACAAGATAGTCCAAATACTTTTAACATATGGAGAAGAAAGGTCAATGAAATACCATAAACCTAAACATAAAGGTTATAATAAATTCAAGACAAAGAAAAGATTTTTTCTAAGAAGATCAGATAATAAAGCTCCATATTTGCATAAAAGAAATGTTAGGCGCTATGATCCTAGAAAAAATTATGAAAAGACATGTAGGTGTTTTATATGCAATTCACCTTAACATCTCAGTACAACTTGTCCAAATAAAGATCAAAAGAGATATTCTAGTAAATATGAAGAACAAGAAAGAGTCTTAATAGTAGATAGCTTAAATGAAAATATATTAGTTTGCAATGATAACATAAAGGATGATGAGTCAATATATTCAATAATAGAAACAGAAGAAATTGAGAATAATGAAGAAGATTATGAGTCAAGTACTGAAGAACTAGAGTTAATAGATGATTTAGCTGGATTAAAGGTAGAAATGATGGAACAAGTAAGTTGTGAACATGATTGGATTAAAGAAAAAGGAGATTATAATATAAAATGTGCCTTTTGTCAATATTATCCAAGTCAAGAAAATAGAGCTACTTGTAGTATATGTTTAAAACAAGCATGCTCTGAATGCTTAAAATTAAAAAAATCAAAGTTGGAGAAAAGAAAAAGAAAATAGAATCGAATGATAAAATATTATCTAGTGGAGTTAGAATTCTAGAAAATAGGATAAATAATCTAGAAGCAGAATTAGGAGAATTAAAAAATCACTTAATCTCTAAAGAGTCTCAAGAAGAAAATATTATACAAAATACTAAGTTCAAAGAACAAATAATAATTTTAAAAGATAGCAAAAGGGATAAAATAATTCAATTTGAAGATGCTATAAGAAGTTTTGGTACTAAATATGTGGTTAAATTACCTTTTAGAGATATATCAGGAATAAGAATTCCAGTACAGGTAAAGTTAAAGCCAAATATTACTTACAAAATATTAGCATTAGTAGATACAGGATGTACAAAAAATATCATCTATGATAAATATTTCATAACATGTCATGATATAGTTCAAACAATAGATGATGATAAAGCAGAAATATATACAGATATGTCAGGAATAAAAAAGATCCATAATCAATTGGCATAAAATATTAAAGTATACATAAATGGTACAAAATATATAATTGATAAAATTACAATAAGAGATTTATCAATGATAAATGAAGACATGATAATCGGTCTTAGGTTTTTACAACAATCTCTGCATACTACAATTATACATGAGCATGGCATTACATTAATTCCTCATCAAAATGATATTCCATATAACTCAGAAGCGCGAAAGCGTGGTGAGACACCTCCACATTTTCCACATTCAAATCCAAATAAGTGTGTGTCCAAACCTCAAAGTAAAGAAAATCTCATCATACACTCTGAAATAAAAGATGAGCTTAGCACATATAGAGAAGAATATAATATAATGAATACTAGTGAAGACCATATTGGGTTACAATCATTTGCACCCAATTGGGATAAAGATATAAAGTCTAAAAAAGAATTAGAAAGGATTGTTCAAAGAATGGAAGATAACAAATTATCTATGAATTATCAAGATAATGGCTAACTTGCTATTATGCTTATTCATTTTGCAGGTATGAAGAAGACAGTACCAATTTCAAAATACCTTGAAATTCCAGAATATTCTGAATTTTTAGAAATAAAACATTTTATATGTGATATTTAAAGGAAGAATGCCAGGAATTTATATATCATCTGAAGAGTTATTGTCTCAAAATATAAATTCAAAGATAACATAAATATCTTAGAAAAAATATTCAAATATTGATGAAGCATTAGCACAATCTAGAAATATAATATGAATAGATTATTATATGGAGTCAGCTGCTAAAGTTCATATTCAAAATTATAGAAAAACAAAAATAAGAAAATTGCAGAGTCTAAACCTTTGGAAAATATACAAGAAGAAGAAACATCCAAAGGATATAAATGTAAAGAATATTCAGTCAAAGAGGCAAGCCCATTAGACAAATCATATATAGACTCAAAGATAAATGAAAAATTTAATATAATATATTCACAATGGAAGATAAATATCAAAGAAGACTTACTAAAAGAATTAAGAGCCGAATATAATATTCGTAGCCACAAAAATAGAGAGAGAGATTCCACAAAAAATTCCTACAGCAAAACAGCCCATGAAATACTCATTGCAAGATTTAGCTTCAAGACCAATCAAACCATATCTTGCTTAGGCCCAGATATCTTACCAATTGTTTGGGGAAAATTCCAAGAGAGACAGATGAGTGTATTTTTAGAACTCCAAAAATATTTTCTCGACTTATACGAAGGAAGAGAAATTAATCCCAGCATTAATGTCAGCATTCATACTTTGCCAATTCTCCACCTTGATGACCACAAGATCTACAAGCCATACCACAATTATATAATATTAAAAGCTAGGATAGACCTCAAAACTTTCCAAACAATACATACACAAACCCACAAACAAATTTCTCTACAAAGCATCATAGATCATGGTCTAGTCTATGTCATTTATGGCACACTAGATCAAATTCTCCGATCAGATCTTGGGATTGCAATCAAAGAAGCTTGCAAGAAATTATGCCCTCTTAAGAATAGATACAAAATTAATTTCTACTCTATTCCTCCAAAGTTCACATTACCACTACGACCGGCAATACATGATGTTTATATTCTCAATGGGTGTTTCAACTTCATGCATAGAAGCTGGATTGGTGTGTTAACAGAAGAACAGAAAATTTGCTTTTCCCAAAACCATATCTTAGATGAAATTGAAGGAACATTATCTGCTCCAATGATCGTAGATGAGATTCCACAAAAAATTCCTACAGCAAAACAGCCCATGAAATACTCATTGCAAGATTTAGCTTCAAGACCAATCAAACCATATCTTGCTTAGGCCCAGATATCTTACCAATTGTTTGGGGAAAATTCCAAGAGAGACAGATGAGTGTATTTTTAGAACTCTAAAAATATTTTCTCGACTTATACGAAGGAAGAGAAATTAATCCCAGCATTAATGTCAGCATTCATACTTTGCCAATTCTCCACCTTGATGACCACAAGATCTACAAGCCATACCACAATTATATAATATTAAAAGCTAGGATAGACCTCAAAACTTTCCAAACAATACATACACAAACCCACAAACAAATTTCTCTACAAAGCATCATAGATCATGGTCTAGTCTATGTCATTTATGGCACACTAGATCAAATTCTCCGATCAGATCTTGGGATTGCAATCAAAGAAGCTTGCAAGAAATTATGCCCTCTTAAGAATAGATACAAAATTAATTTCTACTCTATTCCTCCAAAGTTCATATTACCACTACGACCGGCAATACATGATGTTTATATTCTCAATGGGTGTTTCAACTTCATGCATAGAAGCTGGATTGGTGTGTTAACAGAAGAACAGAAAATCTGCTTTTCCCAAAACACCAATCATGATAATTGGAGATCTTTCATATAAGCCACAGAAATCATAGAAAGTATCTTCTCAGATACGACATATCAGATGTTTTTCAGAACAAAATAATGAAGATATGGTGTGGTGGATACAAGGGAATTCTATACAACGGCATCGGAAGAATAATAAAACCAGATTTTGGTGAAGACACTTCCATCAGAAAAGAATACAAGCAAATATTAGGTTATCATATGATGATCCAACCTGATGAAATTGAAGGAACATTATCTGCTCCAATGATCGTAGATGAAGATAATGAGTAAAAAAAAATCCTCTGTTTCAATGGCGACAAAAAGGACATCCTCCTCGACAAAGAAGAATGACGACAGAAGACTATCATCTTCGGCAAGGAAAATATCTGCAAGGACAATAATGGAGTACCATCTATTGCTACAAATTATTCAGTCAAACATCCATCATGACTAAGAAGAATTCAAAAAATCCATCATGACTTAGAAGAATATATTTCACAAGGCTCCAACCACCTAATCAAAGGGGAAGAAGCATTGAGAAAAAGTATTCATCCTCTTGGCACTATAAAAGGAGAAGACTACAAGCTCAAAAAAAGGAGGGGAAGAAAGAAAGATGAGAAGAAACACGCATAAGAAGGAATACACAACGAAGAAACCAAAGCAAGAGTAGGAAAGTAGCTTTCATTCTACAGGATTAGCCAAATTAGACAAAACCTCTTCCTGAGAAGAAAGTTGTGATCCTATTCCATGATAAAGACACATATCTACTCCTAAACACCCAATTAGCCACTAAGCCTAATATTTCTCTAAGTGTGTTTAAGAGAATGAAGCTACTGTAAAATATCCAAGCCACGTGTATAATATTATCTACATGAGGTAAAGTTCTGTTTTTATTGTAGTCGGGTTTCCCGAAAGGGAAAACCATATGTACGTTAGATTTGTGGAAATAAAGTAGTTTTTCTTTATCTCGTAGATTTTCTTTGGCATATTCATATGAGGAAAGGTTTTATGCTAGGGACCCTATAGGAGAAACCTCAGGGGTAGTTCCGTAAATTCCCCCTCAAGAGTTAGGGTGGTGTGAATAATAGACCGTAGAGAAGTGTTCCCTTCGGGTGGAACTGCCTGGGGAGACGATAAATTTTTTCCTTATATGGTTATGGCTTAGAACGTCTAGGGAAAAGATTAGTTACTTTTGAAGCAAATTTAGCAATAAATATGGTGAGTACCGAGTAGGATAAAACAACTACTGTTGCACAAACCGGCCGAATATTGATTTCGCCAACCTGCAAAAGATCCTAAATTAAGTCATATACTATTCACAAATACTATTCACAATACTATTCATAATCAGAATATTATTCAAGAATACTGTGAACGAATATCAGGGACGAATATTGGACGAATATTTCGGATGAATACTATTTATAATACTATTCATTAAATAGTAACAGAGAATATTACTGAATATATATCACACAAATATCAAGGACAATATTTGTGATATAGATATACTTTTGAATATATATTCCGAATATCAAAGTCAGTCTTGGTGACTTATATACTTGAATATATATCTTTCAAATACCATATACTCTTGAATATTTGAATCTCTTATATTACTCAATATCATTCTGAATCTTTATATTCTGCAATTTTATTTTTTGAATTTTATTTCTTAATATTCAGTCTTTTATATTTCGAATTTTATATTTAGTCTTTAATATATATATATATATATATATATATATATATATATATATATATATATATATATATATATATGCTTTAAAATTTTACCTTTCTGGTATTATTAATTTTATTTTGAATAGTATATCAAAACCGCCTCAAAGCAAACCTCTTCCTAGTATCATATACACACACACACACACGCGCGCGCGCGACGCGTGCGCGCACGCGCCCAATACCAGAATGTCTCGTTCTAAGATCTAAACCGCTCTTCAGAATGGTATTGGAAAGTATGATCCCAATAGGAAAGTGTGTGCTTGCTTCCACCAGGTCGTGCTGTCCTAGCGGTCACAATTTCAGGCATGTGCAAATGGACGCATTCATACGTATGTTGTGTCGTGTGTACGCTTAACTATCGAGTTTTTTTTAAATAATATTTTTAAATTTTTGTTATAAAACTAGGTGATCTCTTTTTTTTAAAAAAATAAAAATAGATTCCTGTCGCCAGTTTATCTACGCGACAGGCGTCTCTCACTAGTTGAACTGGCGACAGGGACTCTAAACAGTGGGATTAAGTTCTTGGCGCTAATTCAACTAGCGACTTGAATCTATTTTTTTTTGAAATATAGCAAATTATCTTTTAAAAATTATAAAAAAAATTTGTGTAGCCTCTCAGCATAGTGTGCTTACTTGTGTACTTTTTTTTAATCATTTTATCCATTCTGAATTGTTCGCTAAATTTTTATTAAGTATACTATTTGTAGGAATTTTTAAATATACAAAATAAGATTAAAAAAATATGATTTTTAAACGCTCCTTACGTATTGTAATTGATTCTGTATATGTTTTAAAATTATCTCAAAAATTCTGAATTTAGGTTTCCGATACAATGTACTTGATTGTGTAATCCCTTAATTGTTGAGACAATTTTAGAACATATAAAATTATAGAAAAATTATACAATCAATCACACTATGTGAGGAGCGTTCACAAAAAAATTCATAATTTTTGAACCTTATTTTGTATATTTACAAACTTCTATAACAATATACTTAAATGAATATTAGAGAAAAGTTCAGAACATGTAAAATTATAAAAAATTACACAAGTAAGAACACTACGTTGGAAGGCTACATAATTTTTTTTTATAATTTTTTGAACTCATTAGCTATATTAAAAGATTCCTAAGTTCCACCTAGCCCCAGTGTTTAAAGTCCATGACGGCAGGAGCCTATTTTGTAATTTTTTAAGGTAATTATGTAGTTTTGTAAATAATAATAATAATAAATTATTATTATTTTTTAATAAATTTCTTAACAACCTGTAATGAGGAAATTTTACGACAAGGCCAAAAAGGCGCAAAGAAACTTGCACCGGACTCAACCCGGGGGTGGGGATCCGTCAAACCGACCGACGCACCCACCAAATTGTGCGTTAGCTAGCTGACCACTATACGAGGCGATGGGGTACATCGCCACCTTCTTCCACCACCCAACCCTGAAAACGCCATCCGAGGCGGCGAGCCAACCCGACCCCCAGATAATCCAGATCTCCTCCTGTCCCTCTCTCTATTAAGCAGCAAGCAAAGCGCCACTCCCGACTCTCAGATCTCTCCGTCCCTTCCCCTCGCCTCCCTCGTCAACGCCGCCCGACGAGAGCGATGGCACCGCCGGCCGCGGCCGCGGCCTCGGCTCTCCTCCTCCTGGCCTTCGCTGTGGCCGGCGTGTTCTCCGACGGCTCGGACCACCGCTACAAGGCCGGCGAGCCCGTCCTGCTCTACGCCAACAAGGTCGGCCCTTCCACAACCCCAGGTGAGGCCTCTCCCCTTAGATCCCCGTGCCCCGCACCGGTTTGCGCGCGTGCGGGGATCTGATCCGTCGTATTCGTGCGGGTGGGAGCGGGAGCGTGCTCTGGATTGTTTGCGTCCGATCTCGGGGCGGAATGAGTTGGGGGTTTACGTTCATATGATCAACACCGACTAGTTTTGGAGATCTAGCAGAGCATGGTTTGAGTTTTGGTGGGAATCGGGTGGAATCGCAACTGATTTAGTACACGTCGGATCTTCTCGTAGGGTTTTGTTTTAGAAAGCGTCGGTTTGTATTGGTTTTAGCGCAAATTCTTGATGTAATGAACCCTTTATCTTTTTGTCTGCGGCTGTGAATCCATTGTCGTTAGGAATCGGATCTGTTTGTAAAGTAGAAATTTTTTCTTCGAGACTACTGTATCGTTACGGAAACGCCATTCTCATGCCGCCTTCCTTTTCCTTGCAGTGAGACATATCGGTACTTTGACCTGCCTTTCTGCTCTCCAGGTTAGTTCGTCATGATTTCCCCTCGTCATCGTTTGCCTGGTGATAAGTACTTTCTTAAACTGTGGTTTACTAATAGATGTTCTTAATTACAGAGAAAGTGAAGGAGAAGAGCGAGGCTCTCGGCGAGGTCCTCAATGGGGATCGGTTGGTTGATGCACCTTACAAGCTCGATTTCCGCGTGGATCATGATTCCAAGCCGGTTTGCTCAAAGAAGCTCACCAAGGAGGATGTAGCCAGGTTCCGGAATGCAGTAGCTAAGGATTACTACTTCCAGATGTACTATGATGACCTCCCACTGTGGGGGTTCATTGGTAAGGTGGATAAGGGTGGCAAGGCGGACCCAAGCGAGTGGAAGTATTACCTATACAGGCACATTATCTTTGACATCCTCTACAACAATGACCGGGTGATTGAGATCAATGTGCACACTGACCAGAGTGCACTGGTTGACCTGACGGAGGACAAGGAGGTTAATGTGGAGTTCCTTTACTCAGTCAAGTGGAAGGAGACACCTACACCATTTGAGAAGAGGATGGAGAAGTATTCCAGTTCCTCGAACCTTCCACATCACCTGGAGGTTCATTGGTTCTCGATTATAAACTCTTGTGTTACAGTCCTCCTACTGACAGGATTCTTGGCCACAATCCTCATGCGAGTACTGAAGAACGATTTTGTCAAGTAAGGGTCTACCATCTTCATTTGTTTGTGGATCGCTATTTCTCACTGAAAGTAATGGTTTCTATTATAGATATGCTACAACACTTCAAAGTATTTTATTTCTCCCTGTATTGCCATACATAACAATAAAAACACAATCTTGAGTCATAGGCTTTGTTTTGTTCTTGGTTCTTACTGCGAGCCAGGTACTAATGATGCATGTACATGAACATCTCAGTTATTGTTCATTCATCTGGCAATTTACCCTGAATGTTCTCTTGCATCTATTGTTCTATTCATTCTGCTAACTCCTGAATTGGTACTTCCAGTCCCCATTTAATCCAGTATGTTCTGGAGCTGAGAAAAATTACTGTCCCTAGATCCTAATTAGAAAAAAAAAAAACTAAAGGCTGCCCTTCAAGTTTTCTCTGTAGTTACTTTTGCTCAAGTTGATATCTTTTCGTATGACTGGTTTGCATCTCAGTTGGGCAAGTTTCTCAAATAATGTGCAATTATATTACCTTTATAGCATTGCCACGAAAATGTTTGCTCAAAATGCAAGTATGCAACATATTGATTTATCACTTTTTTTTACATTATTTTGACCTGTGTTTCCTCTTTAATAATGATATTCTGCAGTTGAGATTGTAGGTCAATGCATGACGCAGAAAGTAGTATTGTTGTTTGAAATGAATATTGACTCATTAAAGAAAGTTTATGATACCGAGCTCTTACTTCAAGACATATTCAGATTTTGCCACCCATTATATTATGTTATTTTGCGATGGTTGAACTGTGATGTCCTCATAACTACATTTCTTCTCTATATATCTGAACATTGTCTTCATTTGAAGGTATGCCCATGATGAGGAGGCAGCTGATGACCAAGAAGAGTCTGGATGGAAGTATATCCATGGTGATGTCTTCCGGTTCCCCAAGAACAAGTCATTGTTTTCGGCTGCTCTTGGCACAGGAACTCAACTGTTTGCTCTGTAAGTGCTGATGGTTTTTTAGCCATTTATACTATTATAATATTTTGCATAATAAAAATTATTCCACCAATTATTCCCTTTGACTTGCAGATATCTAATGATCTTATTTGGCACATTGCAGCACAACCTTTATATTCCTGCTTGCACTTGTTGGAGTGTTCTACCCTTACAATCGTGGTGCACTTTTTACTGCATTGGTTGTCATCTATGCACTCACTTCAGGAATTGCTGGGTACATTGCAACCTCTTTCTATTGTCAGCTAGAGGGAACAAACTGGGTATGTGCTGCCTTTATTTATAAGATATCCCTAGGCACTTGTATTATGTTAAGATTATAAATTCGAAGGCATGGATTATATTTGTTATAGTACTAATGCTGCCATTTTATGTTTATCTTCCCAGGTGAGGAACTTGCTATTGACAGGATGCCTGTTTTGTGGACCTCTCTTCCTGACATTCTGTTTCTTGAACACTGTTGCTATTGCTTATAGTGCAACAGCAGCATTGCCTTTCGGCACTATCTGTGTCATCGTGCTCATCTGGACCTTAGTTACATTTCCTCTACTAGTTTTGGGAGGTATTGCCGGTAAAAACAGCAAAACTGAATTCCAAGCTCCTTGCCGTACCACCAAGTACCCTAGGGAGATTCCTCCACTTCCGTGGTACCGGAGAACAATTCCACAGATGGCTATGGCCGGATTTTTGCCTTTCAGCGCCATATATATCGAGCTCTACTACATCTTTGCTAGTGTTTGGGGCCACAGAATTTACACCATTTACAGCATTCTCTTCATAGTCTTCATCATCCTCCTTATCGTCACTGCCTTCATTACTGTTGCACTGACATACTTCCAGCTTGCTGCTGAAGACCATGAGTGGTGGTGGAGGTACAGTCATTTCCTTTCTCTATTTTGCTTTTGAATGATTACTTATAGGGAAGTGTTGAGAGTTTCAATTGCAATAATTCACTACTAGTCTACGTATTATACTAGCCATGCTGCTTTAAATTTGTGTAATTTAGTTTTTGTGAGAGCACAAAGCACTACTATTTTTATTTTTTATTTTTTGTTTTGTAATTTACCTGGTGGTGACAGTGGCTCTGCCGTTACATCTGCAAACTGGTAGCATTTATTCCGTCTAGTGACAGTGGCTCTGCCGTTACATCTGCAAACTGATAGCATTTATTCCGTCTAGTGACAGTGGCTCTGCTGTTACATCTGCAAACTAGAAGCATTTATTCCGTCTATGTAAAAGTATACTGACGGTTTAATTGGTATGGTGTATTCTACTGTCAGTTTGGTCTTTGCTTCAATTATTGTCTGTTAGCTCATCTTACACATAGATTTCCTGGCCTGTCTTTCCTTATTTCCGTAGTTTGGCATTGGAGTTGCAGGTTACTAAAGTATCATCTTACTGAAGTTTTAGTACTGGACAATTATGACATGTTCTAAGGCCGTTAGAGGGTTATGTTATGCTGAACAATTTTTTAAAATTTTCTTTCCTTTCTCTAACACAGGTCATTCCTGTGCGGAGGATCAACTGGACTTTTCGTCTACGGCTACTGTCTGTACTACTACTATGCGCGATCGGATATGTCTGGCTTCATGCAGACATCTTTCTTCTTTGGATACATGGCCTGCATCTGCTATGCATTCTTCCTGATGCTGGGCATGGTGGGTTTCCGCGCTGCCTTGTTCTTTGTTCGTCACATATACAAATCCATCAAGTGTGAGTAAACTGTTGTTAGAGGATGAAGAGCAGCAGAGTTGTAGTCCTTTTTGGTGCCACTAAGAAATCCCAGTATAGAAAAGGTTAGCTCTTGCGCGCAACAGGAAGCAACTAGAGATTGCCATGTTTCAGACTAGGCCATTATTTATAGGAACAGGTAATGAACCTATAAATTTGTTCTCTTTTTGTGCGACTGCTGTGATAAATCGTCGTTTCTTTCGTCCCATGTATTATCTCCCTGTGACATCCAGACAGTACTACTTTGTTGAACGTCTGTGAGTTATGTCCTATTTCCTAAGGCGGAATAACAAAAGTGTAGAGATGGTGCCTCCAGAAGGGCATGTCCACGGTCCACTTGTACTGTTATACGTGTACACATTCCTTTCTTGTTATATATTGTCAAATGTTGAAATAGGTCCATTTTTTTTGTACCAAGATGGTGAAATATCTAGACTGTAATATAGTTGCGCACTCTTCGCTGTCTGTCGCTGGTTTGCAAATTGCAATGGTGGCAAGAAAATGACTAGCATGAAAGCGACTATAATGCCATGTAGTGGCAAAATACCTCTGTGAGTTCTCTTGTTTATCTGTTCCTGCGGTATGTTCCTCATCTAGAGGATGACGTTAGCATAAATCACTTGTGTTCAAATTTATGCGCGATCACTGGAGGATATCGCCATTACCTAGTGCCATTCTAGACTTGCTCGGATTGAGATTTGTTTCGATTCATATAATTTAGTACAGTTACATATATTTTTTTGACAATGGAAAACCCAGTTTTAATATAAAGCAAATAAGGTTTCAACAAAGAAGAAAGACAGTTAACAGGCTGGGATTACCAATTTACAAGGCAGAACATAGTAATAGAATCAACGAACTACAAAAGCTATTACAACCAGGCGTCAAACGGAAACTGATGAGCAAAAGTGTTTAACCCAATCTTCAAAAGACGCCAAGAAGGAATCTAGGATGCTTTGGTCAACCCCTTTGAAATCACTTCAATAGGTTGCTTAGAAAATGGTTTTTCAATCGTCATTTTGTTCCTAACTTTTCAGAGATACTAAGTAAAATCTACAAAACTAAACAAAGCAACATTACAGTTATTAGCCACCTTCCTCTCCAAACAATTAAGTTAGAAATCATCTAATAATTTTGGAATACGCTCCCAACTTAATACCTTTTTCACACAAAACCAAGCAAGTTTTGCCAGAACATAAGAGAACAAGACATTCAATACTTTCTTCACTTCCACAAAGGATACAACTCTCATCCCCTTTCCAACCTTTAGACCTGAGTTGATCAAAAGTTTGAACACTGTTAAGGTAACTAAGTCATATAAAAATCTTGACTTTTAAAGGAATCTTACTTTTCCACCACTCCTGTAGTTTCCTACTAACTACCCCCCCCCCCCTAAAAAACAAAATGACTGTACAAAGATTTGACAGAAAAACACATGTTTTCTCAAAACACCAGATAACTTTGTCCATTCCCCCCCCCCCCATCCATAATAGAGTTTTTCACAAGATTCTATTGCAAAACCACAATTTCTAAGGAACTTAATCTGCCAGACCTTCTCAGAACAACAATTAGCCACATTAATATCAGGAGATTGACAAATCATGAAAAGCTTGTCAAATTGAACCTTCAGAAGACAGTTACCAAACCACACATCACCCAGAAAGAGACATTGCAACCATTACCAATATGAAATCTGGCACCCAAATTAAACAAAATTTTCACTCTTTGTAAACTTTTCCAAAATTGACAACCTCTCAAAGGACTAGTATCTCAGAAAAAGCCCCCAAGAAAATATTTAGCTTTAAGAATTCTAAACCAAAGCTCATTAGTAGCTATATAAATTTTCTAAATCCATTTAGCTATTAAACACTCATTCATTACCCTTGTGTTAATAACTCATAAACCTCCTAAATCTGTAGGCCTGCACACAGCCCCCCATTTCACCATGCGATATCTAAATATGTTACTAGAACCCCTCTAGAAAAATCTGGACCTAATAGTGTCCATTTTTTATGAGCCTCCTCATTAAGTCTATAAAAACCCATAGTGTAAGTAGGTAGACTACTCAAGCTACTGTTCACTAAAATCAGCCTTCCACCAGAAGACAGAAGGTTACTTTTCCACTTATCCAACCCCTTTCTTAATTTGGTAATCACCTTATCAGTTGCCCTATCTCGAAGATGTTTGTCTCCAACCAAAATGCCTAAGTAAGTAAGAGGTAAGTGGGCTAATTTACAATTCAAAATGTCTGCCACTTTCGAAGCCTCTACAAGACTCACCCCCAATACAAAAACTTCACTTTTGTGGTAATTGATTTTCAAACCAGACATCCACTCAAAACAATAAAGCAAAAACTTCATATTAAGAAGGTGTTCCTCTTCGCAGTCAATAATGATCATTGTATCATCTGCATATTGAAGAATAGGAACCCCTTCTGGAATCAAATGAGAAATTACACCCCCCTGATCAAACCTTTTCTCTGGGCTGATTCTATAATAGCTGCTAAAGCATCTGCAGCCAAATTGAACAGAAAAGGAGAAAGGGGATCCCCCAGTCTAAGACCTCTGTAAGTATTAAAATAGGGACCAACCTCACCATTAATATTGATACTAACATTACCACCTCTAACTGGTCTCATAACCATTTGAATCCACTTATCAGGAAAAACCCTTCTTCACCATCACTTCCTCCGAGAAATTCCAATGAATTTTGTCATAAGCCTTCTCAAAGTTAAGTTTCTGAATCACCCCTTTTTCCTTGAATGTCTAAGCTCGTGGAAATTCTCATGCAGAGAAATCACCCCATCTAAAACATTTCTACGCTTAATAAAGGCGGATTGACACTCATTGATGATTTTATCAACAATGTCCCCCAGTCTGTTAGCTAAAATCTTAGTCAGAATTTTGAAGCTAACATTCAATAGACAGATGGGCCTATAGTGCTTAATGCTATTAGCTTCCTTGAGCTTGGGAATTAAGGTAATAACTCCAAAGTTTAGTCTTTTCAAATCCAACTCTCCTTTAAAGAAATCTTTAACCAAAGCCAGAAATTGAAATTTAATAGCCCCCCAAAATTCTTTATAAAACAAATAAGGAAAACCATCAGGGGCAGGAGCATAATTAGATGGTAACTCTTTTATTACTTTCCAAACTTCCACCTCAATAACCTCTTGAACCAAAAAGGCGTTATGTGATATAGAAACTCTATGATAAACACTCCAGATATCATGAGATTATCTCACCCCTTGAATAAAACCAGAGCCAAAAAGGGTTTTGTAAAAGCTATAGATATAATCTCTTAGCTCAGTTTTGTCTTTAATAGTAACCCCACCATGATCCAAACTAAAAATATAATTCTTCCTCATCCTCCCATTAGCACTGTTGTGAAAAAAGGCAGTGTTAGCACCCCCTTGAGTGATCCAATTCACCCTCCCCCTCTGCTACCAATATTTTTCTTCACCATCATAAATTATCTCCAACTCATATTCCAATAAATACCTTTGAGACCACTTGTCAACATTTAAACCTCTCCTTTCAGCCAAAGAACCCAAATCTCTGAGATTCTCTAAAATAAATTCTTCTTTTTGTAACCCCCATTCAAATTTGCCCCCCCCCCAACCTCTCAAAACTGCAATACACCCATTCCATCTGTCTAAATAATGAGTATTAAAATAAATCTTATCATTAAGCTCAATCCATTTGCTATTAACCAAATCCTTAAATTTTTCCTGGCAAAGCAAAACTTTTCAAAATAAAACCTCTCCTCCTTAACAATCTCACCCTCCCTAGAATTCAATAAAATGGGGTTGTGGCCAGAACCCACTCTCACCAAACTTGTCACATGACAAAGGGGGAATTGTTTTTCCTAATCAGTAGACACTAAAACCCTGCTAAGATTGACCAAAATAGGACAAGTTTGTTTATTAGTCCAAGTTAATCTAGCACCCCTTTTCTTAATATCAATTGAATTTTTCTTAGAGATAAAATCATTAAAGATATCCATGAAATTTGAAATTCAAATTGGTGGAGTTTTTATCCCCTGATTCCCTAATCAAGTTGAAATCCCCTCCTAAAATCATAGGAAGAATAGTACTTTTGCATTTCCTATCCAACTCATCAAGGAAAGCGCACACTAAATTATGATGAGCGAGACCATACACAACCATCAACTCCCATTTGAAATTATTTATTCTATTCCTGACTACCATACTCACAAAAAAACTACCAGCATCACAATCCGCCATCTCCAGAAAATCCTTTTTCACTCCCAGCAGGATAACCCAAGAATGACCCTTAGCAAGGATCCAATGCCAACTGAAAAGAACATCCCCAACCAGATCCTTCATATCTCTCTCAGAAAAGTCCTTCTTAATCGTTTCCTGTACCCCAACAACATCAACCCCTTCAGAACAGATAAATTCCTTGAGTTGCCTTCTCCTAACAGCTCTCCCTCAAGCCTTTGATATTCCAAAATATAACTTTCATGATTTAGAACTCTCACTCCCACCCCCTTCTTTTCTCATCTTATTCTTAACTTTCTTACTCAACTTGAACCCTGTAACACCCCTTAACTCATTATCTATGATGTCTAGATTTTCACCTTCCTCGGACAGATTTCCTTTAGAATTCTGAATCCCAGTTTCCCCTTTTTCTAATTTATTTTTTACAGCTTTAGCTAAGGCATCTCTAGCAAATTCTTGAGCCTGCATAGCTGAAATAACCCCACTAGCCAGTTGGGACTGAGAACCTAGAACAATACCACAAGAAATAGCTACTTTCTCTAAATAATCAACTGAGGCATTATTAAGAACATTAAAAGAGTTACCGGTAGTACTTTGATTCTCCAGATTCTGGATAGACTTTAGTCTTGAAGATTTTTTCTCCATAGGAATCCCATGATCTTGGATCCTTGAGCTTTTCCTTGTTGCCAATTTAGGTTCTAAGACTTTACTTCTCCCTTTTTTTTTTCTTAGGAGACATCCAAATTTCAGAAATTCTCTCAATGTCAGAAATAACCAAAGAGCCTCTGTCACTCTCTGAGAAAAGATTATCATCAACTCCCCCTTCAGTAGCCTCTTATTTCATGACAAAGTCAACCTTATCAACTGAAACATACCCCTCTTGTCAGAATTAATAGATTTCATATTATCATAATCAGGTAAGTTGGCCTCCTCAGTGGGCTGTTGGGGATCTTTGTTGCTTTTGACAAAAGGAGTATGTAAACAAGGCCACAAAGCAATAGATAATAAAGTGGGCCCCTCAGTACAAACCACTATCTCACCCTCCTAGTGAGTAGGGGTCACTATAAGACACTCAATTTCCTATGAACTCTAAAATCCTAGGAGAAGAAGAGAAGCATTTTCCTCCACAGAAACATCGTCGTCCTTAGACTTCTTTAAGCTGAGAACATCCTCTTGTTGGGTAGGGAAACTAAAGGCTAAAGGAACAATTTGAAGAGCCTTACTTCCATATTCAAATTCCACCATCTTTGTACCTTGAATTGATTTTTCAGAACCAAAAGATGAATTCTGAATTTTCTGTTTATCTTTCCCATTTCCACCCCCACCTTTGTGATCGGAGAACTGATGAGACTCACTCCCAAATTTCTCTGCCAATTTTTCCCACTCAGCTTTGTGAGTACTGTTATAGGACTCTTCTTCCTCCTCCTCATCTTCCTCATCTTTCCTATTAGGCTTTCTATCATTGGAACTTTTGTAAGGACCCCCTTTTTTCATAACAGAGCTCCGTCTGCCTCAAACTTTATCTCATAACTTACAGAATTAATGAAGATTTCAACAAAACAGTTAACTTGAGAAGAGTCTCTACAGTAGACCTTTACCCTGACAGGACCTGCTCTCATCAAGCTAATTTCATCTACTTCCAAAGGTTCCCCTATGGTGCTAGTAATTTCTTTAACTAAATCTTCAGTTTTAGCAGGTAGAGGAATGTTAGACACTTTAACCCAAGAAGTCATCAAACTTCTCCACCTTGGCGTTGATAGAATGTAAAGCAAGTTCCACACCCCGAGCTTTGGACTAAGTTTCCAAAGCCTCTTTGGTGTTGGAAATTGGCCCATATGAGTGAGGCTCATTTTCTATAATTTCAAAGCATGTATGGTTCAGTACCATATTCCTAAGGCAAGGTGGAGGAGACCAACATATAAGGTAGAGTCCTTGCCACTCTTTAAATAAGATTGAATAAGATATCTGTAACACCCTGGCTATTCAGAAGCCAAAATGTTACCTAAAGGACTAACATACCACCAAATTGCGAAAGAATTTAAACTTAAACTCGTCTAAGTACATAAAGGGATCAACTTTAATAGTAGCATGGCGGGAATAAAGAATGAATTCATCAAACAGAATCAAGAAATAATTGAAGTGATCCACTAGCATCATTTAACAAGAAAACATAACGTGGAGAGAAATATCATGCAGTAGAAAACTTATTTATTGCAGTTCCTCAATTAACAACTGAAAGACATACTCGACACTATTAATGAAATTAAAGTGTAGTAAACTGTGTGATACGTGCATGTCTATTCCCTCCCAATAGAGTCATCATCAACGATCACCTAAATAAATAAAGAAAACAAGAATGAGTCGAAACTCAGCAAGTACAGTAAACAATTGAATATTTAAGGTTATGAACTATTCAATCTCAATACAAAGGATGAACTTATCTCTGAACACTTATAAGTATGAATGGAATGAATGGGTGCATTGAAAGGAAAGGACTCACACATGCTCATACCGGTATAGCGAGTGACACACCCGTCGGTGCTCACTTAAGCCCGGACTTAACAAAGTCCGGGGATCCAATCACCGTATGAAGAACGTTTCATACGGGTGTCCGAAATTTCCCACATTGGAATGGTGGGTCTTACGTGCTCATACTGGAATTGATGGGTCTTAACAATTCTACTCCTGTGGACGGAACACGAACGATACAAGAATGGAATGAATATATGCAATGGGTGTCACCTCTTTCAATCACATGGATTATCAACTAAGAACGAATATATGTCATGAAGTATGAATCATGGATCATTGAAATAGCATCGCATCAACAACTTTCAACTGTATAACATGAAGTATGAACATGGATCATAGAAGTAGCATCGCATTAACAACATTCAACAGAAATCAACATGTCTTAACACATTGTACTTTCCTTCCGCGCTGTGATGTGCTAGGAGGCAACGAAGGTGCTCCTCCACTCATCACCTCACCGCCTACACAAATACGTATTCGCAATAAGGATAACAAGGTATGACATAGCTACGGTGTCCTACCATAATCCCCTAACTTTTCAACACGATCACCGGTTTCAAACTGACATTTAACCAATTCAGCCACCTAATAACCCTACTAGACAGCAGTACGAGAAAAATCATAATTAAAGATCTGTGACTCGGAATGATGTGAAACTAGTGCTCAATGAATCTTAACGAACCAGGCTACGAAACTCTAGTTTACGGAGTTTATCGATTCGGCCCAGACAATTGTCTAACCAGTAGTTGAAAATATCTGACAGACATCTGTCCAGACCACATAACAGTAGTAAAGAAAAAGAAATAACTTTCATTCTACAGATCCAATGGAGGTGATATTTATCAATATGAAAATATTATTAAAAATTATACAATAACCTAGTTGGGTGGAGGTCC
Source organism: Hsuehochloa calcarea (assembly GCA_036346395.1). Classification (NCBI taxonomy): domain Eukaryota; kingdom Viridiplantae; phylum Streptophyta; class Magnoliopsida; order Poales; family Poaceae; genus Hsuehochloa; species Hsuehochloa calcarea. The sequence continues at coordinate 37,452,861 of CM070597.1, forward strand.
TGAATCTTACATTAACAAGGTCAAAACTAAGGATCAAATAGACAGTTCCTTCTCGTCAGACAGACAGAACAGCGAGCAGAGAATAACTCATATCTCCTAAACCGTAAGGCGGAATCTCATGATCTCAGTGGCTATGAAAAGATAAAAACCAGGGATACAAAACTCTAGGAGATGAAAATATCAGATTCGGCTTCTAAGGACCCGAACCTGGCCGCACAACCTACTGCACATAATCTGAAATCCTACAACAGCGAATACGATTCAATCCTACCAATCAAATCTGCATTCCAACAGCACCAAACGGTAAAACAATTGTGACATTACCCTTGAAGACTCGCCGGGAGATGGAGATCAAGCCCCCGAAGAAACCCCTCTCCTTCCTCTCCCTTCCTTCTCCTTTGGGGGCCGGCCACCACGCTGCACAAGGGGAGGCCGACTGGGAATCAGGGAGAGGCGACGTGGGGGGGACCTGGAGAGAGACACCGGGGAGCATTAGGGCCGAGCTAGGGTAGGAGGAGGCACCAAGGAGCAGGGGGGCGGCGCTGGTTTGGGAGGAAAAGGAGGTAGCGGCTCAAGGGAGGGAATGGGGAGGGAGAGGGGAGAAGGTGGGGCTGCTAGGGTTAGGGGGAGGACACCCCCCTTGGCCGGCCCCCCTCTTGGGCCTCTTGGGCTGCGACCCAAGGCCCAGGTTGCCGGGAAAAAGTGGACCCCCCCCCCCCGAAAAATTGAAAACTCCGACTTTCTGATTATCTCCTTCTCCCGAATTATTTTCTTCTTTCCCGATTAAATTTCTGGGTATTACAATATCTCAGCTCAACCTCTGTTCTTTGAACATTAGCCACCCTTCTTTAACAGTAAACACCCATATAGCAGCCTGTTCTTCAGCTATCTGAAGCCCAGGAACTTGAAGACTGTAAAAGCCATGATCAGTATTCCAAATCCAAAAAATTCAAACCCTGAACTCGCTTATCAGCTAAACAACTGGATGTCAAATGGCCATACTTCTCTTATCGGGAGGGACTAAGCATGGTGATGTAGCGCGGGCACAGTGATGGCATGAGCTTGGCCAGTCTCCCGCTCGCAATGCTACAAAATTGCAGGGTGGCATGATCTCGCCCCACCACCAGATAGCTATGGGTACCGCTTTTTTTAGTTTTCCCATCAAGATGACGTCAAGTAAGTAGGGACGCCAACGCCCAAACGTAAAAAGGTCCAAGCGCACAAAAACTCCAGCTGTTGCATTCGGGAAAAAGGGAAGGAATCCAAGAGGGGAAGGAGGCCGCACATCAGCGCATCGAAAAACGTCGTTTGCATTCCTCGCATTTTTGCAACGGATGCCTTTTGCACAAAGCACGCCGCTTCCAGACGAACACTTCAAAATTTGCGCTTAAGCAGCAGTTAAAGCTCGCACAAAAGCTCAGTACTACGTCATATAAAAAAAATATCACAAAAGGTGCACCGCTACGAGTTTTTAGCTAATACAGCATTGCTGATGAGTGTAATAGTAATTTTAGCATCTTTTCTATATCAAATACAAAAAATAACAATTGCCTCCATTCTTTCTTTTCTTCCTTCTGCAAACAATTGCACATCTGCACGACCGCTCGTTTCGCTGATTCATCTACGTTTCTGCACTGCATCGAGTCTACGTCTACGCTGCTTCCCGTTCTTCATCGAACTCATCTATAAGTCTTTCGTGTGACTGATTGGCTTGCTTACATTCTGTTTTTTCTTATATTGTTGTTAGTACTATTTTGTGCATCATTAGTCTTTTGCAATATCTGTCTTCTATTTAAATCTGGAATTAAAATATTGCCCTCATTTTCAACATTTCAGAAACCTTATTGTAAACTTTGTTGCAACACAATTATGGCTAGAGCTTCTGATGCTATGAAACCTAAGAGGTTTTCTGGTTAGAATTTTCGTAGATGGCATACTAGAGCCAAATTATGGCTCATGTCTTTAGGGTGTGGTGGGTAATCCACCCACAGTATCCATTTATAATTGACTAGTATATGCAGTTCGATAATGTGAACAACACTACTCTTGGCTGCATTCTGACCATTCTGGCAATCAACTCTACGATGTGTATATGGACTATAAGTCCACCACAAAGTTGTGGGATGCACTAGAGCACAAATATGCAGAGGCAGAGGCAGGTCGTTGGCTCTATATGTGTGAGCAATTCTTTGACTTTAGCATGGATGAGGCTTTCTTTGACTTTAGCATGGATGAGGCTAAGTCCATAGCTGGATAAGCTCATGATCTCCAGCTATTGGTTGGTAAGATTGCGCACATGGGCTGTGTGTTACCTCCTAAGTTTGTGGTTGCGGGCATTGTCGCCAAACTTCATGTTTCTTGGCAGGATTTTGCCACTTGCTTGAAACGCGAGAGGGAAAAGATCCCCATTGAAGATCTCATTGCTACCCTCGATGTGGAAGAAAAGCCAAGAGCAAAAGATGCACCCAGCACTTCTGGTCAGAACAATGCAAATTTCATAGAGAAAAAGACCGTTGCAAAGAAGTACAAATCCAACAAACCGAACAAAACAACTAGCTTTAAGAAAAAACTGAGAAGAAGGATATGAGGAATATTACCTGCTTTGTGTGTGGGAAAAACGGTCATATGGCGAAAGACTGCCATTTCTGCAAGAGCAGAGATGGTGAACAGCCAAAGAAGAAGGTTGTCAACGTGATCATAGGCGAGGCCTCGACTTCCAGAGGGTAAAGTAATTCTCTTGTTGTTTTTTCAGCATATCAATCCACTGATTGGTGGGATGATACTGGTGCTAATGTTCACGTATGTTCTGATATTTTCTTATTTTCTTCTTACCAGGTAGCAGGGGCTTCCTCCGTCCTAATGGGAAATGGGTCGCATGCTTCTATTCTTGGTGTTGGCACGGTGGATCTGAAGCTTACTTCAGAGAGGATTGTCCACTTGAAGAACGTGCAACATGCTCATACAATAAACAAGAACCTTGTTAGTGGTTATGTACTATGCAGGGACGGTTATAAGCTAGTATTTGAGTCAAATAAAATTGTAATGTCTAAGTTCGGGAATTTTATCGGTAAAGGCTATGAAAGCGGAGGCTTGTTCCACATAACTACTTTAGAGTCTTATTATAATCTGAATGTTGCAACTGATTTAAATAAATATGAGGCAAATATTTGACATTCTCGTTTCTATCATATTGGTTTTGATAGTTTTGCTAGAATGACGAGATTAGATTTAATTCCAAAATGTGAAATTATCAAAAGATCAAAGTGTCAGTCATGTGTGCAAGCAAAGCAACCTCGCAAACCCTTTAAGGGATTAGAGGACAAATATAACTTGGCACCATTAGATCTTGTTCATTCAGATTTGTGTGAAATGAATGGATTGTTGACAAAAAGAGGCAAAAATATTTTTAACTTTTATTGATGATGCAACACGCTAGTGCTATGTGTTTTTGCTAAAAAAAAAAGGATGAAGCTTTAAACTTCTTTAAGTCTTATAAGGCCGAGGTTGAGAACCAACTAAAGAAGGTAATAAAAAGACCAAGGTTTAATCGTGGAGGAGAGTACATCTCTCATTAATTTTCTCAATTCTATTCTGAGCATGGAATAGTATATGAATTTACACCACCATATTCACCCCAATCAAATGGGGGTAACTAAGAGAAAAAACTGGACACTAACAGACTTAGTTAATGCCATGTTAGAGAGTGCTGGCATGCCTAAGGTGTGGTGAAGGGAAGCTATATTGACATCAACTTTTGTCCTAAACAGAGCAATCACTAAAAAGAGTGAGATTACTCCTTATGAGGGATGGAAGGGGAGAAAACCGAAAGTCAATTTTGTGCTAACTTAGGGCTGTTTGGCAAAGGTCAATATACCATAGCAGAAAAAGAGAAAGCTTAGACCTAAAACAATCGATTATATTTTTCTAGGATATGCTCAAAATAGCACATCCTATAGATTTTTAGTAGTTAAATCAGAAACTCCTGAGATTATTGCTAACACAATAATGGAGTCTAGAGATGCTTCATTCTTTGAGGATTATTTTCCCATGAGAACTGCAGGTAGTACTTTACGAACCGGAATGCTCAAACTGAACATATTGAAAGTGAGAATAATCAAACTTCAGAACTTCCCACCATTTCTGAACCAATATGTGATATCCCTGAGGAGGATAATGATCTAGTCGCAGAAGCTCCCCGCAGAGCAAGAGACAAAGGGTTGAGAAAACCTTTGGTGATGATTTTATTGTATACCTCGTAGATGATGGGTCAAAGACTCTTTCAGAGGCTTATGCATCTTCTGATGCTAAGTATTGGAAAGAAGTAGTCCGTAGCGACATGGACGCTATCATAGATAACATGACTTGGGAGATCACTGATCGTCCTATCGATGTAAACATGTAGGATGCAAGTGGATCTTTTAAAAAAACTAAGGCCTGATGGTACTATTGAGAAGTACAAGACAAGACTTGTGGCCAAGGGTTACACCAAGAAAGAGGGAGAAGATTTCTTTGATACCTCTTCTCCTATCACCAGACTAACCACCATCAGAGTGCTCCTTGCGTTAGCATCTTCCTATGGTCTACATGTCCATCAAATGGATGTAAAGACAACTTTTCTTAATGGAGAGTTGGAGGAAGAAATCTATATGGATCAACCGGATGGTTTTGTGATTTCTTGACAGAAAAATAAGGTATGTAGATTATTGAAATCCTTATATGGTCTAAAGCAAGCACCTAAACAATGGTATGAGAAATTTGATAAAACTTTAACATCTGCTAGCTTTGTTGTGAATGAAGCTGATAAATATGTATATTATCTGTAATACCCCGAAGGTGATTCGGCTTATTAGAAAAAGTTTCGGAAGAGGGAGCTAATCGAAAAACCAGAATCATCTTTTCACCAGGGGGTTTTCTATAATTTCACGGCAACTTGGGCCTGGGCCACGGCCCAGGAGGGGCCCATGTGGTGGCTGGCCATAAGAGGGGGGGTTCCCACCCCCCAAACCCTAAACTCCACATTTCTCTCCCCCTCCCCCCCTTTGGAGCCGCCGCCCCCCGTCTCCTTTTCTGTGCACCGCCTTGTACGTCGATTTTGGGTAAGATGCGTTCGTTTTCTGTCCTGTCCATCTCTTAGAAAGTTGTAGGCATTGTTCTTAGCTTTCCATAGCCACTGAGATCACGTGATTCCGCCTTACGGTTTAGGAGATATGATTTTTTTAGTGCGCGCTGTTCTGTCTGTCTGACGAGAAAGATCTGTCGGCTTGATCCTAGGTTTTGATTTAGTTAGAGGCATTTCCAGAACCTCCACCCAAATAAGTTATTGTAGCCCTTTAACATATCTTTCAAATATGATAAAGATCATCTCCATTGGATCTGTATAATGAAAGTTATGATATTTTCTTTACCACTGTTCTGAATTCTGGGCAAATAAATGTTAGTGTTTTCATCTATTATTTAGACTACTGTAGAAGACGAATCTGGGGTTTTTCCCTTCTAGAGTTTTATTCCTTGGAACGTTAGCTTTCTTTTGGCACCAAGATCAGGAAAATCCGATCTGTAGTTTGGGAGATATGAATTTTTGATTACGAACTGTCTGGTCTGTCTGAAAACTGAGGTCAGTAGATTTGTCCCTCGGTTTTGTTCAAATTAGGGGCCGAATCAGAACCTTCACCCAACTAAGTTATTTTATCTCTTAAAATTATCTTTCCAAGATGATAAGAATCATTCTCATTGGAGCAATAGGTTGAAAGTTACGCCGTTTTCTTTATCTCTGATCTGTATTCGGATGACGAGATGGGTTGTGTTTAGCTGTTAATTAGCCCTCTGTTTTGGCCGAATTAGGGGATTCCGCCAACTAATGTTTTGTAGCCTGATCTGTTAAGATTCAGTGAGCACTGGTTTCAGGTCTTTTGGAGTTACAGATAATTAATGGTGATTTTTCTAGTATCGCTGCCAGTTTAGCGGTAATCAGGCTGTTGGGTAAACTTGGTAAAATTGATCACATTGTTTGGGTGGGAGAGATAGAGGGGATGGAAGGGCTCTTGTAGCAATGTCATACCTTGTTATTCTTATTTCGATTATACATTTGTGTAGGCGGTGAGGCGGTGAGTGGAGGGCATCTTCGTGTCCTCCTATTACGCCACATCGCGGAAGGCAAGTACCCTATGTCGTTTGGTGATGTTTCCAATTGTTTGCTTGATGTTGGGATAAATTGTGAATGCCTTTTTCTATCCATCCTGATGTTTATTTCATTTCAAGAAGATGATTCTTGTGATTAAAGAATTAGCATTCATTTCAGTTGTTGCATTCCATTACATGCAACTAACTTGTGTGGCATCCTTGATATATTATGTTGTGTGGGAATGCATACTCATATTTGTTTACATATGTTGTTGAATGCCATGTGTCTTTTCCACTAATGTGTGATATTCATTCATACCATGAGAAATCATCATGTTCATTCATAAAATTCATTATGACCACTAAGTGGATTCTTTTGGTAAATCCCATCAATTCCAAGATGGACATTTGAAAGACCCATCAATTCCAAAGATGGGCATTTGAAAACCCACCATTCCAATGTGGGTAGTGTTGACCACCATTCCAATGTGGCAACTTGGACACCGTGATGAAACGCTCTTCATACGGTGATTTGGTCCCCGTGATTTTATGGCACGGGCTTAAGTGAACACCGACGGTGTATCACTCGCTATACCGGTATATGCAAATGATAAGTCCATTCCTTCAATGCATTCTTTCATTCCATCCATTCATGTATTCATTCCATTCAATCATATATGTGTTCCAAGATTTGTTCGTAATTCAACCGGATTGTGTTGTCCACTCTATGTTTGATTATTCTTGTATGTACTTGCTGAGTCTTCGACTCACCCTTGCTTTGTATGTTTTAATTAGGTAATTGAGGAGAAGACAAGATGATTTGGTGGGGTAGTTCGGCACACCGCACTTCACATTTATCCAACCGTAATAATTATTATTACCTTTCACCAAGCCAACTTGTTAAATAAATTTCATTTGTAATAATCCAACTTTGGTACCGCTTGACTGCTCGTGGTATTATAACTGCTTATCCATTCTTTTCCATGAATCGTGATCGCTTTATTGTCATTCTTTAGAAATTATTGTTGATTGAATCAAGATAATCCAAATTTTCATGCTATTCTTAGTAGTTTGATAGTTTTGCGTGACATCTTGGCTTCCGAATAGCCAGGGTGTTACATTATCATTATGGTAGGGGTCAAGGAGTGATCTTGTGCCTGTATGTGGATGACATACTTATATTTGGAACAAACACTGCCGTAATTATCGAGGTCAAATCTTTCTTATTTAGATGCTTTGATATAAAAGACTTAGGAGAGGCAGATGTCATTCTGAATATTAAATTGATCAAGAACAAGGATGGGATCACTTTGAGCCAATCCCATTATGCTGAGAAAATCTTAAGCCGTTGTGACTATGAAAATTGTAAAATTTCTCCAACACCCTATATGCGAGCATTAAACTTCGAAAGAACCAAGGGCTATGAAAAGATCAATTAAGATATTCACAAATTATTGGGTCACTCGTGTATTTAGCTGGTGCCACAAGACATGATATTTCACTTGCTGTGAGCAAATTAAATATTTGGTTTACATCTAATCCAGGAGATGATCACTGGGAGGCACTTGAAAGAGTGTTGCGTTGCTTGAAAGGCACAACATCTCTTGGAATTACTTTTATTGGATATCCTTCTGTATTAGAAGGATACAACAATTCTAATTGGATCTCTGAGACGGATGAGATCAAAGCTACAAGTGGCTATGTGTTCACTTTAGCTGGTGCTGTAGTTTCATAGAGGTCTTATGTAATGCCCCGGAATCAAATCGGTGGAATTGAGAAGAAGTTGGGGAGGGAAATGCATTTTGAAAGAATAGAAATTTCATTATTTGAGGGGGTTTTCAGCTATTTCGCGGCAACCTGGGCCTTGGGCCGAAGCCCAAGAGGCCCAAGAGGGGGGCCGGCCATTGGGGGGTGTTCTCCCCCTAACCCTAGCCGCCCCACCCTCTCCCCTCCACTCTCTCCCCCTTGGCCGCCACTCCCATCACCCCTACCCAGCGCCTCCTCTGCTCCTTGAGGTCTCCTCTCCCCTGCAATGGCAGCCCCGGCGATCCCCGGTGTTGTCCCCCAAGAGCCCCTCCGAAGTTGTCTCTTCCTGCCGGCGTCGTCGTCCATTCCTCGTCTTCCCGGTGGCCGGCTCTTGGATAGGGAAGGGAGGAGAAGGGAGGAAGGCCTTGGTGCAGCGGATCGTCGTCATCCTACGAGTCTACAAGGGTAACTATACATCCAATTCGTTGTTTGATTCCATTAGAGTTGAGAATCCGATTGGATTTGTAGTTTCGTTTTATTTCTGTCTGTAGATTGATTCTGTCCAGTATGTTGTACCTCAGTTTTGGGTGTCGTAGAGGCCGAATTGGATATCTGCGTCTTCTGGATATATGATCCTGGATTCATTACCTTTCTTTTGGCACCTGGATCACGAATTTTCACCCAGTAGTTTAAAAGTTATGACTATTTTACCACGTACTGCTCTGTCTGACAGAAAATCTGGGTACAGTCGGTTGCACCTAGGTTTTGATCTAGTTAGAGTCAGAACCAGGTCGGCCACCCAACTAGGTTTATGAAGATAATTTCACCATGTTTCCAGGCTGATAAATATCACTTTATTTGGATCAGTGGTCTAAAAGTTAGAGCCTTTTCTTTGGGGCTGTTCTGTAATCTGGACAGTTTTCTGTCAGTGTTTTCAGTGACTGTTTAGTCTTCTGTTTTGGCCGAATCAGAGAACCCCGCCAACTAGAGTTTCGTAGTGTCGTGCGTTAAGATTCATTGGGCACTGGTTTCGGGTCATTTCGAATTCCAGATAATTAAATATGCTTTTTCTCGTACCGCTGATCAGAAGGGCTGAATAGTTTATTTTCAATTCGGGTCTGTGCGGTATATTGGGTAGTCAGGAGATATTGTAGAACACCGGTAGCAATGTATTTCCACGTTGTTCTTATTTCGGGAACACTTGTGTAGGCGGTGAGGCATCGCGTGTGGGAACACCTTCATTGCTTGCTAGCGCGTCGCAACGCGAAAGGCAAGTACATTGAATCCTTTACATTGATGAATGATGTGTTTGTGTTCATGCTAATGTTTCTATGATTCATGTTTTCAATCAACGAAGTTACTCAACATTCATATTCCAGTACAGGCAAGTACTGCATATTAACTTGTGGTGTTTTCAATTGAATGCATGATAATGTGATGTATACGTGTATGTTCTTGCACTTGTTTATGATGTTGATATGTTTCAAATTGATAATTGAGAAAAGATGATGACATTCATATTACTTGCTTCATTCCATTCATACATGCTTTAATTTCCGTCCACGGGAGTGGAATTTTGAAAGACCCATCAATTCCAAGATGGGCATTTGAAAGACCCATCAATTCCAAGATGGGCATTTGAAAACCCATCAATTCCGAATGGGTACGTGTGATCCATCATTCCAATGTGGGCCACGTTGGACACCGTATGAAACGCTCATCATACGGTAACTTTAAGTGAACACCGACGGTGTTACACTCGCTATACCAGTATAAGTCGTGATTAGTCCATTCCTTCAAGCAGCATTCTTTCATTCCATCCATTCATGTATTCATTCCATTCAATCATGTATGTGATGCAATATTTGTTCATAATTCAATTGAATTGATTTGTCCACTATTTGATTGATTATTCTAATATGGTACTTGCTGAGTTTCGACTCACCCTTGCTTTCAATGTTATTTAGGTGATCCACCCTGATGTTGATGATTTTGGGAAGGGAGTAGACCAACACGTTGCACACAGAACATTATTCGATAATTTTATTAATGGTTTCAACTTTGATATTCCTTGATGAGAGATGGACTGTATTAAGTAATGTTTAAACTTCATGTCATGTCGTTCCATGATTAGTTTCTTGATTATTTGCCACTGATGTATTGGCTGCTTTCACCTCGTTATCCTGTTATTGATATTTGGATAGATGAATATTGAATCTTATTCTGTAAATTGTTCATATGTTGTATCCTTAGGTGGCATCTTGGCTTCCGAATAGCCAGGGTGTTACATCTTACAAACATACCATATTGACGAGGTCAACTATTGAAGCAGAATTTGTAGCACTTGACATAGCCACTATTGAGGCTGAATGGCTAAGAGAGCTTCTGTTGAACTTACCGTTGGTTAAGAAACTACTACCGGCAATTTTGATGTGTTGTTATGATCAAACAATGTTAGCTAAAGTCACAAGTACCAAGGATAATATGAAATCCTCCACACATGTGAAGCGTAGGATTAAATCAAAAAATTGAGAAACTATGAAGTGATTACTATGAATTATATACGCACTGAGAAAAATCTGGTAGACCCTTTCACAAAGAGGCTAGTACGGAAGGCGATTTCCGTTGCGTCTATTGACATTGGAATAAGGCCCATTGGAGTTACAACTCAATAGTAACCCATACCTACTTAATTAGAGATCCCGTGACTTAGGTAATGGGAAAAATAAGTTGATGTTTAAACAATAGAGTACATTTTAAAATATGTGTACACGTGTCCTATTAGACAGGGTACTCTCATCTGTATGGAAGGGTGGCTTAAAGCCTTAATGTATTCTAGTGTCCAACGAGGGAAAATGTATTAGCCTACATGATACCTAAAATGAATACACCTACTTGAGCCTAATTGTGAGGTCGCAGTCCACAAGAATAGGGTATTCTCTAGAAAGCTCATGAGCAAATAAGGGAGCATGACCAAATAATACTCCGTTTAGGCATGGTTCTTTGACAGTCTAGTATCAGTTGAGATTTCAAGTGAAATCTAATTATGAAAAGCTGTGAATTCAAGGCATAGTCCATTCATCAGCGTGTGAATCTTGTCATTCTATGTGCAAGTTCAACCCGTACGGGACTTACACTAAAAGACTGACATATTAACAGTACTTTAGCACAATATCTTTGATATCTTTTTGTTTCTTGCTTTGGAATTGGTGAGGGATTGTTGAAAATTGGCCCATACGAGTGAGGCTTATTTTCTATAATTCCACAACATGTATGGTTTAGTACCATATTGCTAAGACAAGGTGGAGGTGACCAACATATAAGTTGGAGTCCTTACCACTATTTAAAACATATGACACATGGATAAGGGTGGCACGAGGAGGGCTTTGGCTAAATACACACGCGTGCACACGCACGCGCACGCGCATTCGCGTATTTTCACGTAAAAAATTGCGTGACTTGTGACTTGCGACCGTGACGTGACGTGGCGAGCTACTTGGCAGACCAAGTCCAACTTATTTTTTACTGAACCATGCATCTCTCTCTCTCTCTGTTTGAATGAGATTCAAATGTTTGAATTTGAGGCTTTATTGGGTGATGATGACAGACAGTTACCAATGGGCAAATGGCTGGTTAAGTGTGTCAGTTACTAGTGTGTAAATGACTATTTAATCAGTCAGTTCACAGTCTGCATCTATACATATATGGCTGAAGACGTTCAGAGCATAGCACGTAGAACACTTACCTCCATTCTTTCTTCTTTTCTTCTCGACATGCACCTTGAAGAAGGGGAGCAGTATCTCCGAGTCGCTGTCTTTGCGTGAAGACCGCATGTGGGGCAATAAGATTTCTAGGCAACAAGACATCCGCACGACCGCTCGCTTTACCGATTCATCTACGCTTTAGATCGCATCGAGTCGCATCTGCTACGCTTCTCGCTCTTCATCGAACTCATCTGTAAGTCTTTCGTGTAACTAATTGACTTATTTACATTCTGTTTTTTATTATATTGTGAAGTACAATGAGTTGTCTGCTGGTAGTACTGTTTTGTGCATCATTAGTCTTTTGCAATATCTGTCTTCTATTTAAATCTGGAATTAAAATATTGCCCTCATTTTCAACACTTGGATGGGAAAACTACTACATATTCCACATTAGAAGTTTTTCTAACTTTCCAGACCCAATTAGATTGGATAAGATATTCCAGCTCAACCTCTATTCTTTGAACATTAGCCACCCCTTCTTTAACAGTAAACACACATATAGCAGCCTATTCTTCAGCTATATGAAGCCCAGGAACTTGAAGACTGTAAAAGCCATGATCAGTATTCCAAATCCAAAAAATTTCAAACCCTGAACTCGCTTATCAGCTAAACAACTGGATGTCAAATGACCATACTTCTCTTATCGGAAGGGACTAAGCATGGTGATGTAGCGCGGGCACAGTGATGGCATGAACTTGGCCGGTCTCCAGCTCGCAATGCTACAAAATTGCGGGGTGGCATGATCTGCCCCCTCCCCCCACCACCAGAGAGCTGTGGGTGCCGCTTTTTTAGTTTCCCCATCAAGATGACATCAAGTAAGTAGGGACGCCAACGCCCAAACGTAAAAAGGTCTAAGCGCACAAAAACTCCGGCCGTTGCATACGGGAAAAAGGGAAGGAATCCAAGAGGGGAAGGAGGCCGCACATCAGCGCATCGAAAAACGCCATTAGCGTTCCTCACATTTTTGCAACGGATGCCTTTTGCACAAAGCACGCTGCTTCCAGATGAACACTTCAAAATTTGCGCTTAAGCAGCAGTTAAAGCTCGCACAAAAGCTCAGTACTACGTCAGATAAAAAAAAGATCACAAAAAGTGCACTGCTACGAGTTTTTAGCTAATACAGCATTGCTGACGAGTGTAATAGTAATTTTAGCATCTTTTCTATATCAAATACAAAAAATAACATCGCAAAGTTGTCGGTGGGTGACACGTCATCGAGTCCGTGCGCCGGGTGCACAAAACCCCTGGTCCGTGCGCTAGGCGCAAGGAGCTCCCTGGTCCGTGCGCTAGGTGCACAAAACCCCTCGTCCGTGCGCTAGGGGCACCGGGCGGGGACAGACAGACCCCTCCCCCTCTCTTTCCTACATGGTTATTTTATAAGAAAAAAATATATAATAAAAATTTTGGTACTGTGATAATACATTTTTGGAATGAAATTCTTTATTTCATGTGAAAAAAATATTTGAATGATTTCATGTTACAATAGAGCGCATGATTTCATGTGACAATACATTTTTGTAGATGTGGTAATACATTTTTCGTACATATTATAATACATAGAAAGACAGGCATACCAGGAAAGCATGTGATTTCATTCGTCTGATTTCATGCGCCCTATTTGGAATGCAAGTTTGGCGGCACAATAGCAAAAATAGCCCTTTTCGGAGCGAAATGACATCCTGGATACATACGCGTACAATGTATACAATGTAATTTACACACAAGCTACAATATGGCTCACTCGTCTGAGCCACTCTCTGCTCGCTGCGCCTGTGTTTGCATCCTCGTCTTGCATTGAGCATGTCCCGTGGGGTACATAAACTGGTCTGGAGAGTGCGTCTCTGTTTGGGGAACGTAGGGAAACCGTTGAGTGGGCTGAGGTGCTTCAGCATGCTGACTCTGGGCAATCTGAGTCTGTCCAATATCAATGTTGTCCAGCTGAGTCTTGTCAAACTGACTACCACCTGCAATCATATCTGTAATGAATGAATCAATGAATCCACCCCCGGAGCCACGTCTCGCCGGGTACAATGTATGAACAGCTTTCGGTGCGAAGGAGCTCTAGCCTTGACCCTACGATGTACCAATGACCGCAGGTGTGGCGAGCTATGGTCTTGGTACGGTACTACGTACTGGTTATGGTTTTGTTGAGCGTAGACTAGGAAGCACCCTAGGTGATACGCTCCTAATCCTGGCACCGTGTAGTCCTCCATGGCACTAGATGGGATGACCGCATCTTCATTGGTTGATTTGTCATTACCCCGCGCCCAACTGAATGCTGCAAAAATGGAATGATGTTAGCACAAAGTAAGGCAAAATCAATAATCAAGACCTAAGCTGAACATAACTTACCTCCTCTATCTACAGTGCGGATGACCCACGAGGAGCACTAGAACGACCGCCAGTTTGCTAGGTCGTACGAACGTTGATTGTACCAGTGATGCATCCCGACTGACGTGCGGCTGGAAGACAACATAATGTTAGCACAACCTAAGACATAATAACTAATCAGGACGTAAATTGAACATAACTTACCTCCTTGATCTGCAGTGTGGATGATCGACGGTGAGCGCTAGGACGGCTGCCAGTCTCACTAGGATGTGCCGACTTAGGAGGTGAGCTAGGTCGATCCACTCGGCGTGCAACCTAAAGCACATCGTCTCTCGACCACCGCAGCTCATATTCGGATGATATCCTTGGACTCCTTGTAGATGGACTTCATAGTCCCGAGAAGCCCCCCCCCCAACAATGTGATCTCGCCTGCAGATGGCGGACCCAGATGCGCTTGAGAACCACTGGATCTGGTCAAATTAAAGTGACAAATAAGAATTGTTCAATAACAAACAGTAAAAATATCATCCTTGAAGCCAGTATAAGTTGTGAGTGTTTTATAGTGTTGTCACGCCACGAAGCGTCGTGTTAATCGAACGAGTGGTGAAGCCCCCCTGGTGTGTAACCTTCTCACAACCCTCTGTCGGAGGACAGGTGAGTTCGACGCGCGACCGTGGTATGTGCCACTCGATGTAGTCACGGTAAGTCCGAACGTCGTACGACTGCTGCTCCTGTAGAACCTCAATATGCATCATCTCCGCCCAAGCCGTAGTCCATTGATGTTGTACTACATGCCAATTCTCAAAATGTCAACCTAGCCTCGATTGCCTGCATTCGAGAATGATTTCTACCAGAAGAACGGGTGTACGTGTCAACTGTAAACATTACTCGAATGGAGTTGCACTCACAAGTGGATAGCTCGCTTGAGTATTCTCCCGCCGGGAGGGGGCACAACCTAGTAAAGATCGAACTGACGTATTACAGCTGCGCCACGTAAGGCTCAACCATATGAGAAAAAAGGTGGCAGGTCGTCGCCTACAACCCTGCATCCTGTGTGCATTGTAGTGACAGTCCGTGCGGCGCTACCATATTTACAAACAGTGGTCTCCATGCAGACCATATAATGTTGCCATTGTGCAACGTCTCGAACTCATTGTGGAACATGAAGTAACATCTTGATGGTCTGTCTCTGGCCTAGCGTAACTTGCCAGTAGTCCACCGGTTTCCCATAGTGGGCTCGTCTATTGGGTCGTGGAACTCGTCGTACGGGTGTACTGTAATCCCGAAGGTGGACCGCCCAATAGGGAAGTGCTCCCAACTCCACAACTGCAGTAGCACGTACTAGTTGACAAGGACCGGTTTCTCAACGTTGCCACGCTACGAAGCGTCACACAATGCCATGTACATGCCGCAAAAGACGACTGATCCGAAGCTGTAATGGGGCATCTCCCCAGGCTCAGCATCAACCAAAGACTTGGTGATGTGGACGGTTAGGTACACCCAATCACCATGTGTGGTGGGAAAGAAGACCCAACCGAAAAGATACAAGAGGTACGCGATGAGGTGCGTCCTAACAACCTCGTCCAGTGCATTCGCGGGGCATCGGCTGAAATGCCTAAGGCACGTCTGAGGGACACCACGGCCCCATCTAGGATAGGTAGACCAAACTGATGCACCAAGCAGGCCTTCTAATTTGTTAACAGACGGGGTGGAACAAGTGTGTCTCCTGTGATTAGCAAACCGATCAAGAAGGGGACATCCTGGAGAGTGGTCGTCGTATCTCCCTACCAAAAGTGGAAGGTGTGCATCGCGGGTCTCCATCTGTCAACAAGTGCCGACATGAAACTCCCATACAATGTGAAGTAGTGGCCGACGTGGAGCATCTTCGTAAAGGGGCGACAAGCTCGTGTCCTGACGGAGTGGGACGAAGCGAGGGTCAAGCTCCCAGTAATATCTCTCTAACCTAAGCACGAGGGATGAAGGACCATCCCCGTACCCGATGATCCACAACTTGCTACAATGATGTTCATTGTAAAATGGTTTGAGTAACTCTAATAGAGGAGGCTCAGTCCCAGTCCCTCCTACCAAGGCCAGCAAGAGATTAAATGCCAAGTCAATTATGAACAAATAGGATACCAAAATACATGGAAATGAAGCATTAAAACGAAATCAAGAACAGAAAGGCGCAAATATAACAACACTACCTCTTAACATGAAATGACGGCTAATTAATTGTGACTAATTTATTACAACTAATTAACTACGACCAACACAACTATGAGTAATTAATTACGACTAATTTACTACGACCAACACAACTACGACTAATTAATTATGATTAAATTAAATATGATTAATATAAATTGAATAATTAACTATGACTAATTACTTATAATAATTAATTCTGACTAATTAATTAGGAATAAATTAATTACAACTAATTAATCATGACTAAATTAATTACGACTAATTACTCGTGGCTAAATAATTACGACTAATTATTTTGGACTAACTAACTATGACTAATTAAATACGACTAAATTAAATATAATAATTTAATTACAAATAATTAATTATGATTATTTAATTATGACTAATTAATTATAGCTACTTAATTACGAGTAATTTACTACAACTAATTAATTTAACACCAATTACACAGTTAATAAAAATAATCCATATGGGAAAAATACCGCCTCTAGAAGATCTTCGCTTGATGTCGAACTTTCTCTACTAATACGACTACCAATCACGGTTCTAAATACTCTCAAATTGGCAGCAAAATCGTTTCGCTCGATCCTCTCTGTCTCTCTACGTCGAGTGGAATGATTTTGGGGTGAAGGATGAGAGCGACGAATGCGAGTTTTATTGTCCCACGGTAGAAGGACTCCAGTCGCGAAGCGACGGGAAATTTTTGCACATGCGCGGACAGCGAGAATCCAAGGAGTGAAGCGACTGGCGATGGGACGACAGAGGGAATTTAATTCCCTCCCACGGTGCGTAGCATAGGTGGGAGTCTGGACCAGCGATGGGACAGGGAATCCGATTCTCCATGGGCGCAGGGCAAAGGCAGAAGACCGGGGCCCAGGCACACGGAAGTGGGAGCACCATGCCTCTGCCGCACAGACCAGGGAGCTCCGTGCCCCGGGCGCACGGACGCAGTGGCCCCAGGCCACGGGAGCATGGACAAGGGCTCCCGGCACCCAGCGCATGGACTTAGTGACATGTCTCCCATGTTATTTTTACATGCGATGTAAAAAAATTTACTGAAATTGCTATTGCCTGCGTAAGCAATGCTATTCTAGCAAGAACTCCACCACAACACTATTTTGGTACTGGCCACCCGCGCTTACCACGAGGTGGTAGCGTGATGTGAACTGTGGCACGAGCTGGGTTAGGGATGGTAATTGTGCCTGATTACCCGCGTGCCCGCGGGCGAATACCCTAATGGAGGCGGGTATGGGCGTCTTTCTTTTCCCACGGGCATGAAAATGGGCACAATTCCTTGCCCATCGGGTAAACGGGCATGGGCATGGGTAAGCTCCACCCGTACCTGCTTCGCCCGATTACCCGTAATCTACCAATATGTGTAAGAAACTATGTCAATTTGTATTTGTATTTTATTTGTTGAACTTGATTAGTTGTCTTGTCGAACATGATATGTGAATTGTGATGAAATTTATTAGTTGTTGAATGTGTGATGCACCATTGATGTGTGAATTATGATGAACTTGATGTATGCATTGCTCGCGGGTAACGAGCATGTCCGCGGGCGATGAGTACCCACAGGCGGCGATGCATTATTCACGGGTAAACGGGCATGCCCGCGGGCGATGGGTATGGACGAGTTTTTTGCCCGTCGTTATTCGCAGTTATGCCCGTGGGGGAAATTCGGGGTCGCGGGTACGAGTATAGGCGAGCACTACCCGTACCCACCGCGCCTGATTACCATCCCTACCACCATTTGCAATCGGGCTTTTCAAGCCCGACCCAACCCGGTCCAGCGTTTGAACAGGTCTATCCTCCTTAAGTAAAGTTTGTGTGTAAATAACCCTCAAGGTCGCATGTTAGCACTATTTCTCGTGGTTTTCATTATCTTTGGCATTTATTTTAGTGGTGTCCATACTTGTTTCAACGATGTTAATACTTGTTTTCAGTTATTTTGGTGATATCAGTTCTTATAATACACCATTCTATTACTAATATTTCAATGATGAAATTGTTCATTACTCAAATCATTAAAAACAAGCATTAATATCACTTAAATAACTACTAAAATCATAGAAATAAAATGCCAAAGATTATTAAAACTAAGAGTAAATAGTTCAAGCATACGACCTAGGAGAGCATTGGGAAACCACCTTAACTTATGAGCGGCAAACTAAACGGAAATGAGCCGTCAAATTTATCTAATTTTGACTAATAATATATATATAATTATTTAGATTGGTCATGAGTGAATAGTATCATCAGATTTTTCATGATACATATTTTTATAATATAATAATTTTTTAATTTTTTACTAACATAATTATATGAAAAGTAATGGTCAAAGTTGGGTATTGGAGACCGTACTGATGTCTAAAACGTCATACATTCTTGAACAGAGGTAGTGTTGTTTTACATTTTTTAAATAAAAGTTATTATTATTATATGATTTTTTAGGGCATCAGGCTGGGCCTGTGGGCCAGAACTCTGGACCCGAGCCCATGAAAATTGGTCTGGCCTAGGCCGAGCCGACCGGGTCGGGCTTCTCAAGCCTAGACATAATTTGTGTGCAATTGGTGATTTACCATCCTAATCGAGCTAATAACTTGAATGCCACCGGATAGAAGGGAACTGGGGTTGGCAAATATGTCATTTTCCCTGATTTTTTAAAGGTGAAGTAGCCCCTTGGGGTCTAACATCTGATTTCACTAAACAAAAAGTACAGATTGAACACAGAAGCCCAAGAACGAAATGAAAATTACAGCATGGTCCCCTGAAAACCCGGAGATCCCGACGCTTCTTGAATCTTGAGTTCGTCAACATGAACGACGATGCCAAGACGCCGAAAATGCTTGAATGGATTTTGGCGATATCCTTGTGCGAAGCGCGTGGGAGATATAGGTAGCGGCCCACGCGGACCTTGAGAAGAATTCACCGGAGATGTTTGGCGTCGCTCCGAACGAGCCGCCTGACAACAGTAGATGGTCTGGGCCGACTGCGGTTGTCTTGAGTCTGTCTTGATAATAAGAGTAATATTATTTTAAACTCAAAGGCTCTCTCAAACAAGAGGACTTTGATTGGACAGCTATTCGCTCGACCTTTTTTAGATCCACTAGCAGTAGAGTTAAACATAAGAATCCCCACCCCACCCCACCCCCGTTACTTCTCAGCCTCACGACAGTGTTGCAATTGCACTTGTGAGCTATCATTTGACTGGTTGATCGATCGATTAAGACGTGTATTATACTCTAATATCCCTTTTTCTACGCAAAAGTTGTTAGATTGGATTAGCGTATTAGAATTGCGAGATGCAGTACTAGCGTGCATGATATCGAGAATAAAGTGGACGAATCCCGTAGAGAGAATCAAATAATGGCAACAAAATAATCACAATGAGAGAGAAAAGATTTGGCGAAGTCGATCACAAATTCGTTAAGCACGACGTCAAAAAGAATACAATGGAATGCCGCTCTCTCACAACCTTCTCGAACATTTTAGGACACTCGGATTCTTGTCATTCTTGCCCTATATAAAAACCTAGTGCTAAGCAATAATCTAGCAATTAACCAGAGTTAAGCTGTTTACTCTGAGATCGTACGAAGTGATCATCGGTAAGTTTTTTTTTTGTTGGAATTGGTACAGGTCCCTCGACGAGCTCTGGGACGGCGAGATATGATGTGGCAGTTGTGCGTCACAGACTGGCTGGCTGGTGGCGCATTTTGCTTGTTTCTGTGGATCTCCTGGCGACCCGGCCAGAGATGGTTGATCCGAGACCAGAATGTTGAAACTGGACTTTACTACTCACTGTAATCCTATTGTTGGCAAGAACCTGAATTCTTTCAGGTGTTAGTTTTCAGTTAGTTTCTCTCCTGTTACTTAGCTGAATAAAAACAACAGAACCAACCTGCAGCACGAGCCTGTTCGTGACTGGTTGTTAGCATCTAATAGTGTAGATGTCGTGCACGTTGGGTCGTGGGATGGCACGACCCGTTCCTCGTGGGCGGCATGGCCGGAGCATGATCAACAACCATGGGATGGCATGGATAGTTGGACTTGTTCTGCTCCCGGTTCTTTAATTCAGTTAGCTCGATCCGATGTTTTAGGATCGGAGGTATAAAAGGAAAACAGAAAAGCTGCATCAGTGCACGCAGCGCAAAGTCTTTGTCCTGTGTCTCTCTCTCATTCTGAATTCTAGCCATTGCTAATACGAGAGTGTGTGAGAGGTTGCAACTACATTTCTGAGCTCACATGACACATGCCGTCAACACCGGAAGTGTATATATGTGTGCCTTATCTGGCAGACCAGCAACAAGAGAATCCCACAGGATTAACCCAAACCCCGAAGTGGCCAGGCACGCCTCTCGCAGTCCCGCTGAGCAACGCATACCAGAAAAAAGGTTAGAATTCCCAATCATGACTCATGAGTGCCATCGAGCTCGGCTACCGCCACTTCGACACCGCCGCGCACTACGAGACAGAGGCGCCCATCGGCGAGGCCGGCGCCGAGGCCGTGCTGTTGGGCGCCATCGCCTCCTCTCTGGCCACAACATGCATTGCGCGACTGCAAAGCCGGTCGACGCCGAGGAAAAGGCCGGGCAGCGCAAGACAACACTAAACAAAAACAAAAGATCATCAAAGAGTGTAAATAAAGAGAGGATGGCGAGTTTTCCATGATGGGCCGTATGCCGCATTCAAACGCAAGCACCAGGCCGCTGCTTTCCATATCCTCTCGTGGTCATGGGCTCAACCGGTCGACCAACCGCGCGCCAGGCTCATCACGGGTGGCAGCTCGCCGTCGGCAGGCCGGCCCTGACAAGGCCGGCGTGCAGTGCAACAGGAGGCTAGGACGATCAGATGCTTGCTGCCGTGCTTACGTACGTCGATGTTTGCAACCAAAAAGCATCAGATTTTGAGAAGCAAAAAAAAATAAATAAATAAAGTTTGCATGGTTATCATTGCGCCATCACAGCTTTATGGAATTTATATCGATCGCCAAGCTTGTCCAGTTGCTACTATAGTACTATATAGGTAGGGAGATGTCTAGGGAATATTTGCTTTCTAGCTAGGTCAAACTACATTTGTCAATCTTTTCCGGGAGTAACAATATTTTCCGTCAATTATTTGCTAAAAAGAGCAGTACTCCGCCGACGTCCATTTCCAGCTCTGAACCTTTTTCCGACCATACAAACAGAAGTCCTTACGTTGAATAGAATTCTTTTTGTTAATTTTTTACTGCACTGTAGTTTATGACTTAAGAGTATGCATAAACCCAAAGGTCAGGGACCAAAATAGGTTTCTCCCCTTGATTATTTTGTTGCGTGATACGGAGTAGTTTGGTAAAGTTACTGAAGGGCCATGATTTCACCTGAGCTAAAGCTTCTGAAGAAAGCATGTGGTATAAGCACACGTCCCCAGAGGCCAGAGAGCGTATTCTCTTTACTGTAGTAAAAGTGTCATTGCGAGTGTTTTTACCAGGGTCAATTCGCAGGGAATTCAGCACTGGATGAAATGGATTGCGCATGCGTTGTTACTGACCGACTCGTGCGGTGAAAAGCTGTTCACGTGAAGAACGCAGGCCAGGAGTAAAGGCGTTTTTTGGTTCCTTTTGCAAAAGAAAGGCATTCCATCTTGCTGCTGCAATGCCCACCTTTTCCAGTGACGCACTGATGCTGCTGGTAGCCTGGGAGTTTTTAAGATACTTTTCTCAGGTTTCAATTATTTTCACACACAAAAAACTATATATGATGAATAATTCTTCGCAAAATCAGGGAAGGACAGGGGAATTTCTAAATGGAAAAAAATCAAAATCTTCTTGTCCTACTTTACCCGGCATGATTCTAAAACACTTTGTCGTAGCCTATTTGGTATCGTTGTTATAGGGATTAGGGACGGGTTGGACTAGGTATGCCATCTAAATCAAGAGTCAATTCACATTAAAAGAAATATGACGGGTAATTTTCACGGTGTATCTATCGATCTAGAATGTTAACTTACATCGAACAGCCTGTCCAGGTTGTAGCTTGTCCCCCGTAGTAAGATCCATTTTCGAAACAGGGTTTTCTTGCGATGATTCGCGAATGTAGTGGACGCATATGGATTGCCATCATTAATATCTTTTGTCCTTAAGAAGATGGACTGAACGCCGTATATATAAAATGTTCAAATGTACGTCCGAATTGTATAGAGATTTCAAAGGCACTATATTATTGTTTCCGAAAAATTTCTGTAAAATTCATTGGTTCCAAACAACACAACAACCACAACAACAACCGGAAAGTACCAAGAACTTGTGGGATAGACCGTCCCATAACTTTACCTGCACAAAGGAGCAACTAGCACCCTACAAACCAATGGGGGTCCGTGCGTGCAACTGCAGTGCATGGTGCATGCAAACACCTTTCTTTCATCGCCAAACGACACATCACCCAGAGATCCAAAGGGGCTACGAAACTACGTAAACTTTGCAGGCTTGCAGCTAAAAAAAGTTACATACATGCGTGCACGTATATACGTACGTGCAAATGTAAGAATTGTACATGCACTAGATGCCGGCGCCTACCCCTTCTCCCCTCAGGGGCTCGCACGCCACCGCCGAGCCTCCGTGGCCGTCGACGGCCATGGACACCACGGCGAGCGAGCGCTGCCGGCACGCGTGGCAGGTGACCTGTGCCAGCAGCCGCGCGGCGTGGTCGTGGAGCGCGCAGGCCTTCTCGAGCTCGGCCCGGGCCCGCTGCCGCGCGCGGCGCGCCTCCTCCAGCGCGCTCTCCGCCGCCGCCGCCTCCTCGCGCGCGCGCTCCCGCGCCGCGTCCGCCGCGGTCTTCTCCCCCATCGCCTTCCTCACCTCGTCACTCTCCTCCTCAGCCGCGGTGCTGGCGGCACCGGTGGCGACGCCGTTGGAGGCAGCGTTGGGACCAATGGAGAGCTGCAGCTTCGTCGTAGCATGGGGCTCGTGGGAGGTGGAGAAGTCGGCCGTGGCGCTCAACGGCGCCGCCGTAGATGCCAGGAGGAGCTGAAGCTCCGGCGGAGGCGCCGCCGCCGCAGTCGGATGCCTCAGAACGGCGGGACGAATGACCGGGAGCGTCGACGGCACGGCCCCCATCTCGCCGCGCATCCGGCCGGAGTTGCACGCGTCCTGGTGCTCTATGAAGCTCTCCACCCTGCAACGCGCAGAATCATTAATTCCAAAACACCACCATTAGCACTCCTAAGCACTGCATCAACTAGCATAACACACGTGTTAATCTGCAACGTAAATATTACTTCGCTGTCACGAGCAGCACGCGTACGTAGTGCGTAAGATGGGAAATCCCCCCTTGCGACGTTAGGTGGTGCCTTCCGGGCCTGGCGGTGGCACCGCGCGCGCGCAGGAGAGAAAGGCGGGAAAGCTGCCGTAGAGTGCGTGCATGATTGCCTCCGTCGCATTTGTGTGGATGGAAAGCAACCCATCGGCGAGTGAGGCTTGCACCACTGATCAGACCGATCGATGCTAGTTAACCTAACAAGCTACTACGAGTAACTAACGACCCGTCCGTTAATTATTTAATTGGCCACGACTCGATGCATCACTTCGATCAGTTCAGGGACCAACAGCTACCCTACATGGTGATATGGTTTGTGCACTGTACACATGCCGCCTATAGCGACAGCATTATTGATCCGAGTCGATCCCATGAAGCTAAGCGAGGAAATCAATCAAGGACCGCTACTCGGCTAACTAGATCGAACAATGGAAGATTAGATACGCAAGGACGACCAACGATCGAGTCCCCATCGAGGCAGGGAATTACATGCGCGGCCGGTATATTTATGTGCCAGTCAGTGACAAGAGAGTGTGGCCAGTGCTGTTGTTTTGGAGTAAAAAAGGCGAAGGAGATGTATGCGCGCGTCGCGGTTAGAGCACATGCATGCATGCACATGGTCTCCTCTCCTGTCCCGGTGGTGCGTGTGTGGCACGGCATGCAGGCAGCTAGAGTGGCGCGCGCGCTTGTACTTTGGTCGATCCAGGGGGTCCGAAGAATGGAGCAGCTTGTCTCTACCTGCCTGGCTTACTAGCCAGTCGCCCTGGTCAGCTCGGTTACATCACTACATGCATGCATAGTTTGTATAGTACTACTTATTTGCCTATAGGCACCTGACCAAACTGACCACATATGTACAGACATGCATGAGGCATCACATGTGCTGCATATGTAGCTTGTACATGCAAGCATGTCATCAATGATCCCTTTTTTTCTTCTTCTTCTTTCAAAACGACTGTCATCAGTGATCTTAATCGATTTTTTGTTTGCATTTGTATCGATCAATACTGATCAGTGTTAATTGATTGGTAATATACTTAGCATGGATAGATGCTTTGATTTTCCGGGAGCTAGCAAGCAGTACACTGTTGGGAGGAATGCGCGGAGACAGTTTTTGGTCGATGTGCTGTCTCTTTCCTGTTGGAATTTTCGGTCCTACCGCAATCCGCCACCGAAATGATCATATGCCAGCACCCTTTACTTTTCGTTCTCTCTCTATCTCTCTCTTTCTTTTCTCCTTCCCTTTTCGCAGTCTAGAAATGATCTTAATCAGTGGATATATAGATACTATGGAACCCACTCGAGCTGGATATATATCATCAGCATGAACCAAGCCTGAAGTCCCCGTCCATGTCCGTACAAAAATATGCTCTGGTCAGCTAGCTACCTTGTTTAACAATGGATCGATCAAACTCTAGTTAATTGGTGTCGGATCAAACTCTAGTTAATTGGTGTCGGCTAGACTGATCTCTCTCTCTCTCTCTCTCTCTGTGTGTGTGTGTGTGTCGCGATATGTACAGAGCCAGTGGCAAAGCCTAGCTAAATCCTGAACCAACACCATAGCTTTTGTCTTATCTCCGTCACCATGCGAGCCTGTCTCCCACCAAAAATATAATCATCTGTTTGGGGTTTAATTATTGGTGCATCTATACAATATTAGACTTTTTTTTAACCCAAAATAGTCAAATTTTAATTCATTTACAACTTTATTATATATAAATTATAAAAATTTATGTATGTAATTTTTGTTCTTGATCACTGTAATTATTATCGAAAGTCTTAATAACTCATATTTCCATCACATGATTCAAAATCTAACATATATTTTGAGATATTTAGCAAAAACAAAGATTAAAAAAAAATTATATACCAACAAAATACAATAACGTGGCGAACCCGTTATGGTCCGAAAAAAACATAATAACTTTGGACCCAATTCATCGTATGAGAAAGAAGTGCAAATCTCAAAGCATATCGGACGGATGAAAATTGACTATTTTGACAAAAGAAAACAGTCGAATGTTATTTAGCAAATCTCCGAAGAAACGATGTTGCCGGCCGAAGCACGAAACTCCAAACAAAATTGTTTGACCAGAAAATCGACTATTTTCTCTAGATAAAAAAAACAGGTGACAGTAGCAATTCCGTGAATTAATTATGGGCACAAGCACGGAACATCTACCTAGCGATTCGCCAACTATTAACAACTTAATTCGTTCTTATGCGCCGTACGTCCTCGCACACGCCGCTAATTAGTTAGCGTCAGAGTTGCCATGACCATATCCTAACAGTGTGTGCGTACTACTTCAAATCAATAATAACCAATCAAGCTGCCATATACACAGCACGGCAGCAGTGTACGTGGTGCGTACATGTAAGTGTATTGCTTGCCGCGCGCGTTGGTACGTGTGTAGGGAGTAGGGACTAGGGACTAGGGACTAGGGATGTACGTACGTACCGGGAGAAGACGCGGCCGCAGTCGCAGGAGTGGCCGCGGGTGCCGCAAGTCTTGAGGTGGGCCTTGTAGTCGGACTGGACGGCGTAGCCCTTGGCGCAGCGGGCGCACACCCACTGCCGCCGCCCGCCGTGCTTGCGCCGGAAGTGCTTCTTGATGCCCACCAGGTCGCCCAGCGCGTGCGCCGGGTCGTGGTGCAGGCAGCTCGGCTCGGGGCACACGAACACGCGCTTCCGCGCCCCCGCCGCGCCGCCTCCACCCCCGCTGCCGCCGCCTCCGGCGCCGCCGTCCTCCCCTCCGGTCGGTCGCTTCACCAGCCGCCACGGCACCTTGTGCCGCCGCCGGTGCATCTGCAGGTTCTGCTCCCGCTGGAACCCCTGCCCGCAGATCTCGCACACGTACCTGTCCGACTCCAGCAGCGTCCTCGGCGATAGCGCCACCACCTCCGCATCAGGGTCTAGGTACCACATGCACATACGCACGTACACGTCAGTCATCTTACCGTACGTGCAAGGTGCACATCAACAACCGGTGATCCGCGATCCATATATATATGCATGAAGCATGATCTACGTACGTACGTACGTACGTGTAGCATAGTATGAATACCTGGCGTGCCGGGCGGGCGCCTCTTGCGCTTGGCGGGGGAGGGCTGGTCGGCGGCGAGGCAGGAGGAGGAGGACGGTGGAGGAACCGGCGGCTGCGGCTGCGGCTGCGGCTGGGAGGAGGGGGAGGAGGAGGAGGTGGAGGAGGAGGCCAACATTTGGTGGTGGCTCTTGACCAGTGCCATAAGTGTTGGGGGATTGCTTCTTTTAAGGGCTAAGCTTACTAGTACTAGCTAGCTAGCTACCCTTGTTACCTTGGCAAACTTTGCCTTGTTGCCCCCTTTCCCTATTCTCTTTTTGCTCCTTAGTGGGATAGGGGTGCCAAGGGAGGCTAGCTTTATGGGGTGGAAAGGTGAAGGTGCATTGTGTGTGCTTGTGTGTTGTAGAAAGGCTTGGGGCATGAGGGGATCATATATAGCTAGGGAGGAGCGACGTGAACAAAGGGCTTTGTCTATATCTCTCTGCTTTTGTGCTTCTCATCGGTGTGTGGGTGTGGCTCCCTTTTTTGAAGGGGGGATGTGTCTCATATACTCATTGGATGGGCAGCTTTTTATCAAGGCTTTGTTTGTTTGTTTGTTTTGGGGTGTTTTTTAAGATGGGGCCATGAGATTAGTCTGCCAATCTCCTCACCACAATTAATGAGATGCATAGTTAATAAGTTCAGCTCTTTAATTGCATTTGTGTGCTGTACCTGAAGTGTACCATGGAGTACTCCATTTTCTCTCTCTCTTTTCCCCCCAAAAAATATATATATATATATATATATATATACACTTGTCAACCATACATATGCATGGAAAATGGAAATAATTAAATGTGTGTGCTCCTTTGGTATATATAGATGGTTGTTGAATGGGTGCGTTGCTGACCAAACGAAAGCTAGTTTTGCCTATCATAAACTATGCACGAACAGCTCATCCTTGTCACTGTAGTGATTGCTTTGCTGAAAAAACGTTGCACTATTAGTGAGCAATGGGGGATGATGTGGTGGGTCGGGGGGTGATTCTTCACACATGCAAGCGATCATTTTTGCCCCCAAGTGTGTGCATGCCCGGCCCTCCTTACCTTGATCCTATCTAGGATCTCTCTTTTGCTCACTAAACTAACGCCACGATGAGATGGCATTGACATCTTTCTCCTCAAACAAACTAAAGTTTATTTGTCTCTTGGCTTTTCCTCCATCTCCCCCTGTCGACTTTCTGCTAAGATGGCTGCATGTGTAGCTCATTAACAATTCGGAGTAAGTTGCACAAACGTCTTTCTTAATCGATCCGTCTAGCTGGTCTTCACAATATTCATAAGTTGTTGTTTTTGGCGAAGCTGTAGTACGCATAGATTCGATGAGACGAGAGGGGAAAGCAGGCATATCTTTTCGGGAGCAAACTAAACGATGGGCCGGCGAACAATCCATCTTCTTTTGAACAGAATTTTAGCAATTACTTTTGAACTTTGAAACTAAAACAAATACTAGTAGTACTTTACGCACTAGCTATGCTAGTGGTAGTTGATTTTCACGATATGAACACTTACTAATAGGTGGGGTCAGTTGAATTCTAGTCATTATTATGGGTCAATCCTTAAAACAATGTCATAAAAATTTTAGGGATTTTTTTTTGGCAAAAACCCACCCGCATTTCAAATTTCGTCGGACACACACCCCCAAGTTTTATGTGATTGCAAATCTCCACCCAAGATCAGTTGACTAGTTGTAACAACCCAATTTTTTTAATAATTTAAAACTTGCATGAATTTCTTGGATTTCAAAAACTTTTGTTGCATTTTGAGAAATTCCAAAAGCTTGATTTGCAATTCAAAAAGATAAAACAATTTCCCTTGCACCCAAATTGAAACGATAAAAAAT
This sequence comes from Hsuehochloa calcarea, assembly GCA_036346395.1. Lineage (NCBI taxonomy): Eukaryota > Viridiplantae > Streptophyta > Magnoliopsida > Poales > Poaceae > Hsuehochloa > Hsuehochloa calcarea. The sequence goes on from CM070597.1 coordinate 37,481,249, forward strand.
TAACCGGTTAAATATGTGCTAAATCTCCCAAGATTTGATTTTCAAATCCAAACCAATCCTGAAATCTCAAACCAAGAATCAAATCCCTTTGTCCTTTCTGCTTCCCCTCGAGCTGAATCCCAGCCACGGCCCGCTTCCTTTCCTCAATTGCCCTCTTCTCGCAAGGCCTAGCAACAGCCCCCCTCTCCCTCCTCTTTCTTCCCCTGCAACCCAGCAGTCAGATGACCACACGTGTCAACCCATGTACTGTTCTTCTTCCTCTCGATCTCTCTTCTTTGTCTGCTTTCTTCAGCTCTCTCTCCCCCTTCGCATGCGCCGACATGTGCAGCAACAGCTGGAGACGCAGGACACCCAACTTCTCGAGCGCAACGCTGCCACGACCTCATCATATCATGCACGCCTGTCATGCCCTGTACATCTTCCTCCTCCCCTTAGTTCTTATCTCTTTTGTTGTCTCGCCCGTACGCGCATGCGCCGCTTGGCACAAGGATGACACGACGCCATCAGTGCCCTTTCTCCTCAAGCCTTTCCCCTCCTCTCTGTGAGCCACAAGCTTGTCCCCTCATCACCAGAGCACGTGCAACTCCACAACCCACGAGAAAACGTCGAGTTTCTCTTCCTAATAAGCAACTCTACCGCGTCATCTCCTCTGCCTCGCCCTCCTCTTCTTTTCTCCTCTCTTGCCCCTCCCTCTCGCTTACTCAAACATCAGGACGCCGCTGCGCAGTGCCGTCTTCTCTAAGTTCAGCCGTGCACCGCCGAGCTCGTCCATGCCATTTCCACACACTCGGTGAGTTTATTCCCAAACCGTTCGTGTCACGATGTGTTCCACATCCCCAGCATCGTTTCCCCAATCACTTTTGGATCTCCTTCATAGGAACATGCAGACGCCATCTTCTTCCCCATCTTCAACTTCCAACGTCATCCTCGACGTTGTCACCTCTCCGTTGAGTCTTAGTCTTCTTTGATCGCATTTTTGCCATCTCCGTGCCCCCCTTGCCCTTATGCGAGGCTTTGTTTTAGCTATCTGTCATCGAGGAGGGCAGCCACCGTGCTTGTCCATCATCGTTATCCACACCGGTGAGTTCCCTGAAGTCCTAGGATTGCTTTGCGCCACGTAATGTTGCACCCCACCTTGGTTCGTATCATCACCGTTGATCCAGTGCTAGCGCCACCACATTTCTTCACCACTGACACAACTCCAGTGACTTTAGGTCCTCGTGCCCGTCCCTGTAGTGTCGCGCCTACTCCCTTTAATTAGCTCGCATTGTGGCCAGAAACCACCCTGGTCTTTCCTGCACCGAATCCCTCACATGGCCGAAATGACCTCGCCACTCAACACCATCATGCCGCCACCTCTATCCCCTATTTTGGTCACTGCTACCACCCACAGCTTCGCTGTACTATCCCTATTCCATTTTTTTGATTCCCCAGCCCCACCGCCATCCTATTGCCGCCGCTGAGCTCGCCAAGCCACTCGACCATGGCTACCTCCCCGCTCCTCTGTTTTGGCGAAAGGAAGATGAAGCACCGTAGCGCTGACATGCGACCCCACCTAAATATTAAGGTTAATGATTAAGATTAACTCTAATTAACAAGTGTTAAAGTCAGAATGACATGTGGGCCTAACGCGATTAAATAATCTAATTAAACCACAGTTTAGCGTATGTGAGTATGACATGCGGGTCCTACCACTTCAAACCCGTTGCATAGACCTAGTTCGTAGACCAAGTCGTCAACATACGGGCCCCCTAGCCCTGTGCACCGTTAGGTGGGATTGAGTCCATGTGGACCACGGTCCTACCTATCAGTCTCCTGGGTTTTTCCAAATAAAAATAAATAGAAAAGAAATAAAAAAAATTGGATAGGACCCCACCTTTCAGTCGTAGAGGATTTTCTCAATAAAAACAAAAGAAAATGGAAAATGGAAATCCAATATATTTCATATTTCTTTGGAATTTCTCTCGGATCAAACATTGGAGAGCCCGTTCTACCTCATTTTAAATTCAAATAATTTGGTTTTTGTTTCTAAATTCATATAAATTAAATATCTTTTCGTCGGTACCAAATCATAATTTTTGGAGGGCCCCTCATTGAAAATGTGTCCCCTACCCCGTAACGACCATTGTCCCAGTGTTGAGTGATTCTCCGTCGAATGGGTCGAGTGTCAGGATTAGGTGTTAAAAAAACCTTGTTATGACCGTCTCCGTTGAACGCCCAAGGAAGCATGTTATGGCCGATAATATGAATTGATCATATCTTGTGAGTAAAGTTGTACAAACTCTACAAAGTATATAATCTAGCTATTTGACTATAGATGTGCCTGGTTATGGGCATTGTGCATAAAACCACACTTTGTTAGTTTTAATAAAATATGGATTGAGACATGTTAACGTAAAAATGGTTGTAGTGATGATATAGGTGGATGAAACCTCATAAGTTGTAATAGGAGGATGGAAATTGGTTACATGATGAAACTTGCTTATACAAACGACACTTTGGTTTTAAATCAAAATGGATAGGTCATATGTTTGAAAAATAATTATAGTATTTGAGAAAAACCTAATGTGTGCTACAATAACCATAAGACCACTCCTTTGGCAAGCCTTACATCTATATAATTGTATTTGGTGTGAGAACTTGCAGAGTACTTTTGTACTCATTGTTGCTCATATATGTGGATTCAGTACACAAAGATACCAACTGGTGAACAATTACACCTATCCTTCGGGAGTTGAAGATAACGCCAAGTACTAGGTCACTTACCTCGGTTGATTATCTATCGGCATATCCTGAGTGTCACCACTGTTATTTATCCTTTCTGCTGTAAGACTTCATCTATATTTTGGCCTTCCCAACTTATGATGTAAGACTTCGACCATGTAGTCTATTTGCATTTATTTAATATCTTTTTATTCGCATGTATGAATGTGATATCCATCGATATTGTATTGTGTGAGCCAGCTACTGATCATGAGACTAACTCGGTATACACAGAGGGTTTGAATGTAAGTCCGGACGCTGCACTAGTTGACCGTCTGATGTGGCGCTTACGTGACATTCCAGTGTGGACCCGTTTAAAAAACACATCCTAATGGGCATCTCAACCTCCACCATTTCCTGCTCAACTTGACCACTCATGGGTGATGCATCTAGGGGGTCCATACTGGAATGTCATGCAAGCACCACGTCGACTGAGGAAATTCGAGATGCTAGTAGGATTTTAGCAAAATCCCCGACTTGTTGGTGGGTTTTTTTAAAAAAACAAATTTAAAGTTCACACGCACAGCATAGCTCCTTTTTAAAGTATAAAGATTGGTTTTTGAAATATTGCCTAGGCTCTTCACTATTTTTTTCCCTATTGCATGAAAACGGGATATATATTAATTACGTATAACTAAATTCAAAGAAATTAAGAAATACAAAATCATGAAGAAACTTTGTTATATACACCATTTTTTATGGTGCCATCTTGTTCCCTCCCTGGCTGGTTAGCACTACTATCAAGCAACATCAATCAGTTTGTACTGTTGTATACTAACATGCAACTTTATGGCGTACGTTTATTACTTCTATATAGCACCCAGAAAAAGAGAGAGAGAGAGAGAGAGAGAGAGGCGTTGGTGCTGATTAAATATGTATATTATATATTTCGAGCCAACACCTTTCTCCCTTCTCATTCGCCTGTTTCATCATTTGGGTCTCCATACAAAGCAAACATGCTTGCCAAAGTTTGCAAAGGTAAAGAGCCACTTTTATCTCTGGGTTGCTCCCAGTTATTGCCATAATCATGCTATGGCATTGCAAGTTCGTGCCAATGTGTATACATGTATGTACATGTCCTTGTGCTCTTGAATCCCAACCAGGGTTGAAATACCACGAACCAACCAATTTCCTGGTCACTGACCGGAAACCGAATTTACTCAAAAAAATAAGATAAAATTCATTTAAATTTACTTAAGAAATTAGCCAAAGTTCAAAAATTAAAATTTGAATTGATTTTTATATTCCCAGACCCGATCGATAAGACTGGCACCAGGTTACCAACATGCATGGACTAGTGCCTACGCCCATGTGTGTCGATCTATGATTATTCGTGTGCTTTTTCACAGCGTCCGTGGCGTGCAGCTGCAGCTGGGAAAGAAAGAAGAATTGACTGCACATATATACTGGAGTTGGTTGTGAAAAAATGATACGCACAAGAACATTTCAGTGACAATTTGTTATCTTAAATCATTAGCTAGGTTGCAGTACAGATAGCGGATTGCTTTATGATGTTCATAGGTTGCATAAGAACTTATACAAATGAGTTTTTATCTTTTAGCACCGAAAGAGACCGATAAAGGACGAACGTAAGCTTGCTAGAGGATAAGAACAAGTGAGTGTAAGTTGTAAGAACATTCACTACTACAAAAAAATACATCGCCTCGATGCCTCACATCTACGATCTTTGGACAACGTAAGTGTGTACAATCAATTTCTACACTCACGTGATACCGATAAATATCACAACTCATTGCTTATGTACGGATACATCAGGAGGATAACTTTTGAATCATGTAGGGCGTTCATCGGCTATGTTGCAGGGAGGTTCATACAAGAGCAGCGCCACATTGACTCACGGATATCATTTCATAACAACACAATAATCATATATCATACTCGTAATATTGCATCTCGGTATTGATCGCATATATATGTAATTCTATTTTTCTTGTCCGTCGGCAAAAACGAGATCACCTATGCGCATTCTCGTATGCCATCATATGCACTATTGATTGCTTCTAGGGCCTTACGATCCCGAGTTTGTCAATCTCGTAATAATTATTTCCTAATTATAAATTTAAATATATGTGCTTACTACTTGAACCGCTAGCAGCGTGGCTTGATAACCAGTCACGACGCGTTGAGGAGCTCTGCAGCTTCATCAAGGCGGACATCGTTAACACCACCGAGAGTTTCACGCGGTTGACACCGATGAGTTCGAAACAATTGATTCAATATTGTAATTCACTTTGAATTCAATTTGTAATCAGCGACAATACTTGAAATATTTTTGTAATTGATTTTGAGTTAAATGATCACTTTGAGTTGTAAACAATTATACGTGATATGTTTCTTCTTGGTTCATGGCTAGCAATTCAACGATAAAAATTAGTTAGGTATAAAGTCTTGTCAGATAAACCGTCATGAGGCGGATATCACAGACGATTTAAACCAAGAACCGCTATATAATAGTCTCCTGACGGTTCTTGGTTTAAACCGCAAATCGTGATTACGTAGTATCACTGCATTTGTTAATACAATCGTCTATCGATGGTTTAAATAAAACCGCCACTATCACAGCGGTTCCAACCAAGAACCCTCCGTGATACGATCTATATCACAGATGGTATTATTTAAACCACAGACAGTTTTTAAATAGAACCGCATGTGATATTGGTCGTATCACAGACGGTTCTTGGTTGGAACCGTCTGTGATAGTGGCCCTTCACAGACGGTTTCAACTAATAACCGTCTGTATTGAGTCTTATCATAGACGGTTAAAAAATCGTTTGTGATAACCAACTGTTATCACAGGCGGTTCTTGGTTGAAATCATCTGTGATATTGTCCTTTCACAGACGGTTTTTGTTAAAACCATCTGTGATAGTACCGTTCCCAGACGGTTCCAACTAAAAATCGATTGTGATAGTTCATTTATACCTAATTATTTTTTTTTATTTTCGGCTAGCCTCAGGAATTGCTAGGCATGCCTCTAAAAACTAGCAAGCTAGCAGAAATCATATACAACACACAGATGAATCAATTGTTGACACAATTCAAAGTGATCATTTAAAACTCAAAATCAATTACAAAAGATTATGTTCAAGTATATATTGTCGCTAGATTTACAATTGAATTACAACTACTCAAAATGATCAATTACAATTGAATCAATATTTTTAAGGTCGTTAAGCGGTGTCGACGGAGTGAAACTCTCTGTTGGCGTTAACGATCTCCATCTTGATGAAGGCGCATAGCGTCTCTCGAACCTCCGAGACCTCTTTCATAGCGAGTGCATCTAAATCTATGGTCAAGTCCTGTCGCTACCATGAGTAAAGTGTAATATATTTTTAAATTTATATTTAGGAAATAATTATTATGATATTGACAAACCTCGGGATCCTTCATCTTAGCACTAACCAATTGTAACATATGATGGCAAACGAAAAATGCACATAGGTGATCTTGTTTTTGCTGGCGGCACTGCAAAAATAGAATTACATATGTAGGTACAGTCAGTTCGAGACGCATTATTACAAAGTATGATATAGCATTATTGTGTTGTAGTTCGTACCAGAAATCATGTCCTGTGTTGTAGTGTGGCGCTAGATCCTTTGTATAGCCCTCCCTTTGCAACATAGTTGATAAATGACCTGCATGATTCCAAAAAGTTATCCTCAGCCATTTTAAAAGAAGGAAGACTACAATAGAGTTATGTATGGAGGAAATGAGCATACACGTCGAGTATTTCTTTCAAAAGGGTGAAGTCGTGGTTTTTGTTTAGTAGGGAATCATGGTATATTACATTGTTCCTCTTTGGTATAAGGACTAATAAGATCTAGTGGAACCTACTTATGTATGTCGCTATAGTCATAAACCAAAGTTCGTGCTGCGTATAAAGTACAAATAAAATTTGTATAGTAAATAGTGAAGCACTTACTTCTGGTTGTACGGCACCATTATGTAGTCTTTGTCGTCTTAAGCAAGCAATCCCGTCGTTATGTATTTGACGACGTAGGATGCGTCTTCGTTGATGGTTTGCTCAGAGATGACGTGTGGGTCGAGGAAACCCATCGGTTCGTTCCGTCGATGGACATGTTTCATCATGTATCTATACATAATCAATGAGTTGTGATATTTATCGGTATTACGTGAGTGTAGAACTTGATTGTACACACTTACAGTGTCCAGCATCATAGAAGTGAGGCGTCGAGGGCAACGAGGTTGAATAGATCGAAAAGTCGCCGAACCCCACGACGAAGTGGCCTGGTTCATGGAAGAAATGATCCTTTGTGTATCTGACGGTTATTCCAGTATCGCACCCCTTCTATTGGGTCTTCAACATGTACCATACATGCAAAGATTGACAAGCTACTCCAGCGCGTGCTACCACTGTGTTGGGGCCAATGGACTTCCGAGAGAGTATTTCCTGGGCTTGGGAGGCGCCTTAATGTCTTCGATTTCTATTTGGCCTTAACAAGTTGCTTGTGGCACGTCTTCCCATGATTAATGTTCTTCAATTTCGATTTGGCCTTAACAAGTTGCCTGCGACACGTCTTCCCATGAGACAACTCAGGAACCGATACGTGGCACGCTTTTCTTGTTCCTTCTGCGTCTTCTCCATGAAAACAAATGAGGCGGTCTTCTGAAGCGAAGGATGAGGTGGAGTCATCGAGAGTCCTGTTGGAGGGGTATGATCGTGTCGATATTGCGGCATTGCAGGGTCCAGGGCGATATCCTTCTTGGGCCACTGGATAAAAGTGTACATGGCATCCCCTAGTGTTCTGATGTCTTCATTCGGGCGAATCTTCAGCGGGATGGCCATGAAATTATCATGTACTATGTCCACCTAGACCCTAGTGTAACCCTACGCCAGTTGGGCACCGTCTGCACTACCCCTTCCTGGTATGGATACACCATCTCTAGCCTAGCCTCAATAGGAATGGACACAACCATCTTCACTTGGAGTTTGCAGGGCATCGGCTCCTATAAAATGATACACAATTAGCTAAGACATCCTATAGGTCTATCTTTGGAGTATTCCAGTTATGTACATTACCTTGATGTCGTCGATAGGTAATTGGACGTCGTCATGTCCAGAATTATGTATGGACGCGACGCTACTCCGATGTTGAGGAGGACTGGCTCCCAAAATAACGGGGGCGGCTTGCGACTGGTTCAGGAGTTGATTTATTTGATCCTACAATCTTGTTATCTGTCCTTGAAATTTTTCAGTAAGCACTTGTTCCAACCGGGCGTCGTGCTCGTCCTTGGATCTCTTCCTACTCCTGTACATGTCAGAGTCGTGTCGAATCCATCCCTCCAAGATACGTAAAGCCTAACGCCTCGTGTGCAACCCGGGTGCTCCTTGTTTCCCAGGGCCGTAGATAGTAGATCCTTCTCCCTGTCCGCTCCGAAGGAACCTTCAGAACATGTAGAAGTTAATGCTTCCTGCAAGAGGTCATCTTGTTATTATAGACACTATAAAGTTGTGGATTTATTAACAACTATGTAGTTCGACATATTTACCAGACGTTGGGACACTGCCTCGTCTCGCTAGGTTTGTGAAAGAGATGCCGCCCGAAGACGTGGTTGGTGCCCTCGCTCTTAACCAGGCTGGATTATGTTGGCGTACCATGTCTTTGTTCTCATCGATGTACGGGGAACACTTGGGTCATGTGTTGCAAGATTGTCAAATGGGCTTGTGTGTATGTATCTAGATCGGGAGTGATTGTTTTCCTTCCGATGGTCCCGATACCCTTCAGTCTCCCCTCATGACGAGATAGAGGCACACCTATCGGTTCCACTTGAGCCATGTAGTCGACGCAGAACTCAATGACCTTTTCGGTTGCATAACCTTAGATGATGCTGCCCTCCGGTCGAGATCGATTCCGTACGTAGGACTTGAAAATTCCCATGTATCTCTCAAACGAGTACATATGACGTAGGAACACAGGGCCACATATATTTATTTCTTTCACAATGTGAACAATCAGATAGACCATGATATCGAAAAATGATGGAGGAAAAACATCTCAAGATGACATAGAGTCGTCACCACCTTGGCCTTCAGAGCATCTAGTCATTCAGGATCGATGACCTTCTGAGCAATTGAGTTAAAGAAATAACACATCCTAAATATTGCCACTCGGATCTTGTTCGGCAAGATACTTCTAATTGCAACAGGAAGCATTTGTGTCATCAGCACATGACAATCATGAGACTTCATACCAATTAATTTCAAATCTTCCATGGAAACAATTTTCTTAATATTGGCAGAGTAACCGGACGGAACTTTCACACCATGTAAGTTTTGGTATATTTTATTTCTCTCGGCCTTGGACAAAGTGTAGCAAGCTGGGGGAAGGTATGTTTGTCCTTTATCGATCTCTTTTGGTGCTAACTCTGTCCTTATGTTCATATCAACCAAGTCATATCATGCGTTAACACCATCCTATGTTTTGCCACTAATGTTCAGTAAGAGACCAATCAAGCTATCACATACATTCTTCTCCACATGCATGACGTCGATGCAGTGGCGAGCTTCTAAGTGCTCCAAATAAGGCAAGTCCTAAAAAATTGTCCGCTTCTTCCAGATGTTTTTCTGATGGGTCCTTAATTTACGTCTTTTCCCAAGTACAACATCGACATCCTTAACCATATCATAGACCTCTTTCCCTCTAAAAGCCCTTGGATCTAAACCGTCCTCCTTATTTCCGTCGAATTGTTTCTTCATCTTGCGGTATGGGTGAATCTTGGGAAGGAACCTACGGTGACGCATATACACAGTTTTGCACGAGTTGCTCAGCCATACACTCTCGGTACCATCTAAGCACTGTGGACAGGCTTTAGCTCTTTTGTATTGAACCCCGACAGGTTACCAATGGCAGAAAAATCATTGATAGTGCAAAACAACATGGCGAAAGTGAAGCTCTCGTTTGTGCGCATCCCATACTTGTACCCTTTCATTTCACAGTGTCACAAGATCTTCCAGCAATGGTGCTAGGTACACATCAATATTGTTCCCAGGTTACTTCGGTCCTTGGATAAGTAGTTACATCAAAATGTATTTCCGCTTCATACATAACCAAGGAGAAAGGTTGTAAATACATAGATTCACGGGCAAGGTATTATGTTGGCTGCTCATGTTACCGAAAGGATTCATTCCATCTATACTCAACCCTAACTTTATGTTTCTCGGTTCTGCACCGAACTCTTCGAAGCTCCGATCGAAGTTTCTCCACTGGGCAGAATCAGTAGGGTGTCTTAGCTTTCCATCCTTCTTATGCTCCTATGAGTGCCAACGCATCAAACTTACCTCATTTCAATTCACAAATAAACGCTTCAAATGTGGGATCAAGAGCAGATACCACAACATCTTAGCAGGAGGTTCTTGCTTCACCTTAGTAGTATTCTTACACTTGTATCGAGATGATTTGCACACATGATAATAATGCATGTTTGCATACTCTTTACGGTAGAGGATAAAATCGTTCAAACATGCATGAATTCTTTCTACTTCCATTCCCAATGGACAAAGAACCTTCTTGGCTTGGTAGGTAGTGCTGGGCAACACGTTTCCCTCCGGAAGGATGTCCGCTAGGAGACCTAACAACGCCGTGAAACTCTTGTCGGACCAACCATTACTTGCCTTCAATTTCAGCAGTTCAAGCACGGTTGACAACCTTGTGTATTCCGGCTTGCAGCCAGGGAACAAAGGTTTCCCCGAGTCCTCCATTAAGCTCTCGAATTTACAAAACTCTCTCCCACTATAGTTCCCTTCTTTATCGCGTAGCATCTGATCCAGATTGTCATCAGGCGACCTATCATCATCAAAAGCACAGTCCACATATGGCATATCGTTGACTTCCTCGGCGATGTTGTCATTATTAACTTCATGTATGATCTTGAAGGACCGAAATGGCAACAGAGGGGGGGTGAATGGTGCCTTAAAATTAAGATCCTCCCCTCTCAAGTGTCCACACCCAAAACTTCGATACACAAGAGGCGTGAAGTGAATCAAATCCAAAAGGTTTAACCAAAAAGCTGGACGTTTGCGGTAGTTCTAATATGAATACCGCTCGGGGTTTGAAACCCCTACTAACTCGAGTCAAGTAAGTCTCACAGACATCATCCTAAACAACTTCTTGACCTCATGGAGAAGAATTGTCAAACATTTCTTGAGTATTAGGCAAGAACAACCAAAACCCACAATTTGCAATCATTGTATGGACAATACATAAATTTTATCCATGCCATCTCATAAGAGGAATCAAAAGATTCACCAAAAACCCTAGATATTCAACGTATGAATAGAGAGACGAAAAGAGGCATAAACAAAGAACCAAAACCTCGAGTTTCATTGATAGAAATCAAAAGATTACAGAGGAAAACACAGGGAATGATTACACAAATTTCTTCATCCTCTCCAACTCAACAAACTCTCAAAAAGCAAACAACCTCTCCAAAGGCTCCTTAATATAATTTTCTCTCACCAAAAGTCTAACACAACAACTCACCTCTATTTATAGCCCTTGGCTAACGGGTTCTCATGCCGCTAAACCCTAACGTACTTGTGCCGCTTTGCGAAATACAATTTCGTCGTCCATCTACACGTACCGTTCGACCTCAACGCCACTGCGTCTAACGTGTCTCGCCACGACTCCACCTCGATGCCCGCAACCAATACAAACAAGAAACACATCATTAAATTATATTAATAAACTAAAAGCAATTCACAACTCAAAAACAAAACTATGTACTCTAACTATTAACCAAACATACTAAAATTTATTATTCCAAAACCGGAAGTTCGCGATTACAAATTCACCACAAATAACCGAAAAGCGTCGGAAAATCGGTAGTTCTGTAAAGCAAATATAAAGGGTTATGTACTCATCACTCAAAAAGGGACCCTCGTTACCCTTAGAGCTCAAACCCCTTCGAGTCGAATGAGCTATCTGCGTCGGGTTGTCAAATATTTTCAGATTACACGCAGATCTCCATCCCTTCTTCAACATATCCTCCTCAAACACACCATTAATGTACTCTTCACTCTTCTCAAGTTTTTGGTCGTAGTATTAAATTATATTAATAAGCCGCAAATACTCTAACTATTAACCAAACATACTAAAATTTATTAGTGATTAACCTAGAGCAAATATAAAGGGTTATGTACAGATCGTTGCTCTCAGAGCTCACGACGAATATCCCGCGAGATCTCCTCCCTTTCTTCCTCCTCTCCTCCTCTCCTCCTCTCTTTGGCTCAAATGGGAATGAGCATGAGGTCTGTCGGGACTAGGTATTATATATTGTGAGCATATCACAGACGGTCTTATTACAAACCGTTTGTGATATGTACAAGTATCACAGACGGTTCTTGCTCAAAACCGTCTGTGATGACTTAGAGTATCACAGACGATTATGAGCAAAGAATCGTTTGTGAAGTATCTGATACTTCACAGACGGTTGTATCCTGACAGTTGTATTCTTGGAACCGCTGTGATAGGTTCATATCACGACGGTTTCAAAGATAGATCCATGATGACGAACCGTCTGTGATTATTTTATTACAGATGGTTTCAAAGAACTGTATGTGATGAGGTGTCTTCTATAATCTATTTTATAGTAGTGATTTATACATCACCTTGTTAAGCATTACCAAAAAAATCAGCTAACATGCAATGTCAACATCTTTTAAACGTGACAATGCACCGACGTGACTTTCCTTTTGGAAAGGGGTCTTTTGAAGGGAAAAAAAAAACATTTCTTGTTGCTTCGAACCAACTACCTGTAGGAACTTCCTGATTACGAATTCTGGATCCTTTTACCGCGGTCAATAGACAAAATCATTTGCATAAGATCAAATCACCAGAAATTCGAATTCTGGATCCTTTTACCGCGGTCAATAGACAAAATCATTTGCATAAGATCAAATCACCTGAAATTCCTCTCCATCATGCACAATTTTTAACCTCTCGATCAATCACCACTCCATCAGTGTCCATTGATCCCATGCTAGTAGAGATAGCCATAGCTGCTGCTGCTGTAACTTTTCTCTGTATGTATTCAGGCTCTCTACCCCCGGTCAGTCTCCAGCCACGCACAACACAGGCAGCTACATTACATAGCAGCAGTTCGCCTTTCTCCCTGGCCGATGCAATCATGCAGCTCCCTGAAATGACCGATCAATCCGGCGCGCAATTCTTCACGGCGAAAAAAACATCAGGCCTGCTCCACCTCCACTCCACACCTAGCTCAGAGAAAACATTCTCTAGCTACTGAGTGTACTCGTATCCTGCGCATTTCTCGGGAGCCGAAACCGATCGAGACCTCTGCCGTGGATGCAATGGAGTCAAGGAGATCGATGACGAAAGGAAAGAGAAGAGAAGAGGAGGAGAAAAGTTGGCTGAAACATGCGATGCAATTAGGCCTATGCCGCTGCTGCGCTGCGACCACACCACCAGGCCTGCCAGGGCAAGGCTGCCTGCAGCCTGCAGCTGCTGCGTCTGCAATTCTCCAAGGTATTGCGGACGAAGCTTTTGCTCAGGAATGCGGTAAAAAAAGAAGGGAAAGCAGAGCAGGGGAGGTAACCACGCTCGTGATGATTATACTTGCTCGCCTGGTGCAGTAGAAAAAAGACGGTTATCAGAATCGGTGCCGTTCCAGCGCGCGGCACATCATTCTGCCTTTCGGAGCTTTTTCAATCTTACTCCATTCATGCTGTTGCAATTCTAATTTCTTTTCTCAGATGTGAAGTCGAGGAGTGATGATATATGGTCAAAGCCTCAAAGGACGTTTTTTTTCCCCAGCTATACTATGTCACTATTTGTAGGTAAAGGAGAAAGGCAGACGAATGGTATCTGTGCAACAGAAAACTGTAGCTCCATGGTGTTTAACAAAGGAGATCCCTGCGCTTGTGTGAATGTGGCAAGTTACAAGAATGCCCTTTTGAGCTACATATCCAAGGAGGTACTGTAAAATGAGATTGATTTTTGATTTTGATCAAAATTTGTCTGTCCCTGCAATTTTGTCCATAACAAATAGGAGTCTTGGCTAGAATTTTTATGTTTTTTGGAAACTTCTAAACTTATTTTTACAGCATTTGCAACACTTAATGTATTTTCACGCTATAGACACCCAACTTGCACCCCTCCAGTGTCTCCATGACATAGCCATCTCTCGTAGGAAAGCACCTGATTGCTCCCCACCAAGACACATCAACTAGCTCCCACAGCCACACCCTCGTGTCTTTTTTTTTCCTGAGCTAGCTACGGTGTTGTTTTCACTCCGTTCCTCGAAGAACAACGGTCTAGCACGTAACACTACACGGTACTAGGGTGCAAATGGAGCGGATAATTTATAATTGATTGATCCACTGAAGGTTTATAGGGCGAATACGAAATGGATAAATGGGAATCCGGCACTATCCGTATCAGACTCCGACTCAGAGGAAAAAATATGGAAAAAGATACGTAATAAGAGATATTCGACCGTATGTATTCGTATGTTAGGTGGTATGAGGAAAGCATGTTGTGATTGCACTTAGGAACATGATAACATGTTGTGATTTGCACTTAGGAACAGTGTTTTTCCTTCACCATCTCAGTGATTAGTCTCTCTATGTTCGCTCTGATTGTATTCCTACTGTCCAATGTCCTGTGTTGGAGTGCAAAATAAGCGGATAGTTTCCGTCCAACCGAAGTCTCGCGAAGTGAATACGAGATGGAGAAATAAGTATCCGATACTATCCATATCAGGCTCCAACTCCGAGGAAAAATATAAGATATATTCGTCCATAAGTATCCGTATATTAGGTGGTACGAGGAAAGCATGTTGTGATTTCACTTAGGAACATGATAACAGATATGTGGGGTACTGTATTTGAGCAGGCAGAGGATACTGAGTGTTTTTTCTTCACCATCTTAGCGATTAGTCTCTCTGTATTCACTCTGATTGCATTCCTACTATCCAATGTCCTGTGTTGGAGTGCAAAATAAGCGGATAGTTTCCGTCCGACCGAAGGCTCGCGAAATGAATACGAGATGGAGAAATAAGTATTCGATACTATCCGTGTCCGACTCTGACTCTAAAAAAATACAATAAAATACAAAATAAACGATATATGTTCGTATCCGCTCCGATTGCACACCTATTGGGACTCCGCCACCTGAACAACTCCGATTGCACACCCCCACCGATTACCCCTAATCAGCATTGCCTGTCTTGATTAAAAAAAAAACCTTTTTTAATACTCAACTCCAACAATTTCTTTACATATTTCTTATACTCCAGTAAACTTTTTTTAAGACCATTCGATATTCCAATAATTACTTTACTTTTAGTACCCATGAGTCTTATCAAGTGAAGTATCAACAGAGAAAACATCAACCACTAATTAATTATCAGTAAAAAGGGCATCTAGTCGAGTTTACAATTTATCAAGAGTAGAGAGGTACTATTGGGCCTGCCCCACAAGGTTGTCCTTTAGTTCCGTTTGAGCTTAGCGCCGGGGGTGTGGGGGTGAGGTGGGGTGCACGAATCCGATGGTTGAGATCTGAGACGGCGAGATGGGCCCGCCCTGTGCTTCCTTCCTTGGACACGTAGATGGGCCTTCCCTGGGCCCTCCCGTGTCGCGCAATCGTCAATGATGACTACGAGGCAGCAGGGCACGTGGCCCAGCGAACCATCATTGTGTTTCTATCATGCTGCTTCTCTCTTCCTACTTGTCCTAATTCCTGCTTAAAACAATTAAGACTATACTTGTAACACGGTAAAAAAAAATCAAATGCTACGGAAAATTGAACTATTCTATATGAAAATCCAACGAGATTCCGGTGGAATTCCTGGCGGTTCTCTCTAGCCTGCGCTCTTCAGATTCTTAATCCGCACTGCTCTTTCTGAAATGTGGACTTGTGATATAGGCCAGGACCGTTGGTCAACAACCTAGCATTAAGGGAACCACCTCTTGGTAGGGTGGTAGATTTATAGGTATACGATTGCATCCATCAGGATTCAAATTCTGATGTACATTTTTACGTACACGTGAGTGTGCTTTTAGAAGGAATTTTGTAAAGGGATTTATCCCCGGCCTTCGTTTTTCTAGGCATGTGTCAAGAGGGTACACTCGTGTGTTTGTGCGTGTGGTGTGCATGCGTAGTGGTGTGTGTGCATATGCGTCTTCCTTGTAATCGCAAAGAAACTACAACCACATAGCAATAACATAAAACCCCGAATAAGCCACCCATATTTCACATTATGATCCTCAACATATTAATTTGGTTCACTAACCCTCTTTAAGTGATGTCAATGTTTTACTATCA
Organism: Hsuehochloa calcarea; assembly: GCA_036346395.1. Lineage (NCBI taxonomy): Eukaryota > Viridiplantae > Streptophyta > Magnoliopsida > Poales > Poaceae > Hsuehochloa > Hsuehochloa calcarea. The sequence continues at coordinate 37,497,336 of CM070597.1, forward strand.
ATCTTATTATGAAATAAGTGCTAGGAACACGATACTCGAGATCATACAAGAGGAGACATGGACTTTTTAGACAGATTCATCGTTCAGGTCTTCTCTAGAGATAATAACAACCTACTACTGTATTCTTGTATTGAATGTGTTTAATTACAAAGTGAAACAAGCCACCGAAACTAAGGCTAATGGCTAGTGAGAGTATTGAATTTGTGTCTTCTCAGTTGATCACCTTATATATATAATTTTTGAAGGGGTGGTAGTTGTTGTACGTCAAGAGGTGTATTGACATTTGGCCAATCGCATACGTTAGTTGTGGTTATTGTCAGAGAGACATTCCCCTATACGTTCATCACGCGGTTATGCCAGATATAAAGAGAACCGTACGTACGCGGTTATGTCAAAGACAAACACCACGTGTGTTAACTACTACGCACAAATGAACGCAGTGTACGCGGTTATTTCCGACCAGGAGTATATTCGAGGGGGTATTAAGAATATCATTATCTATAATAAGTATTACATGCATATGAATAGTTTTATCAATCGATGATTATTAGATCTTGTCATTTGAATTTCTCAATTGCCCAGATGGAGGCAATCAACAGTCCACCGACCGAAATCTCCATTGTGGCAAAAATGTCGCCCAAGGCACACAGGCGAGGATGCCCTTGCGAGAGGTGAGGACTAGACAAGGCCGGAGCTTCGTGAAGGCCAAGTGCGCAGTAGCTTACGCTGAGAAGCAGGTGGTTTATTTACATATTACGCAACAGCAAAAAAAGGTTGGAGAGGATGACGATGAGGAGCAGGAGACGATAGACGGGGTGGGCTGCAGTCCCTAAGGTGGCGTAAGAGAATGAAAGTAATATGGTGAGAGGGGGCTTACGGATGAGAAATCCATTCAGAAGGTTAATGGACCAAACTAAGGTGTAGGAGATAAGACAATTAATGCAAATGGCTTGTAGGGGTCTTAGATTTTCCCAAAAGGAAAATACATGCGGAAAAGAGGCCATATGCTCTTTTTCTATGACAGGGAAAAAAAGAGAGCAAAATGTGCTTAATACGGAAGGCACAGTAGTACTGGTGCCCAAGTGGACTGTGTTGATAGACATCGAAAAGACTAATTAAAATAGTTCTCTCCATTAATTAACTGGCCTTGGTGTGCAAACTCATGTTAACCACAGTCACAACTACATTGGGCATGACAAGCACGTAAGCTAGTTTTTCAGCGCGCCCACGTCTCCGTCTGTCGGGTGGCCTGCCTGCTCAATGCAGATCGCTCAATAGCTAGATTCATATGCATGCGTGATTGGGCTTCTCTTCTAGTATGGTTTGCCCCTTAATTTGACTAGTCTTGCATACTACAGGAATGTTGTAGTTGGCGGCTTACGATCGATAAGCATATAGTTGTCGGTACGACTAACTGAAAGAATATATTCCGATCCGTCCGAGAGCAGTTGCGACGTTAGCTCGATCCGCAGGGCATCACAGATCGACTGCACACTATATGTACTGACAACAAATTAAGGATTTATTATGACTTTGAATCAAAGTTTCGAGCAGCGACACTAGCTTAATTTACATATATCATTGCAGTTAAGTTGTAGCCCAACCCGAAGAACGTACTCAGCCACCGATCACGTACGAGGAAGATTTGATAGCCAGCGAGCACTAAAAAAGCGTCAGGATGGCATGCATCAGAGTCGTAGCCATCGAATCGCAGAGAGTCGGTTGGTCCAACTCTAATCTGCCGACGTACGCGGAGATATATAGATAAGAGTGGGGAAACGCAAGGACAAATATGAAGATATGCCTGAACGTTCAAGAGAGTCAGGCAAAGCGAAGCACTTACTGGAGCAGATACATACGGCATATGTAACAGAGGAAGGAGATTAATTAAGGACGTTTTCCGTATGTATATGTCAGCTGGTCTTGTACGTGCTGAGGCCCGAGACGACAAACAGATAGAGCTCAGCTCGTACGTTCTTCTACAGGACAACAGGGTAGGGCACTCTGATGAGCTACGTACTACTGATGATACGTGAAACGTATACGTGGACGATCGAGCAGCTAGCTAGCTAGCAGAAAAAGAAAAAGAAAAAAAGAACCCACTAGCTAGCTAGCTACACCACCCGGCCAAATCACCCAGAATCAGGCAAATCGATGGAGCCAGCAGCTAGCTAGTTGGCGTACGTGCACTTCCGATCGATTCTCCTTCCCACTGGCACTGATCTCTTGCCAAACCGGCCGGGCGCCACTGCACACCGAATGGACCCCATGGACCGACGACAGATTAGAGCTATCTATCTAGCTGCATTCACATATACATCAGATCAAATCGCCAGGCACTTCCCTAGAATAGACAATACCGCAAGTGCATCGATCCATGAACACTTGAACAGTGGCGCGCATGCAGATAGAAAAACAACGCGCACGCTGACACACATATATGCATCGATCGACGATATCATATCCAATCTGCATGCGCTTCCATTTGCATGCACCAATCGGCAGCTACCTAGTACGGTACTACCTACAGTCGCCTTCCTCAAGTTGTACCGGTGTCGGACGTACGCACGCACGCACACCGCGCGATCACTTCGCGCGCGCGCGCATACGTGAGTGAATATGTGATCGATCGACACTTTTATGCCATGCCATTGCATCACGTACGCGCGGATCGAGCCTAGGAGAGGCCGGGCGGGCGGGCGGGCACGGCATGTGAGACCGCTCGCTCGATCACTGTGAGCCGCGCATTATAAGGCGGCCGGGGGGCCGGCCGGGTGGGAATAAGACGGTGGCAGGTCGTGTACAAACGCAAGGGACCGCGAGCTCGCCGTGGCCGAGGACCCTCCCTTGCCCGGCGACAAGCGGATGCGACCAACGCGCGGGCGCGCCGCGCATACTTGTCCTCCAGCGGGAAGCGGCCAAGCGTTGTAGCCCACATGTAGCTAGCTATAGCTCTCTCCCACAGGCGTGCATGGCATGTATGCATGGCATGGCCCTCGCCTAGCTAGCTACTTGGCCGGCCGGTGCCTGTTCTACACCACGTACGTACCAATCCCATTAACTAGTTCCATGCCCTCTGACCACTGTTCTTTGAGATGCATGATGTACATGTGTGTAGAGAGGAGTTGAACCAAGGAATTAGCTAGCGGGAGAGATCGACTGTGACAGTACCTGGCGCTCGTACTGTTCTTTTCGTGGACAGGAACGGGTGCGTACTTGGTTAGGTATGATTTGCTACGTACTGCGTGACGATGATTGCATTGATGGGCTAGCTAGCTCCTCACGCATCTACATATATGATTGCATGCGCTGCCCATATATTTCGACCGATCGATCGATACCTCTAGAGTCACCCAGAGAAATCGTGTATATATATGCGAAAACGATGTGTGCGCGCTTGCTTAATTGATACGTATGCAATGCAATGCATGCATGATAGCTAGGCGCTAGCTAGCTCGATCTCCATGCATCGGACTCATACCACAGTTCCATGGTGCCAATTTTGGGGAATATATAAGGATAGGAGACTGGCGAGCAAGGGATATATATATATATATATATATATATATATATATGAAAATGATATATATATATATAGAGATATAGTATTCACTTTCTCGTGTACTACTTAAATCGTATGATAATACATCTTTATCTATTTGAGCATACTCCAATAATGATTATAAGATACTCCAAAGTGAGTTCTATGGAAAAAAATCATTAAAGTCCAGCTTTTATAGCTAAATTTTATATATTTCTTTTATATATGAAAAAGGGATATAGCAAAAATAAAGGACTCTAATGAAATTTTTTCAATCAAGTCGTATTGAAGTATCTTATAATTGGTATTTAAGTATACAAAAAATGATAAAGAAGTATAATATATTTATTTAAGTGGTATATTCGAAGCGGAAGTATATACTCTCGGGAGTACAAAATGGGCGTCATATATATATATATATATATACACACACACACACGATCGTATGATCGATATATGGAGACTAAGCGTTTCATAATATATATATATATATATATATATATATATTACTCGATCGTATGATCGATATATGGAGTAGGTGCATCGATCGATCATGCATGTATGGAGCGACTAAGCGTTTAATAATATATAGCTATATATAGCTCGCTAGGTACGTGTACGTACGTCTCCCCTTGCAGGCGGTACGCATTGATCGCTTTCGTTCCACAGCGACGCATCATTGCGCACGAGAGACCAAAGGTGTACAGACAAAAAGTGTCAAGGAGCGAACAGCGCAAGTCACACCCAATTGGAGAGCGATTTGGATCAAGGGGGTTGTCACGTAGCGGCGCAGAGCCATGAGCCATGAGCCAAGGATGAAAGGAACAAACTGAGTTTGTACCGCCAACTCTTTCCGGGAGCCAGCAGATGCCATCGGCTTATCTTTGCCCTCCAATCTTTGGACATGGCTAATCCAAATCATTGAGGTAGCCCTGGTGCTCAACAGAGGGATAAACACACCCCCTCTTGCAAAAGCTATGAACAGTCGCAAACATACCATGTGGAATTAATTAACTTTGTGTAACCGCGAAGGAATCTTAGGCGTAGATATAAATAGGACCTTATACCCTACATATTACCTCGCTTGCGCACGCTATTCTACCAGGGTAGCCGTACACCAAACAATAGCCCAAGGAAACATCTCAACACTTTATATTGCTTTGTTTACAAGATGCACCACTGGAAACCCATTCTTTGCCGAGGGCTTCTGGGTTTGCCGAGGGCTATACCTCGAGCACTCGGCAAAGGTTATATTTGCCGAGTGCCAGCCCCAGGAGCCCTCGGCAAAGATAGGCCCTCGGTAAAGAGGACTTTGTCGAGGGCCTCGGCAAAGAAACGGCCCTCGGCAAAATAAATCTTTGCCGAGGGCCCAGCCCTCGGCAAATGGGCCCTCGGCAAATATGGCCGGATGGGTCCGCAGCCATGCCATGGCGTCGAGCCTTGCCGAGTGCCCGCCGTCAGGCACTCGGCAAAGATTTTTAATTTTTTAAAAAAAATTTTCTTTGCCGAGGGCCATTGGCCAAGCCCTCGGCAAAGATCCCCTTTGCCGAGGGCCAGGCTAGACCTTCGGCAAAGAATTTTGTTTTTTTTTTTGGTTTTTTGAACCCAGTTTTTTTGTGGTGCTATAATACATTATTTAAAACTCAATTTTAAAATTTGGGCCAATTTTGACTTTTTTTGATATATATCCCTAATTTATTTCTTTTCGTTGATTTTTTGATATACATGTGATCTAGACGTCACATGTGGAGATGTCTGGGTTTTAGGCATCCGACGTCACAACTTGCTCGAAACCTTCTCAATTTTTTACCACAGCCTACACATGCGATAACATGACACCTCGACAAGTTTCGTGATTTTCGGACTTCGTATGGATTTTATATAATTTAAAAACACTTTTCCGACAAGTTCCTCGTCATGTTACATGAAGAAGATGCCCGAAATTTGATGCGAGTTCGTGGATAGGGACTCAACATACACCAAATACCATTAATAACATTTTTCGAATCACTAAATTGCATTATTCCATCCACCTGCAGTTCAAATTTGAAATATTCGAAAAAAATCAACGAAAAGAAATAAATTAGGGATATATATCAAAAAAAGTCAAAATTGGCCCAAATTTTAAAATTGAGTTTTAAATAATGTATTATAGCACCACAAAAAAATTGGGTTCCAAAAACCAAAAAAAAAAATAAAATTCTTTGCCGAGGGTCTAGCCTGGCCCTCGGCAAAGGGGATCTTTGCCGAGGGCTTGGCCAATGGCCCTCGGCAAAGAAAATTTTTTTAAAAAAATTAAAACTCTTTGCCGAGGGCCCTGGATCTGGGCCCTCGGCAAAGGCCCAACCTAAATCGGCCGCTGGCCCAAAATCCCGCCCGTCCATTTGATACACCCGCCGCCCATGCGCGCGCCGCGCCGCCCGCGCCCAGCGCCGCGTGACCGCCGCCGCCCGCGCGTCTCGCGCCTCGCCGGCCGCCCCGCGCCGCGCCGCGCCGCCGCCTCCGCCGCCCCTTGAGCCACCGGAGAGTCGTGCCCATGCCACCCCTTGAGCCACCGGAGAGTCGTGCCCGCCGCCCGCGCCCGCCCGCGCCACGCCCCCATCCCGCCCATGCCGTCCCGCCGCCGTGCGTGCCTCGCCGTCACGTCGGTGCCCGCCATGCGCCTGCTGCCACGCCCACCACCGCGCCGCCCGACTGGTATGATTTGATTATTCGCGCTCTTTCACATAATTCACTTCTATCATCTTTCCTGGAGCAAGTAAATTCCCTTGGTGGTTGTTACATTTTCATCAATCTTCTTAAGAGGTAATGTGCTTCTAATTATTTACAAGTCAGAATGTCAGACACAAGTCACACAATACTTTCTCATGTTTAGTGCGCTTTCCTGAGTTATAGTCTCTGCAGTGTAAAGTCACTCTAGAGTCTAGATCACATTTCACTTCTAAAGGGAGCTGTTGCTTTTGACATATGTTTGGCTTTTAATAAGGGGTCGGGAATAATGCCATTGTTGTGCATTTTGAATTATGTTATTTGAAATAGAAATATTTCTTTAAATTTTCCTGTCTAATTCTTCCAAGGAGAATAGGGTCTATGTCTACTGGACTATATTTTGCCTTCATTTCCTGACATTCCTTGTTTATACGTTTTAGTCATGGGCATAAAATGCAGATTGGAGTTGTTCTCTTTCTATATCATACTTCTCAATCAATATGTTTTTAAGACTCTTTTCAATCAATATTATTTGAGTATGTGTATATATGACATCACTTGTTCTTGAGAATTGAGCCGATCCGCCTTTTGGGCCTTCAATTTCTTGGAAAGCTTACGGTTGGAGTTCCATCGAGAAAAAGGACCAAAACTTTTGGCCTTCTGTAGGGACGACCTAGATCCGTTTACGAAAATGTAAGCAAAGGAATTACAATGACACCACAATGCTTTTTTCTATTCTATATCTGAAAGGCTTTTCAAATTTCCACTTTCGGATCATTTATGTGCTACTATTTTGATGTCCTTCTTGGTGGAGCCAGTCCTAAGCAGTGTAATTTGCCAAACTTCATGTTGAGTATAATACTATCTTTGTTTACCCTCTTATGTCGGACTTACGTATATTAAGCTGAAACACGTAAGCGAATAATCTGATTCTTGCATTATATTTTCTGTTCAGGTCTTACAGAAACGTTCCCAATCTGACATGTTAAAAGATAGGAGTAGTACTAGGTGTTGTACTTGTTTTAGGAATATTGGCGAGAACTTCACATTTCTTTTGTGCTAAATAGGGGTGGAAATGAGGTTGATTGTGTCAACCCAGATCTGAAATCACATTAGTGCCCGACCACCGCCCCTCCGCCAATTTGGAGCTTGAGCCACCGGAGAGTCGCGCACCGCCTTTCTTCCCCGACCACGGTCAAAGCCGCCACCACAACTGCCATTCCCACTCCGGTAAGACCCCCTTCGATTTTAAGTTTCAAACACTCATAGTTGTATGAATGATCAGAGAAGAGGTTTAAAAGAAAATTTGGATTGTCAGTATAACCTTCTTGTATAACCTTTGTCTTGTGCTATTAAATTTTGAAAATGTCGCTATTAGGGTAGTAGTTAGGTAGTTATTGATTCAATTAGCTGTTAAGCTAGTAGTAGCAATCCAATCTGACAACCTAATATTGTTATTCAATATTCCCGCCCCCCGGCGCCGGCCTCCACCGCAACCCTAGGTAAAACTCTCGTTGTCGGCCTTCGTGCCGTATGTGGTTGTGTGGGCCTTCGTGCCGTAAATTGATATGAGGGCCTTCGTGCCGTTGTGGTTGTCGGCCTTCGTGCCGTTGTGGTTGTATCCTGTCGTTTTTTTGCAGGTTTTGGAAACCTCCCCGTGCAGGGGAGGTGCTGCCGAAATTTTGAACAAACAATAACCTATTGCCTTTTTATGCAGGAGAAGAGCACGTCGGAGGGACCGGAGGACCGTCGTCTTCGTCGGCGTCGCGGTTCGCTGCAAGATCGTCGTCTCGCCACTGCGTCGACTCGCCACTGCCCCGCTAGCCTGACTTCACCGACACCCTAGGTATAAATAACCTCTTTTTCCGCATGTCTGTCGTAGCCCGCGCGTAATCCAGTTAGGCGTCTCCCGTCCGAAAGAGATACGGTCGTAGGTATGCGGATCTTTGCATATCTGCGACCGTATCTGTTTCGGATTGTCCACGTTTTTTGGACAGCCCGCGGATGCGTAGAAGGGTTAGTTTCCATGGTCCGCTCCGGTCCGAGACGGAGTTTCGGCATCACCTCCCTGTTGTTCTCCGGATACACACTCTCCCTTGCAGGACGTGTATCGGGAGAACGGCGAAATCTTCTGCCAAATACATCTCGGAGAGGAGCGAGCACAAACCGACCTCATCTACGCATCCGCGGTGGGATAGGACCTATCCTCACCTATTAGACATTAGGAACACCGCGTAGATGCAATTGATGGTCACAATACTATGTGATGTAAATGTTAAAGGATGGAGGACCGTCAGTGGATGTACACGGGCTGGAGAAGCGGGAGTGACTACGACTATGAATGGGTGAAGGGGATGATCGTTTCTTGAAACATGCATTTGGCCCGAGGCGGAGGACATTCTCTAGTTTGGTGTCCCTGCGACAAATGTGACAACGGGAGAAAGGTAGACGAGAAGACCATGGGTAGACATCTTGTGTTCAATGGTTATCGCTGGCTACGGCGATGGATCTACCATGGTGAAGCGGATCGTATAAGAGCGGAGGTGGTGAGAGCACGCCTCGAGGCTTTTGATGATGATCTTAGGGGTAGCGACATGCTAGATGGCGCCCACCAAGCTCACTTTTTGAGCGCGTGAGAAGGAGGAGATGGAGGAACCCGCAAGGACTTCTACAATATGTTGCACTCGACACGAAACCCCTTCACGAGCGTACAACGATTTCTCGGTGGATGCGGTTGGGCGTGTAATGGGGTTGAAGGCGAGTTAAACTAGTCGAGAAGGCTTCGATAAGATGTTGGCCGTGTTTGGCACCATGCTACGGAGAAGCACACTTTGCCGACGAACTTGTACGAGAGAGAAACTCCTTCGTATGCTTAAGATGCCGTATGACAAGATACATGTTTGTCAGAAGGGTGCGTCCTATTTAGGAAAGAACACAAGGGCGCAAATTCTTGTCCGGTGTAAATCCTCCAGTACACGGAGGTAGACTATGGTGATGGTCGAAAAGCGACTTAGATCCCGCGAGTGCTACGGCACCTTCCTTTCTGCCGAGGATCCAGCGGCTATTCATGATCGAGAATCCGCGAAGCGGATGACATGGCACAAAGATGGCAAGCGGTACAATCACGGGAAGATGGTACATCCGTCGATCTTTGAAGCATGGGCGTGCCGATGACAAACATCGTGACAAAGCGGTGAGGCCCGTAATGTGCGTGTCGTGGCGGCAGCGATGGGTTCAATCCTTATGGAATGATGGTGCCCCATACACATCTTGGCCCATTTTGTTATCCCCTCAATCTCCCTCCGGCATCTCCTTTCAACGGCATAACGTATTCTTGTCGTTGATAATTCCTGGACACCCGGGGAGTAATATGGGTGTGTTCATGGAGCCTGTGATTGATGAATTGATCCACGCTTGGGAGAAGGGGGTATGGACATACGACCGAGCTACAAAGACAAGCTTCAAAATGCACGTTTGGTACCACTACTCCCTGCATGACTTCCTGGCGTATGGGTTATTTGCCGCCTGGTGTGTTCACGGGAAGTTCCCATGCCCAATATGCAAGGAAGCTGTGAGGTTCATTTGGTTGAAGAAGGGTGGCAAGTATTCGTCGTTCGACCAGCATCGTCAGTTCCTCCCTCTAGACCATGAATTCAGAGAAGACATCAAGAGCTTTACGAAAGGTGTCAAAGTGACAGACCCTAAACCGCACTTGAGGACTGGTGCCGAGGTTCGTGCTCACATAGATGCTCTCGTGCCCAATGAAGAAGGTGGTTTTGTGGGATATGGTGAGGAACATATGTGGACTCATAAGTCCGGCTTGACGAGGCTCCCCTATTTCGATGACCTTCTTCTGCCACATAATATTGATGTAATGCACACTGAAAAGAATATCGCGAGGCACTTTGGGAACTCTCATGGACAACGACAAGTCTAAGGACAACGTTAAGGCTAGAGTGGGCGTAGCGGCGTTGTGCGATAGGCCGAATCAAGCGATCTGACCTCCTAGTGGCGAAACAAGAAGCTGGAAAAGGCCTAAGGTCAATTTCGTCTTACAAATCGATCAAAGGAGGAAGTACTAAAATGGATCGAGCGTTAATGTTCCCGGATGGATATGCGTGAATCTTAGCGGGGAGTGAACTTAGGCACTCTGCGAGTCAGCGGGATGAAGAGTCATGACTACCACATATGGATTGGCGGCTTCTTCCGGCGATGGTCAGAGCTATGTCCACGAGCATGTTTGGCTAGTGCTGGCAGAGTTGAGCTTTTTCTTCCGCCAGCTTTGTGCCAAGGAGATATCTCGGACCGTCGCTCAGGACTTGGAAAAGCGGCACTGTGTTGCTCTGTAAGTCGGGAAGATCTTTCCACCGGCTTCTTCTTGCCGATCTGACATCGATTGTGCACCTCCGTCAGAGGCACGCGTTTGGGGGCCGTGCGAGCCGTTGGTGCTATCAATCGAGAGATGTCTAAAGACTCTTCGCAAAAAATGTACAAATAAAGCGAATGAGGCTTCCATTGCGAGGGCATGCCTTGGGAGGAGGTGGCAAACTTCACAACGCAATACTACAAGCCGAACCTTCCTAGCAATCATAATCCACTCCCTCGTTACAATGCTGGCGAAAATGAATCGACCCTCAGCCTTTTCCAAGGGCAACTCGGCAGTGTAAGTGGATCAACCCCGAAGCTATTGGGAAATGAAGAGTGGCGCAGTATCATGCTATATGTGTTGAATAACCTTACCGAGGTGCAGCCGTTCATCAAGTAAGTTCTCAACGAACTTGTTTCAATACGTCGTCACTATTCTGCATCCAACCCCATTGATTCTCGTTCGGACAGGGAATTTGTTCGTGAATTCTGGCATCAATCAAGGGATCCTACCTCGCATGAACAAGACACCCTTGTTTGGCGAAGTGCGGGAGCGAGGAGGTCGATTTCATTTCTTGGTTCAAACAAAGGTAATGTCCAATTTAGCTCGTACGTTCGATCGTACGTTTGATTAATTTAAAGGTCTATCATGCTTCACCTTGCAGGCCCAGACCGGTTCGTCCATGAGTGACGAGTTGAAACAGGTTACAAACGGCTGTGACGTTAGGGTGAAGTCATTTACCGGCTATGGCGTGAGCGGATATCGCTTCCACACAACAAGTTCTGAGCGATTCGCCCAAACGAAAAACCACAAATAGCGGAGTTTGTGCGCCCGACCGATGGCCTCGACTATCATGGTAGAGTTGAGGAAATCTATGAACTCTCATTTCATGGAGACAAACCTCTTAAACCTATCATGTTCAAATGCCCTTGGTTTAATCCTCGATCAACGAGGCGAACCCCTCATCTTGGGCTAGTCGAGATTCGAGAAGATTCCATCTATCACGGAAAAGATGTCTACATTGTGGCTCAACAGTAGTGCGGTGTATTATACTCGTCGCCAACCAAGACAAAGAGGATCTTAAGGGTTGGGCTATTGTGCACGGTATCTCCACATGGTAAACTACACGCCCCAAGCGATGATGATTACAACTTCAGCGCAAACACATATGATGGACAGTTCTATCAAGAAGATGGGCTACCAGGCACGTTTGAGATAGTCTTACCCGAAGCAATCGAAATGGAAGTAGACAACGAAATGGTTGATGGCGAGGTCGATGGAGATGTGGTGGTAAATGCCAAGGACATAGCAATGCTTGAGCGATTACTTCTAGGCAATGACTACGATGACAACATAGAACCTTCGGATAGTGTTGCTCATTTGCACAATTTTGACAGTGATGATGAGACCTATGATCCCAATCATGAAGATTATTCCTAATACATGTAATACTATGTTTTTTTTAAATTGTGTTTTGTTTATATATTTTGAATCTATTTCTAATATATGTCTTGATTAGTCTTGTTCATTCTTTGTGATTGCGGTGATTGAACAAAGATGGCGAGCAGACGTCCCACGCCGTGACACGCCCTCGGTTTCGGGAGAGACCGCCCTCTCCTTGAGGTGAGGGGTCGTCGTCCGGCAAAGATCCGCGGAGGTGACGAAGGAGGAGCGAGGCGGCCCCGCAGGGCGGCGGTCTCCTCCTCGCCACGTGGCGAGGTGCTAGAGGAGGAGCACGTGGCGGCCACGGCCACGTCCTCGTCGGAGGACGCGAGAGGGTCAGCAGATGGGCGAGGAGGCGAGCCGCTCGGCGAGGGAGGTGAGGCGCTCGAGGTGAGGGAGGCGAGGGCTCGAGGCGAGGAGGGGTACCGCTACCGGACTCCCTGAGCGAGGTCCCGCGAGCCTCCTCCGTTCCGCTTCCTCACAACCGCCCAGATGATTGGCCTATGGCAAAGAGGTAAGTAACTATAGATGTTATCACAACTACTTCATAAGATATGTTGGAAATCATAAGAGAAGCCGATAAATTTTCTTAATCACTTGTGCAGGGCTGGTTGGTTTTGTCGGTACTCGGCCACGCACCCCACGAGCATCCTTGGTGTTTTGTGCGGAAATGGTACCCGGCATTGTGCAAGCTGTCCAAGAGCCGGTGGTGCGGGGCCGCCTCAAGCGGGATAGTGCTGCTACGTCACGGATGACACTTACCGTAACAAGCGGGAGCGGGTATTAGCGGAGTTTTGGGTAAGTTTCTCTCGCACAACATTGCTTAATACATCTCATTCATTGGTTAAATGTTTTATTGAAATAATGAATGGATACATCGGTTTTGTATGCGAAATTTTTCAAGGCGAAGAAGGACTTGAGGCCCAGGCGAATCGGTGGTGCCACGACTTGTAGGAAATCGTCACCGACATGCACCACCATGGGCGCGTCAAGCCCACATAGACTACTACAGTCGGTGCTTTAGCGGTCCCTCCCAAGCCTCAAGCAAGGCGATTCTGTTGACCGGGACCCGATTACCTTGAGGTAGGCGAATAACATTCATAATGATTCGTTTTGATATTAAGTAGGTTCAATTTCATCTTCTTATATGTCAAATACTCGATGACTTGTAGGTGATTCCTGGTGGTGCCGATCGTATCCCGAGTCTTTGGGCCATGATCGTGGACAAGTGGTTATCACGGGACTTTGTTGACACGCACGAGAGGCGCGGAAGCGGCCGATGAGGCAAGGTCCAACTCACCATCAAAGGCGACCATGACCTCCCGGATACAAACAAGCATCGTAAGTGATTTCTTTCATTTATTTTGATGCTCAATTCGCTTGATTTCTCACCATCTTCCGTCTTTCGCGGAGGTGCGCACTGCAGCGAGGAGGTCTCGGAGTTCTCTGCGTGGGCTATGTCCCACATGGGCGGCGTCGTCCTCTGTCTCCTTCGACCCCGCTGCCCGCCCGGTGTACTCAGGCCCGACGTGTACACTAAAGTCCAAGAGTACGTCCTCGGTAAGGAGATCTATGGGGAAGATTACGATGTCTTGCCGAGCCCATTGGCGCAGAGGCGATCATGAGGCTCGGAGGAGGCAAGAAGCACGGGCGGTTGTGGATTGCGACGGCGCCATCGACTCCACCACTGTTCCTCCTCGGCGCTATCCGAGCACGAGACACGAGCTCCATCCGACCCATCGCACGGCCTTCTCCAAGACCGCGGCGAGTCCATGCACTCCGGGTAATTCTGTTTTACTCGTCGTGCGTTGATATTTACACACCTAAATTAGATTTGCATTCGATACATTGGGTGAAATATTGCGAGCCGAGTGCAAGAAACAAAAAGGCAAAGTCAAGAGCAGAGCAGGCCCGACCGCCGCAGTGCGAGCCCAGCAGTCGCGTTCGGCGCCATGTATGACGGATAGCGGAGATGATGGTGATCATGCAAAGTCTTGGGCAAGCATCGGGTGTACTGTGCGATTTTGGCTACTCCACCTCCTACTCCTGCAGCTACTCCTGTAAGTATGAAAGTTCACTTTTAAACGTGCTTTGCATGTATGTCGGCCTTCGTGCGTTGTGGATCTCGGCGTTAGATGCCGTTGTGGATGTCGGCGTTAGTGCGTTGTTTCTTGTAGGTTTTGAAACCTCCCGTGCGGGAGAGTCTTTGCCAAATTTTCAATTGAGTCTAATCTTTTGTATTCCTAGATTACTAGATGCAATCTCTAAGTTCCAAAATTGTTTTCCCGGATTACTCACACATGCAATCTCTGCTCCTTTGTGCAGCCTCCATCCGCGGGTTCCAATCATCCTAGTAGTGCGTCACCGGGTGATCCCGCCTTTCCTTCACCACCGTCTCATAGGCTACCTTGATGAGGACTAGTGCTAGGTGATGTGGTTGGACTTTATTGTAATATTTGTGGTTTATGGTTCTGACTTGTGCTTGCATCTCATGAACTTGTCGTAATAAACATGTGAATGATGATGAACATGTGACTTGTCGTTGTAATATATTGTGATTTGTGGTTCACAATTATGGTTGTGATATATTGTGAGAAAATGGGTTCTGTGTGATATATATATGTGATGGTTGATATATATATATATATATATATATGTATATATATGAAATGCTTGTGTCGATGGAATGCAAAAAACAATAAATTTTTTTTTAAATTTCTGCCTCTTTGCCGAGGGCAATGACCAAGACCCTCGGCAAAGATTTATTGGAAAAATTCTGGAATATTTCTTTGCCGAGGGCCATGGTTGGAGGCCCTCGGCAAAGACTTTTTTAAAAATAAATAAAATTTCTTTCTTGGGGGCTGTGAAGCCCTCGGCAAGATTTTTTTAAAAAGAGAATAATTCTTTGCGAGGGTCAGTCCCATTACCCTCGGCAAAGTTTTTTTGGAAAAATTCTGCAATATTTCTTTGCCGAGGGCCATGGTTGGAGGCCCTCGCCATGGTTGGAGGCCCTCGGCAAAGATTTTTCAAAAAAAAAATAATTATTTGCCGAGGGCCCCCGGAGACGGCCCTCGGCAAAGACTCCGTCCGAGGCGCCGGCGCCGTGACGGCTGCTTTTCTTTGCCGAGTGCGGGTCCAGCCCTCGGCAAAGGCTTTGCCGAGTGCCCGATAAAGGGCCCTCGGCAAAGACCCTCTTCGCCGACTCAAAATTCCCCGAGAGCTCTTTGCCGAGGGCAGCCCTCGGCAAAGCCTTTGCCGAGGGTTAATGGGCCTTTGCCTAGGGCTTGAGGCCCTCGGCAAAGAGGCTGTCTCCAGTAGTGATGGAGCAGTGAACTAAACATACTTTGGAAGCCCAAACAAGGCCTTAAGCTCCTTGCGAGCGATCGTCTATACTTCATTTTCTCCCTAACTAGCTGGGTGCATGGCCTGCGTATTTGCGCTGCTAAATTTCTTTTAAAGTTTGTATAATATTTAATGATATATTTACGTATCTTATAAGTTATTTAGACTTTTAAGATACCATAAACAATGAAAATGACAATAGAAACTTGAAGAAAATTATAACATAAGGAACGTAATTGAAGTATGTGCTTTTGTTAGGGTTCTTAAAAAACTAACCAATCTACGTCATGCATAGATCATATAGCTGCATGTCCCTATTCTGACTCTATTAGTTATTTTTTTCCATATTATATGCATGCGCATGTACCTCTAATTAATCTCAAGCAATACATTGATTATATGCACGACAAGTTATCTTATTAGTTTACATATGCATACACCGATTCACCATAGACATACACCGATGTTTTGTGGGCAACCTACCATGAACTTATCTTCTCTCACACGTCGGTTTCCCCACCATACCGTGTAGCTTCTATCTCTTCTCGCCGTCACAACTTTTTTCTTCAACCTCCAACAGTAAGCCAAAATCTTGATCGATCCCTCTCAGCTCCTACCGCTTCCAATACAATATTTTACCAGATAGTTATCTTCTACTTCTCCCTAATTATTGCTTAATGCTAACCATTGTGATATCAACACGCATACACATGCAACCGTCACCAATCCCAGCTGGGGACACATGTTACGCTTTCTCCGGTGACACTGAGCATATTCCCTACGGCTGCGCCATCTGTACACTCCAAGCTTTTTTGTAATACCCCGGAAATCGGATCGGTAAATTAATCGATTTCGATGAAACTTGCTCTTCTATAATAGATGGCACAATGTGCTGATACCTTATAGCTATAGTAGTAGGAATGAATTTAAAAAATAAACTTATGAATGTCATAACTGGATATTTATACGAGTCACTAGATTCTGAAATCTTCATGAATATTTCAGAGGGACTAAAAGTTTCATGCATGAGCGAGACTGAACATCTCAGCATGTATAGTGTTAAGTTGCAAAAGTCATTGTACGGGTTAAAACAGTCAGGTCGTATGTAGTACAACCGATTTAGTAAATTCCTTTTACAAAAGGGATACATAAACAACAAGACATGTCCGTGCGTGTTCATAAAGAAATCCAAGAATGGATTTTTGCATCATCTCTACATATGTTGACGGCTTGAACATAATTGGAAACACGAAAGACATTCTCAAAACAAGCTCATACTTGAAGACGGAATTCGAGATGAAAGATTTGTGTGAAACCAAATACTGTCTCGGGTTGCAGATTGAAAATTTGTCTAAATGTGTATTTCTACATCAGACCACCTACACCAAGAAAGTGTTGGAGAGATTTTATCTTAGTAAATCTCAGTCACTGGGTACACCCATGATGGTTAGGTAGCGACAAGTGGGGAAAGGTCCATATGGACCTAGACAAGAGAATGATGATACATTAGGGTCCGAAACTCCTTATTTAAGTGCTATTGGAGTATTGTTATACCTTGTTAATTATTCTAGACCTGATATTGCATTTGTAGTAAATTGTTTGGCAATATATAATTCTAAGTCTATGAAGAGTCATTGGAATAGAATTAAAGGAATCCTCAGGCACTTTAGGGTTACAACTGATCTTGGACTCTTTTATCCCAACGATCAAGATATAAGGTTGAAGGGTTACTCAGACGCTGGCTATCTTTTCGATCCCCATAGTGCCAAGTCACAGACTGGATACGTCTTTATAAGTGGTTTTTACAACTATCTCTTAGAGATTTGTAAAACAATTGATTGTTGCTACGTCAACTAATCATGCTGAGACCATTGTACTATATAAGACAAATCGAGAGTGGATATGGCTTAGAAGACTAATTCATCGTATCCAAGAGTCTTGTGGTGTAGAGGTGAATAAAACTCCTATAATCCTCCATGAGGGTAATGCAGCTTGCATTGCACAAATGAAGAATAGTTATGTCAAGACGCATATGACAAAGCATATATGATGAGGACATGACCCCTATGGATACAATCATATTTGTTGTGCTTACTATTCCAATTACAAGAGCTCATACGCTTCACTTAAAATATCATGTGAGTTCGTTTTTAGGAGTGCATTTATAATATATAAAATATGTGATGCTGCCTAATGATGAGAATGTGTATTTGTGCAGTATCACATCATTTTTTTTCCAAGCTAAGTAAGAGTTTGAGCTGGACATGTTATGGAATCCAATTCGGCCTTTGGAGATAACACTGACTTCAAACGCGCATAACTTTCACATACGGAGTCCGTTTGAGCTCTACGAGTACTTGATGAAAATCTTATCTCGTCCTCTTTCCAACGGATCCGGCCTCACTTTCAAATTTCTTCTGTGGGCACCGCTATCACCAAAAGAAGGTGTTGCATCACTTGTTTCGGCCAAATTGGCGGGCCTTGTAATGCTTGGACCAAAGGGGAAGGAGCCATCCTAGGTGGTCTGTACTGTTTATGAGGCACTATTTATGTATAAATAGTATTGTAAATAGTACCATACCCTATTTTGTTAGCTATGTGCGGCTTCCCCTTCTCTATATAAGGACATCACACCCTTTAGTTTACTTGGATTTTGTTTAGTTAAAAGTTAACTTCGTTGCAACTTCGTGTATTGGGTTGTGTCGATTAGACCAACCAAAATAACACTTCAAAATTCCAACTTTATCAAATATTTCAATATTATTTCCAATTTCAGATTGCTTATAATCTTGTTCTTGAGTGTTCTTCGATTGCATATAGGAATAGACCTTCGTGGTAAGGTCGATCGTACTTCTTGCAAGGTCAATAACGATCTCGGAGTTGGTTCAGCGATTGCCGGGCGTATTGGTCGTGTGCGATTGGTAGCCAAATCGGGAGAGTCGTCTCCACCAAAATCGAGTTATCCTTCTCACCGAAAGATCGGGACAACCATTATCGCATCAGGTGGTATCAGAGTTACAGTTCATCGGTGATAATTTTTTTCCTACAGTCCACAAAGCCATGGAAAAAAGGTTTAGTTCATCGCCCAAACCAATCTATGTCTTTGCAATTTTTCTTTTTGGTTTTTCTTCGTTGAATCATTGGTTGCATCGTCATGTCTAGTTGCTGATTCTTAGTTCTAGTTTTTGTCTAGTTTATCATTGTCTAGTTTGTATCTTGATCTTCGTGTTCCTTTGCGTAGCTTTATCATTGTGTCCGGCTTCGCGCCAAACAATCTTCTGCCGCGGCACCAAAAAGTCATGTTGTCACTGCCGCAGCACGCATCTTGCGCTGCCGCTAATTCCTATCATTGCCGCGGCAACTGCAGTGCCTGCCACCGCTTTCCTTCTGCTGCTGTGGTAAACACAACACATCCCTGTCGCGACAACCACGCACATTGCCAATCACTGCTGTGGCAACCAAAATACCTGCCGCGGTAGCCACCAGCGCACCCACCCGTGGCCGCTGCCAATCTCTACCGTGGCAGCCAAAATCCTGCCGCTGCTTGATTTTTCTTGTCGTGGCAACCCAAGTCCTCCTACCACCGTTGTTACTCCCTACCGTGGCAGCCACTTATCGCCGCCGCCGCGACAACCTCTCGCTAAATCACCGCTGCCACGCCTGCTGCGCCAACTATTTTCTTTGCCGCGACAAACGCTTTCTCTGCCGCGGCATACTCTACAATATCCGCTGATGTTTTGAAATTTTGAAAAGGAGCAAGAATCAATGTGAAAAACCCTAATTAGTTGCTTTCGGTTGTTCAAGAGGAAAAAACAAAAAAGGGAGGGGGAAAAGAGAGAAAAAAAAGAGTGTCCACCTTCCCAAAAATTGAAAAGTGCGTCAAACTTTCGCCAAAACCAGTGAAAATTGGTAGAGTCCTTCTACATATAGTCACAAGCTTGCACAAAAGAATTCAGAAAGTTTGGCCCAAGGGTTTGAAAGATATAGCCGTTTTAAATTTGAAACCGAGTCGGTTTCGAGTCCAAGTATGATTCCGTTTCAAGACATTTTCAGTAAAACGGGCGTAACTTTTGCATACGGTGTCCATTTTGTACGTTCTTATACTCATTAGAAAGCTAACAATGAGACATATCCTTTCCATCCAAGACATTAGTCGTCCTCAGGCCCCAAAATCGGTCTTCTTCGACCCGAATTCGCGTGGCAAGTTTTCGTTTTGTTTTTGCCTTTTCTTTCAGTCTTCCCTTATGGAATTTGGGGACCGCTTCTACTGCAAAGTTGTAGATCTCGTTGAAACCTATCAAACGAGTATATATAAGCCATATAAAACTTTACTTTTTCATCTTTTGAGACTAGCTGTTGTTTACTGCTTTAGTATGTTGGATAGCTACTTTGAAAGACATGATCTTGATCCTTATGAGAAGATAAGCATGGCAAGGACGGCGCTAATCGGTGATGTTCAACGTTGGTGGTCGAATCTTGAGTACCACTACATGTACACGTAGGAGCAGATGAAGAAGAAATTACAACGTCGTTTTGTACCTCCACCACCCACGGTCACAAGTGAGATGCAACCTAAGGTAACTGAAAATATTGGCATTGTTTTGGTTTCTACTCCATCTACAGATACCGCCGAGATACTTGAAGAGATGAAGGATGATCTGGTGAATCTTATGTCATTAGAGAAGAAGTTTGAGGTACCTATAGTATCTGATGAGGATGATAATGACAAATGTACTGATTTGGTGTTACAATAAGACATAGAGCAACCTTGTGAGTATATACCTGCTGTAGTGCAATCTTTTGATATTCCTTGTGCTGACTTGAATGAACCATGTGCTGATCTGAATTCTCATAATTTTGCACATGTCGAATTAATTACACATAAGGAAGTTTTTGATAGAATATTCCCTACTGAAGTATTGTGCTATATCATGCTGAATGAGCCCGTTAGTTTGGGATGTGTTATGGAGAAAGTTTCTAAAATTTCATCTCTAAATTCCTTTTCTAGCACCTACACCTACTAGTTTAAATTAATTAGAGATTATAGTGTAGACAATCAATTTTTGGTATATCGAATATGCATACCTTGTGATCACATGGATGAATTGAAGCTTGCTATTTTGGACAACAATTCTTGTGTGTTGAATCTTGTTCAATATGAGAGAAAAATAAAATTTAGTACTCATCCAATGCCTATGTGTTCATCTCTTATTGCACCATTTAGTATTGGCAAACTAAATAATGATGTTGAAGTATGGAAGAACTTACAAATCTTTTCACCATTGCTAGATGAATTTGCTAACACTCAATTGAAATTCAATTATATGGATGAACTTTATTTAATTCCAAAGGTTATAGATTTGCCCATATGTGCTACCACTGCAACTTTACAACTTCACAGATTTGAATTGCATAAATGCTTCACTTATATTTGCAAAATTAGTTGCAATAATTGTTGTGTGAGAAATTTTATTTTTCTCATTAACATATATGATTATTCTTGGGCTCATAATACAATGAGCTTTTATGATCGTCGTTGTTTTATAACATTAATTGTGCAACAACGAAGAACCGTTAAAACGGATGACATATACATATACCATGCATACACATTGGCTTCTTTGTTACCCTATTTTAAGCTTATCAAAAGCCGAGGACGGCTTTGTTTTCAAGAAGGGGAGGATGATGAGGATATGACCCCTATGAATACAATCATATTTGCTATGCTTGCTATTCCAATTACAAGAGCTCGTACACTTCACTTAAATTATCAGGTGAGCTCGTTTTTAGGAGTGCATTTATATTATATGAACTATATGATGCTACCTAATGATGAAAATATATATTTGTGCAGCATCACATCACTTTTTATCCAAGCTAAGTAATAGTTCGAGCTGGACACGTTTTGGAATCTAATTCGGCCTCTAGAGACATCACTGGCTTCAAACGTGCATAACTTTCACATACGAAGTCCGTTTGAGCTCCACGAGTACTTGATAGAAAGCTTATCTCGTTCTCTTTCCAACGGATCTAACCTCAATTTCAAATTCCTTCTATGGACACCGCAATCACCAAAAGAATGTATTGTATCACCTATTTAGGCCAAATTAGGTCTTGTAATGCTTGGGCACATGGGAAGACGCCCCCTAGGCGGCTCGTACTGTTCATGAGGTAGTATTTATATATAAACAATGCTATAAATAGTATCACCCCCCTATTTTGTTAGTCATGTGCGGCTTCCCCTTCCCTATATAAGGATGTCGCACCCTCTAGTTTCTTTGTATTTTGTTTAGTTAAAAGTTAGCTTCGTTGTAACTTCGTGTATTGGCTGTGTCGATTAGACCAACCATAATGCTACTTTAAGATTCCAATTTTATCAAATATTTTAATCTTATTTGTAATTTCAGATTGCTTATTATCTTGTTCTTGCGTGTTTTTCGATTTCATGCAGGAATAGACCTTCGTGGTTAGGTCGATCGTGCTTCTATCAAGGTCGATAATGCTCTGAGTTGGTTCAGCGATTATCGGGCATATTGGTCGTGTGTGATTGGTAGCCGAATCGTGAGAGTTGTCTCCACCAAAATCGAGTTATCCTTCTCACCGAAAGATCGGGACACCTATTGTCGCATCAATATACTCCCTAAATATTTCTACCCATATGAGCAGCAGAAAAATGATAATATAATAATACAGAAAATCTAATCAAGTGAGAATCTTGCATATTTGTTTACTAAGGTCATGCCAGGACCAAGTTTTATGAAACTTATATGTGGTATTGGTGTGAGAAAACACAAAGAGTTGTTGTCTTCAGGGGGAGATATATGATCTTCATATATATTCATTATTGGATGAATCGATGTTGTACTCTTTTTTTCCCTTGTTTGAGTTTTGTCCCAATGTATTTTCTCATTCGATGGCTTTTAATGAGACAATATGTGCAATGGTAAGAAAGCGAGCCATGTACTCTTTTTTTATTACCGTTTTTTTTTTGCTGGGTTTTAAAAAGAAGTTTTTAATGAGGTATGGGCATGACATTGGCAAAGTGTCCAAGAGAGTGTTGTATATTGGCCCGTTTTCGGTGCTCGTTTATGTGTAGGTATTTTACCTAAAAAAACCATTAGAGGGCTGTCGGCTCTAAAGTTTTATTAGTTAGTTTAGCCTTATATTGTTTATTCATGTTTGGAAGGAGACATCATTCTCCTATATAAAGGGTGACGGGGTTTTCGTTGTATATACAAGGATACAGAAAAAGAGGTCAATAATAAAAGATGTGATGACAACATCCTTATATTTTTCACACCACCTCTATTATACAACACGCATTTCCATTTATCACATTCTATTTCCTCTCGCCCCCTTTTCCCCTACTTTCTCGCGCCTCGGTCGGTGACCAGATGACGTTTGATAGTTTCAAGTGTAGTCCAATCTTGAAGCGTGACCATCCACCAACTTTCCAAGGAAAAGTAAAAGACGGATTTAAGGGCTATAAGTCGAAAAACCATGCAGTAGTAATCCCGGATGGTCTGGGGTACCAATGCGGCCATGTAATCATTTCTTTTCTTGCTTCCCGAAAGATCGCAAAATTCACATTCTTGTGGATCTCTGAACCTTAATCCCATAACTAAACGCGGACTCCTCTAAAGAAGAAGAATTAAACAGACCACTTCGACAAAATAAAAAAACGAGGACTGCAGAAAGCATCGGCAGCTCACACGCTCGCGTTGTGAGGTGCCAATGGGTGATAGTTTGGGAGTTGGGCGAACCGCGCGGCCCGCGCGGGCCGTTCGCGTAGGGAACCGGCGGGCCGCGCGGCGGTTTTCACCGTACAAAGTGCTTTTTGCCCCTGTAACCCGCTCGCCCGCGCCGAAAAGCAAACAGCGTAGCCCAGCGCAGGCCATGCGACTCCTCGGCTCGGCTCGGCGCGGCGGAAGAAAACACCGCGCGACTTTCTTGTGGGATTTGGTCGCCAACGCGGACGTCCGTGCGATTACCAGGCGCCTTTCGGCCCACCGGACGACCCGAACAATCTGCGGAACGCGGACCCCTGCAAAAGCATCGTTTACTTGCACGTTGATGCGTAGGATTTGGAGTCGAAAGTTTAAATAGGCCTATATTTGGATTAGGTAATAGTACCATAGTTGGACCCGATATGTACCATCCTCGGCAATGCTGGGCTGAGGGAGGCCCAGCTTAAATTCAAGAGCGAACAGTCCCATCATGAGCAGCAGTATGCCGAGGCATTAAAAAATATCCATGTTCTTACCAACATACACATGCAAAAATGCTCAGAATTATCTAATGCCAATACCTCAAAATGCACTCAAGAGGCCCCCTATAACCTATGAACTAAAAACACATAGCTTTTTGCGTTTTTTTTTTTTTGCATAAGGGCTTGTAATGCCAGCTGGCCTATCAAATATAGTAGTTCATATTCTCAGACGAACTAAAAAATACTCCAGAGTGAGCAAACAACACGGTCTCTGTTGTGTGAACAATCTACACATTAATTAGTTTTGCCACACATGTATAGCACTGAAATAGGCATCCAATCGTAGATCCTGCGAGGCTGCAACTGCAACCGATTCATTTTGGTAAGAATAGACAAATACTTCCCAGCATACCCCACAAATAAACCTCAACTTTCCAAATATTGCACCAAGGCACAGTATCTATTTTGCATACCGTCAGAAGCCTGCTAAACTAGTGGTGATAACATAAGACAGGCTGCACTGTTTGTCTGACATTATCACATTAGAGAGAAATGGTCCTAGGTTCAAGGAATAATCTTTGCTCTAATATCAGGGCGACCAAACATCATACAAATGAAAGTTCACATTCTTTCTGAAGAAAAAACGACACCATGTTCAGGAAGACATGTAAATTGTATAATTGTGAGTCAACTAGGCGCTTCACAACATATGTTAAGTGCAATGCAGAAGTGCTACAATGTTTTCAGGGTAGGCAAGTAGAGGTGCACAAATAACAAGGTTTGCTTCTGCGCACATCATAACACAAGAGGGGAATGAGGAAAAACTAGCAAGAATTTTACTTCCCTAAATCCATGGAGAGCATAAGGTTAATAAGAGGTCAAAGATAATGACTACATGAGTAATATGAGTGTTTCATAAACAAACTTGAAAGATGCAACCGACCAAATTAAGAAATATCACCTAGTTCTAGAAGAACTAGCGATTATCTTTCACTGGAGAAAACCTCTGCACTATACCATGGACTTTCAGAACAATAAACACAGACATTTAACGCATTAAATTTCATGCCATCTAAATTTGAGACAATTGCCGTTACACTACAACTTGTAAAGTGACAGATACAGACAGATTTCCACAGAATTCGACATCTGAAGCTCGAGATAGGCATGTAAATTAAGTCCAAGAAACTGAACATGGCTGCAAGCTACTTCTAAAAACTTCTGCAGATTGGCAAGAGTACATAGAGACAATAACTCAGGTGAAACTGCAGCACTGGAACCTACAAGGCGACAAACATAGCACGTCTTTTATCTGATCGTTACAAACTTGTTTGTGCCATGCTTGGCCCAGAAAGTCTTCAAGTCAATTGGATTATTAAGGTTGTACCCTTCACCAGCTAGCTTCTCAAGCACCTTTTTGAATGCACCTTGGCTCATCTTCCTTCCAGCAATACGTGCACCCCGGCGCTTCGTGCTCATTGGCAGCGGATACGTCGAAATGGAAGTTGTGCAGCATGCAGACTGCCAGCCGCCTGCACCCCACCGGTAGCATTGCTGGGGAGCTCCAGTGCATGAGCACACAGGTGTTGGTATCCTTGAAAGGTCCAAATCAATACCATTAATTACCATCCCCACGGGCTTCTTAGGGCCCCTCCCTCGGGGTGCAGGTCCATTGGGTGCCCCATCCTCCCGCGGAGCAGCAACCTTCTTAGGCTTCTTCGGCTTCGGCGACTTGGGCTGCCGACCTTGCTGCCTCTTCTTCATAGGCGGCTCTTTTCTAACCACAGAATGCTCCTCAACCAATGGTGGGGGCATGCGCTCCTCCTTGGGCGGAGGAGGCTCCTGCGGCTGCATCATCTGGAGAGTGTGCGCACCATGTGCATCTGGCATCATCCCATATCCGGTAGGATGGTGATGCACAGCATGTCCACCATGTCCAGGATGCCCAATATGTCCAGTTGGCCCGACAGGGAGAGCATGAAGGACCTTCTGCTCACGGGGTTGCTGGTGCTGGTGCTGGTGCTGGTGCTGATGCTGCGAGGGGTGCATCCAGGTATCATTGCGCACAAAGTCCATGTGAACAGACGGCGGTTCGGTGGGCATGCCACCGGAGGCTCCGCCACCACCACAGTCGCGGGGATGATGCAAGTGTTGTGGGTGGTGCGGGGCATTGTGGTGCCCATGGTGCTGCAAGAAGGTACCGTTCGGGAGCAGCGGCTTTGTGTCCCGGTCGGCGGCCACAGATGACATCAGCTGCAGGCCGAGGTTGCCTTTCACCGTCTCATAGAAGCCCCAATTCCGGATGCTTAAGCTGCCGTCGTCGTCCATCTCGGCAAGTCCAACAAACGAATCCAATTCCAAGAACCGAGATTGGACGAAGAAAACTGGCTCCTTTTGCGGTTCTGTTCAGCCAATCTCCACCATTGCCTTCCAATCGCCAATCCCTAAATACCCATTTCGGCAAACAAGTAAAAAAAAATCAAGATTCCGCAAGAAACAGGCGAAGAAGATTCAAAATTTCAAGGCATTTTGACCGAACCCTAGGTCTCAAGGACCAACCCAGAAATCGCCCAAATCCGCACCGAACTAGCGCGAATCCGTGCTCGATAGATCCAGCAAGATCTCCATTGCAACATGCAAGCGTCAATATCGAATCTCGCAATGGGGATCTACGGACAGGTGCGGATTTGGGCTGGCTTGGCCAAGAAAGGAAATGGCAATAACACATGAACAAAAAGAAAAAGAAACCCACATGTAGAGAAATAAAAATTCATCCTGCTTCTGCGACCTCCCTTGTAGCATGGAGTGGTCACTAGACAAGCTTTGGGCAATTAAAAACAAAAGTTTTGGGGCCTTACCTTGAAGACTGCCTCTAGGGTTCTTTCACTTCTTTGTGGGTGTGATGGAGAGAGAGAAAGCGAGAGAGAGGGGAATGGAAAAAGATAGTGCCTAATATTTTTCTATTCCGTCGTCGGAGGTGTATTGAAGGGGCTGGATAAATATAACAATTTATATGGGGTTGTTTTGGAATTTACATATGCCCTACTTTAATGCCTGTTTCTCTTTGTTAAAAATTCCTATTTTTGACATGCTGTTTTTCTGTTTCATTGCCCCCTGTATGTGTGCATGTGGCACAGGTGTTACTGAATAGTAACTGACTGCATGCCTACATGGTTGGTGGCTGGTGCTGGTTGATGGAGAGAATTATTATTGCGTACTAAATTCTTGTTTTTTAATTAACAAAAGGAATAAATTTTATGTAATCCGCTTTTGAATCAGTATAGTAGGGTATTACACGTACGGCACCGTAAATGATGAACATTGCAAATCTTAATCTATATCATAGTTGAGTACAAAAAGATAACGTTAGAAAACACGTCATCACATTTTCTCTCAACCGTCTGATTTCATCTTTAACGGACACAAAAGCATGTAAAAAAGATACACTCAGTAGGATGTTAAATCTAGAAAGTTAGAAACTATTACAAATGTTTATGATTTTAAGGAATATTCAAACCAAACAAACAAGTAGATAGATGCGTTCTTAATCCTCAATTTGCGCGCTTAGGAAGAGACGGAATAATAATTGGATAATAGCATTTCCGTGACAACACGTAGGTTCAATTCAATTTTATTTTGTTATATAAATCAAGTTCTTCTTAATAATGTTATACGAAATTGACCAAGCAACTGGTCTTTGTGAAAAAAACTGACTTCTGAAGTTCTGATACATAGGCAGGGTCTTTTAGTGTATGTACTCTACGAATTAGAAAGAAAAAAAAATGAAAATCCTTGGCAAGGGCTGTGCCCTCAGGCTCGTTACACATAAGATCCAGAGAGAATGATAAGACACTTTTGTTTTTGGAAACCACCCCTGCTCAGCTTGGCGGCCTGTGCTTATCCATTTCTTCAACCTAAAGACATTGGCCACCCTTCGAATTCTTTTATCTTTTCCCTTTCCTTTCTGTTCTTTTGGAGCTGCTTCTTTTTTGTCTTCTACTAGTTACACTCAACGGCAGTTACAGACTTACAGCAATGTCTGTTAACCTGATGAACTCTCATGAAGAAAAAAGATCCAGAACATTATGTCAGCAGTCTGAAGTCTGAACTATTTTTATCATGACAAGAGTCGGGGTTTTACACGCCAAGTCATTTCAACTTCTTCAATTTCACGGTTCAATCCTCAATATGGTTTTATTCGATCATCGGCCGTGTTCCTTGATTTACGAATCCGTTTTCCGAATTTTGTTTTTGGGTGACAGCCATGCGAAGAAAGAGGAGAGACAGAGAAGACAACATGGGAGCAGCAGCATAGAAAGAAGGTCCAATTTTGGTGCGCTAGCCCACTACTGTACTGTTCAGAAAGTGCGGCTCAGCTGTTCCCAGCTCACCCAAAGATTTTTTTTCTGCGCAAGCTTCGTTTCAAGGAAAAATACTCGTATGAAATGATATATTTAGGTGTGAACTCTGAACTACTGGGAATTTTTTAAAAAATATTATTATTATTATTAAAAATAATATTAAATAGTCATATTTTTTTTTTTACAAAAACAGGTGTTTGTGGCCAATCAACTGACGACGAGAAGTGAACAGTATTTCTGTCGCCAGTTGAAATGGCAACAGAAATACTCTATTTAAACTCCAAAAATAGGTGGAAACGTCATTTTAATTCCAGAAAAAATAGGAGAGGGGTGAAAGAGAAGGAGAGGGGAAGGAGAGACGTAGCGAAGTTCTGCCAGTTCGTAGCGGAGGAGAGATAGACAGAGCATCAGATCTGGTCGGCCATTCTGCAGGTACATGTTTTCGCAACTTTATACATTATTTCGAAACCTTGTCGGTTAGCAAATAAAAATAGCGGCATAGAATTCAATAGATTAGATAATTTTAGTTGATTTATGTAGTGCATCATTTGAGCTGTGTATAGTTTAGTTCATCGTGCAGATATTATTTATGTTGCAGTACTCAGATGATTTAAAATAAATCTAAAAATAGGAAAACACCAATTAAAAATCTGTAAAATTGACAAAAATACTTTTAAAACTAGGAAAATAACATGATATATTTTAAAATTGTAAAGAAAATCCGGAGTTGCTACATAGGTTACGTAGAGCTGAATTAAAATATTATGAATTTTATTTATTATTTTTACTGGCACACGGTAAATATTTTTAAAAAAAATAATGGAGACACGCGACTGAGATTAAGGCCACAAGTGGATATGTCTTCACACTTGGAGGTGGCGCTGTTTCATGAAAGTCTTGCAAGCAGATCATCTTAACGAGGTCAACAATGAAAGCAGAACTCACAGCATTAGATACTGCCACTGTTGAGGCCGAATGGCTTCGAGAACTCTAGATGGATTTGCCAGTGGTTGAAAAACCGATACCGGCTATTCTGATGAACTGTGACAATCAGACTGTGATTGTCAAGGTGAACAGTTCTAATGATAATATGAAGACATCAAGACATGTGAAGAGAAAACTCAAGTCTGTCAGGAAAATGAGAAACTCTGAAGTAATAGCTTTGGATTATATCCAAACAGCTAAGAATCTGGCAGATCCCTTTACAAAGGGTTTATCACGGAATGTGATAGACAATGCATCGAGGGAGATGGGTTTGAGACCCACGTGAATTATACCATAGTGGTAACCCATCCTATGTGATCGGAGATCCCGTGAAGTAGGATTGACGAAACAAGCTATTGGTTAACTGGGAGGAGAGTACTTTTATAGACCCACTCCATTGGAGATGCAATTCTCTCCTAAATCTGTATGGCAGGATGATTTTTATCTTAATGTGTTCTGTGGCTTGTTTAAGCAAAAATGATGTCCTACAGAGCAGTCTTGAAAGAACACACCTATATGAGCCCGACTGCTAGTCACAGTCTATGAGATATGGTAATATCTAGGAAGCTCATGAATAGGCCAGGAGTATGACTTATATGCTCCAAACCCGTGGGGATGCTTTGCAGCCTAGTATCAGTTAAGGACTTAAGTGAAACCTATTCACACAAAACTGTCAATTCAAGGCTTAGTCCATTGTGCAGTTGTGGATAAGTGTAGCTTCTGTTCTAGGTGGATGTTCAACCTTAACCGGTCTCCATCAAAACACTGGTATATTAAAACAATACTGTGGATCAAGGCATTTGACATGTGTCTTTGGGATCTGGTGGGGGATTGTTGGAATTAATACGGGCTTGGCCCAATTTTAACTCTAATTAATTCCTGAAAAATCTCAAAGGCCCATGTGCACGTGCTAAAACTGTTTAGTCCCACATGGAATATTAATGAAGAGTTACACCACTTTATAAGGTGGATCGTGGTAACCCCCTTGTGGAATTGGAGAGAGTCAACACACGCGCGCGCTCGCTCGCTCGCCCGCCTCGCCGAGCCGTGCGGTGCGTGTGCATATACGCGCGTACGCAGGCGCGTCGGGTGCACGCGCATTTTTCTTTATCTATTCGGAAATCGAAACACACCGACTCGCAGTAATGGAATTAACAAACGGACGGCGATAGAAGTTCGATTACTAGTGGTCTGCATTAGCGGCCGTTGATGGCGACAGTTTCCAGTCTCTTTATTTTTTGTGGACCATTAAAAGAACAGTGAACTGTTCATGAGACTCTTCCACTCCATTTTTCTTTTCACTTCACGCGACTGAGACAGACTCTTCATCTCCACGTTTTGCTTCTTTCTCTAGCGATCTCCATCTCGGCGAGGCTCGTGTATGGTCGAACCGAGAGAGCAGGCCTCCGGAACCCCGTCCTTGAAGGCTTACACGAGCGAGGACGAATAAGGTTTTTGGGGAGCGTTCGCGCTACTGCTCACTGCTTCGTCATCATCCGATCCTCTGCTTCATCTACATCAACTGCACGACTACGTCCACTACGTCATGGCGAACGACAATCTCGTCAACTCTTCTCCTGCTGCTGCTCCTTCAATTGGTTCTGGGTATATCAATCTAATCCTTGTACTATGTTTATCGTTAATTTATGTTATTGTTTTGAACACTGAGATAGAAATGCTAATTTCTGTTCTGTTAGAAATTGGTATGAGTATGGTGTTCATGTTTATCTGTCTTATGCAAAAGGCTAGAATATTGTTCATGATTCATCAAGTGTATTTCTGGATTAAAATAATTCAAAAAATACTTATATTTTCAACAAATTATACTGGACTTGATCACCCGGCCTAGCTCCAACAATTCCAATACCTGCAGAATCACCACTAGATTCTCGTAAACGTACGATCTCTTGCAAGACAGAACCGCTTCACCAGAGGGTTGTGTTAGTCAAGTATGTGCATGAGGTCGGAAACTATGCAAGGATCTGAATCTCCCTCGGTATTCTCGGACGAATCTAATGCATGAATCCTTAATGCATGAATCCTATTGTGAATATCATTATCAGTGTCGTATATGTAAAGCTCAATAAATCTAGGAACACCGCTACAAGGAACAAGATACCCAATGCGATGATGTACCTGATCACTAATACTGAACACATATGGCCCTCGACATCTATTGATCGCCTGATCTATCCTAGCACCCATAGAAGTAAAAGCAAATAGATAGTTGTACTGCCTTATTTTACGCATAAAACTCTTGCAGCGAGCATCACCATCAAACTGTAGTAGGCTAGCTAGCAACGAAGGCAGCTGTCTAAAAGCAGGTAACACAATCTTACCCCCTCTACAACAATTGTTGTACGCAAATCTCTGGTCTCTAACCAAGGAATGCCTCTTCGCATGTTCACAAAACCAGAAGACAACAGAGCAATGGGAGCACTCATAATCAGGTGCGCCATAATAGGACCTACTTGGATAAGAGACTTTTTTGTGAAGAGATAGGGGAAAAAAGAAAAACAAGTTTAAAAAAAAAGAAGGAAAGAGCCATGAGGACGACCACAATACTCAGGCATACTTAAAAGCACTAAGAAAGAAATAAGGAAATCAAATGCCAATGCTGTGGGAACATATAAAAAGTACATAGGGACATATACTTGGTCTTCTACGAGAGTTACCACTCTAGAACATCACTGCATCGGCCATGAATCCTGTAAAATGTGGAGCACGGAGCTATATAAAGTCCTACATTGGGAACAGAACGGAGTGCGTAAGAAAGCAAATACAAAATTTGAGGGACGGCCTAAGAAACTAATGAAGACGAGTATGGCACAGAGTCTGGTATGCACTACAAGCAGGTATAGAACCAGGGGCTATCAGCAGCAAGGACAAGCAGGTACGACACACAGAACAGATAATCGTGAAGAAGGCCATAGGTCAGGAAGAAGGTCATAGGTCAGGAAGAAGGGACGAACGGCCTAGCCTCCGATTGCGGTAAAACCGAGTAGCCCACTCATACGACAACCAGAGCTGTATAAACATATCTATGATTCCGTATACAGCAAGCGCAGCAACAAGTAATCATATGTAGCCGCTGTGAGCTTCGTCTTCCCGAGCGCCGAGCGCCACCCATTCTGCGTTCCTGTCACTCTGGTGAGAATTTTTCCTAACCAACCGCGCCACGTCATGTTCTCAAGGCCGTTGATCATTTCCCCGAAAGCAATTTTGTGTTTGCCGCCGCACATCATAGGAATTCGTCGTCTTTTCTGTCGCTGGCTGAATCACCATCATTTCCTGGTTTCCTTCTCCAGTGAGTCCCAAGCTGAGTTTTGTGTGTCATCACGTGTTTCCGAAGTTCCTCTACCTTTCCCCCCTCTCCGTTAGATCGCTTCATTACCGTGGAGCGCCACCACCGTGACCACCTTCTTCTCACCGCTGTTGCCTCGGCCAACCCCCAGCCACCCCGACCCATTCGACGGCTTCCTTGTGTCGTCATCGTGCCCATATGTGCACCGCCTCCCTCGAGGGGGCATAGAGCCACTGTTACAGCCGCGTGCGCCGCCACCGTCGTCGTCCTAGTGTCGCTCTGGACGTGGCTACCTCAACCTTCGACGAAGGCAGGTCTCCTTTGACCATATTGTACCTATGTTTTCCAAAATATGTTTCAAGCATGGTTATTAAGGCGGTAAGGCGAGGCGAGGTGACCCACCCCCTCACACCTTTTAAGCACTAAGGCGCGACGCGAGGCAACACCTTATACACATCCTAAGGTGGCAAGACAACAAATAAAATGAGCATTTTAATAGCACATATGCACCTTGTTGTTGCCAATTCTTGAGCCCATGTAGCACCCATCTTTCCTTTCCAATTGCTCTTCTCCTATGTAGCATTCATCCCCCTTGCAAGTTTCAATATATAGATTATTATAAATGTAATAGATAAAAATCGTGTTCCAATTAATTGAGTAAATACAGGATGAGTGATATACCTTGTTGACAATCTCTCATTTCTTCTCTTCTCCCAAGCAACAAGCCACATGAATAATGAGCAACATAGGTCCACAATAACTATTAAGTAAATCTGAGAATTAAATATGTGGATATCATGGGGATATGTTCCAGATCTTAGGATGATGTGACAATTGGCAATGGTGTTTACGGTTTGTCGTTTCACGAGTTTTCGACAAAGCTTCAGGCATTCTGGACAAGGGCGGTCCGACCGGCCATAGCATGGCGGTCCGACCGGTCCCAAATCGGACGGACCGGCCATGTGCGGCGGTCGGACCGGCGGTGACCTAAAAGTGTTCAGAACTGGCTGGGCCAAAAATAGGTGTTGTAGGGCATGAATTTCGGCTAAGTCCCTGGGGGCGGTCCGACCGGCTCACAGGGAGCGGTCGGACCGGTTTCTACTTGAACGTCGGCCAACCTCGTGGCGATGTTGTCTTGTTAGGTCAAAGTCATTGGTATCGTGGCATATGGTTTGCATGATGCATATTTTGACTAACATGGGTCAAGTTGTGAAGAATTTGTTCCCGAATTCGTGTTTGCTTGTCTATGGTTGTGCAGGTTGCTTGGTGGTCAACGACGGTCAACGGCGAGGAGGATCGGGACTAGACTTGGAGAGTTGAGGTCCAGAACGATCGACGATGCCGGGTGAGGTCAATGACTCAAGCGTGACACAAGATGGACAAGGGTGACCTATTGGCAAATCCATGGCGCATAGTGAAGCGGTTTAGGTCAAAAGGTTAAAGACGGCGCTTTGCGAAGCGTGCGTGTGTGACCCGTTTGTTAGTGGGCCTTAACGGGAGCCCGATTGAGTCAAACCCTAGAGAGTTCTAGGCCTCCACTATAAATAGGAGGAGGTGGTGGCTGCACCTTCTCTCTCGCTGTTTTTCACCTCTTTTGTGTTTTCAAAACCCTAATTGGCTTAGGGGGAGTTGAGGTGGAGGCTAGGGTTTTTCATGGTTTGAGGTGAATTTCGTGATCTTGGATTGACCACTGATCCATGATGGTGTGGGTGTAATCCAGCAACGATCACGTTCTTAATCTATGCAAGGTTTACTTGAGATAAGTCTCTTTTCGTTCTTGCTTTCAATTTCGTGATTTTAGGGCTTTCTTTGATCCGCGAGTTTGTGATTGATTCTTTCACGTAAATTAGCTTGCTGTGATATGTGTGAATATATCTAGAATCATCTTGATCATCAATCACTCACGAACAAGCATTAGGATCAAGTTTTCGTTCTTGCCCGGTTTTAGACCTTCTGTTATCCAATTGACAACTGTTCAGGATCTATCCAAGAATTATCATAATATTCGATTGGAATAGGTTCTCAATAGCATAGAGAAGGTGTGTGCAAAGTTTCGTAAAATTTGGAGTTGAGAATCAAAAGTTTGACCTAATTGCAACTTCGTCATCGGGCTGATTTTACTGTTTTAGATCGGTTGAGCTTACGGCCGATCCTTTGTCATCACCGGTCGACCGATTTTGAGCGGTCCGACCGCCAAGATAACAATGGTCGATCGCCAAGCAATCGGTCCAACCGTCTGGGTCCAGAGGTCAGACCGCCCGTGCATTGTGATTCTTTAATCTTAGTTGATTTTGTTATTTTGCTTAGGGGATTTAATTGGATTCAATACTAGTCTTCCGCTGTACTGGTATATTGATCTTCATAGCTTCCTAATAGCTATTGGAGTGAAATTGTGTTGAATTCATTATTTGGGAAAAAGTGAGCGTGCTCCTATTCACCCCCTCTAGTCGCCTTTTCGGTCCAACAAAATATGAGCAACATAACAAATTAACAAGCACGACATAAGTGACATAGGTCCACACAAATAACATAGGTAATAAGTCCATAAGCTTAGAGTGGTCTAATAGCATAATAGTAGTCCACAACACAAAAGTGGCATAGTCCAACGCTTTCATCTCTTAATATCCATCGTCGAACCCATTGAGATTGCTAGTAGGATCTATATTTTCTCCACCATCTTCGGTAGCACTGGGAGCTTTGTCACTATCGCTCACACCCGCATCATCATGTGGATCTTCTTCCTCATCTTCATTGCCCAAATCCGAGTCTTGCGAGCTCATCTAAGCTATCTTCTTCAACTGCCATTGTTGTAGATCTTGCACGCCTTTGGTAGGTCATAGTCTCACCATGACTATATCTATTAGCTTGCCTTGGAAGATTGCGACCTCGAAGCGAGCGTGATGCGCCAATGGCTTCATCAACATCATCCCATATAAGGTCACACTCACGACCACCTTTAGGTGGTACAACCAATGAGTCAGTCCATTCATTGTCCCAACCAAAATTCTCAATGACCAAAGGGTCATAGTTTTTGCCCGCTTTCTCCCATCTCATTTGAAACCTAGTTTTCATCTTCCGGTTGTATGCAACAAAGACCAAATCATTCAATCTCTTGTGTAGTAATCGGTTCCTTTTCTTTGTATGGATCTACAAAAGCACAAATGACAAGCAAATCAAATAAAATTAATAAATAACTTGCTAAAATTAATAAGCACATATAAGCTACAAATTGAGTACATGAAAATAAACACAAAGAAGCTACAAATTGACTTACAAATTCAAAGGTACTCTAATTTCACTCACACCTGGATGATGAAGCATAAAGACTAACAACACGCTTAGCAAACCTTTGTTAGTCAATGGCTCGACCACCATATGAACGCCACCAATCAACTAGAGTGGCAAATACACGCATATATTAGGAATTAGGAATGAAATAAACATGCTGAAGTTAACTTGCTGAAATTAACAACACTTACTAGTGCTCCTTGACTCTAAGTTTTGGATTGCCAATTTATTTGAAAAGACATCTCCTCGTTGGTCCTCATAGTGCATTGCTTGTTCATCAATCTTGTTCCGAATATTCTTATTTTGTACCATTCTTGCAAGCACATCATTGAAACAACTCCTTAGCTCCCCAACATAGGAATCATCTCCACTCTTTTGGATGACAAAGAATTTCCCTAGGTTCAAATAGAGTGCAGCCCCATACAATGGATGATTCATTTGTTTCACCTAACGTTGCTCAATAATGTTTATAATCTTCTTGAGCAAGCATTGCTTGTTTTGGGTAGAGAAGCTAAGCTTGATCTTCTCCTTTGCATGAGCCATTAATGCTACTACCTCTGGCATTGCGGGCTTCTCATCACTATCAACCACCCTAAGCATGATAAGAAGTGGGGCTGAAGTTCTAAGACAATCTTCAATTGAATTTCAGAACTCCTTAGAGAGCACAATATCTGTCACATGCATGCTGGCCTCTGTCTTTGACAATTTGATCCTAGCCCATGATTCACTCACAATGGACACTTCAAAGCATCCTTGTGCTTGTGCATGCTCTTCAAAGTAAGGAAGGCTGTGGCAAACCGAGTGGCTACGGGCCTCATAAGATCCATCCCACCTGTCTTCTCCCTCATTGCACTAAGAAGCCTCCCATGCCTATAAATGAATGTTGTGATGCGCCTAGCACGTGCAATAGGCTTCTTAAATTCTTTTAACTTTGCAATGTCTTACAACATAAGGTCCAAACAATGTGCAGCACAAGGACTCCAAAACAATGTAGGAATCCTCTCTATTAGAAGCTTGCCCGCTGCCTTATAGTTAGCACCATTATCGGTGATAACTTGAACAACCTTGTCTTTTCCAATAGCCTTAATTCTCTCCTCTAGCAAGTTAGCTAGCATAGTTGCATCATGTTGTTCACTTGATGCATCAACGGACTCCAAGAAGTAAGTGCCCTCCGGACTGTTGACAAGGAAGTTGATCAAGTGGTGTCCCCTCCTATCGGACCATCCATCCAACATAAGTGTGCAACCATATTGCTTCCACACTTGCTCGTTCTCCTCCCTCAAAGTACCTGTCTCATTGACGCAATCCCCAAGCAATGGCTCCCTCGGCTCATGGGAACTATGAGGTTTATACTCGGAACCGTACTGCACACTGGCCTCACAAGCAATCTCAAACTGCCTTGAGTTGGTGGCATTAAATGGTACGCCACACTCATAGAACCACAAGACCCATATTACACGAGAGAAGAATAAGTTTCACGAGTGAGATGATGTAGATACTTCTAATTGTGAAAGACCGAGAACAAGATGATGCACGAGAACAACACTCTATAGAAAATCCAAAGTTGACGGAAGTGTTCGAAAATCTTTTTCTAGACAACGATACTTAGAACATGAATGTATGCAAAGTTATAGGCTATACTCTTTTTTTACCAATATTTTCTCATGTTGAGTTTTTATTTGACAAAGTTTTTAACGAGGTTGACATGTAAACATTAATAAATCTTATTATTGTATTTTTCAATATCTTTGTGTATTTTTATGGGTATATAACTCATTTTTTACAATCTTAAATTGTATTTTTGAATTCTATATGTTTTCTAGGATTTTTGCAATTGTTTAAAAAATTCAGGCCGGGATGAACACAGGCCAACCTCGGGTCATCGTGCTATGGGAGCCGAGCCATACTGTGCCGTTCATTTGGTCACATCTCTCTGGAGTCATGTATATTGGGTGCCTCAAAAAATTCTCGATTGGGGTGAATGTCTTGTTTTGAGTAAACTTTGATCTTTTACTATCATTTATAAAATCAACTTTTACTGATTCCTTTGAACCTCAAAGTTAATGATTATATATTTTAGCATGTTAGGCGAATCATTTGTACCTTAATCTCATAGTAAGGCTAAAATCTTCCCATTTGACTAGAGGAGTCGAAGGTGATTAGAGTCTCGCAGGATCAACTCATGTGACACTAGCGACCAACAATATTGATGCCTACCATCACATAATTGATTCTCCTGTATTTTTAAAAGGATAAAATCATTAAAAATCCTCTCTTGTATTGTTAGGAGTAATTTTTATTATTTAACCCATTTTAGCTTATTTTTATTACTCACCTCTCATCAACTTTATATCTAATTCTACTCTTTTAGTCACACTACTACTCGTAACGTGACAAAACAACACTGTCACGTTAGTCATTATGCCGTGATCAAATTCTATCACTCCACAACCAGCGACATGATAATGTTGTTTGATCATATCATCATCAGTGGTGTAACAAGAAGTAGCATTTAACTGGGTATATTCTGTGAGTGACAGTGTTATTTTGTTATAGTATAGATGATGGTGTGATAAAAAAGATCAAATTTAGAAATAAAGTTGTGAGAGATTACTAATAAAAATAAATTAAATTATAAAAATAGTTCTCTTTGTTAGCGACTAGGATTACTTCAGTTTTTGTAAAGCGCAGCTGCACTGCGCGAGTAGGTTCTAGAACCCTCCTTTGTCCCCACTGGAACCGAGCCGAACAGGGCATGATGGTCTCCCCTTTCGCTTCTGGATCCCCCCACTATGTAATCGACCAACGCCGGCCTCCCCATGCCAGAAGCTTAGCGGCATCCAATCCAAGAAGCTACATCTGGCCCGCCCGCCGCCATGTTCGGCGTCGTCTTCCCGGACCACACCTTCCCGCTCGACGCCACCGCCTTCGCGCAGGTCGCGCCCACCTCCTGGCTCCTCGACCTCTCCACGCTCTCCCTCGCCGCCGCGCCCCGCTCCGCTGTCGTTTTCCTGCTCCCGGCCGCCGCCGCCGCGCTGCCGCCCGGCAAGGCCGTCGCCGTCTATTTCCAGCCAGCCGCCAACCGCCCCTTCGCCTTCCTCTGCGCGCTCGGCCCCGCGCGCCCCTCAGCTACCCTCCCGCTCCCGGAGGCCGGCGACGACCCGGAGCCCCCGGTCGGCCCCGCGAAGCTGGGCGTCGCCGTGGAGGACGCCGCCGCGCTGCCGCCGCCCCCCGAC
The DNA here is from genome assembly GCA_036346395.1 of Hsuehochloa calcarea. Classification (NCBI taxonomy): domain Eukaryota; kingdom Viridiplantae; phylum Streptophyta; class Magnoliopsida; order Poales; family Poaceae; genus Hsuehochloa; species Hsuehochloa calcarea. The sequence continues at coordinate 37,536,119 of CM070597.1, forward strand.
GAGCAGCGCGCGGAGCGTGTCGCGCTCCGCGTCGGCGAGAACCTCTTCAACTTCATGCAGTCGTTCTGCGGCGTCGACGGCGGCAAGCTGGTGGTGCCCACGGACATCCTGGACCGGTGGTTCCGCAAGTTCCAGGAGCGGGCCAAGAAGGATCCCACCTATCTCAAAAGCTTCGACTTTTGAGAGCAAATGTATTGCCTTCTCTCAGTTTATATTGATGCGCTCTGTTCTTAGGTTCCATTTGGTGTGAATTGATACTGAAAGAAGTTGTGTTGGTAGATTATACATTGTAGCTGCATTGAACCTGGTCTTTTTGGCTATTGAATTGCCTTCTTTCTTCAATTTCTTAGGTCGTCAGCATGTGCGATCTGGTGTGAATTGTTATGGTTTATGCGAGTTCATGATGTTGTTTGGACTTCGGAGCGTAATGTGTATGTATAGTGCTGAGAGTAAGCACATCTTCGTTTTTGTTGGGAGAAAGATTGATACATGTCCGTACTGAAGTTTCTATTGCAGGATCTATAGAAAATGTGGAGTTACCATTTGCTTAAAACCTTGAATTATTGTTGCAAACGATCCTACTTTGAATTGGATGTCCTTGTGCAGTGTATGATTAAAGAACCTATTAGATTCATGGTTGCACATAGAAGAGCATTTTTTTTTTTTGGTTGTTTTGTGGGGTACCTGCAGATGTGTGTTCATGTTGTTAGATATAATTTCAATTGGAAACTTTGTTTTGAGGATTAAACATGTTTGTAGTTACTACATATCTAGCGTTACCGCCAACATAGAAAGCTATAATCTTCTAGCTCTTGCATTGTGTTGATGTGTTATGTCGTCGCTAGTGGTATATAACTGTACATGTGTGGTTGCTCATAGATTGCAGGGGTAATTTGCTTCCAGGACCAAGCATAACTTTTACTGTTGTTGTAAGAAACTAGAAGGATTAGTCTGTGCAAAGTCATCCAGTGCAATAGCTATTTAGTATATAACTTTACTGTTGCTGTAATTTGCCTTCAATGTTTTGCAGTTTTTTTAGCTATTTAATTACGGATATTTTGTGTTTTTCTGCTTGTTTCTGTACTGGTGATTTAATGTTTAGATATGATGTTCCCTGCATCACCTTTGGAATTACCTGCCCCTGTCACTACATTGATTCATTTATCCAGGATCCTTTGCTACGATCTTGGATTTGTCAGAGGCGGACGTTTAGATTCTTGGAAGAACTTTGCGTCAGGAATCAAAACCAACTGCAGTTTAACTATCTATTATAAAAATATGTGGAGGACTTTGTGGTTCTTGTGTAGCCAATAGAGTAGATCAGTGGACACTGAAAGGTTTAGCCTTCGCTTCTATGTTTTTTTCCCCCTTTTTTGGATATGTTTTGCCTGCCTTGAGTTTATGTAATCAATTGGTTATTATGGGATTGATATTGGAATAAAGCAATTCCACTAAGCATGATTGAAAATTCCAGCTGGAATCCTGAACTAGTTTGTTGTGTGTGTTCCTGCCTTAGCATTAATTCATATAATCACAATTACTATGATGCTTTAGTGTGATCAAGTGTTATTTTTTCCAATGTTGATACTAGACTAAATTGTAATCTTTTTGCAAACGGACATGTCCTTGCATACTGATCCTTGTTATCAGAACTATTATAATGGTTTGAAAGAAGAGTGTGCTTTTGTTTTGCACTACTATTTTCTTGTATGAACAGAAAGATGAGCACTAAAAACAGACTAAATTATGACACTTTCACAAGCTGACACATCAAACTGCTGTTCCACAGAATTATTGTGCCAAACACCTATTCGGGTTGATTAATTTCTGGTTTATTTTAGTACATTGGATCATACAGGTTGATTAATTTCGTGTGGTCATTTGTTTTGCAGGTTATGTTGCGGTAACTGCAAACGTCATCTTGGTTCTCCTATGTTTGTACACAAAACTAGCATGTCTTTTAGGGACTACACTGAATCAAGGTTGCCTATTCAGCTTCTCTATTTGCATTTGTAGTAGAGAAGCGACACCAAAAGCAACCGGACAAACTGTACAGTACTTTGGACAATTCTGCTTAGAGCATCTGTATCTTAGCTTGAAACTTCAAGCATTTTGTTTGAAATCTGAGGATGAATCTTCCCCACTTTCTAGGAAATTCTGGAGTCTGGACAAAGATAAGTATGCTGGAAACGAGCAGGTTTTGTGTTGTTTTGGCGTGAACCTTTTTTATCTTCATTTTTCCTTGTATTGCTTAATCTTTCCTATTACTTTAGACCTGTAAAACCACTAATTTCTAAACTGTTTTTAGACGGCACTAAGGTGCTGCTTGGTATGACGGGTGGTCTCTGGGAAATGGACCCCTTAGGTGAGATGATCATCAATTTGACCGGCCATCTTTAAACTTAAATTGCAGTAGCAAAAACATATCAAACTGCTGGAAACATATGAATGTATTAAGTGCAACATGGCAATACATGCGATGTGTATGTTCTTGAGAAATTATACAAGTATCTTGATCTGTTGCTTGTGTGAATTGTGGTCCAATAGGCAGCATACTGTGTTGCCTGACTGAAAGATGATGTTCGATTACCATAGCCCATGGCACACAATCTGTAATCCAATAGATAAGATATACGAGTACAAGACATCAGGTAATCCAATAGATAAGATATACGAGTACAAGACATCAGGTTGTAAGCCTGTACGCTGAATACACACCTTTTTTATTAATAAAAATAAACCCTCTTTTTTCACAAAATAATGATGCACAATCAGAAATATAAAACTTCAAAAATAATCATTTAGCACAAAACAAATACATTGCACAACTTTCGCATGTTTCCTAACCAAACGACCGATCAACGCTAGTTGGAAGTACAACAGCACCACAAATGTTAGGTCATATATCTACGAGCAATCTTATCTAAGTCCTGCCACAATCTGTCGAAACTCATTAGCAATGTCAACAGCTAACACACGATGGTCCAATCTTCAGGATAGCCTCTATTATCATCCTTCTCGCCAAGAAAGTCTCTCCTCCCTAACAGGAAATGTTGCATTTTGAAAATCAAGATCAGCAGTTCCTGTGAATCCTGGAAATCACTCAAAAACAATCTCATACTCAGTGCAAAAGCAACGGAGAATCAGGTTCCGAGCCGCTAATGGAGGCAAAGGATGACATGCTGTCCTCCTTCGAAACTGTAGAGAAGTTCAGTGGTGCAGCCGTCAACCGCCTGTTCTCCTTGAAGTAGTTATTGTACCGGCCAGAATATGAGCGTGGTGTTAGAAGCTCAGGAGTGGCACTGCCCGCAGAAACTCTGCGGGGCACCGGTGTCATAAAACCAGCTCCATTTCCATTTGGATGATGACTGCTCGTCCTCCTAATAAAGCTGTTTGTCTTCTTTGGAGTAGGCTTGGACCCAAAAAACAACTCCTCCTTAAGCAACAAATTCTGCAGCTTCTTCTGGTCCTGTAGTAAGAATTAATCAACAAATGTAAATGGAGTGAGGACTCCTTTCTTCTTCTTGTAATGCCCAAAGGAGTATAAGATGTGGTATAATTTATACCCGGTATCGTTTCTTATCTTCCTCCTTTTGTACCCTTCTGAGTTTTAGCTCTTCCAAAATGGCAACCAGACGAACCTTAACATGCAAAATTCAATGTATCTGATTATTAGAGCAGATCTAGTGTACCTGATGTCTGATAAATATGGTGAGCTAGCTCAGTGACTTACTCCGTCATATAAAAATGCCATATTTCTTTCATCCTCCCAGGCAAATGTTTTGGCTGTCAAGTTGTCAATCATAGCTGCAGAAAAAATGTATCTTCTGATCATTACATACCGAGTGAGCGAGTGACTACAGATGGATTTATATCAAGAGAAGCAGGTATATTGTGCTTATGAATCATGAAGTGCTTGTTGATTATGTTAGACGTTAGACCACTAGTTATATCTAGATTTGTGTTAAAAGCCACAGACTCACTTGGAATCTTTTGAACAAGCATCCTTGCCTTCTCTGCACGCTTGAGATTCAAATGGGCACCCCTGCCAGAAGTGTACCTATTATCATCCTGCAGAAAGGACACACACAAACATTGAAGAGGTCATGAACTAAATCATATCAGAGACGTGCATTATATGTTGTCAGCCAAAGTGTATCCGAACATTCAGTACTAACATGCCAGATAGAGGAAAAGGTGGAAATCATATTCAATTGATGCACCCTGCAATAGCATATATTCATGGATAAAAGAATCATACTTGGTTATATTCCTCAAGCCAAGTCTCTTCATCACAAGCTGATAGCCATTTGTCTAGTTTCTCCATGATACCTTTCCTTGTTAGGGATTCCTCATTTGCTTTTGCTATCTGTGCTTCAATGCTGGAAAGAAGTTCACAAGGATCCACTAGACCTGAACGTAGAAAGTTCTTAGATCATTCAAGATACTCATCAGCAGCAGTTTTAAATTGTATGCACGAGAGAAAGATATCAGCAGGATAAATACCAGAATCAATCAAAGCAATGATCTTCTCTGGTGCTGTGCTCATATCAGGCTCCATATGTGCATTTCTGCAGATATCTTCTAGTTCTAACCTTTTCTTAAGGACAAGCTCCTTCATTCTACTTGCCTTTTGTTTAGATAGTCTTTCGACTTCCTCTTCTGTCTAAAGAATCCAACAATAATACTAATAAGTTTGAATTACAGCTTGTAAAATGTAAAGAAACAAGTAACTCATAGATAGTTTCCAAACCTCTTGAATTGTCTCCAACGACAGGATACTAGGAGAAGTGATCTCTTCCTCAGTAGATCCAAGAATAGCTGCTACTTTGGCAAAGTGTCTCCTCTCTTGTTCAGTTGACTCCATCAGATTCCATAACTTGTGGAGTTTCTCCACAATTTCTTGCAACTGAACACAATTATGAAATGAGAAGCTACAAAACAAAAATGAGTCGCAACAGTAGTTTCGCTAAGAGGAATCACCTTCGAGACTCTTGTCTTCTTTTCCACTCTGAGCTTCAGAATGGTCTGAGTAAGACCTTCAAGAGTGCTATCACTGATATTTGTTGAATTTTCTGAGTTGGTTCCATGCAAACTTGGATGCACATCTTTTACCGTCTTTGCAAAATCCATCCCAAGCACAGCGCATAGGAAGTGCACTTCATCCACGTATACGAATACCTTCTGAAGGCGATCAGACTGAACAAAAAGGGGAGAAAAAAATGCTTATTTATAGTAATATGTCATAACCAAGATAGAGATTTAGTATAAATTAGCATGAGTTGTCCTTTTAACTTATCATTATTAGTTTATTACAGTTTTGTGTTGGCAGCGAAGTTTCTGGTTAAAGCAGTAGGTAAACGTATAATGGTCAAAACATATAAATGTTTTTTCTAACAAATATCTTGAAATCCATTATTCATCCGATTCACAACATTTAGTCATATGCATCTTCTTTGTGTGAAAAGTTGCAGATTACATTTTGAAAAGATACAATCAAACAAATTTGATGGCTCAACTCATATCTATCTGATGACTGGATCGAAGCAAGCTACACAAATAACCATTTGAGTCAAGATCATAATTACCTTTTCTTTCTGTAAATTGCGCAGCTGCATTTGAAGATCAGCAAGCCTTCCAGTTGACAAGTCATGATCATCCTTAAGATGTTTGACCGAACCATCGTCATGCTGATAATTGTAATCAGAAATTTGTGCCTTTATCTTCTCGATTTGAGATTGCACATTTGAGAATTGTTTGATTCTTTCTTCTTTCTTTGCCCTAAGATCTTCCAAGAGAGGTGTCACTGCAGCAAGTTGTTCTTTCAATGATGTATGCTTTTCATCCACCTATAGATGAACACCCCACATTACTCAAAAATGGAATATACCAGTTTCTTCATATAGTACAATGATGTCAGCCACAAGCCTTTTGGCTCTAGTACAGTTAAATATGAATCTTCACGATTCTCAAGCGTCTAACAGAGAGTATCTACAATACACAAAAGCATAATATTTCACCTTTCTTTGGCGTGCTTTAATAATATCCTAAACATTCCAAAAGCAATCAAATTCTGTAGGCAGTGGCTGATGCATGTAGAAGCTGTGGGTGAATACCTCACAGCTTTGTTTGCAAAAATGACATTACCAAAAGGAAGAAAATTCTAGATGAATCATCATGGTAGGATTAAATTATGCGAAAGCATCATATTCAATAAACCTTCAACTAAGTAGATAGCCAACAATTACACAGATTCTAGTCAGCAAAAATTTTGGTCCCTTGAACCAAGTTCTATACTACTTTTTTACGAATGTACCCATCTGACATGACTACGTACCAACCAAATGACTCAGCTGCGCATATTCACAATGCTATCTTTTCATCATAACTGAAAAAAGACGACCAACCTGCAGAATATGATATATTCTACACAAGATGCAGCATGACATCAACAATGATTTCATTACTTAGTGTACACAATGCACCTACCAATATCTGCGGTTCTGTAGACAAATCAAAACTTACAATTATAAGACACGCGAGCACAAATTCAAGCTCCATACGTCCAAGGCCTTGAACAAGAGGTGAAAATATAAATTATGACAGAATTTACCTTAAATTGTGGGATATTTTCACCTATCGAAGCCACTAAAGCTTTAAGCTCTGCTTCTTTGGCCATCAATGCCTGACGGAGCTGGGCTCTCTCAGCATTGGCACTATCAACCTTCCGACGATACACACGCATGCACTGTGCTTCGAGTTCTAGGAACATGCGATCTTTATCGTCTTCTCGCTCCCCAATCTCTGTCCATATTTGCTAAAACAAAAGTCACGTGTCAGATAATCAAGCAAGACTGCAAGAGGAACAGAAACAATGTAGAAATGACATACACACTCGTAATTCATAAGAAAATAAACCTCTGCAATTACCTGAACAGCATTTACGATCAGTACATGTAATTTAGTAAATAATCTCAGCATCTTTAAAATCAAAATGAATTTTATTTTTTCGATCAATAGAGTGATGGTTGATGGGCCTTGTTATGACCTTGACAATAATTCGTGAAATGGAACACCACAAGCAACAACAAAAAACTAACTGGCGGGACTTTTGTTGAACAAGCAGGCTGATTGCTTGCCCCCAACCCTCCAGGCCCACAACCCACACCAAATAGAAAAAAAGGAAACAAAAGAGTCAGTTAGGATTATAGAACCCAAAATATAATGTTCATAAGACAGCTACGGATATGTGCCTTTGAATTGCCTAATCAGTCCCCAGTTCTCTGGATAGCATTGGTGTTGGAAAATTAATTTGGTTTTATTTTATTTCTTCAAAACTTCTTAAAATTTGGGAATATAATATTTTCTTTTCTGACATCAGAGGGTTTCATAATCAGCACTTAATAACCTCCCAGTTACAATTTCCAGTTTTTTTTTTCTTAAAAAAATCCAGTTTTGAGAACACCAAATGCTACTATGCTTGTTATATAATGAGTAATAGAAAACTTAAGATTAATACCAAACATAACATTATTCTCTTTTTCTCGTGCTACATCAGACAGTGGCATAATCAGAACGCTACTACTCACAATTGGAATTTACACTTTTACAGCAGTGATATTTTTTAAGCGCCTTTCACCTCAAAATTCATACTTCCAACAGTTGAAGTCAGAAGGCAAAGTAAATCTTTGCGTCTCCTTTGCTTCTTAAGGAACATACAAATCAAGACAGATGCTCGACAGTAAATCAAACGTTACACCTTTAAAGCCGAAATCAAGAAAGTTGTAAGCAGACGCAACAACTTCCTACTGTTCTTCTCAAAATCCTATCATCTCTTCAAAAGAATGCAACTTTTTTGGGAGAAAAAACAAGAAGCTTGCAATTCAAGAAAATAACAAAAAAATGGACTTGTAAGCACATTTTGGGCAAAAAAAATGTGCTTGTCTTGAGAAGAATACATGCAAATTGCGAAGACATCAGAATCCCAAATGGCTCCAAATCTGCACTGTTCTCCAAAACAATCAACAGAATCCCCGTTGTTCCTATAAGAACCTCATTCCTGACACAAATGGCTGCTTCATAATTGAAACGAACATGCAAATCAAGAAGCCAGTATCTTTTAAACCTTTTGTTTCCTTCCCAAATCCGCACTGTTCTTGCAACGAAACAAGCAAATCAGGGATGCCATGAACAGAAACCAGACCACATTGCCGAGTAACGCACCTCCAGCTCGCGTAGCAGCGCGCCGCACGGCGTGTCGAAGCTGACGCTGCACGGCACCGCCTTGTCCAGCCCATACCCTGCCATGACCATCTCACCCATCTCCTCTCCCACTTGTCTCTCCCTCTCTCCCGGAGGAGGAGAAAGAAGAAGCGCCTAGAAGTAAAGGAGGCACACCTCTCCAGTGCCTCTCACAGTCCCCCACCTCCTCTTCTCTCCTTTGTCCTTGATCCTGTCCTAATGAAAGAAAAGAACTCCTACTCCCCGCCTCTCGGTTCCAAGAAGCAACCAACAACCCTTCCCCCTTCTTCTTGCGCCCTCTCTCTCGGATTTTTTTAAATAATATTAATTTTAAAAATAATTATAAAATAAAATAGTTTTTTAAATAATATTAATTTAAAAAATAATTATAAAAATAAAATAATATAAAAATTACTTATCGTCATTTCAACTAGCGATTTACATTGAAGAGTGTGCAAATCGTCAATTCAACTGACCATTTTAACTACAACTGACAATATGAACTGACTATATAAAATCCCTAAAATTCGGTGAAAAATTATTTTAATTTCAGAAAAAGAGAAGAGAGAGGAGAAGAGAGAAAAAGAGACGCAGCGAAGCCCTGCCGATTACTAGAGAAGGAGAGAGACAAAGCAACAAATTTGATCGTCTATTTTGTAGGTAAATATTTTTACAACTTTGTACATAAATTTGAAACCTTGTAGGTTAGTAGATAAAAATAGCGACATAAAATTCAATGAATTAGATAATTTTAGCTGTATTGTTGTATGATGTAGTACATCATTTTATCTGTATATAGTTTAGTTCATCGTATATATTATCTATGTTACAATACTCGAACTATTTAGAATAAATTCGCAAAAATTACTAAGAAAACTTTGTAGGTTTTTATTTTTACACTGTAAATATTTTGTTAATGCCGAAAATACTTTTTAAACCAGAAAAATAGGAACATATCTCCAAAAATAACAAGATAACTATTAAAAATCTGTAAAAATTGTAGAGTAGCTAAATAGGGTATGAAGAGCTTAATCAAAATAATCCTAACTTAATTTTGGTTTCCATTTGTGCACAACAAATATTATGTTAATACTAAAAATACTTTTTAAACTATAAAAATATCAAGATGTCTCTAAAAAATCTCTAAGAAATCCAGAATATGTACATAAACTATGTAGAGCTGAATTAAAATATTTTAAACTTATTTTTTGTTTTCATTTGCACATGGTAAATATTTTGTAAATGCCGACGACACTTTCCGAACAAGTAAAGTAGCAAGATACCTAAAAAAATCCATAAAAATTACAGAGTAGCTAAATAGGGTATGTAGAGGTTAGTCAAAGTAATCACAACTTAATTTTGGTTTTCCATTTATGCACAGTAAATATTCTATTAATGCCAAAATACTTTTTTAACTAGGAAAATAACAAGACACCTTTAAAAATTCTCTAAGAAATCTAGAATAGGTACATAGGGTATGTAGAGCTAAATTAAAATATTGTGAACTTATTTTTTTTCTATTTGTAGACAGTAAATATTTTATAAATGCTGGAGACACTTTTTAAACAAGGAAATTAGCAAGATACCTAGTAAAATTCTGTAAAAATTATAGAGTAGCTAAATAGGGTATGTAAAGCTTAATCAAAATAATTCCAACTTAATTTTGGTTTCTATTTGTGCACGGTAAATATTTTATTAATACAAAAAATACTTTTTAAACTAGAAAAATACCAAGGCACCTCTAAAAATTCTCTAAGACATCAAGAGTAGCTAAATAGGGAATGTAGACGTTAATTGTGTGTAGATCAGTTTCCTATATGTCGCTAATCATGCAATAATTGGATTAGTTAGATATGTCGCTTCTTATTACTTTTTGTATATGTTTCGTAGTATTTAAAATGTATGGACTGGATTTTTTAGGTATGGCAGACCCAGGAGACGATGAGTAGTGGCCGTATAAGTTGTTTGACTCGGTCATTGACGTGCATCACCGTAGCCACCTCAGTACCATCCTCTCCCATGAGGGCGAGGCTGCGATTGAGCTCGGCGCATTGCGGCTGCGCACGCCCATGAGGGGTATGGAGGATGGACCCACGTTAGGTTAATTCTGAGGTACGTGTAGTTGTGACCTTTGCGTACTCAATTGTAGTCTGACTACTTTGGATGGACTCACATTTGCTCTTAATCCTTTCGACGCAGGTTGAGAGTAGCAGGCCTCCTACCACTAGCGAGAATGGTGGAGGCGACGTGGGAGGACGACCAGGACCACGTAGGCAGTGGTCGTACGTCGAGGCGCTTTCCGCACAACCGGTGCTTCCTGACAGCACTAGTTGACCGGTGGAGACCGGAGACACACACGTTTCACCTCCCGTGCGGGGAGATGGCGCTGACTCTTTAGGACGTGACCAACCTGATCGGGTTTCCCTGCACGGGCTTCCCCATAGAGGCGCACAACGTCCCAGCCACGTGGCGCACGGAGTTCCTCACGAGGTTCAAGGGGGTGTTGCCACCCAACAACGCCTGGGGCTCGGCGGTGCTATGCGCTATGTACTACACCCTATGCGACGCGTCCCACTGGGTTCGGGACATCTCCATCCTCTCCGGATGCCCGCTTCTTCTTCAGCGGTGGTCCTTTGAGCGTTTTTAGATCGGACGTCTACAGCTAGACCTGGGAGCCTACACAGTCGCCATGTACGCTGACAACTGTACCAGCCGACCATGGGTATGGTGTGGTATCGCCGACGGGTAAGTTTTTTTAAATATTTATTCTTTTTTGTAACTTAATTCAATTTCTTACGCTAAGTTTTTGTTGTTCTATTCCACATGCCACCTTCACTCTGATCACTACGCACGTGTCCTACCCGAACTACGTTGCGATGTTCGATCAGTTGACGGATGACTGCGTCATTTGGACATTGTACACTCTAGACAGGGTGTAAGCGCGCGCACCCCGAGCATGTCGAGCCTGTGCACACAAGACTACGCGTACTAGTAAACGCGGAGGTGCTTGGTGCACGATGTCTTCGTGGGGGAGTACCACGTGCACTGGGTGATGCTCTAGTTCAGTCTGCGACAGGAGGTCATAGCCCCCGGGGGAAGCGGGTGGCACTGCACGTCCATGGGTAAGTTCACGTTTTACTTCTGTCGTACCATTTGCATTACATACATACGAAACAATCATTTTGCTTTCCACAGGTACAGTAGGAAGGGAGTATTTGCTACAACTTCCTAGATGGACAGGATATTCCCTTAGGTTCAGGGCTGGCTTCGTACCTTGGAGGACGTCGTCAAAGAGGATACTCCCTACGACCCCAGAACGTATGAGGAGTACATCGAGTGATACTTTAGTCGGACGAGGGTTCGCTGCATCAGGGTCATGGACGACCCACCATGACAAGAGGCTGCGATGTCCTACACGTACCCCACCCAGCCGGACTCCGTATTCCATCGCATGGTACGTCTTGAACGGTCCATACATCTTATTTGTTTCGCAAGTTTTCGGTTTCTAACTTGTTAATTACGTGCACAGGTCAATCTACATTGGGAGATGCACGAGTTAGCGACCTCCGTGCGTCATATGACGCTTGGGGAGCGCTGTAGCATGACGGCGCTGGAGATTAGAGAGGTCATGGACCAGCTCGTCAAGAAGACGAGGCGAGACATCTAGTTGGCGTCTTGTCGTAGGTCGAGGGAGGTGGTGGACCCAACTATGCGTGGACGGGGAGGGGGTGAGCCACGGTGCGTCATGCATCGCAGTTCCTCACCCAGATGTGGCAGACGAGTCCTCGTGGTACAGTGCTAGGAGAACCCCAACACAGTTCGCAGGTCAGCATGAAACACTAGTTACTAACATCAATTTTCTCTAACAGGTCCTGAGTTCCACCCGTACACGAGGCAGGAGTACGCAGAGCGGTTGTCTACCTTCGTGCGACGTGGTATGTCTATCTTGTTTGCATACACAACATACTATCTCATCATTTTTTCCATGTTTACATATATAACATACTATTTCACAGCTCGTACACACCTTTGGGACGAGGAGCTGGTGTCGCACGAGGAGTCACACTCCAGGGACTTTGATTTCGACCTGGGTAGCAGTGGGCCTTCGCACGGAGAGAGCATCTAGATCTCTATGGGGGGCTTCACAGCTGCACGGTGTGCTCGGAGTGAGTCTGCCAATGCAGCACCCTCTCGCGACATCGCCTCAGGCTACTCGCGCCGGTAGGGTACCTCGACCGCTTGAGCCTTTGATCTACTCGTACCAGCGCCCACAGCTACCATGGACGAGGCTAGGCGCCACACATGGGCTAGACCCCAAGAAGGCCCACGAGTATATAAGTGTTCTTGTAAATATCAGTCATGTCATGTAATATAAATTTATGTACAACTTACATTAAGCTAGTATCGTGTTTCAATACTATTTGTTCTCGTGTCTACGGGTAACCATATAAGGGAGTCAGCATCGCGACATCCCACCTTTTCAGACCGCACCAGGTTACGCCACACACTGCCACTTTTGCAGATCGAGATGACAACACACTTCGATGCTATATTTTCGCGCAAAAAAGACCACACCCCGCCGTGCCCCTTTTCAAACTGAAAAGATTGCACCCGGTCACGCCACACACTACCACTTTTGTAGGCTGAGATGGTAACCCACTTCGATACTACCTTTCCACACCGAAAAAACCACACTCCACCACACCCCCTTTTAGACCAAAAAGACTGCACCCTGTCACGTTACACGCTGCCACTTTTGTAGACCGAGTTGACAACACACTGCGACATTGCCTTTTTAGACCGAAAAGGCCACACTCTGCCACGCCACCTACCTTTTCAAAACAAAAAGAATGCACCATGACACACCACAAAATGCCACTTTTGTAGACCGAGATGACAACACGCTACAACGCCACCTTTGCAGACTGAAAATACCACACTCCACGACGCCACCTATTCAGACCGAAAAGACCCATTATGGGAGAATAGAACTGGAAGAGAAGAGAGCTGGAGGAGAACACTACACCACTACACCCAACACTTCACAAAGCTTGGTTCACACAACCGATAGGAAGGAGATGTCGGACTCGTTGGTGAACTTCTACACGAAGATGCTGCGAAAGCACAAGTGGCTTGCCGAGAGGGCTAAACCCTATCCGGATTGTTCTATGAAAGATGCATCGGTACCACCGGAGTTCCCACGCTCGCAATGTGTGTGCTAAGAACCTGCTAAGATCACCCAGTCCACATATCCAGCGACGGCCACCCGGGTGTACTATACATGCGGGAACGTCCTCTCCAATTTCGGATTTCGAACTACGCGGACACTTCAGCATATTACCAAAAAACTTCATGAAATACACTAAATCTTTAGGCTAATCTCTCTAGACATAAATTAAAATAAAATAAATATAGGGCCCTGTCACCATTCCAATTGGCGATAGTATTCCTGTCACCAATTGAACTGACGAAATTGTTCTGTCACCAATTCAATTGGCGACATGAACCTCTCCGAACTATTCCAATTGGCAACAGAGATACTGTCGCCATTCCAAATGGCGACATAAACCTATTTTGTACAAAAAAATCAGCTATTTTTTGTAATTATCTTTTAAATTAATATTATTTAAAAATTATCTCTCTCTCTCCTCGCCCCTGTTATAGAGAGAAGGGAAGAGGGAGAGGGATGGGCAGTGGTAGTTGCTTAGTTATATATGGATCTCACTCGAGTACAGTTGGTAACAAAAGGGAAAGAAAATGTTACACTAGAGATAATAGGGTCTAATTGTACCAGAGTTTTTGGCCTAAATGGCACTATTATGCTTGTTTTTTTTGCAGAAGTAACAACTGTTGCACCGTATTACCGAAAATGTCACCACGGACGTGTTGGTAGCCGACACGTGTTCAATACTGGGCCTCCTGTGCCCGGATTTAATCTACGCCGCACCTCCCTAGCCTGGACATCCCTCGTGCGAACATGTGTCCACCTCCGGTCGCCTGTGGCCCGGACAAGCTTGTTCGTGCACCTCTCGCCCGAACACTGCCTCGTTCGCACGCCCGTGCCCCGGATGCGCTGCGTGTCGCTTGTCCGGTCTCCCGTGGACCGGACGCCGCCTCGTCCACACGCCCGTGCCCCGGACGCGCCGCGTGTCGCTTGTCTGGTCGCCCGTGGCCCAGACGCCGCCTCCTCCACATGTCCGTGCCCCGGACGCACCTTGTCTAGTCGTTGTGCCCCAGGTGCACACCTATGTGTTAGATAATTATGCATCTTCTTATCAACAACGCGACCAGTGCAGTGCCGCAATGTGGTCGATTGTCAAGGCGTACTTGGACATTGAGCTAGCTAGTTGCTAGCTAGTCCTGCAAATTCAGCAGGCAAAAGAGACATTCAGAAACATTAAGTAGCTCTGATCTTAGTCAGTTCTTATAGGAGTTCTCTCCTAACACCGCGGGTGGTAGTCGAGACAGGGAGAGCAAAAAGAGTGATAGTAGAGTAGAGGTTGAATGGGGAGAGAGGAAGTTGTTGTGGGGACAATTTCGTGCCCAAGCTCGAGCCTAACAGAATATGCGAGAGATGCGACAACCTCAAAAGAATTGAAGATTTATCAGCGAAGGCGCTTTGGAAGACAGGGGAGAAGCAGTTGAAACCACTTGAGTCATCGACTGAACAACGTGTACCAACAGAGGAGCAGCAACAGGAACAACCACAGCCTGAACAACCAGTCTTTCCAGTTGATACAGTCCCAAATACCTCATCGGTCCATACCTTTTGTTAGGAGAATCAAGGACTATAACGGTCATGGATGTCGGGTGAGATGGTTGGACTCAAGCAAGGTGCAAGATGAACAAGAATCATGAAAGACAAAGTTTCAGCGAATACCTTTTTAGGTAAAGCGATGCTTTCGGAAGCGAAGCTTTGAAGGTATGTGCTATTGACTCATCAATTGTGTAAATTGGTGATTTCGAGTATCGTACGATGCCATGTGATGGTTTGCTTGTTGGTGATGATTGTAGGACTCCAGAGCTACATCATGATGAGGCAGATGAGACCGGGACAAAGTTAGGAGAACTGAGGTCCAAAACGATCAAGGTGTTGCCGGAAGATGACCGAGGTTACCGGAGTGGTTACAAGCTGAGAAGACAAGGAAACGAAGCGGGAGCTGAGGTCCAGAACATTCATGGAAGCTGGCTGCAGTCATGGTGCACGATAAGGTGTGTGGTGCGCCAAGTGACTTGGGTCTGTTTGTAAGCAATAACGGTTCGGTGTGATCCGGATGCATGAGGCTTGGCGGGAAATCATTGGAGCCACATGGAATTGGGAAAGGTCGGTAGATGGGCATTTTGGTAAATTGCCCAGTACCAGAAAAGTGGTGGTGTGTGAAACTACGATGGTAGCCTAAGTGGATTAGGTCAAGGATACTCCATAGAGCGCAAAGCATCATGGATTTGGCATAATAGAGCTAAAGATGAAGATGGTGCTTTGAAAAGCGTGCGTGAGTGAGACCTATTTGTGTGTGGGCTTAACGGGTGCCCGTTAGAGTTTTATCTCTAAACCTAGCCCCCACTATATAAGGGGATTTGCACACACATCTAAGCCAAGAAACCCTAATGTGAAAATTTGAGAAAAGTGGAGAGAGGAGGAGGCTAGGGTTTCAGAGATGTATTGAGATATGTGAGAGCACTTGTGTGTGTGTTTCCCTAGTGGCTTTGTCCTCCCAAGGGAGTGACCGTAAACATTTATATCCAAGAAGAAATCAAATCTCCAAATTCGTCTAAGTCTTCCTCTAATAGGCTCAAGTATTGATTTGTTGATTTGACCTAGTTTTTGGTGTTCATTTCTTCCCTCTTGATCTTACTTTATACCTAGGACGTGTAAGTGACAATATATATCTCTTGGAGACCAGATCCCATCCATCTAGTTACTTTCTATTGCAAGTTCTTGAGATTGTTTGGTTTTGGTTGAAGAAAAGGGTGATTTCGGGTGGTTTTGCCTTTGAGAGCTTTTGGATTGATTATTGTTGTGATTGGGGATGTTAAGACGTGTGGAAAATCATTCTTAGCCATCTTGGATTGATTCCTCTCATAAGGTCCTCTCAATCATTGTTTTTGTATTTGGCTCGGTTTTGATGCAACCTTCACCTAAACGGAAAAAAGTTGGAACTTTGACAGTAATATTCAAGAGCTTTGATTGAAATATGTTCCTGACATCCTAGAGAAGTTGTGTTTCAAGTTTCATGAAGTTTGAAGGTGTGGATAAAAAATTGGATTAATTTATGATTTTGAAATCGTGCTGAAATTAAGTTCTGCTTGATTTTACTGTTCATCCGATCTGACCGCTACTGTTCACCTGATCTGACCGGTCCGGTAGGGATCTTGGTGAGTCTTGATCTTCTTGTTTGAATGATTCTCTCTGATCTTCATAGCTCTACATTTTAGATAATGGAAGAGAAAAACTCTCCCGGCTTCTGCGTTAAGGATGCACATAGCCCAGTTTATTACAAAGTTCCAAGATCCAAAATAACCAAAAAGGTTAAAGTGGCTCGCAGCCTTACAATCAAAAGACGACTGAACTTTAAATTCAACCATTACAAATCATGTGACTACACCGCCACCCATAAATGTTAAAGATACTCTTTCTAGATCGGTTTCTGCATATTTGCTCATAGCCTCGTCCGGTGCCCACTCATACCTCTATATAACTAAGTAAAAGAACACTGAACTTACCAAGACAAAAGATTCTAAAAAAAACAGTTGATTATGTGGCGCTTTTCCAACTTCTTCTGTTCGTCTCCTGATCCAACATATTGTAAGGAGCGATTACAGTGAGCACTGAGTGACGAGGAATATAAATATCAGTACCGATTGACAGTTTGCGCCGACCGTTAAGCAATATGCAGAAGAGTTGACTGAAAATGTATTTTTGCAAGGTATGAATCTTTACAATGGAAATATATTATGATAATAAATCTGAACATGCAAAATCCACATGCAAAGTATGACGAGCCAGGCCCATGTGATGCTGAGGTCAACCTCAATAGATTAGGGTTTAGGAAAAGCCATCAAGCTCAGAAAAAATTAGCTTAAATAATGCACTAGATCTAGGCGCACCCGTCCTTCCAATTCTGCCTTCTTGTGAAGCTCGTCACAATGAAGTACACACAAACTCAACTGTTACTTGCAGTTCTTTCCTATGCAGTTTCTGCACTGCACTGCACTGCACTGCACACATATTGATTGTTCCAATTACTTCAGTCTCAGTTCCGCATTTTTTCCTTGCAACTTTCTCTCTCACTTTTTTTTTTCCGCCATCGATGTATGTTTTCTTCATCAGAAAGTAAGGATTGTCATCTGGATTGCTACGTAGCTAGAGCAGAAAGGTCAGGAGTCTCTGCGCCAAAAGGACTCTTCTCATGAGTTGGTGTCATGCAGAGATTTCCCGTGATCCCTTGGCTATTAATTCGTCATAGTGACACTGACATCTCTGCGACAGTACAGTGCACTCTCGCCTGCTTGTTTGGTCAAACAAACGCAAGTCGTCAGGATGCACAAACTGATGTGTGCAAGTACTGAGGTACTTTTCACATGTTTATATCATGCATTCTTCTCCCTTTCAATTTTTTTAGTTAGTATTTGTTATTTGTCAGTAGAGATAGATCATGTACATTGAAGATTTCAATACAGAGGATATAGTGTATAGCATTAGAAAATAATTTTCATTATTCGTTCAAAAATTAAAGGGTTAGATCAATTATCAATAGTTATAGTGTTTTTGTTATTGTGTTTCTCTGATACGGTAAATATTTTTCTGTTGCTAAAGTATTTATTACGACTATCGAATGATGTTTGCACATATGTAACTGTTCACAGAGAGGATCCGGATCCACTGTCTGGCCCGAGTCCGAACCAGCCAGTACAAAGTTGAAGTCAATCAAATACTCAATACTGCAAGGCCGGTGTACGAGCCTGAAGATTCTTGACGAACCAAACTCTGTTAAGATTGATTGTTCACGCTTTGTGTAATGTTATTATAGATGCCTGCACTGATGGACAACTGGACGAGGAAGGAAAGGACAGTCATATGCATATGGTTGACGCAGTGGTGCTCTTTCATTACTACTACTTTGGTTGAGGGAATAGTACTTTCAGAAAGAAATCATTCGTACTTTGCCGGTCTAAAAAGGATAAAACTCCTACTCAACTGAAGAACTAATCTGGCCATGGAATGTTAGGACAAATCTTGCCAGTCATTATGACCGTACCTTTCGACCCATCTTAGTACGTCTTTTAGGATCTGTTGAGTTCTCTCGCGTACGTACGTCACCTTCTCCACATGTACGTTGTTATGAATTTTTACTAATATAGTAAGTTTGTGAAACATATTTATAATAGCAACTACGTTGGAATCGTATTCTGCTTTGACACCGATGCCGCACGGCCGTCATTGCCGCATGACTTCCGCGCCGCCACACGCCTTGCCACCGCAACCACCACAGCCATGCGCCCTCCCTGACCGTTGTCGACGACCACTGTGTGGCAACGGCCCTCGGCCCACCACGTGTTAGTTAGTGTTAGTTAGTGTTAGGTTAGTTAGTTAGTTACAGTAGTTAGGTTAGTTAGGGTTACTGATTAGGGTTTCGTGGTGCTTTGTACGAATTTTTAAATATAGCAGATGAATTCAAAAAATCATGAAATTTTACATAGAGACTCCCGACACAGTATACTTACTCGTGTAAATTTGCCATAATTTTATTCGTTCATAATTTTTCTCGCTATTTCGTGTAAGTGTACAATGCACACCGAATAACACGTAATACAATATGGCTCATTCATTTGAACCACTACTCTCTGCCTGCTGCGACTGCGTCCGCGTGCGCGGCCTTGTTTTGCACCGAGTATAACCCGTGAAATACGTCCACTGGTCCGGAGAGTGCGTGTCGGTTCGGAGGGGGTATCGAGACTGTTGAGGCGAGGTTGACTAGTAGGCTGACTCTAGAACAGTCTGTTAGGCGTACATGTCGTCCCGGGGGACACCTCCGAAGAATTCATCCACGACGAGTCCATAAATTCACTCTGGGCGTACGATGCCTGCCACTCCAGTTGTGCGGATGAGCTTCGGCCTTGGACGTACGAGGTTCCCACGTACTCGGAGGAGCTATGCCCTTGAACGTACGGTGGTATAGCAAACCCGGAGGAGCTCTGCCTTGCGTACGCTCCAAACCTTGACTGCCATTGTTCGTACCCTAGCGTAGTGTACTGCTCTCTGGCATGAGCTGGGAGGCCCGTATCGTCGTCATCAGTCGACGTGAACTGGCCGTCACCCCCACGGCCAACTAAAGGCTGCAAGACGGAACGATGTTAATACAAATAAACACTCTGGACGTAAACTGAGAATCCCGTACCTTCCAGATGTGAAGTGCATATGACCGAGGGGTAGCGCCAGTCTGTGTACCAGGTGTGGACGACAAAAGTGATTGATCCTGACGGACCTACGGCGGGAGAACGACACGATGTTAGTGGAACGTAAGGTATAACCAATAAAACTGAAAGTACATTTGTACATATCTTACCTCCCCACCAACTAGGGCGCGGATGACCAACGGGGAACACTACGACGCCGGCGGACTTGCTAGGTCGTGTGACCTAGCGGGTGAGCACGCCCCCCTTGTTGCTCGATGTCCAGGACGTCATCCGTCGAACGATCGCAGCTCAAGTTCTTTATTATCTCCATCTCCGCCGAGATGTGCTTGAATTTTTAATATCCCTCCAGGGTTCTATCTGGATTGCGGATGGCGGCCTCCGATGCGCGATGGACGAGTTGCGCCCGCTCCAACTGTAGTGACATACGTAACAGGTTTACTAACGAAGAGTACGAATGTTGTCAATGAAATGACCAGAGGTTGTAAGTGTCTTACGGCGTCGTCACGCCGAGAAGCGCTGTGACGATCGAACGAGCGGAAGAGGCTCTGCTGGTGCGTCTCCTCTGTCACCGGCTCTAGAAGCTCCGGTGGAGGAATGGTGAGTCTTGCCCGCGTTCGTGGCACGTACCACTCTATATACGCACCATACATCTCAAAGTCGTATGAACGCAGGGTACGCAAGACATCCACGTGTGCCCTCTCCGTCCATGTCGTAGTCCACTGGTGCTGGACCGGGCGCCAGTCCTTAGTATGCCCACCCTGCCTCGATCGCCTGCATTTCCGGAAGGATTGATATTAGAAAGGGAGCACGTAAGAACAATAAACATTACTCGGATGAAGTTTGACTCACAGGTGTACAGCTCGTGGCAGGGGCCTATCGTCGGGGGTGCACGACCTGGTGCGCACCAATCTATCGCATTACGCGACGCAGCGATTAAGGCTCCACCATATGTGTGAACACCAGGTGACAATCCATCGTCCACAGTACTACATCTCGGATGCATTGCACAGATAGTCCGTGCGGCGCTACTGTGCGCACGAACTATGGATACTATGGATTCCATACGATGTCACTCTCGTGCAACGACTCGAACTCGTTGTGGTACAACGAGTAGTACCTCACCGGTCTTGTGTTGGCCCAGCGCAGACGACCAGCAATCCACTGTAAGCCATGGTGGGCCCGTCTATCTGGTCATGCGGAGAGGGGTATAGGTGCACCGCTATCTCGATGGACAACCGCCCAACAGGGAAGTGCTCGTAACTCCACAGCTGTAGGAGCACGTAACAGACGGCCAAGCTGGGGGTACCACCACCGGTGCCGCGCCTCAAAGCGCCACATAACCCCCGGTATGTGGCACAATGGATGACTGATCCCCAGCTATACTAAGGCATTGCCCTAGCTTCCGCGTCAACTAATGACTCGGCGAGGCAGATGTAGCCGGGGTAGCAAAAATCGCCCTGTGTGGTTTGAAACATGACCCAATCAAAGAGCTAGAGAAGGTAAGCAACGAGATGCGTCCTAACGATCTCGTTAGGTGCACCCTGCGGGCACTGACTGAATTGTCTTAGCCAAGTCCGGGGTACACCACGTATACACTCCGAGAGAGGTTAGCCGAACCGCTGCTCCAGCTCGGCCTTCCAGTCCTCACCCGGAGGGCCCAGAACAAGCGGCAATCTTGTGTACATGTTTTTCTTTTCTTTGCGAGGATGTACATCTTGTTAATTGATGATCAACTGCACAAAATGCTTGTGAGTGTATATATACACTCTTTAGCTTTCGTACATGTTGGAGACAGATTGCCATCATCTGAATTGGTAGGTGGTGCACCAAAAGGAAGAAGGAACAAATGGCCGGCACGTATGGTATGGTTCCTAGCATGAGGAGTATGGCTGTAGATGAAGTGTAGGGTAAGGCAATGTCGGGCTCGAATGGATCCTGCACCAAATCCCCGTCATTGGGAGGTTGGCCAGAAATTTGGGCATAACAACTCGCCTTAATCTGTCCCCAATTCCAACCATCTGAAGCTCAGAAAAGGCTATCATTACTGGTGTAATAGGACCTGGTCCCCTCCGGCCAATCAACTCAAAACCCAACCCAAATGATCCAATCCCAACCCCAACCCCAACCCCAATCGTTTGATTTGGTTGCTTAACAAATGATCATATCATTATGTCCTTGATGGGGCCTATCATGTCCATAATTCCAATCTAATTATCTAAAAAAAAATCCTCTCAAATGGGGCATAACTTTTCTTGCAAATTTGGAAGTCATTTAGCATTGGATTGCAGATGTCATTTTTTGTACACCCTTAGTAGACATCGTCACTGTCTGCTACTTGCCACAACGCTACACATTGGTTTGCTCTATACATGTATATGCATGCGATTTACAATAGGGAAAATACAGATCAAAAGAGAAAAAAAGAAAGAAATGTGACCCCTTACCTGCTTCAGATGAACCTTTCACATCGCCAGCTGTAGTTGGTTCATGGAATTATCATCAAGCCAATGAGAAAGCACTGAAGAAAAAAGCAAATGTCTACGTATGTAGTATGTGTCTGCCCCCTTGCAATGATTAGTACATAATCTAGACAGTTCAGATCAATCTGTTGGATATTGCAGTTATATTTCTTTTGCAATAGTCAATCATTAGACAATCATTTGTTTGTGGGTAGAAGATGATCAATTATCTATTTCAGGGGTTTTTAAGTATGAACCTGCAGCTAGCTAACACATGCAGAGGCAGTCCAGATTAATCAGTAAACACTTCTTTCTTTTCTCATATACTTGCATGAAATGTGTAGTTTGTTACATGCTACAAATATGAGCTAAGTTGCTTGCATTGTAATACATGTAGGAGGGAAGCATCGCAACACCCTATCTCCAGAACCATGTGTGTAACTTGTAAGTTGCAAGAACTTTGCTTAAAACAATTAAAGTTTCCTTTCGTTTAAAATATTCTCTTTTTATACTCTTACCTTCTTTTTTGTGGCATCTACTAGATCTCCTAACATCTCTAGAAAATAACATAACTGTGCACCACCAAATAGAATTCAGCAGTAGCATTTGAAGGACAGTGAAATAAAATATGCATATAATTGATGACATAAAAAAATGGTCCTTATCAGAAATTGGGAAGGAAATAATACAAGACTGGAAAAGGCGACAGAAAATACGACAATTATGTCCCTGTTCAAAGACAGATACTAAGACTAAGTAGGAACTGAAGACTCCACAATGGAAACTAACAGTATAAGAGGCTCTAACAGAAACCATCAAATCATGGGCTTAATGGCATTTTTCTTATTTAATCGAGCTAAAAAAAGACTAGTCAATGCATCAAAGGGTTAAACAATACATCAACATACAAATGGGACAACTTATCCTGGGGTTTACTTTACTTTACTGATACCTTCCAAGCTAACATGAACTGATTTTGGCTATCTTACTTAGGCCTATAAAACATGTCAAATCCTAAGGTTAGGCCACTAGGTCGATCATGATGGTTTATTCTTCCTGTAAACATAAAGCACACACTAGTCCATGAAATGGACCAGACAAACATTATACAAAACTAAATCGCTTTTATTAGACTAATGGCGAGCAAATTCGGCATGAAAAATCCCGTCTGAAACTGCTCAAGAACACGTTCTTTGCAGTATAAAAGGAGCGTAAAGTAGAGAGGGACACAAGAGCTGCAAAAGCATACACGTGCGGCCCATCTTGCCGAGCTGCCGACCGCTTCCCATTTTCAGGTGATACATCCCAATCTCACGACAAGAATCGTCGCTTTGGAAGCTCTTCCTTTTCTTTTAGAGAGAGTTTCTGATGAAGTGCTCTGGTTGGTGATCCCGGTTTAAGGATGTTGAAGAGCACGCCATCACGGAAGCTCCCGCACAACGCACAACGATCTAACAGAGCAAAATGACGTTGATGAGTGATGCGAAGAAACTAAGGAATTAGTTGAAGCTTAAATCAATGCAGTTTGATGTAATAGTTGTGAAGCAAACAACTGAAGTTTCAGAGGAGACATGTAACTATGAACTAATGCTTTCGTCACATTTTAAAATTTCCTTGGTTTCTGTTTGTCTCTGGATACATGGAGCAAGATCCAAACATGGTGTCAATTAATTAAACAATTGCAGCTAGAAAGCAAGTTGCATGCTTGGACACTGACTTCACACCAGATGTTTCATGGATATCCTTAAAGAGTTAGGGCGACTCCCTTTCCAATGTTTGCTTGGTGCGGCACACAGAGACGAAAAATGATTGGAAGTTGCTTGAGAATTTCAATTTCTATTTGTTAGTTAAGGACTCGATGCCTGATTTGATGATCAATAAACTCGAATACATGTTTGCTTCCTTCCTCTCATTAGCCTGGGAATATTAACTCTTAATGGCTTGTTGTAGGCTGTAGCAATACTCTGACCCTCACCGATCGACCACTCCTGGGACCCCATATATGGGCTTTCATTCGTCAATTCAGTAGCTTTTGATCATCGCCGCATTAGTTTTTCCTTTCAATTACGAAAAAAAAAATCCATATCACATCCGATCTCTTAGAGAATTGATGGGCCATCTGTATCTTGATATGCTGAATGAAATCCATCAGCATATCACTTCAGCATGTCACCATTGTCTCATACAATTTCATAATTTTCATATGGTATCACACAATTGCAGAAAGGCAAAAACCATAGTCATCAGGTGAAAAGAAAATTGATACAGTGCCGCATGGACATGAGATATCATTCCATTGGCAAACTCAAGGAGAGATTTAGCACCGGTGCATCAATTATCTAAGCTGAATTGTCATGTGAAGGCAATACTTTTCGCAATTTTCACATAATTAATTAGCGAGCATCATTCACCAACATATGACAGCAACGGCAACTACAGAATTCCTTGGTAAAATGTGGCACTCGTGAATATCATTTGAATCATCATATACTTCAATTCCCAAGACTTGTATTTTGGACATCTTAATCTCAGCACTGTTGGATACAAACAGGCTATACTATCTTCTACAAACAGTACTTAGTTACACAACGTTAGTACTTACAAGGGCAAAATTTGGACACAACACTTGTGCTCTACACATCACCTATTCACAGTATCTCTCATTCTCTTTGATTTCGTCCGGTTTGAGCACATGCATGAGAATTGTTAGAACAATCTTTATGATTTCTTCTTCATCATATGATGTCGTAAATTTGACTGCAAAGTGTAGATATTGTCAGAAAATGCATGAGCATAACAATCTTCTTGATTTAGCAAATCAGTACACTAGAATGTTTTGATACCACCAATTCCTAGAACTGTAGGCCTAATCAATCTAAAGACATGTTGTTCCTACTATATGACCTCAAGGAACAGCAAGTGTTAGTTTAAGTAGAAACGACAACTCAATGCTCACAGCACTACTAGAGATAAAAAAAAATCACCTAAACCTAAACAACTATCAATGTAATTTTTTTGGACCATACATAAATAAAATGAAGTATGCTACTAATGCCTTACCCCAAGGAAGGATTGGAAACTCCCATCTCTGCTTAGGAACTGATATGACATATGCAGTAACCTGAAAAGAATGGAGAGAAATAGTGTCAGCCTGTCAGGCATAACTTTGGCACAACCCTATCCAAAATCTCTTCAATGGGAATGCTGCATTCGGAGAACATACAAGAGTTGAAGCAGCAAGTGAACATGGAGAGTTAAAAATCCACGAGGTATCTTCAGTCTCATAAAGAATATCCAAAATTTCCATGCACACATCCATATTTAAAAGATCACCTAATTTTGATATTTCCCTGGGAGAGAATAAAGATAAGCAGTACATTAATTAAAATTATACAGTTATGTTTCGCATACCAACAAGTCAAGAACAAGCAGATATAACAGCAGTATATTCATGTTCTAACACTGCAACACATCTGCCAAATACTCCATGATTCTATACATATATGTGTGTGTTAAAATGTCTTGTTAGATTCACTTGTGAACACAAGAAGGTCAGAAACATGAGATGGGACTATTTCCACTAATCTGTCACCTTTTAGCATTCTAGTGCAAGACATTTGCGCCAAGAAGTAAGAACTGCTAAAAAGAGCTAGGTGAACTCTTGGGGAGTGAGAAAACTGAAAGCAACAGATTCTAACTCTAGTGACCAATTACTACACATGTCTGATGTGCGATTTCTCATATAATTCATTGACCAAAATACATGGATGTGGACCTTACAAAATGCAGACTTACAAGACAATACATGTTCATCATTATTCACTATAGAGTTTATACAAGTAATTCACTAATAAAGTTCTTTATAATAGTTACAAAGTTTGACACACTCAACTCTCAAGATACAACACCTGCTCCTAACAGTGTTAACTATTGGAGTATTCGTTAGTGATGAGCAAATGAATTAAACAATTTGAAGAACCTGAATTGAATGAGAAGCTCCTCCAGGTATATGAAAGCAATGTTCGAAGATCCAATGTTATACTCCACTACCTACAGAATCCACAACAAACAACAAGAAGATAGCATCAGAATAAAATATGGAAATATCAAGAAAACATGTCATCCAGTTATACCATGTCAGGTTTTACCTCCATGAACACCAGTTCCTGTGACATTACAACAAACACCTTTAGTCACCCGAAGAAAGCATTAAACAAAGGAAAACAATGCACCATGAACTCACGGCATTGGCGAAATCGCGGCAAGTGAAATGCTGGTCGGCAATGATGCGATCACTGAGTGCCTTGAGGCTCTTCACTGACAGTGGTCTCACCTCGTGGATCTGAACAAAGAATAGCAGAAAAAGGAAGGTAATACCAGGCCCGTACCAAAGGCAGGAGCAAGGTGCTCAACTGCACAAGGCCCCAAAAGTTAGGGGACCTAATTTTGATTTAATATTTAATTACTGCTTGTTAATATCTCAAGAAAAATATTATTCTACTATAGTCACTCTTGTGTGAGATAAATAATTAATCAAGCTTTTTATTGCCTTCTTACCGAGAACTTTCCCCACCTCTCTATTGCTCTCCTCATTTCCCCTTTGCTTTCGCACAACTACTATTTCTACCTCTTATTTGCATGTGAAAATTAACCCCTCCTCTCCTAATTCTCCTCCTCCTAACTAACTCGTGATTTCCCTAAAATAATTCCGTTGGTGACGATGGATCAATCCACTCCATTTTCATCTATTTATTGTGGTATTCTTTGTGGACTCAAAACACATAATTTATGTTTTCGTCTCATTCTCCTGATCTCCGTCCATCGATTGGGCTCTTGTGCTACATTGCTTGGTCGGCGAAGCCGGCCTTTCATGCTACATTGTGGCCTGCAGGAGCCATATGGACCACATCAATTAGTTTGTTTAGTCCTATATCATGGCAGTCTAGAACTTCAGTTTTGTTATTAAGTTTTTAAGACCTATTATTGCCCTTTCTTGTTTTTGTGCATCTGTATGTTATTCTAGCTTTCACCCATCCCTTCTAAAATCAGTTGACATGAATCTTGTTATGAAAATCATAAGACGAAAAAGGGGAACCGGAGAACTAATTTTAGGACCTAATTCTAACCGAAATATTTTTTTTCTATTTTAGTAATTGAATTATCTAAACTGTGGTGCCTGATTTTAAATTTGGCACTGCCCCGCCCAGGGTAATACTACTGCCCCCTATGGCATGAAAGCACACAGCGTTTGCTCAAATGCTCACAGCCTCACCTTGCTGGCGATCCACACTGCGACGAGCGCGAAGAGCTCCAAGTTGCTGTCCCTGAGGGGTTCGAGCAGCCAAGAGGTCACGGATCGGCCGCTCCGCACGCCGCAGAACCCCATCTTCCTGTCGCAACCAGGTCACGAAATAATAATTATTGTCCCCCAAGTAGTCCAACCAAGAACCAAAATTGCGTCGGGAAGATCGATCACGGTCACCTCGGGAGCGCGGGGAGGAGGCGGCCAGCGAAGAACGCGAGCGCGGCGTACTTGACAACAGGCCGGAGGTCGAGCCGCTACAAAGAAATTGCAGATGGTAGCAGGTGAGGTTTAGTTCGATTGGGGTGGTGGATTTGGGTGGTTGGACTCGGAAAACGGAGAATAGAGAATGGGGTACCTTGGAGGCGTGGAGGAGGAACTGGAGGAGGTGGTGGCGGCGGGAGGAACCGGGCCACGCGCTTGCCGCCGCCGCCGCCACCTCCACCTCCACCGCTTCGTCCTCCTCCACGACTTCCATGGTGGCGCGCGGGAGAGAGGCAAGGAGTTGGGGACGCCTGTGAGGAAGAGAAACAGAGCGGAGTCTAGGAGCATCCACAGTGTTTAGAAGAGGGTTTTAGAGGAGAGAGAAGAGGAGAAAGGGTACTACACATTGTGATAAGGTTTTTAGCGGAGAAAAAAAAAATAGAAATATGAGTTAAGCTAAGGACCGGTTCTATAGAAGGAGAGAGAATGTGATTGAGAGAGATTTTATTTGGATGTAGGTTCCACCAATAGAAGAAAGGGTACTACACATATTTTTACGTAGTTAAAATCCACTCATATGTATCAAAAGGCCTCTTAAAAAAGTCTATATACTGTGGATGCTCTAATGAGTAAAGATGGAGGAGGCGACGAGAGGCCGGGCCGGTTGAGGAGCAACCACCCGCACGGTAGCATATGCCTCCAGATTCCAGAGGCGGCCCAAGTGGAAGAGGATGTCCCACTAGCCTACTAGTATGAAGCGGCTTGACTAGAAGAAAGGCAGGCCATGAGTAGTATGTTCTATCTTCTTTCTAAAAAAAAGTAGGGATGTTCTTCTTTCGGATGCAATTTTTACCAAATCATATTTCGATGTTAGTAAAACTAATCTACAAAAATAACATAAAAATCTTAATACTAATTAAAATAGCATATAAGATGGCCCGAAGTAACCAACAAGTAAAATAAGCACTTGTGTCGCCTAATATTTTTGGGTTAGCGAATGGTAGCACGCCAGATATTAAAGAGAAAATTCCCTACATACCACTGAAATTTACCCTGATCCCTTTTCATGCCATTGAAAAAAGTTCGATTCCCTGTGACACACGAAAAAAACTCTTTTGCCCTTCTTCTTCCTCCTGTTCCTCCTTCCGCTCTCTTCCTCTTCTTTTTTGCTGATGGAACCATTGTGCAACATCACATAAACGAAAATAGAAAAGAACAAAAAAAAAAACTTTTAGACCAAGATTTTGGTAATCCAAATCCTCTGTGAAAACAATCTGCTATTATCTGGATCAGTAGATAGTGCTCATAAATACATCACTGAATCATTTCATACATGGCGTAAACCAAACCATTCATTTATTACAACACATCAGAGTTAAGTAGACCACGTCAGGTCAACTTTACAGTAGGGCCGATCAAGTCAAATGGATACATTACAAAACAGTGGAAACGACAGCGGAAGCAAAAGAGGTAAAGCACATCTCTCCACAGGCAAGCGACTGGTGTAGCTTGTGTACGACCGATATTAACTAAAAGACTTGAGTAATATTGGTGTACACGAGCACCGACGTAGCCAGCTAGACCGGGGCGAGACCTAGACTATTAGAGACTATATAATATCCTCCATCTTCTTGACCATCGACTTCGGGATCCTTGTAGCACACATAATGTCCTTGATCCACGACTTCAAGGGTTGGGAGAAAGAGCGAGGATGAGCACAAACAACCATGCTCACGAGGCAACACATAGAATGTAATAATATACATACAAGGCTTTAACAAGAATGACCGGGTTCTTTTATTTGCTCAAAGTAGCATTTTCAATTATAAAATTTAGAAACTCCTATGACTTAACATTTTGACCAAATCTCTTTTTATTAAAGAGAGTAATTGTGTAATATTTATAATAGCGAAGGTTACCTCCACCTTATGCATAATTTTGATTAGGGTACATCCACCTTATTAACAACACTGGGGTACTTCCACCTAGGGAAAACCAAATTCAGGGTCACATCGACCCATCGAGTTTTTATCCCACCCACAAAAGGTTTTTGAAATAGAACTAACTCTAGTAAGTTTCCATGTCTGCCTTTGACCGTAGGCACGGCTGTTCGAATAGTTTATACTCTACAGAGATTGTACACTTTACCCATAACAGATAATCAACTTGATATGTAAACACGTAACACGTTTCCTTAGACATATGAATCAAGGGAAATTATCACAAGGTATTTACAATGCATTCTCTAGTATTAGTTGCACCAGCTAAGATTTCACCTGAGGGTGGTTACGCTCCCACACCTGTGTCAACCACACTCAGATCCCCTCTTGCGTCACACGACGGCTTACGCTAGCATCCCGACCCGTGTTCACGACGGCTTACCCAAGCGACACGACTCGTGGGTCACTCCAATGGAGCAACTCTGTAATACCCCGACCTGCTCGCAGCGTGGCCCATGTGGAGTTGTATGGTGGGATTAGTCCCACATTGCTTATCTCAAGTGAGTTGTAGTAGTATATAATGCATGTTGGATCCAAACGTAGCACTTCCGGGTTAACCTTTTTACACGAAGCGATGACGAAAGTGTAAGTGAGGTGCTATGTGTGTGCGGGTCCGCCCCACGGTGGGCTGGGCATTGAGCCAATTTTGGGTCAGGGTGTTATAGATGGTATCAGAGCATCAACCTTCGCTGCACGGGCGCGTGCGGGACAGGGGCGTGGGCATATGACACATGGCACATGTGGGCCCGGAGTGGACACACGACATGGCATATGTGTCGGCACTGGACGCACGGACGTATACCGAGGGGTGGTTCTGGGCATTTGCCGCGTATACGGTATGCTGCCGAGGGCGTCAGCCCTTAAGGGGGGTGAATGTAATACCTCGGCCTGCTCGTAGCGTGGCCCATGTGGCCTATGAGGAGTTGTATGGTGGGATTAGTCCCACATTGCTTGTCTCAAGTGAGTTGTAGTAGTATATAATGCATGTTGGATCCAAACGTAGCACTTTCGGGTTAACCCTTTTACACGAAGCGAGGACGAAAGTGTAAGTGAGGTGCTATGTGTGTGCGGGTCCGCCCCACGGTGGGCTGGGCATTGAGACGATTTTGGGTGAGGGTGTTACAAACTCACACTGGTGGATGCAAATTATTTAGCCAGGTCGACACCATTATAGACTTTTGGTTGCACTATTTTACATTGGGAGGTCATCACAAGATTATGTTCTTAAAGTCATCTAGCCGGTTCACATCACATACCAACCACTCTCGTGCTACGTCAGCACCAACCATCATATCATCCGCTCAGATGTGGTAACAATAGGTTATTAGGGTTTTGAGAGGTATAAAACTAAGTTTGCTCAAATATTCCAGTCAGTTATCTCCATTGACTGCCCAAAACCACTTTCATGATTAAAAGATGATGATTAGGTAATTAATACCCTGGTACTTAAGCAAGACTAGCATGACGCTTAAGTACGACTATAGCTAGTAAAGTTACTACTTAATATCTAGGATGATAAGGATTAAGGGATTCAATTGTCAATGGATGGTATAATAATTATTTAATTATCAAGTAAGTATGTAACTCTCTAAAGGATTTGACATACATTTGCATAATGAAATAAGAATGCAATTTGATATTTCAAAAGATTATAGTTTTCATAAAATGTAGGTTCAATATGATCAA
This sequence comes from Hsuehochloa calcarea, assembly GCA_036346395.1. Lineage (NCBI taxonomy): Eukaryota > Viridiplantae > Streptophyta > Magnoliopsida > Poales > Poaceae > Hsuehochloa > Hsuehochloa calcarea. Next base: position 37,567,429 of record CM070597.1, read on the forward strand.
AGTATTGACTCACCTGGGTCAAAGGCAAGAGGGTCTTGAAAGTCTTGAGCTTGATCAAACTGGGGCTCTCCCGCTTCTTTGAACTCTACTTGGACGATCACGCCAGAAAAAGAACAAACAAGCGAGCAAAGCAAATAAATACAAAAGAAATATCAAATGAGCTCCAAATTGAACAAAACTACTGCTAACAGAAAGATCTTAAATTTAGACAAATTTACAAATAAGGTTCATTACATTTGGAGTTAAATCGAGTGAGAACGGGTTCTTTAAAGTTCTCTTTTTGAATAAAGTCTGGAAAAAGGAAAAAAAGAAAAAGGAGAGAGAAAGAAAGAAAAAAGTAGAGAGACAATCTCTCACTGACAGGTGGGGTCTGCAGCACAGAGAAATAATGTGGTAGTTAAACTGGCAATTAACATAGGCTAATGATTGCCTGCCTTAAAATTGATAGTGATTCGGTTGGATTACACGAGCATAGTGTTAGTCCAAGCTTCGGACAAACAGAGGAGCTAGGGCGCCAAAAATGGCACAGCTCGTCGTCGGCGGAGGAAAGCGCGGCGACGCCGAGGAACGACAAAAAAATGGAATTCTCAGAGCAAGGCAATCTTGATGGTGGTGGTGGTGGTGGGCGGCGGTGAACCAAAGTGGCGACACGGCTTGGGTAGGCGGCATCATTTGGTGCCTGGGTGGCAACCATGCACCGGCGAGCTCTAGGCATAAGATGGTGCACACACGAACAAGGGGGAGGCTCAAGGAACTTACCAAGGCCAAGAGGGGAGCAGGAGGTAGACGGAGGACGACAAACGACGAGGGAGAAGGCTACGGCCGGAGGTGAATAAGTCATCCAAAATTTGGGCGCTCCTACGAACAAAGCCAAAATTGAGTTAGGGGAAAGGATCCTTGTGCTCTGGAACACAATGTGACACAAGGGGATAGGAGAGGAGGTCAATGGAACAGTCAAATAACGATGGTGGTGCGGTGGGCAACACAGGAGCTCGGGCTTTCCTTTGGCTCTCTAGGCAACAGAGAGGGAGAGGGAGGCAAAGGCGAGGAGGAGAGGTAGAAGGGGGAGGCTGAGGGCTTCTTATAGCCACAACGAGAGGATAGTCGTTGGCAGCTTGAAGGTGCTTAGGGCGAGGGTGACTTGGGCAGGTGGAGCCGGCAGATGCGCGGGATGGGAGGAACCAGGGAGAGGGGGGATCGGGCGCGAGGTGACGGGTGCTGAGGCACAACACAGTGCGTGGCAAGGGGGCGGTGCTACCAGGCGACGGGCATTGGCGGGAGCGGCGGGCGCATGGGATAGGCGTGTCCTGGGGGCCGTCATAGGCAGGAGGGGTGTCTCTGGGCCGGGCCAGAGAGAAAAGGAAGGGGGAGAGAGGTTTGGGATGAGCCCAGGGAGATTTAGGGGGGTGTTGAACAAAGGTTTGAAATTTTGGAGGGGAAACTTGACTTGAAATTTGGATTCAAGTTGGAACTTGATTAACTTGAAACTCGCAGACAAAACTCAGAAAGGAAACCAAAAATGGGATGTTACAGAAACACACAACAAGATCCAAAAATCTAGCGCTCGGATCCTCGCCCCTTTTGTTGGAGCACAACGTAGGCAGCGACGAAGTGTTGGATGTCGACTAGTAGCTCCTGGATGTTGCAATCGTGGGCAGCGAGGCATTCCTCAAGGGCCGCGATAGCGGGGTGGGGTGCGAGCGCCCCGCCCGTGTGGTGGAGGATGGGCGAGGGCACTTGTCGCGTGCGGCTGCCAGCAGCTGTGCCTAGACGTGAACAGTGATAAACCACAAAGGTTCTGATCTGGCCTGATTCTTTCGATGAGAAGGTAAATTCGGTAGAAGTCGCTCAACTCTCACGATCCTGGCTACGAACTCGCAAGGCCTAAAACCACACAATCGCTGAACCGCTCGATAAGTCGTTATCAACTGTGCACAAATGCATAAATACCCGGTTGACCTGATCACGAAGATCAATTCCTGCATACACCGAAGAAGTACACAAGAACAAAGTAAAATGCAATCTGATGTATTACAAATATGAATTAAAATTGTATTGATAAGTGGGGTTCCAAAGACAATAACGATGTTGATCTTGTCAAACAAGAGGACAAAGTACAAAGTGGCAGAGCTAAACTTCAATATAACAAAACCCAAGGAAACTAGAGGGGTGACGACCACTATGTAACCACTATGTATAGGAGAGGGGGGGGGGGCAGGCGTGAGCACTATTCATGTGTGAACAATACCAAAACCATAGGTGGCCATATGGGCCAAATCAGCTCATTCATTACAAAGCCCATGGGCCAACAATTGGTGATGCAGCACCATGGCATGTAGACACAGCACCATGGTATGTAGACGCAACACCATGGCATGTAGTCATAGCTCGGCTCGTAGGCGTAGAAGTAGCTCGATCTAATTATGGAATATGGCAGTGTAGTAGCTAAAAGTCCTATCGAAGAAGATGTGGTTGAAGTAGAGGATGTAGTGTAGCGGGTCTGAGTAGTGGTTGCATCCTTAGGGTTGATGTCCTCATCATCCCCCTTTCTTGAATTTGAGTCGTCCTCGACTCAATCATTTTCTCCAAGTCATCACTTTCCTGCGAAACGTTAGTAGCAACAGGAGGCAAAGAAACACACATGTCTTTTAATGGATACAAAGATTCTTTGCAAATCATAGTATAGCATCCAGATTCATGTTTTTCCATGTCAGTGCAATCAGATTTTGTAGCTAACATAACAAGAGCTTTCAATTTAATTTCACTTAGAGCTATAATCTTATGATCAACTTGTCTTCTCCTTATTTGTTCTCTCAGTTCTTTCCAATTCATCCTTTAATATTGCAGCAGGAGGCATTGAAAGTGATTTTCTTTTCTTTATAAGTGAAAGTATAATGATTAGATCTACCATGATGTGCAGTATATCTATAATATTGCCAAGGTCTACCTAATAATAACAAGCATGCTTGCATAGGTACGGCATCACAATTAACATAGTCATGATATGATCTAATAGAAAAATATATGCGCACAAGTTTAGTCACCTTCAACTTATCACAAGAATTTAGCAATTGAATGTAGTAAGGATGAGAGTGTTGAGTTGTGGTCAAGCTAAGCTTCTCGACCATGTCTGTGCTAGCAAGGTTGTTGCAACTGCCGCCATCGATGATGACTCTACATGAACGTTCGTTGATGACAAATTTTGATTGAAACAAGGTGTGGTGATGATTTTATTCATCAAGCTCCATTCGAGCACTTAGCATACGCTGGACAACTAGGTTTTGGTACTTGTCAGATGTTTCATGGCCTAATTGTTCTTCCTCAATTTCATCACTTGTATTGTTAGCTGCAACCAAAACATGTTCTTCCTCAATATCGCTAGCTGAAGTATACTCACCATTATCCTTGATAAGTAAAGCTCGCTGACTTGGGCAATCGTGCATCAAGTGCCCAAATCCTTTGCAACAATGATATTGTACATATCTAGATCTCCCTGTAGAAACAACATAAGAAATACTTTTTTTGTAGGATTTGTACCTTTGTTGATTTGCCTGCATCAAGGACATGTGTAGGTGTTCGCGCTGGTGACCCGTCTTGAGTCCGTGTGTTTGCTGATCGCTCTCGCCGCGTACGAGGGATGTCCAGTGCACCACATGAACGTCAAATCGGCATTCCTCAACGGCGAGCTCGACGACGAGGTCTACGTCGCCCACCCCCTGATTTTGAGGTCAAGGGCCACGAGCAGAAGGTGCTGAGGCTCCATAAGGCCCTCTACGGCCTGAAGCAAGCGCCGAGAGCGTGGAGCGTCGAGAGCTTGACAGCTATTTGCTATCGCTCGGGTTTCAATGGAGCGCATCAAACATGTGGTGTACATGCGCGGCAGTGGTGCATCGTGGCTGGTGGTGGGCGTCTATATCGACGACCTCATTATCACGGGTACCAACACACATGAGATTGCTAAATTCAAATGGGTGATGAAAAACTTATTTAAAATGAGTGATCTTGGCCTACTCAATTTCTACCTCGGCATCGAAGTGCACCAGTCAGATGGCTACATCACACTGAACCAATCTACACACACGCTCAAAATTCTTGAGAAGAGCGGTATAGAAGATTGCAATCCCTGCCACGTTCCCATGGAGACGAGGCTCAAGCTGAGCAAGGCAAGCTCGACCCCTTTCACGGACGCCACGGTCTACTGGAGCATCATCAGGAGCATGCGGTACCTAGTGCACACTTGACTCGACATCGCGTACTCGGTGGGCTACGTAAGCCGCTTCATGGAAAAACCAACCACTGAGCACACATATACTCTGGCACATTGCTGGTACGCGGAGCTACGACTGATGTTACACGAAGAAGTTGGAGGAGCCACGGTTTGTCGGCTACAGCAATAGCGATATCACCGGCGACGTCGATGACCGCAAGAGCACGACGAGCATCCTCTTCTTCCTCCGCCGTAGCCCCATCAGCTGGCAATCTCAGAAGCATAAGGTTGTTGCGCTGTCCTCTTGCGAGGTCGAGTACATCACGGCGACGACAACTGTTTGCCAAGGTATCTAGCTCGCTGGTTTACTCGCTAACTTGAAGAATGAGGAGGCAGAAAGTGTCATGCTTCAAGTCGACAACAAGTCGGCGATCTCCCTCAACAAAAATCTAGTGTTCCATGACTGGAGAAAGCACATGGACACCCGATATCATTTTATTGGGGAGTGTGTTGAAGACGACAAAGTTGAGGTGGGGTACATCAGGGCCGAAGAGCAGCTATCTGACATTTTGACAAAGGCGTTGGGCCGCGTCAAGTTCCAGAAGTTGTGCACAAGGATCGACATCGTCGAGATCAAGAAAGCACATCAAAGATTAGGGGGAGGGGGTTTGAATAATCCTGTGCGCATCCATTTTTTTTTTGTTTGCATGGCTAACTGACAGTCAAGCACACATTGATTGTTTCCCTTTTTTTGTCATGCTTTGATGTTGAACGTCAATCATGAGTGCATTGATGTCGCGTGTTGCGGACATATTGATGCCGCATGTCGTGGAGGCAGTCATGCTTTGATGCTGCACGTCTAAAAGATTTAGACCCGCCATTATGAGTTAATGGTGTATTTTGGTGATTAATGTCAAATCTATCTGTGAGACTAATATTTTATTGTTATATCTACTGCGTAGTCTCATTTGGATATAAAGGTGAAATTCAACGGGGTATGCATTCGACTTTATACTCTTATATATTGTTGCATTCCTCGGATCCAAAATATAGGTTGAACCCCACCATAAGTTTAACTTGAATATGTGCATATGTTCCCATTATACATTTGTGTATGCACACATTTAGGGGGAGTTCATTCTATATTTTATGGTTTCATTAGTGTTGATCCATATTCTGTTTTTCACATATATTTGGATTTCTACTTTGAAACATATCCTTTTGAGTATATAAAACTTGTGTAGTTCTTGTATACTCATGTCTTAAGTATATAAAACTTGTGTAGTTCTTGTATAGTCATGTTGTGAGTATATAAAACTTGTGTAGTTCATATATACTCATGTTGTGTTAGTTTCAATTATCTACATTCAATTTATGTGCAATTGAAGTGGTTGTCGTCAATTACCAAAGAGGGAAATATTGAAGTATCTTGTCCCACCATTATGAGTTAATGGTATGGTGTGGTAATTAATGATAATCATATTATGGAACTAACATTTTCTATGAATTGGATGAATATATTATGTTCCAAGGTGATGAAGACTTGGGATGTGATGCGGACATCCTTAGCTACGTTGTTTCATATAATGTTTTCAATTCATTAAATACCTCAGAACAACATGAGCTTACTAAGAGAGTTGAAAAACAAGAGAAGCTTATCCAACAGGTGAATCTGTTCACTGAATTTACTTTTAAATTAGTTGAGAATTTCATACTACCTAAAACTAGTGTTTTGCTTGTGCTCAGATTGGAAGATTCAATAATGAACGGAGATTAAGGATATGAGGTTGTTCTTGAAGAAAGGTCATCACAATGGAGGAGAAGCTCGTGGGAGACAAGCAAGGGAAGAGAAGTCCAAGAATCCAAGTCAAATTCGAAACTTCCACAAGCCCAACCAAATTCAAATTCGGAATCAACTCATAATTCAATTCGGATTCGGAATCAGCCTCAAATTCGGATTCGGAATCAGCAGGATAGTCCGGATTAAAACGGCCATAACTTTTACAAACGGGGTCCGATTCGAGTGTTCTTGGGCTTGTTGGAAAGCTAACTTCAAGCCCGATCCAACGGATCCTCCCTCACTCCGAAATTCCTTCTGAATCAAAAGATATGATCGAATCAATGTGACGGTTGTAAAATCAGAGTTTCCTTTTCTGTTTTGGAATGTGTCGGAATTGGAGTAGGACTCCAAATCCGAATTAGAATAGGAGTAGGGCCTCTTGGCCAGCCATGAGGAGGAGTAGGAGTACTATATATAGAGGGTAGACCCCATTGTAACCTCGCACCACGCTTAATATATTTTCAAAGCTTTTGCTTGATTCTCCTGTTGTGCTTATAGCCAAAACAGAGGGAATTGGGCATTGAGAACAAGGGGTCGTTCTTGCTTTTCCGTTGGGAATTAAGGGTTCGACGATCTTCGCTTGTGGTCAGCGAGGATCCAATCAAGTGTGTGTTTGGGCGAATTTCCATAGAGTTGCAAGTCCGCATTGGCGCGGGGATCACCGGTGGTTCGTCAGGTACACAAGTTATCAAGAGGTTCTACGTCGAGAAGATCGGCACACCGCATCGTGGTATCGAGAGTCCGCTGACTCGGTAGGATCTTTATCCGCTTATTTTTTCCCATACACGAAAAAGTCATACAAAAAAAATCAACCGTAGTATTTAATTTGTTATTCTAGTGAGTTTTGTTAAGTTTTTGTCCATTAGAATCAAGTTTAGTTTGCTGATCTTGAATTCTTTTGCGTTGCTTTTTATTTGAGCCTAGTTTGATTTTTTTAGTCGTGTCTATAAAAAAACACCAAAAAAAAGTGAGTAACCAATTTATCCTTTGTGAACCTTTCAATCCTTTGCGAATACTTTGAACCTATTGAAGACTAGCTAAATCGTTGCTTAGGGCTGCATATTAATATTTGTGTTCTTGCAATTGTTCAAAGATCAAAAGGTGGGAAAGAATTTTTGCTCATTTTTGGTAGAACAAGAATTTTGGCAATAGTTCAAAAAAAGAAGGAAAAAGAGAAAAAAAAAAGAAAGAAGAGAAAAAGAAAAGAGAAAAGAGAAAAGAGAAAAGAGAAAAGGAAAAAGGAAGCGCATAGCCGAACCAATAACTTGAGCGAAAATCCCCACTCATTCTTGATTCAATTGTTAGAATATCAATATTTTTTGCAATCTTGTGCCCTAGTTTCATTATTTGCAACTAGCTAGCGTCTTTCTATAACTTGTGCAATACGAGCTATTTTGTTCTTCACTTATATCTTACATAGCTCATTCCTTGATTGCACTAAAGTTCCAATATCTTTGCGTGTGAGTTGTTTTGATTTTCACTTATATCTTTGTGATCGGCAACTAGGCATTGAATTCTAGTTTGGATATTTACTTAGCCTTACAATACCTAGAATTTTCAAATTAAGTAGGTATCCATACCAAACTCCACAAAATACCCGTTGTCGTGCTTTGACTTGCTCTTGAATTTCGCTCACATCACCTTGTGGTTCTGCTACTCAAGTGTAAGTATTGTTGATCTTAATTCCTTTCGGAACGGTAAAGAAACTTCACCTTGTTAGGATTGTGAGTTGAGTGACCTCTACATATACACATACACATACATACATATTCTTTGCTTTACTGCTAACAATGGCAGATCGCGAGTATACGTATCTTCCCTTCTATGGTAGTAATGATCCAGAGGAGTATCTTGAGTGGGTACAAGACATGGAGTTCGAGCTTGAATCCCATAAGTTCAATCGGCCAAGGAAGTGAGAGTGGCCACTTTGTTTTTTACGGACTATGCCTCTAGTTGGTGGCAACAACTAGGTGAAAAACGATTCATTACATCTTGGGTCTGTTTAAAAAGCATCATGAGAAGAGAATTTGTTCCATCCTATTATGAGCGGGAACTACTACGACACGTGGAGAGCATTAAACAAGGATGCAAAGTTGTCAAAGATTACTATATTGAGTTAAACCTGAGAGACCATGTGGTCGTGTCTCCATGAGAGTGATGAGTAATTGACAAGGGTTTAGGTCAGTTGAGTTTTGTTTGAGTGGTTCGGAGTCGAGTCGTTGCGTGGCGCAATCGGGCTCTGTCGGATTTGGTCAATCTTGGTCGTAAGGCTTAGGATGCATATCCTATTTGTTTCGACAGGTTGGGACTTCGTCATGCGTAAATATGATGTGTTTATACTATTTACGCTTTCATGTGTTGAGCGGTGCTATTTGATGTGTTTCTTGTCTGTGTGACTGCAGGACGTCGAGGCGGTGTCATGGCGAGACACGGTGGACCGGACTAGGTGCAGGTGGCGCTGAGGTCAGAACGGTCGGGATGTGTCAAAGACGACGTGGACTCGAGGTGGTTTCGCGAACCAATCTACACACGCGCTCAAAATTCTTGAGAAGAGCGGTATAGAAGATTGCAATCCCCACGTTCCCATGGAGACGAGGCTCAAATCGAGCAAGGCAAGTTCGACCCCTTTCACGGGCGCCACGGCTCTGGGGCATCATCGGGAGCATGCGGTACCTAGTGCACACTTGACTCGACATCGCGTACTCGGTGGGCTCGTGAAGCGCTTCATGGAAACACCAACCACCGAGCACATATACCGGCACATTCGTTTGATGCGAGCTACGGACGACGTTACGAAGAAGTTGGAGGAGCCGGTTTGTCGGCTACGACAATAGCGATATCACCGGCGACGTCCATGACCGCAAGAGCACGACGAGCATCCTCTTCTTCCTCCGCCGTAGCCCCATCACCGGCAATCTCGAAGCATAAGGTTGTTGCTGTCCTCTTGCAGGTCGAGTACATCGGCGGCGACAACTGTTGCCAAGGTATCTAGCTCGGTGTTTACTTGCTAACTCGAAGAATGAGGAGGCGAAGTGTCATGCTTCAAGTTGACAACAAGTCGGCGATCTCCTCAACAAAATCTAGTGTTCCATGATGAGAAAGCACATGGACACCGATATCATTTTATTTGGGAGTGTGTTGAAGCGACAAAGTTGAGGTGGGGTACATCGGGGCGAAGAGCGACTATCGACATTTTGACAAAGGCGTTGGGCCGCGTCAAGTTCCAGAAGCTGTGCACAAGGATCGACATCGTCGAGATCAAGAAAGCACATCAAAGATTAGGGGGAGGGGGTTTGAATAATCCTGTGCGCATCCATTTTTTTGTTTGCATGGCTAACTAACAGTCATGCACACATTGATTGTTTCCCTTTTTTTGTCATGCTTTGATGTTGAACGTCAATCATGAGTGCATTGATGTCGCGTGTTGCGGACATATTGATGCCGCATGTCGTGGAGGCAGTCATGCTTTGATGCTGCACGTCTAAAGGATTTAGACCCGTCATTATGAGTTAATGGAGTATTTTGGTGATTAATATCAAATCTATTTGTGAGACTAACATTTTATTGTTATATCTACTGTGTAGTCTCATTTGGATATAAAAGTGAAATTCAACAGGGTATGCATTCGAATTTATACTCTTATATATTGTTGCATTCCTCGGATCCAAAATATAGGTTGAACCCCACCATAAGTTTAACTTGAATATGTGCATATGTTCCCATTATACATTTGTGTATGCACACATTTAGGAGGAGTTCATTCTATATTTTATGGTTTCATTAGTGTTGATCCATATTCCGTTTTTCACATATATTTGGATCTCTACTTTGAAATATATCCTTTTGAGTATATAAAACTTGTGTAGTTCTTGTATAGTCATGTTGTGAGTATATAATACTTATGTAGTTCATATATACTCATGTTGTGTTAGTTTCAATTATCTACATTCAATTTATGTGCAACTGAAGTGGTTATCATCAATTACCAAAGAGGGAAAGATTGAAGTATCTTGTCCCACCATTATGAGTTAATGGTATGGTGTGGTAATTAATGATAATCATATTATGGAACTGTCGGTGTATTAGAACCGATCTTACGTAAAGATTGTTTGATTCGGGGGGTCTCCTAGAGATGAGATCACGCAGAGTGGATTGACACGGGATGTTTAGACAGGTTCGAGCCTTCTCGAGAGAATAATAACCCTAATCCTGTGTATGGTATTCTTGATGATCAAGTAAAGACTAAGACTCTTCGAGAATAGCACTTGTGTTTCTACTTGACTAGCTCTTATTCATGTCCTCTCTTTATCCCTCGATTGATGCCCTTATATAGTCGTGAAGAAGTAGCCGTTTTGCCTGCGAGATGCGCCTAATTAATCCGATGATTGAGCGCATGATGGCGATATTACGGCGCCTCGGCTTCTTCACGCCTCGCAATTATCTTCGAGATAATGGGGTAATTACACACCATTAATAAGCGGAATAATAGTGCGTGCGTGTCTGATTCCTTAATCAATTGGACCCACTCGCTGTAGGTTTGATTATAAGGTGGTCGTAGTTTACCGTGTAGAAGGACTTACGACGTGAGCGATCGTAGAAGGACTTACGACTATGTAGTGGTCGTAGAAGGACTTACGACCATGATATAGTCGTAGCAAGACTTACGACTATGGGGTGATTGTAGAAGAACTTACAATTACTTGTTAGGCCTCTCCCTTATAGATAAAGGGTACTTACGGGACTATGTGACATCATATTTACCCATAATAAAATTATAGATAAAAGATAAAATGAGGATTATTAGATCCTCGTCATCTACCCGACTTCAAGTGAAAGTAACTTACTTGATAAAGGTTTCAGTAAATGGACTTACGACCATGAGAATGTCGTAGAATGATAGTCGAAGGAAAAACTCTTCGACATTTGAGTCTTTGCTTTGACCAGGAATTTGCTTGGTCGGGAAGGTTGCTTACGACTATCAAAAAGTCATAAAAACCCCTACGACCGCTGGTGGTCGTAGTAGGAGAATCGGAGAAAAACTCTTCGATTGATACTTCCTTCGACTAGAAAGACTTGGTCAAAAATGTAATTTTGCTTGGAGGTGACAATACGCACCTATTTTTTCTCGAGCGGACCATCGGGAATTGCAGCAGCTCTCATAGACTTGTCAGATGAAGCGGTTCCGCGAGTACAACCATCTCTCATAGACCTATAGCGAGCGGTTTCAAGGCGGCGGAGATCGTCTTGATTATAAAAACTTACCGGAGGTAGACTTGGATTTTACCTTTCCCCAAATCACTTGTTTGTTCTTGAGCTCTTGCTTTCTCCTCCTCGACTAGGTTTCATCTTCTCGCGAACCCAATTAAAAAAACTTGCTTGAGTGAAATGGCCAAGAGAGTTTACGAATGGGAGGAATCGGAGATGGATGCGCTAAGATTAAGATCTTAGTCGATCTGGGAAGATTCGAGAAGGCTCGGTGAAGTGGATTCGAGCTATCGGCGACCTTGCCATCGGGGAAAATGGGCAAATTCCGTCTTCCAAGCGTATTGTGAGTCGGCCTTGATTGCCGCCCATCCTTTCTTCTGATGAGTACTCGAACACTTTGGGGTGGAACCGGTGAACTTAGGTCCCAATTCCATTACCATGTTGAGTGTGTTCGTGTATCTATCGAGCGTACACAGGGATTCGCGGATCTCGAGTGTTTCAATATTATTATGGGATGGCTCGACAAACGGAATCGCCGAAGTCTGGATCTAGCTCCACGACTCGAAGTCGAAGGAGTACATTGAGTTTCACCGGTCTTCGTGGTCGGCTGGAGGAAGAGGTGGTTCTCTTGGAAGGTCACCTCTGAAGAGCGACCTTTCTTTCGAGGAAGGTCTGAAAGAAATCTTCATGGGACTCAACCCTGAAGATATCAGTAGGATTAGTCCTTATATTCAAGCTATTAAGGACTTGAAGGAAGAAGGGCTTACGGATGGCATGTGGTGAAGGATTTCATCACCGCCGAATTAGTCCTCTGAAGAAGCGAGCATCTCCTATGTGGAGGTACTCGGGAGAGAGACCCCACGAGACTACGAGGAGGGTAAGCAATTGTCGACTTAGCTCTCCGTTTGGTCTTTCTCAACCTTGTCTAATATTTTTATCTGTTATCTGAGATCTTTCACAGTGAGGTTGACTCAGTCGGACTCATGCGTGAGAAGTCTCCGCCACTCAGAGGCGGTTTCTCAATCATTGCGGCTTTGTCCTGAGATGAAAGGATAGAGCACCTAAAGGTAATCAAAAATCTGATTTTTCTTTAGGACTTTATAGTCGTAGAAGATACTTACGACTAATGGTGATCGTAGAATATCTTACGATCAAGAAAAAGTCTAGAAAAACTTACGACTTGGTACTAGTCGAGAAAAAACTTACGACTAATTAGTGATTCTTCTTTTTCGTTTTGCTTCGTGAAAGTAGGCATGGAAAATCGCCGAGACTGAAGAAGTTCGCTACGATGATTATGCTAAGTCTAGGGTTGTCGAAGACAAAGGCTCGCTCCTCCTCAAGAGCGTCGACTTGTAAAATCCCTCCGATAAGGGAGCAGCACGAGCTACTGTCTTCGACAGACTGCTACAACTGCGGTCCTCGAGTTGTGATCAGTAGCGAGCCGCTTGCCGATAGAGAGAGGTTGAAGCGTGAACCTCTTAAGCGCAAACCTCCCATAGGCTAAGGTACCCTTCTATTATGACGGAATCTTTCCAGTCGGTGCCACTCCTAGTTTTATTAAGCAACTGGAAAGGAGAAGCTGGAAAGATTTTATGTCTTTATGAATGGCGATTTCATGCGCACTGAGCCATGTTTCTGTAAAGCGTCTAGTTAACGGAATAGTCGAGCGATCTCGCCATCGAGGATCGATAACCAGAGCCACAGATCCTGTTCAAACTCTAGACCGGACGTGGTCGTAGCTTGCAATATTGAACCTCGACAAGGTTGGTCGTGGAGAAGAAAGGTCCTCCGTAGGGAGGATTGCTCCAAATTCTCGTTAAGACCGAGTGCGAGTATGTGAAATGTACTAAAGTGTAAGACGACATTTACCTTTTTCTTTTTCACAACTGATTTGCTTTTCTTTATTTCAGTCCAACTCCTTGACACCGAATGCTTCCTCGAGAAGTCCATTGATATCCCTTCATTCCTGGAGAGTATCAATGGAGGTGGTCAACATCACCCTTGACCTGTGGCGATGAAGTCGAGACTCCGAGTGACTTCCACATCTGGCAGGTCAGAACTTCGACCCTTGAAAGTAAAGTATTCTGTTGAGGTGGCGCTTACGACCATTGAGGTTGTGGAAACAACGAGAGCATTCGTGAAGCCTCAAGGTCAAGGTGGTGACCGACACTGCCGCTCGGGAAGAAAATCGTGAGGCGTCCTTCCCTACCCAAGGAGAAATCAAGGGAACCGAAGGAGAAAATTTCAACTCGTGGTGACTTCTTTGGGCTGCCTAGATCGTTAGGTCTTACGCTTACAGGATCTATGACGGAGTCCCCATCCCAAAGATATTCCCACAACGGAGAATACTTTTGATAGAGTGCCTTGAGAAGGTGTGGTGGACAAGGTCACGGATGGATAAGGCAAAACCGGACCTTGTATATTCAATGTTTGCTAGGCGACTATGAATGTAAGTATCTTTAAAATACTTATATAGTGGCTTTCCTTCTCTTCTCACTATTCTCTTTTGCGAAGCTCGGAGCAAATTCTTGTGTCGTGAGTATCATCGACAACTTTTAAGCTAAGACAGGAGAAAAGAACTATCTGTTGAGGCAGAGAGGTGTAGAGGTCACTTATCATTCATAGTTGTTTTTGACTTAAATACTCGTATAATGTTTTCGAGAATAGTCATGGAAGAAACTCATGACAAAGTACTAGTCGTAAAAGCTTACGACTACTTACAACCAGGTAGTGGTCGTAGAAAGACTTACAACCATATCGTAGTCGTAGAAAAACTTACGACTAGGTCGGTAGTTGTAGAAGTACTTACAACCATTCGGCTGATGTTTATCTTCGTTCCTGTTCTTTGTAGGTTAAACAGTGATACGAAGACCTTAGCTGACTCACTCGACTATAAAAAGAAGAGTCGAGGAGGCTAAGGAAGCAAGTATTAGTCCTCTCGGATAGACTTGAGAGCTGTCTCTGCATCTAAAAGATTGCAGGGAAAAATAAGCGATGAAGTTCGAACTTAAGACTGCTTTTGATCTTTAACCTTTACTCGACTCTCCTTTCTTCTCCAGATAAAGAAAAAGAGATGCGGAAGCTCCAGACCGAAGTTCAAGAAAAAGCTTTGGTTATTCAGGAGTTTTCCGCATTACCGCGAATAAGGATCAAGAACTCGAGGGTTTTAGAACTCGATTAACAGGTAAGTAAATCTTTACCTGTTATCCTTTTTGAGTATTTTCCCTTTTCTAATGCCAATTTCTTGTTCAGAAATTGCTGCCCAATTGAGAAACCTCGAGGCTGAAATCCAAGCAAAGACCTTAATCTGCAATGAGTCCGTCCGCATTGCTAAGATGAATCTGAGAGGACATCGAGCATGGGAGCAAAAGCATTCTGAAACCGGTTGCTTCCCATCGAGAAGAGGTCAAGAAATTGGATTCTCAATTAGTAGGTAAGAAAAAGCTTTTACCTATAATTATCTTTGTGTTATCTTCCTCTAGAAGTATATTTTTGTTTGACCGATATTATTCTTTTCAGAACAAGTGGTCGAAAACAAGAAGCTTCGCGAGGCTTCAACTTGTACCCAACGAGAGATGGAGTCGATGAAGACTAGTCTTCAAGGCAACACCACTCTCTGAACAATGTGCTTAGTGAGCTACATTCTGAGGAAAAACTCCTCGAGAAGATACCATAGCTGCTCACACAAGTACCATTGGGGAACAAGTCGGAAAATTGCAAGAAATGGTGACCACTCGAAGACTAATCAAGCTGAATCAATAAGGGAAGCAATCGAAGCTGCCATTAAGTTACGCTTTGGCGAAACTTAAAGCTCAAGACCCCGCCTTAATGTTAAACCAATCGAAGCCGACTTCGATCGTCTCGAATCGAGGCAAGTCGTCGATTGAGGAAATCTGATCGATTGGTAAAAGGTGGCGGAGGAAATGCGCTAGGCTCTCCCCTTGAGTAATCTTGTAACTACCTTGTAAAGATGCGACAATTTTGTTGATGAGTAATATATGATCCGCCTCATTTCACGAAAATCATCTTGTCGAGTAGTTAGTTACTCAAAAGATAATAAACGAATGAAAGACTAAGAATTGAAGTCAAATTAATAACTTTATCCTAGCCCCCGACTATTTGCTTAGATTGTTTAGGCAATCTAAATAAATAGTGTTTAAAATGGGGTTTCAAAACAAAGAGAGGTTTATTTAACTTATAGCTTTTATTACGGTTGTCAAGCTTTGGTCGAAAAGAGTAGAAACGACTTGACACTAGGAAGTTCCTTCTAGTGGGCGGGACCACGTCGAGAGGAAAGACTTCGACTAGGTGATGTTCCCATCTCAGACTAGTTTAATCAAACCAAGAACAAGCAACTTGAGTTAAACAAGCGTCTTAGAGTACTTTAGTCATTCGTTCGTCCTTTTTGGTGGACTTGATAAGTCTTTTCCATAGCAAAAGTAGGAGGCTGAGCGACACTAGGAAGTTTCCTTCTAGTGGGCGGGACCACATGCGAGAGGAAAGACTTCGACTAGGTGTGTCTCTTCCTTGACCAGTTAAAACAAATCGAGTACACCAAAGGTGGTCGAACAAATGTAAGAAAGTGCACTCTACTTAGAATATTTTTGAATTTTGAAAAAATAGACTAAGATTGAGAGAGTTGGCTTTGAGAACATTACGACTAGATAAAACCCGAGCTCTTTGTATTGGCGAAAAAAGTGAGTAGCAGTCGATGTTAGGAAATTCCTTCTAGTGGCGGAACCACATGCAGAGAGGAGAAGTTTCGACCGGATGCGTTTCTAGCTTTTGGCGATGTAAAGAAAAGCGGTGTTTTCATATCATAGTCGAAAGATTAAAAAGCACTACTCAAAAATAAGGCAAAAAGAGGTAGAAAGAACACGGACTTTTATTGCACGAGCTGGTCACACATAGAATTTGCGTGGCAATGTCGATGTTCCAAGAGTTTGAGAGAACTGTCCATCTTCCATTGCTAGTCGTGACAGGCCACGGCGAGTTGCTCGACCTGTGTAAGGACCTTCCCATTTAGGGGAAAGTTTATTCCGATTAGACTTGGATTGGCAGAGCCTCAATACCAAGTCACCTACAGCAAGGCTGCGAGGTTGGACCTTACGATTATAGTATCTGCGCAGGGCTTGTTGGTAGGCGCCAGCGGATTAAGGCTAGGTTTCTCCTCTCTTGAGTAGGTTAATGTCATCTGCTCGAAGTTGTTCTGTCGAGTTGTTGAAGGTTTCAACTCGTGTCGACCGCAATTTTAGCTCGCGAGGAAGCATGGCTTGCTCAAAACTAGAAAAATGGTGTTTCTCTGTTGCTCATTGGTGGTCGATCTGACGCCCATAATATGGAGGTAATTCTTGTACCCAAGCCCGAGCTTAACAAGATGGTCGAAGACTCGAGTTTTAATTCCTCGCATTATTTGGCGTTTGCACGTTCGACCCCCATTGCTTTGGGGATGTGCAGCGAAGCATAGCATAACTTGGTACCTAACTCGTCAAAATTCACGAAATTTTGCACTTGCGAATGTTTACCATTATGCGTAATTATCCGACTCGAAACTCCAAATCGACTAATTACGCTTCTCATCATGAACCTTTTTCGCTTGTTGTTATCCGATTCTGAGTTCACTTGATCCATTTTGTGAGCGTGTCAATAGCCACAAAAGGAATTGAAACCTCCGGAGCTTTGGGAAGCGGTCCTAGGATATCAAGCCCCAGTGCATAAAGGCCAAGAAAGAGGTATTGTTTGTAATGCTTGAGCTGGTTGGTGTATCTGTCTACCATGGAATTGGCTTGGACACACTTTTAACCACCTCCATAGCATCGCATGGTACAGGCGCAAAAAACCTTGTCGAAAGGCTTTACCAACCAATGTTCAGCAGGAAGCATCGTCCCAGATGCCACTTGTATATCGTGAAGGAGTGTTATTCCTTCGTTTTGCGAATGCATCGCATGAGTATTCCTTGGGTTCCTCGTTTATAGAGGACTCCTTCAACCAAAGTATACATTTTGGCTTTTCGGGATAATCGATCCGCCTCAAGATCATCTTGGTCTGGAACCCTTGTAAAGATACTCGAGATGGGAGTCATCCGAGTATCCTCGTAATCTAATGAGGCCATCTCAAGAGGAGGTGTTTCGGTTCTTCGACCGAGACGGTTTTGGAGTTGCTCCAAGAAACTCCTTTTGGTATTGTGGATCGGAAGAAGCCATCCGAGCAAGTTGGTCAGGAAATTATCCTTTCGAGGTATAAATTGTACCTCAAACCTAAAAATGTTTTTCTAGCTTACGGCATTCGATAAGTACCGAGCCATTGTTGAGTTAGAGCAGGTACTCTTTCGATTTGATTCACGACTAGTTGAGAGTCTCCTCTCACGAGTAGTCGAATTGAGAGTGCTTCATCTGTATGCCGACTAGCAAACTTCGCATCTGCCACATTGTTAGTAGCCGAAAGTTTAATTGTATGCATACTTTAAGGTTTCTCAGTAGAGATACTGACTACCTCGACTACGAGCCACTTAAAGTAAGTGACCCGTCAAAGTACATCATCCAGTTGTGGAATCAGTCTTGGGGATCTAGAGTTCAGATTTGTCCATTCGGCGACAAAGTCGCCAAGATCGAGATTTATGGCCGTTCGAGACGAAATGGAGTCGAACTCCCCAAGTTCGATGACCATTTTGCCATGCGCCATTGTTCCTTATTATGGAGGATTGCTCCCAAAGGAAACTCGTAACACAAGACTATTTTGTGCGCAAAATAATCCGCAGTTTCTCAAGACATGAGGAGGGCATATAGAAGTTTTGGACTCGAGGGTATCGCTCCTTAGGCCCTGTAAAACTTGGCTAGAGTAAACGGCGTTAGCTTTCACGTCTACAACTGAATCGCGCTTTCAACTTGCGTGGCGTCTAGGTAAATTAAGAGCGTCCTTCGCTTTGGAGAAACCGTACAGGGCACTCGAAGATACCTCTTGACATCCTCAAAGCGCGCGCTTGCTCGTTCGACCACTCAAAACCTTCATGTCTCTGAGAAGTTTAAAGAAAGGTAGTCCTTTTTCTCCTAGTCGTGCAATGAAAAGACTTAAACCGCCATGCACCCAAAGTGAGTTCTGGACTTCCTTTTTGTGTTTGGAGGGCGATCGGAGGATGGCTTTTATTTTTCGAGATTTGCTTGATTCCTCGTTCGGATACTAGGAATCCAAGCAATTTTCTGAAGAAATTCCAAACACACACTTCTCGGATTGAGTTTTAAGCGTGCTTTACGAGGTTGTCGAATGTTTCTTGTAGGTCGTGATATGATTAAGTCTCTTAATGCTTTTTACGACTAGATCATCAACATAGGCTTCCAAATTCGGCCTAATTGAGATGAAAAAGTCGATTGCATTAGGCGTTGAAAAGAAGCACCGCATTCTTTAGACCAAATGGCATTTTGACATAGCAAAAGGTACCAAATGGAGTAATGAATGCGGTCTTTTCTTCATCGTTAAACACATATTGATCCGTGGTATCCGAATATGCATCTAAAAACTTAATATCTCACAACTGCAGTTGAATCAACCAGCTGATCGATATGAGGTAAAGGGAAATCATCTTTTGGACAAGCTTTATTAAGATCAGTAAAGTCCACGCACATACGCCATTTGCCGTTTGACTTTTGACCATTACAGGGTTAGCCAACCACTCGGGTGGTTGACTTCTCTTATAAAGCCGCTTTAAGTAGCTTATCCAACTCGATTTAATAGCATCTCGTCGATCGAGGCAAATCTCCGTAATTTTTGTTTTACAGGTACTTTATCAGGCCGTAAAGCTAGCCTGTGCTCGATCACCTCCCTGGGGACTCCGGGCATGTCGGATGCTTGCCACGCAAAGACATCTGCGTTAGCTCGGAGGAAGGTAATGAGGGCGTCTTCCTATTTGGGGTCGGAAGTCTCCCGTCGACATCTTGAGGGTTCTTCGCGTCCGGAGGAACCTCTTTGACTTGGTCGTTCGGCTTTGGTGCGCTTTGGCTTCGACTTGCTAGTCGGGTGACTTTCATCTCGAGTTGGTATTTGACCAACCATCTCGAGGGATCGACGGTCGCAGCTATACGCCATCTTTTTGTCACACTGAATGGTGATCACTCCTTTGGGACCTGGCATCTTAAGACATTGATACCCGTAATGAGTAGCCATTAAGAATTTTGCCAAAGTTGGTCGTCCAGTATGGCGTTATATCGTCGAAATCGACCACATCAAAGGAGACTTTCTCGTCTCGAAATTACTTGGTGAGCCAAATGTTAAAGGAAGAGAAACTTGGCCAATAGGTTTGGCTGAAGACCCCGGTTACGATTCCATGAAAGGAGTATCGTACCGGCCTTACCTTTGTCCTGGGTACTTGCATCTCGTCCAGGGCATTAGTAAATAATATGTTCAAAGAATCGCCACCATCAACCAACACTCGATTGACCCGCAGGTTGTTGATGGTGGGTTCACCACTAATCGGATATCGACTGATCGACTCGTAGTGATTGGGCGATCATCCTTCTCAAAAGAGATGGTAACTTCGACCACTTGTAATTTATTGGAGAGGAGTATGTATAGAATTTACCTCTCGTCCGTAGCTTTAAGTTGTCGTTTGGAGTCGTATGTGATGATCCTCCGTAGATGTGCTCAACGGTATGTTGCGGATCTTGGAGCGGCATCTCCTCATCATCCGACGACTTTTGGCCACTCGTATGTCCTACACCTTTCAGAGTAGGGAGTGGTGCTTTCGTGTAGTAGTCCTTGAGCTTTCTTTGGAAAACTTCGGCGATTCTGAGGTCATGTCCTTCCTTTTATGAAAAGGACACCACCTTGGTTTGTCGTTCCTCGATCGGAGCTTACCTTTGCCTTGATCGAGTGCGACTTGGTGGTTTGGGGCTCTCCATCTTTCACGAGAACCTCCTTGGAACCACTGGTTTGTGGTTTTGACTTTTATTTTCTTCTTGGACTTTTTGCTTTTTATCCTTACCAACTTCACCGGCTCTCGAGGAGTATATGTTTCTCGATCGATAGTGTTGTTCCACTCGACCGCCTCGAAGCGATTGCATATCGATCGGCCATCTCAAAGAGTTCGACAGTGTTGGGAGGATTGAGCAATGTCCTCCGTTATTCTTCTCTGCGGACTCCTTGCTTAAAAGCCCGATCACAGAGGAATCGAAATTTCCGGAATTGAGTTCTGAACGACTAAAGCGTTTGATGAATTGCGCAAAGTCTCGTTGTTGTTCTGTTTATCCGGTGCAAGTCGTCCTTCTTTTCGGGCGGTTGTATGTGCCTTGGAAATTACGCTTAGAAGATCACGAGGTGTTGCCAAGAGTAGATCGACTCGAGTGGTTGGTTTAATAACCACGATCGAGCGGATCCTTCGACACGATCGGAAGGTAATTCGCCATTACATGCTCTCCTCCTCCTGCCGCTTTCGGACAGTGTTGTATAGATCTAAGAAATTGATGGGATTTTGAGATCCATCAAATTTCTCCATGTTCACTGGTCGAAAATGAGGTGGCAATGAATCGCTCAAGGTCGCGAAAATGCCGCATCCGTAATCACTTCTTGCGCCTTCTTTGTAGGAAAGAAGGGTTAATGTCACCGTGATCGTATACTGACGATACCCTGTACAGTCGACTGCATACGTAGTAGGCCTCGTTCTCTACGAGGGAATACTCCTCGTACTCCACCGTTAGAATTTCTTTGTCGAGTGGTGAATGATCACCTCTCGAGGGTCTTCTTGATCTTGATCGATCGAAATGTATTTCTCGAATAGGGATCGATTCGACTTATGGCCGTGTCGATTCCTACGTAGAAAATATTCGATTGATCGTAGATGAGGAAGTCGTATTGCTACGACTACACAGATGTTGTCGATGAGGTACCTCAGTCTTGTCATCACGGTTCAAGTCTTTGCGTAATCTCTTGACAGAAAGAGATCGTACTGGCGCTCGAGCAAGCTCTTGATCGGATTCTCGAGCAAGTCGTTGATGTCCGGAGTTCTTGTACCTCCTCCGATCGATGTTGAATGCTGCCAGGCGTTCTTCGACTGCAATTTTCTTTCTTCGACGACATCAAAATCCTCCTCATCGGTCTTTGAGGCCTTCTTAGTGGAGTGCGAGAATGTCGAGGATTTCCTCGCGTTCATCAGTGTTGGTTCTCTCGCTACGGTGGTGCCCTTGCCATTACCACGAGGGCGAGTGTGATCTTCGGGAGTGTTCTTATCTCGCCTCCATGAGGTCGACTCGATTGGGGAAGGCGAAGACCTCCGTTGATGATTCTCACTTGGCACGAGGCCTCCCGCTTGAGGAGTGCTCGAGGGACACCATCTGCGACTTGGAGTAATCCTCCTCGGTGGAACTCGTTATAACTCCTCCGCTTCCAAATGAGATTTGGGGTTGCTTTTAGACTTCAAGCAAGCATGCTTGATCACCTCTGTTACCCGTGAGTTTGGATCACTAGACGTGCTGGAGTCTGGAATGGTGGCTCCGACCTTGATAACAAGTCGACCTCTTAGGGACTTGAACACTTGGAGAAAGAACTCGCCGTGTTGTGAGTCTCCTAAACAACGCGAGCTCACAAACCGGTTGTTTGTTGATCTTTATTCAAGCCATTTGATGCGCAGTGTTTTCTTGTTTGAGATTTTATTTTTGATCTTGTGTGCGCAAAAGACATTGTAGCTGGACTTTGTGATTGGTAGTTGTTTGGTCTTGCTGATTTTAAAGTGGCGACATTCAACCCTCGCCATTTGTCCTACAAAACCATGCAATGCCGTCAATATCATAGTGCATATCAGAAAAGATACTTCAAAGCTTGAATTATCGATCGTTGCACTTCAAGATGAATATTTTGTGTGCAAGATCTTGTAAATTATAGGAAAAGACTTAAACATTCAAGCACATCAATTAAATCTCTTTAGTTCTAATTCATCCCGTGTGTCACTTAGAAGAAGATCGAGCATGAATTTTTTTCCAGGTGATGAGTAGTCCACAACCAACGGAGGAGGTGTGGTTGGTGGTAGTTGTGCCTGCCCGCTTACAAGGATGAGTATCAACCCATGTGAGAATGAGAGCCACATAGCCAAATTGGGAGTGATAAAGAGTGAGTTGTGAGTCCACCATATGAGGTTGAGAGCATCCCAATTGAGTGTGAGAGATACACCAAAAGAAAAGAGATAGATGATAGGATAAGTAAGATTATTTGAACCTAACAACTACTCTATTTCTAGTGTTGTATCACACATTGGTGGACCAAGCAAATAAGGAGTTGGACATTCAAGGCCCTCACCATTGGAAGAAGATGAAGATATAACCATGGTTGGAGAGAACACATGATACCGCGTTACATGATGACATTCGATACCGCATCTACATCACGAGGAGGACGACAAAGGTAACACTATTGGTACTAAATCGATATATCATCAAGACAAGGACGAGAACTCCATTATTCCTTTGATGATTCCAAGTTCTAAATTTGATATGTTTAATTTGCATAATGAAATTGATTACTCAAAAAGTTCTTAGTAGAATACATTAATAATTCTGTGTTATATCATATTGATAGTCCTAAACATGTATCTAGTGTGATTAAGAAGGTTCTTGAAATTTCACACTTAAGATCACTAGTAAATAGCTACATACACACATATAAATTCAATTTGATTGGTGATGTTGGTGTAGACAACATGTTTCAAGTTTATCAAATATACATTACCTATGATAATCTGTTGATTTAAACAATTTAACCCTTTGGCAATTATATATTTTAAGATGTTAAAACAAGGTCTATTGTTTAAATAACTATGCCTACTTGTTTTCCTTAAATGTATAAAACGGTGTTAAATATGGAATGGTATCAATTGGTTTTCACCTTTAGTTACTTTGAGTTTAAGTTAAATTTATCATATTAGTCGTTGGGCAATTTGAAATATGATTTTGGACGATGTCCAGGAACAGGATGACCCTTGTCCTTTGAGAGAATTGCCTCAGTATGCGTTGTTTGTCTGGATAAGGATCCTTCCTCAACTCCATTAATGGGATGGTTTCTTGAAGAATAGCAGGAGGCGACATCACCATCTAGCTGATGTTCATCAATGTTTCAGTCTAAACCCATCCATGTCGACGCTTCATAACGCCAAGTCAAACAGTTTCCATCGTCCATTCTCCGCCATGATTGCATGAGATTAAAAGAGAATATGTTGACAAGAGTTAACTAGATTTCTTCGGCATGCCAAGTTCATATGTATAGAACCGATCACGGTTCGAAGTCTTTGCGTAATCTCTTGACAAAGAGATCGTACTGGCGTTCGAGCAAGCTCTTGGTGGGATTCTCGAGCAAGTCGTTGATGTCTCGGAGTTCTTGTACCTCCTCGATCGATGTTGAATGCTGCCGGCGAGTTCTTACGGACTGCAATTTTCTTTCTTCGCGACATCAAAATCCTCCTCATCGGTCTTTGAGGCCTTCTTAGTGGAGTGCGAGAATGTCGAGTTTTCTCGCGTTCATCAGTGTTGGTTCTCTCTGCCAGCGGTGGTGCCCTTGCCATTACCACGAGGGCGCAGTGTGTGATCTTCGGGAGTGTTCTTATCTCGGCCTCCATGAGGTCGACCGATTGGGGAAGGGCGAAGACCTCCGTTGATGATTCTCACTTGCGCTCGAGGCCTCCCGCTTGAGGAGTGCTCGAGGACACCATCTGGCGACTTGGAGTAATCCCCTCCGGTAGGGGAACTCCGGGTTATAATGTCTCCGTTCGCAAATGAGATCTGCGGAGGCGGTCGAATTCTGAGAAAAGCATGCTTGATCCCACCTCTCTGAGTTACCACGAGAGAGGATCACTAGATCTTTGGTGGAGTCTGGAATGGTGGCTCCGAACTTGACTTACCAAGTCGGACCGTCTTAAGGGACTTGAACACTTGGAGAAAGAACTCGTCGTGTTGTGAGTCCTCACGGAGCGGTCTGGTCGGATTGACCCTTGTCCTTTGAGAGAATTGGCTCCTCTGTTGGGCGTATTGTTGTGGGGATAAGGATCCCTCCTCAACTCCATTAATGGGATGGTTTCTCGGAGAATAATATCCGAGGCAACATCACCATCGGCGGATGCATCACTCGGCTCGTAGTCGAAACCGGCATCCATGTCGGCGTCGCATAATCTGCCAAGTCAAATCAGTTCTCCTCGTTCCATTCTCCGCCATGATTGCATGAGATTGGAAAAGAGAATATGTTGACAAGAGATTACGGAAGATCCCACGGTCGGCGCCAACCGTCGGTGTATTAGAACCGATCTTACGTAAAGATTGTTTGATTGGAGGTCTCCTAGAGATGAGATCACGCGAGTGGATTGACAGGATGTTTAGCAGTTGAGCCTTCTTAAATTCAATTTGATTGGTGATGTTGGTGTAGACAACATGTTTCAAGTTTATCAAATATACATTACCTATGATAATCTTGTTGATTTACAATCACATGTTTTGCGCAAACCATCTATTGAGCAATGTCATGATATCTTTAAGATGGGTTTAAATACAAGTGTCTATTGTTTAGAATGCAACATGATGCCTACTTGTTTATCTCTTAAATGTATAACTAATCAGAGTAACGCAGTTAAATCATGGAATGGTATCAATTGGTTTTCACCCACTTTAGTTGACTTTGATGTTGTGAAGGTTAAATTTTATCATATTAGTCAGTTGGGCAATTTGAAATATGATTTTGAGCTATCGAATGCAGTAACAACAAGAAGAATACAATAATTGATTCATACATATACCATGCATATACGTTGTTTTCTTCGCCTAGCACATTTTGAGTTATCAAAAGCCGAGGACGGCTTTTTGAAGAAAGGAGGATGATGCGACATCCTTAGCTACGTTGTTTCATATAATGTTTTCAATTCATTAAATACCTCGTAACAACATGAGCTTACTAAGAGAGTTGAAAACAAGAGAAGCTTATCCAACAGTGAATCTGTTCACCGAATTTACTTTTAAATTAGTTGAGAATTTCATACTACCTAAAACTAGTGTTTTGCTTGTGCTCGATTGGAAGATTCAATAATGAACGGAGATGAAGGATATGAGGTTGTTCTTGAAGAAAGGTCATCACAATGGAGGAGAAGCTCGTGGGAGACAAGCAAGGGAAGAGAAGTCCAAGAATCCAAGTCAAATTCGAAACTTCCACAAGCCCAACCAAATTCAAATTCGAATCAACTCATAATTCAATTCGGATTCGGAATCAGCCTCAAATTCGGATTCGAATCAGTAGGACAGTCCGGATTAAACGGTCATAACTTTTACAAACGGAGTCCGATTCGAGTGTTCTTGGGCTTGTTGGAAAGCTAACTTCAAGCCCGATCCAACGGATCCTCCCTCACTCCGAAATTCCTTCTGAATCAAAAGATATGATCGAATCAATGTGACGGTTGTAAAATCAGAGTTTCCTTTTCGTTTTGAATGTGTCGAATTGGAGTAGGACTCCAAATCCAATTAGAATAGGAGTAGGGCCTCTTGGCCAGCCATGAGGAGGAGTAGGAGCACTATATATAGAGGGGTAGACCCCCATTGTAACCTCAGACCACGTTTAATATATTTTCAAAGCTTTTGCTTGATTCTCCTGTTGTGCTTATAGCCAAAACAGAGGGAATTGGGCATTGAGAACAAGGGGTCGTTTTGCTTTTCCGCTGGGAATTGAGGGTTCGACGATCTTCGCCAGGTCGGCGAGGATCCAATCAAGTGTGTGTTTGGGCGAATTTCCATAGAGTTGCAAGTCCGTGCATTGGCGCGGGGGATCAGCTGGTGGTTCGTCAGGGTACACAAGTTATCAAGAGGTTCTACGTCGAGAAGATCGGGCACCCCGCATCAGGATGACATCATGAGTTGATCGTCATCAAGTTAAGGTGTTAGAAGAAGATGCATCATGTGTTGATGCATGTGAGGAGTTTGAAGAAATAGGAATCATCGTGTGTCGATGATGTTCAAGAAGTAGACTCATCATGTGTTGATGGAGGTCTAGTGAAGGATGCATCATGTGTTGATGCGTATCAAGAAGAGGAGATGATCATGATTTGATCATCAAGTCAATAGAAGACCCATCATGTGTTGATGGAGGTCAAATGAAGGATGCATCATGTGTTGATGCATATCAAGACTCGAGATAGAGAAATCATCATATGTTGATGTTGTTCAAGACAAGATCTCGAAGTGAAGAAGATCATCATGTGTTGATGATTATCAAGTTAAGGATCCGGACTTGAAGTGATGATGTGTATCATCAAACTTCAAGAAGATGCAAGGCAAAGGTATGACTAGCTAGGGCTAAAGATGTGTTCCTTATCTTTTACCGGTCTTGGTGTTTGGTTGGAAGACCGGATTGCTAGTATGGGTTACCGTACTATTAAGAGGGGTCTTGACTAGTAGTATGAGTTAGTCATGTGTTGATAGCTCATTGTGCTTGCTTTAGCTCATCTATGCATGATGCTATTATTTGCGAATGTATTTTGCAAATAGCCGAGGCACATGCATTTAATCCTTGTAACATAGAACTATAATTTGCAAATGTGTTTTGCAAATGGCTGAAGTCCATGCACCTTAGCCTTGTGTCATGATGCTATTATTTGCGAATGTGTTTTGCAAATAGTTGATGCTCATACTTGATTCTTCTAGCATGTGACTTGAGTTTGCAAATATATTTTGCAAATGGTTTAAGTCCATGTATCTTATTCCGTATGGTGTGATTCTAAAAGTTGGGAAATGTGTTTTGTAACTTGTTAGGAATCTTGCATGTGATCCTTGTTGGCATGGCTCATCAATTGGTAAATGTATTTTGCAATTGAAATTGTTTCTGAAGCCAATGCTGTTTTTCTCAGGAAGATCGGTAGTTCTGGCTTTATAACTGCGGAACTACCTCTGTGCGGTATTACCAACATGTTGAGAGCGGAACTACCGCAAGTCGGTTGAACTAAAAAATCGTGGTACATATTTTCAGAGAGACACTTTTTCGAGGTTGTTTTGCTCTCTTTGAAGTGCGGTAGTACCGGTGTGTTAGGAGCGGAACTATCGCAGCTCGATGCTTCTGAAAATGAGTGCGGTATGTTTTTTCCAGAAGGTACTATGTGTTGGACCTGAGTGGAAGCGGTAGTACCGCCCATCAGAAACGGAACTACCGGAGTGCAGAACTACAGCGAGTTGGTTGGCGGTAGTACCCGCGGATTTTACTTTTCAACGGCTAGTTTCTCGTCTGATATAGCCGTTACTGTGCTTGTCGTTTAGGTGCAGTAGTACCGGCCATTGAACGGCGGTAATATCGCTCGAGCTGATTTTTCAAGAGAATATTCTCCAACGGCTAGTTGTTGTGTGTGGGCTATATATACCCACCTTGGCCGGTTGGGGAACAATTTTTCTTTGGCACCTCTATTGAGTTCTTTGAGTAAAGAGCAAGTCTCTCATCTCTTATGTGCATGTGTTGCACTTAGTGAGCTTGGAGAGCAAACCCTAAGTGCATGTGTTGCCTTAGGTAGTGGATTGTGTATCCACTTGAGTTTAGACACTTGATTAGTTCAAGTGAAAGTTGAGTCTTGTTACTCTTGGTGTTTACCGACATCTAGACGGCGTAGAGGCGTCGTGGCCGGTGATTTTCTTAAGAAGCTTGTGAGAAGGCCCGGCGTGGTTGTGAGTGGTTTCGTGCTCACCATCTCCGGAGTGGAGGAAGAGCAACCCGAGTGGAGCGAGGTGTTGGTTCGTGTTGGAACCGGTCCAATTGGTTGAACTTACCTCGGAGGTGTTGGCTTAATTCGTGGAGTCGGTCCAATTCGTTTGGCCTTACCTTAACGTGGACTAGGGGAGACCGGCAAGTCTCCGATCACCACGGTAAAATATCATTGTGTCCATTGTGGTTTGATCTTGTGCTTTACTTTGAGCAATTTATATTACTTGCTTTAATTGCTTATATATCCTTGTATGATTGCTCTTATTCAATTGTATACATATTATTGGTACACTTAGTCGAGCCTAGTTGATTTAGGTTTTTATTGTACAAAATCAATTGTTATTAGCTTCCGCATTATTAATTGGTTTTAGTTAAAAGATTTTTAAAATTATTTATTTACCCTTTTAGTCGACCTCCTCGATTTTACAACGTCGTGGAGCATGAAAGCACCCAGTTACTTTTTTTCTTTGTGAATAAAAGTAACAAAAAAACAGAAAAAACTACGATAATTTGAGTAGCATCTCGAGCCTTCATCGCCTTTGAGTTTCTCAGTGTTCCAGGTGATCGCATGTGTTGTAGCCGGCGTGGCTAACTGAGCTTGTGTCCTTTGGTTATATCCTTACTAAATGTGTGCCAAGCGTCATGAGAAGATATCAGATTCTGACATGGTTCTTTGTGGATTTTTTTAAAAAAATTTGCCTCGTGCTGCCATCTTAATTACAAAAATAGCTATGTTAACATTAAAATTACAAATCTGGCCTTCTGTCGAGCGCGAAAGGACCGGAGGTTGACGCGTAAAACTTACCGTGCACGGGGCGCGGAAAGGCGATGCTAAGTGCGGAAGACAGGCGAACACGGGAACCAGCGGTGCGACGTGGAAGCTTGCAGGCCCAGATGGCTTCCCCGCAACCGGAGAGCGACAAGCACTTAGGCAAAAAGCTCAATCAAACGAAGGTTGCTTTCCAATTGAAACAACCTTAACAAATGCCGCTTTCATTGTTTTGTTTGCACCTGAACGTCGCTTTTATTCTTTTTTTTTGGTGCATCCGCGCTCCTATACCACAGAAGGAAGTCGACGACTTTGCGCTCCGGTGGTGCGGAACCTGGCCGGGCCCGCAACGTTCCGTGCCGTGCCGTACCGCTGGTTCCTGCATCCGCGTCTAGCAACGCCTTTCCGCACCCTCGAGCGCGGCATCCAGTCCTTTCGTGCTCGGCAAGGGGTCAGATTTGTATTTTTGTGCTAACAAAACTATTTTTGCAATTAAGATGGCAGTACAGGCCAATTTTTTTAAAAACTTCCTTGCCTAAGAGTTACGACTAAGTAAAAAAAAAAAATCTCTTTTTGATAGAACTGATCACATTGAAGAGAGAGATGTTTATATTTGGTTCTCATGTTCTTTCAGATAGCCTTACTTCAATCATGGTTTATGCACGATAGCTCGTGGCTGGACCAGAACAATGCAAGGATTTAGCTCTCGAACATGGTATATGTCCCACTGCATGAGTGAAATATGATGAATAAGTCCATGGTATATATCCCACTGCATAAGTGAAATATGATGAGTAAGTTCGCTTCTTACCAGATGGAGATGGGAGCCTGAACCCGGGGATTTATTTATTATTTGCAATGGTTGATTGGATGGTTGTATTTTGGTTAAATGATGTGACCCTTAGTGCCAGGTACATGCGTTCATCCAATGGCAGTAGTGATTGGGCATGAAAAACCACAGCTGTGTATATGTGCTGTAATGAAACTGTCCAAAGAATAAGATTGATCTGTTGAAATGAAACTGTGTGTTGGCACTGCTAGAAATGAAACTGAGTGGCACGGACTCAACGGCTCAGGGGCACAGCTCCCTAGTGGTGGCCGCAGGCGGTGGACAAAGAGGGAGAACCGCAGTGGGGAGGCGCGGCATTGGCGCTGTGCAGTCTGCACTACGCGGTTGGGGTAAAACTGGTCCAACCCTTGATCCACTGTCTCGTTTCTCTGTTCTCTTGGCTAGCGAGGTGGTCTGTGTATTTACACAGCTAAATTTGTTTTAAAATTTATAGTATAAAAATATAATTTAGATTTTTGAGAATATATTTATATATCTTATAGACTATTTAGATCTGTAAGTGTGGATATCGTGAGGATATGTGCACGATCTCAGGATGATGAGTCAATTGGCAATGGCTTTGTTGGTTTGCAAAATCTCGCGTTTTCGGGGTTTGCTTCTTCTTTGTCGACCACGGTGCGGTCCGACCGGAGGTGTGGGGTCGGACCGCCGTGGACTGGCCGGATCAAGAATGGTGGCTTGGTCGGACCTACCGACCTAAAAATGGATTTTGGGGCTAATCCAAAAATAGGTTGTGTAGGTAGGTGAGGTGAGTCTCCTGGATGTGGTCCCATCATTTTTGGAGCTCCCAGTCAAAAGTTCTATTGAGTTGAAAATTCCAGAAGGTTTCGGATTTTCAAGCTAGATTTTTGGCTAAGTCTTTTGGACCGGTCCGACCGCCGTTGTGGGCGGTCCGACCGGGCTGATATCGGCTCGGACCGCCTTGTGGGCGATCGGACGGCAGCGACTTGGAGGTTAGCCAAGTTCGCATTGATGCATGTTGATTGTGTTTAATGTTTAGTTATCAATGCTTTATTGTTGCATATTGCATTGTGGAACTAACGTGGGTCAAGTTGTGAAGAACTTGTTCCTAAACGATTTGTTTGTCTATTGTCATGCGGTGGCTTGCGAGTCAACGACGCCAGCGGTGGGTGGATCGGACTACGCTTGGAGAGCCGAGGTCCGTAACGATCATGGATACCGCGTGAGGTCGTGTGACTCAAGCATGGTGCGAGATGGGCAAGATGGATCGAACGGTGGTTCGGTCATTTGGTTGGATCAAAGGTGCGGATATCGGCAAGTCTCGGGAGGTTCCATGGGATTCGGACAAGAGAGGCTTAAGGCCGATGAGAACCGTGATCAACCTACACGTGGTGAAGCAGCGCGATTGCTTCAACAGATTAGTGTGTGGGTCCCATGTGTGAGTGGGCCCCAAATGTGACTCTAGTCCTCTCTAGTATAAATAGGAAAGAGGAGAAGGAAAACTCTAGAGGCATTCATTTGGTTTCCCCCTGCTTTTCTAGGGTTAGGGTTTGGAGAGGAAGAGAGGGAGAGATTGTATGCTCCTTGAGTGAGCTCTTGTCCTCCTTGTTGGAGTGGCTTTGTAAGCATCTTGTGAGATCAATCAATCTTGTGATGCTTGCTTGAGAGATCATTTGTCTCTCTTTGTGTTCTTCTCTCATTTGGATGAATTTGGTGCTTCCTTGATTCAAGTGTTTAAACTTGGTCTTTTGACCCTTTGTGTCTTGCTTTGATGTGTGGAGTACTCCTAGAATCATCTAGACCATCAACCCCACAAGCAAGTCTTGAATCAAAGTTTTCATATTTCTAGGGTTGATGCACTTCTTTGGTAAAACTCGAGAGATCGATTCTGAAGTGGATCTCGACGGATCGTCGCTAGAAATAAGTCTCTAATATCATTAGGAGGTGTGCTCGAAATTTGGTCAAGTTTCATTGGTTGAATCAAAAGTTGGATCAAATTTCGCTTTGGATTTGGGGTGGATTTTTCAAGATCGATCAACCGGTCGACCGGTCTTATGTAACGGCGTCCGACCGTCAGATATTCGACATCACCAGCATCTTCTTAAGGTCGAACTGTTGCCCACCGGTCCGACCGCCGATTAGTTGCCGGTCGATGCATTGGTTGAACGCCGGTCCGACCGCTCGTGGTAGCCGATCGACCGCCGTGCCTGATCAACCCTTTGAGTTTAAGTCTCCACATTTGTGTTGTGTGGTTGTCGGGGTTATCGAATTCAAAGACAAGGTTTCACTGTGCTTATCGATCTTCTTAGCTTTCATAGCTAAAGGAGTAAAATTCGTGTTGAATTTATTTTAGGCGAAAGTTTTGAAAGCGCCTATTCACCCCCTCGATCGCTTTCCGGTCCTACAAGTGGTATCGAGCCGGTTAGCTCTTTTCTCTAGATCTTAACCGGTCTTTGGAGCCATGGCGATCGAGCGATATTCAATCGAGCCACATGTTTTTGATGGAGTTGATTTTGCTTATTGGAAGGCGAATGGAGGCCTACATCGAGGCTCAAGGGCACGCGATTTGGCTTAAAGTGAAAAATCCTCATGTCGTGCCACCGATGACAATTTGATCACTCGGATGTGGAGAACAACAAAGAGGCTCGAATTTCTTGATTCAAGGCCTTAGTCGATCGGAGTTTGAGCGTGTTGCTCATTTGTTGTCTGCTCATGAGATCCGCGACTCTTTGTGATTATCACGAGGGTCCATCGCGATCAAGGAAGTGAGATGAACCACTTTAAGAAAGCATACTCCAAAATCGAGCAAAGACCTGGTGAATCTTTAGATGAGCTGTGGGGGAGATTTTCTAAAATTCTTCATGATCTCCGCGCTGTTGATCTTGTTTTTTCGGAGTCCGAAAATGCACGCCAACTTTTGGGTGCTTTGATGTGAAGGTCTGGGGATGAAGATCACGCCATCAATGACAACATTGTCATGAGCGAGCTTACCATGGATAAGCTTTACTCGAGGTTGAAGACGCATGAGATTGATTTTATCTCACGTCTCTCTTCGACAGATTCGATGGCTTTAGTGGTCGATCAATCTAAGGGTAGATATGCTGATTCTTTTAATGTTAGCTCATCCGATTTTCTTTATCCGCTTTGCATTCTTTGAGCGATGAGCAACTTGAGAGACTACCCGAGGATGACTTAGCCCTCCTATCCACAAAATTCACGAGCCTACAATAATGTGAGGAGTAGGAGGAGAGGTGGACCTATCACATGCTTCGAGTGTGGTGAGCTCAACCACATTCGCCTAGATGCCCCAAGTCAAGGGCAAGAAGGAGATGGAGTCACAAAGGCATCCTCAAGCTTAGGATGCTAAGTCCAAGAAGACAAACTATCACAAGTTTGTCACCGAGTCCTTGAAGCTCTAGAGGATGTGAGCATGGAAGATGTGGACTCGAGTCTGAGGACGACAAGAGTGACTCCGTGGCAAGAAGAAGGCACGTGATTTCACGGCATGTGCTTTATGGCTAAGAACGACCACGACAAATGACTTCTCCAACAAATGAGGATCTTTTAGTGATCCCGATGAGGTATGCCTTCACTTCCCGACATGAAAAGGGCTTTGGTGCTTGCTGAACAAAAATTGCATAAGCAAGCTAGAATGATTAAGAAACAGATACTATGATTGATAATTTGAACCTAGAAGTGGTTAGGCTCAAATCCATTAATCTCGATGATTTCGTGATTCATGCTCTAGCTTGCTTAATGAATTGTCAAGCTTGAATAATGCTCATTCCTCTGTTGAGGAACAATTGAAAATGCTCTTTACGAACTAGAATCTCTCAAGTCTAGTTCTGCTTGCATGAATGCCATTCCGCTTGATGTGATCGCTTAGAAGCTATTCCATTAAATTGCTCAAACTGTGCTTTCTTTGAATTGAAACCGATAGCTCCTTAAAAGAATTGCAAAATTTGATGCTAGTCACACTTGTTCTCATTGTAAGAATAATCGAATTAAAATGCAAGAGATGACTGAAATGGTTGCTTATTCTAGAATTGCCTCTTGTGAAAATTGCCCTAAGCTTACAATCGAGATTGAAGCTTTAAACAAGACTCTTGAAGAGAAAGCTAAAATTGAAAGATCCATGTCTCTTACTGCCTCCAAGAAAGTCATTGATTCTTCCTCTTGTATGTTGCATCTTTGAAATTGATATTGCTATTGGTAAGATACAAGAGGCTTTTAGAGTCAAATTTAAGGAGCAGCTTGAATAGGATTGAGAGTCCTATTGTGTGTCTTGTGAGGCTCTTAAAGTGGAAGTGGATCTTCTTAAGAGCAAACATGTTGAGGCAATCGATTCTAAAAAGTGCTCCAATTGTGGAGTTTTGGCAAAAGAGAACGATTACCTCAAAATGACTCTTGAGAAGTTTTCTAGTGGGAAAAAGAAGCTCAACTTGATTCTAGACCAATCCAAGGTGAGTGTGAAAAACAGTGGCCTAGGCTTTAAGTCCCTAGAGCTTTCCAAGAATCTCACACCAAAGATTGCTAGAATTGTGAAAAGTGGTTTGGTTGAGCAAGAATCTTCTTTGTCTTCAAAGGTTGTTCTTAAATCAGAGATTCTGCTCAATCTCTTTCTAGCAAGAAAGGTGCTTCGTCTCACCAAGACGGACCCCTCAAAAGGTCAAGTACCATTGCACCTTTTGCAAGAAAGAGGGCCACATTGCTGAGTTTTGCTTCCAAGAGCAAAAATTGAGAGGAAAAGAGGATGAGCACCTTGAGATCCATTAGAGGAGTTTCTTCTTCAATGATAGTCTCTAGAGCCAACCTATTCATCGTATCACTTATAAGCCTAGGTTTGTAGAGAATTTGTTGACTCTTTTGGTGGGTCCAGCAGTTAGCTTGGTCTTGGATATCGTGAGGATAGACCACGGTAGCACCTAGACAGGGGAGTATCGGTCTTTTGGTAGATCGCTTTGGAGAGGTCCAGTGGTGCTCATGGGCATTCTTATGATTTTGTGCCTAATCATTTTTCTCACTTGCTTCTTTTCTTTTCCTGTGCCTCATCCATCTCAAGATCGACTCCTAGAACGTTTATCTCAAATCCCAATCTCGAGGCTTGGATGTTTTGAAGGAATTTGCTCTTTTGTTTTCATTGTATCATAATGCATTTTATTTCAAATGTCTTGCATTGCATAATTAAAATTGTGGAGCTTTGATTATTATCCTTGTATGACTTGTTTTCATTCTCTATACCTTGTCATATCAAGTGATAGTCTGCTAGACTTCTTTATGGCTCTTCGTGTTTTGGCTTAGCTTTTCCTTGCTAGGTTTATATCTGTGAGCAAATTGAATCGAATCATGTCTTGTTGGATCTTGTGACTAGTTTTGCTCTAGTGATCCTCTTATGATTCTTGCCATGTCTTACAAGTTGAATTGAGTCTTGAACTTACTTTGAGATGAAAATGAGCTTTTATCTTCTTAAGTCAAGCAAATGAAAAAAAGATTTTCGTGCGAAAAACTGATCTCACCAATCCTTTCTCATGAGACGGCTTGCCATTGCACTAGGCATGAACTCGGGGGAGTTTTGGATGACCTAGACCACTCTTTTAAGCTTATCGCTTGAGATGGTCGCAAGGCTTGGGATCTAGCACAAAAAAGGAGAAGAGAAAGAAAAGGAAAGAAAAATTGCCCAAAAGGGCTAAGTGCTTGAGCTTTGCTTCAAAAGAATTCTCTTAATGCTCAAAATGCCTCAATTCTGCTTTGAGTCTCTTTGCTTATAGACATGGCTTGACTCATTTTTGGTTGCTTTTAGTGAATCTCTGACATTGAGCAACCTTTCATGGTTTTAATTCTGTTAATCTCAGATTTCTGCTATCTTGGTTTTAGCTTTGCAGTACATGTTTTGCCATGATTGAATATAGCCTCTACTCTTTATATGGCTTGGTATATGTCTTGTACTGTCTACATAGATAATGGTCATGGCTCCTTTTGCTAAATTTCAAATAAAGTCATTTCTTCATGCTCGTTCTTCTCTCATGCATCTTGATGAATTCATTGTCAAAGGGGGAGAAGGATTGAAGAAAATGCTGCTTTGGAGCTTTTGGTTCACATAAGGTTTCATGCATAAAAGAACACACACACACAAATTTTTTTTGTGAACCCTTTGAAAATTTGTGATCATAGTGAGTTGAGTCTCTGGGTTTTATTGCCTTTTTCTGATTTGAATTGCAATTCAAGAAGACTCACAATGATCAAAGGTCAAATAGAACTTATTGTCTTTCATATGGACCTTAGTGAGATTTTTGGCCATCTTCTGGATTTTGAATCTTTTTGTGCGTTCAATGCCTTATCTCACTTGCCTTCACTATTCTGAAGCCAGCTTGGTCGGTTCCTAAGCTTTTTCTTGCTTATGGACCAAGTTGTGCCTTTATGCGAAAACGGCGATTTTTACTTTTCATTTCGAAAAACCACATTTTCTTGGAAATTGCCAATGTGTTCATCAAGGGGGAGATTGTGGATATCGTGAGGATATGTGCACGATCTCAGGATGATGAGTCAATTGGCAATGGCTTTGTTGGTTTGCAAAATCTCGCGTTTTCGGGTTTGCTTCTTCTTTGTCGGACCACAGTGATCCGACCGAGGTGTGGGGCTCGGATCGCCTGTGGACTGGCCGGATCGGCGGTGGTGGCTTGGCCGGACCGGCCGACCTAAAATGGATTTTGGGGCTAATCCAAAATAGGTTGTGTAGGCGGTGAGGGAGTCTCCGGATGTGGTCCTATCATTTTGGAGCTCCGGTCAAAAGTTCTATTGAGTTGAAAATTCCGAAGGTTTGGATTTTCAAGCTAGATTTTAGCTAAGTCTGTTTGGACCGGTCCGACCGCCGTTGTGGGAGCGGTCCGACCGGCATGAAATCGGTCGGACCGGCCTTGTGGGGCGGTCAGACCGGCAGTGACTTGGAGGTTAGCCAAGTTCGCATTGATGCATGTTGATTGTGTTTAATGTTTAGTTATCAATGCTTTATTGTTGCATATTGCATTGTGGAACTAACGTGGGTCAAGTTGTGAAGAACTTGTTCCCGGAAACGATTTGTTTGTCTATTGTCGCGTGTGGCTTGCGAGTCAACGACGCCAACGGTGGGTGGATCGGGACTACGCTTGGAGAGCCGAGGTCCAGAACGATCATGGATACCGGGTGAGGTCGTGTGACTCAAGCATGGTGCAGGATGGGCAAGATGGATCGAACGGGTGGTTCGGTGCAGCTGGTTGGATCAGGCGGTGCGGATATCGGTGCAAGTCTCTGGGAGGTTCCGATGGGATTCGGACAAGAGAGGCTTGGCGTCGATGAGAACCGCTGATCAACCTACACGTGGTGAAGCAGGCGATTGCTTCAACAGATTAGTGTGTGGGTCCCATGTGTGAGTGGGCCCCAAATGTGACTCTAGTCCTCTCTAGTATAAATAGGAAAGGGGGAGAAGGAAAACTCTAGAGGCATTCATTTGGTTTCCCCCCTTGCTTTTCTAGGGTTAGGGTTTGGAGAGGAAGAGAGGGAGAGATTGTATGCTCCTTGAGTGAGCTCTTGTCCTCCTTGTTGGAGTGGCTTTGTAAGCATCTTGTGAGATCAATCAATCTTGTGATGCTTGCTTGAGAGATCATTTGTCTCCTCTTTGTGTTCTTCTCTCATTTGGATGAATTTGGTGCTTCCTTGATTCAAGTGTTTAAACTTGGTCTTTTGACCCTTTGTGTCTTGCTTTGATGTGTGGGAGTACTCCTAGAATCATCTAGACCATCAACCCCCACAAGCAAGTCTTGAATCAAAGTTTTTCATATTTCTAGGGTTGATGCACTTCTTTGGTAAAAACTCGAGAGATCGATTCTGCGAAGTGGATCTGACGGATCGTCGCTAGAAATAGGTCTCTAATATCATTAGGAGGTGTGCTCAAATTTGGTCAAGTTTCATTGGTTGAATCAAAAGTTGGATCAAATTTCGTTTTGGATTTGGGGTGGATTTTTCAAGATCGGATCGAACCGGTCTCGACCGGTCTTGTAACGGCGGTCCGATGGCCGCGTATATTCGAATCATTGTCTTCGCGGTCGAATCTGGTTGTCCACCGTCCGACCGCTTGATTAGTTGTTTGGCCGATCATTGGTTGAACGTCGGTCCGACCGCCAGTGGTAGCTTGGTCCGATCACTGTGCCGGATCAACCCTTTGAGTTTAAGTCTCCACATTTGTGTTGTGTGGTTGTCGGGGTTATCGAATTCAAGACAAGGTTTCATTGTGCTTCTCGATCTTCTTAGCTTTCATAGCTAAAGGAGTAAAATTCGTGTTGAATTTATTTTAGGCGAGAAAGTTTTGAAAGCGCCTATTCACCCCCCCTCAGTCGCCTTTCCGGTCCTACAGTAAGACATCATAAACACTGAAAACGATAATAGAAACTTGAAGAAGAAAATACAACTTGAGGAACATAATTGAAGTATGATCTTTGATGAAAAAATCATTGAGCATAATAATTTGTCGGGGGTTCTTAGAAATATAATCATTCTCTATCATGCATGGATCACGTGGTTGTATGCTCCTATTCTTCCTCCATTAGTTACTCCTTTTCAAAATGTATGCTTGCACATGTACTTCTATTTAATCTCAAGCAATATGTAGATTATGTATGCGGTAAATTATCTTATTAGGTTAGATGGTATTAGAGTATCTTACTCATACATACACCAATGCACCATAGACGACCTACCTTCAACTTATCTTCCCTCAGATGCCAGCTGCCCCATAGAACCATGTTTCTTTTATCTCTTGTCATCGCCATAACTTTTCTGCTTCAACCTCCAACATCCCAATTTTTTATCGATCCTTCTTAGCTGCTACCCTGTCAAATGCAATACTCTACTACATAGTTATCTTCTACTTCTCTCTAATTATTCCTTAATGCTGACTGTTGCGACATAAACGCATAAATGTGCAACTGTCACCGATCTCTACCAGGACACTTATCACGCTCTCTCTGGTGGCCCCAAGCTATTCCCTATGATTGTGTCATCTCTACTACGTGCTCTTTGCTCCTCTGGTTATGTACGCTCGTGCTTCTATACGTACGGATGTATGATGTAATGCCTTCTCGATATCCTCTTCTCCTATGTTGGTTGCTCCTCTTCTTCAACGTTGGTCAACTCAACGTTGTGGCTTCCTTACTAACCACGGTAACCTTCCATCTTCACTGGTGTCAACCTATCTGGTTTAGTCATTGTCTAATGATATGGAGAATCTTCTCGCCATTGCTGGCGACTTTGTGCCCCTCACCAGTGATGGCACACTCCTAGCTACCCGATAGCTTCATATCGTCCATAGCTCATCTACAATGCAAAGCTTCATCTCCTCTATATCAGAGCTTTCTCATCATCGACCTTCTTTGGCCATCGACTTCTTCAACAACATCGACATTCACCACTCGTCGTTGCGGCCCTTGGCTCCTTCGACTCTGCCCTTTCTATTCGATGGTTCCAGCGAGCAGCACGACATTATCTTCGTCGAACATCTAAGGTGAGCAGCACGATATTGTCTTCATCTCAGTCATCGCCACATCGACTCTTCATGGCCCTGTGGGTCAATGACCTCTTGCAATTGCACTCTTTTGTATCTCATCCGACACCATTCGTTCTATCTATGTTATAGTTTTTATTTTTATTCAACATTTTAATTATTTTTATTTGAGTTTATATGCAAATCAAATTGCTAAATTTATTTTAAATTTTAGTTAACTAGGCATTTAACTTTGGAATTTGCATGGAAATCAAATTGCAAAATTTCCTTTATTTTTTATTCTGAATTTCAGCTATTTGTTCTTGGATTCGTAAAATAATCCAATTGCTAATTTTTATTCTGAATTACAATTATTTAGGTATTCTACTTCGGAATTTGTATTGAAATCAAAATGCTAATTTTCCTTTATTTTTTATTCCAAATTTCAATTATGTTTCTTGGAATTCGTATATGAATCCAATTGATAATTGTTTTTTAATTTTTTATTCTTAATTATAGTTATTTAGGGATTATACTTTGGAATTTGTATTGAAATCAAATTGCTAATTTATTTTATTTTTATTATGAATTTTAGTTATTTTTTTTGGATGGAATTCATATGCAAATCTAATTGCTAATATTTGTTTTCTTTTTTATTCTAAATTATAATCATTTAGGGGTTTTACATAGGAATTTGTATGGAAATTAATTTCTTATTTTATTTTTATTCAGAATTTCAGCTTTATTGTATTTGACAATATCGCTTTCACTTAGGAATTTGTATAGAAATTAAATTGCTAATTTTATTTTATTTTTATTTTGAATTTCAATTTTATTGCACTTGATATGGACACTTTCTTTTAACCTAGACTATTATAGTATAGATCCACTACGTCGACTGTGCATATCTTTATCTTTTTTCACCGATCAATGTGGTAATTTTTTTGCCCATGAGAGAGAACATGATGGCTTCTTTTAACTCTACTTTAATAAGACAATAGATTGTTGGGCTATTGAAAGGTAGGTGCCGAAGCAGATGACCAGGGGCCCAACCAGTTAGGCCCTCATTTTTTTTTGAAAATTATGCACATACCCTTGGTAACTATAGGTTCCATCGAATTTGGACTTGCTAGCAATTTGATAATATTTGAACGAGTTAGATGCAAATTGTATTTTATGTCCTCTGCTCAGATTTCATAAACAACCTTAACACTTTTTTTGGGGCACGTGGGACGGAACACAAATCCTTTGTTGGAACTGAACATGCTGCTACTTTGGGGCATCACTGAACACAATTGTTGCTGCTACTGCTTTGGGTCCTCACAATGATTGGGCAGAGTATGGCTCGGACACGTGAAGGACAACGATAAGATGGTGCGTGGCAGAGGGGAAGCATTGGTGGTGGAGAAAGGATGCGGGAGGAAGCGTGAACAACACCGGCTTTAGGGTGGAGGCTACTCTACGATTTCCACTGCACATCTTTCATGGTTTGATTGGGGTGGAGAGTGCGTGAGGGAGCGAGAAAGTCTCTCGGCTGAGGGGATTTTTGCATAATTTCGCACCAATGGGTGGGGGGTTTTCTACAAAACTAACATTTAAGTGGTGTGGGACACCTGCCTCGTGTGAATGGTACAAAAGTACTTTATTTATTTAGCTATTATGAACTTCTTTAGTTTCTACTAAAAACCAAGTGTATGATTCACTATTTGTTTGTGTCGTTGCAACCATCACAATTAGTACAATGATTCAAAAATAATATTGTGTATTTTTACTTACAAATTTTGAAGTCATATGTGACGTAAATATGTCGTATCAATACTAGCATACTAAGTCTATATATATGTACTAAAAACGTACGTGTTTCTCGAGTGGTAGGATACTCTGTGATGTGGGCCAAGTAGCATACTAATAAAAAATTATGAAATTACTATATATTTTTAATAATATGTTTACATATATTTAGAACTTGTTTATCAATATTAGTATTTGTTGTCGTTATCACCCATATAATAAGTTGTTTCCACAACTAATTGTGTAAGCTAGCCAATTAATTGGAAGGAAGGCCAAAATAAGTATATAGGAACATTAAGTATCATATGAATACAATATTTATAACAGAGTTGCTATTTTTCAGTTGCCTGAAAATTAGTTATCTTCCAGTCGATTTTTAGGGCCATCGAATGCTGTTGGAGATCTGTGCGTTGTGAGATATGATATTTGGGCTCGTTTGTTTTTATTGGGTGTGTGTCTCTGCGCAAACCCAACACGCAAGTCCGCAAGTCATCCACCCCATTAGGACAGGGCATCTCATCCCTTTTGTTTTTTTCGATACACTCACATCGCTCTGTGTACTAAAACTCTGAGATGGAAGATGGAGTGCGAGATCAGAGGAAGCGATGGGGACAAATAGAGATGGGACTTGGTAGATGTCGATGGTGACCGTGTTGAATATATAAGCATTTTTTGAATTACTTTAATCCAGAAATATACTAGATGAATCATGGACAATACTCTAGCCTTTTTCATGAAGCAAATAATCATGAACACTATAGTCATACGAATTTCCAGAAGAACAGAAAGTAGTATTCCTATCACAGTGTTCACGATAACAACAGATAATAAAGCTAAATACATGACAAGTGAGAGATTGATGTACCCAGAACCAGTAGAAGGAACAGCAGCAGCAGAAGTGTTGGTGAGGTCGTCGTTCGCCATGGCGTAGTGGTAGTAGTCGTGTAGATGATGTAGATGAAGCAGAGGATTGGATGATGATGAAGGAGCGATCGGATGAAGACGGAGCAACGAGTAGTCACGCAAACGCTCCCCAAAAACCTTATTCGTCCATGCTCGTGCAAGCCTTCAAGGACGGGGGTTCCGGAGGCCTGCTCTCCCGATTCGATCGTACACGCGCCTTGCGGGATGGAGATCGCCAGGCACAACAGCAACAAACTCGATGATTCTTTCTTAGTCTCTCGTGGGAGTGAATCGGAGAAGCCACAAAAAACGAACAGTTCACTGTTCTTGTAATAGCCAAGGCAGATACCAGAGGAAACGATTGCCATCAACTAGTGCTAACCGCAGCCATAACTCACTGGTAACGGAACCGTTACTGCCGGCCGTTCGTTAATGCCATTACTTCGAGTCGGTGCGTTTAAATTTTCGAATAGATAAAGAAAAACACGCCCGCACCCGACGTGCCTGCGCGCACACGCACACACACGGCACGGCACGCCTCGGCTCGGCTCGGCTCGGCGAGCGAGCGAGTGTGTTGGCACACGCACACGCACACGCACAAGCACGCGCACACTCACACACACACACACACACACTCGCACGACACGGCACGGCACGGCTCGGCAAGGCGAGTGAGCGAGCGCACGCGTGTGTTGGCCTCCTCCAATTCCACAAGGGGGCTTCCACGTTCCACCTTTCAAAGTGGTGTAACTCCCCTTCAACTCTCTATGTGGGACTAATCAATTTTAGCACGTGCACATGGGCCTTTGAGATTCTCCAGAATTAATTAGAAATAAAAACTGGGCCCAACCCATATTAATTCCTACAATCCCCCACCAGATCTCAAAGACACATGTCAAATGCCTTGATCCATAGTATTGTTTTAATATACTAGTGTTTCGATGGAGACTGAATAAGGTTGAACATCCATCTAGAACAGAAGCTGCACTTATCCACAACTGCA
The DNA here is from genome assembly GCA_036346395.1 of Hsuehochloa calcarea. Classification (NCBI taxonomy): domain Eukaryota; kingdom Viridiplantae; phylum Streptophyta; class Magnoliopsida; order Poales; family Poaceae; genus Hsuehochloa; species Hsuehochloa calcarea. Next base: position 37,610,158 of record CM070597.1, read on the forward strand.
CAGTGGACTAAGCCTTGAATTGACAGTTTTGTGTGAATAAGTTTCACTTAAGTCCTTAACTGATACTAGGCTATCAGGCATCCCCGCGGATTGGAGCATATAAGTCATACTCCTGACCTATTCATGAGCTTCCTAGAGATTACCCTATCTCATGGACTGTGACTAGCAGTCGAGCTCATATAGATGTGTTCTTTCAAGACTGCTCTGTAGGACAACATCTTTGCTTAAACAAGCCACAGAACATATTAAGATAAAAATCAACCTGCCATACAGATTTAGGAGAGAATTGCATCTCCAATGGAGTGGGTCTGTAAAAGTACTATCCTCCTAGTTAAACAATAGCTTGTTTCGTCAATCCTACTTCACGGGATCTTCGATCATATAGGATGGGTTGCCATTATGGTATAACTTACGTGGGTCTCAAACCCATCTCCCTCCATGCATTGTCTATCACATTCCGTGATAAACCCTTTGTGAAGGGATTTGCCAGATTCTTAGCTGTTTGGATATTGTTGGACCGAAAATGCGACTAGAGGGGGGTGAATAGGAGCACGCTCACTTTTTAACAAATAATGGATTCAAGTTAAATTTCACTCCAGTAGCTATGGAAGCTATGAAGATCAGTATATCAGTACAGCGGAAGACTAATATTGAATCCAATAAAAACCCCTAAGCAATACTACACAAGATCAAACACAAGATAACAAATCTCAGTGTACTGCCGGTCGAACCGCTGGCTCAAGGGCGGTCGGACCGATTGCCTGCCGGTCTGACCGGTGGCCTCCAGAACAGATCAAACAGCCTGATAACGAAGTAGCAAATAGATGAAACTTTTGATCTACAACTCCAAACTTAATGAAACTTGGAACACACATTCTCTATGATATCAGGAAGCTATTCCAATCGAAGATTGTGATAATTCTTGAAAGAATAAGATCCTTTTCCGTTTGATCGAAGAAGGGTTCAAAACCGGGTCAAAACGAAAACTTGATCCATGATCTTGCTCGTGGGTGAATGATGATCAAGATGATCCTAGATAAGTTTCCACACGTCACAGCAAGCTAGATCACCTGAAGAATTCAATCAAAAACTCGCGGATCAAAGAAAGACTCAAAATCATCAAATATAGAGAAAGAACGCAATGAGACAATACATTGATCAAACTTTCCTTTGATTGATTGCTATGATATGGGCTTACAACCTCTCCATCAATGGAGAAGAATGCTTAATCCAATAGCACAAAAATCACATCAAACTATCAAGAACCCTAGCCTCCACAAAAGCTCTCCCTAAAAAAATTAGGGTTTACAAAAATAGCAAAAGAGACAAAGAGGTGGTGCAGCCACCACCCTCTCCTATTTATAGTGGAGGCTTAGACCTTCTAGAAGTTTGATTCAATTGGGCTCCCGTTAAGGCCCAAAACAAACGGGACACTTACGCACGTATTTTAATACACCGTCTTTATCTCCCCTTGACCTAACTAGCTACACCTTGCGCCATCTTGTGCCTCGGATTAGCCAATAGGTCACCCTTGTCCATCTTGCACCACGCTTGAGTACATCGACCTCACCCGGCATCGTCGATCGTTCTGAACCTCAGCTCTCCAAGCCTAGTCCCGATCATCCTCGCCGTTGACCGTCGTTGACCACCAAGCAACCTTCACAACAATAGATAAGTAAACCGAATTTGGGAACAAGTTCTTCACAACTTGACCCATGTTAGTCAAAACATGCATCATGCAATATATATGCCCTGAAACTCATGACTTTGACCTAACAACCTGTAATACTCTGAAAAATAATTTTAATATTAATAAAAGCGTCTTAAGGGTCGGAGTGTAATTAAATTAATTAGTATACATAAAAAAAATAGAATTTCAGAATTTTTTTAAGAGCTATATAAATAGATTTGTGGGAATTCTAGAAACCCTAGCATTTTCTTTTCCCACCCTAGCCGCCGGTTCCTTTTGCCGTCGCTTTGTAGCAGAAAAAAGCTGGCATCTTTGCGTCTTTGCGCTCTGCCCGCCCGACTAGTTCCTCTGCATTCTTATTCTTGCGTGGAGCCTTAATCACTTTCTTTGTCTTCTTTGTGTGGTTTCTTGCCTGTGTCTATTCTTCTTCTGTATGCTTTCGATCTATTCTGCGCCACATATGCTGCCGAGCGAGTTATTCTTTGCCCGTTAGTGCGTCCGCCTGCTTTGTCTTGTTGTTGCCAAGCCAAATCTGCTGCGACCAGATCGGCAGCGTCTTCTTCTTGATTTTCTGCGGGTCTTTGTTGCGCGTGATTACTACTTCTTCTTGGCGGCTTCTTCTTCTTATTTATCTCTCTTCTTCGCGTATTCTTCTGCCGTCTTGGCGAGCCGAACTTTCTTATTTCTTGTCTTGAAGCCGTTCTTCTGCTTGCGATTGATTTTCCTGGCGTGGAAGCGAAGCTAAGCTGCGCGTGGAGCAGCCGTCTTTGTCTTCTTTGCGTTTCTTGCCGATCTCTTGCTCACGATTTATTTGCCAAGAGAACGCCGGGAAGGGCCCAACAATTCCTTTGCTCAGTACGCCAAATAGTGGGTAACGATCTAGTATTTTTCCCTCGATTTTGTATATTTAATTAGTGAGGTTTTATAATTTTCTAATAGAGAGGCCGATTAATGAATTTGTTTAACCTGCTGTCCGTTGTACGATTTATTCGGATATCTTAATGGCGAATTTTGGAAATCTCATCTACTAGTTAATTGTAGATAATTTCGATATCTTTCTATAGCATATTTAATCATGTCAATCGGAAAAGTATAATTCGAGTTATGATTTTCGGAAGACCGCTGTTTTTACGGTTGTCGTCTTTCGGCGCTGTTTTGGTAGATTGCGGATTAAAAATAGTAAATAGACTAATTAGAGTTTTTGATCTACATGAAAGATGTAGATAATTGTCCAATGGTTCTGTAGAATTTGAGAACGCGAACTTTGGTTGAGTAAAACAAAAGTTATGAATTTAGTAAGACTGCTGTTCCGAAGCGGACAGATCGGCTTTCTGGGCTAAAAACGGAGGATTAGATGATTTAATTAGAAGTCTTTGTAATCTAAGAAAATGTGGAGAATTTTATAAAGAATCCAGAATGGGGTGGTTTGTGGTGATCGGACTTTCGAGTCAAAAGTTACGTTCGTTTTAGTACTAAGACAGCTACGGGTAACTTTTCGGTACTGGAGTAACGTGGTATATTTGGGGACGGGTAGGAGCGATGTTGATTGATTGCTATTCTTGATGCTGTAGTTTGTATTGAAGTTTGTGTATTTAATATAGGAGAGGCGTCGTGCTTGTTGCCATCTTCTAGCCAAATTGTGCGTCGCAACTAGTAAAGGCAAGTGCATGGTAGACAGCGATCAATAATCGATCACTGTTTTCTTTATCTTCTATTACCATTATTGTTGTGCTTTTATTTTGTTTAATTGCAAGCAATGGAATGGTATGGATTTATATTGTTAATGGACATGATGAAAAGTTGGATATGATGTTTATGATGGAGTTTGCATATTCATACATAAGCATCTTTGCATATGGCGGTGATCATGAATGATCACAACTCCACGAGTGGAGGAGGTCCCGATCCTTATAGAGGAGCGGGCTTGAGAGTGAATGTTGTGTGAGCATTCACTCACGCTATCTGATATCTGTGAAAGAAGTGCATGTGGACATATAGATTAGATTTGCATTGATACATGAGATTAATGGATGTGAATCAAAGAGAAGATAACTGCATGAGAATATTTATAGAAGTACCTGTGATGATAATGAAGTTATTGAATGTTGTTGATTTATGATTGTTCGTTGTTTATGGATGTGTTTGCTGAGTCGTGGACTCACCCTTGCTCTATTGTTGTCTTTAGGTGATCTTGAGGATCTGCAGTGGCGAGGCGAGTAGAGCACGTGGACAACACATGATCATTTGCCATAAGAACCTTTTCATTCACAATTGTTTTACTCTTGGACATGTTAGAGGTTGAATAAAATTTAGGACATCGTTTGGACTAGTCTATTTGCTTTATTCATTTGGATTCTTTGGTTGATGCTATTTTGGATTATTTACCTGGTTATAATTCCCCTTGCTTATTGATTATCGTTTGATCCATAATCATACATGTTCTTTAGTGATCCATTGATATGATTATCGTTGTTTCCTTGATGTAATTTTATAGTGTGTCGATAATTATTAGTTTGGAAGAGTAGTTAGTGGCATTCGGGCTCGGTGTTGGTTTTGGGGTGTTCTGATTAGTATCGAGCGGGCTTTAGGTCCGTGGTGAATAGATTAACAACATAGGCAAACTAAAATTGATAAAATTTGTTTTAGTATTAGTAAATCAACTAAAATTTGCTAATGGTTAACTAACCTAAAATTTGACACACTAGTGCACGATGGGTTAGAGAGAGTGCGAATATAGTTTTACGCTTAGTTATGTTGATTATTGATGGAGGAGTTTATTTTGACCTTTGAACTCATTGTGTATTGTTGATTGTGGTTGATAGCTATGTCGAGGGTAGAGGGCGTGGTCGTGGTGGCGCGGATGCGTGGAGGTCGGGGCAGCGAGCGAGGTTCGTGGAGCCACCTCTGTGTGATTAGTCGATGGCGAGGGGTTCTTTGTTGACCCGCCTCGGTTGGGGCCAGGATGAGACCCGCTTTCTTTGAAGAGTTGGTGGGAGAGATCCGTGCTCTTCGTCAGCAGTAGCCGGCGATCCACAGTAGGCTGCGGCATCATTGTTGCTCTGTCGCATCCTCCGGTTCTGAGCGCGGATGACGCCGAGTGGATGGGGTTGAGGTTGGATTCGTTTGATGGGTGGGCACACGGTCGAGCGTGAGGTGGTTGCGCTACATGGAGAGCGGTTTGGAGCTTTAGAGATGTCTTCACCTCGGAGGTCCGTTTGTAGCCTTTGGTTGAAAGGGCAGCGGATATTTGGTGGGAGCGTGTTGTCTTGAGGACCGCCACTCAAGGCGATCACTTGGGAGGACTTTGTTGATCAGTTCAAGGAAAGTTCTACCCCTACTCATTTGTTGAGAAGATGGAGGTTGCCTTGGCGACCTTTGCTCGGGGAAGAGGTCTATTCTTGAGTATGAGGTGAGTTCAACAACTTGGTTCGCTTTGTCCCTTGATGTGAGCGATGATCTTGAAGGCCAAGAGGTTCCGTCGGGGTCTCAATTACAGTCCGACATGTGTTGGGAGCTACTCCACTCGTGACTCTGACTCTGTTGTGGAGCAAGCGAGGGTATGGAGTTGGAGATCACGACTCACAAAGGCGACAAGCCTCTGGTGGGTGGTAGCTTAGGTGGTGACGGAAGAGGAGCTCTAGTGAGGAAGTGGGTCTATTCACTACCCTTTCAAGAAATTCAAGGAGGACCGATCTTTCAGTCTAGCGATCGAGGCCGTTCTCTTCTTGGCGCCTCGTCCTTTGCAGTACTCGGCTCTTCGTCTGTGCGAGGCGGGGTATGCTTTGCTTTAAGTGTGGTGATGGACACTGCTGCTGAGTGCGCGTGGGCGGGAGATTGCCGTCGGTGTGGCCGACCAGTCACAAGGAGGCGGGTGTGTCGCGAACCCGCTAAGCGTGATCAAGTGGGAGCTGTGCCATCTTCTTCTTCTTCTTGATGGGTCTGCTCGAGGATCTTTCCGGATGATGATCGCCTCCTCGGCGATGCCATTTCCTTGCTTGGGCGCCTCGGTAGGGTACTCTCGGCGGCCGCCACCTTCGGCACCGCTTGGTGCCTGACGGCTTTACACTGCCGCCACAATGATTGTTGGGGCTCTCGCGCCCGCCATCGTCTTCTTTATACGGCGCCACAGAGTGTCGCCATGCCTCTGCAGTCTGCGGGTCGTCTGGCGTGGTGGCGGTACTTTGCTTGTGGATTCGTTTGATGCTTTAGTCCTTTTTGATTCGGGGCTACCTTTTCCGTTTGTTTCGCGGCGTTTGCTAGGAGAGCGAACTTGAGTATCTGATGGATTTCTCGATCGGTGTTAGTTAGTTCTCACAGGGTATTATTGCTAGTTCTCTTTGTTTGTCTGGGTGTTCTATTGTCATTGATGGAGAGAAGTTCACGGCGAATTTGATAGTTATTCAAATGGAGCCGTTCGGCGTTATCTTGGGTATGGATTGGTTGCACTCTTATCGGTGTGATATCCTGTTTACGTAGAAACGTCTCATGCGAGACCTCGTTTGGGAGACTTTGACTTTTGAGTGCGCCTCTGCGCTCTCTTTCGATGTTGGTAGGGTGTTCCGGTCGTGCGATGGCCCGGACTTCTTTTAGCTCTTCTTGAGAAACCGAGTGTGGCCCGCGATTGAGGAGATTCGGTGGTTAGTGATTATCGGATGTGTTCCCGGTGAGCTTAGGGTTTGCCACTGCGCGAGGCGTGGAGTTCGCATTGATCTTGTTCGGTTACTCGTCCCATCTCGATGTCTCCATATCGATTAACACGTCCGTTTCGGGGCGAGTTGAAAAGCGATTGGATGATTTGTTGGCTAAAGGTTTGATCGGCGTAGTGTATCACCGTGGGAGCTCTGTTCTATTCATCGAGAAGAAGGATGGGAGTTGGCGCATGTGTATTGATTATCGTGCGCTTAATGCGGTCACAATCAAGAACAAATATCCATTGCCCGTATTGAGGACTTGTTTGATCGGTTGAATGGAGCTCAAGTATTCTCCAAGATTGATCTCGATCGGTATAATCAAATCCGGTGCGTGGCGAGATGTAGAGAAGCGCTTTCTCCACGGTATGGGCATTATGAGTATAAAGTTATGTCCTTTGGATTGACTAATGCACTGCCATTTTATGGAGACCATGAACAACATGTTACAGTATCTAGATGACTTCGTGGTGGTGTTCATTGATGATATTCTTATCTATTCCAAGACCAATGAGGATCATGGCGTCATTTGAGGTGGTTTTAGATACTTTGAGAGAGCACAAATTCTATGCTAAGTTGAAGAAGTGTGAGTTACGGATTTGAAGTGGGTTTTACGGGTCATGTGATTAACCCTCGGGGTATTCTTTGTTGATCCTAGCAAGGTATCCACAGTGGTGGATTGGAAGAGGCGACTAATGTGAAGGAGGTGAGGAGTTTCTTGGGATTGGTGGATATTATCGGCGTTTTGTGCGATTTCTCCATCATTGCCAAACCGATGTCTCGGCTTACTCAAAAGGTGTGAGATTCGGTGGGTGATGAGTGTGGCGCGGTTTACGCATTTTGAAGGACAGGTTGGTGACCTCTCCTATTCTCACTCTTCCCGAGGGAAGCGATTCACAGTCTTTTCAGATGCATCTCGAGTGGGTCTTGGTTGTGTGCTTATGCAAGACGGTAAGGTGATTGCTTATGCGTCGAGACAGTTAAAGAAGCACGAGCAGAATTATCCCACTCATGACTTGGAGTTGGCTGCGGTTGTTTTTGCTCTCAAGATTTGGAGGCATTATCTATACGGCGAGCCTTGTGATATTTTCACAGATCACAAGAGTCTCAAGTATATCTTCACTCGAAGGATCGAATTTGAGGCAAAGGAGGTGGTTGGGTGATCAAGGACTATGATCTTACTATTCAGTATCATCCAGGCAAGGCCAACGTAGTTGCTGATGCTCTTAGTCGCAAGGCGACTCCTGCTACTCTAGATTGCCTCATTGCTGATTTTGATCGCATGGGAATATCTTATTGTTATGCGGGCACATCACATGTTGAGACATGATTGATTCTTGAGTCGACTATTCCGGGCCGTGTCTGGAAGCTGTGAGTGACCGGTTATTACGGGAGGTTAGGAAGCGTCGGATGAGGGTAAAGAGGTGATTTTAGCATGGGCGATTACGGTACTTTGAGGTTTAAAGGCCGCCTTTGCGTACCACAAAAGTCGGAGGTCAAAGATGATATTTTGAGGGAGGTACATCGTACTCATGTACCTTTATTCATCTGGTGAGACTAAGATGTATCGAGATCTGAAATGCGAATTTTTGGTGGAAAAGAATGAAGGTGGACATTGCTAATTATGTGGCTTCTTGTGGTGTTTGTCGGCAAGTGAAAGGCGAGCACAAGCGTCCTGCGAGGTTATTGCGACCTTTGGAGATTCCCAGTGGCCTTGGGATGATATCTCTATGGACTTTGTGGTGGCGTTACCTCGTTACGCGCGAGGAAGGATGCGATTTGGGTAGTGGTGGATCGATTGACAAGTCTGCGCACTTCATTCCTATTCGCACGACAAATTCGGCGAGTGATCTAGCTCCTATATATGTGCGTGAAATAGTGAGGCGCATGGTGTGCCAAAGACCATCGTTTACGACGAGGGCGCAAGTTTGTCTCCAAGTTACGGGAGAGTCTGCGAGTGCATTGGGCTGCAGCTCCGCCTTAGTCTGACGTTTCACCCACGAGCAGATGGGCGATCAGGCGGACTATTGGACTTTGGAGGACATGTTGCGATCTTGTGTTTTGTCTTGGAAGGGTAGTTGGGAGGACCGATTGCCACTTGCGAGTTTGCTTATAATAATAGTTACCATTCGATGTTAGAGCGCGCCATTTGAGGTTCTCTATGGGCGGAAGTGCGGATCGCCACTTTGTTGGGATGCGATTGGAGAAAGCGATTTGGGTCGGATTGGATTGAAGACCGTTGGCGTGTGGCTATGGTGAGGCGAGAATCATTAGCGGCTCAGAAGCGACAGAAAAGTTATCTTGATTTGAGGCGTGACTTGGAGTTTGCGGTGGGTGACAGTGCTCTTGAGTGTCTCACACTAAAGGTATTGTTGGTTCGGTACCAAAGGGAAGCTTAGCAGAAGTGCGTTGGACCGTTCTCGATTATTGCAAGAATTGGAAAGTTAGCCTACCGCTGGACCTTCACGAGTCCATGCGTGGAGTTCATAATGTGTTTCACGTCTCGATCTTTGAAAGTTTTTGAGAGATCGAGCAGAAGATTTCATTAGAGCGTGACTATTGAGCAAGACCTCACGGTTGAGTCGCGTCCGTGGCGCGATACGGAAGGTCGGAGCGAGTCTTGAGCACAAGGCGTTGGTATCGTCAAGGTCTTTGTGGGCGCATCGATCAGAGAGAGGCGACTTGGGAGTTGGAGTCTCGCATGCGCGAGCAATATCGGAGTTGTTCACGTCGGTGCGTGTGATTTTGTTGTTTAATTTCAGCGATGTAGTTTTTATTTGAGTAGACGCGAGTAGAATTCGAGTCGAATTCCGTTAAGAGGTAGAATGTAATACTCGAAAAATAATTTTAATATTAATAAAAGCGTCTTAAGGGTCGGAGTGTAATTAAATTAATTAGTATACATAAAAAAAGAATTTGAATTTTTTAAGAGCTATATAAATAGATTTGTGAATTCTAGAAACCCTAGCATTTTCTTTTCCCACCCTAGCCGCGGTTCCTTTTGTCCGTCACTTTGTGTAGAAAAAAGCTATTTTGTCTTTGCGTCTTCTTCTCTTTACGCCGCTTGACTAGTTCCTCTGCATTCTTGATTGCGCGATGGGCCTTAATCACTGTCTTGTCTTTGCTGCGTGGCTTCTTTGCCTGTCTTATTCTTCTTCTTGTGCTGCGATCTATTTGCGCCAGCCTTCTGAGCCGAGTTATTCTTTGCCGTACCGTCGTCACTTCTCTTGTCTTATTTGTTGCCAAACCAAATCTGCTGCGACCAATCGGCTTGGCGTCTTCTTCTTGATTTTCTGCCGGTCTTTTGCGTTGCGTGATTGCTCTTCTTCTTCCGCCGGCTATTTGCTTCTTCTGCTATCTCTCTTCTTCTGCGTATTCTTCTTGCCGTCGGCGGCCGAGCCAAGACCTGTTGTTGTTGTGCGCGAAGCCGTTCTTCTGCGCGATTGATTTTCCCTGCGCGTGGAAGCGCTTGAAGCTAAACTGCGCGTGGAACGCCGTCTTTGTCTTCTTTGCGTTTCTTGCCGATCTGCTTTCTCATGATTTATTTGCCAAGAGAGCGCAGGAAGGACCAGCAATTCCTTTGCTCGATCGCCAAATAGTGGGTAACGATCTAGTATTTTTCCTCGATTACGTATATTTAATTAGTGAGGTTTTATAATTTTCTAATAGAGGCCGATTAATGAATTTGTTTAACCTGCTGTCCGTTGTACGATTTATTCGGATATCTTAATGGCGAATTTTGGAAATCTCATATACTAGTTAATTGTAGATAATTTCGATATCTTTCTATAGCATATTTAATCATGTCAATCGGAAAAGTATAATTCGAGTTATGATTTTCGGAAGACCGCTGTTTTTACGGTTGTCGTCTTTCGGCGCTGTTTTGGTAGATTGCGGATTAAAAATAGTAAATAGACTAATTAGAGTTTTTGATCTACATGAAAGATGTAGATAATTGTCCAATGGTTCTGTAGAATCTGAGAACGCGAATTTTGGTTGAGTAAAACAAAAGTTATGAATTTAGTAAGACTGCTGTTCCGAAGCGGACAGATCGGCTTTCTGGGCTAAAAACGGAGGATTAGATGATTTAATTAGAAGTCTTTGTAATCTAAGAAAATGTGGAGAATTTTATAAAGAATCCAGAATGGGGTGGTTTGTGGTGATCGGACTTTCGAGTCAAAAGTTACGTTCGTTTTAGTACTAAGACAGCTACGGGTAACTTTTCGGTACTGGAGTAACGTGGTATATTTGGGGACGGGTAGGAGCGATGTTGATTGATTGCTATTCTTGATGCTGTAGTTTGTATTGAAGTTTGTGTATTTAATATAGGAGAGGCGTCGTGCTTGTTGCCATCTTCTAGCCAAATTGTGCGTCGCAACTAGTAAAGGCAAGTGCATGGTAGGCAATGATCAATAATCGATCAACGCTTTTCTTTATCTTCTATTACCATTATTGTTGTGCTTTTATTTTGTTTAATTGCAAGCAATGGAATGGTATGGATTTATATTGTTAATGGACATGATGAAAAGTTGGATATGATGTTTATGATGGAGTTTGCATATTCATACATAAGCATCTTTGCATATGAGCAGGTGATCATGAATGATCACAACTCCACGAGTGGAGGAGGTCCCGATCCTTATGGAGGAGCGGGCTTGAGAGTGAATGTTGTCGCGAGCATTCACTCACGCTATCTGATATCTGTGAAAGAAGTGCATGTGGACATATAGATTAGATTTGCATTGATACATGAGATTAATGGATGTGAATCAAAGAAGATAAGCGCATGAGAATATTTATAGAAGTACTGTGATGATAATGAAGTTATTGAATCTTTGTTGATTTATGATTGTTCATTGTTTATGGATGTGTTTCTTTGGGTCGTGGACTCACCCTTGCTCTATTGTTGTCTTTAGGTGATCTTGAGGATCTCGTAATGGCGAGGCGAGTAGAGCACGTGGACAACACATGATCATTTGCCATAAGAACCTTTTCATTCACAATTGTTTTACTCTTGGACATGTTAGAGGTTGAATAAAATTTAGGACATCGTTTGGACTAGTCTATTTGCTTTATTCATTTGGATTCTTTGGTTGATGCTATTTTGGATTATTTACCTGGTTATAATTCCCCTTGCTTATTGATTATCGTTTGATCCATAATCATACATGTTCTTTAGTGATCCATTGATATGATTATCGTTGTTTCCTTGATGTAATTTTATAGTGTGTCGATAATTATTAGTTTGGAAGAGTAGTTAGTGGCATTCCAGGCTCAGTGTTGGGCTGGGGTGTTACACAACCGAAAATCGCCGCCACGACGGGCGACGAACCAAGTGAAAACCGGTCAGACCGCCTCTAGGGCTGGTCTGACCGCCCACCCTGGCCGGTCTGACCACCACCTATGAGCCGGTCAGACCGTCAGCTGGGACTTAGCCATTTTTCCTCTCTGGAAAACCGAAACCTACTGGAATTTTCAAACCAATAGAACTTTTGACTGGAGACTCCAAAAATTATGAGACCAAGTGCAATAGAATCTCCTCTCTTGCCTACACCCTCTATTTTTGGCCCAGCTCAATCCACCACTTTCTGACATTGCCGGTCCGACCACCGCTAGAGCCTGTCAGACCGATCTTGGACTGGTCTGACCGCCGCCCTGGCTGGTCAGACCGGCTGAGACCTGACAGTCCTGAAACTTTATCAAAAATACGTGAAATGACAAACTATTAACGCCATTGCCAATTGTCACATCATCCTAAGATCTGGAGCATATCCCCATGATATCCACAGATATAATCCAAAGCTATTACTCCAGAGTTTCTCATTTTCCTGACAGACTTCAGTCTCCTCTTCACATGTCTTGATGCTTTCATATTATCCTTAGAAATGTTCACCTTGACAATCACAGTTTGATTGTCACGGTTCATCAGAATAGCCGGTACTGGTTTTTCAACCACCGGTAAATCCATCAAGAGCTCACGAAGCCATTCGGCTTCAACAGTGGCAGTATCTAATGCTGTGAGTTCTGCTTCCATTGTTGACCTCGTTAAGATGGTCGGCTTGCAAGACTTTCATGAAACAGCGCCACCTCCAAGTGTGAAGACATATCCACTTGCGGCCTTAATCTCATCAGCATCATATATCCAGTTTGAATTGCTATAACCATCCAGTACCCTGGGATACCCGGTATAGTGAATACCACAGCTCATAGTACCCTTTAGATATCGCATTACCCTCTCAAGAGCATGCCAATGATCATCTCCCGGATTGGAAACAAACCGGCTTAGTGTAATATCCCGGAATCGAATCGGGAGAATTTAAAAGATGCCGGGGACAAAAAGGCAATTAAAGAAATGGAATTTCCTGTTGAGAGAGGGGGTTTTCATAAAATTTTGACAACCTGGGCCGCGGCCCAAGAGGCCCAAGAGGGGATGGCCGGCCTAGGGCGGCCGGCCAAAGGGGGGGAGGCGCCCCAAACCCTAGCCGCCTCCCCCACTCCCTCATTCCCTCCCCCAGCCGCCACCTTCTCCCTCCTCTCCCCCGGTGCCCCTTGCTCCTCCTTAGCACTGTCTCGCTGCTGTGGAGTCATCCCCGGTGATCCCCAGCGTTGCTCCCCAGGATCTCCTCCGAAGTTTCCTCCTCTCGCCGTCGCCACCGGCCGTTTGTCGGCGATCTTATGGCCGGCCATTGGAGAGGGAAGAGAGGAGAAGGGAGGGAGATCTTCGGGGAATGGATCAACATCATCCTATGGGTCTACAAGGGTAACGAGGAGTCTCACCCGCTGTTTGATATTGTGTGGAGGTAGATTGAGCGATTAGCGGTAAACCGTCTTGCTGTCTGCCAGTTTTCAGAGTAGATCCAATCTGTTCAGTCGTCTTGCGCGCGCTGTTTCGGCATCTTAGGAGCAGAATCTTGTATTTTTGTCTCCTAGAGTTTTGTAGCCCTGGTTTTTATATTTCCATAGGCACCGAGATCACGAGATTCCACCTTACGGTTTAGGAGATATAAATTATTCTTTGCGCGCTATTCTGTCTATCTGACGAGAAGGAACTGTCTGTTTGTTCCTTAATTTTGACCCTGCTAAATTGGGATTAAGAACTTCCACCCAACTATATTATTGTAGCCTTGTTAATAATCTTTCCAAATTGATAAATATCACCTCCATTAAATCTGTAGAATAAAAGTTATGCCATTTTCTTTGTTGCTGTCTTATGGTCTGGACAGATTCCTGTCTTACACTTTCAACTGCTGATTAACCATTTGTTTTGGCCGAATCGAGAAACTCTGTCAACTAGAGTTTCGTAGTTTTATGCGTTAAATTTTAATGGGCACTGGTTTCATGTCGTTTCGAGTTCCAGATAATTAATTATGATTTTTTTGGTACCGCTATCCAGTAGGATGGGCAGGAGTCTGAATAGTGTAATGCTAGTTTTCACTCCGTTGATTGCGTTGAATAGCCGAAGGGTTAATGTAGGCCTCCTGTAGCTATATCAATCCATGTTATCCTTATTTCGAATAATTATTTGTGTAGGCAGTGAGTGGAGGTGCACCGTTGTTGCCTCCTAACACGTCACAGCGCGGAAGGCAAGTGCTTTGTCTTTTCTTATGGAATGTTGATGATCGCGTGTGGATGTATTGCTAGACTTGCTATTCATGTTCCTATGCAACTTAGTATATTCATTCTTATGTGATAAATATTCAATGCATGTTATTCATTCCATACACGCATCGTTTTCATTTTGACCACGGGAGTGAAAATTGAAAGACCCATCAACTCCTGTATAGGCATGTAAGTTCCACCACTCCAATGTGGGCAATCTTGGACACCCGTATGAAACGTTCTTCATACGGTATTTGGGTCCCCGGACCTTGTTAAGTACAGGCTTAAGTGAACACCGACGGGTGTATCACTCGTTATACCGGTATAAGCTGTTGAGCAGTCCATTCCTTCAACGCATTCTTTCATTCCATTCATTCATGTATGTGTTCCAAAAGTTGTTCATATGACGGTTGTATTTGGCTTGTCCAGTTTATGCTGGATTTAACATGTTTAGTACTTGCTGAGTTTTTGGCTCATTCTAGCTTGTTTTGTTTAATTTCGGTAAATGATGAAAAAGACAAGTCTTGAGAGGGATTAGTCCAGCACGATGCACACCACTTATATCAAATCAGAATTCATTGATTATTTTCGTTTCACAATGACTATTTGATAGCTGTTGAATTGTAATAAGCCAAATTGGTTACGATTATCTTATTCTCATATTTTAAATATTTGTTTCCTATCTTTCACTGGATTTGTTATTTAGCATTAGTTTCGTATGAAGTACGGTTATATAATCATTGCTATTCGTATAATTATGTTGGTTCCTAGTGTTTTGATTAAGATTGAGTGACATCTTGACTTCGAATAGTGATAGATGTTGAATTGTAATAAGCCAACTTGGTTACGATTATCTTATTCTCATATTTTAAATATTTGTTTCCTATCTTTCACTGGATTTGTTACTTAGCATTAGTTTCGTATGAAGTAGTGTTATATAATCATTGCTATTCATATAATTGTGTTGGTTCCTAGTGTTTTGATTAAGATTGAGTGACATCTTGACTTCCGAATAGTCAGGGTGTTACACTTAGTTTGCTCACAGCAAACGAGATGTCAGGCCTGGTACCGCTAGCTAAATACATGATTGAACCAATTATCTGATGATATCTCAATTGGTCTCTGGCTATTCTCCGATTCTTCCTAAGCAATACACTAGGATCATAAGGTGTTGGAGAGGACCCCCAAAGTGATTTGGGCGATTGGGTTTGCAAATTGACTAGTAGGTGAATGCTTATCTTCTGGATTAGTCGATGTCTTGATGATAGTTTTATTAATCAACGATTGTAGATTTCATGGGTGGTTGTGGTTCCATCACCCAAGAAGAAAATTTTGTTCCACTGTTGGTACTCTAGCTGGGAAATTTGTTGTTTTGTTCCAATTTCCAATTTGTATGAATAAAGTATACCACGCTCTAATTTGGCACTAAATCATCATAACCACACCTCTAATTAACACTAAATAATCATACTTTCCTACTTTCTACACTCAGCACATAGCTACATGTCCCTGCGCCGAAGACTTTGAGAGATTCAGTGCAGGTCTGCAACTATCAAGCTGGTGAAAGGTAAAACAAAATCACGAGCCATCGTGATAGGAACTATTACTAAAGCCATTTGTGGAAATGATAAGTATAGCTGCACAACCGTTTGGATTGTAGATGTGTGTAAGTACTATGTGTGCTGATGTGTAAGTACTGTTAGATTTGCTTCCCTGTCCGATTCCCCTGTGTGGATCGTGATTTTATTTTTGTTTTATGAATCCAACATTGCAGTTTGTCATCTTTTTTTTTTTGTCTCGAGGCTATGTATTGTGCAAGATCCAATTCTTAAAATGTTAAATTGATGCATCGTTTTGTGTTGTGATGTTTTTTTTGTTCATACTTATTGGTTGTCATGTAAGATTTTCAGGTTCTGTAGTTAGATTTTAGATTTAGCCAATAAAATTGATTCGGTAGTTAGGTTTTTGTCATCATTCCAGAATCTGCAGTTAGATTTCATATTTGAAATAAAAAATTTACATGATCCACACAGTCCTTAATATTCATTTACAGAAGGAACTTGCTGGATAGAGCAGTTGAATCTTTCGAGCTTATGATTTTTGAGCTTGAAGGATGTAAATAGTTGTATAACACATTTTCTTTTTTAGCATATCCCTAACTTTAAGGAGGTATGGGCATAGTTTGCACCAATTCAAAATAATTTCAGTGAATTTGAAGTCATATTTCCTCCTATCCTCGTCCAAGGCAATATGTAATGTTCTTTCCTTAATGTTTACTTTAGTTTGAATTATCCCTATGTCATGTCACTCATTTTTATTTTCCTTATGTTTTGCTAATTCTTCTTTTTCTGTAGGGATGATGTTGGCGTAATGTCGGGATCCCGGATATGCAACTTCAGGACCCTCTGTGTATTCTGAACTAGTCCCAGATCAGTAGCTAGCTCACACAGTTGTAACATCGATGTAATCATATCCATACAACAAAACAGCTAATGAAGAAGACAAAATAATATTACTTAGTAGTAAAAGGACCTTATGGTCAAGTCTTACAAAGGATGTCACACAGGGCTTAAGGCAAAGGGTAAACTTGCGGCGAAATGAAAACACCCCGTGGTAGCCATCCGATATGCCTAAAGGCAATCGAGTGGACGACGCGGCCTAGCTCGCATGGTCTTCAAGGTACTCCTCTTCATAGAACTCTAAGCTCCCATGTTCTTCTTCGGCGACTGATCAAAAAATGGCATAGAGCCGTGAGTACATAAAGTACTCAGCAAGTCGTAAGAAAATGTATACAAATAGTATTCATACAAGGGTTGAACAAGGATAGCTTTATGTTTAATTTGCAGAAAGTAGTATTGACATTAAATACAATAAGTAGATTATAAAGTATAATTCAAAAGATTAATACATAAGTATTCAAGTTCTTTAAAACAACTGGTGAACACCCCGTTAACTTCTCAACCATCAACCAACAACCAGATCGCTTCAAAATCAATCCATTCCCACATTTTTATAAAAATATACCTCTTGTGTGAAATCACCAGATATTGTTCATAACCAGGGACACGACTATTCAAATAGTTTTACAATCTGCAGAGGTTGTATAAATTTACCCACATAACATGACTTCTCTAGTTTATTTGGCATCTGTCGATACCATCGCTCACTACCTTAGGTAAGCAATCTAGAGCACGCGTCAAGACCTTTACAAAGTTCTGTTTTGACCCGGTTCTACTCGCTAACGTTTCGCCATTTTGGACCCCCTCTTACGCCAATTCATCCACCAAAACAAAACCAAATCAAAATATTGCTAATTAGTTGGTCGGGTCTATACCAGTTCAGACATGTGGTGGTACGGTATGACCTAGATCAACGGCGCACAAAGTTAAGTCCTTAGTGTCTACTCAGGCGAGACAACCACATCCTAAAATTATCCCCTTTACTGCACGATCACTCGCCCGAGTATAAATCATTTTTGGTTCAACCCGACCAAATGACAACCCTTGCCATGGCACATTAACTTTTAATAACAGTGACCGCACCACAATTCTATATTTTATTTAGTAAAATTTAATCATTTAAGAACATGTGATCAT
Organism: Hsuehochloa calcarea; assembly: GCA_036346395.1. Lineage (NCBI taxonomy): Eukaryota > Viridiplantae > Streptophyta > Magnoliopsida > Poales > Poaceae > Hsuehochloa > Hsuehochloa calcarea. The sequence continues at coordinate 37,627,731 of CM070597.1, forward strand.
GAATCCTGTCGTGACTAGGCATGGCTAAGCATAATACGATACTCATGTCGAATTTTACAAAATTTCCAACTAAAATAACATATCCTATGGTGTCCAAGGAGCTATGCCATTCAAAGGTATATGTCAATAGCAATTATACAAGGAGGCATAATGACAATTGGGCATGTTACTATTCTCGAAAGCAGTTATTATAAAACTAGCAATGCATGTTGATATAAATCAATATAGCTTTATACACTTGGTACGACATGATCAAAGGTTCAAGAATTCTTCAAAACGGGAATCTATGCGTGCGAAAAGAGCTAAATAAATGAAATAATTCCAAATAAAATCCAAAAATTACCAAACTAGAACCAAATGAAGGATATTGAATTTAGACAAATTTAGAAGTTTGAATGACTAATCAGAGCTAGAACAAAGGAGAACGGGCTCTCGGAAGTTTCAAAACACAAGGTCGGAAGGAGGTTCGACTACACGTGGTCAGAAGGAGGTTCGACTGGTCGAAAGGAGGTTCAACTACACGTGGTCGGAAGGAGGTTCGACTACACGTGGTTGGAAGGTGCATGAAGGAGAATAGGGCACAGGGAGCGCACCGAGACCGACAGAGAGGCGGAGGAGGTCAGTGGACGACAAATGGCGGTGGGGAAGCTCGCGGTCGAAGGCGAAGAACGACCGCGATGAAGGGGTTGCTCATGCACGGGTGGCCGTCCTCCGACAATGCCCACACCCAGCCTAGCGGCCCGGCCATCTTCTTCCACGCCGCCTCCTGGACCATGTTTGCAGTGAGCCTCCAGCACCACCTGCAATCCAGTTGGTCCCCTTAGCTGTCTCACACCCGCCGCAGGCTGGCTCGCCTCGACCTGGCTAATGTAGTGCTTCCCAATGTCGCGCGTCTCGCTGGCCGTGTAAAGGAGGAGACCGATCACGTAGGCCGCAAACTTGTGGCTGGTGACGGTTGCCCATTCAAGGAACACGAGGCCGCGCTGCATGTCCTGGGGGCAAAGAAAGCGTGAGACCGACGATGAAGCAAGCCTCCGGGTTGCTGGGCCAGCCAGGTGGTTGACGACGGTGAGTAGCGCTCATTGTCATGCCACTTCATCACCTCCTCTTGCTCCAATGCCATGTGCCTCCCCATGGCGTGCTCCTTGGACGCCTTGTATATGGCCTTGCAACTATAAAATTCAAGACGACAGAATCTTAATACAAGAATTACTCTATGTGAGAAAATTAAAAGCTAAGCCAAATTAAGATCGCTGTTGCTAGTCAAATTTAGTTTAGAACTGGATATTAGACACAAAACAAAATCAAGACAAGATTATTTTGCACCATATCAACTGATATGATTTTTTTGTTTTTCTCATTTTATAGATTTTCAGAGGAATTACCATCAGGTTCTTTATCGGAACCTGAACTCAAAACGAACACCTGAAAATTGCCGACAATTAACTAGTATATGATATGCTACTGTTATCTTCAAAAACTGATTCTGAAAAAAACCGAATAAAATGTGGACTCTTTCAGATCTACCAAAAACAAAAGAACATAATACATACGTGGCTCATAGGCTGCAGAGGTCAGCAATGGGCTGAGGAGAGCTCGCGGCCAGGAGGTCGACGATGTGGAAGATGACATCGTGAGGAAAAGCGACGGTGATCGCCGACCTCCTCGCCTTGGTCATCGCCGTCATGCTCTGCGTGCTCACCAATACCATGTGTGCTCATCATAGTGCGTGATGATCATTCTTCTAAAACGTCGAAGAGACGCATCGTAATATCGACGCACGAGATGAAGAGAAGCATCACGCGGGAGTCAAAAGATTGAATTATCGCAGACGGTTATATTTAAAAACCGTCTGTGAAGTATGTAATCACATACGGTTCTTATTAAAAACCGTATGTGAAGTATGTAATCACAGGCGGTTCTTATTAAAAATTGTTTGTGATGCTTCAGTTGTAAACATAGGAAAAGGAGTATCCACCGTATTTATGAAAAGCAATTCCTGAAAAGATGGTGATGCTTTGGTTACCAATGATTTATTAGGAGTAGATTCTATTAAATCCTATTCGTCATACTTCCATCTTTATTCGGTAATTTAATCTTACCACAAGTTGTTAAGCCTATAAATAACAATGAGAAGGGTCGCACGCGCAGAACTAAGAAAAAATCACTCACAAACTTTCTATCTTTTCTTACTTCTATTTCTTCTTAAAGTTCTCATCTCGATCCCTAGTAAGACAAAAATTCACGGAACAAATTGACTTTTTGACCACTATGCATGGATAAAACAAAATCCATGGATGATCTATCAACAACTTCAATTTAGGTGGTCGAAAAGTCAATTTGATCTATGGATTTGAAGTCTTTAAGAAATTGGTAGAAGATCATATCCCTATGATTAGGTGAGCACTTCACTTTCTATGATGTGTAACTTCCAATCGATCGATCACGTGAAGTACTTCTGCATTCTTCTATTGATCGAAAGTTACACGTAAGGACAGTGAAGTTACACATGATACGGAACATGGTGCCAACCAGATTACATATCTTCTGCTTCTTCTGTTGGGAAATCAGCTTCAATTCGACTACTTTAAAAGATCAATCTAGCCCGATCAGGAGTGGTAGTCGGAATTGACTAATCAGTTATTTTTAATTATAGATGGTTCTAATAAATAATCGTTTGTGAATTTAGTATTATCATAGACGGTTCTTGTTCAGAACCGCCTGTGTTACTTCACAGACGGTTTTCAACATGAACCGTTTGTGATATTACTTATTCACATACGGTTTTTAGTGTAGTCAAAAACATAAACGGTCCCTAAACCAAAATCGTCTATGATTGTATTTAATACAGACGGTTTTGGTCAACCGTCTATGATGAGCCATCCAGTATTAGCCTTTTTGTAGTAGTGGAAGAAAAGGAAATACGGTTGCTCCTGCGAAACAAAACTGAAATTAAGTGAGTGGATTGCTTCAAGGAGCTTTGGGCTCTAATTGACGCGGGTAGAAGAGGAGGGGCGACACTTGTGTGGCGAGGACCGAGAGGAGGTGTGCGGCGGCTTGAACTCAGAGCTTAGGGCTTCGGGCAAACCATAGCAACAAGAGCGAGAGAGGGAGAGTTGGGTGAGTAAAGGAGATGAAAGAAAAGCATGAGCTCGGGGGCTTCCTAGTGCTCCTTCTCATAGGGAATGGGGATGGCCGAGGAGGGAGAGCAGCAACAAGATGACCGGCGGCAAGAGCACCAACGGAGATAGGGAGGCGAGGTGAACTTGAGGCTCATGGCGGCGGCGGTGAAACTCGAAGCATGGCGAAACGAGGGTGAGAGAGGAAGGGAGAGTTGAGGGGAAAATAAGAGGAGGGCAAAGGGCTCCCTAGGGCTCCATTTGAGGTGAACTTAATGCACATATCACTGATGGGACAACGACATTTAATGCACATGTTGCGGTGGAGACGACGTCATTTAATGCACACGTAGCCTAGGGATAAAGGTGGTGGGATTCGTTGGGGTGACAAATTTGTAGTGATGGTGGCGCGAGCTCGTGCACGGGTGGCAAGGGCGCGGCGAAAAAGGATGGTGACCCGGCGAGGAGGTTGACAGGCGGGGCTGGTCAAAACCTGGTCGAAAGGTCTGGTCGAAACCAAGAGGGTGGTCAAAACTGAAAGGATAGTCGAAACCGAGAGGATGGTCGAAACCGAGAGGATGGTCGAAAACGAAAGGATGGTCGAAACTAAGAGGATGGTCAAAACTGAAAGGATGGTTGAAACCAAGAGGGTGGTTGAAACCAAATGGATGGCTAAAACCGAAAGGGTGGTTGAAACCAAGAGGATAGTCAAAATCGAAAGGATGGTTGAAACCAAGAGGGTGGTCGAAACCGAAAGTGTAACACCCCAACCCACATGGGCCTCCACAATTAGGCAGCATCTCATTTGTATATTTTAACATTGAGGAGATTAATAAGCATCTAACATCAATTCTAAGTACGATAATACAGTAACAGTCTTGAAGATAACAATCATAAGGTTTACCATGGAGTCCATTTGACTCTTATTACAATTAATGAAAAACATCTCGAAGGGTGGACGTAAAAAAATAGAAATATTATGTTCTAGACATCTCCAAATTTAACTTACGTTGGTGATTTATTAAGACTGGTGTTTAATGAAGTGAAGAGTGCATCTGTTGATTCTATCCCTTCCCATACAAGACATACTCACAAAGGGTACCTAAAAATAAATAAATAAACAGACAACAAGTGTGAGTCCAAGACTCAGCTAAGTACAACTAAGACAATAGACCAAATCTCATAAGCAAATGTTACTTCTCTCTCAATTAATCAACCACAACAAAATCACAACATTTCAACTAACTATGCAATGCAAATGCCACAAAATGCACATACTTTTCTCTTTTGAATATACCGATAATGTAGAGTATGTATCCGTTGATGCATACCCATTGTAATACCCTGAAAATATTATAAATATTATTAATCGCGTCGGAGCGTAATTAATCAAATGGTATCAATAAGTAAATTAATTAGTTAAAGAATTAAGGGCTTGAGCGTAATTCAATAAAAAGAATTTTGGAAAATAGGATTTTCGGAATTTTTGGGACTATATAAATGGTTTGTGGATTTTAGAAAACCCTAGCCACCTTTTTCCACACCCCTACGCGGCATTTTCTTCCTATTCTGCGATCACTTTGTGCGCGCCATCGCTCGCTTTGACGGCTTGCGCCGCACTGGTTTACCCTGCGCACTGTTTTTCCTGCGACCGATCGTGCGGCTGCGTTTTTCTTTCTTCTCTGCTGCCGCGTCGTATCTGCGTTGCTCTGTGCATTGTTGCCGGCCACCAAGATCGCGCCTTGTTTCTTCTGCCGGCTACTTCTTCCGACCGAAGACCAGCCGAGCTGCTGCCGATTCTCCTGTGTAGCTGCTGCGTTTTCGGCTGGTGCGTGTCTGATTCTTTTTTATCTTGCAGTGACCTCCTAGGCCTATTTAGCGATTGCATGCGAAGTTCTTTGCGTTGATTAGCTGATTGCATGCATGCCGATACTTAGAGCTACTAATTAATTCCCTTAGACAAAGAAATTAGTGAGGTGATTAGGATAGAAGAGCAACTCCACGGGAGATAGAGAGATGATTTTCTTAATGCAAGTTAGTAATTAATCAGTTGGGCTGGCTACTAGCATTTCTTGCATGCGTAGTTAAATTAGTAGAGATGAGACATTAGCTAGTTAGTGCTACGATTCGGGGCGTATTTCTCGATTAATGTTAGCATGTTTAGTCGGGTAGAAATCGAGCGATAGATTGGTTTAGCTTTGTTGTTACGTATACGATTTATTCGGGTACCTTAGTGGCGAATTTTGGAAATCTCATCTACTAGTTAATTGTAGATAGTTTCGATATCTTTCTATAGCATTTTTATCATGTCAATCGGACGAGTATAATTGGAGTTATGTTTTTCGAAAGGCCGCTGTTTTTAGGGTTTTTGTCGTTTGGCGCTGTTTTGGTAGAACAGTTGTTAAAATAGTAAACAGATTAATTAGAGTTTTTGATCTACATGAAAGTTGTAGATAATTGTCCAATGGTTCTGTAGGATCTGAGAACGCGCATTTTGGTTGAGTAAAACAAAAGTTATGAAATTTGGAAGACCGCTGTTCCGAAGCGGACAGACCGACTTTCTGTGCTAAATACGGAGGGTTAGATGATTTAATTAGAAGTCTTCGTAATCTAAGAAAATGCGGAGAATCTTATAAAGAATCCAGAATGGGTTGGTTTGTGGTGATCGGACTTTCGAGTCAAAAGTTACGCTCTTTTTAGTAACCGGACAGCAATGGGTAGTTTTTCGATACCGGCGTAACGTGGTATATTCGGGGACGTGTAGGAGCGATGTATATTGATTGTTATTCGTATGATGCTGTAGCTTGTATTGAGATGTGTGTATTTAATGTAGGAGAAGCGTCGTACTTGTTGCCATCTTCGAGTCAAATCGTGCGTCGCAACTAGTAAAGGCAAGTGCATGGTAGACAGCGATCAATGATCGATCAACTTTTTTTATCTTCTATTACCATTATTGTTGTGCTTTTATTTGATTTAATTGCAAACAATGAATTGGTATGTTTATATCTTTGTTGATGAGCATGATGGAAAGTTGGATATGATGTTTATGATGGAGTTTGCATGTTTGCATTCATAAGCATCTTTGCATAAGAGAAGGTGATCATGATTGATCACAACTCCACGGGAGTGGAGGAGGTCCCCGATCCTTATGGAGGAACGGGCTTGAGAGTGAATGTTGTCGCGAGCATTCACTCACGCTATACCGATATCTGTGAAAAGAAGTGCATGTGGACATATAGAATAGAGTTGCATTGATACTTGAGATTGATGAATGAGAATGCTAATAGAAGTGCATGTGATGATAATGAAGTTATTGAATGCCGTTGATTTATTATTGTTCGTTGTTTATGGATGTATTTGCTGAGTCGTGGACTCACCCTTGCTCTATTGTTGTTTTTAGGTGATCTTCGAGCATGCCGTAATTGAGAGCGAGTAGAGCACATGGACAACACATGATCATTCGCCATAATAATCTATCATTCAATATTGGTTTACACTTGGACATGTTAGTTATTGAATAATGTTTAGTAAATCATTTGGACTAGACTATTTGCTTAATTAATTTGGATTCGTTGGTTGATGCTGCTTTGGATTATTTACTTGGTTATAATTTCCTTTGCTTATTTATTGTCGCTTGATCCATATTTACATGTTCTTTGTGATCCTTGGTTATGTTTATTGATGATTTCTTGATGTAATTTTATAGTGTGTCGATAAATATCAGTGTAAAGTGTAGTGTGGTGGCATTCTAGGCTCAGTGTTGGGCTGGGGTGTTACACCCATGCCTGTGCCTTCTAGCACAGGGACCTCAAGCCCACACTCCACGAGTGTGGGGACCTCTTGCCCGTCTAATACATGACGGGGACATCAAATATATCAATGCTTGGCTACCACGTAGTCCAAGACTCAAGGATAGTGTAATGATGCACATGAGCCACTACACTTAATCAACATATGCATATAACAACAACTGTAGGTCTATGAATAACAATTCACATTCACAAGCATTAACATTCCATGAATACTAACCAACATATGCATGTAACATCAACAATAATGCTATAAATAAGAATTCACAATCACAAAGCATTAACATTCTGGAATACCAATCAATATATTCTACCCACTACTGTACTCACACCCCTACCTGAACAATTTAATAACCACACTAAGGGGGTGTTTTAGAGTATACAAAATTATATAAAAAAATTATATAATTATCTACACTCCCTAGCGCAACCCAAAACATCGTTTCCCATTAACATTGTTCTGTCACAAAATAGGGCAGTCCTCTTCTAAAAATCGTATCTTTTCTTCTGTTTACTCAAAAATAGTGTTCTTAGACTTTATAGAAAGCTTACAGAATTACCCACATTAATCTAGTTGGTCAGCTTCCCTAATTTTGTCATTTACTATTTTTATCAAATAGCTTATTACGACTGCTAGAATCTAATAACAGATATTCTGGACAGCAAAACTAAAATATTCATAACTTTCAGTACGTTTATCCAAAAATTATGTTCTTTAGCTCTCTGAAAACCTTGTGAAATAACCTAAAATATTCATGTTGGTGAGATCCTCTAATTGTTTGATTAACTAATTATTATCATCCAATTAATACAACCTACTAGAACCTTGACATAACTCCTGGACAGCAGTGTGGTAAAATCCATAACTCAAGATCCGTTCATCCAATAGACATGATCTAGGATTCTATGAAAAGCTAAAGGCGTTACCCAAAAATATCTAAGAGGTGACCAGGGAAAAATTTGCATTTACCAACCCTAAATCTACAACGCACTACAATGTGTCTACCCCGATCTGGTACCCGAAATCAAACGTATAAGTATTACTCTAAATCATGGAAAAACAAAAACACCAATGAATACCTCACTGAAACCCGCTGAACTCCCCGCGATAACCTTCTCTTCTTCCCTTCTTCCCTTTCCTTCTTTCTTCCTCTCACTTCCTCTTCTTCTCTTGAATTTGGCCGGCAGCACCAAGGGCAAGGAGAGGCACTAGGGGGCACAAGGGAGAAGAGGCACTGCAGCCGTGGCGATACTATAGCAGTAGCGGTGGTACTGTAGCAACTAGGGTTTTGGTGACTTGATCCCCCCTCCATTGCCTTCAAGTGGGCCGCCGGCCTCTCATGGGCCTTGGGCCTCTAAGGCCGGCTCTTTCCACCAACCGACTATAGGTTGGTGGCCTAAAACTCTCTCAAAAATTGAGTTTTAACTACTACATTCAAATTTTTTAATTCAAAACTATTGATATTTAAGCGGAATATGACAGAAAGGATGGTCGAAACTAAGAGGATGGTCGAAACCGAAAAGATGGTCGAAACTAAGAGGATGGTCCAAATCGAAAGGATGGCCGAACCTGAAAGTGTGGTTGAAACCAAGAGGGTGGTCAAAACCGAAAGGACGAGGAATAAGAACGGCCGACAGGAATTCGGTCCAAACAGAGAAAATAAATTTGATTATGTTTTGACTTTAAATACTAGAAAACCCTATTAAACTAAATTTGAATTAATTGAAGTTTGATTAATCCATATTAAATTGTTTTTGTTTTCTAAAATTCCAAGTTAAACTTTAGCAACTTCAATAAAAATCAAATGGTTATTTTTATTTTTGATTTTTTTTTCAAAAAGCCATGAAAATAGGGACGTTACATGTATGTGCTATGAAGTTTTGGAGATGTTGGACCCTCTTGTTCCCCTTCAAGAAACTTTTTTGCAAAGCGACTTTGCCAATATCCGTGTACAGTATGTGCATAGACTAGTTACTAATTATGACTAGCGGGTTAGTAGTTGACTTTGTTTTACAAAATTATCTTGTTCATTTCATGCTTTTGTTTTTTCCTTGGTCTGTTTTATTTATAATTGCTAAATGTTTTTCTGTAGGTTAATGGGGTATAAGATAGACAAATGTGGCTTGCAATATGCTGTTGTTAAGAAATCTCTGGCCTTTTTTTTCTTCTCTGATGACAAGGTGGTGTTAAGAAGACGTGTTGGATAGTCTAGTTTCCCATGTTTTGGAATGTATGTGAAGGAGGAGTGTGATCTGATGTAAATGTGCAATTGCCTGTGTCCTGTTATACTTTTTTTCTAATGTAGTGCTATAATGGGTCTATATTCTCCTTGCTTCAATGTTCGGTAGGCTTTACTTTTAGCTTCATTGTCTATTATTCTTGTGCATCTAAATTTGTTTTTAATATTCCTTTATAAATTAGTTCTTGTATTGCCCATAGTGTCGTATATCATGTAAGCACCATATGGTCGAAATATGTAAGTTATTCTTCTTCTTGTCTATATCTGTTACCTTACTTTTTCTCCTCATTTTAGCTATATTTTCAAAATTGAAGCTCCTGCTATACGCCATGAGGCCCATATAACTAAGCAAGTAGCCAAGTACGCAAATTAAGGTTAAAATGATTAAAATGTATAGTGAGATGCAGTAGTGTTCACATGAAAATTCACTAACTACATTGAGAAGATCATGCATGGAATTCCCAAGTAATATTTGTTTCCTACATCATCCATCTATAACTGAAAATCTGATATTTATATTTTCATCTTCTCTGAATCGATTCCCGTTTCTACAAGTTTTTGCTTCTTGCTTGATTTCTGAAGGTTTGCTTGATGCAAACCCATTTTTTCACCTGTCCATGCAATCATTACCGACATGTTTTGGATTTTTTTAATCAATTGGTGTTGATAGTTAATTTGTAGATATTCGTGAAATTTTGAATGGGCACTACGAATTTGTGACATTTTGTTTTCTTAGTTGCTGCTCTCTTCATTTTTTCCGTAGGTACAGTGTCTAGGTGTTGTTTTGGGCACCTTTGAGTGTTGTGTTCATGACTACCACATTGGTTGCAGGTAATTGTCTGCTTACTCATCTTGAACTGTTCCACTGTTGTCCTTTTTCCTGCCAACCGTGAGAGGTCTTCACTCAGTTGCAAGCTTCTAGATACCGGTTGTGTCGCCCAACATGTCAGTCGATATGTCGCTACGAGTCAATAACCGAAACCAATAAAACATGTTATTTCAATATGTCGGGAAGGTTTATGTCAGCCGATATTTCCAGACAGGTCACCCGATATGGCCAATATTTCACCTGATATATCGGTCCTGCATGGCCTATGTGATACGGAAAATCATAATTAGGTAATTACTAGATCAAATTATGAAACCAATGCATAATCTCCTTCATAATGTTATTTTCTTGTCTAAATGAAAAAATTTCTTAATAATGATGTCTTCTTGTTTTCCAATAGTGATAATATGATATATTTATTACCTCAAAGCCCAGTGGTATTTGCTCTTTCACTGCTCCTTTCTGTATGTTCTCACCTTTCTTTCATGTCCTGCCGGTACATGCTCTTTCACTACTCATCTGCCAGGCAAGAACTTTCAACAAACACATATAAAATTTGTAGTTTTATGTCAGTTGCAAAATCATTAAAATGTACAATTACTTTTTTTTAGCATGATGCAAAATCAGTATAATGTTTATATTGATGTGTTTCTGTACTTAGCAAGAATTAGGCTTCTGTTATGAATCTTGTCATCTTGCTTGGTAGATTTGTCTATGTTAATCATTTTTCCATGTTTTGATTGATTACACCAAGCCATAGTCTCTTTGATATTTCAATGCCTTAATCTACATGATTCAAGACTTCCTCTATATCAACTTGACTTGCATATACAAAAATATTGTGCATAAATTCCTAAATTTGCTGACTTGCAAGTCAACATGATTAAAATTTCACTATTACTTGTTCTGCAATTTTAGTTCATCTGGCGCGTAAATTCTATTTGTTTCTACCATTATCATGTTTTAAGGGCAAAATACTATATGAAAATACATTACCGACATCAACTTGCGCAACATTTAAAATAAATTCTCAGTGTTAAGTGCTCTGTAATTTTAGTTCATTATTTTTGAAAGTTTTATTTCTTTCTACAATTATATGTTTTAATGGGAAAAATACTCAAGGGAAAATACGTGATAGATATCTACTTGCATATGAATTTTCACTATTAAGAATTATGTAATTTTAGTTCAATGGGTGTGTAACTTCTATTTCTTTCGACCATTTGTATGATTAAACAGAAAAAATACTCTTTGAAATTACCTAGCAGATCTTCCACAAATTTTGAATTAAAATTTCTATCCTAAGTATTGTACAATTTTATTTCAATGGGTGAGTAACTTTTATTTGTTTCTACATTTAATTTGATTTGAAAGGAAAATAATCTCTAAAATTACGTGGCCGATTCTACTTGCACACTATTTGAATTAAAATTTCAGAATTTAGTATTGTGCAAATTTAGTTTGTGGGTTTTGTAACTTATATTTATTTTTGCACTAAATTTTCTTTGAAAAGAACATTAAGCTCTAAAATCACCTGACATATTCTACTTGCACACCATTTTAACTAAAATTTCAGTGTTACGTATTGTGCAAATTTAGTTCGCGTGGTGTGTAACTTATTTTCTATGTCGATGTTAGCTCTCTTTATGAACATGAAGTCTAACTGATGGTTGACAAGGAGTATTATCTGTTAAATTCCAAACCGACAAAAAAACTTGCATACCATTTTTATGAAAGTTTTAGTGGAACATGTTGTGTAATTTCAGTTCTATGGATGTGCAAGATCTTATTTCTAGTTCAATGGGTTAGTACATCTAATCAAGTATGTGTAGATAAATTATTGCTAGAGGAATACCTATTTTTTTGTTTGGGTTTACCCAGGATATGATTTGTTTTTGTCTAGGATAAAGTGATATCTATTTCACAAAGTTTAAGGGTTTTGTTCTATCTAGTGGTTCACCAAATTCAAGATTGTTTCTATCCATGTATAGCAAATTTATTTGTATCAGTAATTATTTGTGGTTCACCAAGATATTGAATGCCTACTTGTGTGTTACAATAGGATCATTTGTGCATTGAGGCAAAATGGTGTCTGAAATTCTACTTTATGTACTCTATTGAGCAATTATAGTAAGCGTATCATGCTGAGTTTGTTTTTGATGGTCACAGCCCATTAGCCTCCTCTATTCATTACATGTGCATATAATTTCTTAGATCATGCAATGTGTTCTAATCATCCAGTGGTTTGCTAGTTGAGTAGGCCAGTGTGTTCCAAGCTTGTTTAGGGCAGCTAGGACGACTTCTGCTGAAGAGAATTGCCTATGCAAGTATGTTACTTGTGCTCTGTGTTAAAAACAACATTACAATGATGAACAAGACACCAAGGATCTTTTTGTTCAATAATATGATAAGGCCCCAAGAATCATTTTGGGAAGAGCATGACGAAGTATGTTACATGTGCAAAGGACATCAATTCTTTGCTTGGATTAGAATGTTTAGCACCTTTGAGGTTTTCTTCCGTCGATTAACTTTTCCTTGTTTCTGTCGTCTTATCCTTTTCTCTCTGTCTCCCTTGTGATCCGTCACATTCGTGTGATCTCTTCTTCCTTTATTTTTGTCCAGTTTTGTTCTTTGTCCCCATCCATCTTTCCTTTCCTGGAGATGGGGATGGGAAGGAAGCCTGACAAGTGGCGTATTGCTGATTTTTTTTCTCTTAATGTCACCTACCTTGGTATCGGCCCAACCATAGAGGCTAGAATTACCCAGTGAGCCCAATGTCCGTATAAATAAGGGCTTATTTGTCTCGGTATTAGTAGGGGTTCACCAATCAATTCTTTGCATTTATAGTTAGAATAACTATTTGTTTCGGTCTCTGTTTTTGTTCTATAGAGTTGCTGGATATGTGTGTTAAGTACTTCATGTAAGAAGTTCATGCAAGGACTACATTAATTAGGTCCAAGGTAGATCATGTATAAGTGAGTTTCGATCCCAGAAGATCATATATAACCCGTAAGAATTTGTTAGTTGAGAGCTCCCTACCAGTGAGTTATAAATATGAAGTTGTCAGAAATATGGAAAGTACCTACCTGCTTAAAAGTTACAGTTCACATGTACTTAAATGACTGTGCTGGCTTTTGCATAATTTATACGGCTTTGAACAACAATTTTTTAAGTTTGAAGAAGCCATTCAATATTTGTTTATCCATGTAAATAAGCTCAATTCACTGAATTTGTCACCATAAAATTGTTAATAAGCAAGATTGTTCATAAAGCTTTTTTTACCGTGTATTGTGTTTACGGTCTTATATCATATTCAGTGCCTATTTTGTGTTCTCATACTGTATTGTGTAATCTATTAGATTATGTGCAAATGATATCATCAGAATTTGTTAAATGAATGTCATCTTTTTTGCCAGAAGCAACTAGTAGGAGATATCAGAATGTGCAGTATAGCCCACACAAAACAACCCAACTTAATTGGAAACTACAGAACACATCCCATACAAAACAAAGGCCTAAGTGCCTAACTAATACAGTTAATGGGTCGAAATTCAAAATTTGCGGGCCTGTTAAAGTCCACAATGCAAACACATAAACAACCCAATACAGAAACTTGCGGTGTGCATTGGATCAAAATCCTACGGCCAAGAAAGGTAACTGAAATTTAAGAAAATTTCGGTGGCCTATTCAATGGACCGTCCCTATTTATAAATACATAGTTTACTTTACGATAACATTTGATGAACTGATAATTGCTTAACAGTCATCCTTTTACCCTATTTTTAGCATCAATGGTGCATCTCTAGCATAAAATTTCTAGCTCCGCACGATCTGTGCAGTGTAGCAAGGGGGTGATATGCAGAGAGTGCCACAATGGTTTCCAGCTGAGGACGATTACTAGTCTGAAGAAAAAGACCGCTCAAAGTCGGCATCCATGAGGGCGCCCGCCATGACATGGACAATGGACTCGTCACTGATGATATCGACGCACTCCGATCGCACGCCGTTGACGTCGAGAGCCCCGTCCACGTCCCTCCAGGCATAGATCTTCAGTCCAGACACCGAGTCCAGGAGGCGCACCGGCTCGTGCAGCGGCACGTCCACGGCGCGCAGGCGCCGAGGAACGGCGGAGAAGCCGAGCACGCGGGAGACGACGGCGTAGGTGTGGCTGGCCTCCCCCTCGGCGACGCTGTCGTTGGGCCGCAGCTTGAGGACACGGCGGAAGGACTCTGGCGAGGGCACGAAGACGGTGAAGGCGAGGTTCTTGGGGAGCATGGACACCATCATGTCGCCGAACTCCCCGAGGCTCGTCGCGCCGCAGTGAGAAGAATGCGAGGACGGGGATCTTGTGTCGACGAAGCGGGATGGTGCCAATGAGGGAGGAGTGGAGAGGAGCACGAGGACGAGGACGATGATGAGTAGGGTCACCGCGAAGGCGACGGCGAGGCCGGCGAGGAGGTGCCGTTGCGGGAGCAGCAGTGGCTTGAGCGGGAAGGGCCTCTTCCTCCTCCTTGTGGCCATCATATTCATGTGATGTGATGACTGAGTTGTAGTGTTGTTGCTTCTTGCTTGGTCTGTCCTGCGGCTGCTGCATATTGATGACTGAATCACCGAGCAGTGTGCGTCCGCTCGATCGCACTGATCATCTTTCGGAATCACGGGGTTTTCCAAATCTTTTGATAGACCAGAGGGCAAGGGGCGAGGACGAGAGGCAGACGGCGTGGGGAATCTTCGTACCGTGCAGCCGTGCTCCGTTCCCGATACTTTTGGCCCCGCCCCCGGCACCGGCCCCCCGCCGTCGGAAACGGGACCTGTAACGTACGTTACTAGTAACGTTTGACGAGAAACAGTCATGGGGAGTTTTTAATGGCAGCTGCAGGTACTCCTGTTAACTTGCAGGACGCTCATCGATCTGAAATCATGGCCACGTACTGCTCATGCTCTTCAGGTTAGCCGGGATATGGGTATCTCTCGTGTCATTCTGGAAACTGGTGCCTTGAACCTGCGGGACGCGCACCTTGACGATGAACCAGATGATGCCCCTAATGGAGCGTTGATCCATGATGCTAGATTATCTATTCTTTTAGATTTTGCTGAGGTTCAGGCTGTGTTCAGCCCTAGGGGCAGTGCTCATGAACTGCAAAGTTTGGAGCGTCTTTGTTTGGAAACGTTGAGCACGCTTGTTTGGCTTGACGACATTCCGGAGTTCTGTATGTAAATTGGTGGCGGGCGATTTGGTCGGACAACTGAATTAATGGAAGTGGTGTATTTACGCGATTAGATTTGTTTTAAAGTTTATAGTATCAAATAATATAATTTAGGTGTTTGAAAATATATTTATATATATTGTATGTTATTTAGATTTTTAAGACAACGTAAATATTAGAAATTACAGTGGAAACTTGAAGAAAAATACAACTTGAGAAATGTAATCAAAGTATGAGTTTTGATGGAAGAAAATCATTGAACATAATAAATTATTGGGGTTATTAGAAACGTAACAACTCTCCATCATGCATGGATCATATAGCTGCATACCCCTATTCTTTCTCAATTAATTGCTTTTTCCAAATGTATAAATGCACATGTCCCTATATTTAATATCAAGCAATACGTTGATTATGTGTGCGGCAAATCATCTTATTAGTTTACATGGAATTAGAGCACCATGCTCACGCATATACCGATACACCATGGGTAATCTACTTTGAATTTATCATCCCTCACACGCCAGTTGCCCTACCGATCTGTGTGTCTTCTAACTCCTTTCATCACCACAACTTTTCTACTTCAACCTTCAACAGCAAGCTTAATTCTTGACCGATCACTCTCAGCTACTATCACTTCTAATGTGTAATACTCTACCACATAGTTATCTTCTACTTATGTTCAATTATTGCTTATGATCATCATTGTGACATCAACACGTATACACATTCAACCGTTGCCGATCCCTGTCGGGGACACCGTCACGCTCTCTACGGTGGGGTGGCCCTAAGCCTATTCCCTACGGTTGTGCCATCTCTACTCCGAGCTCTTTGCTCCCCCTTCTTGTGCATGTTTGTGCTTCTATTTGTGCAGATGTATGCATGTATATAAACATCATGATGTTATACATACTCGGTTTCTTCTTCTCCCATGTCGGGCACTCCTTTTCTTTGACGTTAACCAATTCAACATTGTGGTTTCCCCACTAATTGCGGCAACCTTCCATTTTCACCGATGTTGGCATATCTGTTTTAGTCGTTGTCCAACGACATGGAGAATCTTCTCGCTATCGCCGGTGACGTCGTACCACTCACTAGCGATGGCACGTTCCTAACAACCCAATGCCCCCCATATCGTCCATAGCTCGCCTTCAATGCAAAGCTAAACTCGTCGTCGCGACCCCTGCCTCCTTCGACTTTGGTCTTTCTCTTCAATGGCTCCGCGCGAGCAGCATGATATTGTTCTTGTTGAACAGCTAAGGTGAGCAGTATGACACTATCCTCATCTCCACCGTCGTTACCCCGACTTTTTAATTCTACGTCGGTCAATGTCTTCTTGCATGACCAATCGACGCCATTTGCACTCTTAAGTGATCTCATTTGACACCATTTGTGTTATCTATGTTATAACTTTTAATTTCATTCAAAAATTCAATTATTTTTTATTACAGTTTGTATAAAAATCAAAATGTTCATTTTATTTAATTTATTTACAATTTTAGTTATTTATAATTTTTTTACTTCAGAGTTCGTTTGGAAATCAAATTGTAATTTTTTTTTTATTTTTTATTCCGAATTTCAATTGTTATTTTTGCAATTTGTATACAAATCCAACTGCTCTTTTTTTCTTTAATATTTTATTCTGAATTATAGTTATTTACAGATTTTACTTTGAAATTCATATCAAAATTAATTACTAATTTTCCTTCATTTTTTATTCTGAATTTCAATTACTTTTGGCTGGAATTCGTATACAAATCGAACTAATATTTTTTGTTTAATTTCTATTCCTAATTATATTTATTTATGGTTTTTATTTAGGAAATTATATGGTAATTAAATTGCTAATTTTATTTATTTATTTTTGTTTCTAATTTTTGTTTTTTTGTTGGAATTTGTATACAAATCTAATTACTAATTTTTGTTTAATTTTTATTGCAAATTATATTTAAATAGAATTTTAATTATGAATTCATATGGAGATCAAATTGCTAATTTTATGTTATTTTTTATTCCTAATTTTAGTTATTTTTTATTGGAATTTGTATACAAATATAATGGCTAATTTTTGAGTTTTTTAATTATATTTATTTAGGATTTTACTTATAGTTCGTATAGAAATCAAATCGCTAATTTTATTTTATTCTTTATTCTGAATTTCAGTTATTTCTGATTGTACTTGGATGAACTCTTTATTTTAATGTAGAATGTTATAATCTGGACCAACCGCGATCAATGATGTTGATCTTTCCCTTTTTTCCTCCTATTAATGTGGTATTTTTTTTCTTTTTCTTTGCTTTAATAAGATAAGGGTATAACTAGTGCCCAGACATACGATGGAAAACTTTCCATCGTACGCCCCGATGCAACATCAGTGGAACTTGTGCAACAATTGTAATCAACACATGCAACAAAATGCAGAATAACAATGGAAAATACCGAGAAAAATTGAAAAAAGAATATCACATTCTCACCAAAAGAAGAATGAAAACCCTGAGTATATGACTTAGCTAGGTGCTAAAACAAGATCAGAAACCCCGAACAAAAAATTTACGACCATACGACAGTGCAACATTTGGAAACAATAGTGAAAATATTTTAAAATTATTCGTGCAATAATAGAATTAAATGTTCGCAACAAAATTGAGAATTGCATACTCTACTGCAACAAAAAAAAGATGATTGTGCGTAATACAATTTTAGAAAGTTGATGCAACATTTAAGAAGACACATTGCAACAAAATAAAACACTTCGTGCAACAAGTGAGAAAAGCTACTGCAACAAATCGACTTGCAACATGCATACCAAACAAGGAGGTGAGGATTGGGTGTCACCGATGAGCCAAACTCAGAGGAGGGTCGAGGAGGAGGTAGTGCACTACCACAGTCTCCAACGTCCTAGCCGAGAAGCACGTCGGATGTCGAGCCCAAACTTTGGTTCTTGGTGATCTCCTCCTGCTACCGGCTCATCGGGGAAGGAGGAGGAAGGGAGCGGGGGATGGGGAGGCGGGGAGATCCCACAGCGCCATACCTCGTTTACCCACAACACCACTCTCGAGAGACCATGCCCCGGTAGAAGTAGCTCCTGGCGGTGGAGCACATGACGCCACAGGAGCTAGCGGAAGCCACGGCGGAGCTCGATCGGGAGCTGGTGGGGAGGAGAGTGTCGGGATGGGAATGCCGGGAAGAGGTACCGAAGGAGGAGGAGGATCACCTGGGAAGAAGGGTACCGAGGAGTAGATTGTTGCGGTTGCAGCTAGGGATGACAACGCGGCCATTCCCTAGTGGGGAGTGGTGGAACATCCCCGTCCGCGAGAGAAGGAAAAATCTATGTTCCCCGTCCCCATCCTTGGGGGTCATTCTCCCCTGTTCCCCGTCCCTATCAGGTTATCGGGGCCTCATAGGGACCCAGACCCAAAAAATAGATCCCCACTCTAGATCCCCATCAATCTACATTTTGGAGTAGAAGTAGAATCTACAATCTGGATATCTAAGCTCGTATAGTCATATACCAATATGCAGATTTACATTTTGGACTCATCTAGAGTAGTAGTCAATCAATCTAGTCATACAATCTTGATATACAATCCATCAATCTACATTCTGGAGTATAATCTTAGCTCATATACTGATATACAACCTGGATCTACAATCTACAATCTACAATCTGGATATCTAAGCTCATATACCAGAATCTACAATCTAAGATCAAATACCAGAAGTATGGTAGATATACAACCTGGATCATCAACATTACAACCTACAGAAAACAGATATACAACCAACAGAAGTTCTAAGTGGATGAGTGGTTGTCTAGTTGACTAACCGAAGGAGGAAGAGACCGTCGTCACGTCAGCTGTTGGGGAGGAGGAGGCCGGCGTCGGTTGCTGGGGAGGAGGACTGGAGGAGGTCGGCATCGGGCGTCGGCTCTTGGCTGTTGGTAGACCTGTTCAAACGCCGGTCGCCGAAGCTTGGTAGGGCTTGAAAAGCACAGTCGCATAAGCAAGCGAGCCGAGCCAGACCCGACTGAAAATCACTTTTTTAATTTAAATACATTATTTTAATCATTTTTGGAATAAAAAGTATTATTTAATTCATTTCCAGGATTAAAAATAGATTTTCATTTTTTAGTTGTGTTTATTCCAGATTCCGGGCCGTCGGGCTTCTTTCGGGCCGAATTCCAATCCCAAGCCCGGCCCAAACAGTGTCGGGCTTGGTCCAAGCATGCGAGCTGGGTCGCCCATGAACAGATCTAGATGTTGGGGAGGACCGGAGAAGGACCGCATCAGGTGTTGGATGAGTAGCAGGAGCAAGGGAGGACCGAGGATCGGAGGAGCAGCGGCCACCAGGACTACGCCGACTGCGGGAGCAAGGAAGGGGAATTGGGGGTAGTGGCTGGGCGCCTGGGAAGTGCCGAATGGGATGGGATGCTAGGGTTATTGCCTGGGAAGTGACACTACTACAGAGAGGGCCATCACAGATGGCTCGAAACCGTCATCACAGATGGTTTTTGTTGGACCGAAACGGCGACTAGAGGGGGGTGAAGAGGAGCACGATCTCTTTTTCACCAAGATCAGATTCAACACGATTTTCACTCCAATAGCTATGAGAGCTATGAAGATCAATATACAAGCATAGCGGAATACTTGTATTGAATCCAATCAAAGCCCCGAAGCAAAACAACCAAAAAACATAAAAACTCAATCTGCCATAAGATGGGCGGTCTGACCTCTGAGATTGGTGGTCGACTTTTACATGGGGTGGTCTGACCTCTCAGATGGTCGGTCTGACCTCCAGCCTGATGAACAACAAAATCAGCCCGAAAAACGAAGTTGTAAATAGGTGTAACTTTTGATTTACAACTCCAAACTCTATGAAACTTGGAACACACCTTCTCTAGGATATTAGGAACCTATTCCAATCAAAGATCGTGAAGATCCTTGGCAAGGATGGTTCAAAATCGAGTCAAAACGAAAACTAGATCCAAAACCTTGCTCATGGGTTAGAGATGATCAAGATAATCCTAGATGAGTTCCCACATATCACAGTAAGCAAGATTGGGGACAGAAACCAACAGAAAACTTACGAATCAAAGAAAGCCCCAAAATCACAAAATAGAGAGTAAGAACGAAAAGTGACTCATCTCAAGAAAACTTGCATAGATTGATTTGTGATTGTTGCTGGTTTACAGCCACTCCAACATTGAGGACAAAACTCAATACACGAGCACACAATCAATCTTCTCTTCAAAAATCCTAACTTCTCCACTCCATAATCTCAAAAACAAAACTAGGGTTTCAAAATAAGCAAAAGGATTAAGGAGGTGCACAGCACCCTCCCATATTTATAGTGGAGGATAACCTTCTAGAAGAGTTCCTATTGGGCACTCGTTAAGCCCACACACAAACGGGTTTAACTCACACACGCATTTTAAAATATCGTCTTCATCTTCTCTTGACCTAAACCGCTTCTACTTGCGTCGTCTTGCGCCGCGGTTTAGCCAAAAGCAACAAAGGAGGTATTTTAGTGATATTACCAAAATACCCCTTCTCAATCCTTCTCCAAAGACCGAGTCCAATCTTCATGAAGCAGTTCCATGCTTCTCCACGTGTAGGTTGATCAACGGCTCTCATCATGTCGGAAAGTCTCTCCCATCCAACTCCCACAGAAACCACCATGGCACTTGCACCGACGTCCCCCGCGCCGCTTGATGCAACCCGTCGCACCGAACTTCCCGTTCGGTCATACTTGTCTATTTTGCGCCACGCTTGAATCCAATGACTTCACCCGGCACCATTGATCGTTTTGAACCCCAGCTCTCAAGCCTAGTCCCGATCATCCTCGCCGTTGACCGTCGTTGACCTCCAAACAACCTGCACAACAATAGACCAAGAAATCGATTCCGGGAAAAAGTTCTTCGCAACTTGACCCACGTTAGTCAAAACATGCATTACACAACACATATGCACTGAAACTCATGAACTTGACTCAACAAACAAACATCGCCACTATAAGGGCCGATGATACAAGTGAAAACATTTCAGACCGACATTCAATGCCGGTCTGACCGCCCTCTGGCTGGTCTGACCGCCGGCCTGGCCGGTCAAACCACCCAGCAGGGACTTAGCCGATTTTCAGCCCCTGAAAACCGAAAGCTCTCTGGAAATTTCAAACGAATAGAACTTTTGACTGGAGACTCCAAAACTTATGAGACCAAGTGTATTAGAATCTCCTCTCTTGCCTACACCACCTATTTTTGGCCCAGCTCCAAAATCCACTTTTTATATCCGGCCGGTCCGACTACCGCTAAGGCCGGTCTGACCGCTCCAGACCGGTCTGGCCACCAGGGGTGGTCGGTCAGGTCGCCATTGGCCGGTCTGAACACCGCTCTGGCCGGTCAGACCGCTTATGGCCTGACAGAACTGACACTTTGCCAAAAATGTGTGATTCGACAAACTTTTAACGTCATTGCCAATTGTAACATCATCATAAGATTATGAGCATATCCCCATGATATCCACAGTTTTTGAACCGTCTGAATTTATGTGTCTATGATAACATATAGTTATCACAAACGGTTTGTGAGCCGTCCGTGAAAAGTCACAACACAAACGGCTTTTTAAACCATCTGTGAAGGCCTCCTATCACAGACAGTTTCCACCAAAAACCATCTGTGATATGTAGGATAGCTGCCAGGAGAGTGTGTGAGGTTCGATGAGGTTAGTCGTGGCTGCTGTCTCATCCTCCTCATGCTGCATGTACGATCCCCCAAAAAAATCATGCTTCGTGATGGGTTTGATTGCTTTCCTAGGCATACTCGTTGTCTTCTTCAAAGCAACTGCACTTATCAGAGGCGATTCTGTTAATAACCGTGTGTGATACACATGATAGACGATTCTAATTACAAATCGTATGTGATAAATACACATCACAGACGGTTCTTGTTAATAACTGTCCGTGATAATTATATATCACATACTGTTGTAGTTTATAACCGTCTGTGATACATATCACAGATAGTTTATCCCACTAAACCGTCTGTGATAATTCTATAGCCAAAAAGTGTTCGCACGCCAACATAAGTAGGGTCAATCCTGAGCTTTCTCATCTTCTTCTAGTACTTGAGCTTAGCTCTTTCTCCTTCTGGTCTCACCTCACCTCATCTCCTCCTCTTGAGTGAGGGTCATATGTCTGAGGTGTCGAGCTCACCGAATCGGAGGGCCCTAGCGCTAGCCACTGCTAGACGGGTGGATTGCCCTAACTGCCGTGTGCAAGCAAATGTGTTCTAGGCCAACACTGAGGGAAATACTGGTCGGTGTTTTACAAATATCCTTATTTCTCAGTAAGTAAACTTGAGTTTGATTTCTTGCGGTTTGGATGTTTCTCCAGTAGCTATGAAATGTGTGTGCTGTTTTGGCGTTTGTACGGTTCTGTAGGCTGGAGGATGTTAATTTTTCTAGTGAGCAGGCACCATGGACAGAGCAAGGGGGCGTAGCAATACAAGGCAAAGGATGGATCCTGGGCTGGAGCAGAGAATGGAAGTTGTGCTGGAGCAGAGGCTAAACATGCTAGAGTTGAAGATGGAGCGCATTCTGGACCATATCAAGTGGTTGGAGAAGATTGTGTATCATTGTTATAATTTATGACATATTTATGAAGTACATAGTTTCTTGTAGTAGTATGCAAAAATAGACTTTATTCATATCACAGACAGTTCCAACAACAAACCATCTGTGATACAAAATTATCACAGACTGCTCTTGCTAAGAACCGTCTGTGAATTATTACAGACAGTTATATTTAAAACCCGTCTGTGATATTTATTAATGTCACAGACGGTTATTAACATGAATCGTCTGTGATATTACTACTTCACAGACGGTTTTTACCGCAGCCAGTAACACAGACGTGCGCTAAACCAAAACCGTATGTGATTGCATTTAACACTAACGGTTCCGAGGAACCGTATGTGATGAGGTGTTCAGTATAGCCCCTTTTGTAGTAGTGTGGGAATGCCGAATGGGACGTGCGGTAGACCGGCTACGCCGGTAGCGGTAGTAGGCTAGTTGGCTAGTGGCCCATATGACCATATGTCATTGGGTTATCGGGGCTCATGCGGGTAACGGAGATGGAGAGTAGGGAAATAGCCCTGATTCTGCTTCACCAGATGAAGAATTATTATTTTTATATATTAGTATCTTTGTAGGAGAAGAAATAGTTATATATATATATATTAGTATCCCTGTAGGGGAAGAAATAGTTTTAACCCCGACCTCTAATGCATGAATTTTCTTTAGCAGAACTGGGAATGAGTCCATTACCATCCCAAGTTACAATGGAGATATGTTGCTTATGCTTCGTCAGTTGGAAAGTGTAGGGGCAACAAAGCACGTGGCCGCATGGGGAGTCACGTAATATCATAGATAGATAGATAGAGTCTTCCCTGTTAAAAAAGAAGATGAAAAAGTAACTTTGACCAGAAGCGTAACGTACGAGGGCGGGGTAGGCGCGTCAGGCGAGATGGGCTGGACGACGCAGGTGTGAGTGTTAGACGGGTCGGCCGGGTGGAGCACAAGGCCCGGCCGCCCAGGAAATTGTACCATCCGGGAAATGCTTACTTTCGACAATTTTGGCCTGGGTTGATTGCTGATTGTAGAGAAAAAATATCATAGATTGAAAGGTTTACGGTTGTTCCGGGTGTTCTAACAAGCACATCCTGGAATTCGTTCGATCAGAAGATATCATAGTAAGTAACCTCAAATGACGCATATAAATAACTCTATGTAAGGGCACACTTGGCTGAACCCCTGCCTTATCCATCTACTCGGCTACTCGCTACCAGAACACGCACTTCCCATGACAGGAAAAGGGTGTAAAGGATCAAGAAGCCTAGCATGGACTTGAGGCCAATGTGACGTGTACAGTGCGTTATTGAAGGCATAGGCCATGCTGATCAGCCGATGGGAATGAAGAAAGAACTTGCAGCTGCCACTTGTACATATCATTTGCCTTCAGAGTTACGTATCTTTCGGTCGCTACTACAAAAAAAAACAACAACAAAAAAACATGATATTTTATCACAAACGGTTGATAGAAATCGTCAATATTAGATACAATCATAGACAGTTTTAATTTAATGACTGTCTGTGAAGAGGTAATATCACATACGGTTCTGATTGAAAACCGTCCGTGAAATATCACATAAGATTTTTTTTTTAAACCGTATGTGATGCGTTTTGCTCGCACGTTTATTCAACTCCTCACTTCTCTGTCCATCCGGTGCAGTGTAGCTCCTCAACAGAGTCTTCTTCTCCATGTCTGGCGCTATGGTAGCCACGGGAGATCTCCAAGCCCGGTGAATCCCTTGCCACTCCGTGCTTGGTTTGAGTATCGCCTCACCTCAGTGAGCCTGCCCATGTGGTCCATTTCAGCTATTGTCGCCCACACCGAGCTGTCACCGTGGACCTCTCTCCACCGCCGCCGCTATCGGCGCCAACTCTTCACCGGTGAGTACTCGACCCCACCAAGATCGATTTTCCCACCTATAAGTTTCCCCTAAAATTGTGCATGTCCTTCGTTTTAGATTATTTCCACCGAGAAGGCCTGTCACCGAGGAGCTTATCGTCGCCGCCTTTGTTCACCGACGACCAGCCGCCTTGGACCTTCCGGTGAGTAAGCCACCTCTGTTCCCTCAATAAACTAATGAGTCTATGACATGTGGGACCGCCATAGATTTTATAAACAAATAAAATCATGAAATAAAAAGATAAGTCACTGACTAGTTGGGCCCATATGTAAGTTAATAAAATCTAGAAAAATGTAAAAAGAGAAAAGCCACCTTTAGTTTAGAGAAAAATAAGCTTTCTATATTAGAAAGTGTAAGCCTCGGAAAATGCGCTTTCGACGTCACCCTTTTTTTATTTCCAGGGTTTTCAAACCGAACCAAATTGAAATTATTAATAATGTTTGCATATGAACTCCAAATTGAATGAATCTTTTGGGAAGAGTGATTGTACAGGTGGGATTTGAGGCCATTTTGTGAAAGGAGACCGTGGATTTGGGAAGAGTGATTGTAGATCTATTTGTTCTTGACTATCTATGGTTAGTAATTTATTCCTAATTGGATTATATTCTAGAACTAGTTTGGTAAAGGGAGGATTGAAGATGGTTTAGATATAGCTTGATGGTCTAGATCCACTTCAGGTCTATTTTTACTTTAGAACATACATACATACTGTGGATATCATGGGGATATGCTCCAGATCTTAGGATGATGTGACAATTGGCAATAGCGTTAACGGTTTGTCGTTTCATGGGTTTTCGACAAAGTTTCAGAACTGTTCAGGCATTCTGGACAGGGGCGGTCCGACCGGCCATAGCATGGCGGTCCGACCGGTCCCAAATCGGTCGGACGCCATGTGCGCGGCCGACCGGCCGTGACAAAATTGGTCAAAACAGGCTGGGCCAAAAATAGAGGGTGTAGGCAAGTGAGGGGATCCCAATGCACTTGGTCCCATAATTTTTGGAGTCTCCAGTCAAAAGTTCTATTGGTTTAAAGTTTCCAGTAGGTTTCGGATTTTCAGGGGATGAAAATCGACTAAGTCCTTTCGGGCGGTCGGACCGGCCTATGGCTGGCGGTCCGACCGGCAAGGCCGGCGGTCAGACCGGCCCTGAGGGGCGGTCTGACCGGTTGTCACTTGAACGTCGGCCTTCGTGGCGGCGTTGTTCGTTGGTTAGGTCAAAGTCATGAGTTTTAGTGCATATGTGTTGCATGATGCATGTTTTGACTAACGTGGGTCAAGTTGTGAAGAACTTGTTCCCGGATTCGATTTGCTTGTCTATTGTTGTGCAGGTTGCTTGGTGGTCAACGACGGTCAACGGCGAGGATGATCGGGACGAGGCTTGGAGAGCTGAGGTCCAGAACGATCGACGATGCCGGGTGAGGTCAATGAAATCAAGTATGGTGCAGAATGGACAAGGATGACCGAACGACAAGCCGGTGCGATCGGTTTGATCAAGCGGCGCGGAGTCGGTGCAAGTGCCATGGTAGTTTCGGTGGGAGCCGGATGGGAGAGACTTGCCGACATGGAGAGAGCCGTTGATCAACCTACACGTGGCGGAGCATGCGAAGTGCTTCGCGCAGATGGACTCGGTCTTCGGAGAAGGATCGGGAAGGGGTATTTTGGTAATATTACCAAATACCACCCAGGTGACCTTTTGCCTACCCGCGGCACAAGACGACGCAAAGAGAAGCGGTTTAGGTCAAGAGGTGTTGAAGACGGCGCTTTAAAATGCGTGCGTGTGTGACCCGTTTGTGTTGGGCCTTAACGGGAGCCCATTTGAGTTAATCTTCTAGAAGGTCTAAGTCTCCACTATAAATAGAGGAGGGAGGTGGCTGCACCCCTTTCAACCCTTTCATTATTGCTGAAACCCTAGTTTGGCTTAGGGAGAGGATTAGTGGAGGTTAGGGTTCTAGAGAGTTTTGATTTGATTTCGTGCTCTTGGATTGAGCTTTGTCCTCCATTGATGGAGTGGCTGTAAACCCAAACCCTATCAAATCAATCCAAAGAAAGTTTGATCAAAGATGTGTCTCTTTGCCTTTCTTCTCTCTATTTGGTGATTTTGAGTCTTTCTTTGATTCACATGTTTTTGATCGATTTCTTCACGTGATCTAGCTTGCTGTGACATGTGGGAACACATCTAGGATCATCTTGATCATCAATCACCCACGAGCAAGTTTTTGGATCTAGTTTTCGTTTTGACTCGGTTTTGAACCATCCTCCTCTCAAACGAAGAAAGGTCATAACTTTTCCATGGATCTTCACGATCTTCGATTGGAATAGGTTCTTGACATCCTAGAGAAGGTGTGTTCCAAGTTTCATGAAGTTTGGAGTTGTAGATCAAAAGTTAGACCTACTTGCAACTTCATTTTTTCGGGCTGATTTCACTGTTCATCAGGCTAGAGGTCAGACCGCCCCTACACAGAGGTCGGACCGCCCATGGACCGGTTAGACCGCCATTAGATAGAGGTCAGACCGCCCTACACTTAGGAAATTAAGTTTTGGTTGATTTTGGTTGTTTTGCTTCAGGGTTTTGATTGGATTCAATCCTAGTCTTCCGCTGTACTGGTATATCGATCTTCATAGCTTCTATAGTTATTGGAGTGAAATTTCTATTGAATTTGATCTTGGTTGAAAAAGTGAGCGTGCTCCTCTTCACCCCCCTCTAGTCGCCTTTTCGGTCCAACACATACATATACATATATATATAATTCAATATTTAACACTAAATTGTTATATGCGTAGCGTTGGGCTGAAGCTGGATGTACGCTGAGAACTGTGTGAGTGAAGAGTACATTAATGGCATGTTTGCTTTTACAAGAGCTGTCGGGGATGATATTTTGAATAAGGGGGTGGAATATATATATTGTCCATGCATTGACCGTGAGAATCTGAATATGTTTAAGAACCGAGCGCAGCTAGAAGCACACTTGATTCGAAGGGGTTTCAAAAAGGTGTATACACGTTGGACCAGTCACAATGAAGAGTAGATTATACAGGAAGGTAGTAATAACGACATCGCCGGCGAAGTCAATGATATATCACCGGATGATGTCAATTGTGGTTTCGATTCAGATAGGCTGCACGATGACAATCTAGATCAGATGCTTTGCGATGTAGAAGGGAACTATAGTGAGAGAGAGTTTGGTAAATTTGAGGGGCTTGATGGAGGACTCAGATAAACATTTGTTCCCGGACTGCAAGCCGGAATACACAAAATTGTCATTTGTGCTTGAACTGCTGAAATTGAAGGCAAGTGTCGGGACCCAAATATGCAAATTTGGACCCTCTTTGTATTCTGCACTAGTCCAGGATCACGCTAGTGCACACAGTGTCAACATTGATGAAATATCAACTCCATACAATGAAATATTAAATAAACGAGTAATTTGAATAATAAATAACTGTTGTGACCTTAAGGTCGAGTTTTACAATTATTAAGCCATGCAAGGCTGACAATAATGAAATAAACTGCAGCGAAAACAAGTAAACTCCAACGGGCTCCCATCAATTTACCACAGTCAACTGACTGAGATCAAGACCCTAACGATCAACCTTCGTAGAATTCCTCTTCAAAAGCTGGTGACGACTCCTCCACTTCTGTTGATTTATTTAGCAAGAGTGAATACACGATCGTACTCGCAAGTCATACCACATAATGCAATTATACATGATGGCTTATTCCAAATGAATGGCTTTTGTGGTTATTTTGCATAAATGCAACATTTGCAATTGAATACAAATAATAAATTGGAACATAATTGAAAACAAATAAAGAATATTAATTTAACATTTGATTTCACAAAAGGACACACAGTCTAATCAAGTTATTCACACAGCTGTACAAGTTATCTCACACAGCTGACCCTTCCCAATTGTCTTTATGAAAAATCTACCCCTCATGTGAAATCCCCGAGTATGTCCATATCCGAGGACATGGCTATTCGAATAGATTGATTTAACACTCTGCAGAGGTTGTACACTTTACCGACACGATACAATCAGTGCGGCCAGCACCGACCAAAACAAAACCTTTCAGAGACTTCATCTCAAGCATTGACACTCCCGATGTGCTTTCCTGCCGACCAACCGATACACACAGCGTTTGGTTACGACTTACGACACACATCGTTGAACAGGGATGCAGCGAACCGTCCCGCGATGTGACATATCACACCTCCAGCCCATCACACAGCTTAAATACAACCTGAGTTGTCAATGTCAAGGCTCTATAACTTACTAAGTTAGGCCCAGTCCATACTAGGCATGTGGTTGTACAGTAAGGCCCAGTTCAATGGCGCACAAAGTTAAGTCCTTAATTAACCAAGGTAAGACTTCCAGTTTTTCCTAAATCATAAAGTTTATAAAGCACACAGCTCCACCATTCACACAGATCCACCACTTGCCTCAGTCTAAATCTTTTCCCACCCTATTGATTAAGTGCAACACATGCCATCAACGAGTAATAGCACACAACCCATACAATTTCATCACACAGTTTCATAATCACTTAGTCAAGTTTATAATTGCAACTCACATGAAATGATGACTCGTGGTATGGTTAAGCAATCTACTTGTATCTAACCAACCCACGTTGGTGCTACGATAATACCAACTAGTACTGAACCAACCTAGGGTGACAAACGATCATGGCATACAATAGACAAGATGGATATAACAAATTGGATTAATAACTATCCCAAAAGCATTTAAATAAATACTTGAAATAAAATGCAATACATTGAAACAAAGTATTTTGAAAACTGGGTTCAATATGATCAAATGTATAATTTTCCTTGGAACAGTTCTAGGTACTGGTCTTGATCTTGAGGTGCTTCTTCTTCTCCAAAATTTCCCAAAGTATCGACGTCTACTCGCAAACGAGACAAAAGAAACAAAACAAAAAAATAATAGAGGCAAAACAAACTCCAAAAATCAAATAAAATTCACCATTAAATAGATCTTGATTTTATTTGAATTTACAAATTTGAATGTGCTCAATCGGAGGTCGGATGCAAACGTTATGGGCTTTAGAAGATTGGAAATCAAATAAAACCCTAATTTGGATTTTTAATGAATTTCCTGAATTATTTTTATAAAGGAAAATCGGATTATTGAGCAATGCTTGCGTCAGCCGAGAATTTCCAGAAAAAGAAATAGATTTAATAGAAATTTGACATGTGGGCCCCACATGTCAGCGACTGGGCTCACGGTGAACTGGGTTCACCGAGCCTCGGGAGAGCTGACGCGGTGGACTGGGCCACGCTGCGCGTGTCTTGCCGATCTGGTGCCACGCGGCCGCCACACCAAAGACCGAGGTCGACGCCGGTGCCGAGCACTGGCGGGCGCTCGGGAACCAAGGGCAACGGCGATCGGCGGCGACTCGCCGTCGGTGGAGGGTACCAGGATGATCCCCGTGCTAATGCGTACCTAGGGGTGCCCTTACCAGAGGCTGGCAACAACGGCGGCAAGCGGCGGCGAGGAAGAAGCGGCGGTGCAGCTTCGGGTGTTGTCGGACGAGCTCGCCGGCGATGCTCTGGCGACGAGAAGGTGTGCCCGAGGTGGCCCCGGTGACGCTGACCACGATGGTGGAGTCGGCGACGGCTGAAGCTCACTGATGGCAGCGCAATCCGGCGAGGAAGCTCACAGCGGCGCTGAGGTTCAAGCTCCGATTCCGGTGAAACGGCGGCGCGCTAGGGTTGGCAGCTGTGGGGAAAACGCAGCGGGGGTGGATGCGATCCTCGTGACACAGGCGCGGCTTAAAATAGGGCCGAGAAATGCTAGAATCCGAGTCAAGGATGACGGCGGCGCGCGCGGGAGAATCGGAACGAAGTACCGATCGGAGAGGATGAACAGTGCTCTCGGTGGGACCCACTCGTCAGCAGCGGTGACTCGGACGAAGTCGTGTGGCAAAAGACGCCGCCTCGGCGGTCCCACTTGACAGAGACACGGAAGCGGCGCAGGAGGGCGAGATCGAAGCGGGAGCCACGCGGTGGCAATCCAATGGGGCAAGGTGGGCGAGCTCGCGGGCGTCCGATCGAAGGAGGGGGCCACGTGTGTCGATGATCAAATCGCCGATCTTATGAATATATAAATGAAAAGAGGAAATGGCGCGTATCCTCTAGAAAGTAGTGAGACTGCTCTTTATTGCTTTGAACTGGCTATTACAAAGGGTGTATATAACTTAGACTAAAGACTAATTCGGAAGTACAAGACTCTTGAGGGTGTCTCCCAAATGATCTTCACTGTTCCGGCCTCTCTAACTTCAGTCCGCATTCCTCCTTATGTAGTTGATGAAGGGTTGGCAGTTGTCTCTAGAGGAGACGCCCGTTCAGGAAGCAACGCGTCTGGTCGAAGAGAGGTGTCGATTGATAATGTATCAATCAAGTGCGTTATATGTCAATGAGTCATATAACCCTACTCCAGTATCGTAGCGTCGCGTGGTATGGAATATATAGCACATGTTCCATTCGTCACACGGTAAAGCATATGTCTGGTCGTGGATCCAGACATCAGTTCAAAACCTTGTGAGCAATTGACTGGTCGGAGACTAGGTTTGGAACCATATTCGACCAGATCGAGTACTATGTAACCTCTGGAATACTTACGACCAGTGAGGCCGTTAGCCTTAGGGTTTGCGACCATGAAGACGTATGGTCTTTATATACTAAATAATAAATAGAGGTTTTAATCCTCGTCAACGCGTCAAGCATCCACGGAAGGAGGGTGCAATGAGCAATGAGTTCTTTGTCATGGAGGAGTGGGCCGCCAAAGATGAGGCCCAACATCGCACAGGATTTTAAATTAATTTTTCTTTTGAATAATTCCAGAAAATGCAAATAGCAAATATAAAATAACAATTGAACTTGGAAAAATTCTAAAAAATTCTATAAAATATACCTAAGCACATAGAATTAAAATAAAATAATTTTGGCATTTGTTGATTTATTGGGATTAACCCCAATAAATTATTCTATCATGAAAGTCTATAATAAGCTTTTAAATTTAAATTCAAATAAATGCAAATGATGAGATTTTCAACTAGCAACTAATTAAAAGATTTTCAAAGGCTAAAAAGTTGGGATGTTACAGCAAGCAACGGTTAGTCCGACAAGAGTTTCACGGTGCTGCTAGGTCTCTTAGCAGACATGCTTTCGGATGGAAATGAGTTGCCCAAAACCACCCACAAAGCCAAGATAGTTCTTTGCCCATTGGGAATGGAAGTAGAAAGAATATAAGCATGTCCGAACGACTGTATCCTCTACGTAAAAAGTACACAAAAATGCATGTATGTCCGGTTAGCAACGCATCCCGATACAAGCGTAAGAATCAATCAGATGACATCAAGGGAATCGACGGCAAGGGAATCGAGGTGAAAAAAGGACCTCCTGCTAAGGTAGCGTGGTATATTCCTGTAATTCCCTATTTGAAGAGATTTTTTGCAAACCCAAAGTAGGCCAAACTGTTGTGTTGGCACTCGAAGGAGTGTAAGAAGGATGGAAAGCAAATACACCCTGCTAATTCCGCCCAGTGGAGAAACATCGATAGGAGGTTTGTAGACTTTGGTGCGAACCGATAAATATAAGGATTGGATTGAGTACAGATGGAATGAATCCTTTTAGTAACATGAGCAGCTAACATAGCACTTGACCCGTGACTCTCTGTATCTACAACCTTCCTCCTTGGTTGTGTATGAAGTGGAAGTATATTTTACTATCGATACATATCCAAGGGTCGAAGCAACCTGGGAATGATATTGATGTGTACCTAGTACTATTGATGGAAGATCTAAAAATAATGTGGATCGAAGGGTTACAAGTATGGGATGTGTACAAACGAGAGAACTTCACTTTACGCTCCTTGTTGTTCTGCACAATAAATGATTATCCTGCCCTTGTTAACATGTCGATCCAGAGTACAAAAAGGGATCAAAGCATGTACTCACTGCTTAGATGATACCGAGAGTATGTGGCTAAAGCACTCGCGTAAAACTGTGTACATGCATCACCGTTGGTTCCTTCGAAGGGCTCACCCAAACCGCAGGATGAAAAAACAATTCGACGGAGAGAAGGATGACAGTTCAGCTCCAAGACATTTAAGCGGAAAAGAGGTCTATTATATGGTTAAGGATTTAGATGTTGTGCCCGGAAAGAGACGTAAATCAAGGACCCGTGAGAAGAACATCTCGAAGAAGATATTAATATTTTGGGACTTACCTTATTGGGGCACCTAGAAGTTCACCACATCATCGACGTTATGCACGTAGAGAAGAATGTATGTGACAGCTTGATTGGACTCTTGCTGAACATTCATGACAAAACAAAGGATGGTGCTAACGCACGGCTTGACTTGGTTGATATGGACATCAGACCCAAGTTAGCACCGACAAAGACCGATAAAGGACGAACGTACCTCCCCCTGCTTGTTACACTCTATCCAAGGCCGAGAGAACTGAACTGTGTCGGTGCAGCTCTGCTCCACCCCTACCTCCTTTAGGTGCCGTCGACTCCACACAGGGCCGCCCCCCGCCTCTTCCCCTCCTGCTTTTCCGTCACGATGCACCGCCTGATGTCCGCTGTGTGGGGGCACTGTTCCGTCCTCGCCTTCCTTCTTGTCGCCTCCCCCAACACCGACGACTCACGGAGGTTATCATCTTGTCTTCTCGTGCGGCCTGCCTCCCTTCGTCGTTGGCTTCTCATCCGATAGTCTCCTCCCCCATGGGTTGGCCAGCTGACAAGCTCCCCCGTCACCACCAACCGGCCCGATTTCCTCAACTAGAGGTCTATCTCCCACTCCATGCCAAACCGCTCCGCCCTCCTCTCCCCGGTCGCCGCCAACTTTGGTTGGGAGGACGGTTGCCCGCACGGTCAGGGCACCTACCTCTGGGCCGACGGCAGTGTCTACGTCGGCTACTGGACGCGCGACAGCCCCACCGGCATATACATGGGTTGTGGAAAATGGCCCTTTCATTTCTGTAATGGTGTATATACATGGGTTGTGTCACTGTAGTTGAAATTGATGTGGGGGCAGTATGCATAGAAATGCTGGGGCTCAATGAATGCAAGTGCTAACAAGGTATAATAAACGGTGTTGATTTTGAGTAAATTCCTCATCCTTTGGGATAGACAATTTCATCAATTTTTGATCTGTTCAATTGTAGACGGTTGAAACCTTGTGAATTCCCTCTTCTATCAATGAAATCCAGTGCTATATTTTATCAAAGAAATGGCTTGTATCACTGTGGTATTAGTCTTTGATTTTATAAAGTGATCTTTGCATAGATATGAGTAAAATTATCATCAAAGATCGTTTATGTAAACTGATAAATTTCTGGACATTAACTATTTATGGTACATGTAATGAAAAGAGATTGAGTAGTAAAAGTAGGGATTTTTCTCCTTTTGATATGGCAAGAGCGGTAAAGGTAGGTTGAGAACCAAAGATTGGGAGCAGCCTGGCATGTTTTCAAATTCTAATGGTATAGTATTCAATCATAACATAAGTGGGTTAAACATTGACACAATTTAGCATTTATGGTATTATTTATTTAAGATCCGTTGCGACGCACGGGCACCCTACTAGTTTAACACTAAATTGTTATATGCATAGCATAGGACCGAAGCCGGATGTACACTAAGAACCGTGTGAGTGAAGAGTACATTAATGATATGTCTGCTTTTACAAGAGCTACCAAGGATGATATGTTGAATAAGGGGGTGGAATATATGTACTGTCCATGCATTGACTGTTTGAATATGAAGATCTTTAAGAACCAAACGCTAGATTCGAAGGGGTTTCAAAAAGGGGTATATACGTTGGACCAGTCACAAAAAAGAGTAGATTATACAGGAAGGTAGTAAAAATGACATCGCTGAGCGAAGTCAATGATATACCACCGGATGATGTCAATTGTTGTTCCGATTCGGATAGGCTACACGATGATAATCTTGATCAGATGCTTCGCGATGTAAAAGGGAACTATAGTGAGAGAGAGTTTGGCAAATTTGAGGGCTTGGTGGAGGACTCGGAGAAACCTTTATTCCCAGGCTGCAAGCCAAAATACACAAGATTGTTATCTGTGCTTGAACTACTGAAATTGAAGGCAAGCAACGGTTAGTCCGACAAGAGTTTCGCGGCGCTATTAGGTCTCTTAGCGGACATACTTTCGGATGGAAATGAGTTGCCCAAACCCACCTACAAAGCCAAGAAAGTTTTTTGTCCATTGGGAATGGAAGTAGAAAGAATATAAGCATGTCCGAACGATTGTATCCTCTACGTAAAAAGTATGCAAACATGCATGTATATCCGGTGTGCAACGCGTCCCGATACAAGCGTAATAATCAATCAGATGACAGCAAGGGAATCGACAGCAAGGGAATCGAGGTGAAGAAAGGACCTCCTACTAAGATAGCGTGGTATCTACTTGGAATTCCCTATTTGAAGCAATTTTTGCGAACCCAAAGTAGGCAAAACTGCTGCGTTGGCACTCAAAGGAGCGTAAGAAGGATGGAAAGCAAAGACACCCAGCTAATTCCGCCTAGTGGAGAAACATCGATAGGAGGTTTGTAGACTTTGGTGCGGAACCTATGAATATAAGGATTGAATTGAGTACAGATGGAATGAATCATTTTAGTAACATGAGCAGTTGATATAGCACTTGGCCCCTGACTCTCTGTATCTACAACCTTCCTCCTTGGTTGTGTATGAAGCAGAAGTATATTTTGTTGTTAATACTTATACAAGGGCCAAAGTAACCTAGGAATAATATTGATGTGTACCTAGCACTATTGATGGAAGATCTAAAAACACTGTGGATCGAAGGGGTATAGGTATGGGATGTGTACAAACGAGAGAACTTCACTTTACGCTCCTTGTTGTTCTACACCATAAATGATTATATTGCCCTTGTTAACCTGTCGGACCAGAGTACAAAAGGGGCCAAAGCATGTACTCATTGCTCAGATGATACCGAGAGTATATTGCTGAAGCACTCGTTGAAAACTGTGTACATGCATCACCGTTGGTTCCTTCGGAGGGCTCACCCAAACCGCAGGATGAAGAAACAATTCGACAGAGAGAAGGATGGCAGTTCAGCTCCAAGACATTTAAGTAGAAAAGATGTCTATGATATGGTTAAGAATTTAGATGTTGTGCCGGAAAAGGACGTAAATCAAGGACCCATGAGAAGAACATCTGGAAGAAGCGATCAATATTTTGGGACTTACCTTATTGGGGACACCTAGAAGTTCACCACATCATCGACGTTATACACGTAGAGAAGAATATATGTGACAGCTTGATTGGTCTCTTACTGAACATTCATGACAAAACAAAGGATGGTGTTAACGCACGGCTTGACTTGGTTGATATAGACATCGGACCTGAGTTAGCACCAACAAAGACAGATAAAGGACGAACGTACCTCCCCCTACTTGTTACACTCTATCCAAGGCCGAGAGAATTGAACTGTGTCGTGCTTGCATGGTGCAAAAGTTTCGTCCGGTTACTCCGCCAACATGAAGAAACTTGTTTTGATGGAAGATTTGAAGTTAATTGGCATAAAGTTTTATGATTGTCATGTGTTGATGACATAGATGCTCCATATTGCAATTAGAAGTATTTTGCCGATCAAGGTCCGAGAGACAATCATGAGGCTATGTTATTTCTTTAACATAATTTCTCATAAGGTAATCGATCCCAAAGTACTAGATGCTCTGCAGGGCGAGGCGGTGACGACTCTATGTCATCTTGAGATGTATTTCCTTGTCATTTTTTGATATCATGATCCATCTCATTGTTCACATTGTGAGGGAGATAGAGATGTGTAGGCATATGTTCCTACGTAGCATGTATCCGTTCGAGAGGTTCATGGGAATTTTTAAGTCCTATGTACAGAATCGATCTCGGCCGGAGGGCAGCATCGGCGAAGGTTATGCAACCGAAGAGGTCATTGAGTTCCACATCGATTACATGGCACAGGTCGAACCGATAGGTGTGTCTCGATCTCGAGGATCGAGGGTATAGGGACCATTGGAAGAAAAGCAATCACTCTAGATATGGATGGGTATGCTCAAGGCCATTTCATAGTCTTACAACACATGACTGAAGTGTCTCCGTATATCGACCAGTACAAGGACATGCTTCGGCAACAAATCCGGAGTGGCCGGATGCTTGGATCACGAGACAACACAACAGTCGGTTCAATCAATGGTTGAAGGAGCGACTCGTCGGGAGATCGTCAAGTGATATGCTGACATGGTTGGCAAAAGGGCCAACATTTACAGTTGAGACATGGCAAGGATACAACATAAATGAGTACGCATTCTATACGCGGGCTCAGGATATAAAGAGCACTAACCAGAACAGCGGTGTTGGCATAGATGCGTTCAGTACTGATGAGTTGAGGAACTCAGAAGAGATTTGGGAGCTCGACTACGTGCTTTTCAAGATCCCCATGTTTCGGTGTCATTGTGTCCATCTCCCACAGGTGAAGGTCAACAAGTATGGCATCATTACCGTGGACCTCGAACATGTCGGATACAAAGACAAACCATTCGTACTAGCTAACCAAGTTGTTCAAGTCTTCTATGTAACCGACCAGGCAAATAAGAAGCGACACGTTCTTCATGGATAAAGGGGGATTGTCGGAGTTGAGAATATAGTGGAAGATGAAGAATACAATCAATTTGACGAGTTGCCTCTTTTTGGAAATAGCATAAGGGTCGAGGAATAACAACATGATGAAACTAGCTACATGCGCATCGATCATCATGAAGGGCTAATTTTTAAAGGAAATAAGCAAGTGGAATGATGAATGAAATGTTTATGTGTCATATGTTTTGAATTTGCATT
The DNA here is from genome assembly GCA_036346395.1 of Hsuehochloa calcarea. Taxonomy (NCBI): domain Eukaryota; kingdom Viridiplantae; phylum Streptophyta; class Magnoliopsida; order Poales; family Poaceae; genus Hsuehochloa; species Hsuehochloa calcarea. The sequence goes on from CM070597.1 coordinate 37,665,347, forward strand.
ATGTATATGACAATGTGTCATATACGAATTTGCATTTATGTATATGAGAATGTGTCATATGGGGAGTTCCACAATGTAGATTGGACTTGATTGGGATAAGATTGAACTTAATGGTACATGTGTGTATTTGTTCATGAATGATTAATTTTAGTTTATTTAAGTTAATTGATTTGTGAAATAGATATGTTTGGTTCTGAAATGAATGTGAATTGGATGTATACATGTAATTACTGTGTTTCTAATTGTTTCAGAGGGCATGACTAGCATTTCCTGAGGCTAGCCAATAAACAGAAATAGATTAAGCAACACAAAAGATGTATCACAGACGATTTCATCTACAAACCGTCTGTGATACGTAAGCTATCATAGGTGGTTATTTATCAGAACCATCTATCATGTGTATTCACGAGAATGGGTCAAGATTACCTACGATGCACTAGTGTTCAAGATCCCGGAAGGACACAAGGACTCCATGCGACGACACGCGTTGCTAGCGGCGTGCAAAGCGTGAAAGAACTTCAAGAACATGCTTATCAAGAAATACATGGAGAAGGATCTAACACCCTTCCAAAAGTATTCATTTGTAGAAGAGTATTTACAAGACTTTGTAGTGAAGAAGTCGACACATGATATTAGGCAAAGTGTGGTGCGCAGGGCCCTCCAGGCAAAAAACACGCACCCCACAGACTCAGCACCGCTGGGTATGTGGGTAAAATCCCCAATGGAAGAATGGGGATGAGTAGGCAACCCTGTGGTAGGCCTCCCGCCATTTTCCACGATCCCTGATGAGTGTGCCCAAAACTGGATAAGAGCGAGGGCATCTACCATGTCTTCGGGGGTCATCTCCTTTCCAAACCCCACGGACGTGGAAGTGTCACGGCGCTTAGTAAGATATCAAACTACCTAATTTGTAATTACTCCATAACTTCATAGGAAGTGAAATAACATGTGGGGCTCTTACAAGAAGCGCTGAGTGCACAATCTTCTCAAGGCTAATTACAGGCAGTCAGGGAGAGAGATATACTCTCTGCGGCCCTGGGAACCAATGAGCACCCGGGTCACACGAGAGGCCTTCGTCTTTATGTTCCATGGAAACAGGGATTCCCAGATGACTCCAAAGCGTACCAGAGTAGGAAGAGAGCCAAAGCCGAGCGTGATGCACGATGCACGACTACGAGAGAAGATTCATGGATCCCTCAGAAATGAGATCACTAATGTCGTCGGAGATGAGATGTGATGATAGATAGATAGCCTTAAGGAAAGGCTTAGGAGAAATCAGTTGCAAGCCCCCGCCGCTAGCTAGCCACCCCCCCCCCCCCACCGTCTGAGTAGCTATGCGTCCAACCCTAACACAGAAAGCGACGATAGGTTTTCTGTTAATGACATCCTGGTAATAATTATTATCTCTGGAATACTCGATCCATTGATAGGTCTATTGGAGTAGCTAATTTTGTATCGTTATGTACGTGCTACGAAGTGCAAGCTCCAAGTGAGATATACCTCCGTTGCCCTGGATGCTGCTTGGGGCCAAGCGTATCCATCTTGTGCCGGGGCCTTAGTGCACGGTGTAAATCTAGCGTCGGATTTTGCAAAAGTGAATGTGGACGATGTTCATGACAATTTCGAGGTCGTCCCACTGCAGATGCCCCCCAAACGGCGAGGTCCTGACTCTAGGGCAAGCCATTGGAACATTCATCTAGTGCCCCAAGAGGGACATCTGCCTGGAGCTACCTACACCGGTGTTAACTTCATGGGAAAGTCCTGCAACGGTGCTAAGTCCACGGGAGCTACCTGCACCAGAGGTACCTGCACCGGAGCTACCTACACCTCATGCCCGGTCGACTCCCGTGAAGTCGACCTCTAAAAAGTGAGGCGGCAAGGGCAAATCGAAGAAGGCCGATGATATCCCCTTCTTGTCGTTGGCCTGGAAATTCAAGTTGGGCGAGCCGTTGGTGGTCCCGTTAGAGCGCGTCTTGAACCTAGGAATGGCTTGTCATAGATTGCATGCATGGTACATGAAACATGTCAACAAGACGGGTGGATAATGGCGCTCGGGTGTCAACGTCAAGTTCAAGAAGCATCATCTTAACCACGAGATTCAAGACTGTGTCTTCACGGTGACCTTTGAGGACTTGTTCTTTCTCTTCAACATCGACGCCCTCAACGCCTCACCCATGCGATGCTGGACACTGTAAGTGTGTACAATCACGGTCTACGTTCGTGTAATACAGATATATGTTATATATAACTCCTTGATTTTGTGCGTGTTTGTGTGTGTATGTGTGTGTGTATACATGATTTCTGAAGCCAAATCAAGGGAGTCACTGGTAGGTTTCCTCGAACCACGCTTGGTCTCCATGCAAAACATCGAGTAGGATGCATCCTTCATCGAGAGTTACATGACGGCGTCATTGTTGGCTCATCGCGACAGGAATTCATACTTCTGCCCTACAACAAGGGCTAAGTGTTGCACTACTAGCTATACTTGTTGATTTGTACTTTACAAGCAATACGAACTTAGGTTTAATGACCATGACGATATACCTATGTAGGTTCCACTGGATTCTAATTGTAATTATACCAAAATAGAATAAGGTAATATACCTTAATTTCGTAATGAAGTCCAAACACGGCTTCAAAGTTATCCGACAATTAATCGACATGTAAACATATTTCCTCCATAGATAACTCTATTGTGATATTTCCTTCCTTTACAATGGCTAAGGTTAACTTTTTGCAATCACGTAGGTCGATCGTCGTGTACTATACTACTGGAGGGAGATCCAAGGGTGGGATCCTGCGACATGATCTAAATTTATAGGTATTTGCTAGTACACATTAATCCTATATAACACTTCGTAGTAATGCCTCTCGAACTAACCAATTCTATTTTTGCAGTGCCACCAGCAACCGCCGGGCAACATCTGTGGATACTATGTTTACCACAATATGCAACTACTCGTCGGTTCCGTGATGACCAATGATCCTTAGGTTTGTCAATCTCGCAATAATTATTTCATACTTATCAATTTATATATGCACAACTTTAATCTTCCTAGTGACAAGGTTGTGACCATCGCTACAACTGCGTTGGAACAGGGCGAGCTGACAAACATTCGAGGACAGTTTGTGGCCTTCTTGTTGCGTGAGGTCATAAAACCAAAAGGGGAGTTCCACAATGTGGATTGAATTTGATTGAACTTAATAGTGCATGTGTGTATTTGTTAATGAATGGTTAATTTTAGTTCATTTGAGTTAATTGATTTATAAAATGGATGTGCTTGTTTCTGAAATGAATGTGAATTGGATGTATACATGTACTTGTCGTGTTTCTGCTTGCTTCAGAGGGCATGGCTAGTATTTCCTTAGGCTAGCCAATAAACAGAAATAGATTTAGCAACACAAAAGAATATCACAGACGGTTCCTTAGGAAAAACCGTTTGTGATACATCAGCTGTAACAGACGCTTTCATCTACAAACCATCTGTGATACATCAGCTATCACATATACTTTCATCTACAAACCGTCTGTGATGACCATTTCTGTAGTAGTGAATCATGTTAATCTCCAAAAAGTTGGCCACTTAGCCCAATAAAACATGGAAATCAATGTTGTCCAAGCTTTTAACCCAAATTCAGAAAGCTTTCCACTGAGTCTTCTGTACCTTCTGCTTGGCACATGCGAGACATCATGCGATATTAGACTGTGTATGTCTCTAGCAGGATATTTTTCTAGGAAAGGCAAAGGAGAACACGAATTTCTCTAGACCATTTCCTCCTTTGCCAGAACTGTTTTCCTTGTTTGCTCAATGTGCTAAGTGGTTGTGAGGAGTTGACTTATGATTTATGGACTGCCTTGAGACATTGCGATAATTGTTATATTCCTAAGTGTCATCAGTTGGTCTCATACATAGTGTATGTGCGATCCTTAGACCTGAGGTCGTCATGGTTTTCTACATGTGTAATAGTTTACCTAGGGATGCCAAACGCTACTCCGTAAATAGATAGTCATAAAGGTAGCTTCGGGTTTACTATAAAACATGCGAGAAATGTGAGCGATCAAGATGGAATTTGCCCTTTGACGAGGATTTAATAATCTTCTATCAATGAAACTAATTATCTATAATATTTATGGATAATGGTATTCTAAATAGCCTTCAAATATACCCCTAGTTAGAGATACTTGTAACGATCAGGGGAGGCTACAACCAATCTAGGTCACGACTACCCTTTGATCATAAGACCCTATTTGGTGACTTGTTTTATTTTGTAAATCCATTCAATACAAGAATACATCAGTATGGTTATTATTCTCCTAAAGAAGGCTTGGACCTATCTAAAAAAGTCCATGCCTCTTCTTGCATAATATCGAGTATCGTGTCCCTAGTATTTATTTCATAAGTTCGAGAGTAAATCATTGACACCCTCCTATTTAACGAGAGAGATATCTCTGGACCCTCGATATGGTTGGATTAAGGAAGTGCATGACCATGCTGAATATAGTTAAGGGTCAACTACAACTAAGTAATCCACTACAAGATTGAGTGAATGATCGAGCTATCATAGGATGGCACACATCTCGTCTTGAGATCGATATGGTATCGTGAGGCAAAAGGATCAGCACATGAGCTTTATAAAGGTCCGTCATCTTTATGTGTGTTCGGAGTCATTATGTCCTGCTAGAAACCACTACCGACTTGTGGATCGAAATGAATTTTCGGGTCTCGACCGATTACCCATGAACTTATAGTGTCACACACTTAATGAGTTAGAACAAACTAGTTCGGATTGGATCCGTTAGAGGCTTAAATCATATTATAATCCGTACGTGGTTAAGAGTCCTAATGAGCTTTTAACATAAGGATCTGTTACAACTCTTTATAAGGGGTGGCGAGGGGCTTTGGGAGGATGTTGCACCACCCACCGAAACCTTAGCCGCCACCTCTCCGAAGGCCCTACCATGCACTCTAGTGCTAGCACACCGACGCATGGTGTTCCACTCCTAGATGTGTGGATACCGTAGAGGCGTTGTTGCATTGATCAAAGACGATCCGTGACATACGTAGGGAACATGAGAGGCTGCTGGAGGAGATGATTGGCAACCAAGGATGTTGAAGGACCGACTACTTCCACTACATCGACGGCGCGACGTTGGACCGGGTTACTCCAACTCTTCTTCTACTGCACTGCTCATCTAGTCATAACGATCTCTTACTCGTATGGCTTCTTGATTTACGCGGTAGAAATTTTAATTGCACGCTAATACTAGTGTAGTCTACCCGTATTCCAACACTAAGAGCCAACATGCAGATAGGCAGGGCCTACCAACTTGCCGTTCTCGAAACCAAGCAACTTGCATCATCTGATAGAAGTGTTTTTTCTTGTTAAACTATGCTCTTGACCTTGCGTTATGTCATGGATGAAATATGGTATTTGTCTTCTACATGCTCTTCCATACGATACGGGTTAAAACATTGAAAAATGTAGCTTTCAGAGGAAACATTAAAGAATGCAACTTGTTCATGAGCTGCTTCTCGCAGCTGATATGTTGATGTGATTGTTAAGTTAATGGATTAGGGATGCAATCTTCACTAACAGGAAAGTTATTTTGTACTGAATGAACTTTAAGTTTGATGATTAATGTAATTTGGAAACATTATCTCGTTACTAGTTCTTTATATCCATCTATGCTCTTTAGTCTCTGAAAATTTTTATAGCCATCAACGGCGCTCTGTTCTTACAGATCTAATGATTTCGTGATTTCCCTCGAATAAAATTGGACCCATATGGTTTGGCAGGTGTTAGGTGATGATGTATGATGATTGGTTATTTCTTTTATCATAAACGATAAGAGCTTCATGTGGTTATCAAGTGGAACACCGCCTATGTTCCAACACTTGTAATTTAGCTATTTCATAAAGAAAGCCATGATTTAATTACTTTGGGTGCTGGGAAGAATCTTCAGGGATGCCCTTGTTTAGGACTGATTACACATTAATCAAACTGCGGTGATGAAATTTCTGAAGGAGTAGACGACAACAAGTTTCATGAGATGGCCAAGTGTTCACACATTCTGTGCCTTCGAATTCAGATTTGAAATCGATATAACGTGCACATGTATGACCTTGTTTCTGAACATAACTGTAGTGATATTTCGTATCGAGAGTGAAGGTTAACTGCCCTGATACAATTTTAGAGGAATTAATTCAACCCAACCGCGTTCTCGAATTTTTTTTTTAACCCAACCATTCATGTACAACCACAAATACATTAATCACATGAATACAGACCACAGGAAAAACATACAGCCTCCTGCTGATGATAACTACAGACAAACTCCACTGTTGTCTCGCACTCTATGCAAGATTGTGCATCGAGACCACTAGTAGTGTGTAGTGACCAATTGCTATGGCCCATGAGCCCCATGACAGTGCCACAATAGTCTCTTTTTCTATGGGGATACTGTGTATACACACACATAAAGCATTAAAGCTAAATCCCAGCTCGGTAGAGGATTAGAGGTTCACAAGGTATTTAGGATATGTGCGAATTAAGGCGCATATGTTCCAAGTCAGAAATAAGAACATCGGTTCTTTTCGATTTAAATAACGCTTGCTTAAGCTCGACTCATTTGCTTAAGCTACCCGTCTGAAGCAGCCAAAGGCAATGCCCAATAGACAAGTGCCGTTCATTGCCTATTTGCAGTTGTTTATCGCCACAAAGTCCCATCCTCGCAGGATTTACAATGACAAGTTGGTATGCTTGTCCATCGAAACAAATTTGAGACAACTCGTTGGATCAAGAAGAGTACAAATGTAATTACAGAAAGTCAGGAACAGGGAGGAAAACATCTGTATCCCAGCTATACTGTAGATATGAACATTCAGAACAGTAGTTTTATATACTCCCTCTATCTCTTTCGTTGTGTACGATTGGAGCAACGACTCATCTTCTCCTTGCAGCCAAATCAGGGCCTCTGTACGTATGCATGCCTGTCTCAAACATTCTCGCCAAATCTTGCGCTATTCGTGTCGTCCTTCCGGCGCAAATCGGCGGAGCTCTTCACCATGTCGAACCTCTCTGACATGAAGTAGCTCCTGAGGGAGTTGAGGTTCCTCGGCACGTCGACCTCGACCGTGAAGAGGGCTCGCACGGGACGGTGGTCCGACAGCCTCGACTCGCTCCGGTCGTACTGGCTCTGCTTCAGGCCCGTGCCATGCCACAGTATGCGGTCGCACCTGAGGGGAAAAAATCAGTGCACACACACCGATTAGCCTCAAGTTTTACACGTACTTTCCCTTCCCATGCTTGATTCGGACGCGAATTTTAGTGTTTCTGAAGCGTGAGCTCACCATGCCGGCGCGCGCCGCTTCTCGCCTTTCTTGCCCTGGACGCAGCCGTAGTACGTGTCGGAGTTCGGGTAGTACTTGTACGTCGGCGAGAACGTGATTGACCCCTCGTTCCAGCCTTCGAACGCTCCACCTTCAGATACCTCGCGTCGCAGCTGTAAAGATCAAATCACCAGCAGGTTTTACATTTGACATTTTAGGCCCTGGAGTTGTTCTTTGGTACACTTGATCTGCAGATGTTTTGCAGTTCAGATTTGTAAATTGCACCTGATCGTTTTCCAGCAGTGTCTTCCAGTCCTGCCGTTCCACCAGTAACCTCGTCTTGGCCTCCGGCAAGGATATTCTGTAGTTGAGATCCCCAAGCAGGATCACTCGGCTGCAGAAGAAGTAAACAATTAAAGCCTAGAGATTAAATAACATCCAGGTTGGTCAAAGTCTGACACATGATTGCTTGATTTGAGCTGTCTTTGTCATGACTCATGAAAGCCTGTGGATTCAACGAACGATCAAGTTACCATCGCAAGTTGATCTGTTGATGTATTTCGTACGTGGTAGATCACCAGCGTCGGTGTATAAAATTAAACAGGGAATTCGATAGATATAACGCATTCACTTTTGAGCTTCTACTTAACTATGTCTATATGCTTGTTATGACATTATCAATACGTGTACTAGTAGTATATATGCTATGCCGAAATCCCAGATACGGCGATACCTGCTCTTGATTTACCGGTACCAGATTAAATATGATCGCGATCGTGGCCGTAAGAACGGCCGTTTCAGCTCGGTGTATCTTGTTTCCGGCGCTCCGGTCAGCAACAACGACATCTTACATTCTATAGTACTACTGGACTGGTCTGCATTTCATCGATTAATTAATTTGCAGCACACAAACTAAGATTTCGATCTGATCATGCGTAAGTACGTAGTCTATGCACTCTGTTTCCAGCTGCTTGGAGTAGTATAGGGTAGATATGATATATATATACTTACTCGTGTTCTAGAATCTTCTGCGGCAGGTCCTGCGGGAAGCTCGTCCGCGAGAGGATCTCCGTGGCGTCGGAGTTGCGGTGCGCCTCGTCGCCCTCCCTGCCGCCGGACGCGAGGTGGCAGCACACGAAGCAGAAGCTCGTGTCGTGCAGCCAAAACCTGACGGACACGGCACCCTGTATAATTGCACGCGCGCACACACAAAAAAACATGGCAATGTTATGTTAGCCACCCGGTTCTAAATCAAAGTGCCCTACTAGCTATCTAGGAGTACATATTAAGAAGCAAGTAGCTAGGTAGGCACCTTGTTGCCGAGGCAGCCCATGACGCCGCAGCCGACGCAGGAGACGCTGGCGCGGCGGACGAAGCGGCGGAGGTCGCCGCCGACCCAGACGGTGAGCAGGACGCCGACCATCTGCTTGCTCACCACGCACCGGAAGTCCCTCGACAGGTCGCCATCGCCGTCCCGCACCGGGTGCACCTTCTGCTTCTCCCCGCCTCCTCCTCCACCCTTGGGCTCCTGGCAGCCCGACGGCGTCGCCGCCGACCGGTTCAGCGCCGCCCGTATGAGCTCGTTCCACCGCATGCCAAGGCGGTTCTTGTCCGCGCCCAGCACGTTCCGCGCGCTCAACGGCACCACCTCTTGAAATCTGCGTACGCGCAGTAGAGGCATGCACGGGAACATTTGTAACCATCTGCATGCACTGCATGTACTACGGTTGTGTATGAGTAGAATGAGCTTGCTGCTTTGCTTACCCAAGGACATACATGTCGTAGGTGCCGCTCCTCGTGTCGAGCCAGTCCGCCAGGTTGAGGTCGTCCGGTGGCGCGACGCCGCCGACGTTCCATGTGCTCGCAAACAGCCTGCAGGAGATCGATCGAGAGTGGCGGTGAAGAGAAACATGCAAGATACTCGATCCGCGGCGCGAGTGAGACGAGAGGCGCGCGTACGAGTGCTCCACGGTGGTGGATCACTGAGCATACATACATACCTGTACTCGAGGGTACTGTTCCGCTGCTGTGCCCGCGCCCGCTTCACGCAGCGGTGGGCGTCGACGTCGGGGCTGCAGCCGTCGAACTCCGCCTCAAATTCATCGGCGGCTATCGGGAAGTCAGCGACGAAGGCGTGGCTGCCGGAGGTCTTCCTGAAGAGCTTGTTGGCCACTAGCCTCGGCCAAAGAACCTAAGCGGCCACCATGTGCATACAAAGCAAGGTCAGTTACACATACCCACGAGCTAGAGATGGTAGGGGCAGATAGAGAGACAGACAGAGATTGCGCGTGCGTTGCGCCTACCTCCGCTTGCTTCTGGTTCTCCTCTGGCATGGTGAGGTGAGGTGAGAGCGAGGGGAAGGAAACGTTAGACGGGGAAGGGAAAGGCGGCTTAAATATGCGCTAATGAGCCAACAGACAAATGAAGGCGCCCATGTTCATCCGCTGCTATACAACAAGTGGTAGTATAGATGGATGTCGATCGATGCATTGCATTGCATGGTGCATGTGATGAGAGAGAGAGAGAGAGAGAGAGTGGGGATGAAAGTTGCCTTTGGGACGCGCGAGGTAGCCTGTAGGTGGTCAAAGAGTCTGATTTTATTACAGTACAAATAAATGTATGTGAGGGGGATGTTGGGAATTTTGGGCTTTAGGCTGTTCAACCACAGTTACACGCTGAATTGGCTGTCTTTTTAGGCCCTGTTTGGGAACAAAGATTTTTTCTAAACCCTGCGGGAATTTTCACAGTTCATGCTGAAATTACAGTGATCCAGACGGGACCTTAGTGTTTAGTCAGCCGCAATATTTGCACCTAGGCCATGAAAGGTTATGTATTTAGATATCTAGCTAAGCCATATATTTGTGGCTTGTAGTAAAACTAGCAGGTAGGGTGGCCCACGCATTTGTACGATTAGATTTGTTGTCCAAGTTTGTGGTATAAAGTGATATAATTTATATGTTTTAGAATATATTTACGTATCTTGAGGGCTATTTAGATTTTTAAGATATCGTAAACATTGAAAATGACATAGAGGCTTGAAGGAAAATACAATATAAAGAAACGTGATTGAAGTATAGGCTTTGATGGAATAAAATCATTGAGCGTAATAAGTTATTGGGATTGTTAGAAACGTAACCACTCTCTATCATACATGGATCATGTAGAACTATGCTCCTATTCATCCCCCATTAGTTACTCTTTTCCTAAATGTGTCCATGCACATGAACCTCTATTTAATCTCAAGCAATACGTTGATTATGTGTGCAGCAAATTATCTTATTAGTTTACATGGTATAGTGTATTAGAGTATCTTGTTCACGCATACATCAATCGCTACTACAAAACAGGCCATAGAAGACGCCTCATCACAGACGTTTCTTTGAAACCGTCTGTGGTAAAATAATCACAGACGGTTCGTGGTTAGAACCGTCTGTGAAGTATCACAGACGGTTATAACCACGAACCGTCTGTGATACTGAGAATATCACAGACGGTTTGTGGTTGGAACCATCTGTGATACTTCACAGACGGATCTAACCACAAACCGTATGTGATACCGAGAGAATATCACAGACGGTTAGCGGTTAGAACCGTCTGTGATATTCTCAGTATCACAGACGGTTATAACCATCACAGACGGTTCGTGGTTATAACCGTCTGTGATTTTAGATTTACCATGGCTCTGATTTTACCATGGTTTGGAATTTTATACAAAAACCGTCTGTGATACTTTTATTTTGTTGGGTGGAAAAACAAAAATTTGCACTTAATGGGCGGGCTGCCGAAAATCTCTTTATATTAACAGAGTTCTCCATCTCCTCCTTTACCATCTCCATCTCCTCCTCTGCCATCTCCGTCTCGCCCTGACCTTGCGCTCCGGCCTCCCCAGAGCTCGTCGCCCGCGACCTCCTCCACCTCGCCCCAGCCTCGTCGTCGTCGGCCTCCCACGACCTCGTCACCCTCAACCTCCCACGACCTCGTTGCCTCCGGCCTCCTCTACTTCGTCGCCCCGTCCTCCCCTGAGCTCGTCGCACGCGTCCTCCTCCACCTCACCCCGGCCTCGTCGTCGCCGGCGTCCCACGACCTCGTCGCCCCAGCCTCCCACGGCCTCACTCTCTCTACTCCCCCCTTTTGCTCTGTGATGTGTTAGTGCTCTGTGAATGGATTGAGTTGATGCTACTGTGATGTGGGTGATGCCGTGTAGTTTTTAGTGCTCTGTGAATGGATTGAGTTGATGCTAATGTGATGCTGTGGCTATTGTGGGAAAGCTAACGAAAAGTTCAATCCGAAAATCCATATCAGATTCATTCACGAGGCTCGGGAGGCTCCAGACGAAGTGAAAACTCATTTTCATTTTTTTGCAATGAAAAAAGCTATCACAGACGGTTCTAAACCAGAATCGTCTGTGATAATTACTATCACAGACGGTTCGTGGTTAGAACCGTCTGTGAAAATAGACTATCACAGATGTCACTATCACAGACGGTTCGTGAATAGAACCGTCTGTGATAGCCTTTTTCACAAAAGGTTCAAAAACCGTATGTGATGATCTCATGTCATCACAGACGCATAAATTCAGACGGTTAAAAATTGTCTGTGATGATGGTTTAGAACCGTCTGTGATGAGGTTTTGTGTAGTAGTGAATGCACCGTAGACGATCTACCTTGAACTTATCCTCCCTCACACGTCGGCTGCCCTACCAAACCGTGTAGCTTCTATCTCTTCTCCAAGATTTTTTGCTCTCTTGCATTTGTATGTCCGTGCTTCTATTCGCACAGATGCATGATGTTATATATGCTCGATGTTCTTTTCTCTCATATTGGTCACTCCTCTTCTTCGACGTTAGTCAACTAAATATTGTGGCTTCCTCACTAACCATGGTGACCTTCCATTTTCATTGATGTCGGTATGTCTACTTTAGTTATTATCTAACGATGTGGAGAATCTTTTTGCCATCGCTGGCGACGACGTGCCCCTCACCAGTGATGGCACACTCCTAGCTACCTGATGGTCTTATACCTTCCATAACTCGTCTTCAATGCAAAGCTTCATCTCCTCTCTCCTAGGGCTTCCCGATCATCAAGCTTCTTTGCCCACTAACTTTTTCAATAACGCCGACGCTCATCACTTGCCATCATGGCCCTTGACTCCTTCAACACTTGACTTTCTCTTCAATGGCTCCGGCGAGCAGCACGACATTGTCCTCATCTCCGTCGTCGTCGCCGCCTCGGCTCTTCGCTTCCCCGTGGGTCAATGTCTTCTTGCAGGACAGGTTGATGTGATTACACTCTTTCGTGGTCTCCCCCGACACCATTCATGTTATCCTTGTTATTACTTGTATTTTTAATCAAAATTTTAGTTATTTTTTGTTTTTATTACATAGGAAGAAACAATAGAAACACGTGACCTTGAGAGCGAACATGGTGTTTCTTTTGTGTCTCCTCCGACACCATTCGTGTCATCCTCGTTATAACTTTTATTTTTGTTCAACATTTTAGTTATTTTTATTGGAGTCCATATACAAGTCAAATAGCTAAATTTACTTAATTTATTCTGAATTTTAGTTATTTTAGGATTCGTATGGAAATCAAATTGCAATTTTTCTTTTATTTTTTATTCTGAATTTCAATTATTTTCCGAATCCAATTGTTATTTTTTCTTTAATTTTATTTCTGAATTACAAATTTTTATATTTTACTATGGAATTCATATTGAAATAAAATGGCTAGTTTTATTTTATGTTTATTCCGAATTTTAGTTATTTTGGTTGTATTTCTTATACAAATATAATTGCCAATTGTCATTTATTTTTTATTCCAAATTATCATTGTTGGAATTGTATCAAATCGAATTGATAATTTTGTTTTCTTTTTATTCTGAATTTCATTTTTTATTTCGTACACAAATCTAATTTCCAATTTTGTTTATTTTTTATTCTGAATTATAATTATTTAGAGATTTTACTTCAAAATTCGTATGGAAATCAAATTATTGATTTTATTTTATTTTTTATTCCGAATTTAAATTATATTGTATTTGATATGGACTCTTTTTTAAATCTAGATTGTTATAATCTGGACCTACCACGATCGACGGTATAGATCTTTTTTTTCACCGATTAACATGAGAATTGCTAACCGTTGAGAGTGAACGTGGTGGTTTCTTTTGACGATAATAGATTTATTTGTGAAACTTATTTGAAATGTGGATGCTTTAGTTTAGAGCTAGTAACTATGGGAGTAGAGGTGAATGTGCGACAATTTTAAGCAAGCTTTTGCAATATATTTTTTAGAGAAGGTCAGTGGCTGGCTGCAAATGTGCATCTTTTTTATAAGTATAACTAACTATATTATCGTACTTCTTTTTTGGGGAGAGAGCAATACTATTTTCTAGCACGTGTTTAAGTATTGTGCCTAGTATATATAGACTCAGGGTAGGGAGGTTGAGGTCTACAGAGTTTTCAGGCTCAACTTGAGCAACTTGTGTTCGGTGCCACGTCTCGTATGTTACTAGAAAATAAGTCACATCACGTCGACAAACCGGTCTGTCTATCTCACTTATGTTCTTAATATTCAGTTTTAACTTTTCAGCAGGCCAAAAAAATTCTTACCTGTGCTGCTAGTTTCGTATGCCACTTAACTAATAGAGAAGCCAATATAAATTTAATTGATCATGCCGCTTTACGTCATATAAGTAACTTACTGATAGGAAAATAACTACTCCTGCATGTCCGGCTCCAGACGGTGCGCAGCTGCCATGCACCAATGTTGATGCTCTTGGAGACCAAGCTGGAGAATCTGATCGATAGAGTTAACGATGTTGTTCAAGATCCTTTGATTACGCTTCTTCCAAAGCATTCAAGAGACGAGAATGATACACTCATCGATCTGTGTCGGACCCGGATTTTGTAAATCCAAATCCTCTGTGAAATCTCTGTGCTATTCCCTGGATCAGTAGATAGCACTCCACAGGTACATTGCTGAATCAAACCATACATGGCGTAACATCATTTCATTCATTAATTTACACATCAGAGTTTACATAGACCGCTTCGGGTCAGATTTTACAATAAGGGCCAAACAGGCCAAATGAGTACATTACAAAAGATAGCGGAAGCGACAACGGAAGCAAAAGGGTGAGGGCACATCTTACCGCAGGCAAGTGACTGGGGAACCCGTGTACACCCGATATTATCCGAAAACCCTCGGACAATATAGGAGGTACACAAGAACCGACGGAGTCAGCTAGACTGGGGTGAGACTAGAACAACTAAGGACTAAACTACGCTCAACGATTCCCGGTCTTGGACTTACGGGTCCTCGTAGTAGTCGTAGTCTTGTGTCTTCCTACTTCGAGGAGTTGGGAAAGAGCGAGGATGAGCACAACTACCGTGCTCATGAGCCCACACAATGATGCAATAATATACATGCAAGGTGTAACAAGGTTGGCTCGGGTTCTTTTATTTGCGTAAGCGGATTTGTAAATACAGATATTAGAAAATTTCTATCACTTAGCATTTTAACCAAATTGCATTTTTAAAGAGATTAATTGTGCAAGAGTAATAATGACAGAGGTTCCTCCATCGAAACTCGTCTCATGCTTCATTTGATTGGAGCTACCTCCATACATTAACAACACGGATCTGACGATCCGTGGAAAAGTCAAATCTCGGCCCCGGCACGGTTTTCATATCACCCACAAAGGTTTTTCAAATAGAACTAACTCAAGTTAAGTTCCCATGTCCGCTTTGACCGTAGGGCGCGGTACGCTAAAACATTTTGACTCTGCAGAGGTTATACACTTTACCCACAAGAGACAATCATACTCGCTACCCCACATGATTCCGTAGTCATGTAGTTGAGCGATCGTCACAGTAACCTTTCAATCCACCTTGCCCTTTCCATCATCTCACCCATATGGGGTTGCGCCCATAAGTTGTGCGGGATGTTCACCACTCGACGAGCGTAGTGGCGACCTCACCTTCGGTGTCCCTTCCCGGCTCATGCCTCCTCTGCCTCTCCTCCAAAGTGAGATGACTTTCAGGGTTCGATAAATTTACTAAGCCAAGTTGCATTTTGCAGACTTGTGGTTGTACTTGTTTTACACGGAGGTCATGACAAGATTAAGTCCTTAATCCACCTGCATTTCATACCACATACCAATCGCTCTCGTGCCCGACGGCACCCACCATTCTCTCCATCCGCCTGGATGTAGTATTAGCAAGTTTTAGGATTTTGGAGAAGTATAAAACAAATTATCCAACCAGTCCGGTCATTCTCCTCAATGATCGCCCAAAACATTTGTCATGATTAAAGGATGATGATTTGGGGTAAAAATACCCCGGTACTTAAACAAGTCTAGCATGGCGTTTAAGTACGACCTATAACTAGTATGTTACCAGATATTTACTAGGGTGACAAGGATAATGGGAGTTAAATTTTTAAGGATATGAGGTAATAAATAATTAATCAACAAGTAGGCATTTTAACTACCTTAGAGTGTTTGACATATATTTGCATAGAAATTAGAGCATGCAATTTAATATTTTAAACGAATATAATTTGCATAAAATGTGGGATCAACATGATCAAAGTGTTGACTCGCCTGGGATAAAGGTAGAAGGGTCTAGGTATTCTTGAGCTTGTCCGAAGTGGAGGTCTCCCGCGTCTTCGAATCCTACTCGGACGGTCGTACCGGAAAAATATACAACAGCAAAAGAGAGCAAATAAATACAAATCACCAAGCAAATGAACTCCAAATTAAACAAGACCAGTGCCATTAGCAAGATCTTGATTTTAGAAAATTTTAGGAAAAAGATTCATAATTTTTGGAGCTATAATGAGGAAGTTATGGATTTTTGAAGCTTTAAACAGGATTTTCAATTGACTGGAAAATCAGAAAAGGCTGGAAAAACGTGGAGCTGACACGTGGCGGGGTTGCGCAGTGGTGCCGGTCCACGCGCACTGTGGCGTGGGCCGAAGGCCAACACGCGCGCGCCGAGTCCACGGGTGCACGGGTCTTCAGCACAGTGTCGCGGGCCCACACGTCAGTCTCGGCGAGAGAAAAACGACGGTTAACTCAGCGCTTAACCGAACTGTCGGTCCCACCAGTCGGCGTCACAGAGGGATGATTAGCGCCGACTAAACCGGGATTAACAATTAACACCAACAGTGATTGCCGGCAATTTTCGTCCGACAACGGGACCGAGAGGGAGGAGCTGGGGCGGCGCGGCTCGTCGCCGGCGGAGGGAGGGGCGGCGGCGCCGGAGGTTGCCCAAAATGGGTTCTCCTGGCGGCGGTCCGGTGGTGGCGGCGGCGCCGAGGATCACCGGAGCGCGGCGCGACCATGGGAGGCGGCGGGGAGCTCGGAGGTGAAGAAGAAAGCCGGGCGCAGCGCTTGCTGGAACTGGGGAAGCACGGGGTCGGCGGGGTCCTTGGAAGCTCACCTGGCCAACAATGGTGGCGGGAGCTGGCCGGTGCGGGGAGATCGGCGGTGAGGAAGAGATCGGCCGGAGGCGAGGGAGACGAGCTCGATCCGAGGCTGCGGTGGTCCGGAGGCTTCGGGCTTGGAGGGGAGGTCTCCTGGGAGGTGGTGGCGCACGGTGACGGGGGTGGCGGTGCCGGGAGCTCGCCGGAGGAGGGGGACCGGTGGTGGAGCGGCTCGGCTGATTTGGGGGAGGTTCGGGTGTTTGGTGGTTTCTCCGGAGGCACTTACCTGGGGCGAGGAGGGGGTGAGGGGAGGTAGAAGAGGGCTCCTCCGGGACTTTTATAGGCGGCGGAAGGGGGAGCAGGTGCGGGAGGGGGCCCGGCGACGCGGAGTTCCGAGAAGGCGGCATGGGCTCCTGCGCGCGCACGGAGGAGCAGGGGAGCAGGGCATGGGCGCGGGATGGGGTGGCGAGGATGGCGGTGCCGCGGAGCCGGTGGCGGCGGGGCCGATCCTGAGTGAGGTGACGGGGCCGGTGGGAGCTGGTGGTGGTTGGTGGGAGTAGCCACGGGAGAGAGAGAAGATCAGCAGGTATGGGCGCGCCCAGGTCTTTGGGCCGGCTCGGCTCTGGGAAAGAAGGTAGGCCAAGCTGAGGGAAGAGGGAGGCGACCGGGCCAGAGAGACAGATGAGCGGGCCTACTGCGGCCAGAAGGCAATGGGAGAGCCAAGGAGAAAAGGAAATGGCTAAAATGGGTTAAGGCCCCAAAACCGAAAAGGGAGCTACAAACTTGAATTTGAAATTTTGAAAACACGGAAAGATTTGAAACACAAATCCGAGCTTTAACAAGAAGTTTGAAATCCTTCGAAAATATTACAAATTGAAAACACGAATTGAAAATAAGGATTAAATAGTAAACACTATTCAATAACCGAAAAACGGGGTGTTACAAACCTACCCACCTTAAACGGAATCTCGTCCCCGAGATTCGAGCTACTCGGATCGACAGGAACGTACCTCTCATTACTCGAGTCGCTTGGGCTTCTTCTGGCGGTGACATGGTTGACATGGCCACGGCTTTGGCTTGGCGTGGAAGCCGCTCGGATGCTTGCGAGGTATGATGACTTTGCTTGCCATTGAAGTCGGCCTCGGTGGGGTGGCTCTTAAGTTGTACTCTCTCGGGTGGCGGTTGAGGACATTTTTTGCGAAATGCCCTTTTCTCCGCAGATTGAAGCAATGAAGATGACCTATCGGGTTGGGCTGCTGCGAGTGTCAGATGGATTGAAGAGAGAGGAAACACTCTCCGGGAGGCGGGTTACGATCGGTTGAAACCGGAGTTTGACTGAAGCTCTTAGTGACGGGCCGCCGACGGCCAAAAACGAGCCGGAAAAGTCGATCTTTGCGAAAGCTACCTTGTGGTCCTTGAAAGGCCATCTTCCTTTGTGGCTGAAATCTGCGGTCTTCTTTTCGTTCTCCAAACTAGGGCTTTATTGATGAGATGATGGAAGTTGGAGTAGTCATGAAGGATGAGTTGGCCCTCATCTCTTCTCGCATGCCTTCAAGGAAGCGATCGATCTTTTCTTCTTCTTCGCTATGTCACTTTGGGGCATAGCGAGCGAGCTGAGTAAACTTAGTGAGGTACTCATTCACCGACAGTTGCCTTGCTTAAGAGTCCCGAATTCGTTTTCCTCAACCTCATGGCGCTCTTGGCACAAAGTTGGTTCGAAAGTCTTTGAATTCACCCAAGGTATTGCTTGCCATTCCGTTCTGTTTCCTCTTGGGGTACCTCATTGTTTCTCTGTCGCGGTGGGGTCAGTTGATCTCCTACTGTGGATGCAACAACCTCTGGTTCTCGCTTGCTTCTTCTTCTTCTTCGACTCTGCATGGTCGGACTTCGTGTGGCAAGATAGTTATCCCACCATGCAAAGGCTCCTTTGAGTTGATAGGTGGCAAAGTCTACCTTGTCTTCCTCGGGCAACGAGCTAATCTGAGTTTCTTTTGGTATCTCGAGCCGTCTTACGCTTCAAGAGGCTCACTTGCACGCGAAGGTAAGCGGCCCGTTGAAGGAAGTCTGCAAGCTTTGAAGTGCGACCGGCTGATCCGGTCTGCTGATTATTCAGCAGGGCTTGCAGGATCTGGGTTTGCTGAAACATTACTTGCTCCATGGTTGGGTCTGCTGCCGGTGGAGGTGGTAGATCCCGCCCTGGCCACGACACAGGCCACTTCCACGGCCTCTTCCACGACCTCTTGCAAAGGTGCCACAAGCTGGGGCGGCGGCTCTTCTGGGCGGCATCTGAAGGAACACTGGAGCTTAGAGCGGGGGTATATATGTGAGGGTTACTAGTCCTCTAGTGCACAACAAAAGCAACTCAAAACCATACGAGGAAAACGATCAAAACACCATACAAAGCCTAGAATGGCTGCATTATATTAAAAAGGGCTAAGTGTTACATGACTTCTAGAGTACAGCATATAGGCCACCCTAAGCCATGACACAGGATACAGACACAACGTCTACAAAAGAAGAAGACAAAAGCACTTGCAACCAAGGGACTGCTAATGCAAGCACTGCTAGCCAACCTAGTCTAGCCTAACTATTCCCACACGAAGACGCAGACTTCGGGGTTAGATTGTCCTTCCAGGAGAGGCAGATGGTAGTAGAAAGGTGATTCCCGCAGAAGGTCGATGTGCATCCGGGTCAGGCGTTTGCAGGCGAAGCACGCTGCGTCTTGAACTGCATCGTCACAGCTGCTGTGAGTGGTTCCGGATCTGAAGGTGTGAGCGATGAACTCACCCTCTCTAGCATAGAGGAAAACCTCCATGGTCCATGACTCTTGGTCCTGGGTTTGAGTCTTTCGGCCTCTGAAGATAGGCTTGCGGTTGTAGTCCAGGTGGTACATGAGTTGGCGAAGAAGGTCCACGCACTCATCTCCATCTTCTTCGTGAGAAAACAAGTCCCACGGTCCATCGGACGAAGGGGTTGCCATCTACAAATTTTGGAAACAAGTGGGAGTCAGACTGAGTAAAATTTAAGTGAAATCAAGGAAAGTGAAGAACTAAGAAGGGGTAAGTCATAGCAAATAATACGTTATATTTTGCCAAGCTTTTCTTAGGTTTTGAAAACAATACTCAAGTCCTTAGGTTCGACCAGTCTAACTAAAATTCCTACAGTCATATGCTCTGATACCAGCTCTGTCGGACCCGGATTTTGTAAATCCAAATCCTCTGTGAAATCTCTGTGCTATTCCCTGGATCAGTAGATAGCACTCCACAGGTACATTGATGAATCAAACCATACATGGCGTAACATCATTTCATTCATTAATTTACACATCAGAGTTTACATAGACCGCTTCGGGTCAGATTTTACAATAAGGGCCAAACAGGCCAAATGAGTACATTACAAAAGATAGCGGAAGCGACAACGGAAGCAAAAGGGTGATGGCACATCTTACCGCAGGCAAGTGACTGGGGAACCCGTGTACACCCGATATTATCCGAAAACCCTCGGACAATATAGGAGGTACACAAGAACCGACGGAGTCAGCTAGACTGGGGTGAGACTAGAACAACTAAGGACTAAACTACGCTTCAACGATTCCTGGGTCTTCAGACTTCTGGGTCCTCGTAGTAGTCGTAGTCTTCAGGTCTTCCTACTTCTGAGGAGTTGGGAAAGAGCGAGGATGAGCACAACTACCGTGCTCATGAGCCCACACAATGATGCAATAATATACATGCAAGGTGTAACAAGGTTGGCTCGGGTTCTTTTATTTGCGTAAAGCAGTATTTGTAAATACAGATATTAGAAAATTTCTATCACTTAGCATTTTAACCAAATTGCATTTTTAAAGAGATTAATTGTGCAGTAGTAATAACAGCAGAGGTTCCTCCATCTAAACTCGTCTCATGCTTCATTTGATTGGAGCTACCTCCATACATTAACAACACCGGATCACGACGATCCAGGAAAAGTCAAATCTCAGCCCCGGCCGGTTTTCATATCACCCACAAAGGTTTTTCAAATAGAACTAACTCAAGTTAAGTTCCCATGTCCGCTTTGACCGTAGGCGCGGCTGCTTAAACAGTTTTGACTCTGCAGAGGTTATACACTTTACCCACAAGAGACAATCATACTCGCTACCCCACATGATTCCGTAGTCATGTAGTTGAGCGATCGTCACAGTAACCTTTCAATCCACCTTGCCCTTTCCATCATCTCACCCATATGGGGTTGCGCCCATAAGTTGTGCGGGATGTTCACCACTACGACAGCGTAGTGGCGACCTCACCTTCTGTCCCTTCCCTACCATGCCTGCTGACCGCCTCTCCACCAAAGGAGATGACTTTGTGGTTCGATAAATTTACTAAGCCAAGTTGCATTTTGCGGACTTGTGGTTGTACTTGTTTTACACGGAGGTCATGACAAGATTAAGTCCTTAATCCACCCGCATAGTCATACCACATACCAATCGCTCTCGTGCCCGACGGCACCCACCATTCTCTCCATCCGCCCAGATGTAGTATTAGCAAGTTTTAGGGTTTTGGAGAAGTATAAAACAAATTATCCAACCAGTCCAGTCATTCTCCCTCAATGACTGCCCAAAACATTTGTCATGATTAAAGGATGATGATTTGGGGTAAAAATACCCCGGTACTTAAACAAGTCTAGCATGGCGTTTAAGTACGACCTATAACTAGTATGTTACCAGATATTTACTAGGGTGACAAGGATAATGGGAGTTAAATTTTCAAGGATATGAGGTAATAAATAATTAATCAACAAGTAGGCATTTTAACTACCTTAGAGTGTTTGACATATATTTGCATAGAAATTAGAGCATGCAATTTAATATTTTAAACGAATATAATTTGCATAAAATGTGGGATCAACATGATCAAAGTGTTGACTACTTTGGGATAAAGGTAGAAGGGTCTAGGTATTCTTGAGCTTGTCCGAAGTGGAGGTCTCCCGCGTCTTCGAATCCTACTCGGACGGTCGTACCGGAAAAATATACAACAGCAAAAGAGAGCAAATAAATACAAATCACCAAGCAAATGAACTCCAAATTAAACAAGACCAGTGCCATTAGCAAGATCTTGATTTTAGAAAATTTTAGGAAAAAGATTCATAATTTTGGAGCTATAATGAGGAAGTTATGGATTTTGAAGCTTTAAACAGATTTTCAATTGATGGAAAATCGAAAAAGGCCGGAAAACGTGGAGCCGACACGTGGCGGGGTTGCGCATGGTGCCGTCCACGCAAGATCGTGGCATGGGCGAAGGCCAACACGCGCCGAGTCCACGTGTGCACGGGTCTTGACCTGATGTCGCGAGCCCACACGTCGATCTCGGCGAGAAAAACGACGGTTAACTCGGCGCTTAACCGAATCGCCGGTCCCACGATCGGCGTCCACGAGAGGATGATTAGCGCCGACTAAACCGGATTAACAATTAACACCAACGTGATTGCCGGCAATTTTCGTCCGACAACGGGACCGAGAGGAGGAGGGGGCGCGCGCTCGTCGCCGCGGAGGAGGGCGGCGGCGCGGAGGTTGCCCAAAATGGGTTCTCCTGGCGGGCGGTCCGGTGGTGGCGGCGGCGCGGAGGATCACCGAGCGGCGGCGCAGACCATGGGAGGCGGCGGCGGGAGCTCGGCGGAGGTGAAGAAGAAAGCCGGCGCAGCTTGCCGGAACTGGGAAGCACGGGTCGGCGGGGTCCTTGAAGCTCACCCGCCAACAATGGTGGCGGGAGCGGCCGGTCTTGGGAGATCGGCGTGAGGAAGAGATCGGCCGGAGGCGAGGAGACGAGCTCGATCCGAGGTCAGGTGGTCCGGAGGCCGGGCTTGGAGGGAGGTCTCCGGGAGGTGGTGGCGCACGGTGACGGGGTGGCGGTCCGGAGCTCGCGGGAGGAGGGGGACGGTGGTGGAGCGCTCGGTGATTTGGGGAGGTTCGGGTGTTTGGTGGTTTCTCCGGAGGCACTTACATGGGGCGAGGAGGGGGTGAGGGGAGGTAGAAGAGGGCTCCTCCGGGACTTTTATAGGCGGCGGAAGGGGCGCAGTGCGGGAGGGCCGGCGGCGGAGTTCGAGAAGGCGGCATGGGCTCTGCAGCGCGAGGAGCAGGGAGCGGGCATGGGCGCGGGATGGGGGTGGCAGGGGATGGCGGTGCCGCGGAGCCGGTGGCGCCGGGGCCGGTCACAGTGAGGTGACGGGAGCCGGTGGGAGCTGGTGGTGGCTGGTGGGAGTAGCCACGGGAGAGAGAGAAGATCAGCAGGGTATGGGGGCGGCGCTGTGCTGGGCCGGCTCGGTTCTGGGGAAAGAAGGTAGGCCGAAGCCAGGGGAAGAGGGGAGGGCGACTGGGCCAGGAGAGACAGAGATGAGCGGGCCGGCTGGCCAGGAAGGCAATGGGCTGAGCCCAAGGAGAAAAGGGAAATGGCTAAAATGGGTTAAGGCCCCAAAACCGAAAAGGGAGCTACAAACTTGAATTTGAAATTTTGAAAACACGGAAAGATTTGAAACACAAATCCGAGCTTTAACAAGAAGTTTGAAATCCTTCGAAAATATTACAAATTGAAAACACGAATTGAAAATAAGGATTAAATAGTAAACACTATTCAATAACCGAAAAACGGGGTGTTACAATCTGTTTGCTTTCTAAGACTCTTCTATGCGGAGTTTCGAGCAGCCAACCAATGCTCTTGGAGGGTGTGCTAGCCGCTAGGGACTGGACACAGAGAGCCAGTCTGTGCTATGAAGCGAGCCCAAAGTTGCGCAGTGACCGCTCAACCTACCAGAAGATGGTCTATAGACTCTTCCTAGTGCTTGCAAAAACGCAAGCTCCCTGATTTTGCTACCCGCGACGCCTTGGACGATCGGACGTCCAACACTATCGCCGAATAGCCAACCAAATGAAGACTTTACATTTTAGAGGCGCCCGAGCTTTCCATATGACCTCAGCACAAGGAAATATGATCGATCCTGAGAAGAAAGTAAAGTACGCCGACTTAGCAGAGAAGCATCCCGAGGGTTCCCAACGCCAACTTACTTATTTGACCTCTCCCTGAGAAAGTCGAATACCTTGCAACCTATTCCATAGCCGAAGGACATTAGTAACAGTTTGGGCGCTTGGCTGCCCCTGCATGTCCAAAATCCAATCATCATTGGTAAGGGCTTGAACCATTGTTCTTTTCCTCCGGATCAATGGACTGACCATATGGACGATGGATGGTGTGAAGCCTTGAATTGAGCAATCGTTCAGCTAACGGTCCTCCCAGAACAATGTATTCTCTCCGTTGCCTAATATGAGCATAATGGAAGCCTGGAACATGTCAGATCTGAGTTTGCAAATGCCCCCATGGCTGTGCATCCCACGTTCTCTGCAACCATTGCTAGCGAATGCGCATGGCCTACCATGGCACAACCAAGTTGTGCAGACCAGGACCTCCCAGCTAGAGAGGGCAAAAAACTGACGACCAAGCCACCAACAATATGCGCTCCTTTCCAAAGAAACGTTCAGCGCTTCTTATCAATTTCTTTGACTACTGCACGGGGGTCAAGGGCCATGAAGTTATAGACTGCCATAGTAGACAACACTGCCTTAACCAGAATCAGGCACCCCCCTTGAGAGAGCAAGCCTGCCGCCAAGTTTGCAGACGGTTATCGACCTTATCCACGAGAGGTTGAAAATCTGATCGAGATGTTTCCGTAAAGATAGAGGAAAACCAAGGTATTTACACGGGAAAGTAGCAATGTTGCAGAGCAAACTGTCGGTGATCAGCTGAATCTGTTGGTCATTGCATCAGATTAGTGAGATTGAGCTCTTAGTCATGTTGGTACGCAGACCAGAAGCCTCACGGAAGAGTTGGAGAATTTCCTTGATGGCTAAAAGATCTTCACTCACCGGGGTTAAGAACACGATTGCATCATCCGCATACAAAGAGAGACGGTGTGGTAGACCTCGACGGCCTCCGATCGGATGAAGCGAAGCCTCCTTTTCTGCAGTGAGAATGAAACTGTTGAGAGCATCCATCGCAATGATGAACAACATCGGGGATAATGGATCTCCTTGACGCAAACCGCGACCGTGCCAAACCGCACGCCCTGACTGTCTCGCTTACCAGAATCCTGGTGGATGAGGACAAAAGCATAATGCTTAACCAAGAACACCACCTCGGGCCAAAACCTTTGTGCCGTACAATTTCCAACATAAAAAAGGCCAAGACATTGAATTGAAGGCTTGAGCAATGTCTAGTTTAAAGAGAAAGGATGATTCATGCGAGTGGAATGCTTGACCAAGAAGAAATTATCCTGAATAGAACGAGCTTTGGTGAAAGCAGACTGGTTCAGAGCCACTAGCTTTGGAAGTCCCAGAGTTAACCTTCAGGCAAGGACTTTAGAGAAGATCTTAGCAAAACTACGAAGGAGTCTTATAGGCCGGTAATCTTGGGCAACTTGCGGTGCTTGCTTCTTGGGCAACAGAGTTAACAATGCTTTGTTGAGTGGGTGGAAGCTCATTTCTGCCAGGCGACCAACGGCATGGAACGCCGCCATTAAGTCCGGCTTGATGATTGGCCAACAGCATTGATTGAACCGTCCCGAGAAGCCATCAGGACCCGGTGCCTTCTCTGAAGGCATGCACTTAATCACTTCCCAAACCTCACCCTGTAGTGATGTTATCCCTTTCAAAGGTCAATCTAAGAATATTTTCCCTCTCTATGAATCCTCTTTGAAAACAAACTCTTTACTTGTCGTCTATCAAATTTGATTATGCCCTTCTCTCTTTAAAAAGTACAGTTCATAGAAAATGACAATCATAAAGGCAGAAAAGCTGCTGCCTATTTAACAGGATGAGCAAAATTTTATTCTTTGATAGATTTTATAGGTACTTTAATTCGATAATTGGACAGAGTAGGTGTAAGATCGAGGTGGCCGACTAGAGGGGGTGCATAGGCGGTTTTAAAATTCTTTCGCTCTAAAATCAATATATAATGCGGAAGCTAATAACGAATTGGTTTTGCACAATTAAAACCTAAATCAACTAGGCTCAACTAAGTGCACCAACAATACAAGGAAGCAATCACACAATGATATATAAATAAATAAAGCATGTAATGTAAATTGCTCAAAGTAAAGCACAAGTAAAAACAAGATGACACGATTATGTTTTACCGTGGTGTTCGAAGACTTGCCGGTCTCCCTAATCCACGTTGAGGTAAGCCCAACCACGTTGGACCGGCGCCACTAATTAAGCCAACACCTCCGAGGCAAGTCCAACCACTTGGACCGGTTCCAAACCGAACCAACACCTCGCTCCACTAGGGTTGCTCTTCCTCCACTCCGGAGATGGCGAGCACCAAACCACTCACAACACGCTGGGCCTTCTCACAAACTTCTTGAGAAGATCACCGGGCACGACGCCTCCACGCCGTTTAGGTGTCGGCAAACACCAAGAGAAATAAATCTCAACCTTCACTTGAACTAATCAAGTGTCTAAGCTCAAGTGGATACACAATCCACTACCTAAGGCAACACATGCACTTAGGGTTTGCTCTCAAATCTCACTAAGTGCAACACATGCACAAAAGAGAAGAAAGCATTTATCTTAGCTCAACGAATGAGTATAGCACTCAACAATAGTACCAGGAACCTCTCCCAACCGGCCAAGGTGGATATATATAGCCCACAAATAAAAACTAGCCGTTGGGAGAAGATTCCAACAAATCAGCACAGGGCCGGTCTGACCGCCAACCAATGGCCAGTCGGACCTCCCCATACGCCAACGGCTAGAAAACTGGCCGTTGGGCCTTCGGCCAGTCGGACCGCCATGCAATGGCCGATCTGACCACCGCCAAATCGGTCAGACCGCCTCAGCTGGCCAGTCCGACCGCCGCAGCTGGCCGGTCCGACCGCCGTAGCTAGCCGGTCCGACTGCCCGATGGAAATTTGGCTAAGTCCCAAAACGGGCGCTCTCTGGAATAATCGTTCCGCACGAACCCCGGAACTTCCTCACATCGGAAGTTCCGTTTTCACAAGGGCGAACTTCCGGAAAAAGATTCCAAGTCAAAGCAAATCGGTCGGACCGCCAACATATGGCTGGTTCGACCGATTGGCCACTGGTCAGACCGGTCCACACAAGCGGTCTGACCGGCAGACCACAGAAGCAAAACACATTTGCTTCACTTCAAATGGCAAAACACATTCACCCATTTGAGTACAATTCTAACAAGGTTAAAAGATGATATTCTCAGCTAGTTGCAAAACACATTTGCCAATATTTTAGAATACTCATCACAAGGAATAAGATACATGGACTTACACCATTTGCAAAACACATTTGCAAACTTAAGTCACATGCTACAAGGGTTAAGCATGAGCCTCAACTATTTACAAAACACATTCGCAAATAAATAACATCATGCCTAGATGAGCTAGAGCAATCACAATGAGCTATCAACACATGACTAACTCAAACTACTAGTTAAGACCCCTCTTAATAGTACAGCAATCCTATACTAGCAATCCAGTCTTCCAACCAAACACCAAGACCGGTAAAAGACTAGGAACACATCCTTAGCCCTAGCTAGTTATACATTTGCCTTGCATCTTCTTGAAGTTTGATGACGCACATCAACACTTCAAGTCCGGGTCATTAACTTGATAACCATCAACACATGATGATCCTTTTCTTGACCTCCATCAACACATGATGGGTCTTCTCTTGTCTTGATGATCAACTCATGATCATTTTTTCTTGATAAGCATCAACTCATGATGCATCCTTTACACCAAGCTCTTGACTTGATGATGAACTCATGATCATCCCAAGTCTTCATTATCCTGGAGCATAACCTATACATCCAACTCATGGAAAACGTTAGTTCCATAATATGATTATCATTAATTACCACACCATACCATTAACTCATAATAGTAGGATAAGATACTCAATCTTTCCCTCTTTGGTAATTGATGATAACCACTTCAATCACATAAATTTGATTTAGATAAAAGTAACACAACGTGAGTATATATATAAACTACACAAGTCATATATATATATATATATATATATATATATATATATATATATATATATATATATATATACTCACAACATGAGTATGTAAGAACTACATAAGTTCTATATACTCAAAATATGAGTATACAAAAACTACATAAGTTATATATACTCAAACGGATATGTTTCAAAGTAAAGATCCCAAATATATATGGAAAAATGAATATGGATCAATACTAATGAAACCACAAAATATAGAATAAAACTCCCCCTAAATGTGTGCATACACATATGTGTAAAGAAAACATATGCACATATTCAAGTTAAACTTATGGTGGAGTTCTTCCTATATTTTGGATCCGAGGAATGCAACATTATATAAGAGTATGAGTCAAATGTATATCTCGTTGAATTTCACCTTCATATCCAAATGAGACTACACAAGATAATACTTGACAAGAGTGTTAGTCTCACAATTAGATTTGTCATTAATCACCAAAACACTCCATTAACTCATAATGGCGGGTCTAGATCTTTCAGTAGGCTCCAGTGTTATATAAATGAGAAAGATATTCCTTGTATAACTGACTCACGATCGATTCTTCAGTGGGCTAATGTCGGACCCAGATTTTCTAATCCCGAATCGTCTGCGAAAATATTGTACTATTCTTTGGATCAGTAGATAGCACTCACATGCACATTGCTGAGTCAATTTATACATGATGTAAAACCATACCATTTATTAATTTAACACATCAGAGTTTACATAGACTGCTTCGGGCCAATTTTTACAATAAGGACCGAACAGGCCAACCAATTACATCACAAAAGTAGTGGAAGCGACAACGGAAGCAAAAAAGGGTGAGAGCACATCTCTCCACAAGCAAGCGACTAGGAAACCTATGTACATCTGATATTACCCGAAAACTCAAATAATATAGGATGCACATAAGTACCTGCGGAGTCGGCTAGACTGAGGGAAGACTAGAACGGCTAAAGACTAAACTACGCTTTAAAAACTCCTGGGCCTTTAGACGTTTGGTTCCTCGTAGTAGTCGAAAGCTTTAGGATTTCCTGCTTCTAAGGGTTTTGGGAAAGAGCAAGGATGAGCACAACTTCCGTGCTCGCGAGCCAACACACCAGATGCAATATATGTATTTACATGCAAGGCTTAACAAGGGTGGCTCGGGTTCTTTTATTTGCTAAAACAACTTTTTCAATTATCATAATACAAATTCCTATAACTTAGCATTTTAAACAAATTGCATTTTTATTAAAGAGGGTAATTACAATATTAAATAACAGTATAGGTTCTCTCCATCGGAAACTCTACAAATGCTTCATTTGATTGGATTTACCTCCATACATTAGCAACACTAGATATGACGATCTAGGAAAAATCAAACCTCAGGCTAGATAAGCCGATCTGGTTTTCATACCACCCACAAGGTTTTTGAAAAAAACTAACTCTAGTTAACTTCTCATCTCCGCCTTTGACCGTAAGCACGGCTGTTTAAACAGTTTAGACTTTGCAGAGGTTCTACACTGTACCCACAAGAGATAATCATACTCGTTAGCCTACATGATTCCATAGTCATGTAGTTGAGCGATCGTCACAGTAACTTTTTAAATTACCTCGCCCCTTCTGTCATCTCACCCATATGGGGTTAAACCCATACGTTGTGTGGGATGTTCCCCTCAGCGACTGGAGTAGTTGAACGTGCAGTCGAACTACCCCTCAGCGACTGGCAACTTCACCTTTCATCGGTGTCCCTTTCAAGCCAGTCGCAACACGCGCTTGCACATTCCCTCTCTCCTACCATGTGAGATGTTATTCAAAGTTTGATAATTTTACTAGGCCAAGTTGTACTTTACAGACTTATGGTTGTACTTGTTTTACACGGGAGGTCATAATAAGATTAAGTCCTTAATCCATCTGGACGGTTCATACCATATACCAACCACTCTCGTGCACAACGGTACCCATCACTCTTTCCATCCGTCCAGTTGTGGTAGTAGCAAGTTGTTTAGGGTTTTGAGGAGGAAAATCCAATTATCACAACACGCCAGTTATTTACCCACAATGACTGCCCAAAATCATTTTCATGATTAAAAGATGATGATCAGGACATTTATTTTCCTAGTACTTAAGTAAGACTGGCATGTCGCTTAAGTACAAACTATACTAGTATTTACCACATAGCTACTAGGGTGACATGGAAATAATGGATTCAATTATTAAAGGATGGATAATAATTAATTAATCATCAAATGGGTGTTTAACTACTTTAAGCTTTAACATACATTTGTTTACAGAATTAAAGCATACAATTTTGATATTTTAAATTAATATAATTTGCATAAAATGTAGGCTCAAAATAATCAAAGTATTGACTCGCCTGGGTCAAAGGCGAGAGAATCTTAGTATTCTTGAGCTTAGTCGAAGTGGGGATCTCCGGCTCCTTTGAACTCTACTCGGACTAACGCACCGGAAAAGGAAAGACAA
This sequence comes from Hsuehochloa calcarea, assembly GCA_036346395.1. Classification (NCBI taxonomy): domain Eukaryota; kingdom Viridiplantae; phylum Streptophyta; class Magnoliopsida; order Poales; family Poaceae; genus Hsuehochloa; species Hsuehochloa calcarea. The sequence continues at coordinate 37,695,618 of CM070597.1, forward strand.
TCAAACAAAATAAATAAATACAAAACACATAATAAAATAACTCCAAAAATAGCCAAACCAGTACCAAAATGTCGATCTTGAATATAGATAAATTTAGAAACAAATTTCATAATTTTTGGAGTTAGAACGGAGGAGAACGGAGCTTCCGATGTTTGAATTGGAATTAAATCGGGAAAAAGAAAAATGGTTCACAAAGATTACACCGGTCCACAAAGACAAGATGCAGGCGGGTCCACCGGAGCGTCACGCACGGTCCACGAGGAGGCGGCAATGTAGCGGGAGCCCACCTGTCACCAAGAGTGAGAGAGAGATAAAGGGAGAGAGAGCCCACGGGAGGGGGGAAGAACAGAGGAGGGCGGCGCCGGTCGGGAGCAGCGGCGCCGGCGCGGGAAAGGGCAAGGAGGCCGGCGGGGGTGCGGAACAAGATCCCGAGAGGGCGGCGGTCCCAGCTGGCGGCTTGGCGGCGCCGGGAGGGTGGACACGGCGGAGGGAGGAACGGCGGCAATGGCCAGGCGGGCGACGGGGATCCGGCGATGGAGCGGCGCGGGAGGCGCCCAAAACGCGCGTGAGTCGCGCAGAGTGAGGGGAAGCCGTGAGGCGGTCGGCCGGGCGGAGGATGGCCGAGGCGACCCAACGGCGATGACCGGAGGTGGGGGAGAAGGGGGCTCGGCGGGGAAGGTTTTCCGGCAGCGGGGAGGGGAAATGGAGGGGTGGAGGAGGATCCGTGGCGAGGAAGTCGGTGGAGGGTTGGCGGTGGAGACTCACCGGAGCGGTGGGGCGACAGCGATGGCTCAGCGGAAGAATGGCGAGCCTTGCGCGGTCGGCCGGGAGGAAGAAGGAGGGGAGTGGGGGAATAAGAAGGAAGGGGTGCAGCGAGGTTTATAGCCGAAAGGGGGCTCTGGGCCGGCGAATGCGATGGAGCGGAGACAGAGAGGCGCGGGCCTGGTCGCGAGCGGCAAGGGGGGAGAGGAGACAGGCGTGGCGGCGCGGGCACGCGTGGCGGTCGGCACACTGCGCGAACAACAAGGCGCAGAGGTTGCCGGCCGGCGCGGGAGGCGGGCTGGTCGGTGGCGGTCAAGCGAGAGGGGGGGGGCCCCGGGGGGAGAAGCTGGGAGAGGAGGAGGCGGAACAACCGGGCGACACGGCGGAACAACCGGTTGAGGGGGAGAGGAGGAAAGAGGGGGCCAGGGGAATTGGGCCGGGGGGGAATGCGGCCGGGTCGGGGGGAGCAGGCCGGGGGGAGGGTAACGGGCCAGGGAAGAGGGGCCAGCCCAAGGGGGGAAATTGGGCTAAGGCCATGGGGAAAAGGGGTAGAAATTTGAGAAGATCCACAATTTGAAGATGGAGATTCAACTCAAATTTTGAAACGATAATTTATAAAGAGGTTTGAAACACAAACCCGAGTTTAGTTAGAAACCAGGTAAATTTGAAAATAAAAATGATAATTCAAAATATGATTGAAAACCAAAAGTCAAAATAGTAATACTATTACTCGTCCGAAAACAGGACGTTAGAGCTAATCTGAACTGAGAATATGCTTTCTTCCCTTCCTCACCTTTTTTAAAAAGCTTGCAAATTACATATTTCTTTGGATTTTGTTGTTAACATGAGGTTCTGCCATTTCAATTTTACATGACTACTATGGTATATGCATTGCATATACAAGAGAAAGTGGCATATCAGTTCTGAGAAAATTTGGACAATGAAGACGCACAAAGTTCAGACAATGCTATTGTGATACATTGCTCATACAAATTGAAGGATGGCGGGTGAGTTTCTATCAAAGGAACGAGTTGCTACGATTTAGACACGATGCACCCATCTGATTCTATGCTATCCTCATTTAGATCTTCTTATCCACCAGTTTCACTGGTCTTGTTCAGTGTCGCTCAGCCGGCCAATCATTGTTTGAAACAGAACAAAGTGCCAGCACAGGTGGGAAAAGGGAGTTGTACACTTGACTTGTAGCCAGAAGCTACACAATAATCATGCAGAATTATATAACTAACCTTGTTGATTAATACTTAAAAAGCTGAGTCATTAGTGGCTATAATGATCCCCATGGGTACGGAGATTCCTGGTTAATTTCCTTTTTATATATTTCGGCGAAAGCTCAATCAATTTTTTAGAGCAAAGCGAAACCCCAATCTATTACCCATTCCTTTCTGCAACTGTTTTATGTTTATGTCAGTTTTTGAATTATCATTGTACCCAGCACTGCAAGATAATTCCTCGTGTCTTTTGTGATAGCGTTTGCAACTTTCAGAAAATAATTCAGAAAAAGAGATTCTGCTAAGCATTAGGTAGCATAAAGCATTGTGTCACATAAACATATTACATTCTTGTATCACAAACAAAAAAGAGCTTACTTTTGCAGATATGCGAAAAAGATATGTTGCAATTTGGGCAGTTAAGTGTATGCATTGTACATAAATGAACCTGCAAGCCCATAAAACTTTAATTTGTCAAGGATTAGAAGGATAAAGCTGTCCATTTCAGATATGTACTTGCAGAAGCATCTTTAATTCAAACAAAGAGAGACCATAACTGAAAGAAAGGTAAATAAATTTTGAAAGGGGCTAAATTCAACACTGCTGAGTATCTTTTGTTACTGTTAAGGATGATTTCCGAAGGTTCAAATTTTGTCCCTGAAAGGAGCTTCCAGTGCATATTATGTGTATTTGTTAACCAGAGGACATATCGGGTGAAAATGAGCACTTCTGTTAACCACGTATCAATTACTTACGTGATTTCATCAGGTCCCTTTGTTCAAAACCATTTGAACATTTTATTTACCACAAGATTAGGTATGCATAAGGTCACAATTAGGCTGCTTCATACGAGGTGCCACATCGTCAGAAGTTGTGGGACATTACAAGAAACATCAATGTAAGGATTTCAAGATGCCCTTCCCTTGTCTTACGTTAAAAGAATTTTTATAGATTATTCAGAAAAGGATCCACCTGCATCCAATGAATAGAGCATGAAAGTCGAGTCAAGGAGCAATAGCGTTTGTATAAAAAGATTGATCAGAGAAAACCTAACGACAACTCAAGATTCTGAAAATACATTGCTTCCATCACATAATAGTAATTAAACTCATGGGGCCAGGAGTATTTCTTTTAATTGTGGCCTGAAACGCTGCTACATTTTATCTTAAAAATACCTCTACATTTGTTTCTTTCTGGAAAACTATTAGCTCATCTAAATTAGCCTGTCATTAATGGTTTAACCTTCCTATCCAATCAAATCAAATAAAAATGACCTAAAAAAATATGCTTTCGATCATCCATTTCGATTGGATCAGAAAGGCCAAAATCCACATCGGAAAAGTTACGGAGATATTTATGAAAGAGACTCGTGGAGTTCTACAAGCCAGAGATATCTACTTGATTAACAAATGTTATCACTGCAAGTTGCGAATAAACTTGTCATGTGTGATATCAAGAGACACCTAAAACTATTGCACTGCGTGCTTCAGCAGTCAATAGAACAACGCACTGCTCGTTATTTTAACCAAACGGATTGGATTATGTATTTAGTCAGAAGAGAGAGTAAGCAATAACAATATAGTAACCGGCAACTTGCCGATGATGATGCCTACCATATCTATTTCGATCTTCGTAGAGAGAGAATTATCACAGGTTAAGTACCAAGTACCAACAACTTCAACTTGTACACATACAAATGACCAAGAAATACCACGGAATAACTAACAACCTTGTCACGTAACTTGTCGAAATTTAGTTTGCATTGCCACAAATTAGATCAGAGTTATTGAATTAGGTTTCACACTGAATCACCGGTATGGAGATCGGTTTCTGGGTGCTCAACTTGCCACCAGGTCAAACTGTACTTCCAATCAAGCTGCGACAAAACTGTCGGACCCGGATTTTGTAAATCCAAATCCTCTGTGAAATCACTGTGCTATTCCCTGGATCAGTAGCTAGCACTCCACAGGTACATTGCTGAATCAAACCATACATGGCGCAAACTTATTTCATTCATTAATTTACACATCAGAGTTTACATAGACCGCTTTGGGTCAATTTTTACAATAAGGCCAGACAGGCCAAAAGAATACATTACAAAAGAAAGCGGAAGCAACAACGGAAGCAAAGGGGTGAGGGCACATCTTACATGCAGCAAGTGATTTGGGAACCGTGTACGCCGATATTATCCAAAACTTCGACAATATAGGAGGCACACAAGAACCAACGAAGTCGGCTAGATCGGGTGAGACTAGAACAACTAAGGACTAAACTATGCTTCAACATTTCCCGGGTCTTGAGACTTCTGGATCCTTGATGTGGTTGATAGCTCCAGGGTTCCTGTTTCTGAGGGTTTGGGGAAAAGAGCGAGGATGAGCACAACTACCGTGCTCATGAAAACACAATGTGATGCAATAATATTCATGCAGTATAATAAGGAAGGCTCGGGTTCTTTTATTTGCGTAAAGCAATATTTATAAATCTGATATTTAGAAAATCCTATCACTTAGCATTTGGACCAAATTTGCATTTTTAAAGAGATTAATTGTACAATAATTGATAACAAGAGAGGTTCCTCCATCGGAAACTCTGTCTCATGCTTCTTTTCTTTGGTGGTCATACCCACCTATTACCAACACCGGTAAGAATACCGGGAAAAATCCAATCAAGGGCTAGGTGAGCCCGCACATTTTCCATTCCACCCACAAAAGTTTTGAAATAGAACTATATCTTGTAAGTTCTTTTGCCGCGCCTTGACCGTAGGCACGGTACTGCTCGAACAGCTTTTATTCTCTGCAGAGATTGTATATCTTTACCCACAAGAGATAATCGACTTGATATGTACACACGTTTAGTAGACATGTGAATCAAGGGAGATTATCACAAGGCCTTTACAAGGCATCCTCGATATTTGCCGTGCCGCTAAGGTTTCACTGGCGGGGTGTCGTCCCGTGGGACCCGACAACCACTACGCCTGACCCCTCTTGCGCCATGCAACTTACGCCTAGGGTCCCGCAAGTTACATTCCCAATCGTAGCCTCTTGGGCTCACGGCATTGGGAGCCCCTCAATGGTGCGGCTAAATGCAGGGTGGACACCAATTAGTTAGCAGTCGACACCATTATAGACTTATGGTCATCTTGTTTTACAATAAGAGGTCATCACAGATTAAGTCCTTAAGGTTATCAGGCGGTTCTTACCACATGCCATTCACAAAAATAACTGGGCTACATTAGCACCCAACCATTTACCCTCCGACACCATCCGCCTGGATGGGTATTAGCAAATTTTAGAGTTTTGGAGGAGTATAAAACAAATTATCCAACCATTTGGTCATTCTCCCCAATGACGCCCAAAACAATTGATGATGATAAAGGATGATGATTTGGGGTAGTAATACCCCGGTACTTAAACAAGTCTAGCATGGCATTTAAGTACGACCTATAACTAGTATGTTACCAGATATTTACTAGGGTGACAAGGATACTGGGAATTCAACTTTCAAGGGAATGGCAATAATAATTTATTAATCAACAAGTAGGCATTTAACTGCCTTAGAGAATTTGACATACATTTGCATAAAAATTAAAGCATGCGATTTGATACTTTAATGTAATATAATTTGCATAAAATGTGGGATCAATATGATCAAAGTGTTGACTACTTTGGGCTATTTTACCGTGGCCTTGATCTTACTCAAAGCCTGATTAGACAGAGGTTCGAAGTCTTGATCGGCGTCTTTGCTTGAATCTTGGATCTGCTGGAGTCGTCGATCCTCCTGGACTTCGATTCTAATTACGCAATAACGATTGAAAAACCAAATAAATACAAAGAATCCAAGAGACCAATTAAAACACAAGAGCCTCAGAAAAATTACGGAGGACGGCTTGAGAGAATGGCTTGGGCGACACTGGAATGTTTGACAGAGTCAAACGTCGGTTAAGCGAAGGAGGAATGACAGAAGATTTCTGCCATGAGGGAGGATACAAAGAAGGTATGGTCGAAGTAGCTCTTGCCGGAATGCTCTGCTGCGGATTCGGAAGACTGCAAGACTATCATTCGACAGGTGACAAAGCAACTCGACTACCGGTTCTATACCAATCTAGAATACTCAATCGACACAAAATCCAATGGCAATTCTATTCCAAACCCAACTGCCAGATAATACTCATCGATTCGATTTCTAGCTACTCATCTTACTACTACAATCTACTACCAAATCAAGACACAGATTTTATTGCCAAACCACAAATCATTTCCAAATAATACGAATTGATAAAGCAATCAAATCAATGCTTCCAGCTTTCACTAATTATCATTATTTCCACAATCATTGTCCTACTGACGAAGCACTAACCAACAATTAACAATTGATTACCAAATCCAATAGACAGTACTGCACCGAAGATTAAAACTATCCTTAATAATCAAGATCACAATTAAAAATTCAATTTACTGCCAAAACACTTATACTGAGGATCAGTTAATCACAGACAATTAAGCAATAATCAACTTACTGCCAACAACACATTCTACTAATCTATGGCGGCATTTCTTAATCGTTGGATCGATAGTAACCTCATTTCTACCGCTACGAACAGGGAAAACAACTACGAATCAAACGCCGACAAACGAAACAGATGAATAACGATTACTCGCAATATCTACAACAACTCAAATGACGGGCTAGCGACTAATGACAAAATACACCAAATACCAGGCCAGATCAATACAAAGCCTACTACTGAATAATACTCAAAGCGACAATTACTAATAATCACTGACAAAACTCTGGACTGGATTAAATACAAACAATAATCACAATAGTTCACGGCTAGTAATTTCAACATAGCCACTGATATTAAACACGGGATACAATTACTCACAGGCAACAAACCAAAATATCGATAACAATTCCCCATCAAACATTGATACTTCCACGAATATTGATCACTGCTATAGCTTTCCAAGGAACCGCAGAAGAAAATGATCACAGCAAATTGATTTACTGATAACAACTATTGATCAACAATCAACAATCGAAGACAACCCAGGTGATTCAACATATACATCATCTTCTACAAATGACAGATTATAACAATCACTACTAATCAAAATACTGGACTGGTCCTGAAGAACAGAGTTCGGCACACACAATGACACCAGCTGACCACATTCACCAATTATCATCCAATACCACAATCAACAATTGCATTCAACAAATATGGGAGACTGGCAGCTGGATCCTCAGGGGAGCAATCGGCAGAGAGGGCAAGGCTCGGCCAGACACACACACACACACACACAGAGAGCAGCGGGGCACACACGGGGAGGGAAGCAGGAAGAAGAGGCTCGGCCAAGGCAGAGAGGGCACTGAGGGAGATGGCGCTGGGTAGGAGACGACGGCGGCCGGGGCTTTCGGGTGTGGCGGCCACCCAAAGGCAACAGCGACCGAAGAGAGGGAGAGATCAGGGGGAGGTGCGGGAGCACTAGGGTAAGGAGGGGAGGCTTACCGAGGGTTGGGGGAGGCGGTGGAGCACCGGAGGTGGGTGACGGAGCTAGAGGGCCGCGCGGGGAGAGCTTGGTGAGGCGGTCCCGGGGAGGCGGGGCGCTGCAGCGGTGGTCGGGAGGCACCGGGGTGTCGCAGTGGTGCTCAGCCGGCGGCCCAGGGCTCAGCGGAGGCGGTGACGGGCGCACCAAGGCGGAGGAGAGAAGGATGGATTTGGAGCACTTACAGGGAGAGGGAGGAGCAAGCGGGGAGGAGGTGGAGGCACCGGGTCCTCTTTATAGCCGGTGAAGAAAGACCATTGGAGGTGATGACGTCGGCGGATCTGGCGGCCATGGCGTCGATGGGGCCTTGATATGGGCGACAGCGACGAGACAAGCGAGCAGCGTGGAGGTGACTCGGCATGGCGGGGCGACGGACGGAGCTGCCGACACGGGCATGGCGGCGACGTCTTTGGGGCCGGTGGAGGCGGCGCGAGGTGACGCTGAGTGGGGCGGCGCGAGGCATGGCGCCGAGGAGCGGTGGAGGGGACCCGAGGTGGGGCGGACAGCTGCGATGGAAGCGATTGAGCGGCGCTGCGGTGGCCGGCCGAGCCAGAGGAGAAGGCGACAGAGGCCGGGCCGAGTGGAGAAGACGAAGGGGTCGGCGGAGGCGGCGCAGCCAAGGGAGACGAAGGGGAAGGCGGCGACGCTCGGGCGATCTTGGCGACGGAGCGAGGCGAAAAGGAGACGAAGGATCGAGAGCGGCGCGCGAATCAGTAGGAGAAGAGAGAGATAGGGGAGGCGATGCGGCCGAATTGATGAGGGAGAGAGAGACGGGAGAAAAGGAGAGCGGGCCGGGAGACTGGGCCGGTGGAAGGAAAGGGAAGAAAACGGCGCGAGCTGGGCCGGACGAACGGGCCGGAAGGAGGTGGGCCGAAGGAAAGAGAGTCGGGCCGAATAAAAATAAAAGAAAAGAAGGTGGCCCAAATAAGGGTAAGGCTTTGAGAGGGGTCTAAATTCCGAAAAAGATGAATTCAAATTTGAATTTGGAATTTGAAATTTCGAGGAGGGGTTTGAAACACAAACCCGAGCTTAAAGAGAGCTCGAGAATTTTAGAAATTTAAGCGGCAAACGAAAATCAATGAAACTCAAAATTGAATAACCAGCACTATTTGCGATCTGAAAAACGGGGTGTTACAAAAACGGTCTGCCCTTCTAAGAAAACGCATTCGATCAAATCACTGCAGCAACTTGCTAGTTGTTACCACAACAGAATTTGTACAGATCGGCATTCTAATCTCTGAAATCTGTCACAGCCTAGCCGGTGTAACCTAATGCTCAAACGTCTGATTTTGTTTTCTGTGTGGCAATGTTTCGTAACTTGGACGACATCAAGGCATATTTTTATGATCTATAAGACCATATCATCTGATTGCTACATATGCACATAGTTGTACATTGTTAAAGATATAAAGTTATTTATGGTATTTCCTATTGTATTAGGGTTTAGACTTGTGTCCCGCTTGTATCGTATATATATTGTCTATTAAGCATCTTCAATATATACATAATATTCATAACATGGTATCGGAGTAAGGTTAGGATTAGGGTTTCTTACCGCCACCAGCCGTCGCAGGAATGCTGGTCGCCACGATGGAAGATGCGGCTCCGGATGCGTCGTTTCTTGGTTTTGGTGTTCCAACAGCAGGCGTGGGAGCTCGATACTTAGAAGATTCTCCAGGGGTATTATAATCTTCGGTTGTTAGGTTCGTCCTCCCCTTGGTCAAGGTCGTCTAACTCCTCGTCGTTGTCATCTTCATTAAGAGGGGCGGCAAGAATTACGGTTCCTTGTTGTTGCTGCTGCTAGTTCCGGTTACACGCTACTGCTACCGCTGGTTATTCGCTTGAGTCCTTTGTGTCGTTTTCTTTCATTGTGTCCATCCAAGTCCGTAATTCTTTATCTGTGAGTTCGTCTAAGCTATACGAGTCCACAAATTTATTATCAGTCATAGAAGTATAGGAATTTCTTTGCATGAAAGCGCTGCTATTTTCTTCGAATCGGTGCAGATCCGTCGTTCTAAGCTTTTAAGGTCGTCGCGCTTGCTGTGCACTGCGTCTCTATTGCGCTTCTTGTGCACTACGTATTTATTGCGCTTCTTGTGCACTGCGTCTCTATTGCGCTTCTTGTGCACTGCGCCACCGTCTTGGGCTTCTATCTATGCCGCCATGCTTCTATCTATTCCTATTCGGATTGATTTGACTGTTCTCTCTATTTTTATCGGTTTCATCATCTCTTCGTTATGTTGCTGCTGTTGACTTTGCTCTCGCACCTTGTGCTTTATAGGCTGTCGCACGACCCCACATGGGAGGAGATCTTTTATGGATATATTTTCCAAGAGCTGCATGCTACGACGATATTACCAAGACTCGAATTTTGGATTTTTCATATTTTAGTGTCGATCCTTTCCAAATGCAATACTATTGCATACGTGTTGCATTTAAGGGGGGTGTTAAGGATATAAGGGTATTTATGGTATTTCCTATTGTATTAGGGTTTAGATTTGTGTTCCTTTGTACCCTTATATATATTGCCTATTGGACCTCTTCAACATATGCATAATATTTGTAACATACGTGACACGGGAAAAACTCTGGATAAGTTATAGGGGCACTAAGGCCATGGCATTCCTGAACCTTCCAGGGTCCAACTTACTAACTCTGCCTGATTATGGCATATGAATACATCATGATCGCTTGTATGTTCTTGTGGTCATCTGAAGTTTTTTTTATGCTCAATGTGGGACAAATTGGGATTAGGCTTCTGCACAACAGGTGAATGTCAATTGTCAAGCGGCATCACCAGCTTAACATTTTCAGCACTAGTTTTGGCAGGAGCCACTTGGTTTGTCAGGTGTGTCTGTCAGATACAAGCACAGCATATATACTAAACTTATCCTCGTTAGCTTTCACATGACCTGACACTACAGGTGATTACACTAGTTGGCCAAGTCGTTTGTTTCCCCTTTCGGCAATCGACGCCGCCTGTGATCGCTCATAGGGTGGTGGGTAAAGACAGGCTGTGTTAGTTAATAACCGAAATTATTGCTGACTGGGAAGGCGTCAGATGCATCATCTGTGGTTGTCTGGCTGCACCTAAGCTAGGTTTGCCATTTACGGACCTGGCCATGTGTGGTCCTTGTGGTTGGAATAGCAATGTCGGGTGTAGTTAAGAAGATTAAATCATAAAGTAAGCATTTTAAGCTAACTAGCTAATATATATGTGGGGGCTACTTTAGCAAAGGATCGTGAGCTGGTGGTGGCAGAAGGAACAGAGCTGAGTTCCCAAGCTAATCATGCAAGTAAATTAAGCCTTCGCGTTGTCGTTTTTATGGACGTGCTAACGGCCGTATCTTTTTATATATCATTTTATTTTGTCCGATTGATTGTGATGTACATAGAGTAACACAACACAGCTAACAAACTGTGAGCCAATCCAGTAGGTAGGTAGTATAACTAGTGTAGTGTAGTGTAGTGGCTCAAGGAACCCTGCTATTCAATCAAGTTCATGTTAACTAATTAGATGAGAACATATCTAGTTCATCCTAAGTTTTGGTGTATATTATCCCCGTGCATCTACTGACAAGTTCGACTGGCCTAACCTTAGCATAACCAGTGCAGTGGTGGTTGACTCATTGGAGATCGATCGGGAGCTATTCAGAGTTTGGTCTGCCATACATGGCAACACTAGCTAGCGCTGGCAGATTTCGTGAAAGCTGCAGGCATTAGGCCACGTGATTTTCGCCTTTCCGTTGTAGAGTCGATCGAGCGGCACCCCCGGGCCCCGGACGCGCGCGCGCCCGCATGCCACCGGCAGCCCGCGCCAGTGAACGAGCGGTTGGGACGTGGTGGGTGGTTGCTTATGCATTCACCCTCGCGCACGTCCGGCGCCATCCCCGCGGCCGGCGATGATGGATGCGACTGGCTGTGACTGCAGCGCGGAGGCAATGTTCTCGGGCCGGCGCTTGGCAAGTTAACGCGGCATCATGGGATGGCAACTTGGCAAGCTCGTTCTTAAATTCGTACTCTGAGTTCGTATAGCCCAGCCCACCTCGAAAACCTTTGTAGGCCTAATTGCCCTAGGATTTGCTCGAGCCATGCCAACGAAAACCAGGCCATTTGTGGCCCAGAAGCCCTTAAGCTTTGAGAAGCAGGAGACTAGGAGGGCTTGTGTTGGGTCGGAGGGAATTGCAATTTAGAGGTAGAGGTGGTTGTTAAGTGACTTCCCACCGGACCTCTTCGCTCGGGGGACTTGGGGATGCGCTCGGAGTTTGGTGTGAAATGCCCAAAATACCCCCACGATTTGCCCTCATCAAATAGAACGTCCCGCAGCCGTAGCTCCCATAAGCGCGCGAAAATACCACAGCCAAGGTGAGCTTCTCTGCAAATTTTGTTTGAGGTCCTTCGTTATTGCCCCTTTCCCTCTTCTAGCGAGATTTCTGCAGAGGGCAGCACGGTCTATTTTCTTCTCTTTTTCCCCCTCTTCTAGCTAGATTTTGTCAGGTCTTGGCACAAATTTTTAATTCTTTTGCTTTTCTCTTTGCAGATCAAGAGAAAGTGTGGAGCAAGTTGGGACCACAAAGCTACAGGTACTGACATCTCCTACTGATTTGTTGTCCTCTTGTATCCATGATACGTTGCTTCTTATTGTTATGTATATGCACACTTTTTGTGATTATTATAATTTCTAAAACAATAGTTGAATCCACAACAGCATATATACTAAGCATATTTGATATTATGAACAGTAGCATAATCGTCAACTCAAATATATCTATCTCATATATATATATATATATAGGACGCATGTTTCGTACTCCCAGGAGTACATACTCCCACTTTGAATATACCACTTAAACGAATATATTATACTTCTTTATCATTTTTAATATACTTAAATACCAATTATAAGATACTCCAGTGCAATTTGATTGAAAATTTTTCATTAGAGTCCTTTATTTTTGCCATATACCTTTTTCATATATAAACAAAGTATACACATAAATTTTCTATAAAAAGTGGATTTTCATGAATTTTTTTTCATAGAACTCACTTTGGAGTATCTTATAATTATCATTGGAGTATACTCAAATAGATAAAGAGGTATTATCATACGATTTAAGTGGTATATGAGAGGCGGGAGTACATACTCCAAGGAGTACCAAACGATTTTTCATATATATATATATATATATATATATATATATATATATATATATATATATATATATATATATATAGGACGCTTGTTTAGTACTCCTGGGAGTACATACTCCCGCTTCGAATATACCACTTAAATAAATATATTATACTTCTTTATCATTTTCAGTATACATAAATACCAATTATAAGATACTCCAGTGCAATTTGATTGAAAATTTTTCATTGGAGTCCTTTATTTTTGTCATATACCTTTTTCATATATAAATAAAAGTATACACATAAATTTTCTATAAAAAGTGGACTTTCATGAATTTTTTCATAGAACTCACTTTGGAGTATCTTATAATCATCATTGGAGTATACTCAAATAGATAAAGAGGTATTATCATACAATTTAAGTGGTATATGAGAGGCGGGAGTACATACTCCCAGGAGTACCAAACCATTTTCCTATATATATATATATATATATATATATATATATATATATATATATATGCACTAACAAGGCAAAACATAGAACAAGTATACTACTAACAGAATTATGTATCAACGTCATCACAAGACAAATATTTAGGAAACAAAGCCTAACCATATGAAATCATGTCATCGCGACTTACAGATAATTGTTCCAACGAAGGTCGCAGTAGAGTCCGATCCAAAAAAGACAATGCGCAGAGGATGATGGAGAAGGAGGAAATCGTGAGCAGTCACGTGAACGCTTCCCAAAAACCTTATTAGCCCCAACCCATGCAGGATCACGAGGGGTGCCGACTTCGTAGACACTGCTCTCCCCACGTTGGTGCATGCCGAGGAAGAGATGGAACAACCAAGTAGCACAGCAACAAGGATCCGGGCAAAAACTAGAATACTTTGTTCTGATTCTGAAAGTTTCTCTTTATTTTCATATTCTAAAAGGAGAGGTCTCACCTTTATATAGAACCGGATTCAGCAGAAGAAACTGTCGCCATTATTGTCATTAGAAACTGTCGTCGTAACATTGTTTTAAATGGAGTTAATGCGTGCCATAAAAGCCAATTGAAACAATGTAATCAGTTTTCAGTTTTTAATCAGTATGCAAGGTTTTGAGAAGCAAAAAGAAGCTACAGCTCCACAACCAACCAGATACAAAATCGTCGAATCATTCATGCACACATCGCGCGCGCGAGTGATGGCGAGGCGAGGCGTGGCGAGGCGAACGTGGTAGGCGAACGAGCGAGTGTGCGTGTGTTTTCTTCTTTTGCTTACTTCAACTAGGTAAGATCAACTCCACCTTATATATTAGTTTTCTCCCACATAGACTAGCAATATGGTACTAAGCTTCCCAGCTTCCACCATGCATTAGTGAGACTTTGATATTTTCTGCATTAGTGAGACTTTGATATTTTCTTAGGATTTAATTATAATATTAAATGGGCCAAGCCCAAAAACTCTAACACTTATAACCACAAAAGAGATGCATCCATGTCTTTTGTTGTGATTCCTTCAATATGAAACTATATATTGATGCTTTTTTCCTTTTTGGTTTGTTGAGTATTAGAAGAAAAAAAATCCCTTGGTAATCTAGATCTATTCAGTACAAGTCTAACTGTTTGCCAGGACTTATTTTGTGCATTGAGTTGTTTCACCGGTTTAAGAGGCTCGATCGATATAACGTTGTATAAAACTATTAAAAAAATTCTGAAAAGCTTTTGAGTTGGTTGTTTCGTTTGGGGTGTTGTTTTGTCTTATCCCCTAGTTCTTCTTCTTTGTCTCTCCCATAGCATTTGTCACCTTCCCTAACCCTCTGGAGTAACCGGCAGATGGTGGACATTCGTCGCTCTGGAAGGTACAACATTATAGTTCAGGCCCCGTTAAATGTGGAGCAGCGTACGTACGACGACATTTCTAGTTGAAGACCTTATATTCCCAACTTTCTTTCTAGCCTCTTCGAATCTCTGTTAAGTTCGAGTAGAATTTGGTCTTTGCATCTATAAAACAAGGAGTTGATTGTTTGCTACTTAGTTGTCTACTTACCTGTACTAGTTAGCTAAGATGGTAGTAAAATTATGTGAAGGCTGCAGTAACTGTAACATCCCAAAATTGGTTTGTGTTTCAAATGTAATAAAAATGAGGAGAAATTAAAACTTTTTCTCTGATCTTGATTTTTGTAATCATCCATAATTTTTGTAAAGGAATTATGTGAAATCAAAAATCAAATTGCCATTTGGACACCAACACAAATCTCCTTCATGAAAATTTTGTGCCCAACCTTTGGAAATAATTTTCATTGGACCTAGGAGTGATGTTTAACACCTCAGAATTATTTCATAATTTTCAGAAATTATTTGATAATTTTTGAGACAAGTCAAACATTAGTCAAACTCCTAAAATAGCATTCTGGAATTTTTAGAGAAAAATGCAGTGCATAAAAGTCTTTGAAAATTTTATATAAGGTTCGTTCTTCTGTCAGCAAGCTCCAGTTAAAATTTCAAAATTTTTGGAGTTTGTTTGCTATCCCAAATAATTCCCCAAAAATCAGTGATTCAAATTCAAACCCTAGCTGGTTGTCACTGTTCCTCGGGTTCGGGTCAGACTCGGGCTCGAGCCACTTGATTTGGTTCAGTCAACTAACCGCACCGTGCGGCGACGCAATGCGCGCGGGATTTGCGAAGTCGTTGGATCGGCATCGAGCGGCCCATGATCGCGTGAGCGTTCGGACCATCCGAAAGGCGATCCATTTGAACCGTTGGATTCTAAATCAGCGGCTCACGATCGCGTGAGCGTTCGGACCGTCCGAGCGCCTCGCGCAACGTGAACCGTAGGATCCAAATCAACGGTCCGAGATTAAGTGGCGTTTGAATCGTTATAATCGACCGTTCTTTTTTTTCACCGTTCGATTAAATCCAGCGGTGGCGGCTATCGTCTACCTCCGTCACTTCGCGCTCGCCGTGGTCAATGATGAGTGGGTGAAAATTTCAGAGCGTGGCGTCGGGTCACTTCTCCTTTTGGCCAACGGCTCTTCCGCATTTAATGCTTCCGTCCCCGCCGCCTCAAAGTCTTCGTCCTCCTCGAGTGCACTTGCTCCCATCGCCTCGATCGACCTCAACACGAGCCCCACCATTTTCCCTCCGTTGCTTCTTCCTTGCTCCTTCGGCTATAAAACTCCTCCGGTGGCTTCCTAGCTTCTTTCGGTCACCCTTGAGCTCGAGCCACCGTTAGTGCATTGTTTGAGCTCAATTTCGAGTTTGCACCTTCTGGTGCGCCATTGTCGCCATTCTTAGAGCTTCAAAGTTCTTGGTGAAAGTGGTGCTCGGTTTCTCTCGCTCAAATTCTTTCTTTGCCTCGCTTCCTCTCCTCTCTGTGAGCAATAACCCTCACTCAATTTCGTTTGCTTGCAGAGAGCGAGATCAATTCGGTTTTCCCCAAATTCGTAGAAAACCTTCAATTTCGTCTCGGCTCGGGTAAGTCGTCCATTGCTCAATTCTTTGCTGCTGTAGATGCGCATTAGTATTAGGATCTTGTTGGTGCTCTTGGTTAGCTTAGCCGTGCTCTAGATCGCCGGCGATTAGCCGGAGATCCTCTCTGTTAATTTTGTCGGACGAGAGCGCGGGTCGTCTTTTGTCGATGAATCGGACCGTCGATCTTGATCGGCGGCCCATAGCAGAGAGAGCGTTCGATCGATTCGGGTCCGCGCGGGACGTTGGATCCCAGATCAACGGCTCGCGTGCGTGGGCGCGTTCGATACAGCCTGCGCGCTCGATTCAACGTGAACCGTTGGATCCAGATCCAACGGTTGATGTTTAGGGTTTCGCGGCCGCGCGCGCGCGTCAGCGCCGGAGTTTGGACCGTTGGATCCAAGATCGACGGTCCCGGTTCGAGTGAACGTTCGGACCGTCCGAAAGGTTCGATCCGTGTGGACCGTTGGATCCAAGATCCACGGCTCCTATGCGTGTGAACGTTCGGACCGCCGGACGTCCTGATCCACGTGAACCGTTGGATCCAGATCCAACGGTGAACGTTTAGGGTTTGTGAATCCCGCGCGCTCGCGCGTTGCTCCGTGAACGCGGACCGTCGGATCCAGGATCGACGCTCCTCGTTCGTCCACGTCGATTTAATTTCTGAATTTCCCGAGAGGATTTATTTATCAACTGAAAAATAGTTTTATCTTTGAAAATGCATAACTAATTCATTTTAACTCCAAAATCGGTCAAACCACTTTTGTTATTTTTCATTTCTAATGAACATTATTCTAAAATAGGTTTCAACTATGTTTCTGCAGCCGAAAATTTAGATTTTGAACGAAAGCATTAAACTGATTATCTGTACAACTGAAAAATGGATTTAACTTGGAAAATTCATAACTAATTATTGAAAGCTCCAAATGAGATGAATCCTGTGGGGTTGTTCATCTTATGAGGTGCTTGTTTTTCTGTAAAAACTTCAGTAGCTCTACATTTCTAGAAAACTTCACTAAAATCATTGCTTAGGTACTGTTTCAATATTAGAGCTGAGCAAAATTGTTTTTAGCATAACTTTTGCATTGAGAATCCAAATCAATTGGTTCTTATTGCATTAGTTCATAAAAATCATGCTCTTTCTACTGTAAAAATTTGAGAGCTTTTTGTTGAAGTTGACTGTTGAATCTTTTCGGTTTCTTTTTGCCTTATTGGTTCTTTTTGGTTCTTTCGATAGGATCCGAAGAGCACTTTGATAATATTGTTGATCCTCAGCAACACCTTGACCCACAGCAAGCAGGCAAGATATTTGATCATAAATGTCCCATTACTTTCCAAGTCTAATATCTTGTTTACAAATTATATGTATGCATTGCTTTTGTGTCCAATTAATTTTGCCATGTTTAGAGGTAGCTATTCCTAATGCATTGTTGCCATTAAAATGTTATCCTCTGCCACAACCATAAGTTATTAATATCGCTGGTGAATTAGAGCCCGGTGATTTAGTTATGCTCTTTTACTGTTTTTGCGATGTCATGCTTAGAAATGCTTAGCTACCGGTAGAATTGGGCGGTTATCGACTTAGTCGATGACCTTGATCACACAAATCATTTTGTTTATTTTTGGTTCAGCACCTTATGCTTTAGTTTTGTAAAAATCGAAAATGAAACAAAATGATTTGACTTGGGCACAACGGCATGTTGGTGTGATTGTTGGGTGTGACAAGGAAAGGTGCCCAGGTCCCTAAGGACCGAAGTGTTACTTGTGTCACTAAGCCAAGCGCTTATGCGTGCTAACCACGCGAGAGGGATATGGGACCTCTCTTGACTTAGTACTTTGGCGTGGGTTATCTCCGAGTCGCAGGAGGGGGTTGTGTGTGTGGTGTGAAACATGATATGTGTTCTTGTGTTCTTGTGTTGGGTGTGCGGTAGTGGAGATTCCGGGTAGGCTCTCCACCTCGAGGAGCATTGTAGTTGTCCAAGGCTTTACCTGCGACGGGTAGTTGACCGAGGCTTTACAATGACTCCGACACAACGTATGGGTTTCTATCCATACAGGCGGCTCGTGAATAATTCACAATATTGGAAATGTCTCGTAGGACTTAGCCGTGCTTAGGCATACCTACGGAAGTGTCTTTGAATCTAGTGGCAAAAGGCGATGCAGCGTGTGGGTACATTGGTACACCCTGCGCAGGATAAAACTATTCGAATAGCCTCGTCCTAGGTTATGGACATGCTTGGTAAGGTCGTGCAAGAACTAGACTACAACCTTTTAAAAATTAAAATTTGACTGGTTGGCATGAATGGGTAATTCATGTTATTGTTGTGGTGACTAATGGTTTAGTCACTTCGGGATCGTTGTTGTCTATCTCTTTGTTATATTGTTGTCATTTGCGATTATTTGAACATTAAAACTGATTTGTTAAATCGCTTTCAATCTATTACATTATTGCAAATAAAACTTGCGTTATGCTTAAGAATTTGAGTCCTAGCTGACCCACTTAAATAAGCTTGCATATAGTTATTGTTCGTGTCATTATCATTCTTATATATCTTGCAGTACATTCAAAGTACTCACCCGCTTTTTGTTTGAAATTTGCTTTTGTTCTGCAGAGGAAGAAGGTGAGCCCCAAGGGCCTCACTTTTGTGAGTTGTCTTTGTGGATTCGACGACTAGCTTGGCGGTCGGTCGGTTGCCTTGTGGGTTAAAGGCACACCGATTGGCTCTTTTGTTTATGGCCATCTTATGGCACTTTTGCTTCATTATTAAATTTCTTTATGTATATGTCATTTGGCCTAGGTCGGCCTCTCTTTGTAATGACTACCTTTATTTATGTTATCTTACGGTTGTTGTTTTGCTTGGTTCTATGCGAATGAATGGAATTGATGCATGAACTTTGTAAAGAGGTGTGTATCTTGCATTTAGGAAGTATACATGTCTCGAGTCTCGGATTATCGATTTGTGATGCTAGGACCAAGTGGATGGTTAAGCATTACAAGCCCGATAAACCGGGTCTCTGAAGGTTTGGTATCGAGCCATCTTGACCGTAGTAACCCAAGCTTGGTCGTCTTTAGGATATTTTGGAAAACCTTATTTTCAAAGTGTCAAATGATTTGTGAAAGCTTAAGGAATTCTCAGATTTTATTCCTTACCTATCTTAGCTTTCTTCTCTCATCTCACTCCAATTTGAGTTTTGAAAATTGTTTACCTCTTCTTCCTTCAAAGATAGTGTTATCGATTAAATGGGTTTTGGGAACCACTGAGTTTGGCAAATTGAAGCGCTTAGGGTTTTGAAGTTTCTGGACTGAAGGTTTCGGCTAGAGGCTTGGATGCGAATCTGACAAAGACGCTTCAATTTCCAGACAGCGAGCTCAATGGTTTCTGATCGGACCACTGAGCTCGGCAAATTGAAGTGTGCCAGATTTTGAAGTTTCTAGAATAGAAGACTTCGACTGGAAGCTTGGATGCAAAATCGCTACAGCGACCTCAATTTCTGGACAGCAAGCTCGATGGTTTCTAATGGGGTAGAAAATGAGAGGGTAATCAACTAAAACTTGTGGGAATAAAAGGGTAAGATGTGATACTAGTTAGCTATGTATCTAACACTATTTTCGCTGATTTAGCCTTGATCTTAAGTGGTATTAGATCTTACCTTGACCTTCTGATTTTTACCTTCTCAAACAATTACTCGTTCATTCAATACGGGTTAGTTGCATTGGGAAGTCGAGCTTTGGTTTTATGATTCCTTGCTATCTTTGGAGTCTTTTCGTACGCCTTTTAAAGTTATGTACTTGCTGTTTTCGGCTTTCGATTAGAGTGATATTCCATTCCCCTAGTCGCTAGCGTTTTGCTTTCTTTCGGCAGGAGGCGTAGCCGTTGACCCTAGCAAGGTCAGCGATGTTCTTTCATGGGTTCAGCCTACTTCGGTAACCGAAGTGCGGAGTTTTCTCGGTTTAGCTGGGTATTATCGTCGTTTTATCGAGAATTTCTCCAAGATCGCGAAGCCGATGACGGAGTTGCTCAAGAAGGACAAGAAGTTCTTGTGGTCCGACGCTTGTGAGGAAAGCTTCCAAGTACTCAAGAAGCGTTTGACCACCGCTCCCGTCCTCGTTCTTCCCGATGTTCATCGAAGCTTCGATATCTTTTGCGATGCTTCTCGTCGAGGACTCGGTTGTGTCCTTATGCAAGAAGGCAAGGTAGTGGCCTATGCATCAAGGCAATTGAGACCTCATGAACTCAACTATCCTACCCATGACTTGGAATTAGCTGCTGTGATTCATGCACTTAAGATTTGGCGACATTACCTAATCGGTAATCGTTGCGAAGTGTATTCGGATCACAAAAGCCTAAAGTATTTGTTCACCCAACCCGATCTGAACCTCAGGCAAAAGAGGTGGTTGGAGTTGATCAAGGACTATGATATGGGTATTCACTACCATCCGGGCAAGGCTAATGTCGTTGCCGATGCGCTCAGTCGGAAGGCGCATTGCAATGCCGTATTGCCCCAGGAACGCCAACCCACCCTTCTGGAGGAATTTCAGCGTCTCAACTTGGGATTGGTTGAGCATGGTTCCCTCGCTGCCTTGGTTGTGCAACCAACCTTGGTGGATCGGATTAAGACCGCTCGCCAGCGGATCTTTGGAGTGAGCCGCATCAAGGAAAATGTCAAGAACGGTACAGCTAAGTGCTTCTCTGAGGATGAGCATGGTGTTGTAAGATTCGGACAACGCCTTGTGGTTCCAAAGGACATGGAATTGCGGAATTTGATTCTCCGCGAAGCCCATGATTCGCCTTTGTCTATTCATCCCGGGGCCACGAAGATGTATCAAGATCTCCGTCAGGGATTTTGGTGGACCCGAATGAAGAGGGAAATTGCGGTTCGTTGCTTAGAGTGCGGCGTGTGTCGTCGTGTTAAGGCCGAGCATCGGCCCAGCGAGGGCGCCGACCTTTGCCTATTCCTGAATGGAAGTGGGATTCGATCGGTATGGATTTTATCACCGGTCTGCCTCGTACCTCCAAGGGCAGTGATGCCATCTGGGTTGTCATTGATCGGCTAACTAAGGTGGCTCACTTCCTTCCAGTCAAGACGGATCTTCGTGTAGGTCTTTTGGCGGATCTCTACATTGCCCGCATTGTGAGCTTACATGGAGTACCCAAGACAATTGTCTCGGATCGTGGTTCTCTTTTCACCTCTCGCTTTTGGCAAAATTTGCAAGAGGCTATGGGAACCCGTCTTACCTTTAGCACAGCATATCACCCCCAAACTGATGGTCAGACCGAAAGGGTCAACCAAGTGTTGGAAGACATGCTTCGTGCTTGTGTCCTCTCCTATGGAAAGAATTGGGAGAAATGCTTGCCATTTGCCGAGTTTTCCTACAACAACAGTTATCAGGCTAGTCTCGGCATGTCACCTTTCGAGGCCTTATACGGGAGAAAGTGCAGAACCCCATTGAACTGGTCTGAGACAGGCGAAAGACCTTTCTTTGGCCCGGACTCGATCAATGAGGCCGAGAGTCAAGTCCAGCTTATTCGTGATCGCTTGCGCACAGCTCAATCAAGGCAAAAGAGCTATGCGAATCGCCGTCGTCGTGAATTGAGTTTTGAGCCTAATGACTTTGTTTATCTCAAAGTCTCTCCTTTAAAGGGCCATCAGCGTTTCGGCGTCAAGGGCAAGTTAGCTCCTCGATATGTCGGTCCTTACCGTGTTATCGAGAAGAAAGGAGTTGTTGCCTATAAGTTGGAATTGCCAGCTGCACTCGAGGGGGTACATGATGTTTTCCATGTGTCCCAACTAAAGAAGTGCCTCCGTGTTCCAACTGAGGAAGCTCCGTTGGAAACTCTTGATGTCCAAGAAGATTTGACCTATCACGAGCACCCTATTCGCATACTCGATGAGGCTGAACGAAGAACGAGGAATAAAACCATCAGATTCCTCAAAGTTCAGTGGTCGAACCATTCTGAGGATGAGGCTACTTGGGAAAGGGAAGATCGTCTCGTGCGGACTATCCATCTTTCTTTCTGAGTGAGCCAAATCTCGGGACGAGATTTTTGTAAGGGGGGGAGGTTTTGTAACATCCCAAAATTGGTTTGTGTTTCAAATGTAATAAAAATGAGGAGAAATTAAAACTTTTTCTCTGATCTTGATTTTTGTAATCATCCATAATTTTTGTAAAGGAATTATGTGAAATCAAAAATCAAATTGCCATTTGGACACCAACACAAATCTCCTTCATGAAAATCTTGTGCCCAACCTTTGGAAATAATTTTCATTGGACCTAGGAGTGATGTTTAACACCTCAGAATTATTTCATAATTTTCAGAAATTATTTGATAATTTTTGAGACAAGTCAAACATTAGTCAAACTCCTAAAATAGCATTCTGGAATTTTTAGAGAAAAATGCAGTGCATAAAAGTCTTTGAAAATTTTATATAAGGTTCGTTCTTCTGTCAGCAAGCTCCAGTTAAAATTTCAAAATTTTTGGAGTTTGTTTGCTATCCCAAATAATTCCCCAAAAATCGGTGATTCAAATTCAAACCCTAGTGGTTGTCACTTTGTTCCTCGGGTTCGGCCGACTCGGGCTCGAGCCACTTGATTTGGTTCACTAACTAACACAGACCGCCGCGACGCGATCGCGCGGGATTTGCGAGTCGTTGGATCGGCATCGAACGGCCCATGATCGCGTGAACGTTCGGACCATCCGAGCGCGCTGATCCATTTGAACCGTTGGATTCTAAATCAACGGCTCACGATCGCGTGAACGTTCGGACCGTCCGAACGCCTCGCGCAACGTGAACCGTAGGATCCAAATCAACGGTCCAGGATTAAGTGAGCGTTTGAATCGTTATAATCGACCCGTTCTTTTTTTTCAGCCGTTCGATTAAATCCAACGGCTGGCGGCTATCGTCTACCTCCGTCCGCTCGCGCTCGCCGTGGTCAACAGTAGTGGGTGAAAATTTCAGAGCGTGGCAGCGTCGGGTCACTTCTCCTTTTGGCCAACGGCTCTTCCGCATTTAATGCTTCCGTCCCGCCGCCTCCGAAGTCTTCGTCCTCCTCGAGTGCACTTGCTCCCATCGCCCTCAGTCGACCTCAACACAGAGCCCCACCATTTTCCCTCCCGTTGCTTCTTCCTTGCTCCTTCGGCTATAAAACTCCTCCAGTGGCTTCCCTAGCTTCTTTCGGTCACCCTTGAGCTCCAGAGCCACTGTTAGTGCATTGTTTGAGCTCAATTTCGAGTTTGCACCTTCGGTCGCCATTGTCGCCATTGCCGAGCTTCAAAGTTCTTCGGTGAAAGTGGTGCTCCGGTTTCTCTCGCTCAAATTCTTTGCTGCCCCTGCTTCCTCTCCTCTCTGTGAGCAATAACCCTCACTCAATTTCTCGTTTGCTTGCAGAGAGCAGATCAATTTCGGTTTTCCCCCAAATTCGGTAAAAACCTTCAATTTCGTCTCGGCTCGGGTAAGTCGTCCATTGCTCAATTCTTTGCTGCTGTAGATGCGCATTAGTATTAGGATCTTGTTGGTGCTCTTGGTTAGCTTAGCTGTGCTCTAGATCGCCGGCGATTAGCGGAGATCCTCTCTGATAATTTTGTCGGACGAGCGCGGGTCGTCTTTTGTCGATGAATCGACCGTCGATCTTGATCGGCGGCCCATAGCAGAGAGCGTTCGATCGATTCGGTCCGCGCGGGGCGTTGGATCCCGATCAACGGCTCGCGTGCGTGGCGCGTTCGATCTGACCCGCCTTCGATTCAACGTGAACCGTTGGATCCGCATCCAACGGTTGACGTTTAGGGTTTCGCGCACGCCTTGCGCGCTCAATGCGGAGTTTGGACCGTTGGATCCAAGATCGACGGTCCCGGTTCGAGTGAACGTCGGACCGTCCGAAGGTTCGATCCGTGTGGACCGTTGGATCCAAGATCCACGGCTCCTATGCGTGTGAACGTTCGGACCGCGGACGCCCCGATCCACGCGGAACCGTTGGATCCGATCCAACGGTGAACGCTTAGGGTTTGTGAATCCCGCGCGCTCGCGCGTTGCTCCGTGAACGCGGACCGTCGGATCCAGGATCGACGCTCCTCGTTCGTCCACGTCGATTTAATTTCTGAATTTCCCGAGAGGATTTATTTATCAACTGAAAAATAGTTTTATCTTTGAAAATGCATAACTAATTCATTTTAACTCCAAAATCGGTCAAACCACTTTTGTTATTTTTCATTTCTAATGAACATTATTCTAAAATAGGTTTCAACTATGTTTCTGCAGCCGAAAATTTAGATTTTGAACGAAAGCATTAAACGATTATCTGCATAACCAAAAATGGATTTAACTTGGAAAATTCATAACTAATTATTGAAAGCTCCAAATGAGATGAATCCTGTGGGGTTGTTCATCTTATGAGGTGCTTGTTTTTCTGTAAAAACTTCAGTAGCTCTACATTTCTAGAAAACTTCACTAAAATCATTGCTTAGGTACTGTTTCAATATTAGAGCTGAGCAAAATTGTTTTTAGCATAACGTTTGCATTGAGAATCCAAATCAATTGGTTCTTATTGCATTAGTTCATAAAAATCATGCTCTTTCTACTGTAAAAATTTGAGAGCTTTTTGTTGAAGTTGACTGTTGAATCTTTTCGGTTTCTTTTTGCCTTATTGGTTCTTTTTGGTTCTTTCGATAGGATCCGAAGAGCACTTTGATAATATTGTTGATCCTCAGCAACACCTTGACCCACAGCAAGCAGGCAAGATATTTGATCATAAATGTCCCATTACTTTCCAAGTCTAATATCTTGTTTACAAATTATATGTATGCATTGCTTTTGTGTCCAATTAATTTTGCCATGTTTAGAGGTAGCTATTCCTAATGCATTGTTGCCATTAAAATGTTATCCTCTGCCACAACCATAAGTTATTAATATCGCTGGTGAATTAGAGCCCGGTGATTTAGTTATGCTCTTTTACTGTTTTTGCGATGTCATGCTTAGAAATGCTTAGCTACCGGTAGAATTGGGCGGTTATCGACTTAGTCGATGACCTTGATCACACAAATCATTTTGTTTATTTTGGTTCAAAGACCTTATGCTTTAGTTTTGTAAAAATCGAAAATGAAACAAAATGATTTGACTTGGGCACAACGGCATGTTGGTGTGATTGTTGGGTGTGACAAGGAAAGGTGCCTGTGTCCCTAAGGACCAAGTGTTACTTGTGTCACTAAGCCAAGCGCTTATGCGTGCTAACCACGCGAGAGGGATATGGGACCTCTCTTGACTTAGTACTTTGGCGTGGGTTATCTCCGAGTCGCAGGAGGGGGTTGTGTGTGTGGTGTGAAACATGATATGTGTTCTTGTGTTCTTGTGTTGGGTGTGCGGTGGTGGAGATTCCTGTAGGCTCTCCACCTCGAGGAGCATTGTAGTTGTCCAAGGCTTTACCTGCGACGGGTAGTTGACCGAGGCTTTACAATGACTCGACACAACGTATGGGTTTCTATCCATACGGGCGGCTCGTGAATAATTCACAATATTGGAAATGTCTCGTAGGACTTAGCCGTCTTGGCATACCTACTGAGTGTCTTTGAATCTAGTGGCAAAAGGCGATCCGGCGTGTGGGTACATTGGTACACCCTGCGCAGGATAAAACTATTCGAATAGCCTCGTCCTAGGTTATGGACATGCTTGGTAAGGTCGTGCAAGAACTAGACTACAACCTTTTAAAAATTAAAATTTGACTCGGTTGGCATGAATGGGTAATTCATGCTATTGTTGTGGTGACTAATGGTTTAGTCACTTCCGGGATCGTTGTTGTCTATCTACTGTTATATTGTTGTCATTTGCGATTATTTGAACATTAAAACTGATTTGTTAAACGCTTTCAATCTATTACATTATTGCAAATAAAACTTGCGTTATGCTTAAGAATTTGAGTCCTAGCTTTGACCCACTTAAATAAGCTTGCATATAGTTATTGTTCAGTCTCATTATCATTCTTATATATCTTGCAGTACATTCAAAGTACTCACCCGCTTTTTTTGGGTTTGCTTTTGTTCTGCAGAGGAAGAAGGTGAGCCCCAAGGGCCTCACTTTTGTGAGTTGTCTTTGTGGATTCGACGACTAGCTTGGCGGTCCGTCGGTTGCCTTGTGGGTTAAAGGCACACTGATTGGCTCTTTTGTTTATGGCCATCTTATGGCACTTTTGCTTCCGCTGTTAAATTTCTTTATGTATATGTCATTTGGCCGGTCGGCCTCTCTTTTGTAATGACTACCTTTATTTATGTTATCTTCTGGTTGTTGTTTTGCTTCGGTTCTATGCGAATGAATGGAATTGATGCATGAACTTTGTAAAGAGGTGTGTATACTGCATTTCTGGGAAGTATACATGTCTCGAGTCTCGGATTATCTGATTTGTGATGCTAGGACCAAGTGGATGGTTAAGCATTACAAGCCTGATAAACCGGGGTCTCACAGTAACTCTCTTTTAGCGGTGCAGGAAATCTTTTTTTTTTACTAAACACACAGATAGATCTTTATTTGTGAGGCTTATATCATTTTGTTGCCCTCGTCGTCACTAAGCTACCGGTGTAAACCATTCGTTAATCGGGGCTTTCAATCAAAAGTTATTGTTAAAACAATAGAAAGACACATTCACGTACAAAATAATGATATGTGTGGGTTTTACTGCCAGATTGGATGATACTAAAACTTTTACCGCCGATTGCAATAAGCGCATGAGTGTTTTATTACATTCATGTACTAGGATTGCTAAAGCAAGGATCACTAACAGAGCAGTAAAGATTAGTACATTCATATACTAGTTGGCTAACAGAGCAGTAAATATTAGTAAAGAGGATCGTTCACAAAGCAGTAAAGATTAGTACATTCATGTACTTGTTGGCTAACAAGTTATTGCTAAAACAAGGATCGCTAACAGAGCAGTAAAGATTAGTACATTTATGTACTAGTTGGCTAAGATGGTTATCTACTTGTCTGTAATAGAGCAGTAACGGTTAGTATATCTAATCTTTTGTAACAGAGTAGTAAAAATTAGTATATCTAATCTTTTTTTAACAGAACAATAAAGTCACGTGGAGGTTGCAGTAAATCTTTTTGTAACATAGCAGTAAAGTCATGTGAAGGTTGTAGTAAATATTTTTTTGTAACAAAGCAGTAAAGTCATATGGAGGTTACAGTAAATCTTTTTATAATAGAGCAGTAAAGTCATGTGGAGGCTATAGTAAATTTATTTTAGTGATGTAGTAAAAAAAATTAGTAAATGAATAGGAAAGTTTTTATTTGCGAAACTTATATCATTATGTTACCCTCGTCGTCACCAAGCTACCGATGAAAACCGTTCGTGAATCGGAATTTCAAATCAAAAGTTATTGCGAAAACAAGAAAAGAAACATTCATATACAAAATAAGGAATTGATTGTTTGCTAGTTAGTTGTCTACTCGTCTGTACTAGTTGGCTAAGACGGTAGTAAAATCATATGGATGCTATAGTAACTCTCTTTTAGCGATGCAATAATTTTTTTTAGTAAACACACGGAGAGGTTTTTATTTGCGAGAATTATATCATTATGTTATCCTTGTCGTCACCAAGCTGCCGGTATAAACCGTTAGTGAATCGGAGCTTCCAATCAAAAGGTATTGTTAAAACAAGAGAAATACATATTAACATACAAAACAAGGATCTATGTGGGTTTTACTACCAGATTGGACGATACCGAGACTTTTACCGCCGATCGCAATAAGCGCGCGTGTATGTTACCGTTGATCCCACACGGGAAACGCGTGAGCTGGCGTGCCTTGCGTACCACTAGGGGGTGGGGATCGGCTGGTGCGCTACACGAAGTGTAGCCCAAGCAGCGGCCCACGCGCAAAATAGCTATTCAACGCACAAGCACTGAATAGCGCTAGAGCACTGAATAGCACTACCGTGTGTGTATGTATATATTGGGCGCCATTGGTCGCATAGTAACCTAAGGGCATCACAGATCGCTCAAGAATAATCGAGATGGGTCGTGGGTCGCCTAAAAGTACCTAAGAGTTATATACTCACCGGTTGGAAGTAGTCTTCTTCAACGACTTGACTTTCATCTTGTCAGACGGAGGTTTTGTGTACAGGTTAGCAAAAAGGCTTTGTAGTTCTTAGCAAAAATGCACATTAAAAGAAATGTGTATGGCGTGCCATCGCATGCGGCAAATGTGGCTAAGAATTTATGTGGGTAAAGTGATGCACCTCTGCAGAGTAAACACGTGAATATTCACTCCTTGCTTTTGAGATGGAAGTTATGTCCGCGATGGGAAAGAGCCTATAGTAGGCAAGCACCCCATGGTATTAAGTGGATAGTTGTTTTCAAAATAATAATATGTTTTCTTATCACAATCTCTATTTTCTATAACAAACTTATTAATACGGATTAGATTGTGTATGGGTATAGCAAATGCTTGATGTAAGAGGATATATTATGATATGGTGGGAACTCATGCATTAATTATTGTAATCTCGACTTGTTGAGTACCTTCTGTACTCATCCCTATTGTTATCAACCTCCTGGTAGAAGAATTAGCCCAAAGGACTTCCATGCAACCAAAGGTTCCCTAAGAGAACAATTGCAACCCAACTGCTAGTGGAGTATTTCCTCAAGATCAGAGCAACTAGAGGATGTTTAAAAGGAGAAGGTGATCAACATCATGAAGAGGAACCTTGTATATTTCAATATCCATTAATTAGACCCGCATATTATGATGTTATAGTGATGCACCACTTACCATGTTTTCTACTGTGCTACTCTGATGTGAGACATGTCGTGTAAAGCTAGTTTTTGCAGAGTAATGGCTCCAAGACTAGGTATATTACCAAAGGTGTGATGTGCCAAGGTCGCCACACTCGGCTCGATGCTATGGCCGAGAGGGCGGCACGGCTGCCGGACACCATGGCAAGAGCTTGTCCACAGCGCCGGCTGGCCGACACGAGCCCCATCCATACGTGCATGAACGCCCTCTTCGCCGCGGTCTCGTATGGTCATTCTCGAGTGTCGTGTACCACAGAAGCACCACTAACGCGTCGAACTCTAGCACCTCCGTCCGTCCGATAGCTCCATACTTGGCCAGCCTCGACAAACCTGACACGGACTATGTCTACTGCGTGGGACCATACGACCCAGATGATGTCAAGCTCACGCATCCTACAAGCGTCGTGTTAAGAATATTGCATGTATAACAACTCCATTGCTACAACTGTACGCGGAAAGAGCCCTTGCTTAGGGCCTGTTTGGTAAGACTAATTCCCAACCGGAGCAATGGGAGCTCAGCCAAACAATCGAGCTCCTCGGTTTTTAGAATCAAGAGCACTTGAGGAGCGGAGCAATCGTAGTTCATTTTCTCCGAGCGAGGTTGGGTCGCTCTTCGCATGAATCCTTCCCCGAGTTACGTAATTACCCAAAATTAAACAAAATTACCCACCAATTACCCTTTACACAAAATCACCCCTCACCTCTCCCATTCGGTTCTCACAACCCCCTTCTCACGCACACCGCATGTCTCTCCTCTTTCTCTCCCGCATGTTCTCCATTCTGAAATCGTCGCTACTTCGGGAGGCCAGCGCCGCTAGTCGGGAGCCCTTCGTCGCCGCTCCGCTCGACGCCGCATTCGGCCCCTCCCTCTCGCCCTTGCCCTTGCCGGATCTAGCGTGGAGACCGCCGGATCTAGAGGTCGGTGAGGTGGAGGAGGAGGCGAAAACTGGATCCGATCGTCGATAGAGCTGGTGAACTGGCGTCGTCGTGTCATCGCCGCAGGCCCCGTCCTCACCGCAGCGCCTCTCGTAGGCCCCATCCTTGCCTCCCGCCGGCCCTAGCCCCCCCCCCCCCCCACCGGTCCTGCGGCTCCCTGCGCTGGTCTCCTCCCCACAGCCCCCTGCGCCAGCTTGCTTCGTCGGACCTGTGGAGGTAAGAACCGATGTCCTTCTCCCTCCACTGTGAAATAATTCTTTTTTTGTTGCCTAGATCTCAAATATTTTGTGGCATAGATGTTGATCAATGTGTGAATGTAGAAAGAAAAAAAACAAATTATTTCCTTTTTTTGCTATATTTGAATGAGGAGGATGGTGTTAAACATGTGGAGGTAGCATATATTCCATCTTCTATTATCTGTTGTTCTTCTAGATGCTCCACTTTCATGTCAGGTTCGGCAGGGTAAATGTATTGTGGACGTTTTAATTGTAGAACAATCCTAAGCCCTAACCCTAGAGAAATAAACTTCACCCAAAAAAGAATATTCTTGTTTGGTCTTTGGAAGGGTGGACGTTATGAGAGATTGGCAAATCCTACATGTCCAGCAAAAAAGTTTCTAGCCATGATCAATAAATTTCCTGGGGAAATGAACTAATACTCCTGATCCAAGCAGGGTTAAGATACTATAACGTCAGGAAATTCCCTTTTTACATACTTGGATGACAGTTACTATTAGTAAACAGGGAATTTGGGTGGCACCCAACATTAACTTTTTCTTGTATCGATGTGTAGAACCATTGGTTCAATCACCTGAGACATCCATATCATTTTCAGGTAAACTTCTACACTCGTGGGCCAAATGGTGTTGGCAAGGTGTATGCAAATTATCTAGATGTTCAAAGATAGCTCGGAGTGGATAAGGAAGTTTACTTATCTGGTACTTGTAGTTCATATTAAATCAACACATCCATCGCAGGTAATGTTAGAATCCTACATACCAGCAGATGTAAGAGAGGATGTTAGCTAACAGTGTGAAAAGAGTTGTATAGTCCATTCCCATGACTTGTATAGTCCATTCCCATGACTGATGTTTACATCCATTTATTTTTAACATTGTTGTTTTGGTCAAGACTAATTGGGACTTGATGCCCTAAAGAAAGTGATTAGGACTTGAAATCAGTCATTAGTGGAGTGTCAACGTGTGATGCCCGTAAGAACACTAACCGGCGAATATGATTTCAAAGTGTGTCAAGGATTGAAGGATGATTCCTGCGGTAAGTCTAATCTCTATAATGTTCATTAGTGGAGCATGCTGGTTGTTGCAAAATAATTCAGAAACCTTTTGTTTTGTTTCATCAGACTTTGCAGTGTTGCAAAATAATTCAGAAACCATGACTGTTATGTTTTAGGTCCATGAATGTGCACTGCAACTAATGCTGGTTGTTGTTGAGTGCTTGGAATGTATCTATGATTTATTTTTCCAATCGAAATTCTAATTGTGCGCTTCAGGCTTTCAGGTTATGCATTTCAGACAGTTGTGCATGTCTGATTATGCAGATTAGTGGGAAAATGTTCTGTTATGGCAACATGTTGCTGAGTGGATAGATGTTCGGACTATTGACAAGTACTACCTGAAGCAAAATGCAGGACCTGATGTTGTAGTAGCAAAGGGAAAAATTTAGGCCTTCGTAATATTCTGGTTCTTCGTAATAAAACAATGCATTTTTTTTGCACATCAACATTCAACGACTTGTAGCTTTATGGGACTCTTCTGGTCCATTTATGTTTTTAGAACTTGGTAGTACATCAGCATATTTTTTGCACCTCACTGTTGTATGAGGCACTTATGGTCCTTTTTTTTTTCTTTTTTGCACCTCAGTGTTGAATTTTGCACCTCACTTCTGGTTCTATAATTTTTTTGCACATCAACATTCACCAACTTGATTACCATTTCTGGGGGGAAAGTCCTACTGCAAATTACCATTTTTGTAGTACTATAAAAATAATTTCTAATTCATGATCAAATTCGTCTGAATGGTTAGACATCCAGTCACTGCATAAACATCTCTCAGTTCAGTGTAACTCAAGCTATGACACTGCACATAGGACCAAGCCAAACTTTGCGTTGCCTCCAATCTTCTAGATATGACACCGCATGTAGAACTAGTCAGATGCCGAGAAATTTGTAAAGAAAATTTGAAAATTTATGTACAAATAGAAGGGTAAGATACAAATAGAATTAAAGTGTTGAGACCAGGAGTGGTATGGTCTTTTGTCTTTAATCATCTCTTTTAGGATTCTAGGAGTCAATCTTCTGCCAAACACTTTCCTCAATCAGTTCCAGATTCTCATAGAGAGAATCAGAAGCTGTGAGTTCCACTCCTCAGAGAATCAAGAGCTATGAGCTGAAAAATAAAGAGCAGAGCCCTACCAATCATGTGGCTAATTGTCTACCATTCTATTAATATGATCTACGTCGGCTTCAACTTGCGTGCACATCTTCCTGCAAGTAACTATAAAACGTACAACCACATGAGGGCGAGTGACCCGGTTGGCTCCCTTCTCCAGTTCTTACCTGCCTGAGCCGTGAGCCTGTGAGCTCTGACCTGCCCGAGAAAATGCCGCGATGTACAGTCGACCCTCGCCTCGCCACCCGAGCACGAGGGTTACATGGCCATGGACCGAGGTACCATACCCTACAATAATGCTCGCATGGTTCGCACATGGCAGTCCAAACTTGCTGTAAAAAAAAACAGAGAGTAGAGCTGGCATAGTATACTTTGTTGTTTGTTTGTTAGATTCTCAAACTTGAAGCGTTGTGGCACGCCGCGATTTAATTGACGGAGATTTTTTTTTTAAAAAAAAAATCCAAAGCTCAGCGCGCGCTGTAGGGACAGTAGGAATCCAAGTCATCAGCTGTCACCACCCATCAATCGAGTTAAAGAGTGACCCACACCGACTTGGCCATTTTTCTCCCAATAATGCACGCGCAGCACACGGATCGTGTTATCGCGTAACGCTGTACGTGGCACAAAAGTAGAATCTTATTGACGTCTCCAAGCGCGACAAGCAACATTAAGAGAGAGCAGAAAGCTTCCAAACAGAAAGGCCGCATCACCCGACCCGGCCAACTCATCCGCCCAATTCCATTGGGCAGGCAAGCCTTTTCGCCCTTTCCTCTCCTCTCCCTCACCAACCTATACCTGCAAGACACCTAACCAGTGACTTGTGCCCGTACTCCCCTCTTTGTTGCTTTGCTGCTACCTTGAAGTGCCGGCCATGGCGAAGAGCGTTACTGCTGCGGCCGCGGTCCTTGCGCTCCTGGCCGTGGCCGCGCTCCGGTGCGCGCCGGCCGCCGCGGAGCTCGCCCGGGTGGAGCACCCGGCCAAGAACGACGGGTCGCTGAGCCTGCTCGTCGTCGGGGACTGGGGCCGGAAGGGCACGTACAACCAATCCAGGGTCGCGGAGCAGGTTAGAACCTTGAACGATGCAGCACGCTGCTGCTGCGATCTTTAATTCCGTCCCGGTTCTTCCTGATTCGCCAGTAGGGCTGCGATTAAGCTCGTAACCGCGCATCAGGGGGTAGGGTCGGAGGAGTAGAACTCTGGGGGGGATAGAAGTAGAACTTCGGAGATTGCTGCTGCAAAATAACCTCTAAACTTTGGAGCTAAAACTATGTAAGATTTTCCATGTAGATGGGAAGGGTTGGGGATAGGCTAGACATCGACTTCGTCATATCCACCGGGGACAACTTCTACGAGAATGGCCTGACGGGCGTCGATGACCAGGCGTTCGAAGAATCGTTCACCGATATCTACACGGCAGAGAGCTTGCAGGGGCCGTGGTACCTTGGTAAGCTTCAATGTTTTTTATCTTCTGTTTTCTGTTGCTATTACCATTTTCCCATGAGAAGGTGATGGCTTATGTTTTAAAGCCCCGTTTGGAACACAGAAAATTCACAAAAACAATTCACAGAAAACAGTTCAATTCAGGCGCGAATCGGGAATTTACAGCATCGGGGCCTAACACAACGCATGGATGTGTACTAAGACTTGTGATTTTCATTTTCAGTTCTGGGAAATCATGACTACAGGGGTGATGTGCTAGCACAGCTTAGCCCAGTCTTGCGAAAGATCGACAGCCGATTCATTTGCATGAGATCATTCATTGTTAATGCAGGTACTAAATCACATTCTGTTCTGACTGAGAAAAGATTTTGGATTTGTGATAATTGTGATGAGACACGGGACTAACTATGTATCATCAATCGCGATTTCCACAGAAATTGTGGATTTCTTCTTTGTCGACACCACTCCATTTCAACTCAAGTACTGGACTCACCCTAAAGACGATCATTATGACTGGAGAGAAGTGGCGCCTCGGGGAAAATACATAGCTAATCTGCTGAAGGTGCATATTTGGAATGAAATTGACATCAATGCTAAAAAGGCAGCTAGTAAGTTACAAAGCAAAATTATTTAAATCATTCTTTTTGTGGATTCTACAAACCAGGATTTGGATGAGGCAATGAAGAAATCAACTGCAAAGTGGAAGATTGCTGTTGGGCATCATACCATGAGGAGTGTCAGCGACCATGGCGACACCAAGGAGCTTCTACAGCTACTACTTCCGGTCCTCAAGGTTATTCAGAAGTAGCCTCAATATTAGTTCTAAAAGGTCCAGAAAAAAGAATCTTTTTACGAGTACTTTTACTCCATTGCAGGTCAATGGCATCGACTTCTACATCAATGGGCATGATCACTGCCTGGAACACATTAGCAGCAGAGACAGGTTAACATCCTTGATATGAAGTCATTCTTTTTATCTGTCACCGAAATTTAAAATAGAACATGTACAACAATATGTTCACACTTGGCCAAGTTGTCTGACCTTGATGCTCTCGCTTCTGTTGTTCCAGTCCAATCCAATACTTCACAAGTGGAGGCGGTTCAAAAGCATGGAGAGGAGTCTTCCAGCCAAATGAAGATAAGCTCCAGTTCTTTTACGATGGGCAAGGGTTCATGTCCCTCAAGCTAAACCAGGACCAGGCTGACTTCATCTTTTATGATGTGTCTGGGAACATCTTGTACCAGTGGAGCTTAAGCAAAACAAACCACCCACAGCCCACCACCTATGTCACTGAAGAATGAGGCAGATGCAAGCCACAAGTGGAGAATTAGCTTGATTATGCTATTTGTAAAAAAATTGCATGCGACTTTGTGGTAAACAGTGGAAGTGGTCCAGAAAGGAAATAGACTGGTATTTAAGTATGGTGTGTGGTTCATCTGCTGAAGAAATATGTATGAGACTGGCTGTGAACTTTCTACAAGAAGGGGAGCAGAGATATTCAGTATGGCATCCATTGGTTCTGATTCATAAAACTCTAGTATCTAGGTGGTGACATTCGCATGTTGGTATCAGGATTCAATAGGACTGCAAGATTATTTTCTTCAGCTGTCACAAATAGAGACGCATGAGCACGCATGTTTTTCTGTGTGTGTGTGTGTGAGAGAGAGAGAGAGAGAGAGTGCATGGGGGCCATTTCAACTGATATTTCAAATTTGAGTAAACTGCATTGGAACTCTCTAAACTTGTGCAGTTGTCTCACTCAACACCCTGAACTTGCCTTTTACTTTTTGGGCTCCATAAAGTTGTTCCCGTTTGCATCGCAGGCAAGGATCCAAAAACCGGTTCCGGGAGAAATCCCGTCGGGCGGCCGGTAAAAAAAAACGGCCGGTTACGGTTTTTCCGGGAAAAATCCGTTGAATTTAGCTTGAATTTGCTTAAAAACCAGCCGAAATTCGAAATTTGAACTTGCAAAACCCGGAAAAACCGACTGGGATTTTGGATCCCGGACCCCACTGGGAAATCTGGTAATCGGCGATTACTGGTCGGCTTTTTCCCCTAATCGCAGGTCACTTTGGCTATTAGATAACAGAAGTTGTTGAGGTGGACGCTGACATGGCAAAGCAGAGATGGTGTGGTCTTCTTCTTCCTCTAGTCGAGACATGGATGAGAGAGGGAGGCACCGGTAACCTTGGGTTCCACACGTCGGCAATAGGAGACGGGCGGCAAGTCCCGAGGAATGGGCAAAATGGAACGAGGTTGACAAAGCGAAGCTTATGGTGGTGGTGGTGGTTCGGGTTTGGAACAGCGGGGAGGTGTTGACGGCGAGTGGTGGTGGCAACGACAATTATGTCATGGTGGCGACGCTACCACAATGGCCGACAAAGAGAAGTGAGCGCGTCAAAAGATGGGGGACAGTGAGGGGATACTCATGTGCAAAGCGATTTGACCGAGGCTCGCTACAAACGACGACGGTGAAATCAACTCAGATTCAAGGAAGAAAATGGTCGATTCGTCATGCTACATGAGCGGAAATCATATTAACTTGGGGAAGTGAGGGAGAAAGAGATGGAACACGACGTGACGCGGTTGGATTTTCAAATGAAAAGGCTCACCGAACAATGGGAACAGCGGTGCGTGGCCGCCTCCCCAAGCTGCTCGCCATGGCCACCTCCCCAAGCCGCTCCTCGTGCCCCATGACCACCTCACATTGGCTTTGCCCATGCGAATGTGGAGGCGGTGGCGCGCTGTAGTGGGGGAGGCAGCGGCACCAGCAGTGGTGGTGGCCAAGGTGGCGACGCCGAGATGTCGGGAGGCAGGAGTGCGGTGGAGGCTGGGAAAGGAGGCAGCGGAGAAGGGGACGACGGCGACAGTTAGCCGAGAGCGACCGACGAGAGAGGAGGCTCGCCAAAGGGGAGGTGGTGGAGGCGACGGGAGAAAGGTGGGGTGGTGGAGATGCAAATTTCACAGTTGGGGAGGAGAGCAGTTTGAAAGAATGCAATCCTTTTATTATTTTGGATGACTCATCATGTGAAGTAGTCAAAATATCATAGTTATTGGGTTCGCTATAAAACCCCGCGAATCACGAACCGGATTCGTCGAACCCGAACCGGTTTAGTGTACGGGTTTCGTGTTCGCAATGGAAATTGGAAGAAAAAGTGGTGAACTACGAACCTGAATCTCATTTCGCGACTTGGACGAACCGCGTTCTGGTAAGTATGCAAAATATGCCCACCTGTGGACATTTGGATCCACGTCAGACCAACACATATGCCAACTCAGCTAGGTCTGTTTGAAAGCGGTAGATTGGACCTGCGGTGCAAACGGGAGCAAGTTTGGGGAGCCTAGAAAGTAAAATGCAAGTTTATGGTGCTGAGCGAGACAACCGCACAAGTTTAGGGAGCTCCAATGCAATTTACTTTTCAAATTTTCAAGAGGCAATGAAACAAGTTTGAATTGATCAACCAAGGGTCTACCCCAATGCCCCTAGCTGCATTTTCAAGTGCCTCTGAGAAAAGGTTGTGCTTGTGTACAGATTTCACCATGTGACCATTTGGATGAAGAAGTGCTAAAAAATATTACCTCAGGCATGAAAGTTACAAATAACAGAATAACTTTATAATGAAAATTCAGGCAAACAAAAACGAATCTTAACTAGCTTGAGAAGTAACAGCATATAGTACATCCTTTGAAAGAGAGGATAAATATCATGCCATATGAAAGCTCTGAAATGCAAATATCCAGAAGTGGTCCCCAGAATGTCTTATAGTCAACACCAGTGAATCCATTCTTAGAGAGAACCCTAATAGGCTAACATCCAAAGGCGAAACTCTTCACAGCCTGGCTCTTTTCTTTAAAAAACCCTCAAGGGAAAGCAACTTGGAAGTTGGAACTAATGCTAGACAACATCATTGTTATGTTATTATTATGCTACAATTTCCATTTTATCAGGTCAATGTTTAGTTCCCTTCGCTACATACCTGGGGCTCGGAGGAATTAACAGCAAAAATGGTTTCATTGGACAACCAATATGGCAAAAACGTCAACAATTTTCTCCTCAATTCTTCAGAATAATTCTCCCATGCAGCAACTGCTAACACAAAATCATTCCATTCAAAAGCAAACTCCACGATGTTATATGATCCCAATATGGTTTGTGCAAGGCCATGGTTGCACGGTAATGGTAGCTCTGTTCCTCTTGATTGTTGTATAATAGGATGGCAGACTGTTTCTGAACCACCAATAGTTTGTTTTCTCCTTGCTGCCAGCTCAGGTGCTTTCCAATAGTAGAATTGCACCACCTATTTAAGAGATTTGTGATGGATGTAACTCACTTGACAGAACAGAACAGGACATAACCCACTTGAAATATGTAAGTCAAAATTGTTTGGTTTGTATCCTCAAGTACTTGTTTTTGCCTTATTTGGGAAAATGTCATTCTCCAGGACAACCACAGACATGTTCACACGTCTGTTGTCATGGCATTATCATGCAACAATGATTATCAAACAAGCAAGTTCAAGGAACAATAAATAAGCAATACTTTCAACTCAAGTTCAAGAATAACTTTTAAAAAAACTGACAATAACATTGAAATAAGAACATCTTAAACTTGCAGTAAATGAGTAGTCAGAACTCAGAAGTGACTAATATGAATATATGATCCTAATGCACTCTGACCGCAGAAATTAAGGCCACTCAAAAAATGAAGTATACAAATACCTGAAGAGCATGCAAGCTGTTGGCAAATATTTTCCCAAAGACATCATCTCCCCTCCCAAGTCGCAGTTGCTTCCCAAGCAACTCTATGGGGTCATCTTCAGCTGGTGCAACAGATATACCGTCTTCACCACTGCTAGTGTAGAAACTAAACCCCAGAATGTGCACTCTAGCCCATCGTATGTCAAAACCAGACTGATCATAGGAAAACCAATACATGTTATCCGAGGCTGGCAAAGGAATGTAAGAATTCTGATCAGCTGGCTCATAGCTCAATGATGTCTGAGAGAGAAAAGTAAGGAGCTTTGGATCCTCATCAAAAGCACTGTCTCTCGTGAACCAAAGAGTAAGGGTGAGCCTTTCACCTTCAGTCACCTGTAAAAAAAACTTGCTATAGTTTGTTGGTAAACAAAAAGAGCATGCGAGAAGCTTCAAAAAGGCTGGAAATTCTTGATGGGATAACAACATGGCTGCAAATGAATTGTGGCTTACAATAACCAATGCAAGGGAAAAGGAGAAACATAAACAAGGATATAAATATTTGATAATCAATGTTGTCAGTTCACAATTACCTGTTACTACAGCTTACCTTAACACAAAAAAAACTATTTGATTCATAAAAAAGTACTAACAATTATAGAGAACCCTTGTTGCTTATCCAAACAAGTCAGAAAATATGATAAGCAATGCTAGTGAAAAAAATAAGCATACATACAGAAACAATCATCTGACACATGCAGAAAACAGAAGCGTACCTCATCTACACAGTGGACATTACGATTGTCAGCACTGTAGATGACAACATCCTGAAAAGAAGAATAGTTCTCATAAAATTTACTAAATTATTCGATAATTTTTAACCGGAAAAATTTTATATGTATTTCATAAATGATTATTATGAAAATACATGCATGTAGAGTGCATTTGCTTACACCAGCAACTGGAACAATAGAGGAAGGTTCACCATCCTGAAACCGCAAAATTCCACCCTTATAGTCCTTTCCATGATTGTTCAAGTAGCACACTGCCTATTTATTGAAAGATGATAGTGGTACATTCCATGCAACATTTGAATTAAGAAGAAATAAAGGTCAGCATGGCAAAGGTTACATTTGGACTGGACTTGTATAAAAGAAGACAAGAAAGAGCAAGTGATAAAGAGGTGGTGAAATACCGATAAGTGATAAGCAAAGTAAAACTAGAAGATCTTTACATATTATGAATGGCTTTCATTATCTAATCACAAGGATAATACGCACAACGATCCAAAGTTTGAGTGCATATAGTTTCTTAAAAAATTCACAGTGTGCATGCAACTATTTGCAGTAGTCCAGTAGTTCCATGGAGGATACATAATGTCATTTTCATTCTGCATGATTTCTTCCAGGATGTAGCCAAATTTTGGAACTTAATCATCTAATCAAAATGAATATAGCACGTACAAGGCATAGTTTGCCTTTAGATAAGATACACCATACAGGCAGTTCTAACTTTTTTTAGACTGAAGAGTCCAAAAGTAGTTCACAGTAACTGAAGCCCAAGAATGAGAACTTGTATCAGAGGCTTCCTCAGTGTTCTCAATCAGCTCTACAATGCAGTGC
This sequence comes from Hsuehochloa calcarea, assembly GCA_036346395.1. Lineage (NCBI taxonomy): Eukaryota > Viridiplantae > Streptophyta > Magnoliopsida > Poales > Poaceae > Hsuehochloa > Hsuehochloa calcarea. The sequence continues at coordinate 37,735,633 of CM070597.1, forward strand.
AGCAGAATATCATAAGGCTTTAAATGAACTTTTATCTAGTAGTTTGCAAATTGAAGATGAGTCCCATAGAAGATAACCAGCCAATCGTAGAGTACATACAAGCATACACTAGATATTTGCAAAACAAAAGAAAACCTGTATAGAGTAATCTGAAGCATAATGAAGGAAGATTCCCAAATTACAGTTAAGCACTAAGCACTGTGATATCACTGTTGGTGGAAATCATAAACTCAACATACAAAGAAAAAGAGAAACCATGCCCAGCTGATTGAATTCCCAAAAGCAGATTGGTCCTCACCGTGAAGGCTCTTTGTCTAAGATAAGGTTTATTGTCATCACTGTGCCATCCAATAGAAGCTCCTTTGCACCAACTGCATACCCAATAGACAGGTTTTCAATATGGAGACCATTATAGGGTCAAGTACTATCAGGTTTCCTACAAAAGCTATCTTGCACCAATTTCCTACAAAAGCTATCTTGCACCAACTTCTAAGCAGCAAGGTTTATATGTACTATTAATAAGGTGACAGCATTTCTTTCAGATTTATAAGGTGAAAACATATCGTGCATTCTTATGTAGTTGCTAGAACCATAAGAAGGAGAAACTGTCCAGTGTTCAAAGTTTGCACATGCAATCTTATTAGGAAATACTGCCATACATCGAAGAAAATTATCACGATCATGATCAAATGAATTGGCACGTTATCAAATCATCAGGATCTGCACGCCCACTACTATTACTTCCAGCCCACCAACCCAAAACGATATTTCCACATGATTGATGGTGCCTCTAGCTACCTGAAACTCACTCTACACTAACCCTAAACTGTACGTCCGTACCTTTGCATAATACAGTCAACAACAAGCTCGATTTAGGCAAAGTAATGTAAGCTAGCAGCTTTCAAACACCCAATCTTATACTACACAATTTTGTGAACTCTTTAACTGAAATGCTTAAGGCACCATGTCGATGTTGATGTGAAACTACTAGGATCGAGCATATCAACATACAGAACGCAGCATGTACGTAACGCGATTGTTCAGCACCTGATGAGTCCGGTGAACTCGACGAAGAGGTCGAAGTGGCAGGAGAAGAAGGACTCGACGGCTTCGCGAAGGCGCTCGCGGATGGGCACGAAGGGGAGGAGGAGGTGGCCGCAGCCGGTAGCCGCCAGGTGTGGCAGCGCCGTCGACACCACCGACGGGCGGTACCCCGCCGTGCCGCAGCTCCGGTGCACGAACTCCAGCTCCTGACGCACGCGCCGTATAATATGATTCGGATCGCAACAAGGTGGGGTTTAGGGTTTTGAGAGGCTTCGGATGAGGAGGAGGGGCTAAGGGGAGTACCTTGCAGGTCTCGGGGGAGAGGAAGCCTCGGAGGAGGAGGCGGGGGTGGTCCCCGGTGGCGGCGGTCGGCGGCGGGGAAGTGGTGGTAGTGGCCATGGTTGGAGATATGGACGGGGCAGACCGACAGGTGGGGCCATGCAGAGGAGGAGGTAGGGTGCGGGCTGTTTATATTGGTTTTGGAGTTTTGACTACACTGACTGCTCAGTATCACTGTGATTAGTAGTGGGTATTGAGCCGGCACGGTCCGTCATGCTTCGGATCGTATTGTGCCGTGTTGACTCGGTCTGGCCATCTCGTCGTGTTGTATCATGTGGGCCCGTCTCGTCTCCAGTCAAGCTTAGGTACGACCCAAAGCCCATCGTGTCAGGGTCGTGCCGTGCCGATCCAAGCTCAGCCCTGTAATTATAGACGTCCAAAAGACAACAGTCGTCGCCGCCCAGGAAGACAAAGACATCGTGCCATCCACGCCCGCTGCCCCTCGCCATAGCCTTTTCCTCCTTCTGGACACCGACGGAGAACTTCGCCCACCTCGACCGCGCTGCGCGCTTGCGAAGGGGGTGAGAAGGACAGCGACGAGGAGGTGGCTGGAGGAGGGTAGAGGGCGGCGGCGCGTGGGGAGGGAGGGAGGGTGGCGGCACGTGGGGAGGGATAGGGAGAGGGAGGGAGGGTGCAGTCGCTGGTGCATGGGGGGAGAGGAAGGGAGGGCGGCGATTGGCGGCGTGGAGAGGGAGGCGGCTAGAGCTGGAGGGAGGGGAATCCAAGAATGTGATTAGGGATTCAGAATTTGGGAGTCAGGACTCAGGAGAAGGGGTTGGGGGAGGTCGGGAGGGATGTTGGGCCAGACTGGGTGGCGAAGGGGGTGATTGGTTGGGCAGGCTGGTGTGGGGAAGTGATTGGGCCAGGCCGAGGGGGGATTGGGGTAGAACGGGAAGGTTGTGCCTATTTCGTGTCGGACCGGCCCAAACACGGCTCAACTGGTCGTGCCATGCCATGCCACCCAATGGGCCGCATTCTCTGGCCGAGCTCGGCCCGCCGTTCGTATCGTGTCGGCCTGGCCCATCACGTGTCGTGTCATGCCGTGCCGACCGAGCCTCGGGCCGGCTCAAAAAAGCACGGCCCAACTCCCAGCTCTAACTGTGATAGTAAGTTTTGTGTTTCTTCTTCATTTGATTTCACAAACAGAAACTGTGTCTGCTAGGTAAATGATCCATAGTAATTAATCATTTAAAAAAGTCAACGAAAGACTTTGTAGCTCATGCTTAGGCACTTAGGGTGTGTTTGGTTCGGTGAATTAGGGTGAATGAGATGAGATGGTACATGATGGATGTGATGATTCTGAATGGTATAGTACAACTTGTGTGTTTGGTTAGTGGAATGAGATAATTCAAGATTTTGTTTAGTTGCGTGAATGGGATGGTACCAGATGGTTCAAAATGATGTTTGGTTCGAGAGATGAAGTTGAATGAGTTGTATGCATAGAAGAATATTAATACAATTAATTATTGAAATATTAGCACAATTATTAAATTTACCTTAATTACAAAAGAGTATTTAACTAAATTAATTATCTTAACTATCTACTAATTGGCATGGCCCACTGGTCAGTGACGTATACACAAATGGAGAGGGGGTAATAGAGAGGACACGCTCGTCCTTGTACCGCGTGGTTCACCCATTTTTACGAAACCATTCGGTACAACATATTTGAGAATATTCTCAGAATCTATATGACCTCATCTAGGACGAGTTGGTTCAGTTTACTCAACCAAACACAGAGACAATGGCATATTCAGGACCATCTCGTACATATATGCCCTGATTCACCGAACCAAACACACATTTACCTAACGTATGGACCTATATTTGTGTCATCATAGCATATCTCAAGTGATAGATTTTAGTACATTTAGGTTGGTGTAGTCGAGGTGTTTGTACTGATTTGATGATGTTTTATTGCTCTAGTAATATCTTCAGAACTTCTGATTTGGTCAGGGTCAGTTATCCAAAATCCAAATTGCAAAACAGGGCTCTTGGTTGCTACCAGAAGAACAGACACATTTTCTGTTGCGAAGTTTTTATCGTCCAGTATGAAACAATAATGGAGCAAAACATCTTTGAGGCAGTAAAAGACTTGAGCTCGGATCACTTGTCCACTCCATATGAGCTCTGACCAAGAAACAACGGTATATGGCCACTTCCTCGTGCGAATGGTATTCATCGGAGAAGAAAACTATAGCTTAGATCCTTTTCCTACCCTCTGACTGCAATGTCACCATAAACCAACAAATGGCTCGTGGATCAGAAATACTTGGCATATTTTGTTGGCATGGAAGGCTTCGCGATACATGATGAGCTAGATTGTACATTTACACGGACAAAGTAGAACTGCATTCTGTTTCAACTTCCTCTTAGCACGGACACGGTGGAGCATTAGTTTGTGTGGAAAAGGAAGTCTTCATAGTGATGTTTTGCATCATTCGTGTTTAGTTGTTTCAGTGTGGAGGTGTTACGAGGATTATTTCTGTACAGTCAATTTTGCAAAATTGATATTAAGCTCTTCAGTGGAGGCAGTTGTGAAAAATATTTTCCATCTTAGTCTTAGTCCAACAAATTTGCAATTTAGCAAGTCTTGTGTGTTAAGTTTGGCAAAATCGATGTTCAACTCACTAGTGGAGGCATTTGCCAAAAGTGTTTCCAATGCAGGTCCGACAAATGAAAACAGGCGAAACATCTGCAACTATAACTTAGCTGGCAAGCGGTTTGCTGATCTTATCACACAACTCTCCGATGAACAAGGATGGAGCTTCTCTAGGGCCAAAGGGGGCTATGGCCCCCTCCCCTTGGAAAAAAAATTACTCAGTGTACCACTTAAATGCTAAAATAATATTAAAGTAGTCATCTCATTCTTTCTAGGTTATCTTTTTTTAGAACATGCAAGAGGCTTATGCGCCATTTCGTTAAAGAAACAACGTCACACACCCAACGCGATAGTTGCAAATCAAGGCTCCCATCAAACAGAGAACATAAATTCAGAAAAACATCAATAAAATGTAATCAACTATTGCCTAGCCATAGCTATTGTAGCCAATACTAGAAGCACAACACCCTAGCCATGCTCCACATCCTTCCATCTTGGCGAATCTGTCTTAACCTCTTGCAAAGTACTAAAATACATGTTGGTATTAGATTGACCCCTCTATATTTTTTCTCAAAGCTCTGCCACTGCTGATGACTATGTAATATTGGGCATGGGAGGGTTGGTTCACTCATGAGGGCATTCTGATGGATCTTGAACAACGGCGTGATCACGACAAACAATAAACGATGACTACCTCTTCATCGCACGAGCGGAGGAATGCAAGGAGGCCAAGAAATGTGACATGCCTTGAAGATTCGTGATTGCTTGAGAGTCGACAATGGCAAGTCAGAAGCCGACCTTATGAGGGCAGTGGCGGTGTAGCCCGTCGTGGAGGAAGAAGCTCACCTCATGAGGACTTCAGTTCGTGGACATCTGGCCCGGCATAAGGATTAGGCGTAGTGTGCTCACTGTTCAATATGAAGAGGGAAACAATATCGGTGAAGCTCAGCCTGAGGTATGCCCATCATTTGTCGTTGAAGAACGCATGCATGAACCGTAATTCAGTTACAATTACCAAGTTTATGAACTTCCAAGTTTACATATGGTAAAAATAAAATGTTGCACAAAGGTTCAAATAGTAGCACATTGTAGCTTACACCTATTCCTAAACAGAACTAGTGCACAGTCGAGCACTCACTTCACACGACGAGATTGGTGGCGTCGATCAATGATCAAGTACGTAAGAACAAGTTCAGAACACTCTTTGTTTTCATTCTCTCGATCACTGGGAGAAGTATGCAAGGATAACTAGAAGATGTCTCCCATGACAACAGCGAGGCAATATCAGTTCTTAGACACTCTGTCACTATCGAAAACATAAAACTCGTCTATCTCTAGCAAAACTAGAGCAGAGGATTGGTGACTTGGCCAACGAAATGCACTACACTGTTTTGGTCCTCCTGGGTGAGGAACAGGAACGGGTGATCCGCTACGAAGTCAACACGAACCGACTCCTTCCTCTCGATGGAGAAGCCCAATGCGGGATCAGCTTCAGTGGCTGCAGCGGCCATGGTTCCATCCTCATTGACCTCAACGACATATTCGTGGAATACGGATGACACAACGAGAGGCTCAGAGCAGTCAACCATCTCTGCAAAGTCATGGGTCAGGCATAAGGGCCTCTCCAGCCCAAGGTCTCACATAAGGCACGAGGCTTATGCAAATAAAAGCAAAGAGATAAAGAGAAGAAATTGATCCAGCTCAAAGTGCAGCTGGAGGTGATATATATGTATATGTACTCATTATCGTATAGGCTACACAGTGCCATCAACAACAAAACGGGCGACAAAGCAGGATGTCGTTGCGACACGTTACAATGCACGATTAGAAGTGCGATTAATTCAAATAGCTACAAAATAGCCTAACACTTGACAACAACTTATCTTAACAGTCCCCTGCAATCTCAACTCGTCACAACAAGATTGAGATTGTGTTGAAATGCTGATATTTGTCGTATTGACAAGGGTTTTGTGAGAGCATCTGCTAGTTGATCGTGTGATGATATGAACCTTATCTCCAATGCATTTTGTGCTACTTTATCTTGAACAAAATGAAAGTTAACTTCGATATGTTTAGTCCTCACATGGAACACCGAATTTCCTGAGAGATATGTAGCTCCTAGGTTGTCACACCATAAGCAAAGTGCTATGTCCTGAAAAATACCAAGCTCACTCAGTAGTGATTGTAGCCAAGTGATTTCTGCAGTAGCATTAGCTAGTGGCTTGTACTCACATTCAGTGCTAGAACGTGACACTGTGGCTTGTTTTATTAAGCTCCAGGGGATCAAATTTGAGCCAAAAAAATATTGCAAAGCCTCCCGTTGATCTTCTATCATCAGAGCAGCCCGCCCAGTCTGCATCAGAGAACACACTAACTAGAGTTGATGAAGATCTCCGAATTTCCAGTCCTACCAAAGATGTAAACTTCAAGTACCGAAGAATCCTCTTTACTGCAGTTAAGTGGATAGTTGTTGGGGTAGTGCATATACTAACATACCTTGTTAACAAAGAAGGAAATGTCAGGCCTAGTGAGTGTGAGATACTTAAGTGCTCCTACACACTCCTATAGTTAGAAGCATCTCATGCAGATAGTGGTTCACCACCGATTTTGGTCAGTTTCTCTGTTACTGCCATGGGGGATGTCACTGGCTTGTAGTTTTTCATTCTTGCTCTTTGAAGAAGATCAGAGATATATTTTCCTTGAGATAGAACAATTCCTCCTTTTGCTTTATTACCTCAATACCCAAAAAGTAGTGTAGATCACTTAGATCCTTTACAGCAAACTCCTTTTTGTAAATGGGCCAATAACTCATCGGTAGCTTGTGCTGAAGAGCTAGTAACAATAATATCATCCACATATATAAACATATAGATGATGTTACATTTATGTTTTATATATAAACAATAAAGTATCTGACTTGGATGGTGCAAAACCAAATTCTTGAATGCTAGAACTCAGTCTTGAGTACCATGCTCTTGGGGGCATGTTTTAGTCCATACAATGCCTTCTCTAAATTGCACACATGACTAGGAGGTTGACACCGAAACATCCTCTTCAAGTATCCCACGCAAGAATGCATGTTGCATATCCAGGTCCTCAAATGCCAACCACGAGATATATCTATTGACAGTATAAGACAAATTGAAGTAGGCTTTACCACGGGACTAATGTATCTTCATAATCAAGTGCATACCTCTATTTAAATCCCTTGGCCACTAATCTTGCTTTGTGTTGTTCTATAGCACCATCAACCTTTCTCTTTATTTTGAAAACCCATTTACAGCCAATGACATCGATTCCTTTCTGAGGTGGAACTAAATGCCATGTCTTGTTCTTGATGAGAGCACCATACTCACCATCCATTGACTAATTCCACTCATTGTGTTGTAATGCTTCCTTGTAACTGGTTGGCTCGATTGGTTTAATAGAACTGAGAAAGGCTCGACAGTTTGGAGGGTAGAAAATTGTACCATCAGTGAGTTTCTTAGGCATTTGGATGTTGCTTTGAAGTCGTGTCTGCGCCCTTAGCAATTGATGATATAATTGCACATTGCCTGAAGCCCTGAACCATTGCTATCTGAATGGAGCCATAACTAGTATTATGAGCATGAGCAGCAACATTTGAACTTGCATTGTTAGAATGAGCAGCACCATCTAAACCTGCACCACTTGAACATGAAAAAATATGGAACATGACCCCCTTGCTGAGAATGTTCTACAAAAGACAAGTTAGAATGCAAAGAATATGCAGGAATGCCATTATCCATATGGTCACAACTAACAGAAAGAGTAGGTGTGTTGGTAATGGTAGGAGGTAAAAAGATGGATTTCTGAGTAAGAATAGGAGTAGAAATGCTGCCATTTTGTTCATGAAAGGAAAGAGATGCTCATCAAAGATGACATCCCTTGAAATGTGGACTCAACCAGAGGAAGGATGAAGGCATTTATACCCTTTGTGCATATTACTATATCCTAGAAAGATACATTGATATGATCTGAACAACAATTTGTGAGAATTATATGGACACAAGTTCGGTCAGCATGCACAACCAAAGGTGTGAAGCAACAAATAGTTCAGTTTTGATCCTAAATGCTTTTCAAGATGAGGTAGAATAAAGTCAAGAAAGCTTTATCCCAAAACCGAAGTGGCATGGAAGCTTGGGATAGGAGTGACAGCCAACCTTTACAATGTGTCTATGTTTGTGTTTTGCTGATCCGTTTTGTTGGTGGGTGTGTCGACAAGAAACGTGGTGGTAAATGCCTACTTGACGAAACATGCCATTTAGCCTTTGATAGTAACCATCCCAATCGGTTTGCGTACATAGAATTTTTTTGTTAAAAAGATGTTCAATGTGTCTTTGAAGGTCTAGAAAGACATTGAAAACACAACTTTGCATTTTAGCACATAAATCGAACATAATTTACTGAAATCATCAATGAAAGATACATAGTATTTGAATCCATTGATTTAAGTACACATCAGATAAAATAAGTTTAAGAGGGGCAGATAAAACACTATGTGAAATAGGAAAAGGAAGTTTATGGCTCTTTCTATGTTGACAAGCATTACACACATAATTATTTGAATGTTTAGATGAAAAAGATAGATTATTTGTATGCAAGACACACTTAACGGTAACTGAGGATGGATGGCCGAGTCGACAGTGCCAATCTTCTTTTGAAAGCTTGACACTTGAGAAGGCTTTCTTGGAATTGGAGAAGTTGTGGTTTTGGCCTAGCACAGGATAGATTCCTCCTTCGCATTTTCCTCTAAGAAGAACGTTCTTCATGGCTCGATCCTTTATGAGGAAGTAAGTAGGATGAAATTCAAAGAATGCATCATTGTCAGTGACAAAAACGATGATCAAAGAGTAAGTTTTTGGTACCCTTAGGGACATGAAGGATGTTATGTAATTTCGTAGAATGAGTAGGAGTGGAAATATTAGAGTGACCATAATGGAGAATGGGCAAACCTAAGCCACTTACAATCTGCACTTGGTCCTTTCCGCGATACTTCTCACCGATCGTTATCTTGTCAAGTTCATTTATGATGTGGTCAGTTCGACTTGTATCGGATTACCAATTGGTTTTGATGACATAGGATGAGGAGGTTGCTGCTGGCAAGACCACCTTGTCTTCTACCTGATATGAGTGGTTGAAGACAGGGACGAAGGATTGTTAGGGCCATCCTGGGCTGCCCCCCCCCCCGCACTACAAAAAATTTAGAGTAACTCTCAATATCTAGTAGGCTAGTAGTGAATTAGGTCCATGTGTCACCCTGGTCCCTGGCAACCGTTGCGAGTCATTAGGTCCATGTATCGCTGCTCTCTCTCGTGCTATTTTGGGGTCTCGACTGCTCCTTCTCGAGCCATCCCAATGATCTCAAGGCTGCGCCGCCGCCTCCTAACTGCACTGCCGTCCCCCAGTCGTCGCCCCTAGTTGCAAGCCTGGGAGTCCTGCCGCTGCCTCTGACTTTAGCTGCCTCTCTGTTGTCCCGACTTTAATCATTGTCCTGCCTCGTCGCATGCGATGTACGACCTCCAGATCTGAGGCATTAGCTATCTTGGATGCTTAATAAGTTAATGAAACTTTGTGTGTGATGTATTTGAAGGGAATACTAGGCATGCACCACTTTTTTGTGCCATGGGTAGCATTCAAGTAGATTGGTGATGCTCGTATTTGTTAAAAGTAGATCACATAGTAGGATTAAAATCGTACTGAAGTGTGGGTTCTTGGAATTATTTTGTACTTCCATACGTTTTTGGAATTGTTTTAACAATGCATAAATCATTTTCTTCCGATGTTTCTGACTTTGTAGGATCAAAAGTTAATTTGAGTAACTGAATGTCATTGAACTTCGATGAAATTGAACAATGATCCGTAGCTTCCACATTTGGCCCCCCTTGAGATTTTGCTCAAGCTCTGTCACTGGTTGAAGCGATGAAAACACTTCAGTGCCACAAGCCCAGTCTTCCCATAAACGTGGCACACATGCCTATTGCCAAACTTGGAGTTGTTCTCTGCAGGGTTGCTCCTTGTTCCACTATTGCTGTCATTGCCCTTGCCATGACTACGGTTGTGTCCACCTCCACGGTTGTTACAGGAGGTATAATTGACAGAGGAATCTGAGATCTGACCAGCTGCATTGTTATGCTCCAATCTCATCTCAAAACTCAGTAAGTGTGACTTAAAATCATTCAGTGACATAGGTTCGTCTCTTGTAGTAACAAAGGTAACAAGTGGATCATACTCTGTATCTAGACCTGCTAACATGTAATTGATACTCTCTTCATCTTCCGAGGTTTTCCAAGTTGCAACTAGGGTATCAACGAGAAACTTGATCTTATGAAAATACTCAGAAGCGGAAATATCATTCTTCCGTGTTGTGGATAACTAACGCCTAATTTGCATAGTTCTAGCCCTCGAGTGAGAAGAAAACATGCTTTCCAGGGTAGCCCACACATCATAGGAGGTAGTAAGGAACATAACTTGGGCGAACACATTCTCTGACAACAAAGATAGGAGGGTGCTTAGGACCATCTGGTCTTGCTGAAGCCATATCTGATACACCGGGTTTGGAGCTCGAGTCGCTCCAGTCTCTATGGTTGTAGTTGTCATCATGGCAAGGGCAATCATCGATCCATCCATGTAGCCGAGTAGTTGTTGGATGCGGAGATAAGGCATAAATTGTGCCTTCCACAACAAGTAGTTGTTGTTGTTGTCGGTTAGCTTCACATTGATGAGATACGTGAACAACGGTGTGGGAAGAAGTCCAACAGTGCCAGCAGCGCCGACGGCGGTGGAGCTGAGTGCGCCGGTAGTGGAGCCAGACATCTCGTTGGAGATTTTGGATAGCTCTAATACCATGTAAATAAAAGTAGAGAGAGAGAGAATAAATTGATCCAACACAAAGTGTAGTTGGAGGCGATATCTCTGTATATATACTCGTCGTATGTGCAACAAAGTGCCATCAACAATAGAAATGAGCGACATAGCAGGATGTCGTTGCGGAACATTACAACACACGTTACAATGCATGATCAGAGGTGCGACTAAATCAACTAGCTACAAAATAGCCTAACATTTGAGAACAACTTATCTTAACAGTCCCCACGTTGATGGCTTGCGCCAAGACGCAGTGGTCCAAGAACGCAATCGGGTCAAAGCCGATCTCGCACACTAAGGCCTACAAGTCGTCATGCTCGTCGGGGAGGTAGATGAACATGCAAAATTAGCAATTGTCATCGCCGCCATTGTAGGGTAGTTGCGGGACATTAAAGCTGGGATGGCAGATGATATGCTGGCTATTGGTGCTCATCATGAACGGCACGCGAGCATGGCTACTCCCATCAGGCCGGTAAAAGTCGCCATCTATAGTGTTTTCAGGATCGAACGGGTAGAACCACATGCCTCGCAGGTAGAGCACATTGATGGTGACGACAAAAGTGGAGATGTCAATGTGGTCATCTGGCATGAGATAGTTGATGAGGACACCCATCATGTCCTCAAACCAACAGTTGATCTCAACTCTTGCTTCTTCAGTCTTGATTAATTGTGCACATCAAATCAAGAATGCAGAGTAGATTGATTTCAGTGTATCAAAAACAACACCGAACCTAACAAAAATTACGCAAGGATGCAGTAGAAAGAAATGTCATTCCTAGATAATTAGTATTACCTTCTCTAGGAAGGGCATGGCTCACGCCCCAGCCTTGTACTTGGAGGTGACCTTGTTTGAAAAGGTGGGCCAAAGCAGGAGCAACGAGTCGGCCCAAACACCTACGACTCATCGTACCTTAGGCTCCGCGTCGTTGTCGTTGATGAAAATATGAGAGGCGACCTCAGAGGCAAGGGCCACATGTGCTGCCCCGCCGGAAGGGCCCAAGAAGGAGACAATCTGGTCGAGGTTGTCACATATGATAGCGGTGAGATGGCCAGGTTGGCTTTCTCGCACCCCGAGGTGGAGGAGGAGCTACAGAAGGGCGGTCGGGTCCCTGACGGCGCCCGCGAGGTCCTCCATGGTTTGGCTAGCTGGTCGTGTTATTTCGAGGGGGCAATATCATATATAACTAGCAGTGTGACCCACACATTTGTGCAACTAGATTTGTTTTAAAGTTTATAGTATCAAATGATATAACTTAAATGCTTCATAATATACTTACTTATCTTGTAGGCTATTTAGATTTTTGAAACATCATAAACATTGAAAATGACAATAGAAGCCTTAAGGAAAATACAACTTGAGAAACATAATTGAAGCATGAGCTTTGATGAAAGAAAGTCATTTAGCACAATAAGCTGTTGGGGTTCTTATAAATGTAAACACTCTCCATTATGCATGGAACTTGTAGATGCATGCCCCTGTTCTTCCTCCATTAGTTACTATTTTCAAAATGTATGCAGGCACATGTACCTCTATTTAATCTCAAGCAATATGTTGATTTTGAGTTTGGCAAATTATCTTATTAATTAACATGGTATTAGAGTATTTTGCTCGTATATTCATCGATGCACCATGGGCGATCTACCTTGAACTTATCTTCCTTACACGCTGGTTGCTCCACCGAACCATGTGTCTTCTATCTATTCTCGCAGCCACAACTTTTTTGCTTCGACCTCCAACAACAAGCTCAATTCTTGACCGATCCCTCTCAGCTGCTACCCCTTCCAATGCAATACTCTATCACATAATTATCTCATACTTTTCTTCCATTATTGTGTAATGTTGTCCGTTGTGACATCAACACGCATACACATGCAATCGTCATTGATCCTGCGGGGGACACCTGCAACGCGCTCTGTGGTGGCCCCGAGCCTATTCTCTATGGTTGCACCATCTCTACTTCTAGCTCTTTGCTCCTCTGCTTTTGTATATCTGTGCTTCTATTCGTGCAGATGCGTGCATGCATATATACATGCATGATATTATACATGCTTGATGCCATCTTCTCCCATGTCGACCGCACATCTTCTTCGATGTTGGCCAACCCAACGCTATGACTTCCTCACTAATTGCAGTAACATCTCATCTCCATTGACGTCAGTATGTTTGCTTTAGTCGTTGTCTAACGATTTGGAGAATCTTCTAGTCATCACTAGTGACACCGTGCCTCACATTAGCAATGGCACGCTCCTAGCTACCCGATAGCCCCATATCGTCCATAGCTCGTCTTCAATGCAAGGTTTTATCTCCTCTCTGTCAGGGTTTCCCCATCATCGAGCTTCTTTGGCCATTGACTTATTCAACAATGTCAACGCTCACGACTTGTCGTCGTGACCCTTGACTCTTTCAACTTTGGTGTTTCTCTTCAACCACTCCAATAAGCAGCACAACATTGTCCTCATCTCCATCGTCGCGCCTCGACTCTTCGCTTTCCCATGGGTCAATATCTTTTTTGCAGGACAGATCAACACTATTACACTCTTTGCGGTCTCCTACAACACCATTCATGCTATCATTGTTATAACTTTTATTTTTATTCAAAATTTCAATTTTTTATTGGAGTTCGTATACAAATTAAATTAATAATTTTATTCCAATTTTTTATTCAAAATTATTGAAGTTTGTATACAAATCAAATTGCTAATATTATTTAATTTATTTTGAGTTTTAGTTATTTAGGGATTTTATTTTGGAATTCACATAGAAATCAAATTGGAAATTTTATTTTATGTTTTATTCTGAATTTCAATATATTTTTGTTAGAATTTGTATACAAATCCAATTGCTAATTGGTTTTATTTTTATTTTGAATTATAGTTAATTAGTTTTTTACTTTGGAATTTTGTATCGAAATAAAATTCCTTTTTAAATTTTTATTCCGAATTATGTTTATTTTTTTTGTTGGAATTCGTATACATATCCAAATGCTTTTTTTGTTCAATTTTTATTCTGAATTATATTTACTTAGGGATTTCACTTTGTAATTCATATCGAAATCAAATTGCTAATTCTATTTATTTTATTCTAAATTTCAGTTATTTTGAATTTTATTTATTTAGAGGATTTTACTTAGGAATTTGTATGAAAATCTAATTGCTACTTTTATCTTATTTCAATTTCAGTTATTTTTATATTATACTTGATGTGAACTCTTTCTGTTAATCTAGACTATTATAACGTGGACTCACCATAATCGAAGATATAGATATCTCTTTTCCCACTTATTAACGTGAGAATTTCCAACCTGAGAGCGAATGTGGTTTCTTTTTTTCCCTATCTATCGCTTCAATAATATAATATATATTCATTTTTTCGAAATAAATGGCAGATAAGCATATCTTTGTACTCTTTTAAGTATCGATGAAATGTATTGTTGATAAAGATTACGGATGACTAACTACTTATGTTGCTGAAAAGCCTTTGCAACGCGTTAATTCATGCAACTGCCATGCATTTTTGCATTTAAAAGTCGAAACAAAATTAAACTGCTATACATCTGTGAATGCTTTTGTAAAATATTTTAGATGAATTTGCTGAAGTTACCTTTTCTTTAAGAGGTTGCTGACATTACATTGTTTGGGCAGAACTACAAAAGGGATTTGGCCCATCCCCATATTTTAATGGGCCAGGTTTATCACCCTTTAAGTTCTGGCCCGTTAGTTCATTTGGCAGCCGAGTATCCGAACAGATTTCCGGACCAGAGCTTAAACCAAAACCTACTACTTAATTAGTGTATAATTAGCAACAAATAAATAATACTTCGCAGTGGGATTTCAGTTTAAAAGGGACATAAGCTCCGCCCCTACTTACACACGTACCTAGTCATTGCGGTGGTCTTTACTGTTTATTTAGAAAGAACATAATACAGCGTTGGTGAGTGACGCAATCTTCCCTCTTTTCTATCACAGAATCGGACGCCATTTCTTTTGAGCTCTCCTGCTCTCTTCTCACTTGCCTTCCATGATTCCCTTCCATATTTCTTACTGTTTGCTTTGCAAGTTGGAACAACAGATTCTGAAGGCATTTCCATTCCCGTACACCATCACGACCTTCCAACTTGCATTCAGCTCCCTTCTCATCTTCCTGATGAATTTTGGTTGTGAAAACCGAAAAGATCAGTTTTTGGCTGGGTTCGTATAATTAGGTTCATTCTTAGCTGCATTTGTAATTTTCTGAGTTTAACTGTGGAATTACTTGTGTATTTTGGGTAAGATCCTTGTAGCTTGTTCACAGTTTTTTTGCCCGAGTTGACAGGCTTTGTTGACCAAACAAAAAACAGTAATGGTTATGAAATCCTTTTTCCCCATCTGATTGTGCCGCATATGTTCAAGACCAAAGTGTTTTTTTTTTTCATTTTTTACTGTAAGACCAAATCAATGTAAGGTCATTGCAGCTTGTTTAATGTTGGTCGCATAGGCCAGAGTGAGAAAGAGGGGAATATGAAGGTGAGGACAAATGGAACCGGGAGATGAACCAATTGATTGATTGATTGATACTGAGCTTAAGGTTGCCTCTGCCCTCATTCTTTTTTCATTAAGGAATCTTTAAATGACAAATAAAAGATTGTGTACTTGTGCCATAATACTAGGCTGCTTATCAAGAGAGGAAAAAAAGTGAATTGTTGTTGCTACAATGGTCAATTAGATTTGTGAGACTTGGATTACATGTGGATGCCAAACTAAGCACTCAAAACCTATCAAGTTTCCGACTTAAGTGACATGTGCTAAAATAAAACCTGTCTAAACCAATTAATCAGTTAGAATGGGACATAAGCTCTGTGATTTATGTAATTTTGGGAGCGTTCCTGATCCAGTATAGTTGTTTATGTAACTTTTAGTATTTTTTGTGCTCTGCGATTTTCTAAAAATTCTTATAAGTTGCTACTGGTATAAAATTCCATTATTTGTTTTATAAAAAAGTTCAAAAATCGTGCAAAACAAATTTTCCATGTGGAATAAGCTAAAAATTATTTTCTCATTGATTTTTCCTATATTTCCCCAAAAAAGGGATTTTTGGGATATTACATTAATAATATTGAATCGACTATAAATTAATGGAGAAATCACCAAGTGATGATTTTGGGGTAGTGAAACCTTTCAACTCTACTCCAAAAAAAGAGAAAAATACTATATGACCCTAGGCATCCACCGTTCATATCGATCCAACAGGATGTGTACTCTCTCCCTCCACTATTCGCCCACCACTCCCATGGTCCCCTTTCTCTCTCACTCACACCATCCAGTGTCATCTCTCTCCATCTTCTCCGACAACAATGGCGACGGGGTTGGGTGTCTTTGGGCGACGTCGGGGGGCGGTCGGATCCGGCGCGCCACGAAGTGCCTGATGAGTTGAGGGGAGCAGTCCGGCGATCTGGACATCGTTGTTTCGTCTCACGGCTGACCTTTTTCTTCAGCAACGACGAGCGAGTTCATGCGGCCTTGTTCCCCAACAACGATGAGAGAGGGACCTCGCCGTGCGACAGGGTTGGGTGACATTTTGGGTGGTCGGATATGGTGCATGGTGGAGCTAAGCGACGTCGGGGCTAGTGGAATCCAGCGCACGGCGGGGCTAGGCTGCAGCGGGGTCCCTCTCCCGCGTCACCGGGGGACAAGGCCGCACGAGCTCGCTCACTGTCGTTAGAGAAGAAGGTCGGATGTGAGACGAAACAACATCCATATCGTCAGACTGCTCCCCTCGCCGGTCGCCACGCGCTCCGTGTGCTTCTTTCGAATCTCGCTACCCTCGAGTGCGTCGTGGTTCCGGTGCATTCCGCCATGGAGCGCCGTGGAGGACCACACCGTGGAGCACCGCCGCCACCTGTGGAACCCGCCATGCTATCGTAGCCAAGGTGAGCTCGTTGAAACTTTTTGAAATTTTTGATTGAAATTTGTTAAAACGTGTTGAAACTTGATGAAACTTTTATTTTGAAACTTGTCAAAAGTCTTCGGCTAAAATTTGATGAAACTTATGTTTTAAAATTTAAAACTCGTTGAAACTTCATTTGAATTTTTATTTTGGGATTTTTCTTGAAACTTCTGTAAACACGCGAAACTCGTTGAAACCTGAAACTTTTAAAATATTACCATAAGACTTCTTGAAAACTTACTGATACAGCGTTCCACGCCTCCATAGTTGCTTCCTTAATAAAACCATTCTCACTCTGAACATTCTTAGCAACCGGTCAATCGCCCGTTTTTTGCACGGCAGTAGTACCTTGCAGTCACCTAATTGACTTTGATTGGGATCACCACCTCCCATTCAACACCCCCAAGTAAAAGTTCCCGATCGAGCCGTTCCTTGCATCCTCAACAAACCAAGATTGTTCGAAAGAAATCTCACGCTTTTCCACAGCAACGTACTCTAGTGGCAAACATATCCACCACCTTCGCACCAGCGCTCGCACTCGCAGGTCGCAGGCCGAATCTGCCATGCCGCAGCGCAGATTTCCTCGCCCCTCCTAAACTCGTCCTTTCCACAAATCAGACGTGAAATCTAACCATCTTTTGCACAAAGCGCGAACCCCCCCTGCTTTCTACTTCTTCGTCCGCGCGAGAGCGAGCCGTACCCGAAAAGACAAGGAGCTGCTGACACGAGGCCCCACGAATGCGGGTTGGGGGGCGGTTCGTCGTCGATGACAGGTGGGCCGCTCGCCATGTGGGACGGTGGCGGAAAAGCGCAGCTCCCGTGAGCGGAGGAGCGCCCATCCTCAACTACCCGCATTAAACCAACCGACACCCAGCACGGGCTCGGCGTGGCGGACATCGGCCGTCCGTTGCGAGCAGCGCGAATCTCCATGCGCCGGGAGAGCACCGCCGCTGACGGGTGGGGTTCCTGGCGCGACGGGCGTGGCGTGGCGTGGCCCGCGTGCAGAGCACGATGAAATCTAACAGCGCCGTGATCTCAGGCTAACGGTCTCGTTCTCCGTAACTGAAGGAGTTTTTCTGTTCGGCTTTTCCCTGCCGGTCGTTCAACGGCGGATGGTCTCGCGAATTTAAAGACAAAGCACGCAGCTAACCACGGCAGCATGACTCTGACAAAGGGCACGGAGCCCGCGTGTCAGGGAGACAACACGGAGCCACCAACCACCGTGTATCGCCACAGTTCGCGAATCTTGATGCAAAACCCCACCCCGGGCTCCCGGCCATCTTACCGAGCCTACACGCTGACAGGTGGGCTCAGGACCCACGTGTCAGCCGTTCCAGCCCGTGCAGTCGTTAGGTTTTCCACCGTGATACCGCGTCCTCCTCTCCGCCTCGCCTCTAGTTTCGGGAACCTTCGCTTCCCAGATCCGCCTCCTCCTCGGTAGTCTTCACATCCTCTCTCTCACCAGTAGTAGGACTAGCCATCTCTTCTCCATTCCAACAACACCAGAGACAAACAGCCTTTCGAAAAAAAGAGAAGGGAAAAGCACAGCAAAACCCTAGATCTCTCGCTCGCTCGCATTGCTGATTCGGCTCCGCCTTTCTATGAGCACTGCCCCCCAGTGACGACGCAAGGCGATGGCCTCCGCCGCCGTCATCCCCTCCTCCGCCCCCGGCGCCGCCGCCGCGGTGGAACCAGCCGGCTGGGTGGTGGACGAGCGCGACGGATTCATCTCCTGGCTGCGCGGCGAGTTCGCCGCGGCCAACGCCATCATCGACCTCCTGTTGGTCCACCTCCGCGCTGTCGGCGACCCGGGCGAGTACGACCACGTCGCGGCCGCCGTGCAGCAGCGGCGCCACCACTGGGCGCCAGTGATCCACATGCAGCAGTTCTTCCCCGTTGCCGACGTCGCCTTTGCGCTCCAGCAGGCAGGGTGGCGCCGCCGCGCGCCGCCGGCTCCGCAGCATGGCCCTGGCGCGTCGCCGTCCCCGCCGCCGCCGCCCCCGCGCCGACCCTCGTTCTCGCCGTCTCACTCCCACCATCGCCACGGTGGCCACCATCGCTCCGATCAGACGCGCGGCGGCGGCGGCACCATTGCGACGGCTGGATCCGACAAAGATGGTGAGATGATGTCTCTTGGTGCGATAGAGTGCTCTTCTTTTGTTTGTTTGGTAGTAGTGTAGTCGGTTATTAGAAAGGAGGATGCTTTTCCCCCTCTTTTGTTTGGTTGGGTCCCAAAATGGTCCGATCCATGAAACACATTTGTGGTGTTGAGTTGCTTGCTTGCTAATTGACTAGTCGTGCGGTCTCGGGCTTGAAACGAGTTTTTTTTCCTTTTTTCAAATGAGGTGTTTGTTGTCAAAATTCTGGTTTTGTTTGGTATTGAACGTGTTAGTTTGGTTGTTTGAGTTGCTGAAGTGTAGTTGTTCACTAGTTTGAGAAAATTGGTCACTTCATATTTTTCGGCTTTTATGTAGTATGAGGTCTTAAAAGGGCAAAGCTTTTAGCGCTCTGTTATGTGTAGTTCTATACAAATTGCTAATTGGGGATGTGCTAAAGACACTGGATAATGTTATCCAAAAATAGTTATCCTATGCTAAGGTATGTATAGGCACGTGCAAGATCATTTTGAGTTGCTTCATGTGGAAACATTTTCTTTCTAAGCATTTCGCAATTCTCTTTGTTCCACAATTGCATGAGTTAGTTATTACTTATGTTGTCTTAAAGTTGTGATTTACGTAAGGATACGATTTTTAAGGGTTTTGATAGGCATCAATTAAATGAACTATACCAAAAAGTCATTCAAATTTCTGACCTTTGGATCCATGTTACAATTCGTGCTTTGGCTCACGGGAGTTAGGGTCGGGTGGCATCTTCCTCGTCTCTGGTGGAGTCTTCCTCACCAGCGGCGAGAGGTTAGGCCTTTGGTTCACCGGGGCCCTGACCTTATATTTAGGGTGGGCGGCGGTGGCAGCCACCGGCCGTGGGAACGGAGTCTGGCAATGGGCAGAGTAGGCAGGCAGGTCTCTGGTGGCGTCTTCTCCACCAGCGGCAATGGGTTAGGCCTTTGGTTCACCAGAGTTAGGGTTGGGGTTCACTGGGACTCTGACCTTATATTTAGGGCGGGCAGCGACACGTCATGATGAGCGAGTTAGGTGTTGGGGGGCGGCGGGAGGTGGTTACCGGCTGTGGATTGCCGGTGGGCCTCGCCGACTGGTGTGGCGACGGCTGTGTTAGATCAGGGGATGGGATGAGGATGATTTTAGGGTCAGGAGCACATTCTAAAGTAATCCAAAGGTGGAGAATTTTATTGTTTTTGGTAACAATTCATCCAGGTGATTGGCAGACACACTTTTTTAATGTCTTCCAATCAAGCATTTCCATAGGAATGACAAGTTTGTATTTTCTGTTTGCACTTATATTATGGTGGTTGTGCGGTTAGAAACTGTATTACAACTGTGCTAGTTTATTTTCCCCTTTTAATGCATTACTATTTTCTATGACTAACTTGTAGTGTTGAGAATGTTGACAAATTTATGACCAAGTAGTTTCAGAATAGTTTCTCATGTACTCTTGATTGCTTCTAGGACGTGAAGTTCATAACAAGGAAATGAAGGGTCTGAAGGAAGTGGAGAATGTGGTTGTTCCTAAAAGCCCGCAGTTGGATTCTCCTGCTACTGATGGTACACAAACACAATCGCACATATACATGCTTAATCTTTTGCAATCTTCATTTGTTTAATGATAGCATGTTCCATCATGTGGTCTTTAGTGAGTCAATGGATGGGCTTTGCACACAGAAAAACTTAATTTTGTGAATTTTGTTGACAAGTTATTTGACACATCAGATGGTCTTTGAACCAAATAAGTTTGCATTAGTGTTATACTGAATACAGTGCTGTCATCATTCCCCAGATTAACAATTGTTTCTTCACGTATTTAAGCTGTCAATCCTTTTTGACTTTTAAATTCTGTATCGTGAGACTTCATTTTCAGTTTTGGGTTAGTTGTTGATGTAAGTTCTGTAATTGTTTTGCTTTATGCCTCCCAAAACCATGGTGCTGTTTCTGCTTCGTTAGCTCAAAATTTCCGTGTAAAACTATGGACAATTCCTAACTTTGGGAATCTGCTTGTACTTTTCGTTTATATTGGGTGTCTTGATGATAGACAACTAAACTTACGACCCAGTACCCACAGTGTTTTAAGGTCTACACTATTTAGCAAAGCTACTATTGTTTTTTTTACATAATGCAAACAGCGTAACAAGTCAATATGTAATTCTAGTCTAATGTTCAGCTTTCCATTTGGTTTCAATCATGTCGTGCCTGTTCTACTGACATTTAATATAGACATAAAGAATTAAACTACTTCCAAGTTCCAACATGAAGATGGCCTGGCATTATTTTGTCATCACAGTTTTGAAACGGCTGGGTGCATCATTACCTGAATCTAAGCCGATAAGTTATACTACAGCAAATCTCATTTTTTATTCATTCAAACGACTTTGGCCACACGCCCACACCTAAATTACGACCATGTGTAGGCAATTGTTAGAGTGAAAATTATTCATAAATCATAACTTCAATTTTAGGGTGAGAGGAGACAAATACACTGACAAATAGGATCTGGCACCTTTTCTTTTTCTAGGTTGACATAATGTAAGCTATAGCAACAGATGATTGTTTAAATGAGTTGCTATGTTATTAAATCTTGATACAGCCACAAGATGGTGCATTTATAGCTAACTGTGTTACTCTATTTTTGTTATGTTTCTGAAACCTAATTGTCTTGTCAAGCTCAACAGAATGCAATTGAAAGTTTTTGTATAAGGATCCAACAAATTACCCTTGTTTCTGAACCATGTCCTTATAAATTTTGTAGAAGGTGAAAAAAATCCTAGGTTGCAAGCTATTGCTGAAGGAAGCAGCAAAGTAGTTCCAAACCCTGTAGAGTATGCAACCAATGAAATTGTTGATGGCAAACCGGTATGTTAGTCCTCCAAATGAGAATTTCAAGTGCTGTATTCAATTTTTCCTTTCAAGTGGCTCCTCTTGAAATCTCAAAGTTGAGTTAAACTGCATTATCTTATTACACAACATGATGTGATGAAACATATCCTATGCTTCTTTAGGTTAATGCTGTTGAAGGGCTTAAGGTCTACGAAGGGTTGGTAAATGTGATTGAGACAAACAAGATTCTTTCTTTAGTTAATGAAACAAAAGCTTCTTGTCATCGAGGAGGGCTTGAAGGTAAAATTATAGTCCCTCTATTCAAGAATATATGACAGTTTGGACAAGACACCGTCTCCAACAAGTAACTTTGACCATCACTTTTCGTAGTACCATCTTAGTTAAAAGTATAAAATATTATATTCGAAAAGTACTTCTCATAACAAATCTGATGGTACCATTTTTCATATGATCAATCTAAATAGTTTTGTACATAATAGCAGTCAAAATTAAGGAAGTTTGACTACTCAAATTCTAAAACGACATATATTTCTGAACAGAGGGAGTAAATGATTTATCTTTATGTTTAATGATGATGTGGTCATTAACAGTTATTTCTTTCTGTGCTTATGTGCACGCTGAGTGTCGTGTGGATGTTTGTGTAACGATGTTCACTTTTGTGACATTGAATATTGAATTTATATCTAAAATGCATTCCATGATAGAGTATTGTCTAGTTGACCACCTAGGAAAATGTTGCCAGTTACCTTCTGGATCTGTATGGATAAGATCTGTGGCACTGGCTGTTGCATCACAATGGTTAGTTTGGCCATTTGTCTCTAGTTGCGCTCATCATTTGTGTCAACAGAAGTATGCCCTTTTTCAAACCCTTATGTACCAGAAAGTTAAATTCTCTGGGATTTTGTGACTTCATTAATATTTTTACTTGGTAAAACAGCAGGACAGACTGTTATAATTGGTAAAAGACCAATGAAGGGTCATGGAAGGGAAATTATTCAGCTGGGCATTCCAATCATTGAAGGCCCTCTTGAAGATGAAAATCAAAGAGGTAGATCAAGTTTGCACCGCAGCACCTCATGTTAGTCTCACATTTGATGACTATTTTTTGTGATTTTAAATGTGAATTCAGAGACAAGGGTGGAAGCTGTTCCTGGGTTGCTGCAAGACCTGTTTGATCGCTTGATACAGAAGGAAATTGTACCTTTTAAACCAGATTATTGTGTTATTGACTTCTTCAATGAGGTAATTTGTTTTCATGCATAAAGACTCTTTTGGCTGGAAACGGATCCTAATCATGTCCAAATGATTTTTTCAGGGGGACTATTCCCATCCTCACCAATCCCCTCCTTGGTATGGTAGACCTCTTTGTACACTCTGCTTGACAGACTGTGATATGGTGTTTGGCCGAGTTATTTCAGGAGAACGAGGTGATCATAGAGGTCGTCTGAAGCTCTCTCTCTCAACAGGGTAATCCTTTCCCCAGTAATTTCTGTTTCCTGTTACATTCTTAGTTGGCTTGCCTTGCTTGGTAGTAGACCCTTCACACTCTGTGAGAACTTGTAATTTTGTTTCTGGTTATGGAAACAGACATCTGGCTGGTTAGTACATACTACATACCACCGGAAGTGGGTAACTTGACAATGTATTTTAGTAGGTAATAAGGCAGGTCTGAGCTTTTAGTTGCGCCTCTGTAGTTTCAGTGGGGTAGTTTGCTTTCTTTATTTCTCACAGCAGGTAATGTAGTTGAATAGGTAAACCAAATAACAATCTGCATCATTGTTGACCACACTTTCTAAAATTATGCTCTTTTTCCTCTTGATTCCAGATCTCTTATAGTGCTGCAAGGGAAAAGTGCTGATTTAGCTAAGCGAGCTATTCCTGCTACACGTAAGCAGCGAATCCTACTAAGTTTTGGAAAGTCTGTGGCAAGAAAACACATCCCATCCGAAAGTGCTTCGCGGTTTACTCCCCCGTTAACACCTCCTATGCCCTGGGGTCCACCATCAAGGCCAGCTAACATCACGCGTCATTCCCCAAGTCCTAAACACTTCGGTTATGCGCCCACCAGTGGTGTACTTCCAGCACCAACCATTGGACCTCATCACATCCCTCCTGATGGAATGCAGCCACTCTTTGTAGCTCCTGCTCCTGTTGCTGTCGCAGCCTTACCTTTCCAGTCATCCGTACCCTTGCCAAACACAACAGCACCTTGGATTGCAGAAGCTGTTCCAAGGCCTGCCCCACCTCGACTGCCTGTTCCAGGTACAGGGGTCTTCCTCCCTCCGGGATCAGGTCACCCACTGCCTCATCAGATGATGCAAGCTTCTCATGCTCATGCTGAACCTAACTCCCCACAAGGTCCATCCGCTTATCTGCATAACAGGAGTACTGGCATGGAGACGGCTAACGGTAATGTTTCTCCAAGGAGCTCGCCAACAACAAGATCCGATACAGTCGAGGAGAAACCGGAGTGCAATGGGGGCTCTAATGGTGGTTGCAGCTTTGTGGATGAGAAGTCAGCTGTAAGTAAGGAGCAGCAGAACGGTGGTATGAAGAAGGCTGGGGACAGCAAGGTCCAGCCTACTGCCTCAAAATAGACGGGAAGTATAGTAAATATACAACAGAAACATGAAGAGATGAGGAAACTTCAATTTTTTGGGTCGTGATTGCGGGAATGCTACAAAATATTCACCGGAGGTCTTCATTGGCAACTTTCTTATCCTCGACAAGAACCTCGACTGAACGCTGTCTTAAATTTTGTAGCTGCTCTGTAGCAAAACTGGGTTTATCACGCTGCTTTAAGTTATCATCTATCATTATGGAAGTATGGGGCTAGATCTTCTATGACATGCTCTTTGGGCGCTAAGTCCATTTCTGACGTATTTGTCCATTTCTGACGTATTTGTTTTGTTTATCTTATCATCCTAACGTATCTGAAATGGAAAAATGGGAGAGGAAGTTGCAATCTTTGTCTAACAAGTGTTTTGGGGTGTTTGACGCATACGTAGCTGATCCATGTATGGGCATCCCATCGGAAACTTTAGCAGGGTCAGGAGGCTATATATAGAAGGATCTTTAACCATTGTAACACAATTATTGAAGAGGAATAAAGCGAAATATGAAGAAGTATGAAGTTCATTTATATCTCTGTGTTCAATCTACTGTTGTGTTCTTGCTTTGTTCTTACGATTCTGAGTATTGTCTACGAGGTAATCGCTCGGATCGACTCGCAAACGATGGTTCCTCAACACGTTATCAGCACGATCGACTCTCCTCGGATCGAAAAGGTAATCTCAATGAACGACACTCGTATATTGAATTGTTTTTTTAGATTGCTTTCAATTATGTAAATTTGGCTTTTTAGATTGGTTTTTTTATACGGTGCGAATCCGCTCTAATCTACCTTAAGTCGACTTGAAGTCGTTGTCACAATGTCGATCGGTAGATTGCATGAAAGAGTAGATGTCGATTGTACCATAGATTAAAAAGTTACAAAACCATTCTAACCTATCGTGAGTCGACTTGAAGTCGTCGGCCAAGTCGATCGGTAGTTGCATGAAAGAACCGATGTTGACTGCACTACATTACATTGCATAAACAGTAACTCAAATTGTTTTTGCCCTTGTATGGCCTCACCACGGTGCGCCAGTTGCTCGCATGCACTGCCGGCACCAACCCTTCCCGAGCCCACTCGTCGATGGCCGTCGGCTCCCAAGCAAGCAACGCAACGCGAGCCTATAGCCGCGCCGACGCCCTCGCATGGTCGAAGAAGCCGCTGCAGGCCTGGAGCCGCCTTAGCGTGTACCTCCTCGGATAGGCCCTCCCTCCCGCCGATTTTTGAGTCGCCCGCGCCGAGCCCGCATGGCCACTGTTTTCGCGTCGCCCGAAAGAAAAAAAGGGGAGAGGAGATGGCTCGGCGCCGAACTTCGCGGCTGCTGCTGACCACGCCGCATCGCCAGCCAGCGTCATTGCTGCTGCTCGGCGCCACCAGGGCACCACCGCAGCCACTGATCACAAGGTCTTGCCACCGACCTTCCACCGGCGCTCGTAGAGCCATTGGTCGAAATGCGCCGCTCTGCCGAAGCGGCGGTCGGACCTTAGGGTCCCACCACAGTACCGCCTTTATTTTGGCCGGGTGGTAGTAAAGAAGCGAGCGGACGAACACGATAATGGGCCGGGATGAAATCCAGCCCATAACTGGGAAAAAGAAAAACAAATCCAGTTTTTGCAAAAGGCCCTTGGAATTCTGAAATTTAAGAGAATTTTTTTTGCGAATAAGGAAATTTTGCGAAAAAAATCCTTGGATTTTCTAAATATTATGTGATTTTTTTTTTCTCAGAACTGAAATTTCACGTTTTAACCATTGGAAATTGCACAATTCACCAAAAGTTCAATTTCAAGCGAAAAAGACCTCGGGAATTCAATTTTTGAATCGGTTTTTGCATTTGAAGCATGTTTAACTTTGTTATTACGATTTCTATGCAATTTGTATATTATATTTACTGTTTTGATTTTTGTGATTGTTTATATTACTTTTAATAACTGAAAATAGTAGTAAATTATGAAAAATAAATAGAAAAATACGGGAACATTATGACAATTTTTGCAACCATTTTATGTAAATTACCAGTAGTAATCTTATGCACTTTTTCCATGAATATACTGATGACTGGTATTACGGATCGAGAGTTCGAAGAGATGGCCCAACATGGCTACAATTACCTGACTTGGGCATCAGATGTCGAAATCGTACTTGAAGCGAAGAAGCTCATGTTGCTATTGGACTTGGCACCTCAAAGGATGCCACTCCAACTGCTGAGGAGAATGATCAAACACTTCATTTCCTCAGACACCATCTCTGCCTAACGCTTAAGAATGAGTATATGGCAGAAAAGAACACATTAGCTTTATAGTCCGCACTGAAGAAGCGGTTCGAGAAGCTGAAGTATACCATTCTTCCTCGGGCAGAGCAAGAATGAAACCGACTATGTTTTGTTGACTAAGACCATGGGAGAGTACAATTCTGCATTGCACAGAATTTGTACAAATCTTCAACTCTGTGGTATAGTAACCACAGATGAGAAGATCGAGAAAACTCTATCTACCTTTCACCCAAACGCGGTGTAATCCGCACGCAACTATGGTCAGGACAGCTACAAGAAGTATGCCGAACTGATTGACATCATACAAGTTGCGAAATCTCAAGATAACGTTCTCAGAAAGAACTACATCTCACAGCCGCCTATTAGCAAAGTTGGACATGAAGTCAATGCAACCAGCTACAAGGTGAGGAAGCCTCACCCAAAAGAAAGAGGCTAGAGGGGTAAGATCATGGGTCGCAAAATCAGACAGAATATTCAAGCTAAGAAGGGTGAACAAAAGAAGCGCGACGAGAAGCTATATGGTCAACAGGACCAAAGTTGTTACAAATGTGGCACTTGGGGTCATTGGTAACGTGTTTGCCATGAGCCGCAGCACGTGATCGATGCCTTCAAGGCTAAGAAAAAGCGCAAAAGACAACATGAGGCACACCTCGCCATTGCAGGCACAGAGGATCCACGATCATGGATGCACTCATGGATGTGGGCAGCCATATAGCAGCCCCCATCACACATTTTTTGGACATCGCAGCAGCAGCAACTGTAGTTGCCGAAGAAGAGAAGATGGACATGACACAGATTCAGGAAGAAGTTTCTTCATACTTTGCTGGTTCGATCTAGTGCACGTATTGAACTTAGATTTTATAGTCATTTGAAGTTTATGGTTGTGATAGAACATTGATAGTAAATTGTGTTCTGTTTTGAAGTATTTTATTTATATGTGTGGATTGTTTTCTACTCCATATTAATAAATACTTTATATATATAAGAACATTTGTGATGCCCTATGAAGAAAGTGTGCTTAGCAGACAGCGACACAACGGATACCATATTAAGAGAGAAAAATTTCCTATCGATCAACAAGAATGCTGGTAGTCTTACGACAATTGCATGCAGCGATACTTGTATAATAGGCTCAGGAAGAACCACAATTATACCCCCGATGGGTACAACATTGGTCATTGAAGAAGCCTTATTGTACTAAGAATCGACTATAACTCTCTTAAGCTTTAAAGATATTCGCGCTAACGGTCTCCACGTAGAGGCTGAAGAAGAGTATGATAAGGAATACCTACTCATTACAAGGCGCGAATAAAATGGAAAAAAAGGTATTAGCAAGACTTCCTTCATATGAATCTGGGTTGTATTACACTCACATTAAGGCACCTGCAGCCTATATTGTCTTGAAAATAACTTTTAGAAGCTTTGAACTTTTCTGTATTTGGCATGATAGATTAGGCTACCCCGGTCTTAGAATGATGAGGAATATAATTACTAATTCTCAGGGACATAATGTTAATGTAAAGAATTTTCCGAATCCGAAATATTTTGTAGCATGTGCTACCGGGAAAATGATTACTAGACCCTTTACTCTGAGAATATAATTACTAATTCTCAGAGACATAATGTCAATGTAAAGAATTTCCTAAATCTGAAATATTTTGTAGCATGTGCTACCGGGAAAATGATTACTAGACCCTCTACTTTGAAAGTAAGGATGAAATCCCTGCATTTCTGGACCATATCCAGGGAGACATTTGCGGTCCTATACAGCTCCTGTCAGGGCCATTTAGGTAATTTATGGTGCTCATCGATGCTTCTACGAAATGGTCACATGTATGCTTATTATCTACGAGAAACTATGCTTTTACAAAGTTGATCTTGTAGATAATTAAAATTAAGAATAATTCTCTCTGATCATCATGTGAAGTCCATCAGGATGGACAACGCCGGAGAATTTACTTCAAAGACATTTGATGATTATTTTATGGCAATGGGAATTACCGTTGAACATTCCGTACCACATGTCCACACCCATAATGGACTAGCAGAGACATTAATTAAAAGAATTAAATTTATTGCCCGACCGCTCTTGTAGAATTGTAATTTACCAACTACATGTTGGGGACACGTAGTCCTGCCCGCAGCAACTCTCATCAATTTTTAACCATCAGCATATAACATCCATTCACCTATGCAACTAGCGCAAGGGTCAACACCAAAAATCTCTCATCTACGAAGATTTGGTTGCAAGGTTTATGTATCTATACCACCACCGCAGCGAACTGCAATGGGCCCTCTCCGAAAGTCTGGGATATATGTTGGTTATGAGACAACATCCATAATGAGGTATCTGGACCTCATGATTGGAGATTTGCATACAGCCCGCTTCGCTGACAACATATTTGATGAGGATAGTTTCCCGTCATTAGGGGGTGGAAATCAACCCTTGATGAAAAATATCGGGAACTGACATGGCAAGCCACGAGAATCCATGCACATAACACACGCACTAGTGAAACAAATAGATAAGTCCAGAAGATAATTGATTTGCAAGTATTAGCGAATCAACTGCCTGACCACTTTAGTGATTTGAAGAGCGTGACCAAATCGCTTGTGCCTGCACGCAATGCGCCAGAGATGGTTGAAATACCAAAGAAAATTGAAGGTATACCTAATCCCGCCCAAAGGCCTTAGAATAAAAGGACGAGAACTCCGGCCCCTCGAATCCCAAGTAACCGGGGACACCTGGCGAAAAAGGATAAGAAGGACTTGACATAGCCGATCACTGAAGCTCCCCACAACCAGAAGGGGAACTAGTTGAGACCTGGCACCAGTATGGAACCTTCAGAAAAAGGCATATCAGATTTGAATATTTCCACGGAGAGAAACATCAGCATGGATGTGTGCACACATCAGAGCTGAAAAACTAAAGGGACTTTGCCCCCGCAATTGAAAGCATCGGTAAGCAAGTAGAAACATTAGAAGTATCGTCCCATGAAGAAATAGCTATAAATTATGTGACCATAGGAGAATCTATGAATAGAACAACAACTAATGTCGACATTTATTTTGCAAAGAAAATTACCACAATCATCGATCTTGATCCAGAGCTTGCATCGCTCGCTGAATGTAAGAAAAGATCAGATTGGAAAGATTGAAAGAAGGCAATAGATGAATTATTATCTCTGAATGAAAGAGAGGTATTTGAGCCTGTAAGCCGCACACCCCCCATGTGCACCCTGTAGGGCATAAGTGGGTATTTGTTCAAAAGAGAAATAAAAACAATGAAATTGTAAGACATAAAGCAAGGTTCGTTGCACAAGGTTTCACTCAACGACTAGGTGTCGATTATGAAGAAACTTATTCCCCGGTCATGGGCGGAACTACCTTTAGATATTTAATCTCAATGACAGTAAACTTGAATTTGGAAATGAAATTGATGGATGTGGTAACTGCTTACCTTTATGGGAATTTGGATTCGGATATTTATATGAAGGTACCTGAAGGTATCACTGCCTCGAACCAAGATAGAGTAAACATAAATCATATAGTGTGCAACTCAGAAAGTCACTGTATGGACTGAAACAATCAGGCAGAATGTGGTATAATCGCTTGAGCAACTTTCTCTGCAAGAAAGGCTACACGAACAATGAGGATTATCCCTGTGTTTTTATACGACGATCCCAGGATGGATTATGTATAATCTTAGTGTATGTAGATGATATAAATATCATCGGGACCATGAAAGATATCAAGAAAGCAAGCTCTTACCTAGAGTCAGAGTTCGAAATGAAAGACTTGGATAAAACTAAATACTGCCTAGGCTTGCAGCTTGAGCATACCTCTGAAGGGATTTTAGTACATCAGTCAACCTACACTCAGAAAGTGTTGGAAATGTTCGGCTTTGAAAAGGCATACCCTTCGAAAGTACCGATGGTTGGGAGATTCTTGCAGCAAACAAGGACCTGTATAGACCTAAAGAAGAGGGGGAGGAAGTCATAGGACCAGAATTTCCGTACCTGAGTTTAGTAGGAGCACTTATGTATCTAGCAAACTGTAATAGACTGGACATTACATTTGCAGTGAACTGCTAGCAAGGTACAGTGCAGAACCTACCAAAAGGCATTGGTAGGGAATAAATTACATCTTCCGATACCTCTAAGGAAGCAAAGACCTCGGTCTATTCTATAGAAAGAACTAAGACTAGATACGTGATGCTGGATACCTATCAGACCCGCATACAGCTAATTCACAAACAAGCTATGTATTTCTATATGGTGGAACTACAATTTCATGAAAATCGTCTAAACAAAGTCTTGTATCTACTTCGACGAACCACTCGAAAATCATAGCACTGTAAGAGGCCTCACGAGAATATTTTTGGCTTCGACGGATGATTCACCATATCTAGCAGTCATGTGGATTGAATATCGCGTAAACCCATACTATTATCTATGAAGATAATGCAGTTTGTGTTGTGCATGTACAAATGGGTTATGTGAATAGTCCTCTTACTATGCATATCAACCTCAAGTTCTTCTATGCTCATGAATTGCAAAAGATTGACGAGATTAAAGTACTGCGTACTAAGTCATGTGAAAATCTTATAGATTTATTCACTTAGTCACTACCAGCGTCTAGCTTTGAAAGGTGCATACGTGTAATTGGAATGATGAGACTTAGAGAAGTGTAGAATTCAAGGGGAGAATCTTCACGAACTCTTTATTAAAAATTGATCACGAAGATTGAGTACACAAAGAATAAATCCTGAAGATTCTATGAAATTGTGTGGATTGTACTATTTGTCTCTTGACGAGTTTTCCTGAAGTTTCTCGGCTAAGATTTTTAAAGAGACAATTCGTGCAACGCAGTATAACGTATGTCATGTACTCTTTCTCTAAATTTTTCCCACTGAATTTTTATGAAGTTTTAACGAGACATATACATGTGAGAATGGGTGCCCAAGGGGGAGTGTTAGGAAACTCTGGGCCCGGCCCATAAGCCGACCCATGTATGGGCACCCTACCGAAAACCCTAGCAGGGTCAGGAGACTATATATAGGGGGACCCCTAACCATTGTAACACAATTATTGAAGATCAATAAAGCGAAGTCTGAAGTCACATCATATCTCTGTGTTTAATATGCTATTATGTTTTATCTTCTTACTTTGTCCTTACGATTCTGAGTATTGTCTACAAGGTAATCACTCGAATTATCTCATATTGAACTCGTCATCGACGGTTTCTCAA
Source organism: Hsuehochloa calcarea (assembly GCA_036346395.1). NCBI lineage: Eukaryota > Viridiplantae > Streptophyta > Magnoliopsida > Poales > Poaceae > Hsuehochloa > Hsuehochloa calcarea. Next base: position 37,767,526 of record CM070597.1, read on the forward strand.
CAAATACTAACTTGTGACCGAGACTTGTTAACCGAGCTTATTTAACATGAGTGATTGATCTCACAAAGGTCTGCGATGTTTGATGCTCCCAGTTGTTTCACTCTCCTGACTACGGAAAAGCACCTTTGTTCCTCCGAAAAGCAAGTGATAATGTCTGGTTCTCCATGTCTGGTAGAGATGCTTGCTTTGTGAAACGCTGAAAGGAGCATATTAACCATGACGGGTACTGAGGTGCGACGTGAGGCTTTTGGTGGGTCATATTCAATGGCCACTCTAGTCTCTTGTAGAATCTGCCATGGTTCAAGTGAGACTCTACGCCACCAACTGCTTTTTTTAAAATTATTAATGAACAGACTTTTTTTTTAAATAAATACACTAGAGCTGTCTATTATATTAATAAAGTAGAAGTAAATATTAAAAAAATATACCTTTATTCTAATAGGGAAACACTACAGACGGGGAAGAGCCTCTCTGAAATATCTGACTAAGCAACCTAACACTAAAACTAGAGGCAAACATCAAACTAGCGCGGCACCGAACATCTCTTACGCACACATCGCTACCAACTACCTGATTGACAAAATGCTCAAGTGTTCAAGTCTTCAATGCAGCAATTGACAAGGTCTTGGTTCTAGATAACGTAAGGCTGAAGGCCATGACAAACATGGCGAGTACTAGTAACTACCATGTGGATGAGCGGTGGTTACTTCTAGCTCCAGTCCACAGCTTGGGCGCGGGTGAGGCCGGTTGATAAACTGTGGCCGACGAGTTCAATTCGATCGGTAATTCGTAGGAGAATCATACACAATAATACAAAAATAGTAGATTGTATATAGCGATATGAGGTGACTTCTTTTTCTCTCTTTATCCACTTCTCAAAAGGTACGTACAATGATTGAGAGTCATCTCCTATATATAATCTACTGGTGGATGAAGAGTCCACCATGGGCCAAGCTTACAAGGCACAGTTTAGGTTTCTTAACACTCCCCCTTGGGAACTCATCCGACATGCTCATGCCTTGTCAAAACTCCATAAAAACTCAATAGAAATTTTTGGAGAAAGAGTACATGATACACGTTCTATTGCGTTGCACGAATTGCCTCATTAAAAACCTTAGTCGAGAAACTTTAGGAAAACTCGTCAAAGGAAAAAGAGTATATTCCACCCTATTTCATTTAATCTCCAGGATTCATTCTTTGGGTACTCGATCTTTATGATCAAGTTTCAGTAATGAGTTCGTGAAGATTCTCCTCCTGAGTTCTACACTTCTCTAAGTCTCATCATTCTAATTTCACGTATGCATCTTTCAAAGCTAGATACTGGAAGTGACTTAGTGAATAAATATACAAGATTTTCACATGACTTAGTATGCAGGACTTTAATTTCCTCCATCTTTTGTAATTCATTAGTATAAAAGAACTTGGGGTTGATATGCTTTGTGAGATGATTTTTCACATAACTTACCTGCACTTTTGCAACACAAGTTGCATTATCTTCACAGATGATAGTGGGAGTTAGTACGGTATTCAATCCACACGACTGCTGGATGTGGTGAATCATCTGTCGAAGCTAAGCACATTCTCGTGAGGCTTCGTACAGTGCTATGATTTCTAAGTGGTTCGTCGAAGTCGATACAAGACTTTGCTTAGACGATTTCTATGAAAATGTAGTTCCACCACACATGAAAACATAGCCAGTTTGTGACATGGTTGTATGCAGGTCCGACAGGTACCCGACACCTGCATAGTCAGTCATGGTCAGGTCTTGGTTCTTTATATAGAACAGACCAAGATCTTTGCTTCCTTAGAGGTATTAGAAGATTTCCTTTATTCCCTGCCAATGCCTTTTGGTAGGTTCTGTACTATAGCTTGCTAATAGGTTTACGACAAATGTAATGTCCGGCCTAGTACAGTTTGCTAAATACATGATTGCTCCGATTGCACTTAAGTACGACAATTCCGGTCCTAGGACTTCCTCTCACTCTTCTCTAGGTCTGTACGGGTCCTTGTTTTGTTGTAAAGATCTCCCGACCATCGGTACTTTTGAAGGGTATATCTTTTCAAAGCCGAACCGTTCGAACACCTTTTGAGTGTAGGCTGACTGATGCACTAATATCCCTTCAGGGGTATGCTCAAGCTGCAAGCCTAGGTAATATTTTATTTTACCCAAATCTTTCATTTTGAGCTCCAACTCTAGGTAAGAGCTTCCTTCCTTAATATCTTCTAAGGTTTCGATGATATTCAGATCATCTACATACACTGAGATTATACAAAATCCATTTTGGGATCGTCGTATAAATACACAGGGGCAATTCTCATTGTTCGTGTAGCCTTTCTTGCATATAAAGTTACTTAAGCGATTATACCACATCCTGCTGATTGCTTAAGTCCGTACAGTGACTTTATGAGTTTCATACAGTATAGATTTCTATTTGCTCTGTCTTGGTTTGTGATAGAATACCTTTATGTACATTCATATAAATGTCTAAATCCAAGTTTTCATAAAGGTATGCAGTTACCACATCCATCAATTTTATTTCTAAATTCAAGTTCGCTGCCATTGAGATTAAATATCTAAAGGTAACACCGTCCATGACCAGGGAATAGGTTTATTCATAATCAACTCCTGGGAGTTGAGTGAAACCTTGTGCAACGAGCCTTGCTTTCCTGATATTTTTCATCAATGGGTTCATTTCCCCCTAATGACGAGAAACTATCGTCATCAAATATACTATCAGCAAATCGGGCAGTATACAAATCTCCCTTCATAGGGTCCAAATACCTGATTATGGATGCAGTCTCATAACCAACGTATATTCTATATTTATGGAGATGTCCCATTGTAGTTCATTGTGGTGGTGGTATAGGCACATAAAGGTTGCAACCAAATTTGTGAAGATGAGAAATTCTCGATGCTGATCCTTGGGTAGTTGCATAGGTGAATGGATGTTATATGTCGATGGTCTAAAATTGATGAGAGTTGCTGCGTGCGACTACATGTCCCTAATATGTAGTTGGTAAATTACAAATCTACAAAAGCGGTCAGGCAATAAATTTAATCATTTTAATTAATGTTTATGCTAGTCCATTCTGGGTGTACACATGCGGTATGGAATGCTCAACTTTAATTCCCATTGCCATGCTATAATTATCAAATGCATTCGAAGTAAATTCTTGACGTTGTCCATTCTGATGGACTTCACATGATGATGAGGGAAATTATTTTTGATTTTAATTATCTGCGAGATTAGCTTTGTAAAATCATGGTTTCTCGTAGACAATAAACATATGTGCGACCATTTCGAGGAAGCATCAATGAACACCATAAAATACCTAAATGACCTTAACAGGGGCTGAATAGGACCGCAAATGTCTCATTGGATACGTTCTCTGAATGTAGGGAATTCATCATGCACTTTCAGAGTAGAATGTCTAGTAATTAATTTTTCGGTGGCACATGCGAGCACACAAAATCTTTCTGATTTGAAAAATTCTTTACATTGATGCTATGTCCCTGTGAATTATTAATTATATTTCTTATCATCCTAAGACCTAGGTGGCCTAATCTATTATGCCAGAAACAGAAAAGTTTAGAGCTTCTAAATATAGTTTTCAGGGTAGTATAGACTGCAGGTTCCTTAATATTAGTGTAGTATGGCCCAGTTTCAAATGAAGGAAAAAGTTCTAATACGCTCTTTCCACTTTTTTCACACTTTGTAATGAGCAGATATTACTTACCATACTCTTCTTCAGTCTCTACGTGGAAACTGTTAGTGCGGATATCCTTAAAACTTATGAGAGTTCTAGTCGATTTTGAGTACAATAAGGCTTCTTCAATGACCAAAGTTGTGCCCATTAGGAGTATAATTGTGGCTCTTCCTGAGCCTATTATACAAGCATCGCTGACTGCAATTGTCGTAACACTACCAATATTCTTACTGATCGACTGAAAGTATTTCATCTCCCTTAAGATGGTATTTGTTGTGTTTCTATCAGCTAAGCATACTTCCTCCATTGAGCGCCACACGCGTTCTAATATAAAATATTTTATTAATAGGCAGTGGGAAGCAATCAACACATAAATCAAATATTCCAAATATCAGAACATAACTTGCTATTATAAAATACGGGAAGAAAAATATAAGTCTTGTAGGACTTATCATAAGAATTTAATGTTTTGCTCTCCTAGAGCTTACAACCATTATTCAAAGCATAAAATAATTCAATGTTCCATCACAACCACAAATTACAAGTGACTATAAAAAGATTTAAGTGCAATGCGTGTACAAGATCAAATTAGCAAAGTACTTAAAGACTTCTACCTGAATATGTTCCATGGCTGTAGTCGCTGCGATGTCCAAAGAAGGGGTGATGGGTGCTGCTACTGGGTTGTCCACATCCATAAGTGCAACTAATGGCTGTGGATCCTCCATGCCTGCAATGATGAGGTGTGTCTCATGCTGTATTTTGCCTTCTTCTTAGACCGGAAAGCATAAATAACGTGCTGTGGCTCACGGCAAATCTGTGACCAATACCCCCATATGCCACATTTGTAGCATCTTTGGTCTTCTGCTGGCCATTGGGTTTGTCATCCCACTTCATTTTTCAGCCCTTCATGTCTTGAGCATTTGGATTGACCTTGCGACCCACGACCTTACCCTTCTTGCCCCTCTCCTTTGTGAGAGGCTTCCTTACCTTGTAGCTGTTAGCATTGCTTCATGGCCAACATTGCTACTAGGCGGCTGCGAGATGTAGTTTTTTTTAGAACATCGTCTTGAGCTTCCGAAACTTGATAATGTCAATTAATTCAACATACTCCTTGCATCGTATTCGGGCGAAAGGTAGAAAGAGTTTTCATAATCTTCTACTCATCCTTGATTACCTTACCACAGAGTTGAAGATTGGTATAAATTCTATGCAAGGTAGAATTTTACTCTCTCATGGTCTTGAAGTCAGTAAAATGCAATCGGGTCCATTCCTGCTCTGCTAGAGGAAAATAGTGTACTTCAGCTTCTCGAACCACTTCTTTAGTGCAGTCCACAAAGCTAGCGCGTTCTTCTCTACCGTATACTCATTCTTGAGCGTTAGGCAGAGATGGTGTCTAAGGAAGTGAAGTGTCAGATCATTTTCCTCAGCAGCGGGATTGGCATCCTTTGATGTGCCAAACTCGATAGCACCACGGAGCGTCTTGGCCTCGAGTACAATCTCGACGTCGGAGGCCCAAGTCACGTAATTCTGGCCATGCCGGGCCAGCTCTTCGAACTCCCGATTCGTAATGCAGTCATCTACAAATTTATGCAAAGAGTTTATAATATTACTGCTGGTAATTTGCATAGAATGGTTGCAAATAATGGTACAAAATTCTCATAGTATTCCCTACTTTTCTATGCATTTTTTCATGATTTACTGCTATTTTCAATGATTAAAAGTAATATTAACAATCACAGATGATCAAAACAGCAAATACAATATATAAATTGCGTAGAAATAATAATAACAAAGTTAAACATGCTTCAAATGCTAAAAAGGATTCAAAATTTGAATACCCGAGACCCTTTTCTACTGGAATATGAATTGTCGGGGAATTCTACATTTTTCAAAGGCTAAGGCGCTAATTTTTTGTTCTAAAAAAATTTTCTACGCCATTTCAGAAAACCCAAGGGCCTTTTTGCAAAATTTTGGGATTTCCATTTTCTTTTTCCTTTGTCCCGAAATTGAATGCACCGGCTCGACCATTTTCTTTCGACCCCACTCGGCCCAAACCGACCGGGTCTAAAAGCGATTAGGGGGTGGGGATTAGGTTTCCTGCCTTGTTCCCATGGCGGTGGCGGTGCAGGCGCTTCGCGCGGGAGCCAGCGGGCAAGGCGATTGCAGGCCGGTAGCGGCCAAGGGGGCTGGCGCAAGGAGTTGGCGGCACGACGGCTACACAGAAGAGTGGCGCGACAGCTCAGGCACACACGACGAGTGCGATGGCGGCGCCATGGCGTTGCGAGTGCTACAACTTGCCTATCGTGGGCGATGGCGAAACGGCATGGCGCGCACATAGAGGACGGTGACGCGCGCCGTGTGGGGTGAGGTCGCGGCGGCGTCGGGTGATGGTGGCGGCGGTTGTGGCGTCAGCGATGCATGTTCGGCCTCGGCGCACTGTGGTTGGGAGAGCCGGAGGGTGGCATGTCTTGCGCGGCTTTGCTTGTGTCTGTGGGCGGAGCTCGAAGGGCGCCGTGTGCGAGCGGCGGGTGCCGTGCTCGGATCTGCACGGCTTTGGGCCGGCGGCTTGTGTGCCCGTGCAGGGCCAGCGGTGCGCATGCGTGTGAGCACGGGCACCGGTTTTTTATGTGTTCATCCGACCTATAGTACAATCAACATCTACTCTTTTCATGCAATCTACCGATCAGCTTAGCTGGCGACTTCAAGTCGGCTAGCAATAGATTAGAGCATATTTGCACCGTGGAAATAATCTAGAGTGCAAAATTTGCAGAATTGAAAGCGATCTAAAAATGATTAAATCTATGAGTAATGCTTCGACGATTACCTCTTCAATCAGAGCGTGGTTGTGCTGATAATGTGTTGAGAAACCATCGCTGGCTAGTCCAGTCCGATCGACAACTCATAGAAGAATCACACACAATAAATACAAGAATAGTATATTGAACACAGATATATAGGGGAACTTCTTTCTTTCTCTTTATTCCTCTTCTCAAAAGGTACATACAATGATGGGTCCCTTTCTCATATATAGTCTACTAGTGGATGAGAAGTCCACCATAGGCCAGGCCTGCAACGCCCAAGCCTAGGTTTCCTAACAAGGCCTAGTGTTCCAATTCAAAATTTTTGGCTAATACATCACTTTTTCATCTGGTATTTACAGGATTGACCACCACCCAATTTTTTCAGATATAGTGTCGTTCCCGCACGGCCACACTGCGGGAATGCCTCCCACCGCCACGTTGTCGCACAGCCGCCGTACGACAATGCCCCGCCCCGCCATGTCGGTCGTCACACGCCCGTTGCTGCATGGCCGTCGTGAGGCAACGATCCCACACGGCCGCCCTGCAGCAATGCTTCCTCCGCTTGCCTCGTGTCCATGCAACCCTCGTCCGAATGAGGGCCCTCCGCTCGCCTCGTGTCCCATGTAGGCAACGTCCGAATGAGGCACCTCCCTCCCTCTACTTTTCTTTTCCACCGAAAGCATCCATGCAACCTCGTGCAACCAACGTCCGAATGAGGCCCCTCCCTCCGCTTTGCCTCGTGTCCCATGCAGGCAATGTCCAAATGTAGCTCTTCCCTCCATCTGCTTTTCTTTTCACCGAAAGCAAGTAATCTTGTCATACCATCACCTCCCTCTATTTGTTGTCTCCCTCGTCTAATCCTTGTATGCTGCATGCAAATTAAAACCGATTGCGTGTGGGGAAGGATTCCCTCCCAGCTATAAATTAGCGAGTGAATTTCAACGTTATTGACCATCACTATTCTTGCTCTCTCGATTATATTTTTGGAGATATTTCAGCGTTATTGACCGCTTTCACTCGCAGCTAATTTATATCTCTATCGTTTAGTTCTTGAGGCCTCATTAATTAGTTACCAAATAATTAGTCGTAATCTTATAGTGGATGTGTACTTAAGTGGATCCGGGTTCGCTGTCCCACCGTACGTCCAAGGCCAGAGCTCATCCGCCCAACCGAAGTTGTAGGCACCGTACCCCGGGAGTGAATTTATGGAGTCTGTTACTCATGAATTCTTCAGAGGTGTCCCCCGGGTCGGCATGCCTCATCAGGATGATATGTATGCTCATTAGACTCTGCTAGGCCAGACTTTGCCGACTGGTCCACCTCCGCACACTCAACGGTCTCCATACCCCCTCCGAGCTGACACACGCTCTCCAGACCAGCTCACGTAACCCACGGGATATGCCCGACGTAAAACATCTAGGCGCACGCGGAGGCAGCCACAGCCGCAATGAGCAGAGGGTAGTGGCTCGGATGAGTGAGCCATATTGTGTCCCGTGTTATGCGATTATGTTTTGGTATATTTATATTCATATTTTATTTTGCTATATTTGTACGCATTTTTCGGTTGTTATGTGTGTACTCCTACGCCATATTATATATCGACATCTCCAATGGAGTTGTAATGCAGTTTTGTTCCATATATTCCAAGTCACATGAAATCATGAAACTATAATTTTCGAAACCTAAAATCCAAATTTTCGCGGCCTAAATCCTAAATTTTCGTGGCCTAAATCCTAAATTTTCGAGACAATTCCAAAACACATATAAAATTGATGATATGCTCGGGCCTCGACTAGACACCTACACTGAGATCACCATAGCGACGCCTCCCACACAACGCCCCTACTACGACTTTCGAGACGTACACCGCTCCCTAGATAAGCTCACTTTCCCTTAGGATCACCTACGCCGTCAAAATCACTATTGGCCATCTCATCGGCCAAAGATCGTTTTCCAGAATTAGGGAATAGTATAGCATATTTGGAATATCTCACAACCTCCTCTAGACCACTAATATACCTTGTTGTCAAGACATGTATATCACCAAAATGTAACCCAGGATGTCTATATACAACCACGTCTCCAAAAGGCTATCCATTGACGTTGTTTAATAGGAGATATAGTAAATAATAAACAATAAGGCCTCCTTTGAATCATCAACAAATCTCCTCTACTATTTTCGAAACACTAATTTTTGAAACCTAAACTACCAATTTTCGCAACCCAAATCCTAAATTTTTGAGACAATTCCAAAACACATATCAAAATGTCCAAACATTACACAATCAAGTCCACTGCGTGAGGAGCTTTCAAAATAAAATTCATAATTTTTGGAGCTCAATTTCTACATTTACAAATTCGTACAAACAGTACACTTATATGAAATTACGAGAAAAATTCTGGACAAATAAAACTATGGTGAATTTACACAAGAAAGTACATTATGTCGGGAGGATCCACATAAATTTTTATATTTTTAAACTCATTTGCTATATTTTAATTTCCTATAAACAGACACTAAATCCTAATCAGTAAACCACCAAGCCCTAACCCTAGCAACCAAACCCTAACCCTAGCTGCAACATGGTGGTAAAGCGTTCATCGCACGGTGGTCGTGCGACAACTACCGACGGGCGGCGGCGGCGGATGTACGTGGCATGGGAGGTGTTGCGCACTACTTGCGTGGCGGGATGATGTGGCGGGCGGGGAGAGGCCACCGCACGGTGGCCGTGCGGCAACGGTGCTAAATCGGCAAAAAAAAAATTATTTGACAGTGGTTAATTCTATAAATACGGGGTGAAAATGTGTTGTATTAGCAAAAAAAATTATTTCAATTCATGACGAGCATACGGAAGGACTGAAACATAGTGCTAAATTAGCAAAAAGCATATTTGCCCAAGATGGTTAATCCTGTAAATATAGGGTGAAAAGGTGTTGTATTAGCAAAAAATTCTTTCAATTCATGACGAGCATACGGAAGGACTGAACATTTCTTTAGCTAAATATCTGACTGTAGCACCTGTAGATGGTGCTAAGGTTTAGAGTAAAAGTAGCTAGTAATAATCTTACGGAGAGAGAGGTGATATGTTTACCTTAGCACCTATTTTAGATGCTAAGAAATGTGCATGCTTATCACTTAGGATCCATGCGAGATGAAAGTCTCATGCATAATTTAGTGAGGAATCCTCTTTTACACTCTTGACTCCCTCACTCCATTGCTTTTCTTTTTGTTACTTCGAATGAATGACATCTTCTAGAAATTCTAGCTATTCTTAGGATGATATCGAGGAATCTCCTTGCTATTACTCAAACAAGTATGAAACGTGCATATTAGTCCATATAGAAAATAAGATATGTAATTATTGAAGACTCAAACGATGGATACGCAAGCAAAACCGTCCGCAGCAGCAGAATTTGCTTCCTTTTTGCCGTGGGTCTTCTGATCCGGAAATGTTAGCAGCCATACGAGGTGGGGAAAGGAAAGAAGAGGCATTGGCTCTTGGCAGGGGAGTGAGAAAGCTTAGTAATCAATGGAGCTCTACAACGGCGGCACATGTGAGGAATCAACAACCTAATCATAAATCATCACACGATTACACGATACACTCGAGCACATTATGAGCGCTGCATGCGCTGTCGTGCCGATCAGAGGGCGGAATCCGCGCCGCCGCGCCGGTGGCGCTTGCCGTGCCTGCGACGGTCCGTCGACCTCGCCTCGCCCGACGGGAGGAACGCCTCCGCCTCCGCGCCGACGCTGCACTCCGGCAGCGGCGCGGGGTACCGGACACGGTCGTAGCAGTACCCGTACGTCATGTACCTCGCCCTGAACCGCTCCATCGCCGACCGCTGCACGGACGACATCGCGCTGTCCGGCTCGCACGACGCCGGCCGGCCGGTCGAGGGGCCGACGGCGCAGCCGTGGAGCGCGAGGTCGGTGAACTCGGCGACGTAGGGCGCGTACTTGTAGTTCACCTTGTACCGGCCGCCCGAGGTGGCCCAGCTGGAGCCGTCCCAGATGGTGGCGTACAGAGACATGGGCTTGGACGGGAACTGCGCGCCCATGGATTCGCTGCGCACCACCTCCCTGATCGGAGTCTTGTCGATGTAGAATCTGCAAAACACGGATGGTCGATCAATGCGATGCTTGCAACGAACAAAAACGTTAGTGATGCTATTCTACTATTCTAGCACACTGAAATACATTATCATCGGACTATGCTTTGAAGCCTGGATTGCAATAACTCTTTAGTCTTTGTTTATGAATGAAAATGTTCATGATAATCCTTTTTTAAAAAAAGTTTCATGATAAATGTGTAAGACACTAAGTAGGCATTAGTCGTGCTATGTGATTTCAGAATCATGTGATGACAATTTGAAGCATTTAAGTCAGCAGATTGGCAGTGAAAACTTTCAAAAGTTCAGACTTTGGGTTTGTACTGACTACTGATGTGAGTCTTGTTTTTGGGAGAAAGAAAAAAGACGCCACCGCCCACCTGTGATGATAGATGAGAATGCATGAACCTGAAAATATGGGGTTAATTCATGGGGAAAACACACGGTGAAAAGCGGAGGTGGTGATCACTTTTTTCCTTCATCATGTCATGGTAGAAAGAAATCAAAAGTTCGCTCGTGACTGGTCACACAAGTTTTGCAGGGTACCGGAGAAAGTAGGTATGCGATGCAATTATGCAAGAAAAAGCGGCGGCATAGGGATCTTGGTGGAAGGATCAGATGTAGAGTTCCGGCACATGGTATGTTGAATGTTAAGGTTTAGTGGGAATTGTTAAAGCAGACGCACCACTTCTGAATTCTGATGTCAACTTTTTTCACAGGAACAGGTATGTAGTAAATAAGATATGCATAAGTACTTTGCAGTATTTCATATTTTCAGTGACTCAAACCCGATATTAAATGTTGCAAACTTTCACAGACTAGTTTAATGGATGCGGAGTCTGAACTAAATCAGAAGGTATGAAAATCCTGCGCAAAAGGGGAATGCAGGTTGCAGATACGAGCTATTGTTCAATCAGGTGAAAGATATCATTTGTTGGCTAGTTAGAATTCAGAAGCCTTGATCTGCATACATTGCGCTGTTTAGATTTAATCTTGATGCATATTTCATTAGACATTCCACTGCATTATTATTTGCATACGCTTTGTGGCAATGCCATTTAGTACTCAATTTTGGGGCCTCGATACTTGGAATGATTAAAGTGGCACTGGCCTAAGCTGTAAAGAAGAAAAAACCAATATCTCTCAATCATGAGGTCCAAAAAAGAAAGAAAGGAAAGAAGAAGAAGAAGAAGAAGAAACGTACTTGAAGCTAGCAACAGTTAGGATTATAAATTGTTCCAGTACAAGAAGAGAGCACAATCAGACCACATCACATGCTGCATTGTTAAGTACTTTAAGAAGAGCAGGTAAGTACGGACACTATGACATCAACGGATACAAAGATCTTACTATCGTCTAAAAGCAAACACGATTTTCATACATACTTCAAATGTACTTCAAAACTGTATGCACCAAAGTACAGCTCAACACTCGGGATATAGGCTCCTGTGGTAAATTCAAGCCCACTACTAGACACTGTAGACATCAACATACAGGCAATGATAATCTGTAAACGTTAAAAAAAACGACAAGTATGTGCCGTGCAAATTCTCTAGAATGTTTCGACAGTTTATAACTTGTATTGTCTGGAGCAAGCAAGGTAAACTAAGTAAATAACAGTAGTTCTGAATTTTTACAAGGCTTCTCTTCTATGCTGAGAGCCTCAAATTGCTCTCTTCAATTTCCTATCTGAACAAACCTTTTCTTTTCGAAAACGTATCTAAACAGGCTTTCAATTTCCATGAACCTTATATGTGCTAGACCTCACAATTGCGCGGAATTTCAAACTATGCACGGTAGAACACACAATGGCGCAGAGTTGCCACTGCGTACACTCTGCAGTATCACGAGTAAGTAAATTTGAGCGAGAATGAGACAGGCTATGGGCACTTACACGATGGTGTCACGGCTCCAGAGGATGGCGTAGTGGTGGAAGTCCTCGGTGGGATCGAACCAGAGGCCGTACCTCTCCTCCCGGCCGACCGCCGTGCTGCCGTTGCCGTACACGTTGGTCTGCACCCTCCACTCCCTCCCCCTCACGTTCCCCAGGAACTCGAAGTCCAGCTCGTCGTGCGTCTTCTCGTACACGTCCCCGTTCGACATCTACCAACACAAACGTGCGCGCATCGCATTGCATCACCCAACTCGTTTGCAAGAAGTGTAGGGGTGCATTGTGCTTACGTAGAAGGCGACGACGACGCCGGCGGCGTAGTCGGAGGGCAGCTTCATGCTGGCGCTGAAGAACCCGTGCAGGTACGTGTCCTGGGAGGCGAACCCAGCGCCTGAAACAGAGAACGATGAGATAGGCATAGACTAAAGAAACAGACTGCACAAGAAGGGATCGATCAAGGAAAGAACCAGGCAAAGGCACCTGTTCTCTCGTCGAGGGAGATGTGCACCCTCTTGCCATCCCCGTGGAGCATGAGGTTGGAGTCCCCGAACAGCCGGGTGTAGCCCTCGTCAAAGGAGAGCGCCGCCGCCTCTCGCGGGAGGAGCTGCTTGGCCACGGCGGGCGCAGCAAGGCAAGAGGACGACGCCAAGACGACGACCAAGACGGACAGGAAGGAACAAGCCATGGCCTGCTTCTCCTCTCTCGCTCTTCCCCTGTTTATTGCGCTCTCTTTCCCTTGCGTATTATCTAGCTTAATGTGTTGGAAAGGAAGCGACCTTTTCCATGCGCTGGGGATGTGAATGGAGCCAGGGAAGGACGTGGATGAGCAGCTCTTTATTATTGGGAGTTTGCACTCACAGTCACAGTGAATGTACTGTGCGTGTTGTATTAAAGAAAATGATAGATGTTTTGTGGTACATTTGATATTACTGTACTTAACTGCACTACTCCGTATCTCACTCAACTGGGGTATCCTTTTTGGAGTATCCAGTATTCACAAGTCACTACTCTTGTGCCACAAGTGAAATTCAGTGCTTACCTCGGAATCCAGGTAAACTTCCTAGTTGCAGAAACCTCCCATTTCTTGACGTCTCACTCAGCACATACTACTTATCAGCAGTACACACGTATCTAGAAATAATGCTGCATGAAGGATCATATATGACCAGGCAGATCAAACAGCCTGGCCGCCAGTTCAGTCACAAACAAACGAGGATAGCATCGGGCATTTGGCGATGCATCTTATCCACAGCGTGTCGCATACGAAACGTAGTACAAATCTGGTCCGATCCAAGCGACCTTCAAATGCGGCCAGTTGATGAGACGCATTCAGATCTGACGAGGCACAAGTGCATAGCCGGTAAGGTAAGGTGTCCTAGAAATGTCAAGTATGCTACTATTGATTGTTCGACGCATTGGCGCACACAAGCACCGGAAATTTAGGGGGACGGACGACAAGGGGGACCATGGGGGAAGAAGACGCCTGTGAGCTGCTAGCCTGTAGCGTTGTGTGACCGTCGTGCATGGCAGCTTGAAACCGTAGTGAGACATGTCACTTCCCCTCTTGAATGTGGGATTAATTGCCGGGAGTCCGGGACAACTATCCTATCCTATCCTTTCCTTTCCTTTCGACACCCTCTGCTCTCTCTTTCACAGTGTACAATGACACCAGGCTTGTTCGGTTGCTGCTGCGGTAAAAGTTACTACTCGCATTAGCTGGGAAAGGGAGTAATGCTTGCACAGTGAAACTGCAGGGAAGGTAAGTAGTACTAGTACTACTGTATTCGCCTGTGTAAACGATTCATTAGCTTTGGTAGCTGCTGGTCAGTAGAGTGAATGCTGTGTCTGGCAGCGACAATTGACAAACAACACACGAAAAGCGGCTGTGAAAAAGGGATGGACAAAGAGAAGACACGGGGGCCGAACGGTGGTGGCTAATCCTTTGCGCCTTTTGGACCACCCGATTTTTGATCCCGGAGCAGGCAGGCTGTCGAGACGACGGACTGGCTGGAGGCTGGCCAATACCAATCCTCCGCCGCTTTCTCCGAGGCGTTGTTCGCTCCTGCCCTTGAATCGGTGGGGATGGAGGCTTTTTTGCTGGGCGATGAGTTGGAGCTTTGTCTCGGCGTGTATCTTTCCTCATGGCCGTTTCTCCTTTGGAGCAGTGCTTCGATTCGGTCTTGTTTGCTAGTGCCTGCCGTTATCCAACCATAGAGCGCTGTTTGCAAGAGAAAAACTATGATGTGAGAGCGCATAGAAGAATGAGAGGAAGATTTTTTATATAGTATTTAATTTTTTTAAATAATATTTTAAAATTAACCTCCTCCTAACTTTATTATCAATTCTGACCACTTTGATCACACTTTGATCATGAGCGCCGAGTTCGGTGAAAATTGAGCCGAGCTCGGTAGGCTCATGAGCCAAACGAGCCGAGCGTAACCCCATATAATTAAGATGATTTGATTTTGAATTGATGATAAATGACTCATATAATCATTTTATTCTACCTTTTTTTTGGGATTAGAAAACCCTGGCTCGAACGAGCTTTTTCGAGCCGACTCGAGCTTTTTTCGAGCCGAGCCTCAGACCGAGCCTGGGCGAGCTCGGCTCGAGCCGGCTCGGCTCGGCTCGTTTCCAGCCCTAGCCATGACACACGATTTGACCAAAACATGCTGCCACGCTATTATCCCCAGCGTGGCACGCAAGCCCTCGAGTGAAAACCTTGCCAGCGTGGAGGGCTTGCGTGGTTGTTGTCACGCCCACACACATAGCGTGACAAGCTCGCCTAGTCACGCTACGAGAGTTGGCGTAATAATAGCCACGCAAGCCCTCTCTGACGATAAGGTTTTCGCTCGAGGGCATGCGTGCCACGCTGGGGACAATAGCGTGACAGCATGTTTTGTCCAAATTGTGTTATGGTGTGACCAAAGTGGTCATAATTAATAATAAAGTGACTTAGGCGCCGCCAGAGCACTTAGTTCTTTTTTTCCCCAACTCTTCTCTTCCTCCTGATTGTCCTCTCTCCTCCCGGCCGCAGCACCTCCCGCAGGCCCTATCATCGCCTTCCGCTACCCCCTCGCAGCCTCCTTCCCGCCTGGCCTCCACGCCGTCCTCCTCCTCACGCCGACCACGCTTTCGTTGCTGGATCGCTTCTGCGCGCCTCCTCCTCGAGGGTTCTCCTCCCTCCTCCCAGAGGGTTCCGCGCCTCGACTCCCCCTCTCCCGAAGGGTTCAAGCCCCTCACGGAGGTCGCCCGCCTCCCCGCTTCTTCGTCACCGTGGTCCATGGTTTGGCTACTTCCCCAATACCTGTTGTAAAAATCGTTTATTGTATGTCGCTATGTCATCCCTGTTTATTGGAATTGGATAAAGATTGATTGCCTTTTGCTCCCCAAAAATGACTATTCTTGTTCCTTAACGTGTGTTGATTAAAACTTCATCTCTGTTGTCAAAATCGTTTATTGTATGTCGCTATATCATCCCTGTTTATTGGAATTGGATAAAGATTGATTGCCTTTTGCTCCCCAAAAATGACTATTCTTGTTCCTTAACGTGTGTTGATTGAAACTTCATAGAAAATGCAGATTCTTGTATGTTCTTTGTTTTTCCCCCCGTATATATGATATGTGTTGATGTCTGCAAAAGTGCAAATGAACTAGAAATCATAAGATTTTAGTCTAATTTTTGTTGTACCTGGTGGTATGTGAGGATGAGGATTGTGGCCATTCAGTGAGATGTTCTACGTATAAGAGATAGATGAAATTATAAGTTTTGAATATATTTGCTCTGCACGACTGTAGCCCATATAGATTCTGCTTACCCACACATCTATGTGATGCACTGATCCATATAGCCTTTATGTAATTATGGGATCTATAATATGTAGGGTGGTAGTTGCTTTTATCTCTTTTGTAAGACCGGCTTTTGAATGTTTGCGATTTGCAATAGAGGCATATGTGCAGTGTACTTTTAAACCTCAAAACTAGTCGATGCAAAGACCTCTGAAAAAAAAACCCAAGTATAGCATTACAACCATCAGATAAACAATAGTACCACGACAATCCATCCTATGGATATGTGCTCATAGGGATACCAACCGCTAGCTATTATGATGCACCAAAGTCATTGCTTATTGCAATTGTGTTTTTGTGGCATTTCTGTCCCAGGAGTACCTTTGCTACTAAGATGTTATGAATATAACAGTTAATTGCATTATTGTATCAATGTGTAGAACCACTGGTTCAATCACCTGAGACGCCCTGTTCTCCATTTAGCATTGTTCGCGTGACTTTTGGAGCTATAAAACTTGACCCTAAATTTATCTCTGAAACCTTTCTTCCAGAAATGTCTTTTTAGCCGTGTATGGAATGGTTAGTACTACTTTTGAGTGTAGTTTGTAACTCTGGCAGGTAGTACTGATTTTCCAATATTTTTACTCATTGTTGGATGTAGATTGATAAACTTGAATGTGTTTGTACTGGTGGGCCGGTTAGCCAAACGAGGAGTGCTGCTGACTTTGTTCGCATGAAAGTGAGTGTGGTTGTATTTCGAGAATCACCATACTTTCGTACTCTTCTGACGAGAATTAAGTCGACTTTTGGATGGGATGATGTCGGGGCCGTTGTTGGAATGGAGGGGCGGTATGATGCTGGGCTGGGTTCAAAGATGTATGCTTTGTTCATGCCAATTTCGGCGACGATGACTGAACACGTACAAGGAGGTTGTGGTGGAGAGGACAATCATTGGCGAGGATATGCGAAAGAATGCGGATGTGATGAACGCCAACATTAAGTAACTACAATCCGTTGTCGAACTTTTGCAAGGCCCCCCAATGGAGGAATAACCGTCCCAAGAGGTCATTAACGTCGATTATAACAGGGATGCCCCCCTCTGTTGGTGGATTTGTCATACGTGCATGTTTCTTCGTCGCACCCTATTAGTGCACCTGTGACTGATTTCAACGACGTTGTGATGACCAATGAGCTTGACGAGGAGGTGTTCTGAGATGGAACAGTCTGTGATGTTGAGTCCGACGAAGGTTGGAGCTCGACTGAAACGAAGCGCCTGCTCCGCTTTTCTCCTCTAGGGAAGGCGAGATTCTTCAAAGTGTAATGGGTGAGATCCCATCGGCGCATGCATTCGAGGATGTCCGAATGGTTGGTAACGTAGTCTGTGTAAATGGGTTGAAGAGCAGGGATGGCATTGTAGACCTGAAGAATGAACTCATACGCAAGGACATGTTGTTTGCTAGCATGAAGGATTTGAATGTTTGGTTGCAAGAATACTCAGTGGGGCATCATCGTCCGTTTGTAGTACAACACTCTGATATGAACAAGAGGTATACTGTGAGGTGCGAAAGGGGTGCAGATGGAGGTTCTGGGGGCGAAAAACTAGGGATAATCAATGGAAAATAACAAATGTGGAGCAACCTCACTCTTGTGGAACCGCATGGGTGTCCGGGGAGTATCTTCAGGCGACCGCTAATTTCATTGCAAGGCGCATAACCAAAGTTGTGGCTGTCG
This sequence comes from Hsuehochloa calcarea, assembly GCA_036346395.1. Taxonomy (NCBI): domain Eukaryota; kingdom Viridiplantae; phylum Streptophyta; class Magnoliopsida; order Poales; family Poaceae; genus Hsuehochloa; species Hsuehochloa calcarea. Next base: position 37,785,559 of record CM070597.1, read on the forward strand.
ATCCTGGAGTGACCGTCACCACCAATATCGAGGCTATATTTTGGTTCATTAAATACCACGTGAAGTACGGGAGAGCATGGAGGGAAAACATAGAGTGATGCAGTTATTGTGAGGTTATTGGAAGGAGGCTTACGAGTTACTTCCACGGATCCTAACCACTATGGCGGTGAAGAACCCGGGCATGGAGTTTTATCCTTAGCACGGGAACTGAATGAAACCCGATGAAGGAGTTATGAAACATGTTCTTAGGCGGGTGTATTGGTCTTTTGGGCAATGCAAAGATGCCTTCAAGCAATGCAGGCCTGTGTTATCAGTTTACGTCACATTCCTAACCGGGAAGTACTATGGTACCTTGATTATAGCTGAGAGACCATGTGAGAGGTCCTCCACTCTGAGTGATGAGTATTTGACAAGTGTGTTGATTAGATTGAGAGTTGAGGTTTTGGTTTGGGTGTTTAGGGGCCGAGTCGGAAATCGGAACTACATGTATGGATGGGCGGAAGTTCGATTAATCGAACTCTGCATTGTGTATGGAGCGGAAGTTCGATTAATCAGAACTCACGTGTTGGAAAAAGGAACTTCCGATTTATCCGGGTTTTGCTCTCGGCTGAAGGAAATCGGAACTTCCGCACAAAGGGTAGCGGAGTGTCCGAAAATTCTGACATTATGTGTTCTCTAAGATATCAAATCGGAATTATATATCTGAAAAGTCGGTTGTTAGGATATCGGAAGTACCGCATGTTGAGCGCGGAACTTCCGATATTCTGACAAATCTAATGTTCGAAATCGGAACTTCATTTGTAGTAAATCTTGAACTTCCGATTGTGTCGAATCGTGCGAGAGAAGGATAAATTGTGATTTTGATTGTGTATGAGTTTGAGTCTTATACAAATATTGATGCTATGATATTGTGCAATGCTATGTGATGTGTTTTTATGCATGTTGACTGCAGGGCATCAAGATGGAGTCGTGGCGAGACACGTGGACCGGACTAGGCGCAGGAGGCGTTGAGGTCAGAACGGTCGGGATGTGTCGAAGACGGCGTGAATCTTGAAGCGGTTGCGAGTCGTGCACAACAAGGTGTCTGGAGGCTTCGGAAGGTGCGCAAGGCGAAAGGGTCTTTTCGCAAAGCGGCAAAAGTGGAGGCGGTTCCGTTCGGGTGTAGCGGGCTTAATGGGTTGGAGGCCCATTAGCAAAGGCTATAAATAGAGGAGAACCCTGGAGTTAGGGTTAGACCTTTTGAGAGAAAATTAGGGTTAGCTCTAGAAAAGGATTTGTTTTTTTTTGAGAGCTTGTTGAGAGGGAGAGTATGATCTGAAATCTTATGTAATCATTCCTCTGTGTTTCCATCTGTAAACTTTTGATATCTATCAATGAAACTCTGAGTTTTGATTACTTGTTTATGTCCTCTTCTTTCTCTCTGTTCTTCTCTTGAATAGCTAGGGTTTTGATGTATCTCTTGATTCGTCTTATGAAATAGCTTGAATCTTCATATCTAGAATCGTTTTGATATTGCTAATCTATTATCAAAGTTTCATAATCTAAGAATCTGAGAATCTCGCTTATCATTGGTTTTGGTCTTTCTTGCCCCTTTTCAAGAAATCCGCTTTTGGTTCGATTATTGAATCTTTGGTTGCGATTCTTCTCCATAAGGTCAAGATGGTGTTTAGGATGATGTCTGTAAAACTTGACTGAGAAGAGCATTCAAGATTAAGTAGTTTGGATTTTTGGGCAAAAACCGAGCGCTCGTTCTTGATCGGGATAATCGGAGCTTAGATTTTATGCGTGAAAATACATAGCGGAACTTCGCGATATACACTATGGAACTACATAGCGGAACTTCCGCAATCTCGCCGGAACTTCCGATTTCGGAAGAACGACTGAAACTTGTTTTTGTTATTTAATCTTGCTTCATTTACTTTCTTTAGATCTTCAGAGATCTTTGTAGGCTGGTTTTAAATACAGTGAAGGGGAGTATTAATTTTTAGACACCATTCACCCCCTCTGTTGTCATTTTGGTCCTTCAATTGGTATCGAGCGGTTAGCTCTTCTTGATAGATCTTAACCGGTCGGTTGAGCCATGGCAGCGGACAAGTATTCCACCAAGCCTCCGCTTTTGATGGTGCGGATTACCCTTCGGAAGAGCCGAATGGAAACTTACATCCAGGCTCAGGGGTATGCCATCTGGAGAAAGGTGAAGGTTAGATTTGCTGTTCCTGCCGATGAGAACATCAATGCTTTGGAAACATGGCGATGTTGAGGCAAATGCTAAGGCAAGGAACATAATCATTCAGGGTTTAAGCAGAAGTGAGTTTGATCGTATTTCTCATTTGATTTACGCTTATGACATCCGGGTGACCCTCGATGCATACCATGAGGCACCACTCGATTAAGACGATTCGACAAGACCGGTTCAAGCGTGAATCTGATGAAATTTGAGATGCTTCTGGTGAATCTCTTGGCGAGTGCTTTTCGCGTTTTCACAAGATTTTGAGCAACCTCCGGCGGTCGGTCTTACATACCCCGACTCGGATAACGCTCGACAGATGCTTTGCACTTGATCTTCGTGTTTGGGAGATGAAAGTGACTACCATCAAGGATAGCACGGACCTCTCGACCACGACTCTTGATGTCTTTGTACTCGCGTCTCAAGACTCACGAGATTGACATTGTCTCTCGAAGGTCGAAGTCACGATCGATGGCTTTAGTCATCGATCCACTTCGGATCTTCTTACGAGTCGATCGTGGGTTCTCCTAGGCGCTCTCGTGACATAGCGATGATCGGTTAGAGCGACTTGAGGATGAGCAGCTAGCCCTCCTAGCTCGGAAGTTTTCCCATGCTTACAAGAGGAGGAGGGATGGTAAAAGAGGAGGTCCTGTGATTTGTTTGAGTGTGGTGGCCCCAACCACATCCGAGCAAACCGTCCCAAGCTTGGGAAGGGCAAAGGTGACTATGGCGGACCAAGCAAGAACGACTACATCGACAAGAACATAACACGAAGCCCTCGGCTGATCAAGGCAAGAAGAAGTTCCGCAACTTTGGGAAGGCAAAGAAGATGTTCCATCGCGTCCTCACCGCCTCGACAGGCTGGACACCAAATGAGGTGGAGGGGTGGAGTAACGATGATGGGAAGGGCGATCATGATCCCAAGGACGGCGGCAACTTCTCGGCATGTGCTTCATGGCCCTCGAGGCGAAGCGAGCGACAATGAGCCAGTACTCCGACTCAGATGAGGTTAGTCCCACTTATGACCCGACTTAATGATGCTTTTCTTAAGCTAGGTAGATTCCATGCTAAGTCTAGGGCTAAGTGTCTTTGGGTTGGAGAAGGAAGTAGCTAGACTATCACGGGAGCTTACTTTACTTACATCCGCTCCCTCCCGTGATGAATGTGACACATCTTTGTGCTTTGATTGATGATATGGATAAACTAAGGACCTTACATGATAGTATGTCCTCTGAACTTGACATGATTAAGGTAGAGAACATTAGCCTTCTTGTCAATTAGAGATGAGTAGGGTAGCACCTCCTTCATCCACTCTTGTTGAGGCTCTTGCTTGCACCTCATGTGAGGTTAAGGACAATTCGTTTAGAGGTCTTTATACCATGTTGCTTGATCTGCACTGAAACTTGTGAAAATTGTAATAATCTCAAGATGAACCTAAAGCAGGCGAGATCACAAAATTCTTTGAATTTCAAGGCTGCGCTACTAGAGCCTATTGTTTCTTGTTTAAAGCTGTCCTAAGTTAATCTTCTTTGAATTAGAATCAGTATCTAAGCGGTTTCAAGAAATGATTGATCACGATAACAAATTGGCTCAAGATGCTTCTAAGGACCTTGTTAGCTCACCTTGCAATCATTGTAATAAACTAAAATGTGATTTGGTTGCATTGGATGAAAAATGTGAAACTAACTAAGGACCTTCTAGAGACACAATCATCTGCTTGTATTGTGTGTCTTTGGGAAGAAGCCTAAGGGTTTGGTAGAGGCGCCTAGTAACGTGAACCAATCTGCTAGCGATGAGGATTTGTCCCCCAAAGTCGGTTGTGCGTACACAAGCCAATCTTTCCTCTGTTGTTGGTTCTTCTTACGCTCCCTTACCTTCTGCATCTCTTCTTCCCCTGCTCTTCTTGCACCTCTCTCTTTCGGAGTGTCGGTATCTTATGAACACTCTCGAGAGGTTTGTAGGAGGCAAGAAGAAGCTCAATCTCATTCTAGACAAATCAAAATTTGCAGATTTAACCAAGGTCTAGGGTATGATATCCGGGAGGATATGAGGAAGCATCCACTGTCGTGCTCAAAACCATAGCACGGTGTGATCAAAACTAAGCCCAGGGGCGAGAAAGTCAATTTTAAGTCGGCGGGTTTTGTTCAAAGGATTTACGACGACAAGGTGATTCCACTGCGGCTTGACCCCTCGTAGGCGAAGTATCATTGCACCTTCATCGGAAAGATGGACATTTAGTTGATCATTGCTTGAGCGCGCCAAGATCGCGCGTAGAGGCCGTGTTAAGTCTCTTAGGCACATTCGAGGTCGACCCGGATCTTGAGTGCACCTAAGACCAACACGAGGTCTAGGTTTGTTCCATCGATGATTTTGGGCGACATCGAGGACTTGGTTTTTCCGAGTTTTCTGAGTTTCGTTCTCATGCTCCCTTTGGTCGTAACTTTCGCCGTCCTGAGGATAGATCTCGTTTTTTCCTTGAGATAGCTACATGGCGAGATCGACATATTCTTGGCACTTCGACTCGCTCTTCCATAGCGATCGGATCCAAAGAATGGTGAGATCTTTGACTTGTTGAGTGACAGAGAGCGTAGGGTAGATAGAGGTCGATCTGCTTGACTACTTCATCATTCGCCGTGTTACTCGGTATTGGGTGCCAAAATCACTGTTGATTCACCCGATCTTGAGACTTTACTCTGTTTGACTCGAGTGGTCGCGGCCGGGAAGGAAAGGTGCGGATTGTAGACTACGGTTGTTCACGTCATATGGTGGTGAGTCCGTTGGTTTTCTTCCCTAGCCCGCGCTCGGTGATGAGGCGATCACCTTGGAGATGCTTCATTTGGGCGCGTCATCGCTAAAGGTCTGTGAGCATTAATGATTCTTTTATTTTAAAAGATGGTGCATTAGTAAGTAAGCTGCGGATAATCGCTTTGATCTCTCGGTTTACGATGGCGGTTTGAGGTGAGCTTTAAGAAAAACAATTGCAAAATTCTTGATTCTTGGGTAGTCTAGTTTGCGGGATTTCTCGATATGGGAGGATCTTTCGTGCTGATTTTTACGGATCTTACGGTGATCCTCTCCGATGTTTAATTGCTACGAATCCGTGATTTGACTTTCGGCATAGGAGACTTGGTCATATAGGATTTGACCATCGACCGAGTTAGCGGCCACGATCTCATTCGTGGCTTGCCAAACTCAAAATGGTCAAGGATCTTGTTTGTACTCCTTGCGAGCGCGGCAAAATGGTTGCCGCTTCACATCCTCGATTCTGATGACTATGGTGATGCACCGTGTCAAGCGCTCCATATGGACCTGATGGGACCGGCTAGAGTGCGATCGATGGGAGGGAAGTGGTGCGTGCTTGTCGTGGTCGATGACTTCTCGAGGTATTCTTGGGTGTTTTCTTAGCCTCGAAGGATGAGGCGTTTACTCTTTTCGTGGTCTTTTAGTAGGCTTTCTGTTGAGCTCCGGTGCATTACGAGCAATTCATGCGATAATGGCACCGAGTTCAAAATTCCTATTTTGAGAGTTTTGTGGTGAGGCAGTGTAGAGCACGGTTCTCGTCTCCATCGTTCCCCAACAAAATGGCGTCGTGGAGAGGAAGAACCGTACCTTGGTCGAGATGGCGGGGCGATGCTTGATGAGTACTCTACACCTAGGAAGTTTTGGTGAGGCAATTACTCTTGCTTGTCATGTTTCTATGAGTTTTCTTGGGCACTCTTGCATCGCACTTCTTATGAGTTGAGATATGGCGAAAACCAGGCGTCTCGTATTTTCGTGTGTTTGGTTGCAAGTGTTTTATTACAAGTGCAGGAACCTAGATAAGTTCGAGTCACGATCTTGTGATGGGATCTTTACGGGTTATTCGACTTCTTCTCGTGCCTATAGAGTGCAGGCTGAGTCTAGTAAATTGTTAGAGACACGTGAGGTGACCTTCGATGAGGCGGTCAGGGACTAGGCACGATATCTCGAGTTCTTTAGAAGCGATCAGAGTCCATCTTTGTGGGCGAAGAGGAAGAGGAGATGAAGGTTGTCTACGATCCAGCTCTTCCTCCTCCTCTTGAGGTGCCTTCTTCCACCGCACCTCAAGGAGATCGACCCTTACCTTACAGCTTCTTACGAAGCTAGTGGCTCTGTTCCTATCTCATCGATCATGAGGTAGAGGCCACTTCTTCATCTCACCTGGACCTCCAAGACACATTCAAAGGACCATCCTTGAGCGGATAATTGGAGATCTCTTTGAGCGAGTCACTCGTTCAAAAGCGGCATGTCTCTATTCATCTCCATTACGCCTTTGTTGCCTCGTTTGAGCCCAAAGGCGTTTGTCATGCTCTTTACGATGAGTCATGGACTAACGCCATGCACGAGGAATTGGAAAACTTTGAAAGGAACAAGGTGCGGTCCTTGTTGAGCCCCTCAAGGTCACAATATCATTGGGACCAAATGGGTGTTCAAGAACAAGCAAAGTGAAGATGGATTAGTCATTGAAACAAGGCTAGGTGGTAGCTCGGGGTACTCTCAAGTTGAGGTCTAGATTTGAAGAGACTTTTGCCCACAGAGCTAGACTTGAAGCCATTAGAATCACGCTTGCCTTTGCGACTTCTAAGGGTTTCAAGCTTTACCAGATGGATGTCAAGAGTGCCTTCCTCAATGGCCTTATTGAGGAAGAAGTCTATGTGAGACTGACCTCTGGTTTCGAGAACCCCAAATACCTAACCATGTCTGAGCTTTCCAAAGCTTTGTATGGACTCAAGCGAGCTCCCGAGCTTGGTATGAAAGGCTTAAGTCCTATCTGTGAGCCATGGTTTTGAGATGGGTAAAATTGACAAGACCTTGTTCATCGCCGTCTAGGCATCGATCTTCTGCTCGTCGGTTTATGTGGATGACATCATCTTTAGCGGCTCCTCGCATGCTCGTTTCTCGGTTTTAGATGTCATGAGCTCGGAGTTTGAAATGAGCATGATGGGCGAGTTGAGCTTCTTCCTTGGCTTCCAAATCAAGCAGACTCGGGAGGTACTTTTCTTCATCAAGGCAAATACACTCGAGACCTCTGAAGCGTTCGACATGATTGATGGAAAGCCGATATCAACTCAATGGCATCTCTGTGCTCTGGATCCGGATGAAGATGGCGAACACATTGACCAAAAGGATTTCGGAGCATGATTGGCTCTCTCTTGTACCTCACGGACCTCGAGACCGGACATACACTTTTACGTGTGTCTTTGTGCTCGGTTTGAGCTTCTCCTCGCGTATCTCACCGTCGGTGGTGAAGCGCATCTTCGGTACCTTGAGCTACCATTGACTATGGCATCGGTACTCTTCCTCTTCTTGTCTATCTCTTAGAGCCTTCTCCGTCTGCGACTTTCTTGGTTGTAGGATAGATAGGAAAACGCCGCACTTGCCAATTCATTGGCACTTCTCTCTCTCTGGTCGTCAAGGAAGCAATCCGGTGTTGCGCGATCCACTGCGAGGCCGAGTGCGTTATTGCGACCGATTCTTTGTAGTCAAGTGCTTTGGATGGTCTCGACCTGCGAGGATTTCGAGCTATCTATCATTGCGTTCCACTCTTACGTGATAACACGTCTGCGATTTGCATTGCCAAGAATCGATGCAACATTCTCGGACCAAGCATATTGATATCGGATATCACTTTCTTGAGACCATGTAGAGAAGGGTGACATTGTGCTCGGTTTGTGGAGAGTGAGCACCAGTTGGCGATATCTTCACTAAGCCTCTGGGCGACTCTCGGTTTTATTTCTGAGGGAGAGCTTGGGGTGGTTTGTCCTTACGAATTTCTTGTGAGGGGAGTTTTATGCTACTATTATATTATATTATATTATATTATAATATACTATTACTCCTTTCTGGTTTCTTTTTTGGGTCGAAGTCCTTCCAGCATAGGTTAGAGTGGTTCACTTGCCAAATTGCTTTGACTGCTACTTCTTGTCTTGTGCTTCTAGGATCTTTGCTTATTAGTTGTCTCTTCCTTCTCTAAGTAGAGCTTACTCACTTCTTATAGGTTCTAGCGGGTCGGGCCACCCTTGGGTAGACAGGGGCGAGTGTTTGCTCCTTAGTGTAAGAGTTGATCGGTGATAGTCCTAGAATCATATGGGGTAGATAAGAACACATGCGGCGATAGTTTTCTATATCTTTTCTATGCTCTAAAGGATGCCTTTTACATTTTACTTATCGATTCTCGTTTTGTTCCTTTGGTTGGGGAGTTATTCTTGGTTATTCCATACTCTTAATTTTGTCATAACTCAACTTTGAATTAAAAGATGCATCTCATTCGAAGGAACTGGATTTTTGTGTATTTCATCAAGCATTGCATAATAATCAAATGGAGCCTTGTTTATTATCTCTTATGATCTGTTTTCACTATTTTACATCTTGCCATGATTTATGCTAAACTGCTAGATCTATCATGACTTTTTATGTGTAGTTTAGTCTTTGCCATGCTAAGGTATTTAAAATGCTAAACTTGAATTAAAATCTTGTCATGATAGCTCTTGAGACTAGTCTGGTTGAAACTATCCTGTTATGATTTTCGCCATGTCAAGTAGGCTGAGTTGAGTCCTGAATCTCTTTTGAACTTTTGAGTAAGCTATGTCAGTTTGTCAAGAAACATGACTTATCTCTAAACATTGGTCTAAAAACTTCAAAAGCAAAAATGATCTCTTTTGTGCGAAAAAACTGATCTCACCAAATCTTTCTCATGAGACGGCTTGCCATTGCACTAGGCATGAACTCAGGGGGAGCCTTGGATGACCTAAGATCACCTCCTTAAGTCATTTGCTTGGGTGGTCGCATAAGGCTTGGGATCTAGCACATGGCTAATAAAAAAAAGGGTTGAAGCTCAGGAGGCAGTTGTGGATGGCACCTAGTCCAGAGCTTGCTTTACTGAGATAAAACCATAAAAAGTCTTCAGAAAAAGAAAAATGTGCTAAAATTGCTTATCTTCAAAGAGACCGAGTTCTGGATAAAATGAGTCCTTCTTCAACTGGTAGCACTCTAAAGCTGCTCATATGAGTCTTCTTGGTTCAACTTAGATTATTTGACATGGCTTGCATCATCCTTGGATATTTTTAGCTAGATTTCAATCTTGACTTATTTGACTGCTAAAGAATGGATCATTAATCGATTATGGACTTTCTGTCTTAGCTCTTCTATACATCGATTGTCATGATCTTGATAGCATTCTTACGTGTTATGGCTTGGAGTAATACTCTAATAGTCATTTTGGATAATCTACATGGCTCCTAATGCTTAAAATGAACATCATATAGTCTTTTCCTCCTTTTCTACATATTGATGATTTTATTGCCAAAGGGGGAGAATGATTGTGAAAAGGCCTTCTGAAGAAAAGCCTTGAGTTTTGTGCGAAAATTGCTCTTTCATCTCATCTCAAGTCTTTTTCTTTGTGTCAACGTGGTCTTGTGCTTAATTACTCTTGTTTAGACCTTGGTTGTTGTAATCTCAAACTCATCTTATGCTTTTGGTAATTGTCAATATACTCATCAAGGGGAGATTGAGAGACCATGTGAGAGGTCCTCCACTCTGAGTGATGAGTATTTGACAAGTGTGTTGATTAGATTGAGAGTTGAGGTTTTGGTTTGGGTGTTTTACAAATTTGAGTCGAAATCGGAACTACATGTATGGAGCGGAAGTTCCGATTAATCAGAACTACTAGGTGTTGGAAAAGGAACTTCCGATTTATTTGGGTTTTGCTCTCGGTGAAGGAAATCGGAACTTCCGCAAAGGGTAGCGAGTGTCCGAAAATTCGACATTATGTGTTCTCTAAGATATCAAATCGAATTATATATCCGAAAAGTCGGTTGTTCGGATATCGGAAGTACCGATGTTGAGTCGCGGAACTTCCGATATTCTGACGAAATGCGGATGTTCGAAATCGGAACTTCATTTGTAGTAAAATCTTGAACTTCGATTGTGTCGAGCTGTCGAGAGAAGGATAAATTATGATTTTGATTGTGTATGATTTTGAGTCTTATACAAATATTGATGCTATGATATTGTGCAATGCTATGTGATGTGTTTTTATGCGTGTTGACTGCGGGACATCAAGATGGAGTCGTGGCGAGACACGTGGACGGACTAAGCGCGGAGGCGTTGAGGTCGAAGCGGTCGGGATGTGTCGAAGACGGCGTGAATCTTGAAGCGGTTGCAGTCGTGCACAACAAGGTGTCTGGAGGCTTTCGAAAGGTGCGCAAAGGCGAAAGGGTCTTTTCGCAAAGCGGCAAAAGTGGAGGCGGTTCCGTTCGGGTGTAGCGGGCTTAATGGGTTGGAGGCCCATTAGCAAAGGCTATAAATAGAGGAGAACCACAGGTTAGGGTTAGACCTTTTGAGAGAAAATTAGGGTTAGCTCTAGAAAAGGATTTGTTTTTTTTGAGAGCTTGTTGAGAGGAGACTATGATCGAAATCTTATGTAATCATTCCTCTGTGTTTCCATCTGTAAACTTTTGATATCTATCAATGAAACTACGAGTTTTGATTACTTGTTTACGTCCTCTTCTTTCTCTCTCTTCTTCTCTTGAATAGCTAGGGTTTTGATGTATCTCTTGATTCGTCTTATGAAATAGCTTGAATCTTCATATCTAGAATCGTTTTGATATTGCTAATCTATTATCAAAGTTTCATAATCTAAGAATCGAGAATCTAAACTTATCATTGGTTTTGGTCTTTCTTGCCCTTTTTCAAGAAATCCGTTTTGGTTCGATTATTGAATCTTTGGTTGCGATTCTTCTCCATAAGGTCAAGATGGTGTTTATGATGATGTCTGTAAAACTTGACTGAGAAGAGCATTCAAGATTAAGTAGTTTGGATTTTGGGTAAAAACCGAGCGCTCTGTTCTTGATCGGGATAATCAGACTTAGATTTTATCGTGGAAGTACATAGCGGAACTTCCGCGATATACACCTATGGAACTACATAGCGGAACTTCCGCAATCTACTGCCCGGAACTTCCGATTTCCAGAAGAACAGCCTGAAACTTGTTTTTGTTATTTAATCTTGCTTCATTTACTTTCTTTAGATCTTCAGAGATCTTTGTAGGCTGGTTTTAAATACAGTGAAGGGGAGTATTAATTTTTAGACACCATTCACCCCCCCCTCTGTTGTCATTTCGGTCCTTCAATAGCCAATTGAAAAGGTATCGGACGAGCCCAAGAAAGAAGATGAGTACGACAAGGCCAAGCGGGCGATGGACAAGAGGAAGGCTCCTGCAAGTGAGACCGTCGGTCGTACTACTGCTCCCCGTCGCCCGGATACACTCCGGATCCAAGAGGTAAGGTATCTTCATTATGCATCATAATTATTAATTTGGTCCGACGTTGTGTTATCCTAACATAATTCAACCGTCCAGCCTGTTTCGCATGACATGGATGATTTCGAGACCGGTCGCCGTCGCGGGCAGCAAGGAGATAAGGGGAAGACTCTTGCAAGTGAGACTGTTGGTCATACTACCGCTCCTCGTCGCCCAGGTGCACTTCAGATCTAAGAGGTAAGTTATGTTCAGTATGCATCATAATTATTAATTTGGCACGACGTTGTGTTATCTTAACATCATTCAACTATCCCGTCTGTCTCGCCGGACATGGATGACTTCGAGACTGGCCGCCGCCGCCGCGGGTAGCAGGAGACAACGGGAAGGGAGCGATGGGCCGCCGAAACTAATGATCTTTGTTGCAATTGACTTTATTTTTATTCCAAAAAGTGCATATGTATCGTAGGTGTATTTTGTTTTGTTGCATCGTGCATGATGTCGTTCCTTATGCACATAACCAAACCCTGCGCGCCGTGTAATCTACAACTTTATTATAAAGTCTATTTCAATTCGCAACTGCGTTGTAAAGTCGACTTCAAATCTCGTTCTTTTTTGGCATTCAATTCTTGGCGTAACAAGACAGGGAACAACATAAAAATAAAGTTCCAAAAGGCGTGTTCTGGAAGTAGACAATAAATGGTCCTCGACCCCTAAGTGACGATGAGCACCACCTATCATTGCAATAGGATGGGATGTGCCTGCCTAATCATCCATCTGTTCATTCAAACTAACAACATCGTAAGTTCAAAATTAGATCTACTAGCTAGAGTTGTGCATTCACTTAGCACCGTGCAACTCTTGCTATCTCAAACTAGGTTTAAAATTTTTGGAACAGACGTCAGTGGAAAATCAAATGCTAAGAACGATGTACATGGCAGTGAACTTGTGCATTTAATTTTATCTTTCGTGCCAAATGGTCCACATATCTTATGCAACAAACGTAAGATTTCTTCGTCTGGAAACACCTTCAAATAAAGGCCGACACTGTCACGCCGCACTAGTTAGCGTGATAGAGCGGGCTTGTCACGCCATGAGTGCGAGTGTGACAATGGCCACACAAGCCGACAAGGGATTGCGTGGTAGGTTTGGTCACGCTGGAGACAGTAGCGTGATAGAATGTTTTGGCTACACCGCGCGTCGTGGCGTGACCAAGAGAGTCAGAATTGAAAATAAAAGTTAGCGATAGGTTAACTTTAAAATATTATTAAAAAAATTAACTAAAAAAATTCGAGGAAAAAGGTAATTCATGCCAGCAGCCGTGCCCGCGCATGGCCTGGGCTGCTGCTACTTTCAACTAGGGCCGACCCATCTGACGCGCTTAGCACGAGTGGAAAGGTCGGCTTCAGATGCTTCTACTATCCCACCCCTCCGTCTAAACCTCAGGGTCGCGGTAACCCCTCCCTAACTCCGGTAAACCCCAACACTGGTTGCCGGAGATCCCACCACCGCCGTTGCCGGAACCCTAACTCAGGTCTGTCATTTTGTTGTCCCAATTTGGTTGTTGTTTGAATTTCGTTCTATAACTATCTATAGCACATTGGATAGATAGCAAGTGCCATGGGCTTTACCCTTCGGCGGGACGGACAGTCGCAGCAGAATCAGTCAACTCTCAGTGGGCTTATTAGCTTTATACACATCAAGACAGCCCTGGCCGGCTTGGCCCATCTGCTATACCTGGAATTCCAGAGCGTGATGCGTTGTTAATTTCCCTCGTACAGCAGCGTTGGAAGTCTGGAATTCGGGAGCGCGCATGGGACTAGTACGGGACCGAGCAATCGCTTTGAAAAGGATGGCCGAAAGCACCGGCGAATTGGCGACCGAGGCGGTAGGTTCTGGCGCACCGATGCTGCCTTTCTTCTTGCCGTTCTCGGTGACCCAGTGGCCTGAGCTCTGGCCTAATGCTAAGAGAGTGGATTGGACGGCGAGCTTTACAGAAAAAGGAGTGGAGTGGAGTGGTGGGAGATATGAAGCGAGGTTTGGAACTCGAAAGAGACGTGCGCAAGACGCACAGAGGCTTGTGTGTGGGTGGATACTGTTGAGATATTTGTGGCCTGATTAGCCACTTTCTGGTGTCCTTGTATGATCCGCAAAACGAGTAAACGACGAGGACAAGTTACTCCATCTTCCTTCAGTATACTTGCTTTCAAGTTCAGGCATCGGTTGCCCTCTTAGCTCAGCTTGAACAAACCGACTTGGCAAACTCTGTAAGGTCTGCCGCAACCTAGGAGATGCAGCTCGCGCGCTTTAACGACTCGGGTAGGATCAGCAGAAAACGGTGACTACGGAGCGGAGCGGAGCGAAGCGATTATGAGATAACGAGAGGCGATGTCAATCAAACGCCCTGTCAAGGTCTCACCAAAGAGCGGGCACTTCATGGCATCTTCCTGTGAGCAACCTGTTGCATTTCTTCTGCAAGTAGTTGTATCTTCAGAGCTCAGACTTGAGACATGAGTTGTCATATTTTGGGAAAGCACACGATGGTTTGCCACTTAACCATGGATAAACATCACGGCAATCGCACGGGCTCGAGATAAACTAAGAAATTCCAACTTTCTCCCACCAAGTGCCTGATCGCTGCCGCGTCGGCAATCCACTGAAACCGACCGAGCAGGCGAGCACTACATACCTGGTCGCACACTCTTTGTGCCAAATCGCAACAAAGTCTACCCTCCACAAGAGATCGTTCATCGTTGTCCAGAATCACATGCAGTTTGACCTTTTCTCCTGCAGACCAAGTGGGTTCGCACTTTCGTGGTCACGAGTGGCTTCTCTACTTAAATTTCTACCTGAAAGAAGGGTGGTGCAAAAAGAGGACGTAAATATTCTTGCATTTGAAAATGGTAAAAGAGAGAGCCTGTTTTATAAACTGTGTCCTTTGTCAAACAGCAGCTCCACCGTGCGTGTTGTTGTTCTCGCTCTACCATGAGGTTTTTAACATGGAAATTCACGCGTCAAAAAAACTCCACGTGCACGCTGGAAATCCTTGAAAACGCACGTAATTTGGCCGGCAGGGCGAGCGAAACAGAAACGTGGCCGCGACCCGGCCCAGAGCACAATAAACTCTGTAAGGTCTGCCCCGCCACTTTTTTTTTTTTGTCGATTTAGCGTTGTTGCGATCGGTAATTACAGAAGTAGTGTTCGTGTGCGAAAAATTTGCATTTTCGACAGCACGGTGACCGTCAGGTTTCTACCTAGATGCGACACGTTGTGAAAAAGGTCCGTTACCCGCCGGACTTGGCTCGTCGGCCCGTGGCCGGCCATTTTTTCGCCACGCCGTCAGATTCGGCCTGTCATCGGCTGGCATTGCGCCACCTCGCCAAGTCTGGCCTGTTGCCGGTCGGACTTACCGTCCACGTCAGCTACGTCCAGCCCGTGGCCGGCCGAACGCAATCGCGTTCTCGTTCTCGCGCTCGTCGCCGATGCGTATAGAACATATTTTTTGGGGGTTCCCTCGCAAGGCAGGTGATTTTGTTGTCTTGTCCACTGTAGTTATCGTTATTACCATTGTTATAGTTAATTAGTCTTACTTAGCTAGACCCAATTAATGTAGCTTGTATTTTTACTTAGCTAGTCGCAATTAATTAGGCATAATTAATCTAGCGCAAGCCGTAATTAAATTTTCATAATTAATCAGTTGTATTCAATTGGTTGCTAATTCATTTGTGGTAAATACATACCATGTTTGTTATATCATCTGGTTGTCGTGGCTTTAGGTAATTTTGAACATGCACAACTTGGTAGTGCTAATTATTGATTTCGCCTTACGTTCTGCAAACATCATTCAATCTTCGAGCCTATCTCGTAGAGAACGTGGTTTTCTTGAGGCGCAGCTAAGCGATCGGAGACATGGGAAGGGACCGATCTTGCCAAGACTAATTTTCATCCTCTTTTTATTATTAAATAGTATATTCTTTGTTAATTTATCGGTTTAATGTTGATGATATTCTTTAACACTATATTGTACCACATGCTAGATAAGCTTGTCCATGAACCAACTGAGGAAAATATGTTGCATGCAAGTCATATAACAACATACCATAGCCTTCAAAAGCACAAGAGTCGGAGGCTATGGTACAATGTTATATGATCTACATGCCAAGTATTTCCCTCAGTTTGTTCATGTGCAAGTTTATCTAGCCTATGGTACAATACAGTATTAAAGAATATCATCCATATTAAACTGATAATTTAACCAAGCTTGCAACGCTTGAAATGTCATCAATTTTATGTATGAAAAATTACATTGCAACTTGCGGCGCCCCGTGTCATTACCCCGGAGGAAAATCACACTTAGGCATATGGATTATTATTCGTCTGTCCGGAAGGACACCGCTTCGACAAATAGTAAGCCTTACCAGAGTCAACGCAGTAGAACAATAAGATATAAATTGTACTTTATTCCAGTATTTAGCCACATAAGGCTATGTCTATATTACAAGTAATAATTTACAAGTGATAAATGGGACTAAGTCCCATCGCTTGCCTTCCTCGCTCCACCGGTCCTCTACTCGTCCCACTCGCCAATATGATGTCCATCTCGCCCTGGTTCTCGTAGTCAGTGCCCTCGCCTCATATGGACTCATCAATACCTGCGTATTTTTCGTCCCACTTGGGATAGTTCTCAGTCGGACTAGGATCTAACAAAGGAGAATAATAGCAAGTTTGAGTACTATTGTACTCAGCAAGCATTAATAGCAAAAATGCACTGGATGACTCATCTGTATTCGTTATCACATTTTCTAGATCCTCTCTTTTCCTGAAAATAAATAACTTGTTAAAACTTTAATGACAGATTTTAATACTGAAAAGACTACTTGTCACTTGGAGAGAAGAAAGACCTCTAGTGGTTCTCATAGACTCTAATCCAGGAGACTGATATGAATTCATAATTTTATTTAGCACTGCGTAGGCTTGTACCACTTTACTAATAACTATTCTGAGCTCTCTCTAAACTAGGTTCCCCTGCATTTCCTTTGATGTAGGTTTGAGTTCAGAATACAGAACGTTTTCCAAGTTACGTGATTAATTTCTCCACCCATTACTTTCTGTTGGTGCTGATCTCATCACGTTGCTGATCTCGTCATCCACCGAGTTCCAGTAATGTTGGTTGGGGTGGCTTCTATCCCGCACCCAACACTCCACCTAGCGCTATAGCGCCTTGGATCCCCCACTTCCGGACTTCTCCTACCGGTCTTGGGTTTCTCCATCATACTTGCACATATTACTTACCCGATGTGGAGAGCATAATTATGTAACAAAGTAGCATTTTCTGCTCGCCGAAATGGGAAAATGGTTGGCACTTAAATACGTCCTCATATCTGAGTAAGAGGTTTGTTGGTCATTATATAGTATCCATATGTAAAGGGTCCCACTTCTTCCCTTATCTTTCTTCTGCCACAGGCACCCTTTACCAGCCATAATATTAACTATTTTTTCATCACATTCATCATCTTTGTTCTCATATCTATTCTCATCATCCCATTTCTTCTATTTGAGTTTTGAGGCATAGTTTTCATGCAATACATATATGGTACAACAATATACAATTTACATTTAATATAACTATATTTATGTTCAAGAAATAAGCTTGCCTCAGTAGTCGTAGAAAGGATCAGCGTCGAAGAAATCCAAATCAGCTACTCCGGTCTGCGTGGGTTCGTCCTCTGTAATTATGTGGCAGCGCGAATAATAAATAAATAAGTACTTAGTTTCTTTTGGGTAATATTATTCATACATAAGTTCGTGGATTTTATTTTGATAGCAAATTTTAATTCAATAACCTTTTTTGGGACTCCGTTCGGTTAGCACTCTTCAACTGTGGTCGTTCTACGGTCTAACAGCTTTACGCTCGTTGTTGCAAAAACTCGTGTTTTAATGTACCAAAATAAAATGTTGCTCGTACTCTTATGTCTCTAAGTCTATCAAATTTTATTCGCCCAAATACACCTAATAGATTTTATACCAGTATTTAACTTAATTAATCTATTTTGAATAACTTATTTCTAACACGACAGATTATTTATTTAATCTAGTGAATTCTAACAGCGATTAATTCACTTCTAAAGTCTCAAATTAATTTATACATGCTTCGCTTGCTTTTATTTTCTACTGGTCAGCCTATTGTCATTTATTCGCACATGGCTCATTTAACTGTGTTTCAGTCTAATAATTATACAACGATGACACTAAATATTCCAAGTGTTCAATTCTACTGTTAAATTTGTTACTACTACTAATTCTAAATAGATTTTTACCATATTACCTAAATCCTAATTTATTTTCACTTACACCCCTAATCTCTTTCTCACCTAATCACCATTCCCCAACTAATTTCTTCTATTTCTCTCTCCTCTATCCACCCACGGCTAAATCACCACCCAAGTTCCTTTCTTCCTCCCTAGGCCTTTTCCCAAATCCTCTTTTCTCTCATCTCTTCACTCACCATCTTCCTCCCTCCTGTGGTCTTGCACTCTTGCTCCCTTGCACCATGGGGCTCATGGCGCCACCCCCTCTTGGCTCGATATTGCCTCGGCCTGCTCTTGGCCCCTACGCAGCCACCACTCCTGGCCTGGCTCCCTCTCGGTCCGCCACCCCTTGCCCAGTGCCACCTCCGGTTCCCTTGTCGCCTCCGGCTGCCCATCTACCTGCTCTCGGCCCCTTGGCCACCTCGCTCGGCCCGTGCCTCCCTACGCCCTCAGCTCGTGCCGCTCCTCCTCTCGGCCTTGGTTCTAACCCGGTCCGCGCCTGCTCAGCCCACATGCACACTACCACTCGACTCCTCTTCTCTACGCATGTGGCCATGGTCCGTTCGAGTTCGGCCCGGCCTACGACCGCCTTGCTCACGCGCTGGCTCAGCCCTGTTCTAGGTTGTCGGTCTTGGGCTCTCTCTCCCCTTCTGATGATTCCCCCCATTTACTGTTATTTCGGTGTTTGTTTGTTGGCTTGATTTATTTTTCTAATGTTTGTTGTTTATGCATGAACAATGGTGATGGGTGGGCTATTACTAGTTTGGCTGGGAGGGTGGCGCTGCCATGGTCGTGTTACCGTCGTTGCTACCGAGGTAAACTTCGGCTCTACTCTCTCCCTCTCTCTATTCTTGCTCTGTGATGGAGAATGGATGATATGGTGATGTTGTGGGTTAATGGTGTTAGGAATAGCGACTTGTATTGTCAGTGGGCCAAAAGGCCGGTATATATACACAAGTACATGTTACAGATAAGGAAACCAAATAATATCTAGAATCCTACTCTAACACATATATATCTCTATCATGTATATCTCTAACACCCCCTCAAACTCATGGTCGGATCAGAAAGAAGCTCGCCATCAGAGGGCTGGAGATGAACGTTGAGCTCCATGGGAGTCTCAACAGTACGCTGATCAGTGAGAGAAGCGCGATCAAGAAGATCCTGTATATACTTCTCTTGGGACATAAAGAAACCATCTGGAGTGGAAGTAACCTCAATCCCAAGGAAGTAACGAAGAGGACCAAGATCCGACATAAGGAATTTCTCACTCAGACGAGTCTTGACAAAAGCAATGTACTCAGAATCATCTTCGGTGATGATCATATCATCAACATATAGAAGAAGAGTGCGACCACGAGACGAAGTATGGACAAAAAGAGCAGGATCATGATCACTAGCTGAGAAGCCAGCAGCAGTGACCACAGAGGAGAAGCGCTCAAACCAAGCACGAGGGGCTTGTTTAAGGCCATAGAGAGAGCGACGAAGACAACATACCATACCCTCAGGAACAGAATACCCAGATGTCTGTCAGTTGCTTTCAACTGCTGTTTAGGCCACTGGTTTGGCCGAATCAAAGAACTCCACAAACTAGAGTTTCGTAGCCTGATGCGTTAAGAGTATTTGAGCACTGGTTTCAAGTCATTATGAGTCACAGATATTTAATTACAATTTTTCTCGTACTGCTGATCAGAAGGGTTGAAATTGGGCTAATTAGTTAGGACGTCATTTTGAGCCATTGTTTACGTTTGGTTAGTTAGAGGGTTATGGTAAAACACTCGTAGCATGTCATGTCTTGTTAGTCTTATTTCGATTAATTATTTGTGTAGGCGGTGGGGCAGTGAGTGGAGAAACACCGTCGTTGCCTCCTAACACGTCACAGCGCGGAAGGCAAGTACCCTGTCCGTTATTATTCAATGACGTTATTGCTTGTGATTGTACCACTAGACTTGTTTTCATGAGTTTGTTTGTATGCCATGAGTTACTCTCTATTGATGTGTGATAGACATTCATTTCATGAAAATGCATTATGTTCATGCATCGATTCAATTGAACCACGGGAGTGAAAATTTGTAAGCCCCATCAATTCCAGAATGGGCACGTAAGACCCACCATTCCAATGTGGGCAATGTTGGACACCCGTATGAAACGTTCGTCATACGGTATTTAAGGTCCCCGTACTTTGTTAAGTACGGGCTTAAGTGAACACCGACGGGTGTGTCACTCACTATACTGGTATAAGTTGTGAGCAGTCCATTTCTTCATTGCATTATTCCATTCCATTCATATCCATATGTGTTCAGAGATGTTTTTCAAAAGCAGATTGTGATTTGCTTTGTTCGCTTAATGATTCTGTTGTCTGTTAAAGTACTTGCTGAGTCTTTGGCTCATCCTTGCTTTGTGTGTTTTACTTAGGTAAATGAGGAGGAAGGCAAGACCTTTTGAGGAGTAGTCCAGCACGCTGCACATCACCTTTATCAAATCAGAAATAATATTGTTATCTTTCATTCATGTCAACTACTTGTTAAATTTCTAAATTGTAATAATCCAATTTTTTTGTATCGCCCACAATACGTTTTATTATGAATGTTTCCATTCCTTCTCATGAAACTGTTAATCGTTTATCGTCGTTCCTTATGGGATTTTCTTAACTAAGCCTGATTAAACCGGTATTGTTGTACATTCTTAGTACTTATTAGTTTTTGTGTGACATCTTGGCTTCCGAATAGCCAGGGTGTTACAGCTGTCGTGGTGCTGACTGTGCGATGGTGCTCTCCTTGCTCCCTTTGTGATTCTGGTACTTGTCGTTGTTTTGGCATCGGTCCTGGTGTTCGGTGGTGGTTCAAAGCTGTTGCCGATGCTGTTCCCGCCTCTTCGTCTTCCCTGTCTCCTTTGCTCCTTTCCTCTAGGTGTTTTTCTGTGGTTGGTTTGTGGATGGTGATGGCAAAGGTGGGTGTTGCTTGTGTTGGCTTTGCTGGCTTGTGAAGCTTGGTTGTGTGTGGTTTTGTGAGGGAGGTTGTGCTCTTGGTTTGCTTTGTGTGCTTGGTTTGGTAGTGGTGCTTGTGCTTTGCTGGTCTCTTTCGGTTGGGAAGAAATGAGATCGGTGAACTGTTCTTTGTGAAGGGGAAGGCTTATGAGGGGAATGTATGCTGAGGGGATCCCTGGCTGTGCATTTCCCTTTGCACTGTTCATTCCAAAAATGCCCTTGCCATGTCCCTTCCCTCCTCACATGGCACTATTTGGGTATTGTCCAATGGTAAAAAGTCATTGTTTGCCGGATTTTCTGCGGTTAAGGTAAGTGGTCTACGTGGGTGTTGGATTTATATAATTGCTGGGTGATGAAACCCACTGAAGGTGAGACAGTTCCAACTAACTTATGTTGGCCTGAGAACTTCGGTGCTCCTCTCGAAATCTAACGTCAATCCCTTCTTTACCCCAACTCTATTTTATTGCATTTGGTTTGCTAATCGTTCTCTGATTTTTTTAGCGAATTCTAGCAATGTGGATCGAGGAAGGATTCGACGGCTGGCGATAAATGGATAGGATTGCATGGAGGGCTTTGGTGGCATGTCATGCAATATTATAGATTGTAATTTAATTAAGTGTTCCAATTTGTATTTTGGTCTGTTGTAATTCATTCGTGTAGTCAATGTCGAGTTTGTAATATTTTACTTTTACTTGTAATGAATTCTTATTGTGATTAATTCAGAAATTCAATTAATGTTGTATGTTGAGTTGGATGTCGGGTTGTATACTCTTGATGATGTAATTAATTTGAGAATGTAATAATGTTGTATCATTATTTTCAAATTCATTTGCAGTTTTTGGAGGTGGATTCTTGTGAATATTTATGAGATTATATTGATGATTTATTTTTGCGGCAAAACTTTATATTACAAATTCTGTTGGTGAACTCCTGTTAAGATATCTTGTATGAATTTGTTTGACGATGTTTTTGATATGAATCTATAATTATATTTTGTTTTTGATTTAGATGAATTTTAATTTTTGCTAATTAGCGATTAACGTTGTTTTAGTTTAATCTGATTTTCCGGGTTCTCAAACAACTCCATTGGAAATGTCAACACTCCTTGTTCTCTGTTTTCATGGGGATAGCATAGCAGTACACACATAACATACAAAAATAGCAAAACAAAATTGCATAACACGGGATACAATATGGCTCACTCGTTTGAGCCACTGCTCTGTGCTTGTTGCGTCTGCGTTCGTGTCCTTATTTTGCGTCGAGCATATCCCGTGGGATGCGTCAGCCGGTCCGGAGAGCGCCTATCGGATCAGAGGAGGTACGAAGGCCGTTGAGTCTGTTGAGTGGGTGGAGGTGCACCAATAAGCTGAGTCGGAGGAAGCTGAGTCTGGTAAGCGTAGATATCGTTTGCTGACACATGCCGAACTGGGAGCCACCTTCAATGAAGTCATAAACAAGGGACTGCATAAATCCACTCCCGAATTGTCCACCCTAAGATACAATATTTGTAACTCCGGTCGTACAAGGGAGCTCTGACCTTGGACGTACAGTGTGCCAGCGAACCTAGAGGAGCTCCGGCCTTGAACGTACGGTGTGCCAGCGAATCTGGAGGAGCTCCGGCTTGAACGTATGGTGTGCCAGCGAACCTGAAAGAGCTTTGCCCTGCGTACGCTCCAAACCCTAAGTGCCATGGTCCAAACCCTAGAGTCGTGTATTGCTCCACGGTAGGAGCTGGGAGGCCTGTATCCTCATCAGTGGACGTAAAACTAGCCGTCACCCCCACAGTCAATTGAAGGTTATAGGACGAAATAATGTTAGTCATAATAAATACTGTGGACATAAACTGAGAATCTCGTACCTCCCGGATGTGTAGTGAAAATGACCGAGAGGGAGTGCTAATCTGTGTACGGGGTGCGGACGGCAGAAGTGATGCATCCAGACGGACCTGCTGCAGGAGAACAATATAATGTTAGCGGAATGTAAGGCATAACTAAAAAATAAAACGTAGATTTGTACATAACTTATATCCCTGCCGATCTAGCCCGTGGATGACCGGCAGGGAGCGCTAAGACGCCGACCGGTTGTAAGATCGAGGAGGACGACTGGGAGGGGTGAATAGGCAGTTTTAAAAATCACTTTGGCTAAAACCAATTTTAATACGGAAGCTAATAACAATTTGGTTTTGCACAATTAAAACCTAAATCAACTAGGCTCCCCTAAGTGCACCAACAAGATAAATACAATTGAATGTGAGCAATCATACAACGATATATAAGCAATTAAAGCAAGTAATATAAATTGCTCAAAGTAAAGCACAAAAACAAACCAAGATGACACAATGATGTTTTACCGTGGTGTTCGGAGACTTGCCGGTCTCCCCTAATCCACGTTGAGGTAAGCCCAAACGAATTAAACTGGCTCCACGAATTAAGCCAACAGCTCCGAGGTAAGTCCAACCACTTGGACCAGTTCCAACACGAACCAACACCTCACTCCACTCGGGTTTCTCTTCCTCCACTTCGGAGATGGTGAGCACCAAACCACTCATAACCACGCTGGGCCTTCTCACAAGCTTCTTGAGAAGATCACCGGTCACGACACCTCCACGCCGTCTACGTGTCGGCCAAAACTAAGAGTAACAAATCTTAACTCTCACTTGAACTAGACAAGTGTCTAAGCTCAAATGGATACACAATCCACTAGCTAAGGAAACACATGCACTTAGGGTTTGCTCTCCAAGCTCACTAAGTGCAACACATGCACAAAAGAGATGAGATGCTTGCTCTTAGCTCAAGAAAAGAATATGGCACTACCAACAACAGCAACAACAACAACAACCACTTCCCAACCGGCCAAGGTGGGTATATATAGCCAACACATAAAAACTAACCGTTCGAGAAGAATCTGCTGAAAAATCAGCACATGCAGAACTACCGCCGTTATACGGCTAGTACTACCGCACCTAAGCGATAAGCACAGTAACAACTATATCAGAAGAGAAACTAGTCGTTGAAAATTGAAATCTGGTACTACCGCCATTCAACTCGCGGTCGTTCCGCACTCTGGTAGTTCCGTTTTTTATGGGCGGTACTACCGCTTCCACTCAGGTCCAACACATGTCACCTTCTGGAAAAAATGTAGCGTGTCAACTTCTGGAAATACTGAGCTGCGGTAGTTCCATGCCCAATACGCTGGTACTACCGCACTTCCAATAGAGCAAAGAATTCTCAAAAAGTGTCTCTCTAGAAAAAAAACGTACCGCCGGATTTTTGAACCAACCGTCCTGCGGTAGTTCCGCTCTCAACATGCTGGTAGTACCGCACAACGGTAGTACCGCAGTTATAACGCCGGAACTACTGATCTTCCTGACAGAAACAACAATGGCTTTCACAACAACTCCAATTGCAAAACACATTTACCAATTGATAAGCCATGCCAACAAGGATCATAGGTAAGATTCATAACAAGTTGCAAAACACATTTGCCAATTTTTAAAATCATACCACAAGGAATAAGATACATGGACTCAAATCATTTGCAAAATATATTTGCAAACTTAAGTCACATGCTACAAGAAATCAAGCATGAGCATCAACTATTTGTAAAACACATTGGTAAATAATAGCATCATGCCACAAGGCTAAGGTGCATGGACTTCAACTATTTGCAAAACATATTTGTAAATTATAGTCCAATGCTACAAGGATTAAATGCACGAGCCTTGGCTATTTGCAAAACACATTCGTAAATAATAACTCCATGCATAGATGAGCTAGAGCAAGCATAATGAGCTATCAACACATGACTAACTCATGATACTAGTCAAGACCCCTCTTAATAGTACGACAACCTATACTAGCAATCCGGTCTTCTAACCAAACACCAAGACTGGTAAAAGACTAGGAACACATCCTTAGCCCTAGCTAGTCATACATTTATCTTGCATCTTCTTGAAGCTTGATGACACACATCATCACTTCAAGTCCGGGTCATTGACTTGATAATTATCAATACATGATGATTTTCTTCACTTCGGGAACTTGCCTTAAACATCATCAACACATGATGATTTCTTCATTCCGAGTCTTGACATGCATCAACACATGATGCATTCTTTCACTTGACCTCCATCAACACATGATGGGTCTTCTCTTGACTTGATGTGCATCAACACATGATGCATCCTTTACTCGAAGTCTTGATATGCATCAACGCATGATGCATCCTTCATTAGACCTCCATCAATACATGATGGGTCTACTCTTTGAACATCATCGACACACGATGATTCTCATTTCTTCAAGTTCTTCATATGCATCAACACATAATGCATCTTCTTCACTTGAATCTTGACTTGATGATCAACTTACGATCATCCCAAGTCTTCATCACCCTGGAACATAACCTATTCATCCAACTCATGAAAAATGTTAGCTCCACAATATGATTATCATTAATTGCCACACCATACCATTAACTCATAATAATGGGACAAGATACTTTAATCTTTCCCTCTTTGGTAATTGATGATAACCACTTCAATTGCACATAAATTGAATGTAGATAATTTAAATGTAACACGACATGAGTATACAAGAACTACACAAGTTCTATATACTCACAACATGAGTATACAAGTTTTGTATACTCGAAAGGATATGTTTCAAAGTAAAGATCCCAAATATGTGTGGAAAACGGAATATGGATCAATACTAATGAAACCACAAAATATAGAGTGAACTCCCCCTAAATGTGTGCATACACAAATGTGTAAATAGAAACATATGCATATATTCAAGTTATACTTATGATGAAGTTCAACCTATATTTTGGATCCAAGGAATGCAACAATATATAAGAGTATAAGTCGGATGCATACCTCGTTGAATTTTACCTTTATATCCAAATGAGACTACACACTAGATATAACAATAAAATGTTAGTCTCACAATTAGATTTTTCATTAATCACCAAAACACTCCATTAACTCATAATGGTGGGTCTAGATCCTTCACCGGTCTCGCTGGGTCGTGATGACCTAGCAGGTGAGCACGGTCCCCTCACTTGCTGCCCGATGCGCAGGACGTCATCCGTCGAACGACTGCAACTCATATTCTTTATTATATTCTTTGACTCCGCGAAGATGTACTTCAGCGTGCTCAGCAGCCCCGGTATTATGTGTGGGCTGCGGATGGCGGTCTCCGTTGCGCTTGCGATGCGCTTCGCCCGCTCCAACTGAAGTGAGAGACAAAACAGGTTCAGTAACGAAGAGTACAAATATCATCAATGAAATGATCAGAGGTTGTAAGTGTATCACAGTGTCGTCACGCCGCGAAGCGTTGTGTCGATCGAACGAGTGGTCGAGGCTCTCCTTGTGCGTCACATGCTCCGGACGCTCTGGCGGAGGATAGGCGAGTCTGGTGCATGATCATGGTATGTATCACTGCATGTACTCATTGTATGTCCGTACGTCGTACGGTTGCTGCTCCAGCAAGATATTGATGTGCGCCGTCTCTGTCCAAGCCGTAATCCACTCATGCTGGAGTGCTTGCAGCCCTCAACATGTCGGCTCGACCTCGATCGTCTGCATTCCGAAAGGATTGATGTTAGAACAGAGGATATATGTATGAAGTGTAAACATTATTCGAATGAGAGTTGGATTCACAAGTGGACGACTCGTTGTAGTATCCTGCCGTCTGGAGGAGGCACGACCTGGTACAAATCAAGCTGTTGCATTACGCGCTGCGGCGCGTAAGACTCCATCATATGTGCAAAGATCAGGTGGCATGTCGTCGCCTATAGTCTGGCATCCTGCGTTCATTGCAAGGACCACACATGTGGCGCTACCAGCCCACAAAGTCTGGGGTCCATGGAGCCCAGCTGATATCGTTATTGTGTAACGACTGAAACTCATTGTGGAACAATGAGTAGCACCTCGCCGGTATGTCTTTCGCCTAGCATAGCTGTGTAGTAGTCCACCGGTAGCCCATAGTGGGCCCGTCTATCGGGTTCTGCAACTCGGAGTATGGGTGCACTGCTTTATGGAAGGACGTCCGCCCAATAGGGAAGTGCTCCCAACTCCACAGCTGCAGGAACAGGTAGCAACAGGCAAGGATGGGTTTGACACCGGTGTCACGCGTGGAAGCATCACACAACCCCCTCTATGTGGCGCAAAAGATGACTGAACCCCAGAAGCATCACACAACCCCCTCTATGTGGCGCAAAAGACGACTGAACCCCAGCTGTACGGAAGCATCGCCCAGCCTCCGTGTCAGCCAAAGACTCGGCGATGCGGACGAAGCCGGGGTACACCTAATCACCCTATGACATGGAAACATGATTGAACCAAAGAAATATAGAAGGTAAGCCACAATGTGCGTCCGAATAACCTCGTTGGGTGCATCCTACAGGCACTGGCTGGAGAGCCTCAACCAAGTCTAAGGGATGCCACGAGCACAGTCTTGCAGAGGTATGCTGAACCTGTTCCCCAGCCTGGTCTTCCAGTTCGCCGATGAACAGCCTAGAACAAGTGGCTCACCCCGGATCGGGAGGGGTGGTCAGGAATGAGACGTCATGCTGGGTGATCGTCATCTCACCCTACCGAAAGTGGAACGCGTGCATCTCGGACCTCCACCGGTCGACAAGTGCCGACAACAGGCTGCCGTCCAGGGTGAACTAGCATCCGACAGAGACCAACCTCGCGAACGGCAACAAGCCCGTGTCCCGGAGGATGGGAACGTAGTGAGTGTCCAGCTCCCAGCAATCCCTCCCGGCCTGAAGCGCTAGGGGTGGAGGGCCATCCGCGTCCCCGTCGATCCACAACTTTTATCGGTGATTCTCATCGTAGAAGGTTTCCAGAAGCTTAGGTAGAGACATGACTTGCAAGACATTGAAGAAACATACTGTTAGTGAAAAAAATGATGATAATGATAGATTCCTAGAAATTATAAATTACGCATAAATACGAAGAACATGTGTTACGTAATGACATCTACAGTAGTCACGGCTGAATTAATTACGATGACCAAAATAGTACTAAAATAATTATGATAAATTTATTAGCTCTAATTAAGGCCATGAAATTAATCATGTCTTACAAAAATAGGTCTGAATTATTTATGACTAACTAATGAATGCAAATGTATTAAGATTAATTCCAACTAACTATTTCAGACTAATTATTTGAGTAAAACAATGAACTTACGACTAAAAAATTAAGATTAATTTCTCCACAACTAATTTACTAACCACAAAATTTAAAAATTAATAACGTACGAGAAGAAACTAACCTGCTGATATGACTGCCAATAACGGCTGCAAATAATACTTAAATATCCGCAGAACAGAAACGAAATGAACGAGAAAGCGAGAGAGCGAGTGCACTCTCCTACAATTAAACAACCAGCACGAGAGGGAATCGGATTCCCTCCGCGCAAAAATCATCCATGCAACCATGCATATGGACATGAGGTGATGGGATAAGCTGACGAAGGTGATTGAAGGGGTGATGGGGGTGTGTGGGTTGTCCGGCTGGAACAGCGCGTCCGACTGGAACAGCGTGGTCGGCTGTTTACGGATCGAACGTGGCTAAATCTAACTAGTCACAGGTCAAACATGGCTAAGTTGGAGAGCGTCCAGCCTCCCACGGGTTGGATCTGATGATATGGTGAAAAAACGGCTGACCATAGGCTGAACGAGCTAAGTCCGATCAATCACGGACCGTTTTTCGGCACACATCGTGTTCAGTTGATGTCAGGCCGATTATGTGCGGACGTGTTGTCAAAATTGCAATTTTTCAGACGCTGCTTTGTAATTAACCATCGCAACCGCGCTAGATTGCAAAAAAAAAAAAAAAAAAACCGCCGCCGAGACATTCCCCCTCTCCCACCCCCGAAAGAAACAAAAGAAAATAAAATAAAATCCGCACCCCATTTCCTCCAACCTCCGCCCCATTTCCGCGTGCGGCGTGCGGAAGTCAACGAAACCGAGCGCCCGCCCGCCGCTCCCATCTCCCCTCCCTCGCCCGGCCAGCCGGCTAAAAATCCACCGAAATCCCCCCAAATCCGGCTGATCCCGCCCCAGATCCCGCAGCCATGTTCGGCGACTCCGACGGATCCAAGGACCCCAACCCCGAGGCGCCCGCCTCCAACCCCGAGGCGCCCTTCCCCAACCGCGAGCTCACCCTCAGCAGCTACCTCTGCGACAAGTCGGGCCCCCTCACCACCGCCGCCTCAGAAGCCGGCCCCTCCTCCCCTCCTAACCCCGCCGCACTCGCCGCCGCCGCCGCCGCCGCCGCCAAGCTCTGCGTCGAGCGCGACTTCCTCCACCTCTCCGCCCCCAAGCGCGGGGACCCCCCCGGCGACGACTCCTCCGTCGTCGGCGGGAAGAAGCCCCGCCTCGACTCCCTCCAGCTCTCTCTCTCCCTCCCCTCCGACGCGCCCGCGCCGCCGTCCTCCCAGCCGCAGTCGCAGCTCGCGTCCCTCCTCCCGTCCGCCCCTCCGACCGATGGCGATCTCCGGACCGGGGCCACGGCGACCGCCGCCGCGCCGCCTCCTAGGCGGACCTACAGCGCGACGACGGCGCGCACCCGAAGCATCAACTCGGACGACATGTCCTACTCCTACTCGATGTTCTCGCACAACCCCAGCTGCTCTCTCACGCACAACTCCACCGACATCTACGCCGCCGGGGAGGGCACCAACGGCTCCGTCCACAGCCGATTTAATTTTCGCCCCACGGGGGACGGCAGTGTCGCCTTCGCCACGCCGCCGCTGAAGGAGGGTACGTCGTCCTTCTTCCCAACGGAACTCCCTGCGAAGATGGCAGCGGCGGCGGCGGCGGCGGCCAGCGCGGGTGGCAGCTTCGACGGCAGCCGCGGTGGGCTGCATGGTAGGACCCTGCGGGAGATCGTGTCGGATTCTGTGGCAGCCATGGCGCAGGTGCTGCAGGATTTCCCCAGCGAATTGCTGGAGGTGCTGCGGGAGACGGTTCGGGGCATGATTGATGCTCCGGAGAAGAGGGACGAGCTGGCCAGCCTGCAGCGGAGGCTGGAGCGCCGGTCTGACCTGACCGCTGAGACACTGGGGCGGGCGAACAAGACTCAGCTGGAGATCCTGGTGGCCATCAAGACTGGTATGGCCGCGTTTGTCACTGGCAAGGGCCGGGTACCAAGCAGTGAGCTTGTGGAGATGTTCCTCATGACGCGGTGCCGCAACCTGAACTGCAAGACCATGCTGCCTGTGGATGACTGCGAGTGCAAGATTTGCTCGACCAAGAAAGGGTTCTGCAGTGCGTGTATGTGCCCGGTGTGCCACAAGTTTGACTGTGCTGCAAATACCTGCAGCTGGGTTGGGTGTGATGTCTGCTCGCATTGGTGCCATGCTGCATGCGCGCTGGAGAGGAACTTGATCAGGCCAGGTCCAACACTGAAAGGGCCGATGGGGATGACTGAAATGCAGTTCCAGTGCCTTGGTTGCAGCCATGCTTCTGAGATGTTTGGATTTGTTAAGGAGGTGTTCAATTGCTGCGCAGAGAACTGGAATGCTGAGACATTGATGAAAGAGCTGGACTTTGTTAGGAAGATCTTTGCTGCTAGTGAGGATTTTGAGGGTAAGGGGCTTCATGCCAAGGCTGAAGAAGTCCTCAGCATGCTTGGAAAGAAAATCATTTCCCCGTTGGATGCAATAAACATCATGCTACAATTTTTCAAATGTGAGATCTCTTTACTCCTTTACATTCTATCAGGTCATGTTAAAACTTGAGTTCTCTAAATGAATAGTTACTTGCTTTATTTATACTCGCATGATAGCGTACCAGCTTCATTAACTTTTCTTTACTCGGGACATGTGAGGTCTATATTCTTCATTATGTAAATTTAATTGGATACCAGCAATGATTTCATGCTGGTCTATTTGTCAAGATATTATAAATTGTTTAGGAAAACAAACGGCCATTTAATTGCCCGCTAAGTTAACGGGTTTGAACGTTTACTTGGCTGATTACACCGACTAATTAACCGCTTAGTTAATGCTCGTAACTTTTGGCATCCCGCCGGTGCAATAACTGTGGTTATGTCCCTTCTCCGTCTTATTGATCTTTTTTTTGTATGCTGCGAAGGATTAACTGAGGATTCGAAAATGCATCTAAAGCATTCGCTACTTCCTAATTTCACGAATAGACCTCGGCAGATTAGTGATAATTTATCATAATCTTGGTAGATATTTTTTAAGCAATTTTAAATATAATATCAATATAATATTAACAACATATAAGCATATTGTTACAAACATATAATCATCCATTGAATTCCGAATTATCGCCAGCATAATGATTAATCGCTTGGTGGTACCCTGTCCGGCCGATGAGCGCATACCATTTTTCACAACACTTATATTTCCTGCTACGTGTCTTTCTTTTTTTGCGACCATGCTACTTGCCTTTTCTGTCAGCCATATTTAGTTATTCACCATTTCTTCTTTTTGACCTGTTATTTATCCTTTTGTATGGCATTGCAAATGATGAAATTCCAATCATACATTAGGACATATATCTTTTTTGCATGGCAGCATTGCTGGTAAACTTCTTGACATGAATAATGATTTTCCTTCATTGAGCACATTATACTACGATAACTGCACAGCTGAAAAGTGTTTTTCCCGGGTTGCTTGAAGTAAAGTTTGAACTGCAAAAAGATTGTAGCAATAAGCCAAGAACTCTATTTGAAATAATTAACACTTATTTTTATTTGGCAAACAATATCTGTGTTGAATTTTGTTGAAGAACACATTGCTCCAACTGAACCATGAGTTATTGAGGCATGATTTAAGAAGCAAAATTTATATACTATTAAAACTAAATCTAATACTCTTAGCTGTCTCCAAATGTAATTGTTCAAGTAATAAAGTTTTGTGATGCATCAAAATGCTGTTGCCATTCTATATTTACAGTAGAAAGTACTTTTGATGCAGTTTTATAGAATTTATCAGGCACAGTATCTCTAGCTAACATTATGTTTTCACAGATGGTGTTACAGACTACTCTGTTACTGGTAGCAAATCCAAAGGTATATTGGCAGCTCAGGCGAACCAATCTACAGATATGCTTCCTCTTCAAACTCCAACCATCACTCCACCAAAATCTTCGTTCAATTTCAAGGCCACCTCTTCCATTCTCGATACACAGATTGATGCGCTCAAGGCCAGCCCAAAGCCACTCTCTATTGAACCCCATTTCAGCACCACCTCAAAGGAAGATGACTCCTCTAGCCTTGATACCATCGTGAAGTGCAAGGAAGCTGAGGCAAAACTCTTCCAGAAGCTGGCTGACGATGCCAGGAAGGAAGTAGATAACTACCGCCAGATTGTCCGCTCCATAACTCAGAAGCTGGAGGAGGAGTATGCCGCAAAGCTGGCGAAACTATGCTTCCAAGAGACGGAGGAGAAGAGGAGGAAGAAGATCGAGGAGCTCAAGATGCTCGAGAATTCGCACTATGACTACCACAAGATGAAGCTGCGGATGCAGACTGAAATCCAGGGCTTGCTTGAGCGGATGGAAGCCACAAAGAAGATGTGGGTATAGACTCCCGGTGAAAATCATCCGCTGATGCTGAACGTCTGAAAATGTGCTGGTCTCCTTTAGGATGGTTTCTGTGTTGTCGTTGTGTTCCTTCTGCAATTTGTGTTACCAGTTAACTGTTATAAGTGGGCGAGGCCTAACCTCGCGCTGGCAGATATAACTAGACAGCGTTTCAATTAATGGCTTGCAAACGTGTGGTGTGTCGTTGCAAATATTTCTAATGTGCAAAATGGAGTTGTTGGATCATGCTGCCCTTTGCATTTTCTTCCATGCTATAATCGGCATCGCCGTAAGAATATTTCGACGTGGCAGCTTGTCAATTTCTCCTCTTTTACGATATTTTGGGGCACAGTGCTCGTGTACTAGTGGCGAGTGCTTCTCGGTGCCCACGAGGAAGGCAGGGGAAATAAAATCGGACAAGGAACCTTATCAGTTACCACTAGTGGGATTCCAGCGTATAGATTTGCTTGTTCGGTTGCTCTCCCTTGATCGTATCTTCAGGGGGCCACAGCTACAAGTTGCAACTCCTGTTGGGGCATCATGATGGTACAGCAGTAACGGTGGTCTCGTGGCCATCCTCGATCTCTCGCTCACCGTCCCGGCGTCGCCTCCGCCGAGAGCGACGGCGGCGACGGAGGCATTGTGATTTACAGCCATTAAGTGCCTGTCGGAACGCAGGATTTTCGTTGAAATTTTCATAATGCAATTTTGTAGGAATTTCACAGCAGCAATTCAATTCCTGCATAAATCTGAAATGCACGGACAAAGTTCAACACGAAGCTTTCTACCGTAGGAAGGTCTAGGGTACATGTTACTGCCACACAAGAGCGTCAAAGCTTTAGGCTCTTGGACGTGCAAAACTGTACAAAAAATACTTCCATGCGTGCATGAAACAGTAGGAATCATCCACCATTACGATCTGATCGATATCTAATCAAACAGGAGCAAGCTGGCAGCAATCTCAAACGAAAGAGAAGGGCCTGACAAATTACACCAACCTAATCGATCGACGGACGGATCAGCTAGAGTCTAAGCGTGAGGTCAGGCTCCTCGACGACGCTGCCGCCGAAGTTGGAGACCGAGTTGAGGGCCGCGCTGCTCCCCGCCGGCGCTGCGGGGACGACGCCGGCCGGCCTGAATATGCCCGGCCACCCGAATCTGATCTCCTCGTCGCCCACGAAGAATGGCATTGGGCCCAGCAGCCCCCGCGCCGGCCTCAGCTCGGCGCGCGCCGCGACGTCTGCCGGCGCCGCGCCTGGGTGGTGCACCGATGCGTGCGCCTGGATGCCGACGGGGTATAGGCCGGAGCCGTACAGAGGCAGCGAGGCCACGTCGGCGTAGCCGTAGGGGAACGCGTCGAGCCGCAGCGCGCGCCGGGCCAGCGTGCGCTCCCGCCGGTGCGCGTTCTGGTGGCCGCCCAGCGCCTGCGAGCTGAAGAACTTCCTCTGGCAGTAGTTGCACGTGAACACCCGCGTCGGCTCGCGGGCGGCCGTGGCCTGCATGCCGCCGCCGCCGCAGTTGCTGTCGGTGGTGCTCGACTCGGTGGCGGCGGCGACGGTGAGCGACAGGTCGAGGCTGACCGGGCCGGAGGAGGAGTTGGACGGCTCGTTATTGGACACCGCCTGGCTGCTGATGTCGGACAGCTCCTCACACGGTTCTTGGCACAACGCGTTGCTTTTCATGTCTGAACGATCGCAAAAATCCTTTTCACCGCACTGGCTTTCTCTCTCTGCCTCAGCTGCATTCAGAGAACAAACCAGCCCATGTTAGCAAGTGTATGTGTGGCTGGCAAGATGGTCTCCACCACGATTCTTCTGTGAACAAGGCGTACATGTAAGCTAGGTAAGTACAGATGCTCTCATTCTCAAACTGACTTAGCCTGGAGGTTAGAGGTAATTATGCTTTAGTAAGAGAAAGTTACTTGGTGAGTCGAGTTGATGTCTGAAGTCTGAACTGAGAAGAATCTTGGCGTTTCTAGTCTCAAATGCACTCATTGACTGGCTCAGTCACCAGTGTGCAGATAAGTCATGAGTGTAGAAGGATAGAATAGCATGTAGTATTGTTCTTGTCGTAGTCTGAATTGACACTTTTTTTGGCTGAAATTTCTTACGGTTTACATGATTCTGAAGATGACCCTTTTTTATCCAAAAAGACTAGAGGTTGTCCATTGAGCACGACACAAATTGCTCAAGCTAATAATCTTAGAAAAAGAACTGCTGAATTACTGAGCTAAAGAGTAGGCATGGCAAATGTGATGGAAAGAATTTGGATTCAGTGCTGAGAAGGGCGAAGTGGCATCTTAGCCTGTTTCCAGATTGCTCAATTTTCCCGCTCAGCAATTAAGAGAAGCATCTGATTCATTGTTAGGCCTGGTATGCTAGTTTTAATTCGAAGTTTTGAGGACAAACAGATGAAAAGCATGCCTTCTTTTCTGGTCTGAGAATCTGTAAGACGGAACCTTATCTAATAGAAAAGGCCAAGAATAGCACATTCAGTAGTTGTCAGAAAAGATGGAAGCTCTGGTGTTCCCATCTAACACCTTTCAGTTAAATCATGGTTTTCTCTGGAGATCTAAATCACCGGCTGAAATCACAAATGTAAAATGTTGAATAACTAAGCCAAATTTACCAACAAAAGACTTCTTTTGTGAAGCCCAACAAAGGAGACTTTCATTGGTACTTTTCACATTTATCTGATATAATCACTAAATTACTAAATAAGTTAAAACGTCCTTACCTCTAACATGGAGTGATGCATGATACTCGATAACAATTAATGCTAGATAAATTAAGGAACGTACTGTTATACAGCACAGCAACGCTTATCTTGTTTAGGCAGGATGAATTATCTAATTTTGGCAAGACATAGGAAGCAAGAAAACAGAATTATCCAGACAAGATATCACCAAACTCATCAGCAGCATCTGGTACCAGAAAGAACTATCTATACAAAAAACCTGATAGAGCTTAGACTTACTACCAACCAGCAAACATAATTGAGCATACAGACTGTTGCCGCCCAAATTTGCGGCAACACATACCAAAATATTAGCTAATTTCATACGAGAATTTCACTAAAACACAAAGAGACAACCCCAGGTTTGAATGAATCATCAAAGCAAATTACTCTAAAGATCTTAACTAGGCCAAGACCAGAAGGAATCAAACTCAACAGAACCGAAAATCTGTGAAGTTCCTTCCAAGCCCAAGTAGCATGCACAAAGAATTACTCGCAGAACCAAGAACACTAAAATGAACTGCAAAATCCAAGAATTCAAGAACAGCAGCTAAGAAAGATGAGAATCACTGATTTTAACCCACTGCACAAGGAGAACAGGATTACAATGAACACCCAGGAGCAGAATTATGCACCTCACTTCAGCAAGCCCACACCTGAAGAAACTTTCAAGAAACCAGCAAGCTCAGGCCATGGCTCCTTGGTGATTGTCCCTTGTGTTCACCAAAGGGGGGAGAGAAACAAAGTGAGGATGAGAGGGGAAGGGTGGAATGGTGTGAGGTGGTGTTTCAGTTAGAGTGGCATCCCCACTGTGATGTTTAATTATGGAAAGCAGAGGTTTGGTAAATTACTGGTAGGGGATGCAGGACAGTGCTCAGAAGTGGTACAAGAAAATGAAGTATCTGCACTAAAGATACACAAGGGTATTGATTGGTATACACTTCAACTTTCCTTTTTGTTGTGGACGCGTTTGTCGGGAAGACGTATCAGCGAAGGAGGCGGCGTGAAGACCTGGCCAGTTCGGCCAAGCACCATGGTGCAGTTTCGAATTCTGTAGCAGTGTCGGCTACGGTTCCTATTCACAGGATGGCAACCAACTAATATGGAAGAAGGTGCATTATATAGTAACAGATAAGAGAGAGTTAGAGATTGAATTAGAGATAGAGTTAGTTTACTTATCCGGTTGTGTTACTTTCCGTAATCTAGCTTCTGAATTCTCTTGCCTCTTCTACAAAGGCAGCAAGTGTATTGAAAGAGAATCAATCAAGAAATCAATTAGACTTTAACTCATCTAGTTTGGCCAAAGTCAGAGCCTTGCGCGTCGGCCGGCAGCAGCACCGCCTAGCACAAGGGCGACCAAAGCCTTCGCCAGTATTCTCCTTCGCCGAATACCTCTCCCATCTTCCCACGGCACATCACTTTTTCTTTTCTTTGTACCACCACCACCACCACCACCACCACCCATCCAAGAAAAGGCCATCTCAGGGCAACAAAAAGTGCCACAATTTGTAAACAATTGAGCTGCTCATTCCTGGGCTAGCACTTGTTTATTCCTGGGATTAAGTGTGTTCTATCTACCCATCCAGTACAGAATTATCAATGTATTAGAGAAAAGAGAAAAGAAAGGAGAGGAAAAGGATGTGTCTGTGTGTGTAAGTTGGAGTTGTCGGGGGACCAGAATGCCATGATATTTTTTATCAGGGGTGAGTCAGAATTGTGCCTTTTCCTTTGCACATTGCAGTGCGTTTGCAGCTGTTCTTGCGTAACATGCCTGCAATTTTGCCCATCTCTCTCATCCTTACGTACTTCGGTGGCCAGTGTTTTTAGTGGCCAATGGTATGGTCATCATCAATGCATGGTTTATTTTCTTGTCAGAAAGCAGTTTGAGTGTAGCTTTTGCAATCTCTCTCTCTCTCACACACTGCACAACATGCCTGCCTGCAAGTTAACTCCACTGGCCTTGTCCTTGTTGCAGCAGCTGTTCTCCGTGGATCCCATATGGTTGTGTGTGTGTGCGTGTGCGCGCGGGTATGCACAGTGCCTGCCAATCCCTTTGGATGGTTGGAAGGGGGACAGGCCAGGCAAAAGAAAAGATTGTCCTGTGATGGCATTGAACAAACAAAGTTGTAAAGAGTTCTATGCTGTGTACATTGTGTAAAGCTTAACTGCTATGCGAGATATGAAATTTGTCTCTGAATTGTGCAGACTACAGTGGAGGACATTGTGGTGTTCAGCAGAAAGTGTCACTGTATGTTGTACTTGTACTGTAGTGACAGCACGGACTGTGGAGCTGCACAACGGATCCGGATCCAGTAAACGCAGAGTACACTGCGTAAACAAGTTCCAGCGTAGCAGTGATACTGTAGTAAAAATAGTGTAGAGTATCCTCATCCTATGATTTTTTTTTTATCAGACGATTTAAGATAGTTTTCAATGCCAATGCCCGATAGTGTATCCATATTTACTGCAACAATGCGAGGATCTCGTTCCGGTGAACAACCCCCATTTTGCTTCTAGGACAGATCGATATAGGAAGAAACTCATGCTGAAAATCAATCGCAAAACGTGATCAATCACTTCAATCACTTTATTTTTTTCTCTTTGGGAATTTATGTGATTAAAGACAAGCGTATGCTCATCGCAGGTAATGAGTTGAACAAATAGGGCCACTCCTTTCTTTTGATTCAGCTTAATTCTGCTCCATGTTTTGGTGTTTGCCATGATCATTCCGTTTAGTCACGACTCACGACATTGAAATGCTCTACCAGCTAAACAACAAGATAAAAAGAGAAAGGAAGACATCCATGTGATTGAAAAAAAGGGTACAAGATTGGTGAGGCGGATGACAAAAGGGATTAAAAGGCAACCAGACCTTTGAACAGAATCATGGCCTTTTGTTCGTACTATAAACGGGTAAAAAGAGAGTTGT
Organism: Hsuehochloa calcarea; assembly: GCA_036346395.1. Lineage (NCBI taxonomy): Eukaryota > Viridiplantae > Streptophyta > Magnoliopsida > Poales > Poaceae > Hsuehochloa > Hsuehochloa calcarea. The sequence goes on from CM070597.1 coordinate 37,823,593, forward strand.
TGGACTTTGGAGTTTTGGTCCTTTTGTTCGTACTATAAACGGGTAAAAAGAGAGTTGTTGGACTTTGGAGTTTTGGAGACAAAAAAGACTATACAAAAAGAAAAGAAAAAGAGGTCACATAAAGTGGTTGGATAAGGATTTTTTATTTAATTCTTTTTTAAATAATATTTTAAAGTCAACATATCCTTAACTTTATTTCTAATTCTAACTCTTTGGTTACACTATCACCCGTGATGTGGCCAAACAGTGTTGTCATGTCACCTATATCGGCATAGCCAAACCTACCGCGCAAACCCTCACGGGCATATCGTGCCAGCATGGAGGGCATGTGTGGCGGTTGTCCGCCCTCACTCATGGCGTGACTAGAGGTGACTTAGTTGCCAATGTCTATCCAGTTCGTCATCCCCCCACTCGTTCTTCCTCCTGAGCCTCCTCTCTCCTCCCCAAATTTGTCGCCACCGCCGGGCCACCCGTCGGGCCCCTACGCCGGCTTCCTCCCGACGCCGCCCTCCTCCACGCCCTCCTCCCCGCGCAGCCCTCTTCCCTGCGCCAGCCTGCTCTTCCTTCGACAACCTCCTCCTTGTGCCTCCTCATGAGTCCCGGTCGCCCCCCTAAGTGGTCCTGTGGCTACCGACGCCGGCCACCTCCCCGCGGCGCAGGGCTTGCATCTTCGGTATTTTTTGTTGTACTGGATCGAGGTAAGAACCGATCTCCCTTTAGGATTTTGTTTTTTGTTTTTGCTATACTGGAATGCGTGATTGTATGATTGTAGATTGTTGATCGGTGATTGTAGAATAGATTGGTGAATGTGTTCCAATTGGTGATTGTAGAACATAAAACTGCATTTTTTTCTGTTTTGTGAAAGCAATCGTATGGCACTAGAATTACTTGATGAGGCCAATAGGCAGGGTATATATATATAACCGAACAGTCGGTGTGAACACGAGACCGAACCGAACAGTCGGTGTGAACACGAGACCGAAACGAACAGTCGGTGTGAACACGATCCCGAACCGAACAGTCGGTGTGAACACGATATTTGTCTAACACGCTCCGCGATCGGCGTCTACTTACGACATTCAAACCGGACCGAAACTTCGGTAAAGATGACGTAGGCAATCCTTGGTGAAAATGTCGGCATCTTTGGGATGATGTCGGGACATGAAGAACGCGACGGCACCAATGGCGACACGCTCCCGAACAAAGTGAAGATCAATCTCAATATGTTTGGTGCGTTGGTCTTGAACCGGTTGGATGACATGTAGATGGCGCCGATGTTGTCGCAATACACCAAGGTAGCCTTCTTTGGGTGGGAGTGGAGCTCACATAAGAGTTGGCGCACCAGATGCCTCGACCACGGCATTAGCCACACCACGGTACTTTCGGCCGGCTACTGGACACAGAGCGAGTGTTCGGCGCTTGGAGGACCAGAGACGAGGCTATCCCGAGGAACACGGCATAGCCCGAGGTGCACTTGCGGGTATCGGACAACGGCCAATCGGCGTCGGAGTAGACAACGGATCGAATCTTTGAAGGTCGAAGAAGCGCCCAAGGTGTAGAGTGCCACGAATATACCGCAGATACGCTTCAAGGCGGCAAGGTGAGGCTCCGAGGATCGTGCATGTGAAGGCAGACCTGCTGGACGGCGTAGGAGATGTCCGGACGTGTGAAGGTGAGATACTGAAGAGCACCAGCCAAACTCCGGAAATCAGTGGCGTCACTGACGGGGTGCCATCCAGCGCTGAAACCTTGGAACAGGTATCCACCGAGGTGGAGCAGGGCTTACACTCAGCCATGCCCGCGCGGTCTAGAATCTCTTGCATATACTGGTGCTGTGAGAGAAAAAGGCCATCAGACCGCCGCTGAACCTGCATCCCGAGGAAGTGATGGAGATCACCCAAGTCTTTCATCGAGAACTCCTGCTGCAAAGCAGTGATGGTGCGATGGAGGAGTGTGGTCGACGAAGCTGTGAGGACGATGTCATCCACATAGAGCAGCAGGTAGATGAGTTCAGCACCATGGTGGAACACGAAGAGTGAGGTGTCAGACTTGGTTTCCATGAACCCGAGAGACACCAAGTAAGCTGCAAAACGGTTGTACCATGCTCGAGGTGCTTGCTTGAGACCGTAGAGGGAATGGTTCAGACGGCAGACGTAATCTGGATGAGAGGAATCCTCGAACTCGGAGGGCTGCACGCAGTAAACTGTCTCATCAATGTTGCCATGGAGGAAGGTATTCTTTACATCAAGCTGTCGAATAGGCGATTGCGGGAGAGGGCGGCGAGCACGATTCGCCTGGTAGTGGTTTGACGACGTGGTGAAGGTTTCGAAAAATCAACTCTGGCGTTGTGTGAAGCGCGGAGGACCCAATGAGCTTTGTAGCGCTCGATGAACCATCGACTGAAACTTGTGTTTGAAGATCCACTTGCGATCACCACATTCGCGCCCGGGGGCGAACAAGATCCCAAGTGTTGTTACGGAGAAGGCAAGATCCTCATCTAGCTTGGCGGTAGCCGGTTTGGGTCGGCAAGAGCGGCCGGTATGTCCTCGAATCAGAGACAAGCGCGCGTGTTGTTATGCGTGCGAGTTGTCGGAAGCCATGTTTCGCCAGTGGTCATGGAGTGTGTATTGACCACGGGGAATGGCAATCGCGCTTTGGAAGGGATGCAGGATTACCGAGGCGTCGAGACGCAGTGGAGGCACCGGAGTACAGGCGAGGGCGCCGGTGTACACTGAGTGGTGACGCGAGCCGTGACGGCACTGGCGGCCATGCGGGAGGCGCAGGGACGCCAGGTAGCCGCACGTGGTCGTGGAGGAGGATGCGAAGCGGCCGCGCGTGGTTTGTCTTGGCGTAGTCGAGTCTTTGGTGACGTCGTGGCGGGGAAGCGAGCAAGGGCGCCTCAGTGGACACCTGCTTGCGTGGCGGTCGAGATGAGGCGCTGTTGGAGACCCACCGCACATGGCGGTCGCGCGGCGAGAATGCGGTGATGGTGATCCTGCAGGTAAAAAAGACCGTGTCGGGTCTATGGGCACCGGAACGGGATTAGTAAAGGTGTCCAAAAACTCGAAGTCCGTGGTGGATGGGGTGTCTGGCTGCTCGGCAAAAGGAAAGGAGGACTCGTCAAAGATCACATGGCGAGATATGATGATCTTGTTGGACTTGGTGTCTAGACAGCGGTAGCCTTTATGATGAGCAGAGTAGCCAAGGAAGACACACAAAGTGGAGCGCGGAGCAAGTTTGTGGGCAGCGGTGGCGGTCAAGTTGGGATAACAACGACAACCGAAGACGCGCAGATGGTCATACGCGGGCGGAGAGCCTAGCAAGGCTTCATGAGGCGTACGGGAGCGCAGCGTTTTGGTTGGTAAGATGTTGAGTAGAATGGTGGCGGTGCTCAGTGCCTCGACCCAATACCGAGGAGGAAGACAGACTTGGAAGAGGAGGGACCGAACCACATTGTTGAGAGAGCGGATGGCGCGCTCAGCCTTCCCATTCTGAGCAGAGGTGTAAGGGCACGATATTCGGAGGTGAGTGCCGTGGGTCAGGAAGAAGGTGTGGGCGCTGAAGTTGTCAAACTCGCGCCCATTGTCGCATTGGACAGACTGGATGGTGCGGCCAAACCGTGTGGAAACAAGAGCAAAGAAATTAGATAGAGTCGAAAAGGTATCAGACTTGAGGCGTAAAGGGAACGTCCACATATAGTGTGAGCAATCATCGAGGATGACCAAATAATATTTGAATCCCGAGACACTAGGGACTGGCGAGGTCCATAAATCACAGTGTATGAGTTCAAAACTATGTGAAGCACGTGATGCTGACACAGGACAAGGAAGACGAACATGACGCCCGAGGCTGACAAGCATGACATATAGTATTTTAATGTCTTTGTTATAAGCCATAAGTTTGGACAGAGTCTCAAATCCAGGATGACCGAGACGACGATGCCATAGAGTGGACGCAGCGGTGGTGGCGAGGTGTGCAACGGGAAGTGATGACGCGCGAGAGGGACGAAGAGGGTACAACGGCCCGGAGCTATTGCACCTGGTGATCACTCTCCGGAATGCGATCCTTCACGTAACAACCAAGCAGGTCAAATTCAACAGAACAATTGTTGTCGAAGTGAACGGACGACGGAAATTAGGTTCTTAATAAGACCTGAAGAAACAAGGACATTATTAAGACATAATGAACCGGGAAGATGAGTTGTGCCAGTGGAGGTGACGGGAAGTAAAGCACCGCTATCGACAACAATGGAAGATGGAAGAGGATACCGGGAAGAGGTGTGGGAAAGAGTACCGCGTCGGAGGTCATATGCGAGTGGCGCGGTGTCGAAGATCGATCGTGTTCTTTGGCGAGTCGGCGACACGGTGTTGAAGGAGGAAGCGGACCTGCGCGTCCCAGGATGGCATGCCAGCCGTGGGGTAGTAGTAGCCGGGGGGCCCACGGCCCTTGGGCGCCGGCGACGAAGGCCTGCGGCTGAGGAGGACGAGCAGCCGGCAGCGGAGCCAGGGGAGGACGATTCCCAGGCCACATGCTGATGGAGCCGGACCAGGGCTTGTAGAAGCTGGGCCATGGACCGCCTGGAGGAGCCTGCGCAGGATGCTACTGGTTCGGCGCAGGAGGAGCTGGACCAGGTGCGGGCGTGTCAGACTGCCGCCCCTTGCCCTTGCCACCGCCGTGCGTGCCGCGCTTGTCGCCCTTGCCGGAGTTCCTGGAGTTGCCGCCGTTTCCAGGAGAGGCGCTGGGAGGCTGCTGCGGTGGTGCAGTGGGCTTGTTGGGTTGCTGACCAGCAGGGCCGCCAACATCGTAGGTAAGGAGGGCGGTCGGGGAAGGCACCGAGCGATGAGCCATGTTGAGTTCTTCAAGTAGCAGATCGGTCTGGGCTTCCAGGAAGGTGGGGAACGGGCACCCACGTTGAAGGTGCATGCGGATGGAGGCGAAGCGCTCGTTGAGGCCGCTGATGACGTTGAGGACGAAGCGTCGATCGGTGATTTACCTCGCCCAAGTCGCCTAGGGCATCAGCCATGGACTTGAACTTGCGGCAGTAGTCGGTGATGGGGAGATCGCCCTGGACGAAGTGGCGGAAGGCGGCGTCGAGGTAGAGCGCGCGCTGCTCGCGGTTGCCGAGGAACTGGTGCTCCAGGGAGAGCCAGACGGAGCGGGCAGTGGCAGTGACATGGTTGTGCCGAACAATCTCCTCGAGATCGGGAGAGACTGTGCCAAGGAGCCACGTCATGACGACGCAGTCCATGCGCTCCCAGTCGGGGTAGGTGTGGTCGGCGACGTCGGTGAGAACATAGCGCCGGAGGGAGAATTTCCCAAGAACCAGGAGCATCTGGTGGCGCCAGCAGGTGTAGTTGTTGTTCTCCATGTCAAGGACAGCGGGGACGAGAGCGTGGATGTTCTAGACGCCGACGGTCTAGGCGTGGAGGTTGATGATGGCGGCGGCCTCGTGCGTCAGGAGAGCGTCCCGGAGCAGCTGAGGAGAACCACCGTCGCCACCGTCGCTGGTAGAGGAGGCGACGTCATCTTCTGGTGGGATGGTGGCCTTGGCCGCTTCCCGCTCCTGGACGGCACGCGCGAGGGCGGCGGCGGCATCGCGCTCCTGAGCCGCGGCCTCTGCTTTCGGCGGCTGGCACGCCCGGAGAGCGGCGGCGGGTAGCCGCTGGCGGTGGCGCTCTCGCCAGCGGCGGCGCTTCGGCCTCGTAGAGCACGCACGCGGCCGCGATGGCGCGTGCGTTCAACCTCGAGGGCGGCCTCGGCATCGGCGGCAAGGAGGCGGGTGGAGCGGAGCGGGCATGAGGTGGGGAAGGATGCGCAATGGGGGCGCGCGGCGTGCTGCACCGAGAGGCGCGCGGGTTAGGCGTGAAGGAGAAAAAACCTAGGCGTCTGATACCATGAAAGCAATCGTATGGCACTAGAATTACTTGATGAGGCCAATAGGCAGGGTACATATATATAACCGAACAGTCGGTGTGAACACGAGACCGAACCGAACAGTCGGTGTGAACACGAGACCGAACCGAACAGTCGGTGTGAACATGAGACCGAAACGAACAGTCGGTGTGAACACGATCCCGAACCGAACAGTCGGTGTGAACACGATATTTGTCTAACATTTTGTGCTATACTGGAATGAGGAGGATGTTCTTGGATTTATACATGAAAGGGTAAATTTATATTGTGCATAAACATGGAGGTTGCGGTTTGTAGTCTTCAGTTTTTACAAATCAGCAATGCCATAAGTTAATTGCTGAAATGCTGAATAGAAGAAAGTTTATAGTTTGTAGAAGGCAGTTCCATGTTCCAACAGAAATAACATAAATAAAGATTGTTGTCCATTGCTTCTGTATATGATATCACTTAAACTCAGCTTTCATGAAGTACAATGTTGATTGTGATTTTGCATTGCGATAGTTCGTTGATTGTTGATTGTGAAGTACAATGTTGATTGTTGATTGTGAGTCTAAGCATGAACACAAGGGACTGCCACCAAGTAGGGAAAAAGATAAGACATTGATATCTTCAGTGGCCAAGAAAATTATGCACCACGACCTCCACATGACAACATGTAGATAATTTTGGAGTGCAAGTTTTGCCTACATCATAGAGACTACCGGCCTATGTTCATTATTTGTGATGTAGGCTATCAACATATAGATAATTTTAACTATGTTGCTCCTAGTTCATTTCATAACTTGACATGTTAATGTCCCACGTGACAAAATATACATCAATAATTCGTAAGCTCTAGTATGGAACATGTGGCATGCATGCCTCATGACCACTAGACAATGCCACTGAAAAGAAGTAATCCGCATTTTGGTCAAGCTATCACCTCATGTCGTACCAAATTAGTTTACCAAAAATAAATTATGAAAGGGCCTCTATAGTACTTGTGGTAGTTCGTATCTATGGCATACAGTACTGACTTTCTAATGTTTTCTTCGCATTGTTGGATGTAGATGGATAAAGTTGTACGTGCTTGTACTGGTAGGCCGGTTAGCCAAACGGTAGTGGTGCGGACTTTGGTGGCATGGAAGTGACCATTCTTGTGTTTCGAGAATCACCGGGCTTTGGATTATTGATGGCATAGAACTGACGAGGATTAAGTTGACCTTTGGATGGGATGAGCCTGCAGTCGTTGTTGAAATGCAGGGGTGATATGATGCTAGGCTGGGTTCTAATGTGCACGCCTTGTTGATGTCAATCTCGTCCGACGATGATTGGGATACGTACAAGGAGATTGTGCTTGCATCTCAGATCTGATCGTTAGAGGTTGTTGTGGAGGAGACAATCGTTGTTGAGGATTTTAAAAAACAATTTGGATGTGGTGAATGGCAATATGGAGGAACTAGAATCTGCTCTCGATCTTTCGCAAGCCCCCGAATGGAGGAGCAACTGTCCCAATAATTCATTGGCGTTGGTCTTAACAACGATGCCCCTGTTGGTGGATTTGTCGTATGTGCATGTTTCTTTGTTGCATCATGTTAGTGACCTCGTGTCTGATTTCAATGGCACTATAATGAACAACAAACTTGAGGAGGAGGTGTTTTGAGATGTAATAACCTGTGACATTGACTCCGACGAAGGATGAAGCTCGACCGAAAACGAAGCTCCTGCTCAGCTTTTCTCCTCTAAGGAAGGCCGGGTTCTTCGCAGTGTAATGGGTGAGGTCCCGTCGGTGCATGCATTCGAGGATGTCAGAATTGTTGATAACACAATCTGTGCAAATAGGTTAAAGAGCAGGAATGACATTGCGGACCCAGAGAATGACCTAATACGCAAGAACATGTTGTTTTAAAGCATGGATGATATGAATGTTTGGCTGCAAGAATACTCAGTGCGGCACCATCGTCCATTTGCAGTGCAATACTCCGATGTGAACAAGAGGTATACCGTGAGGTACGAAAAGGGGTGCAGATGGAAGGTCTGGGGGTACAAAACTAGGGACAAGTAATAGAAAATAGCGAATGTGAAGTAGCCTCACTATTGTGGGACTGCACGAGTGTCCAAGGACACCTTCAGGCGACCGCTAATTTCATTGCAATGCGTATTAGCGAGGTTGTGACTGTCGATCCTGATGTGGCCGTCACCACCCTCATTGAGGTTATTTTTTGGTTCATTAAGTACCGCGTGAAGTTCGGAAAAGTATGGAGGGCAAAACACAGAGCGATGCAGTTACTGTAGGGTGATTGGAAGGAGGCTTACAGGTTGCTTCCTCTAATCCTAGCTGCTATGTAGGCCAAGAATCCGGACATGGAGTTTTATCCTTAGCACAGGAACTGAATGGAACCCGATGGAGGGGTTATGAAACATGTTCTCAGCTAGGTGTACTAGTTCGCCGCCGCCGCCGGCGAATGACGACAAAAATGAACTACACGTCGACGGCTGGAGATGTCGTTCAACCTACCCTGGCTAGGTGTGGCTCCTCGCGTGCTACGACATCGCGGGCAACGACATCCGCTTTGGCTGCACAAGACGAGGAGGAGGACGACGACGACATTGATGCCAGATTGCCTGACGAGATGGTCCTCTCAAACCTTGTTGGGACATTGACCGCGACTCACCCAACTCCGGCCACGCTTCGGTGTCGTAAACACCATGATCGCGCGTACATTAGTTCGGTCAATGTTATCGAGGGAACACGCGGCGAACATCCGGCTACGAGGTTCACACCGGGAATGGATCCGAGAAAGCGCAAGTGATGTCATGTCATGAATTGATAGAACATTTCAGTTTGAATGGATGGATGGCAGCATTTATGAATATATGCATATATCCTTGTAGATGCTATTTCTGGTTGACTGAATGAATGAATTAAACTCTTTCTTGTGTGAAATTATCTTTTGAATGAATGGATGACTTGACTATTTCTGATTGAATGAATGGATGATTGCACTGAGTATATGATGTACATGATCTATTGCCTATCAACAGATTGGTACTGCCACGTCATAGATCATGGCGTGACAAAGCGGTCCTGTTACGCCCAGAGCCATGGGATGATAGGACTTAGCACCAGAGAGCGACGACGATTTTTTCAACTCCTCTGGAACTACACAAACCTTGGCGTGGCGGCACGGTTATGCCATGCCAGAGCTCATGTCGTGATAAAGCGGTCCTGCCACGCCAGGATACATGGTGTGACAGGACTTAGCACCAGAGAGCAACAACATTTTTGTAACTCCTTTGGAACTGCACAAACTCTGGCGTGGCGACACGGTTATGCCACGTCAGGGCTCATGGCGTGGCAGAGCAATCCAGTCACGCTAGTATACATGGCGTGGCAGACTTGGCACCATAAAGCCTCTCCTCTCTATCTCTCTATGTCACTCTCTCTGTCCCCTTCTTTCCTACATCACTCGTGAGAACATCCGATTGACCGACATCTCTTTTTTTTTTTACTGCAGCTGTTGACTGAGGGTGTAATTTAAAACAAAACAGTCTATGTAGCTATTTATCAGTATCCTATCACCAGCAAGGATCATTGTTTGCATTTCATGCAAGATGCAACACACTTCACTCTAACGTTAGCACATCCCCCTATGCATTTCCTGTATCTACCACCATTTATGTTGAAGATGAATCTAGTATTGAAATCTACAAGCAAATGACTATTTCGTTCTTATTGATTTTGCTTGTAAAAAAGAATAGACCGAAAACTTTCTCACCAACTTATCAGAAAGACAAGACCATACTCTGCCGCGCAGGCAACTCGCATGCATTTAACAACACTGTGACGCCAACTTTTTAAATTGACATGATAACACTCTACCTCCCCATCTTTTCAGGCTGAAAAGACCAGACTCTGTTGTGCAAACTTTTCAGAGGGACATGACAACACTCTGCCACACCAGTTTTTCAGATTGAAAAGACCAAACTCTGCCGCACAAACTTTTCAGACGGACGTGACAACACACTTGACCTCAACCTTTTAAAAATTAAACGCACCACACACATCGATTTATTGGGTGTTCTTACTCCACCAGGTGCATTACACCCTATGACATATAAAGAGAGGTGAAAGAGATATGAGAGAGAACACTACACAACCAAACCCGACACTACACCAGAGCTTGCTTCACACAACTAGGAGGAAGGAGATGGAGGACTCGACGAATATGTACAATAGGATAATGCAGAAGAGCAAGTGGTTAGCTGAAAGGGTTAAACCCTACCCGGATAAGTCTATGAAGGATGCACCAGTACCATTGTAGTTCCTAGTCCCGCAATGTGTGTGCGAAGAACCGACAAAGATCATCCAGTCCACACACCCGACGACGTTCGCTCAGGCGTACTACAGTGCGGCCACCACCTCGTAGGTGTATCTTGCACACACAAAGATTTTCACATCATACGTTACATTCCACAAATCCCTGATTACACACGCCCATAATGGCAACCGGAGATGCAATGTAACTTCTTCCAATGGATTGACGGCCCGAAGATGTACGATAGTTCGTTCATCCAAGAGAAGTACATATTGAACTTTTCATGGCGAGCCGAGACCTTCCTACGCTGGACACCTTACACACCCGACCCCGACCCAACTGGAAAGGCACGGATGAGCCCAAGAAAGCAGATGAGTACGATAAGGCCAAGCCGGCGGCGGACAAGGGGAAGCCTCCTGCAAGTGAGAGCGTGGGCCATACTACCACTCCTCATCGCCCAGGTGCACTCCGGATCCAAGATGTAAGTTATGTTCATCATGCATCATAATTATTAATTTAGCCCGACTTTACGTTATCCTAACATCGTTCAACCGCCCAACTCGTCTCGCAGGACATGGATGACTTCGAAACTGGCCGTCGCTGCCGCAGGCAGCAAAGGGACAAGAGGAAAGCTTCTACAAGTGAGACTGTCGGCCGTACTACCGCTTCCCGTCGCTCGGGCGCACTTCGGATCTAAGAGGTAAGTTATGTTCAGTATGAATCATAATTATTAATTAGGCACAACGTTGTGTTATCCTAACATCATTAAACCATCCACCCCGTCTCGTATGACATGGATGACTTCGAGACTAGCCGCCACCGCAGGTAGCAAGGAGATAAGGGGAAGGGGGCGATGGCCCGCCGAAACTAATGATCTTTGTTCCAATCGACTTTATTTCCATTCTCAAAAGGCACTTATGTATCGTAGATGTATTTCGATTTGTTGCATCGTGCATGATATCGTTGCTTATGCACGTAACCAAACCCTGTGCATCGTGTAATTTGTAACTTTATTATAAAGTCTATTTCAATTTGCGACTGCGTTGTAAAGCCAACTTCAAAACTCATTATCTTTTCATATTCAATTCTTCACGTAGGAAGACAGAGAACAACATAAAAATTTATCCATATGTTCATTCAAACTAACAACATCTTAGGTTCAAAATAAAATCTATTGTCTATGATTGTGCATTCACTTAGCACCATTCAATTCTTGCTATCTCAACTTAGGTTTAAATTTTTTTGGAACAGACATCCTTAGAAAATCAAATGCTAAGAACAAGGTACATGAGAGTGAACTTGTGCATTACATTATCATCTTTCATGCCAATTTGTCCACATATTTATGCAACAAACGTAAAATTTTATCGTCTGAGAACACCTTTAAATAAAAGCCAACCCTGTCACGCCAACTATCATAGCGTGACAAGGCAAACTTGTCACACCATAGGTGCGGACGTGACTATTGCCACACAAACCCTCCACACTAGCACGGCGCGCGGACAAGGGCTTACGTGGTATATTTTGTCACACCGAGATCCGTGGTGTGACAGAACGGTTTGCCCACACCACAAAGGGTGGCGTGACCAAAGATGTCAGAATTAAAAATAAAGTTAGCAAAAGTTAACTTTAAAATATTTTTTTTAAAAGGGTTAAATAAAAAAAAATCTAGGATTGGATGTCTATATGCATACTTAAATACCAGGGGTAAACATAAACCTAAAGACAGATCCTAATTGAAAGGTCTATGTTTGAATCAATGGAGCAAGGAGGAAGTTGATCAGAAGTTCAGAACACAAGCTAAATCATAATGCGCACAAAATTAATTTAAGAGTTGGTAAACTTTTTTGAGCTATTATTTCACGTAAATTTACAAAGTTATTACTTACTATCAATGGGAATCTTGCCTCTGAAATTACCAACATCTGTGCAAGAGGATAATATGTTATTCCGGTGAGAACAAGAGGATAATATGTTATTCCGGTGAGAAAATGATGGCAATTTTCCCAATTTTCAGCTCCCACTCATCAAAGAATGATGCAACCAGGAGTGCAAAATGTAGCAGAATACCCTTTAACACTATTCATTAATACCTCTGAATGGACAAATCACAAATTATAACTGTAACACGCATCAGTTCAGGTCAAGAAGCTCAACGAACAACTCTACAACAACCATCTCATAAGCTAATCCCCAAAGTTTAAAACATCACTTGGGGATTTTTACAGAGTGCTTTGTAGCATCTTAGACAAGTGCAGAAAAAGCATAGAGCACAGCAGCTGCGGCAACTGCAAGAAGAATCTGTAACCAGCATGTCAAATCCTATGACACAATTCTACCCCTCGGCCAAAAATCTAATGGCATACATGAATACCTTCTAATTATGGGACCTATCATGTCACCTCCAATTTATCTGAAAAGATCAAGAAAATTACAACAGAAATATTACATTCTGTATTCTGTAATGGTAATGGAAGCTGCCAAGTAATTATTCCTTACATCAGCAGTCAGAAAGTGAAATCACAGCCTTCACTGTTTATACCCATTTCCATTTGATTTCTCACCTTCAAGCTCTTTAAGCTTTTCCTGCAATCATTAGGAACGTCTCACATATATTTCTCAAAGTAATGAGTGCAACATTAACTCTAAAATTCTACAACAATGTGCATACATAACTACGGGATCAGTGAGCTAATGCGCTGGGAGCATAAGCAACAGTATGCGAGGCTTAGGCGATTCAATAGTAGACCTTTGTTTCAAACTAAAAATACAGTAACTATGTGCACGGCAGATTTAGCAACTACAAGACAAAAACAAAAGGCAAAATCTTACATGTAAAGATGTATTTTCTGAGGTCAAGCTATCACACTTCTCCTGAAGTTGTTTCAATTCTTCTTTAAGTGAACTGTTTTCCTGCTTTAGCAAATCAGCTCGATTGGCTACTTCCTCCCATTCAGCCTGAAGTATGACATCAGTTGTTAGGAAACATATATAATATATCAAAAGGTAAAGAGTAAATTTCCATTAAGTTTTCCACTGAAATATTATCACAATGCATATTTGATGCTGATCCTGTACATCAAACCATAGCATTACTAGGTGTAACCGCGACAGTTTCCAATACCCATAGCAGTAAAGGGAGATATGTTGGTAACTTTGTATACGGTACACTAATAGTGTTATCAGGCTAATAGTGTTATCAGGTTATCAGGAAGAGCAAACAGAAAAACCTAAGACATACCATATACCCTGGGCTTACGATGGACAATAGTATGTAGAAGCCAATTACACCAACTTATGAACCAATCATGCAGGTGGAAGCATCCACCCTCAGGTATTACAGCTAGGGAATGACCAAACAAAGCTGTAGTCAATCTAAACTTGTATTGGGAGGTTGTTGCTAATGCTTTCTTCTATATGCATGACTTCAGAAACAAATACGCAGTGTGTTTGAAGATGTGTCTCAAGTACACTTCTCTTTAGCCCTATGACAAATGTAGGTGCCAATTTTGCGATATGTTATTCAAAGGTGGTCATCTATATTCTCTCTAAGATCCTGGTTCTACAACCACCATCTTAGCCAATATTTGCATACATCTTTGTCATGGATGTCACGGCGTCGCCTTGGCGTCCCGGCGGTGCAGAGGAGACGCCGTGGTGGCTTGCCTCGTCTTGGCCATCTCCGACCGCCTCTCCGCGCTGGCCGCCGGCTACCAGGTACTCCATCTCCCTCCTCCGCTCCCTCCCACCTCCTCTCCCTCCCTCCCGCAGCCCGCCACCACTCCCACGCTCCCACTGCCCCTCACTGCGCCGACCCGCGACCACTCCCTCTCTCGCTCCCGCGCCGCCACTCCCTCCCTCCCGCCGCAGCGCCACTCCTCCGCTTCCTCCTCCCGCGCCTTCACTCCCTCCCGCCACGCCACCACTCCCCTGCTTCCTCTCGCGCCGCCACTCCCTCCCTCCCGCCGCACTGCCACTCCCCTACTTCCGCCTCTGCTTCTTCTTCTTCCTCTGCCGCCACTCCTGAGTCCCCTGCTTCCTTTCTCTGCTTCTGCTTCCCCCCTCTGTAGCTCTGCTTCGGTGCTTCACCCCTCTGCCTTTCTTTTCTCCCTCCCTCTGCTAGACTACAACAGCGCAGCTCTGCTTCCCTCTACTCGCCTTACCTCACCTTGAGGACGACTAGGCGCCCGCCTGGACGCCATGGCGTCATGGAGCTTCTCAGGCGCCGTGGTCGCCAAGCATGCCGTGACAACCTTGATCTTTGTTCTATTAAAATTTTGGTCACACCATCCATAAAAGAGAACTCATTACTACAGAAAAACACCTTCACCACCCTAGGCTCCTAGCAAATTTTGCATGCACACATGCATGCGAAAGATGGTCATGCACAATTAGGTATTATTGTCATCTGCGGTCAATTCAAATAGGTTCAACCACATCCTAATTCACTGCTGTTTAGATTAGGTATAGTTCACTAGTTTCAGAACTTCAGATTGCCCAGGTATGTTACAGCAACTGAACACCAGAGATGGTAGGGGTTATGTGACTTATGTCTTTATACTGGAGAATAGATTTAGTCAATTCTATATTAAGTCAGCCCTGAGTTATCATCCCCATTATCTTATTGTTGTCTTCAACTAGAGAACCATCACCAAGAAGTTATTTTCTCCAACACAACTTGGCCTCTCCTAGATAAGCTGTTAAAAGAAAAAAATGGAGACTACCCAGAAGATACTCAAGCTAACGAATAGATTCCAATAGTTCAATTGAAATGGTACAAAATTTACAGACATGCTTGCGTAATCTTGAGCGGCGAGCTGATTCCCTATTTGATTGCTTCCGTTTTTGTCTCTTCAGTTCCCGCTCATCCTACATTAACAGAAAGCAACCCTTAGAAAAAAGTGCAAGGCACTGTCCTGGAATAAAATAAGACCAGGAGAACCAAACCCTGCATAGTAACAGCAACATACCTGTATGGCCGGATCACTGGGAACAATATCACGTGAATTAGACGAAGGAGCTGACGCTGATGCTGCAATAACTTTACCATGCATGGATACGGAAGTAGGAGCACCCCAGTAATCCATTCCCATGTTTAGACTAGTTGCTGGACCAGCCATGGGAGGGGGAACAGGCCAATATGGCATCATAGGGTTAAGCACAACTGGCCCAGGAGCCGCTTGTGTGGGCTCAACTGCAGAGCTCTGAGCAGTGACTCCTTTATTGCTAGCATCTGGCCGAAAAAGCAATTAGATTTTAGTCATTTCCTAACACATGAGGAAAACTTTTTAAATAATATCTTTATTTTTTATAACAAAAATCAACAGTAGTTCCCCAGTCCCTTTTTCCCCAGTGAGGTACCGAGACAATCAAAGGTTGGTTATAAAAAATATGTGTTTTTTAAATATTATACTAGATGGAGCTTTAAGTCCTACCATTACCCTGGCCATGCTCAGAACCATCCTTTGTCCTTGAACCCTGCAGGAAAATTATTTGTTTATGTTGGTCTTAGGTTAGCTCATGCAGTCATGCTCATGTCCAGCATACAAAACAAGAAAAATGTAGAAGGTAGGATGCATCCATCTAGTTTGTCCGTCAGCTGGCAAGCAGGCTAATCATGTGTTTCGGAGGAGAGTGGAGAACATGGATACATCTAACAAATAAGTGCTTATAACTGCCAAAGATGTGTGCGACAAAAGACTAGATTCCCAAATTATGAAGTATCTTACACAAGAAATTGAGTTCCTAAGGACTTTAGAAGAATGGATTTTTTTTTTCAAAAATCCCAGACCCTCGCCAGAAGTGCAATCTGGCTTGGCTTGTATACAGAACCAGTGTGCAACCCTGCCATATGGGCAAATGGCACCTCTAAGGACTGGATCAGCCCAGTGCAGGTGCCATGCAACAATAGTTAAAAATTGAAACAGCTCAGAGGTTTATTCATGCCAAACAAGACCTTCTATAACAGGGAGAATGGTGAAACAAAAAGCAGAATGTTTTGGAATTTGTACCAAATTACGGACGAACATAAGGAAGTCAAACATCAAAAAGTAATATGATGGAATGACATACACTTTTTGAATTTGTACTGCTTCCATCAGAGTAACTTCTGCTTCCACTCTCACTGCATATCAGATTGTTAGGATTCATCATTTATCCATTAGCATCACATAAAAGGAAGAAAAGGGGTTACCTTTGTGAAGAACCTTCATTGGAGGAGGATGCTAAAGGTTTTGCAGGTGGCTTTTTATTTTTGGTTGTAACTACATCCAGACTACCTAAGCTTCCTTTGGATCTCTTCAGGGGAGTCTTCCGCTTATTTTTGCTCGACTTATCTGTCTCTGTACCGCCAGCACCAGATGTCTAATAACATGATTCAATCACAATCAGATCTACTTTGAGGAGAAAATTGATGGAACAGAGGGAACAAATCAAACAAATGAATGCCTATGTGAACTACGATACTTAAACAATAATAGTATAAGCAACAAATTCGACAGAAAGGTTACGGAAGCTGAAATAAAAGGACACAACAGAAAGACTCAAAGAATAAAATTTTGAAATTTATTAGGTGAAATTTTTGTTGTGTTCTACCAAGCAATAGAGCAGGAAAAGATGCCCATTAACTTACAGGAGTTTGAACTGTCCCATTTGGTGATTGCACAGGATAAGGACTGTATGGGTGTGAACCCTAATGTAGAAACAATTAGAATGTTATTCTTTTGATAAGTACCATATAAAAGCATGATAAAATTACACTGTCAAATAAAATATAAGAGAGTGGACTACCGGTGGCATAGGTGCCTGCTGATATGGTGTGCCTTGGGCATACATCGCTGCATATGGTGGTGGTGTCCCATAATGAGGCATCATCTACCACCAGATGAATTCATAACACATGTTAAAACACTGATTTCCCCAGAGCTTCAGAGGTTGCACTAGCTAATAGCATCCTTCATATAAAACAAAATACTGGCAAACCCTATGACCAAAGGTTAAAAGATCTGCCTAACTCACACTAAAGTTAATGGAATGGCTCATGTTGACATTTGCTCATTAGAATAGCAGAAGTGATAGTAGCCAACCAGTCATCAGTTACAGCCTTATGTCAAAACAACAGTAAATAAACACTACAGCTATAGCGAGAAGTTAAGAGAATGTACCTGTGGACCCCACATGTACGGGTGCCCCTGAGGACTTGGAGCCACAGTTGAATGAAAAAAAGCCGGTGGGGTCATTGGAGCCGTCCCAGCAGCATTATAGTATGCCTACAGATTTATACTAATTGTTATACTAATCAGCATATTATGGGCAAATACTCAGCCGGGCACCGGAGCGTGTGCGCACTGTAGCAACACATTACAGGCTTTGTTATTTAGCAATCTATCTATTAGGTGTATGGTATTATCTATTAGTTATGCAAGTCATTATTAGATTAGATTGTTAGAGATAAGTTTCCTTATAGATTATTTATTAGGGGTCAAGTCGGATCATCCCTATAAAAGAGATAGCATGTATCCATTATCAATCAAGCAAGAAATAAACAAAGCTAGTCCCTAACCGGTTTGCTAAAGATCAAAGCATCCTTGTTCGTCGGAAAGAGTCCCGACCGAGCTTGTAGGGCAATCCCTCGTCTCTCTGGCTAATCAGGCCTCAGAGCCTCACTACCTCGACAAGGAAGAGCCCTGCTGGCGGTTAGATGTGAGCGAGTGCCCTACCTTCGGTTCTTGGACCCGTAACCAACCAACGACCACAACATTTGGTATCAGAGCCACTCATCATGTATTCTGGTGCCGCACAATCTCTCTTGGAGAAGTTGAAGGCTAACAACGGAGAGCAGAAAGTCTTACTCGACAATATGACTATTGTCGATTGGAGCTCCGTTGATCCTTGTCCACGTGAAGCGACGTCGTAATTGTACCCTCTCATCAACATGAGGCCACCAAGGACTTCTACTGCGGCCACCACCGCAGCTCGAGGACGAGCTGCCTCGTCTCGAGGGGTGTAATGTTATGGGCAAATATCAAACCGAGCACCGGAGCGCGTGCGCACTGTAGCGCGCATTACACGTTATTAGGCAAGCTTTGTTATTTAGGAATCTATCTATTAGGTGTATGATATTATCTATTAGTTAGGCAAGTTATTATTACATTAGATTGTTAGAGATAAGTTTACTTATAGATTATTTCTTAGGGGTCAAGTCGGGTCATCCCTATAAAAGGGATAGCATGTATCCATTATCAGTCAAGCAAGAAATAAACAAAGTTAGTCCCTAACCGGTTGGCTAAAGATCAGAACATCCTTGTTCGTCGGGAAGAGTCCCAGCCGAGCTTAGAGGGCGATCCCTCACCTCCCTGGCTAATCAGGCCTCAGAGCCTCACTACCTCGACATGGAAGAGCCCTGCTGGCGGTTAGATGAGAGCGAGTGCCCTACCATCGGTTCTCGGACCCGTATCCAACTAACGACCACAACACAGCATAGTAAATCAATTATAAAGGAATACAGGATAATCTCATTTTATGAACCTGAAACTGAGACCAGTCAGGATATGCTGTAGGCGGATTAGTAGGTGTACCCTGTTCATTCTGAAACAAGTAAAATAAGGTAAGAGGGTGCCACTAATTACTCTTGCAGTTTCAGATTGTTCATACGAACCTGTGTTGCTGACGATTTCTGAGATTTTGACCTAGTGGCCACATCTCCTTTTCCCATTGTTTATTCCTCTCCTCTAGTCCTCTGTTCCTTTCACCTCCTAAGATCCCAAAAGTAGGACAGTGCTTTCACTTTAAAGTAAGACGTAACAACTTCGGTTGATGGCCATATGAAACAAAGCTTAAGTCTGGTCTGAACTACTAAGAAAAAAAAAGTGGAAGCACCATTAAGAGTGGATAAATCCTACACCTTAACATAGCTACCAAGGTCACATTGGGACAGTGCTGACACATCCTCAATAACTGGCAGGAATGGAAAAGTTTGTAACCTACCAGGTTAGATTCACAAAAGGGGCATTACAGTAGCTTTTTAATCAACTACGAAAAACAATAGTTTAGGAAGCAACTATAATGGGAAAAAATGAGGAACCTACTTTGAAATGAGTTTATAGTAAAAAAACCTGATTCTGTCCAATATAACTCAACATTAGAATATTTTATCAGAGGTTAATTTCAACAAGGCTTTGTAGACGTTTTTACTTATTGTTTCGAACTATTGAACTGGAGAAAAGTCAATGCAAACAATAGCAAAACCACAACCACATTGATTTACCCACCCACCTACTCAGACAGACATAGTGGTTTACAAACAAAAAAAAATATTGTTTACCCGATCTAGAAGCGTAATTACCAACCATCATGTTCACTAGGATTACTAGGACTATATTGAAACACAGGTGAGAAGCTTTTGGTGAAACATGATAAAATCCCATTGTGCAGTACAAAGGAAACAGAACATTCACATATGAATTCAAAAGGGATCTTACATCACTTGTATGAATGGTTTCATCTTCAATTATATTTTTCAAAATGCATAAACTAGATCTACCTTAATTTTAATGAAAGTAGAAAACAGATTTCGGCAAGCAAACAGGTCGGATCATGGTGAAACAATTGCATCGAAAGGAGAAATGATTGTTTGTAATTACCATTTACCAGAACATAGGATAACTCAAAAGTGCATCAAATCTCTCAAAAACCAACAAAAATGGCAGAAATCAATCAAGTGCAATGGCGAACATATAAAGAAAAGGTAGCTGCTTCCTACCCACAAGGTACCTTTATTTATTCTTTTATATTCGCTTGGTCAAGGGAGCAGTGGAGTCTCTGAGCTGTCCTGAACGCTGCAGGGAATTTTTTTATTTACTAGCACTGCTGAACGAAAGTAGAAAGAAAGATCATAGAATGTATTGATAACTTTTGCTCAAAAACAGAAGGAAAGAAACATTAATTATAATGTTCTACACAGCAAGCTACAGGGAGAGAGGCACATGAAACATTTGTATCCATTTTATGGTTAAAGGGCTATCGTTAGCATCCAATCAGGTAGCAGCACAATGCACATATCACTGTTAGGTGACTGTCACCACTGACTGGTTGTTTCACACGGTACAAACATGAGAGTCCATGTTTGACGTATTTTAACTTTTAAAACCTCAAGCAAGGATTGGAAAACCGGAACCGGTAGAAATCCCGGTCGGAGGCCCAAAACCGGTTACCGGCCGGTAACCAGAAATCCCGGGAAAAACTCGGTCGAATTTCATCTGAATGCATTTGAATTTGGGATCTACCCATCGGGATTTTGAATTTGAACTTAAATTTGAACATTTACCGGTAAGACCGGTTACCACCGGTAACCGGACGGGTTTTTTATCCCTGACCTCAAGTGCTGGGGGTACAGAATTATATTAGGACCATCATGATGGTGAACTTTAAGAGTGTAAATTATTAGACTTTTCAGTAATTCGCTTAATCACACCCCTACTTACTTTCAAGTAGTCCACTCATGGCAAGGAAATATAGGTACAGTTGCTGATGGTGGTTATTCTAGGTAACAACTTATGGTGCCATCATCGTCCAGCACACCCAGCAAGCTGCATCTAGCATTAAGGTGTCTATCATCAGCTATTAGTAGTAGTTGCTGTCAACACAAGGATCATGGTGATGCCTTTTCTGCTGACTTAATTCCTACAGGGAAAAAAACTTGCCTGTTGCAAACACATAGCCCAATCAGAACAAGAGGAAGAGCCAGGGCACTTGCATCCTTATTAACTCTTTACGCCCCAGTGGGACAATACTCTATATTAGGACTAGATAATTGTTGCCTTAGTTATAACAAAGATAAGGTTATTTATTTAGACAGTTACCATGAGCACATGCACGATACGAGGGATGCTTTTCTCAAACAAAAAGGTCTCTAGCTAAGGAATGCAAACAGTTTTAACGTCTCTTATGAAATAGCAAGAAATAAATGCTTGATGACAATCCATTTGAACCTTCAGCAGTCAGGAGAAGAAACCTTTCAGTCGTTTACTTGTTTATCGAACAATTATATTGGTATGCCAACAGGGCTGGGGTGGGTTCCTAACGGTGGGAGCGCGGGAGCGTGTAGCTCATGACCTGGGTTCGATTCCAGGCAGGAGGGGTTTGTCTACTTTAAAATTGCTCCTCATATTTTCAAATAAGTGTAGTTTCGTATATTAGCACGGTTTCTATTATACATCTTAGACCGTTAAATTTCATAGTAAATGTTAGTAAAATTAAGTGACTAATCTAAATACTCAGTAAAATTAAGTGACTAATCTAAACACTTCTGTGCATATTAGTGGTAAGTATAAAGAATTTGACTAGTCCCATCCTAATATGGTATCCCTTTCGAACGGGGGCACTGACTACTAAGTTCACCGAGTTCCTCAGGCAGAACAGCCACCTTGACTCCTTGAGCAAACCAATTGGGAGAAATTAAATACATAGGCTCGTTGTGACTAACTGCTCAGGTATTCACACAAGATAATCAAGTACTGTAATGGCGATGTTGTCTCAAAGTGATACAGCACTAAACAACACAGTATCTGTAAACCACAGTTTTTTGTGCAGCTGTCATTAAATACTACAGTATGTGAATACCACAGATTTTTACTTTTTTTTGGAAAAACCATGATGCGTTTGGCAATTGCAGTTTTCAGTACGGTACTTGTGTTTTTTTAAGAAAAAAAAGAAACGAAAAATTATGTTAACTAGCCACAGTTAGAAGATTAAAAACAAGCACATGTAATAATACACAATAGCTGTACTTATAAGCCCCCAGTACTTTATATATGGACGATCAAATTTAATAGAGGTTAGCAAATGTCAGCCGATACCATAAATGAAGATGTGCATAATACTGTTTAGCGTATGGTATATATAAGGCATGAACGGGATTTTTTAATATAATTTCAACAAAGTTTCTAGCGTATGTGATTAGGAGCCAAGCGCTGCACTGCGAGCGTGCAGAGAACACGGAAGTTGCGAGACGTCGCTCGGTTTTGAGTAAAAGAGGTCCTGAGTGGATTTTTGTAAAACTCAAAAATACCATGTTACTTGGAATACTACAGTATATAAAACTACATTGTTTGTTGTATCCAAACACCTCAAAGTTTTTTTTTGTACTACGGTATTTAAAAAAAACCCATAGTATTCCCTCGAAACTCCAAAAATACTTTGTATCCAAACAGACCATAAGTGATATGCATCAGAACAAAAACAACCCACGGGACGAAAGGTCAAAGGAGCAACATCGAAATGGCAAATCAACGGATCCTCCTCAGCAATTCCACGCTACAATCCACGAATTGCTCGCGAACACCATACAGATCTAACTAACACCCTCACTGGCTCTGAATTCAGGGGTGGATTTGGAATAGATTGCTCACGGCGAAGAGACAAATCCAAGCAAGTAGGGCTTACCAACAAGCGAAATCAGCCCGCATGGATCTCCACCCCCACGCCAATCCAGCCGAAGGGAGGATTGAGGAGGGGGAGGAGGGAAGAATTCGACGCGGCGTGCTTGCTTCGGTGGGAGGAAGCCCGGAGGCGCTGGATTTGGGAATTTGGGGCGGAGGCGCGGCGCTGGCGCAGGTACGGAGAGGGGAGAGGAAATGGTCTGAACGCACTCCAATCACAACGTCCGACAGAAGAGGCAAAGCGTGGTTTCTTGGTTGTGTATTACTGTATTACTGTATTGGTGCTGTATTTCCTTCTTTTTTTCCCCCATGGGACAGCAAATACCGTAGCAATGACTAACCTTTCCAAGCCTTTTTTTTTAAAGGTTGGCAATGGTCAACTTGTAAGCTGGAAATTATACTTATATAGTATAATTTTGATATGGTCAGTATATATGTTTTAAATATACTATTCGTTAATTTTTTAAAGGATTGATCAACCCTTATGCAAAATTCAGTGACTATGTTAGATCGGATGAAGTACTTGACTAACATCTTGTGTTGATTTATCAGTATAAGGTTCATGTTTTTTTAGACAAAAAAAAATCTTATATGTCACTGAAAGTTCCTTGTTTCTCCCGTCCGCCACTCAAAAAGTTATTATTTGTCTATGCCACTGGATTTCAAATCGTCGCCATTTTTGTTGCCCACTCATGACTTTGTTATTTAATTGGCATGCAAAAAGACGTTTTCGCCCTTCTTCTTTCTCCTCTTCTCTCTTTTCTTGTGGGTCGTCGGATCCGGTACCCTCCCACTCCACTCTCGTCCATAGGAGCAGCATCGTTGATTTGGAAACTCACCACCACCAGTCAACTAGTTGCACTGCACCGCTAACAATGGTGAAGAGCTCGTGGGGCATTGGCAGCTCACCCACTCTTCTGGGTGGCTACCCCAAGTCTAAAACAACCAAAGCACAAAAACTAGTCAGTACTATGCTATTTCTCCCATGAATCCAACATGGAGCTCAAGTCTTCTAGATCAATCAAAGAAGCAAATGTGCAAGAAGCAAGAAGAAATCAATAATAGTAGTGTATTTAATCGTGAGATCTCAAAGAGGCCACTTCCACGGTGCAAATCAAGAATCGAGAAGTGAAGGCCCCGGCCCCCTCCTCCTCCGTGCAGTTGGAGGGAATATCCCCAAGTTCATGCTCACGCCGGACCACACAAGCACACCCAAGAAACACATGGAAAAAAACATATCAACCTCGCAGGGAAAAAGATTTGATTTCTCATCAAGTTAGTCAGAGTCGAGATCCTAAGTTGGATTGATTTGCCTCTAGTAAGATCGAATCGTAGAATCGGCGATTCTACGGAATTGTAAAAATACACATATTTAACATCTATACTATAAGCTTGTATGATTCTTATATGGTTTACCACTTACTTATAACCGAAAAAGGGACAATATACATTTTATCGCACAACAGAAAAGCATAATGGTACTAACATGATAGGTGATATAGTTCTGAACTACAGGAGAACAGTCAATGACCATGACTAGTTTACTATAATTACATAAGAAATGTTCACAACTTTTGTAAATCAATATCTAATTGCAACACTTGTATGTTCCTTAAAAGCAGCTAGACATACTCCAGGAATAAAAATAGCTTATCATTATCAAGCTCAAGATTGCTAACATCATAATATAGATATTTATACTAGCATTACCACAGTGATATAATATTTTGCATGCTCCTTGTTTATTTATAGTTTCATTCTCATAAATTAATATCAATAAATTTTGTTGTAAAACAAAATATCAGCAAACCATGGTCTCTAAAAAATCAACAAAAAATTGTAAAAAAAATTGCTATTTTTTTTTGCCCAAACGATTATACTCTACGATTCGACACGACTATACACGATTCTACTATTTGGATCGCGACTCTACCACGATTCTACCTGATTCTGATTCACGGTGTGATTTGGATCAACAGGCTGTCGTGGGTTCATAGAATCGTAAGACTTTAAGAATAAGATCGCGATTCTAACAACCTTGTTTCTCATGGTATAGGCTAGGGAAATTTGAAATTGACCAAGTAGTAGGGATTTGGCTTACCAAGAAGACCACGAGAAGCAACAAGAATCAGCTTGGACGGACTGCCATGGGGGAGGAGGGGGAGGAGAGATTGGGGCTTTGGAATTGGGGATTCTAGCGGGCTCAATCTCTTGGATATCGTGCTCTCGAGGTGTCAGGAGATGAGATCAATTTGGGGGGTTCGATTCGCTTCCTTTGGTGTACCTTTATATCCTGCGCAGGAGGCGATAAGTGGAACCTCACTGGCTCTCGTCTCAGTGCACGTACACATGGTTGTAAGCCTGTATGTACTCTGTTCCTACATTTGTATTGTAACCTCCTAAATTTTAGGCATAAATTAAAATGAATGAAAATATAAACTTTTTAAAAACTTTTGACACGTCTTATTATCATTTGATTTCTCTGGATTTTCATTCAAGATTTTATTGGATTTTAAAACATAAGCATAAATTTTGGAAATACAAACCTAATGGATAAATAAAACAAATAGAAAAGAAAGTTGATAATTAAAAATCCAAACTTAGCATAATTATACTGAATGTAAAATGAGAAATTAATTAAAGCATGTTTTGCAATTCTTCTCACATCGAATAATAAAGGTACAAACAAACAGAAGCTTGAAATAATTTTAGGGAAAAATATAGTATAAATAAAACCTTAGAAATTTTATAAAATAATCTACACAGTATTAGAAGCCTTCCCTAAAATTCTCATAAATTTCATAGCTAAATTGCTAGGGCGAATTATTTCCCAAACACTCTGAGCCATTTTGACGAATTCTAGAAAACCTAAACCTCATTTTCCTTTTTCCTCTTCCATTGACCTGCGGGCCCCACCAGTAGGCCTTCTTCTCCATGCACATGGCGTAGCGCAGCCCAATGCTAGCTCCGCCCGCGCGCTTGCGCCAGTGCACCACCAGTGCTCACCCCTGGATTTTGACCCACGCCCACAGCTTTCCCTCCCCCTCGTCCGCATCGCCCTCACCTGCCCCGGTCAAGTCACCCATCCCCTCGGCCGCCCATGCCAGTGCGTCATCAGTGTGTCATCGGGACTCACACGCTCCCTCTCGCGCGCTCTCTGCCCCCATCGCCTATTTAAGGCCACCCAGGGCTCGCCAGATTTTCCCCTCCTCGCCATTACCTTCCCCAGCCATTTCCCCTCTTCTCCCCTTCTCAATTGAGCACAACCTGGAGAGAAGAACTCAAGCTCTCGTGTCAGCCACGGTGCCACCATCACCATTGTTGACGCTCAGTGAAGATCTTCCCTCGCCATCTTCGTCATACCATGTTACAACACCCAAGAAATGTTTACCCTCTGCTAATTTGACCTTTCCTCCGCAGGAACCACCGCAATTGGGTTTCTTCCCCAACTCTGGCCGTAAGCAACATTCCAGCCATCGCACGATCTCCGATCTACCCCAACTGAATTCCTCCCTCCTCAACCATCTACTCATCTCCCTCGTGCTTTCCTAGCAACTCGTAGCTTCTCCTTTTGATCAGGTCGTCCTCCCCTCGTCTACCCCATCGCCAACTCGAACATCGTCGTTGGCCATCCACCATGCATCTCTGACCTTCCTCTCCACTTTGGTGAGCACCCTGTGTCTTATAGTCGCTAGTGTGCATGTTATTTGGCAGAGGGTGCCACTGACTCGTTGTTTTGGGCATTTGCCCGACGAACGCCACCACCGCCAAACCCCATCGCACCGCCACTGTGGTTCGCCAGAGTCCTCGACGCCGGCACCTCTAGGATCGCCCTGGCAAGGAGGTTCCATTTTTGGCATCGCCACTGGCCTCCGTGGACCACCCTACCGGTGATAAGCTCAGCCAGCAGCTCCCTGGAACTCTGCTATTTGTCTGAATACGGACAAACACGGTAACATGCTCATTAATTAAGCAAATCATTGTCCTTAGGGTAAACCAATGATTAGAAATCATTTAATTACTGCTAAGTTCAATGACGCGTGGGCCCCAACAATAGTTAATGCAGTGTTAATCTCATTTTTTTATCTGTGAGCAACTAACAGGCGGGCCCGGTGCAATTAATTGCACAGTAAACCACCCCATGAGCCATGCACTGTGCCCGTGGACTCTAGTCCACGCGCTATTCACATGCACCCAGTCACCGACAGCTGGGTCCCACCTGTAAGGAAATAGATTTCCTTTAGGAAAATAAAAAAGAAAATAAAAAAATACTTAAGGAGCCACCTGTCATCCTCCGATACATTTTTGGTTTGAAAATAAATCAAAATAAAAGTAAAAGGCAGTGAGACCCACCTAGAAGAGCGTCGGGACTCAAAAATACAATTCTGGACCATCTATGTACTCTGCACTAGTCCAGGATCACACTAATGCACACAGTGTCAACATAAGTGAATATCGATCCGCACAACACGAATTAATAGATAAATGAATAATTTGAATAACAAATAACTGTTGTGACCTTAAGGTCGAGTTTTACATTTATTAAGCCACACAGGGCAGACAATAGAGAAATAAATAGCAATAACATAATAGAAATAAACTTCAGCGGAATCCCATCAATTCACCACATGCAACTGACTGAGATCAAGACCCTAATGATCGACACCTTCGTAGAATTCCTCCTCAATTGTAGGCGAAGACTCCTCCACTTCTGTTGATTGTTTGAAGCAAGTATGAGTACACAACCGTACTCGCAAGTCATACCATAAAATACAATTTATAGATGATGGCTTATTCCAAAGGAATGGCTTCTGTGGTTCTTTTCCAGAAATGCAACATTTGCAATTGAATACAAACAATAGATTGAAAACATAATTCAAAACAAAAAAACAATATTAAGTTATCATTTGATTTCACAAATACACACAGTCTAAACAAGTTATTCACACAGCCATATGACTTAGATCACACAGCTCCCTTCCCAAATATTTTTATAAAAATCTACCCCTTGTGTGAAATTTCCAAGCATGTCTATGACCGCGGACGCGGCTATTCGAATAGATTGATTTAACACTTTGCAGAGGTTGTACACTTTACCCACAAGATACAATCAGTGTAGCTAGCATTGACCATAACAAAACCTTTCGAAACTTCATCTTAAACATTGACACTCCCGATGCGCTTTACAATCGTCAACTAGATACACACAGCGTTTGGGTACGACACACACCGTTGGATAGGGATGCGGTGAACCGTCCCGCGATGTGACGTATCTTGAAGTCCACACCTCCACCCATCACACAGCTAACCTATAACCTGAGTTGTCAATGGCAAGATTTCATAACCTACTAAGTTAGGCCCGTCCCATACTAGGTATGTGGTTGTACAGTAACGCTCAGTTCAATTGCGCACAAAGTTAAGTCTATAATTGACCAATGCAAGACTTCTAATTTCTAACTAAGTCACACAGATTATCATTCCCAGCACACAGCTCCACCATATCACACAGTATCCACCACTTGCCTTAGTCTAAATATTTTCTCACCCTGTTGATTAAGTGCAACACATGCCATCAACGAATAATAGTACACAGCACACACAGTTTTATCACACAGTTCCATAATCACTTAGTTAAGTTTATAATTGCAACTCACATGAAATGATGACTCGTGGCATGGCTTGTTAGAATTTAATCTTGTCATTAGTGCATATCCATGTTTTTTAATTATGTGCATGCATGTAGCGATCATCAAGTATATAGGATTTTGCTTTTCATAGTAGTGTGTGGTGCCTGAAGAAGCTTGTGGCAGTACGTGAGATGCGTACGCAAGAATGGCAGAGGAGCCGTGCGATGCGGCCAGATGGAAGGCATCATTATCTTGCATGTGTTAGGATTATGTGCATCAGTAGTTAGTAGATGCATGCATGCAGGTGTTGTGCGCCAAGCCGAGTCCAAGGGAAAAGCCACGATGTGAAGTAGTGACTGGTGGAGGTCGTGACTTGCATGCATGGTCTTTGCATGTTGCATTAGTTTAGGAATATAGCATTAGTGTCTCGGCTAAGTGGATGGCCAGGTTCTTATCTCTTGCATGTACTTAGTCTATAAAATAATGGATAAAGGCAAGAGCCAGTTGGTGTCTGCGTCAACAAAAATCAGCTTTCTGTGTGTGTTGTCCATTTGCTCTTGTGTCCAGTAGAGAAAAGAATCAGGCTAGTAAGTGTTTGTGAAAAACACCAAGAGTGAGGAAGTGATTTCCAACAAGAGAGAGAGTGATTCCCAACATTTGGTATCAGAGCAAGGTGATGATGAAGACAATGCCGCGTGGTGACGACTCGATGAGCGGAGACAGTGTGAGTAGTGGCTTGGGCAACTCGACGACGACTACGACGGTGGGGAAGCTTCCATCCCCGATGCTGACAAGGACGAACTACGCGACGTGGGCGATGAGGATGAAGTACCTCCTACGAACCAATGGCGTGTGGGGTGCTATTGATCCTGAGAAGGCGTCCGGGGCTGTTGATGAGAGCAAGGACCAGCTGGCTTTAACGATCATCTCGCAGTCGATCGACGACGAGACGCTGCTGCGAGTTGCTGAGAAGGAGACCGCCTCTGATGTGTGGGCGGCGTTGCGCTCCATGCATGTGGGCAGCGAGCGTGTCCAGGAGGCAAGAATTCAGTCCTTGCGGTCTGATTTTGATAACCTCAAGATGGGTGATGCAGAGTCCGTGGATGATTTCGCGGCGAAGTTTACGGTGCTAGTTGGGCGCATTCGTGAACTTGGAGAAGCGATGGACGAGAAGTACGTCGTGAAGAAGCTGCTGCGAGCCGTCTCCACCAAGTTCGTCAATGTCGCTTCATCGTTGATGTTGTTTAGTGACATCAACAAAATGGCCATGGAGGAGGTCATTGGGTCACTGAAGACCCATGAAGAACTGCTCAAAGGACGAGATGTCCAAACAGATGAGCAACTACTCATGTTAAGAGGACTGGACTCGTCGCGAGGACGAGGTCGCGGCCGTGGACGTGGCGAATGGCGCAAAGATAAAAGTAAGGTACAATGCTACAACTGCGAAGAGTTTGGACATTTTGCTTGGGAATGTCCTGAGAAGAAGAAGAATGAGACTGCACTCCTTGCCGCAGCATCAAGCGATTATGAGCCAGCTCTCCTGTGAGTGGAGACATGATGCCAAGATTAGGGGGGTAATTGTTAGAATTTAATCTTGTCATTAGTGCATATCCATGTTTTTTAATTATGTGCATGCATGTAGCGATCATCAAGTATATAGGATTTTGCTTTTCATAGTAGTGTGTGGTGCCTGAAGAAGCTTGTGGCAGTACGTGAGATGCGTACGCAAGAATGGCGAGGAGCCGTGCGATGCGGCGGATGGAAGGCATCATTATCTTGCATGTGTTAGGATTATGTGCATCAGTAGTTAGTAGATGCATGCATGCAGGTGTTGTGCGCCAATCCGAGTCCAAGGGAAAAGCCACGATGTGAAGTAGTGACTGGTGGAGGTCGTGACTTGCATGCATGGTCTTTGCATGTTGCATTAGTTTAGGAATATAGCATTAGTGTCTCGTCTAAGTGGATGGCCAGGTTCTTATCTCTTGCATGTACTTAGTCTATAAAATAATGGATAAAGGCAAGAGCCAGTTGGTGTCTGCGTCAACAAAAATCAGCTTTCTGTGTGTGTTGTCCAGCCCCTGTTCTTGTGTCCAGTAGAGAAAAGAATCAGGCTAGTAAGTGTTTGTGAAAAACACCAAGAGTGAGGAAGTGATTTCCAACAAGAGAGAGAGTGATTCCCAACATGGCTAAGCAATCTACTCATATCTAACCAACCCACGTTGGTGCTACGATAATACCAACTAATAATGAACCAACCTAGGGTGACAAAAGATCATGTCATAGCAATAGAGAAGGTGGATATAACAATTCGGATTAATAACTAACCCAAAAGCTTTAAAATAAATACTTGAAAAAGAATGCAATGCATTGAAACAAAGTATTTTAAAAACTGGGTTCAATATGATTGAAGGTATAACTTACCTTGGAATAGATCTAGGTACTGATCTTGGTCTCGGGGCACTTCTCCTTCTTCAAGAGTTCCCGAAGAATTAGCGTCTACGCGCAAATAAAACAAATAAATAACAGAGTCAAAACAAACTCTAAAAATTAAATAAAAAATCATAAATAAATATACTCAAATTTATATGAATTTTAAAATTTGAATGGGCTCAATCGGAGTTCGGATGCAAAAGATATGTGCCTTGGAAGTTTAAAATTGCATAAAATACCCTCAATTGGAATTTCCATATTTTTTGAATTATTTTTCACCTGAAAAATAAAATTATGACGTCAGCATGATTTTTGGATTTAAAATAAATCAGAGAAATTCTAACATGTGGGACCCATTTATCAGTCTCACGGCTCACGGTGGACCAAGTCTACCGAGCCACGGGAATTTGGAAGCGGTGGACCGTGCCACGCATGCGCTGATGAAGCAACCAGCACGTAACACGTCGACACTGGCGGTGACATGGCTGCACACGTGGGCGTCCACGTCAGCCCGACAGCGGAGGCGCTCAGAAACCAAGGGTTCTGGCGAACGACGACCGCTCGGCGGCGGTGAGTAGTACCGGCGGGTAGCTGACGTCATTGCTAACCCGATGACGTCCTTACCGATGCTCGGGGATCACGGTAGCAGCCGGCGGCGTGCTCGGAGCGGGGGAGACCTTCGGCTTTTGTTGGACAGAGACTCCGACGACGCTCCGGCAATGAGGACGGGCGCACGAGGTAGCCTGAGCAAAGCTAATCACAATGGTGCGGTCGGCGAGGAAAGGGCGGTAACGACGGTGGCGCAATTCGCGAGAGAAGATCTCAGCCAAAAACCTTAATCTTTGGTTTGCGGTGGCGCTAGGGCTCTTGGGGCGATGAGGGTGGTGGCTCTGGGTTGCGGAGGGCACGCGTGAGGAGGAAGGTGGCGCTGCGAAGACGAAGGCGGTGGGACCCACCTGGCAGCGACACGGGAAGTTGCGGGCGCGGGAGCGCGTTCGGCCGTAGATCGAGGCCACACGTCGACAGATGCGGATGGGAGCGCGCGGAGAGAGAGAGAGAGAGAGAGACCGACAGGTGGGGTCCACCTGTTAGCGGAGCGGCACGGTCTTGTGGCGGCAGGTTACACATTCTTTGGGCCGCAGGGAGTAGTCTTTGGGTTTCGCCCGACATCGTTCGGAAGATTTTAAATAGGTTTTCTATTTTAGAAAATATAGAAAATCCAAATAGCAATTAGAAAATATCAAATGAACTAGGAAAAATTTCAAAAAATTCTAGAAAATATATCTAAGCACATGGAATCCTAATAAAATAGTTTTTACAATTGTTGATGTTGGGATTAATCATATTAAATTATTTTGGTATGAAAGTCTATATTAAGCTTTAAATAAAAATAATAAAATTTTAATAAAAATTCAAATAATGTATTTTCCAACAAGTAACTATTCAAAAGATTTTTAAAACTTAGAAAATTGGGATGTTACAAAGAGGGATATTTCTCTGTCCCTTTTCTTTTTTCTAGAATTTCTAAACCGACTCAAATTCAAACCTTAATAACTTTGGCATACAAACTCCAAATCAAATGATTTTTATCTCTAATTTTGTATAAAATCATAATCTACCTGATTATACAAAGCTATTTTAATTTGGTTACTGTTGGAATTTATTTGCATTATTTAATTTGTTTTCGTCTCTTTTGCAATAGACATTGATTGTTCGAGCGAATACTTCGACAACCAACCATCTTCATATTCAGAACAACAAGAGCAAGGCAAGCATCTCTTTTGATCATGTTGATACTACTATTTTACTTATTGTATTTCTTTTTTGCAAAATCTATTATTGCATGTGTGTATGTTTGATATGAAATTGCTATGCTTGGGAAGTCGGTTGTTGTAAATCCTATTCGATGCATGAATTACCTTGATATGTTGATGTTCTTACTGTTGTAGTCATCAGGTTATGGGTTAGACAATATATAATGTCAAATGAGAGTTTTGAGTGTGAATATCGTACAAATGCTTACTAGAACGATAGTTTTTCTCTAAATGTTATAAAAAGACAATATGGTAAGCATGGATTTGTTAGATTTATTATAAATATCCAAAGAGATGTACCTCTGTTATTTTGTTTAAAATAAAATAAAAAACCAAGTTTTCGACGCAGAACGAGATATAATATATTCTGAGAAGAGCGGGAGAGGAGTCTCACCTGTAGATAGGAGGAGATTCTCGTCCGGGTTAATTAAGGACTGAACGCCGGTATATCCGACCTAAGCGTAAGCGTACAACCATATATGCTGGTATGGTGACGACCTTAACTAATTAAGTTATCGAAAACTAGTCTTGCAGGTAGGTATGTCGTAATAGTACAAGCATGACCAGTTAGGCATGTTCGAAGGGGCTCCCATCACGGAGGCGGTAGGAACAAAGCCTTCCGACACAACTACGAATGCCTCACCAAGACGGTGGTGTCCCCGGGTGAGGTGAGGAATAACATTCACTGGGCTAGTGCAAGGGGTAGGACTAGATGATGTAAATGTTTCGACACGTGCTCTAGACTGTTTACCAAAGGTAGTGAGCGGTGGTATCGACGGGTGCCGAATAAACTAGAGAATTCGTATGATGTGAGTAAATTTGTACCCATCTGCAGAGTGTAAATCTCTTTAAATATCCCTGCTCGCGGTGATGAGCATGCTAAGTATAGTGTTGGCAGGTATAGTCTTTATTTTCTCAAAACCTGTTTCATTGGAAAAACATGGGAATGGTTTGTGATTTATATTGAGTTAACTGTCATGTTTATAGCTGAACACAAATTATTGCTCACAGCCGAGGAGGGTTGCGAGTTGTAGTTATTATTTATTCAATCTCTTACTTACTGTCCTGTATCTATTTAATTGCATTTAAACTTTCATTGCAAATCACTACGTATGGATATTACAAATAAAACTGGCTTAAAGCAAAAGAACTTGTAGAATAGAGCCACATCCTTTGTTAACCTTGCATCTATATAAACTTTGCGATACACTACAAGTCTTGCTGAGTACGCAATGTACTCAATCTTTCTTAAATTGTTGTTCAGAGTACGAGGAAGGGCCAACGCCGGACAACGCTTTCTTCGCACCCAGAACTGGAGGGTTCGGTGACGGGTCTATGTAGCCTTTGTTCCTTGTCGATTGTCTTTGGGTTTTGGATGGGCATACCACTAGAACTTGTTTATTTGCATCACCTTTACTTCCACTTCTATTCTGATACTCTGATAGTACTTGTTTTATTTGGCTGGTCTGCCATTGATGTAATTAATGTAACCACTAAATGTAAGTATTATTTTGTTTTACTTTTTATATGTGAATGTATGGATGTGAATGCCAAATATTGTTAATATGTGTACTAGACACTGGTCATGGAACTAGTACGGTACACACATAAAGTCTTCGAGTATTCCACGACCGATGGTCTGGCATGTATGAAGTAAAAGTACAGAAAAATCATAGTTGATTTATGGTCCCCTCTATGCCTAATCCCAACCTGCATAATGAAATACCCTACTCGTTGCAACGTATGTACGTGTGACACGGGTTAAAATTCACGTTTGGAACCATTGGAGCATAACCATTGTTTACATGTGTAAGCAAATCATGTATATGACTTTAATTTCCCCCAAAATTATATACATGAAACATATATGAACAATCATATACATGAAATGTATACTCCTCTTGGACAATCAAGAGGGCCCCTATGTGGAGAAGTTTCCATTAAACCTTTCAGTGGCACTCTACTTCCTACCTTTCTCTCCACCCCCACCTTGCCATCGGACGGCCCAGATCGGCCTATGTACCGAGGCAACGGTTGGTCTCAAAAAGACATCAAGGAAACAATGACTGTCTCAACTAGACCCTATATGGTAATACCTTCTACGACAACAAGTAATTTTAACCATTGGAGGATGGAGCTACTTCATGGCAAGAAAGTTAGCCTCGAAAGGCTCCCAAGGCAGCTTGTTAGCCCCGGTATACCTTCTGCGATAGGGGTACATAAGGCAAGCATCATTTGCCTCAGAATGTCATATGAGGCGGACTTTGCTATTTCCAAGGCTTATTTTGCATGTCTTCGTTGGTCCTCCATCCTGTAGTGTAGGGCGGAGCTAGAGCTGGGACTTGGGCTGTGCTTTTTCGAGCCGACCCGAAGCCCGGTCGGCACGTCATGGTATAAACATGGTACGACACGGCACGTGGTGGGCTAGGCCGGCACAGCATGAATGACAGGACGGGCTGGGCCTGAGAATGCGGCCCGTTGGGCGGCACGGCATGATACGGTCAGTTGGGTCGTGCTTGGGCCGGTCTAGCATGAAATAGGTCTAACCTTCCCATTCTAGCCCAACCCCCCCTCGGCCTGGTCCAATCACCCCTCTCACACCGGCCTGGCCCAACCAATCACCCCCTTCTGCCACCCCGCCTAGCCCAACATCCCTCCCAGCCTCCCCAACACCTTCTCCCGAGCCACAGCTCCCAAATTCTCAATTCCTAATCACATTCCTTATTTTTCCTCCCTCCAGCTCCAGCCGCCTCCCTCCCCACGCGCTATCGATCGTCGCCCTCCCTCCCTCTCCACCCCACCCACCGCCGGCCGCCCCCTTCCTCCCTCTCTTTAGCCCTCTCCCTCTACCTCCCCACGTGATGCCGCCCTCCCTCTCCCTCCCCACACGCCGCCGTCCTCCAACCTCCTCCTCGTCGCTGTCCTTCTCACCCTCTTCACAAGCGCGCGGCGCGCCCGAGTAGGCGGAGTTCTTCATTGGTGTCCAGGAGAAGGAGCCTATGGCGAGAGCAGAGGGCGTGGATAGCGCACATGTGTCTTTGTCTTTCTAGGCGGCGGCGGTTGTCATCTCCACGAGCGTTTATAATTACTTAAGGCTGGGCTTGGGCTGGCACGGCCCCGGCACGGTGGGCTTTGGGTTGTGCCTGTGCCTAACCGGAGGCGAGACGGGCTGTCACGACACGACGTGATGGGGTGGCCGGGCCGAGCTAGCACGACACGAAGCGGCCCGAAGCACGGACCCAATGCCCACCACTAGGCGGAACCAGTACCAGCTCAAGCATCGGGTAGACGATATCCGTGTAGGGTGCTTGGTCCACACTACTCTAGGTGTTACTAGGTCCTTGTCTTTGATTGCAAACTTCCAATTATGAATAACTACTTGTGCCCCTTTAATCATGCAAAGACAAAATGATCGAAAATCCAACAAGGAGTGACTCTTTGATGGTGACATATCCTGTGCATATATGCACATGAGAGATCATGTTCATCAATCCAACGATCCACGGACGTCCTCGCACCCACCTCCCATTTGCTACCCATTTGCGACCCCCTCCCCCGCCTGAAACCATCGCTTCTCATTTCTCCCTGTCGAATCGTCCTCATCCTCCAACACCTCCCCGCGCCGCCCCTACATCGCCTGCCGCCTCCTGCGTCTCTGCCCTCGCACCTCCGCTGCGTCCTACACCTCCGCCCCTCTGCACCGAGCCGATGCCACCGCCTCCTGTGCCTCCACCCCACACCTCTCCCTGCGCCTCTGCCCCCACACAGAGCCGACGCACCGCCCCTCTGCGTCGAGCCGACGACACCACCTCCTGCACCTCCGCCCCCACACCGAACCAACGCGTCTCCTCCTGCGCGTCCCCCTCCCCTGCACGAAGGTGGCTAAGTAGGACACTACAGTACTGAAGGTTGCATTTTGCGGAAGTCAAATATTGAAGCTTATTCTTTTCTTGAATGTAGTATTCTATAATATTGAATGAAAATTCTGGAGTGCATTGTTCTGTGGTGTTCTGGAGTAAAAAATATTGAATGAAAATTCTGGAGTGCAGTGTTCTGTAGTGGTCTGGAGTCAAAAATATTGAATGAAAATTCTAGAGTGCAGTGTTATGTTGTGTTATGGAGTCAAAAAATCTAGAGTGTAGTGTTCTGTAGTGGTCTGGAGTGTAGTGAATGGTAGTGTTCTGGAGTGGCCTGGAGTAAAAAATTATGGAGTACAGTGAATGGATATGCTTATGTAGAGGTTGGTAGTGAATGTTAATAGTAAATATTATCAAGCATTATCAAATTTATAGTTCTCATTGTCCATAATTTTCTTCTTCTTTATAGCAGTGAATGAGATAGCAATAAGATCTCCATGTCAGGTTTTATTGATGTATGCTACAATATCAGGTTTTCTTGTAATGTCAAAGTTCAGACAACGAAATACAAATTCTAACAGAAGGAGTTTACAATGTTCAGACAACGAAATCACAATCTTGCATTTTAGAAATCACAAATCTGGCACACGCTGTTTGGTTTAAGAGATTACATTGCAAGATTCTTACATTGAGATATTACAGCATGTAAACTTGCAACATCCTTACAACAAAGTTCCCCAATTTTTTTTCAATGGGCACTACTGGCATCAACTGAGTACTGTCAAGACTGAGTACTGACTACTGTCAAGGCTACCAACTGCCATCAAACATTTAAAGTATCAGGATGTTGCTTCCCTTGCTTCCGATGCTTTTTCGCCCAAAATCACAATGTTTCTACCATTGCCTCCAACGAAAACTAGCACACACACTGCCATGATTTCAATTTCAGACATTTCAAGAATTGAAATCATACAAGAATTGAAATATGGCAGCTCATTCACTCATACAAGAATTTAATTCGAACGGACCTCAGTGGGGGAACTTGATGCAGGAAGTGGCGCGTCGGCTCAGTGTGGGGGCGGAGGCGCAGGGGGAGGCGTGGGGATGGAGGTGCAGGAGGCGTCGTCGTTGGCTCGGCGCAGTGGTGCGGTGCGTCGGCTCGATGCGGGGGCGGAGGCACAGGGGAAGGGGCGGAGGGCAAGAGGCGGGGATGGCGCGGGGAGGTGCTGGAGGATGAGGACGATTCGGCGGGGATAAATGAGAAGCAATGGCTTCGGGGGGGGTTGCAAAACAGGTAGCAAGTGGGAGGTGGTGTGAGGACGTCTGTGGATCGCTGGATGGATGGACAAGATCTCTCATGTGTATATGTGCACAGGATATGTTGTCGAACCTGGGAACTAAGGATTCCGAATTCTCTATGTTTCCCACACTAGTCCAGGAATTCTAGTGTACACAGTCCAACAAAAATATCATCACAATCATATCACTCATTTATTCAAGATGAATCAGAGTTTATTACAAAATGGGGACTCGGGCCAATTAAAAATAACATAGCGAAAAGCAAATAAGTAGTAGACCACACGATGCGCCACACGCAATCGTCTGGGGGCGTAGGCCTAAACGTCTGGATCCTCACCGTCTGAATAGAAGTCTTCACCTGAATGAATATTATTCAGTAAGAGTGAGCGCAACTACCGTGCTCGCAAGTTACACCCAACAGAGAAACATGATGTATGCATAAGTAAACAAATGAGGCTGATAGGGTTTATTTGTGTAAAAGTGCATTTTCAGTTTTAAATAACAATACTAAGTTTCAAGGCACATTTTTAATCCATAGTTAGAATCATATTTTAAATTGACAGTTTTATAGTGGATAACCTCTATATGAAACATGGTGATGGATACCCTCCTATCACATGGCTAACCGCCCAATTTTACCACAAGGATTCACCATCCAAAAAGTATTTAATAAAATTATTTTAAAACCAAAAACAAAATCTAACTTAGAGTGGCATTGCTTAGCATGTCCATAACCGTGGACAGGGCTATTCGAATAGTTTTACACTCTGCAGAGGGGGTACAACTTTACCCACACGAGATAATTTGCCTGTTATGTCGGCCAATACATGTTTCCTTAGGCGTGTGACTAAGCAATTATTACAAGGCGTTTCAAATGTTCTACCACACTGCCCATACGCCCGCTAAGGTTTCACTTCTATTGGGTTAACCACCTGCCGGAAGCCCCCTCTTGCGCTAGGTAGGAATAATATTTAACCAACACACATTCAACAAAATGGCACATAAAACAGTGATAAATGACAAATTAATAAGCCTAGTTCTGCCCATACAGAACATGTGGTAGTACGGTGCAGCTTTGTAAAATGCGGCTCAAACGTCAGTCCTTAACTGACTTAGGCGACTTTTCAAAACAACCTCTGGGCTTCAATCCTACCCGGATCGAGCTCGTGCATAAACTTGCACCTACTAACTATCCATTTCGCCCAAGTCCAAACCCATTTATTTATTTTTTATTATTATTCAAAGATATTTGCAAAATCCACACTGACAAAACAATGTCATAAGCTTTTAAATCAATACTTGCTATTTTGGCTAAAATTCCCCAAAAATAAATATTTATGATCTAAGCAATGTCTAAACATATCTTTATTTTTAAATTTTTATTTGACTAAGGTGAGAAGAAAAATAATGATTGAACATACAATATTGTCTATACAAAGAAACTGGATTAACTGAGAATTTAAAACATGAATTTAAAAATATATGAATGAAATTATGCATGCAATAGTAATTTAAAAATGGAATTAAATAACTTTAAATTACTGGGTTCAATATGATCAGTGGTATAACTTGCCTTGCTCGAAGTCTTGGTATGATAACTCTTCGGATGGGTCGAGTTCTCCGGAGATGTCAAAATCTATAGCAAATTCAAATAATAAACAATTATATTCAAATTAACTCAAAATGAAATAATTTTATTTTAGTTAGCTAGATCTTGAATTTATACAAATTTAGAAATTTGATTCATCTAAATCGGAGTTCGTATGAAGAAATACGAGCTCCTGGAAGTTTAAAGCTAAAGAAAATACTAAAATAAGATTTTATTGATTTTCCCAAATTATTTTTCTAAAGGAAATTTGAATTATTGCGCATGCTAACGTCAGTGTACAAAAATTCTAATTTTTGACCGATTTATTTTTCTATTGGAAATGCTTTGAGTCTCTGACATGTGGGCCCACAGTCATAAACTGAGTCCACAAAAGGTCACGAGTCCATGGTGGACTCGGCTCATGCTACAGTGCGGCCATGCGAGTGTGCTGGCGTGAGCGCCACGTGGGCACTGAATCGGCATCTAGGGCCTACAGGGCGCTAAGGTGGCGTCGACGTGGCTGAGCCACGTCGACCTGAGGAGCGGCGGCGCTCTAATGATGGCCTCGCCGGTGCTACGCGCCACGGCGAGGCACGGGATTGGGCGCAAAAGAACGAGGAGGTGATGGGGAATCTGGTGCGCTACCTTACGGCGGAAGGGCGAGGCGGAATAGCCCCAATATTCTTAAGTTGGTTTAGTAGAGCATCTCCTGTTCATGTGTGTAATTTTTGGAAGATTTGTAAACTTTTGTTGTTAATATTAAAGTTCGCTCGGAATTTAAAAACCGGTGTTGAAAATCAAGTTTTCATTTGAAACCAAAAGTGTGTGCGCATAAAATTTTCTGGAAAATAATATATTCAAATACTAGATTATCATATTGAATTAATATGAATTTTACTAAATTTTTAAAGTCAAACTGACCTCACCAAAATTCAAACCAACTTTCAATGGCAGATCTGAAACTGAAATAATTCTGACAACTGGAGAACGAACATTGCACGCAACAAATTTTCATAGGTTCTATTTGAATCTGAGAACAATCACAAAATTTTTTAGTATTTTTAAAATTTATTTACTCTCTTAAATAATTCATTCAAAACTAGAACACCAAGTCAAATATAATTTAAATTTCGAATTTTCCCAATCTTTTGCCACAGCCGACACCACCTTTCTATGTCATTTCTCTCTTCCCAAACCAGCACCCCACTGCCATCTTCCTGTCCCCAATGCCATTTCTCTTTCCCCCCAACCAAAGCAACTCATTGCCATTCTTTTTGCCCAACCGAATGACCACCTCCCCATTGTCCTAGGCCCAGCCGAACCACACAAACCCATTGCCAACTAATTTCTCAACAGAGCACCCTTTGTTGCTTCTTCTTCCTACAACAACACCCCCATTTCTTTCTCTAAAACTAG
The DNA here is from genome assembly GCA_036346395.1 of Hsuehochloa calcarea. NCBI lineage: Eukaryota > Viridiplantae > Streptophyta > Magnoliopsida > Poales > Poaceae > Hsuehochloa > Hsuehochloa calcarea. The sequence goes on from CM070597.1 coordinate 37,864,272, forward strand.
CTCAAGCTCCCATCATTCTCTCCTCCAAATCCAAGCAAGAAACCAAAAATCGCCCCTGCATGCTATACCATCTTGTTGCTCATCACATCACCTTCTCTTTCATCCCAGAACTTTTAGCATGCACAACCACTAGTTCTCCCTACTGCCTTTTTTTTCTTCCCAAACTGAAAACAGAAAAACAGCACCCAAGTTCATTCACTTCTCTCCTCCCAAACACCACCAAGAACCAAAAATCTCTTTATGCATGTTATACTGCTAAGTTCCCCATCACACAAGCTTCCCATCCATACATTTAGATTTCGCATGAAAGTTGGTTTGAATGTTTGCAAGAAGAGAAGAGAGGAAAAGTGAAGGTAGGTTCAGTTTGGTGGCTTTTGTCCGATCTACTTCAAGCTCATGGTCGGATTCTCAAACGTGGTTGGATAGTCTCCAAACTTGGTGAGTTTGTTCTACACTCAGAGAACTTCGTTGTGATCTGTTGGTTTGAAGATTGGTTTAGTTGAGCACCGGATTTGGGAGTAGTTTATTTCGTTCTGTTTGCAGTGAAATCAGATGTGCGCAATCTTGGTGCTTGATCTGGTTGAGGGGTCATATGGTGTCGGATTCAGCTGAATTTTGGATAGTAGGTCGAGGACTCATTGAACTGCCTTCCTGGAAAGTTTCGGACAATTTGAGATAGTGGTTTGGAAGTTATGCACTAGAGACCGAGGTGGACAGAAACACCGCTATTCTGTTTTAGCTTATTTTAGTTACCTCTTGCCAAATGTGGTTATTGTAGATGATGAAGTCAAGTTTATAACTTGATGATTTTGTTACTTCTAGTGAAGAATCCATTGTATCCACTGTTATAAGAGTGGAATAGTGGTCACGGATGAGAGGCTGAGCGGACGCGGAGGAGTTTGGCAACGACAACGACGAGCCCCGTCGTGCCGGCCCGGCGCGCTTAGGTGATAATCCCGTCTTTAACAATTAATCGATTTCTTAGTGTGTGTGACGTGTAGGACAAACCTGTCATAGACCGTGGCTAGGATCACCTCGTTATAAAAAGTAATTAATTAATTCTGAAAATCCAAAATTAATTATTTTACAACATGAAATTGGTTTAAGCTTGATAAATTCATAACTAATTTAATTTAACTCCAAATTAAGTGAAACCAATTTTATTGGTTTCCTTTTTTGTGTTATTTAACTTGGATTAGGTTTTGAATATGTTTTTGTCACGGAAAATTTCAAAATTGAAATTAAATTCAGGAAAGAATTATCTTTACACTAGACATTGAATTAACTTAAAAAATTCATAGAAAATTCATTTGAACTCCAAATGGGATGAATCCAATTGGGTTATTCCTAAAATGTTATTACATTTCCATTTTTGTAGTTTTCATATCCACTTCTATCCTATAAATTTTTGTCAAAATGGTAAATTCGGGACAGTGGGCTAACATTCGTCCTTTTCTTATTTCCGATTTTTAAACGGCTATAACTTTCACATACAAACTCCAAATGGAATAATTCTTTCACCTAAATTAATATAAAATCATGCTCTACCTACTGTATAAATTTCATGCATTTTAGATGATATTGTATTTTTTGGATGTTTTCGGTGTTATTGTTCTTATTCGTTGTTTTCGTTTGCTTGATAGCGGTCGACGATTCGAGTGTGATCGAGTGATATATATATATATATATATATATATATATATATATATATATATATATATATATCACCCAGGCAAGCAGATCTTCCTTTGATGCATGTTGAATTCCTATTACTTTCAAAAATGTATATATGTTGTTTTTAAGTATTCTATGCATTGCTTAATTTCAAGTACTTGTATGTCAAATGGGTAGTGTAGTTATATCCACTTGCTGCATTGGCCTTCCTTTGAATGTTGATTACCCTTTTACCTTGAATGATTAAGGATATATGTTATATGAGAATGTTTGCTAATTTGTAGCACGTTGCTTAGCCATGTAGTAGTTGTAGTCGAAAATGGTTGATGGAGCTACTTCATCAACCGATGGATTGAATTGAATCTTGATTAAATTTGAGGATTATTATGGATTGAATTATGTTGGATTTTAGGAAAATGTTCGGATTATCGAGTCTGGTTATTGTGGACTTGTTGGGTAGTGGTTTTTGTGTGTTGGACTTGGAGGGCTGATAGAGTGATGAAGGGAGTGGTCCCGGATTCATGTAGCCCCGTCTGTGTATTTGAGGACCGGTCTGTGATGTGATGAACCAAGTCTTACGTACAACCATACGCCGGGATAATGGCGAAGGCTTGGCTAACTAATTTATTGTGTGTTAGCTATCAGAACATAATTGGGTTGACAACTTTTATGGTTCTGTTTTATTGTTGTGTTGTCAATCTAGTGGGGGTGTGTTAAGCGTTTTCTTACTTGCCCTTAAGGGTCTTTTTGCGTATTCCCGTTAGCTGCGCAACGGACTTACTTACACAACGGGGTTCACCTGTGGTTCTAGGCGACCGACAGTCTGCCATGGGATTCTGTTCCTCGGGTGGTTTGATAGTTAGGACATGGTATTGTAACGGCCTCGTTATGATATCTCAGTCACACTACTAAGGAAGAGTGCAATGGCCTACATTACGAGATATTCATATCGTGTGGGGAAAGCTATACACCTCTGCAGAGTTTAAATAAATCTATTCGAATAGCCGTGTCCCCGGTTATGGACATCACTTGTGGGAAAGCATGCACAATTAGCTTATGGGAACTTTGGTTTGGGTTATGGTTGAAAATGTTATGTCATTATGTTAATTTGTTCAGATCTGAAATTGTTATTCACAAACAGGATGCTCGCATGTTGATTTTGTTAAAGATTGATTTGTGTCACGAACGGGAAGTTCGTGTGTTGACTATGGTTGGAGTTCCTAATATTGTTGATCATAAATTGGTATTACCCACTATTATATAAAGTTTCTAAATGTTTCACAAATGACAAGTTGAATCTATATCATTTATCTCAAATGAAAAACTCGCTTTATGCTAAAAATGAGCCATGTATGTCTATCCTTTGACACTTGAATGCATTTAATATATGTTGTTATTCGTAAGTCTTGCGAGTACGTTTTTGTACTCAACTGCCTTGCCTATGTTGCGGGTGCGAAGTCATTCAAATTGGGTTAAGTACTTCTGATGCTACGACTTTAACTCCAGTTGGTTGCTTATGGGTTATGGGCATGCCAACTCGGTTTTGCTCTTTCATTTTTTTTAATCTTTCGCTGCGATTTATTTGAGTTATATTTAAATTTGGTTGGTCGGCACTCTTATACAAACTTGTACCTTAAGGTTCTATTTAATGATGTTGTAATAGCGATTCTATTATTTTGTACATTGTGTATGGATGTGAATGCAATGTTGTGTTAGAATATGTGCATGTTAGCTACTAATCCTTATGAGCTAACATGAGACACATATCCGGACACTCGGAATCGTATTCGTCTCTCGTTAAGTATTACGTTTTCGGCGTAATTACTTTGCTTGAAACGGATCCGATCTCGTGGTCTTACAGTCGCTAATATTACAAGCAACAATATTGACAAACGAGACCAACGACGCCTGTAGCTAATAAAGAGGCCATGTGTGTAACAGCCCAATTTTAACCAAATTTAAATTTTGTATGGATTTCTTGAATTTCAAAAACTTTAGTTGTATTTCAATATTTTCAAAAGGGTGCGCTAGTTATTAGTTTCCAAGAGCAGTCCAAATACCAGGGAGCGACTACTCCATCCTTCTCCTCGGTGCAACCGTAGGGCATCCGCTTTGGGCGCACGCAGCTCCCCCATTCCCAAGTTCATGCTCACGCCGGACCACGCTGGCATCAGGCAGACCATGGTGGGCTCTTGGCACACAGTTCACCTTCCTCCATTGCTATACTTCGTTGCATAAAAGTAAGCAAATCCACTAAATTATTGTAGACCAACCAATAAAATATGTCAAACATTTCCGCTTTACAAAGGCTTTTCTCGATACGTTAGCAAAACTATCTCGGCTTAAATATTTGTTCTATGATTATGTAGCATATAAATTTATTTGAAATTATTGCCTTCTTGGCACGCCTTGTATCTTCCCTTAATCTCGTTTAGCTCATGTATCGACCTTGTCTACAAAGCAAAGCACTTCCCGAGGCTGTTTGCAGTGGTAGAGCCTCGGCCCAAAACTCAAGAGTTATAAGTCTATAACTAACATCAAATACTATCAACACTGAAGTATAACAAAAGTACAACACAAATGCACAATCAAAATAAAATTTGATTTCGATGTTTAACGATACGATAAAATAGATAAAACATAGCAAAAAAGAGAGAATATAACATACCACTAGCACGAGCTAATTTTTGCTTAATTAACAAAGATTTGCATCATTTGATCCTATCATATCTTCATCAACAATAGTACGAGAACCTGAACCTACAAAGATAAAATTGTATATGTAAATCAGGGACACAAGACCACAATGTTATTTTTAATGCAAATTACGAAATAATGTCAGTTACTGCCTCCCGTTCCTATTGTTTCCGGAGTTTGATTGGATTGAGATGGAAAATAAGATGCCAATGTCTTGGTCGTCTTCATCATGTATTTCTAATTCTAGTACATCAAATATTCAAATAGAAAGTTAATACATTGTCATACACTCATACTGTCATATACTCATATGTCATACATTGAATGATTGAATCATACTCATAAGTCATAACTTCATAAATCATGTCATAACTAATTAACTCATTTACTCATATACTGTCATACACAGATACACTCATACTGTTATAGTGTCATATACTCATATGTGACATGTCATACATTGAATGATTGAATCATACTCATAAATCATAACTAATTAACTCATTTACTCAGTCATTCAAGCCAAAGTGTTATTCTAAAGCACTAAGTACTTAAGTAACTCATTTACAGATTTACTCATACTGTCATTTACTCATAGTCAGATAGTCTCATACTGTCACTCATAAACTCATACCATGATACAAGCCATACACTCATACAAGCCAGCCAAAGTGTTATTCCAAATTACCTCACCACTCACCAGTCACCAAATCACCACAATTCAGCACTTCAGCCAAATGAGACCGACCAGCGGCCAGTAGGGATGAAAACGGATCGGATAGTTTCCGATCGATCCGGACGAAAACGGATTCGGATTGTCTCGGATCGGATATTTCTCGGATAATTTTCGGATCGGATACGGATTCGGATTTTTTGTCGAATACGGTAGGCATGCTATCCGTGGATACGGATACGGACACGGATTATCCGGATAAGACAAGTCCGGATATCCGGATTTCGGCCCAATAGAAAAGATTTCAGCCCAAAAGGGAAAATAAGATTTTAATTGATTTTCGAATTTCAGAAAATGCAACAAATCAAATAGCCTTTTAGAAAATAGCAAATAGAGTTAAAAAAATTCTAGAAAAAATCATAAAAATTCCTTAAATTATATTGAACTTAATAAAATTAATTCCAAGTTAAAGTTAGTTTTATTTTTGCACATAAATTATTTTTAATTTCAAAAATATGAACAACCTTTTAAAATCCGAAAATTCAAGAAATTAACTATTATTTTTTCATTTTCACTTTAAATACAATAAAATCCAGAAATCTCAATAATTTTTTTGACATTGAAAACTAGGAAATTAAATAATTGACTTTATTTCATTTATTTTTCTTTTAACCGAGAAAACTCTTTTAAATCTCAAAAATCCAATAAACTAATAACTTTATTAATTTTATTTTTGGTAACATACTTTGAGATGTTACAGTCATTTACGATAGATTAACTATCTAGCCTCATCAATGTTAGTGTGAACTAAGTTTTATGTATGTGATAAGCTAAGTGTAAATGTGTGATGACTTGTGACTTTGTGAGTTCGACTTATAAGCTAAATATGGTAAACTAAGTGTTATGTTTATGATGAACTAGTCAATGCAACTTGTTAGTGCAATGTTATGCGTGGTTCTTGAAAAATATGAATAATTCATGAATGTGTTGCATCAAATGAACTACTTATATGTTTTCGTTAATTCGCATACAATTTAAGGGGTTTTCATGTTCAAAATAATCCGCGATCGTATTCGCTTCAATTCAGTATTCGCCTGTATTCGTATTCGATATTATTCAGATCCGTATTCAGATCCGAGTATCCGTATTCATATCCGGATCCAAAAAAATATGAAAACAAATATGACAGAGCCATTATCCGTCCGTATCCGATCCGTTTCACCTAGCGGCTAGAGCCCAGAGGGCGAGCCGCACCAGAGGCCGAGGCGCCAGCCGAGCCGAGCCGAACGGCCGAACGGATGAGGCGGAGCCGAGGCTAATGAGCAGATGAGGCCCAACGGCCGAGGCGCCGAGCCGCGAGCCGGAGCAGATGGCGCGCAGCGCGAAGCGGCGGGCGCCGGCCGCACATGACGGGAGCGGCGACATTCTGACACGCAGACAAGGACCTCAACGCGCAGATCTGGACTCGCGAGTGGCGAGGAGCTGGAACCTCGACGCCGGCGAGGAGCTCGAGACGCCGGCGAGGCTGCCGGAACCGAGCGGCCGGGCGCTGGGCGCAGATCTGGCGCTAGAAGGGAGGCGCCGGGCGGGAGGCCGAGGCCGCCGGGAAAATAGGCGGCCAAGGGGGGCTGGGGCCGGGCGTGGGGCCGGGAGAAGCGGGCGGGGAGAAATGGGGCGGCCGAGCGAGGCCGGGGGGGGAGAAATGTGGTGCGGCCAGGTGGATTACACACTCGGTGGTCGCCGGCGATGGGAGCCGGGGCGGTGTTGGTGTGCTCACTCGGTGGTCGCCGGCGCAGATTTGGGCGCTAGAAGGGGCGCCGGGCGGGGAGTGGGAGCCAGGAGAACGAGGTGGGGAGAATGGGGGGCCGGGCGGGGAAGCCGGGAGGCGGGAGAAATGGGGTGCGGCCGAGGCGGATTGCACACTCGATGGTTGCAGACGGTGGGAGCTGGGGCGGGTCGGTGTGCTCACTCGGTGGTTCGGCCTTGATCTGGGAGCTAGAAGGGAGGCGTCGGGGTGGGATTCGGCACCAGGAGAAATGGGGCGGCAGCGGGGCCGGGGAGAACGGGACGGGGAGAAATGGGGAGCGCCAGCGGCCGGGCGGGAACGGAGGGCACCGCGCGGGAGAAATGGAGGGCGCGGGGAACGGAGGCGCCGGCGGGGAGAAATGGAGGCGGGGAGCGAGGGGACGGGACGGGCGTTGGGAATTTGGGGCGGGGGGCAGGGGAGTCGGGTGGGCCGCCGGGAGGAGTCAGGTGGGGGGAGCCTGGGTCGGCCGTCTTGGGCTGGCCTGTAAGGCTCGGGCCTTTTACTGTGTATAATTTTTTTTGTATACATCTTCAAAAAAATCCCATTAGAATTTTCTTTGGGCCTCGGGCCGTTGCCCAACCGGCCCGAGGCCCATATCCGCCCCTGGCTGTTTGTTCTGACGATCCCGACCAGCATGGTGCTTTTAGTTTGATGCATCACAGACACAGCTACACCACAATCTGCACTGGCGCTCGGCTGAACTTTCCGTGCACCACGGCGATGAGAGCTGGCAAAACGGGTCGTGCCTGTCAGGCCAGTTTGAGGCGCGATACTGTAGGCCCAGTCTAAGTACGGCACGGCATGACCCGCACTATTCGTGGGCCGTGCTGGCCCGGCACGACGGGTCATGCCGTACTTGGGCCGCTTGTTGGATCCGGATTTCACAAATCTAAATTCTCTATGAAAACACTGTATTATTTTCTAGATCAGAAGATAGCACTTACAGATACATCACTGAATCATCACGATGCAAACTGAACCAAATATTATATTAGAAACGCCAGAGTCACATAGACCACGTCGGGTCGAGCTTTACAATAAGGGCCGAACAGGCCAAATGATTATATTACAAAAGTAGCGGAAACAACAGCGAAAGCAAAAGGGATAGAGCACAAAATTAATTCCAAGTTAAAGTTAGTTTTTATTTTTGCACATAAATTATTTTTAATTTAGAAAATATGAACAACCTTTTAAAATCCGAAAAATTCAAGAAATTAACTATTATTTTTCATTTTCACTTTAAATACAATAAAATCCCAGAAATCTCAATAATTTTTTTGACATTGAAAACTAGGAAATTAAATAATTGACTTTATTTCATTTATTTTTCTTTTAACCGAGAAAACTCTTTTAAATCTCAAAAATCCAATAAACTAATAACTTTATTAATTTTATTTTGGTAACATACTTTGAGATGTTACAGTCATTTACGATAGATTAACTATCTAGCCTCATCAATGTTAGTGTGAACTAAGTTTTATGTATGTGATAAGCTAAGTGTAAATGTGTGATGACTTGTGACTTTGTGAGTTCGACTTATAAGCTAAATATGGTAAACTAAGTGTTATGTTTATGATGAACTAGTCAATGCAACTTGTTAGTGCCAATGTTATGCGTGGTTCTTGAAAATATGAATAATTCATGAATGTGTTGCATCAAATGAACTACTTATATGTTTCGTTAATTTACGCATACAATTTAAGGGTTTTCATGTTAGAAAATAATCCGCGATCGTATTCGTTTCAATTCAGATTCGCCGTATTCGTATTCGATATTATTCAGATCCGTATTCGTATCCGAGTATCCGTATTCATATCCGGATCCAAAAAAATATGAAAACAAATATGATGAGCCATTATCCGTCCGTATCCGATCCGTTTCACCCCTAGCGGCTAGAGCCAGAGGGCGAGCCGCACCGCAGAGGCCGAGGCGCCGAGCCGAGCCGGAGCCGAACGGCCGAACGGATGAGGCGGAGCCGAGCCAGTGGAGCGATGAGGCCCAACGGCCGAGGCGCCGAGCCGAGCCGAGCAGATGAGGCGCCGGCCGCATGATGACAGCGGCGCGGCGCACGACGGGAGCGGCGACACGCCGACGCGCCGAGCAAGGACCTCAAACGCGCATATCTGGACTCGCGAGTGGCGAGGAGCTGGAACCTCGACGCCGCGAGGAGCCGGAACCGAGCGGCCGGGCGCCGGGCGCAGATCTAGGCGCTAGAAGGAGGCGCCGGCGGGAGGAGCCGACCGCCGGGGAGAAATGGGGCGCCAGGCGGGAGCTGGGCCCGGGCGTGGGAGCCGGGAGAATCAGGGCGGGAGAAATGGGGCGCCGAGCGGGAAGCCGGAGGGGGAGAAATGTGGTGCGGCCGAGGTGGATTGCACACCGGTGGTCGCCGGCAGCGGGGCTGGGGCCGGTGTTGGTGTGCTCACTGGTCGCCGGCGCAGATTTGGGCGCTAGAGGGGCGGGGCGGGGGGGAGTGGGAGCCAGGAGAACGAGGCTGGGGAGAAATGGGGCGGCCAAGCGGGGGAAGCCGGGAGGCGGGAGAAATGGGTGCGCCGAGGCGGATTGCACACCTCGCTGGTTGCAGACGGTGGGAGCTGGGGCCGGGTCGGTGTGCTCACTGGTTGGTTCCGGCGCAGATCCGGGAGCTAGAAGGGGCGGCGCGGGGGGGGATTGGGCACCAGGAGAAATGGGGCGGCCAGCGGGGAGCGGGAGAACGGGACGGGAGAATGGGAGCGCCAGCGGCCGGCGGGAACGGAGGGCACCGGGCGCGGGAGAAATGGAGGGGCGGGCGGGGCAACGGAGGGCGCCGGGCGGGGGAGAAATGGAGGGGCGGGGGGAGCGAGGGGACGGGGGACGGGGGCGTTGGGAATTTGGGGCGGGGTGGGCGCGGGAGTCGGGGGCAGCGGAGGAGTCAGTGGGGAGCCTGGGTCGGCCGTCTTGGGCTGGCCTGTAAGGCTCGTGCCTTTTACTGTGTATAATTTTTTTTGTATACATCTTCAAAAAAATCCCATTAGAATTTTCTTTGGGCCTCGGGCCGTTGCCCAACCGGCCCGAGGCCCATATCCACCCCTGGCTGTTTGGTCTGACGATCCCGACCAGCATGGTGCTTTTAGTTTGATGCATCACAGACACAGCTACACCACAATCTGCACTGGCGCTCGGCTGAACTTTCCGTGCACCACGGCGATGAGAGCTGGCAAAACGGGTCGTGCTCGCCGAAGCCGCTTTGAGGCGCGATCATCAGAGGCCCGATCTAAATGCGGCAGACGGCATGACCCGCACTATTCGTGGGCTGTGCTGGCCCGGCACGACGGTTCATGCCGTACTTGGGCCGCTTGTTGGATCCGGATTTCACAAATCTAAATTCTCTATGAAAACACTGTGTTATTTTCTAGATCAGAAGATAGCACTTACAGATACATCACTGAATCATTTCATACACGATGCAAACTGAACCAAATATTATATTACAAACGCCAGAGTCACATAGACCACGTCGGGTCGAGCTTTACAATAAGGGCCGAACAGGCCAAATGATTATATTACAAAAGTAGCGGAAACAACAGCGAAAGCAAAAGGGATAGAGCACATCTCACAACAGGCAACCGATTGGGGAAACCCGTGTGCGTCCGACATTAACCAAAAACTTGCATAATATTGGATGCACGCAAGCACCGTCGGAGTCAGCTAGACTGATACAAGACCTAGACTAAAAGAACTAAACTACTCTTCAGCATCTCCTGAGCCTCCAACTTTGGATCCTCGTAGTAGGCATAATGTCCTTGATTTCCTACTTCTGAGGTTTGGGGGAAAGAGCGAGGATGAGCACAACATCCGTGCTCGTGAGCTAACACACATGATGCAGTAATAATACATACAAGGCTTAACAAGGATGGCTCGTGTTCTTTTATTTGCTAAAAGCAATATTTTCAATTACCATATTTAGAAATTTCCTATGACTTAGCAATTTAACCCAAGCTCATTTTATTAAAGAGATATTGTGCAATATTTATAACGGCGAAGGTTACCTCCACCTATGCTTAAATTTTGATTGGAGTCACCTCCACTTATTAACATCAATAGGTATGACGACTTAGAAAAAATCCAAATCACAGACTAGGTGGGCCCGACACACTTTTCTCCCCTCCACAAGGTTTTATAAATAGAACTAACTCAAGTAAGCTCACATGTCTGCCTTTGACCGTAGGAACATTTGTTTAAACAGTTTAGACTCTACAGAGGTTGTACACTATACACACAAGAGACAATCAACTCGTTGCCCCATATGATTCTTTGGTCATGTAGTTGAGAGATCATCACAATAACCTTTCAAGTTATCTCACCCCTTCCGTCATCTCACCCATATGGGTTGCTCCCACTTGCGGTGGGTTCCATAAGTTGTGCGGGATGTTCACCACAACACTAACGTAGATGGACTACGACGTTCCACAACGACTAGCGCAGCTGACAACTTCACCATCAGTGTCCCATTCAAGCTCACGCTTGACTACTTCACTCCTCCACCAGTGAGGTGACTTTTAGGGTCCAATAAATTTACCATGCCAAGTTGTACTTTACAAACTTGTGGTTGTACTTGTTTTACAACGGGAGTTCATGACAAGGTTAAGTTCTTAAGCCATCTGGACGATTCATACAATATACCAACCACTCTCGTGCTCCGACGGCACCCACCACCACACCATCCGCCCAGATATCGTAACAACAATTTATTCGGGTTTTTGAGGAGCAAAATACATTATCTCAACATTCCAGTCATTTACCCACAAAGACTGCCCAAATCCACTTCCATGACTAAAATGTGATGATTAGGGCGTTTAATGCTCTAATACTTAAGCAAGACTAGTATGTTGCTTAAGTATACCCTAAAGCCAATATAGTTACCATGTAGTTACTAGGGTGACAAGGATTACGGGGTTCAACTGTCAAAGGATGGGATATTAATATTTAATTACCAAGTTGGTATTTAACTACCTTAAGATTTAACATACATTTGCATAAAAAATTAAAGCATACAATTTGGTATTTTAAAAGAATATAATTTGCATAAAATGTAGGCTAAAAATGATCAAAGTATTGACTTGTCTAAATTGAAGATAAGATATTTTTGGAAGTCTCGTGCTCGATCAAACTGGAGATCTCCCGCTTCTCCGAACTCTACTCGGACGAATGTACTGGAAAAAAAACAAACAAGTAAAGAGAACAAATAAATACATAAGAAATAGAAAATGAACTCCAAATTAAACAAGACCATTGCCATTAGCAAGATCTTTAATTTTGACAAATTTAGAGAAAAAAATTCACTTAAATCGGAGTTATAACGGAGGAGAATGGAGCTTTCGAAGTTTGGATTCGAATTAAATCATGGGAAACAAAAAGAAGAGAGAGAAATGACCCACTAACATCCGGGCCCCACTGAACAGTGGTATGGCTCACGTGTACAGTGCATGGACAGGTAGGTCACCATGCACTGTGCACCGGTCAAAGGGCACTACTATACAAGGGGCCCACTTGTCGGTCAAAAGGGGGGGTGAAACCGAGGATTAATGTTGGCATTTACTGTGCTTGGGGCCGCCAGTCAGTGTCTCAAGGCGGTGGTTAAAGCGTCATTTAAACCGGCTAATAATCACTTAGCCTTATTGACTGACAGGGATGTGGGGGATTAAATAGCGCACATTGCGGTCCAGGCTCCGACAGAGCAGAGAAGGCGGGGCATGCGCGGGGCTGGCTCGGCATCGGCGAAGGAGGGCTCGGCGGCTCTGGGAAGTGACCAAAATGGGTTGCTCGTCACACGGAGAAGGTAGTGACGGTGGTGGCGACGCCAGAGCGGTGGCGTGACAACAGGAGGCGGTGGCGACGCGACGACCAAAATACGACAAAGTTGTTCTAGCGGCGCTCGACGAAAAATGGTGCGAGCACAGGTAGGGGGGTCTTAGAGGAATTACCAAGCCAAGAATGAGCGCCGAAGATGGTCGGGCGGAGGAGACCGACGACGAGGAGGGTTCGGCCAGAGGCGACGAAGAAGACCAAATCCGGACGTTCCTGCGTTTCAAATCCAAAATAGGTTTAGGGGAAAGCTTCAAGGATTACCAAGACACAAAGTGACGCGAAAGAAAGAGGAGGAAGACCACTGGAACGACGAATCGACGGCGAGGCGGTGGGACCGAAAAAGGGGAGCTCAGGCTATTCTTTGAGTGGACTTACCGAAGGCGAGGGGGCGAAGCGGGGGACGATGAGGGGGAGGTCCCGGCCTCTTATGGCTCCAGGAGGGAAGGAAAAGCTAGTGGGGGGCAGGCGAAGGCGCACGGTCTCGAGGCGACTCTTGCTTGGAGATGACCGGACGAGGGCGAGCTGGTGGCAGCAAGGGGGGTTGGTGCTCTGCACTCACAAGGCGAAGACTTGCGCGGCGAGAGCAGGTGGGAGCGGCCAGGTGATGGGACAAGGCGGGAATGGCTCTGGCACATGCACAACGCTGGTGACGCAGCCGACTGTCAAACCTAGGAGTAACACCCCCAAATTCTTTGTGTATTTTTGAACTAATCCCATGATAAGTAGCTAGTTTACACGATAAACAAATATGGTAACATCTATAAATCGCACAACTTTATTAATAAATATCAGAGTTTATTACAAAAGAGGCTTACAAGCCAACAATAAAAGAACATTGCATAAGACGAAGAAGAAGTAGTAGAGTCCAGCTGATCTGCCACAGACAATCAACTGGGTAGCAGCCTAATCGTCGAGATCCACACCGGTAGCGAAATCCTTCTCCTCTGAATTTTTTTTGCATTAAGCAAGAGTGAGCACAAACAACTGTGCTCCGCAAGTTACAACCAAAAACAGATGATAATGCATGCAAGGATATATCAAATGAATATTTATTGGTTGAATTTGTATAAAGCAATGTTTTCTTTAAATATTCGTACTAAGTTTCAAAGAAGTTATTCTATAACTAAAATTCATTTTATAAATTCTCAAGTTTTATAGTAGGATAACTTCCATATGAAATATGGTGATGCATATCTTCGTATCACATGGTTAATCACCCAATTTCCCAATTGGATAAACTATCCAAAATCATTTATTAAAATATTTTGAAATCAAAACCAAGTCTAACTTTGAGTGGCTATTCAAATAGTTTTACAATCAGCAGAGGTTCTAAAATTTTACCTACAAGAAGTAATTTACTTAACATGTCAGCCAATACACGATTATGTAGACGTGCGACTAAGCAATTATCACTAGGACTTTACAATGCTCTACCCCAAGGTTATTATACCCGCTAAGATTTCACCTCTATTGGGTTAACCACCCGCCAGAAGCCCCCTCTTGAGCCAAGTGGAACTACTATCTAACCGACACCCGCACATCAACATGGCATAAACAACGATGAGATATTACAAATTATTTAACCTAGTCTTGCCCATACAGGACATGTGGTGGTACGGTAAAGCTTAAAAAGATGATGCTTGCAGACCGGTTCTTAACCAATTTAGGCAACATCCTAAATAACCCCTGGACCTCAACCAATTCCGAATTGAGTCCGTGCATAAACCTGCACCCACTAATTATCCATTTCGCCTAAGTCCAAACTAAATTATTTTATTTTATTTTTTAAAATATTTTATAAACCCCCATGACACACCAATGCCATGGATACAATTTAAACAACATTTGATTTTTAGCTAAAATTCCCCAAATCAAATATTTCAAGTCTAAGCATGGCTAAGCATATTTTTTTTCCAAAATGTTATAGTTCATACTACTGCACAAACTATATTTTTATCTAAGGTGTCAAGGTATGTTTGATTCAATGTCAAGAATGATTGTACAAAGGATTTATGCATAACTATAATTTAAAACATGAATTTAAATATCTGGATATAAATAAGCATACAATAATAATTTAAAATAGACTTTAAATAATTTAGAATAATGGGCTCAAATATGATCAAAGATGTAACATGCCTTGCTCAATTAGTTGATGTTCTTAAACGATGTCGAAATCCAGTTCTCCGAAGTCATCGAAATCTATATGCGAAAATGAGCTAAATTGAAATAACATTCAAATAAAATTTAAATAAACTCCAAATAAAATAAATTAAGTTCTGGGAGATAGATATTGAATTTATATGAATTTAGGAATAATAATCGACGAAATCAGAGTTCGTATGAAGTTGAACGAATTTCTAGAAGTTTGAAGTCATAAGAAATGATAGAATTCCGAAAATACTGGTCGGAAGGAGTTTTCGACTACCTGGTCGAAGGACGTTCGACTACGCGACTGGTCGAAAGGTTTCGACTACCTGATCGAAGGAAGGTTTTGACAACTGTGGATATCATGGGGATATGCTCCAGATGTTAGGATGATGTGACAATTGGCAATGGAATTTATGGTTTATCGTTTTACAGGGTTTTCGATAAAATTCAGGCTTTCTGGACAGGGGCGGTCCGACCGGCCATAGCGTGGCGGTCCGACCGGTCCCAAATCGGTCGGACCGGCCATGTGCGGTGGTCGGACCGGCTGTGACCAAAGTGTGTCAGAATATGCTGGGCCAAAAATAGAGTATGTAGGCAAGTGAGGGGATCCCAATGCACTTGGTCTCATAATTTTTGGAGCCTCCAAGCAAAAGTTCTATTCGTTTTAAATTTCGAAGGTTTGAATTTGTGGCTTGAAATTCGGCTAAGTCCCTTGTGGCGGTCCGACCGGCTCACAGGGAGCGGTCCGACCGGCCAGAGGGCAGTCCGACCGGCTCACAGGGAGCGGTCGGACCGATTTCCACTTATGAATGTCAACCAACTTCGTGGTGATGTTGTTTTGTTAGGTCAAGTTCATTGGCTTCATGGCATATGTATTGCATGATGCATGTTTTGACTAACATGGGTCAAGTCGTGAAGAACTTATTCCCGAATTCGTGTTTGCTTGTCTATGGTTGTGCAGGTTGCTTGGTGATCAACGACGGTCAACGGCGAGGAAGATCGGGACTAGGCTTGGAGAGCTGAGGTCCAGAACGATCGACGATGCCAGGTGAAGTCAATGACTCAAGCGTGACGCGAGATGGACAAGGGTGACCTATTAGCAAATCTGAGGCGCAAGATGGCGCTAGGTGAAGCTGTTTAGGTCAAAAGGTTAAAGACGGCGCTTTGCGAAGCGTGCGTGTGTGACCCGTTTGTTAGTGGGCCTTAACGGGAGCCCAATAGAGTCAAACCCTAGAAGTTCTAGGACTCCACTATAAATAGGAGGAGGTGGTGGCTGCACCAGGCTCTCTCTCTCTCGCCTCTTTTATGTTTCAAAACCCTAATTGGCTTAGGGGGAGTTGAGGTGGAGGCTAGGGCTTTTGATGGTTTGAGGTGATTTTCGTGATCTTGGATTGACCACTGATCCATGATGGTGTGGGTGTAATCCAGCAACAATCACGTTCTTAATCTACGCAAGGTTTGTTTGAGATAAGTCTCTTTTCGTTCTTGGTTTCATTATCGTGATTTTATGGCTTTCTTTGACCCGCGAAGTTTTGATTGATTTCTTCATGTGAATTAGCTTGCTGTGATATGTGTGAACCTATCTAGGATCATCTTGATCATCAATCACTCACGAACAAGCATTATGATCAAGTTTTCGTTCTTGCCCGGTTTTAGACCATCTCTTACTCAATTGACAACTGTTCAGGATCTAGCCAAGAATTATCATAATATTTGATTGGAATAGGTCCTCAATAGCATAGAGAAGGTGTGTGCAAAGTTTCGTGAAGTTTGGAGTTGAGAATCAAAAGTTAGACCTAATTACAACTTCGTCATCGGGCTATTTTTACTATTTCAGATCTGTTCTGGAGTCTGCCGGTCCAACCACCCTCACCACCGGTCCGACCGATTTGGAAGCGGTTCGACCGCCGGTATAACAGCGGTCCGACCGTCCGACAATCGGTCCGACCAGTCAAGTCGAGAGGTCAGACCGCCAGTACACTGTGATGTTTTAATCTTAGTTGATTTTGTTACTTTACTTTGGGGGTTCAATTGAATTCAATACTAGTCTTCCGCTGTATTGGTATATTGATCTTCATAGCTTCATCATAGCTATTGGAGTGAGATTGTGTTGAATTCATAATTTGTGAAAAAAGTGAGTGTGCTCCTATTCACCCCCCCTCTAGTCGCCTTTTTTGGTCCAACAACAACCTAGTCGAAGGAGATTTCGACTACCTGGTCGAATGAAAGTTTCGACTACCTAGTCGAAGGAGATTCGACTACAGGAGGGGCAAGGGTTCCCATGGTTGCTGGCGCAACGCACCATGGCGATGCGAATGGGTGGTACCAACATGAAGAGAGTGACGCTGTGAACCTGGTGCACACCTTCGCGGTGAGAGAGCAAGAGAAATTGACCGTCAGTGAGGAAGAAATACGGCGGCGAGGTACGGGTTTCGGCAGCGACGGTGTTCCGGGGTTCTCCGACGAAGATGGCGTGCACACCAAATAGAACACGGGACGACGAACTCGTTGGTGTAGAAGACGACGATGGAGCATCAATGGAACGACGCAATTCGACGGTGGCGAGGCTAGAGCTCTGACGGCTTCAAGCTTCTATTCTGGCGGAACTAGGCCACTAGAGACGAAATGGTTACGAGTTGTGGTTGTGGGGAAAGATTGCGGTGCCGAGGGTGCCTTTTAGGCCAAGAGGGTCACTGAAGCAGTGGGGACATGAATGCGAGTCTTAAACCAGCGCGGCAGCGAAGTAAAAGCGGTTGAAGAGATGTTTAAACACGGAGAAACAGGCGCAATGAGTGCGGGAGAGAACGTGGGTGCTAAAACGCACGTTCATGAGTAGAAACAGACATATTAACGTGTGCAACCGAGCGAAAATGGCGGCTCCGGTTCTACGAGAGGAAGACGAAGGCGCGAGGACGGGGATAACAGGTGGGGCTGGATGAGAGAGTGAGAGGGATAGGAGATTGACGACACGGGCCCGCGTGTCAGAGGGAGAAGGAGAGAGCGCGCGCGCGCGGCTGCGAGGAGGGAGTGGGCTGGGTGAAAACGACCGAGGAGATTCATCCTAATCACTATTTCCATATTTCAAATGATTAGTAATTTAAATAACTCAATTAATTCATTTAGGCTATAGAAAATTATCAAATAAAGTCCAAAATTTATGGAAAAATTCACATAAATTCCCTGAGTCATTTTGGTAACATAACTTTGGGATGTTACTCCGACGAAGGCGTGCGTGCGAAGTGCAGCGCGCGACCAGGCGCAAAGAGGGTGCTGGCGCGTGGTGACGCACGAGCGATGAGACCAGGCGAGGGCGGGTCAACGAAGTCAAGGTGTGTGGGAGGAGCAGGTGGCGGGAGAGAGCGTCGGGCGGGGACAAGGCGCACGAGGGCGCGACCAGAGCGCTCAGGGGTGCTGTAGTAGGCATGGGTGCGCCAAGAGAGAAGAAGGAGGGGTAGGGGGCTGGGCCAGATTGGCCAGGGGGAGGGGAAAGGAAATGGGCCGAGCCTAGAAAAGGAAATAGGCCAGGCTCAGGGAGAAAAAGGGAGAAACTTTGAAATGAGATTCAAATTTGAATTTTGAAAACCGAACTTTGAATTGAGGTAGAAACTGAGAAAATTGAATTTACAACTTAAGTTGAAAATAGGGCTTGAAACTCCAAACGACAAACGGTAATTACTATTCAAGAACCGAAAGTAGGTTGTTACACCGCTACCCTAGCACGGTGAGTTGACCGGCACGGCACGAGCCCAGTACGACCCGAGTGGCCTGTGTCCAGAGGTTGAGCGAGCGCGAGCCCGAGCTAAAGGCAGAGAGGAGGCGGTGCGCTGGTGCGTGCAGCGCCAGAGTGAAGGAAGGAGGAGGAGGAGAGGGAGGAAGAGGAGGGGGCTAGGAGGAGAGGAGGCGGTGCGGCGCCGGGATGGGAGGAGGAACCAGGAGGAGAGGAGGAGGGCGGTGCGGTAGGCTTGGGAAGAGAGGAGGTGAGGGGCGTTGCTAGCGCGGTGGAAGGAGATGGCGGCGGGGGCCACAGGCCGGCTCGGGAAGGGTCGAAGGGAGAGGTAGAGGAGACGGCGTGGAGGGCGGAGCCGTGCACTTGTGCCAATGCCAGGCAGCCAACGGTAGTGTGTAAATGCCGCATGCGGCAGGGATAAGGCAGGCGTGGCAGGGGGGAAAAGGCGTCGGGCAGGGGCGGGGCAAGCCGGACAGTGGGCTCGTGGGCCGTGCCAGGCACTTTTTCTGTTTTTATTCAAACGCACTATTAGAGCACTGACAGTAGTATACTGTTGACTGAGCAACATTGGTTCGTTACTGAGAAGATACTGTTTTTAGAGAGAAAAATTGGGGCCACTGTTGATTTGTCCGCTGTCTACTATCCAACATTTCATATTATTTTGCATAGTATTTTACAAGTTGCTACTCAATTGAAAACGTACAAAAATGACTTAATTTTACGCGAGGCTATTGTTGCTATGAAAACTAAATACCTTAAATATCGAAGAGAAATCCCTTGCCTATATGCATTTGCATTTCTTTTAAATCCTAGAGGTAAAATTGATGCATTTAATATCGTACTTGATCTTCTTAGTGATGCTACAGAATAGACTATACTGACTATTTTGCAGAAGTTCGTTTTCAGTTATACGGGGTTTACCAAATGTATGAAAATAAGTTCTAAGGAGTTCGCTCGCAACGACATCCAGTAGTCCCCACCTCAAGTAGCAAGATAAATATATGGGGCAAAATTTTTGATAGCTCTTCCTCCAGGTCCAGGTCTTTTTCTTCTACACTGACGCCTGCGTAGCCAAGACCCACAAAGAGCGGGGAACTATCTACCTATCTGAACAGCGATACAATAGATTTCAACTCAGAAGGTCTCGAAATTTTGTAATAGTGACAAGCCCATAAGTTAACATATACCGTGCTATCATACTTACACGTGATGTCTTAACTGTTCCTGTCTTGACGGTTTCCTCCGAGTCTGCTTTCATTCTTGCTGGAAGAATATTGGAGGAGAGAAGAACAAGTCTCACAAGTGAGATGATAAAGATACTTCTAACTATAAATGACTGTGAACAAGTTGATTCATGAACACAACACTTTGTGGAAAATTCAGAGTTGTCGGAGGTGTTCAAAAATCTATACTTAGACAATGACACCGACACGTAGAGCAATGATGTATCATGTATGTAGAGTTATATGATGTACTCATTTTCCTTTGCAAAGGTTTTATAATTTTGAGTTTTTACTTGGCGAATATTTTAACGAGGCAACGGGTTGGATATTAATAAAGCTCTTTATTAAATTTTTAGTACGGTTGTATCATTTTTTTTTTAATTTTTATATCTATTTCTGAAATCTACATTTTCTATATTTTTAGATTTTTGTTTGTTTTTTTGACCTAACATGTTAAATGAGTCTTGACTCGGATAAACGAACTTGTGCTGGCCCAACATAACACGAACGGTCGACAGGTTATATCTAGATCATCTCTCGACACGTAAATCGACACGATACAACCTATCTACTAACCAAATCGACCTATATAATAGCCAAACCGGAACAGACGTATCCCATCATGCTCATGCCGGGCCTCCACGCCCAAAGGCCAAAACCTCCTTTTTCGGCTCCCTCCTGGCTCCTCCACGCCCGCGCCGCCGCCTTCCCCCGGCTCCAACAAAAAAAAAACCGCCGATCCCCGCAATTTGCACTGAGCCGGCACGCCAACGCCCGCATCCTCTCTCGCTCCCCCCCACCACCCAACCGGCGCGCTCTCAATTGCTCCTGATTCACATCCGTGGCCCGCGCGCGCGTCCATGAACCTCTCCGACGACTGGCGCTTCCTCTTCCCCGTCTCGTCAGTGTTCGCGCCGCCGTCCCTCGCCCCGCCCGCCGCCTCCCACGGCCCCCTCCTCTTCTCTCCTCTCCCGCCAGTCACCCCGCTCCTCTCCCTCCCCTTCCCTTTCCCTCCGCCCCCGCGCTCCTCCACCCGCGGCCTCCGCCACCACCTCCGCTCATTCGTCAGCTCCACCTCCTTCCTCCCCTTCTCCGCGCTCGACTCCCTCTCGGAGACCCTCCTCGCCGCGCCGTTCCCGCCGCCTTCCAATCTGCTCGCCGTCCTCCGCCCCCGCTCCTCGTGCTCTCTCATCCTATTCTTCCCGTACGGCGAGAATGCGGAGCAGGTTGCCTTCGTCCCTCTGGACTCCTCCTTTGCCGGCTCCACGCCCCTCTCGCCCTTCGTTCAGAGTGATGGGTTCAAGAACCCTGCGCACCGCATCCAGCAGCTTGCTGCCACCCCTGTCCAGCCATCCTGGTCGTCACAACCAGGTGACAGCCTTGTCGAGGGCTTCCTGCTTGCTGCGACGTTGTACTCGCTGAGTTGGTTCAGGGTTGAGTCGCGGAGTCCGGGCTCCCTGGCACTCGTGCCTGCGGCGAAGCAGGGGTTCGAGGCCACAGTCGTGCACGCGTGCTGGAGCGTGCATTTGCCGTCGGAATGCGCAGTGCTGCTAGAGAGTGGGGAGCTGTGCTGGTTTGATCTGGATACATGGCGTGGAGGCAAGATAAGGGTTGGTTTTGGCAGCAAGGATGACTGGGGGGACTGGCTAAGCTGTGAGTATGGGGCGCAACCATGGACAGTGATCATTGCAAGCTCGAAAGCCATCCTTTTGGTTGATTTGAGATTTGGGGAGAGTGGCGAATACAAGGTTATAGCAAGAGTTGGGATGCCAGGATTGTTTGAAACTGAGCCTTTTGTCAGGACTGATCGGTATCTTGCATTCTGCAAGGCTGGGTTTGATGATTTCCATATATCGGTAGTGACAGAATGCCACTTGATTCTTCTTGATGTGAGACAGCCATTGACACCTGTGTTAGCTTGGTGGCATGGGCTTGAGAGTCCAAATCATGTCGCTATGTTTCGGTTACCTGAATTGAGGCCTTCCAAGGAACATGAGTGGGCATCAAATTCCGGATTTGCCATTTTGGTTGGTTCATTCTGGAACGCGGAGTTTAGTTTGTTCTGTTATGGGCCTAAGGAGCAAGGTTGTCCAGATAATTCTCACTTATATGCTTGGGATCTTCCATCGCGGTTTTCATTGACCGGTCAGAACTGCAGCTGCAGCAATGGAATCATGAAAGAGGTATTCTCTGTGCCTATTTCAGGATATGGTGGATCTGCTTCCCAACAAAGTAGGAACTCCATTGCTGGCTACTATGTGCTTCCAAATGACCTCGCGATGTTGGAGCCATCTTTTACTGGCTTTGTTTTGATCCGGCTAACAGCATTTGGGAGGTTAGAGATGCAAAGGTACCAAGCATCCAGAGATTTGCGTGATGCTATCCCGTGTGATGAATCACAACATACATCCAGTGTTAGTAGTTCATCCATTTTTCTTGGCACTCGTGGAGAAAATTTATCAACCCGATATGGTTTCTTGAAGTTGCATTTCCTTTCTGAACATCTGAAGGGCAATCTGTGCAGTGCATTGGCGAAGCATGATTCTAAACACAAGGAGCAAATTATTATTAGTGAAGATGTGTCAGCATTTGCAAAGGACAACTCTAAATTCTGTTCTCAATCAATTTCAGATTTTCTATGTAATGCTAGTGTTCCCATGAACATTTTCGAAATTGCATGTCAGAGCATATTAAATGGCCTGCCTTCAAATATCCTTAATGTCACCTTTTCTAAATACAAGGACATGCTAGCACACAATACAGAAAAAAGCTTACTTGAATATTTAGAAGTTCCTACCTGTTTGCCACATAATAAACTTCGGCCTTTCCTGTTGGCGAAACCTTCAAGCACAGGTGAGAAGCTGACTAGCAAAGCAATATCTGGAAATGTTCTTGTTGGTCCAGTACTCCCCGTACATGTTCTACTTGCAATGGAAGAAAGGAACAAGGGTTTAGAAATCCCTTCTCAAGGGGAAACCACAGAAACTGACTTAGTAAGCCATCGATGTAGAGAGGTTCTTGAAGCATTTGTTCCTGAAATATCCATTGCTGATACAGGCAACTGTAATGGATGGTCTGCTTCACAAGAGTTGAATGATGAGAAGTCATATTTTGTTTATGAGCCTCAGATTGAAAATGGGTTCACTCTCGATGAAACTGCTAGAAAGAAGGAAAAAGAAGAGCAAAAGCTCGCTGATTCTTCATGTCTGCATACATCTGCAACACCATATCAGGATGAGAACTTTATGACGTTTGTTTGTGGAAAAGCTGGAATTTCCGATTCTGGACCCGAGCAAGCCGCATCTGATTTGTTTGATTTCAGCCCAGTGAAGATGTATTTTGCTTCCCCAGGCATAGACATTCAGCCCACTGAGGAAAAAAAATATAAATGCTTGAAGAAACAATTTTTAACATGGCAAAACAATTTCAAGCCATACCAAGATTTTTGTAGCTCATATAAGATACAAAAGCTGCCGCAATAGGCCTTTCATGGTCCATTCAATTCTAGCAGGGATTTTAGATTCATACATAAGTTTAGGTACTTGGCCTGACGTACATATGCATACCAGATGTTTGCATTCGAGACATGTTGTATTGTTTATGCTGTAGACTTGTAGTACTGCATTTCTTATATTATATTAAAAAGATTTAGGCCTGTGTAGCAGTTTCATTACTGATTTGAAGTATGTTGCCATATCTATGCATATTTGATATTACCCTATTACTGTTACAATGCCACAGTATTGGGAGTGGGATGTGGTGGGCTGCAGTGCAAATTCAAAATGGAACTATGGTAAGATTTGACGAACTCAATTGACTTTTTAAAAATATGTTGTTTTTACATGCTTATGTTGAGATACAAATTTTGCATTGACAAGGAGTCAAGGATAGCAACAGAACTCATTTTATTATCAGAATCCGACCTTCACATTCACTGTGTGCTGTTCCATGCTTCTGCTAGGAGATCAGGGCAATCACGGGCAAGCCAAATAGCCAATTAACCCTTATATATGGATCTCTACGTATTTTTTATGGCTTAGTTTGCTTATTGAAACCGAAAGTTTGCAGTGAAGTATATATTTTCCGTCTGAATGATGGCCGTTGTTTCACACATGAAGCATTGTCTTATTTTAACTAATAAAGATTAGAATTTACCCACTGTTCCTCCTCCCCGGGTCCTTCATCCTCGCACCGCCCTGTTTGCCACCCCTCTCTTTGCGCCACATCCCTCGCTGCCCCTCCCCTCCGGCTGCCTTCTGCCCCACCACGAGCCACCGCCGCCCTCGCCCGAGGTGCCGCTGCCCTCACCCTTGATTCGGTGTCCCTCAAGATCTGAAGGAGAGGGGGAACGTCTCGGGGTTCCCAGTGGCAAGGTTCAGGTAGCTGGGCAACCTGCCAGTTGCGGCAGCGTTCACGGCGGTCGACCTACGGCTGTCGTCACTACGTTTTGCTGCTTTTTGTCACAGTGGCGGCGGCGCCACAGCCACCCTAAGCTCCCATTCTTGGTATGGCCCCTCTCAAGCTGTGGTTTTCGGAAGGTATTCGATTCCATTTTGTTCCTGACATTATGGCATTCTTTTTACCCCTTCTGTTTCTTTGAGATATTGGACAAGCTGGGAATTTTGTTCTAGTATCTGGAGAATTCCATATTCAATCGGTTGATTTTTTGTGTTGCCTGGGAAAATTGAGTTGCCAATCCATCTAATTTTGGATCTGCAGAGTGGTACAAACAAGCTAGGATATGGTTAACCTATTTATTTCCTTTGTATTTTCAGGCCAGGATCTTTCACCAGTTGATTTGATCCATGCCCAACAGCTTGCCCAAAGTGTTATGAATCTAATCAATCTATCTGGGTAGTGTAGAAAGCTTTATGAGTATCTTGCAACAAAGATGGATGATATTGCACCGAAGCTGAGATCATTATTTAGTGAAATTGTTGAAGCTCAGGTAATCTCTCGTGCTGGCAGATCTTGCAAAGTGTCCTGCTTCCCCTCTTCAGATATTTGGTGCTGAAAAGGCGCTTTTCAGGTACTTGTTTTTTTGGTACTTAGTGAGTTGTTTATGTTTTTTAGTTCTTTATTGGTTTAAAGCTCTCTGTAGTCTTGCTACTTGAATAGTAAATATGTACTATTTGGCAAGTATTCAAAACTATGTCCTTTATGGTTCCGTAATTTTACAATTGCTTCCTCAATTTATACTATGTTGCTCTGAAAACTCGTGGGGCCTTGTAATTCACTCATCTTTTATTGGCCATTCGTCATCTAGGAACAAGGGCAGAATGGGTCGAGCTTGGCAAACAAATGCTCCATTGCTTCACGCATTGGCTGTTATTCCGGTTAGTTATAGAACTTTATTTGCAACCTTTACACATACTGAATGCCCGTTTTGAATGTTTTCCACATTATATTTTGGATATCAGAGTTGTTTTGAATACCTCCATTTTCAGTCAAAAGCTTTACGAACAAGTTGAGGGGAGGCTGCACCACGTGAAAATCTTGATGTGATGAAAGCGGTCACTGGAGGTGTAACAAATGCACTCAGACGATGGTGAGGATAAGGATACATCTCTTTATTCATTGGTCTCTCAAACTTTACTTTCAACTGATACATTGTATAGTCACATTTTGATGGCAATGAGAAGAGTGACGCATTTGCTAAGAAATTGAAGAAAAGAAGTCTAAAGCTGAGGGTGATTATAGAAATGTTGAAGCGACATGTTCGGTTTGAGCTAACTATAAAAAGGGTCTCGGATTCCTTTCTTGTTGGCAAGAAGCAAGACTGACACAGTGACACATTGTATAGTCACATTTTGTTGGTTTGAGCTAACTATACTGTATGTCCTGGGTTCACTTTGTGACTGACACAGTGACACTGGATATTGTATTGGGTTCTTAAGGTGTTTCTTCTATTTGGTGGGTGTAAACTGCTAAATGATCACTAATAGTTGATCGATGCTAAACTGTGTTGTGTATCAGCAACATGATGCGCAAGATAACATGGAAGCAATGATGAGCTTGGTGGCGCGGGAGCAGTACTTTGGGTAGCAACAAGTGGCTAGCTATTGACGGACGAGTAGAAAGTGATGATGCAGTTCGACGAGCCCCGGCATTGATGGCTTTGGTTTGGTTTTTGGGGTTCTAGAACATGTCCGTTTTAATCCATTGTATTGGGTTCTTAAGGAGTTTATCTCCGTGCAGTGGGACGATCGTCATTTCTTCTGTGCACGTGGTGCCTCTCTCGGTTGAGCATAAACTGAGTGCTCTACACTCCCATCTCCCTATTAAGAAATGCCAGTCATGACATTCGTAGCAATCGTCACCCTACCTCTCTCGTGTGCAGCCTCGTCATCGTGTTCTCCATATCCTAATCCCCTTCCCCTCCCCTCTTGATTTAAGGTGGGTTAAGGTGGGTTAAAGAGCTGGAGTTCAAGGTGGGTTAACTTGCACAAGAATTCGATGGCGAAAGCCATGCTAACAAAGGCGGTGGTGAAGAGCGAGACCTATGGGCTCCTAGGTCCCACACGACAGAGTTGCACGAGAAGGTTGTGGCGGTCGATGCGCCCCGTGAGGTTACGGTGGAAGACCTGGTTTGCGAGGTGGAGAGCCAAGAGTCCTCGCCAGATCGAGTGCGACAGGGATCACTTGGAGAAGAGAGGAGGCGAGGATGTGGGAGGAAGAGGTGGAGTAGAAGACGAGGCGCGGAGTTGCTGCTGGCAGTGGCGTGGTGTCAGGATCCAAATATATAAATCTGGACCCTCTGTATATAATGCACTAGTTTAGGATCACATTAGTACACACAATATCAACATAGATGAATATCATTCCACACAAGACGAATATAAGAATAAACAACTAATTTGATTAATAAATAACAATTGTGACCTTATGGTTGAATTCATATTTATTAAGCTACGCAGGGCTGACACTAAATAAAGAAACGCTATCAGAACGAAAGCAACTCATCGAAAACCCCTCGACTTGCCACAGACAACCGACTGAGATCAAGACCTAGCGATCACCATCCTCGTATAGCTCCTCCTCAAAAGCAGGCGAAGATTCCTCCACTTCAGCTGAATGATTGCAGCAAGAATGAGTACTCCGAGTACTCAACAAATTGTACCACATAATGCAATTATATATGATGGCTTGTTCCAAAGAAAATAGCTTCTATGGTTATTTTGCAATAAAATAACATTTGCAATTAATACAAATAATAAATTAAAATGTGTAATTTGAAACAAATAACAATAATTAGTTTAACAAGTGCTTTCACAAAGCTCTCATATCCTAATCAGTTTCTTTCACACAGCTGCATAAGTTTCCCTACACAGATATCCCTTCTCAATTATTTTTATAAAAATCTACCCCTCGTGTGAAATCCCCGAGCATGTTCATGACCGTAGACATGGTTATTCGAATATATTGATTAACACTCTGGAGAGGTGCACATTTTACACAAACGATATAACCAGTGTAGCTAGCACCAATTATAACAAAACCTTTCAGAAATTTTATCTCAACAATTGACTCTCCAGATGTGCATACAGTCGGTCCCAACCTTACTCGCTAGTCCGACACACACCGTTGGACCTAGAAGTGGCGAACCGTCCATCGATATGACTTTCAGAGTAGTCCACACCTCCACCCATCACTAAACCTACTACGAAGACTTAGAGAACGCCGGTTGGAGTCTACGACCAGATGCAGCCATGCGGCGCTAAAGGGGAAGGTCCAAGCAGCCCAAGACTTAGATAAACAAGCCCAAACCATGTGGAGACCCAAGGCATGAACAGTACTAGGCGTAAACAGTGTGTGGTATGAATAATAATTCTAAATTAGAGTTTGCTTCGGTATGTGCAGCCGGCCCTAGGTCGTGCGTGAGTCGTGGAGGGTGCCATAAGTACCCTTGCCCCTCCTTTGTATCCCATAGACCATTATTATCAGAAATAATTGATTACAAAGTTTTGCTCTTGCTCTTCCTTATTGGTCGAACCAACTAAAAGGGGAATTGGGAGTTCAAGCAAGATCGCTCAACCTTTCCGCTGGGAATTGGAAGCACGATGATTTCACTTGGTGGTCAGTGAAATCAGCATGTGTGATTTGGTGAATTAAAGAGGGCTAACTCTTGCATTGGCAATGGAGGATCACTACAATACATCAATTCTACGTGAGTATTCAATCCTACATCGAGAAGATTGAAACCCGTATCATCTTGGTGTTAGAGCTCTGTTTACTCGGTAGGATTATTTACCCTTAGCATTAGATTGATTTGTTTGTTGTTCTTTTTTCCTATCGTCCAATAAACCGAAAACATGCAACACAAAAAAATTTGAGCCTTTAGTTTAATCTGTTATTTCATGAGAGTTTAGTTAGGTTTTAGTTCATTAGAAATTTTATTTATGTGTTGATCATTGTGTTTCTTTGCATCGCTTTGTCTTTGAGTACACATAAACCCTAGAAATTTTTGTTGAAATAAACACACCTTTTATCTTGTGCTGTGAGTGTGGTCGCGGTCATAGCCCAACACCTACACGCACAAAGACTTCCATGTTTTTGGTTTGGCCGAAAGTAACTTAACTTATATCCTTTCATCTTTGAGACTAGCTATTGATAATTGTATTAGGGTTGTTCTTAAGCTTTTTACTCTTGCTGAATTGTGAGGCTTGTGCAATCAAGAGGTGAGCAAACCCTAATTCGGCCATTGCAAGAGCAAAGAAGAAAAGGCAGCCGAATACAAGAAAAGCCATGGCTTGAAAAAGTATATAAAAAATCAGAATCTCATATTACCACTACTTACTTCTCCTTTTGCTTGCCCTACAAGCTAAGGAGGAGGAAGTTTGCAAGTTCATGCGGTTGAGTTTCAAAAGAGAGAAAAAGAGAGAAAAAAAAAGAAAGAAAGCAGTATCCAAATTTTGGTGAGTGAACCCTAGTCCATAATTTCATATTGTGTATTTATTCTTTTTGAACAATCTTATGCCCCTACATATACATTTTCAATTGGCTAGCGTCTCTCATAGTACTTGGTGCAAAACGAGATAGTTCCCATCTCAATTTCAAATTGCTTCTCACTAGCTCATTCCATTGCTTGCATTAAGTCATATTTATCTTTGCGTGTGCGTTCATACACTTTGCTTAAACCTTTTTGGATCAGCACCTAGGCAAAATATTCTAGCTTTGATTATTACTTAGCTTTACAACAACTTGAATTTCAGATTGCATAAGTTATACACTTCTATACCAAGCTCCACTATAAATCCATTGTTGTGCAAACACTATTAAATTCGCTTGATCATCACTTTACTATTTTAACTACTATCAAGTGTAAGTATTTGGCCTCAATTCGCTTCGGAAATGTAAGAACTTTACTTGGAAGAGAAAAGAGTGAGATTGAGTGATTTTTCACAAAATTGTACATATTCGTTGCTTTGCTACTAACCATGGAAAATCGTGAGTATTCATATCTTCCTTTCTATGGTAGTAATGATACACATGAGTATCTTGAGTGTGTACAAAACATGGAGTTCGAGTTTAAATCCCAGAAGTTTGAATCAGAAGCCAAGGAAGTGATAGTGACCACTATATTTTTTGAGGACTATGCCTCTAGTTGGTGGCGACAACTAAGTGGAAAACGATCCATTACATCTTGGGTTAATTTAAAATGGAACATGAGAAGGGAATTTGTTCCATCCTTTTATGAGCAGGAACTACTACTCCATGTGGAGAGCATTACATAAGGGGGGCAAAGTTGTCCAAGACTACTATCATGGTTATTAAGGCGGTAAGGCGAGGCGAGGCGACCCACCCCCGTAACACCTTTTAAGCGCTAAGGCGCGAGGCGAGGCGACGCCTTATAAATCGTAAGGCGACAGTGCAGAGTGGCCGCAGAAGATCCCGATAGCAGCATTCCCTGGCCGCAGAAGATCCCGGATGCCCGCCGCCTTTGCCGCCCGCCTCGCCTCGTTATCCCCACCGCCCCGCCTCGTTATCCCCACTGCCCTGTTGTCAATAGCTTCAATCATTTAGAGCAGCACAGTAGCAGAGAGTGCATGAACCATAAAGCTGGTGAGATGGAGATTGGAGGCAACACAATAGTTCATTTAGATTTTTAACGCTCTCTCTGCTCGGTTCGCTCTCTTCCTCTCTCATTTCTTCTGCCGATGAGCTCTATCCTCTCACGGTCTCACCGACGGCGATGGCACGATTGCACTCGCCGCTCGACGCAAGCCTTCACCCGGCGGTCCTGGACTTCTCCCCGCCTCCCCCTCCCTCCCGGCCTCCCTTGCATATGTCTGAGGGGGAGTCCGGGTCGCCGCCGGGAGGGGGATGCGGGGACACCAGGACGCCGGGAGAAGGGAGGGAGGGGGAGGCCAAGAGGAGGGGAGAGCAGAGCGAAACAGAGGTACCGACTACCGAGCAAAGAGGAGAGGAGAGGAGGTACCTTGTCGCTTTGGTTGGTCGACGGGCGACGGGGAGATGGGTGACGCCGAGACAGCAGCGGCGAGATGGGCAACGCCGAGACGGGAGCGGCGACCATTGTGATGGAGGCGCCGCCGCCGCGGGTTCCAGCCTTCCAGGTGAGTCTTTCTTGTTTCTTCGGCAGTTCGGCTCTTCGCCTTCGCCTTTTTCCCCCTTCTCTCTGCTTTGGTTTAGTCGCCTAGGGTTCTCTTCGGCAGCCTGATTTAGTCGCGCGAGCGCACACTCCTCCTCTGCCAAGGCGTCGCCTTGAGCCCTCCCGACGCCATTGCTTGCCTCAGCGACGCCTTCCGGACGCCATGGGACTAAGGTGGACGCCATACGTGCAGGCGGCAAGGCGAGCCGACGCCTTGACGCATGCCCACGCCTTCTCGCCTAAGCGACTACTAGGCGTCGCCTTCTGGACGCCTTAATAACCATGACTACTATATTGAGCTGAGTCATGCAATGCATCGTTCCAGTGCCACTAGTGCATATCAAGAAAAGAAATACTTCAAAGCAGACTTAAATTTTCAGATCGTTGCTGCACTTCAAGATGAATATTTTCGTAGTTTGCAAGATTTTATGAAATATGCTATGAAGGTGGAAAGAGACTTAAAGATATGCAAGCACATCAATTAAATCTACGTCGACTTTTTAGTTCTCAGTCATCCACTGGTGTGTCACTTAAGAAGATGGTCGAGCATGGGAAATTTTCTGTGACCGAGGTGATGAGTAGTGTTGCCCGTCACAAACTGCAATTCATGAGGAGATCGTGGATGATGGCAATTGCGCCATTGTTGGCCCACGATTAATGGAAGATAAGATGCTTCAAAACCCATGTGAGGATGAGAACCACATAGCCAAATTAAGTGAGAGTGTTGAAAATTATGAACTGTGTGATTCCACCATATGTGAGGTTGAGAGCATTCAATTTCAGAGTGTGGAGATGCACCAAAAGAAATGAGTCAAGTAGATGATAGTAAAAGTGAGGTTATTACTGAAATTAATGATTTACTCTCTACTTCTAGTGTTGTTTCTCACATTGTGCAGGTTGACATTAAAGAAGATGAGTTTAATGTTCAACAATCGACATCGTTGGATGTAAAATACGAGGAGATAATCACAGTTGGGGATGGAGTGCTTGTTGTCCCGTGGTTACATCATAAATAAACGCTATCTACAATACTTACAACAACTGAGGAGGACGTTAAATGCAACAATAATGGTGTTGAATTGAATATTCATCAAGAAGAGGTAAGTAAGAGTGAGAACTCTAGTGTTCCTTTGAATATACCATGTTCTGAAATTTCTATGCTCAATTTACATAATGTGGAATTGATTACTCATAAGGAAGTTCTTACTGAGTATCTTCTAGTGATTCTTTGTATTATATCGTGTTTGATGATCCTAGAGAGCTATCTAGTGTGATTGAGAATGTTGCTGAATTTTATGTTTAAAATCACTAGTTAGTATTTATGCCTACACATATAAGTTCAATTTGATTGGAGAATATGATGTAGATGATATGTTTTATGTTTATCGAATATGCATTACATGTGGTAAGCTTGTTGAATTGAAATTGCATGTTTTGGATAAACAATCTTTTGTGCCATGCGGTGATCACAATGAGATGAGTGTCAATAATAGTGCTTGTTGTTTTAAAAATTCCTTAAGTCTATTTGTTTATCCTTTGTTGAACAATCATGTACAAGTAATAATAATAGCGCAGTTGAAGCATAGAAAGCAATAAGAATTTTTCTTCCCCATATTTGAACAATTTGACTTGGTTTGCCCCTTTAATATCTTGTCCATGTACTTAGAAAAGTCGAGGACGACCTTTTCTCATGGGATGGAGAATGATGTGAATGAAAGTATTGCAATGTATATATCAAATGCATCCTATGGCTGCTGTTGTGCTAATTATTTTGCAAAAACGAGAATGACATAATAATTGATTCATACATATATCATGCATATACGTTGTTCTCTTTGTTTAGTACACTTTCAGGAAATCATGTGCTAAACGGAAGGAGTGTGGATGACACATACATACATACTATGCATATAGATTGTATTCTTTGTTTAGCATATTTCCAGGCTATTAATAGCCGAGGATGGATTTTCGTGAAGAATGGGAGGATGATGAGGACATCATTCGCATTGTTCTATATGTTGTGTTTAATCTTTGTTGTACTTCAGAACAACATGAACTTACCAAAAATGCAAAACTTTTGCAAAGAAGCATAACATTGAGGTAAACTCATTTTTATCTATTCTTAATGATGTTATTCATGAGAATGGAATACTACCTCATCACTACTTTGTGCATTCTCATGTTTGAACAATGTGAAGACTTTGGAACCGAGAGGAAAGAGAAGGAGGCCGGAGCCAAAGAAATGGAGAACCATGGAAGATCAAGGGAAATCACTTTAAGTTATCACGGCCAGGTCTTGGCCGAAGGTTGTAGTCGTGTAGGGTAGCGAACGCCGGTCGGAGTCTACGACCAGATGCAGCCATGCGGCGCTAAAGGGGAAAGTCCACAAGCCCAAACCGCGTGGAAGCCCAAGACGTGAACAGTACTTAACGTAAACAGTGCGTGATGTGAATAATAATTCTGAATTAGAGTTTGCTTGGGTATATGCAGCTGGCCCTAGGTCATGTGTGTCGTGAAGGGGTGTCATAAGTACCCTTGCCCCCTCTTTTGTATCCGAATTAGAGTTTGCTTGGGTATATGCAGCTAGCCCTAGGTCATGTGTGTCGTGAAGGGGTGTCATAAGTACCCTTGCCCCCTCTTTTGTATCCCTTAGACCATTATTATCAGAAATAATATATTGCAAAGTTTTGCTCTTGTTCTTCCTTGTTAGCCAAACTAACTAGAAGGGGAATTGGGAGTTCAAGCAAGATTGTTCAACCTTTCCGCTGGGAATTGGAAGCATGATGATTTCACTTGGTGGTCGGTGAAATCAGCAGGTGTGATTTGGTGAATTAAAGAGTGCTAACTCTTGCATTGACAACGAGGGATCACTACAATTCATCAATTCCATATGAGTATTTGATCTTACATCGAGAAGATCGAGCGACCCCGTATCACGTAGTCTCCAGGTTGAAGACGGGAGAGACGTGGCGGTGGGTCCGCTCAGCAGTGAGAGGAAAGAGCTGGCGGCGAGGCTCCAGGCTAAAAAGAAAAGGAACAGGCTGGGAAGGGAAAAGAATGGGTCGGCAAGGGAATTCGGCCTGAAAGAAATTCATGAGATTTAAATAGCTTTTGCATTTTAGAAATACTAGAAAATCCAAATGACAAATAAAAATAGCAAATAAACTCAGAAAATTTTTAGAAAAAATCTAAAAATATTTCCACGCATAAAGAACTCAAATAAAATAGTTTTAGAATTAATTGATATTCAGATTAGTCACATTAAATTATTTTAACATTTGAAAGTCCAATTAAGCTAAAACTAAGGATCATTTGCATATTTCTCAAAATCCAATTTTTATCCTCGAAGATCCAGAATTTTTGGAACTACCGGCATACAATCAATGGTACTACCGCATCACGGTACTACCGGCATATGGTCAACGGTACTATCGCATCACTGTACTACCGAAGTGTAACGTGCGGAACTACCGCGTCAGTTGTCAAAAGGCATTAATTGCAATCACTCGGCTTTTACCACTTACCCTCTTCCCAAGTGGCCATTCCGTCATTCCTCTTCTTCTTCTGAATCTCTCTCTCTCTCTCTCTCTCTCTCTCTATCCGAAGAACTCTCAATAGCCCTCAAAATTTTCTTAAATTTCTTCTGGGTTTCTTCAATACTTGCGGATCTCTTACATCCTTAGGGTCCCTCTCCCTCGAATCTCAAGGTAAAACCCCATTTAATCCTCTTTTGCCCTACTTTGAACCCTAGGTCACAATTAGTTAATTGAGAATGGGAATGATTCAATATGTTTTTTCTTGGAAAAAATTGCAAATCTGGTGTCTAATGATGTTTGCACATCCATACCATGGATTCAATCTATTTGAGACACTAAAAAATCCAAGAAAATTCATGCCCGAGAAAATGTTCAGAGAAAGCGGTACTACCGCTCGTCGTGTGGAACTACCGCGGTGCAGATGTACCGGCCATTAAACGACGGTACTTCTGCATCCCAGTACTACTAGCAATTGACCGTCGGTACTACTGATTTCCCTGATAAAATAGATGTCTCATTCCATTCAAAATTAAACCTATTTTGATTTATCACTTATTCTCTATGTAATCCATTCACTTTATTTGAAGATGCCGAGGATAAGGATCGCCACTCATAAGTCCTATGGACGTCCAAGAGTTCAAACCTCCTCTTCCTCTCAACCTCCTGCAGCACCTATTCTTGATCATTCTGAAGAAATTCTAGAAGCACGACAAAAGAGAAGAGAAGATCGAGGCAAAGGTCATGCGTCAAATGGTTTAGAAACTGAGGAAAGCTCATCTGAAGCAGAAATTGAGGAAGCTACAGCATCAAATGACGACATGACAGCTGAGTAGCAGATTAATTTGAGAACTATCACTGCAGATGAGTATGCCATCAAGTGTCATCGAATAAGTTTGTGCTTCCAAAGTCATCCCAAAGCCCTAAATTTCACACTAGTTTCCAGGAATTGGTCTATGAGCAGATGTATGGACCAAATAGATAATTTGCTGACCATAAATGGGTGAATTGACCACATCTTAATTCCTTGGATAAATATGAAGGGACATATCGGCTATTTCAAAGAGCTGGTATTCATGACCTAGTCACACTCAAGTGCGACTATAATGAGGAAATTATCAAACAATTTTATGCTACCCTGTACGTATCACCAGATTTCAGTCGCATGGCATGGATGACAGGGACAACTTATTTGGATTGCCAGATGGATGAGTTTGAGCTTGCCTTAAGAACAGAATCAAGAAAGTTTGAGAAGATCTATGATAAACCTGCTCTTTTGGTTCTAGCTTGGACATAGTATTATGATGTGAATGTCAAGTATACTCCGGAAAAATAGGTGACCTCTTGCCTATTCCCATCTTGGTCAACAGAATTATCAATCATACTATCCTTCCAAAAAGCGGGAATTTTGATGCCATCAGAGGACATGCTTGGAACATAAGAGATAATATTATGCATGGAAGAAAATTTGATGTGATAGATGTCATTCTTAGGAGAATTGTCTCTTCCAAGAATGATCGAGACAAGAGGACAAACTATACTCCTTATATCATGGTATTGATCATCCGAAGATCGAATACTGTGGGGGTTTGAGGTCAGTTCACAAACCATTCAAGCCACGAGAGGGTCCTTCTATTCCTGCTGATATTCGTCCTCAGGCATCGCAAAGGCAAGATGTTCCACCACAGGATGCTCAGAGGCACGACGCTCAAGATGAAGGCCAAGTTTCTCTCTCTCAAGTCTATATAGTTATTATGAAAATAAGAATACTCAGCAAGAGATGAGAAACTCTCACCAAGAATTTCAATCAAAAACCAACAATAGGCTGGCTGCTTTGACAGAGAGTGTGACAGCACTTGAGTAAGCTATACTAACTCCCAATCGTTATGGAAGACGTCGCCTCAACACACCTCCAAGGGGTCCTTAAGATCCCGCTGAGTGATCCTTTTGGTACTTTGATTCCAAAGGGGGAGTAGTTTGGCGGAGTAGGATAATTATATTATATGCTATTTTGGAGACTTGGCGAGTAGGATAGTTATATTATATGCTATATTGGAGACTTGTGTGCTTGTAATAGTCTAAGTTTAAACTTTGTCATGTTGATTGTTAAACTTGGTACTTATATGTCTCTTGTTGACTCTCGTATCGTGATTTGAAATATTGATCCTTAAATTTCTCTGATTTCAACAAGCAAAAGAAACTCTGCCTTTCTTTTTTACTTAAATGTGCTTGCAAATTCTCTTCGAATTATATGCACATCTTTAGGGGCTTTATTTGAAATGTTCTTTACAAGCAAATAATTCTCACACTCACTTGAGCTTATTGCAATAATTATTTTTATCACAACAAGAATGTACAAGTTCTCATAACAAGTGGTATATTCATCTTTCTCATATTTTAATTGGGTTGTCATCAATTACAAAAAGGGAGAGATTGAAAGCATCTAGGCCGCTAAAAATTATTTTAGTAATTAATGATAATATATGATTATGTGACTAACATGTTTATTGAGTATTTACAAGGTTTGGTCTCAGTGGTGAATACAATAATATGGACATGCAAGCTAATGGTCAACATTAAGATCAATATAGTTCAAAGACAAGGTACAAGTAGTCTAAGATCCTTTTTGCTTTTATCGGTCTAAGGAGAAAAGAGTGGAAGACCGGATTGTAGGATAAATACCGTACTATTAAGAGGGATCATAACTAGTAGCTTAATAACATATTATTGTGCAATATGGATCAATCTAGGATCATGCATGCATCTTGAGTTTGTTTTGAAAGCCAACCATGTTTTCCCAGAAAAAATCGGTAGTACCGACGTTTTGTTGGCGGTACTACCGCACTGCGGTATGACTAGGATAGTAGTGCAGAACTACCGCAACCCGGTCGTACCTAAATCTTGTTAGCGGTATGTTTTTTACAAAACGACACCTTTTGATCACCTGGTGAACGGTAGTTCCGAAGTTTTCTTGGTGTAACTACCGCATTGCGGTATGATCGCTTGTTGAGCGGAACTACAGCAACCCAGATATATCGAAGATTAGGCAGTGGTATATTTTTTTTTCTAGAAAGCACCCTTTTGGACCGCAAAGTGAACCGATAGTACCACCCCTGTACTCGGTATGACCGTTAAGCGGAACTACCGCTTGATCAATGGCGGTAGTACCGCACTGAATTTCCAATGGCTCTTTCAGAAGCATTTAATGTCTCTGCGCTAGCCGTTACAATGTTGTTCTAAACGAGCGGTACTACCGGGCTTATAACGGCGGTACTACCGCAATTACTAAAAAATTGTGTAATTTACCTCCAACGGTCGTATTTGGTTGTGTGGGGTATAAATATTCCCTCAACTGCTCTAGGACAGTGCAAGAGACTTCATTTAACATCTTTTGAGCCTAGAGCATTCACCCCACACCTCATACACTCTTATTGCATTCATTGTGGGGTGGTTGATTAAAGTTCAAGTGCATTCATTTTAGATTGATCCGTACCACTTAATTGCCGTCAAGAGAAGATCACGATCTATTACTCTTGGTGTTTGTCAACACCTTGGCGGCATGGCGAGAGTTTGTGCGGCGATCTCTTCAAGAAGATTGTGAAGAAGCTTCAAAATTGTGATTGGCTCGGTGTTCACCGTCTCTGGAGTGAAGGAAGAACAACAACCAGTGAAATTGAGGAAGACTTAATTTGTGGAGCCGGCTTGATTAACTCAAGCTTCCTCAACGTGGATTAGTGAAGACCGACAAGTCTTCGATACCACGAGAAAAACTTTCTTGTTTTCATTGTGGTTAATTCTTGTCTTTACTATCTTGCATTTACTTTGCTAGTGTGCTTGTTTAGCTAGCTAGGAGAGTACCTAGTTTTTATTTTAGCTATTTTGTCTCTAGTAGCTTAATAGGTTTATCTTCGTTATTGTGCAAGAAAACATTGATTAAGAACTATCTTGCTTAAAGCTCAAATTTGCCAAATAGTTTTAAAACCTCCTATTCACCCCCCCTCTAGTCGGTTATCCTTGATCCAACAGCGGGGGGCGTGAGGCACATGTGGGAGACTAGCAGGCGGCGGCGTGACGGTTGGAGACATAGGAAGTAGGATTTGGGGCTAGCATTGGCGCTGGATAGGTGGTGGTCTGGTGGAGAGGGTGGGGCGAAGGAGGAAGATGACGTATGTGCGATCGAAGCATGTGCACCCCTCCTCCAAGATTCATCCCGCTCCTCTTCGACTTTGTTCTCCTCCAATAAAGTGCTACATTGTTCAAAACAAGCTCTAACGAAATCAACCTGGTCAGTCATGCAGATAAAGGGCTCGTCGCATATGAACTTTGACTTCTATGCTAGACTGCTCCTCTTCGAGCAATAGGAAGACATGAACAAAACTATTGTTGTTGTCCAACCTTATATAATTTTTGCATCACTTTGAAAGCAATAGGAAAATAATTCGTATGATCCTTCAATTGGTAATTGTCAATTTGTATTGAGAATTGGAAAGATTCTTGATATCTATTATCTATGCTGAATTGAGAAATCTCATATAATTTTTGCATCACTTTGAGAGCAAAAGGAGAATAATCGATATGATCCTTCAATTGGTAATTGTCAATATTTGTATTGAGAATTGCAAAGATTGTTGATATCTATTATTCATGCTAAATTGAGTAACATAAGTTATGAAAATGGCTTGTATATACGCCAGAAGCGGTGTTTGTTTATCTTTCAAAATATTTAGGTATGAGGTTGGATATTCAATGCTACAACACATTGCATACTGGTTAACTGGGTAATATCAAAGTGAGCACTGTCAATGGCACTCGACAAGCTACTGGAAAGTGACAGCCGAGGCATTTCTATAACCTAACAATGATGATGGCTTTAATTTGCTTTTGGGATTTTAGAACATGTATATTTTTGTACGATTTAATTTATGTACTAGCTTGCATAGATATATTTTGCTTGATGTATATTGAAGAAAATTAATATTTGCTGTATGTTTTATGACCATGTCTCACCTTTTCATATTCCGTTGCAACACACAACACCCTACTATGCACAGTAATGTCTCGTTTCGGGCACATCATCGCTTCCACTCACACGATCACATCATGATTTGTTGCATTTCGCTGGTCACTCGCTGTCTCGCTGATGGGCAGCCAGCCAGTCAGGGCTTCTCCTGTACCTGTCGCATTAAGAATGCACTTGCTACATAGTATGATAGTGGTTCACACGAGAGTCGACGTACAGAATACAATTCGGCTACTTCTGTTTCCAACATAATCAAATTCCTGAGAAGTTCAAAATCATATTCCTGCAAAGTTTAAAATCTTTCTTCGATGCTAGTGCTGAAACAATAGCGCCAGTTTCGATGATCCAAGCGTAGAAGTAGAACTAATGCCCATGCACCAGCAGAAGGGGCGTCAGGCTACCATGTCAAGTCGTCCACTGCACTGGACTCCAACCGTTCAGGCCATACAAGGCATTCAAATAACTGATGTTTCGATCAACAAAATTTGCAAAATTGTGAGAGCATAATAGCACCGAGCATTTTTATTCAGGTTTGTCCCAGCGAACTCTATAAAGCAGCGCAACCCCAAAAAAAAAAAAGCCCACTGGAATCTGGAGTGCAAAAGGTACAGCACAGAGAACAACGCAAATACGGCATGCGCTATCATTCGGCAGCTCAAACCTTGCGGCTGCGGGGTGACAAACCTTTCTGGTCTACGTCTACCGGGTCAATGCTTCCAACCAAGTCTCTATAACGCTGCTCCCAGTCATCCAGCTTCCCATTCGATATGTCTGCATGAATTGCCCTTCGGATTCCTTTTACCACCAAAAAGTACTGGAGAAGAGCATGAAGGATATGAGTGAAGTATTCTGTTTAGACAAAAGGATGGGCCAATTTAATGCTTAGATTTACAACAACATTATGTGAAGGGAGCTAACCTCCACCACAAGGATGAGTGGTATGAACATCTTCCAGCGATTGTTGGGATTTGGACCATCGATTAACTTCTGATCAACATGAATGGGCTTGCTCCCATTTGAGATAACAACAGTAATTTCTTTCATCAAGTTTGGAACCCATGTAGTTCCATCGGGAAGAATCTGTGAACACAGTTGTATGGCATCCTCTATTAACCATCAAGAAGCTAGACACAGTCGAATGCAAGTCAAATACAGCATTAAACAAGCCTACCTTCTCCCCATGCTCATTAGTCTTGCACCTTCCACTGTTCTCCACCAATGCTATTGGCAAGGGAAAATCCTAAAATAAGCAGAACATTGTGTTTCCATTAGAAATTAATATTCAATTTTTCATATACGAAAACAAAAGGATTTCATAAGCATGGTTGTTTGTGTAATCTAACTGCAAAGTTCTTAGTGGAACCATTTGCAATGAAACAGAATGTCACAAGGTAAATCAACAGATGGGGGAAAGGGAATTAATATTGGGCTATTGGCATATGTGAAGTGGCGCAATTCCTAAGATCAAAACACTTGGGGAGCATTGGATAGCTGAGAAAATTAATGAGAACTCTTGAGTCTTGAAATGCATTTGCCTGATAAAATACATTACTAGAATAAGGATGGTAGCAGGACCAAAAAATGCAAACCACATACAATTGGCAAGGATTAAAAATATGAAATGCAGAGGTCAGCTCCATTTGTATAATTGC
The DNA here is from genome assembly GCA_036346395.1 of Hsuehochloa calcarea. Lineage (NCBI taxonomy): Eukaryota > Viridiplantae > Streptophyta > Magnoliopsida > Poales > Poaceae > Hsuehochloa > Hsuehochloa calcarea. The sequence continues at coordinate 37,904,882 of CM070597.1, forward strand.
CTTTTATCACATGGTATATGATTGTAATTAGTATGCACATATCATCTTGGAGAGAGTTCTGCTACATTTCAAAAGAAGAGTTGAAAATCATGGCACAGCATAGACTAACCTGAGAGCTATCACTTGTAAACCCTAAAACAACTCTAAACTCACTCTATGTCAGTGTAGCATTGACTAAGACATTATATGTTGTAAAGCATAGACTAGGTTCAGTTTCATAATGTGAAGACTAGATAGCCGGTTAAATGGTGGCCATGCAAAGTTAATGACATAGAAAGATAATTAGATTCACAATATGTTAGCACTTAAAACTACAGAGGAACTCAAGAGAGTATAATCAGTTATCCAGCAAAGATCAAGATACCAAAGAGGTAAAGACACATATATGGTCTTCATGCAGCAGCTAGTATGCATTGTAGTATTCATTCCAGAGCACCAAAGATAATCAACAAAAACAAAAGAACAGAAATTGAATAAGTATTTCCATAGGAGTATGTTCAAATAAAAAATGGCACGATGTGTCTAGTTTAGGCAGTGGAAGCTCCATGCAAATTTCAAATATTTGCCGGTGTGCTGATATATTCAATAAAGTGTGATGGAAGTTATCACATAATAAGTGAAGATATACATTACCCCATGTTCTCGTTTGTTGATTCCTGCACCAGAACGGATGTATCGCAAAAGCGACTCTGATCTTCTTGTAAAGAAGTCGTTATAATCAAGTCCATCAGGTGGCGAGAGCTGAGCATGAGTCAATACAACCAATGTTCTTCGCCAAATGGCCTTTCCAAATGAATTGGTGATGGTTCTTATAACTTGTTCATCCAACGTATCCATTCTATATGCATCCAAGCGATCCACATACAGGAGAACATCAATAGTTTTGTTCAGAAGAAACCTGCAATATATGCGAGCATAGGAATTAAATATTATGATTTTAATTGTATAACATCACCAGGGGGCCAATTACCAAACCACCATGAACATTTCACAAATGCCAATTTAATGAACTACACCCTCAGCACAACTTTTACTGCTTTTATAATGTTTAATAAAAAATAGTTCTGGAGAAAGGAAAATTAATCCAATGCAATTGAGCAGAATCTCAATAAGAAGGCGGAGACAAGTCGAATTAAAAAAAACATATACAAAATAAGAAAAAGGAAATTAAGCACACATGGATTTGCGGGTTAACTTGGTTAGTATGCGAGAAATTAAAAACTGAAGCAAAAACCCAAATAGAAGATCCAAATCACCCAATCAAGGGCACATATGCACCCACTACAGCATTCAAGGTAACCCAACTGCTCTGCATATCAAGGGGCTACTCCGCATATGTACTTAAAGGTGGGGTGGACGCTCGCTAACCACTATCTGCTATTTGCCTATTTAGAATATTGATGAAATGTAATGCCTGAATAAAAATTAATATGTGTGCACATAATATCAAAGGTTAAACACTTCCAAAGCAAAAGGTTGCTATATGCTACATCAGGGATAGGAAGCACAGAAATCGTAGACCATAGTGCAGTCCGTCATTAAGGAGAGCAGTAAGGATGGGTACGTTTCAGGAACACAAGATTTCAGTAAGAACAGGGAGTCAGGAACACACAGAATTCCTTTTTTATTCCGTTTACTTTTTTATATTCTGGCAACCTGTGTAGAGTATTGGAAGATATTAAGATGTCGATGTAGACCCATGCATTCACCAATGTTTACGGACATATTAGCAACAAATTAGTGTCAGACCAATGTAATTTCTATCCACAATAGAGCTGTTTAACCCAAATCTAGGACCTAGATTCTAACATAATAGCCCAAAAACTCCTTCATAAAATCAAGAACAAACATTGTTTGACCTAGGACCTAAAAACGAAACTAAAAATTCTCATAAAATTGTTCTCTACAAAATGTCCCAGGATCTGCAGTGCAGTAATTTATATTTAAATAACGATTTGGATGTGTGTCACCCAAATATCCTTCCAACTTCACTACATAAAAACATCCAATTCAGAGCAACCAGATACTACGAAACAATCCACCCTTCAAGACCCTAGGTCGAAAATGGCAACCCTTAGTCAGGCTACCAATTGCATCACTTACAGACAAGCATGGCTATAACTCAATAGGCACATACCTCTTTATGATCTCGACAGCCTGCTCATTGATGTATCCACCTTCAATGAGCCCAGGAGTATCGATAACGTTCAAGGTGAACCCTGCCCTGGCGCGGGAGCACATCGCCGGCCTCAAACCCTCGGACTGCATTGAACAACATCCAACAACGCACTCATACATCAGCAACCCCAGCAAGAGGCCCAAACAGAAACCAGACCAGGAGAAACGAAACCTGGAAGGCGCTGACGGTGGCAACCCTCTCCCCGACGATGGAGTTGACGGTGGACGACTTCCCCACCCCGCCCTTCCCCATCACCAGAATTGTCAATGTGCTCACATTCTTAACAACACAGACATAAACAAAACATACAATTATCATCAATCCGTAACATAAACACAATAACATAACCGTTGTTAATTAATTAACCGGTCCAGGTAAGGAGCGTTGTAAAGACGTGCAATACCTCCTCCTTGAGCTTGCCGAGGAGCTCGTGCAGCTTGGTCTGGGTAGCCACCGGGAACTTCTGCAGCCCGGCCCACTCGCGGGGTATCGGCGCCGCCACCTCCATCCCTCTCTTCCTTTCTCCCTTCCCCTAACACACGGACGACCCAAACAAATCAGAAACATTAACCCAATTTGGCCAAGGCGCACGAAGGCGGCGGCGGCAAGATTGCGTGTGCGGCCGCGCGCAGCTGCGACGCTGCGTGGTGGCTCGGGTGGAGATGCTTACCGGGAGATGCGGAGGCCGGCGAGGTGGGCGGTTAAACCCTAGAAGCTGGGGACGGGCTCGGAGTGAGACGGGAAAATAGGAAGGACTCGAGGGGGTTTACGAGAGAAGGGAAGGGATAAGGAGAGGAGAGATGAGTGGACGAGACGATGGCTTGAGGTTGAGGTCTGAGGATGCGGAGTCTCTTTTCTTTTTCTTTTTTTCTTTTCAGTTTTGTCTTTTGCTTTTTCCCTGTGGGCCGACGGGCTGGCCCTGGGGGCCGCTTGTTCTTTTGGGTTGGGTGTAGCCGTGTAGGTTTCTGAGAAGACAAGTAATACGCTTGGCTCTCATGGAATTCTTGGTGTTACTAGCTGTTTGTTTTTTGTTTTTTTTTTGTTTCATCTAAAAAACTGTTTTTTTTTGTTCTAATACATAAAAATCTCACGGATGATGCATACCTTGAGTGAAGCAAGGAAAAAATTAGGTGCTCCTTGAGCATGACTCGCAAGGACACTCGTATTGCCAGTACAGTGTTGCTAGACAGAAGAGTGTTTTCAAAAGCATGAAAGTTCCATGATGAGACACAAAACCTTCTCTAGCACTGTTCTTCCTGTCTAGCAAAGGTTGTTTCATCACGAAAACACTGCTCTTTTTCTTTTTCTTTTTCTTTTTCTTTTTCTTTTTCATGCTAGAAAACACAAAACCGAGTATTGCCAGTACATCATGAACCAACCTTGTCTTTTCTTTCTTTGTAGCCGGAAGATTTCATGTGTGACATGGAACCAAGCTCGGTTGTTCGGAGGAGCTGTGTGCCGCGCAGCATCCTCCCGACTGCCGGCCCAACTCCACCGAGGCAGCAACGAACTCGAAACGCGGCCCAAGCGGGGCTCCTAATCCACGCTCCCACCGAAGCGCGCCGTCGCCCGTCGATGGATGGCGACGGCGCATGTCACGAAATCCAAATTCCGGTACACCGTACACGTCCCCCGTGTGGCCGTGTGCGGAGGACGACGTACGGGCAGTTCTGTTTCGGCGCTCGTGTGCGGCTCGTGCTTCACGTTGATTGCATGCATCCACCCGTCGCTTCCGTCTCTGGAAAAACACACGGTTTGGCCCTTCGGGAAGATCGAGCATGCACGTCGCGGTTGCGGTACCGAACCTTTTTTTTTTGCGACGGCGACGGCGACGGCGACGGGCGCTTCCGTTGTCCGCCGACGAGGGGCGCTCCGTGGCCAAACCAAGCGCACGATCGACTAACTCGACGATACACGTGCAGCCGTGCATGAGCCAACGACGATCAACAGGAAAAACACGAGTGGGTGACAAGGAGGAACAAGCAAAACACACATGTATGGTATTGGGCAACACGGAACGCCGATATCTCAATCGAATTGAGGGTGCTATGGTAGGAATCGGAAAATTGACGTGGAGTAATTCTACCCAAAAAAAAAATTATATTGGAGCGGCAATGCTCTTTAGTGTTTCACATAGGCCGCTCATACCAAGTCTTCCGTCCCGCTTCTTTTCTTTCGATCGCAAGGCTCCTAGGACCATGATGGCCAAGAAGCATTTGGAGGACGGGAAGCAATTCTCCGAAGTAATGCATGCCTACATGGCGAATAAGATCGGCAAGGCTCGATCGCCGCCGCTCGTACCATGGATGGCGTCGGCGTAAGTTCGAGATCGGGCTTAGGAGAAGTGCGTGATGAGCCATGTTAGAGGGATCGTGGCGTGTCCGCACGATTGGTGAAGAAGCGTCGTGCACCTGCAACAAGCCGCGGCTTCTGCACAAACCATGCTCCCATGTGTACGCGGCGTGCGCGGCGTGGCGGCAAGCCTCGGAGCGTTACATCTCCGAGTACTATGACATCCACCACTGTATGCAACTTGGAGTCTTTGAGTTCCATTCATACAGGCCGACACGCACTCTGAGGACCTTTGGTCGGGACAGTGAAGTGGGTGCCCAACGACGCACTAAAGCACCCGTACCGTGGAAGGCGACGATCCGACGCATCCGGAACGACATGGACGGCAGCCAGTAGCGGCAACGAGTTCGCCGACCGTTCGCGGTATGCAAGGCTCATTGGGCACTCCATCACCCACCGCCCAAATGGACCGGCACAAGCGATGCAATCGTAGTGAGGAAGATATAATTACTACGTCGTGATGTCGCTTGGTTATTTCAATGTCTTTGATGGACTCTGCTTCTTTGTTTATCCATGCCTTTATGTAGTACTTGTTAAGTTGTCCGGTTTGTTGTTAACTCATTATGATCATATTGCATTGTTGAAATTTTTATCGTATGTCTTGCCTTATTTTCTGTGTCACATAATATGTTTTACATCGTGCACCGACATGTTGTTTCCTGTTGGCGGGAGATGGCGCAGCTCCGATTGATGACGCGTCTGAGCCGCTCGACCTGTTGGGATGTGGGACACCGTTGCGGGCGTGGTCCGCCGCGTCGGCCCTCCGAGCTCGTCTGGCGCCCCAGAGAGATGGTCCTTGACGAGCAGACGTCCCGAGCCGGAGAGCGGGCTCCGCCTTCGCCGGATGTTGGACCTCCCGCCGCTTGCTGCGATTTGACGCGACTCTGCTCTGCGCTCGTGGACCGTTGGAGACCGGAGACTCACACCTTCCACTTCCGATGGGGAGATGACCATTACTCGAGGACGTGTCTCGCTTACGTGTCTATCTCTGCGTGGTCTTCGGTAGTGCCCCTCGAGGCGATGGTGGAAGGTTCGTTTGGTGGCAATTTGGTGACCGATTCTTTGCGAGCAGCGTCGGGTGTGCCACATTCTGGTCGCTGCGGTACATGATCTGCCCGAGCATGCGACTCGGGAGGAAGTGAGGACACATTTAGTCGCGTACACATTGTTCTTGTTCGGATGGATCTGTTTCCTACCACGCAGGAGATGTGTACCCGAGCTACATCCATTTGGCACGATCTCGGCGGGCGCTGGCCCGACGAGGTTCCACGATGCGATTGGGGCTCTGCGGTTGCTTTGCGCCACCTACCGAGGGTTGTGTGATGCTTGTCGGTAGCGGCCGGGTGAGAGCGATCCTCGCGGTGTGCTACGCCCTCCTACGATTATGGTCGTGGGAGCACTTTCGGTCGGCCGACCGTACTTCCGCGCGGCGTGCACCCTTACCAGTGACCACCGAGCTTTACGGGGGCGACCGTCGGCAGACCTCGATGGGAACACGTTGGACACGTGCTACCTAGGGTGGGTTAGGGAGAGACCGGCGCGTATACCCGAGTTCCATAACCTTTAGAGACTCTCCACGAAGGCGAGGTCATCGGTGGCCATGGGCGACCACGGTTCCTTCACGACCGCGGCCCGTTCGGATTATCGTCCCGATGCATTCTCGGGCGAGGCACTCGGATGACGACACGCCACTTGGTCTTCGCACATGGTCGGCGGTACAACCCGCGGCTGGTCATGAGGCAATCGGCCTTTACCAGAGGTTCCACCGCCGCGGAGCGACCTCTCACAAAGAAAGGCTCACCGGTATGTCATTATTTGGTGTTATTTTGAGGGCATTTTGAGTAAGATTTTACGACATGTAAATTCAATTGCGGCGACGAGGAGAGGCGGAGGAAGCGACGGCGGGAGGCGATCTGGCGACCACGGGCGGCGTGGATTGACGAGTTTTCTGACGGACGTGGTGTTTGGAGTTTCGCGGCTCGCCATCGAGCGTCTGCGGCGTACTTGCGGTGGTGCGTTCGCGAACTAGGTGCGAGCTTCTTGGGCGGCGCGCGGCGTCGATGGGCGCCATGCGAGACGACATCGTACTAGCCGGTCGGACCGTCATCGGGCGCCGCCTCGGCGAGACGGTAAAACATTCTTCGCATAATTCTCGTTCGGCAACACTTTTCGCACTTACTATCGGTTTCGTGCGGCACTACCGCTTGGGCGTGTCGCAACCAAATCACTGAAGCTATAGGCCGTGGAAACAACAACACAATGGATCGTATCATAGGCGCGATCGCGACGATGCGCGAGGATGTAATTTCGCGATTAGATCCATAACTTGTGGTCGCCCGGCGGCGTTCACGTACATCATCGCGTGCGTGGCGGGTACCTTCCACCACCTCCGCCCTCGCACCTCTGTCGACCCGCCCTCCGCGCGCGCCCGTCGCGCTCGGAGTCGTCGAACTCTGATCGCTTCGGCCCGACCGCCTCGAGCCACGGGTATATCATCATCAATCGGTTCTTATCGTGAGTACCTTTCCATACACTCATTTGGACGTATCGACATTACCCTTTGTTCTTGCGGCGATTGCGAGGGCGACACTCTGCTGCAACCATCGTCATCACGGAGGAGGCGCGGGGGACTTCTTCGCCGCGGCGTTCAATCACACCTCCGGGAGCGCGACCGGTGGTTCGGCGACACGTCACGGAGGGTACACGTGCAGCACTACGGCTCGGGCGGCGGAGAGTCCTCGTCAACACAACAGCCTACTCGGTACACGTGAGCGCATACTAACACCAATTTTCCCGTCGTACAAAAGCAATGACTAACTCACCTCAGACGCTTCCGCGGGAAGAGCACCGATGGGTGGGCGACATGCTCGGGCCTCGGCCGGACCGCCACGATGAGATCACCCCAGTTCGCCTCCCGCACGGGGCCCTACTACGGCCTTCGAGGCGTCGCCACTCCGGACAGTTCACATTCCACGAGGATCATCTACGTCGTCCGACAAGCGACACGACCATGCGCCTAACTAATTTCATGGGCGTGTAAAACTTGTTACATAATGTCATCATGCATCTCGCCTTCGATTTATGTAATGTCCATGTGCGTTACGCCTTTACGATTTATATACACAACATGTTATCCAAATATTTAGTACTAACAACAAGCTGTAACTCCGATTTAAACTTACTAAACCTTAAAGACATAACGCAATCTCGCTTCACGATACCTCCTCGGCCCTGCTACCTCATGACGCTTGAATTTTCTTCAACCAAATTACAATTTACCAACAGGCTATATATATGCATGATTTGGCTTCCATTCCACTCACTCTTCAGTTCCTCTTCTCCTTCCTTCCAGTCTTAAACGGGATGTCTACGGCCTCATCAAACTTTCGAGTGAGCAGGCAATTAGAAGCACTAAGACAGCACTTGGATTGCCCTCGTTGCAGGGATCCGGTGAATGTGTTCACCTCCCATACGCCAACGAATCCATCCCGAGTGTTCATGAAGTGTTCGAATCTTACGGTAACTTATGTCTGATCATCCCCATTGAACTTCTTTCCAAACATCATATTTTTCACTTGTATTCCCAATTATTTTATAGAACACAACATGTCGGTTCCGGTCGTGGGTGATGAAGGTATGCGGAGGTTCGAGTATTGCAATGCAAATTGCGGCCTTGCAAGAGGACACACGTCGTGTTCTTGCATTTAAATCAAGTGCCTCGACCATCGGATGAACCGTCGGAAAATAAAGATAGTGTTCTTAAAGGATTTGGATGAAAGGATGGGAAGGGTTGAGAAATCGCTTCTGAAATTAGTTAACATGGCCACTTTGGTAATTTTTCTTCTGTTATTTCTTGTTCTTGCTAAGTAGAAGTTCGATTTAATAAAATTGTAATATCCAGTCTTTATCTATGCATCCACGCACTCGTGATGTATGCCTTTGCGGCGTTGTGGTAGTAGTTTGTATCATGTATGCGTCTATCTAATTTCATTGTGAACACTTTGCGTGTGAATTAATCAAGCGATAATTTCTAAATCGCGGAAGTACCGCTATCTAATTTGCGAAACTTCCGATTATCGCGATGCAGAGTCCGCTCCCAACAAGCGGTAAGAACCACGCTTGTAGAAAATCAGCTAAGTCCCAAAAGAGTGCTCTTTGCAAAAAAATGTTCCGCAGGATTTTCGGAAGTTCTGCCGAGAGGTAGTTCCGCACTTATATCGTCGGAACTACCGATCATCCTAACAAAGCGGCAGATGGCTTTCAAAACAACTTCAATTGCAAAATAAATTCACGAACTTACGTGACAACACATGCGCTCTGCCCGACTTTTCGACCGAAATGACAAAGACTCTGCGAGTAAGGCGTGACAACTCAGCGCCTCGCCAACTTTTTCAGACCGAAATGACAAGACTCTGCGAGTAAGGCGTAACAACTCAACGCCTCGCCCGACTTTTCATACCGAAATGACAAAGCACTCGGAGAGTAAGGCGTGACAACTCAACGCCTCGTCGGCTTTTCCGATGAAATGACGAAGATCTGCGAGAGAAGACATGACAACTCAACGCCTCGCCACTTTTCGGACCGAAATGATGGCACTCTGCGAGTAAGGCGTGACAACTCAATGCCTCGCCCGACTTTTAGACCGAAATGACGGCACTGGAGAGTAAGGCGTGACAACTCACTGCCTCGCCCGCTTTTTAGACCGAAATGACGGCACTCTGCAGAGCAAGGCGTGACAACTCACTCGCAACAACCGGGACAACACTCGCCTCCGAGCTTTTCCTACCAAAATCTGACGCACTTAAAAAGGGCCATGACTACTCTCTGCGAAAGATTAGACAACACTCGCCAACCACGTCATGCCAACCCTCCGGCTTATAAAAGGAGGTGCAAGTCATCTACGAGAGAAACCACACAACCAAACCAAACACTACACGAGCTTGCTTCACCACGCTGGGATGGACAACCTCAAGAAGCAATGGGGCGAGATCCGTGATCTAGCAAGGGCTTCAGCGGCGCGGGCCGAACAAGCTAGAGGTCTGCGAGGGCGGTGGTCGGCAAGAGCGACTTGCCGGATGGCGACTCTCGCAATGAAACCCCGCGTACCCGGCAACCCATGTCGAGCGTTCCAAGCGAGCCTTCGCGCAACACCCGCCAGAGGAGACGCCGCCATCTGTTGGTGCGAGGACACATGCAAGTTCTTCAAATCAAGCACCGGCTCGGCCTCGGCATGCGTTCTTTGGGATGTCCTAACTACTCCTCGACTATCCCGACCGCCGTTGGGATACGAGCGACTATCGGCAAATGGTAAGGAGTACTAACAAGATGTATATCGTACAATTCTATTTGAGTATGCACTAACAATCTCTCCGTCTACCCACAGTCCCCGGCCGCTATGTGGCTTCCGCAAGTGGATCGACCTAGAGATCCACCCACACGACCGATGGCGGCTCGACTTCGAGTGGAATGCGAAAGGGGCGAGATCCGGAGGAGGATCGTCGGGTGAAGACTGTGGCGTATCCGCGGGAGACTCGGGCCCATCTCGGCGTCGCGGCGCGAGGAGCGCGAGGCACGCTAGAGGGAGCGCGAGAAAAGCGGAAATGGCGCCGAGGCCGAGCGGCGGCGAGGACTACAATCCGAGCTCGCAAGAAAGGGCAAATGGCCCGGTCCACGCAGATGGGTCGGGCTAGTCCGTAGTACTCCACCTCCTATTCGCCATGTTTTAACTATCCCCAAAGGCATGCGTGCCCATGGTTCGGAAGCTCGTGTCGCGAGTTACCGTAGTAGTAGCGTCCATGGTAAAGTAATTAGCCGAACCATCATGCCATGTGACCACATGTAACGTGCTTCTGTCCGCACGGGGGCTGCAATGTAGTTCTGGTGATGTGCCTCCGCTGAGCCATCAAAGTATAGCCATTCACATCGGTCTCGATTCTGCTATGTTTTAGGGTTTCTCCGTAATCGCAACGTTCTAAGCCCTTTCAGTTAAATTAATTTCCGTACTCGCTTTTAGTACTCTACTTTCACAGAAGAAATGTGATGGAGAACCATACTTCCCACATTTCAAGTCACATGAATTCATGAAACCCTAATTTCCGAAACGTCTCGTCCTAATTTTCGAGACCTAAAACCCTCAATTTGTCGAGACAATTTCAGAGCATATAAAATTTTATAAAATTTTACACAATCAAGTCCACTGTGTAGGGAGTATAGAAAAAATAATTCATAATGTTTCGACCTCATTTGCTATATTATAAAATTCCTACAAACATGAAACTTTAAAGAATTTTGCAGAAAAAAATGAATACATAAAATTTCAAAAAAATTACACAAGTATAAAAACTATGCCAGGAGGCTCCACAAAAAATTTCATAATTATTTGAGCTCATTTTGCATATTTTAAAAATCGTCCAACAAATATTATTAATTACTTTTTTTAAAAAAAACAATTAAAAAAACACGTGGGCAAGACCTTGGTGCTGCTGGAGCTATAAGGGGCGACGCTAAGGTCTTTGCCTTCAGGACAACGACACCTTGGTTCTTCTTAGTCCCCAACAACGGCACTTCTGCTTAGGGCTATTTTTGGAATTTTTCAATTTACGGGGCTATTTTTGGAATTTTTATTGTGCAATGAGGCTAATTTAGTCTAGAATTCGCTCATACCTGCTCGTACGGCCAAGCTCAGTGGTTTTGTATTTGACCTATTTTGAGAGTGGTTATTGGCGAGGAATTTTGACCAATTCAACTTTTTTTTTGAAATCAGAGTTTCTGTTAAGGGAGATCCGCTTAATAGAGGCTACTTTATAATGGTTACGAGTATGCGACCAGTATACAAAGGAAGTTTTATTTTCTTTATTATGGTCAAACTGGTCGACGGTCAATTTGAATCATAGACACTGTCCAACCAGTTATATGGGTTTGAACAATCTCCAACCAGCAAACTGATCAGGAGACATAATAGTTACCCACGTAACTAGAAGGAAGACGGCTATTGGCGTATCTAGCAACTTACAACGGTTGGCTAAATGATACGACGGTTTAAGACTTTCCTGGCAAACATGTGTGAAGATTAGAGGCGTCTTTAGTGGCATTAACTGCCACCCCTTCAATAACTATAAAGGGAATATCATATGTATGTTGTAACAACAAGATCATCGATAGACACCAGAACAATCACGGTCATTACGATCATATTGTAACACACTTTGTATTCTTATACAAATAGTGGTGGCGGATGGGCGACACGGCACGGGCACGAGCCGGTCGGCCAATCTCGGCACGGCCCATCCTGGCCCGCGGAACAAATGAGTCATGTCGTGTTGGCCCACGTGTCGAGGAGGCGACCAGCATGACTCGATGGCCTTTTCTATCGTGTCATGCCGGCCCGAGCCCATTTAGCCTGACGGGCTGGTTGTGGGCCTACTTAGCCCATTAGACCCAAAAAATCAAAAAAAGAGGAAAATAGAAAAATATGTAGAATTTAGAAATAGATATGAAAATTGTAAAAAAAAATGAGACAATCATATTGAAAATATAATAAAAATATTTATTAATATTCAAATGGTTGTCTCGTTAAAATATCTATCAAGTAAAAGCTCAACATGAGAAAACCTTGTTAAAGGAAAAGGAGTACAACATATAGCTCTTCATACATCCTTGTTCTATGTGTCGTTGTCTACGTCAGGAATTTTGAACACCTCTTAGAACTTTGGATTTTCCACATAGTGTTGTGTTTGTGAATCAGCCGAATCTTGGTCCTTCACAGTTAGAAGTATCTCCATCTCACTTGTTAGACGTGTTCTTCTCTCCTCCAATCTTCTTCCAAAAAGATTGAAAGCAAACTCGAAGGAAACCGTTGAGACAAGAACAATTAACACATCATGTGCAAGTATGGATAGCACAGAATATGCTAACTTATGGTCATGCCACCAGTCCAAAAAATCAAAGTTTTTGAGTTAAAATATATCGTATCGTTGTCCAGATAAGCGGATAGTTCTCACTCCTTGGGTGAGAGGTTGGTCTTGGACTTTGTTGAGAAGGTATCGCTGCAGAAGAACGAGACCTGGACCTAGAGGAAGAGTCTACACCCTAGATCTTGCCCCACATATTTATCTTGTTACTTGACGTGGGTGCTACTGAAGGTCGTTGGAAGCGGGCTCCTTGGAACTTATCTTCGTACCTTTGCAAAACATCATGTAATTGAGAACGAACATCTGCAAAATAGTTAGAGTAATCTAGCCCTATAGTATCACTAAGAAGATCAAGAACATTAGCAAATATGTCAATTTTAGCTCTAGAATCTAAAATAAATGCAAATGCGTAAGAAAATGATTTCTCTCTAATATTTAAAGTATTTAGTTTTTATAGCAACAATAGTGCTCTTATATGGTAAAAGATTCTTAGGTATCAGGTAAATAGAGTTCTATTTTACCGGCATGTCCAAACTGAACTTTCTTCGATGTACACCCATCGCCTTGTAGAAGTTTTTATATGTTGTTATTCTTACGTTAGAATTATTCGATTAAGATATTGCATCGCGAAAAGCTTTAATATACGGATTCAATATCTTCAAACCACATTTCACTATAAGGTTAATAATATAACAAGTGCATCGTTGATATAGTAAGAAGGAATCGGTGTATGTACTCAACACTGGAGTAAGAATATCCATAGTCCTAAAGTTTGAAACGACATTGTCTAAAGTAATTGAGAATATTTTGTGTGTAAGACCAAAGTCTTCCATGACTTTGATAACACAGCCCGCAATATTCTCACATGTGTGTGCTACATCAATTAATTTGAAACCTATAATTTTTTCTCTCCATTACTCAGTGTCATTAATATAATGAGCAACTACACTAAGATAATCCTCCCTAACCCGACCACTTCATATGTTCGAGGTCATGGCCACAGACAATGTGCATGTATTAAATAGTTTCTTTATTTTTTTACGGCGTTCATTGTAATATTTTACTATATTCCTAGTTATTGTCTGTCTAGAAAGGGTGGAAAATCTAGGATTATGCGCAGTCCTAATGTAAGTTTAAAAAGCAGTAAACTCCCCAGAGCCTAACGGTAAATCCACAGAAGCAATTAAACGACAGAGAGATTAATGGGCTATCTCAGCATCGTAGTGCAAGCTACATATCGTACCATCGGGGTTGTACTGTAACTACGTCTGCCTCATCACCAATCCTTGTTTGGCCTTACATCTTGTAGCATGTCTAAGCAAGTATCTCATTCCACCTATAGACCTTGCAGATAATTTATTGCGGTAAATTTTGCAAATAGCATATGGTACCTCATTTCCATATGCGTCTGGCTTGGTTGTCCTATTGAAATTCTCCTACACTCCTGAAGTAGACGTTCTCAACATCTTTGCTCCGGTGGTTGCCAACAAAGATGATGTCGTGGAGTTAGATGACGGAACTCCGTCTTGCCCTTCTGCTAACAATTGCGGCTGGTTTGAGGCAGTCGCGACCTCTATGGATGCAACTTTCTTCGGTGAAAGTCCATAATCGCCAAGAGCAAAGCTATCATAATTTTTCATAATAAAAACTCAACTACACTAAGATAATCCTCCTAACCCGACCACTTCATATGTTCGAGGTCATGGCCACAGACAATGTGCATGTATTAAATAGTTTCTTTATTTTTTTACGGCGTTCATTGTAATATTTTACTATATTCCTAGTTATTGTCTGTCTAGAAAGGGTGGAAAATCTAGGATTATGCGCAGTTCTAATGTAAGTTTAAAAAGCAGTAAACTCCCCAGAGCCTAACGGTAAATCCACAGAAGCAATTAAACGACAGAGAGATTAATGGGCTATCTCAGCATCGTAGTGCAAGCTACATATCGTACCATCGGGGTTGTACTGTAACTACGTCTGCCTCATCACCAATCCTTGTTTGGCCTTACATCTTGTAGCATGTCTAAGCAAGTATCTCATTCCACCTATAGACCTTGCAGATAATTTATTGCGGTAAATTTTGCAAATAGCATATGGTACCTCATTTCCATATGCGTCTGGCTTGGTTGTCCTATTGAAATTCTCCTACACTCCTGATGTAGACGGTCTCAACATCTTTGCTCCGGTGGTTGCCAACAAAGATGATGTCGTGGAGTTAGATGACGGAACTCCGTCTTGCCCTTCTGCTAACAATTGCGGCTGGTTTGAGGCAGTCGCGACCTCTATGGATGCAACTTTCTTCGGTGAAAGTCCATAATCGCCAAGAGCAAAGCTATCATAATTTTCCATAATAAAAACTACAAAATCTAAACTAACACTATTACTATTTTCATCTTAGCATAAAAAATAATAACAATAAAATTATTATAACACTCTAACTCAACACTGAGCCTAGGAGGTTACTAAACGAGCCTAACAAATCATTCTACTTCTAATCACTATCAAATGGCAGCACAATTTTCAACATCTAGTGAACAAGTAATATCCAAATTACATTGAATAACAAGAAGCTAGACAAAACTCATGTTCTAATCATCAAGTAACCAAACCACATGAAAACATTAGGATCCTTTAAGGTTCTACTTGGATGACAGACTAAGCAGGATTCATGAATTATTCTAATAAAAGAGTAAACAAATCAAATTCTAGTATTTTAAAACAAAGACAGTAACATCCACAAGACCTACTAGACATTTCCAATTACAAATAATTCAATCATCACGAAGGATGAACCCGGTCCTAGAATGGAAGTAACAGTGGTAGCACTTAAGTTTAAGTAAAAGAACTATATTTATTTGTTATGGATGATCGTGAGTGAAGTGCACCAAAGCTTGTAAGATCGAGGAGGTCGACTAGAGGGGGTGAATAGGCGGTTTTTAAAATTCTTTTGACTAAAACCAATATCTAATGCGGAAGCTAATAACAATTGGTTTTGCACAATAAAAACCTAAATCAACTAGGCCCGACTGAGTGCACCAACAATATGAATAC
Source organism: Hsuehochloa calcarea (assembly GCA_036346395.1). NCBI lineage: Eukaryota > Viridiplantae > Streptophyta > Magnoliopsida > Poales > Poaceae > Hsuehochloa > Hsuehochloa calcarea. The sequence continues at coordinate 37,920,374 of CM070597.1, forward strand.
AATTCAATGAGAGCAATCATACAAAAATATATAAGCAATTAAAGCAAGAATGTAAAATGCTCAAGTAAAGCGCAAGCATAAACCAAGATGACACAATTATGTTTTACCGTGGTGTTCAGAGACTTGCCGATCTCCCCTAATCCACGTTGAGGTAAGCCCAATCAAATTAGACCGACTCCACTAATTAAGCCAACACCTCCGAGGTAAGTCCAACCACTTGGACCGGTTCCAACATGAACCAACACCTCGCTCCACTCGGGTTGCTCTTCCTCCACTTCGAGATGGTAAGCACCAAACCAATCACAACCACACCGGGCCTTCTCACAAGCTTCTTGAGAAGATCACCGATCACGACGCCTCCACGCCGTCTAGGTGTCGGCAAACACCAAGAGTAACAAGACTCAACTCTCACTTGAACTAATCAAGTGTCTAAGCTCAAGTGGATACACAATCCACTACCTAAGGCAACACATGCACTTAGGGTTTGCTCTCCAAGCTCACTAAGTGCAACACATGCACAAAAGAGATGAGAGGCTTGCTCTTAGCTCAATGGACTCAATAGAGGTTCAACAATAACCTCAGCAACCTCCTCCAACCAGCCAAGATGGGTATTTATAGCCCACACTAAAAAACATCCGTTGGGGGAAGATTCCCTCTAATCAGTGCAGGGCTGGTCTGATCGCCAATTAATGGTCGGTTGGACCGTCCATGCGCCAACGGCTATAAAACTAGCCGTTAGACTCACGGCCGGTCGGACGGCCAACTAATGGCCGGTCAGACCGCCGCCAAATCGGTCAGATCGCCCGAGGAAAATCAGCAGATTTCCAAAAAGGTGCTTCTTTGGAATAAATGTACCACGAAAACTCCGGTACTTCCATACCCCGGTAGTACTGTATTATCAACGGAGGTACTACCGCATAGAGAATCAACTCAAGAGGTCACCGGTCCGACCGCCCAACATATGGAGGTTCAACCGGTTTGGCACCGGTCTGACTGGTCCACACAGGCGGTCTGACCGCCAAGCCACAAAGACTTTGCACTTTTCACTTCGCTCAAATGGCAAAACACATTCACCCATTTGAGTGCAAGTCCAACAAGGTTTTAAAGATGATATTCTCAGCAAGTTGCAAAACATATTTGCCAACCTTTAGAATACTCACCACAATGAATAAGGTACATGGACTTACACCATTTGCAAAACACATTTGTAAACTTAAGTCACATGCTACAAGAAATCAAACATGAGTATCAACTATTTGCAAAACACATTCACAAATAACAGCATCATGCCACAAGACTAAGGTGCATGGACTTCAACCATTTGCAAAACACATTTGCAAACTATAGTCCTATGCTACAGAGATTAAATGCATGAGCCCGGCTATTTGCAAAACACATTCGCAAATAATAGCTCCATGCATAGATGAGCTAGAGCAAACACAATGAGCTATCAACACATGACTAACTCATGCTACTAGTCAAGACCCCTCTTAATAGTACGGCAACCTATACTAGCAATCCGGTCTTCCAACCAAACTCCAAGATCGGTAAAAGACTAGGAACACATCCTTAGCCTTAGCTAGTCATACCTTTATCTTGCATCTTCTTGAAGCTTGATGACGCACATCATCGCTTCAAGTCCGGTCCTGACTTTGACAATCATCAACACATGATGATCTCTTTTGCTTCGGGATCTTGTCTTGAATATGCATCAACTCATGATGCATTCTTCACTCGACCTCCATCAACACATGATGGGTCTTCTCTTGACTTGATGTGCATCAACACATGATGCATCCTTTACTCTAAGTCTTGATATGCATCAACACATGATGCATCCATCATTAGACCTCCATCAACACATGATGGATCTTCTCTTTAAACATCATCGACACACGATGATTCTCATTTCTTCAAGCTCTTCATATGCATCAACACATGATGCATCCTTTACTTGAATCCTGACTTGATGATCAACTCATGATCATCCTAAGTCTTCATCACCCTAGAACATAACATTCATCCAACTCATGAAAAATGTTAGTTCCACAATATGATTATCATTAATTACCACACCATACCATTAACTCATAATGGTGGGACAAGATACTTCAATCTTTCCCTTTTTGGTAATTGATGATAACCACTTCAATTGCACATAAAATGAATGTAGATAATGCAACACAACATGAGTATATATGAACTACACAAGTCATATATACTCCAACATGAGTATGCAAGAACTACTCAAGTTCTATATACTCACAACATGAGTATATGAGAACTACACAAGTTCTACATACTCAAAACATGAGTATACAAGAACTACACAAGTTCTATATACTCAAACATATATGTTTCAAAGTAAAGATCCTTAATATATGTGGAAAACGGAATATGGATCAATACTAATGAAACCAAAAAATATAGAATAAACTCCCCCTAAATGTGTGCATACACAAATATGTAATAAGATCATATGCACATATTCAAGTTAAACTTATGGTTGAATTCAACCTATATTTTGGATCCGAGGAATGCAACAATATATAAGATTAAGATGTCGATTGCATACCTCGTTGAATTTCACCTTTATATCCAAATGAGACTATACACTAGATAAAATAATAAAATATTAGTCTCACAATTAGATTTGTCATTAATTATCAAAACACTCCATTAACTCATAATGGCGGGTCTAGATCCTTCAAAACTAACCCTTCCCATGCATGTCGCATCATCAAGAAGTACCTAAATAAAACATCAACAACAAGCGTGAGTCCACGACTCAGCAAAGTGCAACAGTGAAGTAATCAAAATATATACATGCATAGAGTATAACAAAGTTCTCATATGGCTATCAGCAACTGATCCAATCTCATGCAATGCAAATGACAAGAATGCATCTTTCTTTCTTCTTTGCAATTACCGGTAATTCGGAGTAGTACATCCGTCGACGATACTCAAGCATGTGCCCTCAGGCACAGGGACCTCAAGCCCACACTCCATGAGTGTGGGGACCCATGCCCATTCAATACATGACGGGGACCTCGTGCCTGTCCAATGCATGACGGAGATCTCAAAGAAATAATTCTTGGCTACCACGTAGTCCAAGATCCAAGTATGAATGCCATGATGCAAGTGATCTTTATATACTCAATCCAACACGAGATAATATTATCACCAATAAAATTTCATAAATAAAACATGACAATCATCACGAATATAGTATCATAATTCACTCTACACTACTTGCACTTGCCTCAACCGAGAGATGGATGACGACGACAGGAGAACTCTATCCCCGATTCTCACCACCACCTGGCAAATCATAAAGTATACTAAGAACATCATTCAAAATCACACAACATTGTAATATAACAAAACTGGAATCGTTCGCTCCTATTAGCAACCCGAACTTTTATCGATACCTTCCTACATTTCAGTCTGTCCAAAACAGACAATCATCAAAGGAAAAACCATAACTTTTGATTCAGAACTCCAAAAATTATGAATCCAAGACCTATGGGACCTACATATGCAGACCTACAACTTCTCAGGTGACCATACGTTCAAATTATTTCATCTAAGCCTTTGTTTTTATCCCCGAAGACAGTTCTGACATCTTCAGTAATATTAACAGAAGAATTTTGTAACTTTTAATTGATACATCCAAATCCAATGATCTAAGTCATTCTAAGAGAACCAGCTTCCTCAATAAATTTATAATTATTTTCTTATTGTGAAACAAATATTACTAACAGAGCAACCTTTTGCTACTGTCCCCAACAGACGGACAGATCTACAACAACAACTTCAAAAATCCATAACTTTTGTTTTAATTGTCAAAAAATGGACTTGGACTCTATGGAATCATAATAAAGTTTTCTACAAAACTCATGGAGATCAACCAACCAGATTCGTCCATCTCTAGACCCTAATTCACATAACTATGCTCGTTGCCCGAATCCAGAGACTGAACGGGCACTCGGACTTGCAAAAATCATAACTAAATAATTATCCAACCAAAAATTGCAAATTAATACTTCCCAAAAATCTATCGTGATTATCCACATAACTCTAGGAGACTCTAAAAGCTTAATCTACTTGTAACTATCCCAAACTTATGAATTAACAGAGCTATAAAAATACCGATCTACACAACAAAAGACTAGTTTGACTATCGGTGACAGATTGCATATGAAAAATTTACAAAATCTAATGGAGAATATGAATGTACCCACGGATCCTTTGTTGAACCTCGATGAAACCCTCGCGAATACTTCTCTTCTTCTACCTCCTCCCCTTCCTTCTCTACTTTGGCCGACAGCAACCAAGGAGCCAGCACTGAGGTGTAAGAGCAATAGGGGCGGCACAAGGAGGAATCAAGGGGTGGCGGCATTATAGAATGGCGATAGCACTGTAGCATGGAGGCACTGTAGCAAATTTAGGGTTTCCCCCTTTTGGGCCTTAGTGTTGTGGGCCAAGAGCCCATGGCCCATGTTTTGAAGAAATTTGAAAACCCCTTTATCTATTTTTGTTTTCTTTCAAACGCGTTTCGAAGTATTACAATTATGCAAAAATAGTATTGTATCTCTTTTACTGACTTGCTACTGGAAATTGAATTTTCCAAAATTTAGCATATTTTTAAAAAATTGCCAGGTTATCTCTCAACGAGTTTAAATTTGCAAACCATAATTTAAAAGAGAGATTGAGGAACGGATAGGTGCTGAATAAGAGGGGTATGGTATCTATTTATATTTAAAAAACTAGTATTTTTGGGCTATTTTTAAAGCCTCAAACGGAAAAAAGCCACTTTTTTTAAAAAAAAAAAATCCGGACGTTACGGGCTACACAAGTCGTGTCGTGCCATGCCGAGCATAACCCACAGTGCGAAAAAGGCCTAACGGACAGAAATTTGATCGAGCCGTGCCGTGGCAGGCACGACCCACCGTGCCATGGGGCCCACCTACCCCTTCCTCTCCCCAACCCCCTATCCCCACGCCCCACCCCTTGCGCCCCATCCCCTTCTGGTTGTGGCGCTGCGCCTCCTCCCGTCTCCCTCCCTTCCCGAGCCAGCGCTACTCCCTCCTCCTCCCTCCGCGTCGGCCACCGCCACCCCGGTGCCTTGCCCTCCTCTTCCTCTCGTCCCGGCTCCCTCCCTTCCCGAGCTGGCCCCGCCGCCTCCTCCCTCCCTCCACGCCAGCCGCCGGCGCTGCCCCGCCTCCTATTCCTCTTCTCCCCCCCTCCTCCTACTCTCCTCCCGGCTCCCTCCCTTCCCGAGCCAGCCCTGCCGCCTTCTGCTCCATCCTCACCCTCCTCCCTCCCTCGCTACTGGCTAGCCGCTGCTTGCCTAGCTTCCTCATCCCGGCTCCCTGCCTCCCTCCCTCGGCCTCTTCACACGCGGGCCACATGGGCCGTGTCGGTCTCGTGTTGTGCCTGGCACGGCCCGACACTATTTGTGTCATGCCCGACCCATCGTGCCAGGGGCAACCCAAGCACAACATGGGCCTTCGTGCCGTGCCGCCCGGCCCATGAACAGTGTGGGTCGTGCCATGCCTAGGTTGGGCCAACAGTGCCATGCCTCGGGCCAGGCCGACCCATCTGGCCACCTCTATATACAAATACTTAGTGTGTCCACAACAATAAAGGCTCTTCTTTTTTATAGCGTTCTCACATCATTTTCCTAGATAAGTTCAATAGGGAACCCTATGTTCCGATCATCAATAGTTCTCTTGGCTCGATATTTACTTTGGCCATCGCCTAATTTGGTTTGATATTAAGTAAAAATGGGTTGGGTTGGGTTGGTGCGAGTAAAAAAATCATGTTCAAACAGGTTCAACCCGTGGGTTTTCTCTCGTGCATTAGCATGGGTGGGAAAAAATAATAACATGGGAGTAAGTCATCATCTTCACATCCGAGATTGACACAAGCAAAAGCATGCAATAATAGAAATGGTCAGTGGCGAGGCTCGTCACATGAAGGTCCAATTGACGAGCATGAAGGCGAGGCAGTGCGAGGTGTCGTCATCGCTCATCACCTTCCATGCCATCGCCTACTCGTACGACACCTGCCGCCCCATGCTCGACTTGCACATGCCACTGGGAAGGCACGCGAAACCCTGAAGAAAGGAAGAGGTTTCAGTCTGAATGTTCATGCAAGTAAGCGTCAAAGGCAGTGAGTGCAATTCAACAGGGAAGCAATAGGTGTAGTGCTAGCTACCTGCTGCATGATCTTGGGGAACTATGAGCACAACGCCTTCCAGCCCTCGTCATCCAGGATTGTCTCAAGCGAAATGTACTGCATGTTGATCAGTGTGGTTTCCAAGATGTCAATGTTAGCTTTGTTGGCAAAGGTGAACATAGGAGCAGGCTGTGATTGGCCAATAGCCAAAAATTCTCATCAATAGGTGGTTCCAGCACTGGAAAACTGATGAAACAACAATATAAATGAACAACACTGACCTTCAGGGAACAACAGAGTATTGCATCACTGTGTTTCCAGAGGAGCTTCAGGGGAGAATCCATGTCTTCAGTGTCCGACCAATGGATCTCTCCTCCAGTGTGAACCCTGAAATTTTCGCCAGTGTCAACTACTTCAGAAACAAGTACTGAATCAAATATGATTCCAAGATAGGAAATATAGAATATAGGATTCTAGCATAGGCAATTTAGGTAGCTCCATGAAGACGGAACAAAAGAGTGTCGAGTACCAAGCAGAGAATGTTTCCATGGGTTGAAAACGGGTTGAACCCATATTGAGAGAATTGGATTGGGTTGCAGTTGCATATAGGTTGGGTTGGGTTGGGGTTTGGAGGTGGAGCAGTGGATTGGTTTGGGTTGGGTGGACATGCTGCATAGAAATGGGTTAGATTGGGTTTGACTGGTATTTTAGCCCATTAGCACCTTAGTAGCATCAATCTATTTTACTAAGGGGGTATGTGGCGCAGGGAGCACCGCCAAGGGCTTGAAGCGGGACAGACGAATCTTCAAGCACACATGATGATTATAAATTTTACTGAAATAAAAAAAAGTTGGGTGTTATATAGTCCTAGGGATAGCAATCGGGCACGGTGGGTACGGGTAGTGCTCGCCCATACCCATACCCGCGACTCTAAATTCCCCCCACGGGCATACCCGCGAAGGACGACGAGCGAAAAACCTCGTCCATACCCGTCGCCCGCGGGCATGCCCGTTTACCCGCGAATAATGCATCGCCGCCTGTGGGTACCCATCGTCCGCGGACATGCTCGTTACCCGCGAGCAATACATACATCAAGTTCATCATAATTCACACATCAATGGTGCATCACACATTCAACAACTAATAAAGTTTATCACAATTCACATATCATGTCCGACAAGACAACTAATCAAGTTCAACAAATACAAATACAAATACAAATATAAATTGACATAGTTTCTTACACATGTGGGTAGATTACGGATAATCGGGCGAAGCGGATACGGGTGGAGCTTACCCATGCCCATGCTCGTTTATCCGATGGGCAAGGAATTGTGTTGTTTTCATGCCAGTAGGTAAAGAAAGACGCTCATACCCGTCTCTATTAGGGTATTCGCCCGCGCGCATGCGGGTAATCGGGCATAATTGCCATCCCTATATAGTCTGTTTCATTTTTCCTTTCTTCTACTATTTTATGAAGAAAATGAAATTACGGGATGGAAGCAAAACAGTTCACCAGTTAGCATTTTTTGGGGGATGGCACCAGTTAGCATTTGATTGTTTTGAAACTACTTTAAGAGAGCATGGACTGAAAGCACTTCCATGAAAACTCAAAAGCTGTTAATCAAGAAATTTACATATGATATATTTACAAATTAAAGAAAATCACAATCTCTTCAGGTTTTCTATTCGATCATAGTTGCTTTTGAACCTAAGAATGTTTTTTAGTTGAAGTAGCATCTAATCACATCCAAAAAACAATGCATCTAACTATCATAGCTATCTATAGTTGCTTACAAGTTACATCCCTCTATCTTACAATGTTTCTTAATTCACACCAGTTTTTGTTCAAGACAGCCTATTAAGCCCTCTGAAATCCACAGCGTCGACGCAATCCCCTACACCTTTGTGCTTGTTGAGCATCTTGAGCAGCTCGGTGGCCTTCTCCTTGGTTGCATCCCTGCAGCCAACCTGCAAGAGAAGCAGCAGCTTCTGGAACGCACCGACCCGCAGCGCCTCGACCAGGCACCTCGTCACCGCGTCCTCATCGTCGGCGTCGCTGGAGCCCTTGCCGAGCCGCCACATCGCCGACACGGCGAGCTCGGTGGCCAGGTCGGACACGCGGAACATCTTCTTGACGAGGACGGGCACGGTGAGCGCGTGGTCCCGCGCGCTCGCGCGGCCTTCCTCCGACGCGAGCACCGCGTCGAGCACTGCCAGCGCCTTCTCGGACGCGCTCTTGTCGGTGTCGACGAGGACCTCGACGAGAACCGGGACGAGCCCGGTGGTCGCTATGCGCGCCGCGACGCGCTCGTCGGAGCGCGCCAGGTGGTAGGTGGCGACCATGGCGGCCTTGGTGGTCCGCGGGCAGATGGGAGCCCTGATGATCTTGACCAGCGCGTCCACGATCTCGTCGACCTTCGCGCTCAAATCCATGAACGCTCCGTCGCACGACACGACCTCCTTGATCACCAGCACAGCGTTCAGCCTTCCCGCCAAGCTCCCATGCTTGGCAATGGCGACCAAAGACCCCAGCGAGCTCGGCGAGCCCAAGATCCTGGCGGCCTCCTCGTCCAACGGCATCATGCAGACCAATGCCGCCAGGACGTCCTCAAGAAGCCCCCCGGCTGGCACGCCTGCGGCGGCGAGAGACTCGAACGATGCGGCGAGCACGCGGCCCGTGCCGATGGACACGAAACACCGGCGGTTCCGCTCGCTGTCCCTCGCGAGGTCCCTGACCCTGGCGACCGCCCCGGCGCACTGGGCGGCCGCGTCCGGGCCAGCGCGCGCGCACTCGCCGACCTCGAAGAGGAGCTCGGACGCTTGGACGGGCGTGACGGGGATCTTGGGCGTGGGGATCCGCTCCACGCCGCGCGAGCGGTTGGCGACGCACCAGTCCTGGATGACGCGGCGGATGGCGTGGTTGGGGACGAGGTCCTCTTGCCGGAGCGGCCCGTGCGTGACGGGGCACACCGCGCGGCCCGTGTCCAGCCACACCTCGATGCTCTCCCGGTCGTACGTGATGCCCGTCGGCGCCGTGACCGGGTCCCGCATCAGGTCCAGCGAGATCGGGCACCGGAAGTGCGCCGGGATCGCCAGCTCCACGCCCAGCGGAGGGGCCGCGGCCGCGGCCGCCTTCGTCGCCGCCCTTCTCGCCCTCCGCGCCAGCAGCGCCATCGAAGAAGGATTTCGATCGGGAACTAGGTGTTGGTGCGTTCTTGGAGAGAAACAGACGTGTTGGTGTGGGTGGGTGGGTGTGAGGAGTTCAATAAGAAGAGTGGTGGGAAGTGTTCAAATAGGGAGGGAAGGGTTTGAATTGGAAGGTTGACGTTGAAACTTGAACGTACGTTTGAATGAAGGGTAAACCGCGGGGGGAGGAAGGAAACGGTCGGGTCGAGTGCCTTAAAGCTCTGGTGCCAGCACGGCTCTCTCTCTCTCTCTCTCTCTCTGAGATTTGTTAGGTGTAAAAATTTAATTTGTAGAAAAGATCTTGTGTGAATGGAGCTCATACACAGGTCCAGTTTTCATGTTTCATGTAAGTTTGTCTGTCATTGCTCTCTATTAGAACAAAAAAATTCAACGCCCTGGTTTTGTAATTCAAGTAATATTTCAGACTCTTGACAAGGACGAATTGATCGCCGTAATTACATTCAAAGAAAAGAAGAGCCATTCCTTCTCGAAAATTGGATGCAACTGGAATAATTCGAAGTCTGGTCATTAACAATACCTTGCTACCTTGTCAGTAACAGCTATATTTCAGAACTTGCGAGCACAGGAAGGCAATTTTCATCCCGATTTGTCAGATAAATCGTGTTGAATCGAATGCAATAGTATCGATTTTTCAAGTTTTATATACTCTCTTGCTCTGAATAATTCAGCTGCTTGCAGGCTGCAGTCACTTCCATCATCACATTTGAATATTGCATGGTACGAGAATTTCACGATCTGATATATTTCGTCACTCGCCGATTTCTCTGAAGAACTATAAAGAGAGACTATATCTCAGTTACTAGCAACGACTGCCAATTGTAACTGGTAGTGAACTCTCATCAAGCTGTTCGAAACTTGATGAAGCTACAGCACTTGAAAAGTACAGTAGCTCATCACCCCATACTAGCCGCTAGGAATAACTCAAACCAAGTGAACTAAGTTTACACACAAAAACAAGTGAACTAGTCTAGAAACTCATACTAGTATTAATAGCTAGGTCAAATCGTAGGTGCTACTAGAACAACCGGCCAGAGACCCTGTCAAACAAGAGCTGTACTTTTCCTGCCCATGTGGATTGCCCGAAAGCAACTCGGTTGAAGCTACAGCACTGTATTCTTTTAGCAATTAAATATTTGATTCCAAGTTAGCAGCTATATAAAAGCTAATGTTATTATAAAATTTAGGGGCTTTTTTGTATTAGACTTTTGACTAGTATATACTTTAAACACATTAGTGTGATCTTTCAACAAAACTAAGTGTGCTGTCCAGGAGACAGAAGTTAAAAAAAGAAGAAAAAAACTGCAAAGAAACTACAACTGAGTTATTACTTGCTACTATGTATGAATTCATTTCCTCAAAGAACACTTTTTTCTTGTGATGCTATTTCTGAAAACATTTCTTCGCGTTGGCATTCTTTCATTCTAGAAGCAAATCAGTGAAGACCACCAATTCAAGTCATATAAAGGCCCAACAACAAAATCAAACAAGCGAAAATGCGCAATCTTCTGCCCCTCAAAAAAAAATGCGCAATCTTCAGTACTACCTTCCAAGGTCCGGGGACAGTTAGCTTGATCAGACAAATCCTAACGGGAGGGGTAATCGGTATTCAGTTCATGCCTTTTCTTATGTTCCCATTCTCGGTCTATTCAGCTGTGTGGAAATCAAATTTAGGTAAATCTACCTAACTTTCAAATGTCCTGTGATTAAATATGTTTTGTTTGAACTGCTGAATCAATTCACCAGTCAATCCCTGGTCTCTGATGGAAGTAGGTTCGGACTCTTAGGTGCTGTCTGTCACATATACACACGCGCTCCTTCACGACACATAAACTAGTCCATTGTGTGACTGCGACCAACTGACCGGAGTTTCAGAAAAGAGAAGAAAAGTTTTTTTTAAAAGTCACAAACGTGTATTTTCACACGATGAGCACTTCATAATGCTCGTTTGTTTCTTATGCTCAACCGCAGTGCTGGCGGGCGACGGTGCCTGCCCCTACGTGTGAAACGGTTTCCTCGATACGCGCCGTACGTACGCGTGTTCCGAGGAGGAAGACGTCGTCTTCTTCTTCTTTCCGGCCATCGTACGTCCCGCGCGTTCTGGCGCAGCTAGCTGTCTAGCTCCACCGTGTCGCAGTTCGACGAGGTTCGCATCGGCCCGGTCCGAACGATGCGAACTTCCATTTCTCCAGATTTTTTTCCCAGTTTGACGGTGGTCTTCGAAACCGTGGATCTTGTCCCGTGTCTTCTTCGGCTGATATAGGTTTTTTGAGTCCACATGCAGAAATAAGGCCTCGTTTGGAACATGTAATCCAACCAAACCCCCCAATTTCACATGAAAATTGAAGTAATTCATATGAAATTCCCGTATTCCAGATAGATCGTAAGTTTTCTCCTTAGCATAATTTGTTCTAGTAAATTTTTTCTTTCACATGTGAACATCATAGGGATGCTCCATACATTCAGGAATCAGTACACAGTAACTGCTACGCAATCAATATGACAACTACACTATACAACCATACAGCTTTAAAGAAGTCACTGGAGTTTATGCTGAGTTGCAAGACAGGCAGACAACAGCTAACAGACAAGGTCAACTAATTCATATGTGGGTGTTCACGGTTCATCGAGTCAAAGGGCATCAAATCAGCCGGAAAACACCTGCCCGAATACACAGGTACCCAACTTTGCAACTCCAACAATTTTGAGGCCCCGTTTGGATCAAAGATTTTTAACAAGAATTTTGGATTTTAGCGTTCCTTTGGAAAGTTTGGGTTTTTGTGTGTTTGAGACACAGGAAAGCATGGTTCCATTCCTCGGGAAAGGTAAAGTTGTTTGTGTATTTCACAGAAAATAAAACATCTACTATGAGCCAAAGGAAATGAATCTTGTGGCTCCATCACTCCCTCATTCCCCACTGTTCAACCCCCCAACTGTTCTCTCTCCTCCCTCCCAACATGGCATAGAACCCAAGAGTAATTTGGCGCGAAATCAATCGAGATAGCTAGTCAACAAAGGAATCCCTCTATTGGGCGAAATCTACCTCCTCCCCCTCCGTCAACAAGCGATCTCACCAATTTGGGGGAGAACAAGCGATCTCACAGAAACCGGTATGACATCTTATTTCGATTTTTTTGTTCATTTTTTATCCCTGCAAGACATCCCTCTTTTCAAGATCATTTGTGTTCAAGACATCAGGAGGTACTCTTTGTAAGATTTTTTCTTTCTTTTGCAAGACAATATATAGCATTTTTCCTTGTTCGTTAGATTTTCCTTTGTGCAGGACATCATGTAGTGCCTTGCCTCTTTGCTAGATCTGAAACTAAATTGTATATATTTTCTTTACCTTGTTAGGCACCTCTAAGAATTGTGCGAGCGCTAAGTGGAATCACCGGATGAAGCTTCATCTTATTGAGCTTTTAAGATCATGATGTACCAAAATTTCGGACACAAAATGCACGGAGTAAAGAGGCTTGGACAAGTATTGCCAGTTGATTCAATCAAAAGTTTGCTTTATCACTCACCCTTGCTCAAGTAAAACAAAAGGAGCAGGATCTAAAGGACTATAGAAGTGTGAAAGATTTACTAGTAGAAAGTGGTTTTGGTTGGGATCCTGACAGAAAGATGGTTATCACTAGACAATGTTTGGGCATCATTCGAAGCATGCCGAAACAGCAAGGATGCCCTCCAATGGCGAGATAAGTTATTTCCATATTTTGATGACTTTGTTTGCTCTATATGATGGTGAATTTCATCTTATTGATCCTATTTGTTATGTATTCTCTTGCAAAATTTTGTTCTTACAATTCTTGTCGATACAATTTATGTAGGCCGTTATGCTCAAGGAAGGAGTTGTCATGGTATGAATCATTGTGCAAATAAGGAAAAACCACCCTCGCAAATGACTGCATCATATTCGCCACCATTGCAAATTCTCGAGGTGCATTTGCAATCGCCTTCACCTACTATACATGCTTCGGGTGAATCATCCATGTATTTTGATATTAAAGAGAATAGGGAATGCGCTAGTTGGTTTTTCCCCAATGATACCTTCAATAAAGGGACGCGAGACTTATTTCAAGTAAACGACCCTGCATGTCATGCCTCATCACAAGCAGCAGTAGTACCACTTTCTTCAAATCAAGTGTCACATCTCCCAAAAGCTTTATGTCAAAATTCTCGACCGTCTAGTTCAACTCCAGAGGCGGTTGACGGTAAGCAAGCAAGCAAAAGACCAACCCCACTAATTCCATTGATGATTTTCATGAGAGGTACTTAACCCTCAAAAGGGAAGAGATAGACCGATTTGCAACCATTGAGGAGAAGAAATTGGAGGACCCCTATAGCATTAACAAATGTATTACAACACTTGAAGGCTTGGCCGATCTACAAAATGGGATATGTTAAAAGCAATTGACATCTTCACTGACAACAAGGCACACAGAGAAGTTTTTCTATCATTTTCTAGTGATGCATTAAGGTTGGGGTGGTTGCGTAGACAAATTCAGCATACCTAAGCAAACTTATAGTAGATTGTGATACCTTTTATTTTTTGTATGTCACACATGGTTATAGAAAAATGGTACTAGACGCTAGGAATGTGAGTACCATTAATAGCACCAATACAATTATGCATATTTTAATGTTGTAGTTAATATCAAAGAGATGCATGCAATTTAACTTATCTTACTTCCAATCTACCATGATTGAAATGGAAACAAAATGATTACCTGGAAGTATGGAGAAAATTTATGTTGTCATAAGATGCGATGTGGGTGCAGAGAAGGTAGCTGTATATAGTTGCATGTGAGTTGTGTAATCGCATCGAGCACCGCTCTAAAGTGACGACTAATTGTTTCTCCACTGTGCTGGAATTGATATTGCAATGTTCGATTGCTTGCATTCTTTGATATAGTATATAGGAATATAGCTACTAGCTCTTCAAGAGAGATACCTTGAATCAGCAAGAAGGTGCTTCTCACGCAATTTTTGAACCAAAGCTCGAATTATCTCTATCTCCATGTGGAACTGCCTTTTGCGTAGGACCTCATGCCCAGTTAAGAGTCATCCACAAAAAGTAGCCCCATTCAGGATTGATGTATGTACATGCTGCTTTTGGGATGAGCTACCTTGTAATGCAGGGAGTACGACAAAGATGAACTCATCTTCATTTTGTGATCGGCGATGGTAGTTTGGATCCATATAAAACTAATTGCTACTTGTTGCTAGAATGAATAATTGGGCTGCAAACCCGGAAGCAGAAAAAAGAATGAACGTGTGGTTTGCAATTTTGCATCGTTGCTTTATATAGCAACAGAGGGAAGTAACGGCTACTACACAAGCATGCAACGGTCACACCACGTAACGACTATTTTTGTTCCATTGGAAATTGTGTACATTCGATATTTTCCTTTAATCAAACAGCCCATTTTTTTTCCATTCCTATGTTTTGAAATCCTAAGGGCCATATTCCTGTGTTTTTTTTCCCCCATTCCTCTGTTCCAAACAGGGCCTGAAACGTAAAGTACATCATCCGCCGTATGTTTATGACCAGGTCTTCATTCCAACTGCTGGAAACTTTGACATCGTTGAGGGAACAGGGCGAGCAAATCTAAGTACAACTCTAAACAAATACCAGACTAATTCAACATGAAAGACCAAGGAAATGCCAGTAAACGGATGTTCAGACAACATTCTAGCAAATGTTCAAACGGTTGAAGGATGACCAATGTATAGATGTCTTCTTAGAAACCATCATAACTTCAGAGAGGAAAAACAGACGTCTTAAAAAAGAACAATAACATTAAAAACAAGGTGACATTCTCTTTGCTCCATGGAGAATAAAAATATACACTGGAAATCCTACAGAACTACCTGGATATATCTGCTGAAGGCCAGGAATTCCACAAAATCCACCTGCATTATAAAAGAGACGGAGAAGATGTAACTCAAAGCCTCTTTGTTTAGAAAATTACGAACTCAGTAATAAAATGAGAGTAAAACGAATGAGTAATGACACATCGATCTTCAAATGTAAAATAAGTAAACTATTACAAGTTTGTACACGATAATTTCTTTGTGACGCTAAAAAAATGTGCAATTATTAAAACGCCATCCCAAAACTCGCAAGCAATGCCTACCATCATGAAACTAGGGCAGGTTAGGAAAGTGACATTTTTGTCTAGCACTGCAATCAATAGTTAGCTAACAAAATAATTGACCATTTTGCCCTGGACACAGGATGGCATATGAGAATTCACTAGCTTACAAAAATTAACAAGGCAAGTATAGCTCTCAATTCCATTACTAGTTGCAAAAGAACATAATAAGATGGTATGTTACCGTATCATGTATGTTGTATTCAAGCTTTACTGCAACCAATCTTTAAACACTATCTAGCATCCATAGTTGCATACAACATACTACAGTTGGTATAGCAAGCATTTGAGGAAAAAAAAGAGAATGTCAGTGCTCAGTAGATTGCATATTGGCATGTGTAGGCAGACCATAGTGAAGGCTTCTTCAAATATTTGTAACCCATTAGGAAAATCGATCACGACAAAGGACACAGTTTACGACACCACCGTATAGTTGGTGGAAATAAAAGTGGCTTGGTTTCATGGTTGCAATGCAGGAATTAACTTTACATTATCTAGGTTCCAATTTAGCACGACCAAAAAAATATTAGATAAGAATATAGGTATTCTGATTCAGCAATACCTACTCCTTTAAGCACATCAATGCAAACCACAAAAGAAAATCTTCCTATTTTGGTTTGAGCAATGATTCAAGTGCATAAGTAAATCTTTCCTTGTGAAAGCTTCTTGAGTTAGCATTGAACTAATCATCAATCACATTTCCTTACAAATGCATTGTCTATATTAAATTGACAAATCTGTAATGCGTTGAATCACGCTCGATCACCCACCTGAAACTATGATGAACCTAGTCTTCCTTGAGGCGCTTCTCAATCTCCTCCAATGCCTTAATATCCTTGTTGTACTTGCAAATACGATAAATGCACCTATCCGAAGTATCAAATAAAAGATAAGATAATAATCTTTATACAATTCTGTTAATCAGACTCTGCAGCTGTGTTTCTTTACCAATAAAGGAGGCATGCTGAAACACAAAGGATGACATTCCTCTGGGCTTTGAAGATCTGTGCAAGAAAACAATTATAATTGAGAACACAGAAAAATGGAGAAACTAGAGAGTACAATTTCCTTTCTGTACACAGCTGGAAGCACCGATACAATTAGCTGGTGTGCATCAGTTTACTGATCCTCACTGCTATCAAAGGGGGAAAAAAAAGAAATATCCAGTGAAGAAAGATAATTGACACTTTTAACTCCTCATGAATTGATCATGAGAGTGATTTGATTATGTACATGCTATAAAGATTACGGGTTTCAGCTGATACTAGAATAAGCCCGTGCGCTGTGAAGAGGAATGAAGACCGGCTCAAACCAGCTAGCATTGTTTGGCTCTGCCCCAGCCAAACCTGGGCCCAGCCTGGCTCAAGACCGACACAAGCCCAACATATGCCCAATCTAGCCTGAACTTGACCCAGGAACAATCCATGCCCAAGCTCAAGAAGTGTTCAAGTTGTGGTATTATCTGAACAGTTAGATGCGTATCACCTAGTAAATCAAAAGGGTGTCAGTTATTTGATGAAGTGGTACAATGCATGATCAGTTATATTTGATGAAGTGGTACAATGGATGATCAGTTATTTGATGAAGTGGTACAATGGATGATCAGTTATTTGATGAAGTGGTACAATGAATGATCTAGGTTTGCATTCAACTTTAAATAAGAGATGCTACTCTGAAAAAGGGGTAACTTGGTATGTCAGTGCAAACCACATGATTCAAATGTAGCAGTCATACAAAACAAGGTTTCCTTTTGCTCATCATTCCTGCTAAAGAAAAGCACCAAAGTTTATTTTTCATTACCAACATCGCAGGGCCTAGAGCATTTCAGACTCTACACAGATGCTTCCCAAAACAATTGCCCTTCCAACAGTAGTTATCATGCAATGAAGCTGATGCAGACACATATATTCAATCTCACCAACCGGTATATCATGTAGGGCAGAAGATATATAAGTTGCTTAACATGGGATTCCTCCAACCTCAAGAAAACAGAATTGTGGGAGTATGTTCAATTTTCAAAGAGTGATGCCCCTGGAAAAAAGAATTAGGGTATGCCCAGCTGATTTGGCACAATCTAACTGCAAATGAACATATATTTAATTATATCTACCTAGATGGTTGAAGGGTTCAAGAAAGCGCTAGGCGCTAGGCGCTAGGCGGGTGGTGGCCCGGCGCCTAGGCGGCCGACTAGCTGCAGTATAGTGCAGTGCGGAGGCTGTAGAGCAAAATAAAATTCACAAATGATACTATTCTTAATGGACTTAAAATCAATCCATCGGCCCATCTCAGCCAATCGGCTGGCCCAACCCGAGCTGCTCTACTCTTATCCTCTACGAGGCGTTGAGTAGTGCTCTCTCTCCTCACGACTCTCTCACACATCGCAACTCTCTCTCTCTCTCTCTCGCCCGCCCGCCCCTCTCGCTCTCCCTCTTCGGATCCGGATCCGGATCAGGCCGCCCCTCTCCCTCTCCTTCTCCGAGCGTGAGGGAGCGCAGGCGACCGACGGTGAAGAGAGGCAAGGTCCGGTGATGAAGACAAGTGAGGTCCAAAGCGGCGGCGACGGCAACTACGAATCTCCGACCTAGCGGCGGCGACGATTAAGGTGCCAGATCCTCTACCCCCTCTCCTTCCCCCTTCCTCTCCCTCCTCGCCGAGGTCGATTCGTAGGCGGCGAGGTCGATGAACCACCGCAGAATGACCGGAACCCGCCTGCCTAGTGCCCTGTCGGCTTTGACCGCCTAGCCGCCCACCTGCCTAGCCCGCCGACTTCGGCGAAGTCACGGCGGCAGGGCTCCGCCGACCACCTAGGCGGCGCCTAGAGGCGATTTCTTGAACCTTGGATGGTTGCGAGTTGTGACAATAGATAAAATCAGAAACCTCGACAAATGGTGCGCTGAAGCTTCAGCTAATCTATGAGGTCAAACTGCCACACTTTCAGATTCTCCCTCGCCTAGTCATCTTAAACATGAAGGCCAATAGATGCTGTTGTTAAGACCAGAACACATTTTACCTTATTATCTTGCCTAGTCGTCTTAAATATGAAGTCGGATAGGTGACGTGGTTAACACCTGAACTCATTCATTTGATCATTTCCTCCATTATTCCAATTCCAAAGTTTTTTATTGCATTCTGTTCTTAATTTCAGGCCCTCTTAATTTATTTTTCTTATATCAACACTGAAAATTTCATTTTCTGTCCAAGCCTTCAGAATAATAGGAAGGGATAATCTAACTGAAGTGGTGGTGATACATCATATCAAAGTGAAGATCAGATCACCGGAAACAACTACAATCTGACCTTCTCAGTTACATCACGTGCCCACTCTAGCTCCACTTTAATAATCCAGTTGTAAGTCAAGGCAGACGCCAATTGGCGTTTAGTCCCCTTTCAAACCAAACACAAGTAACACTTTTGAACTTACTTAAGCATTTCTCCATATGGACCTGTACTGAACCAAACGGCAGAAAACCCTAAAAATACCCAAAAACAATTAGAACAAGGAAGGCGCAAAAGGTCTGAATTCACTCACGGATTTCTCGAAGTGGATACGCTCGTCAGCGGTGCAAATCTCCGATGTGCACATCAGCCTGTGCTCGTTCTTCCAGTAGATATCTGCACATCAGAAAAAAAAAGAAGAAGCAAACCTAACATCAGAGCCTGAAACGAGGAGAACCTCTGCACGCGGAAGGTTCTGCAAGGCCGCCACGCACGCACCGAGGAGCTGGAAGGCCGCAAAGGGGAGTATGCCGGCCAAGGGCTGTAGGAGCATCGAGGTGAGCCCGACGATCTGGTTCCGCACGGCACGCGGCGCCGGGAGCATGAGCGTTAGCAGCACGGCCACCGCCGCCTCCGCCCCCACCACGCACGCCAGGATCATCCACTGCAGCGCCATCGGAACGCCCCTCTCTCGAACCCTCTAGAACCTTCTCGCGCGATTGGGGGAAGTGTGAGCTGGGAAGCCTCGGTCTCTCCGATCTGCGCACGCGTCTTAAATGAATAAGGGTTTGGCTTCTAGGTGGATGGACAGGTGGATAAAAGTCGCGTCGGTTTCCTTCGTCTCGGCGATTTGCTTCGTCGCCAAGTGATTCGCCGCGGTTGCTTTCCGGGCTCCGCGAACTTGCAAAGTTCCCTTCACTTGGGCCGTGAGACTAGGGTAATGCTACGTGTCAAATGTAGAGTGAAATGGATTTCACTCTTTTTTTCTCCACCGTTTTCTTTCATTTTCCTCAACTGCCTGTATCTCTCCGCCTCATTTCACTTTCTTCTTCCTCACCGGCCACCGCTCCGACGTGCCGCCTTGCCACGCTTCACCGAGCTGGCACGCTGTCACGCCCTCAGTCTCAAATTCTGCTAAGAAATTCGCTCCTCACCGTGCCACCTGGAGCCGCCTGCAGCGCCTGGATGCCTCTACCTCCTTTCGTGGCCGTCGCCGCACACCACGCCTCCTGTGCCTGTGTTGCCGCATCGACCATCGTCAGCAACCTCAGCTCTGCAACGTACGAGACATCTATGGGTGGGCCGTCAAGGAAATGTGGTGATGAAGTATGGTGTGAGACATCCTCCACCGGTCATCTTTTTGGACAGCGCCATCGTCCAGATCAACAAGTGAGCTCCCTCCGTTGCAAACTAGTTAATCGTTCTGATATTGCGGTCCGTTGAAAAAAAATATTGCATACTGTTCTTTGAGATGTTACGGTCTGCTGAAAAAATATTGCATATTGTTCTTTGAGATGTTGCGGCCTGTTAAAAAAAAATATTGTGACCTGTTGAAGAAAACGTTGCATACTATTTACAGTGATATTACGACCCATTGAAAAAAATGTTGTAGTTGTTTTATATGTGCCCTTAAAATATTGCATGTTGTAGTATATGATTTTTTTTTGTTGCATCATATGATTTGAGATGTTAGAAATCCTCAGAGGTGAATGTGTTTTCATGTAGCGTTCGGATCGTAGTTTTTATTATTATAATATATTTTTTAAATTTTTTTATTGCGTGATTTATCGAGCTGTTGTGACCGATATTCTAAAATGTTTGTCCGAGCGCCCGTCAGACTATTACCAGTTAGGATGGGTTTTAACAAACGGCCCAGTTAGATCCAAACCACAACGGAGGGGATCTGGAGTCTGGACTCGCGAACCAAGCCGACCTTATTTCTCGCCGCTTTTCTTCGTGCCGAGCCGCCTCCCGTGCGAGCTGGGGTTTTAGCGGCGGGAGGGGGAAAGAGAGAGCGGAGAGGAGGGGAGGGGAAGATGAGCCGGAGCCTGGGGATCCCGGTGAAGCTGCTGCACGAGGCGGCGGGGCACGTGGTGACGGTGGAGCTCAAGACCGGCGAGGTGTACCGTGGCTCCATGGTCGAGTGCGAGGACAACTGGAACTGCCAGCTCGAGAACATCACCTTCACCGCAAAGGTATGCACGCCCTGCGCCTCCTCCAGATCGGAGCCAGATCCCCATCGATTTCTGTTCCGAGTAATTTGTTCCTTATTTTTTGTTAAATCTGCAGGACGGGAAGGTGTCGCAGCTCGAGCACGTCTTCATCAGAGGAAGCAGAGTGAGGTAATTCGAGAACCCGGTAGGCTTTTGGTTATGGCGGTGGTGTTGTTGAGTTGCGGCGGCCTCATTTGCTGTTGTTGCAGGTTTATGATTATACCAGATATGCTCAAGAACGCCCCCATGTTCAAGCGCTTGGAAGCAAGGATTAGGGTTGGTGCTTTCTTTACACGTTTAATGTCTTGCTTCAGGAATAAGATAGTGGTGAGATGGTACACGATTGTGGTGATTTTTTTTTGTCTTATTTAGGGCAAAGGATCAGCTATTGGAGTTGGTCGTGGTCGCGCGGTTGCAATGCGTGCTCGGGTAATGGCTGCTTTCTATGAAACATTATTATGATTTCTTTCACTAAGATAGCTTTTCCTTTTTTGGCGTTGATTACACAGTATGGACTCTATTGGTGCTAAAATAGTAAAATTTGTCAAAGAAAATGCAATTAAAATACGCTCTTGAACGAATGAAATTGAGGTAGTGTGCATTGCCACTTTTCAAAGGCAACACACAATTATTAATTTATCATTGAGGTATTGCTTAGAGTTTTTTAATATAATTATTGTGAATTTGAATTGCATATTTTTGCTAATGCGCTATTGAACATGTCAAAGATGAATAAAATACGACAAATCAATCTTGCTGATGGACAGATTGAATGTCGGTAGTATTTTGATTAGTTACATGTAATATTGCTAGAGTTTATTCTCTGAAGATGACTTTGCAAATTTTGTTTTTTTCTGTTATGATCATCGAGCATCTCCCTCTTTTCTGTACTTTTCTTGTTCATGAACCACCTCTTATGAGCTTTTAGAGGTTAGCTTAAGGATCTAATGATATCCTGATAGTGCCTCTCCTTTCTTGGGATAAAATGCATTGTTTCTCCTTGAATACAATGTTGGCGTATTATGTCACATATAATCTTGCTTTATGAAAGCATCTGTATTTCATGGTCTCACTTTACCACTGAATTGGATTCATTTTCATCTTCTATGTAAAACGTCCTGGATTTTTTTCCTGACACGTGAGGGTGAACAAACAGTGCCACATTGCCATACATCAGGGTGAACAAACAATGCCACATTGCCATAGTGGGTAGGAGGGAATGAGCCATGACAGTTATGTCGGTAGTAAGGCTAAGCTGAAAAAAATGGCATACATCGATGGTGTTCGCTTCATAAATCAGGATTTAGGGGGTCAAGATTTTGTAGATTGTAATTTTCTTGGTCTCGAGTCTTGACACTACAGAAGTATGTTAGCTGATCAAATGTACATCAGTTCATCAGTTTGGGGATACCTTTGACATTAGACAAGTGAATTGTGTAGTGGATCAAATATCCATGCATGTGTTCAACCTTAATTATAACAGGGTTAGGTGCACTAAATTATGGAACAAGTTTTTTGTCTATTGGTATTGTGAGGTATTGTATAAACCGTTGGGATTGGTACAATAGAAAAGCTTGATATCTGGAACAAAAAAATGTTGGGTTTTCTGTTTAGATGGGTTATCAAAGTTTGCGACGAGGTTGGAAGCAATAAGAACTAGTAACGGTGTGATCATCCAAGCTTCTGGTTAAACTCGTCGTTTAACGAACAAAATAGGGAGTAAATATTAGGAAACTAGGAGTTAGCAGTCTTATCATAAATCCTTCCCATTGGTACCACAAGGCAAAGTGTGCTTATTGGTCAGATGTTCTTTTCCATTCTTGTTTTAAACAAGTGAGGAACAAGGACTGTACAAATGAAACATGCTCACATATGCAAAACTATTGGAGTATTTTGGTACCATTGGATGAACTTATAGCGATCCAGACATCTAGTCCCTACATAAATTGTTAGACTGAGATGATTTTCTTCTCAAGGGCTTAAGACAAACAGGTTCTAAGGTTCTTTTTTCTAAAAAACCGGTATTGAGCCTTTCCTGGCTAGCTTCATCCTTCTCTTTGTTCCATGTCTGCAGCGATTCTTTAAATGGAGCTTTAAGTTTAATTCTAGGTCATTTATTCATAATGATAAACACAACATTTTCTTATTGTTAAGGGCTAAAGGCGAACAAGTTCTAAGGTTTATTATTATTATTAAGAAAAAAACGTTTTGAGCCTTTCCTGGCTAGCTTCGCCATTCTGTTTGTTCCATATCTGCAGCAATTCTTTAGCTGGAGCTGTTGGTTTAAAGTCTAGGTCATTTATTCATAATGATAAACATAGCCTTTTTTTCCAGGGTTGGGGGGAGGGTGTTCATTTGATCTTAATAGTATTGTACCTTTTGAGCTCCCAAATTTTGGTTAAATAATCTCCAACAGAATGTTGAAGCTTGCTTGCTGCATTATAATGGAATTGAAAAATCCTGATGTGAATAGTATTGTGACTATAAATTCATAAATCATAGATAGCAAGTTCTGCCTGTGGTCGAACTTATAGGAATGAAGCAATAAGCATACAGATTCGTCTTGTGAACTCCAGAATGTAACTTATATGAATGAAACATTGAACAGAGAACCTAAAACATAGAATTAGGATGTTATTGAAATCCGAGGTACCATGATAAAGCAAACTATAGAATATATCCAAGTATCTGTGTGTATATGTGTCATGTGTGACTTTTCAGGACTTGAAACACTGAATCATTCTGATTTAATTTCTATATAGAGTTGTACTTTAATCATCATTCATCACTTACAGTTCCTAACGTTCTACCTACCAATTCATGTAGGCTGCTGCTGGTCGCGGCGGTGGTCCTGTTGGACGGGGCGGTGCGCCTCCCGTGAGGAGGTAGATTTGTTCTGGTCATTGTGTGCGCTGTTATCTGGCTGAGGAAGTTGCTGTCTTCAATATCAAAACGTTGTTTAGTAGTTAAAATGCCAACGTGCCTCCTGTTTGATCTGTCTGCCTAAGGAATGGATGCAGGCCTGTTGGTATCGTCGATGTGATGTATTAATGTTAGATATGGTAGCTTGAGTATGAGATTTCAAAAGTGGAACCGTGTGTCCATTAACCTGATTTGAATGACTAAACAATGCTTCTCTCGTCAAGAAAATTTCCTTAATTTGTATCAAGCGGCTCAGTGGTACCTATCATGATTTGGTGGTTGCAGATAACTCGAAAAGTTTATTTGATATCTACCATCAAATTAGTATACACGTGGACATTATACCTTTCGTCAACAAAATGATTCTGGTATTAATGTTCTTTTTCATGCAATATAGGAGCAATTTCTTACTGCTCATCCTTTATACACGTGTACCGGATGAGTTAAGGAGGTTGCATCTCTTAAGATTTAGGTTGCAGGTTAGCAGCTAATATGTTGTTGGGCACACCGCCCTCTTTGCACAATCGCATTGTCCCATTCCGATCTAGTCTCGCTTGCCACTGGCTTGCTCCGCTTACCCTTTCCTGGTTCCTCAACTTGTTTTGCTTTGCGACATGATAGGCTACAATAAGATAGATCAACAAAAAAAATGTGATGCCTAATTAGAGAAACAATTGATCCAAAATCTGCATTGCTTTTAGGGTATGTACAATAAATGCAGACAATTTCATTGTCTATAGCATTTCATATCACATGTAGACAACACTATAGACAACTCATACAATAGGTTATATTTTCACTTGTCTTTATAAATAACACAATCTTTTAATGTTTTCATGGATCTAAAATATTTTCTTCTTGGTTCTGGTGATACATTCGGCTACAGAATTGTAGACAACATATTTCTCCTTCTTTATTCTTTTTCATCTACATCAGTTTAAACCCTACATGTCAGAGACTATAGACAGCTGATGTAAACTCATTGTACATGACCTTACTATTATATTGCTAGGCATGCGTGACTTTGAAAAAGGGAAAGACACTACTCTGTTGCAAAACGGGGAAATTATCTATTAACCACGAAGGATGGCCTCACATAGTCCAATCAGTTCTGCCACTTGGGTACGCACGGCTCATATAGGTAACATTATGTGGGTGTAGGCGTGCAGCGCGCCAGCAACGTATAGGAATGTGATGTTGGGTCGCTACAAGGTGGCTATAGCTCAGTAGGCGTGAGATGATAGACCACGATAACCAACAAGGACTTCAAGCATAATGTAAAACGACTGCGAAACTAAACAGAGAAACCAACAACACAAACACCATGTCAGTGCAACAAGGGAGTGTGAGAGGGATGCTTATGGTACACCTATGCAACAAGTAGGATTTTACCTAGCACGTGTGCGCCCCGATTAACGAGTGCACATCCCATGTGGTTGATGGATTGGTGTTGGGCGACACCATATGGAGACGATAGTGTTGCTCCATGGGTTTTTGCCAAGGAGCAATGGACAAGGTCAAAGGGCGACCGGTGATGAGGAAGGAAGTTGAGTTAGGTTTTGAGGGGTAGCATCGGTAGTGGGCAGGGAAGAGGCAACTAGCGGGGCGGATCTGGGCCTCAGACTGGGTAGGCTGCAGCCTGAGGTCGGGAAAAAAAAATTAGTGGTACCCCATATATAGTTCCAAGAAAACACATGTATTAGTGGCCCAGCCTGACTCTAGCCTCCTCCACTCTCCCTCCCACCCCACAGGCCACAAAAGCCCATTACTCTCAAATCGCAAATGCTCGACTCCTTTGGCGGTCCGGCCAGCAGCCCTCCGCTGCTCCGTTGTGCTGCCTCCCCACCCCACGTTGTGCCACACCCGACACGAAGACCCGTCGGGCGGCATCCCGACATGGTGGGTGGTGGCACTACTACCTTCGACACCGGCCCACTAAGACTCTACATCGCCTCTACCCTTCCCTCTATATTGCTGCCTGCCTCCCCATGCACACAACACTTTATCTCACATCCAGTACTCCCTACTCCTCCTCCCTCCCTGATCTAAAATTTGAATGAAAAATAAAATGAATGCCATGTGTTTTGTATTTTTATTATTATTTAGGAATTAAAGATACAAAATGAAAAGGAGCAAAACATTGCTATCTTATTTTCCAATACGAACACATGGACAGCTTTGATTTTGTACTTATGATGCATTTTATGATCATAATTTTGGGCAAGACTAATGATTTTTCACAATGCTTGCAAAATAAATATCAAAACATTGTTCGCATTGTAGGGTTGATTAGAACCACATTGAAGACAATTGAGGTAATAAGAAATTATTGTTAGGATAAGCTTTTTGAAGATATAAACACATTTTGTTTCCAACATAATATCTATGTGCCAAACATGTAGGATAACAACATAAGCTCTTTTTTTGTGTAAAGCAGGGAGGCCCTAGAAGGGTAGAACAAAAGTTAGTACATGGTTGAACCCCCCCCCCCAACTTTTACACTTTGAACTTTTGCAAAATTTAAATTATAATAAGGTCCCTAAAACCTTGAGACTGTCATGAATGCAACACTAGATGAAGAAGATAGTTGTGCACGAGCCGACAAAATTTGGATTAGGGGAGTAGGGCTTTCTATCTTCCGTGACTTCTCAACTACGGGAAGCGATCTTCTCCTACAAGGGGAGAAGAGAGAAGGGCAAAAGTGTATTTTCCTCCCCCTCCCCTCTCAAAACTCAAAAGCCGACAATATATATATCAACAAACTGTTCTTTAAAAAATAAAATGTCACGTAATTGCTATACAACACTAAAACACATATTTTTTTTTGGATTCATGCTTCAGTTGGCGTGATTATTGTTGAGTTAGGGCGGGGGTTTCATCTGGTTATGATTTGTCTTCATAGGGCCCCACTATAGCATGAGGGAGGGAGGGGTGGCAGAGACGACATTGTCACAATTGGACCACAGGATATAGGAGGGCGGTGGGCCAGCGGCAGTGGGCGGGGCAAAGAGATCCCGAGTAGCGAGTTATGTTTGGGTGGCAATACACGGTGGTGGATCGCAAAGCTGAGCCACACGGAGATGGGAGGGGGGGGTGCAGTGGTGCAAGCAGAGGCGGGCGGCGGCACGCTGATGACCGTGTCGATGACGGAGGCGACGCTGATGAGGAGGCACATGGTAGAGTATGTCGGTGCGTAGGTGTGGTGTCAAGCGCTTGAGGTTGTAGAGTTTAGGAATGTGTAGTGGATTAGAGGAGAAATCTGGTGTGTTGGATCTCCATCTAACATTTAGACAAAGTTCTATTGATTTATTTGAAAAAATTAGTTGACCGATATAGTCACTCCCAATATCAAATATCGGAACACGTAGAGGGGGCAGCTTATTTGACTTACAGACAGCAAATGTGTTTGGCATGGCAAGAAATTTTGTCGAACTTGACGCTGCGGCGCTGGTGATAATTCTACAACAAGCGAAGTATGTATGATCTTTCTTCTATAGGCGCGGTTGTCAATGAGGCCCGAGAGCTTCTTCAGGTGGCATTAACAGAGGCAAAGGTGGCAAAAATCCATCCCTCGTGGATGCAATAGAGTCGCAGATGGGTTGGCTAGGAATGGCTTGAACGTAGTTTTGGCGGTAGGGGCCACTGTTGTTTGTTGTTTGGCTAAACGTAATTCTAAACTTTGTCTTGGCTTGGGCTGACAACGATCTTGTTATGTCCTAAAGTTAATTAAACTATTTATTATTATTATTATTATTAAAAAAAACAAATACCAGAACGCCACGCCAAAATTCGTGGTATTCCTTCCAAGGGGCCGGCCGGACGGACCGACCGACCGACGTCTAATGCCACGGCGTAGCTTGATTGGGTATCGTGCCCGGAAGAAAAATAGCCGTGCGATCAAAAAAGAAGGGACACGTGTTGACAGATCCTTCTTTTCCGATTGTACTCATCTTTCATTGCTTAATTTTGCCCAATTCTTCCAAATCCCTAACTTTCCCAATCTCAAATTTCCTCAAACTCTAGAAAAATTTCCCCCAAATCGAAATCCGCTGACAGATCTCTCCGATCGCCACCACGGTCAGTCTCTCCGCTCTCTTAACTAACTCATTTATTCGATCTGTTCTTCTGTTCCGTAAATATTCGATTTTTCTTATAAAAAAAAAAATCAAAGCAGAGGAATTACGAGATACTTGTGCTGCGAATGCCATGGAGAAGGAGGCGCGTGAAGAGATGAGTACACTCTCTCAATCTGTTGATTTGCTAGTATCCACTCCTCTCTCCGCATCCGATCCCAATCAGAAGCCTGGTTCGGTTTTTCTCCAACTATTTTGAAAATTTTATCTATTAAACTCCTTGTTTATGCTAGTGCTGGATTTTCCTGATCTTTTTTGCTGTGCTCCTTTTGATAGCGAAAAAGCCGACTCGACAATGGGCCGCATGGACACGCCAGGAGGAAGAGAGTTTCTTCAATGCGCTGCGCCAAGTAGGAAAAGTAAGATGCATACGTTCTGGATGCAATGCTATGCTGTTATTTGCAAACTACTTAGTGTGTGTTAATTGATAGATGGCTAATATCGTGCCCTTTTTGGTAGAATTTTGAGAAGATTACGCTCCGCGTCGAGAGCAAAAACAAGGATCAGGTACATCATCTTCCACCAAGATGTTCTTATGATATATTTAACTGATTATGAAAGTCGAAGGAGAGGAAGATACACGATAAACTGTAAATTTTAGTTGTATACTTGTATGCGAACCGTCCTAAAGGACTCTTATTTCGATGACAATTAGAATTGAATAAACACATTTTATGTTGAGAATTCAGAAGCAACTGGCATTGGGGAAATTATATTTCCAACCAAGGCCTTTGTTGTTGGTTTGACATAGCACCAGTATCCCTTTAGCGTATACGTATGGAGCCATTCTTGCTTATGTTGCTGCTGCAAATGGGGAAGGGCTGCTGGGAGGGAGGATCACAAGCTTCATCTCAACAATCACCTGAGAATGAGCTCCTTTCACTTGCAGCTGATTTCACTTCTTCTTTTCCCTTCCTTTCAAGTTTGTGTGGGTGATGGAAAACTCAAACCCCAGATCATGAGATTCATAACCAACCCACTATGTCTCTGAGTTTTATTTAGGCCTAGCATCTTTTGTGTTTTAGTTTTCCTTTATATTTTGCGTTTTAGTTTTCCTTTATATTTCCCTCTCTTAACAATGTTTGGCCGTGAGGCACACGCCTCAGCATCTTAGTGCCTTGGTGCCGTGTGCAGAAAGGCACACACCTCATGTCACGTCCTTGCGACAATGAGCGTATCGGGTACGTATGTGAGGTAGGCGGCTTTGGCCCTGGCGTGCGCCCAGGAGCCGTGGCTGCGGAAGGGGGAACACGCGAGAGCAGGGAGTTGCGCAGGGGACAGGGAATAGATGAAGAAGGGTTGGGAAATAGAGAAAACTTATTGCCTAAACTTTATCGATGGACTTTGCCTCCTTATATAGAAGGATTCTGAACAAACCGACTAGGGAATTGATCCCATCTAACTTAAAAAGACACGACTTGACTCTTATGTGAATACTAATCCTGATCGATTTCTCTTCTGGCTTGGACACCCTACACTGGCTGGATCGGCTTCGTTTCTGGCTTGGTCCCCGGCTGGACTGGTTCTTCTACTTATTTGATACGGAATTCCCCACACGACACCACACCTAAGACGCTGCGCCTGGAGCAGCTTGAGGCATTTTTCCATGCTGCACATCGCCCGAACACCTAAGCGCACGCTTTTGACAGCACTGGGCAGGCTTTAACTGGCAATTGCCAAGAAGGCAAATTTAGTTTTCTAACTTTATATGACAACAGATGCTTTATTGTCTCTTACACCATCACATGACTAGCATGACTTATAAAAGATGCACTTCCATCCTATATAAACAATATTTGCATGAACTAGAGAATACCTGGAGTTTTGCCGTTGGCCTCAAGGTTCAACTCTTTTATTGCTATACAGGTCAGACATTACTACTATCGCCTTGTTCGACGCATGAAGAAGCTTCTGGGTCCTGAATTCTCACTTGATGCAAAAAACTCAAAGGACACCATAGCTGCTATGCTCCGCTGGTAATTGAATGAATCTTTATGATGTGTGAATTGATCTGATAAGATGTAGTTCAGACTACTATTAATTTTATTTATATATCATAACAGCAAAAACTAGTAGTCGACCCCCAAAATGTTTCTGAGCTATCTTTCTGACATATCATTTTCCCAGGAGGATAGGACTTTAGATAGATTGTCTTTTTAACTTACAAATCATGTGTATTTTACTCCACTACAGATTGTGGCTAACTGGTTATAGTGCCTAGAAGGCTAGAAATATGGGCCCTTTATAGTGTTGTGTGTAGACACCTTTTCATGTTTACTGTTTTCATGTTTTCTGTTCTATTGTGTATCTTTATGTCAGGACTGATTAATCAAAATGGTTTATCTAAAAAATATAAAAGCTTGGCTTACTCCTTTATTACATAATACATATGCTATCCGAACGAAGAAAAACCTCTTCTTGATAACAACAATTGTGCTGCTAAGGATGAGCTTGTTTTACAGTTGGGGAAAAAGGAGTGATTGGAACTGCATGGACGGTCTTTAATAATCTTTTATTCACATGCAAAATGCTCTTTTGTCTATGTGTAAGAAGGGAGAGGATATTGTCTGTTGCTAATAATCCTTGCCCTTTTCATATGGTCCCGTACTGTTTCTTTTACATTGTCCAGAAATTCCTCAGATGTTAACTGGGTTGTATGCAGGTGGTCTCTGCTCGAAAAATTTAGCTGCAGCGCATCAAAGTTGCATCTGAAGCCTCGGAGATTCAAAACATTTGTAGAAGCATTGGTGTGTTACTCTTGTTGTTTGTTGTCCAGTTTTTTCCCTATATAAAAATTTGTTTGTTTTGATTAGCTTTCTTTTTCATGCAATATATCATATTTTATAGGGAAATCAACTGCTAAAGGACAGAAAGAAAACCAGAAGAAAGTGTCCACAAGGGGATATGTACCTATCTTCTCCATCTCCAATTCTCAGCAAGACTCAGGGACATGCGTCTTTCTCAGTAGAACTCTTTTCCATGGATGCCCAAAATGGTAGCAAAGTAGCATCTTGAAAGGGCATTTTTCAAGCGGGTTGCAGAACCAAATTCTAACAAGCCAGGAACAATTAAAGGGACCTCTCTGCCACAAGAACTGTGAAACAAAAAAGGAGGGCAGGTGATTACTGCTTTTCATCTGTTTTGATATGGGGTGGCTTACTCATCTTTGATCATATGTGGTCGGCGTGTTTTGATGAAGTCTGGATGGTCTAACAAAATTTATCGTATGGGTGAACTCTATAGTGTTAAACCTTCCTTACATTAGTGTTGATAGCAGATGACTTGTGTTTTTAGGTGGGGTCGTTGCATCTGCTGCATATAAAAAATGGGAGAGAGCTGCCATGGCTGGTGTTTCTTTAGTTGCTGATGCAGCTGAAGAGCTCGAGCGCCACGCAGTGGACCTGAACTTGTTATGTAATGTTGATGCAAGAACGCTAGCTTCATCATCAAACAACATTTCTACTGTTGATGGTATTGTTTCTAATGATTGCTTTGTGGTTCATGTATTTACTGGACTATATTTCTTATGCTCTCTGAACTTTGAAATGGCTGATGCAGATTCCTGTTGTCTTGATGTTTTTATTCTGCATTGGCAGGTATTGGCACAAATCATATAAAGGAAGCAGATCCACAACCACCTGCAAAGCTGAAGCTGCAGTTATTTCCAATAAATGAAGCTACACGGAAGGCATTGGAGAAGGTAAAAATGTATCTTTGTTGCTAGCAAGCTGCAAAATGAATTCCATGTTTCAGCAACAGCTGTATTTGATACCGCAGTTATTACTGGTTAATTATTGACCAAACACTCAGATCCTTGAAGTCGATAAAATGTCCATGATAGATGAAACATGATGTACAAATAGCTTAATTAGTGCTATTTGCATTACGAATAAACTTTTTTCTATGGTCAGTGTGGAACTGAGATATTCTGTTCTGTTCTCAAATCTGCGAACAGCTTGAGATATGACAGCCCTATCTCCTCTTAACAGGATGAACATAATCCGCATCTGGAGCTCACATTAAGCTCTAGGAAAAAAATATCATCTGTGCTAGAACATTTGAACCGCAAGTGGGGCAACTCAAACATTGCATCTGGAGAGCTTGTGCTTTTTCCGTATTGTGCTCATCAAGAGGATTTAGCTACATATCAGAGGTGGACAACAAGAGATACTGTTGCAGTGGCTGACGTTTTTCTTTCGGTGAATAGCCCCTCTGTTTTCCGATTAAGGTATAGAGTTTTTGGTGTAATATAAAATAGTAATCCACTAGACCATTAGTGGACAACCATAATGATTGCTAACTGTTGTATGGACTTTTTTTGTTGGTAAGGTATGGTTGGTTTTCCCTTGCTGAGCTTGAAGCAGGAGTAAGTGAAATATCTTTGACCCACTTTGAGAATTGCATGATACCTGAAGACGTCCAGGTCAAATATTCCTCAGGGGCTTGTGTGCAAAAGGATGGTACTTTGCTCAGTGACTTCACTTCTGAGCAATGTCCTTGTAATCCAAAAGATCAGTCGGCATTCTTGCTTGCTACGGCATCTAGTGCCGGCAATAATGCTGAGGAGCCAGAGCAGTCCATTAATGCCTCCCCCTCACAGTTTGGCAGGCAAAACCAAGAATATGTCCCTGCAAACCGAGCTTTTGAGGTCCTACTTTCTGTTTCACGCATACTTTTATCAAGTGAACATTCCTATGGTTGACCCTATATTTTCTAATTGTATCTATTATACTTCAGGCTGATATGGGAATGAACTGTGCTGCAATATCTGAAGGAGAGTGGGCTGATACCCTCACTGATATCAGTGTTGGATTCTTACTGACAGAAGCATCAAAGGGTGCTAATTCGGATTGTCTAGGGACTTCTGTTGATAAAAATGCTTTGTTTCTTGAGAACCCCAGCAGCTATGACTCGTTTGATGCTGCTGTTGCCCTTCATGCTTCTCGTTATCAAGCAGCAGAGCTGCCGGCCTGTGCATCCCATTCGACCATCTGGAGTGCAGAAGAAACATGTGATGAGTTCAGTTTTAACTTGGCAGCAGCTAGGAAGCAAGAAGGTTCAAACACTTCAGCTAGCAGCTGTCCTGACAGCGACAATGAAGTTCGTTCTTTAAATTCGGAAGGGTTTCAAGGTTTCCTTCAGGTTTGTAGACATTTTGGGCGTTCTCAACAAGTTTTTTATACGTTGGCACTGTTAATTTATTCCATGTCGTAGGACTTAGCTGGAGCAGAGGTTGCTGATAATCCTTGTGTTGATGACGCCAAAGATATAGAGGCACTTTGTGCCAAATCGCCACCCCAAAATGACAGCGATTCTGGGTTGAAGGATCAGTCTCTAGCTGACATATATTGGGTATTAGAAACATGTCCTAGCAGTACTTGTTTTCTTTTTTTGGTGTAACCCAACAGAATTAGCTACAACTAAAGTTATTGTTTATCTTCTCTTTTGACAGTCTGATTCACTTGGACAACTGGACTTGGAGATACCGTCCACGAGATACCAAGCCGAGGACTTACTCTTAGGAGACAGTCAAAATAGTTGGAATCGCATGATGGCAAATAGCCTGGATGCATTTCGAAACTTGTCATTCTTCGCGGTGGATAAGAATGACTCGATTTCATCCATCATGTAGATTTGTGGATGCTGGGGTTCTTCCATCGCTACGTGGTAGCACTTGCTACATTGGCTAGGACGTTAGGCCCGATTGCCACCGATGGACCCGGACCAAGCTCCCGCTTCTTGTGCCAGCCCTGCCGAAAGGTCCGGGGGGCAGAACGAGGAAATAGCCACTAGGGTTCCCGGCGGTGCCAAATAACGGCCCTGGTGGTAGCCAGACCATTACCCTTCATCCCCTTAAATTCCGTGGAAATGAACTCGATTTTGACGTCCCTCCCCAGTCGAAGTCCTGAATTCGGTTCCGTTTTACTTTCTTTTCAAACTGACATTCGCCCAGCCTTCAAAAAGGGGTAATTCAACCCCGAATTTTGTTATCCTAAGTTGATTTCGTCACCTTGTTTGGGGAAATTTAAATATTCTCAAAACCCCAGTGCGCTGAACTTAAATCTAGTGTAATCACAATTCATTCTTTAAATTTAAACAACAGAAATTTGGTTTTGCCCTTTCCATATACCAAAACGTCAACTAAATCCCTTTGGGAACGACTGAATCACCAATAATTTCTCAAACATTAGCCAAATCTGATTACTATTTTTAGGTGTTTACAAATATGACCATTCAAACCTGAAATTCGAATCGAAAAATAGAAGATACAACTGAAGGGGGAACACTTCAAAGCGAAGGTTGATCCGAGGAGCCCGGTTTATCCAAAGGATTGCGCCACTGTGGCAGCTTAAGAAAGGCACGTCCGCAGACGGCGGGACATTAGCTTCACAGACACCCCTCAACCCCAACTTTCTCCATCGGATTCCCCTGAACCTGTAAACCCTCGGTTAAATGAATAAGTTTATTAGGAACAATGATAAAAGGGTCTGTTTCCTTATTGCATGGTTCGCTCGCCAGTTGGCAATTTGTCCCGTGTTCGCTCGGCCGGTTCAATTCCTTCACTTGGCCTAGACTAGGTAATTACTTCAAATGAATAAATGGATTTCCTTTTTTCCACGTTTTATTTCCCAACGGTTTCCTCGCCTCATTCATTCCCCCGC
Organism: Hsuehochloa calcarea; assembly: GCA_036346395.1. NCBI lineage: Eukaryota > Viridiplantae > Streptophyta > Magnoliopsida > Poales > Poaceae > Hsuehochloa > Hsuehochloa calcarea. Next base: position 37,955,068 of record CM070597.1, read on the forward strand.
CACCGCCAGCCCTTGAAGCCCGACCGGCAGCCGTAATTCGTAAAATGCCTCAACTTAAGGAGGCCCGTGGATGCCTACCCTTCGTCCTCGCCACGGCCCGGCCGTTGTGATGAATTACAACCCGGCTCGCCACGTTGGCCACAAATGGGGTAGTCATTGGGACCTAGGAGGTTGGGACATCACCTGGTCATTTGAACCGTTGGCCTGAAAATTTCGTTTTGAATGTTACATATCGATTTAAAAATAATTGATTGTTCTTTAGGTTCGGTTAAAATGGAATAAAAAATGGCATATTTTGGATTCGGCATTAAAAATAGTCTTTGTAAAGGCTTTATTTCGTGTTTGAATTAAAATTGTTTAAATTATAATGGTTTAGAACTTTGGGTTATATATATTTTTTAAATTTTGATTGGGAATTTGGCCGATTGTCCCATTTTCAAATGTTTTTTCATTTATTAATTTTCTAATTCTTTTCCAAACCATGGGACCGTATTCATTCTCCGGCCCCTTTCTGGCTTTTTGTCGGTTTTTGTTCTTGCTCTCCACAATGGCAAATACCACCAGGAGAAGCTGACCATTCGCGTCGGCCGCCACCGCGATGAGGATGGTGCCCTTGTACCTCCTTGTGAGGAAAGTTCCATTTATCGTTAGCACGGAACGACAGAACTGGAAGCCCACGATGACCTGATCGAAAGTTCAGAACACCCGGTCTAGTATGAAGCGGTTGGGCCCTTTCTCAGCATCTTCACAGTCAAGCTTGTTTATGTACGTGTCGGGGTTTATTTCGGCAATCTGGTGAAGCAATCTCGGCACAAGGTTGTACGCCTCTTCTTATGTCCCGTACATGGACTCAACAACCTTCTGTTTGGCTCGTTGGACCTTGTTGTAGTTGACAGAATAGCCAACTTGATTGGTAACTTCTGACATCAGCATCTTGGAGGAGATAGACACGTCTGCCTCAACTAGGTGAGTGATGAGGCTTGCAACATATGCGGAAGTCACGTTCTGATGCTGCCGCAGGGGCTCGCTGAGCTCGCAAGTGTGGTCGGTCAGTGCCTTGATCAGGAATATCGAGTCAAAGATCTTTGCTTGGTGAGCGCTGACCTTGGCAGGGCGCCCTTCCACTACGCACTTCACTGCATACTTTTCTGGGTTGGACCGGTGCACTCTGTACACATGCCTGGTGGACAAGGCGTACTGCGCTATAGCTTGTTGCATGACCACCTTACTAGGGAAGCGCTACTCAACTATGAGGGTATCGGTATCAAACCCTCATTGGGAGCCTTCTTCTTGCAGCAGTATGAGCAAATACATCGCGATATCATCAAGTCTTGATGCCACGTAAGGCACCTCCGATGATGTATTTACCCCGGTTGGACCACCGGCTTGGTATGCATCCTCGTCGCTACTATTCGAGCTTGGGTCGACTCCTCATCGCACTCCAACCTTAGAGGCTTGTCCGGTAGATACTCGTGGCAGTCGATGCGAGCTGACCACTACATTTCTGCCCCCTCATTAGGCACAAAATTAGGTGTGGGTCTTCCCTCCGATGTAGCATATTTCATGCTTCCATCTTCAGGCTCGGTCTGCGCTTGCCCGCTTGTAGAGGCTCCGGCATCATCAGGGTTTTCCGACACCCCTTGTACGAAATTCACGTACACAATAGTCTTTTTGTGAATGGCCGCCTCGGGCTGGGAGGTAATCTCCATGTACTGCCTCCATGCTATGCTCCACACATAATTCGTGTAGGTGATCATCTCGATCACAACTTTCTTCGTTGTTGTCTCCGCGACGAACTCCCTCCGGATGTAGTTTCGAAGCTCATGAATATTCATCGTGTGGAGCCACTGCGCCCGGACCACCTTGCACTAGCATCTCAACAGGTTCAACCCATTGAGTCCGGCCCGTACGAGACCATCGCCGCAAAGCACATACAAGTCTTGCATGTTCAAAAATACCTAAAGCCACAACAACCCCATCCGTTGTTACCTAAAACACTGACAGGTCTAACCCATATGTGTAATTAAATACAATAAATTGCATGCAAGTGGTGGTAATTAATTACCCATAAACTAATTATTTACCACTAAATAAATTACTAGTAGTTTAGTTCCACTAAATTATAAGCACTAAACTAATTTATTACCACTAAACTTATTAATAACGACTAATTAATTGCATCTAAACTAACTAATTATGACTATTAATTATCACTAAAAAATTACTACTAAAAATACCACTTCATTTCCAATAAGTTATTTACAACTATGTTAATTAATTACCAGTAAATTAATTAATTAATTATTAGTAAACTAACTAACTATGATTAATTAATTACTCTGTAACTAACTAACCACGACCAGCTGACTAAGACTGGTTATTTACGAGTACAGTAATAACGGTAAAAACATCCGATAAATTACCTGCCATTCGGGAGAAAACAATAAAAAAGATCGAAAGAAGAAGCAAGAAAATACTTAATCTCCCAATAAATTAATTATGTCATTTTATCTGAGTTCTTAGCGACAAGCGTCAGAACGAGAATCGAAACGCGATTGAGATGAGCAAAGAGTGACCACGAGAGTTCGGTATTTATAGCCGAGCGAAGGAGGAGCCGCGGCGTTGGCGTCGAGATTTCCGTAAGCGTGGCGCGTAATTTCGGACGGTGGCGATGACGCGAGGAGGAGGAGGACGGTGGAATTAGGGGATGGGCACAGGCTTTGAGTATCTCCCAACGATAGCTATGGGGGAGGGCCACTGCACGGCGGCCGTATTATAGAAAACTCGCAAGGGCACGCGGCTCCTGAGGTAGGTAATTTGTCGAATGACCACATGCTCACAAATACACTTATATGAAATTGCGAGAAAAATTCTGAAGAAATAAAATTATAAAAAATTTACCCAAGCAAATACACTGTGTTGGGAGGTTTCACATAAATTTTTATAATTTTTGGAACTCGCTTGCTATATGTAAAAATGCATACAAAGAACCGCAAAACCTAATTTCTAAAATACTAAATAAATCGTAACCGAAACTCTGGCCGACAAAGGGCGGTGACAGGGTGCCATGCGGCAACAACGATGTGGTGGGGGATGAGACGATGCGGTATTTTCTTCTTCTTCTCAGCTAGTGTAGCAGTCGATTTTTTCGCCTGTTTCTTCAGGTGCGAGGTCAACAATTGTAGCACTCAGCACCTGACATCAAAATTTCCAATCCGTATTCGACTAAAAGTTCCCAAAGGCAAAGAACGAGCCGTCGAAACGAATACCTAGCAGATTCCACGCCGCGGCGCGCCGTGGTTCGTTCGGCACCGCACACGCGAACGGGACGGAGCCCCGCGCGGCCGCGCCTTACACACACCTCAGGCTGGGCTGGCACGCCAACTCCGCGTCCCACGTGGGAGCCCCCACACACCGCAAACACGCGTGTGCCGTGCGATTACTCGACCCCCTCCTCGAAAATATCCTCCCTCCCTGCAAGCGGGCCCCGCCCGTCCCAGCGAATCAGGGGCCGCCGCTTATCCCTGCCCCCACCGCCCACCGCCCACCGCGCAGGCGCAGCGTACCGCCACGAAACACCCACCACCCAATACCTCTCACTGATGTTATGCCCCACAATTAGGCCCCACCTGTCAGTCGGTCCGTATCGGATAGCTATTGGTAAGCGAGGAGGCCCCGCTAGTTCCCCGCACGACTCGGGCTCCTCGTCCCCGGCAATAAATACCGCCCTACCCCCGGCTCCTCGAAGAGGTTACTTTTTGTTGTTCCATTCTCCACTTCTCCTTCCCATAGCCCTAATCCCCCCACCCCTTCCGCGAAACCCTAGCCGCCACGCCACGCCAAACCAAATCCCGCCGCGCCGAAATCTTTCCGCCGGATTTCCACCCGCGGATCGAAATTTCCCTAGCGATTCGCGGCCGGTTAGGGCGAGACTTGTCGCCCCCCTCGTGATCCGGCGAGGTAGAGCCGAGGTCGCGTCGGCCATGTCGAGGTGCTTCCCCTACCCGCCGCCGGGGTACGTGCGAAACCCAGTGGCCGCGGCCGAGGCGGAGGCGACCACCAAGGTGTGTTGAACCATCGGATTTACACACGCACGTGCCGGATCATTTGTTCTTGCCTGTTGGTCGGATCTGTTGGTTGTGCGTGTGTGATTTGGGGACCGCACGTGCCGGTAAGCTAAAGCTGTGGGGTGGAGAAAAAAGAACTGAATCTTATGGGGCTTCGCTGCGCGAGATCGGCCAGATCGATCGGAAATTTTGGTGACTTATCCGCGAACAGAGGAAATCTGTTACTTCTGGTTTTCTTATCTTGGATGCGTGGCCGCTAAATTTTAAATAACAAGAAAGCTAGAAAAAAAAACTGATCTGGCATATGCGCACTGCATTTATATGCTTAAACTCCCTGACATCCCTTGGCCAGGATATACTGATTCGGAATTGGTATAGCCTTGTTGCCAGCCATGATGTCTTGATTACTTGGTCCATTGCATTGTTATTGCTGGTGCTAAATTGGTTTATTTATGACTGATTAATTGTGGTGAGCTGCTGGCGCCAAATATGCTTGGCAAACATGGTGGCTGAAACAGTTTGTGGTATTTCGAAACTGGAATTGTCACAATATTGCCAATTTGTGTTGTCTGGCTTGGATTCTGTCACAATGACCAGTTGGTGTTGTTCTAGCTTTGTTTGTGTTGTCACTTAACTTTTTTTTTCTCTCATTTGTGGTGTTTTGGTGCATTAGGAGCAACCTTATATGTGTTGTTCAACTTGTTCACAACCTAAAGTTTCATCAGCGGTATCACTGGAGTGCCTGTGCTGCATTATAGTACCAAATTGGCACACGAATGAAAAGTTGTCATTAAAATGAACAATAACGCAGTAGGGCCTCTGAATACTCTTTTTGATTGCTTTTCTGCTGCAGTAGTTGCATAATCTTGGACGCAAAGATCATTTTCAGAATTCCTTCATTTTGTTAGTCTTGCCTGACTGATGATATTCTTATTTTTTTCTATAAAAATGGGATTTCGAATGCACTCCCTTTGTGATTTCTAGCGCTGATTTGCTTTTTACTCATGTTTCTTACTGTTTTGGGTATTTTTATAGTTGTCTCATGAAAATATGCAAGATATCGAAAATATGCAAGATATCAACATAGTTTTTCTTTGGAAATTCTCTTGTTTGTTTGTTCTGTTTGGTTTTATTCATTTTTACTATTTCATGCCTGCTGATTTATTTTGATTATTTTCTATGGAGTATCATGAGCTACTTGTGGTTTGTACATTATATTATGTATATTTGATGTACAGTCTGACTAATTCTGTTTTATACAAATGCCTGGGGAAAATTTTGTACTCACATTTTATAGACATGGCAACTAAGTGTATGTGTGACTGCTTGTTGTTAGATTTGCATTGCCTTTAGGATGGATAGATTTGTAGTTTTTAAGTATCTTCTGTTGTCAAGTGGGTAATTGGTTCAATACGATTGTAATGGTGTCAGTTTTGTGACTAAATGTGTAATGAACATATCAAGGATAATTGAATTTATTCTATGTGAAGCATCCATTTCTTAATTCCTAGTTGTAACAGATGGCACATCTGTGCAAATGCTACATTAGTTTTGCTGCTGTGTGCTTGTGTAAGTATGAAACTTCATTACTATATTGCAAAAAAAATGCTGCATTGCATTCCCGTCGTCCGTTCTAAATCAGAACTGACGATTACTCTGGTGGCTGAAGCTCCAGAAAGCCGAAAAGAAAGAGAAAAGGAATGACAAGAAAGCTCTCCAGCAGGGTGGTGAAACATCTAAACATTCAAAGCGTACCCATAAGAAGAGAAAGCATGAAGAGTCCAAAAAAGCATCCAAAGAATCAGTTGAGCAGTTGGAGAAGAGTGGACTTTCAGAAGAGCATGGAGCTCCTTGTTTCATTCATACATTGCACGACTCACAAGAGAGCTCTCAGGACAGCAGTAAGAGACGAAAGGTTGTATTACCCAGTCCTTGCCAAAATAAGAATGGTGAGCTCCTGTTGGTTTTGATTTTTTTAAAAAATTTCAGCCATCGCTATTTGCAAGATTGGCTGATCCTGATTTATTATCTTGCAGGGAACGTCCTTCGCATCAAGATAAAAAGAGACCAAGATTCTCAAACAGCCAGGTTGGAGAAATCAATGGTTCTTGAGCAACCACCAGTCCAACAAATGGGATCAGGTTCATCCCTGTTGAGTAAGCAAAACACAATCCAACCTCGCCATAACAAAGCCATGTTGAAATCAGCAGCTGCTATGCAGCAAAGCATCAAGGGTGATCCTCAAGCAGTACCAAAACATGTGAGTACCCAACCCCTTGCAAGGATCATACAAAGAGTTGATCCCCAAACCACGGGAAAGGGCATTCAAAAGATAGATCCCCAGTTATCTGTTAAGGCAGCAACGGGAAGAGTTGACCCTCCACCTGCAAAGATGATGAGAAGTGTTGATCTTTCACCTGCAAAAGTGATGGGAAGAACTGATCCTCCACCTGCCAAGGCGACACGACCAGTTGATCCTCCACCTGCCAAGATGTTGCAGATAGTAGATCCTCCGTTGTCATCCAAGGTGATTCAGAGAGATGCTCCTCCATCTTGTCCTAAGGTTTTGCAGAAGGAAACCAGCAGTGCTGCTTTTCGCCAGCCACAACAGGAGCAGACTTCCTTTATGCAAAAACCAAAGTTGCCTGTGTATTCTGTCAACAAACAGCAGCAGACAAACGCTTCTTTGCCCAAAGAAGAACCTTGCTTCTCTGGTAGGAAGACAGAAGCTGCTCCAGTGCCAGAGGTGAAGCAGTCCAAGTCAGATCGGAAGAAGAGCCGCAATGCTGAGAAGAAAGAAAAGAAGTTGAGAGATCTATTCGTTACCTGGAATTCACCTTCGTTTGAGATAGAAGATATGGATGTTGGTGACCAAGACTGGCTGCTTGGCAGTACGAGGAAACCTGATGCCATCATGATGGACTGCAGAGCAAGTGATGGTTCATTGCCGTATCAATCAGTGGAGCAGCAGTTCTCATTGCAGCCCAGGGCGATTCATTTGCCAGATCTCCATATCTATCAGTTGCCGTATGTGGTTCCGTTTTAGTTGTGTAGTGAGGTAGATGAGAAGTAGGGAGAGAGCTGTGTCGGTGTGGGAGATTATGGTTCCCAGCGACAATTTTCCAGCATTGTTCCAGAGTGTGTTTCTTGTTTCAGGACGATGAGTCTGGCAAACTTACTGTAATGTCAATGTATTTTTTGCCTCATTTCTCACAGCAGACCTTTAATTTTTAGGTGATTGTAATTTTGTATCACATTCTTGTTACCCTCGATTGACTCATAATTCAGATGGATTGGAGTAAACTAAGTTTATTCTTCAGGAATTAGGCTGACCCTGGAACGCTCCCTCCCTCCCAAGAAAAGCATATCACATGTGCATGTCAACAGTAACATAACTAGTAGTAGCATATAGCGACAGAATGACAGCAGTAGGGCACACAGAAATGGGCATTCCTTTTTCTCTTTCTCTTCTGTATCTGTAGCTCTCGCAGATCTATCAATACTACAGTGTTGTCGAGGGGGCAATCAGAAGCTTTCCGGTGCTGGAAATGTGCCACCGGTGATGCTTCGATTCTGTACATGAGTTTGTAACCAAACAAAGCAATGACAAGCCAACTCATCCCAAACAAAAAAAAAAGGAGCCCAAAATGAGATGCAGATTAACAACAGCAACAACAACAACAAAAAAGCAGACGAGGAAGACGTCAATCGAAACTGGACGATCGGCTCCACCGTTCTCGCAGGTACTCCTCCAGGGGGCTGAGGTTGCTGTGCTCGGTGCTCGAGATGGACTCGGCGTCCTCCACGTCCAGCAGCGCGAGGCCCAGGTGCGAGTTCACGTTCGCCGCCGGGTAGGTCTCGTCGTCCAGGCAGTCCGACTCGGCGGTTTGCAGGTCGGCCAAGCCCGCCGTGCTCCCTCCTCGTAGTACGCTCAGTACCTGTGCACGACACAACGCTCGGCGAATGTAATGTAACACAAGCTTCGTGTGTACGACTGACCTGCCGAGCAGAACGGCAGAACGCGGACTCACCTGCGATATCCTGGGCCTGAGGCGAGCTGACCTCCTGAGGCAGAGGGACGCGGCAAAGGCCATTCGCCTCACCTCGGCCTCGTCGTGCTTCACGTCCAGGCTTGGGTCCAGCAGGTCAGAAATGTGGCCGCTGTTTAGTATCGGAGTCGCCTGTTACGTCAAGAACCAATTATGTCAAGGGATCCAGGGCAAGCTGCTGTAGTAAAATCATTGAGGTTTCCAATTTCTCAAGGCTAATGTACGTCTGGTGGTGATGCATCGAGGCATGGGATGGAGGATTGGGAGGTCTTACCCACATGACGAGACTTTCCTGGCCCTTTGGTGACCCGTCGCTGACGCTGATGGGCTTCCTCCCGGTGAGTAGCTCCAGCAGAACGACGCCGAACGCGTACACGTCCACCTTGTCGGTGACCTTCCCGTACATGAAGTACTCCGGTGCTAGGTACCTGTACAGAGTAGAACCAACAATTTTCGCTGGAAAACAGACTAAAAAACACAGTGTACTACTTGACGCTACAAAGACAAGCTTGGCCGTGCCATGGAATGGTACAAGGACGCACCCGAATGTGCCGACGACGTCGCTGTGCGTCACGGAGGACGGATTGGACGGCGCCCAGATAGCAAGCCCAAAATCGGACATCTGCCGCGGCGGAGAGTTTCAGAGTTTACATTCGTCAGCGCGTAATCCGAACAGAAAAAGGGAATCCAAAGATGATGCATTGGTGGTATGTCACTGTTACACTACCTGAGGCTCGAACTCGTCCGTGAGGAGGATGTTGGACGACTTGACGTCCCTGTGAATCACCGGCCGCGAGAAGCCGGAGTGGACGTAGCTTAGGGCCTCAGCGATCCCCAACGCCGCCTTGTACCTCTTCACCCACGACAGCGTCGGCTTCGACCTTTTCCCTGCAATATCGAAAACTTCAAACCTCAAGAGAGTGTTCCTAAAATTTGACACACGTCCTAATCATTTTCTTGCAAAATTCGCAGCTTTTCTGGAACCAAATCTACAGTACTGAAGCGAAATGTTTTGCGGTGACATCACGTGTACAGGACAGTAGATATAGCATGTACTGTTGTGAAAATGTAGTAGTACCGTGTAGGTTGTCCTCGAGGCTGCCCTTGGGGAGGTAGCTGTAGACGGAGATGAGGTTGGGGCCTTCGACGCAGACGCCGATGAGCGGGACGATCCTGTGGTGCTGCAGCTTGGTGATGATGTCCACCTCCCGGAGGAAATCCTTGGACGCCTCGGCCGACGCCTTGGAAAGCTTGATCGCCACCTGCTGCCCGCTCGCGAGGCTGCCTCTGTACACCTTGCTGTGCCCTCCGTTCCCAACCAGATTTTCTGAAAGAACGGGGAGAATTCTCGGCCGTGAGCTGGCAGCGTCAGAATCATTGGGACATCGAGTCCGAGGAAATAATCATTGATCAGAGGAAAAGAACCTGTGGAGAAGTGGTTGGCGGAATCGTAGAGCTCCTCGTAGCGGAACCACCGGCACCGCGACGGGATGCCGCCGAGCATTTGCTTCAGCTCGGCGGCGAGCTCTGCGTGCGGCTCGGGGGACGACGACGGCGAGGACCGCCTCGGGAGGCTCATCACCCACTGCACCACCGACTGCTTGCGCGGCTCCTCATCCTTGGGCTGCGCCGCGGCGGGCGGCGGGAGGCGGAGCAGCGGCCAGCCGAGCCTCTGCTCGGACGTCACGCCGCCCGCGACCTTGGTGGCGTCGTCGTAGGACTTCACAGGCGCCGCGCCGGGCAGGCCGCGGCTCATGGCGTCGAAGTCCATGGACCGCGCGCTCCGGTTCGGGTTCGGGATGATCACCTTGGGCTCGAGCCCGACGCTAGGGTGCAGCACCGTGCGGAGCACCGGCTTCGGCTCTGCTCCTGGCGCAGCTCAACACGAAGTGACCGAACGATTAATCACTCACTAACCAAGCGTCTGGATTCTGAAACACCATTATCTAAATTCCTCAGGATAAGAGGTACTACTTACCGAGTGGTGGCTTGGGTGCCTCCCTTACGAAGATGGCCTTGCCGTTCTGGATGGCGACGACGGTGGTCGTCGGCGGCAGCTTCTTGGCGCAGTACTTGGCCAGGCAAGTCGAGCCTCTGAGTAGACGCCCCCCATTTTTTTTTGCTGGTGTTAAGAAATGAAGAAAAAAACAAGAAGTTGGATCATACAAAGGTTGCTGTGTACTGACCCGAAGGAGTACTTCTTGTTGGCGCCAATCACCACCACCATGGCGGCGCAGAGCTTGGCCTCCTTCACGAGCACCTTCTGGATCGAGCTCCCCGGTGTCACCCGTCCGACAAGAACAATCTGACACGAATCATCAATACTAGCATGCGAATTTAATCGTTAACAGCATGGCATAGAGCTCCATAGCAATCACTTCTGCCCCATGCTTACATCTTTCTTGCTGCAGAGGGCCTCGTACTCAGCCAGGTAGTCGTCCAGCGTCCTGATCAGCGTCAGAGTGTTCGTCTTGCAGAGGTCTCCGACAAGAAACAAGAAAATGTCAAGAAAAGTAACACTACAATATGGGCGACTTACTACGACTGAATAGAACTACCAGGTTCTTGATGTATAACCTACCGGATTTGCGGTAAATGTGCACGGCGACGACGCGGTCGCCCGTCCTCGCCGACTGGTTAAGCGCCCACCGGAGCAGGTCCTTGCCGGCGGCGTCCATGTGCAGCCCGACCAGTATGCACCGGCCGACGCCCTCCCATGCTCGGCCGCCATGCTTCCCCAATCGATCACGGGCAGCTAGCAGCTCGCAAAAATCAGCAGGAAACGCACTTGTCCATGATGCACCCACAGCACGCAGTTAGCTCAACCACTTGTCGCCGTGGACTTCCCCTGTATGGCTATGCAGATACAATCCTGCTCACTGCAACCAATGTACGACCCGGTACTGCTCTGCTCGAATAGAAAATTGCGAGGCGGTCATCGCGGCGACGGCCTCCTGGAAAGCGAATTCCGTTAGCAAGAACTGGCTGAAGCAGCCCTCCACTCACTTTATAGTGGCTGAATTCAAACCAAAAAGGAAGCGGAGAGCAAATATATCCTAAGCGAGAAGAGGTGTCCAAGCGAAGGGAGAGGGGTAGCAAGCGACAGAGGCAACCACCTAAAATCTGGTTAGGTTGTCAGGCTTCAGCTGCAGGGAGCGTATTAAAAACAATTTTCATGGCGCCACGCCACGCCGGCCCGCGGGGTCGTCGCCATCGGCGGGCTCGGCTCAACCACTCCAACCACAAATGCTGCAAAAAAAGGCACGAGGGCGCGCAGGGAGGACGGAGGAGCAGGGTTGAACGAATGATCCAGTCGTCGTCGCGGTCCACGACGGCGAACTAGGCTGCTGTTTCGTGCTGCCGGTAAGCCAAGGCTAGCGAACAGAGAAGGTGACAAAGACAAGCAGGTAAAAGAAGGAGCAGGGAACTATGGGAGGGAAGAATGTGAGCAATAGGATTTGTGACGATGAAAGGGAGAAAGGTGAGCTGAGAGCAAGGGGAGAGAATTTCTTGGTGGGGATTGGAGAGGTGGGGGAAAAGTGAGCAATTGGAGAGGGAGGACAAGTGCCATTGGTGATTGGACCATACACAAACTTGAGAAAAGGGAGAAAAAGGAGATGGAAATTAGTCCCCCACATGGTTAGAAAAACAAAAGAAAGGGAAAAAGAAATTGGAGTGTTCTTTCGGAAAGGAAAAGGCATCTATCCAACTATTTCCTTGGGATTATAGATTACAGAGGACTGGATTTAGCACATGATTTATCTTTCTGCAAATAGGATGCCTCAAAGTTGCGGAAGGGCGATACTTTGGTAGGACTGTACTACTAGTAGTTACTGACCTCTCATTGCAAAAATGCTAATGTTAGCACTGGTACTAGTATGCTCTTGGTACTGCCGTATTGCACACTATCAAATTCAGTGAAGTCGTCATCTTTGATAGGGGTCGTTTTGTTTAGTAATTTTCGTTTGATCGTGCTGATGTGGACCGGTGGTGGTTTAGTATTATGATGATTTCAAACATGGGGGTCCCATTCGTTCTCGTTTCTGGTGAGTAATCGTCGCGTAGCCAGTTCGATCCGAAGATTTGTAAACAAACTTCGAGAATCGTAACAACAATCTGAACGTAAAACGAATAGTAGATTCAACACAGAGATATAAAGGAACTCCAAGCTTCTCTTTACTGCTCTTCTGAAAATGGTGTACAATGTTGAGAGTCCCTCCTCCTTTATATAAGCAACTAGATGGATAAAGAGCCCACCTGGGCCAGGACTCGGGTCCTGGACCCGATTTCTTAACACTCCCCATTGGGCACTTATCCGACATGTTCATATCTCGTCAAAACTCTATAAAAACCCAGTGAGAAAAATTTAAAGAAAGAGTGCATGACATGCGTTCTGCTGCGTTGCACGAATTGCCTCGTTAAAGACCAAAGTCGAGAAACTTCAGAAAAACTCGTAAGGGAAAAAGAGTACTGACGAGGATCTAATAATCCTCATTTTATCTTTTATCTATAATCCTTATTATAGGTGAATATGATGTCACATAGTCCCCAGAAGTACCCCTTATATTTATAAGGAGAGGCCTACAAAGTGATTGTAAGATCTTCTACAATCACCCCATAATCGTAAGTCTTACTACGACTATGTCATGGTCGTAAGTCTTTCTACGACCACTACATGGTCGTAAGTCCTTCTACGACTGCTACCTGGTCGTAAGTCCTTCTACGACCAAGTAAACCACGACCACCTTATAATCAAACCTACAGGCAAGTGTGTCCAATTGATTATAGAATCCGAACGGTCTACACGCACTATTATTCCGCGTAGTAATGGTGCGTAAATACCCCATTACCTCTGGAAGATAATTGCCGGGCGACGCGAAGAAGCTAATGCGTAGGTAATTCGCCATCATGCGCCTTCTTGGATTAATTAGGCGCATCTTCCGCAGGACAAAACGGCTACTCCTTCACGACTATATAAGGGCATCAATCAGAGGGATGGGCGGACAAGAAAAGGACACAGCAAAATAGAGCGAGTCAAGGAGAAACACAAGTACTATTCTCTGTAATAGTCTTAGCTTCTTACTTGATCATCAAGAATACCATACACACAGGATTAGGGTTATTATTCTCTCCGGAGAAGGCTGAACTGTCTAAACATCCGTGTCAACCACTCTGCGTGATTTCATCTTTAGAGACCCCGAATCAAATAATCTTTACGTAAGATCGGTTCTAATACACCGACAGTTAGCGCCGACCAAGTGGGGATCTTCCGATAATCTCTTGTCAACATACTCTTTTTTTTCCAAATCTCATGCAATCATGGCGGGAGAATGGAGCGAGGAGAACTGGTTTGACTTGGCGGATTCTGTGACGTCGACATGGATGCCGTTTCGACTACGAGCCGAGTGATGCATCCGTGATGGTGATGTTGCCTTGGAGATCATTCTCCAGAAACCATCCCATCAATGGAGTTGAGGAGGGATCCTTATCCCCCACAACGATACGTCCAACAGAGGAGCCAATTCCCTCAAAGGACAAGGGTCAATCCGACCAGAACTGCACCCAGGAGGACTCACAACACGACGAGAGTTTTTCCTCCAAGTGTTCAAGTCCCCCTAAGGCGGTCCGACTTGGTGAGACAAGTTCTGGGAGCCACCATTCGAGACTCCACCAACATCTGGTGATCCTCTCTCGGGGTAACTCGGAGAGGTGTGAGATCAAGCATGCTTTTCTGCAAATCGACCGTCTCTCCGCAGATCTCATTTGCGACAGAGACGATTATAACCCGGAGTTCCCCTACCTGGAGGGGATTACTCCAAGTCGCCAGATGGTGTCTCTCGAGCACTCCTCAAGCGGGGAGGCATCGAGCGCAAGTGAGAATCATCAACGAGAGGTCTTCGTCCTTCCCTCAAATCAGGGTCAGCCTCATGGAGGCCGAGATAAGAACACTCCCCGAAGATCACACACTGCGCCCCCTCGTGGTAATGGCAAGGGCACCACCGGTGACGGACAGAACCAACACTTTGATGAACGCGAGGGAAATCCTCGACATTCTCGCACTCCACTGAGAAGGCCTCAAAGACCTGATGAGGAGGATTTTGAGGTCATCCGAAGAAAGAAAATTGCAGCCCAGAAGAACCTGCCTGGGCGCATTCAACATCAGTCGGAGGAGGTACAAGAACTCTAGGACATCAACGACTTGCTCGAGAATCCCAATCAAGAGCTTGCTCGAACGCTAGGGTACGATCTCTTTCTTTGAAGAGATTGCGCAAAGGCTTGAACCGTGATGACAAGGCCGGAAGTACCTCGTCGACAACATTCGTGATCGTAGCAATGCGACTTCCTCGCCTACGATCAATCGAATATTTCTCACGTAGGAATCGACACGGCCATAAGTCGCATCGATCCCTATTCGGAGAAATACTTTTCGATCGGTGATGATCAAGCTCCTCGAGAGGTGATCATTCACCACTTCGACAAAGAAATTCTGCGGGTGGAGTACGAGGAGTATTCCCTCGTAGAAGCGAGACCTACTACAGACATGTCGACTGTTCTTTGGGTATCGTCGTATAACGATCACTGGTGACATTAACCCTTCTTTCCTACAAAGAAGGCGTCAAGAAGTGATTCTGGGATCTGGGCATTTTCGCGACCTTGAAGCGGTTCACCGGCCATCTCATTTTCGACCGGTGAACATGGAGAAATTTGATGGATCTCAAAATCTCATTGAATTTCTTGAGATCTATACAACAATGTCCGAAGCGGCGGGAGGAGGAGAGCATGTAATGGCAAATTACCTTCCGATGTGCTCGAAGGATCCGCTTCGATCGTGGTTATTAAACCAACCACTCGAGTCGATCTACTCTTAGCAACACCTCTGCGATCTTCTATGGCGAATTTCCAAGGCACATACAACCGCGGAAAGGAAGGCGACTTGCACCGGATAAAGCAGAACAACAACGAGACTTTGCGTCAATTCATCAAACGCTTTAGTCAGGTTCGTAACTCAATTCCGGAAATTTCTGACTCCTCTGTGATCAGGGCTTTTAAGCAAGGAGTCCGTAGTAGAAGGATAACAGATGATATTGCTTTGAATCCTCCCAACATTCGCTCTTGAGCTCTTGAGATGGCCGATCGATATCAATGGCTTACGAGGCGGTCGAGTGGAACAACACTATTGATCAAGAAACGTACACTCCTCGAGAGCCAGGTGAAGTTGGTAAGGACAAAAAAGCAAAAAAGTCCAAGAAGAAAATAAAAAGTTAAAAACCACAAACCAGTGGTTTCAAGGAGGTCTTGGCCGTGAAAGATAGAGAGCCCCAAACCACCAAGTCGTACTGATCAAGGCAAAGGTAAGCATACGATCGTAGGAGCGATAAACCAAGGTGGTGTCCTTTTCATAAAAGGAAGGACATGACCTCAAGAAGCTATAAGTTTTCCAAAGAAAGCTCGAGGACTACTACAACGACAAAGCACCACACCCTACTCTCGGCGGGTAGGACATACAGTGGCCAAAAGTCGTGAGATGATGAGGAGATGCCGTTCCAAGATCCGCAACATACCGTTGAGCACATCTACGGAGGATCATCGGCATACGACTCCAAACGACAACTTAAAGCTGCCGGACGAGAGGTAAATTCCATACATGCTCCTCTCGTCAATAATTTACCGAAGTGGTCGGAAGTTACCATCTCTTTTGAGAAGGATGACCGCCCGATCACTCGAGTCGATCAGTCGATATCCGATTGTGGTGAACCCACCATCAACAAGCTGTCGGGTCAATCGAGTGTTGGTTGATGGTGGCGCCCTTGAACATACTATTTACTAATGCCCCGAAGAGATGCAAGTACCCAGGACAAAGGTAAGGCCGGTACGATACTCCTTTCATGGAATCGTACCGGGGTCTTCGGCCAAACCCATTGGCCAAGTTTCTCTTCCTTTAACATTTGGCTCACCAAGTAATTTCAGGACAGAGAAAGTCTCCTTTGATGTGGTCGATTTCGATACGGCATATAACGCCATACTCGGACGACCAATTTTGGCAAAATTCTTAATGGCTACTCATTATGGGTATCAATGTCTTAAGATGCGAGTCCCAAAGGAGTGATCACAATTCAATGTGACAAAAGATGGCGTATAGTCGCGGCCGTCGATCCTCGAGATGGTTGGTCAAATACCAACTCGAGATGAAAGTCGACCGACTAGCAAGTCGAAGCCTAAAGTCTCACACCAAAGCCGAACGACCAAGTCAAAGAGGTTCCTCTGGACGCAGAGGAGCCCTCGAAGACTGTTCGCATCGGGGAGACTTCCGACCCCAAATAGGAAGACGCCCTCATTACCTTCCTCCGAGCTAACGCAGATGTCTTTGCGTGGCAAGCATCCGACATGCCCGGAGTCCCCAGGGAGGTGATCGAGCACAGGCTAGCTTTACGGCCTGATAAAGTACCCATAAAACAAAAATTACGGAGATTTGCCCCTGATCGACGAGATGCTATTAAATCAGAATTGGATAAGCTACTTAAAGCAGGCTTTATAAGAGAAGTCAACCACCCAGTGGTTGACTAACCTATAATGGTCAAAAGTCAAGCGGCAAATGGCGTATGTGCGTGACTTTCTTGATCTTAATAAAGCTTGTCCAAAAGATGATTTCCCTTACCTCGTGTCGATCACCGGTTGATTCTACTGCAGCTTGTGAGATATTAAGTTTTTTAGATGCATATTCTGGATACCACCAGATCAATATGTGTCTAAACGATGAAGAAAAGACCGTATTCATTACTCCATTTGGTACCTTTTGCTATGTTAAAATGTCATTTGGTCTAAAGAATGCCGGTGCTTCTTTTCAACGCCTAATGCAATCGACTTTTTCATCTCAATTAGGCCTAATCTGAAGCCTATGTTGATGATCTAGTCAAAAAGCATTAAGAGACTTAATCATATCAGCGACCTACAAGAAACATTCGACAACCTCGTAAAGCACCGCTTAAAACTTAATCCAGAGAAGTGTGTGTTTGGAATTTCTTGGAAAATTGCTCGGATTCCTAGTATCGAGCGAGGAATCAAGCAAATCTGAAAAATAAAGGCCATCCTCCGATCGTCCTCCAACCACAAAAAGGAAGTTCGAAACTCACCGGATGCATGGCGGCTTTAAGTCGTTTCATCGCATCGACTAGGAGAAAAAGGACTACCTTTCTTTAAACTTCTCGGAGACATGAAGGTTTTGAGTGGTCGAGCGAGGCAAACGCGCCTTTGAGGATGTCAAGAGGTACCTTTCGAGTGCTCTGCTCGGTTTCTCCAAAGCCGAAGAGACGCTCTTAATTTACCTAGTCGCCACGCCACGAGCAAAGAAGCGCGATCTTGGTCGTAGAACGTGAAAACGATAACGACCGGTTTACTCGTCGCCGAAGTTTTACACGCCTAAGGAGCGTTACCCTCGTGTCCAAAACTTCTATATGCCCTCCTCATGTCTTCGAGGAAATCATGCATTATTTTCAGCGCACAAAATAGTATGCTGTCGAGTTTCATTTGGGAGCAATTCTCCATAATAAGGAAGCAATGAGGCGTATGGCAAAATGGTCGGTCGAACTTGGGAGTTCGACCTCCATTTCGTGTCCCGAACGGCCATAAAATCCCGGATCTTGGCGGACTTTGTCGCCGAATGGACAAATCTGAACTGTTCAGATCCCGATCTGATTCCCACGACCGATGGATGATGTACTTTGACGGGTCACTTACTTTAAGTGGCTCGGGTCGGGTGGTCTGGTATCTCCTACCGGAGAAACCTTAAAGTATGCCATACAATTAAACTTTCGTGCCACTAACAATGTGGCGATACGAAGGTTTGCTAGGCGGCATACGAGTGCGAAAGCACTCTCAATTCGTCGACTACTCGTGAGAGAGACTCTCAACTAGTCGTGAATCAAGTCGGAAAGAGTACCGGTGCTCTAACTCGACAATGTCTCGGTATTTATCGGAGGTACGCAAGCTAGAAAAGCATTTTTAGATTTGAGTACAATTCATCCCTCGAAGGATAATTTCCTCATAAACCAACTTGCTCGGATGGCTTCTTCCGATCTACGGTACCAAAAGGAGTTTTCTTGGAGCAACTCCAAAAGCCGTCTCTGGTCGAAGAACCAGAGACACCTCCTATTGAGATGGCCTCATTAGACTACGAGGATACCTAGATGACTCCCATCTACGAGTATCTTCGCAAGGGTTCCGTACCCGAAGATGATCTTGAGGCAGATCGTTTATCCCGAAAAGCCAAAATGTATACTTTGGTCGAAGGAGTCCTCTATAAACGAGGAACCCAAGGGATACTCATGCGATGCATTCCGCAAAACGAAGAATAACACTCCTTCACGATATACACAAAGGGCATCTGTGGGACACATGCTTCCTACTGAACATTGGTTGGTAAAGCCTTTCGACAAGGTTTTTACTGGCCTACAGCCCTGTACGATGCTAAGGAGGTGGTTAAAAAGTGTGTCCAGTGCCAATTTCATGGTTGACAGATACACCAACCAGCTCAAGCATTACAGACAATACCTCTTTCTTGGCCTTTTGCGACCTGGGGTCTTGATATCCTAGGACCGTTTCCCAAATCTCCAGGAGGTTTCGAATTCCTTTTTGTGGCTATTGACACGTTCACAAAATGGATTGAAGTGAACTCAGAATCGGATAACAACTAAGCGACAAAAGGTTCATGATGAGATGCGTAATTAGCCGATTTGGAGTTCCGAGTCGGATAATTACAGACAATGGTAAACAATTCGCAAGTGCAAAATTTCAGGTATTTTGCGACGAGTTGGGTACCATGTTATGCTATGCTTCTGTTGCACATCCCCAAAGCAACGGGGCGGTCGAACGTGCAAACGGCCAAATAATGCGAGGAATTAAAACCCGAGTCTTCGACCAGCTTGTTAAGCGCTCGGGGGCTTGGGTACAAGAATTACCTTCCGTATTATGGGCGCTTAAATGCGACCACCAATCGAGCAACGGGAGAAACACTATTTTTCTAGTGTTGAGGCCGAAGCCATGCTTCATCCGAGCTAAAATTGCGGTCGACACGAGTTGAAACCTTCAACAACTCGGACCAGAACAACTTCGGCGATGATATTAACCTACTCGAAGAAAGGAGAAACCTAGCCTTAATGCTTGGCGGTCTACCAACAAGCCCTGCGCAGATACTATGATCGTAAGGTCCAACCTCGCAGCCTTGCTGTAGGTGACTTGGTATTGAGGCTCTGCCAATCCAAGTCTAATCGGAATAAACTTTCCCCCAAATGGGAAGGTCCTTACACAGTGGTCGAAGTAACTCGGCCAGGGTCGGTACGACTAGCGATGGAAGACGGACAGGTTCTCTCAAACTCTTGGAACATCGACCAGTTACGCAAATTCTATGTGTGACCAATTTCTCAGGCAATAAAAGTCCAGGTTCTTTCTACCTCTCTTGCCTTATTTTTGAGTAGTGCTTTTTTAATCTTTCGACTATGATACAAAAACACCCAGTTTTCTTTACACTGGTCGAAAAGCGAGTAACGTCATCTAGTCGAAACTTCTCCTCTCTGCATGTGGTTCTGCCCACTAGAAGGAATTTCCTAGCATCGACTCGTTACTCATTTTTGCTACCAATACAAAGAGCTCGGGTTCTATCCAGTCGAAATATTTTCAAAGCCAACTCTCTCAATCTTAGTTTATTTTTTTCAGTAATTTCAAAAAATATTCTAAGTAGAGTGCACTTTCTTATGTTTATTCGACCACCTTTGGTGTACTCGATTCGTTTTAACTGGTCAAAGGAAGAGACACACCTACTCGAAGTTTTTCCTCTCTGCACGTGGTCGTGCCCACTAGAAGGAACTTCCTAGTGTCGCTCAGTTTCCTACTTTTGCTACTGGAAAAGACTTATCGAAGTCCACCAAAAAAGGGCGAACGAATTACTAAAGTCCTCTAAGACGTTTGTTTAACTCAAGTTGCTGTTTTTGGTTCGACTAAACCAGTCGGAGATGGTAACATCACCTAGTCGAAGGCTTTCCTCTCTGCACGTGGTCCTGCCCACTAGAAGGAACTTCCTAGTGTCGAGTCGTTTCTACTCTTTCGACCAGTGCTTGACAACCGTAACAAAAACTATAAGTTAAATAAACCTCTCTTTGTTTTCAGAAACCCCATTTCAAACACTATTTACTTAGATTGTCTAAACAAGCTAAGCAAATAGTCGGGGGCTAGGATAAAGTTATTAATTTGACTTCAATTCTTAGTCTTCCATTCGTCTATTATCTTTTGAGTTACTAACTACTCGATAAGATGATTTTCAGGAAACAAGATGGCCTAGGATAAAGTTATTAATTTAACTTCAATCCTTGATCTTTCATTCGTCTATTATCTTTTGAGTTACTAACTACTCGACAAGATGATTTTCAGGAAACAAGACGGATCATATATTACTCATCAACAGAAATTGTCTGCCTTACAAAGTAGTTACAAGATTACTCTGAAGGGGGAGAGCCTAGCTGCATTTCCCATACCTTTTGCCAACCGATTGCATTTTCTCAATCAGACGATTTGCCTCTGATTCAGAGCAATCGAACTCGGCTTCAATTGGTTGCACATTAAGGCGGGGGTCTTGAGCTTTAAGTTTCGCCAAAGCGTAACTTACTCCGGCTTCGACTGCCTCCCTTATTGATTCAGCTTGATTAGCCTTCAGAGTGGTCACCATTTCTTGCAAGTTTCCGACTTGTTCCCCAATGGTACTTATGTGAGCGACTCTGATATCTTCTCGAGGAGTTTTTCCCTCAGAATGTAGCTCACTAAGCACATTGTTCAGGAGTGTGATGTTGCCTTGAAGACTAGTCTTCATCGACTCCATCTCCTGTTGGGTACAAGTCGAAGCCTCGCGAAGTTTCTTGTTTTCGATCACTTGTTCTGAAAAGAATAAAACCGGTCAAACAAAAATAAACTTCTAGAGGAAGATAACACAAAGATAATTGTAGGTAAAAGCATTTCTTACCTACTAGTTGAGAATCCAGTTTCTTGACCTCTTCTTGATGGGAAGCAATGGTTTCAGCATGCTTTTTCTCCCATGCTCTGATGTCCTCTGCATTCATCTTAGCAATGCGGACGGACTCATTGTAGATTAAGACCTTCTCTTGGATTTCAGCCTCGAGGCTTCTCAATTCGGCAGCAATTTGTGAACAAGAAATTGGCATTAGAAAAGGGAAAATACTCGAAAAAGACAACAGGTAAAGAATTACTTACCTGTTACTTGAGTTCTCAGACCCTCGAGTTCTTGATCCTTATCCTTGGTAATGCGAGAAAACTCCTGAATAACCAAAGCTTTTTCTTGAACTTCGGTCCGGAGCTTCCGCATCTCATTTTCTTTATCTGGAGAAGAAATGATTTGAGGAACCGCCACTCGGAGTGGCGGAGACTTCTCACAGATGAGTCTGACTCTAGAGTCAACCTCAGCCTGTGAAAGATCAATAAAAGAGATAAGAATATTAGACAATGTTGAGAAGGACCAAACCGAGAGCTAAGTCGACAGTTACTTACCCTCGTCGTAGTCTCTGGTTGGGTCTCCTCTCCCCGAGTATCTCCACATAGGAGACGCTCGCTTCTTCAAGGGACTAATTCGGCGTGTGATGAAATCCTTCACCACATGCCATCCGGTCAGCCCTTCTTCCTTCAAGTCCTTAATGGCTTGAATATAAGGGCTAATCCTATTGATATCTTCGAGAGTTGAATACCATGAAGATTTCTTTTAATGACCTTCCTCGCGAAAGAAAGGTGTCTTCAGAGGTGACCTTCCAATAAAACCACCTCTTCCTCCAAATTTCGACCACGAAGACCGGGTGAAACTCAATATACTCCTTCGACTTGAGTCGTGGAGCTTGAGCCGCGACTTCCGGCGATTTCGGTTTGTCGAGCCATCCCATAATGATATTGGAACGACTCGAGATCCGCCGAATCCCGAGATCGCCTCGCCAGTACACGAACACACTTAACATGGTAATGGAATTGGGACCTAAGTTCACCAATTCCACCCCAAAGTGCTCGAGTACCACTTGTAAGAAAGGGGTGCGAGCGATCGAAGCCGCACTCACAATACGCTTGAAAGACGGGATTTGCCCATTTCCCCGATGGCGGTGTTGCCCGATGGCAGTAATCCACTTTACGAGCCTTCTGCGGAATCTTCCGGCATCGACCAAGATTTTGATCTTAGCGCATCCATCTCGATTCTTCCCATTCGAAACTCTATTGGCCATTTCGCCGAAGCAAAGTTTTTGATTGGGTTGATGGCGGAGAAGATGAAACCTAGTCGAGGACGGAGAAAGCAAGAGCTCAAGAACGGAGTGATTTGAGGAAAAGGTAAAAACCAAGTCGACCTCTGGTAAGTTTTTATAACAAATGCGATCGCCGCCGCCGAAACCGTCTCGCCTATAGGTGCGTGGGAGTTGGTTGCACCGCTTGAACAGCTTCATCGGACAAGTCCGTGAAGAACCGGTTACAATTCCCCAGATGGTCCGTTCGAGAAAAATTAGGTGCGTATTGTCACCCCCAAGCGAAATTACTTTCTTGACCAAGTCTTTACGGTTGAAGGAAGTATCAATCGGAAGGGTTTTTCTCCGATTCCCCGCTTTCGACCACGGGCGGTCGTAGGGGTTTTACGACTTTTGATAGTTGTAAGCAACCTTTACGACCAAGCAAATTCTGGTCAAAATAGCATTCAAATGTCGAAGAGTTTTCCTTCGACCATAGTTCTACGACATTTTCATAGTCGTAAGTCCATTCACGAATCCTTCACCAAGTAAGTTACTTTCACTTGGAGTCGGGGCTAGATGACGAGGATCTAATAATCCTCATTTTATCTTTTATCTATAATCCTTATTATAGGTGAATATGATGTCACATAGTCCCGGTAGTACCCTTATATTTATAAGGAGAGGCCTACCAAGTGATTGTAAGATCTTCTATAATCACCCCCATAGTCGTAAGTCTTACTACGACTATGTCATGGTCGTAAGTCTTTCTCGACCACTACATGGTCGTAAGTCCTTCTACGACCACTACATAGTCGTAAGTCCTTCTACGATCGCTACACAGTCGTAAGTCCTTCTACGACCAAGTAAACCACGACCACCTTATAATCAAACCTACGAGCAAGTGGGTCCAATTGATTATAGAATCCGAGAGCAGTCTACACGCACTATTATTCCGCGTAGTAATGGTGCGTAAATACCCCATTACCTCACGGAAGATAATTGCGACGGCGTGAAGAAGCCAATGCGCGGTAATTCTCGCCATCATGCGCCAATTCTTTGGATTAATTAGGCGCATCTTCCGCGAGACAAAGCGGCTACTCCTTCACGACTATATAAGGGCATCAATCAGAGGGATGGGCGGACAAGAAAAGGACACAGCAAAATAGAGCGAGTCAAGGAGAAACACAAGTACTATTCTCTGTAATAGTCTTAGCTTCTTACTTGATCATCAAGAATACCATACACACACAGGATTAGGGTTATTATTCTCTCCGGAGAAGGCCTGAACCTGTCTAAACATCCCGTGTCAACCACTCTGCGTGATTTCATCTTTAGGAGACCCCCCGAATCAAATAATCTTTACGTAAGATCGGTTCTAATACACCGACAAGTACAATCCATCCAATTTCATTTAATCTCTAGGATTTATTCTTTGGGCACTCGATCTTCGTGATCAAGCTTTAATAATGAGTTCGTGAAGATTCCTCCCCCCTGAATTTTGCACTTTTTTAAGCCTCATCATTCCTATTCCACACAAACATCTTTCAAAGCTAGAGCTGGAAGTGACTTAGTGAATAAATCTGCAAGATTTTCACATGACTTAGTATTCAGTACCTTAATTTCGTCCATCTTTTGCAATTCACGAGCATAGAAAAACTTGGGGTTGATATGCTGTAAGACCGAGGAGGCTGACTAGAGGGGGGGAGTGAATAGGCGGTTTTAAAAATTACAATTTGGCTAAAACCATTTTATAATGCGAAAGCAAAAAACAAATTGGTTTTGCACAATTAAGGTATAAAACACCTAGTCTTTACTAAGTGCACCGTCCATATGACCAAAAAGAATATAATCAATTAATGCAAGTAATGTAAATTGCTCAAAGCAAAGCACAAGAACAAACCACAATAGACACGATGATGTTTTATCGTGGTGTTCAGAAACTTACCGGTCTCTCCTAGTTCATATTGAGGTAAGCCCAAACGAATTGGACTGACTCCACAAATTAAGTCAATACCTCCGAAGTAAGTCCAACCACTTGGACCGGTTCCAACACAAACCAACACCTCGATCCACTCGGGTTGCTCTTCCTCCACTCCGGAGATGGCGAGCACCAAACCACTCACAATCACTCCGGACCTTCTCACAAATTTCTTGAGAAGATCACCAGTCCACGACGCCTCCACGCCGTCTAGGTATCAGCAAATACCAAGAGTAACAAACCTACGACTTTCTCTTAAACTAATCAAGTGTCTAAGCTCAATGGATACACGATCCACTACCTAAGGCAACACATGCACTTAGGGTTTGCTCTCTAAGCTCACTAAGTGCAACACATGCACATAAGAGATGAGAGAACTTGCTCTTTGCTCAAAGAAATGAATTGAGTTGCCAAAGATTATTTCCCAACCAGCCAAGGTGGGTATATATAGCCCACACACAAGAACTAGCCGCTGGAAAGAAAACCTGCTGAAAAATCAGCAAGAGCGGTACTACCGCCGTTCAACGGCCGATACTATCGCACCTACACGACAAGCACAGTAACGGCCATCTCAAACAAGAAACTAGCCGTTGAGAAACTAAGTGCGGTACTACCGACAGTTATCTCGCGGTAGTTTCGCACTCCGGTCATTCCGTTTTTCGAAGGGCGGTAGTACCGCTTCCACTTAGGTCCAACAAATGACACTTACTGGAAATAACGTACCACACCATCTTTTGGAAATACCGAGCTGCGGTAGTTCCGCTCCCAACACGCCGGTACTACCGCATTTCAAAGAGAGCAAATCGAACTAAAAAAAGTGTCTCTCTGGAAAATGCGTACCACAAGCTTTCGGTCCATCCGAGCTGCGGTTATTCCATCATGGGAACTCCGGTACTACCGCTGTGCGGTAGTTCCGCCGACAACACGTCGGTCATACCGCACTTCCAAGAGAGCAAAACAAAATCGAAAAGCGTCTCTCTGAAAAATACATACCGCTGGATTTTCGAACCATTCGGGTTGTGGTAGTTCCGCTCCCAACACGCCGTTACTATCGTTGAGCAGTAGTAACGCAGACATAACGTCGGAACTACCGATCTTCTTGAGAAAATAGCACTGGCTTTCACAACAACCACAATTGCAAAACACATTTGCCAATTGATGAGCCATGCCAACAAGGATCAAAGGCAAGATTCTTAATAAGTTGTAAAACACATTTGCCAACTTTTGGAATCACACCACAAGGAATAAAGTACATGGATTTAAACCATTTGTAAAATACATTTGCAAACTAAAGTCATAATTCACACATCAATGTTGCATCACACATTCAATAACTAATAAAGTTCATCACAATTTACATATCATGTTCGACAAGAGAACTAATCAAGTTCAACAAATAAAATAAAAATACAAACTGACATAGTTCCTTACACATGCGGGTAGGTTACGGGTAATCGGGCGAAGCGGGTACGGGTGGAGCTTACCCATACCCACGCTTGTTTACCCAATGGGCAAGGAATTATGCCCGTTTTCATGCCCGTGGGCAAAGAAAGATGCCCATACCCGCCTCCATTAGGGTATTCGCCCGCGGACACACGGGTAATCATGCACAATTGCCATCCCTAGTCCCCCCTCCTTTATATAGGCAACCAGATGGATGAGGAGCCCACCTGGGCTAGGACTCTGGTTCTAGGCCCGGTTTCTTAACAATTATGTCTACTAGTATTGCCACGTCAGGATATGTGCAGATATGGAAGGCATGTTTTAGAGCACTTCTAATATGAACCCTTGGGATCTGTGCAAACTGATCCTGACTCCTGAGTACTTCCCAGTGGCGGTCGAAGAAACATCATTTTCATCTCATTCAATGCAACTACATATAAAAACAAAAATCACAGGGAAGCCGGAAGCGAAAAGTTTTTAGGGCAATTTTGATTATCAAGCTTGTTACAATCTTTTATTCCAAAATAAGTTAGCAATATTGCCAACAAGATGTTGAACTTTTGTGGTATTTACTTTAGCAAATCTTTTTTTCTTTGCTCATTTTTTTTCTTTGCCCAATTACATTAAACAGTAGTATTTTGTTGGAGGACACCGCATTAATTAAAATATCAATTTTGGCTGAGTTAGAGAGAATGTTTTGTAAATGACGGCCTGTGCCCTCAACCTTACACACTGCACCTGCATGTCAATGGCCTCTCTCCCTCCTTCGTCTCTCTTTCTCTCTGACCCCCCACTCTCCCACGGCGGCACCACAAGGACGTCATTCCCAACACCGGCAACTTTTCGGTGATGGCGTCGGCGAACCGACGGGTGCACAAGCACCAGTAAGGCAAGGCTAAGCTGCCCATGCCCTTGGCTTGGACGGAGACGGTTGGAGGAGTGTTGGCACCGTCGGCGGCGAGCACGGCGATTGGGCGCATGGTGAGCAGCCAGCTACGACCACGAGACAGAGAGAAGGGGCTGAATAGGATCGCAACGAGGTGGTGGTGGTTAGGATTCGACGGATTCGGATGAGATGCGGCGGCGGCAATAAATTTAAGGAGTGGAGTTGCGGAAAACATGGCAGCTTGGCTTTACAGGGGGTTGGGAAGATATGCTTGTTCCCGCTTCGCTCGCAAACAAAGGCAAAATGTGCAGCGACAGTCTGACTGTGCAGATCCCCATGCTCTGCGGCTCCGTGCTTTTCATCACACTGCACTACAAAACAAGCTGGGTTTGGAATAAAATATGTGCATTTTGAGGTGAGTTGGGCGGATAAGTAAGTAGTTGATGTGGATCTTATCACGCTCCTTTGGCATAATTGTGGATGTCATGGGAATATACTCCTAATCTCAGTGTGTTAAACAATTGGCAATAGCGTAGAGGCGTTCGGAGAAACCCTCGTTTTCGGTAACCTTCATGTGCTGTCATACCTTAGCAGGTCAGATCAACCAAGGGGATGGCCGGTGGGCTATCAGTCAAACCGACCATAGGCGGCGGTCTGACTGACCAAAAAACAAGTGCAAATTTTGGAAAACAATAAAAAATAGAGGGTGTAGGAAGGTGAGAGGATGCGTTTGCACTTGTCTCATTGGATTTGGAGTTTTGTGCCTAAACTAGAAAGAGTTTTAAATTTCCGGAGAGGGTGCAAATTTTGAGTCTTTAAAATTTTGCTTGGAGTGGTCTAACCAGCCATCAGTTGTCGGTCAAATTGGTCAGGGGAGCGGTCAAATCGGCCATGGGCAGCGGTCTGACTGTCTAGGTCCTGTTCATGCGCCGGGCAGCAGTGAACTTCGTGGGCTAGGTCAAAGTCATGGGTTTTAGTGCATATATGTTGCATGATGCATGTTTTGGCTAACGTGAGACAAGTTGCGAAGAACTTATGCTCAGAAATAATTTCTTGGTCGTTGTCTTGGAGTCAACGACGTTTAACAACTAGGATGATCTGTACTAGGCTAGGAGAGTTGAGATTCAGAACAATCGAGGATGTCGGGTGAAGTCATTGGATAAGGATGGACAAGGATGACCAAACAGGAGGTTCGGTGCGACGGATTGCATTAAGTAGTGCGAGGGAGCCGGATGGGAGAGACTTGTCGACACAAAGAGAGTAATTGATCAACCTACGCGTGATGAAGCATGGGATTGCTTCACGACGATTGGACTCGGTCTTTAGAAAAGGATCGAGAAGGGGTATTTTGATATCTTCACCAAAATACCGAGTTGGTGACCTTAGGAGAAATTGCTATGCGAGATGGTGCAAGGAGAGACGGTTTAGGTCTAATGAAGATGGGGATCACGAAGAGATGGATTCGGTAAGCACGAATCGTCATCCGCTTGAGAAGCATGCATGAGTGTAGACTTGTTCGTGTGTAGACTTAACAAGCGCCCGATAAGGTTTTGTCTCTTGACCCAGCCTCCATTATAAAAAAGAGGTACAGGATTTGCAACCTCTTGACTCTTTCAAGTAGAAACCCTAGTTTTTAATTGGGGAAAGTGGAGTAGAGGAGGCCAGTGTTTGAAAAAGATTGAGTGAGTGAGTGTTCAAGTGTTAAGTTTTTGTCGTTCATGTTGGAGTGGTTGTAAACCAAGAATCTGTTTAATCAATCTAAGCAAGATTTTGTCCAATATGAGTTCTCTCTTGTTCTTACTCTCTCTTTGATGTATTTTGGGATTTTGGTGTTCCTTAGGTTTTTGTTTGAGTTCTTGATGTGATCTTGCTTGCTAGGATGTGTGGGAATAGATTTGAGGTCATCTTGACCATCACCGCTCACGAGCAAGATTTTGGGTCGAAGTTTGAATTTTCTCAGTTCTTGTGCCCTCTTGACCTCATCCAAGAAATTAGTTGAAGCTTGGCTTCAATCTTCCTGATCGTAGATTGGAATAGGTTAATGACATTCTTAATGAGATATGTTTGAAGTTTCAGAGGATTTGGATCACCAGAGTAGATTCTAGGTCTTTTGGTGTTCTTGGCGGGATGTTGTTCCTGCAGCCGGCGGTCAGACCGCTTATCAAAGTGGTTAGACTGGCCAACCCTAGGTCAAATGGCCAAGCAAAGGCGGCTAGACTGGCTGTAGGTCTTTTGCCTTGGGGTTTCGTCGGATTCAACATAAAACTTCCGTTGTGCTTATGTTTATGGTTTTCATACCTTCTATAGCTATTGAGGTGATGAAGAAGTTGAATTTGGTCAGGGTCGAAAAAAGTAGTGCTCCTATTCACTCCCTCTAGTCGTCATTCCGGTCTAACAACAATAGTGTTCTATGTGTCTCAAGCCTCAACAAGCAACAACAACGCTCCTTCGGAGATGCGCATAGAGCATGAAGGCGAGGAAGAACAAGCTTTCTAGCTATGCGATTTGGTTGAGCCAAGTGCTCAAGTTCGACCCAGACTTGGTGTGTTAGACCAAACTCGACTTCTTATGTTCGAGCCAGACCTATTAGAAGCTTATTCTACTCGAAAGGGCAAAAGAGATATTTCCCTAGTTTTCCTAGCAAAAGAGACAAAAATGATATTTTAATCATTGTTGTGTCTTACGTTAAAGTGCCACAAAAGTTCCATGTGTTTGGGAAAATACACAAAAAAACTAATGTTCACAACCAAATGCCATAAAAGTTTAGTATCATGTAGCCAAGTTTGCCGAAAAAAAGTTAGGCAAGCATTAGTGTCGTTGGTTTTCATTTGGGAGTCTTTTACTAGTTAACATCACAAAGGTGCTAAAGCATGACATGAGGATAGAGTTGTTGATAAACCTCGCACAAAAAGGATACATGCTGATAGTGTAATGGTGCTACAAATATTATGCAGCTGACGCTGCCTAGTCTAGATCTAAGCACAATAATGGCCACATCCAATGTTTTTTCAGCTGTTCTGTGTAAGAAACATTTCGATCCTAATCCTACAGCACCACATGTGTTGACGTGATGCATCCTTGCATACATGCTGAGTTTATTTAGGTAGCTAGACCATATATTCAAACGTTTAGAGTTTTCAGATGCTTTTGTTCAACTTCTTCCACAGCAGCTGTCGTGTTGCATGTACGTATTCCCGCAAGTGACCCCGCACGATCAAGCCATGCCGGGCAGGTCGATCACCTGTTGCCGAGACAGTGGCGCCACAAGGCGAGAGGGGGGGCTCTAGCACTCAATGAGGAATGGTGCATCATGTGGCAGCCACCCACATCGACGTGGTCTTTGATGGGATTTACTACGAGGAATGGTGACACGACGTGAACCGCAGCGGCAGGTCACGATCGCCTAATCGTGGTAACCGCAACGACCCAACGAGATATTCTTCCCACACAAAATGCCTGAAGATACAGTGATTAAACCGAGGAGTGAGGAGACGTCGCTATGGCCGACCCGAACCGACCCGACCCGCGTGTGGGCAGTAAATGCAGTTGCCACGGTGCGAGTGGTAGCTGTACGACTGATGGGGCGGGGCACCGGCCTGAACTCGATGTCAACTCGGGAAGTGCACGGGAGACCTAACTCGTACATCGCCATAAATTTCATTCCTTAGGATGGACTCACTCGTTATCTTTTAGGAATGGAAATGTCAATTTTCCAATCCCAACTACTGTTCAAATTTGATTTTCAACCCTAAAGTCCAAAAGCATTCGAAACACAGCCCTCAACTATCAATACCGGTGCAAAACACAAACTTATGTTGAAACCACCATGGTTTCATTTGATGTGGCATTGCTTTCGCTGATGTGGACTCCTAGTAATACATAGTGACCACGTCTGCACCCACATAAATGTCCGAGTGCCTCCACGTCACCGTCCACATCATCCTCAAAGCACCTTTCTCTCTATTCCCTCGGTCCATAGCTCCGTCGTCGCCGTGTTCCGGTCGTCACCACTAGCCTCTGTGCCAAACGCCGCCGCATTCCAGTCATCACCACTAGCCTCTGTGCATGACACCGCCTCCATAGGGTTTGTTGCCTTTGGGAACACCCTTCGCTCGTCGTCGTCGTCGTTCTGCCATCACAACACCGTCGCCCACCTTACATCACATCATCACCACATAAGCTAAAACCGCCATAGATTTGGGCCAAGGTTGTGTTTTGCATCGGTATTGATAGTTGAAGGTTATGGGCGGATCCACATGAGACTTCGGGGGTGCACATGACACCAGGTCTAATGTCGTTTTACCTTATCAAAATCCACATATACATAGATGTACACCCTGTAGTTTAATCTCAGTGACCTCAAACACATGCCATGATATGAATGGTGACCTTCGGTCAATTTCGTTCTAGATTTGCCATTATTGAGGGTTGTGCTTCAAACGATTTTAGAGTTTAGGATTGAAAATCGGACTCGGATGATAGTTGAGGGTTGAAAAATAAACTTTTTCCTTTTAGGAAAGCCAGGGTTTCTTTTTTCATTCGGGGAGAGAAAGTAGAAACAGAGGAGTGAGTTTAAACTGAAGCGGCTTCCAGATGTACGAGAGTTTCGTCGTCTTCTTTTTTAATGGCCTTGTTTAATTTTTCGTGGGATCGTGGGAATGCCAGATTGTGGACACCACCTTGATTCTTTTGGGTGTTGAATAAAGTACGATGTTAGTTGCAGGGTTAGAATGATCATTCAGGAAGCTACTTGTTTTAAAATTGGACCTGTCGCAGATATTTTTTTAGTATAACAGACACTGGGCTAATGCAACAGTTTGTGGCATACAAATCATTTGAGTGACCTCAGATAGTGGCATTTAGCCCTCCGCCCCCGCACAGGATTAACACGGTGTATAGATCAAAATGTAAGTTAAGACCACCTGTAATGTGTTGTTTTAGCTGGTTCAAAGAAGGAGAGAATATATTGAAACAATTCAATACATTGAAGGTGTAAATTCCAACAAAAAAAATTCTGAAATCGAATTATACATATGAGTCGATTCAAAGCACTAAACAATTCATGTGGGCCCACTTGTCAGCACGCTCGCCGACGCTGATGTCGTCACCATGGCCCATTATCGTCGCCATCACCACCGCCACCCTCCAAATCTACCGCCCCTCGCCGTCGCCATGGTCTCTTGCCATCGTCGTTCTCTCTGGTCGCCACCACCAGATCCGGCGGGAAGGGCTAGAGAGAGGGTCGGTGGAGCGTTGGGTGGGCTAGCGGATGGCTCGAGGCACCGATCGAAGTGAAAGAGAGCGGTGATGACGGGATAGGTTTTATTTCTTTTCTTTTTAGTACAACGTGGGTCCCGCTATAATATGAACTGACTCAGTACATTGGAGAGAGAAAAATGCTCAGTTCTGGAAATGCTTACGTGACATATCTTTGAATCGACATTAATTCAATACACTAAAGATGCTCTAATACTGTTCCGTCCCATAATATAATTCTCTATTATTGGGAAGCGTCGTCCCACAATATAAGTCCTGCGGAGATTAAATGCATAGTTGATTCAATACATTATTGGGAAGCGTCATTCCACAATATTAGTCCTTTTTAGTAATATGCCATTTAATAGAGGTATGCATGGTTCAATGTCGAACCCGGGAGCAAAGGATACCAGATTCTCTGTGTTTCATACATTAGTCTAGGAACAGCTAGTGCACACAGTCAAACAAAAATGATAGCAATACCATAATACACGATTCATTCATAATAATTCAAGTTTGTTACAAAATGGCATAAGTCCAAAATCACAATACAAAGGAAGCAAAAGTAATAAGATAGACCACACGATTCGCCACAGGCAATCGTTTGGGGCGTAACCTAGTCGTCCAAGTTCTCATCCTCCTCATAGTACTCTTCTCCTGATCAATTATGCATTAAGCAAGGGTGAGCACAAACAACCTTGTTAAGTAAGTTACACCCAATAACCGAATTATAATGCATGCAGGGATTTATCAAAGGAATGCTTATAGTGCTCAATTTGCATAAAGCGAAGTTTTCCATTTGAATATTCTTACTAAGTTCTAAGGCAGTTTATTCTATAGCTAAAATCCAATTTTAAATGGCAGTTTTATAGTAGATAACCTCTATACAAGAGTTGGTGAAGGATACCTTCCTATCACATAGCATACAGCCCAATTATCCAATTGGATGAAACTATCCAAAATCATTTGTCAATATCTTTTGAATTCAAAACCAAATTCTAACTTTCAGTGACTTTGCTTAGCATGTCCATGACCGTTGACACGACTATTCGAATAGTTTTACACTCTGCAGAGGTTATACAACTTCACCCACAAGAGGTAATCGACTTATAATGTCTGTTTCACACACTTCCGAAGGTGTGTGACTAAGTGATTATCACAAAGCATTTACAATACCACGCTCTAACACCAGCCCGCCCGATGAGCTTAACTCCAAGTCATGGAGGTCATTTACCATGATCCGGAGCTAACCGTTGTGGGGGATAACCTGTCCGAACATGGATGTTTGTTACCATCGCCAGAAGCAAGCCCCGATAGACATGTAGGTCATTTACTATAGTCTGCACAAACCTAACAACAGCCTACAGGCATAATGCTAGAACATGGTAAATTATTTAGCCAAGCCCTGCCCATTTAGAACATGTGGTTGTACAGTGGGGCTTAGCAAGATGCGGCTCGAAGATCGATACTTAACTAACTTGGGCGACCTTCCATAAAACTTTGGTCTCGATCATAGAAATAAATCGATCCCGTGCATCAACTTGCACCATCCAAACATTCATTTCGCCCAAGTCTAAACCAAAATTTATTCATTTTAAATCATTTGCTAAAATTTATATTGTAAAAACGATACCATAACCTCATTCAAATCATGATTGAATATTTGGCTAAACTTTCCAAATTCAACATTTTTTTGTCTAAGCAAAAAGTTTTTCAACATATTATAGCTCATACTAATGTACCAACTATATTTTAACTATGGTATCAAGGAATGGCTAATTTAATAGCAAGGTTTGTCTATACAATGGAATTGGGGATAACTATAAAGCTTAAAACATGAATTTAAATAAGCATGCAATAATGATTAAAAATAGAATATAAATAATTTAAATTATTGGGATTCAAATATGATCAAAGATGTAACTTACCTTGCTCAAAAGCTTGAGGGTCTAAATCTTCAAATAGTCCAGGTTCCCAAGAGTCGTCGAAATTTATACACGAAAACGAGACAAATTCAAATAATATTAAAATAAATGTAATGAACTCCAAATTAAATAATTTCAGTATAGATACCTATATCTTGATTTTATATGAATTTATAAATTTGAATCGTTGAAATCGGAATTCGTACGAAGAAGAACGAACGTCCCGAAGTTTGGAAAAACTTGAAATAATGAAATTAGGGGAATTTTTGAATTTGTGGAATTGATTTTTTAAAGGAAAATCAATTATTGCATCATGCTGACGTTAGTGACGGGAAAAGGATTCCGACTGAGTTAATTTTCAAAAGGAAAAGGTTTGTGCCGCTGACATGTGGGCCCTACGGCCATGGACCAAGTCCACGACGACACGAGGGTTCGCCGTAGACCCGGCTCACGCAACAGTGCCAGGGTTGACGTGGCGTTGGCGCAAGTGTTAACGCGGCTGCCACACGAGCTGAAGAGTTGAGGCGGCACTAGGTGGAGCTGACGCAAGCGAGCCACATCAGTCGGAGGACGAGGTTGCTTAGGTGCGGAGCTCGCCGGCACTATGCGCCACGCCGAGGCTCGGTTAGGGCACCAAAAAGGATAGGGGGCAAGGCAAACCTAGTCTTGCGCGACCTCGGCGATCTTGCAAGGAGGTGGTGGCGGTGAGAGAAAGCGCGGCGTCGTGGCGGTCGAAGTAAGGCGGCGAGACTCGGTGGTTCTTGGACGAAGATGGTGCGCACACGAGAGAGAACGTGGTGTCACGGTGTCGAAGGCGAGGTCGGTGTCGTCGGGGAGTCCTTGCCAGCGGCGGAAACTGCGGTAGAGCAAGCTTCGGCCATAGAGCTTCAATGGCGAAGTACGGCGAGGACAGAGGGAGAGAGAAGAGGGGATTGGGGGAAAAAGAAAAAGGAAGGAGAGGGATGCCTGGTGCTTCCATTTTTAGGGGCCGAGGAGGAGAGAGGGAGGAGATCATCGGCATGGGCATGCGGCGACACGCCAGTCTGCAGGCATGGGCGGCCGGCCGGGCGGGCAGTGGTGCGAGAGCAGAGCATGGGTGCGGGGATGGGTAGCAGCGGGACGGGGGCACGTAAGGCGCTGACGGGAGCGGCACTGCGAGGGCCGAGGGTCTGGGCATCACCCAGAGCGAAGGTAGCGGGTGCGGTGCGAAAACGCAGCAGGGCATGGGCACCCAACGGGAAGAAGAAGCACTGGAGAGGGGAGGCGCTGACGGGTGAGACCCGGCGTCCAATGAGAGAAAGAGAGGGAAAGAGAGAGGGTGCGGGTGGGCTGGCGCGGTGAGCTGGGCCGCAGAAAAAGGGACAATGGGCCGGAGAGAGTTTCAACCCAAGGATGATTTTTGGATTTTTAAGGATTTAATTTTTTTTAGAAAATGCGATAAATTAATTAGATTATTAGAAAATTGCAAATAAAGTCCAAAATTTATTTAACAAATTCATATAAATTTCCAGAGATATTTTGAACTTAAATAAAATATTTCTAACTCAACATTGGTATTTAATTTTGCAAATAAATTATTTTTAATTCTATAAATTAGAAAACTCCCTTTTGCAGAAAATTTTCAAAATTAATTTGAACTTTAATTTTTCAATTCAATTCCAAGAAAAACCCCGAACTCAATAAACTTTCTTTTTGGCTTTTAGAATCTAGGAAGTTAAGGAAAAGCATGAAAATATTTTTAAATATAAGAAAATCCAATAAGATAATAACTTTATTAATTTTAAGCTGGTAACATACCCTTGGGATGTTACATCCAATAACATTAACTTTTTCACAGATTTAGTGTCTCCTTGGTGTGTGTACAATGAGGTTTGGACTTATATTGCGATGGAGAAAGTACTACAAACTTAGAGTGTAGATCAAAATGTAAGTTATAGAGCTAACGCCACTAATAACCTCAGATAATTTGTGCAAGATTTAAGCTGAATCGCCGGACTATTTCGTTGCCTGCAGCCTGCTTGTTATTCTCTGATCCCAAAACTAAATATTCTCACGCGCATCTCCGACCACGCACCTGACCGAGCACGTGAAATCCTCTCTCCCCACCGCGCCATCACCCGGCCACCGACACCCCCCGTACCGACGACGACCGATCATTCACAGGGTGGGCACCCAACCAAACACCACCCCTCCCCCTGAACCAGAAACAGGAACACACAATAGCAGCGCAGTTATTAACTGCGCCAAAAAGAGCGCTCGCCCGCTCGCAAACTGAGGTCCCAGATATGCGTGTAGGGATCGCTCGCGACGACGTACATGCCGTGCATGGCAATCCTTGGTGGGAGGCAGAAGGCAGTGGCGAAGGCAGATGGAAACGGAGGGGAGGCTAAACGAACAAGCTATTTTCTAAAACTGGAAACAGAAGATGACTAAGTTAAATTGGGATAAATATAAAACTAGATTACATTATTAATACAAATGTAATCTTATGTAATTCAAATTTATACGCGCAGGTAACTGAGCCGGCGGAGGATGGATTCGAGCCCAACGAAGACCCTGGAAGAAGGTTGGGAGCTGCTGCCTGCCTGTTGCCATCCACCCTCCCTCCGGCCGCCCGGTCGCGGTCGCGGTCGCGGTCGCTGCAGCTAGTTATGCCCCGCCGGCCGGCCCCGCCCCGCCCCGGCCCGCTCGCGCGCATGTCGATCTATCGTCGCAGGCCAGAAAGTCGGTGCTGTACTGGGCACTGGCATGCGGATGAGGTCACACGCACACGGTGAATGCTCTCACGAGGCGAGCGGCTGGGAGAGGGCACGTACGTACGGCGCGGTGGGCCGCGTTATTGTGGCGGCGTGTGTGGCTGCCTTCCCGTCTGCGGATGTTTGGGAGGGTGAAATTAACGGATGCATGCATTGGTTGGTGGCGCGAGCGACGAGGCCGCTAGTTGCAGGGCGCTGTGGAGCGGGAGTGGTCGCCCGGTCGCTGTGCTGCCAGATGTGCATCTTGTACGCACTAGTACTACGGGTGGCGCAACCGACGACTCTATAAGGCAAAGTCCCCGGTGCATGCATGGCATGGCATGGCACACTAGCTTGCTCGATCGATCGTCGGTTGCAGCCTTGCAGGAGTAGTGCTACTTTCATAGGCACGTTGTCATTTTGGGCCACATGTACAATATCAATTTTGTCCTTCGTATATAGTAGGGCGTCCTTTCATTATAGCCTTTTTCTCTCCTTCTTCTTCTTCTTCTTCTTTCTCGCTAGCATATTTGTGGTGGGCCAGAGAGATCAAAAGAACACTCCTCTGAACTTGAAAGTAAATGGGAGTGTCTTGGACACTATCAAGTCGCTTGCAGATGCATTAATTGTTAATTGTCGTTTATAAGTTAGTTCTGTTTCTTTTCTTTTAGGAAAGAACACCATCTGAAGAAAACAGAACGCATGTATGGTCGCCAACTTGCTGCTTAATTAGCTGTACCAGAAAGTTATTCTCAACATGAGGTGGGAGGTGTGTATGATCCTTTTAAAGGATTAGGATACCATAAAAACTTCTGAACCTGCCTGTGCTTTTCATCCCTTTTCCCCGGATGCCAGAGATGGAACTGTACAGCGGAAGTGCTATCTACATCCTGCGTGCATGCTTCTTTGCACTGTACCACACTAATAAGGTGCAGAACATGTACTACTAGGCAAGAGTTTCCCTCCTCTTGAATCAATTTATCCAGTCAGCATCAGGAACTGCATAATCGTTTTGATCATGCATTCGGGTGAAAACGCATCAAGAAGCAGAATCATTCACAAGAACAAGGACGATAGAATGCAACAACAGTAGCAAGATTCCGTAGTTCTCCATTAGATCATCCCCTTGTCTGGACACGGTCCAAGTAAAGCGACGTGGAGTAGCGAATAGCATCTCTCACAAGCTCCTCGTAACTACCTCCATACAGCGGACCCCGGGCATCAAAGATTAACGCGCGTAATGTCTACTAATTGATCCCCTCGAACATAAGTAAAGCTCTTGGCCACGGATCACGGGTCCGGGTCCTCTGCAGTTTGCTGCGGACACCGCACGAACAGCGGTACGTTACGTGAACACCCCTCCACAGAGCACTGTAGCAACTTTACTGTAGCAGTGGGCAGCTCAAATCAACTTTACTGTAGCGAATGGCAGCGCAAATCGCTTTCCGACCGGCCACCCGGTGGAATGAACGCCGCGGCAGAAGGTGAAGTACTAACCAAGACACCAAGTGTTTAGGCAGGATCAGGCTGCCAATTATTGGATCGGGTGTCACCGGGCAGTATTAAAAGCCAGAAGATACTACTCCACTTCGTCTCCCTCCCCCACCTCGGTGGTTGTTAGATAGTAAAGCATTGCTTCTGATGCAATTTTAAACCTTCATGTGATTTTCTAAATAGAAGTCGTACACATGCAGCATGAGCGTTTTTTTGTATTCAGGGATCAGCTTTCATTCTGTTGCCACATCAAAGATCAGATCATGTTCATGCAGCAGTGGTGGAGATACTGAATACTAGTGCCTCCTAACGATGCCTGCATTGGACCTTAAGTCATGTATAATGAGCTTACATTAGCTGTCTATAACCTCTGTCACGTAAAATTTAAGTTCACATAGATGAAAAAGAATGAAAAGAGAGAAATATATTGTCTACAATCCTGTAACCGACTGTATCACCAGAACTAAGAAAAGATAAATGTATTATCTGCAATCCTGTAACCGACTGTATCACCAGAAACAAGGAAAGAATTAAAAGATTGCGTATTATCTACAATCTTGTAGCTGACTGTATCACCATAACTCATTATATGAGCTACCTACATGTGATATGAAGAGTTGCTATAAATATCAGTTGTCTGTACCATTGTACATACATTTATTATCAATGAGAATATAATAATATTATCGCCTGTATTGTAGAATAACGTGAATGAGTCGCAAGGCATAGTTAATGTGTAACGGTTGTGCTGTGACTCTGACCATGATAGTTATTCGTTGGCAAAACAAAGTTTTTTCTACGAGTAAACTGTGTGAAAACAAAGAGCAACATAAACTGATGGACAGAAATGCTAATGAAAGCAGTAGTGGTTTATTGTAGCATATAAAAAAAACAAATTAAAATTCATTGTAAGCTTACAGAACCAGAAATGATCTTCTTGTTGTTCTTTTCATATTATTGTTATCATACTGATTTCTTCAACAGTAACACAGGTGGACAGGAAGTGATGTCTGAAATGATAGTGACAAGAGCACAGAACAACATATTGATTTTTTCTGGACAATAAATGTTGGGACTCATTTGCGTTAGGCTGAAAATTAGAAGCTAGATGTGGTCCAGAGTTCACCTTCAAGGCTTCAACCAAGACTATAAATTTGACATGTACTATTCAATACAGACTTCGATTTTCCCCCTAGTACGAAAGGTGCGAGGCCCAATTATAAAGCATATGATTTCTTGGTGTTGAATATTGATTTCACTCATAAAGTTTATTAATGCAGCATATATTGATCGAGAAAGGGTCAAAATATTGTCGAATGATGGAAAGGCTATGATGGCACTGAATAAGTAGATAATACCCAGGCAGCTAGCTACAAGATAGCCTTGTTGCCACAACTGTTATTCAGTTTTTTCTTTAGTGCCTACCTCATAGAACAAGAACAAGTGGGAGCTGACAAGGCAATGACATGCTTAATGCCTTGTCTGATATTTTAGATAAAAGTTATGTTGGTCTCCTTTGGAAAAAAGATGCAGGGTTCAAAATTTAGTTCAATAATTAGAACCGGTCATGCTTATTCTTATTCCTGTCTTTCGCTCAAAGCCTTGAAAATACATAGGAATGTCATAATACCAGCATGATTAGTGCACTATTAGTTCCTTTCAAAAAGAAGAGTTCCAATTTCTTATGTGGCCTTCTTTAGTCCACATATCGTATCCTAGCAATCTAATCTTCTCAGCCGCGACATAAACCTACCTCTATATTTTCCTTTTAATGAAAGAGATTAACCACATCATGACCATGAGCATTGTACAGAGAATATGGATCTAATTTAAAGTTTCCAAATATGAATGCACCAACAGGCAATACCTATTGTGATGCATAACATCATCTAAAAATGGAATAAGTCGGGCTAATCAGCATGAACTGCAAATGTTGAGCAAAAACCCCCTAAGCTGTCACTGAGAAGCAACAAGTGTATTGGATTGGATTGCTCTCCTCTCAAGAAAATATGACAGAAAGAGCTCTCTATCAGGCAAATGATAATGCATCGATTTGTCTTTTACCCATTATTCAGTTAAGCTGAGGAATGCAGAGATAGTAGCAGAAGAATGATGTGTGCATAAAACTCCCAGGCGGGCGCATGAGATAGCACCCATTCAAAAAAATAAGGGGTTACAGTGGTAGTTAAAGTGAAAGGGGAAAATGATGGA
Organism: Hsuehochloa calcarea; assembly: GCA_036346395.1. Lineage (NCBI taxonomy): Eukaryota > Viridiplantae > Streptophyta > Magnoliopsida > Poales > Poaceae > Hsuehochloa > Hsuehochloa calcarea. Next base: position 37,995,370 of record CM070597.1, read on the forward strand.
AAAACACTTACGTCCTTACCAAATTATGGTGACAGTTATGCTGTTAAATTAAGGGAAGTACACAATTCAGGCAATCCAAACCAAATTACCAGAAACGATGGAATCTGTGACAAGAAAGAGCAAATGATGAAGGCCCAGGACAGAGACGACGGCAAAGGCCTAGGAGGGGAAAGGCTGGGCGCGTCGGGGAGCGCCAACAGCTGCTGCCCCACCTACTGCCTGTCGGGTTCCTCCTCACTGCCATGGAAGTCAGCGTCACCTGGGAGCATAGCCACTAGGAACGTGGAGAGGAGCTCGTCGAGCTCGAGCCGCTCGACGTGGGCCCGCAATGCAGTGGCCCCCGCCTCGACGAGCCACGCACGGAGGGGCGCGGCCTCGTCACTAGCGGCCGCGATGCGCGCGAGGAGGCATCGCTTAGCCTCCGTCCAAGAGGTGCGGTGGCCGACGAAGATCGCTTTGGGCGATGGAGGGATGGCGGTGTCGGCTCGAGGCGGCCGGCCGGCGGCACCGGGCAAGCTCGTGGAGTCGGATCTGGAGTGGCGGCGAGGGAGCCGATGCGATTCGACGGCCAAGGCTAGCTCGAGCTTCGGGGTCGGGGTTGGCGCATGGCTCATCCAAATAGATGAGGTCACCGCGGATCCAACGAAGCGAGGTAGTAGTGGCGGCGGATCCGGCCAGAGCGAGGGCCGCCGGGAGTAAAGCGTCGTCGCATCTGGCGGGCGAGAGGCCGCCGATTCGATTGATCGAGGCGGCGGCGCTCGGGGCCATGAGCAGCGTGCTCGAGCGGAGCGGCGGTAGCGGCATCGGCTCAGGGCCTCCTCCGCGGATCCAAGCGGGGGTGGCCGGATCCGAGGGGGTGTGGACGATGGCGCGACTTCGCTCGGAGCAGAGGGGCGACGTTTGGGGCGCCGGGAGAAGAGGAAGAGAGGGAGGGGGCGATGGTGCTCAGGCGATGATGGCCGAGGACGGCAATAATGCAGCGATGACTAGGGTTAGGCTTGGTGGGAGAGAGAGCAATGTGCTATGATACCATGTTGGAATGAACTCTTGATCTATTCCAATGGGTCAAATGCCAATATAACATGTACATAGTAGAGCAATATGCAAAGAACGTCCTAAGTTATATACATATCTAATAGAGGGAAGAATTGTATAATATCATATGATAAAAGTTTGGCCAGTTGGACTTCATAATCTCTTGAGAGGTGAGAGGTCAAGCTAAAATAAACTACGATGGTCACAGAAAGCAGGATGCAGGAAATTATGTGTTTTGAGAATCACCAAACAGTTCAAATAAATATAGATGTCATATATTTTTGTTATGCAAAGATGTTTCTGTAAGTTCATGTATAAAGGGTACTGATAAATGTGTTGTGTTTATTATGTTTAATCAAGGAATGCAAAATTAAATGATACTCGCAAGCCGTCACAGTTTCTATTGACATGAACACAGCATATTAAGTGATCAAAACCAAACTAGATTGGCTAAACTATCATAGCTCATAATATTGCTGAACTCACTATGTTATGTTTTTGGATTCCTGCGCTCATTGCCATAATACTAACTGCACTCCAAAAAGGGAAGCATATCTATAGAGAGCTATCATGATCAAAAGGAATCTAAATACGCACGAGAAAGTAGACAAGAAGAGAAATGCATGCCTCAAATTTGTGTAGCGGACAGAAGAATAAGTGTTTTTTTTTTCTTCCACATGTAGTATTGTAATCCCCATTGTCCATTACAATGCACTATTGAGAAGTGGACACCACGAGTGTACACACCATGGTGCATGGTTACCAATCATAAACTGCTGAGAAAGCTGAATTGACAAGTCTTGTATGTAACTTTTATAACAAAGGCTATTGCTTTCTGCGATTCTTACCGATACCAGGATTTTCTGGTTGATATTTGAATGGGAGTATGGGACTGTAGAAACCAAGAAAAGTAGCATTGCAAAGCAGTACAGTCTTGTATGATATCATTTCTTGCATCCATCCTAGTTAACCATTTTTTGGCTCAACCACCAATTCTTGAACAAATTCTGCTATTGTTGGGTATGTTCAGTACGATATTCAAACATAATCAAGAGAAGACAAATGTTATTCATAATTGATGCTTCTGGTTCTCCTAGAAAGCATTTATCTCATTGTCTGCATTCCAAAATATCAAAGAAAGGTTATACGATTGCTTACATGAACGTTGCTTAGAAAGCCTTTTGTATCAGGCTATCAACCTTTCTGGCTGGTTGCTTTTATTGAACCAAAGAACCAGATCAGGAAATTAGATACTCACTCGCTGGATGGGTCTTCTTTTTTTCTTTTTTGACTCTGGCAGTGCACAGTAACACATGGATGTTGCATTTATGCAAGGAATGTGGCTCAGACAATTACCATCTCTCTCAAACAACCCAGAAACACATACACGTTGGGGACAGATCAATTAAAGCTTCATACCAAGGTCTTCCCTCTTCAACCAACCCATCTTGGACTTGAAGTTAAGAATGCGGTATGTGCTAATCATATGTTTTGTTACCAATAGTCTCCATATGAGCAAGCTCGTCGTACTATATGGTGGAACCTATCGATGTCTCTGAGGATAATCTCTCTATTGGTGATCGTTGAAATCAGCTTTGCAGCATGATGGCAATTACCACACATTCTGAGATTCATTGTTATCCTAACAGGTGTCCCTGGACTAGTGTTTATAAGAACAAATGCAATAGCCAGTTTCTCACTGTGCACTGAAAGATGGCCCTCCTTGTCTTCCTCTTCAACATCATGAGCTGTAGCCTCAACTTCTCGGTTCTAACCCATTCCCCTGATCTTTCCTAACAACTCGTCCAATTTGTCATAGATCATTTCAGATTGTGGATGAGATCTATCACCAATATGAAATGTGTGAACTCGGCCCCATAGCTCGACATTGCTACCACCAGACAATTTCTTGATACCCCTGTTTGCCATGACACCTCTCACCAAGGTAACATCTGCCCATCTCCCAGCCCTAGCATAAATATTTGATAATAGCACATAGTATCCCGTTTGTTCAGGTACCAATCTGAACAAATTGTCTGCTGCCAACAACCCTATGTCCATATTGGAGTGAATCTGACAAGCTCTTAATAAGGCTCCCCAAACTCTTTCATTTGGCACGGTAGACATCGTCATGATGAAATCATACGCCTCGCTTATACACCCAGCACGCCCAAGAAGGTCCACTATGCAAGGTGCACTGCTTTTGGAGTAAGCTGAGTCATGCAATCAAAGTAACGCTTTCCCACATCCAAAAGGCCAGCATGGCTACATGCTGCAAGAACAGCAACAAAGGCAATAGAATTCGGTTCCAGACCCTGCCCTCGCATCTTCTCGAACAGGTCGATGGCCTCTCTCCCATGACCATGCATGCCATAAGCAGAAATGATCGAAGTCCATGATACCACATCCTGCACAATCATGGAATAAAAAACCTCCCTAGCATCCACAATTAGCGTACATGTCCATGAGAGCATTCTCAAGCAACATATTGGAGCACATACTTTTCCTCTTGATAATCTCATGGATCCGTTTTCCTAGTGAAAATGATGAGACCTCTCCACAAGAAGGGAGGACAGTGGACAGAGTCACCGCATCTGATTCAACCCCATCCTTTTTCCATCCTCATGAACAGCTCAACAGCCTCAACAGGAATCCCATTGTTAGCATATATTGCGAGCATAGCATTCCAAGAAATAAGTCCTTTAAACTGCATCTCATCAAACACACCCCTCACAAATGTGCTGTCCTCTGTCTTGGCATTCCCCGTGGCGGGCAGGATGCTTGCCATGGTCCCAGCGTCGGGCTTTGGACACTGCAGCGCCACCAACTCCCTGAAAACCCCCACGGCCCGGACAAACAAACCCGCGTGAGCGAACCCAGAAATCACGGCGTTCCAAGAAATGACGTCCCGGTTCTGCATTTCGTCGAACATCTGGTACGCGTCGTCCGGGCGGTCGCACCGCGCAGACATGCTGATCGCCGAGCGTGCCACGAAGAGATTCGCGTCGAGACCGACCCTGGCGATGGAGGAGTGGATCTGGAGGCCGATAAGGAGGCTGTTCGTCGCTGCGCAGGACTTGAGAGCGAGCGGGTAGGTGTAGTGGTCGGGGAAGCAGGAGGGGCCCTGCGGCCGCATGGAGGCGAAGAGAAGGAGGGCGTCGCTGTGGAGAGAGGCGCCGGTGAGGGCGCGGAGGAGGACATTGAAGAGGACGGTGGTGCCGTCGGGGGAGGACACAAGCACGGCGCGGGCGGCGGGGAGCGCGGAGCAGGCGGCGTAGGCCTGGATGAGCTTGACGCGGACGGCGGCAGTGGAGGGGTGGGAGGCGGGAGGCGGGAGGCAGGGGAGGTGGGCGGGGGCGCGGCACGAGTCCACCAGGCGGAGGAGGACGTGTTGGCCGGGCGTGGGCAGGTGCGGGAGCAGGCTCCGCGGTGGGTTCACGAAGGACGTGTTTTGGACCGCTTCGGCTTTAAGCCGAAAATGAAGAGGTTTTTACAGCCCTTTTCCTCCTAAAGTAATTACTTTGTGTTACAAAGCACGGAAGATGGAAGCCGTATGGAGGAAGCTTCCGCGGTTTCTCTCAGCTTCTATTCCAAAATTACAACTGAAGTTCGAGGTAATTACCTACCGAATACCACTCCACAAAACCCCCCGCAGACACCCCCCCAATGCCCGCTCAGCTCCCTCCTCCCCTGTTCGCCCGCCTCCTCTCAGCCACCTCCTCCCCCGGCGCCCTCCTCTCCGACGCCCTCCTTCCCGGCTCCCTCCTCTCCTGGCGCTCGCGTGGTCCAGATCCAGGATCTGGATCTCGCACGAGGTCGTCCTCTTCCTCCGCCCACAGTCGATGCCCTCCTCCTCCCTCGACCTCGTCGTCCAAGTCCTCTCCCGATGCGGCCCTCCTCCCCCAGCGCCCTCCTCTCTCGGCGCCGCCGGCGACTGCGGCCCAAACCCTAGTCACTGCCGCCGACTCTGTTTTTTATTTCTTTTTTGTTGTAAATTTAATGTGTTGTAATAATTATTTATTTTATTAATTATTAGTTGTATTCATTATTCACTGTAATAATTGTGTGTAATAATTGTTTATCTTAATAATTACTTATGTAATAATTATTTATCTTAATAATTATTAATTGTAATAATAATTTTTAATAATTATTTGTTGTAATAAATATTTATTATAATAATTGTCGTTAAATACGCTAACTGCGGTTTATTGCGTTGTTTGCCTTATATTATCGTCAATAGTGGTATATTGCGTTATTTGCGGTAGTCATCGTTCATTGTAGTCAATTGTGTTAATCGTCGTTAATTACAGCTAATTATCATCAATTGTGGTAGTCGTCGTGTATTGCGGTAATTGTCGTCAATTGCATTAGTCGTCGTTAATAATCATTAATTGTCCTTAATTATCATTAAATATTTTTAATTGTGTTAAACGATATTAAGCAAGTCATTATTATCCTTAGGGGCATTTAAGACAGACAGCCAAATATCAAATATCAAATCTATCTTAGAAGCGCCTACCTAGAATACAGACCGCCAAATATCAAATCTCTTCAGCCTAGCCGGAAGCCTTGTAGCCCGGCCGGAAGCCGCTTTTTAAGAAAGCTGCAGCCTTGCCAAAAAGACCTGAAGTCTTTTGGCACAGAAGCCGTGCACAACAACGTTTGATATGCATGTGTCACGAACTCACGGTTGCACCGCCCCTGCCGCCTACGCATGTCATCCGTGCAGACGCATGATTGATGCGATTGCCCAGGAGCTCACGCAAAGGATCCTTTTCTAAAAAGCGGCTTTCGGCTGGGCTATAGGCCTAAACGACTGAGCTAAAGAGGTTTAGTGTTTGGTTGTCTAGCTTTTAGGTAGGCTGGTTGTAGCTTATGAAATGAAAAATATCTGAAATACCCCTGAGGCAACTAATGACTTGTTTGATGCCATTTAACAGCAATTAACGTAATTTATGGCAATTAACGACAATTGACGATAATTAACGACAGCTAACACAATTGACGACAATTAATGAGAATTACTGATTTAACAGCATTCAACGACAACCACTGCAATTAACAAGAATTACCACTATTTATTGAAATTAACGACAACTATCGCAAGACAATGCCGACGTCTCGCGTGTAGATCCGGTAGGGCGACACATGGAGGAGGAGGCCGACACGCGGGCCCAGTTGGAGGAGGGAGGCGGCACCAGATCTGGTCGGGGGTAGGCGGTCTGGCGAGGATGACGCCGGCTTGGAGAAGGAGAAGGGGATGGCAGTTGTTCGGGGGAGAAGAAAGAGAGCGAGGTGGCGCCGCTCGAGGGGGGGGAGAAGGGGAGGGCGACGCACACGGGGAGGAGGAGGAGGATGGGGGCGGGGCGGTGCGGGAGAGAGGAGGAGAAGGGGTGGCAGTGCGAGAAAGAGGAGGAGAAAGGGCGGGGCGTCGCCGCTCGAAACAGGAGGAGGGAGGAGGACGCGGGTGGGCTGGGGCTGGGATGATGCTAGTGCTAGGGTTCAGGGGCGGGAGGAGGTGGGAGGGCGGTTTTGTTTCGTAGCAAACGCGGGTAATTTTCTCTCAACTTTAGGGGCAAAGTTGGAATGGGGATTGCAGGAAGCCGCGAGAAGCTCTCCGTGGGCGGCTTCTGGCTTTCGGCTTTCGCGTGTTATAGCAGCTTTCAGCTTCGAGGAGAAGCAGGGGATAAAAGCAAGATGTTTGGAATAACTTCTAATTTTTATATGCGAAAACCGAAGCCGAAGCAGTTCCAAACAATCCCCAGAAACTTGCCCACGCATGTCTCAACTTTGGTGCTGTGTGCGCCCTCCAGTTCACGTGGCCAGTATCGTGTCCCGTGGGCCGCGCCCTGCACCAGGTACGTTCTTGACCTGTTGGCCTGGGGAAGCTTGATGTAGTGTTGTAGACACAGTTTGTTTCACAATTATGATGATCTCTGAAGCAGGCAGGTCGTGTTTTATGCCAGTCTAAGAATTAAGGAGGACTTGGTCTCAGGAATCTGCATGTTTTCAATATGGCTGTATTGGCGAGGCATGCTTGGAGAATGCTAACGTGCCCGGACTCCTTGTGTGCCACCATTCTTTGCACTAAATATCTTCTGGAGGGGGGTATTCTCCATGCCTCACTTAAATCAGGCATGTCCTACACCTAAAAGAAGTATTTTAAAATGGGCAGCTCTGCTAAAGGAGGGGTAGTGCGACGAGTGGGAGATGGAACAAAGATTAATGTATGGAATGATCCTTGAATATCAAGAGAATCAACTAGACAGCCAATTACTGTTCAAGGGAAAATTGTTGTTGAGAAAGTTTCAGATCTCATTGATCCAAATACTGGTAATTTGGATGAAGTACTTATTGATGATATATGCTGTGAGGAAGATGTCATGCATATCAAGTCAATACCAGTGTGTGAGCAGATGGAAGATAGCCCAGCCTGGCACCGTGATCCGAAAGGGCTTTCACTATTAAATCGCTTATAAACTAGGTGTCACGTTAAGGGCTGCAAGAATGGGTAGAGACGCAGCTAATTCAGGCAATTTGGGTAGAGAAATGTTTTCCTATGTAATAAAATATAGAGTACTAATTTTTATCTTTACTACTTAAAAAGACTCTAGTGGTGATGAGTGATGCATTATTCTTTCCCTTCCACCCCATTTTGAAAGTATCCACGCCGTCGAGTGGATCCGCCCCCCAAATATCGATCTTTAGTCCCTCTTCTGTTCACCACACGAGACTTCTTCGCCTACATTCTCTTCAACGAACCTCCCCTCATGGCCTCAACTCGATCTCCCATGCCCCAGCCCTCTTCTACATTGCTGATCGTCACCGCTCACCACACCCATCGTCCATGAGCTGTCGTCACCGTAGTTGTTCGTAACCCTGTCATAGACCTCGCTGCCCGCGAGCCAGTGTCGAGTCTGCCGACACAAACCTCAATGCTGACCTCGATGCGGTTGAGGCGAGGAGGTGTGTGGTGGCTAATGCCGACACAAACCTAAATGTTGACCTTGATGCGATTGAGGTGAGGAGGTGTGTGGTGGCTGACGCAGTCGTGACGACCGCAACCACATGGCGTCAAGGCTATGAACCATCTTGATGCACGAAGGATGTGCTGAGGCAGGCAGGCGACGCAACAACGCGTTAGAAGGGCGCCAGATGTTGTAGGACAGCGAATTGTGGAGGCAAACCCATCGGTCCAAGTGCTATCCACCATGCCTTTTAAGTGCTAGAATCCCCAGGAAGGGTATAGTATTAGTTCCTAGTATGAGCAGTATGTGAGTGCCGCTCTGTCGTCACTGGCTGTCGTCCATGGTCATCCTTTCTGCCATATTCGTCGCCCTCATCGTCGCTGTTGCCGGCCACAAGCAGGGCACCAAGGCGAGTATAAATAGTGAGGCCCCTCTTCTAGATCCAGATCTGCACGTTTCTTGGATGGAGCTTCCAACTGCAACATTTTTGTCTTCCACGTCCGCAACAGCACCGGTGCCTCATTTCACAACCAACCTACACAGCCGACGCATCCATGTGGTTGGCCTTGTGGAATGTTTCCCTTTACCTGCTGCCGATGGGCTCGACAACATGCGGCGGCTGGCCGATACGCTCGGGCACCGCGTGCATGGTGTGAGCACGCGATCTTCAAGCGTTCAAGTACTTATGTTGGATCAAGCAACGCAGCCACCACAATCCATGGCCCAAGCTACAAAGCAGAAGTTCGTCATGTATACCTCACAGCTGCAAATCGAATCAACTGGGGTTGTTCCATGCAACAGTTCGTCGGTGTCCTCCGATGCTGCCACTTAGGCCCTGTTTGGTACGGCTCTGCTCCAATTTTTTACAGCTCCAACTCCAGCTTCACTCTTGGATCCACTCCTATGAGAAGTTGGAGTAGTCTACGGAGGTGTTTGGTTAGAAAGTTAACTCCAGCTCCAGGAATGAGAAAGATCTTTGTTAAAAGACTATACTACCCTTGTTTTATTGGATGAGCGAGGGGGGTTTTATTGGATGGCATTTGGTGGGTAATTTTATCTTAATTTTAGGGGTATTTTCGTAACCGGACGACTGCTCCATGCGGGGAGCAGCCTTCTCGCAGCTCTGAAAAAATACACTACAGCCTGCTCCAGATTCTCAAACTCCAAATTCAATTTTTTGTTGGAGCTGGACCATTTGGCATGGCTCCACCTACTCCAACTAAGAAGCTGGGAGTTGGAGCCATACCAAACAGACCCTTATTGCTACCTAGGCGGAGACACCATCATGGTCATTCTCATACCTTTGTATGAACAAAGGTTTGTTATTTTCTATGCTAGATTTTCAGCTCATTTTGTAAACGCTCACCTTCATATGAATTTCCTATTTTTTTCTCACACTTCCGTAACCTTGAGCTTATTGCAGATATACTTCTATTGGGAGCATATATGAAAATTTTCTGAATACACTTCTTAGTGATGCATCAAGCAGGAAAAACTTTAAACCGTACATGACATCATATGACAGATGAAAGGCTTCTAAGAGCTGGAAATAGTAATTATCAAATGGAGATTGTAAAGGCCATCAGTTTTTTTTTAGGGGAACAAAAGACATCATGTTCTTGAATCTAATTATCTACTGTTGCATTGCCAATTTTGCCTCTAAATTGCATAACTAAGTTTCAAAGCTGACACTTCCATGAAAGTGACACGGTGTCTTCTATTGAGGACTTGAGGTATATGCTGCTTCCCGGCCTTTAAAGAAGAAATGAACTTTTTTTGGCAGGTTCAGTTTGCTCCTTGTTATGAATTTTCTTGATCTTCAGACTTTTTGTTTAGCCTGCATATGTGGTTGAGGGTCAGTCTGCACTGTGGGCAGATCATCTCTTAGAGAATGAGTACTACGAGGAGCTCGTCTTCATGATTAACAAGATGAGGCCTTCGGCTGGTGATATTGGTTCAATTTTGTGGCATTGTGGCTAATTCTGTAGTTGGTGATAGGATCTATTTCTAGGTGATTTAGGGGATATTTGCTTTCATGACAGTGATCATCTACGGATATACCTTCCCAGTTGCTCGGATCAAGAATAAATTTTCAATATTACAGTGATCATCATCTTACCCAAGGTTCCCAATTGTTTGTAGTTTACTTAATCAAACATCAACAAACTTTTATTGCTTTGAGCAAGAACATATAGTTGTAACAATAATATTTAGATCAAAGTTTTTTTTGTTACAACGCATGGGCACTCAGCTAGTATCCAAAAAGGTGAAGATGTTTCTTTGGAGATTAGCAAATAATAGCCTACCTTTGAGATGCAATGTGAAAAAAGGGGGATTAGATATAGATACTCTGCGCCCTGTTTGCATAAGGCTGGATGAAAATGGGCGCACATTCCTTCTTTACTTGCAAGGCAATCAAAGAGTGTCGGCGTTGGCTCTAATTGGAAGATATTCGACTGAAGTTGCTGGAATGCCCGAATGTAAAAGAGGTTTTCTATTGTATTTGGAAGCATGAACAGACAGTACAACAGCAGGTATGGGTCCTGCTATGGCAGTGGTCGACAAGAAACAAAGTTAATGCAGGTGAATATAGGAGCATTGAGGAGATTTGTAGTTCAGTGTTTTATTTCTGTGCTGAATTTGACAAACTGCAGACCATTGTAGCAGTCCCGACAATCCGAAACCAAGCAAGATGGAAGGCGCCCTCAGGTCTCTTTTACAAATTGAATTGTGATGGTTCTTATTATAGTAACTGGTAACAGAGGTTGGGGTTTTTTAATCAGAAATGAGCAGGGTGAGGTCTTGTCAGCATGAGCATGTTTTATACCAAAGTTTTTACATGCTTAGTCCTAGCAAGCCTTGAAGCAATCAATCAAGTATGCGAGTCAGCTTGGGATGGAAAGAATCATTCAGGAATCAGATGCTACGAGTCTGACCAGGGCGCTGAATTCTACATATTTTGATCATTCAGATATTGGGGTCTTGATCAAGGAAGGCGTAGTTTGCTGTTGTCTAATTTTTTTTTTCCGAGCCCGTGTTATTTTTTCCGTGCGTGTGTAATAGGGTAGCAGTCAGTTTGGCTACTTTTGGTGCTTCTCTCGTGCTGGAAGTCTCAAAGCTTTGGTTAGACTCTATAGCAGTTTTTGCTACCGATTTGGTGAAGGTAGTAGACAGTTTGGCTACCTTTGGTGTTGGTTTTTGTGCTGGAAGTCTCAAAGCTTTGGTTACTCTACAGTGTTTTTTACCCATTTGGTGACCGACGATTTAGCCGGATCAATGGTTTAATGGAGGCTACGTTCCATCTAAAAAAACGAAATAAAGAATTGCCATATCGATTGCCCGTCCGCTGCCGTTTGAAGTGGGCTGGAGTATCATCATATATAACATATCTTTTTTTAGATGATAACAGAAAAACTTTTTTCAAGAACGCTCAGAATGCAGCCACATACTTCTCGCCTGGTAAGAGATAACCGGCCTGTACCCATTTACAGCCGGCCAGCTGTTCAAACCGGAAAAATTATAGATGAAAATTGTTTAAATTTTGAAAATTAAAATTTGAACTTGCAAAACCCGATAAAACCAACTGGAATTTTTAATCCAGGACAACCGGTAACCGACCGGCCGGGATTTCCCCCCCTCCTGCTCACCTCTCACAATTCATAAAAGTCATCCAGTTTTACACGTATGCAAAACATGAGACCGTGCATGTCATGTTACACATCATTGTACACAAAATGAACCCAAAACAAACAAGATAAAAAATACCATGGCAACAATTGCAACTTACAAGTGATGTATCCAAGATCCAACTAATCCGCTAGCTGCCTTAACTCACACAAAAGACATGATATCAACATAATACAGTGGAACCATCGACCCCGTTGGCTCACTTTCTTTTTTGCCGAGCTACTGATTCTTTAGCTACAGCGTGGGAGGTCAAAAGGTCCCTTGTCACAACTCACAAAAGCTCATAGCTAAAGTCTGTATGTTTACCTAACTATACTGCATTCCATGCCTTTTTATTCAGCCAGGAGTGGCCAGCTTTAATCGGAGGGAAAAGATTGCGTTTGTGCAACTCATTTAGAACGCAAGAATTCCTCACTTTCTTTTTTGCCGAACAATTGATTCTTTAGCTACAGCGTGGGCTGCTGAGCTCACAAGAGACGACTTCTTCAGATTGCCCTTTGGGTCGAGTGCTTTCCGAATCTTGAAGACAGCCCATGCAACTCCAAGAGCATTTCCTGTGGCGTGAAGGTAATCGTGTGTGACCTCTCCTGCTTGATCACCGTATCTGCAAAAATCGAATCATTAGCCTCATCCAATATCAACGATCTCGTGTATCAGACAGTTTTTTTGGGCTAAAATATCACTGAATAATCACTAGGCGAAAGGTATTTCTGCTTAGAAAACGTGTTCTGAAAACAAAAAAACTTAAATAGTAAAACATAAGGAACATTTACTGCAAGCACTCTTGTATCTAATATTAGTGTTCTCTAATTCATCACTTGTTTGACACTTTTGATATTGTCTTTTTTGGGATTATTTTAATAGGTTCAGATGTTCAACGAATGGTAAACTGATTAAAGCTAATTGCTTAATTTTTTTATTAAAGAAAAACTTCTCTTGCCTTCTTCTAGTAAGAGGTATGGTTACTTTTTTCAAGCTGGTTGAAGATGGTGATAACTGTTAACCACAAAAGCTCACAGATTATACAGTTTCAATATATGAATGCTTGTTAACCATAAATTGGTTTCTACAAAGCCTCACTAAAATTTTATGAACAAGCTTATCTCCTGCAAAGCAAGCATTTGAACGAAGTATATAAAAATGGTGTTGTATATTACCTATGCGTTACAACAGAAGTTGTCACAACTGATGATGTTTGCATCACATTCTTGCCAGACACCTCTACAGCATCCCATATTTTCCCTGAACCATAGAGTAAGTGGTAAATCAACAAATAAAATGTGCAATGCAGCAACAGAATATCAAATCAAAAGACCACACAGTTTCTAAAAAGCAGACATGCTATTAAATCTTGTTGCAATCTAGTCTTAAATGGGTAGGCAAAACCATAAACCGTTCTTTTGGACTCTGGTACAAACTAAATTAGAGCAAATTAGCTCCTATAATTTGTTTTAAATCACTCTCAACTTATCTATCGTAGATTTAACCCTCAAACTTCTTGATACACAAATGTAGTGAAAACAAACGGAACAAAATAAACCCGAAAATGTAGGAAAATGACATCTCCTTGTGTGTGTTAATTTATTACGTCCTAATCTGGTGCATTCTGTAAGAATACACTGATACTTTGGGATTTTCTTGGGAAGGCATCCAGTGTAAAGCAACATAAAACCCAATATGAACTCACTCTATCTGGTGCTTTTTTAAAAATGATCATAGATTCAATCCCTCTATAAGCATATAGGCCAACACGAATGAACTTCATATTCCTCAAGCAAACTTCACATGCACATCTGGTGACTCAGAAGCATACCAAATCCATCTAGTGAAGCAAGAATAACTTCACCGGGCATCAATTTAAAGAACTTCTGGGCAGGTTTGGAGTTCAAAACAGTGCTGGTAACAAAGCCAGACACCTTTAGTACACCAGAGAGGATTGAATTTGCCACCCTGTTGGACATTTTTGTGACCCTTCTAGCCCTGAGAAAGACAACAGAAAATCATAAGCCACCTACAAGGAGTAAACTGCAGGGCAAACAAAATTGATTACCTTAAAAAATTCAACAAACATGATAGCACCAACCAACCAAAAGGGAGATGAGGATAAAAGCCCATGTTGTAAAACTAGTCAATATGTATATTTCCATTAAAAAGCGTGATACTAAATTGGCTAGTCTGTCAGTCCAGTTAGGCATGCTTCGCTAAGTATCCTCAGTTGTTGAAAATCTCACTCGAAGTCTCTGGTAATAATTTCTTGTATTCCACACAGCATATGGCATAAATATCAATGGTCGTTATCAAGAGAAGCTAGGTGTCTTCCAGGATAAGAGGCAATCAGTGAATACAGGTGGCAAAAGTAAACAGGCACTGGCTAAGTTCATGGTCGATTCTTCACTAATCAAGACGATTATAATGGACACGATCACATCTGAGTAGGACATTTGCTTCGCATCACCAGAAAAAAAGGAAGTGTCCTACCCAGGCAAAAAGACCCTGCTCTGATTTTTAAAAAACTACTACAGTGTAACTTCAGAATCAACATCTTCTACTTATTCTGTTCAACATATGAACTGCAAAGGGAGTACCAATTACGAGCCATTTACTATTCTGCACAGCACGTGTAGCAAAATGCTATAACTGTCGATCCAAATCCCAATCTAGATCACACAATTACTGTGTAAAATACTGCATCCTAACAAGAACAGTTGCATTCTAAACTAAGTGAATTATCTAATTCATCGAATTCCAAATAAAAAATGTACCAAACCTACTCTCTCCTTTTCGCTGTGGACACTGTATTTGTCCACGGTCCACAATGCGCACTAAGAATGCACTAAATCTAAGAAATACTTAATGAAAAATGACTATACATACCTCTATTTACCTCTATTAAATGAGAACCACTTAACCTCTTCTAAAATATCTAAGTAGAGATAGAGAGAGGAAAATTACAATAAATAACTACCCTCTAAATTAATTCCCTCAATTGAAAAATATATTGAAATAGAGCACATAGACAAATATAGCGAAACGGAGTGAATAATTCGATATGAGCTACTGCAACATACGAGATTAACAGTAAGTCAATAAAAACAATAATAAGCTTCTTCACCATCCATACCTCTTCATCCTCCTGATTGTGCTTGGCTTCACCTGCGGCGGCTTCCCGCTCGACCCCACACTCTTCTTCACCACCTCCTCCCCGCGACGCAGGCCCACCGCTGTGATGTCCCCGCACCAGATGATGCCCCTCACCAGCTGCCCCGATCCCCGCGCAATCAGCCTCGCAACGGACGAGCTGTAGTCATCTACGTTCGGGGCGATCGTCGTCCAGAACGCCGCCGACTGCTGCTCCATCGCCTCCTTCTTATCCCCGACAGCCTCCTCCGGTGTGATCTCCGTCACCGCCCTCGTGTCCATCACCTCCGACTTCTCCCTCGCCGCCGCATCCACCTGCTTCACCGAGAAAGTTGCATACTCCTCCAGGACCTTGTCCAGCTCCTCCAGGACCTTCTCCTGGCCCTTCCCCGCGACCGTGAGCCCGTAGCTCAGGGCCGCCTCCCCATCCGCGTCCTTGTCCGCCTCGGCATCCTCCGCGTCACTCTTGTCGTCGGCGTGGTCAGTATGCGGGACATGGAGCGAGAAGAAGTAGTGCGCGGGGTCGAGCTTGACGGCGGCGACGTCTCGGGTGAGCGGCCACTGCACGGGCTCCTGCGCGGCTCCGTCGCTGGACCGCCCGATGCTCAAGAAGCTGAAGAGGCCGCGGCGCTGCTGGGGCTTCTCCGGGGTGACGCGCGCGAGGACGGCGACGGAGTGGTCGCCCTGGCGGAGGCGGACGACGGAGAGCGTGCCCGCGCCGAGGTCGAGGCTGCGGTCGGGATCGACGAGGTGGAGCTGCGAGCCCGGGACGGCGACGAGGGTCTCCTCGGTGGTGGGAGGGGGCGGGGCGGCGTCATCCGCGGCATCGGGGAAGAGGTTCGCGGCGAGCTCGCGGGGGTCGACGGTGGGGTAGAGCGAGCTGGAGGTGGCGGCGGCATCGGTGGTGGGGTTGGAGAGGAAGGCGGTGTTGAGGTCGGGGTGGGATTGATCTACCTCAGGGTAGAGGCTCTGCTTGGCGTTCGAGGAGGCGGAAGCCATGGCGGATTTGCTGGTCGGCTGTGTCGTACTACTGTTCGTGGATCGGGAGAGGAAAGCAGTGGGGAGAAGGGAAACGGGGGAGAGCGGTTTTAATATGGGAGTTGTTAACCGGCGAAGGCGACGGTTGATTCGCTGTGTCGCTCAGGGACGCGGAGATTTCCTGTGCGTCCCAGGTGTTGACGCGAAACCGCGAGGCTGCGACGGTTGCCTGAATTTGCAGGCAGCATTCGCCGCGGCACAGGTTTGGCTGCAGAGATGACGGTGAAGGAGGATCCGGCTTTCCCGATAAGATGAGAAGACTTTGGAAGAAAGGAACCTGGAGCGACGTGGGAACGACGCGTAGACGTCGTGAGGGGACAACTCATCGGCCACGCGAGCAACTAAAAAGGTTTGTCAACCAGAGCAGAAGGCAAAGATGAACTGGTGCAGCAGTTGAGAACGTATCCAATTTCTCGGCACAAGCGATACCTACCCTCGTAGCGATCAAAACGCGGCGTTTTCGATTCACCGCGTCGACGACACTCGACATGGTCCCGTTTTGGCCGCTGGACTTGGGGTGCGGACGGCGCCGCGGAGAGGAGGAGAGGCGGAGCCGAGCGGAGAGGGACGACG
This sequence comes from Hsuehochloa calcarea, assembly GCA_036346395.1. NCBI lineage: Eukaryota > Viridiplantae > Streptophyta > Magnoliopsida > Poales > Poaceae > Hsuehochloa > Hsuehochloa calcarea. The sequence continues at coordinate 38,011,812 of CM070597.1, forward strand.
TGTGATCCGGCCTGCGACCTCGTAGCGCAGGTGTGCATTTGCCGCTCCCGGTACCGAGAGCATGCGGAAGTCGGCTGGCTCGCCTGCTGTCGTCTAGCTGTCTCCCGCGTCCGAGCTTGCTGAGGTACGTGTGAATGTGCGATGTGTTCCCACAGTGGCAGACAGATTCAGCTATGTCGTATTAAGCCATCTCTTAGGAATTCTGGATTTTTTAGGCTATCATTGCAACAAAATTCCAAAATAACTTTCAACTTTCAAAATTCCCAAAATAAATTTCCGACGTCTTTAATCGCCGTCGGGGCGGCAAAGAACCTAGTTGCTAGGTTCTCGCCCGTCGGACGGCAAACAACCAAGTAGGTCTTTGCCCACGTGGCAATTTTTTTTTGTTTTTTTTTTAAAAATTAATTAATAATATTTGTTAGATGATTTTTTAAATATGAAAAATGAGCTCAAATAATTATGAAATTTTTTGTGGAGCCTCCTGGCATAGTTTTTATAGTTGTGTAATTTTTTTGAAATTTTATGCATTCTTTTTTTTTGTAAAATTCTTTAAAGTCTAATGTTTGTAGGAATTTTATAATATAGCAAATGAGGTCCAAACATTATGATTTTTTTTCATACTCCCTACACGGTGGACTTGATTGTGTAAATTTTACAAAATTTTATATGCTCTGAAATTATCTCGACAAATTCAGGGTTTAGGTTTCAAAAATTAGGACGAGACGTTTCGGAAATTAGGGTTTTATGATTTCATGTAACTTGAAATGTGTGAAGTTTGGTACGACATGACTAGTCTTGGTCGATATGGTTCTCGATCATATTTCTTCTGTGAAAGTAGAGTACGGAAAAGCAGAGTACGAAAATTAACTTAACTGAAGGGGCTGAGAACGTTGCGATTACGGAGAAACCCTAAAACATAGCAGAATCGATACCGATGTGAATGGCTATCTCGGAATTCCACCGTAAAAGACATACTTTGATGGCTCAATGAGGCACAAAGACTGAACTATATTGCGGCCGCGTGCGGACAAAGCACGTTACATGTGGTCACATGGCATGATGGTTCTGGCTAATTACTTTACCATGGATGCTACTACTACTACGGTAACTTGCGACACGAGCTTCCGGACCATGTAAGTACGCATGCCTTTAGGGGATAGCTAAAACATGGCGAATAGGAGGGGGTCTACTACGGACTAGCCCGACCTACTGCGTGGACCGGGGCCATTTGCCCTTTCTTACGAGCTCAGCATTGTAGTCCTCGCCTGCCGCCCTCGCCGCCATTTCCGCTTTTCTCGCGCTCCTCTCGCGTGCCTCGCTCCTCGCGCTGCCGCCTCGAGATGGGCCCGAGTCTCCTGGCGGATACGCTCGTTGTGCTCTTCAGTCCGACGATCCTCCTCCCGGATCTCGCGTCCCCTTTCTGCATTCCACTCCTCGAAGTCGAGCTGCCACTGGTCGTGTGGGTGGATCTCTAGGTCGATCCATTTGCGGAAGCCACATAGCGGCTCCGGACCGCGGTAGACGGAGAGATTGTTAGTGCATACTCAAAGAGAATTGGTACGATATATTCTCGTTAGTACTCCTTACCGTGCCGATGATACTCTCGTATCCCAACGACGGTCGGGATAGTCGAGGAGTAGTTAGGACATCCCCAAGATGCATGCCGAGGCCGAGCCGGTGCTTGGATTTGAAGAATTTGCATGTGTCCTGCACCAACAGAGGGGCGTCTCCCTCTGGCGGGTGTTGCGCGAAGGCTCGTTGGAACGTTCGGCGGGGGTTCTTTGGTGCGGGGCTTCATTGCGGAGAGCTGCCATCCTGGCAAGCTGCTCTTGCCGGACCCGGGCATCAGCATCCCTAGCTTGTTCGGCCCGTGCAGTTGAAGCCCTTGCTAGATCACGGATCTCGTCCCATTGCTTCTTGAGGTTGTCCATCCCCGCGTGGTGAAGCAAGCTCGTGTAGTGTTTGGTTTGGTTGTGTGGTTTTCTCGTAGATGACTTGCACCTCCTTTTATAAGCGGAGGGTTGGCATGGCGTGGTTGGCGAGTGTTGTCTAATCTTTCTGCAGAGAGTAGTCATGCCCTTTTTTAAGTGCTGTATTTTAGGTAGGAAAAGCTTTGGAGGCATAGTGTTGTCACGTTTTGCGTTGCAGAGTCCTCTCTCGTCCTGGTTTTTGCAGTGTGTTGTCACGTCTTACTCTGCAGAGTGCTATCATTTCGGTCTGGAAAGCTGGCGAGGCAGTGTGTTGTCACGTCTTACTCGCAGAGTCTTTGTCATTTCGATGCGAAAGTCGGGCGAGGCGATGAGTTGTCACGTCTTACTCGCAGAGTCTTTGTCATTTCGGCTGAAAAATCGGGCGGCGGCGTGTTGTCACGCCTTACTCGCAGAGTCTTTGTCATTTCGATCCGAAAAGTCGGCGAGGCGATGAGTTATCACGCCTTACTCGCAGAGTCTTGTCATTTCGATCCGAAAAGTCGGCGGCGAGTGTGTTGTCACGCCCTACTCTGCAGAGTGCTATCATTTCGGTCCAAGAGTCAAGCGGCGCGTGTGTTGTCACTTAAGTTCGTAAATTTGTTTTGCAATTGAAGTTGTTTTGAAAGCCATCTCTTTGCTTTGTTAGGATGATCGGTAGTTCCGACGATATAAGTGCGAACTACCTCTCGTGAAACTTCCAAAATCCCGCTGAACGTTTTTTTCAAAGAGCACTCTTTTGGGACTTAGCTGATTTTCTACAAGCGTGGTTCTTACCGCCATGTTCGGAATGCGGAACTCTGCACCGCTGAAGTTCGATTTCGCAGCGTTTGTTTCAGAGATGGTCTTTTTGCGCTTCATTTAAGAGCGGTAGTGCCGCAAGAAATTTGCGGTACTTACGATAATCTGAAGTACCGCAAATTAGATAGCGGTAGTTCCGCGCTGATTTAGAAATTACTGTTTGATTAATTCACACGCAAAGTGTTCTCAACGAAATTAGATAGATGCATACATGATACAAACTAGTACCACAACGCCGCAAAGGCATGCATCACGTAGTGCAGGGATGCATAGATAAAGAGTGGATATTACAATCTTATTAAAACTGAACTTCTACTTAGCAAGAACAAGAAATAATAGAAGAAAATTACCAAACCGCCATGTTAACTAATTTACAGTAGCGATTTCTCAACCCTTTCCATCCTTTCATCCAAATCCTTTAAGAACATTATCTTTATTTTCCGTCGGTTCATCCGATGGTCGAGGCACTGATTTAAATGCGACCACACGACGTGTGTCCTCTTGCAAAGGTCAGTAATTTGCATTGCAATACCTCGAACCTCCGCACACTTCTTCATCATTACACCGAACCGACATGTTGTGTTCTATAAAAATAATTGGGAATACAAGTGAAAAATATGATGTTTGGAAAGAAGTTCAATGGGGATGATCAGACATAAGTTACCGTAAGATTCGAACACTTCATGAACACTCGGGATGGATTCGTTGGCGTATGAGAGGTGAACACATTCACCGGATCCCTGCAGCGAGGGCAATCTAAGTGCTGTCTTAGTGCTTCTAATTGCTTGCTCACTCGAAAGTTTGATGAGGCCATAGACATCCCGTTTAAGACTGGAAGGAAGGAGAAGAGGAACTGAAGAGTGAGTGGAATGGAAGCCAAATCATGCATATATATAGCCTGTTGGTAAATTGTAATTTGGTTGAAGAAAATTCGCGTCCGCGAGGTAGCAGGCCGAGGATGTATCGTGGGGCAAGACATGCGTTATGTCTTTAAGGTATAGTAAGTTAAAATCGGAGTTATAGTTGTTGTTAGTACTAAATATTTGAGAGAACATTTTGTGTACATAAATCTAACAGTCGTAACGCACATGGACATTACATATATCAGAAAGGCGAGATGCATAATGGCATTACATATCAAGTTATACACGGCCATGAAATTAGTTAGGGCGCATGGTCGTGTAAACTTGCCGGACGACGTAGTTGATCCTCGTGGAATGTGAACTGTCCGAGAGTGGCGTCGTCTCAAAGGCCGTAATACGGGCCTGCTGCGGGAGGCGAATGCGGGGTGATCTCATCGTGGCGGTCCGGTGAGGCTCGAGCATGTCGTCAACCCATCGTGCTCTTCTGCTTGGAAGCGTCTGAGGTGAGTTAGTCATTAGTTTTGTACGACGAAAAATTGGTGTAAATCGTTCACGTGTACCGAGTAGGTTTGTTGTGTTGACGGATCCCCGCCGGTCGAGCCATAGTCTTTGCACGGTGTACCCTCCGTGATGTGTCGTTGAACCACCGGTCGTGCTCCGTAGGTGTGATTGAGCGTCGTGCGAGAAGTCGATCCTGCGCCTCCCTCCGTGATGACGATGGTTGCAGCAGAGTGTCGCCCCCGCAATCTAACGCAAGAACAAAGGGTAATGTCGAATCGTCCAAATGAGTGCATGGAAAGGTACTCACGACAAGAACCGGTTGATGATGGCATACACGTGTCCCGAGGCGGTCGAGGCCGAAGCGGCCGTAGCTCGACGACTCGGTCGCGACGCGTAGGCGTCGCGGGCGATCGACGACTTGAGTGCGGGGCGAAGGTGGTGGAAGGTGCCCGCGTCGCGATCTTTGTGCGTGAAGGTCGCCGTGGCGACCACAAAGTTCTGGATCTAATCGCGAAATTACGTCCTCGCGTATCGTGCGCGCACGCGCCTATGAGACGATCCAATGTGTTGTTGTTTCCACGGTTTATAACTTCATCATCTCGCCGCGGATACGCTCTAAGCGGTAATCTTGCACGAAACCGATAGTAAGTCGAAAAGTGTTCTTCGAACGAAATTATGCGAAGAATGTTTTACCGTCTCGTCGAGGCGGGCGCCCGGCGACGGTCGGACAGCGACTAGTACGACGTCGTTCTACATGGCGCCCATCGACGCCGCGGGCGCCGCCGATGGCTCGCACCTAGTGCGCGGACGCACCACCGCAAGTACGCCGCGTACGTCTGGATGGCGTAGCCGCGAAACTCCAGCACCACGTCCGTCGTAACCGCCAATCCACGGCGCCGCCCGTGGTTCTTTGTATCGCCTCGATCGTCGCTCCTCCGCCCTCTCCTCGTCTGCCTGCAATTGAATTTACATGTCAGAAAATCTTACTCGAACATGCCCTCAAAACGACACCAAAGAATGACATACCGGTGAGCCTTTGCTGTGAGAGGTCGTCCCGCGGGCGGTGGTACCTCCTGGTAAAGGCCGAATTGCCTCATGACCCGCTGCGGATTGTACTGCTCGACCATGTGCGAGAAGACCAAGTGGCAGGTCGTCATCCAGAGTGCCTCGTCCAGATTGCACTGGGACGATAATCCGAAGGGGGCCGTGTCGTGAAGGAACTGTGCTGTCCATGGCCACCAGATGACCTCGTCCTCGTGGAGAGTCTCGAAAAGGTTATGGAACTCTGGGTATACGCGCCTCAGTCTCTCTCTAACCCACCCTAGGGTAGCACGTGTCCAACGTGTTCCCATCGTAGGCCCGTCGACGGGGTCGTCCCCTGCAGCATTCCCGTAAAGCTCGGTGGCCACCTGGTAAGGGTGCACGCTGGTGCGGAAGTACGGTCGGCCGACTGGAAAGTGCTCCCACGACCATAATCAGAGCAGGCGTAGCATACCGCGAGGATCGGCTCTCGCCTGCGTCTTTGCTACCGACAAGCATCACACAACCCTCGGTACGTGGCGCAAAGCACTGCAGAGCCCCAATTGTATTGTGGAATCTCGTCGGGCCAGGCATCCGCCAAAGACTGTGCCAGATAGATGTAGCTCGGGTACACGCAGTCTCCCTGCGTGGTAGGAAACAGGATCCATTCGAACAAGAACAACATGTACGCGACTAAATGTGTCCTCACTTCCTCCGCAGTCGCATGCTCTGGCAGATCATGTACCGCGCGGCAGAATGTGGCACACCCGACGCTTCGCAGCAATCGGGTGACCAAATCGCTACTTAAACGGACCTTCCGTCTCATCGCCTCGGAGGCACTCTTTGAAGACCACAGAGGTAGACACAGTAGCAGACACGTCCTCCAAAGTAATGGTCATCTCCCCCCATCGGAAGTGGAAAGTGTGAGTCTCCGGTCTCCAACGGTCCACGAGCGCAGACAGGAGTGCCGCGTCAAACTACAAATGCGTGCGGGAGGTCCAACATCCGGCGAGGGGCGAGCTTGCCTCTCCGGCTCGGGACGCACCGCTTCGTCAAGGGCCATCTCTCTCGGGCTCGCCAACCAGGCTCGAGGGCCGACGCCGCGACCACGCCCGCAACGGTGTCCCACATCCTGGTGGGTCGAGCGGCTCGTCTGCGTCGTCAATCGAGCTCGCGCCATCTCACGCCAACGAGGAACAAAGATGTCGATGCACGCATGTAAAACATATTATGTGGCACAGAAAATAAGGCAAGACATACGATAAAAAATTCAACAATACAATATGATCATAACGAGTTAACAACAAACCGGACAACTTAACAAGTACTACATAAAGGCATGGATTAACAAAGAACAGAGTCCATCAAAGACAATGAAATAAGCAACCGACATCACGACGTAGTAATTATATCTTCCTCGCTACGATTGCCTCGCTTGTGCCGGGTGCTTTGGGCGGGTGATGGAGTGTCCAACGCCTCTTACACACCGCACCCAGGGCCGCGAACTCGTTGCTACCGGTCGTCGTCCATGTCGTTCGGATTCGTCGGATCGCTCGCCTTCCACGGTCCGGGTGCTTTAGTGCGTCGTTGGGCACCCACTTCACCGCCCACCAAAGGTCCACGTAGTGCGTGTCCACCCGTCTGAATGGAACTCAAGCACTCAAGTTGTATACAGTGGTGGATGTCATAGTACTCGAGATGTAACGCTCGAGGCTTGCCGCCACGCCGCGCATGCCGCGTACACACATGGGAGCATGGTTTGTGCGAAGCCGCGCTTGTTGCGTGTGCACGACGCTTCTTCACCAATCGTGCGAGACACGCCACGATCCTCTAGCATGGCCCATCACGCACTTCTCCTGAGCCCGATCTCGAACTTACGCTGGCGCCATCCATGGTACGAGCGGCGTCGCGATCGAGCCTTGCGATCTTATTCTCCATGTAGGCATACTTTACTTCGAGAATTGCTTCCGTCCTCCAAATGCTTCTTGTCCATCATGGCTCTGTTAACAAAGTATCCGATGGTACGGTTCCAGCTCTCCTCCACGATCGCAGTGATCGGCAGAGAGCGGACACCCTTGAGTACACCGTTGTACACCTCCGACATGTTGGTCGTCATGATCCCATACCTTGCACCGTCCGTGTCGTGCAGCAGGGACCATTTCTCCAGGTCAGGTGCGTGCGAGTTAACCCACTGTGTGAACTCCCCAACTCTCGCGGACCCTCTAGCCGCGCCACGCTTGGCATGCGCTGAGTCCCTTACATGCTTCCCGGTCTCCTCATCGAGCTGTCTCCACACCGCTTCGAACTTCCTCCTTTGGTTCTGCATGCAGAGCTTCTTGAACATCTTCATGAGGTCCTTGCTCCGAAACCTTGTGTGGAAGTTGGCCGCGAGATGCCTCATGCACCAACGGCTCCTAACATCGTTCCACTGGTACGGCGGCTGCGTCCCATTTTGCATCATGCACAACGCAGACAACAACCCAGCATTGCGATCCGAGATGACACACACATCTGGCCGATCTTGGACCACCGCCTGCTTCACATTGCACAGGAACCACAACCAGCTCTCCGTGTTCTCGCTCTCAACAATTGCGAACGCCACGGGGACTAACTGGTCATTCGCATCAGCCGCAACGGCGGTGAGGATGGTACCCCTGTACTTCCCACATAGGAAAGTGCCATCCATCGTGAGCACGGGACGACAATGTTTGAACCCTTCGATCGCCTGACGGAAGGCCCAGATGACCCTTTCAAGAACAAAATAATTGGGCCCCTCAGTCGGATGCACCCGTTCAAGCTTGTTTACGTACGTCCCGAGATTAGATTCTGCGATTTGATGCAGTAATCTTGGTACTAGGTTGTAAGTCTCTTCGAATGTGCCGAACATTCGCTCCAGAACCCTGTGTTTCGCACGCCAGGCCGTCTTGTAGCTGATAGGGAACCCCACCATATTGGCAACATCCGCCAGCAGGAGCTTTGGCGAAATGGACACATCTGCAGCGGCGAGGTGGCTTATCAAGCTGGCAACATACGAGGACGTCATGTTGCGGTGCCTGTGTAGCGGCTCAGCTAACTCGCATGTGTGGTCCTTCAGCACCGTTATCCGGAAGCCCATGGCAGCGGTCGTGAACCTCTGCGCACGGACCTTGCCAGCACAGGATTCATCAACACACCTGACGATGTACGTGTCGGGGTTGGACCTCTGCACCCGATACGTCCGACCGATGTTAACGGCGTATCTTGCAATAGCATGTTGTGCGGCGATCTTGTTAGGAAAGCGCTGGCCTACGAACATGGTGTCCTCATTGAACCCCCACTCGGCACCCTCCGGACGTGGCAGAACCAGCGATGTCGTCGCAACGTCGTCCAATCGAGAGGGGACGTAAGCAATGTCAGTGGTCACAAAACCACCAAGTGCACCTCCCCCCGCAGCAGCTTCTCCGTCTTCGTCGTCCTCCGAACTAGTTGTTTCCACGTCCTCCTCGCTTTCCACCTCATCCACCTGGTCGGTCAGGTACTCGTGACAATCAATACGGGCTGACCACCATCTCTCCGCCCCTTCGTTGGGCTCAAAATTGACCGCACGCCTCCTCAGGTTTCCATCGCCCACGTCTCCTCCAACACTGCAGACCAACGCAGGCTCCTCCTCACCAGCAGCTTCACCTTCACCGGAACCACCCGCACCGGATGTCCCCGTCCTCTCCAAGAACTGAACGTAAACCATCGGCCGCGCATATATCGCAGCAGCGGGGTTGCAAACAACCCCCATGTAGTTGGCCCATGAAGCGTCACATGTGACCTTCATCAGTTGCCAAATGGTCTCGCCTGCACCACCCACCACCGAGGCATACAACGCCTCGATGCGCAGCTTCTTCCTTCCAGTGGCGCGATCGAACGCGGAACGCACGCACCGCCTTAGCTCCGAGAGGCTCATGTCCTTTAGAGCCGCGCCGGATCGCGGTGCGGTGACAATTTGACAGTCCGCGAAATGCGGTCCGTCAGCGTCGAGAGCGTCCGTGGAATCTGAGCAGATCTTGAATTTCCGCCATAAAGTACCTAACACATGTGCATATGAAACCATAGAATTATTTACGGGATTTTTGTCCGAATGAACGCTTCTACAAATTTGGTTATGCCCATCGCACGATCGTTTTGTCGTACATGTTTTCAATCCCGATTGGAGTTCGTATGATTTTTCTATCAATGAAATGTCAAGCTAATATTATTTCTAGTATAAATAATCCATAGCCTATTCTATGTTACACTTGAAATTTCTGTGGTACTATATAGTTCGATTTTTTAACTAGTTCCATATTACGGTTGCAAAAATAATTCACTTGAAATTCTTATTGCATTTCTACGTTTCCATACCCGAGTTAGACCTAGCTTACACCAAAGACATGTGGGGTCTACGACAAGGTATTCTTTTTCATTAAATTTCAGATTTAAAAACTTACTGAGAGGTGCGTCAAGTTTCTCATTCTAGCGGTGTAATGCGTAGTGCATGCACCGAACGCGATATGCCCGATCAAGAGTACATATACAAAGCGTTCAGTGGGGCTATTTCTATTTTGTATAACCTCCAAATATTTTGTTATTTTATGACCAAGTTCATGAAACTATACAAATAGTCGAAAGAAAATTTACAACACTATTAGCAACAGGTCTGTTAAGTCAACTAATTACGACATAATGACATTGTTAACTACTAAGTCTTCAAAATAAACTAACTACACAAATAAAACTAATCTGTTGCTACAATTCATCTAATTGCATCCTAATCACATGGCTAAAACTACCGATAATACTAATCGGATGCGAATGACACTTACCTTTTCTAGGTGCTCGCAGCAGGCTTCAAAGCTTATTTTCTAGGTGCTCGTGATTTTCCTTCGCTTCGCGCTGATTTTTTTCTCGTAGATTTTTTACACAAATTTTTTCGCTCTAACTGCGTCGCGAGAACGGTGAGGAGCAAGCCTCCGTGGTCGTGTCGCTTTGCTGCACCAGCATTGCAGTCTGTTGGCCCCGGGCAAGCCGGGCGCCTGGCGCCTGGCGCCGCGCGTGCACATGTAGCCCCGAGCCGCCACGCAAGCGGCGGCGGCGGCGCGACCCGCTTCGGCCGGGTGGGGCGCGGCGAGCCTGCCGTCTGGCGGCAGTCTTTGCCGTCTGGGACAGCGGCACAGCTGCTGAGCCCCAGTCTTTGCGTCCCCGACGGCTACTGCACTGCGTCAGGAGGGCTATTTTGGGAATTTTGAAAGTTTCAGGGCTATTTTTGGAATTTTTGTTGCGCAATGGGGCTAAATTAGTCCAGGATTCATCTCTTAGCACCAAAATCCCAAGTGTTTCGTGGAAGTAGCAGGTGTTGATTTGCGCATCCAAAAGTGCAGATCTATTTATGTGGTACTGGTTTTTCACATGAATCGATAATACACGCAGTTAACCGCCTAAATAACAAGTACGACTTGAAATGTGCAGTATTAGGAATCGACCTAACAAGGTAAAAAAGGCAATTTGAGAGATGCACTAGACTAAGACAGAAAATTGAAGACCCAAGTAACATAGTCATGCTACTATTTAACAAGATTAAAGATTCGGTTAATGCATAATGATCCCTAAACCTTTTCATTAGGGCTTTATTTTGGTTAAAAGCATCGGATTTGAAAAAGGTTCAAATGAGGCCGCAAGTTGTGCTTATGTAAAACACACAATTTTTTTGCTGGAAGCATTATGTACTCTTTCTTATAGCGGGAGGAATCGCCGGCCCCTGTGAGCCCTCACTCTCTGTTTTTAGGGGGGGAAACTCATGTGGTTTTTGAAATCGCATCAAGGTCTTTGTTTTTCTGAAATCACGTTGAAATTGCGTCGAGATCGTCGGCATCAAAGGGCTGCAAGGCCGTCGGATCGCAACAGGTGGCCTATATCAACCCGCACACCCTCCACCATGCCAAAAACCCTAGTTGCTTCAGCCTCCAGACCTACGTCGCCCTCGTTCTCGCGCGTCTCCTCGCTTCCTCCTCTCGCCGGCCGGCGCCTCGCAGTCGCGCCCGCGTCCTCGCCTCCTTCGCTTGCCAGCCTTCTCCTAGTATCCCTCACCTCCTCCCCGTCCTCGGCCACGTCGCCCTCGCGCTCGCTTCCTCCTCGTCTCCTCTTGCACCGTCACCGCCACCACCGCTCCCTCCTCCCCGCCTTCCACACTATCGTCGCACTCCTAGGTTGCCACACGCCCGAACCCTAGGACATAATTGACGTCTCCTTCCCCTTCTCCCTCCTTTCCTCTCACGGAGGAAAGGGAAGACGACGACGCGGGAGGAGATGGGGACAGTGGGAGAGAAGCCGTCGGTGCGGCCCAGACCGACTGTAGGGGAGAGACGGCATGTGAGGCCATCTCCCCGTAGTGATCCCTCCCTCTCCTTTATTCCACGAGAGAACCACGACATGAAAGCGGCTGCTCACCGGGTGATGTTTTCTAATCTGTGTGTTTGTTTTGCTCCAATTTCTATTAATTTGTGAGAAATACTTGTTTGAGCAATGAAGGCTTGATTCTTCCATTCATAGATGAAATGAAGTACTTTTTGTTGTGAATGGATTAAATGGAAGCAAACACTTCTCTGAAATTGATGTTATTGTTGTTCTATACAGGCTGTGAGGAGGATGCTCATGGGGCTGACTGTGGTGAAAAGGCCAACCAGTAGTGGCAGAGACTCCCAGCGGCGGCGACTGTGCACATCTCCGGAGTAGAGATCAGCGATGTGAGTGAGATGAGTATCTCCATAGTTCAACTAGTTTTCTTTTGCTACCATTAGTATGTAGCTAGGTAGTATCTCCATAGCTCAATTAGTAAATCAGGAGATGATGTATGTACTAATTTTATGAGCTACATATGTCATCAGGTACTAAATGAGGAGGTATTTGTTAGGAATATCAACTTATATTATCAAGGGGCCAATGAGCCAGTATATATACACCAGCACAGGTTACAGATAAGGAAACCAAATAATATCTAGAGTTCTACTCTAACACATATATATCTCTAACACCCCCCTCAAACTCATGGTGGATCAACAACACTGAGTTTGGAAAGGTAGAAGTCGTGTTGTGCTCGAGTCTGGGCCTTCGTGAAGAAATCCGATATCTGAAGCTCTGAAGGCACATACTGAAGAGCAATCACCTGATCATGCACACAAGACCTCATGAAGGAAGCATCAACACCAATATGCTTGGTGAGCTCATGCTTCACAGGATCACGGGCAATACTGATAGCACCTGTACTGTCTAACAAGAGAGGAGTCGGTGTAGTGGTAGAAACACCAAAATCCTCAAGTAACCACTGTAGCCAAGTAATCTCTGCTGTCAAGAGAGCCATAGCTCGCAACTCAGCCTCTGCACTCGAACGGGACACTGCAGTCTGTTTCTTCGTCTTCCAGGCAATGAGAGAACCACAAAGAAAAACACAGTAAGTAGAGATAGACCGTCGATCAGAGGGATCGCTGGCCCAAGTAGCATCCGAATAAGCCTGAAGCTGTAACGAGCTGGAGCGTGGAAAGAAGAGACGGCGAGAGATAGTCCCACGAAGGTATCGCAGAACTCGAAGAAGGTGGTCGTAGTGGACTGAGTGGGGCGGAAGCGAATCGACTCGTAACATGAACTGGATAAGTGATATCCGGACGAGTAACAGCAAGGTAGATAAGACTCCCAACAAGATGACGATAGCGAGTCGGATCAGAAAGAGGCTCGCCATCATAGGGCCGGAGAAGAACGTTGAGCTACATGGGAGTCTCAACAGTACACTGATTAGTGAGAGAAGCGTGATCAAGAAGATCCTGAATATACTTCTCTTGGGACATAAAAAACCATCTAGAGTGGAAGTAACCTCAATCCCAAGAAAGTAACGAAGAAGGCCAAGATCCGACATAAGGAACTGCTCACTCAGACGAGCCTTGACAAAGGCAATGTACTCAGAATCATGTCCGGTGATGATCATATCATCAACATATAGAAGAAGAAGAGTCCGACCACGAGACGAAGTGTGGACAAAAAGAGCAGGATCATGATCACTAGTTGAGAAGCCAGCAGCAGTGACCACAGAGGAGAAGCGCTCAAACCAAGCACGAGGGGCTTGTTTATGGCCATAGAGAGCGGCGAAGGCGGCGGACCATACCTCGAGAAGAATACCCAGGTGGCGGATGCATGTAGACCTCCTCACGTAACTCGCCATTAAGAAATGCATTCTTTACATCAAGCTGAGAAACGGGCCAATGGCGAACAGACGCCACCGAAAGAAGAGTGCGGACAGTGGTCATGTGGGCCACATGAGCAAAAATCTCATCGTAGTCACGATCATGCTCCTGTTGGAAGCCACGAGCAACAAGACGCGCCTTATAGCGCTCAAGAGAGCCATCAGAGCGAGTCTTAATCTTATAGACCCACTAATACGTGATGGGACGAGAGTGAGATGGAAAAGGAACAATATCTCAAGTACCAGTACGCTCGAGAGCATCAATCTCCTCGGCCATAGCATGCTGCCACTCAGGATGAGTAACATCATCCCGGTAGGAGACGAGCTCGTGGGTAGCTACACCAGCAAGATCAAAACGGGCAGGAGGCCGAATCGACCGACGATCGCGGAGACCGTAGCGAGGAGATGATGGCGCATTAGGGGAAGATTGAGCATCAGGAGAAGATGAAACATCAGGGGAAGATGGTTCATCTAGAAGAACCTCAATACGAGGTCGACGAGTGTAAAAGAGAGTGGAGGAGCACGAGGAGCCACAAGGCACGCGAGCGAGGCGATTCTTGCGGAGAGGCCTCGGGAGATATATGTGGAGACTCGATGGGGCGGGTGGGCGAGGCGGGGCGAGAGATGGGTGTATCTGGAAATGTTAAAAAGATAGGGACTCCACAGAGAAACCGAAGGAGAGGCGGGGCGTGGGTAGAAGGGACGAGACTCGTCAAAAGTCACATCTGAGAAATCGCATCCGTCGACCAACAGGATCCCAAAGACCGATAGCCCTTGTGCTCGGCGCTGTATCCCATAAAAACACACTCGACGGTGGCGATCGGTTTAGTGCGTTCTCGAGTGCAAGAAGAACGTAGCAAACGCAGCCAGATGAGCGAAGCGAGTAGTAGTCGGAGAAAGATCACGAGACACTCAGCCGGGATCGACCACGAAGAGCAAAAGAGGGTTTGGATGTTGGCGAGATAGGTGGCGATATAAGCGACCTCGGCCCAAAAGTGAGGTGGAATAGAGCGGCAATCATCGATTATGCGAGCCGTCTCAAGGAGGTGACGATGCTTGCGCTCGGCGACACCATTCGAGCATGAGCACCGGACAAGAGAATGAGCGAGAGTGTCACCTTTCGATGGAAAGCCGCGCAAGTAATGAGAGAGGTACTCGCCACAGAGTCGGCACGGAAGACTCGAATAGGAGTGGAGAACTTACACCCCTGACAATCTAAAAATACGTCTCCTGAGATAGACCCCAGAAGACCACGACGAACTAAGGATGATAGACGGGGTCCACACAAATGACCAAGACAGTGGTGCCACTGTTGGAAAGAAGGTAGTAGGCGAATTAGCGAAGAGGAGAGGAAATTGGTGTGACGGTGGCGGCGGAAGGAAGGTGAAGCCAGTCAAGCTCGAGAGGCGTTGAGAGTCAAGGCGCCGAGGGCGGAACCAACGAGCCCCGTGTGGCGATCCACGAACACAACAAGAGTCAGAGTCAAGAATGACCCGACAACCAAGGTCAGTAATCTGCCTAGCAGAAAGAAGCTGCATGGTTAGACGATGAGCATGAGTTGCTAAGAGGCAGAAAGAAGGAACATGAAATGATGAGTTGCTAAGAGGTCCTTGACCAGAGACAGAAAGAGAGGTACCATCAGCAGTAAGCACACTGACAGGAGAATCAAGAGGTGTAACAAAAGACAGAGTGAAAGAATCAGAAGTCATGTGAAAAGTGCTCCGGAATCAAGGATCCACGGGGAGGTACCTGACTGTGTAAAATGTAGTTTCTCATTGCAGAAGAGTCGATCGCGAGAACCTGCGGAACACATCGAGGAGAATCTGCGGCAGCGGCGTCGAAGTCGGCTATCTCACGCTCGGTGAGAGAAGGCTCTTTGAAGTAGTCGATACAGACGTCGATGTAGAAGTACCGGTGCCAGTGCTAGGAGAAGAACGGCGTGAAAGATGCCGCTGCTTCTTGTAGCACTAGGACTCAATGTGGCCGACCTTGTCGCAGTAGGAGCAGCGAGGACGGCCACCACCACCTGTGGCAGCCGCTGGAGGAGGCAGTGTACTGAAGCGTGGAGCAGTCGGTGTAGCAGGTGGACGGGTGGCGAGCACAGAGGGGAGTGGCATCAAACCAGCACCACTCAGACGAGTCTCCTCTGCACGTATATCGGTAAGGGCCTCCAGAAGAGTGACACGAGGGTGGCGTGCAAGAAGCTGGGCACGCCTCTACTCGAACTCAGGACGAAGGTGAGTAAGGAACTCCTAGATACGCTGAAACTCGGTCGGCCACGTGCGACCGGACAACACGAGCAGAGCGACGGCCCGGCGGTGCAAAGAGAGTCGGTGGCGCCAGACGGATAACTGGCGTAGAAGGCATCAACAGTAGCATCACCCTGCTGAAGAGAGTGCTCCTGGCGAACCACTAACAGGTAGAGGGCATCTTCAGGGGGTTCGTAGCGCTGACGAAGGTGAGTCCACATCTGGACAGCCGAAAGAAATCCCACAACCTCAGAAGAGAACGGAGGCTGGACACTGGCGATGAAGACAGCAGCAGTCCGAGCGTCATCGTCACACCACTGAGTGTAGGCGGTCAATCGATCCGTGTAGAAATCCAGAGCCTCTTGATAGACGAGAGCGGCCTTATCATCGATAAGACCGGAATTTCAACAAAGCACCTTGTCGGTTGTCGAGGATAGCGCAACAGGCGTAGACTCCGTCGGAGGAGTAGGGCAAGGCGGGCAGGTGACATCGCTGAGAGGGCGCCCGAGATGAAGACCACGCATGTGGATGCGCATGAGACGAAGTCGTGTAATTAACACCGCCGTCGAAGATCACTGCAATGGCGAGAGAAACGGTGCCCATTGGTAGGCGGCGCTGGACGGCGCGGCGACCAAGGCAACGAAGTCTAACAGGCGACGCTGAACGGCGCGACGGTTAGAGTGACATTTTTTCTCTCTCTTTTTGCTTTATATACCGGCCAATTCGGCCCACCGGCCCACTACCGACAGCGTCGAAATGGTGGAAGGGGGAACTAGGGTTCCCCCTCGCTCTGATGGCTCGGCGGCGACAACTACCTATGGTAGCAACGATGGCGCGGCACTTTCGGCGGCGGCGCTTCTCGGTGTGGCGACGGCGGCTTGTGGTAAGCAACGACGCAATGGCGGCGGCGACCCTTTCACGTGGGTGATTGTCGTCTCGCGCGCCGCCCGCGGAAGCTTCGGAAGGCTCGACGGCGTGGATCGATGGAGGCGGTGGGCCGGCGGCGATGGCGAGGAGGCGGTAGAGGCACCGCACCACGGGCGACGATCTGGTGGCCGAAAATCAGCCGAGCGACGGAGGCAACACCAGTGCGAGCGGTGGCAGCGACGGCGGCGTCCGCGGTAGAAGATGCCAAGGCCCGGCGCCAGTGGAGGGAGGCCGATCTGGCGGCAACAGAGAGGAGGCCGGCAGTGCACAGCGAGAGAATCGGGCGGCGGCGGAGGGACGAGTTGCGCGTCCGGAGAGGTAAGCATAGGGCTCTGATACCATGTTAGGAATAACAACTTATATTATCAGGGGGCCAAAGGGCCAGTATATATACAAGTACAGGTTACAGATAAGAAAACCAAATAATATCTAGAATCCTACTCTAACACATATATATCTCTAACAGTATTGTCTATCACCTTGATTCTGCTATGAAGGGGATGAGTGGAAAAAATGGAAGTAAGAATATAAGATCCACATCTTACACTCAGTTTCTCCTACGTTTATACTCCACGTGATTTTCATGGTATTTACTTTCCTTTTGTGTTGTACAAGATTATTAACATGAAGTAATTCTACCAAATCAGTATACATGGATGTATCTCTTATGTAGTGTGATTCTGAAGCATGTTCATATCCAGTACAATCGACTTTAAGTATTTTTCTTATTTATTTTCTTCTAATGTTGTTACACAGTTTTCTTTTGCTTTGGCCAACAAAAGTTAAAGCTTTTGTTGTTAATCTGTTGTGATACAGAAGCAAATTAGATATAGTACATTTGATTTTAATTATATTTTACCTAGATTAGTTCAGTATTTAGATGTTGGGTTTGAGAACTTTCTTGCATACATCTGGAGCTCCCATGTACTATTGAAAAAGATGATTTGGAGCTGTTCAAGCCGGTCAGATCACTGGCCGATCTGTGGATTTCATGGGGATATGCTCCAGATCTTAGGATGATGTGACAATTGGCAATGGCGTTTACGGTTTGTCGTTTCACGCGTTTTCGACAAAGTTACAGTGCTTCTTGCTCGAGGCGGTCCGACCGGTCCTTGCAATGGCGGTCCGACGGGTCCCATATCGGTCGGACCAAGCCATCTGAAGGCGATCGGACCGACGATGACCAAAAGTGTTCAAATCGAGTGGGCCAAAAATAGGTGTTGTAGACAAGTAAGGGATCCCAATGCACTTGGTCTCATGATTTTGGAGCCTCGGTGAAAAGTTCTATTGGTTTAAAGTTTCGAAAGGTTTGGATTTTGGGAGCTTGAATTTGGCTAAGTCCTAAGGCGGTCCGATCGGCTCACGAGGAGCGATCCGGCCGCCATGGGGATCGACCGCTCACCGGAGCGGTCGACCGCCGTAACTACTGAACGTCGGCCAACCGTGGCGATGTTGTTTTGTTAGGTCAAAGTCATTGGTTTCATGGCATATGATTTGCATGATGCATGTTTTGACTGACATGGGTCAAGTTGTGAAGAACTTGTTCCCGAATCGTGTTTTCTTATGCGTGGTTGTGCAGTAGCTTGGTGGTCAACGACGGTCAGCGGCGAGGAGAATCGGGACTAGACTTGAAGAGTTGAGGTCGAGCGATCGGCGATGCGAGTGAGGTCAACGACTCAAGCGTGACACAAGATGGACAAGGGTGACCTATTGGCGAATCCATGACGCATGGTGAAGCGGTTTAGGTCAAAAGGTTAAAGACGGCGCTGCGAAGCGTGCGTGTGTGACCCGTTTGTTAGTGGGCCTTAACGGAGCCCAATGGAGTCAAACCTTAGAGTCTAGGCCTCCACTATAAATAGGGGAGGTGGTGGTCGCACCATTGAGCTCTCTCTCTCTCCTTTGTTTATGTTTCAAAACCCTAATTGTCTTTAGGGAGTTGAGGTGGAGGCTAGGGCTTTTCATGGTTTGAAGAGAATTTCGTGATCCTTGATTGTCTCTTGATCCATGATGGTGTGGATGTAATCCAAAGCATCAACCACGAAATCAATCTATGCAAGGTTTGCTTGAGATAAGTCTCTTTTCGTTCTTGCTTTCAATTTCGTGTTTTTAGGGCTTTCTTTGATCCGCGAGTTTGTGATTGATTCTTTCATATGAATTAGCTTGCTGTGATATGTGTGAATCTATCTAGCATCATCTTGATCATCAATCACTCACGAACAAGCAATAGGATCAAGTTTTCGTTCTTGCCCGGTTTTAGACCTTCATTAATCAATTGACAATTGCTCAAGATCGTTCCAAGAATTATCATAATATTCGATTGGAATAGGTCCTCAATAGCATAGAGAAGGTGTGTGCAAAGTTTCGTGAAGTTTGGAGTTGAGAATCAAAAGTTAGACATAATTGCAACCGTCATCGGCCGATTTCTTGTTTGGATCGTTTACGTGAGATCGCCGGTCCGACCGCCCATCACCACCGGTCCGATCGATTTGAGCGGTCCGACCGCCAAGATAATGATGGTCCGACCGCTGAAATCGGTCCAACCGGTTCTCTCTGAGGTCGACCGCGATTACTTATGTTGCTTTGATTCTTGCGATTATTGTCGCATTGCTTAGGGGTTTTATTGGATTCAATACTAGTCTTCCATTGTCTTGGTATATTGATCTTCATAGCTTTCTAATAGCTCTTGGAGTGAAATTGTATTGAGTTCATAATTTGTGAAAAAGTGAGCGTGCTCCTATTCACCCCCTCTAGTCGCCTTTACGGTCCAACAAGTGGTATCGAGCGGTTAGTTCAATCTTGATCTTAACCGGTCACGAACTTTGGCGATGGATAAGTTTTCTACTAAACCGCATATCTTGATGGGCACGACTATGCCTATTGGAAGAATCGTATGCGCGTCTTTCTTGAGAGCGAGGACAAGCTATTTGGGATGTTGTTAGAGCCCATTGGTTATTCTGAAATTGCTACACCGCTTCGCAATTCTTTTGGCTAACAACAATAAGGCTAAGAATCTTTTATATGGTGCACTTGGTAGACAAGAATATGATAGAATTTGCAATCTTTCAACTGCGCATGAAATTTGGAACACTCTCGAAACATATCATGAGGTTCGTCCCAAATCAAAAAGGTGCGCCAAATGTTTACAAGCGTGAGTACAATAAATTCGAGATGCGTCTGGAGAGAGCATCGATGACATTTCGATCGCTTTAATAAAGTAATTAATCAAATGAAAGTCGTTGATATTGAATATTCTCAATCTGAAAATGCCACCCATCTCTTGGTGCAATCAACACCAAGGAGTGGGAGATGAAAGCTACTGCTATAGAAGAAAATGTTGATCTTTCAAGTCTTACTTTAGAATTGCTTTATAGTAAACTCAAGACTCATGAAATTAAAAGAGTTGATCATCCTAAGAAAGATAATTTAGCTTTGGTAGCGATCCTCTCAAAAAGGTTTTTGATGACTCTTGTGAATCTTCCTCTGGATTTTCATTTGCTTGTTTATCTGCTATTCATGAAGAGGAGCTTGAAAGTATTCCTGAAACAGAGTTAGCTCTTCTAGCTAAGAAATTCACACGGGCCTACAATAATGTGAGAAACAAAAGAGAGGTGGTCGGTAACATGCTATGAATGTGGTGAGCTCAATCATATCAAGACAAATTGCCCCAAGTCAAAGGTAAGAGCAATCATAAGGAAGGAAAGCCGGCTTGGAAGAAGCCTCCTTTCAATAAATCAAGGTATGAGGCAAATAAGCTTGTGAAGGCTGCTCACCGGGTCCTTGCCGCTTTTGAGGATCAATCCTTGAGCGATGTGGATACCGGGAGTGAGGAGGACAAGGAGGAGGAGATCCTCAAGGTAAAAAGAAAGGAAGGCCAAAGACTTCACCGGCATGTGCTTCATGGTCGACACGGAGGACATTGATGATAATGAGGTATCTTTTACTTATGATGAGCTTTACGCTAAATATGATTCTATAGTTGAGCAATTGCTTAGTCAAGATGAAGCGCTTGAATTTGTTATGACAAAAAATAAGAAATTAGAGTCAAAGATTAGCAAACTGAAAGTAGAGCTTAAAACTGCTAAGACTCTTGAACTCGATGAATGTTTATCTTGTCATGCTATGCATTCTAAATTACCAAGTTACAATCTGCTCATAATATTTGTGTACAACAACTTGAGAATGCTAAATCTGAACTAAATGAAATTAAAAGTGCTCCTTGTGAAAAATGTTTAGAATCTAGTAAATTGATTGCTTTTGATGTATTTGATTCTAGCCCTTGCACTTCATGCTTAGAAAAGAACGTGAAATCAAAGATATCTTAGAAGCTGCTAGAGTCAAATATGCTAAGCTTAAGGACAATATTGAAAATACTACTTGTGCTTCATGTTCCACTCTTAAGCTTGAAATTGCTTTATATAAGGAGAAATCTATGGATAAAACTTGTGATGCTTGTGTTAACTTGAGAAAAGAAAATGCTTACCTTCATGATACATTAGAGAAATTTTCTAAAGGTAAGAAACAATTAAACATGATTCTTGACAAATCTAAAACTCCTTATAAGAAGCAAGGTTTAGGATTCAATTCTTTTCAAGAAAATTCAAACCCAAAAGTCATTCAAGTCTTGGAAAAAGGTTTAATTGAATTCAAAACTCAACCTGCAAAAACATCTTTTAAATCTGCAGGCTTTGCCCAACCTTGTATTAATTCAAATGGTGCCTCCTCTAGTGGTACCAAGTACCATTGCACTTACTGCAAAAAAGGTGGACATTTGATTGAATACTGTTGGCGTAGGTTGAAAAATGATAGGAAAAATTTTGATAGATTTTCATTCATGCAACCTAGAGCTTCTATGAGACATGGTAACACTTGAAAAGAATAAACACGGATTAGGATTTTCTCTCATGCAAATCATTATGTTTCTAGACATCCTAACTCTAATGTGTATCAGATCAAGGTCCGACTGAGTGATCACCGGTCGACCGTTTTGGTCACCGGCCGACCGCCACCTAGCCGGTCGAGACCGCCCATGGACGATCTAAGTCTCATGTTAAGTTAAACATTGCTCGTGTCGAATGTTAAATGAAATCAAGGATAGTACTTACGGTTTGTATACTCCTTGCGACGCGTGTCTCGATCTTCGGATTCCTAAATCTTGTTTATCTAATCCCGATATTGAGACACATCGTTCTTTTGCTCCTTGATTTTCGAGATTATCGCGGAAAGGGAAGAACACGTGGTTCGTTGACTCGGATGTTCACGCCACATGACCGGAAACTCAAAATGGTTCACCTCTTTCACGCGAGCAACAGGTGATGACTTCATCACCTTTGGAGATGATACACAAGGGCGAATTGAAGGAACAGGATCAATTAGGGTAAACAACAAATTCATTCTAAAGGATGTCGCTCTTGTGGACAAGCTTAGGTATAATCTCCTTTCTGTTTCTCAGCTTCTTGATGATGGTTATGAGACTGTTTTTAAGAAAAATGCTTGTCGTGTGCTTGATTCTCTTGGTGAGCTTGTGTTTGGAATCTCTAGAGTTGGTAGAATTTTTGGGTGACTTTTGTAATCTCTTCTTTGGATCTCTTAAATGTTTGCTTACATCTTCTTCGATTTTGGCTTTGGCATCGACGTTTGGGGCACATTGGCTTTGATCATTTGACGCGAGTTAGCAACCTTGATCTCATGAGAGGTTTGCCTAAGCTCAAAGTCATCAAAGATCTTTGTATGTGCGCCTTGTAGGCATGGCAAACAAGTTCTTTGCCTCACACCCTTCTGTGACTATGGTTATGGTAGCGGACCGGGACGGTTGCTTCATATGGATCTTGTTGGTCTGCTAGAGTCCGATCAGTTGGTGGAAAATGGTATATTCTAGTCATAGTCGATGATCTTTCAAGATATACTTGGGTGTTCTTTCTTACTTCAAAGGATGAAGCTTTTGGTTATTTTCATGATCTTGTTCTTCGTTTGGCTTCGAGCTTCTGGTGCTTTGAGAGCGATTCGCGATGATAATGGCACGGAGTTCAAAAATGCTTCTTTTGCTTCTTTTTGTCTTTGGCGTGGTATTGAGCATCGTTCTCCTCTCCACACGTCCCTCAACAAAATGGCGTGGTGGAAAGGAAGAATAGGACCTTAGGTCGAAATGGCTAGGGCGATGCTAGATGAGTATAGCACACCGGAGATTTTGGGCGAAGCTATTGCTCTTGCTTGCCATATTGCCAATCGTGTCTTTTTGAGACCTTCTTTAGGCAAGACTCCTTATGAGCTTCGTTTGGTAGAAAACCCTCTGCTTAGCATTTTGAGTTTTGGATCAAAATGTTTTATTCTTAAGACAGGCAATTTAGATAAATTTGAATCAAGAACTTTTGATGGGGTATTTTGGGTTATCCTGCTCATTCGAGGGGTTTTCGAGTTTTAATCTCGAGACTAACATTATTCAGGAGACTTGTAATGTCACTTTTGATGAGACTAGCCCTGGAGCTAGATCAATTGCTACAGATGATTTACAGGTGACAGAGAGTATTTTTGTGGAGGAAGATGAGGACGAAGCTAATGTCATTCCCTCATCTGCTGCTGCTGAGGCGCCCATATTGATACAAGAACCTGCTACGTCTACTTCACCTTCGCTGAGGCTCTGCACGCATCATCATCATCGCAGATACTGCGGAGGTCGAAGAAACGACATCTCACCCGGCGCTCCACTTCGCATTCAGAGACAAAGATCCTCGGAGCGGATAATAGGTAATCTACATGAGCGAGTCACTCGCTCCAGGTATAATGATCCAAATCTCTACTCTCATTCGGCTTTTGTTGCTTCTTTTGAACCCCGCGATATATCACATGCTTTATCTGATTCTAGCTGGGTAAATGCCATGCATGAGGAGTTAGAGAATTTTGAAAGAAACAAAGTTTGGAACCTAGTAGAACCTCCTAGTGGTCATAATGTTATAGGAACCCGTTGGGTGTTTAAGAATAAACAAGGTGAGGATGGTTACGTGGTTAGAAATAAGGCCGATTGGTAGCTCGGGGTTTCACCAAGTTGAGGGTTAGATTTTGATGAGACATTTGCTCTGTTGCTAGACTAGAAGCCATTCGCATTCTCGCTTGCATTTGCTGCATCAAAAGGTTTTAAATTATATCGGATGGATGTTAAAAGTGCCTTTTAAATGGTTTCATAGATGAGGAAGTGTATGTTAAGCAACCCCTGGTTTTGAGGATCCTAAATATCCAAATCGTGTTTTCAAGCTATCTAAAGCATTGTATGGTCTTAAACAAGCCCCTAGAGCACAGTATGATAGACTTAAGACCTTCTTGCTTAAAAATAATTTTGAGATGGGTAAAGTGGATAAAACCCTATTCATTCTTAGGCGTGACAATGACTTCCTTGCTCAAATTTATGTGGATGATATTATCTTTGGTGGTTCCTCTAATGCTCTTGTTTCGACTTTTACGACACTATGTCTAGGGAATTTGAGATGAGTATGATGGGAGAGCTTAATTACTTTTGGGACTTCAAATCAAGCAATGCAAGGAAGGAACTTTCATCCATCGACGAAGTACACTAAAGATCTTCTCAAACGCTTCAACATGGGTGATCGCAAGCCAATTTCCACTCCCATGGCAACTTCAACTGCTTTGGATCGGATGAGGAAGGAGAAGTCGTGGATCAACGCGAGTACCGCATGACATGATCGGCTCCTACGTATTTGACGGCCTCGAGACCGGACATTCACTTCACGGTATGCCTTTGTGCAAGATTTGAGCGTCTCAGAACTTCCCATCGCCAAGCCGTTAAGCGCATATTCGGTATTTACACTCTACCCTCTTATATGGCATTTGGTATTCTGCTCTTGACTTTGTCCATTAGAGGTTTTTCAGATTCTGATTTTGCGGGCTGTCGGTTAGATAGGAAGAGTACCTCAGGCACCTGTCACTTTCTAGGCACGTCTCTTGTATCTTGGTCTTCTAAGCGGTCTTACATTGCACAATCCACTTCTTTGAGGCGAGTATGTTCTTCTTTGCTAGTTCTTTGTAGCTGATTTTGTGGATGACGTCCACTTTGAAAGATTATGGGTTAAACTTTGCTAGTGTTCCTCTTTTCTGTGATAACACTTCTGCTATTAATATTGCTAAAAACCCAGTGCAACATTCTAGGACTAAGCACATAGACATTCGCTTTCACTTTCTTAAAGATCATGTTGAAAAAGGTGATATTGTGATGCACTTTGTAGAGTCCGAAGCTCAATTGGCAGATATTCTTACCAAGCCTTTAGATCAAACCAGATTTTCCTCCTTAAGAAGTGAGTTAGGGTAATTTATCCTTATGGGTTGGTTTGAGGGGGAGTTTGATCTTTTTCTTATCTTTCCTTGTTCTTTTGATCTTTTATTGTTCTTTTTCTGAACTTAGTGATCTTTTCGAACTTTTTAGATTCTTAGGCTTTTTAATTGCATCTCATTGTGTCATATTGCATTCATATGAAAAATACATCAAGTGGTATGAAAAATTCAAAAAAAAAAAATGCATTGTAATATAAGATTTTCTGCTTATCTTTTAAAATTGATGAAGCTTTGCCTATTACCCTTTAGAGCTTTTGTATTTCAATTCTTGCTCAATGTCATGTCTAGTTCTTTGACTTGCTAGAATTATCATGCTTTTACATGTGTAGCTAAGTCTTTGCTATATGAGCTAGAGCCTTTTAAACAACTCAAACTAAGAAATTGCAATTTGTGGATGTTTTAGCGAGTTGCGTAATTAGTGCTCCTCTTGTGACATTGGCCCTGTCAGAATTGCTTTGTTAGCTCTTTGATCTAAAATTGACCATTACTTGAGCTTTTGTGTTCTTGAGATTCTAAAAACTGCTCTTGTGAAAAATGAAAATCAAGATTGTCTTATGCTTAAATTGTGCCAAACTATTCTTACGAGACTGCTTGTCAAATGACATGAACTTGGAGATAGTTTGATGAACGAACGATCTCATGGGGATTGCTTGTCGAAATGACATGAACCTCAAGATTTGTCGCCCGGTAGAAGCTTAGAAAGAGTTTGTGGATGGCTCCTAGTCCAGATCTTCTTTACTAAGATATACCTTTAATCAACTTTTGGTCGAAGCTTAGGATGAGTTTGTGGATGGCTCCTAGTCCAGGATCTTGTCACTAAGTTAGATCATTAGTCAACTTCAATATTCAATGCAAATGAGAAAAATGTTGACAAATGGGCGTTTACAAAATATTGAGCAAAATGATTCAATACGGGACTTGATTGACTCTTACTGTGGTCTTTGTTAGATTTTTGATCTCACTTTGACATTTGACATGGTCAATTTCACTTTAGGATCCTGTTGATGAACTTCTTTGAATTTGAAGCGTTGCTTAAATTGATCAAATCTATCGCTTTACTTTTGAGCCTTTGTGCTTAGCTTTGATATATATGTCTTACCATGATCTTGCTAGCATTGTCGGGCTTGATATCTGTTTGTGCATTATTCGAGATACTAGCTTGTTCTTTTGGGTAATCTCCAAAGCTTCTTGTAATCAAAAAATTGAAAAATACAAAAATTGAAGCCACTCGATTGCACTTCATGCATATTCCTCTTTATGCTTCTTTTGTTTCTGCTTCTTTCTTTATTCTCTATTTGTTATTCCTGGATGAGAGGAAGGCGTGATTCCTTGATGAATCCATTGTCAAAGGGAGAAGATGTGTTAAATGAAAAGATATTTCTTTGGGAGAAGATGTGTAATATTTCTTTGCTACTCTTATTTGGAGAAGATTGGGGAGAAGTTTATACAAAGGGAGAAAATTTGAAATTTGATGATCATAGTGAGGGGAGTTCTTGAGTTGCATTCTTATTGTCTTATTGAATATTCGAACTTGAATTGCATTCTTTAATACTCAAAATGATCATAGGTCAATTGAACAATTGTTCTTTCATATGGACCTCATGTGAGAATTTTGACCCTTTTAAAATCAAAGTTTTATGCTTTCTTTTGCCTTGTCTCACATGCCTATACTATTACGATGCCGGCTTGGTCATGTTCATTGCTTTTTCTTGCTTATGGACCAAGTTGTGCCTTTGTCTGCTGCGCGAGTAAACTCGTTTTCAAACCTCTTACTTACATTTTTCGGATATTTGCCAATGTGTTCATCAAGGGGAGATTGTGGATTTCATGGGGATATGCTCGGATCTTAGGATGATGTGACAATTGGCAATGGCGTTTACGGTTTGTCGTTTCACGCGTTTTCGACAAAGTTACGGGCTTCTTGCTCGGGCGGTCCGACCGGTCCTTGCACGCGGTCCGACGGTCCCATATCGGTCGGGACCGGCCATCTGGGCGATCGGACCGACGATGACCAAAAGTGTTCAAATCGAGTGGGCCAAAAATAGGTGTTGTAGACAAGTAAGGGATCCCAATGCACTTGGTCTCATGATTTTGGAGCCTCGGTGAAAAGTTCTATTGGTTTAAAGTTTCGAAGGTTTGGATTTTGGGAGCTTGAATTTCGGCTAAGTCTAAGGCGGTCCGACCGCTCACGAGGAGCGGTCCGACCGCCATGGGCGGCTCGACCGCTCACCGGAGCGGTCGACCGTGAACTACTTGAACGTCGGCCAACCGTGGCGATGTTGTTTTGTTAGGTCAAAGTCATTGGTTTCATGGCATATGATTTGCATGATGCATGTTTTGACTGACATGGGTCAAGTTGTGAAGAACTTGTTCCCGAATCGTGTTTTCTTATGCGTGGTTGTGCGGGTAGCTTGGTGGTCAACGACGGTCAACGGCGAGGAGAATCGGGACTAGACTTGAAGAGTTGAGGTCCAGAACGATCGACGATGCCGAGTGAGGTCAACGACTCAAGCGTGACACAAGATGGACAAGGGTGACCTATTGGCGAATCCATGACGCATGGTGAAGCGGTTTAGGTCAAAAGGTTAAAGACGGCGCTTTGCGAAGCGTGCGTGTGTGACCCGTTTGTTAGTGGGCCTTAACGGGAGCCCAATGGAGTCAAACCTTAGGAGTCTAGGCCTCCACTATAAATAGGGGGAGGTGGTGGCTGCACCATTGAGCTCTCTCTCTCTCTCGCCTGTTTATGTTTCAAAACCCTAATTGTCTTTAGGGGAGTTGAGGTGGAGGCTAGGGCTTTTCATGGTTTGAAGAGAATTTCGTGATCCTTGATTGTCTACTGATCCATGATGGTGTGGATGTAATCCAGCATCAACCACGAAATCAATCTATGCAAGGTTTGCTTGAGATAAGTCTCTTTTCGTTCTTGCTTTCAATTTCGTGTTTTTAGGGCTTTCTTTGATCCGCGAGTTTGTGATTGATTCTTTCATATGAATTAGCTTGCTGTGATATGTGTGAATCTATCTAGCATCATCTTGATCATCAATCACTCACGAACAAGCAATAGGATCAAGTTTTCGTTCTTGCCCTGTTTTAGACCTTCATTAATCAATTGACAATTGCTCAAGATCGCTCCAAGAATTATCATAATATTCGATTGGAATAGGTCCTCAATAGCATAGAGAAGGTGTGTGCAAAGTTTCGTGAAGTTTGGAGTTGAGAATCAAAAGTTAGACCTAATTGCAACTTCGTCATCGGTGATTTCTCGCTTGGATCGTTTAGATCGCCGGTCCGATCGCCCATCACCACCGGTCCGACCGATTTGGAGCGGTCCGACCGCCAAGATAACAATGGTCCGATCGCTCGAAATCGGTCCAACCGGTTCTCTGAGGTCGACCGCCAAGATTTATGTTGCTTTGATTCTTGCGATTATTGTCGCATTGCTTAGGGTTTTTATTGGATTCAATACTAGTCTTCCATTTGTCTTGGTATATTGATCTTCATAGCTTTCTAATAGCTACTTGAGTGAAATTGTATTGAGTTCATAATTTGTGAAAAAGTGAGCGTGCTCCTATTCACCCCCCCCTCTAGTCGCCTTTACGGTCCAACACGATCAGACACGAGTACTCGAGGTACTCGAAGATTACAAGAATTGAAGCACTTGAAGCCTACGACTACCTACCGTGAAGCTTACGGCAACTGCTCATAAAGCATACAACAACCGATCGCGAAGTCTAAGACAACCGATCGTGAAGTCTAAGACAACCGTTTGCAAAGCCTACGACTGTCGATTGCGAAGTATGATCGCGAAGTCTAAGACAACCGATCGCACTGTAGCTTTCGACCATCGACCATGCACTGTAGCTTCCGACCATTGACTATGCAATGTAGCTTCCGTTCGGACAACTCCGACTGTTCTTCGTACTCAGTACGCACCTCGACTCATGACTGCGTCTACTACTCGGTACTCGGAGCTACAGTACTCAGAGTCTGGTCGAAGCCTAGCGGCGAAGGGGTCATCAAGTATCGCCTTTTGGACCACCCAATACAAGGCACGTTCGGACCACCCAACCTGAATATTCCAACGATCGAAACTTTCACAAATGCAAATTTCAATGCAACCCAAATGTCGATTATTCATCATCACAATATTCACGACCTATCCACATGGTCTAACAGGATGGTCGGTTAAATGGCCAACCACACCATAACAATACAACTCCACACTCTATGTTAGTATCACCTATTCCTTAGTGAAATATCTAGAAAAGTATTGGCTGGGATGCTGCGCCAATGTCGAACATGCGGCTATCACGTGTGAGCATGGCCTATGAAGAAAAAGTGACTTATTGCAAGTGCATATGAAACGAGCGCGACCAAGCGTGCACTCGTGGATGATCCTCTCATGGTTCATCCCGCGATGTCCTTTTTTCTGGAAAGTACCTCGAAGTGAAGTTTCCTTGTGCTATTCTTGAATGCCCTGTGCATCTCACCCTTCTTTCTCTTATTATCCTGTACTTGGTTATCATGGCGGAGTAAGTACTCTGTCATTTTACATGGAGAGCGACACGATATTGCTCCAGTCAATAAAGTACTTTGTGATATCGCGTAGAATTGCCTCCATAATACCAACCAAAGGGAGGCACTTTGCGCTGTGCATGTCCCAATTGTACACCTTAACTAGATTCGTTGTCATAAAAGGATACCGAGCACTATCATTGTCATGTAGCAACGACCACTTCACCTTAGACTCGTGCTCAATCCAGTATGAGAAGCATTTCACGTACCCCCGGTCTTCCTTGTCACACTAGGACCATCTGCGGGTCACTCCGGAAAAGCATCAGGGAGATTGTCAGTGCTTGTAGCGGGCTTTTTCGCCACCTCCCTTTTGTATGTCCTTGTCCGCTCAGTCGCAGATGCAGACGGAGCTTTGACATATGCCTAGGTCAGAAGGACCAAATCTCACCTGTGATCCCTCGCTGTGCTTAGGTATGCATTCTATGACCTCGTTCCCTTCAGTTGCAATAACTCTCAATGTATGCACTATGATGACCGGGTGACAAGGCAACTTAATTTCAGATCATGCAGAGCATGGTCTAACTCGAAGGTGTAATGCAACAATCGTATCACAGCGCCCCATGTACGCTGCTCTGGTCTTGTTAGGTTAACAATTACTGATTGGAAATAACACAAATGAACTCCCTCGGGACCATGCAGAATAGTCCATTGATCGTAGTTAATTTTGAAAATTAATTGCGTCCGACATATCTACGTACTGCACCGTAAACAAGATTTATACGATTAATCATATATCTAAAATAAAAATACACATATATAAAAGGATATACAACAACATACTACACTACGTAATCATACATCTAAAACGATGTACTACAACATACTACACTACGAAATCATACATCTAAAACTATCTAATCAATTCAGTTAAAAAAATAACTTGCAAGGTGTGCGACCGGACGGACAGCGCTTCGCTAGCTCCTCCCCCCCTCTTTTTTCCAGAATAAAAGTGAATTTCAGCCGAATTTTGTGGGCCTATTATAGGGGTGGTTGTGTCGCCATTTGAAAATTATTTGGAATGACGATAGAAGCCTATTTTTATAATTATATTAAATGAATATTTATTTATATAATTCTATTAAAAATACATTATTAAAAAACTAATGTAAAGAACATGTACTTTTCTCTGCTCTCCCTTCTTTCTCTTATTCCACCCCATTCGATGGGTTTCACTCGTTGGGATACATACATCTATATCCTATTCCCAAACCCTTTCTTTTCCCAATTCCACGAACCAAAGACAGGACAAAACTCATCCCACCCAACATTTCTCATTCCCACCGTCTAAATGCCACCTCACCGTTTCAAATAGTATTAAAAAAGTATAAAAATACTATTCAACCAAATTGAAAAACCGGCTGAATTCGTACTCCTAGGACTGGATTTGACTTGCCTGTGCCCCTAGAATCGGATCGAACCTGCCCTATGCGTGCCCTTGGGGCCAGATCTACCTTGTTTATGCCCCCTGAGGCTAGACTCATTGACGTGTTGCTCCTATAGCCGTTTCGATCCTCTTGTGCATGAATAATATATTATTATTGTATTTAACAAAAATATAACTATTTTTGATAATGAGAACGTCAATGGTGCCATTTCGGCCCAAAACTCTCCTGGAGCCGTCTCTCGCCTAGCCAGCTTTCCTCTCACCGCCTAGACCGGTAGATCCCAAACCTCACCCTCCGCGGCGGAGCAAAAACAAACCGTACCATCACGCCGGCCGAGTGGACTCCCTAGCTATTGGTACGGCCGCCCGCCGCGCCGTCCAATGGGGAAGCGGCCGCCGGTCATCGTCCTCTCCTCTTCCTCCGACGAATGTGACGGCGGGGGCCGCCGCCCGTCGGCGCGGAGGCCACGGACTCCCGCGACGGTTCCGGCGCAGGCGCAAGCACCGAGCGGCTCTAGGAAGAAGCCACGCCGCGGGAGCAGCGGGGGTAGGGGGCGCCGTAGCGCGTCGGACCCCGCGCCGTCCGGCTCTCTAAAGGTACCAAACTCGAGTTGTTCGGTAGACTGTTACGACTTACAAATGCTGCATGTTGCTCGTAGTTAGTACTTTGACCTACCCGCTTGCTCTTAGTTAGTGGATTGCTGCTATATATTTTGTCTGCGGGAATTGATCATCGAACACTGATTTTTCGGCTATTTAGTGGTATGATTCTAAATTCAAATTCGAGTGGATGCGATAGTTCATAGTTAAGTCTCGGAATGGTATATACTTGAATTGGTCATCTTAGGCTGTCAACAAATATGCTATAACATATGAAATTTGTACGGCATTTAGTTGGCATTTAGCTGGGATGCCAACATCAATTTAAGAACTAAAGCATCATTTCTGTTTACATACATTTTCCCCTTTAACTCTCTTTTCTCATTTTTATTTCCATTTCAGTCGCATTGAAAGGATGTTTCGATTTTATGTGTTGTGATGAGGAATATTATTTCCTGCTTAGTGATGAAATGTTCCTTTTTTCTGCGAAAGGTTTAACTAGAGACCACGAATTCTAGAATTTTTTTATAACACTAGCAAGTATCAACTACTTGGGATTGAACTTGTGGGCTCTTGTATGACTAGTGAAGTAGTGATCTTAACTCACAAGATGATTCCAGCTTGGCTATAACTGGAACTACAAACTGCTGACTTGTTACAAATTAATTTCCTGTCAGTACCTCAGTGCTTACTGATGTGTTCTCTCCTTGTCTTGTAAAGGCTGAATTTGATGTGCTCTCTGAAGATTTTTCTGAATGTCTAAATGACTTGACCATGTCAGGTACATTTACTTAACTGATTTCCAGGTTTTAATTTTTTTTATATGATGGGAGCATCTAGTTTTATTTTGAAAATTTTCCCAACCAGTGTAAAGTGTAAGCTATAACAATAACATGCAGTAAGCAAGAAATGTAGTGCTATTTGAGTAATTGAGTGGGGTGCTGTTCAGCATATTACTTAGTTGTTTTTTCATCACTACCTGGCTGGGAAGTTTACACTGCATAATGTTCACGATACTCCATTGACTATGCTGTGTACGCTGTACCTCAGTCAAATCCTAGATCTTGTTCGCGCTTGGTAAGCTTACCAAAGTAGCTGTCTATGATATATGGATTATGGAACACTGGACAGATGCTCAGTTAGTTTTTCTTTGCACTGGAGCTATCATGCTTGCCAGTAATGGGCATGAATATGGTTCATGATTATTACAGTTCTAATAGTTCATTGAGGACATCTAGGAAAGGAGATAGCATCCAGTAGGCTATGTTACTTATTTAGATGTCTAGTATTATTGCTATGTTTGTATCAGACATCGACAGTGTCAATCTGAAAGTTCTTCTTGAATGGAAGAACAATATATAGTTTGACAGGGCTCAGAAGTTTGGGAATAATCCAGCAGGTAAACTGCAAAAATAGCATAAGCATGGTATTTATTTGCTGAATCAGCAGATGAAAAGTTCCTGACTTCCTGTACATCTAGGTTTGTTCTATTTTCCGGTTTGGCGTTTTCCATCAATTGAGTGAAAGTTTATTAGTTTAACCATGGCATTTAAACTTTGTAATCCAAATTAGAACCAAGATGGTGACCACTTTTGGCCATTTAGCACTCAGCAGAATGCCTTAAACAGACCGTTTTCTAACTATACCTTTAATCGATGGCAAGTTAATCTCACATGAAATCAATACTTTGTTGGTTTAATTAATATAGAATACAGATAAGGAGACACAGAAAGAGTGAAAGACACCTAGGAAAGAAAATATATTAGTTCATCATTAACTAGTGTGGAAACTGGCAGTTCAAGGGGCTTTCCATTGACAGGAAAACTAGCTATCCATATCAGCATATGTGTAAGTAGACAAGTAGTTTTCATGCTTGACATTAAGTTTGCTGCCTAGCATATTCCCTGTATATTAAGCCACACAGGATCTTCCTCTTGTGAGGAAATGTAATTATAGATTGGGATGAATCTTATGTAGTGAACCATGGACAACTGGGCATGGACAATTTTTTTTTCTTTTCTTTTTACCTTTTTTGGTGGTTGCGTTGATGTTTCCTGACTTATTGTGGCACACACAAGCAGAACAATAACTTACAAAAATCAGCCATATAACAAAAGCTTAACCATCTGGATATTTTTACCATATAGCTCTCTTAGGTTTTTAGGCATTTCTCTGCAAAAGTATTATCCTTTAGTAAAATTGAAGTTTCCACTCTTTCCTATTCCTAAATTACTCAAGATTTTTCTTCTTGGGAATTCTGACATGTTCATGTCTTTCTTTTTTGTCCATTCTAAAATTATAGCAAAAGTACAACATCCGTAAGCTGCCTTTGTCTGGTATGATGACCGTTGCAAGTTTTCTATATGCTGATTAGTCTACTTCTAGGCAGGATGTATACGTCAAACGACAGAGCTTTGGGTTGACAAGTACAAACCGCACTCATCGGCAGAGCTTGCTGTTCACAGGAAGAAGGTTGATTCTTTTGTCATTATGTATATTATGCTATGCATATTGTTTGTATCTTTGGTTTTAACGCATTTTTTGATGGGCCTGCTCAGTCTAATGTACTGCGCATACGGAAATTTTGTTTCCTCCCGTTTTGACTTTCAAAACCTTGCCACTATCAGGGTGTTCATGTATTATTTGAAATTCTTCGTAGTTTAACTTTTCACCATGCCTAACATATGAACAAAAAACTTCTATATGTAATATTCATCTATCTTGTAGGTTGAAGATGTAAAGAAATGGTTGGAAGAAAGGCTGAAGGCACCAAAGGTGATTGCTCTTTGAATGCATGCCATTGAATTACTAAAATTTGTCAGCTTAGTGGAATAGGTTTGGATAATCTGCAGATTATTCACTAATGGTCGTGTGGATAAACTACAATTTTAACCCTGTGGAATGAGTTAGGATAATCAGCAGATTCACTATTGCAAACCAGATGGGTTTATTTTGTTGTCTTCACTTTCAGGTCTGCGATAGTTTAAACTATTGGGAATAGACTTGTTGTATTGCAAGGGGCCAATGTGCCTATATATACAAGTACACAACAGGTGCAATATGCATAAAACACCATACAGTAGGGAAGAATAACACAACATATAAATACATCTAACACTCCCCCTCAAACTCATGGTGGATCAATGACACTGAGTTTGAGGAGGAAAAAGCTGTACTGAGCTCGTGTCTGGGCCTTCGTGAAGAAGTCGACTTGTTTGAAGCGCTAAATTGAAGCTCAAGGCACGCTTGAAGAGCCACGACACATGCTCGCACTGCGATCTCATATAGGAAGCATCAACTCCAATATGCTTGGTGAGTTCATGCTTCACTGGATCTCGCGCAATACTGATCGCACTGATCTTTGTCGGACAAAAGTGGGCCTCAGATCGTTCTGAGACACCAAAATCTGAAGAGCCACCAGTAACCAAGTGAGCTCGGTATCAATGACGCCATAGCCCTCACTCGACTTGAAAGACTTGAGCGAAATCGTTGTTTGCTTTTTGGTCTTCCAGGCAATCAGAGAGGATCCAAGGAAAAAACAGTAGGTAGAAAGAGATCGACAATCAGAATGATCACTAGCCCAAGTCGTATCATAGTACACCTTGAGCTGTAAGGAACTGGAGCGAGAAAAGAAAAGGCGACGAGAAATGGTACCACGAAGATATCGAAGGACACGCAGAAGGTGACTATAGTGAAGCTGAGTGGGAGCCGAAACAAACTGACTTAGAATGTGAACAGGATGAGAGATGTCAGGTCGAGTGGTCCCAAGATAAACAAGACTACCAACAAGTTGACGGTAGCAAGTGAGATTCACAAGGGGCTCTCCATCAGTGAGTCGAAGGTGAACTCCAAGCTCCATGGGAGTATCCATTGTGCACTGATCAGTGAGACAAGCGTGAGCAAGGTCTTGAATGTACTTCTCCCAAGAGAGATAGTAGTCTTTAGGCGTAGAAGTGACCTCAATCCTAAGAAAATAGCGAAGTGGACCCATGTCAAACATCAAGAATTTACCACTAAGACGCTTCTTCACAAAGTCGATGTACTGAGGATCATCACCTGTGGTGATCATATCATCAACATACAGAAGAAGAAGAGTCCGACCAAGAGGAGAGGTGTGAACAAAAAAAGCAGAGAGATCACTGACGGTGAAATCGACCTCAGTGACAACAGAGGAGAAGCGCTCAAACCAGGCTCGATGAGTTTGCTTGAGACCGTAGAGAGAGCGACAAAGACGACACCATGCCGTCAGGGACAGAACACCCAGGAGGCGGCTGCATGTAGACCTCCTAACGCAGCTTGCCATTGAGAAAGACATTCTTGACGTGAAATTGACCACTGGCAAAAAGAAGCAACCGCCAGAAGGGTCCGAACAGTGGTCATGTGAGCAACAGGCGCAAAAGTCTCATCGTAGTCACGACTATGCTCCTGCTGAAAACCACGGGCCATAAGACGAACCTTGTAGCGCTCAAGAGAGTCATCGAAGCGAGTCTTAATTTTGTAAACCCACTTGCACGTGATCGGAGTAACACGAGCGGTGTAGGGAACAAGATCCCAAGTCTGGTGCACTCTAAGGCGGCAATCTCTTGACCATCGTCTGCGCCACTCCGGATGAACAACGGCTGACGGTAAGTCGTAGGCTCAACAAGAGCGTGCGCCGAAAGCCGTAACGCTTTCGGGAGGTCTGATAGTCCGACGATCACGAAGATCATACCTAGGAGGCGAGGCTGGAGCGGGACCGAGCAAGGACGAGGGAGTGAAAGGAGTAGAAGGCGCAACTGGAGGAGTAGTAAGCCGTGGACGGCGAGAGTAGTGCGGTGGGAAAGGAGATATCTCAACAGGAGAGATGGTAGAAACCTCCGGATGAAGTGAGGAAACCGAAGGAGACGGGAGAGATGGTGGCAAGGAGACTGTGGTGGAGGAGACGATTGGGACGGAGATGAGGGTGGTAAGACTGGAATAGGAGAAGGCGAAGAATTAGGAAAAGTCAAGAAGGAAAGCGACTCAGCGGAAGTAGAGCTGGTGGCAGAGGAACAAGGATAGTAAAGACAAGACTCATCAAAAGCGACGTCGCGAGAGATCCTCATTCGTCGAGCAATAGGATCATAGCAACGATAACCCTTATGCTCAGAGCTGTAGCCAAGAAAAACATACTCAACCGACTGAGCAGTCAGCTTGGTGTGCTCTCGCGGTGGAAGAAGCACGTAGCAGACACAACTGAAATAGCGTAGGTAACTGTACTGGGATGGTGAACCAGTGAGGCGCTCAAAAGGGGTGCATCCCTTGAGAGCAGAAGAGGGTTGCCGATTGATAAGAAAGACAGCGGTAGAGACAGCTTCAGCCCAAAAATAAGGTGGGACATGAGCAGTAAGCATGAGAGCACGAGCTGTCTCAAGGAGATGACAGTGTTTACGCTCAGTGACACCATTCGGAGCATAAGCACCAGGACAAGAATACTGAGGGAGAGTGCCCTGCTCAGCAAGAAAACGGCGAAGTGAAGTGGAGAGATATTCACCAGCAGAATCTGCATGAAAAATACGAATGGTCGACTCAAACTGAGTGCGAACCATGGTGGCAAATTGCTGGTAAATGGAAAGAAGTTGACTACGAGAAGACATAAGATAGAGCCAAGTGTATCTCGAATAATCATTAATAAAGATCACATAATAGGTATAACCCTCTTCCGAAGTGAAGGGAGTTGGTCCCCAAACATCAGAGTAAATCAAATCAAAAGGACGCTAAGACTCAGAATCACTAGAGGGATAAGGGAGTTGTAGCTGCTTGCCAAACTTGCAACCCGTACAATGTAAAGTAGTGTCACCAGAAACATAACCTATAACACTACTCCCGACTAGTGACGAAAGACGAGAACCACCAATGTGACCTAACCGATAGTGCCACTGGACAAAAGTGGTGGTGGAAGAAGCAGCGGAAGCCGAGACGGTGGTACTGGCTGACTGGCTGGTGGAGGAAGCGGAAGGGAGATGCAGCCAGTCGAGCTCCCAAAGACGCTGAGAATCATGGCGCCTAGTACCAGTCCCAACCAGAAGCCTCGTACGACGATCCTGAACACAACAAGAGTCAGAATCAAGAATGATACGACAGCCATGATCAGTGATCTGACCAGCTGACATAAGATGCATAGTAAGATTAGGAACATGAGATACAATAGGAATACAAAAAGATGAAGTGGAAAGAGCGCCTCATCCTACGACAGGAAGAGATGTCCCATCCGCAGTCTGAATTGTGAGAGGAAGATCAGGTGATGTCACATAGGAAATATGAGTAAAGTCTGGTGTCATGTGGAAAGAGGCACCGGAATCCAGAATCCAACGAGATGATATACCTGAAGGAGGTGGTGGTGCAGGACCAGAAGACCGAGCAGCAGAACCTGGTGTAGGAGCAGAAGCAGCAAGGCGTCGAAGCAGCATGAGCATCTCCTGGTGCGTCTGCTCCAAGGAACTCTGGCGTGAGCCTGACTGGGAGGAGCCAGCTCCCCCCCTCGAAGGGCAGCCACTATGGCGAGCCTTCCGCTTCTGGCGACAGTACTGGACAGTGTGCCCAGAACAGTCACAGTAATCACAGTGAAGGCCGATGGGAGTAGCAGCAGTAGCCACAGGGGTAGAGGTAGGCGTAAGCTCCGGTGCTGGGGTGTGAACAACCAAGACTGAAGAGGGCTACTGGAGAATCTCTGCTGTGCGAAGACGAGCCTCCTCGGCCGAATCGTGAGAGCCTCAATGTGGAGGAAGGGTTGTCTCATCAAGAATCGAGTGAGCCACCTCATACTCCGGACGAAGGCAGGTGAGGAACTCGCGGAGGCGACGAGTCTCCAAGTGAGCCTGCCGACGGACATAGCAGGTGTAGGACCAGCAGACTTCTGGCCCCGGAGAGTCAAGCTGAAGCCAAACCGTGGCAATCTTTTAGTAAGGCGTCCACGGTGGCGTCCTGCTGCTGGAGAGATCGCTCTCCCGAAGAAATGGAAGGTACAAGGCCTCGCTCTTTGGCTTGTAGTGCGGCACGAAGACGATCCCACATCTCCTTGGTCGTAGACAAACCAAGCACATCGAACGCGTGCTCGGGCTCAATGCTGGCCATCATGATGGCAGAAGCCTTAGCATCCCCATCGTTCCACACCTCATAGGTGTGGGCTGCGTCTGGTACTCTTGGCGAGCGTCCTCAAAGGCGCCAACCGCGGCCGTTGAACATCCTTAGTAGCATCGGCAAGGAAAACAGCTCGGTTGGCGGGATGGGCGAGTGGGTAAGGTCGCTCGCGGTGAGGGCCCACAGCGCCGCCCCCGCAGTGAATCCTCATATCTTTGGCGAACTTCGCGATGGTTGACGCCGTCGAAGGTGATCGGCGACTTGAACCGAGACGGTACCCGTGCATTTGAGGTTCGGAGGTGCCATCTTGGGTGATGGTCGTTGCACGCCGGAGTGACGCGATGCTATCCACAAAGACGTCGGGAAGACGTCGCCCCGGCCTCATCTGGAGCAGAGCGTCGGCAGCAGGTGTTCGGCGGCCTGCGCGCGGCGAGTTACTCGGTGGCGGCGGCCGGACCGAGTGGCGTCGGCGGCTTAGGCGGCGGCGGTCGGATCCGAGGCGGAGCGGCTCGGGGCGGCGTCGGCGGCGTCGCAGTGAGTCGCGAGTAGAGGAGCTCAGCGTCGGGCGATGTCGGGAAGGTAGAGCCAGCGGGAGACGCAATGGGTGTCTGAGCTCGGTAGCGATCTGGCTCGGCGGCACTCGAGGAAGGAGTCTGCGGGGGCGTTAGGCGGCGAGAGGGCTCGGGGAGGCGTCGAGCGACGTCAAGGGGCCTGATCCGGAAGAGAGAAGGCTTGGGAGGCGGCTGGCGACGTTGGGGAGGGGGTGGGAGCAAGGAGAGACCCGGCGGCGCCTCGGGAAACAGGACAGACGCCGCACGAAAGAAAAAGGGGAGAGGCGGCGGGAATCAAGAGTTGGGTAGGAGAAACCCTAACCCTAACCTATCTCATACCTTGTTGGGAATAAATTTGTTGTATTGCAAGGGGGCAATGGGCCTATATATACAAGTACACGCGCAGTGCAATATCTGAGAAAACACACTAAAGTAGGGAAGAATAGCACAACATATAAATACATCTAACATAAACTACTGAATTTGACTTCAGGTCATGGCCTCTATCAAGGGAGTTTCTACTAGAATAGAAGGGAAGTCATGACAATGTGTATGGCACACAAGATAATAAGTTTGAACCTGCACTGTGAATCGTAATGATGTTGCAGCCCCTTACCACCTCATACTAGAGTATCTCATGAATCTTAATTATAGAACACATGATGTTATATTAATATATGACTTGTTGCCAAGATGGAGAAATCAAGGTACCTTTTCCTCAATATTTGAATGTTTGAACTGCAAGAATTATAATGAAGCTCTTGAGCTTCTCAGCTGGCAAAATTTTTGGTCTTCATGAAGCAATGGATATAATATAATAGAACTAATGTGAATTGTGAGTCACATGAATATTGACTAATTAATTAATAGTAGGCAGTTCAATTTTACCAAATATCTTGTATCATCAACTTCTAGGCATAAACTAGTTACCGTTTCTTTTTTTTATATACTTATTTCAGAATAGAGAAATACTGATAGTGCAAATACAAATTTTGCAGGGAACATTTGGAGGATGGACTCTTGTCCTTACTGGCCAAGCCGGTGTTGGAAAATCTGTATGTCCTTCATGCTAGTATCCTCTAAATATTTTATACTCATTTTGAGGTGGACCATAAACAATTAACACAATTAATTTTTTTTAACAAATCAGTTGGATCTGAGATATTGTTTGATCCCTAGACTGCTAGACATGATATGACACAGCACGAACCCAGTGCGACATGACCTGTTGAAAATCCACATTATCTTGGATAAGAATGGACTAAATGCAGGGTTAGAAGAAATTTTAAAAGGAAAACACATTTGAGAATACTGCCCCAACTTTAAATAACATCGTGGCTACTAGTACCTGATAGGGAGGAATTCGTCTTAATGCGTAAGCTAAACCATAGAATAAATACAAGTAATTCTGAGTTGAGAACTTTGACGGTTATGTTGGTTTGTTGAAGTAATTTAGCTAGTAATTGTTGCTTACTACAGGCAACTGTCAAAGCGATTGCTGCAGAGCTTGGAGCCGACTTATGTGAGTGGACAACCCCAGTACCAACACTATGGGCTGAGCATGTTCATGCAAATTCAGGTAACCTATGTTTGTGGATGAAGTCCATGCACTTCTGTGGTATTCATGATTTAGTACCTAGTCAGCCTTCCATTTGCAACTTGCAGCACCTTTCAGTTAAATAATTTATACTTTTTCTTCAATGATTATTTGAAGGACTTAGCTATATATCCAAGTTGGAAGAGTTTGAAAACTTTGTAGAGAAGATAGGGAAATATCCATTGCTTTCTCCGACCAGCAATGGATCCCAAAGAAAGCTCACAATCATTCTGATTGATGACATCCCTGTAACAAGCGGAAATGCTTCTTTTGCAAGATTGGGAAAATGTTTAACAGGTCTAATTCAAAGTACTCAAATACCAACTGTCATTTCACTTACTCACTATCACAAAAGTGAGGCTAATGATACTGCAATGTGGAACTCCGAGGAACTTGAGTCCTTACTTCAAGGTGCCGGTGCACATAAGGTACACTTGCCTAGTATAACTGCAGATGTTGCCCAACAGCTTTGATCATCATAAGGAGTAAACAAGTTTTTGAAACTTTGGTGCATGTTTCTCATAATGAACCACCAACGTCCTTGCAGATTGCTTTCAATCCGTTAACCACAAATTCTATCAAGAAAATTCTTGTTAGAATATGCAAAGAAGAAAGCTCTGACACAACTGAAGAATTAGTGCATCAAATCGCTACATTCAGCGGAGGTGATATCAGACATGCAATAATGTCTCTTCAATACTATTGTTTTAATCCAAGAAGGCAAAATTCTCAATTGGCAACAAGTGCTACTCTGCCTGGTTTAAAGAGCCATAGCACCCTACTTCCCGGGCAGGATAGTTACGGCCTCAGCTCTGCAATACCTTCTCCATGTGGAAGAGATGAGTCACTTACATTATTTCATGCATTGGGGAAGTTTTTGCACAATAAAAGGGAAACATATGGCGATGTTGATATCGGTATGTAATGATTTTCTCATCTTCTGTACAATCCTTTTTTTTGGGTACCTTTTGGATGGATTAACT
Source organism: Hsuehochloa calcarea (assembly GCA_036346395.1). Lineage (NCBI taxonomy): Eukaryota > Viridiplantae > Streptophyta > Magnoliopsida > Poales > Poaceae > Hsuehochloa > Hsuehochloa calcarea. The sequence continues at coordinate 38,053,501 of CM070597.1, forward strand.
ATTAATTTATTATTGGATTATGGAATGCAAGGTTGTGTTTCTAAGCATCCTTGGAGGGTGGTTGTTCATCATTTATGTGTAACTGAGCTTTTGGTCTCTGAAACTTGTGATATTTCAGCTGTAGATCTGGAGTCATTTCCTCTTAAAGAAAAGCTAAGAAGAAATCCACTCAAAATGGATGCTCCAGAAAAGATTCTTTCTCATGCACACGGAAAAGTACGGACTGTTGCTGACTTTCTGTGTGAAAATGGTAAACAGTAGAAACTTTGTATTATCATAAGGAGTATCATATACTATGCACTCTGTTTGCCTGGCATGCTCTCTTATCTTATGCATGTTCTTGACTATTGAGTTTACTTGATTGTACATGGCGGACAACACTATATATTATGCTGTTATGCTTGTCCCAGCTGTCAGTTGATCCGATGCTCATTGGTGAAATTGTGATGAACATCCAAAAATACTCATGCAGATGTAGTGGGGCTCTGGACCAATTGCTGCTTTAGCTAAGCATACTGCATTTCTTTTTTATTCTTTCATGCATTACCGCCACTGTCACATATGAACAGTAATCCACGAGCCATTTGATTAGTATATTCTAATAGCCCAAATGCTAGTTTGGTGGTGCAACAATGAGGATTGTAGGGATTAAATGAATGCTTTTTTTGTACCCTGGCTCTAGCTTATTGAAGTTGGCATTCCCTCTACGAAATAGTGTGCTGATGTTTGGTGTTTTACAGTTCTTGATTTCATCGACAATGATGCTGTTGATGATGCATGGGTTGTGGTGTCATATTTGAGTGAGGCAGATTGCCTTGTTGCTGGTAGTCCATTCACATCAGCCCATTGGATGGTAAATGAATCATACGAGTCGGAAAGCATGTCACAACTTATTGCTGCATCTGTTGCAGCGCGAGGAGTTCTTTTTGGAAATGCACATCCCTCACCCTCAAGGTATCTTGCTTATCAATATGATTTTATCTGACAGGTTTCGAGCTAATAATTTTTGCTCTGATTTGGCCTAAGCAGGTGGCATACAATCCGCAGCCCGAAGGTTTGGCAAATTGAGCAGTCATTTCGATCCACAAAGGTAAATTTGACACCATACCATCTTCATGCAGCTACCTAGATTATAATTTGGAAAAATCAGTTAATCTGTGTTCTCATTCATTTTCTGCTGCCAGACAACTTTCTCATGGTTCTAAAGCCTTTTTTAGCAATGATTTTATTAGCACACACTGTAGACATCACTATATCATTTTTTTCTCCCTTGTGCAATCAATCCGTATAGAAATTCTTAAAGAGTCTCTTGAGACATTCAGATGCTCATCGTTTCAGCATATAAATACTATTTTACTGTAATGTAAATCCGTGTCGTTGAAAATTCATTGTAGTCTCTTAAACGATTTTGAGATCAGCGTGGATGTGATTATATTTCCTTTTCATTCTATTTATCTTTGTCATCCGGTATCTGATCTGCATTTTCGTTTTGTTGGGGGAAAACACAGGATCAGATTCTTAAAGAAAGATTTGATTGTTCAAGTACGTCTGGTTCCCGCAACTTCTCTGACATAGTCACCGAATTGAGACCATTTGAGAGATGGATCGGTCCTTGTAATGATATGCCCAGAAGCAACTCCTTGCATTACAACGTAGAAGGTGGCTCTTACTTGATTGATAGACTTGATGCGGAAGGAAATTACTCTGAAGAAGATGAAGATGTGATAGAAGACTGGTAAACCCATACATCCTTACACCAGATCCTGGATGGCATTAACGGATGAGATGCCAACATATGGTTCGTGGATGCTGCATTGCTCCAGGCATCGATCTGCCATAATAGCTCATTCGAGAAGTAGTTGGTTGTTTACGATGTACCATAGCTGTACTACGTTTTTTGCAAGACTGCCATTTTTTGCGTACCAAATGTGAGGTCGAAAAGGCAGCTTCAAATCATATCAATGGTCGCAGCGTCTTCATTCTTCAAGCAGCAGGTTCAGCTGATGAAGGCTTTTTTGGGGGGATCATTCAAATGCAGCTGCTGGAGACTGGAGCAGCCTAGCAGGCCATTTGCAATAGCATCGTTCTTATCAAATGTCAGGCTTAGGCCGTGCTGCATCATCATTTTCGTACCATGTCTAATCTAACTCTACAAAAATCTTTTGACATATTATGAACCAACATGTAAAGCATCAGAGCTACCTGGGCCATGCGTATTTGGCCTTCTCTGCATGTTAGTGTTGTGCAAAGCTATCCAGTGCTGTACCGCTCGCATTCATGTCTTGGATACAATCAGTTGCGCTACATGCACGGAGCACCGCAGTGCGCGTTTGGCAGCGTAGCAATTCGCCGAGCTATCCGACGAACACCAAGTCTCAGCCGCTGACTTATTTTTAGGGTATCACGCGATGCGGAGATACCGCGAGGATGTACGCGTAAAAATTATTTTATTGCTAGTCAATCCTACTCGTAAAGTTTAGGGTATCACGCGATGCGGAGATACCGCGAGGATGTACGCGTAAAAATTATTTTATTGCTAGTCAATCCTACTCGTAAAGTTTAGTCGCCTTCAAACAAAAGGAAGGGCTGAAAATAAAAACGAAACCGACACAGTACGAATTTCACATTTCCATCGCGATCTCGAGGCCATCAGCCCGCGATAGGAATGAACAAAAGGAACAGCATGGCGGCATCCCCATGACCCCATCCCATCGGCCACGATCGCCCGGATTGCTGCGTCGCGCCTCTGTGGTTCGTACTGGAACCCTCCTCGCCTGAGATCCTTCCCTTCCCGCGTGGATCGAATCGGGTTCGGGCGGCGGAGGAGGCGAACGATGTTTTGGAAGGACAGCGGCGGCCGGAGCAGCAGCAGTAGCGGCCGGGAGCAGAGCGGCGTGGCCCCCTTCGGCCAGGTGCGCGTCCTCGTCGTTGGCGATTCAGGTCTGCCCCGTGCTTCCCCTTCGTAATTCGAGTACTCGTGGAACCTCCTGATACTTGACGAATGCTATGTGAAAAATTAGACGCTCGTGTTAGTGATGATTTTGATCAATTGTGAACTGAAATGGATCGTTGTGAATTCGAGATGGGATAGTCATGTAGGCGTGGAACTTCTGTTTAGCTATGCCTGTTTGAATGCGGGGATTGGGCTAGGATTTAGGTCAGTAGTACGAATAATACTAATGGAATGGGAGTCATACCGGTAGCCTGGTACATTTGTTTGCCTTGTGGGAATCGGGATTTTCTCTCTCTAAAAAACCATCATCATATAGAGCCAGTGAAATCGCACAGAGAGTTGGAATTTTGTTTTGGCTGTCTAGTGCTCCAATGATTCATCAGGCACTTGCCTTAGGGCCTTAACGAAAATAAAAGCACCTTGGCTGGTAGTGCATTGTCTTAAGCATTGTGAGGCCTTCGTGGAGCATTGCCTCCCTTTGGCCTCGAATCTAGATCAATGTGAATCTTTGACAAGATTACTCGGAACATCCACTCGCATTCATGTGAATCTTTTCATGACCATCTGTGCAAGTATGCCGTAGTTTTTTTTTCTTCTAGGGAACAACTATTAAGTAGTTGTAACTAGCAAGGTAATTTGCGTGACTAGATTTGTTTAGAAGTTTCTATAAATGCTTGAGAATATATTTACTTATCTTATATGTTATTTTGTCATTTAAATATCCTAAACATTAGAAATACGATAGAAGCTTGAAGTGAATTACAACCCGAGAAACGTAATTGAAGTATGTGCTTTGATGGAAGAAAATTAATAAGCATAATAAGTTGTTGAGGTTCTTAGAAACTAACAACTCTCTATCATGCATAGATCATGTAGCTGTATGCCCCTATTCGTACTCTATTAGTTATTTTTTTATATCCAAATTGTATGCAGGCACATGTACTTCTATTTATTCTCAAGCAATATTGATTATGTGTACGATAAAATATCTTATTAGTTTACATGGTATAATGTATTAAAGTGCGTTCCTCAAGCATACACCGATGCACTATGGGTGACTTACCTTGAACTTATCTTCTGTAACATCCCAAATTTTAGAATGTTTTTGAAGCTTTTAAAAACAAAACCATTTGATCTTTCTTGTTTAAGTCAAAGATTAATGTGAATTTTTATAAATTAAAACAATTTAATGTGAATAATATAAACTTCAATTAAATTAAAAAGTTTTTTATTTGGGTTCCTTGTGTTCCAGAGATTTTTCTATGAATTTTTGGAATTTATTTTCTATTTCTTGAGCTCAGTTTTATTTAATCTAATTTTCTAAAATTCAAAAATCCTCTTTTCTAGATTTTTCTCTTCAGGCTGAATCCTTTTCTTTCCCGGACTTTTCTCTTTTCCCTTCTCCCTTCTCCTTTTCTTTTCTTTGTCCCGGCCCGCTTTGCTTTGGTCCACTTCCTCTTTCCTTTTCCGCGCGCAACCTAGCCCGCAACCGCCTCCCTTCCTTCACTCTTTGTCCCATGGGCTTGCCTCGTCAGCGTGCCACATCGGTGTCTTCTTCCTCCCCGACCCGGACTCGAAGTCCAGCTCCCGCATGTCAGTGCCGCTGTGATCTTTCCAAATCCTCCCATCCTAGCTCTTTAAAAGAGCACCACCCGCGTCACAATCCTTGCCCTGTCCTTCTCTCTCGAATCCCCAAAGAACCCTCACGGTCGCCATCCCCGAAGGATCGCCAAAACCGCTGTCGCCTCTTTTCTTCCCCAAACCGTAGTCACCTCTGCACCCGATCTCTCTCTCCCGTGCGTGTCGTCCCATGTTCCAAGGCTTCCTCTTTTGATCCACCACTGTCATCCTTCTTCTCCACCGCCGGTCACCGTCGCGCCGTTGTCCCTGTCCTTCTCTGTCATCCCGAGCCCCCCGTCGTGATCCTCGTGCTGCCGCCGGGCCGATGCTCACCTCCATCGCCGCAGGGGGTCATTGCTTCATCGTCTCACCGTCGTCCTTGTCGCGTCGCCACCTCCCTTGGCACCCTCTTCTCCCCGGCAACCTATTTTTGCCCTTCGCCGGAGTTTCCCCGCCGCTGCTCGCCACCGACGACATGCACTCGAACCAGTCTCGTGAACTATGGTCTACCAGTCCCATGGACTTGGTCATAGACTATGACCCACTTGTCATCCTCTAATCCTTTTTTAGATTTTTTTTAATTTGGAAATTCATAATTTCAGTAGGCCCCACCTGTCAGCCTTTAGGGTCTTCTCTTTAAATTAAATCTGACTTTTCTCTCTCTCCTTTTCCTTTCCAGCAAATCTTTTGAGAGTCTGTTCTCCTTCGTTCGAACTCCGATTCAGTCCATTCAAATCAAGTTCTTTCTTTCATAGTTGGTTTTACTATTTTTGGATTTTATTTGAATTTATTTGTGCTTCGTCTGCTGTTTTCTCTCTTGTTAGACGATCTATTTCACAGAGCAGGAGCATGAGCAAACTCTGAAGATCCAAATGTGGTAACTGAGAAAAGCCAAAGCCAATACAAGTCTTAGTCCTTTGATCATGTTGAACTTATGATTTCAAAATTATATTGTTTTATATCAAATTAAATGCTATCTTTGTATCGTTTGCTTTTGGGAATAGTTAATCACATATTTGTCATTATGCCTCCATTAAACATTTGAATACCCTGAATCGCTTGTCACCATAGAATGGTAATTATATTAATTGGACATAATTGAATCACCAACATGGGTATCATAGAGATGCTTAGTCATGCTTAGTTGCGATGGGCTCATGATCACATATACAATAATGTTAAATTTGACTTAATGAGATATGGAATTGTGGCGGGTAGCTACTACTATTAAAATTTGTGTACCATGACAAGGTATGTCATTAGTCTTGGTTGAACAAAATGATTTTCGCTCAGGTGAGCAATCGTGAAGTAAAGGGGTGCGGTTAGAACGTTGTGGGATGTGATAGACTCGCCTGAGTAACTTGTTAAGGACTTAATCTTATGCGTCATTGAACTGAACTTTATCATACTACTACATGTCCAATATGGAATGGAACTGACTAATTAATTAGCAATGTCTTAATTAAGGTTCTGTCTTGAAAGCGTGAGTTATGGGATAGACGTATACTCACAATAGTGCAAAAGGGAGGCCCTGTCTGGTCGGTATGACATTCAGTGTTGAAACCTTAGCGGACATAATTGGGTTAAGAAGGAGCTTTGTAAAGACCTTGTGATGATCACCTAGTCGCACACCTACGGAAGTGTGGTCAGATACTTTGAGTTGATTTATCTCTTGTGGGTAAAGCTGTACAACCTCTATAGAGTTAAAACTGTTTAAACAGCTGTGTCCGCGGTCATGGACGTGCTTGGGGATTTCACACGAGAGGTAAGAGTTTTTTTTATATAAAATATGTCAGAGTGTGAATGAAAAGTTCGTTTGATGAACATGATGTTCATTTGGTGAATGGGGAATTCACTTATCGGTTTGTTTAGGAAGTGAATGGGAAGTTCACTGGTTATTTCAAATCAATTCTTTATTTATTTACTATTCTTTTCAATTACGCATTTCAATACATTTACCGTATTTATCGTCAATACTGCTTTCTACAAAAGAACCATACAACTAATCCTTTGTTCAAGCCTGGCATGAATATTAATTGCATATTATTTCCTTGCGACTCGCTGAGTACTTTATGTGCTCATAACTTTAAATTTTGATGCTCAGTTGAAGAATATCAAGCTGCTCAAGAGTTCTACGGACATGAGTTTTATGAAGACTTTGTGAATTAGGATGTGTTCTCCACTCGATTGCCTGTGGGCATGTTGATTGGTTTTTCCATGTTTTTGCATTCCGCTGTAAGTGTTTATTTGTTTCTTTAGCCCCGCGTGGCAAGTTAAGTAAACATTGACCATAAGGCTCAGTTATTATTACTATTTGTTATTTTGATATCTTTTTAGTTAAATCGATATATGAATAATATTTCATTGATGTTTCCTGTGTGAGCTAGCTACTGATCTAGGACTAATTCAGAATACACAGAGGGTTTCGGATATACAAATTCGGTCTCGACATCTTCCCTCACACACCAGCTACTCCACCAAACCGTGTGGCTTCTATCTCTTCTCGTCGTCATAGCTTTTTTTTTGCTTCAACCTCCAACAATAAGATCCTGATCGATCCCTCTCAGCTGCCACCCCTTGCAACACAATACTTTACCATATAGATATATTCCACTTCTCCCCAATTATTGCTAATGCTAACCATTACAACATCAACACACATACACATGCAACCGTCGCCGATCCCAGCTGGAGACATGTGTCACGCTCTCTCCGATGACCCGAGCATATTCCCTACAACTACGACATCTCTACCCCAAGCTTGTTGCTCCTCTGCCTCTATGTGCCCACGCTTCTATTTGTACGCATGCACGATGTTATACACAAAGTTGTCAATTTCATTCCGGTTTGCCTCTTAGTATAGAATATGTCCGTACCGGTCTATTCCGGCGTACTATTCTGGACTTTAATATAGTAATATATAATTATTCATAAATATATGTGTAACTATATCCACACATAATTTCACTTGGAATCTCACTTCAAATACATAACAAAATGACATAGAGTTCAATGACTTCATAAATACAAAGGTCGTATGTAGTTAAATAATACAACACCAGTTCATAACTTCATACATTTTTACCATACTCTAGCATACTAGTCTAGCATAATTTCACTTACCAAGAAGTAGTATTGACCAGCCTTCCAAGCTAATTCAAAGGAGTGGTAACTTCAATTATGCTCAGACGGAATGACCGGAATGACCGGTATTGAGACTAGTACGGGATGGAGGCTACTGTGTGCCACTTTGGGTGCCAGTATGGCATGTTCCGGCCATTCTGGCTAGTACTGGAATGGAATTGATAAGTATGGTTATACATGCTCGACTTCCTCTTCTCTCGTGTTGGTTGCTCCTCTTCTTCAACGTTAGCCAACTCAACGTTGTAGCTTTCTCACTTACCGTGGCAACCTCCAATCTTCACTAATATCGACATGTCTACTGTAGTCGTTGTCTAACGATATAAAGAATCTTTTCGCTATCACCGGCGATGACGTGCCCCTCATCAGTGATGACACGCTCCTTATGCTCTGTACCGGAGAAGTAGTATTGGACTGGGCCTTCCGAGCTAATTCAAAGGAGTGGTAACTTCAATTATGCTCTGTACTAGAATGACCGGAATGGGCCGAAATGGACCGGAATGACCGGTATTGAGACTGGTACGGGATGGAGGCTACTGTGTGCCACTTTGGGTGCCGGTATGGCATGTTCCGCCATCCGCCGATCTTGGAATGGAATTGATAAGTATGGTTATATATGCTCGACGTCCTCTTCTCTCGTGTTGGTTGTTCCTCTTCTTCAACGTTGGCCAACTCAACGTTGTGGCTTTCTCACTTACCGTGGCAATCTCCAATCTTCACTAATATCGACATGTCTGCTGTAGTCGTTGTCTAACGATACAAAGAATCTTTTCGCTATCATCGGCGACGACGTGCCCCTCACCAGTGATGACACGCTCCTTACCACCCGATGACCCCATATTGTCCATAGCTCGTCTTCAATGCAAAGCTTCATCTCCTCTCTGACAGGGCTTCCCCCGAGTTTCTTTGGCCACTAACTTCTTCAACAACGCCGACACTCACCACTTTTCATCGTGGCCCTTGGCTCCTTAAAAAATGGACTTTCTCTTCAATGGCTCCGGCGAGCAGCATGACATTGTCGTCGTTGAACGACTAAGTTGGGCAGCATGATATTTGATGATTCACGGCGGCCCGATCTTCTGATAGGTTCGATTTGGTTCGTCGTGAGGACGTTGAAGCTTTGAGGCTTCCGACCAACAGATCGTCACCTCGCAATTCGCTACACCCTTGCGCTCGTCGTTATCGACCACGCTTGCACGCGATCGACCTTACCACGAAGGTTATTGTTCCTGCAAGCAATCGAAGCAACTCACAAGAACAAGGTAGATGCAATCTGAATTGTATTGCGGATATGGATAAAGTTTACAAGTGGGGTTCCTCAAACCGATAATCGTGAAACCGCAATTGGCGAATAATCTAAGAAAAACCGCCTCTAAACTATGGCGGCCATCGATATATATAGGGGACGTGAAGAGGTCGACCTAGGGTTGTGCGGTAGTGGGATGAAGCGTACACAACACGGACTCCGACCTCGTTACGCTTACAAAGTCTTATTAGTTTCAAAGCGGTGACGCAAAGACCTTGTGTTGCTTATTTCGGTCGAAGATCCGTCGTAGGATCGGTCCTAGGGTGGTCTTGAGGAGTCCATGCTATCTTTGGTCGTAGATTGTGTCCAACGAATCAACTAGTCGTAGGTCTTCTTGTAGTGGTCGTAGATCTTCTTGCAGTGGTCGTAGACCTTCTTGAACTGGTCATAGTCCTAGATTCCCGAGTACAAGTAAATCATCTCCATTAGGCAACATCATAGAGTTCTCAAATAATACACTCACCCTAAAAACGACTTTACGATCGATTAAGTGACGTGCTCTAGCTCTTGTCATAGGACCGTAGTTCAAAGACCCAGATCCGGAGGGTCTTGTGTCGTGCGTGTATCCGAAGGAGGATGTCCTCATCATACTCCCCTCTTGAATTGGAGTCGTCCTCGACTCAAGCTCATCTTCTTCTCCCACGTATGGTTTCAAATCTGAAATGTTAAATGTGGGACTAACCCCAAAATCTGCAGGTAATTCTAATTGATATGCATTATCATTTATCTTCTTAATTATCTTAAACGGTCCTTCAGCTCTAGGCATCAACTTTGATTTTCTTAATTCCAAAACCTATCCTTTCTCAAATGAACCCAAACTAAATCACCTGGTTCAAATTTGACAACTTTCCTACCTTTACTTTCAAAGAACCTTATACCTTTCACCATATGCTCTATATTCTCTTTAGTGGTTTCATGTAACTTGAGAATAAATGCAGCACGCTTCTTAGCATCTAGATTAATTTTTTCAGAGGTCGGTAAAGGTAGTAAATCAATAGGAGCACGAGGGTTAAAACCATACACTACCTGAAATGGACTTACCTTGGTGGTGGAGTGTACTGACCTATTGTAAGCAAACTCAATATGCGGTAAACACTCTTCCCACATCTTCAAGTTCTTCTTTAAAACACCCGCAACATGGTGGATAACGTGCGGTTGACAACCTCCGCTTGTCCATCGGTTTGGGGATGGCATGTAGTAGAGAACAGCAGCTTTGTCCCTAATTTATTCCAAAGTGATCTCCAAAAGTGGCTCAAAAACTTCGCATCACGATCCGAGACAATAGTATTGGGCATTCCATGTAAGCGAATGATTTCCCTAAAAATAAATCAGCTATGTTTGTAGCATCATCGCTCTTGTGACAAGATATAAAATGTGCCATTTTAGAAAATCGATCCACTACTACAAATATACTATCTCTCCCCCTCTTTGTCCTAGGCAATCCTAAAACAAAATCCATAGAAATATCCTCCCAATGAGCGCTAGGAATAGGAAGAGGCATATAAAGTCCATGTGGAAGGAGACGGGACTTAGCTTTGTTGCATGTAGTGCAATGAGCTACGTGCGCCGACATCACGCCTCATCTTTGGCCAAAAGAAGTGGGTGGTCAGCACATCTTCTGTCTTCTTTGCTCCAAAATGCGCCATCAAACCTCCTCCATGTGCCTCCTGTAACAACAAAAGACAAACAGAGTTAGTTGGAACGCATAGCTTGTTAGCACGATAGACCAAACCATCATTCAGCACATAGTTATTCCATGTCTTTCCTCCTTTACAATGTTCAAGCATTTCCTTAAAGTCCAAATCAGTGACATATAAACTCTTTTGTGCTCTCCTCTGATACCATTTGTGCCATCCTCGTTATAACTTTTTATTTTTATTCAAAATTTTAGTTATTTTTTATTTTTATTACATAGGAAGCAACAATAGAAACGTGTGGCCTAGAGAGCGAACCTAGTGGCTTCTTTTGTGTCTCATCCGATATCATTCGTGTCATCCTCGTTATAACGTTTATTTTTATTCAACATTTCAGTCATTTTTATCGGAGTTCATATACAAATCAAATTTCTAAATTTCTTTGGTTTATTCTAAATGTAAGTTATTTAGGGATTTTACTTTCGAATTCTATGAAAATCAAATCAGAAATTTTATTTTATTTTGTATTCAGAATTTTAGGTCTTTTCCTTGGAATTCATACTTGAATGCAATTGATGTTTTTTTCTTTAATTTATATTTTGAATTACAGTTATTTAGTGATTTTACTTTGGAATTTGTATTACAATCAATTTGCTTATTTTATTTTCATTCCTAATTTCAGTTATGTTTTGGTTGGATTTCATATACAAAGCTAATTTCCAATTACTGTTTTTGTTTTATTCCGAATTATAATTTTTGGAATTTATATCGAAATCAAATTGCCAATTTTATTTTATTTTTATTCCAAATTTTAGTTTTTTTGTTGGATTTTGTATATAAATCTAATTGCTAAATTTTGTTTTTTTATTCCAAAATATAATTATTTAGGGATTTTACTTTGGAATCCGTATGGAAATCAAATTGTTAATTTTATTTTTTTACTCTGAATTTTAGTTTTATTGTACTTGACTTGGACTCTTTTACTTAGGAACTCTTATGGAAATCAAATTACTGATTTTATTTTATTTTATATTCCAAATTTTAGTTTTATTGAATTAGAGATGGACTCTTTCTTTTAATCTAGACTGCTATAATCTGGATCCACCACGATCGATGGTGTAGATCTTTCTCTTCTTCTATCGATTAACGTGGCAATTTTTACCCATTGAGAGCGGACGTGGTAGCTCGTCTTCAATACAAAGCTTCGTCTCCTTTCTGCCAGGGCTTCCCCATCATCGAGCTTCTTTTGTCACTAAGTTTTTCAACAACGCTAACGCTCACCACTTGTCATCACGGACTTTGGCTCCTTCAACACTGGACTTTCTCTTTAATGACTCCTACGAGCAGCACAACATTGCCATCATCGCCATCGTCGTTGTTTTGGCCCTTCACTTCCTCATGGGTCAATGTCTTCTTGCAAGACAGATCGATGCCATTGCACTATTTCGTGGTCTCTTCCGACACCATTCGTGATATTGTCATTGTAACTTGTATTTTTTATTCAAAATTTCAGATTTTTTTTGTATTCCACACAAAGAAACAATAAAAACACGTGACCTTGAGAGCGAACGTGGTGGCTTGTTTTGTGTCTCGTTCGACACCATTCGTGCAATCCTCGTTATACTTTTATTTTTATTCAACATTTCAGTTATGTTTTATTAGAGTTTGTATACAAATCAAATTGCTAAATTTATTTAATTTATTCCGAATGTTAGTGATTTAGAGATTTTATTGTGGAATTTTTTATGGAAATCAAAATGCAAATTTTCTTTTATTTTTTTATTCCAATTTTCAATTCCTTTTTCTTTGAATTCGTATCCAAATCCAATTGCTAATTTTCTTTAATTTTTATTCCAAATTACAGTTATTTAGATATTTTACTTTTGAAATCATATTGAAATCAAATTGCTAATTTTATGTTTTTTTGTTGGATTTCGCATACAAATCTAATAATCAATTATTGTTTAATATTTTTTGAATTATAATTATTGGAATTTGTATCGAAATCAAATTGCTATTTTTATTTTTATTTTGAATTTTATTTCTTTGATGGATTTCGTATACAAATTTAATTCCTATTTTTTTTTTATTCCGGATTATAATTATTTAGGGATTTTACTTAGAAATTCGTATAGAAATCAAATTGCTAATTTTATTTTTTTATTCTGAATTTCAATTTTATTGTACTTTACATGGACTCTTTTACTTAGGCATTCGTATGGAAATCAAATTGCTGATTTTATTTTATTTTATTTCTATTTTCAGTTTTATTATACTTGACATGGACTATTTTCTTTAATTTAGACCGTTATAATCTGGACCCATCACGATCGACGATGTAAATCTTTCTCGTTTTTCACCGATTTACGTAGAAATTTCTAACCCTTGAGAGCGAACGTGGCTTATTTTGACTCGGCTTTAATAAGATAATAGATAGATGTCTCACTTATGTTTGTGTTTACTTGACCTGCTCTCCGTCATGATTTGGACTAAAACAAGAAGCAATGCTTAAAAAAAATTAAAAAAGTGTAGACCAAACGTGGAGCCCTTTTTTCTGAAATAAGTTCCTTTGCATTCCTCATCCTCAGAAATATTGGAAAAAAAAACATTCAATGCAACCTTTTAATCGATTTCTAATTTTTTTATCAAATCATCATACAAGTTACAATGTTAGTATGATATGGGCTACAAGTTGTAGTCTGCTCCTTGAGAATCGGTAATTAAAACGACCACACCATAACTGCATGTTGTTGTACACTGCTCAGGTGCTGGCTATAGTTCTTCAAGTGTCTACATTGTCATTATCTTTTTTTCTTCTCAGGTGTCGGGAAATCTTCATTGGTGCATCTCATTTTGAAGGGTTCTGCTATTGCTCGACCAGCCCAAACAGTAGGATGTGCGGTGGGCATTAAAGTTGGTACTCTCGTTATGCGCTTTCCTCATTTGTACCTTTTGCTATTTGTATCCACTTACATTTTTACTGTTACCATTTCAGCATGTTACTTATGGAAGTGCAGGGGGGTCATCTAATAACATTAGTAACGATGCTGAAAGGAACTTCTTTGTTGAGCTTTGGGATGTCTCAGGACATGTACGCTACAATGCTTGTCGTTCGATTTTCTACACACAAATTAATGGTAAATGCTGTGTCTCTCTTAATTACCAACGTTTTACTGTCCTGCACCTTTGTACCCATCACAGTTTGTCTTTTGGCAGTTTCTTTCTATATGAACAAGCTGGTCCACCTTAATTGTTATTCGACTCTAATAAACTGTTCACATGAGGCCTTTCTTATTATATTTTCTACTGCTAATGCTTAAACCCACAGCTTGGGCTACATGTAGCAATTCTGTGATCTGCATCCAATGGCAGCTCTTTTTTATTTGTACTTAGTGCTTCAGTTTGTTTTCCACTTTAGTCATGTCAGCTGGTGAAACCTCTTAGAGAAATTCTTGTCCTTTTCAGATCCTTAAATCAAATACTAATTATGTTTATTATCAAACCATATTACAAATACTGCATTCACCGTTTCCAAAATTATCCATCAGGTGTCATATTTGTTTATGACCTCTCTCAGAGGAAGACAAAGACAAATTTGAATAAATGGGCAGTTGAAGTTGCTGAAACGGGCACCTTTGCAGCTCCACTCGGATCTGGTGGACCAGGAGGACTTCCAGTGCCTTACCTTGTAATTGCTAATAAAGTGGATCTTGTTCCAAGAGATGGCAATAGAGTTAGCAGCGGAAGTCTTGTTGATGTTGCTCGTCAATGGGTTGAAAAGCGGGGCCTTCTTCCATGTAGTGAAGAACTTCCACTCACACAGAGCTTTCCTGGGAACTCTAGTCTCGTCTCGGTTAGATTTCTTGTTAAAATCCTCCTGTTCACATCTTGCACAACTTGCAATCCATTTTCTCTTTTGGAACAATCATGATCCATTACTTTGTAGCTTGTATTTATTGTCTGGGTAGCAGAAAGTTAATGATCCTTTTTTTGTTCCGTGTCTGCGCACTGTTACTTTCAGGCTTTCAGCTATTTCTTGCATAATAAGTTGACCTTTGATTGCAGGCTACCAAAGAAGCAAGATATGACAAAGAAGCCGTTATCAAGTTTTTCCGCATGGTATGTATAGAACTATTTCATTGATTCGTTTTCCTCATACTATCTATTTTCATCTGCTAATGCTGTTGAAATGCATCTTTCAGTTGATCAGGAGAAGATATTTTTCCAATGAGCCTTCTGCCCCAAGTCCCTGGTCTCTTACCCCGAGAGAAGATTCCATCCTTCCTGTAGAAACTCTCAAAGATGACGTTGATAGCTTCCAAAGGAAAAGGTGAGCGTGCCTAACATGAAACAAATTAACCACCCTAAAAAAACCACAAAAACATACGAACAAATGAAAAGGGAAGAACAAAGGATAGTTTCATTTGTTCATCTGAGGCATAATTGAGGCATCAATTGCAAACATGTTGCATAGTTGCACTTATGTTATACAAAATTTTGCAGCTATAGTGGTGAGGACTTTATGTATAATGGAGTAGCCCCACTGCCAGCACAGAGGAACCTCACACCGCCACCAACTCTCAATCCGCAGCAGCCGGTGTCTTCTTCAGACAACTACAGATATCACAGATTCTCCTCCCCATCGCTTACTGACATAAGCAGCAATAGAACAAGCCGAGAAGATATTAATGTATGATACAGTGGATGAGAAGCATATGCTGTCTTGGTGTTGAATTCCAGTTGTGGTATCTTGAACTGCCCGATGCCTTGCTTGAAGCATAGGGAAGGTGCCAATCTAGTTTTTTTTTACTAACCTGATCTTTATCGTATCACCAACAAGCGATTCTTTTCTTTTTTCCCCCTTCATATCTATGCTTTTGAAACATATGAGATTGGGCTTAGTAGAATACACAATATGTTGATATACTATATAGAAACAATTTATTTATTTATTTATTTTATTTCATATCAATTTATTTATAACATATGCGGTTGAGATAAGGACAATGCAGAATATGTTAATACTGCATAAGCAATTTTTTTGTGTGACATGTTCTATGAACTTGAGGAATTTGCATCCTGTTCGATCGAGAAGCTTGCTACCCAGAATGAGGCTGGATTCAAAGCGGCAGGTAGTCCGTGAAGGTGAACTCTGAACCCGTGATATCTTCAGAGATTTGAACATGAGATCGGCCCTCGATCCAGTCATTCCAGCTGCTTGAGATATCCTATGCAATTCCTGCACGCCGCGCGCTACGTAAGTCGCGCTACGCGTGTGCCGGTGGCTTGGCGCGTCGCGTACGAGGTCTTTGCGAATCGCGCGCGACGAAGCGCATGAACTTGCTTGACTCGCTGAACCAACCTCTCCGGAGTCTATCCTCGTCCTCAGAAAGCTTCCTTGCTAGCTACCGGCCGGCTACGATGCCGCATGATATGCACAGCTCGGCCCCATCGCCCTGGTTCGATCGACGTCCGCCGCTAGGGAATCGCCAAAAAAAAATAAGGGCGTACGTGGGCGCCATGCTCGACCGGCGCTGGCCGCGGGCCACCACACGACCGCGCGCCAGATCAGGCGATTCGTGACCGGAGAGGAGAGTCCAGAGACCGCGTGCCGCGGCCCGCGCGCCCAGCTTTGAGGGCGGGAGCATGGAGGGTCACGGTGCGGGTGACGACAGGCCCGCGGGAGGGTACAACCCCTACGTACGGAGCTGCTCTCGGCCGGGCATGGTGCGGTGATCATGGGCTATGGAGAGAGAAGCTGCCATGCTAAACATCAGTACATGTGTCCAACAAGTATTGCGCGCTGCAGTGCAAATACAACGATACCATACATACGTAGAACGATTTTTTTAATAATACATTTTTTCCATAGAATTACAGAAATAAATACCCATTTAATAAAACAGAACTAAATACGACCGAAGCACTTCGCACCACGTATGACCTAACTGTGCACCTCAACTAGATTCATTGTCACGACATCATACCGAGTATCATCCTTGTCATGTAGCAATGACCACTTCACCTTAGACTCGTGCTCAATCTAGTCCAAGAAGCATTTCACCTGTCTGTCGGTCTTTCTCATCAAATTGGGACCATATGTGAGTAATTGGGGCAATAACTCGGGGAGACTTTCAGCGCTTGTGGCGGGCTTTTTTTGCTGCTGAATGATCTAGATCCGTCATTATGAGTTAATAGAGTGTTTTGGTGATTAATGATAAATCTAATTGCGAGACTAACAATTCTATGCTATATCTAGTGTGTAGTCTCATTTGGATATAAAGGTGAAATTCAACGAGGTATGCATTCGACTTATACTCTTATATATTGTTGCATTCTTCGGATCCAAAATATAGGAAGAACTCAACCATAAGTTTAACTCGAATATGTGCATATGTCTTCATTACACATTTGTGTATGCACACATTTAGGGGGAGTTCATGCTATATTTTTTGGTTTTATTAATATTTATCTATATTCCGTTTTTCACATATATTTGAAAACTTTACTTTGAAACATATCCGTTTGAGTATACAAAACTTGTGTAGTTTTTGTATACTTATATTTTGAGTATAAAGAACTTGTGTAGTTCTTGTATACTCATGTTGTGAGTATATAAGAACTTGTGTAGTTCTTGCATACTCATGTTGGAGTATATATAACTTGTGTAGTTAATATATACTCATGTTGTGTTACTTTTATCTAAATTCAATTTATGTGCAATTGAAATGGTTATCATCAATTACCAAAGAGGGAAAGATTGAAGTATCTTGTCCCACCATTATGAGTTAATGGTATGGTGTGGTAATTAATGATAATCATATTGTGGAACTAACATTTTTCATGAGTTGGATGAATAGGTTATGTCGATTGCATACCTCTGAAAGATCTAGACCCGCCATTATGAGTTAATGGATTGTTTTGGTGATTAATGACAAATCCAAATATGAGACTAACTCTTTTATCAAGTATTATCTTTGTGTAGTCTCATTTGGATATAAAGGTGAAACACAACGAGGTATGCAATCGACATCTCAATTTATATAATGTTGCATTTCTCGGATCCAAAATATAGGATTGAACTCAACCTTAAGTTAAACTTGAATATGTGCATATGACCTCATTATACATTTGTGTATGCACATATTTAGGGGGAGTTTTATCCTATACTTTGTGGTTTCATTAGTATTGATCCATATGCCATTTTCCACATATACTAAGGATCTTTACGTTGAAACAAAACCTTTGAGTATACAAAACTTGTGTAGTTTGTATACACTCATGTTATGAGTATATAGAACTTGTGTAGTTCTTGTATACTCATGTTAGAGTATATATAACTTGTGTAGTTTATATATGCTCATTTGTTCTCTCATTTATCATCATTAAATTTATGAGAATTTATGGTTATCATCAATTACCAAAGAGGGAAAGATTGAGGTATCTTGTCCCACCATTATGAGTTAATGGTATGGTGTGGTAATTAATGATGATCACATTGTGGAACTAACATTTTCGATGAGTTGGATATACAGGTTATGTTCCAGGATGATGAAGACTTGGGATGATCATGAGTTGATCATCAAGTCAAGAGCTTGGTGTAAATGATGCATCATGAGTTGATGCTTATCAAGAAGAGATGATCATGAGTTGATCATCAAGACAAGAGAAGACACATCATGTGTTGATGGAGGTCAAGTGAAGGATTGCATCATGTGTTGATGCATGTGAAGACTGGATGGAGAAATCATCATGTGTTGATGATGTTCAAGACAAGATCCCAAGTGAAGAAATCATCATGAGTTGATGATTGTCAAAGTCAAGGACCCGGACTTGAAGTGTTGATGTGCGCCATCAATCTTCAAGAAGATGCAAGGCAAAGGTATGACTAGCTAGGGCTAAGGATGTGTTCCTAGTCTTTACCGGTCTCGGTGTTTGGTTGATAGACCGGATTGCTAGTATAGGTTTGCCGTACTATTAAGAGGGATCTTGACTAGTAGTTTGAGTTAGTCATGTGTTGATAGCTCATTATATTTGCTCTAGCTCATCTATGCATGGAGCTATTATTTGCGAATGTGTTTTGCAAATAGCCGATGCTCATGCATTCAACCCTTGTAGCATGTGACTTAAGTTTGCAAATGCGTTTTGCAAATGGTGAAAGTCCATGTACCTTTTTCCTTGTGGTATGATTCCAAAAGTTGGCAAATGTGTTTTGCAACTTGTTGGGAATCTTGCTTGTGACTCTTGTTGGCATGGCTTGTCAATTAGCAAATGTGTTTTGCAATTGAAGTTGTTGAAAAAGCCATTTCTGATTTCTGTCAGAAAATCGGAAGTTTCGGCGGCTTAACGGCGGAAGTTCCGCACCCCGGACTGTCCGATTTTCCGCGGCTTGATTTTTCCAGAGAGCGGCCGGTTTAGGGACTTAGCCGATTTTCCAAGTGCGGAAGTTCCGGAGTGTAACTAGCGGAACTTCCGATTAATCGGTTGTTCAAACCCGCGGTTGGTTTTTCCAGAGAAGCACCATTTTGGGGACTTAGCCAAAATTCAATGTGCGGTAGTTCCGCTATGTGTTGAGCGGAACTTCCGAAGAATCGGAACTTCCGATATTTAGTTGGCGGTAGTTCCGCACTAAAAATCAAACGGCTAGTTTCTCGTCGACATAGCCGCTATGGTGCCTTTTCTTCTCATGCGGTAGTTCCGCCTTTGCACTGCGGAACTTCCGATTACCCCGATTTTTCAGGGTTTATCTCCCAACGGCTAGTTTTTGTGTGTGGGCTATATATAGCCACCTTGGCCGTTGGGAGAGGTTGTCAGTGCTATTGTTAAGTGATACACTCATTCTTTGAGCTAAGAGCAAGCCTCTATTCTCTTTTGTGCATGTGTTGCACTTGGTGAGATTAGAGAGTAAACCCTAAGTGCATGTGTTGCCTTAGGTAGTGGATTGTGTATCCACGTGAGCGTTGACACTTGATTAGTTCAAGTGAAAGTTCGGATTTGTTACTCTTGGTGTTTGCCGACACCTAGACGGCGTGGAGGCGTCGTGCGCGGTGATCTTCTCAAGAAGCTTGTGAGAAGACCCGGCGTGTTTGTGAGTGGTTTGGTGCTCGCCATCTCCGGAGTGGAGGAAGAGCAACCATAGTTGAGCGAGGTGTTGGTTCGGTTTGGAACCGGTCCAAGTGTTGGACTTACCTCGGAGGTGTGTGCTCATTTGAGGAGCCGGTCCAACGCGGGTTGGGCTTACCTCAACGTGGATTAGGGGAGACCGGCAAGTCTCCGAACACCACGGTAAAACATAATCGTGTCATCTTGTGTTTACTTGTGCTTTACTTTGAGCAATTTACATTCTTGCTTTAATTGCTTATATATCTTGTATGATTGCTCACTTTGTATTGTGTTCATATTGTCGGTGCACTTAGTTGAGCCTAGTTGATTTAGGTTTTAATTGTGCAAAACCAATTCGCTATTAGCTTCCGCATTTATATATTGGTTTAGCCCGATAGATTTTTAAAACCGCCTATTCACCCCCCTCTAGTCGGCCACCTCGATCTTACAAGTGGTATCAGAGCTTGGTCTCTCATTTATTAGACTTAACCGTCTAGAGAGTAAAGGATGGCAACTAGAGATTTAGTGCACCTAGGTGAAGCACCTCTATTTGATGGCACAAATTATGCTCAATGGAAAATCCGCATGTCTTGTTATTTTAGGGCCATGAGTCCAAAAATATGGCGGATTATAGATGAAGGCTTTTCTCCTCCATTGGATTATTTTGCTCCAACCATTGAGGAAGAGAAATGCTTACATCTCGACGCTCAAGCTACTAACGCCTTATTTAGTGCTTTGAGCGTAGATATATTTGACAAGGTATGCAATCTCAAGAACGCTCATGAGATGTGGACATATATTCAAGATCAATATGAATTGTCCACTTCCACTAGTGACGATTGCACACAAGAATGGATGTCGGAAGAAGAATGCTCAACTTCAAGCTCCGACAACGAAAATGAGGACTTCTCAACTCCATCCTCATCAACTCAATGTTTTATGGCCAAAGGTAATAATGAGGTAAATGATAACGATGAGCCTTCATATGATGAGTTGATGGATATGCTAGAAGAGCTAAATGAATATTTAGGAAAGGAGAAATTAAGATTCAAAGTTTTGAAGAAAGAATATGTCTCTCTTCAAAATAATTATGATGTTTTAAAAGATGAACATGAAGCTCTCCTCCTAAATAATCAAAATAGCTCTAAGGTGGATATAGGCATTGAATGTAATTTATTAGATAATTTGCCATGTATAGCTTCTATCTCATGCATTTCATCCAAGGCTAATGTATCCACCTCATGTGAGGATTTAATTGATATGCCTTGTTGCTCCAAAATAGATGCTCATATTTCCTCCATATCTTGCAATACTAACATTGTAGAGGAAAACAATGAGCTCAAGGCCCAAGTCAAAAATTTGAAGAATGACTTGGAAAGAAGCCAAAAGGGAAAGGCCACTCTCGACGATATATTAAGCAAGCAAAGACGCTTGCAAGATAAGAGTGGAATTGGCTTCACTCCTAAGAAAAAGGAGACAAGCAAGACAAGGCACAACGCAAGGCACACGAAGAATATCAAGTGCCATGGATGCAAAGGAAAGGGCCACTTCGCCTCGGTGTGTCCTAACAAGGTGAATGACAAGCAATTGTCATCAAAGAAGAGGCGAACCGGCAAGGAGCAAGTAAAGAAGATAAAAGATGAATACAAACTTCGAACTTGCTACAATTGCCGGGAAAAGGGACATATGAGTAAGGATTGTCCCAAAGGTATCACTCCTAAGCCCATTATTTATAATGATCAATATTTGCTTAGGAAGGATATTAATGGCAATGTGTTTGCTAGAATAGTTAGTTCACATAAAACTAATGCTAGGGCCATTTGGGTGCCCAAATCCATTGTGACTAACATTCGTGGACCCAACCTAGTTTTGGGTACCAAAATGCGCTTTAATGCTTAATAGGTACTTGGAAAGGCATTGGAGGCTTGGCTTATTCATATAAAGATGGATTTCATCATATATCAAAATTGGAGCCAAGCTTGAGGATTATCACTTCATATCAAGAACCAATGCCCTTACGGTAACAAGTACTTACATTAAAGTATCTAGCCCCTTATGCCTTGTGTAGGTTGCATTTCATGAAAATCATTTTTTTTTAAAAAAGGGTGTTCTTGCTCTATGTTCATAATGTTCATTATTAATATCTTGAGCAAGTTGTAGTGGCACATTAAGGGGGAGTGCTAAATCATAGTCATGAATTTCACATCCCTAAGTGTGCCCAAATAAATTAAGTGCTAGTATTGTTTTTCAAAAATAAGCCTTTTAGCCAAAAGTCAAAAATTTCATAATTATTAGTATTTCTTTGAAAAACTAGTTGCAAAAGGTATACAAATGCTTTTCAAAGATTTACCAAAGGTTTTGGCTTTAGAAAACCTATTTTAAGTGAAAATGAGTTTCTAGCCAAAATCCTACATTATAGTATCTTGTTTTTGACCAAAACTAGATTTTTGTGTAAAATCTATTCTAAAAGGAATTTGAAAATCTTGACAAAAGAAAAATCCTAGAGTTGGTTATTCTAAACATTTTTGGTATTCAAAAGATTTCCAAAAGACCAACCTAGAAAAGGTTATTTGATTTTGAAATTCGTCCAAAATCCTACTTTGACCTAAGTGGTCACTTTCTAGCACTTAAGTGAGTTTTTCCATATGAACCAAAAATTTTCATATGAAAGGGTTCAAAATGGTATTTATGACTCATACACAAAATTGGATACTTTAAAATCAACAAAATGTTTTCTTTGAGTTGTTTTGATTAATTTCATGAAAATGAGGCTTCATTTGCAAAATCAAAACTAAATTCATAAAAATTATTTTCTTGGATAGACATTAGTCTTTTTAATGTACAATGATCCTGAATGATATTTATTTGAGTGCAAAACTAGGGATCATTTGCATAAAAATTAAATTCCAAGATCTTTCCTGGTGTCAGATAATCTAACTTCCGCCTTTCTAGCGCGGAACTTCGCTTTTTCTAACTTCCATGTTGAATTGCGGAGCTTCCGTTTTCAGCTCTCTTCCGAAGCGTCAGGAAAATCGGAGCTTCCGGCACTCCACGCGCGGAACTTCCGCTGTCCGGAACTTCCGCTTTTGAAGTGCGGAACTTCCGCTTTCCGGTAGCTGAGAAGCATTTATTGCCTGCGGTTCCTCCGGTTTATTTACCTCTTCAGCCGCCGGCTATCTTCTCCCGAAGGCCTCCTCTTCTCTCCAAAACTCTACCAAAGAACTTTGATCTTTTCTTCGATTTCTCTTCAATCTCGACCGATCAATCTTTTCCCCAGGGTTCAATCACTCCCTTGATCAAGGTATTTCCAATTCCTTTCTTGGATTTTCACCTCTTATGAACCCTAGGTCAAGATTTTGGGGAAAGTCAAATGTAGATGAAATCTGTAGTAGATTCTTGGGCAAACTAGTTTATTCAGTATTGTATGATGTTTATGCATCGATTCCATGGACTCAATCCATCAAAATACTGAAAAATCAAAATTTCTCATTGCCCTAGAGTCGGCTCAGGATAATCGGAACTTCCGCCGTTGAAAAGCGCGGAACTTCCGCTTGCGGTAGTTCCGGCGTTGAACCTGCGGAGCTTCCGATTGTCCTGACAGAAACAGAAAATCACATTTCCATTTGATTCAACCTTTGACACTTCATCCATTATTGTTCTTGAAGATGCCTAGGATGAAGGTCTCTGTCCCGAAGAGCTATTCGGATGCCGGCGCATCTTCTTCAAGAAATGAGGAAGAAAGTGAGGATCAAAGAGAGTCATCTGAAAATTCAGAAAGTGAAGAAAGTGCATCAGAAGAAGGGTCAGAATCTGATGAGGAGTTAGGTGAACCGGAAGAAATGGAAATTGATCTTAAGTCACTCACATCAGACGATTACACGCTTCTTCGGATTAAAGATCAATACTCACTTCCTGGAAACTGTGATGACCCTCGATTTCATACCAAGTTTCAAAGACAAGTCTATGATCTTTTCTATGGACCAAACAAACCCTTTGCTGATCACAAGTATGTTAATTGGTCCTACCTCAACGGGCTTGACAAATATGAGGGTACCTACAGGCTCTTTCAGCGAGCTGGGATTCATAACTTTGTGGCGATAAAATGCAATTACAGTGATGAGATCATCCGACAGTTCTATGCCACAGTGTGCATTCCCCCTGACTTTTCTCAGCTCACTTGGATGACAGGGACAGTGAGATATTCTTGCACAAAGCGTGCTTTTGAAAATGCAATCAATATCCAATCAAGCGAATATGAGCAAATCTATGATGGAACAGCTCCTCTTTCACTTGGATGAATTCTATGACACTACGTAGATTTATCCTCGTAAGATAACAGACTTCTTCCTATTCCCACTTGGTAAATAGGATCATTAATCATACCATGTTACCAAAGAGCGGGAATTATGATGCCATTAGAGGACATGTCTGGAATATATTGGAATGCATCATGCATGGAAGAAAGTTTGATGTAGTGGATGTCATCATAAGGGAGATAGCAGGAACAAAGAATGATCGAGTCAAACGGATAAACTTTGCACCTTATATTATGGCTTTGATCATTCGTCAGACTGGTTATAATGGAGCTTTACCTTCAGCGCATAAAGCCTATAAACCAAGAGAAGGTCCTCCAATTCCTGCCAATCTTAGGCGTGCTCCAGCAGAAGAACCTGAAGCTGCACCTCCTGCTGCTGCTGCTGTTCCTCCACAAGGTCAAGCCACTATGGATCAGATTTATGCCACCTTGTTGGAGATGAGGGCATCCCAGGATACCTTCCAGGCAGCGACCACTTCTAGACTGGATGCGTTTGAGGCAGCCACTTTTTCCAGACTGGATGCTTTCAAGGAGGCGACCACTTCGTGCTCGACGCCCACACCGCCAGGCCTTGACGCTTTCACCCAGATTCAGAGCGCTTTCGCCACTGCTCGTTTTGGACGGCATCGCCTTCGCTCTCCTCCCGTGGTCCTCCCGCCGATCATCCTGTTGCTCCTCCAGTCGATCATCCTCAAGACCCTCCTGCTGAGCAGTAGCCATTTGTTCTATTTAGGTCTTTAGACCTGGTACTAAAAAAATTGTAATATCTTTTATGACTACTTGGTTGTATGACTCTCATTTTGGCTATGCTATCTTTTGCTACTTTGTGTGAGAACATGTCTTTTATGTCATGATTTATGTTTGCATGAGATGTGGATGAGATGTGATTTTGAATAAATATATTTGTGGTTGATTATATCTTCTTGTCTCCTGTCGTGGATGTCCATTTTTACAAGAGAAATTCTGTCAAATTTTTTATGAAAATCTCTCTCAACATAGTTTGTGAAAATTGTTAAAATGAGAGATTCTCTATATTTCTTGTCAAAAAAAGGGGAGGTTAGTTACATATGTTTCAACTATCATTTCAAGTGGTTCTCAATGTTTTGATTTAACATGGGAGAATGTTAGGATCAATAGGTTTGTAACCTATCTTTGTTTCTCCTCTCATATCTTGAGAACAAAATTCCCTTCCTTGGTCATATAAGTTCAATTCATACTTTTTGTGACCAACCTTAATTTTTTGCAAGTGGTATCGATTTGCAAAGGCTCCCTTGGCTAAGAATTATTTTGTGTTTTTTGGGTGATTCATGCCAAAAGGGGGAGAATGTGTTTATCAATATTCTTCATTTGGATGTTTGATTTGTTTAGACATGCCAAAAGAGGGAAAATATATGCATTAGCTGTGTAAGGGGGAAAATGTTTTCATATGCATTTTGTTTAATGCTTTATGTTTCACATCATATGATGCATAGACATAGTTCATTAGTTTAAATTCTTTTCTTATGTCTATGAATATCCAAATGTTGTTATTGATAATGGATTTGTCATCAATCACCAAAAAGGGGGAGATTGAAAGATCTAGACCCGCCATTATGAGTTAATGGATTGTTTTGGTGATTAATGACAAATCCAAATATGAGACTAACTCTTTTATCAAGTATTATCTTTGTGTAGTCTCATTTGGATATAAAGGTGAAACACAACGAGGTATGCAATCGACATCTCAATTTATATAATGTTGCATTTCTCGGATCCAAAATATAGGATTGAACTCAACCTTAAGTTAAACTTGAATATGTGCATATGACCTCATTACACATTTGTGTATGCACACATTTAGGGGGAGTTTTATCCTATACTTTGTGGTTTCATTAGTATTGATCCATATGCCATTTTCCACATATACTAAGGATCTTTACGTTGAAACAAAACCTTTGAGTATACAAAACTTGTGTAGTTTGTATACACTCATGTTATGAGTATATAGAACTTGTGTAGTTCTTGTATTCTCATGTTAGAGTATATATAACTTGTGTAGTTTATATATGCTCATTTGTTCTCTCATTTATCATCATTAAATTTATGAGAATTTAAGTGGTTATCATCAATTACCAAAGAGGGAAAGATTGAGGTATCTTGTCCCACCATTATGAGTTAATGGTATGGTGTGGTAATTAATGATGATCACATTGTGGAACTAACATTTTCGATGAGTTGGATATACAGGTTATGTTCCAGGATGATGAAGACTTAGGATGATCATGAGTTGATCATCAAGTCAAGAGCTTGGTGTAAATGATGCATCATGAGTTGATGCTTATCAAGAAGAGATGATCATGAGTTGATCATCAAGACAAGAGAAGACCCATCATGTGTTGATGGAGGTCAAGTGAAGGATTGCATCATGTGTTGATGCATGTGAAGACTCGGGATGGAGAAATCATCATGTGTTGATGATGTTCAAGACAAGATCCCGAAGTGAAGAAATCATCATGAGTTGATGATTGTCAAAATCAAGGACCCGGACTTGAAGTGTTGATGTGCGTCATCAATCTTCAAGAAGATGCAAGGCAAAGGTATGACTAGCGAGGGCTAAGGATGTGTTCCTAGTCTTTTACCGGTCTCGGTGTTTGGTTGATAGACCGGATTGCTAGTATAGGTTTGCCGTACTATTAAGAGGATCTTGACTAGTAGTTTGAGTTAGTCATGTGTTGATAGCTCATTATATTTGCTCTAGCTCATCTATGCATGGAGCTATTATTTGCGAATGTGTTTTGCAAATAGCCGATGCTCATGCATTCAACCCTTGTAGCATGTGACTTAAGTTTGCAAATGCGTTTTGCAAATGGTGAAAGTCCATGTACCTTTTTCCTTGTGGTATGATTCCAAAAGTTGGCAAATGTGTTTTGCAACTTGTTGGGAATCTTGCTTGTGACTCTTGTTGGCATGGCTTGTCAATTAGCAAATGTGTTTTGCAATTGAAGTTGTTGAAAAAGCCATTTCTGATTTCTGTCAGGAAAATCGGAAGTTTCGGCGGTTTAACGGCGGAAGTTCCGCACTTTGATCGTCCGATTTTCCGCGGCTTGATTTTTCCAGAGCGGCCGGTTTAGGGACTTAGCCGATTTTCCAAGTGCGGAAGTTCCGAAGTGTAACTAGCGGAACTTCTGATTAATCGGTTGCTCCGAAAACCGGCGGTTGGTTTTTTCCAGAGAAGCACCATTTTGGGGACTTAGCCAAAATTCAATGTGCGGTAGTTCCGCTATGTGTTGAGCGGAACTTCCGAAGAATCGGAACTTCCGATATTTAGTTGGCGGTAGTTCCGCACTAAAAATCAAACGGCTAGTTTCTCGTCTGACATAGCCGTTGCGGTGCCTTTTCTCTCTCATGCGGTAGTTCCGGCCTTTGCACGGCGGAACTTCCGATTACCCTGATTTTTCAGGGGTTTATCTCCCAACGGCTAGTTTTTGTGTGTGGGCTATATATAGCCACCTTGGCCGGTTGGGAGAGGTTGCTGGTGCTATTGTTAAGTGATACACTCATTCTTTGAGCTAAGAGCAAGCCTCTATTCTCTTTTGTGCATGTGTTGCACTTGGTGAGATTAGAGAGTAAACCCTAAGTGCATGTGTTGCCTTAGGTAGTGGATTGTGTATCCACGTGAGCGTTGACACTTGATTAGTTCAAGTGAAAGTTCGGATTTGTTACTCTTGGTGTTTGCCGACACCTAGACGGCGTGGAGGCGTCGTGCGCGGTGATCTTCTCAAGAAGCTTGTGAGAAGACCCGGCGTGTTTGTGAGTGGTTTGGTGCTCGCCATCTCCGGAGTGGAGGAAGAGCAACCATAGTTGAGCGAGGTGTTGGTTAGGTTTGGAACCGGTCCAAGTGTTGGACTTACCTCGGAGGTGTGTGCTCATTTGAGGAGCCGGTCCAACGCGGGTTGGGCTTACCTCAACGTGGATTAGGGGAGACCGGCAAGTCTCCGAACACCACGGTAAAACATAATCGTGTCATCTTGTGTTTACTTGTGCTTTACTTTGAGCAATTTACATTCTTGCTTTAATTGCTTATATATCTTGTATGATTGCTCACTTTGTATTGTGTTCATATTGTCGGTGCACTTAGTTGAGCCTAGTTGATTTAGGTTTTAATTGTGCAAAACCAATTCGCTATTAGCTTCCGCATTTATATATTGGTTTAGCCCGATAGATTTTTAAAACCGCCTATTCACCCCCCTCTAGTCGGCCACCTCGATCTTACAGCATCGCCACCAACTACCCCTTGTTCATCCGCACATGCAGGCGAAGCTTTGACATAGGTCTGGGCCAGAAGGACCAAATCCCATCCGCGCTCCCTCGCCATGCTTATGTATGACTGTCATGACCTCATTCTCTTCAAATGCACTAACTCCCAATGGGTACCCTGTGGTACCCGGGTGACATATGTACTCATACTCTGATTAAATAATTCACACTGCATTGGTCCTAGGAATGGGAACGAAGAAAACCCTCACTCCCACAACAAGTCCACCAGCCTGTCCTTTAATGTGAGTACCTTGCTTACCTTAAAATTGCAGGCAAGCAAGGAAAAACTAGCTCGATCATCTGAACCATTGTTGACAAACAAGGAAAAATTAGCCCATCTAAGAAATGGCATGCTCAGAGACATGAAACATTGTTGACAAAGAAGGAACAATTAGGCCATCTAAGCAATGGCATGCTCAGAGACAACAATGAGTTCGCTGGCGCCAAGGCTATCTGGAAGTCTAAAACCCCCCACAAGATGCAAATTCTTTGCCTAGCTCGTGTTGCACCACAAGTGCCTCACAGTAGAGAATCTCCAGAGAAGAGGATGGCCTCATCCACAACGATGTGTTCTCTGCCTAATTCATCGAGAGGCCACATCTGATCTCCTACTTCATTGTTCCTACTCCCGAGCAGTTTGGCACAACATTCTTGGTTAAACAGGTTGTCCTGGATGCCGGCAGCTCCAGAAAAACTAGTGCAGGTGTAACAGCCCTTTTCACCAAAATTGAAATTCAAATTCAAAGTTCAAAATGCAAATCAAACTCCAATTAGAGCTTTGTCTTACCTGGGCTTTGGGCCCCGTTCAGCCCGATCTCCCTCCGGCCCGGCCGCTCCCAGCGCCGCCCGCACCCGCCTCACTCCGGTCTCCCGCCCCGTCCGTCGCCACTCGTGCGGGAGGTGACGTCCGCACTGGCGCCGCCGAGCTCCGCGACCGGCAGCGCCTCAGCCCGCGCCTCCGCGCCCGCCAACAGAGCCCCGAGCCCCGCAGAGCCTCGGCTGCCCCGCTCCTCCCCTCCTTCCTCCCGGCTCCCTCTATCTCCCTTGTCAGCACTGTAGCAGCGCCGCTCAAGCCGTCCCGTCGCCGCACGCATCCTCGGCCCTTGCGCCGCCTCCGCTCCTCGGCAACGACTCCTTCCTCCGCATCTTCGTCTTCTCCTCTCCCCCACCTCGCCTCCTCCTTCTCGAAGCCGAGCCGCCGCTTCGTCTCCACCTCCAGTCGCTGCCTTCGTCTCCGCCACTGACTCCTTCCTCATCCCTGGCGCCGTCCGAGCTCCACCGCTCCTCCCCTCCCTTCCTCCCGCGCCGCCGCCGCCGTGCGCCTGCTCCCCTTCCCCTCCACCCCTCCCTCTCCCTTCCCCTTTCTCTCCCTCGCGCAACGGAGCCGAGGCGACGCATTCGCAGAACACGTCGTCGCTTTTAACCCACGGGCGCACCGACGCTGACAGGTGGGACACACGCTACAGTGACCTGTGCGGTTGACAGGTGGGCCCCACCGGTCACTGTTCCGTGGACTCGCGCGACCGTGCATAGACTCGGTCTACGCACTGTGCCGTGCGCCGCTGGCCACGTGTTGGCGCCAGATTTTTCTGGCTTTTTCTCATTTTGTCTCTAACTGAAAATTCTTTGTAAAACTTCAAAAATTCATAACTTTTTCATTATAACTCCAAAAATTATGAAACTTGTGCCCAAAAATTTGTAAAATCAAGACCTTTATTTTGGTACTGGTTTGGTAAATTTTGGAGTTCATCTATTCTGTGATTTGTATTTATTTAGTTTGTTTATTGTCTTTTCTTTTTCCGGTTCGCTCGCCCGAGTAGAGTTCGAAGAAGCCGGTAACCTCAACTTCGACCATGCTCAAGGATACCAAGATTCCCTCCCCTAGACCCTGACGAGTCAACACTTTGGTCATGTTGAATCTATATTTTATGCAAATTATAATCCTTTAAAATAGTAAATTGCATGCTTTAGTTTCTTTTGCAAATGTATGTTAAATGGTTCTAAGGTAGTTAAATACCAACTTGATGATTAAATAATTAGTATACCATTTTCTTGATAAATTGTGTTCCCTAACCTTTGTCACCCTAGTAATTATTTGGTAACTTACTAGTTATAGGTTGTACTTGAATGCAAAGCTAGTCCTGTTTAAGTACCGGTGTGTCAACTACCCCAAATCATTATTCTTTCATCATAACAATTGTTTTGGGTAGTCATTGGGGAGAATGACTGAAAAAGGATGAGATAATTTGTTTTCTACTTCCCAAAACCCTAAAACTTGCTAATACCCCATCAAGACGGATGGTATGTTGGAGTGTTTATGGTTGGGTACTAAGGTAGCCCAAGTTATGTTGTGATATGGATGGAATGTGGTATGAATCGTCCAGATAACTTTAAGGACTTAATCATGTGATGACATCCTATTATAAAACAGTACAACCACAAGTCTACAATGGTGTCGACCTGGCCAAATAATTTGTATCCGTCAATACGAGTTGCACCAGGTAGATGACTCACGACGCTGTAAGCCTTCGTGGCGAAGGGTCAGAGTGCACGACGAAGGTCGTTAAGAGGGCGCAAGGGGCGGTCTGGGGCAAGGGTTGACGCGGGTGTGAGAGCGTAACCCACCTCAGATGAAAAATCAGCGGGTGTAACAAGTACTGAGGGATGCATTGTAAAGGCATTGTGGTAATCTCCCCTTGATACACATGTCCAAGGAAACGTGTGATTATATCAAGTTGATTATCTCTTGTGGGTAAAGTGTACAGTCTCTGCAGAGAATCAAACTGTTCGAACAGCCGTGCCCACGGTCACGGGCGGACATGAGAACTTACAAGAGTTAGTTCTATTTCAAAAACCTTTGTGGGTGGATTGAAAGATGTGACGGGCTCATCTAGCCCGTGTGTTGGATTTTTCCCTGAGTAGCCTTACCCAGTGATGATAATAGATCGGTGTAACCACCATAAAAAATAAGTATGAGGTAGAGGTAGCCTCCCCTGACATTATTATTACACAATTATTCTCCTTTAAGAAATCATGATTTAGTCAAAATGCTAAGTGATGGGACTTTCTATTATGTGTATATACAAATGTTGCTTGGCGCAAATAAAATAACCCGAGCCATCCTTGTTAAGCCTTACATGTTAAATATTGCATCTGTTGTGTTGGTTCGGGAGCACGGTAGTTGTGCTCACCCCCGCTCTTTTCCCAAACCCCTAGATTCCGCTGATCAGGATGACTACGCATACTACGAGGATCAAGGAGTCGACGGTCCAGATCAAGGCGAGGAGTAGTGTAGACCTTAGACTTGGGCTCGCCACAATCTAGCTGACTCCGCAGGTGCCGGCGTATAACCAATATGTTGGAAATATGCCCTAGTGGCAATCATAGAGATGATGATATTTCATTATGTTCATGTTTTTGATAATATGTTATCGTGTTCCTTGAATGAATCATTTGTTATAGATCAATAAGTATGTGACTTGTTGGTGGAACTCTTTAACTTATATGATGTCATTCTAAATGTATCCCTAGTCGGAGGTCACTGGTCGAAACACCAGTGACTCTATGACTAACACATGTATTGATTGATGACCGCTAACGACTAGTGATCGGAAAAGAGTTTCTGAGTCATAACCGATTACACATGAACTTATGGGGTCGCACACTTAAAGGGCAATGGTCTGTTTTGGATGGTGATCCGAATTCGTATAGGCCACGAGTTCCTAATGGGCCTCCAGGTCGAGACCCATCATGGATGCCTATATAAAGAGGGGCGGTGGCATGGGGTAGGGAGTGCATGATCTTTGGAAGAACTCCTGAAACCCTAATGGCCACGCTTTCTCAACCACGCTGCCGGTGCTAGCACTCCAGTGCGTGGTGGTCTTTCCCCGTACGTGTGGATACCTCGGAGGTGTTGTTGCGAAGCATCAGCACTAGGATGATCCGCGACTTGTGTTGATCACCGGAGACGGAGAAGAAGTCGCGTGGTGGTACGACCACTTGAAGAAGCAGACACGCGTCGAGTACGACTACTCGAAGGAGGAGACGCGTCGCGAGTACGACTACGACTGCATTAACTCGCTACAACGACTCAACTTCCGCTACGAGTCGGCGCGTCAAGCGGTAATCTCATGATCTATTACTTACGGTGGTTCCTTGGTTGCACGGTAAAAAAAAATTTATGCTATCGTAGCCTTGCCGCGTTGCCCAACACAATATTCACCAACTCTTTGGTTAATATCAGTTGTACGTACGTAAGTCACCGTAGCCGCTCGCCTGTGAGGAGTTGCACCCTGCCCCTTGTGCTTCCATGCTTATTTTTGTACTTGATGTGATGAACTTATTTGGTCTGATCGGCTCTCTTTTGTAAACTCAACCCGACGCGGTCTATTTAACTCTTATGGTTGTAATATTATGTTTGGTTCGGTCTTCGATATGTACAAAATGATTCATCGATGTACACTGCGAGCGCTACCTACTAATCCAGGGAGTAGCGCAGGATTTTCAAAGAGAATTCTGGATTAAGAAAATCCGAGTCCAACAGCAGGACTGGTGGAGAGGAAGCTCATGGACATGGTAATCATTTTGACAATTTGGTGTCTTTGGAATGAATGCAACAACAGAGTTTTCCGTCAGAAGGGGCTGCCACCGGCCGAGTTGGTCCGTCGCATTAGAGCGGAGCTGCATCTCTGAAACCTTGCAGCAAGAGACGATAATCCGGACGGGCATTCATCTGGGTGCAAGTTTAGCCGGCTACTGTGAGTTGTATCTCTCTAGAATTAGCTTAACTAGTAATTCTGGTCGCTTAAATATGCGTTGAGCGAGTCGTGTGCCGTGTGTTTGGTGCCGCCTTCAGAGGTGATCACCGAGTTGTACTTTTGTTTGTAATGTTATTTTCCCTTTACTCTCTTAATGGAATGAGGGAGTTCTTCTGCCCCCACTTCTAAAACCACTTCTAAAAAAAAAGAGGCAAAGGTGCCTAGGCTAGCGATCTCTAATTGTTTCCTTTGATTTGAAGGCATACAATCAGTGTACCCTTTTAATAAATTTTTAACTTTTTTTTGTAGGAGTAAACTATTTGTAACCTTTTTGGTCCTTGCTAGGCAAGGCTGAGTTGGTAATTCCACATTTACTTAGTGAGCAAGAGATCCAAACATTTTTACTCATTATCCAAACATTTTTACTCATTTACTAGCAGATATACAAGCATTTTCTTACGCTATAATACTACATATACGTACTACCACTACATTATTCAATTGAGGGTTCTCCTTATGTATATGAATTAAAGGTATCATGCGCGCCCATGTCTTCGATCGGCATCATGCTCAGCATATGTATTGCTCGCTTGAGTGTTCGCGTGCGAGCTAATTGACACGTCAAATTATTTTGCTCAAATGCGCAAGAAAAACTATTGTTTTTCGTACGTTTTTAAGGTTTATCGACTCAGAACGAGAGCTTTCGCGCATGCATGGGGTGTACTCTCCCGTACACAAATTCTTCTTCAAAGAATTGAAGTTCACCGTACACGCGTTTCAAGTACCAATCGATCGATGACATGAAGCATAGATCGGTGCAGAAAACGAAATTTGAAGAAAGCAGGAAATTACCCGGCCCCTTCTATACGATCACAATTAATTTAATAGGGCATTCAACCGTTGATTTCACCCCCCGAAATACACGTCACGTGTAGTCGACGGAATATATATATAGATCACAAGAAGAAGAAAAAAAACATATATATACTTCAATATTTTGTCAAGCGCACAAAATTATATAACTTAAGTCACTTGTACATCGATCACCATATTAATCTCTTGATACAAGGTAATCCAAAAACTTGTCACCACATCAAGAATTAATATAAGAGCAATACTACGTTCATGCGTACGTACGTAAAACCCTAGATATCTACCAAACATATCCCGCACAAATAAGCTTAATTAACATCGTCTTCTTCGTCTCGACCGACCGACCCCTTTTGCACCGCAGAGCTCGCATCCATCCAACATCACATCGCGGTCACGCTACCGGACAACTCGACCGACCATAGCTCGAGCATCACAACTTTTCTTGCTGTCTTCTAATATATTTTTTTCTACTTTTATTAGCACGTATTTTTTCCCCCAATCAAAGAAATAGTAATGGAGGGAAATAATAATAGATAAGTTATAGAGACGACACACCAAGAACACGGCAGGCAGGCATGGTTCCTCCGATCCCATCCTACAGGCGGAGGAGGTGGCGGAGGCCGTCGGCGGTGGCTGCCTCCGCGTTGCAGGACGGGGCGGGCGGCGCGGCCGTGGAGGAGGAGGACGACGATGCTTTCACGACGAGGGAGAACCTGGGCAGCGGCAGGCTGCTGGGCGGCGGCGCGAGCGCGTGCAGGTGCAGTAGATCCTGGACGAAGCTCCCGGCCACCTCTTGCTCGAGGTCGTCCAGCGCCTCGGCCACCACCGGCGCGGGCGGCAGCGGCGTCGCCCGCTCCAGCGGCTTCTTCTTCTGCGCCCTCGCCGGCTCCGTCGGCGGCGGCCTTGCTGGCCTCCTCCTCCTATCCCTCTGGCGCGACGCAGCAGCCGCTGCCGGGACGGCGGTCGTTGTCGTTGCTGCCCTGCCGGTGCGTGGCGGTGGTGGAGGCGGGTAGGGGAAAGTGGCGTACTTGGTGGCGGTGGGTGGGAGCGGCAGGAGGGGTGGTTGGTTGGACGGTAGGAGAGGGAGAGAGGGCGACGTGTATATCGGAGGCCTCGTGTATGGAAGCGCGGGAGCGGAGTTCCACGCGCCACCTTTGTGAAGGTGATGGTATTGCTGGCACGTCGCAGGGAAGGAGCTGTAGGCTCCGCGCGGCGTCGCCGGTCTCGCGCCGAGCCCCGGCCGGCAGCCGCCGCCTACGGCCCTCTTCGGGAACTCGAAGCTTCCGGAAGATCGATCCAGCAGAACGTTTTCCATGATCGATCTCTAGCTAGGAGAAGGCTGTCTTTATTAGGTCTCTCGATCTATGTGGGCTTTTTTTCAAAGAAAGATAAGGTCTGAATGAGATTGACGGAGAGCGAAGGAAAAGAGAAAAGGAAGGATCAAAGTAGAAAGAACGAGTATAAGTTTTGCATGAAATTTGCAAGAAGAAACTAGATCCTTGGGAAGAAAAACAACAAGGATGCTAGGATCGGGCGATGATTATAGATCAAGAAGAGAAAAACAAGAACGAAATAAACCAGAGAGATCGAAGCTATCTATATTTGTGAAGATGTTATCTTCCTCCTCCTCAATGGAAAAGGCGCTCTATCTTAGGCAGAGAGGGAATAGCCATGCACTAAGCCCACCCTCGCCTCCGGGCTACAGCTTGCAGGGGTCCAATGCACTCTCTTTATAGAGAATGTTGAGATGGGGTTGGGTGTTGTCCTCTTGGGGAAAAAAAGGCCGGGATTCATTTGACCTCAAAACTACCGTCCCCATTTTATTGTGTATTGCTAATGGCAGGTTTGCACATGTTAATTACTATCCGTCTGGGGTGTAAAAACTTTTGTTGATGCCCCTTGAGATGATGGTATTTAATTCTTTGCCACATGTGGAGCATTATTCGGAGAATAGCATTTAAGAGCAAATGGGCCTTTTCGTAAAAGATCCTTATATTCACATTTATAGTATTGTATACATTCATTCATTCAGTAACTTGGTGCGGCTTAAGTTAGCTTCTATTCTAACAACTAGCATCGTCCATTTGTGCGGCTAGATTTGTTTTAAAGTTTGTAGTGTCAAATGATATAACTTAAATGTTTGGGAATAAATTTATGTATCTAGCTATTTAGATTTTTAAGATATCACAAATATTATAAATGACAATAAAAGCTTGAAGGAAAATACAACTTGATTAACGTAATTTAAGTATGAGCTTTGATGGAAGAAAATCTTGAGCACAATAAATTAACCACTCTCCATCATGTAGCTACATGCCCTATTTTTCTCTCCATTGGTTACTCTTTTCCAAAACATTTGCATGAACATGTGCCTCTGATAATTTCAAGAAATATGTTGATATGTGTGCAACAAATTATCTTATTAGTGCATGATATTAGATTACCTTGTCCACATATCCCACCAGCCGGTGACGTCGTGTCCCTCACCAACGATGGCACGCTCCTTGCTACGCGATGATCCTATATCGTTGATAGCTCATCTGCAATGCAAAACTTCATCTCCTCTATGTTAGGGCTTCTCATCATCGATCCTGTTTCGCCACTGACTTATTCAACAACGTCGGCGTTCACCACTCGTCGTCACAGTACATGGTTCCTTCGACTCCAGCCTTTCTCAACAACGGCTCTAGCGAGCAACACGACATTGTCCTCATTGAACAACTAAGGTGAGCAACATGAAACTATTCTTATCTTCGTCATCGTCGCCTCAGCAATTCGCTTCCTTGTGCACCAATCTCTTCTTGTAGGACTTATCAACATAACTACACTCTTCCATGGTCTCCTCCGACACCATTCGTGACATCCTCACTATAACTTAAATTTAATTTATTCAAAATTTTATTTAATCAGGGATTTTACTTTGGAATTTGTATGGAAATCAGATTGCAAATTTCTTTTATTTTTTATCCCTAGTTTAATTTTTTTTGTTGGAATTCACATACTAATCGAATTGTTATTTTTTATTTATTTGTTATACTGAATTACAGTTGTTAATGAATTTTATGTTAGAATTACTATAAAAATCAAATTGCTAATTTTATTTCATTTTATTAATTCCAAAATCAAGTTATTTCTTCTTGAAATTCGTATAATAATCCAAATGCTATTTTTTGTTTAAGTTTTATTCTGAGTTATATTTATTTAGGATTTTACTTAGGAATTTGTATGGAAATAAAATTGATAATGTTTTTTTTCTTCCAAATTTTAGTTATTTAAGTTTTTTTTACTTTGGAATTCATATGGAAACCAAATTGCAAAAACAACATTTTTTATCCTGAATTCAAATTACTTTTTGTTGAAATTCTTATTATAATCCAATTGCTAATTTCTTAAGGATTTTACTTTGGATTCTATATTGAAATCAAATTGCTTATTTTATTTTATTTTTAATTCTGAAAACCAAGATTTTTTTTGGAATTCGTATACTAATCCATTCTTTATTTTTTATTGTGAATTATATTTATTTTTGGATTTTACTTAGGAATTTAATTGAAATCAATTTTCTAATTTTATTCTTAAAATCCAAATTCCAATTATATGGGGATTTTTACTTTGGAATTTTGTATCAAAATCAAATTGCTAAATTTATTTTTTTTATTATGAAACCCAAATATTTTGTTGTTGGAATTTGTATACTAATACATTTGCTATTTTTATATTTGAAATATATTTATTTTCAAATTGATTATTTTATTTTTATTTTTTGTTCTGAATTTTAGTTATTTATGGATTTTACTCTGGAATTTGTATTAAAATCAACTTGAAAATTTTCTTTTATTCTTTATCCTGAATCTAAATGATTTTTTGTTGGAATTTGTTTACTAATATAATTGCTCATTTTCTAAAATAATTATTCATAATTATAGTTATTAGTGATTTTACTATAGAATTCGTATCAAAATCAATTTGCTAATTTTATTTTATTTGTATTATGAGTTCGTGTTATTTTTTGGTTATAATTCGTATACTAATCCAATTACTAATAATTTTGTTTAATTTTTACTCTGAATTATGTTTATCTACGGATTTTACATAGGAATTCATATCAAAAATCAAATTGCTATTTTTAATTTATTTTTTATTCTTGATTTCAGTTATTTTTGCATTGTAGTTGAGATGAACTCTTATTTCTAGATTGTAGTTGACGTGAACTCTTTTTTTTTAATCCAGACTGTTATAATCTGGACCCACCATAGTCAATGGTGTAGATCTTTTTCTTTTTTCGCTGATTAACATTGGAATTTCTATCCCTTGAGAGCGAACATGGTGGTTTCTTTTTCTATCACTTTAATAATAACAATAGGTAGATAGATAGATGTTCCTTGGCTGGCAAGCGCGACATTCTATGAAGAGCAAATCCCACCAAATATATCTTATCTTAACAGAAGGCAATAATTCGACATCTATATATCCACACCTTAGGGCACATTTGGATTGCATGTTTGGAAAAAGGAATTTTAGAGAATTTGTTTTGTTCACTGCGAAGCTCTTGGGGCTCCATGCAGGCTGCATTGTACAAAACTCTATTCATACCGCGCGGCATGCACGCATAGCAACCCAAACCCAGAGGAATCTTTCACAAAAAAGGGGACTGTCTACATAGAATTCGATTGTTTTCTCTGTAAAAAAACTGTCACATTCTGAAAGTTCATTTATAACTCCATTATACATAAATTACAGTAAATTATTTATGTAATTTTGGTTCTTGGTCACTGTAATTATTTTTGTAAGTCTTAATAACTCATATTTCCATCACATGATTCAAAATCTCACATGTACTTTGAGAGGTTGAGCAAAAATAAAGATAAAAAAATAAAATTATATACCAACAAAATATGGTAATGTGACGAAGTCGTTATGTTCCAAATAAAAAATCATAATAAATTCGGACCCAATTCAGCATATGGGAAAAGGTGCAAATCTCAAAACATATCTAACGAACAAAAAAAGTGACACTTTGGCTTCAAAAATTGTCGAAAGTTATATAGCAAATCCAAAAAAAAGAGTGCATTCTTTGCTATTTGTTCAATGGTTCTTTTAGGTTGGTGCTATTCATTAATCTCATAATTTTACTTCCAAGAGCTTGTATCAAATAATTATTCTCTTATTATTTGGAAATTATCATAAGTAATTTTTTTAAAAAAAACTCTCCTCTGCCGCTTCACGAACGCCGACGACTAAATGACAATGACAACTTTCTTGCTCCCCGCAGAAACAAACATTCATCCGTCATGCTAAACATGCTTCTACCAAATTCATAAGATGGACGTACTAGAACAGCAATTGCCTGCGTTGTTTTGAGATAGGGGGCTGTGGAATAAAATAAGAATGCAAGTGGGGGTGGGTTTGCAAAATAAAAATGCCGACAGGCACAGTTGGACCCGGCTACTGCCATCTAACAGCACTATAGGTGGTGAGCAACAATATGATATGTCTATGACAGTAGGCCCGTTAAGACCACACAGCAGCGTCGGCCCCACAGTGCAGCGGCCGCACACGCGCAAACCCATAAAGATCTTCCTTTCTGGGCGGTTTAGGTTTTCGCTGTAGCGCGAATCCGGAGGACAAGGACCAACTGCGGCTAGGCCGGCAACCGCCAAACCGACGCTGGCCGCCGGATGGGGATTTTGGCAGGTGCCGCTAAGCCACATCGGGCCGTCCGCTCGCGTGCCCCCTTCGATCCCCGCACAAGGTGACAAGGACGCGCGGAAAGCGACGCCACCTTGCTTTCCTCCTCCTCCGCCCTTACTGGGCCGCGTTGCCCCCCCAGGGGTCCACCGCCGCCTGCGCCACACGCAGATTTCCGCAGCAGCTAAGCTAGCCTTTTTTTTTTTGCCCCAAAGACTCGCGTCAAAGGGCGAACAACTTTCTATCGAGAAAACGTCGTGTAGCACGCTACCGCCGGCTGCAAAAAAAACTATGAGTCCGAGCTGCATGTTGGCACGGCGGTTCTTAATGCGTGATCTGTTGAGTGAATAATGGCCTCACAGAAGCTCACCGTTTGTTGATGGACGGAGTAAACAAATGAAATTGTTGTCATGTTGCGCTGTGCACCAAGTTCATCAAAGTTTAAGTTCTAGAATTAACACTGATATATATTAATTTTAGAAGTACACACATGCGTACGTTTGAAATCATCGTATCCACGCTCTCTGAGACCCTAAGAAAGCATATGTGTATATATAAATGATATGAGTATGGTATATGTTGAATGTATCCGCCTACCTTGAACTCTTCTAAGGAAGAAAGCAAGCGCGAACTTACGATCAAGTAGTTGGACGCAATCAATTTAATTGGCTAGGTCCGTCCTTGGATGAAAAAGTCCTTCTGTAAGAACTGTTGCGTGTGCTCAATGCCAATAGTAGGCAGCGAGATCAAATAAATGTGCACTATATGCGTCTAATCTACTAAATGAAGGTGAAGCACATTATCAAATTATGAAGTTGTTTTGTCCAAAATACAGCTAGCTAATATACGTCCTTTGTATCGACAGGGTCGCAATGGACAGTTGAATGGATAAATAAAAAAGGATTCGTTTATACAATATTCAAATGTTTTGCTAACCCAAAACAATCAAATTTTAGTTCATTATACATAAATTAAAAGAATTTATGTATGCAATTTTTATTCTCGGTCACTGTAATTATCGTCGAAAGTCTTAATAACTCGTATGTCCATCACGTGATTCAAAATCAAATATATACTTTGAGATATTTTGCAAAAACAAATACAAAAAAAGATAAAAAAATTATATACCATCAAAATACATCAATATGGTGAACTCGTTATGATCCAAAAAAATCACAATAAATTCAAACCCAATTCATCGTACGAGAAGAAGTACAAATCTCAAAGCATATCGGATGGATGAAAATTCGACTATTTTGACTAAAGAAAACAGTCGAATATTATTGAGCAAATCTCCGGAAGAAGACGA
Organism: Hsuehochloa calcarea; assembly: GCA_036346395.1. Classification (NCBI taxonomy): domain Eukaryota; kingdom Viridiplantae; phylum Streptophyta; class Magnoliopsida; order Poales; family Poaceae; genus Hsuehochloa; species Hsuehochloa calcarea. The sequence goes on from CM070597.1 coordinate 38,094,495, forward strand.
TGTTGCCGGCCAAAACATGAATCTCCAGGCAAAATTGTAAGGTCAAAAAATCGGCTGTTTTCTTATCTCAACAACAAAAAATATGCGGTAATTTTTTTAGCAATTTCCTAAAAAAAAAATACCGATGCAGGTAAAAGGAAAAGGGTGGATGGAAAATAAAACAATAAGATACCCCGACCTTATGCTAAGGACTCGTGGTTACTTACCCAAAAGGAAAAGAATATTGAAACAGTAGTGTATATCGAGTGGACGCACGTATGTACGAGCGCGTGTTATTTATAGCACTAATTCTGAAGCCCAAGCGTCTCTTACACCAGCTTTTTGGACGTACGGAGTACTAGATTTCTTTGGAGAACGTGATCGGGTGATGAGCCTTTCGGGTACGGTTCCCCTTGTGGGGAAGATCTATCGCATCTAAGCATCGTGGGAAACACGTGGGCTCACGACGAGGTGAATATCTCTTCTTCTATTCGAGGGTGGAGGGGTTGAAGATTTGCTAAGCACCGACCAAGTTGAAAAGGGAATAATGTTCAAAGTATTCCTGAGACGAAGGAAAGTTCGAGTGCAGTACTAAGGAATTAGGCGAAGAAGCAAACATATTGACAGGTTGTCCAGTGTTTGTTGTTGAATGAGTTCAATGGATGCTAGGATATATGAAGCGAGAAAAGGTTTGAGTGCACAAAGGAGAAAATCAATGCGGAGTTGGCCTTTGAAGTTTCTTTTTTTATAAAAAAAAAGAGAGGAAGCTTTGAAGCTTAACACATGGTTTTACAAGACCCTGGAAAGTATAAGTGGAAAAGTGAGGCCAAGTATAATAATTCGGTGCGACCAATTAGGCTAAGCCTACTTCATTATGAAAAGTGAAAACCCAGTGGTTAATGCTTAACCTTCCTCACCTATAGTAATGATTATTGTTAAGACTAATGAAGGTGTCTTTGCTGAAATACTATATTACTGATTTTTGGACGTGGCTTCCCTCCTCCCGTTAGGCGTGCTCATCCGCGCGTGCTCCCGAACACGTTGATGGCTAGGATTTTTCGATAGTTGCTCCCACTATCGCATCTTTCCCTTCCCTGTTATTCCCTTTCTCTCCCCGTTTTAGGCAGGCGAACGATTCCGATCTGAGCAGAGTAGAGTTTTTGGTTTGTTTAGCATGCTTTTAAAATAAAGTAGTAAAAATAACTCCTCACGAATGAAATGACAAATTAACACTTCTACTGTGCGAAAAGACCGCGGATGTTCAACCATCGTTGATCCAGAGCACTGGAGAATATGTGATGAGTTCCCAACCGATGGCAGGCGATCTGCCGCTAACTCAGTCTACACAGGTCGGCGGGCAAGCATAGCAAGAGCGTCCACAACGCAACCTGCCGCGGGCTGGGTTATCTGCGGACCGCCTATCGTGCTCTGGGTTATCGGCAAGCCGTCTGCCGCGATCTAGGTGCACGGTAGACCCTCTGTCGTGCTATTTTTATGAGATAAAGATATTATTTTGTCATTTCTTCTATGAAAAACTATTTTTGCTAGTTCACTTAAATAAGCAAAATAAAAATAAAAACTCAGCAGACCACGCCACGCATGCCGCCGTCGGGTCCTGGAGTCGTGTGGCACTGGTCAGCGGTTCTACTCGGAACCCCGTTTCACCTCACACTTTGCATCTTTCGACTGGGCCGCTGGGCGCCTCCGGTGTTCTCCGCGCGTCACCGCACGTTTGCGTCGACGAACACGAGCGGGGGTAGCGCGCGGCCGCTCAGCCATGGCTCGCCAAATTAAGCTGCTCTATGCGGACATGCGAGGCAAACAACATGCAATCGACGAGACGCGTAGAAAATTTAATTACTTGGTCCTGGTCTGATTAATCTAGCAAATTTACCTCACCGATCCTGGCCCTTGCCTTTCGGAAATCATCGAGTGCAACCTGAGCGGCGAGCGGAGCCTCACTGTTTCCCTACCTCTACTCCCGGAAGAGGGTCCTCTGCATTACAAAGGAGTATAGCAGAGAGCTACTGTTGCATACACTAGGAGTTACTTTTGGAGCGTTTGATCAACCATGCATGATTAGTATCGGAGCGGCTGTAGCGCAGCTGCTACAGTAGCAAATCTGCAAAATGTGATGCCTACGGGACACGCTACAGTCATCATAGAAGATCTGGTAAATCACTGCAGCAGGCACATTTACTTCACTAATACGGAGGATCTGAATCCGATTGGACCCTTGCTGTTTAGACGAACCATGGATCCTTCTCGCCATTGCTGTAGCTTGGAGACTCTTGGCTGCCTTAATAATGTGGAGAGAGAAAGGATATAGTAATTGTGTGGTATTGGGCCCAATGGCAGAAAGGAAATAGTAGACTGATGATCTCGCAACAGAATCCTGAACTCATGCATCTCAAACAAAAATAAAGTAGTTCACTAATAGTAGCAACAAGCAAATGAAAAGATAATCAGGAATGACTTAAAAAGTGCGTTAGAAAATATCTTCTGTTCATTTTGGACAAAGCCAGCCTCAAGTGTAAAGTACTATCAGACTATCAGTTATATCTTTTCTTAGTTTATCCGAGTGGACATATATAACACATACGCAGGTCAAACAACATAAATGGGCGGTGTTCCTTAAATCTCTTATACCCAGTTGCATTTCTTTTCTGCCAATGACGAGATCAATCAAGGTATTTAAACTCATGTTCGTCCTAATAAACAAACCGATCATCATTAGCTCCAAGCCTTTCCAAACATAGTTAATCTCTCGAACAATCTCGAAGCATATCTCCTTAGCAACCACTCCTATAAATACCAATTCTTCCATGGCGCGTACTGATCTAGAATGTTAGCTGATCAACTCTTGAGCTAGCAACCTTAATTATTGTGAGCTGTAGTAGCTAGCAACCGAAGACTAGCGGGCCGGACACCTTAGAACAATGAATACAACAGCTAATTCCGACAACTAGTATGCAGAAGTGAACCAAAGGCAGGTCCTGACGATATATATCACGTACTCACAAAAACGTGAGTAATATATATATATATATATATGAGTCTACCGTCGATGAGAGAGAGAGAGGTATGGCACATGAATGCGATTTATGGGAAAATATCGGCCGTGATCTGCAGGCAGACCGCCGAGAGCCAGAAATCCGCCGTACGCTGCACCGCCGCGCGGCAGTTGTCCCTATCGGCGAAGGAAAAGTCGGCGCGCTACTTGCGCGGATTGCACGAGAACGTCAGCTGCGCACCGCTGCTTCCGAAGAAAGTTGCGGGCCTGTCGGTTAAATTCGGCGGAAATGGTAGCCTCAGCTCGTGTTCTTCTTTTCTCTCTCGTCATCCTGAGGTGATTGAGGCCTCAGAGACTTGCATTAATTCTCCTCATATCTTATCAGGAAAAAGGAAATGCACGCGTCACAGGGACACAGCATGGCGTGCTGCGAGAAGAGTTCAAAGTACGTATCATTCTAGGCGAGCGTGCGCTGTGATTGAAGAATTAATTGCCACATTATATTACTAGTAGGTGCTTGCTCGGCCACCAGCTGTGCGTGACGTTGCGCCAGTCTCCGTCCGCTACGCCGCGCACCCAGCGAAGACGCTCGTCACCATGGCCGACAGCAAGGAGGACGACCACCATGGCTGCCATGAATCCATCAACGTACATCTCCTAATCCGCTAGCAACTGGGCACACTTGCTCTTTGATTCTCTTGTACTGCGCCATTTGTATTGGAGCTTATTGCAAATACTAGTATGGCTATCTGCAAGCATGCATACGAGCACGTATAATGGAGCACTAGCCTGCCATTCAACGGAGGGAGTAGAGGGATGGAGATTTGTATTAACTCATCTTGGACACGTACCAATATAGTTGGGAATAAGTGGGTTGAATTAGAGTGATGGTATTCATACCAACTAGCTTTTAATAGGTGCTATTGAAAAAACACCAACTAGAAAACCCAAAACGCGATATCTATTTTAGGGGGGAAAAAAATAAGTTTCTGAAACGTCATTTAAAAAGGACGGAGGGAGTACATGGAAAATGGTTGAGTAAGTAGCGACTGCACATATCAATGGCGGCAAATTAACAGGCTGTGCTCGCCTCGTGTGTCGTTATAAGTTGGTCGTAACTCAACAGTATCGTGCTTTGACTCGAGAGGCCATGCACACGCAGCACATTACAAACAGTTCCCTTCATAAAACACTATATATAATATCCTGAGGGCGAGAAAACAAGTGATGAGCTGTGACCCTTGCTGTATCGTAGAAGATAAGCTCCGGTTAATATATTTATAGGTTTTGCTCATGCACGGTTGCCTGAAAATGTAAGAAATTTTTAATCGACTTCCTCACCGTTGAATCTTGCGTTGCAATTAGTACGATTCATCATCTCTCGTGGCAGTGACAGCGGACGCTGATGGCGGCGGCCGGCGAATTAGGGCGTGAGTTCACTCATTTAGGGTTCGGGGTCACCAATGTCCCCTAGGCTTAGAGGGAGGTCAAGGTGCTGCAGACCAGCGGTGCGTTTCGGTGGCGGTGACACCACCGAAAGCAGACCGGAGTGGTTAGGAGCCAGGGGGGTGCGGCGAATTATCTGGCAGTAGTAGCCGACGGAGATTAGTAAGAGTACAGTGCAATGGCACCTTGCCAGAGAGGAGGAAGAAGGCGGCAACATAGGGACAACACGTCGGAGAGGAGGAGGAGGGGGGTGGGGGGGAGGGGAGGTAGGGTAGAGGGAGGATGAGTCGGGCGACAGCGGAGAGGTTGCTGGAGGGGATGGAGGTGGCGGCAGTGGCAATGGTAGCTAGAGTGAGGGTGGGGTGGGTAGAGTTAGAGTTGAGTTATATAGGGGTTGAGGAGATTGAGGAGAGTGGTTGGATCTAGATCCAATGGGTGAATTTTTTTTACTGAAAGTTAAGAAAATTTCAAGTAATGATGTAATAGACAACGCTTTATTTATATACATAGAGGTTATGTTGATTAATTGAAGTCAACACCTCGCTTGAGATCTTTCAATCTTAACCTCAAGTTTAACAAGAACAGAGATCTTTTTTTGCTTAGTTTCATCACCTAACTTTCATTTGACAAATCCTGCCTTCACTTCCCTGTTGGCGTTTACCATGCATCTCATGGAATAGAATAGTATAACCGGGTCAGTGTTCCGCGTTTTGTTGAGCGCCGACCATTTTATCACGTCCATATCTTCGTTTGTTCAGTTGCGACCTAAGCTAAGCCGCGCCCATTCGCAGGGAAAAAGACATGGCAGGCCTTGCCAGCTTTTTATGCCGCCCCTCTGCCCACCATTCCGGCCGTGATCTGCAAGCTCTGCTCGTGCCGTCCTGCGACAGAGTGCCCCCGACTCTCCATCGACTCCTCAGGCAATTTTTATTTTGCAGTTTGCCTATCTCTCATGAGCTCGTCGCAACTTGGGAAATGTTGTTAATTAGATGTAGAACATTGTACTTATTCCTTAAAAACTTGGAACAAAAAAACACTGCTCTATCATGTCTGTGGCCTTTTGCTGCCTGTCATGCACCGGTGCCCCTCCTGCCCACCGTATCAATGTGCAACGTCGACGGAGAATACAAAGTAGTGGAGTACCCGGAGAGGCAGCGGCCTCTACCGCTGGGGAGTGTCGCGCCATCCCCCGTCGTGCTCATAAGATAGACTAGTGTTGGATACAGATAGACTACATTAGCACACAATAAAAAAAATGTTGCATAAATAAGAAAGTCATATAAGTAAGCAGTGGCAAACACAGAACAAAAATAGAGAGGTGATCACGGAAGAAAGCGAGAATGTAAGATAAACTTAAGGTAGTGCCTGCCTAATGAACATAACAGTCTGAATGCCTATAAATACATGTGAATAGCAATATGTAGAACAAAAGTAGCTAAATTAGTGAGACAATTAAAAAATTATGAATAGTTACAAACATTGAAATGAAATTGAAGTATGGAACATACCGCAAAACCGCTAGCTATGACTAGGAGCAGGAGGCAAGTTCATTCTACGAGATTTTATCAGTTGAAAACGATCCATGATTGTTTTATCATCAATGCTTGTGAATATCTCTCGCTTAGTGTAGCTCACCATCAAGTCATTTAGCCATTCATCGAAGACTTTGTTGCGCAAGTTTGTCTTGATAATCTTCATTGCCACAAGAAGAATCAATGTTAGCTCAATGAGACGATAGACCAATGGGAAGGTTTTGTCTTTTTCAGTTTCAACCATATTTTCGGCGAGCCTTGCAAGGTCATGGCATGAACATAATTCTACACTTCTACTAACATTGAGAATATAGTTTTGAAGTTGAGTTCTTAACAATGTACGGTTTCCTATGGTGAAATCATTAGTATAAATCTCAGTCAGTCGCAAAAGCTTGTCCACATCAAACTTGGAGAATGAGTTCCTTGGATCAAGATAAGACATACATATCAATAGCTCTATAGAAACTTCATTGAAACGATGATTTATTTGACTTAGTGGCATCGATAGCCGCATAGAAGATATCAACTCTATAAAAATGTATGGCCTCGACGTGACATTCGACCCATAATTGGGGTGCTTTCATCCATATCTGGAACAATGATGCCATTTGCTTCACAAAAGATTTTTGCTCGCTTAAGCAATAACACACACCAATTATCCCTCATGTATTGCAAGTTCTCTTTCACATCCACAATCAAACCCATGGCTTGAACGATGTCCAGATCCTTACTTTAGAATTCATGTGATAATTCATTTGTAATGCCCAACAAGTCAAACATCAAATGCAATATGAACACAAATTCAAAACCTTCTATTTTTCTTATCAAATCATATTCTCCACCAGAATTAGATGGTTGATGACTGTCATCACTTACAATTTCTAGCACCTCCTCTGTTGCCTTCCACATTTCATATAAACGGGGCAAGGTTTTATGATGTGAGCCCCATCTACTATCTCTAGGTCTTGTTAGGCTAGTTTCCAAATGCAACCCCATTCTAGTGAGAATCAAACCATCTCCACCTTCTACAATAAGACTTCACGGTGTCTTTAAATCAAAGCATCCATCCTCTTGCAAGATGAACTAACAGTGTTCACTATTAGGGGAACATAATTGAAGAAATCAGCAATAGCTTTGACACTACTCGCCTCTCCTCTGCGTCCTGCCGTTGCTGTCGGTCGCGCCCCTCGTGTGCCCAGCCGCCCAGGTGAGGTTGTGAGCCTCCGAATGGGGTTAAGGATTTGGGGAGTGGGGATGGGGAATTCCGAATTTGGGAATGGGGATTTCTGGAGAGTGGGGGAATGGGTGAAAGCATCTAGGCCCCTAAAAATGGTTTTGGTAATTAATGATAATATGTGAATATGGGATTAACAAGTTTACTAAGAATGTGCAAGGTTAATTCCATTTGATGAACATGATGAAGCAAGGATGCATGCTAAAGGAAAATGTGAAGATCAACAAGGCTTAAAGTCAAGGTACAAATAGTCTAGGATCCTTTTCTATTTTACCGGTCTAAGGAGAATTGGTTGGTAGACCGGATTATAGGATAAATGCCGTACTATTAAGGGGGATCACGACTAGTAGCTTGATAGCTTATTCTTGTGCCATATGGATCAACTTAGGATCATGCATGCATTTAAAATTGGACTTGAATTTAAGTTAGAATGAATTCGATGCTTTAATTCGAATCGGATGAACCGAAGGCTTAGCAATGGTTGTACCAAGCGCGGTTGTTCCGGCATGTGAGCGGTTCAACCGTTAGCCTTTTAAATTGAAAATCGCCGATCGTCGATCTCAATCTAACGGCTCGGATCTTGTGTCTTTGGCCGGACCACTAGACAATGAGTCCATCGTGGCCTTCCACGTGTCATGATCTCGTGGTGATCGATTTCGTGGCGCGGTTGTACCGATGGCTTGAACGGTACGACCGCATCCCGTTGTTCCGATGATATTACGGCGGTTGCAAAATAACAATCGAGTGTAATCTCCTTTGAAAACCTCTTTTGAGAATCGGTTTGTATCGCGACGTATAATCGGATAAACCGCAATACGGATGTTCAAATGTATTTGGCGGTTGTAAAATTCCGCAACGTATGCAAAATCTACGGTTTAGAGACCACAATCGGACGATTCGGTGTTTGCTCATGGATGAACCGCAACTAAATCCAACGGCTATATCGCAGCATTTAATGCGTGTAACATAGCCGCATCGTGCATTGAGCGTAGCGCGGTTGTACCGATGCTAACACGCCGGTTGTTCCGATATGTATCGAACTTTCGGAACTTCTTCCCAACGGCTAGAATTGTTTGGTGGAGGCTATAAATACCTCCCCAACGCACAAGGAGATGTTACATGTGCATTGAAGATATCTCAACCCTTGTGAGCATTGTGCATTCAATTCTACTCCCAATTTACTCTTGCATTCATTGAGAGGAGATCAAGTGCATTCATCTTTAGTTGATTCATTGGCACTTGAGTAAAGTCAGCGAGGATCGTTGATCTATTCTCTTGGGGTGTTGCCGCACTCCTAGACGGCTTAGCGGTGAAGCACGGTGATCTTCTCAAGTGAAGCTTGTGAGAAGACCCGAGCAAGATTGTGAGTGGTTGGTGTTCACCATCTCCGGAGCGGAGGAAGAACAACCCAAGTGATCGAGGAAGGCTTAATTAGTGGAGCCGGCTTGGGTGATCAAGCTTCCTCAACGTGGACTAGTGAAGACCGCAAGTCTTCGATACCACGGAAAAACATCATTGTATCTTGTGGTTATTTCTTGTCTTTACAATTCGCACTTATATTTCTAGCTTGCTTATTGTGATTAAATTGCCTAGCTAGGAGCATAACTTGTTTAGACTAAGTCATTAATTGAATTGGATAATTTGTTAATTTGTTAAAAACTTTAAAACCTCCTATTCACCCCCTCTAGTCGGTTATCCTTGATCCTACAAGTGGTATCGAGCTTGGTCTCTCCGTTGTTGGACTTAACCGCCTAGGAGAGCAAGGATGGCTAGTGAGGAATGGCTTTAGGAAGGGCTCCACTCTTTGATGGCACAAATTATGCTTATTGGAAAATTAGAATGTCAATCTTTTAAGGGCCATGAGTCCAAGCACTTGGAAAATCGTAAATGATGGTTACACTATGCCTCTTAATCCACTTGAACCCACGGATCAAGACACGCGTAACTCTCATTTAGATGCCCAAGCTATGAATGCTCTCTTTGGCGCTTTGAACGCGGATGAGTTCAATAGAGTGAGCAATTTGGAAACCGCTCATGCTATTTGGACAACTCTCTCGAAATCCATGAGGGTACATCCACGGTCAAAGAAGCCAAATTGCATAGGCTTCGGATTAAATATGAGACATTCATAATGTTGCCTCATGAAAACATCAATGAGATGTATTCAAGACTCAACAACATTGTGAATGAGCTCAAAGGCCTTGGGACTAACCTTTCCGATGTTGATATTGTGCGCAAGATGCTTAGGGCTCTTCCTGACAAATATGAAACTTTGGTGACGCTCTTCATCAACTCTCCGAATTGCCAAGGATGACACCAACGGCCTTTTGGGCAATCTCATCACAAATGAGTTGTTCAAGAAGGACAAAGAAGAGTTCGTGGAGACATCCTCCTCAAAGAAGAAAATTACCGCTTTCAAGGCCAAAGCGGAATCAAGTGATGATGAGGATGAAGGAGAAGATTCCGATGAGGAGTATGCACTCCTTGTAAGAAAAATGAAGAAGTTCATGAAGAGACGCCCAATAGAAGCTACAACTTTGACAAATACAAGAAGGGACAATATTCAAGTGACAAGAAGCGTTATAGCAACATTCGATGCTATAATTGTGATGAAAAGGGCACATCTCATCTCGTTGCCCATAAAGAAGGATGACAAGGACAAGTCATTCAAGAAGAAAGAATATAATGGCAAGAAGAAGCTTTTCAAGAAGCTTCACAAGGATGGCAAGAATGAAGCTCACATTGGAGAGTGGGATTCAAATGATGAATCAAGCGACTCCGACTCCGATGAGGATGAGTATTCCAAGAAGAAGGGACTAGTTGGCATTGCTATCAAAGAAACTCCTTCACTATTCTCCACTCCTACATGCCTCATGGCAAAAGGAGATAAGGTAAAATCCATTGATAGTGATGAACCAACTTATGAAGAATTATTGGATATGCTTGATGAATTAAATGAATTTAATGGAAAAGAGAAATCAAAATTTAAAGTCTTGAAGAAAGAATATCTCTCTCTAAAAGACTCTTTTGAGGAGCTAAAGAAAGCTCATGATTCTCTCATCTTAAAGAATATTGAAAAATCTCATTCACATATTGGAATTACTTGTGATTTAATGAATGAGATGTCTAGAGTAGATATTGCTTTAAATGAAAAATCCATGTCTAGCATTTCTACTTCATGTGATGATTTACTTGCCATGCCATGTTGCTCTAGTGATGATTCAATTGCTAGTTTAGCAAATACTTGTGATCCTTTACTTATTGTTGAGAACCATGAATTAAAAGAACAAGTCAATAAACTAAGCAAAAGTTTGGAAAGATGCTTGAAGGGTAAGGCCACCTTAGACAAGCTTTTGAGTGAGCAAAGGTGCTCATTCAACAAGGAAGGTCTCGGTATGTGCCTAAGAAGGGTAAGAAGCCAAAAATAAACCCACAAGGTATGTGAGGGAAAATGGTAAGTATTGCTATAAGTGCTGGAAATAGGACATATGCAACAAAATTGTCCTAAAGGTAAAATTGCATCTTTTGGTATATATGATTCATGCTATATGCTTAGAAAGACTAAGGATGGTAAAATACTTGCTCATTTTATTGGCACTTCAATTTTAGGCGCTAAAAGAATGCTATTTGGGTGCCTAAAACCTTGGTCACTAACCTCCAAGGACCCAAACAAATTTGGGTACCTAAAAGAACTTGATTCTTGTTTTGTAGGTGAACTACAAGACCGGTGGAAAACATTGGGTGCTTGATAGTGGTTGCACTCAACACATGACCGGTGATAGAAAAATGTTCACCACATTCGAGAATGGGAAAGGAATGGACAAAATCACATTTGGTGACAATAGCAAAGGAAAGGTAATTGGATTGGGTAAAATTGCTATCTCAAATGACCTTTCCATTTCAAATGTATCTCCAGAGAATCACTAAACTTTAACTTGTTATCCGTAGCTCAAATATGTGATCTAGGACTAATTTGTTCCTTCTCTAAAGAAGGTGTTACAATTTCAAATGAAAATGATAACTCTTTAATTTTTAAAGGATTTAGATTTGGAAACCTTTATTTGGTAGATTTCACTTCAAATGATTCATGCTTAAAAACTTGTTTGATGGCAAAACCTCCTTGGGTTGGCTTTGGCATAGAAGGCTAGCTCATGTAGGAATGATTCAACTCAAAAGCTTTTCAAACATGATTTAGTTGTTGGCTTGAAAGATGTGAAGTTTGAGAAAACCGACTTTGTAGTGCATGTCAAGCGGTAAACAAGTCGCTAATTCTCACCCTTCCAAAAGTATCATGTCAACTTCTAGACCATTGGAACTCTTACATATGGATTTGTTTGGGCCAACAACCTATAAGAGTATCGGGAAATAGCTATTGTTTGGTTATTGTGGATGATTACTCTAGATATACATGGGTATTCTTCCTAGATGATAAAAGTGAAACCTCCTAATTTTCAAAAACTTTACAAAAGGGCCCAAAATGAATTTGATTTCAAAATAAAGAAAATCCAGAGTGATAATGGTTCCGAGTTCAAAAATACTAAAGTTGAAGACTTTTGTGATGAACTTGAATAAAGCACTAACTTTCCACAACCTACACCTGAACAAAATGGAGTTGTATAAAGGAAAATCGTACATTAATTGAAATGGCTAGGACAATGCTTGATGAATATAATACTTAGATAGTTTTTGGGCGAAGCAATTAACACCGCTTGTCATGCCATAAATCGTCTTTATTTACATCGCTTTTGAAAAAGACTTCCTATGAGCTTCTTGTAGGAAGAAACCGAACATCTCCTATTTTCGTCTTTGGTTGTAAATGCTATATTTTAAAGAAGGGTGTTCGCTATCAAAATTTGAAAGTAGATGTGATGTTGGTTTCTTGCTAGGTTATTCATCAAATAGTAAAGTTTATCGTGTCTTCAACAAAAACTCCGGTTTAGTTGAAGAAAAACATGATGTTCAATTTGATGAAACTAACGGCTCTCAAGAAGAGCATGAGAATTTGGATGATGTAGGCAATGAAGCTTTGAGAAGGGCAATGGAGCATATGCAAATTGGTGACATTAAGCCCAAGATGATTCATCATCCTCCACACAAGTTGAACCACCAACATCTTCTACAAACCAAGTTCAACTTGACAATAAGGAAGATGATCAACCATCTAACTTACCACCAAGAATCCACAATGCAATTGCTAAGGATCATCCAATAGACCAAATATTGGGTGATGTAAGTAAGGGTGTTCAAACTCGATCTCGTGTTGCTTCTTTTTGTGAATATTACTCTTTGTCTCTTGTATTGAGCCAAAGCATGTAGAAGAAGCACTTGAAGATCCGGATTGGGTGAATGCTATGCATGAAGAACTCAACAACTTCACCCTAATGAAGTTTGACATTGGTGGATCGACCCAAGGAACACAACGTCATTGGTACAAAATGGGTCTTTAGGAACAAGCAAGATGAAAATGGTTTGGTTGTTCAAACAAAGCAAGATTGGTAGCTCAAGGGTATTCACAAGTTGAAGGTTTGGATTTTGGTGAAACTTTTGCTCCGTAGCTAGATTAGAATCAATTCGGATATTACTTGCTTTTGCATCATGCTTTGATATTAAATTATTTCAAATGGATGTTAAAAGTGCTTTCTTAAATGGTAAAATTTCGAACTTGTATTTGTTGAACAACCTCCGGTTTTGAAGATCCTAAAATCCAAATAATGTCTATAAACTCTAAAGCGCCTATGGCCTTAAACAAGCTCCTAGAGCATGGTATGAACGACTTAGAGATTTTCTAGTCTCAAAAGGATTCAAAATTGGGAAGATTGATTCAACCTTATTTACTAAAGTTATAGATGATGATTTCTTTGTATGTCAAATTTATGTTGATGATATTATTTTGGGTCTACTAATCAAGATTTTTGCAAAGAGTTTGGTGATATGATGTCTAGGGAATTTGAAATGTCGATGATTGGAGAATTAAGCTACTTCCTTGGATTCCAAATCAAGCAACTCAAAGATGGGACCTTCGTGAGCCAAACCAAGTATGCAAAAGAATTGATCAAGAAGTTTGGTATGGAGGATGAAAACCCATCAAGACTCCCATGGCAACAAATGGTCATCTTGACTTAAATGAGGGAGGTAAATCGGTAGATTTAAAGCTTTATAGATCTATGATTGGTAGTTTGCTTTATCTTACCGCATCTAGGCCCGATATCATGTTTAGTGTTTGTATGTGTGCTCGCTTTCAAGCAAATCCAAAAGAATGTCATTTAATGGTCATTAAAAGAATTCTAAGATATTTAAAGCATTCCTCTAGCATTGGCCTTTGGTTCCCGAAAGGTGCTAAATTTGACTTAATTGGATATTCGGACCGATTATGCGGGATGCAAAGTGGATAGAAAAAGCACCTCGGTAGTTGTCAATTTTAGGAAGATCTTTAGTATCATGGTCATCCAAGAAACAAAATTCGTAGCCCTATCCACCGCCGGCCGAATATGTTTCATGGAAGTTGTTGTGCTCAATTGCTATGGATGAGGCAAACATTGATGGATTATGGAATTAAAACGATAAAATGCCTCTTTTGTGTGACAATGATAGTGCTGTGAAAATTGCTAATAATCCTGCTCAACACTCAAGAACCAAGCATATAGATATTCGCCACCATTTCTTGAGAGATCATGTGATCAAGGAGACATTGAAATTAGCCACATAAGAACCAAGACCAATTAGCGGATATTTTCACCAAGCCATTAGATGAAGGCCGCTTTGCAAATTGAGGAATGAATTAAATGTCATAGATTATTCAAACATTGTTTAAATTTTTGTTATTACAAAGCTTTTTATTTGGTGTTATTTAAATATTTTGTAAAAGAATTTCTCAAATCTCATATTAAATTCACTATAATTATAAAAACTATGTTTATATATAATCTTCAAGATATTATATGCATAATGATCCCTAAATGATGTTTTATTGAGTGTAAATCTAAGGATTATTTGCAATTATTCAAAATTCCAAAGAAATCCAGAGCTTTATCAAAATCCCAGGACAATCGGTACATCCGGAGTTATGCGAACGGTATGTCCGCAGTGCGGATCATCCGGCGTTATAATAGCGGAACGTCCGTTTTCCTTTTGACCTTATCACCCAAATGCTCGTCTGCTTTTCCTTTTCATCTCGGTCCGCGGGTTCCTCTCTCTCCAATGAAGCGCCTCTCAAAACCTCTCTCAAATCGAGTGGTTCTCTCGGTGGATCTCCAAGTCCTCGCCGATCCTTGCATTTCCAAAGCTCTCCTTCCTCAAATCTCAAGGTAAAACATCTATTGATTCGTGTTTTACCGCTTTTGGAGCACTCGGGGCAGTTTTAGGGTTTTTGATAATGCTGTTGATAACTAGCAATCTAATTGGGCAAAAGTGCTTCACTGGTGTCCTATGACCCTTGCGCATCCAGTTCTAGCACTCACTCTCTTAGATTCCATCAAAATCTCGGAAATTCTTCAACCCTAGTTTTCGGTCAGGACAATCGGACGTTCCGGTTCTTGAGGGCGGAACGACCGCAGTTCGGACGTTCCGGCCACATAACGGCGGATGATCCGATTATCCTGACAAAACCATAAATTGTCATTTCTTTCAATTCAATTCAATTCAAATCTGTTCCTTGACATCTTATAATCACTCCAATCTCAGATAGATGCCTAGAATGCGAGGAACATCCAAGAAGTCTCGTGGATCGTCAAGACAAGGGTCTTCGCACCTCAACCTCCACCGCAGGAAAAGGAAAGGAAAGAGACCACCCGTAAACCGAATCGTAAAATAGCTCGTGAAGTAAATCAATTGAGGAATCAATCCAAGAAGAAGAAGAAGAAGAGGAAGTTCCTCCAAGGACATGCAGAAGATGATGATTTGATTGATCCTCCGGGACTCCTATTGACCTACATCTTCATCACAGATGACTATGCCATCAAGCGCCATGTCAATCAATATCTTCTAAAGAATGACACATTAAATCCAAGATTCCACACAATCTTTCAAGAGCAAGTGTATGAGCAAATATATGGTAGGCACAAGAAATTTGCCGATCATAAATGGATTAATTGGTCAAATATTAATACCTTGGACAAATACAATGGAGTCTATCGACTTTTCTACAATGTGGGTCTTCATGATCTTGTGGGCATAAAATGAATTATGATGACAAGATCATTCGACGCTTTATGCCACATCGCATATGTCCCATGACTTGAAGACTTTTAGATGGTCGATCGGTGCGTAAATGTGGAAAGCACCAAAGAGGAATTTGCGAGAGTGTTGAGAATTCATCCACTCTTGGGACAAAATCTTTGAGAGTTCAAATTTACTTGTTCTGCTTGGGCGTGCATTATGACTCTTCACCAAATGCAAGTTAGGGACAATTCTTGGATTGAAGCTGTATGAGCATGATTAACGTGATAATTAATCATACTTTCTACCCTAAGAGTGGGAATTTCGATGCAAAGACGGGGCATGTTTGGAACATGATAGATCATATTGTGGAGGAGTTAAATTTGATGTAGTGGATGTTATTCTTCAAGGCATAGCCTCCTCCAAGAATGACAGAGTTAAAAGGATTTATTATGCTCCTTACATCATGGCATTGATTGTTAGAAAGATCGAGTACCGTGGTGGTTTGGGATCTACTCACAAGCCATATAAACCACGAGATGCCATTCCTCCTCAACAAGTCTCCGAGGATGCCCTCGCCGAGGTTGATGCTCCTCCCGCCGCTATGCCCGATGCAAGTGCTCTAGCGCAAGTACTTCAAAATCGCAGCCTATTATCAAGACTTTGCAGAAATAAAGGTGAACAAGTTGCCTTCGTGATGAGACTCGTCATAGGCTTACTAAGATGGCGACTATCCAAAATGACTTCTTTGATGAGACTCATAACAGACATCGCTTTGTCCGAGGGCCTAAATGACTTAGAACATTTTCTCAAGACCCTCAACGTATGTTCGCCGACCTCCTCGATCGCCCAAGGGTCCTTCTACCTCTCAAGATCTCAGATCCCGCGCCTCTGTGGTCGCCTTCTCCGATCTCGCACTCATTTCACTCCGCTCTTTGCTTCTCCCCTCTGCTCCGCCCACCAGACCAGCTTTCTTCCTCTCAGAACCCCCCTGTTTGATGCTTTTTGGTACTTTGATGCCAAAGGGGGAGAAATTGTGAAGATGTGAAGACTTAGTTTTAGGGGGAGCTATGGGCTTATGTGATTTATATGTGTTTTGTAAAACTGGTTGATTGTTGATCTATTTTGTGATGGTAATAGTTGGTAACTTTTGTTGAACTTGTGGAATGTGGTTATGTCTTATTATCTTTTTATGCAATGCAATCTGAATTATTTGACATATCTTATACTGTATTGCTTCCTCAAGTTCATAAATGCAAAAGAAACTCCGCCAAAATTTTCAATTCTTTACATATGCTTGCAAATTATTTACTATCCATATGCATTTGTTTAGGGGGAGTCTTCTTTTAATTGGATTTGACAAGAAAAATAATTCTCAAAATTTACTTATGCTCATTGCAAAGATTATTTTACCTGTCAAAAGACTTCAAAAGAATATACACTCTTAGTATATTCAAAACAACTTTTCTCACATATTAAGTGTGTTGTCATCAATTACCAAAAAGGGGGAGATTGAAAGCATCTAGGCCCCTAAAAATGGTTTTGGTAATTAATGATAATATGTGAATATGGGATTAACAAGTTTACTAAGAATGTGCAAGGTTAATTCCATTTGATGAACATGATGAAGCAAGGATGCATGCTAAAGGAAAATGTGAAGATCAACAAGGCTTAAAGTCAAGGTACAAATAGTCTAGGATCCTTTTCTATTTTACCGGTCTAAGGAGAATTGGTTGGTAGACCTGGATTATATGATAAATGCCGTACTATTAAGGGGGATCACGACTAGTAGCTTGATAGCTTATTCTTGTGCCATATGGATCAACTTAGGATCATGCATGCATTTAAAATTGGACTTGAATTTAAGTTAGAATGAATTCAGTGCTTTAATTCTGGAATCGGATGAACCGAAGGCTTAGCAGCGGTTGTACCGAAGCGCGGTTGTTCCGGCGGCATGTGAGCGGTTCAACCGTTAGCCTTTTAAATTGAAAATCGCCGATCGTCGATCTCAATCTAACGGCTCGATCTTGTGTCTTGACCGACCACTAGACAAGAGTCCATCGTGGCCTTCCACGTGTCATGATCTCGTGGTGATCTCGATTTCGTGGTGCGGTTGTACCGATGGCTTGAACGCGACCGCATCCCGTTGTTCCGATGATATTACGGCGTTGCAAAATAACAAGACGAGTGTAATCTCCTTTGAAAACCTCTTTTGAGAATCGGTACGCATCGCACGATAATCGGATAAACCGCAATACGGATGTTCAAATGTATTTGGCGGTTGTAAAATTCCGCAACGTATGCAAAATCTCGTTTAGAGACCCCAAATCGGACGATCCGGTGTTTGCTCGGATGAACCGCAACTAAATCCAACGGCTATATCGCAGCATTTAATGCGTGTAACATAGCCGTATCGCGTGCATTGAGCGTAGCGCGGTTGTACCGATGCTAACACGCCGTTGTTCCGATATGTATCGAACTTTCGAACTTCTTCCCAACGGCTAGAATTGTTTGGTGGAGGCTATAAATACCTCCCCAACCGCACAAGGGAGATGTTACAGTGCATTGAAGATATCTCAACCCTTGTGAGCATTGTGCATTCAATTCTACTCCCAATTTACTCTTGCATTCATTGAGAGGGAGATCAAGTGCATTCATCTTTAGTTGATTCATTGGCACTTGAGTAAAGTCAGCGAGGATCGCTGATCTATTCTCTTGGGGTGTTGCCGCACTCCTAGACGGCTTGGCGGTGAAGCACGGTGATCTTCTCAAGTGAAGCTTGTGAGAAGACCCGAGCAAGATTGTGAGTGGTTGGTGTTCACCATCTCCGGAGCGGAGGAAGAACAACCCAAGTGATCGAGGGAAGGCTTAATTAGTGGAGCCGGCTTGGGTGATCAAGCTTCCTCAACGTGGACTAGTGAAGACCGGCAAGTCTTCGATACCACGGGAAAAACATCATTGTATCTTGTGGTTATTTCTTGTCTTTACAATTCCGCACTTATATTTCTAGCTTGCTTATTGTGATTAAATTGCCTAGCTAGGAGCATAACTTGTTTAGACTAAGTCATTAATTGAATTGGATAATTTGTTAATTTGTTAAAAAACTTTAAAAACCTCCTATTCACCCCCCTCTAGTCGGTTATCCTTGATCCTACAATGGGGAATGGGGAATTAGGGATTTGAGGAGTGCGAAAATAGGCCCTAATATTGGATTGTGGAAAGAATGTGGTCCAAACGGCCCAAATAGGGATGGTAATTGTGCGCGATTACCTGCGTGCCCGCAGGTGAATACCCTAATGGAGGCGGGTATGAGAATCTTCCTTTACCCACGGGTATGAAAACAGGCACAATTCCTTGCCCATCGGGTAAACAGGCGTGGGCATGGGTAAGCTCCACCCGTACCTGTTTTGCCCGATTACCCGTAACCTATCGACATGTGTAAGGAACCATGTCAGTTTGTATTTTTATTTTATTTCTTGAACTTGATTAATTGTCTTGTCGAACATGATATGTGAATTGTGATGAACTTTATTAGTTGTTGAATGTGTGATGCACCATTGATGTGTGAATTATGATGAACTTGATGTATGCATTACTTGCGGGTAACGAGCATGCCCACGGGCGGTGATGCGTTATTCGCGGGTAAATGGGCATGCCCGCGGGCGACGGGCACGAGCAAGGTTTTTCGCCCGTCGTCCTTCACGGGTATGCCCGTGCGGGGAATTCGGGGTCGCGAGCATGGGTATGGACGAGCACTACCTGTATCCATCGCGCCCGATTGCCATCCCTAAGCCCAAATAACCTTGCTTGAGTTGCTTGCTTTTCTTCGTTATTCCTGAGTTCTTCGCTGCTCCTTCTTTCCTTCATGGTGTGGCACCTACTGCAGTGTTGCTTCGGTGCTCCCTTCCTTCCTTCATGGCGCTAGCCAGTGCTTTGTGCAGATGGGGAACCGGAGGAGGAGACAGTGGCAGAGGGGGTTCCAGGGGTGCAGTAGGCAGAGCCGATGTGCACACACTTGAGCGCACCGGTGGTGCGTCCGCCACTGCGAGTAAGAGATCATAGATCGATATAACTAGATGCTCAGTGCAGTGGAAGAAGAGTTAGAGCGGCTCGGTCCAACGTCGCGCGTATGGAAGTAGTCGATCGTCTCCTCCAGAAGCCCCTCGTGTTCATTACGTATGTCACCGATCGTCATCGATCAGCATAACAGCGCATCTACGTTATCCACACGTCCAGAGGTGGAACTCCGTGAGCCGGTGTGCTAGCATCAACACGCACGACAGGGCCTTCAGGGAGGAGGTGGCTAGGGTTTCATTGGGTGGTGCAACAATCATCCCAAAACTCCCCACGTCTCCCCTTATAAAGAGCCTCTAACAGATCCCAACGTTAGAAACCAATTAGGATTCTTAATCACATATGGATTATAATCTGATTTAATACTCTAACGGATCCAATCCGCATTAGTTTGTTCCAACTCATTAAGTGTGTGACTGTGGATATCATGGGGATATGCTCATAATCTTATAATGATGTTACAATTGGCAATGACGGTGAAGGTTTATCGATTCACGCTGCTTGGCAAAATTTCTGTCTTTGTCGTCTCTCTCGGTCGACCAGTGGCGGTCTGACCGCCATCCTCAAGGCGGTCGACGGTCGAAGCGGTCCGACCAGCCATAGGCGGTGGTCGTACCAGCCAGATATGATTGGTCGAATTTGGAGCTGGGCCAAAAATAGAGGGTGTAGGAAAGAGAGGGGATTCTCATACACCTGGTCTCATATTTTTTAGAGTTTCCAGTCAAAAGATCTATTCATTTGAAATTTTTAGAGAGGTTTCGGATTTCAAGGTGAGAAATTTGGCTAAGTCCCTTATGGGCGGTCTAACCGGCCAGGGCGGCTGTCAGACCGGCCAGAGGGCGCTCAGATCGGCCCTTGAGTGGCAGTCTGACCGGTTTTCACTTAATTCGTCGGCTTTCATAGCGGCGATGTTTGTTTGTTAGGTCAAGTTCATGGGTTTCAGTGCATATATGTTGCATGATGCATGTTTTGACTAACGTCGGTCAAGTTGTGAAGGACTTGTTCCTGGAATCGATTTCTTGGTCTATTGCTGTGCAGGTTGTTTGGAGGTCAACGACGGTCAACGGTGAGGATGATCGGGACTAGGCTTGAGAGCTGAGGTTCAGAACGATCGAGGATGTCGGGTGAAGTCATTGGATTCGAGCATTACGCAAAATGGACAAGGATGACCGAACGGGAAGTTCGGTGCGACGGGTTGCATCAAGCGTCGCGGGGGTCGGTGCAAGTGCCATGGTGGTTTCGTGGGAGTCGGATGGGAGAGACTTACCGATATGATGAGAGTCGTTGATCAACCTACACATGGCGAAGCATGGGATTACTTCATGAAGATTGGACTCGGTCTTTGGAGAAGGATCGAGAATGAGTATTTTGGTAATATCACTAAAATACTGCATTGATTGCTTTTGGCTAAACCGCGACGCAAGATGACGCAAAGAGAAGCGGTTTAGGTCAAGAGAAGATGAAGACGACACTTTAAAATGCATGCGTGAGTTAAACCTGTTTGTGTGTAGGCTTAACGGGTGCCTAATAGAAAACTATTCTAGAATGTTAGCCTCCACTATAAATATGGAAGGGTGTTGTAGCACCTCCTTGATCCTTTTGCTTATTTTGAAACTCTAGTTTGCTTTTGATATTAGGGAGTGGAGAGGTTAGGATAATTGAGAAGAGATTGATTGTGTACTCATGTATTGAGTTTTGTCCTCCTGGATGGAGTGGCTGTAAACCAGCAACAATCACAAATCAATCTATGCAAGTTCTCTTGATATGAGTCTTTTTTCATTCTTGCTCCCTATTTTGTAATTTTAGGGTTTTCTTTGATTCTCAAGTTTTCTTTTGGTTTCTGCCCCCAATCTTACTTACTGTGACATGTGGGAACTCATCTAGGATCATCTTGATCATCTCTAACCCACGAGCAAGCTTTTATATCTAGTTTTCATTTTGACTCGATTTTGAACCATCCTTCACTCAAACGGAAAAAGGTCGGAACTTTGCCAAGGATCTTCACGATCTTTGATTGGAATAGGTTCCTGATATCCTAGAGAAGATGTGTTCCAAGTTTCATCGAGTTTGGAGTTGTAGATCAAAAGTTAGACCCATTTACAACTTCGTTTTTCAGGCTGATTTCACTGTTCATCAGGCTGGAGGCCAGACCACCCCTGTGAAAGGTCAGACCGCCTATGGACCGGTCATACCGCCATTGACACAGAGGTCAGACCGCCCAACACTTGGAAATCGAGCTTTTGTTGTTTTTGGTTGTTTTACTCCGGGGTTTAGATTGGATTCAATACAAGACTTCTGTTGTGTTTGTATATTGATCTTCATACCTCTCATAGCTATTGGAGTGAAAATCGTGTTAAATCCAATTTTGATATAAAAAAAAGAGATCGTGCTCTTATTCACCCCCCCTCTAGTCGCCGTTTCGGTCCAACAGTGACCCTATAGGTTCATCTGTAATCGGTCGTGACCCAGAAGCTACTTTCCGATCCACAAGTCGGTAGCGGTTACTAGAAGGACATAGTGATTCCCAAATACACATATATCAGACAAACATTTATAAAGTTGATGTGTTGATCCCTTTGCCTCACGATACCAAATCGAACTCAAGACGAGATGTGTGTCATCCTACGATGGCTCGATCATTCACTCGATATTGTAGTGGTTTACTTAGTTATAGTTGACTCATCAACCATATTAGGTGTGGCTATGCACTTTCTTAAGCCAACCACACCAAGTGGTCCAGATATATATCTCCCTCTAAAGAGGAGGGGTAAATTTTATCTTAATCGCTAACATTCCTTTGTATATTTTATAGTAAACTTGAAAGCTACCTTTATGACTACTCATTTAGGGGGGTAATGTTTGACAACCCCTAAGTAAACTATTACACATGTAGGAAACTATGACGACCTTAGGTCTAAGAATCCCACATACACTATGTAAGAGACTAACTAACGACACTTAAGAATATAACAATTCTAGCAGTGTCTTAAGGCGGATGTTCTCCAACATATGTCCACCTTATTGATTTGATATCTCATATCCATAATCCGTGAAACGTGATTATCAATTAATACATATGATAATTCATAAATCATGAGTGCCACACATAATGATGTAAGATCAGAGATATTTAGAATGACATCATAAACATAAAATAGAAGGTTTCATGAACAAATCACATATTTACCTATCAATATAAATGATATTTCATTCAAAATACGCAATAACATATTATTTAAAAGTTTATAAATCTAGAAACGAATTATCTCTATAATTATCGCTAGAGCGTATCAATGACTGCAGAACGTTTGCTGCAAACGGGGAAGCAAATAGTGGCAACTGGCAAGACTAGCACGGTGGAACTAGCGCCGGTGGGTGGGTCGCGTGGGTGCGGGCACTGGGCAGCAGATCGGCCATCCGTGGCCAGGAGCCTGACTCGCGCCGTCGTGCGCGCACAAGGGCACCACTACGCGAAGTCGAGAATTGGAATTGCCGTTCGAATCTTGCCCCGGTGGGCAGCCACTGGCAAGCGGCCTGCGGTGGGAAGATTGAGCCGTGATATCAAGAGATGGCGCGGGCTGTGGCACACCGACAGGGCGATGTCAGGAAACGAAAGGATGTTGGCCCATTACTACCTTTGAGCTTAGCTTTTGTACGCGGTTCAATTTAGGTTTGTTGGGTTTTGGGATGGCCCATCGATCGTCAAATGACTTCTGGTAACTGCACAGACAGAGTCTCAAGTCTTGCCCGTGAGGCTGTGACACCCTACTATTATGATCTACAGTTCTACACCATCCAATCAAATTCAGTATTGTCCAGTTAGCATGTCAAATTCAGTACATGTGCAGTGCTCAGTTGTGATAATTCATAAGCCACGTTGAACACTACCTTGCGAGTTGCGGAGTACAATCTCTTCTCATACCAAAAAAAAAGGTGAAAGGAAAAAAAAGAATAGATTTGTCGTTACAAGTTGCAAACTATGAAGGAAAAGGGTTTTCATGGAGTACAAAAAAAGAGCAGAAGGGAATAGGCTGTTCCATTGCCAGCTTACGGAAAAAGCATAAGATAATGCATTGCCTTTGGATAAAGAAAAGAACTGCGGAGTAGTATCTTGTCTGACCGCACATTTGAGTGGAGAACTGCATCACCAGATGGAAGTCCTTGTCAAGGCGCACCCGATCGATCACCGCAATTCCTTGCCAAATATTCGCAAGAACAATATTTCACCTAGAACTGTAGAAGTAGGAGTATCGATATGGCCTGCTGCCCAAGAATGATGGCATTGCTTCATTGCTTGTTCGAGTACCTGCAAACCTCGAGAAGCGTCAAGCTTGTTTTCCTCGTTGTTGGCGTCGAATACCCAGTCCGACTGACTTGTAAGTAAACAACCACCGAACTTTATCAGCCCACTAGGTTTTGTACGCATGAGGCCATGACCCATCCATCTGAAAATTAGCCGGTAGCCTAAGGAGGCAGGAACTCTGTAATATTTCAGAATTGAATTAGGTAATTAAAAAATTAGCTGAAATAAGAGAGACAAAGAAAAAGTAAAAATTCTGATATTAAAAGAGAGTTTTCCGTATTATTTAAACAACCTAGGCCTTGGGTCACGGCCCATGTGGCCCAAGAGGGGGGCCGGCCAAAGGGGGATGACCTCCCCCTACACCCTAGCCAATTGGCGGATTGTCTTGTCTGGCCATTATGAATTATTTAGAGGCCGAATTAGAAAAGCCACCCAAAATAAATATTGTAGAGGATTTCGTAAGATTTCCAAGTTGATAAAGAACACAATTTTTAGAGTTGGCAATCAAAAGTTATAGAATTTTACCGCCATTGTTTACTGACCGTCGATATCGAGATGTAAACTTTACCTGAATACAAGAATTAGTAGGAGGCCGAGTCAGGAGACTTGTCCAACTAGACTATTGTAGCTGGTTTTGTCGTGATTCCAGAGAGTCCAAGATCACCCCGTCCCGAGTTGCGTAGCAAAAGTTATGGTGGTTTTAGTGCTCTGTCCAGATAGCCCAATGTGAAATTGATGTTTTATTAACTGGCATAGTAGGGGTATTATTTGGTCGATTCAGTAAGGCTCACCAACTAGACTTAGTTGGAGAATTTAATTACCTTTCCAGAAAGTCTAAGAACATCTTATTTGGACTCTTGTACCAATAGATATGGATTTTTGATGTTGACTATCCACCGAGGGGACAGATCGACGTTTAGGAATTTGGGGACGGGATCGAGTTAGATGTTTTTGCGAGTTCATGGTTGTTGTTATAGTTTGTTTTAGTCCGATGATGTGTCTTAGCGCGTGTTATAATTATTATTCGGGTGGTGGACTGGTACCGGGGGCAGCACCTTCTGTACATCCCTCGTTCTCTCACGGTTAAGGCAAGTATAATGATGAATATAACATATATTATTGAATGTCAATGATTGATATATATTATGAGTACTTGTGTGTTCATGTTTGTGATTATGGCATAAATGGTATTGTTCATGGTTGCTATAGATATGAATTACATGTTATTTATGGTTGTTTGTCTATGGTTATGAGATTTTGGAGTAAGAATAGGTTATTCATATGCAAATTTGTTATGGATGCATGTTTGTATTACTTTGAGAATTCATACATATGCATTATGTTGGTTTACTGAAGTCTTGGTCATGTGATGACCAAGCAACTCTTGAGGTCCCCGTCATGTTAATGACGGGCTAAAGGTCCCCATACACGTGGAGTATGGGCAATGGTCCCTGTACCAGATGTTACAGGCATGGGTGCGCATCGACGGATGCACACTTTGCATTACCGGTAAAATACAAAAGGGAAAGAGAAAGAGAAATACCATGTTGAGAATATTGCATAGCATGCATGTGTAAAGTGATTGATATGTGATTTGTGAAGTATAGTTGATGAGTTACATGCTTGTATGTTGTTGATGTCATTTATTATATTTGTTGAGTCTTTGGACTCACATCTTGCTTTTGTTGTGCTTTTAGGTACCACTTGTAAGAACGGCATGCATGGGAGGGAGTAAAATTACTTTGGATGCACTCACTACCACACAATCTTTTAAAGATGATTATCAATTAGGTCGTACCTTAATAATAAGGAAACTGTTTAAGGATTGATTTTGGTTATGCCCGAATGCATTGGGTTATTTGTAATAATGAGAGTGGTAAGTTTTAATTATGCTTGCTTATGCTTTAGCTGAATAGATTGTTTATGAATGCTTTGATGAACTTTGGATGTTGAGATATTGATAATAATATATGCATCTGTTGGAACCTCCGGTATACCTAGTTATACAGAGGAGGTTCTGCCGAAATTTAGAACTATGCCTTATGCTTATTGGTTAACATGTTTATTTAGTAGCATTCCAGGCCCCTTGATGGGTTGGGGTGTTACAAACTCATAGGCAGAGAAAGAAATTAACCAGTAGCCTGAAGAGACCGAAACTCGTTGATTGTTGGGTAAACAATCAAAACTTTCGATTAGATTTATCAGAAGACAATGCAGCTACATACACTATACTTTGGATAGTCCACATAGAAACACTCGTACCACCGGTACCCTGAAGAGGCAGGAAATCCAATGCAGAGAAAAACCCGGATCGAACAAAAGAAAGGACACGCTGATTGCTGGGTGAACAACCAAAACTTGGATTATATTTATTATAAGACAATGCAGCTACATAGACTATACTTTGGATAGTCCATAGAGAAACACTCGTACCATCGGTACCCTGAAGAAGCAGGAACTCCTATGCAGAGTTAAACTGGCTCAAACAAAAGAAAGGACACACTGATTGCTAGGTAAACAACCAAGACTTTGAATAGATTTATCAGAAGTCAATGTAGCTACATGGACTATACTTTGGATATGTCGGACCTGGATTTCACAAATCCAAATTCTCTGTGAAAATATTGTATTATTTCTTTGATCAGTAGATGACACTCACATATACATCACTGAATCATTTCATACACGATGAAAACTGAAACAAACATTATATTACAAACACCATAGTCACGTAAACTGTGTCGGGTCGAGTTTTACAATTAGGACCGAACATGTCAAATGATTATATTACAAAAGTAGCAGAAGCAAAGGGGTTGTGGATATCGTGAGGATATGTGCACGATCTCATGATGATGAGTCAATTGGCAATGGCTTTGTTGGTTTGCAAAATCTCGCGTTTTTAGGGTTTGCTTCAGTCTGTCAGACCACAGGCGGTCTGACCGGCGATGTGGGGCGGTCAGACCGTCCGTGGAGAGGTCCGACCGGCGCTGGTGGCCGGTCCGACCGGTATTGCCTAAAAGTGGTTTTTGGAGCTGATCCAAAAATAGATTGTGTAGGCAAGTGAGGGGAGTCTCCTGGATGTGGTCACATCATTTTTGGAGCTCCCAGTCAAAAGTTCTATTGAGTTGAAAATTCCAGAAGGTTTCGGATTTTCACGATGGAATTTTGGCTAAGTCTTTTCGGGCGGTCCGACCGCCGTTGTGGGATCGGTCTGACCGGCCTGAAATCAGTCAGACCGGCCGTGTGGGGCGGTCAGACCGCCGATGACTTGAAGGTGAGCCTTCTTTGCATTGATGTGTTTTGATTGTGGTTATTGTATGGTTGTCAATGCTTTATTGTTGCATATTGCATTGCAGAACTAACGTGGGTCAAGTTGTGAAGAACTTGTTCCCGAGACGATTTGTTTGTCTATTGCTGTGCAGGTGGCTTGCAGGTCAACGACGTCAACGGTGAGGTGGATCGGGACTACGCTTGGAGAGCTGAGGTCCAGAACGATCATGGATGCCGGGTGAGTTCGTGTGACTCAAGCATGGTGCAGAATGGGCAAGATGGATCGAACGGGTAGTTCGGTACAGCTGGTTGGATCAGGTAGTGCGGAAGTCGGTGCAAGTCTCTAGGAGGTTCCGATGGGATTCGGACAGGAGAGACTTGGCGACAGGATGAGAGCCGCTGATCAACCTACACGTGGTGAAGCAGGCGATTGCTTCAATAGTTATGTGTGTGTGGGTCCTATGTGTGAGTGGGTCCCAAAAGTGAAACCCTAGGCTTCTCCTATAAATAGAAAGGGGGGAGATGTAAAACCCCTTGAAGCATTTGGAGTCCTCTTCCTTTTTCTAGGGTTAGGAGAGGAGAGCTAGGGTTTGGAGAAATTATGTGCTCCTTGTGTGAGCTCTTGTCCTCCTTGTTGGAGTGGCTTTGTAAGCATCTTGTGAGATCAATCAATCTTGTGATGCTTGCTTGAGAGATCATTTGTCTCCCTTTGTGTTCTTCTCTCTTTTAGATGAATTTGGTGCTTCCTTGATTCAAGTGGTTAAGCTTGGTCTCTTGACCTATTTTCTCTTGCTTTGATGTGTGGGAATACTTCTAGAATCATCTAGACCATCAACCCCCACAAGCAAGTCTTGAATCAAAGATTTTCATTTTTCTAGGGTTTGTGCACTTCTTTGGTAAAACCTTGAGAGATCGATTCTACGAAGTGGATCTGAAGGATCGTCGCTAGAAATAGGTCTCTAATATCCTTAGGGAGGTGTGCTCGAAATTTGGTCAAGTTTCATTGGTTGAATCAAAAGTTGGATCAAATTTCGTTTTGGATTTGGGCTTGGCATTTCAGTACTAGACTAAATCTGTCTGACCGGTTTTACAACGGCGGTCCGACCGCCCGCTTTTCAGACCGCCCAGTAGCAGCGGGTCGAACCGATATCCAACGGTCCGACCGGTAGCTAGTAGCCGGTCCGACCGCTGGTTGACCGTCGGTCCGACCGCCACTTACAAATGGCCCGACCGCCAAAGGCCTGCACTGCACTAGTGAGTTAAATTCTCCATATTTGTGTCTTGTGGTTGACGGGGTTTTCGAATTCAGCACAAGGCTTCCACTGTGCGCTTACTGATCTTCTTAGCTTTCATAGCTAAAGGAGTAAAGTTCGTGTTGAATTTGATTAAGGCGAGAAAGTTGAGAAAGCGCCTATTCACCCCCCTAGTCGCCGTTACGGTCCTACAAGTGGTATCAGAGCCGGTTAGCTCTTCTCATAGATCTTAACCGGTATTTGGAGCCATGACGACTGACAGATATTCAATCAGGCCACATGTTTTTGATGGAGTTGATTTTGCTTATTGGAAGGCCCGAATGGAGGCCTACATCGAGGCTCAAGGGCACGCAATTTGGCTTAAGGTGAAAAACCCTTATGTCGTGCCAGCCGATGACAATTTGATCACTCCAGATGTGGAGAACAACAGCAGGACTCGAAATTATTTGATTCAAGGTCTTAGTCGATCTGAGTTTGAGCGTGTTGCTTATTTGATGTCTGCTCATGAGATCTGGCGGACTCTTTGTGATTATCACGAGGAGTCCACTGCGATCAAGGAAGTGAGACAGAACCAGCTGAAGAAAGCATACTCTAAGATCGAGCAAAGGCCTGGTGAATCTTTAGATGAGCTGTGGGGAAGATTTTCTAAGATACTTCATGATCTCCGCGCTGTTGATCTTATTTTCACTGAGTCTGAAAATGCACGCCAGCTGTTGGGTGCACTTGATGTGAAGGTCTGGGGATGAAGATCACTGCCATCAATGACAACACTGTCATGAGTGAGCTTACCATGGATAAGCTTTACTCGAGGTTGAAGACGCACGAGATTGATTTTATCTCGCGTCTCCCCACGACAGAGTCGATGGCTTTAGTGGTCGACCAATCTAAGGGTAGATATTATGATTCTTTTGATGTTAGCTCATCTGGTTTTTCTTTGTCTGCTTTGCATTCTTTGAGCGATGGGCAACTTGAGAGACTACCTGAAGATGATTTAGCCCTCCTATCCACAAAATTCACGAGAGCTTATAACAATATGAGGAGTAGGAGGAGAGGTGGACCTATCACTTGCTTCGAGTGTGGTGAGCCAAACCACATTCGCTCTAGGTGCCCCAAGCTGAAGGGCAAAGAGGAGAAGGAGTCACCAAGGCATCCTCAAGCGAAGGATGCTAAATCCAAGAAGACAAACTATCGCAAGTTTGTCAGCCGGGTCCTTGAAGCTCTAGAGGATGTGAGCATGAGTGATGTGGACTCGGAGGCGGAGGACGACAAGAGTGACTCCCGTGGTAAGAAGAAGGCTCGTGATTTCACGTGCATGTGCTTCATGGCTAAGAACAGCCACGACAGCGACTCCTCCAACAGCGAGGATCCTTTTAGTGATCTCGATGAGGTATGCCCTTCACTTCCTGACATGAAAAGGGCTTTGGTGCTTGCTGAACAAAAATTGCATAAGCAAGCTCAATTGATTAAGAAACAGGATACTATGATTGATAATTTGAACCTAGAAGTTGTTAGGCTCAAATCCATTAATCCTGATGATTTCTGTGATTCATGCTCTAGCTTGCTTAATGAATTGTCAAGCTTAAATTCTGCTCATTCCTCTGTTGTGAATCAATTGAAAAATGCTCTTGTTGAACTAGAATCTCTCAAGTCTAGTTCTGTTTGTATGGATGTCATTCCGCTTGTTGTGACTACCTTGGATGCTATTTCTTTAACTTGCTCAAATTGTGCTTTGCTAGAATTGAAACTGGATAGCTCTTTAAAAGAATTACAAAAATTTGATGCTAGTCACACTTGTTCTCATTGTAAGAATAATCGGATTAAAATGCAAGAGATGACTGAAATAGTTGTTTATTCTAGAGCTGCCTCTTGTGAAAATTGCCCTAAGCTTACAATTGAGATTGAAACCTTAAACAAGACTCTTGAAGAGAAAGCTAGTTTTTGTTGTGAGGGTTATAAATACTCCCTTGGCCGGTTGAGAGAACATCTTTGTCATCTCAGTTCACTCACTTGAGCTAGTGTGAGGTTCTCCTCTCAATTGTGCATGTGTTGCACCTTGTGATCAAGGAGAGAGGTCTCTAGTTGCCTGTGTGGCATCTAGAGGTGAATTTTGTATGCACTTGAGCTTGTGCATTCGTTGTATGTGGTGAGAGTCAAGTAAAGGACTTGGCTTATTACTCTTAGTGTTTGCCGACACCTAGACGGTGTGGAGGCATCGTGGACCGGTGATCTTCTCAAGAAGCTTGTGAGAAGGTCTGTCGTGTTGTGAAGATTGGAGTTCACCTGCCCGGAGCGAGAAAGAGCTACCACTAGTGGAATTGAGGTGTTTGGCTTAATTTGTGGAGCCGGTCTAATTAATTTGGGCTTACCTCAACGTGGATTAGGGGAGACTAGCAAGTCTGTGAACACCACGGTAAAATATCATTGTGTCATTATGGTTTGTTCTATTGTGTTTTACTTTGTGTGATTTACATTCCTTGTATTAAATTGCTTTCATGTCTTTGAATGATTGCTATCATTATCAATAGTGTATGTTGTTGGTGCACTTAGTAAAGACTAATTGATTTAGGTTTTGATTGTGCAAAAACCGAATTGATTTACAATTCCACATAAAACTCGATTTTAGCCAAAAGATTTTAAACCGCCTATTCACCCCCTCTAGTCGGCCTCCTCGATCTTACAAAGGCGGAGCGGCAGGTGGCGCAGTCAGGGCGCAGGAGCTCATGCGAGGACGAGGCGTGATCAGGCGGCTCCAGGCGTACGCTGGTGCCTCGAGCGACAAGACAGGGCGAGAGAGAGGGCGCTGAAGTCAAAGGGAGCAGGTACGATGGCAAGGCGCTGGGCGCGGGTGGGCAGGTGAGGCGGCGACGGGGCGACACTGGCGCTGGCGATCGACAAGACCATGCGGGAGTGCTGATGCAAGCATGCGTGCGCAACGCAGCGCGTTGCGGCGCTAATGCGAGCACGGTGCTGGCAACGCGACCAGGCAGGGGAAGGCGCCGGAGTAGGTAGGTGGCCAGGGTTACACGGCGCGCACGGACGCAGAGGTGCTGGTAGGTGGGTGTACGAGGGCCAGAGGAAAGGGGAAAGGTCAGGGAAGGCCACAGGCTGGGCCAGGAGGGGAAAAGAAAGGGGCAGGGGAGATGGGCCAGCTGGGCCGAAGTGGAAGAAAGGCTGGGCCGGAGGAGAAAGACCAAGAAAGTGTGGACTACGCCCAGAAGGAAGGACGGCCCGGCCCAAGGGGGAGAGAAAGTGGGTTGAGTCCAAAAAGGGGGGATTTTAAATTTAAGGTAAAAAAACTTGAGATTTTAAAAATATAACTTAAGGTGGCATGAATTTTTGAAACTAACTACAAGAAAATTTATTATTTAATGACCAAAAATAAAATAGGTTGTTACAGGATAGTCCACGTAGAAAACAACCAAAACTTTGATTGATAACTTTGATTGATTTACATAAGACAATGCAGCTACATAGACTATACTTGGGATAGTCCACGTAGAAGCACTGGTACCACCACTAGAATTTCTCAGCTCTTGTCTTGTTTCTCCCTTTCTATCCGTTGCTCCTGTCCCCGGTACGTGGCAAGTAGCGTTTGCCCACACAAGCAAACAAACGAGTAAAAAACATAAGACCAAATTACCCGGACTCCATTTTACACGCCGCTGTCACTGTACCCCGTACTATTACAGCATGCGCTTTAATCAATTTCTCAAGAGCGCAAGGGCCTCACCAAACAAAAGTACTGCACTCTGCAACCTTTAATGGAGCAGCCCCGACCTCAGCTTAACCGTTACAGGCCCACCTCCTTTTGACTCCTACTGCTATTCTTATCGCCAACTCATGGGTCCACGGGCTCGGGTGTCCCCATCTGTCAGTCACATGGGCTGCAGCCACGTCACCACAATGGGGCTCCGGACGTCATGCCCGCCGCCGTCCGACCAGACGAGGTACCCGTACACCAGCGCCGCGGCGGGGGCGGACGGCGCCGCCACCGTCACGGCGAAGCTCTGCTTTTTTGTGGTCGGGGAGAAGACGAGTTTCTCCGGTTTCACGGCCACAGACACGCCGCTGCGCGCCGCCGCGCCGGACATCTCCACGCGCGCCTTGTACGTTGCGGACGCTTCGGCGCCGACGTTGGTCGCCGTGCGGATCACTGTCCTGGACTGGTTGCTGCCGTAGAACACCACGGAGATCGAAGGGTAGTTCAGGTCGGAGCCCGAGGGCTTCCGGTTCGTCGCGGGGCACGCCACGGGCTTGTGGGTGATCACCTCGATTGCGTTAGCCTCGTAGCCGATGCTGCACAGGAACGCGACGTAGTCGTCATCCCCGATATCGTAGACCAAGCCCGGGTCCAGGGCCTTGCCCAGGGTGATGTGCCCCGCGCCGTAGTCGAACGGCGTCGCGGCGCGGGCGGGTTCGGCCTCGTCGCCCACGGCCCCGCCGAGGTTGTCGGTGACGACGGCCGTGGTCATCAACGCAGATCGTATCGCCGCCGGCGACCACCCGGGGTGCGCGGACCGGAGGAGCGCCGCGGCGCCGCTCGCGTGCGGGCACGCCATCGAGGTCCCTGAGAGGATGTTGAACTCCGTGCGCCGGGGGTCGGATTCCAGGCCGGTGGGACCCGTGGCGCCCGTCCACGCCGCGAGGATGTTGACGCCAGGGGCGATGAAGTCCGGCTTGAGGATCTCCGGGACGAGCCCATTCGGCCCTCGCGCCGAGAAGGAGGCCACCACGGGAGCCGGCTTCACGCCGACGACCGTGCCTCTGAATTTGATCGTTGCAGTCGGGCTGGTGGTGTTGGCAGCATATGCTTTGAGCGCGTCGCCCTCGTTCTCGCCCACTGAGCAAGCAGGGAGGACATGGGCGTCTCCGACTAGACCTTCGCCGTTGGCTGCTCCGTTGGCAAGAACCATTGCCGCACCACCAGCGTCCTTGACTACCATCCCCTTGGCCACGCGCGGGCTGCTGCCGCGGTCGCAGATAACAATCTTGCCGGCCACCAGCGACGGATCGATGGAGTTCTCCATGCACAACGAAGCGGACAGCCCGCCTGATCGCCCGGGGTAGAACAAAGGCAACATGGTATTGGCCAGGGGCTTGCCGGAGTACAGCGACACCCCTGACATACGCCTGCCGTCACCGAGCACGATTTCGGCGGGAAAACTACGGTCGATGGTGCCGGCGCCCACGTTGGCGAGCCACGGCGCGAGATTGGTCACTGACATGGCAGTGGGGCCCTCGTTTCCGGCGGAGGTGGCCACGAACACACCCCGCGAGACGGCGCCGTACGCGCCGATCGCGATTGGGTCTAGATAGAACGGCGACGCTACGCCATTGCCGCCGCCTATTGAGACGGAGATGACGTCCACGCCGTCCGCAACGGCGCGGTCGAAGCCAGCGAGGATGTCGGAGTCGAGGCAACCGGCGCCCTTCCAGCACACCTTGTACGCGGCCACCCTGGCCTTGGGCGCGACGCCCTTGGCGACGCCGGACGCGTACCCCTCCATGCTCGCCTCGTAGGCTACGCTGCCGGCTGCCGTCGTGGCCGTATGTGTCCCGTGGCCGTCGGCGTCGCGGGGCGACATGAACTCCACGGACCCGTTAGACGCCATTGCTGCGGTGCCGTAGTGCGCGGCGTGGCCCTGCGAGAAGAACCGCGCGCCGACTAGCTTCTTGTTGCACGACGACGCAGGGAACCCGGGCCCCGCGTCGCAGCCGCCGCGCCACCGGGCGGGGACGGGCGGGAGGTTCCTATCAGATAAACTGCGGCGCTCGGGCCACACGCCAGTGTCCAGCACCCCAACGATAACATCGGAGCCGTAGTCCGTGAGGGACCACAGCCCAAGGCGCGTGCGGAGGCCCAAGAACTGCGGCGACCTGGTGGTGTGCAGCGGCCGGACCTGGTCCTCGAACGCCGCGAGCACGGCCGGGTGGCGCCGCAGCGCGTCGGCGTTGGACGCGGACACCGACGAGGAGAAGCCGTGGAAGACGGTGTCGTAGACGTGGATAGGCTCGAGCGGGTCGGCGTTGGCCGCTGAAGCAAAAGCGGCGGAGGAGTACCAGTGCGCGTGGGTGGGGAACACCGACGGCTTGACGCGGTGGTCGACGCGGAAGATGTACGTCTTCCTCGCTTCGCCGCCGCTCGCACCGACGGTTCGCGATATCGTCGGGATCAGCACGAGGGCAACGAGGAAGATGTGGTGGTGAGGGGCGGCCATTGGACAGCTCAGTGAGAGTGATGGCGTCGAGGAGCGGTCGAATCGGTAGTGCGCGGAGTTATAGCGAGGCAGTGTGGAGGCTGGGGAGAGCCTTTGCGCCGCGCTGTGCGTCGTCGATCGTGGGCCTCGTGTCGTAGCGCGGTGGTAATGTCACGTCACGTTTCCGCTCCCTCCGTCCGTAGCATGGTTAAATGCCGCCTTGGATCAGCGTGATGGTGTAGCCGCCATTGTTAAATGCGAACGAGCGGCTCGAACATCTGGGGTACCGGTACGTGTCTTGGTGAGAATCCCGTGTGACTCTTTCGCTAACATCTGGGGTCAAACTTCGTCGGCCCTGCGGGTCATGGAGTCCGCCAGGACCCAATGCTAGGATAATTTCGGGCAATTTTTGTGCGTATGTGGTGCACCGATACTACAACCTGTGGGGTTCATTAGCTTTGCGAGGACTGAGGAGTGGGCCCTGCGCTGGGTCAGTTGCAAAGGATCTGCGGTGGATTAAGCACTTGTGCACTAACGCGGGCATCAATTCTAAACCGAAGTGGAGAGAACGGGAAAGGGGGGAACGTGCTTTTTTTGTGGTAAAGTGAGCTTTGGGGCTCTAGCCATGCTCGTTTTTTCAGTGGGTTGGCGTTACCAGATGATGAGGTTCTGCCTGCAAAAGCGAATGCCTAATTGACTTGTGGTTAACGAGCAAAGACCACTGTACTATGTGCCCAATTCGCGGCATGAAACCGGTGCCCTTTTTTCTAGAATAGTGGCACTCAATTATCCTCAATTTCCCTTCCAACATTTTTGCGATGATTGTAGGGCATTTGATTCAGTTGTAAGGCTCTCTTTCTGACGTAAAACTCTTCGACAATACGGCTAAATCTGTACCACGAGTTAGGTAAGACGGGGCCTTGAAGTTATAATATAGCACAGCCGCACACTGGGTGAGACCGAATGATGGCCCGGAAATGATGGTGCCGGGGGGACGTGCGGCCGTGCGGGGGCCGGGTTCAGACGTGCGGCTCGGACAGGGCCTCGGGAAAGAAATTTGCTGGACCCTCCTCATGAACCGTTGATCCTCTCCTGAACCGAATCAACAGTTGATAGCTGACGAGGAGAGTGTCACGGTGAAGCCCTCCCGTTACATTTTCTTCCGGGCCCTCGCGTGGCTACGGTGCGCGGCTTCAAGGCGTGCATCACAGATGCGCACTTACGATGGGGCCGGTGGGCCGCGCGAATGAGGACTCCGCTGGCAGAGAGTGAGAGAGAGTACAGACGGCCGGCGACAACGGCAAGGCCCACGGTGGCAGCACAGCGGGCGGCACGCTTGCACGCTCGACGGTTCACCGAAGGTAGCAGTAGCATGGCGGTGGAAGGATAAAAAAGACAAGGACGTGTTTAGAAGGCTTGGGCTTGATAAAAGGGCACCCCGCATTTTGGGCCGAGACCGAGGTAAACCACCCAAATTTAACTAGTTCGGTCCACCCAAGCTGCGCGGCACAGCTGGCAGCCTTAGGCTAGATTGAAGCAATGGTGCGTTTTCGCCGGCCCGGGCGGCATTAACTCCATTCACTCCGCTTTTTGTCGTAGTAAAACGGATTATACAGTAAAAAAAAAAAAAGGACTTCGAATAAACTTAGAAGGGCTCTGGGGATTCTCGAAGAAGAGACTAGCCAGTAACAAGAACGAGATAACTGTTACTATTATAAAAAAATTCGAGCTGTTTTCTCCCTTTTTATAGTAGGGAGTGACCCTCTATTTATAGCACTCCATGAGAGGGTCTTTACATTACAATTCTAACCCTATGATAATATTATGCACATAAGGGCTGCAGGACATTCCCTCCTACGCCTAGACCTTGGTCCATGGTGGGCGCTCCTGGGTCTGGTCTATTTGCTGATGCATCCGGTCTAGCCGCGCTAGTAGGGTCTTCGTGTTCACCCCGGAGGTGACCCGGAGGGTCTGCTGCTCTGGGCATCTCGGGGCTTCGGGGACCCTCCGGACGCTCCGGGTCCACCCGAAGGTGTCCCGGAGAGCCTGCTGCTCCGGGCCTCGTGTAGCTCCGGGGAGGCTCTGGTCCACCCCGAAGGTGACCCGACGGTCCTACTGCCCCGGGCCTCGTGGGGCTCCGGAACCACTCGGGGAGGCTTCGGTTCCACCCGAAGGTGTCTTGGGGTTCTTCGCCTGGGGTCCGCCCCCGGGTTTTGTCGATTGCTTCGCTTGGGCGTCAGGGCCTGTGGGGGCGCCTACGACACTTTTGTTTTGTTCAACTAATGTGACGTCAGTTTCCTGCCAAGCGTGAACATTGTTACATTGATATCTTCTGTGAAACAACCCAAAATTTTAAAAGTTTTTCAATATTTTGGTTGAATTTTTCCCCTTCTCGAAAACTCCAGCCCAAAATTCTGCTTTCCATGTTCGGAATCCCGTTTTCCTCAGCCGAAAGCGACTTTTGCCCATGCGCCTCCCCTTTCCTCCTCCCGGTCGTCACCTCCCCGATGCCAGGACCCTCGGCGCCGCTTGTCGTCCGCCAGCTCCCGTGCCACGCACCGCCACCAGCACCTTCCACCGCCTTCGTGCATCGCCACCTCACCCCGCCCATACCGCCACCTCGCACCACCTAGTGTCGTTTCCGCGCTGGCCAACCACGTCGCCGCCCACGCGCCGTGCACTCCTCCACCCTCCACTGCTCCAATCACCTTTCCTCACGCTATAAAAGCCCAACCCGGCTCACATTCTTCATCACCTCCAACCACACCACCACCCCTTACCCTTTCGTCACCGGTGCCAGCCGAATTTTGAAGAATCACCGCCACCTCCATTTCTTCCCCGACGAGCCTCACGTGAAATTCGCCGCCACCATTCCTCTCCTTCCCTCCCCACTCAGAGCAATAGCTTCGCCTCACCACCACCAGTGTTTTCCCCAACTTCCCACCCTCCAATCCCACCGGAGCTCGCCGGAGCCAAGCTCCTCCGCGCTGCCCACAGCTCTTGTGAACAAGTCACTTCAGAGCACCCCAGACCACGCCACCACCACGCCTGAACTCCCTCAACTCGCTAATGCTCTCACACCCCTCGCCCTAGCCGGAGCATGGCTGTAGCGCCGCCGCCCCTTCCCCTGCTCCGGCCGTGCGCCTTTGTCACCGCTGCCCCACCTCCAAACCTCATCAGCCACTCCAAACCCCCAAAATGGAAACCCCATCACTCAGTGGTGCTCACTGCACCCTCCCACGCCGCCATCGGCCACCACCGTCACCGTCACCATCTCTACAAGGGTCCTGCTCTTTCTCTCTACAACACCATTCTGCTGGGGAACTCAAGGAGAAGAAAACTGGTGCTCAATTCCCCTATCACAGCAGAAGGTAGAAAAGGAAGAATTCTTGAATTCTGTCCCATTGTCACTAATAATGACTCTCAAGGCTCCAGGAATATCAACAGCAAGTCTAATGACCAATTATCTAAAGAAGCCAAAAGCCTCGTCCTTAGAAACCAGAAAATAAACCCATGAATATCTGGAGAAATCATCCACAATCACCAGCACATACCATTTCCCACCAGCTGACTGAACTCTAGAAGGACCAACAGTGTCTAAGTGCGTAAGTCGTCCCGATCCATCACCATCACCAAGGTAAGAGGTGGATGGGAAGCAGAAACCATCTTATCATGTCTACAGGGCAAGCACACAAGATCTCTAACAGCCTTCAGCCTAGGTAAACCTCTAATCAACTCCTTGCAACTAACTCTAGTCAAGTGGTCAAAACCTATATGTCCAAGTCTACGATGCCACAAGACAAGATCATGAGAATCGAGGCTACAAGACACCTAGTACTGGAAGTAGATGAGATATAGAAATTTGCACAAAAGATCTTCTCAAACCTGGAGATCTCAAAGACAAGCTCACCCAAGAAATTTAGAACTCTACACTCACCACTTTTGAACCTTACTTCTAGACCCTCATCAAGAAGCTGAGAAACAGATAGCAGATTATACCTCAGCTAACTTACTAAAGCGACGTCCTTGAGCATGAACTTGTTGTTGACGCGCATAGTGCGCTTAGCTGTCACGGTCCCGGTAGAACCATCCTCAAAAGTAATCAATTCAGTGTCGGATGCACGTGTGAGGGAGGAGAACCATCTAGAATCTCCAGTCATGTGTCGAGAACACCCGGAGTCAACAAGCCATATGTCCTCCTTCCTCGCACGACGGACCTAAAAAGCACAAGCAGAAAACATCTGTGCCTCAGTACTGGGTTTAGTGATAAAAGATCTAGGAATCCAGTACTGAGATGCACGATGCCTGGGAACAACAGAAGAAGCAGCAGTAAAATGTTAGGAACACAATCATAAGAATGCACACGAGAACCACCTAGACCTCTCCGAAACGATTTACCAAAAGATCGATACTCCCCCTGTCTAGATGCTACCCGTGGTTTCTCCTCACAATATCCTAAACCATAATACTGCCTAGACCCACCAAAAGAGTCAACGAAGTTCTCTACGAACCTAGGCCTATGTGTAGTACGAAAAATAGGCTGCCTGGCTCTAGAGACTATAGCAGGTGAAGGAACTCCTCTAATGGTTCTCAAAGCGCTCATTCTCTCTTTTCTCTCAATTTTGGCTCTACGAAAGCATAACTCAACAATGTGGCCATCTTTCTTGCAGAAGATGCAATGGTACTTGACCTTTGAGGGTCTCAGATCGATAAGCGTAGCACTGCCTTGCTAGAAAGAGTTTGAGCAAAACCTGCAGATCTAAAGGCAACCTTAGATGGCTTAGGGGGTTCTACCTCAAACACGCCACTCTCAACAACTCTAGCAATCTTAGGTGGATGTTTCTTGCAATGCTCTAGGGAATTAAAACCTAGGCCACTATCCTTCATACACACCTTAGATTGGTCAAGAATTAAGTTGAAATTCTTCTTCCCACTAGAAAACCTCTCAAGAGTCACTTTGAGGTAATTATTCTCTTTGGTTAATTCCTCACATGTAGTGCACTTTCTTGATTTGATTACCTCATCATGCTTACTCTTAAGAAGAGCCACTTCAACTTTTAAGGCCTCACAAGACACACAATATGAATTCTTAATACTATTCAACTGCTCCTTAAATTTAACTCTAAAAGCCTCTTGTATCTTACCAACAATTGTTTCAACTTCAGCATGCAAGACACAAGAGGTAGAGTCAATAACTTTCTTAAAAGCAGTAAAAGACATGAATTTTTCAATTTTAGCTTTTTCTTCTAGAGTCTTGTTTAGAGCTTCAATTTCAATTGTGAGCTTAGGACAATTTTCACATGATGTAGATCTAGAGTACATAACCATTTCTGTCATCTCTTTCATTTTAATCCTATTATTCTTATAATGAGAGCAAATATGATTAGCATCAAATTTCCGCAATTCTTTCATAGCGCTATCCAATTTTAATTCAAGAAAGGCACAATTAGAGCAAGATAAAGGGATGGCATCTAAAGCAGTCTCATCAAGAGAAATAGCATTCATGCAAACAGGACTAAACTTGAGAGATTCTATTTCATCCAAAGTATCTTTCAATTGATTCACAACAGAGGAATGAGCAGATTTTAAGCTTGTCAATTCATTAAGCAAGCTAGAGCAGGAATCACATACATCATCAGAATTAATTGATTTGATCCTAACAACTTCTAGGTTCAAATTATCAATCATAATGTCCTGTTTCTTAATCAATTTAGCTTGCTTATGCATTTTCTTTTCAGCAAGAACCAAAGCCCGTTTCATATCAGCAAACGAAGGGCATACCTCATCGGGATCGCTGAAAGGATCATCATCATTGGAGGAGTCGATGTCGTGGCTGTCCTTGGCCATGAAGCACATGCCGATGAAATCCTGTGCCTTCTTCTTGCCACGGGAGTCATTCTCGTCGTCCTCCGTCTCTGAGTCCACATCGCTCATGTTAATATTCTCAAGAGCGGCAAGGACCCGGCTGACAAACTTGCGATAGTTTGCCTTCTTGGGTTTCGAATCCCTCGCTTGAGGATGCCTTCTTGAGTCCTTCTCCTCCTTGCCCTTTAGCTTGAGGCACCGGGAGCGAATGTGGTTTGGCTCACCACACTCAAAGCATGTGATAGGTCCACCTCTCCTTCTGTTCCTCACCTTGTTGTATGCTCTCGTGAATTTGGTGGAAAGGAGGGCTAAATCATCATCAGGTAGTTTCTCCAGTTGCTCATCGCTCAAAGAATGCAAAGCTGATAAAGAAAAACCAGATGAGCTTAAATCCAAAGAATCAGATGAACTACCCTTCGATGAATCGACCACTAAAGACAACAACTCTGTCTTGGGGAGACGCGAGATAAAATCAATCCCATGCGTCTTCAACCTCGAGTATAGCTTATCCATGGTAAGCTCACTCATGATAGTG
The DNA here is from genome assembly GCA_036346395.1 of Hsuehochloa calcarea. NCBI lineage: Eukaryota > Viridiplantae > Streptophyta > Magnoliopsida > Poales > Poaceae > Hsuehochloa > Hsuehochloa calcarea. Next base: position 38,135,350 of record CM070597.1, read on the forward strand.
TTGACATTGATGGATGTGATCTTAATTCCCCAGACCTTCACATCAAGAGCACCCAAAAGCTGGCGTGCATTCTCCGACTCAGAGAAAACAAGGTCAACAGCGCGGAGATCATGAAGAATCTTTGAAAACCTTCCCCACAGCTTATCTAAAGACTCACCAGATCTTTGCTCGATCTTGGAGTATATTTTCTTGAGCTGGTTCTGTCTCACTTCCTTGATCGCAGTGGAGCCCTCGTGGTAATCACAGCGAGTCCGCCAGATCTCATGAGCAGATCTCAAATGAGCGACACACTCAAACTCGGATCGGCTAAGGCCTTGAATCAGAAAATTTCGAGCCTTGCTATTGGCCTCCACATCTGGAGTGATCACATCGTCATCGGCTGGTACGACATAAGGATTTTTTACCTTAAGACAAATTGCGTGCCCTTGAGCCTCGATGTAGGTCTACATGCGGGCCTTCCAGTAAGCAAAATCAACCCCATCAAAAATATGTGGTTTGGTTGAATACTTGTCAGTCGCCATGGCTCCAAAGACCGGTTAAGATCTATGAGAAGAGCTAACCGGGCTCTGATACCACTTTTAGGACCGGAAAGGCGACTAGAAGGGGGTGAATAGACGCTTTCTTAATTTTTGCATCGATCAAATTCAACACACACTTTTCTCCTATAGCTATGAAAGCTAAGAAGATCACTAAATGCACAGAGGAAGCCTTGTACTGAATCCGATTACCCCCTTAACCACAAGACTCAACAATGGAGAATTGATCTTAGTAGACTGGCTCGACCGACGGCCAATCAAGGCGGTCCAAGGCTAGCGATCGATCGGCGCCAATCAAGGTCGGGTCCGACCGACCGGCGCTAATCAAGGTCCAAAAGTCAAGCGGTCCGACCGCCATATCGAATCGACGGGCCGATTTAGTCCAAGATCATCGCACAATGCCCAAATCCAAAACGAAAATTGGTCCAACTTTTGATTTACCCGATGAAACTTGACCAAATTTGGAGCACACCTCCCTAAGGATATTTGGGATCTATTCCTAGCAACGATCATCCGGATCCACGTCAATGTATGGACATTTTTATGTTTTACCAAGGGAGAGTTCAAAACCTAGAAAAATAAAAAACTTGATCCAAATCTTGCTTGTGGGAGATTGATGATCTAGATGATTCTAGGAGTATTCGCACACATCATAGCAAGGTAAAAGAGGTCAAGAGACCAACCAAAAACAACCGGATCAAGGAAGCACCACAATCATCAAAAGAGAGAAGCAAAAGCAATAGACCTCATCTTTGAACACACATCCATAGATTGATTCAAGATGTTACTTGTCAAAGCCACTCCCTCAAGGAGGACAAGAGCTCAATCAAAGAGCAGACAAACAATTTTCTCTCTAAACCCTAGCCTCTCCTCTCCTCTCCAAACCCTAGAAAAATTAGGTTTTTTCTAAATGAATGCTTGGGGGCTTTTCCATCTCCCCCTTCTATTTATAGGGTGGCCTAGGGTTTCCAATGGGCTCCCATTAAGGCCCAATACAAATGGGACACACACACACACATATCTGTTGAAGCAATCGCCTGCTTCACCACGTGTAGGTTGATCAGCGGCTCTCATCTTGTCGGCAAGTCTCTCCCTTCCGAATCCCATCGGAACCTCCAAGGTACTTGCACCGACCCCGCGCCGCTTGATCCAACCAGCTGCAACGAACTGCCTATTCGAACCATCTTATCCATTCTGCACCATGCTTGAGTCACACGACCTCACCCGGCATCCATGATCGTTCTGGACCTCAGCACTCCAAGCTTAGTCCCGATCCTCCACACCGTTGACCGTCGTTGACCTGCAAGCCAACTACACAGCAATAGACAAAGAAATCGTCTCCGAGAACAAGTTCTACACAACTTGACCCAGATTAGCTCAACAATGCAATATACAACAATAAAACATTGAAACTCATGCAGTAGACACAATCAAAACACAACATCGCCATGAGTGCCGACGAACAAGTGGAAGCCGGTTTGACCGCCCTACCCTGCCGGTCTGATCGATTCACAACCGGTCTAACCGATTCTATAACGCCGGTCAGACCGCCCAAAAAGACTTAGCCAAATTTTCAACTTGAAAATCCAAAACTCTCTGGAATTTTCATTTGAATAGAACTTGTAATTGGGAGCTCCAAAAATTATGTGACCACATCCAGGAGACTCCCCTCTCATGCCTACACAACCTATTTTTGGCCTAGCTCCAAATTCCATCAAGAACCGTGGTCGGTCGGACCGGCAATGCCTGCCGGTCGGACTTCCACACGACCGGTCTGACCGGCGGCTTGGCCGGTCTGACCGGCTGTAACCTGACAGCATGAAGCTTTTCCGAAAATGCAAGATTCGGTAAACCAATAACGACATTGCCAATTGACTCATCATCCTAAGATCATGCACATATCCCCACGATATCCACAGACTTGTTGAAAAGTAAGTCGAAGGTGAGGCTAAGAAGGTGGACAACCACGAGTTGGTGTTTGTCCATTTTCTCACTACAGACAAGCAAGGACAAGAACCTTGTGCCAAGTAACAAACATAAAAAATCGCTCAACCACATATGTAGTCATTCTTCCCTGGCTTAGTACACTGTCCTCCCGATTGAATATCTACAGGAACATGGGTGGGACAGGAGTGGGGCTAAAGGGACACTTGCTGGTCTACACAACGGTAGGCGCCATCAACATCGGGTCAATATTTCCGCCATTGGCCGATGGTCCCCTGGGGGCTGTATGGTCCAATAACTTACCAGGTAGAGGCTAGAAAGGTTGAGCAGTGAAAATACTTTGTTATCTCGGCTCAGTCACACGCTAATTGGTTGCGTGTATATGACCTGATAGTATGAGCATGAGGTCTCTTGTGGGTAAAGTTGGGCAACTCTGCAGAGTATAACAAATGGTATTCGAATATGCCGTGCTTTCGGTTAATAAAGCTGTGTTCATGGGTGATTCCAATACATGAGGTATAAGTAGAGTTTTTTTAGATGTCAAGTTGGTAATTGCAATTGTCGAGAAACCCTGATGTTATTATTTATTATTATTATACTATTTTAAAGATAAATTATTTTAAATATAAAATGCATCCACATATGTATGTTGTGGTAAAACTGTACCATTCCTTTGATAATCCTAGCATGTAATTAATTAGGATTTCCGTGTGGCTTGTTGAGTACGGTAGTAGTACTTATTCTTGTAAAATCCGCAAAACATCTACAGAGGAAACATGGAAAAATGCTGAGGATCTCAATGAGCCGGATTTTAGTGGACCATCAGATGGCAATGATTACTATTATTAGGTCTCGACCACGCTCAAGTATGCCTGTGGTTTAAAGTTCTTTTGTCTTGTAATATATTAACTTTGGGCTTGGAAGTCCGTGTCAATGTTAAAATTGGCTGTTAAGTCTTAATCTTATAAAATAAAAGTTTAATTTTTTATTGTAATCAAGAGTTTACTTATGAGGCTATTTACTTCGTAACTACATATCTTAAGCGATTGTGAAAAGTTTAACAGCCTCAAAAAAAAATTAGGATGTTACATCCTGGCATCTCCACCTTGTTAGCATTTGGCACTGCCTGTGCAGTAGCCTCTATAAAACGTCTTGTGAACTGTTGTTTTGTCGCTATATACCATGATTTAAATTAACCATGCGTTCCTCATTCTTTGCTGCAAATCTGAAGAGTCGCCCTTTTCCTTGTAACCTTTGGTCTGAAATTGGACGTAGAAAAGCTGGGCAACATCCGTAACTCCACTACACTACATGAAGGTATATAATCTGAAGTATTCGATCATACCCCGAATGAAAAGAACAACCAAGTGGAGCATCATCTGTGGACTTCGACGTCACAGAGATGGACGTTTCATTAATCCGCTGTCACTCCCTCAGCTTCTATTACACGGCACACGTACCTCCAACTCTCCAAAGACCAAACAACACGCCGGGCTCTAAATCAAGCACAACCCTACGAGAACGAGAGGATACCAGCGCCAATTAGCATTCGATTATACAGCAGTGACAGGCACGCACATATAAAACTCATCAGTCTTTGGCAACGCACTCTAGCCAAAGAAGAGAGAGAGAGAGAGAGAGAGAGCGGCAGGGCATGGGCGGAGCAGAAGCAGAAGCAGAAGCTCATTGCGCGCGGCCTCTGATGACGTCGAAGCCCATCTCGGAGGGGTCCGTGGCCTGCACCTCGTAGTGGACCCCGTCCAGCACCCGCCTCAGGCCTTGCTTCGACGTCGCGTACAGAATCTTGGCTCTTATCCTCGATGCGGTCGGTGACCTGAAAAGCGCATAGGCAACCAAGCAACGAATCAATCGATCGAACCAGCTGCCTCTGCATGTGCAGTGCGTGCAGCCCACTGAATTATATATATAGTCTTGTACTCGCATGAGACAATGCCAGAACAGCAGTTGCCATCAAAATTCAAAACAAAGTGCATGCTTTCTTTAACAAAAGGAAACTGGAGCGAGTGGACGTACTAACAGTACTTAAATTGTTTGTTGAGTAGTTAAATACTTTGATCATCTTTGCTTGTCTTGTTTCTGGACAAGCTAAGAAAGAAGAAATTAAGCTGCGGCAAGACAGTGAAATATTGAATGGATGGACATATTTTGACTGTGGCTATTGGCATGGGTGATGCTTGCTATTCATGAGGGATATAGTGTAGACTATAGTAATAGCTAGGCGTACAGATCTGGACAACAGATGGATTCAGGCTAGATCAGATCTGATAAAAGAACCGGCCCGAGGTTAAGAAAAATAATGCATGGAAGAGTACTAAAGACAACAGTAACAAAGATGATGGGGGCGGGGAGAAAGCAAGGCCTTATCAAGAAAGTTTGGGCCCCGTCATGATCTCGACTAAAGTTGCATTTGACAAGGCAGCGGGGATGGATGAGACAAGCAATTTTTTTGCGGAAAATAGAAAAAGCTTGGTGCGCCTTCCTTCCTTGTGATAAGGATGCGGGACTGATTGCACAGTCATTTGGTCTGAAGATTTTTAGTCAATTTTCTGATGCTCGCCAGCACCTTACTCCCGAGGCTCTAGAGAATCTGATGTCATTTCTTAATTCTGAGCTGACCTTCTACCCCCCAGGAAAATAGAACGATAAGAGTGTCAATTTATAAAACAACGTTGAATTTGTAAGATGTTGTTTCATTTACTTTTTCAATCGCGACTGAGAGGAGTAATTGCCAACATTTTTGTACGACTATGATCATGAGGTAAGTGCACTTTCATCATGTAGATACCAATTCTAGTGTTTTCGATAGCGCACAAGACGAAAAGGGATTTGGTTTCTTAGCAAGTTGCCGTAGATTATGAATCACTTGCTTTCAGAGAAAAACTTGACAGCTACGGTTTGAATAATCGACATGATTTAATATACTGCGTACAGGAATACTTCAGTTCGCATCAAGTAATGGACATGAAGCGAGCATTCCAGCAACCGCATCAATAATTCATTAATTCTCACAGTACAACTTACCAAGTATTACCCTTCCTAAGAAAATCCATAGTACTAATCGAGGTCGTCGGGTTGTAAAAAAAAACTAATAATCGAGATCGTCATGGATGGAAGAGAAAGAGTTCAGGTTTTACGAGGCTATAATTGATGATCGAGGGCGTAAAAGCGACGGGGTACTGAGTAAAATTGAAATACCAGGCGATGAAGAAGATCTTGCTCTTCTGGCAGTTGTCGACGGTGACGAAGTCGAAGTCGAAGACGGCGTAGCGGCAGTCGTCGTTGGGCAGCGCGGCGACGAGCTCCTCGTACCCCTCCCCCGGGCCACCCACCTTGTCCACCAGCACGGCGCGCGACCGCTCGTCGATCTTGTACACCACGAAACGGTGCACCTTCTTCCACTTCATCTCCATGAACCAGCGCTGGCACTCCTCCTTCACGTTCATCCCCTCCGTCGCCTGCACGCACGCTCAGAACATTGTAAGCCATGTGCTGCTCGGGCATGAGAAGGCAGCAGTGCTAGTGACCTATAATTGTGATGCCGGATTATTTACCATCTTGTAAGCCATTGCCATGGCTGCTGCAGATCGTTGCAGATGGACGCGGCGGTGAGGAGGGAAACGGTGAGAAGGGTATTCCGTTCTTTGGTGCTGCCTTCTTTTTTTAGGAGTCTCCCCCTGCTGTGGGTTCTCTTGACATTACGCGAGGTCTAGTCGACTTTATAAAGAGAGTGGCAAGCACCACAAAATTCCCTTCTTCTCCATTTAAAAATGGAAAATGGAAAAGCGATAATGCATTGCCCACCCCCACCCCACCACCACCCACCCACCCACACATGCCTTTCTTGTGCTGTGTTGCTTGCAGGTTTGCCATTATTATTATTTTTTTTAAAAAAAAAGAAATTGTAATACGGATATGGAAATGTTAGTTTGCACTGGATATATCCCGCGAGATAATAGCCAGGACTCTTTAAAAATTGCCTTGTTCCACGAAGGTGTTGTTAAACCTCAACTCTAGTGTAGTATGTCTTTAAATTCACCCGTTACATCTGGAGAAAAAGAAGCGACGACGGCGTGACACGTCCAAGCGAGGTATACTATAGTGCAATCATCGTAATGATAATGCCATCGGCAGGACGATCTCTTAAGATTTGCACTAGTTACCGGTCTCGTCGGCGAGCGTGGGGTGGGAGCTAGTGCACGCTCCGCCTAGGATCTAACACGGCTCGGCCGGCCACCGCAGCCGAGGCTCGTCATGATCATGAGCCGTGCGCATTCCCATCCATCCTTTGCTTGGAAGGTAAGGGAGGAAGGAGAGAAGGGAGCCAATTTGCCAATTGGAGCGGTGAACCGCGAAAAGAAGAGAAAGCGCGCATGCGCGGACGTGCATGGGGCCTCGGCTCCGCTCTTTTTATCCTTTTACTCGCGTGAACAGCAGCGATTTCACGTACGTGTCGGTGAGACGGATGATGCGCAGGCGCAGGCAACAGCTGAGAGCAGATGGGCCTTTTTCTTTATCTTTCTTCGTGTGCGTGAATTTATCCGATGTGATGAGGGGGCTCGTTCGCGCGAATTAAAGCTGCTCGATAGCGGCCGGCCGGTCGCCTCTTTTTGTTCTTGCGTGCTCTGCTGCGTTTCCACCTCCAAATTGATGAGCAATGACGCGGGTTGTTTCTTGTGTAGTCACGAGCTAATGATACTGTGCGGTAGTTATACCCGCATGTTTGGAATTTTTGGCACCTTTTTCAAATCGTGTATTTACATATTATTCTTTTATAAATATGCTCCTGCCGCATGGCCACTGTGCTGTAGCGCTATCACACGGCTGTTGTGCGATGAATCCCACCCCCCGCCACGTGCCGCGACCCTCCCCTTCCTCCCGCCACGTACCCGTACGGTTCTACCGAGAAACACCAAACCGTGCGGTGGTCACCTTTCCCACCGTCCGTCCTCCTTCTTCCGCACATCTATCGCCCATCTATCGCCTCGTTTTTCGGCGCCAACGCCGCAGCACCTCCTTCGCTCGGCTTTAAACACCAAACTCTTGCAGTCGCTCTTCGCTCATCTCAATTGCGTTTCGATTCTCGTTCTCGCGCTTGTTGCTGAGAACTCAGAGAACGTAACATAATTAATTTTATTAGAAGATTAAGTATTTTCTTGCTTCTCGTCGCTCGACCTTTTTTATTGCTTTCCCCTGAAGGGTAGGTAATTTGTTGAATGCTTTTGTTGTTATTATTGTAGTCGTAGTTAATCAGTCTCAGTCAGCTAGTCGTAATTAGTTAGTTTAGTAGTAATTAATTATTCGTAATTAGTTTAGTAGTCATCATTACAGCATATTAAATCAGTGGAAATGAAGTACTAGTAATTTTTTTAGTGGTAATTAATCAATCGTAATTAGTTAGTTTAGAGGTAATTTAATCAGTCGTAATTAGCAAGTTTAGTGGTAATTACTTACTTTGCTGGTAATAAATTAGGTTAGTGGTAATGAATTAGTCCTAATTAGTTTAGTGGTAGAAAAAATGTTTGCCGCGCTAGGGAAAAAGGTTGTCGCGCAGCAAGCTGCAACAGGTGGTGGTTGCCGCGGCAGGGAGTGCTGCGGCGGCAGAGATTGTGGTTGGCGCGGCAGTGACGGCAAGGGTTTTTGGTTCACGTGGCAACGATGGCAGACTGTTTTAGTTGCCGTGATAGCAAGCGGCAGTAGATTTTTTTTGGTGCGAAGTTGGACACAATGATAAAGCTGCGCAAAGGAACAACACGAGAAACAATCTAGACAACGACCAACTAGACAATAACTAGAACTAAAGATCAGCAACTAGACACGACAATGCAATCAAAGATTCAACAAGCAAACTGAAAAGAAAAAATTGCAAATGCTCAAAGGGCTCGGTATGGATGATAGATGCGAATTTTTTTTGGCAATTTTCTGGACTCTATGTATGAAAAACGAATCTACTACTAGAAAATTGAAAACTCTCACCGATGGACTGTAGCTCTGATACCACTTGATTAAACTCGGAGGTCCTGATTTGGCCCGATCTTTCGATGAGAACATAAATTCGGTAGAAGTCGCTCAACTCTCACGATCCTGAGTACGAACTCGCAAGGCCAGAAGCCACGCGATCGCTGAACTGCTCGACAAGTCGTTATCAACCGTACACGAATACCCGGATGACCTGATCACGAAGATCAATTCTTGCATACACCGAAGAAGCTCGCAAGAACATGGTAAAACGCAATCTGCATTGCAAATATATGATTGAATTCAAAAGGTGAGATTCCGCAGAGGTCCTTTACGGTTGGTCTAGTCGACACAAGCGAAGAACGAGAGTTTTCACAATGGAGAAACTAATCAAAACAAAATCCAAGTAAATTATAGGGGTGCGACCTCCTTATATAGGGAACGGGAAGCCGCACGTAGCTAACAAAATAGGGGGTGGTACTATTCATACACTGTTCATGATCATGTTACTATTTAGGTGAACAGTATGAGCCCCATTAGGTGACCGGCTAGCGTATGGGCCAATTCTGGTACGATTACAAGGCTCAAATTGGCTCAAATTTGTGATATAGCACCTTTTTTTGACGATTTCAAAGTCCACATAATGAATTTGGAGGTGAGACTGGATCCGTTGGAAAGATCTTGTCGTTAGCTTTCCAAAAAGCCCAAGAACACCCGAATCGAACTCTGTTTGCAAACATTATGTGCGTTTAAAGTCGGTGCTATCTCCGAAGGCCGAATTGGATTCTAAAATGTGTCCAGCTCGAACTCTTGCTTAGCTTGAACAAAAAGTGATGTGATACTACACAAATATACATTTTCATCATTAGATAGCATCATATATTTCATATAATATAAATACACTCCTAAAAACGAGCTCACCTGATAATTTAAGTGAAGCGTACGAGCTCTTGTAATTGGAATAGTAAGCATAGCAAATGTGGTTGTATCCATAGGGGCCATGTCCTCATCAGTTTCTGTCTCCATGCAAAAAAAGTATGTGTCTCCCTCTTCTCTTGTCTCTGTTCCTAAATGAATTTCTCCCAAATCTCTCTCCCGATCCCTCTCTCTCCAATCTAGATCCCTCCCTAATACATTTCCTCTCTCCATCTTGAACACCACGGCCGATTCATAGCCAGAGAAGGCAAATCTCCATGCTGAGCCACCCCGATTTGGTCCCGATGACGGCGTTGATGCTCTAGGGGGTGCTTTTAAAAAAATCTACTTATTTTTTTACACGAAAGATGCTTTTGAAACTTGGAGCTTGCTTGAAATTTGCATGCAAATTGGGTTGAAACTTTGAGTTGGCTTGAAACATGGCTGAAACTTACCGAAACTCATTTCAAATGCGAAGTTGCAGATTTTAAAGCGACAACTTTGTTTTCAAACTTGGAGTTTTTGCTTGAAACTTGAGATGAAACTTCAAAGATGGTTTGAAACTTGGTTGAATCTTACTGAAACTCCCATTGCGAATGCCAAGTTTCAGATTTAAATATTGAAACTTGGAGTTTTTGCTTGAGACTTAATAGGAAACTTCAAAGATGGATTGAAATATGGCTTAAACTTACTGAAACTCCCATTTCGAATGCCAATTTTCATATTTAAATCTTGAAACTTTGAGTTTTTTGCTTGTAACTTTGTATGAAACTTCAAAGATGGATTAAAACGTGGCTGAACCTTACTAAAACTAACATTTGAAATGCCAAGTTTCATATTTGAAACTTGAAACCTTGGTTTTGAGACTTGGAGTTTTTTATTCAAACTTGAGATGAAACTTGGGATGATATTATTATTTTTTGCTCTTGTTTGATTTTTTATGAAACTTGTTGAATTTTTTTGAAACATGTTGAAAATTACTAAATTTTTTGTTTGAAACTTCTTGAAACTTAAGCTCCAAAATCTGAAATGTGTTGAAACTTCTTGAAACTCTTTTGTCTGAAACTTGTTGAAACTTAACTTCTAAAATCTGAAACTTGTCTTGGGCTTGAAACTTTCTTAGAATCTTCTGAAAACTTCAAAAAATACACGAAACTAATTGAAACCAGAAACTTTTAAAATATTTTCACGAGACTTCTTGAAACTCTTTTGTCTGAAACTTGAGCTTGAAACTTTCTTGGAATCTTCTAGAAATACACGAAACTCACTGAAAGCATAAACTTTTAAAATATTTTCACGGGACTTTTTGAAACTTCATGAAACCTTCTGCATATAACCAAGCTGCAGACATGGGGAAGAACAAAACACATAAATTTACTTAAATCTGAAACTTGAGATTGAAACTTTCTTAGAATCTTTTGGAAACTTCTAAAAATTTAAAACCCATAGAAACCTAGTCGAAACTTTAATCTCAGACTCTGGAACTTTCAACTAACTGAAATTTTACAAAATTACTATAGCGTTGTAAATGTATTTTAACGGTATAGCGTGAACTAGCAGCTTCCTTGTGTAATAGCCGAAAAAATGTCTTTTTGTGTCCTCTCAACTTATTATTTCCTGAATCACGGCCTACACTTATTCCACGCGAACAGAACGCCGCGTCCCATCCCCCAAAATGAAGACGTGCAGTGGTAGGCCCCTTGCCAACAGAACAACGACACAGACATCTGATGTCTAGGTACGTCAAATACAAATCAACAAGAATGTAGCGTGCCTGCAGAATTATTTGGCAGAAGTACGGGAGAGAGGTCTCAACCGAAGCGTGCTATTTGCCGACGAGGAAACAACGCCAAGCACGACAGCGTATCTGACCTGTTCTCGCTCCTGGGCCAAGAAAAAAACACAGCTTCATGGGCGCGACACGCCCGTCTGCACGCGCAAGCCGACGACGACGAGCGGAAGGCCACCGCCACCAGCTAGAAAGAAACCAGAAAGCGATGGAAGAGAGACGTACGCAGAGCACATCGCTTCGTCGTCGATCTCCATCGGGGAAAAAACTATCTTGACAAGGGAAATGCGACAAAGCCTTCCTGTCAGTGCTGTACCCGTTTGCTGCCCAAAGACGGGACACCGCCCCCTCCCTGATTAGCCACGGAGAGAGACTAGCGAACGTTTGGGCGCTGATGAAGGGAATCAAAGGACAGGGAGGAGACGGGCCCGGGCAGGAAGGAAGCAGAAGCGCTGAAACGAAGTGTGCGTGCATGGATTAGCGTTGGATGGTGATGTGGTGCATGGATTGTGGCCGTGGTGGGCAAGGAGTTCTGACTGGAGAGTCATGTCCCAACTTAAAAGTGCTGTTGTTACATCGCTGGGAGATGTGCAGTGCACGGGTAAACTTAACTGATCCCATCGAGTTCACACCGTGGTCATGTTCAGAACTAGAAGAGATTGCTGATGAGAAACAGGGGCACTGATAAAAGTCTAGATTCGCTCTGCTCTGTAGGACGGACTCAGCTGGCTAGTTGTGCGTGCTTGCTGTGAAATTGCAACTTCTCACCGACACAGCAGTACTCTCGTTTCGTTATCGTTGTACAGTCTTCCTTTAGGTTAGCGAAGGCTACCACTTAAACACGCGCAAACGATCCCGAGCGACCATGGTACAAAGAGTACTAAAAATGGTAAATGCACGTCCACAAAGACACACAAAGCACATCTAATAACTGGGTCCAGAAACCACCACCACCATCCGATGCCATTGATGCACACCGAAACAATGAACCGTACATGCCCCACCCAACCGAAACGAGAGGAGCAAAAAAATAACTGCTGCACATGAAACAACGGCACCTTCAGAAGTGCCTCTTGTTGTACACTGCAAAAATACTGACAGCTCGTGACCAACTTTCAGCCGGGCTTACGAAGAGGGTAAATTATCGGTTTATCGCTTTCAAAACAAACATGATGCGTGCAAATGAATTTGCAACACGGAATCTCTTAAAACATATATGGAGGAGCGTTTGTGAGAGCAATCACAATACAAATTCTCTCGGCATATAAGTTATGGTCAAAGCACGGTTACATTACATGAGGATAAGTAAATCCATGACCAACGGTAAAAGCAGCTAATGCGGCCAATTTCAATGCTTCGTGCGCCTGAAAGATCGGCAAAGAGATGTTAATTGCCTAGCTTAGTTAGAAGAATCACAGAAATTATGTGGGATGCATAAAACTGCAATATAGATTGCCTATATCCGTTTTGCACCCAAGTATATCTTAACTATACAGTGCTGCTGCTTGCAGCAAAAGACATGGAGATCGAAAATCCCAAATTATGTGGCTAATCATGTCAACTCTTAGTTTACAGAAGATATCAGACTATTACTAGTATGAGGAACAGCCAATAAGAGCTGAGCAGGCTATGCAAAATATGCATTTCAACTATGGATATGTTTAGCTACAGCATACTGAAAACTTACCGGGAAGCCAGAAAGGGTAATGCTTCAGTTCTTTTCATCTTCTGGCTTGTCCGACTTGTCTTCCTTCTTCTCTTGCTGTCAGAGAAAAAAAAAGGTTTACTTCAGATTTGGTACTGATTATGTACGAAATGAGAAAATAATATATAAGCATGTAAGTATACATCGGAAACTAATTGTGATTCCTAAAATTACATACAATACAGTTCAGATGAAACTCAAGATTACTGCACAGCAGAACAAGTTCGTTTCAATAAGCCAGTATCAACTAATCAAAATGTCATTACTTAATTACTTAATAAATTATGCATTGAAATTCCTGTTACAATTCATGCATAAACATTATGTATTCTGAAGAATTTTTTTATGAAAATGTGATCCAACGCCTTGACAGATTCAGATTCTTATCTAAAAAAATGACAAGACCGTGTATTGATTATTTATTTGGTAAAAGATGAAGCTGAACCATGCGAAAGATTAACTTATCCAAACACAATACCCAAAGCTAAGAAACTATGCGGTAATAATATTTAGCAGCCGCCATAAGATAAACAGATCCTTCAAGCAGAAACAAAATGGAAGGATGCAAAAATACAAGACAATGAAACTAACACTGAGGCACATACACAGAGATTTTTTAAAATAATATTAATTTAAAAGGTAATTACAAAAAAAATCGGTTTTTTTTACGACAATGGGTTCCTGTCACCATTAGACCTGGCGGCGGGCTCTGTCGTCATTTCAAATGGTGACAGGAACCTATTTACCGCCTGTCATCGTTCCAACTGTCTGTCGTCATTTCAACAGGTGATTTGTATTGAATAGTGTGCAAATCATCAGTTGATCTGGCAACAGAAGCTGGCTATATATACCCCAAAATTCGGTGAAAAAGTCATTTTAATTCCAAAAAAAAGAGGAGAGAGAAGAAAGAGGGGGAGAGATGTAGCGAAACCCTGTCGGTTTCTAGTGGAGAGAGAGATGGAGCAGCTGATCTGGTCACCCATTTTTCAGATAAATGTTCTTATCGAGATAGGAGAAGAGATGTAGCGAAACACTTCACCAAAACTTGGTTCACACAGCTAAGGAAGGAGCTGTCGGACTCGTCGGCGAACTTCTACGCGAAGATGTTGCGGAAGCGCAAATGGCCTACCGAGAGGGCTAAACCCTACCCGGATTGTTCTATGAAGGATGTGCCGGTACCACCGGAGTTCCCACGCCCGCAATGTGTGTGCGAAGAACTGGCTAAAATCATCCAATCGACACACCCGGCGACAGCCGCCCGGGCGTACTACACGTGCGGGAACATCCTCGTAAGTGAATCTTGCACACATATAGATTTTCCAAATCTTACGTTCCAATCCACATATCCCTAACAACATCTGCGCATAATGGCAGCCGGAGATGCGATGCAACTTCTTCGAATAGATCGATGACCCAGACATGTATAATAGGACGTTCATCGAACAGAAGTGCATGTTGAACTATGCGATGCGAGCCGAGACCTTCAAACACTGGAAACCTTACGTACCCGACCCTATTGAAGAGGCACCGGAGGAATCCAGGAAAGTAGGGTGGTGATGGAGAACCCCTGAACAGGAAGCTGAGTACGATCAGGCCAAGCGCAGCAGCAGACAAAGGGAAGGTTCCTGCTAGTGAGACGAGCGACCGTCCTAGCGCTCCCCGTCACCAGGTCGCAGTCCGGATCGAAGATGCAAGTTATGTTCAATTTGCATCCTGGTTATTAATTTGGCTCTACGTTGTGTTATCCTAACATCATTCAATTATCCATCTCGTCTCGCAGAACATAGCTGGCTTCGAGACTGACCGCAACCGGGGGCAATCCAAGAGACAATGGTAAGGGACCGATGGGCCACCAAGACTGATCGATTTCATTCCAACCAACATTTTTTCCGATTCCAAAATGGCGCACATGTATCGTAGGTGTATTTCGGTTTTGTTGATTCATGCATGTTGATGTACCTAATGTACGTAACCAAACTCAGCGCACCATGTAATTCACAATTAAATTATAAAGTCTTTCAAACTTCTCTTTTCCAAAATATTTCGACTATTAAATATTATGTTATCTTTTCTCGTAAGAATCGGTTCCACGAACAATACAATCGGGACAACAACGCGCATGGCAACCCTAAATCCATTTTTTTCATTTAGATCTAAAGGGGTCTTTTTCTGTTATCGCGCCGCCGAACTCGCATTCCAAATTGTGTCGCCGATCTCGCATTGTCTACTTCAGATTTCTTATCTTCTCTAATTTCGGATTCCGAACTACACGGATACTTCAAGGTATTGCCAAAAAAAACTTTGTGAAATATACTAAATCTTTAAGCTTAATTCTCTACACATAAATTAACAAAATTACAAAAAATAGGTTCGAGCCTGTCGCCAGTTCAATTAGCGACAGGACCCTCTCAGTATTGTTCCAGTTAGCGACAGGAGCCTGTCGTCATATCAAATGGCGATAGGGTAATTTTTTTACTATTTATTTTTGTAATTATCTTTTAAATTAATATTATTTTAAAAAAATTCCATACACAGAAGGGTAGCACTAAAAGTTGAGATACCAAGCGCATACAAAAAAAGTGGGATGTTTTGAAGGGAAAAAATCAAAACCGCTTGTACATGCACCCGCATGCACTATCGTGGAGTGTCCATTTGTGCTCCGAGATTCGTGCGAGGGAGGGGAGAGAGGAAGGGGAGGGAGAGAGAATGGGGCTCGAATCTCGGAGCACGTTGGACAGTGGGGATAGCGCATGCAGGTGCATGTACAACTGGGAAAACTGCTTTCATGTTTTGAAGGACAACAGCGCTGTTGCATCATGGCATAACTAGACGGGAAGACCTTCTAAATGAAAGAAGCGCAGCAATAGAATAGGAAAAAAAAAGCATACCTCTCCCTGCCCATGCAACGATGCCAGCAAATCTTTCACAGAGGGGTCATTGGGATCAACACCAGGAAGCTGCAATTTTCAAATAATAATAACGATGATGACAGAGAGACCAATTATATGCAACTGAAATTGCTAAATTCATTCTGCATGACATCGGTTCAAAGAGACTTACTGAATTAAGGATGGATGTCACAAATGATCTGTCTTCAAAAACTTTGCTCATATCAGACTGACCAGCCATGTTTGCGTCCTGGACAGACATTTGAAGAGCTGTGTACAAAACAGAAAGAATACACATCAGAACATGGAAATATTTTAATCTGCTATTTACACAAAAGCTTTGCATCATATAATTAACAATAGGAAATAAAATAAAGAGATTTATACAATGAAAAGAGGAAAATCAATGAGCTATGTTTGGAGTTATTTGAAGATGGCATTGAATCAAATGAGATCTATTGACACTAGAGTGATCAAGGTTTATCTTCAGAAAATAACTTGTTTGTTGCCAGTGTAGGTGCAACCCTACTTTTTTAGGTACAGTTATCTAGTGAACCAATCAAATGAGATATATGATACTCATTATATCCTCAAGGTTTACATTAACAAAGAACTGCTTTGTTTCCCGTGTCAGTGCAAGCCTACACTTTTAGGTACATTTAGCTGATGAACCAACAGACAAATTGAGAGCCAGAAGATATAATCAACTACAGTTTCCATGGTGAGCTTTTTATGGGTTTCAGTGAGCTTGTATTTAAAAAAATGCCCTACATAAAAAGGATAAATATGGAACAAACTAGGGATCTCTAAACTAGCAAGTCATAATTTGTCGCCTCCAAAAATTAGAAAAAACAAAAGAACTTAAGAAACAAAAGGACCTACCTAATGCCAAGTCCTGATCATCTGTAGCAGCTTCTGTCATAGCGGCATCAGCCACAGCTGCAGCTCCTGAAGGGCTATCATCCATTGACATCGCAAGTGCCTGCTGTAGTAGCTGAGCATCGTCAGCATCCTGTGATCACAACTACATTAGCCATCTGATGTCACTACTCAGATAAATCAACAATGTAAATAATGATTTAGAAATGAAAGATACTAAGATATACAATCATGCATTTTAATTGAAACGGATCCTTACAAACTTCAACTAACAATATTGTTCAGAATAAGAAACAACTGTCCTCTATACTGCCTATGATCAAAGTAGTTAGACACTGTATGTAAATTAATAAAAAGTCATCACACCAATAATTAAGCAAGAATGCAAAAAAAGTCTACCAATCCCAAAGCAAAGGTTAAGCAATGATGACAAGGCAAATACTGTAGTTGTGGCAAAATCATGACTAAAAAGAGCCAATGCAAACAATGGTTACTGAAGATTGATCTTAGAGATCAAGGATGGCAAAGTTAATCTATATTGACAAGGGGTTTATTTCATTTGATCAGAAATAGGTGAAAATCAAGATATTCATGGACTATCCCAAAGAACTTCACACAGATCTTTTATATGCCACCAAGAGATGCACCGGCTAAACCAAATGATTGTCACCTTTTCTTTGTTGGGCCAATAATGATTGTCACCTAGTTATAGTTAGAAACCAATAAAGAAAATGGGCAAGAAGCTTAAATCTACAATACTTTATCATTCACACAATACTAGCATATTGCTGATATATGTGCCTTGACAAACAACCACTGCCAAGTCATCATTTTTGCTTCTGCATAAAGGGTGTTCAATAATGTATGCACACACATCACTATTTCGTACGCCACTATACTAGCAAAAAAGACTGTACTAGGCTGTCCATGAACACAGTGAAGTTCAAACTGATTTAGTTTATTATGACATAGTATCCAAGAGTGGAAAAACTTAAACATGTGATTAGCTGTTGGATAATGAGTACCTTTGGCTGATCTCTCTTGTCATCAGCAGAAGCATTTGTGGCAGGTTCCACTTCAGCCATAACAGAATCACTGTTTGAGCTTGAGGTATGATCCTTATTTTCAGCACCAGAAGATTCTTCTGCAGCCTTTTTCGCAATAGCCTCTTGCCTAGCTCGCTCTTCTTCCATAGACATCCGCAGGGCAAGTGCCAACTCTGGATCTACATTTGGGTCCACACCAAATTCAAATCCAGATGCTCCGGTAGCTGCAGCTGCAGCTGCAGAAGCAGCAAAACCACTTCCACCTTCTTCACCAGTAAAGATAGGAGTGCTGTGAAAAAAGATAAGAGGAATAAGGTAGTCAACAGAAGTATATTATCACAACAACCTAGAGCCCTAACAACACGAAACACGATTACCTTATAAGGACATCAGAAAGGGCATTTTCACCAGGTGGGACATGAACAATGTGACTGCTATCACTGCTGTTCACAGCAGAGATCAGTGCTTCCAGTTTCTCAGGCTTATCATCGTCAGTTTCACCAAAGTCAACAATGTCAAGAGCAACATTATTCTTTTTCAGCCTTTTCCCGATTGTCTCCAAAACTTTCTTGTCGTATTTCACAGGGCTGAGAGGTAAGGCCAACGTCATTAACCACAATTCATACAAAAAAAGGTGCCATAAAAATTATCCTGCTCCACATACCTTCCAATAAAAGCTATAATCCTCTGCTGCTGCCTCTTATTCTGGCGATGCTTTAGCGCCAGCTGAGCAACCTGGATGGCTGCAGCCAAGTTTGCTTCAGCGCCAACTTCCAGCCCTGCACGGTATATTGTTGGACATCAATTTGTCGGAAAGCTACAAGTACCACAATTTTCAAAAATGAAGCCTACTACACAGACATGCTATCACCAAGCACCACCCGAAAGGTTACACCATTATATACTAGCCAAGCCCAAATAGCTTACACAGTTACACTGATACCCTAAACCATTAGGTACACAAGTTCTGCACTAGTACGAGACATAACCCACACTGGCAAAGGCGGGATTTTGGGATTGATGGGAGCATACCGTGCATACAGGCGAGGATCTTGCCGAGGTCGCTGGTGGGTGTGACGAGCACGCGCACGCCCTTGCCGGCCATCGTCATGACGCCCACCGTGTTCTCCGGGTTAGACTGCAGGCAACACACCCAAAAACAATCAGATCCGGAACCCGGAACCCTAACCCACACATACAGGGAAGTGAACCCGATCGATCGGATCGGAAGGGGCGGGAGACGGGGGCGGTACCTGGGTCTTGGCGCCACAGATGAGGTTGACAGCGTCGGCCTGCGCCTGGAACCGCGACGGCGCGTAGTCGCCGTTCCGCATCCACTCCGAATTATCTATGCAGATCATCGTCGCCTGCAAAAGGGGAAACCCAACCGACGGCGATAAATCAGTTAGAATCGGAGCTCGGCGAGAGCGATCTGGGGGTTCGGCGGGCTGTACTGACCTCGAGCACCATGGTTGCGTCGTGGTGTGTCGCTGCCTGCTGCGGTTGAGGGTTTGGTCTGGTTTTGTTTGAGGAGCAAGATGATACAAGAGGAGAAGAGGGGTGAGTTCTTACTTTGGGCTTTTCCTTTGTGGATGCGGTCATGCGGATTGCTTTCTGGAGAGGAAACCGATTCGATGCTCGCTGGACGTCGGTCCGGCCCGGAGGGAGGTCTGATAGAATTTCTGATCAGTTGGGCTTGGCCTGAAGACCCCTATAACCAAGTCAGCGAGACGGACTTTAAACTTGCCAGGTTAGGCCGGACTTGTCAGACTGAACATTGTTATTCGAGAAAATTACATACGTGTCACTCAAATTTGATTCTTGTATGTCATCGAGTTTTTTCGCCTTTTTTATGCTAACAGATTTCCGGCATTCTCCTTCGCCGTGGTCCATTGCGCGCGTGCTGTCTCATCTCTTCCATTTTCCTTCGCAGCCGCTGCTCCGTCTGCTTCCTTCGTGGCGCATTTGTGGCCAAGCGTTTAGCCGTCTATTAGCCGTCTACGTTCCTGCCTCCCTGCCAACGCGCTGTAACGTCTCAAAATTTAATTTTTAAAAAATCTTTTACGTAGTTTAGATCTTTAAAAAAATTTATCAATTTTATTTAAATTAATAAAACTTAATTATAATTTTTCTAAATTATAAATATTTAATTTGACTAATCTAAACATCAATTAAATCAAAATTTATTTTATTTGACTTCCTGGTGTTTCCAGGATTTTTCTGAATTTGTTTCCTATTTTATTTGCTCTCCTTGATTTGTGTGTCGTTTATTTAAATTTAAAAATTCTGAATTTTCTCTCTCCTCCCCACGTGAACAGTACCATGTGATTACTGTTCACACAAAATTCCAGCCGAGCGTCGGGATCCAGCCGAACTGCCGAAATCGGTTTCGTTCGGTTTCTAATTCGATTTTCAAAAATCAATATCTTTTCGCTCGGTGCATATAAATGCGCTGTCTGCATACCACGTCCGTCTCTCGACATCCTCTTCCAATCCTCGATTTGCTTTCCTCCGAATCGATCAGATTCATCGCAGCTTGCGAATACGGAGTTCGCCCAATGTGCCTTCTCCAATGAAGTTTCTCCTCCGTCCGACGTCTGCCGGCCGAACCGTCTGTGGCGTTGGGTTCGCGTCGCCGTGCTCTACGTCATGGTGCCAGCCCCTTCGCCCGAAGTTCACCGGAGTTCCGTCGTCCGTCGTATCCCAACCGTATTCTTCGCGTTTCCCGCTTCCTCGGTGAGTATTCTCGAAATCTGACCGCACTATCGTGTCCGGCTCGTCGTTTCCTTCTTTTGCCCTTCGCCTTGCACGGTCGCGCCATACCTTGCGCCATGTAACTTTGCTATTATCGTTCTTGTATGAGTGCAAATTGCGCGGTGTGCGTTTCGTCTGGTTTTTCCTTCCTCCGATGGAAGTTTGCTAAATCTCGCGGCCATAATGCTCGTCATGAACGATCTGTACTAGGTATATATACGCACTGTACATGGTTCCTTCCTCTGTGCGTCGGCCGGCCGAAGCTTCATTACGTGCCTCTGTTGTTTCTGTTTCTTCTCTAGATCGGATTCCTTGTTTTCTTTTCTTTCTTGTTGCCAAATCCTTGTTGCCATGTTTGGCTGAAGCCCCATGCGCCAAACCATCTGTGCATTATTCTGTATCGAGTCCAGATCATTGCCTTCGTACATGTGTTCGGTTAACAGCACTATCGATTCTCTGTTAGCTATTGACTGCTTTCTGTTTTCGGTTCCTGTTGGTGGCCGTTGACCGGTGCATGTATTCTGTGTATATGTGTGTTCAGTACACTTGTTTATGCATGCTGTCCAATACGTGATTTCGTACGATAACTGCATTCTCTAATCTTTTCTTTGTCAATCTTCTCTCCTACCTTGTTTTGCCATCTCTCTACCATGTCAATGTCTCCATGCCTTCAGGCGCCGTGGCCGGCCGTACACTCTGTGCTGTTCAGGTATGGTGCAGTGCGTGCGCACGTATTGCTTCGGCATTTCTCTTCTTTCCTCTGATACATGAGGCCAAGTATTTTCTTTTGTGTCTCTATGATGGACCAGCCTAGCTCTCCCTTTTGCTTTGCCATCTCTTGTCACCCACACCATCCAAACCCATGTGTGTGTATATATATATATATCCTCTCACTTGCACGTGGACCACACGTGTCATCCACCTAATTAAAAACTCTAATTATTTATCTCTCTTACATGCGGGTCTCGCATGTCAGTCAACCTTTGGTCAACCCTTCTCCATGAGTTTGGTCCACCGTGGACTAGCATATTTTCGTGGACCTGGTCCATAGACCAGTGACCCACATGTCATTCATCTAAATTCAATATCTATCTTTCCGTACCATTCAATTTCAATTCGAAGTTTATTTTATTTGTCTTTTGAATTTAGTTTGTTTTTGCATTTTTTTTATCGTTAGACGTTGAAGTACCAGAATCGTCTGAAGGAGCTGAAGATCAAGGAAGTAGAAGATTGAAGATAAATAAAGACAATCATTGCTATAGCAAGGCAAGTTATACCTTTGATCATATTGAACCCAGTTTCTAAAATATTTTGTTTCAATATATTGCATTCTATTTCAAGTAATTTATTTAAATGCTTTTGGGATAGTTATTAATCCAATTTGTTATATCCACCTTATCTATTGTACACCATGATCTTTTGTCACACTAGGTTAGTTCATTATTAGTTGGTATTATCGTAGCACCAACGTGGGTTGGTTAGATACGAGTAGCTTGCTTAGCCATGCCACGAGTCATCATTTCATATGAGTTGCAATTATAAACTTGACTAAGTGATTATGGAACTGTGTGAAGAAACTGTGTGTGCTGTGTGCTGTTACTCGTGATGGCATGTGTTGCACTTAATCAACAGGGTGGGAAAAGATTTAGACTGAGGCAAGTGGTGGATCTGTGTGAATGGTGGAGCTGTGTGCTATAAACTTTGTGATTTGCAAAAAACTGAAAGTCTTGTCTTGGTCAATTAAGGACTTAACTTTGTGCGCCATTGAACTGGGCCTTACTGTACGACCACATGCCTAGTATGGGCTGGGCCTACTTAGTAAGTTATGGATTTTCGATATTATTACCCAAGTTGTATTTTAAGCTTTGTGATGGGCTGGAGGTGTGCTACTATGTGGGCACATCGCGGGACGGTTCGCCGCTTCCCTGTCCAACAGTGTGTGTTATGCCAAAGCGCTGTGTTTGGGTTGGCATTACGGTAAAGCACACTGGGAGTAATAATACTTGAGATGAAGTTTCCGAAAAGTTTTGTTATGACCAGTGTTGGCCGCATTGATCGTATCGTGTGGGTAAAGTGTACAACCTCTGCAGAGTATTAAATCAATCTATTCGAATAGTCGCGTCCTCGGTTATGGACATGCTCGGGAATTTCACACGAGGGGTAGATTTTCATGAAATATTTGGGAAGGGTCAGTTGTGTGAATAACTTGTTTAGACTGTGTGTCCTTTGTGAAACCAATTGTTAAATTAATATTCTTTAATTGTTTTCAATTATGTTTCAATCTATTATTTGTATTCAATTGCAAATATTGCATTTCCGCAAAATAACCACAGAAGTCATTCCTTTAGAATAAGTCATCATCTATAATGCATTCTGTGGTATGACTTGCGAGTACGGTGTGTACTCATACTTGCTATAAACAATCAACAGAAGTGGAAGAATCATCAGTCAACAAGGTCTACCTCAAGGATCGTGGAGAACTAGGTCGCGCTACCCCAGTCGATTGCCTGTGGGCATATGGATGGGCTTCACTGAAGTTATTCCGTTAAGTTCCGCTGCAGCTTTATTGAGCTATTTGTCTTTGGAGACATTAATTATAAGCTTTGACCTTAAGGTCTTTACTCTGATAATTATTGTTATTTGTCTATTTATTAGTCATCTTGGTATATGGAAATGATATTTCATCGATGTTGGCACTGTGTGTACTAGCGTGATCCTGGACTAGTGCAGTATACACAGAGGGTCCAGATTTATATATTTGAGTCCCGACAGAGGTGGTATCAGAGCCATATCGACTGTAGGTCGTGACCTTAGTTAGAATGGCCGTGTGTAAGGAAAAGTTCAAAACTTATTTTACAAATGGGAAATCTTAATGATGTGCTATTCTCATCTTGTCTAAATTCTATCCCCTTCCACTCTAATCATTTCTCATCTATATTCTTCCTCACCGTTTTGAGTATTAAATTGGACCTTCTTACCTCATAACTTCCATAGTTGTCGTTATTGGTGCCAAATGTCTTGGTGGATGCCCAGGAGCTGTTTTGAACAACTCTCCGAAGACCATGCAACCAGCAACAACATATCGACTTATCCTGTGTGTTCAAGACAAGTTCGTCGCAAGAATTGAAGACCAAGAAGAAGTTGTACGTCGCCCCTGTCTTTCTCCAAGATTCGCCTACAAGAATCACAAGCAGTCAACGTTGATGAAGACTGTAACTGGCCCAGCTTTTCTTGCATCACCATATAGGATAAATCAGCGTTGGTTTCTCCCGTGTGTTGAGCCGAGTTTCCCAGTTAAGTTAGAGTTTAATCGACTGGACGATTAGATTTTCGTTTTCCTTCTTCTGTGTAGTTTGGTTGTGAGTTTTATGCTTCTTAATAGCTTTCCGGTTATTTGTGTGTTCCTTGGTGTTTCGGGTTAAACCTGCTCCCCTTAGTAGATTGTCTTCCCTTACCTTGTGCTTTCCCTATCATCTATTAGCCATGGTCAGCCAGCAGATGAAGAACCCTAATGAAGCCAACCTTGTTAGTAATCTTGAGACGGTCTGTGTCAGTTCAGATCTTGTCAATTCCAGTGCACAATTGTTAGTACCAGGAGTAGTAGATCCAGTCATGATACAATTTTTGGCAATTCAGACTCAACTCATGAACGCGATGATGCAGAACATGAACAACATGATGACCCAGCAAAATCAGACCACCGTCACTTAGTCAATTTGTTGAATCAGAATAATCAAGCCGCCGTTCCATCACCAGTGTTAGTACCAGAGCTGACGTTAACCAGCAGCTATCTCTCGTGCCAGTAGTGCCACATCAGAGCCTGAACCAGACTTCCGTCACCCAGAATCTGCTGATGTCAGCGACGATGTAACCGTCAGACAATAGCAACTTTAGCAAAGATGCACAACCCGTTGCCATCCCAACAGCGCACCTTCAGTTCAAGTTTGTGAAGTTCATAATGACCAAACCGTCTATCTTCGAAGTATCAATCAAGCTCAAGGATGCCATCCCAACAGCGCACCCTCAGCGTGTTTTCCCTTGGCTGTTAGTTGCCCATACCCTACGCCCCGCATCGCCTTTTTGCTCCGTTTGTGCATTGTTTCCTCGCTTTCGTCACCCCATCTGTAGCTTGCGCCCCTTTCTCTTCTGCTTTCCGCCATCACCGCATGCTCAGGCTAGCCCCGTTGGGCCCGCAGCCCGCGCGCCGCCGAGTCGCGGCTGGTCCGCTTTGGATTTGCTGTCTTCAGTCGCTTACTGCTGCTGGCCTCCGCTGCAGCCCGAGGTATCCATGGTTGGGTTTCCCTCGCTTGATCCATTTGCCTTTCCGGTTCTCCTCTCAGCATCATCCTTCTACTGCTGTTCACTGCTGTGTCTCGCATCCCTCGCTTTCTCCCTGTGCTTTTGCTTTACCCCTCTCAAAATCAAAGCATGCCGCCAGTATTTGGAGGGGGATAGGGGATAGTGTTTACTTTTGTTCGTGCTTTCTCCGTGTGCTTTTGCTCTATCCCTCTCAAAATCAGAGAATGCCACCAAGATTTGGAGGGGGGACACCCCGGTGTTGACCCAACGACCATGTGTTCCCTTTTGTTGTTTTATTATTTTGGTTATCTTCCTACGGTCGATGTATTCTAGCGATTCTTGTCGTGCAATGTTCGTTTATGGCATGCGTTTAGGATGCCTGTGTGTCTATGCTTCGTCTGATGGTGCGCACGCGCTTGTTTGGGTTCACAGTATTACTAATGTGTGCATCTTTTATATTGTTACCGTTTGTATTCATTATAAGTCCAATGACTTAATATGTATACAAGTACAGATATAATATATATACAAATAACATATTATACAATACGCATCTAACACTCTTCAAACTTGTGGCGATCAACAACATTAAGCTTGGAGAGATAAAAGATGTGATGAGCTTTGGTCTGCGACTTTGTGAAAAAGTCTGCTAACTGAAGTTCTGAAAGCACGTATTGAGAGCAACAATCTGGTTCTGTACCTGTGTCCGCATGTAGGAAGGATGAACACCAATATATTTAATAAGCTCATGCTTCACCGGATTTCTAACAATACTAATAGCCTCTGTACTGTCAGATGAAAGAGAATTGAGTGCTGAAACAGAAACACCAAAATCTTCAAGTAACCATCGTAGCCAAGTAACCTCTGTAGTCAACAAAATCATAGCTCACAACTCTATCTCAGCACTCGAACGAGAAATTGTTGTCTGCTTCTTAGTTTTCTAAGCAATAAGAGAACCACTAAGAAAAACACAATAGGCAGAAAGAGACCGACGATTAGAGTGATCACTAGTATACGTAACATCAGAATATGCCAAGAGTTGTAAAGAGTGAAAAAAGGAAAAACAGACGACGAGTGATGGTTCCACGAAGAAAATAACAATAGTGGAGCTGGGTGAAGCAGAAATAAACTGATTCAAAGTATGCACAGGGTACGAAATCTCAGGACGTGACGAGGATTAAAACCTCTATTTATTATTTAGTATATAGAGACTATACGTCTTCATGGTCATAAACCCTAAGGCTAACGACCTCACTGGTCGTAAGAATTCCAGAGGTTACATAGTACCCAATCTGGTCGGACATGGTTCCAAACCTAGTCTCCGGCCAGTCAAATGCTCACAAGGTTTTAAACTGATGTCTGGATCTATGACCAGACATATGCTTTACCGTGTGACGAATGGAACATGTGCTATATATTCCATACCACGCGACGCTACGATACTGGAGTACGGTTACATGACTCATTGACATATAACCGCACAACAGTTGATACATTATCAACTGACACCTCTCTTCGACTGCACGTGTTGCTTTACGACAAAGCGCTCTCTCCAGACAATCGCCAACCCTTCATCAACTACATAAGGAGGAATGCGATCAAGTTAAGGAGGCCGAATGTTGAAGATCATTTGGGAGACACTCTCAAGAGCCTTGTACTCCCGAATTAGTCTTTAGTCTAAGTTATATACACTCTTTGTAATAGCCAGTTCAAAGCAATAAAGAGCAGTCTCACTACTTTCTAGAAGATACGCGCCATTTTCCTCTTTTCATTCATATATTCATAAGATCGGTGATTTTTTTCTCGAACACGCAGGAGGACTGCGTATCTTTGATTCAGAGAGAATAAAAGGTCCAAATTACAGACATCACCCCACCTTGGACCAGATGAGGATGTAAACCATTGGCACCGCTCTTACGCACACAAGGACTGACCGGACTAATCCCTGCTTTAAACTCTAGATCACCACCCTTTCTAGGTGCAGAGCAATGAGCCCTTGGCTCCAGCTACACGCCACAAATGTGCTTCATCTATGAAGGCCTGAAGAGTTCCATGTAGATTTGGGGCAGATCCATCAAAGACACAAGCATTGCGATGTTTCCAGAGGATCCATGCTCCCAGAATGACAAGGGAATTAAAGCCCTTTAAGATCGGTGATTTGATCGTCGACAGCTGGCGTCGTCCGTGGGGAAGAAGGCGCAAATCTTCTAAAGGAATTCTTTGCTCATCAAATCCTCGCCCATCCTTCTGTTCATGAAATCATGGCAGGAACTTGGGACGAGGAGAATTGGTTCGATCTGGACGACTACTCCAACCTCGACATGGACGCCTGCATCCAGGCCATGCAGGGTGATTGAACGTCGTCCTCTTCTTCCTCTGCTGGTTTGCAAGTCGCTGACAACGCTGGGTCGAGCAGATGGATGAGGATGCACCACTGCAACAAGTGGAGTTTCCCAAGGGACAGGACATTCCGATTAGTTCGGAGTGTCCAAAAACCTCTTCAAGCCTGGTCTTTCCAACCGGCAAAAAAGGTGATGAATTTTCAGTCATGCAATCCGAGAGTCAATACACTCTCGACACCATCATGGTTGATAGGTATTCACCCACGGTTTCTGGGAATTCCAGGAGCCAACCGACATCTGGTAACGGTGTCGATGAAACCCTAACCGGCCATGGGCCGAGTGGGGATGATAAAAATCAGCATACGATCGGTAGTTCGCCGTATCAGGCTGAGTCCGCCACGGTGGCCTCAAGAGGTTCTCATCTCCGACCGGTCTCCGTCGTGGAAGTGTCTAGTAGAAGTACTGGGAAGCTCTCCACTGAGTGCAGTGGAAACTCTTCGGAGGATCGATGCTGGAAACACGAAGTCAATGCGATCGAAAATACTGATCGCAATGCTCTGTACGGTCCTGCACCCGCTACCTCACCACCATGTGTTGGTGGAAATGGCGCGGGCAATCAAGCACCAGCTACCAGAGGCAACAGAGCTGATGGACGTTCATCTGTTAATTCACCTTGTTCAGCCCACCAAGGATAATGAGTCAAGTACAGCCAGGCGCGAGGTTAAGAGAAGGTTCGGATCTGCAAACGCCAACAACCTCGATGAATACTCCGAGACCATCCGTAACGGTACAGAATCTGCAGCGCATTCGTGATATTTTAAATAATACTGATCTTGCTTTAGCAGTAGCTCCAGGTTTTGTCCAATTGGTATGAATTGGACAAGTGTCGGAGATTCTCCAACAAACCGTACAACGTACAGAAGAATACCGAGAACGGAGGACACCGCAAAGTCAAACCATGACTTCGTCCCAGCGTTCTTCCCTCGGCGGAGGCCAACATGCTTATGTTGGAAATCAATCAATACCGCAACCTCCTCGATGTTTCCAACCAATGAGTCATGAGGGAAGGAGATTGTTCCGAACAAATACACCTTCCTCTCGTCGAGAGGGTCATTCGCTTGGTCCGAACGATCTTCGACATTGTTTGAACCAGGCAGGTGACCGAGAGCATCATAACGCTCGCGATCAGGTCGGGACGCCGGAGCCTCAGTTCTCTAATCTAAGGAACTGGTCCCCAACCGACCACAATCCGGCTCCTTTCCAAAGAAGGCGCCATGAATCAGTCACAGGCTGCCGAGCTTTCTCCGCAGGGCTCCAGGCTGTGCGTTGGCCTAACCGGTTTCGACCGGCCAACATGGACAAGTTTAATGGGTCTCAGAACTCGTTTGAATTTCGCCAGATCTATACCACCACAATCAGAGCGGCTGGTGGTGATGAAAATGTAATGGCCAATTACCTACCTACGGTGTTAAAAGGATCTGCCCGGTCATGGCTACTTAACCAGCCGGTCGGATCAATCTACACTTGGGAACAGCTCTGTGATCTCTTAATCGTGAATTTCCAGGGTACGTACGACCGCCCAGAGAAGGAAGATGATCTACATCGAATCCGGCAGAACCCAAAAGAAACTCTCCGACAGTACATCAAGAGGTTCAGCCAGGTTCGTAATTCCATACCTGAGATTGCAGAATCTTCTGTAATTCAGGCTTTCAAGGCAGGATTGAGGAACCGGAGGTTCACAAAGGATATAGCTACGAATCCCCCACGAACAACCGCCGGGCTATTCGATATGGCGGATAAATATGCACCTGCTAGTGAGGCAGTCGAATGGAGCGAAGCTATAGATCGAAAAGACAAAACTCCTCAATCTGGTTTAGAAGTGCCTGGGAAGAGGAATAAGAAAGTTCTCAAAATAAGAAACATCGAAAGACGGATGGTAAGGAGGTCTTAGCGGACCCGAAAAAGCTTACCAAAGGTAAGAGGGACTATACCGGTCAAGGCAAAGCAAAGATTCCGACCGATGGATATAAAAAGAGTAAGAAGTGGTGCCCGCTTCACCAACAGTAGAACGATCTGCAGACTGCCGTGTCCGGCAAAAGAAGTTGGAAGATTACTATGCAGGTAATAGCCCGCTTCCCTCAATACAAGAGTTGGGGGAAGCCAGCTCCAAAAAGGATAAAGATGGCGACGAGGAGATGGAATACCAAGAACCTCAGCACACAGTCAACATGATCTTTGGAGGATCTTCATCGTACGACTCGCGACGTCATCTGAAAGCCGTGGAGCGGGAGGTCAACCTAGCAGAATCTTCGATCAGCATCAAGCCTTCGAGGTGGTCGGACACCGTAATCTCCTTCGGCAAAGAAGACTTCTTTGTTTCGTCGACTCGGCCGGGTAGGTTCCCTATTATAGTTGAGTCTACCATTAATAATTGTAAGGTCAATAGAGTCTTGATAGATGGAGGTAGTTCTTTAAATATATTATTCTCGGGAGCTTTAGAAGAAATGCAGGTTCCTAAGTGAAAGGTAAAGCCAGTAAAATATGCCTTCCATGGCATAGTCCCTGGCTCTACCGCCAAACTGATAAGACATGTGTGCTTACCGGTTACGTTCGGAAGTCCTGATAACTTCCGAACGAAAAAGATTTCGTTTGACGTGGTCGATTTTGAGACCGCCTATAACAAGATTCTTGGTCGTCCGGCTCTAGCAAAGTTCTTGATAGCCACGCATTACGGTTATCAGAGTTTGAAGATGTCAGGACCAAAAGGTGTCATCATGGTTCGGGGAGATCAAAAGATGGCTTATGTTTGCGATCGAAGATCTTTAGAATCGGTCGATGAGCTTCCGACTAGAAATATCGACTCTTCGCGATGCAGTCAAGCACTCGGCACCAAAATTGACACCCAAACCCTTCGATCAGACAAAAGAGGTGCCACTCGACAAAGGCGTTTCTCCGAGAGATGCCAGGTTGGGAGACATCGACAGGTCAGTTCCGAAGTTACTGATCGGAGAAGTTCTCAACCCTAAATAGGAAGAGTCGCTCGTCTCTTTCCTCCGAGCAAACCAGGATGTTTTCGCTTGGCAAGCGTCCCGACAAGCCCGAGTCCCTGTGAAGTGATCGAGCACGTGTTAGCTCTCCAACTCGACAAAAAGCCGGTCAAGCGAAGCTAAGGCGTTTGCACCGACCTAAGGAAGTAATCCAGTCGGAGATTGACAAGCTCCTTGGAGCTGGGTTTATTCGTGAAGTCCATCACCCTCAGTGGTTTCCCAATCTTGTAATGGTTAAAAATAATAATGGAAAATGGCGAATGTGTATTGACTTCACAGATCTTAATAAAGCTTATCCGAAGGATGATTTTCCCCTTCCTCGCATTGATCAGCTTGTAGACTCCACCTCCGGGTGTGAGTTACTAAGCTTTTTAGATGCATATTCAGGGTACCACCAAATAAACATGAGTAAAAATTATGAAAAGAAAACTTCCTTCATCACTCCATATGGCACTTACTGTTATGTTAAGATGCCCTTTGGTCTCAAGAATGCTGGTGTAACTTTTCAAAGGTTAATGCAGAAAACTTTCAGCCCGCAAGTAGGTCGGAATTTAGAAGCCTATGTAGATGACTTGGTTGTGAAGAGCATTAATGCAGGCGATCATATCCTTGCACTACAAGAAACTTTCAATAACTTGAGAAGACATAACCTCAAGTTGAATCCGGAGAAATATGTGTTCGTGGTTTCTACAGGAAAGCTTCTTGGTTTCCTAGTTTCGGCTAGAGGTATCGAAGCAAATCCGGCTAAGATAACAACCATCAATCAGATGCGTCCCCCGACAACAAAGAAAGAAGTCCAAAAGCTAACCGGTTGTATGGCAAATACTAAGTCGTTTCATAGCGAAAGTTAGGCGAGAATGGATTACCTTTCTTTGAACTTCTTCGGAAGCATGGGAGTTTTGAATGGACGAAAGAAGCCAACGGAGCCTTTGAAAAACTCAAAGAGTACCTTGGAAGCCCCCCGGTCTTAGTCTCTCCAAGACCGAAAGAAACACTGTTGATTTACATAGTCGCGACGCCAGTCAGTCGTCAATGTAATCGGTCGTAGAGCGTGAAAACGCTCAACGACCAAAGATATTACGTAGTTAAGTCTTGCATGGACCAAAGGAAATATATCCACAGGTACAAAAGTTGTTCTATGGTCTCCTTATGTCTTCAAGGAAACTAAGACATTACTTTCAAGCCCACAAAGTGGTCGTACCTGCAGGATATCTCTTAGGTCAAGTCCTTGGAAACAGGGAATCATCAGGACGAATAGCAAAATGGGCAGTTGAACTAGGGACGTTCGACCTCCATTTTATTTCACGAACAGCTATAAAGTATCAGGCAATAGCAGAATTCATTGCCGAATGGACAAACCCAGAACCTAAGCAAGAACCCGAGTACGAGCACCACGGCGAGTGGACAATGTACTTTGACGGTTCATTAATGCTTAAAGGATCGGGGGCTGGAGTCGTCTTGATATCCCCTACTTGCGAACACATTAAGTACGCCATCCAGTTTAACTTTCCTACTACAAACAATGTAGCAGAATATGAAGGTTTGCTGGCAGGACTTAGAGTAGCTCATTCGCTCGGAATTCGCAGATTACTAGTGAAAGGCGATTCTCAACTAGTAGCGAATCAAGTAGGGAAAGAGTATCAATGCTCAAGTACCAAGATGTCGTCTTATCTGGCGGAAGTACGAAAACTCGAAAAGCACTTCTTCGGTTTTCAGATCCAACATATTCCTAGGAAGGAAAACTTTCTAGTAGATCAGTTGGCACGGATGGCCTCCACAAGGTCCACCGCCCCGCCGGGAGTTTTTCTTGAGCAACTCGATTCACCCTCGGTGGTCGAGCTTTCCGAGAACATCAATGGTTCACATCATGTCAATCCAATTGATTCTGATCACATGGATGCTCCACGGATCTGTGACGATCATGGTAGAGATTGGATGACATCGATCTACAATTATATTCAGCATGACTTAATTCCAGAAGATAATGTAGAGGCTGATCGTATAGCACGAAAGGCCAAATCATACACTCTAATCGAATGTACCTTGTATAAACGAGGATATCATGGAGTGTTGATGAGATGCATATCTCGCTCGGATGACATTAAGTTGCTAACCGAAATTCATGGAGGAGTCTGCGGAGCACATCATTCCTACAGAACACTGGTCGGTAAAGCCTTCAGGCAATGATACTATTGGCCAACTGCCCTTCATGATGCAAAAGAGCACGTGACGTCGCGCATAATGTCGATTTCATAGCCGACAAGTACATCACCGCCGCAAGCTCTGCAAACAATTCCTCTTTCTTGGCCTTTTGCAACCTGGGGACTAGACATTCTGGGACCTTTCCCAAGAGCACCCGGGGATTTGAATTCCTCTTCGTCATGATTGACACGTTTACAAAGTGGATTGAAGCCGAGCTAGTTGTTAAAACTACAACTGAGGCTGCTAAAAGGTTCCTCACAAAAAAATGTGATTACACGATTTGGTGTACCCAGTCGTATAATCACGGACAATGGTACCCAATTTTCCAAATGTAATTTTCGTGAATTGCGGCGACACAGGTATCGAGTCCATTTCGCCGATTGCTCATCCGCAGAGTAACGAGGCGATTGAGTGTGCCAATGGTATCATAATGCAGGGGTCAAACGCCGAGTATTCGACCAATTAATAAAACGGTCAGGAGCTTGGGTTCAAGAACTTCCTTCTGTTTTATGGGCTGTTCGTACGACGACCAGTCGTGCGACCGGTGAAACACCATTCTTTTTAGTTTATGGGGCCGAATCCATGCTTCCTCCATAATTAAAAATTGGTTCTGCTCGCACTGATCGTTTTAATGAAAAAGATTAGGAAGAAAGACGACTCGACGATGTCAATTTCCTTGAGGAACAACGAAACCAAGCCTTGTTGCGTTCGACAATCTATCAACATGCCATGCGAAGGTACCATAGTCGTAAGGTGCAACCTCGCAGCTTAGTTGTAGGTGATTTGGTTCTTAGAAAAATTCAGAACCAAGCAAATCGCAGCAAACTTTCTCCCAAGTGGGAAGGTCCTTACACTGTGGTCGAAGTCACCCGACTGTGTTCCTATGACGATTAGCCATGTCGAATAAATGAGGTTTTGTCTAATTCTTGGAATATTGACCAATTGCTTAAGTTTTTCGTTTAATTTTTATTTCATTTCCATTCAGTTTAATAAATAATGAATGAACTCAAAAAGCAAGTGATGTTATTTATATGACAGAACTTAGCTCTGGTCGACTGCGGTTCATATGCTTAGGACTATGGAGATTATATGTTTTATTTTCAAAATTATGTTCTACTCTTGTTTGGCTACTGGTCGGGACACGGAAAACCTCCTAGTCGA
Source organism: Hsuehochloa calcarea (assembly GCA_036346395.1). Taxonomy (NCBI): domain Eukaryota; kingdom Viridiplantae; phylum Streptophyta; class Magnoliopsida; order Poales; family Poaceae; genus Hsuehochloa; species Hsuehochloa calcarea. Next base: position 38,168,833 of record CM070597.1, read on the forward strand.
AGTCTCTTCTTTTTCGCATGTGGTTCCGCTCACTGGAAGGAGCTTCCTAGCGACGGTCCTTTTCTTACGATCCTCGCTGCCAGTCGGACTAGAGAACGAACACGTATTGCAAAATACAATCTATATCTTCATTTCTCAGCAAGTTCATTCCGACCAGCGTTGAGCACTGCATAGAAATATAACCACTTCTCGTTTATTATATATGTCTTTGCATGTAACTTCCTCTTGTCAAGAAAAATTATTTTTTCTTCCGACTATATATTGTCTTAGTAAGTACTTTGATTACGAAAAACAGATTTACAACTAGTCAAAACCTAACACTGGTTCCGACCAAAAAGGTTTTCTAGTATTATCACGATCGCTTTTTCAACAATCGATACATACTTTCAAACAATGGTTGAGACTTAAGTTCATATTCTTGGCCTACTGCTTTTATAGTAAAGTTCTTCTACTATAAAACAGTCGGGGGCTGGGTAATATATGATAAGTCGACCGGATAAACAAAAATGATCTTTTCATTGATAAGAGAAAGGTAAGTTTTTACACATTTTTTGCATACACTCTCTTTTTTTGTAGGATTTTTACTACTAGAGATTGCCCTCCATTAGTCACTGCTGGATGGAGATCCGACCTCCATTTCTTCTGCAACCTTGTCTCCAATAAACGATCAAATGTAGCGCTAGCTTTTTTTTCCTTTCTACCAATTTTTCCAGTCTTGAACTCGAAGGGTTGGTTGTACCCTCTGCATCCTTCAATAAACGATCAGATGTAATACTTTCAACCAACTGGTCGAGAGTAGAATCCGTGATCGTTGGATCGGAAGATGTATTTTCATCGGTCACCAATACAGTTGCTTCAACGGCCCTTGGCAAATCTGGAACAACTGTATGGGACTCAATGACTACCGCCTTATTCAACTGTTGGACCGAAAAGGCGACTAGAGGGGGGGTGAATAGGAGCACGCTCACTTTTTCAACAAAGATCAGATTCAATCCAAATCTCACTCCAATAGCTATGAAAGCTATGAAGATCAATATACCAAGATCAAATGGAAGACTAGTATTGAATCCAATCTAAACCTCAAGCAAAACAACCAAATCAACACTGGCTAAAATTCTAAGTGTTGAGCGGTCGACCCTCTGTGTTAATGGCGGTCGGACCGGTGCCTTGGGCGATCGGACCGTCACGGGGCGGTCGACCTCGATCGATGAACAAGAAAAGCGGCCCGAAAAATAAAGTTACAAATAGATGTAACTTTTGATCTACAACTCCAAACTTGATGAAACTTGGAACACACCTTCTCTAGGATGTCAGGAACCTATTACAATCAAAGATCGTGAAGATACATGGAAAAGTTATGACCTTTTTCAGTTTGAGAGGAGGATGGTTCAAAACTGAGTCAAAACAAAAACTAGATCCAAAAACTTGCTCGTAGGTGATTGATGATCAAGATGATCCTAGATGTGTTCTCACATGTCACAGCAAACTAGATCATGTAAAGAAATCAATTAAAAACATATGAATCAAAGAAAGACCCAAAATCACCAAATAGAGAGAAGAAAGGCAAAGAGACACATCTTTGAGCAAACTTTCCTTGGATTGATTTGATAGGGTTTTGGTTTACAGCCACTCCATCAAAGGAGGACAAAGCTCAATCCAAGAGCACGAAATAAAATCAAAACTCTCTAGAACCCTAACCTCCACTAATCCTCTCCCTAAGCCAAACTTTTCAACAATAATGAAAGGGTTGGAGGGGGTGCAGCCACCTCCCACCTCTATTTATAGTGGAGACTTAGACCTTCTAGAAGATTAACTCAAATGGGCTCCCGTTAAGGCCCAACACAAACGTGTCACATACGCACGCATTTTAAAGCGCCGTCTTCAACACCTCTTGACCTAAACCGCTTCTCTTTGCGTCGTCGTGCACCGTGGGTTGGCAAAAGGTCACCAAGATGGTATTTGGTAAGATTACCAAAATACCCCTTCTCGGTCCTTCTCCGAAGACCGAGTCCATCTGCCAAGCACTTCGCTGCTCATACGTGTAGGTTGATCAACGACTCTCTCCATGTCGGCAAGTCTCTCCCATCTGGCTCCCACCGAAACCACCATGGCACTTGCACCGACTCCCGCGCCGCTTGATCAAACTAGTCGCACCGAACTGTCCATTCGGTCATCCTTGTCTATTATGCACCACACTTGAGTTCATTGACCTCACCCAGCATCGTCGATCGTTCTGGACCTCAGCTCTCCAAGCCTAGTCCCGACCATCCTCGCCGTTGACCGTCGTTAACCACCAAGCAACCTGCACAACAATAGACAAGTAAATCGAAATCGGGAACAAGTTCTTCACAACTTGACCCACGTTAGTCAAAACATGCATCATGCAACACATATGCACTGAAATTCATGACTTTGACCTAACCAACGAACAACGCCGCCACGAAGGCCGACGTTCAAGCGACAACCGGTCGATCATCGGGGCGGTCGGCCACCCCTGTCGCCCGATGCGCACTTCTGGTGCCGGTCTCGCCGGTCAATGGGACTTAGCCAAATTTTGGCCCCTCAAATCCCAGACCCTACTGGAATTTTATATCTCGAATAACTTTTTACTGGAGACTCCAAAAATCATGAGACCAAGTGCATTGGGATCCCCTCACTTGCCTACACCCTCTATTTTTGGCCCACTGCTCGACCATTTTGGTCACGGCCGTCCGATCACGCACATGGCCGTCCCGATCGATTGGGACCGGTCGGGCCGCCATGCTATGGCGGTCGGACCTCCCACCCGTAAAGCTCGAACTTTGTCGAAAACTCGTGAAACGACAAACCGTTAACGCCATTGCCAATTGTCACATCATCCTAAGATCTGGAGCATATCCCCATGATATCCACATCAACAAACAAAGTTAGTCGGGTGATGAACATATCTTTTCATCTAAGAAAAAAGTATTTCCTTCGGTTACCTACCCCTACACGATCACTAGTGATCGTAAGGTTGGTCAGTTTGTCAATTGGCTCACAGGTCTCCGTGGCCTCATCAATTCTTAGACCAACCGACTACATATCAAAGAGGATTTTTAGGTAAACACCGATCGGAAAAGATTGTAAGGACGGAAAATAATTATCATACTTACCCGAAGTCTCTCAGCCCTCTCTTCAGCAGTAGTCGCTGCTAAGATCAAAGGGAAAACAACCTTCTCATTAGGCTCTCCAAAGACGATCATTACGATCCGCCACGATTTCATCAAGACAAAGTCAGAACAAAAAGAGAGGTCTTAGGGTTATAAGAGCATTTGACCAGAAAGATAAACTGGTCAGATTCTTACTAGAACTTACCTTCCCTAGAATCCTTGGTCGTATCGTCACGACCAATATACCAGAGCATCGAGTGAGCTCTGGCCTTCAAAGGACTGATTCTCCGCATGGAGAAGTCCCTCACCGCATGCCAGTATGTCAAACCCCTGACACAAAGGAGCTGGATAGCTTCAACCCATCTCCCAATTTTCCCATCCTTCTTCGAGGAGGAACGTCATTACGGGATCTCGATAGCCTTTTTTCCGCTATAATAAAGGCAATCGCCCTGTGTGATCTTCATGTAAAACCAACACTTCTTCCATGACGACCATGAAGACTTGGAGTACATTGGAATGTACTCCTCAGCCTTTCCGTCATGGAGACGCAAGGTACACTCTCCAGGTGTACCGGTCGTCTTCTTCGCATTCACCAATCTGTAGTAGTACCTGAAGAGGTCCAGAGTTGCTGGAATATTCAGGTCCGCTTCGTAGAGGTAAACGAAGATGCTGAGATTGGCTATGGCGTTGGGGGCCAGATTGATCAGTTCAACTCCATAATACTCCAAAACTTGAGAAAGAAAGGAGTGAACTGGAAGTCTGAAGCCGCATTCGATATATGCGAGAAAAACGAGAATTTCTCCATCCTCACCACTTGGAGAATGTTCCCCAAACGTTGATCTCCACGCGATCAGATTTCTGTCGGGTAATAGCCCAACCTTTTCCAGACCTTCAAGTTTCTTCTTGCTCAGATCGGAGATCGACCAGTTGGTAATAAGATCCGACATGGTGATTTCTTTCGGTGAAGAATTCAGAGGTGATCGGAGATGGTTTCTTGGAAGATGAAGAGGAAAGCAAAGGCGAGAAACCCTAACACCCGAGTGCTAAGGGGCCTTTATAGCGACAACATCAGAATCGCTTCGGGAAAATCCAACGGACAAAAATCCCTTCTTGACCAGCGGACCAAGAGTTCCTTCAACTTCCAAGGCAATTTCTGAGCTTTAAAAATGAATACGGACCGCCTCGAATACCACAACATTTAATGAGGGGTTTGCCCGATACGATTGCATCGGGAGTAAGCGTCTATACGACCAATTCATTTAAAGTTCGGGGGCTAGCTGACGAGGATTAAAACCTCTATTTATTCTTTAGTATATAGAGACAATACGTCTTCATGGTCGTAAACCCTAAGGTTAACGACCTCACTGGTCGTAAGAATTCCAGAGGTTACATAGTACCCAATCTGGTCGGACATGGTTCCAAACCTAGTCTCCAGCCAGTCAAATGCTCACAAGGTTTTAAACTGATGTCTGGATCTATGACCAGACATATGCTTTACCGTGTGACGAATGGAACATGTGCTATATATTCCATACCACGCGACGCTACGATACTAGAGTACGGTTACATGACTCATTGAAATATAACCGCACAACAGTTGATACATTATCAACTGACACCTCTCTTCGACTGCACGCGTTGCTTTACGAGCAGCGTCTCCTCCGAGACAATCGCCAACCCTTCATCAACTACATAAGGAGGAATGCGGTCAAGTTAAGGAGGCCGGAACAGTGAAGATCATTTGGGAGACACTCTCAAGAGTCTTGTACTCCCGAATTAGTCTTTAGTCTAAGTTATATACACTCTTTGTAATAGCCAGTTCAAAGGAATAAAGAGCAGTCTCACTACTTTCTAGAAGATACGCGCCATTTTCCTCTTTTCATTCATATATTCATAAGATCGGCGATTTGATCGTCGACAGGCCGAGTAACACCTAGATAAACAAGACTACCAACAAGGTGACGATAGCGAGTAGGATCGGTAAGAGGCTCACCATCAGTGAGTCAAAGATGAACATTAAGTTTCATGGGAGTCTTAGCAGATGAACATTAAGTTTCATGGGAGTCTTAGCAGTGTGCTGATCCGTAAGAGAATCACGATTAAGAAATTTCTGAATATATTTTTCTTTGGACAGATAGGAACCCTCAGACGTAAAAATAACTTCAATCCCAAGAAAGTAGCAAAGAGGACCCAGGTCAGACATGAGAAACTGCTCATGAAGACGCTCCTTGACAAAGTGATGTATTGATAATCATCTCCAGTGATGATCGTATCATCAATATAAAAAAGAAGAAGCGTTCGACCACGAGGCGAATTGTGAATAAAAAGAACAGGATCATGAGCACTGGCAGATAAACCAGCTGCAGTGACAACAGAAGAGAAGCGATCAACCCAAGCACGAAGAGCTTGCTTGAGAACGTAAAGAGATCGGCGAAGGCGACAAACCACACCCTCAGGAATAGAATACCCTAGTGGTGGCTGCATATAAACCACCTCACGCGGTTCATCATTGAGGAAGGTATTCTTGACATCAAGCTGAGAGATGGACCGTGTCTGAACAGACGCCACAACAAGAAAAGTGTGTACGGTGGTCACGTGAGCCACATGAACGAATATCTCATCATAATCACGATATGCTCCTGCTGAAAACCACATACCACGAGATGAACCTTGTAGCGTTCAAGAGAACCATCGGAGTGAGTCTTTAGTTTGTAGACCCACTTGCATGTGATAGGAGTAACACGCACGCGGTAAGAGGGATAAGATCACACGTGCCAGTACGCTCAAAGGCAGTAATCTCCTCGGCCATCGCATGCTACCACCCCTGGTGAACAACAACATCACGATAAGAAGTCGGTTTGACAAGAGACGCTAAACAAAAGTGTACAGGAGGCCGAATAGACTGACGATCACTACGAGCATATCGAGGAGGAGAGGTCGAAGAAGATGACCCATCAGAAGAAGACGCATCAAGAGAATCCTCAACTCACGGACGCTGAGTGTAGTAGAGAGGATAGGAAGGAACAAGGCCGGGAGGAGCCCCTCTAGAGAGGGTGGCAGAGGCGAAGGAGACGGTGGAGGAGGCACCGGAGAGGCCAAGGCTGGGATGGAAGTGTGGTGACTATGAGAGTGACAGGAAAAGTCATGAAAGAAAGAGGTTTAATAAGAAATGCTGGAGCGGTGGAAGGAGAAGGACGAGGGTAGAAAGGACAAGACTCATCAAAAGTGACATCCCGATAAACTCGCATCTGTTGACCAATAGGGCCCCAACAATGATATCCCTTATGCTCAGCACTATAGCCCAAAAATACCATTTACGGACTGAGCGGGCAGCTTGGTGCGCTCACGTGGGACAAGAAGAATAGTCAAAAACAGCAGGCGAGGCTACAACGAAACAACTGAGAACCATCCACAAAAGATGAAGGAGAACGCGCAACCCAACCGACACAGATCCAGAGACGAAGAACACCCCTCCTCCTAACCAAACCAAAATCATAGACGAAGCAACCATAGGCGATGCAAGAACCAACGACAACAAGAATCGAAACAAAGAAGGCGAAGCCCTCTCCCTACCGAAAAACAACAGCCAAGGCAAGAACAAAACAACCAAGAAGCACAACAAACCCAACCGACATAGATCTAGAGACGCAGAACCACCTCTCCACCCAATGAAAACCGCGACGAAGCAACCATAGAGCGAGCAAGAATGGAAACAAATAAGGTGGAACCTGTAGCAAGTGAAATGAAAAAGGCGAACATCGTAGCCAGACAATCGACACAGGCGCAGAGCAAACCGAACGAAATACCCAGAAGTAACTAGGTTGTACCGTCACATGTGAACACAACACCGATGGCAACCGGACAGCGGGAATAAGGAAAGGAAAACCAAATGCCCCAAAAAAGGGCCGACACAACCAAGTGGAAGCCAGACGAAGGAGAAGCAGCACAAGAACCCTTTCTTCCCCCAAACAAAACCACAACCAGACAAACCGTTGACCGACCAAGAACCAATAGGGGGAAAACGGCATGAAGGAAACTAAACCCGGAGAGCGAAATGGAGGAGGAGAAAAACACACACCCAAAGAGGCGAAGACTAAAATAGTCATGAGTCTTGCCACAGACGCTCAACTGGGATCCCACCCTGCAGAGCAAAAGAATGCTGAATGTTAATTAGAAAAGTGGCAGTAGAAACAAGCTCAGTCCAGAAGTGTGGTGGGACGGCAGAAGTAATCATAAGAGTACGGGTTGTCTCAAGAAGATGACGATGCTTCCGTTCAGCCACACTGCTCGGGCATGAGTACTAGGGCAAGAAAAATGAGAGAGTGTCCTACTCAGCAAGAAAACCACGAAGGACTCTTGACAAATATTCACCAGCAAAGTTAGCACAAAAACACGAATAGAAAGATCAGACTGAGTACAGATCATGGTGGTAAAAGTCTTGTAGATGGATAAAACCTAACTACGAGATAATATAAAGTATATCCATGTGTGGCGAGAAAACTCATCAATATAATATCGATGATCTCATTTTGAAACGAAAGGAGTTGGACCCCATACATCAGAATGAACAAGATTAAAAAGATATTGAAACAGTGACCACTGGAAGGATAGAGAAGTTGAAGCTGTTTACCAAGCTTACAACCCTGAAAATTTAGAGATACATCACTAGACACGGACCTTAAAAGACCACGACGAAATAAAGAAGATAGATGCGACCCACAAAGATGTCCCAAACGATGATGCCACTGAGCAAAAGACGCAATAGAGGATGTAGCAGAAGCGGTAGCGACGGTGGAGGCGACAAGACTAGCAGGGCAACGAAAGAAAGATGAAGCCAGTCAAGCTTCCAGAGACGCTGTGAGTCATGACAGCGAGGGCCAGTACCAACCAGATTCTTCGTGCGTCGATCCTGAACACAACAAGAATCAGAATCAAGAATAACATGACAACCATGATTAGTGAGCTGACAGACAAAAATGAGCTGCATGATGAGTTTGGGAACATGAGAAACAATACAAATATGAAAAGAGAGATTTGAAAGAGTGTCTTGTCCTACGACAAAAGAGAGGTATCATCTGTTGTCTGAACAGTGGATAGGAGCAACTAAAGGCGAATGAAAGTGAGACTGGTGGAATTATATGTTATATAAAAGGAAGCACTAGAGTCAATAATCCAAGGTGATATACCCGAGGAAGAAGTAGAAGGCGGTCTCTCACTATAAGACTGCAACAGAACCAACATAATCGGACGGTGCAAGAGCAGTCATGCGACGCAGCAGTGTGAGAAACTCTTGAAAATCAAAAGCACCAAAGCTCATATGAGAGGAGGAACAACCAGTTCCCTGTGGAGGATGACCACCACAACGTAAATCCTTCTTCTTGTAGCAGGTCTGTTGTACATATCCATCCTTATTGCAGTATAGTCCCCTACCAACAGCAGCGGTCACTAGTAAAGCCACCACTGGCGAAGGAGTAGCTGGGGACGTAGCAGGTGTAGAAGCTACCAAAATAGAAGAAAACGACGGTGACGACAGCGGATCCGCATCACGAAACTGAGTTACACGAGGGTGGCGTGCTAGTAACTAGCACGAGTCTGCTCATACTAAGCCCGGAGACGGGTCAAGAAATCGTAGATACAACGAAGCTCTAGGTGAGACTGCTGACGCTGACAGCACTGACACGTGTGGCGAACATCCTCAGAGTCAATCTGACGCCAGACCGCAGACTTTGAGCATAGAACTCATCCACAGTGGCATCTCCCTGCTGCAGCGACTGCTCCTGATGCACAACAGAAAGATACAAGGAATCACCAGATGGCTCGTAGTGGTTGCGCAGATGTGTCCACATCAACTGTGCTGAAGCCAAACAAACTACATCCCCAGTGAATTGCATATCCATGCTAGCAACCAGAATAGCAGAGACACGATCATCCTCACCAATCCAAGTCTTGTAAGCAGCATACTGAGTCTGAAAAGTCTCTATAGCATCCTTAAAAGCGTCATATGTCTCCATACGAGCATCTTCGAAAGTAGTCTTTGGGAGCACAGGCTCAGCAGGTGGAGCAGGGCGAGGCGAGCAAGGCAACTCGCCGGTAAGAAACTCCCAAAGGCGCTGACCACACATGTGGAGACACATATGCTGAAACCAGTCCCAATAATTGAGACTATCGAAGATCACCATATTGCAAGGAATAGAAACGGTGTCCATTGGTAGGCGACGATGGACTGTGCGCCGACCAGACAACGAAGTCTAACGGCGCTGCATGGCGCGACGGTTAGAAGGACATACTATTTTTTTGTGTGTAACCCGGCCGGCTCAAGTAAAGAGCAGGCCACTCGGCCTGCGAAAAAAGCAAACAGACTGACGCACAGGAGCGAGCTTGGCCAAAGCTGCGCCCGGGGGAACTAGGGTTCCCCCTGGTGGCGGCGGCGACCCTAGCGTCTCCCCGGCGGTGGCGGCGGTAGGAGCAACGGCGACGACAGTGACGACCGAGGAAATAGGCGGCGACGACTTCATGTGGATGAGCGGCTTTGCAGTAGCTCCCGGGCGGTAGGAGGGACGGCGGCTTCCTGGAGGCTCCCCGGCGGCGACAAGGCTCCAAGCGACGTGAACCCCCGATCTCGGCGTTGTCCGGTCGACCAAGCGGTGGCTAGCCAGCGGCAACGCAACTCCCAGCGATGCAAAGAACTCCCCAATGGAGTGGCGGCGGTAGAGAAGATGAAGATACCAGGCAACGGCGGTGGATGGAGAAAGAACTAGCGGCAACAACGGCTTGGCGATGACAAGCACGACAAAGCCAGACGATGCAACTGGGAGGATGAACCAGCGGCGGCGGCTCGACCAAAAGATGGTGCCTCTACCATCTCGCTTACTTGCTATCTATATAAGTTACATACACAAATAATTAAAATTTTATGGATTGGAAGTTGATATTTTATACATAAAAAATAGAAGTTACCCAAACAATTAACTAAAATTGTATTGTAAACACATTAATTACATAAACAAATAGAAGTTACCAATTGAACTTAAATATAGGATACGTAATAAAGAAAATATATAACATTGCATAAAAAGCTGCAAATGACATAGTTTCGTCGATTCACCTGTGGCCTTAGAGGTCAGCCAAGAATAGCAGAGCTAGCCAGAGTATAGGGAGAAGTATGTTTGGATAGGTGTTTACAAGGGTTTATTCACAGATAGCTAGGTATAAAAAGGAATAGATGTGTGATGGGTATAATAGAGCCCATAGGCAACTATACAAGCACGAGATAAAGTAGTAGTGTAAAGCAAAGAATAGGCATCTATTTTTAGACATAGATCAGGGCTACCAGAGCTAGCTACTAAGTAATGCAAGAAATATGTTTACCGGTATATGTGTTTGAATAGGAATAAGCATGCAATTGTGTGATAAGTCAGTCAAGATAGGGTTTACCGGCGCGAAGAGCGGAGATGTACCTGGGAGGTGGCATCGGATGGCGGAGACGTACCTTGGGAAGTGGCTTCGGGGGAGGAGGAGGCCGAGCGACGTCGAGGCTGAGCGGTGTCGAGGTCGGGGAGAAGGGGCGTCGGGGAGGTGGGGAGCAGCAGGGGTGTCAGGGTCGGGGAGAGAGGGGATCACCGACTCGTCGTCGGTCGGGCAACAAGTTGGCGTCGGGGAGCAGGTCGGAGGCGAACGAGCGGGCTAAGGCGCTGGGGAGGTGAAGGGGCGAGAGTAAGGCAGAGTGACAAGTAAGGGTGCACAAACCCTATCGATTCCCTCTTAAATAAAGGGATATCACATATGATTCTGTTATGGAACCGTCTGTGATAAGTCATCACAGATGTGATAGGTCCATATCACAGACGGTTCTAAGAGAATCGTATGTGATTATGTTATCACAAACGGTTCCAAAGTGAGGCGTCTTCTATAGCCTGTTTTGTAGTAGTGATAGCATATATCTTTTGGATGAAGTATAAACAATGAAATGCAAAACATGGCAAATAATGTTCTATAGAATGATAATTTACAATAATTTTGGGTAAATAAAATATTTCTAATTAATTGTAAATACAAATAAAGATATTAATAAGAGCACATAATCATCCGTTAAATTCCGATTAATCAGTCATATCGCGATTTGTCGCTTAGTGGTACCCATCCGTCTGTTAAGCGCATATCGCTTTTCACAACATTACTTCCACCACCACGCCACGCGCCACCCCCACCCCATTCCCACGCTCCCTCCAACCTTCTTCTGTGTCTCCGGTAGCTTATCGACGTCGAATCTGCTGCCCCACCCACTGCCCTCTTCCATCCTGCATTCGACGACACTTTTGTCGCACCGCCACCACTGTCCACTATTGCACCTTCATCACCCCTCCCTCCTTTTGTCGCTTCACCAGGTGAACCCGAAACCTAAATCTATGAATCCCACACTAACTCGCTGTAGTAGCTAGTGGAGAAGAATACGACCGTGTTGGCCGTAGCACGAATCCTCAAGCAGTTCGAAAGGTAGCAATTCAACTGATTTTTAAAAATAGCTGAGTGTATATAACAATTCCAAATGTACAACTGGTTGTAACAATCAAGATTTGTACGGTTAGAAGCGTTTATAGCAACTTTCAACGTGCGAGGGATGGAGGCTTGGAGCTTCAAACTACTAGTACTAAGTACTAAACACCAAATTGGCCATGGCACATTGACTATCCTTGATTAAGCATGGAAAATATCGACCACATTTATCATTAAATGAAGTTCTTGAGGAGACTTTGACGAACGAGTGTACTCAGCACTCAAAAGTGGATTTCTTAAAACTGATCGACCGGCGGTGAAGGTGAACATCTAGAGCAACTTCCGCAGAAGCAAAGCAAAAAAAACCTCCAATTTCCCAACTTTGGCAGTCCAGCACCTGCAGTCTCCGCCGTCGCTCGAGAGGCTACCGGCTAGTGCCTAGCCTGACGTGCCGAAGCAAACGAAGAGGATTTGGCTCATTCGGCCGATTTTTTATTTGCTTTTGCACATCTAGTCTCTGCACGTTCGAAAATATAAAAATAACACTGCGATAGGTTAGACAAGCGACACATATCCCTACAGCACTCTGGACCGTAATTGCATCGTATCACGCATCCGAACCGCTGCATGTGTCTTCCATAGATCTGGACCGCATGATGTGGCCTGCCGCGGTTATGGACTGCTAGATGCGGCTGAATGCGGTTGCTGTGGGTTCGGACCGCCAGATGCGGCTGCCGCTGTCCCCACCCGTGGCTGCCTCCTAGATTCAACCTAGTTAAAATTAAACAGCCCAATTAGCGCTAATTAAATGTGTGCCATGCTAACTGTTGTGTTAGAGAAGGCACTCGCTCAATGTGACATCTTGTTAATGACCGCCCTTAAGAAATCAAATAACCGAGTATAGTATAAGAAGTGATCGTAGGCAGCTGCGGACCGAGACAATGATAGCTATCTAGCGATTCGGACCCACGACAGTCGCATCATGTGGTTCGGATCTGCGACAGGCATATATAGTTATCTGGATGTGCGATACAATACAGCTGTTGTCTAAAAGTGTTATAAGGGATACATATTAATTGTCTAACCTACTGTAATGCTATTTTTGTATTTTTGAAGACGTGAAAGCTAGATATGCTAAAATGAATTAAAAAAAGGGGTCAAATAAAAAAGAAAAAAACTCAAGAGACGAAACCCCCTAACGGGCACCGCGCCGGCCTTCGTCCGGCCCCGGCAGCTCGCGGCCGAAAAGACTTTTTTCGCTCGGCTAACCCACAGCACCCGTGGCGGTCGTATCCATCCGAATATGCCTTCCTTTGGCGCCCCAACCCTCCTTTACTCCCTCCACACCCACCCCCTCCGTCTCTTCTCTCTCCTCATCACCCTTCTCTTTCCGCTTTCTCTTTTCCCCTTCTCCTCTCCGACCCAACCGAACAAGAAAGCCAAAAGCCGCACCCGCTGCTTCGCTTCTTCCCCTGGAGATATGGACCTGTTCTTCGAGCTGTTCCTCACGGCGACGGCCTCCCTTCTCGTCGCCTTCCTGCTGGCGAAGCTCTTCTCCGCCAATGATCCCCGGCGCGAGCCCGATCGCGTGGTGGGGCCCGCCGCGGCGATCGCGGAGGAGGAGGAGGAGGATCATCGAGGTCGATGAGGTTAGGGTGAAGGGAGCGCGGTCGGACGTGGCGGCGCCGGTGGCGGCGGAGGGGTGGGTCGAGGTGGAGAAGGCCTCGGCGGCTGTCGCGGAGGGGGAGCCCGAGTGCTTGGCAGAGGAAGAGGGGGTCACGGCGAAGGTCGCTCGGGAGCTGTTTCTTGGGACTGCGTTGGAGGAGCGGAAGGAAGGGGAAAAGTTGGCGAGAAGGACCGCGATTTGACCGCTGCGGCTGCTGCGACGGAGACGGTTGTTGAAGTGAAGCCGCATTATTTGGGCTCTGAAACTGCTCCTAGGGAGGTTCTTGAGGTGGGGTTGGAGAAAGAGGGGGTGCAAGATATTGGAGCGGAGCAACATGATTCGGGTGCTGAGGCTCCTCCGAGTAAAGTTCTTGACGCAGGATTGCAGAAACAGCAAGTTCAAGCTACTGAAGCTGTTGAAGTGAAGCATCATCATCTGGTTGTGGGTTCCGCTCCTGCAGAGGTTCTTGATGCGGGACTGGAGGAGGAGAGAGCGCAAGCTATTGAAGTAAAGCCTCTTGAATTGGCTTGTGAGACTGTTCCTGGAGAAGTTCTTGACGTGGTATTCGAGAAGCAGGAAGAGCAAGTTATTGAAGTGAAGCAGCATGAATTGGCCGCGGAGGTTGCTCCAAGAGTTATTCTCGATGTGGCATTGGCAGAGAAGGAGGAACTTAAAGAACAACCGGTGGAAGAAGCTGTCAATGTACATGAAGAAGTTCAGAGTAAGGAGGAAGCTAAATGTGAGGTCCATCCAGTTGATCAACGAGAAGAATTGGTTCCTAAAGAGGAGTTGGTAGTGAGGAAGACTGGTGATCTGAAAGTCAGCCAAGAAGGCAGCTCTAATGACAAAGTGGCTGTTCAGTTACCTGAGAAGGAAGTGGCATTGCTAGGGATGCTTGAAGATGATGCTAGAGCAGACATGGAGTTTGGGGAGTGGGAAGGGATTGAGAGAAGTGAGGTGGAGAAGAGGTTTGGTGCAGCAGCAGCATTTGCAGCTAGTGACGCTGGAGCGGCTGCTCTGTCAAAGCTTGATAGCGATGTGCAGCTGCAGCTGCAGGGACTCCTCAAGGTTGCCATTGATGGTCCCTGTTATGACTCTATGCAGCCACTAACATTGAGGCCTTCATCTCGTGCAAAATGGTACTTGCTTTACTCTTTTGATACTTTGGCTCCATTTATCTTTGGTATGCTGCCGTAGGTTATATTACTCAAGGATTACAAAACAAATTGAGTACCCCAAACCAGGGATAGAAAACCCGGTACCGGTGCAAATCCCGGCCGGCAGACGGTACTGGTAACCGGCCGGTTACCGGAAATCCCGGAAAGAATCCGGATGAAATTCGTTTGAATTTGTTAAAAACCAGCTGAAATTCAAAATTCAAAATTTGAAATTGTTAAACCGGAAAGAAACCGGCGGTTTTTTCTCCCGGTCGCCACCAGTAACGACCGGTTACCGCCGGCGGTAACCGGACGGTTTTTTTTTTCTCTACCCCCAACTCCCCAAGTACTGTACTGTAAACAGCGTGGTTTAGAGTGTCATCAACACTGGACCACTGGACCGATGCTATATTTTCCTCAAGGAAGATCAACTGTGTTAGGAATAGTGATTGTATTATCAGGGGGCCAATGGGCCAGTATATATACACAAGTATAGGTTACAGATAAGGAAACCAAATAATATCTAGAGGACTCTAACACATATATATCTCTAACATATGTATCTCTAACACCCCCCTCAAACTCATGGTGGATCAACAACACTAAGTTTGGAAAGGTAGAAGCCGTGCTGTGCTCGAGTCTGGGCCTTCGTGAAGAAATCCGCTATCTGAAGCTCTGAAAGCACATACTGAAGAGCATTCACCTGATCATGCACAGAAGATCTCATGAAGGAAGCATCAACACCAATATGCTTGGTGAGCTCATGCTTCACGGATCACTGCACATCGATAGCACTGTCTTTGTCGGACAAGAGAGGAGTTGGTGTAGTGACAGAAACACCAAAATCCTCAAGTAACCACCGTAGCCAAGTAATCTCTGCTGTCAAGAGAGCCATAGCTCGCAACTCAGCCTCTGCACTCGAGCGGACACTGCAACTCTGTTTTCGTCTTCCGTGCAATGAGAGAACCACCAAGAAAAACACAAGATGCTCTGATAGACCGCGATCGGAGGATCACGCCCAAGTAGCATCCGAATAAGCTTGAAGTTGTAACGAGCTGGAGCGTGGAAAGAAGAGATAGCGAGAGACAGTCCCACGAAGGTATCATAGAACTCGAAGAAGGTGGCTATAGTGGACCTGAGTGGGAGTGGAAACGAACTGACTCAGAACATGAACTGGATAAGTGATATCCGGACGAGTAACAGCAAGGTAGACAAGACTCCCAACAAGATGACGATAGCGAGTCGGATCAGAAAGAGGCTCGCCATCAGAAGGCCGGAGATGAACGTTGAGCTTCATGGGAGTCTCAACAGTACGCTGATCAGTGAGAGAAGCGCGATCAAGAAGATCATGAATATACATCTCTTGGGACATAAAGAAACCATCTGGAGTGGAAGTAACCTCAATCCCAAGGAAGTAACGAAGAGGACCAAGATCCGACATAAGAACTGCTCACTCAGACGAGCCTTGACAAAGGCAATGTACTCAGAATCATCTCCGGTGATGATCATATCATCAACATATAGAAGAAGAAGAGTCCGACCACGAGACGAAGTGTGGACAAAAAGAGCAGGATCATGATCACTAGCTGAGAAGCCAGCAGCAGTGACCACAGAGGAGAAACGCTCAAACCAAGCACGAGGGGTTTGTTTAAGGCCATAGAGAGCGACGAAGACGACAGACCATACCCTCAGGAACAGAATACCCAGGTGGCGGATGCATGTAGACCTCCTCACGCAACTCGCCATTAAGAAAGGCATTCTTTACATCAAGGCGAAACGGACCAATGGCGAATGACGCCACCGAAAGAAGAGTGCGGACAGTGGTCATGTGAGCCACAGGAGCAAAAGTCTCGTCGTAGTCACGACCATGCTCCTGCTAGAAGCCACGAGCAACAAGACGTGCCTTATAGCGCTCAAGAGAGCCATCAGAGCGAGTCTTAATCTTATAGACCCACTTACACGTAATGGGACGAGAGTGAGATGGAAAAGGAACAAGATCCCAAGTACCAGTACGCTCGAGAGCAGCAATCTCCTCGGCCATAGCATGCTGCCACTCAGGATGAGTAACAACATCCCGGTAGGAGACGGGCTCATAGGTAGCTGCACCAGCAAGACCAAAACGGGCAGGAGGCTGAATCGACCGACGATCGCGGAGACCGTAGCGAGGAGATGATGACCCATCAGAGGAAGATGGAGCATCAGGAGAAGATGAAACATCAGGGGAAGATGGTTCATCTGGAAGCGCCTCAATACGAGGTCGACGAGTGTAAAAGAGAGTGGAAGGAGCCTGAGGAGCCACAAGTGATGAAGCAGGAGGCGACAACGGCGGAGAGGCCTCAGAAGATATATGTGGAGACTCAGTGGGACGGATGGACGAGGGCAAAGACAGAGATGAGTGTATCTGGAAAGGTCAAAAAAGACAGGGACTCCACAGAGGAAACCGAAGGAGAGGCGGGGCGTGGGTAGAAGGGGCGGGACTCGTCAAAAGTCACATCCCGAAATCGCGATCCGTCGACCAACGAGATCCCAAAGACCGATAACCCTTGTGCTCGGCATCAGTATCCCATAAAACACACTCAACAGATCGGCGGTCGGTTTAGTGCGTTCTCGAGTGCAAGGAGAGCGTAGCAAAGCGACCAAGCAGAGCGAAGGCGGAGTAGTGCGGAGAAAGATCACGAGACGCTTAACCGGATCTCACCAAGAGCGAGCAGTGCGGATGTTGACGAGATAGGTGGCGGTGGAAACGACCTCGGCCCAAAAGTGAGGTGGAATAGGCGGCAATCATCGATTACGAGCCGTCTCAAGGAGGTGACGATGCTTGCGCTCGTGACACCATTCGAGCATGAGCACTAGGACAAGAGAATCGAAGAGAGTGCCACCTCGGCAAGGAAGGCTGCGCAGTAGTGAGAGAGGTACTCCACAGAGTCGAGACGAAAGACTCGAATAGGAGTGGAGAGGCGTAATGCGAACCATAGTGGCAAATTGTTTATAGATAGACAAAGCCTCACTACGGAAGACATAAAGTATATCCAAGTGTGACGAGAGAAGTCATCTATAAAATGATATAATATCGATGGCCCTTTCAAATGAAGGGGCCGGACCCCAAACATCCGAATGAATAAGATCAAATGGTCATTTGAGACACGGACTCACTATGAGAATAGGAAGTCAATCTGCTTCCCTAACTTACACTCGATAATCTAAAGATCGTCTCTGAGATGCACCGGAAGACCACGATGGACTAAAGATGATGAGACGAGATCCACACAGATGACCAAGTCGGTGGTGCCACTTGTTGGAAAGAGCCGGTAGGCGAAGTGGCGGAGCGGAGAGACCCAGTGGCGATGGTGGCGTGGAAGGAAGGTGAAGCTACCAAGCTCCCAGAGACGCTGTGAGTCAAGGCTCAGGGGCAGAACCAACCAGAGCCCCGTGTGGCGGTCTGAACACAACAAGAGTCGAGTCAAGAATGACCCAAAACCAAGGTCGATGTCATCCCAGTGAAAGAAGTTTGCATGGTTTAGCGAGGAACATGAGTAATGTAAGGAACATGAAAAGATGAGTTGCTAAGAGGTCCTCGACCGCAGACGAAAGAGAGGTACCATCGCCAGTGAAGCACACCGAGAGGGAATCAAGAGGTGTAACAAAAGACAGTGGAAGAATCGGAAGTCATGTGAAAAGATGCTCCGGAATCAAGGATCCACGGGGAGGTACCTGACTGTGTAGGAGATGGTTTCTCTGTGCCCGAAGAGTCAGTCGCAGAACCGCGAGAACACATCGAGGAAGAACACAGGCGGCAAGCGGCGTCGAAGTCCGCTATCTCTCGCTTAGTGAGAGAAAACGCGGAAGTTGTCGATCACGGACATCGATGTAGAAATCACGGTGCGGTGCTAGGAGAAGAACGGCGTGAAAGATGCCGCCGCTTCTTGTAGCACTAGGACTCAATGTGGCCGACCTTGTCGCGATGAGGAAGCGGCGAGGACGGCCACCGCCAGATGGAGGCGACCACCGCCAGATGGAGGCGGCCACCACCACTGTGGCGTGCCCACGGAGGAGGCGATGTCTTGGCGTGAAGCGATCGGTGTAGCGAGTGGACGAGCGGCGAGCACGGAGGGGAGTGGCATCGCACAAAGACCGCTCGAGCGAGTCTCCTCTCGCACGTATCTCGGTAAGGGCTTCGGAAAAGAGTGACACGAGGTGGCGTGCAAGAAGGCGGGCGCGTCTGCCGCTCAAACTCGGGGCGGCGCGAGTAAGGAACTCGTGAGACACGCCGAAACTCCAGATCTACACGTCATGACCAGCGGCCGACGAGCAGAGCGACGGCCGGAAGTCGAAGAGAGTCGATTGACACGAGCATGCGGAACTACGAGCATAGAAGGCGTCAACGATAGCGCCACCGCTAAAGAGAGTGCTCTGGCGAACCACCGAGCAGTGAGAGGCATCTCCAGAGGGTTCAGAGGCCGACGAAGGTGAGTCCACATCTGACAAGAAGAAAATCCCACAACCTCGAAGAGAACTGGGTGGACACTAGCGATGAAGACAAGAAGAATGAAAGCGTCGTTGTCGCACCACCGAGTGTAAGCGATCAAGCGATCCATGTAGAAATCGAGCCTCTTGATAGGCGAGGCGGCCTTCTCATCGCAAAGGCCAACGGCCTCAACAATGACCTTGTCGGTTTATCGAGGATAGCGCAGCAGACGTAGGCTCGTCGGAGGAGTAGGCACGGCGAGGCGGTGACATCGCCAGAGATGACGCCCAGTCGTCGACCACGCATGTGGATGCTCATGTGAGACACGAAGTCGGTGTAATTAACACCGTCGAAGATCACCGGCAAATGAGGAGAGAAGCGGTGCCCATTGGTAGGCGGCTACCGACGGCGCGCGCGACCAAGGTAACGTAGTCTAATAGGCGGCGGTGGGCGGCGCGGCGATCGACCGACGCGTTTTTTTACCGGCCGACATCGCTTAAAAGAAAAGCGGCCCGATGAGTCGGCCCGAAAATGAGCCGAGCGAGAGTGGCTAGGTTCCCTCCCGTGGCGGCGGCGGCGACAAAGGCGGTCTTCCGGCATGGCGGCGGCTAACAGGCGCGGTCTTCCGCGGCCAGGCGGCCACTTGCGGCGACGGCGACCTTCCACAAAGCGGCGAGGCCGAGCGTTAGCGCCGAGCCGGAGAGGCGGCCGAGGCGGCGGCGGCCTGCAGCCGGCGCCGGAGCCGGAGAGGCACCGAGGAGCGGCGGCGGGGCCACTGCGTGGCGGCCCTCCCGTGGCGGCGCCTTCACGGCAAGTGAAGATAGCCGGCGCGCGACGCTAAGAAAAGGCGGTGGCGACTCGGCGCTGAACCGAGCGTAGCCGAGGGCGGCGGCGGCGGCGACGACGACGACGGCGCGCAGCAATGCCGGTCTGGTCGTCCGGCGCCGTGAGCAAGCGATGATGGCCCACGTCTGGAGACCGGAGACGGCGCGACCGCCGAAGATCCGATCGGGAGTCGTCGAAGATGACGACAGGAGGCGATGCCGTCTGGGCGGCGGTGACGGGGCGACAAGCGAAGCGAAACCCTAGGTACGCTCTGATACTATGTTAGGAATAGTGCTTGTATTATCAGGGGGCCAATGTGCCAGTATATATACACAAGTATAGGTTACAGATAAGGAAACCAAATAACATATAGAGTCCTAGTCTAACACATATATATCTCTAACAAACTGTAGTAGTCTAAAGGAAGAAATAACACAAACAGCTGAACTGTTTTGTGTTTCGCTATTTCTAAGTTGGTAAAAGACCAAAGTTAGGTAGCTAGACTATAATGGCAACCAAATTAACCAATACCGCGGGGTCTGTTTGGTCTAGCTGGGATCTCTCTCTGATAAGCTAGTTTAACAGTGGCTTCTGCTTACAAGTGTCAAAAGACACCTTGCCACCAGCTTCAGCATGTGGGTGGCTTATAAATGGAAGTGGGTTTTAGCTATTTGGATAAACCCAAAAAGTGAGCCACACATCTGGTTTTAATGTCACTTACGAGTGCAGTTTCTGTAAGTTCCAGAGAAGCATATAACTTCTTTTTAAAGAATGGACAAAACACATCATGTAGGAGTTTTATCCCTTGCCTCCTTGGTGGCAAGGAGAATATTACCCTTTCCTTTGTTGAGACAGTGAGAATCTTTCCGTTCTTCTCTATTTTGATTGGGGAGGAGCTGTTTTAATCTTTATTGATTTTGAGCAAGCTGAATTGTGATATAAAAAGCCCCGGAAAATCTGTCAAGTCTTATTAAAAAACTTCCCAGGGTGGTACCCATGCTGAAAAGAGAGATGAATTGATTGTGGTTGTCCATCATCTATGGAGAGATATGCATTTATTCCAACTGCGTAGTGTGTAAGGATGTCTCTGCGATGGTGATCTTTTGTCAAGGCATGATGCTGCGTGGTTCACAGGAGAATGCTTTGAGGTTTTGGAATAGATTATAAATGAAGGTAAAGTGAAGCATATAAAAAGCAAAGCATTTAGAGGTCTGAATCCAGTGTTACTTGGACACACTGCAATCTAGTCATTAATAGAAACAGGCGAAACACTTTCTCTTTATCTGTGTATGCCCAACATGAATCAAGTGTAGCAAGTCCCACAAGCATATTTATGATTTGTAGTGCTTGTCTAAAGGCTTTGTAACAAACTTTGTAGGGGATTTTGGGCTGTTATTAGGAATTTAATAAACCAAAAATGGGCAAAAGTAACAATTTCTTTACCAAATCTAGTTCCAACGGCATTCTTAAACATGACTATTTGAGGCGGTTCTTGGGATACTGATATGCTATGTTCTTCTCTAGTTGAACAGAGTTGATACATTTTAAGTAAATTTCTAGATATAGGTATTTTGTCAAAACTATAAAAGAAAACTACACGTTTAAGTTTCTATTTCGGTAAACTACAAATTGTTTGGCAGAACATTTCAATAAATTCCATCTCAGTTGAATACTATTAGAAATGATGGAGTCTAACATGTGGGACCCACCTATCAGCGACCACCCATCTCTTCACCTCTCCTGTAATTGACATGTGGGACCTGTCAGCGACATGTCTAAATCATAGAATGTTTTGTGCTGATAGGAAAGCTTTATACAGTTTTTTAAGGCATGCAGGAGAGCTTCATGCTTTGATTTAATTAGAAGGATTTAGGGAAACAATTTGCAACACAATCAACCTGCTATTACAAACAAAGCAAAACAGGGTTCCTATACAATTGTCAAAAATATCAGTTCCTATAAAATTGTCAAAAATATCTTACAGAATTGCAGCAGCACTACCACAACCAGCGATCCGAGGCCACCCCTACTGCATTCTTTTGTTCCCTACACAAACTTTTTTTAGACAGCCCTATACAACAGCTTAATACACATGCATCCAAGCTGCTCTGATTGTGCTGAAAGATGCACTTAAATCTTTCTATCCAGGCACTCCAAAGGACTGCCATCACTGCACTGTTAAAGCTTCTCCATGGTCCTTTTGGCCATTGTGGACAATTTGTACTCCATCAATCTCCATACTTATCTCATTTGTTGCTAAGGCGTTTATGATATGTCCAAGGAATAGATAATCAGAGGATTATAGCCATACCTGCAAAGTGGAGAAAGTTGCAGTGGATGTACCCATTGCATAATTCCACCTGTACTCTAAATTTTTTTACCACCTGTGCTTTTGTATTTCAGCAGACAAATATTTTTTGAACCAAAATATAAGTTTACCACTAGATGCCACCTGATCGCCACCTGTACTTTCGTATTTATATGTTTCCGCACATGATTTTACCACCTTGTAGTTTGGAACCAAGTGGGAAATTTCAAATCATGCGCGGCAAGGATAGTACGGGTGGGTATTTTGCAGAAACTCAATATTATAGGTGGGCCTTGTGCAATTTCCACTTCAAAGTGATTTGACATTTATGCATGAAGTGATTCACTATTTCTTCTTTAGTTTGACATAATTGACAGCAAGTAGCAACTGGTCATCCTCTCTTATTCAAGTTTTGCTCCATTAAGAATTTCGTTTTAATAATTAGCCAAGCAAAGCCCTTACATTTGGCTGGTAGCCCTGTGCACATATCCTCCAAAGGGCCTCATAACATGAAAAGCTTGTCTTGTATGTTGAGCTTGCTGTGTACTGCTGTGATGCAGTCCATTTCAATTGAAAGATAACTTGGGTTACCTGCCGATGCTGCACTTGCTGTAACCTGTTCTGGAGTTGCAATACTGCCTGAGCTCGTGGTATTCTGAAGTCTGAACCCAGCTGCGATAATATCCTGCACCATTGTTATCCATGAAAGCTCTAGTTCAGAGGTGTTGCATCCCGATAGCCGTCACTTTATGAGCAATCAACCATATACGACAGAATCATATTCTTGGAATGCCAAAAAGTAGCACATACTTAAAAACATGAGCAACAGTTTAATGGAATTACTAGCTGTTGATTAGCCTTCAGAGTGCAGAATTAAGGTATTGTGATGTGCCACCAAATGGCTAATTCCAGCAATTTGCTATGATCCACAAGAGCAATGAGAACAGAAATACATGCTAATATGTTTTGCACATATACATTATTGCATCTCTATTTTGTTGGCCGTTTGTCTTTTAGCCTTTTAGGATGATTAATTAAGTGGACTACTGCCAAGCAGTGGTTTGCATCTAACTACCAAACTTACCCTTTAGTGGAGTGAGCAGAATAATATAGATGTTATAAAATATGGAATGCTGGGCAAAAGTGTACGATAGAAATTTTAACATACCCAACTGATTTACATGATGTAACAGGGCATATATCTTGCACCTATCTCTGATGCATATCTCTTTATATTAAGGCTTTCTGATGCAGCAATATAATGGAAGTTGGTCAACGATCTATCGATCATATTTATATACCCGCAAGCAGGGATCAAAATCCCGGTAACCACCTTCCCTAGTTGGTTTAGGCATTCTTATGCTAGATTATGTATTGAAACATTAGTTTTTAGTATATTTAGCACTATTAAAACATAAATGAGGACTTTTATGTACAACTTGAAACACTTTCTCATTAATTGGATTACAACCATGGAGAGGCAAATTATTTAATCATATACGGCGCGATATGAAAATTTCAAATTTAGATTCAAAATCAAAATCCCAATGGTTAGATCCCAAATTCAAATTTATTCAGACGAAATTCGACTGAGTTTTTCCCGGGATTTCCGATTAACGACCGGTATCCGGCCGGTAACGAACGGGGTGGTGGCCTCCGAGCGGGATTTTGCCCGGTACCAGTTTCTTGATCCTTTGCCCACAAGTAATACTGGAGTTACGCTTGCAATAATTATATATATGGGCTACTTCTATGTATTTTTATTTCCAGCAATTCTAGGGGATGTACATCAAACTATATGGAAATATGAGTTAGAAATAGACATAAGGAAAAGACGCATAAAGCATCTGATGACAGAAAGAATAGAAAGATTGTGTATTGAGTCTTGACAATCATTCTTTTTTTAACCTTTGGTGTCACAAAGTTTGAAGTTTGAAAACACCTTAAAGAAACGGTTATATAATAGCCATGGTAGCGATTATTTGACAAGGATGCTCTAATGGTTGTTAGCAAAACATTCTATATTTTCTATCATTAGTGGATCCTGTGTAGTTATACCTAGTTTTTTTAGACTGTATAATTATGCAAAAAAATGTGAATTTGTAATGATAACTAATAACAGTCACTTATTGTCTCTCAGGGTCGCTTGGCAAAAGCTAGGGAACATGCATCCTGAGATTGCTATGGAAAAATACATGAATCTTTTGTCAGAAACTATTCCAGGATGGATGGGAAACAAAACCTCGGTAAGTTCTTTTTGTCGAAGTGTATCATTGGGTTTTCTTAGACATAATTTCTTGCTTCTTTGTCTAGTTTAAACTGAAGAACAGTGCTAACAATTTAGGAATATTGTACTCTAGGACACAAAGAAACATGAAGCTGGTGGTGATTCTGAAGGGCCTGTCTTAACAATGACTGCTCATACAAGTCCACATAGCAATCAAGGGTAAATTACTAATTACTGAAGTGTGGAAAAGTGGAGTGTATCAAAGTGAACAGGGTTCACCATACCGGTGTTGTACTTGCCATATTGACTGGTATGCATTGGTGCTGGTATAAGAATATATTGAATGAAATTCCCAGCATTCTAGCTGTACCAGTTGTTTTACAATGGCAATATATACCAGTCCCAACTGGTAGCTGTACCATAATCCGGTATGACAACCTTGATTTAGAACAAGCGTTTTTACAATGGTTTATGACCTTGACTTGCTGCTGTTGATGAATTTCTCAACAGGAATGAAGATAGTACTAGCATGGATGAAGGTCCCCTAACAAGGCCTCCTAACCCAGAGAAAGGTACATGCTTCACATATATTTGGACTGATGAGGCAGGGTTTTTATTTCTTGCTCCTAGATAACTAAAATATATTTGTGAGCGCTGCTACTGTAGGACGTGCATGATCAATGATTCAAGAACATTTTGTGATGTTAAATAATCTGATAGCTATTAGTCAACTCTGTGGTTCATAGTAATATTTATTGCATGTTGTTGGTTTTAAATTTGTTGGAGATATTAGAGTTTAGGTAAGAGTCCATACCGTGTGCAAGTCGGACTCAAATTGTGTGTGAGTTGTGTTAGAGTCGGATTGTAATATTTGACTATATAAATAAAGGGTATGGGGATTCCAAGAGGAACACATAAATGTTCATGAAATTCTACATGGTATCAGAGCCAACTCAACCCTAAACCTAATCCAAGCAAACCCTTACCTCGGAATCGTTGTCGTTGATCCGCTGATCGCGCTGCCTCGTTGCACGTGGTCCTCCGCGACCGCGTCCCACGGGGTGAATCGCGTCCGGTCGGGTTGCGTGTGGGCAAGCCGGGGCGGCGGCGTGAGGAGGTGCAGAGGTGGCGTCGGTCGAGGTAGAGAACGGAGACGGAGACAAGCCGCGGCACCGAGCGGTGGAGCTCGGGAGAAGTGGATCTAACGCTCGAGCCAGCGGTGGAGAAGGGCTGACCGGTGTTGAGGAGTAAGGAGCTAGGGGGTCAGCGGCGGCTTGAGGAGGAGAAGGGATTCGGGTCCAGCGGTGGAGGCGCTAGAGGTGGTGCGACGGTGGAGAGGAGAAGGAAGGAGCTTCGGTGGAGAGGAGGAGGAGGAGGAGGAGAAGAGGAGAGACTGGCGGCTCTTGGGGGAGGAGCTGGTGCTCGGGGGCGGCACTCGGGAGAGGAGCTTTGGTGCAGAAGAGAGGAAGAAGGGGCTCGCGAAGGAGGAAGAAGGTTTGCGCTCGGGGAAGGAGGGAGAAGGTTTGGGCTCGGGGGAAGGAGGAAGAAAGTTTGTACTGCAGTCGTAGTTTGACACTAAGGAGGAAGAAGGTTTGGCTTTCGGGATTTGCTGCGACCAACGAATCGAGGAGGAAGAAGGAGAGGTGTGGCCTTTGGGATTTGTTGTGGCCAACAAGAGGAAGGAGAGGTGTGGTGCTTTTGTTGTAGAGATTCAATCCGGTGTGGAAGAGGTGCGCTCGGGAGATCCGGTGTGGTGATCTGGTGTGGCGTTAGGATCCGGTGTGGAGGATCTGATCTGGTGTCGCGTGGATGCTTCGAGGGCGAAGGATCTAATGGAGGTGTGGAGGATTGATTTGTTAGGAGGATCTGGCGTGGTTGAAGGGAATCTAGTGTGGTTGTGTGTGTTGTGTTGGGGAAAGAAGAGGAGGATGGTGTGTTTGATGAGAGTTTTAGTTGTTGTGTTGTTTGGTGGTGACAGTATCGGAGGTTACAATGGAAGGTACGGAAGACAGGGGAAGACTGTTCATGTGGTGCTTTGGTGGTAGTGCTAATGGTGGAATTGGATGATGGTGATGAGCTCAACGATGGTGAGGACGAAGTAGGAGCTGGTGGTAGCTCCAGTGAAAGCTATGTCGGTCGACGGTGATTGTATTGGTGTCGTGCGGTGGTGTTGGTATAGGTGTCGGAATAGTGTTGTTGGAGATGTCCGAGAAAGAATTAAGACTGGAGTCAGACGTAATGGTCTCTGATAGAGATAGAGTTAGAGGTGGTGGAGGTCGAGATTAGGGGTATGTGGGCAGAGTAGTGGAGGTTAGGGCTGGCTGGGGACATGAGGGTAGAGGAAGATGAGGTTAAGGTCGGGGCACCTGGTAGATAGTGGAGATGAATTTGGTGATATCCCTTGTAGTATTGGTGGTTAGCAAAAAAAATATGGTATTGGTTATGGAGTCGATGGATGATAGGTTTTGGTAGATTCTAGTAATGGTATTGCAATATGCAATAAGATGGCTATGATTGTTATCTCATGCCCATCTTAAAGGGGTGTTGGAGATATTAGAGTTTACGGAAGAGTCCAAGTCGTGTGTGAGTTGTGTTAGAGTCGAACTGTAATGTTTGACACTATAAATAAAGAGTGTGAGGATCCCAAGAGACACACAACTATTCTTGAAATTATGCAAAATGCATCATAATCAGTCAACAACTCAACATTAACCCAAGTAATTGAATTGGAACCTTTCTTTGTTTAGCCAGTTTTTATTTCCTGTTTGACTACTTCCTCTAATCTGTTTTATCAATTCAATCCACCCTGTAAATTTTCAGGACAGAGTTCTGACATGCCTGCCGAATGAAGGTAACACTCATCAAAGATTTCTTGCATCAGTAATTTCAGCCCATTGCTGAGATCACTATTGATGCCTTCCTCATAAGATTAGATTTGTACAGTGGTTTGTGGTTGTGCTAATATTAGTGTTCAATGTTGTTGGTTCGTGTGTATATACGACTGTATATATCTGTAACTATCTACCACTCCTGCCTGCTGCCTGTATATTTGGCCAGTAGCAGGCTTATCATCGGGTGTAGTCTGTGTAACAATACCTGTGGTAAGTGGTAATTATATGTTGTCATGCAGTTTGGAACGAGAGATTTAAGTGATTGAAGAAATAATCCTATGGGTCTCAGACAATTACCAAGGAAACATATTTTCTTTCTTTTTCTGTAACTTTCACGGTATCTTCAATTGAATGGTTCAGGAACAATTCAATTTCTTCGGGCGGTGACGATTCTGCATGTTACGTGTCGTGGTCATCTCATTCCATCATTTTCCGTTGTAGAATATTTTCCGATGTAGAATGGACTCGTGAGGCCAGCAAAGTCCCGAGGCTTGGCTGGACGCCTGGATCAGAAGTTGGATTTTTGCGCCTTCTGATGGAGTGGTCAGCGTGCAAACTGCGAAGCCATGCCTCCGTCACGTGAACTCTACCCGGAAAATACGTACTTGGCACGGATCGTCCAATGACATGACTAGTGACATGCTTTGGGACAAAAGGACCGAGCAAATCAGCGTGGCCAAGTGGAATTTTGGCAAACAGGAGAACACACGCGCATCATAGTGTAGCAGACCGCAACATTCTGGCATTATTATTCGCATAAGCTCTCTCTTTCAACTTTAATCTCAGCCGCGAACTGCACGAGTCACATGACCCACAAGACGAGCGCAGGCAGGCACGACACGAGTAGGCGAGGAGTACTTGTCCAACGCCCGCATGCAACTGCAACAAGTGGCCAGGTGCGTCCGTGACCGTGCTGTCGAAGCCCCCCCGGCTCCCGGCCCTACCCGGCGCCCTTCTGCTGGGAGTGGGAGTGGGACTGCGGCACGGCGAGTCAAACGTACCCCTCGGCCGGCTCACGCACGCACGTGAACCCACCGAGGCGTACCGCTCGCCTAACAGTGCCGAAGCATCGGAGCAGCGGCAGAACCGACAGGCGCGCCACGACTCGGCAACCGCCAAACCGGGAGCTATTGCAAGGCGAGGCGAGGCGAGGCGGCATCGTCAGCGAGAGGTGGTGTGGTGGCCGCGTATTATACCGCCCAGCGATGCGCTTTTCGCTTGTGGTGGTGGCGCCCGCCCGGCCCGCCTACTTTGTGTGTGTGGTGGGGTCGGGGGATTCGCGCGCATGCGAGCGCCCCACTCCGTAGCCTGTACACGGCCATGGGGCGCAAAAACCGCAAAAGATATTACAAGTGACTAGTGTTTGTGTGTATTTTGGGGCTGGACGTTCGAGCATGCATGCATGCTCCGACCTCCGAAGGAGTTTTCTTTTTGGCGAGCAAGAGTAGCTTTGGAACCCACTTCAGAAAGGTTGGCAATAATTTCGACTTGTAGAAAAACTGCAGGCATTATTTAGTTGGTTGTGATCAAATTTGTAGTCTACCAACCGCTGTGGCGTGCAGTGCTTTTGGACCAATTTTCCTCTGGAAAAGGTGGGTATAAATCCCTCTTTTCTGCTCCATTTCTTTTGGTAAAGAAGGCAAAGGAAGATAATAGGAAAGATGCTGGGGTAACATAAGAAATATGGATACACTAAAGGCAGTGGTAGGTTGTAGCTGAATAAGTACAATGTTGTAAGTTTACAAAGTACTATTTCCTTTTAGCAAGTGCATGTATTGTGTGTACTAATTTGTATCACTTGTAGTAAACCCACGCGTAGCAATAATCAGGTGTCATCTAATGACCGGTTCCCGTTTCTAGAAGAACATGCATGTTTTAGATCGTAGCAATTGTCTTGCACTACTATAAAAATAGATTATACTAGCTGCATCATCACAAACGATTCCTTTAAAACCGTCTGTATTGTACTTATCATAGACGGTTACAAAGATAACCGTCTGTGATACATAATTATCACAGACGGTTCTTACAGACGGTTTTAAAAGAATCGTCTGTGATACCTAATTATCACAGACAACACAGACAATTCTATTTACAAACCGTCCGTGATAGTGATACATCACAAACAGTTCCAAATAAGAACCGTCTCTGATACTTTTGTTTTGTTCGGTGGGAAACGAAAATTTGAACTTAATGGGTGGGCTGCCGAAACTCGCTTTATATTAACCGAGTCTCCTCGCACCTCACACTTCCATCTCCTCCTCTGCTGTCTCTCCTCCTCACACCTTGTGCTCCGGCCTCCCCTGAGCTCATCGTCTGCGGCCTCCTCCACCTCGCCCCGCCCTCATCGTCGTCGCCCTCCCCCGACCTCATAGCCCATGGGCTCCCCCGACATCGTCGCCCCTGGTCTCCTCCGCCTCGCCCCGGCCTCGTCGTCGCCGGGCTCCCTCAACCTCGTCGCCCACAACCTCCCTCGACATCGTCACCCCCGACCTACACCTCACATCGTCGCCCCGGGCTCCTCCTCACAGTGTCGCCCCTGGCCTCCTCCACTTCGTCGCCCGGCCTCCCACGACCTCGTCGCCCCTGGCCTCCTCCACCTCGCCCTGGCCTCATCATCGCCGGCCTCCCCCGACCTCGTCGCCCCTGGCTTCCACCTCACATCTTGCTTTGTCCGATAAAAACAGCCATAAACTTTTGCATACGAACTCGGATTACGACGTTCTTTAGCTCGTTGGAAAGCTAACGAAAAGTCAATTCAAAAATTCATAAGCCCATTTCAAATTCATTTGTTGTGAAGTTTCAGCACCTGTTTTTGATTATTATTTTTGTAATAGAAAAGGTTATCACAGACGGTTCTTGATAAGAACCATGTATGATATTTTTTACACAGACAGTTTGAAAACCGTTTGTGATGATCTCCTGTTATTACAGAATAACAGCATATAAATCCAGATGGTTCAGAAAACCATCTGTGATGAGTCTTTGTGCAGTAGTATTATATGTTTGCTTGATAGTTGATACAACTGCCATAGCTCATGATTCACCGAGGAATTCTGACATCGTTTTTTTTTCTTCTTCAGGGAATGTATTTTTGATATCATGAACCTCCAGTGAACTACAGTTCTACGTTAACACTACTTACTCTTCCGAATACGGCACCACAACAGACGTTCATCAACCGTGAGCTATACCCCTCGACTTTAAGGCGCACACCGATCCAGCAATTAAATGCCGGAAGAAAACAACAGGAGAAACTTCGAGGCCTGCACTGCCGCAGTACAGTTCCTATTGCAACGAGCACGAGAGTGGTACGAGACAACAGAATACGGCGAGGATAGCTCACAGGAATCAGATCCTACTACCGATGCAGCAATGCTCCGCCGACCCCCCCGGAGCAGAGTGTGTTGGCTAGGCCCGGTGTTGGAGCACCACAAGGCCACTGCACCAAACGGCACGTTCCGCTTTCCTTGCAGAGGCAGCCTCCGAGGACCAGGTGTACGTGGTAGGTGTCCACAGCGGCCCGTGACTCGCTGGCCAATGGGGGCTAGCCAAGTGCGAAAAGGCCGGCCACCCGGGAGCGCAGAAACGACTTGCACCAAAACGCCCGTCTTAGCCGTCTATATATAAGCTTCGGAGGGCTCTTTGCTCTGATCATGACCGGTACACACACACATTCTTCAGCCTTCACTAGCTTGAAAGCTTCGTACACAGTGTGAGAGCGGTTTGAGCAAAACGAGCTGAGCGAGCAGGGCAGCTCAAAGATGAGGACGTCTCGCTTTGCTCTCAATGCTGTGGTGATTCTCGTGCTATGGACCGTGCATTGCGGCAATGAGCTTGTTGTCGCGGTGCCTCCTGGTCAGTTGCTCTCTCTCTCTCTCTCTCTCTCTCTCTCTCGTGAGTATGATCAGAGTATGTGACATTGTTTGAGCTTTTGGGTGGCATGCAGATGGTTGGTACGATTACTCTGCCTACACCGACGTAAGTCTTACTGAATGATCTTTGTTCTTCCAGAAGTACTAGCTTTCAGTAACTGCAAGGTCGTTAAGATTGCTGATAGTATAGTAGTTCGATAAAGCCAGTCCTTGCCAGTAGTAATTATCTGCATTATTTATCAACGGCATTCCTCTTCTGGGAACTAATGGGGTGAGAACTGGGAAGAGGATGGGGAAGATGACGAAGCCCAAAGCCACTGGACCACCAATGTTTCCTTCCCACATTGCACATGACCTTTTCTTCAGTTATTTCAGTTTTGTTTCCATGTGTGCGCTGGGAGACCACAAGCCCACTCGCACCTACCTGCTAACTAATAAACATTACCACACAGAACAAATGACAACTATTATACTACACTTTTCATAGTATTTTAGTATTGGCCTTGGCTAAGTTCTGAAATAACTGGAAGTATCATGATCACTTAGTTCATCATCTTCGTTCGATGCTCTTCTCTGGAAGCTAAGCTCCGCAAGGCGTCAAGCGCCAGAGCCAAACTTTGCACACGCCTAACATGCATTTTTAGGCCGACCAACTAGTATTAGTTGTTTGCTTAGCACTAACACGGCAAGCGAGCTGCTAACTGCTTATATTAGTTGTTTGCTTAGCTGCACTTTTTGGTTGTCTCGTGTCATTCCGTGGCTATCCTGTTCATGATTAGGGTAGGATTAATTAATGGGTCTGTTTATACATAATTCGACTATTTTCTCTCTAAAAAAACTATCTTATTCTGAAAATTTATTTACAACTCCATTATAAATAAATTATAGTAAAATATTTATCAGTACAAGGAACCGAAGGAAGTTTCAGTGTGTATGCATACTCTGACGACGAGTAAAGTAGACCAGCCAAGTTCATTCATACGGTAAGAGTATAAGGGGGACCGGGGAAGTGCTAATTAAATCTGTGCAATGTACATGGCGTTCAGTGCAGAGGCCAGCCGGAACCGGCGCTGTACAACGGTGGGATTCTGAAGTTCGGCAACAGCGACGACCCGACGGGCTATCAGACGACGGAGACTGGCGTCTTCTCCCCGGCGTTTGTGGTCTACAACCTCAACAAGACCTCAATGTACACCTTCTCATGTGAGTTCGACCACCCCTGTTCCCTTTCAGTGTCCAAAACCAGCTCATGCAGGTTCCAGCTTCAACCATATTTCACGTCATGCAGGTTGGGTCAAACTGGAAGGCGCTAATTACTCGGCTCTGATCACCGCGAGGCTGACCCCGGACAACGCCGGCGCGAGGTGCATCGGGACGGTTCTTGCGAGGAACGACTGCTGGGCCTTCCTGAAGGGTGGCTTCGTCCTGGACTGGCCAACGCAGTCCTCAGTCATCTTCTTTCAGAATGCTGATAAGACCCCTATGAAGATCACTGTCGCGAGAGGCTCGCTGCAGCCGTTCACGACGGATCAATGGTCCATACACCAAAAAGATACGATCCGGAAGGTAACGTTCTGAACGTTTTTTTTTTGTTGAGACGTGCCAACATGAGCCTGTGCGAGTAATTTGATCTGTTTTGGTCCGAGCAGAGGAGGAAGCGGATGGCTACCATCCACGTCGCCGATCCGCAAGGCGCCCGCGTGGTCGGCGCGTCGGTGTCAGTGCAGCAGACCGCCAAGGATTTCCCGTTGGGCTCGGCGATCGCCTCCACCATCTTGGGAAACCAAGCTTACCAGGTACGCATACTTACAGTCACCGTGCAGTCGTTAACTTGACGTCAGTGTAAACAAAAACAAACCAAAAAGATAGCACTCACAAACTGGTGTACGTACACAGAAATGGTTCGTGGACCGGTTCAACGCGGCGGTGTTCGAGGACGAGCTCAAGTGGTACTCGACGGAGCCCATGTCGGGCCTCCTCCGCTTCGACGTGCCGGACCAGATGCTGGCGTTCGTGCGGTCGCACCGCGTGACGGTGCGCGGGCACAACATCTTCTGGGAGAACCAGGACGCGACGCCCGGGTGGGTGAAGGGCCTCTCGGCGGACGACCTCCGGTCGGCCGTGAACGCGCGCATCCAGAACCTGATGACGCGGTACCGCGGCGAGTTCGCGCACTGGGACGTGAACAACGAGATGCTGCACTACAACTTCTACGAGCAGCGGCTGGGCCCCAACGCGTCCGTGGACTTCTTCAGCGTCGCGCAGGACGCCGACCCGCTCGCCACGCTCTTCATGAACGAGTACAACGTCATCGAGACCTGCGACGACGTGTCCTCCACCGTGGACACGTACGTGGCCAGGCTCAAGGAGCTCCGGGCCGGCGGCGCCATCCTCGAGGGTGTCGGGCTCGAGGGCCACTTCTCCAAGCCCAACATCCCGCTCATGAGGGCCGTGCTGGATAAGCTGGCCACGCTGGGCCTGCCCATCTGGTTCACCGAGATCGACATCAGCAACAAGTTCGACGCGCAGACGCAGGCCGTGTACCTGGAGCAGGTGCTGAGGGAGGCGTACTCGCACCCGGCCGTGAGCGGCATCATGCTGTGGACGGCGCTGCACCAGAGCGGGTGCTATCAGATGTGCCTCACGGACTGGAACCTCAAGAACCTGCCCGTGGGGGACGTCGTCGACCGGCTGCTGCAGGAGTGGCAGACGAGGCAGGCAGCCGGGCCGACCGACGCGCACGGCGCCTTCAGCTTTAGCGGCTACCTGGGGGAGTACGTAGTCTCGGTGAGCTACGGCAATAGCTCCTCGCAGGCCACCTTCTCGCTGTCCCCAGGGGACGAGACCAGGCACATCAACATCCAGATATGACCGAGTCTATGAGCGGGGTTACGCTGCTGCCTGCCTGCCTGCCCTCCTTGTTTTTGGGCTTCTAGCTCGATGTCCTGGCATGTGTCACATATGGGCAGTGTTACAATTTACTAGCGTAGAGATTGTAAGTGATTACGGAGGGAAATTGCAGGGGTTAATCGCATCATACGTTTGACATGCTGTTAAGGAGCTCCGTCCTCAATTTTAGTATTCGAGGAGGCAATCGTAACATGCTCATGGGCCGGCGGTGACACTTATAATACGATCACGATCAGTGCCGAAGTCATAATGAAAATAGAGAATGGGCTGAAAGCCTTAAGTAACTAAGCTAATTTGAGATAAATATAGCCTCGTATTCTTGTGTAATCAAATTCATACATAGATAAAAGTAAAGTAAAGAAGAAAAAGAAGAAGTACAATAAATGTACATCGCTAATGGAAAGTTGTAGGATCGTTAATGACAATTAGAGGGCGGTGAATGATTGTAATCCACAGCGGAAGTTTTTTTCAAATCTACTGTCTTTTGATTGTCCAATCTGTCAACTCAGTAATAACACAAAAGACAAAAGGTAAGACGGAAAATAGTATTTTGGGCAGCAAATTAAAGATGGGGGTATTGTAGCTTTGAGATCGGCACCGTAGCAATAAAAAAGTGGGTATTGTAGCAATCGGGAATCGCGTACTATAGTAATAAAAAAATCAGGGTGATGTAGTGAATTACCAAGCGGGTACTATAGCAGTTTAATAATGGAGTACTGTAGCAACTAACAAATAGTACTGTAGCAATTAACAATTGAATACTGTAGTAACTAAACTCAGGTGACACTGCTCATGTTTCTTGAATCGTTGCAACAGAGATGACTGGATTATTCAGAGGAAAAACTAGCTAGCACAAATATGAGATGAACTACTGAAACCTGTACCTACATGCAGTGTGCTATGATGCAGCCCCCGAGTCCATCGACGCCAACATCCTCATATGCTCTTCGGTGACAATGACAGCTTGTCGTTGTCTTGGATCACATCGATCGAGTCGATACTCGGCTGCTGGCTGCTCGTCCGACAGATGTCCACGTCCAGCCCGGGCGACGACGCCCTGGGACGCACGCCGCCGCTACCGACTCCACTTGGCCGCTGCTCATCGACTCAATATTTCCGTGCCGTCGCAGGGTATTTCATCTCTACAGCCGCAACTTAAATCGCGTACTCTCCCCAAACCCTAGCTCCCGCATGTGTGTGTGTGTATATATATATATATATATATATATATATATATATATATATATATATATACGGCTAGCACCTACACTTAATCACCCACGTACGACCCAATTACATGGGCCTAACCTATGGGCTTAAAACTTAATTACCCAATTACATGGGCCTAACCTATGGGCTTAAAACTTAATTACAAAATATCGACTTTTTGACACCCTAAATATGTCACATGTTGTAACCTCCATTCGGTCCTAACATCACAAGCACGCACCTCCGACATGTATACTCTAACACGCATCATCCATCTTTAATCTCCATGCGCTCCAACTCGAGCTCCATAAGATGGCTATAAACAAAAGCCGACCAGTGTGCCTATAACCCACAAGGCAACCGACCGACCTTCGCCAAACCAAGCACATCTCACAAAAGTGAGGTCCTTGGGGCTCATCCTCAACTCCTTACACGCCTGTATGGATAGAAACCCATACGTTGTGTCGAGTCATCGTAAAGCCTCGGTCAACTACCCTTCCCGGGTAAAGCCTTGGACAACTACGACGCTCCTCGAGGTGGAGAGCCTACCCTAATCTCCACCACCGCACACCCACACAAGAACACGACCACATATCATGTTTCACACAACACACACAACCCTCCTGCGACTCGGAGATAACCCACGCCAAAGTACTAAGTCAAGAGAGTTCCCATATCCCTCTCGCGTGGTTAGTACGCAAAAATGCTTGGAGAGTGTGATACAAGATATTCGGTCCTTGTTGACTTAGGCAAGACATCCACAAACCCAATAACCCACCATCCGGCCACTTGCCCAAGTCCAAATCGCTTTTTCATTTTGATTTTGACTTTACAAAATAACAAAGCACAAGTCTTTGGTCGATCGACATAATACTTAAATGTGTGATCAAGATCATTGACTAAAAATCGATGATCGCCAAAGACTCTAGGAACTAAGCATTTCGAGCAATTTCAATCGAAAACTACTAAGTGACCGAGTCTATCCATCGAACTCCCACCACGACCAATAACCTAAGCTCAAGGTAGTAGAGGATAAACAAGTCCTCAGATTGTGCAACTATAGGACACTAACCGTATTTTAACAACAAAATAGCAATGCATACATACGAGTTGAAAGCAATATAGTAGACTTGAAAAATAATGGGATGAACATGATCAAACCGCTTGCACTTTCTTGCATGGGTCAAGATGTAGTCAGGGATCACTTATGTTGTCAATGTGCTCTTGGATCCTAACGAGAAAGCGAAAAGCAATCGATAAGAACGAATAAAATGCAAGGACTCAACAACGCAAACTTTTTCCAAAAATTCTGAAAATCTTACCGAAGCAAGACACTGATTTATAAAGAATTTAGCAACAAGAACCAATTGATTTGGATTCTTAATGCCAAAACTACGACCGAAAGAAGGTCTTACGACCAGGTAGTGGTCGTAAAAGAAACCTACGACTATGACGTAGTCGTAGCAAGTCTTACGACTAAGTTCCAGTCGTGGAAGAACTTACGACCAGTTAAGGGTCGTAGAAGAACTTACGACTAGGTACAAGTCGTAATGGAACTTACGACTAGGTACTAGTCGTAGAAGGACTCATGCCCCCGGCATAGTCGTAATAAGACCTACGACCATTTATACATCGTAGTAGAGCTTACGACTAAGCTAGGGTAACTGGTCGAAAATCCGACCACTAGGTAACGCCTCCCGCACGCTTTGCCAGTGGCTCGGCGGCGATCTCCGACCACAGCGGCGCCAGCCAAGGGCGGGGATGAGTGTCCCAAAAGTTGAAGGGTTCGGCCGTGCCGATCGGGTCGAGTATAGTCAGCACTACGGTGGTACGACCACGGAGTCGGCCGAGAAGGTATGGCTCGGGAGGACTCTCGAGCGAACAATACCAAAAGAAAACGAAAACACGCTGAGCTCCTACAGGAAATACGGACTTACTTGAGCTAGAAGAACGATCGAGACCCGGAGTGGCTCGGCGACGAGTATCCGAGCAGGTGGTAAGGTTCTCGCTAGGCCACAGCGACTTGGGCACAAAGAGAACCAAACCGCGTGAGAGTTAAGCTCCAAAGAGTAAAGGGGGAGCAGAGGGGGCGAAGACTTGAAGAAGAAAACCCCCGCTGCACCGCCTCCACCGAAGCTCCA
The DNA here is from genome assembly GCA_036346395.1 of Hsuehochloa calcarea. Lineage (NCBI taxonomy): Eukaryota > Viridiplantae > Streptophyta > Magnoliopsida > Poales > Poaceae > Hsuehochloa > Hsuehochloa calcarea. The sequence continues at coordinate 38,206,131 of CM070597.1, forward strand.
CACTCAACAATGTCGGTCGAAGAGAGTGCGAGGGACTGCAGCTCAAGCAAGACGGTGAGTGCTAGCTGGAGTTGCAGAAGTGCTAAAGGAAGCTAAGGGTGAAGCAATGGGGTTTAAATAGAGCAATGACAGAGAGCAACGGTCGGGTTTTTCCAGTCGGGTCAACACTGCCATGAGAGCACTTGAGAGCGATGGGAGCAGTTGAGTCATGGCCCTCTGAGAGATGAGCGCGAAAGGCATTTAATGAGCTCAGAGCTAGCCGTTTAAAGGTGGACATAGTGTGGACTGCACGCCACTGCTTTTCCCTGCAAGACGCCATGGCGAGCGCCGCGCGCGACGGGGAAGGAACGACTTCGTTGGTCGTCGGATTGAAATCGAGCGGTGAAATTTGGATCGAGCGGATTGAACGACCCGGCGTTCGATCGTCGAAGGCCATTCGATACCGATCCAACGGCTTAGTTAGATCGGGTGGTTTACAACGACTCGAGCGTTCGGCTGGTCGAAGACCGTTCGATACCGATCCAACGGCTCACGACCCTAGCGCCCGAACGGCCAGAGTTGGCACGGCTAGTGGATGGACTGAGTCGGTGGCTCGAGCCCGAGTCCGATTCGAACCTACTTTAACAGTGCAAACCAGTTAGGGTTTGGATTTGAATAAGCGATTTTGAGAATTATTTAAGGTAGCAAGCAAGCTCCAAAATTATGAAATTTTAATCAAGTTTCTTGACGACCGGGAGGAACCTCATATGAAATTTCCAGAGATTCTAATGTCTCAATTTTCCTCCGAAATTTCGGAAGAGGGAAGCTAGGGTTTGACCAGCTTTGACTCGCCTCAAGAATCATCAAATAATTTCTAAAAGTCATGAGATAATTCAGAGGTGTTGCCAAGCCTCCCTAGAACTCAGGAGAAATATCTCCAAGGGTTTGGCACAAGGTCTATGACAAGGATGTTTTTGATTAGCGTCGAATGAGGATTTGAATTTGATCTTCCACAATTCTTTTAAAAGAATTACAAAAATGACCAGGGGTTTCAAGATGCAAGAAAAGTTTTAATTCCTCCTGATTTTCTTACACTTGAAACTCAATTCCAGATTTGGGATGTTACACCTCAGGACCATGACTTCGCACCAAGCCATCCTCCGGTTATCGTCGTAGACCACGATCACCTCCGAGTTACCCTGCACATGCAAAGATCAAAGCAACATATTTTCCTAGCACAAGTTCTTCCTAACTTGACTGACATAAGTTCACATAACACGACACGCCTCAAATTACATTAGTAAATAACATTGTCAATTATTCATCAATTAAATTATATTAGATCTAGCCACATGATCTAACAATCTCCCCCTTGATGAATACATTGACAATACTGCAAAATCGATAGTTGAATTTTTGAAAGAGAATTTTTTTTCAAAAATAGAGTTTCAAAGCTACAAAGCAAAATAGTTTAAAACCACAATTGAAACCCCCCCCCCCTCAATCACAAGGAAAGCAAAATTCTTCTATTTTTCTCCCCCTTTGACAATGTAATCATCAAGAACTTCAGAGAAAGAATAATTCTAAAATAAAGGAGCAAGGAGAATCAAAATCAAGAAGCTTTGTAGATTATCCAAGTCATTTTGCATTGATTTATTAAATTAACCAAGCCATCATTTTGAGTAGAGCTATTTGGATCATATAAAGTCATATACCATATAGTAATGCCAAAACAAGTCTTTAAAATGATTAAGCAAGTTAAATTAATGACAGACATATCAACAATGACAAAGACGATTATAAAGAGCACAATGAGATATCACATTGAAAAGTCAAAGCCTAAAAGTAAGGCAAACTTTAAATCTAAATGAGCTAGCAGTCTCTTATAACAACCTATTGCTCCACACTCAAATCTTAAGCACATGACATGCTTGAAGCATAATTCTTTTCAATAGTGGTATGCTTGGAGTATACTTCTTTTCAATTATGGCATGCTTGAAGCATACTTCTTGTCATTTGAGCATATTTTATGCTCTCTTTTTTATTTGTATACATCAATATGTATGGCATGCTTGAAGCATACATCTTTTCATTTTTTTATAACATGCCAAATTGAGTGAGCATAACAGGATTGTAGTAAGAAACATACAAGCTTCATAGTCAAGATTTAAAATAAGACTCATAATCAAACTAATCATTTTCGATGAACATCGCAAGGTACTAACTATAATCAATCTAGTCAATGTATACTGCCATGTCATACTTTAGTTCAAATGTGGTAAAAAATAATTATAGCTAGTCATGAGCAAAGCTACACAGCACATGAGTAAATATGATAAAGAGAGCTCTACACCTCACTTGATTTCAATGGCTTGGACTTGATTATTTGTTTGACAAGTATAATAAACAAAGCTTCTGAAATTTTAAACGACAAGCTCCCCCTCAGAATAATCCCATCGGATGCAATACACTCAACTCACTTTGCAAATAAGATTTAGGAATCCAGTACTGAGATACACGATATGGAGGAATAGCAACAAAACTAGAACCAGAACCACGTGTGCGTGCGATTAGAACATGAATTATGTGAATTAAATTCCAAACCAGTACATGAAGTAGATATAAAGCCATCATGAAAGTCATCTAAAAACCTAGCTTTCTCATTAGTTCTAGGGACAACAAAAGAGGTTGCACATTTTTGTCTTAAGGCATTCAATCTTTCATTTTTCTCTTTCTTAACACGCCTAAAGCAGAATTCATGCAAGTGCCCATCTCTACCACAATAGGTGCAATGAAATTTAACATAATTAGAATTCCTTTGAGATGCTGAGCTAGTACCTACAACATTAGCAGAAGAGCTTTGCACAAAACCAGCAGATTTAAACACAGTTTTGTGAGGCTCACTTTTTGTTTCAATTTGCTCACTTCCAATGACCGTAACTACCTTAGGTGTATTGTTCTGGTATAATTAGCAGTATTAAATCCTAGACCAGTATTTTTGACACTCAGTTTAGACTTGTCTAGAATCATATTAAATTTTTCTTACCAAAAGAAAATCTCTCTAAGGTGTTCTTAAGGTACTCATTTTCTTTAGCTAAAGTGGAACAAGTTGTGCATTTAACAGATTCATTCACAAGATTTTTAGAAGCACTAGATTGAGTCAATCTTTCCTTTTCAGCAAAATTATTAAGTTGTCTAGTCAAAGCTTCTATTTCTATGGTGAGTTTAGGACAGTTAGAACAAGATGATATCTCATGATAAAGCATTTGTTGAATTGTTTCCTGAGATGAATTAAGTCTAGCTTCTAATATTCCACAATTAGAGCAAATTTTAGTTTGTGCATTTGAAATACTTAACTCTAAACATGTAGAAGAACCAAACATAAGCTTTTCAATTTCATCATTTGCAAGTTTTAACTTTTCATCACAAGAGTCATGTGCCAACATTAAATCATCAAGTTTCGCAGTTACATCCCTAAGTTGAACCGAGGTTGATGCATTAATTGTTCTAGCAGTCTCCAACTCAGAGTGTAAAACTTGACAAAGCTCACAAGATTCATCATCAGGAATAGAAGCTCTAAGTCTATCAATTTCAAAAGTTAAAATTTCAACGAGACAATTATTTTCTTTCAGTTTCTTTTTTGTCTTTTTTAATTCAATAGCAGTTTAATCAAACCATCTTCTAGCTCATCATATGAAGGTCTTACCTCATCGGGATCACTGTCGTCGTCGTTGTCGTTGTTTGCCATGAAGCACATACCCGTGAAGTCATTGTTCTTCTTTTTACCTTTAGAATCATCATCATCGTCGATGTCATCACAACTCTCATATTCCACATCACTCAATTCAAGGCGCTCGATAGCTGATATGATCTTTTCCGCAAACTTGCGATGAAAATTGTCACCCTTAGGGTTGTTGTTCTTGGATGGCCGACGACGATAATTCTTGTCTTCCTTGATCACCTTCCCCTTGAGCTTGGGACAATCCACCGTAATGTGACCTGGCTCGCCACACTCATAGCACTTGATTGATCTTGACAAGCCACCTCGCTTCTTCATCCTCATATTGTTGAGAGCTTTGTATGCTCGTGAAGAAATCAACACTAAATCCTTTTCAGGAAGCTGTTAGAACTGTTCCTCTGAAAAAGAAGACAAAGCAGACACAAGAAAAGGACTCGACGAAGTAGCCTGCATGGGGTTAGTCACAAGTGCTAAAGATAAAGATTTATCAGTCTTAGATGGCAAAGCTTCCATATCACATGTTTTCAATCTAGAGAAAAGATCATCCATGGTTAAAGTATCTAGATCGACAGTTTGATTAATAGTTGTGACAACCATCAACCACTCAGAACCTAAGGATCTCAAAATTTTAGTTGCATTATCTTCATCAGAAGGAATAACATTAACACCACGCAAATTACTCAATATTTTTTCAAAGCAAGCAAAAAGATCATCAATAGTTTCACCAGACTTCATAGCAAAATCAGAATATTCTTTTTGATAAAGATTTTTACGCACTTTCTTAATTTTAGTGGTTCCTTCATGATAATCACAAAGAGTTTTCCATATTAAATGGGCAGAATTAATATGAGCTACACGATCAAATTCTTTACGAGAGATCCCTTGAAATAACAAGTTACGAGCTTGAGCATTTAAATCAACATCAGTTTTATTTAGATTAGTAATAGTAAATGGAACCTCATAAGGACTATAAACTTTTTCCACACATCACTACCTTGAGCCTCAATATATGCTTGCACATGACACTTCCAAAAAGCAAAATCTGCACCATCTAGTATGGGGGGACGATTCACATACCTCTCCGACGTTATATTAACCTCGCTCTGATACCACTTGTAGGATCGTTAATGACAATCAGAGGGGGGGTGAATGATTGTAATCCACAGCGGAAGCTTTTTCTTCAAATCTACTGTCTTCTGATTGTCCAATCTGTCAACTCAGTAATAACACAAAAGACAAAAGGCAAGACGAAAAATAGTATTTTGGGCAGCAAATTAAAGATGGGGGTACTGTAGCTTTGAGATCGGCACCGTAGCAATAAAAAAGTGGGTACTGTAGCAATCGGGAATCGCGTACTATAGTAATAAAAAAATCAGGGTGATGTAGTGAATTACCAAGCGGGTACTATAGCAGTTTAATAATGGGGGTACTGTAGCAACTAACAGATAGTACTGTAGCAATTAACAATCGAATACTGTAGCAACTAAACTCAGGTGACACTGCTCATGTTTCTTGAATCGTTGCAACATAGATGACTGGATTATTCAGAGGAAAAACTAGCTAGCACAAATATGAGATGAACTACTGAAACCTGTACCTACATGCAGTGTGCTATGATGCAGCCCCCGAGTCCATCGACGCCAACATCCTCATATGCTCTTCGGTGACAATGACAGCTTGTCGTTGTCTTGGATCACATCGATCGAGTCAATACTCGGCTGCTGGCTGCTCGTCCGACAGATCTCCACGTCCAGCCCGGGCGACGACGCCCTGGGACGCACGCCGCCGCCACCGACTCCACTTGGCCGCTGCTCCTCGACTCAATATTTCTGTGCTGTCGCAGGGTGTTTCATCTCTACGGCCGCAACTTAAATCGCGTACTCTCCCCAAACCCTGGCTCACACACACACACACACACACACACACACACACACATATATATATATATATATATATATATATATATATATAAACCTACACTTAATCATCCACGTACGGCCCAATTACATGGGCCTAACCCATGGGCTTAAAACTTAATTATAAAATATCCTATTTTCGACACCCTAAATATGTCACATGTTGTAGCCTCCGGACCGCACGCACCTCCGTAGCTCTAACACGCATCATCCATCTTTAATCTCCATGCGCTCCAACTCGAGCTCGACCGCCTCCTTCAGCATCCTCGACCATCAGGACCATGACTTCGCACCAAGCCATCTCCCCGTCATCGTCGTAGACCACGATCACCTCCGAGTTACCCTGCACATGCAAAGATCAAAATAACATATTTTCTTGGCACAAGTTCTTCCTAACTTGACTGACATAAGTTCACACAACACGACACGCCTCAAATTACATTAGTAAATAACATTATAAATTATTCATCAGTTAAATTATATTAGACCTAGCCACATGATCTAACAAAAGTGCATATCCAAAACATATAAATTTCATCTCTAATTTCATTGGCAAAATCTTCTATTGGCATGTGATGCGTCGGGTCGGCAATATTTCATCCAGATTAAATTCTAATCGAGGCTTTTTTGGTTGAGTTGTGCTCTCATCGGTTGGGGGTACTACTTGAATTGCATGTGAAATAATTACGTAAAGTTTGTTTCTCCATTATAGCAAACCTACGAACAAATTGCTAATTGAGTATATATCACACTATATTCTAACCAACGAACAAAATGCAAATTGAGATTATTGAGTAACAAATTGCTAATTGAGCAGCTCACCTCCACAGGCCACAGCTCCACACCTCCACTCAAAGTGCTGAGCCAGTAGGCAGCATCCCATCTTCTTCACTCAGTCGCGACCCTCCTCTCCCCAGCCTCCTCCTCGCCAGCTCGCCTCCTGTCCTCCTATCTCCGGTCTGGCTCACACACCCTAGATGCCAGAGGCCTCCTCTCCTCGCCTCCCTCGTCGCCCCATCCCTATATCCCTCCTCCAGTCCTCTCCCTCAACCTCCCCCACCCAACCACCCTAGATCCCTCATCTCCTTGCCTCCTCTGGCTCCTCCGCCCGGCCTCCCCAGATCCCTCCTCCTCCTCGCCTCCTCCGGCTATCTGCAGCTCGACCTCCTCCTCTCCTCCTTCGGCTCCCAGCCTTCCCCCAGCGGCCCGGCCTCCTCCGGCTCCCCCTCCCTAGGCCTAGGGGGCCAGGCTACCGGAGGCTCCCCCGCTCGAGCTCCCTTCGACCTCCTCGGTGACACCTCCCCTCCTCGTCGCTACGACCGTGCAACGCTGCCATTCATTTCCCTCGTGTGCGTCTCCTCTCCTCAAGATTGGAATTTTGGAATGGGGAATGTGAGGTAGGGAGTGGGGACGTGGGGTGGATGTGAGGCAGTGAGACCACAATTAGGCCTTGTGGGCTTCGGCAAAGGCCCACAAATCCTTTTCTTTATCTCCTCCAAATCGGCAGTTGCTTTGCTCGGGCCCTCGTCCATGGTCACCGCCTTACTAAACGGTTGGAGGTTGGTTGCTTGGGGGTGGGGGTGGGGGTGGGGGCGACGACGCAGAGGGTAGGCTGAAGCCCCAGTTGTAATTGCCCCTGATCACTATTCGTGATGGATTGTGTATATCCAATGCTAACTGTTGACCGCTAAGCGGCATACGGATCCACTAATTTACATATGGTGTAACTGTGCAAGCACATGATCGTATTGGTAGATCCAACTAGCAGGCACCATGGGCCTCTACCGATCGGACAAGCTGTGGCCTCTGGACTATGGAGCCAGGAAGTCAGCAACTACGGGCCAAGTTGGTTTATTTAAGAAAAAAAGTAGTACATTTGACACTCCAGAACTATTCTGAAAGTCTAAATTTCAACATTCAACCTAAAAACCAGATGTCTGACATTCTCAAGTATCAATACTGGACATTACCCTCTCCAAGCCATTCATATCTGGTTTTAGCTTATGTGATGCCTACATGGATATATGTAGCTGATTTGGCATCCACGTCAACACCCAACTCCTTCTTCCTCCTCCCCTCCTCCCCTCCTCTCATCCATCTCTCTTTCCCCTTCTCTCCCCGAGATCTCCACCTCCTCGTGCCACCTCCCCCTTCTCTGCCTCCTCTCGTCTATGTCACCCCCCGCTAGTGAGGGGCTTATCTTCCTCCTCCTCTCTCGCATGAAGGCAACTTCATTTCCTCTTCTTCCATCTTACCCCTCTCTCTGTCCTATGGCTGCTCAAGCCACCCCGTCGTGCACGTCGCCTTGCGGACGAGTGCGCTCAAGTGAGCATGGACGTGGGTTAGCCATGCAACTACCGCTCGCCGAAGCTAAAGTCGCCACCACTATTTTAGATGGATCGAGAGCGGTGTCGACGGACAGACCCGGGGGAGAAGGTCGAGAATGACGACAGATCTGGGGGAGGAGGCCGAGAGCGACGACGGATATAGGGGAGGAGGTCGGAGCTTTGTCATAGGTGATCTCACCTTCTCCTTCCGCTATGACCTTACCTACCAACATTTCTCATCCTACTTACTTCGCAGAACATCACCTTGGATCGACACTGACCTCACCGCTCTCACCGGCCTCGTTTCATCACCACCTTGTCATCTGCATCATTTGCCACCATCTTCTCATTGTGCGCCGTCGCTGATGATAACATTTTTGCCCATCGCCTTGTGGGCAGCGGTGCTACTGGCCCATGGCACCAACTGCTTGAAGGGCGCCGGCGTGCTACTCTTGTCCCAACTCCAGCCATGCTTTCGTCTCCCCTCACAACTCCGGTCGCCACTCTTAGGATATGGAGGTGTGGAGGAGGGATCGACGATGACATATGGCGGTGGTCGCCAGCGGCAAGGGCCTAACAATCGCCTATCGTTTGGATTGTTGGATACAGGAGGGAGGGGAGAGAGAGATGGGGTGAAGAAGAAGACGGAGGAAGAGGAGCATTGGAGACTGACATATGGGCCTTTGCCACCTCTGAATTAATCTAGTGCTAAGCGAGATTAGCTAGGGGATTAATTACAGGTTCATATTAAGCCGACTGGTGGATCATAGCCATTAAGAAAATCTAATTAATTGTGATATCTAGAATTGTCTCTATGACATCCGAATTCCACCATTAGAAGGGTAATTAAGAGACTAACTCGTGGGTCCAACTAACATGTTAGCAATCCATTGCCAACATGGTGTCAAGATAGCCTAGAACTACCAATTCTAGTGCCACGTCGACAAAATTATCCTAGTTTTGGTTGGGGGGCTAAAGTGAACGGTATTGATAGTTGAAGGGTTAAAGTAAACGGTACTAATAGTTGAGGGGCCAAAGTGAACGGTATTGATAGTTAAGGGATTGAGTGTTTGATTTAGCAGTTTAGGTTTAATTTTTGAACTTTTGAAAGAGTTTAGGGTTCCAAATGAACTTGTTTGTCTTCTTTGATTAAAGGAAAAAAAATTAAATATATTAATTCACAAAGTGCATAATTTTAAAATATGTCACTTATGAGTTTTTTTGAATATGCAATTGAAGAGTGACCATGTTTGAAGATACGATATTATGTACCATTTACACCACTTTTGTACGTATTCAGACCCTGTACTTGACTACGTATTTTTGTATGGACGAAATTACTCCCACCTGCTCTGTCCATTACTACCGACTGGACCCAATCCATTCGGTCCCAAATCCATTCTCCACCTCAGTTTTGCATGGTTCAATGTTCTGAAGATAACATGGTGTGCATAACAAGTTATGACCATAGATGTTAGGGCTGATCCAGTTGGTAGTAATGAACATGGCATGTCATAGCATTTTTGTCTATACAAAAATACATAATCAAATATAGGGTCTGAATACGTATAGAAGTGATGTAAATAGTACATGTATATGTCCAAATATAAGCACACTTTTCAATGATATATATATTTTGTAGAAAATTCTTCAAATGACATATTTTAAAATCACGCACTTTACATGGTATATATCTGATTTTTCCGTGATTAAACCATAGACATGTATGGCTCGGGCCGAATCAAATCGCGTATCGATCGGCGATTCCCGAAGAATAGCAGACGGAACCAGGCATCTCGGGCTCCCCATGGACACCTCCTCGCCTTCCCCGTCGCCGGCGCCGCAGCAGGCGTCTGCTCCAGCCCGCCGCGCCTCCAATGCCAGCCTCCGGTGGGACATCCTACGCCGCGCCCTGCTCGCTCGCTCGCTCCTCCTCCTCCCGCGCACCAGGTTCCGCCGATTTCTTTTCCTTCTCAACCCACAGCAGCTGTTATACTCGCTTCGTTTCGTTTAGCGTTCGCGTTCCGCCTGATCTGCAGCCATCAGGCGATCTTTCCGTCTTGTCTCGGCTCCCCGTGTCATATGAGCCCTCATATGCACCAATACTCGTGCACACAAATAGGAAGGGTCAAATGGTACTTCTTGTGCCATTGATTTTGGCTCATGATACTTGATTTCTAGGGTCACCACACACCACAGGGTTTTTCTAGCATGTAGTTGGAACTCTTGATTTACTAATCGAGTAATATTAGGGGAGCAATGACATTTGTTATCTCCCGACTTGCATTTCATCAGCTGGAGATACACATGTTTCAAAACGATTGCTGTGAACGGTTTATGCTATTTCAGCTTTGAACTTCCTGTGCCTGTACATTTTAAATGACAAAATTGTCTACAGGACAGCCAACTTTAGTGTGATTGGCCGGTAGACACCCAAATTTCACTTCTTTGCCAATGGCAAAGATACACAAAATTACTAAAATTTTGTGGCTCTTTGCCAAAAGACACTGATGCCAATATAATAATATAATTTGTTGTTTTGGGGAGAGAAACAATACAAAATGACCTTTGTGCCCTTATCCTCTTCTTCTTCATTTTTCATTCTCCGACGATCCCCTCATGGTCAGACGACTAGGCCTCCTAGTCGAGTGGATGACTTAGTCGGAGGTTGTGTGCCGACTTGTCGATTAACCATGCGATTGAACAACAATGGCATGGATGTTCGACTTTAGGTACATGAACTTGAGAACACAACATTTTGCTATCCGTTGTACCTTGTTATACTTTTGTTCTGTTATGAATCCTATGTAGAATTAGGAAGAGTAAGAGTTAGAGTTCTAGGCCAGGGAAGGATCAACCTTCTATTTTAGATAAGAGTTAGAGTCCTAATCCAGGGAAGGATCAACCTTCTACTTCAGATAAGAGTTAGAGTCCTAGTCCAAGGAAGGATTAACCTTCTATTTCAGATTGTACTCCTATATAAGGAGCATATGCAGTAATAGAAAAACCAGCAAAGGATTGGGTTATTCCCAACCTCCCTTGCGCCAAAACCCATTGCTGCATACTGTTCATCCAGCACTGTTTGGTGTAGTACTGTTCACCATGGTACTGTTCATCCAAGATGCTGTTCATCCGTGGTACTGTTCATCAGCGCCGTCCACCATGGCGTCCCGATGCAATCCTCATCCTCCTGAGTTCCCAACCTCCCTTGTGCCAAAACCCATTGCTTCATACTGTTCATCCAGCACTGTTTGGTATAGTACTGTTCATCCAAGATGCTGTTCATCCGTGGTACTGTTCATTCGCGCCGTCTACCATGGCGTCCCGACGCAATCCTCATCCTCCTGAGTTGATTCTTCCCTTCTGCCTCCGCTCCCAGAGCTCATCTCCTGACACTTTCCTATAGTAAACTTGCCTAATTGCAACTTCCTAATTTGAGGATTCCTAAACTGCCGCTAGGGCCGGTTGCACCTTCTCCTAAACTGTTGCACATGACATCTCTCCCTCCGTTGACAAAGAGCTCGTCCTCGAGCTGAAAATAGGGATAAGATGCCTGAAACGCGATAACGTCTTCCCATGACGCATCAGCAGTGTGAACTCCTTCCCATTGAACTAGAATTTGCCACTTATCTCGAGACAGGCGGGCACGGAGCACCGTGGTCAACATGGGAATAACTCGGCCATGAAGGAGGGGCGGCAATGGTGGTGGCTCGTCAGGAGGAAGGCCTTCATACATCTGAAGGAGATTCACATGAAAGACATCACGTAAGCGTGCAAACGCGGGCAAGTCCAATTGGTACGCAACCTCATTGATCTTGGAGAGAACACAATCCGGGCCATAGTCGACGCAGAAATGCCAAGATGCGTCCTTCTTCTTGACCATGAGCACGGGAGCCGAAAGGCCGAGCGGCTGCGTCGAATGATGCCATGCTCCAACATTGCAATGCATGGGCGCTCCAACTTGTCCTTTTGAGTAGCCGAGTATCGGTATGGCCGAACCACCACCGCACTGGTACTGGGAGGAGGTGGATGCGGTGGTCATAGCCGCGTGGAGGTGGAAGGCCATGAGGCGCGTCGAATTCTGTGAGTAGCTCCATGAGATCTCCCGTGGCCGAGGCGGAGTGGAGATGCATTGTTGGCCGCGATGGGGCCATGCCGCACTAGATCTCCCGGTCCTGGCGTTGAGAGCACATCGTCATGAGGTTGAAATCCCATACAATCAATTCCAAGAAGCGAAGCCACTGGACCCCAAGGATGATGTTGATGCCGCCCAGTGGTATGGTGCACAAGTCGAGGATGAAGTGTTCCTGGTCGATGGAGAGGGGTGTCGCGTAGCACACCCCGCCGCTTGCCACCTTGTCGCCGTTTGCTCGCCGTTTTGGCATTGGCGGGGATGTTGCCGGCTCCTGGGGTAGCAAGGCAAGACGTTTGTAGGCTCTAGCGAGGTCCATGGCAACCTCTAGGTTGGTCGGCCTTTGGAGCTCGACATTCGTCTCCAGGGGCTTGCCAAGTCCCACCGTGAAGAGCATCACTTCCTGCTCCGCGTCTAAGTGGCCGCAGCGAGCGAGGAGGGTCAGAAAATTTTTGGTGAAGTCGGCCATCGATGATGTACGCCGGAGGTTTGTCAGGGCGCCTAGCGGATTGTGGTATGTGAGCATATTGAATCGACGATGGATGGGGTCGGTAAAGTGCCGCCAGTTAGGCATACCATCCATACGCTCCACTCGCATGTACCACAGATGTGCCACGCCTGTCATGTGGTACGTAGCGAGCCACACCATCTTTTATGGGTGTTAGGTGCGAAAGAATTGTTCGCAGCGGTTGACCCATGGAATTGGGTCCTCCTTGCCGTCGAAGGAAGGAAAGTTGAGTTTGATGTAGCGCGGCGGGTTTCGAGGATGCTCGGGGCAGCGTGGTAAGATGGTAGAGGGCGAGGAGGCAACGCTGCGGGGGCGACGCCTGAGCCTGCGCTGGAGCGGTGCTAGCTTGGCGGCAGCTCCCCTTCGGTTCCTGTCCGTGTGGCAGCGTCTCCGTCTTCGCTGCCCTCCTCGCTGGAGGGCCGTCCTTCCATACGCGCCAGTCGTTGATCATGCCGAGATAGCCGATTGATATTGGTCTCAATCAATCCGGCATTCTGAGCGAACTGGTTGTTGATACTTGCAAGGGATTTCGCCGTGTCCTTGGCGAATTGGCGCATCACCTGTTGGAACTCATCGTTACCACCGTTGCTTGACATGGTGGATGAAGCAACGGATGGCTTTGATACCAAGATGTCAGGTGATGAGCACTAGGGGCGGAGGCAGAAGGGAAGAATCAACTCAGGAGGATGAGGATTGCGCCGGGACGCTGTGGTGGACGACACAGATGAACAGTTGTGATGAACAGTCGTGATGAACAGTGCGCGATGAATAGTCATGATAAACAGTGCGTGGACAGGGTATGGCGCAAGGGGATTGGGTAACTCCCAATCATTTTGCTGATTTTCATTGATGTATATGCTGCGTATATAAAGGGATACAAACTGACTTGGAAGGTATTATCCTTTCTAATGCAATAAAGACTAACTTGGAAGGTACTATCCTTCCTAATGCAAACTTCCCTAATGAGACTTTTGCCATGTGCGGCAGTTTAGGAGGCGCAGCCGGCCCTAGCGGCAGTTTAGGAATCCTCAAATTAGGAAGTCGCAATTAGGCAAGTTTACTATAGGAAAGTCTCATTAGGGAAGTTTGCATTAGGAAGGATAATACCTTCCAAGTTAGTCTTTATTGCATTAGGAAGTATAATACCTTCCAAGTCAGTTTGTATCCCTTTATATACACAGCATATGCATTAATGAAAATCAGCATAGGGTTGGGTTATTCCCCAATCTCCCTTGCGCCAAAACCTATTACTCCATACTGTTCATCCAAGCAATATTTCATCCGAGCACTGTTTCGTCTGACCAATATTCATCCGCACCGACCGCCATTGCTTCCCGACGCAATCCGCATCCGCCCGAGTTAATCCTTCCCTTTCGCATCCGCTCCCAACGCTCATCTCCTGACATCTTGGTATCAGAGCCAACCGTTGCTCCTTCCACCATGTCGAGCAACGGTGGTAACGAGGATTTCCAACAGATGATGCGCTAATTCGCCAAGGATACGACAAAAACTCTTGCTAGTATCCTGGCGTGCATGGAGGGACACCTCGCCAGTGAGGAGGGCGGCGAAAATGGAGAAACCGCCGCCTGAGCCGAGGGGAGTTGTTGCCGATTAGCACCGCCTCAATGAGGGCTTGGGCGTCGACCGGCGACCAAAGATCAAGACCTTCACGCGGCAAGAGGCGGGAGCTCATGGAGGAGCTCCTCGCGGAATTTCCGCCGTTCTTCGACGACCCACGTGGGCTCCCACCGATGCATGGTTGCGACCATCGCATCCACCTCATGCCGGGCACCAGCGCGGTGGTGGTTCGGCCCTATAGATACCCACTGCAAAAGGACGAGTTGGAGTGTCAATGCACTGCTATGTTGGCACAGGGCATTATTCGGCGCAATAGCTCTGCCTTTCCCGCGCCTGTGCTTTTGGTCAAGAAGGACGACTTTTGGCCCTATCACGTCATCTCCAAGATTAATGAGGTTGCGTACCGCTTGGACTTGTCCAACTCGGCACGTTTACATGATGTTTTTCACGTGAATCTCTTGAAGAAGTATGACAGCCTCCCTCCTCAAGATCCACCGCCATTGCCGCCCCTCCTTCATGGCCAAGTTATTCCCACGTCGGCCACGGTGATCCGTGCCCGCCTGTCTCGAGATAAGCGACAAATTCTGGTTTAATGGGAAGGACTTCACGTTGCTGATACGTCATGGGAAGACGTTATCGCATTTCGGGCGTCTTATCCCTCTTTTCAGCTAGACGAGCTGTTTATCAACGGAGGGAGAGATGTTATGTGCTTCAGTTTAGGAGGAGGCGCAGCCGGCCCTAGCGGCAGTTTAGGAATCCTCAAATTAGGAAGTTGCAATTAGGCAAGTTTACTATATGAAAGTCTCATTAGGGAAGTTTGCATTAGGAAGGATAATACCTTCCAAGTTAGTCTTTATTGCATTAGGAAGGATAATACCTTCCAAGTTAGTTTGTAATTTTGTATCCCTTTATATACGTATGCATCAATGAAAATCAGCAAAGGATTGGGTTATTCCCCAATCCCCTTGCGCCAAAACCCATTGCTCCCTACTGTTCACCCGAGCAATATTTCATCCGAGTACTGTTCACCCGAGCACTGTTCATCCGCGTCGACCGCCATTGCTTCCCGAAGCAATCCGCATCCGCCCGAGTTAATCCTCCCCTTTCGTCTCTGCTTCCAACGCTCATCTCCTGACACTTTCCTATAGTAAACTTGACTAATTGCAACTTCCTAATTTGAGGATTCCTAAACTGCCGCTAGGGCCGGCTGCACCTTCTCCTAAACTGCCGCACATGACAATATCTTTAATTATTCATCAATATAATTCATCTTCATTATTTCCACGTCATTACCATATCATATCATGTCATCGACATTTCATGTCATTATTCTCTCCCTAGCAACACCATAGCTATTCTCAAGATGTGTAAATAAGCAACGTAACGACATAAATAACATCATCGCAATGAATAATAAAGAAAACAACAACCAAACCATTGATCACCGTTCTAGCATGCACTTGCCTCGTATCCTCAAGGAGCCGGGTAGCGAGATGGTGACAAAATGCTCGAGGCAACACTTTTTGGACAAACAATTAAAATACACTAAAAACATCCCACCACAGTACCAAAACATCAAACTAATCACCATCGAATCTATACGAAAAGCTCATCCAGCAGCAGCAACCTTCCTCCCCCCTCCCCTCTCTTTCTCTCTTGCACTGTTGCAAAGCTCATCAATATATGCAAAGCAAGCCAACTAGTTATCTAGCAGCGGCAAGAAAAGCTAGCTAGGGCAGCATGCAGGGCAATGCTAGTGCGGCAGCAGAGCTAGGAGTAGGCGGCAGCACATGCAGCCAATCTGGCGCAGGGGAGCAGAGGCATGCAAAAGCTGCATGCAGCGCAGGCAGAAAGCTTCGCATGCAGGAGCTAGGCACGACGGCTGGTTTTGGCGCAGGAGGGCAGGGCTAGGCACGCGCCGGGCCGGGGGTGTTTAGGGTTTTGGGACAACCGGCCTCCCCCTCTTCTTATCTGGGGTGGCAGACCCACCTCTTTTCCCACTAAATTCAGATTATTAATCATTTTCTAATTCTTTAATCACTCATTTAATAAAATGAGATATTACAGCAAATCTTTCTGACAAGTGACAATAATAGTCTATTGCTGCTTTGACTAAATTCAATATCTGTACTGAATCTCTCAGATAATTGACCTTTCAAACTAATAAATTCATTCTAGGTCCAAGAAGGTGCTTGAACTTGGATCTGGTTATGGATTGGCTGGACTTGTTATTGCAGCCAGCACAAATGCTGATGTGGTTGTTATTTCTGATGGAAACCCACAAGTAGTTGGATGTATCCTTCTTAATTTCATTTAAACATAAGCTGCTGCATGATTTAAATTTCCTTGGACAGTATTGATGTAATATGAGCTACAAATGATTTGTTTGCTAGTTTTTGTAAATACAAGAATGCAACAGCAAAAATCACATCAGATTGTTCCAGATGTTACACTTCTATGGTCTTTGTGATGAATAAGTCCCTGTACTATGGTCTTTGTGGGGTAGGCTTGTACAGCAACTTTAAGGACAGCATCTTGACTGTCAGCTTTAAGGACAGCATCTTGATCACATAGGACAAAGATCTTGATCTGTCGACTTTAAGGACAACATCTTGATCGCCATAGGACAAAGATCTTGACTGCCGACTTTAAGGACAACATCTTGACCATCATAGGACAACATCTTAGACTAGCATCTTAGCATATACTTGGCTGGTTGGCAGCCTATAAATATGTATCCCCAACCCCTCAGGTTGGCATGGCATTGTGTTAGAAATAAACAAAGAAAAGAAAAATTGCCTCATCTCCAAGTGTCATCCTCTCCATGAGAGTAAGGATCTTGCTAACACCAACAAAGAAGAGTCCAAATGAGTAACAAGTGGTATCGAGCCTTACTATCCTCAGTAGCTTGAGCATCTCTTGCTCATCTCGGTCTCGACCCCTTCACCTGTAGCGGCGGCGCCTACCGTCCCCCCTCTCCTCTCCGAGACGGGCAAGCACTGTCGTCGAAGCAACCCTCTCTCCACGCAATGGCCCCAAGATGCGCGCCATGTCCGCAGGCGCCTCTCGGCCTTCGATCGCCTCGAGCACTCGGCGTCGTGACGGCCGAGCTCGCCAAGGCAGAGCAGCATGAGCGAAGGCAGCGGCAGAGATCACCGCAGCGGCGAAAGGCGCGTCAAGGTCGGGCAATGGGCGGAGCTGGCAAGAGAAATGGAGAGTGGAGGCGGAAGCGCGGCGGCAGGCAGCGTCGCGGCGGCAAGAATGAGGTCAAGGTTTTGCGCAAAGCAAAGAATAGGCTCCATCTCTGCGATGATGCAACTGACGCGACCTTGAGCATTGGAAAGGGAGGCAAAGGCGAGGCGAAGCGCAGATGGGGCGATTCGCCGACGCCCATGAGCGCGGCAAATTTCAGACAGCGGCGGACGCTACGGTGGCGCCTCGAGGAGGCGCGCCGCGGCGGCGCAGACGGGTCGACGGAGAGCACGGCCTTCACATGCAACGCGCTCTCTCCCGTGACGGCACCGTGGTCACCACGGTACCAGTCGTCGTCGGGGCGCCGGCCCCGGCGGCGGGTGGCCTACCTCACCAAGACCAACTATGTCGAGCGGGTCATGCGGTGATGGGTAAAACTCAGTCGCGGCATATGTGGGATGCGGTCCGTGACGGCGACGCCGACTACGACCGGATCGACGGGCGCCGGATGCTCTCATCATCGCAGATCCGCCGAGATGCGCTTCGCTACCAACAAGCGGACTGCCAAAGAGGCTTGGGACGCCATCGCTGCAGCACGCATCGGCAGCGACCGCGCCCGCAAGTCTACATTGCAGGCACTTCGCACGGAGTGGGAGCACTTGGCCTTCAAGCCAGGTGAGGACGTGGATGACTTTGTTCTCCGCCTCAACACTCATTGCGTAAGCCGGTGCGATTCGGCGACGACACCTATGGCGAGAGAGAGCGTGGAAAAGCTCTTCCGCTGCGTCCCCGAGAAGTACAAGCAGACGGCCCGCTCGATCGAGTCTCTGCTGGACCTCTCCACGATGACGATCGAGGAGGCGCTGGGTCGCCTCAAGGTTGTTGACAGCGATGAGCCACAGCGCCTCTCGGGACCCGTCTCCATTGGCGGAAGCTCCTCCTCGCTCGGGAACGATGGGTCGCCGGCCAAGGTGACAGGAAGAAGGGAGCCTTCTTCCACGACAGCGGCCGCAGCATGGTAAGCGCGCAAGCCGCGCAAAGACGCCAAGCATGGGCGCGAGGACGTCTTAGGGTAGTGATCGTGGGCGCCCAAGGCGGCGCCCATTGGCAAGCAAAAGCCGCAAGACGAGACGACTCTTGCCACAATCATGCGCAAGCTTGGTCATTGGGCGAGGATTGTCGACACCACGACGCGCCGTGCCCACGTCAGCAGCAGCAGAGGAGGAGGAGCAATGGCTCGTTCATTGCTCATGCGAGCATCGAACTACCTCCAATGCACCGGCCGCGTGGCTCTCTCCACCTTGACGAGCCAAAAGCACATGCCTCCTGCCATGACTCGACAACGACAAGATCGACGGGTGGTGCCTCGACACCGGCGCCACCCATCACATGACCGGTCGACGGAGTTCTTCGCCGAGTTTGACTCTAGCGTCCGAGGCTCGCGTGTTTGGGGACGCCTCGCGTGGAAATCAAGGGCGCCGGCTCAGTCATCTTCACCACCGTGTTCGCGGTGAGCACAGTTGCTCACCGGCGCCTACTACATCCCCGATCTGCGCGAACTCCATCATCGCCTTGGGACACCGGATGAGAACGGCTCGCGTGTCGAGATCGAGCACGGGTGCCGCGGATTTGGGATCTTCGCCCGCCTTCTTGCCAAGGTAACCAGAGGCGCAAACCGACTCTACATTCTTCACGTGCGGTGGCACAACCCTCTGTCTCGCCGCTCGTCGGACGACGAGGCGTGGCGATAACGAGCGCTTTGGGCACCTTCACTTCGAGGCCACGGCGGCTCGGTGCCATGGAAATGGTGCGAGGCTGCCGTGCCTTGACCATGTGGAGCGATTCTGCGGCGTCTGCGTGTTGACGGCGAGGCGACTCCTTTCCCCAAAGAAAGAGTTTCCGAGCCAAGGAGAGGCTCGAGCTCGTGCGGGACTTGTGTGGCCCGGACGCCGGCCACACACGAGGACGACGCTACTTCTGTTGCTTGTCGACGATCTCTCCCGCTACATGTGGGTGATGGTCCTCGGCGGCAAGGGAGAGGTCGCGGACGCCATCAGCGCACGCAGTCGCTGCGAGGCGAGCGCGTCCGCAAGGCTGCGGCGTCGCGCGCCTGACAACGGCGGCGAATTCACGGCGGTGAATTCACGTCGATCTTACCGATGAGGGCATTCACGCCACTACTCCGCTACCGTCTGACCGCAGCAGAACGGTGTCGTCGAGCGCGCAAACCGCACGGTTGTGGGGATGGCTCGGGCCCTCCTCAGCGAGAGGATGCCGCCTTCTGGGAGAGGCGGTGGTGACGGCCGTCTACATCCTCAACCGCCGCTTACCAAGGCGCTCGATGGCGGGACGCCGTCACGAGGCTTGGCATGGACGCAAGCCGGCGGTCTCCCACTTGCGGGTCTTGGCTCCCTCGCGTTCGCCAATGAGCTTGGTTACATCGGTAAGCTCGACGACAGAGCACTCGGGAGTGTTCATCGGCTACGCGGAGGGCTCGAGGCCTACCGCATCCTCGACCGCCACACACAACAAGCGTCCGCATCTCGCGTGGCGTTGTGTTCGACGGCGGCGAGGCCGGGCGTGGACAAGGCGGTGGACGACGGTTCGACTTCGACTCGGGGACTTTGTTGTCGACTCGCCCATTTCGAGAGAGCGGGAGCTAGCGGCTCGTCTTCATCGAGCTCGTCCCACCTCGACACCTTGCTCGCCACCGCCCCGCGAGAGCTCCACCACCTTCGCAGCACCGCCACGCCACGCCTCCCGCACCGGCCACCACTCTCTCGCACTGAGGCCACACCACCGGATCGGCCCAATAGCTTCGGTCCCACGACGAGCGGCGATGGTGGAGTTCGCTATCTCATTGTCTCACGACGAGGACCGCGTCGACGCCTACCACGACGACGAGCCTCTACGCTATCGTACCATGGACAACATCCTCGGCGAGCAGCCCATCCCTGGACTGGCGCAGCACGACTTCGAGGCGGAGCTGCACTTGGCGTGCGACGACGGCGAGCCTCGTTCCTTCGCCGAGGCGGAGGGAGACGCGGCATGGCGTGTCGCGATGAAGCAGGAGATGGACGCCGTCGAGCGGAACCGGACGTGGGAGCTGGCGGATCTTCCTGCCGGTCACCGAGCGATCACCCTTAAGTGGGTGTTCAAGCTGAAGCGGGATGAAGCCGGCGCCATCATCAAGCACAAGGCTCGCTTGGTGGCACGAGGTTTCATGCAGCAGGGGGTCGACTTCGATGACGCCTTCGCACCCGTCGCGCGCATGGAGTCCGTTCGTCTTCTCCTCGCACTTGCAGCCCAGGAGGATTGGCGCGTCCATCACATGGACGTCAAGTCCGCCTTCCTCAACGGCGACTTGAAGGAGGAGGCCTACGTCCGTCGGCACCGCGGGATTCGTCATCCCGGCAAGGAGGCAGGTTCTCACTGCGCAAGGCCCTCTATGGCTTCGGCGAGCACCACGAGCATGGAACGCTAAGTCGGACTCCACCTCAAGCAAATGGGGTTCCAGCAGAGCGCACACGAGGTCAGCGGCTCTACGGCGGGCAAAGGCGGCAACACCTCGCGGTGGGCGCTCACGCCGACGACTGTTGATCACCGCTCCAGGAGGCCGAGGTCGAGGAGTTCAAGGCGAGATGAAGACCGCCTTCGGATGAGCGACTTGGGGCTCCTCTCCTTCTACACGGGATCGAGGTCCACCAGACACCTCCCAGATCTCTCTTGGCAGACCACCCACGCCAAGCGCACCGTCGAAGTGGCGGGCTCACCGATCGCAACCCGGCCCACACTCCTATGGAGGAGAGGTCGGCGCCGAGTCGTGAGAGCACTGGCGGAGGAGGCGGACGCGACGCAAGACGGCGATCGTGGGCAGCCTTCGCTACCTCGTCCACACGCGTCCAGATTTGGCGTTCGCCGTCGGCTACGTCAGTCGGTTCATGCAGCGACCGACGACGAGCATCCAAGAGGCCGTGAAGAGGATCCTCCGCTACGTTGCGGGCACCTCCGACTACGGCTTGCACTACCCGAGGTGTCCCGCCACGCGACTTCATCGGTGCATACAGGCGACAACCACGCAGGCGACATCGACACCAGCAAGAGCACAAGCGGGATTCTCTTCTTCCTCGGCAAGTGCCTCGTTAGCTGGCAGTCAGTCAAGCAGCAGGTGGTGGCCCTGTCCAGCTGTGAGGCCGAGTACATAGCGGCTTCCACCGCTTCGACTCAGCGCCTGCTCGCTCGACTGCTTGGTGATCTCCTCGGCAGAGACACTGAAGCGGTGGCTCTCAGGGTGGACAGCAAGTCCGCTCTGGCTCTGGCCAAGAACCCCGTTTTCCACGAACGGAGCAAGCATATCCGGGTGAAGTACCACTTCATCCGAGGCTGTTTGGATGAAGGCAGCATCAAGGCGAGCTACATCAACACCACTGATCAGCTTGCGGACCTGCTCACCAAGCCTCTTGGGAGGGTAAAATTCCTCGAGCTCTGTTCTAGGATCGGGATGGTTCAACTCTCCCACAAGACGACGCACAAGACTTAGGGGGAGAATGATGAATAAGTCCCTGTACTATGGTCTTTGTGGGGTAGGCTTGTACAGCAGCTTTAAGGACAGCATCTTGACTGTCAGCTTTAAGGACAGCATCTTGACTGTCATAGGACAGCATCTTGATTGCTCGCCTTTTAAGGACAAACATCTTGATCATATAGGACAAAGATCTTGATTGCCGCCTTTAAGGACAGCATCTTGACTGTCATAGGACAGCATCTTAGACTAGCATCTTAGCATATACTTGGCTGGTTGGCAGCCTATAAATATGTATCCCCAACCCCTCAGGTTGGCATGGCATTGTGTTAGAAATAAACAAAGAAAAATTGCCTCATCTCCAAGTGTCATCCTCTCCATGAGAGTAAGGATCTTGCTAACACCAACAGCAAGAGTCCAGCGAGTAACACTTTGTAATCCATTAACCCTCAGATATTCAGCAGAACATATCCATGAATGCAGAAGCTTTTGGTGAAACAAAGGTTGAATCTATGATACTGCATTGGCATCAAGAGCAAGCTTCAGAAATTTTGAATTCTTTTGACATCATTGTTGCAAGTGACTGGTATGTTCTACACCTTACTACTTTGCTATTCTTTAATACTGATCATCTATCAACCGCACGTCTGCACCTGCTAAGTGTCAGTTTCATGTATCATTGTTATCCTGTAGTGTGAGGTTGTGAGCTTGACAATATGTAATGCGTGTAACCAGCTAGTGCTATTTTTAGGAGAAAATGTTTTAGAAGCTATATCTTAAATATGTTGGTTGATTGCATCTGCACTTTCATTTGACATGCATTGTTTGATAAGCATTCAGTGGCACCCTCCAGTCACAAATACATGTTGTTTTTGAATACGTGCAGTCAAACTTTCAGAACTTTGGCTATCGACATCTTTTAAAATGTTTAGATTGGATACATGAAAATCATATGTATAAATTTGTCTCGAAAAATATTTTCATAATATTATAATTTTATTGGGTGTTATAACTATATTACAATATAAATTAGTAGTCAAAGTTGTGTTTTGAGGATCGTGTTGGAGGGGGTAAAACAAAGAAATGGACAAAAGCTTGTATCCCCCCCCCCCTCCGAAGAAGATGATATGATGGGAATTGGAATTGAACTGTCTAGGAATTTTGCAATACTTAGAGCAAACATGCTAGACTGTAAGTCAAGTCAGCCACTAATATATAAACACCAGGCAGCAATCAGTTTTACCAGGATTTTCTTATTCACATCTCACTCGTTCTGCAGCACATTTTTCAAGCAATTCCATCAGAGCCTTGCCCGGGTAATCAAATCCTTGTTGAAGCATTCAGAAACCTCGCAGGCCATCTTTCTGAGCCCGAAGAGAGGTGATTCACTCAACAAGTTCCTAGAAATAACCAAAGAGAATGGTTTGTGTTGTGACTTGATAGAGAATTATGATCCCACTGTCTGGAATCTGCACCAAAAATATGTGTCGGGTGATGACAGATCCTGGCCCAACTATAATGAGGAGCATTGCTACCCTCTGTTGGTTAGAATTAACGTTTCATTGCTACCCTCTGTTGGTTAGAATTAACGTTTTTAGTGAATAACTACCTTTGAGCATTTTGTTTGATCTTAGATGGGTTCATTTGTAATGCATTAGCTTTACTTGTTCTTTATTCTACTCTATTCAATACAACAGTGTAATATCTGTAATTGGACCTTGGTTGAATGTTTCTTGATTTCATCCTTTTTTAAAAGTGTCGGGCTGTCAGCAAGAAAGATGACACTTGCAATTTTTCCTTTTCCCACCCTACAGGCTTTCGTAACATCACTGATATGTTGTGCACAAGTGCACCTGTGACATATAACAACACATAATTTTATAAGATAATCTAGCAGCTTGCCTTGATGGATGCGTGCCAGCAAAGTTGCTGCACCATTCCGTATTCGGTTATTCACGAAGGGATTACAACATTCCTTGCGCCACTCTTCCAAATCCTGAATATTTAGTGCATGAATTCTGTGGATTGCTTAGCAGTCCAACAATGACTAATACCATTGTTGGTGCCTTTTCAGTATCCTTCATTTTGCTCCCCTATCCATAAAGGTTACAGCTGATGCGCATGCATATATTTGCTTACTTTTTGTTCCATTGATGAGTGGATATTATCTGAGATTTAAAATGTTCATCTGCTTCTTCTTTTCCACAGTAATCATTCGTCACTGAGCTTACTCATGTAGCTGAAAATGTTCATCTGTTTCTTCTTTTCCACAGTAATCATTCGTCACTGAGCTTACTCATGTAGCTGAACTTTTGACTCAGAAGATTCCCAGATCATCCTTTTATGCAACTGTAATCCCCTAGTATGTCTTGATTTCCATTCTGTGCACAGTTAACTGCTTTTGTGCAGTGCACCCTTCTGAAATCTGGCATTGCAACATCTGCTGCCGGAGTAGCATGCTTTAGTCGGCAATGGAAAATATTTGATTGTGTTTGGTACTTCAAGAGCTTTCTACTTCTTCATCGTTGGTTGTTTGTCTAAACTGATTAAAGATTTCTGGTTTAAACTAATGTTATTTTTAGCCGTTTCCTGTTACTTTGCATCTATTCAGTTGACGTCTTGACGAATGACGACGTAAGTTATCTCAATCAGGCGGTTGCTGCATCACGGCCTCCATGTTTTATTAGCTGAAGTTGGTACGTCTGCATGTCGAGCCCCAATGCCTCCACATTTTTCAAATGCAATTTCCTTGTATCTAATGAATATTGCAACAGCTTATTGATTGCTGAGCGGATGAAAGCAACCTTCAGAAATGCCAGCGAGTGTTCATGGATAACTACGTAGCTGCTGATGTTTCTGAACTTGTGTAGTTAATGGTTAAGTACATAACCAATACATCCTTTTGCATCATCCAAGTTGTCAGAGGATGTACAATAGTTTTGCGCTTTTCCCTTGTTTTGGTTTACAGAACTCAAGCACATCTACAGATCTCCTAATTTTATTAATGCTCCACTTAGTTTTGATGGCCAGAACAATGTGTGCATGGTTAATACTAACGAAAATGATAAAAAAATATCAGATACGGTGATGATAGTACTGCAAGAAGTGGTCGTTACGGCGCAATCATTCTATTGAGATTTCACCGATTTCGGATGGTCCACCGTTAATTGATGCTCTCGTGTGCACTTGCTTTAATTTCGTCTTCATGAACCGCCTCATTAGGTCTAGTGTTCTTGTCAGTCGCCTTCTATGGGCTTTGTATGTACCCTAGGATCAATGGATTTTTGACGAATGTGTGTGCTCCATGAATAAAGTGACACTGCTTGAAAGGTAGCTTCTTTTTTGCCTACTGCATTGCAACACCAATACGAGGAAAAGCCGTTCACTTTATATAAAAAACTTTCTGAATACTTGACGCCATGTGTGAGCTTATATGGTTTGTCGGAAGGATGAGATTTATGCTCCTTTTCTTATATATAGATCTGTTCATATTGCTTTTCTTCGTTAGTTGTAACTGAATGGAACTTGATGATGCACCGTTAGTACTACATGATAGTAAATTGCCCATCGAACTGAAAGTGATGCTGCATTGATTCTTTTTACCTTCAACTGTTTTTTTATCCTGTTAATTTTGTCGAGTATATCTGTGATTCTGTACGTCATGTTGGGAGTATTTTGCAGCTCAGCTCTGCGTTCTAATGCACTGTAAAAGACTAGTACAAAAAGGACTGAAAAAGACACTGCATCTGCTTGTATTACCAATTACATGCATCGTTTAATAATTGAGAGCAAAGTAATGGCCTGTTGCTAAGCATGTGGGGCACCAGTGCAGAGGAAGGCATGTTCCATTCCATAACGATCGATCAATAGAAGGTAGCTTGTTTACATGTATCCTTTTTGTTTCTGAAAATGATCCCCTTTTAGGATCTTTATCACCGGATTGTTATCAATACACCCAACTTTTGACTCAAGATTCCTCAGTCTGGTTTAACAAACCGAAATCACAGCTAAATCTGTACTACTTTCAGTTCATAAGCATCTGGGAGTCAACTAAAAGGTGAGCCCTTCACGAGGTTGCAAGCAACCAGAGATAAAAAAACGGCCGGTCGGTCCGGGAATGGAAAGACTAGTTTAGTAAATTCAAATTTAGTTTTTGAATTTCGATTGATTTTTAAGCAAATTCAAACGAATTCTATTAGGTTTTTTCCGTAAATCCGGTAACCGGCCGGTAACGGTTACCGTTTCCGGCCGGAGGCGGACAGGAAATTGACCGGTTCTGGTTTTTTTAACCCTGCAAGCAACCTCCCTGGCCAAAGACAATTACTTGCAAAAGCAATGCTATTTGACAGGAGAAAGTTAAACAATGTTGCTGCATCACAACAAGTTGCTGAATAATACATCTACTGGCTCTGAATAATTGTCTAGTTCAGAGCATACTTAATGTAATAAAAAGTTCCTTTTGTTATAGTGCTCTGCTGTATCTTCTCTACTTGTTAATTCAGGCACAGATGCAACTATGAACTGTACTTGTATTCTAGTGAAAACTAGCCAGGTGGCCGTGCAATTGCGCGGCTAGCGTTATATGTTACTGAATTTTTCCGCATCCTTTATGCACTGAATCTCACTAGCATATGCGTTCGGATCCAACTGTCATCCTCACAAAGATGTATTTATGTATTTTATCCTTATTTAATGTCATACGAGGAATTTTCTCTTATTTTAATTGCCACAATTTACACTTTCCAGAACAATTTTTCTTGAATAATACTTTGATGTTGCTATTTGTAAGTTGCCTAAGTTTTTTCTCTTAAACTTAAATTAATTTTGTTGTGACCGTTGGATTTTTATGGAGATTTAAAAAATACAGTTGCCTGGCACGTATACAACCCCACTATTAATCACGCCTCTTCGCATCTCTCATGCTAATCAATAATAAGGATCAGTTAGCAATTCAGATAAGATGCTATTGCGCTTAAGTCCACACTGATTGGGGTCGGACTCCTTTTCTTTTTGTTCTATTACAGGGCTGCTAGCTGAACTCTACTTTGACGGCCAATGTGTTCCTTTCTTATAGCCTGGTGTAGAGTTGACCTGTAACTTCTGTGCGTATGAAATGTTCTGATAGCTCCGGATTCAAACCCCACTTAAAACCAACGTGCATGCTTCTGTCTCTTTAGTCGATTTATTTTCCCAATCTGGTGATCTCTTCCGTTGCATTAGTTGTCCTTTTGTGTGTATGCGCAGGCGCGGACTCTCCCTTCGGGGGCACGGTCAGCGACCGCCCGAGCTCCCTTCCGGCCGGACCCCCTCTCGCATAGCTAGACCTCAGGTCCAGCATCCACGTCATTGACGGCCGGCGAAGAGGAGATTGCCGAAGTATCGAGGGCTGGGCAGAGGTGAAGAGGAGACTACTTCGTGATCGTGATCTCGTAGACTTTGTTCAATTGGGCTGGCTTGACTGTCCAACCGGCCTATTAGAAGGCACTGTCCACGATTGTACCATATTTTCCTCGTAGGCTCACAACCTTCTCTACTTCTCACTCACTCACGCCTCTGAGTCCTCTCCTCCCATAACCCTAATCAAGCAGCAAGCGACGACGGGCGAGGCGAGGCGCAGGCGTGCGGCGGCCAGGGGCGAGGGCTCAGGCATGGCGGCGGCGGCCAGGGGGCGGGGCGAGGGCATGAGGGTGCTCGTTGAGCCGGAGAGACAAGACAACCATAGGTCTTTGATCCATACTTGCGATTCCACCCATCCTAAAATTTAGTCCTAAATCCGCACTTGTGTACGCTTGACTAGTGGCCCAATCGGGCTGTGCATGCCATCCTTCCTATTGCATGTACAAACCCAGAATCCAGCTTTCTCAGAACATCTATCCCCTATTTGTTATGCCAATCATATATTAGTACGTAAACGTCTATCCCTAATTGTATCCAAACTCCTTGTCTTTTGATTCTTTTACAAATTGGAGTTGTATTTGCCATATATTTCTAAAGCAACTAATCAGTCTCCATCGTTATAATCTAGATCCACAAAAAATCGATGGTGTGGATTGTTGCGGGAGCGTCCAAGGCTTATTAGGCTGCCAGGAGTGGATTTTTTTTTTATTTTTTTGGAGGGGGGTTGGTCAAGATGGGGAATAGTCCAATTTCCTACTACTATATAAAGAGCCCAATGGGGGATGAGAGATCCATATCTAACTCTTTTTTACTGCTCACTCTTTCTCTCATGTGGTTGACATTCTTTAGCTCCTCTATTTCTATATCCCCAAAGGAAAAAAGGCATTTTATGCCATCTATTTGGTTTCGCTGCAACAACATGGATCTTTATCGGGTCAAGATGGGGAATAGTCCAATTTCCTACTACTATATAAAGAGCCCAAGGGGGGATGAGAGATCCATATCTGACTCATTTTTACTGTTCACTCTTTCTCTCATGTGGTTGACATTCTTTAGCTCCTCTATTTCTATATCCCCAAAGGAAAAAGGGCATTTTATACCCTCTGTTTGGTTTCGTTGCCACAACATGGATCTTTATCTTTTTACTACAATTAATGTGAGAATTTCTAGCCCTTGATAACAAACGTGGTGACTTTCCTTTTGCCTTGATAAGATAACTAGCAGGGTGACCCGCATATTTGTGCGGCTAGATATGTTTCAAAGTTTGTAGTATCAAATGATACAACTTAGATGCTTGAGAATATGTTTACGTATCTTGTAGGTTATTTATATTTTTAAGATGTCATAAACATTGGAAATAACAATAAAAGCTTGAAGAAAAATACAACTTGAGGAACATAATTGAAGTATGAGCTTTGATGGAAGAAAATTATTAAGCATAATAAGTTGCCGGGCTTCTTAGAAACGTAACCAATCATTAAGCATAATAAGTTGTCGGGCTTCTTAGAAACGTAACCAATCTCCATGCATAATGTAGTTGCATGCCCCTATTCTTCCTCCATTAGTTACTCTTTTCCAAAATATACGCATGAACATGTACCACTGTTTAATCTCAAGGAATACATTGATTATGTGCGCGGTAAATTATTTTATTAGTTTATATTGTATTAGAGTATCTTGCTTACGCATACACTGATGCATCATGGACGACCTACCTTAAAATTATCTTCTCTCACACGTCAACTGCTCCACCAAACAATGTGTCTGCTATCTCTTCTCGCCGACATAACTTTTCTGCTTCAACCTCTAACAACAAACCCAATTCTTTATCAATCCCTCTCATCTGCTATCACTTCCGATGCAATACTCTACCACATATTTATATTCTACTTTTCTCACATTATTGCTTAATACCGACTGTTACGACATCAACACGCATACACGTGCAACAACCGCCAATCCCTACCAAGGAAACCTATCACGCTCTCTCTAGTAGCTATGAGCCTATTTCCTACGCCTACATCATCTCTACTCCGGGCTCTTTGTGTTGTATTTTTGAAAGGCTATTTGGTAATTTCACTTTAGAGAAAAGATTAAATAGAAATGGAAGGAAATAAGAGGGGGCCCACTTGTCATAAGGTTGAGGGGAGGATAAGGCCAGAAGACTTGTTCTTCATCCGAGAGAAAAAGGGGAATAAGAGCTTTTGCTCTTGGATCATGTTGGCGGCGTGGGATCTCGGGAAGGAGCCGGATCCTCCGGCTTGTGCGGGATATGCGCCGCTAGTTGGCGTCGGGAGCGGTTCCTCTACCCCTACTAATGCTGGTTCTCCCTTCTTTGATCTCTCCTGACAGAAAGAAAAACAACAGTAGGTTCCAATTTTATTATGAGTGTTTTCTTCCTCTTCGAGTTTGATTTCGGTTCTTGAGGAGGATTTAGAGCCTTTGCACTACCGTGGTGGATCTTACGCCGTCGGTGTTGGGCTCCTAATCTTCCCTACACATCTTGCCGGTTTTCTCTATGCCTCTTTTCCTCTGTTGGTATTCGGTGAAAAACTTATCTTGTGCGTTTGGGTGGCTTGGTCGTTGACCTGCTGTGGGATTAATCTCGATAAGGAAGAGGAACTTCCATTTAGTTCTTGATATTTGGTGCTCTCAGGTGCATTTCAGCCAAGTGCTCCTGGTGGTCTTGAGCGGCATATCTCCTGCACCTCAATTTTGTTTATCGGTGTGTTCCGAAGTTCAAAGGTCGGCATTGTATCTCCGAATACCTTGGCAATAGGTTTTCTGGGATAGCGTCTGTAAGACGTGCATTGCCTTGATCTTCACGGTGGTTTTGAATATCACCGACTCTGTGAGTATCCCTTTTATCCAATTATGGTTCACTTTGATTATATATATGTGTGTGTTGTTCTGATTTGATTCATGCAATGTGAGATATATCAAAGTGAATTATGTGGGTTTAATTTTGCTTTGTGATTTAGATGGTCTAATACTAAAATTGGTAGGTTTACTAGTTCAGTTTTAAGCTCCACAAGTTTGCTTGCTATTGTCAAAGTAATCACTAGTTTGTCTGCTGTTGTCAAATTGTATTTAGAAGTTCTATTACTTCTGTAGTGCTTTACCTTATCACTTAATCTGTTGTCTTGCTATTTTCCTTAACAGAAGAAAGCATTACTTGAATCTGTTTTGTTTATGTGAATTCAGTAAAGGCATGTTGGCTTTTGATTTGAAGTAATGAATTCAATGATTTTGTCATATTCTTCTGTGGACTACAATAGTGGGTATTTGTGATTCTTGATGACCTTTTGCTGACAGAAAGTATTAGTTTGAACTTCTTATGCATGTGATTGTACTATTAGTCTAGTTAAGCATTGATTAGAGCTCAAAATATGAATTATAGTTTTCTTATCCAATTTGTGAAGAGTATAGACTAAAGGACTGAGATGATAAACATTGATTCTTTTGCAACTCGCCTTCTGAGAGCACTCAAAATCATCCAATATTTGAGCTCTATGCTGATTTCTTTCATATACATGTGGTATATGTTGAGCTTTACATTCAATTTAAATGACTTGGTAGATTTACATTTGTATATGTTGATTTGGTCATTTAATTGTTGGTGGATAAATGCTTTATTGTCTTATGATTTTGCTGGAATTAATTATGATTATTTGCTTAAACTGCTCTGTTTACAACACTTTGCTCCTCTACTTCTGTATGCTCGTGGTTCTATTCATACGGACACATGTATGTATATACACATGCATGATGTTATACATGCTCAATGTCCTCTTGTCCTGTGTCGGTCGCTTCTCTTCTTCGACATTGGTCAACTCAACGTTGTAACTTCCTCACTAACCGTGGTGACCTCTCATCTTCATCGATGCTGGCATGTCTACTTTAGTTGTTGTTTAACGATATGAAGGATCTTAACACCATCACTGGTGACGTTGTGCCCCTAACCAGCGATGGCACCCTCCTAGCTACCAAATGACCATATATCATCCATACTTTGTCTTCAATAGAAAGCTTTATATCCTCTTTGCAAGGGCTTCCATATTGTCAAGATTCTTTGGCCACTTACTTCTTTAACAACGTCGACACTCACCACTCATCATCGTGATTCTTGGCTCCTTCGACTCTGGCCTTTCTCTTCAACGGCTCAGGCAAGAAGCACGATATTATCCTTGTCAAATGTCTAAGGTGAGTAGCACTGCATTGTCCTCATCTCCGCTTTCACCGCCTCGACTCTTCACTTCCCCGTGGGTCAATGTATTCATGCATGACAGATTGACGTCATGGCACTATTTCGTGGTCTCATCTCACACAATTCGTGTTATCCCCGTTATAACTTTTATTTTTATTCAAAATTTTAGTTATTTTTCATTGGAGTTTGTATACAAATCAAATTACAAATTTTATTTAATTATTATGAATTTTAGTTATTTAGGAATTTTACTTTGGAATTCGTATGGAAATCAAATTACAAAATTTATTTATTATTTTTATTACAAATTCAATTATTTTTTGTTCGAATTCGTATACAAATCCAATTGCTATTTTTATTTAATTTTTATTCAAAATTATAGTTATTTAGGAATGTTACTTTGGAATTTGCATCGAAATTAAATTACTAATTTTGTTTTGTTTTTTTATTCTAAATTTAAGTTATTTTTGTTGGAATTTGTATACAAATTCAATTGCTATTTTTTTTTTTTTCTATTCCGAATTATATTTATTTAGGGATTTTGTTTATGAATTTGTGTTGAAATCAAATTGCTAAATTTATTTTATTTTCTATTTCAAATTTGAGTTATTTCTGAATTATACTTGATCACGGCTCTTTAATTTTATCTAGACTATTATAATCTGAACCCACCACAAATCAACGTTGTAGATATTTCTCTTTTTTCACTAATTAATGTGGGAATTTTTAACCCATAAAAGCGAACATGATGCCTTCTTTTTCTATAACTTTAATAATATAACTAGCAAGATGGCTCGCGCAATTGCGTGGCTAGCATCATTATACATGCAACTTAGCCCTTTGAGAGATTGCTCGTTTTCGGAACAATACTATGAATTATGCTCTTGGCTTCTCTTCTTGAAACAATCAGTGTAATAAAGACAATTAGTAATTCAGATAACATGAGGGGAAATTGCACTTACGCCTCAGCGTTTAGCATATATTTCTGTCCAACAATGAATTCTCGATTTTTGAGTCATGTGTACGAATCATGTGTAGTTGCAAGGCTAGGATCAACACAGAACTATAATAAATAGTCACACTGGTATGGATCAGTATAAAGATCATGCAAAGTCTCCTATGTATGCGATAGTTCCTAGCTCATCAGAATGTTGCATTTACCTCAGAAAAAGATCAGATCGACATAAACAAAAGCCAAGAGATAATTAGCACAAAATTAATAAATGGTTAGCTACGTACTTGCACTGTAGAGTTTAGACAAAGAATGAAACGCGCCGTCTTTGCTTTGTCCATCTATACGAAATGCCGTTGTTCGTGTTGTCTCTCACGCACATAGTTATCTATGTTGTCCAAGTCGGATTCTCTTGGCTCGTCGTTTAAATTTCTATCTCCGGTACTCCTGCAGACAGAGGACTTGCTCGTCGCCTCGTCAGGCATACGTGTAGTTGTTACGTCGATTAGTCGTTACTCGTCCAAACTTCTGTTGTGAATTGGCGATGAGGATGCGTAGAAGATTCCATGGGCCCGGTGAGATTGCAAATAGCAGTAGGGCTACAGATCTCTTAACACTAATCATTCTTGGTCGTACATACTACCGGTTAAATAGTGGGAGCTTTGGGGCGAGGCCAGGCGTGCCACGTTGACAGGTGTTCGTCGGATTCCGCGTTGCTCTTCCTCACGGTTGTCCGATTTTTTTTTTCCCGTTTGGAGCCTGCGATTCCTTCGCGTCGTCGTTGCTGCCTCTGTTCTGAGCTGTCCAATGCTTTTCCTCCTTTCTTGTCTGCCTCGGTCCTCGCAGAGAGAATATCTCGGACGCATCTCCCTTTCTTCACCGCCCCCTCCTGTTGTTTCGCACACCTCCTCCCTCACCGCCCCTGCTTCCTCCATCAGCGTCTGCATTGGGCTCGCCGCGTCGCGACGCCCCCTCTTCTCTGCCTTTTTCCTTCACCGCCCGGCCTATAAAAGTGCGCATCCGGATCGCCACTTCCTCGTCTTCATTTTGTTCCAAGAACCATCCCCTACCTCGCCTCCGTTCGATCGGAACGCCCACCGCCACCGCCGTCTTCCCCAAGCCCTGCCGCGCCTCCTTCGCCTTGATCTCCCTGCCCGGTTCACTTGTTGAGGTATTGAGCGCATTATAACGTGTTCCCAGTCAAGTGCGCTCTATCCCCCACCTTAATTTTGGGTTTCCCCTCGCCGGAGCATACCGTCGCTTTTGCATCATCTTCTTCGTCGTCGGCCATCGTCACCCCGCCACCTCGGTCATCCCCATGCTATCATGACCCCACCGACACGTTCCTCGGGCCAGCGCACACCCTATGCTCATGCCGCCTCTCGCCGGCTGCCGCCGGAGTGCCTTTGCCCTGTGTAACCCGCGCCGCCTGTGCGCCTCTGGCACTGCTCACACCTCCACCGGCCGTCACAACTGCCACTGTCACTTCCTAACGCCCCCTCACCCTGCCAACGGCTCATTTTGGCCGTTGTCGCCGGCTTCCACACCATCCCTCGCCAGTGTGGCCGCCCAGCAGAGCCGCCTCGCCTGCTCTCTGCTTTGCTCTGCATCTTCTTCTTTCTTTCTTTTGTCCCACTTCCAAGTGGGATCCACTTGTCATACAGAGTCCTTCCCTTTTTTCCATCTCTCTCACTTCCATTTGGGCCCACAAGCTAGAACTTTCTTTTAATCCTTAATTCTAGCAAGGAATATTCTATGGAATATTCTCTCATTTTCTTTTTTTTTCTATCCTTTCATGTGACATTCAAACTTCCGGATGCTCGTCCTCCTTCATACGAACTCCGATTCCGTTGATTCGTATTCCTAAATTCATCCAAATTCATAATCTCTCTATTGGTACTATTTTTATAATTTTTAGATTTTATTTTATTTCATGTTATTTAATTTGCCTCAGTTTGCACGTATATAGAGTCCAATGACGCCAAAGTCAATTTTGACCAACCAGACGCAGTGACCTCAGCCTTCAACGAAGACGAGTTCTCCTTTGGACATTTTTACCTATGATTTTAAGATTATGTTTTCAGGTTTAAAAGTATTATGCATTGCTAATTCACATAAAATGCTAAGTTCAAAGTGTAGTTTGTTAGTTACACCTAAAATTTTCTAAAGTATTCCTTGATAATTGTACTATATATCTTTGTAATCATAGCATAGTAATTCTGCAATATTGAATACATTATTGTGGAATAGTTAAACGCGGTATAATTGCTTTGACATACTGTTCGGTCTTGCTCAACCTTTTGGGGGAAAACCATTATTACCCCTTATGTTTTATTTAGAAAATGTATGATATTACGTAATCTGAAAAATAAAATAAATTAATGAAGATATGTTTTGACTTCGGCGGATGGTAATATCGGGCGGGTGCAGCTAGAGTATGAGAATTTGTATTGTGATAAATTCCGCCCAGATCATATTAATGACCGACGCTTGTGACTATCCAAATTGAACAATACCGTACAACCACATGTCTTAAATGAGAAGAACCTAGCTAACTAATTTACCGAGTCAAAGCATTAAGCTCGCATGTTGTATTTGGTAGGTGATCTCTTGATTATGGTAACTGTACTTCCATGTCTTGAGAGGTGCGGAATATGATAACTGTACTTCACTGTGTACACTAGCTACTGATATGAGACTGTTACATAAATACACATAAGGTTCGGATTCAGAAGTCAGGTCTCGACATACAATGATTTGATCATCGATCGATTATAGTGTTACCTCTTTATAGTATACCTACTAATGTCAGATGCTTTGCGTTTTGTTACCTTCTGTGTTTTTGAAATAGATGAGCCCTTCTATTGTAGTGCACAATAGTATACTAGACTACTGCTTTCTATTACACATTGCACGTAACGTCGTATATTATGTCATCTTGAAACGTATCTTAACAGTCTTACAGCTTCTGCTTCTGTGCCGTGTAGTTGTGTAAATAAGTTGTCTTTGTACTACAAATTATTTCTTAAGTAACAAAGAGATCCCAAGAATGCGTAGTTATATCATCATGTTGTCTCTGTACTATAAATTGTTTCTTAAGTGACACAGAGATTCGCACATTTGCACCAGAATTAGATATCAATACAGACAAAATATTGTATTACTCTTTCTTAGCTTTATAATACTCCTGTATACTACCAATTGTCTCAACAAAATGTGTTCGTTGTGATGTTACCTCAGTGCGCCAAGACGCGCACCGGGCTGCTAGTTTGTATAATCCGGATGCTGTGAGGCCGATTTGTCGAGCATCTGGCAATTTTACTCTTACGCGATCGCGAGTCGTGCCAGACTGTTGGGCGCCTGCGAGATGGATTCCCAGTTTTCTATCCTTTTTTTGGCTGCTCTGATCTCCAAGCAACTTAAGCATGGCCGATGTGGGCCGATGTGCCTTTTGCTGGGCATAGACAAGGACGGCTTATTGCATGCGAGCTCTTGTACACGAAAAGCTAGACTCGCCATGCTACCTTTATATTGTATTGCCTCATGATTTATTAATGCCTCTAGTTTTTCTCTAACCATACCACATACAGATATATTTAAACAGAGTTCTATTCCGAAGCTATGATTGCCTAGATCTAATCAATATATATATATATATATATATATATATATATATATATATATATATATATATATATATTTTTTTTCTCTAATCATTGAGCACAATAAGTTGTTGGGGTTTTTAGAAACTAGTCACTCTCCACCATGCATAGATCATGTAGATGTATGTCCCTATTCTTACTCTATTAGTTACTTTTTTTCCTAAATTGTATGCATGCATATGTATCTATATTTAATCTTAAGCAATACAATGATTATGTGTGCGGTAAATTATTTTATTAGTTCACATAGTATTAGAGTACCTTGCTCACGCATACACCGATGCAACATGGGCGATCTTTCTTGAACTTATCTTCCCTCACACGCCGGTTGTCCTATCGAAACGTGTGTCTTCTATATCTTCTCACCGTCACAGTTTTTTTTTCTTTAACCTCCAACAGTAAGTCCAAATCTCGATCGATCTCTCTTAGCTCTACCCTTTTCATTGTAATATTTTATCTCATAGTTATATTCTACTTCTTTCCAATTATTACTTAATGCTAACCGTTGCGATATCAACACACATACATATGGAGCCATCGACGATCCTGACTGGGGACACGTGCTACACTCTCTCTAGTGACCCTGAGCATATTCTCCACGGTTGCGCCATCTCTACTCCAAGCTTTTTGCAGATGGCTACTATATGCACTTGCTTCTATTCATATGGATGCATGCATGTATATGCACGCATGATGTTATACATACTTGATGTCATCTTTTCTCGTGTCGGTCGCCCCTCTTCTTCGATGTTGGCCAACTCAATGTTGTAGCTTGCTCACTAACCACGATGACCTTCTATCTTCGCTAGTGCTGGCATGTATCCTTTAGCCGTTGTCTAACTATATAGAGAATCTTTTCACCATCTCCTAGCTACTCGATGGCCCTATATCATCTATAGCTCGTCTTCAATACAAAGCTTTATCTTATCTCTGCTTGGGCTTCCCTATTATCGAGTTTCTTTGGCTAATGACTTTTTCAACAACGCCAATGCTTACCACTTGTCATCGTGGCCCTTGGATCCTTCAACTCTGGAATTTCTCTTCAGTGGCTCTGGCAAGCAGTATGACATTGTCCTTATTGAACAACTAAGGTGAGCAGCACAACATTGTCCTCATCTCTGTTATCGCCTCTTTGCTCTTCGCTTCCCCATGGGTCAATGTCTTCTTGCAGGACATATCAATGCCATTGCACTCTTTTTTTTGTCTCATCCGACACCATTCGTGCTATCTTCATTGCAACCTTTATTTTTATTCAAAATTTTAGTTATTTTTATTTTTATTCCATAAGAAGCTACAATAGAAACGTGTGAACTTGAGAGCGAACATAGTGACTTCTTTTGTGTCACCTCTGACACCATTCGTGTTATCTTCATTATAACATTTATTTTTGTTCAGTATTTTAGTTATTTTTATTAGAGTTCGTATACACTAAATTTATTTAATTTATTCTGAATTTTAGTTATTTAGGGATTTTACTTTGAAATTCGTATAGAAATCAAAGTACAAAGTTTCTTTTTTATTTCAAATTTTAGTTATTTTTTATTGGAATTTGTTTCTGAATCCAATTGCTAATTTTTCTTTATTTTTATTCTGAATTTTCATTTTTTTGTTGGATTTCCCTACAAATTTAATTATCAATTATTTTTAATTTTGTATGAATTATAATTATTAGAATTCGTATTGAAATCAAATTGCTAATTTTATTTTATTTTATTTTTATTCCTAATTCTAGTTATTTTTGGTTGGATTTCATATACAAATCTAATTGCCAGTTTTATTTTTTATATTATAAATTGTAATTATTGAGGTATTTTACTTAGGATTTCGTTTGAAAATCAAATTGCTAATTTTATATTTATTTTATATTACAAATTTTAGTTTGTTGTACTTGACATGAACTCTTTTACTTAGTAATTTGCATAGAAATCAAATTGCTGATTTTATTTTATTTTTATTTTGAATTTCAGTTTTATCTATACCGTTATAATCTGGATCCACCACGATCGTAGTGTAGATCCTTATATTTTCCACCAATTAATATGATAATTTATAGCATTTGAAAGCGAACGTGGTAGTTTCTTTTGACTTTGCTTTAATAAAGATAACTAGCGGAATTGCCCTGTAATTACATGGCTATATATTACGGTACAATTGTATTTGTTATACAACTCTAATGTTTATGATTGAAAATACAATTGTATTTACTATACAACTCTAGCATATATCTATAGTTAATATACACCGTTATAATTTGGCCCCACAAAAACAAAAGTTGTAGATACTTCTCTTTTTATCAATTAATGAGATAATTTTTAGAGTTTTTTTTTCATTTTTAGGATTATTGTGGGATTTTTTGGCCTCAAAACGAGGAAGGTACTTTGAATTTCACCCGTTGTTTTTATTTATATAGAAAGATAAATAGATTTTGAGTCACATATCGGAATTGCCAGTTGCTTGTGAGCAAGAAAACGACCGGTCGGTGGCCGATCCTTGTCACGGTTACCGGACAGACTCGTGTGACGGCATCACCTCATTTCATCTCGACTGGTATCTGAAAGTAACATGTGGCCTTGCGCGAGGTTTAAGTCGAATTTCCGCCAGTTTCGGTGGATCAAGGCTATCAGTTTCACTGCCAAATCGGAGAAACCGGTCAATTTGGCAAGGAAAATGCTGTCGGTCTCTAAGCTAAGCGTGATTGTCTCATCTCTTTCTCATGTAGGTAACCTGTAGGCGTCGCATCGAATGGATCAGAGAACTGAAAGAGAAGTCTCTATATAAGAGTGTGGCGAATGGTGATTCCTAAATGTAGGATGTTAGGTATGAGATTCCCTGCAATCAACTAATTGCCTCTATCCTAACATCCTAAGCAAGATCAATACGTCAGCAATTAATATGATTGATACGAGAGAAGTCAAATGGTCTAGGTACATCAGATTCGCGCAGCACGATAAAAATGTACGTGTTGATGAACCTAACCAAGAAGACGCATTGACAGAAAGATCTACAAGACAATAGTTAGACACGTTTGCCATTATGTCTAGTTCGTGCAGTCGAAGGCAATCCTGGGTTTCTAACGCCCTCTATTGAAGTCTGTGTTAGTACTAGACAACTAGTAATTGACAAACTGACAACTGCAATCGTGCAGACAAGTTCAGTGAACGCGTATCTCTTTGAGAAATCATCGAGTCCAGTACTCAATAGAATGAGTCTGATCGTGATCGTGATATACATGGTTCCATTACGTTGATACCAGAAGGTGATCTGATGGACCGCTGATACGCAGTTCATTAATCACAGGCAGAAGAACCATAGGGTACGTATGCTCTGTTCCTTCCTTTCGGTTCACTCAAAAGCACCAAACGAATGGCCGTCACCATGTCCATGTCCTCCCCACCACGCCCGCCCTTGCAGCATCTGATTTGATCCACACGGATGACACATCCCATGTGCCAATCACCAAGGCTTGCTCCATCAACTGTACAGTGTACTGTACACTATAGACTAAAAGGTTTTAGTAGTAGACAATTAGTAGTAGTAGTAGTATTCTAGTATTTTAGTCCATGCGGACACCTCAGCCATTATCAGGCCATTAGTTTTCCTTTAGTTGTTGACTGGGGCACTCACGCAGCTAGCAAGATACCCCTCTGGTCCAAAAAAAACGAAATCATTTTAAATATTGATATGGTCTCTAAAATATAACTTTGACTTACTAATTATTATTATAATATATTTATAAAACCTAATAAAATTATAATATTATAAAAGTAGTTTTAGATACTATTATACATATATGATTTGCATATATCTAATCTAAATATTTAAAAAGAGACCGATAGCCAAAGTTGTTAAAGTTTAACTGCACGTATTTCAAAATAACTTGATTTTGTGAATCGGAGGCTGCCAAAAAAAAACTGAGAAAAAAAATACTACTAGGAGTGTTTGGTAGCTAGGCTGTCAGAGATAATATTGGAACTGCCCCGTCTCTGAAAATGGCAAATCAGTCGCAACAAAAACTGTAGGGCATGTACTATTCGCCTATGCCACTACGGAGCTGAGATGACATCTGCTTTGTCCGTCCATAACGATGTCAACTTAGGCTAATCCATCGTCGCGTTCATATATGTTTGTTGGTTTGCCACTACCGGCCGGGAAACCGGACTGCGAGTGCGTACATAATCATTGCTATCAGACTCATCTAAAGCTTTCCATTCCAATCTGTGAAATAATATTGTACATTTCTTTTGTAGAACACAACGGCACAAACCAGAAAGAAAGAGAAAAAAGATGATGGATTTTACAATGGCGTGATGCGATATTGATCAGATCAAATCAAATCATTCCCCGCCTTGCCCGACCCCGCCGTGCACAACACCACCGACAACCCTCCTTTCAGCGAGCACCGCGGCAGCAGCGCAGCACGGGAGCACCGTGCTAACGTGCGACGCGCCCCCAGCCCCATCGTTTCTTTGGACCAAAATTTCCGTTTGTTTTTTCTGTTTGCCTGGTTGGTTTGGGTGGTTCCCGTAATCCTATAGCAGCAGCTGTAGCATGAACAGTGCGAGCGGCGCGGCCCGGAGGGCCAGCCTTGACGGCGCGGACGACGCGTCGCCGGTGGCGAGGCTGGCGAGCCAAGAGTTGTCCCCCAGCATCACGCCTTGGCCGTCGACCCCACCGCCGCCGGCCTGGCCGCCTGCTGGCCTCGGCATTTCCGGAGGCGCGTCCGTGGTCGCCCCCGGCACTGTCGTCGTCGCTCCACCCGCCGATTTCAGGCTGCTCACGTTGTCACAAAAGAATACCGGAGTATCAGTTCACAAGTTCCAACCGGTCAAGACTCGAGTTCAGTTAAGAGAGAGAGAGAGAGAGAGAGAGAGAGAGAATGCCTACTCGCCAAGTAATCTAAAAGCCCCGTGTTACCGAAGGTAATCTTTGCACTTCTCTTTTTACTCGTTCTGCTTAAATATTACTACTGTCGCCGTGACCTCAGCCGTCGTCGTATGTTACGCCTTTCTCTTTTCTGATTTCACAAGATAAGAAACCGACTGGCCTGCACTGCCATGACGTTGATATGCAAACCGACGGCAGTTAAAAAAGGCCACTAAAAGTGCAAGATGAATTACACATCCACTAACTAATATACTAACTCCAGGCTAATCATTACATCATACTATCTTTCAAACCTCTCACTCTCACTGTCCTCATCTATTTCAGAAGCATGACATATTGGAATACCGCACTTGCACGCATTTTTCCATAATACTAGTAGGAGTAGCACTCCATGTCTCCATGCCAAATTGCCAAACCATTATCGTGTCCCGAAGCAGACGCATGCTCACCCAACTGTGCATGCAAATCTCAACACACTTTTATGACTAATCGCGCACTAAATAAAACGTCCCGCCAAAGCAAACGTTTATTATTATTGAAGCGAGTTATAGTAATTAGTGCAGTGGTTAAGCGCGGTGGACGTGTGAAGCGAGCGAACGGACCTTGGGGTGGCGACGGGGCA
This sequence comes from Hsuehochloa calcarea, assembly GCA_036346395.1. Taxonomy (NCBI): domain Eukaryota; kingdom Viridiplantae; phylum Streptophyta; class Magnoliopsida; order Poales; family Poaceae; genus Hsuehochloa; species Hsuehochloa calcarea. The sequence goes on from CM070597.1 coordinate 38,247,748, forward strand.
GAAGGTGATGGTATAGTCGCGGCCGCCGGCGCAGGTGAAGGTGCTGGTCGGGTCGTCGAACGCGTAGCTGTACGACTGCGGGCACGCCGACTTGAACACCTGCGAGTAGGCGGTGGGGCGGCAGGTGTTGGGGTTGGCGTACGCGCCGCTGCAGCAGTACTCGGGCTTGCCGAAGGCGTCGCACGCGCTCCGGCACGCCGCGCCACCCACGGACCGGAGTTCCGCGGGGCACAGGGCGTTCAGGTCGGTCGTGCAGCCGGCTGCAGCGCACGTTGTGCCGGTGCTGCCACTGCCGCCCGCGGGCTCCACGAGCATCGGCAGGTTGTACCCGTCCACGAGGCTGACGTCGTAGAAGTCGTTGCGGCCGCTGCCATCGAGCGTGAACTCGGCCAGCGTGGCGGGGGGCGCCGCGCCGCGGCCGGCGCACTCCAACGTGCCGGAGCCGCAGTCACCCGTGGCGCACACGACCTTCCCGGTGGCGTCCTCCGCGCAGCCAGTGCGCGCCCACAGCCGGCCGGACCAGCCGGCCGGCGCCGGCACCACGCGCGCCGCGCCGGGCGGCAGCTCGAAGCCTGTCGGATCAAGCCTGGCGCTCCCGGCGTTCGACAGGATGCCCGGCCACACCGTCCCCGTGCACCGGTTCACGAACGTGAATGTCACAGCTCCACCCTCTGCACCCAAGAAACAATCAAAGACAGAGACGATGTCAATTCAGCTCACCATTACAAGAACTCGTGCAGCTTCACTTAATTGCCAACACAGAACAACTCTAAGACGATCGAATTACCTCTCAGAAATACGCAAAGCAGCGCAAGAACAACGTAAACTCTTTGAATTCCCATGTTCTCGAAGCAATGTAGCTCCGGTTGGTGGTTAGTAATGACAAGGGCAAGAAGAGGTATATAATGTCACAACAGTGTAGGTACTAGCTATCAGTATTAGTAGGAGAAGTCCAGCTCCAGTACTAGTTTAGTACAGTGGTTAGAGAGGAGTGGGAGAGGAGAGGGAGATAGAGAAGTCTTGGACTTGGAGGGAAGAGCCACCAACCATAAACTATCAAGATTAGGATGAAAAATAGAGATAAGTCTTGGGCGGCGGGGAGGAATCTGAGCTCTCCCTCCAGGACTGTACTTCTAACACAAGAGAGGCTGTTTGCTAACTAGCTTTTAGCCCGGTTTAATCATGTTTTCTTCAGTAGAGTGAAAGCATGGAATGAGGCTTGATTGGATTCAGATTCCTTTTCTCTGCAATTTGCATTAGGAAGCCTAGGGCTAATTGCTCTGTGCAATTTCCATGATGGATGGGGAATGTATTGAGGTTTGGTGCTTGGTGATGTTTGTATCTTTTTGCAGAAAGGTGTGGATTGTGCCTTGTGTGATGAGATTTAGAATGATAGGTATGGCTTAACCAACAATCGTGGGGATTAGGGGATAACATAATGAAATGTAGCATGGTTTTTGGGTTGCTTTGCCAAAAATCTTTTTGTTGGGTAAATGCATCCATACTAATCTTGGAAGGCTCAGTAGTCAGTAGTTGCATGTGCAGTCGATAATGAGGTGGTTGGTTCGTCTGATTTCTGAAGTGAGCAGTAAAGGTCTTGAAAGAGAAATGGAAACTGAAGAACCGAGATGGCAAGTGCTGACAATCAGCTACCCAACATAAGTGTACTCTTTCCTAAAAGGATTTGATTGCGATATTTTGATGGTGTATGTATACATTCTGACTTGCTTACGTGAAAAAGCTGAAGTAATTTAGCAGCACAAAGAAAAGACTGAAAAAAATGGATGGCTCGCTGTTAAGCGTACACTGTGACCACATTGTGAAACGACAGATGCATAAGTGCCAAAGTGTTAGCATCCAGATAAAAATGACAGTCTGAAAGAGGGAAGAGGGTGAGGGTATTGGCATATATTTGAAGGCATTGTCGATACATTCATAACTTCGGTTCAAGTAACATTTGTCCATACGTTATTACTTTCAGTATCTTCACTGTTTAGTAAATTCGAGTAAACTCTTAAAAGTTCCATTTTGATTTCTCCCATTTGTGTGCAGTCTACGATAGGGACAGAGATAGCTACCGTCCAAGCCTCGGGCTGGGCCATCTGTTCTTCGTCCGAACTCGTATTTTGATGAATTTTAAGAGATTTTCATAGTCTTTTGATCCTAAACCACTGACCATTGCTCCAGTGACTCGAGGTCCAGATCCGCCCCTGGTCTACGAGACATACAAGCATCTTGGAATGTATTTTCAGAGCAAACATTTTGTCAATCTGAGCCGGGGACAACGAATCTGTGTTGGAATAAAAAAAAATGGAAAGTAATTGTAAAACTAAAGAGTGAGAGGAGAGAAGTTTAAAAAACAGAGAAGCACAAATTTCAATTGAAAATTACAAAATTTTCACCACGTTGCTGTGGTGGTCTAGTGGAGGTGGAGCATCAAAACTCAAAAGCAAGCCTACTGGAGAAACTACCCGGATTCCCTTGCGATAGACTAGCAATTCATCATTTATAAGAAAAAAAATCTTGAATACCACTATGATCTGATGGAAAGTAGAGTTGTTTTAGGTGATGGAAGGTGGAGTTTACTACTGAGTTTTCAGTGCTTTCATGTATATATACCACCGCCCTCTTTCTCATATCATGCATGTTACAACCCATTGCCGTTAGTTCTGAAACTCTGTTAATTTGAGCTGTTGTTAAATCTGAAATTTTGATCGTTTTGAGAATTATATATATATTTTCATGAATGATGAACAGTGTTCAATAACTAATAGTGTTCCTGAAACGCACACGCGACCATGCGGCGGATCTAGATTTCCCGGTGATGGATCGATCCGGCTCCATATTTTAGGCTTCTGAAGCTGGCTTCACACTTTAAAGCTTCTGGAGCGAGTGAAGCTACCCTGGCTAGCTCTGTTGAACAATTCTTAATGTGCTGTTTATTTTGTGTTTATTTGTATGTAACAACATCATCACGTGGTATGAGGCGTTTAGTAGCTAGACTAGAAACGTTTGCATGTGCATTAGAGCGTTACTAGTAGCGCATTAGAGCGGGATGTGGCACATTATGACCAGTTACTCATTTAGGGTTAGTAGTCGTGAGCACTTTATTCGTTAGCATTGCTAGTATAAATAAGAGATGAAAAAATGTAAAAAGTTGTGATGCTGTTGTAGCACCAAAACTTCTGTCGACTCGCGTTCCTGGCGATTGTGTGTTTGTGTTTGCATTACCGTGTGAATCATAGCCAACGGTGAATCGCAACCGGCGAAGCTGACAATTGATATCAGAGCCGGGTAACTTTGATCTTTGGTGATGGCTCATGACGGTTCACGCTCTCCTCCTCCCCGAGATGGGGTGCAAGGCGACAGTAGCACTTCTCGCACGATCAATCTCGGCGACAATGGCGGTCATGAGATTGGATCCGCAACAACGGCGGCCAAGAGATTGTGGTGCAACGGGTGGTAAAGGAGACGAGTGGATCGGTGGTCTACCCCACGCCGACGTGGACGAACTACACTGACTGGGCCCTCGTGATGAGGGTGAACCTGCAGGCACAAGGCATGTGGGAGGCAATAGAACTTGGCAACACCGACTACCACAACAACAAACTAGCGTTGTCCGCCATCCTTCGTGCGGTGTTGCTGGACATGTTGTCCACACTGGCGGTGAAGGACATGGCCAGGCAGGCGTGGGACGCCGTGAAGACGATGCAGATGGGCATCGAGCGCATCCGCGAGGCTAATGCACAAAAGCTTCGCAAGAAATTCGAGGATATCGAATTCAAAGATGGTGAGTCGGTGGACGACTTCTCCATAAGGATCATGGGACTCGTCAACAATCTCCGGATCCTAGGCGACACGTTGGAAGAATAAAAGGTAGTCAAAAAATTCCTTTGTGTTGTGCCACCTAGGTATACACAGTGACAATCTCGATCGAGACACTGCTTGACTTGAGCACGTTGTCGATCGAAGAGCTCACCGGCCGACTTCAATCAGTGGAGCGGTGCTATGCGTGCGATGACTCAAGCGGCTCCAGTGGGCGTCTGGTTCTCACTAAAGAGGAGTGGCTTGCACGTGCTAAGAAGAGAGAGCAAGGCGACGGCTCCTCCGACGGTGATAACCGTTATCGTGGCAAGCCATGTGGCCATGGGCGCGGCAAAGGCGGGCATGACGACAAGGACGGTGGATTGTCTAGTGCGCGCCGCGACATGTTGTAGGTTCAGTGCTACAACTGCGACAAGTACGAGCATTACTCCAGGACCACCGCAAGCCGAAGCATACCAAGCAGGCCCACTTGACGCAAGCCGCCGATGACGAGCATGTGCTTCTCATGGCGCAGGTGTGTGCGCTCATCGAGGCATCCGTGGGCGCGGGCATTAACATGGTGCTCAACGAGGTGCATGCGCAGGTGCATCTAGGGTGCAAGGAGGATGCCTACGACGACGCTTGGTACCTGAACACCGGCGCTAGCAATCACATATTCGAATGCCAAGCAAGCTTCACGACGATGGATGAGGGCGTCACCGGTTCCGTCAAGTTCGGTGATGGCTCGGTGGTGGATATATGCGCGGGTGGCACGGCGGGCAGCCACAGCGCACGGGCGTACATAGGCGTGAGGCGCGGCGGTTGCACGAATGCATGGCACGACGTTAGGCCGGCGGCCAGCGGGGCGGGCATGGTGCGATGAGCGGCGCAGGAGGCCTCGCGGCGCGCTACTAGCAGGCGACCTACAGGTGCGCGCGCGCGCACGCACGGTGCGCGCTCATTGGCGGTGGTACGCAACACGGTGGCGTCTGATGCCACATGTGGTATGAGGCATTTAGTAGCTAGACTAGAAAATTTTCCATGTGCATTAGAGCATTACTAGTAGAGCATTAGAGCGGGATGTGGTGCATTATGAGCAGTTACTCATTTAGCGTTAGCAGTTGTGATCACTTTATTCGTTAGCGTTGCTCGTATAAATAAGAGATAAAAAAATGTGAAAAGTTGTGATGTTGTTGCAGCACCAAAACTTCTGTTGACTTGTGTTCCTGACGATTGTGTGTTTGTGTTTGCGTTACTGTGTGAATCGTAGCCAACGACGAATCGCAGCCGGCAAAGCTGACCAGCTCTAGCTCCAAAAACGCCTGGAGCCAAAAGTGTTTGGCCAGACGACTCCGGCTTCTCCCCAGAAGCTGAGAGCCGGAACATTGCCAAACAGGCACTAAGCGTAGAATTTTGAGGTGCTACCGGACTTCCACAGTGGATGATATCCACATCCGAAAATACCATGCCTCCACGAGTGCCCTCTCTACCAGATCTCCTCTTTCATCTGTTCCTATCCACAGGTAGCTTGCCATTTCATGCAGACTATTGGCAGTGGCTGGGAGAGTGAGGACTGCGGAGTGTGTCCCGCTGCTTCCTCTGATATCTATGCTGAAGCATCTGATACTTCTGCTGCGCAGCAGGAGCTATTCGTCTTTACTGTAGGAGTTCTTGAGATCTGAAGCAGTAGCTAGCTCATCTACACAAAGAGGTTAGCCTCAGTGGCTAGCCGGCCATGCATGCATCATCTCTTGGTTTTTGTTATATGCATGGATAGTTCGCTTTGTTCAAGTTTAATTTTCTAGCCGTTCGCATTCAGACACGGCAACCTCCTCCTCACCGCTGACCGCCCTATACTCCTCCTTCCTCTCCTCCACTCCTTCTTCGCCCTCCATGGCGGCGCTGCCCCGGCGGCGAGGGCCCGGCTCGCGGTACCCTCGTATCCAGGCCATCGACCTCGACCAGAACACAGTACGCCGAAGGCTACAAGCGGGGCTCGACCAGTTCTTGGAGGTTAGTTCTTGATCTGCGCGGAGTTTAACGCACGGTTTCTTGATGACTTCAGATTGTGGTGATATCAGTCGGCGTCGTCAGCATTGCCGTCTGGATCGGTATCCCGGTGTTCTACGAGACGCAAATCGACAATGCCGTGAATCCTCCTTCCTTGATTCAGTTCGCTGCGAATTGATTCCCGTCCACAAGCAGATGTTGAACAATTAACCTTTGTGAGGTGAATTTAAGAGTTAGTTGGTTAGAAACAGGTTGATTGAAACTGAAAGAGCCAAGCTCGATTGACTTGACTCCAGATGCTGTAAAGGTTGCATTTTTTTTACCTTTTTTTGGATGCAAGCAAAGAGGGAGAACACACAGCCGTGCTTCCCCTGCAGCGTCTCTAGCACACGTACGTGACTTTGCCCCCTCTCGGCTATTGTCCTAGTTTGTCCGGTCGAAATTTTATGGTACAACATATTAGTAGTATATCATAGTAGTATAAATTAAATCTGATTATTGATTTATTAAAGGTATAATAGATTTTTTTTGTATTTATATTTTTTCGTGATGGTATTATGGACTTTTGTGACTAGGATTGAAAATATTACTCTCGTATATGTGATGCCCTCCCAGGGGCGATTACAATTCTATCTCTCGAATTTTACTATTTATAAATAATTACTAATCCGAAGTATTGCATAAAAAAATAAACGGTCATAATAAATTAAGTATACCGTAAAAGTGCTTTTCTTGATTGACCTATGCACTTACGCGGTGTGATACAGTGTAATATACAAAGCATAGAACTGTATTTTTTTTTTCAAGGAAGAAACCAAGTCCAGCTCGGTTGGTGGAGGGTGTCGAACGCCCCACCCACCAGGACTTGAACCAGGTGCCTATTTTTCTTCAGTGAATGCCAAAGCTCCTGCCCAAATTCTAAAATAAAATAAAATGGAGGGACCTTGCAATTTGTAGTCAATTAGAACCAGTATTGTTTCCTGCTAGTTCTGTGGTGGTGATACTAAAATCCAATTACATTCGAAAAAAACAGTTATTCATCGACTTAATGAGGATATTGTTGGACCCGAATTTTGAAAATCTAAATCCTTTGTGAAAACACTGCGCTATTTCCTGGATCAGTAGATAACGCTCACAGAATACATCACCGAATCATTTCATACATAACGTAAACCATACCATTCATTATATTACAAACATAATAGTCTCATATAGACTATATCGGGTTGAGTTTTACAAAAAGGGCAGAACAGACCAAATGATTACATTACAAAAGTAGCGAAAACGACAGCGGAAGCAAAATGGGTAGAGCACATCTCACCACATGCAAGCAACTGGGGAAACCCGTGTGCATCCGATATTAACCAAAGACTTGGATAATATTGGATGCACGCAAGCACTAACTGGGCCAGCTAGACCAAGGCAAGACTTAGACTAAAAGAACTAAATCACTCTTCATCATCTCCTTGGCCTCTAACTTCTGGATCCTCATAGTAGGCGTAATGTCCTTGATCCACAGGTTCTGACAGTTTGGAGGAAAGAGCCAGGGTGAGTACAACTTCCGTGTTCGCGAGCCAACACACATGATGCAGTAATAATACATGCAAGGCTTAACAACGATTAGCTCGAGTTCTTTTATTTGCTAAAGCAATGTTTTCAATTATCATTATTAGTAATTCCTATCACTTAGCATTTTGACCAAATTGCTTAAAGAGAATAATTGCAATATTTATAATAGTAGAGGTTCCCTCCACCTTAAGCTTATTTTGATTGGGGCTATCCCCACTTATTAACAACACTGAGTTCGATGACCCAGAAAAATCCAATCTCAGGGCTACGTGAGCCCGACACATTTTTCATCCCAGCCATAAAGTTTTATAAATAGAACTAACTCTAGTAAGTTTTTATGTCTGCCTTTGACCGTAGGCACAGTTGTTTAAACAGTTTAGACTCTGCAAAGGTTGTGCAATGTACCCATAATAGACAATCAAATTGTTGGCCCACATGATTCCTTGGCCATGTAGTTAAGAGATCATCACAGTAACCTTTCAAGTTATCTCGTCTCTCCTGTCATCTCACCCATATGGCCCGTTCCCACTTGCGGTGGGTTCCATAAGTTGTGCGAGATGTTCACTACAACACTAGCGCATATGGACTACAACGTTCCACAACGACTATTGTAGCTCGCAACTTCACCATCGGTGTCCCATTCAAGCCCACACTTGCACTACTCCACTCCTCCACCAGTGAGATGACTTTCAGCGTCCAATAAATTTATTAAGCCAAGTTGTACTTTACAGACTTGTAGTTGTACTTGTTTTACAATAGGAGATCATAACAAGATTAAGACCTTAAGTCATCCGGATGGTTCATACCATATTCCAACCACTCTCGTGCTCCGTCAGCACCCACCACCATACCATCTGTCCAGATATGGTAACAATAATTTAATAGGGTTTTTGGGGGAGCAAAATACATTATCTCGACATTCCAGTCATTTACCCACAATGACTGCCTAAAACTACTTTCATGATTAAAAGATTATGATTAGGACATTTAATGCCTCGGTACTTAAGCAAAACTAGCATGACGCTTAATACGACGTTATAACTAGTAAGTTACCATTTAATACCCGGGGTGACAAAAAATAAGGAATTCAAGTTGTTAAGGATGGTATAATAATCATTTAATTACCAAGTTGGTGTCTAACTATCATAAGATTTAACATACATTTGTATAAAGAAATAAAACATGCAGTTTTGTATTTTAAAAGAATATAATTTGCACAAAATGTAGGGTCAAAATGATAAAAGTATTGGCTCATATGGATTGAAGGTAAGATAGTCTTATTAGTCTTGTGCTTGATCAAAATGGAGATCTCCCACTTCTTCGAACTCTACTCGGACGAACATGACGGAAAAAGGAATAAACAAGCAAAGAGAATAAATAAATACATAAGAAATAATAAATAAACTCCAAATGAAACAAGACCACTGCAATTAGTAAGATATTGAATTTAGACAAATTTAGAAATAAATTTCACTTAAATCAGAGTTAAAACGGAGGAGAACGAAGCTTCCGAAGTTTAAATTTGAATTAAATCCAGAAAATAAAAAGAGGAGAGAGGAAATCCTCTCTGACGTGCAGGCCTGCCTGTACGGCGGCGTGGCGCACGTGAACAGCACATGGACTAAGTCCACGCACACAGCTCACGGGAGCAGCACTGCAGCGGGCCCACTTGTCAGCCGAAGAAAAGGGAAACCGGGTTTAAAGCCATCATTACTATTCCCAGGTCCCACGCGGCAGAGATTCAAGGAGGAACTAAGACATCCATTATCACAGCTAATGATTGATTAGCCTTAAATGCCGATTAGTGATCCGGGGGATTAAATGCTCACAGTGTCGGTCCGGGCTTCCGACCAACAGAGGAGGTGAGGGCATCGCTCGTCGCTAGCGCAGGCGACCTCGACGGTGACGACCAAGCACAACAATAGGCTCCTCTCTGCGAGGCGACCCTGAGGGTACCGGTAGTGGAGCACTAGCGGGCCTGTGGCGTCGGTGTGACGTCGGCGAGTGGCGGAGGCATTCGGGCTTCCAAGACATTTGGCGGTCCGACGAACTCCGGTGAAGAAGACTACGCGCACAAGCAGAAGCAAGCTACGAGAAACTTACCGATACCAAGGAGAGAGCAAGGGAGGACCTGAGGAAGAAGAATGGCAGAGGAGAGCGTCGTGGCCGGAGCTAGAGGAGAGGACCAAATACGGGCGCGATGGTGGAGCAAAACCAAATCCCCTTGGGGGATAGCTTCTGGGCTCCTTGGGGCACGGAATGACGGCGGTGGCACGACAAGGACTTCGCTGGAGCGGCTGATCGGCGGTGGAGCGGCACGGGCAAAAATGGGAGCTCGGGCGGCTTTCGGGTGGCACTTACCAATGGCGATGGGGCAAAGTGGGGAGACAAAGGTGAAAGCATCTAGGCCCCTAAAAATTGTATTTTGGTAATTAATGACATTATGTGAATATGGGACTAACATGTTTGTTGAAGTGTTTACAAGGCATAGTCCCAAAAATGACAAAGTGTATCCAAGGAGCTGCATGTCAAAGAATGTTGAAAAGATGGAGTTGGTCTCAAAGACAAGGTATAAATAGACTAGGACCCCTTTTGATTTTACCGGTCTTCGGAGTATGGAGGAAGACCGGATTATAGGATAAATGTCGTACTATTAAGGGGGAGCTTGTCTAGTAGCTTGAAAGCATCTCATTATGCCTTTGGATCAACTTAGGATCATGCATGTTCTTTTGGTTTGGTTTAAAAGAAAATCATTTTCGAACACAATCGGACGTTCCGCAGTTGTATGAGCGGAAGTTCCGATTAATCGGATGCTCCGAAAAACTGCGGTTGAATTTTTCCAGAGAGCATCCTCTTCGGGACTTAGCCGATTTTTCAAGTGCGGAAGTTCCGCAGATGAAATGAGCGAAGTTCGATTAATCTACGCCCGAAATATGCGCGGTTGAATTTTTCCAGAGAGCATCCTTTTTCGGGACTTAGCCAAATTCTCAAGCGCGGAAGTTCCGCAATGAAATGAGCGGAAGTTCCATTAATCGGTGTTCAATTATGCGCGGTCGGTTTTTTTTCCAGAGAGCACCCGTTTTGGGACTTAGCCGTTTTCACAAGTGCGGTAGTTCCGCTGTGTAAAAGCGGATCTTCCGATTAATCGGAAGAACCGAAATCCTTGTGGCGGAAGTTCCGCACATAAATCCAACGGCTAGTTCAGAGCATTTAATGCTCACTGTGATGACCGTTACAGTGCACTCGAGTGAAGTGCGGTAGTTCCGCACTTTGTACTGCGGAACTTCCGATTTCCCTGACTTTTGCCTGATTTCTGCATAACGGTCATATTTGGTTGTTGGGGCTATAAATACACCCCCACCAGCTCAAGGACGTGTTGTTGAGCATTCATTCAATTCATTTGAGCCTTGAGCACTCCTCTCACTCCTCATTTACTCTCTTTGCACACATTTGTGAGGAAGTGAGCAAAAACAAGAGCATTGCATTCTTAGTTGATCCATTGGCTCTTGATTGTCGTCAAGTGAAGTTCAAGTTCTATTCTCTTGGTGCTTGTCGGCACCTAGACGACTTGGCGAAGGTTGCTCGGTGATCTCTTCAAAGAAGCTTGTGAAGAGACCCGTTGCCGGTTGTGATTGGTCGGTGTTCACCAACTCCGGAGAGGAGGAAGAACAACCAAGTGATCGAGGGTAGGCTTAATTTGTGGAGCCGGCTTGAGTGGTCAAGCTTCCTCAACGTGGACTAGTGAAGATCGACAAATCTTCGATACCACGGGAAAAACCCCCTTGTCCTTGTGCGGTTGATTCTTGTCTTTACTTATTGCACTTATTTTGTAGCTCATAGATTGTGTTAAATATCTTTGATTAGAGTATCTTGCTAATTTCGGTAATTTGATTAAGAAAATTTAGAAACCTCCTATTCACCCCCCTCTAGTCGGTTATCCTTGATCCTACAAAAGGGAAGACTCAGGGATCTTATAGCCGCAAGGGAGAGAAGGGTAGAGTTGTTGGAGCTTGGTTGAGGACGCTCGGTCCCGAGGCGGTCATGGACGCTCCAGACGGGGTAGGTGTGCGTCCAGTGTGAGGAGGTGACTAGGGTGATGACCAAGAAGGGCGGAGCAGGTGTGCGGCGCTGGCGATGCGACAAGGCGAGGGTGAGCAGGTGGGCGCAGTCGCGGGCGCAGGCACGCGTGCGCAAGTCGCGGACTAGGCGCACGGGGCCGTGGACGTTGGCACGATTGTTATGCACATGTGATGGGACCAGGAGAAGGCGGGTCACCAGAGTCAAGGTAGGTGGGAGGAGCAGGTGGCGGCCAAGGGCGCCGGGCGAGGGCAAGGCGCACGGGGGTGCGGCAGAGCTGGCATGGGCGTGCTAGGGCACGGCCTGGGTGCCGAAATGTAACACCCTGACTATAAGGAAGTCAAGATGTCACCTACAATCACTAATCTTTAGAAAATTTGCAACAATAAGTATTACTAGAATTGGCGTACCACAAGGATATACGTGAACAGGAAATCATCACCAGTTTAATCAACGGATTGGAAATAAACATTTCAGTGAGATATGGTAAATACGACCAAGATGGCTTATTACAATTCAACACCAGGTATAAATCGAAGACAATATTAATTTCTCAAATATTTTGGATTATGGTAGTGAGTGCATCATGTTGTTCTACCCACCATGAAAACCGTTCTTCCTTGTCATTTACCTAAATAAAACAACAAAGCAAGAATGAGCCAAAGACTCAACAAGTAATTGTATGTAACAATCAAACATTCCATGAACAATATATCACTATCATAATTTGAACATTGACTGGAAACAACTTTATGAATGGATGAAGTGGAATGATGCAATGAAGGAATTGGACATATCGCAAAGATATATCTGCAGATAGCGAGTGAAACACCCGTCGGTGTTCACTTAAAGTAACCGTATGAAGAACGTTTCATACGGCCGTCCAACGTGGCCCACATTGGAATGGTGGACTCACGTAACGTGGCCCACATTGGAATGGTGGACTCACGTACCCATTCTGGAATTGATGGGATTTTCAAGTGCCCATACTGGAATTGATGGGTCTTACAAAAGTAATTTATGCATGTCATGATGTGAATCCATGGAAATATTAAATAGTACTCATAAATGAAAAGATACACATGGCATTCATCTACAAATACGAACAAATAAAATCATTCATTTACACATCACATAATGCATCAATCATATAATACAAGTTACTTGCCTGCCGCGCTGCAACGGGTTGGGAGGTAATTAAGATACCCCTCCACTCACCGCTTCACCGCCTACAATATAAAATAATCGAAATGAGGACAAACGAGTAAGGCATTGCTACACGTGTCCTCCCACAATCTATAGCCAAACCAACCAAACAAAAGGTTCAATTTGATCAATTTACCCAAACATTACAAATATCCCTAATCTGGCAGTTTTACTAGAAAATTCACCAATAAAAAACCGTAAGTCAAAAAAACCTGAAACCAGTGCTCATATTTTTTTAACTTAACTGGCTACGAAACTCTAGTTGATGGTAAACTCTAATTCGGCCAAAACAGAGGTCTAACCAATCCAATGAAAAACTATAACTGCAGTCTGTCCAGAATTCAGAACAGCCCTAAAGAAAAGACCCTAACTTTTAAACCACTGATCCAAATAAAGTGATCTTTATCAGCATGGAAACATGGTGAAATTATCTTCATAAACCGAGTTGGGTGGCCGACCTGATTCTGACTCTAACTAGATCAAAACCTAGGCGCAATCGACTATACCCAGAATTTCTGACAGACAGAGCAGTACGTGGTAAAACAGTCATAACTTTTAATATACTGGGTGAAAATTAGTGATCCAGGTGCCAAAAGAAAGCTAATGAAACCAGGAACAATTCTCTAGAAGACACAGATGTCCAATTCGGCCTCTACGACACCCAAAACCGAGGTACAACGTACTGGACAGAATCAATCTATTAACAGAATCAAAACGAAACTACAAATCCAATCGGATCCTCAACTCTAATGGAATCAAACAACGAATCGGAGGTCTAATTACCCTTGTAGACCAGTAAGACGATGAAGATCCGCTGCACACGGGTCTTCCTCCCTTCTCCTCTCTTCTCTCTTCTAGGGCCGGCCACCGGAAGACGACGAACGGCGGGGAACGGAGTTGTTGGAGAGAACCTTGAGGAGGAGCGACGGGATCACGGAGTTGGCACCACCGCTGCGAGGGCACCAAGAGGCAGCAAGGAGGCCGGTTTGGGGAGGGAGGAGGCGGCCAAGGGGAGGGAGGAGCCAAGGGGTGGCGGCTAGGGTTTTGGGGGAGTGGCGCCCCCTTTTGGCGGGCCTACATGGGCCGCCCCCCTCTTGGGCCACTGGTCATGGATGCGGCCCGAGTTGATGGAAATTAACATATACCCCCGCGATTGGAAAAATCCGATGAAAGTTGTTTCTTTTACCCCTCGACTTCTTTCTTTTTACCGATTCGGTTCGGAAAGTTTTAAATCTCGTTTTGAATAATATTCCCGAGATAATTGAAACGATACAACCTAGTTTGGATAAATGAGGTATTACACTCTATCCCCCTTAGAAAAGATTCGACCTCGAATCTAAACACAGATCTATTCAAAATAAAACTGCGACTAGAATTTATTAACGAAAAACACGTACCATAAGCGAGCAGTGCGGATACTTATCGCACACGAGGATACTAGCTCTCAAGCGGCCTCTTTCTGGACAAGAGAAACCACAACCCAAAGACCCAAAACGACGCCGACCTAACACTCAACTTTGAACTTTCTAGGTACCCTCATCGAAAGAGGATCGAAGGTAAGACCATACTCGATGGTCAACGTCTTAAACTATAACTCGAACCTTGAATGGTTCAGCTGCCCACTCAGCACCAGAACACACCCGACGTTGCGTACTTCGCGCGAGTACCCGAGACGGTCAAAACGAAATACCAACTTTCCAATTTACGCAACTTTCTAAACGAAGAGAATCCAATTGAAAATAGCGAGTCCTCAACGCGTCCACTAAATGCTAACTCTCCACCAAAAGATTAAATTCCAAATTTGACAATTCATCTCAAAACAAATCCATTTTCTAAATAGGCGGTTTACAAGCGAACACCACTACAACCAAAGGAGAAATTCTGGAACGCCTAAACCAAACACTTGCGGTTTATCCGAATTGGAAAGAATCTACATGCCAACACAAATTTCAACTCAAGTTGCGAGAAAACAGGTCAACAACACCAAACTCAAGCGAGAATCAAGAAAACACTTCATTATCCGATGAACATACCTTTCCATAGTTTCTCTCTTCTAGGAATAAAATTTCTCTCGAACCTTGAAATTAATTCACCGACTACCACATGAGCTAAAACCTCTTAGTTAAACATCCTCAAATTATACTCAAATTGAAATACATCATCCACACCCACGGGGTGGCTCCATTGAATCCTCAGAATACTCTATGCATCTCATTCTACTTAATTAACCATAATTTGATTGAAGGCACCCAAAGCGCCACAAAATAGATCCCATTTGTAACATCCTCGGCTATTCAAAGCCAAGATGTCACGCAATTATATTACCTCTAATTTTTCAAGAACAACTCGTAATCCTCAAGACACACGCTCATGTACTACATCAAAAAGGTTCTATCAATGATCATTCCACTGCTCAGGAAACTCCTTTATTCCACTTTCTCTACACACACTCATTGAGTGACCAAAGGTCTAACATAACAATGCAAACCCAAATTTAATCTCCAAGATCTCTACGACAAATTTCAATTATAACATATAGGAAATCAACGGATTGACTCTCCAACATTTTCCCCAATTCTAACATACTCACTCATTTGCATACTTAGAAATTTCTCACCTAATCTCGCATCATTATCCAATTGCGTTGCTCTATAGAAGTAATCAAGGTTTCCATACCTTCGATAATCACCGACCATTCAATCATGAACTGAAATTCAATTTTCACTATACCATAGGTTCTACTCGGTCGTAACACTTTTCAGACTTATTTCGAAACCAAACATTCCATGTGAATTAATTTTTCCCCCAAGAGATACAGATCAAAACCATTCTACAATCTACTACTCCTCCAATAACTTGGTAGCAAAATATCACCGCTACGATTACTCATCTACCACCAAGCAGTTGCCAAACTTACCCTTTGCAAACACTTTGCAACCCAAAACTGTGATCCTTTCTCAAAAGGAAGAGGCGAACAAAGATAAGTTTATTCACACGAAAGACGTTGCTCATCCCATGAAAGCGAGCAGGAAACCAAAAGAAATATTCTAATAAAGGTGATCTTGGAAAACGAAAGCTGGGTTCATAAATGGGAGGCACACATCCCTCAAAAGAGAATAGCAAATAACGGTGACACGAAAGAAAGATATTACGTTTGAAATTCGCCATCTCTTGGCGGAAAGAGCAACAAATTTAGGGGCGCTTCAAATAACCACAAGATTTTATTAAGAATCGATAAGATCCTTCAACAGACAACTTGCTCAAAGCAGTTCATCTACTTGGGAAACACGAGATCCAAATGTTCTCAGCCACAAAACTCGAAACATTTCCCTTTACAGGATTTCACGGAAAGCAAACGGATTAACTTTGTCTCGAAGAGATCAACGAAAATATTCTTTTATTGCAACCTCACTTAGCGAACTCAAACCAAGGAGCCTTTCGGACTAAATCACACAAAATCTTTAAGAAACAATAGGTTAATCCAATTCCTCAAGTTACCCAAAATAATTTCAGTTACCAGTTAATTCACGAGCTCCAAGGTACCGTGAAAGCTAAACTTGAAATATTCTTATTTGAACGATGTCACCAAAGGCGATCAATTTACTACAGGTATTAACATCAAGCCCATAACAACACTTAGAAAACATTTCGGAAGACCCACGTGGAATGAATGGGTTGATTCCTTCTCGAAAGAAGAGGCAAATAGAAACGATCTTTACCAACTGAAGAAATCACTTACCACTCGCAAGGAACACAGAACTCAGGGGAAAACCAATTAGGCAACGAACTCAGAACACATATGGAAAGTCCACAGTTGAAAACATAGGCCTCACAAAAATAGAATATCCGACCTTAACAGTTAGGAACAAGCGGGTATTCAAGATCAAAACACCGCATCATGGAAGAACTATTATAATTTTTCAACATATCGCTTCACTCGACAAACGATATTTACCACAAAGAACTTGAATTCCCCAAAAGAGCATGAACACAAAACTGAAAATTCGATCATTTTAGAAATATTACGAAAGGCGGACAACTTTCTTTCTTTATAAAGGAATCAACATTGCCATCACATTACTGATCATGTCAATAAACCTTCTAAAGGAACATGGCAAATCGTGTTATAGAAATTTTTCAGCATCAAATGGAATTGTAATAACAACTTATTCTAGAAAGGAAACTTAGTACAAAAACCACAAAGCTGAAACAAACCTCTCACACATCTCCACCATAACATTAGAAAATGGTTTCGACATTTTTTTTAAGAGAGGTTCTAAACTCCAACATTCCAACTACTCCAAAAGAAACGAGTAGAGTCAAGACTTTCTTCGACAAACTTTGTAAAAGCTAATTCCGTTCCCCAAAATACCAAGCGGTTAACGGTCCCTTAATCAACAAGTGAGATAGGACCCTTACCAAAAGAATGATCTTGTCAATAATATCGTGTACAAGTAGCAAAGAGAGCTCAACAATCAGAAAGACAAGAATTGTTTTTGAAAAGCATCTAGGGACCAATAGGAACCCGTAGCCAACCAATTTGTTTGATTACCATCTCCGACTTAATCACCACAAGGCACCCCAAAAAGGGTTTTAACACTAATCCTCGAGAAAAGAGATCGTTAAACTTCAAGGCGGAATGATCCAAAAGAAATACATGGAGCCAATGCTTCCTCATGTTAACGAACTTGCAACATAAAACTCTCATTATACAAACTATCAAGCGAGTAAGCGAGTCGCTATTTTCCAATGTGAAAGAAGGAACAAACATGGAAATATCAATATTGCCAATCGTCAAGATCATTTAAAATAAAAGAAATTCAACAATCGAAAAACAATAATATTTTTAGAGAACCATTAAAGACCTATTGGATCTCATCAACTACCATGAATCATGAACCTAAGAGAAATTCATCAACTACCACCGGACAAGATTTGGTCAAAATCAGAAATCAAGGAAGAGAACCACTGTCTAAAGCATCCCAAAAGAAATATGCAAGATCATTGTGCACTTGATAAAGAACTTGCAAAAGAAATCGCCAATGCCCGAAACCTCAAGCGAACACACGGGTTGAATTTTCCAACAGGGGTAAAACAGAACTTCCGTGAAAAGGTAAATCTTGCAATTTTAACTACGCTCACGTGGAGCAGAAATATCACAATAGTTGAAAGAACAATAATTGTTTCAAAGAACGATCAGAAATCTACTAGAGATTGCCCACTGCATTATAACTCTCCATTCAAAAGAAATTCACGAACTATCGAAACTACAACCGTAAAACGGATACAAACTTGAGAAGGACAAAACTTCATCAATGAGCTCGGGCTCAACACGTAACTATGGAGCAGGGTAAGAACTTCTCTACTATTACAACACGAGCAATGGTGTAGCACAGCAAAACCGGGGCGACAACCACGAACTCACCGCTCGGCGTCCGCTACCGATACGCATAACTAATGCAATCAATTATGAATATATAGGATCATCTCATGACAATCATAGGATAATTCATAGATATATAGGATATCGCATCACGACATAGATTAATAACAAGAAAGATAGTACGAAGCAATTCTATACCATACAACATAATGAACAACATCACTAGAAATGCGAAACAATAGATTTCCCAAACCCCACCTCATCACGCACGTGTGTCGGTTTAATAACTTAATTACCACGGACCTAAAGCCCGCTCGATACCAAACTGTAACACCCTGACTATAAGGAAGTCAAGATGTCACCTACAATCACTAATCTTTAGAAAATTTGTAACAATAAGTATTACTAGAATTGGCGTACCACAAGGATATCGTGAGCAGAAATCATCACCAGTTTAATCAGCGGATTGAAATAAACATTTCGATGAGATATGGTAAATACGGCCAAGATGGCTTATTACAATTCAACACCAGGTATAAATCGAAGACAATATTAATTTCTCAAATGTTTTGGATTATGGTAGTGAGTGCATCATGTTGTTCTACCCACCATGAAAACCGTTCTTCCTTGTCATTTACCTAAATAAAACAACAAAGCAAGAATGAGCCAAAGACTCAGCAAGTAATTGTATGTAACAATCAAACATTCCATGAACAATATATCACTTTCATAATTTGAACATTATTGAAACAACTTTATGAATGGATGAAGTGGAATGATGCAATGAAGGAATTGGACATATCGCGAAGATATCTGGAGTATAGCGAGTGAAACACCCGTCGGTGTTCACTTAAAGTAACCATATGAAGAACGTTTCATACGGCCGTCCAACGTGGCCCACATTGGAATGGTGGACTCACGTAACGTGGCCCACATTGGAATGGTGGACTCACGTACCCATTCTGGAAGTGATGGGATTTTCAAGTGCCCATACTGGAATTGATGGGTCTTACAAAAGTAATTTATGCATGTCATGATGTGAATCCATGGAAATATTGAATAGTACTCATAAATGAAAAGATACACATGGCATTCATCTACAAATACGAACAAATAAAATCATTCATTTACACATCACATAATGCATCAATCATATAATACAAGTTACTTGCCTGCCGCGCTGCAACGGGTTGGGAGGTAATTAAGATACCCCTCCACTCACCGCTTCACCGCCTACAATATAAAATAATCGAAATGAGGACAAACGAGTAAGGCATTGCTACACGTGTCCTCCCACAATCTCTAGCCAAACCAACCAAACAAAAGGTTCAATTTGATCAATTTACCCAAACATTCCAAATATCCCTAATCTGGCAGTTTTACTAGAAAATTCACCAATAAAAAACCGTAAGTCAAAAAGACCTTAAACCAGTGCTCATCTTTTCTTAACTTTACTGGCTACGAAACTCTAGTTGATGGTAAACTCTAATTCGGCCAAAACAGAGGTCTAACCATCCAATGAAAAACTATAACTGCAGTCTGTCCAGAATTCAGAACAGCCCTAAAGAAAAGGCCCTAACTTTTAAACCACTGATCCAAATAAAGTGATCTTTATCAGCCTGGAAACATGGTGAAATTATCTTCATAAACCTAGTTGGGTGGCCGACCTGAGTCTGACTCTAACTAGATCAAAACCTAGGTGCAATCGACTATACCCAGAATTTCTGACAGACAGAGCAGTACGTGGTAAAACAGTCATAACTTTTAATCTACTGGGTGAAAATTCGTGATCCAGGTGCCAAAAGAAAGCTAATGAAACCAGGAACAATTCTCTAGAAGACACAGATGTCCAATTCGGCCTCTACGACGCCCAAAACCGAGGTACAACGTATTAGACAGAATCAATCTATTAACAGAATCAAAACGAAACTACAAATCCAATCGGATCCTCAACTCTAATAGAATCAAACAACGAATCGGAGGTCTAATTACCCTTGTAGACCAGTAAGACGACGAAGATCCGCTGCACACGGGTCTTCCTCCCTTCTCCTCTCTTCTCTCTTCTAGGGCCGGCCACCGGAAGACGACGAACGGCGGGGAACAGAGTTGTTGGAGAGAACCTTGAGGTGGAGCGACGGGATCACGGAGTTGGCACCACCGCTGCGAGGGGCACCAAGAGGCAGCAAGGAGGCCGGTTTGGGGAGGAGGAGGCGGCCAAGGGGAGGGAGGAGCCAAGGGGTGGCGGCTAGGGTTTTTGGGGGTGGCGCCCCTTTTGCCGGCCCCTACATGGGCGGCCGCCCTCTTGGGCCACTGGTCATGATGATGCGCCCGAGTTGATGGAAATTAACATATACCCCCGCTGATTGGAAAAATCCGTAGTCTTTCTTTTACCCCCTCCGACTTCTTTCTTTTTACCGATTCGGTTCCGGAAAGTTTTAAATCTCGTTTTCGAATAATATTCCCAGATAATTGAAACGATACAACCTAGCTGGATAAATGAGGTATTACACGAAATAGGGAGGTTGGTATTACACGAAATAGGGAGGTTGGGCCAGAAGGCGGGGGGAGAAAATGGGCCGGGCCAGAGTGGAGTCGGGGGAAGATTTTTTTTGTAAATACAAGTTAATTTGAAATAAGTTTGAAAATGAAATGACAAAATGAGAAATACTATTCATGATCTAAAAACGGGAGGTTACAAATATTTAGGTACTTTCTTTGACTCTGTCTTTAAACATACAAACAGCAAAGCTGTTAATGCTAAACAGTAAATGTATGATGACCGTTGACAAGCCTTCATCCGTTTGAAATAGCTATTTCTTATTGAAGGCTTCAAACTGAAAAGATCCCCTTATACGAGCTTCAACAAGTTAGACTGCATGTATACTTTAATCTGTACTCATTGGTTAGGCAAAATGGAAACACTTGAGCAGCGCATACATTTGGTCGTGGCTGTAGAGATTCTCTCTTTTTTTCCTTTTTTTTGGTGACAGCGTATAGACTCCAGTAGATCAGAATATTGGCTGAGGTGAGACTGAAGTATCGAAGTGTGTCAAAGGACACTGTAACTGTAGTAATTGGCGGAGGTGAGACTGAAGTATCGAAGTGTGTCAATTGTTAGGGTGTTATCGTTGACATGCACCACATGCCAAGCACTTGAATTCAACCACGTTATCTTGATAGCAGGTACATGCTTTTCTCCAAAATGTTTTTTTTGCATATACACATCTGTTCTTAACCACCCCCCGTTTTATGATTGATAAATATTTGATTTTGTAAATAACTTATGAGCACCATTGTTGATTTAGCAAATGAAATCATGCTTTGATATGAACCTATCATGTGGGACCTTCCCTTCGATGCTTCTCCATGAGAAGAGAAGCATTCTATATGTAGGATCGGATACGACAAGCAGAGTGGAGGTGAATGATTGTAGTGCCTTCTTTTGTAATTTACATAGAAGAATATGTTCTGGATGTAACCAACAGTTGAATACTATATACTCGTACGAGGTTCTCACCTAGTCGTAGAGGTCGAACCAACTCTGATCTGTTCCGCCAGTCATAGCTATTGTCGACAACTGGGTGAACAACACAGTATGTAATCGAATCAAATAAGGTCGACCGTGTCGAGAGAGTTATGGCCACCTAGTTGAAAGAGTTCGACTATCAGATTTCTTCCACCCTTCGGCTCAGGAGATTCACGCATTACAAAGAACAAAAGCAGATCGAAGAAGGTGGACGAGAACAAGTCAAAAATATCTCGGAACAGGAACTAGTCGAAGACTGATCAAAACAAGAACTGGTTGAAGACAGAAGAACAGATCGAAGACGATGAATTGGAACAAGTTGAACACAATGCCCAGAAGCATAAACTGCCAACGATGACTGAAATTATTTGGAGACAACCTGATCTATTATTTCACAGTCATGTTCTGTGTCTACAAAGTCCTTTCATGACACCCCTCAAACACTAGCAACAAAGCACTGAAAAGCTCTCTCTGCTGAAAGCCGCCGCCGCCAAAAGCCCTAAAAAGCCTCCCACAAGCGCACGTTACTCTTAACATATTCGACCTTTATATAGTAGGGCCCTAAATCGTGTCCTTATCAACGCGGGCAAATAATCCTATCTCTTCCGTGAAACAAGAGAACCGAAACCTCTCAAATCACGATAATATCTCTCAATCTACTAGTTATGAAAGCCTTCCATAACTCTTCACGCATCGAAACCTCAAGGACGACACCACCTGTAGCTTCGACCACACATCATGCATTCACCCTTGATCTCCATGTGCCCTAGCGTGAGCACGATCACCTCATGACATCCACGACCACCTGAACCTTGGGTTGCTCCTCCAAGTTCCGGTCTTCCTCGTCATTGACCATGACCGTCTCCACGCTCAACCTGCACATGCAAAGATCAAAGAATATTTTCCTGGCACAAGTTCTCCAACTTGACCAATATCAGTTCACACACGCATATCACACTCTCATTTAACAATAAATACGAATAAGATCATCCACAACCATAAATTTTAACTTTCAGAACACAAATTGAGACAACTCAGAAACCGATCGTCATCATTGTGTACACGCTTGTCCATCATCTGGCCAACCAACGGACCACAGTACTCAAGGTACTCAAAGAAAACAAGTATTGAAGCACTCGAAGCCTACGACCACTTACCAAAAGTGCACAACCACATACTAGAAGGGTACGACCACCTACCAGAAGTCTACAACCACTTCGTAAAGCCTACGACTACTTTGCAGAAGCTTACAACCACCAACCAGAAGCCTACGACCGCCTACTATGAGCACACGACCACCGAGCACGAAGCCCATGACTCCCGATCACGAAGCCTAAGACTACCGACCACGAAGCCCACGACTATCGATCACAAAGCCTACGACTACAGTCCATCGACCATTAACCACTCACTGTAGCTTCGACCATCAACCACCCATTGTAGCTTCGACCATCGACCAGTCACTATAGTTTTGACCATCAACCGTGCACTGCAGCTTCCTGACCTTCGACCATGCAACTCCGACTGCCCTTCATACTAGATACACACATCGACTTACGACTGACTACATTACTCAGAGCTCTACCACTCGGTACTCGAATCTACAGTACTCGAAAAACTAACACTCAGTACATGAAGCTATAGTACTCATATATACAGTACTCGGGATACAGTACTATGAACTGTATTACTCTGTACTCGTAGCTACAGTACTATGAGTTCAGTCAAAAAGAATCATCGAGTATCACCAATTAGACCACCCGATACAAGGCTTGATCTGACCATTCACACTGAAAATCCAACAACCGAAACTTTCACAACCACAAATGTCAATACAACCCAAATATCAATTATTCATCATCACAAAGTCTACGACCAGTCTACATGGTCTTTTACGACCAGTCCACCTGGTCCAACAATATCCCCTTGATGAATACATTGACAACACTTCAAAAACTTCAGTTGAATTTTGAAAGAAACGAAACTGTAACACCCTAGCCCAACACAGAGCCTAGAATGCCACCACACTACTCTTCCAACTAATAAATATTGACACACTATAAAAATTACATCAAGAAACAATGATAATCATATCAACGGATCATAAACGAACATGTATAATTATGGATCAAGCGACAATAAATAAGCAATGGGAAATTATAACCAGGCAAATAATCCAAAGCAGCATCAACCAATGAATCCAAATTAATAAAGCAAATAGTCTAGTCCAAATGATATCCTAAACATTATTCAATAACTAACATGTCCAAGTGTAAACCAATATTGAATGAAAATATTATCATGGCGAATGATCATGTGATGTCCATGTGCTCTACTCGCTCTCAGTTACGGCATCCTCGAAGGTCACCTAAAGACAACAATAGAGCAAGGGTGAGTCCACGACTCAGCAAACACATCGATATACAACGATAATAATAAATCAACAGCAATCAATAACTTCATTATCATCACAGGCACTTTCATTAATATTCTCAGTCATTAATCTCATTTATGAATGCAACTCTATTCTACATGTCCACATGCACTTCTTTCACAGATATCGGTATAGCGTGAGTGAATGCTCACGACAACATTCACTCTCAAGCCCGTTCCTCCAAAGGACCGGGGACCTCCTCCACTCCGTGGAGTTGTGATCATCATGATCACCTTCTCAAATGCAATGATGCTTATGTATACAAAATATGCAAAACTCCAACATAAACATCATATCCAACTTTTCATCATGCTTGTCAACAAAGATATAATCATACCAATTCATTGTTTGCAATTAAACCAAATAAAAGCACAACAATAATGGTAATAGAAGATAAAGAAAATAAATGATCGATCATTGATCATTTGTCTACCATGCACTTGCCTTTACTAGTTGCGACGCACGATTTGATTAGAAGACGGCAACAAGCACGACGCCTCTCCTATATTAAATACACCAACTTCAATACAAATTACAGCAACAAGAATAGCAATCAAAATGCTTCACTCCTACACGTCCCCAAATATAACACGTTCTTACGCCGGTACCGACTAGTTACCTATAGCTGACGGTTACTAAAAGAGCGTAACTTTTGACTCAAAAGTCCGATCACCACAAACCACCCCATTCTGGATTCTTTATAAAATTATCCACATTTTCTTAGATTACAAAGACTTCTAATTAAATCATCTAACCCTCTGCATTTAGCCCAGAAAGTCGGTCTGTCCGCTTGAACAGCGGTCTTCCAAATTTCATAACTTTTGTTTTACTCAACCAAAATGTGCGTTCTCAGATTCTACAGAATCATTGGACAATTATCTACAACTTTCATGTAGATCAAAACTCTAATTAATCTATTTACTATTTTTAATCTACAGTCTACCAAAACAGCGCCGAAGACGACAACCGTAAAGACAGCAGTCTTCCAAAATTCATATCTCGAAATCTACTTGTCCGATTGACATGATAAAATATGCTATAGAAAGATATCGAAACTATCTACAATTAACTAGTAGACGAGATTTCCAAAATTTGCCATTAAGATATCCGAATAAATCGCTCAACAAGACAGCGTTCTAAATAGATCTATTAATCGATATCTCCCAATAATTAGCTAGTCTAGCGAAGGCACAAAAAGTGTTAACCCGTTAATACTCCTAGCAGCAACCAAGACACTAAAATTAATCAAATGTTGATTCGCTTGAAGCCAAAACTAATACTAATTCACTTGATTAGTCAAAGCGAGAAACCCTAATCAACCGTACGGCTAGCAAGAGTGCGAAAAACAAATACCGGATCGCTCGGTTCCCATGCGCAGAGGCTCGGCCGTTGCTTGGCTTCACGCGCAGGAGGAAACGAATCTTCCAGCTGTTGGCGGTAGGTGGCTTTACCGAGAAAATGCGCCACGGTGATCGGTTTTGGTCATTGCTTCGCTCTTGGCTCGTAGCAGAATGCGATGCACGCAGAACGCAGCAGGCAAGCGGCAAGATAGGCGCGGTGTTCAGCCGCTCCACGCGGCGAGCGGCCGCAGACATGATCGGCAGGCAATGCGCAAGAACAATCTGGCCGGTTGAGCGCACAAGAACTGCCACAAGAAGTGATCCAGCCAAGTGCAAGCTCGGCAGCAGATTTTGGCTGGCGGCGGTGGAAAGAAGAAAAGAAAAGCTAGGGTTTCAAGAAAATCCAAAATCCTTTTATATAGCTCTAAAAAAAATTCCGAAATTCTATTTTTTATACGTACTATTTTATTTAATTATGCACAAGCCCTTAAGACATTTTTATTAATATTTATTTAATTTTCAGAGTATTACATTCTACCCCCCTTAACGGAATTCGACCCCGAATTCTAATCGTCGTTCTACTCAAATAAAACTACACTGCAGAAATTAAACAATAAAACAACACGTACCCGACGTGAACAACTCCGGGTATTGCTCGCGCATGCGAGACTCCAACTCCCAAGTCGCCTCTCTCGGTCGATCGTCCACAAGACCTTAACATATACCAACGTCTTGTGCCTCAAAGACTCGCTCCGACCTCTCCGATCGCGCGCGGACGCGACTCTCTGTGAGGTCTTGCTCAATAGTCGTGGCTCTAATGAAATCTTATGCTCGGATCTCTCAAAACTTTCTCAATCGAGACGTGAAACACATTATGAACTCCACGCATGGACTCGTGAAGGTCCAGCGGTAGGCTAACTTCCCAATTCTTGCAATAATGAGAGCGGTCCAACGTACCTCGGGCTAAGCTTTCCTTTGGTACCGAACCGAACAATACCTATAGTGGAGACACTCTCAAGAGCACTGGTCACCCACCGCAAACTCCAAGTCACGCCTCCTCAAATCGGCATAACTTTTACATCTATTCAGTTTGCTAATGATTACGCCTCACCATGGCCACACGCTCAACGGTCTTCAATCCAATCCGACCCAAAATCGCCTTCTCTCCAATCGCATCCCAACAAAGTGGCGATCTGCACTTCCGCCCATAAAGAACCTCAAATGGCGCGGCTCTAATCTTGGAATGGTAACTATTATTATAAGCAAACTCGCAAGTGGCAATGGTCCTCCCAACTACCCTTCCAAGATAGAACACAAGATCGCAACATATCCTCCAAAGTCGAATAGTCGCTCGACCGCCCATCCATGCGTGGGTGAAGCGTCAGTACCAAAGCGGTGTGTGCCCAATGCACTCTGCAGACTCTCCCGAACTTGGAGACAAACTTGGCGTCCTGTCGAAATGATGGTCTTTGGCACACCATGCGGTCTTACTATTTCACGCACATAAATAGGAGCTAGATCACTCATTTGAATTTGTCGTGCGAATAGGAATAAAGTGTCTTGGATTCTTGAATCGATCCACCACTACCCAAATCGCATCCTTCCCTCGCGGCGAACGAGGTAGCGCCACCACAAAGTCCATAGAGATATCATCCCACGGCCACTGGGATACCTCCAAAGGCTGCAACAGCCCTGCAGGACGCTTGTGCTCAGCTTTCACTTGCTGACAAACACCACAAGAAGCCACATAATTAGCAATATCCACCTTCATTCTTTTCCACCAAAAATTACATTTCAAATCTCGATACATCTTAGTCTCACGGGATGAGCGATTATGCAGTGCGATGTGCTTCCCTCAAGATATCATCTTTAACCTCCGCCTTTTGTGGTACGCAAAGACGGCCTTTAAACCTCAAAGTACCAGAATCATCCATACTAAATTCACCCTCTTTACCCTCATCCAGACGCTTCCTAACCTCCTGTAATAGTCGGTCACTCTGTTGTGTTTCCCGCACACGGTCTGGAATAGCTGACTCAAGAATCAACTGTGTCTCAACATGTGATGTGCCCGCATAACAATAAGATATTCCCATGCGATCAAAATCAGCAATGAGGCAATCTAGAGTAGCAGGAGTCGCCTTGCGACTAAGAGCATCAGCAACAACATTGGCCTTGCCTGGATGATACTGAATAGTAAGATCATAATCTTTGATCAACTCCAACCACCTCCTTTGCCTCAAATTCAGATCCTTCTGAGTGAAGATATACTTGAGACTCTTGTGATCTGTGAAAATATCACAAGGCTCGCCGTATAGATAATGCCTCCAAATCTTGAGAGCAAAAACAACCGCAGCCAACTCCAAATCATGAGTGGGATAATTCTGCTC
This sequence comes from Hsuehochloa calcarea, assembly GCA_036346395.1. Lineage (NCBI taxonomy): Eukaryota > Viridiplantae > Streptophyta > Magnoliopsida > Poales > Poaceae > Hsuehochloa > Hsuehochloa calcarea. The sequence goes on from CM070597.1 coordinate 38,275,484, forward strand.
GTGCTTCTTTAACTGCCTCGACGCATAAGCAATCACCTTACCGTCTTGCATGAGAACACAGCCAAGACCCACTCGAGACGCATCTGAAAAGACTGTGAACCGCTTTCCCGGCTCGGGAAGAGTGAGAATAGGAGAGGTCACCAACCTGTCCTTCAAAATGCAGAAACTGCGCTCACACTCATCAGTCCACTGGAATCTCACACCTTTTGAGTAAGTTGAGACATCGGTTTGGCGATGATAGAAAATCTGCACAAAACGCCGATAATAACCACCAAACCCGAAAACTCCTCACCTCCTTCACACTAGTCGGCCTCTTCCAATCCACCACCGTGGAGACCTTGCTAGGATCAACAAAGAATACCACGAGGGTTAATCACATGACCCGAAAACCCACTTCAAATCCGAACTCACACTTCTTCAACTTAGCATAGAACTTGTGGTCTCTCAAAGTATCTAAAACCGACCTCAAATGGCGCTCATGATCCTCATTGGTCTTGGAATAGATAAGAATATCATCAATGAACACCACCACGAAGTCATCTAGATACTCGTGTAACATGTTGTTCATGGTCTCTATAAAATGGCAGTGCATTAGTCAATCCAAAAGACATAACTTTATACTCATAATACCCATACCGTGGAGAAAGCGTCTTCTCTATATCCTCGCTCACGCACACGGATTTGATTATACCGATCGAGATCGATCTTGGAGAATACTTGAGCTCCATTCAACCGATCAAACAAGTCCTCAATGCGGGGCAATGGATATTTGTTCTTGATTGTGATCGCATTAAGCGCACGGTAATCAATACACATACGCCAACTCCCATCCTTCTTCTCGTGAATAGAGCAGAGCTCCCCACGGCGATACACTACGCTGATCAAACCTTTAGCCAACAAATCATCCAAGCTGCTTCTTCAACTCGTCACGAAATGGGCGTGCTAATCGATATGGAGACATCGAGATGGGGCGAGTACCGAACAAGATCAATGCGAAACTCCACATCTCGCGCGGTGGCAAGCCCTAAGCTCACCGGGAACACATCCGGTAATCACTAACCACCGGAATCTCCTCAATCTGCGAAGCCACACTCGGTTTCTCGGCAAGAGCTAAAAGAAGCCGATTTTCATCGTTGACCCGAAACAATCCAAACCAAATCGAAAGAGAGCGCGGGCGCACTCCTGAAAAGTCAACGTCTCCCAGACGGGTTGCGCATGCAGACATTCTCTGAAAACGAGGATATCACGGCTCGATAAGAGTGCAACCAATCCATACCCAAGATAACGTCGAGCGGCTCCATTTGAATAACTATCAAATTCGCGTGAACTTCTCTCCATCAATAACAATAGAACACCGGGACAAACAGTAGAGCTAGCAATAATACCCCGTGAGAACTAACCAACACCGATCGAGAAATCCACTCAGCATACTCAAGTTCGCTCTCTAGCAAACGCCGACGAAACAAACGAAAAGGTAGCCCCGAATCAAAAGGACTAAAGCATCAAACGAATCCACAAGCAAAGTACTGTCACCACGTCGGGGCGACCCACGGACTCGGCGTGGGCATGGCGTACCTCGGTGGCGCCATGGCGAAAAAGACGATCTTAAAGGGGCGAGAGCCCCAACAATCTGCGTGGCGGTGCGGGTAAGGCGGTCGTCGGCTGGCGGTCTGCCGGTGGCGGCCGCCGATAGTACCCTCTTTGGGCGCCCAAGCCAAGGAAATGGCATCGCCGGAGGAGCGATCATCATCCGGAAAGATCCTCGGCGGGACCCATCAAGAAGAAGACGATGGCACGAGCTCCCACTTGATCACGCTAAGCGGGGTTACGGCGACACACCGCTTCTTGTGACCCGTCGGCCACACCGACGGCAATCTCCGTCCAAGTGCACTCAGCAGTGCCAGTGTCCATCACCGCACTTAAAGCAAAGCATGCCCCGCAGAACAGACGAAGAGCCGGAGTACTGCAAAAGGACGAGGCGTCGAAGAAAACGGCCTCGATCGCTTAGACACGAAAGATCGCGGTCCTCCTTGAATTTCTTGAAAGGTGTCACGAATGCACCCACTTCCTCAGAGAGCTCCTCTTCCGTCACCCCGGCTACCACCCACCGAGGCTTGCCGCCTTTGTGGTGCATCTCCAACTCCATGCCCCTAGCTTGCTCCACAACAGAGTCAGAGTCACAGAGTGAGTAGCTCCCAACACATGTCGGTACTCAGGTGAGACCCGACGGAACCTCTTGGCCTTCGAAGATCATCGTTCACTCTTTGAAGGGACAAAGCGAACCAAGTTGTTGAACTCGACCTCATACTCAACAATAGATCTCTTCCCTCGAGCAAAGGTCGTCAAGGCAACCTCCATCTTCTCAACAAAAGAATAGGGTAGAACTTCCCTTGAACTGATCAACAAAGTCCTCCCAAGTGGTCGCCCTTGAGTGGCGGTCCTCAAGACAACACGCCCTCCCACCAAATATCCGCTTGCCCTTTCAACTGAAAGGCTACAAAACGGACCCTCTGAGGTGAAGACATCTCCAAAGCTCCAAACTGTCTCTCCATATAGCGCAACCATCCACCGCTGGACGGTGTGCCCAGGCAGTCAAGCGAATCAAACCTCACCCCATCCACTCTCGGTGACATCCGCGCCTCGAACCGGTGGATGAGCGACAGAGCAACAACAGATGCGCGACAGAAGGCTGCGGCGCTGTTGACGAAGAGCACGGATCTCTCCCACCAACTCTCTCAAGAAAGCGCGTCTCATCCTCGACCCCAACCGGAGGCGGGTCAACAAAGAACCCCCTCCATCTTGACTCATCACTCAGGGAGGTGGCTCCACGGAACCTCTTCCGCGACCCGACCTCCACGACCCAGCGCCACCACGACCACGTCCTCTACCCTCGGCATAGCTATCAACCACAATCAACAATCCACAATGAGTTCAAAGATCAAAATAAACTCATCCATCAATAAACAACATAACTAGGCGTAAAACTATATTCGCATACCTCTCTCTAACCTCATCGTGCACTAGTGTGTCAAATTTTAGGTTAGTTAACCATTAGCAAATTTTAGTTGATTTACTAAACTAAAACAAATTTTAACAATTTTAGTTTGCCTATGTTGTTAATCTATTCACCACGGACCTAAAGCCCGCTCTGATACCAACTGTAACACCCCAGCCCAACACAGAGCCTAGAATGCCACCACACTACTCTTCCAACTAATAAATATTGACACACTATAAAAATTACATCAAGAAACAATGATAATCATATCAACGGATTATAAGCGAACATGTATAATTATGGATCAAGCGCAATAAATAAGCAATGGGAAATTATAACCAGGCAAATAATCCAAAGCAGCATCAACCAATGAATCCAAATTAATAAAGCAAATAGTCTAGTCCAAATGATATCCTAAACATTATTCAATAACTAACATGTCCAAGTGTAAACCAATATTGAATGAAAAGATTATCATGGCGAATGATCATGTGATGTCCATGTGCTCTACTCGCTCTCAGTTACGGCATCCTCGAAGATCACCTAAAGACAACAATAGAGCAAGGGTGAGTCCACGACTCAAAGAAACACATCGATATACAACGATAATAATAAATCAACAACAATCAATAACTTCATTATCATCACAGCACTTTCATTAATATTCTCACCATTAATCTCATTTATGAATGCAACTCTATTCTACATGTCCACATGCACTTCTTTCAGATATGCGGTATAGCGTGAGTGAATGCTCGCGACAACATTCACTCTCAAGCCCGTTCCTCCAAAAGGACGGGGACCTCCTCCACTCCGTGGAGTTGTGATCATCATGATCACCTTCTCAAATGCAATGATGCTTATGTATACAAAATATGCAAAACTCCAACATAAACATCATATCCAACTTTTCATCATGCTTGTCAACAAAGATATAATCATACCAATTCATTGTTTGCAATTAAACCAAATAAAAGCACAACAATAATGGTAATAGAAGATAAAGAAAACAGTGATCGATCATTGATCGCTGTCTACCATGCACTTGCCTTTACTAGTTGCGACGCACGATTTGATTAGAAGACGGCAACAAGCACGACACCTCTCCTATATTAAATACACCAACTTCAATACAAATTACAGCAACAATAATAGCAATCAAAATGCTTCGCTCCTACACGTCCCCAAATATAACACGTTACGCCGGTACCGACTAGTTACCTATAGCTGACCGGTTACTAAAAAGAGCGTAACTTTTGACTCAAAAGTCCGATCACCACAAAACACCCCATTCTGGATTCTTTATAAAATTATCCACATTTTCTTAGATTACAAAGACTTCTAATTAAATCATCTAACCCTCTGCATTTAGCCCAGAAAGTCGGTCTGTCCGCTTCGGAACAGCGGTCTTCCAAATTTCATAACTTTTGTTTTACTCAACCAAAATGTGCGTTCTCAGATTCTACAGAATCATTGGACAATTATCTACAACTTTCATGTAGATCAAAAAACTCTAATTAATCTATTTACTATTTTTTAATCTACAGTCTACCGAAACAGCGCCGAAAAACGACAACCGTAAAGACAGCAGTCTTCCAAAATTCATATCTCGAAATCTACTTGTCCGATTGACATGATAAAATATGCTATAGAAAGATATCGAAACTATCTACAATTAACTAGTAGACGAGATTTCCAAAATTTGCCATTAAGATATCCGAATAAATCGCTCAACAGTACAGCTTTCTAAATAGATCTATTAATCGATATCTCCCAATAATTAGCTAGTCTAGCAGTGCACAAAAAGTGTTAACCCCGTTAATACTCCTAGCAGCAACCAAGACACTAAAATTAATCAAATGTTGATTCGACTTGAAGCCAAAAACTAATACTAATTCACTTGATTAGTCAAAGCAGTAAACCCCTAATCAACCGGCCGGTGCTAGCAAGAGTGCAGAAAAACAAATACCAGATCGCCTGGTTCCCATGCGCAGGAGGCTCGGCCGTTGCTTGGCTTCACGCGCAGGAGGAAACGAATCTTCCAGCTGTTGGCGGTAGGTGGCTTCGGCTGGAGAAAATGCAACCGCAGTGATCGGTTTTGGTCATTGTTTTTCGCTCTTGGCTCGCCTTGAGAATGCAAAGCAGCGAGAACGCCGCAGGCAACGGCAAAGACAGCGGTGTTCAGCCGCTCCACGCAAGCGGCGATCGGCAACAGATCAGCAGGGCAATGCGCAGCCCGAATCAATCTGGCGGTTCGGCGCATGCAAATTGCAGCGCAGTGATCCAGCCAAGTGCAAGCTCGGCAGCAGATTTTGGCTGGCGGCGGTGGAAAGAAGAAAAGAAAAGCTAGGGTTTCAAGAAAATCCAAAATCCTTTTATATAGCTCTAAAAAAAATTCTGAAATTCTATTTTTTATACGTACTATTTTATTTAATTATGCACAAGCCCTTAAGACGTTTTTATTAATATTTATTTAATTTTCAGAGTATTACAGAAACAAAGAAAGTTTCAAAGCTGCAAAGCAAGGAATTTTGACAAATCACAGTAGGAGTTGAAACAACAGTCGTAAATCTCTCGGCATAAAACTCCCCCTCAATACAAGCAAATTGATTTCTCCAATTTTCCTCTCCCTTTGACAATGTAATCTTCAAGAACTTCAGAGAAGGAAAAATTCTCAAGAACGGGAAAAGTAGAGTAAAAATCAAGAAGCTTTGTAGATTATCCAAGTCACTATGCAGTGATTGAATAGATTGACCAAGTCATCTTTTTGAGTAGAGCTATCTATATCATATAAAGTCATATACCATATAGTAATATCAAAACAAGTCTTTTAGAATGATTAAGCAATTTAAATTACTGACAGACATCTCAACCGTGACCAAACCGAATATAAAGAGCACAATGAGATATCACAAAGAGAAGTTAAAACGTTAAAAGTAAGGCAAACTTTAAATCTAGAAGAGCTAGTAGTCTCATGTAACAATCCATTATTCCAACTCAAGTCTTAAGTATGTGGCATGCTTGGAGCATACTTCTTTTCAATGGTGGCATGTTTGGAGCATACTTCTTTTCAATTTTGGTATGCTTAAAGTATACTTCTTGTCATTGGAGCACATCTGATGCTCATATATATATATATATATATATATATATATATATATATATATATATATATATATATATATATATGGCATGCTTGAAGCATAAATCTTTTCAATTTTCTCTTTCTTATTTTTTTTCTTTTTATAACATGCCAAAATGAGTGGACATAAAAGGATTGCAATAAGAGGCATATGAGCCTCAAAATCAAGATTTAAAATAAGATTTACAATCAAGCTAATCCTTATCGATGAACATCGCAAAGTAATAATTATAATCAATCTAGTCACAATATTTCGCCAAGTCATATTTAGTTCAAATGTGGTAAAGTAATTATAACTAGTCATAATCAAAGCTACACAACACACGAGTAAATATGATAAAGAGGGCGCCACACCTCAATTGATTTCAATGGCTTGGACTTGATGAATTGTTTAACAAGCACAATAAACAAAGCTTCTGATAGTTTAAACAACAAGCTCCCTTTCAAAATAAACTCATAGGATGCAACACACCCAACTCACTTCGCAAAAGAGCAAATCGTGCAGGATCAAGCTATTTTGTGAGAATATCAGCAACTTGAGAATCTATATCAATAAAATGCAAAACAACATCTCCCTTTTCGACATGATCTCTAAAAAAATGATACCCAATATCAATGTGTTTGGTTCGAAAATGTTGCACAGGATTTTTAGCAATACAAATAGCACTAGTGTTATCACAAAAAGTTGTACAATATCCACTTCTAAGCCAAAATCCTTAAGAGTTGCTGTCATCCAAAGCAATTGTGAGCAACAAGAAGCGGCAGCTACATATTCAGCCTCAGTAGTAGAAAGAGCAACAAACAACTATTTCCTAGAAGTCCATGAAACAAGAGATGTGCATAAAAGTAATATGTACCAGAAGTACACTTTCTATCAATTCTACGACCCCAAAATCTGTATTTGAATAAGCTCTAAGGGTAAGGCATGTTGAAGAAGAATATCATAGACCAAATTCTAAAGTTGACTGAAGATCTCTGAAAATGCGCTTAACTGCCTGACGATGTGAAGCACGTGGGGGAAGCTTGAAAGCGAGCACGTAGACATACAACAAAGTGAATGTCTGGCCTTGAAGCAGTGAGATACAAAAGTGAACCAATCATGCTTCTGTGTTATTTTTTATCAACATGCTCTCCATCTTCGTCAGGGTCTAACACTGGAGTGGATCCCATTGGTGTGGAGACTAGTTTACTTGTCCCCATGTCGAAACGACGAAGGAGATCCTTTGTGTACTTGGTTTGATGAACAAAGACACCCAGCTTTGATTGTTTGATCTGTTGCGAAGAACTCTCTCATCAAACTCACCAATCATTTGTTTAGGAGGATGATGTCGTTGAATATGTAGAGGAGCCTGTAGTCTCATTGCTGATATAGGTGAAGCAGGAGTGGCCTCTACCTCATTGGAGGTAGGAGTAGAGCCACTGTATACCTCTTATAAGAACTCGTCCTTAGGCATTGTCTCAAAAAGTGATCATCTCATCACTGGTGGCACGAGTGAGGAGGAGAACCATCATGAGTCTCCGGTCATGTGGCGAGAGCAACCAGAGTCAATGAACCATATTTTATCCTTTCACTTGCGACGAGCTTGCAAAGCATGAACAATCGTCGGTATCTTAGTACTAGGTAACCAGTACTGAGATACACGACGAACAGAAGCAACAATCAACAAAGAAAAAGAATTAGGACATTCTAGGTACTGCCGGTCAGACCGCAATTGTCGTGTCGGTCGGACCGTCGGCCGGTATGACCGCGTGGTAGACGTCGGTCTGACCGGTCCAGTCACAGAAAGTCCCAAACTTGCAAAAATTATTTAGAGGGATCAAAGCGATGATAAGGGGCTTGATCTAACTCCCCTCTAGTACGAGAAATCTTCCTTAACCTGTCTTTTTTCTTTCTTCACTTTGCGAAAGCAAAATTGAACCAAATGACCCTCTCTACCACAATGAGTGCATTTATACTTGTGTTGATGAGAAGTCCTATCTATTGCCTTTATAGCACCCACTTGGGTAGATGGATCCTTTGCAATACCAGCTGATTTAAAAATAATTTGCTTTGGTTCAGTTTCTACTTCAAATGTTCTAAGTTCAAGAGCTTAACAATCTTATGAGGATTATTTTTGGCATCCTCAACAGAATTAAATCCTAGACCCTGATGTTTAACACTCACTTTTAACTTGTCTAGGATCATATTCAAAATTTTCTTGCCAAAGAAAAATCTCTCTAAAGTGTCCTTGAGATACTCATTGTCTTTAGCTAAAGCGAGACAAGTTGTGCATTTGACACGTTCACTCACAAGTTTCTTAGATGCACTAGACTGAACCAATCTTTCTTTTTTAGCAAAATTATTAAGTTGTCTAGTCAAAACTCTTATTTCTATAATAAGTTTAGGACAGTTAGAGCAAGAAGATATCTCATGAAAAAACATATGTTAAATTATTTTCTAAGATAAAATCAGTCTAACTTCTAGTAATCCACAATTAGAGCAAGTTTTAGTTTGATTATCTAAAGTACTTGACTCTAAACATGTAGGTGAACTAGACTTGAGCTTTTCAATTTTATTATTTGCAAGTTTTAACTTTTCATCACAAGAGTCATGTGCCTTAAATCATTAAATTTAGCATTTACATTCATAAGTTGAATCAAGTTTGATGCATTCATTGACCTAGCAGTCTCCAACTTAAAATGTTAAACTTGATAAGACTCACATGATTCTTTATAAGGAATAGAAGCTCTAACTCTATTGATTTCAGAAGTTAAGCTTTCAACAAGACAATTAGTTTCTTTTTTGTCTTTTTAAAGTCAATAGCAAGTTTAATCAAACCATCATCAAGCTCATCATATGATTGTCTTAACTCGTTGGGATCACCGTCATCGTCGTTGTCATTTTTCGCCATGAAGCACATGCCCGTGGAGTCATCATTGTTCTTTTTCTTACCTTTAGCGTCATTTTTGTCGTAGTCGTCGTCACCGCAACTCTCATATTCCACATCACTCAAATCTAGTTGCTCGATAGCTGAAAGAACCTTTTCAACAAATTTCCGATAAAAATTTCCACCCTTAATGTTTTTGTTCTTGGATGGCCGACGATGGTAATTCTCGTCTTCCTCGATCACCTTCCCCTTGAGATTGGGATAATCCATCTTAATGTGGCCTGGCTCGCCACACTCATAGCACTTGATCAAACTTGACACGCCACCTCACTTCCTCATCCTCATGTTGTTGAGTGCTTTGTATGCCCGTGAAGAGATCAACACCAAATCCTTTTCAGGGAGCTGTTCAAACTGTTCATCTGAAAAAGAAGACAAAACAGACACAGAAAAGAACTCGATGAAACAGCCTGCACGGGGTTAGTCACAAGTGCTAAACATAAAGATTTATAAATCTTAGATGGTAGAGCTTCCATCTCATAGGTTTTCAATCTAGAGAAAAGATCATTCATAGTTATAGTATGTAGATCGACAATTTGATTGATAGTTGTGATAACCATCAACCACTCAGAACCTAAAGATCTCAAAATTTTAGTTGTATTATCTTCATCAGTAGGGATAACATTAACACCACTCAAATTACTCAATATTTTTTTAAACCGAGCAAACAGATCATCAATAGCTTCACGAGGCTTCATAACACAATCACAATATTCTTTTCGATAAAGATTTTTACACACTTTCTTAATTTTAGTAGTTCCTTCATGATAATCGTAAAGAGTTTTCCATATTAAGTGGGAAGAATTAATATGAGCTACACAATCAAATTCTTTGCGAGAAATCCTTTGAAACAAGTTACGAGCTTGAGTATTTAAATCAACATCTGTTTTATTTAGATTAGTAACAGTAACATGAACCTCATAAGGTCTAGAAACCTTATTCTAAACATTACTACTTTGAGCCTCAATATATGCTTGCATACGACACTTCCAAAAGGCAAAGCCAGTACCATCTAGCACGGGGATGATTCACATACCTCTCTAATACCATAGCAATCCGCTCTGATACCACTTATAGGATCGGATACGACAATCGAGGGGGTGAATGATTGCAATATCTTATTTTGCAACTTACCTAGAAGAATCTGCTCTGGATTCAACCGACAATTTAATACTATGTACTCGTACGAGGTTGTCACCTAGTCGTAGAGGTCGAACCAATTTCGATATGTTTTGCTAGTCATAGCTATTGTCGAACAACTAAGTGAACAACACACTATGTAATCGAAGAAGATGAAGTCGGCCTTGTCGAGAGAGTTACGACCACCTAGTCGAAAAAGTTCAACTATCAGATTTCTTCTATCTTCCGGCTCAGGAGATTCACGCACTGCAAAGAATAAAAGCAGATCGAAGACGATAGACGAGAACAAGTCGAAGACCTCTCAGAACAGGAACTAGTCGAAGTCTGATTAACACGAGAGCTGGTCAACGACAGAAGAACATATCGAAGACTATGAACTGGAACAAGTCGACTGAGCGATGACTGAAATTCTTTGGAGACAACCTGATATATTATTTCTCAATTATGTTCTGTGTCTACAATGTGCTCTCACGGCACCTCTCAAACCCTAGCAAGAAAGCACCAAAAAGCTCTCTCTGCTGAAAGCCAGCGCCGCCGCCAAAAGCCCAAAAAAGCCTTCCACAAGCTCGCGTTACTCTTAACCTCTTCGGTCTTTATATGCTAGAGCCCTAAACCGTGTCCTTATCAACACAAACACATAATCCTATCTTTTCCGTGAAACAAGGGAACCGAAACCCCTCAAATCACGGTTATATCTCTCAACCTTATAGTTATGAAAGTTTTCTATTACTCTTCACGCGTCGAAGCCTCCAGAACGTCACCTCCTGTGGCTTCGATCACGCATCATGCATTCACCTTTGATCTCTATGTGCCCCAACGTGAGCACGACCACCTCGTGACATTCACGACCACCTGAACCTTGGATTTCCCCCTCCAAGTTCCGATCTTCCTCGTCATTGACCATGACTTTCCCCATGCTCAACCTACACATGCAAATATCAAAGAACGTTTTCCTATCACATGTTTTCCAACTTGACTAATATCAATTCACACACGCATATCACACTCTCATTTAACAATAAACACGAATTAGATCATCCACAACCATAGATTGTAACTTTCAGAACACAAATCGAGGCAACTCTGTAAAACCGGTTGTACTGCTGTGTACACGCCGGTCATACCGCTAGCCAACCAGACACGAGTACTCAAGGTACTCGAAGAAAACAAGTATTGAAACACTCGAAGCCTATAACCACTTACCAGAAGCGTACGAGCACTTACAAGAGGTCTACGACCACTTACCAGAAGCCTACGACCACTTACTAGAAGTGTACGACAACTTACACGACTACCGATCACGAAGCCTATGACTACTGACTATAAAGCCCACGGTTACCGATCACAAAACCTATTACTACAGTCCATAGACTATCGACCAACCATTGTAGCTTCAACCATCGACCACCACTGTAGCTTCAACTATCGACTAGCCACTGTAGCTTCGACCATCGACCGTGTACTGTAGCTTCCTGACATTCGACCATGCAACTCCGACTGCCCTTCGTTTTTGATACACACCTCGATTTACGACTGAGTACATTACTCGGAGCTCTATCACTCAGTACTCGGATCTACAGTATTTGGAAAACTAACACTCAGTACTCTGAGCTACAATACTCGTAGATACAGTACTTGGAGCTACAGTACTCTGAACTGTATTACTCGGTACTCAAAGCTGCAATACTCTGAGTCCAGTTGAAAAGGATCATCGAGTATCACCGATTAGACCACCCAATACAAGGTATGATCCGACCAATGACACTGAAAATTTCACAATCGAAACTTCTACAACCACAATTGTCAATACAACCCAAACGTCAATTATTTATTATCACAAAGTCTACGACGAGTCAACATGATCTTTTAGGACCAGTTCACCTGGTCTAACACTATATGTAGCTTCAACAAAGGAATTTTTTTAGCTAAACGACTCTGCAAATAATAGTAGTCACGGTGTAGCTTCAAACAAAGGAGATATCTGATGGTTTTGTGCTCTGGATTGGCTAACCAGGGAGTTCAAGGATGATGACTGAAGGATTTGTTATCGCCTAACGGTGGTCTGATATACGCCTACCAGTAAAAGCTGATGGGTAGATGGTCACTTTTCTATTCTCATACTTAATTTCCCATATCTCCGCAATTATGTGCATTAGTACATTTCAAAGGTTTTTTCCTCCAGTCAACGAATGTTTTTATTTCTTTTGAACACTTTTCTGCAGGGTAACGAGGGAAGAACATGGCTTCTTTTGTAAGTAGAGGAACTTGACCTGCACGGTGCATTGACAAAATTTCATTTTTTTTAAAGGAACTAAATCAACAAAAAAAAATGTACATTATTGTTAGGGGGAACAGATTTGTTCTTTCCTTTCGTTAACTTGAGGTGGACTCCATAGCCAAGTTAGCAATACTGAGAACCTTTTCTTTCTTTCCTTTATTTTCTGCAAAACTTTGTGCAGACGAAGCTTCTTCTGATGTGGCAGCGGCAGCGGCAGCGATTAGGCATCACTTCTATATACTTTGACTTAATAAACACACATTATGCTACTAGCTAGTAAGTAGTAACAATTGCGTGTGCTATGAGCACAAGTGAGGGACCCTATGTGTAGCCAAACTTGCAAATAGCTATGATTGTTGTTCCTTTCACTTTCAAATTGGCCTCGAGCAGAACACTTGGTGCCGCAATCTGTGTTATACTATACAAGTATATGCAATTCCGAATGGTTACCCGGATTACAAATTTACAACTTTGCAAGCAATGCTGCACGATAGGAGCAAGTGAAGATATGGAGTATGCACCATGCACATAAGGGTCAGAAGCCATCAATAATCGCATTGCCAAATATTCTTCCAAGAAAATTAAGGCAATCCATGCTAATTGCTACCGCAGGTAAAACCATAATGCCATGCACCACTGCAGCCACCGCATGTCAGAAACACGCACCCAAAGTCCAAACTGACACAAAAACGAGCCAATTTCAGTTGTGATATGGATGGGGAAACATCTATAATAGCCACGTGAAACGCCAGCCTTAGCTTTTACTCGATCCGTACTTGGTGTGCCGAATCTCTTGTGCTGCAGGATGAGGAGAACACGCATGGTCGCATGGACAATGCCTTAACAGGCCATTCACGTGACTCCGAAAGGAATCCGTCTTTCGACTGCACTAAAACGTGCCAATTTTCAGAGTGATCCAGAACAGAAAGTAAAAATCCAAGTACATCAGCCGCGTGGCATGCCTATGCAGCTAAAAAAAAAAAGGTCAATAACATATTAACATGTTGTTCAGGCTGGGAATGTATCTTGTAGAATATAAGAAGGATAATCAGAAATCTTGTGCAGTGACCATACTGTGGCCTTGCGGATGTAACATCACAAGTTTGGACTTGTTGAATTTAAAAGAAATTTAAATCTTTATTCGATTTTTGTTGCTATTCGAAATTTTTGGCAATTATCGGAGAATCTTATTTTGCTTTTTGCCAAACAAATCTTGTAATAAAAATGGAACTGGGAATCAAGAGCCAAAATAATTGGAATCTAATTTGAGCATAATCTGAATTTTGTTTACAAACCAAAAATCTCTATCCGGAAATAAATTAAAGGAAAAGCAAAAAAAATTAGAATATTAAAATTCGCACCCGTGTAATTGGAGAGTTCAAATTGGATTTCGAATTCAAATCTCGAATGGAAATTTCAAGTAAAATTCATATATCAATTCCCTTGCCTTTTTTTTCTCTTTCACTTTCAGCCGGGCCCCACGCCTCTTTCTTCTTCCTCCCTCCTTCCTCTAGCTGCCCAGTGCCCAACCGCCCCTCGTGCTGCCCATGTCGCACCACGCACGCCCGTCGCTCTGCCACTCCCACCTGCTGCACCTGCCCCGGCCTCAAAGTCTTCGCCCTCGCCCGGTCGCGTCGCCAGAGCGCGCCGCTGTCAATGCCTGTCCTCGCCGCACCAAAGCACCATGCCGCCCGCAAGACACACCACCGGTGCCCATCCGCGCCTGCGCCGCGCTACCCGAACGAGCCTCGTCGCGTCGGCCCCTGCTCGCTCGCTCGCACGCCACGGCTACACGTTGTGCACGCCCGCACCCATCCCGCCACGTCATGCGCATCGACAGCACGCTCGCGCCGTGCGTCACCATCGTCCTCGCCTGCAGACCGCGCCCGCTCTTCGCCAGTCAACCGAGCACCACCCGCACCTGCCCCTATCCCTCCAAGCCGCGCGCCCATCTCGCCACGCCATGCCGCCAGCTCCGCACGGCCATCAGCGCCCTCAATGGCTCCTTCTCCTTCCCTCCTTGGGCTATAAGTAGCCCGAGCTCCCCTCTGCCCCCAACCCCACCTTGCCCCTTTCCTCCCTATCGCCAGGAAGCACCAAAGAAGCTCTAGCATTCAAGCCGGCCGCTACACTGCCTCCTCCATCTCTCCACTCTAGTGGGCTTTTCCCCACGCCGTCCACATCATTCTATGTTCCCGGAGCCAGTGAAGCATTCCCCCAAGTTGATTTTTGGTTTTTGTCTTTAGGAGCTGCCGAATTCCCGTTCTTCTTCGTCTCCGGCCAATTTCACCGCCCCGACGCGTCCAAGCTTTGCTGCACCACAGAAAATTGCTGGCACCTGGAGCATCGCACTGACATTCCGAAGCATCCCCTACCTCGCCGGTCTTCTTCATCTACTCCGGCAAGCCTCCCCTCGTCGCCCCGGCCGCTCGTCGTCGGCCCGCTCCGGTGCTCCCCCGCTTCCATGGACCGCTCGGTGAGCTTCTCGACACCTCCCTCGTGCACGTGCTTACCTCCTTTTTCTCTCCCCTCCCTCCGACCGCCGTCGCCTCCGTTTGGCCCCCATGCCCGGCCTCTCCCGCCACCGCCAGCTCCTCCTCGACACCGCCCCGGCTGCAACGCCACCTCCCTTAGTCTCCGCCTCTCCGGCCGCCGCTCGCCGCCGGCCAGCCAGCCGCCGTGCGCCCCCTTGGCTTCCCTGTTTTCCCCCTCCTGTGTGCTGAGCCCTCCGTCCCTCTATCTCTTTGACATATGGGCCCACTTCCTTAGCTAAATGAAGACAGCCAATTAATCGGTTCATCTTTCCAATTGAAACTCATGCAAAATTATTTGATAACTTTCACATATGATGAGAACCTCTCTGTTACTAATGATTAGTGACGAGGATCTAATAATCCTCATTTTATCTTTTATCTATAATTCTTATTATGGGTAAATATGATGTCACATAGTCCCCAGAGGTACCCCTTATCTATAAGGGAGAAGCCCAACAAGTGATTGTAAGTTCTTCTACAATCACCCCCATAGTCGTAAGTCTTGCTACGACTATATCATGGTCGTAAGTCCTTCTGCGACCACTACATGGTCGTAAGTCCTTCTACGATCGTTGCACGTCGTAAGTCCTTTTACGATCGCTACACAGTCGTAAGTTCTTCTCGACTAGGTAAACTTCGACCACCTTATAATCAAACCTACGGTAGTGGGTCCAATTGATTAAGGAATCGAGCGGTCTACACGCACTATTATTCCGCTTATTAATGGTGTGTAACTACCCCATTATCTCGGAAGATAATTGCGGACGGCGTGAAGAAGCCAAGGCGTCGGTAATTCACGCCATCATGCGCCTTCTTTGGATTAATTAGGCGCATCTCCCGAAGGACAAAACGGCTACTTCTTCACGACTATATAAGGGCATCAATCAGAGAGATGAGGAGAGAGGAGCTAGTCAAGTGGAGGAGCTAGTCAAGTAGAAACACAAGTGCTTTTCTCTGTAAGAGTCTTAGTCTTTTACTTGATCATCAAGAATACCATACACACGAGATTAGGGTTATTATTCTCTCGGAGAAGGCTGAACACATCTAAACATCCGTGTCAATCCACTCTGCGTGATCTCATCCCTAGGAGACCCCCCGAATCAAACAATCTTTACGTAAGATCGGTTCTAATACACCGACAGTTGGCGCCGACCGTGGGGATCTTTCGGTAATCTCTTGTCAACATACTCTCTTTTTCCAATCTCATGCAATTATGGCAGGAGAATGGAGCGAGGAGAACCTGGTTTGACTTGGCGGATTCTGCAGACGTCGACATGGATGCGGTTTCGACTACGAGCCGAGTGATGCATCCGCCGATGGTGATGTTGCCTCGGAGATTATTCTCCAGAAACCATCCCATTAATGGAGTTGAGGAGGATCCTTATCCCCACAACAATACGTCCGGCGAGGAGCCAATTCCCTCAAAGGACAAGGGTCAATCCGACCAGGGACCGCTCCTGGGAGGACTCACAACACAACGAGTTCTTTCTCCAAGTGTTCAAGTCCCTTAAGGCGGTCCGACTTGGTAAGTCAAGTTACGGAGCCACCATTCCAGGACTCCACCGACATCTAGTGATCCTCTTTCTCGGGGTAACTCGGAGAGGGTGGGATCAAGCATGCTTTTCTCGCAAATTCGGCCGTCTCCCGCAGATCTCATTTGCGAACGGAGGCGATTATAACCCGAGTTCCCTACGGAGGGGATTACTCCAAGTCGCCAGATGGTGTCCCTCGAGCACTCCTCAAGCGGGAGGCCTCGGCGCAAGTGAGAATCATCAGCGGAGGTCTTCGTCCTTCCCCAAATCGTGTCGACCTCATGGAGGCCGAGATAAGAACACTCCCGAAGATCACACACCGCGCCCCTCGTGATAATGGCAAGGGCACCACCGTTGGCGAGAGAACCAACACTACGATGAGCGAGGAAATCCTCGACATTCTCGCACTCCACTAAGAAGGCCTCAAAGACACGATGAGGAGGATTTTGATGTCATCGAAGAAAGAAAATTGCGATCGAAGAACTCGCTGGCGCATTCAACATCGATCGGAGGAGGTACAAGAACTCCGGGACATCAACGACTTGCTCGAGAATCGATCAAGAGCTTGCTCGAGCGCTGAGTACGATCTCTTTCTTTGAAGAGATTACGCAAAGACTTGACTGTGATGACAAGGCGGAGGTACCTCACGACAACATTCGTGTAGTCGCGACAATCGACTTCCTCGGCTACGATCAATCGAATATTTCTCGTAGGAATCGACACGGCCATAAGTCGAATCGATCTCCTATTCGAGAAATACCTTTCGATCGGTGAAGATCAAGAAGCCCCTGAGAGGTGATCATTCACCACTTCGACAAAGAAATTCTAGCGAGTGGAATACGAGGAGTATTCTCCTCGTAGAACTCGAGGCCTACTACGAGCAGTCGACTGTTCACGGGTATCGTCGTATCGATCACTGGTGACATTAACCCTTCTTTCCTACAAAGAAGGCGTCAAGAAGTGATTACCGGATCGGGCATTTTCGCCGACCTTGAAGCGTTATTTGCCACCTCATTTTCGACCGGTGAACATGGAGAAATTTGATGGATCTCAAAATCCCATCGAATTTCTTGAGATCTATACTAATAGCTGTCCGGCGGCGGGAGGAGGAGAGCATGTGATGGCGAATTACCTTCCGATTTGTGCTCGAAGGATCCGCTCGATCGTGGTTATTAAACCAACCACTCGAGTCGATCTACTCTTAGCAACACCTCTGTGATCTTCTACAGCGAATTTCCAAGGCACATACAACCGCCGGAAAGAAGGCGACTTGCACGGATAAAACGAACAACAACGAGACTTTGCGTCAATTCATCAAGCGCTTTAGTCGGGTTCGTAACTCAATTCGGAAATTTCGATTCCTCTGTGATCGGGCTTTTAAGCAAGGAGTCCGCATAGAAGAATAACGGAGGACATTGCTCTAAATCCTCCCAACAACATTGCGAACTCTTGAGATGGCGATCGATATGCAACCGCTTACGAGGCGGTCAGTGGAACAACACTATCGATCGAGAAACATATACTCCTCGAGAGCCGGTGAAGTTGGTAAGGATAAAAAGCAAAAAGTCCAAGAAGAAAATAAAAGTCAAAACCACAAACCGGTGGTTCCAAGGAGGTTCTGCCGTGAAGATGGAGAGCCCCAAACCACTAAGTCATACCACGATCAAGGCAAAGGTAAGCGCCTACGATCGTAGGAGCGACAAACCAAGGTGGTGTCCTTTTCATAAAAGGAAGGACATGACCTCATAGAATCGCCGAGTTTTCCAAAGAAAGCTCGAGGACTACTACAACGGCAAGCACCACTCCCTACTCTCGGCGGGTGGGACATACGAGTGGCCAAAAGTCGTCGGATGATGAGATGCTGCTCCAAGATCCGCAACATACCGTTGAGCACATCTACGGAGGATCATCGGCATACGACTCAAGCGACAACTTAAAGGCTGCGGACGAGAGGTAAATTCTATACATACTCCTCTCGTCAATAAATTACAGAAGTGGTCGGAAGTTACCATCTCTTTTGAGAAGGATGATGCCCAATCACTACTGAGTCGATCAGTCGATATCCGATTGTGGTCGAACCCACCATCAACAAGCTGTCGGGTCAATCGAGTGTTGGTTGATGGTGGCGATTCTTTGAACATATTATTTACTAATGCCCCGGGCGAGATGCAAGTACCGGGACAAAGGTAAGGCGATGCGATACTCCTTTCATGGAATCGTCACGGGTCTTGACCAAACCTATTGGCCAAGTTTCTCTTCCTTTAACATTTGGCTCACCAAGTAATTTCGGAGACGAGAAAGTCTCCTTTGATGTGGTCGATTTCGATCGGCATATAACGCCATACTCGGACGACCAACTTTGGCAAAATTCTTAATGGCTACTCATTACGGGTATCAATGTCTTAAGATGCGAGTCCCAAAGGAGTGATCACCATTCAATGTGACAAAAGATGGCGTATAGTCACGGCCGTCGATCCCTCGAGATGGTTGGTCAAATACCAACTCGAGATGAAAGTCGACCTTCGACTAGCAAGTCGAAGCCTAAAAGTCGCACCAAAGCCGAACGACCAAGTCAAAGAGGTTCCTCCGACGCAGAAGAACCCTCGAAGATCTGCGCATCGGGAGACTTCCGACCCCAAATAGGAAGACGCCCTCATTACCTTCCTCCGAGCTAACGCAGATGTCTTTGCGTGGCAAGCATCCGACATGCCCGAGTCCCGGTGGAGGTGATCGAGCATAGGCTAGCTTTACGGCCGATAAAGTACTGTAAAACAAAAATTACGAGATTTGCCTGATCGACGAGATGCTATTAAATCGAGTTGGATAAGCTACTTAAAGCGGGCTTTATAAGAGAAGTCAACCACCAGTGGTTGGCTAACCTGTAATGGTCAAAAAGTCAAGCGGCAAATGGCGTATGTGCGTGGACTTCTTGATCTTAATAAAGCTTGTCCAAAAGATGATTTCCCTTTACCTCGTGTCGATCACCGGTTGATTCAAGCTGCGAGTTGTGAGATATTAAGTTTTTAGATGCATATTCGGATACCACGGATCAATATGTGTTTAAGCGATGAAGAAAAGACCGCATTCATTACTCCATTTGGTACCTTTTGCTATGTCAAAATGCCATTTGGTCTAAAGAATGCTGGTGCTTCTTCTCAACGCCTAATGCAATCGACTTTTCATCTCAATTAGGTAGAATTTGGAAGCCTATGTTGATGATCTAGTCGTAAAAGCATTAAGAGACTTAATCATATCAGCGACCTACAAGAAACATTCGACAACCTCGAAAGCACCGCTTAAAACTCAATCCAGAGAAGTGTGTGTTTGGAATTTCTTGGGAAAATTGCTTGGATTCCTAGTATCCGAACGAGGAATCGAAGCAAATCTGAAAAATAAAAGCCATCCTCGGATCGTCCTCCAAACACAAAAAGGAAGTCGAAACTCACTTTGGGTGCATGGCGGCTTTAAGTCGTTTCATCGCATGACTAGGAGAAAAAGGACTACCTTTCTTTAAACTTCTCGGGAGACATGAAGGTTTTGAGTGGTCGAGCGAGGCAACGCCTTTGAGGATGTCAAGAGGTATCTTTCGAGTGCTCTGCTCGGTTTCTCCAAAGCGGAAGAGATGCTCTTAATTTACCTAGCCGCCACGCCACAGCAAAGAAGCGCATACTAGTCGTAGAACGTGAAAACGCATACAGCGACCGGTTTACTACGTTAGCGAAGTTTTACGGGCCTAAGGAGCGTTACCCTCGGGTCCAAAACTTCTATATGCCCTCCTCATGTCTTGAGGAAGCTGCGGCATTATTTTCAGCGCACAAAATAGTCGTGCTGTCCGAGTTTCCTTTGGGAGCAATCCTCCATAATAAGGAAGCAATGGGACGCATGGCAAAATGGTCGGTCGAACTTGGGAGTTCGACCTCCATTTCGTGTCCCGAACGGCCATAAAATCCCGATCTTGGCGGACTTTGTCGCCGAATGGACAAATCTGAACTGCTCAGGGATCCCGATCTGATTCCCGATCGGTGGATGATGTACTTTGACGGGTCACTTACTTTAAGTGGCTCGGGTTTGAAGTGGTCTGGTATCTCCTACCGGAGAAACCTTAAAGTATGCCATACAATTAAACTTTCAGGCCACTAACAATGTGGCAGAGTACGAAGGTTTGCTAGCTGGCATACGAGCTGCGAAAGCACTCTCAATTAAATCGACTACTCGTGAGAGGAGACTCTCAACTAGTCGTGAATCAAATCGGAAAGAGTACCAATGCTCTAACTCAACAATGGCTCGGTACTTATCAGAAGTACGTAAGCTAGAAAAACATTTTTTAGGTTTCGAGGTACAATTTATCCCTCGAAAGGATAATTTCCTCGCAGACCAACTTGCTCGGATGGCTTCTTCCCGATCCACAGTACCAAAAGGAGTTTTCTTGGAGCAACTCCAAAAACCGTCTCGTCGAAGAACCAGAGACACCTCCTCTTGAGATGGCCTCATTAGATTACGA
Organism: Hsuehochloa calcarea; assembly: GCA_036346395.1. Lineage (NCBI taxonomy): Eukaryota > Viridiplantae > Streptophyta > Magnoliopsida > Poales > Poaceae > Hsuehochloa > Hsuehochloa calcarea. Next base: position 38,296,533 of record CM070597.1, read on the forward strand.
GGATACCTGGATGACTCCCATCTACGAGTATCTTTACAAGGGTTCCGTACCCGAAGATGATCTTGAGGCAGATCGATTATCCCGAAAAGCCAAAATGTATACTTTGGTTGAAGGAGTCCTCTATAAACGAGGAACCCAAGGGATACTCATGCGATGCATTCCATAAACGAAGGAATAACACTCCTTCACGATATACACAAGGGCATCTGTGGGACGCATGCTTCCTCTGAGAACATTGGTTGGTAAAGCCTTTCGACAAGGTTTTTACTTGGCCTCTGACCATCACGATGCTAAGGAGGTGGTTAAAAAGTGTGTCGATGCCAATTCCATGGTAGATGATACACCAACCAGCTCAAGCATTACAAACAATACCTCTTTCTTGGCCTTTTGCGACCTGGGAGCTTGATATCCTAGGACCGTTTCCCAAAGCTCCAGGAGGTTTCGAATTCCTTTTTGTGGCTATTGACACGTTCACAAAATGGATCGAAGCCGAACCCGTGAATCGGGATAACAACGAAGCGAAGAAAAGGTTCATGATGAGAAGCGTAATTAGTCGATTTGGAGTTCCGAGTCGGATAATTACGCACAATGGTAAACAATTACAAGTGCAAAATTTCGTGAATTTTGCGACGAGTTGGTACCAAGCTATGCTATGCTTCATTGCACATCCCCAAAGCAATGGGGCTCGAGCGTGCAAGCGGCCAAATAATGCGAGGAATTAAAACTCGAGTCTTGACCCGACTTGTTAAGCGCTCGGGGCTTGGGTACAAGAATTACCCTCCATATTATGGGCGTTAAATGCGACCACCAATCGAGCAACGGAGAAACACCATTTTTCTAGTTTTGGGCCGGCCATGCTTCCTCGGAACTAAAATTGCGGTCGACCGAGTTGAAACCTTCAACAACTCGGACGAGAACAACTTCGAGCGGATGACATTAACCTACTCGAAGAGAGGAGAAACCTAGCCTTAATCCGTTCGGCGGTCTACCAACAAGCCTGCGCGAATACTATGATCGTAGGTCCAACCTCGCACCTTCTTTGTAGGTGACTTAGTATTGAGGCTCGCCAATCCAAGTCTAATCGGAATAAACTTTCCCCAAATGGGAAGGTCCTTACGATGGTCGAAGTAACTTCGGCGTGGCCTCGACGACTAGCAATGGAAGATGGGCGAGTTCTCTCAAACTCTTGGAACATCGACCGATTCACGCAAATTCTATGTGTGACCAGTTTCTCGAGCAATAAAAGTCGAGTTCTTTCTACCTCTTTTGCCTTATTTTGAGTAGTGCTTTTTAATCTTTCGACTATGATTTTAAAACACCCGCTTTCTTTACACTGGCCAAAAAGCGAAAACGTCATCCGGTGAAACTTCTCCTCTCTGCATGTGGTTACGCCCACTAGAAGGAATTTCCTAGCATCGACTCGTTACTCATTTTTACGCCAATACAAAGAGCTCGGGTTTTATCTAGTCGTAATGTTCTCAAAGCCAACTCTCTCAATCTTAGTCTATTTTTTCAAGAAATTCAAAAATATTCTAAATAGAGTGCACTTTCTTACATTTGTTCGACCACCTTTGGTGTACTCGATTTGTTTTAATCGGTCAAGGAAGAGACACACCTAGTCGAAGTCTTTCCTCTCTGCATGTGGTCACCGCCACTAGAAGGAAACTTCCTAGTGTCGCTCGCCTCCTACTTTTGCTCTTTGGAAGAGACTTATCAAGTCCACCAAAAAGGACGAGCGAATGACTAAAGTCCTCTAAGGCGTTTGTTTAACTCAAGTTCTTTGTTCTTGGTTTGATTAAACTAGTCGGAGATGGGAACATCACCTAGTCGAAGCCTTTCCTCCTGCAGACGTGGTCACCGCCCACTAGAAGGAACTTCCTAGTGTCGAGTCGTTTCTATTCTTTTCGATCGATGCTTGACAACCGTAATAAAAGCTATAAGTTAAATAAACCTCTCTTTGTTTTGAAACCCCATTTTTAAAACACTATTTATTTAGATTGTCTAAACAATCTAAGCAAATAGTCGGGGGCTAGGATAAAGTTATTAATTTGACTTCAACTCTTAGTCTTTCATTCGTTTATTATCTTTTGAGTTACTAACTACTCGACAAGATGATTTTCGTGAAATAAAGCGGATCATATATTACTCATCAACAAAATTGTCCTGCCTTACAAGGTAGTTACAAGATTACTCAAGGGAGAGCCTAGCCGCATTTCCTCATACCTTTTACCAATCGATTGCATTTCCTCAATCGACGACTTGCCTCTCGATTCGGACGATCGAAGTCGGCTTCGATTGGTTTAACATTAAGGCGGGGGTCTTGAGCTTTAAGTTTCATGAAAGCGTAACTTCATGCAGCCTTCATTGCCTCCCTTATTGATTGACAGATTAGTCTTGAGTGGTCACCATTTCTTGCAATTTTCCGACTTGTTCCCCAATGGTACTTGTGTGGCAAACTATGGTATCTTCTCGAGGAGTTTTTCCTCGAATGTAGCTCACTAAGCACATTGTTCGAGAGTGATGTTGCCTTGAAGACTAGTCTTCATCGACTCCATCTCTGTTGGGTACAAGTCGAAACCTCATAAGCTTTTGTTTTCGACCACTTGTTACGAAAAGAATAATATCGGTCAAACAAAAATATACTTCTAGAGGAAGATAACACAAAGATAATTATAGGTAAAAGCTTTTTCTTACCTACTAATTGAGAATCAATTTCTTGACCTCTTCTCGATGGGAAGCAGCGGTTTCACATGCTTTTGCTCCCATGCTCGATGTCCTCGCATTCATCTTAGCAATGCGACGGACTCATTGCGATTAAGGTCTTTGCTTGGATTTGACCTCGAGGTTTCTCAATTGGGCGACAATTTACGAACAAGAAATTGGCATTAGAAAAGGAAAATACTCAAAAGGATAACGGTAAAGATTTACTTACATTAATCGAGTTCTAAAACCCTCGAGTTCTTGATCCTTATTCGCGGTGATGCGGCAAAACTCTGAATGACCAAAGCTTTTTCTTGAACTTGATGCGGAGCTTCCGCATCTCTTTTTCTTTATCCGGAGAAGAAAGGAGAGTCGGGTAAAGGTTAAAGATCAAAAGCGATCTTAAGTTGAGAACTTCTTTGTTTATTTTTTCTGCAATCTTTTAGATCTGAGAGCAGTCTCTCGAAGTCTATCAGGAGGACTAATACTTCGTTCCTTAGCCTCCTCGACTCTTCTTTTCATAGTCGAGTGAGTCGATAAGGTCTTCGTATCACCGCTTTAACCTACAAAGAGCGAGGCGAAGATAAACATCGTAGAATAGTTGTAAGTACTTCTACAACTACCGACCTAGTCGTAAGTTTTCTACGACTACGATATGGTTGTAAGTCTTTCTCGACCACTACACAGTTGTAAGTAGTAAGTAAGCTTTTTACGACTAGTACTTTGTCATGAGTTTCTTCCATGACTATTCTCGTAAAACATTATCACGAGTATTTAAGTCAAAAACAACTATGAATGATAAGTGACTTACCACCTCTCCGCCTCTGCAAGAGTAGTTCTTTCTCTGTCTTAGCTCTAAAAGTTGTCGATGATACTCACCAAACAAACAATTTGCTCGAGCTTTACGCAAAAGAGAATAGTGAGAAGAGAGGAAAGCCACATATACAAGTATTTGAAGATACTTACATTCATAGTCGTCCTAGCAAACATTGAATATACAAGGTCAGGGTTTTGCGGCTTATCCATCCTCGCGACCTTGTCCCACCACACCTTCTCGGCGCTCGTTATCAAAAGTATTCTCTGTATTGGGAATATCTTTGGGATGGGGACTCGATCCACGAGATCTATGTGCGGCAGACCCTCTGACGAGGCGGCCCAAAGAAGTCACCACGAGTTGAAATTTTCTCCTTCGGTTACGTGATTTCTCTTTGGGTAGGGAAGGAACGCCTCCTCGATTTCCTTCCCGGGCGGTGCGCAGTGGTCACCACCTTGACGGAGAGGCTTCCACAGTGCCTCTGTTGTTTCTACAATCTCGATGGTCGTGGCGGCCACCTCAACAAGATGTACCGCTACTTCAAGGGTCGTGAGTTCGACCTCGCAGATGTGGAAGTCACTCAGGAGTCTCGACTTCATCGACCACAGGGCCAAGGGTGATGCTTGACCACCTCCATTGATACCTCTCCGGTGAATGAAGGGATAGCAATGGACTTCTCGTGAAGCATTCGGAAATTTGAAGGAGTCGGTGAAAATAAAGAAAAACAAATCAGTCGTGAAAAGAAAAGGTAAATGTCGTTCTTACACTTTAGTACATTTCACATACCTGCACTCCTGGTCTTAACCGGGAATTTTGGAGCAATCCTCCCTACGGAGGACCTCTTCTTCTCCACGACCACGTCTGGTGAGGTTCAATAATTGGCTCACCTCGACCACGTGCGGTCGTAGAGTTTGAAACGAGGATCGGGCTCTGTTTTCTGATCCTCTGGATGGGCGAGATCGGTCTCGACCATTCCAAAAGCGACCTTGCCCTCGATTGCGAGTTGTCTTGATGCGACATCGTCCTTCATAAAGACATAAAATCTTTCCGCTTCTCCTTTCCGGTTGCTTAATAAAACTAGGAGTGGCACCGATGCGAAGATTAGTGTCATAATAGAAGGGTACCTTAGCCTTGCGTGGTTTGCGCTTAAGAGGTTCATTACTTCAACCTCCTCGGCCGGCGGTGCGGCCTCGGCGGATACAACTACAACCGCCGTAGGCTTTGTAGAGGTGCGGTCGAAAGACCGAACTCGAGCTTGCTCCCCTTATCGGCGATTTTACAAGTCGGCGTCTCTTGAGGAGGAGCCGAGCCTTTGTCTTTCGACAACCCGGCGCCAATAATCATCGAGCGACTTCTTCGTCGTCTGGCGATTTTCCATGCCTACTTTACGTAAAGCAAAAGCGGAAAAGAAGAATCACTAATTAGTCGTAAGTTTTTCTACGACTAGTACCAAGTCGTAAGTTTTTCTCGACTTTTTCTTGATCGTAAGATATTCTCGATCACCATTAGTCGTAAGTATCTTCTCGACTATAAAGTCCTAAAGAAAAAAATCAGATTTTGATTACCTTTAGGCGCTCTATCCTTTCATCTGCGGACAAAGCCGCAATGACTTGAGGAACCACCCCTCGGGTGGAGGAGACTTCTCACGATGAGTCGACTGAGTCAACCTCGGCTGTGAAGATCTGTATAAACAGATAAAAATATTAGACAAGGTTGAGAAAGACCAAGCGGAGAGCTAAGTCGACAATTGCTTACCCTCCTCGTAGTCTCGGTGGGGTCTCCTCTTCCCGAGTACCTCCACATAGGAGATGCTCGTTTCTTGAGAGGACTAATTCGGCGTGTGATGAAATCCTTCACCACATGCCATCCGTCGACCCTTCTTCCTTCAAGTCTTTAATAGCTTGAATATAAGGGCTAATCCTACTGATATCTTCGAGGTTGAGTCCATGAAGATTTCTTTCAGCAGACCTTCCCGAAAGAAAGGTGTCTTGAGGTGACCTTCGGTGAACCACCTCTTCCTCCAACCCGCCACGAAGACCGGTGAAACTCAATGTACTCCTTCGACTTGAGTCGTGGAGCTTGCATCGCAGCTTCCGGCGATTCCGGTTTGTCGAGCCATCCCATAATAATATTGAAACAAATCGAGATCCGCCTAATCCCGAGTAAGCCTCGCATGCATACACGAACACGCTCAACATGGTAATGGAATTGGGACCTAAGTTCACGGTTCCACCCCAAAGTGTTCGAGTACTCTTTGAAGAAAGGGGTGGGGCGAGCAATCGAAGGCCGCACTCAATACGCTTGGAAGACGAGGATTTGCCCATTTTCCCCGATGGCGATCTTGCCCGATAGCCGGAATCCACTTCACGAGCCTTCTCGGAATCTTCCAAAGATCGACCAAAATCTTGATCTTAGTCGCATCCATCTCCGATTCCTCCCATTCGAAACTCTCTTGGCCATTTCGCCGAAAGCAAGAAGTTTTTAATTGGGTTAGCGGCGAGAAGATGAAACCTAGTCGAGGATGGAGAAAGCAAGAGCTCGAAGAACATCGGAGTGATTTGGGGAAAAGTAAAATCCAAGTCTACCTCCGGTAAGTTTTTATAACAAGACGATCTCCGCCGCTTGGAAACCGTCTCGGCTATAGGTCTATGATAGATGGTTGTACCGCCGGGAACCGCTTCATCGGACAAGTCTATGAGAGCGGTTGCAATTCCCGGATGGTCCGTTCGAGAAAAAGTAGGTGCGTATTGTCACCTCTAAGCAAAATTACATTCTTGACCAAGTCTTTCTAGTGAAGGAAGTATCAATCGGAAGAGCTTTTTCTCCGATTCCCTACCACGACCACCGGGCGGTCGTAGGGGTTTTATGACTTTTGATAGTCGTAAGCAACCTTCTGACCAAGCAAATTCTGGTCAAGCAACACTCAAATGTCGAAGAGTTTTCCTTCGACTATCATTCTACGACATTCTCATGGTCGTAAGTCCATTCTGAAACCTTTATCAAGTAAGTTACTTTCACTTGAAGTGGGGGGCTAGATGGCGAGGATCTAATAATCCTCATTTTATCTTTTATCTATAATTCTTATTATGGGTAAATATGATGTCACATAGTCCCAGGTACCCTTATCTATAAGGGAGAAGCCCAACAAGTGATTGTAAGTTCTTCTACAATCACCCCCATAGTCGTAAGTCTTGCTACGACTATATCATGGTCGTAAGTCCTTCTGCGACCACTACATGGTCGTAAGTCCTTCTCACGATTTGCACGGTCGTAAGTCCTTTTACATGCTCGCTACCGGTCGTAAGTTCTTCTACGACCGGGTAAACTTCACCACCTTATAATCAAACCTACAGGTAGTGGGTCCAATTGATTAAGGAATCCGAGCGGTCTACACGCACTATTATTCCGCTTATTAATGGTGTGTAACTACCCCATTATCTCTGGAAGATAATTGCCAGACGGCGTGAAGAAGCCAAGGCGTCGGTAATTACTGCCATCATGCGCCCGTTACTGGATTAATTAGGCGCATCTCCCGCGGGACAAAACGACTACTTCTTCACGACTATATAAGGGCATCAATCAGAGAGATGAGGAGAGAGGAGCTAGTCAAGTGGAGGAGCTAGTCAAGTAGAAACACAAGTGCTTTTCTCTGTAAGAGTCTTAGTCTTTTACTTGATCATCAAGAATACCATACACACAGGATTAGGGTTATTATTCTCTCCGGAGAAGGTCTGAACCTGTCTAAACACCCCGTGTCAATCCACTCTGCGTGATCTCATCCCTAGGAGACCCCCCGAATCAAACAATCTTTACGTAAGATCGGTTCTAATACACCGACAATTAGTTAATTGATAAAATAATTTAAACAATCTTCCACTAGTGTTTAAAAACTAAGATGCAAGAACTTAAAATACAAAGTCATGGGAATGGAACTTAAAGCTATTCAAAGATAATTTTCACGCCCTCACTATTTTACTCTAGAGACCTGAATTGTTAACTTGCAGATCCTACCAAATATTTATGGTTCAAATAACAACCCTCTTATATTTATCGCTAGATCTAAAATCATTAATGATAATTAAAAATAATCAGTGTAAGAATAAGCTCAGCAAAAATAACTAGTAACATCTCCATACCCCCAAAAAAATCATGAAGACCTTTAAAATGGTGATTTAATAATCAAGGAAAATCATTTGAAATTCAAGTCTCTAATATTTATCTCAATCATAACATATTTATCGATATATACATGCTCATCCTTGTATAAGTGGCAAATAAGTTAAAGATGTAGTAATTAACCAATATCCTCTGCCATCTAATTTAAAATTGCAAACTTAAATTTGAAGTCTTACTAAAAATATAATCTTTCCCAAATATCAGTCATCCTATGTTTATCTCGGGATTTAAATCGCCAATGGTATTTAAGAACAATTAATGTATCAACAAGTCAAGGTCAAGCCATGACATTCCCCAATCGGCGATATCTTGTCATCTTCCAAATCCGAAGTGGAATATCCCTACAAATATTCCTTCTACATTGATCCATCCATATTTTCCCTCCTGACAGAGTTTCTTCGTTGTTTCCCCTTTTCGCTCAAATATCGTTTGACCTTGTCAAACATCCCGCTTTCGCTAAATATTCGCATTTCTCAATCATAGCAAAACTTAAATAAGCTCAATTGAATTTATTTAAACTTTTAAATTTCCTTGGATTTATTTGGTTTTTCGATCGATTATCGTATAATTAGATGTTGAAGTCCCGAAGAAATAACGACTCGAGCGGGATCAAGATCCAGATAAAGACGAAGACCAAGAATTCAAGACCACTAACTGAGAAGGCATGGAGTAAGATCAAGGCCGTGGTAAATTAGCCCAGGCGAGTTAATACTTTGGTCATTTTGAGCCTACATTTTATGCAAATTATATTATTTTAAAATAGCAAATTACATGCATAATTCCTTATGCAAATGTATGTCAAATCCTTAAGGTTTAGTTATATACTTACTTGGTAATTAACTATTAATATACCATCATTGACAATTTGAATTCCTTAATCCTAATCACCCTAGATATCCATGCTAGTCATCATCTTTTAATTATGTAAGTGGTTTTGGGTAGTCATTGTGGGTAAATAACTGAAATGTTGAGATAATATATTTTGCTCCCCAAAAACCCTATTAAATTTCTATTACCTCGTCTAGGCGGATGGCATGATGGTGGGTGCTGATGCAGCACGAGAGTGGTTGGAATGTGGTATGAACCGGCCAGATGACCCTAAGTACTTAATTTTGTCATGACCTCCCATTGTAAAACAAGTACAACCACAAGTCTGTAAAGTCTAACTTGGCTTGGTAAATTTATTGGACCCTAAAAGTCATCTCGCTGGTGGTGGAGTGAGGTAGTGCAAGTGTGGGATATGTCCCGCCTTGAATGGGACACCGAAGGTGAAGTTGCCAGCTGTGCTAGTCGTTGTGGAACGTCGTAGTCCATCTACGCTAGTGCTGTGGTAAACATCCCACACAACTTATGGGATCCACCGCAAGTGGGAGCGGCCCATATGGGTGAGATGACAGAAGGGGCGAGATAATTTGAAAGGTTACTGTGATGATATCTCAACTACATGACCAAGAAATCATGTGGAGCAACGAGCTGATTGTCTCTTATGGGTACAGTGTACAACATCTGTATAGTATAAATTGTTTAAACAAAACAGTTGTGCCTACGGTCAAAGGGGGACATGAGAACTTACTAGAGTTAGTTCTATTTATAAAACTTTATGGGTGGGATGAATAATGTGTCAGGCACACCTAGCCTGTAATTTGGATTTTTTTCCTGGGTCGTCGTACCTAGTGATGTTAATAAGTGGAGGTGACTCCAATAAAAAATAAGCATAAGGTGGAGGTAACCTTCGCTATTATAAATATTGCATAATATCTCTTTAATAAAATGAGATTTGATTAAATTACTAAGTCATATGAATTTCTAAATAATGTAATTGAAAATATTGCTTTTAGCAAATAAAAGAACCCGAGCCATCCTTGTTAAAGCCTTACATGTATATTATTGCATTCTGTGTGTTGGTTCACGAGCACGGTTGTTTGTGCCTATCCTCGCTCTTTCCCCCAAACATCAGAAGAAGGAAATCAAGGACACTACGCGTAATTCGAGGATCCAAATGTCGATGGCCAAGAGCTAGGTCGCTAACCCTAGTTGGCTACCTGTGGGCGTGCCCTGAGAGTCCCACCTCTATGAAGTTTTATGTTTCTGCTGCTGTATTTTAATGATTTCGGCTTAATCGACCCATGAGTAAGTCCACTATTATATTTATGCTTGTGCATGATGTGTTTTTGATGTTCAATAATGTAACTGTGAGCCCTACCTACTGATCTAGGGAGTAGTACGGTGGAATCATAGAGGATTCTGAATTGATAAAATCCAGGTCCGACACGGGATCTTTAGGCCCAACTTCCAAGGCAGCATATCTGGTGGACAAGAGCACATATGTGCACATGTGGACATAAGCGATTCGAGGCATCCATCACCAAAGCAGCAGCGCGGGGTGAGAGAGCCTCCCACTCGAGTCCACTTTGCGGAACCCCCCGTGCAAACCAACGTAGACTTCAATTCACCCCGCCCTGATCCCCAATCCCTCTCGATCCCCAATTCCTCTCGCCCTCGTCCCAAGTTGCCCAAGGCGACCATGGCGGCGCTGCTCCTCTAGCCTTTGAGTGCCTCTCCGCCGCGTGTGGCCGCCTCCCACTTGTGCTCCGTGCTCCTCAGCCTCCCAATAACTCTCCCACCAGGGCTCCCCTCCCCTAAATCGAGTCTAGGGTTAGGCCCTGTGCTACACCTCGATAAACAGGCGACCCTCTTTGTCTCCGTCCTTGAGGGCCGCTCCCCTGTGCATTGCCACACCATGGAGAAGAAGAAAGCTCGCATGGAGGCGCACTCCGAGTGATCAGCGACAGCGCCTAGCGGTGGGCTACCTCTCGTGTCATGCCCAAAGTGCCATGCGAAGATGATCTCGGCCATGTCCGGGAGCTCGAAGAATCGAGGAAAAGAGTACTACAAATACCCTAAAAACGACGGTGTAAGAAACTCCCTTTGATTTGATTTTGATGTTGAAATTTGGTTTTTTGTATTACCGGCCAGCTGCACTTTTTGCATTTTGATGATGAAATTGGATGCTTTATTGTGGTCCAGATGTATTCCAGTGAGGTGCGACACTTTCATGTAGAAAGAACAATACGTGAGCCATTTGAGTGAGATGCATTTGGTGGAACATGAGAGAAAAGATGATTCTCCTGTGAAGTTGAGGAATGGAAAAGGAAATGGTTTTCCATGTCGACCACCGTGTATTAGAACATTTAGCTATGATGAAAACATCATTGGACCAGATTAACAAGTCAATTAAGAAATCGACTGTTGCAGATGAAAAGTTTAAAATGGTTGCTGTTGCTTTTTTATCCTTGCTGGTAGGAATTTGCATAGGGAAGATTGGCAACTGACTTTGTAATTTTGTTATGTAGTATTCTTATGTAATGTAATATGTTGTTTGGCAACTGACTTATGTAACCAGATCTAGGAAGATTGGCAACTGACTTATGTTTTGAGCACTGCATGGTTGTGTGTTGCTGCAATCTGTGTTGCTGAGAGTACTACAAATTCTGATTGATAAATTTGCTCTGCAATTCAGTATTAAAACTCAAAAAATGCAGCATCCAAAACTCACATCTAGAACTAGAAGTTGTAATATGCTCTATGTTGTTGTAATCTGTTGTATAATTCAGAGCTGCAAAAATGGTGTAGATCACACAGAACTACAGAAATGGCTGGACGGATATCTGATTCCAGATATAAGGGCAATGAGATGCACATTCAGAGATAAACATGCTGCAGAACTCAAAAAATATTGCATCCAGAACTCACATCAGAACTCAAAAAAAATTGTAGCTCACATAGAATTTGCACACATCAACAGAATTTCTGATTGTCAGCCATTTGCATACATAAACAGAATCAGACAAAATCAGTACAACATTTGCATACAGAATATGAACACCATTTGCATACAGAAACAGAATCAGTACAACATTTGCATACAGAATTTGAACACCATTTGCATACAGAAACAAAATCAGCCATTTAAGTGCATTATATTTTGAAGATTCAGTATAGCATCATAATAAGACATTTCAGTGCATGATATTTTGAAGATTTCTGACAGGAACAGAATCAAACATTGTGCAACACATTAAGATAATTCATAAAACAAAATTACATTACATGCCAAATTGTGCAGAACCAACAGTAACCACATGTGAAGTGAAAGAAATTAAAATACTTCATTACATTACTATTTTGCTTGTTTCCTTAAAGGGTTGTTGCGGCTGTCATGGGTGCTGATCTTATTGTAGGTCCTACACATCCGAGCTACCTTTCCCTTGGACTTCTTCTTCTTGCTCTCCCTAGGCCGATTTCTCTTGCATTTCCCTCTAGTGAGATTGTCAGTTGGGGCAATATATCGATTTGATCAGGGAGGCTGTAACACTCTGACTATTCGGAAGCCAAGATGCTACCTAATGAACTAACATACAACCAAATTACGGAAGAATTTAAACTGAATCTCTTCTAAGCATATGTAGGGACCACTTTAATAGCAACATGGCAGGAATAAAGACTGAATTCATCAAACATAATCAAGGAATAATTAAAGTGAACCACTAGCATCATTTAACAAGAAAAAACCTAACAGAAAGGGAAATATCATGCAATAGTAAACTTATTTGTTACAGTTCCTCGGTTAACAAATGAAAGACATAAGCGACATTACTAATGAGAGTAAATTTTAGTGAACTGTGTGAAACGTGCTGCTCTACTCCCTCCCAACAGAGTCATCATCAATGATCACCTAAATAAATACAGAAAACAAGAATGAGTCGAAACTCAGCAAGTACAGTAAACAATTGAACATACAAGGTTATAAACAAGTCTATCTCAATACAAAATCTGAACTTATCTCGAAACACTTATGAGTATGAATGGAATGAATGGATGCATTGAAAGGAAAGGGCTGTACACATGCTCATACCGGTATAGCGAGTGACACACCCGTTGGTGCTCACTTAAGTCTGTACTTAACAAAGTCAGGGGATCCAATCACCGTATGAAGAACGTTTCATACGGGTGTCCAAAATTGCCCACATTGCAATGGTGGGTCTTACGTGCCCATACTGAAATTGATGGGTCTTAACAATTCCACTCCCGTGGACGGAACACGAACAATGCAAGAATTGAATGACTATATGCAATGAGTGTCACCTCTTTCATTCACATGGATTATCAACTAAGAACGAATAAATATCATGAAGTTTCAATCATGGATCATAGAAATAACATCGTATAAAAAACATTCTGCTGTAAAACATGAAGTACGAACATGGATCATAGAACTAACATCGCATCAAAAACATTCAACTGTAAAATATGAGGTATGAACAGGGATCATAGAAGTAACATCGCATCAATAACATTCAACAGAAATCATCATGTCTTAACACATTGTACTTGCCTTCTGCGATGTGACGTGCTAGAAGGCAACGAAGGTGCTCCTACACTCGCCGTCTACCCGAATGTGTATAAAAATAATAACACAAGGTAAGACAATGCTACCGGTGGTCTACCATACCCCATTGACTACCCAATACAACAAATAGATCTGAACTGAAAACATACAATTCACCCATTTAAAATAATTCTGGATAGCGACACGGAAAAATTCATAATTAAAGATCTGGAACTCGGAATGACATGAATCCAGTGCCCAATGAAACTTAACGAGCGGACCTACAAAACACTCGTTGACCAGACTTCCTAATTCTACCCAAAAATTTGAGTAAACAGCAGTTGAAAATGTCTGACAGACATCTGTCCAGACAATCAGAACAGAAGTGAAGAATATAATATAACTTTTACTCTATGAGTCCAATTTCAGTGTTATTTATCAATCTGGAAAGATAATCAAATTATCTACAGAAAACTTTTTGGGTGACAAGTCTGAATCTGACCCTAAATAATTTATATTTCACAAAACAACTAAACTGGTAGTACTCATCAGGGTTCTCAGGACAGTACTAAGGAATTTATCATAACTTTTAAACCACAGATCGGATTTTGGTGATCTTGGTGGCTATGGAAATTTAACAACCGTGGTTACAATTCTCTAGCAGGGAAGAACCTCCAGATCGGCCTCTAACAGGTCGAAACAGACCGCGCAGCATACTGGACATTTTCTAAAATCTATATTACAGCACGCAGGTTCAATCCCAATCATCTATTTCTCCTCCAAACATTATCAAACAACGAGTTAGATCCTTCGTTACCCTTTAAGACCCGCAGGGAGACATTGATCCACCTCCCGAAGAACTTCCTCTCTTCTCTTCTTCCTCCCTTCAATGGCCGAACATGTGCTCTCCTCCTTCTCTTGTCCTCGCGAAGGCCGTCAACGGGTGTGCAGCAACAAGGGCAAGGAGGAGCAGCACCAATGGCGGGGAGGAGCAGCACCAGGTGCAGCAGGGGAGGCTCCAAGGGCAGGGAGGAGGTGGTGGCCGGTTGGAGATGGGGAGGGGGTGTGTGGCGGCTTGGGGAGGGGAGTGGGGAGAGATGGGAGAGGCTAGGGTTTGGGGGGAGGAAACCCCTCCTTGGCCAGCCCCCCCTCATGGGCCCCTCCTGGGCTGCGGCCCAGGCCCAGGTTGCCGAAAGTTCACTAAAAACCCCCCACCGATCCAGGAAATTCCAGTTCTTATTTGTCTTTTCCCTCCTTGGCTCCTTTTCTAATTACCCGATCCAATTCCGGGGTATTACATTCTACCCCCTTAACAGGATTCGACCTCGAATCTACACACCAACCTACTCGTAAGGAAATTGCGACTAGAAGTTATCAAAGATAGCCACGTACCAGAAACGAACAGGTCTGGATACTGCTTGCGGAGGTGGGACTCTAGCTCCCAAGTGGCCTATCTCTTAGCCGGACCTAATACTCAACCTGGCAATTTCAGGTACATTCATTAGAAAAGAACCGAAGGTAAGACCCTACTCGATGGTCAACATCTTTATTGACAACCCAAGCTTGGAATTGCACAGATACTCACTTAACACCTGGATACGCCAAACGACGCGTACTTCGCATATGGACCCGAGACGGTCAAAACGATATGCCAACTTCCTACTTTGTGCAACTGTCGGAAACGAAGAGAATCCAACTGGAAATAGAGAGTCCTCATCGCATCCACGCACTGCTAACTCTCCACCAAAAAGGTTAAATCCCAAATTTGATAATTCATAACGAAAACAAATTCATTTTCTAAATAGGCAGTTTACGAATGAACACCACGACAGCCAAAGGAGAAATCGCTCGAATGCCCAAACCAAATACTTCTTTTGGTTTGTCTGAATTGGACAGAATCAAACATGCCAACACAGCGCCAACTCAAATTTCGGAAGACACCAGTCAACAACACAAAACTCAAACGAGAATCAAGAAAACGCTTCACTATACGAGGAAACATCTTTTTTCTCAGTTTCTATTTTAGGAATAAAACTTCTCTCGAACCTTAGAATTCGAATTCATCGCATATCACATAAGCTTAAACCTCTTAATTAAACATCCTCAAATTACGCTCAAACTGAAATTCATCATCCACACCATTGTGGAGGGTCTTTATTGAATCCACCGAATAGCCTAGAACACTCATTCTACTAACAAAATTAATCTGATAGAAGGCACCCAAAGCATCACAAAATAGTTCCCACGCAATCATATTACCTCAAATTTTCAAGAACAACAACTCAAAATACTTAGTACGCACGTTTATGCACTACATCAGAAGTGGTCTATCAACTATCATTCCACTGCTCAGGAAACTTCATTATTCCACTTTCTCTACACACAATCATTGTGTGACCAAAGGTCTAGCCTAAAAATGCAAAGCCTAGATTTAACCTCCAAGACCTCTATAATAAATTTCTTTTATACCAGATAGGGAAATCATCGTATTAAATCTCTAACATTCCCACAATTCTAACATACTCACTCATTGACATCATCAGAAATCACACACACTATCTCACAATGCTATCCAATTGCGTTACTCTATAAAATTAATCAAGGTTTCCCTACCTTCGATAATCCCCAACCTTTCATCATGAACTGAAGTTCTGAAATTTCACTATACCATAGGTTCTACTCAGTTGTAACACTATTCGGATTTACTTTAAAGCCAAACATTCCATGTGAATTAATTTCCCTCCAAGAGGTACAGATCAGAACCAATTCATCTTCTACTACTCCTCCAATAGTTCGGTAGCAAAATCTCACCACTACCATTACTTAACCACTACCAAACAGTTGCCAATTTATACTATGCAAAACTTTGCAACATAAACCTGTTGATTTCTTCTCAAAAGAAAGCGGCAAACAAGAACAAGTTCCGTCACACAGGAAAACGTTGCTCCTCACAGCGAGCACGAAACGAAAAGAAATAATATGGTAACGAGGATCTTGGAAAAACAAAAGTTGAGTTCACGGTTAAGGGCACACATCCCTCAAAATGGAATAGCAAATAACAGCAGATAAAAAAAAAGGCATTGCGATTGAAACTCGACATCTCTTGAGCGGAAAGAGCAGAAAATTTAGGAACGATTCAAATAACAACAAGTTACAAACTTGACTCAAATTATCAAATAATCCTATTGCACTATTTCCTATAACACTGAAATTAATCTTTTGACTAACAACTCTTTGCCACAACGAACAAGATAAGGTCTTTAGACCAAACCAAAAGATCAAACTATGAATCAATAGAATTCTTCAACACGTCATATTTGCTCAGGACAGTTCAACTGCACAAGAAACATGAAATCCAAATGATATCAGCCACCAAACTTGAAAACCGTCCCAAAAGGAATATGTAATACCCCGAAGGTGTTTGACTTATTAGAAGAAGTTTCGGAAGAGGGAGCTAATCGAAAAACCAGAATCATCTTTTCACCGGGGGGTTTTCTGTGATTTCACGGCAACTGGGCTCGGCCACGGCCCAGATGGGCCCATGTGGTGGCCGGCCATAAGAGGGGGTTCCCACCCCCAAACCCTAAACTCCACATTTCTCTCCCCCTCCGCCCTTTGGAGCCGCCGCCCCCCCTTCTCCCTTGCTGTGCACCGCCTTGTACGTCGATTTTGGGTAAGATGCATTCGTTTTCTGTCCTCTCCATCTCTTAGAAAGTTGTAGCTATTGTTCTTAGATTTCCACAGCCACCAAGATCACGTGATTCCGCTTTACGGTTTAGGAGATATGATTTTTTTAGTGCGCGCTGTTCTGTCTGTCTGACGAGAAGGATCTGTCGGCTTGATCCTAGGTTTTGATTTAGTTAGAGGTATTTCCAGAACCTCCACCCAAATAAGTTATTGTAGCCCTTTAAATTATATTTCAAATATGATAAAGATCATCTCCATTGGATCTGTATAATGAAAGTTATGATATTTGCTTTACCACTGTTCTGAATTCTGGGAAGAAAAATGTTAGTGTTTTCATCTATTGTTTAGACTACTGTAGAGGCCGAATCTGGGGTTTTTCCCTTCTAGAGTTTTATTCCTGAGAACGTTAGATTTCGTTTGGCACCGAGATCAGGAAAATCCGATCTGTAGTTTGGGAGATATGAATTTTTGGTTACAAACTGTCCGGTCTGTCTGAAAACTGAGGTCTGTAGGTTTGTCCCTCGGTTTTGTTCAAATTAGGGGACGAATCAGAACCTTCACCCAACTAAGTTATTTTAGCCCTTAAAATTATCTTTCCAAGCTGATAAGAATCATTCTCATTGGATCAATAGGGTGAAAGTTACGCCATTTTCTTTATCTCTGATCTGTATTCTGGACAGACGTAGATGGGTTGTGTTTAGCTGTTAATTAGCCCTCTGTTTTGGCCGAATCAGGGGATTCCGCCAACTAATGTTTTGTAGCCTGATCTGTTAAGATTCAGCGAGTACTGGTTTCAGGTCTTTTGGAGTTACAGATAATTAATGGTGATTTTTCTAGTATCGCTGCCAGTTTAGCGTGTCGGATCATTGGGTAAACTTGGTAAAATTGATCACGTTGTTTGTGTGGGAGAGATAGAGGGGATGGAAGGGCTCTTGTAGCAATGTCATACCTTGTTATTCTTATTTCGATTATACATTTGTGTAGGCGGTGAGGCGGTGAGTGGAGGGACATCTTCGTGTCCTCCTATTACGTCACATCGCGGAAGGCAAGTACCCTATGCTGTTTGGTGATGTTTCCAATTGTTTGCTTGATGTTGGGATAAATTGTGAATGCCTTTTCTATCCATCCTGATGTTTATTTCATTTCAAGAAGATGATTCTTGTGATTAAAGAATTAGCATTCATTTCGCTTGTTGCATTCCATTACATGCAACTAACTTGTGTGGCATTCTTGATATATTATGTTGTGTGGGAATGCATACTCATACTTGTTTACACATGTTGTTGAATGCCATGTGTCTTTTCCACTAATGTGTGATATTCATTCATACCATGAGAAATCATCATGTTCATTCATAAAATTCATTATGACCACTAAGTGTATTCTTTTGGTAAGTCCCATCAATTCCAAGATGGGCATTTGAAAGACCCATCAATTCCAAAGATGGGCATTTGAAAACCCACCATTCCAATGTGGGTAGTGTTGACCACCATTCCAATGTGGCAACTTGGACACCGTGTGAAACGTTCTTCATACGGTGATTGGGTCCCCGTGCTTTGTGAAGTACGGGCTTAAGTGAACACCGACGGTGTATCACTCGCTATACCAGATATGCAATGAAAAGTCCATACCTTCAATGCATTCTTACATTTCATCCATTCATGTATTCATTCCATACATACATGTATGTGTTCCAATAATTGTTCGTAATTCAACCGAATTGTGTTGTCCACTCCATGCTTGATTATTCTTGTTTAGTACTTGCCGAGTCTTGACTCACCCTTGCTTTGTATGTTTTAATTAGGTAATTGAGGAGGACGACAAGATGATTTAAGGGGTATTTGGCACACTACACTTCACTTTTATCCAACCGAATAATTATTATTACCTTTCACTCAAGCCAACTTGTTAAATAAATTTCCAGATTTGTAATAATCCAACTTTGGTATTGCTTGACTTTTCGTGGTATTATATCTGTTTATCCATTCTTTTCCATGAATCTGGAGATCGTTTATTGTCATTCTTTAGAAATTATTGTTGATTGAATCTGTATAATCCAGCTTTAATGCTATTCTTAGTAGTTTGATAGTTTTGTGTGACATCTTGGCTTCCGAATAGCCAGGGTGTTACAGAATAACCTAGAGTTGGCTATTCTAAACCTCTTTGGTATTCAAAAGATTTCCAAAAGGTCAACCTAGCAAAAGTTATTTGATTTCGAAACTCATCCAAAATACAATCTATCACTTAAGTGAGTTTTGCTATTTAAGCCAAATTTATTCACATAAATAGGTCCACAATGGTATTCATGACTCATACATGAAATTGGATGATTTAAATTCCTTCATAGACTTAGTTTTGCTAATTTGAAGAAGTTTCATCAAAATAAATTTCATTTACAAAAACAAAAACTTTATTCATAAAAACTTTGTTCTTAAATACTCTTTAGTTTCTTCAATGCATAATGATCATGAATAATATTTATTTGAGTGCAAAACTAAGAATAATTTGTATATTTCTCAATTCCAAGTTCTAACCCTGAAGTTCCACAAAAATCAGAACTACCGGTGGCTTAACAAAGGTACGATCGCTTTGCGGTACTACCGGCCATTGAAAGGTTGTACTTCCGCATGTCGGTACTACCACCATTTGCACGTCGGTACTACCGATTACTTTGATAAGACAACCATTTCATTCTATTCGATTTTAAACCTACTTTGGCTGCTTCCTATGGTCAAGTTGATCTTTGTTATATTCGTTAGCTACCCTCAAGTACTTTCTTGACTCCATATGGCATTTTGATTGCATTGTAATATTTTTATCATAAAAATGGTATTATTTCTAAAAGTGGTAGCTTCTCTTGTTCATCTTGACCTCGGTATTAGATTCATCTTTCCATGATATCATCTTATTCCTTCAAAGTGTATCTAATTTTATTCCTTCCTGATCATACTTCTTTTAACCAAGCTTAAGTACACTTCGTGTACAAGTGGATTATCTCTTCCCCTTTTCTCTTTGAATGCTTTCTTTGAGGATCGTTGCGAGAGAAGTTCAAGCACTTTGCAATGTCAAGTATTGTCGACGCATGTTTTCTACAAGAGATGCTTAAAGACTATCATTCAAGTGTGATCCACATGTAGATATTTTTTGTGCTAAATGTCAAAGATGGAGAATTTGGTTGCAAATATTTGTCAAAGGAAAGATGTTCAAGTCATCATGAGTTTTGGATGGATATGTCTCAAAGAGATGACAAAGGAGAAGATAACAAGATGGAAGAGAATCCTTTGTGTCGGATGAGAAGAAAAGAATCCCAAGAGGAACCTTTAAGGGGGAGTTTTTCTCTTTGTGAAAAACTTATTAAATATTTTGTGCTTAAAAAGAGGGTAAAGTATTAGTATTGGGAAAACTATTTTACCTATTTGCCAAAATGATTTATGGATCTTGTGAATGCATTTTTTTTCATTCTCATTTGCTTTATTTGGTTTTTAGTGAGATTGTCAATGATATGCAAGTTTAGCCTTTTTTTAAAGAGTCTCTTTGGTCAAAAGTAAAAAAAAATACTTAAAAGGATCAAATTTGTGAAAAACCAGATAGGAGTACTTAAATGTATATTTCAAATGTTTTCCAAAGATTCTGTATTAAAAATTCCTACTTTGAAAACAAATATCAAATTTGACCTCAAAATGATCTTGTTTTTTATTTAAATGACATATTTTCTTAAATCAAAATCTATTGAGTTTTTGAAAAAGATGTCAATACCAAACTCGAAGGGTTGGCCATTTTGAATATTTCTCTAGTTCAAAGTTTTTAAAAAAGACCAATCGTTGAAAAGTTATATTCATTTGAAGTATAAACTAGTTTTGACACAAAACAACCTATTTTTGCATATAGTGAGGTTAGCTATTTGAGCCGGATTTCTTTGTGTATCTTGGCTTGAAATAGTATTTATAACTCATACAAATCCAAGAAAGTAAAAAAAACTCCATGAAATTCAAATTGGTTTGCATTTTGAACCTTTAATGCAAAATCACTCTCTTTATGTGCTTACAAAGTGTATTTTGCCATATCTTTAGAAAAAAATCATTTTTGACTTTTCTACTCATGGAACAAAAATCATGCCTTCAAAGCTCAATTTGGCATATCTTTTAAATGGAGACTCCTTTTTTTAAAATTCTTCTTGAAAAAGTTTCTTAGGAGTCCAAAGTTTATTTCTGAAAAATTTGAAAGTATTTTGACGTGATTTTAAAATATTTTCACTTTTTCTCACTTTGATCAAATGCTGAAAAATTCAGACTTTTGCATAACTTTATGCAGATTTGTGATTTTTGCATCTCCAAATGGGTTTTTTTTTATTTGAGGAAGGTATAATTATGAAATTTTATCCTCTACAGTTGATCTTCGATGACAAAAAATTTCAGATTTATTGGAACCATTTTAACCAGTTTTTAGCTGTCTTTTGAAGCTTAAATGGAATGTCAAAATCTGAAAAACCTGAAACTTTCAGTTTTTTGAAACATTGTGATTTTATTATATTCAAAATAGTTGACATTTGATTGAGCCTTCAAAAATAAAAAGTGTGTGTATTTATAAGGACTAGCTCCATGATTTATCTCAAATTTTTTCGAGCTTGTTTCCACCTTTTTCCAATGCATTAAGAAATTTAATGCACACATCTCTTTGGATCTTGAGAAAATGAGCATGGTATTTTCATGAAAAATGTTTCTCGAGGATATTTCAAGAAGGAGATTATTTGAATATGCTCCAAATAACATTTCCTTTAGTTAAACTCAAATATGGCATTATTTCAAGTTGTTTTGCTCTTTTCGGCCATAAAAGAGGGGTTTGTGGCCTATGTTTGTTTTCAAAAACTTACTTCAAAAGGGGAAAATATTTTAATGATCACAATAAAATGAATTCAATTTTCATGTTCATTATTTTGCAAAATCTCTATGTTGGCTTTAGATTTGTTTTGTATTTTTGGTGTTTAATGCCAAAAGGGGGAGAATATTTATATGATCAAAATATTTCCACATTTGGATGATTAATATATTCTCTCCTGTGATTTAACCTTATTTCATGCATGTCTTGATAAGGAGCGTCTCATTCATACACATAGTCTTCTATATGCATTGTGTGCACAAGCATGATATTTTCTTATGCGTAATGCTTGAAGCTTTAAATTGCTTAGTGACATGCATGGATATAGTTCAATAACTTAAATTCTTATATTATGATGTTTTATATCCAAATATTTTTATTGATAAAGGATTTGTCATCAATCACCAAAAAATGGGAGATTGAAGAATCTAGATCAGTCATTATGAGTTAATTGAGTATTTTGGTGATTAATAACAAATCTATATGTGAGACTAACACTTTTATTGATATACCTATTGTGTAGTCTTATTTGGATAAAAAGGTGAAAATCATGGATGTATGCACTCGACATCATATTCTTATATCTTGGTGCATTCCTCGGATTCAAAATATAGGTTGAACTCTACTAGAAGTCTAACTTGACTATGTACATATTTTTATTACACATTTATGTATACACACATTTAGGGGGAGTTCACTCTATGTTTTGTGGTTTCATTAGTATTTATCCATATTTCATTATACACATATATTGAGGATCTCTACTTTGAAACATATCCTTTGAGTATATAAAACTTGTGTAGTTCATATATACTCATATCGCTCTATATTCAATTATTTACAATTATATTTTTGGGACTAATGTGTATGTCAAGTTGTTTTAAAGGCTTAATCCCGGATTATGGAAGACAACGTGGAAATGGCAATGCAAAGACAATAGAGGGATCATGGCTAGTGGATTGAAGTTTATTTTATGTCATTTTTGTTATGCATTGCATTTATTTTGCTTCTGGAAAAGTCTTCAGTCAAAGTCGTAGTACCAACGTTATCTTGGCGGTACTACCGTACAGCGGTATGACCGGGAAAGTGGTGTGGTACTATCGCAATCCGGTCAAACCGAAGATTAGTTGGCGGTACGTGTTTTCCAAAGTGACACCTAATTGAAGCTT
The DNA here is from genome assembly GCA_036346395.1 of Hsuehochloa calcarea. NCBI lineage: Eukaryota > Viridiplantae > Streptophyta > Magnoliopsida > Poales > Poaceae > Hsuehochloa > Hsuehochloa calcarea. The sequence continues at coordinate 38,319,343 of CM070597.1, forward strand.
GAGTGCTCCCATGGAAAGCGGTAGTACCAGAGTTCATTTGGCGGAACTAACGCATCGCGGTACGATGCATATTCTGAGTGGAACTATCGCATACTGGAAGTTCCAAATTTTAGTTGGTAGTACGTTATCTCCAGAGAGGGCTAGTTTGGACCTCTAAGGTAAGTGGTAGTACCTCCCTATGTGAACGGAACTACTAGAGAGCAGAACTACCGTATGATCAACGACGGTAGTACCACACCTTTCTGCAATGGCTTGTTAAGAAGCATTTATTGCAGATATATCTTGGTAATTAAAGTGATGAATAGGTTATATTCCAGGGTGATGAAGACTTTGGATTGCATCATGGGTTGATCGTCATCAAGTCAAAGTTCAAGAAAAGGATGCATCATGTGTTGATGTATATCAAGATCTCAAGAGGAGATAATCATGAGTTGATCATCATGTCAAGAGAAAACCCATCATGTGTTGATGGGAGTCAAGTAAAGAATGCATCATGGGTTGATGCATGTCAAGACGATGACTCGGACTTGAAGTGAAGATGTGCGTCATCAAGCTTCAAGAAGGTGTTCAAGGCAAAGGTATGACTAGCTAGGGCTAAGCATATGTTCTTAGTCTTTTACTGGTCTTGGTGTTTGTTTGAAAGACCGGATTGCTAGTATAAGTTGGTCGTACTATTAAGAAGGATCTTGTCTAATAGCCTGAGTCTCATCATATGTTGATAGCTCAATCTTGCTTACTCTAGCTCTCTGTGGTATGATGCTATTATTTACGAATGTGTTTTGCAAATAGCCAAGGCTCATGCATTTAATCCTTGTAGCATGTGACTAAATTTTGCAAATATGTTTTACAAATAGTTGAAGTCCGTGTACCTACTCCTTGTGGTATGATCTAAGTTTGCAAATGTGATTTGCAAATTGTTGGGGTTCATGTATTTTCCCTTGGCATGGTCTAAGATTGCTTGTTGCAATTTCTTTGGACTTAGACCATGGTAGTGGCTCTTCGGAGTAGCGCTTTTTGATTTGATCAAATGTGTTTGATATCAATCAAATGGTGGGTTGTGTAGCCCTTTGAAAAAACTTTCTATAGTGTAGGACCGTAAAGGCGACTAGGGGGGTGAATAGGCGCTTTCTCAAATTTCCCGCCTTAATCAAATTCAACACAAACTTTACTCCTTTAGCTATGAAAGCTAAGAAGATCGATGGCGCCTGAGAGGAAGCCTTGTGCTGAATTCGATAACCCCCTTAACCACAAGACACAAATGTGAAGAATTGATCTCACTGGTCTGATCTGGGCACTGCCGGTCTGACCGGCTACCAAAGGGCGGTCCGACCGATTTAAATCGGTTCGACCGGCCGTTAACAAGCGATCGAATCTCAAGGCGGTCGACGCCCGATATAAATCGGTCCGACCGATTTAGTCCAGAACCGAAACACAATGCCCAAATCCAAAACAAAATTTGGTCCAACTTTTGATTCAACCAATGAAACTTCACCAAATTTGGAGCACACCTCCCTAAGGATATTAGTGACCTATTTCTAGCGACGATCGTTCAGATCCACTTCGTAGAAACGATCTCTTAAGGTTAAACAAAGAAGTGCACAAACCCTAGAAATATGAAAAACTTGATTCAAGACTTGCTTGTTGGGGTTGATGATCTAGATGATTCTAGGAGTATTCCTACACATCAAAGCAAGATAAAATAGGTCAAGAGACCAAGCATAAACACATGAATCAAGGAAGCACCAAATTCATCAAAAGAGAGAAGAACACAAAGGAGACAATCGATCTCTTAAGCAAGCATCACAAGATTGATTGATCCCACAAGATGCTTACAAAACCACTCCCTCAAGGAGGACAAGAGCTCAAACCAAAGAGCACACACAATCTCTCCAAATTCTAGCTTCTCCTCTCCTCTCCTCCAAACCCTAGAAAAGATGAAGGGAGCCAAATAAGTGCTTCAAGGGGTTTTACATCTCCCCCTTTCTATTTATAAGAGAGGCCTAGGGTTTCACTTATGGGACCCACACACACATCAATTTGTTGAAGCAATCACCTGCTTCACCACGTGTAGGTTGATCAACGGCTCTTATCATGTCGGCAAGTCTCTCCTGTCCGAATCTCGTCGGAATCTCCTAGAGACTTGCACCGACTTCGCACCGCCTGATCCAACCAGCTGCACCGAACTACCCGTTCGATCCATCTTGCCCATTCTGCACCATGCTTGAGTCACACGACCTCACCCGGCATCCATGATCGTTCTGGACCTCAGCTCTGCAAGCGTAGTCCCGATCCACCTCACCATTGACGTCGTTGACCTGCAAGCTACCTGCACAACAATAGACAAACAAATCGTCTTCGGGAACAAGTTCTTCACAACTTGACCCACGTTAGTTCCACAATGCAATATGCAACAATAAAGCATTGAAGTTCATACAATAAATACAATCAAAACACATCAATGCCAAAATGGCTAACCTTTAAGTGATCGGCGGTCTGACCGCCCCACACAGCCGGTCCGACCGATTTCAGGCCGGTCCGACCGATTCCATAACGGCGGTCGGACCACCCGAAATGACTTAGCCAAATTTTTATCTTGAAAATCCGAAACCTTCTGGAATTTTCAAATGAATATAACTTTTGACTGGGAGCTCCAAAAATTATGTGACCACATCCAGGAGACTCCCCTCACTTGCCTACACAACCTATTTTTGGCATGGCTTCAAAACCCACTTTGAAACATATCTGGTCGGACCGGCCAACTCGGTCGGTCGGAACTCTCCACGGGCGGTCTGACCGCCCATGTCACCGGTCAGACCGCCTGTGGTCTGATAGACTGAAGCAAAACCGAAAATGCAAGATTTTGTAAACCAACAATTCCATTTTCAATTGACTCATTATCCTAAGATCATCCACATATCCTCACGATATCCACATATAGATTCCAATATCACTCAATTCTGACATCGAGTCAAAAGTTATGACCTTTTTACCGAGTGTCGTCTGTGCTGAAATTGTACTACTGTAATACCACCTGAGAAGAGAGCTACTACCATAGAACGGTAGTACCGTCCTTTGTGCTGCGGTACTACCATACTAAAGTTTTTAATGGCTAGTTTTTGAGCAGTTAATGCATCCGTGCGACTGATGAACAGTAAAAATGGCAGTATTGGAGTTTGTACAGTGGTACTATCACAAATACAACTAGTTTTTTGTGTGTGGTATATAAATACTCACCTTAGCCGGTTGAGAGGCTAAGGACCGAAATGGCAACAGAGGGGGGTGAATGGTGCCTTAAAAATTAAGAACTCCCCTTTACTGTATTTAAACAAACCTACAAAGCCCTCTCGAAATCTCAAGAAGAGGAGTGAAGCAAAATCAGAGAACGAAAACAAGCTTCGGGTTGTTACACAAGAATCGGAAGTTTCGCCGGTCAGTGCGGAAGTTAGAAATCGAAGTTCGCGGCTTAGATGGCGGAAGTTCCGATTATCCCGACAAAAGAACGATCTTCGGGTTTTGCCTAAAAATCCAAAATACTAAATCTTGAATGCTCTTCTCAGGTCAAGTTTCACAGGACATCATCCTAAACAACATCTTGACCTCATGGAGAAGAATTGCAGACAAAGATCCATTAATCAAAGCAAAAAACGGATTTCTTGAGTATTAGGCAAGAACAACCAAAAACCCACAATTTGCAAGATTCTTAGATTCTCGGCTCATGAAACTTTGAAGATACATTTGCAATATCAATAAGACTCTAAATATCAAGTTTCATACCATCTCATAAGAGGAATCAAAAGATTCACCAAAAACCCTAGATATTCAACGTATGAACAGAGAGACGAAAAGAGGCATAAATAAAGAACCAAAACCTCAGAGTTTCATTGATAGAAATCAAAAGATTACAGAGGGAAACACGGAGGAATGATTACACAAATTTTCAGTTCATCCTCTCCAACTCAACAAACTCTCAAAAAGCAAAACAACCTCTCCAAAGCCTCTTTAGCTAAAGCTAACTCTAATTTTCTCTCTCAAAAAGTCTAACCCAACAACCAGGGGTTCACCTCTATTTATAGCCCTTGGCTAACGGGTCTCCAACCCGTTATGCCGGCTAAACCCTAACGGAGCCCGCTTCCACTTGTGCCGCTTTGCTAAATTACCCTTTCGCCCCTCGCACACCTTCTGGAAGCTCCCGCGTTCCTTGTTGTTCACGACTCGCAAACGCCTCGAGTGCACGCCGTCTTCGACAAGTCTTTACCGTTCTGACCTCAACACCGCCTGCATCTAGTCCGGTCTCCACATGTCTCGCCACGACTCCACCTCGATGCCCTGCAACCAGTACAAACAAGAAACACATCACATAGCATTGCTCAAGATATTATAATCATCATTTGCATTAAAACCAAACTCATCCACAACTCAAAATCCAAACTTTGCTCTCTCTGCACAGTTCTGTGCACAATCGGAAGTTCCGCACTTACCATTGCGGAAGTTCCGATTTCCGGAACGTCCGCACTTGTCAGTATTATCGGAAGTTCCGCGCTTACCATTGCGGAAGTTCCGATTATCGGAACGTCCGCACTCCCAGGTTGAAGGATCCGATTGTCGTCACAGCAGAAAATTCACGTCAGTATTATCGGACATACCGCGTTCCCAGGTGCGGAAGTTCCGATTACTTCAACCGAACACAAACGTCAGGATAATCGGAAGTTCCGTTTTACCACAGCGGAAGTTCCGATTATCGGAAGTTCCGTTTTCCAGAACCGGAAGTTCCGCACTTACAGAAACAGATCAGCAGAAACGTAAATGCAATGATTTCAATCACAAACTTCTCACCACAGCGTCAAATACTCATCACTCAAACGGGGACCCTACTCACATGGTCTCTCAAGAGGCAATCTTTGGCATCTCATTTCAGTCACTTGAGCTAGTGTAAGGTTCTCCTCTCAATTGTGCATGTGTTGCACCTTGTGAGCAAGGAGAGGGGTCTCTAGTTGCATGTGTTGCATCTAGAGGTGGATTTTGTATCCACTTGAGCTTGTGCATTCATTGCACGTGGTGAGAGTCAAGGAAGCGGTTTGACTTATTATTCTTGGTGTTTGCCGACACCTAGGCAACGTGGAGGCGTCGTGGACCGGTGATCTTCTCAAGAAGCTTGTGAGAAGGCCCGACGTGTTGTGAAGGGTGGAGCTCACTACCCGAGCAGGAAAGAGATATCACTAGTGGAATTGAGGTGTTTGGCTTAATTCGTGAAGCTGGTCCAATTAGTTTGGGCTTACCTCAATGTGAGTTATGGGAGACTGGCAAGTCTCCGAACACCATGGTAAAAAGTCATTGTGTCATTGTGGTTTATTTCTCTCGTGCTCTACTTTGTTCCTAGAATTAAAGTGCTTATAGTCTTTGATGTTTGTTATCATTATCAATAGTCTTATATTATTGGTACACTTAGTCAAGACTAGTTGATTTATGCCATAATTGAGTAAAACCGAATTGATTTATAATTCCGCATAAAATTCGGTTTTAGCCAAAAGATTTTAAAAACCGGCTATCCACCCCCCCCCCTTCTAGTCAGCTTCGTCGATCTCTTACAACAATCATGGTGTTAGTGTCACATGTGACTTTTCTTACATTCTTACCATCCTCATTCATCGTTGTTACTTTAAGGTCACATACTTGCGTCGTGGTCTCAACAACATAGTTGTCCCTGGCAGCAATAACATCCTTCTGAGATTTAGCAAACACCTCAGGTCTGAACGCTTCACACTGCCATGCAGCTCTATTTCCCATGTGAAAGATCTAGACCCGCATTATGAGTTAATGGAGTGTTTTGGTGATTAATGATAAATGTAATTGTGGGACTAACAATTCTATTGCTATATCTAGTGTGTAGTCTCATTTGGATATAAAGGTGAAATTCAACGAGGTATGCATTTGACTTACACTCTTACATAATATTGCATTCCTCAGATTCAAAATATAGGTTGAACTCCACCATAAGTATAACTTGAATATGTGCATATGTTTTCTTTACACATATGTGTATGCACACATTTAGGGGGAGTTCATTCTATCTTTTATGGTTTCATTAGTATTGATCCATATTTCGTGTTCCACATATATTTGGGATCTTTACTTTGAAACATATCCGTATGAGTATACAAAACTTGTGTAGTCTTTGTACACTTATGCTTTGAGTATACAAAACTTGTGTAGTCTTTGTATACTTATGTTTCAAGTATACAAGACTTGTGTAGTTTTTGTATACTCATGTTGAGAGTATATAGAACTTGTGTAGTTCTCATATACTCATATTTTGAGTATGTAGAACTTGTGTAGTTCTCGCATACTCATGGTGTGAGTACATATATGACTTGTGTAGTTTATATATACTCACAACGTGTTACTTTTATCAACATTCATTTTATGTGTGATTGAAATGGTTATCATCAATTACCCAAGAGGGAAAGATTGAAGGATCTTGCCCCACCATTATGAGTTAATGGTATGGTGTGGTAATTAATGATAATCATATTGTGGAACTAACATTTTCGATGAGTTGGATGTATAAGTTATGTTCCAGGATGATGAAGACTTGGGATGATCATGAGTTGATCATCAAGTCAAGATTCAAGTGAAGGATGCATCATGTGTTGATGCATATGAAGACTTGAAGTAAAGGTTGTATCATGTGTTGATGCACATCAAATCAAGAGAAGACCCATCATGTGTTGATGGAGGTCAAATGAAGGAATGCATCATGTGTGGATGCATGTCAAGACTCGGGATGAAGAAATCATCACGTGTTGATGATGTTTAAGACAAGATCCCGAAGTGAAGAAATCATCATATGTTGATGATTATCAAAGTCAAGGACCCGGACTTGAAGTGTTGATGTGCATCATCAAGCTTCAAGAAGATTCAAGGCAAAGGTATGACTAGATAGGATGCTTCATTTTCAACGCCTAGTTTCTCGTCTGATATAGCCGTTGCTGTGCTTGTCGCTGAGGTGCGGAAGTTCCAGACTTTGAACGGCGGAAGTTCCGCATTTGCTGATTTTTCAGCAGATTCTCTCCCAACGGCTAGTTTTTGTGTGTGGACTATATATAGCCACCTTGGCCGGTTGGGAATGGTTGCTGAGATTGTTGTTGAGTTCTATACTCATTCTTTGAGCTAAGAGCAATGCTTTCTTCTCTTTTGTGCATGTGTTGCACTTAGTGAGATTTGAGAGTAAACCCTAAGTGCATGTGTTGCTTTAGGTAGTGGATTGTGTATCCACTTGAGTGTTGACACTTGATTAGTTCAAGTGAGAGTTGTGATTTGTTTCTCTTGGTGTTTGCCGACACCTAGATGGCGTGGAGGCGTCGTGCCCGGTGATCTTCTCAAGAAGCTTGTGAGAAGGCCCGGCGTGTTGTGAGTGGTTTGGTGCTCGCCATCTCCAGAGTGGAGGAAGATAAACCCTAGTGGAGCGAGGTGTTGGTTCGGTTTGGAACCGGTCCAAGTCGTTGGACTTACCTCGGAGGTGTTGGCTTAATTAGTGGAGCCGGTCCAACGTGGTTGGGCTTACCTCAACGTGGATTAGGGGAGACCGATAAGTCTCCGAACACCATGGTAAAACATAATCGTGTCATCTTATTTTATCTTGTGCTTTACTTTGAGCAATTTATATTATATGCTTTAATTGCTTATATATCTTTGTATGATTGCTCCCTTGTATTGTTGGTGCACTTAGTTGAGCCTAGTTGATTTAATTTTTAATTGTGCAAAACCAATTTATTATTAGTTTCTGCATTATTAATTTGTTTTAGCCCGAAAGAATTTTTTAAACCGCCTATTCACCCCCCTCTAGTCGGCCACCTCGATCTTACACCATGGTATCTTCAACTGAGGATTCGTGTGAAAGGTGGCATGATCTTCTCTTAGCTTCTTGTCTTTGTTCAACCACTGTAGTGTCGAACCGGATCCAGAACTCAACAAAAGCATATTTGTAACCAATAAAGCGGTTGAAAAAAGAATTGGTGCTTTCAAACCTTGAAGTTGTTTTAAGAATTCCTACCAATGGTATGTCCATAAAGTAGGCTAGTATCCAAGATGCCCGAATACTACACCGACCAGCGAGCCACTCGTTATCTTCCAAACCAAACTAACAAATAATAGTTGCCCAATTTGACTCAAATTCTTCTGGAGTTTATAAGGGATACACACGTGAATTGACACGACTGTAAAAGATTTGGTTATCCCTCAAATTTAGCCTTATCTTAGTTGGAAGTTTGTTCAATATGTGTCACATGCATAACCTATGCATGCTAGTTGAGAAGGCATGCTCAATTGCTTTCTTCATGGTTGAATATTCATCAGATATTATAAGCCTAGGTGCACCACCTCCCATACATCTTAAAAAGGTACAGAATAACTATTTGAATGTTTCAATCGTTTGATTGAGCAACAATGCAACCCCAAATAGAACACATCCCCTATAGTTATTCACTCCCATGAATGGTACAAATATCATATCATATTGGTTTATTTTATATGTTGTATCGAATGAGAGCAACTTGCCAAAATGAACATAAGTCTTCTAACAAGTTGCATCCGCACAAAACACATGTACCAACATACCCTTGCCGTCAATAACATAGTCAAAATAAAATGCAGTATTATTGCAGTTCTTTCTAGCTAGATTATCAAGAAACATCTGAGCATCTGATGACTTTATACTCTCTCAAAGTACGATGATAATTTTGCAAGTCTCTTCTTGTGCATCTTACATTCTGAAATCTATCCTTACTGATATGAAGATATCTAAATGCCTCATATGTCCCAATGCTAACTTGATGACATGTGAATAGTGTACTCTTAGCCTTCTCATTTACTTTTCTATTAGAACATATCCAGTGCTGCTTACTAGGTAAAACCATGGTTACAGACTTCCACAGATGTCTCTAATTTGAACTATTGTCCTTAGTCCGTTTGATACCAAACATGGTCTCACACCCGCACCTACTCAATTTAGAATCATATGTCCTCTTCACTTTGACCTCCAACTTGTACTTACCTTTTTCTTCCTTCCAACCACGTCTGCCGCAATAGTACTGCCTCCATTGCAAAACACCATTGGTAGTCGTCCGCTATCCAATACGAACGGAGAAGCCCACAACATGCGCGTATGCTTTGTAAAAGTCTAGGGCTGCATCCTCATCTTCAAAAATCACCCCCACGGCAGGCGCCGACTCGTCATTAACTACCGGTGTGGACGACGATCCCTGCAACAGTAAGGATGATTTAGCTCGAGAACGATATTAATCATGCAAATTAACAAATTGTATTGTACGCACACTCACACAGAATGGGATGCTGACCGCCTTCTGAGGGGTTCTACAAAGAGAGCTCGCAATGAGAGAATGCGCATCAGCCATTTCGGGACATGGCAAAGCTAGTCTCCGCACCGAGCTGCTCACATCTTCCGTTGAATCCATGCGACTGAATATCGAGACAATTTGTATCAATTGTCAACTACACAATGCATATCAATTGTCCAGTGCTACGCAATTCATATCAATTGTCAACTACACAATCCATTAGAAATAAATTCAATGCTTACATGACAAAGGCGGCAGAGCGGGCACGCGACAGCGGAGGAGCTTGGGGGGGGTGCGCAAGGGGGTCTCAGCCTTCCACTGGGGCGCAGTGCAGAGGGTTGGTGTAGGGGGCGCTGCCCAGAGGTGGCTCGGCGAATGGGGCGGCGTTGCAACGACTAGGGCGCAGTGCAGAGGGGGGACTCGGCGCAGGGAGTGAGAATTGGGGCAGCGGCACAGCGTAGGGCGGAAGGGTCGGGGGAATGGAAATCAGTGTGGGGGCGAATTGAAGACGGTTCACAGGGGTGGCGCAACCGAGTATTGCACCCTCAGTTTTTTTTAACACTTAAATCTCTCCCGTTAGCGTCATCCCATTTCAAACAAGATTGCCACTGCAAACTTTCCCGAGATGGTAGCCATGTTCTGCAAGTAACTTTTGTCATGGAAAGGTGCCAAAGAGAAGCCTGAACTGAAGCCGCTCAGCTACCGACCACCGCCTTTCCCCCAAAAAACCACGTTGGTATACAGTTTGTCGCTCAGAGTTACTGTATGTCCATGGATAGTCCATGAATTCCATTGGCTTCTGCCATGGAACTCCCCTCTCTTTCCTTAGCAGAAAGCTCGTTTGCTTCTGTCATCTTCCACTGGGTTTGGTCAGTCAGAACGGAGTGGCGTTCATGTCCTGTTTCCTTCATTGGTCGCTTTCGTGCCATGCCGATCTGTTCTGCTGTTCCCTTGCCGGCAAAAGCAGAAGGAAGATTTGGAAGGAGACATGAGTCTACTAGTTTCAATGGATATGAGTCACGGTGCTGGCCGAGGCACACATAGACTTTGCAGATTAATGGTACATTGGTAGACTTGTAGTTGGAGAATCGAAGTGGAGTAGCCATCGATTCTTTTTGACATCTTTTGTATGACTTCCGCCCAAGATTGTTATATGCAATGCTTTGCTGGAAGTAGTTCATGTCTGGAGCCACGTAATTACAGTTTTTTTCCGGTACATTTAATTTAATACAGATCATCTATTCTTTAAGATTCAATTGTTTATATTAGCTATGATTTAGTTATACTAGACCTGGTATTATGAGTAGTATAATTCAGATGAGGGTGCAATTATAATTACTCATGTGGGTATCATGTATCACAAGAGTAATATATTAGATTAAAACTGAGGCTAAACATGATCTAACAATATTAACCATAGCTCAATCATTGAACACGTAGCATAATCGTTAGAGCGGAAGCATTAAACATACCCGATGCCGATGATGCCATATGAGTTGTACATCTGTCGATGTAGAGGTGGTCGGCGGGCGTAGATGATGTAGTCGAGGCCGGTGGTGGCAGTGGCTTGAGGGTGACAACGTCGGCCTTGGGCTACCGGTCTTCGCCCACCTGAGCGCACTAATGAGATCGGGCTTGTCAGTGGAATGTCGTAGACTCAAAACTCACAAAGAGCCGGCCAACCCAGTCCACCTTTTATTATTGCGCTCGATGAACGGGACCCCAAGCCATACTATTGGTTGCGCCCCCGATTAGGGCGTGTGTGGCGTTTGCCCCCGTGAATTTCGGAAGTAGTTGCCGAGATTAACACAACATTCTCCCCTTTGATCGAAAGGCTAAACATCATAAGCCCATCCTCAATAAAATAGCATACGAAGATAATATGTCGCATGACCAATGAAGTGTCATACGACCCCAGTACATATAGTGTACTATCCTATTTTGAAATGGATATTCATTATACTTAATGGGAGTTGGTTTGTTTTAAGGTCCTTTTATACAGAATCAGAGGCTTTCCAATAAACTCATACCGGCAACATGATCACGAAAAATATTGGGTGGTAAGCCTTTAGTAAGCGGATCTGCAAGCATTGACTTGGATAGATGCACATTAATAGATAATAGAAAAAGTTAGGTTTTTTTTAATATTGAATATTGAATTTTAATAATATGCTTGATACTAATGGTTTGATCCTGGATTCTGTCTTTCACAACATGATACTTAATGTCAATGTGTTTGGCAGCACCACTTGACTTGTTGTTACTTGCATAAAAGACTACGGGTTCGTTATCGCAATATAAGGTGAATGGTTTAGAGATGTTGTCTACCACTCTAAGACTCGAAATAAAGTTCTTAAGCCATACAGCCTGCCCGGTAGCCTCATAACATACCACAAACTCAGCCTACATCGTTGAAGATGCAGTAAGGGTTTGTTTGGAGCTTTTCCACGAGATAGCTCCTCCAGCGAGTGTGAAGATATAACCTGACGTGGATTTCTTAGTATCAACATATCCCACAAAATCTAAATCTGAATAACCAATAACTTCAAAGTTATCAGAGTTCTTATATGTGAGCATGAGATGCTTAGTAGCTTGCATATAATGCGAGACTTTCTTAACGACCTTCCAGTGGTCCGGACCTAGTTTTGACTGATATCTGCCAAGCATTTCGGTTACAAAAGCTAAATCAGGGCGTGTGCTAACTTGAGCATACATAATGCTTACGACAGCTGAAGCATAAGGAACCGACTTCATCTGATCAGTTTCATATTGGTTTCTTGGACATTGAAATGTCCCAAACTTATCGCCCTTAACGATAGGAGCAGGCGAGCTATAGCACTTATGCATATTGTATCTCTTTAGTACTCTGTCAACGTATGCCTTTTGAGATAAACCTAATACTCCTTTGGACCTGTCTCGGAGAATTTCAATGCCAAGAACGTAAGAGGCATAACCAAGATCCTTCATATCAAAATTGGATGAAAGAAATCTCTTGGTCTCAAACAGCATATCCTTATCGCTGCTAGCCAATAAGATGTCATCCACATAAAGCACTAAGATGATGAATTTACTCCCCTTGAACTTAACGTATATGCAGTTATCAACTTCATTTTTCTTAAATCCAAAATTCCTTATAACTTTATCGAATTTGAGGTACCACTGCCTCGACGCTTGCTTTAAGCCATAAATTGATTTCTTAAGTCGACATCCCATATGCCCCTTGCCCTCCACGACAAAACCTTCCGGTTGAGCTATGAAAACGTTTTCTTGCAAGTCGTCGTTAAGGAATAACGTCTTAACATCCATCTGATGTAGCTCTAAATCATAATGAGCTACAAGTGCCATAACGATTCTGAATGAATCCTTAGTTGAGACAGGAGAAAATATGTCATTATAATCAATCCCCTCTCTTTGTGAGAAGTCTTTTGCTACGAGTCTTGCTTTAAACCTTTCGATATTTCCCTTAGAGTCATGCTTGGTTTTGTAGACCCATTTACAACCAACTGTTTTAACTCCGTCAGGAATTTCTACTAAGTCTCATACATCATTAGTGCTCATAGACTTTAGCTCATCCTTCGTAGTATTAAGCCACTTAGGATAATGTTCACTCATCATCGCCTCCTTATAAGAGGTGGGATCATCTACCTTCCCTATATCATTAATATCCTCATTCATATGTAAAACATAATCATTTGGGATGGCAGATCTTCTCTCCCGTTGTGATCTTCTAATAGGTTCAGCAACTATTGCAGGAGGCTGCTGAGGCGCAGGAGACTACTGAGGCTCATCATTAGGTATGACATTAGGAGTTTCAGAGACCTCAATAGTTGGTGCATCAACAGTATTCGGTACTGGACGTACAACCACCTGAAGCGCAGGAATAAAAGTCTCTGGGATAAGCGGTGAAGGAACGTAAACCCGCTTCTCTTCGAGATCTATTTTCCTAGGCTCCAGGTCCTCGTTATTTTCTAAGAACACAACGTGTCTTATTTCTACAAACTTAGTTGTCCTATCAGGATAATAAAACCGATACCCTTTAGATCTTTCAGGGTACCCAATAAAATGGCAACTTACTGTCTTAGGATCTAATTTCTCAATATGTTGATTAAAAATATTAGCTTCAGCACGACAACCCCACACTCTTAAATATTTCAAACTCGGTTTCCTCCCAGCCCATAATTCATAAGGTGTCTTAGGTACTAATTTACTAGGAACCCGATTAAGAATATGTGCGACTATCTTTAGTGCCTCCATCCACAAACCAGTTGATAAACTAGAATAGCTAAGCATGCTTCGTACCATGTCCATAAGTGTACGGTTGAGTCACTCAGCTACCCCATTATGCTGAGATTCACCTGGTGTAGAATATTGGGCAACAATACCATTTTCCTGGAGAAACTTAGTGAAAGGGCCAATAATTTGCCCATAAGGGGCCTGTCTTCCATAATATTCTCCTCCACGGTCCGATCTTACCACTTTAATTCTTAGGTTGTGCTGATTTTCAACTTCAGCCTTAAATATCTTAAATTTGTCAAGTGACTCAGATCGGTCTTTAATGGGAAAGATATAACCATAACGGGAGAAATCATCAGTGAATGTGATGAATGAATCAAAACCATCCACTGATGTCACAGGAAAAGGACCACAAATATCAGTATGAATTAACTCTAATAGTCATGTGCAGTGAGTTGCTTCCTTCTTTATTTGCTTTACATATTTTCCTTTAATGCAATCAATGCAGTGGTCTGAGTCAGAGAAATCTAATGGGTGGAGAATCTCTCCCTTAATGAGATGCTTCATTCTCCCCTTCGAAATGTGTCCTAAATGACAGTGCCACAGTTTCGAAGAAGTCTCATTATTCTTTTTACGCTTAGTATCACACACATTCAAAGATACAATAGATTCATTAAGGGAAAGCATATAGAGCTTGTCTTGTCTAAAAGTAAGACCAACATTATTTGAATTAAATGTAATAACACATTTATTGTTACCAAAATTACATTTAAAACCATCATCGTCCAATAAAGAAACTGAAATTAAATTCCTCCTGATGGAAGGAACAAAGACTACATTATTAAGACGAAGTGTGAAGCCGCTATCTAAAACAAATGAAACAGATCCAACTTATTACACTTTGGCTTCTTTTCCATCCGCGACTCTAAGACTTCGCTCCCCCTTTCTTAGTGTTCTCGCGGTATGGAATCCCTGTAAAGAATTGGTAACGTGCACAGTTACACCTGAGTCAATCCAGCAAGATTTAAGGGAAAAATCAGCATAAAGAGTTTCATCAATGAACGTTATAGTATCATTACCCTTCTTGGCAAGCCACTTTAGAAAACCAACACAATCCTTCTGGAAGTGCACTGGCTCCTCGCAGAAGTGACATGTATTCCCATTAATTGCTCCAGCGGGAGCAACATGGGGCTTAGGTGCATTGTGGGCCTTATGCCCTGACTTATCTAAATTAGGAGAGTAGTACAGCTTTTTCTTGGATTTAAAGTCTCCTAGGAACTTCCTTTTGCTAGGACCGCCAACTTGATTCACAAAATCTTTCTTTTCGGTCCTTATTCTTTCTTCCTCCTGGACACACATGGTGATTAGATCGCTCATGCTCCATTTATCTTTCTTAGTATTGTAATTTATCTTAAAAGCAGTGTACTCAGAAGGAAGAGAAGTCATAATAAAATAGACTAGAAAACCATCGGATATCTCCATGTCCATGTCCTTGAGTTTTCCAGCCATATCAGTCATTATCATGATATGCTCTCTTATGCTGCTAGACCCTTCATACTTAGTGGATAAAACCCTCTGGATTAAAGTAATGGCATAAACCTTAGTGGAGCCTTTGAATTTCTCCTCAACTAAAGCCCGGTACTCCTTATCATTTTCAGAATCTGGGATTGCTCCCCTAATCCCAACTGAGATAGAGGTCTTCATGATCATTAGTGATAGACGGTTGGACCGCTCCCATTTTTCAGCATTAGCATCACAAGTTTTCTTTTTCTCATCATAATTATCCTCACCGACGGTGGGGGAATGGGAGAAGTCACCCTTAACGCATAGTCAAGGTCTAAAATCTCTCATTAAAATATCTCGTTGGTTCAATTTTAATTAGAGATAATAATACACTGATATTTGAGCAATTAACATTAGATTAATTACATGCAAAAACTACGATTCTATAAACTAATGATTTAAACACACAAAAAACATTTGGAAAATCATGGAAATAGCCAAAATCTCTCATTAAAATATCTCGTTGGTTCAATTTTAATTAGAGATAATAATACACTGATATTTGAGCAATTAACATTAGATTAAACAGTGCATAAACTAATGATTTAAACACACAAAAACATTTGGAAAAGGAAAAGGGTACTGTCGCTTACACGCCACGCCGCATGCCCACAATGCTTCTACTGTGCACTCGCACTGCGCCAGCCTCGCCCATTAGCCAAAATCGCCACGACGTTTGGTGGCCGTCGGATCTGATCGGCAGGCCCGAGATCGACCGCGCGATATCACCCATGACGCAGAACGTCGGATTTCATCGGACGGTCGAGAGTGAAAGTAGCAAGGTATAAAAGCCGACCGAACGGTGGAAACCTATTAGATTAAAACTGAGGCTAAACATGATCTAAGAACATTAACCCTAGCTCAATCATTGAACACGTAGCATAATTATTAGAGCGGAAGCATTAAACATACCCGATGCCGGTAATGCCATATGAGTTGTAGATCTGTCGATGTAGAGGTGGTCGGCGGGCGTAGATGATGTAGTCGAGGCGGTGGAGGCAGTGGCTTGAGGGTGACAACGTCGGCCTTCGGCTACCGGTCTTCGCCCACCTGAGCGCACTAATGAGATCGGGCTTGTCAATGGAATGTCGTAGATTCAAAACTCACAAAGAGCCGACCAACCCAGTCCACCTTTTATTATTGCGCTCGATGAACGGGACCCCAAGCCATACTGTTGGCTGCGCCCCCGATCAGGGCACGTGTGAGCGCTGCCCCCTTTGAATCTCGGAAGTAGTTGCCGAGATCAACCCAACATAATATTTTTAACTCTAGTTGAAAAGTTCATAATGCTCTTACAAAAAAAATATAGATATAAAGAAAAATTACCCTTAACAAATTAATAGTCAAATTTAATTTATACTATCATCTTATAAAATGTATCGTAAAATTTCTCTATAATTAAGCTAGCCTGACATTTGGAGAAGATGGCAGAGTCAGCCTAGAGATGGATGAGTTAAAAAAAAAAAAGGTCACAACTGCAACCTTCTTTTTCATTTTTGTTGAAGTGAACATCTCGATCAAAAAAGTTTACATGCATCTCGTGCCTGAAATCTATTGAAGCTTACAAATTCGTGCAAATAAAACATGCGCGGTGTGAGATGTGTCATTCTTGGCTGGAGCCACATAAGCCTTTTTTTTCCGTGAGAGAGAGAGAGAGAGAGCAAATCTATGTATGTGGAATGGAACTTGGAAAGTGGTAAAAGTTGTGCAAGTCATAAAGTGTTTTATCCAAACAAGGATCAATACCTTAATTGGACTCCTCTGTATCCTGCCAATCAGAGTACCTACTTTGCGCAAGCTATTTGATGACTATGTTTTTGAGTTCGTAAATCGTCCTTTTCAGTCGCCGAACTTTTCGTGGCGATGCATGCCTCGTGGTGTCAAATTTGTGAAACATGCGTCTTGCATGAATTTTTGGATAAGATGGCATGTGCATGCATGCATGTGTACATCCCTCTCGATCGATCGATCTGCCAATTCAATGTAGTTGTAGCTCGTAACCACAAGAATATCGATGATTGCAGCTTTCGGCATGCCGGGGATCGTGTTTGGTTGGGGGGCATGTTACGCTGGCTCAGAATGATTGTTCCGCACATGCATGTGAACGAACCGACTGGCTCTCATCAAACTTTAGTTGGCCTGCTCCCCTCGTGGGCAAATCCCACGCAGCTTGCTCGCATGGCAATCACAAATCCACTCACACAAACGTACTGCAAATCAAAGAAAGCTTAATTTGAACCGAATTGGTCATGGCACAGCCTCTGCCTCACCCGACTCTAGGTTGATTAGACCTTGTCAGGCTTCAACTTGATCAGTTAGTTGTTGGAATATCAGGCTAGGTCAAATGCTGATGGCCTCCTGAGCCGCACCAAGGCCTACTCAGGGCCGCACCAAGGGCGACTCAGGGGCGACCCCGACTTCCCCCAACAAAGGCTATCGCCACCACGCTTCCCTCCTCGCCGTCAGCGCGGCAGCGGCGGCGGGGCCTTCCATCTGCAGCCTCCCTTCCCCCCTCCCTCCCCTCCACTCTCAGTTCTGCGCGTTAGCGCCGAGGAGGAGACTACCACTGCGACCGCCGAGCTCGGGTTCATGCGGCGGAGATGGCACGGCTGGTGGTGAAGCTCCATGAGGATTACCGTGTGCAAGCTGGGGTGCAAGATCGAGGCGCTGTAGCCACAGATCTGGGGTGTTCCCCTCAAGATTCGTATGTTGTCGGGTGATGGCAGCTGGGACACGGCGGCGTTAGTAAGGTGGTTGTTGCAGCGTCTGGTGTCGATGCGGTCATGGGCTAATGGCAAGGGGCCAGCGTTGCATCCTCCTGGTCAAATCTGATCTGGATCCGATCGGGCCCTGCTTCCTTCCACTAGATCAGGACAGATATGCCCTTCTCCTTATCAGATCCGGCTGAGCCTGGTGGTGTTTGTCGTGGTTGCGCGTGACGTGCATGCGGGGGTTGTGGTGGCTCGGTGGTTGAAGCAGGTACGACGAGGTCTGGGTCGGCAATGTTAGTTGGGGCAGCGCAGCGATTGCGGTGACGCGGCCCTGTCGAGGCAGCGTGGCAGACGGTGTTCCTGCACAGGTGGCACATGGTTCTGGCCAGTAGTCGCCACCTACACAGCACATTGCAGCAGGCGGTGCGTGTGGTGCTCTGGACAGCGACGGCCCCCTCGGCAAAAGGGTCATGACAACAGTGTGGGTGTGCGTCACGAGCGCTGCAGTGGTGTGTTGCGGTTGGCGGCCGGCATCAAACCCCTCGGCGGCGCGTCTAGCGATGGTGTGTCACGGTAGTAGTGCGAACGTGGGCGGCGACACGTCGAGACGGTGTAGTGTGCGTCATAACAGTGAAGATGTTGGAAGTCTAGCGACGGCAAGCTCCGTGCCCTTTAGGGGATGGTGCGTTGCGTCCAGGACGTCTTCGGCTTGCGGTGTTGTTGTTATTGAGCTCGAGTGCGCATGACAAGTTGTGCTAGGCGGTGTCTTACCTCTAGCTTCGATGTTAGTGATTCTTAGCTAAGTGTTCTAGATGGGGTTCTCCCTGTGTGTGTTGTGGTATTGTTGTCCATTATTTTCTCGGCTGAGCTTTGCCCTTGTACAATTTTCCTTCTTTTTATTTGTTTATACAGTTTTTACCCTCTATCTTAATGGGGCAACTATCATCCGGACAACAATGGGAGCTTTCCCATCATATGCCCTTCCCTGTCGTCGGATTTGACTCAAAAGGGTTGATCCCAACCATCCAATCCAGCCAACAAAAAATTGGTGAGGCGCGATAATTTTTAGGAAGTCTGCAACAAATCACTATCCTATGCAACAAATATATTCTATTACAAACACTACAACAAATATATATCCTTAATGCAACGAAAAAATTACTTTTGTGCAACAATCAAAAACAAAATTGCAACAAAAAATACCTCTTACGGCAACATTTGAGAGGTGATAATGCAACAAAAAATACATTTGTGCACCAAATCAAAAAATCGATTACAACAAAAATACATCTTCCGTCAACATTTGAAAAATCAAATGATCTTAGATCACCTTTTCCAATAATAGAAAATTGCAGCTGCAGCATAAACTTGACTCACATGTGTCAGCCTCCATGGTGGCAGTGACACGCTCGACCTCAGGCTCTTGAATGTCGTCGTGGGCTCTCCATGCACCACCCCCACTCCTCTGCTCTATGCTCCCCATTATGACTCCACCCTTTGCCGCCAACGCTCCACCGCGACGCAGGTGACCTGGTGCCTTGCCTCCTGCCCACAATGTCGCCTCGTCGTAGGTCATCCACTCACCATCGGCCTCCCCACCTCCTCCAGCCTCGGCCTTGCCAGATCCGACGAGCTGCAGTCACTCCTTGCAAGAGGGGGCCTCCGCACGAGCTCCGGTTGCAGTGGACGGCCTCGTCAGCGGCAATGACACGAGCTTGAAGTAGGAGGTAGCGGAGACCGATCCCAGGGTCTCGATGTCGCTGGGAGGGACAGATTTGGCGGGGCAAGGCTGGCGCGATATCCTTCCGATTGTCTTCACTGTGATGCCCTTTCACAGTCGCCGGAGAAGGAAGAGATAGAGGAGCAAGAGGAGCTGGCTGATGACGGCTTTGCAGCTCAAACGTCGTCGCCATGGCCTCAGGATGCACCGATGACGTACGTGGAGAGAGCGGATAAGAACATGATCGTGTGTTTGCGCATGGGAGAGAGATGCTTAGACATAGCTCACTGAAGAGCGCGATTTTGGTGGCTTGGCTGGAGGAACCAAGAGGGGGGAGAGAAACTCATGCTCTCATGGATTGGATGAGAAAGAGCAGACAAGGGGGCTCTCGTTTTGGTGCGTGCAGATGTAGGGCTGGAAATGAGCTGAGCCGAGCTGACTTGAGCCAAGCTCGCCTAGGCTCGGTCTGAATTTCGGCTCGACTCGTTTGAAAAACAAGCTCGAAAGCCGGCTCGGCTTGGCTCGAAAAAAAAGCTCAAGCCGGCTCGAAGGCTCGTTCGAGCCAGGGTTCCAATTCAGTTGATACAACCAGTAGCCACAAGCATTCATAAATTCATAATACATACATGATACAGCCACAAGCATTCATACATTCATAATCCATTCATCATAAACAAAGCCATTCATCATAGCAGTCCATAATCCATACATCATAAACAAAGCCATTCATCGTAAGTTCATAACAGTCTATAATCCATACATGATACAGCGACAAGCATTCATCATAGATTTATAATCCATTCAATTGAAAGACTAGCACTTAATATTTAACACTCCATAAGTACATATAACAGTACATACTCCATAACCCCATTCTCTATATAACATAATAGTCCATACACTTAATATTTAACAGTCCATAAGTACATATGACACACCATACTCCATGGCGAATTGGTGTCATCTTGTCATCCGAAATATCCAATGATCCTACAAAATCAATGCAAAATCAACGATGTTAGAGGAAAGATTTAAAACAAGATTTGTCGGCTTTTCTGCTGTGTGCTAGGTTGCACCTACTCTCGAGCCAAGTCTGATGATGCTCCATGCAATGTAACTAAGGTACACAGGCACCCACAATCCCGAAAACACAAGCACAAATTGAATTGGCGTCTGTCTGTCTTATGGTACATGCCACATACCAAAAATAGGTGTTGAAACTACCAACATGGCCCTAGAGAACGAATGTCCTTCACGGAGGAAGCATGGCCATAGACACTAGAGAATTCCTAGTTACACTAGAATGCAATGCTTGTTGTTGTGTTGTAATCCAATCGACTGCTAATCTTCTCAATTGCCTTCCATCTAATCTCCTCTCCTCTCCATCTTCGCGGTCCTCCTTAAGTAGTTAATGAAGTGGTGTCAGTTATCCTTTAGAGAGACGCTGTTAGGAAGTGATGCGTCTGGTTGGAGAGAGGTGTTAGTTGATAGGGTATTAACTGATGTGTGTTTATATGTCGGTGAGACATTCAACCGTAGTCCAGTATCTTAAAATTATGTAACGTCGTGTGGTATGGAATATACAGCACGTGTTCCATTCATCACATAGTAAGGATATACCTGGATTCTGATCCAGATGATACCAGTTCATAGCCTTACGAGCAGTCAACTGGTCAGGAACTAGGTACGGGACCTTGTCTGACCAGGGTATTTATTGTGTAACCTCTGGAATCCTTACGACCAGTGGGGTCGTTAGCCTTAGGGGTTACGACCACGAAGTCGTATGGTCTTCTCTTATGTATTAAAATAATACATCGATGTTTTAATCCTCGTCAACTACGATAAACAAACATAGATAATTAGACATGGAATGTCACAACATGTCTAAAACAGGTACAATATATGAAGTTAAGTAAGAATATATAGAATCATGTTATATATGCTCAAGTAGAATATTTTGTGTGCATGCTCTAGTCGTATCATCATGTCTGTTGGACATGTAGAAATCTCACACCATTTCTCTGTCTTCTTTGATGCACTCTCAAATCTCAATAGCTCAACAATTTTGTATGAATTACAACATCTCATTGAATCTCAATAGCTTACTCTACAAGATTGTATGAACTACAATATCTTATTGCTGGCACCAAGCTACATTATACTGAAGACTCACCGAGGATGAGGATGACGGTTTGGCGATGTCAGGAGGCAGCTGGGAGCTGAGAAGGCGACGACCAATTCCACGCCCGCCCACTAGTGCCGAGGAGGAGGCCCCAACGTCGACCGATTTCTTTCCTAGCGCACGAGACTCCAAGCTCCGTTGGTGCCGATCCCGATCCATGCACATCAGCGTCGGTTGGACTTCGACGGCGCGGCGGATGGAGCTGGGGACGGCTGAGGACGGGGTGGGGCGTCGGATGGAGAGGCCAGCTGTCAGCGGATGGGGCACGGGCGCATGGCCGTAGGGGCGGGTAGAGAGGGGGGGGTTGACGGCGGGCGAGAGAGTCGCTCTGACCGCAGTAGGCGGCGGGGTGGCGGGGCAGAGGAGCGTCGGATGGAGAGGCCGCCGCCGTGCGGTGGGCACGGCGCGCATCGCCGCAGCAGGCAGTGGAGAAGGGGGGTTGACGGCGGGCAGAGAGGCGCTATAGCCTGCAGTAGGGGTGGCGGGCGGGGCGGGGAGCGTCGGATGGAGAGGCCGGCCGCCGCGGGTGGGCACGGCCGCACGGCCGCACGGGCGGGTGGAGAAGGGGTTGACGGTGGGGCGAGGTTGACGGTGGGGCGGGGTTGACGGCGGGGCGGAGAGCCGGGGACCGCGCCACCGAGTGGATGGGCGGCAGCGACGGGTGGACGGGGATCGGGAGGAAGAGGACAGGGATCGGATTCGGGAGGAAGAGAAAAGGGATCGGGAGAGGAAGAGAAAAGGGTAACGGCTGTAAGAGAAAAGGGGATTGGGAGTCGGAGGTGGACGGGAGAAAAGGGATCGAAAGAAAAGCCAAGCCAAAAGGCTCAACGAGCGGGCTCGAGCTCGGCTCGTGTTTTGTCCGAGCTAGAAATAGGGCTCGGCTCGGGGAAAAAAACGAACTCGAGCCGAACTGGCTCGGCTTGTTACGAGCTCGAGCCGGCTCACGAGCCGCGAGCTTTTTTTTCCAGCCCTATGTAGATATGGTGCTGACCGGAGTTAGCTTTTCGGTCCACATGAGCAAAGCGTCTGATTTTTCCTCCTTACTCGGGACGTATGAATCTTATCATTATCCCCAGAGTTAGCTTTTCGGTCCACACGAGCAAAGCGTCTGATTTTTCCTCCTCACTCGACGTATGAATCTTCTCATTATCCCCATCTTAATGAAATAAATAACGGCAGCTCTCTTGCCATTGCTTGAAAAAAAAACTTTCAGTTATGCTAAACCTGACCGGCCGAGTTGTTCTCAGGTACACGTGATGCGATATCAACTTCACTAAAAATAACTGCCGTGCCTTGTTAACAAGGAGAAAGGGCGGCGATATTTTCCCCTTGAGAAATACGTAATCAGAATTCCGCCAAGTAGGGAAAAAACCGCAAAGATGAAACAATTACAGCACGTAACCGAAAACCTGCACAGGCACATCTTCGCGGCAGAGCTTTCTTTTCCTGCTCTACTTCCCGTTTCTTTTCGCGTCATTAACCCCCGCACCCCGCCCCTATAAACGGAGTACTCAACGAGCAAATCTTTCCCAACCTCAACGCTCATCAGTTATCACCTGCTTAGATATTTGAGCAGGCAACTTTGTTCAACACCAAGCACGGAACCCGAAGCAGAACGTAGGACACTAGCCACGGACAAAATACAAAGTCGGCGAGGGGGATTGAAGCCGGTGCCGACATAGGCGGAGAAGCAGACAGCCTCCTGGGCCCACCTGCAGTGTCCGTTACCTGTACATTGGGCGGATACAACCCCCTTTGACCCTTTCCCCGCTTGCTTCAAGTGACCGTCCTCACCTGGTCACCCTCCCGGCCCATTACACGAGAGGAGAGCAGAGTTGGAGGAGAGCTTGGAGCTGAGGCCTTGTGGACTGTACTCACAGTGAGGAAAAAATGGCACGGAGCCCAGCTCATGTCGCTCTCCGGTCGCTTGCTCTGCTCCTCCTGCTTCCAGGTAATGGATTCTGCTCTTCTGCATTTGTCCAAGTACACTCTATTTGCGCCGAGCAATGCATGTTTGTCTGCTTGTTTGTTGTGTGCGCGCTGATCGGTTGAGTTCTTGGGTGCTTGCAGCTGCGTGGTCGGCGACGTTCACGATGACCAACAACTGCGGCTACACGGTGTGGCCGGGGCTGCTGTCGGGCGCCGGCACGGCTCCGCTGTCGACGACGGGGTTCGCGCTGGCTCACGGCGCGTCCGCGACGGTGGACGCGCCGGCGAGCTGGTCCGGGCGCATGTGGGCGCGCACGCTCTGCGCTGAGGACGCCACCGGTAAGCTCACCTGCTCCACCGGCGACTGTGGCTCGGGCGGCGTCCAGTGCAACGGCGCCGGCGCCGCGCCGCCGGCCACTCTGGTGGAGTTCACGCTCGACGGCGCCGGCGGAATGGACTTCTTCGACGTCAGCCTCGTCGACGGCTACAACCTGCCCGTGCTCGTCGTGCCGCAGGGCGGGGGCGGCGCCGCCGCGGCCTCCGCGGGCGGGGGCAAGTGCATGTCCACCGGCTGCCTCGTCGACCTCAATGGCGCGTGCCCGGCCGGCCTGAAGGTCGTCGCGGCGGCCGCCGGTGCCGGCGCTGCTGACGGGGGTGCCGTGGCGTGCCGCAGCGCGTGCGAAGCGTTCGGGTCCCCGCAGTACTGCTGCAGCGGCGCGTACGGGAACCCGAACACGTGCCGGCCGTCGACGTACTCGCAGTTCTTCAAGAACGCGTGCCCCCGCGCCTACAGCTACGCGTTCGACGACTCCACCTCCACGTTTACGTGCGCCGCCGGCACAAACTACGCCATCACCTTCTGCCCAAGCACCACCAGGTAAATTCTTTCCCCAATGCTTAGTCCTGCCTGAAGCTTCATCATCATAATACGTCATAGTTACACCAAAACGGCGCGAAATGTACGGTCGGACTGCCTTGACAAGTCAAAGTTTTATGGTGATGACAGGAACCAATCTACGTTGAAGTCTTTGTTTAAGAATTAAGATATGGCGGGGACGATTGATCGCGTCCAGTCATTTTAGCCAGGGAGTGGTAGTACTGTCATTGGTAAGGAGATTTACTGTGAGTTGTGCGGGAGAACGGGACAGATCAAAATGGATTTCGTGTTTAATTTTGCAACACATTAGATGGGATTTTGATAGGTCGTGGTTGGAAGAAGACCTACTTCCGGTGTACTCCAATGGTCAATTGAAAGGGTACAGAATTCACTCTATAGAACGGAAAAGTCTACTTGATATAATAAAAAAAAGAAGTATCTATACTTCGAGTGATTGAAATTTTTATCTATCAGGCATATTTTCTCATCGTTATATCAATATTCTATAGTCTAGATTATCTCTTTCAAAATAGATAAAACTAAATGTAGGTGAATCCTATGAATACAAAAAAAAATCTAAAATAAACAAAAGTAAATCAAGTAAACCCTACAAATAAAAAAAAGGACTAAAAGTTATATTAGAGTTGTGGAAAAAAATAGGTAACTAAAAATTAGCAAGTTCCTAAAAAAAAAGGTCTTAGGTCCCGTTTATTGGTGTCTAGCTCGGGGAGTTGGCTTGAGTCTTGAGCAGCATACTGCAGTGATGCACTGTTGCAACACAGTCTACACCGTGAAAAAACTGAATCGTGTTACGACTCTCGACTACCTTTCTTTTGTTTAAAAAAAACCCATCTATTTGTTCTTTTCTGAGCGAAATTCTGGTAGGAATACTTGGACTGGTTACATACGTCCTCTTGTGACACAAAGTCAAAAAGTGTGAGGTCATTCAGCCGAGGCGGTAGCGAACCATTCAACGGCCAGAAAACGGAGTAACACAGCAACAACGTCTAGGAATCCACGCCCTGGGTGGTGGATGGGCCTCCGTTTGCACGCACAGACGCACAGCACAGGACAACGAGCTGATTACACAGCCTGAACTGGCTCGGCAGTGCTATACACATCAGCTTTTTTTTGTGGTACAAGTACAACATCTGGTTGGATGCATGGTGTAGATCATGGGTAGGATTGGGTGTAAAAAGAAATAAAAAGGATAGGATGTGTAGCGTGTGAAGCATTTCCGAACTGGCTTCTGTCCGTTTCGCGCATACGGTCCCATACAAGAACATTTCCAGTGCTCTCAGTGTATTTCATGCGCCGGATGCTTCTACTCATAAAAAAATGGCCTAAATGGTCATGAAAAATTCCTCTTTTTTGCACAGATAGAACAATATATATAACCTATTGTGCCACCAAATTTCAAAACAAAAAAACAAAATTCAGTGAATAGTAGCTTCATCGTTTTCCTTTTAATTTTGGATTTCTTTTTAGCATAATGTGTATTTTTGTTTCTTAATATGTAGATCAAATTTAGATTTGTAATTTTATAACATAATAGATTATATTGTACCCTTTTTATGCGAATTTGTTTGAAATTTTTCGTCACCATTTAGACCGGTTTTTTATAAGTGAGAGTACAGTAGCATAAAATTTGCTGGGACTGTACCATATGCCATGGGCATTGATTTGCCCTGTCCTCTTCCCTGCATCCCCTACTGCGTACCATGTTCCCGTGCTCAGATACGTCGGATACGCATTTACGCCTTGCCAAAATATCTGCACGCTGCAACCAAATCTGCAATGCTCCAGTATCTTGTGCTCCGTACGCTGTTAGGAAACTTTATTTTGTGCCGTATTCTAACCGTGCTTCGCTCGCTTGTGTGTGTTTGCTCAACAGCGGGAAGTACTCCGGCCAGAACCCGCAGGCAGCCGGCGTGCCACTCACGAACGACACGATGGTCTACCTCGGCACCGAGCAACTCCCCACCGGCGGCGGCAGCTCCATAGCCGTCCACACATCGCTGCCGAGCCTCCTCCTCGCCGTCGCCGTCGCCGTCGTGCTGCTCTAAGCGGGCCGGCCAATACATGCACGCACAATGGCGGCAACCACCGACGTACTCCTGGTCGCTGTACCGCGGAAGTCATTAATTACTACGGTTAGCCTGACCTCGAGATGTCCTTATCCGGCGCCTCTTTTGGCGTGACGGAGGCAAGAGATAAGATTCGAGCGAAGGGCAAGTAAAGGGCGGGCAGGAGCAGTGCTACCACTAACCGACCGCAGCTTTCTAGATAGCTTATGTCGTAGGGTTAGGATTTAGATTAGAGTTTTCTTTTCTACGCTTCTTTGATTTATGCTTTGTTCGTCCTGATATGTATGGATTACAGTTATTATTACTTTAGTAGTTTAGTTCACTTGCTCATGGGAAAAGGAAGGACAAGGAGAGATAAGTTACGTGGGTTAATTTAAACTCGACCTACGTCCTACCCACACCACCCAACCCATGCACAATCACACGTACGTGTTAGAAACTTAGAATACTCGTAGAATCGATGCGATGGACACCGGCGCAGCGTCACACGCCAGTTTCCTTCGTTTCTCTTCCATGATTTCACACCGCATCGTACTTCGTACGCATGTGAATCCGACAACTTTACCGCTTGTGCGCTGAGGCCGGGGTGGCGGAGGGCGGCGAGATAAGATGGCCACTTTTTTGGAATCAACCCAAGATGAAGATTTCTTCCGCCTACTAGGATTGATGCTTGACCTTGATGTCCTCATCTCAAAAACGAAAATAGGCTACTCCATTCACAGGCATTTACATACAATAATAATTGATCTTTCTTTATGCAACATCAATCTAGTCCAGAGATCTACTTCAACCAGATCATGATAATTCGGAACAAATACATTAGCATCATCATCAGAAGTCGCATGCCACAGGTCACACGCACCTAAAAAATGGTCACACGGTTTGTCTGTCTCAGGTCTAATGTTAGGTGCAAAACAGCAAATCCTGACACGCCGGCTCCTAGCCGCTAAAATCCCTGATACCTCCAAGTCTTACGTTTCGGCCCAACTGTAAAACAAAGCCCGGTGATAACCCATCAGACGTATATTGGTGAAATGTCTAATTGGTCCCAACTGGTGAAATCAAGGCCTTGTGAAGGCAAACAGTAAGTATACTGCGTGTATGATATATCTGAGCACAGCTGGTATAAAAAGACCAAATATTAATTATTGAGGTTTGTTAATTTCAGTTGTCTGAATTTTTTTATCCATTAATCACCTACAATTGCACAATACTAAGTTTAAAATTATAGTACTAAGTGATTTGTAATTTTAATACGACTCTACTCAGGGGCGGAGCTGGGCCTCGGGCCTCCCGGGCAATGGCCCGAGGCCCAGCAAAAAATACAAGGTAAGCCCAAAGAAAATACTTGAAAAAACAAAAATCCATGCAACTTGGGCTACACTTTGAGGTTGGATCCGCCCCTGACTCTACTGTAACTTTTAGTTCTATTTGTTTTTGTATTTGTAGGGTTCACATAAATTTACTTTTGTCTAGTTTATATTTTTTGTATTTGTAAGGTTTACCTACATTTACTTTTGTCTAGTTTAGATTTTTTTTTTCAACACAGAAACATATGGTATCTATTGTATTAAATTCTTACAGCTGAGAAAGGTAACTGATGGGTAAAGAAACTTCAGTCACCTGAAGCATAGACACTCCCTTAATTATTTTATGCGGGTGTGATGAGGATTAAAACCTCGATGTATTATTTTAATACATAAGAGAAGACCATACGACTTCGTGGTCGTAACCCCTAAGGCTAACGACCCCACTGATCGTAAGGATTCTAGAGGTTACACAATAAATACCATGGTCGGACAAGGTCCGTACCTAGTCCCTGACCAATTAACTGCTCATAAGGCTATGAACTGGTATCATCTGGATCAAAATCCAGGTATATCATTACCGTGTGATGAATGGAACATGTGTTATATATTCCATATCACGCGACGTTACATAATTCTAAGACACTGGACTACGGTTGAATGTCTTACCGATATATAACCGCACAACAGTTGATACCCTATCAGCTGACACCTCTCTCCGACCAGACGCGTCACTTCCTAACAGTGTCTCTCTAAAGGATAACTGTCACCGCTTCATTAACTACTTAAGGAGGACCGCGGAAGATGGAGGAGGGAGATTGAAGGCAATTGAGAAGATTAGCAGTCGATTTGATTACAATACCATAGAAAGCATTGCATTCCAGTGTAATTAGGATCACCTTTTGTTTAAAGACAGACATTCCTTGCAATAGCCAGTTCATAGCAATAAAGAGTGACCCCATTCCATTCCAGGAGATACACACCATTTTCCTCTGTTTTTATATATTCATAAGATCGGCGATTTGATAGTCGACAGGCGTGTATGCTTCAAGTGACTAAAGTTTCTTTATCCATCACGCCTTTCTTAGCCGTATGATTTTAATCCAATAGATACCACAAACTTATGTGTTGAGACAAAAAAATCTAAACTAGACAAAAGTAAATATAGTTGAACCTTACAAATACCAAAAGTAAATCTAAAGTGAACCCTACAAATACAAAAAAATATAACTAAAAGTTACACTAGAGTTATGCTAAAATTGTACATCACTTAGTACTGTAATTTTAAATTTAGTACTGTGTCATTGTAGGTGGCTGAAAATTATCTGAGCCATAAAAGTATACATGGGAAAACGCACCACACGGGGGCCTGCGTAGTTGCTGGACACAAACCGTTTCATTAGGCCTTCAGGTATTGTACAGCCCATGCAAATTTGGTCGTAATATCTGACATCCATGATGCCAAAAAGTAAAATAATAAAGCTCATTATAGGCCCAACTTGTACATGAAAGCCCAAATCTAGTTTCACACGTATGTAGGCAACAATACAACATTGAGAGCGATCTATCTACTTTTGTATATTTCTACTCGACATTCAACGTCACCCTTTGCCTAGTGGCCCTACCTAAATCAACAATTATTGAACCGTCACTAAATTCTCAGGTGTTATTTGCTCTGGTTTTAGAGAGTCGGGGTTAGAATATATAGTTTGTAATTTGGGTGGATTAGGACCTTTTCCTTATTGAATTGCTGTCATTTCCAAAAGTAGGAACATGGCAACAATTAATTCTGATCAAGAACTTGCCTGAGCTGCAGCCTTCGGGTGAGCAGCAAGCGGCACAACCTGACAGGCATGCACGGTTTAAAAAAAAAACTCGCATACTCACATGGTTTCCTTATGTTGCCCTCCGATTCCATGGAACGCTATGATAAAATAAAATAAAAAGCAAGATGGCGAGAAGAGCCTGCCAATATGTCAATGGATGTTGGCTTTTGTTCCTCTTAAGATTCCTCCTCCGGTCCTCCCTGTGTGGTAAAGCTCATCATTAGCCATTGTTGCATCACGCCGTCGCCACCCACCCCCACCCCTCGCTCTCACGCCCTTGATGAGGAGGCAGCATCACTGTATCAGAGCTAGCTCAGGCTCAACGACGCACCAGGCTCCCGCCGTATAATCGTCGCGTAGCACATTGGATCGTGCATCCGACGGCTCCAACGACCACGCGGGTGCGCCACGCCGTGCAGGATTCGCAGCGATCTCCTTGGGGCGCCCCCACGGTGATGTAAGTGGGGCGAGCTGGTGCAGCTGCAAGTCAAATGAACACGCTGCCTGCTCGTAAAGCAAATCTAAAAACGCCTCCCATCTTTTCGGGTCCTTTTGAGCACACAACAGGCGCGCGGCGGCTGGGGTTTTCGGACGGCCGCACAAAAGCGAGATCACATTGTCGCGCGTCCTGAGCCTACGAACCTTTGAGCGTGCTCGAAATGTTGGTCCCAAACAATGTGGCCTCTCCTAGCTTGATGGGAAAAAAGAAGCCTGCACTGTTTCGTAACAATGCTGTGTAACTAACCACAGTTTTTACCACCGGAGAATCAGCGATATTTCCTGTTTGACAGGCGCCATTGTGAATCAAAGATCGCAGTGCTTCATTCAGTTCAGGCCGAGCCACAGGTAAGGCGACAACGGGCAGCGTTGCAGCAAAGGGGTCGGTCAGGAGGACAAAATGATGGGTCTTGAGGAGGCGATGACGCGGGGCGCTAATCATGGTGTTGCTCCGGGCCTTGGGGGCGGGAGCACACATACATAGGCACCAAGCCAAAGCTTGCGCGCTTTCTTAATCCTATTCCTGCCTGCGTGCGTGCTTAAATCCTAGCTAGCGCGCGGCCTTTGTAATTAATTGTACATGGCTACATGCCTGCCTGTGCCGTCCATGGTCTGCGCGAGGGCTCGGGACCATCATTGAGCCCAATGCGCGCCCTACTGCTGCTGCTGCTATCGCCACGGCTTAGGGATCGCAAAGGAGAATGCGCCTCATCAGAGCCTCGTGCTCTCCGGCTATTCATTGCCTCTTCGGGCGCGCGCGGCCGGCTGGGCGCGTGGTGTGCCGAGCAAAAGCTAGCCCGGGGCTAGGAAAAGACGCTTTTTGCGCTATGGTATGCCATGCTCCAGCCGGGCCAAATGCATCATGCCGAGCCCACACCATGTATGTGCCGGCGCCGGTGGTGTTAGCTGGTGGCCTGGTAGTACGTAGGTTGTTCAGCTAGGACGCCACGATTGTGAGTGAGAATTAGCAGCACAAGAGAGTCTCATGATGTTTATGCGATGCAGTCACGCAGATTATGTGCTCCAGACGAAAAAGGCTGGTAAAAAATAATTAACACCGGTCGCTAATCGTTGTGGAAGGTATAATTCGGCCATATACTTGCCAGCACTAGGTCTGCAAACGGCAATAAGCACGATCGCACAAAGTTGGGAGAAGTTGCAACTTATTGAACATGCTAGAATGGCCTAATAAATACCCTTAGAACGGACAGTGCACGGCATGTTTATGCCTAGTTGGGTTGAAATGATAAGCTGAAAAGCAGCTAGGCAGAGTGCTTACCAGAATCTCTAATCATGACCACATGTAGACGCAGTGCTTCACGCCTTCATGTTTCCAATTAGCAGACGCACTTCAGATATGTGGACAGCAAGTCTCCATTTCTAATCTGGCTATCTGATGAATAGTGGAATCACATTATAAGTTTTTTTGGTTAAAGAAATGGCAAGAGTGTCATTATTGCATTGAAGGAGCAGTGAACTGTTGGACCAAATCGGCGACTAGAGGGGGGTGAATAGGAGCACGATCTCTTTTTCACCTTGATCGATTCAATACGTTTTTCACTAAAATAGCTATGAGAACTATGAAGATCAAAGTACAAGTATAGCGGAAGACTTGTATTGAATCCAAACGAAACCCCAAAACAAAATAACCAAAAACTCAATTCACAATGAGCTAAGCGGTAAGACCTCTCAACATGGGTGGTCTGACCTCTCCATGGGCGGTCTCACCTCTCACAGGGGGCGGTCTGACATCCAGCCCGATGAACAGTAAAATCAGTCCGAAAACAAAATCACAAATAGGTCCAACTTTTGATCCACAACTCCAAACTTCACGAAACTTACAACATACCTTCTCCAGGATGTCAAGAACCTATTCCAATCAAGGATCGCGAAGATCTTTGCCAAAGTTCCGACCCTTTTCCGTTTGAGTGAAGGTTGCTCCAAAACCGAGTCAAAACCAAAATATGATCCAAAAACTTGCTCGTGGGTTAAAGATGATCAAGATGATTCTAGATGTATTCTCACATGTCACAGCAAGCAAGATCCAGGCCAGAAACCAAAGGAAAATCGAAGGATCAAAGAAACCTCCAAAATCACAAAATAGAGAGCAAGAACAAGAAGATGGCCATCTTGAGGAATCTTTCTTGGATTGATTTGAAATAGATGTTGGTTTACAGCCACTCTATCATCGAGGACGAATACTCAACACTTGAATACACAATCAATCTAACTCTCTAGAACTCTAACCTCTCCACCACCTCTCCCTAAACATAAACTAGGGTTTCTTCAAAATACAAGGGTTGGAAGGTGCACAACCAGCACCCTCCCTATTTATAGTGGAGGCTAACTTCTAGAAGGATATTCCTAATGGGCACCTGTTAAACCCACACACAAACGGGTTTAACTCATGCACGCATTTCAAAGCATCATCTTCATCTTCTCTTGACCTAAACCACTTCTCCTTGCGCCGTTTTACGCCACGGTTTAGCCAAAAACCATCAAGGCAGTATTTTGGTGAAGTTACCAAAATACTCCTTCTCGATCCTTTCCAATGACCGAGTCCAAACTTCATGAAGCAAACCCATGCTTTTGTCGCATGTAGGGTGATCAACGTCTCTCTTCATGCCGGCAAGTCTCTCCCATCCGGCTCCCACCGAAACCACCATGGCACTTACACCGACCCCCGCGCCGCTTGATGCAACCCATTGCACCAACTTTCCGTTCGGTCATACTTGTCCATTTTTGCGCCATGCTTGAGTCCATTGACTTCACCCGGTATCCTCAATCGTTATGAACCTCAGCTCTCCAAGCCTAGTCCCGATCATCCTCGCTGTTGACCGTCGTTGACCTCCAAGCCTCCTGCACAACAATAGACAAAGAAATCAATTTCGGGAACAAGTTCTTCGCAACTTGACCCGTTAGTCAAAACATGCATCACGCAACACATATGCACTGAAACCCATGAACTTGACCTAACCAACAAACATCGCTGCCACGCTGGCCGACGAACAAGTCAAAACTAGCCAAACCGCCACCCATGGCATGTCTGACCGCCCAGCAGGGGACTTAGCCAAACTTCCTCCTTGGAAATCCGAGACCTCTCTGGAAATTTCAAACAAATAAAACTTTTGACTCGAAGCTCCAAAAATTATGAGACCAAGTGTAGGAGAATCCACTTAATTGCCTACACCCTCTATTTTTGGCCCATCTCGAAATTCAAAGACACTTAATGGCCGATCAGACTGCCGCCCATGTCCGGTCAGACCGCCAGCCTCTAGGCCCAAGGCCTGGCCGGTCTGACCGCCAGTGACCTGACATCACCTGAACTTTGTCGAAAACACGTGATTCGATAAACCTTCAACAACATTGTCAATTGTAACATCATCCTAAGATCATGAGCATATCCCCATGATATCCACACGAACTCCTTGTGCAGCGTCTACGCATTGGCCTCCCGCGCGCGCTCAACACCCATGAGCATCGTCTTCACGGTGTCCCGTGCCTCCTTGGCAGTGTCCTTCACGACCAATGTCGTCAGCATCTCCGACGGTACAGCCCGGAGGATGGCAGACAATGCCATCATATCGTACCGGTACTCAGCATTCCCAGGCTCGATAACGCCCCACAGTCCTTGCATCTGCAGGTTGACCCTCATCAAGAGGGCCCAGTCATCGTAGTTCGTGTGCATGAGCATGAGGTAGACAATAGATCCTCCGTCTCCTTCACCACCCGCTGCAACACTAGCTGATGGTCGCCATTGCTGCTGGAACTCTCATCGCGGCCTCCGTTGCCGCCAAGTCTAATCCCGCGTTGGACGGTTCCATCTCCGTAGGATCAACACTATGCCGCTTTGATACCAATTGTTAATCGATCCGAAGAAAAAACCTGGAGATGTGTTCATGGGATGCACAACGTACGGATGAACACACGCACACGCTGGAAGCTGATCCAAAAATGAAGCGCACACGCAATCACCCTGGAAGAAATACACGCACGCACTGGAACTCACGAACGCAAGAAGCAACAAAAGGAATTTGGTGCTGCCAAAAGTGTTGTAGCGTTTTCTATTTTTTTTCCTCTTCTGTATTGCTTTTCTTGTATTGAAACAAACTGGTTATAATCTTTTTATAGCTACAATATGATATGTAATATCTTCACTAACACATTCAAGTAGACCACTAGCTCTACTACATGCAGTTACTAATTACTTTGTTAACTAATTAGCATGCCACTAACTCTACTGGATGCACTGACTCATTACTTTCTAACTCATAATAGGTTGCACCACCGCCCCGACAGGGAAAGCGATATCAGGGAAGGGATACTTTGCCCGAGGTTTGCCATCCTTGTTCTTGTTTACTGCAGTTAGCAGCGACGGACATACATGCGCCAGCTGAGACGCTCCGCTTAGGACCCATGCTCTGGCCTCTTCTTTTATGATAGCCATTATCTCGGTCGGTTCGTTTCTTTGGTGCTGAAATATTCTCCTGTAACTTTCTTTCCATAGCTTCCATATAACAAGGATGATTAGGGATGCTTGGTCTTTGCTTCTCGCCGGCTGTTCTGCCGGCCTGTGCTCCGTCCAGCCACCAATCAGTCACATTTTGTCGGGGGTTCCAGTGCACCGGACGTAGCACATCTCGGTGCACCCAGGTGGCTACCAAGGCCCAGACTGCCTTGGCGTAGACGCATTCGGTGAACATGTGGAGTGCTGTCTCCTGATGGGTATTGCAGAATGAGCACCAGAAGTCATTAGGAATCTGACGGGTCACTAATACATCCGATGTTGGCAGTCTATGCTGGGCTAGAAACCATGCAAAGATTTTGCATTTTTGTGGTGCCCACGGCTTCCAGATGATTCTTCCATACCGTTTTTTGACCGACCCGTTGAACTGAGACAGGTATGCCGATTTTGCAGTGTAATCCCCGTTGGATGTCCATCTCCAAGTGATGTGTTAGGGTCACCCGATCCAGCCGTGTGTACAAGGTTGCAAAATCAGTTAGGTGTTCTACCGTTATCCTCCTTCTAAGATCTGCGATCCACTTTTGGTTGTTCAGTGCCTCTCGAACCGTTCTGTTCTTCCTTGCCGCTATTCGGTATAGGGCCGGCATCGTCTCGCGCAGCGGCATGCGGTGGAACCAAGCATCATTCCAAAAGTTTGCCTGGCTACCATCGCCTAGACGTTAAAAAGAACATAAAAGGGAAACTTTCGCTCAGTTATTGTGCCAGTAAATCGATTGATTAAAGCTGTAAAGTATGAACTAGTACCACTGTTAGTTGCATGCATATCAGCATATATATATGGAAGCCTTTGATGCTAAGCTAACTGTACTCAATGGTCATTGGGCAGCTTTATTGTGTTATCCGAAACACTCATCAGACGACGGGCGTTGTTTACCGACAGATGATTTTCCTTTCTCTAATCCCAGGAAAAGGCTGTATCCAGGCCATAACCATAAGAAAAGAAGTGCAGGTCAGAAGGTGCATTGATTAAAAACAATGCTCTAGGACATTCTTCAGACAGCATGGCTTCTATCATACAAGTGTGCCAGAGAGCAATCCACCGAACTACAGACATGATGCCGGGCTCGTCCCATGAGCTGCTAGGCCAAGGTTGCGTTCACATCTCATAGTACTCCTGTATCTCGCGCACAACAAAACCTGTATTTTTGCCTCTGAATGCTGGCATCGTATGTACTCATAACGAATTGTAAGCTTCATCCAAGAGGGAATCTATTCATGGCAGATCCAACTAGTACG
Source organism: Hsuehochloa calcarea (assembly GCA_036346395.1). NCBI lineage: Eukaryota > Viridiplantae > Streptophyta > Magnoliopsida > Poales > Poaceae > Hsuehochloa > Hsuehochloa calcarea. Next base: position 38,355,390 of record CM070597.1, read on the forward strand.
TGGGAACAAAAAAATGGGCTCTCAGTCGATTGCAGCTCGCAGCTCGTGACAACTTTTCGAATGCGTAGAAGAGACAATACTTCTTTGCACAAGAGGGTCAGAAGAAAGTGCCTGTGTTAAGTGAGGATTTGTTGTGCCACTTGCTTTTAAGTATTTTTGTCAGAGCTTTACATGTATACCTGGGACATAAAGTATGGTACAAATGCCACAGTACCCTCTCTTGTGTATAATTTACACTTCGGAGATCTTAGTCTGAACACACAAGACTTTTCCAAGATTTGGGATTTAATCAGGCATCACAGATGTGCTTTTCTCTCATTGCTTCGCTGTGTTTGTTTTGTTTTATCAGTTCGCAATCCTTCCTGCAGATCGCTCTTATGATGCCAATCGATCCATCTGGCTTTCTCTTCGGACGAGATAGAGGAGAAAGCATACGACAGATCTCCAGCTATGATGCCGTGTCATCATAGACAGATGCAGATGCCTGTTTGTTCAACTTTTGTGATGCTGTGGCTTACTATCTGTCACTGCTGTGTCTGTGGATTAGTTGCTCGTATGAGCCTTTGCATGATCGCCTCACGTCATTGGTTTCCCCACAAAATGATTTATCCGTCAAGCACTTGTCCAGTAACTTAATTTGGTAGTTTAGAGAAGAACGTTTTTGCCCAAAAAAATATATATGCAAATACAGGTGAAAAACTCTTCTAAGTGTTTACTTACTTATCACTTCTCCATATACGAAAATGACGCCGTGATGCATGTAATAATTAGTGGCAAGTAGGCAAGCGTGCGCATCGTGCACACTTCCATTTGAACGTGCAAACACGAAGAATAAGCTTTCCCAGATTTTTGCAGCCCAGCTGTCCAGGATACTGCATACAGAACAGATCGTAGACGAATGAGCAGCCTTCGCTTTTTCACCTCGGCAAAGTTTGGAGCTGGGGACACTCAGGGTCTGTTTAGTTCCCAGCATATCCGTAACCTAATCCATACAAGTCATTCACGCTTAGCCTAATCAAACTGAATGCATGTAATATGAGTTGTTTAGTTGGTTGTTTCTGTTGAAGCAGACTGTGCTGAGATATTGTTTGGTTGACTGCATCAGGAAAGTGGATGCATGACTGGATGCAATGTTGGGCTGTTTGGTTGCCTGCATGTAGGAATGTGTGCTCACCTCTTGTATTGGATGGTAAGAATACCCCCTTAGTAAAATATGTAAGTAGGATGGAAAAAATGGCTAAGAATGTTACGAAGCTATTGCTCATACTTACAGTTTACTTCTATTGTTTTCTGGATCAAAGGTGCCTGTACTGCATAGGTAGCGTACATACTTGAAAAGGTTACTTATAAGTTAACCCTAACCACTGCTGGGCTTACAGCAGCGCCTGCTCTGCATCCCAAACCCAAAATATGATGAGTAAATTTAGTACAACCCACAACAGACGCCCGCCATTGATCGTCGTCATCTATCTATACTAACGATAGAAGACTGCAAGCTCGGATGCGAGCCAGCGCTGGACGCTGGAGGTAACCATAGCGCTGGACGCTGCACGCGCTTATGCACGCGGAGGGCAACACAGGGGTTGGGTTTTGCACGCATGAGCCCTGGCTCGCGAGGGAAGCTCCGGGCCGACTTTTGCACGCGCGCAGCCTGACTAGAGCGACGATGCAGGAACCAAATGAACTACTGCTTGCATGGACCGGTGCAAGCCAATCTAATACAGGGAACCAAACAGCCCCTCACCGATTTGGGCTAGCTGCTGAGCCTTGCAACAAACTGTTCAAGCCGAACGAATTTTCCCAGTGTTTGGACTTTGGAGGCGTCCAGCTGTAGCTTTCCCCGACTTTGTGGAGATTTTCCGACAGGTACGGCCGGTAAAAGATGTTTGCCATATTTTCTGCTAGCAGGCATGGTGTCACTGGTGTGCCAGTCACTTACAACCATAATTACAGCGCCAAATCAGATCTTTAAGGACAATCACTCATCTGAACTAGAGAAGGCTCAAAACAGCCAGCCTCCAAAGGTCTCTATTCAGGTTCAGGTACGGCACGCGGACGCCTATCTTTTCCTTATTTTCACTGCACACAGTTACCCGAGCCGGATGTTGACCGGATGTGAAGAATTAATATGTAACACTCCACCCCTTTAATACCACGTCATCACTTTATATTAAGTTTGACTAGTATATAATATCTGTTAGTTATAATCGTAGAACTTTCGAGTTAGACTTTTTTAACAAAGCGATGATGAAAGCTTAAGTAAGATGTTATGTATACGTAAACGAATTTTGGAGCAGGGTGTTTATCTTATTCACCATCGATATTTAAAACGGTGCTCGATCGGTGGAACGAAGGTGCAATTGTACACTACACCAAACACGGACACTTGCTCCCCGGGCAACATTTCGGGCACGCATGGGAGCTCGTTTAGCCAATGAGGACTGAATGGTCGTCCCTTCAAGAACTGAGTTCTCTGTTTTCAAGGAACGACAGGCTGGGCCGCTGGGGGCCTCGGACCATTGTTGCTCCATATGCTGCAGAGTCTAGCAAATGAACGGAATGAGTTTTTATTTAATCTATTTTTAAAAAATATTTTAAAGATAACATATCCCGAATTTTATTTTCAATTCAGAATTCTTTAGTCACACCATGACCCGTAGCGTGATCAAACTGTGCTATCACGCCACCGACCGTAGCGTGAACAAACTGTCAAGATAACTCTCCGAGTCAACACGCGTCGATTTTTTTGGCTAAGTCCTGTCACGCTAAGAGTAGTGACGTGACAATACTCATTTGTCACACCAAAATCCGTGACGTGACAACGTATTTTTACCACACGCTGTGTGGCGTGGCTAAAGATGTCAGAATTGAAAATAAAGTTAATGAAATGTTATTTTTAAAATATTTTAAAAAATTAATTACATGTACAGAATAGGCAAGAGGTACAACAAATCATTTCTTCAAGAATTGAGCTTTCTGTTTTCAAGGAACGACGGGCTGGGGCGCTGGGACCATGGTTGTTCCATATGCGGCAGAGTTTAGCTAATGAACGGAATAGGCAAGAGGTACGATAAATTTCTGGCTTAGCTTACAGTGCTACAGAATGGGCGAGCCGCAGAGTAGGCAGTAGGAATCGATCGAGAGAGAATTTTGTGGATGCGGGGGCGCACGCGAGAACCAGTGCCAGTGCCGAGAAAGTCGCCAAAGGGGAAACACTGTACAGGGGTAAAGGAAGGAATGTCCCCGGACCAGGTGGCCGCGCCCGTTGCACTTGTACCCCACCGCGGAGGCAGTGGCATGCATGTCTTGCTGAAAGTGTGCGGTTTTGGAGCGTCTCCTCCTCCGTGTGAGCAAAGCGCCTTTCCGGGCTCGTCGCAGGCGCGGCGGGGCATGAGAATGGAAAAGGGTTAAAGAACGGTGAGCTGCTCGCAAGAGCTAGCTAACCCGCACGGCACACAGGAGGCGCAATCGTTCGCCGTACGGTGCGCCCCTTCAGTTCTCACCCTGCGCGCGCTCTGCCGGGCAAAGTAGCGTGCCGCGCGCTGTAACGAAAATGCTGCGAGGCTCCGGGTAGCTAGCAGCGGCAGACCGGTCCGGGAAGGGAGTCGTGGGGCGGCCACTGCGGCGAGATCCGGACGAGGCGAAAGGATTAACTCGGGAGTCGGGACGCGCGCTCGCCGGTCGACCTCGAACCCCACTCGTGCCGCCTTGTAGGCCACGCCTACCAGTGCTGCGGCGTACGGATCGAGTACCACGCATGTGCTGCCTAACCTATTCAAAAGCCGCAAAACGATGGAAGAAGGGAGAACGAGTGGTAAGTGAAATTTACTAGTAGAAAACTGTGCAATTGTGCTCTGTCTTTTATGTACAAACTACGTAACTATGTCTAGTACATTGGACGTGCACACACTCGCACTCCAAGCTGAGCAGGCCACCACAATCCACACACATGCGTGAGTGTGCCCATTTGCGCTGCACTGCCCTCTCAATCGCAGGGAGCAGTCGTACTCAAAGGCACAATTGGTTGGATGTGCCACTACTCCCACCCATGGTTAGAAAACCCGGTTACCGGCCGGTAACCGGTATACCGGTTCGGTCCGGTAGAAAAAATTGGCCAATTTTTTTTTTGATTCTTTTGATTTCTTTGCATGTGCAGGCCCCCCAATCAAGGATTAAAAATTGGTCCCAGCGCAATTCGGCCGCGGCGGGGACCGATGTCGACACATTCGGGTTTTTCGGTCGAATTCGTTAAATTTTGCTTTAAAATCAATCGAAATTCAAAATTCAAAATTTAAATTTGCAAACTCCGGAAAAACCGCCGGATTTCAAATCCATTTACCCGTAAGGCGATTCTGCACGGTGATAAGAATCGTGGGATTTTCATCCTTCCCCAATACACCTTTATTCCTTGGTCGCTCCCCACTTCGCTTTGTTTTTTTCTTGCTCCCTGATTGCCTCCTCTCCCCTTCCTCTCTCCCCCCATTAATCCATTTGCACAACCAGGGCAGCAAGCCTCCCTCTTCCCTCCATCTCCCTCCATTAACTTGGTTCGTAACGAGCAAAGACACACCCAATGGCAAAGAAGACAAGCACAAGCACAAGCAAGCGGGAGCAACAACACAAGCGAAGCGGCGGTTTGAAACTTTTTTCTTCTACTTGTGGAGTTTTTGAGTTCATTGTTTGTAGGGACGAAGGAGAGATCGTAGTGTAGGAAACCATCTTGAATGCATTTGTGGGTAGGAAACCATCTTGAATGCATTTGTGGAGGGTTGCACATTTGGACTAAGGGTGAAATACTAGAGTAATTATAGTCAAATACAATGAACCAAGGGTACAGAATCATTTGTTGCAACAGGTTCTTTGTAAAGTATGGATAAAATATACTCTAAAAACATAATAGCAAACCAGAACCTAGCTGATTTCTACTTAGTATGCAGGTGATAATAAATCTGAAATTATTTAACATGCAAATGAGTGTAAGTAAACCACCACAACTAGACTAGGAGGTGAGGACATGACGCAAGATGCACTAACAATTTTCATCATGTATGGATTATTGTAGGTGATGGCTTCTAAATCCATCAATGTTTGGGACCATGGAGAGAGACTAGGAGGTGCTGGTTGGAAGTGCAGATATTATAATCTAACAAAATCAGGCGGAGGTGTCACCCACCTAAAACAACATCTTGCCGGGAGACACAGAGATGTTGTTGCTTGCAATGGGGTTCCGGCAGAAGTCCGAAGGCTCATGTTGGCAAGTCTTGAAGAAGCGAAGGCAAGAAAGAAATCTCTTAAGATGAACGACTGCGAATAGAGGAAGCCGCAAGAGAGCCTGTAGCTCGTTGTCCTTCATATGAAGATGCCTTTGATGATAACGAGAAAATGCAAATGGAATGGGCTCGTCGGGAGTCGTTAGAGTTACATCAGATGCAACAAAGGGATAGAGTCAGGGGTGCGACGTTTGAACATGGTGGTGGTAGTGGAAGTGGTACGGGAAGTGGGAGTGGAAAGGGAAGTGGAAGTGGCAGAGGTAGTGGTACAGGAAGCAATGCTTTTTCGAGGATGTTTGGCAGGTCACAGTCCATGAGAGTTGGTCCTGATATTTTGCGCAGTCGGGCACCCGTCCAACCCCGCATTGATACAACACTTTGCGGAGAAGCAAAGTCAAAACTTGGAAAAATTTGGTCAAAGTGGTTCCGTAGTAATGATATTGCTGGAGTTAAGGCAGAGTGTCCTTATTTTCGTGCCGCCATCAAAGAGACACAAGAACTTGGCAAATGGGTTCCGTCACCAAGAGGGCATGAAATCGATGGGACATATCTTGATGCCAACGAACAAGAGGTCAAAGAGTACGTATCACAGTTCAAAGAAGACTGGGATATATATGGAGTCTCTATTATGTGTGATTCCTGGACTGGGCCTACACAAATGAGTATCATTAACTTCATGTTGTACTGCAATGAAAGAATGTTTTTCCATAAGTCAGTGAATGCAACTGGTGACATACAAAATGCTGACTTTTTGTATCATGAGATTCGTAGAGTTGTGGAAAAAGTTGGAGTTAAACATGTCATGCAGATTGTGACTAACAATGGTGCGAACTATAAGAAAACATGCCAACTGGTAATTGAAGAGTACCCAACTTTAGTCTGGCAGCCATGTGCAGCGCACACCGTCAACCTCATGTTGAAGGATATTGGTCAGTTCAAGGAGGTTGATGCAGTTGTCAAGGTGGCTAAGAGGATTTGTTGGTTCCTATACAACCACAGTCGCCTCCATAATGAAATGCGCCAACAAATTGGAGGGGAGATAGTTCGTCCAAACGCCACAAGGTTTGGAACCACATTCATTTTCTTGAAAAGTTTTTGGGATAGAAAATCAAAGTTCACGAAGTGGATGGTGTCAGATGTATGGGGCTCCAACCATTTGAGCACGATCGAGAAAAGAGAATAAATGTATTCCTGCTTCACAAGTAGACAATGGTGGTCGAGTATGGATTGGGTCATAAAATTGGTAGAACCAATTTACCGACTACTCAGATATGTCGACCAACAGAAACCCGCAACAGTGGCAGAAATGGTTGGAAAGACGTACGAACTCAATTTCGAACTTCAAGACGTACTGAAAGAAGATGATGCCACTTATGGTCGTGTCATAAAGATTGTTAATAGGAGAATTGCAATGATGAAGGACCGCACGTACATAGTTCTAGGCAAGTTCATAGTTTCCTAAATCCAAATAAATATCACATATTTGTTGTATTTTTTTTCTAACTTTCTAAGTGTGTTTGTTTGCACAACATCGTTGCTAAACCCGCAGAGCCACTTCTATAATGTGGGGAAGAATCCAGCCCTCGTCGCTTCCCTGACAATGGTGATTCAAAGAATAGCCGATACACCCGAGGACGCAGTGCAGGCTCTTGGTGAGCTAGAATAATACCGTAATCGGCGAGGTTTATTTGCTTCAAATGAGGCTCACATGAGTGCTAATCGTCATTCTGCAGGTAGGTTGTTACGAACTTACATATACATGGAAAATGACCCATCACTATTAGTTTAACACAAATTTTATGTTACTTGTAGCTACATGGTGGATGACGTTTGGAGCGCAGATACCGACATTAACAAAATATGCCTTGCGGATTGTCTCGCAATGTGTTTCGTCCAGTGGATGTGAACGAAATTGGAGCACATTTGCATTGGTACATACACAATTGAGAAACCATTTTGGATACAAGAAACTACATAAACTCGTGTATGTCCACTACAATCTAAGGCTACGATTGCAAGAGCATGAGACTAGAAATGAAGATAGGGATGTAGATCCTTTTAGCGATCTAATCAATGCCACTCTGTACGACAGAGAGAACCCAATCCACGAGTGGCTTGATAGCTCCATGATACAATCAGAGCTCCTACTAGACGAGGAAGGTGAGCCCCCCATGCCATCTACAGTTGTAGTTGATGCCATCCCTCGAAAGGAATTGAAGAAAGCACTAGATGATGAACCATTGAAGCAGTGGACAAAGAAAAATATTGGCAAGAGTCATCTTGGGAAAAAGAAATATTGTAGCCAACCAACTAAAAATTGGCTGAAGACTTTGCCTCACTTACACAAACAAGAAAACAAGTGCCTGACAAGAAGAAGAAAAATGCCATTAAGGAGGATATTGTGGGAAGCGACAAAGAAACGGAAAGTCCGCCATCTGATGAAGTCCAGTACCAAGAGTCTGGTGATAGTAGCTCTCCGTTGTCCGATGATGGTGCTGATGGTGGGACTGCTCATGATGCAGGGCAAGAACAACCATTGGAATTCACATACGAGCAAAACTTCACGCATGCTACTCAGGATGAAGACCATGGTTGTCATGCTTCAAAACAATTTCATAAGACCTACACGAGGGGTAAGGGTCGCCAAAAAGATCAATCTCAGCCACATGACTCTTCTTCCTATGAATCGCATGCTAGCTCAAGATCCACTCGGACTCATGGACGTCGAGATGTTAATCTATTGCCTTCTGGAGTTGATTCTCATTTGTCGGACGTCTCTTCTGATCCTAGTTTCCATTACGGTCTTGTGTCCTTCAATACCAATGCCAGAAACGTTTACCAGTGGGTCGAACCCACATATTACCAACAACTTTACAATCATTGGTTACAATATGCACACGAAACACACACTTGGGATCAATACAAGGCTCACCTAGCACAATTTGAAGGACTTATACTCTATGATAACAACGACTACATTGCACAACCTTCGCGTTTCTCGACAATGTATTGGTATGGATTACTTATCATTATTGTTTTTGTATGCTAGTCAAGCTATCGTTCATTATCATTAACTTATATTTTTTATTATGTTACATGCTTTAGAACACTTGGACGAGAGGACTGCTCTAGAGAGTGAAGCAACCAAGGATGACTTTTTATGTACATCTTGAAACATTTCTCATTAATATTTGCATTATTCTAAATTTAAATTTCATAATTACCATTTTTACTATTTTTGGTTTTTCCGGTTTGACCGATTACGGCCGGTAAAATTTCGGATTCAAAAATTCAAAATTTGAATTCATACCGGTTTTTTCTGAAATTTTCGGTAACCGGCCGGTTACCGTTACCGCCCCACGGCCGGGATTTCATCCGGTACCGAGATTTCGATCCCTGCTCCCACCACCATAGATGCTAAGAGCTGCAGGGTGACTGTTAGGAGCTGCAGAGTGACTATTCCTCCCCCTTGAGATGTACATTTACATATGGGAGAGAAGAGAGATAGAGATCACTGTACAGGTTAGGCCGCGTATATATCTTGCTTGTCTCCAAAAACTTTATGGTGTGCAGCTAGCTCGATCGCTGTGGTTGGTCTCGGTGCGTACGGACCCATGTGTGTGGGTCCCAGGCATTATTGGAAGAATAGAAACCCTACCCCCATCTTCTTTCTCTTGGAGCTAGCCCAACTCTTTCCTTCCCCCTCTTCTTCTACCTCGCCCTCCCACTCTGCCACTTCGCCTTCACCATTTCTCCACCACCTCCTACTATTACAGCTTAGCACAGTATAGCATCTCTCCCCCAACCACCAACCGGGCATGGATTGCAGCAGGGAGCATCAGAAAGCCCAACACCTCTTCATCAATTGCCCCACAACAAGAGCCATCTGGGAGGGAGCGGCAACACGGACAGGCTGCAATCACCTAAAGCCAATTAATTGTTTTTAATCTTAACGGATCTAATAATACTCGAAATATCTTTGAGAACAGGTTATTAGGTCTTAATTCAAACTTAAAAGCAATTATTTTGATAGGGACGACTGAACTATATATGTTGGTCTATCAGCATCTCTCCCCCAACCACCAACGGGCATGGATTGCAGCAGGGAGCATCAGAAAGCCCAACACCTCTTCATCAATTGCCCCACAACAAGAGCCATCTGGGAGGGAGCGGCAACACGGACAGGCTGCAATCACCTAAAGCCAATTAATTGTTTTTAATCTTAACGGATCTAATAATACTCGAAATATCTTTGAGAACAGGTTATTAGGTCTTAATTCAAACTTAAAAGCAATTATTTTGATAGGGACGACTGAACTATATATGTTGGTCTATCTAGTTATGTCGTAATAATGTCTTTTTCGACAAGAAAGTTATTAATCATCATCTGCAGGTTTAATTCAGATGTATTCATCGAATCCACTCTTGGTCAGTTTTGCAATACCAAAAAAAAGGTGGGATGCCTTGATAGCTGGGAGCAAAATATTAGAGGTCGAGATGTTTGACGCACTTTTAGTGGAAACTAAACAAGGGAGATCTTCAATAAGAATGAGTGGAAACTATTACAGAAGCTATGTAATCGAGATGTTTGACGCACTTTTAGTCATTGTTTATTTTCACCAGGACGTTTGCTTTTTTAACGGTTTTTGTTTTGTCGTTGGTTTATATTTTGTCGTTAGTTCATGTTTTTGCGGTGTTTGTTTTGCGCTTCATTATGATTTATGGACCGTTGTTTAGCTTTGATTAAGAATTTGTAGGTAATTGTAATAAATTTTAAGCTATGTGTATCATCGGTACAGAAATCGGGAAATGTTTTCTCTTCCATTGTATATATAAAACAAAGACATGGAGCTTTCCAATTGGTGGAACTCCCTCGTCCAGACAGCGACTCTTAAAACAAAAGGGGACGAAATCGCTGATGATCTTGACTTGCTGGCAGATTGAAAGATCTAGACCTGCCATTATGAGTTAATGGAGTGTTTTGGTGATTAATGACAAATCCAATTGTGAGACTAACAATTCTATTTGTTATATCTAGTGTATAGTCTCATTTGGATATAAAGGTGAAAATCAACGAGGTATGCTTTCAACTTGTACTTTTATATAATATTGCATTTCTCGGATCCAAAATATAGGATTGAACTCAACCATAAGTTGAACTTGAATATGTGCATATGATCTTATTACACATTTGTGTATGAACACATTTAGGGGGAGTTTTATTCTATATTTTGTGATTTCATTAGTATTGATCCATATTCCTTTCTCCACATATATTTTGGATCTTTACTTTGAAACAAATCCGTTTGAGTATACAAAACTTGCGTAGTTCTTGTATACTCATGATTATGAGTATATATAACTTGTGTAGTTGATATATACTCAATTTGTTCTCTCATTTATCAACATTCAATTTATGAGTAATTAAGTGGTTATCATCAATTACCAAAGAGGGAAAGATTGAGGTATCTTGTCCCACCATTATGAGTTAATGGTATGGTGTGGTAATTAATGATAATCATATTGTGGAACTAATATTTTTCATGAGTTGGATGAATAGGTTATGTTCTAGGATGATGAAGACTTGGGATGATCATGAGTTGATCATCAAGTCAAGAGTTTGGTGTGCACCGACAATATGAACACAATACAATATGAGCAATCATACAAGATATATAAGCAATTAAAGCAAGAATGTAAATAGCTCAAAGTAAAGCACAAGTAAAAACAAGATGACACGATTATGTTTTACCATGGTGTTCGAGACTCGCGGTCTCCCTAATCCACGTTGAGGTAAGCCCAACCCGCTGGACCGCTCCTCAAATGAGCACACACTCGGAGGTAAGTCCAACACTTGGACCGGTTCCAAACCGAACCAACACTCGCTCAATCTGGTTGCTCTTCCTCCACTCCGAGATGGCGAGCACCAAACCACTCACAACCGTTGGCCTTCTCACAAGCTTCTTGAGAAGGTCACCGAACACGACGCCTCCACGCCTGCCTAGGTGTCGGCAAACACCAAGAGAAACAAGTCTCAACGATCACTTGAACTAATCAAGTGTCAACGCCAAGTGGATACTCAATCCACTACCTAAGGCAACACATGCACTTAGGGTTTGCTCAACACAAATATCTTTGAGAACAAAGTTATTAGGTCTTAATTCAAACTTAAAAGCAATTATTTTGATAGGGACGACTGAACTATATATGTTGGTCTATCTAGTTATGTCGTAATAATGTCTTTTTCGACAAGAAAGTTATTAATCATCATCTGCAGGTTTAATTCAGATGTATTCATCGAATCCACTCTTGGTCAGTTTTGCAATACCAAAAAAAGGTGGGATGCCTTGATAGCTGGGAACAAAATATTAGAGGTCGAGATGTTTGACGCACTTTTAGTGGAAACTAAACAAGGGAGATCTTCGATAAGAATGAGTGGAAACTATTACAGAAGCTATGTAATCGAGATGTTTGACGCACTTTTAGTCATTGTTTATTTTCACCAGGACGTTTGCTTTTTTAACGGTTTTTGTTTTGTCGTTGGTTTATATTTCGTCGTTAGTTCATGTTTTTGCGGTGTTTGTTTTGCCGCTTCATTATGATTTATGGGACTGTTGTTTAGCCTGATTAAGAATTTGTAGGTAATTGTAATAAATTTTAAGCTATGTGTATCATCGGTACAGAAATCGGGAGATGTTTTCTCTTCCATTGTATATATAAAACAAAGACATGGAGCTTTCCAATTGGTGGAACTCCCTCGTCCAGACAGCGACTCTTAAAACAAAAGGGGACGAAATCGCTGATGATCTTGACTTGCTGGCAGATTGAAAGATCTAGACCCGCCATTATGAGTTAATGGAGTGTTTTGGTGATTAATGACAAATCCAATTGTGAGACTAACAATTCTATTTGTTATATCTAGTGTATAGTCTCATTTGGATATAAAGGTGAAAATCAACGAGGTATGCTTTCAACTTGTACTTTTATATAATATTGCATTTCTCGGATCCAAAATATAGGATTGAACTCAACCATAAGTTGAACTTGAATATGTGCATATGATCTTATTACACATTTGTGTATGAACACATTTAGGGGGAGTTTTATTCTATATTTTGTGATTTCATTAGTATTGATCCATATTCCTTTCTCCACATATATTTTGGATCTTTACTTTGAAACAAATCCGTTTGAGTATACAAAACTTGTGTAGTTCTTGTATACTCATGATTATGAGTATATATAACTTGTGTAGTTGATATATACTCAATTTGTTCTCTCATTTATCAACATTCAATTTATGAGTAATTAAGTGGTTATCATCAATTACCAAAGAGGGAAAGATTGAGGTATCTTGTCCCACCATTATGAGTTAATGGTATGGTGTGGTAATTAATGATAATCATATTGTGGAACTAACATTTTCCATGAGTTGGATGAATAGGTTATGTTCCAGGATGATGAAGACTTGAGATGATCATGAGTTGATCATCAAGTCAAGAGTTTGGTGTAAAGGATGCATCATGAGTTGATGCTTGTCAAGAAGAGATGATCAAGAGAAGGCCCATCATGTGTTGATGGAGGTCAAGCAAAGGATCATCATGTGTTGATGATTAGCAAGTTAATGACCCGGACTTGAAGAGTTGATGTGCGTCATCAAGCTTCAAGAAGATACAAGGCAAAGGTATGACTAGCTAGGGCTAAGGATGTGTTCCTAGTCTTTTACCGGTCTTGGTGTTTGGTTGGAAGACCGGATTGCTAGTATAGGTTGCCGTACTATTAAGAGGGGTCTTAACTAGTAGTTTGAGTTAGTCATGTGTTGATAGCTCATTGTGTTTGCTCTAGCTCATCTAGGCATGATGCTATTTTATTTGCGAATGTATTTTGCAAATAATCGAGGCTCATGCATAACCCTTGTAGCATGTGACTTAAGTTTGCAAATGCGTTTTGCAAATGGTGTAAGTCCATGTACCTTATTCCTTGTGATGAGTATTCTAAGGGTTAGCAAATGTGTTTTGTAACCTACTGAGAATATCATCTTTGAAACATTGTCAAGAATTGCATTCAAATGAGCGAATGTGTTTTGCCATTTGAAGTGGAGCAATTGGGTTTGGCTCTGTAGTCTGCCGGTCGGACCGACAGTGGTCACCGGTCGGACCGGTGGCAAATCGGTCTGACCGGTGTGCTACGGGCGGTCGAACCGATTTCTCTGTGCGGAAGTTCCGCCGTTGTAAAAATCGGAACTTCCGCTGTGAGGAAGTTCCGGAGATCAAGCGATCGTTTTTCCGAGAGCTTCCTTTGTGGGACTTAGCCAAATTAGCGACGGCGGTCGACGGCCAAGACGCGGATCGGACCGATTTGGCGCGCGGTCCGACCGGCGATGCATGGCGGTCGATCGGCCGTAGAAAAACGGCTATTTTTCTAGCCGTTGGCGCGAAGGTCCGACCGCCCATTGGTTGGCGGTCAGACCGACCCTAGGCTGATTTGAGGGAATCTTCTCCCAACGGCTAGTTTTTGTGTGTGGGCTATATATAGCCACCTTGGCCGGTTGGGAGAGGTTGCTGGTGCTATTGTTAAGTGATATACTCATTCCTTGAGCTAAGAGCAAGCCTCTATTCTCTTTTGTGCATGTGTTGCACTTGGTGAGATTAGAGAGCAAACTCTAAGTGCATGTGTTGCCTTAGGTAGTGGATTGTGTATCCACGTGAGCGTTGACACTTGATTAGTTCAATTGAAAGTTCGGATTTGTTACTCTTGGTGTTTGCTGACACCTAGACGGCGTGGAGGCGTCGTGCGCGGTGATCTTCTCAAGAAGCTTGTGAGAAGACCCGACGGTTTGTGAGTGGTTTGGTGCTCACCATCTCCGGAGTGGAGGAAGAGCAACCATAGTTGAGTGAGGTGTTAGTTCGGTTAGGAACCGGTCTAAGTGTTTGGACTTACCTCGGAAGTGTTGGCTTAATTAGTGGAGCCGGTCCAATTTGTTTGGGCTAACCTCAACGTGGATTAGGGGAGACCGGCAAGTCTCCGAACACCACGGTAAAACATAATCGTGTCATCTTGTTTTTAGTTGTGCTTTACTTTGATCAATTTACATTCTTGCTTTAATTGCTTATATATCTTGTATGATTGCTCATATTGTATTGTGTTCATATTGTCGGTGCACTTAGTTGAGTCTAGTTGATTTAGGTTTTAATTGAGCAAAACCAATTCGCTATTAGCTTCCGCATTTATATATTGATTTAGCGTGAAAGATTTTTAAAACCGCCTATTCACCCCCTCTAGTCGGCCACCTCGATCTTACACAGATTTGGCTCGAACGTAGTCGGCGCATTTTCAGGAACGAATGCTTATCCCCTCAACGGGTGATCGATATAATAAAAGAGGAAGCTCGTTCCCGGAGAATGGCGGACACAAAAGGCCTAAACTAGAACTAATTCTGCCGTAGTCCTCGACTCCTAGTTTTCCCTCCGTTAGTTCTCTCTTTGTGTAAATTGTAATTTACCAACCGAAAGACTACCAGGAGCTTCCGCGTTTTGTATTTTTGCTTCTATTCCTTATACTTAACATAAGCCAGCAAAACCTATATCTTTCAAAAAAAATGCTCGTCCGATCTGAAAACGCTCGAAGGACCACAGCTGAAGGAGCAGCGGGCATCCAGAGAGGACGGAGCTATCCTGGACCCAGTGGCACGCATCGCACAGTCCTCGACACGTTGTGCACAACACCGTCGGGCCCCAGACGTACGTCTAGATGTCCACCACCTCCCAGTCCGCCAACTGTTGTGTATATCGGATGTAGTGCTTGTCGACGTTATTATCGTGGGACCCCAAGAGCATCACTCACCCGAACACCCACAACAAGTAGGCCTCAAAGTGCCCCCTCACTGTGTGGTCGGGTGCGTCCTCCGCCATACGCTCGGGCTGCAACAAGACAAATACACGTCAGCAAGGTTCACAAACCAATATATGCAAGATGACAAGAGTTGTGAAGAGTTACGTAGAACTGACAGATCCACTTCAGCGTCAGCCCGTGGATGCTGTTGAACTCCCTGTAGCTGCTGTCTGGCGGCAGCACCCCCTGGAACGTCGCCAGGAACTCCTTGCGCCACGTGGCGGGATGTCGTACACTGCCAGGGGAAAGCCGACGCAGGTCAACTCGGTCAGGAAAGCCACGCCCTGAAATGTTGGCACTATCTCCCCCACATGGGAGGCGAAACGTTTGCGTCTTTGGCCTCCACCGGTCAACCAGCGCCGTCAGGAGACACCGGTCTTACAGACATCGCCTAGACATACGACCCCCCTCGCGGTCCTGGTCGTCCTCCCACATCATCTCGATAATTTTCGCCAGTGGAAGGAGACCTACCGCCTTCAAACTGTGTAAAAATGATTAAGAACAAACGTTAGTCCATTCAAAGTAGTTAGGCTGCAAATGAGTATACGAATGTCGCAACTACACATACCTCGGAACCCAACGTGGGTCCATCCTCCACGCCCTCATGGGCGTGCGCAACTGCAGCGCACCAAGCTCAATTGCCACTCGCCCTCCCGGAGGAGGATGGTACTGAGGTGGCTACGATGATGCACGTCAATGACCGGGTCAAGCAACTCGTACGGTCACTGCGCAGTGTGTCCTGGGTCTATTATACCTGAAAATTCAGTGCATACATCGTAAAAACTAGAAAACATATACAAAAAGTAATAATAAGAAGCGTCATTAACAAAATAATTACCGTGTGAAAATAAAAATAAAATATAAAGTTCATAATATTTTAATTCAGCTCTACGTAACCTGTGTAGCAACTCTAGATTTTTTTTACAATTTTTAGATGTGCCATGCCATTTTCCATGTTTTAAAAGTACGCTCGGCACTAACAAAATAATTACCGTGCACAAACATAAATCAAAATTACGTTGGGATTATTTCAATTAGGCTATACAAACCGTACTAAGCTACTTTGTAATTTCTATATATATATATATATATATATATATATATATATATATATATATAGCTACTTTTCTTGTTTAAAAAGTGTCTCTAGTATTTTTTTTAAATATTTACCGTGTTCAAATGGAAACAAAAATAAGCTCTATGTAGCTTATGCAGCAACTCTGGATTTTTTATATAAAAAATCTATGATGTGTCATGCTATTTTTCTAGTTTAAGAAGTTTTTTTTGGCATTAACAAAATAATTACCACACACAAATGAAAAACCAAAATTAAGCTGGGATTATTTTGATTAAGCTCTACCTACCCTACTTAACTACTCTCCATTTTTTTTTCAGATTTTAAAGAGGCACCTAGCTATTCTCCGATGTGTCTTCCTATTTTTGCATATTTATTCTAAATTATTCAAGTATTGTAACATAATAATATCTGCACGATGAACTAAAGTATACACAACTCAAATGATACACTACATAAAACAACTAAAATTATCTAATCTATTGTATCCTATGTCGCTATTTTTATTTGCTAACCGACGAGGTTTCGAAATAATGTACGAAGTTGCAAAAACATGTATCTGCAAAATAACCGACCAGATTTGATGCTCCAACTGTCTCCTCCGCTACGAACTGTCAGGGCTTCGTCGCGTCTCTTCTCCCCCTCTCCTCCTCTCTCTTCTCCATCTCTTCTTTTTTTTGGAATTAAAATGAGATTTTCACCAATTTTTGGGATTTAAGTACACAGTTTCGTCGCTAGTTGAACTGACAACAGGAACGCCATTTCAACTAGCGATAGGAATACTGTTCACTTCATGTTGCCAGTCCAAATGGCAGCAGGAAGTTGGACTGACGACGTGCAGTCAACAAGGACTGGCAACATGAAGTTGGACTGACGACGTGCAGTCAACAAGGTCTTTGTCACCAATTGAAATGCCGAGATAGCTAGTTTTGTTAAAAAAAATGGCTATTTAATTTTATAATTATCTTTTAAAATAATATTATTTTTAAAAATTCCCCGATACTTTCCCCGAGAGGCACAAAGCATACGCTCAATAGGCAAAAAAAAAAAAAAAGGTTCAAAGAGGAGAGCCTCACTTTTTTTTCCCGTTCTCTCTCTCCACTCGTAGCCAAAAGAGCCCATGGAAAGAAACAGAGAGATTAAGAGACAGACATTTTTCTTTATGGACCTGTCGGACACGCTTCACCCCTCATGGTAGCACTTCGTTGCATATAAATGACACCACTCCCCCTCCTCTCTTTGTTCCACTAGAGCGGCCACGATACCAACTTACCAAAGCCAAGAGCTCCCATACACGCTCGCCACAAACAGAGCAAGGGGCCTTTGATTAGAACAAAACAGGACACCAAGTGTTAGGGATCTAGGCCGGAGTGACCATGGGCTCCGCGGCCAACGGAAGTATCGCCGACGAGAAGGCGCCGGAGACGGTCGGCGGGGGCCGGTACGTGGAAATGGAGCAGGACGGTGACTCCAACACGTCGAAGTCGCGGCTCTCCGGCCTGCTCTGGCACGGCGGCTCGGCCTACGACGCTTGGTTCAGCTGCGCCTCCAACCAGGTGACCATGACCGCCATTTTCTGATGCTACACTCCATTTTTTTGTGATCATGCATGCAGCCAGTGTGTGCTGTAGTAGACTAGTAGAGCTCATCGATCTCTTGTTGTTTGCGCACGGTTTCGGTTTCTGTACTTCAGGTGGCCCAGGTGCTCCTGACCCTGCCCTACTCGTTCTCGCAACTGGGGATGCTCAGCGGCATACTGTTCCAGCTCTTCTACGGCCTGATGGGTAGCTGGACTGCGTACCTCATCAGCATCCTGTACGTGGAGTACCGGACCAGGAAGGAGAGGGAGAAGGTGGATTTCAGGAACCATGTCATCCAGGTAAGAAGAATTAAAGATTTAATTTGCTGTAGTCGTCCGTCTTGCATGTGGTCTGAAGTTCAGAATCTGACCTAGCTAGATCCGAGCTACTAATTATTTTGCAGTGGTTCGAGGTGCTGGACGGGCTGCTTGGGAGGCACTGGAGAAACGTCGGCCTTGCCTTCAACTGCACTTTCCTTCTCTTCGGCTCGGTCATCCAGCTCATCGCTTGCGCCAGGTACGTACGCGCGTACCATATACCATAAGCCACTAATTAAGTAGTCGTTATCACTCAGAAAAAGTAGTTGGTTTCCTAGCTAGCTCGGCTGTTAATTTTGTTCGTCTTGTTAGCTGTTTGTGTTCTCCTGGTACGCACGATCGACCGAGAGGGCCGGTGTGGAGCCCTGTAGCTAAAGGGTATCTGATGTTAGCTGTACGTGTATGGTGTGCCGTGTACAGCAACATCTACTACATCAACGACAAGCTGGACAAGAGGACGTGGACCTACATCTTCGGCGCCTGCTGCGCCACGACGGCCTTCATCCCGTCGTTCCACAACTACCGGATGTGGTCATTCCTGGGCCTCATCATGACCACCTACACGGCGTGGTACCTCGCCATTGCCTCCCTTATCCATGGTCAGGTATGTATCGGAGCATGCATGCATCTGAATCGCGCGCAATGTACATGTGTAATTAGCTGAAAAACACTTACTTGTGTTGTCCGATTTGTGGATGCATGTACATAGGTTGATGGTGTGAAGCACTCGGCCCCGACCAAGATGGTGCTCTACTTCACCGGGTCCACAAACATCCTCTACACCTTCGGCGGGCACGCTGTTACTGTGTAAGGCGACAAACACCCACACCCTTTTATATATATGCCACTCCCAACAAAGTTACTAGTATGTAATGTAATGGGCGTTTCTATGTCAAAAAGAATACTCGGAATGGTCTCACATAGTCACATGCCATGCCGAGGAATGTGTACTGCCGTGTGGACCACATGACAGTCACAGCTTTGTGTGTATCTCTGCGGGCCCACTTTAGACCCTTGTAAGGTACTGAAGCTGCTATGCCGTTATGGCGCTATATGTACTGTGCAACGGTAGTTCGATATACCCGACAAATACGATCGACCTTGGGGAATAGACTGCAATACTTTTTTGTTTTTGTTTTTTTTGGCGATGAAACTCGACTGCAAGATTTAACTATGCAGCAGAACTATTTTTTTAGGCGTAAGTAGGCAGCACATTTCAGAATGTAAGAAGTGTACACGGTAGTTCATTTCCAGCGTGTTGGAGACGAATGAGAGATCTAGTCCGTATGGCAAAGCACAACAACTCCTTTACAGTACTGTTCCGTCTTGGCACCGGATCACATCCAATCCAAGATGCAACCTCCTTTCCAGGTTATGCACTGACAGATCAGGTATCTCTGTCTTCACAACCTCAGGGAGTCAGGGTCATCGCATCTCGTACCATTCATTGTTTGGACAGTCAAAAGGAACTAGCTAGCCTTTCCACCCTAGAAGAATTTGCTACTTTACTTCGGCTTGGCTCCTGCTTCTGCATTCCTCATAGATACGATACCCGTCCACAGATGCCAACAACACGAAACATGCACGTACATTGCGCATATGTTCAAGTAATTCTGCACCACTAGCTCGCTCGCAGTAGTACTCCGTGCACAGAAAAAGAAACACAAAAATGAAAGGCAAAGGCAATACCCCCACGCCTCCGCTTATAGTCCGGTCACCTCCTCGCAGGCTTGCAGTAAAACATATCGAACGATCGTTCGGAGCTAGGGGCTGAAAACAGTTCAGATATTTTTTTTACTGATTCGGATTATCTTCGCATACGGGTGCTACCGGCTCAGATATTTATCGGATAATATTAGATCAAAACAAATATATATTATTTTTGTTGGAAGCAAATACTAATTTGACAGCGTACTATCCGTCGAATACGGATATGACTTTAGATATCAGTAGATACATGAGTCAGGATATTACGAGGAATAGTTTGAGGCTGGTGTATTGTTTTTCGAAGACCATAACTTTCTTGTTTGGAGTTCAAATTAGGCAAATGAGTAGGCTAAATTGTAGCTCTTGGTGAGATCTACAACTTTGTAATAATGATATTTTCATTTGGCTCTATTTAATTTTCCAAGCATACGTCCAAAGATCTAAATAGTATTATCGGCACCTGATATTTCTCTGAATTTTGCCCAACCATGATTCCTTTCATCATTCTTTGTTCTAGGGAGTAGCAAAACACATTCATTATATATAAAATAAATAAATAAATAGTAGCACAAACATTTTATAATGAATAATACAATGTTTATGAGGTAGGCAATAGATATCGTGTTTTAAGCAAAATTGTTAAATAAAGCATATAAGGGAGAGCATATTGATTCATTTTACATTAAAACTTGTTAGGAAGTGGATATAAACTTGTTTGATCGAGATTCTTACTACTGTTGTGATCTTGTTGATAATATATATTATTTGATTACTGAAAATACACTGAATTTATGAATATTTTAATCACATAAACTAATTATTTGTTTCAGTTGCTGTTATGCGAACAATTTAAGGATTTTTCATGTTTCGATAAATATTCGTTTAATTCGTATTTGTATTTATATCTGAGAAAAAAATAAAAAAATATTGCAAAACCATTATCCATCCGTATTCAATCCCTTTGCAGAAAAAAAATAAAAATAAAAATTATAAAACCATTATCCATCCGTATTCAATCCTTTTGCAGAAAAAAAATAAAAAAAAATATAAAACCATTATCCATCCGTATTCAATCCCTTTGCACCCTATTAATTTGGAGCAACGTTAATTAATCAACTATCTAATTTAACGAAAGCAGTTGGTACTACATTTTTTTGTGGCTGAATTGCATGCATGCATGGGTGCAGGGAGATCATGCACGCGATGTGGCGGCCGCAGAAGTTCAAGGCGATCTACCTGATGGCGACGCTGTACGTGCTGACGCTGACGCTGCCGTCGGCGGCGAGCGCGTACTGGGCGTTCGGGGATGAGCTGCTCACGCACTCCAACGCGCTGGCGCTGCTGCCGCGCACGGCGTTCCGGGACGCGGCCGTCGTGCTCATGCTCATCCACCAGTTCATCACCTTCGGCTTCGCCTGCACGCCGCTCTACTTCGTCTGGGAGAAGCTCATCGGCCTCCACGACTGCCGCAGCCTTTGCAAGCGCGCCGCCGCGCGCCTCCCCGTCGTCGTGCCCATCTGGTTCCTCGCCATCATCTTCCCCTTCTTCGGTCCCATCAACTCCGCCGTGGGGTCCCTCCTCGTCAGCTTCACCGTCTACATCATCCCGGCTTTGGCGCACATGATCACCTTCCGCTCCGCACAGGCTCGTGAGGTAGTTTATATTGCATTTTTACTCTCTTATTAAATATTTTTCTACTTTTTAGAATTATGAGTAGTTGCCTTTAGGTTTTCACTTTAGTTTTGAGGGTTAGTAGTAGGATTTGTCGCATTTGCGGTAGTTTTGCAGGCCTATGTTCTTTGGGCATTTCGTAGCTTGCTTGCTTTACACAGGCACGCCAAGCTAGGTCCTGATTAGATGTCACTTGGGCAAAGCAGCCTAGTTTTTCAAGGGACTGAATAGTTTGGGTCCCACCTTCTAAATGGAAAAATGCTGATAGATGAAGTGCTGGTTATTATTAAGGGTGAATCATCATTAGGGCACTAAACGTTGCCTCTGTTTGTACTGAATGTAAGACAAAACTGCGGCAGTATCAAACGGACCTGTCTTTTAACGTAGCAAAAAAAAAAAAAAGAAAAGATGCTCGTACAAAGCTTAGAAATAAAGTGAAAGAAACCAGGACAAAGGTACTTTTGTACCATCTGGTGTGCTGTGAGCCAAAGGAATTTGGACGAACACCAAAACAAAGTGTCTCGAGAGCATTGGTACTCTCTTAGAAAGAAGAAACTAAAGTAGTATAGTGAGTACTAATAGTACTTAAGCCTTCTAGCACTGAGTTTCATGCAAATTTCGAACACGTCTGATTTGTTCACAGTAGTAATGTTTTGAGTTTTGATACGTCCTTAATTCTTGTCTGGATGTTAAACGGCAGAATTCGGTGGAGCCGCCGCCGCGGTTCGTCGGGCGATGGACGGGGACGTACATAATCAACGCGTTCGTGGTGGCGTGGGTACTGGTGGTCGGGTTCGGGTTCGGCGGCTGGGCCAGCATGACCAATTTCATCCACCAGATCGACACGTTCGGGCTCTTCACCAAGTGCTACCAGTGCCCGCCGCCTCCCCTCGCGCCGCCGCTACCGTCAGGCGCTCCGAACGCCTCCTGGCCGTTCCCCGGCGGTCCCAACATCACAAGGCCGTTCAACGGCACCACCGGCGCAGGCGGGCTCCCTCCGGCCCCTGCTCCTTCGCCGTCGCATTTCTCCCACCACCATCGGCGTCACAGCCACGGGCTTTGAAGTTTAAACCTACCATAGTGCTCGAGCTTGCTTTAGTTTTAGTGGTTAATTAGCGTCGCTACTAGCTAGTTAGTGTAGCTTAGCACAAAACCAGCCTCTTCTCTAGCTTGTTGTTTCTTCTTCTTTTTTTCTTGAGTTCAGAGAGAAGCTGACGAGGCTACATCAGTAGCATGTCAGATGGTACTCCATTTGAAGTCTCTTGTTGGCGTGAAGCTCAAAAAAAGAAAAAGGAATGTTACTACGGCCGCAGATGCTACAGCTAGCTATTGCTTAATCTTATTCTCATCGATGCTAGCTCTTCTCTTTTTGAGTACCATTCAGTGCTGTATCATTGACAGTACTTCAGCGCCAGCTAATGGACTCAGGGCTCTTTGTCCCATCCCTTGGTTGCCGTGAACTTTACTCGCTCCCAATGAGAACTAGCTACTCAGTAGAGACTGAAAATGCTGTCGTTAGTGGCCATCTTAACACTGCAAGTGCAACACCAGCCACTTCAGATGTGCATCGTTTCCACGCCGATGCGGACTGGGTACATATGAAACGGCGAAACAAGAGCAAGACTGATCCAATAATTCAGCTCATCTGTGAGCCAAGAGGTGTACAAATGGTAGCTAGTCGTGGATAGAGTCCGAATAGAACCGAGATAAACATTGAATGTACAGCACTAATCTCTCCGTAATGCAAGAGGCATCCCAACCACGGAAAATTTGTACGAAGACGGCAACGCAGCGTGATCTGCGCGAGCACTGCGGGCGCGATTGAGAAGTCGGGGCCGGCCGGCAGGCGGTCACGGCACGCATACGCCTTCGGCCGTCGAAGGTGGCGTTTGTGATCGTAGGTGCGTTGCGTGACAAAAACACGTAAATACGCAAATTTTGGGGAAATTCAGGGTGGCAGCTATGGTGTCTGATCTGCCGCTTGCCAGCCCGCGACCCGCAAGGGGCCATGCCACATTGGCACCGGCGAAGGCGGAAGCCGCGGCCCGTCCTGGTATGGCGCAAATATTAAGAGGCACATGTCGTATGGCTCTGGACGCGAGGGGCACCGAGCCTGCAGCGGTCTAGTCCGCACATGTAGAAACATGGACCGCTCATTAGTCGTATGGGTCCTTAATGGGTTAAGGCTAGCCCATAATATTCAAAGTCCGAAACTAGAAAGGTTGCTGTGCGTACAGAAGCCTGACACTGAAAGTATATATGCGCAGAGTTTTATTTTTGAAGTTCGAATTTAAGTATTTATATTGTTACAGTTTTACATCAAAGTATACAACTTAGGAGGTTTAGAAATATATTTTTATCTAACATTTGGAATATATAGGTTTTTTTAAGATGTGCATTTGAAACAATAAAATTTTGATGCCAAAACACATCTTGATGAAATGTAATTGATGATAATATTTAATTGAAAAATAATAATTTCAACATAATACCTGTATAGGTCCTTAAAAAATCAATACATGAATATGGCTTTGGTGTAAAAATAACTCAGCACACATCCTATAAGCTAAAGCATCGATCCTGAGCCATCTCTATATAAACTCCTACTCAGCTACTCTAGATGTTGACCATGCCATATCGATAATAAAACATAACAGCAAAAAACTAATTCTCGCATCTCGCTCTATTTCTTAGTTCTCAATTCAATGGGCACATGAGAGATCCACTGATTTCCCCCTCTTATTCTGTTATGTTATTCGCCAAAATATGCTTCGGTCCTTGAATCGATATGCGTATTCAAGCGTGTTTGTTCCAATTTTGTAAACTCTTCCGTGTATGCATAGTAAACAACCGGTAGTTTCGGGCTCAGGCCACGTTTAGAACACATAAATTATTGTAGGATTCTTACCGGAATTATACAGTTTTTTTTTTGTAAATTTTATGTGGTAAAAATTATACAGTTTCGGACATATGCAAGTTCGAAGGTCTTCGTAAGTTTGAAGATCTCTTTGCTATACAACGGTTTAAGTTGAATGTGCATGCAGTCTTTTGATTGAATATAATTCTTCTTTGCTGGTCCCAGCTTGTCTGCATAACATGTATAATTGTTAGAAAAATAGGGACAAACGGAGATATGAATTTTTACATGAAAAACTATTGCGAAAAAAAATCACAGATACCAACCGGCGATGATCACTATATGATGAGTGTTTACAAATCGTAAGGGATTACAATGAGGCGTCTACTCTCCCCGTGCGGCTTACAAAAGATATATATAGGGGTAAAGGACTCAGAGTCCAAGTAGGAAACGTATCCGCTAATATGAAAACTGATTCGAACTCATCCATATTAGACAATTCGGATCACAATATTAGCAATCTTCACCTTGAGACGAATTTCCTCTGTAGCATAATGAAGAATCATCAATCACCAAAATATCTCCGCAAGAAGATAAAAATCACTGTGCGCCAACTAGTCTCTAGAACTAAGCTGTAATACCAACTAAGCTTGAGCAAAACTCAAATTTAGTAACAGGAACTGGCTTTGTCATCATATCAGCTGAATTATCATGAGTACTTGTCTTGCACACTTTGACATCACCTTGAGCAATAACACCTCGAATAAAGTGATATCTCACATCAATATACTTTGTTCTTTCATGGAATATCTAATCCTTTATAAGGCATATAGCACTTTAACTATCACAAAATATGATAGTGCAAGAATTATCTCCACAAAGTTCGGTGTACAAACCTCTCAACCAAATAGCTTCTTTACAAGCTTTAGAAATAACCATATATTCTGCTTCAGTGGTAGATAAGGCAACAGTAGCTTGCAAACTTGCCTTCCAGCTAATAGCACAACCACCAATGGTGAAAACATAACCTGTGAGAGACCTCCTTTTGTCCAAATCACCAGCATAATCAGAGCCAACATAGCCAACAAGTTCATCTCTAGAATTTCCAAACTGCAAACGAGCATTAGAAGTGCCACGCAAATATATGAAAATCCATTGAACTGCTTTCCAATGCTCTTTTTCAGGATTAGCCATGTATCTACTAACAACACTCAGTGCATGAGATAAATCAGGACGAGAACAAACCATGGCATATATAAGAGAACCAACTGCACTGGAATATGAAACTCTAGACATGTACTCAATATCAGAATCTAACTTAGGACATAAAGCTGAAGAAAATCTAAAATGCGAAGCTAATGGAGTACCCACTGGTTTTGCATCATGCATATTAAAACGACGAAGGACCTTCTCAATATAGCCTTGTTGACTAAGGTATAACTTGCCAGATTTTCTCTCTCTAATAATCTCTATGCCAAGAATTTTCTTTGCTACACCTAAGTCTTTCATCTTAAATTCATTACTCAATTGTGTTTTCAGTTTTGCTATTTCTGACTTATCTTTTGCAGCAATCAACATAGAGAAGCAAATAAATAGCTGAACCATTGACAGTCTTTAAATAAACACAGCTATCATAATCAGATAACTTAAAATTATGATAGGGCATAAATGAGTCAAATCTCTTGTACCATCATTGCCTAGGAGATTGCTTCAAACCATAAAGAGATTTCTTTAATCTACAAACAAGATGTTCTTTTCCAGGAATAACAAAACCTTCAGGTTGGTCCATATAATGTCTTCTTCCAACTCCCCATGTAAGAATGCAGTTTTAATATCTAATTGCTCAAGTTCATAATCATGCATAGCAATAATACTGAGTAAAGTGCGAATAGAACTGTACTTCACAACTAGGAAAAACACCATTAAAGTCAATACCTGGAATCTGACTATAACCTTTAGCAACCAACCTTGTTTTATACCTTACTGGTTCAGTAGAAGAAATGCCTTCTTTTCTTTTGAAAACCTGCTTGCAATGAACATGCTTCTTTCCATTTGGCAATTTCACTAGTTCCCAAATGCCATTCTTTTCATGTAACTCTATCTCATCATGCATAGTAATTATCCATTTATTACAATCAGTGGAATCACCTTTGGGACAGGGTTAATACATGATCAAACAATGAACTCGTCTTAGAGCATTCATATGAACTCATCAAAATTTGTGATACAAAATGTACCAGTGTCTCAAAATACAGGAACACATAGGTTTAGTTAAAAAAAAACAACTGAACTGAGAGTGGCTTTAACATAAAGATGAAATAAAGACAAGGTTTGTCCACTTCACTGCTGGAAACGCCAAAATTTAGGACTGAAGAGCCAAGCAATTGCCAACAATCCTAATCACCTCTTGTCTGCTCGTCGGTGCACCTATTAGGGAAGACCTTCATGTTACAATGCGTGTGAATACATTAAAGAAAATTGCAGAATAACTTAAGAAATATTGCTTCTATACCTGCCTGATTCTTTCTTGTAGTCTTGTGGAGCGGTGTGCCTCGTGCCCTTGTCGCCTTCCTTGCATTTCATCCATGAACACCGGAATAACTATCACGTGTCGACAACGATTTTATCAATCTTGGCTCAGGAACTATAGTTTGACCAGTAAATGGTGGCCAGTCTTTCTGGTCTCCGTACGGACGGAATTGTTGGCGAGCGCTTGAGAAGAATAACGTGGATGGACAATAAGGAAGGGGATAATAAGTGCTTAGGATCCTTCCCAACTACCCAAAAGAGTTGTGCCATTCCTTTCTCTCTTCCTCGCCCCAACTTGTTGTACGGCGGCGGCTTCACATTTTTGTGTCGTTTTCGGACTAAACTCTGAATGTTCTTTGTATTCAAACCCAACTCGTCCTTCGAGTCTTCACGTATCACAATAGCAACCATGGCGGCTGACATTTGCACATGATCAAATCGAAACCCAAGTCGTCCTTCGAGTCTTCACGTATCACAATAGCAATCATGGCGGCTGACATTTGCACATGATCAAATCGATCATTAGGAGCACGAATGTATGTATTTAGATCTTTATATGTGGATAATAGTGTTGTATTCGTTTTAGAACTCTACACCGTATATGAATAATAATCTGGACTCACTAAAAATTAATGGTGTAGATTTTTTTTTTTTTACTCTGATTAACGTGATAATTTCTAGTCTTTGAAAGCGAATGTGATGCCTTCTTTTTCTATTATTTTAGTAATATAACTAGTAGGGTAGCTCGTGCATTTACGCAACTAGATTTGTTTCGATGTTTGTATAAATGCTTAAGAGTATATTTACTTATCTCGTAGGCTATTTAGATTTTTAAGATATCGTAAACATTGAAAATGACAAAAGAAGTTTGAAAGAAAATACAACATGAGGAACATAATTGAAGTACGAGCTTTGATGGAAGAAAATCATTGAGTAGAATAAGTTGTTGGAGTTCTTAGAAACTAACCACTCGCCATTATGAATAGATCGTGTAGCTGCATGCCCCTATTCATACTATATTAGTTTTTTTTTAATTGTATACATGCACATGTACTTCTATTTAATCTCAAATAATATGTTGATTATGTGTGCGAAAAATTATCTTATTACTTTACATGGTATTAAAATATATTACCCACGCATACACCGATGCACATTGGATGACCTACCTTGAACTTATCTCCCCTCACACGCCACCTGCCCCACCGAACCTTGTGTTTTCTATCTCTTCTCGTCATCACAATTTTGTTGCTTCAACCTCCAATAGTAAGCTTAAATCTTGATCGATCCCTCTCAGCTGCTACCTCTTCTAATACGATACTTTACCACATAGTTATCTTCTATTTCTCTCCAATTATTGCTTAATGCTATCCGTTGCGATATCAACATGCATACACATGCAACCGTCGCTGATCCCAAATGGTGACATGTGTCACACTCTCAGTGACTCCGAGCCCATTCCCTACGACTACATCATCTCTACTCCAAGTTTTTTTTTTGCCTCTCTGCCTCTGTACCCCCACATTTCTATTTGTATGGATACATGCACGTACATACACATGCATGATGTTATACATACTTAATGTCATCTTCTCTCGTGTCGGTCACTCATTTTCTTCGATGTTGGCCAACTCAATGTTGTGGCTCTCTCACTAACCACGACAACCTCACATCTTCACTAATGTCGATATGTCTATTTTAGTCATTGCCTAACGATATAGAGAATCATTTTGCCATCGTCGGCGACGACGTGCCCCTTACCAGAGATGGCATGCTCTTAGCTACCTGATGGCCCCATATCATCCATAGCACATCTTCAATGCAAAGCTTCATCTCCTCTCTGTCAGGGCTTCCCCACCATTGAGCTTCTTTGTCCACTAACTTCTTCAACAATACCGACGCTCACCACTTGTTATCGCGGTCCTTGGCTAGCTCCATCAATGTTGGACTTTCTCTTCAATGGATCCAGTACGCAGTACAACATTATCCTCGTTGAATGGCTAAAGTGAGCAGGATGACATTGTCCCCATGCATCTCTATCGCTGCCGTCTCGGCTTTTCTCTTCTCCGTGGGGTCAATGTCTTTTTGCAGGACAGATCGATGCTATTGCACTCTTTCGTGATCTCCTCCGATGTCATTCGTGCTATCCTCGTTATAAATTTTATTTTTTATTAAAAAATTAGTTATTTTTTATTTTTATTCCATAGCAAGTAACAATAGAAACATGTGACCTTGAGAGCGAACATGGTGGTTACTTTTGTGTCTCCTCCGACACCATTTGTGTCATCCTCGTTAAATTTTTTATTTTTATTCAATATTTTAGTTATTTTTATTGGAGTTTGTATACAAAAGAAATTGCTAAATGTAATTCATTTATTACAAATTTTACTTATTTAGGGACTTACATTGGAATTTGCATGGAAATAAAATTGTAAATTTTATTTTTTATTCTGAATTTTAGATATTTTTTCTTGGAATTCGTATTCGAATCCAATTGCTATTTTTTTTCTTTAATTTTTATTTTGAATTACATTTATTTATGGATTTTATTTTGGAATTTGTATTGAAATCAAATTACTAATTTTATTTTTATTCTAAATTTCATTTTTTTATTTCATATGCAAACTAATTGCTATTTTTTGTTTATTTTTATCCTGAATTATAATTATTTAGGAATTTTACTTAGGAATTCGGATGAAAATCAAATTGCTAATTTTGTTTTATTTTTATTCTGAACTTCAGTTTTATTATACTTGACATGGGATCTTTTACTTAGGAATTCGTATGGAAATCAAATTGCTGATTTTATTTTATTTTCTATTTCAAATTTTAGTTGTATTGTACTTGACATGAACTCTTACTTTTAATCTAGATCGTTATAATGTGGATCCACCACGATCGACAGTGTTGATCTTTCTCTTTTTGCACCGATTAACATGAAAATTTCTAGCCATCGAGGTCGAACATGGTGACTTCTTTTGACTCTGCTTTAATAATATAAATAGTAGGTTGACCCGCGCATTTGTGCGGCTAGATTTTTTTTCAAAATTTGTTGTATCAAAAGATATAATTTATATGTTTTAGAGTATATTTATGTATCTTGTGGGCTATTTAGACTTTTAAGACATCATAAACATTTGAAAAGACATAGAAGTTTGAAGGAAAACACAACATAAAGAACGTAATTGAAGTATGAGCTTTAATGGAAGAAAATCATTGAGCATAATAAGTTGTTGGGATTCTTAGAAACGTGACCACTCTCTATCATACATGGGTCATGTAGCTCTATGCTTCAATTCATCCTCCATTAGTTACACTTTTCCAAAATGTATGCATGTACATGTACCTCTTTTTAATCCTAAGCAATACGTTGATTATGTGTGCGTTAAATTATCTTATTAGTTTACATAGTATAGTGTATCAGAGTACCTGCCTTACTGTAAGATCGAGGAGGCCGACTAGAGGGGGGTGAATAGGCGGTTTTAAAACTCTTTGGCTAAAACCAATTTATAATGTGGAAGTTAATAGCAATTTGGTTTTGCACAATTAAAACCTAAATCAACTAGACTCCACTAAGTGCACCAACAATATGAATACAATTCAATGAGAGCAATCATACAAAGATATATAAGTAATCAAAGCAAGTAATATAAATTTCTCAAAGTAAAACACAAGAACAAACCAAGATGACACAATTATGTTTTACCGTGGTGATCGGAGACTTGCCGGTCTCCCCTAATACACGTTGAGGTAAACCCAAACAAATTGGACCAGCTCCACGAATTAAGCCAACACCTCCGAGGTAAGTCCAACCACTTGGACCGGTTCCAACACGAACCAACACCTCGATCCACTCGGGTTGCTCTTCCTCCACTCCGGAGATAGTGAGCACCAAACCACTTACAACCACGCCGGACCTTCTCACAAGCTTCTTGAGAAGATCACTGGTCACGACGTCTCCACGCCGTCTAGGTGTCGGCAAACAGCAAGAGTAACAAGACTCAACTTTCACTTGAAATAATCAACTATCTAAGCTCTAGTGGATACACAATCCACTACCTAAGGCAACACATGCACTTAGAGTTTGCTCTCCAAGCTCACTAAGGGCAACACATGCACATAAGAGATGAGAGGCTAGCTCTTAGCTCAAGGAATGAATATGGCACCAGAAACAACTGCCTCAAACTAGCCAAGGTGGGTATTTATAGTCCACACACAAAAACTAGCCGTTGAAGAAGAATCTGTTGAAAAAATCAGCATATGCGGTACTACTGCCATTCAATTGCCGGTACTACCGCACCTAAACGACAAGCACAGTAATGGCTATATCAGACGAGAAACTAGCCGTTGAAAAGTGAAATCCGGTATTACCACCAACCAACTCGCGGTAGTTCCTCACTCCGGTAGTTCCGTTTCTGATGGGCTGTACTACCGTTTTCCACTCAGGTCCAACACATGGTACCTTCTGGAAAAAAATGTATCGTGCTCATTTTCGAAAGCACCAAGCTGCGGTGGTTCCGCGCCTAACACACCGGTACTACGGCTCTTCTAGATGAGCAAACAATTCTCAAAGAGGTGTCCCTCTGGAAAAAACGTACTGCTGGATTTTTGGACCAACTGGCATGCGGTAGTTCCTCTCTCAACATGCCGGTACTACCACGCAGCGGTAGTTCCACAGTTATTATACCGGAACTACCGATCTTCTTGAGATAAACAGCATTAGCTTCACAACAATCTCAATTGCAAAACACATTTGCCAATTGATGAACCATGCCAACAAGGATCACAGGCAAGATTCCTAACAAGTTGCAAAACACGTTTGGCAACTTTAGAATCAAACCACAAGGAATAAGATACATGAACTTAAACCATTTGCAAAACACATTTACAAACTCATGTCACATGCTACAAGAATCATGCATGAGCATCAACTATATGCAAAACACATTCGCAAATAATAGCATCATGCCACAAGGCTAAGGTGCATGGACATCAGCCATTTGCAAAACACATTTGCAAATTATAGTCCCATGCTGCAAGGATTAAATCTATGAGCCTCGGTTATTTACAAAACATATTCGCAAATAATAGCTCCATGCATAGATGAGCTAGAGCAAGCATAATAAGCTATCAACACATGACTAACTCATGCTACTAGTCAAGACCCCTCTTAATAGTACGACAACCTATACTTGCAATCCGGTCTTCCAACCAAACACTAAGACCGGTAAAAAAACTAGGAACAAATCCTTAGCCCTAGCTAGTCATACCTTTGCCTTAATCAATTTCTTGAAGTTTAATGATGCACATCATCACTTCAAGTCCGGATCCTTGACTTTGACAATCATCAACACATGATGATCTCTTTTGCTTCGGGATCTTGTCTTGAACATCATCAACACATGATGATTTCTTCATTTCGAGTCTAGATATGCATTAACACATAATGCATCCTTTACTCCAAGTCTTGATAAGCATCAAAAAATGATGCGTCCTTTATTAGACCTCCATCAACACATGATGGGTCTTCTCTTGACTTGATGATCAACTCATGATCTTCTCCTCTTCTTGAACATCATCGACTCACGATGATTTCCTTTTTCTTGAACCTCTTCATATGCATCAACACATGATGCATCTTCTTCTGACACCTTGACTTGATGACGATTAACTCATGATGTCAACTCAAGTCTTCATTACCCTGGAACATAACCTATTCATCCAACTCATGAAAAATGTTAGTTACACAATATGATTATCATTAATTATCACTACTACACAAAGGGTCATCACAGACGGTTCGGAACCGTCATCACAGACGGTTTTTGAACCGTCTGCATTTTATATGTCGTGATAACAAAGCGGTTATCACAGACGGTTTTCAGCAACCGCGTGATACGCAGGTATCACAGACGGTTTTTTATAGAACCGTCGTGATACTTCGTATCACGAGCGGTTCTTGAGCGAAACCGCCTCGTGATACGTAAGTATCACGACGGTTTTTAATATAACCGTCGTGATACTTCGTATCACGCACGGTTTGATCTCGAACTGCCTGCGTGATACGTAAGTATCACAGACGGTTTTTTAATAGAACCGTCTGTGATACCTCTGTATCACAGACGGTTTGATCTCATAACCGTCTGTGATACATAAGTATCACAGACGGTTTTTTAATAGAACCGCTCAGGATATTTCGTATCACGCACGGTTTGAGCTCGTAACTGCTCAGTGAGGCTTGCATATCACGCACGGTTCTTGGTTTAAACCGTCGTGATATGTCCTTCCACTAACCAGTTTTTGTCGTATTTTCAGCTAGCCTCAGGAATTGCTAGCCATGCCCTCTGAAAACAAACAAGCAGAAACATACATCACAGATTATTGTTGACAACTGAAAGTGTTCATTTAACTCAAAATCAATTAAAAAAGAATGTTTGAAGTATTGTCGCTAGAGTTACAAATTGAATTACAACTAGTCAAAGTGAGTTACAATATTGAATCAATTACAACTAGTCGACGACGTGAAACTCTCCGTCGGGTTAACGATTTCCGACTTGATGAAGCCACAGAGCAACCTCGAACATGTGTGACCTCGTTCTTCCGGGTGCTTTTAATCAGACGTTGAAGTCCCGCCGCTAGCAAGAGTAAAGTAGTAAGAATATATATTTAAATTTATAATTAGAAAATAACTATAGCGAGATTGACCTACACGGGATCGTGTATTGTGGAATTAATCAATAGCCGCATATGATGGCATACGAGAATGCGCATAGGTGATCTTATTTTTCTTGGCGACCTTGCAAAAATGGGTATACATATATAGGTACAACGATTCGAGACGCAATATTTACGGAGTATGATATATTATTATTGTGTTGTATCGCGTCTGAAATCGCATCTTGTGGGTTAGTGTGGCGTCTGCTCCCTTGTATAAACCTCCCTCAGCAACATAGCCGATGAACGCCCTACATGATTCCAAAAAGTTATCCTCGTCCATTTCAAATGAAGGAAGACTACAATACAATTATGTGCGGAGGAAATGATCGTACCTTTCGAGTATTACTTTAAGAAGGGTGAAGTCATGGTTTTGTTGAGTAGAGAATCAAGGTACAATACCATGTTCCTCTTTGGCACAATAATCACAAGAATCCAGTGGAACCTACTCATGTATGTCGCTATAGTCATAAACCTATATATGTTCAAACGAATTTTGTGTAGCAAGTAGTGAAGCACTTACTCCTGGTTGTACGGCACCATTATGTACTCCTTGCCGTCCTGAGCAAGCAATCCCATTTTTATGTAATTCGCGACGAGGATGCGCCTTGGTTTATTGTTTGCTCGAGATCACGTATGGTCGAGGAAACCCACCGGTTCGTTGGTTCGACGGGCACATTTCATCATGTATCTGTACGTAAGGAATGAGTTGTGATATTTATCGCTATCACGTGAGTGTAGAAATTGATTGTACACACTTACAGTGTCCAACATCGTAGAAGTGAGGCGTCGAGGGCAGTTAGGTTGTATAGGTCGAATAAGTCCTCGAAGCCCACGACGACGTGGCCGCCTCGTGATGAAAATGCTCGCTCCGTGTCCGACGATTCCAAATGGCTCCTCCTCTTGGGTCTTGCGCATGTACCACTCATGCAAAGATTGACAAGCTAGTCCCGAGCCTTAGTTTCTTTGTCGAGACCAACGGATATCCAAGGAGTATTGCCCGGGCTTGGCAGGCGCTTCAATCTTCTTCGATATCGATTTGCCCGTAACGGGACGTCTGCGGTACGTCTTATCTGGAGATGACTCAGGGACTGATATGGTGACACGCTTGTCTTGTCCCTTCGGCGTCTTCTCGACGGGAACCGATGAGGCGGGCTTCTGAAGCGAAGGCTGGGGCGGACTCATCGAGGGTCCTATTGGAGAGGCAGGCGGGTCGTGACGATCTCGCGTCACTGCAGGGTCCAGGGCGATGTCCTTCTTGGGCCACTGGATAAAAGTGTGCATGGCATCCCTATAGTGTTGTGATTTCTTCGTTCGGGAATTTCGGGGATGGTCATGAAATTGTCATGTACCATGTCCACTGCACTGGCGTAACCTCGCGCCACCGGGCACCGTCGCGATCGCTTCTTCCCGGTATGGATACACCATACCCGCCACCTCAATAGCAATCGACCCAACCATCCTCACTTGAGCTTGCGGGCGTCGGCTCCTACAAAACAAGACACAATTAGCTAAGGCGTCCTATATGTCTATATTTGGAGCATTCCAGAGATGTACATTACCTCGATGACGTCGATCGGTAATTGCACGTCGTCATGTCCAGAATTATGTGTGGGCGCGACGCCATCCGATGTTGAGGAGGACTTGCTCCCAAATTAATGTGGCGGCTTGCGCCCTCATGAGTTCATTTACTTGGTTCTGTAAACTTGTTATTTGTCCTTGAAATTTTTCAATAATGACATGTTCCAGCCGAGCGTCGTGTTGGTCCTTGGATCTCTTCCTACTCCTATATGTGGCGGAGTCGTGTGGGAATCCATCCTCCAAGGCACGTAAACCCCAACACCTCGCTTCGACCCGGTGCTCCTTGTTTCCCGGTAGTAGATAGTACATCCTTCTCCCTGTCCACTTCGAGGAACCTTGGGAAGATGCGGAAGTCAATGCTTCCTGCAAGAGGACATCATGTTATTATAGACACCATGAAGTTATGGACTTATTAACAACTAAGTGGTTCGACATATTTACCAGGCGTTGGGACACTGCCTCGCCTACTACGGTTTGCGAAAGAGATGTTGCCCAAGACGTGGTCGATGCCTCGCTCTTAACTGTGCTCGAGCGCCGCCGTCGAGATCCCACAAGCGGTCGGGCATCGGTCTCGTCCTCCGCCGCCACTTCGTGACTTTACCCGCGTACCAGTGGGCGGTGCCGAAGTTTGTGGGGTGAGAGTTTTGGGCCCGAGAGCTCAGTGCGCCGCACTTTGCTCCCGAATTCGCCGTCCGTCTTCATCGCACGAAGGCCTCCCATGTATCCCGCGACAAGAAAGGATACTTCGTGAAGGGCGTCCGACCAGTGTTCACAAACTGCGTGACAAGCAGGCTCTTGAAGGTCCTCCACGCGTGGCACATCGCGAGCAGCGCGTGCCATCGCACACGTGTCCGTCGCTTGGGGAAAGTGAACGAGGCGTAAAGCTCATCCACAACCGTCTCTCTGTACATCCGCCGACACTTCCGTGTTGGGGTGGTTATGGGGACCCGCTCTCTTACAAGTACCCGCAGACGGTCCGAATCTCGCACCGCTTTCTTGGGACTCGGCGGGATCCCGACGCCATCGACCTCCGTGATCGTCATGCGGCCCGAGGGCAATTTGGATATTCCTCCGCCTTCTCGCTGCGTACCACCTTGATCGGAGATCCGGACGTATTTGGCGACGCCGATGACGGCGCGAAGACGGTGCCTCGCCATCTCGCTTACTTGCTATCTATATAAGTTACGTGCGCAATTATTACATAGTATATAATATATGGGAAATTGCACAAAAATATAAACAAATATAATCAACGCTTGCCATCTCGAGTAAAATAAAATAAATTGCCGTCGGTGTACCATAAGAATCATCACGGTTCCCGTGTTTACCTGCATTAGTCAGGCACCCTAAGTATCGAGACTACCCACACGTATATCTATAGAGCCTTAACTACAAAACTCGAGCCAAGAATGGCCCTTTCTATATCCCCCAACCCAATACAGAGGAGCATGCATGTCCATATATCTTGCTCACCATCGAACAAGGGTAATCTGTCTAATGTACCGGTAGAGGTAGTGCTGTAGAAGACTAGAAGCAAGGATACGTAAGGTAGAGGCAAATGAGATCCGGGCTTTCTAACCATAATACCAAGCTTTGATCGCGCACCAACACACATAAATTAAGCTCGCATGGAACCCCTTCCCGTCCGCCTCATACACCTCCTCACCTCCTCCGCTCACCACCCGCACGGACCCCTCCTCTAATCGCCTCCTCGCCTCCCTCCGCTGTCTCCATGGGTCACCATCGAGTCTCGACCAAGCAGAAGCTACACCTTATAGTCCATGGTTGATTTTGCTTGGAGGAAGAAAAAGGAAGAAGACAAGGCAGGTGAAATTACATGAAATTACGCTCTCTAGCATCAATATTTTCCTCTAGAAAATATCTTTGGAAATTCATAACATAGGCTTTTTTCACCGCACATTCAGTGTCTGTTCTTTTACGTTGTGTAGATATACTACAAGAAGACGTTAATAAACATTATAGCAAAGACTAGGAGGCCAATTCTCTATCTTGATTCCATTATGAGAGACCATGTGAGAGGTCCTCCACTCTGAGTGATGAGTATTTGACAAGTGTGTTGATTAGATTGAGAGTTGAGGTTTTGGTTTGGGTGCTTTAAAAGTCGAGTCAGGAAATCGGAACTACCACTGTATGGAGCGGAAGTTCCATTAATCGAACTACCGTGTTGGAAATAGAAACTTCCGATTTATCCGGTTTTGCTCTCATTGAAGGAAATCGGAACTTCCGCACAAGGGGTAGCGGAGTGTCCGATAATACTGACATTGAGTGTTCTCTGAGATATTAAATCGGAATTAAATATCCGAAAGTCGGTTGTTCGGATATCGAAGTACCGCAGTTGTTGAGCGCGAACTTCCGATATTCCCGACAAATGCGGATAGTTCTGAAATCGGAACTTCCGCCGTGGTAATCGCGAACTTCCGATTGTGTCCGTAATCGCGCGAGAAGATTATTTTGTGATTTTGATTTTGTATGAGTTTGAGCCTTATACAATTGTTGATGCTATGATATTGTGCAATGCTATGTGATGTGTTTTTGTCTGTGTTGACTGCAGGGCATCAAGATGGAGTCGTGGCGAGACACGTGGACCGGACTAGGCGCAGGAGGCGTTGAGGTCGAACGGTCGGGATGTGTCAAGACGGCGTGAATCTTGAAGCGGTTGCAGTCGTGGACAACAAGGTGTACGGAGGCTTCGGAAGGTGCGCAAGGGCGAAGGGTCTTTTCGCAAAGCGGCAAAAGTGGAGGCGGTTCCGTTCGGTGTAGCGGGCTTAATGGGTTGGAGGCCCATTAGCAAAGGCTATAAATAGGGAGAACCACAGTTAGGGTTAGACCTAGAGAGAGAAAATTAGGTTAGCTCCACCAAAGGGTGTGTTTTGCTTTTGATTTGTGGAGTTGATGAATCAAACCTATTGTAATCATTCCTCTTTGTGTTACCTCTGTAATCCATGTTTCAATTCAATGAAATCGAGGTTTCGATTATTTGATTTTGCAACTCTCTCTCTCTGCTCATGTTGAATATCTAGGGTTTTGACATATCTTTTGATTTGTTTTATAAGATAGCATGAAACTTCATATCTAGAATCGCTTTGGTATTGCTATTACTTCTCAAAGTTTCATGCTCTAAGAATCTGAGAATCTCGCTTATCATTGGTTTTGGTCTTTCTTGCCCTTCTTCAAGAAATCCGCTTTTGGTTCGATTATTGAATCTTTGGTTGCGATTCTTCCCATAAGGTCAAGATGGTGTTTAGGATGATGTCCTGTAAAACTTGACCCGAGAAGAGCATTCAAGATTAAGTAGTTTGATTTTTGGGCAAAACCCGAGAGCTCGTTCTTGGTCGATAATCAGAGCTTCCGATTTTGTGCAATGGAGTATCGCATAGCGGAACTTCCGCGCTATACATCAAGGAACTACATAGCGTAACTTCCGCACTCTAACGCCTTAACTTCCGATTTCGGAAGAACGACTGAAACTTGTTTTTGATTGTTTGATCTTGCTTCATTTACCTTCTTTAGATCTTCGAGATCTTTGTAGGCTAGTTTTAAATACAAAGAAGGGAGTATTAATTTTAAGGCACCATTCACCCCCTCTGCTGCCATTTCGGTCCTTCAATTGGTATCGAGCCGGTTAGCTCTTCTTGATAGATCTTAACCTATCCGTTGAGCCATGGCAACGGACAAGTATTCCACCAAGCCTCCGCTTTTGATGGTCCGATTACCCTTCCGGAAGAGCCGAATGGAAACTTACATCCGTGCTCGTGGGTATGCCATCCGGAGAAAGGTGAAGGTCGATTTGTTGCTCTCGCCGATGAGAACATCAATGCCGGAAACATGGCCGATGTTGAGGCAAATGCTAAGGCAAGGAACATAATCATTCGTGGTTTGAGCGTATGAGTTTGATCGCATTTCTCATTTGATTTACGCATTTACATCCGGGTGACCTCGATGCATACCATGAGGGCACTACCCGATTAAGACGGTTCGACAAGACCGCCTCAAGCGTGAATACAATGAAATTTGAGATGCTTGTCGGTGAATCTCTTGACGAGTGCTTTTCGCTTTTCACAAGATTTTGAGCAACCTCCGAGCGGTCGGTCTTACATACCCCGACTCGGATAACGCCGACAGATGCTTTCGCACTTGATCTTCGTGTTTGGGAGATGAAAGTGACTACCATCAAAGATAGCACGGACCTCTCGACTCGACTCTTGATGCGCTGTACTCGCGTCTCAAGACTCACGAGATTGACATTGTCTCTCAAGGTCGAAGTCACAATGATGGCTTTAGTCACCGATCCTACTTCGGATCTTCTTCGAGTCGACACGTGGGTTCTCCTAGTCGCTCTCGTGACATAACCGATGATCGCTAGAGCACTTGAGGATGAACAAACTAGCCCTCCTAGCTCTAAGTTTTCTCATGCTTACAAGAGGAGGAGGGATGGTAAAGAGGAGGTCCTGTGATTTGTTTCGAGTGTGGTGGCCCCAACCACATCCGAGCAAACCGTCCCAAGCTTGGGAAGGGCAAAGGTGACTATAGCGGTCCAAGCAAGAACGACTACATCGACAAGAACCGCAACACGAAGCCCTCAAAGACTGATCAAGGCAAGAAGAAGTTCCGCAACTTTGGGAAGGCAAAGAAGTCGCTCCATCGCGGCCTCACCGCCTCGATTTAACCGGACACCAAATGAGGTGGAAGGGTGGAGGACGATGATGGGAAGGACGATCATGATCCCAAGGACGACAACTTCTCCTAAGATGTGCTTCATGGCCCTCGGGCGAATCGAGCGACAATGAGCCGCACTCGACTCGACGAGGTTAGTCCCACTTACGACCAGCTTAATGATGCTTTTCTTAAGCTAGGTAGATTTCATGCTAAGTCTAGGGCTAAGTGTTCAGTTGGAGAAGGAAGTAGCTAGACTATCACGGAGCGTACTTTACTTACATCCGCTCCCTCCCGTGATGATTGTGACACTTGCCGTGCTTTGCTTGATGACATGGAAAACTAAGGACCTTGCATGATAGTGTGTCCTCCGAACTTGACATGATTAAGGTAGAGAACATTAGCCTTCTTGTCGAATTAGAGATGAGTAGGGTAGTACCTCCTGCATCCACTACTATTGAGGCTACCGCTTGCACCTCATGTGAGGTTAAGGACAATTCGCTTAGAGGTCTTTATACCATGTTGCTAGATCTGCTCAAACTTGTGAAAATTGTAATAATCTCAAGATGAACCTAAAACAGGCAGATCACAAAATTGTTGAATTCCAAGTCGCGCTACTAGAGCCTATTGTTTCTTGTTTAAACTGTCCTAAGTTAATCATTTGAACTAGAATCAGATTCAAGCGGTTTCAAGAAATGATTGATCACAAGAATAAATTGGCTCAAGATGCTTCTAAGGATCTTGTTAGCTCACCATGCAAGCAATGTAATAAACTAAAATGTGATTTGATTGCTTTGGATGAAAAATGT
This sequence comes from Hsuehochloa calcarea, assembly GCA_036346395.1. Taxonomy (NCBI): domain Eukaryota; kingdom Viridiplantae; phylum Streptophyta; class Magnoliopsida; order Poales; family Poaceae; genus Hsuehochloa; species Hsuehochloa calcarea. The sequence continues at coordinate 38,396,065 of CM070597.1, forward strand.
GTGAAGCTAACTAAGGACCTTCTAGAGACACAATCATCCGCTTGTATTGTGTGTGCCGGAAGAAGTCTAAGGGTTTGGTAGAGACGCCTAGCAACGTGAACCAATCATTAGCGAGGGACTGTTCCCCAAAGTCGGCCGTGCGTGCACAAGCCAATCTTTCCTCTGTTGTTGGTTCTTCTTCCGCTCCCTTACCTTCTGCGTCCCTTCTTCCCCTCGCTCTTCTTGCACCTCTCTCTTTCGGAGTGTCGATCTTATGAACACTCTCGAGAGGTTTGTAGGAGGCAAGAAGAAGCTCAATCTCATTCTAGATAAATCTAAAATTTGCAGATTTAATCGTGGTCTAGGATATGATATCCGTGAGGATATGAGGAAGCATCCACCGTCGTGCTCAAAACCATAGCACGTGTGTGATCAAAACTAAGCCGTGGATCGAGAAAGTCAATTTTAAGTCGTGGGTTTTGTTCAAAGGATTTCGACGACAAGGTGATTCCACTGCGCTTCGCCTCTCAAAAGGCGAAGTATCATTGCACCTTCTCACGTAAAGATGGACATTTAGTTGATCATTGCTTCAGCGCGCCAAGATCGCGTAGAGACCATGTTGAGTCTCTTAGGCACATTCGTGGTCACCCTGATCTTGAGTGCACCTAAGACCAACACGAGGTTTAGATTTGTTCCATCGATGATTTTGGGCAAGATCGAGGACTTGGTTTTCCGAGTTCTCGAGTTTCGTCCTCGTGCTCCCTTTGGTCGTAATCTCCGCCGTCCCGAGGGTAGATCTCGCTTTTCCTTTCGAGATAGCTACCATGGCGAGATCAAGATATTATCGCACTTCGACTCGCTTCTTCCATAGCAATGGATCCAAAGAACAGTCGAGATCTTTTGACTTGTTGAGTGACAGAGAGCGTAGGGTAGATAGAGGTCAGTCTTGCTTGACTACTTCATCTGTTCGCCGTGTTACTCAGTATTGGGTGCCAAAATCACTGTTGATTCACCCCAGTACTGAGACTTTACTCTCTGTTTGACTCAGGGTCGCCGGGCTGGGAAGGGAAAGGTCTGGATTGTAGACTCGTTGTTCACGCCATATGACCGTGAGTCTCGTTGGTTTTCTTCCCTAGCCCGCGCTCCAGGTGATGAGACGATCACCTTCGGAGATGCTTCATTTGGGCGCGTCATCGCTAAAGGTACTGTGAGCATTAATGATTCTTTTATTTTAAAAGATGTTGCCTTAGTAAGTAAGCTGCAGTATAATCTGCTTTCAGTCTCTCAGCTTATCGATGACGGTTTCAAGGTGAGTTTTAAGAAAAACAATTGCAAAATTCTTGATTCTTCTGTAGTCTAGTTTATGGATTTCGTTATGGGAGGATCTTTCGTGCTGATTTTTCCGGATCTTCCGTGATCCTCTCCGATGTTTAATTGCTTCAATCCCGTGATTTGACTTTTCGCATAGGAGACTTGGTCATATAGGATTTGATCATCGACCGAGTTAGCGCCACGATCTCATTCGTGGTTTGCCAAACTCAAAATGGTCAAGGATCTTGTTTGTGCTCCTTGCCGCACGGCAAAATGGTTGCCGCTTCACATCCTCCGCCATAAAGACTATGACAGATGCACGGTCAATCGCCCATATGGACACGAGAGGACCAAATAGAGTGCGATCGAGGGAGGGAAGTGGTACGTGCTTGTCGTGGTCGATGACTTCTCGAGGTATTCTTGGGTGTTTTTCTTAGCCTCAAGGATGAGACGCTTACTCTTTTCATGGTCTTTTAGTAGGCTTTCTGTTGAGCTCCCGGTGCATTACGAGCAATTCAGACCGATAATGGCACCGAGTTCAAGAATTCCTACTTTGAGAGTTTTGTGGTGAGACAGTGTAGAGCACCGCCTCGTCTCCATACGCCCCTCAACAAAATGGCGTTGGAGAGGAAGAACCGCACCTTGGTCGAGATGGCGTGACGATGCTTGATGAGTACTCTACACCTAGGAAGTTTTGGGTGAGGCAATTGCTACCGCTTGTCATGTTTCTAACAGAGTTTTTCTTCTGCACTCTTGCATCGCACTTCTTATGAGTTGAGATATGGGCGAAAACCAGTCTCGCATTTTCGTGTGTTTGGTTGCAAGTGTTTTATTCTCAAGTCCGGGAACCTAGATAAGTTCGAGTCACGATCTTGTGATGGGATCTTTCCGGTTACTCGACTTCTTCTCGTGCCTATAGAGTCCAATCGCGAGTCTAGTAAGTTGTTAGAGACACGTGAGGTGACCTTCGATGAGGCCACCGGGACTAGGCCCGATATCTCGTGTTATTTAGAGCGATGCGAGTCCATCTTTTGGACGAAGAGGAAGACGGAGATGAAGGTTGTCTACGACCCAGCTTCTTCCTCCTCCTCTTGAGGTGCCTTCTTCCACCGCACTCGAGGACATCGCCCTTACCTTCGCTTCTTCCGGCTAGTGGCTCTGCCCCTATCTCATCTGCGCTAATGAGGTAGAGGCCACTTCTTCATCTCACCTGGACCTCCAAGACACATTCAAAAGGACCATCCTTCGAGCGCGATCATTGGAGACCTCTTTGAGCGTGTCACACGCTCTAAGGTCGGTTTGTCTCTCTTCTCTCCATTCTCGCCTTCGTCGCCTCATTTGAGCCCAAAGACATTTGTCATGCTCTATCTGACGAGTCTTGGACAAACGCTATGCATGAGGAGTTGGAAAACTTTGAAAGAAACAAGGTCTGGTCTCTTGTTGAGCCCCCTCAAGGTCACAATATCATTGGGACCAAATGGGTGTTCAAGAACAAGCAAAGTGAAGTTGGGTTAGTCATTCGAAACAAGGCTAGGCTGGTAGCTCAGGGTTACTCTCAAGTTGAGGGTCTAGATTTCGAAGAGACCTTTGCCCCTGTAGCTAGACTTGAAGCCATTAGAATCCTCGCTTGCCTTTGCGCCTTCTAAGGGTTTCAAGCTTTACCAGATGGATGTCAAGAGTGCCTTCCTCAATGGCCTTATTGAGGAAGAAGTCTATGTCAGACAGCCTCCTGGTTTCGAGAACCCCAAATACCCTAACCATGTCTACAGGCTTTCCAAAGCTTTGTATGGACTCAAGCAGGCTCCCAGAGCTTGGTATGAAAGGCTTAAGTCCTATCTGCTGAGCCATGGTTTTGAGATGGGTAAAATTGACAAGACCTTGTTCATTCGCCGTCTTGGCACCGATCTTCCGCTCGTCCCAGATCTATGTGGATGACATTATCTTTGGCGGCTCCTCGCATGCTCGCTTTCCCGCCCCGATGTCATGAGCTCGGAGTTTGAAATGAGCATGATGGGCGAGTTGAGCTTCTTCCTTGGCTTCCAAATCAAACAGACTGGAAGGTACCTTTCTTCATCAAGGCAAATACACTCGAGACCTCCTGAGCGTTTCGACATGAATGATGGAAAGCCAAGATCAACTCCAATGGCATCTACAACCGCTTGGATCCGATGAAGACGACGAACCCGTTGACCAAAAGGATTTTAGGAGCATGATTGGCTCTCTCTTGTACCTCATACCTCGAGACCGGACATACACTTTTCTGTGTCTTTGTGCTCGGTTTCAGCTTCTCCTCGCGATCTCACCGTCAAAGGTGAAGCGCATCTTTCGTACCTTCGAGCTACCATTGACTATGGTATCCGGTACTCCTCCTCTTCTTGTCTATCTCTTAGAGCCTTCTCCGATGCGATTTTGTCGGTCAGAGGATAGATAGGAAGAGCACTTCGCACTTGCCAATTCATTGGCACTTCTCTCGCCTCCGGTCGCCGAGGAAGCAATCCGGTGTTGCGCATCCCACCGCAGAGGCCGAGCACGCTGTCGCAGCCGATTCTTTGTAGCTGTGCTCGGATGGTCTCGACCGCAGGATTTCGGCTATCTATCGATCGCGTTCCACTCTTCTCGTGATAACACGTCCGCGATTTGCATTGCCAAGAACCCAAAGCAACATTCTCGGACCAAGCATATTGATATTAGATATCACTTTCTTCGAGACCATGTAGAGAAGGGCGACATTGTGCTCCGGTTTGGAGAGTGAGCACCGCTATCGATATCTTCACTAAGCCTCCGGATGACTCGGTTTTCACTCTGCGGGAGAGCTTGGGGTGGTTTGTCCTTACGGATCATTGTGAGGGGAGCGTTGTGCTACTCAGATTATATTATATTATATTATATTATATTATACGCTTACTCCTTTCTCGTTTCATTTCTTTTAATATTTGGTCAAGTCCTTCCAAAGATAGGTTAGAGTGTTTCTCTTGCCACATTGCTTTGATCACTACTTCTTGTCTTGTGCTTCTAGGATGTCGCTTATTAGTCGTCTCTTCCTCTCTAAGTAGAGCTTACTCACTTCTTATAGGTTCTAGCAGGGTCGGGCCACCCTTGGGTAGACAGGACGTTGTTTGCTCCTTAGTGTTTGTGTAGATCACTAATAGTCCTAGAATCATATGGGGTAGATAAGAATCATGTCGAGCGATAGTTTTCTATATCTTTTCTATGCTCTAAAGGATCGCTTTTCTGCTTTTACTTATCGATTCTCGCTTTTGTTCCTTTGGTTCGGGGAGTTATTCTTGGCTATTCCATACTCTTAATTTTGTCATAACTCAACCTCAATTAAAAGATGCATCTCATTCAAGGGAATCTGGATTTTTGTGTATTTCATCAAGCATTGCATGATAATCAAATGGAGCCTTGTTTATTATCCCTTATGATCTGCTTTCACTATTTTACATCTTGCCATGATTTATGCTAAACCGCTAGATCTATCATGACTTTTTATGTGTAGTTTAGTCTTTGCCATGCTAAGGTATTTAAAATGCTAAACTTGAATTAAAATCTTGTCATGATAGCTCTTGAGACTAGTCCGTTGAAACTATCCTTTTATGATTTTCGCCATGTCAAGTAGGTGAGTTGAGTCTCAATCTCGCTTGAACTTTTGAGTAAGCTATGTCGCTTGTTAAGAAACATGACTTATCTCTAATCACCGGTCTAAAAACTTCAAAAGCAAAATGATCTCTTTTGTGCGAAAAACCGATCTCACCAAATCTTTCTCATGAGACGGCTTGCCATTGTACTAGGCATGAACTCGGGGAGCCTTGGATGACCTAAGATCACCTCCTTAAGTCTTTGCTTGGAGTGGTCGATAAGGCTTGGGATCTAGCACATGGCCAAAAAAATGGTTGAAGCTCGGAGGCGGTTGTGGATGGCACCTAGTCCAGAGCTTGCTTTATCGAGATAAAACCGTAAAAGTCTTCTTAAAAAGAAAATGTGCTAAAATTGCTTATCATCAAAGAGACCAAGTTCTGGATAAAATGAGTCCTTCTTCAACTGGTAGCACTCTAAACTGTTCAGTATGAGTCTTCTTGGTTCAATTTAGATTATTTGACATGGCTTGCATCATCTTTGGATATCTTTAGCTAGACCTCAAACTTGACTTATTTGACTCGCTAAAGAATTGGATCATTAATCGATTATGGACCTTCTGCCTTAGCTCTTCTATACATCGATTGTCATGATCTTGATAGCATTCTTCTGTGTTATGGCTTGGTGTAATACTCTAATAGTCATTTTGGATAATCTACATGGCTCCTAATGCTTAAAATGATCATCATATAGTCTTTTCCTCCCTTTTCTACATATTGATGATTTTATTGCCAAAGGGGAGAATGATTGTGAGAAAAGCCTTACAAGAAAAGCCTTGAGTTTTGTGCGAAAATTGCTCTTTCATCTCATCTCAAGTCTTTCTCTTTTTTGTCAACTTGGTCTTGAGCTTAATTGCACTTGTTTAGACTTTGGTTGACTGGAATCTCAAACTCATCTTATGCTTTTTTGCATTGTCAATATACTCATCAAGGGGAGATTGAGAGACCATGTGAGAGGTCCTCCACTGAGTGATGAGTATTTGACAAGTGTGTTGATTAGATTGAGAGTTGAGGTTTTCGGTTTGGACTGCTTCTGGTCGAAGTCGGAAATCGGAACTACCGCTGTATGGAGCGGAAGTTCGATTAATCTAACTACCGTGTTGGAAATAGGAACTTCCGATTTATCTGGGTTTTGCTCTCGGCTGAAGGAAATCGGAACTTCCGCACAAGGGGTAGCGGAGTGTCCGATAATACTGACATTGAGTGTTCTCTGAGATATTAAATCGGAATTAAATATCTGGAAAGTCGGTTGTTCCGGATATCGGAAGTACCGCAGTGTTGAGCGCGGAACTTCCGATATTCCTGACAAGTGCGGATAGTTTGAAATCGGAACTTCATTGTGTAGGTAATTGCGAACTTCCGATTGTGTCCGAGCTCGCGAGAGAAGATTATTTTGTGATTTTGATTTTGTATGAGTTTGAGCCTTATACAATTGTTGATGCTATGATATTGTGCAATGCTATGTGATGTGTTTTTGTCTGTGTTGACTGCAGGGCATCAAGATGGAGTCGTGGCGAGACACGTGGACCGGACTAGGCGCAGGAGGCGTTGAGGTCAGAACGGTCGGGATGTGTCGAAGACGGCGTGAATCTTGAAGCGGTTGCGAGTCGTGGACAACAAGGTGTACGGAGGCTTCGGAAGGTGCGCAAGGGCGAAGGGTCTTTTCGCAAAGCGGCAAAAGTGGAGGCGGTTCCGTTCGGGTGTAGCGGGCTTAATGGGTTGGAGGCCCATTAGCAAAGGCTATAAATAGGGGAGAACCCTGGAGTTAGGGTTAGACCTAGAGAGAGAAAATTAGGGTTAGCTCCACCAAAAGGGTGTGTTTTGCTTTTTGATTTGTGGAGTTGATGAACTGAAACCTATTGTAATCATTCCTCTTTGTGTTACCTCTGTAATCCATGTTTCAATTCAATGAAATCTGAGGTTTCGATTATTTGATTTTGCAACTCTCTCTCTCTCTGTTCATGTTGAATATCTAGGGTTTTGACATATCTTTTGATTTGTTTTATAAGATAGCATGAAACTTCATATCTAGAATCGTTTTGGTATTGCTATTACTTCCTCAAAGTTTCATGCTCTAAGAATCTGAGAATCTCGCTTATCATTGGTTTTGGTCTTTCTTGCCCCTTCTTCAAGAAATCCGTTTTTGGTTCGATTATTGAATCTTTGGTTGCGATTCTTCTCCATAAGGTCAAGATGGTGTTTAGGATGATGTCCTGTAAAACTTGACCTGAGAAGAGCATTCAAGATTAAGTAGTTTGGATTTTTGGGCAAAAACCCGAGAGCTCTGTTCTTCGGTCAGGATAATCAGAGCTTCCGATTTTGTGCAGCGGAAGTACCGCAAGCGGAACTTCCGCGCTATACACTGCGGAACTACCGCAAGCGGAACTTCCGCACTCTACTGCCCGGAACTTCCAATTTCCAGAAGAACAGCCTGAAACTTGTTTTTGATTGTTTGATCTTGCTTCATTTACCTTCTTTAGATCTTCAGAGATCTTTGTAGGCTAGTTTTAAATACAGTGAAGGGGAGTATTAATTTTTAAGGCACCATTCACCCCCCCTCTGTTGCCATTTCGGTCCTTCACATTAATTTCTATAATTGTTTTTTGTTATTGCAGGAAAGACCCAATGTATCAATCATTTCAAAGTAAACGACAGCTGGTACCTTGTTGATTTGCCTGGTTATGGGTACACTACTACTCTTAGCCCATTTTCAAAGTTATGGGTACACTACCCAATGTATCAATCATTTCAAAGTAAATTGTTTGATCGTTGAGCTTCACTCCTGTTTAGTTGCCATGAAACGTAACCATTTCTCTTCCTACACCTGTTTATCATTTTCAATGCTACATGGGAATTGATGCAATGGCATTACATGTTTTCTTGACATGTTACTATTCCATGACTTTGTGAATAAATATTCTTGGAATGGATAAACTAGCTTAATCGAACTCAAATAATGAAGCTACTTTTTTTTGAAGTATCACCGCTTAAGCAACCGCCCATCGGATAGCTTTTTTAGAACAAAGTCCAAGGCCCAGCTTTATTCGAGCCTATTAAGAAAGAGTTCCACACTTGGATAAGTTTTAGAGAGCATAGGCGTGATTAGCAGTGAAGCCGGAAGGAGATATGATTTGATTAAATCAAGGTTATTTTTTAGCGTAAGAAACAGGTTACTTTAACCTAGAGTTCGAGTCTTTGAGACATTGTGGTTCAAGATAATTTTAGGAACCAAATGGTTGCCAATTGTTCAATTATGGTGACAAAAGAATTTGATGTTCAGAGAAGAGCAAGCGGCCCAATGAATCAATGCAATACCGAATTTGCATTTAATATTGATATTTCTTTTACTAAGACGCGCAAGAAATATATATATATATATATATATATATATATATATATATATATATATACCAAGAATCAAGATCATTAAACTAAGAATGTAAACTAAAAGAAATTATGTACGTAAAGAACATTATGACTTAGCAACCTAGTTGGTGGCCTTCAATGTTTGAAATATTATCCTAACACCTAACTATAAATATTAAGTCAAGACAATTTTATCTATTTTCACAACCATGATGCTCATAAAAGGAGAACCAATATAATTGATGAAATCCCTAACAATATTATTGGTGATCGAGTGTGTCTAACATGCATCAACTTACTTTCGTGAAGCATAAAGAATGTAAGTGACATAGCATTTTAAAGATCAAGTTCCTGGATAGTCCTCGTGGTTCGATTCCATGGATTACGATATCTTCAAGGACTCTTGCAACAAATTTCGTGAAGAAAAACTTTAACCTAATATGCAACTAGGAGTACCACGGGTAGGGGATCGGGCCAGAGGCCGAGGGCGAGCCGGTGGAGTAGAGGCGACGCCGTGCGTCTGGGGCCGAGCGAGCGAGGTCGGCGCAGCAGAGGCGCCGAGCCGGGCAGGAGCGGAGCGACGGCCGAGGCGGCCGAGGCAGTGAGGCGATGCAGCGGCGCCGGGCTTCCGCGCCGGGCGAAGGAGGAGGCGAGATCTCCGAGGAGAGAGCGCAGAATCGAGGCGGGCCGAGGCGCAGGAGCAGACCGAGGCGGGAGGAGGAAGGGGCGCGTGAGAGGTGAAGAATAAGCAAAACCCTAGCGGTCCGGCCTTATAAAGATAACATCACGCACGGTTCTTTCAGAGAACCGCTCAGTGATATTATATCACGAGCGGTTCTCTGACGTAACTGCTCGTGATGAATGCGCATCACGATTTCGTTCTATATTAGAACCGCTCGTGATGTGTGCATATCACGCACGGTTCTAATATAGAACCGCTCATGATGATGGCAAGATCATCGCAGCGGTTCTATATTAGAATCGTGCGTGATATGTTTGACATCATGAGCGGTTCTAATATAGAACCGTCTGTGATGTGTGCATATGATCTTTTGGATAAGCAGTGACAAGTTTGAGTGCCATTGAAAACTGTGAACCTATTACCAAAAAAAATTTTGGGCATGGAGACACACAGGGATAGAAGCTTGAGGAGACTGTGGTTGTCTCAGTGGGAGTATGTTGATAAAGTCTTGGAGTGATTTGATATTAGCAAGGCCAAATCTGTAAGTACACGTCTGTGATGTGTGCATATGATCTTTTGGATAAGCAGTGACAAGTTTGAGTGCCATTGAAAACTGTGAACCTATTACCAAAAAAAATTCTATATATGTTTTAGAAAGACATATAATTGAGCTAATCTTTTTAAAAAAAACTGTTGCACGAAAAAGCAAACTAACCATAAGCACTGTTCAGGAAGGTATACTCAAGCAAAAGTGTCATCTTCCAAAAGCAGAGACAACACATCATAGATTGAACAAAAATCTTAAGATCATCTTTCACGCCATTTTAATTAGGTTGTTTTGCATCTTGCTAACTAATATTTGTAGAGGTGTAAATGTGTGATGGTTTGAAGCAAAATCCTTCTATATTAGAACTGTGCATGATGTGTGCATATCATGCAGACGGTTCTATATTAGAACCGTCTGTGATATCCCACTACAAAGATGTATGATCATTGGATAAGCGAGATGATGACAAGTTTGAGTTCAAAAGTTCATATCTAATTCAACTCAACATTACCATGAATATCCACATTGATATCAATATTAAAGATCACAAGTCCATAACACATTAACACATGACAATGGAATAAATAAATTAATTACAATGGAGTAATTAAATTCTTAATTAAAATACTGACCCTTCATGATGATCGACGCATATAGCTAGCTTCCTCACTGGGTTCTTCCTCGAGCCCGATGCCGTCTCCGAAAGGTGGCAACTCGTCAAATTGATTGTATTCTTCCTCGTCCACTACATTCTCAACTCCGACAATCCTCCTTTTTCCATGAAGAACTACGTGGCGCTTCTTATTTGCCTGGTCGGTTACATAGAAGACTTGAACAACTTGGTTAGCCAGTACGAATGGTTCGTCTTTGTATCCGACACGTTCGAGGTCCACGGTAGTGACGCCATATTTGTCGACCTTCACCTGTGGAGATGGACCCAACGGCACCAAATAGGGGATCTTGAAAAGCACGTAGTCGATCTCCCATATCTCCTCTATTTGCCCATAGTACGAGCTCCTCAAATTTACTCCAGATCGAATGCATCTATCACGGACACCATTGCTCGCGCATGCTCTTCCTATCCCGAGCCGCCGTATAAAATGTGTACCCATTTATGTCGATCCTTGCCATGTGACAATTGTAAATCGTGGCCCTCTTGCCAACCATAGCAACAGATCATCACTTGATGACCTTTGAGTGATTCGCGCCTTTAACCATTCGTTGAACCGACGGTTGTGCTCTCGTGATCCAAACCTTCGACCGTCCGGATTCATTGGCGTACCATGTCTTTGTGCTCGCCGATGTACGGGACACTTGGGTCATGTGTTGCAAGACCGTGAAATGGGCTCGAGCGTGCGTATCCAGATCGGGAGTGATTGATTTCCTTCCGATGGTCCCGATACCATCCGGTCTCCCCTCATGACGAGATAGAGGCACACCAATCGGATCCACTGAGCCATGTAGTCGACGCGAACTCAATGACCTCTTCCGTTGCATAACCTTCGATGATGCCGCCCTCGGTCGAGATCGATTCCGTCGTAGGACTTGAGAATTCCCATGTACCTCTCGAACGGGTACATATGACGAGAAACACAGGGCGCATATCTTTATCTCTTTCACAAGGTGAACAATGAGATGGACCATGATATCGAAAAATGACGGAGGGAAATACATCTCAAGATGACACGAGTCGCCACTACCTCGGCTGCAGAGCATCTAGTCCTTGGGGATCGATGACCTTCTCGAGCAATTGAGTTGAAGAAATAACACGACCTCAAGATTGCCACTCGGACCTTGTTCGGCAAGATACTCCTAATTGCAACAGAAGCATTTGTGTCATCGAGACACGACAATCATGCGACTTCATACCAATTAATTTCAAATCTTGCATAGAAACAAGTTTCTTAATGTTAGCGGAGTAACGAGACGGGACTTTCACACCGTGCAAGCTCGCACGCTTCATTTCTCTCGCCTTGGGCAGAGTGTAGCAAGTCGGGGAAGGTACGTTCGTCTGTAGATCGGTCTCTTTCGGTGCTAACTCGGTCCTTATGTTCATATCGACCAAGTCACGCCGTGCGTTAACACCATCCTTTGTTTTGCCACTAATGTTCAAAGAAGAGACCAATCAAGCTATCACATACATTCTTCTCTCGTGCATAACGTCGATGCAAAGGGCGAACTTCTAAGTACTCCCAATAAGGCAAGTCCCAAAAATTGACCGCTTCTTCTAGATGTTCTTCTCACGGGTTCTTAATTTACGCCCTTCCCAAGCACAACATCGATATCCTTAACCATATCATAGACCTCTTTCCCACTAAAAGCCCTTGAAGTCGAACCGTCTTCCTTATTTCCGTCGAATTGTTTCTTCATCTTGCGGTATGGGTGACTCCTCGGAAGGAACCTACGGTGACGATATACACGCTTTGCGCGAGTTGTTCAACCATACACTCTCGTAGCATCTAAGCGGTGCGGATGTGCTTTGGCTCCTTTTGTATCAAGCTTGACAGTTACCAAGGGCGGGAAAATCATTGATGGTGCGAGAACAACATGGCGCGTAAAGTGAAGTTCTCTCGCTTGTACGCATCCCATACTGCACTCCTTCGCTCCACAAAGTCACAAGATCTTCCAAAGAATGGTGCTAGGTACACATCAATATCATTCCCAGTGTTGCTTCGCCCTTGGATAAGTAGTGACATCAAAATGTACTTCCGCTTCATACAGAGCCAAGGAGGAAGGTTGTACATACATAGATTCACGGGCAGTGCTATGTCACCGCTCATGTTACCGAAAGGATTCATTCCATCCGTACTCAACCCTAACCTTATGTTCCTCGGTTCACCGAACTCTTCAAGCTCCGATCGAAGTTTCTCCACCGCGTAATCAGCAGGTGTCTTAGCTTTCCATCTCTCTTACGCTCCTCGAGTGCCAACGCAGCAATCTTGCCTCCTTTGGGTTCGCAAATAAACACTTCAAACGTGGGATTACAGGCAGATACCACAACATCTTAGCAGGAGGTCCTTGCTTCACCTTAGCAGCATTTTGACGCTTGTATCGGGATGCTTTGCACACGGGACATACATGCATGTCTGCATACTCTTTACGGTAGAGGATACAATCGTTCGGACATGCATGTATTCTTTCTACTTCCATTCCCAATGGACAAATAACCTTCTTTGCTTGATAGGTGGTCTTTGGGCAACACGCTTCTCTCTAAGGATGTCCGCTAGGAGACCTAACAACGCCGTGAAACTCTTATCGGACCAACTATTGCTTGCCTTCAATTTCAGCAGCTCAAGCACGGTTGACAACCTTGTGTATTCCGCTGCGGCCGAGGAACAAAGGTCTCACCGAGTCCTCCCTTAAGCCCTCGAATTTACAAAACTCTCTCTCACTTGTAGTTCTCTTACGCATCGCGTAGCATCCGATCCAGTTGTCATCGTGCCCCTATCCTCATCAAAAGCACACCACATCCGCAAATCGTTGACTTCCTCGGCGATGTCGTCATTATTAACTTCGTATAATCGCTCTTCACCGTGGTCGGTCCAACATGTATACCCTTTTTGAAACCCTTCAATCAAGTGCGCCCGATCTGCGCGCATTGTTAAACATCTTCGATTACGCAATCAATGCACCTGACAAGACATAAAATTTATCCCTTCTTCAACATATCACCGCTCGTGGCTCTTCTAAAAGCAACCACGCCATTAATGTAATCTTGACTCACACGGTTCACACCGTACATCCAGTTTCGATCCATCTACACTACGCATGTAACAAATTAGTGTCAAATTGATTAGCGATTAATTTATAGCAAACGAAAATGTGCAATATAAACTCATTCTCCAACATTTGCATCTAAGGTTATTGAAAGAAAAGTCTTCACTAGTTAAGTACCACACGCGGTGGCATAGCGTAGCCATGCCTCGCCACAACCATGATCCCTACCTCTCGACACGATATCTATCTCAATTGAACAATCATGCAACCCAAATATAGGCATCATCTCATACAACACTTATTAACCTCGAATACCGGAACAAGAAATGCAATATTGCTTGACCCAAACCCCACTTGTGATCGTGAACCTGTGTAAATTTTATTTTTTAAGCCAATTAATTATCCTAACTCAAATTTTAGTGATTATTAGACCTAATTCAATTTTATTAAGTTACCACTCCTAAGTCAAATTTTAGTTCATTAGTTATAAGGGAAACCATTATTCAAAACTAAGATTTGCAGGCTAATATTATTTATTCCAACATTGACGGTGCAAGATCGATCATGTGCTCATACCAGATTAGAGGAGGAGCCGCAGTTGGAGGAGCTAGGGCGAGGAAGTGGCGCTGGAGCGGTGAACACGCAGCAAGAGGAGCTAGGGCGAGGAAGTGGTGCGAGTTGGAGGAGCTAGGGCGAGGAAGTGGCGCTGGAGCGGTGACACAGCAGCAGATGAGGAGCTACGGCAGGAAGTGGCGCTTGAGCGGAAGACACAGCCGCAATGCGGTGAGGATGTCTCGGCTCAATTTATATGAAGCGCGAGAAATCCGCAGACGGTTCTATATCGTAACCGCAGTGATGGTCAATATCACGAGCGGTTACGATATAGAACCGTCATGAAACATCCTGCACGGTTCTATATCGTAACCGCTCGTGATATTGATCATCACGCACGGTTCAAATAGAACCGCTCGTGATAGGCCCGCCGCGCTAAAACAAGGCCCAGACAGACCCAACACAGACGGTTCCTTAGGAACCGTCTGTGATGGACCGTCTGCTATAGACTCTTTTGTAGTAGTGTATCATACCATACTATTAACTCATAATGGTGGGACAAGATACTTCAATCTTTCCCTCTTTGGTAATTGATGATAACCACTTCAATTGCACATAAATTGAATGTAGATAATTGAAAGTAACACAACATTTGTGTATATAAACTACACAAGTTTTATATACTCAAGACATGAGTATACAAGAACTACACAAATTTTATATACTCAAAAGGATATGTTTCAAAGTAGAGATCCAAATAAATGTGGAAAACTGAATATGGATCAATACTAATGAAACCACAAAATATAGAGTGAACACCCCTAAATGTGTGCATACACAAATGTGTAATAGGAACATATGCTCATATTCAAGTTATACTTATGGTGGGGTTCAACCTATATTTTGGATCCGAGGAATGCAACAATATATAAGAAATATGATGTCGAATGCATACCTCGTTGAATTTCACCTTTATATCCAAATGAGACTATACACTAGATATAACAATAAAATGTTAGTCTCACAAATAGATTTGTCATTAATAACCAAAACACTCCATTAACTCATAATGATGGGACTAGATCCTTCATGATGGCACACTCCTAGCTACCCGATGGCCCTATATCTTTCATAGCTCGTCTTCAATGCAAAGCTTCATCTCCTCTCTGCTAGGGTTTCCCTGTCATCGAGCTTCTTTGTCCACAAACTTCTTCAACAACGTTGATGCTCATCACTTGTCATCACTACCCTTGGCTATTTCAACATTAGACTTTCTCTTTAATGGCTTCAACGAGCAACACGACATTGTCCTCATCTCTGTCATCGCCGTCTTAGCTCTTCACTTCCCCGTGGGTCAATGTCTTCTTGCAGAACAGATCGATACCATTGCACTTTTTCGTGCTCTCCCCTGGTACCATTCGTGTTATCCTCGTTATACTTGTATTTTTAACTAAAATTTTAGTTATTTTTTTATTTTTATTTGATAGGAAGAAACAATAGAAACAAGTGACATTGAGAGCGAACATGGTAGTTTATTTTGTATCTCCTCCGACACCATTCGTGTCATCTTTGTTATAACTTTTATTTTTATTCAATATTTTAGTTATTTTTATCGAAGTTCATATAGAAATAAAATTGCTAAATTTATTTAATTAATTCTAAATTTTTATTATTGTTTTGGGATTTTATTTTGGAATTTATTTGTAAATCAAATTGTAAATTTTATTTTATTTCTTATTCCGAATTTGAGTTCTTTTTCTTGGACTTCGTATCTGAATCCAATTGTTTTTTTCTTTAATTTTATTTTTGATTTACATTTTTTTGGGATTTTACTTTGGAATTCGTATTGAAATCACATTGCTAATTTTATTTTATGTTTATTCCCCACGATAGTATTAAGTATACCCCTTATTATTCATAAGCGAAAAGCTTAATTAGTCGTAAACCATCCAACAACCACCATGTATGGTCGTGAGATGTTCTATGACCACCTCATGGTTGTAAGCCTTTCTATGACTAGGCCTCGTAAGTCTTTCTATGACTAGGCCAATTACGACTACCCTATAATTTTATACGTTGTGTTTAAGACACATAGCAGTTAGCTTACGCTGTTATTATACGGGATAACTGTATGCATTAGCCACTGTCTCTGACGATGACTGCCAGGCGACATGGAGTGTTATCTTCCTGACAGTAACGTCCATCAACGTGCGCATTTCGTCAAGTGTTAAGACGCCTCTTGGTCTGGAGTAACTACCGCCCCATCATGCGCTATATACAGGCTAAACATCAGTGAAAGCGGCAGGAGGAAGGCAATTTGAGATAAGAGATAGAAGTCATTGCATCTTTGGTTCCATTGATTCCTACCTGCTAGTAAACATAGTCAATACAACAACACAGGAGTAGAGTTGTTATTCTCCCAGTATAAGGCCTAAACATGTCTAAATCTCTGTGTATTTCTCTGTGTGGTTCTATTTCGAGGAAACCCCCAAATATTTATTCTTAAGATCGATACTACATCATCGACAACATAGAACTTTTGTAACTGTTCGATGTCCCATGAATTGAAAAGAACTCTACCGTCTTCTATTGCTATTCATACCGAGCCTGGTCACGTCACTTCGACCACTGTGTAAGGACCTTCTCATTTAGGGAAAATTTATTCCGATTAGACTAGGATTGAATCTTTTTCAATACCAAGTCACCTACAACAAGGCTATAAGGTTGGACCTTACGATCGTAGTATTTATGTAGGGCTTGTTGGTAGACTGCCGAATGGATTAAGGCTTGGTTCCTCTTTTCTTCGAGTAGATTGATGTCATTAGCTCGAAGTTGTTATTGGCCAGAGTTGTTATAGGATTCGACCCTTGTCGACTGAATCTTTAGTGGGAGCATAGGTTCAGCACCAAAAACTAAGAAAATTATGTTTCGCCTGTAGCCCGACTAGCGGTCGTGTGAATTGCCTACAATACTGAGGGTAATTCTTTTACCTAAGCCCCCTGCGCTTTATAAGCTAGTCGAAAACTCGAGTTTTGATTCCCTGCATAATTTGGTCATTTGCCCTTTTGACTGCCACATTGCTTTGTGGATGGGCGACAGAGGCATAACATAGCTTAGTACCCAATTCTTCACAAAATTCTTAGAATCTGCACTCGAAAATTGTGTACCATTATCTGTTATGATCTGACTTGGCACACTAAACTGAGTGATCACATTTTTCATCATAAATTTCTTGGTTGCTTCTGTTGTTATCCCAGTCACGGGTTCAGCTTCAATCCACTTTGTGAACATATCAATAGCCACAAAAAGAAACTCAAAACCCCTAGTGCTTTTGGGAACGATCCTAGAATATTGAGACCCTAGGTCGTGAAAGGCCCAGAAAGTGGTATGATTTGTAAGGCTTGAGTCGGTTGTTGTATTTGCTTGCTATAAAACCAACATTGTACACACTTCTTAACGAACCCTTTAACATCATGGATGGTTGTTGGTTAGTAGAAACCTCATCGAAAGGATTTTTCGACTAGTGTTCTATGGGGAGTATGAGTCCAACAGGTGCCTTCGTGTATTTCTTAAAAGCGATTTTATCCTTCTTTTTGCGATAGGCATCGCATGAGAACCCCTTGAGTACCTCGTTTGTAGAGAACCCATTGAACAAAAGTATACATTTTGGCCTTAAGGGACAAACGATCAACTTCAAGATTGTCACTAGATACAGTGCCCTTCTGACGATACTCGTACATGGGATTCATGTAAGTATCCTAGTATCCTAAGGAACATGTCTCAAAAGGAGATGTCTCTGGTATTTCGACTAGGGACGACTTCTGGAGTTGTTCCAAGAAAACTCCTTGTGATACACGCCATCGGGAAGAAATTATTCGAGCTAACTAGTCATCAAGAAAATTATCCTTTAGAGGGATATATTGCACCTCGAAACCGAAAAAATATTTTTCACGCTTCCTGACTTCCGATAAGTAATAAGACATGATTGGATTAGAGCATTGGTACTTTTTCGACCTCATTCACGACCAGTTGAGAGTCTCCTCTCACGAGTAGTCGTCAAATCCCGAGCACTTTCGCTGCTCGTATGGCAGTCAATAATTCTTCGTATTCCACCACATTGTTAGTAGTAGAAAAGTTCAATTCAATAGCATATTTTAAGGTTTCTATTGTAAAAGATACCAAGACCACCCCAGCCCCCGAGCCACTTAGCGTAAGTGACCCATCGAAGAACATTGTCCATTGGTCGTGGGATTCATCCAAGGGTCCCTGAACAGGTTCAGGATTTGTCCATTCGGCGACAAAATCATCCGAGATCTGGGATTTAATGGTCATTCGGGACACAAAATAGAGGTCAAACTCCTCAAGTTCAACTGACCACTTTGTGATGCGCCCCGCTGCTTCCCTGTTTTTGTGGACCGCTCATAAGGGAAACTCAGACGACACGATTAACTTGTGCACCTGAAAATAGTGCATCAATTTCCTAGAATACATGAGGATGACATATAGAAGTTTTTGGACCTAAGAATAACGCTCCTTAGTCCCATGTAAAATTTCACTAACATAGTAAATTGGTTTGAATATTTTCAAGTTCGGCGATCAGTATTGCAGTTACTACTTGTGTGTAGTTGCTAGATACATTAAGAGTGTTTCTTCTTGTTTAGGAGAAACCAGAACAAGGGCACTCATAAGATATCTCTTGACATCCTCGGAGGCTTTGTTTGCCTCCTCTGACCACTGAAACCCTCATATTTTCTCATGGGTTTAAAGAAAGGATGCCCTTTTTCTCCTAGTCGTGCGATGAAACGAGTTAAAGCCACCGTGTATCTTGTGAGTTTTTGGACTTCTTTCTTTGTGGTCGGAGGGCGTATTTGTTCAATGGCTTGTATCTTCTCAGGGTTTGCTTCGATTCCTCGCGTAGAGATAAGGAATCCAAGCAACTTTCCTAAAGAGACTTCGAACACACACTTCTCAGTATTGAGTTTCAACTGGTGTCTTCTAAGGTTGTCGAATGTTTCCCGCGGGTCAGAAATTGATTAAGATAATGTATGCTTTTTACAACTAGGTCATCAACATAGGCTTACAAGTTTCGGCTAAGTTGAGGAAGCAATGTCTTTTTCATCAAGCGTTGGAAGGAAGCACCAACATTTTTTTAGACCAAGTGGCATTTTGACGTAGCAAAATATCCCAAATGGTGATAAATGTAGGTTTTTCTTCATCATTTAAACACATACTTATTTGATGACAACCAGAGTATGCATCTAGGAAACTCAATATTTCACAACCAGCAGTGGAATCAATTAA
Source organism: Hsuehochloa calcarea (assembly GCA_036346395.1). NCBI lineage: Eukaryota > Viridiplantae > Streptophyta > Magnoliopsida > Poales > Poaceae > Hsuehochloa > Hsuehochloa calcarea. Next base: position 38,415,155 of record CM070597.1, read on the forward strand.
CTGATCGATACAAGTAAGGGGAAAATAATCCACACGCACACGCCATTTACTATTAAACTTCCTAAACATTACAGGGTTAATCAACCACTCTAGGTGGTCGACCTCTTTTATGAAACCTGCCTTAAGTAGCTTATCCAATTCTGATCTATCTCGTCGACCAGGTGCAAATTTCTGTAATTTTTGTTTTATAGGCCTCTTGTTAGGCCATAAAGCTAGCCTGTGCTCGATCACCTCACTGGGGCTCCGGGCATGTCGGATGCTTGTCACGCGAAGACATCTATGTTTGCTCGGAGGAAAGTGACGAGGTCATCTTCCTATGCGGGGTTGAGAGCGACTCCAATGCGAATGGTCGAAGGCTCCTATGTATTTAGTGGAACTTCTTTGACTTGGTCGTTCGGCTTTGGGGCAATTTTAAACTTTAAATATTTGGTCGAATGTTGCACTTTGCTTACTTCTCGAGTTGGTATTTAGCCAACCATCGCAAGGGACTTACGGCCGTATGTAAGTACCGTCTTTTTATCACAGCGGACTGTGATTACTCCTTTAGGGCCTAACATCTTAAGTCATTGATAACCATAATGAGAAACCATTAGAAATCGTGCTAGAGTTGGTCGACTAAGAATAGTATTATACATCGTGTCGAAATCAGCCACATTAAAAGAGATTTTCTCTGTTCTGGAATTGTTTGGCGACCCAAACATAACAGGAAGGGAAACTTGACCAAAAGGATTGGCCGAAGACCAAGGTACGGTCCCATGAAATGAGTACCATACTAGTTTGATCTTTGTCCTGGGATCTTGAATTTTGTCCAGCACACTCATAAAGAGTATGTTTAATGAACTTCCACCATCAACTAACATGCAATTGACTCATCAGTTGTTGATGGTGGGCTCGACCACCATCGAAAAATGACCAGGTCGAGTAGAAGGGATTGGAAAAATCACCTTTCTCAAAGGAGATGGTGATTTTCGGCCACTTTGGTACTTTATTGACAAGAGGAGGGTCGATAGAATTTACCTCACGTTCGACAGTTTTGAGCAATCGTTTCGACTCATATGCTGAAGATCCCCCATAGATATGATCGCTGGTGTGTTCTGGACCTTGAAACGATATCTCCTCATCATCATCCGACTGTTTTTGACCACTCATTTGCCCCACCTCTTCAAGTGTAGGAAGCGGTCCCTTGCCGGAGTAGCAATTCTCTAGTTTCCGTTGAAAAACTCGACAGTTGTGAAGGTCGTATCCTTCCTTTTTGTGAAAGGACACCACCTAGGCTTGTCGTTCTTCTGTTCGGGGTGTTTACCTTTGCTCCGGTCGGAGTATGGTTAGGAGCTCTGAGGCTCCTTGCCACTCACGGTTAATACCTTCTTAGATATTTTGACTTGAGGTTTTTGGTGTTTAGTCTTTCTCTTGCTTTTTTCAGCCTTTTTATCTTTCTTCTTGTTACCTTCACCCACTCCTCGTGTGTCCTTATTGTCACAATCAATCATGTGATTCCACTCGATCACTTCTGCTGCAGTTGCATAAAGGTTGACCATTTCAAAGAGCTCGACGACAGTAGCCGGAGAATTTAGAGCAATATCCTCCATGATCCTTTGATTGCGGACTCCCTACTTGAATGCCCTGATGACAGAAGAGTCATAAACTTTAGGAATTGAATTGTGAATCTGACTAAAATGTTTGATGAATTGGCGTATGGCCTCGTGAGAATCTTATCGCATACTATGCAGGTCGTCCTCCTTTCCAGGGCAATTGTAAGTGCAGGTCGTCCTCCTTTCCAGGGCAATTGTAAGTGCCCTAGTAGTTGGCTAGGAGTAGGTCATAGAGGTACTGCTACAAATAGATCTCTCTTGTGGCTGATTTAATAGCCACGATCGAGCAGATCCTTCGAGGTAAATAGGAAGGTAGTTGGCCATGACATGCTCTCCTTTTTCTACTGCTCGAACTATGGTGGTGTAGATTTAAAGAATCTCGATAGGATTTTGTGACCCGTCAAACTTCTCCATGTTCACTGGTCGGAACCGGGGCAGCCAGTGAACTTCTCGAAGGTTAGGCAAAGCGTCCGACATCCGGTAATGATATCATAACGCCTTCTTTGCGGGAAAGAAGAGTAGACATCACCAGGCGATCATATTCGATGATACCTAGTGGTAAATAGACCTGACCTATCATAGATCTCAGTCCTACGAGGGTAATACTCCTCGTGCTTCATCGCTGGTGCAAATTTCATGGAATACGTGGTGAACTTGTCGTTCATCAGTTGTTCATGGAACCCTTCTCCGACTAGTGTCTTTTTCAGGAGATGACCAGATCTTTGGCCATGTCGTTATCCACGAGGAAAGTCGTTTGAACGACTGGCATTTGATGGAGTTGTCCCGGTATGACTTCTAGGACGGTGTTGTCGATTCCGCTCGAGCCTGGCCATTGTTTCCTGAAGTCTTTGTATGATCTCTTGAGTGAAGAGGTCATAGTTTGGCAGTTGTCCAAGCTCTTGAGTTGGGTTTTCGATCAGGTCATTAATTCGTTAAAGTTCTTGAGCTTCCTCTGACTGGTATTGGGTGCACCCATGTAAGAATCTCTGGGTAGCAATTCTTTTTCTCCTGGCTGTTTTAGGATCATTGATATTTGAGTTAGCTGGAGCGTGTCTCAGTGGAGAGCGTCCACCTCTAGCATTTTGGCCAAGCTCATGAATGTGGAGATCCTGGTCATCGCGAAAGGTGTTCTCACCATCACTATGAGAGCCCGAAGCGACTGCGTGTTGGGAAGCAACCCCAGTCCTGTCTATTGGAGAGAGATTAGGATCTGAGGGGAGGACAAAGATATCCTAGATGCAACTATCCCCACTCACGGCTGAGTCCTCCTAACTCGAGGAGTAGTCAAAGGACAACGTCTCTCGACTTGGAGCAATCCCCTCCAGGAAGGGGATTCTGAGTTAATAACCGTCTCCGATTGAAGGTAAATCCTACAGGGGCATGGTCGAATTTGCATGTGAAGTGGGCTCGACCACACACCTCGTGGGGGTAACCGAAGGGTGACAGTTTTCAAGTATTGATTGAGTCTCAGAATCATGGATTTCAGGACTTGCTATGCCAGATCGGACGGCCTTAGACGGGCTTGAACGTTTGGAGGAGGAACCCTCGCTATGTTCAACACTCACCGTGGAGCGATCCTAATCCTGGTCGATTGGACCCTTGCCTTTTGAGGGTTCTAGTTCCTTCTCTGGGCATAACGTTGTGGGGGGGGGCTCCCTCATCAACCTTGTCTGTGGCATGGTTTCATAGGTCTGGTGAAAGATCCCTAGAACTGGCATTGCCGTCGGATGAAATGATGCCCTGCTCGTACTCGTAGCAGGCATCCACGTAGAGTCTTGCGTAGTCTGCCAAATCAAACCAATTCTCCTCATTCCACTCTCCTGCCATGAAAGCATCAGAGTTGAAAATAAAGACAAATTATCGAAAAAGAAAGGAGAAACTGAATATCCCCACAGACGGTGCCAACTATCGATGGTTTAATATCGATCTTATGAATGAATGCTGGGGGCTCTGCTAGAGCGAAACCACACAGAAAAGGATATAAGAATTTTATATATGTTGTGACATCCTGTTTTCGGACGGCAAATAGTGCCTCCACTCGGTTTTCGATTTTCGTTCAATTTTCCTCTAAGCTCGGATTTGTGTTTCAAACCTAAATTCAAAATTCAAAATTCCAAATTCCAAATTCAATTTGAATTCACCTGTTTTGAATTTTGGACCCTTCTCACGAAATATGCTTCACCTTTGTTTTGCTTGGGCTAGCCATAATCTTTCGGGCCAACCTATTTTTCCCAGGCCCTCATCTTCTCTCCCTCTTCCCAATTTCTCTCTCCCGGGCTGAATCCACTTCCCCGGCCCAGTCTCCCCGGCCTTTTCCCCATTTCCCCGGCCCGGCCTGCTTTTCTTTTTCTCCTTCCGCCCGGTCCGACCCGGCCCGCGTCGCTCTCTCCCTCAATCTCATTCTTCCCCCGCGGCCCGACTCGCCCTTCCCTATCTCTTTCCTCACCTTCCCCACTCATTTCACCTTGGCCGCATCGTCTCCCCCCTCTCCCTTCTCCTCTCCGCCGGCACGACTTGTGCCTCTTCTTCCCCCACCCCGCCGGCCTTCTTCCCCGCTCGGCTCGGCCTCCATCTCCTTCCCCCACTCGGCCCAACCCTCTTCTCCCCCTCCACCCAGATCCGCCTCTCCCCCTCGGCCAGCCAGCCAGCGCCGCCCCCACCTCTGGAGCGCCGCCCCGACCTTCGGCCTACCCTCTCACCCATCGCTCGCGCCCCACCCCGCGTCGCCTCGGCTGCACTCCTCTGCCGCTCCATGCCTGCGCTCGCCCCACCCGCACGTCGCCTCCACCTGCCCTAGTCAGCGCCACCGCCCGGTCCGTCGCCTGCCCCGTCAACATCCGCGTCCCGTCGTCCTCGCAGCCATGGGCGCCCACTCCGTCGCCCATACCGCGCCCACTCCGTCGCCCATACCGCGCCCACTCCATCGCCATGCCGCCATAGACGTCATCACCTCCGCCAGCTCCCCCTTCTCCTCGGCTATAAAAGGCCCCAGCACCTTCTCCCGTGCTCCCTACCTCGCTCCTCTCCTTCCCCTCCCTGGTAAGCTCGCCAGCTCAACCCCGGTTTCAGCCGTTCCTCCCCCCTCCGGCCGAATCACCGCTTCCGCCACCGGTCGCCCCTGTCGCCGCCTTGGCCCAAGTACCGGCGCTTGGAGCACCGCGGCGACGTCCCCGTGCCACCCTAACAGCCGACCGTAGCTCTCGGCCACCGTGGACCGCCGCCTCGGCTTCCGTCGATGACCACCTCCGGTGCACCTCCGCCCCCACCAAACCCTCGGTAAGCCTCTCCGCATCTCTCTGATGCTCGTGCACACCCAATTTCTTCACCCCTCTCTCCGGTTGTCGTTGCCACCGGTTGACCGCCGAGCCTGTCAGCTCCCGCCGTCGTCGCTCTCGGCTCAGCGCCGCTCCGACCCAGCGCCACCTCCCTCAGCCTCCTCACCCGGCCAGCATCCCATTTTGGGCACTCCCAGGTTCCCTCCGACCTCCACTCTCCGCCGGCAGCCATCGTATGAACCTCCTCCTGCTCTGCTCCCTCTCTGTGCTCTCTTTCCCTCTCAGCTCCTCTCTGCCTCTGGCCAGTGTCCCCCCAGCAGCAGTATTATCTGATGATTTTCCTGTTATTTGCCTGCCAATTCTACTGCCAGTGGTTGCCAAATCTTGATTCTCCCATTAGCTAAAGCTAGAAGTACCGATTTGTTGTCTGTGGTTTGTTGCTTCACCCGATCAATGATGCTGGCAGTGGTAGCAAATTGTGTATTAGCTTTTGAAATCTATGTTTAGTATTTGTCATTTGGAATATCAGAACAATGATTGTTGGCAATGAATTGTTGTTGAATGTCGACTGTAATTCCTGTTTCTCTAGTTCAGTGTTGATTAGCAGTATTGACTGGTTAATTGCCTCCAAATCACTGCCAGTAATTACTACCAAAATCTTGGTCCTTCAGACTGTTATTGGTTGAGCAGGAAGTATTGATTGTGTTGATTGTTGCTTTCCCAGATCAGCATTGTTGTCTGTGGTTTAGTGATCTTCAGTGTTTAGTAAGCAGTGGCAGTGATCTATGACCCGACAATTGAATCCCTGTTTGTGTTCTGGCATCCGAATCTTTGGGCTTAATCTGATAATTGGTGAAATCTTTGTGTGCACTCTGTCATTTGAAATTTTGTATTGATCTGGCAATTGAGAATTTATGCAATAGGGTAGTAGGATGTTTTGCTGGCAGTAATTTGAATTGTTGATTGTGATCCTAATTGTTAGGGATAGCTTTGATCTTCAATAGCAATAATATCTAATTGTTTTACTAATCAATTGATAGTTGTTGGTTAGTGCTTCATTAGTAGGTCAATGATTGTTGGAAGTAATTGTGTTTTGAGTGCGGGCATTTTGAATAAGCTGAGTTCTGCAGGTCAGTGATTGAGTAAGCTGAAAGTATTGATTTTTCTGTAATGATTGCTTCACCAATCCGTATTGTTTGACAATGATTTGTGATCTGGCATTATGAAACCTCTGTGTTTAATCTGTCAATTAGAAAGTCTGTGCTTGAACTTGCATTGAATCGTTGTGTTTTATTCGACAACTGAGATTGGTATTGAACTGTCATTTGAGTTATGTGTTGCTCTTGTACCGAGATTTGGTGTAGAACCTATAGTTAAATTGTTTGTCACCTGTAGAAGTATAATCTTGTAGTCTTCCAAAATCCACAGTAGATTATCCCTGCAAAAGCCCTTAGACCTTACCCTCCTTTGTATCCTTCCTCCCGGTAGAATTTCTCTGCCATTCCTACGGGTCGTTTGACTCTGTCAAACATTCCTGTGTCTCCCAATCCCTTCTCTCAAGCTCGTCCTCCGTAGCCTTATTTTGTGTTTCAATTGGTCTTTTGGAGTTCTTTTGGATTTATTAGTTTTTCGATCATTGTTGCGTAATTAGAAATCGAAGTCCATAAGAAACGACGACTCGAGCAGAACCAAGATTCAAGCAAAAACGCCGATCAAGACTTCGAACCCCTGTCCGAGTAGGCTTTGAGTAAGATCAAGGCCACAGTAAAATAGCCCAGGCGAGTCAACACTTTGACCATGTTGATTCTATATTTTATGCAAATTCTGTTCTTTTAAAATATCAAATTGCATGCCTTAATTTTCTATGCAAATGTATATCAAACACCCTAAGGTAGTTAAATGCCTAGTTTATGATTAAATAATTATTATACCATGTCCTTGATAATTGAACTCCCAAAATCCTTGTCACCCTAGTAAATATATGGTAACCTACTAGTTATAGGTCGTACTAAAACGCCATGCTAGTCTTGTTTAAGTACCAGGGTACTACTACCCTAAATCATCATTCTTTAAATCATAATAATTATTTTGAGCAGTCATTGGGGAGAATGACTGAATTGGTTGAGATAATTTGCTTTCTACTTCTCCAAAACCCTAAAAACTTGCTAATACCCCATCTGGGCGGATGGAAGGGTGGTGGGTGCCGTCGAGCACGAGAATGGTTGGTATTTTGTATGAACCACCCAAATAATCTTAAGGACTTATTCCTGTGATGTCCTTCAATTGTAAAACAGTACAACCATAAGTCTATAATGATGTCGACCTGGCTAACTAATTGGCGTCCACCGATACAAGCTGCACCATTGGGGGACTCCCCTTCGCCGTGAGCCCACGAGGCTACGGGTTAGGATATGTGACTTGCGGGACCCTAGGCGTAAGTCGCATGGCGCAAGAGGGGGTCTGGGTAAGTGGTTGTTGGGTTCCACGGGAGCGAAACCCTACTCAGGTGAAACCTTAGCGGGTGTGGAAAATACCGAGGGATGCCTTGTAAAGGTCTTGTGATAATCTCCCCTTGATTCACATATTTAAGGAAACGTGTGTACATATCAAGATGATTATCTCTTGTGGGTAAAGATGTACAATCTCTGCAGAGAATAAAACTGTTCGAACAGCCGTGCCCACGGTCATGGGCGGGCATGCGGAGCTTACAAGAGTTAGTTCTATTTCAAAAACTTTTGTGAATGGGTTGAAAAATATGCGGGGCTCACCTAGCCCTTGATTTGGATTTTCCCTGTGTATTCTTACCTAGTGTTGGTAATAGGTGGGTATGACCACCATAAAAAAAATAAGAATGAAGGTGGAGGTAGCCTCTGCTGTTATTAATTATTGCACAATTAATCTCTTTAAAAATGCAATTTGGTTAAAAATGCTAAGTGATAGGATTTTCTAATATATGTATTTATAAATGTTGCTTTACACAAATAAAAGAACCCGAGCCATCCTTGTGAAGCCTTGCACACACACACACACACACACACACACACACACACACACACACACACACACACACACACACACACACACAGCACGGTAGTTGTGCTCATCCTCGCTCTTTTCCCCAAACCCTTAGAAACAGTAACCCTGTAGTTTTCGACCACTACGAGGATCCAGAAGTCTGAAGACCTAGGAAGTCATTGAAACGTAGTTTAGTCCTTAACTGTTCTAGTCTCACCCCAGTCTAGCTGACTCCGTCGGTTCTTGTGTGCCTCCCATATTGTCCGAGATTTTCAGAAAATATTGGGCGTACACGAGTTCCCCAGTCATTTGACTGTGGAGAGATGTGCCCTTACTTCTTTGCTTCCGTTGTTGCTTTCGCTATCTTTTGTAATATATTCATTTGGCCTGTTTGGCCCTTATTGTAAAAATTAGACCGAAGTGGTATATGTAAACTCTGATGTGTAAATTAATGAATGGAATGATTCTACGCTATGTATGATTTGATTCAGCAATGTGCCTATGAAGTGTAATTTACTGATCCAGGGAATAACACGGTGCTTTCACAGAGGAATCCAGATTGAGAAATCTGGGTCCCTACACAGGTTCAGGCCTTCTCTTGATATAATAATAACTCTACTCCTGTATTGCTATATTGATTGTGTTTACAACAGGAAGGAAATCACTAAAACTAGGGTTTCATGATTTCTATCTCTCGTTGTGCTTGTCGAATCTCTTTATCGCTTCCCCCTTATATTGTGTATAAATGGGTGGTAGTTGTTCACGTCAAGAGGCACCTTGTCGTTTGATGCAATGCACACGTTTAAGGGCGGTTATTGTCAGAGACATATCTCCCCACGTCGCCTTGCGGTTATATCAAATATAGAGGTTTAATACGTGCAGTTATTTTAGGGAATAACAACACATATTAACTACCGCATGTATTAAACACAGCGCACAAATATCCCTAGTAGATTGGGTTCACATGTTTGCGGGCTTTATCGACCATAGGGTGGTCATAGCTGACCTGGTCATAGTAAGACTTATGACTATGAGGTGATCGTAGTATGACTTACGATCAATATGTGATCGTAGTAGGACTTACGACTATATAAAGTGGTCGTAGAATAGTTTACGATCACTAGGTGTGTATGATCTCCTCATTGTTAATATTGTCGGGTACCTTTGAAGGTTGTAAAAGCAATATTATTGTCTATAATAATAAATATTACAGATAAATAACCTATTTAATTGAAGATTATTATATCATCCTCAAGTATATTCTATAATATTGTGATGTTGTCACCTTAGCCCTTTGTATGCATCATACACGTCTTCCGTTTTCGTAAAACCAACCATATATTTTTTTTTAAACAAGGGGAATATTAGACATTCGGGCTTGATGATCCGCTGGAAAACTCAGTTTTGACTTTTGTCTATTCACATAAAATAGAAGCAATCAATATCCATAAAGATATACCCGGAAATTCTCCATGCACTATATAATGTCCATTTGCCCCTAGAAAACCTTTTGGGACACGAAGTCACGAACCACGGTTATTTTACTACATAGTGGTCAGAATCAAGTATAGAAACACACAGTTTTGATCGAAACGCTAGACCTTGTGTTGGTCAACCTTCATTCGCCGTCCAAGAAGTTCTTGGAAAGAGATGAGCCGAGAAGACAAACAACATGTGCAGGCCGTGTCACCCCGACCATCATCTGACTGCAAACATGGCTATCCGTCGCTGTTCTTGAAAGAAACCACAGAAAACCGCAGCGGAGAGGCAAAACTGCAAGGCGAGGACAGCTTGGAATGCAAGGACAGAACCTGGCCCATGTGCAGGCCATGGGGGTCGTCTGCGAACCGAAACTCAGGCGCCATTCATATGGAGATCAGCACCAGCATACGCATTTCAGAGGGGGGACGAGGTCACAGATGGCGCTCAGGCAGCTGCGGACCGCCGGCCAGGAGATCCCATTCCTGTGTAATGTCCCTGCAGTGGTGGCATTCCCCGAACATGTCCGGGCGCCGCTGCATGCTTCCCTCCAAGAGGCCGTCAGCAAAGTAGACAGGGAGGCTGCGAGAAGCCCGAGTAACACGTCGCTCTCTTTCCTTTTGAGTTTCCAGTCTCTTCAGCCATGTCAGTCGTTTTTCCCCGGTGAATTACTGTTCACCGGAAGAACTAGCCTCTGACGTGCTGCGCTTTCTTTCCTGCTTTGCGTTTTCTACGTTTACACCCGGCTATGGAGGCAATGACTTTAATTCTGTATTTACTCCTTTCTTTAATGCAATAGTGGCACTGATCATTTCCTCAAAAAAAAGACAAATCACATGACTTTAGTTTTCTCTCCTGTTCAGCTGTTCTAGATCATGGGACAAATTACAAATAAGCTTCAAGGTAAATAGTACGACTGCAACTACTACCACTTAATATATCCAAGGAAATGGAATATAATATCTTAGGCAAGCGATTAAAAAAGATAGACTATGCTGACTTTGATAGCAGCATTGCTCCACAAGCATACTCCACGTCGTCCACGAGATTATGAAATGATATTTACACTGTCAACAAGATTCTCATTGACTTACATGTTTGTAGATAATATTATATCCGGCCAACGACCATTGAGGTGTTTGACAACATTTAAAAAACTAGCAGTAGTCCGTTGTTTAGATACTAGTCCAGTTCTAACATTTCAAATGAATGAAGAACTAACTGGAGAGGAGGATATGAGAGGTTCTATTTGCTACTTGTTTACTAACATCATTTTCTTCGAATTTTCATGGAACCTAACAGATACTAATAGTAATTTTCTCAGAAAGTAGTAATCAACAAATGTTTTAGAGATACTGAAGTCAGATTGTATCCAGAAGTCCAAGGACACGAATAAATTTGCTTGGACTGAAACCTCACCATTGCTGCACCAATATCCTACTATCACAACAATGGACATTCTTTAATCCAATTTCATGAAATAGAACTCAACTCAATTTATAACCACACCAAATTTTTTTAAAATAAAACTTGTTAGAACAATGAACCTAAATAAAGCTTTCATGTTGCTGTATGCTTCTTGTTATCTTGTAGCCCCAAGAGATATACTCTTATTCAAATAGTCATAAAACATTGACCAACAAGTGAAGCATTTACAAGCATAATTTACAAGCATAATTTAGCTTCGCTAGAAGTTTCATTGCCCTACAGACAATCGGAGACGATTCTAGATTTCTAATGCACAAAATGACAAAAGTTAGGAATAGAGGTGACTCAAGGTGCAACTAAAAGCAAGTCAATGTCTTTAAGCTATAAAAAAACAGAACTATCGGTACCAAACAAACTGACTAGATGTCGTTGCATATTGCATATGAACAAACATTTTTCTTTTTTGTTTCCAGTTTTCAACATACAAAAATCATCTACATGAATGGCTCAAGGACAAGTCACTACCACATTCATTATTTCCTTTTAGGCAAACAGAACCATGATATGTACACTACCAAGAATACAACTGGAAATTGGAACTAACAAAGAACAGTCGACATAAATCTACTCTAATATTATAGTGCAGCAAGAACTAACTGAAACTCCTCCGGTGATTGCTGCCACTGGCATCATCACCTAGATCCCCTGGACTGGAAGAGATCCAATTGAGCCTTGGCCTCCGGCAGCAGTGCCTCGACGCGCGAGTCCTGCACCATGTGCACCTGCTTCGACGCCCACAGGAGCACGGCGAGCACTCCAGCCTGCGCAAGCTCCTCGCTCTCCGGGACATGCAGCGCAATGTAGCAGAGCAATATGAGCGCCTCAATCTGCAGCTGGTCGCCAAGGTACACGAGCTGCACAAGGTGCTGTGCCCCGCCGTCATCAACAATGGCCTTGCAGTGGTTTACGTGTAGGTGGTTCTCTCTGCACGCGAACTTGGTGAGCGAGACCACGGCCTCCTTGGTGACCGGGAGCTCACGGTCGTCCAGCAGCTGCACTAGCGGGCCAATCACACGGGTCTCGCTTGCAGTGAACGTGCGCGATAAGCAGCCGAGGGAAGTGATGCATGGGAGGAGCAGGTCACCGTGGTCTCCCTTGCTCACAATGCAGAGGAGCTGCTCCACGACGGCCTTGGCTGCCGGGGAGCTGGGCTTGAACGCGGACTGTCGCAGCGCGAGGTTGTGTTCAGCGACACGGGTGATCTCCATGATCGCCATTGCGGAGTAGAACTGCAGATGGGTGCCCGCACCGCCGTCGCCCTTCTCGAGGAGCCTGGCGAAGCAGAGGAGCGCGCGAGACTCTGTGATTCTTTTGCAGACTCCCACGTGGCCGCGGGCAAGCTTCCACAGAGCCTTCGCCGCCATGGCCTTCATGTGGGCCTTGGTGGGCGGGTCATCGGCCTCGCGCGTTCCTCGGCCGCTCGAACCGCTTGAACTCAGTTGGGACCTACCGGGTGGAGCCCTGACCCCGTTCGTTGTCGTATTTGCGGCCATCGCCGATTGCACCACGGATTGCATCTGGTTCTGTCGTTCTTGCTTTTGGCCATTCAAAGCTTCCGATGCGTTCGGCAGCCCATTTGCAGGGGAACCAGAGCCGCCTTGGCGCATGCTGAGCGTGTTGGCAAGCACAACAGAGTGAAGCGACGCCATAGGCGCCGGCGGAGTGGTGTTCCTCGAGCTGCCACCACCAATAGAGTACCTGCTGTGCTCTTGGATGGTTCCAGAGGCGAGGTGGCTGACGAGGTGCCGGATGGCGTTGTTCGTCGCGAACAAGTCCTGGCATTTCTGGTTGTGGTGCGCGAGTGACGCGATGGCCTCGGCGACGGCGGCCTGCACGCGCATCGGCGGCTCCTTCAACGCTGCGGCGAAGACGGAGCACACCCCGGAGTGGAGAAGCTTGTCGACGCTCTCCTCGTCGCGGCCTAGAAGCCCGAGCGCCGTGGCTGCGGCCTCCTGCCCGTCATCGGTGCCTTCCTTGAGCAGCTTGATGAGAGGTGCGACGCCATCCTCCTCGATGATGAGCTTGGCAAAGTGCGGGTTGTCGCGGGTTAGGGAGGAGAGGTTGGCAGCCAAGTCCGCCCGGGCAGCGAGGCTGCCGGTGTGGAGCCGCGCGATGTGGTCCCAGATCAGGAACAGTATAGGCTCGTTCTGGGCGATGTTGGGGAGGCCGCGCAGGTCGTCGTCGTCCGCGTCGGCATCGGTGCGCGGGGACGAGATGCGGAGCAGCCAGGCGACGTCCTCGAGCGCGGTGTCGAGCAGCGCAAGGGTGCGCGGGAGCCCTGACACGGGGTTAAGCGTGAAGTAGCGGCGGAGGTGGGAGTGGCTCTGGAAGCACCTGTCGGCCATCCCGTCGGCCCTGTTCAGCGCCTGCACGGTGTCGGCCATGATGCGCACGGCGGGGCGCTCGTACAGCTCGGCCCGCGCTGCCTGCCGCAGCAGCGCCGCGAGCTTCTCGGCGCGCGAGCGCAGCTCCATGCACTCCGGCCGGAAGCACTGACCCGAGCCCGCCTGCTTTGCTACCTGGTCCGCGAGCTGGATCGGCTTCGTCAGCATCACCTTCACCCCCTCCCCCATCCCGCCCGCCCCTCTGCTCTGCTCTGCTCACCAAAAACTTCAACTCAAAAGGCAACAGAAGCAGAACCAGAAGCCTGAGCTCTTACAAGCACGAGGAGGCTGGCCGGCTTGAAATACCCGGAACCGAGCTTAAACTGGGACGATCCTTTTGCGCTTTTGCGACGCCGCCGAGCTGCCAAGGCGGCGCCCGAAAAATCCCGCCACTAACGAACCGCCGATCAGAACGAGGCAGCGCGATCGATGGGACGTGGTCAGTGGGTAAGGATTGGAGGCGCCTGGAGCGTGGGTTTCTAAGCAGCCGATCAGAACGAGGCAGCGCGATCGATGGAACGTGGCCAGTGGGTAAGGGTTGGAGGTGCCAGGAGCGCGGGTTTCTAAGCTGCTCTTTTTATTTTCTTTGTCTTCCGTCCCGTCCCGTCTCCCGTAGAGAGCGAGACATGAGCGGGGAGATGGGAAGGGTTTACGGAGAGGTTTTTTTTTTCAAGATACACTTAATTTAATATGACTTGTTATTTTTTGGTTGTCTGAAAAAAATTTATTCATTAATCATCTATAATTGTACAGTACTAAAACTAAAATTACAGCACTAAGTAATGTATAATTTTAGCATGGCTCTACTATAATTTTTAGTTCCATTTGTTTTTGTATTTTTTATTTGTAGGGTTCATTTAGATTTACTTTTGTCTAGTTTAATTTTTTTGTATTTGTAGAGTTCATTTACATTTACTTTTGTTTAATTTAGATTTTTTTATTTCAACACAGAAACTTATGATATCCATTGGATCAAAATTCTACGATTAAAAAAAGGTGATCGGTGGATAAAAATATTTCAGTCACCTGAAGCATAGACGCTCCCTAATTTAATATGAGTCGTCTATTATTTTTTATCCGATGGTCCTGATTAGTTTGATTTAGCTTATACTACACCTAGTAGTATGAGTAGTATAAACTCGAAAGCGGTAGAATTATAATTAGCTATATAGAGATTATATACTACTAGAGTATTATTTTCAATTATAGTATAAAAAGTCTATAATATACTTATAAAAAATTATAAATACAAAGTAAAATCTATTGTACTCTTAACACATCTATAATGAAATGGCGAGTGCTGCTATGGTTTTAGTCAGTAGGCCTCGTCGGCCTTGCTGGCAATCGGCAGCCTGACGCTGGGCCCTCCCGGTGCTTCTTTACTGCCTTTTCGTGAGATATGCCACCGGGACGCCGGGTTCAGCGTGCGCTCGTTTACTTGGTCAAATACTGAACTGATACTGCTACTACTCTAGTCTCCGGCACCGGCTGGTTCCATTTCCATCTCATTTCGCTCCCGACTCTTCCACGCACTCGACATCTTTTTCTCTCTTTTTTCGCTGGCGAGCTAGACTGTAAGCTGCAATGATGCAAGCTTCAGTAGTCTGATTTCTGCATTTTTTGCTGGACCTAAATTGGTTTCTTGTGGTCACCGAACTGTAATTGTTTGGAGATTTCGTGCTAATGTTACGAGCTTAAGGTTTCATTTCTTTTTTATTATACCCTTTCTTAACCTCACAAGTCACAACTCGAGGTACGTCCTCAAATAATCTGAGGTGTAAATAGTACTAACACGTCATTACTTGTTTGAACGGTTATTTCTTTGGGTTCCCATCAGCAGATAGCAACAAAACCAATCACTAGCCAAGAATTGTCTTGTCTCCTCCGGTCTCTGGTGTTTTTCCAACGCAGTAAAGTGGCGAAAATAAACATATGGTCTGTAGAAATTGTGGTGAGGTTACCAACAAGGGCCAATCGAAAAACAGAGAGAAAATTGTACAGTATGTTTTTGAATCCTGAGGTTATGTCATTTAGATTTTTGAAGTTATAATTTACTTTCTCTCACGGTGATTCGCCAAGCTCAGCCTTATCTGTTAGTAAACAACTAAATGGACTTTGTGCAGAGTGAGTAGCTTATGCTCTGGCACTGGAAATGCATTTCTCTATCTCATGGCCGACTCAGAGGAGGCGAGGGCAGCGACAAGCTGCGACGATGGAGTTCCGGCGAAGACGCAGGCACGGTGAGTTCCCGAACCCGAAGACTCTTTTTGTCGGCGTGAGGTGACGGAGACGATGAACATGGCCGAAACGGATTGGCAACGAGTCCATCGGACTCAGAGAGGATGAAATCACCGGCATCACATCCGACGAACATCACTTCAACGCAAGTTCAGAGAGTTAAGTGACACAACCTCATAAGTTCAAGAGGCTGAGAAAGTAAAATACAAGTTCAGTGAGCTAAGTGATACAACCTCGCAAGTTCAATGATTGAGAAAGTAAAATACAAGTTTAAAGAGTTAAGTGATACAACCTCGCAAGTACATATATCCACGGTGCAATATTTTGGAAAAAAAAAAGCAGGGATAGTGATGCTACCATGTGCAATAGAACACTACAGTATTATTCCTCCAGTGGACTATCGCAATCAACCATGTACGGTAATACGAGTACGACACTATTAACAACAGCACATGAACGTCTGTGTTCCTTTCCAACAATAAATAAACTAATGCAAGTTTGGGAGTCCAGTCAAACAGTATTGGGCTTAAATTAACCCGGCACCTAAACGGGGCTAACACTGGGTATAAATAATTTCCCACCGTAACTTCTAGATTAAGGAACACAGTTAGAAAACGGAAAAAAAAATTTATATACCACCGGTGGTACGTGACATCGGATATAGATACATGACACATAATATAGTATGGGTGTCACTGTTATGTATTCAGATCCAGTGCATGTATCACTGATAACACTGACGCCAGCAAAAAAAAATTCAAGAGAAAACTAGACCTACTGGTCCCAGGTAGCCTGATGAAATCCATTAATGGGGCTATCAATAACATGCAATGATGAATGCACTGCACGGTTGCTGCTATAATTATTGCGATCTAACCAGACATTCTTCCTAACATTTGCTGCCATGATTTGTCACGTACGTGGCAGGAATCTGCGCGGCAAAACATCTTGCGTTCTGAATATGCTTCTCGTATACCCTTATTTTAGAGAGAGACATTCCTCGTCATCCGTGGAAGCAATATCTTGTTTTCCAAATTAATATAATAGATTAATAGTGACGTCTAAAGAACAATCACACACGCTAATATCGGTCCAGTGACAACGGCTAGCCCACGTTTAGAATGCATTTTCAACGGTATAGTAGTTTCATGTAATTTTATGAAGTTTCACTTGGTTAAAAGTTCTATATTTCGAGTTTAAAGTTTCGACTAGGTTTCAACGCGTTTCAGATCTCTAGAAGTTTCTATAAGATTTTAAGAAAGTTTCAACTAGATTTCAACGTGTTTCAGATCTCTAGAAGATTTCAAGAAAGTTCAAACCCAAATTTCAGCGAAATAGTTTCAAGAAATTTCAGTAAGTTTCACGAGGTTTCAAGAAGTCCCGTGAAAATATTTTTAAAGCTTCAGGTTTCAGTAAGTTTCACGTATTTCTAGAAGTTTTCAAAAGATTTTAAGAAAATTTCAAACCCAAGTTTCAGACAAAAATAATTTCAAAAAGTTCCAGCTAGTTTCAACATGTTTCAAGAAGTTTCAACAAGTTTCGGATTTTGGAACTCAAGTTTTCAACAAGTTTCGGATGGAAAAGTTTCAAAAAGTTTAAGCAAATTTCAACAAGTTTCGGATTTTAGAATTCAAGTTTCAACAAGTTTTAGATAGAAAAGCTTCAAGAAGTTTTAGCAAGTTTTAGATTTTGGAACTCAAGTTTCAACAAGTTTCAGACAGAAAAATTTCAACAAGTTTCAAAAAAAAAATCAGATTTTGGAACTCAAGTTTAAACAAGTTTCGGACAAAAAAGTTTTAAAAAGTTTCAGTAAGTTCCAACATGTTTCATGTAGTTTCAACAAGTTTCATCAAAAATCAAACAAGAGCAAAAAATCTCGACCTGCTCACCTGCGGCCACGCGACCGCTCGCCACCCCAACTCCGTGCTTGTTGGGATGTTGCGGCCGTTGGCCTTCCGCCTACAACGCCGGGTGGCGTTGGATTGATAGTGACAACGCTTGCGGTGGGCGACGTTGTCACTGGTGCGAGCCCGAGAACACGGAAACCGAAGTAGCGATACGACGCGGCAGCATGCAGGTTACCCAATGCTGTCGCATCCACCCACTGGCTCTGTCATGGCGCCCGCTCCGTGCCGTGCCTCCTCACCTTCCTACCACTACTACAGAAAACCTTATCACAGACGGTTCGGAACCGTCATCACAGACGGTTTTTGAACCGTCTGAATTTTTATGTCTGTGATAACAGGCGGTTATCACGAGCGTTTTTCAACCGTCCGTGATAAGTTTATCATGACGGTTTTTAATAGAACTGCTCGTGATACGGAAGTATCACAGACGGTTCTTGGCTCAAACCGTATGTGATACTTCAATATCACAGACGGTTTTTTAATAGAACCGTCTGTGATAATTCAGTACCACAGACGGTTCTTGGTTTAAACCGCTCGTGATACTTCAATATCACGAGCGGTTTTTAATAGAACCCGTGCAGGATATTCAGATATCGCGCACGGTTCTATTAAAAACCGTCGTGATATCGATCACGACGGTTTGAGCTAAGAACCGTCAGGAGGTTTGCATATCACTGAGCGGTTCTTGGATTAAACCGTCGTGATATGTCCTTCCACTAACTAGTTTTTGTCGATTTTCACCTAACCTCGTGAATTGCTAGCCATGCCCTCGAAAACAAACAAGGTAAACGGCTACATCACAGATTATTGTTGACCACTCAAAGTGTTCATTTAACTCAAAATCAATTAAAAAGAATGTTTGAAGTATTGTCGCTAGAGTTACAAATTGAATTACAACTAGTCAAAGTGAGTTACAATATTGAATCAATTACAACTAGTCGACGACGTGAAACTCTCCGTCGGGGTTAACGATTTCCGACTTGATGAAGCATGAGCAACCCTCGAACATGTGTGACCTCGTTCTTCTGGAGTGCTTTTAACTCTAGGTTTAAGTCCTGTCGCTAGCAAGAGTAAAGTAGTAAGAATATATATTTAAATTTATAATTAGAAAATAACTATAGCGAGATTGACCTACCCGGGATCGTGTGTCGTGGAATTAATCAATAGCCGCATATGATGGCATACGAGAATGCGATAGGTGATCTTGTTTTTGGCTTGGCGTGATCGCAAAAATGGATATACATATATAGGTACAATCGATTCGAGATGCAATATTTACGAAGTATGATATATTATTATTGTGTTGTATCGCGTCTGGAAATCGCATCTTGTGGGTTATTGTGGCGCTGTTCCTTGTATAAACCTCCTCAAAGAACATAGCCGATGAACGCCTCTACATGATTCCAAAAAGTTATCCTCGTCCATTTCAAATGAAGGAAGACTACAATACAATTATGTGCGGAGGAAATGATCGTACCTTTCGAGTATTCCTTTAAGAAGGGTGAAGTCATGGTTTTGTTGAGTAGAGAATCAAGGTACAATACCATGTTCCTCTTTGGCACAATAATCACAAGAATCCAAAGGAACCTACTCATGTATGTCGCTATAGTCATAAACCTATATATGTTCAAACGAATTTTGTGTAGCAAGTAGTGAAGCACTTACTTACGGTTATACGGCACCATTTTGTACTCCTTGCCGCTCGAGCAAGCAATCCCATTTTTATGTAATTCTCGGCGAGGATGCGCCTTGGTTTATTGTTTGCTCACGAGATCACGTATGGTCGAGGAAACCCACCGGTTCGTTGATTCGACGGGCACATTTCATAATGTATCATGCGTAAGGAATGAGTTGTGATATTTATCGCTATCACGTGAGTGTAGAAATTGATTGTACACACTTACGATGTCCAACATCGTAGAAGTGAGGCGCCGAGGCGCTTAGGTTGTATAGGTCGAATAAGTCCTCGAAGCCCACGACGGCGTGGCCCGCCGTGATGAAAATGCTCGCTCCGTGTCGACGCGATTCCAAGATGGATCCCCTCCTCTTGGGTCTTGCGCATGTACCACTCATGCAAAGATTGACAAGCTAGTCCCGAGCCGGTTAGTTCTTTGTGAGAGACCAACGGATATCCAAGGGAGTATTGCCCGCTTGGCAGCGCTGAATCTTCTTCGATATCGATTTGCGTAATGAGACGCCGTGGTACGCCTTCTCTGGAGATGACTCGTGGACCGATATGGTGACACGCTTGTCTTGTCCCTTCTGTCTTCTCGACGGAACCGATGAGCGGGCTTCAAGCGAAGGCGTGGCGGACTCATCGAGGGTCCTATTGAGAGGCGGCGGGTCGTGACGATATCGCGTCACTGCAGGGTCCAGGGCGATGTCCTTCTTGGGCCACTGGATAAAAGTGTGCACGGCATCCCCTAGTGTTGTGATTTCTTCGTTCGGGAATTTCCAATGGATGGCCATGAAATTGTCATGTACCATGTCCACCGCACTGGCGTAACCTCGCGCGGTGGGCACCGTCTTTGCTCGCCTCTTCCCGGTATGGATACACCATACCCGCCCGACCTCAATAGCAATTGACCCAACCATCCTCACTTGGAGCTTGCGGGCGCCGGCTCCTACAAAACGGTACACAATTAGCTAAGGCGCCCTATATGTCTATATTTGGAGCATTCTAGAGATGTACATTACCTCGATGTCGCCGATCGGTAATTGCACGTCGTCATGTCCAGAATTATGTGTGGACGCGACGCTACTCCGATGTTGAGGAGGACTTGCTCCCAAATTAACAGGGGCGGCTTGCGCCCTCATGAGTTCATTTACTTGGTTCTGTAAACTTGTTATTTGTCCTTGAAATTTTTCAATAATGACATGTTCCAATGGCGTCGTCTTGGTCCTTGGATCTCTTCCTACTCCTATATGTGGCGGAGTCGTGGGAATCCATCCTCCAAGGTACGTAAACCCCAACGCCTCGCGTGCGACCAGGTGCTCCTTGTTTCCCGGTAGTAGATAGTACATCCTTCTCCCTGTCCACTTCGAGGGAACCTTGGGAAGATGCGAAAGTCAATGCTTCCTGCAAGAGGACATCATGTTATTATAGACACCATGAAGTTATGGACTTATTAACAACTAAGTGGTTCGACATATTTACCAGGCGTTGGGACACTGCCTCGCTCGCCGGGTTTGCGAAAGAGATGTTGCCCAAGACGTGGCCGATGCCCTCGCTCTTAACTGTGCTCGAGCGCTTCGTCGAGATCCCAAGAAGCGGTCGGGCAATGGTCTCGTCCTCCGCCGCCCACTTCGTGGCTTTACCTGCGTGCCAGCCGTGCCGAGTTTGTGGGGGTGAGTGTTTTGGGCCTGGAGAGCTCTGTGCGCCGCACTTTGCTCCTGAAATTCGGCCGTCGTCTTCATCTGCACGAAGGCATCCCATGTATCCCGCGACAAGAAAGGATACTTCGTGAAGGGCGTCCGACCAGTGTTCACAAACTGCGTGACAAGCAGGCTCTTGAAGGTCCTCCACGCGTGGCACATCGCGAAACGGCGCGTGCCATCGCACACGGTCCGTCCGCTTCAGGAAAGTGAACGAGGCAGAAAGCTCAGTCCACAACTGGTCTCTCTGTACATCCGCCGACACTTCGGTGTTGGGGTGGTTATGGGGACCCGCTCCTTACAAGTACCCCGCAGACGGTCCGAATCTCGCACCGCTTTCTTGGGACTCGGCGGGATCCCGACGCCACCGACCTCCGTGATCGTCATGCGGCCCGAGGGCAATTTGATATTCCTCCGCTTCTCGCCATGCGTACCACCTTGATCGGAGATCCAGACGCATTTGGCGACGTCGATGACGGCGGCGAAGACGGTGCCTCTGCCATCTCGCTTACTTGCTATCTATATAAGTTACGTACGCAATTATTACATAGTATATAATATATGGGAAATTGCACAAAAAATATAAACAAATATAATTAACGTTTGCCATCTCATAGTAAAATAAAATAAATTGCCGTCAGTGTACCATAAGAATCATCACGGTTCCCGTGTTTACCTGCATTAGTCAAGACCCTAAGTATCGAGACTACCCACACCAACCTAGGTTAACCGCATCTTGGTTTTTCAAGTCACCTAGGCTAACCTGCATTAGTCGAAGACCGGATACCCATGATACCTAGGCCAACCTAGTAAATCGGCACCGTCTTACTTCCATAGGTTTTCATCATTCGACACTATACCTCAAGTTTCAGATGCGAAAATTAATTAAGAAAACACAACCACGCTACCAACTAGACTGTACTGATGTTTATTAAGAAAACATTGTAAAATGTTGATCAAGAACCGATAACTACAAGAGAGATTTTTCTTAATATATGCGTAAAAGTGAATGAAATGAAATACAACAGTTATAAACTAAAATTCTCAAATTCTATGACAATTCAAACAGATGAATAACGATTGATCGCAAATTTCTATGACACAACAACTCAATTGACATGGCTACACGATTCATTTGTAACCAAAACCGAAATGGACAGATTAGAGAATGAATGCTTGTTGATTCACTAAACCATGATAAATGAACATTTCTAATGAGGTTATAGCTAGATGAGTAGTAGTTAAAGTTTAACTCATCATTAATCATTAGATAACACTCAAGAACAGATTTCAGCTTGATCGACTTAGAATTATTCCGATGTCGTTCTTTTGGAATCAAGGTGAGAAAACTCAATCACCAAAGGATCGCCATGTGCTTTAACCAAAGAAGGGATCTTACGCTAGTAGGATATGGTGATGGTCATATGACAATTTGGGATGTACAAAAGGCTACAAAGAAGAAAAGTCATATACGGTGAGCATACAAAGAACATGAGTGCATGCTTGTTTCATCCGCCAATCTAAAGCCATCACCGGTGATTCAAAAGGGCTAGTTCTATTGCACACATTTTCCATTATCCTCGTAATTAATCGATTGATCACAAGGGAACCTGTATGAAGAAACATAATTCTTTCCATTCTCATGACGTATTAATTCACTTGACCTGTTAAATTTATGTCCGATCGACAAAACTTAGCTACAATTTGCCACCCTTTTGATGGAAATATCGAATTGTGCTATCAAGATGTCCTCTTCTAGCGGATGAATCCTTTAGTTCTAGCAATCCATCTACCCGAGCAACCTAACAACTTCCTCTCGTAGTGGTGGTCTTGGCGACATGATGGGAGGTGTTGTTGGAGGTGTAGTTGGAGTAGATTCCTGATGTAAGTTTTTCAATGAAGGTTCTTCTCCAATGGAGGATGGTGTTATAGTCATGTTTATTATGCATCAACATGCTCTTGTGGTACAAACCATTCATTTAATTCGAAACATCTTATTTAATTTTTGCTATCTTTTATCTCGCGAACTCATTATTATCCGAACTCTTAGACTGAAAGTTACAGTGTTCCGTGTTTCTCCCGTTAGGTTAGACTGCACCAATATTGATCATGTTGACCATATTGAGACCTTCTCTAGACCGATGGAGCACGAGAGGGATCCATTGCTTATGCCGCATGGAAATACACAACATCCTTGAGTGATTCATCATCACTAGGTAAGATTAGGCCATCCTTGAGTGATTCATCATCACTAGGTAAGATTAGGCTTTCTTATCCATGGGCATTGATTGATGTCTTCTATATTGTATTTTCATGGACTAAATATGACAATACTATAGATGAAGAACGAGTATCATGGCTTGCTCTTGCATGGGACCGTCAAGTACAAGTGGCAAAGTTTGTTAAATCAAGGATGATTAAACACAAGGATTGGAAGCTTGATAGTGCGACCATTGGCGTTGCTTCGTTAGATGATCGTGTATGCAAAAGGCTCCTTTTGTCATTTATTTAGTTTCGTTCTTTTCTTAGTCGCGAAATTAAATTACTCTTTTTCTTTCGATGTTAGTTGTCCTTAATTTGAGAGGACAGCTCGCTTGTTCTCCAAAGATGGCAGTGAGCTTCGCAGACTATCTTTATTCGGATGGTTTTGTCTTTGATGACAAAGATACTTGCATCATACACATTTTTCTAATGTGTTTGGTAACCCGAGAGGCATTTTGGCAATTCAAGAGCGTAAGAGGTGCTACGGTATATATTATTGGGCCAAAATTTCTCACGCTTCCGACTTCTTCCATGGAAAGAGCGCATTGAAGCACTAAAGAGGGTCGGTGATTGGATGGGTGCAATCGACATGGCAATGAAGCTTTACGATGGTCAAACACAGGTGTTGTTGATGGTCTAATGTATATAACAAAACCGATGATTTTGTACAGCCATAATAAAGAAAATGTCAACTTGTCAGAACCAACACAACACTACCAAGTAGGTCAGAATACTGTAATTTGTTTTTAGTTCGGAAACTTAAAAGAAGGTAGATTTAGGAGTACCACGGTAGGGATCGGGCAGAGGCAGCGAGGGCGAGCCGGTGGAGTAGAGGCGACGCCGGCGGTGCCGGGCAGAAGCGAGCGAGGTCGGCGCAGCAGAGGCGCCGAGCCGGCCGGGAGCGGAGCGACCGGCCGAGGCAATGGAGGCGACGCAGCGGGCCGAGGCGCAGGAGCAGCACCGAGGAACCGGAGGCGAGCAATGGGCCGGACAGACAAGGGGCGCGTGAGAGGTGAAGAGTGAGCAAAACCCTAGCGGTCCCGGCCTTATAAAATAACATCACTGCACGGTTCTTTCAGAGAACCGTATGTGATATGAATATCACGACGGTTCTACGAAAGAACCGTCAGGATGAATACATCACATACGGTTCTAATATAGAACCGTCAGGATGGTGTGCATATCACGCACGGTTCTATTAAAGAACCGTGCATGATATGCACACATCACTGCATTTGCCTATATTAGAACCGCTCGTGATGTGAACCCATCATAGATGGTTCTATATTAGAACCGCTCAGGATTTATTATCACGCACGGCTCTATTCTAGATCCGTCTGTGATATCCCCACAACAAAGATGTATGATCTGTGGATAAGCAAGATGATGACAAGTTTGAGTTCAAAAGTTCATATCTAATTCAACTCAACATTACCATGAATATCCACATTGACATCAATATTAAAGATCACAAGTCCATAACACATTAACACATGACAATGGAATAAATAAATTAATTACAATGGAGTAATTAAATTCTTAATTAAAATACTGACCCTTCATGATGATCGACGCGCATATAGCTAGCTTCCTCACGGGTTCTTCCTCGAGCTCGATGCCGCCTCCAAAGGTGGCAACTCGTCAAATTGATTGTATTCTTCCTCGCCCACTACATTCTCAACTCCGACAATCCTCCTTTTCTATGAAGAACTACGTGGCGCTTCTTATTTGCCGGTCGGTTACATAGAAGACTTGAACAACTTGGTTAGCCAAGACGAATGGTTCGCCTTTGTATCCGACACGCTCGAGGTCCACGGTAGTGACGCCGTGCATTTGTCGACCTTCACCGTGGGAGATGGACCCAACGGCACCGAAATAGGGGATCTTGAAAAGCACGTGTCGATCTCCCATATCTCTTCTATTTGCCCATAGTACGAGCTCCTCACCCCATCCAGATCGAATGCATCTATGCGACACCATTGCTCGCCTTTGTGCTCTTCCTATCCCGAGCCGTATAAAATGTGTACCCATTTATGTCGATCCTTGCCATGTGACAATTGTAAATCTGTGGCCCTCTTGCCAACCATAGCAACAGATCATCACTTGATGACCTCCGAGTGATTCGCGCTTTAACCATTCGTTGAACCGACGGTTGTGCTCTCGGTGATCCAAACCTCCGACCGGTGCGGATTCATTGGCGTACATTCATGTCTTTGTGCTCGCCGATGTACGGGGACACTTGGGTCATGTGTTGCAAGACCGTGAAATGGGCTTGAGCGTACGTATCCAGATCGGGAGTGATTGATTTCCTTCCGATGGTCCCGATACCATCCAGTCTCCCCTCATGACGAGATAGAGGCACACCAATCGGATCCACCTGAGCCATGTAGTCGACGCAGAACTCAATGACCTCTTCCATTGCATAACCTTCGATGATGCTGCCCTCCGGTCGAGATCGATTCCGTACGTAGGACTTGAGAATTCCCATGTACCTCTCGAACGGGTACATATGACGTAGAAACACAGGGCCGCATATCTTTATCTCTTTCACAAGGTGAACAATGAGATGGACCATGATATCGAAAAATGACGGAGGGAAATACATCTCAAGATGACACAGAGTCGTCACTACCTCGGCCTGCAGAGCATCTAGTCCTTGGGGATCGATGACCTTCTGAGCAATTGAGTTGAAGAAATAACACAGCCTCAAGATTGCCACTCGGACCTTGTTCTGCAAGATACTCCTAATTGCAACAGGAAGCATTTGTGTCATCAGCACACGACAATCATGCGACTTCATACCAATTAATTTCAAATCTTGCATAGAAACAAGTTTCTTAATGTTAGCGGAGTAACCAGACGGGACTTTCACACCGTGCAAGCTCTGGCACAGTTCATTTCTCTCGGCCTTGGACAGAGTGTAGCAAGCTGGGGGAAGGTACGCTCGTCTCCAGATCGGTCTCTTCGGTGCTAACTCGGTCCTTATGTTCATATCGACCAAGTCACGCCGTGCGTTAACACCATCCTTTGTTTTGCCACTAATGTTCAAAGAAGAGACCAATCAAGCTATCACATACATTCTTCTCTCGTGCATAACGTCGATGCGATGGCGAACTTCTAAGTACTCCCAATAAGGCAAGTTCCAAAAATTGACCGCTTCTTCCGATGTTCTTCTCACGGGTTCTTAATTTACGTCCCTTCCCAAGCACAACATCGATATCCTTAACCATATCATAGACCTCTTTCCCACTAAAAGCCCTTGAAGTCGAACCGCCTTCCTTATTTCCGCCGAATTGTTTCTTCATCTTGCGGTATGGGTGACTCCTCGGAAGGAACCTACGATAACGCATATACACGCTTTGCACGAGTTGTTCACCATACACTCTCGTAGCATCTAAGCGGTGCGGACGAGCTTTGGCTCCTTTTGTATCAAGCTTGACAGTTACCAAGGGCGGAAAATCATTGATGGTGCGAGAACAACATGGCGCGTAAAGTGAAGTTCTCTCGCTTGTACGCATCCCATACCTGCACCCTTCGCTCCACAAAGGTCACAAGATCTTCCAAAGAATGGTGCTAGGTACACATCAATATCATTCCCAGTTTGCTTCGGCACTTGGATAAGTAGTGACATCAAAATGTACTTCCGCTTCATACACAGCCAAGGAGGAAGGTTGTACATACATAGATTCACGGGCAGTGCTATGTCGGTGCTCATGTTACCGAAAGGATTCATTCCATCCGTACTCAACCCTAACCTTATGTTCCTCGGTTCCGACCGAACTCTTCAAGCTCCGATCAAGTTTCTCCACCGCGTAATCGGCAGGTGTCTTAGCTTTCCATCTCTTACGCTCCTCGAGTGCCAACGCAGCAATCTTGCCTCCTTTGGGTTCGCAAATAAACGCTTCAAACGTGGGATTACAGGCAGATACCACAACATCTTAGCAGGAGGTCCTTGCTTCACCTTAGCGATATTTTGACGCTTGTATCGGGATGCTTTGCACACGGACAATAATGCATGTCCGCATACTCTTTACTGTAGAGGATACAATCGTTCGGACATGCATGTATTCTTTCTACTTCCATTCCCAATGGGTAAATAACCTTCTTTGCTTGATAGGTGGTGTCGGGCAACACGCTTCTCCTCGGAAGGATGTCCGCTAGGAGACCTAACAACGCCGTGAAACTCTTATCGGACCAACTATTGCTTGCCTTCAATTTCAGCAGCAAGCACGCTTGACAACCTTGTGTATTCGGCTTGCGGCAGGAACAAAGGTCTCACCGAGTCCTCCCTTAAGCCCTCGAATTTACAAAACTCTCTCTCATTGTAGTTCTCTTACGCATCGCGTAGCATCCGATCCAGATTGTCATCGTGCCCCTATCCTCATCAAAAGCAGTCCACATCCGCAAATCGTTGACTTCTACGATGTCGTCATTATTAACTTCGTATAATCTGCTCTTCACCGTGGATCGGTCCAACATGTATACCCTTTTGAAACCCTTCAATCAAGTGCGCTTCGATCTGCGCGCGTTGTTAAACATCTTCAGATTACGCAATCAATGCACCTGACAAGACATAAAATTTATCCCCTTCTTCAACATATCCTGCTCAGCGGCTCTTCTAAAAGCAACCACGCCATTAATGTAATCTTGACTCACACGGTTCACACCGTACATCCAGTTTCGATCCATCTACACTACGCATGTAACAAATTAGTGTCAAATTGATTAGCGATTAATTTATAGCAAACGAAAATGTGCAATATAAACTCATTCTCCAACATTTGCATCTAAGGTTATTGAAAGAAAAGTCTTCACTAGTTAAGTACCACACGCGGTGGCATAGCGTAGCCATGCCTACGGCCACAACCATGATCCCTACCTCTCGACACCGATATCTATCTCAATTGAACAATCATGCAACCCAAATATGGGCATCATCTCATACAACACTTATTAACCTGAAATACCGGAACCGCAAATGCAATATTGCTTGACCCAAACCCCACCGTACTGTGAACCGGTGTGTAAATTTTATTTTTTTAAGCCAGTTAATTATCCTAACTCAAATTTTAGTGATTATTAGACCTAATTCAATTTTATTAAGTTACCACTCCTAAGTCAAATTTTAGTTCATTAGTTATAAGGGAAACCATTATTCAAAACTAAGATTTGAAGGGCTAATATTATTTATTCCAACATTGACGGTGCAAGATCGATCATGTGCTCATACCAGTATTAGAGGAGGAGCCGCAGGTTGGAGGAGCTAGGGCAGGGAAGTGGCGCCTGGAGCGGTAGACACAACGCAGTGAGGAGCTAGGGCAGGGAAGTGTCGCAGGGTGGAGGAGCTAGGGCAGGGAAGTGGCGCCTGGAGCGGTAGACACAGCGCAGTGAGGAGCTAGGGCAGGGAAGTGGCGCCTAGAGCGGTAGACACAGCGCAGTGCGGCTGAGGGATGTCTCGGCTCAATTTATATGAAGCACAGGAAATCACAGACGGTTCTATTTCAGAACCGTCTGTGATAATTGATTATCGCGAGCGGTTACTCAAATAGAACCGCTGCGTGATAGGCCCGCTGCGCCAAAACAAAGCCCAGACAGACCATGTGATGGGCCGTCTGCTATAAACTCTTTTGTAGTAGTGTACGACAGAGCGCGGCCGTGCCCTTTGCCCTCAGCCGCCCTAATGTGGGATGACACGTAGATACACACTAGCGTCAGTGGCAATTCAACCAGTGTGGATTGGGATTGAGTGAATGACGAGATAGAGATGGTTCGCAAAGGGAGATGAATGCAACGTGGTTGGAGTCAGGGAAAGGGTAAGCTTGATGAAGTGGCTACATACCTTGAAACCGGATGGTTACTAGCAAGACACGTGGTTTGATCTGACGTGAATTCCTTGTACCGTTGAATTGAGAAAAAAGATATATCATTTTGTAGTATTTCTCTTTGAAAAAATAAAAGTACTAATTGATGTGAAGTGACGGTACAATCTGACTTGAAGTTTTGGTGTTTCGTAAAGTACATCTTATTTGTTGCAAGCAAGAATATGTCGCTGACAAATCAAATAATGAACATCCGAGCGCAAAAATTTCTCGTTTGTTCAACCATTGAGATCAACTGAGCTCCAACAAGCGAGTGTGATCTATTCGTTCAACAACCAAGATGTGTCATGTAACTCGTGGCTCCAGGTGTGTTGTGCGTGTACTGCGGCTTGATGGTGTTGGCACCGACTGCCGGATCACAGCAACAAAACAAACTACTGCAGCAACGCGCGCGTAATGGCTAGTGATAAATAAGGGCGACAAAAACATCGTGTGCGAGATAGCAGAACGAGCCCTTTATTCCTCAAATCATACTACCTGACAAAACATAATTAAGAACGGTTGTTGCGCCTCGAGATCGCAGAACGAGCCCTTTATTCCTCAAACAACGCTACCACTTGACAAAACAGAAGTATGAAAAGCTATAGCGCCTTGAGGCAATTAAGGCTCTGTTTGTTTAGGCTTAGCCTTTTTGGCTTATAGCTTAAAACTAGCTTTTTAGCTTAATCAGCTTATAAGTCCCTCAGCTTTTAAGTCAAGCTTTGGTGTTTGGTAATCTGGCTTTTTATAGGATGTTGGTTTATTGAGTTGTGTGTGAAGGATAAAAAGTATGAATTGCCCATTGAGTGTTTGAAGGATGTTTTTAAGGATGAATTTAAACTTATTTTTGCATTGGATTTGTAAATATGACAATACGTGCAAGTTGTAAATATGAAACAAAAAAGGTTTTGCTCGTTCGTGCATGTATTAATTTTGGACATTGCGTAATGAAAGACATATATTAGCCAACCAAACAAAATAATATCCGATCATATCATAATAATGTAATCTTTTTATCCTCGTAGGGCCATTAAAGAAGTAGCAATGCTATCACGAAATACACTCATATATCTATCATCAATTGCTGGTCCATTGACACCATGCCCTCCAAATGACCCAGTTTGTGTATCGCTTGGGTCATAGTCTTCATCAAGATCACATCTCTCGAAAAGCTCATCACGTAAAGCACTATCTCGGATGAAGTTGTGTAGCGCTATACATGCAATTATCATTTTTGTTTGAATATTCATTTTGTAACTTGGCCAAGCCAACAAGATTCCCCATTTCATCTTCAACACGCCAAAGGAATGCTCAATCACATTGTGAATGGACGAGTGAGCGTGATTGAACACCTCATATTTTTCACTTGGTTGTCGACCATGGCGAAATTCTAGTAGATGATACTTTTGTCCTTTGTAAGGAGCTAGATAGCCATTTCGATTGGGATAACCCACATAAAACACATAAATATTAACAATAACAAATAGGAAGGCTATCATAATATTTAATTATATTATTAAAGAAGCATAGTACCTTTATGAGGATGTGGAAACCGGTTCGAATATTTGTCCAAAGTGTTACTGAAAATCCTTGTGTCATGTGCTGAACCCGGCCATCCGGCGACAACAAAGGTAAACCTCATGTCGAAGTCACACACTGCCATCACATTTTGAGATGTATATCCATGGCGACCAGTGTGAGCAACTTGCTCATCCGCTGGAACAACAACCGGTACATGTGTGCCATCAATTGCATGTATGCAATTACTAAAATGAGGCGTGAAGCGGTTATCTTGAAGTCTTGGATGCACTGTTGTGAACTCCGATCCATTGGTCTAATATTATCTTCGGATAAAAGATAAACACATTACAAGACTTCACCAAACTTTCTTTTGATAATTTTTGTGGACTTTTTGAAGCGGTTTTGAACTTGACTAACTAACCGAGGGCCCCAAACTGTCCACAAAAATATAGCAAGGATTCTATGGAGGTCATAGTCCTAGTTGATTTCAAGCCATAATTTCCAACCAATGTTTCATGCAAACTATCAAAGACAGGCATACTCATTCGAAACATCGAGTAACAATCCCTCTCATCGCCTAGTTGCTCTACAACCCATTCATAACCAGTCAGGAGTGGTTGTCTCCTCTCCTTTTTGTTTAGGTAAGTGTCGTAGTAGTACATACCTATATAACCAACTGCTGTAACAAAATCCTGAAATAGTAACTTCCTCTTTTTTGTTATTTCGATGTCATCTTCTCTCAAACCACTCTCAGTGTCACTCTCACTGGTTGAACCATCAATATCACTTGATGAGCTCATCTACAAATAATAACAATGATCAGTAACATAGAACATAACATATTCTAATGGAGAACACAATGCAAGGTAACAATAATATGAGTACGACGTAACTGAATAGTTTCAACCCCATTATGGTTTAATTGAGAACACATAATTCGAGTACAACATATAATATTAATAGTTTCAACCCCTTACATAATCATCACCAAGTAGTCTTCAAAATGAAAAAGAACTACAAAAAAATATCTAATCTTTCTTCATCTTGATATCAAACATCGTCCTGAGCCAATTCATCTTTACTTCATTGGTTTTCATAGTGACAAACACTTCCCGATTTTCTAGTTTAGTAAAGAGCCTTATCGCAATGAAGTGTTCATCACTTCCTTCTACTACCCCTACCTGAATAGCTATATCCATAACATCCGCTATAGATTGACCACTCTGAACAGGGCCTTTTGCCATAATATCCACCATGCGCTTGAAATCCCTAGCTATGGGATTTTTCTTGTTCTTCTTTGGGCTAAGATTAATATTATTACCATACGCTTCGCAGCGAGCTTGGGTTTCAAGCAGACGGCCTCATTATTCTCTGCATCGGCTGACGGCGTCTTCCTCACCATCCTCCGAACAATCAATGTCCACAATGATTTGGTCTTCCTGAGTAGGCTCACACGAGATGGCTGAAGTGTTACCCGTGACATGAGCCTTATCAAACATACGATCCGTATCATCCAGGTTCTCAGGTGGTCCATCACGAAAATATTTATGATATTGCTAATTTTTTAAAAATGACTGAAGTTAGCATAAATTAAAATATGACATCATACACATTAATGAATAGATGCTTCTCCAATTAATACCTTCTGTTCCTTGCACCAAGCGTCATATGCATATATAGTTCCTTTTTGATGATCCCAACCTAGCCCAGTTGCTTTTTGTTTCAAATCGTTCCACAAGTTGTATTCTTTCTTTAATGCTTCCCACTTATTTTTTTAGTTATTTTTTGTCTTGCTTTTTTCCTGTCCTTTCATAGAATTTCTTCTCGAGGTTCTTGTAACCCGTGGTATTCAAACATGCTAATGGTCTATTCCCAGCACCAACTTCCTCAACACAGATCTGACAAAATGCTCTGTTGCCAAATGTATCCCAATTTGCCTTGCTGATAGCAACTAGTTCCATCTATACAATTTACAAGATGATTTATAATTTTTAGGGCATAATATAATGATATGCAAAACTAATATTTCAACTTGCAAAAAAAAATAGTAAAAGTAAACCTAGAGCAATTCTATGATATTCAAAAGCATTCCATGATATTCATGCATCCAATTATCCGATGTGCATTCTAGGACTGCATTTATACCTTCACAAAATTGGAGCGGGGAGCGTACGGGAGGGGGGCGAGGGGAGGGGGAGCGATCGGGAGGGCAGAAGGCGTAAAAAAAGAGAGATCCACGTTTATATATGGGTGGCATTTTGAGGGTAATTTCAACGAAGTTTAGTGGTAAAGTGGTATTTCATTCCGTAAAAGCTAAAAAAAACACCTCACTCATGGCTTATGACTTTTAGTCTTAAACGGCCTAAACTTTTTTAAGCTGGACGAAAAAGGAACCTCTTTGTTTAGACTTAGACTTTTTTGCTTATAAGCCAGACAAAAAGCCTAAACAAACAGGGCCTAAGATTTTCGTGAGCTGTAACAAGCTAAAAGTTGCGATGCCCCCTGCTAATGTGATGAAGCGGTCGCCCAGGCCTCAGTGACGTTGGGCGACTTTGACCTAGTCGCTCAACGGTTGGGCGACTAGTCTACGTCGCCCGACAGAGGAGTGACATGTAGCCTTGTCGCCCAACACAGGAGCAACCTAGACCTAGTCGCTCAATAGTTGGGCGACAAGGCAATTTGTCGCTCGACCGCTGGATGATTTTAATTAATAACAGTATTTTTGTATTAATCCACTGGAAATAATTATGTGGGAATAAATGTATTTTTTTGTAGGTAATACATTTAGCAAATGTTATTTTGTAGGTAGTTTGTTATTTACAAAAAGGTGGCGACAAGTTTGATTGGTTTATTTGTGTTTTTTTAGAATCTCAAGGGCACGAAATCAGTCAGACTCGCAATAACATTTTGTGATCGTCATATGTTGTTGTAGTGTGGTAATTTTTTGCAGAATTTTGTGAGGACGATAGATGTAGCAATGAGTTGTAAGTACTAAGGTAAGTGATTCTTGTGATGCGACCGGGAATTCATATACGATGAAGAACTTTGGAGAAATGATGCAACGATAACAATACGACGGTTGATCCGACAAGGGGGTTACATGGCACACAGGTTAACGAACCAAGGACGGTACACGCATGCCTTTAGAAAATTAGAAATACATGGGACATACAGATGAAGATGATTGAACTACTGCGTGGAACGTGGTCATTTGCCTTGCAACCCAGCTCAACGTTGTATTGATCGCCTTGCTCCTTTAACTTTTGCCACGATGGCCCTCTTCCGCGCCCTCTCGGCCTCGCGGCACCGGCGTGCTCGCGCTCCTGCTCCTCGTGTAGCCTCTCCCGCCTATTCTTCTTGTCCATCTCAACCTGCAGCTCTTCAAGGCGCCTTTCAAGGCTCTCGCAGTCCTCCCTGGCCCAGCACTTCTGTGTCAGCAACATCCATATGTCGTGGGCGTGGATCTTATTGTCGATCCACTGGCTAAAGTCGCATAGGCGCGGCAGAGACTGCGGTGGAAAGAGAGACGTGGTTATGGCGTAACGGAAAGCAAAATAGTGGTGTGCTGTAACATCCCAAATCTGGAATTGAGTTTCAAGTGTAAGGAAATCAGGAGGAACTAAAACTTTTCTTGCATCTTGAAACCCCTGGTCATTTTTGTAATTCTTTTAAAAAAGAATTGTGGAAGATCAAATTCAAATCCTCATTCGACGCTAATCAAAAACCTCCTTGTCATAGACCTTATGCCAAAACCCTGGAAGTATTTTCCTGAGTTCTAGGGAGCCTTGGCAACACCTCTGAATTATCTCATGATTGTTAAAAATTATTTGGTAATTCTTGGAGGCAAGTCAAATTCGGTCAAACCCTATTTTTCCTCTTCTGAAAGTTCTGGAGGAAGATTCAGTGGGTAAGAACCTCTGAAAATTTTATGAGAGGTTCCTCCGGTTGTCGGCAATCTCCAGTTAAAATCTCGTAAGTTTTGGAGCTTGCTTGATACCTTAAATGGTTCCTCAAAAATCAGTTGTTCAAATCCAAACCCTAACTGGTTTGCACTGTTCCGTAGGTTCGAGTCGGACTCGGGCTCGAGCCATCGAACTCGGTCCCACCCACTAACCGCACTCCACTCGTTCGGGCGCCAGGGTCGTGAGTCGTTGGATCGGCATCGAACGGTCTTCGACCAGTCGAACAATGGAGTCGTCGTAGACCACTCGATCTAGCTCAGCCTTCCGATTTCAATCCGACGACCAACGAGTCGTCTCCTTCCTCTGTTCGCGCGCGCGTGAGCCTCTGCCATGGCGTGCGCAGAGGAGAAAAGCAGTGGCGTGCAGTCCACTCTATGTTCACCTTTAAACGGCTAGCTCTGTGCGCATTAAATGACTGTCGCACTCCTACCTCAGTAGGCCATGACCCAACTCGCTCCTATCGCCTCAAGTGCTCTCATGGCGTTGTTGACCCGACCGGAAAATCCGTGGTTGCTCTCGCCATCGCCCTATTTAAACTCCTTGGTGCTTCACCCTTAGCTTCCTTTAGCACTTTCGCAACTCCAGCTAGCATTCGCCATCTTGCTTGAGCTGCAGTTCCTCGCACTCTTTTCGACCAACATTGTTGAGTGTGGAGCTTCGGTGGAGGCGGTGCAATGGGGTTTTTCTTCAAGTCTTCGCCTCTCGCTTCCCTTTACTCTTTGGAGCTTAACTCACGCGGTTTGGTTCTCTCAGCCTGTGTCGGCGTGGCCTAGCGAGAACCTTACCACCGCTGTTCGGATACTGTCGCCGAGCACTCCGTGGGTCTCTCGGTCGTTCTTCTGGCTCAAGTAAGTCCGCATTGCCTGTAGGAGCTCAGCGTGTTTCGTTTTCTTTTGGTACCGCTCGCTCGAGTCCTCCTAGCCATACCCACTCAACCCGCCCTTGGTTGGCGCCTGCCTCGTGGTCGAAATTCACCAACATCGTAGTTTGGTCGATTCACCGGATGCGCTTATTGATGGGTAAATATCGTCGCGTAGTCCCCGCACCTTATATTTGTAAGGGAAAGGCCTGTCGAGTGATTGTAAGTTCTCCTACAATCACCCCGTAGTCGTTAGTTTCACTACGACTATGGCATGGTCATAGGTCCTTCTGCGCCTTTACCCAATCGAATGTTGTGTCGTGACTGTACCTCGTCGTAAGTCATACTACGACTATGTCCGGTCATAAGTACTTCGCGGCGTGTACCTAGTCGTAAGTCCGTTTTCGACTAGTACCCAACAGACGTCCGCTCTCACGACCACTATCCGTCGTAAATCCTTCCACGACTATGGTTTGGTCAGAGGTTCTGCTACGACCACCACCGGTCGTAAGACCTTCTCTTGGTCGTATCTTTAGCATTAAGAATCTAAATCAATTGATTCTTGTTGCTAAATTCTTTATAAACCAGTACCTAGCTTTGGTAAGATTTTCAGAAATTTTGTAGAAAAGTTTGATGTTGAGTCCTTGCATTTTATTCGTTCTTATCGATTGCTTTTCGCTTTTCCCGTTAGGATCCGAAGAGCACATTGACAACATAAGTGATCCCCAGCTACATCTTGACTCGCAAGAAACAAAAGCGCTTGATCATGTTCATCCTATTATTTTTCAAGTCTACTATATTGATTTCAACTCGTATGTATGCATTGCTATTTTGGTTGTTAAATTATGGTTAGTATCCTATAGTTGCATAATCCGTAGGACTTGGTTATCCTCTACTACCATGAGCTTAGGTTATTGGCTGTGGTCGGAGTCCGATGGATGGACTCTGGTCACTTAGTAGCTTTCGATTTGAAATTGCTTAGAAATGCTTAGATGTCGGTAGTATTGGGCAGCCATCGACTTAGTCGATGATGTTGATCACACACATCTTACTACTACTCCATTATGTCCAAAGACTGTGCTTTGTTATTTTGTAAAGTCAAAAACTGAAAATAAAACTGTTTTCGACTTGGGCACAATGGTATGTTGGTGTGATCTGTTGGCGTGAATGGAATGGTGCCTAGGTCATCAAGGACCGAGTTACTTGTGTCACTAAGCTGCGATTATGCGTATAACCACGCGAGAGGGATATGGGACCTCTCTTGACTTAGTACTTTGGCGTGGGTTATCTCCGAGTCGCAGGAGGGGGTTGTGTGTGTTGTGTGAAACATGATATGTGGTCGTGTTCTTGTGTTGGGTGTGCGGTGGTGGAGATTCCGGGTAGGCTCTCCACCTCGAGGAGCGTCGTAGTTGTCCAAGGCTTTACCCGGGAAGGGTAGTTGACCGAGGCTTTACGATGACTCCGACACAACGTATGGGTTTCTATCCATACGGGCGGCTCGAGAGTAATTCACAATATTGGAAACGCTCAGAGGACTTAGCCGCGCTTGCATACCTAAGGAAGTGTGCTTAATAGCTTGGCAAAAGGCGGTCCGCGTGTGGGTACATTGGTACACCCTCGCAGGAGAAAACTATTCAATAGCCTCGCCCTAGGTTATGGACATGCTTGGTGGTCGTGCAAGAACTAGACTACAACCTTTTAAAACTTAAAACTGGTCGTGGGTGGTATGAACGGGTAGTTCATGCTATTGTCGTGGTGACTGACGGGCTAGTCACTTCCAGGATTGTTGTTGTCATCTATCTACTGTTATACTGTTGTCGTTCGCCATTATTTGAACATTAAAAACAGATTTGTTAAAATTGCTTGCAATCTATTACACTATTGCAAATAAAAACTTGCTTTATGCTAAAATGAAACATACAGCCTCCACTTCAATGAGCTTGCATGTAGTATATGTACAGGATTGTTATTCCACATGTAAGTCTTGCGAGTACATTCAAAGTACTCACCGGCTTTTGCCGGCTGCTTTTGTTTGCAGGGGAAGAAGGTGAGCCCCAAGGGCCTCACTTTTGTGAGATGTGCGGTGGTTTCGACGACTAGCTTGGCGGTCCGGTCGGTTGCCTTGGGGGTTAAGGGCACACTAGTCGGCTCTTTTGTTTATAGCCATCTTATGGCACTTTTGCTTCCGCTGTCTATCTTCTTTTGTCCATGGATATTTTTTTTTGGCCGGTCGGCCTCTCTTTTGTAAATTGCCATCTCCTATTTATATTATATTTTGGACTGTTGTTTATGTTTCGGTTCTATGTGAATGAATGGAATTGATGCATGAACTTTGTAAAAGGGTGTGTATACTGCATTTCTGGGAAGTATACATGTCTCGAGTCTCGGATTATCTGCTTTGTGATGCTAGGACCGAATGGGTGGTTAAGCATTACAAGCCGGATAAACCGGGGTCTCACATATGCACTGAAATATGATTTCATTACCGGCTGCCTGTGGCTCGACGTGTCAAACCTGCGGTTGGGATAGTCCACGCAGTAGCTTGGGCAGCACTAATAACATTGTCCAATAGTCCACTCGTCGGTTGATTTGACGCACTTGCAGGCGTCCTGACACCAGCAAAGGGGTGGTGCCACCCCCTTCGGCAGCCCTTTCGTGGGGTGTTCAGTGGGCAAGGAGGGAGGGTGTGGCTCAACCCGGAATCATTGGGCGTACTGCGAGGCAGCCTCCTTAGATCGACAACCAGCGGAGGTGGGTAGTGAGTGTAAGGCTGCTGACTAAATGCCCTAGGCGAGCGTCGGTCTCCTGGGGAGACACCCAGTCCTTCAAAAGCTCATGGATGTTCTCTCATTCCTTATCCTTGTCCATGTTATGTAGGTAGTACAATCCGGTTGAAGCAAATTTGCGTACACGAGGAGAAATCTTGTTGCGGCGTTTGGTCAAGTGGTTGACCTTGTTAGGTCACGTCGCTGTGTAAAGCTGTCTCGTTGGATCACGTCCTACTTTGCAGAGAATGGTCCACCGTTGGGAATGAATACATAGTGGAGAACTTTGAAGAAATAGTGCAACGATAACAACACGACAGTTGATCCGACAAGAGGGTTACATGGCATGCAGGCTTACAAACCAAAGACGGTACACGCATACCTTTAGGGAAATAGAAATACATGGGACATGATGCTGCACCACACCAGTGTTCCTACTTGTTGGTAGCTGCATTGCACCTTCTCGTAGTGTGGCCTTCCGGGCCGTAGAGACCGCAACATCTACCTGCCGCTCTAGATTCCCCTTCGTCCATATCGTTCTTAATGCGACAACTCTGCCAACGGCCCTTCCTACCCTTCAACAGGTCAAGATCTGGAATTTAAGTACTCTGTGTCAAATCCAACAT
Source organism: Hsuehochloa calcarea (assembly GCA_036346395.1). Classification (NCBI taxonomy): domain Eukaryota; kingdom Viridiplantae; phylum Streptophyta; class Magnoliopsida; order Poales; family Poaceae; genus Hsuehochloa; species Hsuehochloa calcarea. The sequence continues at coordinate 38,453,761 of CM070597.1, forward strand.
GGCGAAGTTGCCCACAAGCCTAAAGCCTCTTAGCCCGCTGCACCACGCCTGCAGCACCGTCTCCTTCATGAAGTACTCCGACATGAAGTTCGATGGGTCCATGTTGATAGTCCCGCATGCGGCGAGGACATGAGAGCATGGCTTGTGAAGAAGCTTTGGCTTGTCGCATGTGTAGCTAGGTTCGTTCAGATGATCGCCAAGGCACACCTCATGGGTAACAAGAGAGCAAGCCACCCCAAATCCGGCTCTATCCCGAAGGAGCACGTCGAAACGATGCTCTGTGTTGCCCATCACGAAGACCGTGTGCGACTGACCCTTCTCGGTCTTGGCCTGCATGTACGATGTAATCTTCGAGCACTGCGGTGTGGGTTGGCTACATGAAGTACCGCATTTGCATGCATCTCCCTGAAATATCCAATTGTACCGTGCAGAATGCCTTCCACGATGGCGATGAGGGGCTGAGAACGGAGGCCCGTAATAACCTAGTTGTACACCTCGATAAGGTTAGTGGTCATTTGTTGGACCGAAAAGGTGACTAGAGGGGGGGTGAATAGGAGCACGCTCACTTTTTCACAAATAATGGATTCAACACAATTTCACTCCAATAGCTATGGAAGGTATGAAGATCAGTACATCAGTATAGCGGAAGACTAATATTGAATCCAATAAACACCCCTAAGCAATACTACAAAAGATCAAACACAAGATACCAAATCTCAGTGCGCTGCTGGTCGGACCGCTGGCTCAAGGACGGTCGTACCAATTTCCGGCCGGTCTGACCGGTGGCCACGAGCGGTCTGACCGTCGGCCTCCAGAACAGAACAGATCAGCCCCGATGACGAAGATGAAATTAGACGAAACTTTTGATCTACCAATCCAAACTTGATGAAACTTGGAACACACCTTCTCTATAATATCAGGGACCTATTCCACTCGAAGATTATGATAATTCTTTGGAAGAATAAAGATCCTTTTCCATTTGATCAAAGAAGGGTTCAAAACCGGGTCAAAACGAAAACTTGATCCATGATCTTGCTCGTGGGTGATTGATGATCAAGATGATCCTAGATAGATTCCCACACGTCACAGCAAGCTAGATCACAAGAAGAATTCAATCAAAAACTCACGGATCAAAGAAAGATCCAAAATCATCAAATATAGAGAAAGAACGCAATGAGACAAAACATTGATCAAACTTTCCTTTGATTGATTGATATGATATGGGCTTACAACCTCTCCATCAATGGAGGACAGTGCTCAATCCAAGAGTACAAAAATCACATCAAACTATCAAGAACTCTAGCCTCCACAAAAGCTCTCCCTAAGAAAATTAGGTTTTGCAAAAATAGCAAAAGAGACAAAGTGGAGGTGCAGCCACCTCCCACCCCTATTTATAGTGGAGGCTTAGACCTTCTAGATGCTTGATCCTATTGGACTCTGTTAAGGCTCAAAACAAATGGGTCACATACGCACGTATTTTAATACGCCGTCTTTATCTTCCCTTGACCTAACTAGCTACACCTTGCGCCTCGGATTAGCCAATAGGTCACCCTTGTCCATCTTGCACCACGCTTGAGTACATTGACCTCACCCGACATCGTCGATCATTCTGGACCTCAGCTCTCCAAGCCTAGTCCCGATCATCCTCGCCGTTGACCGTCGTTGACCACCAAGCAACCTGCACAACAATAGACAAGTAAACCGAATTTAGGAATAAGTTTTTTACAACTTGACCCATGTTAGTCAAAACATGCATCATGCAACATATATGCCTTGAAACTCATGACTTTGACCTAACAAACGAATATCGTCGCCTCGAAGACCGACGATCAAAGTGAAAACGGTCGACCGCCCAGGGCGGTCGATCGCCCGCCTGGCCGCCCGACCGCCACCTATGGGCGGTCGACCGCCACCGACTTAGCCATTTTTCCTCTCTGGAAAACTGAAACCTACTGGAATTTTCAAACTAATAGAACTTTTGACTGGAGACTCCAAAAATTATGAGACCAAGTGCAGTAGAATCCCCTCTCTTGCCTGCTACCTCTATTTTTGGCCCTACTCAATTCACCACTTTTGAAGTTTTCCGGTTCGACCGCCGGCCTACCGGCGGTCGATGGATTTAGACCGATCGACGCCCGGCCGGTCGGACCGGTTTAGTCCTCGATGAATCAAACTTTGCCGAAAATACGTGAAATGACAAACTGTAAATGCCATTGCCAATTGTCACATCATCATAAGATTTGGAGCATATCCCCATGATATCCACATCATTATACCGTACATTGCACCATCTCGTGTCATGCTGCAAGGACCACTTCTACAATAGCTCGGGCAACATGTATCGGAATGCATCGATGCAGGGACCGAAGGCTAAGAAGACCCTCTGCAATACCGTTAACCTAGCGGTCTTTTGATGGCTTCTCCTTAATAGCAATTGTCCCCGGGCTCATGTCCTGCAGCACCTGGAGCATACGAGGAAGGTTATCGTAAGCCACCTCGAAAGAACCGAACCTCCTTTCCAAAACCTTCTGCTTTGCATACCATGCCTTCGCGTATCTAATTTTGTACTAAAGTTAGTGTGGCCCTTCACAGACGGTTTCAACTAAAAACCGTCTGTGATATACTACGTATCACAGACGGTTCTGAGTTGAAACCGTCTCTGGTACTGGCCCTTCACAGACGGATTCAACAAAAACTATCTGTGTTGAGCCTTATCACAGATAGTTCAAACACCGTCTGTGATAACCACCTGTATCACAGACGGTTCTTGGTTGAAATCGTGTGTGATACTGGCCCTTCACAGACGGTTTTTGTTGAAACATCTATGATAGTACCATTCCCAGACGGTTCCAACAAAAAACTGTCTATGATAGTTCATTTATACCTATTGTTTTTTGATTTTCGGCTAGCATCAGGAATTGCTATCCATGCCCTCTGAAAACTAGCAAGCAGAAATCAGATACATTACAGATTAATCAATTGTTGACAACTCAAAGTGATCATTTAAAACTCAAAATTAATTACAAAAGATTATGTTCAAGTATTGTCGCTAGATTTACAATTGAATTACAACTACTCAAAGTGATAAATTACAATTGAATCAGTAGTTTTAAGATCGTTCAGCGGTGTTGACAGAGTGAAACTCTCCATCGGCGTTAACGATCTCCGTCTTGATGAAGGCGCATAGCGTCTCTCGAACCTCCAAGACCTCTTTCATAACGAGTGCATCTAAATCTATGGTCAAGCCTTGTCGCTAGCAAGAGTAAAGTAGTATATATATATATATATATATATATATATGAAATAATTATTGTGAGATTTACAAACCTCGAGATCCTTCATCTTAGCACTCATCATTTGCCGCATATGATGGCAAACTTAGAATGTACATAGGTGATCTTGTTTTTGCTGGCAGCACTGCGAAAATAGAATTACATTTGTAGGTACAGTCAGTTCGAGACGCATTATTATGAATTATGATATAGGATTATTGTGTTGTAGCGCGCACAGGAAATCGCGTCCTGTGTTGCAGTGTGGGGCTAGATTCTTTGTATAGCCCTCCCTTTGCAACATAGTTGATGAACGACCTGCATGATTCCAAAAAGTTATCCGCGACCATTTTAAAAGAAGGAAAACTATAATAGAGTTATGTATGGAGGAAATGAGCAAATCTGTCGAGTATTACTTTCACAAGGGTGAAGCTGTGCTTTTGTTGAGTAGGGAATCAAGGTATATTACCTTGTTTCTCTTTGGTATAATGACTAATAAGATCCAGTGGAACCTACTCACGTATGTTGCTATAGTCATAAACCTAAGTTCGTGCTGCGTACAACGTACAAATGAAATTTGTATGGCAAGTAGTGAAGCACTTCTGGTTGTAGGACATCATTATGTAGTCCTTATCGTCCTGAGCAAGCAATCCCGTCATTATGTATTTCACGGCGTATGATGCGTCTTCATTGATGGATTGCTTAGAAATGACGTGTGGGTCAAGGAAACCCACTGGTTCTTTCCGTCGACGGACATTTTTCATCATGTATCTATACATAAACAATGAGTTATGATATTTATCGGTAGTACGTAAGTGTAGAACTTGATTGTACACACTTACAGTATCCAACATCGTAGAAGTGAGGCGTCGAGGGCAGCGAGGTTGAATAGGTCGAATAAGTCGTCGAGTCCAAGACGAAGTGGCCCGGCTCGTGGAAGAAATGCTCCTTCGTGTATCTGACGGTGATTCCAGAGTCACACCCCTTCTCTTGGGTCTTCCACATGTACCGGACATGCAAAGATTGACAAGCAACTCCAGCGCGACCTAGTACTGTGTCGGTGGCCAACAGACTTCTGAGGGAGTATTTCCCGGGCTTGCGAGTCGCCTCAATGTTCTTCAATTTCGATTTGGCCTTAATGAGTTGCTTACGGCACGTCTTCCCATGAGACGACTCAGGAACCGATACGGTGACACGCTTTTCTTGTTCCTTCGGCGTCTTCTCCACGGGAACAGATGAGGCGGCCTTCTAAAGCGAAGGATGAGGTGGAGTCATCGAGGGTCCTGTTGGAGAGGCATGGTCGTGTCGAGATCGCGGCACTGTAGGTTCCAGGACGATGTCCTTCTTGGGCCACTAGATAAAAGTGTACATGGCATCCTCTAGTGTTCTGATGTCTTCGTTCGGGTGAATCTCAAGCGGGATGGCTATGAAATTGTCATGTACCATGTCCACCTGGACCCTGGCGTAACCCTGTGCCAGCTGGACACCGTGCTGCGCTGTCCCTTCCTGGTATTGATACACCATCCCCCGCCTACCCTCAAAAGAAATAGACCCAACCATCCTCACTTGGAGCTTGCAGGTCATCAGTTCTACAAAAAGACACGCAATTAGCTAAGGCGTAGGTCTATCTTTAGAGCATTCCAGAGATGTACATTACCTTGATATCGTCGATAGGTAATTGGACGTCATCATGTCCAGAATTATGTATGGACGCGACGCTAGCTTGCGACTGTCCTTAAAAATTTTCAGTAAGCACTTATTTCAACCGAGCGTCGTACATGTCCTTGGATCTCTTCCTACTCCTATACGTGTCAGAGTCGTGTCGGAATCCATCCCTCCAAGGTACGTAAACCCCAACACCTCGCGTGCAACTCGGGTGCTCCTTGTTTCCCAGGACCGTAGATAGTAGATCCTTCCCCCTGTCTGTTTTGAAGGAACCTTGGGAACATGCGGATGTCAATGCTTCCTACAAGAGGTCATCATGTTATTATAGACACTATTAAGTTATGGATTTATTAACAACTACATAGTTGGGACACTACCTCGTCTGCTGGGTTTGTAAAAGAGATACCGCCCGAAGACGTGGCTGATGCCCTCGCTCTTAACCAGGCTCGAGCGCGCTCATCTGAGATCTCAGCAAATGGTCTTGTAGCGCTCTCGTCCTCCGCCGCCATTGCGTGGTTTTACCCACGTACCCAGCGGTGCCGAGTTTGTGGGGGTGAGTATTTTGTGCCTGTAGAGCTTTGTGCGCCACACTTTTCTCCTGAAATTCGGCTGTCATCTTCATCTACACAAAGGCGTCCCATATATCCCGCGACAAGATATGATACTTCATGAAGGGCATCCGACCCGTGTTCACGTACTTCGTGACAAGCGTGCTCTTGAAAGTCCTACATGTGTGTCCCATCGCGAGCAACGCCTATCGTTGCACGCGTGCCTGGTCTGCTTCTGGGATAATGAATGAGTCTGAAATTTCAGTCCACAGTTGGCTTCTCTCTACATCCGTTAGAGACCCCCGACTTGGTGTGGTGATGGGGACCGTTCCTTCCAAGTACCCCGCAGATGGTACAGAATCTCGCCGCTGCTTTCTTGGCACTCAAAGGGATCCCAACGTCACTGACCTCCGTGATTGTCATTCGGCCAGCGGGTAATTTCGATATTCCTTTGTCATCTCGCTTACATACCACTTTGATCGGAGATCCAGACGCATTCGGCGACGTCGATGACGGCGGTGAAGACGGTGCATCTGCCATCTCGCTTACTTACTATCTATATAAGTTACATACGCAATGAACTAAAATTTCATGGATTGCAAGTCGATATCCATAATATTTGAACAAATATACAAACCTAATACCAAAAAAGCAATTAAGACTACTTACAAAACTGCACACACACAACTATAAATTGCACTTGACAAAGAAGTTTTACTCAGCAAACAACATCAGATATATGTAACATTTAAAAATTACAGAATCCTAAAGAATGAGCATTCACAGGAACAAATCCATTTGCAATGAACTAGCAGCAAGGTTCAATACAAACTATGTTAATATGTTTAATAAATAGTAGTTCAATTCATCGAAAATATGATTTTATCAAAAGATGGAGCTTAGGGCAGATAAAGAACACTGGTATCACAAACATTTCATTACCTGCTATAATAAAATGAATCAACTATACCAACAAGCCGTCCACACTAACTCAACGTCTTTATTTGAACCAATTGTCGTCCTATTAGATCGACTTGATTGGCAGCTAAAAAAACATATAAATAGGTACATAAGCATGCTTATAACAAATAAAAGTGGAAGAATTCAATGGGCTACTTGAACCATGCCGACGAAATGACAAAATTGCCACATCACCAACAAAAAATGCAGTCAACAATTAGAGTGGGTACAGTAACAGCTAGAGGTCAATTAAAAATTTAGAAAAAAACAATACTTATGTATTTATTTGTTCAGTTAGGCACATGGCATATTCTCTGAGAAAATGTGACCGACAGTATCACCCTTACATATATTTCTCAGTGATATGCAAGGGTGCTTTTGTGTAGTAGTAGAATGTGTCATTAGTAGTTGCAATATATGTAATAAATTGACTCCTGTTTTTGGATTTTGGTGAATGTTGTGTAAATTTGGATGTGGGGATCATACTCAGGGAAAACAAAAATAGCAAGAATCGTGTATACCAACTCGTGTGGCCATGAGCGATAGGGGCGTCGGGCGGGAGAAGGGGCGTTGGGACGCTGGCGTCGGGAGGCGGGAGTCAACAGACAGCGTCGGGGTTGGGGAGGCGGGGAGTAGCAGGGGTGTCGGCGTCGGGGAGGCGGGGAGTAGCAGGTCAGCGTCGGGGAGGAGGCTTCGGGCGCTGGGGAGGTGAAGGCAGAGTGATGAGTAAGCGTGCACAAACCCTATCGATTCCTCTTAAATAAAGGGATTTCACAGACGGTTCTATTATAGAACCGTCTGTGATAAGTCATCACAAATAGTTCCATAATAGAACCGTCTGTGGTATGAGGGTTTAGGGTTTTTGTGTTAAGTCATCACAGACGATTCCGTTATGGAACCATCGGTGATATGGCTATATCACAGACGATTCCATAAACGAACCGTCTATGATATGCCCACAAGAACCTGACAAGTCCATGTACATAACACAACTCCAAATCATTTGACTGAAATTCATTTGACTTAAAAAAATTCATATCTAATTCAACTCAACTCCAAATCAAGTGAAACCAATTTTGATACTCCACATTACAATGAAGTCCACATTGACATCAATATCAGAGATGACAAGTCCATAACACATGATAATTCCACGTTGACATCAAATTACAATGTAATAAATTCTTAATTAAAATATAGCCCTTCGTGATGATCGACGCGCATATAGCTAGCTTCTTCATTGGGTTCTTCCTAGAGCCTGATGTCGTCTCCGAAAGGAGGTAACTCATCAAATTTATTATACTCTTCCTCATCCATGACATTCTCAACTCCGACGATCTATCTTTTTCCATGAAGAACTACATGGCGATTCTTATTTGCCGAGTCCGTTACATAAAAAACTTGAAAACTTGCTTAGCGAGTACAAATGATTCGTACTTATATCCAACACGTTTGAGGTCCACAATAGTGACGCCATACTTGTCGACCTTCACGCCCTGCGGAGGTTTAACCCAATGGCATCGAAACATGGGGATCTTGAAAAGTACATAGTCGAACTCCCAGATCTCCTCTACGAACCCATAGTAGGAGTTCAACCCACGTGCCCCGACGGTATTGAGCTGCTCATGAAACGCATCTATGCGGACACCGCTGTTCTGGACTGTGCTCTACCTATCCTGAGCTAACGTATGCAATGTGTACCCATTTATGTTGTATCCTTGCCATATCACAATTGTAAATTTTGGCCCTTTTGCCAACCATAGCAGTGTATCGTCACTTGATGACCTACCTATGAATTGCACCTTTAACCATTCGTTGAACCGACGGTTATGCTATCTTATGATCCAAACCTCCGACCGGTCTGGATTCTGTTGGCGTACCACGTCTTTGTGCTCATCGATGTACGGGGACACTTGGGTCATGTGTTGCAAGACCGTCAAATGGGCTTGCGCGTACGTATCTAGATCGGGAGTGATTGCTTTCCTTCAATGGTACCGATACCCTCTAGTATCCCCTCATGACGAGATAGAGGCACACCTATCGATTCCACCTGGGCTATGTAGTCAACGCAGAACTCAATGACCTCTTCAGTTGCATAACCTTCGATGATGCTGCCCTCCGGCCGAGATCGATTCCGTACGTAGGACTTGAGAATTCCCTTGTATCTCTCGAACGGGGACATATGACGTAGGAACACAGGGTCACATATCTTTATCTCTTTCAGAAGGTGAATAATGAGATGTACCATGATATCAAAAAATGACGAAGGAAATACATCTCAAGATGACTTATAGTCGTCACCACCTCGGCTTGTGGAGCTTCTAGTCCTTCTGGATCGATGACCTTCTGAGCAATTGAGTTAAAAAAATAACACAGCCTAAAGATTGCCACTCGGAACTTGTTCGACAAGATACTCCTAATTACAACAGGAAACATTTGTGTCATCAGCACATGACAATCATGAGACTTCATACCAATTAATTTCAAATCTTACATGGAAACAAGTTTCTTAATATTGGCGGAGTAACTGGACGAAACTTTCACACCATGCAAGCTTTGACACAGTTCATTTCTCTCGGCCTTAGACAAAGTGTAGCAAGCTGGGGGAAGGTATGTTCATCCTTTATCGGTCTCTTTTGGTGCTAACTCGGTCCTTATGTTCATATCAACCAAGTCACACCGTGCGTTAACACCATCCTTTGTTTTGCCACTAATGTATAATAACAGACCAATCAAACTATCACATACATTCTTCTCCACGTACATGACGTCGATGCAGTGGTGAACTTCTAAGTGCTCCCAATAAGGCAAGTCCCAAAAAATTGATCGCTTCTTCCAGGTGTTTTTCTGACGGGTCCTTAATTTACATCCCTTCCCAGTCACAACATCGATATCCTTAACCATATCATAGACCTCTTTCCCTCTAAAAGCCCTTGGAGCTGAATCGTCCTCATTTCCGTCGAATTATTTCTTCATCTTGCGGTATGGGTGAATCCTGGGAAGGAACCTACGGTGACGCATATACACTGTTTTGCGCGAGCTGTTCAGCCATACACTCTCGGTACCATCTAAGCAGTGCGGACAGGCTTTGGCTCCTTTTGTACTGAACCCCGACAGGTTACCAATGGCAGAAAAATCTTTGATGGTGCAGAACAACATGGCGCGTAAATTGAAGTTCTCTCGTTTGTACCCCTTCTTTCCATAGTGTCACGAGATCTTCCAGCAATGGTGCTAGGTACACATCAATATCGTTCCCAGGTTGCTTCGGCCCTTGAATAAGTAGTGACATCAAAATGTATTTCCGCTTCATACACAGCCAAGGAGGAAGGTTGTAAATACATAGATTCACAGGCAAGGTGCTATGTCGGCTGCTCATGTTACCGAAAGGATTTATGCTATATGTACTCAACATTAACCTTATGTTTCTCGGTTCTGCACCGAACTCTTCGAAGCTCCGATCAAAGTTTCTCCACTCGGTAGAAATAGCAGGGTGTCTTAGCTTTCCATCCTTTTACGCTCCTCTTAGTGCCAACGCATCAATCTTGCCTCCTTTCAGTTCGCAAATAAACGCTTCAAATGTGGGATCACATGCAGATACCACAACATCTTAGCAGGAGGTCCTTGCTTCACCTTAGTAGTATTCTCACGCTTGTATCAGGATGCTTTGCACACGGGACAATTGTGGATATCGTGACGATATGTGCACGATCTCAGAATGATGAGTCAATTGGCAATGGCTTTGTTGGTTTGTAAAATCTCGCGTTTTTGGTTTTGCTTCAAGTCTGTTGTAGGACCGGAAAAGCGACTAGGGGGGGTGAATAGGCGCTTTCAAAACTTTTTCGCCTAAATCAAAAACCAACACGAACTTTACTCCTTTAGCTATGAAAGCTAAGAAGATCAGTAAGCACACAACGGAAGCCTTGTGTTGGACTTGATAAACCCCTCAACCACACGACACAAATGGAGAAAAGGACTCACCGTTCTTCACTGGCTCATGGTCCGACCGGCTACCACAGGCGGTCGGACCGACGGTCAACCAATGATCCGACCGCAAGAACTAACTAGCGGTCGGACCGGTGAATGCATTCGACCCGCAAAACCAATGGTTGAATACACGGGCGGTCGAACGCCGTTGAAGGGCGGTCGGACCCAGTAGAGTCCAAGATCGAAAAACTCCACCCAATTCCAAAACGAAATTTGATCCAACTTTTGATTCAACCAATAAAACTTGACCAAATTTCTAGCACACCTCCCTAATGATATTGGAGACCTATTTCTAGCGACGATCCGTCGATCCACTTGAGAATCGATCTCTTGAGATTTTACCAAGGAAGTGCACAAACCCTAGAAATGAGAAAATCTTGATTCAAGACTTGCTTGTGGGGGTTTGATGAACTAGATGACTCTAGGAGTAATCCCACACATCAAAGCAAGATAAAATAGGCCAAGAGACCAAGTATGAACCTTTGAATCAATGAAGCACCAAAATCATTCAAAGGAGAAGAACACAAAGGGAGCAAACGATCTTTCAATTGAGCATCACAAGATTGTTCGAGTTCACAGATGTTTACAAAGCCTCTCCACCAAGGAGGGCAAGAGCTCAACAAGGAGCACACTCCAAACCCTAGTTCTCCTCTCCTCTCCTCCAAACCCTAGAAAAAGGAAGAAGGGGGCTAAATGAATGCTTGGCATAGTTTTCCATCTCCCCCTTTCTATTTATACTAGAGAGCTAGGGTTTCCTTTTGGGTCACTTACACATGGGACCCACACACAAATAACTCTTGAAGCAATCGCTGCTTCACACGTGTAGGTTGATCGGCGGTTCTCATCGCCGCCAAGCCTCTCTTGTCAGAATCCCATCGGAACCTCCCGAGACTTCGCGATATCACACCGCTTTGATCCAACCAGCTTGTATCGAACCACCTGCTCGATCCGTCTTGCCGATTCTCGCACTGCTTGAGTCACACGACCTCATCCGGTATCCATGATCGTTCGGACCTCGGCTCTCAAGCGTAGTCGATCCACTCACCGCTGACGTCGTTGACTGCAAGCCACCGCAGACAATAGACAAACAAACCGTTTCGGAACAAGTTCTTCACAACTTGACCCACGTTAGTTCCGCAATGCAATATACATCAATAAAGCATTGAAGTTCATATAATAACACACTCAAAACAAACTCAATGCAACACTTGGCTCAACTCCAGTGATGCCGGCCCGATCGTCCCACGTGACCGGTCCGACCGATCTCATGTTGGCCGGACCGCTCCCACAACGCGGTCGGACCGGTCCAAGGACTTAGCCAAAATTCAAGCGAGAAATTCAAACCTTCTCGAAATTTCAAACGAATAGAACTTTTGATCGAGCTCTAAAATGATGGGACCACATCCAGAGACTCTCACTTGCCTACACAACCTATTTTTGGCCCACTCAAAACCCAAATTTCATTTGGCGGTCGGACCGGTCACCATGGCGGTCGGATCGCTCCACGGCGATCGACCGCCGACACCACCGGCCGACCGCTTGTGGTCCGACAAATTTTGAGCAAACCCAAAACGCGAGATTTTGCAAACCAACAACGCCATTGCCAATTGACTCATCATCCCGAGATCGTGCACATATCCTCACGATATCCACATCCGCCGCACCATAGGCGGTCGGATCGGTGGGTGGGCGGCTCGACCGCCGTGGAAGAGGTCCGACCGGCCGTGTGCTCCGGTCCGACCGGTGATGTTTAAAAGTGGTTTTTGAGCCGATCCAAAATAGGATGTGTAGGCAAGTGAGGAAGTCTCCGGATGTGGTCGCATCATTTTTGGAGTTCCTAGTTGAAAGTTATATTCATTTGAAAATTCCAGAAGGTTTCAGATTTTCAATATGAATATTTGGCTAAGTCTTTTCTGCGTTACCGCCAGTTATAGAATCGGTCCGACCGGCCTGAAATCGGTCGGACCGGCTGTGTGGCGGTCGGATCACGATCACTTGAAGGTGAGCCTTCTTGGCATTGATGTGTTTTGATTGTGTTTGATGTATGGATTTCAATGCTTTATTGTTGCATATTGCATTGTGGAACTAACGTGGGTCAAGTTGTGAAAACTTGTTCCCGAGACGATTTGTTTGTCTATTGTCAGTGTGGTGGCTTGCAGTCAACGACGCCAACGGTGAGGTGGATCGACTACGCTGGAGAGCCGAGGTCCGTAACGATCATGGATGCCGTGAGGTCGTGTGACTCAAGCATGGTGCGTAATGGGCAAGATGAATCGAACAGGTAGTTCGTGCGGTACCGTTGATCGGTATGAAGTCGTGCAAGTCTCTAGGAGGTTCCAATGGGATTCTGGACAGAGAGACTTGGCGACGTGATGAGAGCCAACATCAACCTACACGTGGTGAAGCAGCGATTGCTTCAATAGATGTGTGTGAGTGGGTCCCATGTGTGTGTGGGTCCCAAATGTGAAAACCTAGCCTCTCCTATAAATAGAAAGGAGGGTTATGTAAAACCCCTTGAAGCACTTGGAGCCCTCATTTGGAAAGCCCCTTGTTAGGGTTAGGGTTTGAGAGGAGAGGAGAGGTTTGGAGAGATTGTATGTGTGCTATTTGTTGAGCTCTTGTCCTCCTTGTTGGAGTGGCTTTGTAAGCATCTTGTGAGATCAATCAATCTTGTGATGCTTGCTTGAGAGATCAATTGTCTCCTTTGTGTTCTTCTCTTTTGGTGAATTTGGTGCTTCCTTGATTCAAGTGTTTAAGCTTGGTCTCTTGACCTATTTTATCTTATTTTGATGTGTGGGAATACTCCTAGAATCATCTAGACCATCAACCCCCACAAGCAAGTCTTGAATCAAGATTTTCGTATTTCTAGGGTTTGTGCACTTCTTTGGTAAAGCCTTGAGAGATCGTTTCTACGAAGTGGATCTGGAGGATCGTCGCTAGAATTAGGTCTCTAATATCCTTAGGGATGTGTGCTCCAAATTTGGTCAAGTTTCATTGGTTGAATCAAAAGTTGGACCAAATTTCGTTTTGGATTTGGGTGTTGTGTTTCGGTTCTGGACTAAATCGGTCGGACCGATTTTTATCGGGCGGTCGATCACAAAGATTCGATCGCCTGCTGATTCACGGTCGAATCGATTCAATCGGTCGGACCGCCTTTTAGTAGCCGGTCGACCGCCAAAGGCTGGATCGGACCGGTGAGATCAATTCTGCACTTTTGTGTCTTGTGGTTGAGGGGGTTATCGAATTCAGCACAAGGCTTCCACTGTGCGCTTACTGACCTTCTTAGCATTTATAGCTAAAGGAGTAAAGTTCGTGTTGAATTTGATTAAGGCGAAGAATTCGAGAAAGCGCCTATTCACCCCCCTAGTCGCCTTTACGGTCCTACAACAATAATGCATGTCTGCATACTCTTTACGGTAGTGGATACAATCGTTCGGATATGCATGCATTCTTTCTACTTCCATTCCCAACGGACAAAGAACTTTCTTGGCTCGGTAGGTGGTGCTGGGCAACACGTTTCCCTCCGGAAGGATGTCCGCTAGGAGACCTAACAACGCCATGAAACTCTTGTCGGGCTAACTATTGCTTGCATTTAATTTCAGCAGTTCAAGCACAGTTGACAACCTTGTGTATTCCGGCTTGCAGCCAGGGAACCAAGGTTTCCCCGAGTCCTCAATTAAACCCTCGAATTTATAAAACTCTCTCTCATTGTAGTTCCCTTCTGCATCGCGTAGCATCTGATTCAGATTGTCATCATGCAATCTATCCTCATCAAAAGCACAGTCAACATCCGGCATATCATTGACTTCCTCGGCGTTGTTGTCATTATTAACTTCCTGTATAATCTGCTCTTCACCGTGACTGGTACAAAATGTATACCCTTTTTTGAAACCCCTTCGAATCAAGTGAGCTTCGATCTGCGTTGGGTTGTTTAACATTTTTAGATTACCGCAATCAATGCATGGTCAGTACATAAATTTTATCCCCTTCTTCAACATATCCTGCTCGGCTGGTCTTCTAAAAGCAAACACGCCATTAATGTACTCTTCACTCACACGGTTCTCAACGTACATCCAGTTTCGATCCATCTACACTACGCACATAACAAATTAGTATTAAATTATATTAATAAACCGCAAGTACTCTTCCTATTAACCAAACATACTAAAATTTATTAGTGATTAACCTAGAGCAAATATAAAGGGTTACCGATCGATACCCTCAGAGCTCATGACAAATATCCCAAATTAATATCCCGCGAGATCCTCCTCCCTTTCTTCTCTCTCTTTAGCTTCCTCCTTTTCTTTTCCTCCCTGCCTCCTTCCTTCCCTTTCTTCTCCTCTCTAAGGTGGCGCAGTGGGGGAGGAGGCAGCAGGGGTGGCGGCTCAAATGGGAATGGGCGGGGGGTCTATCGGGACCAGGTATTTATAATGCCCGCATGTCACGCATTTGTTCGTAATAAAAAATGCTCAGTAATATGGTTCTATCACGAGCGGTTTCTAAATACAACAATGCTCAGGATACTTCATGACAGTTACGAAAGGAACTTTATGTGATAATCTAAGTCATCACAGCATACCGGTAGAATCGTCCGTGATGACTTAGATTATCACAGAAGGTTCCTTTTCATAACCGTCTGTGAAATATCACAGACGATTATTGTATTTAGAAACCGTCTGTGATATGTTGATACCACAGACGGTTGCGTCTTCTATAGCCTGTTTTGTAGTAGTGTCCCATGTTGATCAAATCAAACTTTCGTTATCGCATACCAGCCAAGATGTGACAAAATCATTCAAACAAATTTTTTCAGATGAAATCATGTAATTTTATTCCAAAAATGTATTATCACATGGATAGAAAAAATTTGTGGAACTGTCTGTGATTATGTGTGATGAGGCGTCTTCTATAGCCTGTTTTGTAGTAGTGTCCCATGTTGATCAAATCAAACTTTCGTTGTCGCATACCAGCCAAGATGTGACAAAATCATTCAAACAAATTTTTTCAGATGAAATCATGTAATTTCATTCCAAAAATGTATTATCACATAGATAAAAAAAATTCACAAATTTTTACATATAAAATCACGGCGCAGCACAGCCAGGAGAAAGGGTATTATCACATGTACCCCAATCAAACATGATATTATTTGATAATTTGTTGGTTTAATATCGATGACATATCCTCATCGATATCCACATCCGCCGGACCATAGGCGATCGACCGGTGGCCGAGGCGGTCGACCGCCTGGAAGAGGTCCGACCGGCCGTGTGCTCGGTCAAGCCGGTATTGCCTAAAAGTGGTTTTTGGAGCTGATCCAAAAATAGGATGTGTAGGCAAGTTAGGGGAGTCTCCTGGATGTGGTCACATCATTTTTGGAGTTCTCAGTTGAAAGTTATATTCATTTGAAAATTCCAGAAGGTTTCGGATTTTCAAGATGAATATTTGGCTAAATCTTTTCGGGCGGTCCGATCCGCCGTTATAGAATCGGTCCGACCGCCCAAATCGGTCGGGACCGGTTTGTGTGGGGCGGTCGGACCGCGATCACTGAAGGTGAGCCTTCTTGGCATTGATGTGTTTTGATTGTGTTTGATGTATGGATTTCAATGCTTTATTGTTGCATATTGCATTGTGGAACTAACGTGGGTCAAGTTGTGAAGAACTTGTTCCTGGAGACGATTTGTTTGTCTATTGCTGTGCAGGTGGCTTGCAGGTCAACGACGTCAACGGTGAGGTGGATCGGGACTACGCTTGGAGAGCTGAGGTCCAGAACGATCATGGATGCCGGGTGAGGTCGTGTGACTCAAGTATGGTGCAGAATGGGCAAGATGGATCGAACGGGTAGTTCGGTGCGGTATGGTTGGATCGTGGTCGGAAGTCGTGCAAGTCTCTAGGAGGTTCCGATGGGATTCGGACAGGAGAGACTTGGCGACGTGATGAGAGCCGCTGATCAACCTACACGTGGTGAAGCAGGCGATTGCTTCAACAGATGTGTGTGAGTGGGTCCCATGTGTGTGTGGGTCCCAAATGTGAAAACCTAGCCTCTCCTATAAATAGAAAGGAGGGTTATGTAAAACCCCTTGAAGCACTTGGAGCCCTCATTTGGAAAGCCCCTTGTTAGGGTTAGGGTTTGAGAGGAGAGGAGAGGTTTGGAGAGATTGTATGTGTGCTCTTTGTTGAGCTCTTGTCCTCCTTGTTGGAGTGGCTTTGTAAGCATCTTGTGAGATCAATCAATCTTGTGATGCTTGCTTGAGAGATCAGTTGTCTCCTTTGTGTTCTTCTCTTTTGGTGAATTTGGTGCTTCCTTGATTCAAGTGTTTAAGCTTGGTCTCTTGACCTATTTTATCTTGCTTTGATGTGTGGGAATACTCCTAGAATCATCTAGACCATCAACCCCCACAAGCAAGTCTTGAATCAAGATTTTCGTATTTCTAGGGTTTGTGCACTTCTTTGGTAAAACCTTGAGAGATCGTTTCTACGAAGTGGATCTGGAGGATCGTCGCTAGAATTAGGTCTCTAATATCCTTAGGGATGTGTGCTCCAAATTTGGTCAAGTTTCATTGGTTGAATCAAAAGTTGGACCAAATTTCGTTTTGGATTTGGGTGTTGTGTTTCGGTTCTGGATTAAATCGGTCGGACCGATTTTTATACGGCGGTCAGACCGCCAGCATTCAGACCGCCTGTTGACGGCCGGTCGAACCGATTTAAATCGGTCGGACCGCCCTTTGGTAGCCGGTCAGACCGCCAGTGCTCAGATCAGACCAGTGAGATCAATTCTGCACTTTTGTGTCTTGTGGTTGAGGGGGTTATCGAATTCAGCACAAGGCTTGCACTGTGCGCTTACTGACCTTCTTAGCTTTCATAGCTAAAGGAGTAAAGTTCGTGTTGAATTTGATTAAGGCGGAGAATTCGAGAAAACGTCTATTCACCCCCCTAGTCACCTTTACGGTCCTACAACAATAATGCATGTCTGCATACTCTTTACGGTAGTGGATACAATCGTTCGGATATGCATGCATTCTTTCTACTTCCATTCCCAATGGACAAAGAACTTTCTTGGCTCGGTAGGTGGTGCTGGGCAACACGTTTCCCTCCGGAAGGATGTCCGCTAGGAGACCTAACAACGCCATGAAACTCTTGTCGGGCCAACTATTGCTTGCATTTAATTTCAGCAGTTCAAGCACAGTTGACAACCTTGTGTATTCCGGCTTGCAGCCAGGGAACCAAGGTTTCCCCGAGTCCTCAATTAAACCCTCGAATTTATAAAACTCTCTCTCATTGTAGTTCCCTTCTGCATCGCGTAGCATCTGATTCAGATTGTCATCATGCAATCTATCCTCATCAAAAGCACAGTCAACATCCGGCATATCGTTGACTTCCTCGGCGTTGTTGTCATTATTAACTTCCTGTATAATCTGCTCTTCACCGTGACTGGTACAAAATGTATACCCTTTTTTGAAACCCCTTCGAATCAAGTGAGCTTCGATCTGCGCTGGGTTGTTTAACATTTTTAGATTACCGCAATCAATGCATGGTCAGTACATAAATTTTATCCCCTTCTTCAACATATCCTGCTCGGCTGGTCTTCTAAAAGAAAACACGACATTAATGTACTCTTCACTCACACGGTTCTCAACGTACATCCAGTTTCAATCCATCTACACTACGCACATAACAAATTAATATTAAATTATATTAATAAACCGCAAGTACTCTTCCTATTAACCAAACATACTAAAATTTATTAGTGATTAACCTAGAGCAAATATAAAGGGTTACCGATCGATACCCTCAGAGCTCATGACAAATATCCCAAATTAATATTCCGCGAGATCCTCCTCCCTTTCTTCTCTCTCTTTAGCTTCCTCCTTTTCTTTTCCTCCCTGCCTCCTTCCTTCCCTTTCTTCTCCTCTCTAAGGTGGCGCAGTGGGGGAGGAGGCAGCAGGGGTGGCGGCTCAAATGGGAATGGGCGGGGGGTCTATCGGGACCAGGTATTTATAATGCCCGCATGTCACAGACGGTTCGTAATAAAAATCGTCTGTAATATGGTTCTATCACAGACGGTTTCTAAATACAACAACCGTCTGTGATACTTCACAGACGGTTCTGAAAAGGAACTTTATGTGATAATCTAAGTCATCACAGACAGTCGGTAGAATCGTCCGTGATGACTTAGATTATCACAGAAGGTTCCTTTTCATAACCGTCTGTGAAATATCACAGACGATTATTGTATTTAGAAACCGTCTGTGATATGTTGATACCACAGACGGTTCCAAGAGAACCGTCTGTGATTATGTGTGATGAGGCGTCTTCTATAGCATGTTTTGTAGTAGTGTCCCATGTTGATCAAATCAAACTTTCGTTATCGCATACCAGCCAAGATGTGACAAAATCATTCAAACAATTTTTTTCAGATGAAATCATGTAATTTCATTCCAAAAATGTATTATCACATGGATAGAAAAAATTTGTGGAACTGTCTGTGATTATGTGTAATGAGGCGTCTTCTATAGCCTGTTTTGTAGTAGTGTCCCATGTTGATCAAATCAAACTTTCGTTGTCGCATACCAGCCAAGATGTGACAAAATCATTCAAACAAAATTTTTCAGATGAAATCATGTAATTTCATTCAAAAAATGTATTATCACATAGATAAAAAAAATTCACAAATTTTTACATATAAAATCACGGCGCAGCACAGCCAGGAGAAATGGTATTATCACATGTACCCCAATCAAACATGATATTATTTGATAATTTGTTGGTTTAATATCGATGACATTCTTTAATATTGTATTGTACCATAGGTTAGATAAACTTATTCATGAACTAACTTGATGGTAATGCTTGGCATGCAGTGATACTTCTCCAAAACTCCTAGTTGGCGTATGCCCCTAGCCTTGGTGTTTGGCTGCTTACCCAGGTGTTCCGAGGTTTTTTTTTTCTCCGTTTGTGGTGTATCCTCGTTGGAACTAGCTAGTGTTTGTATCTTTTACCTTTTTTTACTCCTGATAGTATAATGGGCAGCTCTCATGTATGTTCGTTTCAAAAAATTATCCCTTCCCATTTGCCAGCATCCTTGCTTCGGGTCATGTGTAGTCGCCGGACCGGCATCGGCAGAGGAAGGATGCGATGGCGAGGCTGGTGGTCATGGCCATCGGTGAAGGAGATGACAAGATGCTTCTTGAAAACTAGTGGAAGGCACGCGACAAAAGGCACTTCTGGAGATGAGGCTAAATGCACGGATGGTAATGCGAACGGGACAAGGATGAGTCTAAATAGGCAAAACAAAACGCATAGAGATTCAACAAACTATCGACATATTTAGTAGTTATAGCATATTGGTAATACTGTGTATTGAACTATGGACTTATTTCTGCAGTACAAAAAAGGCATGCAGGGAAGCATAGTGGCTAGTACATTGCATGAATAGCCAAGACAAACGTAGATGCCATTAAACACCATGCGTGGTGCGATCACGGGCGTGGCTGCGGATTACATAAGGTTGCCAAGTAAGCAGTGCTGTATATAAAATATAACATTTAGGTCTATCATGTTGCATGTTCCATAAGTTGGGAACACAATCGTGTACTGATTACAAAATAAGGTTGTTGATCTTGCTATCACCCTATCACCCTGTAGATCAGTAGAGCGGAGTTATGCGTTGCAGAAGCTGAATAGGTGATCTGCGGTAGAAGCATATCGGGTAGGCTTTGCTGTAGGAGAAAGGGGAAGTGAGCAAATTGGTTGACAGACTATTAACAGCGAATAGGACTGAGACTGGTAGGCGTGTGTGAGGAGGGAAAAACGATTAGGGAGGAAAAAAACAAGCATGCATAGTATACCTGTAATTTATCTGTTTTTTTAAGTGGGATGACACTTCTTCAGAGGACAAGAGGGCGATGCGTAGCCAGATGATGCATGACCGTCCTGCGCTGTGCACCTGATTAGCAACGAACGATAGTGCTTAGAAGCAGAATCAATTAAAGGATTGTTTTTATAGCTGATTACTCTGTAAAATATATTTTTGTATAGGAACGACATCTCACTATTATGACTATACATACGTAGCAGCATGCATCACATGTTCTGCCTAAGATCCGACCATGCAGATAAATTACGTACAGAAAAGGTAACTCTATATGCTGCATGAACTGAGAAGACAACTGTATTGCGTTTAGGCAATTGTTACAATTGTTTGAGCAGTTGAGACAAAAGCAAGCCTTTACAGTGCAGTGCACACACACTGTCAAAATGGGTGGTGGTACAAGCTACATCACACTCTAAAAATAAATGTAGGCTGAGCATGTAAGTATGAAAAGCATAGTATTCAATCAGAGATATTACCTAATCTGAAACTCTAGGCTACTATCCTATAGTAGACACACGATAATAATTTCAATAATTTAAATTCCATATTTGCGGGGGAAATGCTGCTACTGCTATCAGTCTGAAATAGTATGCTTTTTTTTTTGCACTCTGCAATAGCACTAGAACCTAACATGATCATACACATCAGCGCAAAAACTGAGAAGCATATTGTATTATGGTAAGGTCATTATTATAGTTGTCTTACCAGCTGATACTAAAGCATCACGCATTTAGCTTGGATACGCACTGTAAAAATGGAAGGCGGTACAAACCATATAGCACTCTAAAAATAAACGTAGTCCGAGCATTTCAATACGTGTTCTCTGAAACTGTAGACTGCTATCCTATAGTACACCAACGATAACAATCTCAATTATCTGGATCTCATATTTGGAATAATCGATGCAACTGAAATCAGCATGAAATAGTATGTACTTTTAGCACACATGCAATAGCCGTAGAACATAAGATGAATCTACACAAAAGTAGAAAACCAATATTACCTTGTTAAGCAATATCTCAGCAATTTAGCGGTAAGAACCAACCAAAGATATGTCAACGAAAGGTAACGGGATTAGAAATCATCTGTTAAGAGTTTATGAAATAGCAATACAGAATAGCTAAGAAGGAAATGTGTTTCCTGTAATACAGGATAACACACATCGCACGCGTGATCGAAACCAAAGAATTGCACTAAGAAGCAATGTGCATTATCCTCTGTATTATAACAGAAACAAGATAGTACAATTAAGACCATAAAATTTATGCGTTTCAACTCCACAAAACCTTCCCAAAACACATTGCGCGGTCCAATTCCCATGACAACCATCTGAAGGACATCTAACTATTGAAAGGAGTTGGCAGTTGACAATGCCTTTTTAATATGAAAGAATTGACATAGACGGTGCTCATGGTCTTACCCCATGTAATGCGGCAACAATAGTCTAGAGACTTGGCACTGAATCTGCACTCTCAGTTTTTGCAACAACATGTATATCTGCATTAGCACCTGCATATGAAAAAGAGCAAAGAAACACATTAATTAAATTCCCAATAGAGATATCCAAGACTTTCATACATGACAGAGAGAACATTACTTTGAAGGTAGTGATGTAAAAGATAAACCAACTCCGATAATCAAACTACACTGGCATCAATTGTGCAAAGATAAATTCCGTAGATGGACAAGCACGAGAACAACTGATTAGACGCTGGTGCAGTAAACTAGTTTATATTAATCTGTAAAAACATAAGTTGGAGATTATATATTCCATCCAAAACCCTTGAAACTCGCAAGGTCACCGAATCGCCGTGATTCCCCAACCTCCCGCCGATACAGGCCCCGGGAAAAACAGAAAGCAGTAAGGAAATCAAAATGACGCACGGCGGCCATACCAGAGCACTGCGGCGAATGGCGGCGCGAGGGTGTCAAATCCTTCAGTTGGATCTGATCTGCTTGAGAGAAGATAGAACGGGAAGAACTAGACTACGGAAGACACTAGATAATGTTTAGCGTAATCATCATCGTTTTCTCATTCCTGATGATAAGTCTTAAAAGGATTACACTGGAAAAGGCCAAAAAGGAAGATACGCTGAGAAGATATGCAGTAATTACCAAAATGACTGTTACTGTTCACCATAAAAAAGATTACAAAATGATAACAGTAAATACTAAAATAGATGTCGACCGTTGATCTTCAACGAAAGGGTATGCTGAAATCTACACCTTCCGATTCCTTTAATGCCCCTTCTTCTTCACTTGGCCTCAGTAGCTCTGCAATCGGCCATGACATTTCTCCCTCCTCAACTTGGCATTTGTCCTCAAGTGCTCTGATCAGGAAACCATTGTCTACAGGGGCGGATCCAGGATAAAATATTAGGTAGGGCGAGTCACGGTCTCACCGGTTGCGACGTGGTCACTTCGCTCCGGCGAGGCCGTACGTATCACGAGCGTCCTCCTTGCGTTTCTTTTATAAATCCACAATATGTTGTATGTAATCCATTGGAGTCCATATTCTGGAAACGACGTCTCTGGACCTGCACTTGAGGCTGTTTGTTTCATCTTGGACAGGTCACTGGTGTCTAGTGGTGAGGTTCTCCTACATGAGATCTACAATACTACAACCAGTAAATCACATTACTACAATATATTATAGCACCAATTGATCCTAAAAATTACAAATGGGCATGAAGCAATCAATCTCACATTGTCCCTGCAAGCGTGGAAGGTGGATGACGATATATCCATTAAAGAATTTTTTTCACATATGTAAGAATGTGGTTCATTGAGGCATTGTATCAAACAGGTGGTGCGCAAACTCACTTTAATAGCAGCGAGGGTGCATGATTACCGGAGCCGCTGAGTGGGAGAGCTGGAGGCTGGAGGCCAGAGCAGAGAGGGAGACCGAGAGTGGGAGAGCAGAGGTGGGAGGTTGAGCGCTGAGCGAAGAGGAGGCTTTCTTAGCCGCCACCGTCGCGCTGCTTGTCGTGAAGAAGCCAGGGGTGGCATCACCGTGGCCTTACTGGGCGGTGCGCCCACCTTGCCCTATTGCTGGAGCCACCCCTGATTATCTAATAGTTAGGGTATAGAACTCCGAAAAGGAGCTCTTGATGAAGGCTGCGTCTTCCCACGATGCATCCTCTGCGATAGGTTAACCCATTGTACTAGCCATTGTGTTACCAGAGCTCCACTCCTCGGTAATGCCCGGGTCTCCAAAACTTGTAGAGGTTCAGTCCTGATCTTTCCATCTTTTCCCACAAGCGGTAAGTCCGAACTTGGTACAGCATTAGGTCCACAATGTTTCTTAAGCTGACTAACATGGAAGACCGGATGAATCTCCACTCTTTCGGAAGTTGTATCTTGTAAGCCACCTTGCCCACCTTCTGTAGGACTCTGAATGGGCCATAAAATTTGCTAGCAAGTTTCAGTGCTTGTTTAAATCCAAAAGCTGCCAATCTATAGGGTTGCATTTTCAAATAAACCATATCACCTACTTCCAGTTGTCTTTCCACTCTATTCATATCTGCATACTTTTTCATTTGAGCTTGGGCTTGAGCCAGGTTCTCTTTCAACCGATTCAGCATCATTCTCTTATCTTCCAAGAAATCTTTAACTTCTTCACCTTCAGGGCTAGGAACTGCTACCTCATTTATGAGAGGTGGAGGAAATCCATACAACGTCTGGAACAAAGAAATCAGTAAGGAGGTGTGAAAGGTGGTATTGTACCACCATTCTGCCAGTGGTAACCATGACACCTATTTCTTAGGTTCCATGAATGCCATACAGCGCATATAAGACTCTACGCATTGATTAAA
Source organism: Hsuehochloa calcarea (assembly GCA_036346395.1). Classification (NCBI taxonomy): domain Eukaryota; kingdom Viridiplantae; phylum Streptophyta; class Magnoliopsida; order Poales; family Poaceae; genus Hsuehochloa; species Hsuehochloa calcarea. Next base: position 38,477,876 of record CM070597.1, read on the forward strand.
TCTTTCGGTCTGGCCGTCAGATTGTGGATGATACGCTGAACTGAATCTCAATTGTACTCCTACTGCCTTGAATAGCTCTTGCCACAATTTACTAGTGAAAATTCTATCTCGGTCTGACACAATAGCCGATGGAAACCCATGTAGTTTGAAAATGTTATCAATGAATGCTTGTGCAATCGAATGTACAGAGTATGGATGTGACAATGGTATGAAGTGAGCATATTTAGTAAACATGTCCACAATTACGAAGATGACATCCTTTCCCTTTGATTTAGGCATTCCTTCAATGAAATCCATGGTAATATGCGTCCAGGCCATGTCTGGAATTGGCAAGGGGTCTAGAAGTCCAGGATAATGACAGTGTTCTACCTTGTAGCGTTGGCAGATAGCGCACTCTCGAACATAAGTATGAACTTCCCTTTTCATTCCTGGCCAATAGAACAAAGCTCTTCAATCATTGATAAGTGGCTACTCGTCCTAAATGTCCCCCCACCGCAGAGTTGTGCAATGAGCTAATGAGATTTTGCCGCAGTTCCACATCCTTCCCAACATAAATTCTTCCTTTGTACCTAATTATACCTGAATGGTAAGTGTAGTGGGAATCAGGGTTGGGAGCTACTGATAATTGCTCCATTATCTCTTTGCAATGGTCATCCTTTCGATAACTACTCTCCATTGTTTCTATCCAGTGGGTACAACCATAGTGATTGCCATCACTTGGTTAATATCCTTTCTTGACAAGGCATCAGCCACCTTGTTTTCTTTTCCTCTTTTATATTCAATGACATAATCGAACTCCAATAGCCTCAATTTATGTTGGATCCCTTCTGATACTTTCTGTTCTGCCATGAATTTCAGACTCTTTTGGTCAGTCCTAATCACCAGTTGGGTTCCTAGGAAATAATGCCGCCACCTTTTTAACGCTTCAATAATAGCCATGGCTTCCCTGTCATAGGTTGATAAAGCTGCCGATCTAACCCCCAATGTTTTGCTAAAATAAGCAATGGGTCTTCCATGTTGCATCAAAACCCCTCCTATACCTATTCCACTTGCATCCGTTTCAAGAGTGAATGCTTCTGAAAAATTTGGCAAGGCCATAACTGGTGTTGTGATTAAACCTTGTTTAAGCTTCTCAAATGCTTGATCTTGCACTTCACCCTAGTCAAACCCCTCTTTCTTTAACATGTCAAATAGTGGTCGGCAAATAATTCCATAGTTGCAGACAAATCTTCTATAATACCCTGCCATTCCTAGAAAGCTTCTTAACTGTGACACATCTTTAGGTATGGGCCATTCTTTGATTGCACTTACCTTATTAGGATCAGTAGCTACTCCTCGAATGCTGATAATATGGCCTAGATACTCCACTGTATGCTGCAGCAAATCACACATTTGCTAAACTTGGCAAAGAGTTGATGTTGTCTCAAGATTTCTAGTACTGTAATTAAGTGTGATTGATGTTCTTTGTCTCCTTTACTGTATATGAGTATATCATCAAAGAACACTAATATGAACTTCCTCAAATAAGGAGCAAAAAGGTTATTCATCAATGATTGGAAGGTAGCCGGTGCATTGGTGAGTTCAAATGGCATAACCAAATATTCATAGTGTCCTAGATAAGTTATGAATGATGTTTTGCTTGTGTCCTCATTGCTCATTCTTATTTGATGATATCCGGATCTTAGATCCAGTTTGCTGAAGACTGAAGCTCCATGTAGTTCATCAAGAAGATCCTCAATAACAGGTATAGGATACTTGTTTTTAATAGTTTGGGCATTGAGTTTCTTGTAGTCTATACAGAGCCTCCAAGTCCCATCCTTTTTCTTAACTAGTATTGCTGGAGACGCATATGGGCTGGCACTAGGCCAATGATAGAAGTTTCCAATAGTTGATGTATTTGCTTCTCCATTTCATTTTTCTATTGGTGTGGAACTCTATAAGGTCTAACATTGGGTGGCTCTGCTCCTTCTTTGATGGGTATATTGTGGTCGCAACTTCTCACTGGAGGTAGTTCTTGTGGTTCTTGAAATACATCTTCAAAAGCTGCAATGATGGGTTGATAGATTAATGGTACCTTCTCCACTTCTTCTTTTCTCTTCTTAAATTGCAGTTCTATTACATAGCCCGAAATTCCTTTCGCTGCCAATTTATCCGATTCATGACACGATATTACCTTCATAGAGTCTAACAGTGAGTAATCTTTCCACATCACTTCTTTGACCCCATCTTTTGTAATAGTCAATCTTCTGGTTTTTAAGTCCAAACTAATAGGGTTGTGTTGGTATATCCAATCACATCCAAGCACAACATCATAGCCTTGCATCTTGAGAATTCTGAAAGAGTTGGCGAATTTTATCCCATTGATGCAATAACTTAGTTCTGCCACATGAGATCCAGTCAGTACAATTCCTCCTCCAGCTACTATGACTTTTGAAGAGGGTTAACCTGCACCTTACAAGAGGTTTTAAGCACAAATCTTAAGTCTATAAAGGTGTGAGTACTGCCACTATCAAGCAATGCAACCCCTCTCCTCCCCCCCCCCAGAACAACTGATAAAGTATAGGTTGAGGTTTGGGAAAACCCTTGTGCTGCCTGGATTGATATTTGCATGAGTTGTTCCCCTGAATCATGTTCAGGGGTGTGTCTTCTTTATCATGAGAAGGATTCTCATTGTCAGGTTCTGGGATCGGCCCTTCCTCGTCTCTTTGGAGGTCATGAGATTCACACTTTGGTATTGTTTACATCGATGTCCTAGAAACCATTTTCCCCCACAATACTTACATACGCCAGGAGTAAATGGAACTGCTGGTTTGGTATTCACCTCCCCTTTTACAATATTCTGGTTCACTTGGCCCTTACCCCTGTTCATATGGACATTGCCTCCTGGTTTTGCCGGTCCAGTGGTCGAGCCTTGAAAGCTTCTTTTTGCCATTGCTCCTGCCCCCTTCTCCATATCCTTTGCCATCCAGTATGCCTCACACATAACTTGTGGTTTCAAAGGTTTGAGGTAGTGTTTAATCTCATTCCTTAAACCATTCACAAAACATTTTACAAAGAAATGCTCATTCTGAATAGGAATTTCAGCCTTATACACGGCCATTAACTCTTCAAACTTATCAATATACTCAGCAATGTTCATATTATATTGCTTGACTGCATGAAAGTTCTCTAACACTTCATATCCATTGTACTGAGCAAATCTATCGCATATCATCCTACAAAAAGTTGACCAAGGTGGTGGATTCCATAGCAGACTAGTACTTCTGATCTAGTTGTCTGCCCTTCCTACCATATACATCTGAGCCAAGTCTAATTTTGCTTCATCCGGGACATTAGCCATAGCAAAATAAGTCTCTGCCTGTCTAATCCACTCCATCGGATTACTGCCATCAAATCTGGGAAAGTCTATCTTGGGTCCTTTAGCAATCGATCTGTAGAAACTGTTGACTCTATCATTGCTGGGGTTTTGGTTCCAGGATCTAGCAAAATAAGGTTCTCTAACCTGATTCAGGTTGTTAAGTGTGGGAGAATTTGGAGTAATTGGAGGTGATGCGTACTGCCCCCCAAACATTGGTGCTGCAGAATATCCAGTTGGAGGGTAAGATTGTTTTACCTCTTGATCAGCATTAAAGTTGACTCCTTGAGTACTGTTAACTGGAAGTTGGTTTAAAACTCTAGTTCTCCTCATCACTTCAAACTCCATTTCAGTTGCTGCCAGTAGATCCGCCGGAGCTCTGGTGGTGTCATCATTCCTCCTTGGAGGATTACTTATCGCCGATAGCCCTTGCAACAATAATTCCACACGATTCATTGGAGTTTGCATACTGGTAACTTGAGTTTGCAACTCGCCCAATTGTTGTTGAACAGATTCAGCTCTATTCCTTGCCTCTATTGCTTCTTGTCGCACCGCTGACAGATCTGATGATTCACCATCTTGCTTTGTCACTGTCTTCGCCATCGACTCACCAACCCAGATAACTTGGATGAATCTGTTGCCAAGAATCGACTGGCGCTTTGATACCAGTTTGTCAAATCCTTCAGTTGGATCTGATCTGCTTGAGAGAAGATAGAACGGGAAGAACTAGACTACGGAAGACACTAGATAATGTTTAGCATAATCATCATCGTTTTCTCATTCCTGATGATAAGTCTTAAAAGGATTACACTGGAAAAGGCCACAAAGGAAGATACGCTGAGAAGATACGCAGTAATTGTCAAAATGACTCTTACTGTTCACCATAAAGAAGATTACAAAATGATAACACTAAATACTAAAATAGATGTCGACCGTTGATCTTCAACGAAAGGGTATGCTGAAATCTACACCTTCCAATTCCTTTAATGCTCCTTGTTCTTCACTTGGCCTGATATCAGTAGCTCTGCATCGGCCATGACAGAGGGGACGAGCGTGGAGGTCTCTCGAACCATACGCCTCCCGCTCCACCACCACCGGCGTCCATCCAAGCCGACAACCGCCTCTACTCCGGCCGGAATGGGGGGGGGCGAGCACGGTGATCCGCCGAGCGGATAGGTGGAAGTCTATTTGAGGGAGCGCTGCGAGGAGCAGGGCGGAGGGAAGGGATGGATCGACGGCGGCGACGAGTGGGGGAGGAGAAGACGGGACGTGCGCGCGAGGAGGCGGGGTACATTCTGTAGCGGCGCTTGCGAGTCCACTGCAGGCGCTGGTGGAGGGAACAGGGTGGAGGAGAGGAAGGTGGAGGGGATTGAGGCGGGGGCTGGGGGAGGGGAGGAGCGGCGGCGGAGAAAGCGTGGAAGGAGATTTGATAGAGACCTGGAGGGGGTGAGGACGAGGAAGGATCGGATGAGCGAACGACAGAAAAGGAACGAGAAAGAGCATCGAACGGACGCGGAAGCGACGACGCGGGCAAGACTCGCAGGCAAGCGAAACACAAAAGGAATCGGACGGTTGCGAATGTAAGGAGCGCTGGATCGGACGGGGAAGAACAATCGAGAAGACGTGGTGCCTCTGCCCTCGTGTCCTTTTTCCCACCGTTGATACCGAAGGATATCGATCTTTGCGCCAACGAGCATGGCCTTTCCCTAACACAGGCGCTGTTGAGCGTATGCATTGTTAAGAAACCGGCCCAGTTGAACTCCTCATCCCGTAGTCTATAAATAGAGGGCCTCCCCCTCTCATTGTAACCCCGTATAACCGAGCGTCAAAGAAAAAAAGAAAAAAGAAAAAAAAAGGCCGTTTTGCAAAAAGGGCCTCAGTTTTTCCGTAAATTGCGCGAAAATTTTCTCAAAACTAATTTTTTTCACGTTTTAGCCCCCTGAAAATTGCAGATTCGCTGAAAATTCATATTCCAGCAGAAAAGGGCCTCGGGAATTCAAATTTTGAATCGGTTTTTGCACTTGAATCATATTTTACCTTGTTATTATTATCTCTATGCAATTTATTTACTGTATTTACTGTTTTTGATTATATGTGATTATTTACATTACTTTTAATCACTGAGAATAGCAGTAAATCATGAAAAATGCATAGAAAAATACGGAAACATTATAAGATTTTTTGCAACCATTTTATGCAAGTTACCAGCAGTAGTCTTATACACTCTTTGCATGAATATGCAGATGACTGGCATTACGAACCGGGAGTTCGAAGAGCTGGCCCAGCATGGCCACAATTATCTGACTTGGGCATCAGATGTCAAGATTGTACTTGGAGCAAAGAAGCTCAGTGCTGCTATTGGACTTGGCACCCTAAAGGATGCCGCTCCAACTGCTGAGGAGAATGATCAAGCACTTCATTTCCTCAGACGCCATCTCTGCCTAACGCTCAAGAATGAGTACATGGCAGAAAAGAACGCACTAGCCTTATGGACCGCACTGAAGAAGCGGTTTGAGAAGCTAAAGTACACCATCCTTCCTCGTGCGAGGCGAGATTGGAACCGATCGCGTTTGCCGACTACAAGACCGTGGGAGAGTACAATTCTGCATTGCACAGAATTTGTACAAGTCTTCAACTATGTGGTAAAGTAACCACAGACGAGCAGAAGATAGAAAAAAACTCTCTCTACCTTCCACCCCAACGCGGTGCAATCTGCATGCAACTATCGGCAGGATGGCTACAAGGAGTATGCCGAACTGATCGATATCATGCAAGTTGCGGAAGCTAAAGATGACGTTCTCCAAAAGAAATGCATCTCACAGCCACCTAGTAGCAAAGTTGGTCATGAAGTCAACGCAAGCAGCTACAAAGTGAGAAAGCCTCACTCAGCAGAAAGAGGTAGGAAGGGTAAGGTCATGGGTCGCAAAACCAAGCAGACTGCCCAAGCCAAGAAGGGCGGACAAAAGAAGCGCGACGAGAAGTCGTATGGTCAGTAGGACCAAACTTGCTACAAATGTGGCACTTGGGGTCATTGGTCACGTGTTTGCCATGAGTCGCTGCACGTGATCGATGCCTTCAAGGCCAAGAAGAAGGGCAAAGGACAACATGAGGCACACCTCGCCATTGCAGGCATAGAGGATCCACAATCATGGGATGCACCTATGGATGTGGACAACCCGATGGCAGCCCCCATCACACCTTCTTTGAACATCGCAGCAGCTGTAGTTGTCGGCGAGGAGCAGATGAACGTAGCGCAGATCTAGGCAGAAGTATCTTCATACTTCGCTGATTCGATCCAGTGCACGCATTGCACTTAGTTTTATAGTCATTTGCAGTTTTTGGTTGTAATAGAATAATAATTTTGCATAATGGTTGTAAGCTCTAGGAGAGCAAAGAAATAAATTCTTATTATGAGTCCCGCATGTCTTTTTCTCATATTAATAAAGGCAAATTGTGTTCTATTTTGAAGTATTTTATATGTATGGTTGCTTGCTACCATATATTAATAAATATTTTATATGTATATCAGAACACGTGTGGCGCCCTATGGAGGAAGTATGCTTAGCAGACAGCGGCACAACGAATACCATATTAAGAGAGACAAAAATTTTCCAGTCAATTAGCAAGAATGCTGGTAGTCTTACGACAATCGCAGGCAGCGGTACTTGTGTAATAGGCTCAGGAAGAGCCACAATTATACTCCCGATAGGCACAATTTTGGTCATTGAAGAATCCTTGTTGTACCCAGAATCGACTAGGACTCTCTTAAACTTTAAAGATATTCGCGCTAACGGTCTTCACGTAGAGACTGAAGAAGAGTATGGTAAGGAATACCTACTCATTACAAAGCACGAGGAAAATAAAAAAGGTATTAGAAAGACTTCCTTCATATGAATCTGAGCTATACTACACTCATATTAAGGCATCTGCAGCCTATACTGTCCTAAAAATGACTTTTAGAAGCTCTGAACTTTTCTGTCTCTGGCATGATAGATTAGGCCACCCCGGTCTTAGAATGATGGGAAATATAATTACTAATTCTCAGGGATATAATATCAATGTAAAGAATTTTTCGGATCCAGAAGATTCCGTGTGCCCTGCATGTGCCACCGGGAAAATGATTACTAGACCCTCTACTCTAAAAGTAAAGGATGAAATCCCTGCATTCCTGGACCGTATCCAGGGAGACATTTGCGGTCCTATACAACCCCTGTCAGGGCCATTTAGGTACTTTATGGTGCTCATCGATGCTTCCTCGAAATGGCCGCATGTATGCTTATTGTCTACGAGAAATCACGCTTTTGCAAAGCTGATCTTGCAGATAATTAAGATTTAGAATAATTTCCCTGATCATCATGTGAAGTCCATCAGGATAGACAACGCCGAAGAATTTACTTCAAAGGCATTTGATGATTATTGTATGACAATGGGAATTACCGTTGAGCACTCTGTACCACATGTCCACACCCAGAATGGACTAGCAGAAGCATTAATTAAAAGAATTAAATTTATTGCCTGACCGCTCTTGCAGAATTGTAATTTGCCAACTACATGTTGGGGACACGCAGTAACTCTCATCAATTTTCGACCATCAGCATATAACATCCATTCACCTATGCAACTAGCGCAAGGGTCAACACCGAAAATCTCCCATCTTCGAAGGTTTGGTTGCAAGGTTTATGTACCTATACCACCACCGCAGCGAACTGCAATGGGCCCTCTCCGAAAGTCTGGGATATACGTTGGTTATGAGACAACAACCATAATCAAGTATCTGGACCCCATGACTGGAGATTTGCATACAGCCCGCTTCACTGACAGCATATTCGATGATGATAGTTCCCGTCATTAGGGGGAAATCAACCCCTTGATGAAAAATATCGAGAACTAACGTGGCAAGCCACGGGAATCCATGCACATGACCCGCTCACTAGTGAAACAAATAGAGAAGTCCAGAAGATAATTGATTTGCAAGCATTAGCGAATCAACTGCCTGACCACTTTAGTGATTTGAAAAGTGTGACTAAGTCGCATGTGCCTGCACGCAATGCGCCAGAGAGGGTTGAAATACCAAAGAAAATTGAAGGTATCCCTAATCCCGTCCAGAGGCCTCAAAATAAAAGGACGAGAACTTCGGCCTCTCGAATCCCAATTAACCGGGGACGCCTGGTGAAAAAGGATAAGAAGGACTTGACACAGTCGATCACTGAAGTTCCTCACAACCAGAAAGGGAGCCAATTGAGACCTGGCACCGGTATAGAATCTTCAGCAAAAGACATACCAGATTTGAATATTCCCACGGAAGAAGACATCAGCATGGATGTGTGCGTACACATCGGAGCTGAAAAACTAAAGGGACTTACCCCCGCAATTGAAAACAGCGGTAAGCAAGTAGAAGCATTAGAAGTATCACCCCATGAAGAAATATCTATAAATTATGTGACCACGGGAGAATCTATGAATAGAACAACAGCCAAGGTCGATATTTATTTTGCAAAGAAAATTACCACAATCATCGATCTTGATCCAGAGCCTGCATCGCTTGCTGAATGTAAGAAAAGATCAGATTGGAAAGATTGAAAGAAGGCAATAGAAGCAGAATTAATATATCTGAATAAAAGAGAGGTGTTTGGGCCTGTAAGCCGCACGCCTCCCCATGTGCACCCAGTAGGGTATAAGTGGGTATTTGTTCAAAAGAGAAATAGAAATAATGAAGTTGTAAGACATAAAGCAGGGCTTGTTGCACAAGGTTTCACCCAACGACCAGGAGTCGATTATGAAGAAACTTATTCTCCGGTCATGGGCGAAACTACCTTTAGGTATTTAATCTCAATAGCAGTAAACTTGAATTTGGAAATAAAATTGATGGATATGGTAACTGCATACCTTCATGGGAACTTGGATTCGGACATTTACATGAAGGTACCAGAAGGTATCCCTGTCCCGAACCAAGACAGAGCAAATAGAAATATGTACAGTGTGCAACTTAGAAAGTCGTTGTATGGACTGAAGCAATCAGGCAGAATATGGTATAATCGTTTAAGCGACTTTCTCTGCAAGAAAGACTACACGAACAATGAGGATTGTCCCTGTGTTTTTATACGACGATCCCAGGATGGATTCTGTATAATCTCAGTATATGTAGATGATCTGAATATCATCGGGACCATAGAAGATATTAAGAAAGCAAGCTCTTAGCTGGAGTCAGAATTCGAAATGAAAGATTTGGGTAAAACCAAATATTGCCTAGTCCTGTAGCTTGAGCATACCCCTGAAGGGATTCTAATACATCAGTCAACCTACACTTAGAAAGTGTTGGAAAGGTTCGGCTTTGAAAGGGCATATCCTTCGAAAGTGCCAATGGTCGGAAGATTCTTACAGTAAGACAAGGACCCATACAGACCTAAAGAAGAGGTGGAGGAAGTCCTGGGACCGGAATTCCCATACCTGAGTGCAGTAGGAGCACTTATGTATCTAGCAAACTGTACTAGACCGGACATTACGTTTGTAGTAAACTTATTAGCAAGGTACAGTGCAGAACCTACCAAAAGGCATTGGCAGGGAATAAAAGACGTCTTCCGATACCTCCAAGGAAGAAAAGATCTTGGTCTATTCTACAGAAAGAACCAAGACCTTACCATGATTGGCTACGCAGATGCTGGGTACCTGTTAAACCCGCACACAGCTAAGTCGCAAACTGGCTATGTATTCATGTGTGGTGGAACTGCAGTTTTATGAAAATTGTCTAAGCAAAGTCTTGTATCTACTTCGACGAACCACTCAGAAATCATAGCACTATACGAAGCCTCACGGGAATGTTCTTGGCTTCGACGGATGATTCACCACATCCAACAGTCATGTAGATTGGATACCGCGCAAACCCCCACCATTATCTATGAAGATAATGCAGCTTGTGTCGCACAAGTGCAGATAGGTTTGAAGAGTCCCCTTACAAAGCATATCAATCCCAAGTTCTTCTATGCTCACGAAATGCAAAAGATGGAAGAAATTAAGGTACTGCATACTAAGTCATGTGAAAATCTTGCAGATTTATTCACTAAGTCACTTCCAACGTCTAGTTTTGAAAGATGCATACGTGGAATTGGAATGATAAGACTTAGACAAGTGCAGAATTTAGGGGGAGAATCTTCACGAACTCATTATTGAATCTTGATCACGAAGATCAAGTACCCAAAGAATAAATCCTAGAGATTAAATGAAGCAGGGTGGATTGTACTCTTTTTCCCTTGACGAGTTTTCCTGAAGTTTCTCGGCTAAGGTTTTTAATGAGGCAATTCAACACAACCTGTAACGCATGACATGTACTCTTTCTCCAAAATTTTTCCACTGGGTTTTTATGGAATTTTGACGAGACATGAACATGTTGGATGAGTGTCCAAGGGGGAGTGTTAAGAAACCGGGCCCAGGACTCCGAGAGTCCCGCCCAACTGAACTCCTCATCCGTTGTCTATAAATAGAGAGCCTCCTCTCATCAGAACTCGATTATTCAAGCAATAAAGCGAAGTCCAAGTCCTCTCATTTGAAAAGTGTGACCAAGTCGCATGTGCCTGCACGCAATGCGTCGGAGAGGGTTGAAATACCAAAGAAATTGAAGGTATCCCTAATCCCGTCCAGAGGCCTCAGAATAAAAGGAGGAGAACTTAGGCCCATCGAATCCCAAGTAATCGGGGACGTCTGGCGAAAAAGGATAAGAAGGACTTGACATAGCCGATCACTGAAGTTCCCCACAACCAGAAAGGGAGCCAATTGAGACCTGGCACCGGTATAGAACCTTCAGCAAAAGGCATACCAGATTTGAATATTCCCACGGAAGGAGACATCAGCATGGATGTGTGCGTACACATCGGAGCTGAAAAACTAAAGGGACTTGCCCCCACAATTGAAAGCAGCAGTAAGCAAGTAGAAGCATTAGAAGTATCACCCCATGAAGAAATAGCTATAAATTATGTGACCACAGGAGAATCTATGAATAGAACAACAGCCAAGGTCGATATTTATTTTGCAAAGAAAATTACCACAATCATTGATCTTGATCCAGAGCCTGCATCGCTCGCTGAATGTAAGAAAAGATCAGATTGGAAAGATTGGAAGAATGCAATAGAAGCAGAATTAATATATCTGAATAAAAGAGAGGTGTTTGGGCATGTAAGCCGCACGCCTCCCCATGTGCACCCAGTAGGGCACAAGTGGGTATTTGTTCGAAAAAGAAATGAAAATAATAAAGTTGTAAGACATAAAACAAGGCTTGTTGCACAAGGTTTCACCCAACGACCAGGAGTCGATTATGAAGAAACTTATTCCCCGGTCATGGGCGGAACTACCTTTAGATATTTAATCTCAATGGCAGTAAACTTGAATTTGTAAATGAAATTGATGGATGTGGTAACTGCATACCTTTATGGGAACTTGGATTCAGACATTTACATGAAGGTATCAGAAGGTATCCCTGTCCCGAACCAAGACAGAGCAATTAGAAATCTGTACAGTGTGCAACTTAGAAAGTCGTTGTATGGACTGAAGCAATCAGACAGAATGTGGTATAATCGTTTAAACGACTTTCTCCGCAAGAAAGGCTACACAAACAATGAGGATTGTCCCTGTGTTTTTATACGGCGATCCCAGGATGGATTCTGTATAATCTCAGTATATGTAGATGATCTGAATATCATCGGGACCATAGAAGATATTAAGAAAGCAAGCTCTTACCTAGAGTCAGAATTCGAAATGAAAGACTTGGGTAAAACCAAATACTGCCTAGGCCTGTAGCTTGAGCATACCCCTGAAGGGATTCTAGTACATCAGTCAACCTACACTCAGAAAGTGTTGGAAAGGTTCGGCTTTGAAAAGACATATCCTTCGAAAGTGTCGATGGTCGGAAGATTCTTACAGCAAGACAAGGACCCATACAGACATAAAGAAGAGGTGAAGGAAGTTCTGGGACCGGAATTCCCATACCTGAGTGCAGTAGGAGCACTCACGTATCTAGCAAATTGTACTAGACCGGACATTGCATTTGCAGTAAACCTATTAGCAAGGTACAGTGCAGAACCTACCGAAAGGCATTGGCAGGGAATAAAAGACGTCTTCCGATACCTCCAAGGAAGCAAAGATCTTGGTCTATTCTACAGAAAGAACCAAGACCTTACCATGATTGGCTACGCAGATGCTGGATACCTGTTAGACCCGCACACAACTAAGTCGCAAACAAGCTATGTATTCCTGTGTGGTGGAACTGCAGTTTCATGGAAATTGTCTAAGCAAAGTCTTGTATCTACTTCGACGAACCACTCAGAAATCATAGCACTATATGAAGCCTCACGGGAATGTTCTTGGCTTCGACGGATGATTCACCACATCCAGCAGTCATGTGAATTGGATACCGCGCAAACCCCCACCATTATCTATGAAGATAATGCAGCTTATGTCGCACAAGTGCAGATGGGTTATGCGAAGAGTCCCCTTACAAAGCATATCAATCCCAAGTTCTTCTATGCTCACGAAATGCAAAAGATGGACGAAATTAAGGTACTGCATACTAAATCATGTGAAAATCTTGCAGATTTATTCACTAAGTCACTTCCAGCGTCTAGTTTTGAAAGATGCATACGTGGAATTGGAATGATAAGACTTAGACAAGTGCAGAATTCAGGGGGAGAATCTTCACGAACTCATTATTGAATCTTGATCACGAAGATCAAGTACCCAAAGAATAAATCCTGGAGATTAAATGAAGTCAGGTGGATTGTACTCTTTTTCCCTCGACGAGTTTTCCCAAGTTTCTCGCTAAGGTTTTAATGAGGCAATTGCAACACAAACATAACGCATGACATGTACTCTTTCTCTAAATTTTTCCCACTAGGTTTTTATGGAGTTTTAACGAGACATAAACATGTTGGATGAGTGTCCAAGGGGGAGTATTAAGAAACCGGGCCCAGGACTCCCAGTTGAACTCCTCATCCCGTTGTCTATAAATAGAGGGTCTCCCCCTCTCATTGTAACCCTGATTATTCCGAAGCAATAAAGCGAAGTCTGAAGTCCTCTCATATATTTGTGTTCAATCTACTGTTGTGTTCTTGTGTTCTTCATTCGTTCTTACGATTCTGATCATTGTATACGAGGTACCCATTCGGACTGGAATCTCCAGTGACGGTCTCCGGAGTCCTAGCCCAGTTGAACTCCTCATCCCGTTGTCTATAAATAGAGGTCTCCCTCTCATTTAGAACTCGATTATTCAAGCAATAAAGTGAAGTCTGAAGTCCTCTCATATCTCTGTGTTCAATCTACTGTTGTGTTCTTCATTCGTTCTTACGATTCTGATCATTATATACGAGATACACATTCATACTGGAATCTCCAGTAACGGTTACTCAACATGCATATCTCTACTCTAAAAAATAGAGGAGCATATCGGTGAGCCTATAATGGCATGATCAATAGCAGTGCAACTACCTAAAAGGCCCAACACACATACTAAAAATTATCTTCCCTCTCATGTGTCATCGACTAGTTTATGGGCCACATTTGCTCGGGAAAAGGTTTAATATGATGATTTTTTGGTTGTTTTGGATTGGATCCATTTTTTTATGGACACATGCAGACTACGTGGGATCCACTTATTATATAAAAAAAGATCTGCCATTTTTTTTTGGGCCTCAGAAAATGAAGTGACATATTGAGTGGAGTTGTGAAGACAAGACTAAACATTTATGATGTCACTGATATTTAGGGGAAGGGAGGATTCATCACATCGATATTCCCCATATCTTGTGCTAGAGTATCAGAAGCGATTTTTATTTCTGAGAGGGTACCAGAAGCAATATTAACGGATTAGTGATGTAAAAAAAAACATGATTGCAACAGCAACACCTAGCTTATAGAACAACCGCTGAGCAGTGATACCTTTCACGAATACTGTGATGCAGAGGAGAGCGAAGATAACGAATTCGACCAACATGTATATATTTAAATCGCCCGTGCAACGACTTGGAACCTGGATGATCAAGTTTCCTTTCCCTCAAAGAAAACAGGCAGATTCGAAGCATTCAGAACCCACCACAATCTGCACGCCACGTCTGCATTCACGACGCACTCAAGAAGAAGAGTATGCAAAGAGACAGAAAAATCACTTTCTTCTCAGCTCAATTATTGTGGCCATCAGGCCTCAGCCTTATCTCCAGCCTATCATAAGTTAACCTATCCTATCAATCACCACACCAAGTCATACTCATACGCGCGGACGGAGACAGCAACGGCTAGCCGGAGCCATGGCGTGGCTCCCACCTGTGCTTCATAAAAATTAAAATCCCTTTCACATTGTGTAAAATAAAACACTAGGAACACAATCATATTTTTTTTAGACATACTTCTTTTGATATACAAATATAAAAATATTTACAAAATATACTAAAATTATAGACTCTCTTACAATTTTTTTTTGTAGTTCGCATTTGAGTATCTTATAATTATAATTAGTATATGAGTATACCAAATTCTTTTAAGTGGTATATCAGATATGAGAGTAACTACACCCGAAAGTAAAAAGTATTATATATATATATATATATATATATATATATATATATATATATATATATATATATATATATCATAAATGTTACTATTAAAGGCCATGTGTTAACTATTTAATCAATATTAACATGTACTTATACACAAAGGATCGATCATTCCTCTTGTATTCCGAAGAAGAACAACTAGTAGCAATTTTTTTTGAATTATGTTTACCTATAACAATCCCAAATACTCGACATAAGAAAAGCAGCACCATAAGACAGTAAACAAGTATAGTAAACTGAACAAGTATACAACTCCCTCTTGCTACATCTTTTTTTTCATTTCTTCTACATAGAAACTCTTCAAACCAGAGATGGATTTCGTAGCCCATATCCATACCTATTTACTCGATTACCTATAGGTAAAAACCATAATAGCGGTGGATATATTCCTATTTCGTAACCCATAATCTCTGATGTGGGTATAGACGAAAACTCTCTGAACCATGAATACAAATATGGGTACAAACAGACCCGCCCACCCGATTCCAAGACTAGTAGTACAGGTACACTGTTTCTTCTAGAAGCGTTGTACCCGGCCACAAGTGAGCCTAGTGGCTGCGGGAATCTTTGCGTTTCTGACCAATTAGAAGCTTCCGTACCCCCGTCCGAACAGCCGGAGGCCGCTCCGGCCGCAAGAGTCGGAGACTTCCAGCTCCCACCTCGACGAGCCCGCTCCGCGACGCACGCGTTACTCGGGGGCGGACGGCGGTCACCAGCACTGGTCGGTCTCCCACGTCCGGCGGCGGTACCCGGGGAAGGACGGCGAGCGGCCGAGCGCCGGCGCGCGGCGGCGTCCGACAGCGGAGAGGAGCAGGCGGCGGTCGTAGTCGGCACGCTTATCGGGGTCTGAGAGCGTGCAGTAGGCGGCGTGGACGTGGATGAAGTCCTCGGCGGAGGCGGCGGGGTGCGGCGACGCGTCCGGGTGGACGGAGCGGGCCAGGCGGCGGTACGCGGCCTTGATCTCTCGGGCGCTGGCGCCCGCGTGGAGGCCGAGGACGTCGTAGAAGGAGGCGGTGGCGTATTCCGGCGCCGCGACGGCCACAGCGGAGCCGGAGGCCGAGGCGGACGGGGAGAAGGAGGCCGAGAGGGGCGGCGGCGCGGGGAGGCGCGGGGACGGGGGCGGTGACGGGTGCGTGGGCGAGGCGGCGGGTCGGAAGGAGAGGAAGCTGGAGGAGAGGGCGGGGCGTGGGGAGATCATGGAGGATTTCGTGCCTTGGTGGGATGGGGAGGTTCCGTGCGGACCTGATATCGGGTTCAGATGTGAGATGTGTAGTGGAGCGAAGGTTTTGAGGGGGATTGGCCATTTTGTAACGCTTGCCGACGTCTTTTATTTTTGCTCGCTTCGCTGTCCTCTGCACGTGCCTGTGGGGTGCGTGTTAGTCAACCGTTCTTGTGGGCTGCTCTTATTCGCTGCACGGCAACTCGGGTGTTTTTTAGGGGCCGCCGGCTGCAGCTCCGGTTCACTGGTTGACTTTGCTTGATCTTTTCTGCAATCGAGAATTCGATATTAGGCAACGCGAATCTCAACTCCGGAACCACGAAGGATTATATTTCAAGCAGAATTTTTTTTAACCAGTCTGGTTTACGAATATGATGTATGAGGACATTGGAATTAGTTAGAAAGAACCACCGTTTTCATTCGACATTACCAATTATTCAATGACAATCCTTTTTAGACCACTATCAACCGATGATCAATTCTACTCCGTATAACATAATGGTTATCCTTTTTTAACGGTGACGAGGATATAATAATCATCAATTAATTAATCTGTTTATCTGTAATTGTTATTATAGATATCATTATCCTCGCGATAGTTTTGAGTATACCCCTTATCGTTCATAAGAGAGAAGTTTGAGATAATCAGTTGTAAACCATCTTACGACCATCCCCTATGATCGTAAGATGTTCTACGACTATATCATGGCCGTAAGTCTTTCTACGATCACATTATGGTCGTAAGCTTTTCTACAAGCACTCTATGATCGTAAGTCTTTCTACGACCAAGTTGGTCAAGACCACCCTATAATCGATAAAGCCTACAGATATATGGGTCTAATCGATTAAGGACTCTTATACACTGTGTTCAATACATAGAGCAACCAGTATACGCAGTTATTCTCTGGAATAACTTCTTGTATTGCGCTTCTATCTCTGACGATAACTGTCATGCGACGTGGGGTGTTATATCCCTGACAGTAACCTCTATCAACGTGCGTATTTTCTCAAGTGTTAAAGCGCCTCTTGGTCTTGAGTATCTGCCACCCCTTCATGTGCTATATAAAAGGCAAAAGTCTGTGGACATTGGGGCAGATTGGGAGGAGACATCTAGTGTTAGCTTTCTTCCTGATTGTAAAGAGCATAAGTCAATACATCTACACAGGAGTAGTGTTACTATTCTTTGATGAGAAGGTCTGAATCTATCTAAATCCCAGATACAACACCAGGTTTGCTTAAAACTTTGAAATACATCTTGGGGAATCGAAGAACATAATAAAGAATATGAGCTGCGGCCGTTCGACAGACGACGTCCTACAAACTGGGCATCAAGTGGGGGACCATGCTCACCTGCCAGGTCATCACGACCCAGCGAGACCGGTCGGCGTCGTAGCGCTCCACGTCGATCATCCGCGGGCTAGATCGGCTGGGAGATAAGTTACGTACAAATCTACATTCTGTTTTTGGTTGTCTTACGTTATGCTAACATTATGTCGTTCTCCCGTCGCAGGTCTATCGGGATGCAACACTTCTACCGTTCGCACCCCGTGCATAGACCAGCGCTCCCCCTCGGTCATCTGCACTGCACATTCGGGCGGCACAATATTCTCAGTTTATGTCTATGCTATTTTATTTTGACTTGCATCGTTTCGTCTTGCAGCTTTCCGTTGACCGTGGGGCTGACGGTCATTCGTCCAGTGACAAGGATACGTGACTCCCAATTCCTACAATGCAGCAGTACACGGGGTTTGTAGCGTATGTCGGGTTTGGACCGTCCACGGGGTTTGGAGCGTATGCAGAGCAAAACTCCTCTGGGTTAGCTGGCACACCGGGCGTTCAAGGCCAGAGCTTCTCCGCACGGCCGGAGTTGCAGACATCGTACGTTGGGGCGAACAATTCAGGAGTGCATTTATTCCGTCCCTCGTTCATGACTTCATTGCATGTGGCCTCCAATTTGGCATGTCTCAGCAGGACAACATCAACGCTTACCAGACTCAGATTCCTCCAAGTCAGCTTGTTAGTGCACCTTTGCTAACTCAACAGATACAACAGTCTCCATAACCCTCTGATCCGACAGACGCTCTCCGGACCGGCTGACGTATCCCACGAAAAATGCTCGACGCAAAACAAGGATGCAGACGCGGTGAGCAGAGAGCAGTGGCTCGGACGAGTGAGCCATATTGTATCCCGTGTATCCCGATCAAATAGGATAATCTTTGTTAATTTATCAGTTTATATGGATGATATTCTTTAACACTATATTGCACCACATGCTATATTATATATTAATTAAGTTGTCTCTATCTATCTTTACTCTGTGTCTCGAGCTGGAGAAGGTGGCTACATGACTATTTAATCCCTGGTTGCTAACTATTTAATGTAATTTGCGGTTGCTAACGAATTAATTTGTTAGATATTTAATTGGCTAACATCTCACGCCTAATCTAGATTAATTTTTGCGGTATTGTATTTTCATGTCTATTTTTCATAACTTGCAACATGTTTTATTCTATGACCCACTGAATCAGTTAAGACAGCCACAAGAACCAACCAAAAATACTTCATCACCAAACTCACAAGCGCTCACTGCTCAACAAATTTTTGTGGATGCTAATTAATTTGCGCCGACAAAGATTTAATCCCCTCTTACCCCTGTAGTGGTAAGATGGAGTACCGTGTGAATGCAAAGCACGACCAATCTCTTGCATGCATGCACATGCATATATACAAAGACACAGTCGAGGGGACGAATTAGAGGGTTGCGGGAATCTGGATAAGAAGGGCATGATTTGCAACTTTCCATTTACTACTATCTTCAACCAAACAAACTCAACAACAGTGTACTTAACTTGTAATTAAGCATATCCGTGTTACTATTACAAAAAAGCTAATACTAGATGTCTCATCACAGACGGATGATCAAAACCGTCAGTATTAAATACAATCACAGACGGTTTTGGTTTAACAACCGTCAGTATTCTTGGTCATGCTAAAATCAGATGCGAAGAGCTAATATCACGCATTTACGAAATAAGAATCGCGTAATATTACTAGATATCACATACGATTTTTTCTTAAAACTATATATGATGTTCAACCATATTATATTCAGACTCTAAGGTACTTTGCCCGCGCCCTCACTCAAACGATTAAGTTTCTCTAACTCTCCCTCCTCCCTCGAGCCCATCGCCGCCATCCTCGACGCCGCCTCCTCGAGCCTAGCACACCTCCTCCCCCGAGCCCGCCGCCTCCTCCTTGAGCACGAGTCGCTGCCTCCCCGAACCCAGCACCCCTCCTCCCCCGAGCCTGCCTCCTCCCATCCTCTGAGGACGCTACGGAGCACATGCAGACGTAGCACGACACGAGACGACGAATCACACGGACATCATGTCCAGCCAGTGACAGTGTGAACGACCCTTTAGATTTGCTATTTCGTTGCGATAAACATTACTTCCGTAATAACACATCAAAAACGTAATATTCACGGCAAAAATTCCCGTGCCCCCTATCTGATTTAAATGCGGGTCAAACACCTTCAACGTGGTTAACGGATACCTTTCGTCAGTTATAACATCGGTGCCGTCGTCAGTGGGAGCTGTCGCTCGTCCGACGGATTCTGAGAACGGGGAACACAAATTGCGTATAGCCAAAGCCAAACCACGGAGGCGCACAAGGCAGCCGAGGAGTTTTGTGAGCGACATTGATATACGAAGGTTGAAACGAGCGAATTCATCGAGCTGTAAGCGGCGGTAGCTTCAATTGGGGATTTTTTGGCCGGAACTAAATTGGGTATTTTTCTTCTTCATGGTAGTGAGATTGCTGATTCCGTTTCTTCGGTTGGTAGATTTGTTGTGCCAGTACGTGCATATTATCCAGCCTTTGAATCATTGTAAGCTCCAAATTCTCGTAGGAAACAAGGTTCATTGTGCTGAAAGCCGTTGCCGCCACCGCCACCGCCGATGACGTTGGCTGCCGCCGCTGGCCGGCGACTTCGGCGCCATGGACGCATCTGCTGGGATCTGCTTCGAACCATCCTTCTCAAGTGTTTCGTGGGAGCATGTGGGGGGAGAGAATGTGTGGGACCAACAAATAAAAATCAGACCGGCCCGTTGATGTATCCAGAGCACGGATGGGCATAGCCGCACAGGGAGAAGGGAACAGGTAAGCCCGTCCGATCTGAGCCGCCAGTTTGTTCAGCCAGAGTCTCAGAGATAGCGCGACGTACCCCACTACTCCGTTCCGTTCCGTTCCAGCCTTCCAGGCCAGTTTGTTCGCCTCCATCTCAGCACGCCGTGGAGCTGGGTTCTGTCGCCCGGGGTGGGGACTCGGCAGTCGGCACGAGTCCGCTCGAGATAAACCGTTCGTTGGTTAGGTCCCTATCCAGATCCGGTACGCATCCCGCAGGCCGTAACCGCGCACCTAACCAGCCGCCGCCGGGGCAAGAGGATGCTCTCGTTGCGGCCGCACCATACTATCCCGCCCCCACCGCGGCGGAGACGGGGCCGCCTGGATGGAGTCGCCGCGCCGCAGTGTGTTAGCGCCGCGGTACCTGCGGCCGCTCCGGAGGCCGTTGCGCTTGCGCGGCCGGCGAGCCTCTCCTTTCCGATACTGGTATGCTGGCTGTATCTACCACGCCACTGACCTGTTCGACGAAATGCTGCTGCGGTCGCTTGTCTTTAGTTATGGGCAATCACAAGTTTACTAGTTACTACAGTAGGCAATTTTTCATAGATGGGCTTATCATAAGTCACTTATCTTTCAGCTTTTTGGCTACTTGATGCACATTGCGGTAACAGACATGGCCAACTATGAATTTGAGTTTCCTTTATTATTATTATTATTAATTTTTTTTACTGGAATTTGAGTTACCTTGCACAAGGGAGGCTCATTTGGCGTCACACTTGCCGTTGTATTTCACATGAAGCCAACCAAATAGCAGTGCAAAATGTCCCTAGAATTTTATCTGTTTTTTTCCTCAAGGACAATCCTGCTCAACAATATCTTACGCTTATAATGACTTATCTAGGTCTTTGGGAGGATGACCGTGGAAGAATTTGTTGCAATTATTAAAAAACAGAGCCGCCAAAAAGAAAAAGAAGAAGTTGGACAGGCCTAACTATAGTTGATAACTTTTCTGATAGATTATGCTCATGTGTAATTCCTTAAAGGGTGAAGGGTGGCCAACTTGGTTAATATTTTACATCAGACAGTTTGTATTCACTTTTTCTTCAACGAAAGAACATCATGCTTTAGGAGGGGAAAGAAAATATTTTGATCTCAACAACCTTTTTTTAATCCAAACGCTTTATATTAAGAATGCTCAACGGTAGGCCAATTTGCCAATTCCCTACTTGTATATATCAAGATTGCCACACGCACAGCTAATAACAGTGATTACAGGTCCAATACAACCATTCTGGCTGGATAAGCAAAGAGAATAGAGATTACCGATGTTAGATATGTATATAGCCTAGGGTGTTCTTTGCATATTGACAACCTTGTACATGTTATATATTGGCCTTTTGGTCCATTGGAATAAATAAAAAGTCTCCTTCCAACATGGTATCAGCGCAAGGTTAGGGTCGAGTTTGCTGCCGTTGCCGCCGGCCACGGCCGCCATCGCCGCCGCTACTCCTCGTGCTCCTTCTCTTGCCATCCCCGTTGCTTTGCTTTCGCCCGAGCGGTTGCTCTGCTCCCGAGCCATCCTCACGCTGCGCCTCTCCCGAGCCGTTGCCTCCCGATCCGGCCGCCGCCACCGCCGCCTGATTCGGCGCCCCGACCGCCGCCGCCGCAGCCTCCTCCTGCACCGACGTCCTCCAGCTTCAGGTCGTTGCTCACCATGGCCGCTGCTCGCGCTACAAGCACGCAGCGTCTAGGTGGACCGCCGTAACGCGGCTGCGCCACCGCCACGGCTCAAACCACTGAAGCAAGCAAAGCTCTATTTTTGTTTTGCTTCGGTGGAGTCGCTGGCTTCAACTTCACACTGGCTTCATCGATCTAAGTAGAGCCGGCGGCTTCGACTTCGCTCCAGCTCCAATGAACTACTTGGAGCCAGCAACTTCGGCTTTACTCCAGCTCCCTGATCTACGTGGAGCCGGTGGTTTCGGCTTCACTCCGGCTTCTCGATCTACGTGGAGCCGGCGGTTTCATCTTCGGCTTCACCTCGGCTCCGGCTTCCCTGGCCTCTTTCCGACTTTTGGCTTATCTTCGGCTCCTGATCCAGTTGGAGCCCCTGCTTGTGGGTTCCGCTCCTGAGCACACCGACTCCGGCCCGGATCTTATCAAGTCATCACTGATGGCTTCTACTGGAGGCTCATTCGCCATCCCGCTCCCTAGTTTGGTTTGACACGACGAACTTTCGGGAGTCAGTTGTTCACCTGAGGATTCACCTCAATAGCCAGCGTTTCTGGGGTCATCTCACCGGTGAGCACCCCTGTTCGCCTCGCCCTACACCGCCAGTTATGCCCGCTCTCCCCATCAGCGGATCAGCGGCTCAGAGGCCGTCAATGCCGTGACCGAGGAGACCCTAGAGCTCTACTCACCGAGTTGCATCGCCTACGAGCAATGGCGAGATCTTGAGGCTTGTGCTACCGCCATCCTGGTGGGTAGCATGCTCGTGGCCATCTCTATGGATATGGCGGAGCTGCCGACGACACAGTTTATGTGGGAGCGCCTCCGAGCTCACTATCAGCCAACGAGTGATGCTATGTACCTCTCAGTTGTGCACCAAACGTATTTTCTTCAGCAACTCGATGCCACCGTCGATGACTTCTACCAGCAGATGTCTGAGGTGTGGCGTCCAAGGTTCAAGAAAGCGCTAGGTGCTAGTCGGGCGGTGGCTCGGCGCCTAGCACCTAGGCGGACTAGGCGCGCCTAGCACCTAGTCGGAGGCGGCAGTGCAGAGCAGCCGCCAGCGAGTTAAGCGAAGCGGTATGTCGGCGGCGAGAAAGTTGGAAGGCGCATAAGATCCCAAAGTCCAAGTTGTCCATTGCACATGCCAAAAGGTGGGCAAAGAAGCACCAACTGTAGAAAAATATAAAACGTTGTGGCTGCACATTCTCCAACCACTGCAAGCCCCACATCTCTCTGGTCCTCTCTCTTTTCTACACGTCTTCCAAGACCAGAGCTTCCCTTTCCTCTCACTTCTTCCTCGCACGAAGACATCCTTCCTTCTCCATCCCCCAGCCCCGCGGGTCGCATCGGCAGTGGCGAGCAATGGTAGCGGCGGCTAGGCGACATCAACGAGCGTGATGGCAGCGGCGAACGATAAGCGGTGGCGGCCGGCGGCAATGACTCGGTGGCGGTGACGACTGCTAGGTTAGCTCGGTCCTCTCTTCCTCATCCATCTCCTCTCCCTCAAGTCGCCTCTCCTCATGCCCTCGCTTAGAGCCGCCACGCCTAAGGACCGACTTTGATCCGCTTAGCCGGCCCAAGGCAAGACTTCGCTAGCCCGCCGCCGGGAGAAATCGCGCAAAGAACTCCCTCGCGATTGCCTGGCGGTTCCTATTCAGCGCTGAGTCGACTTCTTGAACCTTGCCGGTGTTAGCTTGACTCTTTGGGGTGGATGTTTGTTTGAACCTATCCTCACTGTGTGTGTCTCGCGCCACGCAGAGGCTCACCGCCTCTACGACTTCTGACGTGTCTCGGCCGAGTTCGAGATGCGTGCTCAGCTCCTAACTCGCCACCCACACCGGAGCTTGGCGAGGCCTCACGTGTGCGTCGCGAGGAGACTCCACCGTGGAGCGGCTCGATGCAGTTGTCTTGTCTACTTCATCACCTACCTTTGCTCGCTTTTCAAGACCGATGTGATCCTCCCCAGCTCCTCCGGTGGTTGCCGCCTCTACTGCGGGACTCCATTGCACCTACTTCCAGCGTGATGGCCAAAGGTATCGGGACGCCAAGCGGAGGAGGGACTAGGGTCGCTGTGGGTACCAAGGGCTCGAGGTTCCTCCAACTCGAGAGCTAGCACCTCTCGCCAGGCTCCTCCGCGACGCCACATAGCGCTCTTCTCACCGCTCTCACCGCCAAGATCGGCTCGTTCTCGCTCCTTGGTTCTCGCTTTTCCGCTCTTGCTTCTCGCCAGCCTTCCTCGCCACTGCCTCCTCCCTCGTCAGGTATCTTGTCTATGTGGATCTTGGACTCTGGTGTTTCCTTTCATATGACACCAGATTCTACTCACCCCACTTCTGTGCATTCCACAGTTTTTCCTTCCACTGTTTAGACTGCAGATGGTACCTCTCTTCCTGTTAGAGGCCGAGGCACTCTTTCCACTTCTTTTTATGTTCCTGTAGTCTCTCATGTTCCTCAGCTTATTATGAAGCTTTTGTGTTCAGGACCGCCGCACGGGGACTTTGCATGGTACTGGCCCTCGGCGCCATGATTCGCAGCGTCTTTGGGAGCTTGACTGGCTTCATCTTCCTTTCGCTGTTTCCACCAACCAGTCAGCCACTACTACTCCCTCTGGTCTTGCCGCGTCCTCCACTGCCTCCTTCGCTCAGTGGCACCATTGTTTGGGTCATCTCTGCGGATCATGTCTATCGTCACTAGTAGGTCGTGGTGTTCTCGGCTCTGTTTCTGGGACACCTTTACATTGTATGGGTTGCAAGCTTGGCAAGCAACTGCAGTCCCCCATCCTTCTAGTGCTTCTATTTCTACTCGTCCTTTTGATCTCATTCACTCTGATGTTTGGGGTCCGGCTCTCTTCGTTTCGAAAGAGGGTCATCGATACTATGTGATCTTTATTGATAATTATTC
The DNA here is from genome assembly GCA_036346395.1 of Hsuehochloa calcarea. Classification (NCBI taxonomy): domain Eukaryota; kingdom Viridiplantae; phylum Streptophyta; class Magnoliopsida; order Poales; family Poaceae; genus Hsuehochloa; species Hsuehochloa calcarea. The sequence continues at coordinate 38,502,798 of CM070597.1, forward strand.
TCGCTATACTTGGATCTACTTCATGTGCACATGCCAAAAAGGTGGACAGCAAGCACCAACTGTGTAGAAAAATATAAAACGTTGTGGCTGCACATTCTCCAACCACTGCAAGCCCCACATCTCTCTGGTCCTCTCTCTTTTCTACATGTCTTCCAAGACCAGAGCTTCCCTTTCCTCTCACTTCTTCCTCGCACGAAGACATCCTTCCTTCTCCATCCCCCAGCCCCGCGGGTCGCATCGGCAGTGGCGAGCAATGGTAGCGGCGGCTAGGCGACATCAACGAGCAGCGGTAGCGGCGGCCAGACAGTAGCGGTGGCCAGGCGGCAGCGACCTCGGTGGCGGTGACGACGGTTAGGTTAGCTCGGTCCTCTCTCTTCCTCATCCATCTCCCCTCTCCCCTCAAGTCGCCTCTCCCCTCATGCCCCCTCGCCTAGAGCCGCCGCGCGCTGCCAAGGACCAACTTTGACTGCCTAGCCGGTCCAAGGCAGCACTCCCGCTTAGCCCGCCGCCTCGGGAGAAATCGCGGCAGCAACTCCCCGCCGATTGCCTAGGCGGTTCCTATTCGGCGCCTGGAGTTGACTTCTTGAACCTTGCTGGTGTTAGCTTGACTCTTTGGGGCTGGATGTTTGCTGAACCTATCCCTACTGTGTGTGTCTCCGCGCTCACCAGGAGGCTCACTGTCTCTACGACTTCCTGACGTGTCTCCGGCCTGAGTTCGAGACTGTGCGTGCTCAGCTCCTAACTCGCCACCCACACCGGAGCTTGGCGAGGCCCTCACGGGTGTGCGTGCGGAGGAGACTCGTCACCGTGGAGCGGCTCAGATGCAGGCTGTCTTGTCTACTTCATCACCTACTCCTTTACCTGTTTCTTCAGCACCGACTGTGATCCCTCCCCCAGCTCCTCCGGTGGTTGCCGCCTCTACTGCGGGACTCCATTGCACCTACTTCCAGCGTGATGGCCAAAGGTATCAGGACCGCTACAAGCGGAGGAGGGACTAGGGTCGTCGGGGTGGGTACCCGAAGGGCTCTGGAGGTTCCTCCAACTCAGGAGCTAGCACCTCTCGCCAGGGCTCCTCCGGCGACGCCACATAGCAGCTCCTCTCACTGCTCCAGCTGCTCAGTATCGGCTCGTTCTCAGACTCCTTGGGTTCTGCTCTTCTGGCTCTTGCTTCTCAGCAGTCTTCCTCGCCACTGCCTCCTCCCTCGTCAGGTATCTTGTCTATGTGGATCTTGGACTCTGGTGTTTCCTTTCATATGGCACCAGATTCTACTCACCCCACTTCTGTGCATTCCACAGTTTTTCCTTCCACTGTTTAGACTGCAGATGGTACCTCTCTTCCTGTTAGAGGCCGAGGCACTCTTTCCACTTCTTTTTATGTTCCTGTAGTCTCTCATGTTCCTCAGCTTATTATGAAGCTTATTGCGGCTAGTCAAATCTATGATCACAACTGTCGTATTGTTTTTGAGTCTGACTTTTGTTGTGTTCAGGACCGCCGCACGGGGACTTTGCATGGTACTGGCCCTCGGCGCCATGATTCGCAGCGTCTTTGGGAGCTTGACTGGCTTCATCTTCCTTTCGCTGTTTCCACCAACCAGTCAGCCACTACCACTCCCTCTGGTCTTGCCGCGTCCTCCACTGCCTCCTTCGCTCAGTGGCACCATTGTTTGGGTCATCTCTGCGGATCATGTCTATCGTTACTAGTAGGTCGTGGTGTTCTCGGCTCTGTTTCTGGGACACCTTTACATTGTATGGGTTGCAAGCTTGGCAAGCAACTGCAGTCCCCCATCCTTCTAGTGCTTCTATTTCTACTCGTCCTTTTGATCTCATTCACTCTGATGTTTGGGGTCCGGCTCTCTTCGTTTCGAAAGAGGGTCATCGATACTATGTGATCTTTATTGATAATTATTCTCGCTATACTTGGATCTACTTCATGACCTCTCACAGTCAAGTTCTCTCTATTTACCAGATGTTCGCCACCATGGTTCGCACTCGGTTTGATTCGGTCATTCGCGTGTTTCATGCTGACTTTGCAGACGAGTACCTATCCGCTGCTTTGCGTCGTTTTCTCGCTGAGTAGGGTACTCTTCCCCAGTTCTCTTGTCCTGGTGATCATACTCAGAACAGTGTCTCTGAGCGAAACCATCGTCACTTGCTTGAGACAGCTCGGGCTCTCATGCTTGCCTCTTCTGTCCCACTTCACTTCTGGGCTGAGGTTGTTTTCACCGCTGCTTTTCTCATCAACATGCAACCTTCCACTGCTCTTCAAGGTTCTACTCCTGTCGAGCGACTCAATGGTCGAGCTCCAGAGTATAGTCACCTTCGCAGTTTCGGCCGTGTCTGTTTCGTCCTTGTCCCGCCTCGTGAGCGCACCAAGCTGACTGCTCAGTCAGTTGAGTGTGTTTTTCTTGGTTACAATCTTGAGCATAAGGGTTATCGTTGCTACGACCCTGTTGCTCGCAGGATGAGGATATCTCGGGATGTCATTTTTGACTAGTCCCGACCTTACTACCCTCGTTCCCCCAATGTTAGCTCAGATTCTCCTGTTGAATTGATCTCCTTTATGATTTTTGTGACTCTCAGCTAGTCAGCCTTCCACTGCTGTTTCGCTTCATCCTCCATCTTTGCCTTCCTCTCCTCCGGCTCCATCTGTTCCTTCTTCGCCGGAGTTTTCTTTCCGCTCTTTGTTGAGATTCCACCCTTTCCTCTACATTACTCTCGTCGTTCTCGGCCTACTCCTTCCTCTGTTGAGCCTCTGTCTTTGCTGTGCTCTGTTCCCAACTCTTCTTCTTTGTCCTTGCTGGGTCCCGCTCTGCCTTCTCCCAAATACGATCTTCGTGATCGTCACCTTCGTCGAGCCCTCGAGGCCATTGGCGTTGCGGCCGCTTCTTCTCGAGCCTCGACCTACCGTGAGGTTGTTGCTCATCCTGAGTGGCAGCTCATGATGTCTGAGGTGATTGCTGCTTTGGAGCGTACTAGCACTTGGGATCTTGTGCCCTTACCTGCGCGTGTCACCCCTATCACGTGCAAGTGGGTGTACAAGATCAAGACCCGCTTGGATGGTTCCCTTGAGCGTTACAAGGCTCGTCTTGTGGTGTGTGGTTTTCAGTAGGAGCATGATCGTGACTACGATGAGACTTTCGCTCATGTTGTCCACACCACTGTTCGCACTCTCCTTGCTGTGGTCTCTATTCGACAGTGGTTCCTCTCTCAGCTAGACGTCAAGAATGCAGTTCGCAATGGTGAGCTGTGTGAGGAGGTTTACATGCAGCCGCTCCCCGGTTATTCTATCCCTGATGGTATGGTTTGTCACATTCGTCGTTCTCTCTATGGGTTCAAACAAGTCCCTCGTGCTTGGTTCTACTGCTTCTCATCTGTTGTCACTGTTGCCGGCTTCTCCGCCAGTGATCACGACCTTGCCCTCTTGTTCACTCCTCTCCTCGGGGTCGGACACTTCTCCTTCTATATGTGGATGATATGATCATTATCGGAGATGACTCTCAGTACATTACCTTTGTGAAGGAGCGTCTCAGTAAGCAGTTTTTGATATCTGATTTGGGTCCTCTTCGTTACTTCCTTGGGATTGGATCACTTCTACGCCCGATTGCTATTATCTCTCCCAGGAGAAGTACATTCAGGATATCTTTACTCGTGCTTGTCTCACTGATCAGCATATGGTGGATACTTCTATGGAGCTTGGTGTTCACCTTCGGCCCACTGATGGTGAGCCTCTTGAGGATCCCACTCGCTACCGCCATCTTGTCGAGAGCCTTGTCTACCTTGGGATCATTCACCCTGACATCTTTCACCCAGTTCACATCCTGAGTCAGTTTGTATCTGCTCCCACTCAGCTCCACTACAATTACCTTCGTGTTCTGCGATATCTTCGCGGGACCATCACTCGTCGCCTTTTCTTACCTCGCTCTAGTTCTTTGCAGATTCAGGCATACTCTGATGCGACGTGGGCTAGTGATCATTCTGATCGTCGGTCTCTTTCTGCCTATTGTGGTTTCCTTGGTTCCTCCTTGATTACCTGGAAAACCAAGAAGCAGACTGCCGCTTTCCGTTCGAGCGCTGAGCCTGAGTTAAAAGCCATGGCGTCGTTGACAGCTGAGATCACCTAGCTTCAGTGGCTACTTGAGGATTTCGGTGTTTCCGCTTCTGCACCTACTCCTCTCTTATCAGATAGTACTGGTACGATCAGTATTGCTCGAGATCCCGTGAAGCATAAGCTCACCAAGCACATTGGAGTGGATGCTTCGTACATGCGATCGCAGCTGCAAGATCAAGTTATTGATGTTCAGTATGTGCCTTCGGAGTTTCAGTTAGCAGATTTCTTCACAAGGCACAAACTAGAGTTCAACATAGCTTTTACCTCTCTAAACTCAGTGTTGTTGATCCACCATGAGTTTGAGAGGGGTGTGTGTGTGTGTGTGTGTGTGTGTGTGTGTTAGATATGTATATAGGTTAGGGTGTTCTTTGCATATTGATAACCCTATGCATGTTATATATTGGCCTTTTGTCCCATTGGAATAAATAACGAGCCTCGTTCCAACAGCCGAATCTAAACAATTGCTTGCAATTTTTTACTAGAAGAGAAATTGAAAATTGTTCCCAGGCTAGCCTTATTAATCGAAGGGACCTGATATTAGTAGTATTTAGTCTTTCATTTGTTCAATTCTGTAGGTGAATGGCTGCACTGGTAAAATGGGGGAATCTGTTGCTAAGGCAGCTGCTTCTAGTGGTCTTCACCTAGTTCCTGTTTCATTCAGTAGTAGAGAGAAGCTTGATAGAAAAGTACGAATTGGTCATACGGACGTTCAGATATATGGTCCTTCTGCAAGAGAAGATGTTCTTTCATCTGTCATTGATGAATTCCCAGATGTTGTTGTTGTCGACTACACGGCGCCTGATTCTGTGAACTGTAAACAGTTTTATCTTGTTATTTTTCACTATATGCCTATATAACTTGCTTAGGATCATTTATCATCACATTATCTTCTGCAACTGTGAAATTGCAGCCGTAGAAATTCCTTTGTAAGTCTTCATGCAAGTTCCTTCGAAGCATGCTTCTGTTCGTATAATCTCTTAGCTGCTAAGTTCACTTGAAAATGTATAGGCAGGAATCTGGATGCCATATTTCTCTTTGGTTTGCATTAATGGTTACTTTTCAGTGTTTATATGACAAGATAATAAAGATAGAAAGGAGACTACATTGTTTTGATAGCTTGCCAAAATTTACTGATAATATCTAAACTAGTAAATGAGTTTGATCTTGCTGAAAGTCACAGGTTCTTGATCGGAGGGTAGTTATTTTTACCTTTCCAGAGATGGTGTCTCTTTTCCTTTGCCCAAGACAATACCGAAATTCTGTGCTAATGTTGTTTCCTGTTTAAGACTGTCCTTAATCCTTATTCTTCTGACTCAAAACACAAAATACTCTGGCATTATGCAGCTAATGCTGAGCTCTATTGCAATCTTGGTTTGCCATTTGTAATGGGCACAACTGGTGGGGATGGGCAGTTACTCTACAAATCAGTGCAAGATTCAAATAACTATGCACTAATATCTCCACAAATGGGCAAACAGGTACGATCAAAAGGAACTATCTAATTTAATCAGGTGTACCACTGTCATTATTAAACTTCAAAGTGTTGAAACTATGAACCACTCGTACCATTTTCTTTCTTCCCTGATCAGGTACTTGCATTTCTTGCTGCAATGGAAATCATGGCTGAGCAGTTTCCTGGGGCCTTTTCAGGCTATCATTTGGAGGTACAATTCTACCTTGAATATTCCCTTAGGAATTCGAGGTTCAGAAAGAAAGTTGCTGATAATGCTAAAGTGTTTTAAGTTTGTACTTCAAGAGCCAGTAATATATCATCGGTTAACCTTAATATATCTCTGAGAGCAATTACTCATTTATAAAGCTTCTTTGCTGGTTTTGGAATTATTTGTCTAGCCTGAGACTTATTTTAGATAAATTAGGCCAAACACATTTCTAGTGACTGAATCCAGACTTCCCATGCGTATTCTGAGTGTGAGAATTTTTGCAGGTTTTGGAATCCCATCAAGCAGGCAAGCTGGACATATCTGGTACAGCTAAAGCTGTAATTGCTTGTTTTGAGAAGTTAGGTGTGTTATATAACATGAACCGGGTAAGCTTTGCGCTTTTATGCTTGAGATTGTATATATATTGTTTGTCTTGTTAAGAAATTAACAATTTGCTCCTCAAAATGTGCATCAAAGTCTTAATGAAGTCGTTTCCAAATCCACAGTAAAATTATCATGCTATTTTTATGAAACAAGACCTTTTCCTTGGAACTATTACTGACCTTCTTTCAAACCCTTCACTGTTTAGACTCCAGACATTAAAACAGTGATGGTAACTACTTTTCTTGGTAGGATTTTGTTGATACGAGGTTACTGCAATATAAATGACTTATTCTCTATTATTTCTATTAAAAAGTACCATAGTATTACCAATTTGACAGAAAGGTTGTCTCTTACCGTTGGGACTCGAGCCAAGCTGTTTCACCCAACTGTAGGATAAATTCTGAAACTGAATCTTGTCCGTATGATCACGGCTGTATCCCATTGTTTTATTTTTGTAAAAGGTTTTAGTACATCAACTGGAGGATATATTGGTCCCACTCTTGCCTCCTTTCTCTCGAATGCTTGATTACTCTTTTTGGTAATATAAATGTCTCGTACTTGTATATAGGTCTATATCTTCATAGCCTCTTCTTACCTTTGGAAAAAGTTTGTGTTGTCCCTGTTGCATCCTCAACCTAGGACTAGGAGATGTGTGCCAGTGCTTGTTGCTTTCTTGCTATTTTGTCGGCAAGGCAAATGGATCTGATGGTAGATGAGGTTGACGGGTGTCATTTCTCGTCCACCACCACCTGGGGAGCTCTTTGGATGTTGTCACTTGCCACCACCTGTATATAAATAACAGAATAAACAACTATGTGATTTTCCGTGGGAAAAAAATAATTCTATTATTTTTACAAAGTACCTATCCAAGTGTTATTTTTCAAAGTACTGTTAGCACACTGTTTGAGTTGGTTTGCTGATGTCTTTTTTCTAGCTTGTTACCAATAGCATTGGTTTATTATTTGTTACAATTGAGCAATAGTACTTGCTCAATTTTGTGAAAGTTATGTTTTAAGCTCGTGTTATATTATATATTGGTTTTTACCTCCTATGCTAGCAGATAGTTCAAATTAGGGATCCTGAGCAGCAGCTTGAGATGGTTGGTGTCCCCAAAGAGCACATTGAAGGACATGCGTTCCATTTGTACCACCTCACTTCTCCCGACGACAGGTAATTTGCATCCTCCTGTAAATGTGGTACTTACATTCAGGTTTGCTGATTAATTATGATGTGTTCTCCTATCAGTGTTTCATTTGAGTTCCAGCACAATGTTTGTGGTCGTTCAATATATGCTGAAGGATCTGTTGATGCCGCAATATTTCTGTATAGGAAGGTCTGTCGATATGTTACTTTGGATTATTTTTATGGTACTTGTTACAGTTATTCCTTCGTATCTTACTCTTTCTTTCTAATTTAGGTCCAATCAAGGGATTCTAAGAGAATTTATGATATGATTGATGTCTTGCGAGAAGGCAACATGCGGTAAAGTTGATCGATTAGCTCTTCATAAATCCACACGAAATTTTGGAACCATTTTTTTAGTAGTCTGGGGGGAATATAAACATTAATAGTTTGAGCATTTGACTCAAATTAGTGAGTAGACGATATTCTAGTCACATTATCCCATTGCAGTGTGTAATGTATCCCAGACAGCTTTTCTATGAGCCAAGAATGTGTATTATGCATTTATGCCCCTGTATGGTTTCTTTTTTCTTGAAACAAATTGATGATTATATTTATATATGGCAGTTTTACTGGTTACCAGACGCTTGATATTTTTAAAAAAGTAATTGAAATCTCCGGTGTTGGAGATAGCTTTAGCTCTTAAATGTTGATCTGATGAACGAAAATGTTTTGTCTAACAAAATTGAAGCTCCTGATATATAGACACCTTTTTTCTGCGATCATGTAGACATATAGACACCTTTTTTCTGCGATCATGTAGACACCCCTTTCTATGGTCCACTCTTTTTTATTATTAATATGACAGTATATGTTCACATCTGTTATTTTCATGTTTTGATGCCCAGCACCATCTCTTTTTCCATCGTCATCCATTAGTACAGGTGGTAAGGTTGTACTTTTTCTAGACATTATGCTCATTGATCTAAAAAGTTGTATGGTAAATTGCTGTGGTTATTGTCAAAAGAGCAACCAAGGGGGATAAAATGTGCATCAATCAAGAGGCAAGTGTGTCGTAGCAACAGAACTAGACAGCAGAGAAAGGGAGACATTGGGTACCCTGCGGATTCGAAGGGGGGAACCCAAAGATCCTCGTTAGAGGGGAATGGTATCAAAGTGTATTAATGTGTCTTTATTGCCTTAAAAAGTCCTCTCTTATTACATGAGGTAAGGCTCTATTTATAATGTCCTAAACAGGGTACATAGAGATTACAGTTCTACCCATAAAAAGGTCATAAGTTAGTAGGGTTTGTAGGGTCTTTATATCTACCTAATCGTAGCCTTCGGTGCACGGTGGACCTCCTTAGACCCGGTCCACCGCACCTGTACTCCTCTGGTCCATCAATGACCTTGTGCCCCGTCCTAGGTCGCGGTGCACCCCTTGCTGAGGCGTACTCCTGACCTGGCGCCTTTGGTGGCCTTCAGGGACCTTCGCCCTGTCCGAGGCGTACCCCTAGTCGGGGCCTTTGGGGGCCCTTTACTCCTTCGTTTCGGTCGAGGTGCACTCCTGGCATGGCACCTTCAATGACCTTTGAGGGGCCTTCACCAGGTCATGGGGGCCGGTGGGCCGCCCATACGACAAGCCTTTTGTGGTCGAGGTCTTACTTCGTTGTGGCTGAAACTGCTCCTTATTACCCTCGAAGGGTTTAGACACATGGTCCCCTTCGGCCTGGCGAAGCTTGTCGCTTAGTTTACCGCCTCATGTTGCGGGCAGTAGGCGCCATCATTATTGTGTTGCATCGGGCACCGCACGTCTTGATGTTGGCAGTTAGCATTAATGACACCCGCGGTAGTCATTGTGCTGGGGTGAGTAGGGCACATGGCAAGCCGCCGTTGGCGCGCAACTCTTCGAGCCCTGCGCCATGTCGGGCGTTGCGTCACTGGCTCCTATAAAAGGGATGGTACTCCCCCTCATCTAGGCTTGTGCTTTTGAAAACCTGTCGATGGTTTAGTGTCGTACTTACGAATGAATATTCGGGGGTCTCCTAAAATTAGAACCACGCAGAGAATGACACAGAGATTTAGACAGGTTAAGGCCTTCTCCGGAGAGAATAACAACCCTACCCCTGTGTTGCTGTACTGACTATACTGTTTACAATCAGAGAAAGAACTGATGCCTAATGTCTCCCTCCGGTCTCCTCTCCCCCAATGTCCACTGATTATTGCCTTTATATAGCGCACGAAGGGGTGACAGTTACTCCAGAGAGGTGCCTTAACGCTTGATGAAATATGTCCGCTAATGGAGGTTATTATCAGGGAAATAACACCCCATGTATTATCATTGGATACAGAGGCATAATGCAACGTACATTAACTGCTCTGTATTGATCACAGTGTATAAGAGTCTATAATTGATTGAGTCGATATGTCTGGGGGCTTTATCGAGTATAGGGTGGTCTTATTTGATTTGATCGTAGAAAGACTTACAACTATATACTGGTCGTAGAAAGTCTTACGACCATGAAATAGTCGTAGAAAGGCCTATAACCACAAGGTGGTTGTAGAACATCCTACGACCATACACGGTGGTTGTAGGATGGTTTACAACCTATTATCTCAAGCTTCTCCTTTATAAATGATAAGTGGTTTAATCAAGACTATAATAAGGATATTGCTATCTATAATAACAATTACAGATAAATAATTTAATTAATTGAGAATTATTAAATCCTCGCCAAAACCCTAGCTTCCTTCTCTTTCCCGTTGTAGCCTTCGCAACGCTTTGGAATCGTTGCGCTTCGTAGCCTTTGACAAGCAAGGAAAAGGTGGGGTCGGGGTATGACAAGACGGAGCAAAGCCGGTGGGGAGGCGGACGGCGAAGTGTCTTACACTGACGAGCTAGGAAGCATCTGTGACGGAGCGTGTGCTTCGCACCCTCGTGAGCGAGGGTAAGGTGGCGAGCTTGGACGTAGTACGAGCCCTAGGGTCGGATACGTCGCTTGACCAAGCCACAGGAAAATGAAGCCGCAGTCTTTGTCGCCTTCTTCAACGCGGAGCTTCAGATGCCTTCTTCGACACGAGCTTTTGGGAGTGGCGCGGCGACGTTGCTAAGGCAGATCCTGCCGGCCACTTCGGCCGGCACCCTCGGAGCGGGGCGAAGCTTCGAGTATATGGTGGGTTTATTTGATCTGACTGTAGAAAAACTTACAATTATAGATTGGTGCAGCGGGTGAGACTGCAGATGGGAGTAAGTATGCGGGCGGGACCTCGTCAAATTCCTGGAGACGAAACCCTCGGACGATGAGCTTATATAATGGTTGTTGTACGGTGACAGTGATGAGTGTGGACTCCATGTATTGTTTCGTTTTAATTGTTGCACTGTATTTAGTTCAATTGTATTGTTGTATTGAAATTGGTTGTTGCGCGCTGAGCGCTTGTACTGTTGCAACTTGTGTTGCGCACTTGGCGCTTGTACTTTTGTAACTTGTGTTGTGTAAATAAAGTTTTGACTTTGGATTTATATCGATGTTCTCTGTTGTATGCGTCGCTTCAGTTTGGGGGATAGTTTTAGTCTAGTAGGGGTAGCCCTAAAGCCAGAATAGTCAAATGAAAACTAATAGGCTACCGTAGATGCCAATACAGTTCCAACTTGTTACAGAGTACTTCATATAGAATCGTACATAGGAAAATAGGCAAGATTTAGCTGCATGCCTACATCCAATACATATGCTACGGACTCTAAATTAACCCAGGTAATGCAACGCACTCATGACAAACTAATAATCATCCTCACAAACTTTATTCAGTGGAAACTGCGTGACCTGCGAAGGCAAAGTAGACACTCATGCAACCGAAAGATCGAGTAGTAGCCTTGTTGCTTCACCCTAGACCGAACTTTCTAGGGCTTGCTCTTCTGCACGCCAGGCGGGAAGAACGGCAACTTCTTGAGGAACGGGAGCAACTTCTTGAATTGCTGTGGGTCAGTGATGGCGTCATGCTGGGCCGGGGGGTGGTAGATCGGGGTCGGCTTTGGCGGCGTCGGCGTGTACACCGGCGTCGACGGTGGCTTGTGCTCCGGCACGGTCACGGGCGGCTTGATGACAGGCGGGACGGAGTGCTTGGGAGGGACAACCGCGGGCTTGTGTGAGGTTAGGTGGTGCATGTGCTTGTGGATAGGATCGCACAGGAACGCCGAGGCGCATTCCGCTGACGGCTGGTGCATCTTGCCGGCGAGCGCGACGAACGTCTTCTTGCCGTCTTGGCTGGGCTGTGCCGCGATGATCTTGGAGGGCTCCTGCCCGGGGCACGGCGTGCTCGACGCGCTGTGGAGCTGCGCGAGGCAGTCCTGCTTCAGCTCGCCGTCCTCACCGACGAGGTCGGCGGCGAGGGGGACGCTGAAGGCGCCGGACTTGTCCACCTGTCCGACGGCCTTGCTCTCGTACTCGCCCTTGCTGTTCTTGCACTTGACAGCCACTTGAAGACCTGAGACAAGTAAATATCAAATCAATGAACAGCCAGTTAGAATTTACATCCTTTTGTTGTTCACTAGTAAATTCAAGACAGTTTTACCTTTGAAAGCTGCCTCGGCATTCATGTTCTTCCTGGTGCAGTCCGAGCACTTGGCCAAGCCGACCACGATCGGCGCTGTCTCGCCGTTCACAGCATTTGCGAAGTCGACCACCAACACGAGGGCGCAAACTCCGAACAGCAGCTGTCGTGGTAGGATCCCCATTATGGAACTCTTACCACTTGTTTCGGAGTAGCCAGGGAAGGAGAAGCTGCGGATGAGTGGGGAGCAAGGAGTGGTATATAGGTGTCGAACACCGACGCAGCCCGATCAACAGAAGCGGCCGTTAAGTGAAACGAGTGAAGGCGCGACGGCAAATTTGGCGCCGGTTTTGCAGATTACCCATTAATGTCGCCTCAGTTTGATCACCGTTCCTTCAAATCTACTCTTCCAGCTATTCTCGTACTTCCCGTTAATTGTTGAAGCGCGGTGGCACATGGACCGCTCCACGATTGCCCCTTTTTATGGCGTTCCTCAAAAGTGGTTGTAAAGAATTATTGAGAAGCTAGTGGCATACAGTTTTCCCGCGGACGCAGGATTTTTAAAATAGGTGTTCGGAATTACAAATATGTTATACAATACAAAACATAAAGGTACATAATAAAAAAAAGTACAAATTATTTGAGCAGCTGTATAATTATCGATGCAAAAGTGTGTACATGTAAGTCAGATAAACATGAAGCTAAAAATTGAGTTTTTGTGTTATAAACTTACTCCAGTACGCATTTGGTTGAGTCCTCCATTACTTCTAACAGTCGTATAGCGATCTGACTCTTTTGGAGCTAATAATGCAAAATATGGTGTTAGGACTGTAAACAACGGAATCATATTGAGGAAAACATTACCACATATACATGTATGTGTACTGAATTTGCATTAGCAAGTGTTTCTAGTTTCTACATCAAAGTAGATGTATAGACACATGGATTGAGGATTACCGAATTAGTGACATTCAACCCTAAAAAAACCACAGTAAGAATAAGCCATCAGTGCCAATCTGATTTCATAAGCCAAATAGCCAATGCACATCCACTGTCCACTAATCCACATGACAACATCCACTTATCATAATTAATATACATTCCATCATAGAGCAATGGGATAGAGAGGAATGGGGTAGTTACCTAAATGCGACTTGGCAATGGCGGCAACACCACAAGCCAGGATAGCCCACCGCCCCACCCATCCTCATTCTCATGCATAATCAACAAATAAACCACATCAGTAAAACGAACCAATATTCACAACTAAAACTAATCAACTGAAAGGGGAGTAGAAAGAGAAAATCGAGTCTGAGGGAGGCATTGGGCTGAGCCGAAGTGGCCGACGACCGGATGTCGAGCCGGTCGGGCGCGGCGCAGGGGCAGGCCAAGCCGACGGCAGGGGGCAGGGCGGTAGGCGCATACACAGAACGCTGGGTCAGGGGGTGCGGGAGCACCAGACGTCGGGCACGGTGCGCACGGGCCAGAGGGCGCAGGGAGGCGCTGGAGTGAGCAGACATCAGAGGGGAGGCGCAACGGGCAAAGGCCGGGCGTGGGCGCCAGCCAAGCTAACAGCGACCAGCGGCGGAGCCAGGGAACCATAGAGCCACCTGAGGACCAAGAGAGAGAGGAGGGAATTTCTTCAAGCAAGTATCGGCCAAAGCAACCACCAGAATGGAGAAGAAGTGAGATGGGGAGAGAAGAGGACCGGAAGAAAATGGGAAAGCAAAGAAGAAGAAAGAAGACCCTGAGAGCTCTCGGCCGTGAGTGGATAGAAATGGGAGAGTAAGGAAGAAGTGAGGCGTAACCGCGTGAGGGCGTGGGGCACTGAGGCGCTTGGCGTGGGGCGGCATGACCGTGGTGGGCGTTGGGTTGTGGTGGGCTTTGCTAATGGCATGGGGCGGCGTGACCGACTGGCGAGTGGGTTGCGCCTGCGCGAATCGCCGTGTGAACGGAGTCACGTGTACTGTGCAAATACGTATTTTAAGTATACTTACTAGTATATATACCTAATAAATACTAATTTTTTTCCCCAAAAAATAGATGTACATCTGTACACCCATGTTCCTATACTAGATCCGTCCATGCCTACAATGCATTTTCCAAAACGAGAGGAAGCAGCACCGGAGAAACTTCCAGGTTGAGCTTACAGTCGACGGCAGTTTCTTCTTTCACTCGACCTGATCAGATCAGAGTCATACATGCATAACAGAAGCATATGCAAATCAACTCATGACCGACGAAGGGGTTTATTTCTGCCGTTGTGCGGCAGGCACGGTGCTCCCCGTCCCAGCGGTGTCTGCGCACCTACGGGCGGCCATGCGCCTGGTCTGTCCTAAGTTTTAACGACATCCCTGAGACTGCGCGCGCTTCTCTCAATCTCATTAGTTACGCTAGTGATTAGACATCACGTGTACAAGTTAGCTACTCCTCAATCTCATTAGTTACGCTAGTGATTAGACATCACGTGTACAAGTTACAACAAATCTGTCTTTCTCAAGCAAGAGATGGAATGACTGTGATGTGTAAGCAAGAGATGGAATGACAGGTGTGTTATAACAGAGGCTGTGCTTAACATCAGGGCACATTGCTCTTTGCCTCCTTGATGTAGAAATTTGGGGGCGACCTCCGATTGCCAGTGCCACTTGCACCTGGCCGTGGACAATACTTAGGGTCTGTTTTGACATAACATTTTTGGAGTTTTTAGGTTTTGAAAAAATACTATAGTATCAAAAGTTAGGAGGTGTTTGGATGGAATTTTTGGCTATATTGGCATGTTTTCACCTAGTATTTGCAGAAATGGGTGTCTCTGAAAATCAAATGCAGAAATAGCATCTTACTGTACGGCCGTCGTGCGGCAGCCCTTCCCTGGCCACCATGTGGGCGTTGCCGCACGGTGCCACCGGCCACCACGTGCATTTTTTCTTTTCTTTTTTTAAAAAACTTGCTGTATTTTTCTTTTTTAAAAAAAACACTTACCGTACGGCCACCGTGTGGCAGTGTATTGTAGCATCCGCTATCGCACAGCCACCGTGTGGCAGTTACTGTAACTTTTTTCCTTTTCTTTTTTAATCATTTAAATATACTTTTTGTATGAATTTTTAAATATAGCAAATGAACTCCAAAAATTATATATTTTTGCATGCAGACTCCTGACACAATGCACTTACTTTTATATAAAAAAATTCAAAATTTTATCCGTTTTGAATTTTTCTCAAAAATCATTTAAGTATACTGTTTGCATGAATTTTTTAATATATAAAATGAGGTCCAAACATTATGAATTTTTGTAAAGGCTCCTCACACAGTGGACTTGATTGTGTAATATTCTTCAAAAATTTATATATTCTAAAATATCTTAAAAATTAAGGGTTTAGGTCTCAAAAATTAATTTTTTAGGTTTAAAAAATTAGAGCTTCATGATTTCATGTAACTTGGAATGTGAGAAGTTTAATACCACATAACTACTCTAGGTAAGAGACACTCATTAAGGGTTTAGACCACCGCCTTGCCTCCCTCCTCAGCACGTCTGTCGCCCTGTCGCTGCTGTCCCCCCTCGCCCGCAGTGTTGCGCCTCGACAACGCCTCCAGAATTCCCAGCGCTGTGACTACTCTAGGAATTTCCAGATAGGATGCAAGGGCCTAGTGAACCATTTTATTTATTTCCTATGCTGAATGATGGACAGCGTAAAAGGAGGCAACTTTGATCGTGCCTAAGTAAGATGATGCATGAAAGCTTCCTGGGACAGCGACATGACAAAGTGTTTTTGCCATGCCGCGAACCCTTAGTAAATCGTTTGTTTCCCTTCCTAACAAATGATGCCATGATTTCATGTGACTTGGAATGTGGGAAGTTTAGTACTACATGAAATGACGACATGATTTCATGTTCACTCTAGATAGTAATAGTAGTAGTATTACTCCAATCGGGCCCGTATGAGGCCATCTTAACTCCTAGAAAGCCTTAATTGTTAGAGTTTCTAACCCCTAGGAGGAAACACAGAACTTTTAACATCGTTGTAATAGTACACAACTAATATTACTAACTATTTCACAAGGCGTGTCATGGAGAATAGAATCGAGCATGAAGATAGTGGCATCCACGTTCCCACCTCTAGTGCTTGTCCTGCTGCATCCTGCGGTGTTGCTGTAGTACAAATTCAAAACAGGGCAGATTTTTTGCTAAAGACATTGGGAGTTCAAATTCCAGCACTACTGCTATAGCAATCTTACTGGGTGAAGAACTAAAGACAGGGGCCACGTTATTCACTACCAAAATCTAAATAATAGTAGTATGATTAGTACTACTCGGAGCGAAAGAAAATAGTATAGTACCCAAAATCTAAATTATAATAGTATGATTAGTACTACAATGAGACTTCAAATTCTGCCACTACTGCTATAGCAATCTTACTGCTGCAAGTAGTGGTCCATGTGGTACTAAACTTCACACATTCCAAGTCACATGAAATCATGAAGCCCTAATTTCCAAAACCTAAAACCCTAATTTTTTATACCTAAATCCTTATTTTTGAGATATTTTTGAGATATTTTTAGAAATATAAAATTCTAAAAAATATTATACAATGAAGTCCACTATGTAAGGAGTCTTTTAAAAAATTCATAATGTTTGGACCTCATTTTATATATTAAAAAATTTCTACAAATATTGTATTAAATGAATTTTTGAGAAAAAAAATCAAAATGGATAAAATTTTGAAATAATTACACAAGCAAGTACAATATGTCAGGAGGCTCAACAAAAAAAATCATAATTTTTGGAGCTCATTTGCTATACTTAAAAATTCATACAAAAGTTTATTTAAATATATTTTTTAAAAAATAAAAAAATACTACAGTGTTGTCGCACGATGGTCGTGCGACAGCGGGTGCTACAGTGCGCTGTCGCATGGTGGCGATGCGGCGAGTGTTTTTTTTAAAAAAAATAAGAAAAATATGGCAAGTATTTTTTTTAAAAAGAAAAAAGGCATGTTGCGGCCGGTGACGTGTTGCCGCCGTGCCGTGCGGCAGAAGACTATTTCTGCATTTAATTTTTGGAGACACCTATTTCTATAAATACTAGGTGAAAATATGCCCGTACAGCAAAAAATTCATGTGATGCAACAGAAACTGTGGTATACAAAACTATCGTACCCTACATACCATGGCATTTTTAAGTTTATAAAAATCTAGTTCCAACTTTTTTCCCTAAACCGAGAAAGAGAATGCCTCGCAGCAGCCGTGCGCTTGGCGATGCTTCATCTGACGTCAGGAGTCGGGACTTGTTTAAAAGAAAAACAATCGCGTCCACACGCTACACGATATACAGTAACACAAACTTCATCTGCTGACGTTTAGATTTGCTAGACTATATATGACATGTTTGATTGTCCACAAAAAAAAAATCAGGGCTTCTAATTATAACAATCATGTACTGTTAGACGTACAAGCTAGCTACAACAAAGATGTATATGCATGTGTCTAGCTTGTTTAATTTTCTATATAATGGCTAGTTAGCATAATAATTGTTATCGTAACACAAAATATTGCATTGAATGCCGCAAATGCTAAACACATCATGGTTTTTCTAAATACTGTGAAAACTTTGGGTATCTATAAACTATGGTATTCCATGCCTAGTACCTGAAAAACTGTGGTTTTATAAAACTGTAGTTTCCAAATGCTATAGCATCCCATCAAGCCCAGTGTTAAAATGGCAATGCATACTTCCACAATTCTAGAGAATTCTCAAGTTATCCAGAGAAGGATATGTTACCTAGGAATGCTCTAGAACAAAATTGTTTAGCCATGATTCATGGTAAAGTTATGAAAGTTCTAAAGCAAGATATTTAGAGTGAACTTTCTAGGTATAAGATATTTAGATGTTAGGCTAGAAAGTTTTTTGTTTAGCCATGATTCATGGTAAAGTTATGAAAGTTCTAAAGCAAGATATTTAGAGTGAACTTTCTAGGTATAAGATATTTAGATGTTAGGCTAGAAAGTTTTTTAGATATTTTGTACCAATGGTATGGATCTTGTTATGTGGCGAGAATCCAACGGTAGCCTAGGCCTATAAATAGGAGTGTCATACCCCCTCTTTGGTGTGTGCCATGAATGAACCACCCATGAGTATGAGAGGGTGTTAAGGATGGCCATATGAGAAGGTCATAATAGTGAGATAGGTAGCCACTAGAAAAGTGTAAGTTGTTGTATTAAGTTTGTTAGTAGTCAATAAGAGTTGAACTACTCATCTCTTATATGTAAGTATTGGTCTCCTTGGTAAGCTGCATACTTCTTAGTACTTAGTGCTTGTGGGTTGTGATTCAACGTGAGCGGCTTGTCCCTCTCGGAATCACATTAGTTCTAGCTTTAACGTGAGTGGCTAAGCCGCCCGGAAGCTGGGCGGTCTTGGCTTCAACGTGAGTGGCCCAGCTGCCCAAAAGGATAAAGCACTAAGTAGTATGAAGATAGTGCTAACCAACTAGAGGTTTAGTTGGTGCAGCGTGTGTATAGGTCCTCATTACAGTGGGTATTAGGGCCACCCAAAATTCCCAACAAGTGCTAGTAGAGCAGGCAGTTAAGGGCTCTACCTTGTGGAAAGAGGTTGTGATAAGTGTTGCGCACTTACATTGATCAGTACAGTCTTTGGTAAGTGTTGGGCCCTTACATTGCTCGGTGTGGCAACGAGAAGTCCTTAGGGGAGATCACAATATGGGACCGTGAAGAACGCTGGTCCTAGACCAAGCATAGTTGACATTGGGCGTCAGTCGAGATGATAGATCTCATGAACGCAAGCAGTGGAATGAAGAGACTCATTAGCCACAATTATGGATATTGGCAGACCTACACACTACTACAGAGAGGGTAATCACAGACGGTTATAAAATGTCATCATAGACATTTTTTAAACCGTCCGAATCTATGTGTTTATGATAACAGAGCGGTTATCACATATGGTTTATGAGCTGTTTGTGAAAAGTCACAACACAGACGGTTTTTGGTGAAAACCGTCTGTGATAGTAGGCCTTCACAGACTGCTTCAACAAATAACCGTCTGTGATATCCCACATATCACAGACGGTTTTCACAAAAAAATCGTCTGTGATATGTGGGATATCACAGACGGTTATTTCTTAAAATCGTCTGTGGAAGCCTACTATCACAAACGGTTTTTGGTAGTAGCTGTCTGTAATATGCAACATATCACAGACGGTTGTTGGTGGTAGCCGTTTGTGATTGGATACATATTACATACGGGTGTTAGTAGTAGCCGTTTGTGATTGTATACATATCACAGACGGTTGTTAGTAGTAGCCGTGTGTGGGTATTATTCACAGACTTGCTTAGCGAGTGCGAATAGTCCGTCCTTGTATCTGACACATTCGAGGTCAACAGTAGCGATGCCGTACTTGTCGACCTTCACACCCTATGGAAGTTTGACCCAGTGGCACCGAAACAGGGGGATCTTGAAAAGTACGTAGTCGAGCTCCTAAATCTCCTCTACGAACCCATAGTAGGACCTCAACCCAACGGTATTGAACTACTTGTGAAACGCATCTATGTGGACACCACTGTTTTGGACTGTACTCTTCCTATCCTGAGTTGTCATATAAAATGTGTACCCATTTATGTCGTATCCTGCCATGTCACAATTGTAAATTTTGTATCTTTTGACAACCATGGTAGCATATCATCACTTGATGACGGCCTCCCAGTGAATCGCACATTTAACCATTTGTTGAACCGACGGTTGTGCTTTCTTGTGATCCAAACCTCCGATCGGCCTGGATTATGTTGGTGTACCATGTCTTTGTGCTCGTCGATGTATGAGGACACTTGGGTCTTGTGTTGCAAGACTGTGAAATAGGCTTAAGCGTACACGTCGAAATCAAGAGCAATTGCTTTCCTTCCGATGTTTCGATACCCTCCAGCCTCCCCTCGTGATGAGATAGAGGCACACATATCGGTTCCACCTGAGCCATGTAGTCGACGCAGAACTCGCTGACCTCTTCGGTTGCATAACCTTCGATGATGCTGCCCTCGGGCTGAGATCGATTCTGTACATAGGACTTGAGAATTCCCATGTACCTCTCGAATGAGTACATATAATGTAGGAATACAGAGCCGCATATCTTTATCTCTTTCACAAGGTGAACAATGAGATGAACTATGATATCGAAAAATGATTGAAGAAAATACATCTCAAGATGACATAGAGTCATCACCACCTCGGCCTGCAGAGCATCTAGTCCTTTGGGATCGATGACCTACTGAGCAATTGAGTTAAAAAAATACTGACCTCATGATTGCTACTCGGACTTTGTTCGATAAAATACTTCTAATTGCAACAGAAATTTTTTGTGTCATCAGCACATGACAATCATGAGACTTCATGCCAATTAATTTCAAATCTTCCATAGAAACAAGTTTCTTCAAGCTGGCGGGCTAATCGGACGGAACTTTCACATGATGTAATCTCTCGCACAGTTCCTTTCTCTCGGCCTTAGACAGAGTGTGGTAAGATGGGGGAAGGTACGTTCGTCCTTTATTGGTCTCTTTCAATGCTAATTCGGTCCTTATGTTCGTATCAACCAAGACACGTCGTGCGTTGACACCATACTTTATTTTGTCACGAATGTTCAGTAAGAGACCAGTCAATCTATCACATACATTCTCTCCACGTGCATGACGTCGATGCAGTGGCGAACTTGTAGGTGCTCCCAATAAGGTAAGTCCTAAAAAATTGATCACTTCTTCCAGATGTTCTTCTGACAGGTCCTCAATTTACCTCCATTTCCAAGCACAACATCGATATCATTAACCATATCATATATCTCTTTTCCTTTAAAAGCCCTTGGAGGTGAACCGTTCTCCTTATTTTCGTTGAATTGTTTCTTTATCTTGCAGTATGGGTGATAACTGGGAAGGAACCTACGGTGACGCATGTACATAGTTTTACGCGAGTTGTTCTGCCACACACTCTCGGTATCGTGTAAGCAGTGCAGGCATGCTTTGACTCTTTTGTACTGAACCCTGACAGGTTATTAAGGGCAAAGAAATAATTGATGGTGTAGAACAACATGGTGCGTAAAGTGAAATTCTCTTGTTTGTACGCATCCCATACATGTACCCCTTCGTTCCCAGGTTGCTTCGGCCCTTGTATAAGTAGTAACATCAAAATGTACTTCGCTTCAAACACAGCCAAGCAGGAAGGTTGTACATACATGGATTCACGGACCAGGTGCTATATCAACTGCTCATGTTACCGAAAAGATTCATTCCATCTGCACTCAACCCAAACCTTATATTTCTTAGTTCCGCACTGAAGTCTTCGATGCTCCTATCAAAGTTTCTCCACCGGGGAGAATCAGTAGGGTGTCTTATCTTTATTTTTTAACGCTACTCCGAGTGCCAACACAATAATCTTGTCTCCTTTCGGTTCGCAAATAAACGCTTCAAGCGGGGAATTATAGGCAGATACTACAATACCTTAACAGGAGGTCCTTGCTTCACCTCAATTCCCTCGTCGTCATCGGAGTGATTCTTACGCTTGTATCGGGATACTTTGCGCACCGGACATACATGGATGTCTGCATACTCTTTACGGTAGAGGATATAATCGTTCGGGCGTGCATGTATTCTTTTTTACTTGCATTCCCAGTGGACAAAGGACCTTCTTGGCTTGGTAGGTGGCTCTGGACAACATGTTTCTCTTTGGAGGGAAGTCCGCTAGGAGACCTAGTAACGCCGTGAAACTCTTGTCGGACCAACCATTGCTTGCATGCAATTTCAACAGTTCAAGCACGGATGACAACCTTGTGTATTCCGGCTTACAACCCGGGAACAAAGGTTTTGCCGAGTCCTCTATTAAGCTCTCGAATTTACCAAACTCTCTCTCACTATAGTCCCTTTATGCATCGCGTAGCATCTGATCTAGATTATCACCGTGCGACCTACCCTCATCGAAAGCACAGTCCACATCCGACGACATATCGTTGTCTCCCTCGACGATGTTACTACCTTCTAGTATAATCTACTCTTTACCATGACTGGTCCAATATGTATACTCCTTTTTGAAACCCCTTCGAATTAAGTGCCCTTCGATCTGCGCTAGGTTGGTAAATATTTTCAGATTACTGCAATCAATGCATGAACAATACATAAATTTTATCCTCTTCTTCAACATATCTTGCCCGGCAGCTCTTCTAAAAGCAAACACGCCATCAATGTATTTTTCACTCACACAGTTCTCAACGTACATCTAGCTTCGGTCCATCTGCGCTACACACGTAGCAAATTAGATTAATGCACACAACTACGTACTCTTCTATCTGCGCTATCATCGATCTCTCTAGATTATAATGTATATAATTAGAAGTAAATACTAATCTTAGATCACCAAGAATAAATAGATCTACAAGCATACTTGCAAATCTACAGTATTTAATTCTTTCACCAAACTCCCCAGAGTCGTACGCCACCTTCAAAGTAGCCGCATATCAGAGACATATCTCACTATGGACAGATCTGTCTGGAGTCGAGATGACCAGATATTTAATTGCGTATATCACAGACCGTTCTTAAAAAAAATGTCTATGATACATATCACAGAAGGTTTAAAATAATCACTGTCTATGACAATTGTAGGCCTCACAGACGGTTCTTGTTACAAACTATCTGTGATAAATACTACAGACAGTTCTTAACAAGAACCGTCTGTGAAACTGTATACGTATCACATGCGGTTCTTAACAATAACCGTCTGTGATATACGCCATTAAATATTTGGTCATCCTCTTAGATCTATATACGACTACTTTGAAGGAGGCGACCGGCTCTGGGGCGCGTTTGGTGAATGAAATACCGTAGATTTTCAAGTGTGCTTGTAGATCTGCTATTTGTTCTTGGTGATCTAAGGTTAGTATTCCTTTGTCTCTGATGCGGCTGCTTTGAAGAAGATGACGAGTACGCCTACGAAAGAAACCAAGCCCAACACGAAGCATGATTTTTTTAGAGGGGTCGTCCACGCAGCATGAGGAGGATGAGACAGCAGCCACGACCAACTTCATCGAGCCTTCAAGTTCAAGAAACATGGTTGCTAGGAGAGCGCATGAAGAGATTATTTTGCTGGTATTCCCCAGACACAACTACATGCCTCAGATGTGCCACGCAGTATGTAGAATCCTCCTCATGCTGCTTGGGCGCATCCGAGGCCAGCAGTTGTGTCTGCAGGAATGCCAGCGAAATAGCCTCTTCATGCGCTCTCTTGGCAGCCATGCTACTTGAACTTGCAGACTCGATGAGGTTGCCTTGTGGCTGCTGTCTCATCCTCCTCATGCTGCATGGACGACCGCCGAAAAAAGCTTATCAGAGTCGATTCTGGTTAATAACCGTCTGATACACACCATAGACGGTTGCAACTATAAACTCTTTGTGATAATAAATATCATAGACAGAACTTGTTAATACCTGTTTGTGATAATTATATATCACATTCTGTTGTAGTTTATAACCGTCTGTGATACATATCATAGACGATTTATCTCACTAAACCGCATGTGATAGTTCCTTCTATATCTAAAAAACATTCTATTTTTTCCTGCTAGCATCAGAAGTATCACTAAAAACTGCTAATTTTACAAGTATCTGAAGCATGCTAGAGTTGAAGATGGAGCGCATTCTAGACCATATCAAATGGCTGGAGAAGATTGTGTGTATGTGCATGTATTATTGTTGTAATTTATGGCATATTTGTTAAATAGTCGGGTAAGCATATCACAGACGGTTCTTATTAAGAAATCGTCTATGACGTTCGCACTATCACAGATAGTTATTTTTTAGACCGTCTGTGATAATTCACAGACGGTTTTTAACAATTACCATCTATGACATATGCGATTATCACAGACGGTTCTATTTACAGACCGTCTGTTATAATTACGTATCATAGACGGTTCCTTGAAAATCGTCTGTGATGAAGCGTCCAGAATAGCCTGTTTTGTAGCAGCGGCACAGTCCTACCTGCAGGGTCAGGACTTATGGGAGGTCAATGCAGGCACCGGGACAACTCCTCGAGAAAATGCAGAAGCCTTGCGGAAGTGGTGCATCAGGCATGTAAGGCAATGTTCGTGTTTAAGACGACGATTGAGGAGGACCTTGTAGAGCACATCTGAGGTGTGGAGACACCGAAGACGGCTTGAGAGACATTGGCGAACCTATTCTCAAAGAAGAATGAGGTGCGACTCCAGCTCCTAGAGAATGAGCTCACAGGTATCTCACAAGGTACTCTCAGTATTAGTTAGTAATTTACAAAGGTGAAGAATATATGTTGTGAGATATCTCATCTTGACCTGGAGGAGAAGGTTAGCGAGGGAGGATGAGGAGGATCATCGTCAATGGCCTAAGCCACAGTGAGGGGATGGTTGAAGCATCACTAGTGGAGTTGGAGAATTTATTGGCTAATCAGGAGGCATTAGCTAAGCAAATGGGCAAAATCACCTTGAAGGAAGAGGATGGAGATGAGGCCCTCTTCATTAAGAAGAATGGTCTACTTAGAGGCCAAGGAAAGGCGAAGGAGAATTGGACAAAAGGTGAAAGGTGTTGCCCAAAGAATAGCAACTATTTTGGGGGAGCTCAACCAGGAAGAGGAGATCAACAAGACATGGTAGAAGATAGAAGGAAGTGGGTGAGTGCTTCCACTGTGGCAAAAGAGGCCACCTTGCTCGGGACTGTTGGAGTCCAAGGAAGCACTCAGAAGCAAATATGGCTACTACGAGGGATGTCATCCTAGAGGAATGCATTAGTGAAGAAGAATGGGATGCTCAAGCTACACTTTTAATGGAAGGTGATATTTACTTTGTTGAATACTTGGCAAAGAGTGAGCATCCATTGACTTGTGGCGTAGAATGTAGAAAATACGAAGAAGAGGAAGAATGTGATGTTGAAGGTGGGTTCTCCACAGAGGTGAAAAATCAAGATCTTCTTGGTGAGGTTTTAGTATTTGGCTATAATAGTGACGAAGATTGGAAGGTTGTTGATGAACCACAAAGGTCCTGATTTGACCTGATCTTTTGATGAGAAGATAAATTCGGTAGAAGTCGCTCAACTCTCACGATCATGGCTACGAACTTGCAAGGTCCAAAAATACGCAATCGCTAAACTGCTCGACAAGTCGTAATCAACCGTGCACGAATACCCGGATGACATGATCACAAAGATCAATTCCTGCATACACCGAAGAAGCACGCAAGAACGAGGTAAAAAGCAATCTGAATTGCAAATATATGATTGAGTTCAAAAGGTGGGATTCCGCAGGGGTCCTTTACGATTGGTATAGTCGACACAAGCGAAGAACGAGAGTTTTCACAATGGAGAAACTAATCAAACGAAATCCGAGTTCTAGCAAAAGGAGATGGTGGATCCTATATAGGGTGACGGCCAGGGGTGGCGGCCAGCAAAGTGGACACACACCCCTAGGGTTACAAGGCCCATGGGCCCAAGTGGAGGTGGCGCAGCACCCTTTTGATTCGGACTTAGAAATAGATATGGACTCTTTTGATGATTGTGGCCGACTCGGATGGAGTTTGATGATGAGCTTAGATCCTTTGAAAAGTAGACTTGATAAGCTTTCCATGAAGTCCAGAATCACCACAAACAGAGTTTGTACGAAAAAGTTACGACCGTTTGAACTTAATAATGTCGCAGCAGTCCGAATTCGAATCCAGAATGAGCGCAACTCGAACTCTTGCTTGACATGGATCCAAAGTGACGTGGTGACCTCCATTATACCTTCCATGCATGTCTATGACTCCACAAGCCTCTCCTTGGTCTATTCCCATGTTCCTAAGCACAATTAAATCACTTGCATTAGGTAGCGGTTTATTCTCAGTAATATATAAACATAGGAACGAATTCACCTGGTAATTAAGTTAGCGAGCACGAGCTCGGGTAAGAGGTCCTTGTACTAGTTGTGGATGAGTTGTGTGTGTAGGCGCGATTGTATCTATAGTAGGGTTGTCATCATCCTCCTCTTCTTGTATTTGAGTCGTTCTCGACTCAAGCGCGTCCTCTTCTCCCAAGTATGGCTTCAAATCTGCAATGTTAAATGTGGGACTAACACCAAAATCTGCAGGTAGTTCAAGCTTGTATGCATTATCATTAATCTTTTTTAACATTTTGAAAGGACCATCAGCTCTAGGCATCAATTTCGACTTTATCAATTCATGTAACCTATCTTTTCTCAAGTGCAACCAAACAAGTTCACCTAGTTCAAAAGTTATATGTTTTATCCCCTGACTACCAGCGAGTTTATATTTAGCATTCATGCGCTCTATATTCTCCTTAGTTGTCTTATGCATTTTTAAAATCAATTCAGCACGTAGTTTAGCATCAAAATTCAATTTCTCAGAAGATGGAAGAAGCATTAAATCAATAGGAGCACGAGGCATAAAACCATAAACAACCTCAAAATGGCACATCTTGGTAGTAGAATGCAAGGAACGATTATAAGCAAACTCAATATGAGGTAAGCATTCTTCCTATATTTTTAAATTCTTTTTCAACACAGCCCTAAGCATTGTAGATAAAGTTCTATTCACAACTTCAGTTTGTTCATCAGTTTGGGGATGACAAGTAGTAGAAAATAATAGCTTAGTCTCCAATTTTGCCCATAAAGTTTGCCAAAAGTGGCTAAGAAATTTAGCATCACGATCTGAAACTATAGTATTAGGTACACCATGTAAGCGAACAACTTCACGAAAGAATAAATCAGCAATATGTGCATCATCATTACTCTTATGATATGGTATAAAATGAGCTATCTTAGAAAATCAATCAACAACCACGAATATACTATCCCTCCCCTTCTGTGTTTTAGGCAATCCTAAAATAAAGTCCATCGAAATATCTTCCCATAGAATGCTAGGAACAGGTAGAGGCATGTATAAACCTTGAGGATTAAGTCGTGACTTAGCTCTTTGACATGTAGTGCAGCGAGCAACGTAGAGCTCGACGTCCCGTCTCATCTTTGGCCAAAAGAAATTATCAGCAAATATCCTTCATTTTCTTCACGCCAAAGTGTCCCATCAGCCCGCCTCCGTGCGCTTCCTGTAACAATAACAAATGAACAGAGTTAGATGGAATACATAGCTTGTTAGCTCTAAACACAAACCCATCATTAATGATAAATTTGTTCCACGTTTTCCCTTCTTTACAATTCAACAATACATCTGTAAAATTAGTATCAAGCACATATTGCTCTTTAATAGTCTCTAATCCAAAAATTTTGAAGTCAAGTTGTGAAAGCATGGTATATCTCCTAGACAAAGCATCAACAATAACATTGTCCTTTCCCTTCTTGTGTTTTATGACATAAGGAAAAGACTCAATAAATTCAACCCACTTTGCATGTCTACGGTTAAGTTTACTTTGACTTCGAATATACTTTAAATATTCATGATCAGAATGTATAACAAAATCTTTAGGCCATAAGTAATGTTGCCAAATTTCTAAAGTTCAAAATAATTCATATAATTCCTTATCATAAGTAGAATAGTTCAAACTAAGCCCACTCAATTTTTCACTGAAATATGCTATAAGTTTACCTTCTTGAAACAACACGCCACCTAAACCAATTCCACTAGCATCACATTCTAGTTCAAAAGTCTTATTAAAATTAGAGAGTTGGAGTAGGGGTGCATGTGTTAACTTATCTTTCAGCGTGGTGAATGCGTTCTCCTGTGCGGCGCTCCACACAAATGGCACACCTTTCTTGATGAGCTCATTCAATGGTGCAGCGATGGTGCTGAAATCCTTCACGAATCGGTGATAAAATCCAGCAAGTCCTAAAAATCTTCGCACATGTGTGACCATGTTAGGAGTCGGCGAACTCTGTATTGCTTCAACCTTGACTTGATCAACTTTAATTCCCTGTGGAGTAACAACATAGCCAATAAACGCGCCTCGATTGGTGCAAAAGGTGCACTTCTCGAGGTTACCGAATAAACATGCACCACGTAGGGCATTAAAAACAGTACGTAAATGGTCACGATGTTGCTCTAACGATTTGCTATATATCATCAAAATAAACCACCACAAATTTACCAATAAAAGTACGCAAAAGTTCGTTCATTAATCTCATGAAAGTACTAGGTACATTAGTTAAACCGAAAGGCATCACTAACCACTCATATAAACCAAACTTAGTTTTGAATGCTGTTTTCCATTCATCTCCTAATTTCATGCGAATTTGGTGATATCCACTACTCAAGTCAACTTTAGAAAATAAAATAGAGCCACTTAATTCATCAAGCATGTCGTCTAACCTAGGAATAGGATGATGATATGTAATGGTAATATTATTGATAGCTCTACAAACAACACACATACGTCATGACCCATCTTTCTTTGGAACTAAAAGTACAGAACAACACATGGACTAAGGCTCTCGTGTACATACCCTTTGTCAAGCAAGTCTTGCACTTGACGCTCAATCTCCTTAGTATCCTCCGGGTTTGTTCGATATGGCGCGCGGTTGGGTAGGGAAGCTCCTAGGATCAAGTCAATCTGATGTTCAATGCCCTTAATTGAAGGTAGCCCCGGTGGTACCTCACTTGAAAATACATCGTCATACTCCTGCAAAAGGTGAGCAACAGTAGGAGGCAATGAGGGGGCATATCCTCAAATGAAAACAAAGTTGCTTTGCACACTAAAGCATAGCAACCAGAATTACCAGCTTCTACCTCACTAATATCAGACTTGGTAGCTAACAAAACTGTGGATATCATGGGGATATACTCCAGATCTTAGGATGATGTGACAATTGGCAATGGCGTTAACGGTTTGTCGTTTCACGTATTTTCGGTAAAGTTTCAGAACTGTCAGGTCTCAGGCGGTCTGATCGGCCAGGGCGGCGGTCAAACCGGTCCAAGATCGGTCCGACCGGCCATAGCGACGGTCAAACCGGCCAACTTCAGAAAGTGTGGATTGAGCTGGGCCAAAAATAGAGGGTGTAGGCAAGAGATGGGTTTCTATTGCACTTGGTCCCATAATTTTTGGAGTCTCCAATCAAAAGTTCTACTGGATTGAAATTTCCAGTAGGTTTCGGTTTTCAGAGGTTGAAAATTGGCTAAGTCATTACTGGGGGTCTGACCGGCCAATAGGTGGCGGTCAGACTGGTCCTAGGGGTGGTGTGACCGGTTTTCACTTGGTTCGTCGCCCGTCGTGGCGGTGATATTCGGTTGTTAGGTCAAAGTCATGAGTTTCAGGGCATATATGTTGCATGATGCATGTTTTGACTAACATGGGTCAAGTTGTGAAGAACTTATTCCCAAATTCGGTTTACTTGTCTATTGTTGTGTAGGTTGCTTCGTGGTCAACGACGGTCAACGGCGAGGATGATCGGGACTAGACTTGGAGAGCTGAGGTCCAGAACGATCGACGATGCCGGGTGAGGTCAATGTACTCAAGCGTGGTGCAAGATGGACAAGGGTGACCTATTGGCTAATCCGAGGCGCAAGGTGTAGCTAGTTAGGTCAAGGGGAGATAAACACGGCGTATTAAAATACGTGCATATGTGTCCCGTTTGTTTTGGACCTTAACGGCAGTCCAATAGAGTCAAACTTCTAGAAGGTCTAAGCCTCCACTATAAATAGGGGAGGGAGGTGGCTGCACCTCTTCTTCATCTCTTTTGCTATTTTTGTAAACCCTAATTTTCTTAGGGAGAGCTTTTGTGGAGGCTAGGGTTCTTGATAGTTTGATGTGATTTTTGTGCTCTTGGATTGAGCATTGTTCTCCATTGATGGAGAGGATGTAAGCCCATATCATATCAATCAATCAAAGAGAAGTTTGATCAATGTTTTATCTCATTGCGTTCTTTCTCTATATTCGATGATTTTGAGTCTTTCTTTGATCCGCGAGTTTTTGATTGAATTCTCCACATTATATAGCTTGCTGTGACATGTGGGAACCTATCTAGGATCATCTTGATCATCAATCACCCACGAGCAAGATTTTGGATCAAGTTTTCGTTTTGACCCAGTTTTGAACCCTTCTTTGATCAATCGGAAAATGATCGTTATTCTTCCTAGAATTATCACAATCTTCGATTGGAATAGGTTCCTAGTATCATAGAGAAGGTGTGTTCCAAGTTTCATCAAGTTTGGATTAGTAGATCAAAAGTTTCATCTATTTGCAACTTCGTCATCGGGTTGTTTCTGTTCTGTTCTGTTCTTCAGGCCGGCGGTCAGACCGGCCATAGTCACCGGTCAGACCGGTAGGCAATCGGTCCAACTACCAGTAACACAGCGGTCCAACCGACAGTGCATTGATTTGCTTTAATCTTTGTTGATTTTGTCGTATTGCTTAGGGGTTTATATTGGATTCAATATTAGTCTTCCGATGTACTGATATACTGATCTTCATAGCTTCCATAGCTATTGGAGTGAAATTTGTGTTGAATCTATTATTTGTGAAATAGTGAGCGTGCTCCTATTCACCCCCTCTAGTCGCCTTTTCGGTCCAACAAAAACAGAACCCTTCAATCTAATTTCACCTTCCTTAGCACTAGGTTGCTTCTTCTTATGCGGTGCAAGTTCTTTAGTTACAATCTGATTTTCACTTTTGCTACCCTCTTTTTCTCTATCAGCTCTTTCTAATTCATCTTTTAAAATTGCTTCTGGGGACATGGGTAGCAAAGTGATTCGCTTTCCTTTAGACTTGAGAGTATATTGATTAGTCCTACCATGATGCACAGTGTCTTTATCATATTGCCATGGTGTACCTAGCAGTAATGAACATGCTTGCATAGGTACGACATCGCAATTAGCATAATCACAATATGAACCAAAAGAAAAGTGTACTCTGACAATGGAGTTACCTTCAGCTTACCACATGAATTAAACCATTGAATGTGGTAAGGACGAGGTTGTTGTTGTGTGGTCAAGGCAAGCTTGTCAACTATATCAATGCTAGCCAAATTATTGTAACTTCCTCCGTCAATAATCATACGACAAGAGCGCTCATTGACCACAAATTTTATTTGAAATAGATTGTGGCGTTGATTCTGTTCAGCACGCTCCATTTGAGCACTGAGGACACGCTTCACAACTATGCTCAAAAACTTATCACTTATTTCAGCTCCAAAACGTTCTTCGTCATGTTCAAATTCATATTGGTCACCTGCGGGGTCAGTTACAAGCAATGCATGTTCTTCATCAATATCACTAGATGAAGTATACTCACCATCTTCTCTAACAAGAAGTGCCCGCTGATTTGGGCAATCTCTCATTATGTGCCTGAAACCTTTGCAGCGATGGCATTGTATGTCTCGCGTTCGCCCGGTGGAAGCAACTGAAGTAGAACTCTGAGCATGCTGAACCGAAGTTGATTTCCTTACGTCGGAGGATCGGGGAGTGGGCGTGTTGCTTGCTGGTCGCCCACGACCCGAGGGAGGTGGAGGACGGCTAGGAGTGGCAGGGACAGCAGGGGTGGCGCCCTGCCCGCGGACTGCACCTGATTTTACCTACTTACAAAAGAAACTCCAAAAGAGTCTCGGGAGCGAGACTGTCTTCCTTGCACTTCACGTTCAGCTTTACAAACAAGATGGAACAGACGGGTGATAGAATTATACTCCTTATAATCTAGAATGTCCTGAATGTCCCAGTTAAGCCCTCCTAAAAATCTAGCCATTCTAGCATCTTCGATTTCTTCTAAACCACAACGTAACATACCAGTTTGCAATTCTTGATAGTAGTCTTCTACTGTATCACTACCTTGTCTTAAACGTTGTAATTATTCAGCAAATCATGAGAATAATATGAAGGCACAAATCTAGCTCTCATAGCTCTCTTCATAGCATCCCATGTTCTAGGTATGTTTTGTTCATTACGGCACAATTCATTCCACCATATAGATGCAAAGTCAGTGAACTCACTAGTAGCAGCCCTAACCCTTTTATTTTCAGGAAATTCATAACATGCAAATTTTTGGTCTACGACTAACTCCCATGTGAGGTAAGCATCAGGATCATATTTTCCAACAAAAGGAGGCATATTGAATTTAATTTTACCAAGTGCATCATTACGATCATGTACCTCACGTGATGGGTCTCTTCGCAAACCTTGTCGATTGACGTGTCGTTGCCGATGATCACAACCATTATTGGGATTGAAACCACCATTGGACTCCGTATCAGCAACATATGTGTCCACTTCATCTTCTATCTCATTGGCCAATGAGCTAATAACGGATGGGTTACGGCGCGGTGGTGCAACGTCGACAGCAGCAGCAGGAGGTGGAGCTCTCTCTAGCTGCTCCACACGTGTAACAATCGCAGCAAGATCGTTATTGGTGCGATCTAGAACCCTCTCAAGACGCTCTGAATGTTGACTCAACAAGCGTGAAAATTGATGCGTGATGTCTTTCGTGCGAGGCGTGAGAGGTGCATCTTCCTCAACGTTGGGCCTGCTATTCTCCCCTTGTGACCATGAACCTGCCATTGTTAGTATCAAATAAAAGAACAAATCGCAGTGTATATATTCCTATGAACTATTAGGTTCTTGGAGTTTCACAAGTCACTCTCTCACAATGCCTTATCAAGTTCTTACAAGCTCTTACTAATGCAGCAAAGAGGTGGTACAACCGGTGGCTGGTTCGTGATATTCTTACTTGTAATTAGCCCAACGATTGCAAGGAACGGAACCTGCTAAGTTAGTAGGAAGTGGAGCTCGGTAGGCCTCAATATGGTAGCAAGGTGAAAGCATCTAGGCCCCTAAAAATGGTTTTGGTAATTAATGATAATATGTGAATATGGGATTAACAAGTTTACTAAGAATGTGCAAGGTTAATTCCATTTGATGAACATGATGAAGCAAGGATGCATGCTAAAGGAAAATGTGAAGATCAACAAGGCTTAAAGTCAAGGTACAAATAGTCTAGGATCCTTTTCTATTTTACCGGTCTAAGGAGAATTGGTTGGTAGACCGGATTATAGGATAAATGCCGTACTATTAAGGGGGATCACGACTAGTAGCTTGATAGCTTATTCTTGTGCCATATGGATCAACTTAGGATCATGCATGCATTTAAAATTGGACTTAAATTTAAGTTAGAATGAATTCGATGCTTTAATTCGAATCGGATGAACCGAAGGCTTAGCGGGGTTGTACAAGGCGCGTTGTTCCGATGATATTTCGTGATTGCAAAATAACAATCTGAGTGTAATCTCCTTTGAAAACCGCTTTTGAGAATCGGTCGTATCACAGCGTATAATCGGATGAACCGCATCCCGTTGTTCCGATGATATTACGACGGTTGCAAAATAACGATCGAGTGTAATCCCTTTGAAAACCTCTTTTGAGAATCGGTTTGTATCAAGACGTATAATCGGATGAACCGCAATATGGATGTTCAAAATGTATTTGGCGGTTGTAAAATTCGAAACGATGCAAAATCTACGGTTTAGAGACCACAAATCGGACGATCCGGTGTTTGCTCATGGATGAACCGCAACTAAATCCAACGGCTATATCGGTGCATTTAATGCGTGTAACATAGCCGTTCGCGGCATTGAGCATAGCGCGGTTGTACCGATGCTAACACGCGGTTGTTCCGATATGTCTTGAAATTTCGAACTTCTTCCCAACGGCTAGAATTGTTTGGTGGAGGCTATAAATACCTCCCCAATCGCACAAGGGACATGTTACACAAAGCATTAAAGATATCTCAACCCTTGTGAGCATTGTGCATTCAATTCTACTCCCAATTTACTCTTGCATTCATTGAGAGGAGATCAAGTGCATTCATCTTTAGTTGATTCATTGGCACTTGAGTAAAGTCAGCGAGGATCGTTGATCTATTCTCTTGGGGTGTTGCCGCACTCCTAGACGGCTTGGCGGTGAAGCACGGTGATCTTCTCAAGTGAAGCTTGTGAGAAGACCCGAGCAAGATTGTGAGTGGTTGGTGTTCACCATCTCCGAGCGGAGGAAGAACAACCCAAGTGATCGAGGAAGGCTTAATTGTGGAGCCGGCTTGAGTGATCAAGCTTCCTCAACGTGGACTAGTGAAGACCGGCAAGTCTTGATACCACGGAAAAACATCATTGTGTCTTGTGGTTATTTCTTGTCTTTACAATTCCGCACTTATATTTCTAGCTTGCTTATTGTGATTAAATTGCCTAGCTAGGAGCATAACTTGTTAATTTGTTAAAAACTTTAAAAACCTCCTATTCACCCCCCTCTAGTCGGTTATCCTTGATCCTACAAGTGGTATCAGAGCTTGGTCTCTCCGTTGTTGGACTTAACCGTCTAGGAGAGCAAGGATGGCTAGTGAGGGAATGGCTTTAGGAAGGGCTCCACTCTTTGATGGCACAAATTATGCTTATTGGAAAATTAGAATGTCAATCTTTTAAAGGCCATGAGTCCAAGCATTTGGAAAATCGTAAATGATGGTTACACTATGCCTCTTAATCCACTTGAACCCACGGATCAAGACACGCGTAACTCTCATTTAGATGCCCAAGCTATGAATGCTCTCTTTGGCGCTTTGAACGCGGATGAGTTCAATAGAGTGAGCAATTTGGAAACCGCTCATGCTATTTGGACAACTCTCTCGAAATCCATGAGGGTACATCCACGGTCAAAGAAGCCAAATTGCATAGGCTTCGGATTAAATATGAGACATTCATAATGTTGCCTCATGAAAACATCAATGAGATGTATTCAAGACTCAACAACATTGTGAATGAGCTCAAAGGCCTTGGGACTAACCTTTCCGATGTTGATATTGTGCGCAAGATGCTTAGGGCTCTTCCTGACAAATATGAAACTTTGGTGACGCTCTTCATCAACTCTCCCGAATTGCCAAGGATGACACCAACGGCCTTTTGGGCAATCTCATCACAAATGAGTTGTTCAAGAAGGACAAAGAAGAGCTCGTGGAGACATCCTCCTCAAAGAAGAAAATTACCGCTTTCAAGGCCAAAGCGGAATCAAGTGATGATGAGGATGAAGGAGAAGATTCCGATGAGGAGTATGCACTCCTTGTAAGAAAAATGAAGAAGTTCATGAAGAGACGCCCAATAGAAGCTACAACTTTGACAAATACAAGAAGGGACAATATTCAAGTGACAAGAAGAGTTATAGCAACATTCGATGCTATAATTGTGATGAAAAGGACACATCTCATCTCGTTGCCCGCAAAGAAGGATGACAAGGACAAGTCATTCAAGAAGAAAGAATATAATGGCAAGAAGAAGCTTTTCAAGAAGCTTCACAAGGATGGCAAGAATGAAGCTCACATTGGAGAGTGGGATTCAAATGATGAATCAAGCGACTCAGACTCGATGAGGATGAGTCTTCCAAGAAGAAGGGACTAGTTGGCATTGCTATCAAAGAAACTCCTTCACTATTCTCCACTCCTACATGCCTCATGGCAAAAGGAGATAAGGTAAAATCCATTGATAGTGATGAACCAACTTATGAAGAATTATTGGATATGCTTGATGAATTAAATGAATTTAATGGAAAAGAGAAATCAAAATTTAAAGTCTTGAAGAAAGAATATCTCTCTCTAAAAGACTCTTTTGAGGAGCTAAAGAAAGCTCATGATTCTCTCATCTTAAAGAATATTGAAAATCTCATTCACATATTGGAATTACTTGTGATTTAATGAATGAGATGTCTAAAGTAGATATTGCTTTAAATGAAAAATCCATGTCTAGCATTTCTACTTCATGTGATGATTTACTTGCCATGCCATGTTGCTCTAGTGATGATTCAATTGCTAGTTTAGCAAATACTTGTGATCCTTTACTTATTGTTGAGAACCATGAATTAAAAGAACAAGTCAATAAACTAAGCAAAAGTTTGGAAAGATGCTTTAAGGGTAAGGCCACCTTAGACAAGCTTTTGAGTGAGCAAAGGTGCTCATTCAACAAGGAAGGTCTCGGTATGTGCCTAAGAAAGGTAGGAAGCCGCAAATAAACCCACAAGGTATGTGAGGGAAAATGGTAAGTATTGCTATAAGTGCTGGAAATAGGACATGTACAACAAAATTGTCCTAAAGGTAAAATTGCATCTTTTGGTATATATGATTCATGCTATATGCTTAGAAAGACTAAGGATGGTAAAATACTTGCTCATTTTATTGGCACTTCAATTTTAGGCGCTAAAAGAATGCTATTTGGGTGCCTAAAACCTTGGTCACTAACCTCCAAGGACCCAAACAAATTTGGGTACCTAAAAGAACTTGATTCTTGTTTTGTAGGTGAACTACAAGACCGGTGGAAAACATTGGGTGCTTGATAGTGGTTGCACTCAACACATGACCGGTGATAGAAAAATGTTCACCACATTCGAGAATGGGAAAGGAATGGACAAAATCACATTTGGTGACAATAGCAAAGGAAAGGTAATTGGATTGGGTAAAATTGCTATCTCAAATGACCTTTCCATTTCAAATGTATCTCTAGTAGAATCACTAAACTTTAACTTGTTATCCGTAGCTCAAATATGTGATCTAGGACTAATTTGTTCCTTCTCTAAAGAAGGTGTTACAATTTCAAATGAAAATGATAACTCTTTAATTTTTAAAGGATTTAGATTTGGAAACCTTTATTTGGTAGATTTCACTTCAAATGATTCATGCTTAAAAACTTGTTTGATGGCAAAAACCTCCTTGGGTTGGCTTTGGCATAGAAGGCTAGCTCATGTAGGAATGATTCAACTCAAAAGCTTTTCAAACATGATTTAGTTGTTGGCTTGAAAGATGTGAAGTTTGAGAAAAACCGACTTTGTAGTGCATGTCAAGTCGGTAAACAAGTCGCTAATTCTCACCCTTCCAAAAGTATCATGTCAACTTCTAGACCATTGGAACTCTTACATATGGATTTGTTTGGGCCAACAACCTATAAGAGTATCGGAAATAGCTATTGTTTGGTTATTGTGGATGATTACTCTAGATATACATGGGTATTCTTCCTAGATGATAAAAGTGAAACCTCCTAATTTTCAAAACTTTACAAAAGGGCCCAAAATGAATTTGATTTCAAAATAAAGAAAATCCGTAGTGATAATGGTTCCGAGTTCAAAAATACTAAAGTTGAAGACTTTTGTGATGAACTTGGAATAAAGCACTAACTTTCCACAACCTACACCCGGAACAAAATGGAG
Source organism: Hsuehochloa calcarea (assembly GCA_036346395.1). Lineage (NCBI taxonomy): Eukaryota > Viridiplantae > Streptophyta > Magnoliopsida > Poales > Poaceae > Hsuehochloa > Hsuehochloa calcarea. The sequence goes on from CM070597.1 coordinate 38,539,787, forward strand.
TTGTAGAAAGGAAAAATCGTACATTAATTGAAATGGCTAGGACAATGCTTGATGAATATAATACTTAGATAGTTTTTGGCGGAAGCAATTAACACCGCTTGTCATGCCATAAATCGTCTTTATTTACATCGTCTTTTGAAAAAGACTTCCTATGAGCTTCTTGTAGGAAGAAAACCGAACATCTCCTATTTTCGTGTCTTTGGTTGTAAATGCTATATTTTAAAGAAGGGTGTTCGCTATCAAAATTTGAAAGTAGATGTGATGTTGGTTTCTTGCTAGGTTATTCATCAAATAGTAAAGCTTATCGTGTCTTCAACAAAAACTCCGGTTTAGTTGAAGAAAAACATGATGTTCAATTTGATGAAACTAACGGCTCTCAAGAAGAGCATGAGAATTTGGATGATGTAGGCAATGAAGCTTTGAGAAGGGCAATGGAGCATATGCAAATTGGTGACATAAAGCCCAAGATGATTCATCATCCTCCACACTAGTTGAACCACCAACATCTTCTACAAACCAAGTTCAATTTGACAATAAGGAAGATGATCAACCATCTAACTTACCACCAAGAATCCACAATGCAATTGCTAAGGATCATCCAATAGACCAAATATTGGGTGATGTAAGTAAGGGTGTTCAAACTCGATCTCGTGTTGCTTCTTTTGTGAATATTACTCTTTTGTCTCTTGTATTGAGCCAAAGCATGTAGAAGAAGCACTTGAAGATCCGGATTGGGTGAATGCTATGCATGAAGAACTCAACAACTTCACCCGAATGAAGTTTGGACATTGGTGGATCGACCCAAGGAACACAACGTCATTGGTACAAAATGGGTCTTTAGGAACAAGCAAGATGAAAATGGTTTGGTTGTTGAAACAAAGCAAGATTGGTAGCTCAAGGGTATTCACAAGTTGAAGGTTTGGATTTTGGTGAAACTTTTGCTCCGTAGCTAGATTAGAATCAATTCGAATATTACTTGCTTTTGCAACATGTTTTGATATTAAACTATTTCAAATTGATATTAAAAGTGCTTTCTTAAATGGTAAAATTTCGAACTTGTATTTGTTGAACAACCTCCGGTTTTGAAGATCCTAAAATCCAAATAATGTCTATAAACTCTCTAAAGCGCTCTATGGTCTTAAGCAAGCTCCTAGAGCTTGGTATGAACGCCTTAGAGATTTTCTACTTTCAAAAGGATTCAAAATCAGAAAAGTTGATACAACCTTATTCACAAAAGTTTTAGATGATAAATTTTTTATTTATCAAATATATGTTGTTGATATTATTTTCGGGTCTACAAATCAAGATTTTTGCAAAAAATTTGATGGTATGATGTCCATGGAATTTGAAATGTCCATGATCGGAGAACTAAACTATTTCATTGAATTTCAAATCAAGCAATTCAAAGATGGGACCTTTGTGAGTCAAACAAAGTATGTGAAAGACTTGATCAAGAAGTTTGGTATGGAGGATGCAAACCCATCAAGACTCCCATGGCAACAAATGGTCATCTTGACTTAAATGAGGAGGTAAATCGGTAGATTTAAAGCTTTATAGATCTATGATTGGTAGTTTGCTTTATCTTACCGCATCTAGGCCCGATATCATGTTTAGTGTTTGTATGTGTGCTCGCTTTCAAGCAAATCCAAAAGAATGTCATTTAATGGTCATTAAAAGAATTCTAAGATATTTAAAGCATTCCTCTAGCATTGGCCTTTGGTTCCGAAAGGTGCTAAATTTGACTTAATTGGATATTCGGACTCGATTATGCGGGATGCAAAGTGGATAGAAAAAGCACCTCGGGTAGTTGTCAATTTTAGGAAGATCTTTAGTATCATGGTCATCCAAGAAACAAAATTCGTAGCCTATCCACCGCCGCGAATATGTTTCCGGAAGTTGTTGTGCTCAATTGCTATGGATGAGGCAAACATTGATGGATTATGGAATTAAAACGATAAAATGCCTCTTTTGTGTGACAATGATAGTCTTGTGAAAATTGCTAATAATCTGTTCAACACTCAAGAACCAAGCATATAGATATTCGCCACCATTTCTTGAGAGATCATGTGATCAAGGGAGACATTGAAATTAGCCACATAAGAACCAAGACCAATTAGCGGATATTTTCACCAAGCCATTAGATGAAGGCGCTTTTGCAAATTGAGGAATGAATTAAATGTCATAGATTATTCAAACATTGTTTAAATTTTTGTTATTACAGTGCTTTTTATTTGGTGTTATTTAAATATTTTGTAAAAGAATTTCTCAAATCTCATATTAAATTCACTATAATTATAAAAACTATGTTTATATATAATCTTGAAGATATTATATGCATAATGATCCCTAGATGGTGTTTTATTGAGTGTAAATCTAAGGATCATTTGCAATTATTCAAAATTCCAAAGAAATCGAGCTTTATCAAAATCCCGTGACAATCGGACATCCGGAGTTATGCGACCAGACGTCGCGATCGGATCATCCGGCGTTATAATAGCGGAACGTCCGTTTTCCTTTTGACCTTATCACTCCAGCGGCTCGTCCGTTTTCATTTCTCATCTCAGTCCGCTCGGGTTCCTCTCTCTCCAGTCGAGCGCCTCTCAAAACTCTCTTTCAAATCGAGTGATTCTCTCGGTGGATCTCCAAGTCCTCGCTGATCCTTGCATTTCCAAAGGCTCTCCTTCCTCAAATCTCAAGGTAAAACATCTCTTGATTCGAGTTTTACCGCTTTTGGAGCACTCGGGGCAGTTTCTAGGGTTTTTGATAATGCGATTGATATCTAGCAATCTAATTGGGCAAAAGTGCTTCACTGGTGTCCTATGACCCTTGCGCATCCAGTTCTAGCACTCACTCTCTTAGATTCCATCAAAATCTCGAATTTCTTCAACCCTAGTTTTGGTCGGGACAATCGGACGTTCGGTTCTTGAGGGCGAACGACCGCGATTCGACGTTCCGCCACATAACGGCGGATGATCCGATTATCCTGACAGAACCAGAAATTGTCATTTCTTTCAATTCAATTCAAATCTGTTCCTTGACATCTTATAATCACTCCAATCTCTGTATAGATGCCTAGAATGCGAGGAACATCCAAGAAGTCTCGAGGATCGTCAAGACAAGGGTCTTGACACCTCAACCTCCACCGCAGGGAAAAGGAAAGGAAAGAGACCACTCGGCTGAATCGTAAAATAGCTCGAAGTAAATCAATTAAGGAAATCAATCCAAGAAGAAGAAGAAGAAGAGGAAGTTCCTCCAAGGACAAAGCAGAAGATGATGATTTGATTGATCCTCCGGGACTCCTCTTGACCTACATCTTACGTCACAGATGACTATGCCATCAAGCGCCATGTCAATCAATATCTTCAAGAATGACACATTAAATCCAAAATTCCACACAATCTTTCAAGAGCAAGTGTATGAGCAGATATATAGTAGGCACAAGAAGTTTGCCGATCATAAATGGATTAATTGGTCTAATATTAATACCTTGGACAAATACATGGAGTCTATCGACTTTTCTACAATGTGGGTCTTCATGATCTTGTGGGCATAAAATGTATTATGATGACAAGATCATTCGACGCTTTATGCCACACTTGCATATGTCCCATGACTTGAAGACTTTTAGATGGTCGATGGTGTCGAAATGTGGAAAGCACCAAAGAGGAATTTGCGAGAGTGTTGAGAATTCATCCATCCGACTCTTGGGACAAAATCTTTGAGAGTTCACCCTACTTGTTCTGCTTGGGCGGGCATTATGACTCTTCACCAAATGCAAGTTAGGGACAATTCTCGGATTGAAGCAGTGAGCATGATTAACGGGATAATTAATCATACTTTCTACCCTAAGAGTGGGAATTTCGATGCGATGACGGGGCATGTTTGGAACATGATAGATCATATTGTGGAGGGAGTTAAATTTGATGTAGTGGATGTTATTCTTCAAGGCATAGCCTCCTCCAAGAATGACAGAGTTAAAAGGATTTATTATGCTCCTTACATCATGGCATTGATTGTTAGAAAGATCGAGTACCGTGGTGGTTTGGGATCTACTCACAAGCCATATAAACCACGAGATGCCATTCCTCCTCAACAAGTCTCGAGGATGCCCTACGAGGTTGATGCTCCTCCTACGCCGCTATGCACGATGCAAGTGCTCTAGCGCAAGTACTTCAAAATCGCAGATCTATTATCAAGACTTTGCAGAAATGAAGGTCAACAAGTTGCCTTTCGTGATGAGACTCGTCATAGGCTTTCTAAGATGGCAACTATCCAAATGACTTCTTTGATGAGACTCATAACAGATTATCGGCTTTGTCGAGGGCCTAAATGACTTAGAACATTTTCTCAAGACCCTCAACGTTATGTTCGCCGACCTCCTCGACGCCCAAGGGTCCTTCTTCTAGGACAGTGCACCTACCTCGGCTCCTCACCGCACCTCATCGAGTTTCAGGCTCCAGCTCCTCCACTCCTACCACCCTCTCGGTATCTCAGATCCCGCGCCTCTGTGTCGCCTTCTCCGGATCTGCACTGGGCCAGCTCACTTTCTTCTTCTCCTGCTCTGCTCCACCAGACCCAGCTTCTTCCTCTCAGACCCCTGCTTGATGCTTTTGGTACTTTGATGCCAAAGGGGAGAAATTGTGAAGATGTGAAGACTTAGTTTTAGGGGAGCTATGGGCTTATGTGATTTATATGTGTTTTGTAAAATCTGTGATCTATTTTGTGCCTGTAATAGTTGGTAACTTTTGTTGAACTTGTGGAATGTGATTATGTCTTATTATCTTTTATGCAATGCAATCAATTATTTGACATATCTTATACTGTATTGCTTCCTCAAGTTCATAAATGCAAAAGAAACTCCGCCAAAACTTTCAATTCTTTACATATGCCTGCAAATTATTTACTATCCATATGCATTTGTTTAGGGGGAGTCTTCTTTTAATTGGATTTGACAAGAAAAATAATTCTCAAAATTTACTTATGCTCATTGCAAAGATTATTTTACTGTCAAAAGACTTCAAAAGAATATACACTCTTAGTATATTCAAAACAACTTTTCTCACATAGTAGTGTGTTGTCATCAATTACCAAAAGGGGAGATTGGAAGCATCTAGGCCCTAAAAATGGTTTTGGTAATTAATGATAATATGTGAATATGGGATTAACAAGTTTACTAAGAATGTGCAAGGTTAATTCCATTTGATGAACATGATGAAGCAAGGATGCATGCTAAAGGAAAATGTGAAGATCAACAAGGCTTAAAGTCAAGGTACAAATAGTCTAGGATCCTTTTCTATTTTACCTGGTCTAAGGAGAATTGGTTGGTAGACCGGATTATAGGATAAATGCCGTACTATTAAGGGGATCACGACTAGTAGCTTGATAGCTTATTCTTGTGCCATATGGATCAACTTAGGATCATGCATGCATTTAAAATTGGACTTAAATTTAAGTTAGAATGAATTCAGTGCTTTAATTCTGGAATCGGATGAACCAAGGCTTAGCGGCGGTTGTACCGAAGCGCGTTGTTCCGATGATATTTCGCGATTGCAAAATAACAAGATCGAGTGTAATCTCCTTTGAAAACCGCTTTTGAGAATCGGTACATGCAGCGTAGATAATCGGATGAACCGCATCCCGGTTGTTCCGATGATATTACGACGGTTGCAAAATAACGATCGAGTGTAATCCCTTTGAAAACCTCTTTTGAGAATCGGCCGTATCAAGACGTATAATCGGATGAACCGCAATACGGATGTTCAAATGTATTTGGCGGTTGTAAAATTCCGCAACGTATGCAAAATCTACGGTTTAGAGACCACAAATCGGACGATCCGGTGTTTGCTCGGATGAACCGCAACTAAATCCAACGGCTATATCGGTGCATTTAATGCGTGTAACATAGCCGTTCGCGGCATTGAGCATAGCGCGTTGTACCGATGCTAACACGCGGTTGTTCCGATATGTCTTGAAATTTCGGAACTTCTTCCCAACGGCTAGAATTGTTTGGTGGAGGCTATAAATACCTCCCCAATCGCACAAGGGACATGTTACACAAGCATTAAAGATATCTCAACCCTTGTGAGCATTGTGCATTCAATTCTACTCCCAATTTACTCTTGCATTCATTGAGAGGAGATCAAGTGCATTCATCTTTAGTTGATTCATTGGCACTTGAGTAAAGTCAGCGAGGATCGTTGATCTATTCTCTTGGGGTGTTGCCGCACTCCTAGACGGCTTAGCGGTGAAGCACGGTGATCTTCTCAAGTGAAGCTTGTGAGAAGACCCGAGCAAGATTGTGAGTGGTTGGTGTTCACCATCTCCGAGCGGAGGAAGAACAACCCAAGTGATCGAGGAAGGCTTAATTGTGGAGCCGGCTTGAGTGATCAAGCTTCCTCAACGTGGACTAGTGAAGACCGGCAAGTCTTCGATACCACGGAAAAACATCATTGTGTCTTGTGGTTATTTCTTGTCTTTACAATTCCGCACTTATATTTCTAGCTTGCTTATTGTGATTAAATTGCCTAGCTAGGAGCATAACTTGTTAATTTGTTAAAAACTTTAAAAACCTCCTATTCACCCCCCTCTAGTCGGTTATCCTTGATCCTACACAAGGATCAGCAATAATCAAACCAGTGAATGGAAGCTGAAAAATCGTTCAACGTCGGTTAGTGCTGGTCCTAGGTTAGACCGTACTAGAGACGCGAGCCTAGAACACAAACGAAAACACGGCGCGACAGAACTAGAGAACATTGCACACAGAGTACGGAAGCTCAAAAAAGGATGCCGTCTTCGTGGGGAACCTTAGAATCACATGTAAAAGGGCTATGTCAATTTTAAACAAATTCTAAAAACTTGAATTTTTCGCAGATTGCGGGCCCATTTTGAGGCCCTAAACGACATTTTTTTGGGGTCGAAGTTTCCGCGCATGCGCCCGGGGGGTGTATGCGTATGATAAAATACTCGTTCCCTTTCCAACGGATCAAAAATCACCTCAATCGGAGGTCATACGCAAAAATTATTTGCGTTTCTTTTTTTTGTCTTCTCTCTCTTTTTTTCTTTTTTTGGCGAACACTACGCTGTTTTGGCTGTCTCCGAGTTGGGCACGGTTTCCTTATCCGAGACCAGCTAGGGAAAAACCTCCCTAGATGGTGTGTCCATCTCCTGGCTGAAGTCGATGTCCTTCTCCTCCTCCGATCCCCTTGCCGTGGCAGATCGAACTCAACCGCAACGGTGAGACCAAATTGGGCAGAACTCGAAACTCTAAAGAAACTAGACACTAAGACCAGCAAAGAACACAACGATGCAACCGAAAGTTCAACAGTGTAATGCACTGAAAAGAAAAATTGTGAGGCTCAAAGGTCTCGGTACGGATGATAGATGCGAATTTTTTTGGCAATTTTTTGGACTCTAGGTATGAAATACTGGAGACTCTCACCGATGAACTGTACCTCTGATACCACTTGATGAACTTCGGAGGTCCTGATTTGGCCCAATCTTTCGATGAGAAGATAAATTCGATAGAAGTCGCTCAACTCTCACGATCCTGGCTACGAACTCGCAAGGCCCGAAACCACGCAATCGCTGAACTGACCGACAAGTCGTTATCAACCGTACACGAATACCCGGATGACCTGATCACGAAGATCAATTCCTGCATACACCGAAGAAGCATGCAAGAACGAGGTAAAAAGCAATCTGAATTGTAAATATATGATTGGGTTCAAAAGGTGGGATTCCGTAGGGGTCCTTTACGGTTGGTCTAGTCGACACAAGCGAAGAACGAGACTTTTCACAATGGAGAAACTAATCAAACGAATTTCGAGTTCTAGCAAAAGGAGACGGCGGCTCCTATATAGGGATATGGTCAGGGGTGGCGGCTAGCGAAGTGGACGCATGCCCCTAGGGTTACAAGGCCTATGAGCCCAAGTGGAGGTGGTGCAACACCCTTTTGATTCGAACTCAGAAACAAATGTGGACTCTTTTGACGATTGTGGCCGTTTCGGATGGAGTTTGATGATGATCTTAGATCCGTTGGAAAGTAGACTTGATAAGCTTTCCATGAAGTCCAAAATCACCCCAAACAGAGTTCGTATGAAGAAGTTACAGAGTTCATATGAAGAAGTTACGACTGTTAAACTTCGTACTGTCGCAGCAGTCCGAATTCGAATCTAGAACGAGCCCAACTCGAACTCTTGCTTGACATGGACCCAAAGTGACGTGGTGACGTCCATTATGCCTTCCATGCATGTCCATGACTCCACAAGCCTCTCCTTGGTCCATTCCCATGTTTCTAAGCACAATTAAATCACTTGCATTAGGTAGCGGTTTATTCTCAGTAATATATAAACATAGGAATGAATTCACCTGGTAATTAAGTTGGTGAGTACGAGCTCGGGTAAGAGGTCCTTCTACTGGTTGTGAATGAGTTATGTGTGTAGACACAGTTGTATCTATAGTAGGGATGTCCTCATCAGTTGACACTGATGATAAGGAAGATATTAAGTTAGAGGAGATGGAGCATATATCTTTTGAAGATGAGAATCCTCAAGATAATAATGAGGACACAGATGGAGCATTGGCCATCAACGATGACACGCCGGTGCATATTGAGGAGGAGAAGCATCTAGACGAAATCAAGGATGACATGCAAGGTACGAGTGGTCTTATACTCAAGGAGTTTTGTCCTAGTCAATTGGAGGTTGATGAACCGAAGATAGAAGTTTGGTGGACCAAGAAGGAATGCCTGAGTAAAAGGTACACCGGTGTTGCACACACTCAAGTTATTCTTCCTTCATATAAAGAAGCGGCTAGAGAGAAAGTGTGCATAAGGGCTAAGAAGAAAAGCGAGATGCAATGTGGCAGCAAATTTGTGAGGAACATCTAGTCGTCAAATAAGAATGAGGTGAACTAGCTGAAGGACAATATTCCTTCTTAGGTGCAGAGCGGCGAAGGCCCAAGAACAACAAGAACAAGCAAATGGTTCGCCAGATAACTATGCATTGAGGGGGAGTGTTGAAAATGGAATTGCAGACTTCCACAATTCCAGAGAATTCTCAAGCTATCAAGAGAATGATATTTTAACTAGGAATGCTTTAGAACAAAATTGTTTAGCCATGATTCGTGGTAAAGTTAAGAAAGTTTTAGAGCGAAATATTTAGAGTGAACTTTCTAGGTAAAATATTTCTATATATTAGGCTAGAAAGTTCTTTAGATATTTTGTACCAAGGGTATGGATCTTGCCATGTGGCAAGAATCCAACGGTAGCCTAGGCCTATAAATAGGGGTGTCATACCCCCTCCTTGGTGTGTGACACGGATGAACCACCCATGAGTATGAGATCGTGTTAGGGATGGCCATATGAGGTCATAGTAGTGAGATAGGTAACCATTAGAAGAGGGTGAGTTGTTGTATCAAGTTTGTTAGTAGTCAATAAGAGTTGAGTTATCCCTCTATTATGTGTAAGTGTTGGTCTCCCCGGTAAGCCACGTACTTCTTAGTGCTTAGTGTTTGTGGGTTGTGATTCAACGTGAGTGACTCGGTTGCCCGAAAGTCACTAATTAATAAAACACAATAATTAATAAAGCACTAAGTATACGAAGGTAATGCTAGTCAACTAGAGGGTAGTTGATGTAGCGTGTGTAGGTTCCCATTAGAGTGGGTATCATGGTCATGCAAAATTCTCAACACTTGGTTATTGTACCATAGATAATTAGCTATTGAGCATGGCCTTGACCAACAGAACCACCGTGTCGTTTTGCCCCCTAACCGCACTGTGCCATCAAAATGCCCCCGTATAGTCGTGCGCTACAACCGTTGGCATTGGGCTACAACCGTTGGCATTGGGCTGGAGGACCGTGTAAGCTTGCAACCATATTTGCCTCTTTTCTCTGAATGCTCGACTAGACCGACAATTTTCGATGCAATGGCATGACATGCACATATTTGTAGTCTCTACAGGACTATACGCATTCAGTTTTTCGAATTTGTTGCTGCTAAGACGTAAATTGAAGAGTTGGAATTCATTAGTAATTGGTGCTGCTAAGACTATCTTCAATGTTGTATTTTAGCCGGTTCAAAAGAGGAGGGGAGAAGACATTGAATCGATTCAATACATTGAAGGGATTGATTCCAACAATTTTTTTTTATGAAACTGGACTCTACTTAAGAGTTGATTCAAAGCATTAAACAACTTATTTATGAAAGAGAGAGAGAATGCGGCTGATCAGAGATGATATTACTAATTTGTGGTTTTTTTAATGTAATGTGTGCCCCAGTTATTAGTAGAAATTGATTTAATATATTAGAGAAAAACAAGTTCAATTTTTAAAATATTTATATAATAAGATTTTAAATCGATATCGGTTCAATATATCAGGAATACTCTGAGAGGACTAGAGTATGTGAATGAACCGGTGCGTATCTCACTAGACAACAAGTAGAAACGAGTAAGGAAATAGAAAAATCAAACCCCGCGTTATCACTGATGACAAATAAACCCCGCCAACAACAACCCAACCTATCCACTCTCCGATTCCCAATAACAACACAAACTGACAAACATCATCGATCCAGCATCCTTAGAGCTTGCTGCGCTCCATGCGGTAATGCCATGCAGGAGGTAAGCAACGCGTCACCGCCCGGCGCCCGCTGCATACATCGTAGCTCAATTCTTGGGCTGAGGCTTGTCCTCGTCGGCGAGCGGCGGGCACGGCTTCTTCTTGTGCATGAACTTCATTTTCGGGTGCTTGTGGAAGAACGGCTCCGGCTTATCATCCTCCGCCGGCGGCGCGGGCGGCTTGGGCGTCGGCGGCCCGTACGAGGGCGTCGGCACGGGCGTCGGCGTCGGGGGCTTGTACTCCGGCGCGGGCGGCCTGGGCGGCGGTGGCCTGCTGAACATGAAGTGCTTCTTCTTGAACTTGCCGCACTTGCACGCGACGGGCGAGAATTCCGTGTCGTCCGCGACCGCGAGGTAGGTGGCGCCGTCTTGGTTGTTGGGCCCAGCCGGTGCGATCCTGGGCGGCGCCTGCCCGGCGCACGGCGTGTCGGGCGCACTGTGGAGCTGCGCGAAGCAGTCGCGGTCCAGCTCGCCGTCGTCGCGGAGGAGGTCGGCCGCGAGGGGGATGCTGAAGGCGCCGGTGTCGTCGAGGTGGCCGAGCGTCTTCGTCTCGTAGGTCTCGCCGGCGCCTTCTTTGCACTTGATGGCTACCTGAAGTCCTGCAACGCGCGATGTGGAGAAAAATTTAGAAGCGTTGTGTGCCGTCCAAAGTAGAGTTCTAATCGTAATTTGCCCAATTGAGCCTGATTTTAAGATAAAAGGGCGCGGAGAACGAAGTGTCGTATCGGACGAGTTGATTATGAGGCGGCTCAACTGGCTATGTACAACTGAGTTGGTACTAAACGATGCCAGCAGCTTGGTATAGAAATGCGGGATTGGATTTTTTTTGCTGCCTGTTTGGGAGTTGGGACTATATATTGTTGAATCCAGTATGCGCTATGCATATGGAATATGCTTTTTTAGACTCGCATATGAAATAGTGTTTGCTATGTGTGACCTTTGAGCGATGATGTGTGATTTGAGTCTAAAACTATTTATAATATTTTGTGCATACTTTCGTATGGTGCCTTGATACGTTTTCTTGCTGAATCACTTCTACGCATAAGCATTAATCTTACAAACAATTTTTTGGGATAAGTATGTATATACAGGTAGAATGAGTTGGAAATTCGTAGTGAATTAAACTGCTACTACATAATTTACTAAGAGAATAACTCTAAACGGAAGCTACCTTTAAATGCATCTTCAGCTTTGACGTCGTTGGGGGAGCAATCCAAGCACTTGACTGAGCCAACCACGACCGGCGGCGCCGCCTCGGCCTTGGAAGCCGCCGAACCGGAGCTGGAGGCCAAGAGCACAGCAAGAACACCTAAAAGAACCAAACGAGTCCCCATGATGGAACCCTACTGCTTCAGTAGAATGAGAAATCTAAGGAAGAAACACCGGTGAAAATGGATGATGAGAAAGGGCTGGGGCGCATAGGTATATAGGGTGGCGTGACACTGATGACCGGCACTGCTCTTCAAGTCGGAGCAGGACTGGTACTGGCCAGTGTTCATGAGAACAGCTCGAGGGGAAGAAAAACTTCAGCGATGGGTTTGCAGATTTGCCAGTGGAGTGCCAGTACCGATTTAAACATTTCCTCCGTGATTCTACTTTTTCTAGCAACCGAGCTGTACTGTAATTACGCCCAATTTTGTATTGTTTTAGCGGCAAGGAATTTGTGCATTCATAAATGAGTTCAAGACACCAGGTTAATTTCATCTGAGAAACTGATGCCAGATAAAACGCAATGCCACTTATCAAAATTGGATTTGAAGATTTTCTCTCTCTCTCTTTTGTGGTCTCTCCATTCGAATTCTTCGTGCTAATATTGTGGGATCGAGATTATCTGCATTGAAGAATTCAATGCAGAGTATCTACCGTGCATGGCATTAGGAGAAATCTCCACCGTCCGATCAACAATTAAAGGCTGAGATCAATAGCTACAATGATTTCACTACCGTAAATAGTTCACTGTTACTGTTCACACATTTAACCTCTGCAAAAGATCCGGATGCAATATCGTAGGCCCTCTTTTACGTATGAGGTGTGGTTCTTCACTTATGTGGTGTGCTTCATCTGTGTGGGTGGCTCATAAACCACGCACAGTGCATGGTTTACGTATGATAAGAGGTTGGTTACCTCAACCATGTGCATGCCATGACTGGCCGTCGGAGCACGTAAGGAATACCGGCATTACGTACATTGCAGAAAGGTAAATAAAAAGCATCGATGCGAAATAATTAGTTGGTGCGGCCTGTGCACAAACGTGAACGCTCGGACGATATCACAACATTGTCGTATAGGGAGTAAGCGAGCATGCGAGGCATTGACTACATAGTCTGGATTAACATGTTGGTGCTTCACGCAACGACGAACAGTCGTGACTGTGATATGAATGGTCAAGGTACGCCGTAGCAAGCATCCCCTCGAAAGGTACGCCGTAGCAAGCAACTTTCCACGGTCGCCGTTGCGTGCAGAGTAATTTAGAGGCAAGGTTCACGCTCTGTCGTCAAGTACTACTATAAAGCAAGCTACTCGCAGTCCAGGGAGAAAGATCAAAGTCGAAGGAAGAAATTCTTGAGTCGAGGAGCTAGCAGTAGCATGCAGTCATGTAGACATGTCGAGCCTCGGCGCAAAGTTAGGATGGGGTCAGAGCCGGAGAATCACAAATGCACCAGGCTGGGCCAGCGTAGACTGATGAATCGCTGAAGGCCCTTCTTCTAAGAGTCTGTTTGGTGTATGGTTTCAACTCTCAACTTTTTAGTTGGAGTAGGTGGAGTTATGTTAAATGAGTTAACTCCATAAAACTGTTAGAATTGAAGCAATTTGGAGTGGAGCAACCCTCTAGTACAATTTGTAGGAATAGATAAAACCTTTCTCAAAGTGGGGAGCTGTGGGCCAGTAAATAAAAATACCCCTAGAAGTTAAGAGTATTTACCCATAAATTGCCACTCAACTACCAAACCCGAACCCGCAACCCCCCACCCCTTCCCCCGACGCCTTCGCCTCCCTTCCCTTCCCCTCCGCGGCTCTGCCCCCACCCCTTCCCCCGACGACTTCGCCTCCCTCCCCGACGACTTCGCCTCCCTCCCCGAACCCTCCGCCCCCACCCTAGTCCCCGACGCCTTCGCCTCCCTCCCCGAACCCTCCGCCCCACCCCTTCGCCTCCCTCCCCTTCCCCTCCGCCTCCCTTCGCCTGTTCGCAGCGTGCTCATCCCCTCACCCGTTCGCAGCATGCTAGCCAGCCAAGGCAGTGGGCGACTCGTCCCCAACGGAGGCTTTTCGTCCGCGGCCCAGTCCTCAGCGATCTCCCCGACGGCGGCTCTTCCTACCCGGCACAGCGCGCGACCTCGTCGTCCCTCGGCGGCTCGTCCTCCCTGGGCGGCTCTTCTTCACTTGGCACGACATCTTCCTCCCCCGGCACGGCGCGCAACCTCGTCGTCCCTCGACGGCTCTTGCTCCCTGGGCGGTTCTTCTTCCCTCGGCACGACATCTTCCTCCCCCGGCACAACGCGCAACCTCGTCGTCCCTTCGGCATCTACCTCCCTCGGCGGCTATTCCTCCCTCGGCATCTTCTTCATCCCTCCCCACCTGGCAGTCCACCCTCGGCATCTTCAAGGTAAGCCACATCTATGACCTAAAATTCACAATCTGATGCAATGCTTGCTACTGGAACTTATGTGATGCAATGCTTGCTACTGGAACCGAGATATGCACAGATTGGCTCATGCCATAGATGTGGTTGTTCTCCAGATTGGCATCACTGATTTGGCTGTATTGGCATCACTGATTTGGAGATATGCACAGATTCCACTATATTTTGTCCATTTGTCAGTTTTGGCTAAGCACTTATGCTATTTGCTATAATATAGTTTATGTGATACTGATAACATCCTTTGCAAAGAACCACAATTGATTAATAAGTTGACTTGGTGATAGCTTCGTATATTTGTCAGCCTTTCGCGTTGTTAATTACTTGGCTTGTTATTTCACTGATTTCTCTTCTGCATACATGCATTCAGTTGGATGTCATAGAAAACATTATTACACCTCTGAAACAATGGTAGACGAATACCTAGAGTTTGCCAATAATGTAATTGCTGGTCTGTGATTATTTGTTTTTCTGCATTAGATGCAGTATGTATGCATCCTTTTTTCACATGTATGGGATAATAAAAAACTTAGAAGTTAGTTTCTTTGTCACTTACCCCCTGTCGGAATTCAAATATGCAGATGGCAGGTTTTGCTGAGTGGAATGATGAGCACCTTAGGGTAGTGTGTGAGTTGTTTGCAGAACAAGTTAGGATTGGAAACCGGCCAAACACCCACTTGAACACTGTAGAATATGCCGAGGTAGCTAACTGTGCTGATCATTGGTCTCCGGCAATGGGTATATTGCCTGAAACACAAGCTGAGAATACTCAAACTGTCAACCGTGATACTGAGGATGACATTGAGGATATAGATGAGACCGAGCTTGAGGACGAGCCCCCCTCGAATGGCAAAGGCAAGAGAATAGCAAGTGCACCTATTGGGATGGGCAAAAAGCCTAAGCCAAGCTCAGCTCAAGTCATTCAAGACCAAATCATAAAGATAGCTAACATGGCTGAGAAATCTCAGTCAACATTGGAGTCATTTGCAATGAAAGATGACCCTTGCTCCATAGATGTTGTGATGAATTGAGTGGAAGAATGTGGTGCCTCTCTAGGTAGCGATGAGCACTTCATTACCACTGAGTTGTTTTTGAAGAGGAAGCAAAGGAAAATGTTCAAAACCTTACACACCCCACAAGTTCATTTTGAGTGGCTTAAGAGGAAGTACAAGAAGGAGTATGGGAATTGATTATGGCATGTTGTGATATTATATGAACTTTGTGTTTTTTTAATGTTTGCTTCCTTCTTATGTTTGAGAATTATATGCTATCTATGTAAGACCGATAACCCTCTGTTTGGATATTGTATAAACTTTATGTTAGTTTGCTTCTTATGTTACCTTCTTTTTTATGTTTCATAATCTTATGTTGTCATATTAGCTTCTTTTTTGTCATTGTCTATTGTAGCTTGCATTCTCACGATTGTGATAAAATGTACAGATGTCTTGCGAAAGTAATAGTGATGAAGAGAACAAAGCTAGAGAGAAGATCTTGCGAGCAAAGCATGCTATGGATATCATTTCTCTAGCCGGGGCATCCATTGTTGCGGAGTACTATTCGACCTACATGGATAAGGCGGAAACACGGACTTCACGCCTCAGTGGGATGGGTTGGTTGAAGGAGATATTGGCTACTCCAGGGGAGACTCATAGGATGCTTCGTATGAACCAAATAAATTTTTTTGACCTACATGACTTGTTGGTGAGTAGGTATAAGCTCATATACGTGCAACTCTTCCACTAGAACAACAAATGAGATACATTGGAAGGTTCGGAAATCCCTCTCAGAATGTGATGGCAGTTGTGGACTTTGATATGCGTTTCACTTATGCATCCATTGGTCAACCAGGGACTATGCATGACACTAGTGTGATATATCATGCATTGAGAGTAGACCAAGATGTTTCCCACATCCTCCATCGGGTAACTCTATTTTCTCTTGGATAAATTACTTTTTCCTAAAACATGTTGTGTTATTAACTTTATATTACTTTTTATTCATGCAAGTATTACCTTGTTGATGCCGACTATCCTAATCGACGGGGGTACCTAGCCCCATACAAGGGCGAAAGGTATCATGTTCCTGAGTTCCATAGAGATGTTGAACCAACTACTGCCAAGGAAAAGTGCAACAGGGTACACTCCTCTGTGCGTAACATAATTGGGCAAACATTTGGTGTATGGAAGTTGAAGTGGCCAATTCTACTCAAGATGCCAAGCTATCCAATGACCAAGCAAAATATTATTGTTATGGCTACTATGACACTCCACAACTTCATACGTGAGCATGGTAGCGGGGATTGGCATTTCCGTAGGTGTGTTCGAGATTCTAACTATGTCCCTACCATTTCTTCTAGATACCGAAAATATGCAATTTCTCAACATACTTTGGATGGGTTAACATCACAATTTCTACTATTTCGAGATGAGCTTGCTACTGGCATAGCTACTTCTTGGTGACTTGGTATGGCATGAAAGTCAGTTAGCAAAGATAATGTGAGCTCTCATTGATTTTTCTATCTCAGATATATGTTAGTCTTTGTTATGGACTTTTGTTATGATACTCATCGAATTAGAACCTTTGTTATTTCCTTCGTATGTTTATCTTGGTTTTACTCAATTTCCAAAGGTATTTCCTATTCTCTCAAATACATTAATTATTTTTTGAACCAAACATGTACATGCATGGACGGTAGTTTAATAACACTTGTAGCTTAACATGATAACACTTGTAGCTTAACATATGTTTTCTTCGATTCGTGTCAACCCATTCGGATGCATGCACCAGTTAGGATAAAAACTCATGTACACGTGATGGACGGTAGTTTGATCCAACGGCTTTGAAAATCCGCCTACGTAAACAAGAAAAATATCTGATAAATATATAAGTCACAAAACCAAGGTTACTCTCGTCTTTTTATATGGATCAGTCTCATTTATGGAGTGGGAGTTAGCTTACTAACCAAACACCTCTTCAGACTACTCCAATTTTTAGAGGAGTGGACCCAAAAGTGAATCTAGAGTTGAAGTTGCTAAAACTTAGAATGGAACCATACTAAACAGGGTCTAAGAATGCAGCTACACTTCCATTCGGCCATGAATGGAAGTTACTCACGCATGATTTAATGGATTGGCGTCAGGTGTGGCCTAGCCCACCCAACGCGTGCTCGGCGAACGGGGGCTGCGCCTAAGGTTGAAAAAAAGCTTAAAGCTCGCGAGCCTGCTTGAGCTCGTTGCGAGCCGAGCCGAGCCCAACTTCTAGCTCGGTGAAAATTCGAGCCGGCTCGCGAACCAAATTAGCTCGTTACTGTTTCAGCCCTATTTATATTCCCCACGCCTCCCCCTCCCGGCCCGCCTCCTCAGTCCTTCCCCTCCCGGCCTCCCCCTCCCTCTCTCCCAAATTCCGCCTGCGACCACCGCCTCCGCCTCCACCTCCCTCTCTCCCAGATCCACCCGCCGGCTGCTGCCTCCCCCTCCCTCGCCCAACTTCGTACTCGCCGGCCACCGCCTCCGCCTCCACCTCCCTCTCTCCCAGATCCACCCGCCGGCTACTACCTCCCCCTCCCTCTCTCCCAGATCCACCCGCCGGCTGCCACCTCCCCCTCCCACAGCTCCAGTGCTCCACCCGTCGGCCGCTGCCTCCCCCTCCCTCTCGCCCAGCACCACCTGCCGGCCGCCGCCTCCACCTCCCCCTAGCTCCAGTGTCTCCACCCGCCGACCGCTGCCTCTGCCTCCCCCTCCCTCTCGCCCAGCACCACGTACCGGCCGCCGCCTCCGCCTCCGCCTCCGCCTCCCCCTCCCAGCTCCAGTGCCTCTACCCGCCGGCCGCCGCCTCCAGTTTTGAGATGACCATGAGCGTCGGCGGCCTTCTCCGTGGTGGCCTGGAATGAGGACTGAGGAGGAGGTGTTGTGGCATGATGTGTGGATGTGTGTCTGGATGTGCGTGGCCTCAAGCTCGCGAGGGCTCGCGAGCCACTTCGAGCCGAGCTTTTGGCTCGTTCAAAAAAACGAGCCGAGCTAAACCACTGTTCCATACGAACTTGAGCGAGCCGAGCCCTCGGCTCGTTTCCAGCCCTAGCTGCGCCGGGGCCAAGCTCGTTGCTGGCGACAGCTCGCTAGATTCTCGATGCCTTGCATATCGCTCCTTTGCTCCGGTTCCTGCAATCCACCACCGCCACCGGATCCGGACGCCACCGCTAAAGCCTCAACGCGCACGGACCAGACCGTCGAGATATCGTTCTGGTTCGCCCATCCACTGGCTCTCTCCTACTTGTGCGTCTACTGCCCAGGCCTGAAGGAGACGGACTTCGCCGAGGAGCCCAGCGTCGTCTGCTCGGAGAAGAACCTCGCCATCCTCCGCGTATACTTCACATTCGGGCCCAGAAACCCCTTGTCGACCGAGGTGGGGCTCTACGAATATTTCGTCTACAGAGCCGACACACCTCTTGATCTGCTCCCAAGCCCATCCCAGCACATATCTAAACCCCCGAGAGGTAAATTTTGGTCTCTTCCCCTACCGTGGCTGTTCTCTATTCTCGATGGATTCCCAGGGAATGTGATCTCCACATCTTCTCATCTAAGTTGGCACAGTTAGAGCCAGCGTCCTCAAGAGCTAAAGATGAGGAGGTGCTGATCCATCATATTGATAAGGTGATCACGCTGGAAGGAGGCTTGCTAGGCTGGGTCGATCTCTGGCGGGGCATTCTACTCTGTAACGTGCTTGAAGAGAAGTCTGGTGTGCATTTCATCCCGTTACCTAAGCCAATGGCCGGCAACACGGTCGATTACACGAAAAATTGTGCACGGGCGATTCGAGATTTCACCTACAACAATGGTTTGATCAAGTTTATTGAGATAGAAAAAAGAAAAAGACAAGATGTTCATGTTCCTGGAAGACCAGCGGAAGATAATGAGAACACAGACACACTATTCGATGCAGAATTGGGGTTGGACAACAGTATGGTTACTTACCACGGAATCAAGGGAGCCGAATGGCTCGAGGGCGATGACGTGGAATAGGATGACTTCCTCGAAGTATTGGCAGAAGCATTGTACGGTTGATGTTGAAGACATCTCCATAACCCAAGCCATTCTAACCTGTTGCCTAAGTTGAGATACAATCACACTGAAAAAGCAACATTAAGGAGCGTGAAAACCGGTGCCCCCACCTTGAGTGTGCACCGTGATGATGTTGTTTATATGATGTCCAAGGTGAACATCGAAGTCGAAAATGCTGGGGTGATTGCAATCCTCCGGTAAGGTGAAAAGTTACTGATATTCATCCAGAAAGGATCAGGAGAGTCCTAAGAATTAGTCTCTATTATCCCCTTAAATTTAGATGTTGATTCATGGTGTGTTTAGGATGGTGCTACTAAATTGAACACCATTTTTTGTTAATCGTGAATTAGTCAAAAATATTACTATTATGAATTAAAATTACTTCTTGTAATATTTAGTTCATGAAATAAATAAAGTATAGACAGTTCATTTGCATGTCTTATGTGTGCATTTATGCGTATGCAATGTTTTTTAATTTATGCAAACTATTTATCTCCATGTTATACTTGACATACAATGAAGGGAGAATATGAAACCTATCTTGTGGATAGGTGTACCACCAATTCTATCGTAAGGGATATGAAGTATTTCTAGACCTTCAGTTCTAAGACTGACAATATTATGATCATAGCTGGCAACTGTTGTAATATTGCGGGTACTGGAAAAGCCACGATAGTCTTACAGATGGAAACAAAAATAGTAATTGAGAATGCATTATTGTTCCCGGACTCAACTAGAACTCTACTGAGTTTTAAAGATATCAGAAATAATGGTTTCCACGAGGAAACTCGGGAAAAGAATGGTTCATAGTTCGTTCTCATTACTAAGAAAGGGGCTATCAGAAAGAAGAAGTACAGAAAATCCCTATGTTCTTCTTCAGATTGTACTACACATTTATTAAACGTAATGAAGAATATGTGACGATGAGCGTCCAAGTTAAAGACCCCGAACTATTTAGAACATGGCATGCACGTCTGGGTTATCCTGGAGACAATATGATGTGTCGGATACTACAAAATTCTGTTGCCACAGCTTGAAGTCCAAAGACATGACTGATCTATCACACTTTGCGTGTGAAGCCTGTGCGAAAGGCAAGTTGATTACGAGAGTCTCGTATCATAAGATCAAGGATGAATTGTATAATTTCCTTGATAGGATTTAGAGGGATATATGCGGATGAGCCCATGTCTGGGTCATTCAAGTGCTTTATGATACTAATAGACATATCCACTAGGTGGACACATGTATGTCTATTATCCACTAGGAATCACACCCTTGCCAAGCTGATTTCACAAATTATTGCACTAAGGGCAAAGTTTCCATATCATAGGATCTAATCCATAAGAATGGATAATGTTGGAGAGTTTACCTCAAAAGTATTTAATGACTATTGCATGACCTTCAGCATAACAGTGTAACATTCGGTCCTGCATGTTCATACTCAGAATGGACTTGCTTAATCAATAATCAAGAGGATCAAAATGATCGCTAGACCCTTGTTAATGAGATCTAGTCTACCAACTACATGTTGGAGACATGTCGTATTACATGCATTAGCATTAATATTACTCCGACCACCCGCATACTATAAGTTGTCACATTTCTAACTAGTGCATGGGGAAAAGCCAAATATTTCCCATCTGCATAAATTTGGTTGTACCGTTTATATACCTATCTCACCTCTTCAGTGTACGTTAATGGGACCCCACCATAAATTAGGAATTTATGTGGGATTTGAATCTCCGCCTATAATAAAGTATTTGGAGCCCATAATAGTGGATTTGCTAAAGGCAAGATACGATGACACTTTATTTAATGAAGAACTATTCCCAGCATTAGGAGGAGAAAAGGACCCCAAGTTAGAATAACGGGAACTATCATAGGATGACAGTGGTCTTCGTAATAACGATCCACGCACTAAGGACTCTAAAGAAGTGGTTCAGACGAAAATAGATTTGTAAAATCCTGCAAATCAGCTGCCAGATTCATTCACGAACCGTAAAGGAGTTACAAAGTCGCATATACTAGCGGTAAATGCACTTGGAAGAGTAGAACCATCCCGGGTTTTTGGTTCTACATCTGACTCCACCACTCTTAGTAAGAAGAGGGGGGACCTCCCGGGTCAAAGGATCTCAAACCGCTGAGACATCCGCAAAAGAAATGTATTGAACAGGGGGGAACTCCATGAATAGAACATGAATGAGAAACGTTCGGCGGACATTACACCCGAGTGAAGACACGACAAGTGGTGCCCTATACAGGAGCAGAGGGGGAGGCACCCCATGCTAGAGTACAGAGATAGGCAATTAGTGAAGGGGGGAGCGCACCCGCCAATACTAGGGCAACAGAATAGTCAGACTCTTGTCATTTTGGGAAATAGTGGAGAGCTGGTATATTTAAATAAAGTTCTAATTGAATTGGACAAAGGGTTTTCCACAAACTATGTGGAAACAAGAGAAGTCTTTTATAGACAAATGAGTGCTAATAACAGCTGCTTTACTATATCGGATCGGATTCAGAACCAAAGGTGATTGCGGAATGCAAAAATTGTCAAGATTGGGATAAATGGAATTAACAAATTGAGAATGAACTAAACTCCCTTAATAAAAGGAAAGTCTTCGAAGCTGTGGTCAATACACCCCATGATGTTATTCTTGTTGGACACAAATAGGTGTTCATATGAAGGAGGAATGAACATGATGAAGTGGTGAGATACAAAACGATATTAGTAACACAATGGTTCATGCAGAGACCCCATATCGATTTCGATGAACTTACTCTCCTGTAATGAATAGCACAATGTTCTGATACCTTATAGCTATGTCGACAGGAATGAATTTGAAAATGAAACTTATGCATGTTGTGACTGCATATTTATATGGGTCACTAGATTCTAGAATCTTCATGAAGATTCCAGAGGGACTAAAAGTCCCATGTACGAGCGCTAATGAGTATCGCAACATGTATAGTGTTAAATTACAAAAGTCACTACACAGGTTGAAACAGTCAGATCGTATGTGGTATAACTGACTTAGTAAATTCCTTTTACAAAAGGAATACATAAACAACTAAGTATGTCTGTGCGTGTTCATAACGAAATCCAAGAATGAATTTTGCATCATCTTTGTGTATGTTGATGACTTGAACATAATCGGAAACATGGAAGATATTCTCGAAGTGAGCTCATACTTAAAGACGAAATTCGAGATGAAATATTTGAGTGAAACCAAATACTGTCTCAGGTTGCAAATTGAAAATTTGCCTGGAGGCATATTTCTGCA
This sequence comes from Hsuehochloa calcarea, assembly GCA_036346395.1. Classification (NCBI taxonomy): domain Eukaryota; kingdom Viridiplantae; phylum Streptophyta; class Magnoliopsida; order Poales; family Poaceae; genus Hsuehochloa; species Hsuehochloa calcarea. The sequence continues at coordinate 38,562,380 of CM070597.1, forward strand.
TCATACCACCTACACCAAAAAAGTGTTTGAGAGATTTTATCTTAATAAATCTCATCCGCTGGGTACACACATGATCGTTAGGTCACTGGAAGTGGAGAAAGATCCATATAGGCCTATACGAGAGAATGAGGATACATTAGGGTCCAAAACCCCTTATTTAAGTGTTATTAGAGCATTATTATACCTTGCAGTTATGTCAAGCCTAATATTGCATTTGTAGTAAATTGTTTTGCAAGATATAGTTCTGAGCCTACAAAGAGGCATTAGAACGAAATTTATGGGAATCCTCAAGTACCTTAGGGGCACAACTAATCTTGGACTCGTTTATCCCAAGGGTCAAGATATAAAGTTGAGGAGTTACTCAGACGCCGGCTATCTTTCTGATCCCCACAATGCTAAGTTACAATCTGGATGTCTTTCTAAGTGGTTCTACAACTATGTCTTGGAGATCTGTGAAACAATTGATTGTTGTTACGTCAACTAATTATGTTGAGATCATTGCACTATATGAGACAACTCGAGAGTGCATATGGCTTAGAAGACTAATTCACCATATCCAAGAATCTTGTGGTGTAGAGGTGAATAAAACTCCTATATTTCCCCATGAATATTTCTCCATGAGGATAATGCGACTTATATTGCATAAATGGATAATAGCTATGTCAAGATGCATATGGCAAAACATATACTACCTAAACAGATCTACCAATATGAGCAGCAGGAAAATGGGAATATAGAAATACAGAAAATCCAATCAAGTGAAAATCTTGCGAATTTGTTTACTAAGGCCTTGCCAGGACCAAGTTTTGATAAACTTATTTGTGGTATTGGTATGAAAAGACACAAAGAGTTGTTGTCTTCATATCTTCATATATGTTTATCATTGGATGAATAGATGGTGTACTCTTTTTCCCCTGTTTGAGTTTTGTCCCAATGGGTTTTCTCATTCGAAAGTTTTTAATAAGGTAGCTTGTGTAATGGTAAGAATACGAACTATGTACTCTTTTCTTCTTGCTGTTTTTTTTTCACTAAGTTTTCTGAAGAAGTTTTTAATGAAACATGAGCATTGCGTTAGCAAAATGTCCCAAGGAGGTGTTGTATATCGGTCTGTTTCCAAGGCTCGATTATATGTGAACACTTTACCTAAATAAAGGCTCGTTAGGAGACTGTCGGCCCACAAGGCCTATTAGTTAGTTTAATCTCATGTTGTTTATTCATGCATAAAGGGAGACCTTCTCCTCCTATATAAAAGGGGGCAGGGGCTCTTATTGTACACACAAACCTACGGGCAAAAATATCAATAAAGTTGGGACTATATCCTTTTTGTTCTTGTCCATTGTTTATTATTTATGAGTTGAGATCTTCATTTGTCCGCAACACAATCTAGAATATACAATAGTATATACGTGCACGGCAGCCTCCCAGATTTAGCAGGAAAGCTCAATGCAGTTCTAATTTAGCCCCCTAAATTACCCATTGCAATGCATGAAAAAATAAAATAAAATAGAAACAGCTTGACGAGCGAAACAATTACATTTTTACAATTTCAAATACAACACAACCCTCCCAACACCCAGCAAAAGCACCACTCCAAACACGAATACGCAACACATCCCTGGCTTCTTGCGCCAGAAATAATAACAAACTCAAGGAACTACCAGCGTGATCACGCGGCACGCACGCTATTACCAAATATTCAGAGACCCAGGCCCATGGCAATGGCAACGTTGAGACCCAAAGCAACTCCAATCCCAAGTAAGCTGCATCCGTGCCTCAGTGCACCACTGTCGTATGGGCTGTTGTCCACCAGCGGCTGGCTGCCGAACGTCTGCCCCTGCCCCGCCCCAGCGGCACCACCGAACTCCGCTGCCTGCGGCAACGGGGCCAGCGGCAGCTCGGGCTGCGCTACGCCGCCAATGCCGTGCCGTTGCCACCTTCTTGTCCAAACGGCAGGTTGCTGCTCCCTGCCCGTTCGGCTCGGCGAACGCAGGCAGCGCCGGCGCGAGGCCGGGCGAGCCGGGCACCCCACAGTGCTGCGCTGCGCGCGGCTCGTCGCTGGCCTTCCACGCCAGCTCGCCGCCCTTGTCGAGGATGCGCATGTCGCCCTCGTCCACCAGCTCCAGGGTCTCGAGGATGTTCTGTTCGTCGGACTGGGTGTCGTGGGTGTGCCACACCGAGGTGCTCCCGTCGAACACCTCCAGCCCGTTCCACGAGAACAATATCTTGGCAAGGCTCGTATTTGAAGTTGATTAGTACGGTAACTGAGGATTAGATACGTACTCATATTCCTTCGAATCAATTGTGCATACATAGTAGGTCTCTCTCAATCTAGGACCATACAACTTCTCATAATGTTTGCCATACTGAAAATTCTGTTTTTATGATTTCCTGTTCTTCATACAACATGGAGTATCACACAGGTCAACTTCAGCTGAAGATCTTTGTGTTTCCACTGAACCATTCCACCTGAGTTCGAGGACTGTACTGCTCTTCTGGACGCAAACGCTGGACGGCTGGAATTCCGTTCGAGAACAGAATAATTGATTTTGTGGATCACTGGATCTACTCTGCTGGGCCGGCAAACAAACTCGGAATCTCCCGTCGAGAATTATATTGGGTTAGCACTGGCCTGGAAAAATAGCTTAAAGCTCACGAGCCGACTCGACTCGGGCTCGTAATGTTATGAAGCGCTCGCTCGGCTCGTGGGCTCTTGCCAGACCAAAAAGCCCCACTAAACCCTAGAGAGCACACAAACACAGCTCTACGCATCTGCCCCCAAATCCCACTCCTGCCCTGTCCTCCGGCCCCCACGTTGTTGCGCAAGAAGCTGGAGGCAGCAATAGAAGGAGATCAAGCAGGACATGGTGGTGAGCAAGAATGAGAACGGGAAGGGGAGGGAGAAGGTTTCTTTCTGACAAGCTATTTTAGTTATATAAAAAAATGTGTTCTCTGATGCAGGAGTTTTTTTTATATGTGTGAGATCAAAGGTAGACCGGTAATTTCTTGATTACATCCGTGAATTCTCTATGTTCTTGATGAATGGTTTCCTTTTCTTTTTAATTTAACCCAGTTGTTGAAAGACTCTAAACATGTTCTGCTTTTGGGTGCGGGAATAAAGATGCCCCCATGATCCACTGTATGTCTGGTGATAGAAGAATTTCCTTTGTGGATGTGTATTCTTGAGCATTAATGATTTGCTTTGACTCGTTTCTTCGGTAGTTTTTCAGTTCAGTTATTCTTGACGAGGATACAATAATTGATTTTGATGACTCGTTTCTTCGATAGTTTTGTCAGTTCAGTTATTCTTGACGGGGATACAATAATTGATTTTGATCTGTGGATCTTCACGTGCACCGTGTAATTGGAGTATAAACTGGAGCATCATTGCATCAAGTTAGAACAGCATATTGACTGTGCGTACATTGTCGTCTGTTTTTCGCTGGTTGCCTTGATTCTCAAGGTTCAGGGTGGTACTTTGTTTGTTTGACTTGCTTGCTCAAGTAGTCAAGTTACCTTAATTATACAGCGGGCTCGAGCCTACTGCTGAGCCTACTGCAGCTGGAGTCGCGATTGGTCTCCGAGCACTGATAAAAATCCACATCAGACGTTTGCTCACGAAACCCGGCACGTTAGGTGGCGGGCTGGCGGCCGACGTTGACGCCGCGCGCGGCCGGCTGCTACCCGTCGCCTCATCTCCATCAGCATTCAACTAGCCGCCACGAAACTGCACGCCCAATCCAATCAATGCAGCGCTCTCAGATCTCCAGGGCACCCGGTGCCGCGGCGCGGTCAGAATTTAATGGTTCGACTCGGTTGGACTCGGAGTCCAACCGATCGGACAGACAAGGGGGACCGGAAAAGGGGGTAAACCTGCCCGCGTTTTGGTTTTGTCATGTCTTTATGGGGGAGACCTAAAGCGGATATAGCTGGGCGTTGAGGGTTGTTCGGTCACCTTCTCACTGTGCTGCCCGAAGGGACTAGCTTCGACATTTCTTGTCACGGTTTCCGTTCCAAGGACGCCATGTGCTTTGTTTGGTTTACATGGAAAAAAGATACTTCTCGACTCCAAGTGTATCAGGCTGTGATGGTTTTATTTCGGTCGCCACATTGAATTCAAACAATATCGGGGATGATGCGCCGACGCTGTATGTGCAATAAGATCAACTCATAGCTGAGTGCAAACACAGCGAAATAACCCAAAAAAATATATCCAGTGTAATTGTAAAGTTGCGTGAACTATCCAAAAAAACCAAGGGTAACGATGTTGGATTACCTTTTCCAATTTATTGGATTTGCCTTTTTTTAAAAAAATAAATAAAAACTAACCGATTAGCCTATGCAATTGCACGGTTTGGTATAGTACAACTTTACGCAGTTACAAATCTCAAAATTAGTGATGTCTATCTCTCTTTTTTCAACTTAATATGTCTCTAAACCAGCTATTGAATTAAGCCTTTAAAACTATGGTTCGTCAAATTAAGGGTTAGATGTTTTTAGATCTTTTTCAAATTAATATATCTCTAAAACAACTATCAAATCTAACTCTTTAAAATTAGGGTCCACCGATTTAAGGGCTAGATGTTTTTTTTTTCTTTTTGAGATTTTCTAGCATATTTATCTTTCGGGTTTGCTAATTTTCATTTTCAGTTGCTTGAAATTTTCTTATCCATCAGTCACCTACAATTGCACAGTACTAAACTTAATATTACAGTACCAGGTGATATGCAATTTTAGCACAGTTCTACTGTAAATTTTAGTTCTATTTGTTTTTTTTTGTATTTGTAGGATTCACCTAGATTTACTTTTGTCTAGTTTAAAAAAAAATTATTTGTATGGTTCATCTTCATTTATTTTTATCTAGTTGGGCACATACACCTCATAGTTTCGTTAGTTCCTCGTTGTAATTCGTCGCTAGTCTAATGCGTCGAGGCAGCACCATGCACACGTCTTCGTTCTATATCTATTTGTGTTCCATATGTGGAGAGTATAAGCACATAGATTGAAGAATACTACTCCTTTTTTTTAATCAAAAATTCCTTTTATTGTGGGGAGAGTACAGACAAACTTTTATCTTGGCAAATAATATCTTTTTAAATATTTATGTTCAATGCGCACATGCACCTCGCCGCTGGTCCGATGCGTATAGACACCATCCACGTCTTCGTTCTGTATCTCTTTGTGTTTCTTTAGTCTATAGCTGATAATTTCTAGCCATTAACGCTAAGGAAATAATTCATTCTTACAGCTGGTTCTTATCATGACACTTAATTCATGTATAATTTCAGATGACTCGCTATAATTGGTCTTATCAATCCATATGACAAATCGTAGAACACTTTAAACAAACAAAATAACGGGACATAAGAGGAAAAAGAAAAGTAAAAAAGGACTTGAACACAAAATGGAAGAGCTTTTCTTTTACTTTTTAAATTACAAAGTGTGATATATCTCGAAGTACAAATATTTTATCTTGTAGATTTTAAATTACAAAGTACCATATATCTCTAAGTACTGACCTGCGATGGCTGTTATAGTTTAGCTTTAATTAGGGTCCATCAGATTAAGGGCTATATATTTTTATTTTTCTGAGAATTTTTAGTATATTTCTCTTTTTTTAATAACATCCCATGGATGCTATAATTCAGCTTTAATTAGGGTCCAAGTAGTCAATGGTCGAATGTTTTTTTTTTGGGTGAGAACTTCTAACATATTTTATTTTTTTCTTACTGACATGCATTTTAAATATGGGAAAAACTAGAGAACGATACAACGTTCTACTAAAAAACGACGGTATAGCTCCACGCGGTCCGAGCCCCTCCCAACAGGATCCTTGTGCACCGTCTCATGCTTCCGCATAATCCCCATTCCTATCCAAACCAAACCGTTCACATCCACTCATTTATCTGCCTTAGCCTTATACGACATCATCTCATCTCCTTTCTCTCTCTCTCTCTCTCTCACACACACACACACACACAAACAACACTTTTAAAATATTTTCACGAGACTTTTTGAAATTTGCTGAAACTTCTCGAAACTCTTTTATCTGAAACTTATTGAAACTTGAGTTCTAAAATATGAAACTTGTTGAAACTTAGGCTTGAAACTTTCTTATAATCTTCTGAAAACTACTAAAAATACGTGAAACTCACTTAAACCTGAAAATTTTAAAATATTTTCATGAGATTTCTTAAAACTTCATGAAACTATAAGCTTCATTTTTTCAAAATTTGAATACGTGTGAAGCTCGCTTGAAACTTAGAAGTTTCATCCTGTCTCGTTCTGATTGAAACTATTTTTTTAACTTCTTGAAACTTGCAAAAAAAATATTGTAAAACTTACTTGAAACCTTTCTCAGACTTCATAAAAAGCACCAAAATCATTTCGAAACTTTCACAAAACATGCTTGAAACATCGAACTCGTAACTAGAAATATTTTTGAAACTTTTCACGAAATGTGTTAAAACCTAGTTGAAACTTCAAACTCAAAATCTAGAATTTTTAAACAACTGAAACATCACGAAACTGCATGAAACTGTTATACCATTGAAAATGCATTCTAATGGTATAGTGTGAGCTAGCAGCTGTGTTTTAATATATAATAGATAGACATAAATGTAGTTAGTTGTGGAGGGCCAAAACAGTGTATTACTTTTCCGTAATTTTTTTACATGTACCCTATTCGTTTCGATCGTTCCACGATGATCATGCAGAAAGTCAGACGAGCGTTGTGTGATAGTCATGCAAAACAGATGCTGCAATTAATTTGACGAACGACCGAGAACCACATGGATTGCTAAGTCGATCGAACACCGAGCTACCATACCTAACATTAATCAAGCATGCCTTGAACTGGATATTCCCCTTCCTGTTAACACCCACGAGAACTTAATTGAAGAAGTCGTACTTATATACAGGTTTCCTACCTAGATCGTCCTTAAACGGTTACACCAATCAATATACATGAACTTCCTCGTTCGAACCAACAAAACTGCGGCACCATGGCCGCATGGATCACGGGACCTCAAACGATACTTGACATAAATTTAAGAATAGAAATGGAGGCTCATGTGCTGGGATTCATCTGACCGAATCTAGTGGTACAAACAATTTGAGACCTAGCTAGCATTGAACAGCAATCTAATCCATATAAACTTGAAACCTCACATTATTCTCGTTTTTAATTCACACTAGATCAAATGATTTTCCAGTCCTGTGAACTGAAGTGGTGTGCCTTCTTCTCCCCAACTTCTAGAAGGCCAAGAAGTGTAAAACAAACAGTACTGCCAGTACAAAAGCTGAAAAGAATGGCACTGCCAGCTTTTGGAATTCAATAAACCGTATAAATCTCTGAATTCCAAAAACTAGCACTGCCTACAAACACCTACAGGAAGAAAATACTGAAAGAAAGAAAGAAAAATAGTTTTCCTCACATGCCCTTCTTTTTTTATCGCGAGGAGAAATGAATCATACAATTGTTGTGTGTAGTCACGTAACGTAACCATCAGTCGTACGCCTTCGGCGGGTACTTCTCGACGCAGTCCACCCATGGGTTGCAGCTCTCGGCGCGCTTCCTGTCCGGTCCCGCGGCGGCGGCGGCGCCGGCCGACACGGCCGGCACGTCACGGAGCGCGCGCCACACCGCGCTGTTACACTTGAACCCCGATCCGAACCCGATCTGCCACACGCGGTGGCCGCGTTGCACACGTCCCTTGGCCTCAGCGTAGGCAAGCTCGTACCATAGCGAGCTGCTGCTCGTGTTGCCGAACCGGTGCAGCGTACACTTGCTCGGCTCCATGTCCCTGTCCTCTAGGCTCAAGCTGCGCTGCACCTCCTCCAGCACCGCGCGGCCGCCGGCGTGAACGCAGAAGTGCTCGAACGCGCGCCGGAAGTCCGGGATGTACGGGCGCACCCCCTTGACGCGGAACACGCGGCGCGTCATCAGGGACTTGAGGAACTTGAGCTGCTCGGTGAGCGGGAGGACGAGGGGACCCAGCGTGGTGATGTTGGTCTTGAGCGCGTCGCCGGCCACCGCCATGAGCTCCCGCGCCAGAGAAACGCCGACCTTGCCGACCTCGTCCTCGCGCTGGTACACGCAGTTGAAACACTCGTCGGTGGCGCCTTTGTGCGTCCGCACGGTGTGGAGCAGCCGGTACTTGGCGCGCCCGGCGTCCGCGCGCCGGTTCGAGAGCAGCGCCGCGGCGCCGCCCATGCGGAAGATGCAGTTGGAGAGCAGCATCGAGCGGTCGTTGCCGAAGTACCAGTTGAGGGTAATGTTCTCGGTGCTGAGGACAACCGCATACGAGTTGGGGTTCGCCTGGAGCATGTCCTTGGCGAGGTCGATGGCGATGAGGCCGGCGCTGCACCCCATGCCACCAAGGTTGAACGACTTGACGTCCTCCCGCATCCGGTAATGGTTAATGATCATCGACGCAAGCGACGGCGTCGGGTTAAACAGGCTGCAGTTGACGATGAGGATGCGCACGTCGCGGCGCGGGTTGATCCCAGTGGCCTTGAACAGCGCGTCCAAGCACCCGAACATGACCGCCTCGGCCTCCAGCCGCGCCTCGGCCATGTTGAGCATCGGCGGCCGCGCCTGGACGCCCGGGGGGAGGTACGTCTGGTCTCCGAGCGCGGAGCGGTTGGTGATCTTGGTCTGGAAATCCAGTGCCGCGTCATTGAAGCACCCAGTGCTCTCGGTCATCTCGAGGAAGCCCGCCTTGGAGATCTTGTGCTCGTCCTCCGGCTTGTAGCAAGCGAACTCCACGAGGTACACCGGTCGGGGCCGCTTGAAGTAGTACACGGTGAGCAGCAGCAACGCGGTGCCGAGCCAGGCGACGCAGGTGAGCAGGTCGATAGAGTAGTAGATGACGTCGAGGCGGACGAACTTGTAGGCGGCGGCGGCCAGCAGCGGTACGCACAGCATCGGGAGGTACGACGTAGGGCTGCCGCCGTGGCGGATGCCCAGCTTGACGTACTTGAGGTTGACGGACCGCGCGAAGTCCGGGAGGCGGCGGCGGATCTTGATGACGATGCTGGGCGCCGGCTCGCCCTCGGCCTGGGCGTCCCCGCGGAAGGCCATCTCGGCCGTGAGGCGCTCCCGCTCCATGACCGCCGCCGTCGCAGCCTCCATGGAGCTAGCTCTCTCTCAAAACGTGTCAGGTGGAACGCAACGTCGCCTTTGGTGTGAGTGCGAACAGAGAGCGCCGGACCCGGATGCGTGAGTGCGAACAGAGTGCGCGCACAGACGGAGCCGGGAGAACAACTGGACGGGCACCTCACCTGCCTCGGACTCGGAAGTGAAACATCCGGCCGCGCGAGCATTCAAATTTATAGGCGTCCAATGCAAAGCAAAGCGGCTCTTCTCCGACTCGTATGCCAAACACAGATAGTGAGAAGGCAACAGTATCCGTGACTTTGGACAATTCTCAGCCGTCGGATATAAACGAACGGTCCAGATAAGATTATCTACAGTACCTACGGTACAATACCCGAGCCGCTCTCTTTTCGCTACGGTACTGCCGAGTCGTTCGAATCGCTGCAGTATTCGGGTCGATATCAGCCTTCGTTTCTTGATCCGACGACCAGGAAGCAAAGTCACGGCACTGTAGCACGTGGCTTTGATCCGGAGACGCACAAATGTCAGGGTGGGACCCGCACAGGGTAGAAGTAAGCAAATGGGAGGGGGGAGATAGGTGGGGAGGGTGGCCTATTTATGGAGCTAGTTACGGGGGGACGCTCAACCACTTGGAATTAAGGAGGCACAGGTGGACGCGTACTGATCGCCTGGCAGCGCATTCGCAGCGCCGCGAGCTAGCCAACGGCGCGCGCTGGACGTGGTGCTGCTGCCGTGCTGGTGTGGCCATTGGAGCGTGTTGCTTATTGCTGTGTTGCTTCTTCGTTCGATTGATCAAGATCAAGTTGATTGATTGACCTGCCTTTCTTTTTTTTTTAAACGAGAAAATGTGTTAGCTCTTGTTTGCTGGGCGGTGTGACAGGTTCCTTCCCACGCTTCCCATGCCCCGTTGCGCCACGTGAGTTCGTTCTTCGGGCTGGTCTATTCTGGTATAAATACGAAAAACGCTTTCCGTCAATTTTGATTAATTGCAACTTTGCGAGGGTACTGTGTTGGTAGTTGGATCAGTCGGACAGGGACTAAAATATATGAAACGAAATAACTGCTCGAAGATCCGGGTTTTCTTCCCACAAATTTTACATTACATTTTACCGCTAGAATTATAAATTAAATCTGATTATTAATTATTTAAAAGTATAATAGATCTTTCTTTGTATCTATATTTTTTTTCCCTACGAGAGTATTATGAATTTTTCATCTAGAGTTGAAAATATTACTTTTGTGCTGTCTAATCCTCACATACTCTATTGAAATTATCTTTCTCCTCTCCCTCTCTTTCTAAGTTTCTCTGGTTGCTGCACCCACAAGAACGCATTTTTTGTCTGCAACAATTATTTTGTATACTATTTGTAGTACACGCGGCTTTTTCACATACACAGGGCTTTTGAACACGTAATTTCGTTGGTTGGGAGTTGTGACAGGTTTCTTCCCACGTTTCTAATGATATGCTGCGTGCTACATGGATGCATTCTAACCGAAAAGCCTATTGTGGTACTGGTATAAACATGAAGATCTTTTTCTCCAAAACAATAAATATGATAGTTTCAGTATTGATTTTTGATTAGTTACACACAAGGGTCTATTAGCGGTTGGATAATTGGATCAGCCCCGACAGGGACCAAACGAAATGAGCAGCCTGTGCTCAAAAGAAAGTAGCGGTTGAATTTATCATGTATCAACGTATTTTAACTACTATGATTCTGATTTTACCATTCTCACCCCTACGCCAAATCGTCGTCTCGCTTCTCTTCCCCTCACACCCCACGCTAAATCGCTCCTCCCTTCTCTCCCCGGTCGCCGCCAACTCCCAGAGCCGCCGCGGCCGGCGCCCGCCCTCCTCTCGGTGCCAGTGCCGCTCCGCTCCACCCCTACTTCCTTCAGGCGCCGTCGACTCCACACAGGGCCACCCCGCCTCCTCCCCCTGCTTCTCCGTCACGATGCACCGCCCAATGTCCGTTATGTGGAAGCAACGTTCCGTCCTCGCCTTCTTGTCGCCTCCCCCAGCACCGACGGCTCACGGAGGTTATCATCTTGTATTCTCATGCGGCTCGCCTCCCTTCGTCATCGGCTTCTCATCTGGTAGTCTCCTCCCCCATGGGTTGGCCAGCCGACAAGCTCCCCCGTCACCACCAACCGGCCCGATTCCCCCAACTAGAGGTCTATCTCCCACCCCACGCCAAACCGCTCTGCCCTCCTCTCCCCGGTCGCCGACAACTTTGGTTGGGAGGACGGCTGCCCGCACGGTCAGGGCACCTTCCTCTGGGCCGACGCAGCGTCTACGTCGGCCACTGGATGCACGACAGCCCCGCCGGCATTGTTCAGCAGAATGGTGTGTACTACCCGTCTCCGACGGCGGCGTCCCTGACGACGCGTGATCCCCGTGACGTGTTCACGAGGGACTTGCGGGGCTTCATGCGCGGTAGCACCGAGTCAGTGTCGCTGCAGAAGTCGCTGAATATTCGGGGAACAGGACAGTCAATGGGCAGGCAAGCTCGGCGTCCGGGCTGAGCAATAGCTCCGGCGGCGACCAGAAGTATGACAAGATTTACATTTGGGAGTCGGACGGGAACATCACGTGCGACATTGTGGGCGAAGCCGCATTGGCGGATGAGGTGGTGGGCGCGCAGAGGAGCGTCAGGACGGACAACGACAGCGAGGGGAGGGGGCTGTCGTCGCCGTCGCCGGCGCTGCACATCGCCAAGTGGGTGCCGCCGCGGGAGGTGAAACGGTAGGGGGAGACCATCGCCAAGGGGCACAAGAACTACTTGCTTATGCTCAACTTGCAGCTCGGGATCAAGTGCATGCTTTCGTTTGCCTTCAATAGCGGGTGTGAATTATGAACATTTTGGTTGCTCAATTGTGGGATTTGACCATGTTACTACTTTGGCACCACGTAACGCGTAACGCCATAGAAATCCGCATTGGCTTTGGTACCTTTGCCGATTTACAAGTTTGAATTAGGAAATATTGATATGTGAATCATCAAAGAGTTTGCTTTGGGTGATGTAAGCAATGGTTGAAAAGCGATTTTTTTTATGGGTTGGCCAATCTGATTTTAATTACAATGTAGATGCTTCACCTTTCTGTGTGAATTTTCCACCAACTCACAATATTTCATTGATGGCTCAAATTGTTACTGAACTCCTTGCAAGCATATTAGCCATTTTCTTTCATTTTTTTCTCAACGATTAAATTCATCTCTGCCTTACCAATGATGTGTTGACACAGACATGCAGTCGGCAAGCAAGGTCCAATTACGCTTGATCTAAAATCGTCGACTTTCAACCCAAAGGAAAAGGTATGGACAAAGTTCCCTCCAGAAGGCTCAAAATATACTCCTTACAATTCTCGTGACTTCAGATGGAAAGATTACTGCCCACGGGTGTTCTGGTTGGTCATCACTCCCATGATAAAGATATATAATGTACCCTTGCTCTGGTCTCATCATGCTGATCGGCGTATCATTTGTTCTGAACTGAATCGCAGGACACTGCGCAAGCTGTTCAAGGTGGATGCTGTTGACTATATGTTATCCCTTTGCGGAAGTCAGGCTCTCCGGGAGCTCGCATCTCCTGGTAAGAGTGAAAACTTCTTTTACCTAACAAATAATGATCGGTACTTGGTAAAGACAATGAAGAAATCAGAAGTAAAGATTTGTCCTTTGTGGTTCCTTCTGTCTCTAGACTTTCCAAGCTTCATAAATAAGACCAGAAGTTTTATTCTGAATGTAAGAAACATGTTTACATTACAAATGCTTCTGAAGAGGCTTCCAGCTTACTACAATCATGTCTGCGCATTTGAGAATACTATAATTTCCAAATTGTTTGGTCTACATTGTGTCAAGTTAGCTGGGGCAAATCAGAAGAAGGTTAGAGATGAATTTGACTGTATATTTCTTTTCCATCCTTAGCACTACCTTTGTTATATACATTTTTGCCAATGTTCAAAATGTGTGCACTGACTGTTTACTGCTGTATTACTACTCAGGTTCGTTTTGTCATAATAGAAAATCTATTCTGCTTTGATTATTCTATCCATAGACGTTTTGATCTAAAAGGCTCATCTCTTGGCTGTACAACTGACAAGCCACACACTGAGACTGATCAATATACTACCCTGGAAGACCTCAATCTGAACTTCATATTTAGATTGAAGAAGCAGTGGTTTCAAGAGTTCCGAAGGTGCTGCGACGCCCCGTGTCATTACCCCAGGGGTAATCACACTTAGGCAAACAGATTACTATTTGTCTGCCTGGTAGAACACCGCTCTGACGAATAGCAAACTATTACCAGAGTTAACGCAGCGGAACAATAAGACAGAAACTGTACATTCTTATTGTAACAGTAGCCACGCAAGGCTATGGTTCTTATTACAGCTAATAATTTACAACTGCAAAACGGGACGGAATCCCCTCGCCTCCTTGCCCTGCTTCACCGATCGTATATTCGCTCCACTCTTCAATTAGAGCGCCCAACTCGCCCTGATACTCAAAGTCAAAGCCCTTGCCTCCTTCGACCACTTCGGTACCTGCATGTCTGTCATCCCACGTGGGGTAGTTCCCGGTAGGACTAGAATCTACAAAGGAGAATACTAGCAAGTTTGAGTACAAAAGTACTCAGCAAGCATTAATAGCAAAAGATGCACTGAATGACTCATCTTTGTTGCCATTACATTTTCTAACTCATCTCTTTTCTGAAAATAACAACAAACATTAAGTGGCAAATTTTAGTACTGAAAATACTACTTATCACTCAGAGAGAAGAAAGACCCTCAGTGGTTCCCGTATGCTCCAATCCAGGAGTCAGGCATGAATTCATGATTTTATTTAGCACTGCGTAAGCTTGTACCACTTTACCAATAGCTACTCTGATCCCTCTTTGAGCTGGGTTCCCCAACATTTCCTTTGATGCGGGTTCGAGATCAGAATACAGAATGTTTTCCAAGTTACGTGATTAAGTCTCCACCCATTGTTTTTCGTCGGTGTCCTGAGCGCGCCAGTCCTCCACCGAGTTCCAACAATGTTGGTTGGGGCGTCTTCCTCTTCTATGCCCCAATACTCCACCTGTTGGCTACTATATCGCCTTGGACTCCCTCAGTTCCGGACTTATCCTACCGGCCCCTGAGTTCAGCATCCCTACCCAACCCATGCAATATTACTTACCCGTTGTGGAGATGATAAATCACGTAACCAGGTAGCATTTTCTGCCCGTCGGAACAGAAAAATGGTTGGCACTTAAATACAGCCTCTGATCCGGGCGAGAGTTTTGCTGGTCCTTAAATACTAACCATATTTAAAGGGATTCCACCTCTTGCCACATGATCATCTTTTTTTTTTCATTTTCCACTTCTTCCCCTGCCCTGGCCCCCCTTTACCAGCCACAATATTAACTTATTCCTCTTCTCATTCATCATCTTTGTTCTCTTATCTTTTCTCATCATTTCATTTATTCGATTTGAGTTTTTGAATATAGTTTTCATGCAATACATATAAGGTACAGTAAAATACGGTTTACATTTAATACAACTATATTTATGATCAAAAGGAAAGCTTGCCTTTAGGAGTGTAGGAAAGATCAGCGTCGACAGAATCGAAATCAGACACTCCTGCGTGCGATAGTTCTTTTTCTGCAATTAATCGACGGTGCGAATAATAAATACATAAATAAATACTTAGTGAATTATGTTTGATAGCAAGCGTATAAGATGTTAATACAACTCCATTTTGTTAGCCAATTTTAATTTAGCAATATTTTTTGGATCTCGGTCCAGTTAGCACTCTCCCACTAAAATCGTCCACGGTTTACTCGCTCTATAGACGTAATTGCCGAACTCGCGCTCTATTCCCTGACACACTACTACTTGAGCTTATAATCTGCTACGCCTGCAAGAATATACCCGAGTGCGCTAATAAAACTTTTCTAATTTTTTTTCTAAACTTAAATACCCTAAACCTAATTTCCTAACTCTAATCCCTAGTCACCTAATTAACTGCCCACCTAATCACCTAACTAATCACCCCCTAATCACCTACCTAATCACCTACCTAACCCCCCTTCCTATCCTTACCCCCGTGCGCTCGCTCCACCCTACCTCCTTCAGCGCCGTTGACTCCACAGGGCCGCCCCACCTCCTCCCCGCTTCTCGTCACGATGCACCCCAATTCATTGTGTGAGGGCACCGTTCCTCCTCGCCTTCCTTCTTGTCGCCTCCCAAGACGCGGCCCACGGAGGTTATCATCTTGTCTTCTCATGCGGCCCGCCTCCCTCGTCGTCGGCTTCTCATCCGGTAGTCTCCTCCCCATGGGTTGGCGTAGACAAGCTCCCGTCACCACCAACCGGCTGATTCCCCCAACTAGAGGTCTATCTCCCCCCAGCCAAACCGCTCCGCCTCCTCTCCCGGTCCTGCCAACTTTGGTTGGGAGGGCGACTACCCCGGTCGGGGCACCTTGCTCGGGTCGGCGCGGCGTCTCGTCGGCTACTTGGCCTCACGGCCCACGGCATTGTCGCAGAAGGGCGTGTACTACCCGTCTCCGACGGCGTCGTCCCCGACGACGCGTGATCCCCTTGACGTGTTCGCGAGGGACTTGCAGGGCTTCATGCGGCAGACCCGAGTCGCTGCATGCGAAGTGCAATTATTCGAAGAATAGGGCGGCCAATGGGGCGAGCTCGGCTCCGGTCGAGCAATAGCTCGGGCGCCGGATGTCAAGTATGACAAGATTTACATTTGGGAGTCGGACGGAACATCACGTGCGACATTGTGGGCGGAGCCGCCTTGGCGAATGAGGTGGTGGGCGTGCAAAGGAGCGTCAGGACGGACAACGACAGCGAGGGGAGGTGGCTGTCGTCGCCGTCGCCGTCGCCAGCGCCGCACATCGCCAAGTGAGTGCTGCCGTGGAAGCTGAAACGGTAGGGGGAGACCATCGCCAAGGGGCACAAGAACTACTTGCTTATGCTCAACTTGCAGCTCGGGATCAGGTGCATGCTTTTGTTTGCCTTTAATGGCGGTGTGAATTATGAACATTTTGGTTGCTCAATTGTGGGATTTGACTATGTTACTACTTTGGCACCACGTAGCTAACGCTAGAGAAATTCGCATTGGCTTTGGTACCTTTGCCGATTTACAAGTTTGAATTAGAAAATATTGACATGTGAATCATCAAAGAGTTTGCTTTGGGTGATGCAAGTAATGGTTGAAAGCGATTTTTTAATGGGTTGGAATCGATTTTGATTACAAGGTAGATGCTTCACCTTTCTGGTGAATTTTCCATCAACTCATAGCATCTCATTGATGGCTCAAATTGTTCTTGAACTCCTTGCAAGCATATTAGCCATTTTCTTTTATTTTTTCTCCACGATTAAATTCATCTCGCTTTACCAATGATATGTTGACACGGGCATGCGATGGCAAGCAAGATCCAATTATGCTTGATCTAAAATCATCGACTTTCAACCCGAGGAAAAGGTATGGACAAAGTTCCTCCGAAGGCTCAAAATATACTCCTTACAATTCTCGTGACTTGGATGGAAAGATTACTACCCACGGGTGTTCGGTTGATCATCACTCCCATGATAAAGATATATGTTGTACTGCAACCATCTTTTGTCTCATATTCTCGCCTCGACCGATGCATCTGCAACTTAATTAGTTAGGTTCCAACTGTGGAAAATAGCCCTTTCATTTCTGTAATGGTGTATATACATGGGTTGTGTCACTGTAGTTGAACTTGATGTGGGGGCAGTATGCATAGAAATGCCGGGGCTCAATGAATGCAAGTGCTAATAAGGTATAATAAACGGTGTTGATTTTGAGTAAATTCATCATCCTTTGGGATAGATAATTTCATCAATTTTTGCTCTATTCAATTGTAGACGGTTGAAACCTTGTGAATTTTCTCTTCTATCAATGAAATCCAATACTGTATTTTATCAAAGAAATGGCTTGTATCACTGTGGTATTAGTCTTTGATTTCATAAAGTGATCTTTGCTTAGATTTGAGCAAAATTATCATCAAAGATCTTTTATGTAAACTGATAAATTTCTGGATGTTAACTATTTATGGTACCTGTAATGAAAAGAGATTTAGTAGTAAAAGATTTTTTTTCTCCTTTTTGATAGGACTAGAGCGGTAAAGGGTAAAGGTAGGTTGAGAATCAAAGATTGGGAGCAGCCTGACATGCTTTTAAATTCCAATGGTATACTATTCAGTCATAACATAATTGAGTTTAACATTGACATAATTTAGCATTTATGGTATTTTTTTTATTGAAGATCCGTTGCAACATACGGACACCCTACTAGTATATAGGTCATTTTTGGAACGTGTATTTTTTTTTCTTATTCTGCTGAAATTGAATTTTTTTCTGAAATTTTAGCGTTCCAAAACGAGACAAAAGAATTTAACGGCTATTCTTTTCGAGAAGGGATTTACCGGCTAACTATAGCTTCTTCACAATATGACCAATTCATGTCTCTTACCATTCTTTTAAGTTGAATCGTCAAAATATAAACAGTGTGCTACTCCACTTTATAAGCTGGTGGTAGTAATTATAACTCTTGCTCTGATTTGGCAAAGTTTTACTTTATTCCAAACACAATATTTCGCGAAAATTAATATCGCAACTTTGCAAGTCTCCCATTCATTCCATGCCTTAAATCGGCCAAAACAAGCGGAACGCTTTTCTGCGGGGACTGTCCTCACGTGGGGACGCATCACAGAGCCGTCCGATCACACTCTGTGGCATGATCGGACGGTTCCGAGACGCATCCCTATGTGAGAGGATCGTCCCATTATAAGTTCTATCCAAAACAAGAGGTATGGGCCATGCACCAAACAGTAACTGTTCAGACACCGATTCTCAAAGCCATCAGCTATATAATGCAGCAACCAGAGCCAGCTAACTGATCCTTATACTGTAGGAAAGTAGTCCAAATAAAGTTGAAATTAATATAGCACAGTAGTGCTTCTTCATGCTTGCTGGCTTGCTGCTCCAGCGTGATCTCCCTCTGCCCTCCCCACACCTCCTGCATTCCAACTTAACTTCTCTCGAGCGCTAGCTGAAGCTGCACGCGCATGCAGCAGTAGGGCTGCCGATGGTAACGTATCGATGCTCTGCCGAGCTGCCGGCCGCCTGCCGCGCTGTAGAAACGGGACCGTCCTATCACTGCTGTGAGCGAGGTGTAGTAGTACCAAGCTCGAACTCGAAGGTGCGCGCATGAGCCATGAGGCTTCTCAATTAAAAGGCACAGCTACTACTGCCCATGCTCCAAGTTGTCATTGCCTGTGCACGGAGGTGGTCAGTCATCTCAGTAATGATCACTGCTTCGGCTGCACTTCTAGGTTTGCGCGTAACTTAATGCAAGCCATACCATGGACGATCACGCATTGGACCTTCCGTGTAAATGCCGCGCAGATATGGATGCAGTAACGCGTTCCCACCTTGATCAAACAGCTCACGGCAAAGATCACATGTTTGCACCAAGAATAGCATTTGAGCTAGATACTCCTTCAGGGAACCTTCAGCTACGTACTAGAACAATGCTTCAGCCGCATAGATATCCCATGGCCGGAGGAGAAAGTTCAGCATTTACTACTACCAAACTTGAGAACAGGGTTTGAGTGACCCCGTGTCTGAATTCAGTCAGATGTCATTAATTCGACAGTATGGTAGTGGTTGGCGGTTTTCAGTTTCTACACAGTTATCAGATTTTTAATGTGTCTGAGAGTTACTACTCTACATGGACTAGCCATTGTCGAATTGTTGTATTTTGTCTTTTCTAAACAAGTTGAATTAGGAGTAGTATAATAGCCTCTGATTTGAGCATGCTTTCATCACTTCCAGGTTCCAGAAAACCAATGGCTGCAGGCATAACGGATGATTAGTAGCAGTAAGTCAATTAGTCGAATACAGGCTAGTTTATCCGAACGTAGAAGTTACCGATCTATATTTACTTTTTATGAAGATACCGATTTTATACCGAGTCACTAACAGATTGTGCTCGATTTTCAGGCTTACCCGTTCTGACCAAACTTGACGGTTGTTCCAGAGCCAGTACTGGAATTCTGGCAGATGCGCGTCACATACTCACATGCCGATTTTTCAGATCCTGCCACTCCCCTCCTCTGAGCTCCCAGGGTTGGCGACAAGATTTCGATTATACCACAGGACCATAGGCTTCGGCAAACGTGAAGTAGATTGTGTTACAAGCTAGCTAGCTTAATCTGCATTTGCTTGCTCGATGATCTGTATTTAATCCATTTATCAGGGGGGAAAGTGAGCCATTTAATCCATTATGATGTAGGTTATGGTACGTTCACCTAATTCTTGACATTGAACTCACTGGCCTGATAGAAGAAGAGAATTCCATCGTGCAAACCCGTCAATAATTCAATTATCGCGTTACCTCAAGCATGGAAGCGTACTACTCTATCAGTTTTGCGCTTTTGCGACTAGTTCTGTTATAGGTAAGTAACCCAGTACTGATGGTCATTGGCTTAGTCCATGACTGAGTTGCTGACTATATAATGCAAGGAAAAATGGATAAATAGATGACTTGTGCTGTAGACATTATATTCTTTGAACGAAGCTGCGGACATCATCCAACACCTCAATCGGCCTTGGGACCGGCCGACCGGCCGGTGATAATTAACAGTTCATGGGACAAGCCTTGCTGTCGAGTATGCATGATGCATGTAATGTAACCAGCAGGCTATATATGTATTAACGTTTGGTTCAAAGTAAGCTCAGTCCGCCCCTACAAATCTACAATCAAACCTGTAATATAGTCTAATGTATTTTTTTAGACGTAATCCACTATAATGTAGAGTTTAGGGGACGTTCATGGATCACCTAATTCTTGACCCGATCGAAGAAGAGAAAACAATCGTGTAGAAGTCGTCGTAGTGTATGAAGTTAGTGTTGCAGATTCTCCAAACAAGTATGGTATAACATAAACATACTGGTTCAACTGACATCGGCTGGTTGTACTTGTACGTCTTCCTTAGAGAGCGAACTTCAAGATTGGTGGCTATGCTCGAGGAAGCTCGTCCTTAAAAACAACGATGTGAGGCTATGGGAGCTTGCCGGAGTAAGGCACCTGGATGTGCTGTTTGGCGTGCCTCAATATTTTTGTTGCTGGAGTTTTTGTTGTTCTTCTCCTTTGGTTTTCTTTGCTTTGTGGTAACCGGGTTTTCCTTTGCAGAGTCACTGTTGCACTATCGAGCTTGTTAACTTCTTAATGCAAAGTCACGCAATTGTGTGTTGTAGAAAAGGATGAAGTTAGCGTCGCAAAGACTCTTCTAAGGTGACGTTGTCATCAATGATTGAATGTAAAAGTTGCGTCAAATGTAGAAGAACACCACCTTCCAGTTCTTCACTCTAGGTAGCCCAGTATTGCTGACCGAAGGTACAAGTGTACGACCATGGTTTAGCCCCGTAAGAAAAGCGAGGAAGAGATAATCATGGGGGCATAAGGCTCGGCCGGACTGTCCAAGGCCAGATTTAGAATTGGGCACTGGTTTGCGACCTGAAAGTAATCGACCTTGACCGTAGCTGGACCAGGTCCAGAATTTTGAGTCAGGTATACAGCTTATACAGCCCAAGCAGCTCTATGGGTTGGACGAGGCCTAGCCTAAATAGGCTGATATGTTACCCGCCTTTTTATAGCGTCGCCCAAAGTGCCAATGCTCAATTGCTCGTGAGTAGCCATGTCTCTCTCTGGGCCGATTTCAAAAAGAAAAGAAAAAGGTCTGTTCCTGGGACTGGCTATGCATTCTGAGTTTGTAACAAGTGTCTGCCCATGATGCCTCCCGCGGATTCTCTACAAATATGACAGAAGATATCAAACCAATCATTGTTCAATATTAGGGGTGGCAATTTCTTGACCTCCCCACGCGGGCAGTGGCGGAACCACCGTAAAAGGCAGTTGCGGATTCTCGGCGAGATTAGGCCCTGGACCCTGTCCGGGGTTGGTCCCCGGATCTCGTCCAGAGTGGGTTCGCTATATCTCGGCGAGGTTGGGCCTTTGACCCGTCTCTGGTTGGTCTTCTGACTCGCCCGAGTTGGTTCGGTGATGTGTCGCACTGGCGAGGTTGGTACTTGATCTCGTCCCGAGTGTGTTCGCCAATGTATCATACCTCAACTAGGTTGGCTCCTAGACCCTGTCCGAGGTTGGACCCGGACATTGTCTGGGTTTGATTCATCGAGGCGACATGCCTTTGCAGTGGTTACTGCTTACTCGAGGTAGCGGGACCCTCCTCCAACAATATTTGACCAAAATTGAATATATGTGTTATGATGTTAATTTTGAAACTATATTTTGCAAAAAGTATAAGTAAATAATTTTAAATTAATAATAAAGTCACATTATGTTTTTCCAAAAAAATAATCATTTAACCTATTTTTAAATCTCCACAGGTGGGGGATCCCTAAGGATCGATCCTCATGGGTCGGACAGGACCATCTCCTGAAACCTAGTAGGACCGCTGCGGGAGAGTCCCTGTGACCACCCGCTGTCGGACCCGGATTTCGCAAATCCAAATTCTCTGTGAAAACACTGTGCTATTCCCTAGATCAGTAGATAGCACTCACAAATACATCATTGGATCATTTCATACACGAAGAAAACCATAACTATCTTTATATTACAAAACATCAGAGTCACATAGACCGCATCGGGTCGAGTTTTATAATAAAGGCCGAACAGGCCAAAAGATTACATTACATAAAAGCGAAAGCGACAACGGAAGTAAAAGGGGTAGAGCACATCTCTCCACAGGTAAGCGACTGCGGAAACACGTGTGCATCCGATATTAACCAAAGACATGGATAATATTGGATGCACACAAGTATCGACGGAGTAAGCTAGACTGAGGCGAGACATAGTCTAAAAGAACTACACTACTCTTCATCATCTTCTAGGCTTCCAACGTCTAGATCCTCGTAGTAGGCATAATCTCTATGATTTGCTGCTTATGAGGGTTTGAGGGAAGGAGCGTGGATGAGCACAACTTCCGTGCTTGCGAGCCAACACACAAAATGCAGTAATAATACATGCAAAGCTTAACAAGGATGGCTCATGTTCTTTTATTTGCCCAAAGCAACATTTTGAACTACAATATTTAGAAATTTCTTTGACTTAGCAGTTTGACCAAATCTCATTTTTAAAAGAGTATTGTGCAATATTTATAACGGCGAAGGTTACCTCCACCTATACTTAAAATTTAAGTGGAGTCACCTCCACATGTTAACATCACTGGGTACGACGACCTAGGAAAAATCCAATCCTCAGGCTAGGTGAGCCGACACTATAATCATCCCACTCACAAGATTTTATAAATAAAACTAACTCAAGTTAAGTTCCTATGTTTGCCTTTGACCATATGCACGGTTGTTTAAACAGTTTAGACTCTGTAGAGGTTGTACATTCTACCCACAAGAGACAATCATATTCATTGCCCCATATGATTCCTTAGTCATGTGGTTGAGCAATCGTCGCAGTAACCTTTCAAAATATCTCACCCCTTCCGTCATCTCACCCATATGTGAAACGTGATGGCCCCATAAGTTGTGCGAGATGTTCACCTCAGCAACTAGTGTAGCTGGATTACCCACAACGTCTAGCGTGACTGGTAACTTCACCTTGCATTGGTGTCCCATTCAAGCTGGGCCAGTAACGTTAGGTACTCGTGACTATCCCGCTACCCTCCAAATGAGATGACATTCAGAGTTTAATAAATTTACTAAACCAAGTTGTACTTTAGAGACTTGTGGGTGTACTTGTTTTTACACGGGAGGTCGTGACAACATTAAGTCCTTAATCCATCCGGGCAGTTCATGAAGGGTTACGGGTAAGGCTACGATAGCACAAACAAAAATTTACCGTGCAACTAAGAAACCTCCGCTAGTAATAGATCACAAGATTATCGCTAGATACGCCACTGTAGCGAAGTAGAGTCGATGTAGCGAGTTGATGCAATCATAGTCGACTCACGACGCGCCTCCTCCTTCGAGTGGTCGTCGACAAGGCCACCGCTCCTCCGAGTGGTCGTACTCACCGCGCGACTTCTCCTTCGACACCGGTGATCGCCACGAGTTGCGGATTGTCCTAGTGCCGATGTTTCGCAACACCACCTCCGAGGTATCCACACGCACGGGCAGTCCGCCACGCGCTAGAGTGCTAGCACCGCAAGCTGGGTTGAGAAGGCGTGGCTATTAGGGTTTCAAAGTTCTTCCAAATATCATCCTCTACACCCACCCCATGCCACCGCCTCTTTATATATGCATCCATGATGGGTCTCGACCTTGAGGCCCATTAGGAACTTGTGGTCTATATGAATTCGGATCACCATTCAAATCAAATCCTAGCCCTTTAAGTGTGTGACCTACAGTTCATGTGTAATCGGTTATGACTCGGAAACTCTTTTCCACCACTAGTCGTTAGCTGTACCTAGCAAAGACATAACGATTTCCAAATACACATAGAATATATTGACTAACCTTGATGTAATATGATCTATGACCGTGTCCTCATCACTTACGACTACTGCACTTCTATACGACTGTGTTGTATTTGGTCACGACCACTTGTAACTCCTTACAACTGTGTTCTTACCATTATGTGATTACGCTTGACCAATCTACGACCAAACGAATCTCCATACGACTAGTCCGTGAATCGACGAACTAAGCGACCTACTCATGCATTCTCCCTTTGCCTCACGATGTTTGGTTGAACTCCAGGTGAGATGTTGTGTCATCCATGGACTGTTCAATACTTTCTCGATCGAGTGTCGGATAACTTCATGTGGTCGACACTTCGACCACTAGTGGCATGGTCATGCACTTTCTTTATCCGATCACCACGAGGAGCCTAGAGACATCAAATCCCATCTCGACTAGTCACATCCCTCCTCATGTTTCATAGCATACCCGAAAGCTACCTTTATAACTACCCAGTTATGAGTAGCGTTTGGCAACCCCTAAGAATGCTATTACACATGTAGAGAACCATGCTGATATCAGGTCTAAGGATTATACATCATCATTACTAGAGACCAATTAATGACACATAGATTCATAACAATCTCAATAGTATCTCAATGATGGGTCTATCTAGTCATATGTTCTCTAACATGTGCTCACATTATTGATTCGATATCCCTATATCCATGACCGGTGAAACATGGTCATCAATCAATATATGTGCTAGTCATAGAGTTGCTGGTGTTCCGACCAGGGATATATTTAGAATGACATCATATAAGTTAAAGAGTTCCACCAACAAGTCACATACTTATTGATCTATAACTGATGATTCATTCAAGGAACACGATAACATATTATCAAATTCATAAACATAATGAAATATTATCATCTCTATGATTGCCTCTAGGGCATATTTCCAACAGTTCATACCACATACCAACCACTCTCGTGCTCCGACGGCACCCACCACCTTACCATCCGCCCAGATGAGTTAACAACAATTTAATAGAGTTTTTGGGAAACAAAATACATTACCATACAGTCTAGTCATTTACCCACAATGACCGCCCAAACCACTTTTATAATTAAAAGATGATGATTGAGGCATTTAATGCATCGGTACTTAAGCAAGACTAGCATATTGTTTAAGTACAACCTATAACTAGTAATTACTACATAGTTACTAAGGTGACATGGAATAATGGAATAAATTACCAAATGATGGTATAATAATTAATTAATCATCAAATGGGTATTTAACTATCTTAGGGTTAAACATACATTTGTTTAAAGAATTAAAGCATACAATTTTGGTAATTTAAAGGAACATAATTTATGTAAACCGTAGGCTCAAAATGATCAAAGTATCAACTCACCCGAGGAATGAGAGAGAGAGAGAGTCTTGAAAGTCTTGTACTTGATTGAACTAGAGATCTCCTACTTCTTCAACTCTATTCTGATTTAACGTGGTTGGAATAAGAATCCACAAGTAAAGAGAACAAATAAATACACAAAAATAGAAAATGAACTCCAAATTAAATAAGACCAGTACCATTAGCAAGAGCTTGAATTTAGACAAATTTAGAAACAAAATCACTAGAATCTGAAAGTTATAACTAAGAGAACAGAGCTTCAAGTTCGATATCGAGTACTACCGGTTCTAAGTACTGTTCATTCTAAGTAATATTGGCTCCGAGTACTGTTTGTTTCGAGTACTGATCATTTTGAGTACCGCTGGCTTTGGGTATTGTTCGTGTTGAGTACTATTCATTTTGAGTACTGTGACTTCGAGTACTGCTCATTTCGAGCTGATGTGGCCGGAAGGATGTTGGACTACGTGACATAATCGGATGGGGTTCGCCACGTGGTCGGCTGAGTTTCGATCGCGTGGTCGAAAGGGTTTCACTACGTGATCGAAAAGGGTTTCAACTACACGACTACCGGTCGTGGGACGAAGTTATAGACATGGTTGTAGACGTGGTTGTAGACATAGTCATAGACATGGTCGAGATGTAGTCAAAGGAGTTGCGACCGCCGACGTGGTCGAGAGAGGTTCGACAATACGGTGTGGTCGAAACAACAAGAGGAACAACCGCACGGGGAAAGGGGGCTTACCAAGACCGAGAGGGAGGCCGGAGGAGGTCGGTGGACAGCGAACGGTGGCGAGGGAGCTCACAGTCGGCGGCGAAGGGGTCGGCCGGGATTGAAGGAGAAGAGGAAAGGCGACGGATCCTGTACCACAAAGCTGAAATCAAGTGAGGGGGCTGCTCCAAGGAGCTCTGTGTGTGACCTGACTCAGGTAGGAGAGGGGCTGCACTGGTGTGGCGAGAACCAGAAGGAGGCGCATGTCGCCTTGTACTCAGAGCTTTGTGCAACCACAACGACCCGAGCGAGAGTGGGGAAGCTCGGAGAAGAAATGGGATGCTCGGGCTCTTTTCTAGTGGCACTTACCAGCACAAAGGGGAGATGAGGAGAGGCAAGGGAAGGCTCGGTGCTCCTTTTATAGCCAACGAGAGGGCATGGAAGGGTCGTCGAAGACTCAGAGACATGAGGGTTCCCGAGGCAGTTGTGGCATGGGCGCACTGGTTAGAGAGGACGGGGTAGGCGTGCAACAAAGAAGTGAAGGGAGCGATGACTTGGGTGGTCGAAGCAGGTGGCGGGGCGACACGAGCAAGTGCTGATGATGAGACGAGGTGACAGAGGGCGCTGGAGTCAAGGGCAGGTGGCGGTAGAGGGCCAGAGGGCGGTGTGCACGGCGCAGGGCGCTTACGAGAGGAGCGTCGGGAAGTGAGCACAGCGACGACTTGGGTGGCCAGAGCAGGTGGATGCGGCAGAGCGACGAGACTGGACGGCGAGCAGGTGATGGCAGGGCGCTAGTGTCACGGTGCAGTGAGGACAGGTGTTGGTGACGGGAAAGACACGATGGGGTGGAAGGTCACGGAGCAGCAAGGCGGCCACAAGGTGACCAGATGAGGCAGAGGTAGGTGAGCTAAGGCGCATGGCGCAGCAGTGCGGTGATGAGGGCGCGACAGAGAAGGAGTAGGGCACGCACGGGAGTCAAAGGGAGCATGTGGGTGAGTTGACGGGGGCGACAGAGAGCCAGAGGTGGCTACGGGGCGACTTGGGGGCTGAGCCGGGAGGGAAGAAGGGGCAGGGGAGGCTTAGCCTAGCTGGGCCAAAGTAGAAAGGGGGAGATGGTCGGGGATAAAAGGAGAGGAGGAGGTGGGTTGAGCCCAGGAGGAAGGATGTCCGACCTAAGGGGAGAGAAATGGGTCGGGCCCAAGAAAAGGGTTTTGAATTGGAGGTAGAAGCTCAATTTTTGAAAATACAACTTAAGTTGAAATAAAATTTTGAAACCAACCGACAAAAGCTATTACTATTAGCAAACCAAAACGGATGTTACAAACCCTATCCTCCTTAAATCAATCTCGACCTAGATTCAAGCTACTCCTAAAATAGAAAGAGAGGGAAAGGGGGTCCCATGGGGAACTGAGCACCACGGTCTTCTTCACCAAAAGAATGGCGACTTAAAACCTTTCAAAGAAAGCTCCTTGAAAACTTGCTACTGCAATCGATTGAATGTAAAATGTATCTATTAGTACTTTTGTGTCTTCATGTGCCTCCTTGGTGGTAACATGGTTTACTTGTCCATGGTTGGGTGTTGTGGTAGACCCGGATGCTTGCGGTCCAAGATTCTTACTTGAGTCAAGTCCGCTCGAGTTGGTGTGGCTCTCAAGATGTACTTCATCCGGGTGACCGGCGTTGAGGGCATCTTTTGGCGGTGCCCTTTTCTCCACATTTGAAGCAAAGATGGTCACTATTGAGTTATGCGTGTGTTGTCCAAAGCAGACGAGGGTGCAGAGAATATTCTCATTTCTTCCCATTTCCACCAAGTATTCTCGACACTCGTAGTCCGTTACTTCCTTTAAAAGGTCGGGTGTCCGACATCGTTGTCTTTACCAACTTCATTCATGACGAGTCTCACAATGCTTGAAACGGTCCTTGCAACTCGGCTACCTTGGTCGCAGCAGCACAGGAGCAGATTTGAGGCGTTGATCTTGTCCTTCGCAGAGAAAGCACGCAACTTTACTCATTGGGCATTCCCTCGGCCGTGGTCCTTGTCGAAGTTGGGACGCTTTATACAATATTTGTTCCGCTGATGCCCTTTCTCTCCACAACGTGCACGCTTCTTGGTTCATAGGGCACCGTCGATTGATGATGTTCCTCACAGCTTGAGACAAGAGGGGATTGGGTATGTATAGCAATAGTGCCTATATTGCCCACATGTGAAGCATGCTCCTCTTGCAACTTATCGTATTGGAGGACATAATTGGGCCATGTCCTATCTTACCACATTCGAGCATAAGGCCTCTGTGAAGCTTCCGGTCTAGTAGTAGAACTTCAAAGAGTACACTTGCTTCTGCCGAGGCTCTTAATAAGTTCTTTCTCCGACGAGGTCAAGTTGGTGGTGTTGGCATTCTTTACTGTTCTTTAAGATTCCGCTGGGGACATTTGATCATATTGTGTTCTATGTTGCCGCAATGGAAATATTTGGGTTTCTCGATTGCCTCTTCTAGGGGCATTTATGGGCTAAGTGCCATTTTTCCCTACAATAAAGCAAAGGGAGATTAGCTGTTGGGTTGGTTGATGCAGTCATCCGTAGAGCGGGAGTGGGAAAACATTCTCACCGGGACACAGGTTGGAGTTGGAGTTGGAGCTCCCGGAGGCCGGACTGCAATCGGCCCAATGATGAACTGTCATGAAATGCTAACCTGGGGAATCTATTGGCGAAATGTCTAGTATCTCCACACCGGAAGTAAGTGTTAGTCTTCGGGTCTTCCGGTGTATTGGCTTGGTCATCTTTAGTGCGATTGCTTTTCCGGATGATTATATGAGTTGATGTGTGATAAAGTCTACTTTGTCATCTTCGCACACCGCAAGACGAGGCTTCTTTTCTCAGAGCACGGCAATTCCTCAACTTCCGTGGGTTCAATTTCGACAAGGATGGTAGCGGTCCGCCCTAGGAAACCGAGAAAGTCTTCTAGCTTGAGCCATGGTTGGTCGCCTCCGCCTGCTACGGTGAGCATCACTTGAGAATCTGACTCTGCTGAAACAGACTTGGGTTAGGGTCGGGTTTGTTGTTAGTGGGAAGGTAGATCTTGTCCACGACTCACGACTCTCGCCATGACACTAACACCATGTCCTTGGGTCACGCTTCTCTTAGGTGTAATCTTGAAGAACAACCAAGGCTTAGAACTAGAGGGTTTATATGAGGGTTCACCGCCCTCTAAAACACAAATGTAAGAACTTTAAACCAAACGAGGAAGACGATCAAAAACAAAACCCAAGATGGTTGAATTATATTAAAGGGTTAGGTGTTACATGACTCTGAACATAGCATATAGGCCATGCTAAGTCATGATGCAAGATACAAATATAACGCTCACAAAAGAAGGACAAAGTGCTTGCAACCAAAAGATCGCTAAAGTAAGCATTGCTAGCTAAACTAAGCTAACTACTCCTCTATCTGCATCGACCACCACAACCGTGCAGCTTGCCTAGGAGCGGAACCAAGAACGGTTATGACTCAAGTCAGCGATCGGGAACAAGAACGAGAACGAAAGGTTGCGCCTCGACCGAGACTTCGATGTTGATGACGGGCGGCGGCCGACATCACACACTCTTGCGCTGCCGTGATCCCGATGCGGGTCCTCAATGTCGAGCCGGGCACGGTTGCCGAGGACGATGGTCGGTGTAGGAGGAGCCGAGTGTGCATGGCAAAGCATCGCAACGGCGGTGTTCCTCTCCCCGATGTCAAAGATCTCCGTAGCATTCTTCCTCTTGAAGAGATGGGTAGAAACAAAATGGTGACCTCAACAAGGGATCCTCGTGCACTTGGCACAAGCGAGTCAAGGCGAACGCTATGTCTCGAATGACATTGGAGCAAATTGCCGGGATGTGTGGTTTGGAAGGTGTGAGAGACGAACTCATCCTATCTTGGACATAAGTTTGAATAATCCAACAAATTCACTCCTTTTATTGCATAAATCCACAAAAATGTAGTAGCAATAATCACATCTTCCAATCCGATAACTCCAAGATCATGCTAAATTCATTATATCCTTCTTGGAACAAAACTCTCCAAAATTATAATCGCAAGACTTGCTTTCTCCAAAATTCTTAACTAAATTCGTGACATAATTCATTTAACTTCTCAAGCATATTTGTTAATCGCAATCCTCCAGAACTTCTATAGATAAATCCAATACTTTCATTATAGAGCTTTTCAAACGACTATATTCACAAATTTAAATTTACTCCGCCAAGTTATTTTATCACCATCTATCCAACAATCCAATAATAATATATTTCAATAATATAATATCCAATAAACCTTGTATTGCTACAATCCAATATCTAGTAATAATCTATTTTCTATAATCAATCTCTGACAATTTTATTTCTATAATAAAACATCCAACTATTCCTATAATCCGACAAGATTTATTTCTATAACCTACCAAAGATTTATTTATAATTCCTTCTTTATTCATGCATGCCCAATAAATCCAATATGAACAACATACCCATTTAATTTCATACTTCTTGATTCAACCAATCCACTCAAATCCACATCATGAATAAATATGAAAATCTAATTCTTTTCAGAACTACTCTATGCCTTGATCGCACACATTTCTCAATTTCAAGTTTTCCGCCCATCCTTATAATCAATCAAGATTCGATGAAAATCCAATTTCTCCCAATAACCAAATCAGATTTCCGCTTCCTATGTCCTTCATGATCAATCAAATTTTCCTTTACAATCATTTTCTTTCTACATAATCTATATAATCTACCAATCCGCTATTCTATAAACCATTCATAATCAAGGCATATCCATCATCAAACTCTAGTATTCACAATAACTTCTTATAACCTCAAGAATCTTAAAGTTTTCAAATCCAAAAATCAAAGCGTATCAATGATTCCCTAAAACTACCTAGCGACGATTCTTAGAGGTACTGCATGACTTTGCGGATGATACCAACAAGCTCATCGTCGTTCTCGTCGTGAGAGAAGAAATTCCACGGACCATCGGACGATGACTCAGTCATTTTTGAAATGAGAGAGAGTCAGCAACGGAGTAGACTCACAAAATGAGGTAAGTGAAGAACTAAGAGAGATGAGAAGGAGCAATAGATACACTATATTTTGCTCAAAACTTTTCTTAGTTTTGGAAAATAAAACTCAAGTCCTTGGGCACACCCACCTAACTAAGACTCCTACAACAGATGCTCGATACTATCTGTCGGGCCTGGATTTCGCAAATCCAAATCCTCTATGAAAATACTGTGCTATTCTCTAGATCAGTAGATAGCACTCACAGATACACCACTGAATTATTTCACACACGAAGAAAACCATACCAATATTTATATTACAAAACATCAGAGTCACATAGACCAAATCGGGTTGAGTTTTACAACAAGGGTCGAATATGCCAAAAGATTATATTACATAAAAGCGGAAGCGCAGTGGAAGTAAAACGGGTAGAGCACATCTCTCCACAGGCAAGCAACTAGGGAAACCTGTGTGCATCCGATATTAACCAAAAACTTGGATAATATTGGATGCACACAAGCACCAATGAAATTAGCCAGACTGAGGCGAGACCTAGTCTAAAAGAACTCCACTACTCTTCATCATCTTCTAGGCCTCCAATGTCTGGATCCTTGTAGTAGTTATAATCTCCATAATTTCCTGCTTCTGAGGGTTTGGGGGAAGGAGCGAGGATGAGCACAACTTCCGTGCTCGTGAGCCAACAAACATAATGCAGTAATAATGCATGGAAGGCTTAACAAGAATGGCTTGGGTTCTTTTATTTGCTTAAAGCAACATTTTCAACTACAGTATTTAGAAATTTCTATGACTTAGCAGTTTGACCAAATCTCATTTTTAAAAGAGTATTGTGCAATATTTATAACGACGAAGGTTGCCTCCACCTATGCTTAAATTTTGAGTGGAGTCACCTCCACATATTAACATCACTGGGTGCGATGACCCAGGAAAAATCCAATCCTCAGGCTAGGTGAGCCGACACTATAATCATCCCACCTATAAAGTTTTATAAATAGAACTAACTCAAGTTAAGCTCCCATGTCCGCCTTTGATCATAGGCACTGCTGTTTAAATAGTTTAGACTCTACAGAGATTGTACACTGTACCCACAAGAGACAATCATACTCGTTGCCCCACATGATTCCTTGGTCATGTGGTTGAGCGATCGTCACAGTAACCTTTCAAAATATCTCGCCCTTCCATTATCTCACCCATATGGGCCACGTGAGGGCCCCATAAGTTGTGCGGGATGTTCACCTCAAAGAACTAGCGAGCTGGATTACCCACAATGTCTAGCGACTAGCAACTTCTCCTTGCATTGGTGTCCCATTCAAGCCGGGCCGAACCAAAGGCTCGCACTATCCCACTACCCCTCCAACGAGATTACATTCAGAGTTTAATAATTTTGCTAACCCAAGTTGTAATTGTTTTTACACGAGAGGTCATGACAAGATTACGTACTTAATCCATCCGGGTGGTTAATTCCACATATCAACCACTCTTGTGCTCCGACGGCACCCACCACCTTACCATCCGCCTGATGAGTTAACAACAATTTAATAGAGTTTTAGGAAACAAAATATGTTACCATAATACTAATAATTTACCCACAATGACCGCTTAGACCACTTTTATAATAAAAAGATGACGATTGGGCCATTTAATGCCTGGATACTTGAGCAAGACTAGCATGTTGCTTAAGTACAACCTATAACTAGTAATTACCACACAGTTACTAAGGTGACGTGTGTTGGACCGACACGACGACTAGAGGGGGGGTGAATAGGAGCACGATCTCTTTTTCACCTTGATCGGATTCAACACATTTTCACTCCAATAGCTCTAAGAGCTATGAAGATCAAAGTACAAGTATAGCGGGAGACTTGTATTGAAACCCCGAAGTAAAACAACCAAAAACACCAAAAACTCAATTTATAATGAGTTGGGTGATCAGACCTCTCAACATGGGCGGCCTGACCTCTCCATGGGCGGTCTTACCTCTCCAAGGGGGCAGTCTAACCTTCAGCATGATGAACAGTAAAATCAGTCCGAAAACAAAATCACAAATATGTCTAACTTTTTATCCACAACTCCAAACTTCACGAAACTTGGAACACACCTTCTCTAGGATGTCATAAACCTATTTCAATCAAGGATCGCGAAGATCTTTGCCAAAGTTCTGACCTTTTTCTGTTTGAGTGAAGGTTGCTCCAAAACCGAGTCAAAACCAAAATATGATCCAAAAACTTGCTCGTGGGTTAAAGATGATCCTAAATGCATTCCCATATGTCACAGCAAGCAAGATCCATGCCAGAAACCAAAGGAAAACCGAAGAATCAAAGAAAGCCCCAAAATCACAAAATAGAGAGCAAGAATAAGAAGAGGGTCATGGAGGACAAATACTCAACACTTGAGCATACAATCAATCCAACTCTCTAGAACCCTAATTTATCCACCACCTCTCCCTAAACACAAACTAGGATCCACCACCTCTCCCTAAACACAAACTAGGATTTCTTCAAATACAAGGGTTGGAAGGTGCACGACCAGCACCCTCTCCTATTTATAGTGGGTGCTAGTTTCTAGAAGGATATTCCTAATGGGCACTCATTAAGCCCACAAATAAACAGGTTACTCATGCACATATTTTAAAGCGCCGTCTTCATCTTCTCTTGACCTAAATCAGTTCTCCTTGTGTCGTGGTTTAGCCAAAAGACATCAAGGTGGTATTTTGGTGAAGTTACCAAAATACCCATTCTCGATCCTTCTCCAAAGACCGAGTCCAAACTTAATGAAGCAATGCCATGCTTCACCACATGTAGGTTAATCAACGGCTCTCTTCATGTCGGCAAGTCTCTCCCATCTGGCTCCCACCGAAACCACCATGGCACTTGCACCGACCCCCGCGCCGCTTGATGCAACCCGTCGTACTGAACTTTCTGTTCGGTCATCCTTGTCCATTTTGCGCCTTGCTTGAGTCCATTGACTTCACCCGACATCCTCGATCGTTATGAACCTCAGCTCTCCAAGCCTAGTCCCGATCATCCTCGCCGTTGACGTCGTTGACCTCCAAGCCTCCTGCAGAACAATAGACAAAGAAATCGATTCTGGGAACAAGTTCTTTACAACTTGACCCACGTTAGTCAAAACATGCATCAAGCAACACATATGCACTGAAACTCATGAACTTGACCTAACCAACAAACATTGCCGCCACGCTGGCCGGCGAACAAGTCAAAACCAGTCAGACCGCCACCCATGGTCGGTCAAACCGCCCTCTGGCCGGTCTAACCGCCCAGCAGGGGACTTAGCCAAATTTCCTCCCTGAAAATCCGAGACCTCTATGGAAATTTCAAACGAATAGAACTTTTAACTCGAAGCTCCAAAAATTATGAGACCAAGTGTAGGAGAATCCCCTTTCTTGCCTACACCTTCTATTTTTAGCCCAACTCCAAATTCAAAGACACTTAATGGCCGGTCAGACCACCGCTCATGACCGGTCTGACCGCCAGCCACTACACCCGAGGCTTGGCCGGTCCGATCACATCCTAGCCGATCGATCGCCGCCGGCGCCCGACCGCCACTGCATGATGTAATCTCAAACTTTGCCGAAAACACATGTTTCGACAAACCCTCAATATCATTGCCAATTGTAACATCATCCTAAGATCACGAACATATCTCCATGATATCAACAACATGGAATAATGGATTCAATTGCCAATGGATGGTATACTAATTAATTAATCATCAAATGAGTATTTAACTACCTTAGGGTTTAACAGACATTTGCTAAAAGAATTAAAGCATACAATTTTGGTAATTTAAAGGAACATAATTTGCGTAAAATATAGGCTCAAAATAATCAAAGTATTGACTCGCCTGGAGTAAAGGTCTTATGCTTGATCGAACTAGAGATCTCCTACTTCTTCGAACTCTATTCGAACGAACGTGCTGAAAAAGAATCCACAAGCAAAGAGAATAAATAAATACAAAAGAAATATAAAATGAACTCCAAATTAAATAAGACTAGTGCCATTAGAAAGTGCTTGAATTTAGACAAATTTAGAAACAAAAATCACTATAATCGGAGTTATAACGGAGGAGAACAGATCTTCTGAAGTTTTGGTATCGAGTATTGCCGGTTCTGAGTACTGTTCATTTCTAGTACTATTTATTTCGAGTACTGATCGTTTTGTGTACCGCTAGCTTTGGATATTGTTCTTGTCGAGTACTGTTCATTTCGAGTAATGTTCGTGTCAAATCTACCTCCTCCACTCCGTGGAGTTGTGATCAATCATGATCACCTTCTTCTTATGCAAAGATGCTTATGAATGCAAACATGCAACTCCATCATAAACATCATATCCAACTTTCCATCATGCTTATCAACAAAGATATAAACATACCAATTCATTGTTTGCAATTAAACAAAATAAAAGCACAACAATAATGGTAATAGAAGATAAAGAAAACAAAGGATCGATCATTGATCGTCGTCTACCATGCACTTGCCTTTACTAGTTGCGACGCATCGATTTGATTAGAAGACGGCAACAAGTACGACGCCTCTCCTACATTAAATACACAAATCTCAATAGCTACAGCAACAAGAATAGCAATCCATATACTTCGCTCCTACACGCCCCAAATATACCACGTTACCGGATCAAAAGTTACCCGTCGCTGTCCTGTTACTAAAAAGAGCGTAACTTTTGACTCGAAAGTCCGATCACCACAAACCACCCCATTCTGGATTCTTTATAACGCTCACTTCGAAATGACATGGACGTAAGGAGGTTGGACTATAGGACATAGTCGAAGGGTTTCGATTACATGGTCGAAGGAGTTTCGATTGTGTGGTCAAAAGGGTTTCGACTATGTGATCGAAGGAGTTTGGACTACGTGATCGAAGGAGTTTGGTCTACATGATCGAAAAGGGTTTCGACTACGCAACTACCTGGTCATGGACGTGGTCGTGAGACATGGTTGTAGACAACCACGTCGAGACGTAGTTGTGAAGGAGTTGCACCGCTCAACGTGGTCGGAGAGAGGTTCGACAACACGGTGTGGTCAGAACGACAAGAGGAACAACCGGACACGGGGAAAGGGGGCTTACCAAGATTGAGAGGGAGGTCAGAGGTGGTCGGTGGACGGCGAACGGCGGCAGGGGAGCTCGTAGTCGGCGGTGAAGGAGGACAACGGCGAAGGGGTCGGCCGGGATTGAAGGGGAAGTGGAAAGGCAGCGGTTCATGTGCCACAAAACTAAAATCGAGTGAGGGGGTTGCTCCAAGGAGCTCAGGGCACTGGCCCGACTCGATTAGGAGAGGGTCTGACCGGCATGGCGAGAACCAAGGAGGCGCAAGCGCTTGAACTCAGAGCTTCGGGGCTTTGGGCAACCACAGCGACACGAGCGAGAGTGGGAAGCTCGAAGGAGAAAGAGGCTGCCCGGGCTCTTTTTTGGTGGCACTTACCAGCGCGAAGGGGTGACGAGGGGAGGTAAGGGAAGGCTCGGTGCTCCTTTTATAGCCGGCGAGAGGGCAAGGAAGGGTCATCAAAGACTCAGAGGCGCGAGGGTTCCCGAGGCGGTCGTGGCATGGGCTCTCTGGTCGGAGAGGACGGGCAGGCGTGCGCAGCGGGGAAGTGACATGAGCGACGACTTGGGCTGTCAAAGCAGGTGGCGGGGCGACATGAGCAGGTGCTGGCGACAAGACGAGGCGATTGAGGGTGCAGGAGTCAAGGGCAGGTGGGGGCAGGTGGCAATAGAGGGCCAGAGGGTGGCTTGCATGGCGCAGAGCGCTGACAGGAGCAGCGTGGGGAGGTGAGTGCGGCGACGACTTGGTTGGCCAGAGCAGGTGGATGCGGCAGAGCGACGGGACTATACAGTGAGCAGGTAATGACAGGGCGCTGGTGTCATGGTGCAGCGAGGACAGGTGCTGGCGACGCGCAAGACGCAACGAGGCAGGGAAGGTCGCCGGAGCAGGTGGAGCTGCAGGTGGGTGACCAGACGGGGCAGAGGTAGGTGAGCCGGGGCGTGGCGCTACAGGAGTCAAAGGGAGCATGGGGGTGTGTTGACAGGGGTGGCAGAGAGCCAGAGGCAGTAACGGGGCGACTCGGGGGCTGAGTTGGGAGGGAAGAAGGGGCAGGGGGAGGCTTAGCCTGGCTAGGCCGAAGTAGAAGGGGGAGATGGTTGGGGATAAAAGGAGAGGAGGAGGTGGGCTGAGTCCAGGAGGAAGGATGGTCGGCCCAAGGGGGAGAGAAAATGGGCTGACCCCAAAGAAAGGGGTTTTAAATTGGAGGTAGAAGCTTGAGATATTGGAAATACAACTTAAGTTGAAATAAGTTTTTGAAACCAACCGACAAAAGTAATTACTATTTATAAACCGAAAAATGGGATGTTACACCCGCCCCGTTGCCACCCCTAGTTCAATCCACCAATCTTTGAGTTAGGTATTGCTTATATAAAAATCATAACTCCGACGAATGAAAATTTGAATAATCGGATCGATTTGTTTCTCGCTTGTTCATCTGCATTTCACCGATGGTGAGACACTATTAAATGGAAACTAACAAAAAGCGGTCGGTTCTCTGTTCATTCTTGATATTTGGCTTTGTGAATTTCGGTATCTCTTTCCTCGAAGTTCATTAGGAAAACTAAGCTTCCTTTTAAAAATAAAGTTTTCCTATGGTACATCTGTAGGGAGTCATTTTAACCAAAGACAATCTTCGTAAAAGAAACTGAAGGAAGCAAGTTAAATGGTGTTGCTTCCCCCTTTCTCTTATGAAACTATGGAGCATCTTTTTGTTAAATGTCCTGTTGCTCAGTATGTGTGGAGAGTGTTAAAATCTTTTGATCTCTCTGGATCTATTCGGGGTATTTCCTTTTGTTCTTGTTTTGTGTCGGGTCCGAGAGAACCGAGGGAGAGAGGGAGAGAGTTACCATCCGAAGTAGATGAAGACGGGTTGGCCATCGTGGATCGCGTGTAGTAGAGACGGTGGTGGTCGGCCTCGTCGGTGAAGGCAGCGGTAGTCGATCCCTTCCCAAGTGCGTGTCCCGAGCGGAGGCGATCCTCTGGCGGCGGAGATCCGACTGTGGTTCTTCCCGTCGCTGGCTGCGCCCCCTCTTAGATCGGATTAGGGTTTTGTCCGGGTGGGGTTTTGTGGCTCCGTTCAATCTCGTGATACGTGCCACCGGCCCCCACCCTCTCTTTTATAGCGCAGTGCAATAGGGGCCCAACAGCCAAGAATTGGGTCAACGCCTCGATCAGGCGCGAGGCATTTGGCCGTTGGGCCAAATGCCTCTGCGGGAGATCATTCTAACATTCTCCCCCTTGATCTCATTCTATATTTTATCTCTTAATTGCTTTTTGACTTTACTTATTCCATCACAAATTAATGTATAGAACATGTCTCATCGTCACGGTCAATCGCCGATAGATTCAACAGCTACAATACACCTCCCTGTTCTGAAATAGTTACATTAATCTTTTGGGCCATCTTTTAGTCCAGATTCATAGGCTTTCCTTAAACCCATGCCGCTATATGTTCTCTCAACACGCTAAGCCTTTAGTAAGCGGATCCGCTAACATCTTTGCCTTATATGCTCAAGACTTATAATTTGATCCCGAACTTTATCTTTCACAACATAGTACTTTATGTCAATGTGTTTGGCAAACCACTTGACTTATTGTTCTACATGATTATCGCACAACTTAAGTGGTCTATTGATGTCGTGGTACTTTTAAACCGCTTCTTTAGCCGCCACCGCGCGGATCCGCTAACATCTTTGCAGTACTTATATGCTCAAGACTTATAATTTGATCCCGAACGTTCATTATCGCGGTACAACTTAAGTGGTCTATTGATGTCGTCAACCACTTTTAAGCGGGTATGAACTTCTTTGCGATTCACTGCCCGTAGCCTCATAACATGCTACAAACTCGGCATACATTGTGGACGATGTAGTGACGGTTTGCTTTGAGCTTTTCCACGATATAGCTCCTCCAATGAGAGTGAAGACATATCCGGATGTCGACTTTCTATCATCTCCCGCAAAATCGTAATCAGATACCCCACTATATGGAGTAAATCGATCTTCGTATGTCATCATGAGGCCTTTTGTTCCTTGCAAATAGCGCAAGACTTTCTTTATCAATTTCAATGTTCTATTCCAGGATTGCTCGAATCGCCAAGTAACCCAGTAACAAAAGCTAAGTCGTATGCAGTACACTTGAGCATACTTGTAAGCTTCCGACAATTTGAAGCATATGGAACCGCTTTCATTTGATCGATCTCATCTTGGTTCTCGGGCATTGAAAATCCCCATATCTCGCCGCCTTGACTATAGGTGCGTGAAGGACTACATTTATGCATCCCAAATTTCTTTAAGACTTTCTCTATATATGTCTTTTGTGATAGTCCCAATATCCCTTTGTTTCTATCCGGTGAATTTGATCCCTAGAACGAACGAAGCTTCACCAAGATCTTTCATATCAAAGTTTGAGGACAAAATCTCTTCGTCTCCAGAAGAGCATCGACATCACTACTAGCCAAGAGGATATCATCCACATACAGGATTAGGAAGATAAATTTTCCATCTTTAAACTTTGTATAGACACGATTGTCTTCTACATTCTCTTTAAACCCAAATTTTCTTATTGTCTCACAAACTTCAAGTACCACTGTCTTGAAGCTTGCTTTAACCCATAAATTGATTTCTTTAGGCGGCATCCCATTCTTTCATTTCCTTCCACAACAAAACCTTTCTGGTTGTGCCATGTAAACATTTTCCTCCAAATCCCCATTAAGAAATGCCGTCTTTACATCCATCGATGTAACTCTAAATCATAATGTGCTACTAATGCCATTATGATTACAAGGAATCTTTACATGAGACTGGAGAAAATGTCTCATTGTAATCAATCCTTCTCTTTATGTAAATCCTTTTGCCACAAGTCGCGCTTTGTATCTTTCTACATTCCTTGGGAGTCGAGCTTTGTTTGTAGACCCATTTACGACCCTCTTGCTTTTGGCTCCTTTAGGAATAATTTCCAAATCCCAGACTTTATTAGCCTTCATGGACCTCATTTCCTCTTCCATGGCATCAAGCCATTTTGAGGAATTTTCGCTTCTTATGGCTTCTTCAAATGAGGTGGGATCATCCTCCATTTGAAATTCTTCTGTATTATAAATAGCTGATCTTCTTACTCTTTGAGACCTCCTGGCCTCCATATTTGGTACATCTTCTGTTTGAGGCTGCTGTTGCTCCCCCTCATTTGCGGCAATGGGTTCTATAGGATCCTGAAGAACAGGTTCCTCATTCTCATTCATTGTTGCCACAGGAGGAACAATAACAGTGCTGGCACCACAGTATCTTGTACCGTCGGTGCAGCGATAGCAGGTAGTGAGAAGAGTGGCTCTTGAATCATCGGAGTGGGCACATATACCCGCTTCTCTTCAAGATCAATCTCGAGCTACCATGCTCCCCTCATCATTTCATCCTCTAAGAAGACAGCGTGTCTCGCTTCTACAAACTTTGTATATCCGTCTGCGGAGAGAAACAAAAACCTTTTGACTTTTCGGGTAGCCAATGAAATGGCAACTTCTGCTTTGGGATCTAGCTTCCCAAGGTTTGGGTTAAATACTTTAGCCTCAAAGACTCCCCACACACGTAAGTGGTTTAGTGAGGAACTCTTCCTGTCCACAACTCGCATTTGGTGTTTTGGGCACCGACTTACTAGGCACTCTATTGAGAATATGAATGGCGGTTTTAACGCCTCCATCCATAAACTCAATGGGAGTGTGGAGTAGCTCATCATGCTTCGCACCATATCCATCGTGGTACGGCTTCGCCTTTCACTACTCCATTTTGCCGAGGTTCGCCTTGTAGAATATCACTACTATGCCATTTTCCGTAAGAACCTCGCAAAGGTCCAGAACTTGTCCATATGGGGTATGTCGATCAGTAGTACTCCCCCACGATCGATCGAACTATCTTAATCTTTAAATCGTGTTGGTTTTCAACTTCACCTTTAAATATTTTGAATTTATCCAAGGCTTCATTTCTTTCTTTGATTGGATAAATATATCCATAACGGAGTAGTCATCTGTGAATGTTATGAACGAGTCATAACCATCCACACTTTTCACAGAAAAGGACCACAAATGTCTCAGTGAACAATTTGTAGAACTCCCGTGCTTCTTTTTGCGCCTTTCTTAATTTTCTTTACATATTTTCCTTTAATGCATTCTCTCGCATTGTTCTAAGTCCGAGAACTCTAATAGAGGAAGAATTTCATTCTTAACTAGTCTTTCTATTCTCCCCTCGAAATATGGCCTAAACGACAAGCCATAATTTCGACGATTCATTATGAGTTCTCTTCGCTTTACGCTTACATTCGTGACGAGGATTCATTCACTTTCGCACGCGACGCTCCCATTATCGCATACGACATTCACATCATCACACAATGATAACAAATAAAGCTCATTTTGTAATATGGC
Source organism: Hsuehochloa calcarea (assembly GCA_036346395.1). Taxonomy (NCBI): domain Eukaryota; kingdom Viridiplantae; phylum Streptophyta; class Magnoliopsida; order Poales; family Poaceae; genus Hsuehochloa; species Hsuehochloa calcarea. The sequence goes on from CM070597.1 coordinate 38,603,624, forward strand.
AAGACCAACACATTCTTTATTAAATATTATTTCGCACTTGCCATTTCCAAAATTACAATCATAACCATCTTTGTCCAAATTGGAAACACTAATCAAATTCCTCCAGTAAAGAGGAACAAAAGAACATCTCTAAGTAAAAGATTGGAGCCATTAGCTAACTCTAATGAAAGATCGCCAATGACTTCAACTTCGCTTGGACTCCATTTGCGACTTTAATGCATCTTTCGCTTTGCGTAGTCCTCGTCGAACGGAATCCTCAGAAGGAATTAGCAACATGAACAGTTGTTCTGAGTCAATCCACCAAGTGGATTTGAATATTGCACATACAAGCATTCATCTATGAAGGTAATAATGTTCTCACCTTTCTTTGCTATTATCATCTTTAAGTAATCGTGATGCTTCTTCTTGTAGTGTCCTGGTCTTCTTGCAATGAAGACACCGATCTTTGTCTACATCAAATTTATTCTGTTGAGGTGATGGATGAGGCTTTTCCTTGTTCCTTGAGAAGGAGGTACTGGAAGTTCTTTTTCTTGTTATCCTTCACATAGTTGATAGATCCACCATGTGAGGTTTTAATTCTTTCCTCCTCTTGAACACACATAGCTATGCATTTTCTAAGTCCCATTTATCGGTCAAGATATTGTAATTGACAACAAAAGTGTCAAACTTTTCTCGCAATGAAGCAAAAATCAAGTGAATAAGGAACTCATCCTTGAGTGCCAAATCCATTGGTTTAAGCTTGATGCCAAGTTGCTCATCCTCAATATGTGTTCTCTTATCCCACCACCGTAATACCTTTCTCATCACAAGTCGCTTAATCACCGTGTTGCATATGTCTTTGAAGAGCCAAGAACTGACTCTTTATTTTATCAAGGTATTCGTGATGTTGTCACATCTCATGATTGAGCCCACAATTGCGTGCTCAATCGTATTTTTTATCACGACCATACATTTCTTGTTGGTCGTGGTCCATTTCTTATGCTCTAGGTCATAAGACATCCGTAAGGGAGCATGATCTCTCTGTCTTTTCTCGCCAAGCAAGATCATCCTCATTTTGACCCCTCACCGTGCCATAAGCTCGGTGGGTCGTCGGTCAGAGTGAGGACCCACCACCTCACTAAGATAAACGCTAAGTCTATCTTTTTCTTCCACTCTCCATAATTGTCTCCTTTTAGAGTGGGTATTTCTCTGATACAACTCATCAAGTTGTATCCTCCTGAAAATTTAGTTCAAATAAAGTGAGAACAAAACATGAAAATTATATGCCTTATTTCCAACGTTGGTCAAAAATACGACATACAATTAAAACAATTATATCTATACATTAAAACTATATCACCGTTGGGCAGAAATAGAAACAATGCATAAAAAACATCAATTAAAATTATAATATTGTTATTATCAACTTTGGTCAGAAAATAACAATATCATAATTCACAATAAATTCTTAAAAACATTAAATTCTCTCGTTGGTTCGAATTTAATTAAAAGAATTAATCAACATTAACTTTTGCAGCGGAAATATTAAAAAATTCAATAATTTATTCTCAGAAGCATTATAACTATACACATTTTAATCTCTGAAAAAATGACACGTTGGTGCAAAATTTACAGAGATTTTATACAATTTTTCTATTGAAATTGAATCAAAAAATACTTCTGAAAATAAATTAAAACAATTTTCAGAGATTTTACTGTTCATAACCGGCCGAGATACTGTTCATTCGGCAAATTCAGCCCGTTGAACGCCGCCTCGGCCACTCACGGCCCGCGGCGGCCGCATTGCCCTTCGCGCGCCATGCCGCAGCCGCATCTTTGGGCTCGGCCGTGAAAGGCGTTATGCGGCCATGGCGCTTTCATAACGCCGATCCGAGCCGCCGATCGATCCGACGGCTCGCCGCGATTTCGGCCGAACAAAACGCGACCTCCGCGGCGTCGCCAAGCCCTAAACCACATTCGCGATCTTCCCTTTCTTCGCTCTCTCGCTTCGCTCGGGCGCGCGAAGAAACGGCGCGAGAAGAAACTGGAGAAGCCGAAGAGCTCGGCGCCGCTGGGTCCTCTCGCCGCGTCGGCGCTCCCGAGAGGAGCGCGTCGCCGTCGAGGGGCTCCTTGGCGGCGCCCTTTCAACGCGCGCCGGGACGTTCTCTCTACGGTTTTGGAGCGACGGCGAGCGTACGGCTCGGCCGGTCTCACCGCAAACGGCGACGACGACGGCGAGCTCACGGCTCGCTCGACCCTCCCTCACGACCGGGTAAGTCCCAGTCTATACAGATCTAGGGTTAGGGTTCGGCCGGTTCTTTTCTTTTGAAACTTTTTCTTTTGGATCTTTGCCGTTGATGGCTCTGATACCATTGTTAAAATCTTTTGATCTCTCTGGATCTATTCGGGGTATTTCCTTTTGTTCTTGTTTTGTGTCGGGTCCGAGAGAACCGAGGGAGAGAGGGAGAGAGTTACCATCCGAAGTAGATGAAGACGGGTTGGCCATCGTGGATCGCGTGTAGTAGAGACGGTGGTGATCGGCCTCGTCGGTGAAGGCAGCGGTAGTCGATCCCTTCCCAAGTGCGTGTCCCGAGCGGAGGCGATCCTCTGGCGGCGGAGATCCGACTGTGGTTCTTCCCGTCGCTGGCTGCGCCCCCTCTTAGATCGGATTAGGGTTTTGTCCGGGTGGGGTTTTGTGGCTCCGTTCAATCTCGTGATACGTGCCACCGGCCCCCACCCTCTCTTTTATAGCGCAGTGCAATAGGGGCCCAACAGCCAAGAATTGGGCTGAACGCCCCCGATCAGAGCGCGAGGCATTTGGCCCTCTGCGGGAGATCATTCTAACAGAGAGTGGTGGCTACTTCTTTTGGTTTTTCCTCTAGCATAGCACATATTTTTTGGTATATGGCTGTCTGGGTTTGGGAAGTCCTTACAGCATCAAGTATGTGTGGGGATAGCAGCGTTATGTTGGGCCATTTGGCGTGTAAGAAATGCCGCTTGCTTTGAGTGTAAATGGCCATCACACCCTAATCAAATTGTTTTCGAATTGTGCCATTGTCTCTGTACTCGGTCGATTCTGCAGAAACAGGACAATTGCGCAGGGCTGTCGCAAGTCGCAAGGATGGTGGAGCGGGTGGCTACTGAAGTCTTCTAGCGTGCGCGAGTATGGAGTAATGATGTTGGTGCAGTATGTTGAAGCAAAAGGCTGCAGTGTTTTCAGCTGGAATGTCGATGTTTTGTTAGGTGTAATCAGATTGCTGCTTGTTTTGCTATGTAAAAACCCTATACTGGCTTATATCTGCTCCAAGTGAGAAGAGGCCGGAGATTAATGAATCTCCTTCGTCTAAAAAAAATCCGGCAATCTTTAACTCAAGAAAAAAAAAAGTTAGCTTTGCTCCTGCATCTACATAAAATTTGATGATTCAGGCGTTCAGCTGTAAAGCCAATCAAATCCTTCACTTATCCTGACAGTAATCCTCTACCAGGCGGTCCAGGCAGGAAGGCACACGCCATGCAAGTTTCCCTTCACGGCCACAGAGAATCCAGCGACCCAGGCCACTCCACCTCGATGCGAAGCGAACGGGAATGTTCGAGAAGACCCGACATGCGTGAAGAATCCGCGGCGCCATCGCGAAGCTCTCCCGCTCTCCAGTGCACAACCAACCAGAGGCGGCATACGCTGTCCCGAAGCTTCAACGCCTTTCCCAACCTTCCACACCGCCCGTGGGATGAGCTCCTTCGCGCTATAAAAGGCGCTGCACGCTCCCCGTTTCCGACCAGAAAAGCAAGCAAGATAGTAAAGCACTTCGTAGCACAGCGACTTCCAAGTTCCAACGATCTCCAGCTCTGAGTTTCAACTCTCATCCATAACACTCTGTAGTGCCATGGCTGCAGCGACTGCTCCCTTCGCTCTCGTCAGCCGCCTCTCCCCGGCCGCGCGCCTCCCGAGCCGCGCATGGAGGACCGCGAGGCCGGCGCTTGGATTCCCGTCATCCGGGAGGACCCGCCCGCTCGCCGTGGCCTCCGCGGCGCAGGAGAACAGGGACAACACGACCGTCGACGTCCACGTCAGCCAGAACGGCGGCAACCAGCAGGGCAATGCCGTCCAGCGCCGCCCGCGCCGCGCCGCATTTGACATCTCCCCGTTCGGTAAGTCCTCTGTTGCAAGATTCTTTCACGAGAGAATTTTGTTACTACTATCAGAGAGCAGAGGCTAACAGCGACCGGTGATTGTAAAAGCTGTCTCCCTAATCGAGAAAATCAGAGAGCAGAGGCTAACGTGGTTAACTATGACTAATGCAGGGCTAGTGGACCCGATGCGGACGATGCGGCAGATGCTGGACACGATGGACCGGATGTTCGACGACGAGGTGGGGTTTCCGGCGGCGAGGCGTTTGCCGGCTACGACGAGCAAGATGCGGATGCCCTGGGACATCATGGAGGACGACAAGGAGGTGAAGATGCGGTTCGACATGCCGGGGCTGTCGCGGGAGGAGGTGAAGGTGATAGTGGAGGACGACACGCTCGTCATCCGCGGGGAGCACAAGGAGGAGGCCGACGAGGGCGACGGGTGGTGGAAGGAGCGCAGCGTGAGCTCCTACGACACGAGGCTGGCGCTGCCGGATGAGTGCGACAAGAGCAAGGTGCGCGCCGAGCTCAAGAACGGCGTGTTGCTTGTCACCGTGCCCAAGACGGAGGTCGAGCGCAAGGTCATCGACGTGCGGGTCCAGTAGTCGAGTTACTACCACTTATAGATCTGTCACTGTAAGCGCGAGGGTCTCAGATGTGATGTTGGATTTTACTCGCTAGTTGTCTCAAATGCATGCGAGTGAAGAGTTTTCTGTAGTGTGCCCTTCTTCTCTGAGAACGCGCATCACGCAGAATGCACATGTAAATAGTCAGCGAAGGGATGGAATAATGTGAAGTAAAGGTTTGGTCTGTTCATATACCGCTTGTGGGTGCTATTTGTCTTACATTTTTCCTTACCGTAATGCGTGCCTTTTGTATCTCAGGAAGAACAGAACGGAGTTACAGAAGAAAAAAAAATAGTAAGGAAAGCTGATTGATTACCTCCTCTGAATCAGTAAAGAGTACACCGAGAGTGAGTTTACAACATCATCATCAAATCACTTTTAGTCCCTTCTTGTTAAGTCATACGAAAGAATTGCTCCGATACAATACAAGATTGACTTATAGAGATGCAGGCCACCTCTCGGACGATATCTGTGAAGAGCTTGATCCCACGCCGGCGGCGGTTCCACCCGTCGTCATTGCTGCAGCATTGAGTAAATAAATTTGGACTCCCAAAGTTCTTCAAATTGACCTTTAACTGCAACAGTGCACAGTGTGCTGTCTGGTTCTCAGGAGAAATGACCAAATTATTCTAACCTGCGTTATTCACGCTCTCTGGAACGGCCGTGGAGTGGAGCCGAGAGGCGTGCTGCGCGTGCTGCATGTACTGCCACATCTGCGAATACTGCGCTGCTGCGGCAACATAATTTTGTGCTTGATTGCCAGCAGCTTGCATCTGCTGCGCATAGTATGGCTGAAGGCCTCGGTGAGCTGCCGGCCCAGCCGCCGTGTAGTATGTGTGCAGTTGTGTCTGCTGCTGCACTCCCGCTCCACCATACGCACCATAGTAGCCCTGCGACGTGGATACCGATTTTCTCACTGTGTATTCTGAAAACAAAATAAACTGATAGTAGCATAATTCGCTGTCATGGTAAAAAAATGACCATGACAAAAAAAAAACTAAAAGTAGCGTAGCACTTATGCTGCTTTGGGGACCAGAAAAAATCGTTAAAGAGGTGTATGCAATCGGCAAACATCTCGTTACAAATATCCAACTTAGCAGAAGAAGGTACCATAGGCATGTGGTACATGCTTTCGGGAGAATATCCACCAGTGTACCTGCAGAGACAAAACATGGATTCAAACGTTGATAGGTTCACAATTTACGAAAATCTAAAGCGACAAATCTGCATAACATTCAATCGAAAAATAATCTACAAAACAAGAACAATTCAAGTGTAATCCGGAAAGAAATAGAACAGTGAATGATCGAGAAAATAGTATATCTACAGAACAAGAACAACAAATATTTGTGGGTTTTTTTTTCCCGCTCGATCGGGCATACCCATAGTAGTAAGGATAGGTGTAGTGAGGTTGAGGGAAGTAGGAGGCTGCCATTGCAGCAGCAGCAGAACCCTGGTACGACGAAGATGATGCTGCCGTCATCGCCGGGCTCAACCTGACCATCCCTGAACAGCAGCACAATTCGAGAGGTTAATTAGTCCCTCCGAACAGGTAAGACTACATGTTTCAGCAAGAAATCCGTATCTGTCAGGAGAAAACCGGTCAAAAGACCAAGAGGAAACAAATCGTACCAAACGGCGCCGCGACAGCAGGATGCACGCGCTGCGACGCACCGAGCCCCGCGAGGTTGCAGTTGGCCCTTCTCCCGTCGATCACCGGCGTCGGGTCCTGCAGCGCTCGCATTGCGCCTTCGGGGTCCCTGAATGTCACCTGACATACGCCGATACATGCAAGCACCAAATGAGCTAGCTAGTAAGCAAAACATAAACCTAGAACGTAACACTGAGACCGATCTGCGCGAAGCGTACAAAGCCGTAGCCCCTGGAGCGGCCGGTGTGCTTGTCGGCGATGACGACGGCCTCGACGATCTCCCCGAACTGTTCGAAGTAGCGCCGCATCGTGTTGCATTGCGTCTCCCACGCGAGCCCCCCCACGAACAGCTTCGTGAACGTCGTGTCGCCGTCCATGGATCGCCGCGCTGGCCGAGGAGGTGGTGGTGGTGGCGTCAGATGGGCGGCAATTGTATAAACGTGGTAGCCAATTGGTTGGATGTCTGAACTGAGCGAGTACTTATACGAAGAAGACGACGAGGTTGTGCCCCCACGACGACAGGCATGGGTTGGAGATGAGTGCTTCGTGCGTGTAATAATCATGTAATGCAGGGATGCTTGGGGTGCTTTGTGTTAAGAAACTCCCGGAGTCGTGTGCTCACGCTCCGAAAGTGGCGCGGTCACATGCAGCCTCGCTGATTTGTTACTTTTTCGGAGGTAAAAGATACGTGGACCGTGGTCAAGTCTCCGAGTAGGAGGGCCTCACTTTCACCACGGGAGTAGTGGGGGTATTTGCTTAAGGATACATTACATAGTTGCATCCTCAATTGCCGTGCGAACTACTAATATATAATTGGAAATACCGGCAATTTAGAATTGGCTGGGGAACATGCAGAAACATAAACCAACTGGTCAATCATAGGTTGTAGTTTGGCGTGTTTGCGTCGAAGCAAGAGGCTATAATTCGTGAGCAGCTCTTGATCAGAAATAATGTATCTTCAACCGCTCAAAAAGTTTCGGAGTCTTTTGATGTTCATCTCTTAGCAAGATATCCCAAGTCCTAACTGTAAAGGGAGGTTCGATACGATAATTCTGTGTCTGCAGAGGGAAGGTAACCTCTTTTTGCGTGGTGGCTGCCTGGCTGGCGGAAAAGGGCGAGGATTGGTATCACTGGTATGGTATACGTGACGGGCACGCACGCGAATACGTTGTGGAAGGCCGCACCCCACGCGTATATCGGCCTTGCCCTCGATCCATCGCGTGCGCGCTTGGTGGGCTTTTCAAGTTGCAAAACGGGCGAGACTCGAGAAGCTGAGGACATCCGCGGAGATGGGCCGGAGGGTTAGGCGGATAGAAGCCAAGTTGCGGAAACGCCCAAAACCGCGAGCCGGGAGAATGTCCGCTGTCGGCCCGGCCCTGGCCACCCACGCGCACAGCCTGAGAGCCAACCACAGAAGCCCGTAGGTGTTTCTGCCTATTGGACCAGGACAAACTAGGCTGCATCGTGCGGGGGAGATTGAGCCTCGGGCACAGGCCGCAGGGCCATCCCGTGGCGTTTGAGGCTTCTCTTCGGGGCAGCTGCGTCCGCCTGCGTGAGCCCGACCGCCCGAGGTGTCCTGACTTATGAAATGGGCATTTGCAACCATATTGGCAGATTTTTTTTTCCCTTGTTTCTAAATTTATTATTAACTGTATTGTTTGTAAATTAGTTGTAGTAAAATTTTCGTACTTAATTAGTTGTCATTTTCCAGGCGTACTTATTTTAGTCGTTTTGAAATTTTCATAGTTAAATTAATATTATGCAATTAATTAGTTTTAATTCCTGAGGTGCTGTTAATTAGTTACCAAATAATTAATCATGGTTAATTAGTTTTACTAAATTAATTAGTTGTAAATAATTAGTTGAAATTAAGTCTTAATTAACTAGTCGTCGTTACTTAGTGCTAATTAAATTAGTCATATTTAATTAGACGTAATTAATTTTGTGGCCCTAGTAAGTCATAATATTTTTTTTGTTATTAATATGTAGAAATGAATTAGCCACAATTATTTTAGTGTGGTTTAGTTCATCATAATTAATTTAGTTGTGAATAATTACATTGTTCGTATGTAACACAGGTTCATTTGCGGTAATCAGTTAGTCATAATTAATTTAGTTATAACTAATTTAGTCATGTTTAAATAGTCGTATTTAATTTTAACTAGTAAATTAATATATATTAATTTGTTGTCTTCATTTGGTCGTAATTTTTAATTTGTAGTATTTTATCGTCATTATTAATATTCTAACTAATATTCTGTCTATTCCATCTCTTGCAAGCCATGTCTCTACCGTACCTTCTGGAACCCTTCTACGATGAGAACCATTGGTCTAAGTTGTGGGTCGCCGGTGACGCGGATAGCCCTCCGCCCCCGCCGCTTTGGCCGAGGAGGGATTACCGAGCCGAACGCTCATTATGTCCCAATCCTCCGGACACGGGCTTGTTGCCCTTGCGAGGTCGATCTCGTCAAGTGCCGCCACCTAGATGGTAGTCTGCGCCGGCACTTGTTGATAAGTGGAGGCCCGAGATGCACACCTTCCACTTTCGGCGGGGTGAGATGACGGTCATTTTGCAGGACGTCTCGTTCTTTACTGGTCTCCCGATCTGGGGTGAACCACTTGTTCCAGGCCATCCGCCGGCAGATCGAAGGCCGTGCTAGGGCATCGGTTCGGATACCGCCCCGTAGCGCCCACGTGATGTATCCGGACTTGGGTGGGACATTTCGATTAATGCCCGCATGATGCACCTAACGAGGTCGTTATGACGTATCTCGTTGCTTACCTTCTACAACTCTTTGGTTGGGTCTTATTTTCAATCACATAGTGCGATTGGGTGTACCCCAGTTTCGTCTGCGTCGTCGAATCTTTAGTCGGCGAGGTCGGGCGATGCCTCAAGATGACTAGGGATAAGTTATCCTGCGCCACATACCGAGGGTTGTGTGACACTGTGGCACGACACCGTGTTAGCTCGATCTGACCGACTGCTGCGTGCTCTCGCAATTGTGGAGTTGGGAGCACTTCCTGTCTGGCGGTTGTCCTTCGAGAGAGCAAGGCACCTGCACTCGAGTTGCGTAACCCAACCGATGCACCCACTATGGGGTACTAGTGGACTGCTACACAGCTGCACTGGGCAAAGGATAGACCGACAAGGTGCTACTCGTTGTTCCACAACGATTTCGAGTCCTTACACGACAACAATATCATCCGGCTCCATGGAACCCAAATTTTGTGGGCACCAGTAGCGCCACACGGGTTGTCCTTGCAATGGATGCGGGACGACTGGACAATGGATGACAACATGCCATGTAACAAATCCAATTTTGGATTGTGAATATTATTTTATTTTGTCATTGGTTTCAAAAAGTTATTTCAACTTATGTTGTATTTTCAAAATCAGAGCTTCTACCTCCATTTCAAAACCTCTATCTCTTTGGGTCTAGCCCATCTCCTCTCCCTCTTGGGTCGGCCGACCACCTCCTCTTCCCTTCTCCCTGGCCCATCCTTCCCCTTTCCCCTTCCGGCCCAGCCAGGCCAATACCGTCCTCTGCGGTCCTGTCCCATCGACCATCCCCTGCAACTCTGTCCCATCCGCCACCTGCTCGTGGACTCCGGCACCCCCCTCATCGCCCGGCGCCTGCAACGCCCACCTACCCCCGTCGCCTCCGCCACTAGCTTGACCCCCGCAGTCGCCGCCTCCGTCGCTCCATCCCGCCATCGCATCAGCGCCATGCCGCACACCTGCACCTTCTGGACCTCTACCGCCACCTGCTCCCGTCCACCCGCCCTTGACTCCGGCGCCTCCGTCTCGTCACCAACGTCTGCTCGTGTCGGCCCCGCCACCTGCGTCACCCGCCCGAGTCGTCTCTTCTATCACCTCCAAGCTGCACACGCCTACCCCGTCCTCTCCGACTAGGGTGCCCATGCCACGACTGCCTCGGGAACCATCGTGCCTCCGAGTCTCCGACGATCTTTCCTTGCCCTTTCGCCGGCTATAAAAGGAGCACCGAGCCTTCCCTTGCCTCCCCTCGTCTCCCCTTCGGGCTGTTAAGCGCCACAAGAGAAGAGCCCGAGCATCCCCTTTTTTCTCCGAGCTCCCCCACTCTCGCTCGTGTTGCTGAGATTTCCCGAAGCCCTGAGCCACATGAGAAGAACTAGTGCAACCCCCTTCTACCCGCGTCCATTCGTACCCAGAGCTCCTTGGAGCGATCCCCTCACTCATTTCAGTTTTGTGTCGCATGAAACGACGTCTTTCCTCTTCTCCTTTAGTCCTAGCCGACCCCTCCACCATCGTCTTCCTTCATCGCCGACCGCGAGCTCCCCCATCACCGTTCGACCTCCTCCGACCTCTCTATCGATCTTGGTAAGCCCCCTTTCTCCGTGCCCGGTTCTCCCTCTTGTCTTTCCAGCCATGCCGAGCGGTCGAAACTCCTTTTCGACCATGTCTTACAACTACGTCTACGACCACGTCTACAACTACGTCCACGACCAGTTAGCCGCGTTGTCGAACCTCCTTCAGACCACACTATGTTGTCGAACTCCTTCCAGCCACGCCGCGTTGTTGAACATCCCTCTAACCACATTGCGTTGTCGAACTCCTTCTGACCACGCCGCGTTGTCGAACTCCTTCCGACCACGCCACGTTGTCGAACCTTCTTCAGACCACACTGCGTTGTCGAACGTCCTTCCGACCGCGCCATGTAGTCGAAACTCCTTCTGACCACATGTAGTCGATACCCTTTACAACCACATGTAGTTGATACCATTTACAACCACATGTAGTCGCAACACTTTTACGCTCACATGTAGTCGATACCCTTTACGACCACATGTAGTCTATACTCCCTTCGACTACTTCGTGTAGTTGATACCTCCTTCCGACTACGTCCTGTAGTCGAACCTCCCCACCGATCGCGTCAACTCGAAGCCAAGTGTACTCGACACGCGAAGATCAAGCCACAATAGTCGAAATGAATAATACTCGATGTGAATAGTACCCAAAGCCGCCAGGTACTCGAAACGATGAGTGCTCAAACAAACAATGATCAAACCAACAAGATTTCGACACGAACAATTTCGAACCGCGATTACTCAAAGCCAGAACTTTAGAAGCTCCGTTCTCCTCTGGTATAACTCCGATTCTAGTGATTTTTGTTTCTAAATTGATCTAAATTAAAGACCTTGCTAAATGGCACTGGTCTTATTTAACTTAGAGTTCATTTGCTATTTATTGTGTATTTATTTGTTCTCTTGCATGTTTATTCTTTCTGGTATGTTCGTCCGAATAGAGTTCGAAGACGCAGGTGATCTTCAATCTGATCAAGCGCAGGACTTTCAAGACTCTCTCCCACCTTCACTCGAGGGGAGTCAATATTTTGATCATTTTGACCCTACATTTTACACAAATTATATTCCTTTAAATTACTAAAAATTACATGCTTTAATTCTTTAAACAAATGTGTGTTAAACCTTAAGGTAGTTGAATACCCATTTGATGATTAATTAATTATTATACCATCATTTGGCAATTGAATCCATTATTTCATGTTACCCTAATAACTATGTGGTAATTACTAGTTATAAGTTGTACTTAAACGACATGCTAAGTCTTGTTTAAGTACTGGGGCATTAAATGCCCCAATCATCATCTTTTAATCATGAAAGTGGTTTTGGGTAGTCATTGTGGGTAAATGACTGGAATATTGTGGTAATGTTGTTAACCCATTTGGGTGGATGGTATTGAGGTGGATGCCGTCGGAGCACGAGAGTGGTTGGTATGTGGCATGAATCGTCTAGATGGATTAGGGACTTAATCTTGTCATGACCTCCCGTGTAAAACAAGTACAACCACAAGTCTGTAAAGAGACCCTGTCTTAGTAAATTTATTAAACTTTGAATGTCGTCTCACTGAAGGGGTAGCGGGATCGTGCAAGCACTGGATACGGTCCAGCTTGAATGAGACACCCATTTTTTGCAACAAGAAATCAGCAAAACGTACAAAAAGGTTGTCGCACAGAGCATCTCCAATCGTGGTTCCAAATCCACACTACTAGCAATTAATGAAATTGAGAGTGACAAGGAGTTTGTTGCATCTGAAGAGGATTTTCTTGCTTCTGATGAGCATGAGACCGAAGTGTCTGGTGGTCATGTTGTGCTTGAGAATGATTCAGAGTAACTGATTCTCTCGTGGTTATGGGTCATTTTGCATATTTAAATTTTAAACTTAATTCTTTTGGTCGTCGTCTCACCAGTGTATTAAGTTAGTCTAGTCTATGTGACAATACATGTTTTTAATCTATTATCTAAATTCATTGCAAGTCACATTTTGGTGTAGAACTATAATAGTCCGCCGATCAATCTTGTTATCTTTTGAGTTAGTACTGAAGTTATCATGTACAATTAAATGGTGGTACAAGTTTATTTGATAGAATTGACAATAAAATATGTTCAAATATATCCGAAACTAACATTATCATCAAATATATGAGAACGCCAAATTATTCACATAATTTTGATTAATCATCCGCGTTTCGATTAATCACTTGACAATACTATATCCGTAAGACAACAGTATTCCGTTTTTTATATCATGAGCCACGCGATCGTCCGAAAGCTTCTAGTGCGCCATGTCCCAATGATCGTGAGGAGGCTCCACCACCCAACACCGATGAAGATTCCTGCCGATGTGCTGCCCGTGCTTCATTTTTTGTGCTGTAGCCTGTGGAACGAATCAAAATAGAAAACGAATGGCCAAAAGGGAACGACAGCTCACGTGAGGGGACATCTCCTCCCGGAGATTTCATGCATGTGACAAGAATGAAACGTGACCTTTCACTTTTGTTCAGTAGTGCTCACTGCTCGGTGCTACGTACGTACCACTCCAAATAGTTTTTTTCTCTTTTCTAAATGACAATGTTGGTAGCGTTTTTAGCGTATTGCTAAAAATATTGCCGTTACACGACGTCTGTACATTTTTATGCTTACTGCGTCCGGCATTAAGCTCGACCGGACAAGATGTGTGCCGACACGTGTTGCCCCGCACGCCCACCGCCTGAACAACGCCGCCTCCACACACCCACCGCTTGAACCGCGCGCGTATCGCCCGAAGAAGCCGCATCTACGCACAAGTATCGTCTGGACTAGCCTACTCCGCACAATTGTCACCCGGACATAGGGCTCTGTTGGCCCCTATTCCGGAGTGCTGCACATGTCGTGCACAGACAAGGCTCTCTTCGGCCTCCCTCCAAGCGCCGCCACGTGGCCCGCTCCCGCACACCCCACTCTCGGCAACACTTTCGGATTTCCCGCCACAATCACGCTGCGCTGTATGCGGGTATTGCCTTCGCGCGGCTATAAATACCAGAATCGCTCTTGCTCTCGGTCATTCTCAATTTAGTTTTTGTTCTCGTTCTCGCGCTCGTCGTTGAGAACACAGATAATTGAATAAATTCTTTTAGAGATTAAAGTTTGATGAAGTTCTTAGGACCGTAACAATATAGAACGGCCCTTGAAGGGTAGATAATTTTTTTGTCCACTGTATTTGTCATTATTACTGTAGTCACAATAAATTAGTCTTAATCAACTAGTCCTAATTAATGTAGTTTGTAGTCAAAAGTAACTAGTTGTTAATAATTTAGCCGTAGTTTATTACTGCTTATTATTAAGAGCTAATGAATTAGTCCTAACTAATATATCGGTAATTAATTTGTACTTAATAATAAGTGATAATTAATTAGTCGTAATTAATTAGTCTTTATTATTGAAGTATGGATTAGTCAGTGGTTAAAAATTAGTGGTAATTAATCGACCGTAATTAGTTTAGTGGTAATTAGTTGGACATAATTAATTTAGTGGAAATTAACTAGCTGTAATTAATTTAGTGGTAATTAATAAATTGTAATTGTTTGAGTCGTAATTTATTAGTGGTAATTACACTAGTGTGAATGGAGTGGTCGAATTTACGTAACCTTAATAAATTTATTGGCAAGTAATGACTTGTAGTTAATTAGTGGTGACTAAATAAATGTAACTAATTATGATTAAATTTGTATATGCGTGGTTAATCATTCTTAAATAATCAATCAATCGTAATTAATTCAGTGGGAATAACTTAGATGTAATGAATTACTCGTAAGTATTTTTTGACAAGTAATCAATTTGTTGCTAATTAATTAGTTATTCGTATTTCATTACTCGTGTTTAATTGATTACTTGCATGTAATATGTCGTAATTATTTGTGTCGTGGGTAATTAGTGATGAATAAATTACTCGTAATTAATTAGTTTAGTCATATTTAATTAGTGCTAACTACATACCATGTTTGTTATATATCGTACCGTAAATCGGGTTGTTGTAACTTTAGGTAATTTTGAACATACAAGACTTGGCAATGTCTTATGGTGACAGTCTTGTATGGGCTGGATCCGATGGGTTGGACCTGTCGAGATGTCAGTACAAGGTGGTCCGGGCGGAGGGTCTCGATGAGATGAATATTCACAAGCTTAGGAGCTTTATCTAGAGGGAGTTCGACACAGAGCAAACGATGAAGAAAATTGTCATCGAGTGGATCACCTGCACGAATAAGGGAGGGTAGGGCGTATGAGAGCTGGTTAAGGTGAATGAAAGCATAGTATGGGGCCAGTACATGCAGATTGCTTCCCAGCCCAAGACAGTGATATACGAAAAGTCGATGGTGTAAGCGAATTTCATACACAGGTCACCAAAAAAATCTTGATGATGTCGGTACCTCGAGAAGCGAGCAACTGCAAGTGAAGCTTAAGACGGTAGCACGTAATTTGTTATTTTGGAGGAAGTCCACGAGAGAAGACTTGCATATAATTTTATGCAAAATGAGGGGTGGGACTGTGGTGGTTGGCCCACATTGACTGCCACGAGTATCTACCGGACCAGCCTCTCGGGTTGGAGTCCGACGAGGACGCCGACCTAGGCTCGTATAGTAGCAAGGAGGATGCACCCCAAGGTGGTAGTCCAACCGCCAGAATTGTGTCATCGGATATGCCTTATGTGGCATCGAGATTTGACGATATCGCCCTCGATTGCCTACATTCGAGAAGAATTGATGTTAGAACAACGAATATAGGTATACAGTGTAAACATTACTCCAATGGAGTTGGACTCACAAGTGGATGACTCGCTGCAGGTCCTGCCATTGGGAGGGGGCACAAGCAGGTACAAATCGAACTATCACATTACGCGATGCGGCTCGTAAGGCTCCACCATATGTGTAAACACCAGGTGGCATGCATCACCCATAATCCGACGTTCTGCTTGCACTGGAATGACAGTCCTGTGGCGCTACCGTGTTCACAAAATCTGGGCTCTATGGAGCCCATATGATATTATTGTCATGCAACGACTCGAACTCATCGTGGAACAATGAGTAGCACCTTGTCGGTCTGTCCTTGGCCCAGCGGAACTGGGCAGCAAATCGATAGTCCACAGTGGGCCCATCTATCGAGTTGTGCAACTCGGGGTACGGGTGCACTACATTCTCAAAGGAGGGCACCCTAACAGAGGAGTGCTCCCAACTCCATAGTTGCAGGAGCACATAGCAAATGACAAGGTTCAGTTTCAGACCGGTATCGCGCCGCGAAGCATCACACAACCTTCTATATGTGGCACAAAGGATAGCTGATCCCAATTGTACTTAGACATCGTCCCAGTCTCTACGTTAGCCAAAGACTCAGCGATGTAGACGAAGCTGGGATACACCCAATCGCCCTGTGTAGTGGGAAATAGGACCAAACCAAAGCGATGAAAATGGAAAGTGATGAGGTGCGTCCTAACAACCTCGTCAGATGCATCCTTTGGGCATTGACAGAAATTCCTTAGCCAAGTCCGATGGATACAACGGGCACTGTCTGGGATAGGTATGCCGAACAGATGCCCCAACCAGGCCTTCCAAACTGCCGTTGGACGACCTAAAACAAGTGGCTTACCCCTGATCGAGAAATCGGTCAACAATGAGATGTCCTGGGGAGTGACCATCATCTCATCCCACCGAAAGTGGAAGATGTGCATCTCGGGTCTCCATCTGTCGACAAGTGCCGACATTAGATTGTCGTCCATGGTGAAGTAGCGTCTGACCGACAGGAGCCTCGCAAAGGGGCAACAAGCCTGTGTCCCGAAGGATTGGGATGTAGCGAGCGTTAAGCTGCCAATAATCCCTCCCAGGCTGAAGCACGAGGGGTGGAGGGCCATCTGTGTCCCCGGCGATCCATGAGTTGCACTGGTGATTCTCGTCATAGAACGGTTCGAGAAGCTCTGGTAGAGTCATGTTTTGCAAGAGATGAAATACACAGATTATTAGTGAATAGATTGATAATACCACTGAATTACTAGAAATTAAAAATTACGACTAAATACAGACAACAAATTAATATACACTAATTAGCTACGAACAAATTGATTACGATTAATTAAGTATGACTAAATTAGTTGTGATTAAATTGATACAAGTGATTCAATACCGCTAAATTAATTACCACAAATGAGTTACAAATAAATAATTACGACATTAATTATGACTAATTAATTAAAACTTAATGAACTTCGACTAATTAATTATAACTAATTAATTTGTAACTAATTAACTATGCCTAAATAATTATAACTAATTACTCACATAAGATTAATTTAACTATGACTAATTAATTATGACTAATAAACTCACATAAATTTTATTAATTTTTTTGAAAATGACAAAATTAATTATGCCTAAATAAGTACAACTAATTAACTAACTACACAATTAATTAAAAAAATACATACGAGAATAAAATTATCTGCTAATATGGCTGCTAATGACGACTGTAAACAATGCTTAATCGTCTGCCAAAACAAAATCAATAGAACGAGCGAGAATGAGAAAGCGAGCGAGCGGGGATGAGAGTTTGCGAACGAGCGGGGATGAGAGTTTGCAAACCGTCTCGCCATCGCCTCGGAATTTATAGCTGCCTAATGCAAAACGTGGTCGACCGTGACGCGACATGAGGAATCGGATCCCCGCGCGCGCGAGGCTTGCATGCAGAGACATGGATGACGACTGAGAATAAAGCGCAAAAGTGATGGATGGTGATAGGGAGGACAATGATGGATGGCGATTGGGGATAAAGCGGAGGCGGTGAAGGCGTCCGGGGTAGGGAGGACCGAATGTGGCCCACGTGGCGCATATTGGCGAAGTTCGGGCGAGGAGGGACCGGCTAGTGCGTGCGGAGGCGGCGCTATCCAGGCGATGTGCGTGCGGAGGCAACACCGGAGAGACTCTACATCTAACGACATGTTCGTGTTGCCATTTTTGGTAATACGACTCGAGAGATGCTACTTCTTTTAAAAAAACACCAGCAACAGTATCATTTAAACAAAAAAAACTCTCGCTCCAAGTGGTAATTGTTCTTCCGACTAACCAAAATGTATACAACTGTACAAGATACTCGACTAACGAAGTCCCAGAAGCTTAAATTAAGCCTCCAAGTATCTTTCCTGTGCACTCTAGGATTCGGGACCCTCTGACCGCAATGCACAAAATAAAGAAGTGTTGCTTTCCAATCTGGTTGGTCAGGACTAGGGATGTCATCTCTTCTATCCTTTTCCTAATCTGTTTTGCTCAACGTACTACCAGAACAGAATATGTAACTTTTTGGAGTAGAGTTCTAATATCGTAACATTATCGCATGATTTTGTCCGGGAGTTTTAACAGATCGAAGGTGATTAAATCAAATACAGTGCCGGATACGAATATGAGTTCGGATAGTCTCGATCACGAATACTTGGCGAATACATACCAAACCAAATACAGATGGTCTCTGTCACGAATATTTAGTCGAATAATGCGCAAAAACAGTGCAGCGGCTAGCTAGTTAAAGAAGTAGTAGCAACTTAAGTACAAAATATATCCAAAATGTAACTAGTCAACTACATAACAAGACAGATACAAGAAATACAAAGCCATAGACCAGTATCAATAACTAGTTAGAGATACACAAAACAGAACGTTGCTTGTAGCAAGTCTATAGTGTCCCAATTTTTGAGTTTTTCAAAATATTTTATTTAAAATAAGATTATAGATTTTTCATTATTTTCTAGAATTTTCAGAAATAAAAATAATTTTATATGAATAAATCAAACATCCATTAAATTCAAAAGTTATTTTATTTAAGTTTCTTATGTTCCAAAGTATTTTTATAAGTTTTCTATAATTTTTTCGAGTTCATTTGATATTTTCTTTTTCTTTGCTTATTTGGATTTCTTGTATTTTTCTAAAAATAAAAATAATAATTAAATACTAGAAAGCCTTGTGGGCCAATTTTCTTTCCGGCCCACTGGGCCTGGTAAATAGCCTAGAGTTAAACCAGATATCCAAAATAGTATTTATCCGATAAATTATCCGGATAGCTCAGAATCCGACAGATACCTCCGCCTCGAATTCGTTTTCGTATTCGGCTCCGAAATCCGAGAAAATTCCGGTTATCCGGTTTCAGACTCCAAATAAATTAAATTCGGACGGATGGTTGGTTGAAAACTATTTACTCGCAAGGCTTCAAACCAAACATGCCACCTAAGTGAAAACTGGGCCAACTAAATGATTTTTTACGGCATCAAGATGGAATAGAACTGGAAAAGCATAGCTTAGATGCCACCAAATTAAGCATTAGCTTACCCGCATTTCGGTCTCAGCAAACACAACACGGGGCACCACGGTTAAGATCATGATCATGAGTGCCATTGCTCCAGAGCATGCAGTTCCAATCCATCCTATCTACCAACCCCAACTTTCTGCCATTAAGACGAGAGCGCCACCACTTGGTGACCTCAGTGTCTCACACTGCCACCATCAGGACAGCTACAGATCCCGCCACTGCTGCTTGCGCCCATGTCCACCGGCCCTTTTCAATCACAACCACAAACAAACAAGAAACGCCTCATAAGGAAACTCAACGATGTAGGTACATAATTTCATCGAGAAAACAACAAATAGATCAACCCCCTAAAAAGCAATGGGAAAACACCTCTCAGAGCCCCCCCCCCCCCCAAAAAAAAATTCGTCACTGCATCATCCCAGAGGCACACTTCGCAAGAGTAGTACTATTTCCTAGAGTGATGCCGTGAAATTTCCGGATCTACTACTATTGGTTTCACTGAATCACTCCTACGGTCCTTCCAATAGTCACCGGGACCGGGTCGAGGAACACGGTCGAACCATAGTTTTTCTCTCTATAAATTACATAAAAATGATGTAACATGTAACACAAAGGATAGCCGGGTCAATGAATCCGTACATGATAGGCAGGGTTGTGGTGAATCGGGTGACTATGGTCCTACCTTAGACGACACATGCCAAGTGACAACAGCATTAAGCTTCGAAGGGCATTAAGGCTCGGTCTAGAATACCGTAATTTCGCAATCATCTCAAATTCCTGTCTTCCAAAAAGGCCATAAGTCATTCATCAAGGAATGTTGGACGCGCGATACTACGGGGGAAAAGAGAATCGTGTTGATTGTGACGGAAGCGTCACACCAAAATAATTTTTGGGGCCGAAATCAACACGACAACTTTGCCGATTCGCAGAATCTGCATCCGTGGGGAAAAAACAACTGATGCTGATGTTGATTGTGCAGCGAATTTTCTAATTGCATCATCTGATTTACGTGCAGACCGTGGGTCAACCTACGACATGTGCACTCTATGTGGTTAACATTCTCGCGTGCAAAGAAGCAGAAACACATGATGCGATCACCTAAAGGCTAAAGTGTCATCTCCTTTTCAGAAACACTTCTAAACAAGTCAAATGCCTGATCCCATAAGCTCACGAAGAACAGCGAGAGAAGAGTAGATCTCACCGCAGACTCCCGCGCCGCAGCCGAGACGTCGTAGTAGCCGCTGTTTCCGCCGGTGTTGTTGTACCAGCCGTTGCCGTTGCTTCCACCGGGGACGCCGCTACCGCCATTAAAGGTAGAGTTGTCGCGTGGAAGCTTGTACGAGAGCTCATACACCGGCGTGCCGTCCGGCTTGAACAGGCCGTAGTTGCGCTCGGACGCCAACCCGGGCTTCATGTTCTCGTTGAACAGCGCGAACACGTACGCCCGCAGCGCCACCCCAGGCTTGAGCGGCGTGCCCTTCCCCTCCGCCACCAGCCGCATCGCGTTGCTGTTGTACCGCGCCGCGTTCTGCGGCGTCGCGGCCGTCTCATTCGCTTCCCCGGAGGAGGGCCATCCGGTCTCGGAGACCCGCACCTCGACCACCCGCGACGCCGCGCTGTTAGCCCCGGCGATGGCGTGGTACACGGCATCCACCTGCGCCACAAGGAGGTTGGGATAGTGCAGCCCGGAGTTGGGGTCCGGGACGCCGGCGTAGCCTGGCTCGAGCAGCGCGTACTCCAGCTGGACGCCCTTGGGGTCGCCGGAATAGGCGAAGTAAGGGTAGGCGTTCACCAGAAACGGCGAGCTGGTATTGGCGTGGTAGTCCAGGATGGGGCAGAGGTACGGGAGCAGGTCCTTGCGGAAGGCCCCCGCCGATGGCGGGTAGGACGTGCCGAGCACGCCGGCGTTGTGCGCGGTGGTGACGACGATCTGCCTGTCGAGGCCGAGCGCGCTCGCCGCGCCGTGCAGGGACTGCATCGCCGGGAGCAGAGCGCGCATGAGAGCGGAGCTGTTGCCCGTGAGCACCTCGTTCCCCACTGTAAGCGCGACAATCTTGGTGTCTGGCAGGAAGGGCATGATGTTCGCCTTGAGCCACGACGCGGCGCCGCCAGGGTCGGCGACCGCGGCGAGGCACTGGTCGGGCACGCCGACAACGAGCTCGACCCCTGTCTTGGCGAAGGCGCGCAGCACGCTGGGGTCGGCGTCGTACAGCCGCACGCGGCCAATGCCGAGGTCCTCGAGCAGCGGCAACACGGACTGCGGCGGCGGGAGGTTGCTCCCCACGCGGCCGTAGTTGATGCCTACCAGCGACGCCGACGTGGCGTCCGAGGCGGGCGCCAGCGCTAGCATACACAGCGCCGCGGCCAGGTAGAAGCCGCGCAAGCGTTCGAGCCGCCACCAGCCGGCGCGAATCCGGCAGGGCAACGCCATTCGAGGAGTGTGTGGTGGGATTGCACAGGTGGGGATCTGGCCTGGAGGCTGGAGCGATTGGAGCGGTGGGGGAAAGGAACTGGGAAGGAGGAAGATTAGGGGGGAGGTGATCAGGTGAAGTTACCTCCTCCTGCCCAGTATACTCTAGTGTACTAGAGAATGGAGATGGACGGTACGCGCAGCCGCGCAGATGTCGAGAGGAGAGGTGATTTTTACCGATGCGACACGTAGGTAATGCTCAAGGCTGGCCCCGAAGTCAGCGAGACAATGGGGGGTTAAACACGCATGTTTATTGCGTCCAGCATGCATCGGTTACTAATTGGGGCGGGTGGACGGCGCTTGACCGGGACGGCGCCGCAACGGCTGCATTTTCTGGGGCACTCGCATATGAAAACGTTGGTGCATGCATCAATCTGGTCCCCACCCCCAAAGCAGCGCAGGCAAGGCATGGGATGGCCGAGGTTAAGGTGATCACAAATTGGAGTTAAGGTCCCTTCGGTTCTTGGAATTGAATCGGGTCAATGGAATTGAAGCTCCAAACCAATTTCAAGTTGAAATAGAATTGGTTTATAACTCCAACTCTACTGTTTGGAGGACAATATTATTGCAAACTAGAATTTTAGGATCCAAAACAATTATGTATGATGTTTGGTTGCATACTTGAACGAATCGCAGAAAGAAACCGTCTCCTCCCCATGGCCGACTTCCGTTGCCCCTACAAGAGTGCTGCCAACCCCATCCCAAGCCCCAGTTGCCGCCGGCGACCACCTCCCAACCGTACTCCTCCTCCGACTCGGTTGTGGCGGCGGCCGAAGTCAAGATGGAGGCGACTAAAGTTGAAGCAGCTCAACGATAGATCTAAGGCGGCCATGGAGCTCAGTGTTCGTGGAGCCCAGTGGCGGCGGCTGTGGAGCCTGGCGACAGTAGCTGAACCATTCGCGGCGGCCTTGGCCGTGGAGGTCCGAGTGTTTGGTGTTGTGGAGAGCAGTGAAGGAGCCAAGGGTCGATTTCGTGAAAATCATGCCTCCTAATGTCTGATTTGGGAGTGGCCCAACTTCGACTAAGAAACAATTCCTCGGAATTGGGGTCAAATTTCGAGATCCAATATCGGATGCATCCAAACAGCCAATTACAATTCCCCAATTTAACCCCAAATTCTGACATCCAAACGGGTGTAAATGATTTATTTCCGCAGCCACCCATAACGACGAGGCGGGCTGGGCCCACTACTAAGCGAGACCCGTGTATCCTGGGCCCTCGGGAATTTCTCGCGGCCGGTGGAAGCTTGGGCCCGTGGGCGTGCTGGGTGAACTTCACAATGATGCTATTGACAAATGATGCTGCGTCAACGTTGGAATGATGCTGTTGGGTCGGCGTACCAGGCTAGCTTCGTCTTTGTAGGCTCACGTGTGCTGTTGGGACATGCTCACGTGTGAATTTAACCCAGCTTTCCCAGCAGATTACCCACTTTGCCGTGGGATCAGCAAACCGGCTGCCCACCTTAAAAACGTTGCTCGTGACGAACTTTTTGGTCCAGAAAAGATGTAATTAGTATGCAAGGGTGGCCTGGTGGCGTTTGGGCCCAAAGCAAAAAATAGACATTACAAAGCCCAATAGCGCAAATAGAGTTTGGAAACTTTTAAACCATTAGAACATTTCTTAGTTGGCCACAGTACATCTTCTCCAAAGGGGAAAAAAAGGGCCACAGACCACAGTACAATGACAAGAGTACAGCCCCGTTTGCGGTTATAGCATGTAATTATATGTATGATTTTGCCACCTAGACTTTCTCTCTCTATCGTAAGTAATCTAGCACGCCCAAAATACAAACTATTTTGTAAAAAAAACAACGGAGCTTCAAAGGACCTACGATTACAAATGGGTTTCTAATTTTGTGTTGAACTAAAACACCACTTAAAATGTTGTTATGTCTCTCCCTTGGGTCTTAACGACCTCCATGGTTGGTTTCCCTCCAGAGCTAATGCAGCCAGCAAACACTGACAGGCAATCCTGATGCAATCACGACGTGCACTGATTTTGTACGTGAGAGTCGCTGTCCTCAATCATGAATCATCAGCCAACCTCATAGCACTAGCAGCAGTGACACCAGTAGTTGCTCCATATGCAGTTAATTTTAGCTCGAGCATGGCACGGAGCAAGCAACGCGGGCATCAAATTCAGTGCACGGTCCAACACCGTGCAATCAGCGCAAGTCCAATCGTGCCGGTGAATGGCCCTAAAATCCAAATTGCACAGCTGATACTGTGCGAGCACAGTGCGTTCGATCAAAAGATGGAGGATAGGATGCAGAATAGCTGTTTAGGCTACCTCTCTGGCGCCTCCTCTCTTCCGATGACGTCGAGGCGTGACGCGGCGTGTACATCGACACGACCCTCCCTCCACGGCCTTCCGAGCGCCCCGTCTACCGTCGTCATCACGCCGGACCGTCGTCTGTGAGATTTCCGTCTTCACCGAATTTAGGTCCAGTTTGAATGTCCGCCTTGGCGACATTCTGAATGCGGGGGCGTGTTAGACAGGATAGTGCCTCGGCTTCCTACATGCATGACTGATCCTTCTCTTTCGAGGGATCACGCGTTCACATGATAGCTGTATGAGTTCACATGATAGATGTAAGCGTTCACATGGTAGCTGTAGTCTATATATGTGTACAACTCATGTACTCTGATTTCAACAATCAAAGATAGCGTCACTTTCCTCGCTTATAGAAAGTTTTAAGCCTAAATTTTAATAAGTTTCAGACAAAAGAGTTTCAAGAGGTTTCAACAAGTTTTAATATGTTTTAAGAAGTTTCAGATTTTGGAACTCAAGTTTGCATAAAAAATATCAAGAAGTTTCAATATATTTTGAGAAATTTCGAACGGGTTTTCATAAGGTATCAATGTGTTTCAACAAATTTCGACGGGTTTCAATTTCAAACTACAAGTTTAATTCCATTTCAAACTTAAAACTTGATTAAAAATGAGTTTCAGAAGAATTTCAAGTGAGTTTCAAAAGACAAGCTTCAAACTTTCAAACAGTTTCACAGGAAAATCATAAGTTTCATTCAAGTTTCAAAAGGAAACATCCAAACCAACAAGTTTTAAGAAAGTTTTGGACAAGTTTCATGCAGTTTGAAGCAAAAAAATCACAACAAGTTTCATCCAGCTTCAAATATGAAAATTGATTATAAACAAGTTTCAAAAGAATTTCAATCGAGTTTCAAAATACAAACATCAAAGTTTCAGAGCACATTTCAAAAGAGTTTTAAATGGGTTTTCATAAGGTTTCAGTGTGTTTCAATAATTTTTGATGGGTTTTAAATATGAAACTACAATTTTTGCACGAGTTTCATAAGGTTTTATGTGTCTCGTGCTTAGCCAGATCAATAATGGTAAGGGAGTTGCAAGTGTATATATAGCAGTTTCACGAAGTTTTTATGGTGTTTTAATTGCACAAAAAGTTTTACGAAGGTTTCAGGTTTTGTGTTTGATGTTTCAAGCAAGTTTAAGCGTGTTCCAAAGAGTTTCAAAATTGAAAACATCAAGTTTAAGAGAGTTTCAAAGGTTTGAGAGAGTTTCAATAGCTTTCAAATTTGAAACTCTTTGAGTTTCAAAGGTGAGTTTCAAAGGTGAGTTCCATGTTTCAAAACCGAAACTTTGTGTTTTAAGCAAGTTTCAAAATCGAAACTTCAAGTTTCAACGCGCTTCAAAATACGAAACATAATGAATTTGTTTGGTCAAGAAGGTTGCTTACAACTATCAAAAGTCATAAGAACCCCTACAATCAGATAGTAGTCGTAGTAGGCGATTGGAGAAAAACCTTCCGATTGATACTTCCTTTGACCGTAAAGACTTGGTCAGAAAGTAATTTTACTTGGAGATGATAAAACAAACATAACTTTCTCGAATGCACTGTCTGGGAATTGCAAACGATCTCTACAGATTCATGATGAGACGGTTCTCAAGTGATCGCAATCGTGAAGATTGTTTACAACTTAAAAGTCAGAAAAACCCCTACGACCGCCCTGTGGTCGAGCAGGTGAATCTGAGAAAAGCCTTCCGATTGATACTTCCTTCACCGTAAATACTTGGTCAAGAATGTAATTTTGCTTGGGGGTGACGATACGCACCTAATTTTTCTCTCAACTGACCATCCGGGAATTGCAACCGCTCTCTCGCATTTGTCCGATGAAGCTGTTCTCGGTTTGCATAACCAACTCCTACTGCACCTATAGACGAGATTTGCTTCGGGCTTACGAGATCGCGCTGGTTATAAAAACTTACCGTAAGGTAGACTTGGGTTTTACTTTTCCCGAATCGCTCCGCCGCTTCTTCGAACTCTTGCTTTCTCCATCCTCGACTAGGTTTCATCTTTTTTCACGCTAACCCAATCAAAAACTTCTTGCTTCGAGCGAAATGGCCAAGAGAGTTTCGAATGGGAGGAATCGAGATGGATGCGCTAAGATCAAGATCTTGGTTGATGCCGGAAGATCCCTGAGAAGGCTCGTGAAGTGGATTCCTGCCATCGGCAAAGATCGCCATCGGGGAAAATGGGCAAATCCTCGCCTTCCAAGCGATTGTGAGTGCGGCCTTCGACACCGCCCACCCTTTTCTTACAAAGAGTACTTGAACACTTTGGGTGGAACCGTGAACTTAGGTCCCAATTCCATTACCATGTTGAGTGTGTTCGTATCTCAGCGAGGCGCGCACTGGGATTCCTGCGGATCTCGAGCCGCTCCAATATTATTATGGGATGGCTCGACAAACCGGAATCGCTTAAGTCGTGGTCTGCTCCACGACCAAGTCGAAGGAGTACATTCAGAGCTTTACCCGGCCTCGTGGTCGGGCCGAGGAAGAGGTGGTTCTACCGAAGGTCACTCAAGACACCTTTCTTTCGTGGGGGAAGGTCATTGAAAAGAAATCTTCATGGATTCAACCTCAAGATATCACCGGATTAGCCCTTATATTCAAGCCATTAAGGACTTGAAGGAAGAAGGGTCGACTGGATGGCATGTGGTGAAGGATTTCATCACACGCCAATCACCCTTCAAGAAACGAGCATCTCCTATGTGAGGTACTGGGGGAGAGGAGACCCCACCAGAGACTACGAGGAGGGTAAGCAATTGTCGACTTAGTTCTCCGCTTGGTTTTTCCTCAACCTTGTCTAATATTTTTATCTGCTTATTGCATCTTCACAGCCGAGGTTGACTCTGCAGTCGACTCATCTGTGAGAAGTCCCCGCCACTCCGAGGGCGGTTCTCAAGTCATTGCGCTTTGTCCGCAGATGAAAGGATAGAGCGCCAAAGGTAATCAAAAGTCCGATTCTTTCTTTAGGACTTTATAGTCGAGAAGATACTTACGACTAATGGTGATCGAGAATATCTTACGATCAATAAAAAGTCGAGAAATACTTACGATTTAGTTCTAGTCGAGAAATAACTTACGACTCAATTAGTGATTCTTCTTTTCTCGCTTTGCTTTACGTAAAGTAGGCATGGAAAATCGCCAGACGATCAAGAAGTCGCTCGATGACTATTGGCGCCGGGTTGTCGAAAGACAAAGGCTCGACTCTCCTGACGAAGAGACGCCGACTTATAAAATCACCGGCAAGGGGGAGCAAGTCGAGCTCGTCTTTCGACCGCACTCTCTACAAGTGGCCTCGCAGCAATTGTAGTTGTATCTCAAGCCGAGGTCGCACTCCTGGCGGGCCGAGGAGGTTGAAGTACCAACCTCTTAAGCGTAAACCTCGCAAGGCTAAGGTACCTTTATTATGACACCAATCTTTCGCAGCTGGTGCCACTCCTAGTTTTATTAAGCAACCAGAAAGGAGAACTGAAAGATTTTATGTCTTTATGAAGGAGGGTGCGATCGCGACAACCTACACCGAGGGCAAGGTCGCTCGAATGGTCGAGACCGATCTCGCCCATCCAGAGGATCAGTGAACCAGAGCCCGGTCCTCGTTTCCAACTCTACGACCGCACGTGGTCGAAGCGAGCCAATTGTTGAACCTCACTGCACGTGGTCGTGGAGAAGAAGAGGTCCTCCGCTGGGAGGATTGCTCCAAAATTCCGGTTAAGACCAGGTGCAGGTATGTGAAATGTACTAAAGTGTAAGAACGACATTTACCTTTTTCTTTTCACAACCCGATTTGCTTTTCTTTATTTCACCACTCTTCAAATTTCCTGAATGCTTCCACGAGAAGTCCATTGCCATCCCTTCACCATCGGGAGGTAGCAATGGAGGTGGTCAAGCATCACCCTTGGCCTGTGTGGCGATGAAGTCGAGACTCCCTGAGTGACTCTCACACCGGCCAAATTGTAGCCACGACTCTTGAGGTAGCGGCACATCGTTGAGGTGGCCGCCACGATCGCCGAGGTCGAGAAACAACAGAGGCAACTGTGGAAGCCTCGTCAAGGTGGTGAATCGCTCACACACCACTGGGAAGGAAATGTAGGAGGCGCCTTCCCTACCCAAAGAGAAGTTACGTAAAATGTAAGGAGAAAATTTCACTCTGTGGTGACTTCTTTGGTCCCGCTCCGTCAGGGTCTTCGCTACAAATTCGTGACTGAGTCCCCATCCCAAAGATATTCCCAATATGGAGAATACTTTTGATAACGAGCGCCTTGAGAAGGTGTGTGGGACAAAGTTGCGAGGATAGATAAGTCGCAAAGACCCTGACTTTGTATATTCAACGTTTGCTAGGACGACTATGAATGTAAGTATCTTCGAATACTTATATCTGTGGCTTTTCTTCCTTTCATCGCTTTCTTTTTGCGTAAAGCTCGAGTAAATTGTCGTTGCCGGTGAGTATCATCGACAACTTTTAGAGCTAAGACAGAGAAAGAACTACTCAAGGCAGAGGCGCAGAGGTGGTAAGTCACTTATCATTCATAGTTGTTTTCGACTTAAATACTGTGATAATGTTTACGAGAATAGTCATGGAAGAAACTCATGATAAAGCATTAGTCGTAAAAAGCTTACGACTACTTACGACTGTATAGTGGTCACAGAAAGACTTACAACCATTCGTAGTCGCAAAAACTTACGACTCAGGTCGCTGGTTGTAGAAGTATTTATAACCATTCTACTGATTTTTATCTCCATCTCTCGTCCTTTGTAGGTTAAATGTTGATTCAAAGACCTTAATGACTCTCGCCGACTATGAAAAAGAGGAGTCGAGGAGGCTAAGGAATGAAGTATTAACCTCCTTGAAAGACTTCGAGAGGTTGTCTCTCGTGATCTAAGAAATTGCAGGAAAATAAACAGAAGTGCCGAACTTAAGACTGCTTTTGAGTTTTAACTTTACCTAACTCTCATTTCTTCTTCAGATAAAGAAAATGAGATGAAGAATCTCCTGATCAAGTTGAGACAAATCTTTGGTCATTCAGAGTTTTCCGCATTACCAAGAATAAGGATCAAGAACTTGAGGTTCCGAGAACTCAAGCAATGTAAGTAACTTTACCCGTTGTCCTTTTGAGTGTTTTCCTTTTTAATGTCAATTCCTTGTTCGTAAATTGTCGCCCAATTGAGAATCCTTGAGGTCAAATCCAATCAAAGACCTTGATTCGCAATGAGTCCGTCCGCATTGCTAGGATGAATGCAGAGGACATCGTGAGCATGGGAGCAAAAGCATGTCAAACCGCTGCTTTCCATCGCGAAGAGGTCAAGAAATTGATTCTCAATTAGTAGGTAAGAAATGCTTTTACCTACAAATATCTTTGTGTTATGTTCCTCTAGAAGTATTTTTGTTTGACCGCATTATTCTTTTCGTAACAAGTGGTCGAGAACAAAAGCTTCATGAGGCTTCGATTTGTACCCAACAGAGATGGAGTCGATGAAGACTAGTCTTCAAGGCAACATCACTCTCCCGAACAATGTGCTTAGTGAGCTACATTCTCGAGGGAAAACTCCTCGAGAAGATACTATTGTCGCTCACACAAGTACTATTGGAGAACAAGTCTAAGATTGCAAGAAATGGTGACCACTCAAGGCTAATCAAGTCGAATCAATAAGGAGGCAATAAGTCAGAAGTTACGCTTTGCTTAAACTTAAAGCTCAAGATCCCCGCCTTAATGTTAAACCAATCGGCGACTTGATCGTCCCCAATCGTGAGGCAAGTCGTCCGATTGTGGAAATGCACACTACATAAAAGGTATGAGGAAATGCAACTAGGCTCTCCCTTCGTAGTAATCTTGTAACTACTTTGTAAGGCGCATAATTTTGTTGATGAGTAATATATGATCCGCTTTATTTCAAAATCATCTTGTCGAGTAGTTAGTAACTCAAAAGATAATAAACGAATGAAAGACTAATGAAAGACTAAGAATTGAAGTCAAATTAATAACTTTATCCTAGCTCCTCGACTATTTGTTTAGATTGTTTAGACAATCTAAATAAATAGTGTTTGAAACGGTTTTTCAAAACAAAGAGAGGTTTATTTAACTTATAGCTTTTGTTACGCTTGTCAAGCATCGTCGAAAGAGTAGAAACGACTCGACACTAGGAAGTTCCTTCTAGTGGCGGTGACCACGCAGCAAGAGAGGAAAGGCTTTGACTAGGTGATGTTTTCATCTCCGACTAGTTTAATCGAACCAAGAACAAAGAATTTGAGTTAAACAAACGCCTTAGAGGACTTTAGTGATTCGCTCCCTGCTTTTGGTGGACTTCGATAAGTCTTTTCCAGAGCAAAGTAGGAGACCGAGCGATACTAGGAAGTTTCCTCTAGTGGGCAGACCACATGCAGAGAGGAAAGACTTCGACTAGGTGTGTCTCTTCCTTCACTCAGCTTAAAACAAATCGAGTACACCAAAGGTGGTCGAACAAATGTAAGAAAGTGCACTCTACTTAGAATATTTTTGAATTGACTAAAAAATAAACTAAGATTTGAAAGAGTTGGCTTTGAGAACATTTCGAATCGATAGAACCCGAGCTCTTTGTATTGGCAAAAGAAAATGAGTAACGAGTCGATGCTAGGAAATTCTTCTAGCGCGTAACCACATGCAGAGGAGAAGTTTCAACTAGATGATGTTACTCGCCACCAAGTAAAGAAAAACCGAGTTTTATTTTTGTATCATAGTCGAAATATTAAAAAGCTTTACTCAAAAAATAAGGCAAGAGAGGTAGAAGGAACTCGACTTTATTGCTCGAGAAATCACCACACATAGAATTTATGTGAATCGGGTCGATGTTCCAAGAGTTTGAGAGAACTCGCCCATCTTCCATTGCTAGTCGTGATCGACCGGACGAAGTTACTTCGACCATCGTAAGGACCTTCCCATTTGGGGAAAGTTTATTCCGATTAGACTTGGATTGGCGTAGCTCAATACTAAGTCACCTACAAGAAGGTCGCGAGGTTGACCTACGATCATAGTATCCGCGCAGGCTTGTTGGTAGACCGCCGAACTAATTAAGGCTAGGTTTCTCCTCTCTTCAAGTAGGTTAATGTCATTCGCCAAGTTGTTCCCGGTCCGAGTTGTTGAAGGTTTCAACCGTGGTCGACTGCATTTTAGCTCCGAGGAAGCATGGCTTCGCCCGAACACTAGAAAATGGTGTTTCTCCCGTTGTTCGACCGTGGTTGTACGAATCCCCATAATATGGAAGATAATTCTTGTACCCAAGCCCCGAGCGCTAACAAGCCGATCAAGACTCGAGTTTTAATTCTCGCATTATTTGGCCGCTTGCACGCTCGATCATTACCATTACTTTGGGGATGTGCAATGTAAGATAGCATAACTTGGTACTCTGAACTCGCCGCAAAATTCTCAAATTTTGCACTTTGTAATTGTTTATTATTGTTCTGTAATTATCCGACTTGGTACCCAAATCGACTAATTACGCTTTCTCATCATGAACCTTTTGTCGCCTGCTGTTATCCTGAGCATAGTTCACTTCCGATCCATTTTGTGAACGTGTCAATAGCCACAAAAGGAATTCAAACCTCCCCGGAGCTTTGGGAAACGGTCCTAGGATATCAAGCCCCTGTGTCGCAAAAGGCCAAGAAAGAGGTATTGTTTGTAATGCTTGAGTCGGTTGGTGTATCCGCCTACCATGGAATTGGCATCGACACACTTTTTAACCACCTCCTTAGCATCGCGATGTATCAGAGGCCAAGAAAACCTTGTCGAAAGGCTTTACCAACCAATGTTCTCAGAGGAAGCATGTGTCCCACAGATGCCACCGTGTATATCGTGAAGGAGTGTTATTCCTTCGCTTTATGGAATGCATCGCATGAGTATCCCTTGGGTTCCTCGCTTATAGAGGACTCCTTCAACCAAAGTATACATTTTGGCTTTTCGGATAATCGACCGCTTCAAGATCATCTTCGCACGAACCCTTGCAAAGATACTCGAGATGGGAGTCATCCGTATCCTCGTAATCTAATGAGGCCATCTCAGAGGAGGTGTCTCGGTTCTTCGACTGAGACGGTTTTGGAGTTGCTCCAAGAAAACTCCTTTGGTATTATGGATCTAGAAGAAGCCATCCGAGCAAGTTGGTCTCATGAGGAAATTATCCTTTCGAGGGATAAATTGTACCTCAAACCTAAAAATGTTTTTCTAGCTTACGATTTCGATAAGTACCGAGCCATTGTTGAGTTAGAGCACCGTACTCTTCCCAATTTGATTTACGACTAGTTGAGAGTCTCCTCTCACGAGTAGTCGATTTAATCGAGAGTGTTTCGCACTGTATGCCGCCTAGCAACCTTCGTATTCTCGCCACATTGTTAGTGGCCCAAAGTTTAATTGTATGGCATACTTTAAGGTTTCTCCTAGGAGATACCAGACTACCTCAAATTTCGAGCCACTTAAAGTAAGTGACCCGTCAGTACATCATCCACCGGGTCGGGAATCAGATCGGGATCCCCCGAATGTGTTCAGATTTGTCCATTCGCCACAAAGTCCGCCAAGATCCGATTTTATGGCCGTCGACACGAATGGAGGTCGAACTCCCAAGTTCGACCGACCATTTTGCCATGCGCCCCATTGCTTCCTTATTATGGAGGATTGCTCCTAAAGGAAACTCAGACGCATGCCTATTTTGTGCGCTCAAAATAATGCCGCAGCTTCTCAAGACATGAGGAGGGCATACTGTGTTTTGACTCGAGGGTAACGCCCTTAGGCCCGTAAAACTTCGCTGACGAGTAAACCGGCCGTTGTATGCCACGCTCTACGACCAAGATCGCGCTTGTCGCTCGTGGCGTGGCAAATAGGTAAATTAAGAGCGCCTCTTCCGCTTTGGAGAAACCGAACAGAGCACTCGAAGATACCTCTGACATCCTCAAAGGCAATGTTTGCCTCGCTCGACCACTCAAAACCTTCATGTCTCCCGAGAAGTTTAAAGAAAGGTAGTCCTTTTCTCCTAGTCGCATGGATGAAACGACTTAAAGCCGCCATGCACCCAGCTAGTTTCGATTCTTTTTTGTGTTTGGAGGTCGATCCGAGGATGGCCTTTATTTTTTCAGATTTGCTTCATTCCTCGCTCAGATACTAGGAATCCAAGCAATTTTCCTCAAGAAATTCCAAACACACACTTCTCTCGATTAAGTTTTAAATGGTGCTTTCGAGGTTGTCGAATGTTTTTGTAGGTCGCTGATATGATTAAGTCTCTTAATGCTTTTACGACTAGGTCATCAACATAGGCTTCCAAATTCTACTAATTGAGATGAAAAGTCGACAGATTAGCGCTGAAAAGAAGCACCGCATTCTTAGACCAAATGGCATTTTGATATAACAAAAGGTACCAAATGGAGTAATGAATGCGTCTTCTTCATCGCTTAGACACATATTGATCCGTGATATCCGTAATATGCATCTAAAAACTTAATATTTCACAACCCGCAGAGAATCAACCACCGATCAATACGAGGTAAAGGAAATCATCTTTGGACAAGCTTTATTAAGATCAAGAAAGTCTACGCACATACGCCATTTGCCGCTTGACTTTTTAACCATTACAGGTTAGCCAACCACTGGGTGATTGACTTCTCTTATAAAGCCCGCTTAAGTAGCTTATCCAATTCGATTTAATAGCATCTCACCGATCAGGCAAATCTCCGTAATTTTTGTTTTACGGTACTTTATCGTGCCGTAAAGCTAGCCTCGTGCTCGATCACCTCCCTCGGGACTCCGGCATGTCTGATGCTTGCCACGCCAAGACATCCGCGTAGCTCTGAGGAAGGTAATGAGGGCGCCTTCCTATTTGGGATCGGAAGTCTCCCAATGCTAATACCGAGGGTTTCTCCGCCCGTGAGGAACCTCTTTGACTTGGTCGCTCGCTTTGGTGTAGCTTTTTAGGCTTCGACTTGCTAGTCGGTCGACTTTCATCTCGAGTTGGTATTTGACCAACCATCTCGAGGGATCGCGGCCGCAATATACGCCATCTTTTGTCACATTGAATTGTGATCACTCCTTGGGACTCGCATCTTAAGACATTGATACCCATAATGAGTAGCCATTAAGAATTTTACCAAAGTTGGTCGTCCGAGTATGGCGTTATATGCCGATCGAAATCGACCACATCAAAGGAGACTTTCTCCGTCCCGAAATTACTTGGTGAGCCAAATGTTAAAGGAAGAGAAACTTGGCCAATGGGTTTGTCAAGACCCCTGACGATTCCATGAAAGGAATATCGCATCGCCTTACCTTTGTCCCGGTACTTGCATCTCGCCCGTGGCTTTAGTAAATAATATGTTTAAAGAACTACCACCATCAACTAACACTGATTGACCCGACAGCTTGTTGATGGTGGGTTCGACCACAATCGGAAATCGACTGATCGACTATAGTGATCGGGCAATGTCTTCTCAAAAGAGATGGTAACTTCCACCACTTCGTAATTTATTGACAAGAGGAGTATGTATGGAATTTACTCTCGTCCTACAGCCTTTAAGTTGTCGCTTGAGTCGATGCCGATGATCCTCCATAGATATGCTCAACGGCATGGCGCGGATCTTGGAATGGCATCTCCTCATCATCCGACGACTTTTGACCACTCGTATGTCCCACCCGCCGAGTAGGGAGCGTGCTTTGCCATAGTAGTAGTCCTCGAGCTTTCTTTGAAAACTCTATAGCTATGAGGTCATGTCCTTCCTTTATGAAAAGGACACCACCTTGGTTTGTCGCTCCTTCGATCGTATGCCTTACCTTTGCCTTGATCGTGTCTCGACTTGATGGTTTGGGGCTCTCATCTTTCACGGCTAAGACCTCCTTGAAACCACTAGTTTGTGGTTTTGACTTTTATTTTCTTCTTGGACTTTTTGCTTTTTGTCCTTACTAACCTCACCCGCTCTCTAAGAGCGTGTTTCTCGATCGATAGTGTTATTCCACCGACCGCCTCGTAAGCTAGCTTGATATCGATCGGCCATCTCAAAGAGCTCTCAAGAACGGTGTTGGGAGGATTTAGCAATATCCTCTCGTTATTCTTCTACTACGGACTCCTTGCTTAAAAGCCCGATCACAGAGGAGTCGGAATTTCCTAATTGAGTTACTTAACCCGACTAAAGCGCTTGATGAATTGACGCAAAGTCTCGCTAGTTCGCTTGATCCGGTAAGTCGCCTTCCTTTCTGTATGGTTGTATGTGCCTTGGAAATTTGCCTCGTGAGAAGATCACAGAGGTGTTGCAAGAGTAGATCGACTCGAGTGGTTGGTTTAATAACCATGATCGAGCGGATCCTTCGAGCACGCTTGGAAGGTAATTCGCCATTACGTGTTTCTCTCCTCCCGCCGCCTGACAAATGTTGTATAGATCTCAAGAAACTCGATGGGATTTTGAGATCCATCAAATTTCTCCATGTTCACCGGTCGAAAATGAGGTGGCCAATGAATCGCTCAAGGTCGCGAAATGCCCTGAGATCCCAGAATTATTTCTGACGCCTTCTTTGTAGGAAAGAAGGGTTAATATCGCCAGTGATCGATACGACGATACCCGCGAACAGTCGACTGCTCACAGGTAGGTCTCGGCCGAGGGGAATACCTCGTAATCCACCCGCTAGAATTTCTTTGCCGAGTAGTGATTGATCACCTCCTGAGGGCTACTTGATCATCACCGATCGAAAAGTATTTCTCAATAGGAGATCGATGTGACTTATGACCGTGTCGATTCCTACGCAGAAATATTCGATTGATCAGAATCAAGAAGTCGCATTGCTACGACTCACCAATGTTGTTGACGAGGTACTTCCACCTTGTCATCACGCCAAGCCTTTGCGCAATCTCCTCAAAGAAAGAGATCGATTCCGCGCTCGAGCAAGCTCTTGATTGGGATTTTCAAGCAAGTCGCTGATGTCGTGGAGTTCTTGTACCTCCCGTGGATCGATATTGAATGCGCCAGCAGTGTTCTTCCGCTGCAATTTTCTTTCTGATGACCTCAAAATCCTCCCCGCCGATCTTTGAGGCCTTCTCGGAGTGCAGAATGTCGAGGATTTCTCTCGTGTTCATCGAGTGTTGGTTCTCTCTGTCACGGTGGTTCCCTTGCCATTACTACGAGTAGGCGCAGGCGTGATCTTCGGGAGGGTTCTCATTTCCCTCCATGAGGTTGACTCGATTTGAGGGAAGGACGAAGACCTCCTGCTGATGATTCTCACTTGCGCTTGAGGCCTCCCGCTTGAGGAGTGCTCGAGAGACACCATCTCGCGATTTGGAGTAATCCTCCGTAGGGGAACTCGTTATAATCGCCTCCGCCCGCAAATGAGATCTCGGAGAGAGACGGTCAGATTCGTAGGAAAAGCATGCTTGATCCCACTATCTCCGGAGTTACCCCAGAGATAGGATCACAAGATGCCGTGGAGTCCTCGAATGGTGGCTTCCAGACTTGTCTCACTGTGTCGGACCGCTTTAAGGGAACTTGGACACTTAGAGGAAAACTCTCATTGTGTCGTGAGTCCTCCCGGGTGCGTTCTCGCCTGATTGACCCTTGTCCTGGAGGGAATTGGCTCCTCCATGGACGACGTTGTGGGGATAAGGATCCTCCTCAACTCCATTGATGGGATGGTTTCGGAGAATAATCTCCGGAGGGAACATCACCATCGGATGCATCACTCGCCCAGTAGTCGAAACCGCATCCATGTCGACGTCACAGACCGCCAAGTCGAACCAGCTTCTCGCTCCATTCTCCCGCCATGCTTGCATGAGATTGGAAAAAGAGAGTATGTTGACAAGAGATTACCTAAGATCCGTTTCACCGAGTTTCAAATCTAAAACATAAATTTCAAGTCGAAACATCAAGTTTCACAACAAGATGAAGCTTCTCTAAGACTTGACAAGTTTAGACATGTTTCACTCAAGTTTCATAAGAAATCGTAGAAATATCAAAGAAAGTTTGCGAAAGCTCAACACATTGCGATTTTCAAACAAAAATAGAAATCGAGTTTCAAACAAATTTCACAGAATTTTCAATATTTTGTGTGACTTTCACGCTTCGTGCACTGGCTTGACGATGGCTTCCTCGTGGTCGACTGCCGCTTTCAGCACTTATCCATTTTGATTCACAGCTCGCAACGATGACCTAGACTATCGCCACTTCGTGGTTGCGCGTTGTCGTTGCTATCGCACCTCCCTTGTTGCCTTTGCGGTGTCCCGAACTGTCACCGTGCGTTCGCCTGTTGCCTTCACAGCAACAATGGCTGGTGGCCAAATTGTCGTTGCTCACATGACGCGGCTGCTAACCTTCGCTCGACCGTTGTGGTCACCTACAGCTTGCTTGATAACGCTCGCGTACTGACCCACCGCGTTTGCACGCTTCTCTTGCCCCGTGCGAGCCCACTGCACCTGCTTGCCGCTGCTCGCTGGCCACTGGGGTGTGTGTGTGTGTGAGAGAGAGAGATTTGGGGGACTGCTCACTGCTTCTACTACTATCATGCCCACTTGATTTTGGGGAGTGGGGGGGTAGTATGTGCTTGTATAGTTCGTATGTTGATAAGATTTGAGTGGACCAAAATGAGAGGTGAGATGGACGGCACAATATTTTTTAGTATTTCTCTGACGGTGATAGCTTATCCCGTTACTTTGCCTTGAACACTATAATGTTTTTTTAGTATTTCTCTTCAAATAATGGGTCATCTTAAGCCTCCACGTAACAAAAGTTGTACATTCGATTGGAATTAACTGTATGTATTATTCGGTTCATACTGACTTTGCTACACGGATGTACAGCCGCAACCGCAAAAGTTCCAAGCTAATGATATGGAGCATTTTTATTGTGCTAATCGAGTCTCTAAGAAATTTTTTGATTTAGTTGGAACAAGCCCATCAACTGACTAGCCTAAGTACATGTCAGGCATTAGCTGGCGACTGCCAATCTCGAGAGTTGGGTTTCTGAAGTTTGAGCCATTGTTTAGGCATGTAGGTGGAGACAGCAAGCTTTGTTATTAAGTAGGTTTATCAGCTTTCGTTTTCTGTCTGATAGCGATTCATTCAACAACCAAAGATCCGCCATCTTGCCGTTCAAGAACAAATAAATATACCTGATTAAACTTGAAGACTGCGGATGATTCCCTGTAACCTCTAATCATTCGATCTAGCTTTGTTGGTCAACACGGCGAAGAAACTGAGTTCAATTTGTTTACTGAATTGAATACATATTGAAGTCAGGCTATTATTTTTTTTTAAAAAAAATGAAGTCAGAATGGTTGATCACAATTGACAACCGACATATCCACAATTCCACAAGCATGTTGATTTCTGAGCATCAATATTTTCATGGAAGAAAGCGGAGTCAGAGCACATGATTACACGAACTCGTCTACATGAAAGTGCGTCTTTTTTCCTTTCAAAACAAAACGCTGCAAGACCAGGGAGAGGAGAGTACCCGCGCATTGCGCTCTGGCATACACTCTAAGCTGAAAGCACACCGTCGCGAGCAACGACTAGCCCGTTGTGGCGCACGCCGTTGGTGACACTCGAGATCCGCCCGTCGACTGCGAGGCCGACGGTCCAGTCGTGCCACCTGCGACCGGTCCCATATGTCCGCGGTAAGCTGCAGAAGAGACAGCGTCACGGTGTTGCCGCGTTGGCCTGGCCTGGCCGTATGCGTGCCGTACCGGCCGAGGACGAAAAAATTGGAAAGGGTTTGGAGAAGCGAAGGCTCGATCGATCCAACCGCATTGTCGATCACCGACACCAACTTCCGGTGGAAAAAAAGAGAGAAAACCCCACAGGAAGTTCGGTAGAAAGAGGCCAGTGCACGGAGATCGCTTGATAAAATACCCACCCCATCTGCCGTTTCCTGTTCCTGACTCTTGCCAAGTGAAAGCTCCCGTGTGTTGTGACGCGAAAGTTACCAGCTTATTTCAAGGTCGTTGCGTAATTTGTTCAGAAGAGTGCTACTCAGGTTAACAACTGAACGATGGAAAGGCGTACTAGAACTAGGAACTTTTGCAGTCGGATGAGGTGGCTGAGAGACTATTGAGGTGAGGGTAACGTGGTGGCACTAGCTAAGTAGCTATTACGATCTCTCACACCATGCTGGACGTTTCAACGGAAAAGCCGGAGGGTCAATTTCACTCGGTCATACCATACCATAGCCACTCGGTGGGTCAGTCATCAGCGGCGTGGGCTAGCTGCTCGCGCCGCGGAGTCGCCACCCGGCAGACACCGCGCAACTAACAAGAGTCGGCACGTTGTTGTCAGCGAGATGATTGTCCCCCGGTCAAATCGCTGTCGCACGCTCGATCGAGGCACTTCGCATCGATACTGACATGATATTAACTCGCGAACAGGGTGCAAATAGCGACGGACGTTGAAGAAAACTGTTGCGCTCGTGCTGCCTCCCCCCCTGCACGATCGGCCTGTATTGTCGGCACATGATCGAGAGCTGGGCATGCCGACGGCCGGGTGTCGATTAAGATCGATCCAAGAGGCAGCAGTTTTGTCCCAAGCAGTACTTGCATAGTTGTATTGCATCTTTCAAGCCAGGCAAATAGGGTAATTTGTCACGGTTAGTGATTTCCCATCAATACAGGGACACGGTTTGCAATTGATATGGGCAGTTCATCTCGTACTATCTTCTCTGATTAGCACTATTCTCCAAAATCCCAAGAGTTGGCAATACATGTCGCCAGAAGATGAATTGCTGAACTCAATTCCGCTTTTAACACGACTAAACAACTCATTGAAGGGAGCAGCCGAATGGCATTGCTTCGGGTCCTTCCCAGCGAGTTATGTTTAATTTGTACATCGAAACACGATCTATATTCGATATGGCTTTGGAGGATAAACTTATTATATAGAACCATACGCCTTGTGAAGTACTCTAGTAATGAATCTACTGTATTGACTGAAAAAACCGCCTTTCTTCCGGCACCAAATAGGAGTTTTTTTTTTACTGTACACTCAATTTAATACGAGTCATCTATTCTCTTTGTTCTAATAGTTCAGATTAGTTAGAATTTAGTTATACTACACTTAGTATTACAAGTAGTAGAGCCTCGAGGGGGTAGAATTGTAATTGGCCATACTGCCATCACGTGCCACCTTAGTAATATTTTCAACCTTAGTTGAAAAAATCCATAATACCCTCACAATTTTTTTTATAAATACAAAGAAAAGTCTATTACACCCTTAACAAATCTATGACCACATTTGATTTATACTACTGCCATATATTACTGGTAGAATGTACCGTAAAATTTCTCCCAAACAAATGATGGAGATGCACTTCGAGTCAGAGTGACTCCCTGGACGCAGAAGTCCTCCTGCTAGAGTTTTTAGCTAATATAGCACTGCTGACGCGTTCAATAGCAAATTTAGCCCTCTCTGCGAATGAAAGCAAAAAAATGGAATCGCGGAGCAACCGGCGTGCGACACATCGCCTCGTCTGCGTGCCGGGTTCCCAAAGCTCCTCATCTGCTCGATAGGGGCACAACGCAGCCGAGTCCATGCACCCCTGGCTCGGACTCGCCACGTCCGTGCGCCTGACATTTCATGTGAAATTTAATTTTGAATGAAAATTCAAGGGCACAGACACGCCGCACATTCCCTTTACGCCGAGTGCCTGTGGGAGGGAATCAATTCCCTCCCATCCCATCTCCAGTCACATCAGCCCCTTGATTCTCACTATCCCCCGCATGCGCAAAAAACCCGACGCGTCGCCCATGGGAGGGAATCCGATTCCCTCCTATAGTTTTGTGGTCGGTTGAACTCGTTCTTTCACGCGGCTATAAAACCCGACCTGTCGCTCTCATTCTCCACCCAAAACCAAGCACTCAGCGTAGAGACACAGAGAGGATCGAATGAGCGAGAGGTAGCGTGACCGCTGAAATTAGTTACGATGTCACTACCGATTTCAGAGATATTAGAGTAGTGTTTAGCGGTCGTATTAGTACATAAAGTTTGACATCAAGCGAATATCTTCTAGATGTAGTAATTTTTCTCGTATGCATTATATTTATTAACTATGTAATTAGTGTTAAATCAATTACTCGTAGTTTGTTGGTCATAATTAAAATAGTCCTAATTAATTAGTAAAATTAATTACTCATAGTTAGTTAATTCTAATTATTATCTTAATTAAAATATCACTAATTAAATAGATGTGATTAATTAATCCTGATTAGTTAGTCCTAATTATTTTGTCCTAATTAATTAGTCCTAATTAATTAGTCATAATTAATTTTGTCATAATTAATTTAGTTGTAAATAATTAAGTTGTAATTATTTAGTCCTAATTAATTAGCCATACTTAATTTTGTCATAATTACATAGTCCAAAATAATTAGTCATAATTACCTGGAAGTCGTTATGTTGGTTAGGCAGCGAAGTGTAGTTATTTTGGGAAGGTATGAAAATGTAGACTAAATAGTGTGATATGTTTATTTGATTGTGTAGAATAAAGAATAGTGAATTGCTCCTAACATATGCATTGGGTTGTTGTGGCTTTAGGTAATCTCCAACATGCAGGACTTACTTGTGTTTTATCGCGACAGTCTCGTACGGGGCGAACCGGGCGGGTTGGACCTGTCGAGATGCTAGTACAAGGTGGTCCAGGCAGAGGGCCTGGATGCGATGAATATTCACGAGATGAGGAACTGCATTCAGGGGGAGTTCGGCATGGAGGCAACAACGAAGAAGTATGTAGTCATCGAAGCGATAACCTTCATGAATAGAGGAGGATATGGTGTATGGGAGCTACTCAAGATGAATGGTAGCATTGCATGGGACCAGTACATGCAGATTGGTGCCAAGCCCGAGGCGATGATATACGGGAAGCTGGTGGTGTACGTGAATTTTGTGCACAGGGTGCCAACAAACCTTGATGATGCTGGTACCTCAGGAAGCAGGAGAGAAAAGGTGATGCGTGAAACCAGGAGCACAAAATGTGATGTTTTGGAGGAAGACTAAGAGAGAAGACTTGATGTTTTGGAGGAAGACTAAGAGAGAAGACTTGCACATAATTTTGTGCAAAATGAGGGGGTCGTGACAATGGTGGTCGGCCCGTATCGACTGCCACGA
Organism: Hsuehochloa calcarea; assembly: GCA_036346395.1. Taxonomy (NCBI): domain Eukaryota; kingdom Viridiplantae; phylum Streptophyta; class Magnoliopsida; order Poales; family Poaceae; genus Hsuehochloa; species Hsuehochloa calcarea. The sequence continues at coordinate 38,645,537 of CM070597.1, forward strand.
GTTCGTGGTGATCTGGTCTGCACAAGGATGCATACAAGGGAGTTCCCTCCGGACGAACAGGAGCGACAACAGGGCGTGAGAGGGGCTTCTAGGAGCCCCTATCAGTTTCTCCGAGTGGATTAATCTCCATGCTCCTGAGTTGGAGGGATGGTCACAGTTGTACGACACCGACGATGTCGATGATCGGAACACAGGATTCCTTATCGAACTTACTTTGGAAATGATGTGAGAACGCTATAAAAAAGAAGACGTTTTATGGCTGTGGGCACATTGAGTGTTTGTATAAGAATACATGAGATGTTACAGAATGATCATAAATAGATGAACTTATTCTATGACATTTTTCTCTATATTACAGAGTACATGGGTTACCCCCTTTATAGTGTTTGAAGGGGTGATAATTAATGCCGCTAAATGCGCATCTAATCTTCACGCACGTTCACTAGAAGAGTCTTGAGCTACCGTGTCCTTTAGTCAACCATCGTAAGTTGTTAAATGCGTCAAAAGTCATCTTCCCGCCAGTCACGTGGATAACTGTTGTGTCTCCCAACCAGTTTATTATTCGGGGATTGTCCAGACCTATATAATTGATCATACAATGTCCATAACTGGTCGTTCGTGATCTAAACTGGTCGTAATAAAGGGAATTAGACTTCCTTTTTAAACAGGTTGCAGGTTCATAACCATTATAAGTGGGCCTTCTTTAACGGGAAATATGACTTTGACCAAAAAGGTTGACCAGATCAAGAATCCTCGTCAGACGGTGCAATGTACGACATTAATTACGACAACCAACATGTCCGAGGTGTACAACATCGTGTTGAAAGGTGTGTGGTGCCTCCCTATCACCGCGATTGTTGAGGAGACCCGGAATCAGACGGTCAGTTACTTCGTAAATAGAGCCACCGCAGTGTGGCGATAATTGAAAGAAAGGAAGCAGTGGTCCGAGAACATGTAGAGGTATATAGACCAGAAGATGCAGAAAGATCATATGCATGACATCTTGGTGATCAATGGCCTGAGGAAATACAAGATCCGGCTGAGGCAGAAATATGTCAATAGTCATGCGAGGGAAAAGGAAGCATGTTTGCTCCCTTGGTGATGTGGCTGTATGCACCTGCAACAAGCCGAAGCGCCTGCACAAGCTATGCTTGGATGTGTACAAGGCGTGCGCATAAGTCAGATAGATATCTATGTCGTACATCTCCAAGTACTACGACATGTACCATCTTTTATGGACATGGAGTGTTGAGTTCCACTCGTATGACGTGGATATGAACTATAGGGATTTTTGGCCGAAGATGGTGAAATGAGGGCCGAAGATGGTGAAATGAGGCCCGAACAAAGCCTTGAAGGCAACTGGGAAAGAACGACAGCAGACGCGGTGCTTCCGAAACGACATGAATGACAACCAATGTGGGGGCAGAGCCGCGCGATTAAGTGCCGGTTATGCAACATCCTTGGTCACTCCATGAATGATTGGCCTAACAATCTGAGCTCGTGTAGGTGTTATTCTATGTCGTTTTAGTCCCGCTGTTTGCATATTGTACTATAGTTATGAAAAATGTATTATCACGTGCATGAAATCACCCGCTTTCGTTGTATGCCTTACTTTCTATGTATCATCACATCTAAAAAAATATTGTCACATGAAATCATGCGCTCTATTATCACATGAAATAATTCAAACAATTTTGTTCCCTTGAACCGCAAATTTCATTAAAATAAATAAATTTCACATGAAATGATGTCCGTACGGGGCTGTGTCCATGCCCTTTTTACGCGGACGTGGAACTGCAAGCACTCGCGCGTGGACAAGGTGACGTGTCACCCGTCGGTAGCCATTTTTGACTTTAGTTCGCAGAGAAGATTAAAATTGCTATTAAACACCGTGAGCTAATATTGCTATTAAACACGTGAGCCGTGTTATATTAGCCAAACACTCCTCCAGCCACGCTCAAGTGCGTGCGCTAATTTTTCCTCCATCTGGCAGACGGCCTGCGTCGGGGGACCCCTGTAAAGAAAAGCTAGAGATTACCAAACACGCGCTCGGCGTTGCGGAAATTTATGGGCGTAGCGCCCCTGCTTTTTCGGTGATTTTCTTCGTCTGCACGCACGCGGATGCACGAGGAGGCAGGACCGGGCCCCGGCGAACTCTCCTCGACCTCGCTCGTTCGATGACAAACAGTTTTGTCCGCAATCCGACAGCACTGCAACGGACGCCACACCCTCCTCGGGTACCAATGATCGATCGTAGTATTCTTTTGCATGGACGTACGCACGTTGCATGCATAGTCAAAAGTAGGCCTCAGAATCGCCACCCTGTTGCGCAATTGCATGCACAGTATACGCTTTTTTACTTCTTTAACTTCATGCTGTCACAGGTATAGTAGCATAGACGACGTATAATAGTTGAGTTTGTGAAATATTTAGGGTAATTATACATACTGTATGTATTGATAAGTAAAAATTATATAAATAGACCAAAAGTTACAGTGTGGATCCATAACCAAAGAGTCTAACACTAAGTGTGGACCGAGATTTAGGGTCGGCGAGAGCAGTTCAGTATGTGGTCGGAATAGGAGACAGAGTGGCGGTACGAAGGTTTATGCGGGTGAGCGGCTTGAAAATCGTGCTTGCCACGAGTCACCATGGATGGGAGTTGTCGACCGGTTGGAGCGGCACAACACCTAGGGGAAGCTGCTGGAGAACGACCCCACTGGGAGTTGGCGGGCCAACTGGTAGACCAACGGGAGTACCGTGTGCTTTAACTGCCACGGGAGGAGCCACAGCTGGAGCACTGGGTGCTATCACAGCCGTGTGGCCAAGAGGAACGCTGCCGGCCAGCGTTACGTGCGCGCTGAGGAATGCGCATGACATCGGGTGCTGCGGACGCACTAGGGTCGTGCACAACCGATGTAGGAGAGGCGGCACTGTCGGGCGCCACGGCCAGCAGAGCACGGGCGGGCGTGCCACACTAGGAGGGGCACCAGGACCTGCAAGATGCTGAGGCCCAATGGGTATCAGCGTGTGATCAAGCTCCAATGAAAAATCGAGGTCAATAGGAGAGGGCAGAGTGGCGGGCTCGACAAAGGGTAAGAAGGACTCGTCAAACATAACATGACGGGAGATGATGATCTGATTTGATGAGAGATCGAGATATTGGTATCCCTTGTGTTCGGACGGTAGCCGAGAAACACACACATGGTAGAGCGAGGAGAAAGCTTGTGGGGAGCGATGGCAGAAATGTTCGGGTAACACTTACAGCCAAAAACGTGAAGGTGAGAGAAGGAGGGGAAACACCAAAGGGCGCAAAAAAGGTGTTGACAAATTGAGAGTTTTGGTGGGTTGGCGATTGAGAAGGTAGGTAGCGGGGTGAAGAGCCTCAATCCAGTAAGTGGAAGGGAGGCTGATCTGAAACATAAGAGACCGAACAATGTTATTAGTGGAACGAATAATACATTCGGCCTTGCCATTCTGCCGAGAGGTGTATGGACATGACATGCGGAGTGTAACACCATGGGTTAGGAAAAAAAGTACGACCGGTGGAGTTGTCAAACTCATGGCCATTATCGCACTGAATACTCTTGATCTTAGCGCTGAACTGAGTAGCAACATAAGAAAAAAAGAAAGAGATAGTGGCAAAAGTATCATATTTCAGGCGCAAAGGAAACGTCCAAAGATAATGCGAGCAATCAACAAGAATAACCAAGTAGTATTTTTAACCGGACACACTCACGACAGGCGAGGTCCAAATATTACAATGAACTAAATCAAAATTCTTGAGAGCACGAGACTGTGAAGTAGCAAAAGGTAGATGCATATAGCGACCAAGTTGACACACATGACAGATAGAGTCGGCTAGTCCATTATCACAAGCAATGGAAGACGCTAAAGCAAGGCAAGACAGGGACTCAGAACCAAGGTGCCCGAGACGACGATGCCGAAGGAAGGCGGAGGCGCCGACGACGAGTGCGCATGAAGAGGAGGCAGACACCGGCAAACGCAAGGGGGGTAGAGAGGTCCGGTGCTATTGCACCTGGTGATCACATTCCTGGTACGAAGATCCTTAACAGTAAAACCAACATAGTCAAACTCAACGAAACAGTTGTTGTTAATCGTGAATTGAAGAACGGAAACAAGATTCTATATGAGGTGCGGAGTGACAAGAACGTCCGACACCACGTGCGAGGTTGCACCAGAGTCCATGTACCAGTCGGTGGTCGGCAGGGAAGTAAGAGTCATAGTATTGAAAGAGTTTATCAATGATTGCTGATCCCATGGACCAAGACCGGGAAGCGTAGGACCCGAATCAACCCGAGGAGGCCACGACGACGGGTACGAGGGTAGCGCGTAGCCATCCTGGAGTTGGCTGGCCGCCAACAGCAGTGCGGGGCGCACCTCTGGCGCACCGGGAGGGCACAGGGTGGGGGCGCTGGGGCACGTGGACCGAGGAGGCCAGGGCCCTAGCGTGGATGGAGTTTCCCGGGCCACACGTGGATGGTGCCGGACCAGGGGTTGTAGAAGGAGGGCCTACCAGAGGTGCTGCCCCTAGAGTGACCACCGCACCTCCGCCGCCGGTCTTGTGGTTGCTACCGCCGTTTCCACGGCGACTGGAGCATCCCCCGCCACTGCCGGTGCCACCGGAGGGAGCGCCTTGGGGTGTGCCAGTGGAGCGACTGCCGAACACGCCGCCACTGCCCCCGAAGACACCACCGCTAGGACCCCCATTGCCGGTAGGGGTTGTGGACAGTGTAGAGGGGCACGACAACATCGTGATTTTTTCGAGCAGCAGATCGGAGCAGGCCTTGATGAATGAGAGGAATAGCTTTTGACGCTTCAGCAGGACCACCTTGTATACGAACTTCGTGTTCAGGCAGCGCAGAAGGGACAGAACAAGGTGCGATCGCGCACCGGTTCGCCCAGGTTGCTGAGAGCGTCGACCATGGTTTTCAGCTTGCGGCAGTAGTCGGAGATGGAGAGGTCGCCCTGGACGAAGTTGCGAAACTCCGTGTCCAGGTACAGGGCACGCGTCTCCTGGTTGCCGATGAACTGTTGCTCGAGGCCCACCCGTATGAGCCGCACCGTGGAGGTAGGAGTCAACACGATCTTGAGAAGTTCGGGGGATATGGTACCGTAGAGCCACGAGAGAACGAGATAATCCATCTGGATCTAGTCTGCGACGTCGGGGTGGGTGTCGTCGGAGAACATGTGGTCGGAGAGGGCGTACTTGCCGAGGGTGACAAGGAAGAGGCCGCACCATTTGTTGTAACTCGGAGAGGCGAGGTCGTGGACGGCAGGGACGAGGGCCTTGATGTTGAGGATGTCGTATGCTTGAGCATGGAGGGAAGCAATGGCGGCGGTCTCGGAGAGGGCCAGTGCTCGTGCGGCCTCCTGCTCGTGGCAGCAGGCCGCAGTGGTGTCGTCTTCACTGGCCATGGCGGCGAGATTAGCGGAAGGGTGCGGTCGCAAGTGTGATCCGCTCTGATACCATGAGAGAGTGGAATATTTAGGGCAATTACACACAGTGTAGATAGACCAAAGGTTACAGTGTGGACCAGGAACCAAAGAGTCTAACACTAAGTGTGGACCAGGAACCAAAGAGTCTAACACTAAGTGTGGACCAAGAACTGAATAGTCAGGAACCAAAGAGTCTAACAAGAATCGAAGAGTCTAACACAGGATCCGAAGAGTCTAACAGTAGTAGCCACTAGTCAGTGCATGCGATATGATTAGGTGTCAAGAATAGCTGCATCCTACATGCATGGTAGTTGAGCACCTCTAGGTGTCATGCAATCTTGTCGCACCTCTATAAGTACGCCTGACGCCTTATTTTTCCATGCCTAGATCAACTGTTTACCTTCATTGTCATGTGAACTACTATATATATATATATATATATATATATATATATATATATATATATATATATATATATATATATGGGAACATATCTAGTGCTAATGGGTAATTCAGGTGCTAAGGTGCTAATACCAATCTTGACCATTGGATGAATCTTGCCGTTGGAGGTGGGAGCATGCAAAGTGATTAAATGGTTTAGAGGTGGGAGCCCACATTAATCTTGGTTATTCAATTCAGATCCAACGGTCAATATTGGCATTAGCACCTTAGCACTGAATTACCCATTAGTACTAGATGTTCCATATATATATATAGTTGTCGATGTCTGGAACTCTCGTTATAGAACAGACAAGCAAGAATATAAAAGAAAAATAGAGATTACCATGTTTTCTCCAAAGGACTCAAAATGGTGAATGTATATTGCAAAGAATGTGCTCTGATTACAGTAAAAGTGTCTATGAATACATGTGGATTAGGTCTTGGATGTGAATCTATGTTACAAAGGCACATAGGTCGGACTTTTTATAGTTTTACAAGCGTTGCCAGTTGGTTGCAGTGGCGCCTCTTCGCGCCAATGGTTGCGTCTCTTCAAGCCAACAGTCGCGTCTCTTCGTGATAACCGTTATTGCCGATATCTCCACGTGTAGTTGTTATTAACCGCACGTGGGTAACCGTTTTTTTGGACCTGCTCTGTGGGGGGAGAGGACCTGGAGGAACCCATAAAGGAGGTCCAACTGGGCCTTTGGAAGGTGTTTTTGGGAACGGTCAAAGAAATGACTTTTAGGCCCACCTTTTGATTGCTTAATTGATCTTGGACCCAGAAAACTAACTTAGGCCCAGTAATATCCCAGCTTATCTATAAATAAGTAAATAAAGATATTCTCGGACAATTGACTATTCAACAATCCTCGTCAGCTAGCCGCTCAACTTCAAGTGAAAATAACTTACTTGAAGAGGTTTTTGACCAGAACTAGACTTGGTCAAGAAGATAGTTTTACATGAGTTCTAAATAATTATTTCCCTTAAGAAGTAGGAGCATCAGTCATATATATTTTATGAAAGCAATTCCCGAAGGGACAAATATGTTTTAGTCTTCAGCGATTTATTAGGAACAAACTCTAATAAAATCTCGTCTGTTAAACTTCCGTAGGATACTAGTCTTATAAATAACCGCTAGAAGGGCAAAAGAAGAAACATTCCTTTAGAAACTTTCATCAAGTTTGTCATTTCTCTTCCTATGGTTGGAGCATACAATAGACAATCATCCACGGACCAAACTAACTTTTCGACCACCTTTGTTTAAGGTGGTCAGACAGTCAGTTTGCTTTATGGTTCAAAGTCTTTAAGGGATTGATAGAAGAAAATCCCGATGATCAGGTTATCTTCTTTCGAGATGTATATCGAGGTAACTTCTATGTTAAGCAGTCTTGTACCTTTCCACCCACAATATATACGGGATGAAGATAACTTTGAGAAAAGAAACAACTTTGCAACTACTTTTTCTTACAAATCTTTGACGCACGAAACAGCCTCCTTGACCGAACATGAGTTGTCGTGTCACCGCTAATCGAGGTGTAGTTGTTACATCCTTAAGGTAGTGGGTTTTAAATGCACCAAGGGTATATATATATATATATATATATATATATATATATATGGAACTTTTACCCCTTCTTAGGCACGTTTTTATCTCAGTTGTTTTCACTTTCCCCTTTCACTGAGTACCTTTTCATCCATGAACCTTTGAAGAGAAGGATCCCTTAGTCCACCATTGAACCGAAGCAATAGGGGGATGGAAACCGTCAATGCCATCTACGGAGGAGCTCAAAGGATTGGAATAAAACGAACATCAACTAGAGAAGTCTCTCATCGAGTGGCATGCACCGGGGAGGGAGATTGAACCAAATCGTCCGACCGGTTTCACAGTACTTATCGTGCCCTACCTTCGGGCAGGCCTCCGCTTGCCCGAGAGTGATTTCCTAATCGAAGTTCTTAATCATTATAGAATCGACTTGGTTCATCTCGTACCAAATTCAGTTATGGTACTTAGCGTTTTTGACCACATGTTTGAGGCATTTTTATTACCAAATTATCCGCAACAAGAAAGGTGTTGGTGCTTTGGGCTCTTTTTATTTTAAATTTGAATATACCAGCAAGAGGGTGTTTCCCTTCTTGGCTACCAAAGATGTCAACCAGACATGGAGTAAGGAATGGTTTTATTTCAAAGTTCCAAAATAGAGTAGAATCACTTACAATCGTAATGCTCCACCTGAGTGGTCCTTAAAAAGCCGAGCTACTGACAAGGAGATTAAGTTCTCAGATGATGAAAAGAGAGTGGTCTTGGTGATCAGCAACCTGGTAGAGGGAGGTCTAACTGGACGAAAGGTTGTCCATGATTTCCTTAAGAATAAGATTTTTTCCACTCCAGAAAAGGGAAATACTATCCTATAATCATGATGTCCATGAAAATGGTAACGTCTTACTGATCTTTTTACTCAAACTGAATTTTCATAGTTAGAGTAAAGTAATATTTCATTATACTACAGCTATCTGAAATGATGAGGTCCTAGCTAGGACCTCAATCATGTTGAAAGATCGGGTTCCAAAAAAGGAACCAATCGACATAGAGGCGCAACCCCCAAGCTTGATTGGGCAACTTTATCACTTAGGAAAGATCGCACAGTGGTAAGTATTCATAGAAACTAATTAGACATAAGAAGTAAATTTTCTTATGCCTATTTCATATGTTTCTGGACAGACGACATCAAAGAAACATCCCATCTCAGATGTCGGTGCAAGCTATTCTCCTTCTTTGGCAAAGAGTGCAAGGATTACTTCCAGACCTCCTGTTGCTCCAAAGAAGATTAAACCCACAACGGCTTTGGACTCAATTTCCCCAAGACCTCTTGCTTCAATTCCAACTTCTTCGAGACTGTCTACCCGCGAGGTATTGAAAACAAAAGTGAAGACTTCTATTTCCCGATATGTCTCTAACCCCAAGCCAATGTCTTCTATATCAACTTTCTTGGTTGGGATGGTCTAGGGTGAAGGATCGTCAGAGGGTTCCAAGGCCAAGGACATCCCTGGCCTTGGTTCCCTCCCCGTTAGAGCAAAGGAGAGAGTCTACTTTCACTATGAATGAAGACTTCATGTCGCTTTTTAATGAAAGTAGCTTCAAGATCGTGTAAGTTCTTCGATTATAACTTTATAATTTTTAGCTAAAAATGACTAATCCTTTCTTTTTTTTTCTTTAGCCTTTCTTTGTCGTCAGACCTGAAAAGGGGACAACTAACTGCTCAAGAACAATCCTTGCCACCAATTGTATTGGCAACAGAGGAATCCTGGCAGAAGAAATTATGCCAACGAAGGACCTCCTAGGACCACTAAGGAAGTGGTCCAAGACATCCTGGCTACAACTACTGGGATGTCCAAGGGGACACCACAGGACATAGAGGTCCAAATGGAAAGGATCTCCCAAGAGGATCAGACGGAAGAGGTGGTCCATGAGATCACCCGATCAGAAGAGGTGGTCCGTGAAACCATCAAAACTCAAGATGAAGATGATCATACCTTGGTAAGCTTTTTATCTTAGTAATTTTATTTTGAATTTACCAGTATAAACCTGACTCATAGGATGTCTTAGGTGCCACAAAATATCAGTATTGATCCAACCAGAGGAGTTTTTTGTCTGGTCCAATTGGATCAGCCCGGAGAAGAGATTCCTCTGGGAAGTTCCCCTTCCAGAGCTGAAAAGAAGGACCTTCAGGACCTCATGACATCTGTCAAAAGGTGCCGGAGAGTCAATATTGACATGGTAGACGAGATTAAAACTTTTACAGAGGAGAAAGGGAAGTAAGTACAGAAGTTGTTTTTAATCATAAGATTCTAACTAAATAATTAACTTATACCTCTTATTACTTCATAGGAGTGCTTACTAGCGAAAGCCAGACAAGAAAGTGTTGAATCTGCACTTCATGCAGTTAGATTGAAATTATGTGAGGCGCAGAAAAGATCTGAGATGAGTGCGGTGGTCATGGCAGAGAAGATCGAAGAGATCAGCCTCTTGACTCATAAGAATGAAAATTTACAAGAGATTATGGGTAGACAATCTAAAGAAAGTCATGAAAATGCTCATTAAGGAGAAAGAAAGTAAAGTAAAGAAACTTCTCTTCATTTTTGCAGAGCATTTGATTTATTATTTGCAATACATAAATTTTATTCTCTTTTTTCTTTCCTTCTTAGAACTAGAAAAGGCCAAAAAGGAACTTCAGGTTCAAGACTTGAAGGAAGTGGAGAAAAGAAGTCATATTGCCGTATGAGAACTTGAAAGGAAGGCAGATACCTTGATGAAGGCTGGCAAGAAAATTACTACGATTATGTGAAATAACTTTTCTCGGATCTCGGCTTCTCTACGAGAAATCGTGGAGTAACTGAAGGCTTCGTAACTCCTCTCGCAACCAAGATGACTTTGGATGACCTTAGGAATGTCATTTAAACTCAAATTACTTATATTCAAAAACACATACCTGTTATGAAGACTACCATATATCAATCTTTAACGAGAGCAATGAGTCATGTTTTAAACAAATTCTTATTGAATATAGATATCGTTTATGGGGATTCTATTGATCTTCAGAAGCTTGTTCCTGCACCCAAGTTCAAGATAAAAGATGCAGGTATTGCAGCTCGAGCTAGGATCACACCAGTGGTGGCAGAGATCATCATGAATATTGAAGCTAATGCTCCTGCCCTTCTCTCAAGTGCTCCTAGCTCAAGTGTTCAAAAAATTACATTGTAATGATACAGATGTTTTGTTTTAAATTATATGGGATAATGAAAAGATTTGGTGTATGATAATTTTGATTATTTATCGAAAGTTGACTGACTAAGTTTTGCAAATTAAATTTTTGCAAGTTGAAAGTTGTATATTATGCTATGTGTATGGATGTGTAGCCCCCCGCCTGGAACACTGTGTGCAATGGGAGAAGTGTTTCAGGCAAACAAATACGTTAGGATCAAGATATCTATTACAAAATCAATGATCCTAACCAATGTGTATTTAGGAAGATGAAGTCAGACTGTTGGGCTCTTATGCAATGAGAATTTGCTTATAAAAGAGATCCTAAACAGTTATCATTTCCCAAATGTATACCGATGACCATTTGATGACCATTTTATAAGCGACTATGACCCATGGGTGAAATTGATCAACCATAGGCACTTACAAAAGATGGTGATCATGTATGCGAAATGATACAAAAAAATTTGTACCAAAAAATCAATATAATACTGACAGTAAAAACTGAACTTATATAATATAGAAAAAAGATACTTATACATAGAATTTTCAAAGATGTTCAATGTTCCATGTGTTAGATAAAATACGACCATCCTCCATAGATAATCTAACTGATCCTGGCCTAGAGAGAGCAACTACAGTATATGGACCCTCCCATCTGGAGGACAACTTATTCAAGTTGGCTTGGTTCTGGATGCGTCTCAGGACCAGGTCACCCACAAGCAAAATTTTCTATGAAAGTAGCATCTCATCCCTTGCAGATAGGTAGACGATTTTAATAGTGTGCGATCACGTCTTTCTTCTAGCATATTGATGTCATCTTCACACAAATCTTTCTGATTTTTTGATCTAGGAGGTCTATACATGTGGAACCTAGTTGAATCTCACTAGGTAGTACTGCTTCTGCACCGTAGACTAGTGTGAATGGTGTTTCACTAGTTGCTCTACTGGTAGTAGTATGCAATACCCATAGGACATAAAAAGTTCTTCCATCCAACTCTTTGAGCATGCCTTAAGGCGATAAAAAACTCTCTTTTTAATACCTTGTATAATCTGACCATTGGCACTTTCTACAACTCCAATGCTTTATGGATGTGCTACAGAAGTAAAGCGGATTTTAGTGTCAATTTCATCGCAATAATCTTGAAACACATCACTAATAAATTGGCTTCCATTGTCTGTGATAAGACAACTGGGCATTCTAAATCTTGTAACAATGTTTCGCACAAGAAATTTCTTTGCTGCTGCAACCATTATATGAACAACTAGCTCAGCTTCTATCTAATTAGTGAATGTATCGATGGCCACAAACAAGAATTTATAACTATTTGGTGCTTGCGGTAGTGGTCCAACTATATCAATGCTCCAAGTTGAAAAAGACCATGACATGGGAATAGTCTGTAATTGGTAAGATGGTTGGTGCAGTTGCCTGGCATGGAACTGACACTGCTCACAGATCTTAACAAGGCGCATGTCATCTTGTAGAGTGGTGGGCCAGTAATGGTCTTGCCGAAAAAGCTTTGCCAACTAATGTTCTATAGGATGCATGTGTACCACACAAGCGTCTATGGGTTTCTTTTAGTAATTTTATCTTGGAGTCTTCAGATATGCAACGCATAAGAACTCCATGTGCTCCCTTCCTATAAAATGATCCTTCGACCAGCTTGTACATGTGTGCTCTTCGAATCAACCTGTCCTTCTGTTGAGGATCATAGGGCAATGTCCCTGATGCAAGATAAGTGGTCAATGGTTTTATCTATTCCGCATCTTGCTCGATGACCCCAACCTCTGAGGTGGTCGAACCCATTTCTATTGAAGGTTTTGTAATGTATTCGATAAAAACACCTGTTGGAATAGGCGTTCGTGAGGAACCCAATTTCGATAACTGGTCCGCTAAGGAGTTTTCCTTGCGCGGTATATGTTGGACTTCGAAGTCCTTTAAGTGTTTTTCCAACTTTCTCACTTCACCCAGGTATTGAGCCATTATCTCATCAGAACAGCTGTATTCCTTTGATACCTGGTTTACAACTAATTGTGAATCTCCCTTCGCTAAAAGCCGACGAACACTGAGGGATTTGGCTGCTCGAAGCCCGGCTAGAAGTTCTTCATACTCTGCTATGTTGTTAGGGGCAGGAAACAGAAATTGTATGACATACTGAAGTTGTTCACCTTGTGGTGTTATTAACAAAATTCCAGCCTCCGAGCCTTTAAGCTCGTGGGAGCCATCAAAATACAGTGTCCAATGATCGTCCAGCCCTGGACTTTCTTGAGGTTGATCCTCGGTGTTCATCCATTCAGCCACAAAGTCAGCCAGGACTAGGCTTTTTATGTTCGGGCAGTAAAATGAAGATCAAATTCTCCAAGTTTTACCGCCCATTTGGCTATGTGACCCGTTACTTCTTGGTTATGAAGTATATTTCTAGCAGGAAAAGATGAGGGCACTGTAATTTTATGATATTGAAAATAATCACTCGAGTTTTCTGGAAGTCATCAGAAGAGCATAAATTAGTTTTTGGACCTCAGGATACCTTTCCTTCGGTCCATGTATGACCTCACTTACATAGTAGATGGGTCGTTGAGACCCTACCCTTTCTGCGATAAGTACTGCACTGACCACATTTGGCGTTACTGCCAATTAAAGTAGTAAAGGTTCCTCCTCTAAAGGTGAAACCAATAGTGGAGGATTTGAAAGATAAGCCTTTCATTCGAATGTTTTGTCAGCTTCTTCGGACCATTGTAACTTTTTATTACTCTTGAGGATCACCTTAAAGAAAGGTAAACCACGTTCTCCTGATCGAGAAATAAAACGGCTAAGAGCCGCCATTCGACCAGTTAGGGCTTGGACCTTCTACACACTAAAAGGTGGTCGTAATTGTTCAATGGCTCGAATTTTCTTGGGATTAACCTCAATCCCACGAGAACAAACAAGGAAACCAAGCAACTTGCCAGAATTAACCCCAAAAGTAAACTTATCAGGATTAAGCTATATTCCATGTTTATTTACATTTTCAAAGGTCTCTACCTTCAAATGGTCATATTTAGTACTACTTTTCACAACGAGGTCATATGCTTCTATATTATGCACTAGCTAACTGCTGAAGGTTTTCTGCATCAAACACTGGTACGTGGCTCCAACATTATTTAACCCGAACGACATCTTGACATAGCAATAGACGCTGAAGGGTGTAATGAAGGCAGCCTTTTCTTTATCTTCTTTTGCCATGTTGATCTGATGGTAACCAAAATAAGAATCAAGAAAACTCATCAGTTGGCAACCCGTAGTAGAATCAACTAATTGATCAATGCGAGGCAAATGGAAGTCATCCTTTGGGCAAGCAATATTTAAACTGGTAGAATACACGCACATGTGTCAGTTACAGTTAGATTTCTTGACTAGGGCAGGATTCGCAGGCCATTCGTGGTGATCAACCTGCCGAATGAAGCCGGCTTCAATGAGCGTATTGATCTAGGATAAAACGTCTCAGTCTTTGTTTGACTGGTTTTTTCTCAGGTTGAATGGCTAGCCTATGATCAATCATCTCCCTTGGGACTCCAGGCATATCAGATGGCTTCCACGCAAAGGCATCAGAGTTGGCTTGGAGGAAGGTGAGGAGCTCGTCTTCCTATTTCTCACTTAATCCTGTGCCAATCCGTACCATCTTGGACTGGTCATCGTTGCTAAGTGGTATTATATTTACCTCCTCATTGGGCTGAGTAGTAGCCTTGATTTTTGTGACATTCCCTGTTTTATCCTCCAAAGTAAGATCTTTCAGAGGTAACTGATCGACAAGTTCTAGCAACTTACGATCACATGACAGCGCGACGGCCTGATCACCTTGCACCACAATCACGCCTTTTGGCCCAGGAATCTTGATCTTCTGGTAGGCATGGTGTGTAGCTGCCATGAACTTTGTTAGATATGGTCTTCCCAAAATAGCATTATAGGGAGACTCAAAATCAACCACTTCGAAAGTAATTAACTCAGTTCAAAAATTTGTAGCCGTACCAAAGGTTACTAGTAATACTACTTGCCCTATTGGTGTAACTGACATGCCTAACACTATCCCATAGAAGGGACTTGTCATTGGTTTAATCTTAGAATGAGAAATTTGCATCTTATCTAAAGTATTAATAAATAACATGTCTAAAGAACTACCGCTGTATATTAATATTCTCCATACTCTGCAATTACTTATGGTAGGGGAAATTACTAATGGTAATTTACAGGAAGTTGACAGACCTTTAGGGACGCCTCCTTAGTGAAGGTCAGGGAGGTCTCTGGCCATTTAGGATATTCCGGACGACTAGGTGGGTGGGATTTCAACGCTGTTGATGTCCCTCCATGCCACCTTGTACTGCCGCTTAAAGGTGTAGGCGGTCGAGCCCCCCCCCCCCCATAAATGACATTGACATGGTGGTCCGTCCATTGAAACAACATTTTAGTGTCTTTGTCATTGCTTTGGACCTCCGGTGGTCCGTTATCTTCTAGTGGGACAGGCATTGGATCTTTCCCATTGTAATAATCCTCTATTTGCTTCTACCAAGTAAGGCAGTTGCGGAGGTCATAACCAGGAACTTTATGCAATGAGCACCAGCGCTCATTGCGCCTGGACGTACTCGCAGATCGTGGAGCAGTTTGGTCGTTTGAACGACCTCCTAGCCTCCTTTTGGTCCAAGGACCTTTGTTCTTATCGTAGGATGGTCCCTGGTCAACTGTTGCCACCTCCTTGGTGGACTGCTTGGACCTCCCCTTCTCCTTCTTCATAGGTTTTCCTTTGATGTTCATGGAGCCTTCGGACCTTTTGGGTTTCCTTTCTCTGACATCCTCGAGGCCTGGCTGAGGAGGGGTGGTTCCCTTATCCACTATTTGGTTCCATTCTACTGCCTCATGGGCATCAGAGAACGACCGACCATGTCGAAGAGTTCTGACATGGACCTGGGCGGATTGATGTTGAGGACTTTTGTGAACCTTCTATATCTCACCGCCTATTTAAAAGCTCGAATCAAAGAGTCATAAAAAACATTTGGGATAGTTTTACGGACTTCTATGAAACATTTTAAAACTTGACGTAAATTTTCCTCGGGGATTTGGCGGAGTCGATGCAAATAATCCTCCTTCCCCGGCTTTGCATATTTTTGCAATGCGTTATAAAGCATCCCCCAATTATATATGGATCCCTTAGGCTGGTTGAATAGCCAGTCCCGCGAATCCCTTTAAAACTGTGGGCATATAATTTGCCATTACTTTATCATCGCCTCCAGCAGCCTGAATGGCGGTAGTGTAGACATGGATGAATTCTGATGGATTTTGTGTCCCGTCAAAAGCCTCCATACTCCCTAGCTTGAACTTCTCTGGCCAGGTAACATTTCTCAGTCCAGGAGAAAAAGCTTTGCAACCGGCGTAAGGTCCAACACATTTTCGTGTATTACGATGATTATCATGCCCAGCAAGAGATCTGGGATGTCTACTACGTCCCAAGAAATGGATGTCATGCTCACTTTGGTGTTGAATGTGATGTCCAAGAGCACCCTAATTTCAACGTCCAATCGAGGACCCTTCTAGGTGTGAGTCCGTTTGGGAAAGCACGACATCAGATGATCGGCTATAAATATTCTTCACTGCATCATGTAGCTCTTGTGCAATTGCATGCATTACTTGCACTCCTTGCTCCGGAGCTAATCCTTCCGGAGGACGTGCAATGGCGCTTGCTAGGTAGCAGATGCGCTCTGCAGGGGAATCCTCCTGCATGGGGATTAGCAAGGTATTTGGATCTCTTACCATCGTTGCACGCGATGGTGGTGTGTGCATCACTGGTGGCGGCGCCCTCGTTGAGGAGCCAGGGGCGTCTCGGTAGTAGTGGTCGCGAACCTGCAAGATGTGCGCTTGTGTGGCGACACATATCTCGTTTTGTCGGGTCTCTTCCTCTCGTTGGAGGCATTTTCGTTCTTCCTACTCCTGGCGTTGCCCTGATGCTTGGGGATTATCGTCGATTTTGTTGATTGTCACCAATGGCGGCGACCTGACGACCGCCAGAATAGGCGGAAGGGATAAACATGCCATCACCCTTTGAGGAAGAGGTCAAATTGTATTGTAGGATGAAGAGAAGAATCTTCCTAGATGTTCTCTCAAGGCCTTCAGTGTGGAGGCTGCTAACGAGATCATCATGGTTTGCTGGGCTCCAGGAACCTTTCGAATCTCTGGCTCCAAGGGTGACAGGCTCGCGATAGTACTCGTCCACAGTGGTACTTGTGGACGAAGGCACGGCCGACGTGGAGCCAACAGATGCAGGTTCGGTAGGCGGCGGTGCCTAAGCAACAGGCCCGGAGGATCCATGGGTGTTGTCAGATACGAGGACAAAGTTTTCCTCCATGTCGTCATCATAGTCGCAAATTGTGATTCATTAGAAAAGCGCAGGACAAATTACCATAATTGAGTAGGCGAAGATGACGACAGCGATCCCCACCGACGGCGCCAGCTATCGACGTCTGGGACTCTCATCACAGAACGGACAAACAAGAATATAAAAGAAAAATGGAGATTACTATATGTTCGCCAAAGGACTCAAAATGGTGAAAGTATATTGGAAAGAATATGCTCTGATTACAGGAAAAGTGGCTATGAATATATGTGGATTAGGGATTGGATGTGAATCTATGTTGCAAAAAGCAAAAAGACCGGACTATTTATAGTTTTACAAGCGTCGACAGTTGGTTACAGTGATGCCTCTTCGTGCTAATGGTTGCGTCTCTTCAAGCCAATAGTCGCATCTCTTCGTAATAACTGTTATAGCCGATATCTCCACATGTAGCTATTATTAACCGTACGTGGGTAACCGCTTTCAAGGACATCCCTTGTGGGGGACAGGTCCTGGAGGAACCCATAAAGGAGGTCCAACTGGGTCTTCGAAGGGGTTTTGGGAACGGTTAAAGAAAAGACTTGTAGGCCCACCTTCTGATTGCTTAATTGATCTTGGGCCCAAAAACTAATTTAGACCCAGTAAAATCCTTCCTTATCTATAAATAAGCAGATAAAGATATACCCGGACAATTGACTAGTCCACAATCCTTGTCAGTAGTATATGGAACTTTTCGTATGAGTATATCGATTTCGTTAATCAGAGTTGTTTATCAAATGATTGATGCCTTAATCCTATTTTTGGTTGGTGCAGTAGTTGATATCCAAATGGCTGTATTCTCGGAGTAGGAAAATTGGGCCAAATCGATGGCACGTACAATGATTGAGATGATCCTGTCTCATCTTCCCCTGACTGCACATTAGGTAATACACGCTACTTGAATATCTAGACACTATTGGCCCCTTAGACCACCGTAATTCCTAAACTAACCCCCTACCATTGAAATTCTATTTCTGGCCCCCTGAGCCCGCCTACTACGCTATGACACCGCAGCAAGCCACCTGCTCTGCCACCGCAACGCAGCGCCACCGCTTCCTCCCTAGTCGCAATAAAGAAGTCAGCGCCCTACAGACAAAGCAGCAGCCAGCTGCATCAGAGCATCAGAGCGCCAATTTCCTCAAAAATCCATTTATATATTTTTGAGGAATTTATAAATATATAAAACTAGGTCAAAAAATTAGGAAATTTTTTATAGAGCTGTCTAACAAAGTGTGCTTGATTGTGTAATTTTTTGAAAATTTTGTGTAGTCTAATTTTTTCTCAAAAATTATTTAAGTATAATGTTTGTATGAATTTTCTAATATAGAAAATGAGGTCCAAACATTATGACTTTTATTTCAGGCTCCTTACACATTAGACTTGATTGTGTAAATTTTATTAAATTTTATATGCTCTAAAATTATCTCAAAAATTAAAGGTTTAGGTCACAAAAATTAGGATGAAAGGTTTCAAAAATTAGGGTTTCATGATTTCATGTGGCTTTGAATGTGGGAAGTTTAGTACAACATAACTACTCTAGGTAAGAGACACTCTTTCCTCCGCACATCTATCGCCCTGTCATTGTTGTTCCCGTGCCCGTAGCGCTCGCTTTTATGGCGTGTCGAAAGTTAAGGATTCATGAAAGGAAGGCTTATATGGCTCAATTTGCATAAAGCGATGTTTTCCATTTAAATATTCATACTAAGTTCTAAATCAGTTTATTCTATAAGTAAAATTCATTTTCTAAATCTCAGGTTTTGTAGTGAGATAACATCCATCAGTGAGTGGTGAATGATACCTTCCTGTCACATGCCATATCGCTCAATTTCTCAATCGGATAGTTTTTACACTCTGCGGATATTGTACAGCTTTACCCACCCAACATGACATATCTAGTTTGTTTGGTATCCGTCGATACCACTGCTCACTATATTATGTAAGTAGTCTAGAGCATGTGTCAAGGCCTTTACAATGCAACATTCCACCGTAGTCCCATCTTGCTAAAGTTTCACTTCCTTTGGATAGAAACCCGCGGATTTAAGCCTCCTCCTGTGCCATGTGGGAATACATAGAAGTAGGTCATAAAGACACCCACACAACCAGATGTCGAACCACGGTGAAATGTTATAAATTATTTAGCCAGGTCCCGCCCACACAGGATATGTGGTGGTACGATGAGGCTTAGCAAGATGTGGCTTGAAGACCGGTCCTTAATTGACTTGGGCGACTTTTCATAAAACCCATGAGCCTCATTCATAGAAATGACTCGATCCCTCGCATCAACGTGCACCATCCAAACATCCATTTCGCCCAAGTCCAAACCAATTTTTATTTTATTTTCCAAGTTAAATCATTTTCCAAAATTTGTCAAAGTAATACCATACCATCATGTTAAATCTTAGTTGATCATTTGGCTAAATTCCCCAAATTGAATATTTTTTTTGTCTAAACTTTGACTAAGCATAAACCTTTACAACGTGTCTAGTTCATACTAATGTATCAACTAGATTTTAACTACAACATCAAGATATGGCAACTTCAATAGCAACATTTGGCTATACAAAGGAATTGGGAATAACTATAATTTAAAAACAGGGATTTAAATAACTTGAAATAAATACACATGTAATAATAATTTAAAATAGAATTTAAATAATATAAAATGATGGGATTCAAATATGATCAAAGATGTAACTTGCCTTACTCGAAAGCTTGAGGATCTAGCTCTTCGAATAATTCGGGTTTTCCGGAGTTGTCGAAATCTATTCGATAAAACAAAGCAAAGTTAAATAAAATTCAAATGAACTCCCAATTAAATAATTTCACTATAGATAGCTAGATCTTGAATTAAGATGAATTTAAAAATTTGAATCGATAGAATTGGAGTTCGTGTGGAGGAGAACAAACATCCGAAAGTTTTGAAATAACATGGTCGAAAGGAGGTTCGACTACAGGTGGTCAAAAGAGGTTTTGATTGCCTAGTCGAAGGAGGTTTTGACTGCACGTGGTCGAAAGGAGATTCGACTACATGTTTTCAAAAGGAGTTCGACTACACGTGGTCCGAAGGAGGTTCGACTGCACGTTATCGAAAGGAGATTCGACTGCACGTGGTCGGAAGGAGTTTGACTACACGTGGTCGGAAGGAGTTCGACTACACGTGGTCGGAAGGAGATTCGACTACATGTTGGCGAAAGGATATTCTTTCTTAATTTATCGGTTCAATGTGGATGGTCGGAAGGAGATTCGACTACACGTGATCGGAAGGAGTTCGATTACACGTTGTCGAAAGGAGATTCGACTACAGGTGGTTGGAAGGAGATTCGACTACACGTGGTCGGAAGGATATTCTTTGTTAATTTATCGGTTCAATATAGATGACGTTGGTAAAATACAATATTAAAGAATATCATCCACTTTAACACTGTGTTGTAC
The DNA here is from genome assembly GCA_036346395.1 of Hsuehochloa calcarea. Classification (NCBI taxonomy): domain Eukaryota; kingdom Viridiplantae; phylum Streptophyta; class Magnoliopsida; order Poales; family Poaceae; genus Hsuehochloa; species Hsuehochloa calcarea. The sequence continues at coordinate 38,666,024 of CM070597.1, forward strand.
CACGGGCTAGAAAGGCTTGTACATGACCTCTCGAGGAAATGTGGCATGCGCATCATATAACAACGCATAAGAGCATTCAAACGCACACCAGCCTGAGGTCAATTGCAGACGCTGTTATATGATCTATATGCCACATATTTTCCTCAGTTGGTTCATGTATAATCTTATCTAGCCCGTGGTACAATACAGTATTAAAGTGGATGATATTCTTTAATATTGTATTGTACCACATACTAGATAAGCTTGTATATGAACCAACAGAGGTAAATGCGTGACATGCAAATTGTATAACAACATACCATAGCCTGCACATTGTTATATCATCTGCATGCCAAATATTTCACTTAGTTGGTTCATGCACAAGCTTATCTTGTCTGTGGTACAATACAGTTTTAAACAATAACATCCACAATAAACTAATAAATTAACAAAGAGTGTCCTGATTGCAATAAACCAGCGTGCGTATCATGTAATGCTTCAAATGTCTTCAATTTTATGTATGAACACGTATACTGCAACTCCATTGGAAACCATAATTTTCGAAACCGTAATTCTGTTATGAGTACTTCATGTGGAAATTAATGAAACCCTAATTTCCGAAACTGAAAATCTAAATTTTCGAGACCCAAATACCTCATTAAGGAGACAATTTCAGAACACATATAAAATTATCCTAAAAGGTGCAAATATGACAAAAAAATTTCCAAAATGCCACGTGAAGAATTAGGTGGTGGGGCCATGACAAGTTGGCAACAAATCTTTCATGCTCTATTATTGATTAATAACACATGAATCGACAGTTAATGGATAGTACTCTACCCTTTTAATTGTTAGTTTTCTACAGTACACTTGTTGTAGTCATGTGGTATTAAACTTCCCACATTCCAAGTCACATGAAGTCATGAAACCCTAATTTTTAAAACCTTTCATGCTATTTTTTGTGACATAAACCCTTAATCTTTGAGATAATTTCAAATGATATAAAATTCTGTAAAAATTACACAATCAAGTTCACTGTGTAAGGAGTCCTGAAAAAAAATCATAATGTTTGGACCTGGTTTTCTATATTAAAAAAATCCTACAAACAATATACCTAAATGAATTTTTGGGAAAAATCAGACTGGATAAATTTTTGAAAAACATGCACAATCAAGTACACTGTGTTGAACAGTGAACTAATTTTCTATATTGAGAAATTCATCAAAAAAAAATATTTAAATGGATTTTTAAGAAAATTAGCGCTACAATGCTACAAGATGCACCGTCAGCTGCAAGAAGGCAACAACTTTTGTCTTCTGGGAGGGCAACACTTGTCGCCCTCGGGCAGTTGCTGTATTTTGATGGCGCAGTAGGTAACTTGTTGTGGTGTCGGAGTACAGCAGACGGACTCAAAGGGTTAAAAATAAAATTTTAATAATGAAAAGTTAGTTTAGGATTACGATGATCTAAAGAGCTAATAATATGCAGATTTCTGCTGCTTGCCAACGGCGTGGCCTCGCAGTTGCACATTGTGCCTCCAATCCAAGCAGGTATCAGGCATGCGAGCATGAAGGAAACCGACGAAATTTTACTATAGTTGGTCTGGTAAATCGACACGAGAGCTATTTTTCACTGAGTCAGGGTGCGAACGCCAAAAGCATCCAAAGCGTAGGTTTCAGGCTTTCAGCTCTGCCCACGTAAACAGAGGCCTACAAATACTACTCCTCGGCGTACGTCGCAAGGACATGGATGCCGGTCAAATCGTCCACGGAAACCCGGAAACCTACCCCATTCTCGATGACCCCGCCAGCGCAGTACTACTCTCTAAGTCTCGTAACATAGGTTTATTATCACGGGGAGCACAGTGATATATATTGGGTATTTTTATCAACCGATTGAATCAAAATGGAAGGGTTAGATCAAACGCTACAGCATATAAAAAATAGTATAATTCCTCCCGCGTGTTTTGATGCAGTATAAAATTTTCCGTTTGTGCGGATGTCGAGTACTGTTTATACAAACTAAAATCACTGTTTAAACAATAATATCTGGATTCATGGGAGCGTAGTTTCACCGTATAGATCCAGCAAAGAAAATGATGATGATTTATTGCATTCCCCCCTGATTTACCCCATAGCATATCGTGCAGACTAGGATTGTGTGATCTGTTTCTGTGGATATTGTGGGGATATGCTCATAATCTTAGGATGGTGTTACAATTGACAATGGTGTTGAGGGTTTACGGAAACATGTGTTTTCGACAAAAGTTCAGATGCTGTCAGGCAATAGGCGGTCAGACCGGCTAGGTCGACGGTTTGACCGGCCATTAAGTGGATTTGAGTTTGGAGCTGGGCAAAAAATAGATGGTGTAGGCAAGAGAGATGTTTCTTCTACGCTGGGTCTCATAATTATTGGAGTTTTAAGTTAAAAGTTCTACTCGTTTGAAATTTTCAGAGAGGTTTCGGATTACTAGAGAGAAAATTTGGCTAAGTCCTTTTGCTGGGCAGTCAGACCGGCCAGGGGTGGCTGTCTGACCGGTTTTGACTTGTTCGCCGGCCATCTTGGCGGCGATGATTGTAAGTTAGGTCAAGTTCATGGGTTTCAGTGCATATGTGTTGCAAGATGCATGTTTTGACTAACGTGGGTCAAGTTGCGAAGAACTTATTTCCAGAATTGATTTCATAGTCTATTATTGTGCATGAGGCTTGGAGGTCAACGACGGTCAGCGGCGAGGATGCCTTGTGAAGTCAGTGGACTCAGGCATGGCACAAAATGGACAAGGATGACCAAACGAGAAGTTCGGTGCGACGGGTTGTATCAAGAGGCGCGGGAGTCGGTGCAAGTGCTATGATGGTTTCAGTGGGAGCCAGATGGGAGAGACTTGACGACATGAAGACAGTCATTGATCAACCACACGTGGCGAAGCATGGGATTGCTTCATGAAGTTTCGACTCGGTCTTGGGAGAAGGATCGAGAAGGGGTATTTTGGTAACTTCACCAGAATACCGCATTGATGGCTTTTGGCCAAACAACGGCGCAAGATGACGCAAGGAGAAGTGGTTTAGGTCAAGAGAAGATGAAAAAGGTGCTTTGAAATGCGTGTGTGAGTAAAATCCATTTTTTGTTTGGGCTTAACGGATGCCCATTAGGGACATCCTTATAAAAGTTAGCCTCCACTATAAATAGGGGAAGGTGCTGGTTGTGCACTCCCAACCGTTGTATTGTAGAAACCCTAGTTTGTGTTTAAGGATAGGAAAGCGGAGAGGTTAGGTTTTCAGAGAGTTCGATTGATTGTGTGCTCAAGTATTGAGCCTTTGTCCTCCAGGATGGAGTGGTTGTAAACCAACATAAATCTCGAATCAATCCAAGCAAGATTCCTCTAGATGAGTCTCTTCTTGTTCTTACTATCTCTTTTGTGATTTTTGGGCTTTCTTTGATCCTTTAGTTTTCCTTGGGTTTCTGGCCTGGATCATGCTTGCTGTGACATGTGGGAATGCATCTAGTATCACCTTGATCATCTATTAGCGAGGATCTAATAATCCTCATTTTATCTTTTATCTATAATTCTTATTATGGGTAAATATGATGTCACATAGTCCCAGTACCCCTTATCTATAAGGAGAAGCCCAATAAGTGGTTGTAAGTTCTTCTACAATCACCCCACGATCGTAAGTCTTGCTACGACTATATCATGGTCGTAAGTCCTTCTCGACCACTACATAGTCGTAAGTCCTTCTCGATCGCTACACAGTCGTAAGTCCTTCTCTGTTGCTACACAGTCGTAAGTTCTTCTACGACCGGGTAAACTCGACCACCTTATAATCAAACCTACGGTAGTGGGTCCAATTGATTAAGGAATCGAGCGGTGCTGCGCACTATTATTCCGCTTATTAATGGTGTGTAATTACCCCATTATCTCTGGAAGATAATTGCGGGCGGCGTGAAGAAGCGGCGCCGGTAATTCTGCCATCATGCGCGTTCTTTGGATTAATTAGGCGCATCTCCGCGAGGACAAAGCGGCTACTTCTTCACGACTATATAAGGGCATCGATCGGAGAGATAGGGAGGAGGCGCGAACAAGAGCTAGTCAAGTAGGAACACAAGTGCTATTCTCTGTAATAGTCTTAGTCTTTTACTTGATCATCAAGAATACCATACACACGGATTAGGGTTATTATTCTCTCGGAGAAGGCTGAACTGTCTAAACATCCGTGTCAATCCACTCTGCGTGATCTCATCTCTAGGAGACCCCGAATCAAACAATCTTTACGTAAGATCGGTTCTAATACACCGCGGTTGGCGCCGTCCGTGGGGATCTTCGGTAATCTCTTGTCAACATACTCTCTTTTTCCAATCTCATGCAATCATGGCGGGAGAATGGAGCGAGGAGAAGCTGGTTTGACTTGGCGGTTCTGTGAGGCGTCGACATGGATGCGGTTTCGACTACTGGCCGAGTGATGCATCCGTGATGGTGATGTTGCCTCGGAGATTATTCTCGAGAAACCATCCCATTAATGGAGTTGAGGAGGATCCTTATCCCCACAACAATCGTCCAACGGAGGGCCAATTCCCTCAAAGGACAAGGGTCAATCAGGCCGGGACCGCTCCCGGGAGGACTCACAACACGAGAGTTTTTCTCCAAGTGTTCAAGTCCCTTAAGGCGGTCAGACTTGGTAAGTCAAGTTACAGGAGCCACCATTCGAGGACTCCACGGCATCTAGTGATCCTCTCTCGGGGTAACTCCGGAGAGGTGGGATCAAGCATGCTTTCTGCAAATTCGGCCGTCTCCCGCGGATCTCATTTGCGAGCGGAGGCGATTATAACCGGAGTTCCCCTACGGAGGATTACTCCAAGTCGCGAGATGGTGTCCCTCGAGCACTCCTCAAGCGGGAGGCCTCGGCGCAAGTGAGAATCATCAGCGGGAGGTCTTCGTCCTTCCCCAAATCGAGTCGACCTCATGGAGGCGAGATAAGAACACTCCCGAAGATCACACTGCGCCCCCTCGTGGTAATGGCAAGGGCACCACCGTTGGCGAGAGAACCAACACTCGATGAGCGAGAAATCCTCGACATTCTCGCACTCCACTAAGAAGGCCTCAAAGACACGATGAGGAGGATTTTGATGTCGTCGGAAGAAAGAAAATTGCGATCGAGAAGAACACGCTGGGCGCATTCAACATCGATCGGAGGAGGTACAAGAACTCCGGGACATCAGCGACTTGCTCGAGAATCGATCAAGAGCTTGCTCGAGCGCGAGTGCGATCTCTTTCTTTGAAGAGATTACGCAAAGACTTGACTGTGATGACAAGGCGGAGGTACCTCGCCGACAACATTCGGTGAGTCGTAGCAATCGACTTCCTCGGCTACGATCAATCGAATATTTCTCTCGTAGGAATCGACACGGCCATAAGTCGAATCGATCCCTATTGAGAGAAATACATTTCGATCGGTGAAGATCAAGAAGCCCCTCGGAGAGTGATCATTCACCACCGACAAAGAAATTCTAGCGGGTGGAGTGCGAGGTATTCCCTCGTAGAACTAAGACCTACTACGAGCAGTCGACTGTTCACAGGGTATCGTCGTATCGATCACTGGTGACATTAACCCTTCTTTCCTACAAAGAAGGCGTCAAGAAGTGATTCTGGGATCTGGGCATTTTCGCGACCTTGGCGATTCGTTGGCCACCTCATTTCGACCGGTGAACATGGAGAAATTTGATGGATCTCAAAATCCCATCAATTTCTTGAGATCTATCTAACAATTGTCCGGCGGCGGGAGGAGAGAGCATGTAATGGCGAATTACCTTCCGTGTGCTCGAAGGATCCGCTCGATCGTGGTTATTAAACCAACCACTCGAGTCGATCTACTCTTAGCAACACCTCTGTGATCTTCTCGGTGAATTTCCAAGGCACATACAACATACGGAAAGAAGGCGACTTGCCGGATAAAGCGAACAACAACGAGACTTTGCGTCAATTCATCAAGCGCTTTAGTCGGGTTCGTAACTCAATTCGGAAATTTACGATTCCTCTGTGATCGGGGCTTTTAAGCAAGAGTCAGTAGTAGAAGGATAACGGAGGACATTGCTGAATCCTCCCAACAACATTCTTAGAACTCTTGAGATGGCGATCGATATGCAAGCTTACGAGGCGGTCGAGTGGAACAACACTATCGATCGAGAAACATATACTCCTCGAGCGCGGTGAAGTTGGTAAGGATAAAAAGCAAAAAGTCAAGAAGAAAATAAAAGTCAAAAATCACAAACCGGTGGTTCCAAGGAGGTTACGGCGTGAAGATGGAGAGCCCCAAACCACCAAGTCGTACCACGATCAAGGCAAAGGTAAGCGCATACGATCGTAGGAGCGACAAACCAAGGTGGTGTCCTTTTCATAAAAGGAAGGACATGACCTCATAGCTGCTAGGAGTTTTCAAAAAAGCTCGAGGACTACTACAGCGACAAGCACCACTCCCTACTCTCGGCGGGTGGGACATACAGTGGCCAAAAGTCGTCGGATGATGAGGAGATGCCGTTCAAGATCCATAACATACCGTTGAGCACATCTACGGAGGATCATCGACATCGACTCCAAGCGACAACAAAAGCTGCGGGACGAGAGGTAAATTCTATACATACTCCTCTCGTCAATAAATTACGAAGTGGTGGAAGTTACCATCTCTTTTGAGAAGGATGATGCCCAATCACTCTGAGTCGATCAGTCGATATCCGATTGTGGTCGAACCCACCATCAACAAGCTGTCGGGTCAATCAGTGTTGGTTGATGGTGGCGATTCTTTGAACATATTATTTACTAATGCCACGGGCGAGATGCAAGTACCGGGACAAAGGTAAGGCGATGCGATATTCCTTTCATGGAATCGTCTGCAGGGTCTTGACCAAACCTATTGGCCAAGTTTCTCTTCCTTTAACATTTGGCTCACCAAGTAATTTGGAGACGAGAGAAAGTCTCCTTTGATGTGGTCGATTCGATCGGCATATAACGCCATACTCGGACGACCAACTTTGGCAAAATTCTTAATGGCTACTCATTACGGGTATCAATGTCTTAAGATGCGGGTCCCAAAGGTGATCACCATTCGATGTGACAAAAGATGGCGTATAGGCTGCGGCCGTCGATCCTCGAGATGGTTGGTCAAATACCAACTCGAGATGAAAGTCGACCGACTAGCAAGTCGAAGCCTAAAAATGCACCAAAGCGAGCGACCAAGTCAAAGAGGTTCCTCGGGGCGAAGAACCCTCGAAGGCTGTTCGCATCGGGAGACTTCCGACCCCAAATAGGAAGGCGCCCTCATTACCTTCCTCAGAGCTACGGATGTCTTTGCGTGGCAAGCATCAGACATGCGGAGTCCCGGGGAGGTGATCGAGCACGAGGCTAGCTTTACGGCACGATAAAGTACTGTAAAACAAAAATTACGGAGATTTGCCTGATCGGCGAGATGCTATTAAATCGAGTTGGATAAGCTACTTAAGCGGGCTTTATAAGAGAAGTCAACCACCAGTGGTTGGCTAACCTGTAATGGTCAAAAAGTCAAGCGGCAAATGGCGTATGTGCGTGGACTTTCTTGATCTTAATAAAGCTTGTCAAAAGATGATTTCCCTTTACCTCGTATCGATCGGTTTGGTTGATTCAAGCTGCGGTTGTGAGATATTAAGTTTTTAGATGCATATTACGGATACCACGGATCAATATGTGTTTAAGCGATGAAGAAAAGACCGCATTCATTACTCCATTTGGTACCTTTTGCTATGTCAAAATGCCATTTGGTCTAAAGAATGCGGTGCTTCTTTTCAACGCCTAATGCAATCGACTTTTCATCTCAATTAGGTAGAATTTGGAAGCCTATGTTGATGATCTAGTCGTAAAAGCATTAAGAGACTTAATCATATCAGCGACCTACAAGAAACATTCGACAACCTCGAAAGCACCGCTTAAAACTCAATCGAGAGAAGTGTGTGTTTGGAATTTCTTGGGAAAATTGCTTGGATTCCTAGTATCGAGCGAGGAATCGAAGCAAATCTGAAAAAATAAAAGCCATCCTCGGATCGTCCTCCAAACACAAAAAGGAAGTCGAAACTCACTTTGGGTGCATGGCGGCTTTAAGTCGTTTCATCGCGACGACTAGGAGAAAAGGACTACCTTTCTTTAAACTTCTCGGGAGACATGAAGGTTTTGAGTGGTCGAGCGAGGCAAGCAGCGCCTTTGAGGATGTCAAGAGGTATCTTTCAGTGCTCTGTTACGGTTTCTCCAAAGCGGAAGAGGCGCTCTTAATTTACCTAGTTGCCACGCCACGAGCGACAAGCGCGATCTAGTCGTAGAGCGTGGCGTACAACGGCCGGTTTACTCGTTAGCGAAGTTTTACGGGCCTAAGGGCGTTACCCTCGGTCAAAAACTTCTATATGCCCTCCTCATGTCTTGAGAAGCTGCGGCATTATTTTGAGCGCACAAAATAGGCATGTCGTCGAGTTTCCTTTAGGAGCAATCCTCCATAATAAGGAAGCAATGGGGCGCATGGCAAAATGGTCGATCGAACTTGGGAGTTCGACCTCCATTCGTGTCGACGGCCATAAAATCCCGATCTTGGCGGACTTTGTCGCGAATGGACAAATCTGAACACATTCGGGATCCCGATCTGATTCCCGACCGATGGATGATGTACTGACGGGTCACTTACTTTAAGTGGCTCGAAATTGAGAGTAGTCTGGTATCTCCTCTGGAGAAACCTTAAAGTATGCCATACAATTAAACTTTGGGCCACTAACAATGTGGCGATCGAAGGTTTGCTAGGCGGCATACAGTGCAAAGCACTCTCAATTAAATCGACTACTCGTGAGAGAGACTCTCAACTAGTCGTGAATCAAATCGGAAAGAGTACGGTGCTCTAACTCAACAATGGCTCGGTACTTATCGAATCGTAAGCTAGAAAAACATTTTTAGGTTTGAGGTACAATTTATCCCTCGAAAGGATAATTTCCTCATGAGACCAACTTGCTCGGATGGCTTCTTCCGATCCACGGTACCAAAGGAGTTTTCTTGGAGCAACTCCAAAAACCGTCTCAGTCGAAGAACCGAAACACCTCCTCTTGAGATGGCCTCATTAGATTACGAGGATACGGATGACTCCCATCTCGAGTATCTTTACAAGGGTTCCGTGCGAAGATGATCTTGAAGCGGTCGATTATCGAAAAGCCAAAATGTATACTTTGGTTGAAGGAGTCCTCTATAAGCGAGGAACCCAAGGGATACTCATGCGATGCATTCCATAAAGCGAAGGAATAACACTCCTTCACGATATACGGTGGCATCGTGGGGCGCATGCTTCCTCTGAGAACATTGGTTGGTAAAGCCTTTCGACAAGGTTTTCTTGGCCTCTGACCACATGCGATGCTATGGAGGTGGTTAAAAAGTGTGTCGATGCCAATTCCATGGTGAGCGGATACACCAACCGGCTCAAGCATTACAAACAATACCTCTTTCTTGGCCTTTTGCGACACAGGGGCTTGATATCCTAGGACCGTTTCCCAAAGCTCGGGAGGTTTGAATTCCTTTTGTGGCTATTGACACGTTCACAAAATGGATCGAAGTGAACACATGCTTGGGATAACAGCGAGCGACAAAAGGTTCATGATGAGAAGCGTAATTAGTCGATTTGGAGTTAAGTCGGATAATTACGAACAATGGTAAACAATTCGCAAGTGCAAAATTTGAGAATTTTGCGGCGAGTTGAGTACCAAGCTATGCTATGCTACATTGCACATCCCCAAAGCAATGGGGCGGTCGAGCGTGCAAGCGGCCAAATAATGCGAGAATTAAAACTCGAGTCTTGACCCGACTTGTTAGCGCTCGGGGCTTGGGTACAAAATTACCCTCCATATTATGGGCGGTTAAATGCGACCACGATCGAACAACGGGAGAAACACCATTTTCTAGTTTTGGGCGAAGCCATGCTTCCTCGGAGCTAAAATGCGGTCGACACGAGTTGAAACCTTCAACAACTCGGACCGGGAACAACCGGCGGATGACATTAACCTACTCGAAGAGAGAGAAACCTAGCCTTAATCCGTTCGGCGGTCTACCAACAAGCCTGCGCGAATACTATAATCGTAGGTCAACCTCGCGACCTTCTTTGTAGGTGACTTAGTATTGAGCTCGCCAATCCAAGTCTAATCGGAATAAACTTTCCCTAAATGGGAAGGTCCTTACGATGGTCGAAGTAACTTCGGCGAGTCGATCGACTAGCAATGGAAGATGGGCGAGTTCTCTCAAACTCTTGGAACATCGACCGATTCATAAATTCTATGTGTGACGGTTTCTCGAGCAATAAAAGTCGAGTTCTTTCTACCTCTTTTGCCTTATTTTTGAGTAGTGCTTTTTAATCTTTCGACTATGATATGAAAACACCCGAGTTTTCTTTACTTGGCGCGGCGAAAGCGTCATCAGGTGAAACTTCTCCTCTCTGCATGTGGTTACGCCCACTAGAAGGAATTTCCTAGCATCGACTCGTTACTCATTTTTACGCCAATACAAAGAGCTCGGGTTTTATCTAGTCGTAATGTTCTCAAAGCCAACTCTCTCAATCTTAGTCTATTTTTGATAAATTCAAAAAATATTCTAAGTAGAGTGCACTTTCTTACATTTGTTCGACCACCTTTGGTGTACTCGATTTGTTTTAAGCTGGTGAAGGAAGAGACACACCTAGTCGAAGTCTTTCCTCTCTGCATGTGGTCACCCCACTAGAAGGAAACTTCCTAGTGTCGCTCGATCTCCTACTTTTGCTCTTGGAAAAGACTTATCGAAGTCCACCAAAAAGGACGAGCGAATGACTAAAGTACTCTAAGGCGTTTGTTTAACTCAAGTTCTTTGTTCTTGGTTTGATTAAACTAGTCGGAGATGGGAACATCACCTAGTCGAAGCCTTTCCTCTCTGCGTGGTCACGCCCACTAGAAGGAACTTCCTAGTGTCAGTCGTTTCTACTCTTTTAGACCGATTGCTTGACAAGCGTAACAAAAGCTATAAGTTAAATAAACCTCTCTTTGTTTTGAAACCCCATTTTAAACACTATTTATTTAGATTGTCTAAACAATCTAAGCAAATAGTCGAGGGCTAGGATAAAGTTATTAATTTGACTTCAATTCTTAGTCTTTCATTCGTTTATTATCTTTTGAGTTACTAACTACTCGACAAGATGATTTTGAGAAATGAGGCGGATCATATATTACTCATCAACAAAATTATGCGCCTTACAAGGTAGTTACAAGATTACTACGAAGGGGAGAGCCTAGTTGCATTTCCTCATACCTTTTTATAATGTTGCATTTCCTCAATCAGACGACTTGCCTCGATTCGGAGACGATCGAAGTCGGCTTCGATTGGTTTAACATTAAGGCGGGGTCTTGAGCTTTAAGTTTAAGCAAAGCGTAACTTCTGCGACTTATTGCTTCCCTTATTGATTGACAGATTAGTCTTGAGTGGTCACCATTTCTTGCAATTTTCGACTTGTTCCCCAATGGTACTTGTGTGGCGGCTATGGTATCTTCTCGAGGAGTTTTCCCTCGAATGTAGCTCACTAAGCACATTGTTCGGAGAGTGATGTTGCCTTGAAGACTAGTCTTCATCGACTCCATCTCTGTTGGGTACAAGTCGAAGCCTCATGAAGCTTCTTGTTTCGACCACTTGTTACGAAAAGAATAATATCGGTCAAACAAAAATATACTTCTAGAGGAAGATAACACAAAGATAATTATAGGTAAAGCTTTTCTTACCTACTAATTGAGAATCAATTTCTTGACCTCTTCTCGATGGGAAGCAATAGTTTGACATGCTTTTGCTCCCATGCTCGATGTCCTCTGCATTCATCTTAGCAATGCGGACGGACTCATTGCGATTAAGGTCTTTGCTTGGATTTGACCTCGAGGCTTCTCAATTGGGCGACAATTTACGAACAAGAAATTGGCATTAGAAAAGGAAAATACTCAAAAGGATAGCGGTAAGATTTACTTACATTGTCGAGTTCTAAAACCCTCGAGTTCTTGATCCTTATTCGCGTGTCTGGAAAACTCTGAATGACCAAAGCTTTTTCTTGAACTTGATGCAGAGCTTCGCATCTCTTTTCTTTATCTGGAGAAGAAAGGAGAGTCGGGTAAAGGTTAAAGATCAAAAGCGTCTTAAGTTGAGAACTTCTTGTTTATTTTTTCTGCAATCTTTTAGATCGAGAGCAGTCTCTCGAAGTCTATCAGGAGGACTAATACTTCGTTCCTTAGCCTCCTCGACTCTTCTTTTTCATAGTCGGTGAGTCGATTAAGGTCTTCGTATCCTTGTTTAACCTACAAAGAGCGAGGCGAAGATAAACATCATTAGAATGGTTGTAAGTACTTCTACAACTACCGACCTAGTCGTAAGTTTTTCTCGACTACGATATGGTTGTAAGTCTTTCTCGACCACTACACAGTTGTAAGTAGTCGTAAGCTTTTTACGACTAGTACTTTGTCATGAGTTTCTTCCATGACTATTCTCGTAAAACATTATCACAGTATTTAAGTCAAAAACAACTATGAATGATAAGTGACTTACCACCTCTCGCCTCTGCTGCGAGTAGTTCTTTCTCTGTCTTAGCTCTAAAAGTTGTCGATGATACTCACAGACAACGACAATTTGCTCGAGCTTTACGCAAAAGAAAAGCAGTGAGAAGAGAAGGAAAGCCACATATATAAGTATTTTGAAGATACTTACATTCATAGTCGTCCTAGCAAACATTGAATATACAAGGTCAGGGTTTTGCGACTTATCTATCCTCGCGACCTTGTCCCACCACACCTTCTCAAGCGCTCGTTATCAAAAGTATTCTCCGTATTGGGAATATCTTTGGGATGGGGACTCGGTCACGAGATCTGTGCGAAGACCCTCTGACGGAGGCGGGCCCAAAGAAGTCACCACGAAGTTGAAATTTTCTCATACGGTTACGTGATTTCTCTTTGGGTAGGGAAGAGCGCCTCCTCGATTTCCTTCCCAGGCGGTGCGTGGTGGTCACCACCTTGACGAGAGGCTTCCACAGTGCCTCTGTTGTTTCTCGACCTCGATGGTCGTGGCGGCCACCTCAACGATGCGACCGCTACTTCAAGAGTCGTGAATTCGACCTCGGCGGATGTGGAAGTCACTCAGGAGTCTCGACTTCATCGGCCACAGGGCCAAGGGTGATGCTTGACCACCTCCATTGATACCTCTCCGATGAATGAAGGGATAGCAATGGACTTCTCGTGAAGCATTCGGAAATTTGAAGAGTCGGTGAAATAAAGAAAAGCAAATCGGGTTGTGAAAAGAAAAAGGTAAATGTCGTTCTTACACTTTAGTACATTTCACATACCTCTGCACCTGGTCTTAACCGGGAATTTTGGAGCAATCCTCCCTACGGAGGACCTCTTCTTCTCCACGACCACGTGCGGTGAGGTTCAATAATTGGCCCGGCTACGACCACGTGCGGTCGTAGAGTTTGAAACGAGGATCGGGGCTCTGGTTTCTGATCCTCGGATGGGCGAGATCGGTCTCGACCATTCGAGCGACAACGCCCTCGATTGCGAGTTGTCTTGATCGACATCGTCCTTCATAAAGACATAAAATCTTTCGGTTCTCCCTTTCGGTTGCTTAATAAAACTAGGAGTGGCACCATTGCGAAAGATTAGTGTCATAATAGAAGGTACCTTAGCCTTGCGAGTTTTGCGCTTAAGAGGTTCATTGCTTCAACCTCCTCGGCCGGCGAGTGCGGCCTCGGCGGATACAACTACGGTGCCGCGCGAGGCTTTGTAGAAGTGCGGTCGAAAGACGAGCTCGAGCTTACTCCCCCTTATCGGCCAGATTTTACAAGTCGGCGTCTCTTGAGGAGGCCGAGGCCTTTGTCTTCGACAACCCGGCGCCAATAATCATCGAGCGACTTCTTCGTCGTCTGGCGATTTTCCATGCCTACTTTACGTAAAGCAAAGCGAGAAAAGAAGAATCACTAATTAGTCGTAAGTTTTTCTCGACTAGTACCAAGTCGTAAGTTTTTCTCGACTTTTTCTTGATCGTAAGATATTCTCGATCACCATTAGTCGTAAGTATCTTCTCGACTATAAAGTCCTAAAGAAAAAATCAGATTTTTGATTACCTTTAGGCGCTCTATCCTTTCATCTGCGGACAAAGCCGCAATGACTTGAGAACCGCCCCTCGGGTGGCGGGGACTTCTCACGAGATGAGTCGACTCTGGAGTCAACCTCGGCTGTGAAAGATCTGTATAAAGCAGATAAAAATATTAGACAAGGTTGAGAAAGACCAAGCGGAGAGCTAAGTCGACAATTGCTTACCCTCCTCGTAGTCTCGGTGGGGTCTCCTCTCCCAGTACCTCCACATAGGAGATGCTCGTTTCTTGAGAGGACTAATTAGGCGTGTGATGAAATCCTTCACCACATGCCATCCGGTCGACCCTTCTTCCTTCAAGTCCTTAATAGCTTGAATATAAGGGCTAATCCATTTGATATCTTGAGGTTGAGTCCATGAAGATTTCTTTTCAGCGACCTTCCCGAAAGAAAGGTGTCTTGAGTGACCTTCGGTAGAACCACCTCTTCCTCGGCCCGACCCACGAAGGCCGGGTGAAACTCTGAATGTACTCCTTGACTTGAGTCGTGGAGCTTGAGACCATGACTTCGGCGATTCGGTTTGTCGAGCCATCCCATAATAATATTGAAGCGGCTCGAGATCATGGAATCCCAGTGCGCCTCGCCTGAGATACGAACACACTCAACATGGTAATGGAATTGGGACCTAAGTTCACGGTTCCACCCCAAAGTGTTCGAGTACTCTTTAAGAAAGGGGTGGGCGAGCAATCGAAGGCCGCACTCTGTCGCTTGGAAGGCGAGTTTGCCCATTTTCCCCGATGGCGATCTTTGCCCGATGGCGGAATCCACTTCACGAGCCTTCTCGGAATCTTCCGGCATCGACCAAGATCTTGATCTTAGCGCATCCATCTCGATTCCTCCCATTCGAAACTCTCTTGGCCATTTAAACTCGAAGCAAGAAGTTTTTAATTGGGTTAGCGGAGAGAAGATGAAACCTAGTCGAGGATGGAGAAAGCAAGAGCTCGAAGAACAGTGAGTGATTTGGGGAAAAGTAAAAATCCAAGTCTACCTCTGGTAAGTTTTATAACCACGATCTCGTAGCCGGAAGCCGTCTCGGCTATAGGTCTATGATAGATGGTTGTGCAGCCGGGAACAGCTTCATCGGACAAGTCTATGAGGCGGTTGCAATTCCCGGATGGTCAGTTCGAGAAAAAATAGGTGCGTATTGTCACCTCAAGCAAAATTACATTCTTGACCAAGTCTTTCTAGTCGAAGGAAGTATCAATCGGAAGAGTTTTTCTCGATTCCCCTACTCGACCACCGGGCGGTCGTAGGGGTTTTATGACTTTTGATAGTCGTAAGCAACCTTCTGACCAAGCAAATTTCTGGTCAAGCGGCACTCAAATGTCGAAGAGTTTTCCTTGACTATCATTCTCGACATTCTCATGGTCGTAAGTCCATTCTGAAACCTTTACCAAGTAAGTTATTTTCACTTGAAGGTGGGGGCTAGATGGCGAGGATCTAATAATCCTCATTTTATCTTTTATCTATAATTCTTATTATGGGTAAATATGATGTCACATAGTCCCAGTACCCCTTATCTATAAGGGAGAAGCCCAATAAGTGGTTGTAAGTTCTTCTACAATCACCCCCATATCGTAAGTCTTGCTACGACTATATCATGGTCGTAAGTCCTTCTCGACCACTACATAGTCGTAAGTCCTTCTCATTGCTACACAGTAAATAAGTCCTTTTACATTGCTACACAGTCGTAAGTTCTTCTCGACCGGGTAAACTCGACCACCTTATAATCAAACCTACGGTAGTGGGTCCAATTGATTAAGGAATCGAGCGGTGCGCACGCACTATTATTCCGCTTATTAATGGTGTGTAATTACCCCATTATCTACGGAAGATAATTGCGGACGGCGTGAAGAAGCGGCGCGGTAATTCTGCCATCATGCGCGTTCTTTGGATTAATTAGGCGCATCTCCGCGAGACAAAGCGGCTACTTCTTCACGACTATATAAGGGCATCAATCGGAGGATAGATAGGGGAGAGCGAACAAGAGCTAGTCAAGTAGGAACACAAGTGCTATTCTCTGTAATAGTCTTAGTCTTTTACTTGATCATCAAGAATACCATACACACGGGATTAGGGTTATTATTCTCTCGGAGAAGGCTGAACTGTCTAAACATCCGTGTCAATCCACTCTGCGTGATCTCATCTCTAGGAGACCCCGAATCAAACAATCTTTACGTAAGATCGGTTCTAATACAACCACCCCAAGCCGCACAAATTTCCACGCGCCCACGACCACCTCACAGCCGCCACTCGCCGCCACCCCGAAGTCACACCGCTTCGGCCGCCCGCCCGCACGCCATGAACTCGGCCCCGTACGGCCTCTGCCGCGCCACGCACCACCACGTGCCACTGTGCCATGGTTGCACTATCGTGAGCCGCCCATACATTAGCATGCACGCCAGCGCCTCGTGTTCAGACTCGCCATTTGCCAGAGCACCACTGGCCCAAGTCGCTGCAGCCTGCAGTGTGATGCCGGCCATGTTGCACCTCAACGCCCATGTGTGCCGCCCGTGCTCCCGCAAACGCCGCCACCATTTGTCCGCGCCCGTGTTGGAAAGAATTTTTTTGAAAGTATGCAAAATTTTCTTAGAGCTGAAATTTTGCAAATAAACCCTCGAAGTTATGAAAATTATGAGGAAATATTTCTGGAAAGAAATTCTTGCACAATAACCACTCAAAAATTGAAAAAAAATGCAAAAATTTATTAAAATTGAAAATTCACGATTTAGCCCTTGAATATTGCAGAATTCAATGAAAATTCATATTCCAGCAGAAAAGTGCCTCGAGAATTCAATTTTTGAATTATTTTGAGTATTTGAAGCTTGTTTGATTTTGTTATTATTATCTATATGAAATTTATATATTGTATTTACTGTTTTGATTATCTGTTGTTGTTTATATCTCTGAAAATAGCAGCAAATCCTGATAAATGCATAGACAAATAACAGCAAATCAGCTCGAAGAGTACTATGAGATTTTTGTAATTATTTTATGCAAATTACCATCATTAATCTTATGAACTTTTTGTGCAAATATGTGGATGACTGCCATCTCGAACCAGAATTTTGAAAGAGCTAGTCTAGCATGGCCAGAATTTGTATAAAATTTGTACCAGTCTTCAACTCTGTGGTAAGGTAATCACGGATGAGTAGAAGTTTGAGAAGACTCTCTCTACCGTTCACTTGAATGCAGTACAATCCGCACGCAAATATCATCAAGATGGCTACAATGAGTATGCCGAATTGCTTGACATTATGGAAGTTACGGAAGCTCAAGATGATGTTCTAAAAAGAACTAAATCTCACCGCCGCCTAGTAGCAATGTTGGCCATGAAGCCAATGCTAGTAGTTACAAGATGAGGAAGCCTCTCACGAAGGAGAGGGGCAAGAAGGGTATGGTAGAGGGTTACAATGCGTTATTGATACTTTCCAGTCTAACAAGATGGGCACAGGATAGCATGAGGCACAACTCGCCCTTGCAGGCACAGAGGGTACACAATCATTAGTTGCACTCATGGATGCGGACAGCCTAATAGCATTCCCCATCATCCCTCCTTTGTATATCGCAGTGACCGTAGCCGTAGTTGCCCAAGAGGATAAGTTTCTACATACTTCACTGATTCGATCTAGTGCACGCATTGCACTTAGATCTTTTACAGTCACTTACAATTTGTGATTGTGATGGAACTTTGAATAATGGTTGTAAGCTCTAGGATAGCAAAGCATTAAATTCTTATGATGTGTCATGCAAGGCTTAATTTTACCCGTATTTGTAATATCAAGTTATGTTCTATTTTGGAGTATTTTATTTATATGTGGATTGTTTTCTACCTCACATTAATAAATCCTTTATATCAGAATGCGTGTGGCGCCCTATGAAGGAAGTGTGTTTAGCAGACAGCGGCACAATGAATACCACCTTGAGATAGACGAAATTTTTCAGTCGACCAGCAAGAATACAGGTAGTCTTGCGACAATCGTGGGCAATGATACTTGTATAATAGGCTCTGGAAGGACCACAATTATAGTCTCGATGGGCACAACTTTGGTCATTAAAGAAGCCTTATTGTACCCAGAATTGACTAGAACTCTCAAGAATGTTCGCGCTAACGGTTTCCACGTAGAGACTGAAGAAGAGTATAGTAGGGAATACCTGCTTATTACAAAGCGTGAAGAAAGTGGAAAAGGGTATTAGAACAGCTTCTTCATATAAAACTAGGATATACAACATTAATATTAAGGTACCATACTGCTCTGAAAACCATATTTAGAATCTCTGAACTTTTCTATCTCTAGCATGATAGATTATGTCGCCCAGGTCTTAGGATGATGAGAAAGATAATTAGGAATTCACACGACATAATATCAATGTAAAGTATTTTCTGAATTAAAAAGATTTTATGTGCCCCGCATGTACCATCGGGAAATTAATTACTAGACCTTCTGCTCTGAAAGTAAAGGATGAAATCACTGCATTCCTAGACTATATCTAGGGAGACTTTTGCGGTCCCACATAGCCCCTCACAGGGTCATTTAGGTATTTTATGGTGATCATCAATACTTTCTCGAAATGGTCGCACGTATGTTCATTGTCGACGAGAAACCACACTTTTTCAAAGCTAATCTCGCATAAAATTAAAATTAAGAAAAAATTTCTCTAGTCGTCATGTGAAGTCCATCATAATGGACAACGTCGAAGAATTTATTTCGAATCCATTTGATGATTATTGCATGAAAATGAGATTTAAAGTTGAACATTTCGTACCGCATGTCCACACCTAGAATGGACAAGCATATTTTCTAGAATTATAATTTACCAACAACATATTGGGGACACGCAGTCCTGCACGCACCAACTCTCATCAAATGTAGACAATCGGCAAATAACATCCATTCACTTATACAACTAGCGCAATGGTCAGCCCTAAAAATAACACCACCACAGCGAACAGCATTGGACCCCACGACTAGAGATTTGGTTATGAGACTGCATTCATAATCAGATATTTGGACCCCCCATGGCTGGAGATTAGTATTCAGCCTGCTTCGCTGATAGCATATTTGATAAGGATTGTTTCCTGTCATTAGGGGGAGGAAATAAACCCCTTGATGAAAAATATCAGGAAATAACGTGGCAAGCCATGAGAAATCTACGGACATGACCCGCACATCGGTGAAGCAAATAAAGAAGTCCAGAATCTAATTGAAGTCTAGAAGACAATTGAAGTCCAGAAGATAAGGGAAGTCCAGAAGATAATTGAAGTCCAGAATACAATTGAAATTTAGAAGATAATTGATTCGCATGAATTAGCGAATCACACTACTACAAAACATGCTATAGAAAACGCCTCATCACAGATGGTTCTTTTGGAACCGTCTATGATAAAATAATCACAAACGGTTCTCTTGGAACCTTTGGTATGGACCTATCACAGACGGTTCATGATACGAACTGTCTGTGAAGTATCATAGGCGGTTCTTCTTAAGAACCGTTTATGATACTTCACAGACGGTTTATGTGAACCGTATGTGATAAGCATCTCATCACAGACGGTTCTTAATACAAACCGTCTGTGATAAGTATCTCATCACAGACGGTTTGTATTAAGAACCGTTTGTGATTTTACCATGGCAGCCAATACTCTGCCGTGGTAGGATTTGGGTAGCCAATCATCTGCCGCGGCACACAATCCTCTGTGCGGCAGCCAATCCTCTACCGCGGCACACAATTGATGGGCAGAGGATTGGCTACCACAGCAGAGGATTGTGTGACGCGGCAGAGGAGGAGTGTGTGCTACGGCAGAGGATTGGCTGCTCAAATCCTACCACGGCAGAGTATTGGCTACCATGGTAAAATCGTCTGTGATATGTCATCATAGACGATTTTTGTATAAAATCGTCTATCATACTTTTGTTTTGTTGGGAGGGAAAACAAAAATTTGCACTTAATGGGCGGGCTGCCAAAATCTCTTTATATTAACAGAGTCATCCATCTACTCCTTTGCCATCTCCACCTCCTCCTCTGCCGTTTCTCCTCTGTCATCTCCGTCTCGCGCTGGTCTTGCGCTCTGGCCTCCCCTGAGCTCGTTGCCCGCGACGTCCTCCACCTCGCCCCAGCCTCGTCGTCGCCGGCCTCCCACGACCTCGTCGCCCCCGGCCTCCTCCACTTCGTCGCCCCGTCCTCCCCTAAACTCGTCGCCGCGTCCTCCTCCACCTCGCCCCGACCTCGTCGTCGTCGGCCTCCCACGACCTCGTCTCCCCAACCTCCCACGACCTCACTCTCTCTACTCCCCCTTTTGCTCTGTGATGTGGATTACTACTGTGATGTGTTAGTGCTCTGTGAATGGATTAAGTTGATGCTATTGTGATGTGGGTGATGCTGTGTTGTTTTTAGTGCTCTGTGAATGAATTGAGCTGATGCTACTGTGATGCTATGGTTATTGTGGGAAAGCTAACAAAAGTTCAATCCGAAAATCCATATCAGATTCATTCGTGAGGCTCGGGAGGCTCCAGACGAAGTGAAAACCCGTTTTTGTTTTTTTTGCAATAGAAAAAGCTATCACAGGTTGTTTAACAAGGTTCGTGATTGACTATCACGATGCGAGAAAATGGACTATCACAGACGGTTCTATTCATGAACCGTATGTGATAGTAAATATCACAGACGGTTCGTGAATAGAACCGTCTGTGATAACCTTTTTCACAAACGGTTCAAAATCCGTCTGTGATGACGTCATGTCATCACAGACATAAATTTAGACGGTTCAAAAACCGTCTGTGATGATGGTTTAGAACCGTATGTGATGAGGTTTTGTGTAGTAGTTTCAACTGGCAGACCACTTTAGTGATACGAAGAGCGTGACTAAGTCGCATGTGCTTGCACGCAATGCACTGGAAATAGTTGAAATATCGATGAAGTTATCCCTAATCCCATCCTAAGGTCTCAGAAAGGACGAGAACTCTGGCCCCTCGAATCCGAAGTAACTGAGGATGCCTAGTGAAAAAGGTTAAGAAGGAGTTGACACAGCCGATCAACGAAGTTCCGAGAACCAGAAGGGGAGCCGGTTGAGACCGTCCACCAGTATGGAACCTTCATAAAAGGCATACCGGATTTGAACATTCCCACGAAGGGAGATATCAGCATGGATGTGTGCGCACAAATCAGAGCTGAAAAACTAAAGGGACTTGCCCCGTAATTGGAAGCAGCGGTGAGCAAGTAGAAACATTAGACGAATCGCCCTATGAAAAAATAGTTATAAACCATGTGACCACGGGAGAATCTATGAGTAAGACAACAGCCATTGTCGACATTGATTTTGCAAAGAAAATTACCACAATCATTGATCCTAATCCAGAGCTTGCATCGCTCGTTAAATATAAGAAAAGATCAGATTGGAAAGATTGAAAGAAGGAAATATGAAAAAAAAATTATTATCTCTGAATAAAAGAAAATTGTTTGGGCATCTAATCTATACGCCTCCCCATGTGCATCCCGTAGGGCATAAGTGGGTATTTGTTCGAAAGAGAAATGAAAATAAGCAAGCCTCGTTCATTACTACAGAGATGGTCATCACAGACAGCTCCAAACTGTCATCACGAGATAGTTTTTGAATCGTCTAAATCTATGTGTTTGTTATAACAGGCAGTTATCACGGACGATTTTTAGCTATCTTTGAAAAGTCACAACACAGACTGTCTGTGATATGTGGTATATCACCGATGCTTATTTGTTGAAACCATCTATAAAGGCATACTATCATCGATGATTTTTACCAAAAATAGTCTGTGATATGTGGGATATCACAGACGGTTATTTGTTGAAACCGTCTACGAAGGCTTACATTCACATACGGTTTCCACCAAAAACCGTCTGTCATACATAGGATATCGCAGATGGTTTTTGATAGTAGCCGTCTGTGATATGCGACATATCACAGATGGTTGTTGGGGGTAGTGGTCTGTGATTGGATGCATATTACAGAAATGTGCTAGTAGTAGTCGTCTGTGATTTGATAGGTATCACAGACAGTTGTTAATAGTAGTTGTCTGTGATTGTATAGATATGATAGACGGTTAGTAAAAATAATTGTATGTGATGGTTGTTCTATACCTAAATATTTTGGTTTTTCGACTTGTCTCAGGTAATGCTAGCCATGCCCTCTTAAAACAAGCAAGCATAAAACAAATATATCATAATTGATTTAATATAGAACAACTCAAATTGATTTACAGACAAATATCAATTACAAAGTGATTTGATTATAACTCAAAGTGAATTACAATAAATCAGTGTCGCTGGGGTGAAACTCTCCATTCTGTTTAATGATCTCTTGCATGATGAAGGCGGCGAGTAGTCCTCGAACGTTCCCGAGTAAGTCCAGTTGGATGGCACTTTCATGTATTTTCATGCCCTGTCGCTAGCAAGAGTACAGTAGTAAGCATATATATATTTAAATTCACAATTGCGAAATAATTATTGCGAGATTGACAGACAAACCTCTGGATCCTTCGTCTTAGCCCTCGTGATTTCAGCATATGACGACAAACGTAAAATGCACATACGTTGCCTTGTTGTAGTTGCTGGTGGCACTGCAAAAATAGAAGTATGATATAGGATATATGTATAGTCAGTTCAAGAGACTAGGTTACGAAGTGTGATACAGGGTTATTGTGCTATAGTGGGTACCAGAAATCGTGTCATGTGTCGCAGTGTGGCGCCCGGTTCCTATGTGTCCCTCCATCGGCAACATAGGCGCTAAACGACCTACGTGATTCCAAAAAGTTATCCTCACATATTTCAAACGAAGGAAAACTACAATAGAATTACGTATGGAGGAAATGAGCATACCTGTCGAGTACTTTTCGCACAAGGGTGAAGTCATGGTTCTTATTGACTTGGGAATCAAGGTATATTACCTTGTTCCACTTGGGTAAAATGACTAAAAGGATCCAGTGCCAACTACTCATGTATGTTGCGTAAGTTATTAAACCTAAGTTCATGTTGCGTATATAGAACAAATGAAATTTGTATAGCAAGTAGTGAAGCGCTTACCCCTGGTTGTAAGGCACTAGTATGTAGTCCTTGTCGTAGTGAGTAAGCAATCCCTTCGTTATGTACTTCTCAACGTAGGTTGCGTCTTCGATGATGCATTGCTCAGAGATCAAATGTGGGTCAAGGAAACCCATCGGTTGTCGTGATCGCCGGGCTTGTTGCATCATGTATCTATACATAAGCAATGAGTTATGGCATTTATCGGTATTGTGTTAATGTAGAATTTGATTGTACACACTTACAGTGTAAAATATCGTAGAAGTGAGGCGTCGAGGGCGTCGAGGTTGAATAGATCAAATAATTCTTTGAAGCCCATGACGAAGTAGCTCAGCTTGTGGTGGAAATAGTTGTCCGTGTAGCTGACAGTGAATTCAATAGGCCGGTCTTCCCTCGCCTCGCCGGTCTGCCGCATGTATCTAGCATGCAAACTCTGGCAAGCTAAACCAATGTGGCGTAATATTGTGTCGGAAACCAATGCCATTCCGAGGGAGAAAGTCACGGGCTTGTGAGGCACTTTAACCTTCTTCTATTTGGCCTTAGCGCCTCACGTGCTATTTATCTTCCTGGAAGATGACTCGACATGCTTTTCTTGTTTCTTCGGCGTTGTCTCCACGAGCGTCGTCTCCACGGTATGGGATACGGAGGCCTTCTGACGCAGGGGTTGAGGTGGAGTCATCGAGGCATGGTCGTGTGGAGATCGCGGCACTACAGGGTCTAGGGCGATGTTCCTCTTGGGCCACTAGACAAAAGTGTACAAGGTATCCCTTAGTGTTATGATGTCTTCGTTCGGACATTTATCCAGAGGGACGACCATGAAAGTACCATGTACCATGCCCACCTGGACCTTGACGTAACCCTGCACCAGCTGGGCACCGTGCACCACTATCCCTTCCTAGCATGGAAACACCACCCCTCCCGCCCAGCCTCAACAGAAATGGACCCAACCAGCCTCACTTGGAGCCTGCAGGGCGTGGGCACCTACAAAATGATACACAATTAGCTAAGGCGTCATATAGGTCTATCTTTGGAGTATTCCAGAGATGTACATTACCTGAACGAGGTCGATAGGAAATTGGGCGTCGCCAAGTTCAGAAAGTGCATATGTGGATGCTCTGTGATAAGCTTGCTCTTGAAGGTCTTCCAAGCGTGTCCCATCGCGAGGAACGCCTACCATCGCACTTGTTTGTGGAATTCAGGTGGGATCTCGAACGACGTTGTAATTTTAGTCCACAACTGCGCTTTCTCTATGGCCGTCACATCCTTCCATTTCTATGTGGTGATGGGGACCCATTCCCTTACAAGTATACCGCAGGTGGTCGGGGATTGCTGCCGCTACTTTCTTGGGAAGCAGAGGACCCTAGAGGTACTGATGGTCGTGATGGTCATTCGGCCCACAAGCATTTTTGATATTCCTTTAGCATGTCGCTTAGGTACCACTTTGCTCAGAGATCCAGACGAATTCAGTGATGTCGATGAAGGTGGCGAAGACGGTGCAGATGCCATCTCGCTTACTTGCTATATCGCAAGATTAGCAAATAAGCATTGCATCAATATATGATATTACTGCAAGATCAACAATTCAGTACTGTATCAATCATGATAAAATGCTCAAAAGATAGAACAGTCTGTGATAAGCTCTATGGTCGTAAGCATATCAGAGTCGGTTCTATTCCAGAACCGTCTGCGATAAGAGAGCATATCATATACAATTATATTTAAGAACCGTATGTGATAGAAAAGCTACGACCACCACCTGGTCATAAGCATATCACAGACGGTTCTATTCCAGGACTATCTGCGATAAGTGAGCATATCACAGACGGTTATATTTAAGAACTGTGTGTGATAAGTATCATAGACAGTTCTATTATGGAATCGTCTGTGATGCTCGGTGTGGAAATTTTTGGATGCGTGCGCGGGAGGTGAAATATTTTGGCACCTTAGTAATCGTCTGTGCTACATATATCATAGATGGTTTGTTCCACTAAACCGCTTGCGATAGTTCCTTATATAGCTGAAAAATATTTTGTTTTTCGGCAAGCCTCAGAAATTGCTCTAGAAGTTTGACCCAATGGCACCGAAACAGCGGGATCTTGAAAAGTACGTAGTCAAGCTCCCAAATCTCCTCTACGAACCCATAGTAGGAGCTCAACCCAGCGATATTGAACTGCTCGTGAAATGCATATGTGCGAACACCACTATTTTGGACTGTGCTCTTCCTATCCTGAGCTGTCGCATAAAATGTGTACCCATTTATATCGTATCCTTGCCATGTAATAATTGTAAATTTTAACCCTTTTACCAACCATGGCAACATATCATCACTTGATGATGGTCTCCCAATGAATCACACCTTTAACCATTCGTTGAATCGGCGGTTGCGCTCTCTCATGATCCAAACCTCCTACTGGCCTGGATTCTGTTGTTGTACCATGTCTTTGTGCTCGACGATGTATGGGTACACTTGGGTCATGTGTTGCAAGACCGTGAAACGGGCTTGAGCATACGCGTCGAAATCGGGAGTGATTGCTTTCCTTCCGATGGTCCTGACACCCTCTAGCCTCCCCTCATGACGAGATAGAGACATACATATCGGTTCCACTGACCTGTGTAGTCGACACCGAACTCAATGACCTCTTCGGTTGCATAACTTTCGATGATGTTTCCCTTGGACCGAGATTGATTCCATACATACGACTTGAGAATTCCCATATACCTCTCGAACGGGTACATATGACATAAGAACAAAGGATTGTATATCTTTATCTATTTCACATGGTGAACAATCATATGTACTATGATATCAAAAATGACGGAGGGAAGTACATCTAAAGATGACATAGAGTCATCATCACCTCGGCCTACAGAGCATCTAGTCCTTCAGGATCGATGACTTTATGAGCAATTGAGTTAAAGAAATAACACAGCCTCATGATTGCCACTCGAACCTTGTTCGGTAAAATAGTCTAATTACAATAGGAAGCATTTGTGTCATCAGCACATGACAATCATGAGACTTCATACCAATTAATTTCAATTCTTTCATAGAAACAAGTTTCTTCATACTGGCAGAGTAACCGGACTGAACTTTCACATCATGTAAGCTCTGGTATAGTTCCTTTCTCTCAACCTTGGACAGAGTGTAGCAAGCTGGGGGAAGATCCGTTCGTCCTTTATCAGTCTCTTTCTATACTAACTCGGTCCTTATCTTCAAATCAACCAAGTCACGGTGTGCGTTGACACCATCCTTTGTTTTGTCACGAATATTCAGCAAGAGACTAATCATACTATCACATATATTTTTCTCCACATGCATAATGTCGATGTAATGATGAACTTCTAAATGCTCCTAATAAGGTAAGTCCCAAAAAATTGATCCCTTCTTCCATATGTTCTTCTCACGGGTCCTCAATTTGTGCATCTTTCTAAGTACAACATCGATATCCTATACCATATCATAGACCTCTTTCCCTCTAAAAGTCCTTGGAGGTAAACTGTCATCCTTATTTTCGTCGAATTATTTCTTCATCTTGCGGTATGGGTGATACCTAGAAGGAACCTACGATGACGCATGTCCACAGTTTTGCGCGAGTTGTTTAGCCACGCACTCTTGGTATCATGTAAGCAATGTGGACATGCTCTGGCTCATTTTGTATTGAACCCCGACAGGTTACCAAGGGCAGAAAAATCATTGATGGTGCAGAACAACATGGTGTGTAAAGTAAAGTTCTCTCGTTTATATGCATCACATACATGTACCCCTTCATTCCACAATGTCACAAGACCTTTCAGCAATGTTGCTAAGTACACATCAATATCATTCCCAGATTGCTTCGCCCTTGGATAAGTAGTGATATCAAAATGTACTTCCATTTCATACACATCTAAGGATTCATTCCATCTGTACTCAGCCCAAACCTTATATTCCTCGGTTCTGCACCGAAGTCTTTGAGGCTCCTATCAAAATTTCTCCACTGGGCATGCATGTATTCTTTCCACTTCTATTCCGAATGGACAAAGAATCTTCTTGGCTTGATAGGTGGTTATGGGCAACACGTTTCCCTCTAGAAGGATGTCTGCTAGGAGACCTAGTAACGCTGTGAAACTATTGTTAGACCAACCATTGCTTGTCTACAATTTCAGCAGTTCAAGCACGGATGACAATCTTGTGTATTCTGACTTGTAGCCCGGGAATAAAGGTCTCATCGGGTCCTCCATTAAGCCCTCGAATTTACCAAACTCTCTCTCTCCAAATAGTCCCCTCTTGTATTGCGCGGCATCTGATCTAGATTGTCATCGTGTGACCTACCCTCATTGAAAGCACAGTCCACATATGGCATATCGTTGTCTCTCTTGACGATGTCACTACCTTCCGGTATAATCTGCTCTTCACCGTGACTAGTCCAACATGATTTTTTTTGAGATTATCGCAATCAATGCATGGACAATACGTAAATTTTATCCCCTTCTTCAACATATCCTCCTCGACAGCTCTTCTAAAAGCAGACATGCCATCAATGTATTCTTCATTCACATGGTTCTCAACGTACATCCAGCTTCGGTCTATTTGCGCTACACACACAATAAATTAGAATAATGCACGCAATTACTACTCTTCCTATTGACCAAACATACTACAAATTGAATAGAGATTAACCCAAGGCAAATATAAAGGATTACAGATCATTACCCTTGGAGTTCACCACGAAGATCCCAAATATCCCGCGAGATATCTTCCTATTGACCAACCTCTCTTTCTTCCTTCTTTCCTTCTCCTCCCTTCCTCCTTTATTTGACATAGTCAGAACCGAGGCTCACTATGATGTAAACAGTATTATTTTACACAATACAGGACAAGTCAATGTATATATACTTGATGCTCATTGTTCTATTGTAAATTTTAACTACCAATAACCTCTTTGCATGATAACCCTAGCTATCATCGATCTTTTTATATTATAATCCATATAATTAGAAGCAAATACTAACCTTAGATCACCAAGAATAAATAGATCTACAAGCACACTTGAAAATCTACAATATTTAATTCTTTCAACAAATGCCCCAGAGCATATCAGAAACAGATCTCACGATAGACATATTTGTCTGGAGTCAGGACAACTAGATATTTAATTGTGCATATCACAGGCCGTTCTTAAAAAGAACTGTCTGTGATACGTATCACAAACGGTTTTAAATAACCACCGTCTGTGATAATCGTACCTCACAGATGGTTCTTAACAAGAAATTGATAACAATAACCGTTTGTGATATGAGCCATTAAATATCTTGTCATCCCCTTAGACTCCAGATAGATCTATCTATAGTGATATATGTCTCTGATATGCGACTACTTTGGAGGAGGCGGACGGCTCTAGGGCGCGTTTGGTGAAAGAAATATCGTAGATTTTCAAGTGTGCTTGTAAATCTGTTATTTGTTCTTGGTGATCTAAGGTTAGTATGAAGACGGCGAGTACGCCTAAGAAAGAAACCAAGCCCACGACGAACCATCATCTTTTTTCGTGGGGGGTCAACTACGCAGCATGAGGAGGATGAGACAGCAACCACGACCAACTTTATCGAGCCTTCCAGTTCAAGAAGCATGGCTCTCAGGAGAGCACATGAAGAGGCTATTTCGATGGTATTCCTCCAGACGCAACAGTAGGCCTCAGATGTGCCACACGGCATGTAGAATCCTCCTCCTCAAGCTGCTTGGGCACATCCGAGGTCTACAGTTGTGTTTAGAGGAATACCAGTGAAATAGCCTTATCAAGCGCTCTCCTAGCAGTCATGCTTCTTGAACTTGCAGGCTCGATGAGGTTGTCCATCGTTGTTGTCTCATCCTCCTCATGTTACGTGGATGACCCCCAAAAAAACGCTTATCAGAGATGAATCTTGTTAATAACCGTCTATGATACACATCACAGACGGTTCCAATTACAAACCGTCTGTGATAAATAAAAATCACAGACAGTTCTTCTTAAACACGGTCTGTGATAATTATATATCACAGACTATTGTAGTTTATAACTGTCTGTGATAAATATCACAGAAAGTTTATCCCACTAAACCGCCTACGATAAATCTATAGCCAAAAAATGTCCGCACACCAGCATAAGTAGGGCCAATCCCAGATTTTTATTTATTTATTTGGCCCCCTTCTTCCCGCGGTCGTGGAGCGCAAGAGGTCGTGGTCATGGAGCGTGGTCGTGCAGCGTAAGAGGTCGTGGTCGTGGTCGTGAAGTACTGGATTCCTGTAATTGTTTGCAAAATAGACTGTTCATATCACCGACGGTTCCAATAACAAATCGTTTATGATACAAAATTATCACAGACTGTTCTTGTTAAGAACGGTGTGCGAATTATCACACACGTTTATATTTAAAACCAGCCTGTGATATTTTTTAGTATAACAAATGGTTATTGTTATATTTAAAATCAGTCTGTGATATTTATTAATATCACATACGGTTATTGATAAGAATCGTTATTTCACAGATAATTTTCAACATGAACTGTTTATGATATTACATCTTCACATACGGTTTTTACCGCAGCCAGTAACACAGATGTGCGCTAAACTAAAATCATATGTGATTGTATTTAATACTGACGGTTCTGGGGAACCATCTATGATGAGGCGTCCAGGATAGCCCCTTTTATAGTAGTGGTTGCATAAGGTTTCACTCAACATCCAGGAGACGATTATGAAGAAACCTATTCCCCGATCAGGGGCGGAACCACCCTTTAGATATTTAATCTCAATGGTTATGAACTTGAATTTAGAAATAAAATTGATGGATGTGGTAACCACATAGCTTTATGCAAATTTGGATTCGGATATTTATATGAAGATACATGAATATATCCCTGTCCCGAACTAAGATAGAGTAAATAGAAATCTGTACAGCATGGAACTCAAAAACTCATTGTACGGACATCAGTAATCAGGCAGGATGTGGTATAATTGCTTGAAGGGACTTTCCATGCAAGAAAGACTACACAAACAATGAGGATTGTATCTATGTATTTATACAACAATCCCAAGATAGATTTTGTACAATCTCAGTGTATGAAGATGATCTGAATATCATCAGAACCTTCGAATAAAATAAGGAAGCAGGATCTTACCAGGAGTCGGAGTTCGAAATGAAATATTTGGGTAAAACCATATATTGCCTAGGCTTTCAGCTTGAGCGTGCCTCTGAAGGGATAATAGTACATCAGTCAGCCTACACTCAAAGGTGTTAGAAAGGTTCGGCTTTGAAAAGACATACCCTTCGAAAGTGTCAATGGTCGGGAGAGCCTGGCAGCAAGACAAGGACCCGTACAGACCTAGAGAAGAGGGGGGAAGTCCTGGGACCGGAATTCCCATTCTTGAGTGCGATACTTGGCAAACTGTACTAGATCGAACATTGCATTTGTCGTGATCCTATTAGCAAGGTATAGTGCAGAACATACCAAATGCATTGCGGAGAATAAATGACATCTTCTGAAACCTCCAAGGAAGCAAACACCATGGTCTGTTCTACAGAAAGAACCAAGACCTATCTATGAATGGTTATGCAGATACTGGGTATCTATCAGACCCGCATACAACCAAGTCGTAGACAGGGTATGTATTCCTATGTGGTAGAACTGTAATTTCATTGAAATCGTCTAAGCAATGTCTTGTATCAACTTCGATGAATCACTCGAAAATAATCGCACTATGCGAGACCTCACGAGAATGTGCAAGGCTTCGCTTCGGTGGATGATTCACCACATCCAAGAATCAAGTGGATTGAATACCGCGTAAACCCCCACTATTATATATGAAGATAATGCATCATGTGTTGCACAAGTGCAGATATGTTATGCGAAGAGCCCTCTCACTAAGCGTATCAACCCCAAATTCTTCTATGCTCATGAATTGCAAATGATGGACGAAATTAAAATACTACATACTAAGTCATGTCAAAATCTTGCAGATTTGTTCACTAAGACACTTCCAGCGTCTAGCTTTGAAAAATGCATACGTGGAATTAGAATGATGAGACTTATTGAAGTGCATAATTCAGGGGGAGAATCTTCACGAACTCATTATTGAAACTTGATCACGAAGATCAAGTGCCCAAAGAGTAAATCCTAGAGATTAAATGAAATTGGGTGGATCGTACTATTTTTCCCTTGACGGGCTTTCGTGCAGTTTCTCGGCTAAGGTTTTTAACGAGGAAATTCGTGCAACGCAGCAGAATATGTGTCATGTACTCTTTCTGCCAACTTTTCCTACTAGGTTTTTATGGAGTTTTGACAAGACTAGAACATGTCAAAATGGGTGCCCAAGGGGGAGTATTGGGAAACCATGGGCTTGGCCCAGCAGCTGACCCATTGGTGGGTGCCCCATCCAAAACTCTAGCAGGGTCTGTAGACTATAAATAGAGGGTGCTAGTCATTATAAAAGGCTGATCGCAATCAGAAGGAATAAAGAAGAAAGAAGTTCTCCTACATCTCTGTGTTCAATCTACTATTATATTCTTGTGTTCTTGCATTATTTAATGTGATTCTACGTTTGTCTACGATATGATCGTTCAGACTGAACTCACCAGCGGCGGTTCTTCAACATTGGAGTATCCATCTCCATTAGAAATAACTCCAATCAAAGCCTCCAAGACTTGTAGGCATGCGTGCATTCATGATATCTGGTTTGGAGCATTTGCGCTTTGCACATTCCCACTAAAGCAAGTGCACACGGGATGGTGTGAGAAAATGTTTCTATTAATGCATTGCCCATGTTTAACCTGGGTAGCATGGTCCATTTTGCATTCATCCACACTTAATATTACAATGCCTTGGTCCGTGGGACTGTTAGGCTTCTATTGTGAAACAGACTAGTAGTTGTTGAGGAACAGTCGTTGGCGAGTCTAGTCCAAATTATTACCTCGTAGACAAACTCACAATCGTAAGAACGATGCAAGAATACAAGAAGAGAATAATAGATTGAACACAAAGATATAGGAGGACTTCTGGCTTCTCTATGTTGCTCTTCTGAAAACTGTAGTACAATAGTTGGGTCCCCCTCCTTTATATAGGCTATTGGTTGGATGAGGAGCCCACCTTGGACCAGGACTCCCAGCCTGAGTCCGGTTTCTTAACACTCTCCATTGGGCACTCATCTGTCATGTGCATGTCTCATCAAAACACCATAAAAACAAAGTGAATTTTTTTGAAGAAAGAGTACGTGACACATGTTCTGCTCTACTGCATGGATTGCCTCATTAAAAACCTTAGCAGAGAAATTTCAGAAAAAACTTGTCAAGGGAAAAAGAGTACAATCCACCCAATTTCATTTAATTTCCTGGATTTATTCTTTTGGATACTCGAACTTCGTCATCAAGCTTTAATAAAGAGTTCGTGAAAATTCTCCCCCTAAATTCTGCACTTCTCTAAGTCTCATCATTCCAATTCCACGTACACATCTTTCAATGTTAAACGCTGGAAGTGACTTAGTGAATAAACCTGCAAGATTTTTACATGACTTAGTATGCAGTACTTTAATTTTGTCCACCCTTTGCAATTCATGTACATAGAAGAACTTTGGGTTGATATGCTTAGTGAGAGGACTCTTCACATAACCCATCTGCACTTGTGCAACCTATGCTGCATTATCTTCATAGATAATAGTAGGGGTTTGCGCGGTATTCAATCTACATGATTGCTGGATGCGGTGAATCTTCCGCCGAAGCCAAGAACATTCTCGTGAGACCTCGTACAGTACTTTGATTTCCAAGTGGTTCATTGAAGTAGATACAAGACTTTTCTTAGACGATTTCTATGAAATTACAGTTCCACTATATGGGAATACATAGCCTATTTGTGACTTGGTTGTATGCGGGTCTGACAGGTACCCGACATCTGCATAGCTAGTCATAGTTAGGTCTTGGTTATTTACGTAGAACAGACCAAGATCTTTACTTCCTGGGAGGTATCAAAACATGCCATTTATTCCCTGCCAATGTCTTTTGGTAGGTTCTGCACTATACCTTGCTAGTAGGTTTACGACAAATACAATTTTTGATCTAGTACAGTTTGCTAAATACATGAGTGCTCCTACTACACTCAAGTACGGGAATTCCGGTCCCAGGACTTCCTCCCCCTCTTCTTTAGGTATGTACAGTCCTTGTCCTGTTGCAAGGATCTCCCGACCATCGGCACTTTCGAAGAATATGCATTTTCAAAACCGATCTGTTCTAACACTTTCTGAGTGTAGATTGATTGATGTACTAAAATCTCTTCAGGGGTATGATCAAGCTGCAAGCCTAGGCAATATTTGGTTTTACCCAAAACTTTCATTTCGAACTCCGACTCCAGGTAAGAGCTTGCTTTCTTAATATCTTCAAGGGTCCCGATGATATTCTTGTCATCTACATATACTGAGATTATACATAATCCATCCTCGGATCGTCGTATGAAAACACAGGGACAATACTCATTGTTCGTGTAGTCTTTCTTGCATAGAAAGTCGCTCAAGCAATTATACCACATTCGGTCTGATTGCTTCAGTCCATACAGTGACTTTCTGAGTTGCACGCTGTACAGATTTCAATTTGCTCTGTCTTGGTTCGGGACAGGGATACCTTCGAATAACTTCATATAAATGTCCGAATCCAAGTTCCTGTAAAGTTATGCAGTTACCACATGCATCAATTTTATTTCTAAATTCAAGTTTACTGCCATTGAGATTAAAAATCTAAAGGTAGATCCGCCCAAGATCGGGAATAAGTTTCTTCATAATCGACTCCTGGTCGTTGAGTGAAACCTTGTGTAACAAGCATTACTTTATGTCTAACAACTTCGTTGTTTTCATTTCTCTTTTGAACAAATACCCACTTATGCCCTACGGGGTGCACATAGGGAGGCATGCAGCTTACAGCCCCAAAAACCTCTCTTTTATTCATAGCTAATAATTTTGCTTCTATTGCCCACCTTCAATGTTCCCAATCTGATGTTTTCTTACATTCAGCGAGTGATGCAGGCTCTGGATCAAGATCGATGATTGTGGCAATTTTCTTTGCAAAATAAATGTTGACATTCGTTGTTGCTCTATTCATATATTCTCCCGTGATCACATAATTTATATCTATTTCTTCATGGGGCGATACTTCTAATGCTTCTACAGGCTCACCGCTGCTTTCAATTGTGGGGGCAAGTCCCTTTAGTTTTTCAGCTATGATGTGTGCGCACACATCCATGCTAATGTCTCCATCTTTGGGATATTCAAATCCAGTATGTCTTTTACTGAAGGTTCCATACCGGTGTTCACTAGTGTGCAGGTTGTGTGCATGGATTCCCGTGGCTTGCCACGTTATTTTCTGACATTTTTCATCAAAGGATTGATTTCTCCCAAATGATGGGAAAATATCCTCATCAAATATGCTGTCGACGAAGTGGACTGTATGCAAATCTCCAGTCATAGGGTCCAAATACCTGATTATGGGTGCTTTCTCATAACTAACGTATAGCCCAGACTTTCGGAGAGGGCCTATTGCAGTTCGCTGCGGTGGTGGTATAGGTACATAAACCTTGCAACCAAACGTTCCAAGATGAGAGATTTTCCGTGCTGACCATTGCGCTAGTCACATAGGTGAACAGATGTTATATGCGACGGTCAAAAATTGATGAGAGTTGCTGCGTGTAGGGCTACATGTCCCCAATATGTAGTTGGTAAATTACAATTCTATAAGAGCAGTCAGACAATAAATTTAATTCTTTTAATTAATACCTCCGCTAGTCCATTATGGATGTGAACATACGGTACAGAATGCTCAACGGTAATTCCCATTGCCATACAATAATCATCAAATGCCTTTAAAGTAAATTCTCCGACGTTGTCCATTCTGATGGACTTCACATGATGATCAGGAAAATTATTCTTAGATTTAATTATCTGCGAGATCAGCTTTGCAAAAGTATGGTTTTTCGTAGACAACAAACATATATGCGACCATTTTGAGGAAACATCGATGAGCACCATAAAGCACCAAAATGGCCCTGACAGGGGCTGTATTGGATCTCAAATACCTCCCTGGATACGGTCTAGGAATGCAGGTATTTCATCCTTTACTTTCATAGTAGAGAGTCTAGTAATCAGCTTTCCGGTGGCACATGCGGGGCACACAAAACCTTTCTGATTCGAAAAATTCTTTACATTGACATTATGTCCTCAAGAATTAGTGATAATATTTCTCACCATTCTAAGACCGGGTGGCCTAATCTATCATGCCAGAGATAGAAAAGTTCAGAGCTTCTAAAAGTAGATTTCAGGACAGTATAGCCTGCAAGTGCCTTAATGTGATTGTAGTATAGCCCAGATTCATATGAAGGAAGTCATTCTAATACTCTTTTTATATTTTCTTTGCGCTTTGTAATAAGCTAGTGTTCCTTACCATACTCTTCTTTAGTCTATATGTGGATACCGTTAGCGCGAGTATTTTTAAAGCTTAAAGAAAGTTCTAGTCGATTCTGAGTACAACAAGACTTCTTCAATGACTAATTTTGTACCCATCGAGAGTATAATTATGGATCTTTCCGATCCTATTATATAAGTATCGTTGCCTGCGATTGTCGTAAGACTACTAGCATTCTTGCTGATTGATTGGAAATTTTTTCTCTGTTAAGATGGTATTCATTTTGCCGCTATCTGCTAAGCACACTTCCTCCATAGAGCATCACACACATTTTGATATATAAAGTATTTAATAATATGGGTAGGAAGTAGTCCACACATATAAATAAAATATTTCAAAACAGAACATAACTAGTTATTATTAATACGGGGAAAAAGTTTTGCATGACTCATCATAAAATTTAATGCTTTGCTCTCCTAGAGATTACAATCATTATTCAAAATTCAATGTTTTATCACAACCATAAACTGCAAATGGATATAAAATCTAAGTGCAATGCGTGCACTAGATCGAATCAGCGAAGTATGAAGAAACTTCTGCCTAAATCCTCTCCATGTCCATCTTCTCTTCTTCGGCAACTACAGCTGCTACCGCAGCGATGTCCAAAGAAGGTGTGATGGGGGCTGCTACTGGGCTGCCCACATCCATGGGTGCAACCCATGACTGTGGATCCTCTATGCCTGCAATGGCGAGGTGTGTCTCATGTTGTCCTTTGCCCTTCTTCTTAGACTTGAAAGCATCAATCACGTGATTCGGCTCACGACAAACGCGTGACCGATGTCCCCAAGTGCCACATTTGTAGCAACTTTGGTCCTACTGACTATAGGGCTTCTCATCGCGCTTCTTTTGCTCGTCATTCTTGGCTTGAGCATTCTACTTGGTTTTATGACCTATGACCTTACCCTTCTTGCCTCTTTCCTTTGAGTGAGGAAGGTTTTATGACCCACGAACTTACCCTTCTTGCCTCTTTCCTTTGAGTGAGGCTTCCTCACCTTATAGCTACTTGCATTGACTTCATGGCCAACTTTGCTACTAAGGGGCTGTGAGATATAGTTCTTTCTGAAAACGTCATCTTGAGCTTCCTCAATTTGCATGATTTCAATCAGTTCGGCATACTCCTTGTAGTCATCCAAACGATAGTTGCGTGCGGATTGCACCGTATTTGGGTGAAAGGCAGAGAGAGTTTTCTCAATCTTCTGCTCATCCGTGGTTACCTTACCACAGAGTTGAAACTTACAAATTCTGTGCAATGCAGAATTGTACTCCCCCACGGTCTTGTAGTCAGCAAAACGTAGTTGATTCCATTTCTACTCTTCCCGAGGAAGAATCGTGTACTTTAGTGTAACACCCTGACTACAAGAAAGTCAAGATGTCACCTACAACCACTACTCTTTAGAAGAATAACATCAGAACACATGTCAAGGTTAATCAAGTAGTAAGATTATACGGAAACAAGAATTCATCATCAGGATTAATCAATGGAATGGAAATAAACAATTCTGAGAGATAAGGTAGTTATGACCAAACTGGCTTATTACCATTCAACACAAGTCATAATTAACGACAGTAAAAGTCCTCAAAATGTTTGATTTATAGTAGTGAGTGCATCGTGATGAACTACCCTCCACAAGATCATTCTTCCTTGACATTTACCTAAATAAGACAATAAAGCAAGAATGAGCCAAAGACTCAGCAAGTAACTGTATGTAACAATCAAACATTCCATGAGCAATATATCACAATCATCATTTGAACATTTACTGGAAACGAATTTATGAATGGATGAAGTGGAATGATGCATTGAAGGAAATGGACATATTGCTACATATACCGGTATAGCGAGTGAATCACCCGTCGGTGTTCACTTAAAGTAATCGTATGAAGAACGTTTCATACGACCGTCCAACGTGGCCCACATTGGAATGGTGGACTCGCGTAACGTGGCCCACATTGGAATGGTGGACTCACGTACCCATTCTGGAATTGATGGGATTTTCAAGTGCCCATACTGGAATTGATGGGTCTTACAAATGTAATGTATGCATGTCATGATGTGATCCCATGTCAATATTGAATAGTACTCATAAATGAAAAGAACACATGGCATTCATCTACAAATACGAACAAATATAATCATTCATTCACACATCATACATGGCATCAATCATAGAATACAAATTACTTGCCTGCCGCGCTGCAACGGGTTGGGAGGTAATTGAGATACCCCTCCACTCACCGCTTCACCGCCTACAATATAAAATAATCGAAATGAGGGCAAACGAATATGGCAATGCTACACGTGTCCTCCCTCAATCTCTAGCCAAACTAATCGAATAAAAGTTCAATTTGATCAATTTACCCAAACATTTCAATTATCCCTAATCTGGCAGTTTTACTAGAAAATTCACCAAATAAAAACCGTAAGTCCAAAAGACCTGAAACTAGTGCTCATATTTTCTTAACTTAACTGGCTACAAAACTCTAGTTGATGGTAAACTCTAATTCGGCCAATACAGAGGTCTAACCATCCAATGAAAAACTATAACTGCAGTCTGTCCAGAATTCAGAACAGCCCTAAAGAAAAGGCTCTAACTTTTAAACCACTGATCCAAATAAAGTGATCTTTATCAGCCTGGAAACATGGTGAAATTATATTCCTAAACCTAGTTGGGTGGCTGACCTGATTCTGATTCTAACTAGATCAAAACCTAGGTGCAACCGACTATACCTAGAATTTCTGACAGACAGAGCAGTACGTGGTAAAACAGTCATAACTTTTAATCTACTGGGTGAAAATTCGTGATCCAGGTGCCAAAAGAAAGCTAATGAAACCAGAAACAATTCTCTAGAAGACACAGAGGTCCAATTCGGCCTCTACGACGCCCAAAACCGAGGTACAACGTACTGGACAGAATCAATCTATTAACAGAATCAAAACGAAACTACAAATCCAATCGGATCCTCAATTCTAATGGAATCAAACAACGAATCGGAGGTCTAATTACCCTTGTAGACCAGTAAAACGACGAAGATCCGCTGCACAAGGGTCTTCCTCCTTCTCCTCTCTTTCTTCTCTTGGGGCCGCCACAGGAGACGACGAGCGGCCGTCGGCGTCGGCGGGAGCGGAGTTGATGGAGAAGAACTTGAGGAGGAGCGACGGGATCACCGGAGATGGCACCACCTCAAGGGGGCAGCAATGGGGGCGGTTTGGGGAGAGGAGGAGGCGGCCAAGGGGAGGAAAGGGGCAAGGGGTGGCGGCTAGGGTTTTGGGGAGAGTGGTGCCTCCCTTTGGCGGCCACTACATGGGCGGCCACCCCTCTTGGGCCACTGGTCGTGACTGCGCCCAGTTTACGACTAATATCATTTACCCCCGCTGTTTGGAAAAATCCGTGAAAGTTGTTTCTTTTACTCCTCCGACTTCTTTCTTTTTACCGATTCGTTTAGGAAAGTTTTAAGTCTCGTTTTGAATAATATTCCCGAGATAATTGAAGCGATACAACCTAGTTTGGATAAATGAGGTATTACACTCTATCCCCTTAGAAAAGATTAGACCTCGAATCTACGCACTAATCTACTCGAAAGGAAACTCGTGCGGAATGAAACAACGATAATTCAAGCTTGAATTGCTCGGATACTCGCTTAACACTCGAGCACACCGACGATGCGTGCCGCATAAGGATCCGGACGATCAACGCGATAAGCCAACGCCCTAATTCTTACAACTTTCAAAAGCGAAGAGAATCCAACTAGAAATAGAGAGTCCTCATCGCATCCACGTAATGCTAACTCTCACCAAAAGGTTAGATTCCAAATTTGACAATTCATCTCGAAAACAAATCCATTTTACAACCAAAGGAGAAGTACTCAAACGCTCTAAACCAAAAACTTGCGGTTTGTCCGAATTTGGAAAGAATCAAAACGCCCAACACAGCACCAACTCAAATTGCGAAAACACAAGTCAACGACACAAAACTCAAACGAGAATCAAGAAAACGCATCATTATCCCACGAATCATCATTTGCCACAGTTCCTCGCTTCTAGGAATAAAATTTCTCTCGAACATTGAAATTCGAATTCACTGCCTACGACATGAGCTTAAATCTCTTAGTTAAACATCCTCAAATTAGGCTCAAATTGAAATACATCATCCACACCATTGTGGAGAGGCTATATTGAATCCACCGAATACTCTAAATAACTTGTTCTACTAACCAAAATTGACTTAATAGTAGGCGTTCAAGGCACCACAGAATAGGCTCCACACCATCACATTACCTCCAATTTCCAAGAACAACAACTCAAAATCCTTAACCCGCACAATCATGTACTACATCAAAAAGGGTTCTATCAATTATCATTATACTGATCAGGAAACTCCATTATTCCACTTTCTCTACACATAATCATTGTGTGACCAAAGGTCTAGCATAACAATGCAAACCCAAATTTAACCTCCAAGATCTCTACCACAAATTTCAATTATAACTTATAGGGAAATCAACGGATTGACTCTCCAACATTTTCCCCAATTCTAACATACTCACTCAATTGCATACTTAGAAATTTCTCACCAAATCTCGCATCATTATCCAATTGCGTTGCTCTATAGAAGTAATCAAGGTTTCCATACCTTCGATAATCACCGACCATTCAATCATGAATCAAGTTCGAAGTTTCACTATACCATAGGTTCTACTCGATCGTAACACTTTTCGGACTTACTTCGAAACCAAACATTCCATGTGAATTAATTTTCCCCCAAGAGATACAGATCAAAACCATTCTACATTCTACTACTCCTCCAATAACTTGGTAGCAAAATATCACCGCTACGATTACTCATCTACCACCAAACAGTTGCCAAACTTACCCTTTGCAAACCCTTTGCAACCCAAAACTGTGATCCTTTCTCAAAAGGAAGAGGCGAACAAAGATAAGTTTATTCACACAGAAAGACGTTGCTCATCACGGAGGTGAAACCAAAAGAAATATTCTAATAAAGGTGATCTTGGAAAACGAAAACTGAGTTCATAAATGGAGGCACACATCCCTCAAAAGAGAATAGCAAATAACAGCCGACACGAAAGAAAGATATTACGTTTGAAATTCGCCATCTCTTGAGCGGAAAGAGCAACAAATTTAGGGACGCTTCAAATAACCACAAGATTTAAATTAAGAATCGATAAGATCCTTCAACAGGCCAACTTGCTCGCAACAGTTCATCTACTTGGGAAACACGAGATCCAAATGTTCTCATCCACAAAACTCGAAACATTTCCCTTTACAGGATTTCACGGAAAGCAAACGGATTAATTTCTTCTCGAAGAGATCAACGAAAATATTCTTTTATTGCAACCTCACTTTGCGAACTCAAACCAAAGAGCCTTTCGGTCTAAATCACACGAAATCTTTAAGAAACAATAGGTTAATACAATTCCTCAAGTTACCCAAAATAATTTTCAGTTACCAGTTGATTCACGAGCTCCAAGGTACCGTGAAAGCTAAACTTAAAATATTCTTATTTGAACGATGTCACCAAAGGCGATCAATTTACTACAGGTATTAACATCCAGCCCATAACAACACTTAGAAAACATTTCGGAAGATCCACGTGGAATGAATGGGTTGATTCCTTCTCGAAAGAAGAGGCAAATAGAAACGATCTTCACCAACTGAAAAATCACTTACCACTCGCAAGGAACACAGAACTCAGGGAAAAACCAATTAGGCAACGAACTCAGAAAACATATGGGAAGTCCACAGTTGAAAAACATAGGCCTCACAAAAATAGAATATCCGACCTTAACCGTTAGGAACAAACGGGTATTCAAGATCAAAACACCCGCATCATGGAAGAACTATTATAATTTTTCAACATATCGCTTTACTCGACAAACTATGTTTACCACAAAGAACTTGATTTCCCCAAAAGAGCATGAACACAAAACTGAAAATTTGATCATTTTAGAAATATTACGAAAGGTGGACAACTCTCTTTCTTTATAAAGGAATCAACATTGCCATCACATTACTGATCATGTCAATAAACCTTCTAAAGGAACATGGCAAATCGTGTTATAGAATTATTTTTTTTCAGCATCAAATGGAATGGTAATAACAACTTATTCTAGAAGTGAAACTTAGCACGAAAACCACAAAGCTGAAACAAACCTCTCACACAACTCCACCATAACATTAGAAAAGGGTTTCGACACTTTTTTTTTTCAAGAGAGGTTCTAAACTCCAACATTCCAACTACTCCAAAAGAAACGAGTAGAGTCAAGACTTTCTTCGACAAACATTGTAAAAGCTAATTCCGTTCCCCAAAATACCAAGCAGTTAACTGTGTCCCTTAATCAACAAGTGGGATAGGACCCTTACAAAAGAATGATCTTGTCAATAATATCGTGTACAAGTAGCAAAGAGAGCTCAGCAATCAGAAAGACAAGAATTGTTTTGAAAAACAACTAGGGACCAATAGGAACCCGTAGCCAACCAATTTGTTTGATTACCACCTCCGACTTAATCACCACAAGGCACCCCAAAAGGGTTTTAACACTAATCCTCGAAAAAGAGATCGTTAAACTTCAAGACGCGGAATGATCCAAAAGAAATACATAGAGACAATGCTTCCTCGTGTTAACGAACTTGCAACAGAAAACTCTCATTATACAAACTATCAAATGAGTAAACGAGTCACTATTTTCCAATGAGAAGGAAGGAACAAACATGGAAATAGCAATATTGCCAACTGTCGAAGATCAGTTAAAATAAAAGAAATTCAACAACTGAAAAACAATATTATTTTCAGAGAACCATTAAAGACCTATTGAATCTCATCAACTACCATGAATCATGAACCTAAGAGAAATTCATCAACTACCACCGGACAAGAATTTGTCAAAATCAGAAATTAAGGAAGAGAACCACTGTCTAAAGCATCCCAAAGGAAATATGCAAGATCATTGTGCACTTGATAGAGAACTTGCAAAAGAAATCGCAATGCCCAAAACCCCAGCGAACACATGGGTTGAATTTCCCAACAGGGGTAAAACAGAACTTCCGTGAAAAGGTAAATCTTGCCATTTAACTACGCTCACGTGGAGCAGAAATATCACAGTAGTAGAAAGAACAATAATTGTTTCAAAGAACGATCAGAAATCTACTAGAGATTGCCCACTTCATTATAACCCTCCATTCAAAAGAAATTCACGAACTATCCAGAAACTACAACCAAAAACCAGGATACAAACTTGAGAAGGACAACAACTTCATCAATGAGCTCAGGGCTCAACACGTAACTATGGAGCGGGGTAAGATCTTCTCTACTATTACAACACGAACAAGTGGTGTAGCACAGCAAAACCGGGACGACAACCACGAACTCACCGCCGACGTCCGCTACCGATCGCATAACTAATGCAATCAATTATGAATATATAGGATCATCTCATGACAATCATAGAATAATTCATAGATATATAGGATATCGCATCACGTCATAGATTAATAACAAGAAAGATAGTACGAAGCAATTCTATACCATACAACATAATGAACAACATCACTAGAAATGCGAAACAATGGATTTCCCAAACCCACCCTCAGGCACGGTGTGTCATTTTAATAACTTAATTACCACGGACCTAAAGCCCGCTCGATACCAATCTGTAACACCGACTACAAGAAAGTCAAGATGTCACCTACAACCACTACTCTTTAGAAGAATAACATCGAAACACATGTCAAGGTTAATCAAGTAGTAAGATTATACTGAAACAAGAATTCATCATCGAGATTTATCAATGGAATGAAATAAACAATTACGAGAGATAAG
Organism: Hsuehochloa calcarea; assembly: GCA_036346395.1. NCBI lineage: Eukaryota > Viridiplantae > Streptophyta > Magnoliopsida > Poales > Poaceae > Hsuehochloa > Hsuehochloa calcarea. Next base: position 38,709,522 of record CM070597.1, read on the forward strand.
GTAGTTATGACCAAACCGGCTTATTACCATTCAACACAAGTCATAATTAACGACAAGAAAAGTCCTCAAAATGTTTGATTTATAGTAGTGAGTGCATCGTGATGAACTACCCTCCACAAGATCATTCTTCCTTGACATTTACCTAAATAAGACAATAAAGCAAGAATGAGCCAAAGACTCGACAAGTAATCAGATGTAACAATCAAACATTCCATGAGCAATATATCACAATCATCATTTGAACATTTATCGAAACGAATTTATGAATGGATGAAGTGGAATGATGCATTGAAGGAAATGGACATATTGCTGCATATACCAGTATAGCGAGTGAATCACCCGTCGGTGTTCACTTAAAGTAATCGTATGAAGAACGTTTCATACGACCGTCCAACGTGGCCCACATTGGAATGGTGGACTCGCGTAACGTGGCCCACATTGGAATGGTAGACTCACGTACCCATTCTGGAATTGATGGGATTTTCAAGTGCCCATACTGGAATTGATGGGTCTTACAAATGTAATGTATGCATGTCATGATGTGATCCCATGTCAATATTGAATAGTACTCATAAATGAAAAGAACACATGGCATTCATCTACAAATACGAACAAATATAATCATTCATTCACACATCATACATGGCATCAATCATAGAATACAAATTACTTGCCTGCCGCGCTGCAACGGGTTGGGAGGTAATTGAGATACCCCTCCACTCACCGCTTCACCGCCTACAATATAAAATAATCGAAATGAGGGCAAACGAATATGGCAATGCTACACGTGTCCTCCCTCAATCTCTAGCCAAACTAACCAAATAAAAGTTCAATTTGATCAATTTACCCAAACATTTCAATTATCCCTAATCTGGCAGTTTTACTAGAAAATTCACCAAATAAAAACCGTAAGTCCAAAAGACCTGAAACCAGTGCTCATATTTTCTTAACTTAACTGGCTACAAAACTCTAGTTGATGGTAAACTCTAATTCGGCCAATACAGAGGTCTAACCATCCAATGAAAAACTATAACTGCAGTCTGTCCAGAATTCAGAACAGCCCTAAAGAAAAGGCTCTAACTTTTAAACCACTGATCCAAATAAAGTGATCTTTATCAGCCTGGAAATATGGTGAACTTATCTTCCTAAACCTAGTTGGGTGGCCGACCTGATTCTGACTCTAACTAGATCAAAACCTAGGTGCAACCGACTATACCCAGAATTTCTGACAGACAGAGCAGTACGTGGTAAAACAGTCATAACTTTTAATCTACTGGGTGAAAATTCGTGATCCAGGTGCCAAAAGAAAGCTAATGAAACCAGGAACAATTCTCTAGAAGACACAGAGGTCCAATTCGGCCTCTACGATGCCCAAAACCGAGGTACAACGTACTAGATAGAATCAATCTATTAACAGAATCAAAACGAAACTACAAATCCAATCGGATCCTCAATTCTAATGGAATCAAACAACGAATCGGAGGTCTAATTACCCTTGTAGACCAGTAAAACGACGAAGATCTGCTGCACAAGGGTCTTCCTCCCTTCTCCTCTCTTTCTTCTCTTAGGGCCGCCACCGGAGACGACAGCGGCCGTCGGCGTCGGCGGCGGGAACGGAGTTGATGGAGAAGAACTTGAGGAGGAGCGACGGGATCACCGGAGATGGCACCACCTCCAAGGGGCAGCAATGGGGCCGGTTTGGGGAGAGAGGAGGCGGCCAAGGGGAGGAAAGGGGCAAGGGGTGGCGGCTAGGGTTTTGGGGGGAGAGTGGTGCCTCCCCCCTTTGGCCGGCCACTACATGGGCCGGCGGCCCTCTTGGGCCACTGGTCATGACGGCGGCCAGGGTTTCGTCTAATATCATTTACCCCCTCCCCATTTGTTTGGAAAAATCCACCAAAGTTGTTTCTTTTACTCCTCCGACTTCTTTCTTTTTACCGATTCGTTTCCGGAAAGTTTTAAGTCTCGTTTTCGAATAATATTCCCAGATAATTGAAACGATACAACCTAGCTGGATAAATGAGGTATTACATTTAGCTTCTCAACTGCTCTTCAGTGCGGACCATAAATCTAGTGTGTTTTGTTCCGCCATATACTCATTCTTGAGCGTTGGGCAGAGATGGTGTGTGAGGAAATGAAGTGTTTGATCATTCTCCTCAGCAGTTGGAGTGGCATCCTTCAAGGTGCCAAGTCCAATTGCAGCACGGAGCTTCTTGGCTCAAGTACGATTTCAACATCTGTTCCCCAAGTCAGGTAATTGTTGCCATGCTGGGCCAGCTCTTTGAACTCCCGGTTCGTAATGCTAGTTATCTGCATATTCATGCAAAGAGTTCATAATATTATTGCTGGTAATTTGCATAAAAAAGCTGAAAAAATTCTCATAATATTCCCGTATTTTTCTATGAATTTTTCATGAAATACTGCTATTTTCAATGATTAAAACTAATATAAACAATCACAAATAATCAAAAACAGTAAAAACAATACCGAAATTGCACAGAAATAATAACAACATAGTTAAACGTGCTTCAAAAAAGATTCAAAAATTGAATTCCTGAGCTCCTTTTCTACTGGAATATGAATTTTTTACGAATTCTGCAATTTCTATGGGCTAAACTGCTAATTTTATGTTTTGAGAAAAAATTTGCATAATTTTCAAAATTCCCCAGGATCTTTCTACAAAAATTGGGATTTTCTATTTTCTCCCATTTTTTCTGTTCTCTGAATTTCCAGCCAGGCCGATTTCCACGGCTCGTTTGCTTTCCCGACTGCCCATCTTGGGCCCAATCCGGCCCACCCAGCCAGCTCAAGAGGTCGGGAGGGTAGGGTTCCCCTACTCGCTGTTCACCTAGTGGCGGTGGCGCTTCAATGCCGCACCCGTCTGCGGGACCGGGGTGGAAGGGCAGCGTGAGCGACACTCTACCGATCGGCGATCACCGCATGCGGCGATTCGGCGGGTGCGGCTTTTAGGCCGAGTTGGTGGCGCACCCGTGCGGAACCGACGCTTTCCCCTTCTCCCCTCTTTTTCTTTTTGCTTCGTGGTGTCGTGCCGGACGGCCTCTTTGCCGAGTGCCACCTCAACGACACTTCGGCAAAGAATTTTTCTCTTTTTAAAAAAATTATTTACCGAGTGCGACACTTGCACTCGGCAAAGAAATTTTTTCTTTTTAAAAGTTTTTTTGCCGAGTGCCATGGCTATGGCACTTTCGGCAAGAAATGCCGAAATTGGGTTTCTTCTTCCCGACTTGCAGAGTGCCATACTCTTGCACTCGGCAAGGCCGGGAAATTGGGTTTCGATTCGGCTTTGCCGAAAGTGTCTCTCTCTTGCACTCGGCAAAGCCGAAATTGGGTTTACCTTCCCGGCTTTGCCGAGTGTCGTCATCACTGACTTTCGGCAAAGCCCTCTTTGCCGAGTGTGGCACTCGCAAGAGGGGAAAATGCTATTTTTTTGGTTTTTGCTTTCCATCGGCACAAACAAAAATTACATATATATATATATCAACACACAAAGACAGGGATATATGACATACACATCCATATTCCATCACATACACATCCATAACCCATCACATACACATCCACCATCCATAATACATCACATACAAATCCATTGTCCATAATCCATCACATACATTCGCATCATCCATGACAATATCCATCACAATATATATATGTCTCTAGTAGTAGTCCAACATAAGGCTAAGTCTAACACAAGTCCATACAACATGAAAAGAAACAAATAAGCGGAACCTCGCCACCTCCCCACCCGAGTGTGAATCGCCACCTTGAGGAGGCAGGTTGGCAACACGGCTCAGGAGAAGGGCCACCTCGAGTCGGGTTCGAACTCACGACCGTGGTCGCACAAAAGAGAAGCGAATTCATGAGTATCTACAGGAGGGCCGCACAAGCTAAAGGAATAAACAACCATATATACTCACCGAGTCCCTACAGAGGAAGAGGAGCCACAAGCGGAGCGAGCAGCGATCGGGCACGACCACACAGCAAGGATGAAGGCTCGCCATGAAGTGAACATGTCCTGCGCCTCGCCCCTCGGCCGCCCTCACGGGCTTGTCGACCTCCATCTCCAGTAGGTGGGCCTCACTTTGGGCCGCTGGCTTTGGGCCTCAACCTCCATAAGTCGGCTCGCAACATTCCACCCATAATGTTTAAACAATGCAAAGGCAAGGTAGATGTGTAAAAGCAATGAGCGTTTAATAAACAAGATTAACTCGAGTTCCAGCCATCTGCTGCTTTGTGAGCTCTGCTGAGAGCGTATGGGAGGAGGAGCTCGTGCTCCTTGCTCGAATCTCGGCGAGGGTGGGAACAGAGGCGGAGTCGACTGTGCTGTCCGCCATCCATCTGCGGCCGTCTTGCTTCCTCCTCCCACCTCATCGGGAGGTGCGTGTCCGGTGGGTGGCCGGATCGAAGTCCTCCCCATGGCGCTCGCGGGCCGCCGAGGTGTACTCGCTAAGCTTGCTGTGGGCCTTCCGCGTTGGTGTACGCCTCGGGCCGTCCGCCGGGTTGTAGGTGACTTAGGGGCGTCGCCTTGCCCTTGTGTGCCAGGGCGTACGCCATGAACTCGTTGCATTCCTGGCCTTGGTGCGCCTGGGACTGCGAGGAAAACACAAAGATGATTACAAGTAATGAGAATTGAGCGTTACAAAATAAATAAAGATGAAAACACAAAGAACGTGACGTCCTGATCGTTCACTCGGCCGTCGTGATGCAGCTATTGGTGATATACTTTAGAGATAATTATAGAGATTGTTGTATCATAATGTTTACGAGTTATTGAGTAAATGTTATTCTAAAGACTAACAAGTATGTGACTTGTTGGTGGACATCTTTGACTTATATGATATCATTCTAAATGTATCACTGATCGAATGTCACTGGTCGGAACATTAGTGACTCTATCGACCGGCACATGTATTGATTGATGACTATGTTTCACCAGTCATGGATGTAGGGATATCAAATCAATAATGAGAACACTTGCTAGAGAACACTTCTAAGATTGTTATGATTTCATATGTCATCAGTTAGTCTCAAGCAATGATGGTGTATAATCCTTCGACCTGATATCAGCATTGTTTCTTACATGTGTAAGAGTACACTTTGGAGTTACCAAACGCTACTCCATATCTGAGTAGTTATAAAGGTAGCATTCAGGTATGTTATGAAACATGCGGGGAATGTGATTGGTCGGATATGTGATTTGTCTCTCCTAGCATAACATGAGATATTTTTCTGGGCCCCTCTATATGGTCGGATAAAGAAAGTGCATGGTCATGCTACTAGCGGTCTAAGAGTTCAACCACGTGAAGTTCTCCGACACTTGATCGAGAAAGTATTGAACAGCCTATTGATGACATAATATCTCACCTGGAGTTCAACCAGATGTCGTGGGGCAAAGAGAGAATACACGAGCAGGTCGTTTAGCTCGATCAGATACGGACTAATTGTATGGAGATACGAGCTAGTCGTAGACTGGTCGAACATAATCACTAAGTGGTCAAAACCTGGTCGTAAGGAGTTACGAACCGGTCGAGACTAAATATGATCTAATCATATAGAGATATGAGTTGGTTGTTAGTGACAAGAATATGGTCGTAGATCATATTGCATTAAGGTTCGTCTGCTATTATTCGTGTATATTTGGGAATGGTTATGTCCTGCTAGGAATCGCTAATGACTCGTGATCGAAAAAAGTTTCCGAATCACAACCGACAACGCATGAACCTAACGGGTTACACACTTAACGGGTTGGAATAAACATGCTCGGTATGATCCATCATAAGCTCTATATAAGCAGATGCATGAGGCTGTTGGGAGATACACTAGATAGACATGAGATACTCTACCAAAACTCTAGCCGCCATCTTCCTGAGAGCCTTACCATGCAAGTTGGTGCTAGCACACCAGCGCAAGGGATTGATATGAATAGTATGATTCATGTGTATGTGATGCATGTATGGATTTTCATGCCCCGCATGTCATGTTGTGAGATAGCCATCGAGCTACAGATTATTGTATAACGGACTTGCGTCGACTTGTGATGTTTGATATTATCATATGTAATTCATTACTAGCTTTTAGGAGTAATTGCTTAGTAGATGAATGCGGTCAGATATTTTAAGCACGATGGCTCAGAGTACAGGAAGCATGGTGATGGAGATCCTCATGTCAAGGGCCATACTATTTCACAGTTTAATATGATCATCCATGAATGTTTATTCCTGACATGCTATTGATCATGTTTATCATTAGATGTGTTAACATGGTAGAATAGTATCCCTCAAGAAAAATTAAGTAAATTGTTTCCAATTGTTGTGACCATCACGATTTTGATCGTTAATTGGTAGGTCTACCAAAGTAGGATGCCATTAACTATCTTAATAAGATGGGCTGGGTGTCGGATACACACATGCATAGTATTAGTTTAACTTGACAAGGCTATCAAAACAGTTTTGGGCCTTGGGGCATAATGTTACTAGCCGGGGCATAGAGAAGTCACCCAACAAATAAGAGTCATATATGATATGATCGACAAGAGGTTGCCCACCTAATTCACTAAGTTTCTAGTAGAGATATCAAATCTCACTAGGACTTAATGATATATGGATCTTGTCGACAATCGAGTCGCCGATCTTACAAAACAAAATAGAGAAAAATAACAAAGAGTTCTTATGGGAGAATAAGGTTGCTCTTTATTACTATGAACTGGATCCTTTAGAAGGGGTGCCTTCGACAAGGCAGTGGACTAATCCTAATTACACCAAGCGTAATACTTGCTATGTTGTTGAATTAGAGTTGAAACATGAATCTAGTGTTAATTTTGATGCCTCAATCCGATGTCTTTGTTCCTCCGTGCTCTGTGTTTAAATAACAAACGAAGAGGTGGTAGTTACTCCTAGAGAAGACGCCTGTTAGAAGGGACACATCTGGTCGTAGGTATAGTTATTGTTAGTGAAATAGTAACTAGTCGTCAGTTAGCGTCTGTGAGACACTCAACCATATGGTAGTTGTTGCCAGTGTCTTAGGACCATGAACCGTCGTGTGGTATAAAGCAAATATGACATATGTTCCATTCGTAACACGGTAATAATATACTTGGAGTTAGATCCAAATACCAGTTCAAGGCTTCTGCGAGCAGTCATCTGGTTGGGGACTGGGTACAGGATCTCGTCCGACTAGGGTACCTATAAGTAACCTTTGGAATACTTACGGCCACATGGGTCGTTAGCCTTAGGGGTTACGACCATGAAGACATATGGTCTTTTAATTATGTATTAAAGTAATACATAGATATTTTAATACTCGTCAGATCTTGAATTCACTATATGATGTTAGAGGAAAACATGGTTTAAAACATATAGTGGGAGTATCTTTTATTGACGGTTGATGATTAAGTTCTACCAGGTATAGACTGGTCGTATAGTGATACAGACCAGGTCTAGATTAGTCATATGGTGATACGACCAGGTTTAGACTCGTCGTATGGAGATACAGCTAGTCGTAGAATGATCGAACATAACCAACAACATGAGTGTCTAATAGAAGATCTTTCTTAAACATAGTGCCGAATTTTTTTAATATATTTTTATTGTAGATCATGGCACCTACTACTTCTTCTGCACCTACCTTTAATTTGTGATCTATTATTGAGAAAGAAAAGTTGAATGGAACAAATTTCATTGACTGATTTCAAAATTTGAGAATTTTTCTCAAACGAGAAAAGAAGGAATATGTTATAGAGGGTCTCTATCATGAGGAACCGAATGCTAATGCTACTCATTCTGAAAAGAATGCATATAAGAAGCATTGCAATGACACAGTCGATGTGACTTGTCTTATGCTTGCTACCATAAACTCTGAGCTTCAGAAGCAATATGAGACCACATACGCTTACAATATGATTGTGGATCTGAAAGGTATGTTTTATGATCAAGCAAGGGCAAAGAGGTACAATACCTCTAAGGCATTGTTTTCTTGTAGGCTGTCAGAAGGTAACCCGGTCAGTCCTTATGTGATCAAGATAATTGATCACATTGAGCACTTAGAAAAGCTTGGTTTTCCCCTTAGATAAGAGTTGGCTACTGATGTGATTATTCAATCACTCCCTGCGAGTTTTGAGCCAGTCATATTGAATTTTCATATGAGTGGCATGGAGAAGTCAATGATTGAGTCACATGGCATGCTTAAAGGTGCTGAGGAGAGCGTCAAGAAAAGTTCTAATCATGTGATGATGGTTCAAAAGACTAATAGCTTCAAGAAGAATGGTAAGTCGGGAAAAGGAAAAGGCAAAATAAAGACTCAAGATGAGATCGGGAGTCTCAAAGCTAAGCATAAGAAGCCCAAGTTGAGTCCTAAGCCAAACACAGAATGTTACCATTGTCATGAGACTAAGCATTGGAAGAGAAATCACAAGAAGTATTTGGCAGAAATGAAAAAGAACAAAAGAAGTAAGACATCTAGTCCAGGTATAAATGTTATAGAAATTAATCTTGCCACTTCTCCCTCCAATTCTTGGTATTTGATATCGGATCGGTTGCTCATATTTGCAATTCGATACAGTGACTGATAAACAGTAGAAAGTTGGCAAGAGGGGATGTTGATCTTCATGTGGGCAATGGAGTAAGAGTTGTTGTATTAGATATTGGCTCTATACTATTAGCTTTACCATCAGAATTAGTTATAAAATTAAATAATTATTATTATATTCCAGCTTTAAGTAAAAACATTATTTCTGTTTCTTATTTAGGAGCAGAAGGTTATGAATTCAAAATAAAGAACAACTATTGTTCCATATATTTTGAAGAAATGCTTTATGGCATGCTCCATTGGTGAATGGGTTGTATGTTTTAAATCTTGAGGATATGCCTATCTATGACATAAATGCTAAGAGACTTCGACCTAATGATTTGAATCCCACTTTTACTTAGCATCGTCGTCTAAGTCGTATAAATGAAAAGTGCACGATGAAGCTCCATAAAGATGGTCTTCTAAACTCATTTGATTTCAATCGTTTGAAATATGTGAATATTGTTTATTTGGCAAGATGACAAGAGCACCTTTTACGACCAGAGGTGAGAAGGCAAGTGATCTACTAGTTGTAATATGAATCGGATGTATCTGAACCAATGAGCACTTCGACCAGAGGTGGTTTTCAGTAATCCAAAACTTTTTTTGATGATTTCAGTAGATATGGCTATGTATATTTGGTCAGGCATAAGTCGGAATCCTTTGAAAAATTCAAAGAATTTCAGTATGAAGTGCAAAATCAACTTGGCAAGAAAATCAAATATCTATGATCTGATCGTGGAGGCGAATATTTGAGCTATGAGTTTGGTGATCATCTAAAAAATATGGAATTGTTCCACAACTCACTCCGTCAGGTACACCTCAATGGAATGGGGTGCCTGAACGACGGAATCGAACACTATTAGACATGATTCGTTCAATGATGAGCCAATTTGATCTTCCATTGCAATTCTGGGGATACGCTCTAGAAACATATGCTTTCACTTTAAATAGGGTTCCATCAAAAACAGTAGAGAAAGCACCATATCAGATATGGACCGAGAAGTGTTCTTGATTGCTTTTTCTAAGGATATAGGGTTGTGAGGTTTATGTAAAACGTTTGACATTTGATAAGCTCACACCCAAGTCGGATAAGTGTTTCTTTGTGGGGTATCCTAAGAAAACTAAATTAAGGATATTATTTTTGTAATCAGGATGATAACAAAGTGTTTGTTGCCCACAATTGTGTCTTCTTGGAGAAATAGTTTCTTTCCAAAGGAGTCAGTGGGAGCAATGTGCAACTCGAAGAAATTCGGGAAACATCTAAAAATATTTCAACTCCTACAAATCTCTACAGAATGAACAAAATGTTATAGAATCTGTAGATGAAGCATCAACCCCACGTAGATCTAAAAGGCCACATCAATTACCTATAAGGTATGGGTATAATATTTTATTATTGAATAATGATGAGCCTAAGACTTATACGGAAGCGATGATGGACCCAGGCTCTGAGTCATGGCTTGAAGCCATGAGATGCGAGATAAAATACATGTATGACAATCAAGTTTGGAACTTGGCTTACGCACCTGATGGTGTTACAACCATTGAATGCAAATGGATTTTTAAGAGAATGATAGATATGGATGGAAATGTTTACATTCAGAAGGCACGACTGGTCGCAAAGGGTTTCAAACAAATTCAAGGTGTTAATTATAATGAAACCTTTTCGCCCGTCGCTATATTTAAGTCTATCCGGATTATTCTAACTATCACTGAATATTTCGATTATGAGATATGGCAAATAGATGTCAAAATGACTTTTCTAAATGGAAACCTAAGTGGGGATGTGTACATGACACAGCCTGAGGGTTTTGTCTATCCACGAGAAGCTAGAAAGGTATGCAAGCTTAATAAATCCATCTATGGATTAAAGCAAGCATCTCGAAGTTGGAACATTCGTTTTGATAAAGTGGTCAAAGGGTTTGACTTCATCATGAATGAAGAAAAACCTGATGTCTACAAGAAGGTCAGTAGGAGCAAACTTGTGTTTCTGATCTTGTATGTGGATGACATACTACTAGTCAAAAATAATATTCCTATGCTTGAATCTGTCAAAACTTCAATAAAAATAGTTTTTTAATGAATGATTTAGGAGATGCGGTATATATCTTGAAAATAAGGATCTATAGAGATAAATCTAAATGGCTAATTGGATTAAGCCAGGATATGTACATAGACAAGGTGTTGAAGCGTTTTAACATGTAAGGTTCTAAGAAATGTTTCTTGCCCATGGCACATGGCGTTAATCTTAGCAAGTGTCATTGTCCTACGACCACTGATGAGCGAGAAAACATGAGTAGAATTCCATATACTTCGGCTATTGGATCTATCATGTATGTTATGCTACGTACACGACCAGATGTGTCGTATGCTCTAAGTTACGATCCTATATCAGTCAGATCCAGGTGAAGGCCACTGGATAGCAATCAAGAATATCCTTAAGTACTTGAGAAGGACTAAGGATGCATTTCTTGTGTATGGTGGTGAGAAAGAGCTGATCATTGTTACATCGATGCTAGCTTCCAAACCGACAATGATGATTTCAGACAGCAGTCTGGGTTTGTGTTTTGTCTTAATGGAAGAGCAGTGAGCTGGAAAAATTCCAAGTAAGGAACGGTTGCTAATTATACAACAAAGGCCGAGTACATTGCGGCTTCTAAAGCTGCAAAAGAGGTCGTATGGATTAGAAAATTCATTAATGAACTGGGTGTGGTTGCTAGTGCTTCCAGTCCAGTGGATCTCTATTGTGATAATAGTGGACCCATTGCACAAGCTAAGGAGCCTAGATCGCATCAAAAGTCCAAGTACATTCTTTGAAGATATCACATTATTCGTGATATCGTTGAGAGAGGTGATGTGAAGATATGCAAAATGCACACGGATTTGAATATTGCTAATCCGTTGACAAAGCCTCTCCCCAACCTAAGCATGAGGTACACACAAGAGTTATAGGTATTCGATACCAATTTGATTGACTCTAGTGCAAGTGGGAGACTGTTGGTGATATGTCATAGAGGCAATCATAGAGATGATTGTATCACGTCTATGTTTATGAGTTATTGAATAAATGTTATTTTGTTCCTTGAATGAATCATTATTGATAAAGACTAACAGGTATGTGACTTGTTGGTAAAGTTCTTGGACTTATATGATGTCATTCTAAATGTATCCCTAGTCGAATGTCACTGTTCGGAACACTAGTGACTCTATCGATCGGCACATGTATTGATTGATGACCATGTTTCCCCAGTCATGGATATAGGGGTATTAAATCAATAATGTTAACACATGTTAGAGAATATGGTATTGGATTGACCCACTTTGAGATACTGCTGAGATTGTTATGATTTTATGTGTCATCAGTTGGTCTTAAGCAACGATGATGTATAATCCTTAGACCTGATATCAACATGGTTTCCTACATGTGTAAGAGTACACTTTGGGTTTATCAAATGCTACTCCGTAACTGGGTAGTTATAAAGGTAACTTTCAGGTATGCTATGAAACATACGGAGGAATGCGACTGGTCGGATATGGGATTTACCTCTCTTAACATAACATAAGAGATATCTCTGGTCCCTCGATATGGTCGGATAAAGAAAATGCATGGTCGTGCCACTAGTGGTGGAAGAGTTCGACCACATGAAGTTATCCGATACTTAATCGAGAAAGTATTGAACAGTCTATGGATGACATAATATCTCACCTGGAGTTCAATCAGATATCGTGAGGCAAAGGGATAATACACGAGCAGGTTGTTTAATTCAATCAGATACAGACTAGTCGTATAGAGATATAAGTTAGTTGTAGACTGGTCGAACATAATCACTAAGTGGTTGAAACCTGGTCGTAAGGAGTTACGAACCGATCGAGACTAAATATGATCCGATTGTATATAGATATGAGCTGGTCGTTAGTGACAAGGATTTAGTCGTAGATCATATTGCATTAAGGTTTCTCCAATATTATTTGTGTATATTTGGGAATGGTTATGTCCTGTAGGAACCGCTAACGACTCGTGATCAGAAAAAAATTTCGAGTCACAACCGACTACGCATGAACCTAACGGATCACACACTTAACGGGTTGGAACAAACGTGTTCGGATATAATTCGTCATAAGCTCTATATAAGGAGATGCATGAGATTGTTGGGAGATACACAAGATAGACGTGACGTGAATTGCTCTACAGAAACCATAACCGCCATCTTCCTGAGAGCCCTACTGTGCGAGTTGGTGCTAGCATACCGACGCATGGTGTTCTTTCCATAGATGTGTGGATACCGTAGAGATGCTACTACGGTTACTGTTGCGCTTGAGGATGGTCCTTGACCTTGGCGAGGAACTCAATTAGTTGCTGGAGGAGACGATCGCCATCGAGGACGATCGACTACGCTGGACGATCGACTTCAACCGCTTCATCGACGCGCTCTACGTTGGATCTGATTGCTTCAACTCTTCTTCCGCTGCACTACGTGTCTGGTGGTTACGATCTATGATCTTTTACTTGTATAATATTCTGATTTATATGGTAGAATTTTTGAATTACAAACTAGTGTACCCTACTCGTATTTCTTAAGTAGCTAGCGTCCGCACACAGGTGCGCCGCGCGCCGAGAGTTGAACAAATCAAACGGAGCATCAATACAATGCCGGATAGTCCACCAAGGCACCAACCATCCGTCATGTTGCCATCGCACACATATGTGTGTGTCCCCATATTTGTACCGTCCGATTCGCGCCTGTGTGTGCGTGGTCCAAAGGATGTTGACGCGCACGCACGTATCTATGTGGAGCAGTACGTGTAATGCCAACGCGCGCGGGCATATATGCGCACCCCCACCGGCCCGGCCGGGCGCGCGGATGTCACCTACGCGGCAATCGACGTCGACGGGGAGAACTACCTGCGACCTAACGGCGGATCCTTCCCGTCCGAACGGCGGCGGGAGCGGATCGGGCTGCGCCGCGGGGGCAGGGCTCGGCTATCGGCTACCGCGCGCACGACGGGAGAACGTGGTGTGACGAGTTAACAAAGCGACTCGAAAGCGGGGAGAGCGACGCGGCAACGACCGATGGGCGCCGGCCGCTGCTGCGGAGCGGTTGCTTTGGTTTTCTGTCTCTCTCTTTTGCGATGAAGCTGCGATGGATGCTTTTCGGGATACCTTAAAGGGCAAAAGGACGCTGCCTGCGGGGGCCGTCTCGCTCGTCTTCCTTCCAGCCTCCACTTGCGCACGCGGTGCTCCCGGCTTTGGGTGCTTGGCGTGAAGGGGAAAAGGGTTAACTAGCCGGGTAGGCTAATTAGGACTCTAGCTTAGCTAATCGGTTATCTTTCCAACCCAATCATTTTTTTTTTCTTGATTTTGATGTAAGATGGATTCTCCGTGAGGTAAATGTAGATTACGAGTTGCATTTGACTGGGCCCAGCCAAAGATGAATCAATTTGTTCCAGAGAAGAGACAGAGAATTACTAGACCAACTAAATCAGAGTGCCAAGACAAAATATATTAGTACTAGTACAATCGATCTCATTATTGAGTTGGCAAGTTGTTACATCGAGGAGCTGAGCCTAATTCTCCTTTTGGACTAACACTGACTTGAGCTAAGCTTGCGGTGAGAGTGTACGCACAAGATGTCTACGATCCAAGTGTACCAACCAAGCGGAAAACAGACAGGGTACCCGCAGATTTGCTGCCTTATCGATCATGTGTCACTCAGTCAAGCAACTCACGTTGTGTCGTCCTTGCCCTTAAATGTACCCTGAGCAAGTGCACTGGAAACGCTGTACGTTCATCGCTTCCCGTCTCAGCTAGACCGATAAATTTCCAGCTTTACGCTGCAACAATACACTTGCTCGTACCTTCACTATCGGTGCGTAACATTTCTAGTTTAACAGATGGTCCAGTAGCATGTTTACGGATGCTTATTCAGTAGTCCCTTGTCATGGCCATATGCGATGCGATACTGATTTGTTGCTCTCGTCCATCACTGCACCTGCAAAGTGTAAGCTGTAGCAACTGACTACAGCCTACCACCACAACTAACTGTTGAGTCTTGAGTCCGTAATGTCGGAGGATCCCACCCACAAGAAGCAGTTGGCTCAGGCGCACTTCACCTTGCATTAAGTGGAACATTCCAGCTAAATTGAAGAGAGCGTCCAACTTAAGAAAAATATGTGTTTTTTTTGTCAATACTCAGCAACGGAGGAAAACAGAAAGGTAAAAGGACATAAAAGTGAAAGAAGGATTTTTTTTAATAACAAATTGTAGGCCTGGCCTTACACTTTATATGATAAAACTACTACTACTAGTAGCAGAAAACCACCCATTCGACCTTCTTCCTTTTGTGATTTTGTCCACCGATTCTCCACTAATTAAGCTTTCACTTTCCAATGCCTCTATTCTCTCTTCTTTTCTCGAGAGAACCACTAATGCATTGTCTATTGCCTCTTGTGTACTATATATACTAGCAGAATATAATCACTAATTGCCTTACTGTATATCCATAGGGACCTTCTTGCTCACACACACAATTTTTGGCTAATCTAGCACGTTTTGATCACGTAATTGCAGATATAACCGTATGCAAAATGTATTAGCAAAAATAGCACTGTTGAGGCACGGCCACCGTGCGCTCACGACATATGGCGTTGGCGCACGCCAACGCCGGCCCCGCCGACGCGTGCCTGCCAACCCCGCCACCTCAAGCGCTAGCGCACGGTGGTCATGCGCCAGCCGTTGGCACATGGTCACCATGCGCCAACCAATTAGCTAGGTAATCAGTGGTTAGGTTAGTTAGGTAATTAGTTAGGTTGGTTAGGTAATTAGTTAGGGTCCAAAATTTAGAGGAATTTTAAAATATAGCAAATGAGTTCAAAAATTATGAAATTTTTTGTGGAGCCTCCTGACACCATGTACTTACTTGTGTAAATTTTTCATAATTTTGTTCATTCAGAATTTTTATCGTTATTTCGTATAAATGTCATGTTGTACGAATCAATAAATGTCTATGCCATGTGCTGATTACCCAAACATGTGAATGAGCCCCTCCCTCCATCGGCCTTACTTTTCCAACGAAAGCATCAATCACTCGTTATCCTGTCACCTCTTTATATCATCCATCAAATATTTGTCCCGACATGCATGGCTTAATTAGCGCGGGGATAAGGATTCCCTTCGAGCAGCGGCTATAAATTAGAGGGAGCGATTTTATTTCACAATCGCTCACTCGCTCTTTCGCTCATTCATTTCATTTCGCAGTCGCTCGCTCTCTTGCTTTATCGATTATATTTTTGGGATATTTCAACGTTATTAACCGCCGTCGTTCTCAGGTTGTTTGGTTGTAATTTTTATTTTATAGTGTTTATTAGTTACAAAATAATTAGTAGTAATTAATTAATAAAGTAGTGTACATTAATTTGTAGTGTTAGTTTGGTCGTAAAATGAAATCAAATAATAAGAAAGGCATTCACCGAAGAACAAAGTAGCATAATCTAATTAAGCTAGCATATCATATAGCTTATCACCCAGGAAAACTACACTATAATTAATTTATAATCTTTTATGTTCATTAGCCACCTTATCACTAATGTTCTCTCTATTCCATGTGTTGCAAGCCATGTCTCTACCGGAGCTACTAAAACACTTCTACGATGAGGACCAACGGTGCAAGCTATGGATCGTCGGTGATGCTAATGGCCCATCACCCCTGCTGCTTCAGGTGGGGAGGGATTACTGGGAGCTGGACGATCGCTACGTCCCGATCCTCTGGGACACGGGCTTGTTCCCCTTGCGAGGCTGATCTCCGTTGGACACCAGTTCACCCTAGACGCCAGCCTGTTGTCGACACTTGTCGATAGGTGAAGGCCTGAGACACACACCTTCCACTTTTGGTGGGTGAGATGACGGTCACCATGCAAGACATCTCGTTCTTGACATGACTCCCGATCCGAGGTGAGCCGCTTGTTCCGGGACCTCCGGGTGCTTACTGGAAGGCCAACCTGGAGCAGCGGTTCAGCCAACCTCTCAAGGAGGGTGCATGTGGCTTCCCCTGGGCTTGGCTGAGGTAGTTTCGCGAATGCCCGCAGGGTGCACCTCACGAGGTCGTTAGGACGCACCTTGTTGGTTACCTTCTCTAGCTCTTTAGTTGGGTCCTGTTTCCAACCACAAAGGGCGATTTTTTGTACCCTGGCTTCATCCGCGTCACCGAGTCTTTGGTTGACACGGGGGCTGGGCCGATGCCTCAGTACAGCTGGGGATTAGCCGTTCTTTGCACCACATACCAGGGGTTGTGTGACGCTTCGCGGCGCTCCGCTGGTACCAACTTGGCCGTTGTCTGCTACGTGCTCCTGCAACTGTGGAGTTGGGAGCACTTCCCTGTTGGACGGCTGACCATCGAGATAGCGGCGCACCCGTACCCCGTTCCGCATGACCAGGTAGATGGGCCCACCATGGGCTTACGGTGGACTACTGCCAGTCTACGCTGGGCCAGCGAAAGACCGGCGAGGTGCTACTCGTTGTACCACAACGAGTTCAAGTCACTGCACGGGAGCGACATCATCTGGTGTCCATGGTATAATGATTTCTGCGCACGGTAGAGACACACGGGCTGTCCGTGCAATGCATCCAGATGTAGGACTGTGGACGACGACCTGCCACCTCGTGCTCACACATATGGTGGAGCCTTAGGCGTTGCAGCACGTAATGTGATAGTTTGGTCGGTACCAGCTCATGCCCCCCAGGGACGGTAGGCTCCTAGAGCGAGCCGCATACCTGTGAGTCAAATTTCATTTGAGTAATATTTGCAGTCCTTATGTTACGTCTTCTTTTCTAACATCAATCCTTCTGGAAATGCGGCAATCGAGGGCGGGTGGGCATATTCAGGATTTGCGAATGCACCAACAGTAGTGGACTATGGCATGGACGAACAGGGCGCACATGGATGTATGGAATGAGCCGCGTCTGTATGACCTTTAGACGTACGGTACGTACTTCGAGTGGTGCGTTCCACGAACGCGCGCAAGACTCATCATTCCTCCACCGGACAGGTCCGTCGGGCTGAATCACTTCTGTCGTCCCGACCTAGTACATAGACTGGCGCTCCCCCTAGGTCATCTACACTGCACATCCGGGAGGTACGAGATTCTTAGTTTACGTCCAGAGTGTTTATTTGTACTAACATCGTTCCGTCTCGCAACCTTCAGTTGGTCGTGGGGGTGACAGCCAGTTCACATCGACTCATGACGAGGATACGGGCCTCCCAGCTCCTGCTAGGGAACAGTACACGGCGCTAGGGTACGGACAATGGCAACCAGGGTTTCTAGCGTACGCAGGGCAGAGCACCTCTGGCTTCACTGCCCCACCGTACATTCAAGGGCAGAGCTCCTCCGGGTTCACTGCCCCACCGTACGTTCAAGGCCAGAGCTCCTCCGGGTACGTGGCAACCCCGTACGTCCAAGGCCAGAGCTCATCCGCGCAGCCGGAGTTGCAGGCATCGTACCCCCAGAGTGGTTTTATAGCCTTCGTTGTGGATGAATTCTTCATAGGTGTCCCTCAAGTCGGCATGGCTCATCACGACAACATGTACGCCTACCAGATCAGCTCCAGAGTCAGCCTACTGGTCCACCTCTGCCTCAACGGTCTCCGTACCCCCTCCGAACCAACACGCATCCTCCGGACCGGTGGACGTATTCCACGAGTCATGCTTGGCGCAAAACAAGGACGCGCGCACACACGCAGCCGCAGCAGGAAGAGAGTAGTGGCTCAGACGAGTGAGCCATATAATATCGTGTGTTATGCGATTTTGTTTTACTATACTTGTATGCATATTTTTGTTGTTCCGTGTATATTCCAACGTCATATTGTATATCGACATCTCCAATGGAGTTGCAATGTAGCTTTTTTATACATTCTAAGTCACATGAAATCATGAAACCCTAATTTCTAAAACCTAAAATCAAAATTTTCGTGACCTAATTCCTAAATTTTCGATACAATACCAAAACACATATAAAATTATCAAAACATTACACAATTAAGTCCACTGCGTGAGGAACCTTCAAAATAAAATTCATAATGTTTTGAGCTTATTTTCTCATTTATTGATTCATACGAACAGAACACTTATATGAAATAGCCATAAAAATTATGAATGAATAAAATTATGGAAAATTTACACAAGCAAGTGCATGGTGTCAGGAGGCTCCATAAAAATTTTATAATTTGTTGGACTCATTTGCTATATTTTAAAATTTCTCCAAATTCCAGACCCTAACTAATTACCTAACTAACCTAACTGATTACCTAACTAACCTAACCTCTAATTACCTAACTAATTGGCCGACGCATGGCCACCGTGTGCCAGCCTGAGGTGGCGGGGCCAAGCGGGGTCGGCAGCTGAGGTGGTGGGGCTAGCGGGCACACATCGGCGAGGGCGGCGTTGGCACATGATCACTGTGTGCCAACGCCACATGTCGTGATCTCGAGCGTTGGCACACGGTGGCTGTGCGCCAATGGTGCTTTTTTTGCTAATACACTTTGCATACGGTTTTATATGCAAATACGTTATCAAAATGTGCTAGATTAGCTAAAAATTCCTCACACACATACTTGCACTACCATACTCCCGAGAACTCGTGTAAATCACAAATTTGGGAGTACTACCATACAAACCATGGCAATTTAGTTAGTATGCTACACCATCACCAACCATTCATGCCCGTTGGAAGACATGTGTAAATGTGTTACTGTGATGCAATTATTGTGGAGATCACATGATATAGTCATAATCTTAGTATTGAACAATTGATCTTGGTGTCGAGGTGTTTGGGGTTCAAACCATCGGTTTAGCAAATTGTCAGTTTTGATGTTAGGTGGCAGGCGGTCTGACCGACCAACGGTGGTGGTATACCGATGGTGTGAGCTCGAGTGAGTCTTTGAGGATTGCGCACTAAACACTTGTGTGTGAGTGTTTGACGATGTATTTGCATCAGGTGTCATTGAAATGGAGACTAGACTCGAAACTAGATAGAGTGTTGCTAAAAAGTCAATAGAGGAAGCGGTCTGACCGACCCCCTATTACCGGGGTTGGCAGTCCGACCGGCCAGGTGTGGTCAGACCGACCAAAGGGTTGGCGGTCAGACAAGCCATGGCGTGTTCATGCACAATGAGGTGTGTTGAACTTTGAGGGTTGGTTATAGGAGCTTGATATTGGTGCATATATTTGTATTATACTCTAATGGACTAATGTGGGTCAAGTTGCAAAAAACTTGTACCCAAAAATAATTGCTTAGTCTATTGTTGTGCAGGTGGTTTGGAGTCAACTATGGTCAACGGTGAGGAGGACCTAGACTTAGTTAGGAGAACCAAGGTCTAGAATGATCATGGATGCCGGGTGAGATGGCTGGACTCAAGCAAGGTGCAAGATGGACAAGAACTATGGAAGTCAAAGTTTGAGCAAATACCTTTTCAGGTAAAGTGGTGCTTCCTAGAGAAGCTTTGAAAGTATGTATTCTTGACTCATCAATTGTGTAAATCGATGATTTTGTGTGTCGTGTAGTGCTACGTGGCAATTTGGTTGTCGATGATGGTTGTAGGACTACGGAACTACATATGCCAAAACAGATGGGATAGGGGCTAAGCTAGAGAAGCTGAGGTCCAGAACGGTCAAGATGTCGTCGGAAGATGACCAAGACTACCGGGGTGGTTACAAGCCGAGAAGACAAGAAACCGGAGCGGGATCTACCGGTGATGGACATAACGGGCAACGACAAGGTGGATCAAGACTAAGCTCAGGGAGGAGTTGTGGTCCAGAACGGTCAAGGAAGTAGAGTGCAGTCGTGGTGCATGGTAAGACATGTGGTGCACAAAGTGACTTAGGCCCATTTGCAAGCGAGGACGGTTCGATGGAATTCAGACGCACGAGAGGCTTGGCGGGAAGTCTCTGGGGCCACATGGATGGTGGTGAAGCATGGACGATGCTTCGATGTGAAGGAATCGGGAAAGGTTGGTAGAGGGATATTTTGGTAAATTGCCCAATATAGGAAAAGTGGTGATGTGTGAAACTACAGCGATGGCCTAAGTGGATTAGGTTAAGGATACTCCATGGAGGAAAAATCATGGTGGATTTGGCCTAATGGAGCCAAAGATGAAGACGTCACTTTGAGAAGCAAGCATAAGTAAGACTCATTTATGCGTAGGCTTAACGGGTGTCGTTCTTTCTAAACATAGCCTCCACTATATGAAGAGGTCGTGTAGGATTCACACATCTATCTAAGCCAAGGAACCCTAATGCGAAATTTGACAAAAGTGGAGAGATCCTCCTAGGGTTTAGGAGATGTATTAAGAGAGATGAGATCACTTGTGTGTTGCCCTCGTGGCTTTGTACTCCCCCAAGGGAGTGGTGTAAACATTTATCTTTAAGAAGAAATCAAATCTCCAAATTCCTTCAAGTCTTCTGTCATATGCTCAAGTGTTGATTTCTTGATTTGGCTTGGTTTTTTATGTTCATTCCTCCTCTCTTCATCTTGCTTTCTACCTAGGGCGTGTAAGTGATGGATATATCTCTTGGAGACCAGATCCTATCCATCTAGATACTTTCTATGGCAAGTTCTCGAGTTTGTCTGATTTTGGTGCAAGAAAGGGTTATTTATGAAGGTTTTGTTCTTAAGGGATTTTTTTTTATTGTGATTGAGGGTGCTAGGACGTGTGTAAAACCATCCTTAGCCATCTTGGAACGATACTTCCCACGAGCTCTTCTCAATCATCATTTTTGTATTTTGCCCGTTTTTGTGCAACGTTCACTCAAACGAAAAAAGTCAGAACTTTGGCAATAGGTTCCTGACATTCTAGAGAAGGTGTGCTTCAAGTTTCATGAAGTTTGGAGTTATGGATCATTAGTTGGATCAATTTGTGATTTTAAAATCGTAGTAAAATTAAGTGTATGTGTTGATCGCACTGTTCACCAGGCTGACCGCACTCTTCACTGGTCTAACTGCTACTGTTCATCCTGTCTGACCGATCCAATGAGCGTTTTGGCGAGTCTTGATCTTCTTATTGCCTTGTCCTTGTTTGAATGATTTTCTCTAATCTTCATAGCTCCACATAGCTATTGGAGCGAAAGAAATTTGAACTTTTTAAGACAAAAAATTATAAAGAGACTGTTGATTATGTGATGCCTATCCAACCCCTTCTAGTGGACTCTTCTATCCAACAGCGGAAGAAAGTATGATGGGAGAGGGCCTCGTGTGATGTCCTAACCTATCAGTCATTGATTTTGTTGACGAGGACGGAATCAATGGCTGATGGGGAGCACGTGAGGTCTCAGAGCAAATTTCCTTCGCCAAACAGCTATGCACTGCATTGTGTCGTGTCTTTCCTATTAAAAACAAAGCGGCAACTGTTTGTCCTGTTGTCAAAGCATGTGCTCTGTAGTATATTTAATTAGTTTAAGCCAACTTTTCGCTCTTTACAGCCAGCTCGAAGCACTGACTAGCAGCAGGCTGTAGTGAAGGTGAAAACTGATCCGGTCGATGTACATCCTTCTTTGTAGGACACACAGAGAGAACTATTCAGAATGTTGGACAACAGCCCGTGCAATAGCGAAGTGTCGTCCATAAGGAAGAAACCTGAAAGGATATGTTAAAGAGAAAAAGATCAAAGCAAAGTAGAGAAACTAGGACGCGACTAGCGCTTGGACGTATGGTCCAAGCACAAGCGTCATATAGCACGCTGCGTCGTCCGATCTCGTGCGATGATACTCATTCGTCCATCTCATGCGTTAACAAAAAGCTCCTCCTTACACATTCTTGCAACATCACGCGCACCCTCGACTATGCAACATCACGCACAACAGACACAGCAAAAACTCCTCCTCCACCTGATCTCCTCCGAAAAAATATTAGGAAAAATAGCATATTCTCACCCAAATTTGCATAGAAAACATCAGTAGAACCTAGCTTGAAAACTAATTCAAATATACCAATCAAACAAATTTCGATGTTACAACATTGCAACATTTTAAAATAATTGTTGCAACATCCGAAAATAATTGTTGCAACATTTAAAAATAACTTATAAAACATTTTGATTTCACGTGTGCAACAATTGGCGACAATGGTTGCAACAAAAATACTTTTCCTACAAAAATTCAAGAAGACGTATTGCAACAAATCAAATCACTTTCTACAACAATGGAGAAAACCAGCTGCAACAATTCAAGAGAATGTGTGCAACATTTAACTAGCAAAGGGCTACAACAAATTAAAAACACAATTGTAAGAACATAATGAGTAAGAGCAGATGGCTAATGGTGGTTGTGTGGCTCGGAGGCGACGGCTTGCCACCGTGCAAGGTCTCCAACGACGTCTCCATGGCTACTCTCACCGCGACAGATACCCTTGCTTCACTCCTTGCCATCGACTCAGTGGCCAACGAGCCTTGCTACACGACGAAATATGGGTGCAGAAGCATCACTCCCAAGTTACTCCCATTCCACTTATCTCCACCAATTCAAAACTCCTTAGATGCCCATGCATGTCTAAATTGAAAGGTTGCTTCAGTAGATCGAAGGATGGGGAATCCAAAAATCATACATGCAAGAGTTGATTTTGGTATTTGATTCGTGTATTTGGGAGATGAATGAGTTTGGAGTGGAGAACTTTAGGGACGGGGAGAGAAGGAGAACTATAGAAGTAGTATGGGAGTAGAGGAGTTATAACATGACTTTATTTTCTAAGGGTGTGTATGTATAGTCTGAGAGTAGCAGCTGGGCGCAGGAGGCATGAAGGGCCCCGGGTGGGCTGTAGCACCATGTGTTGGAGAGAGAGAATAGGGAGGAGGCGGGAGGGAGAGAGGAGGTGTGAGAGCCAAGAATGAGTAAGGCGTCAATGATTTCTCTTGGATTGGACGTCTTCACCGTATCAATATTCGAGAAACTAACGTGCATATAATCAAGCGAGACACATGACAAACAGGATAATATCTCGTTCTCATACTAGCGCTCGAGTGTATATGACCAAACTCTCAAAAGGATGAACACTTGATGCAATCCCCGCGCTTTAAGACAATCAGAGCCAAATCTTTTGGACGTAGCCCCACACATGCCCAACCATTATTACACCATGGTATAGCTCTGAGGATGGAGGAGAAACTACAAAACTCCATGTACATATACATTGCACTTTGCTTATGCTACGAGCAGCAGAGTATACTTTTTTGTCGAGGAAAACATAGTATACTTTTTAAGGCAACATATTTTGGACTCTGGGGTAACCACCCAGCATTGGGTAAGGGAAGCCACTCGCACGGGAGCTGTCTGATCATCCGTCCAACCGCTCGGGTTCATCACGCATGCCCAATGGGCCATGGTCACAGTTTGTACTCCATCAAATTCTCGTCTCATAGCTGTGCCTCACTCACTTGCTAGTAGGGTCGTAAACGAGGCTTGAGTTGGGGTCTGAAATTGGCCCCTGGCTCTGGATCGGCCCAAGCTCTCGAGCTCGAGCTCGAGGAAGCTCAGTAACAATTAACATGCACCAATTTTCAACAAGATAGGATGACTATTCGAGCAATTTTTAGCAAGATAGGAGGGCTATTCGATAGAAGCTCGGTGACGAGGATTCTTGACCAAATCAACCTTTTTTGGTCAAAGGCAAAGTTTCTGTCAAAGAAGACCCACTTAATAGATACCCACATTATAATGGTTATAAACCTACAATCAATTTATAAAGAAAGTCTAAATTCCCTTTATTACGGTCAAACTGCTTGACAACCAGTTTGAGTCACAAACGACCAGCTATGGATATTGTCTGACCAGATATGCAGGTTTGGACAATCCCTGACCAACAAACTGGTTGGGAGACACAACAGCTATCCATGTGACTGGCGGGAAGACGGCTATTGGCTCATCTGACAACTTACAACAATTGGCTAAAAGACACGACCGTTCAAGACTCTATTGGCGAACGTGCGTAAATATTAGAGATGTCTTTAACGGCATTAACTATTACCCCTTCCAATACTATAAAGGGGGTAACTCACGTATTCTGTAACACAATTGCATTCATTAGTTAGTCACGATCATTTTGTAATATCCTTTGTATTCTTATACAAACACCCAGTGTGTCCACAGCAATAAAAATCAATAACTTGCAGGCAGACTATGAAAAACTCGGCTCATTAAGGCTCGTAAGCTTAAAATCAGACTTGAACTCGGTTCGTTTGGAGCTCGAGCCGAGCTAACAGGCTCGAACCGACCTTAAGTAGTTTGCGAGCGTTGAGTCTTTTTTACAGCCCTGCTTGCTAGGGCCTTGGTAGATTAAGTGGCATTGTAGCCGGTAAGGTCATGTACAATGGGTTTACATTAGCTGTCTATAGCCTCTACCACGTAGGATTTAAGCTGACGTTGATGAAAGAGAATGAAAAGAGAGAAATGTGGTGTCTACAATCATGTAGCCGACTATATCACCAGAATCAAGAAAAGCATTAAAAGATTGTATGTTGTCTACTATTTTGTAGTGACTGTATCACCATAACTCATTATATGAGCTATGATACAAAGAGTTACTACAAATAATAGTTATTTGTACTATTATACATACCTAAATACGTGCCACCTACTGCAGCATTTTTTTAGCACACTTGCTCTTGGACGTTACTCAACTAATCATGGTTGCAGTCGTTTGTTTTAACTCCATCTGATGAGATCGACAGAGATAATAATGTATTAACGTTCCATGGGATGTGGCCATGTGGCGAGTAGTGCTGGTATAATATACTGTACTATCGTGCGGTGATGACATGCCGCTGACTCACTGACACAGTTTGCAAACTTCACAGGGCACAGCATAAGTAGTCAGTAAAATGTCGCAGGCACATGCACAGGCCTAGAAGGCTACTACTTAGTAGTAGCAGTAGTAGAACTGAGGTTCGAAAATGAAACAGAGCTCTGCCACTATTGGCATCTTTGGATCCTCTTCTCTTTTCCAGCGCCAGGAGCTGGAGGTGAACAAGTCTACCTTTCCACAGCATCCCCACCTCTTTACTGGCTCCATTTGTTACTTTCGCACATGTGTAAGCTTGCTCATTGATTGTAAGAACTGGCAGTCAACGTAGGAAAGCTCAATGGCATTGTAGACAGTGTCACGTGTCACGTTGGAATCTTTGGCTGGTTTCTTCAGGAACCATTGACATGTTTGATTGAGCTGTTAGCTTTGCTTAAGGGAGAAAATAGAGGAGACTAAGACGTACTGAAATTTAGCCTGTCATGGTTTCTTCAGAAAAGAGAAACGAGGGAGGATTAAGACTGGATTTTGGATTGTCGTTGTTTCTCGAGGGAAAAGATCAGAAGATGGTTGAGTGAGGCTAGTAATTTCTTTTTGTAAAGTCCCTTTTCTTCATATCCTTTTCGATCTACAAGCCGTAGGTGCCTTTCTGTTTACGATCATAGGTAGTAGGTGGTGAGCTGTTGCGAATTCTATCGATCAGATTTGCAATTTTTAACGGTGGTAGTCCACTACTAGTCTACTACAATACTATCTGTTTAGAGCTTACTCTATGTTAGTACCTGGAATTAAGGAGAACGGATGCGACAACAATGTATCGTATCTTTCAGTTGAGTTCCGTGCATCATCCAATGCACTCCGAAAAGCTAAATGAACCATTGGAGGTTTGCGATGTTCCAACTGACTACTGTTCTTGGACACTAACCTTAATTCTATTTAGTGTGAAGACTTTTTAGATGGTATGTTGAGCTATTATCAGATAGGAATAATAGGATAAAAGACAGGTGTCACATTTAAACTCACATATTGTACCTACCGATTCCAAGCGGCTGTATGCTGCTTAATGTTTCTTGGAACTCTTCAACCCATATATGCCAGGCTTCACACCAGATGACCAGAGGGCAGAGGCTAGAGAGGTCAGGTTAGAAACAAGATGCGTGCGTTGTGGGTGGTAGTTTGTTCGCATGATTTTCATGAACAATGTGGCTCAATACTGGTTGTTGAGGACACGGCGATGGTGTCGAGCTCCAACCCTGTTCCACCCCCAAACCCATCAAAAGCAGATTTCCACGTAGTACTAGTACTGATAGCAGATGCTCGTTTATCAGGCTTGTTATATTCATAGATTAAATTTAACTTGCCGTTTCATCCCAATGGAGAATACATCCAACGACTGCAAAAAGAATTGAATTAGATGATGTCCTAGAAGTGCGATGCAGAACAAACCCGTGATATAAAATAGAGGCAATTCATTATTCAAGTTTTTACGATCTCTTATATGCAATCCCATGTACTAGTGACAAAGGGATTTGGGATTTTTGGCTGTACGTAAGAATTTATCCCTATAGTAACAAAAACGTAGACAATACAAACAGATTATTCCTACATAAACAGGTAAACCATAAGCTAATATATTGGCATTAGTACGACTTGCATTTAGTCAGGCAAAATGATTCCAGACAGATGCCATGATGCCATCTAGCAGCGATCTAAGTTGAGTTGGATGACAAAATTCGTGAAATGTAAAAAAAAAAATCTGAAAGATGCACTACATAGTATAGCACTGGTGACTAGTGAGATCTTGCAAGTTTTTTTTTCTCCATAGTATACCGTTTTCTTACTATTCCAAGAAGAAGATACTATTGTCACTGTCATTTCTCACCCTTTTGTGTGTTGATGTGTAGTTCTCTGCTGCCATCACAACTGCCCCCCTACTCACTCTCCTCAGCACACTCCACTTTTCCCCACTTGCCACTTTCTTCCCTCTCCTCGCTCCCTCCTGCCATCGCCTCCGCTTTTTAGCCCACCTACCAACAGCGCAGCAGCGCCCCCGTAACAAAAAGCACCCGCGCCTCCATTCCCCCCACCTCTCTCCCCTCTTCGGCTCTTCCTCTCCCCACCCCGCATGGTCAGAACAGCCCACACAGGTCAGGCGAGAGCTGCATTACCAAACCATTACGAGCTAGAGAGCGCTTGGCGCTGCTAGTGCGCAGCAGGCGGTGGGATTCCGAAGGGCAGAAGTCGCGGGAGCAAAAGGAAAGGGAGCAGGGGAGTGGGGGAATCAATCCAATCCAATCCAATCCGGTACAGTGCGGTGCGACTGATTGGAAGTGTGCGCGGCAAGCCAGCGACGACCGCGTCGTGCGCCGCCGCCACGGACACCCCCCGCGCCGACCGGAGCCGCGTGGCAGATCCAGTTCACGCCGGAATTTCAGCTGATTCCGGCGCCCGTGACCCCACCGGATCTGCATTCCCGCGCAGGGCCTCCCCGACCTGCGCTCTCGCGTCCCGTAAGTCTCCGCTTCCCTATGTGATATGCTTGCTTAATATTCTTCCTTTTTTTTTCCTGTATTTTTGTCCGTTGCTATGGTGCGATGGGGCGCGTAGGTTCGTGCAACGTGCTTAAGATTACTCTGACGGAATTACGCTTTATTTGGGAATTTTTGGTGTATGCGTTTGAACTTTGAACAGTGGAGGCTGCATTTTGAGCTCCTTTGTCATGTCGCTCTCTCTGAAATGTCACTTTTTGAGGGGGGAAAATCTGGATATATATTTTTCACCGAGTTGCTTGCTTTTGCCCTCCCGGACTTTCCGGTTCGTGTTTCCTTGTCTTTTTTGGAATGAAACTAGTAGTCGCGGTGAAATCACACGGTGTCGGCTCGGCACCAACTGTTGCGCTTGCCTGCGCAAGTGGAATCCATCACCATGTTCTGCTCCCTCTGTTTCGGCTTACCCTTGTCGCGCTTTGTCTACTTCCTGAGTTCTTCGCAAACATTTCAATCCATCCGATGAAACGAAACCCACTCCCCACACAGTACATATTTTACCCGTGAAAGCATCCAACAAGTACGGCGGCTACTTCCCTTCCTCCGGGGGGATGGAACGATAAGATAGAAGCAACAAGTGGTACCACCACTGTTAGTACAAGATTAGTAAAGGAGACGGTAAAAAAAAAGGACGCCCCACTAGAACCCGCAAGGACAAGGATTTAATAGCAGTCGCACATCTGGTTAAAAACCAAATCCACCGAGCAAACACCGCCATCAATGACCGTATCATGTTTGGAGTAGCTCCGGGCTTTTACTCCGGCTCACGCGCACCTTTTTTTTATAGCCAAAACCACCTCCTCTTCCCGCTGAATGCGAAGTTGCCGGTACCAGCAGTAAGACCAATGAATTCTTCCTTCTCCTGAGGCGAGGCGAGGCGAGCAGTAGGTATCCGGTCATCTCGGCCAATCCGTCCGTCCGTCCGTCCGGCCGAACCCTCCGCATGGGCTTAAATAAACATTCGCTGCCCCACACCGGCAATTACTCCCGCGGGCGTCTTTGGTGCACCTCTTAACTGCCGTTCTTGCCGAGCCAGTGCCGTTCGCGTCGAACTCTACAGCCTGTGCGAACAGACCTGCGCTGCGCGCGGTGGTCCATGCAATAGAGATACTGCCGCCTTAATTAGCCTAGTTTGGTGCGCACAGCCACAGATGAGTCATGGGTGTGAGTACATGACACGACGCTTACTTGCCCGCGTCAATGTCCTGGCCTAATTCTGGCATGACGGTGATCGGATCGGGTGGTGCTGTGCGCCCGCTACTTGGGTCTCTCGGGTGGGGGCCGCCGCAACTGCGTGCGCTGATTGTACGTACCGTGCGTTCTTGCTTTAAGGGTTGGTTTTCTTTCGGGGGGATCGGGATTCTTTTGGCCGGCCGGCCTGCCCGCCTCGTCGTTGTCCCTGTGACAGAAGCATCTGCTTTTGGATCATCGGGTGTGTACGCCGCCGCCTGCCAATGGAATGTAGTGTGATGCTGGTGCCGTGAGGTTCGCGGGGTTTGTGTACTAAGACTTCGTAGATGGGCAGGAGTGATTGATTGCAGTATTATTGTACACACCGTATATAGTGGAATGATTGTGAGCTGAAGTGTGTATAATACTTGTCCAACCACCGATGTTTCAACGTATATGTATGACTTTTATATGCGAATTGGGGGTTCTTGCCAGCAGTGTCAATTATTGAAGTTGTATGGGTGTGCAAGAAAACGTTTACTAATTATTATGCGTGTTAGTTCATTTGTCTGGTGCTGTATGTTAGTTGCATGACAGATCTTTATTTTTTATTTTCCTTTTCTAAGGTCTTTGCAGTTGGTGACAAGATAGCTTAACTTCACTTTATTTTGAGGTTTCCAACCTACACAAAAGCATATCTTGAATTTGGTTTGGCGATCACAAACATAAACATATTTGATCAGATACACCTTGTGCTGGTTTTACTGTGTGTTCTTGTTTTAAAGGTAGGCTTTTGGTGTGTTTTTTTTACCTGCCTCGTAATTGCCACTGTCCTATATAGTTGTAAGTATAATGTGACAAAAGCTTCTGCTTTTGGAATTTGGATACGTGCACCATCGGCCAGCGGGGAGTGTAGGGGTAGGATACCTGAGTTCTAAGATATGGGGGCTGTATGTTACACTTTATTGATGAACGAGAGTTGTGTGTATGTTGTATGCTCCGTAACGGGGCATTGGTGAAGTGTCAAATACTTGCCCAACAACTGCTGTTTTATCGTATGTATGATTTTATATGCAAATTTGGTTCTTGCCAACACTACCAATAATGAAAGCTTCCATGGATGTGCATGTAAGTGTCTACTTACTACGTGTGTTACTTCATTTGTCTAGACTCTAGAACTATACGTTTCATCATTCATGAGATGTCTATCTTCCGTTTACCTTTCTTTTGTCGTCATAGTCGGTGACAGGAAAGCTTAGCTTCAGCTACTTTTGAGCTTTCACACCTCCACAAGCATATATACGCTTCTTTATCCAGGATATACATGGGCAATTTATCGCATTTGGTAAGCTGATTACAAATATTCACCTTGTTTGATCAGATAGATACTTTGCGTGCGATGGATCGGCGCAGCTGGCCTTGGAAAAAGAAATCATCTGACAAATTGTCAAACGCAGATGCGTCGCCGGATTCTAATCAAGCAGAACAGGTTTGTGTTGCTTTCAGTGTTCTTTTGATTTAGATCGGTTTAAATAGCAGTGATTTCAGTTATTCAGTACTGTTTTTTCCTCCATTTTTTGGCTGGCAAAGCTAAAATAGATAGTTTATAATTGTGGTGTCACAGAGCCTTTTCTGATTTAACTGGCGCTTTAAGCTTGGTATATATGCCTTATCAAGTGATTGTGTGGGAACAGCCTCAAGTTGATGGCCTTGCAGCCACGGTTGTTTTGCCTTCAACAATTTAACGTCTTGTGTTTACTGTGTGTTTCTGACCTATATCAACATGCATATGCCAAAATTATACTGTTTTTTTGTTTCCATGAGAAATTCCATTTACAAAAAAAAACATCAGAAACAATGACTGTTTTAAAACAGATAGTTATCTAGTTACTTGTGTGCCTTCTTCCTTGCATGTATTTGGATTTGCTGATTTGCCGTATATAGGCCTTGCCCAATGCTCAGTTAAGCAAGCCTAAGACAGAAGGGGATTTTCTATGCTGATCTTATGATCTTCAACCCGTTAGTTGTAACCGGATCTTTCACATGATACTTTGTTTCATTTTCTTTCATCCACCTGGTGGTGTGTGGCAAAAAAGACATAGGATTATTGGTGTTCACACCTTCAGTAGTTTACTATCAGTGCACTAGCTCATAGGGGCCAGGGTATTGCCAATTTTACCATTTAATATTCATTTGCTTTTATTTCATACCTGGTGATAGACAATAAATTTGCCCGTTGGAGTACCCTCACGATTTCCAAATTTTATATTTTATTTTTACAAGTTTATTTCCTTCTAAAATTAAGTTTCTATTTTGCAGGATGATAAAGTTCCAAAATTTATGCAGATTTCACCAGAAACATATGCTCATCTTACTGAATCAGAAGAACAAGTAAAAGTATTAAATGAAAGGGTGAAGGTCTTGAATGAGAAACTCTCTGCAGCACAATCCGAGATCACTACTAAAGATGCCCTAGTGAAACAACATGTTAAAGTTGCTGAAGAAGCTGTATCAGGTGCACAGAAGATCACTATATTCATTAATTTTCTTGTTTGGATAGAAATACTCTATAGGGTCTTTATGACTGTTGTCTTTTACCAGACCTTCCTCATTTCCATAAACCTCACAGTTGTGGATGTTGGTCTAGGTAATAATGTTCGTTTTAGATAGAACAAAATTTCTCCAGTCATTATATTATGTGTTCCTACAGGATACAATGTAGTTTATGAAATCACTATGCTAAACATAATTTGACAAGATATGTTTTGTTATGTAGGTTGGGAGAAAGCTGAAGCGGAGGCCTCAGCACTGAAGGTTCAGCTAGAAACTGTTACATTGTCTAAGCTAGCAGCTGAGGAGAGAGCTGCCCATCTGGATGGTGCTCTGAAAGAATGCATGAAGCAAGTAAGAAATGTGAAGGAAGAAGGTGAGAAGAAGCTACATGATGTAGTCTTTGCAAAAACCAAACAGTGGGAGAAGATAAAGGCCGAGTTGGAAGGAAAATTACTTGAATTTGAACAGGAGTTCATAAGGGCTGGTGCTGAGAATGACGCACTTTCAAGATCACTCCAAGAACAGGCAGACTTGTTGATGAAAATTGATGAGGAAAAAGCTCAAGCAGAAGCTGAAATTGAAGTCTTGAAAAGCACGATTCAGTCAGGTGAAAGGGAAATAAATTCACTACAGTATGAACTACATGTTGTCTCCAAAGAGCTTGAAATCCGCAATGAAGAAAGGAACATGAGTGTGCGCTCAGCTGATGTAGCAACTAAACAGCACCTGGAGGATGTCAAGAAAATATCAAAACTGGAAGCTGAATGCCAAAGATTACGTGGTCTTGTTCGGAAAAAGTTACCAGGGCCGGCTGCATTAGCTCAAATGAAAATGGAAGTAGAGAGCTTGGGCAGAGATTATGGAGACAACAGATTGCGACGATCCCCTGCAAAGAATTCTAGCTTCCATCATCCTATGTCCCCGGTTCCCGATTATGCATTTGATAACTTACAGCACATGCAGAAAGAGAACGAGTTTCTGACTGCACGTGTGTTAACTATGGAAGAAGAAACTAAGATGCTAAAAGAGGCATTGACAAAACGGAACAGTGAGCTACAAACTTCAAGAAGCATGTATGCTAAGACAGCAGGCAAGCTCCGCGGCTTGGAAGTTCAAATGTTGACTGGTAACCAACGTAAGAGTCCAACGAATCCAAACATGGATATCCACTTTGATGGTGCACTGAGCCAAAATGGAAGCAACCCACCTAGTATGACTTCCATGTCAGAAGATGGTGTTGATGATGAAGGCAGTTGTACTGAATCATGGGCCAATGCTCTGGTATCTGAGCTCTCACACATCAAGAAAGAGAAAGGAACCAAGAGCAGTGTGACCGAAGGCTCCAATCGGTTGGAATTCATGGATGACTTCCTAGAGATGGAGAGACTAGCTTGTTTGTCTTCTGAAGCTAATGGCCATGGCAGTACTGTTGACAAAATGAAGATTGACAATGCTGAGGCTACTTTGTCTGGTATTACTGAAAGTGATGGTGTTAAAGATCTGCAGTCAGCTTTACCATTGCCAGAAACTCCATCTAGTAAACAGCAGCTGTCTGACTCTCCACTCTTGAAATTACAGTCCAGAATATCTTCCTTGCTGGATTCTGAATCACCGCAGAACAATGTTGGAAAGGTACTAGACAGTATCAGAAATATTCTAAAGGATATTGAAGAAGAGGCAGATTCAATGAACGCAAACAAGATTCATCGTGCTGACATGGTTGAAGTTGCTGACAGTGGATCATTAATGAAGCAAGATGGGAGTTTGAGCATTGGGAGCAAACATGCCATGGATCAAGAATTAATAAAGACCATTTTGAAGATTCAAGGCTTTGTCAAGTCACTTGACCAAGAAGTGTCCAAGTACCAAGGACAGTGTTCTGATTATGATGGACTATGTGAGAAAATACAGCAGTTCTCTGCGCTCGTTGAGAAAGTTCTGTCAAATGAAAATGTCCTAAATGACATCATTATGGCACTATCTCATATCTTGTCAGAAAATAGTGAGATTAAGTTCACAATGTTGAGAGACAACAACAATGAAGCAGACAGTAATAGTTTGGATTATGTTGACAAAGTGACTCTACTTGAAAATAAAGTGCAGCTTGAGCCACTAAAAGAAAACATTTCTGGCTCTTGCCCACTTATGCCTCGTTCATCTTCAGATCCCAAGATTGAGGGGCCTACCGATGCCGGATTTGATGTCAAGACTGCAGTGCGGATGTGCTCGCCGGAGGAATATGAGCAACTTAAATCTGAGAAGACGAATTTGGAGACAGAATTAGTGAAGTGCAATGAAATGATAGAAGATACAAAGCTTAGGTTTAGTGAGATGGAGAAAAACCTGGAAGAGCTTACATCCAAATTGGCTGCCAGTGAGAAATCAAACAGCTTGGCTGAGACACAGTTGAAGTGTATGGCTGAATCCTACAAGTCACTTGAATCAAGGAAAGTTGAATTAGAAAATGAAATAAAAGTGTTAAAATCCAAAATAGATACTTTGACAGCTGAACTCACTGATGAAAGGCAAAGTCATCAGGAGGACTTAGCCAGATACAAAGATCTCGAGGAGAAGATGGAAAGGTAAAACTGAAATCTTTTGATGAATATTTTGTATAGTTGCCCTCTGCTTAGTTTCTCTTCTCACTTTATTTTGTGATATGAAGGTATGAGAACGAGAGGAGTTCAATGTGTGTGGATGACGATGCAGATACCAAACCAAAGCAGGTACAAATAATAAGTTTCCGGAACTCCTAGATTCCCAAGATTTTTACAAAACGATTGTCTAATGATGTTTGTTTGACTGTCAGATTGTGTATTCATGATGTCACACCCTTCTGTGCATGTGTTGCATCTAACTTTTGATGTTGAAATACTGTCACTATACCTTGTGATTTGTGGATGTAGAATTCAAATTCTGATAAATATGGGAGCAATAAATCATATCCTACTCAGTCAAGCGCTAAATACATATTATAAACTCATTTCTGGATTGCTTCGAAGTGTAGGTTGTAATGCTGTAACCTCTGGTCTTTTCTGGAAATTCAAGACTCTTAACGACACATTTTTTTCTTTAAAACGATGGCAGGAGAAAGAGATAGCGGCTGCAGCAGAGAAGCTTGCAGAATGCCAGGAGACAATATTGATTCTTGGTCGCCAACTGCAAGCTATGCGTCCTGCAGCAGAGTCGATGGGTTCCTCACCAAACCGGCAACGAATGGAGGACTTTTTGCAGGATGCTGGAGGAACAACTGAAGGCGAGTATTCCCAGAAGCTGTCAGGTCAACTTGATACAGATCAGGAAATGCTTGGATCAGGAAATATATCTCCCCTCAATGGATACAAGACGCACATGACTCCATCTGATGTGGATGGAAGTCCTTTCCTTTCACTAAACAGTTCCAAACGCCCAAAGCATAGATCGAGATCCTCGTCCTCATCCTCATTTGCTAACCAGTTGCCTGAGAAACAAAGCCGGGGTTTCAGTCGGTTCTTCACCAAGGGCAAAGAGTAAAAATTAGCTGGCTTGCAAGATAGTAGTGTTGGCTTGTTGATTCTTCGCAGCGAATGACGAGCGATGCAGGTCATAGAGTTTCTACAGAGCTACTCGGCGAACCTGCTTGTGTGTTCTTCGAGGTGATGCCTTCTGTTGCTGGAATAATACTTAGCTTGCAGTCGAGCGGTTAAGGCCAGATTGTGTGTGAGAATGTTAGCCATCAGTATCTTCCGCAAGAGTTTTTCTGGGTTGCTGTTTGTCTGAAACCTCACTAAAACCTCACTGTACATGTGCTTACTTGCATGGAGAAGTGCGTCGTTGTTGGTGTGTTCCACTCTTGTGAAGTACTTAATTAACCTGTGTATGTTGCTGCCTCAAACTGGCTTGCTGTACAGTTAACCTGCATTAATTTGTTGATGGCTATTGTTGTATTTGTTGATCAGTGTAAACAATCTGAAGGCCCCGTGCGTGAGGTTATGCGTACCTTTTTGTTCCTTTGCGTCTTATAAGTTGCCAACAGTAGCTGAAGCCGCGGTGGAGCGCGCGGGATCCTGAGGCGGATGTCCCGTTCGTTGGTGCGCCGCGGCGGGGGGGAAGATGCTCGGCTAGGACAGCGGACTTTGGAGTGACCGCACGGTCGGCTGACACGGGGTGCGCGCCCCGCGGACGTGCTGACAGTGGTGGACGCACGATTTTTTTTTAAAAAAATACTATTTTAACACCAAAAAAAGTACACAAAATAGTAAAGAAATTATTAAGGATTTACGGATAGGTGCATTTCACGATTTACCCCTCGGTATCTAATTTCACGATTTACCTCCTCGATATCTTATTGACATATGTCAGTGAGATCTCGAGGCGTAAATCTTCAAATGCATCTATCTTGTAATGGTAAATTCTGAAATCCTCTAATAAAAATTATAAAATTAGGCTACTGTCGCCAATTGAAATGACAAAATTTTCTGTCGTCATTCCAATTGGCGACAGTAACCCTAATAGGGTCTCGCGACAAGGCTCTGTCACCGATTCAACTGGCCCTGTCACCAGTACAACTGACAACGGGATCCTATTTTTTATTTGTGTATATAATTCAGCCTAGGTTTTAGGAATTTTTCGGAATATCTTCAGGTGCCCGCGTAGTTCAGAATCCAAAATTGAAGAATATAATGACATATGAAGTAAAGAATGTGAAATCGGCGACACAATAACCGAAACAACCCCCTTCGAACCGAAATATAAAAAAATTATTTGGGTTCAAAGTTGTTATCGTGTTGTTGTCCCGATTGTATTGTTCGTAGAACCGATTCATTTGGAAAAAGATTACGAAATATGTAATAGTCAAAATATTTGGAAAGAGATATTTAAATTTTAAAGACTTCATAAATTTTATTTTGAATTACATGGCGCACTGGGTTTGGTTACGTGCATTAGAAACAATAGAATGCTCTAATCAACAAACTAAAAAAACACTATGGTACATGTGCGCCTTTTTGTAATCGAAAAAAAAGTTGATTAGAACGAAGTTAATTGGTCCTAGCGGCCCATCGTTCCCTTCCCTTTGTCTCTGGACTGCCATGCGATGGTGGCTAGTCTCAAAGTTAGCCATGTTCTGCGAGACGGGTTGGACGGTCGAATAATGTTAAGAAAGCACAACATAGGACCAAAATAGGGCCAAATCAATAGTCAGCATGCAAATTGAACCTAACTTACCTCTTCGATATGGAGTGCACCGGGCGACAGGGAACGCTATGACGGCTGTCGGTCTCACTAGCAGGAGTCTTCTCCTTGTCTGTCGTGCGCTCGACCAGATCATACTCAACTTCCTGTTCGGAGGGTCCTTCACCACCACCCAGTTTTCTTGGGCTCCTCCAGTGCCTTTTCAATAGGGTCGGGTACGTAAGATTTCCAGCGTTCGAAGGTCCCGGCTCGCTTCGCGTAGTTGAACTGTACTTCTGCTCGATGAACGGTCTATTGTACATGTTCAGGCTGTTGATCCATTGGAAGAAGTTGCATCGCATTTTCGGTTGTTATTATGTGCCAGTGAAGTTAGGGATATGTGGAATACAACGTAACATGTGAAAGATCTATAAGATTTGCTTACAATGATGTTCCCACACGTATAGTATGCCTGGGCGGCTGTCGTCGGGTGTGTGGACTGAATGATCTTTGTCGGTTTTTTGCACACACATTGCTAGTGTGGGAACTCTGGTGGTATCGGCGTATCCTTCATAGAACAACCGGGGTAGGATTTAGCCCTCTCGGCAAGCCACTTATGCTTTCGTAGCATCTTTACGTAGAAGTTCGATATCTACTTCCTCTGTGTTGTGTGAATCAAGTTAGAGTAAAGTGTTGATTATGGTTGTGTAGTGTTCTCCTCCAGTTTTCTCCTCCCCCCTTTTGTAAGAAAATAGGGTGTAGTACCGAGAGTAGAAGGAGAAAAGACAAGACATTGGTATGAAAAGGTGGCGTAGCATAGTGTGGTCATTTCAGTCTGAAAAAACAGTATCGCAGTATGTTGTCTTTTTAGTCTACAAAGGTTGTAGTGTGTGGCGTGATAGGGTGCGGTCTTTTCGGTCTGAAAAGGTCACGTGGCAAAGTGTGGTCATTTCGCTCTGAAAAGGTAGTGTCATGTGTGTTATCTTTTTGGTCTGCAAAGGTGGCAGTGTGTGGTCTGACAGTGTGCGGCCTTTCTAGTCTAAAAAGGTGGTGTGGTCGGGTGTGGCCATTCTGGTCTAAAAATGTAGCGTCGTAGTGTGTTGTCCTCTCGGTTCGCAAAGGTGGCAGTGCGTAGCGTGATAGTGTGCGGTCATTTTGGTCTGAAAATATAGCATCGTAGTGTGTTGTCTTTTCAGTCTGCAAAGGTGGCGGTGCATGGCCTGACAGTGTGTGGTTTTTTCGGTCTGAAAAGGTGGTGTGGCCGAGTGTGGTCATTTCGGTCTGAAACAGTAGCGTCGCAGTGTGTTGTCCTCTCGGTCCGCAAAGGTGGAAGTGCGTGGTCTAACTGTCTATGGTTATTTCGGTCTGAAGGTAGCATCGCAGTGTGCTGTCTTTTCGGTCTGCAAAGGTGCTAGTGTGTGGCGTGACAGTGTGTGGTCTTTTCAGTCTGAAAACAGTTGTGGTAGATAGTGGTCATTTAGGTCTGAAAAGGTAGCGTCGCGGTGTGTTGTCTTTTCGATTTGCAAAGGTAGCGTCGCAGTGTGCGGTCATCTCGATATGCAAAAGTGTCATATCGAAGTTCATACATGAATCCCTTGCCATGTTACGTTCATGTAGATCCAGTTGTCAAAAGTTAAAGATTTCTTGCAATTCATAAAAAAGCATACAACATCGTTCATACATGAATCACTTAGGCAGACAACCACTACTACTTAATACATATTAAACACACCACCAGTAGGATACACACACATAAGTTTCTCGAGCCACTTCAATTGGTCAATAATCTTGTCAAGTGCTCGTCTGCAGGTGACATGTTCACCATTCATATGGAACTACAGGCGGATGTCCAACTGCTCTTTCGATGATAGCACCAACAGAGTCCACCCACTGAAAGAACTGGCAACCGCCGGCCTGAAAACTGCACCGAATAGTGAAAAAGAAGTGACAAACAAACCCAAATTCCAAATACCAACATTATACGAAAATCAAACTCACCAAAAAATACAAACACTTGTAGAACACACGCCCCTTGTTCTTTTCAATGTTGGGGTACAAGACACTTGCTAGGACGCAGCAGTTCGGGCAGTTTACGCGCCTTAAACTTGCCAGCACCAATGCTCTTCAGCTCATTCAACTAGACGACTCGAACATGGCACTACGTAGAGTTCTGAGACAATTGTAAGTAGGTTAGAAGAGAGAGGGCTGAAGTTTAGTTGTTTGGATGAGATTTTGTAGTGGTGGGGTTCAGGATGTCAAGTAAATTTTATAATGTTGAAATTTAGACAAATTGTCATTCGAAATGGCGGTACGAATCCCACGCGGTGTAAAGAAATTAATATTAAAATTTTGGCAAATCATCATTTGAAATGACGACATGGATCCTGCAAGCCCCTGTCGTTATTCCAAATGGCGATACAATCTCCTATATAAAAAACCACAAAATTCGGGAAAAAATCACTTTTATTCGGAAAAAAAAAGAGAGAGGGGAGGGAAGGGAGAGTAGTAGTGGGGAGGAGTAGAGCTAGCGAAGTGTTGTCCGTTCGGCCAACCGTCTTTAAAGTAATTTTTTTTATTTAATGGATTACGTAGCTTTAGATGTATGGTTACGTAGTGTGGTATATTGTAGATAATCTTTTTCGGTAGGGTAGTTTAGTCTTACATATGTTGTTAATCGTGGAAATACTATTTATGGTGCAGTACGTCGAATATGTCGGACACAACCAATTTCAAAATTTACTATAGCCAGGGGACTATTCTGGAGGGTCTCGAGGGGATTGATTTGCATTATTTTCAATCGATGACAATAACCCTAACAAGACCAGGGCAACATACATGGGGCGTTATGATGCGGTGGTTGTTCCACACATTCGATTTGGACCATATTGTGCATGATCTGAGATTAAGTTATCTTGCCAACAGAGCACCACATGGCATATATTGGGAATTAGTGCAGCTCAAGGAAATAAGTCATGGCAGTCATATGTACGTCGGGCGAGGGAGGAAAGGTGATATTTGGTCCTTCTAGTCCATGCATATACCAAGGTCATTCTTGCATCAGCGGCTAAACAAGAAGGTAGTGGTAATACCGAAGAAGAAGTTGGGGACTCTAGCACGACAGGAGGTCGGGAAGTTGTTGATGTTGTCGATGAAGACCATGTGGGACGGGCTCCTTTGGTCAAGCAAGCTAGTGGGATTGCTGACGAAAGTTAGGAGATCGAAGGCATAGTTGAAAGGATGGATCTTGAAGACCAGGACTACCAGACATTATTGAAAGATGAAGGATCTGCTGAGGAGGATGTTGTGGAACAATAGATAGTTTCATCCAAGTGAAACACATACCAGTTCCACAACCTCGTCGTTAACGAAGGCTCCCGTGTACCGTGGGAGTACGACCAGAACAAGGTCAAACAAGGAGCCATGTACAAATGCAAGGAGACCGTTCAGGAGGCTGATAAATTCTAGGCCTTGTCGATGCAGCATACAATCACAGTAGTGAAGTTTAACCCGAGATGCTACGACGTGAAGTGCGACATAGAGGGATGCCTTTGGCGAGTGCACGTATTCTAGCCTAAGTGATACACCTACTGGAAACAGTGTTGTAGAAAACAGAATACGGTTGTCGGACGGATAGTGTACCGTCAAGTGATTAATCGGAATTATGTAGACAATTTGGCATTCTCCATATTTGATGATAAGGCTAGTTTCAGAGATATTTGAACACAATATATTGTCAATACTATCAAAGAAACTTGTACCACCTTCCAATTGTACATGATAACTTCATTACTAACTCAAAAGATAACAAAATCGATCGGCGGACTATTACAGTTATGCACCAAAGTATGACTTGCAACAAGTTTAAGTAATAGATTAAAAACATGCATTGTCACATAGATTAGACTAACTTAACACAATGACGAGACGGTGAACAAAAAAACTAAGTTTTAAATTTAAGAACACTAAATGGCCCACAACCACGAGAGAACCAGTTATTCTAAATCATTGTCAACAGTCCGGTTTTGTGATGGTTATATATGAATCAGTTACTCTGAATCAAGTGTTTTGTGCTTGAGTATATTATGATTTTAACTGGGCCGCTATTGGGCTAGTAGTAACGGACTGAATTCTAACTTGACTAAAGGGCTGAATTTGGTCAATTAAACGGATTATGTGCGCGGTTATATGGAAACGACTGGCTAATAGAACAATGTGACCGATTTGGCATTCACAAAAATTAAATGCGCTCCAATTCGTGTATACATGACGTTTTGCCTGGCGATTCTGCATAAACGGGTGATTAATCGGCCATTCTATCCGTTTTTACAACACTAACTAGAAATGCTCCATATTAGTCTCTCACACATGTGTCGTTATTGAATCAACATAGTCCCACAAGAACCTGTCATCATGCTTCATCACAAATATCATGTACAGTGAGATCGTGAATAATCTAGATTTCGATCCACGATCCATCATTCGGGTAATAGAGGTAAGATTCCAATTCACAATCAGCTATGCTAAGGCGTGGAGGGAAAATAAGAAGGTATTGGAATCAAAATTCGGTACATTCGATGACTCCTACCACAACCTCTCCGGCCAACTCTGAGGCATACAAGACAAAAATCCCATCACTCATGTCGACATTCAAGATGACACACATCCGCGATGGGAAGAGAAGAGGGTACTGAAGCGAGCATTCTTCATCTTTGGTCTATGCATCAATGCATTCTAGCATTGTCGTCCAATCTTGTTCGTGGATGACACGTTTCTGATTGAGAAGTACAATGGGAAGATACTTACTGCAATAGTGACGGATGCGAACAATCAGGTTCTTCACGTGGCTTTCGCATTCATTGAAAACGAGAACACAAACAGTTGGTTGTGATTTCTGAGGAACGTGAATATTTCTGTTGTACATAACCGTCTTAATGTATGTGTCATACATGATCGATATGGGGGCCTGTTGAGTGCAATAACCCCGCTACAATAAGGGGAGAACGAGCCACTTCTGTGGGTGGATCTGCGAAGCAGGTGGTGCATAAGGCACTTGGGTGCAAATTTCTGCAAACAGTTCCACAACAAAGATTTGATGAATCTATTCAAGCAGCTCTGCAACCAAAACCAGAAGGGAAAGTTCGATGCACTCTGGAAGATTCTGGATGAGCGGACCGGGGCGTACAAAAGGGATGCAGCAAAAAAGCCTGATACAAGTACTGACCAGGACCCCGAGGTATTGCCAAAGTTATCCACATATGGTCCTGGTGTGGCGAGGAAGTCGAGGGCACAAGTGAAATACTTCTCGGACTAGATTGAGCATAAGCCTAAGGAGAAGTGGTCGCTGCTACATAACAAGGGTGATGCTCGATACGGTGTCATGACAACCAATCTAGCCGATGTATACAATTGGGTTATGTGTGGCGCTAGATGCCTCCCTTTGGTTGCTATTGTGGAGGCATCCGTGGTACCACAAAGTACTTTGTTGACTGAAGCAACAAAGCGTCGCTCTCCATGATAAATGATAAAATATTGTATTCCACCATGATCACTCAGTGCATGGAGGAGAAGAGCAAGAAGGGTGAGATGCACATGGCATTCAACATGGGCACAAAGGAGCTTCACTTCGAGATACTCTGCAGAGAGAAAGGACGTCGCAAGACAAATTGTGAGAAGATCATCCACGAGTGCACGCTACGTCCAAAATGTTGCAGCCATACGCCTTTTTGTTGCAAGAGGTGATTTATGATGTCGGGACTACAGTTTTTGAATGTTGCAATAATATTAAAAGAATTTATCAATGTTGCATCTGGCGCACATGTGAAATTAGAATGTTTCATAAGTTGGGCTCAAATGTTGCAACACCCGATCGTCCTTTTTTTTGTTGCAAACCGGTGTTTTTTTAGCGCTCCATTAAATTTGAATATGCTATTGGAGTTGGCTTTTGTGGCGAATGGTTTCATTTTTTT
Organism: Hsuehochloa calcarea; assembly: GCA_036346395.1. Lineage (NCBI taxonomy): Eukaryota > Viridiplantae > Streptophyta > Magnoliopsida > Poales > Poaceae > Hsuehochloa > Hsuehochloa calcarea. Next base: position 38,752,267 of record CM070597.1, read on the forward strand.
TGAAATATTTTTTTTGCATGCGTTGATTATCAATTGTTGCACAAATTATTTACTGATGTTTGCTTGAGACGTCTGATGTGTTGCATATGTGTTTTCAAAATGTTGCAAGTCCCCCACACACACACACACAATTGTTGCATATGTGTTTTCAAAATGTTGCAAATTAATATTTTTCCAGACTTAATTTTTATGTATCTCGCTGGTGCTAATTTAGTGAATTTTGACAATATTATGGATCCCCTCTCTATTTTTCGAGATCCAAGTTTTTTGTTGCAAGTGTGTCAAATATGTTGTGAGGAGGAGTCAAAAGCGTACGATGGGAAGCTTCCCATCGTACGTCCGAGTGCTGGTTGCTTCCGAATTTAAATCATAGCTAAAGGTTAAAAAATAGTCTTTTCTGACAAAAAAAAAAGTAGTGCTATAGTTTCCTCTCCTCCAAAAATAGTGGTATTACTAGTATAAATGTATGGTGGTGTTTGTACATCTAATTAAATTTTAAAAAGTAGAACAGACTCGACTTGCAGCCAAAATTTACTTCCATTCTTGAAATTTGATGGGAACTGATCTGTTACGGTAGGGGCGGTCCCTTTTAATTGGGCCAACTAAACCACAACTTCATCTCAACTCATCAAACCACATCTCCCTCCGGTGCTCCACAACATCAAACTGACCAATGTGATGGCCGGCTCATGGTCACACACCCTTCGGCCTTTGCCTTTTGAGTATTAGACCATTTGACCCAGCCAAAACAAAATCATTCCTCCTCATCTCTCTCTAACCCTAACAATCAACAGACAGCAACCGACTCTCACATCTCTCCCTCTTTCTCGATGAGGCGACGCGACCACAACGATGCCAAACGCGATGGTAGGTTAGAGGTCAGAGGAGCAAGGTCGGCTGCCGGCCACCGGGTGGTTCGTTAGCGTTGGGTCGTCGAGCGGCGGAGCGGGACATGGTGACTGCCTAGTGGGGAGGGCGATCGGGGATCCCTACGATCCTGCGGCCAGAGACGACGACCCGACGACTCCCGACAAGAAGGTCGCGGTACCCAAATTCTCAATAGCGCATATGTGGGTTCAATCCGAATTACCGGATCCTCAATTCCCAAACCAGCAAAGAGCAAACACAAAAGCCCAAATTAGCAATTTTGTTTGTGTTAGTTTGGATTGTGATTAGTAAATCTTGTCTTTTTGTGAAATGTAGATCTCATAGTTAAAAAAAATGAAGTTCGTCGATTTGAAAGGCACAAAGAAAAATCGAGTAAAATTGTGATTTTTTTTTTGGTTATTTTGTAATTTTACTAAATTATTTAAGATGTTGTCATTAGTATTAGTACAAATAATTTATACTTTTGGCCTTTACTATTGTGCATGTTTATGTATTACATTAAACAATATTTTTTGTAACTTCGAACGCCTATTCTGGAAATCCTAAGTCTGCCACAGCGTTACGGTCCTACTGGTAATGGACTGGATTTGGGAAGAATTGGAAGGAATTTGGGACTGGGATAGAGTAGATTGGATAGGGATAGCGGAAGAATTAGAGATTCAGGGAGAACCAGAGATGAAGTGATAGCAATTGGGGAAGATAACAGTTGAGTTCATGTATTCAGTTCGACCCTCTTCTCGTACAACGCAAAGCATATACAAGCCTTCACCCACGCACGCACTATCTTTGAAGTGACCTTCCTAACGCCAAGCGAAACGAGACATAAGCAAACAAAAGAATGTTGAAGCTGCCTGTACTTCAACAGTGGCAATTACAACATGCAAAACAGGTGTACTTCATAACGTGAACTGAATGGACGCAGTTTTGAACTAAACTACGGTACAGAATTTAATCATCTTGTAACATACACTCTTCCCAATGTGAAAAAAGAAAATGAGGGGGGAAAAGATCTACACGATCAGTTCTGCACGATACCACATCCCCCAACAACTAAAATGATAAACAGAACAAAATGGGGGGAAGGGGGCAACAGAAGGATAAGACAGTTGAAACAATGAATAACTTGCATGTGGAGGTATACTATATATCACATGGGGCTCAGCATCAGCAGGACTGAAGCACGAGCGGGCCAACCCAACTGCTAAACATATCACTCAAGGCCACCTGCACTTCGCTCGAACCATGTTCGCAGCTTATGAGACCAGCAAGAAGGGGGAAGAACTGGGAGAGGTTCTTCTCGAAAGATGAGTCACCGAGGCCACTGATAGCTTGCAAGGTTGAGACAACAAGGGGCGCCCGGGCTGCAAGCTCCCTTCGCTTCGAAGAACCGATCGGGATAAGCCAATGGCCAAGCGGCTGCGCACTACCGGAAAGCTGAACAAGTCTTGCTGTGCTCAAGTACACCTCAAGGACCTCCTTGCACAGGCTAACAAGGTGGCTTTCCACCTCTCCGTTCCCTTCGTCTGGAGCTCTGTCCAAAAATATGTTCTGGAGGATTGTGAGGCACAACTGATATGACTCATTCTCAAGGCGTAACAATGGCGGGTCCTGCATTTGGGTCATCGAGCCTAACTCCTGCAACTTGGATCGCAGGTCGTTGTCACTGTTTATTTTGTGAGCATGAGTGGCAACAGTGTGCAAGGCTTCAAAAAGGATTACTGTGTTCTGTGATGACAACTGAGCTCTATACATGTTATATATCTCCATCACAGCCTACAGAAAGGGAATTAATATAATTAAATAAAACAGGGATCATATTGAAATTACCAGCCTATTGTTGGAGAAACAAGATAAAGCTGAACCTACGTACAAATTGCAATTGATGAAGCAAGGGGACTAGACTTTTGCTTTAGGAATTAAAAACCGCTAAAAAAGGTCTAGAGTGGAGAGGAAAGGTATAATATTAACAATTGATCCTCAAAACTATATCCTCAAGTGAAACTAGAGAATAAAATTTGGATATGTTTTGTATATTCCACTCAGCACGTCTAATATTGAAAATAAAAGGTTAAACAACAAATATCCATAAGATTGATAACTAGTTCTCCAAGAAAATACTTTTGTTGCGTCTGAATCAAGAAATCGGTTCCTACAGTGTGACTAGAGAGACCATCAGTATCTCAGGAACCCAGAATATCTACCTTTTGACAAGATGCAGGAAACTTCTTGTACACGAAGGTTTGGTTTCTTGTGTAGAATTGTATTTATAGGTTAACAAGGCCCTAATTTAGATTAGTGAACCACGATATAGCCTTATGCTTTTTCTCCTCTCCCTCCACCCTCTCACCTCCCTTATAACATGCCTATTTACCCAGGAGTTAGCACGAGATTTGAAGAATTCAGGAAAATCGAAGGGTGATGAAAACAATATGCTTCCAAACATTGAGCAAATAAAAATTCATTAATCAAAAAACAGTTCTAGAGGGAAATACAACCTGAATCAATAGGAGTTGGACAGCAGCTCGGCACTTGGCATCACCAATTGCAAAATACAAGTTCCTTGATCTAGAGGTTTCTTCAGTGCCATCCTCTGATGGTCGAGATTCGTCTTCTCTCTTATCTGAAGAGCCTCCATTTTCTATTGGTACATTTTCAAGGTAAGCTCCAGATGCAATATAAGAGAAGTCAGGAAGCGTCTCGGTGGCAGCTTCTTTCAAAGACAATACAACCTCTAGCCATTTTTCATCCACAAAGACAGATCCAGCACTGCTCATCAAACGAACAAATGCAGCAATACCTATACCAGCAAGACTTTGATGGGGACGCTTTATGAAACTCGTCAAGAGCGAGAGAACTTTCTTCAGAAGTGGGTTAACTGTGTCGTAGAACTTAACAAAAAGGTCTACAACTAACTGAAGGGCCAAAGTGCATGTCTCGTACAGCCAAGCATCTTGATCAAGTTCTGCAGGATCGTTTTCAACATTTTGATCTTGTGGAGAACCACCAGATGGATCAATAGCATGCCGTACATAATCAAATATTGGGAAAAGCACTGAATCAAACACCTTCTCCCACAAAGGCAGAGAGAAAAGATGACCATGGTTTCTCAGTGTGTCAAATAACACCTGCAAGGCACTTTTCCTAATTTCAGGTCTTAGGTCAAAGGTAAGTTCAGACAATCCTGCAAGATTTGAAGAGTTGGTGACACATTATATTACTACAATTGATAACCAAGTCAACCAAAAGCAGTAGAATGGCCCACATAGAACAAAAAGAGAATATAAATACCTGCTAATAAAGGAAACCAAAAGTGTATAGTATCATCCTTATCGACAAGCACTACACCTTCCTGCTTTCCATTCTTGGTCAATTGAGGTGAGGGTGGATTGCTGTTCGAAGAGGGATTCTCCTTCAACCTTGAAGAGGACCCAATATCACCTTCTGCCAGCTTTGCCGCACAGAATCGAAGAAAGCCAATTGCATTAAGGCTGATATCATTGTTAAACCTACTGTTTGTAAATGCAATAAGACAGTTCACACAATCAGTAAAAGTCGTTGACTCAGTCTCAGTAATGTAGGGGAAATACTCCCGCAAAATCTTCTCGATAATTTCAAATGCCAGGAGTACAATATTTTTGTGATCATCGTATGATGCCGTTGCAAAGACCTGAAAATTTTGCACACAACAATCAATATTCAAGAACAACAATAAAAGTATAAAACTGCTTCAAACAGTCTCCCTACCAAAATCAAGGTACATTAGTGTGAGTAGAGATACCATACCATAAACATGCTCTTCCACCCTGACTTCACATGGCTAACACGGGCCAAGACCATTTGAGACACACACCTGATGATTAGTTCTCTGATCTCAACAGCTCGACTCTTCCTCATTACAACAACAAAAGGCTTCATAAATTCATTTTGGAAATTGTAGTTAGCCAGCTCTTCTCTCTCCAGGAACTTCATTGCCAGCTGCCGCAATGAGTCCATAGCAAATATTGCAATTGAAAGATTTTCTGAGCAGCCAATGGTAACAAAAAATTCAGACAAGACATGCCATATGCTTGACCAGACAAGCCTGATGCGGTTCATATTGTAGTGCCTACAAGAGAAAAGGAAACAATCATACATTGGTGTCCATATAGAGAGAACAAAAGTGTAAACAAACATATTGCAATGTGGATATGTTGTTGATATGAAGTCTTGGATTCCTTACGCGATCTCAACAATCTTTGTTAGACTAAAAACTCGTGGATCAGATGCAGACCGTAATTCCTCCATTGAAACCTTGCAAAGAGCCTTTACAAAATCAATAATGCCCTCACTGTTGAGCTTTTGACTTCTTACGAATACACGGTTCATTCCAGACATCCCGACTTGCTCCAAGAGGCTTGTCACCACATTATTCATTTGATCGACACCAGAAGCTTTGCCACCCACACCAGCGCTGTCATAGGAACCTCTTTTAGAAGCTGCACCAGCATTTGGAGCCTTCTTTTTCAAAACAGGAAGTATCGATGATTTAGCCTGCTTCGATTTATCAAGGTCTGGCTGTTGCAGTGCAAAGAAAGTGGCATCTGGAGGAGCACCTTCCCCAACAAGATGTAGATTTTCGAAACGAGAAACGCAAGTCAATATATGCTCCCATGCTTCTTGCAAGTAATTTCCATCTTCATCTGCAATTAACAGAATTGCCTGTGAGGCAATCCACCACAACAAAAAAAGGATATGAGAATGGAAAAAGAATTTAATCATTATGCTCAAACTAAGATATAGCAAACTGCAATTAGAAGTAGCACTATGGCATATGCTTGTAATAAAGCGTGCAAAATAAATATTCAAATGACAAACAAAAAGGGACTAAGGATAGAGTCCTCTTGACAGTGATTTTTTAACATTTTCTCAACCATCCATAATGACGTTGACACTTGACAATGGCAAAGATACCAAATGTTCAGCACATGCAAGAAGCAAACCTAGCAGCTCTAAATGAGAAACAAGGCTGGTATCCTCAAAACATCACTACACTACAAAGTACTTTCCCCAACATTTAGCACGGAACCATCTAAGGCATAAATCAGCTACATCTACCCTTCTGAAGCCGATTAACATGAAAGAAACTTTTAAGTATCATTGTCTCATTTAATGATTTTAATTATCCTTTCCAACAATTACTAATAACAGAGGCATTTTTTTCCTGCCAGTGGTGCCAGCTGAGCACTGCAGATTTAAATATTTACATCAACATAAGTAGAAGAAACCTTAATGGCTTCAATATTTTTCTGCTTGATGTCTGCAGCAGAGTGAAGTGATGTAAACTTGGCAAGCGAAGTGACAAACGCATCCCTTTGAGTCTTCATCGACATAGCTGCAGTGACATGGATTGCACACCGAAATCCCTCAAGGCACTGGGATATGACAATCTCGTCATCACTTTGGTCAAGTGGAACACTGAAGGCAGCAAGCATAGGAGCCCAGCAAACCTCGACCATGAACTTCAAAACTACTACATCTGTTGCTGGATAAAATATGGACCTAAATCATTCATAAAAAAATCCCATATAAATTATATACGAGGAAATAAACTAACAAAAAAATACAATTGCATAAACCAATGGGCAGCAAAAAGAAAAACGATCAAGTAAAACATACAAGTAAGTTTATACAATTATCCATCTAGACATCTAGCATAACTTACTCAGACATGCGAGCCTTTTCCTTGAATTGCTCCTGCATATGCTTAATAAGATCATCACTAGTTTCCATAGGCGAGTCTCGTTTGCGTATGACAATGTTAAGAATGTTATCCAGCCCAAGAATTTTTTTAGTGCTTGTTGATTGTTGCTGTTGGGGAACAAATTCATCTTCTTTCATCTTAATCTCTTTTTTCCAAATTCTTTCATACAAGGATCTCATAAATTCTTCAGGCAGGTCTTTCCCATCATCGATACCACGATTGTTTCTTATGAAATCTTCTGGTGACATCTGCATCAATTAATACATTAGCATCATAAATTTTGTAAGTGTATCCCCAAAAGAAAACTTGGAAATTACCTTATTTTTGACCATTGGGTTATGTGCATCAGTGTTAAGCAGTATGACTGAGTAAGCAAGGACATAAGCTGTATCTGCACTGGAAAATGCCTTTGGGTTGCATTTGCAGAAACGCTCTGCAAATTTTTCCATGATCCGGTCGATCTTTTGAGCTTCTCCAGGCAACCTGAAACCTTGAAGAAAGGCTCTAATCGCTTCATCAAACTCCATGCCTTGAAAATCAAATGAATCCACATACGCATGCATGACTTTGAGGGATAAATCTTCCCTCTCCCCTAAATAATCACCGATCATAGTCTTGTTCAAGCCAGAAGCGCTTTTTAGGAAAGCAGCTATTTCCTCAGGTGACTCCCCCACCTTGTTGGCATTTATTAGGAACTCAATTCCCTTTTTCGGCTTCTGATTAAACAGAGAGATACCCTCCTGTCATTCAGATATAAATCAATCAACCACATAAGAATAAGGAAATGAATCACCCAAAATATAATGAAACTGTGGCAACAGCAAATAAAAGCAACCAGCACATTCCCACCAACAAACGCGTATAGAAATAACTAATTGTAGAATGACATCCACCTGAAGCTCTATCTTGTAAGCTCGGCGCTGCTCCAAAGATGCAGCCTCTGAAACCCCATTTGATATTTCTGAATGTGAATCAGATGCTTCACTAGATTCATCTCCGTTGATCTCTGTCTGGGGAAGCTCATTTCCACAATCATTATCATTTTGCTCTGATTCTACTTTAGGAGAGTCAGGATCTGGAATGCGTAGCTGCTTATTCATCCAATCTCCCATGGATCTCAGAATAGCAACTAAGCATTTCATTGCTTCACTCTTCATTGTGGTATCCTGAGGCGGTACCAATGTGGTAGGGACACCCGCAGGAGGCCCTTGAGCCGTTTTTAGTAGGCCATTCACCATCCTGTTGTCCAAAATCAAGAAAATGTAACACAACACTTGGTCAGACGTCCTGGAGAGAATCCAGGATGACGTTTAAAAGAAGAAATTTCACTAATGCTCAACTACAAAACTGAACACAGTGAATGAAGCAGTACCGCTCAAATATGTTTGATGAGTGGACATCACAGTCATAATTAATGAAAATGTCAACCAAGATTTGAGAATCAGCGCAGAGCTTCTCCAGAAAACGAAGAACTGTCATCTTTGCCTGAAAATTTGGTTGAGCGATATTTTCCAAAACTCTCAGAATGATCATGGGAAAAAATACTCCAATCTCTGCCTTTAATCCCGGTCTGAATCTTGAAACCAAGCTAATAAAAATAGAACAGGATAACTGAAAAACAATCATATGTGCTGAGGCACAATTCTTCAAAAGTGATAAGCACAAATACTGCTTGATAGCACCTAGAAATCTGCACAGGTTGTACCAAAATAGTTAGACCAAAAAGTAATTTTCAGAGAAAATAAAAACATCAAGAAGATGGGTAAAAAAAACTCTACTGCAGTTGACAGGATGGTGCGACTATAGCACAGTCAATATCAAAACACAATTGTATTAGCTACACCAACAGAGCATATTAGAAGAAAAAAAACTGCTCCATGTGGAAAACTGAACAATAATATTCTTTGGTAGGCTGGCTATCCACATGTCCAACATTTTTATTTCAATCATTTTTCAATATCAAGCTTCCTGAACTTTAATTTAATAAGAAATACCAGCAAAGACAACAGAAATGATCACTGTGACTCTCATGCACAATGTACCTTAGTTAGTGTTTAACAGGAGATCTGCTTACCTATCATGATATCATTTCTAGTTATTCAGCAAAGAGAACTGTATTCTAAACCAAATTAGCATTACTTTGAAGAAAAGGAGTCACATTAAACCAACAAATCAAGCAACTGTGTGTGCATCTCTAAATCCGTCAGTTTTCCAATGACACAGAATAAATACTAGCTTCTGTTCCTAGTACAATAGCTTCTTTGTCAAGGAGTCAAGGAGGCTATCCTGATTGCTGAGCAATGGAGTGTAGAATTTGCTGCTGTAGTAACTTAGTATGATTAACATGAAAGCACCACAATCTCACCCTTTCTGGTCTGATGAAACCTAGTCAGTCCGAAGGGAGAGTCCAGAAAACTAGGTGCCTACACATGTTATTTTCTCATGCTTAAACATGTTCATTGGTACCTATTTCCAACATTTTCAACATGAATTAATAATAATACAATGTAGTTTTTGGCCCCTTTCCCACCAAGTAACTTCAATTGTTAGTGCTAATTCTTTCATTAAAGAGCTAGTTCTTTCATTAAAGACAATGGTGGCAAGTGAAGCATATAACAAAGGAAGGCAAGAGAAGAGCGTGAAGAAGTTGTAGTGTGGCATTGAAACTAAGACTGCAAAGTTTGAAAGTTATGTGAAAGTGATTCCAGTAACGTCTCACAATCTGGGAGGTTCAGAGTCCAAAATAACCAAAGATCACTTCCAATCACAACAAATGAAATTTTGTTTGCCACAGAACTATAATGAGTATAACTATAGGGACATCTTGTGTAATGTATATTGAGAACCTTTAGCTCAACTAAATTTGCACTAGATGAACAAATGGCATGGGAATGAGATAAAAAGATAAGGGAATGAAGACTGTGGAAACCCTATATGCCTATAGTCCATACTGGAAACTCGCCAAGTGTGGAATCTAAATACAGTGATCCACACAACTATTATCAGTTAGGGTGCTAAGATTAATTACATTTCATCATTAATTCATGGTTGCAAATACCTCATGACCTTCCTATAACACACTACTCCAATTAGTGGTTGCCCGTGTGGCCCAAGTATAGTAGTGGTGGGATTAGACTAATCCCACATGGTGAGTTTGAAGTGTGTAATAGTAGCATATAATGCTTAAGGTCCAAACATGGTAACTCCAACTTAACCCTTTTGGTCGAAGTGAGGACACAGATCCAAGTTGAGCAAGCTGCTACGTATGTGTAGGCCTGTCCAATGCAGAGCTGGGCTTTAGCGAACTTTGGACCCTAGGGCATTACAAGTGGTATCAAAGCATAACCCTCATTTCATGGATATGTGTGCATGTCAGCGTGTGGTCCCAAGCAAAACACAAGGCATGAACATGTACCAAGTGGTGATTTTGTGCATTTGTCGTGTATGCAATGTGCTGTCTATGGTGTCAGCTTTTTAGAAGGGAGTGAGTGTAACAATCTAGCCCAGTTAGAGGTGGCCCATGTGGCTTAAGTGTAGTGGTGATGGGATTAGTCCTGCAATGGAGATTTTCAAATGTGTAGTAGCAGCATATAATGCTTGAGGGTCCAAACGTATAGCTCCGTGTTAACACTTTTGACTTAATTGGCGACAAAGCCTAAGCAAGTTGCTACGCGTGCATAGGCCCATCTTGCGTGGGGATTGAGGTTTAGCAAACTTTCGACCGTAGCGCATTACAATTCCATTATTTACAACAATACCATTGCCCACTGTTTTCAACCATTTTCCACAAACAATGTAGAAAATATATAATATCTCAACTTAAATACTACCAAATTGTTACACAAAACAAGAAGACAGCACAAGCTTGCAGATGCCTCACAACGTATGAAAAATACAACATTCATTTGTTGTCAATGTCATGCAAAAACACATCCATTCTCAGAGAAAACTCCTTGCAAAACAACTACCATGTATCTTTTATTCTTTTGCATAAATTTATGCATGACCACCCATAGAACAGGAATTTAGTTGTGCACCCAGGTGTCACTTTGGTAGCTTACCAGTTGCCACTTGTCCAGCATTCCCATATTAAAAAAAACAATAATGCCAGCAGCAGAGAAGCACGCACTACTGTTACGGAAATTTCATATCTCCGTTAGAATTAACAAGTAGACTATATACCTTATTAGTGTAACCTAACATCTGTAACAGGACTGAAGCTGATATTCGGAAATGCCAATATCGGATTCAACCTCACCAGTTTTTTTCTCTGACATTGATTAAGTTAAGTATATTTCTATTTCAGTATCTCCGCAATAAGCAGAAATCACACTACTCAAAACTCCTAAAATTGCAATGAGAATTTCAATACTGACTTTTAGTAACATTGGTATCTGTAGCAACATTATCTACAGATTAATCCAACTGTACTACCATTAGCAAATCAATGCCTTTTCAAGGATAATTGGTTAAAAGCTCCTCTCTTCCTTAAGCTGTCCCTATGCCACTTTTCATGGAATAAAGTGGTAGTCTAAACTTTTCTCAATGTTGTTAACGAATTATAGAAAGGAATTCAGAAGATCTGCGGCAAGACAATTATAGATCGAGTTTCAGGCGAGGGCATCAGTACCTCTCACTGGTTCGGAACACAGCCCCAGCATTTTCAAGCAAGATCTTGAGAAGTTCGAGAGCAAGAATCTTCCCCCGCATCACTATCGGATCAGCTGACGCATCCTTGGGTGGTGTCTTCATGGAGAGCTTGCACAATGCCCGGAAAACCAAGAAAGCATCCCTCCGCAACTTATTCCCAATCCTCACATCAGCATCATCATCCAAAGTGCCCACCACTGCCCCCTCCACGCCAAGTTCATCCTTACGACCCTCGAGAGCTGTTTTGTACATGCTGATCTCCCAGTACTTGGCATCCAACATGTCCTTATCCGTCGAATCAAGCAAATCTGCTGGGTTTGCCCCTTCCTCTGCAGCTGCTGTTGTCTCAAATGCACCATCATGAGCCACAGCAGTCCCCGCCCCTGCCCCTGCTGACGAAGTCGTCCGTGCCAGTGGTGTGAGTGCACCATCAATGTCCCCAATGATCTTCGAGATGAATCCCTGTACGAAGTTGGCATCGGCGGCAGGCGACGTACCAGAAGCAGCGTCAGGCAGCTCGATCACGTCAGCCACGACGATGGTTTGCACGGGTACCGTTGACGAGTCAGCCTCCATGCGGCGGAACACGATCACCAGCATCTGCACGAGCGACGCCTTGGCAGTGGCCTGATTCACAGCGCTACGGCTCCCCAGGTACATATCATAGCACGCGCGCACCGCGCGGAGCAGGCAGTCGCCATGGAGGCGCGCCGATGTGGAGGTAACCGCCGAGAGGAGCGTCTTGAGGACGAGGAGCTCGATATGCTCGTCATCAAGGTGGAGCGCGTTGCAGGCGGCCTCGAGGAGGGACGCAACGAGCTGCGCCGAGGGGTCGGCGGATGGGTCGGCCTCGCCATGGATGTAAGAGTGCGCGATCAGCCTGTGGAGGAGCTCGAGCGCGGCCTCAGCGAGCTTGGCGCTGCCGGAGCCGAGCGCGGAGGAGACCGGCGCGAGGAGCAGCTCTGAGTCCGCGAGCGAGAGGCTGCGAAGCGGGCCCGGCTGCGAGGAGGAGGAGGTCGGCGTGGAGGGGGAGGTGGGTGTGGACGGGGCCTGCGCCGCGGGCGGGGGGTTCTGGAGGCGGTCGAGGATGGACTTGGCGGTGTGGGAGAGCTTGGAGTGCGCCTTGTTGCGCCACGAGGCGTTCTTGATGAGCTTCTCGAGGAAGGGCACGAAGGCCTCCACGAGGCGCGGGTCGGACTCCGGCGGGGACGGCGGCAGAGCCGTAGCCGCGGAGGCCATTATTCCTCGACGGATTGGATGGCCGCGGCCGTGCCGCGCCGGGTGGATCTGGATCTGGACCGGGGAGGGGGGAAGACGCGGGGCCCGGGGGGGGAGGGGGGTGTAGGGGGGAGGGGGTTTGGAGCTGAACTTTGGATCGGCGGGTGGGGGTGGGGGTGGGGTGGGGGAGGAGGGGGAGAGAGAGAGAGATGGGCCGCACGGCCTGGGCCGTGAAAGAGATGGACCGGTCGTAAAGTCTGTTGTGTTGGTTAAGTCCGTTTGGCTCGACAGATCAGTTGCGGATTTGCGGCTCACTTAACCCGTTTAGCCTGAAAAAAAAACAGAAAACAAAAACAAAAAAATTGTAGAATTCATAAATATATATATAAATTATAAAAAATAAAACAAGCATATTGAAAATGTAATAAAGAGTTTTATTGATGTTCAAATGGTTGTTTCTTTGCAACCTTTGTCAAACAAAAACTCAACATAAGAAAATATTGACAAAGAAAAAAGAGTACAGTCTATAGCTCTACATACATTATTGTTCTACGTGTTGTTGTTTACATATAGATTTTCAAACACCTCTAACAACTCTGCATTTTTCACAGAGTGTTGTGTTCGTGAATCAGTTTGTTCTCAGTCCTTCACAGTTAAAAGTATCTTCACCATCTCACTTGTGAAATTTGTTCTTCTCTCCTCTAATATTCTTTCAGAAATACTGAAAGCAGACTCAGAGGAAACCGTCGAGACATGAACAGTTAATACATTACGTGTAAGTATAGATAGCACGAGATATGCTAACGTATGGGCTTGCTACTATTGTAAAAATTCAAATCATTATGAGTTGAAATCTACCATATCGTTGTCTAGATAGGTAGATAATTCCCCACTCCTTATGATTCTTGACTGAGCAGACGATGATGTAGAAGAAAAAATATAGACCTGGATGAAGAGCCACCGAAGATCTTGCCCCCACATATTTGTCCTGCTACTTGAGGCGAGGACTACTGGAGGTCGTTGCAAGCGGACTCCCTGAAACTTATTTTCATACCTTTGGTAAATCTCGTGTAATCGAGAACGACTTCTGCAAAATAGTTATAATAGTATAGCCATGTAGCATCACTAAGAAGATCAAGAACATTAGCAAATGCTTCAATTTTACCTCTAGGATCCAAAGTAAATGCAAATGCACATAGGAAAGGGATTCCTCTCCAATATTTTAGGTATTTAGTTTTCATAGCAACAATAGCCCGCTTAAAACTTAGTCATTTTCATACATTTTCAATTGAGTAGTAATCTGTAAAAATACTATGCACAATAATAGGAAATCTTGGATAGTAGACAGCGGACAAAGTAAATGTGGCCTCATAAAAAAATTCTAAAAACTCTAGTATCTTCTCAGTAATGAACCAATGCTTCTCAATCAATAGTATACCACAGTTAGTACTCTGATTGTGAGTTTGAATAAAAACAGAAAAATGTGATCTTATATAGTAAAAGACTCTTAAGCATTATGTTAGTAGAGTTCTATTTTACCGGCATATCAAAACCAAACTTTCTTGGACGTACACCCATTGCCCTGCATAAGTTCTTATATACTGCTATTCTTACGTTAGAATTATTCAAGTAAGATATCGCAATGCGAAAAGCTTTAATATATGGATTCAACGTCTTCAAACCACATTTGACTATAAGGTTAATAATATGACAAGCTCATCGTTGATGTAGTAAGAAAGAATCGATGTATGTACTCAACATCGGAGTAAGAATATCCATAGCTCTAGAGTTAGAAGCAGCATTGTCTAAAGTAATTGAGAATATTTTGTCTGTAAGACCAAAGTCTTCCACCACTTTGACAATACAGTCCACAATATTCTCACCCGTGTGTGCTACATCAATTAATTTGAAATATATAATTCTTTTCTCCATTACCCACTCGTCATTAACAAAACAAGCAACTACACTAAGATAATCCCCCCTACCCCGACTACTACATATGTCCGAGGTCAGTGCCACCAAAATATTCACGTACTAAATAGTCCTTTATTTTATTACGACGTTCATTGTAGTTTTTTTTACTATATCCCTGGTTGTTGTCTGTCTATAAACGATATAAAATCTAGGATTATGCGCAGTCCTAATGTAAGTTTGGAAAGCAGTAGACTCCGCAAAGCCTAACGGTAAATCCTCATAAGCAATTAAACGACGGAGAGATTGACGGGCTACCTCAGTATCGTAGTCCCAACTACGTACCGTTGGGATTGTACTACAGCTGCGTCTGCCTCATCATCAATCATTGCTTAGTCTTACATCTTGTAGCATGTCTAAGCAAGTGTCATGTGCCACCTGTAGACCTTGCAGACAATTCGTTGCTATACATTTTACAAATAGCATATGGTACCTCATTTCCATGTGCGATTGGCTTGGTTGTCCTGTCAAAATTCTCACACACTCCCGATGTAGACGACTTCAACCTCTTTGCTCCAGTGGTCATCGACGAAGATGCTGTCATGAAGTCTGATGACAGAACTCTGCCTTGCCCTTCCGCTAACAATTGTGATTAGTTTGAGGTAGCTGTAACCTTTATGGATGCATCCTCCGGTGAAAGTCTGTAATCACCAAGAGCAAAGTTATCATAATTTTCCATAACGAAGCTGCAAAATCGAAACTAACGTTATTATTACTTTCATATTAGCATAACAAATAATAACAATAAAATTATGAAAAAATAGTATTGTACCTCTTTTGTTTACTTGCTGCCGAAAATTAAATTTATCAAAATTTGGCATATTTTTTTTGATTTTTGCAAAATTATCTCACAACGAATTTGAATTTGCACAACAAATTTTGAAAGAGAGATTGAGGAATGGATGGGTGCTGAATAACGGGGGTATAATGGCTATTTATTAAAAAAAATAAGTTTTTAAAATCTATTTTTAAAGCCCAAACGACCAAAAAATAGTCGGATTTTTTTTTAAAAAAAACAAACATTGTGGCTAAACGACCAGTGTCGTGCCATGTCGGGTACGACCCATTGCGGCCAAAGGGCAAAAATTCATCCGAACCGTGCCAGGCACGGCCCATCGTGCCCGGCGGCCCACCCCACCCCCGCTCCCCCTCCCTATCCCCCTGCCCCTTTGCCTCCCGACTCCCTCCCTTCCCGAGCCCGGTGACTTCGCCTCTCCTCCCTTCTTCGGTTCTTCCTCCGCCCCGCCGCCTCCTCCTTACGTGTCAGCTGCTAGTGCCGCCCCGCCCTCCTCTTCCTCTCCTCCTCATCACTATGCGGCTCGCACCTATGCGCCTTTCGCCTTCTCCTCCTTCTTCCTCCGCGTGTGGCCGTGCGCCCCGCCACCTCCTCCTCCCCCCGCGTCGGTCGTCACCGCCGCCCCGCCCTCCTCCTCCTCTCTTCCTCGTCGCTGCGGTCGTGCACCGTTCGCCTCCCACCGCCTTCCCCAGTTCTCCTCCCTCTGCTCGTGTGCCCCACCACCTTCTCCCCCCTCCGCGCCGACCGCGCGGCGTTGCACTGCCCTCCTCCTCCTCCTCCTTCCTCCACGTAGGCCGGCCCCTTCCCTCCTCCTCTCGTCCCGATCTCGGCTCCCTGCCTCGACCTCTCTACAAGCGGCTCACACGGGCTATGTCGTGCCGGCCCGTCGTGCCAAGGGGTAGCCCAAGCATGTCACAGTCCTTCGTGCTGTGTTGACCTGACTTATGAACAGTGTGGATCGTACCGTATCTGGACTGGTCCGACCGGCATGACCCATCTGACCACCTCTAATCGCATGCGTAGAGTTGGCAAGGGCCTAGCCAGGACGAGCCTTGGGCTGGGCCTAAGCTGGGTTTAGAATGGGCCACATTTGCTGGGACGGCAAGCTTGAGCTAGAAGAGCATCGATTGGCCATATTTTAATCCCAAGCAGACTAGAGGCAGTTGAGCCCATCGGTCAAAGATCTACTTTGTAACCTGTATCATGTGGCAATATATACATATGGTACATCAAGCGCATGGATGCAGAGTTGCAGGTGAAGCCAAGCAGAGTTGCCGGCACTTCGATGTGAATGTATTTATGCATCGGAGAAGATGGCGGTGCATGCAGACATCACATAAGTCATATGAATTATCAACATCAGCAGGTGCGCGCGGGGGATTAATGTTTTTTTTGCATTAACTGACCAGTCCATCATAAATACGTTACGAGGAGTTGCTGGCTAGGCTAGGCTAGGCTAGGCTAGCTCATGTATCACGATCGAATGCTAACATGAGCAAAGAAATTGACGACTAGTAGTAGCTCTTTGAAGAGTCCTACAAGCCAGTATCACTAGTAGCACATCACATATTTCAATTAGGCATTGTTTCCGCAAATCAACAATATTCCAGACTGGTTGCTAAAGTAATCATGCACTTTGAGTCGTTGTTGTCACGGGTTACACGATCCTCCGTAAAAAGAGAATTTATTTAAAGTTGCAGTGCTTCGTATATGTATGCTAGCTTGAACAGCGTGATCCTCTCTTACAATGAATTGCACAAGCTTTTAATACGTCTCACGCAGTATTAACCAAGTTAATCAAATGAAGTCGAATAAAAGAAACTAAATGCACATGAGATCATTTGGAGGTCACTATGCAAATCAACCCTCAATTTGTAATGATTTATCTGTATTCTTTTTATATAAAAAAACATGCATGAACCACAGCCTATGGGGACCCTATTAGGTTCATGGGTGTTCGGCTGCACACCCATTAATTTTTTTGGTAAAAAAATCCACTGTATAATATGTGTATTACATATATATTGAAATATATAATTAGGTCAACCAAACTACAATTCCCTCTTAGCCCATCAAACCACGCCTCTCTCTAGCGCACCACAACCTCAAACTGACCCCATGTGATGGCCAGCTCATGATCACACACCATTCGGCTTTTGCCCTCTGGGCATTGGACCATTTGGTCCAGCCACAACAAGGTAACTCCTCCTCATCTCTCTCTCTCTCTCTAACACTGCTACACAAAACCTCATCACAGATGGTTCTAAACCATCCTCACATACGATTTTTAAACCATCTGAATTTATGTGTATGTGATGACATGAGGTCATCACAGACGGTTTTTTAACCATATGTCAAAAAGGCTATCACAGACGATTCTATTCACGAACCGTCTGTGATAGTCTATTTTCACAGACGGTTCTGACTGTGATAGCTTTTTCTATTACAAAAAAAAACGAAAACGGGTATTCACTTCGTCTGGAGCCTCTTGAGCCTCGCGAATGAATCTGATATGAATTTTCGGATTGAACTTTTCGTTAGCTTTCACAATAGCCATAGCATCACAGTAGCATCAACTCAATCCATTCACAGTGCACTAAAAACAACATAGCATCACCTGCATCACAGTAGCATCAACTCAATCCATTCACAGAGCACTACCATATCACAGTAGTAATCCACATCACAGAGCAAAAGGGGGGAGTAGAGAGAGTGAGGTCGTGGGAGGCTGGGGCGACGAGGTCGTGGGAGGCTGGCGACGACGAGACCGGGGCGAGGTGGAGGAGGCCGCGGGCGACGAGTTCAGGGGAGGACGGGGCGACGAAGTGGAGGAGGTCGGGGGCGACGAGGTTGTGGGAGGCCGGTGACGATGAGGCTGGGGCGAGGTGGAGGAGGCCGCGGGCGACGCGAGCTCGGGGGAGGCCGGAGTGCAAGGTCAGAGCGAGATGGAGATGGCAGAGGAGGAGATGGAGATGGCAAAGGAGAGATGGAGGACTCTGTAAATATAAAGAGATTTTCGTCAGCCCGCCTATTAAGTGCAAATTTTTGTTTTCTCTCCCAACAAAATAAAAGTATTATAGACGGTTTTATACAAAAACCGTCTGTGATGACATATCACAGACGGTTCGTATCATGCGGGCTATTGCTGTTGGGGCGCCGAGCGGCGGAGTGAGACGGGGCGATCGCCGAGCGGGGAGGGTGACCGGGTATCCTCGCGTGCCTGCGGCCGACGGTGGTGACTCGACGCCTCGTGCGGCTCCCGGCAAGAAGGCAACGTGTGGCAACGATACCCGAATTCCCAACAACGCAGAGATGAGTTCAATCCGAATTACCCGATCCGCAATTCCCAAACCAGCAAACATCATACTCAAATGCCCAGATCAGTAATTTTGTTTGCCCATTTTTGTGAAATATAGATCTCAAAGCTTAAAAGATGACAAAGAAGAAGTGTGTCAATTTAAAAGGCATGAAGGGAAACCGAGTTAATTAAATTGTAATTTTCTTGATCTAAATCATTTGATATGTTTTCATTAGTATGAATAATTTGTACTTTGTTTTTTTTTTGCTACCGTGCACTTCTATATTTTACATTAAACAATAATATTTTAACTTCAAACACCTATTCGAAAAATCCTGGTACGTCACTTAGCACAGCCTACGATAAAAAAAATAGTGAGTAAAATTTGAAGACTTGCACAAATTCCACTTTCCAACACGATGGAAAACCGGCCCCGGAATACAAGGACATCTATTTGTATGCCTGCAAGCAACATACGGCAGACGACATATAACTATGGTCATAGTCAAACATCCCTGACTGACGGACCAGAACCATATGCCGTTTCCCTCTCATCAACTCAAATGTAGGGCCAATCATGTAACCACACATGTCCCCAATCTAGCTAGAGAGTTGAGTTCATTTCTTTTCCGATGGCCGGAAGAGAGTTGATGAGTTCATGACTCCAAATAAGAAGTGGCTTTTTGTATACAATGTTGCAGCCACTGCAAATCAATTTCCCCCAAATGCCATCATAATGCACAATCTCTAGCTGTTGACTTTTTTTTGTTGCAAAATTAACAATTTAAGAAAGATTAGTTCTGATGCATGCATACTGACACTAGTAGAATTAAGTGGATAGTTTGATCAACAGAGAGATGCTAGGAATATAATTAGCTTCTTAATTAAAATCTTGCAATTAATGGAACGGTGACAAATGAAATACTGCTACATGTCAAACTGCTACCACTACTGACACTAGGTACGTACACGATCTTCCCCAGCTTCCTCTCTCGGAGCAAAGCCAAATTATATAACGAACAAGTGGGCACCCCTTGCACCCTTGGTTAACAACAAGCTAGGTGGATACGCGAAAACCGGCCAATGCTGCTTACCTACTCCCTGCTAGCCTATCATCCATGCATCAATCACCGATCCCTATCTCTCGTTATCGCCGCGCGCGCACTCTGCCAATGCCACACATGCACTTCCTCCATAACACGTCGATTCCTCCTTCGATCGATCGGTTCATGCATGCGGTTTGAGGCTCGATCATCTTGAGTGCGGCGGCTGCTCGGGCTTCACGCCGGACCGGCCGTGGCGGGCCAGGAGCTCCCTCGCCAGCGCCTGCAGGTCTCCGCCGCCTGCCGAGCTCTCGGCCATGCCGGAGGTGGCCCTGCTGGCCGGTGCGCCGTATGACGGTTGACCGAGCTGGTGCTGGGGGTGCTGCTGCTGGAGCGCCCACTGCGGCTGGGCCGGCGGATCGAAGAGCGCGGACAGGTCGACGGTGGTCGGGATGTTCGTGGACGACGGGAGGTCCGAGATGGAGAACGGGGCCGGCATCGGCATTGGCGGGGCCGGCAGCGGCGGAGACGGCAGCTCCAGCGTCGCCAGGTGGGCTTGCAGGTAGGTCAGCTCCGCTTGGAGATTCGCCACCTGAGAATAAGTGATCATAGGACGTGACATCCATCCATCAGTACTACAGAAAATTGTTACGCGCAAACTTCAAATCACACAATCATGTAAAGATCACAATTCATGCATACAATAATACGAGACATCACAACGAATTGAGTTGAAAGGTGTCAAAAGATCATAAGATTGGTAACAAAAAAAAAAAGAACGCGGGTTTGGATTTTCTAGGACTAGATCGAGATTGGTGCTAGGGCTTTTCGTTTCAGGAGTCAGATCGAAAACCAAGCAAGCACTAGTACTTCTTGCTTTGTTCAGAGCCCAAGATTACACATATGCATGCCGGTTGTATGCGTGGCTTAATGGATATGAATGTACGATCTGTGGATTGAAAGATCGGACGGCGTACGCGGATGCGACGGATGAGACGTGCGTATCATTCATCGCAAGTACAGGGAAGCAGCAGTCTCCTGGTTTAACGCTTGGCGTGCTCCTTTTCGCACTGGCGCCGTTGCTTGGCTTGGCCGTGTTAATTTCCTCCCGGCCGATCGAAAGACTGACCTTTCTCGAGGAAGAAACACGCTTACTCCAGAATCTTATCCCAGAAGACAAGATCCAGATCCATACGCATGCAGAAAACCCAAAATTTCAAGCCTATGCTACCATATATGCAAGCTAGCTAGCTAGGTTTCCAAAGAAACAAGCTCTATGGTAATGGTACTACCTGCTGTTGAAGCGCGAAGATGTGGGCGACGCAGCCGTAGACGGGGTCGCGGAGGCGGGCCTGGGCCTCGTAGCAGATGGTGATGACGGCGTCGAGGCGCTTGTGCGCCGGGATCTGGAGGAGCAGCTTGGACACGTTGCTGGCGCCGAACACCTTGTGCACCGCCGCGAAGTGCGCCGCGCCCTCCTCCGAGTCGAAGTAGGGCGCGAAGATGCACCCGCTCACGCACTTGCGCCGCAGGAACTTGCACGCGCCGCACGGCCCGCCGCCGCCTCCGCCACTGCCGCTGCCGCTCGGCCCCCCGCCACCGCCGCCGCCAAGCGTGCTTGTGCTGCCTCCCGAGCTCATTTCTCTCCCCTCTCTCCCTCTTTCAAAAGAGTTTTTAACCGGGCTGTTTCTGATATCTGCTCTAGGTGCTTACTAGTTATAGGGATAAAACAAGTGCGTTCTTGTTTAGGTATATATATATACAGGTATATATATATATATATGTATATGTATATAGAGAGAGGAGGAGGAGGAGGAGGAACGGGGAGGAGGGCTGCAAATATGGTAGGAGTGGAGGACGAAGGGCGTATGTGTAACATGGAAAGGTCCCTCTCTGATCTCTCTCCTTTTGGTGTTTGTCCTATAGGTGGAAGGTCATAGGGGTTACAGTTCCATCTCGATTTTCTTTTTCCGTTTCTTCTATTCTTTTTTTATCCGCACTTTCCCTAGTACTAGCCTTACAACATACTATGTGTTGTTTTGTTTTCGTGGTACTGATGAGACTTTAAAGCCACGGCAGGGAAGCCTAGCAGCAGCTGGTACACCCGGCCGGCGTCTCTTTCGCTCTCTACACACTTCTCTTTCTGCTCTTTCGCTCTCTCTTAAGGGTTAGAAGATTGCGTGAAGCAAACATGCATGCGATGCGAGAACCACAGTGCCTCTCCCAAATTGCGTTGATCCATCCATCACGTACACACACACACAACACACACAGAGAGAGAGAGAGTCTAATATGTTAGACTCTCTCTCTCTAGCTAGCTAATAATTTCTCTCTCTAAGAACATCTACCCAGTGCTGGTATGGCATTGGTAGATCAAGTACTCCTCAAGGGTCTCTCTCACACACATTCCACTGCTACAGTACGTGGCCGCGTCTAGCTAGATATTGTCTCCCACGTGAACCTAACATGATATTCTTCCCTTCCATACGCTTCTAGCTTCCATCGCTTGGATTTCACTTGCCACAGCTGCGGCCGGCTTGACGTTTTGGTCAAAAGACTTTTCAGAGGGCTGAGGCGGCACGCAGCGCGCACTGTGCATGCATTCAGCATACCTACGTGTACGTGTGATCTGATCGTTCGAGAGCAGCGTATGTATGCATTTTGTTTTTCTGAAACTTTCACAGAATAGAGATATATGATCGATGTTCTGTTTAATTACTTACTCGCACCAGGATTCACCGCTTGAACATGGCAAGTTAAATGATTTCTGTAACGGTAATGATTGGCGATTAGATTAACGTACAAGCCCAGCGACTGGAAATTTGCAAGATATTTATGCGTAGTAGCACTTTTCCAAAAGGAAGTAGGCGTAAGATATAATGTACCGTGTATGTACGCATCAGCTGTACGTACTCCAGCTCTGTACGAAAATCTGTCCTCCTAAGTCCTAACTCGATCCTAATGCCGCTTCGTACGTACAAAGAAAAATAATGCGGTGGCCACGCGCTTGGGGCTTTACTGTCATCACCAGCTTGTTTCTTCTTTTGTTTGTTTGGAAGCCATCAATTAATCATCCGTTACAAAATGTTTAACCGAAACGACAAGCAAACCGTACCTGTGGCTGTGTCACGAGGAATTGCGGCGCTGCATAAGTTTCAGTTTGCTACCAAACAATTTCCGCGTAAACGAACCATGAAGGGAATCATCACCGCGCGCGTCATGTACGGTGGCATTGGCCTTACCGTGTCGGTATAGTACGGATTTGCCGTGCTTTGGGCTGTGCCGGCTTGGTCCGGCCACCTCACCTCTGGCTAGGTCCAAGCAAGGTCTAAAGCCCGTCGTGTCAGCCCAAACTCAGCACTAAGTAATTACTATAGACGTCTGCGAAGACGACAACGTCGCTGTCGTCGAGGAAAACAAAGACACCAGTACGTCATCTACGCCTGCTCCCCTCCTCCTCTTGTACGCCGATGAAGAACTCCATCCACCTCGGCCGCGCCGCACTTGCGAAGGGGGTGAGAATGACGGCGGCTCGTGGGGAGGTGGTTGGAGGGAGGGTGGAGGGCGGCGGCTCGTGGGGAGGGAGAGGGAGGGTGGCGACACGTGGGGAGGGAGAGGGAGATGGAGAGGGGGAGGGAGGGAGGGAGGGGCAGCCAGGTGCGTGGGGATGAAGGGCGACGATCGACGGCGTGTGGGGAGGGAGGCGGTTGGAGCCGGAGGGAGGGGAATCAGCGAATGTGAATAAGGATTGGTAATTTGGGAGCCAGAGCTTGGGGGAAAGGGTTGGGGATGGGGTTGGGGAGGCCAGGAGGGATGTTGAGTCAGACCGGGTGACAGAATGGGGTGATTGGTTGGGCCAGACCGATGTGGGGGAGTGATTGAGCCAGGTTGAGGGAGAGATTAGGCTATAACGGAAAGATTGAGTCTATTTCGCAGACGTGCGGGCCAAGCACGGCTCAACCGGTTGTCGTGGTGTTGCCGCCTGTTTTCAAGCCTAGCTCGGCCCACCGTTCAGATCGCGCAATCGACCCACAACGTTCTCAAAGACCGTGTCGTGCCGAGCCCGAACCAACCCACACAATTCATGTTCCAGCTCTACTCACGAAGATGCACCCGCGCCCCTGCATGCCATGTATGCATTCATGCATCCATCTTAAGCCAGCAGCTCATGTCATACTCCAAATACGGTCCAACCTCACATCACGCATGAGACCCGGGTTCTATATAGGATCATTTTCTATTTTACACGTCAGTTTCAATTTGCTGAAATATTTTGATCAACACCAAGTGACAGGTGGCCTCTCCAGCTTGAAAAGCTTTGCAACTCCGCAACCATCTCCCAGCCCTTTCTGCCTGATGTACTGTGCTGGATGAAACAGAAACAATGCTAGTAGCTAGCTGCATATATTTTGTGATCGCTAGGGATGATCTGTACCTGTGAGAGTGGAGGAAGAAACCGCGTGTCTACCTCTGTTTGAGTGCATTGAGATTCACAGACGCGTGGAAGGCAGAAGATGGCACACTCAAACAGTGATTTGTTGACTAATCACAATTTTTAAGTAGCTAGGGCTGGGCTGCATTTACATGTGAAGTGATGTAATTAAAGAGGTACTACAACTGCTAACACTAAAAAGCACGCACTTATCTGGCATTGCTGGTAGCTGCAATTGTACACACGTGTGTGTATATATATATATATATATATATATATATATATATATATAAAGATTAATACTTTCTACTCTCGGTGTAGTTACTCTCATCTCTAATATATCACTTAAAAGAACTTAAAATACTCATTTGTCACTTTGGATATACTCATATACTAATTATAAGATATTCCAATGCGAACCATATGAAAAATTTATAAGAAAGTCGGAGTATGTCTAAAAATTTTGTACATACCACCCGTGAAAAGGTGTGAATACCACCTAGGTGGTCTTATATACTCGTATACTACACATACATACTCTCGGTTACGCAAGATACTCTCTATGTTGTAAGATACGGAATATGGAATAACTACTCCCGAGAGTAGAAAAAAGGTTTCATATATATATTTATAGGGAACATATCTAGTACTAATGGGTAATTGAGTGCTAAGGTGCTAATATCAATTTTGACCGTTGGATCATGAAGGGTGTTTAATGTAGGATATTTGATGTGGGAGTATGCAGACGCATTAATGAAGGCGTATTAAAGGTGGGAGCATGCAAGGTGATTAAATGGTTTGAGGGTGGGAGCCCGCATTAATCTTGGATGTTCAATCCAGATCTAACGATCAAGATGACATTAGCACTAGATATGTTCAATATATATATATATATATATATATATATATATATATATATATATATATATATATATGAAACGTATCTAGTGCTAATGGCTAATTTAGTACTAAAGTGCTAATACTAATCTTAACCATTGGATTTAAATTGAACAACCAAGATTAATACGGACTCCTACCTCTAAATCATTTAATCACTTTGCATACTCTCACCTTCAATGCACCTTCATTAATACGTTTTCATTAAACATCATACATGCACCTACCTCCAACGGTTAAGATCCGGATCCAACGGTTAATATTAATATTAACACCTTAACACTGAATTACTCATTAGCACTAGATACGTTCTCGTATAAAAAGGTTATAGGTAGCAGTTACTTATCTTTAAGTCGTAGATTGTGGGGAAACTGCTGGATGCAACCTCCAGGAAAACGGGGAGCTAGGATGCTAAAGATGTGCATGCCTGTAACGTTGCTTTCGTTCGTTTGCAGGTAAGCTATAAGTATTTTATCGAGAAAAAATATATATGATAATAACTAGCTAAGGTATCCAGATCCGACCCAAATATCAATCGTGTCAAATGTGTATTAATTTATTTGGTCATTTGATCACGATATATAGTCGCGATCGAGCATGATCAGCCGGTGAGACCGACCTCTATATATGTTCCTATCGCTGGCTTCCGCGATTTAATTTTAATCGTTCTACAATACGTATAAGATATCCCGCATCCGTAGAGTATGATTGAGAGTACACTGTGCAAGTTATATACGCTGTGTTTATACGTACGGTAGTTCGATAATTAATGGAGTACTTGGAAATTTGAAGTGTGTACGTCTAGTGGTGCACACACGACACGCTAGACCCGCAAACAATAGCAAGATCGACCGCAGATTGCCTCAAAAATGATGGTATTGTTGGGTTTAGATCTATTGATCACCTCTCCGTTTTTAATCCTTCCGTGAAAGCTGCGTAACTAACTCTTTCAATTAGAAATGGCAAGTAGAACACTGCAAGGAACAGGCTTATTTTCAACGATTATAGTTGTTGCAATAATAAACCTATATATATTAGTATTACACACTGAAGCTAATTTATTGGAGTAGCAAATACAGGTGTCTTTTGACTATGCTAGAACATACAAAAGACAGAAATGAAAGATGGTAGAACATATAGAAGACTATCCTAAACTCTGTCGACGTCAGAAATGGTGTTTTGAAAAATAGAGATAAAAGTGACACGATTTTTTACGTGGAAAATTTTTATCGAAAAAAACTATGGATGTTAACCGGCGATGTTCACTATATAAGGAGTGTTTACAAAACGCAGGGAGTTACAATGATGCGTTAACACTCCCCGTGCGGCTTACAAGAGGTGTATAAAGGGGTAAAAGGACTTGGAGTCTAAGTAATCGGCTAGTAAGGCAATTAATTTGCTAATATGACATATTTGGATTTGTCCATATTAAAAATTCGGATCACATACGGATCATAAATATCAACAATATCAACCTTGAGACGAAATTCCTCTTGTAGCAAAATAAAGAATCATCAATCATCAAATAACTCCACAATAAGATAAAAAAAATCACTGTGCGCCAACTGATCTCTAGGACTAAACTGTAACACCAACTAAGCTTGAGTGAAGCTCAAACTTAGTAACATGAACTAGCTTTGTCATCATGTCAACTGAATTATCATGAATACTTATCTTGCATACCTTGACATCACCTTAAGCAATAACACCTCGAATAAAGTGATATCTCACATCAATTTGCTTTGTTCTCTCATGGAACATCTGATCGTTTGTAAGACATATACCACTCTGACTATCACAAAATATAGTAGTGCAAGAATTATCTCCACAAAGCTCAGTGTATAAACATCTCAACCAAATATCTTCTTTACAAGCTTCAGAAATAGCCATATATTCTGCTTCAGTGGTAGATAAGACAACAGTCACGTATAAAGTTGTCCTCCAACTAACAACACAATCTCCAATAGTGAAAATATAACCTGTGAGAGACCTCATCTTGTCCAAATCACCAGCATAATCAGAGTTAACATAACCAACAAGTTCATCTCTAGAATTCCCAAACTGCAAACAAGCATTGAAGTGCCACACAAATATATGAAAATCCAATGAACTGCTTTTCAGTGCTCTTTTCCAGGATTAGCCATGTATCTATTAACAACACTCAGTACATGAGATAAATCAAGACGAGAACAAACCATGACATACATAAGAGAACCAACTGCACTGGAATATAGAATTCTATACATATACTCAATATCATAATCTGACTCAGGACATAAGGCTGAAGATAATTTGAAATGCAAAACTAATGGATTACTCACTAGTTTTGCATCATACATTTTAAAACAACGAAGGACCTTCTCAATATAATCTTATTGACTAAGGTATAACTTGTCAGACTGTCTTTCTCTAATAATCTACATGCCAAGAATTTTCTTTACTGCACCTAGGTCCTTCATCTCAAATTCATTACTCAATTGTGCTTTCAACTTTGCTATTTCTAACTTATCTTTTGCAACAATCAATATAAGTAGCTGAACCATTAACAGTCTTTAAATAAACATATCTATCATAATCAAATCGCTTAAAATTATGAGAGAGTATAAAGGAATCAAATCTCTTGTAGCATTGCCTAGGAGATTGCTTCAAACCATAAAAAGATTTCTTTAATCTACAAACAAGGTGTTCTTTCCAGGAATAACAAAACCCTCAGGTTGGTCTATATAAATATTTTCTTCCAACTCCCCATGTAAGAATACAGTTTTAACATCTAATTTCTCAAGTTCATAATCATACATAGCAACAAATACCGAGTAAAGTGTGAATAGAACTATGCTTCACAACTAGAGAAAAGACATCATTAAAACCAATACATGGAATCTGACTATAATCTTTTGCAATCAACCTTGCTTTATACATTGCTTGCTGGTTCAGTAGGAGAAATACCCTCATTTCTTTTGAAAATCCATTTGCAACGAACATGCTTCTTCTCTTTTTGCAATTTCACTAATTCCCAAGTGCCATTCTTATCAAGTGATTCCATCTCATCATGCATAGCAGTTATCCACTTATTACAATCAGTGGAGTTAATAGCTTCAGAGTATGATGAAGGTTCTGTATTACCTTTAATTTTTTCTGCCACATTCAAAGCATAAGTAACAATATTAACTTCCTCAATCAAACTATTGGGTGGATTAATCTTCAATCAACCTCTTGAGTGGATTAATCTCCCTCCTAGGTCTGTCAACTGCAATGAATCGTTGTGGTGTCTGCTCAACAATAGGAGGACCCTCAACAATAGGTGCATCATGAATAACAATATTTTCCTTATTTCATGTGTCATTTGAACCAACAAAATGGTCAACATGAACACTTGAATTATGCTAACTCTTAATAGAAACATTAGTATGTAGTTTATCAAGAAGCATAACAGATTCATTAAATGCAACGTTTCTGTTAATCACAACCTTATTTATTTCAAGATTTCATAACTTATATCCTTTAACACCGGATTTATAACCAAGAAAGATGCACTTAACAACTTTAGGCTCTATTTTTTCATTATCAACATGAGCATAAGCAGTACAACAAAAAACTCTCAATTATAAATGATTTGCTAGGGAACCAGGCCATATCTCAATTGGAGTCTTCTTTTCAATTGCAATAGAGGGTGACCGATTAATAATGTAGCAAGCAGTGGAAGTGGCTTCAGCCCAAAAACGCCAATGCAAATCTGCATTTGACAACATGCAACGGGCATTGGAAATTATGGTCCCATTCATACACTCAGTTACACTATTTTGTTGAGGAGTATGGGGAACGGTGTAGTGCAACAATACCTTCAGTCTTGCAATATGATTCAAATTCATTAGAATAAAATTCCATCCCATTATCAGTATGAAGTTTCTTTACATTCTTTTCAGTTTGTCTTTCAACCATAGTGTCTCACTTTTTAAATGCTGAAAATGCTTTTGATTTATGCTTTAAGAAATAAGGTCACTCTCTTTTAGAGTAATCATCAATAATTGTTAACATATAACAAGCACCTCCTAGCGATGCCTTGCGAGATAACCCCCATAAATCAGAATGCATATAATCCAAAATACCTTCTGTAGTATGAACTGAAGTATTGAACCTCACCCTTTTATGTTTTCCAAACACACAATGCTCATAAAATTTCAGCTTGTTGATGCTATGTCCATCAAGAAGTCATCTCGTGCTCAATTCTGCTAACTAATTTCACTCATATGCTCAAGACACATATGCCAAAAATTAGTAGCACCGAAATCAGATAATGAACTTAAAATTACATCGATATTACATGATATTGTAGTACATCACAGATGATATAGGTTGACAGATTTAATACCAGCTTTCATCACACCAAGAGAGGCTTTTGATACCTTCAAAACTCCACCTTCAACAGAATACTTGTACCCTTTAGTATCAAGAGTACTCAAAGAGATGATGTTCCTTTTCTAATCTGAAATGTGCCTCATATTTGTCCAAGTTTTGACAATGCTATCAAACATCTTGACCTGAACTGAACCAATTCCTGCAACCTTACAAGATGAGTTATCACCCATCAATACAGTACCACCTTCAACAGGTTCATAGGTGGTAAGCCAATCTCTATTAGGATACATATGAAAGGTACAAGCGGAATCAAGAATTCATTCATCATTAGTCTTAGCACATCCAGTAAGGCAACAAGAACTTCTCCATCAGAATTATCATCAACAGCAAGGGAGGCTTTACCTTCATCATCTGGTTTACCTTTTGGCTTATAATAGTTAGTTTTCTTTTCTTTATTCTACAACTTCCAGTATTCAGAGATGTCGTGCCCACTTTTCTGGCAATATTTGCATGACTTGTACTTGCCTCTGGATTTCGACTGATTCTTGTAGCCGTTCGAACTTTTGCCTCGAGATCCATTGTTTGACTTCTTCTCCTTTTGCATACCACTAACAAACAAGCCTTCTCCTTGCGAATTTGAATTTTCAAAAGGTACCATCTGTTTCATCTTCTCCTTAGCATGCAAAGCTTCATAAACTTCATGAAGAGTGAGAGTATCTCTACTATATAATATGGTATATCTAAAATTTGAAAACGAACTAAACAGGGAGCACAAAAGAATAAGACCCAAATCCTTATCATCATATTTTACCTCCATCGACTCTAGGTCGGCAACGATCTCCTTAAACACCGAAAGATGATCAAGCACGGATACTCCTTCTTGCAATTTGTGATAGTACAACTTCTACTTGAGATGCATCTTGCTGGTGAGATCCTTTGTCATGCAAATTTGTTCTAGCTTTAGCCATAATGCAGCAGACGTCTTCTCCTTCAAAACTTCCTGCAAAATATTATTTGATGGATGAAGGTGAATCTGAGATAAAGCCTTACGGTCTTTACGCTTCTCATCTGCAGTTCATGTGGTAGCCTGTTTCTCAAATCCTTCTAATGCATCATACAAATCCATCTGTGCCAGCACGGCCCTCATCTTGACCTCTCACAATGAAAATCTTGTGTCTCGACCCAAGAGTGGAAGATCATATTTCAAAGTCATCATGTGGTATAAATCCTGAATTTGCTGGCACTGATCTGTGTAAATCTAGCAAAAATCACAATCTCTTTGGTACACCTTATGTCTACACAGATCAAAGATCTTTGAATCTCCTAGTATGCTTCTCGGGTGGACGAAGCAAAAATTCGCCGATTGAATCACTTGGAAGGCTTGGGCCTTGCTCGGGTGGACGAAGCAAAAAAAAAGAAACTCCACGTAATCTGTGCTAACAGGAAAGGTTTGCTTGGTGATAGATTTTTTAAAAGAAAATTTCTTGGGACCTGTGCCGGCTTGGGGCTTTTGGTTGGTCTGCTGTCTTGTTCGCTTGCGCGGGCGTTGCTCGGCTGTTGATGGCGTTGCTTGGACCGAGGTGACGATTGCTGGTGCTGCTTGGACCGAGGCGTGCACGCGGTGAACAGGAGCCCTCGGGAGCGACACGCGATGGGGCACCGATCGAGGCGAAGGCGCGAGGCTTGGAGACGAGGACTCGTTGTGCGTGACGGCAGCACGCCGGATTGAATCTGTTATTTTTTCTGTATCTCTCAAAACCCTAATCTCCTGTGCTCTGATATCACTTGTTAGGAAAAATAGAGACAAAAGAGACACAAATTTTTACGTGAAAACCCTTGTGGAAAAAAACCACAGGTTCCAACCGGCGATGATCACTATATGAGGAGTGTTTACAAAACGCAGGGGATTACAATGAGGCGTGAACTCTCTCCGTGCAGCTTATAAGAGGTATATAAAAGGGTAAATGAACTTAGAATCCAAGTAAGAAACTAATCCGCTAGTAAGGCGACTAATATGCTAATATGACATGTTTGGATTCTTCCATATTATAAATTCGGATCACAAATATCAACAAATGGTAGATGGTAGAACATACAGAAGACTACATGATCAGTTCTCCAAAAAAATTGTGTGGATTCTCATGAGAGTTGATCAGTGTTTTAATCAGTATTGAATGAACAATAAGATGGAGTACTCCTCTCTGTGTTAATAAATTTTACTTTAGAAAGCATGCAACCAAACTTTTAAAACCTTGAGCACTAATACACAAAAGTATTTAAATTTTCAAATAGAAATTATATAATTAGTAGATTTATCTTCAAAAGTACTTCTATTCTTTTACTTATATATAATTGAAAAATAATAATGATCAAATGTGTATGTTGGAGATTGCATCATTGTTTAAAAATGCATCTATTTAACAAAAGAGCCAGTATATATATTGCAAGAAGTACTTATGCATGTGGCATACGCAATATACACATGTTGCATATCTGCATTCCATGACACTATATTAGTAGAACTACTAGGCGAACTGACCTACGTAGGAGTACACTTAATTCTTCGCAAAAAAAAAAAGGAGTACACTTAATGGCTTTAAGTTCTCTCTTTCCATTCGTGTGGTCAGCGCACAGGAGTCACCAAAGCTTAACTGAGGTCTGAGGCGTGGGCCCTCACCCCCTCCTGTTTCTCTATTGCTTTCAGCGAGTTGGGAGTACGTCCTCCCAGAAATCCTGCGGGAGGTAATGGGTTTCAGTGACAGGGTGTCAGCTAAGAATACAGCAGGGAGACCATCTGTTTTGCCGACAACTAATGCAAAAAAAGGGGAGCCCGTATCAGAGCATAGATGGCCTAGGAGTACGTCCAGTATGAAAAAATTTGTTACTAGTACCACTAGTAGTTAGATTATGGAGATGACCAGTTGTTAATTTTATGCGTATGTGCTTAATCTTTTCCATGTTTTAGTGGAATGGTCGCAAAAATTTGATAATGCAATGTGATTTTGTTTTGTCATTGCAAATAGTCTTGGAAAAATTAATTCATGAATGATTAAGTTATTCAAATTCCACAAGTAACTGAAGTATTTAAGAGTGGATTAAAGAACAGCTATGACCTATTTGAAATGCGAGAATTTTTTCCGATTCTTGTTGGCATTGAACTATTTCCTATGAAGTTCCTTAAAATTCACGTGTTTCAAATGTGCCCTTAACATTTTGACAAGACAAGAGTCTACACACCACATCTCGTTAACTTCACTGAAACCAAACTCATGTAATTGAGAAGTGAGAAAGGCAAACTATATCAAGCTAAGTTGGCACTGCATTTTAACAAGAGTCTACACACCACATCTTGTTAACTTCACTGAAACAAACTCATGTCATTGAGAAATGAGTAAGGCAAACTATACCAAGCTAAGTTGGTGCTGCTACTGGTAGTAGTACAATCTATCCTGAAACTGAGATAACTGAATGATTGGACGAAGAGAGCCACAGGATTCAGCACATGGGGCATATTGCCGGTCGCCGGACCAAAACCGGACTTCCACTCTATTATGTTAGCAGTGACTTTGAAGTTCCAGCACTACAGTACCCCTGCTTGTTCAATAGATGGCACGTGGGAAACTTACGGAGAGATTAGAAAAGGCTAAGCGCTAGTACTGTCATATACTGTACCTAGTTCATCCTGTGCGGTGCTAGCTGTCAAACCATCTTAGAAAGAGTATGATCTTTACACTTGAGCTATGATATCTATAGGAATAGGACTACTCATGGATGCATGCCTTGACTCATAGACTGGGGCAGAGAACTAGAGAAATGACAGTGATTTGTTTAGTGTGGAGACTTGGAAGGGTGTTCACTGGCCACAGCTCCCAAAGAGATCTGGATTAGGACCTAAGGGAACTCCAATCTATAAATAAAAAAACCGGGGCACGTGCTTTTTGATGCAAACATTCTAAGGAACTGAAGAAAGGGGACATAGAAAAGTGTAAAACGATCGGTGAAATGCCTCCGAGAAGTGAAATTTCCAATTGTTTATAGCCTGCCATTATGCTAGTACACGCTTGAACTTGACAGGAAAAGAGTCAACACGGAGATGCACATAATTTTTTGCTTGTTCATTTGTTAACTTGAAGACTTGTTAGTTTAATCCTAGCTAGTAACCACGAGGCTTGAAATTCTTTACATTTCTTCCACGGAAGTACAAGCAAGGTGTTCCTTCCTATTTTCTGAAACATGTAACGCCAGCAACGTGAGCGGTAGATTCAATATATTTCGAAAAGATATGCCAAAAGGTGGGTGAACAGTATAAACAGTGAACCATAAATTTGATTCAAGTTTTGTGCAGTTGCTGGCACGCAAGAATTCTAATTAATCCCATTGCTTTCCTTCCTATCCTACGTACCGTTCCATTCATCCTCGAGTTCTGATCCAATAGGAAATGCCCTTTCGGTGGCAGATAGAATTGATACCTGACGAGGACTTCACAGCAACCAAACCAACATGGCGTCAGCTTTCAGTATGTACATGCTTCGTGTCAAGGCATGACATTTCTCTGTCCACAAATACAATGTGCCAATAAGCAGAAATTTAATGCACAAGGCAAGGTGAAAATTAATAAACAATGTAAAAGATTTAAAAGTAGATGTCCTTGGAATCAAAGCATAGTGCCTAAGCACAACGATTTTTTAAAAATAATATTAATTTAAAAAATAATTACGAAACAAACAGATGATTTTTTTTTTACAAAATAGGTGTATGTCGCTATTTAGACTGACGAAAGGAATTCTATCGCCAATTAGAACAGTGTGGAGAGTCCTGTTGCCAATTTAACTACCGACAGAACAATTTCGCCAGTTCAATTGGCGACAAGACCATATCGCCAATTCAACACCCCAGTCGTTAATTGAACTACGACATGGTCCTATATTTATTTATTTATTATTTTATATCTAGAGAATCTAGCCTAAATATTTAGTGTATTTCACTCAATTTTTTGGTAATACCTCGAAGTGTTCACGTAATTCGTAATCCGAAATTGGAAAAGATAATGAAATGTGAAGTAGAGAATGTGAGATCGGCAGTGCAATTTGGAACCCGAGTTCGGCAGCGCAATAACACAAATAGCCCCCTTCGGAGCGAAATGAAAAAAATGGGTTTAGGGTTGCCATGCGCGTTGTTGTCCCAATTGTATTGTTCGTGGAACCGATTCCTTGAGGAAAAGATTACGTAATATTTAATAGTCAAAATATTTGGGAAAAGATATTTAAGTTCGAAAGACTTCATAATTTAATTGTGAAATACATGGCGCGCCGGGTTTGTTTACGTACATTAGAAACGCCAACATGTACGAATCAACAAATCAAAATACATCTACGATATATGTGCGTCTTTTTGGAATCCGAAAGAAAGGTTGATTGGAACAAAATCGGTCATTCCTGGCGGCCCATCGGTCCCTTCCCCTTGTCTCTGGACTGTCCGCGGCAGTAGCCAGACTCGTAGTCAGCCATGTTCTGTGAGACGGGCTGGACCATTGAATGAAGTTAGGATAGCACAATGTAGAGCCAAATTAATAATCAGAATGCATACTGAACACAACTTACCTCTTCGATTCGGACTGCGCCCGGGCAACAGGGAGCACTAGGATGATCGCTGGTCTCACTAGTAGGAGTCTTCCCCTTGTGCGTCGCGCGCTCGGCCCGGTCGTACTCAGCTTCTTGTTTAGG
This sequence comes from Hsuehochloa calcarea, assembly GCA_036346395.1. NCBI lineage: Eukaryota > Viridiplantae > Streptophyta > Magnoliopsida > Poales > Poaceae > Hsuehochloa > Hsuehochloa calcarea. Next base: position 38,787,279 of record CM070597.1, read on the forward strand.
GGTCCTCCACCACTATCTTGCTCTCCTGGGCTCCTCTGGTACCTTTTCAGTAGAGTCGGGTACGTAAGGTTTTTAGCGTTTGAAGGTCTCGGCTCGCATCGCATAGTTCAACATGTACTTTTGCTCGATGAACGCCCTATCGTACATGTTCGGGCCGTCGATCCATTGGAAGAAGTTGCATTGCATCTTCGACTGCCATTATGCGCGGATGTATTTAGAGATTTGTGGAATGAAACATAAGATGTGGAAAATCTATGTGTGTGCAAGACTCACTTACGAGGACGTTCCCGACGTGTAGTACGCCCGAGCGGCCGTCGCCGAGTGTGTGGACTGGATGATCTTAGCCGGTTCTTCGCACACACATTGTGGGTGTGGAAACTCCGGTGGTACTAGCACATCCTTTATAGAACAATCCAGGTAGGGTTTAGCCCTCTCGGTAAGCCACTTGCGCTTCTGCAACATCTTCGCATAGAAGTTCGCCGACGAGCTTGATGTCTCGTTCCTCTCAGTTGTGTGAACCAAGCTTTAGTGAAATATTGGGTGTGGCGGTGCAGTGTTCTCCTCTAGATCTCTCCTCCTCCAGTTCTCTTCTCTCTCCTTTTATAATGGGTCTTTTTTTGTTTGAAAAGGTGGCGTGGCGGAGTGTGGTATTTTCAATCTGCAAAGATAGTGTTGTAGTGTGTTATCACCTCGGTTTGCAAAAGTGGTAGTTCGTGGTCTACCGTGGTGCATTATTTTTGGTCTGAAAAGATGTCATGGCGGAGTGCAACCTTTTTGGTCTGAAAAGGTAGCGTCGCATTGTGTTGTCAACTCGGTCTGTAAAAGTGACAGAGTGTAGTCTTTTCGGTCTGAAAAGGGGGTGTGGCGTGACCGAATGCGATCTTTTTGGTCTGAAAAGGTAGCACCGCAGTGTGTTATCATCTCGATCTACAAAAGTGAAAGTGTGTGGCGTGACCCGATGCGGTCTTTAAGGTTTGAAAAGGTAGGGTATCGCAATACTGACTCCCTCACGTCGTTCCCCGTAGACACAAGAACAAATAGTATCGAAACACAATAACAAATAGTACCGAAACACGAGACTAACATAATGTAAGTTCTACATAAATTTTATGTTTACACAACATGACTGATATTTACAACAAATATCTACTCACGGGCCTTCTTGGGGTGTACCCCACGTGTGGTTCCTGGCCTCGTCCGGGACTACTGCGGGCGCTGGTACGAATAGGTCAAAGGCTCAGGCGGCCAAGGCACCCTACCGACGCAATTAGCCTGAGGGGGTGTCGCGAGAAGGCGCCACGTCAGCTGGTTCGCTCCGGGCGTACCATGCAATTGTGAAGCCCTCACGGAGACCTGGCTACTGGCGCAGTGCGAAGGCCCACCGCCACCCTAGTCGAAATCGAAGTCCCCGGAGCGTGACTCCTCGTATGACACCAACTTCTCCTCCCAAAGAGGTTTATGAGCTGTGAAACAGTACGTTATGCATTTAACATGGCGAAAGTGATGAAATAGTATATTGTGCATGCAAACAAGATAGACATACCTCGTCGCACGAAGGTAGCTCTGCGTACTCGTGCCGCGTGTACGGGTGGAACTTAGGACCCATCAGAGAAAATTGTTGTTAGTAACTAGTAGAGTTCGAACAAAACAACCAGATGTGAGTGTTTCATGCTGATCTACGAACTGTGTTGGGCTACTCCTAGCACGGTGCGACGAGGACCCGTCCGCCATGTCCGGGTAAGGAGCCGTGGGGCGTGACGCACCGTTGCGTCTCACCCCCGTCCATGCACGGGTGGGTCCTCCACCTCCCTCGGCCTATGATAGGACGCTAGCTCGATGCCTCGCCTTGTCTTCTCAACGAATTGGTCCATGATCTCTTTGATCTCCTACGTCGTCATGCTGAAGCGCTTCCCGAGCGTCTACGACACACGGAGGTCGCCAACTCGTGCATCCCCCAATGTAGATCGACATGTACACGTAATTAACAAGTTAGAAACCGAAAACTTGCGAAGCAAATAATATGTACGAACCTTTCAAAACGTACCACGCGATGGAATGCGGAGTCCGACTGGGTGGAGTACGTGTCGAACGTCGCAGCCTCGTGTCATGGTGGGTTATCCACGACACTGACGCAACGGAGCCTCGTCTGACTGGAGTACCACTCAATGTACTCATCGTACGTCTCGGGGTCGCAGGGAGCATCCTCCTGGACGACGTCCTCCAAGGCATGAAGCCACCCTTGAACCCAATGGAACACCTTGTCTATCCAGAAAGTCATAGCAGGGACTCCCTTCCTGGTGTACCTATGGAAGACAAAATAATTATTTCGTAGGTACGTAAGGCAAATGGTACGACATAAGTAAACGTGAACTTACCTATGGACGTTCGGCGCCACCCGCTGCCCCTAGGAGGTTGGGGCCTCCTGTCGCAGACTGAACTAGCGCATCACCCGGTGCACATGGTTCTCCTCTACGAAGACATCAATGCACCAAGCACCTCCGCATGTACCAGTACGCGTGGTCTCACGTGCACAAGCTCGACAGGCCTCAAGGTGCGTGCGCGTACACCCTCTCGGAAGTGTATGATGTCCATATGACGTGATCATTCGTCAACTGATTGAATATCGCAACGTAGTCCAGGTAGGATGCGTGCGTAGTGATCTAAGTGAAGGTGACCTATCGAATGGAACAACGGAAACTCTGTTAGCGCAAAAAATTGAATTACATTGCGAAAAAGAACAAATGTTTAGAAAACTTTTCTGTCGGCAACACCACACCGTGCCCGTAGTCGGTCGGTCCACGTCGTCGTCGGTGGCGTACATGGCGACTGTGTAGGCACCCAGGTCCAACTGTGGTCGTTCGATCTAGAAACGTTCGAAGGACCACAACTGAAGAAGCAACGGGCATCCGGAGAGGATGGAGTTGTCCATAACACAGCAGGACGCGTCGCACAGGGCGCAATATGCCGCGCACGCACATACCCTATTTTGCTACTCTGTAATTTTTATAGATTTTTTTATAAGTACCTTGCTACCTTCCTTGTTTGGAAAGTATCTCCAGCATTTACAAAATATTTATCGTGTATAAATAGAAACAAATGTATAAATATAAACAAAAAATAAGTTCACATTATTTTAATTCAGCTCTACATACCCTATGTACATACTATGGATTTCTTAGAGAATTTTTAGAGGTGTTTTGTTATTTTCCAAGTTTAAAATGTATTTTCGGCATTAACATAATATTTACCGTGCACAAATGGGAACCAAAATTAAGTTGGGATTATTTTGATTAAGCTCTGCATATCCTATTTAGCTACTCTGTAATTTTTACAGATTTTTAATAGGTATCTTGTTATTTTTATAGGCGTCTTTCTGTTTTTCTGGTTTAAAAAGTTTTTTCGGCATTAAATTAATATTTACCGTGTAAAAAATAAAACCTACAAAGCATTCTTGGTATTTTTTCAAATGTGTTATAAATCGTACTAGTACTAAAACATAAATAATATCTATACGACGAACTAAACTATACACATCTAAAATGATCTACTACATCAAACAACAAAACAATTAAAATAATGTACTACATCAAACAGAAATACAAGCAAAATTATCTAATCCATTGAATTCTATATCACTATTTTTATTTGCTAACCTACAAGGTTTCGAATTTAAGTACAAAGTTGCAAGAACATTCATCTACAAAATAGGCGACCAGATCTACTGTTCCACCTCTCTCCTTTGCTACGAACCGACAGGACTTCGCTATGTCTCTTCTCCCCTCTCCTCTGCTCTCTTCTCTTTTTTTCCCGAAATTAAAATGACTTTTTCACCAAATTTTTAGAGTTTAAATGGCCAGTTCCTAGCAGTAATCCCTTGGGCGAGCGCCACCCGCCGCAACTTGGGCACAAGAGGCCATCTAGGCGCTCGGTCCGCTTAGGTGGTAAACGCCGGTCCTAGGCGGACCGAGGTGGCGCCAGACAGGTTGGGCGCGGCGGCGCTGGGCGGCACGAGGCGGACCTGGGCAGCACGAGGTGGCGCTGGGCGCTCAGGGGTGGGGGGAGAAAACAGAGCACATACACAAGCGTGACAAACCACAAGGTAAAGCACATACCTGATTTGCTCCCCTCTTGCGCTGGTGCGCCACCACCTCCTCTCCGGCCCCCCGTAGCGCTCCGCTGCCTCCTCTCCGGCCCCCTGTCGCGCCGCTCCTCCTCCCGGTTCCCCGCTGCGCGCTCCTCCTCCCGGCCCCCCGTCTGTCGCGCGGCTCCTCCTCGGCTCCCCGCTGTCGTCGCGCGGATCCTCCCCGGCTCCTCTCTGGCCCCTGTCGCACCGCTCCTCCAGGTTAGCCGCCTCCTCCAGTCGTCCCTCTGGCTCGCCTCCCTTTGCGGCTGTGGCCTGCGCAGAGCAGCCCCCCAGGTACGCCGCGCTCCTCCTCCTCCCGGTCGTCGCTTCCCTTTGCTGAGCTTGCTCTGGCTCTGTGGAGTAGGCGAGTAGTTGGACTGATGGAGGGGGAGGGGGAAGAGGCGAGGCGAGAGAGAGGCAAAGCCGCAACGATAGTTGGAGCCGACAAAGGGTCAGAGGGAGTGTTGCACTGTTGCTATTATTATTTGTGAATTGTGATGCTTGCTATTTGGTATTTGCTAAATGGAGTAGCAAATAGCAGCTGGAGTTAATGATTACTGATTGGTGATGCATTTGTGTTTACTATTTAGAAGTCAATTAGCATATAGAAAGTAGCAATTATGATTGTAAGTTTGTAACAATTGTTTATCTATGTTCATGAATTGTAGGATATCATTCGTTGCATCTACCACGGTGGAGGTGACTACGGATAGCCTTAAGAGGAAATCCGAGGACATAGGGTGGGAGTATAGAGTGTTGATTGATCCGAATAATTTGGATAAAGTAAAATGCAAGTTTTGAAACAAAATTGTTTCCGGAGGAGTGTATAGGATAAAGCAACATATTGCTCACATTAGGGGAAATGTTGCTAAATGTCAGTTGTCCACAAAAGAAGATCAAGAGAAGTGCATCAAATCAATCGAGAAGGCACAACATAAGTGGAAGACTAGAAAAGATAAAGAACAAGAAGTTAGAAATGAAGTTACCATTGATGAGGATGTCACCGGTGATGTTAATGAAGATCTTGAACTTGAAGATATAGGATGCTCGGCACGTCGGAAGTTGGGGCCCATGGATAAGTTTACAATGCCTATTGATCCTAGTACATTGAGCTCCAAAGAACTACAACAACAAGCAATTAGTGCCACCATTTGGAAAGAAAGACAACATAAAATGAGGCAATATGTTGCTAGGTGGATTTATGAATCAGGTAATAACTTGCAACTCTTGTAATGTCTACTAATAATATATGAATGACATCCTGGCGTTGTTTGCTAACATAAGTAACATTGTATAATTATTGCATGTTTTAGGTGTACCTTCCAACTCCATCAACAATGATGCTTTTGCGTAAATGTGTGAAGCCATTGGCCGCTTTGGCCCAAGCTTTATTCGCCCTTCTCAACACGATGTGCTGGAGAAGTTGTTATATGAGGAAGTGGATAGAACCAAGGAGTTATTGAAGGACCATGAAGAAGAGAGGGCTAAGACCGGATGCTCTATTATGACTGATGCATGGAGTGATCAGAAAAGGAGGAGCATCATGCACATGTGTGTGCATTGTAGCCCGGGGTCATGTTTCCTTAGAATCAAAGGAGGCATCTGATGAGTCACACACTGGAGAGTTCATCTTTCAATATGTGGATCTTGCATTGAAAAAATAGGTGCGGCCCATGTTGTCACCGATAATGCTTCAAACAACATGACGGCGAAGGCATTATTGAAGGACAAAAGGCCTAGCATATTTTGGAGCTCATGTGCAACCCACACTATCAACTTGATGCTACGAGGAATTGGGAGAATTGCAAGGTTCAAGAAGAAACTTGATCAAGCCAAACCACTATCCATTTTTATCTACTCGCACCATAAGACATTGGCCTTGATGAGAAAATTTACAAAGAAAAGGGATATAATAAAGCCTGGGGTGACTAGATTTGCTTCCTCTTTTCTCATTTTGCAATGCTTGCTTGAGAAGAAACTCCAACTATGGTCGATGGCACTTAAGCCAAGAATGGGAAAAATGCATCCATGGTATAAAAAAAAGTCAAAGGAAAGGCATCTGTAATACCCCAAAGGTGATTCGGCTTATTAGAAAAAGTTTCGGAAGAGGGAGCTAATCGAAAAAACCAGAATCATCTTTTCACCGGGGGGTTTTCTGTGATTTCACAGCAACCTGGGCCTGGGCCACGGCCCAGGAGGGGCCCATGTGGTGGCTGGACATAAGAGGGGGGTTCCACCCCCAAACCCTAAACTCCACATTTCTCTCCCTCCCCTTTGGAGCCGCCCCCTTCCCCTTGCTGTGCACCGCCTTGTACGTCGATTTTGGGTAAGATGCGTTCGTTTTCTGTCCTGTCCATCTCTTAGAAAGTTGTAGGTATTGTTCTTAGCTTTCCATAGCCACCGAGATCACGTGATTCCGCCTTACGGTTTAGGAGATATGATTTTTTTAGTGCGCGCTGTTCTGTCTGTCTGACGAGAAAGATCTGTCGGCTAGATCCTAGGTTTTGATTTAGTTAGAGGCATTTACAGAACCTCCACCCAAATAAGTTATTGTGGCCCTTTAAAGTATCTTTCAAAGATGATAAAGATCATCTCCATTGGATCAGTATAATGAAAGTTATGATATTTTCTTTACGACTGTTCTGAATTTTGGGCAGATAATTGTTAGTGTTTTCATCTATTGTTTAGACTACTGTAGAGGCCGAATCTGGGGTTTTGCCCTTCTAGAGTTTTATTCCTGGGAATGTTAGCTTTCTTTTGGCACTGAGATCAGGAAAATCCGATCTGTAGTTTGGGAGATATGAATTTTTGATTACGAACTGTCCGGTCTGTCTGAAAACCGAGGTCAGTAGGTTTGTCCCTCGGTTTTGTTCAAATTAGGGGCCGAATCAGAACCTTCACCCAACTAAGTTATTTTAGCCCTTAAAATTATCTTTCCAAGCTAATAAGAATCATTCTCATTGGATCAATAGGTTGAAAGTTACACCATTTTCTTTATCTCTGATCTGTATTCTGGACAGACGTAGATGGGTTGTGTTTAGCTGTTAATTAGCACTCTGTTTTGGCCGAATCAGGGGATTCCGCCAACTAATGTTTTGTAGCCTGATCTGTTAAGATTAAGTGAGCACTGGTTTTAGGTCTTTTGGAGTTACAGATAATTAATGGTGATTTTTCTAGTATCGCTGCCAGTTTAGCAGTAATCGGGCTGTTGGGTAAACTTGGAAAAATTGATCCCGTTGTTTGGGTGGGAGAGATAGAGGGGATGGAAGGGCTCTTGTAGCAATGTCATACCTTGTTATTCTTATTTCGATTATACATTTGTGTAGGCGGTGAGGCGGTGAGTGGAGGGGCATCTTCGTGTCCTCCTATTACGTCACATCGCGGAAGGCAAGTACCATATGCTGTTTGGTGATGTTTCCAATTGTTTGCTTGATGTTGGGATAAATTGTGAATGCCTTTTTCTATCCATACTGATGTTTATTTCATTTCAAGAAGATGATTCTTGTGATTAAAGAATTAGCATTCATTTCAGTTGTTGCATTCCATTACATGCAACTAACTTGTGTGGCATCCTTGATATATTATGTTGTGTGGGAATGCATACTCATACTTGTTTACACATGTTGTTGAATGCCATGTGTCTTTTCCACTAATGTGTGTTATTCATTCATACCATGAGAAATCATCATAAAATTCATAAAATTCATTATGACCACGGGAGTGGATTCTTTTGTAAGTCCCATCAATTCCAAGATGGGCATTTGAAAGACCCATCAATTCCAAAGATGGGCATTTGAAAACCCACCATTCCAATGTGGGTAGTGTTGACCACCATTCCAATGTGGCAACTTGGACACCGTATGAAACGTTCTTCATACGGTGATTGGGTCCCCGCACTTTGTGAAGTACGGGCTTAAGTGAACACCGACGGTGTATCACTCGCTATACCCAGATAAGTCGTGATTAGTCCATTCCTTCAATGCATTCTTTCATTCCATCCATTCATGTATTCATTCCATTCAATCATATATGTGTTCCAAGATTTGTTCGTAATTCAACCGGATTGTGTTGTCCACTCTATGTTTGATTATTCTTGTATGTACTTGTTTGAGTCTTCGACTCACCCTTGCTTTGTATGTTTTCAATTAGGTAATTGAGGAGAAGACAAGGTGATTTGGTGGGGTAGTTCGCACACTTGCACTTCACTTTTATCCAATCGTAATAATTATTATTACCTTTCACCAAGCCAACTTGTTAAATAAATTTCCGTTTGTAATAATCCAACTTTGGTATTGCTTGACTGTTCGTGGTATTATATCTGTTTATCCATTCTTTTCCATGAATCTAGTGATCGTTTATTGTCATTCTTTATAAATTATTGTTGATTGAATCTGTATAATCCAGCTTTAATGCTATTCTTAGTAGTTTGATAGTTTTACGTGACATCTTGGCTTCCGAGTAGCCAGGGTGTTACAGTTGGTATCAGAGCGGGCTTTAGGTCCGTGGTTCATTCAAACATATTAAATTGACACACTGTGCACATTAGGAGGGGTTGGGTAAACTGTTGCTTCCGCATTTCAATTGTGGTGACTCGAGTATTGAGTCTTTGTTAAATTGTGTTATGCTATGATGTGTTAATCCATGATATGATGGGATAACCTCTATCTATGAAATTATTCTATGATCGTCATGAGATGATCCGATATAAATATATATATTCATAATTGATTGCATTAGTTATGCGTTTCGCTAGCGGGCGTTGATAAGTTGAGTTCGTGGTTGATGTCCTGGGTTTTGCCAGGCTACACCACTGTTTGTAGTATGATATTAGAGAACTTCTTACCTCTGTTCCATAAGCTCTGTATTGAGCATGAGCTCATTGATGAACTTGTTGCCTTTCTCGAACGGATATCTGGTTTCCTGGTTGTGGTTCCTGGCAGTTCGTGAATTCTTTTGAAATTGGGGTTTTAATGAAGAAGGCAAACTCCAGCAGTTCTCTGATTCGTTCTTTGAAACAAATATTGCCCTTTCGACTATTGTGATATTTCTGCTCCACGTGAGCATAGTTCAAATGCAAGATTCCTCTTTTCACAAAAGACTTGTTTTACCCCTGTTGGGAAAATTTAACTCATTCGTTCGTTTGGAATCTCGGTATTGGAAGACTTTGTAATACCCTGAAAATAATATTAATATGAATAATCGCGTCTTAAGAGTCGGAGAGTAATTAAATTAATTAGTTAAAGAATTTAGGGCTTGTGCGTAATTAAAGAATTTAGTATTCGAGGAAAATAGAATTTCAGGATTTTTAAGAGCCATATAAATAGATTGTGGAGTCTCTAGAAAACCTAGCAATTTTCCTTTTTCCAGCCGCCGGCTTTTTTTTTCTTGGCCTCTGCAAAATTGCGCCACGACAGCCGTTTGTTTCACGAATCTGCTCTGAAGCTTTGTTCTCCGTGACGCCGAGCCGATCTGCTTTCCTGCGCGTGGCGCTGGCGCGTTCTTGTCCGAGTGCCCTCCCTCTGCGCTGCGTGGACGTTCAGTAGAGCCGCTGCGCGCGCGCGTTGCCGCCTTTGCATGTGCCGCTCAAGATTGCTGCTTTGCCTCCTGCAGGAGCTCGCGCCGCTTGTGCCGCTTAAGCCGAAGCCGCTGCGCTGAAGTTGCGTTGCGTTGCCGTCGCCTAATCTGCAGCAGAATCGATTGCTTTGCGCCGCTTGCGCCGATCGCGATTGCGCCGAGTCGCAATGCCGAGCCGAGCGAGGTTGCAACTAACTGCCGCAGCAGTGCGTCGACGTCGTCGCGTGGAGGTTTGATACATGTTCTCTCTGTTTGGCTATGGTAATTAGAGATTATAACTGAGATTATTTAGAGAGGCCGATTATTGAATTTGGTTAACCTGCTGTCCGTTGTACGGTTTATTCGGGTACCTTAACGACGAATTTTGGTAATCTCATCTACTAGTTAATTGTAGATAATTTCGTTATCTTTCTATAGCATATTTTATCATGTCAATCGGACTAGTAGATTTTGAGTTATGATTTTCGGAAGACCGCTGTTTTTACGGTTGTCGTCTTTCGGCGCTGTTTTGGTAGACTGTAGATTAAAAATAGCAAATAGCATAATTAGAGTTTTTGATCTACATGAAAGTTGTAGATAATTGTCCAATGGTTCTGTAGAATCTGAGAACGCGCATTTTGGTTGAGTAAAACAAAAGTTATGAATTTAGTAAGACTGCTGTTCCGAAGCGGACAGATCGGCTTTCTGGGCTTAATACGGAGGGTTAGATGATTTAATTAGAAGTCTTTGTAATCTAAGAAAATGTGGATAATTTTATAAAGAATCCAGAATGGGGTAGTTTGTGGTGATCGGACTTTCGAGTCAAAAGTTACGCCCTTTTTAGTAACCGGACAGCAATGGGTAACTTTTTGGTACCGGTGTAACGTGGTATATTTGGGGACGTGTAGGAGCGATGTATATTGATTGTTATTCTTATGATGCTGTAGCTTGTATTGAGATGTGTGTATTTAATGTAGGAGAAGCGTCGTACTTGTTGCCATCTGCTAGCCAAATTGTGCGTCGCAACTAGTAAAGGCAAGTGCATGGTAGACAGCGGTCAATGATTGATCTCTGCTTTTATCTTCTATTACCATTATTGTTGTGCTTTTATTTTGTTTAATTGCAAGCAATGGAATGGTATGAATTTATATTGTTAATGGACATGATGAAAAGTTGGATATGATGTTTATGATGGAGTTTGCATGTTTGCATTCATAAGCATCTTTGCATAAGAGAAGGTGATCATGATTGATCACAACTCCACGGGAGTGGAGGAGGTCCCCGATCCTTTTGGAGGAACGGGCTTGAGAGTGAATGTTGTCGCGAGCATTCACTCATGCTATACCGCAGATATCTGCCAAAGAAGTGCATGTGGACATATAGATTAGAGTTGCATTGATATTTGAGATTAATGAATGAGAATGTTAATAGAAGTGCATGTGATGATAATGAAGTTATTGATTGCTGCTGATTTATTATTATCGTTGTATATCGATGTAATTGCTGAGTCGTGGACTCACCCTTGCTCTATTGTTGTTTTTAGGTGATCTTCGAGGATGCCGTAAGTGAGAGCGAGTAGAGCACATGGACATCACATGATCATTCGCCATGATAATCATTCATTCAATATTGGTTTACACATGGACATGTTAGTTATTGAATAAAGTTTAGGACATCATTTGGACTAGACTATTTGCTTTATTAATTTGGATTCATTGGTTGATGTCGCTGGATTATTTGCTCGGTTATAATTCCCATTGCTTATTTTATTGTCGCTTGATCCATAATTACATGTTCGTTTGTGGTCCATTGATTTGATTATCATTGTTTCCTTGATGTAATTTTATAGTGTGTCGATAATTATTAGTTTAAAGTGTAGTGTGGTGGCATTCTAGGCTCAGTGTTGGGCTGGGGTGTTACAGACTTCTTTTGCAAGTTCTTTATCAAGTGTGTATTGATCTTGCATATTTCTCTTGGGCTGCTTTAGTACGTCGTTCTCTTCCTTGATTTTCGAATTTGACAAATTCTTGTCCGGTGGCGATTGATGAATTTCTCTTGGGTTCATGATGTTGGTAGACGAGTTTAAATAGGCCTTTAATGGTACTCCGAAAACATTATTGTTTTTCGATTGTCGAATTGTTTTTACTACGAATGATCTTTGTAAATTGGCAACATTGATATTTTCATAGTTGTTCTTTCTTTCTCATTGGAAAAGAGCGACTCATTTACTCGTTTGATGGTTTGCCTAATGAGAATTCTTGTTGCAAGATCGTTAACACGAGAAAGCATTGGCTCAATGTATTCCTTTGGGAACCCTCTGCTTGTTGAAATTTGATGCATCTCTTTTCTGAAGAAAAGCGTTAAAACCCTTTTGGAGTGCTTGGTTATGCTTAAGTCGGGGGTTGCACCCAAACAAAGATTGTGGGCTACGGGTTTCTATTAGACCCTATTTGTTTTTCAAAATAGTTTCTTGCCTTTCCGTCATGGAGCTCTCGTTGTTGCTTGTGAACGTTATTCTTGACAAGATCGTTCTCTTTATGTTAGCCCTATCTCTCTTGTTGATAAGGGTAGCTCGGTTATCCGTTTGACAGTTCGGAGAATGAAAATTTCCTTTCACAAAGTTCATTGAAGTTCATTGAGGAAAATTTCGACTATGTTCATTTCTTTGGAATATTTGGAGTGTTGGAGTTTAGAACCTCCCTTTGGAAAGAAAAGTGTCGAAATCCCCTTTCTCTAGAGTTTTGTAGTGCTGGGTGTGACGTTTGTTCAACTTTGTGGTTTTCGTACTGTAATTCTTTTCTAGAATAAGTTGTTATTACAATTCCATTTGATGCTGAAAATTTTTATGACCCGATTTGTTATGTTCCCTTTAGAAGGTTTATTGACACGATCAGTAATGTGAGAGTAAGGTTGATTCTTTTATAGAGAAAGAAGTTTGACCACCTTTCTTGATGTTTCCAAAATGATTCAATTTCGAGTTTTGTGTTCATGACCTATTGGAGGTCCCAGTTAATTATGATAAATGAAGTTGGCCACGTAAACGATTTGTTGCGAGTTATAATGGTTCTTCGATGATGCGAGCGCTTTGATCTTGAATGCTCGTTGTTCTTATCTCAGAAGATCCGACATTCTCTTCTTGTGAGGCTCATGTTTTCAATTGTGGATTCCACCTAGGTTCAATGAGTTCATTGCCTAAATTTTTCGCCTTTTCACTCAAAAGATTTCAAGTTTCAATCGTAATGCCGTTTTCTTATCGGTTGTTATTTGCTATTATCTTCTGAGGAATGTATTCCCTCAACTGTGAACTCAATTTCCGCTTTCTAAAGTCACCTTTATCGAAATATTTCTTATGGTTTCTTACTCGCGTGATGAACAACGTTTTTCGGTGTGTGACGCTTGTCCTTATTCGCCTCTTTCTTTTGAGAAAGACCCAAAAGTTTTGTTGCGTGGTTTTACAAAGCGCTTATTGGCAATCGCTTGGTGGTGGTTAAGTTTTGGTAGTGGTGATATTTTGCTACCAAGTTATTGGAGGAGTAGAAGAATGTGAAATTGATTTGATCTGATCTCTTGAGGAAAAAATATTGATTCACATGGAATGTTTGGTTTCAAGTAAGTCCAAAAGTGTTACTACCGATTAACACCGTATAGTGAAATTCGAACTTCAATTCGTGATTGAAAGGTTGGTGATTATCTGAGGTATGGAAACCTTGATTGAATTTATAGAGTAACGCAATTGGATAGCATTGCGAGATGGTGTGGGTGATTTCTATGATGTCAATGAGTGAGTATGTTAGAATGGTGGTAATATTGAGATTTAATTCGATGATTTCACTATCGCTATAAGAGCAATGTTGTAGAGGTTTGAGAAGTTAAATCTGGGCCTTGCATTTGTTTATGCTAGGACCCTTTTGAAGCAAAGACATTAGCATGCGTCTCGACGATTCCGAGTTGTTCTTGAAAATTTGAGGTAATGTGATTGTGTGGTATCTATCCTGTGGCGCTTTGGGTGCCTTTAATCAAATTAAGGTTGAATAGTAGAACGAGATGTCTAGAGCAATCAAAAAAATCAATGGAGTCTCTCCACCATAGTGTGGATGATGTATTTCATTTGAGCATAATTTGATAATGTTCAATTAAGAGGTTTAATCTCTTGAGGTATGCGATGAATTCAATTCCAATATTGAGAGAAGTTTTACTCCTCGAAGAGAGAAGCGGAAGAAAGGATGTTTCTGAAAATGATGCGCTTCCTTGTTTCTCGCTTGGGTTTTGTGTCGTTGATAAGTGTTTTCGCACTTTGAGTTGGGGTCGTTGGCATGACCGAATCTTTCCATTCAATGAGTAAAAGAAATATTTGATTTGAGTATTCAAGCAAATTTCTCTTTGGTTTTCGTGGTGTTCTTTCGCAAATTGATTCATTGGAAGTGGAATTGCTTTACTGATGAATAGTCACATTTGGGATTTATCCTTTTTGGTGAAGAGTTAACATTGCGTGGTTGCGATGAGAACTCTCTATTTTTCGCTTGGATTCTCTTCATTTCCGTGCAGAGAAGAAATTAGAAGTCGGCTTATCGCTTTGACCGTCACGGTACATACGCCAAGCACGCAACGTAAGGTGCGTCTTTGGTGCCGAGAGAGCAGCAGGACCATTCAAAGTTTGAGATTAAGTTAAACACGTTGACCATCCAAGAAGGTCTTACCTTCGATCCTCTTCCGATGAGTGTACCTAGAAAGTTCAAGTTGATTGTTAGGTCGACGCCGCTTCACATCTTTGCTTTGTGGTTTCTCTATTCCGAGAGAGAGGCTATTTGGGAGATAGAGTCTCGCATGCGCGAGCAAGATCTGCACCGCTTGTTTCGGTACATGTTAAATCCGTTGAATTCAACTCCTTGGAAATTGCTCGTATTAGTTGCTTGGTTAGAATTGAGGTCGAATTTCGTTAAGGGGGTAGAATGTAATACCCCAAAGGTGATTCTACTTATTAGAAAAGTTTCTAAGAGGAGCTAATCGAAAAACCGTAATCATCTTTTCACCGGGGGTTTTCTGTGATTTCACGGCAACTGGGCTCGGGCCACGGCCCAGGAGGGGCCCATGTGGTGGCTGGCCATAAGAGGGGGTTCCACCCCCAAACCCTAAACTCCACATTTCTCCCCTCCCCTTTGGAGCCGCCGCCCCCTTCCCCCTTGCTGTGCACCGCCTTGTACGTCGATTTTGGGTAAGATGCGTTCGTTTTCTGTCCTGTCCATCTCTTAGAAAGTTGTAGGTATTGTTCTTAGCTTTCCATAGCCACCGAGATCACATGATTCCGCCTTACGGTTTAGGAGATATGATGTTTTTAGTGCGCGCTGTTCTGTCTGTCTGACGAGAAAGATCTGTCAGCTAGATCCTAGGTTTTGATTTAGTTAGAGGCATTTCCAGAACCTCCACCCAAATAAGTTATTGTAGCCCTTTAAATTATCTTTCAAAGCTGATAACGATCATCTCCATTGGATCTGTATAATGAAAGTTATGATATTTTCTTTACCACTGTTCTGAATTTTGGGCAGATAATTGTTAGTATTTTCATATATTGTTTAGACTACTGTAGAGGCCGAATCTGGGGTTTTGCCCTTTTAGAGTTTTATTCCTGGGAACGTTAGATTTCTTTTGGCACCGAGATCAGGAAAATCCGATCTGTAGTTTGGGAGATATGATTTTTTGATTACGAACTATCCGGTCTGTCTGAAAACTGAGGTAAGTAGGTTTGTCCCTCGGTTTTGTTCAAATTAGGGGCCGAATCAGAACCTTCACCCAACTAAGTTATTTTAGCCCTTAAAATTATCTTTCCAAGCTAATAAGAATCATTCTCATTGGATCAATAGGTTGAAAGTTACGCCGTTTTCTTTATCTCTGATCTGTATTCTGGACAGACGTAGATGGGTTGTGTTTAGCTGTTAATTAGCCCTCTGTTTTGGCCGAATCAGGGGATTCCGCCAACTAATGTTTTGTAGCCTGATCTGTTAAGATTAAGTGAGCACTGGTTTCAGGTATTTTGGAGTTACAGATAATTAATGGTGATTTTTCTAGTATCGCTGCCAGTTTAGCGGTAATCGGGCTGTTGGGTAAACTTGGAAAAATTGATCCCGTTGTTTGGGTGGGAGAGATAAAGGGGATGGAAGGGCTCTTGTAGCAATGTCATACCTTGTTATTCTTATTTCGATTATACATTTGTGTAGGCGGTGAGGCGGTGAGTGGAGGGGCATCTTCGTGTCCTCCTATTACGTCACATCGCGGAAGGCAAGTACCCTATGCTGTTTGGTGATGTTTCCAATTGTTTGCTTGATGTTGGGATAAATTATGAATGCCTTTTTCTATCCATCCTGATGTTTATTTCATTTCAAGAAGATGATTCTTGTGATTAAAGAATTAGCATTCATTTCAGTTGTTGCATTCCATTACATGCAACTAACTTGTGTGGCATCCTTGATATATTATGTTGTGTGGGAATGCATACTCATACTTGTTTACACATGTTGTTGAATGCCATGTGTCTTTTCCACTAATGTGTGTTATTCATTCATACCATGAGAAATCATCATAAAATTCATAAAATTCATTATGACCACGGAGTGGATTCTTTTGTAAGTCCCATCAATTCCAAGATGGGCATTTGAAAGACCCATCAATTCCAAAGATGGGCATTTGAAAACCCACCATTCCAATGTGGGTAGTGTTGACCACCATTCCAATGTGGCAACTTGGACACCCGTATGAAACGCTCTTCATACGGTGATTGGGTCCCCACTTTGTGAAGTACGGGCTTAAGTGAACACCGACGGTGTATCACTCGCTATACCCAGATAAGTCGTGATTAGTCCATTCCTTCAATGCATTCTTTCATTCCATCCATTCATGTATTCATTCCATTCAATCATATATGTGTTCCAAGATTTGTTCGTAATTCAACTGGATTGTGTTGTCCACTCTATGTTTGATTATTATTGTATGTACTTGCTGAGTCTTCGACTCACCCTTGCTTTGTATGTTTTAATTAGGTAATTGAGGAGAAGACAAGGTGATTTGGTGGGGTAGTTCGGCACACTGCACTTCACTTTTATCCAATCAGAATAATTATTACTACCTTTCAGTCAAGCCAACTTGTTAAATAAATTTCCAGATTTGTAATAATCCAACTTTGGTATTGCTTGACTGTTCGTGGTATTATATCTGTTTATCCATTCTTTTCCATGAATCTGGTGATCGTTTATTGTCATTCTTTAGAAATTATTGTTGATTGAATCTGTATAATCCAGCTTTAATGCTATTCTTAGTAGTTTGATAGTT
Organism: Hsuehochloa calcarea; assembly: GCA_036346395.1. Taxonomy (NCBI): domain Eukaryota; kingdom Viridiplantae; phylum Streptophyta; class Magnoliopsida; order Poales; family Poaceae; genus Hsuehochloa; species Hsuehochloa calcarea. The sequence continues at coordinate 38,804,275 of CM070597.1, forward strand.
TTGCGTGACATCTTGGCTTCCGAATAGCCAGGGTGTTACAACATCCACTGCTATATTGGTTAGTAGAGTCTTTTGGAATGATGTTTCTCTTTGCTTGGGGGTATTTGAGCTATTAGTAAATGTTCTTCCAAAGGTTGGTGGGATGTGAAGCCTTCTATGACCTTTCTTTATGGAGAAATTATAGAAGCCATGAACAATATAGAGAACAACTACAACCCTATCATAGATATTATTGACAAGAAGATGAAGGATATGCTTGATTCTCTATTGCACTTGATGGCATACTTCTTGAATCTATATTATAGTTATTGTAATGGCTCTATTTTTTTTTGGATAATGTTATCATGGATGGGGTATTCACTTGTGTGGAGATTTTTTACCATGATGACGACGACAAGTAAAGTCAATTGCTAAATGTGGAGTTGGGTATATTCAATGATCAAGAAGGCCACTTTGGGAAAGCGGAAACAAAGACCGATTGTAAAGACTATGAATTTAATCCAGGTTTAATAATTACTAGTCAATGTAAATACATGCATGATTGTAAATTTATCATGTACTAATTATTTTCTTGTTCCTAATATGCAGCTAAATGGTGGTCTACTTATGGATATAAAGTTCCCGTGTTACAAAAAATGGCCATGAGGATCCTCGCATTGACATCTAGTTCATCCGGTTGTGAAACTGTTGGACCGAAAAGGCGACTACAGGGGGGTGAATAGGAGCACGCTAGCTTTTTCACAAATAATTGATTCAATAAGATTTTACTCCAATAGCTATGGAAGCTATGAACATCAATATACCAGTACAGCGGAAGATTAGTATTGAATCCAATTTAACCCCCGAAGCAATACGACAAAAATCAACACAAGATTATGAAAATTCTTCGAAGAATTACGATCATTTTCCGTTTGACAAGAGAATGGTTCAAAACCAAGTCAAAACGGAAACTAGATCCAAAATCTTGCTCGTGGGTGATTGATGATCAAGATGATAAAAGATATGTTCCCACATGTCACAGCAAGCTAGATCACATGAAGAATTCAATCAAAAACCCGCGGATCAAAGAAAGACTCAAAATCATCAAATTGAGAGAAAGAAAGTAAAGAGGCAAAACTTTGATCAATCTTTCCTTTGATTGATTTGATATGATTTGAGATTACAGCCTCTCCATCAATGGAGGACAAAGCTCAATCTATGATCACGAAAATCACATCAAACTCTATAGAACCCTAACCTCCACAAAATCTCTCCCTAAGCAAATTAGGGTTTCAAATAACAAAAAGAGACGAGAGAGAGGGGGCAGCCACCACCCTCCTCTATTTATAGTGTGGAGGCTTAGACCTTCTAGAAGTTTGACTCAATTTGTAATACCCCGGCCTGCTCGTAGTGTGGCCCATGTGGCCCATGAGGAGTTGTGTGGTGGGATTAGTCCCACATTGCTTGTCTCAAGTGAGTTGTACTAGTATATAATGCCTGTTGGATCCAAACATAGCACCTCCGGGTTAACCCTTTTACATGAAGCGAGGACGAAAGTGTAAGTGAGGTGCTATGTGTGGTGGGTCCGCCCCACGGTGGGCTGGGCATTGAGCCGATTTTGGGTCAGGGTGTGACAGATGGTATCAGAGCATCAACCTTCACAGACGCGCGTGCAGGACAGTGGCGGGCATATGGCGCATGGCGCATGGGGGCTGGCGACACATGGCATGGCATATGTGCAAGACTGACGCATCGGACGTGTACCGAGGGTGGTTCTGGGGCATTTGCAGCGTAGATGCGGATATCTTTGAGGGCGTCGACCCTTGAGGGTGAATGTAATACCCCTACTGCTCGTAGTGTGGCCCATGTGGCCCATGAGGAGTTGTGTGGTGGGATTAGTCCCACATTGCTTGTCTCAAGTGAGTTGTACTAGTATATAATGCCTGTTGGATCCAAACATAGCACCTCCGGGTTAACCCTTTTACATGAAGCGAGGACGAAAGTGTAAGTGAGGTGCTATGTGTGGTGGGTCCGCCCCACGGTGGGCTGGGCATTGAGCCGATTTTGGGTCAGGGTGTGACACAATTGGGCTCCCGTTAAGGCCCAAAATAAACGGGTCACACACACACGCATTTTAATGCGCTGTCTTTAACTCATCTTGACCTAATTAGCTACACCTTGCGCCATCTTGCGCCGCGGATTAGACAATAGGTCACCCTTGTCCATCTTGCAACACGCTTGAGTTCATTGACCTCACCCGACATCGTCGATCATTCTAGACCTCAGCTCTCCAAGCCTAGTCCCGATCATCCCCGTCGTTGACCACCAAGCAACCTGCACAACAATAGACAAGTAAACCGAATCCGAGAACAAGTTCTTCACAACTTGACCCATGTTAGTCAAAACATGCATCATGCAATACATATGCAATGAAACTCATGACTTTGACCTAACAACCGAACATCGCCGCCACTAAGGCCGACGATCCAAGTGAAAACCGGTCAGACCAACCCCAGGGCCGGTCTGATCCTCATATTTTAGAATAGCAATAAGATGATAATAATGCAATTCAAAAGCTCCCCCTCACTATGATTCTCAGATTCCAGAAAATTTTAAATTCTTCAATTTTCTCCCCCTTTATAACATTTTTATATCTTCTCCCCTTTATACAACATTAAGGTATCTTCTCCCCCAACATTGAAATATCTTCTCCCCCTTTGACAATGGAGTCATCAAGGAATCACGCTATCCTCTCGTCCAGAGATAACAAATGCATAATGAAGAATGAAGAAAGAAGCAAAAGAAGGAGTATGCATGAAGTGCAATAGAGTGGCTTTATTTTTGTATTTTTCAATTTTTGATTACAAGAAGCTTTGGAGATTACCCAAAAGAACAAGCTAGCATTTCTAATATTGCACAAACAACATATCAAGCCTAACAATGCTAGCAAGATCATGATAAGACATATATATCAAAGCTAAGCAGGAAGGCTCAAAATAAAGCAATAAATTCGATCAATTTAAGAAAAGCTTCAAATTTAGTAAGTTCATCAACAGAGATCCTAAAGTGAAACTGGCCATGTCAAAATGTCAAAGTGAGATCAAAAAGCTAAAAAAGACCACATTAAGAGACAATCAGGTCCTGCATTGAATCATTTTGCTCAAATTTCTCAAACGCCCATTTTTCAAAAAAAATTCATTTGCACTGAATATTGAAGTTGACTAATGTTCTAACTTAGTGACATGATCCTGCACTAGGAGCCATCCACAAACTCATCCTAAGCTTCGACCAGAAGTTGATTAAAAGTATATCTTAGTGAACAAGATCCTGGACTAGTAACCATCCACAAACTCTTCCTAAGCTTCTACTAGGGCGACAAATCTTGAGGTTCATGTCAATTCTGACAAGCAGTCCCCATGAAATCGTCTGAATCATCAAACTATCTCTAAGTTCATGTATTTGACATGCAGTCTCGTAAGAGTAGTTTGGCACAGTTTAAGCATAAGACAATCTTGAAAATTGATTTTTCATGTTTCACAAGAGCAGTTTTAGATTCTCAAGAACACAAGAAGCTCAAGTAATGGTCAATTTTAGATTCAAGAGTTAACAAAGCAATTCTGACAGGGCCAATGTCACAAAAGGAGCACTAATTGCGCAACTAGCTAAAACATCTACAAATTACAGTTTTTAGTTCGAGTTGTTTTAGAGTTCTAGCTCATACAGCAAAGACTTATCTATATATGTAAAAGCATGATAATTCTAGCAAGTCAAAGAACTAGACATGGCATTGAGCAAGAATTGAAATACTCAAGCTCCAAAGGGTAATAGGCAAAGCTTCATCAATTTTAAAAGATAAGCAGAAAATCTTATATTACAATGCATCTTTTTGGATTTTTCATATGAATGCTATATGATACAATGAGATGCAAGAAAAGCCTAAAAACCTAAAAAGTTCAGAAAGATCAATAAGTTCAGAAAAGAACAAGAAAAGATCATAAGAACAAGGTAAGATCAGAAAAGATCGAACTCCACGAAATGCAACACAATATCACCCTTCTCGACGTGGTCTCTAAGGAAGTGATAGCGAATGTCTATGTGCTTGGTCCTAGAGTGTTGCAAAGGGTTCTTAGCAATATTAATGATAGAAGTGTTATCACAGAAAAGAGGAACACTAGCAAAATTTAACCCATAATCTTTAAGAGTGGTTACCATCCATAAAATCTGACTACAGCAACTAGCAGCAGCTACATATTCAGCTTCAACAGTGGATTGTGCAACAGAAGACTGCTTCCTAGAAGACCAAGATATAAGAGAAGTGCCTAGGAAGTGATAAGTGCATGAGATGCTCTTCCTATCTAGCCGACAGTCCGCAAAATCAGAATTAGAAAACCCCCGAATGGACAAAGCCGAAGAACAGAAATACCAAATGCCATACAAGAGGGTAGAGTGTAAATACCTGAATATGCGCTTAACGGCTTGGTGATGGGAAGCTCTCGGAGACGCTTGAAACCTCGCACAGAGGCGACCGTGAAGTGGATGTCCGGTCTTGAGGCCGTCAGGTACAGGAGAGAGCCGATCATGATGTGATACTCGCGTTGATCCACGGCTTCTCCTTCCTCACCTGGATCCAAAACAGTCGAAGTCGCTATGGGAGTGGCGATCGGCTTGCAGTCACCCATGTCGAAGCATTTGAGCAAGTCCTTAGTATCCTTAGTGTACTTCGTCTGATGGATGAAGATCACTTCCTTACATTGCTTGATTTGAAGCCCCAAGAAATAATTGAGCTCTCCCATCATACTCATCTCAAATTCTCTGGACATAGTCTCAGAAAAGCTGAAAATAAGAGCATGAGAAGAACCACCAAAGATAATATCATCAACATAAATCTGAGCAAGCAGGAAGTCATTACCAAGCCTAAGAATGAACAAAGTCTTGTCTACCTTACCCATCTCAAAATCATTCTTAAGCAAAGAGGTCTTAAGTCTATCATACCAGGCTCTAGGAGCTTGCTTAAGACAATCAATTCCAAAAGTGATGAAATCATCACCCGTCGACCGCGTGAAGGAGGTGAACTATCTTGAGTCTCCGGTCATGTAGCGTGAACAGCCGGAGTCAACAAACCACGTGTCCTTCCTCTTTCTACGGAAATCCTGGAAATCAAGGCACGGAAGAACGATGTGTCTCGATAGTGGGGTTAGTTAAACAAGACTTAGGAACCCAGTACTGAGACACACGTCTGCGAGTAGTATGCAAAGCAGAAGTGCTATACTTGATTCTATTTGAAGTTCTGTTATGAGCAATGGTTAAATTAACATGAGAGTTATCATGTCTAGGAGCATGATGATGAGCATGTGACACAAATCCTAAACTAGGTTTCTTCTTTTCTATGTTACCATGTCTCATAAAAACTCTAGGTTGATTTGGTAAAATTTTAGCAAAGTTTTTCTTATCATTTTTTAACCTACGCCAACATAACTCAACCAAATGCCCATCCTTTTTGCAATAGGTGCAATGGTACTTGATACCACTGAGAGAAGCACCTTTTGACTTAACAGATGGTAGGGCAAAATCTGCAGATTTAAAGATAGTTTTTGCAGGTTGAGTTTTGAATTCAACTAACCCATTTTCTAAGACTTGAGTAACTTTTGGCTTAGAATTATCTTGGACATAATTGTATCATATTCCGTGCTTCTTATAAGGAGTTTTAGACTTGTCCAGAATCATGTTTAATTGTTTCTTACCTTTAGATAACTTTTCTAAAGTATCCTTAGGATAAGCATTTTTTTCTTCAAGATTAACACATGATTCACAGGTTTTACCTTTAATGGCTTTAGCATATTTCTCCTTATATAAAGCAGTTTCAAGTTTAAGAGCTGGACAAGAAGCATATGTAGCAGACTCAATACTATCCTTAAGTTTGGCATATTTAGCTCTAACTGCTTCTAAGATATCTTTGACTTCATGTTCACGTTCTATGCAGAAAGTGCAAAGGCTAGAATCAACCAAATCAGAAGCAACCAACTTGCTAGAGTCTAAGTATTTTTCACATAGAGCAGATTTAACCTCAAATAGCTCAGTCCTAGCATTTTCAAGTTGTTGCAAAGTAATATTATGAGCATATTGCAGTTTAGCAAATTCTGAGTGCATAGCATGGCAAGATGAACATTCATCATATTTAAGAGTCTAAGTATTTGTAAGTTCTAAAGTCAAACTATCTACTTGTGACTCTAAGTCCTTGTTCTTGGCCATGATAAACTCTAAAGCCTTATCCTGACTCATGAGTTACTCAAGCATAGTTTCACATCTATCAGAAAGGACATCATAGGAAGGAGGTACCACATCGTTATCGTCGTCAACGGAATCGGCCATGAAGCACAAGCCGGTGAAGTTCTTGGCCTTCCCCTTCTTCTTGTTTTGAGGGATCTCCTCCTCCTTGTCCTCCTCGCTCCCGGAGTCCACATCGCTTAAGGATTGTTCCTCAAAAGCGGCAAGAACCCGGTGAGCGGCCTTCGTCAGCTTGGCAGTATCATACCTTGATTTGTTCCATTGAGGCTTCTTCCAAGCTGGCTTTCCCTCCATATGGTTGCTCTTACCTTTCAGCTTGGGGCAATTTGCCCGTATATGATTAAACTCACCACACTCATAGCAAGTCAAGGGACCTCCTCTATTTCTGTTTCTCATATTATTATAGGTCCGTGTGACTTTTTTTACTATAAGGGCCAACTCAGCCTTAGGGAGACTCTCAAACTCCTCTTCATGGATTGCAGATAAACCAGCAAGCAAAAATCCAGAAGAAGACTCAGAAGACCCATCAGAAGCTCTCTTGAGCGGGTCTTCTACCAATGCCATGTTTTCCTTCTTGGGATGATCAATCCTCTTGATCTCATGAGTCTTGAGCTTGCTATATAGCAGCTCCAAAGTCAGATCAGAGAGGTTGACGTTCTCCTCAATGGCGGTAGCATTTATCTCCCACTCCTTAGTGTTTATTGCAACCAAGAGATGGGTGGTATTTTCAGACTGAGAATATTCAATACCAACAGCTTTCATCTAATTAATCACTTTATTAAAGCGACTGAAAATATCATCGATGCTCTCTCCAGGACGCATCTCGAATTTGTTATATTCACGCTTATAGACTGTTTGGCGTACTTTCTTGATTTGGGATGAACCATCATGGTAGGTTTCGGGGGTGTTCCAAATCTCATGCGCAGTCTCAAGATTGCAAATCCGATCATACTCTTGTCTACCAAGCCCACCATATAAGAGGTTTTTAGCCTAATTGTTGTTAGCCAAGAGGGCTACTGAAGACGGCGTAGCAACTTCGGGAACAACGAGCGGAATTCGAATAACCACCCATATAGCTTGTCCTTCGCTCTCAAGGAAGACTTGCATGCGATTCTTCCAATAAGCATAGTCGTGCCCATCGAAGATATGTGCCTTGGTGGAGTATCTATCCATCGCTAAGTTCAGTGACCAGCTAAGATCAAGATTGAACTAACCGGGCTCTGATACCACTTGTTGGACCGAAAAGGCGACTAGAGGGGGTGAATAGGACCACTCACTTTTTCACAAATAGTTGATTCAATAAGATTTTACTCCAATAGCTATGGAAGCTATGAAGATCAATATACCAGTACAGCGGAAGACTAGTATTGAATCCAATTTAACCCCCTAAGCAATACGACGAAAATCAACACAAGCTAAAGCAAAGTAGTGCATCAAGGCGGTCGACCAGTTGGGTCTGGCGGTCGATCACGACTTCAAGCGATCGACGATCACTACCAAGAATGATCAAACGACCCGATGACGAAGTTGCAAATAGATGAAACTTTTGATCTACAACTCCAAACTCGATGAAACTTGGAACACATCTTCTCTATGATGTTATGAACCTATTCCAATCGAAGATTATGAAAATTCTTGAAAGAATTACGATCCTTTTCCGTTTGACAAGAGAAGGGTACAAAACCGAGTTAAAACAAAAACTAGATCCAAAATCTTGCTCGTGGGTGATTGATAATCAAGATGATCTTAGATATGTTCCCACATGTCACAGCAAGCTAGATCACGTGAAGAATTCAATCAAAAATTCGCGGATCAAAGAAAGACTCAAAATCATCAAATTGAGAGAAGGAAAGCAAAGAGGCAAAACTTTGATCAATCTTTCCTTTGATTGATTTGATATGATTTGAGATTACAGCCTCTCCATCAATGGAGGATAAAGCTCAATCTATGAGTACAAAAATCACATCAAATTCTCTAGAACCCTAGCCTCCACAAAATCTCTCCCTAAGCAAATTAGGGTTTCAAATAACAAAAGAGACGAGAGAGAGGGGGCAGCTACCACCGTCCTCTATTTATAGTGTGCAGGCTTAGACCTTCTAGAAGTTTGACTCAATTGGGCTCCCGTTAAGGCCCAAAACAAACGGGTTACACATACACGCATTTTAATGCACCGTCTTTAACTCATCTTGACCTAATTAGCTACACCTTGCGCCATCTTGCGCCGCGGATTAGACAATAGGTCACCCTTGTCCATCTTGCACCACGCTTGAGTTTATTGACCTCACCCGGCATCGTCGATCGTTCTGGACCTCAGCTCTCCAAGCCTAGTCCCGATCATCCTCGCCGTTGACTGTCGTTGACCACCAAGCAACCTGCCACAACAATAGACAAGTAAACCGAATCCGGAACAAGTTCTTCACAACTTGACCCATGTTAGTCAAAACATGCATCATACAATACATATGAACTGAAACTCATGACTTTAACCTAACAACCGAACATCGCCGCCACTAAGGCCGACGATCTTAGTGAAAACCGATCAGACCGCCCACCCTAGCCGGTCTGACCGCCACCTATTGGTCGGTCAGACCGCCAGTTGGGACTTAGCCGATTTCAACCTCTGAAATTCCGAAACCTACTGTAATTTTCAATCCAATAGAACTTTTGACTGGAGACTCAAAAAATTATGGGACCAAGTGCAATAGAATCTCCTCTCTTGCCTACACCCTCTATTTTTGGCCCAGCTCAAAACCTCACTTTCTGAAGTTGGCGCCCGATCACCGCTATGGCTTGGCCGGACGCTTAGGCTTGGCCGATCGCCGCCGATTCGCTTCGGGTCGACCACCAATGGCATGACAGCACATCAACTTCACCGAAAACACGTAACGACAAACTTTTAACGCCATTGCCAATTGTCACATCATCCTAAGATCTGGAGCATATCCCCATGATATCCACAGAAACAAATTGGAGCACTTTTGAAGGGGTTAGTTAGTCTCTAAACTTCTCTAAAGAGTAAATAGTCAAGTCTCAATTCTCAATATCTACATTAGTACGTTACATTTAGCTAACTATAATTTACTTTGCATTTCGTAAATACATACAAAGAAAAGAAATAAACTAGATATCGACCGCCTTAACCATCTAGTCTATGTTCAATACGATGCCAAATTGAGGAACAAAAAAGAGAAGAGCGAGAAGAACATAGATCCTATTATAGGTTCCGAAGCTAATGAAGCTCAAGGGCGGTTAATTGAAGGCGGAGATGATGATCAAGATGTTGAGCCTGCTACCGGGCTTACATAGAAGGTAATTGAAGAAGCATATGGGGCTAATGAGATCTTAGAACTTTGTAAAAGCGCAAGAGTGAGACAACTTCATGAAGAAGATTTCAAGTCCTATACCGAAGAAGAGGAGGAGGTCAATGAGGAGAAGGAAATTGAGTATGAGCCTGACCAAGAAGTGCTTCCAACAAAAAAATTATGAGGAAGAAGATAACTAGTCATTCACTTATTTGATCACCAATTTATCATACGACTCTATTTATATTTCACTTAATTGTTTTATTCGTGAGACCTTATGAACTATTTATATTTGACTTGCTTGTTTTATTTGTTTCTTGTTTGAACTATTTGATGTTACTTGTTTGAATTATATTTTTATTGCATCAAGTCATCAATTAACAACTCATGATACATGAACTCATGAAGGTCATTACATCAAGTCTTTAAAATTCAAATATATTTACATCACTAAGCTAGTAATCTACCAAGGTAACATCTCTTCTTACATAATTACACATATACATGTAACATCTCTTCTTACATAATTACACATATACATACATGTAACATATACATAAGCTTAGATTGATACTTGCTATTCTGTGTTCATCCCGCTTGCTTGGCTTACAATTCTGTCCGGCCGCCTAGGCGCTAGGCGACCACCCACTACCCGCCTAGCACCTAGGTGAACACTGGTTTCTGGCGCAACTGGCGACTGGAACCCACGGTTTTTTTGTCACTATTTCAACTGACGATTTACACACTATTCGATGCAAATCACCAGTTGAAATAGCGATATGCAATTAGAACGACGACTGACAGTACATATGTTCCCGTCGCTAACGGCGACAGGCACCTATTTTTGTAAAAAAATTTACTCTTTATTTTTGTAATTGTCTTTTTAATTAATATATTTTTTTTTAAAAAAAAACAATCAAGTACCAACCTCGTTCTGCACATTTGGTGTAAAGTGGGCAAAGCCTCCCCTAGTCCTAGTCCCCTGCTTAGAATGCTGAGATATCTGTGTGGTTTTAGGCGCAAATGTTGGCCAAATATCATATCATAATATATTTTAAAAATATTTCCATACGGTTTGTCATAGTCTCATAGAGATCCAAATGATATGTCCCATATCAACCTTTCAAATTGATGCAAATAGCAGTAACTTTCCATGAAATGCTTATCATTTGTCAGGATGCAAAGTGAACACAAACTCTGAAGGAAGCAGTGGACTCAGAATCTGTATCTTTGAAAGGATCTTTGAAGAGCAGTCCACAAATCTAGCTGACCAAGGAACAGAAGTGTTCATTTTGAAAATACATGGCAATGTTTTTATCGCATTTGGCAATAGCGTGAGTCCACATATTGGATTCGACCTAACAGGTTTTGGAAAGCCCTAAAACTCATAGAAGTAATCTCTTGAACTTAGCTTAATGTGGGTCCATGCCTCCATGGTACTGGAGCAGCCAAGCAGCCAAGTGCCTAGAGGTTGCCAAGTGCACACATTAACTCATAGAAGTCCAATGATAAACTAGTTGCTCGCTTTGCTATCTAGGACTCATTGCAGCCTCTTCGCCAGCCTGCAAAGGGTTAATGGAAGATTTGAGAAATCATGAAATGATCCATGCACTCTGTGAAGTATCTACCTCTGCAAGGAAATTAGAATTACCGTTTTAGGCAGCAAACTGGCTTTCTCATCATCAAAACCAAGGGAAGCCAGTATCTTATGACCAGCTGACTCTTTATCTGACCATATCCCCAGGAACAAATGATTGGCCGTTACCTCTCCAGCTTCACCTAAAGTCAGACTTCAACTCATGAAACAAAATAACCATAGGAATAATTGATTACATTTTAGATAGGCAAACAGAAAAGAAAAAAGAAAAGATATATCACACTTCATATCATGCTCATTAGCATGAATCAGCATTCAGCAGCATAAAGTTGACTAAAGGTAAAGCCAACAAGACAAGTGTACCTACGAAGAGAGTGGCCATAAAAATGACTCCCTTGAACTACAATGGTCATACCTACAGAAAACTCTAGTCAAAATTTACCACCTTGCCTCTAACCTTAAGAGTAGTCTTGGACCCAACACGTAGCAACAAACTTATTCAAAAGAGGAAAGTATTTTCTAGACTATACTGTAGCCGGACAGTCATTTCGTGCAAGGGTTCTGATTCAATTTAAAACTAGTACTGTAGTTGATGCCTACCAAACTGCACGATACCAAAAGTACATGACTTCAATTCCAGATCCTTCTCAGAAACACAGATCACAAATGGCACGTCTGCGTAGAGACCATACTCTTAACAAAAAATGACCCATCTCCACCCCTTCAATTCTCACAGCAGGCTTTGATAAAATACCATCTTAAATTTAATTCGCAGTCAATTACAATTTCAATTTCAAGCTTAACATCGCCCTAAATTAAAACATAGAAGAACAGTACAACTGTACAAGCCAGGTAGCCTGCTCCCAGTCCTGCATGTGAAGATCTGGTCTGATGAATGTGGAGCTGGAATGATCAAATCTAAGTAGGTCATGCTTGCGCTATGGACTCCGAGCTGCTCATTCTGCATAGTCAAATGCAGGAGCAATCCTATCAGAGCACTTTGTATAACTCCGTTTGTCACGACCAGATCCACGACCAGGTAAGTTGTCGCTACGACTAGATAAATCGTCACAACCAGATCCACGACCAGGTCTTAGTCAAAGGTTGTAGTCGTGCTGGGCAGGGAACGCCGGTCGGAGTCTTCAGCTAGACGTCGTACTGCCTTGTCACGGTCTAGAGACCGAATTGGATAATCGTGACCGAATTGGATAATCGTGGGTAATTGCAGGCTTTGGCCCTGGGCCTCGTCAACCAGGAGACATGATGGAGATAACAGGGATAGGGAAGGAAGCATGCGCTAGGAGGAGATGCGCAAGGAGGAAGAAAGCAGACAAGGAAGGAGGAATTATAGATAATTCTTGCTTGCATTTCCATACGTGAGAAGTTCCTTAAATAAGGATAGCCCCACCTAACAATCATATCTAATCATACCAAACTTGGAGATAATCAATTAACTAAACAATCTTTTCTGAAATGGAAAGTAACTAATGTGTCATATCTGACTGGCGTGATTTGCGCCTCTGATATGTGATGCCAACCATCACACCGTTGCAGACAGAGTTGCTAACACCAGCATGGCTTTTAACTCACCTTTACAAAAAAAAAGGAACAAACATGGTCCGGTTTAAACATTACAACGGTAATCATTCTTTTTTGCAAAATGACATCAAACGGAGCTATGCTGAGCTGAAAAGCCAACAAAAGCTGAAATAGATCTAGGTTGTATGTAACATACAAGCAGTTGTAATGCTTCTAGCTACAACAATATCTGGCGTACAAGATTTGCTGAAATAGCTTTCTCAAGACATCGCAGAAATGGAGTTGGTAAGTCCTTTATCAAGCTAGAAAAGACAAAGATTTTTTAAAAGAGAAAGAGTTAAGTAGGTTTTACGGCACTTGCTATGCTCTTAGAGGTTGTTACAACAATTGAATAACATATTCGGCTTGGTCTGATGCTTGAGAACATGTTCCTATGCTTGGTGAAAACTAGCCTATTTCAGTCCTGCTTTGATGGTGTGTATGCTTTGTGCCAACATTTGCACTACCAATTTGTTTCAAAATTTGGTAGAAACTTGCCACCTTTGATTTGCTCAAGAATTGTGAAGAGATGCTAATGTGAACCGAAACTTAGCAAAATTTTGGCATAAAACCAAATTCACAGCATTTCTGGTCAACACGACCAAATATTGGCAGCCAAAACTTGGCAACATTGGCTTATGTTCTCTCTGTTTGTGAGGTATGACAACATAAAGTCGACATAAGGCTATTTTAGGACTTAAGGAGATACAGAAAATATTACTAAGACCAGAATATAATTTTTGGCAACATGGTCATCTAGATGCATTATCCTTAAATTTGTCATACATATCAATGGCCCAACCATAAGAAATCATATTCATTGGAGACTCCATAACTTATAGGTTTCTTGAGGTTGTTGTAAGGCAATTCCCTCACTTGCCAAACATTTGAGAAAATCGTAGTTGATTTATAATATAACCCATCGAGAAACGAATACCCAAACAAGATATCCAGAAATTGACTCCACAAGCCAAGGGCCCAATGTCAAATAAGTCTCTAAAGTCTAAACCACCATTAAAAGGTACATGCACTCCTCCAACAGCTAGAAATTGTTAGATGTGTATTGTACAAGGGATTATTTGCATATATACTATACATGTACTTGTATATATATTGGCTCATTAGCCTCATAATGAATACAAACACTATTCATAACATGGTATCAGAGCGAGGTTAGGGTTAGGGTTTTACCTGTTGCAGCCGTCGCCGCCCTCCCTGTGTCCTCTGCGCTTGTCGTCGCGCCGATTGGTGCATATCCACCGCCACTCCGGGAGTCGCCGCTGTCGCTTCGGGAAGCCGCCGCCGTCACGCGCACGGTATCGTCTTCCTTGACCTTTGCCGGTCTTCCTCACCCGTTGCCAGAGATGCCCGTCCCGTCGCCTCCGGGGAGTTGCTACATCATGCAGCCTCGCCACCTGGTCCACTGAGCCGACACCGACGCCCGGACGTTGCGCCACCACTCGGTCAACCGAGCCGAGCCGACCTCCGCCGCGCCTCATGATACGGCCGCCGGGTCATCAGAGCGCTTATACCGGGAGGGCTCATTTGTACCTCTGCGCGGCAATGCGTCGTGGTACCCGCCATCGTCCGCGAGGCACCACCGCACCTGAGAGCAACCAGGGCGCCGACGCCACCGCAGGGGAACCCTAGTTCCCCTGCGTGTTTGCGCCTTTGTTGGGCTATGGTAACAGGCCGAAGGCCGAAGCTTTTAGTCGGCCGAGCGAAAAAAAGGAAAAAGAAATTCAGTACGTCGTTCTAACCGCCGCGCCGTCTAACGCCGCTTGTTAGACTTCGTTGTCATTGGTCGCCGCGCCGTCCAGCGCCGCCTACCAATGGGCACTGTTTCTGTTCCTTGCTGCCCGGTGATCTTCGATGGTCTCAATTATCGAAACTGGTTTCAGCACATGCATCTTCATATGCGTGGCCAGCATCTTTGGGAGTTTCTTACCAGCGAGTTGCTTTGTCCGCCTCGCCCTGCTCCACCTGCTGAGCCTGTGCTCCCGAATACTACTTCCAAAGACGCTCGTAAGGAGGCAACTGATGCTTTTGAGGATGCTATGGAGAATTTTCAGATTCAATATGCTACCTACAAGACATGGATTGATGGGGATGCTCGTGCCTCTGCTATTCTGGTTGCTAGCATGGAGGTGAAATTCACTGGGGATGTGGTTGGTTTGGCTTCAGCACAGTTGATATGGACTCATCTGCGCAACCGCTACGAGCCGTCTGGTGATTCCTTATATCTTTCTGTTGTGCATCAGGAGCAGTCACTACAGCAAGGAGGTGCCACTGTGGACGAGTTCTATACCCAATTGTCTGCGGTATGACGTTAGATTGACTCTTTGGGACCGGATGTTTGCAACACTTGTAAGTGCTGTCAGCGTCAGCAGTCTCACCTGGAGCTTCGTCGCATCTATGACCTCTTGACACGTCTTCGTGCTGAGTATGAGCAGACTCGTGCTCAGTTGCTGGCACGACACCCTCGTGTGACTTTGTTAGAGGCCCTTGTAGTTGTTCGTGCTGAGGAGATTCGCCTTCATGTTGCGGGTCTGCTGTCGTTCTAGTCGTCTCTTTTGGTTCTGGCAGCTCTTCCAGCTTCTACACCTGCTACAACTACTCCATCACTAGTTGTGTCTTCACCAGTGATAGCTACTGTTGGCAGGGGACTACATTGCACTTACTGCAACAAGGATGAACATGTACAGCAGACCTGCTACAAGAAAAAGGATTTACGTCGTGGTGGCCATCCTTCACAGGGAACTGGTGGTTCCTCCTCTCAGAGGAGCTCTGGTGCTTCTGATTCTCAGGAGTTTTTTACACTGCTGCGTCGCATGGCTGCTCTTGCACTGTCCGGTTCTGCTGCACAGTCTTTTAGTGAGAGACCACTTTCTACTTCTTCCTCAGGTATATCACCTTGGATTCTTGACTCTGATGCTTCCTTTCATATGACATCTGATTCCACCAGTCTCACTTCCCTTCGTCCTCTAGCTGCTCCTATCACTATTCAGACAACAAATGATACCTCTCTTTCTGTCGCAGGACGAGGCACTTTTTCGAATTTCTCTTTTCATATTCCTGTTGTTTCTCATGTTCCCAAACTAACCATGTAGCTCATATCTGCCGGTCAACTCACTGATCATGGTTGTCGTGTTATTCTCGATTCTGATTCTTGTTGTGTTCGGGATCGACGCACGGGGACTTTAGTTGGTATTGGCCCTCGTCGCCATGACTCACTGCGTCTATGGCAACTTGATTGGCTTCATCTTCCTTCCGCCGCCCCTACGAGTCTTGTCACCTACACCGTGGCCGCCGCTTCTACTATATCCTCTACTGCGTCTTTTGCTCAGTGGCATTATCGTTTGGGACATCTTTGCGAGTCGCGTCTATCTTCTTTACTTCGTTGCGGTCTTCTAGGGTCTGTGTCTGGTGATGCTTCTCTAAATTGTCAGGGTTGTAAGCTTGGTAAACAGCTTCAACTTCCCTATCCTTCCAGTGAGTCAGTGTCACAGCGTGCTTTTGATCTTGTTCATTCTGATGTATGGGGTCCGGCTCTTTTCGTTTCGAAAGGAGGTCATCGATATTATATAATTTTTATTGATGACTTTTATCGCCACACATGGATATACTTTGTCATCTCGTAGTGAGGTTTTATCCATTTACAAGACTTTTGCCACCATAATCCGTACTCGGTTTGATTCTCCTATTCGTGTCTTTTGTGCTAACTCTGCAGGGGAATACTTGTTAGGAGTCCTTCGTGGTTTTCTTGCTGCGCAGGGCATTCTCTCCCAGTTTTCTTGCCCTAGTGCTCATGCCCAGAATGGTGTGGCTGAACGGAAGCATCATCATCTTCTTGAGACAGCTTGTGCTCTTATGCTTGCTTCTGCTGTCCCACCACACTTCTGGGCTGAGGTTGTTTCTAATGTCCCTTTCCTGATTAAATTCAGCCTTCTTCTGCTCTTCAGGGTGGGATCCCAGTTGAGCGTCTTTGTGGCAAGTCTCCTGACTATTCTAGTCTTCGCCTCTTTGGGTGTGTGTGCTATGTTCTTCTTGCCCCTCGTGAGCGCACCAAACTGACCGCTTAGTCTGTGGAGTGCGTTTTTCTAAGCTATAGCGCTGAGCATAAGGGATATCATTGTTGGGATCCTATTGGCCGACGGATGCGGGTTTCTCGGGACGTCACTTTTGATGAGTCTCGTCCTTTTTACCATCGTCCTTCTCCTTCCACCACTCCAGCATCTCTTGTCGAGCCTCTTTCTTTCCCGACTTTTCCTACCACTCTCATAGTCACCACACCTCCATCACAACCTTTGGCCTCTCCGATGCCTCCTCCACCATCTCCTTCGCCACTACCACCCTCTCCAGAGACTCCTCCTGGTTTTGTTCCTTCTTATCCTTTCTACTACACTTGTCGTCTGCGAGTTGAGGATTCTCCTGATGCGTCATTTTCTTTTGATGAGTCATCTTCATTGGCCTCTCCTCCTCGATATGCTCTTCGTGATCGTCAGTCTATTCGGCCTCCTGCGCGCTTTTATTTAGCGGCTCTTGCTGAATCGACTTCTTATCGTGATGCTGCTATTCATCAGGAGTAGCAGCATGCGACGACAGAGGAGATTTCTGCTCTTGAGCGTACTGGCATGTGGGATATTGTCCCTCTTCCCGCGCGTGTTACTCCTATCACGTGCAAATGGGTCTAAAGGTTAAGACCCGCTCTAATGGTTCTCTTGAGCGCTACAAGGATCGTCTCGTGGCACGTTGTTTTCAGTAGGAGCATGGTCGTGATTATGATAAGACATTCGCTCATGTGGCTCACATGACCACCGTACGCACTCTTCTTACTGTGGCGTCTATTCGGGCATGGTTCATCTCGCAGCTTGATGTCAAGAATATCTTTTTCAATAGTGAGCTGCGTGAGGAGGTTTATATGCAGCCACCACCAGGATATTCTGTTCCTGGGGATATGGTTTGTCGCCTTCGCCGATCTCTTTACGGCCTCAAGCAAGATCCTCGTGCTTGGTTTGATCGTTTCTCTTCTGTTGTCACTGTAGCTGGTTTATCTGCAGTGCTCATGATCCTACTCTTTTTATTAACACTTCGCCTCGTGGTCGAACGTTTCTCCTTTTATATGTTGATGATATGATCATTACTGGAGATAATTCTCAGTACATCACTTTTGTCAGGGAGCGTCTTAATGAGCAGTTTCTCATGTCTGATCTAGGTCCTCTTCGCTACTTTCTTGGGATTGAGGTTATTTCTACGCCTGAGGGCTTCTAACTATCCCACGAAAAATACATTCAGGATCTTCTTGATCGTGCTTCTCTTACGGATCAGCACACCGCCGAGACTCCCATGGAGCTTAATGTTCATCTTCGGCCCACTAATGGTGAGCCTCTTACTTGTCCTACTCGCATATCTTGAGTTAGTTTGTTTTTACTCCCACTCAGCTCCACTATAGTCATCTTCTTCGTGTTCTACGATATCTTCGTGGAACCATCACTCGTCGTCTGTTTTTCCCTTGTTCCAGCTCTTTACAGCTCCAGGCATATTCTAATGCTACCTGGGCTAGTGAACACTCTGATCGCCGGTCTCTTTCTGTCTATTGTGTTTTTCTTGGTGGCTTTCTCATTACTTGGAAGACTAAGAAGCAGACAACAGTTTCTTGTTCGAGTGCTGAGGCAGAGTTGCGAGTTATGACTTTGTTGATTGCGGAGGTTACTTGGCTACGGTGGTTACTTGAGAATTTTGGTGTTTCTGTTTCAGCATCCACCCCTCTTTCGTTTAACAGTACATGGTCTATTAGCATTGCTACAAATCCAGTGAAACATGAGCTTACAAAATATATTGGTGTTGATGCTTCCTACATGCGGACCCAGGTGCAAGACCAGATTGTTGCTCTTCAGTATGTGCCTTCATAACTTCAGGTGACAGACTTCTTCACAAAGGCGCAAACCAGAGCTCAGTACAACTTCCATCTCTCCAAACTTAATGTTGTTGATCCACCATAAGTTTGAGAGGGGTGTTAGATATGTATTGTATAAGGGATTATTTGCATATATATCACACGTGTACTTGTATATATATTGACCCATTGGCCTCGTAACGAATACAAGCACTATTCATAATAGAAATCACTTCACCTATAGAGAGAAAAAAACATTATATGTTCCCCATTACCAGGATTGGGAATTATGCCCTTCTAACCAGAATGGAAGATCGTTTAAATGTTTGGAACATAGTCACCAAGAACTCGAGTCGATAGGGTCGAGGAACGGGGTTGCGAGATGGGGTCACGGGTGGCTAAAAATGTGGGTCGAAGGGGGTAGTGTTCTTCGGAACGCTAGTTTGGAACGCGGAACATGATCCCAGTGAATCCAGGTTGATGACCCAATTAAACAAAGATATATTATTATAGTCACTAGTCAGATAGTACCATATATATACTTGGGAAAAAATAAAAGGAAAAGGGCAAGGAGAAGGGAGTGGGTCGGCCCAGCCCACTATAACCAGGGCAGCCCAATCCTTTCCCCTTTCCCACTGCCACTGGGGCTTCTCACACACACAAGACAACCACACACACACAGAAACGGGAGTGCAGATGGCCGCTGCTACCACACACGCGCAGGTGGTAGGAGAGATGGAGGGCGAGCCACCGCCGGTTGCCGTCGCCGGAGTCGTCCTCTTCGCTCGCGGCTATCATCTGCCATCCTCTTTCGCTCGTGGTGACGGCGGCGGTGATGGAGATGACGTGAAGCGGCGGCGGTAGCTTGAGTTAGCTCACTCCTCTCTCTCGTCCTCCACCCCCCTCTCCCCGTCTCCTCTTCGCTTGCAATCCGGTGATGTCCCGGCGTTGATCCAGATCGCTGGTGACCCGTGATTTGGGACGAGCAGTCCGGGGTCATGGATCGCAGCGGCAACCCCGATCCTGGTGACTATGGCTTTGGAACATGTTCTCCAAAGAACTGAATAAATTTCGTCAGTTTTGGTTTGGGTTGTGAGCCCAACTCAGCTGCCTCTAGTGAGAAATGAGAACAAAAATGAAACAACTCTAGATTTTGTTTTAGAAAACACAAATTAAACTCTGTTGCACAAACAAGCGAACCTAGCAAGCACATAATATGGCAAACAAAATTGCATCTTTCACGCAACCAATCTAGCTAGCAAAGGCAATGTGTATGAGTGTATAATATCATGTGATGCTAGGATAGAAGTCATGGGTTGCAAATTTGATGCTAGGATAGAAGTCATGGGTTGCAAATTTTTAAAAAGGTCGTAGGCATATCGCGTATCAAAAAAATTCAAAGACCACATTGACCAAACAATCCTCAATGGCTAAAAACGAAAACAGGTCAGCGGAACTTTATGCCCAAAATAAGTCCTAAGATAATCAGTGTAATCAAATTTACAGAAATAAAAGCAAAGACATTCCAGAATTTCTTTTCTTCATTTAGATCCACTTGGCCACTTCACCTCTTATAAAGAGATGCAGGTGTGCATAGCATGATGGTCTGATGGACATTCATGAGGGAAATGAATTAAATTTTACACATGAGTACACGACACTATGACAAAGATATAACACATCAAAGCAGAACCACTTGTACATGGTGGGTCTCATCAGGGATCTACAGATCATGTACATTTGTATTTAGGAACGAGTATTATACGTTATATGGCTATCAATATGTAAACTAATATGAAAGAAGAATAAAATTCGAGCATATACTGGTAGTTAAACCAAAACAATGAAGATTATGCTGCATGAATTGAATGTAGAAACTACCATTTCCCAATTAAATCCAAGAAAAAATCATTAAACATGAATGTAATATGAAATTGAATAGATGATATGACACACTTATTTATCTTTAGAGATACGGATCAACGTGTAGTTGATGCGTAATGTGGCCTAATCTTTCACGATACTTGTATTTCAATCTTGATCGAAGCAAAAATCTAGCTTTCTTCCTTCTTGGTTCAGCAAAACAGAAAAACAAGTGTATCTCCAAAGCAAGTAATACTTGATTAAGCAAGTAATACTTGATTGATGTTGAATCAATCCGAAGAGAAACAAAATCAAATCCGAAAACAACACCAAACCGTGAGCAATTGAGGATGCTATGAATTGGTGAGATGATTCACAAGGAATTACGGATCTTGGAAGAAAAACCACCCTCCAATATGCACGCAATCACAAAACTCTAGATGGGAATTTCCGAAACACATGTACTCATTTTGCGCCACATAAATATGTGACTTTTCTGTATTTTCTTCAACTCTAACTAACATACAATTGGGGGTCGGGTCGGGAAATAGTGCACGGGTGAACAATGCCCAATTCGGAACAGCAATCCGATTCATAAACAGTAAACCGACTCAGAATAGTGCCACATGAACAGTATCCGAAACCACTCCTATTGCAAACTCCTACTTTAATTCGAAATTAAAACCACTCTTAATGCTGAAAATAAATTAAACTATCCTATTACAAACAATTTCAAAATTAATCTCTTTTAAAGAAAGATCCGAATTGGAATTACTCCAATCCAAATCCATTTTGGATTCTTAGGCTGAAAATGCATTGATTTCGAAATTGAGTTTAAATTTAGGTCCTTTGTCTTTTCTTGGCCAAATTCTCTTGCAAACTTTCCAACATGCAAAACCCTCAGTCCTTGTGTCTTCACGTGTCTACTCAAGCTCCCCCTTCGTCCTACCTCCCTCTCCTCGCTCTTAGTCGAGCCTAATTCCTATTTCTTTCTCCTTTGATGCAAAATAAGCTCAACTTGAGGTTTAGCACACACTTACAACTTAGAGGTATTTACCACCGTTGTAGATACACCTAGGGCCTCATCATTTAGCAAGCTAGCAATTATGGAAAACAATATGCTAACACTTCTAGTTCTCCAAACATTAAAAAAATATGCTCATTATTGAAGTGTCATGGACGTGGGCCAGGGGAGCCATGGCCCATTAGGGGGTTGTGCGTGAAGCGATGAAGTGTGAACAGTACCACACGACTGCAGTAGTACCGTGTGTGAACAATATCATGGTACTGTAGCATTAGGATTTGGAAGGGGTTACCTTCCTCAGTAAGAATATATATTTCCCTAACTAGTTGATTAGTTTCCTTATATAGGATTAGTTAATTGAGAAGATTATCTATTAGTTAGAAATATTATCTATTAGTTAGGAAGATCATCTATTAGTTAAGAAGGTTATCATTTAGATTGATCTTACCCATAATTGTTGGAAGAGCCCTATGTAAGGAGGTCTATTGTAATCGTTGGCATTAAGCAAGAAAGATAATTGATCTAGTCTCCCTCCCAAGGTTCTATCATCTCAATCTATAGTCTAATCTCTTATCCCACTAAGCCGACGCCGCATGGCCTTCTTCCTGGATGTGTTTACCCCCGTTATGAACTAAGACTCGTGACTTTTAGTATCTGAGCCAACACCACGGTTTTTGCTGCCAATAATTTCAAGGTCATGAGGGCCACTCTCGACGAGATGAGTGTCGGCGTAGACGACATGAAAGCCATCTTAGCAGACATGGTGGTTATGATGGCCAAGTTGATGGAAAAGGAGGGGAAGAAGGCACGGCAGCTGATGCTGAGATCTGCACCGGTATAGGCGTCTCAGATATCGCCAACGACTTACCATCATCAACCTCGCTGCCCGTGGTTGCACAAATGGTGCTCTCACCGAGGAAGAAGAAGGTCGTTTCCCTGCGGCCGTCTTCTCCACATGGCCGACCGACGCCGTGCCTTCATAGGTGCAGGCCGTGGCGAGTGCCAGGACCACGACAGCGTCGCGTTCTCCCAACCACCGGCGGGAAGAGCATCGTTGCTGCCCCGCGCTGCTTGTCCATGCCATTGGCGTCTCCTGCAACGTCAAGCCACGCCAAGGGACCGCAATCCTCACTGTTGTCCATTGGAGCGTTGCTGATCCTCTTCCATGCGACGCTCTGCCGGCGCCACCACCTCTCGTCGACATGGGGACACCTCGGGTTGCACCATGGCCACCGCCATGCAGCTCGAGGACCAGCTGCTCGTTCGGGAGGGGTGAAGTGTCATGGGTGTGGGCCCAGGGGAGCCACAACCCATTAGGGGCTGCACGTGAAATGATGTAGCATGAACAGAACCGCGCGACCGCGACTGTAGCAATACTGTGCATGAACAGTATCTGAGTACTGTAGCATTAGGATTGGGAAGAGATTACCTTACTCAGTAAGAATATCTATTTCCCCAAATAGTTTATTAGTTTTCTTGTATAGGGATTAATTAATTGGAAAGGTTATCTATTAGTTAGGAAGGTCATCATTTAGATTGATCTTATCCATAATTGTTAGAACAGATCTCTATATAAAAGAGGCATATTGTAATCGTTGACATTAAGAAAGATGAATTAGGTGCTGTTTGGTACAACTCATACTCCTATCTTCTCATTTGGATCTCGTGGAGTTGTGCCAAACACCCAGATTCTCAAAACAACCAGATTCTACTTCTCGCGAGGAGCTGTCTCGAAAATGAACTAGCAACGAGGAGCAGCCTTCCCGTGGATTCCCGTGGGGAGCTAACCTTCAACAAGGAAAAATATCCCTTGAAGTTGGATGAAATTACCCACAAATGTCATTGAATTACCCCCAATCTCATCCCACCGCGAGCCCTTGTCCCTTGACCGTACCCGTTCGTTTTTCGGTCGCCTCATCAAGTCATCTTACTCCCGAGACATGGGTGATCGAGCGCCTGCCCCCTGCGCACCGCTGCAAGCTCCGGAGGGCGCTGCCTCAAACCCCGGAGTGCGCCGCTTCAAGCCCCGGAGTGCGCCGCCGCAAGCCCACGAGAGCCTCCGAGCACGAAAACCCTAGAGGCTGTCGTTCCCCGCCTTCTTCGCCACCACCGTTCGTTTGAAGGTTAGCTTGTCATCCGGCCGCCCACCTGGCCCTCCCTACACCACCCTTTGCCTCCCTCCTCTTCGCCGGCCGCCCTAGGTTCTTTCGATTTGGTTTTTTTGGTCGTAGATTTTCAATCAGATTTCTATTTACCAGGTTACGAGCTATGACTAACGATTAGAGGCGGAAATCGATATGCAAACTAATTGCTTTAACAAATTTCAAAATTAGCTACCTAGATTATGAAACATGTAGGATGACTATTTTTGTGAAAGGCAGACGGTTGTAGGTATTAATATAATCAGGTTCTTAGCATACACAGATTGCAGAACTAGCTCGCAGACGCAAGTTCAAGGTTTTGCATCAGACCATAGCCTATTTATTGAATTTGGATGAAATGCCTACCAATGTTGTCCCCATACAACAGGGCGATTTAACATTACATTTTGGGGTTGATACGATACATACAGAACAGCACAACGATCTATTGTACAACATGTAGCTAGGCCTAAGTCATAACTTATAGTTCACTCTTGCCTATCAACCCCGCTGCAACCAGCTAGACATTCAAGTTATAAGGAAAAAATCATAGAAGTAATGCCCATGAGTCAGTCTGTCATCCATTCTCATTCCCTGTTCGATCTTCCAGGTGGATCAGAGTGTGATCTCAGCCACAATATTGTGAGCATACGGACAAGCTGAACAAATCCTTGAGAGAAGATGAGTATACAGTTCAAGAAATTAAAGGTACCCTCTTTTCAGGCTTAATTAATGGTATTAGAGGATGTCCTAGTTCAAGAAATATCACCTATAAGTGAGAGGATCCTTGTTTCAGTTATTAGATTGATGCTTGTGTGTGCGCAAGGAGGTTCAATTTAGCAACAACCGTTCGTTTTTGTTATCAAATATTTGTATACTTTTGTACTGTGAAGCCACTCCTTACATACTGTGAAGTTTCTTTGGTTTGGAAGGTGGAGGTTCTGAAGTATGATTGGATGGAGGTTCTGAATACAAAACTGTAGAGAAGAATCAAGATGGCTATGGTTCTTCAGGCTGCAGTGGTTCTAGCTTTCATGCTAGCTTGATGTAGCAGTAGTGATGTATACATTGGTAGTAACTTCAATTTTGTTTAGTTCATTTTAACATTAGTGATGTATATATTGGTAATTACTCTAGTTGAATCGGCCAGAAGTGATGTTAATTATCAAGAGATGAGTTTTTATGTAGCTAGAAATGAGATGGTTGTAACATAGATCCCATGTTCTTGATGCTAACTTGATGGTTGTAACATTGAGCAACACATGGACCAGGAAGTTTGATCTAGATCAAGTCAGATATTGCTCCTTTTGTGTAATTTATCTATTGGTGTAATTTTTCTAGTCGTTGAGAATGTGTTCTCTGCTCCAATGCTTATGTTTAATGTTCATGCACTTTCATAGTGGATTGAACATGTTTGGCCGAGTGGATAACCGAGTTCACAGTCATGATGACTGACAATATGGACATTTGCCGAGTTTATGTCCAAAATTTTAAATACTTTTGGCCAAAAATGTTTTTTTAAATTATGTCCAAAATAACAACATACAAAGGAACCACATAAATAAGCTAGTAATATGTACAAAACAATATACATGTGCCAAAACCATGGGTAGTATAGACATTTTGCATACAATCCTCTCATTCTTGAATCTGGAGCCAACTTACCAGCCAAACACTTTCCTCTGACAGCTCCAGATTCTCAGAGGAGTGGATTCTTGGAGAATCAGGAGCAGAATTTGAAAAATAAGAATCTAGAGTTGTACCAAACATATCCTTAATTTAGTCTCCCTCCCAAGGTTCTATCATCTCAGTCTATAGTCTAACCTCTCATCCCACTAAGCCGACACCACTCGGTTTTCTTCCCGGCGGTGTTTACCCCGTTATGAACTAAGGTTCATGACACGAAGCCTACCAGAATAATAAGAATAAAACATGTTGTGCAATCAGGTACCAATACTACAGAGTACAAACAACCAATTGAGTATCTCTTCAACACAAATGAGCAATGAACAATAATGGAAATCAGTATTCTGAAAGAAATAACCTGATTTCAGTTTCTCATTTACAGCCCAATCAAGGGCTCGTTGTGCAGCTTCTGTCAATGGTGGATGCATAGGACTGAAATAAAACATTTCTGACTTCCCAAGTACATTCGCTGCCTCCTCGCGCACTTTGAGCAGCGTAATTCCATTAGCACGCATAAGTTTTGCTGCGTCGCTAGTTCCTGAAAGCAACAAAGTTGTTGTTCAATGCATTGTAATATGCATAACAATGTATGAAACTAAAAAATCAACAAATGTTAGCTCAACAGTTGACAATAGTATAGTAAATTATGTCATTGACTTTAGATGTCAACTAGAACCGCTGACAGTTAAGAGACTTCTATGTAAGCATGCACACATTGTGTTGGATCACATAATAATTTGCCAGAGTTCAACTAATAACTAATCAACTTGAAACAAATCACATGTGAACCACCAAACACCCATCAAAGGTCTAGGTTGGAAATTGCAGGATTCATTAGCATCTATAAACTATTAAAGGCTAACCTTATTTATAGAAGATCTTGGACTTCTTTTCAATCCAAAGTATCTCTATAAGTCAGCCAAAGGAGGCCCAAATTTCTCCCGTGTCATTAACCAAAAAAGGGTTTGCTTACTCCACAACTATTCTACATGGAAGCCCTCTTTTATTTTCTTTTTTTGCAAACAGTTGCCACATATTCTTTTGCCTTCTTGTGTTATAAGGGAACAACCAACCAACAAACTGCTTCAGATCGTTACTATCATACTATGAGACAAGCATGGCACATTGTCATGAACTTTTGGCTTCATAAGGTTTTCCATCGTTAGACACTAGTAACTAGTGGTTATCATGCATATACATAGATAGATGACAAAAGCACTTGAGAACTACATAACTCAGTCGATGTGTAAGCCGCTAAAAAACTCATTTTGTGTTTAATTACTTTTGTATCATTATTCATGATTTCCTACATTTGACTCCCCGTTCCATATTTTCACCATGCATGTAGATGTAGTGCACAAAAAAACTTTTCATAGTTTCAAAGAAACATAATTAGCTAAGTACATACCATACACTACGCATGTTCATGAACACAAATAATTCCTATCTAATCAGTGATGCATAAAGATTTCTTACTAGACAAACAGACAATCATTAGAATATCAGACCCACTTCTGGTATCTTTCAGAAGAGAAATCTTCACACCCCTTCTAAGTTCTAACTCCTACACCATTCTTTATTTATCTTTTCCAATTCATCTGACCCGTTTGCAATCACAAGTCACAATTAATTTGCCACACTTAAGTTACTGATATGGCCACCAAAGATAGAAAATAAGCAAATGTTCGGGTGGAAATTCTAAGATCCTTCGCCTCACCCTCAACGAGGATGCCCATAAGGAGCCCCTCAGTGCCTGTGGTTGGGTACCTCATCTTCCGTGCCTCCAGCTCCGCCATCGCAAATGACCGCACCGCCCTTGATGACTGTTAGACTCCTGGTTTGTTGCCTTGCATGGCGTTGTATTTCCATGCCAGACTCCTGGTTTGTTGCCTTGCATGGCGTCGTATTTCCAGCCGCTTATCTCTCCTAACCTCCCGATACTATTGCTATAAATCGGTTGAGTCATTATGAAAGGGATACGGCTTATATATGTACCTCCGTGATTAATCCAACTATTGCGTTGTGCATATCTACGCTTTCATGGTATCGTAGCGCTTTCCGATCCTAAACTTCCGCTTCTCCAACTTTCTTTGGTTTCGCCGGCACCATCTCTTCGCCTCGGCGTTCCATGGCAGCGCGCGACGATACTCTGCGTCGGACGGCGTCACTCTCGGCATGCAAGGCAGAAGGCGGGCGCCGCAGCCTCAGCGAATGTTCTCCCTCATCGCCGGCGCAGAATAGTCTTTGCCGGTGCCTCTCTCGCGGACGCCATTGCTACGGCTCTCGCCGCTGTCGTTGTGGCGCTGCCCTCACCGCCGGCTCGCTCCCGACCGGCTCTGTGGCGCCTCACATCGCTGCTTCCACGGACTTGGCGAGACGATGCCACGGCCTCGCTCCATGCATTGCCGCCTCCGTGCTCAACATCAAAACGTTGGTGCCGTCACACTCGATCTCGCCGTCCAACTACACCAAATGGCGCGGTCTCTTCCTCGTCATCCTCGGCAAATCGCGCTTGCCGACCACGCTCTCTCCGACGTCTTGCATCCCGACCGGGATCGATTCGGATGGATCGCGTGGTTCTTGCGTGGCTCTACGGCCCGTCTCCGCCGAGCTCCTCGAGATCGTGATGTCGTCTTCCTCGACCGCCTGCGTCGTCTCGGCGCGCTCTTGAACATCAATTCTTGGGCAATCGGAGCGCCGCGCCTCCATCTCTCAAAGACAATTCCATCGCTTCGCCCAAGGAGATCTCACCGTCACCGACTACATCCGCTCGCCTCAAGACTATGGTCGACGGCCTTGCGACCTCGGCGAGCCTATCGCCGACCGCACTCGCCCTCACCTCCTCAAAGGTTTGAACGAGCGGTTTGAACACTTACAAACAATTCTTCCTTCTGAAGCCATTTCCTCGTTCGTCGAGGCCCGCTCTCGATTCTTTGCTCAAGAAATCACCAGCGCGATCGCCGCCGGGCACCTCGGCCGCCTTCTGTCAGCCGCTCCACCGGCGGAGCAAGACGCGGCTACGCCCGGGCGCACTTACCCCTAACCCCGCCATGTCACTGGGTACGGCGGGGCTCGGGTGGAAACACCGTGGAGGTTCTGGTGGCGGCGGTGGCGCCACTCGAATAACCGCCACCGCTGGCGGCAATGGTGGTGGCCAAGGCACCGCTTTCACTCACGGAAGAAGATTCTATCAACAAAGAAGAAGAATCTAAGAAGAACTTGGCCTGGCCGTACAATCCTTGGTGGCACTATACTGATGTGGCGGACGGTGGCCGTGGCGTTCTTGGTCCGCCTACCGCCGGCCGCCAGCGCAGCCAGTTCGCCGCAGCAAAGATCGACGCTCCAAGTGCGGCTCCGTGGGCTCTCTCTACCAACTTGGCCCTGCTTCACGCGGCTCCCGTGAGCTCTCTCGCCATCTCGGTCAGCTCCGCGCCCGGCGTTGGATACGGCACCCGCGTCGTCTTCGCCTCTACATGGACCAAAGGCTCATAGCACACTTGCGCCGTGTGGGATCGGCAAACTTTGGCCAATGCATTTCACACCGTCTCTCGACACGCCCGTCTACATCGAAAGCGTGGATCGGTACATGGACACAGTGCAACATCTCACATGGCTTCGGATGGTACTCTCTCCTTTTCCCACACACCTCCTGTTAATACACCCGCTAGCATTGTTGTTGGCAATGGTTCCTTCTTCTGTTACCTCCGTTGGCTCTACCTTGCTACATAGCCCGACTAACTCTTTTCTCTCAACGGTGTACTTATTTCTCCTACTATGATTAAGAATTTAATCTCTGTCCGTCGTTTTGTTTCTGATAACAATTGCACCGTTGAGTTTGATCCCCTTGGCTTCTCTGTGAAGGATCTTCATTCCAGGAACGTGATCGCCAGGTGCAATAGCTCGGGCGATCTCTATCCTTTTTGTCCGTCCTCGTCGCCTCCTCGCTGGCTCCTTCCTCGTCGACTCCACCACTCTTTGGCATCGTCGCCTCGGTCACCCCGGACATGACGCCCTCGCTCGTCTTGCTCGCTGTACCGTCATTCCTCCTGGCGCCTCCACCACCATCTGTCACGCTTGTCAGCTTGGTCGACATGTTCGCCTTCCATTTACTAGCTCCACAACTAGAACAACTTTTGCATTTGAATTGATTCATTGTGATCTTTGGACCTCTCCTATTGCGAGTGTTTCGGGCTACAAATACTATCTTTTAATTCTTGATGATTTTTCGCACTATGTTTGGACTTTTCCTCTTCGTCTTAAGTCCGACACGTTCGCCACTTTATCACATTTCTTTGCCTATGTTCATACTCGCTTTCCACCACCATACGTAGTGTTCAATGTGATAATGGCCGTGAGTTCGACAACTCTTCGGCTCGCACCTTTTTTCTTACCAAAGGCGTTACAATGCGCATGTCTTGCCCACACACCTCGCCCCAAAATGGGAAGGCCGAACGCATGCTTCGATCCTTGAACAACATAGTCACGACTCTCTTTCGGGCTAGCCTTCCCGCCTCCTTCTGGGTTGAGGCCCTCCACACCGCCACACACCTCATTAACCGCCACCCAACCAAAACACTTGACAACAACACCCCGTCTTTTACTCTCTGCGGCGTTGCTCCTTCCTATCAACATCTTCGTGTTTTTGGTTGCGCTGCTACCTAACCTTTCCGCCATCGCCTCACAAACTCGCTTCGCTCTGTGCGATGTGTCTTCCTTGGCTATCCTCTTGAGCACAAAGGGTACCGGTGTTTTGATCCCGTGTCGAACAGGATCATCATCTCACGCCACGTGGTTTTCGATGAATCCACGTTTCCCTATGCCGAGTTATCACCTGATGCGACATGTGCTCCTGACTTAACTTTTTTGGAGGATTTTTCAGATAGCTCGCCACCACCCATCACCGGATCGTCGCTACGACCATGAGAGGTCCGCGCCCGCCGGCTTCTGAGCTACCCGCGACGGTACACCGGATCAATCGACATCTGGGCCCCGCAGATGGCTATTCTTTGCGTCTGGCCCGTCCATTCTGGGCGCCTCCCGCATCGGCGCGTGGCGGACACCCGCCGCTGCCTCGGCCCGCGCTCTGAGTGCCTAAGGCGCTCTCCCGCCCGTGCCGTTCCTACGCGCGCCGCGATGCTCGAGATGCAGGAGTCCCTCGCCCACCGCGACTCTCGGTGCCTCACTTTCAAGCGCCGATGATCAATCTTCACCCGATGACTACAAGAAGCAAGGTTGGCATTCATCAACCCAAATCCGAGAGAGTCTTCATGCGGCTACACTCTCCCTGTCCCTGGACATACCGTGCGACCGTCGGTGACCCTCCTTGCGCGCCGCAATGGAGGACGAGTTTGTCGCTCTTCGAGCCAACACATGGGAGCTTGTTGCTCGCCTCCGGTGCCAACATTGTCACCGAAGTGGATCTTTCGTCACAAGTTTAAGGCCGATGGCACTTTGGACCGCTAAAGGCTCGTTGGGTCCTTCTGGTTTCACTCAACGCCCGGGGTTGACTTTGTGAGACTTTCACCCGATTGTGAAGCTCACTACCGTCCGTCTTGTTTTGAGCCCAGGCGGTGTCCCGAGATCGCCCATTCATCAATCGGATGTCAAGAATGCTTTTCTCCATGGCACACTAGATGAGATGTTGTTTTGCATTCAACCTTCGAGGTTCGTTGACTCCTCCCGCTCGACATGGTCCGCCGCCTCAACAAGTCCTTATACGGCCTCAGCGGCAGCGCGTGCTTGGTACAAAGACTTTCGCCACCTTCCTCTTGTCCATTGGGTTCCATGAAGCAAAGTCGACACATCACTATTCATCTATCGGTAGCGAGTTAATCTGTGTCTATCTTCTTCTATATGTGGACGACATAGTCTTGGCTGCCTCCACACTGCTCTTTTTACTGATGGACTATCTCGCCCTTGATCCACGATTCTCCATGAAGGATATGGGTCACTCCATCACTTTCTAAGCATCGCAGTGTGACTCGGCGATCCTCGGTCTATTCCTCGGCCAGCGCCAAGATCTTGTCTTGAGATTCGGAAGCGTCTTGGTATGCGCGAATGCAAACCTTGCAAAGACGCCCGTCGACATTAATCGCCGCTAAGCCGCCATCTGAGAGGGTTCACGATTTACGATCCTACAGACTATCGCGCACTGGTCGGTGCTCTCGAAGACCTCACCTTCACCAGTTCGGATATTTCCTATCTTTGTCAGCCAGTGTGCCTTCACATGCATGATCCCCGCGAACCTCATCTTGCCGCGCTAAAGCGGATCCTACAGTATATTCGGCACTTTGGCTCATGGCTTGGTTATTCAAATGATCCTCCTCACATGACTGGTTGCTTACTCCGTCTTGGACCGGTTTGTTGTCTGACACACGGAAATCTACCTCCGGTCATGCAGTTTTCCTTGGTGACAACTTGGTTTCCTGGTCCTCGAAACGCCAAGCCACTGTGTCCCGCTCTAGCACTGAGGCCGAATACCGCGCCGTCGCCAATGCCAGAGTCGAGACTTGTTGGCTTCGACAACTACTTCATGAGTTGCATGCTCCACCCACTCGCGCTACTCTTATCTATTGTGACAATGTCAGCGCGGTCTATCTCTCGACGAATCCTGTCCAGCACCAGCGGACCAAGCACATTGAGATTGACTTGCATTTCGTCCGGGAGAAGGTCGCTCTTGGTTCGGTCCGTGTCCTCCACGTTCCGACGACGTCCCAGTATGCTGACATCTTCACCAAGGGTCTACCTACGGCGGTCTTCACTGACTTTCGGTCCAGTCTCAACGTTCGTCCTCTCGTGCCCGACGTTGCGACTGCGGGGGCGTGTTAGACTCCTGGTTTGTTGCCTTGCATGGCGTTGTATTTCCATGCCAGACTCCTGGTTTGTTGCCTTGCATGGCGTCGTATTTCCAGCCGCTTATCTCTCCTAACCTCCCGATACTATTGCTATAAATCGGTTGAGCTGTTAAGGAAAGGGATACGGCTTATATATGTACCTCCCGTGATTAATCCAACTATTGCGTTGTGCATATCTACGCTTTCAATGACCACCTGCGTGCAGTGCAATCCCCATGTCAGCTCCAAATATAGACAAATGATGCCGAAGGATCGGATATAATTGTAGCTCACCGGATTTTCTTCTCCCCAGAAGCTACCTCTGGATTCCTAAGAAACAACAATTCCATAAGCAAGTTCATCACAGGATCCAAAAATATAATAATCAACTCGCGCAAGCAAAGTAGTTATACTAGGTGCTAAATCCCAAGAGATAGACTTAAGGAAAGAAACAGCTTAAGTTAGGAATGTTTTATGAGGAAACATTGCTGAGGGGAGCGAATATCATTAGTTGTGCTTACGTAGTGGGAAGCTGAGCGACGACGGCGGCGACACGGCGGCTCCGGCAGCGGGAGGCGAGGAGTGGGCCCCCTGCGGCAGCGGTCCGGAGGGAGACGGGCAGGACAGGGGTTGCCAGGAAGGAGAGGGAGGAGGAGGGAGCGGTGTGGTGGGGGGAGGAGACGAATGAGAGGAAGGCGGCCTGGGCGGTGGTCGCCATGGCGGGCGGAGGGTTTCGGGGGTTCACGGGGATTACTCGCTTGGATAGGGAGTGGGCAGGAGTGGAGGATGCAATGATAGAACAGTACTTCCTCCCAAAGAAGATTATACTATGTTTTTAACAGTTTTGACTTTGACTTTTTACGCGGAAAAGTGGTAAGTCGTTTTAAACGGACATTTTTTTTTTAAGCTGACGCTATTACAACGTGCGAAAGCAGGAAGTTTTCTGCTGCTTTTCGTAACTTTTATTTTGACTTTGCCCCTAGAGCTGAGGGGTAATTACCCATTTTTATCACAGAACAAAAATTCATCCCACCAACCTCTCATGTCCGATCCCTAACCCTGGCACTGTCCACCCTGTGTCCTCCTCCCTCCTCTCTTTGGCTTTTATTTGGTGTTGTTCAATTCCAATGCAAAACCCTGAAATCTAAATTCAATTCGAAATTCCATCTTCAAATCAAATTCCAAAATTCAAATTCTCAATTCAAAATCATCATCTCTCTATTCAAATCAATTATCGAACAAAATGAAAATTCAAATCCAAATTTATTCGTCTCAACTCAAATCTCGTCTCCAAAAAGCAAGATTCAAATTTTGTAATATGAATTATCCTCCCCATTTTTTCTTTGTTCTTTCCTTCATTTTCCTCTCTGCTTGCTCTCCTTGCACTGCCCCATGCACGATTGAGCTCTGTTGCACCGTGCACCCCTAAGCACTGTGTGCGCACAAGCTTATGCGTCTCCTCACCGCACGTGAGCCGTCACATGTCGGCGCCAGTGTCGCGCCCTAGCCACGGCCAGGCGTGCCATTTGTGCCGCCATCGCTGTTCGCCATCACCACTACCATCAAGGCCATTGTTGTCGCTCACATTCAAGCGATGGCATTGCTCCTGCCGCTTATGCTCGTTTTCAAAATCGTCCGCCACCGGGTCCATTGATTTCGCCGGCGCTAGTGCCCTCTCTCACGCCTTCCTCACCGTATAAAGAGCATCGAATCCCTTTCGCCTCCTTTTCGTTTTGCTCCAAACCGCAACCCTACCTCACCGCTGTTCACCGAATGCACCGCGTCGCCACCTTCTTCCCAAGTCCGACCACCACCCCTTCTTGTGTTCCGTAGATCCGGTGAGCCCTTGCTTGTTTATGCAGCGTCACATCATGTTCTGCGGAGGAACATTTCCCTCTTTTCATTTTGATTCTATCGCACTTGTTCGCCAGAATCATGCCCTTCTTCCTCTCCGGCCAAGCCGGTGTTATCACCGGCTTTCGTCGCCCTCGATGAGCTTATCCTCAATTCCTCTAGCCTGTAGCACCTCCTCGACCCCCTCCATCTGATGAACCCTAAGGTTTGTTTTGTTGGCCCGATCTTTCGATGAGAACGATAAGTCCGGTAGGCGTCGCTCAACTCTCACGATCCTGGCTACAAACACGCAAGGCTCGAAACCACGCAATCGCTGAACTGATTGACAAGTCATTATCAACCGTGCACGAATACCCGGTTGACCTGACCACGAAGGTCGATTCCTGCATACACCGAAGAAGCACGCAAGAATAAGATAAAGCAGTCTGAAATTGCAAATCTATATTGAAATATTGAATTGAGTTGGGATTCTGAATAAGGATCTTAATTGGGTGGTCTAGTCGACACACGCAAAAGATACAAGTTGCAACAAAGCTAACTTTTAACATAAACAAAATCCAAGAAAACTAGAGGGGGTGCGGACTCCTTAAATAGGGAACGAGGAGCCACAAAACTAAATGAACCAGCGGGGTGGTACTAAAGGTCATGGGTTACTGTTCATATGAACAGTAACCACGCCCACGGGTGGGCCGTCGGCAGATGGGCCAAGTTCAGTATGATTACAAAGCCCAGGTTGGCCCAAACAAGTGATATGATGCCTTCTTTTGATGATTGTGATCAGTCCAGAAGGAATTTGGAGGCGAGTCTGGATCCGTTGGAAAGAGAACGAAATAAGCTTTCCATCAAGTACTCGTGGACCTCAAACGGACTTCGATGTGAAAGTTATGCATATTTTAAGCTAGTGCTGTTAGGATGACTCCGAATCGACCTGAAATTGTTGTGGTAGTTGCGGTACTCTTCTTGCCTTCGTTCCTAAGTAGAATAACATCACAGGACTTAGGTAGCAATCCATTCTCAATGGAACAATTATAAACTCCCAGAAACGAAGTTACCTGATAATTTAGTTGGCAGTTAGCCCAAAAGGTATCACGAGCCACTCATATAGTCCAAACTTAGTCTTGAAAGATGTTTTCCATTCATCGCCTAATTGTGATTGGTGATATCCACTACGCAAATCAACTTTAGAGAACACAAGAGAGCCACTTAATTCATCAAGCATATCATCTAGACTAGGAATATGATAACAATATCAATAGTAATATTAGATAGCTCTACAAAAACCATACGCCATGATCCATCTTTCTTAGGTACCAAAATCACAGCAAGACAAGGGTTAAGACTTTCAAACCACTTTGTCAAGCAAGTCTTGTACTTAACGTAATTTCCTTAGTCTCTTCTGATTGGTTCTATATGGTGCACTTAGTGGCTCTGAATTAAATCAATTTGATGCTCACTTTCGAATTGGTAGCCCGGGTATGTCACTTGAAACACATCAACAAACTTCGAAACGTGGAATCAGAGGCAAAGAAGGGCATATCCTCAAAAGAAAACAAGGCTTTTTGCATACTAAAGCATAGCAATCAAATTTGCTATCTTCCATCTCACAAATATCATGCTTGATAGCAAGTAAAACGAACCTTTCAACTTAATTTCATCTTTCCTAGCACTAGGTTCTTCCTTCTGCACAAGTTCTTTAGCTACAATTTTCACTTTTGCTACTTTCTTCTCTCTATTAGCTCTCTAATTCTTCATTTAAAATACCTGTGAGCGCAAAAATGATTTTCTTGTCTTTAAACATGAGAGTATACTTATTAGTTCTACCATGATGCAATCAGATTCTATCATATTGCCAAGGCCTACCTAACAACAAAGAACATGCTTGCATAGGTACGACATCGCAATAAGCAAAATCATGATAAGTACTAATAGAAAATGTACTCACAATGCGAAGTTCCTTCATTCTTGTAACCATTGAATGTAATATGGACGGGTGTTGTTGTGTGGTTAAGAAGCTTCAACCATGTCCATGCTCGCCAAATTATTGCAACTTCTCCATCAATGATCACACGATGAACGCCTTGATGATAAGCTTTGTTATCGGATGACTTGAGCAGCTCAACACGCCCATTTGTGCACTAAGTACATGTAACACCCCATTCAACCCGAGCCTAGAATGCCACCAATCTACACTTTAAACTAATAATTAATGACACTATAAACTTACATCAAGAAATCATCAATAATCATATCAATGGATCACAAAAGAACATGCATAACTATGGATCAAACGATAATGAATACGCAAGGAAAAGAATACTGTAAATAATCCAAAATAGCATCAACCAAAGAATCCAAATGATTAAAGAAATATAATCCAAATGATATCCTAAACATTAATCAATAGCTAACATGTCCAAGTGTAAACCAATATTGAATGAAAAGATTATCTGCTAATGATCATGTATTGTCCATGTGCTCTAATCGCCTTCCACGACAACCTCAAGATCACCAAAAAAAATAGAGCAAGAGTGAGTCCACGACTCAAGAACACATCCATAAACAACTAACATTAATAAATGCATTCAATAACTCCATTATCATCACATGCACTTCTATTAACATTCTCATTCATTAATCTCAAATATCAATGCAACTCTAATCTATATGTCCACATGCATTTTAGAATCAGATAGCGATGATGTCGCGACAACACATTCATAAGCCCGCTCTCCATAAGGATCGGGACTCCCACTGTGAGTTGTGATCAATCATGATCACCTTCTTGCAAAGATGCTTATGAATGCAAACATGCAAACTCCATCATAAACATCATATCCAACTTTTCATCATGTTTATCAACAACGATATAATCATACCAATTCATTGTTTGCAATTAAATAAAATAAAAGCACAACAATAATGGTAATAGAAGATAAAGAAAACAGTGATCGATCATTGATCGCTGTCTACCATGCACTTGCCTTTACTAGTTGCGCAGACGATTTGATTAGAAGACGGCAACAAGCACGACGCCTCTCTATATTAAATACACCAACTTCAATACAAATTACAGCAACAAGAATAGCAATCAATATACTTCGCTCCTACACGCCCCAAATATACCACGTTACCGATCAAAAGTTACCCATAGCTGACTTATTATTAAAACGAACGTAACTTTTGACTCGAAAGTCCGATCACCACAAACCACCCCATTCTGGATTCTTTATAAAATTATCCACATTTTCTTAGATTACAAAGGGTTCTAATTAAATCATCTAAGTCTCCGTTTCTAGCCCAGAATGTCGGTCTGTCCGCTTCGGAACAGCAGTCTTACTAAATTCATAACTTTTGTTTTACTCAACCAAAATTCGCGTTCTCAGATTCTACAGAACCATTGGACAATTATCTACAACTTTCATGTAGATCAAAAACACTAATTAATCTGTTTACTATTTTTAATAACCGATCTACCAAAACAGCGCCGAAAGGCGACAACCGCAAAAACAACGGTCTTCCGGAAAACATATCTCGAAATCTACTTGTCCGATTGACATAATAAAACATGCTATAGAAAGATATCGAAATTATCTACAATTAACTAGTAGATGAGATTTCCAAAATTCGTCGTTACGATACCCGAATAAATTGTTTTAAGACAAGCATACACCGATCTATAAATCGACTTCTCTAATTAATCTTGATGATAAACTCTAATTGCTGCATGTATGCTTAGCTACGTGCCAAAAGACTAATCACTAACGCCAACTGATTGCACTACTAAATTAATTAACGCTACTAATTAACCTGTTGCTAACCGCACCATCTAAATCCATTTACTAGCTCTACCGCCAGCCATTGAAATTGAGACAACAGAAAACCAAGAGCTAACCTTCCAACACTCGGGTTACAAGCTTTGCTGCGTCAAAGGAAATCGGCAGACCGACTCAACAGCAGCGGTCGCTCGTACGGAAAGAAATACGCAGAGAAGATAGTAGTATCCAGAAGAAGATTTGGCTCAGCAGAATCGGCAAGACGAGAAGAGTCAAAGCAGAAGGGCTCGCTCGTGCAGAAATCCACAAAGACGGTGCCTCGCTTTCTTCTTGCCGATGATCAATCTTCACCCGATGACTACAAGAAGCAAGGTTGGCATTCATCAACCCAAATCCGAGAGAGTCTTCATGCGGCTACACTCTCCCTGTCCCCGGACATACCGTGCGGCTCTGGCCGACCCTCCTTGGCGCGCCAAGAATGGAGGACGAGTTTGTCGCTCTTGAGCCAACACATGGGAGCTTGTTGCTCGCCCTCCGGTGCAAACATTGTCACCGGAAGTGGATCTTTCGTCACAAGTTTAAGGCCGATGGCACTTTGGACCGCTACAAGGCTCGTTGGGTCCTTCGGGGTTTCACTCAACGCCCCGGGGTTGACTTTGACGAGACTTTCGGCCCGGCTTGTGAAGCTCAAGCACCGTCTGTCTTGTTTTGAGCCTCAAGGTGTCGAGATCGCCCATTCATCAACTGGATGTCAAGAATGCTTTTCTCCATGGCACACTAGATGAGACAGTGTTTTGCATTCAACCTTCAGGGTTCGTTGACTCCTCCCGCCCTGACATGGTCTGCCGCCTCAACAAGTCCTTGTACGGCCTCAAGCAGGCGCCCCGTGCTTGGTACAGCACTTTCGCCAGCTTCCTCTTGTCCATTGGGTTCCATGAAGCAAAGTCTGACACATCACTATTCATCTATCGACGCGGAGTTAACTGTGTCTATCTTCTTCTATATGTGGACGACATAGTCTTGACTGCCTCCACACCTGCTCTTTTACAGTGGACTATCTCTCGCCTTCATCCAGATTCTCCATGAAGGATATGGGTCACTCCATCACTTTCTCAAGATCGATGTGACTTAGCCCTCCTCGATCTATTCCTCGGCCAGGCCAAGATCTTGTCTTGAGATTACGGAGCGTCTTGGTATGCGCGAATGCAAACCTTGCAAAGACGCGCCGTCGACATCGCCGCTAAGCCGCCATCTACGAGGGTTCACCGCTTTACGATCCTACGACTATCGCACTGGTCGGTGCTCTCGAAGACTCACCTTCACTGTGTAGGATATTTCCTATGTTTGTCAGGCGAGTGTGCCTTCACATGCATGATCCCCGCGAACCTCATCTTGCCGCGTTAAAGCGGATCCTACAGGTATATCGCGGCACTTTGGCTCATGGCTTGGTTATTCGCCATCCTCCTCACATGACCTGTTGCTTACTCCGTCGACTGGCTGGTTGTCTGACACACGGAAATCTACCTCCGGTCATGCGCTTTTCCTTAGTGACAACTTGGTTTCTGGTCCTCAAACGCTAAGCCACTGTGTCCCGCTCTAGCACTGAGGCCGAAATCTGCATGCCGTCGCCAATCTCAGTAGGCGAGACTTGTTGGCCGACAACTACTTCATGAGTTGCATGCTCCACCCACTCGCTACTCTTATCTATTGTGACAATGTCGTAGCGGTCTATCTCGACGAATCTCCATCCCAAACCAAGCGGACCAAGCACATTGAGATTGACTTGCATTTCGTCCGGAGAAGGTCGCTCTTAGTTCGGTCCGTGTCCTCCACGCCCGACGACGTCCCAAGATCTTGACATCTTCACCAAGGGTCTACCTACGGCGGTCTTCATCGACTTTTCGTCCGGTCTCAACGTTCGTCCTCCTCGTGCCCGACGCGTTGCATTGCGGGCGTGTTAGACTCCTGGTTTGTTGCCTTGCATGGCGTTGTATTTCCATGCCAGACTCCTGGTTTGTTGCCTTGCATGGCGTCGTATTTCCAGCCGCTTATCTCTCTAACCTCCCGATACTATTGCTATAAATCGGTTGAGCTGTTAAGGAAAGGGATACGGCTTATATATGTACCTCCGTGATTAATCCAACTATTGCGTTGTGCATATCTACGCTTTCAATGACCACCTGCGTGCAGTGCAATCCCCATGTCAGCTCCAAATATAGACAAATGATGCCGAAGGATCGGATATAATTGTAGCTCACCGGATTTTCTTCTCCCCAGAAGCTACCTCTGGATTCCTAAGAAACAACAATTCCATAAGCAAGTTCATCACAGGATCCAAAAATATAATAATCAACTCGCGCAAGCAAAGTAGTTATACTAGGTGCTAAATCCCAAGAGATAGACTTAAGGAAAGAAACAGCTTAAGTTAGGAATGTTTTATGAGGAAACATTGCTGAGGGGAGCGAATATCATTAGTTGTGCTTACGTAGTGGGAAGCTGAGCGACGACGGCGGCGACACGGCGGCTCCGGCAGCGGGAGGCGAGGAGTGGGCCCCCTGCGGCAGCGGTCCGGAGGGAGACGGGCAGGACAGGGGTTGCCAGGAAGGAGAGGGAGGAGGAGGGAGCGGTGTGGTGGGGGGAGGAGACGAATGAGAGGAAGGCGGCCTGGGCGGTGGTCGCCATGGCGGGCGGAGGGTTTCGGGGGTTCACGGGGATTACTCGCTTGGATAGGGAGTGGGCAGGAGTGGAGGATGCAATGATAGAACAGTACTTCCTCCCAAAGAAGATTATACTATGTTTTTAACAGTTTTGACTTTGACTTTTTACGCGGAAAAGTGGTAAGTCGTTTTAAACGGACATTTTTTTTTTAAGCTAGACGCTATTACAACGTGCGAAAGCAGGAAGTTTTCTGCTGCTTTCCGTAACTTTTATTTTGACTTTGCCCCTAGAGCTGAGGGGTAATTACCCATTTTTATCACAGAACAAAAATTCATCCCACCAACCTCTCATGTCCGATCCTAACCACCTGCACTGCATCCACCCTGTGTCCTCCTCCCTCCTCTCTTTGGCTTTTATTTGGTGTTGTTCAATTCCAATGCAAAACCCTGAAATCTAAATTCAATTCGAAATTCCATCTTCAAATCAAATTCCAAAATTCAAATTCTCAATTCAAAATCATCATCTCTCTATTCAAATCAATTATCGAACAAAATGAAAATTCAAATCCAAATTTATTCGTCTCAACTCAAATCTCGTCTCCAAAAAGCAAGATTCAAATTTTGTAATATGAATTATCCTCCCCATTTTTTCTTTGTTCTTTCCTTCATTTTCCTCTCTGCTTGCTCTCCTTGCACTGCCCCATGCACGATTGAGCTCTGTTGCACCGTGCACCCCTAAGCACCTGTGCCCGCACAAGCTTGCGTCTCCCTCACCGCACAGAGCCGTACCGTGTCAGCGCCCAGGTCGCGCCCTAGCCACGGCGCTCGTGCCATTTGTGCCGCCATCGTTGCCCGCCATCACCACTACCATCAAGGCCATTGTTGTCGCTCACATTCAAGCGATGGCATTGCTCCTTGCCGTTTATGCTCGTTTTCAAAATCGTCCGCCACCGGGTCCATTGATTTCGTCGAGCGCTAGTGCCCTCTCTGCTGCCTTCCCTCACCGTATAAAGAGAGCATCGAATCCCTTTCGCCCTCCTTTTCGTTTTGCTCCAAACCGCAACCCCTACCTCACCGCCGTTCAGCCGGAATGCACCGCGTCGCCACCTTCTTCCCCAAGTCCGACCACCACCCCTTCTTGTGTTCCCGTAGATCCAGTGAGCCCCTTGCTTGTTTGTACGCGTCACATCATGTTCCTGCGGCCGAGGAACATTTCCCCTCTTTTCATTTTGATTCTATCGCACTTGTTCGCCAGAATCATGCCCTTCTTCCTCTCCGGCCAAGCCGGTGTTATCACCGGCTTTCGTCGCCCTCGATGAGCTTATCCTCAATTCCTCTCGCCTGTAGCACCTCCTCGACCCCCTCCATCTGATGAACCCTAAGGTTTGTTTTGTTGGCCCGATCTTTCGATGAGAACGATAAGTCCGGTAGGCGTCGCTCAACTCTCACGATCCTGGCTACAAACACGCAAGGCTCGAAACCACGCAATCGCTGAACTGATTGACAAGTCATTATCAACCGTGCACGAATACCCGGTTGACCTGACCACGAAGGTCGATTCCTGCATACACCGAAGAAGCACGCAAGAATAAGATAAAGCAGTCTGAAATTGCAAATCTATATTGAAATATTGAATTGAGTTGGGATTCTGAATAAGGATCTTAATTGGGTGGTCTAGTCGACACACGCAAAAGATACAAGTTGCAACAAAGCTAACTTTTAACATAAACAAAATCCAAGAAAACTAGAGGGGGTGCGGACTCCTTAAATAGGGAACGAGGAGCCACAAAACTAAATGAACCAGCGGGGTGGTACTAAAGGTCATGGGTTACTGTTCATATGAACAGTAACCACGCCCCCGGGTGGGCCGTCGGCAGATGGGCCAAGTTCAGTATGATTACAAAGCCCAGGTTGGCCCAAACAAGTGATATGATGCCTTCTTTTGATGATTGTGATCAGTCCAGAAGGAATTTGGAGGCGAGTCTGGATCCGTTGGAAAGAGAACGAAATAAGCTTTCCATCAAGTACTCGTGGACCTCAAACGGACTTCGTATGTGAAAGTTATGCATATTTTAAGCTAGTGC
This sequence comes from Hsuehochloa calcarea, assembly GCA_036346395.1. Classification (NCBI taxonomy): domain Eukaryota; kingdom Viridiplantae; phylum Streptophyta; class Magnoliopsida; order Poales; family Poaceae; genus Hsuehochloa; species Hsuehochloa calcarea. Next base: position 38,846,827 of record CM070597.1, read on the forward strand.
TGTTAGGATGACTCCGAATCGACCTGAAATTGTTGTGGTAGTTGCGGTACTCTTCTTGCCTTCGTTCCTAAGTAGAATAACATCACAGGACTTAGGTAGCAATCCATTCTCAATGGAACAATTATAAACTCCCAGAAACGAAGTTACCTGATAATTTAGTTGGCGAGCACGTGCTCTAGTAATTAGTCCTTGTATATCAAGTTAAAGAGTAGAAGCAGTAAGGATGGTTATATCAGTGGAAGGGATGTCCTCATCATCCTCCCCTTCTTGAATTGGAGTCGTCCTCGACTCAAGATCATCTTCTTCTCCCAAGTAGGACTTCAAATTTGCAATGTTAAATGTGGGACTAACCCCAAAATCTACATGCAGATTAAGCTTGTATGCATTATCATTAATCTTTTCTAACACTTCAAAAGGACCATCAGCTCTAGGCATCAATTTTGATTTTCTCAAGTCAGGGAACCTATCTTTGCGCAAATGCAACCAAACAAGATCTCCAGGTTCGAATGTTAAGTCTTTTCTACCCTGACTACCCGCAAGTTTATATTGTGTGTTCATTCGCTCTATATTCTCTTTAGTTATCTCATGTATCTTCAGAATCTGTTTGGCACGTTGTGTAGCGTCAATGTTGACCTTTTCCGAAGATGGTAGAGGTAATAAATCAATAGGAGCGTGAGGAATAAAGCCATATACTACCTGAAAAGGGCACATCTTTGTGGTTGAATGCTGCGAACGATTGTAAGCAAACTCCACATGAGGTAAGCATTCTTCCCACATCTTCATGTTCTTCTTTAAAACAGCCCTTAACATAGTGGACAATGTCCTGTTAACAACTTCAGTTTGTCCATCTGTTTGGGGATGACATGTAGTAGAAAACAACAACTTTGTCCCCAATTTAGCCCATAGTGTCCTCCAAAGTGACTCAGAAACTTGGTATCACGATCGATACAATTGTATTGGGAACTCCATGTAGTCGAACAATTTCTTTGAAAAATAACTCATCAACATTAGTAGCATCATCGCTCTTATGATAAGGTATGAAATGCGCCATCTTCGAAAACCTATCCACAACAACAAAAATATTGTCCCTTCCCCTCTTTGTTCTTGGCAGTCCTAAAGCAAAATCCATAGAAATATCTTCCCAAGGTACGCTAGGAACAGGAAGAGGCATATATAAACCATGTGGGTTAAGACGTGACTTAGCTTTGTGGCATGTGGTGCAGCGAGACACATAGCGCTCAACGTCGCGCCTCGACTTAGGCCAATAGAAATGATCGGTCAAAACATCCTCTGTCTTCTTGACACCAAAATATCCTATGAGTCCTCCTCCATACGCCTTCTGTAACAACAAAAGGCGAACGGAGCTAGCTGGAATGCATAGCTTGTTAGCACGAAACAAAAATCCGTCATTCACAACAAATTTGTCCCAGCTTTTGCCTCTTGTACAATTCTGAAATATGTCTTTAAAATCATCATCATGCACATATTGCCCTTTAATTGTCTCTAAACCAAAAATTCTGAAATCAAGTTGAGATAACATGGTATAACGACGAGATAAAGCATCAGCAATAACATTATCCTTTCCCTTCTTGTGTTTAATGACGTATGGAAATGATTCAATGAACTCAACCCATTTAGCATGTCTACGGTTCAGATTAGATTGACTACGAATGTGTTTTAATGATTCATGATCAGAATGTATAACAAATTCTTTGGACCACAAATAATGTTGCCATGTCTCTAGAGTCCGAACTAAAGCATATAATTCCTTATCATAAGTAGAATAATTCAGACTAGGCCCACTTAATTTCTCGCTGAAATACGCAACAGGTTTACCTTCTTGAATAAGCACTCCTTCAAGTCCAATTCCACTAGCATCACATTCAAGCTCAAAAGTCTTACCAAAATCAGGAAGTTGGAGAACTGGTGCATGTGTAAGCTTATCTTTCAAAATATGAAACGATTGTTCTTGTGTAGGGCCCCATATAAAAGGAACACCTTTCTTCGTAAGCTCATTCATCGGTGCGGCAATGGTGCTGAAATCTTTGACAAAGCATCGATAAAACCCAGCAAGTCCGAGAAAACTCCGCACTTGTGTGACCGTGTTAGGAGTTGGCCAACTATGTACAGCTTCGATCTTGGCTTGATAAACCTCAATACCCTGTGGAGTAACAACATAGCCAAGAAACGACACTCGATCGGTGCAAAAGGTGCACTTCTCAAGGTTACCAAACAAATGTGCCTCATATAGAGCATTAAAAACAACACGCAAATGTGTTAGATGTGTCTCTAAAGTTTTGCTATAGGTCAATATGTCATCAAAGTATACCACCACAAATTTTCCTATGAAAGCACGCAAAACTTCATTCATTAATCTCATGAAAGTACTAGGTGCATTAGTTAGCCCAAAAGGTATCACGAGCCACTCATATAGTCCAAACTTAGTCTTGAAAGATGTTTTCCATTCATCGCCTAATTGCATGCGAATTTGGTGATATCCACTACGCAAATCAACTTTAGAGAACACAGTAGAGCCACTTAATTCATCAAGCATATCATCTAGACTAGGAATATGATAACAATATCGAATAGTAATATTATTGATAGCTCTACAGTCAACACGCATACGCCATGATCCATCTTTCTTAGGTACCAAAATCACAGGGACAGCACAAGGGCTAAGACTTTCGCGTACGTACCCTTTGTCAAGCAAGTCTTGTACTTAACGCTGAATTTCCTTAGTCTCTTCGGGATTGGTTCTATATGGTGCACGGTTGGGAAGCGAGGCTCTTGGAATTAAATCAATTTGATGCTCAATTCCTCGAATTGGAGGTAGCCCTGGGGGTATGTCACTTGGAAACACATCAACAAACTCCTGCAAAACGTGAGCAACATCAGGAGGCAAAGAAGGGGGCATATCCTCAAAAGAAAACAAGGCTTCTTTGCATACTAAAGCATAGCAATCAAATTTGCTATCTTCCATCTCACAAATATCAGGCTTAGTAGCAAGTAAAACAGAACCTTTCAACTTAATTTCATCTTTCCTAGCACTAGGTTCTTTCTTCTTCGGGTGCACAAGTTCTTTAGCTACAATCTGATTTTCACTTTTGCTACTTTCCTTCTCTCTATTAGCTCTCTCTAATTCTTCATTTAAAATACTTTCAGGAGACATGGGCAGCAAAGTGATTTTCTTGTCTTTAAACATGAGAGTATACTTATTAGTTCTACCATGATGCACCGTATCTCTATCATATTGCCAAGGCCTACCTAACAACAAAGAACATGCTTGCATAGATACGACATCGCAATAAGCAAAATCATGATAAGTACTAATAGAAAAATGTACTCTCACAATGCGAGTTACCTTCAGCTTACCACAATTGTTGAACCATTGAATGTAATATGGACGAGGGTGTTGTTGTGTGGTTAATGCAAGCTTCTCAACCATGTCCATGCTCGCCAAATTATTGCAACTTCCTCCATCAATGATCACACGGTATGAACGCTCTTTGATGATAAGCTTTGTTTGGAACAGATTGTGGCGTTGATTCTGTTCAACACGCTCCATTTGTGCACTAAGTACACGCTTCACTATAAGGCTTAAATATTTATCCGAAATTTCAGCACCATATTGTTCCTCGTCTTGCTCAGATTCTTGGTCATCACCTGCGGGATCAGTTGCAAGCATAGTATATTCTTCCTCAATGTCACTAGCTGAAGTGTACTCACCAGTGTCCTTTATCAAGAGAGCTCGCTTGCTAGGGCAATCCCGCATCATGTGTCCATAGCCCTTGCAGCGGTGACATTGTGTATCTCGTGCCCGACCCGTTGAAGCAACGGAAGATGAACTTTGGGCGGGGGCTTGTACCATGCTCTTGCTCTTTTCCGGGGCGCGTGATGGTGTAGTGGAAGTAGAAGGACACCGACTGTCAGGGGAGTTTGTAGGTGCAGTTGTTCGGCTGAAGGGAGTAAATGATGCTCTTGATTGCCCTTGAGTTGTGCGACCTGCAAAAGAACTTGCAAAATTTCCTTTGTTTCTATAGTGACGTCCATGTACCTCTCTTTCAGCTTTACAAGCGAGATGAAATAAGCGAGTGATACAATTGTATTCCTTATAATCAAGTATGTTCTGAATTTCATGGTTTAAACCTCCCAAGAATCTAGCCATCTTAGCATCTTTAGTTTCTTCTAAACTATAACGCAGCAAACCACTTTGCAATTCTTGATAATAATTCTCTACAGAACTACTACCTTGTCTTAAGCGTTGTAATTTATTAAGCAAATCACGAGAAAAGTAGGACGGCTCAAATCTAGCTCGCATAACTCTCTTCATAGCATCCCAAGTTCTAGGTATGTTTCGTTCATTATGGCACAACTCATTCCACCAAATAGACGCAAAATCTGTGAACTCACTAGTAGCAGCCCTAACCTTTTTATTGTTAGGAAATTCATGGCATGTAAATTTTTGGTCTACGACTAACTCCCATGTGAGATAAGCATCAGGATCATATTTACCAGCAAAAGGAGGCATAGTGAATTTAATTTTACCAAGTGAATCCTTATGGTCACGTACCTCACGTTGTGGGTTTCTTCTCATACCTTGTTGGTTGAAGCGTCATTGCCGGTGATCACGACCATCATCGGACTCCGTATCAGCAACATATGGGTTTACTTCATCTTCTACCTCATCGGCCCATGAGTGAGCAACGGATGGGTTACGGCGCGGTTGTGCAACACCGACAGCAACGGGGGCGGCAACAGGAGGTGGAGCTCTCTCTAGCTGCTCCACACGTGTAGACAACGCAGCAAGTTCGTTAGTGATGCGATCTAGAATCAACTCCATACGCCCTGAATGTTGATCCAGCATGCGGGAAAAGCGCCGTATGATTTCTTTCGTGCGAGGAGTGAGGGGTGCATCTTCCTCATTGTTGGGCCTGCTATGCTCCCCTTGTGACGATAAACCTGCCATTGTTAGTATCAAAGCAAAGAACATATCGCAGTGTATATGTCCCTATCAACTACTAGGTTCTGGAGGCACAACCAAGTCACTCACACTCAAGCTTATACCCAGTTCTTACAAGTTCTTATCAATGCAATAAAGAAGTGGTACAACTGGTGGCTGGTAAGTGATACTCTTACTTGCGATCAGCCCAACGATTGCGAGGAACGGCACCTGCTGAGTTAGTAGGAAGTGGAGCTCGGAAGGCTAGCATGTAGCAAAGGAATAACAATTATTCAATTCAGCATGCAAAGTTGAAAAGCAGTTCAAAGTACTAGTCACAAGTGTTGGTCCTAGTCTAAACCAAGCCTAGCTAAAGCAACTCTCGCAAAAACGACTAGTAAAAACAACGGAAGAACAAACTCAACAAACAACGCCAACGAGCAATGGATGATTATGCCAAACTGAACAAAAGGCAGCTCCAATAATTTTTTTTCTCTCTCTTGCTTTCTTTTTTCTTTCTTCTTTCTTCTTTCTTTTTTTCTTTTTTTTCTTTACTCTTTCTTTCCCTCCGTATATTTTTTTAATAAAGATTCAGGAGCTTTAAAACATCAAGAAGCTAATGAAAGCTATTGGAATCAAACAAACCGAAAAGTCGGTTCCAGGCTCTGGCTCCAAAACAAAGGTGGCGGTGGTGATCGGTAGTGGCGGCGGTGGCTCGGTCCGTGTGGCGGCGGAGGTGGGCGCGGCGCCATGGCAGCAGCATGGGGCCGAGGCGGTTGATGCGGAGGCGGCGGTGGCCCAAGGCGGATCGGGTGGCCACGGTGCGGCGGCGGTGCGGCGATGCAGGCCGGAGACCGCGGATATATCATTGTTGGATTATAGAAATATCTCATTGTTAGATTATTGGAATACATCGTTATCAGATTACATCATTGTTGGGTTATAGGAATATACCATTGTTAGATCATAAGAATATATATATTTGTTGAATTATAGGAGTATATCATTGTTGGATTACATGAATATATTATTATTGGATTATAGAGATACATTACTGTTGGATTAAAAAAATACATTATTGATATATTAGTATAAAGCGGTAGAACTACTATATATCGACCATTATCATCCTATGGGTGGGAATTATTAGTACTATTAATGCAATTCAGTTTGAGAAATGTATGACAATGGTTATTACCATTGGTTTTCAAAATAAAATAAAATGGTAAAAATATGTTTAGACTTGGGCGGATGGTAAGTTCAGGAGGGTGCAGCTAAAGCACGATAACTTATATTATGTTAATGTTGGATCGAAACGGCGACTAGAGGGGGGTGAATAAGAGCACGATCTCTTTTTCACAAAGATCAGATTCAACACGATTTTCACTCCGATGGCTATAAGAGCTATGAAGATAAATATACAAGCACAACAGTAGTCTTGTATTGAATCCAATCTAAACCCTCGAGCAAAACAACCAAAATCAACCAAAGCTCGATTTTCAAGTGTTGGGCGGTCTGACCTCTATATCAATGGCGGTCTGACCGGTCACCTTGAGCGGTCTAACCGGTCACCCTAGGTGGTCTGACCTCCAGCCTGATGAACAGTAAAATCAGCCCGAAAAATGAAGTTGCAAATAGGTCGAACTTTTGATCTACAACTCCAAACTCGATGAAACTTGGAACACACCTTCTCTAGGATATCAAGAACCTATTCCAATCGAATATCGTGAAGATTCTTGGCAAAGTTCCGAACTTTTTCCGTTTGAGTGAAGGATGGTTCAAAATCAAGTCAAAACGAAAACTAGATCCAAAAATTTGCTTATGGGTTAGAGATTACCAAGATGATCCTAGATGAGATCCCACATGTCACAGCAAGCGAGATTAGGGGCAGAAACTAAAAGAAAACTTGAGAATCAAAGAAATTCCTAAAATCATAAAATAGAGAGTAAGAACGAAAAGAGACTCATCTCAAGAGAACTTGCATAGATTGATTTGTGATTGTTGCTGGTTTACAGCCACTCCATCCAGGAGCACAAAACTCAATACATGAGCACACAATCAATCTCCTCTTTAGAATCCTAACATCTGCACTCCCTAATCTCAAAAGCAAACTAGGGTTTCAAAATAAGCAAAAGGATCAATGAGGTGCTACATCACCCTCCCATATTTATAGTGGAGGCTAACCTTCTAGAAGAGTTTCCTATTAGGCACCCGTTAAGCCCACACACAAACACGTTTAACTCACGCACGCATTTTAAAGCGTCGTCTTCATTTTCTCTTGACCTAAACCGCTTCTCCTTGCGTCGTCTTACGCCGGATTTTGCCAAAAGCAATCAAGGCGGTATTTTAGTGATATTACCAAAATACCCCTTCTCGATCCTTCTCCAGAGACCGAGCCCAATCTTCATGAAGCAATACCATGCTTCGCCACATGTAGGTTGATCAACGGCTCTCATCATATCGGCAAGTCTTTCTCATCTGGTTCCCACCGAAACCACTATAGCACTTGCACCGACTCCCGCGCCGCTTGACGCAACCCGTCGCATCGAACTGCCCGTTCGATCATTCTTGTCCATTTTGTGCTATGCTCGAATCTAATGACTTCACCCGGCATCTTCGATCGTTCTGAACCTCAGCTCTCCAAGTTTAGTCCCGATCATTCTCGCCGATGACCGTCGTTGACCTCCAAGCAACCTGCACAACAATAGACCAAGAAATCGATTCCAGTAATAAGTTCTTCGCAACTTGATCCACGTTAGTCAAAACATGCATCATGCAACATATATGCACTGAAACCCATGAACTTGACCTAACAAACAAACATCGCCGCTATGAAAGCCGACGAAACAAGTGAAAACCGGTCAGACCGCCACTCAAGGGCCAGTCTAACCGCCCTCTGGCCGGTCTGACCGCCGCCCTGGCCGGTCAGACACCCAGAAGGGACTTAGCCAAATTTCACACCTTGAAATCCGAAACCTCTCTGGAAATTTCAAACGAATAGATCTTTTGACTGGAAGCTCCAAAAATTATGTAACTAAGTGTATGAGAATCTCCTCTCTTGCCTGCACCCTCTATTTTTTGGCCCAACTCCAAACTCAACAATCACATACTGGTCGGTCCGACCGCCGCCTATGGCCGGTCCGACCGCCCCTAACCGCTCTAATCGCCATGGGTGGCGGTCGGATCGCCATCGCGGTTTGATCATTGCCGCTGCGGTCGACCGCCTAAGACCCGACAAAGACGAAAACTTGCCAAAAATGAGTAATTCGACAAACCTTCAACGACATTGCCAATTGTAACATCATCCTAAGATCATGAGTATATCCCCATGATATCCGCAGTTAAATTTCACCCAAGTCAGATTAAGGACCGATGCTTGTGACTATAGAAACTGAGTACTACTATACAACCACATGTCCAAAATGGGGAGGATCTGGCCAACTAATTTACCATGTTCTAGCATTACACCCGCATGCTGTAGTTGTTAGGTATTCCTCTTTGGGATTTTGAAAATGATGGTAGTTGACGTCCATGTCTGTCGGGGCTTGCCTTGGGCGATGGTAACAAATGTCCATATCTGGGCAGGTTATCCCCAACAACGGTGAGCTCTGGATCGATGGTAAAGGACGTTCATGACTTGGGGTTAAGCTCATCTAGCAGGTTGGTGTTAGACTGTGGTATTGTAAAGGTTTTGTGATAATCACTTAGTCGCACACCTTTGAAAGTATGTCACACCGATATTATAAGATGATTATCTTATGCGGGTCAAGTTGTACAACCTCTTCCGAGTGTAAAACTATTTGAATAGCCATGCCCACGGTCAAGGGTAGGCAAGGTGTGTTTTCACATGGTAAATTTTAGTTTTGATTTCAAAAGAGTAAATTTGGGAACCTGTAGCAGTTGGGACTCTCGGGTAGATATTTTGGCAGCTAGAGCCCTATCCTTTGAACGTTGGCAGCTAGAGCCCTGATACTAGTGGTTGGTATCTAGAACTTCTGTTAGTGATATAATTAGTTTAATTATTGAAACTACTTTTGTCAAAGTTGCTTTTATGAAAACTGTTAAAACTTAGCATATTGCTTTGTGCAAAAGAACCATATAAGCCTCATTGTTAGGCCTTGCATATTGTATTTTTTCAAGACTTGCGGAGTACTTTATGTACTCACATGCTACACTTAAAATAAATCTCAGAAGTCTTTAAAGTTACTGATGAGGATTACAACTTCTACGCATATGGCTACAACGAAGGACACTCGACTACTTGGCCGCGAACCTCCTGCCGATTGCCTGAGAGCATATGGATGACCATCACTTGGAGTTATCTTCTTTCGTTGTAGTTTGTTCGAGTTGTTTAGCTTGAAATGATGATAATTGTAAGTTTCGACCATAAGATCATTACTCCTTTATTCATTACTATACAATAGTTTGACGTTTGCAAGTTATGTGTTGATATTCAATGATGTAAATGTGTGCACTAGCTACTGATCAAGGCACTAGTGCAAGTATACACGTTATGGGTTCAGAAATTCAGTTCCGATAGCCGCCCATGTCGTCCTCCCTCGAGCCACCGCCGCTGGCCCTAATGCGTCAACCGCTCCCCCGACCCCGAGACACCCATCCTCCCCCACCGCCGCCGCTGCCTCCAGCCCCCTCCTTCCCCGAGCTGCCACCGCCGAGTTTTGGTCCCCATGAAGCCAACGGAACCAGCGCCGGGGAAGCGGGAGGGGTGGGAGTTGAGTAATGGGGGAGGCATAGACGTAGGGTGTCGAGTCGGCTTCGTGGAGTGTTCTCGATCAGATCAATGTCGATGTGAGTGCAAGCACCCACCTGCTTGTTGTATTTCCGATTTGAAACGAATGATTTAGGTGTAGGTGATGGAGATTTTGTAATGACCAGCATTTCAATATCGAAATGAGAGCAAGGTTGCTCACCGTTTTTATTCAGCACAAAGATTAACACAAAGTAGGGAGAAGATTGCTTGATGAGTGCAAATTTGTAGCTGATTCGTTCCACGCACAGAGAACAAAACAAGTGCCATGGCCATCTTTGGATTACAGTGGTAAATTAGTTGAAGTTGTTTATTTTGGTATAAATGGTTGGTGCTGGGACTTTGGTGCTTTTGTCCTAGCGACAATGTTATGATAATCATTAGTGGTTTTCTTGATAAACACTGTATCTGATTTTGTATTGTAAATGGTGTTAAATCTTTTGAGAAATTCAGTTGCCAACATATCCACCACTAGTGAGGAAAAAAATACCACTTTATGAGACTTTAAAAACGATTCGCAAATCCTTTTTCAAACGAACAATTATCAAATACTAGCAGCAACTTATATGTTGGATTCGGAATCACTGATAACTTTGATCACAGTATTTAGCTTTTATATTTGATGGAATACATTTAGCTACAGTCTGGATCTTACAAAAGCAAATGAATCACACAACACAAAGATTAACACAAAGTAGGGAGAGGATTGCTTAGTGAGTGCAAATTTGTAGTTGATTCGTTCCACGCACAGAAAACAAACAAGTGTCATGGCCATCTTTGGATTGCGGTGATAAATTAGTTGAAGTTGTTAAGTTGTTTATTTTGGTATAAATGGTTGGTGCTGAGACTTTGGTGCTTTTGTCATAGCAACAATTTTAAGATAATCATTGGTGGTTTTCTTGATAAACAATGTATTTGATTTTGTATTGTAAATGGTGTTAAATCTTTCGGGAAAATCAGTTGCCAATATATCCACCACCGGTGAAAAAGCACTTTATGAGACATTAAAAATGATTTGCAAATCATTTTTCGAACAAACAATTATCAAATACTAGCATCAACTTATATGTTGGATTCAGAATCACTAATAACGTTGATCACAATCAGTGGAATAGACACCATATGAGATATGAATTGGGAAGAGTCCTAGTTTGTCTTTTCTAAAGATTTGGGGATGTGATGTCTATGTTAAACGTTTGACGTCTGACAAACTCACACCCAAGTCAGATAAGTGCTTCTTCATATGATATCCTAGGGAAACCAAAGGATATTATTTCTACAATCAAGAGGAGGGCAAAGTTTTATTGCCCAAAATGGTGTCTTTTTGGAGAAAGAGTTTATTTCAAAAGGAGTTAGTTGGAGAAAGATACAACTCGAAGAAGTTCGGGAAACATCTGAAAGTGTTTCAACTCCTACTGAACCTATACAGGACGAACAAAGTATTATTGAACCTGTAGATGAGACATTAGCCCCACGTAGATCAAAAAGGCCATGTCAATTGCCTATAAGGTATGGGCATGACGTATTATTATTGAATAATGGTTAGCCTAAAACTTATAAGGAAGCAATGATGGACCCACACTCTGAAAAATGGCTTGGAGCCATGAAGTCTGAGATAGACTCCATGAGTGTCAATCAAGTTTGGAACCTGGTTGATCCACTTGATGGTGTTAAAACCATTGAGTGCAAATGGATCTATAAGAAAAAGATTGATATGGATGGAAATGTTCAGATTCATAACGCTCGACTTGTCGCAAAAGGGTTTCGACAAGTTCAAGGAGTTGACTACGATGAGACTTTCTCACCAGTAGCGATGCTTAAATATATTCGGATCATTCTAGCTATTGTTGCATATTTCGACTATGAGATATGGCAGATAGATGTCAAAACAGATTTTCTTAATGGAAACCTAAGTGAGGATGTGTACATGACACAACCTGGATGGTTTTGTTGATCCAAAGAATGCTAGTAAAGTGTACAAACTTCAAAAATCCATTTATGGGCTGAAGCAAGCATCTCGGAGTTGGAATTTGTGTTTTGATGAGGAAATCAAAAAGCTTGGCTTCGTCAAAAACAAAGAAGAACCTTGTGTTTACATGAAGGTTAGTGGGAGCACACTTGTAATCTTAATCTTATATGTGGATGACATATTATTGATTGGGAATGACATTCCTATACTAGAATCCGTTAATGTATCATTGAAAAATAGTTTTTCTATGAAAGACCTAGAAGAGGCAGCATATATCTTGGGAATAAAGATCTATAGAGATAGATCAAGAAGGCTAATTGGATTGAGCCAAAGTACTTATATTGACAAGGTGTTGAATCGGTTCAACATGCAGGATGCCAAGAAAGGTTTCTTGCCCTTGTCACATGACATAAGTCTTAGCAAGAGTCAGTGTCCTTCGCCCACTGATGAGTGAGACCGTATGATTAGTATTCCATATGCTTTGGCCATTGGATTTATTATGTATGCCATGATTTTTACCCGACCAGATGTATCATATGCTCTAAGTGTTACGAGCAGATACCAGGCTGATCCCGGTGAAGGTCACTGGACAGTTGTGAAAAATATTCTTAAGTACTTGAGAAGAACTAAGGATGTGTTCCTAGTTTATGGCGGTGATGAAGAGCTCGTTGTAAAGGGTTACACCGATGCAAGCTTCCAAACCGACAAAGATGATTATCGTTCACAATCTGGTTTTGTATTCATTTTGAATGGAGGAGCAGTGAGCTGGAAAAGTTCCGAGCAAGAAACAGTTGCTGATTCTACGACGGAGGCCGAGTACATTGCGGCTTCTGAAGCTGTAAAGGAAGATGTTTGGATAAAGAATTTCATTGCTGAGTTGGGTGTAGTTCCGATTGCCTTGAGCCCAATGAATCTCTATTGTGACAATAATGGAGCCATTGCGCAGGCTAAGGAGCCTAGATCCCATCATAAGTCCAAACATATACTCAGGTGTTATCATCTCATTCGCGAACTGGTCGATAGAGGAGATGTTACGATATGCAAAGTTCATACGGATTCAAATGGTGCTGATCCATTGACTAAGCCTCTCACACAGCCAAAGCATGAGGGGCAAACAAGAGCTATCGGTATTAGATACTTATATGATTGACTCTAGTGCAAGTGGGAGACTGTTGAAAATATGCCCTAGAGGCAATTATAGAGATGATGATATTTCATTATGTTTATGATTTTGATAATATGTGTTCGACCGAAACAACCACTAGAAGGGGGGTGAATAGGAGCACGATCTCTTTGTCACAAAGATCGGATTCAACTCGATTTTCACTCCGATAGCTATGAAGATCAATATTCAATCACATCAGAAGTCTTGTATTGAATCCAATCTAAACCCCAGAGCAAAACAACCAAAATCAACCAAAACTCAAATTTCAAGTGTTGGGCGGTCTAACCTCTATATTAATGGCGGTCGGACCGGTCACCTTGGGCGGTCTGACCTCCAGTCTAATGAACAGTGAAATCTACCCGAAAAACAAAGTTGTAAATAGGTCTAACTTTTGATCTACAACTCCAAACTCGATGAAACTTGGAACACACCTTCTCTAGTATATCAGAAATCTATTTCAATCAAAGATCGGGAAGATCTTTGGTAAAGTTCCGACATTTTTCCGTTTGAGTGAAGGATGGTTCAAAACCGAGTCAAAACGAAAACTAGATCCAAAACCTTGCTCGTGAGTTAGAGATGATCAAGATGATCCTAGATGAGTTCCCGCATGTCACAGCAAGCAAGATTAGGTGGCCTGATCTTCCGAAAGGTACTGATAAGTCGATTGTGGAGAACTCGACGTTGATGATCCGAAGGCTCCGACCAAAACAAATCAAACCCCTCGCAATCACTACACCACTGCTTCGATGGTTATCAATCGTGCCGAACGCGGTTGACCTCGCCAAGAAGGCTATCTCCTGCATGCGAATCGAGAACACAAGCAAGAAAGTAGAAGATGCAATCTGATATTGTATTGTGAATATAGATGAAGCTCACAATGTGGGGTTCCTCAACCAAATGTGCGACGAGACTGCTAAGCAGAATAATCTCAAAGAAAAATCCACGTTAAACTATGACAGTTGATGTATATATATAGGGGGACGTGAGGAGGTCGATCTAGGGTTGTGTGGCCGTGGGAAGAGGCGTACACAACCTGGGCTCTGACCTCGACACGCCTACAAGGTCTTATTAGGCCAAAACGGTGATGCAGCACCTTATTCACTATTCAGGTCGCGTATCTCTAGTCGAAGACCTGGTCGTAGGACTGGTCCTGTGGTGGTCCTGAGGAGTGCATGCTATCTTTGGTCGTAGATTGTGTCCAACGAGTACTGGGCTCGCCGAGTACTTGTGACACTGGTCGTAGGCCTTCTTGAAGTGGTCGTAGACCCTGCAGAACTGGTTGTAGACCTTCTTGAACTGGTCGTAGTCCTAGATTCCTAAGTACAAGTAAATCATCTCCATTAGGCAGCATCATAGAGTTCTCAAATAATATACTCAGCCATCGAAACGAATTTACCTGATAAATAAGTTGATGCGTACGAGCTCTTGTAATTGGAATAGCAAGCATAGCAAATGTGGTTGTATCCATAGGGGTCATGTCCTCATCATCCTCCCCTTATTGAAAACAAAGCCGTCCTCGGCTTTTGATAAGCTGGAAATAGGGTAACAAAGAAGCCAATGTGTATGCATGGTATATGTATATATCATCTATTTTAACTGTTCTTCGTTGTTGCACAATTAATTTTATAGAACAACAACGATTATAAAAGCTCATTGTATTATTAGCCCAAGAATAATCATATATATTAATGAGCAAAACAAAATTTCTCACACAACAATTATTGCAACTAGTTTTGCAAATATAAGAGAAGCATTTATACAATTCAAATTCCTGAAGTTATAAATTTGTAGTGTTAGCACATATAAGCAAATCTACAACCTTTGGAATCAAACAAAGTTCATCCATATAATCATATTTCAATTGAGCGTTAGCAAATTCATCTAGCAAGGGTGAACAGATTTGAAAGTTCTTCCATTCTTTAACATTATTATGCAGATTGTCAATACTAGATGATGCAATAAGAGATGAATACATAGTGATGAGGCCCTAAGTGCATCTACTACGGTAGTCAATATCCCTAAGCTGCAAGTGTGTATTAAGCCTCAAGTTGAGCCTATTATGCATCAATGGAGAAAAAAACAAGAACCGTGTTCTAAGAAAGAGCAAGGATAGGGAGGAATGCCGACGGGAGCTTTAGCGGACATGGGAAGACACAAGAACAAAGGACTTTGCATGTTGCAAAGTATACAAGAGAATTCAGCCAAGAAAAGACAGAAGAACCAAATTCAAACTCTATTCCGAAATCAATACATTTTCAGCCTAAGAATCCAAAATGGATTTGGATTGGTGCAATTTCAATTCGGATCATTCTTTAAAAGAAGTTAATTATAAATTACTTGTAATAGGATAGTTTAATCTATTTTTAGCAATTAGAGTAGTTTAAATTTTGAATTAAAGGAGTTCGCAATAAAAGTAACTTTGGTCTTCGTTCATGAACAATGAATCGAGTCAATTATCGTTCATTGCTACAATACCAACTTCGGATTCTCGCTCATGCTACAAGCACAGAGGCGGTTTTACTTTCATATATATTTAGGGTAGAGCCCCATTGTAAGCAAGTTAGAGTTGAATAAAATACGTAAAAGTCACAGTTTATGTGGCGCAAAATGAATACATGCGTTTCGGAAATTCCCATCTAGGGTTTTGTGATTGCGTGAATATTGAAGGGAGGTTGTTCTTCCAAGATCCTGATTCCTTGTGGATCATCTCACCAATTCGTAGCATCCTCAAATTGCTCACGGTTTGGTGTTGTTCTTCCGCTTTGATTTTGTTTCTCTCTTGGATTGATTCAACATCAACCAAGTGTTACTTGCTTTGGAGATATACTTGCTCTTCTATTTTGCCAAATCAAGAGAGAGAAAGTGGGAGTTTCACTTCATTGAATTGAAATACAAGTACCGTGAAAGATTGGGCCACATTACGCATCAACACACGCTGATCCGTATCATCTTGGTATCGAGCGTGGTTGATCACGGTACGTGAAAATTTTCTTCTTGGTACATTGAGGTTGATCATCATGTCAAAAACTAGCCAGTATGGTTCTAATGGTGGATTGGACGAGGAGCCTATGTACGGAGATACACTATTACCGCACGACGTGCTCGCTTTGATGCTACTACCGCTATTTTCTTCGTCGCGAGAAGGTTTTACGCCATCAACTTGAAGCTCAAATCCAAGGAGTGCATGACACACTGAACGATCGTCTCAACGCAAATGAACGTCGTATGATGGAAGGTTTTGACCGTCTCAATCTTGCTATCCTTCGCTTGAGGAGAGGCTACCACCGCCACGGAGCAAATGTACCGGCTGCGCCTAACCACAACATGGACGCACAACGTGTTGTACGCCATGCCGAGATGACTTCTATGTCATTGATTCGAGGAGGCCGCTGATGATCGTGAAAGACATCAATGATGTCCACGACGTGAATACTTTGATCATCGAGGTGCTGGACATGGTGTTCATCATAATGGAGGTGAATATGAAGATGGCGATATCGGAGAATCAAGATCACCATACCGAGTTTAAGGGCGATCCGATCCGAGGCTTATTTGGAGTGGGAGATGCGTGTCAATCAAATTTTGACAACCACCACTACTCCAAGAGAAGAAGGTTCGTGTTGCCTCTATTGAGTTCACCGAATATGCTATTATTTGGTGGGATCAATTGAATCGCAGGGAACGCCCCGACACTTGGGAAGTAATGAAACAAGCTATGCAGAACGATTTGTGCCAAGATACTATACAAGGACACGTGATACAAAGCTACGACGACTTACACAGGGTGCTAAGACGGTGAGCGAGTACTATCAAGAGATGCAAGTGCTCATGATCCGTACAAGTGTGCGTGAGTCGGCGGAGGCGACCATGACACGTTTCTTTGAAGGGTCAATGAAGATGTGTGAAACCGTGTTGATTTAATGCAATATAACACAGTAAGAATTACTTCATCAA
This sequence comes from Hsuehochloa calcarea, assembly GCA_036346395.1. Lineage (NCBI taxonomy): Eukaryota > Viridiplantae > Streptophyta > Magnoliopsida > Poales > Poaceae > Hsuehochloa > Hsuehochloa calcarea. Next base: position 38,863,625 of record CM070597.1, read on the forward strand.
GCGGAGCGGTTGAACAATGGGTGAAGGACACTCAAGCAAGGGTTGGCCGTACCACTCATAGCACTTTGAGACGCAACTTCGCATGATGGAGATGCGGATCAACTCCTAAACCGTTGCATCCACTATACCGGTTCGTAGTACATTCAAGGAAGCTTCAAACCTATTAGTGTTGCAGTCAAAGATGCCTCACATGCTGATTTGAGTGCATTCTCTACGGCTAGAACTAGCAACATTGAATGTTTCAAGTGCAAGGGCCGAGGTCATATGAAGAAGGATTGTCCAAACATGAAGACGGTGTTGCTTACACATGATGGCTATGCAACAGAGAGCGACAATGATAAATCTGAACCTTTTGATGAATCTGAGAAGCTAGAGCAAATCATTTGTTATCCCGAACAAGGTATTAGCTTGATGGCTCAAACAAGGCAATATGATAACACCGCTATTGTGAGGGAGAGCGACATCATATCTTTCAAACCGATTGCAAGATCAAAGAAAAGGTGTGTAAGTTGATTATTGATAATGGGAGTTCGACCAACATGATTGGCAAGAATGTGGTGGAATCACTCTCATTGTCCACTTGGAGGCATCCTAAACCATATTACATCCAATGGCTCAACAACGTCGGCAAAGTCAAGATCACACACAAGGTGAGAGTGCCACTTACTATTGATGGCTATATCGATAAAGTGGAGTGTGATGTGGTACCAATGCATGCTGGTCATATTCTATTGGGACGCCCATGGCAATTTGATCTCAATGCTACACATCAAGGACGGTCCAACCGATATACATTCATGCACAAGGGAGAGTTCCATGCTTTGGTGTCAAAGATCGATGAAGAAATCAAGAGTGATTTGGTTATGGTTAGCAAGAAGAAGGCCAGAAGACTACACTAAAACCGAGGACGGTTTTGCTTCAAGAAGGGGAGGATGATGAGGCCCTAAGTGCATCTACTACGGTAGTCAATATCCCTAAGTCGCAAGTGTGTATTAAGCCTCAAGTTGAGCCTATTATGCATCAATGGAGAAAAAACAAGAACCAGTTTCTGAAAGAGCAAGGATAGGGAGGAATGCCGACCGGGAGCTTTAGCGACATGGGAAGACACAAGAACAAAGGACTTTGCATGTTGCAAAGTATACAAGAGAATTCACCAAGAAAAGACAGAAGAACCAAATTCAAACTCTATTCAAATCAATACATTTTCAAATTTAAGAATCCAAAATGGATTTGGATTGGTGCAATTTCAATTCGGATCATTCTTTAAAAGTTAATTATAAATTACTTGTAATAGGATAGTTTAATCTATTTTCAGCAATTAGAGTAGTTTAAATTTTGAATTAAAGGAGTTCGCAATAAAAGTAACTTTGGTATCGTTCATGAACAATGAATCGAGTCAATTATCGCTCATTGCTACAATATCGACTCGGATTATCGCTCATGCTACGCATGCGAGGCGGTTTTACTGTTCATGGCTATATATTTAGGGGTAGAGCCCCCATTGTAAGCAAGTTAGAGTTGAATAAAATACAGAAAAGTCACAGGTTTATGTGGCGCAAAATGAATACATGCGTTTCGGAAATTCCCATCTAGGGTTTTGTGATTGCGTGAATATTGAAGGGAGGTTGTTCTTCCAAGATCCTGATTCCTTGTGGATCATCTCACCAATTCGTAGCATCCTCAAATTGCTCACGGTTTGGTGTTGTTCTTCCGGTTTGATTTTGTTTCTCTCTTCGGATTGATTCAACATCAACCAAGTGTTACTTGCTTTGGAGATATACTTGCTCTTCTATTTTGCCAAATCAAGAGAGAGGAAAGTGGGAGTTTCACTTCATTCAGAATTGAAATACAAGTACCGTGAAAGATTGGGCCACATTACGCATCAACACACGTTGATCTGTATCACATAGGCATTGGATGATCACTTAAGTTTATTTTCTTCTCATAATGAACAAGATTTGGTTCATAAGAATTGTTGTTCAAAATAGTAAGTTTCAATTCATCTATGTGATCACAAGTTATGCATATTCGATACACATGAAATTGATTGTCTACACCATAATCTCCAATCAAATTAAACTTATATCCAGGGGTGTACGCACTAGACAAGTATTTCAAACAAGCGACTTCAGAAACTTTCTCGATATCATGTGATAATTTCATCGGTGGCTTCAACATAATGTAACATAAAGAATAAGTAGGAGAAATTCTAGTCAAAACTTCTTTATGTCTAAACAATTCCACATGATCATTATATGTGATTGACTCATCATATGAATCACTCAAAACAGCAGGCAATTTAATTATGTTCTCATATGGTGTACTCAAGTCAACCGGTAAATCAACAAGTTTATCATATGGTGCACTAAAATCAATACAGACTGAATTCTCTTCATGAAACATGTGCATATCAGAATTATTTTCCACTAATTTCTGCTCTAAAATAGCATAAATAGTGGACAATTGTAGTTCTTCACAAGCATACTCACCTTGAGTGATGATAACATCATGATATTTACCTTTTTGGCTCTCCTCAGATGAATTAGGTGCATCCATCTCCTCATCTTCCTTCTCAACCAATGGAGTCGATCGTTCAATCAGCTCATTCTCCTCTTTAGCATGGTTCTCTAGCTCTCTTTGAGTTCTCAATACTCGCTGCACAATTATAGTTCTATAATTCTCCATAGCAGCGGCACCTAAAATTTCCTCATCATCGATATATGCCTCATGTTCATCATCATTACCTGCAAGGTTAGCTGCAAGAATGTATGTACTCATCCTCAATATCACTAGCACTTACGTAACCACCGTCTTCTGTCAAATTTGTACGCTCGCTGACTTGGGCAATCTCTCATGAAGTGGCACATTCCTTTACAACGGTTGCACACAATTCCTGTTGTACGACATGTGGAAGCAACTGATGATGAGCTCTGTGCTAGTGCCTGCACACTAGTAGATTTGCTCGTCTCGGGTGCGCGCGACGGTGGAGATGGTGCTGCTGAACGTGCCCTACTCACAGAGGGGGCAGCAGGCCAAAAAGCATGAGGTGGGGCTGTCTTGGCTTGTTTCGGCGTTGATCTCGACGTAGACGTACTGCCAAAGTTGCTCCTAGTCCCTTGTTGTCTACCCTGCAATTCCTTTTCTGCTAAACAAGCAAGCTGTAACAACCTATTAATATTATTATTGTCTTTGTAATCAACTATGTCCTGAATCTCACGCCTTAAACCACCATAAAAATAAGCCATCTTATCCTCCTCATCTTCAACAACATTACAACGCAGCATGTCTATTTGTAGTTCTTGATAATATTTCTCGACAGATTTATTACCTTGGTTTAAAAGCAGGAGGAACAAATCTAGCACGCATAGCTACCTTCAATCTATCCCACGTATCAGGTGTTAAGCCAGAATTAACCACTTGATTCCACCAAATGATAGCAAAGTCTTTAAATTCACTAGTATCTTGTCTAACTCTATGCACTTCAGGAGCTAGATGGGCATTAAATTTTTGTTCAATTGTCATCTCCCAATCTAGATAAATTTTAGTATCATAAACACCCGCAAATGATGGTATGGTAAATTTAACTTTAGCAAATGGACCATCATTAGCACGAGCATTGTGGTGCTGAAAATTATTACCTCCCATACCGTACCGGTTGTGATGTGGACGGTGTTGTTGACATGCATCTTGGTCAGCAAACACAACGCCAGTATCACAGTTTCTCCTCTGATTATCATCTCCCTCCTCAAGATCTTGGGCTGCATTGTGATCATACTCACGTCCAATGTATGGTGGCCGATTCACCATTCTTTCAAGGCGTGTAGTGAGCGCTGCAAAACTATCATTGATTGAGTGATGCAATGTGATCGTGGTAGCTTGAAGCCTCCTGTCGATGGCCTCATTCATGGTAGTGTGTTGTTCATCCAAGAGTGTCATGAGCTCTCCCTTTACAACACACTCTTTTTCATCGGACGTCTCTCCTGTCATGGTTAGCAGAAAATAAAAGACAACACAAAGGTATTATCCCTATCAACTACTAGGTGATGGAAGGTGAAAACACACACTCTCAAGCGTCTTACCACACTCTTACAACTGTTCTTACCAATGCAGCAGGTGGCACAACCGGTGGCTGGTTCGTGATACCGTTACGGACTAGTCGTATGGAGATACGAGCTGGTCGTAGATTGATCGAACGTAATTACAAAATGGCAAGAACCTGGTCGTAAGGTGTTACGAACTGGTCGGGACCAAATACGATTTGGTCGTATGGAGATACGAACTGATCGTAAGTGATGAGGACCTGGTCTTAGATCATATTACAACAAGGTTCGTCCGATATATTATATGTGTTTTTGGGAATCGTTATGTGCTGCTAGGAAAAAGAGTTTCTGAGTCATAACCGATTACACATGAACCTGTAGGGTCACACACTTAAAGGGTTAGGATCTGTTTTGGATGGTGATCCGAATTTGCATAGGACACGAGTTCCTAATGGGCCTCAAGGTCGAGACCCATCATGGATGCCTATATAAAGAGGGGAGTTGCATGGGGTGAGGCGAGAGGATGATCGTTGGAAGAACTTCTGAAACCCTAATAGCCACGCCTTCTCAACCACGCCGCTGGTGCTAGCATTCCAGCGCGTGGTGATCCTGCCCCGTACGTGTGGATACCTCAGAGGTGTTGTTGCAAAGCATCAGCACTCGGACGATCCGTCACTCGTGACGATCACCGGAGTCAGAGGAGAAGTCGCGTGGTGCGTACGACCACTCGGAGGAGCAGACGCGCGGCGAGTACGACCACTCGAAGGAGGAGAAGCGTCGTGAGTATGACTACGACTGCATCAACTCGCTACAACGACTCTACTTTCGCTACCAGTCAACGCGTCTAGCGGTAATCTCGTGATCTATTACTAGCAGTGGTTCCTTGGTTGCGCGGTAAATTTTTTGTTTGTGCTATCGTAGCATTACCGCGATCCCTTCACTATTTCCCCCCTTAAATTGCATATGTTCTTGCAACTATCTGTTTAAAGGTACAACATAACTCTACGTCTATCATCCCAACCCTAATTGTTTTCTCCTCTTTAAAGAGGCAACCGCAACCTACAAGTCCCTCCCACCTCCAGCTTCGAGGTCAGCCCTCGGCCATCTCCATCCATAGTTCAGATCTCACATGCCCTTGCCCTGTGTTTCTTGACTGCCGCCCATGGTAACAATTGTTGGTTTGATCCCGCTCTTTTTGTCTATTACATCTTCTCCCTTTGCTAGATCTGTAGCTAGCAATGCATATCTATTGTCGTTGCACCTAGAGATCCAAGGCTAGGGTCCAATAGACCCGTAAGAGAGTTGAATACATACAAATCTGGTATCAAATCGGTAGGTGATGGAAACTATTTATTTTTTACTCGAAAATAGGTACGAGATCTTTATCGACTTCTATCTATAGTTGCAGTTTTATTCAAATCTTACTTTAAAAAAAGCATTTAATCCTCGAAAGTTGGGTTGTTTATCTTATGGTTGGAAAACATTTTGACTGCATCAGGATTAGGGATGGCAATCGGGCGTGGCAGGCATAAGTAGTGCTTGCCCATACCTATGCCAGCGACCCCGATTTCCCCCACGGGCATGCCCGCGAAGGACGACAGGTGAAGAACCTTGCCCATACCCGTTGTCCGCGGGCATGCTCGTTTACCCATGAACAATGCACCGCCGCCTGTGAGTACCCATCGCCCGCGGGCATGCTCGTCACACATAAACAATGCACACATCAAGTTTATCACAATTCACACATCAACAATGCATAACACATTCAACAACTAATAAAGTTCATTACAATTCACACATCAAGTTCGACAAAACAACAGCTAATCAAGTTCAACAAATAAAATAAAAATACAAACTAGCATAGTTCCTCACACGTAAATAAATTAAGTTTGCAACAAGAGTAGAACATATGAAAATGGTTCAACAGTCCAACAAATAGATGAAAAACATGTCCATAAATTGGTTTGCTAATCAGAGTCAACGATCGAGATTGAACAACAATCTTTAAGCTCATCTTCAATGTCTTCAAGGCATGTCTATAAACCATATTCTCCATGAAGTGTAACTTGCAGCTAGATCTTGCCCATCTTTTCACACTACGAGGACAAAGGAATTAATTTGTAGCTAAATATATGAAGCAATCATACAATTACATGCCTCTGTTAGTCATGATCAAGCCCCTTTCTTTCCATTTGTTCAGGAATGGTCTTACCACAGGTAATTCAAAGCTCAATTCTTGATTGACTAAATAAACATGTAATTCAAGGCTCAATTCCGATAGATCCTACGTACCTCTAGCAAGAGTGTAGTTCAATCAACATGCGTACTAGTAGTCATACAATTACCTCCAGCAAGCGTCCTACACACGAAAACAAAATGAAAATCACATCCCAAACATTTAGTAATTTTCATCTACATCTTCACCACTTCTAGTTTCATTGGACTAGACTTAAAATTAATGACCCTACTTACCTCCAAGTCGACAGGAGCACGCCCAATCCAGCAAATGGCGCCCTGGCGGGAGGAGGGAGTCGAGCTGGTGTTGAGGAGGAGGTCGGGTGGGAGGAGGCGACCGACATTGAGGAGAGGCGACTGGGCTGACCGGGCACCCGGGCGGGAGGAGGGAGGAGGGCCAGCGTTGAGGAGGAGGCGAGGCGGAAGGAGGCAACCGACAGGGGGGCGGTCAGCCGGGAGGAGGACGGGCCGACGGGGACGGATCTGGCATTCTTGGGGGTTGGCGTGAGTGACTGCGGCCGGCTGAGAGGAGGACGGGGGCGGCGGCTGGCCGGGAGGACGGGGGACTAGGGGAGGAAGATCTGGATCAGGGGATGTGGGGCGCCAGAGGAGTGGTCGAGACTCGAGCGAGTCTGGCGGTTGGGAGCCTGGGACTTGGAGGGATCGAGTAAGGCAACGACGAGTGACTAGGGTTTTAGTGGGGGTGTCCCACCTGCCAGTGTAGGTTGCGGGTAATTGGGCGAAGCAGATACGGATGGAGCCCATGCCCGCGTCCGTTTGCCCGATGGGCAAGGAATTGTGCCCCTTTCCATGCCCGTGGGCAAAGAAAGATGCCCATACTCGCCTCCAGGGTATTCGCATGCGGGCACACGAGTAATCGGGCATAATTGTTATCCTAATCAGGATAAAAATATGTCTAATACTAGCTTTACAACAACCTATCAAATTTTCCCAAATACTATAGGACAACATCCTTGCCACTGGAACAAAAAACCTTGCTTAATTCATTTTTTCAATGGAAAACCTGTCTCAATTGCAAAATCATTTTTATGAGAGGAATTGCAAAACCGGGTGCATTGAAAATTTCACCCTCCTGGGCCTCTGAACTCCTGGCCTCTTGTCCACACTAGCCCATCGTGCTTTGTGCTACAACCAATCAAAAGACGAGGACCCCTGTAGAGCAATGATAAAGTCCAACAAAGAAACTAGAGAAAAACTCAACACTGATTTATGCCTTCAAAACAACACTAGCTGATAGGTAGGCTTAACTCCACCTAGAACCCATTCACCAGACTCCACAAAGTACCATCGACATCGAGAGCCACCGGGCCCACCACCAAGCTTTCGTAGTACTAGAGACCCCATATGTATGGCCCACCGGTAGTGTCCCCTGTGGTAAGGGTAGACCCGTCCCCTTCCCTACAAGTCTAGGGGAAAAAATTCTCAGGAAGAGAGCCCCTGAGAAAGCCCTAACTCTCATCCTTGAAGGACCTCTCCTAAATTATGCTACATGTCCATCACCAACACCAACCTCAAAGTTTCTTCTCCACCAACCTCAAAGTTTCTTCTCCTTTGCTTGGCTTTTCCACCCTTGCTCTCCCATCTTGTGCTCCTACCCTCCCTCCCTCCCTCCCTTTCCCATCTCTGCCAAGGCCGGGGCCACTCGGTGGTTGACGAGCGTAGCTCAAGGATTAGAGTGTGATGCCCATCTGCTCCGCATGCGACCTCTTCGTTGCTTGTGTTTCCTGCGTCCCAGACCATGCCTCCTTCGTCTGCCGCCGTGCGCCGCCGCAGAGAGGAGATCCTTCTCCTACAGGCCCACCGAAGGAGAAGAAACTTTGAGATTGGTGTATGAGTATATCGTTTTGGGGACTTCTACGCCATTACAGTACCAATGGTGGCCTCAATGATGGAATGCTGCTTTTGGAGGAGAAGGGGAAAAATAATCTAGAGTTGCTTTAGAATTGATGAGTGACATGTGGCATAATTTGGGAGAGGACCTTCCCATAGATATTTTTTCCTGAGTCCAGTACCACCTGTAGGCGGAGAACAGAGGAGCGAGCAACGCATCAAGGAGCCGAGGAGACAACAAGACATATGCACTAAGTCCTTACATATCCCAACCAAAGCTCAAACCGGACTAATCGGCAGCATGGGCCCATCTCACACATTATTTGGTGGGCCCCAAAGACGATAGATAAAGCCTATACCTATCCAAATGGGTCGTGCCTGTCGGGGCAGCCCGAAGCATGACAGTTGTGGCCTGGCCCAGGAACGACACGATCCGACACCTAAACGGGTCATGCCAGCTTGACTCAATGTACCGTGTCATACTTGGGTCGTGACCTGGGCTAGCGGGTTGGCCTGGCCCGACGCACAATATCGTGCCAGGCACAGTCCATTTGGTCATCCTTCTTCTTTGCTTCCACCCAAGCCAGGCGGTCACCTCCTCGTAGCGCGGTGCCACGTGCAACCCCCACTCCACTGCCAGCCTCCCTCGCATCGACACATGCCACATTGATGTGCGTGTCGGTGATGAACATGTCGAGCGGAGTGCAGCCGTGCGGCGAGCGGCTCCCGTGACGGAGAACACAACGTGCGGCAGCGGAGGTTGCCACGGTAATGGTGGAGGAGACGACACACAGCTCCACGACGGGAGACGGTGGTAGATGGGGGAACAAGTGAATCACCCATTTTTCTAGATGGGCAAAATGGGCTGATCTTGACCTATCGGGATAACCGTGCCCGGACCGGCACAACACGCCTATGAGTTCAGTGCGTTATATCTAGGTTAGCCGCCGAGCACATGGACATGCACACAATCCATTTTGTTGAGGAACAGTCGTTGGTGAGTCCAGTCCGAACGATTACCTCATAGACAAACATAGAATCACATCAAATAATGTAAGAACACAAGAACAGAACAGTAGATTGAACACAGAGATGTGGGGGACTTCTTGCTTCTCTTTATTGCTTTTTAAACGATCAACCTTTTATATTGAATAGTACCCCCCTATTTATAGGCTAGAGACCCTGCTAGTGTTTTGGATAGGACGCCCACACATGGGTCGGCTGCCGAGCCAAGTCCATGGTTTCCCAACACTCCCCCTTGGGCACCTATCTTCACATGTTCATGTATCGTCAAAACTCCATAAAAAACCCAGTAGGAAAAATTTGGAAAAAGAGTACATGACACACGTTCTTCTGCATTATATGAATTGCCTCGTTAAAAATCTTAGCCGAAAAACTTCAGGAAAAATCGGCAAGAGAAAAAGAGTACAATCCACCCAATTTCATTTAATCTCCAGTATTCATTATTTGGATACTCGATCTTCGTGATCAAGTCTCAATAATGAGTTCGTGAAGATTCTACTCTTGAATCCTGCACTTCTCTAAGTCTCATCATTCCAATTTCACGTATGCATCCTTCAAAACTAGACGCCGGAAGTGACTTAGTGAATAATTCTCTAAGATTTTCACATGACTTAGTATGCAATACTTTAATTACGTTCATCTTTTACAATTCATGAGCATAGAAGAATTTGGAGTTGATAAGCTTTGTGATACGACGCCTCACATAACTCATCTGCACTTGTACAACACAAGCTGCATTATCTTCATAAATAATAGTGGGGGTTTATATGGTATTCAATCCACATAACTGCTGGATGTGGTGAATCATTCGCCGAAGCCAAGCACATTCTTGTGAGGCCTCGTATAGTGCTATGATTCCCGAGTGGTTTGTCGAAGTCGATACAAGACTTTGCTTAGATGATTTCTATGGAATGGCAGTTCCACCACATAGGAATACATAGCATGTTTGCAACTTAGTTGTTTGTGGGTCCGACAGGTACTCGACATCTGCATAGCCAGTAATGGTAAGGTCTTGGTTCTTTCTGTAGAATAGACCAAGATCTCTACTTCCTTGGAGGTATCGAAAGATGTCCTTCATTCTCTGCCAATGCCTTTTGGTAGGTTCTGCACTATACCTTGCTAATAAGTTCACGACAAATGCAATGTCCGATCTAGTACAGTTTGCTAAATACATGAGTGCTCCTACTGCACTCGAGTATGGGAATTCCGGTCCCAGGACTTCCTCTCCATCTTCTTTAGGTCTGTACAAATCCTTTGTCTTGCTACAAGGACCTTCCGACCATTAACATTTTCGAATGATAAGCATTTTCAAAACTAAATATTTCTAACACCTTCTGAGTGTAGGTTGACTGGTGTACTAAAATCCTTTCAGGGGTATGCTCGAGCTTCAATCCTAGGCAATATTTGGTTTTACCCAAATCTTTCATTTCGAACTCCAACTCCAAGTAAGAGCTTGCTCCCTTAATTTCTTCTAAGGTTCCGATGATATTCAGATTATCTTCATAAATTGAGATTATACCAAATCCATCATGGGATCGACGTATAAATACACAAGGATAATTCTCATTGTTCATGTAGCCTTTCTTGAGATTATACCAATAACTTTCTGAGTTTCACACTATACAGATTTCTATTTGCTTTGTCTTGTTTTGAGACAGGGATACATTCATGTATCTTCATATAAATATCTGAATCTAAGTTTCTATAAAGGTATGCAGTTACAACATCCATAAATTTTATTTCTAATTTCAAGTTTATTGTCATTGAGATTAAATATCTAAAGGTTGGTTCCGCCCATGACCGGGGAATAGGTTTCTTCAAAATCATCTCCTGGACGTTCAGTGAAAACTTGTGCAACGAGCCTTACTTTATGTCTTACAACTTCATTGTTTTTATTTATCTTTCAAACAAATATCCACTTATTCCCTACGGAGTGCATATGGGGAGGCGTGCGGCTTACAGGCCCAAACACCTCTCTTTTATTCAGAGATAATAATTCTGCCTCTATTGCCTTCTTCCAATCTTCCCAATCTGATCTTTTCTTACATTCAACTAGTGATGCAGGCGCTAAATCAAGATCAATGATCGTGACAATTTTTTTGCAAAATAAATATCGACATTGGCTGTTGTTCTATTCATAGATTCTCCCGTGGTCACATAATTTATAGATATTTCTTCATGTGGTGATTCTTCTAATGTTTTTACTTGCTCACCGCTGGTTCCAATTGTGGGGGCAAGTATCTTTAGTTTTTCAGCTCCGATGTGTGCGCACACATCCATGTTGATGTCTCCCTTCATAGGGATGTTAAAATCCGGTATGCCTTTTCTGAAGGTTCCATACTAGTGCTAGGTCTCAACTGGCCCCCCTTCTGGTTCTGGGGAACTTCGGTGATCAGTTGTGTCAACTCCTTATCCTATTTCACCAGGCATCCCTGGTTACTTCGGATTGAAGGTGCCAGAGTTCTCGTCCTTTCTGAGGCCTTGGGATGGGATTAGGAATACCTTCATCGGTATTTCAACCCTCTAATGTGCATTGCGTACAGGCATATGCGACTTGGTCACGCTCTTCAAACCACTAAAGTGGTTCGGCAGTTGATTCGCTAATGCTTGTAAATCAATTATCTTCTGGACTTCAATTATCTTTTGGACTTCAATTATCTTCTAGACTTCTCTATTTGCTTCACTAGTGCGCGGGTTATGTGCATGGATTTCTATTATCTTCTGGACCTCAATTATCTTCTGGACTTCTCTATTTCTCGATATTTTTCATCAAGGGGTTGATTTCCTCCCCGTAATGATGGAAAACTATTCTCATCAAATATGCTATCAGCGAAGCGAGTTGTATGAAAATATCCTGTTATGGGGTCCAAATACCTAATTATGGATGTTGTCTCATAACCAACATATATTCCAGACTTTTGGAGAGGGCACATCGCAGTTCACTGCGATGGTGGTATAGGTACATAAAACCTTGCAACCAAATCCGCGAAGATGAGAAATTTTTGGTGCTGACCCTTGCGCTAGTTGCATAGGTGAATGGATGTTATATGCCGGTGGTCTAAAGTTGATGAGAGTTGTTGCGTGTAGGACTGCTTGTCCCCAACATGTAGTTGGTAAATTATATTTCTGCAAAAGTCTGCTAATGCATTCTGGGTGTGGACGTGCGATATGGAATGCTCAACTTTAATTCTCATTTCCATTCAATAATCATCAAATGTCTTTGAAGTAAATTCTCCGGTGTTGTCCATTCTGATGGACTTCACATGACGATCTGGGAAATTATTTTCAATTTTAATTGTCTGCGAGACCAGCTTTGCAAAAGCATAGTTTCTCATAGACAATAAACACGCGTGCGACCATTTCGATGAAGCATCGATGAGCGCCATAAAATTCCTAATTGATCTTAACAGGGGCTGTATAAGACCGCAAATGTTTCCCTGGATATGGTCCAGGAATGCAGTGATTTTATCCTCACTTTCAGAGCAGAAGGTCTTGCAATTAATTTCCCGGTGGCACATGCAGGGCACACAAAATCTTTCTGATTTGTGAAATTCTTTACATTGATATTATATCCATGTGAATTGTTAGTTATATTTATCATTATCCTAAGACCTATGAAACATAATCTATCATGCCAGAGATAAAAAAGTTCAGAGCTTCTAAATACAGTTTTTAGAGCAGTATAGGATACATGTGTCTTAATATTAGTGTAGTATAGCCCTATTTCATATGAAGGAAGTCATTCTAATACCTTTTTTTTCACTTTCCGCACACTTTGTAATGAGTAAGTATTCCTTACCATACTCTTCAGTCTCAACGTGGAAACCGTTAGTGCGAATATCCTTGAGAGTTCTAGTCGATTCTGAGTAAAACAAGACTTCTTCAATGATCAAAGTTGTGCCTATTGGGAGTATAATTGTGGCCTTTCCTGAGCCTATTATACAAGTATCGCTGCCCGCGATTGTCGTAAGACTACCAGCATTCTTGCTGATCGGCTGAAAAAATTCCGTCTATCTCAAGGTGGTATTCATTGTGCCACTATTCGCTAAGCACACATACTCCATAGGGAGCCACACGTGTGCTGATACTTCAAATACAGAATATAACTTGCTATTATAAATATAGAAACAATAAGCCTTGCATGATTCATCATAAGAATTTTAATGCTTGCTCTCCTAGAGCTTACAACCATTATTCAAAGTTCCATCACAAATCACAAACTGCAAGTGACTGTAAAAAGATCTAAGTGCAATGCGTGCACTAGATCGAATCAACGAAGTATGTAGAAACTTTTGCCTGAATCTGCTTCATGGCGATCTTCTCCTCTTGGGCAACTACGGCTGCGGCCGCTGCGATTTCCAAAGGAGGGGTGATGGGGGCTGCTACTAGGTTGTCCACATCCATGAGTGCAGCTAATGGATGTGGATCCTCTGTACCTACAATGGCGAGGTGTGCCTCATGCTGTTCTTTGCCCTTCTTCTTAGACTGAAAGCATTAATAATGTGCGACCCACGGCCTTTCCCTTATTGCCCCTCTCCTTCGTGAGAGGCTTCCTCACCTTGTAGCTGCTAGCATTGGCTTCATGGCCAACATTGCCACTAGATGGCTATGAGATGAAGTTCTTCCTCAGGACATCATCTTGAGCTTCCACAACTTGCATGATGTTAATTAATTCGGTATACTCCTGTTAGCCGTCTTGACGATAGTTGCGTGCGGATTGCACCGCATTCAGGTAAAAGGTAGAGAGAGTCTTCTCAATCTTCTTCTCATCCGTGATTACCTTACTACAGAGACAAATTCTGGCCATGTTGTGCCAGCTTTTCGAACTCCTGGTTCGTCATGTCAGTCATCTACATTTTTATGCAAAGACTTCATAGGGTTACTACTGGTAATTTGTGTAAAATAGTTGCAAAATTATCATAATGTTCTTCGAACTCCCAATTCGTGATCCCATATTTTTCTATGTATTTTTCATGATTTACTGCTATTTTCAGTGATTAAAAGTAATATAAACAATCATAGATAATCAAAACAGTAAATACAATACATAAATTGCATAGAACTAATAATAACAAAGTTAAACATGCTTCAAATGCTCAAAACGATTCAAAATTTGAATTCCCGAGGCCCTTTTCTGCTCGAATATGAATTTTCAGGGGCTAAACTGCTAAATTTCAATTCTGAGAAATTTTCTCGCAATTTTCAATTTTTGAGCAGCTATTTTGTAAGAATTTTTTTTCAAAATATTTCCTCATAATTTTCAGAACTTCGAGGATTTATTTGTAATTTTTTAGTTCTGAGAAAAAATTTGTGTAGTTTCAGAAAAAACCCAAGGGCCTTTTTGCAAAAATTGGAATTTTCTTTTCTTTTCCTTTTTTCTTTCTTTCTGGGAATTCGACCGGGCCCCTTCGGCCTTTTCTGATTTTGGGTTGCGCCTCGCCGGCCCATTTGATGCACCACAAATGCTAGGCGCTAGGATTCCCCCTAGCGCCACAACGGAGTGGCGGCGGCTGTTCCTCGTGTGTGCGACGACAGGCGCAGAGGGCACGCGTCGCACAGAGGGCACGCGGTGCTAGCGAGGGGCTCCCGCGTGGGGGCGGCCATAGGGCGCCAAAAGGCCCGTGCAGGGTATCGGCGACGCGGTGGTTCTGAGCACAAGACGCAGCCGTCGTGGCGCGGGGCAGCTGCTTCGAGCAACAATGGTTGACCAACCGCGATGGGTGGCGGCGCGCAGCAGCGCAAAGCGCATGGACCCGGTCGCGGTTGAAAGATCTAGACCGCCATTATGAGTTAATGGATTGTTTTGGTGATTAATGACAAATCCAAATATGAGACTAACTCTTTATCTTGTAATATCTTGTGTAGTCTCATTTGGATATAAAGGTGAAATTCAATGAGGTATGCAATCGACATCTTAATCTTATATATTGTTGCATTCTCGAATCCAAAATATAGGTTGAACTCAACCATAAGTTAAACTTGAATATGTGCATATGTTCTTATTACACATTTGTGTATGCACACATTTAGGGGAGTTCACTCTATATTTTGTGGTTTCATAAGTATTGATCCATATTCCATTCTCCTCACATATTAAGGATCATTACTTTGAAACAAACTTTGAGTATATAAAACTTGTGTAGTTCATATATACTCATATTGCTTTATATTCAATTATTTGCAATTGTGTTGTGGGACTAATGTGTGTGCTAAGATGTGTTCAAGGCTTAGTCCTGAGTCCGAATGAAGACATGAAAAGGAAATGCAAAGATGGTAAAAGATCAACTTAGGATCATGCATTCTCTTTTGGTTTGGTTTCAAAAGCAAAATCTCTTTCTCTCAGGCACAATCGGAAGTTCCGGCGTTATACTAGCGGAAGTTCCGACATCTGATGATCCGAAAATGCGCGCTTGATTTTTCCAGAGCATCCGGTTTGGGACTTAGCCGATTTTCGAGTGCGGAAGTTCCGCAATGATAAGAGCGAAGTTCCGACATCTGATGGTCCAAAAATGCGCGTTTGATTTTTCCGAGAGTACCCTTTTAGGACTTAGCCATTTTCGCAAGTGCGGTAGTTCCGCAATGAAATGAGCGAACTTCCGATAATCGGAACTACCGCATGATAGTTATGCGGTAGTACCGCACCTTCTACAATAGTTTGTTTAGAAGCATTTGTTGCATGTATATCTTGATAATTATTGTTAATCATTGTGGGACTAACATTTTCATGAGTTGGATGAATAGGCTATGTTCTAGGGTGACGAAGACTTTGGATGACATCATGAGTTGATCGTCATCAAGTCAAGGTTCAAGAAGAGGATGTATCGTGTGTTGATGCATAACAAGATCTCAAGAAGGAGATGATCATGAGTTGATCGTCAAGTCAAGAGAAGACCCATCATGTGTTGATGGAGGTCATAAAGGATGCATCATGGGTTGATGCATGTCAAGACGATGACCCGGACTTGAAGTGAAGATGTGCGTCATCAAGCTTCAAGAAGATGCTCATGGCAAAGGTATGACTAGCTAGGGCTAAGGATGTGTTCCTAGTCTTTTACCGGTCTTGGTGTTTGGTTGGAAGACCGGATTGCTAGTATAGGTTGCCGTACTATTAAGAGGGGTCTTGTCTAGTAGCTTGAGTCTCATCATGTGTTGATAGCTCAATCTTGCTTGCTCTAGCTCTACATGGCATGATGCTATTATTTGCGAATGTGTTTTGCAAATAGTTGAGGCTTATGCAGTTAATCCTTGTAGCATGTGACTATGCTTTTGCGAATGTGTTTTGCAAATGGTTGAAGTCCATGTACCTACACCTTGTGGCATGATCTAAGTTTGCAAATGTGTTTTGCAAATCGTTGGGATTCATGCATTTCCCCTTGGCATGGTCTAAGATTGCTTATTGCTATTTATTTGGACTTAGATCATGATAGTGGCTCTTTGAGTTGTGCTTTTGATTTGATCAAATGTGTTTGAGATCAATCAAATAGGTGGGTTGTGTAGCCCTCTGAATAAGCTTTCCATAGAGTCCGAGATCACTCAATTCCGACATCGGAGTCAAAAGTTATGACATTTTACCGAGTATCGCCTGCTGAAATTGGGCTGCGGAAGTTCCGATTTTTGTCTCGCGGAACTTCCGATATTATCGGAAGTTCCGATATTTGTATCTTCGGAACTTCCGCACCAAAAGTTTTAACGGCTAGTTTTTGAGCCGTTATGCACCAGACGCCCATGAACAGAGAAAACGGTAGTTCCGCATATTAGTTGGCGGAACTTCCGATTTCCGATTTTTCTCGCAACTTTGCCTCCAACGGCTAGTTTTTGTGTGTGGGCTATATATAGCCACCTTGGCGGTTGGGAGAGGTTGTCGGTGCCCATATTCATTCTATTGAGCTAAGAGCAAGCCTCTCATCTCTTTTGTGCATGTGTTGCACTTAGTGAGTGTTGAGAGCAAACCCTAAGTGCATGTGTTGCCTTAGGTAGTGGATTGAGTATCCACTTGAGCGCTGACACTTGATTAGTTCAAGTGATCGTTGAGACTTGTTTCTCTTGGTGTTTGCCGACACCTAGACGGCGTGGAGGCGCCGTGCCGGTGATCTTCTCAAGAAGCTTGTGAGAAGGCCCGGCGTGTTGTGAGTGGTTTGGTGCTCGCCATCTCCTGGAGTGGAGGAAGAGCAACCATAGTGGAGCGAGGTGTTGGTTCGGTTTGGAACCGGTCCAAGTGTTGGACTTACTCTGAGGTGTGTGCTCATTTGAGGAGCCGGTCCAACGTGGTTGGGCTTACCTCAACGTGGATTAGGGAGACCGCAAGTCTCCTAACACCACGGTAAAACATAAGTGTGTCCATCTTGTTTTTATCTTGTGCTTTACTTTGAGCAATTTACATTCTTGCTTTAATTGCTTATATATCATTGTATGATTGCTCTCTTGTATTGTCGGTGCACTTAGTTGAGCCTAGTTGATTTAGGTTTTAATTGTGCAAAACCAATTCGCTATTAGCTTCGCATTTATATATTGGTTTAGCCCGATAGATTTTTAAAACCGCCTATTCACCCCTCTAGTCGGCCACCTCGATCTTACAAGTGGTATCAGAGCTTGGTCTCTCATTTATTAGACTTAACCGTCTAGAGAGTAAAGGATGGCAACTAGAGATTTAGTGCACCTAGGTGAAGCACCTCTATTTGATGGCACAAATTATGCTCATTGGAAAATCCGCATGTCTTGTTATTTTAGGCCATGAGTCCAAAAATATGGCGGATTGTAGATGTTGGCTTTTCTCCTCCATTGGATCATCTTGCTCCAACAATTGAGGAAGAGAAAGCTTACATCTCGACGCCAAGCAATTAACGGTTTATTTAGTGCTTTGAGTGTAGAGATGTTTGATGAAGTGTGCAATCTTGAGAGCGCTCATGCTATGTGGACATATTTTCAAGATAAATATGAAATGTCCACACCTACTAGTGATGATTGCACACAGGAGTGGACATCTAAGAAGAATGTTCAACCTCTAGCTCCGATAATGATGAGTCCACAACTCCTCCACATCAACTCAATGCTTCATGGCTAAAGGTAATGATGAGGTAAACGAAAATGAAGAACCCACCTATGATGAGTTGATGGAAATGTTAGAAGACTTAAATGAATATCTTGGCAAGGAGAAGTCAAAATTCAAAGTCTTGAAGAAAGAATTTCTTTCTCTCAAGGATTCTTATGAAGAGCTAAAAGAAGCTCATGAGACTCTCCTTCTCAAGGATCTTAATAAGTCCAAGGTGGATATAGGCATTACATGCAAGTTATTAGATGATATGCCATGCATAGTTCCTACATCTTGCATTTCATCTAAAGTTAGCATATCCACCTCTTGTGATGATTTAATTGATATGCCTTGTTGCTCTAAAATGGATACTCCTATTTCCTCGATATCTTGCAAGACTAACATTGTAGAGGAAAACAAAGAGCTCAAGGCCCAAGTCAACAAATTAAAGAATGACTTGGAAAGAGGCCTAAAAGGGAAGGCCACTTGACGATATATTGAGCAAGCAAAGACGCTTGCAAGATAAGAGTGGAATCGGCTTCACTCCTAAGAAAAAGGAGAATAGCAAGACAAGGCACAATGCAAGACACACGAAGAATGTCAAGTGCCATGGATGCAATGGAAAGGGCCACTTCATCTCCGTGTGCCTAAACAAAGTGAATGACAAGAAATTGTCATCAAAGAAGAGGCAAACCGGCAAGGAGCAAGTAAAGAAGGTAAAAGATTAATACAAACTTGAACTTGCTACAATTGCCGGAAAAAGGGACATATGAGTAAGGATTGTCCCAAAGGTATCACTCCTAAGCCCATTATTTATAATGATCATTATTTGCTTAGGAAGGATATTAATGGCAATGTGTTTGCTAGGAATGTTAGTTCTCCTAAAACCTTTGTGAGGGCCATTTGGGTGCCCAAATCTATTGTGACTAACATTCGTGGACCCAACCAAGTATTGGGTACCAAAGTACGCTTAAATGCTTAATAGGTACTTGGAGAGGCATTGGAGGCTTGGCTTATTCATATAAAGATGGATTCCATCATATATCAAATTGGAGCCAAGTTTGAGGATAATCGTTTCACATCGAGAACCAATGCCATCTCGGTAACAAGTATTTACATTGAAATATCTAGCCCCTTTATGCCTTGTGTAGGTTGCATTTCATGAAAATCTTATTAAAAGGGTGCTCTTGCTCTATGTTCATAATGTTGTTATTAATATTTTGAGCAAGTTGGAAGTGACACATTAAGGGGGAGTGCTAAATCATAGCCATGTATATCACATCCCTAAATGTGCCCAAATAAATTAAGTGCTAGTATTGCTTTTCAAAAATAAGCCTTTTAGCCAAAAGTCAAAAATTTGATAACTATTAGTAAATCTTTGAAAAACTAGTTGCAAAATGTATACAAATCATTTCAAATGTTTTCCAAAGGTTATGGCTCAAGAAAAACCTATTTTAAAAGAAAATGAGATTCTAGCCAAAAATTCTAGATCATAGTATCTTGTTTTGACCAAAACTAGATTTTTGTGTAAAATCTTTTCTAAAACGAATTTGAAAATCTTGCCAAAAGCAAAATCCTAGAGTTGGTCATTCTAAACATTTTTGGTATTCAAATGATTTCCAAAAGACCAACCTAGCAAAAGTTATTTGATTTCGAAACTCATCCAAAAACATACTTTGACCAAAAAGGTCACTTTCTAGCACTTAAGTGAGTTTGGCCATATGAACCAAAATTCTTCACATGAATATGTTCATAATGGTATTTATAACTCATTCATAAAATTGAATGCTTTAAAATCAACCAAATGCTCGTTTTGGTTTGTTTTGAAAAATTTCTTGAAAATAAAGCTTCATTTGCAAAATCAAAGCTCAATTTATAAAAACTATTTTAAATTTTATTTTTATGGGCTATATAAGTTGGAAATACTCCAAAGATGTTTATTTGATTGATTGTGCAAAGATTTGGAGTAAAATACAACAATTCCTTCTTTTCTTCAAATCCCAAGATCAATCCTTGAAGTGTCAGATAATCGAACTTCCTAAGACTCCAAAGCGAACTTCGATTTCTAACTTCCGCACATTAGTTGGCGGAACTTCCGATTGTTCTGACAAGTCAGCTATTTGATTCCATTCAAATTCTGAACCTTCTTTGGCTGCTTCCTGTGGTCATTCTTTGGCTGCTTCCTGTGGTCAAGTTGATCCTTGATATCCTTGCTAGCTACCCACCACTCAAATACAATTGCATCTCTCAAGTGGTATTATTTCCAAGTGGTAGCTCCTTTTGATCATCTTGATCTCGGCATGAGATTTATCTTTCAAGTGATATCATTTTATTCGTTAAAATGATGTCCTCTTTTCATCCTCGCGATCAAAATCTTCTCTTATCTAAAGCTTTCTCCGTTTTGTGGTATGTGTTACAAGTGGTATCTTTTCAAATTGAAGATAAGAGAAATAAGATTCATGCATACAAGTGATATCAAGTATCTACAAATGGAATCAATTACTCTTGGTATCAAGTGCTTTTTACAAGTGGTATCAAGTTTCTACAAATGGAATTAATTATCCTTGATATCATTCTCTCTTACAAGATGGAAGATAATCCTTTGTGTGTCAAAGGAGAAGATGACAAGGAAACAAGAAAATCATTTGTATGTCAAATGAGAAGAAATAAATGCCAAAAGGAACCCTTTATGTAAGGGGGAGTTTTTCTTTGTGAAAAATCTCTTAAAAGATTTTGGGTTTCTTAAAATTTTGTGTAATTTGAGAAAACTATCTTATTTGCCCAAAATGATTTATTAGATCTTGTGAATGAATGTGTTTCATTCTCATTTGCTTCATTTGGTATTCTTGGAGTGACATTATAAATCATATGCAAGATTAGCTTTTCAAAATCAAACCTTCCATTCGAAAGTCCAAATATTTTTTTACAAGTGGCTTTTTGCTCAAAACGGTCAATCTTGTGAAAAACTATACAAAAGTATTTAAAAATGTATTTCAAATGTTTTCAAATGCTTTTGAAGTAAAAATTCCTCTTTTAGAAAACAAATAGCAAATTTGGCCTCAAAAGGATCTTATATGATCTTGATTTTGAATTAAATGACATATTTCCTTAAAACAAAATCTATTGAGTTTTTGGAAAAGTTTTCAATACCAAACTCATAGGGTTGGTCATCTCAAACATTTCTCAAGTTCAACGTTTTTACAAAAGACCAACCGTTGAAAAGCTATACTTATTTGAAACTCACCGAAAAACTTGCTTTGACCCAAAATAACATATTCTTGCATATAGTGAGTTTTGCTATTTGAGCTGGATTTCTTTGTGTATCTTGGCTTGAAATAGAATTTCTAACTCATATAAATCCAAGAAAGTGAAAATCTCCATGAAACCCAAATTAGCTTGCATTTTGGATCTTAAAGGCAAAATTGCTCTATTTATATACCTTCAATGCGCATTTTGCCATATCTTTTGAAAGAAAAGTCTTTTTTCAAAAATTCTTGATGGAAAACACTCTAAATAGTCCAAAGTTAAAATCTGGAACTTTTCAAAGAATTTGGACTTCATTTGTAAAAGTATTGACTTTTCTTCTCTTTAAACTAAAATCTTACCCTCAAAGCTTAAATTGGCATATCTTTTGATTGGAGACTCCTTTTTCGAAAATTCTTCTTGGATAAGTTTCTCAGGAGTCTAAAGTTTATTTCTGCCAAATTTGAAGGTATTTCTACTTGAATTGAAAAAGTTTTGACTTTTTCTCTCTTTGCTCAAAAGCAGAAATTTCAGATTTGTGCATGGTTTTGAACAGATTTGTGAATTTTGTATCTTTAAATGGGTTCAGAATTAGAGGAAGCTATAATAATGAAATTTGATCCTCTATAGTGGTTATATGTTGACAAAATTTCTCAAATTTATTGGAACCATTTTACCCATTTTCCCAGCTGTCTTTTGAGGCTCAAATGAATTGTCAAAATCTGAAAATCCTGAATTTTTCAGTTTTATGAAACTTTGTGATTTTCATATCTTTAAATTGGTTGATATTTGGTTAAGCCTCCCAAAATGAAAATTGTGTGTATATGCCAGCACTAGCTCCATGATTAATTTCACATTTTTCTGAGCTTGTTTCCATATATTTTCAGTATTGGCCATCTTTGATCTTCTCGTTTTGGAATTTGAAAATGTTCTTGAGAAGACTTCAAAGAAGGAGATTATTTGAATGTATTTCAAATATCATTTCAAGTCGTATCATTTCAAGTGGTTCTCAATATTCTGATTTAAAAGGGGAAAATGTTATGATCAATAGGTTTATAACCTATCTTTGTTTCTCCTCTCATATCTTGAGAACAAAATCTCCTTTGGTCATATAAGTTCAATTCATACTTTTTGTGACCAACCTCGATATTTGCAAGTGGTATCGATTTGCAAACCTCCCTTTGTGTCCTTTTTAGTGATTAATGCCAAAAGGGGGAGAATGTTTATATTATCAATACTCTTCCATTTGGATGTTTCATTTGTTTAAAATGCCAAAAGAGGGAGAATTGCCAAAAAGGGAGAGAATGCATTAAATGTATAGTATATCATTCTCATATGCATAATGATTGACGTTTTAAAATTTCACCTTATGGCATGCATAGACATAGTTCATTAACTTAAATTCTCTCGTTATGTCTATTTATATCCAAATGTTGTTATTGAAAATGGATTTGTCATCAATCACCAAAAAGGGGAGATTGAAAGATCTAGACCGCCATTATGAGTTAATGGATTGTTTTGGTGATTAATGACAAATCCAAATATGAGACTAACTCTTTTATCTTGTAATATCTTGTGTAGTCTCATTTGGATATAAAGGTGAAATTCAATGAGGTATGCAATCGACATCTTAATCTTATATATTGTTGCATTCCTCGAATCCAAAATATAGGTTGAACTCAACCATAAGTTAAACTTGAATATGTGCATATGTTCTTATTACACATTTGTGTATGCACACATTTAGGGGGAGTTCACTCTATATTTTGTGGTTTCATAAGTATTGATCCATATTCCATTCTCCTCACATATTAAGGATCATTACTTTGAAACAAATCCTTTGAGTATATAAAACTTGTGTAGTTCATATATACTCATATTGCTTTATATTCAATTATTTGTAATTGTGTTGTGGGACTAATGTGTGTGCTAAGATGTGTTCAAGGCTTAGTCCCGGAGTCTGAATGAAGACATGAAAAGGAAATGCAAAGATGGTAAAAGATCAACTTAGGATCATGCATTCTCTTTTGGTTTGGTTTCAAAAGCAAAATCTCTTTCTCTGGCACAATCGGAAGTTCCTGTTATACTAGCGGAAGTTCCGATTATCGATGATCCGAAAATGCGCGCTTGATTTTTCCAGAGAGCATCCGGTTTGGACTTAGCCGATTTCTCGAGGTGCGAAGTTCCGCAATGATAAGAGCGGAAGTTCCGATTATCGGATGGTCCAAAAATGCGCGGTTTGATTTTTCCGAGAGTACCCTTTTAGGACTTAGCCATTTTCGCAAGTGCGTAGTTCCGCAATGAAATGAGCGGAACTTCCGATAATCGAACTACCGCATGATAGTTGATGGTAGTACCGCACCTTCTACAATAGTTTGTTTAGAAGCATTTGTTGCATGTATATCTTGATAATTATTGTTAATCATTGTGGGACTAACATTTTCATGAGTTGGATGAATAGGCTATGTTCTAGGGTGACGAAGACTTTGGATGACATCATGAGTTGATCGTCATCAAGTCAAGGTTCAAGAAGAGGATGTATCGTGTGTTGATGCATAACAAGATCTCGAAGAAGGAGATGATCATGAGTTGATCGTCAAGTCAAGAGAAGACCCATCATGTGTTGATGGAGGTCAAGTAAAGGATGCATCATGGGTTGATGCATGTCAAGACGATGACCGGACTTGAAGTGAAGATGTGCGCCATCAAGCTTCAAGAAGATGCTCATGGCAAAGGTATGACTAGCTAGGGCTAAGGATGTGTTCCTAGTCTTTTACCGGTCTTGGTGTTTGGTTGGAAGACCGGATTGCTAGTATAGGTTGCCGTACTATTAAGAGGGGTCTTGTCTAGTAGCTTGAGTCTCATCATGTGTTGATAGCTCAATCTTGCTTGCTCTAGCTCTACATGGCATGATGCTATTATTTGCGAATGTGTTTTGCAAATAGTTGAGGCTTATGCAGTTAATCCTTGTAGCATGTGACTATGCTTTTGCGAATGTGTTTTGCAAATAGTTGAAGTCCATGTACCTACACCTTGTGGCATGATCTAAGTTTGCAAATGTGTTTTGCAAATCGTTGGGATTCATGCATTTCCTTGGCATGGTCTAAGATTGCTTATTGCTATTTATTTGGACTTAGATCATGATAGTGGCTCTTTGAGTTGTGCTTTTGATTTGATCAAATGTGTTTGAGATCAATCAAATAGGTGGGTTGTGTAGCCCTCTGAATAAGCTTTCCATAGAGTCCGAGATCACTCAATTCGACATCGGAGGTCAAAGTTATGACATTTTTACCGAGTATCGTCTTATGCTGAAATTGGGCTGCGGAAGTTCCGATATTTGTACTGCGGAACTTCCGCACCAAAAGTTTTAACGGCTAGTTTTTGAGCCGTTATGCACCAGACTGCCCATGAACAGTGAAAGCGGTAGTTCCGCATATTAGTTGGCGGAACTTCCGATTTCTCTGATTTTTCTGCAACTTTGCCTCCAACGGCTAGTTTTTGTGTGTGGGCTATATATAGCCACCTTGGCCGGTTGGGAGAGGTTGCTGGTGCCCATATTCATTCTATTGAGCTAAGAGCAAGCCTCTCATCTCTTTTGTGCATGTGTTGCACTTAGTGAGTGTTGAGAGCAAACCCTAAGTGCATGTGTTGCCTTAGGTAGTGGATTGAGTATCCACTTGAGCGCTGACACTTGATTAGTTCAAGTGATCGTTGAGACTTGTTTCTCTTGGTGTTTGCCGACACCTAGACGCGTGGAGGCGTCGTGTCTGTGATCTTCTCAAGAAGCTTGTGAGAAGGCCCGACGTGTTGTGAGTGGTTTGGTGCTCGCCATCTCCGGAGTGGAGGAAGAGCAACCATAGTGGAGCGAGGTGTTGGTTCGGTTTGGAACCGGTCCAAGTGTTGGACTTACCTCGGAGGTGTGTGCTCATTTGAGGAGCCGGTCCAACGTGGTTGGGCTTACCTCAACGTGGATTAGGGAGACCAAGCAAGTCTCCAACACCACGGTAAAACATAAGTGTGTCCATCTTGTTTTTATCTTGTGCTTTACTTTGAGCAATTTACATTCTTGCTTTAATTGCTTATATATCATTGTATGATTGCTCTCTTGTATTGTCGGTGCACTTAGTTGAGCCTAGTTGATTTAGGTTTTAATTGTGCAAAACCAATTCGCTATTAGCTTCCGCATTTATATATTGGTTTAGCCCGATAGATTTTTAAAACCGCCTATTCACCCCCCTCTAGTCGGCCACCTCGATCTTACAGCGGTGGCAGCGCTACGATCGCCACAGTGGAGGGGTGGCGCAGTAGCACGGCTTCGAGCCGACACCGCAGGCACAAACGACGTGCGGTGGTCGGGGCGCCAGTGCGGAGCACGGTTGACCGTGTGGCGCGTAGGCGACTTCGGGCCACCAGTGTTTCACGGTGCGGTTGTGGCCTTCCACAGCGCGGTTGCGACCTTCCATGGCCTGACAGAGGTGCACAAGGCACAAGGTGGCTGGTGCGGCGCGAGGTGGCCACATGCAGGCACAAGCATGACGCGTCGTGTAATGGCACGCCGCGGGGTTAGAAGCGCGCGGCGGCTGGCGCGCGCGTCTGTGATAGGGTCGGTACCATTTTTTCTTGTTCTGGCCCCTTTTTTTCCTCTCTTCTGCAGCGTGATGGCGGGGTGGTCTTGGCGAATGGACGGCTTCGATCGGCGGCGGCGCTGCGTTTACGGAGGCCGGTGACATGTCCGTGCAGGGGCCCGTGTGGGGGCGGTGCACATTAGGCATGGGTGCGCGCGGAGCAACCACATGCAGGCGGCGTGCGGGGCGTCACGGTGGGCCGGCGACTGGTCAGCGATAGACCGGTGGTGGCGCTACTGTATAGGGCTGTCGACTGATTTTCTTTTTGTACTGTTCATATAAATTATTGTTCTTTTCAAATTATTGTTCATCCAATGTCGTGCAATCTGCGATCCCTCCTTCGAATTAATCATCCGATCGGTATTGTGCCGGCGACCACAAGTCGTCTCGCGGAGATTAGAGGAAAAATATGCAATCTACAAATTACAGTGCAATCGTCATCTACTCTTTCATACAACCCACCGACCGGCATTGTGCCGACGACTTCAAGTCGACTCGTGGTAGATTAGAGCGAATTTGCACCATACGAAAAACTCTAAAAAGCTAAATTTTGCAGAATTAAAAGCGATCTAGAAAATACGATTCGATCTACGAGTGTCGTGATACAACGGTTACCTTTCGATCCGAGTAGAGTAAGCCTAAAGGTAGGCCGGAGTCGATCGTGCTGATAACGTGTTGAGGAACCATCGCTGGCGAGCCCAATCCGAACGATCAGCTCGTAGACAAACATAGAATCACATCAAATAATACAATAACAGAATAGTAGATTGAACACAAAGATGTAGAAGACTTTTTATTTCTTTTTATCGCTCTTTAAGCCATCATCTTTTATAATAAATAGTACCTCTATTTATAAGCTACAAACTTTACTAAAGTTTTGGATAAAGCATCTTGTATAGACACTGTTGCTGAACCAGACCTATAATTTCCCAGCATATTTAACTTGTGGGCTCCTGCTAGGCCGCCGTGTGGACAGGTCTGAAAGCCCGAGAAAGACGACCGGAGGAGACCGGACGCAGTGATATAGATGCACACACAGGTACAGTGAAATTGGAAGAGGAAAGGAATTTCCCCCAGAAATCAGGGGAAAAAAAATCCGGAGATGCCGAAGACCTCCTCATCGCCTTCCCCCACCGTCTCCCCCATGAATCCCCTCCTCCCCACCCCCGCCTGCTCCTTCCCCAAATCCCCCCACCCGCCGGACCCAAACCCTAGCCCGTGCAGCTACCTCCTCCACGCCGACGCCGACGACGAGGCGCTGATCCAAATCCCGGGCCTGAACCCTAGCCAGGGCTCGACCG
Source organism: Hsuehochloa calcarea (assembly GCA_036346395.1). Classification (NCBI taxonomy): domain Eukaryota; kingdom Viridiplantae; phylum Streptophyta; class Magnoliopsida; order Poales; family Poaceae; genus Hsuehochloa; species Hsuehochloa calcarea. The sequence goes on from CM070597.1 coordinate 38,890,971, forward strand.
CCTCCCCCCTCGCCCTGCCGCCCATCGACCCGACGCCGCACATCTCCTCGCAGTTCTACACCTTCACTGCCGCCTCGCACGCGCTCATGCTGCGGTGCGTCCTCGTGGGCCGCCCCGCTGCCGTCGACGAGGTCCGCGCCGCCTCGTCGTTCTCCGTGCTCGCCTCGTGGCGGGCGGTGTGGAAGGACCGGAACGAGGACACCGCCTACCTCACCGCGTGGAAGCGCATCCAGGACAAGCTCGCCGCGTCGGCTGACGGGCGTTACCTCCACTTCAAGTCCAACACCGCGCAGCGCGTCTCGCACGTCGGTCAGTGGCGGGACATAGTCTCGGAGACGCACGCCGACCCAGACCTGCTCCGCCACCTCGGGCTCAAGGACACCGTCGACCGCATCAAGCAGTCGTGGACCGTGGGGGCCAAATTCTACGGTATTCCGGAGTCATTCGTCCGTGTATGTGTTGCTGCGTGCCCGGTATGTAAGGCTGCACCTGCTGGGCAGCCTGATTCTGCCATCTCATCACCCGGACGAGGGAAGCGCCGCCGCAGGTTTGAATACACCGAGACACTGGATGTGCCTGCGCAAGATGTGCCACGCCGGCTACAGCAGTTGGCTGCCAAGCATAAGGTGGTCCTCTGTATCAGGCAGAAGTATATAAGGTATAAGCCATTCATGGCCGAGGTGAAGGATTATGCGTGCCACCGTGCTGGGGTGCCAACTTCAAGTGGTGGGAATGTTGCATCCTCTTCAGCCAGTGCCCCTGAGGGGAAGAAGGTGCGGGTGCTGAAGCGGGAGCCATACCAGTCAAAGAGGTGCGGTTGTGGGTTCCGTATTCGGGCAATTGTGCCAATATCCAATTATAATGAGAAAGATAAGAGTTTTGTGTACCAGGAGGAGGGCTCTGCAGTGTTCAAGCTTTATGCGGTGCACTCGGGGCATGAGCCAGGGCCGCTTGATGGCAATGCCCGAATTGTTCACAGGTTAGTTGGGCATAAGGGGGGTCTTGAATTTGATCCAGACATTTATGGTGTCAGTGAGGAAGGCGATCCTAACTTTACGATTAAGGGGGATGTAGATGTTGATATTGATGACTCGCATCAGGCAGTATTGCAGCAAGTCCGGGATCTCAGAGCAGAGGTGGTCTTGCTAGAAGGGAAGGTGGCTAAGATTCACCCAGAGTTGTTGGGTTCGCTGTCCAGTGAGCTATCTGAGGTTTTGCACAGGATTAGGAAGTTTAATTTGGATGGCAATGTCTACCAGCCAGAGGAGACATTGATGTTAGGCAATGAGGTCGGGGGATGGGGAGCTGCTGATGTGTCCCACCATTTAGATCATCATGATGGCACTTTCTGCAAGGATGATGAGATGCTTGATGATGATGATACTGATTTTGGCTCAAGCCTTGGGCCTATTGTCTCGTGGGATAGAATGGCCGCAGAGTGCGAGGACAGGAAGATGCTAATGGGTGATAGCCCAAAGTGTGACAAGTGGATGCTGAAGGAGGATGTTGGTGACTTTGATGAAAAGAGTATTCTTAATTGTGGGGATGGCGATGGCGTGGAGGATTCCAAGATTATTAAGCCATTGATGCATGATGAGACCATGGTAACTGACCCAAGTTTGGTAGGTATTCATGTAGAAGGATTCTACCCTGGAGCCAAGTGGTATGATTCGCCGGTAGGTTTGGATTCCAGTGTTGATGCAGGAGATGCCAATTTCAGACATGGACTTGTGTGAGATTTGTGATTCGCCCATGGTACCATGAATGTCTTGTAAATTCTGTATACTAGGAGGTCATCAGCTCACACCAATTTAATGTAGTGTCTGTAGGTGGAGCTTCAATCAAAGTAACCTATCTGCCCTGATATACAGGCTGATTTATCAATTTAACCTTTTTTTCTTATGTATATTGCTTGTGTTGGTTACATGTTTCAAGGCATTAGAACTTTAATTCTGTTCTTGATTAGTTATTTAATCATAGTAATTTGATATTTTGTAGCATGAATTTACTCTCTCTCTCTCTCTCTGTGTGTGTGTGTGTGTGTGTGTGTGTGCGAGCGCGCGCGCACCGCACGGAATTTAACGCAACACTCTTGGCACAGTAACAGGGCAGGTTGTGTTATTACTATGCAAGTTTGCATCCAGTATTAGCTAATAACTGTTAACTACAAAAGCTTCCCTGTTCATACTTAATTGTTCATTTTCCTCTTGTTTGCTCTGGTACATATTATTGATGCAATAATCAAGAAAACTGCCCCTGTTTTTTAATCCAGCATTGTTAATTTTACACTTATGTATAAGATAATGATATGGTGTTGCTTTTGCATTATGCATGCACACACTGAAATTCCATAGTTACTCTTGTATCGTTTTATTTTATCCCAGCTTTTCTATGTAAGATGGATGTTGCTTCCTTGTGCATTAAACTGTGGCTAACTGGTTGGTGTTTGTCATAACAATGCAAGTTTATCATCTATCATCTTATGGCCACTTGAAGCGTCATTAATTTACAAGATACAAAGTTAGTGTCTTACTAAAATATTGTACAGATCTGAAGGGTTTTAATGTTCTTTTACCGAGTACAAGGATTTTTCATGTCATATGTGCTACTATATTGACATGAACATTATGGAGAGCTAAACATTATTGATCATGCTGAGCAAAATGATTAAAAGTGCCAAATGCTCCAGGGGCATTTTCCCTTTACATTCAATGTGTTACTTTATGATAAATGATCCAGGTGAGGTTTTCTGCATAATGTATTTACTACTTTGAAATGTGAAAATACTTTGAAATGTGAAATCTTAGTAAATATGTAAATGATGTGGCCTTGAAGAATTAATACTTCTGCAAATTATCGAAGTGCTATTTCATTCTGCATTTCCCCCGACTAATGAGCTAGAATTTTTGCCTTGGTCAAATGGCTGAAGCATTTAATGTTACAATCGTAGTAGATTATGAAGATGACATGGTTAGTTTTTTTCTCACTTAATTGGGGCTTGCTGGATTGGGAATTCGGGGTGAGTTGCACACCATCATTTCCTCGGCTATACACGTGTTTGTTGCTGGTGAAGTACCAGTACCATTCTTAAACTAACCATTTGTTTGTGACCTTAAAACATATAGGTCCGTCAGCAAACCATGAGATGTGCCGCCTTTTCTGCTTATTGGCATGCCTTGGCATCAGATGGCACATCATCAGTTTGAGGTTAGAAGAACCTAATTTCATTATATTTCTTTTTTCATTCTATGGCACTCAATATATAGGGCTTTATGTGCGAGCCAGCAGGCTAGTATCACTGTTCATGATTTGGGCCAAATGACAATCAAGAAGCAGGCCAGATTCTAAGCTGTCTTAGACTCTTAGCACTAGAAACCCAGCCAAATCCAATGGTACGAAGGGAACTAGCGTGATATGGAATGAACAGAATGCTAATCCCTGCTTGCTTTTCTTACCCTTTTTTTTTTGTAAAATTGAACTGAAGGCGTCAGTTTTACGGAGGAAATTCAAAACCATACTTCAAGCTTAATTTTTTAGGTAACTAAAGTATTATGTTGACTGTTGAGTATACTTGGCATGAGGATGCTAAACGAACATCTGGAAATAGTTGTATGTGATATGTTTTATGCTTTGCTTGTACTTACAATGTGCTTATATTGGCAGCATATGGCACTTGCACTGGATTTTGAGAAATCTTCCAACATCATAGCCAGCAACCTACCACCGAGAAAGATGAAATTTATTCCAGGTAATGAGCCTTTACAGTATCTGAAACTTGGCTTCTGCCTTCTGGAGACATTGTTTTTGTGGTAATATGAAGTCAGTCTACCTGAAATGTTGTAATCCTCATTAACTCATTAACCGGCTACCACTTATGGAATCACTATTTACAGACTGATATGAAGTAATTAGGGTGTATTTTATTGAGTGAGTTAATATTTTAATACTCATTTTTCTAAATGAAGTAAGAAACAGGTTAGAGTTTTTCTCCATTATTGATTGGTTATATTCAAGAATCATTTGTTGGGGGCGCATCAAAGTTATGTTTTTGGAAAGGGCTTATGGTGTGTTCTTTGAGTAGTTGAGGCCCTTCTTGCAAAATGTTGATGAGATTGCTGCCATGCATTGACTAGCCTGATTGTATCAATTTTCTCATGTTTGGTTTGGGGAATGGGCCGGTTGTATGATTAACTCATCTTCTTGTTTGGGTCGAGGTATGGAATGAGCAAGTCTATCACCAGAATTTCAATAGAAAATGATGTATCTAGTGACGCCGCAAAAATCATGGAAACAGAATCGAATGAAGACTTAAAATGATGGTGGTGCTACAGAAGAACTGAACAGGGGTAACCACCGGGGATGAAATACGAGGAACCACACCGTGAAATAGTAGGTGGATGAGAGATGCCATATCTGTTCCGTGTGACCGTGAACATCTGACTAATTACACTGAAGCAATTTCTTCTGCTTGTGAGCAGCGGGATAATAGTGATTTTGGTCATTGATGTCTGCTGCTCTTGAAAGGGCCTTCACAAATTTGAAGTGATGCGAGGAATCGACAGGCTGCTGTTCCTTTTGCTTCAAGTCCATTATTGATCCGCTATGTTAAATCACTACATGGGCTGTGTACCTGTTTCCCACTGGCAACTCATTTGAATGCTTTGATGTCTGTACATCGGTTAACAGGTCACATTTTGTTGAAGGGTTAACATATCGTTTGTCGACAGCCTATGTGCAGTTTATTTAACTGGGTGCAATTGTGACCATTCATTCAACCGTTTTTAGCTACACCAACAGTACGAGTGGTGTCTGAAGACTCTGAAGATTTCCTCTTGTCAAGTGCACCTCTAGCACTCAAACCGATGTGATGATCTATCTACAGGGCCACAAGTGTGCTATATGATATTTCTTGTGATCAGAAAGAAACTTGCATCACCAGGACCTCAGGATCATGGCCATGTAACTATTGCATGCTACGGAGGATGTACCAGTTTATCTGTATATGGCGCGGATCTCCCCAAGTTAGCTCTGCAGCGAGTCAGGTGATCAGGTCCAAGTGAAAGCAAAAGGAAGCTTTTCAGAAGACACGATCAAGAGACTAGTATGGCCACCATCACAGCTAAATCAGGGGTCATTGCAGTCGTTGTTCTGGTCATGTGCGTTGCCACTGCAGCTACCGGTGACAAGGACGAATTGCCCGCGTCATTCAACGTCCTGCACCGGCCTGAGAACGCCGATGGTGTCGGCTTCGGTTGCTATACTGTCTGCTCCGCAGGCTGCTTTGGAGCGGGGTTTACCGGAGATTACTGCCCTGCGTTTTGCGAGGAAGAATGCGCTGATTATGCCCGGAAGCACCGAAGTCGGCCCTTGCCGGAAGCATCAGATGGGTTTCCTTTGGTCAATGCGTCTCTGTCCGTGTGTTCAGATAACGTTGTGATTTTCCCCTAAAACAATAATGTTGTGATTTCAGTAGCAGTAGCTTTGTGTCGCCCTCCGCATGAGTGTGTTTTGGTGTTTGCTACTATGTTCGTTCACTATTCGAAGTGTTGAAGGTGTGTAGCGGAACTAAGATGACCTGTGGCTGTCTCTGTTGTCAATTTGTCATCGTTTGGCCCCGTTCTGTGTCACATTCCTTGTTTGTGAAGTAATGAGCCTGTGCTATTTCTGTTGAGGTCATGAAGTATCCTGTGGTTTGATCTTTGATGTTTGATTCACTAATGCTTATTGCTTAGATAGTCGATGGACAAAGTAGACAAGGATAAATTGCACCGTATGTTGCTAAACGTGTGCTGATGTTCTACTGGGTTGAGAATGAACTTACCAAGCCCGCATTCAGATCTCTAAACTTGCATAAAGTGATCATAGACTACCAATGTAAGGTTCTTGAACTTGCACCAAGCATGCCTAAGTTAATAGGCCTAATTGAGCTCTCAAGTTATCGGACTTAGTTATATCAATGCAAATTTAAAGTTCCAGTGCGCAATCTACTTAGCTGAAGATTGTTTCTTTTCCGAAAGAAAGCTAAAAATGTTGACATTGGAAACGTCGCTAAATTGCCCTGTGCAGTGTGCACTGTACTCTCACGAGGCTAATTTTTGCAAAAGATAATAGAGGTGCAGTGGTGCACACAACTTGAGTATCAATTGACTCAACTCTAGAATCAATGATCTAATGTGATGATCCATTACCACAGATGGCCGGGTCGCCATGCTAGCTAATATAGTACAAATGTGCCAGTTTAACTATAAATTGCACCCTCCCCAAGTTAGCTCGATCTACAGTAAAGGTTTGCTCAGTTAAAGGCAAAAGAAGAGCTTTTGTAGAAGAGAAGCTCAGTAGTAGCTATACAACTGATTTTCCATGGCCGCCATGATCAAAAAGCCATTGCAGTCGTGTTCCTGTCGATCATCTTCCTTACCCTTACAGCAGCCGGTGGTGCCGACGCGCTGTCTACACCGTCCGACGTGCCGCACCGGCTTCAGTTTAGTATCGCAGGCGTCGGCATAAGCTGCATGGACTGCATCCTGTCCTGCATCGCGGTGGGGCCTAAATGGCTGTGCGGATGCGCTTTGTTTGGGCGGTGACTGTGCAAAATTTGTCTTGTCTGGGAGGTACTCGTGCGGATGAGATACGTGTCGGGCGAAGAAGCAACCGGACGAGGGACCAGAATTGCACACGGCATGAGCCGCATGTAGGCTGCTATATTTACAAATATCGTAATAGAAGACCCATATTTACAAGTCATTTAGAAAAAAAAAAACTCATCCTCCGGTGAGAGGTACACGAGGCATTGTACAACAAAAGATACGAACGACATGTTGTATCCCTGCAACGCACCGCAGTTTAAACAAACGACATGGATTTCGTACTAAAATATGTCGTGTCCTTTGCAAAGGAACCCATAACCATAAGGGCAGCTAGCTCTTCCTCGTCTGGGGCAGATTACTACTGCTCCTAATCAAACTATCTTGTCGTCGCGGTCTATGGATTCGTGCATGCACCTGTTTCGCACTATCGCTGTCGTGCAGTACCAATCAGCACGGGTTTACATGTCAATACACATGCGGCTCTACATCATGCGAGGTTGGGCAAGCGTACAGAGCGGAGCGTGGGCGCCCGGAAGACCGGCGCGCGGGAGGCGCAGGCGTGAGCGCTCTCCGGAGGCCGTTGGCGCGGTGAGTGCGCGAGGAACGCTCGGGAGCGCTGGACGTGGGCAACGCAGGAGACCCGGATGAGAGCTTAGCCGTTGGAGACGTTGGTCCGCTGACACCCCCCCTCAGACTCGACGTTCGCCGTGGTGACAGAGAGGCTGTCCCTGAAGTCGTTGAACAATGTCGAAGGAAGGCCTTTGGTGAACACGTCGGCGAGTTGTCGCGCACTTGGAACATGCGTGACACGGAGCTCACCAATGGCGACCTTCTCCCGAACGAAATGGATGTCAAGCTCTATGTGCTTTGTGCGCCGGTGGTGCACTGGATTCCGAGCCATGTACACTGATGAGATATTGTCGCAGAACGCGACCGTCGCGGAGGGGACCTTGCAGAGCAACTCGGCGAGGAGGTGACGAAGCCATGAACACTCGGCAACGGCGTTGGCGATGGCTCGATACTCTGCCTCGGCGTTGGACCGCGATACCGTGGTCTGTCGCTTAGAAGACCACGAGATGAGGGAGTTGCCGAGGAAGACGCAGAAGCCCGATGTAGAGCGGCGCGTGTCGGGGCAGCCGGCCCAGTCGGCGTCCGAGTAGGCAGAAATCGTTGGCGTCGAGGCGGCGCGCAGCTGGATGCCGAGGCCAATCGTACCTTTGATGTACCGGAGGATGCGCTTCAGCATGGTATGGTGCACGTCCCGCGGCGCGTGCATGTGCAAGCACACTTGTTGCACGGCGTATGCGATATCCGGACGAGTGATCGTCAGATACTGCAAGGCGCCGGCAATGCTCCGGTAGGAAGTGGAATCATCGATGAGGATGCCGTCAGTCGCCGAGGCCTTTGGCTTTGTGTCTGCTGGTGTCGCGACGGGCTTGCAGTTCGACATGCCTGCTCGCTCCAGGAGTTCTTCGGCGTATTGAGCTTGGGAGAGGAAGAACCCTTCACGGTTCCGGCGAACGCCGATGCCGAGGAAGTGGTGGACTGGACCCATGTCCTTCACAGCGAATTCGTCGTGGAGCCGTGCGATGACATGCTGTAGCAGGCGAGTCGACGAGGTGGACAGGATCATGTCATCGACGTAGAGGAGTAGATACGCCGTCTCACCGTTGCGGTGGTACCGCGAAGATGCGACGAATCGACCTTGTTTAAGAAGTCGGTGAAGTCACATGGGCGACGAACGCCAAACCACGCCGTGGTGCTTGGAGGCCGTGAGCGATCTGGAGAGAGGAGGCGCGTCGTCGGGTGGCGTGGTCGACAAACCCGGTGAAATTCTTGGTACACCGTTCTTGTAGATTGCCGTGAAGAAAAGCGTTTGAAACATCAAGTTGACGAGCCGGCCGCTTGTTCGTGGCCACCGGTGTCGACGCATGCGGATCGTGGCCGGCTTGACCACCGGCGAGAACGTCTCCCCAAAGTCGACGCCGGGCCGCTGATTGAACCCACGGACAACCCATCGAGCCTTGTAGCGCTCGAGGGTTCCGTCGGGATTCATTTTGTGCTTAAAGACCCATTTGCCGGTGATGATCCGAGCGCCTGGAGGACGCGGCACGAGGGTCCATGTCCGGGTTGCCTGCAGCGCATCAAACTCCTGATTCATTGCAGCATACCAGTGTGGATCCTTCACGGCGGTGCGTACACTGCGAGGAATTGGAGATATGGTGTCTGATACCGCCAATGCGTACTTCGGATTTGGCTTGTGGATCCCGGCGCGCGCCCGAGTCACCATCGGGTGGCCAGGGTGCTCGGCGGCGATACGCACGAAGCACGGCGCTGAGTCGAGGTGGGCGGCGTGGAGGGTTGCTCGACGCCGTGTGCAGCAGACGTTGGGGAGGAGTCAACGTCGGTAGGAGCCGTAGGCGAACGATCCAGGCGCGCGGTGGGTGCTCGCATGGGATGAGCGCGTGGCGGAGACTGCGCTGGTGTGTCCTGGCGCGGCGCGACGTGTACGACGGGACGAGTTGTCGAGGGTGACAGCGGTTCATACGACTCGAACCACGGTGCGTCGGTGGTGTTCGCGCCGACGGTGGTCGCGCCGGTGTCACGGAAGGGGAACACTGCTTCGTCGAAGGTGACGTGCCGCGACGTGATGACACGGCCCGTGGCGAGGTTGTAGCAGCGGTAGCCGCGGTGATCCGCCGGGTACCCAATGAAGACGCACGGCGTGGAGCGTTCGGCGAGCTTGTGGCTGGAGGTGGCGATCAAGTTGGGGAAGCACCGGCACCCAAAAACGCGAAGCTCACCATAGGAGGGCTCCACACCGAACAGCAAGGTGTATGGCGTCGTAGAGCCAGTGGCACGGCACGGACGGCGGTTGAGCAGGTACGTTGCCGTAGCAAGCGCTTCAGCCCAGAACACCAGTGGAGCTGCACTATGAATTAGCATTGTGCGCAAACAATCGTTAATAGTGCGGAGGGTTCGTTCGGCTTTCCCGCTTTGTCATGTATAGGGACATGAGAGTCGCGGTGGGTGCCAAGAGATGAGAGCAGAAGACGCATGGCAGTGGAGTCATACTCCCGGCCATTGTCAGTCTGGAAGGCTAAGATGGGGAGGCGAAATTGAGTGTGAACATAGGAAATAAACGCTCGAATGGTAGGGAAGACATCAGATTTATTTCGAAGTGGTATTGTCCATAGGTAATGTGTGTAATCATCTAGAAAAACAATGTAATATTTATAACCAGAGTGACTAAGGACTGGTGAAGTCCAAACATCTGAATGAACAAGTGAAATGGTAGACGAACATGTTTGCCCATACGGCAAGAGGAGCATGAGTGAGCATTAGTTTTATTACACTGAAAAGGAAAAGTTTGTAAAACTTGAGAGGTGACTGGATCTCCAGGGTGCCCCAGTCGCTGATGCCACAAGGAAGCCGAGGCCGTAAGGGCTTGATGATGGGGAAGACGGAGAGGGTAGAGATCGCCGCTGCTTTCACATCGGAGCATCTCCGCCCTGGTAAGAAGATCCTTGATGGAGAAACCAGTCGGGTCAAATTCAATGGAAACATTATTATCGCGAGTAAGACGGCGAACTGAAATCAAATTCTTGACAAGGGAGGGTGAAATAAGAACATCATTAAGATGAAGAGGGGAAGTGGGAGTAGAAAAGAGTGTCTGTGCTTGGTGGGTGACAGCCATCCGAGCACCATTACCCACTGTGATGATGGAGTTAGAGGGCCGGAGGCTGGAGGGTGGAAATGTACCAGGGGAGGACGACATGTGCGACGTCGCGCCGGTGTCAAGATACCGATCAGGCACTTTCCCCGGATGGATGCTTGGCGGATTGGGCGCCGCGTAGAGCACCGATGTCGAAGGTGTTGGACGAGCCGCCGGTGGAGGAGGAGGAAGATGGGTGGCGCCATCGCTGCTGTGGGTGAGCACGGAGGTCGCGGACCAAGACACCGGCACACGGGCACGCAGGCGGCATGGTCGAGGCCTGCACCATGCCTTGCCATGGGTTATAGCCCGCGGCCCACGGCGCAGACTGGTTGTTAGAGGTGCGCGACGGTCCACCGCCGTTGCCGCGTCCGCGGCGCCGATCGGAGCGGTTGTTAGATCGGTTCCCGCCGCCGTTGTTGGAACGGTTGTTGGAGCGCGGCATGCGCGCGCCGTAGGAAACCCGTCTTAGCCCGTGAGGCGAGTTGAGAAGTAGCCGTTGGGCGCTTCGCGATGGGTTGCGGCGAGCGCTTGTCCGGCTTCAGCGTTGGTGTCGTGCTTGATGCTGAGTTCTTCGAGGAGGAGGAAGGAGCGGGCGCTCATGAAGGTGTGCGGCGGGTACTTGGAGGTGATCACCGGCTTGACATAGCGGTACCGGGGGTTGAGGTCGCGGAGAAGGTTGAGTACTGGCCGGCTCGGAGGCGGGGTGGCGATGTCGCGTCGACGGCGTCGTTTGGTGCGATGGTCGTCGATCGACATGTCCCCTCGTAGAGCGCGCTTCGGCCTCGTGTACACCGCAGCGGCCCCTCGGCGCGTGCGAAGGGAGAAAGCGGTGTTACGTTCGCGACGGGCGATGTCGAAGACGCCCTTGGAGACGGTGGCGAGATCCAGTTGACAACGCATGAATCAATCATGCGCCATGCACCGCCTTGCTCTGCGGACGGGGTGGGCAATCGAGCGTGGCCGCCGAGGCCAAATTTGCCAAGAGCCGAGTCGAAGAAGAGGCATGCGGCGTAGTTGTCTCGTTCATGTCGAGGGTGACGGGAACGTGGTGACGAATGGAGATCGTCTGGATGACAGAGGCGGGGGCGGCGAAAGAGCCATCGTCGGAGGAATCAGAGTTAATGGAAGAGGGCGCCATTGGTGCGGAAGGATGAGCAAAGAAGTTCTGGAGGATCGAAGAAGAGTCTGATACCATGTAGAGTGGAATAGATCAACTGGGGTGCCTCTATTGATCGTATACTGTGTACATTTATAGATTACAATGGCCTTTGGCCATGACTACATCGCAGCGTGCGAGCGGAGCGTGGGCGCCAGAAGACCGGGCGCGCATGGGAGCGTGGCAGAGCGCGCTCTCCGGAGGCCGTTGGCGCGGTGAGTGCGCGAGGAACGCTCGGGAGCGCTGGACGTGGGCAACGCAGGAGACCCGGATGAGAGCTTAGCCGTTGGAGACGTTGGTCCGCTGACACGGCTGAACATAAGATGCGCTCTCAGCTCGTTCTCATCCGGATAAGTTTGGCTTAGGAGTCCGTTTTACGACCGGTGAGCAGCAATACACGAACAAATTTATCATCGTTAGCCGCCAGGTTCCTTTTATACTCCGCACGACTGCCTGCTACGCTCGTCTTTTCTGGTAGTTGGCACTGTAGACGGTGGACAAACCCATCAGCAGCAGCCGAAGCCGTTGATACTCGATAACCCCAAAATCCCAGATTTCGTGAGGCGCGGACGCGAAAAGCCCCAGAAAAAATCACGTCCGTCCCAGAACCAGAGAAGATCCCCTTGCCGTGCAGACCGCAAGGAGAGGAGAGGATAGAGTAGTAGATCAGACAAAGTGATAGTCATTGACTTCCACGCCCACCTCCCTCCCAATCGCCTATAAACTCTCTCCTTCTCCTGCCGCAGTCCAACTCCTGACTGCCCCCGATTTGACGCCATCTCCTCCCTCCCTCCCTCCCTTCCCACTCGCTCCACTGCCCATCTCTTCTGCTGCTTCCCCCCGGAAGGGTTGATACTTCTGGTGAGCTTTAGGGGTGTCGGGAGTATGGCCGGGAAGGGGGAGGAGGAGGAGGAGGTGTACGTCGCGTCCATCGACCAGGGCACGACTAGCACGCGGTTCATTATCTACGATCGCCACGCCAAGTCCGTCGCGTCGCACCAGCTCGAGTTCAAGCAGCACTACTCTGAGGCAGGGCAAGTTGTGTTCTTTGGGGTGGGAATGGCTTTAACATTTGTGGTTGAAGGATTATGATGTGATCCGTCATCCGTGTCATGGTTTCTGGGGCTTAGGTTCCTGGTCGATTGGTCTACTTGGAGGGAATTAGGGAGGTGTTGGTTAAAGATGCTACCTTTGTGGTTGCTATGCTTCTATTTGGTTTGAGTGTGAAAGTTCAGTCTTAACTGCGAAGACATGTTAGTGTCTCAGGTTTGCCCAGCTACTGTGTACTTTTGGTGACTCAATTGTCAAATTAGGATCATACGTGATGTCTAAATAGGATCATGTGCTTTCCTTGATGTATTTTGCACAGATCTCTACACTTTTAAATGCTAGATAATAACCAGAATGTTTCACTCTCTTAACGTTCTACACTGTCATAAAGAAATATGGGATATGCTAGAAAAAAAGGTTCATATTCTCTAGAAGATAAGCATGGTAGGGTTTACTTATTGGAGTCACAAAAGTTGTTGATTTCTTTATTTGACCTCTTAAAGAATTTAGAGTCGAGACTTTGCGCTGACACTTCTTTTATCAGAGTAAGAGTTGTCGTCTGGACTACTTAAACAGTTAAACCTATGACACGAATGAATTGAAAGGTCATTGGATAATATTTCCATACTACCACAAATACTAAAAAGAACCCGTGCGGATTGTGCTCTTTCTCTGCCTAAGCAATTTGGTGCCTTGGCAATTGGCCTATGACTAGCTTGACAGTGTCATAAACAAATTCGAGATATGCTAGAAAAACTGTTCTTATTTTTAGAAAATCAACATGACAGGGTTTACTTTTTGACTTAATGGACTAACAAAAGTTCCAATCCTCTTGATTTGGAGATGACCTCAAAGAATTTAGAGGTGTGACTTTGTATTGACAATTCTTTTCCGAGTAAGAGTTGTTGTCTAGATTACTTTTGTTATGAATATCGCTTGTATTCAATATAAGATCAATGGGCCGATATATGTACACATATATGCGTGTTACATATGCAAAGAGCCTCTTGTACAATACACATCTAACAACCCCCTCAAACTTATGGTGGATCAACAACATTAAGTTTGGAGAGATATAAGCTGTGCTGAGCTCTGGTCTGTGTCTTTATGAAGAAGTCACATCATTTGAAGTTAGAAGGCACATCTTGAAGAACAACAATCGATCCTCTTTGGGTCGCATGTAGAAAGCATCAACATCAATATGCTTGGTAAGCTCATGCTTCACCGGATTTGTAGTAATGCTAATAGTCCTTGTACTGTCAGACGAAAAAGGAGTGGGTGCCGAAACAGAAACACCAAAATCATCAAGTAACCACCGTAGCCAAGTAACCTCCGCAGTCAACAAGGCTATAGCTCGTAACTCAGCCTCAGCACTCGAACGAGAAACTGCTGTTTGTTTCTTAGTCTTCTAGGCAATGAGAGAACCACCAAGAAAAACACAATAGGCAGAAAGAGACCGGCGGTCAGAGTGATCACTAGCCCAAATAGCATCAGAATATGCCTAGAGCTGTAAAGAGCTGGAACAAGGGAAAAACAGACGACGAGTGATGGTTCCACGAAGATATCGTAGAACACGAAGAAGATGACTATAGTGGAGCTGAGTGGGAGCAAAAATAAACTAACTCAAGATATGCACAGGGTACGCAATATCAGGATGAGTGACACCCAAATAAACAAGACTCCCAACAAGATAACGATATCGAGTAGGATCAGTAAGAAGCTCACCATCAGTGGACCGAAGATGAACATTAAGCTCCATGGGAGTTTCAGCGGCGTGCTGATCCGTAAGGAAAGCACGATCAAGAAGGTCATACTTTTCTTGGGACAGATATAAACCCTCAGACGTAGAAATAACCTCAATCCCAAGAAAGTAGCGAAGATGACCCAGATCAGACATGAGAAACTACTCATTAAGACGCCCCTTGATAAAAGTGATGTCGCTCACTTTTCACAAATTATGAACTCAATACAATTTCACTCCGGTAGCTATTAGAAAGCTATGAAGATCAATATACCGAGATCTGTTGGAAGACTAGTATTGAATCCAATAAAACCCCTAAGCAATGCGACAATAATCGCCAAAATCAAAGCAACACAAATCTTGGCGGTCAGACCTGCTGTAGTGAACGGTCGGACGATTGCCCGATCGGACGCATTTTATCTTGGCGATCGGACGCTCCAAAATCGATCGGGCCGGTGGTGAGGCGATCGGACCGGCGATCTGAACCGTCTGAAGCGATAAATCGGCCGATGGCGAAGTTGCAATTAGGTCTAACTTTTGATTCTCAACTCCAAACTTCTGAAACTTTGCACACCCTTCTCTATGCTATTGAGGACCTATTCCAATCGAATATTATGATAATTCTTGGAGCGATCTTGAGCAATTGCCAATTGATTAACGAGAAGGTCTAAAAGCGGGCAGAACGAAAACTTGATCCTAAAGCTTGTTCGTGAGAGATTGATGATCAAGATGATGCTAGATAGATTCACACATATCACGACCAAGCTAATTCACGTGAAAGAATCAATCACAAACTCGCGGATCAAAGAAAGCCCTAAAACACACAAAATTGAAAGCAAGAGCGAAAAGAGACTTATCTCAAGCAAACCTTGCATAGATTGATTTCGTGATTGTTCTTTGGATTACATCCACACCATCATGGATCGATGGACAATCAAGGATCACGAAATTCACCACAAACCATCAAAGCCCTTGCCTCCACCTCAACTCCCTAAAGACAATTAGGGTTTTGAAACATAAAAGCGAGAGAGAGAGAGGTGCGGCCACCATCTCCTCCTATTTATAGTGGAGGCCTAAAACTCTTAGGGTTTGACTTAATTGGGCTCCGTTAAGGCCCACTAACAAGCGGGTCACACCGCGCGCGCCAGCGGCCGTCTTTAACTTTTGACTTAAACGGCTTCACCATGTGCCATGGATTCGCCAATAGGTCACCCTTGTCCATCTTGTGTCACGCTTGAGTCGTTGACCTCGCCCGCGCATCGTCGATCGTTCGGACCTCAACTCTTCAAGTCTAGTCGATTCTCCTCGCCGTTGACCGTCGTTGACCACCAAGCTACTGCACAACCACGAGACAAGAAAACACGAATTCGGGAACAAGTTCTTCACAATTTGACCCATGTTAGTCAAAACATGCATCATGCAAATCATATGCCACAATACCAATGACTTTGACCTAACAAAACAACATCGCCACGAAGTTGGCGGCGTTCAAGTAAAAGCCGTCAGCCGCTCCGGTGAGCGGTTGGACGCCCATGGCGGTCGGACCGCTCCACATGGCCGGTCGGACCTTACTAGGACAAGCGAAATTCAAGCCACGAAATTCCGAAACCACGAAAATACAAACGAATAGAACTTCTTCTTGGAGACTCCAAAAATTATGAGACCAAGTGCATTGGGATCCCCTCACTACCTACAACACCTATTTTTGGCCCAACTTATTTTGACCACTTTGGTCATCGCCCGGTCCAAGCCCAGCGTGGCCGGTCAAGCCAGTTCAGGACCGATCGGACCAGCCTGGTGCAAGGCCGGTCGGACCGTACATCGAGAATACACGTAGCTTTGTCGAAAACCACGTGAAACTACAAACCGTAGCGTCATTGCCAATTGTCACATCATCCTAAGATCTAGAGCATATCCCATGAAATCCACAATCTCCCCTTGATGAACACATTGGCAATTATCCGAGAAAATGTAAGTAAGAGGTTGGAAAGCGAGTTTACTCGCGATTTTCGCACACAAGGCACAACTTAGTCCATAAGCAAGAAAAAGCAATGAACATGACCAAGTGACATCGAGAATAGTATAGGCATGTGAGACAAGGCAAAGAAAGCATAAAACTTTGATTTCGAGAAAAGGGTCAAAATTCTCACATGAGGTCCATATGAAAGAACAATTGTTCAATTGACCTATGATCATTGTGAGTAACAAAGAATGCAATTCAAGTTGAGAATATTCAATAAGACACTAAGAATGCAACTCAAGAACTCCCCTCACTATGATCCTCAAATTTCAAAATTTGGTTTCTCCCTTTGTACAAACTTCTCCCAACAAAGAAATATATTCTCATTAACACATCTTCTCTTCTCATTGAACACATCTTCTCCCTTTGACAATGGATTCATCAAGGAATCACGCCTTCCTCTCATCCGGAGATAACAAATATAGAATAAAGGAAGAAGTAGAAACAAAGAGAAGCATAAAGAGAATATGCATGAAGTGCAATGGGTGGCTTTAATTTTTGTATTTTTTCAATTTTTTGATTACAAGAAGCTTTGGAGATTACCCAAAAGAACAAACTAGTATCTCTAGAATTGCACAAACAGACATATCAAGCAGACATAGCTTAGCAAGATCATAGTAAGACATATATATCAAAGCTAAGCACAAAGGCTCAAAAGTAAAGCGATAGATTTGATCAATTTAAGCAACGCTTCAAATTCGACAAGTTCATCAACGAGGATCCTAAAGTGAAATTGGCCATGTCAAAATGTCAAAGTGAGATCAAAAATCTAACAAAGACCACATTAAGAGTCAATCAAGTCCGTATTGAATCATTTTGCTCAATATTTTATGGCAGCCCATTTGTCAACATTTTCTTATTTGCATTGAATATTGAAGTTGACTAATGATCTAACTTAGTGACAAGATCTGGACTAGGAGCCATCCACAAACTCATCCTAAGCTTCGACCAAAAGTTGATTAAAGGTATATCTTAGTAAAGAAGATCACGGACTAGAGCCATCCACAAACTCTTTCTAAGCTTCTCAAGGCGACAAATCTTGAGGTTCATGTCATTTCGACAAGCGGTCCCCATGAGATCGTCTGTTCATCAAACTATCTCCAAGTTCATGTCATTTGACAAGCGGTCTCGTAAGAATAGTTTGACACAATTTAAGCATAAGACAATCTTGATTTTCATTTTCACATGAGCAGTTTAGAATCTCAAGAACACAAAAGCTCAAGTAATGGTCAATTTTAGATCAAAGAGCTAACAAAGCAATTACAGCAGGGCCAATGTCACAAGAGGAGCACTAATTGCGCTAACTCGCTAAAACATCCACAAATTGCAATTTCTTAGTTTGAGTTGTTTAAAAGATTCTAGCTCATATAGCAAAGACTTAGCTACACATGTAAAAGCATGATAATTTTAGCAAGTCAAAGAACTAGACATGACATTGAGCAAGAATTGAAATACAAAAGCTCTAAAGGGTAATAGGCAAAGCTTCATCAATTTTTTTAAATAAGCGAAAAATCTTATATTACAATGCATTTTTTTGGATTTTTCATACCATTTGTTGTAACCACTTGTTGAAGTTTTCATATGAATGCAATATGACACAATGAGATGCAATTAAAAGCCTAAAACCTAAAAGTTCGAAAAGATCACTAAGTTGAAAAAGAACAATAAAAGATCAAAAGAACAAGGAAAGATAAGAAAAGATCAAACTCCCCTCAAACCAACCCATAAGGATAAATTACCCTAACTCGCTTCTTAAGGAGGAAAATGGTTTGATCTAAAGGCTTGGTAAGAATATCCGCCAATTGAGCTTGGACTCTACGAAGTGCATCACAATATCACCTTTTTCAACATGATCTTTAAGGAAGTGGCGAATGTCTATGTGCTTAGTCCTAGAATGTTGCAGGGTTTTTAGCAATATTAATAGCGAAGTGTTATCACGAGAAAAGAGGAACACTAGCAAAGTTTAACCCATAATCTTTCAAAGTGGGCGTCATCCACAAAATCGACTCTGACAACTAGCGGCTACATACTCACGGCTGATGGATTGTGCAGCAAGATGCTTCCTAGAAGACCAAGATACAAGAGAAGTGCCTAGGAAGTAGCCAGTGCACGAGTACTCTTCCTATCTAACAAACGACCCATAAAATCGAATCGAAAAAACCTCTAATGGACAAAGTGAAGAGCGGGAATACCAAATGCCATATAAGAGAGTAGAGTGTAAATACGAATATGCGCTTAACGGCTTGGCGATGGGAAGTTCTCGAGACGCTGAAATCTTGCACAAAGGCATACAGTGAAGTGAATGTCGGTCTCGAGGCGTCAAATATAGAAGGGCCGATCATCTTTGCGGTACTCGCGTTGATCCACGACTTCTCCTTCCTCATCTGGATCCAAAGCGATCGAAGTTGCCATGGGAGTGGAAATTGGCTTGCAGTCACCCATGTTGAAGCGTTTGAGTAGATCTTTAGTGTACTTCGTCTGATGGATGAAAGTTCCTTCCTTGCATTGCTTGATTTGAAGTCCCAAAAAGTAATTAAGCTCTCCCATCATACTCATCTCAAATTCCCTGGACATAGTGTCAGAAAAGTGAAACAAGAGCATTAGAGGAACCACCAAAGATAATATCATCCACATAAATTTGAGCAAGCAGGAAGTCATTGTCACGCCTAAGAATAAATAGAGTTTTATCCACTTTACCCATCTCAAAATTATTTTTAAGCAAGAAGGTCTTAAGTCTATCATACCAGGCTCTAGGGGCTTGTTTAAGACCATACAATGCTTTAGATAGCTTGAAAACACGATTTGGATATTTAGGATCCTCAAAACCGGGGTTGCTTAACATACACTTCCTCATCTATGAAACCATTTAAAAGGCACTTTTAACATCCATCGATATAATTTAAAACCTTTTGATGCGACAAATGCAAGCGAGAATCACGAATGGCTTCTAGTCTAGCAACAGAGCAAATGTCTCATCAAAATCTAACCCCTCAACTTGGTGAAACCACAGAGCTACCAATCGGCCTTATTTCTAACCACGAACCATCCTCACCTTGTTTATTCTTAAACACCCAGCGGGTTCCTATAACATTATGACCACTAGGAGGTTCTACTAGGTTCCAAACTTTATTTCTTTCAAAATTCTCTAACTCCTCATGCATGGCATTTACCCGGCTAGAATCGGATAAAGCATGTGATATATCGCGGGTTCAAAAGAAGCAACAAAAGCGGAATGAGAGTAGAGATTTGGATCATTATACACAGGCGAGTGACTCGCTCATGTGGATTACTTAATATCTGTTAGGAGGATCTTTGTCTCTGAATCACGAAGTGGGCCTTGGGTGAGATGTCGTTTCTTCGACCTCGCAGATGCTGGCGATGATGAAGATCTGTGAGGAGCCTCAATGAAGGTGAAGTAGATGTAGCGAGTTCTTGTATCGGTATGGGCGCCCCGATGCTTGAAGATGAAGGAATGATATTAACCGTCCTCATCTTCCTCCACAAAATGCTCTGTCACCTAAGCTTGTCCACAAGAAGCGACATCCTTTAGAATGAATTTGTTGTTCACCCTAATTGATCATGTTCCTTCAATTAGCCCTTGTGTATCATCTCCAAAGGTGATGAAGTCATCACTGTTGCTCGCGTGAAAGAGGTGAACCATTTTGAGTTCCGGTCATGTGGCGTGAACATCCGGAGTCAACGAACCACGTGTTCTTCCCCTTTCGCGATAATCACGAAAATCAAGGAACAAAGAGCGATGTGTCTCAATCTTGGGAGGTTAGATAAACAAGATTTAGGAATCCAGTACTGAGACACACGTCTGCAAGGAGTATACAAACCAGAAGTACTATCCTTGATTTCATCTAACATTCGGTTATGAGCAATGTTTAAATTAAAATGAGACTTGAACTGTCCATGGGCGATCGGCGGCGTTGAAATTTGGCCAGTCGACCGTGACCAAGCAGTCGGACGGTGACTCACCCGTGATCAGGCCTTGATCGATAAACATTAGAATTAGGATATTTAGGAACATAATCATTTGCATGAGAGAAAAATCCTAATCCAGGTTTATTCTTTTCAATGTTACCATGTCTCATAGAAGCTCTAGGTTGCATGAATGAAATTCTATCAAAATTTTTCCTATCATTTTTCAACCTACGCCAACAGAATTCAATCAAATGCCCACCTTTCTTGCAATAAGTGCAATGGTACTTGGTACCACTAGAAGAAGCACCATTAGAATTAATACAAGGTTGAGCAAAACCTGTGATTTAAAAGATGTTTTTGCGAGTTGGGTTTTGAATTCAATTAAACCTTTTCCAAGACTTGAATGACTTTTGGGTTTGAATTGTCTTGAAAAGAATTGAATCCTAAACCTTGCTTCTTATAAGGAGTTTTAGACTTGTAAAGAATCATGTTTAATTGTTTCTTACCTTTAGAAAATTTCTCTAATGTATCATGAAGGTAAGCATTTTCTTTTCTCAAGTTAACACAAGCATCACAAGTTTTATCCATAGATTTCTCCTTATACAAAGCAATTTCAAGCTTAAGAGCGGAACAAGAAGCACAAGTAGTATTTTCAATATTGTCCTTAAGCTTAGCATATTTGACTCTAGCGACTTCTAAGATATCTTTGATTTCACGTTCCTTTTCTAAACATGAAGTGCAAGGGCTAGAATCAAACACATCAAAAGCAATCAATTTACTAGATTCTAAACATTTTTCACAGGAGCACTTTTAATTTCATTTAGTTCAGATCTAGCATTCTCAAGTTGTTGTCTGAAATATTATGAGCGGTTGTAACTTAGTAATTTACGAGTGCATAGCATGACAAGATAAACATTCATCGAGTTCAAGAGTCTTAGCATTTTTAAGCTCTACTTTCAGTTTGTTAATCTTTGACTCTAATTTCTTATTTTTGTCATAACAAATTCTAGCGCTTCATCTTGACTAAGCAATTGCTCAACTATAGAATCATATTTAGCGAAAGCTCATCATAAGAAAAAGATACCTCATCATCATCAATGTCGTCGATTGTCGACCATGAAGCACATGCCGTGAAGTCTTTGGCCTTCCCTTTCTTTTTGCCTTGAGGATCTCCTCCTCCTTGTCCTCCTCACTCCCGATATCCACATCGCTCAAGTTGATCCTCAAAGCGGCAAGGACCGGTGGCAGCCTTCACAAGCTTATTAGCCTCATACCTTGATTTGTTGAAAGGAGGCTTCTTCCAAGTAGGCTTTCCTTCCTTATGATTGCTCTTACCTTTCGGCAGGGCAATTTGCGGATATGATTTAGCTCACCACATTCATAGCATGTCACGGACCACCTCTCTTTTTGTTTCTCACATTATTATAGGCCGTGTGAATTTTTTAGCTAGAAGAGCTAACTACTGTTTGAGAATACTTTCAAGCTCCTCTTCATGAATAGCGGATAAACAAGCAAATGAAAATCCAGAAGAAGATTCAAAAGAGTCATCAAAAGCCTTTTTGAGAGGATCTGCTACAAAGCTAAATTATCTTTCTTGGGATGATCAACTCTTTTAATTTCATGAGTCTTGAGTTTACTATAAAGCAATTCTAAAGTAAGACTTGAAAGATCAACATTTTCCTCTATAGCGGTAGCTTTCATCTCCCACTCCTTGGTGTTGATTGCGACCAAGAGATGGGTAGCATTTTCAGATTGAGAATATTCAATATCAACGACTTTCATTTGATTAATTACTTTATTAAAGCGATTGAAAATGTCATCGATGCTCTCTCGGGGCGCATCTCGAATTTATTGTATTCACGCTTGTAAACTATTTGGCGCACTTTTTGATTTGGGACGAACCCTCATGATATGTTTGAGAGTGTTCCAAATTTCATGCTGTGATTGAAAGGTTGCAAATTCTATCATATTCTTGTCTACCAAGTGCACCATATAAAAGATTCTTAGCCTTATTGTTGTTAGCCAAAATAATTACAGAAGCAGGTGTAGCAATTTCAGGAATAACCAGCGGGGCTCTAACAACATCCCAAATAGCTTGTCCTCGCTCTCAAGAAAGAGCAGCATCGATTCTTCCAATAGGCATAGTCGTGCCCATCGAAGATATGCGGTTTAGTAGAAAACTTATCCATCGCCAAAGTTCAGTGACCGGTTAAGATCAAGATTGAACTAACCGGGCTCTGATACCACTTGTTGGACCGTAAAGGCGACTAGAGGGGGGTGAATAGGAGCACGCTCACTTTTTCACAAATTATGAACTCAATACAATTTCACTCCGGTAGCTATTAGAAAGCTATGAAGATCAATATACGATGATCTGTTGGAAGACTAGTATTGAATCAATAAAAACCCTAAGCAATGCGACAATAATCGGCAAGAATCAAAGCAACACAAAATCTGGCGGTCGACCTGCGTAGTGAACCGGTCGGACCGATTGCTGGGCGGTCGGACCCATTTGTTATCTTGGCGGTCGGACCGCTCAAATCGGTCGGACGGTGGTGGCAATGATCGGACCGGCCGATCTGAGCCGATCTGAAGCAGTAAAATCAGCCGATGGCGAAGTTGCAATTAGGTCTAACTTTTGATTCTCAACTCCAAACTTCACGAAACTTTGCACACACCTTCTCTATGCTATTGAGGACCTATTCCAATCGAATATTATGATAATTCTTGGAGCGATCTTGAGCAATTGCCAATTGATTAACGAAGGTCTAAAAGCCGGGCAAAGCGAAAACTTGATCCTAAAGCTTGTTCTGAGAGATTGATGATCAAGATGATGCTAGATAGATTCACACATATCACACACAAGCTAATTCACGTGAAAGAATCAATCACAAACTCGCGGATCAAAGAAAGCCCTAAAAACACGAAATTGAAAGCAAGAGCGAAAAGAGACTTATCTCAAGCAAACCTTGCATAGATTGATTTCGTGATTGTTCTGGATTACATCCACACCATCATGGATCGATGGACAATCAAGGATCACGAAATTCACCACAAACCATCAAGAGCCCTTGCCTCCACCTCAACTCCCTAAAGACAATTAGGGTTTTGAAACATAAAAGGCGAGAGAGAGAGGTGCAGCCACCATCTCCTCCTATTTATAGTGGAGGCCTAAAACTCTTAGGGTTTGACTTAATTGAGCTCCGTTAAGGCCCACTAACAAGCGGGTCACACACGCACGCGCTTGCGCCGTCTTTAACTTTTGACCTAAACCGCTTCACCTTGTGCCATGGATTCGCCAATAGGTCACCCTTGTCCATCTTGTGTCACGCTTGAGTCGTTGACCTCACCCGGCATCGTCGATCGTTACGGACCTCAACTCTTCAAGTCTAGTCCGATTCTCCTCGCCGTTGACCGTCGTTGACCACCAAGCTACTGCACAACCACGGACAAGAAAACACGAATTCGGGAACAAGTTCTTCACAACTTGACCCATGTTAGTCAAAACATGCATCATGCAAATCATATGCCACAATACCAATGACTTTGACCTAACAAAACAACATCGCCACGAAGTTGGCGGCGTTCAAGTAGAAACCGTCACGACCGCTCGGGTGAGCCAGTCGGACCGCCCATGGCGGTCGGACGGCTCCACAATGAGCCGATCGGACCATATGAGACTTAGCGAAATTCAAGCCACGAAATTCAAAACCTTACGGAAAATACAAACGAATAGAACTTCTTCTTGGAGACTCCAAAATTATGAGACGATGTATTGAGAATCATCTGCATTAATGATCATATCATTAACATATAAGAGGAGAAGCGTCCGACCACGAGAAGTGTGAATAAAAAGAGCAGGATCATGAGCACTGGCAGAGAAATCAGCTGCAGCGACAATAGAGGAAAAACGATCAAACCAAGCACGAGGAGCTTGCTTGAGGCCGTAAAGAGATCGGTGAAGGCGACAAACCATACCATCATGAACAGAATACCCAGGTGGTGATTGCATATAAACCTCCTCACGCAGCTCACCATTGATAAAGGCATTCTTGACATCAAGCTGAGAGATAGACCATACCCTAACAGATGCCACAGCAAGAAGAGTGCGAACAGTGGTCATGTGAGCCACAGGAGCAAAAGTCTCATCATTAATCACGACCATGCTCCCGCTGAAAACCACGTGCCATAAGACGAGCCTTGTAGCTCTCAAGAGAACCATCAGAGCGGGTCTTAATCTTGTAGACCCACTTGCACGTGATAGGAGTAACACGCGCAGGAAGAGGGACAAGATCCCACGTGCTAGTACGCTCAAGGGCAGCAATCTCCTTTGCCATCGCATGCTACCACTCCTGATGAACAACAGCATCACGATAAGAAGTCGGTTCGGCAAGAGCCGCTAAAAAAGGTGTACAATAGGCGGAATAGACTAGCGATCACGGAGAGCATATCGAGGAGAGGCAGAAGAAGATGAACCATCAGAAGAAGATGGTGCATCAGAAGAATCCTCAACTCACGGACGACGAGTGTAGTAAAGAGGATAAGAAGGACGAAGGCTGGGAGGAGCCTCTGGAGAGGATGGCTGTGGCGAAGGAGACGGTGAAGGAGGAACCGAAGAGGCAAAAGGCGATGATGGAGGTGTGGTGACTATAGGGGTGGCAGGAAAAATCAGAAAAGAAAGTGGCTCAACAAGAGATGCTGGAGTGGTGGAAGGGGAACAACGAGGGTAGAAAGGACAAGACTCATCAAAAGTAATGTCATGTGAAATCCGCATCCGTCGACTAACAGGATCTCAACAACGATATCATTTATGCTCAGCGCTATAGCCGGAAAGACGCACTCCAAGGACTGAGCGGTCAGCTTGGTGCGCTCACGAGGGGCAAGAAGAACATAGCACACACACCTAAAGAGGCGAAGACTAGAATAGTCAAGAGTCGTACCACAGAGACGCTCAACTGGGATCCCGCCCTGAAGAGCAGAAGAAGGCTGAATACTAGTCAGGAAAGTGGCCATAGAAGCAGCTTCAGCCCAAAATTGTGGTGGGACAGCAGAAGAAAGCATAAGAGCACGAGCTGTCTAAGAAAGATGACGATGCTTCCGTTCAGCCATACCATTCTGGGCATGGACACCAGGACAAGAAAACTGAGAGAGAGTGTCCTGCTCAGCGAGAAAACCACGAAGAACCCCTGACAAGTATTCCCCAGCAGAGCCAGCACGAAAAACACGAATAGGAGAATTAAACTGAGTACAGATCATGGTGGCAAAAGTCTTGTAGATAGATAAAACCTCACTACGAGATGACATAAAGTATATCCATGTGTGGCGATAAAAATCATCAATAAAAATTATATAATATCGATGCCTCCTTTCGAAACAAAAGGAGTCGGACCCCAAATATCAGAATGAACAAGATCAAAAGGACGCTGTGACACTGACTTATTGGAAGAGTAAGGAAGTTGAAGCTGTTTATCAAGCTTACAACCCTGACAATGTAGAGAAACATCATCAGACACAGACTCTAAAAAACCACGATGAAGTAAAGAAGATAGACGTGACCCACAAAGATGTCCCAAACGATGATGTCACTGGGCAAAAGATGTCGTGGAGGATGCAGCGGAAGCGGTGGTGTCGGTGGAGACAACAAGACTGGCAGGGGCAGCAGAAGGAAGATGAAGCCAGTCAAGATCCCAGAGACGCTGTGAGTCACGGCGGCGAGGGCCAGTACCAACCAGTCCCCGTGCGTCGATCCTGAATACAACAAGAGTCAGAGTCGAGAATAACACGACAACCGTGATCAGTGAGCTGACCGGCAGAGATGAGCTGCATGGTTAGTTTGGGAACATGAGAAGCAGCAGGAATATGAAAAGAGGAATTCGAGAGAGTGCCTCGTCCTGTGACAGAAAGAGAGGTACCGTCTGTTGTCTGAACAGTGATAGAAGTAGCTAAAGGACGAATAGAAGTAAGACTGATGGAAGCATGTGTCATATGAAAGGAAGCACCAGAGTCAAGGATCCAAGGTAAGATACCTTAGGAAGAAGTAGAAGCCTACCAATGGCTTCTGTTCCATCAGCTGTTATCTCATTCTCGGGAACGAAGCTTAATGAGATGAATTACAGGTTGTGGTCTTCCCTCATGGAGATCACACTCGATGGTCTCCGCCTCTGGGGATATGTTACTGGTGCTTAACCTTGTCCGCCGTCGCCAGTTTAGCCTTCTCCCAACCGGCCTACCTCTGCACCTCCTGTACAAGATGAGGCCGCCAAGAAGGAGGCAGAGGCCGCTATTGCTGCTACTAACGCTGCTGATGAGGTCTTTCAATATGTCATAGACGCTTTTGAGCACTAGTGTGCTGATGAGGCCCGTGTTCGAGCCATCTTGGTGGTCAGCGTCGACGACTCTATCCAGCCATACATTGTTGGTCTATGTGCCACTTGTTAGATCTGGGAGTACTTGTGTGAGCGATACCAGCAGAGTAGTGATGCTAAGTTCTTTTCACTTCAGTGTGAGTTGGAGACGCTTCGCCCAGAGGACTCCTCCGTCGACGACTTATTCCGAGCCCTGGCCAGTCTCTGGCACCAGCTGGACGAGTTGGCTTCTCCGCTCTGCCAGGAGTGTCATAAAGTGCAGAAGGTGGATCATGATCGCCTTCGCCTTTATGACTTCGTCTGCCATCTTCGCCCATAGTTTGAGCTTCGGGGCTCAATTCTTTGAAACCGCTCACGCGACCAAGCGATCCACCGAGGCTCTTTCGACGCTTCGTGTTGAGGAGCTTCACCGCGAGTTAGCAACACAGTTTGTTTCGGATGTGCTTGCTACCTCTTCTTCTTTGATCACACCGACGGTTTCTGCTTCGACTACAGTCCTTCCTCAGGTGTCTGTTTCTGCTCCTGTTTTGCTCCAACTGGGGTTCAGTGTAATTATTGCAAGAACTTCGGGCATGACTATCAGCATTGTGCAGTGCAAAAAAAAAATCAGAACAAGACGCGTGGAGGTGCACGCTCCAAGGGAGGGCAGGGAGGCCCTTCCTCGACTGGAGGACAGACTAGCACATCAGGATCTTCTCAACGAGGTGACTCTGTTCAGCAGATCTGTCAGGCTATACTTTAGCATTTCTCTCATAGCTTAGCAGGTTCTGCCAGTCTAGCTTAGACGTCTCCTCTAGGTACCTCTTGGGTTCTGAATTTTGGTGCCTCTTTCCATATGACACCGGACTCTACATCTCTCACTTTAGTATGACCTCCTGTTTTTCCTATCTCTGTTCAGACAGCTGACGATACTCCTCTGTCTGTCAGCTGTTATGGCACTCTGTTGCCCACTGACTTTTCTATTTTATTGTTTTCTATGTTCCCCAGCTTACCATGCAGCTTCTCTCGGTGGGTCAGCTCACCGATCTTGGCTGTAGGTTTGGTTTTGACTCTCACACATGTTTCATCCAGGATCGACAGACAGAGACGGTACTTGGGACTGGCCGACGTCGTAGGGATCGTCAGGGTCTCTACATCCTTGATCGCCTCCACCTTTCGTCCACTTCAGTTGCTCTTGTCACCTCTACATCTACTTCCACCGCTACTGCTGCCACCACCTCTGACGTTTTTTTGCGCAGTTGCATCATCGTTTAGGTCACTTGTGTGGGTCATGTCTTTCTTCATTAGTTCGTTGGGGTGTTCTTGGATGTGATACTGTTGACACCGCCCATCGATTCCCGTCGCCCCGCCGAACTCCTCCACCCACCACCCTCCTCCGACCCGCGGCCGGCGGCGCCACCGCCGCCTCCGCCCTCGCCCCCTTCCCACTGCCGTGCCTCCGCCGCCCCTCCTTCCCTCTATAGCTGGGCCCGGTGAACCCTAGCCCTAATCTGGCGAAGCCCCACCACCGCCGACCTCCACCACCCACCGCCCTCCTCCGACCCGCGGTCGACGGCGCCACCACCGCCCCTCTGCCATCGTCGCCCACCGTCGTGCCTCCGCCGCCCCTCCCTCCCTCTATAGCTGGGTCCGGTGAACCCAAAATCTAATCCGACGAAGCCCTGTCCTAACTCGCCGCCACCGCCACCGCCATCGGAGAGGATGACGTCGCTGTCGAAGCACGAATCTCTAAGCAAAAATGTAAGGTTAGAAATTCGACTATTTTCCTTCAAAAAAACATGCGATAATTTTTTTTAGCAATTCCAGTGATGGTAATACTGCTACAACGTACATACACCCAGCACACGCTATACCAGCATTATACGCTCGCTCATTGACATTGACAGAGTAACAAATACTAGTGTTGATATGCAGGCCCCTTTTCTTATGCAGGTAGCCAGGGGATACTTATCGACGATTCTCACTTCGTACAGTACCTGGTGAGCGCATCATTTAAGCTAAGCAATCGGCCCATCAGTTGCTCGGTACAGTACTGCCTCGCGCACGCATCCCGTGGTCTATAGCCGGGCAGAAGCTGCACCTCTCTCTCTCTTAGTCTCGGCATCTAGCTAGGTGCATCTGTGATCGAAGAGTGAAGTCTGAGGAGAGAGGAAGAGACACCATATGAACCCCTCGCCGTATCGTGTTCTTGGTACGTACCTGCACCGCACCTCATGGACCAGTGGAAGAGGTAACCGGGCAGGCCAGGGATCGAAAGATGCATCATGCATTCATGTATATATGCAGTGGCTGGGTTGGATGGGTGGCAAGTTGTCGACGATCAAATCGCCGATTTTATGAATATATAAATGAAAAGAGAAAAATAACGTGTATCTTTTAGAAAGTAGTGAGACTGCTCTTTATTGCTTTGAACTGGCTATTACAATGAGTGTATATAACTTAGACTAAATACTAATTCAGGAGTACAAGGCTCTTTCGAGAGTGTATCCCCAATAATCTTCACTGTTCCAGCCTCTCCAACTTCAGTCTGCATTCCTCCTTATGTAGTTGACGAAGGGTTGGCAGTTGTCTCTGGAGGAGACGCATTGCTCGAAGCTGCAGCGTCTGGTCGAAGAGAGGTGTCAGTTGATAATGTATCAACTGTTGTGCGGTTATATGTCAATGAGTCATGTAACCGTACTCCAGTATCGTAGCGTCGCGTGGTATGGAATATATAGCACATGTTCCATTCATCACACGGTAAAGTATATGTCTGGTCATAGATCCAGACATCAGTTCAAAACCTTGTGAACATTTGACTGGTCGGAGACTAGGTTTGAAACCATGTCCAACCAGATTGAGTACTATGTAACCTCGGGAATTCTTACGACCAGTGAGGTCGTTAGCCTTAGGGTTTACGACCATGAAGACGTATGGTCTCTATATACTAAATAATAAATAGAGGTTTTAATCCTCGCCAGCTAGCCCCCGAACTTTAAATGAATTGATCGTATAGATGCTTACTCCCGATGCAATTGTGTCAGGCAGACCCCTCATTAAATATCATGGTATTCGAGACGGCCCGTATTCATTTTTAAAGTTCAGAAATTGCCTTGAAAGTTGAAGGAACTCTTGGTCCACTGGTCAAAAAGGGATTTTTGTCCATTGGATTTTTCCTAGAAACGGTTACAGTGTTGTCGCTATAAAAGGTCCCTTAGCACTGGGTGTTAGGGTTTCTACGTATTTTGTTTTCCTCTTCATTTTCTAAGAAACCATCTTCGATCACCTTTGAATTCTTCACCCGAAAGAAATCACCATGTCGGATCTTATTACCAACTGGTCGATCTCCGATCTGAGCGAGAAGAAACTTGAAGGTCTAAAAAAAGGTTGGGCTATTACAAGCCAATCGATCAGCGTGGAGATCGGCATTTGGGAACATTCTCCAAGTGGTGAGGATAGAAATTCTCGTTTTTCGCATATATCGAATCGACTTGACTTCAGTTCCTCCTTTCTTTCTCAAGTTTTGAAGTATTATGGAGTTGAACTGATCAATCTGGCCCCCAACGCCATAGCCAACCTCAGCATCTTCGTTTATCTCTGCGAAGCGTACCTGGGAATTCCAGCAACTCTGGACCTCTTCAGATACTACTACAGATTGGTGAATGCGAAAAAGATGACCGGTACACCCGGAGAGTGTACCTTGCGTCTCCATGACGGGAAGGCTGAGTAGTACATTCCAATGTACTCCAAGTCTTCATGGTCGTCATGGAAGAAGAGTTGGTTTTACATGAAGATCACAGGCGATGGCCTTTATTACACGGTAAAAGGCTATCGAGATCCCGCAATGACGTTCCTCCTCGAAGGAGGGAAAAATTGGGAGATGGGTTGAAGCCATCCATCTCCTGAGTGTCAGGGGTTTGACATCCTGGCACGTGGTGAGGGACTTCTCCATGCGGAGAATCAGTCCTTTGAAGGCCAGAGCTCACTCGATGCTCTGGTATATTGGTTGTGACGATACGACCAAGGATTCTAGGGAAGGTAAGTTCCAGTAAGAATCCGATCAGTATATCTTTCTAGTCAAATGCTCTTATAACCCTAAGACCTCTCTTTTTATTCTGACTTAGTCTTCTAATGAAATCGGTAGGATCGAAATGATCATGTTTGGAGAACCTAATGAGAAGGCTGGTTTTCCTTTGATCTTAGCAGTGACTACTGCTGAAGAGAGGGCTGCGAGACTTCGGGTAAGCATGATAATTATTTTCCATCTTTACAATCTTTTTCGATCGGGGTTTACCTAAAAATCCTCTTTGATATGTAGTCGGTTGGTATAAGAATTGATGAGGGCATGGAGACCTATGAGCCAATTGACGAACTGACTAACCTTACGATCACTAGTGATCGTGTAGAGGTAGGTAACCGAAGGAAATACTTTTTTCTTAGATGAAAAAGATATGTTCATCACCCGACTAACTTTGTTTGCTGAATCAGGTGGTAGTCATTGAGTCCCAAATAGTTGCTCAAGATTTGCCAAGGGGCGTTGAAGCAATTGCTTTGGTGACCGATGAATCTACACCTTCTGATCCAACGACCAGGGATTCTACTCTCGACCAGTTGGTCGAAAGTATTACATCTGATCGTTCACTAAAAGATGTAGATGGTACAACCAACCCTACCAGTTCAAGACTGGAAAAATTAGTTGAAAAGAAAAGAAAAGCTAGCGCTACAGACTTTAAGCCAGCGCGCTTTAGAGTCAAGATAAAAAAGATAACCAGGTATGTTGTAAATGAAATTATCATATAAACGCATACCTTTTATATTCTTGGCGAACTTGAACTCTGAACTTTCTTTTCTTTGCGCTGACCTGTTGGAGTTCCAGTCGTTCCCGATCATGTTGTCCCAGCAGGTCAGGTGATCGAGGGCACCTCCGACCAGGGCTTTCCTCACGCAAAAAAACACGAGGAGGAAGTGGTTAGGGAAGCCCCCGAGCCTGTTTCAGTGTTAGAATCCGATTTGAATCCTGTGGTGATTGTTACTCCGTCAGCGGAGGTAGGCATCTCTGCAGATCCACAAGAGATTCTAACTTCTGAAAGGAACTCCTCCCAGACTAACAACTTTCCTTTCTCTCCTCGATTTATTGAGGATAAGGAGCTTGATGATGCTTGGAGGAGAGTATCAGATCGTCTTGCAAAGGCGAATCCTGATAAGATTTTTGCCGATTGTAATGATGTGGCAATTCAAGTAAGTATCCTCAACCATTCTTATAGTTTTCCTTGAAGTTCACAAGAAACTTTAAAGAAAAAAATGATATTCATGCATCATATGGTTGAAAATTTTGCTGCGATCGGAGGACTAACCGATCGGATTAAGAATCTAGAGCAAAAACACTCCGAACTAGAAAGTAAGAACTTTCTTCTTAATTTGTCTTTTTTTAAGACTTTCCTTTCTTCCTTTTACTATTCTACCTTATCAAATTTGATAGATTTGGAGAAAATAAAAGAAGAAGTTTTGGCTGAAAAAGCCAGAAGAATAAAGCTTGAAGAGGAAGTCAAGCTAAAAACCGATCGATCGAAAACTTGACGACCAGACATAAAAAATACCAGGAAAAATCCAGGAAGAAGGCCGAAGGTAATTTAGTCGTAGACTTGACTTAGTATCTCTTCTGATCCTTTTTAGCCTAATATTTGTTTTGCTTATGCAGAACAAAATCAAGCTTTAACCAAAGCAAAGAAAGCTTTGGAATTTGAGCAAGACAAGGGGGCAGCAGTTATGTTTAACCTTGATGAACAAATTACTGCACTCAACAAAATAATATTTGATATGGGATCAGGATCAACGTTGCCTTCCTTAAGTGATCCAATTGAAAAGGTAGATTACCTTGGCCATCTTTTGGGGGACCTTAAGGGCTTGCTCAAAACTACGAGAGAGAATTATGCCCTGTCCGTAAAGGAGTCTATTGCTAGTGGAGTTAGTCTTGCTTTGGCAAAACTGAAGGCGTCCGGCCCCTCTATCAATCTTCAAGCTATTGAAGAGGATTTTAACTACTTGCTTGAGGAGGCGACCAAGTTTATCAAGGAAGTTAAACCTCTTGGAGACAAGGTTGCAAAAGAAATGGAGGTCGGATCTCCATCCAGCAGTGACTAATGGAGGGCAATCTCTAGTAGTAAAAATCCTGCAAAAAAGAGAGTATGCAAAAATGTGTAAAAAAATTACCTTTCTCTTATCAATGAAAAAAAGAATTTTTGTTTATCCGGTCGACTTATCATATATTACCCAGCCCCCGACTGTTTTATAGTAGAAGAACTTTACTATAAAAGCAGTAGGCCAAGAATATGAACTTAAGTCTCAACTATTGTTTCAAAGTTTGTACTGATTGTTGAAAAAACTGATCGTGATAATATTAGGAAACCTTTTTGGTCGGAACCAGTGTTAGGTTTCGACTAGTTGTAAATCTGTTTTTCGTAATCAAAGTACTTACTAAGACAATATATGGTCGGAAGAAAAAATGATTTTTCTTGACAAGAGGAAATTACATGCAAAGACATATATAATAAACGAGAAGTGGTTTTATTTCTATGCGATGCTCAGCATTTGGTCGGAATGAACTTGCTGAGAAATGAAGATATAGATTGTATTTCGCAATACGTGTTCGTGCTCTAGTCCGACTGGCAGTGAGGATCGTAAGAAAATGACCGTCGCTAGGAAGCTCCTTCCAGTGGGCGGAACCACATGCGAAAAAGGAGAGACTTCGACTAGGAGGTTTTTCGTGTCCCGACCAGTAGCCAGACAAGAGTAGAACAGAATTTTGAAAATAAAACATATAATCTCCATAGTCCTAAGCATATGAACCGTAGTCGACGAGAGCTAAGTTCTGTCATATAAATAACATCACTTGCCTTTTGAATTGATTCATTATTTATTAAACTGAATGGAAATGAAATGAAAATTAAATAAAAAACTTACACAATTGGTCAATATTCCAAGAATTACACAAAACCCTGCCGTCTGACATGGCCAATCGTCATCAACACGGTTGGGTGACTTCAACCATGATGTAAGGACCTTCCAGGGAGAAAGTTTGTTGCGATTTGCTTGGTTCTGAATTTTTCTGAGAACCAAATCACCTACAGCTAAGATGCGAGGTTGCACCTTACGACTGTGGTACCTTCGCATAGCTTGTTGATAGATTGCCGAACGCAACAAGGCTTGGTTTCGTTGTTCCTCAAGGAAATTGACATCGTCGAGTCGTTTTTGTCCCTGATCATTTTCATTAAAACGATCAATGCGAGCAGAACCAATTTTTAATTACGGAGGAAGCATGGCTTCAGCCCCATAAACTAAAAAGAATGGTGTTTCACCGGTCGCACGACTGGTCGTCGTACGAACAACCCATAAAACGAAAGGAAGTTCTTGAACCCAAGCTCGGCCGTTTTATTAAGCGGTCGAATACTCGGCGTTTGACCCCTGCATTATGATACCATTGAGTGCGCTCAAGCTGCTCGTTACTCTGCGGATGAGCAACCGCGAAATGGACTCGATACCCAGTCGTCGTAGAATTCACGAAAATTACATTTGAAGCGGGTACTATTGTCATATGGCCCGACGATGTTCGATCCGCGCTCGTCTGGTAGCCGAGGCGCGCCCGGCAGCAGCCGGAGGATGAAGCAGTCTCCGTAAGCGCGGCGCCGCCGCCGCCGCGGCCTTGACGGCCGAAAAGCTGCGAGGAGAAGCGCGCCGCGCCGCGGCAGCTGGAGCTTGCGAGGCCGCAGCCGTTCCACCACCACCACAACCTCATGCACTCGCCGGTCTCGCCCATGGACGCCTACGTCCTGGCCTCCTCCTCATCCTCCTCGCTGTCGCCGTCGCCGCCTCGTCGTCGCCGTGCGGGGTGGTGATAAGCAAGGAGGAGGAGGAGAGGGTGGAAAAGGCCATCGCCTCCAAGGGGTTCTACCTGCACTCGTCGCCGAGGAGCGACGGCGAGAGGCTGAAGCTGCTGCCGTTGTTCCCCGTCCACTCCCCCAGGAACTCCTCCTTCGTCTCTTAATCAGCATTACTCGGCCATCTCCATTAATTCCGGCGATGCTACGCTTAATTCTCTGTACCGCGAGCCTATTTGTATTAGATGATCCATGCAACCCTTGTTACTAGTTCTTGGTTAGGTTTTGGTCACTTAACTCTCGATCTCTACATTTCGATCTAGTTACTTTATCTACTCATGCAAGTCTTAATTTGTGCATGCACAAGTAGTGGTAGTAGCTAGGTTTCCATGATCTTGTCATGTACTCAGTCAACTTCTCGATGGCTATAAAAAAGCAGCACTATTTGCCCGAAAGGTGCATATGTTCTTTCAAAGCAAGTTCTGCGTAAGTTTCGAACATATCTCCCCAAACTGATCTCGGGATCATGTTTGGTCACAAATGTTGGATAGGAATTGGATGCCAACGTCAAGTTATTGGGATTATTGAAGATTTGCAATTAAGCTTATGTGCAATTGCCAAAATGCCACTCCATATCTCATTGGCATGTGGGTCCCGGGGCTACATGCCATTGAGACTTGGGAGTGACATTTTTGGCAGCTGTACAAAAACTGATGTGGCAAATATGTCAATCCCCCAACTGCCTATCAAGGAATGTATAAGCCCAAAGTTTAGTAGCGATCACAGACACCATGCTACCGCACTGCAGATGAACTATACATATAGTTATGATTCGGATGCTTGATGCGTCGATTAGGGGTTGTGTGACAAATAGAGTGGATATAGAGACGTTACACATGCTTTAGGTGAAAGTTAACAAAATTATCTAAAAAACTGGCTATGTACCACCGAAATCCATCAGTTCACTTTAATACCACTCAAATTTCGCCCCTTTCCCTTCTCTACCTCTCCGTCCATTCCCCCATACGCAGACGTTAACTTAGACAATTTTTGTGCTTCCTCGTGTTCCCTCTTAAGTTCTAAAATTTCTCCTAAGTGAGATGGGATGAACTCTAGGCGCACTCGAAGCCAGAAGCAGGGGGAAATGGCAGCCCCATCCTTCTACGTCCTCCTTCCCCGGCACCAGCGGCAGCGGCCCCATCCTTCTGCGTCCTCCTTCCCCGGCTACTCAATCCCGGGCAATGGCGGCAACCAATGATGGCGAAGGCGACCCCGTCCTCCCGACTCCTCCATCCCCAGTGGCTGAGGCCATCTCCTTCCTCGTCGTGCTCCTGGGTGTCAACACAATTCAACAGTCGCGCTCCCCCGACGCATGCATGTGTTGTTTTGGATTTGGTGTAGCTTTGTTGTTGTCTGGGCTGTAAGCAGAGAGTTCATATGGATGGATGCATTCAGTTGTTTTGCACATATTTGTGTAAGTAAACACCAAAGTTTGATGTAAACAAACTTTGCAAATTTGTCTGAATTCTGCATTTTTCACTTGCATGTGTGATCCAAATTCAAGAATTTGTCGTGTGTGCAATGCGAGACCATGTTGTTCTTCTTATTGTTATGAACATTGTGTATGTATTCATGAGGCCCAATGTGCCTCATGAATTTTATGTGATCTTCATAGATGATTATTCCCGTTTTACATGGATTTTCTCTATGTCTAATCATGGTCAGTTTCTTGCGATCTATCGTAGCTTTGCAATGATGGTTTCTACTCAGTTTGATTTTTCATCCGCACTTTTCGCTACGATTCTGCTGGCGAGTACTGTTCTAGCGCTTTTAGACAGATTCTTTCTGAGCAGAGCATTCTTTACCAGTCTTCTTGTCCTGGTGCCCATGCTCATAATGGGGTTACCGAGCGCAAACATCGTCATCTGATTGAGACTGCCTGCATTCTTCTGCGTGCCTCTCACGTTCCACCACAGTATGGGCTGAGGTTGTTTTTACGGCTGCATATCTCATCAATATGCAGTCTTCCACTGCTCTTAAGGGTGTCAGTCCTATAGAGCATCTCTACTCTAGAGCCCCCTAGTACACTCACCTTCGTATTTTTTGTTGTACTTATTTTATTCTGCTGCAGCCTCGTGAGCGCACCAAACTATCGACTCAATCATTTGAGTGCGTGTTTCTTGGTTATAGTTCCAAGCATAAGAGTTATCACTGCTATGATCTTTCTGCTCGACAAATCATGATTTCACAAGATGTTGTCTTTGACAAATATCGACATTTCTTCTATTGAGATTCGACTCCTTGTCATGTTTCCACCGTTGAGTCAATTTCATGGTTGTCTTTTCTTGGCTCTTCACCTATTTTTTCACTATCACAGTCTTTCCCTAGTCTGTCTCCAATGGTTCCTTCGTACCTCCGCCTCCAGTGCTGCCTCCTGAGCACCGCCTCTTGTTCCTGCAGCACCACCGTCTCGTTTCTCTAGTATTCACTACTCCAGGCGTCTTCGTTTTTCACCCGTCTTCTCTCCTGATATCTTACCGACACTCACATATGATCTTCCTGATGATGCTTCCCGTTACGTCTTTCATGACCGGACATCCCTTCGGTCTCCGATCATCTTGGATTTTCTCCGATAACTCACGCTCTCTCTGTCACTGAGCCTAGTTCTTATTATGAGGCTGCTCCTCATTTTGAGTGGTAGCTCGCTATGGCAGAGGAGCTTGATGCTCTTTAACGTACAGAGACTTGGGATATTGTACCGACACCTGTGCATGCTTGTCCTATCACGTGCACGTGGGTATACAAGATTAAGACCCTGTTTGATGGTACTATCGAGCGCTACAAGGCTTGTCTTGTGCTCGCGACTTTCAGTAGGAGTACTGTCATGATTACGATGAGACTTTTGCCCATGTTGCCCATATGACCACTGTTCGCACTCTTGTTGCGGTTGCTTCTATTTGCTGGTGGTTTATCTCGCAGCTGGATGTTAAGAATATCTTTCTTAATGGTGTTTTGCATAAGGAGGTCTACATGCAGCCACCACCTGGGTATTCTGTTCCCGATGAGCATGTTTGTCATCTTTGTCATGCTCTTTATGGTCTCAAACAGGATCCTCGTGCCTAGTTTAATTGTCTTACCCCAGTGAAGGGCCTCCATGCCTCTCTTGGATCGTCTACCCCCACGCGTCTTGTTTTGTTTTTTGTCGCACCGCGCAACTCTGGTAGCTGTGTCCAAAGTTCTTGCAATAATTGCACTGAACCCTAGTTAGTGCAAAAACAAGAGCGAAAACAGACACCTGAGGGACTGTAGTCGAAGCAGAAGCTGTTGATGTAGTCGAATAAGAAGGGATAGCAAGCACAACCGTAAGAAACTATGATGCTAACCAGCGGCGAAGCTCCTCGGCACAAAGCGTCGAAAGAGCCTCGGTGACTGTCGATCGTGGTGAGCGGCTCAGCAGTTGAGCCTTGACAGGCTCAAACTCTGGGCGAAGATGGCAGACAAAGTCATAAAAGTGAAGGCGGTCACGATCCGTCTTCTGCACCTTATGACACTCCTAGCAGAGTGGAAAAGCAAGCTCATCCAGCTGGCGCTAGAGACCAGCCAGAGCTCAGAAGAAGTTGTCGACGGAGGAGTCCTCCTGGCGAAGCATCTCCAACTCAAGCTGAAGTGAGAAGAGCTAAGCATTGCTGCTCTATTGGTATCGCTCTCACAAGTGCTCCCAGATATGATGAGTGGAACGCAGACCAACAATGTCTGGCTGGATGGATTCATCGACGCTAACCACCAGGATGGCTCGAACACGGTTCTCGTCAGCACACCAGCGCTCAAAGGCGTCTATAGCATACTGAAACGCCTCATCAGCAGTGTCAGCAACAGCGGCAGCGACATCTGCCTCTATTTATAGTGGAGGCTTAGACCTTCTAGAAGTTTGACTCTATTGGACTCCCGTTAAGGTCCAAAAACAAACGGGACACTTACGCACGTATTTTAATGCACCGTCTTCAACATCCCTTGACCTAACTAGCTACACCTTGCGCCATCTTGCGCCTTGGATTAGCTAATAGGTCACCATTGTCCATCTTGCACCTCGCTTGAGTACATGGACCTCACCCGGCATCGTCGATCATTCTGGACCTCAGCTCTCCAAGCCTAGTCCCGATCATCCTCACCGTTGACCGTCGTTGACTACCAAGCAACATGCACAACAATAGACAAGTAAACCAAATTTAGGAGTAAGTTCTTCACAACTTGACCCATGTTAGTCAAAACATGCGTCATGCACCATATATGCCTTGAAACTATGACTTTGACCTAACACACGAATATCGCCGCCACACCGGGCGACGAACAAAGTGAAAACCGGTCAGACCGCCCCTCGGGCGGTCGATCACCCCTAGGTCGCGACCGCCACTACTAGCCGATCGGTGCGAGAAAAGACTTAGCCGATTTTCAACCTCTGGCGAAACCTCTTGGAAATTTCAAACCAATAGAACTTTTGACTGGAGACTCCAAAAATTATAGGACCAAGTGCAATAGAATCCCCTCTCTTGCCTACACCCTCTATTTTTGGCTCAGCTCAAAATAACACTTTTTAATTTCACCGGTCCGACCACCGCCTATGGCCGGTCGGACCGATTAGACCTGATCGCCATGCCACGCTATGGCCGGTCGGGCAAGTTACTACGACGATTACGAAACTTGTCGAAAACACATGAAACGACAAACCGTAAACGCCATTGCCAATTGTCACATCATCCTAAGATCTTGAGTATATCCCCATGATATCCACAATCTCCCCCTTGATGAACACATTGGCAATAATCCAAAAAATATAATTTGGAGGTTTAAAAGTAAAAAAACTTTCGTTTTCGCACAAAGGCACAACTTGGTCCATAAGTAAGAAAAATAATAAAAATGACCAAGCTGGCATCAGAATAGCATAGGCATGTGAGATAAGGCAAAAGAAAGCATAAAAACTTTAATTTCCAGAAAAGAGTCAGAAATCTCACTTAAGGTTCATATGAAAGAACAATTATTCAAATGACCTATGATCATTGTGAGGATTAATAAATGCAATTCAAAAGCTCCCCCTCACTATGATCCTCGAATTTCAGAAACTTTTAAAATTTCTAATTTCTCCCCCTTTTATCATTTTTATATATCTTCTCCCTCTTTGTACAATAATGATATATTTTCTCCCCCAATATTGAAATATCCATTTTCTCCCCCAATATTGGGAGCACGAGAGCGGTGATAGGGGCGGTGGCGTTGGAGCCGTCGGGGCAGGGCTTGGGGGCGTTGGGGCTGGAGTGGTAGCCGCCAATGGAGGCGATGGAGTAGGCATAGGTTATGGGGAGGCGGGCGACGAGGAAGCGACGTTTGTCCTTGTAAGTGGCGGTGACCATGTCGCAAGAGGAGGGGGCTCGCTGAGGACGGGGCGGCCGAAGCGGGATAAGTGGACGGTAAGGAAGGCGTCGATGGCACTACGCATCATGAGGTGGAAGAGCTGCAGGTCGGCGCAGTTGAGCAGGGAGGAAGGGTCGCAGGAGCTCAAGCTGCTTGTCTGGTTCGATTGTTTTTTAATTATTTATGTACCGGGCTCGATGGAAGGAGACGGAGAGGCAACGACCGTCAAGAGCCGGGCAGTGGATGCTTTGAGTTCCAATCCTGAGTATGGAGACAAATAAATAACATCTTTAAAATTGCAAAGGATGCGAGGGAGGTGGATGTAAAGCTTATTCTAGATGACATACTCCCTCTAGTTCACAAAGGATACCAATAACCAAAATTTAACTGCACGTATTCAAAAATGACTTTTTTTTTTTTTGAACAGGAGGGAGTATAAGATTCTTTGTAATCTATCAAGGCCCCGACGCCCCAACTCGCGCCGCCCGGCTCTCCGTCTCCCCCAACTCCGGCTCTCCCAACGCATCAAGGCCCCGACGCCCCAACTCGCGCCGCCACACCAAGCTACCTCCCCGTCGGCCCAATCTCCCCCAACTCCGGCTCTCCTGACACCCCCAGGCCGCCCCAAGCGCCCTCCCCAACTCCGGCTTCATCGTCGTCCGGCTTCATCGTCGTCGTCGATCCTCCGATGGACCCAAGCCGGCCGCTGCTGGGGCGTGGCGCCCTATCCTCCTCCGCCCACGCCGCCGCTGCCGTCTTCCTCATCGCCTTCCTCCTCCTCACCCTCCTCCGACTCCCCCTCGATTCCCTCTCCCCGCCATCCCATTCCCAGCAGGGCCAGCCAAGCAGCTCGAGCTCCTGCGACCCCTCCTCTCCGCTCGACTGCGCGGACCCGCAGCTCTTCCACCTCATGATGCGTAGCGCCATCGACGCCTTCCCCACCGTCCACTTCTCCCGCTTCGGCCGCCCCGTCCCCGGCGAGCCCCCCTCCTCCTGCTGCGACATGGCCTGGCGCGCCCGCTCCAACTCCTCCTCCGCTTCCCCCACCGCCACCTACAAGGACTACCGCCGCTTCCTCGTCGCTCGCCACCCCCTAACCTGCGCCTACTCCGTCGCCTCCATCGGCGGCTACCACTCCGGCCCCAACGCTCGCAAGCCCCGCCCCGCCGCCTCCAACGCCACCGCCTCTCCGCCCCCGCCGCCTCTCTCCCGCTCCCAGTTCGCCGCAGGGAGGTACCTCGCCTACCTCGGCGGCGGCGACCGATGCAAGCCCATGCCGCATTACCTGCGCAGCCTCCTCTGCGCACTCGCCGAGGCCCGCTACCTTAACCGCACCCTTGTACTCAATCTCAGCCTCTGCCTCTTCACCGGCATGCCCGAGGAGGGCAAGCGCCTCGCCTTCTACGTCGACGTCGACCACCTCCAATCCGTGGTTGGGATCGTCGAGCACACGCGCTTCTGGGCGGATTGGGACAGGTGGGGAGCACAGGGCCAGCTCGCGGTCCGCCTCATCGAGGACACCAGTGTTGCCCCCATCAAGGTCTCCAAGGCCAGGGACACCCTTGTCGTCAGGAAATTCGGGGACGTCGAGCCGGGGAATTACTGGTACCGTGTGTGTGAGGGAGGGGAATTGCTGGCACCGCCGCACCGGGCAATACGGTGGGCACCGAGCTTGATGCGCATTGTCGATGCTATCACCTCAAGTATGCAGGCAGACTTCGATTCGGTCCATGTTGGTGGCAACGGCGGTAAGGACCTCGAGTGGAGCGTCGAGGAGGACGGAGGGCGGCGGGTGTATGTTGCCGGCGAGGGGATTGACGTGGAGGCGCTCAAGGCAAAGTACAGCAGCAACGTGCATTACCTAGACGAGTTCGAGGAGCTCTGGGGGAGGGACAGCGAGTGGTTCTTGGAGATGAAGAGGATCAATGGCGGGGTTCCTGTGGAATTTGATGGGTACATGCACGAGCTGGTCGACAGGGAGGTCTTCCTCAAGGGGAAAAAGAAGGTCGAGGTGCTCCGCTGATTCCTTCTTCTCTGAGGTATGGTGTTGAGCAACATGGCATGCTTGAGTCTTGTTTAGATCAACATTGTCAAAATTCAATTGAAAGCTATGGCTAGCAAGGGCATAAACATAATTTCCAAATCTTTTGAGGGTGTGCGTGCATACCGGGCATATCGGGCACCCTAGCTGGCTGCGCCCCTGAAATCACTTATTAAAGACTCAAATTTTCCCAATTATTTGACTCATCTTCTTTCATTCACCTACTTTCAAAAAAATCAGAATCTGGTATTGTCGTTCTTATACTTAGAAAATAGGCACATGGCTTACCGACTGCATCTCTAGATCAACTGAGCAAATATGGCACATGGCTTACTCAAGAAGTTTTGTTTTATGCAGGTCCATTGTTAGTGATTGCTGGTTTCTGCAAGCTTGGCAGATTAGTACCAATCCTTTTGTTTTATCCGGAAACTGTCTGTTTACTGTGATCTCTAGGATTTCTTTGTGCTTTTTTAACTTCTTTTTTAATCTACTGGGCAAAATTTTTAGCGAGATGTTTCCCTCCATGTACTCCAAAATTCTATTGGGACTTGTAAGCTGTAACAATTATTATCAGTTATCACATGGTTAAAAGTTTTTTTTGAGACCTGTGAGGTTGTGACTTGTGACCATTAACATACCTTTTCGACTTCTGTTTGAGTACTATAATAATACAAACTAAGTAATATATAGTTAATAAATACAGTCAATAAACAATTAAATTATAAATAAGATGTTTTCCTATAAAAATTATTGACAGTATGTCCAAATTGCATTTAAATTTTAATGAAGGGATAATGAAAAGTGCAAAACTCTTTATTTAAAAAATATATATATTTAGCGTTGTTGCAGTGCCAAAATAATCCTAAATATCAAAATGCTAAAACTAGGCGACAGAAGCTCGAACCACGACCTCCTATATCAAAGAAGAAACGCCCACCATTGCGTTACTAAAACTATGTATTTAAAAAAATATAGATATTTAGCGTTGTTGGAGTGCCAAAATAA
The DNA here is from genome assembly GCA_036346395.1 of Hsuehochloa calcarea. Lineage (NCBI taxonomy): Eukaryota > Viridiplantae > Streptophyta > Magnoliopsida > Poales > Poaceae > Hsuehochloa > Hsuehochloa calcarea. The sequence continues at coordinate 38,933,840 of CM070597.1, forward strand.
TCCTAAATATCAAAATGCTAAAACTAGGCGAAAGAAGCTCAAACCACGACCTCCTATATCAAACTAGACACGCCCACCACTGCGTTACTAAGAGCCTTCTGGTTCCCTTCTCTATTATGTATGTATCTCTTAAGCCAGACAACAAATTATGAAGACCATTGAATTCGTCAATCATCTTAAGACTGCTACCTCCATCTTACACATTTGATAACTACTTTTCTAATTATATGTTGGTAAGATTTTATAAAAATATAACGATATGAAAGTATTTTTGATGATAAAAATCTATTACTATTATTTTCATGTAACAAATCTAAATACTTTTGTGTATGTTAGTAGTGAGAAGATACCTAGTGGCGCAGGCTAAATAAAAAGTTGGCGGCGCATGTCAAGCACGACGGCAGAGGCACATCACAAGCCAAGAAAATTGCCAATCCCCTATCGAAGCGAAGTGAAGGCGAATTCCTTGCCTTTTCTGCGGGATTGTTGAGCTGGCTATTCCCTTCATTAGGTGGAGGCATCCTGATTCTTGGGCGAAGCAATCGTAGAGTTTTTGTTGAAACTTTGTGCATGACATCATGATTTGTGTGATGGTCCGTGTCCTTTGATTGATAATGGTACTGTAAAGTTTAATTTTATTATTATTATGATGAATTGATGATATGTGTTTCATACACCTAAATGAATTCTATCACCTTTTCCATAATCTTGTGAGTGTTCTTGCCATATAGGTGAAGGACATTGGCTTCACAGGAGTTTTCCGCTTGATTTTCAGATCGCTGGTTGATGAGCTACCATGCTTTGGAGCTGTTTGTTTTTCTCCACGAAAAAAGGTTCCTTTGTTCTTTGTCATGTTTCTTCTCATATTATCGAAGCTGTTTTTCTTCAGTAGTCTCATATTTTTCCCCTAAAACAAGGTAGAAAAAGCTAGATTTTAGACTCATTGGTGACGAAATTTCTGCTATACCTGGAATTTCAGATGCTCTTGAGGTTTGGCCATACACTTGTGTTTATAGCAGAATGTTGGAATTGCATTTCCTATAGTTGAGATGGTTGGTGAAACTATCCTTTTTACAGGACACTATAAAAAATGCTATTGAAGACTCGGTGACATGGCCAGTAAGGAAAGTCATTCCTATAATTCCTGGAGACTACAGATAGTTATTGATCGATTCACATAGGAATTGAAGGACCATAACTGTTTGTGTGTAACAGTGATTTGGAACTGAAGCCTGTCGGTACATTGGAAGTCAAGCTTGTGCAACCAAGAGGTTTGAAAAACAAAGATCTGATAGGAAAATCTGATCCTTTTGCCATTTTGTATGTCTGCCCTTTACCAGACAAAACCAAGAGAAGGAAAACAATTGTAAGTATAACTAATTCCCTTGCCTGTTTGTGTGGTTTGCTTTTGTGGATTTTTACTAACTGTTGTCATTACAGAACGACGATCTGAACCCTATCTGGAATGAACACTTCGAATTTATTGTTGAAGATGCTGTAAGTGTGACAGTGAAGATCTACGATGATGATGGTATCCAGGAATCTGAATTGATTGACTGTGTTCAAGTTGGGCTGAAGGATCTACAACCAGGCAAAGTGAAGGATGTCTGGTTGAAGCTTGTAAAAGATTTCGAGATTCAAAGGGACAGGAAAGATCGGGGTCAGGTGAGCCGAATTTTCCTGGAAACATCACTATCCATTTTTCCTTTCTTTGACCCAAAAAAATAACTTTAGCTCGTCATATCACCATTCATCGGGTATATCGCAAAATTGGGTAGATAACAATTTTCTTGTTTGGATGCCATTTTTTGCTTGTGAGATGGCCTCAACAGGTGCACCTTGAGCTACTATACTGTCCATTTGACAAGAAGGACGAGGCTCCAAATCCTTTTAGACAACATTTTTCGATGACTTCCTTGGAGAGGACAATGACAAGTACGGAAAATGGAACCTGGAGCACTGATTATAGCAGGTTGTCTTCAAGGAAGAAAAAAGAAATAATTAGGCGGGGTGTTCTCACAGTAACTGTTATATCTGCTGAAGATCTGCCAGCAATGGATATGAATGGAAAGTCTGACCCATATGTCATACTTTCTCTCAAGAAAGCAAAAACAAAGTACAAGATAAGGGTAATTTCTTTATTAGATACGACAGACTAATGATGCATGGGTATCTTTTAACAAGTCTAATATCATACTGCATTTGTCTGAATACACATAGTTAATTTTTCAATTGCTTCGGAAAGTTGACATGTAGTTAGCTATATAATGTGTTTGATTTTGTTTATGACTGCAATCAGAAATTGCTCAGGTGGAAGTATGTCTTTACTGCTCGTATCATGTGGCTGACCGCAGGTTGTGAATGAAAGCTTGAACCCAGTTTGGAATCAAACTTTTGACTTCGTTGTTGAAGATGGCTTACATGATATGCTTGTGCTGGAAGTATATGATCATGGCACTTCTCGTAGAGTAAGTTCTATTTAAGTTTTCTTATTACTGGCTGGGTGGTTTTTCAACTCAATCCCTTACAGACCACCGAAATGAGCTGGCCAATCCAAGAGACAACCCCAGCTGACATTGAACATGTTCCTCCACAGACCGGTTCTAAGCGGTACAATCAATATTTGCATTAATAATCTATATCAAATCAAAATAACTTTGTCGTTGTCCTATACCAAATTGATAGCCACACATAATACGACATACATAACTCCGATATCATTGATATGAATACAGATATAGCTCCTCGGTAAGTGTTTCGAAGACTACTAGGAAACTGTTCAGAGATAACGACGGCAAACCCGTCAACACAACGTAAGTCCCCTCCATTCTCCTCACATGGCCTGTTCACCTGCTGCAGTGTCGCTGAGAATAACACAACGCTAAAACATATGGTCTTTCTTACAATCTCATGAAGGGATTTACCGATTTCAGATCTGCGTTCGGTTTTTAGGTGAAACAAATTGTTAGGTTACATGAAGACCAAAAGCAACTAATTAGATCACAAAGTAAAATAGTCTACAAATAAGTGATGTTTAAGGTCCCATACAATGGTTCATGTTTGGCTGCGGCTATAGATTGACTTGCTTGTTACATTCCAAAACAGTTCTGTCAATGGTTAGATCACAAAGTAAAACAGTCTACAAATAGATGGATGGTTAAGGTCCCATACAATAGTTCATGTTTCGCTGCGGCTATAGATTGACTTGCTTGTTACATTCCAAAACAGTTTTGTCAATGATCATTTAGCCAAACTGAATGTATGGTTCTTCTTTAGGCTTGATAGTTATTCACCTAAGACTACTGAAACTGAAGCATACCATTCACATAGGGTTTAGGTTCTCTTCGATCATTATCATACCATCATGTCTGTTTAGAAATGTAATACGATTTGTGTTTTACCTCACCATATTTATACAACCACCCACAGTATGCTTACCACATTTTCGGCATCATAATTAGTTTCAAGTGTCGGATTGCTCGTGTTTGTGACAATGACTCTGTTATACTACTCTAAAGTTGACCACTTTAATCCATAGTAAAGAGCACGGATCCAAACTGACAGGTTATTGAAATAGCTTAGGTCCATTCTGGAGATGAGTAAAAAGTACAACAACATAGAACATGTTTTTCTTACATTTATAAGTCCAAGAACGCAAGACGTGAAACATGAACCCGCGACATTTAGAAGGTCACGAAAAACTAATTTACACTTAACAACTCTGTTACACTTAGACGTCGTCGCTTGCATGCAATGGTTAGCCTGCTGCCTGCTGCCTGCTGCCTGCTGCTACAACTTTTTGGTATATGCATCGCGCTCAGTGATGACCTCCTCGCACAACCATCACAGACTTTGCGCACCACATCGCCCTGATGTACGTCTTGCTTATACGTACTAAAGTAAAAGCGATGTCCATATAGTAACTATATATACAAAAATTTGCTATTATGCCTCACGATCGCATGTACATCGTAGACTGCCTAATCGTAGAGACATAGGCAAATGTTATCTTTCAGTTAGATATGTACAAAGTGGATCATCTTAGTAATCTTCAATGCTATTGCTATCTCTGCTACTAAGTTCACTACTACTAACATATGAAATGCTGCTGACGGCGCTATACCCCAACTAAACATAGGGGTATACCCCAAGTATGCAGTGGATCAAATCGGACAGTTCTCACCCTAAACTAAACTAAACTAAACATACTCAGAAAAACCCAACTTTTGTATGCCAAACAGTTTGTTTTTTTTTTGTACAACTAAAAAAAGACCACGGTTCACACAACCCAACATCAATGGCGCAGCAGCGCGTACTATCATCTTAGTTATGAAAAAATGCAGAGTGCTCCGAGGCCAGATAGCAATTGTGAAGTCTCTGCTGCTAGTTGCTTCAGAGAACGAATCGAAGGAATATGCATATTCCCAGGTGCATTGGCCCAACCATCCCGAACCAACGTGAATCAAGTTAGCCTTCGTATCCTTCACTTCTACTCGCGCTCGCTAGTCGCTACTCCTGCATTCTTGCCTAGATTCGCATCCTGTGAAATGCGAATCCAACTGCAAAGGAATTGATTCGACAAAAGTTCTATTTCGCCTGAATCTACCGCATATCATGCCCCAACTTGAATTCTAGTAGGGAGTAGGAACCTCTTAACCACGGTTGCTCGTGATCGAGCAGATATACGTACATGTGTAACACGTCAGACACAAAATTCTAAATGCGAATGCCAAATATATATATAGAAATATAAGAGAAGGAGATCTTGCATGACAGTACGATACGATGACATATGTGCTAGTAGTATAAGAGGAGACGGGTTGGTGATCAACATTCAACAATCACCGTCTGGGGTAACTCGTATCACTCTCCTTGATTCTTTCACTACGATGGCATCCTTTGGTTAAACTGAAGTCTGAGAAAGCGGGTCAAGTGGCATTGTTCGTCCAGCTGGCCGACATTACCGCGGAACCGAAAGCTAACACGAATCGAACCTCGTGCTAGCACTGCTATTAAGCTACTTCCTCTAAACAAAGCATCCAAGGAAGGTGTCACCTTCACTTCGCTAATCTACTGTATTGGTGGGTCCATGACTTGCAGAACTGAACCCAAAAAAATAGCTCCATGTCGCTATCCTCCTAGATTGTGGAGGATCCTGCAGCATATGCTTATCTCAGAATCATTAGCAACCTGGCACGTATCTGATTCCCTAATTAAAATACCACTGGTACTCCACTAGTACTACTTAGTTTTGCTTCTTCAATTAACGTGAGAAGAGAATTTGTGGGGAGTGTGGCATGCCATTGTCCTCCAGTAACTGATGTACGCAAATCCGAACGCCGCACCGTTAAGATCCCCTCGCGCCGGCGCCACATGCGCGACCGGCACATGGCGCGCTGCATCGCTGGTGCCGCCGCGCGCGCGGCACGTGCCGCTCCTCTGGCTCCGGCTCACGTGACCGCGTGGGGGGATCGACACGCGTTGCCCAGAGCCCCGCACATGCAGGCGCGTCCGTACGAAAAGCCCGAGGCTGCCCCACCCCGCCCCGGCCGCGACCAACCGGCAGCGGCACAACGTGCGCACGCTACACGTCGCCCTCTGGTCTCGGCTGATACTTCACTCCCGTCGTGGTGGGTACATGGCCTACGGTGGTTAAAAATAAACGGAGCGACTAACGCTGTGTTGGCGCGTCGTACGTCTACCCCACTCAATTCTATTTAAGACACGATGTTAACCGTTCCATTCGGTGTAATAAATACAGTAGTATAACAATTAGTTTTTAATTTTACAATAAATTTTGATCTGGATACAATAAACATTCGATGTGCCTGCAAAAGACCGTAACAAAAAAAAAACAGTGAGGTATGTCGCGGCGACACCAACAAGGAGCCCACAATGGCATAGCAGGGTTGACACTTGTAAAGGCCACACCCTGGTGCGGTGGAGCTATTCACAAGGCTCTTGGAGGCACTCGTGACCGATAGGAGCTTATGAAGACAATGATCGACGTCGATGAAGCTCACCGAGCGTTGGAGACGAAGCTCATAGAGGCCATGGCCGAGGCGTCGCCGGAGCGCGCGGAGGCGACGTCTAGACATCGCACGGAGCTACGAGCCTGTGATTCCTATTAGGAGGGGGAAATCGTCGAATGTTCTGAGAGGAGCCATGGAAGAGGCAGAGTCGCAAGGGGGGGGGGGGGGAGGAGGAGCTACCGATGGAGTGGATTCACTAGAGAGGAGGAGCCACTCGGAGGAGAAAGAGGAATGATGAGGGAGAATGGAGGAGGAGCTGCTGGAGGAGGAACAGAGGAAGAGTCGATGAGAACAGGGAAATATACAATGTTGAGGGTGAAACAAGGAGACAGAGCGTCTGAGTGAGAGAGAGGGAGCAGGTGATGGGAAAGTGGATGAGGAGTATGTGGCTAGGAATCGTTTGATGCATCCGAAGGCACAGACGGTAGCAATATCCAAAAATAAAATAACGTCAATCAGTGGTTAAACATAATGAGTACTACTAGTGTGCATTACTAAAGCACCCACCCGACCACTACAGTGGAGAGGACGAGGTGGTCGACGACCGGTACCATTTCAATAGGCTAAAATATCACTGTTCTGAAGCGAAATAGCAAAAATACATTTTCGGTGAACGAATTGACAAAAATAGCACCTATACCACGCTCAAATGTCCCGAGAGGTGAGCTACCACACTCTGGATGTGCAATAGGTCACATGGTAGCCCCACAAAGCACGACAGGCGACCTGCCACGAACTAGGGGTGCGATAGGTGTCCAACGCACCGTCAATTCACGGTAGATTATCTCCTATAATTTCTTAGTGTGACTCTGCTACTATTTTTGCTAATTTATTTTGACAATTATTTTTACTATTTTATCACGAAACATTATCATTATCTCCTAAACTCGTTATTACTTTGGCCGGAGAGGTCACCTGCTGTCGCACGATTTCATCGCGGAGTTCGCCTGCCGCATCGTGCGCGCGCGCGCGTTTTGGTGTGCCGAGCGCGCGTTAGCTGCGTTTGGTCGTTGGCCCTGTGCTGATGTGCGTGCACGTTCCACTGTCCACACGCACATCTCAGCTTCTGTACAGAGAACACCAGGATTGCGTTAACTTTTGCGCCCATGTCCGAAGTTGTAATCCCAATCCAGAGGATGCAAGTTGGGTCACGGAGTAGAGCATTTCGATGTGGGGCTCACACGCGCATCCAGCAGTAGTCCAGCGGCCACATTGATCATTTTTCTCACCCATGTCCTTGTCTGATAAATAACGCTGGGTGCGGCACTAGATGGCACATTTTCCGTTTCTGGGCGACCTTATCAACAGCATCCCACTTTGGGCAATTAACACGCGAACGGCAGTACTTTCAGAGCTTATATTGGGAACTTATCACGCCAGCAAAAGGTTTGGAGCTAATGTTTACATGACCAAGAGAGGTATTCACCCCTGTTACATCACTAAACAAGAAACACTTGTCAAATCTATCATGATCGTTAATGGAAAATGGACCTTTATATCTTCGCAAGAAAAGACCACGTGTAATGTTTCTCATCTACTTGATTGAAAGATTCATTAACATTGTACAACTATGTTTAAAAAAGGAGCTGCAGGGCCGAAGAAAGTTTTGCAAGAAAAAGGCATGCGCGGAAAGGACAACATCATTCCGAGAGATCGGCAGTTATATACTACTTGAACGGCTTTAATTACGATATCCTTCTAGATTTCTCCTACCTGCTCCGTGTGACAATGCGGCCTCCCTCCACAGCTAAGAAAGCCGCAGTTTTAACCCAAGGCATGGCGAGCGGTAGATGGGCATGTTTGTTTCGGTTGAATTTGTCTGAAAAACGATTTTTGATTGTGTTGTAGTGTTAAACAGTCGTGGGCTCAACGGTTAGATTTTTCGGATTTGATGTTTGGCTTTTAGGTAAATTGACTGCAGTTTTTGAAATGAAAAATATATGAAATACCCTAATGACAGTAACGACTTGTTTGATGTCGTTTAACGCGATTAACAATATTTAAAGACAATTGATAATATTTAACGATATTTAACAACTATTAATGCAATTGACGACAACTATCGCAATTAACGAGAACTACCACAATTGACCGCAATTAACGACAATATACCGTAAACAACGCAATAAACCACAATTAGCATATTTATTAACGACAATATACCGTAAACAAACGCAATAAACCCCCTCCACTTTTTTCTGGGCTTGGATGAGAATTGTCAAAGTAATAAGACAATGAGACAATCATGTTACTACTTGAACAAGAACATGCACTTAGAATTGATATTAACACATGACATGATTGTTAGAATGATCTCGGGCATTTGGCCCAACGGCCAAATGCCCACCCCTCCGATCGCACCCTGATCGGGGGCGCCCAGCCCAAGATGGCTAGTGGGCCCCTGTCACCAGCGCCATATAAAGGAAGGGAGGGGGCCGGCTGCACGGCAAACGAGGTTCACCGTGTGCAGCCACAAACCCTAACCTACAAAGCCCTAGATCCGATCTAAGAGGGCGGCGCTCAAGTGACGGGAAGCACCACCGCCACCGGATCTCCGCCGCCAGAGACATCGCCTCCGTTCGGGACACGACGCCGCCGAGGAGCCCCGCACCTCTCCATCGAACGCCGCTGCCCTAGCGCAGACCTTCAAGGACGATCCGCAATGGCCAACCCGTCTTCATCTACTTCGGATGGTAACCGTCTCTCTCTCTCTCGGTTTCTCTCGGACCCAAACCAAGAACACCAGATCCGAACAATCCAAAGAGATCAAAAGAAAAGAAAAGAATCCTAACAATGGTATCAGAGCCATCTAGGCTCAGATCCGGATGGCAAAAGAAAAGAACGGAGTAGATCCAAAAGAAACCCTAACCCGAAAAGAAAAGCAAAACCCTAATCCCAGATCGGGACTTACCTGGTCGTGCGGGAGGGTCGGGCGAGCCGTGCGCTCGCCGGAGTGTGAAGACCGGCGAGCTGCAGGTGCTCGGCGGCGCCCACGTGAAGGTGGCGCGATGCCGTCCCGCGCGTCGGCGAAGGCCGAGCCGCCGACACGGAGCCGCTCGGCGGCGCGCTCCTCTCGGGGAGCGCGCCGCCGCGGCGAGGGCCAGCGGCGGTGGCGATTCTTCTCTCCGCCGCTCGGCTTCCTCGGGGCCTCCTCGAGAGAGATCGCGGCGAGAGAGAGAGAAGGAACGAATGAGATTAGGGTTTCACGGGGAGCCGCGTTTGCGTTTTGTTCCGCCGAAGCGCCACGAGCCATCGGATCGCAATCGGCAGTTAAGATCGTGCGGCGAGCGATGGCTGCGTTTCTGCGAGGTTTTCAACCGTCGGATCGCATCCGACGGAGCGGGCACGCTACGGGCGACGCCTCGCGGCGCGGCCTTTCCGACCAGCCCAAGTTGTAGCTGCGGCGCGGGGCGCGAGCAGGCGTGGCGAATGGGCATGATGGGCGTGGCGCTCTAACGGGCGATGCGGGTTTTGCCTGATAATCGGCGGTTATGAACGATAAAATCGAAATTGAATTTAATTATTTCGAAGTATTATTTGGATGATTTTGATAGAAAATTGAATAAAATCTCGTAAAATTTTGCACCAACGTGTTATTATTTCCGGAGATTAAATGTATGCGATATAATGCTTCGAATAATGAATTTTTAGAATAATTACGATTTCATTGCAAAAGTTAATGTTTGATTAATTCTTTTAATTAAATTCGAACCAACGAGAGAATTTAATTTTTTAAGAATTGTTGTGAATTATGATATTGTTATTTTCTGACCAACGTTGATAATAACAGTATTATAATTTTAACTGATGATTTTTATGCATTGTTTCTATTTACGCTAGCGGTGATATAGATTTAATGTGTAGATAAAATTGATTTAATTGTATGTCGATTTTGACCAACGTTGGAAATAAGGCATATAATTTTCATGTTACGTTCTCACTTTATTTGAACTAAATTTCAAAGATACAACTTGATGGGTTGTATCGAGAGATCCCCACTCTCAAAGGAGATAATTATGGAGAGTGGAAGAAAAAGATAGACTTAGCGTTTATCTTGGCTGAGGTGGACTGGGTCCTCACTACAGCACGACCCACTGAGCTTATGGCACTAGTGAGGGATCAAGATGAGGATGATACTGCTTGGCAGAAAAGACAGAGGGATCACGCTCCCTTACAGATGTCTTATGACCTAGAGCATAAGAAATGGACCACAGCCAACAAGAAATGTATGGCTGTGATAAAGAACACGATTGAGCACGCAATTGTGGGCTCAATCATGATCGTGACAACATCACGAATACCTTGATAAAATAAAGAGTCAGTTTACTGGCTCTTCAAAGACATATGCTACACAGCTGATTAAGCAGCTTGTGACAGAAAGGTATTCTGGTGGTGGCAGTGGAATAAGAGAACACATACTAAGGATGAGCAACTTGGCATCCAAGCTTAAACCAATGGATTTGGCTCTCAAGGATGAGTTCCTTATTCACTTGATTTTTGCTTCCTTGCCAGAAAAGTTTGACACCTTTGTTGTCAACTACAACATGCTTGACCGATAAATGGGACTTAGAAAAGTGCATAGCTATGTGTGTTCAAGAGGAGGAAAGAATTAAATCCTCACATGGTGGATCTATCAACTATGTGAAGGATAACAAGAAAAAGAACTTCAACAGTACCTCCTTCTCAAGGAACAAGGGAAAAGCCTCTGTCCATCAGCCTCAACAGAATAAATTTGCTGTAGACAAAGATCAGTGTCTTCATCAGAAGAAGACCGGACACTACAAGAAGAACATCACGATTACTTAAAGATGATAATGGCAAAGAAAGGTGAGAATATTATTACCTTCATAAATGAATGCTTGTATGTACAATATTCAAATCCACTTGGTGGATTGACTCAGAACAACTGTTCATGTTGCTAATTCCTTCTGAGGATTCCGTTCGACGAGGACTACGCAAAGAAACGAAAGATGCATTAAAGTCGCAAATGGAGTCAAGTGAAGTTGAAGCCATTGGCGATCTTTCATTAGAGTTAGCTAATGGCTCCAATCTTTTACTTAGAGATGTCCTTTTGTTCCCTCTTTACAGAGGAATTTGATTAGTGTTTCAAATTTGGACAAAGATGGTTATGATTGTAATTTTGGAAATGGCAAGTGCGAAATAATATTTAATAAAGTATGTGTTGGTCTTGCCATATTACAAAATGAGCTTTATTTGTTATCATTATGTGATGATGTGAATGTCGATGCGATAATGGGAGCGTCGCGTGCGAAAGTGATTGAATCCTCGTCTACGAATGTAAATAGAAAACGAAAGAGAACTCATATTGAATCGTCGAAATTATGGCACTGTCATTTGGGCCATATTTCGAGGGGGGGAATAGAAAGACTAGTTAAGAATGAAATTCTTCCTCTATTAGAGTTCTCAGACTTAGAACAATGCAGAGAATGCATTAAAGGAAAATATGTAAAGAAAATTAAGAAAGACGCCAAAAGAAGCACAGGAGTTCTACAAATTGTTCACACAGACATTTGTGGTCCTTTTCCTGTGAAAAGTGTGGATGGATATGACTCGATCATAACATTCACGGATGATTACTCCCGTTATGGATATATTTATCCAATCAAAGAAAGAAATGAAGCCTTGGATAAATTCAAGATATTTAAGGCTGAAGTTGAAAACCAACACGATTTAAAGATTAAGATAGTTCGATCTGATCGTGGGGGGGAGTACTACGGTCGACATACCCCATATGGACAAGTTCCTGGACCTTTTGCGAGGTTTTTACAGGAAAATAGCATAGTAGCCCAGTATTCTACACCGGGCGAACCTCAGCAAAATGGAGTGGCTGAAAGACGCAACCGTACCCTGATGGATATGGTGCGAAGCATGATGAGCTACTCCACACTCCCATTGAGTTTATGGATGGAGGCGTTGAAAACCGCCATTCATATTCTCAATAGAGTGCCTAGTAAGTCGGTGCCCAAAACACCGTACGAGTTGTGGACAGGAAGAACTCCCTCACTAAACCACTTACGTGTGTGGGGGAGTCCTGCTGAGGCTAAAGTATTTAACCCAAACCTTGGGAAGCTAGATCCCAAAACAGTAAGTTGCCATTTCATTGGCTACCCTGAAAAGTCAAAAGGTTTTCGTTTCTACTGTCCAAACAGATATACAAAGTTTGTAGAAACGAGACACGCTGTCTTCTTAGAGGATGAAATGATGAAGGGGAGCATGGTAGCTCGAGAGATTGATCTTGAAGAGAAGCGGGTATATATGCCCACTCCGATGATTCAAGAGCCACTCTTCCCATTACCTGCTTGTCATTGCACCGACGGTACAAGACAACGTGGTGCCAAGACTGTTATTGTTTCTCCAAAGGGCAACAATGAATGAGAATGAGGAACCCGTTCTTGAGGATCCTATAGAACCCATTGCCACAAATGAGGGGGAGCAGCTGACCTCAAGCAGAAGATGTACCAAATGAGGAGGCCAGGAGGTCTCAAAGAGTAAGAAGATCGGCTATTTCGATGATTATCGATTTATCATCTGAGAGAATTTCAAATGGAGGATGATCCCACCTCATTTGAAGAAGCCATGAGAAGCGAAAATTCCTCAAAATGGCTTGAAGCCATGGAAGAGGAAATGAGGTCCATGAAGACTAATAAAGTCTGGGATTTGGAAATTATTCCTAAAGGAGCCAAAACAGTAGGCTGTAAATGGGTCTACAAAACAAAGCTCGACTCTCAAGGGAATGTAGAAAGATACAAAGCGCGACTTGTGGCAAAAGGTTTTACGCAAAGAGAAGGGATTGATTACAATGAGACCTTTTCTCCAGTCTCCTGTAAAGATTCCTTCAGAATCATAATGGCATTAGTAGCACATTATGATTTAGAGTTACATCAGATGGATGTAAAGACGGCATTTCTTAATGGGGATTTGGAGGAAAATGTTTACATGGCACAACCGAAAGGTTTTGTCATGGAAGAAAATGAAAGAATGGGATGCCGTCTAAAGAAATCAATTTATGGGTTAAAGCAAGCTTCAAGACAGTGGTACTTGAAGTGTAACACCCCAGCCCAACACTGAGCCTAGAATGCCACCACACTACTCTCTAAACTAATAATTATCGACACACTATAAAATTACAGCAAGGAAAACATCAATAAACATATCCATGGACCACAAAAGAGCATGTATAATTATGAATCAAGCAAGAGTAAATAAGCAAGGGGAAATATAACCAGGTAAACAATCCAGGATAGCACACAATACTGAATCCAAATCATTGAAATAAATAATCTAGTTCAACATGTGACCTAAACTTTATTCAGCCTCTAACATGACCAAGAGTAATCCAACATTGAATGAAAAGGTTCTTATGGCAAATGATCATGTGATTGAAGTATGAGTCTAATCCATGTGCTCTATTCGCTCTCAGTCACGGCGTTCTCGAAGATCACCTAAAGACGACAAAAGAGCAAGGGTGGGTCCACGACTCAGCAAACACATCAGTATACAACGAACAATAATAAATCAACAGTATTCAATAACTTCGTTATCATCACATGCACTTCTATTAATATTCTCATGCAGTTATCTTCTCTTTGTTTTACACCCATTAATTCTCATATATCAATGCAACCCTAATCTACATGTCCACATGCACTTCTTTCGCGTATACCGGTATAGCATGAGTGAATGCTCGCGACAACATTCACTCTCAAGCCCGTTCCTCCATAAGGATTGGGGACCTCCTCCACTCCCGTGGAGTTGTGATCATTCATGATCACCTGCTCATATGCAAAGATGCTTATGTATGAAAAATGCACACTCCATCATATACATCATATCCAACTTTTCATCATGATTGTGAACAAAGATATAAACATACCAATCCCTTGTTTGCAATTAAATAAAATAAAAGCACAACAATAATGGTAATAGAAGATAAAGAAAACAGTGATCAATCATTGATCGCTGTCTACCATGCACTTGCCTTTACTAGTTGCGACGCACGATTTGACTAGAAGATGGCAACAAGCACGACGCCTCTCCTACATTAAATACACAAATTTCAATACAAGCTACAACATCAAGAATAGCAATCAATCGACATCGCTCCTACCCGTCCCCAAACATACCACGCTTCTCCGGTACCGAATAGTTACCCATTGCTGTCTTAGTACTAAAACGAACGTAACTTTTGACTCAAAAGTCCGATCACGATAAACCACCCAGTTCTGGATTCTACACAAAATTACCCTCATTTTCTTAGATTACAAAGTCTTCTAATTAAATCATCTAACCCTCCGTTTTTAGCCCAGAAAACCGATCTGTCCGCTTCGGAACAGCAGGTCTTACTAATTTCATAACTTTTGTTTTATCCAACCGAAATTCGAGTTCTTGGATTATACAGAACCCTTAGACAATTATCTACATCCTTCATGTAGATCAAAAATTCTAATTAGTCTATTTACTATTTTTAATCTGCAGTCTACCAAAACAGCGCCGAAAGACGACACCCACAAAGACAGCAGTCTTCCGAAAATCATAACTCGAATTCTACTTATCCGATTGACATGATTAAATATGCTATAGAAAGATATCGAAGTTATCTACAATTAACTAGTAGATGATATTTCCAAAATTCGCCATTAAGGTACCCGAATAAATCGTTCAACAGAACAGCAGGCTAAACAGATCTAATAATCAGCGCTCGACTAGACAACTTTAAAATCTTCTCTAATTTCGATTCTAATCTCTAATTACGATAACAAAATGGAGCAGACATAACCAGGGCGTTACCTAGTGAAGAGCACCAAGCACTACCTTTTTCCTTCCTTCTCTCTCAAAATTCTTTCTTTATTTTGTTTTCCTTCTCTTCTGTTTTGCCTAGCCGGTGCTCTACCTTTTCTCTTGATTTTCCATTTGAGTCTCTCCTGGTTGACGTGCTCCAGAATTGCTCTCGCTAGAAGACACGGCTGCTAGCTTTGCAAGGCATGAAGGTGCACGTCAAGGTGTCTCTGGCCGAGTTGAGCAGAACGGACGGACGGACGGGCGCTCGATGGATGGCGTCTGCGCGTTGGCCGACGTCAACACGCACGGGCAGGAGACCATCCAACCCACACGCGCACGGGCAGGCCGAGTGCTGGCTGCATGCAGTCGGGCAGATTTACTCGCGGTCGCTGGCGACGCTCACCCGCGGAAAACGACAGCGAGTCGGCTTCTCGTACGCGGCGGCAGGAGCTCACGCGCACGGAGGCGGCGCCCGGGAAAAAGAAAAAACAAGACGGCGGCTAGGGTGGAAAAATAAAAAAAACTACTAGGGTTTCTAGAATCCACTCCCACGATTTATATAGCTCTTAAAAAAACTCTGAAATATCCTATTTTCACGTATTCTATTTGATTAATTACGCACCGGCCCTTAAGACGTTATTATTATTATTATTTATTTATTTGTCAGAATATTACATTCTACCCCCCTTAACAGAATTCGACCCCGAATTCTACTCGCCATTCTACTCAAAGAAAAACTACACTGCTGAAATTAAACAACAAAATAACACGTCTGGGGCGTGAACAACTCGGATATTGCTCGCGCATGCAGACTCCAACTCCCAAGTCGCTTCTCTCTCGGTGATCGTCCACGACCTTGGCGTATACCAGCGTCTTGTGCCTCGGCACTCGCTCCGACCTCTCCGAATCTCGTGGCGGACGCGACTCAATTGTGAGATCTTGCTCAATAGTCGTGGCTCTAATGAAATCTTATGCTCTGGGTCTCTCAAAAACTTTCTCAGCATCGAGACGTGAAACACATTGTGAACTCCACGCATGGACTCAGGAAGGTCCAGGCGGTAGGCTAACTTCCCAATTCTTGCAATAATCGAGAATGGTCCAACGTACCTCGGGCTAAGCTTCCCTTTGGTGCCGAGCAGAACAATACCTTTAGTGGGAGACACTCTCAAGAGCACTGGTTACCCACCGCAAACTCAAGTCACACCTCCTCATATCGGCATAACTTTTCATGCGCTCGAGCCGCTAACAAATTACGCCTCACCATGGCCACGCTCAGCGGTCTTGAATCGGTCCGGACCCAAAGCGCCTTCTCTCCTCGCATCCCAACAAAGTGGCGATCCGCACTTCCGCCCATAGAGAACCTCAAATGGCGCGGTTCTAATCTTGGAATGATAACTATTATTATAAGCAAACTCGCAAGTGGCAAGCTGGTCCTCCCAACTACCCTTCCAAGACAGAACGCAAGACCGCAACATGTCCTCCAAAGTCCGAATAGTGCGCTCTGTTGCCCATCATGCATGGGTGAAGCAGTCAGTACTAAATGCGGGCTGTGTGCCCAATGCACTCTGCAGACTCTCCCGAACTTGGAGACAAACTTGGCGTCCTGTCGAAATGATGGTCTTTGGCACACCATACGTCTTACTATTTCACGCACATAAATAGGAGCTAGATCACTCATTGAATTTGTCGTGCGAATAGGAATGAAGTCTTGTGATTTCTTGAATCGATCCACCACTACCCAAATCGCATCCTTCCTCGCGCGAGCGAGGTAAGGCCACCACAAAGTCCATAGAGATATCATCCCAAGGCCACTGGGAACCTCCAAAGGTGCAACAACCTGCGGGGCGCTTGTGCTCCTCTTTCACTTGCGACAAACACCACAAGAAGCCACATAATTAGCAATATCCACCTTCATTCTTTTCCACCAAAAATTCATTTTCAGATCTCGATACATCTTAGTCTCACGGGATGAGCAGATACGGTGCGATGTGCCTCCCTCAAGATATCATCTTTGACCTCGCCTTTTGCGGCACGCAAAGCGACCTTTAAACCTCAAAGCACCGAGAATCGTCCATGCTAAAATCACCCTCTTTGCCCTCATCCGGGCGCTTCCTAACCTCCTGTAGTAACCGGTCACTCTGTTGTGCTTTTCGCTGCAGTGCGGAATAGACGACTCAAGAATCAAGCGTGTCTCAACATGTGATGTGCCCGCATAACAATAAGATATTCCCATGCGATCAAAATCAGCAATGAGGCAATCTAGGGTAGCGGGAGTCGCCTTGCGACTAAGAGCATCAGCAACTACATTGGTCTTGCCTGAATGATACTGAATAGTAAGATCATAGTCCTTGATCAACTCCAACCACCTCCTTTGCCTCAAATTCGGATCCTTCGAGTGAAGATATATTTGAGACTCTTGTGATCTGTGAAAATATCACAAGACTCGCCAGATAGATAATGCCTCCAAATCTTGAGAGCAAAGACAACCGCGACCAACTCCAAATCATGAGTGGGATAATTACGCTCGTGCTTCTTTAACTGTCTCGGCGCATAAGCAATCACCTTACCGTCTTGCATAAGCACACAGCCAAGACCCACTCGAGGCGATCCAAAAGGCGTGAATCGCTTCCTGGTTCGGGAAGAGTGAGAATAGGAGAGGTCACCAACCTCTCTTTCAAAGTCGTAAACTAGCTCACACTCATCGATCCACCGGAATCTCACACCTTTACGAGTAAGTGAGACATCGGTTTGGCGATGATAGAAAATCTGCACAAAACGCCGATAATAACCACCAAGCCCAAGAAACTCCTCACCTCCTTCACACTAGTCGGCCTCTTCCAATCCACTCATGTAGAGACCTTGCTAGGATCAACAAAGAATGCCTTGAGGATTTATCACATGACCCGAAAACTCACTTCAAATCCAAAACTCACACTTCTTCAACTTAGCATAGAACTTGTGCTCTCTCAAAGTCTCTAAAACCAACCTCAAATGGCGCTCATGATCCTCATTGGTCTTGGAATAGATAAGAATATCATCAATGAACACCACCACGAAGTCATCTAGATACTCGTGTAACATGTTGTTCATGGTCTCCATAAAAATAGCAGGTGCATTAGTCAATCCAAAAGATATAACTTTATACTCATAATGCCCATACACGTGGAGAAAGCGGTCTTCTCTACATCTGCTCACGCACGGATTTGATTATACCGATCGGAGATCGATCTTGGAGAACACTTGAGCTCCATTCAACCGATCAAACAAATCCTTAATGCGGGCAATGGATATTTGTTCTTGATTATTCTGACATTAAGCGCACGGTAATCAACACATGCGCCAACTCCCATCCTTCTTTTACGTGAATAGAGCCGGAGCTCCCCACGGCGATACGCTACGCCTGATCAAACCTTTAGCTAACAAATCATCCAATTGCTTCTTCAACTCGTCCTGAAACGGACGTGCTAGTTGATATGGAGACATAGAGATGGGACGAGTACCCGGAACAAGATCAATGCGAAACTCCACTTCTCGCAGGTGGCAAGCCCTAAGCTCGGTAGGAACACATCCGGGTAATCACTAACCACCGAATCTCCTCAATCTGCGAAGCCACACTCGGTTTCTCGGCAAGAGCTAAAAAAGCCCGATTTCACTACGCGACCGAGAACAGTCCGGTAATATCGAAAGAGAGCGCGAGGCGCACTCCTAAAGGTCAAAGTCTCCCAGGCGGGTGCGCACAGAGACTATTCTCGAAGCAGGATATCACGGCTCGATAAGAGTGCAACCAATCCATACCCAAGATAACGTCGAGCGGCTCCATTTGAATAACTATCAGTTCGCGTGAACTTCTCTCCATCAATGACAATAGAACACCCGGGACAAGCGGTGAGCTCGCAATAATACCCCGGAGAACTAACTAACACCGATCGAGAAATCCATTTGCATACTCAAGTTCGCTCTCCTAGCAAACGCCGTCGAGACAAGCGAAAAGGTAGCCCTGAATCAAAAAGTACTAAAGCATCAAACGAATCCACAAGCAAAGTACATCACCACGTCGGGACGACCGCGGACTCCATTGTGGGCATGGCGTACCTCGGTGGCGCCATGGCGAAAGAAGACGAGGTCGGCGAGAGCCCCAACAATCTGCGTGGCGGTGCGGTAAGGCGGTCGTGCAACTGAGCGGTGCCGGCAAGGTGGCGGTGCCGATGAGTACCCTCTGGGCGCCCAAGTGAAAAAAAATGGCGGCCGGAGGGGCGATCATCATCTGGAAAGATCCTCGGCGCAGACCCGAAGAAGAAGATGGCACGAGCTCCCACTTGATCACGCTAGCGGGTTACGGCGACACACCGCTCCTTGTGACCCGGTCGGCCACACCAGCGGCAATCCCGTCCAAGAGCACTCAAGCGTATGGTGTCCATCACCGCACTTAAAGCAAAGCATGCCCCGCCTCGACAGACGAAGAGCCGAGTACACAAAAGAACGAGGCGTCGAAGAAGGAGCGGCCTCGGCGCTTAGACTTGAAGGATGCGGTCCTCCCTTGAATTTCTTGAAAGCGGTCATTGAGCAGACCCACTTCCTCACTAGAGCTCCTCTTCGGTCACCACGAAGCAACGATCCACCGAGGCTTGTCGCCTTTGTGAGTTGCATCTCCAACTCCATGCCCCTAGCTTGCTCCACAACAGAGCAGTAGTCACGGAGTGGAGTAGCTCCCAACACATGTCGGTACTCGAATGAGACCCCGACGGAACCTCTTGGCTTTCAGAGGTCATCATTAAGCTCAGAGAAGGGACAAAGCGAACCAAGTTGTTGAACTCGACCTCATACTCGACAATAGACCTCTTCCCTTGAGCAAAGGTCGTCAATGCAACCTCCATCTTTTCAACAAAAGAGTAGGGTAGAATTTTCCCTTGAGCCGATCAACAAAGTCTTCCCAAGTGATCGGACCTTGAGTGGCGGTCCTCGAAGACAACACGCCCTCCCACCAAATATCGCTTGCCCTTCAAATTAAAGGCTACAAAAGCGGACCCTCGATGTGAAGACATCTCCAAAGCTCAAGCGCCTCTCCATGTAGCGCAACTTGATCCATTGCTGGACGGTGTGCCCGACCGTCAAGCGGATCCAACCTCAACCCCATCCACTCTCGGTGACATCCGCGCCTCGAGAACCGGTGGATGTGCGGCAGAGCAACTACAGATGCGCGACAATGTGCCGGCGCTGTTGACGAAAAGCACAGATCTCTCCCACCAACTCTCTCGGCCAAGCGGGGTCTCATCTGGACCCCAACCGAGGCGGGTCAGCAAAGAACCCCTCGGCATCGACTCATCACTCACGGAGGTGGCTCCACGGACCCTCGCGCGGCCCCGACCTCCACGATCGCGCCACCACGACCACGTCCTCTACCCCTCGGCATAGCTATCAACCACAATCAACAATACACAATGAGTTCAAAGGTCAAAATAAAATCATGCATCAATAAACAACATAACGGAAGCGTAAAACTATGATCGTACCTCTCTCTAACCTACGGTGCACTAGTGTGTCAAATTTTAGGTTAGTTAACCATTAGCAATTTTTAGTTGATTTACTAAAACTAAAACAAATTTTAACAATTTTAGTTTGCCTATGTTGTTAATCTATTCACCACGGACCTAAAGCCCGCTCTGATACCAACTGTAACACCCCAGCCCAACACTGAGCCTAGAATGCCACCACACTACTCTCTAAACTAATAATTATCGACACACTATAAAATTACAGCAAGGAAAACATCAATAAACATATCCATGGACCACAAAAGAGCATGTATAATTATGAATCAAGCAAGAGTAAATAAGCAAGGGGAAATATAACCAGGTAAACAATCCAGGATAGCACCAACTACTGAATCCAAATCATTGAAATAAATAATCTAGTTCAACATGTGACCTAAACTTTATTCAGCCTCTAACATGACCAAGAGTAATGCAACATTGAATGAAAAGGTTCTTATGGCAAATGATCATGTGATTGAAGTATGGGTCTAATCCATGTGCTCTATTCGCTCTCAGTCACGGCGTTCTCGAAGATCACCTAAAGACGACAAAAGAGCAAGGGTGAGTCCACGACTCAACAAACACATCAGTATACAACGAACAATAATAAATCAACAGTATTCAATAACTTCGTTATCATCACATGCACTTCTATTAATATTCTCATGTAGTTATCTTCTCTTTGTTTTACACCCATTAATTCTCATATATCAATGCAACCCTAATCTACATGTCCACATGCACTTCTTTCGCGTATACCGGTATAGCATGAGTGAATGCTCGCGACAACATTCACTCTCAAGCCCGTTCCTCCATAAGGATCGGGGACCTCCTCCACTCCCGTGGAGTTGTGATCATTCATGATCACCTGCTCATATGCAAAGATGCTTATGTATGAAAAATGCACACTCCATCATATACATCATATCCAACTTTTCATCATGATTGTCAACAAAGATATAAACATACCAATCCCTTGTTTGCAATTAAATAAAATAAAAGCACAACAATAATGGTAATAGAAGATAAAGAAAACAGTGATCAATCATTGATCGATGTCTACCATGCACTTGCCTTTACTAGTTGCGACGCACGATTTGACTAGAAGATGGCAACAAGCACGACGCCCCTCCTACATTAAATACACAAATTTCAATACAAGCTACAGCAACAAGAATAGCAATCAATCGACATCGCTCCTACCGGTCCCCAAACATACCACGCTACTCCGGTACCGAATAGTTACCCATTGCTGTCTTAGTACTAAAACGAACGTAACTTTTGACTCAAAAGTCCGATCACGATAAACCACCCAGTTCTGGATTCTACACAAAATTACCCTCATTTTCTTAGATTACAAAGTCTTCTAATTAAATCATCTAACCCTCCATTTTTAGCCCAGAAAACCGATCTGTCCGCTTCGGAACAGCGGGTCTTACTAATTTCATAAATTTTGTTTTATCCAACCGAAATTCGAGTTCTTGGATTCTACAGAACCCTTAGACAATTATCTACATCTTTCATTTAGATCAAAAACTCTAATTAGTCTATTTTCTATTTTTAATCTGCAGTCTACCAAAACAGCGCTGAAAGACGACACCCACAAAGACAGCAGTCTTCCGAAAATCATAACTCGAATTCTACTTGTCCGATTGACATGATTAAATATGCTATAGAAAGATATCGAAGTTATCTACAATTAACTAGTAGATGATATTTCCAAAATTCGCCATTAAGGTACCCGAATAAATCGTTCAACAGAACAGCAGGCTAAACAGATCTAATAATCAGCGCTCGACTAGACAACTTTAAAATCTTCTCTAATTTCGATTCTAATCTCTAATTACGATAACAAAATGGAGCAGACATAACCAGGGCATTACCTAGTGAAGAGCACCAAGCACTACCTTTTTCCTTCCTTCTCTCTCAAAATTCTTTCTTTATTTTGTTTTCCTTCTCTTCTGTTTTGCCCAGCCGGTGCTCTACCTTTTCTCTTGATTTTCCATTTGAGTCTCTCCTGGTTGACGTGCTCCAGAATTGCTCTCGCTAGAAGACACGGCTGCTAGCTTTGCAAGGCATGAAGGTGCACGTCAAGGTGTCTCTGGCCGAGTTGAGCAGAACGGACGGACGGACGGGCGCTCGATGGATGGCGTCTGCGCGTTGGCCGACGTCAACACGCACGGGCAGAAACCATCCAACCCACACGCCGCAGGCAAAGCCGAGTCTTGGTGCATCTGATCGGACAGATTACTCGCGATCGTGGCGGCGCTCACCATGAAAACGGCAATGAGTCGGCTTCGTGACGCGGCGGCGGAGCTCACGCGCCGAGGCGCGCCGGGAAAAATAAAAAAACAAGACGGCGGCTAGGGTGGAAAAATAAAAAAAAAACTACTAGGTTTTCTAGAATCCACTCCCACGATTTATATAGCTCTTAAAAAAACTCTGAAATATCCTATTTTCACGTATTCTATTTGATTAATTACGCACCGGCCCTTAAGACGTTATTATTATTATTATTTATTTATTTTTCAGAATATTACATGAAGTTTGACAGTACAATAAGAAAATTTGGGTTTAAAGAGAATGTAGAGGACAACTGTGTCTATACAAAGATTAAAGATGGGAAGTTTATCTTTCTAATCCTGTATGTGGATGATATCCTACTAGCTAGTAGTGATGTCAGTCTGCTACTTGAGACAAAGAAGTTTTTGTCCTCAAACTTTGATATGAAAGATCTTGGTGAAGCTTCGTTCCTTCTAGGGATCGAAATTCACCGGGATAGAAACAAAGGGATATTGGGACTATCACAAAAGACATACATAGAGAAAGTCTTGAAGAAATTTGGGATTCATAAATGTAGTCCTTCACCTGCACCTATAGTCAAGGGCGGCGGATATGGGGATTTTCAATGCCCGGAACCAATATGAGATCGATCAAATGAAAGCGGTTCCATATGCTTGGTGTCGGAAGCTTACAAGATGCTCAAGTGTGCACATACGACTTAGCTTTTGTTCTGGGTTACTTGGCGATTCGAGAGCAATCTGGAATAGAACATTGAAATTGATAAAGAAAGTCTTGCGTTATTTGCAAGGAACAAAGGCCTCATGATGACATCTGAAGATCGATTTACTCCATATAGTGGGGTATCTGATTCGATTTTGCGGAGATGATAGAAAGTCGACATCCGGATATGTGTTCACTCTCATTGGAGGAGCTATATCGTGGAAAAGCTCAAAGCAAACCGTCACTACATCGTCCACAATGTATGCCGAGTTTGTAGCATGTTATGAGGCTACGGCGGGTGAATCGGCTAAAGAAGTTCATACCCGTTTAAAAGTGGTTGACGACAACAATAGACCACTTAAGTTGTCTTTGCGATAATGAACCAGCAGTAATGTATGCCCACAACAATAAGTCAAGTGGTGCTGCCAAACACATTGACATAAAGTACTATGTTGTGAAAGATAAAGTTCGGGATCAAATTATAAGTCTTGAGCATATAAGTACCGCAAAGATGTTAGCGGATCCGCTTACTAAAGGCTTACCACCCAACGTGTTCGAGAGAACATAT
Source organism: Hsuehochloa calcarea (assembly GCA_036346395.1). Lineage (NCBI taxonomy): Eukaryota > Viridiplantae > Streptophyta > Magnoliopsida > Poales > Poaceae > Hsuehochloa > Hsuehochloa calcarea. The sequence goes on from CM070597.1 coordinate 38,957,773, forward strand.
AGCGGCATGGGTTTAAGGAAAGCCTATGATTCTGGACTAAAAGATGGCCCAAAAGATTAAAGTAACTATTTCAGAACAAGGAGGTGTATTGTAGCTGTTGAATCTATCGGCGATTGACCGTGACGATGAGACACGTTCTATGCACCAAATTTGTGATGGAATGAGTAAAGTCAAAAGTAATTAAAGATAAAGCATAGATTGAGATCAAGGGGGAGAATGTTAGAATGATCTCGGGCATTTGGCCCAACGGCCAAATGCCCACCCCTCCGATCGCGCTACGATCGGGGCGCCACACCCAAGATGGTGGTGGGCCCTGTCACCACGCCATATAAAGGAAGGAGGGCGGTGCCGACGGCAACGAGGTTCACCGTGTGCAGCCACAAACCCTAACCTACAAAGCCCTAGATCCGATCTAAGAGGGCGGCGCTCAAGTGACGGGAAGCACCACCGCCACCGGATCTCCGCCGCCAGAGACATCGCCTCCGTTCGGGACACGACGCCACCGAGGAGCCCCGCACCTCTCCATCGAACGCCGCTGCCCTAGCGCAGACCTTCAAGGACGATCCGCAATGGCCAACCCGTCTTCATCTACTTCGGATGGTAACCGTCTCTCTCTCTCTCGGTTTCTCTCGGACCCAAACCAAGAACACCAGATCCGAACAATCCAAAGAGATCAAAAGAAAAGAAAAGAATCCTAACAATGATAAGCAAAAGGAGAATCAACATACCACATAACAACTAGATAAGTTACTGTAAAACTACAAGCCACACATCACATATTCTGTTTCCAGATAATCCAAATGGAGGATTTTCCTTAATAGCCATTTCTTCTACTCTACTAGATTAGAATATATCCCAACAAATTCTACCAATTCAAAATGAGATCACAATATCACCTGTTCATCGAATGAAACAACATTTTCAACAATGGTAATCAAACAATGGCAAGGCCGAGTGATAAACAAACATCAAACATAGAATTATCATCAGCGCTAATGTTATTCATGAATTGGATGCTCAATGCCCAATTGTTCCAGTGTGCAATCATATGCATGAATTGTAGATTGAATGGATGAACAAGTCGAGCTAAAGCAGAACCAGCCAGTTCCAAATGCATGAGCAAAACATGGAACAACTCAATTCTTTCATTCATTTGGACAATTTGACACTGGTTGCAATATCACAATATATTTTCTTCATAACCAGAGAACTTATGGCAAATGTATTTTTAAAATACATCTAGACCACCTCAATGCTTTTGCATTCAAACCACCACGGGCAGGCACTCAGGGGCGGGCCCGGTCGGGGGAGGCGATGTCGGCGGGAGGGCGGCCGGGGGAGGCGCGACCGTGTAGGAGGACGAGGCGCGGGGCACAAATGCCCCCTCCCTTGCAAGGGTTCGGGAAGGAGGACGAATCGCTCGGGGCAGGCCGCGAATGGGGTGGGGAACGGGTGACTTCGTGATTAAATAGGTGGTACGCGGCGGGTAATAAGAGCCGAACTCCAGGGTCATTAAGGGAACGCACGGCAAGGAAGTGCGAAGCCCCTCACTGCCAACTTCCCGCTTCCTGCCGTTGACAATGCTTCGAGCTTCGGAGAAAAGCGGCTTCTTGCAGCCCATCGTTTGGTTCGACTTCCGGTTTTTTCGGGCGAAAGTCAGAAGCCGAAACTGAAACAAACACTCCTATATCCTACCGGGCTTTTTCACTTTTAGGCGGTCAGTCTTTCTTGGAGGTTGTTGGATCCTTTGAATTATTTGTACAAGACTCTATTTTATCCTTGGAATTCATAACGTCCCTACCAATGTAACGCAAACATTGATGGATTTGTATGACTGTGGTGAATTACGCCCTGATTTTGGCCTTGATAGATTAAAGAGAAGGAAAAAGGTTGTGTTGCGGCTTCCAGGTAATGGTTGGCTTGGATCGCAAGCAAGAAGGGAGGCGGTGGCATCCGGCCATCACTGACACGTCTAAACATGTACATGGGGCAACAGTTCGGTGGAAGTGGACCAGTCGTGTAAGCAATGTTGTACCTCATCATCATAACTATTGAGAAACCGTCGCTGGCGAGTTCAGTCCGAGCAATGACCTTGTAGACAAGCGTAGAATCACACACAAGAACAGAATAGTAGATTGAACATAGAGATATAGGGGGGACTTCTTTCTTTTCTTTATTTCTCTTCTGAAAAGTACGTACAATTGTTGAGGTCCCCTCCTTTATATAGTCTTCGGGGTGGATGAGGAGTCCATCATGGGCCAGATCTGCCTTTGGCACTCATCCATCATGTTCATGTCTCATTGAAACTCCATTAAAACCTAGTGGGAAAATTTTGAAGAAAGAGTACATGAAACACGCTCTGTTGTGCTGCATGAATTGCCTCATTAAAAACCTTAGCTGAGAAACTTCAGGGAAACTCGTCAAGGGAAAAAGAGTACAATCCACCCAATTTCAGTTAATCTTTAGGATTTATTATTTGGGTACTCGATCTTCCTGATTAAGTTTCAATAATGAGTGCCTGAAGATTCTCCTCCTGAATTCCACACTTCTCTAAGTCTCATCATTCCAATTCCATGTATGCTCCTTTCAAAGCTAGATGCTGGAAGTGACTTAGTGAATAAATCTGTAAAAATTTTACACGACTTAGTGTGTAGTACTTTAATTTCGTCAATCTTTTGTAATTCATGAGCATAGAAGAATTTGGAGTTGATATGCTTTGTGAGAGGACTCTTCACATAACCCATCTGCACTTGTGCAACACAAGCTGCATTATCTTCATCGATAATAGTGGGAATTTGCACGGTATTCAATCCACACGACTGCTGGATATGGTGAATCATCCGCCGAAGCCAAGAACATTATCGCGAGGCCACATACAGTGCTATGATTTCTGAGTGGTCTGTCGAAGTCGATGCAAGACTTTGCTTAGACGATTTTCATAAAATTACAGTTTCACCATGTAGGAATACATAACATGTTTGCGAATTGGTTATATGTGGGTCAGACAGGTACCCGGCATCTGCATAGCCATTTATAGACAGGTCTTAGTTCTTTCTGTAGAACAGACCAAAGTTTTTGCTTCCTTGGAGGTATCGGAAGATGTCTTTCATTCCCTGCCAATGCCTTTGGTAGGCTCTGCACTATACCTTGCTAATATGTTTACAATAAATGCAATATCCTTCAGGGGCATGCTCAAGCTGCAAGCCTAGGCAATATTTGATTTTACCCAAATCTTTCATTTCAAACTCCAACTCCAAGTAAGAGCTTCTTTCTTAATACCTCCAGGGTTCTGATGATATTCAGATCATCTTCATATACTGAGATTATACAATATCCATTATGGATCGTCGTATGAATACACAAGCATTATTCTCATTGTTTGTGTAGCCTTTCTTGCATAGAAAGTCGCTTCAAGCGATTATACCACATCCCGTCTGATTGCTTAAGTTCGTACAGTGACTTTCTGACTTTCACAATGTACAAATTTCTATTTGCTATGTGTTGGTTTGGGACAATGATACATTCATGTACCTTCATATAAATGTACGAATCCAAAATTTTCATAAAGGTATGCGGTTACTACATCCATCAATTTCATTTCTAAATTCATGTTTATTGTCATTGAGATTAAATATCTAAAGGTAGTTCCGCCTATGACCGGGGAATAGGTTTCTTCATAATCAACTCCTCGTCGTTGAGTGAAACCTTGTGCAACAGTCTTTCTTTTACCATTTCTCTTTCGAACAAATACTCACATATTCCCTACGAGGTGCCATGGGAAGCGTGCAGCTTATAGGCCCAAACACCTCTATTTTATTTATAGGCTATAATTATATTTCTATCTCCTTCTTCCAATATTTCCAATCTGATCTTTTCTTACATTCAACGAGCGATATAGGCTCTGGATCAAGATCGATGATTATGGCAATTTTTCTTGCAAAGTAAATATCGACATTGGTTGTTGTCTTATTCATAGATTCTCCTGTGGTTACAAAGTTTATAGGGACGATCCTTCTAATGCTTCTACTTGCTCACCACCGCTTACAATTATGGAGGCAAGTCTCTTTAGTTTTTCAGCTCTGATATGTGCGCAAACATCGGAGCTGATATATCCCTCCGTTCGAATGTTCAAATTCGGTATGCCTTTCCTGAAGGTTCCATACTGGTGCTAGGTCTTTGGTTGCCCTTCTGATTCTGGGGAACTTCGTTGATCGGCTGTGTCAAATCCTTCTTATCCTTTTTCACCAGGCGTCCCCGGTTACTTGAGATTCGAGGGGCCGGAGTTCTCGTCCTTTTCTGAGGCCTTGGGATGGGATTAGGGATACCTTCATCGGTATTTCAACCCTCTCGGTGCATTGCGTGCATGCACATACGACTTGGTCACGCTCTTCAAATCACTAAAGTGGTCAAGCAGTTGATTCGCTAATACTTGCAAATCAATTATATTCTGGACTTCAATTGTCTTCTGGACTTTAATTATTCTCTGGACTTCTCTTGTCTTCTAGACTTTAATTGTCTTCTAGACTTCTCTATTTACTTCACTAGTGCGCGGTCATGTGCATAGATTCCCGTGGCTTGCCACGTTATTTTCTAATATTTTTCATCAAGGGGTTGATTCCTCCCCTAATAACGGAAAACAATCATCATCAAATATGTTATCAGCTAAGCGGGCTGCATGCAAATCTCCAATCATGGGGTCCAAATACCTAATTATGGATGTTGTCTCATAATAAAGGTATATCCCAGACTTTCGGAGAGGGTCCGTTGCAGTTCGATGTGGTGTCGTATAGGTATATAAACATTGCAACCAAATCTACGAAGATGAAAAAATTTCAATGCTGACCCTTGCGCTATTGGCAAAGATGAATGGATGTTATATGCCGATGGTCTAAAATTGATGAGAGTTACTGCGTTTAGAACTGTGTGTTCATTCTACTAGTCCATTTTGGGTGTGGACATGCAATATGGAATACTCAACGTTTAGTTCCATTGCCATGCAATAATCATCAAATACCATTGAAATAAATTCTCCGGCGTTGTCCATTCTGGTGGACTTCATATGATCATCAAGGAAATTATTCTTAATGTTAATTATCTGCGAGATTAGCTTTGCAGAAGCGTAGTTTCTCGTAGACAATAGATATATGTGCGACCATTTCGAGGAAGCATCGATAACCTCCATAAAATACCTAAATCACCCTGACAAGAGTTGTATAGGACTACAAATATCTCTCTGGATACGGTCCGGAATGCAGGGACCTCATTCTTCACTTTCAGAGTAGAAGGTCTAGCAATTAATTTCCGGTGGCACATGTGGGGCACACAAAATATTATATCCCTGTGAATTGTTAATTATATTTCTCATTATCCTAAGACCTTGGTGGACTAATCTATCATTCCAGAGACAGAAAAGTTCAGAGCTTCTAAATACGGGTTTCAGGTAGTATAGGTTGCAAGTGCCTTAATATTAGTGTAGTATAGCCCAGTTTTAGATGAAGAAAATCATTCTAATACCCTTTTGTTCTTTCTTCAAGCTATGCAATGAGCAGATATTTTTTACCACACTCTTCTTCAGTCTCTACATGGAAACCATTACCATCGGGAGTATAATTGTGGTCTTTCCTAAGCCTATTATACAAGTATCGCTGCCTGTAATTGTCGTAAGACTACCAGCATACTTGTTGATCGACTAAAAGAATTTCGTCTCTCTTAGGATGGTATTCGTTGTGCTGCTATCCGCTAAGCACACTTCCTTCATAGGGTGTCACACGTGTTCTGATACTTCAAATATCAGAATTTAATTTGTTATTATAAATACGGGAAAAATAAACCTTGCAGGACTCATCATAAGAATTTAATGTTTTGCTCTCCTAGATCTTACAACTATTATTCAAAGTTCCATCACAATCACAAACTACAAGTGACTGTAAAAAGATCTAAGTGCAAAGCGTGCACCAGATCGAATCAGCGAAGTATGTAGAAACTTCTGCTTGAATCTATTCAATGACGATCTTCTTCTCTTGGGAAACTACGGCTGCGGCCGTTGTGATGTCCAAATGAGGGGTGATGGGGGCTGCTACTAGGCTGTCCACATCCATGAGTGCAACTAATGGCCGTTGTCGGTATTTTAGAACCGAACTTATGTAATGATTGTTTGATTCGGGAGGTCTCTAAGACTCAAATCACGTAGAGAGAATGACACAAGGATTTTTATACAGGTTCGGGCCTTCTCCGGAGAGAATAACAACTCTGCTTCTGTATGGCTATATTGAGGATGTTGGTTATAAATCAAGAGAAAGACCGAAATGCAATTTCTTATGCTCTTGATTATGTCTTTCTCCTCTTGTATGTTCCTTTCCTCCGTCATCTGGTGATTCCTCCTTTTATAGCGCGCTCGAAGTGGACGATAATCTCTCCAGCCCAAAGGGCGTATCAATGCTTCAGATGATGGCGCAGTTACCAGAGATTACTGTTAGAGAAGTAACGTTCCCACGTCGCCAGGCAGTTATCACCAGGATAGAGAGATTAATCATGCAGTTATTCTGGATAATAATAACGTATACCGACTGTTTAGATGCCCTAATCAATTGGGTCTACTTGTCTGTAAGCTCGATCGATTATAGGGTAGTCTTAACTGACCTGGTCGTAGAAGGAGTTACGACCATGAGGTGATCGTAGAAGAACTTACGATCATGTGCTAGTCGTAGAAGGACTTACGACTATGGGGTGGTTGTAGCTGACCTAATCGTAGAAGGACTTACGACCATGAGGTGATCATAGAAGAACTTAGGATCATGAGGTAGTCATAGAAGATCTTACGACTCCACCTTCTCCCTTATGAACATTAAGGGTATACTAAAAATCATATAATAGCGTCATTATCCATAATAAGGATTACAGATAAATAATTAAATGAGAATTTCTAGATCCTCGTCAGCCGTGGATCCTCTGTGCCTACAATGGTAAGGTATACCTCATGCGGTCCTTTGCCCTTCTACTTAGACTGAAAAGTATCAATAACGTGTGACCCACGACCTTACCCTTCTTGCCCCCTCCTTTGCGAGGGACTTCCTCACCTTATGGCTGCTAGCATTGGTTTTATGGCCAACATTGCTACTAGGCGGCTGTGAGATATAGTTCTTCTTTGGAACACCATTTTGAGCTTCTGCAACTTGCATGATGTCAATTAATTCGGCATACTCCTTGTAGTCGTCGTGACGATAGTTGCATGCGGATTGCACCGTATTCGAGTGAAAGGTAGAGAGAGTCTTCTTAATTTTCTGCTCATCTATGGTTACCTTACCACAGAGTTGAAGACTGGTAATTCTGTATAAATTCTGATCATGTTGGGCCAGCTCTTCGAACTCCGGGTTCGTGATGCCCGTCATCTACATATTCATGCAAAGAGTTCATAAGATTACTGCTGGTAATTTATATAAAATAGTTGTAAAATTCTCATAATTCTCTTCGAACTGCTCGTTCGTGATCCCGTATTTTTCTATGTATTTTCATAATTCACTGCTATTTTCAGTGATTAAAAGTAATATAAATAATCACAAATAATCAAAACAACAAATACAATTATATAAATTGCATAAGAATAATAATAACAAAGTTAAACATGCTTCAAATGATCAAAAGTATTCAAAAATTGAATTCATGGTGCCCTTTTCTGCTAGAATATGAATTTTCGACGAATTCTGCAATTTTTGGGGCTAAACCGCTAAATTTCAATTCTTATAACATTTTTTTTTTCAATTTCTGAGAGGTTATTATGCAAGAATTTCTTTCCCAAAATATTTTCTTGTAATTTTCAGAACTTCGAGGGTCTTATTGCAATTTTTAGGATTTTACTTTTTCTTTCCCTTTTTTTTTGAATTTCTTCGATCATGCCTTTTTTTTTTGAACGGGTTTGGGCCACTTTCGGCTGACCCATTCATTCTCGGCCCAAACAGGGCCAATATGGTTTGGTTAAAACCGACATAGGGTGTAGGGTTTTCTCTACCCCTGTTAAACATGGCGCGGCAAGCCGTCTTGGCTTGTGCATCGTCGTGGTGGCCCAACGGATGGAGCGCGGTACGTGGTGACGGCTCGAGCGGCGGCGGCGCGCGAGTGGCGGCCTCGCGTGGCGTGATGGCGACCAATGGCGATGCGGCACGGTGGGCAATGGCGGTGCGCAGGCGCCGGGGCGGCGTGGTGGCGGCGGCGCGCCGGCAATCGCGTCGCGGTGCGGCACCACGCGCAGCGTGGCGCATGTAGGAGTGGCGGGCTCGCGTGGCCGGTAATGCGAGCGACCAATGGCGTATGCGTGGCAGGTAATGCGAGCGACCAATGTAATGTGATGTACAATCTACTGTGCAATCGCCATTCGCTCTTTCACGCAACCCACCAATCGGCTTAGCAGCCGTGCTACGACGGTTACCTTTCATCCGAGTAAAATAGGCCGAGAGGTAGGCCGGAGTCGATCATGCTGATAACGTGTTGAGGAACCGTCGTTGGTGAGTTCAGTTCAAACAATCACGTACAATGATTAAATGTCCTCTCTTTTTATACAATTGGTGAGTTCAGTCCAAACAATCACATACAATGATTAAATGTCCTCTCTTTTTATACAATCTTCAGGGTGAATAAGATTCCATCGTGAATCAAATGTCCTCTCTTTTTATACAATTGGTGAGTTCAGTCCAAACAATCACATACAATGATTAAATGTCCTCTCTTTTTATACAATCTTCAGGGTGAATAAGATTCCATCGTGAATCAAACTTGGCTTGCAATCGGTTTCTTAACAATAACATTTGCCCGTATGTGCGCGCAAGCATGTGTGTGGCATTTGGCAGGTGTGGTCGTGTAGATCAGTGGATGAGCTCCGCGCGTGGGTATTCGTATTCCCTGTGGGAACGTGGTGATTGACCCGGGTCGGTGCCGCGAAGATTTGCGATAGATTCGCGAAGGCCGCGTTTTTCTTTTTCTTTTTCTATTGCCTGTTGTGCTTAGCCCGCCCGCCCGGTTATGGAGCTTGAGAGAGCAACACCAGCTAAAGCCGCTTTTGCAGGGGGCCTTGCTTCTAGTCCTCGAAATAGGGTGGATTTGTAACTTTTCCATCGATCGAAAGTTCAGGCGTTCAATTATTTCGGTCTATTTCAGACATCGATCTTTCCTCAAAGCAGCCAAGCACGTATAAGAGGAGTTTTCGACTAAAATAGTATGTTTATAAGCGCAACACAACAGTAAAAATAGTTTGTCAGACGAAAAATGTACAAAAACAGTAAATACTGTTTCTACAGTACAACAGCCAGGTTTGGGTAATCGACCGATGATGGGAAATCGGTTCAACCGGCTACCCTGCTAAAATTCAAAACCGATAAAAAAAATTGGTTTCAAATTATTTTTACCCAATATAAAATAATTTTGTAACAAAGTCTAAGCACATCTGTGCATTTGCCCGGCTGGTTATAATGTAGTGGACTTGAAAGGTACCTTTTCCATTTTAACTTCAAAAATCAAAACTTTTATTAAAAATTTCAGTCAAACCGGTCCTACCAATGACATCGGTAAAATTTTGAAACCGGTTACCTAAACCCTAGCCACAACACCATTTTGAATCGTCATGAACCGTGTGTGAGCACTGTCGCTACAGTCAACTTTATTTTGATGCCAGAGAGTTCGGCAGGTTCCCCCGCGATATTTTCGCACAGTAGGGATGATATTTTTTGCTATTTCATTAGGGAGGGGCTAGATTTTCTATTCCGCTCCAAAAAGAGGCTAAATGAGCCAAAAACTACGTAAAAGAGTAAGTAGTTGTTAGTATGTGACCGGCACTCGACGTGCGGTGACACTAATTTTAGTTGTTAGTATGTGACCGACGCTCGGCGTGCGGTGGCGCTGATTTTGATGTACATACAACTATCTATGGTTTTTTAGGGCGCATGACCTATTACCATGGTACTAATTTCATTTCATTTTGCATTTTTCATCATGTTTATCTTCTATTTATGCATGATTTTGGATTGCAAAAGATGGTTTTGATCTCTGTTGGTACTGTGTCTCGTTTTAGCTTTGTCCCATTAGTCATTTCTAAGTTTTCTAGTTCAATGCCTATACTTTGCTACAAGTTCAAAAATATATAATCCCATCATGTTATATCGTTAATTGTGCTCAGCGATGCAATCTAGACTGTCGGTGTCTCGTTCGTCATTCTCCTTCCTACACTTTCTGATCAAATGAACATCAGAAAGTGCAGTAAGGAGAACGATGAATAGCTTTAATTTTTAAATAGCAGAGATACAACCATGATTTGTGAGTTAAGATGGCAGTTCTGCAGCAAGAAAATAGCAGTACCAATAAGAGTGCCTTAAACAAAGTTGCATCTAAACGCAAAAAAAAAAGAATCTGAAAAGGGACCGTGCGTAGGTGGTGACTGGTGGGTGGTGGCAGCAGGCAGGCGATCCCCTTCACACGGTATGTCAGAGTCAGTCAATTCTCCTATAGATACCACAGATTTTTTTCCCCACATAGTAACCTCGGAAGTGGACATCTCATGGGCTAACGTAGAAGGAGCACATTGAATCATTCTCTCCACCGTTTCATAAAAAATGAAAGGTACAAATTAAGTGCTATAGTGCCTAAAATAGTAGAATTATTATAGTATATTTTGCTGCAACAAATATTCCACGGTTTTCTATATAATTGCTACAGTGCTACATTTGAGTACTATTTATGTTGATTGAAATAACTGTTTAACCATGCTTCTATGCAGTACAACACAGGATCTGGATCCACCAACCTCCTTTTCTCATATAGGTTGCTCTGCTTGTTAACAAAAAGTGGAATTAGGCCCGTAGCACTCCAATCATTGGTATTCAAAATAATAACATTCAAAACCACGCTTAGCTGCAAATTGACACCATAAATATCCGAAAATATTGAAAACTGCATTGTGGTCATATTTTTCATTTATTTTTAACAGCAAGGACGTATGATATGAGAGAATACAATTTTAATACTCGTTTTACCCCGTTCGCATGCTGTCACCCAACATATTTTCCACGTGCCAACCTGTACGACATCACCCTGTGCAAACCGAGTTGAGCTTCAAGTCTCCCATGACCCTGAAAGACCCTTGGACCTCTTAATTGCATCCCACCACCGCTGAGAAACCACAAAGCGAGCAAATATTCCCCGGCTCTGTTCTACCACCACCGAACGTCTACCAACAACCTCCGCCAAATCGATTGGCACCACTCGATCCCCAGTCATCGACTAGAGCTCGTGTGCATGCTAAATCCTCCCGAGCACAGATGTAGTAACACTATCATCTAGCATCGTTGCTACCAGAAGCATCGCACCGACACCGACCCTCCCGCCCGAAGCCTCACACCGGCGCACGTCCTCGCCGCCGTCAACTCTAGCCCTACCTCCGTGAGCACTGTGGGTTCCAGAGTTCCATGAGTATGGTTGTACCATCCTCTTTGCCGGGAACATGTGTTCTGTTGCCGAAACAAACGGACCAAGTCATCCCAAGAGTGAAGGCAACACCTTGCTTTCCCCTTTGAGTACTCGCCTCGTAGAGTCGAATCAAAGAAAAAAGAATGAGAATGAGGGTAAATGAGTCTTTTTACTCACTAACAGCCGTCCGAGTGACAGTAGTGTTATTTTCAAAAAATTTAGTTATTCGTAATGTAATTTTGCAGTCGGACTAGATTTGAATGATATTTATTTGAATACCAACTATAAAATTGCTACCGAACTAATTTTCCGTTAACAAAACACCCACCATTTCGCCCCAACCACGTTCGGTCCAAGTCCAACTCCGACTACATAAAATTCCATTTGCCCGGTCCTCTCCCGCGACCGCCATTTGACTCGGGAGCCATTAGACGACGGCCGCTGCCCCACGCAGCCATCCACAGCGCGCCAGACAGCCAGGCCACCCAAAAACCACCGTTTCCACACCCAATTTTGAACCGCTCCATCCCATCCCAAACTTCGAGTCCGCCGAACCGAAACCTTCACCGTCCCAGGGAGAGGAAAGAGGGGAGGAGCAAACGAAACCGTAACAGGATGCGGGGAAACTGAAGCGGACGGGAGAGGAGAGGAACGGCAGTGCGGTGCTCGGGTTCCGGCGATGGAGCGGTCCCATCCCTCCGAGGTGTACGAGCTCTTCGTGCGGCGCATGAACACCCCGAGGTAAATAGGCGTGGGATTTCCATATGGTTCTTGTTCTTGCGTATGTTCAGATCGATCGAGCGATTTGGTGAGTGTTGTGCCCGCGGCGGTGCAGGGTGGCGGTGGACAACCGGGTGTGCGCGACGGCGACGCTGGTGCAGGTACACAGCGCGCGGAAGCACGGCGTGCTGCTGGAATCGGTGGCCGCGCTGTCCGAGCATGGCGTCTGCGTCCGCAAGGGCTACATCTCGTCCGACGACGGCCGGTGGTTCATGGACGTGTTCCACGTCACGGACGCCGCGGGCCGCAAGGTTGCCGACACCGACGCGCTGCTCGCGCGCCTCGAGTCCTCGCTCTCCGCCGAAGCATTGCCGAGGCCGGTGGGGTGCGCTCCGCCCGTCGCGGAGGGGCTTAGCCTGTTCGAGCTCATCGGTACGGACCGCCCGGGGCTCCTCTCGGAGGTGTTCGCCGTGCTGCACGACCTACGGTGCAGCACCGTCGACGCCAAGGCGTGGACGCACGGCGGCCGCGTCGCCGCGCTGGTGTTCGTCCGCGACGAGGAGACCGGCGCGCCGATCGACGACGCGGTCCGGGTCAGGCGCATCGAGTCCCGGCTCAGGCACGTCCTCCGGGGCGGCGCGCGCGGCGTGAGGACGGTCCTGGCCGACGCGGCGGCGGTCGGCAACCTGGACCGGAGGCTCCACCAGCTGCTCAACGAGGACCGGGAGGCCGAGAGCCGCGCCGCCGCGGAGGCGCCCACGACGACGGCGGTGGCGGTGCAGGAGTGGGGGGAGAGGGGTTACTCGATGGTGACCGTGAGCTGCCGCGACCGGCCGAAGCTACTGTTCGACGTGGTCTGCACCTTGACGGACTTGGATTACGTGGTGTACCACGGCACGTTTGACACCGACGGCGATCATGCGCAGCAGGTGAGGCTTCTAGCGCTTTCTTGCTCGATTGGTTTTCAAGATTCTTTTGGGGGAAACTGGCTATGCTGCACATTTGGAGCTCTTGATTTCTCAATGTTATCGTGTTAATTTGGGGTTGGTATTTGCAATTCCCCTCTTCATCTCGAGTTCTTGGTTTGGGCTTTCCTGTCAGGAATCTAGATGTTTCTTTGGGTGGTTGTGTCAGGCGAATTGCCTTCTGTCATTGTTCCAATTTTTTACCTCACTTCTTGCCTCTCTCTTTTAATGATGTCTACTTAGTTTTGTTTGGTTTGATTGTGATTATTATTTGACTCCAAGCTATCCTGATCTCGGTTCTTGGAAATTTCCTTTTTCGAATTTTCTGAGACTTGGGAGGTCAAATGGAATAGTTATTTGCTCTTATGAAACGAGATTAAGCCTTTTGCATCACTCTTTATCTTTTATAAGCTTACATTTTTATACGATTAACTAAGAGTTACCCAGAACTTATCGGAATGTTTGCCTCCTACTAAGTTCACATCATATAAGCTTATCTACATGCCTGTTACATCCACTTCCATTCGTCTCTGGGCATGCTCTGAAATTGAGCCGACTTAAGTGGGGTTAATCTGAGTTCCGTTTGCTTGGCTTCGCCGCAGGAGTTTTACATCAGGCGCTTGGACGGCCGGCCAATAAGCTCGGAGGCCGAGAGGCATCGCGTGATCCAATGCTTGCAAGCGGCAATCGAGAGGCGCGCATCCGAGGTACGTGATTGCTGAATATCTCCTTTGCTTTCCCTCCATGCCACGCCACCGAGAAAAAGCACACAATCCCTTCAGAATTCCAAGCGCAAAAGTCTCTTTCTGCCCAACTTTCCACTTCACCACCATGTGTTGAGCTGAAATTCCAGCGGTGTCCGTCTAACGCGATCTTCTGTGCGTGGGAGCAGGGTGTGAGGCTCGAGCTGCGCATCTCCGACCGGAGTGGGCTGCTCGCCTATGTGACACGTGTGTTCCGGGAGAACAGCCTCTCGGTCACGCACGCCGAGATCACGACCAGGGGCGACATGGCGGTGAATGTCTTCCATGTCACTGATGTAGCCGGTCGTCCAGCCGACCCCAAGACGATCGATGAAGTGATACAGAGGATCGGCAAGGAGAGCCTACGGGTGAATGAGGAGCGGTGGCCTCGCCTGTGCTCGACGGAGGGAGATGCCGGCCGAGGCGGCGGCGCAGGGTTCTCGTTAGGGAGCCTTGTGAAGAAGAACCTCTACAACCTTGGCCTCATAAGATCCTGCTCGTAGAGACAGCAAGATGTTCCCGATGGAATACTTGTGTAAATATGGGATGGTGCGTGGGTTAGTTTGTAAATTAAGTAGTAGGCCCTTTTATTTTCCATTTTTAGGTTTAGTGGTTACGTGTACATAGTAGAACTGAAAACTTGTTGGCCGGTAACAGCTTGGAGGCTGGATGGAGCTAAGGACGCTTTGGTCGGTCATGTATCTTCTTCCTTTTACATGAAAATAGACAGACAAATGTAATCAGGGTTGTACATAGTATAATACTTTATGGTCCTAACTAATTGTTTGACTCGCATTTCAGTATACATCTGGTGTCAATTTCCTCGGTCTCTTTCACTAGCACTTGTGGTATGCTAATGTTTCCATCCAGAGCTAGTCCTTCAGGAAGCATAAGCACAACAACTCATTCCACATCCTTAATCTGAAACCCATCCCAGTGGAAATTGAGTATGTTACCCTTCGTACAACAGCTTGAGATCTCAAACTGTAACGACGTCACTTGATACACAGAATCTCCAAGGTGCTGCCATATGGCCAAACCAGAGAGATTAGGAAACAGTATAATTCACCAACTAGCAGCATCAAAAGCCTAAAGTGAGGCCATACGAAATATGACATATGTGGTTTGAAATTTGCACCAGTCCTCAACCGTGTCAAACAAGCCTGCACCATCACTCCACAAAAATCAACCATCCGAGTAATTTTATTTCCAAATAGTATTTCTTTCAATGTATTTGCCGACAGAGTTTCACTATCAACCCACAGTAAACCATTTGACTCTGCTACATCTGAATTAAAAATTGATTTTGAGGGAGTCCAATGATCCATGAGGTGTCCATGCATGACATATGGGCTCACGGCTTTGTCCCCAGAAAAGGAAACGGCGGAGGAAATTTACTGTAGCTATCATCACCGCAGCTAAATACTCCTACCGGCCACGTATGCATACATTAGCCGGTGTCTCGCTTTCATGAGAATTTTCGTCATTCCCCTCGATCCCGGAGGCTCCAAGGCGGTGGTTTTCTTGTCATGCGGGGAGATGCCGACGCCTAAAATTAACTGGGGTCATGCATGCAGAACGAACTGATTTGAACGTTCTCGCCACGAAACGAAAAGAAGCCAACGACTACCGACCTACCGCCAACTGCCGTAGATCGAACCAAGCTTGGTGCGAACGATACAATCGAGATTGCTTTCGGGGCAGCTGTGGTAGATCAACTGGGGAAAATGACCGGCTAACCTTTTTTAAAAAAAAATCTCCCCTCTCTCTGTGTGTGAGAGAGATGGAGAGTGTACCGAAATTAAAAATTGCATTGATTTGGGTTGGAGCCGCTGGGTTCCTTGTCACTTGAATCCGCGAAAACGACGGGTGGTTGTAGCGTCCATGGGGAGCAAAACGTGAGGGAAACAACCTCGTAGGAAATGGGTTCGGTACTTGGGCGGGGCGGCTCCGGCCGCCGTCATAACCGAATAATCAACTCCAAGTTGACAATAGGGGTGAAAAGCCAATTTGCATTGGATCATAAGCAACCAGCAGTAAGGAAAAATATTGGGAATGTTTACTATGGGGATTATCTAAGCAGAAACGCTTCGCGTACTAAAAAAAAGATTGTACAGATTCGAAGCGTAATTTTGCTCTTTACAGATCAAATTGCACCCGATTTATCCAGACCAAGTGTCGGGGAAAACCGTTCGTACCATGAGCATCTATCTAGCAACGGGTGGCAGTGTTGAGGGTCCCTTGCGTTGTGTCGGCCCAGATCTCTACTGGTCCAGCCTTTCTTATACTTCTCCAGCTGCAGGGGTTTGGTCTCGATCGACCATGTTGTGTACGAAACCTACTTTCCTACCTATCAAGACGGCCTCGTTTTCAAAGGACGACGCTCTTCCTGGCTTCGATTTCGACAAGGAAACTAAAGTTGTTAGCCTCTTGTCTGGCCCTGAGAGGAGAGTATTCCAAAATTTAGTTCCAGTGCCTTAAAAAACGACAGCTCCAGAACTCCAAGTCCCTGCCCAGCAAGGCAGAGTTCATACGCCTCATGGGCTCACGGCATCGGCGCATAGCAACAACTGCCTCCCCCGTCCTGCCGCCGAAGGTATCAAGCGTCGGATTCCTTCCGGTTCAGCTGCTGCTATGGTCAGGTGCCAGGTGTCTTTATAGCTATCGAGTATAAATTACTCCGGAAAAACGGTAGTCAATCTCTCTATTCCACGGTTCCAAGTACTGGATTGTCCATAGATGGTTTTGCTTGTTGTGATACGAATTACACGAATGGTGAATAATAATACTGCTTATCTAATGCCTAAACCTAAACCCAGGAATGGTCAATAATTGCATACATTGATTTGCGTATTATGGATAATTTGTGAAGTGGTAATAGCAGATGCACTTCGTGTTGTGAAAGAATGGTTCTTCCCCAGCCCCTAAGAGGGCAGGACAAGACTATATACAGTGAGGTAACTGATCTGTAGTTCTGTACAAAAGAATTTGTGGCCATTTGCCAGTTCATGAGTGAAGTGTGCCCTTTGTTTCTGACGTGGTTCACACAATCAATTACAACCGTGCACGAGCATGAACTAGTCTTGTGAGTCTATCAGTCTACACAGGGTCACTGCTTCTAGGTATTATTCTTACAGGAAGGTGGGCTGGCGTGGCGTCGTAAGTATCAGCAACGTCATATCGATCTTCATCCTTCTGAGAAACACCAGCGAAATGAAGACTCAGCCCTTCCTCAATGTCAGAGTCGTCCATATACCTTGTCTTGGACAAGGCCTGGGGATGTCTCCAGCTGCTGTTGCTTCTGGTATTGCTCCGCTCTAGCTCTCCCGTGCTTCCCTGCGATATATCGCCACTGTGATGGCTGGAATGACTGCCAGTCATGTACTGATTTCCAAATTCTGGAGGCTCAAGAAAACTGCCTTGCGGACCATGAGAATATGCAGGGGCCTGGTCCCACCAATGGCCAGTAGAATGATCTTCTGTATCACGGTGCTTCACGGGAGCATGCTGAAACAAATCGCTTGATTTAGATGCCCCCATATGACTTTGAACTCTTCCATACAAATCAGAGTCCCAGTTTCCCGCTTCTTCAATTTCAGGTGTTTTTCTTGCTGGTGAACTTGTGTTCTCACCAGTCTCAGGGGATGCATCGTCAAAATGGTGAGCCTCGGTTCTATCCGAGAGCGGTGGATGACACATGTAATACCAGTCCAGAATATATGGATGAGTTCTTTGATCTGTATCAAGCAATCCTAAGAGGCCCGAGTTATAAACAGCATGTGGGATGGCCTCAGCGTGGTTACGGATGTCACTTGGGAGCATTTGATGGAAGATATCATCCCTTTGACCTCTAGTGCTAGCCACAAAGCCTGATGCTTCCATTGCTTGATATTGTGCAAGAGCTTGTTGACGTATTTGCCTTTCTTTGAACTTTTGGAGGTTAGATAAGAATTGTTTGCCATCAGCATTTGGTTCCCATGATGGATACACAGTCTGAAAACTGTAAACAATTATGTAATGCAATTAGACTTCATATGTTGTTGCTTCAGCAGCCAAATGCATGGCCTATGATTGGAAATGTACACGGAGGACTAAAGCAAAATGGGATGGCGCTTGCTTGGAATATCATATGATCGGCACTTAACCTCCAGTCCCTATATACTGCTACATCCGGGGATCCAAAAACCGTTCCCGGGGGAAATCCTGGTCGCCGGCTGGGAAATAAAAACCGGCCGGTAACCGGATTTCCCAAAAAACCCGGACGAAATTCGCTTGAACCCTACTAAATGTTGATTGGTACAATTTTGATAGGTATACATTTGACAGGGGCAGACTATGAACAAAAAAAACAAGGCATTAACTATGTAAAAAAAACTAAGGCGTTAGCATCTCCGCTGTTCAATGCGCATAAAGCGAAAATGGCATCTATTTCAGACCAGAGGAGTGACAGCACAAGAAAATAACTTCAGAGCGAAGAACTAATCTTCATAATAGACCATACTATATAGCTAGCAAGAAGCACATGAAGTACATGAAACTTGAAAATACAAGTACCTTAAGAATGATTTCTCCATTTTCCCTTGGGAGCTCCTCAGGCTTTTAAGAGCATCAAATGGTGAACCATAGTTTCTATTTCCATGTCTTCTGAAGTCAAACAAGCTTAAGCTATTGAAACAGAGAGAAGCAATGTTAAGTGTTGTGAAGGCCCAGCAAAAATAGATGGTAAGAAAGTAGTTTCTGAAGAAATGTCAGCAGAGAACCTGCATACATCTCCCACTCCATCTACATAAATTGTGAAGTCTGAGATGAAGCGCAGAATATCATCAGCGCGCTGTAAATCAATAAGAATTCACAACTGTCACATCAATAAGAATTCAAAACTGTCACAGAACTTTAGAAGCGCATTTTTGTTGAGCTAGTTCAGAACAATACCTTTGGTACCTCAAAAATGAGCAAGTAAGGAGTGATGAAAATGGAGGCCATCTCTTCTAGTAGCATTACTATGGTATACTGCATGCCCAATTTATCAAGTCAATTCTCAGAACAACAATTGAAAAAGCAAACCACGTAGCCAATACGCTTATATCCTAAATATTAAACATAAGCCATAAAATAAAATCAACTGAGATCTAAATGCAAGTTACATATCTAGCCAGCAAAGCACTTTGCTGAATCCTGTGAACCTACACACCCAAAAGTAACTTTTATTTTTTCAGATATAGCACTCTAACTGAAAGAGATGAAAACAACTATAAAACATTAGCTGTCATAAGCATTCTATAGGCAAAAATGATATGCTATTATTTCTCTACCTTTAGATTATCCTATTAAATTACCTGTACCATGATGAAAAAAAGGAAGTTTAATTGTCATAGGAAGGATTTATTTTTTAATAATGCAGTGGTAGGGAATCACAAAAACAAATGGCGACAGATGCCAATAAAATGGATGATGGTGACATTCTAAAGCCAAATGGTACAGCATACAGCACATTTGAATACCTTGGTTATTTGGTTAAATATAGCATATGTACAATTCTCTCAGCCAACTCTGTTATCATAAACAAAACGACACTAGAGGTGAACTAAATTACCTGAAATAGGGTTTCAAATTCTCTTCGCACCAGTTCACTGCTCTCTTTACCACGCCACCTCTTAGGCATGTAATGCGTTTGCTGGACAACGAAGCACATGGGCCCTTCTGGGTCAATTACTTGAAGTTCATCAGCCACTACTTTTCGACTTATGGCTGCTATTGTTCCAAACACAATAGTATACCAGAAGAGATTTCTTCCGAAAATCTTCAAAAATTATGGATGTGAGATTTTACAAAGTGATTAACATGCAAGTAATACCAAACGAAATAATGCAGAACAAAGGACTTACATGGCCCTCGAGAATGGATTCACCCAGAAATCCAATGATTATTAGAGCACCAGCCAAGCCACCAGAAACAAAAGATATGAATTTTGCCATGATAGAAATCAGTGGAATTGGAAATTGCTTCAAGTAATGCAAAGAATGCACAGCACTGTTGTTCATCCTATGTCTGAAGAAATGATCTACCTGAAATTATTGTAAGCAGTTGAGTTTTAGAGAAACAATAAGGCTAATTACATAGTATCTATAGGCCTCAGCAGGCACACAGTGCATGCAGCCAGAGCTAATATGAGGCTGGTGAATGCCAGACATTGAGAAAGTAAGGGGAGCCGGAGAGGTCAAATATTCATTTAGATCATTCATAGTAGCAGTAATGATTGCATAAGAATAATGAGTTCTTCAAGAGAAGATACCTCATTATACTCCCTAAAAATCCACCTTGACAAGTTTGACCATCTTCTAGATGACGCTGTACTGGGGTGATGATAAATTTCTTCGGCATGTCTCAGAATGAGGTACACCAATGGGAAGATCACAAGGCAGGGTGACAGAATAAGCATTGCAATGCCCACAAATACAAGACGCTTTTT
Organism: Hsuehochloa calcarea; assembly: GCA_036346395.1. Lineage (NCBI taxonomy): Eukaryota > Viridiplantae > Streptophyta > Magnoliopsida > Poales > Poaceae > Hsuehochloa > Hsuehochloa calcarea. The sequence continues at coordinate 38,978,118 of CM070597.1, forward strand.
CAACACATCTGGGCTTGCTAGAAAATCTTTTCGGACACAGAATTTACTGCAAAAGAAAAGGATATCAGTTTTCAGAAGAAGTTTAAAAAGAGGACCTAAAGTTACCAAACAAGGAAAATCTAGTAAGCAAAAAAAATTCACGGGACCATCCAAAAGCAATGTGTGAGTTCTTGCCAGAAAGCTTTGCAGTGGATGGTGTACACATTGGAAGTTGGGTAAGTATACATCTTTAGGTGGAAAATATCTAGTGCAAAAGCACAATTTGGTACACAAATGCAAAAGCTTTTGGTTTGGGTATCAAATCAATATTAAAAAAATTCTGAAAACAATTGCAGATGTACTTTCTGAAATTACTCTATTTGTATAGTTCAAATTCATTCCACATTGAGAGTAACAAAAATGAGAAAATTCTGACAAATGAAAAATCAAAAAGGAAAGGAAAAAAGAAAAGGACAAATGTTATTATTCACAGCAAACCTACCTTTTTTATTATTCTTTTTTTCCCAGAGAACGCGCAAAAGCATTGGGCGTCATTCCATTAAGACGAGATAACAAACAGCAACAGGAAGTACCAAAACAACTAGAAAAGGAAAGAAACTAGAAACGATAAAGCGAAGAACTATAGGAGCTAAAGAAAACAACAACAGAATAAAACACTCGAGCTGAACTCGCAGAAACGAGAGAGGCTGACGACGGTTGAGTAGACTAGAACGCGACTACTCCATGGGTGGGTGGGGGGAGGGGGTTAGCGCCTCTAATCGGAGATAAATCGCCAAGCGCCATTGGCGATACTCCTCACAAGTCACAAACCAAACCTTGGAGAGAATCTGGCCGACGGAAGCAGAAAGCTGATTGAACACGCGGTCGTTCCTCTCCTTCCAAAGCAACCAACAAACGAGGATAATGCAAGAGTCAAGAGTACGTCGCCGGCTCCTCGGGTGGCATGACGAGCGGCTAGCCAATGGTTCTCTAACGACGAATGGCCCGAAGGAATGGCTTGACAAAGCCCAACCAACGGAAGGAAACATGCCCAGACTTGCGACGTGATCGCGCATCCTAAGAGAAGATGGTTGATCGTTTCGGGGGCGGAGCGACAAAAAACGCAGGTCCCTTGGTTAGGCAACCCACGTCGCTCGAGCCGGTCCGCCGTCCAGCAGCACCGAGGAATCGCTAGCCAAAGAAAACACTTGCATTTGAGGGGTGCACAAGCTTTCTAAATGGTCGTGGCACACGCGAAGGATTGGGAACCAATGAAGAAATCTTGGTAAGCCGAGCGGGACGTGAAATAGCCCGAGGGGTCCTAGCACCACCGATGGAGTCTTGCTGCGTCGGCGACAAGCAGACTGACTGCAACAACTCCCAGAGGCAAAGATATTCTAGGAGGAGGAGAGCGTTGAGGGGTCCTGAGATGTTCCGGATCCAACTGTCGTTGAGCATAGCTTGTGTAACCGATCTTTTGGTCTGGATTTTCTCCGGGATCACAGAGCCAAACGCGGTGCGACCACCGCGATGCTTCGCTCGTTGAGCTAGCGATCTGTCCAGAACAAAGCGCGTTCCCCGTTTCTGAGCTGAACTTCTAGCGAAGCTTGGAGCATGTCGCGCTCTGTGGAGCTGGTCTGCGAAGTGAGTCCCTACCAAGGCCTCTCCGGCCAAGTCCGCTGCAGCCAGAGCCATCTGATGTGGAGCGCGTGACTGAGTAGTCTGAGGTTAAGCAACCCTAGACCGCCGAACGAGTCGGATGACAAACGGTAGGCCAACCAACCAGACAATGTCCGCCAGCCATTGACTCGGTTCTTTTCCACAAGAACGCTCGGCGACACTTGTCGATTTCCGTGATCACCCACTTGGTGCCATGAAGGAGTTGATTGGGAGAAGCTGTGAGGATAGACTTCACAAGGATGAGGCAACCTCCTTGCGATAGCATTCCAGACTGCCAATGTTGCAACCGACTGTGAAAATTATCCAGAAGCGGATGAAAATCAGTCTTGGTAGGCTTCCGCGAAGAGAGCGGCAAGTCGGCAACCCCAGATATTTGCAAGGGAAAGTAGACAGGGCACAGTGGAGCTCATCGGAAATAAGCGCAAGGTGGTGATCTGAGCAACAGATAGGCGTGAACGAACTCTTGGCTAAGTTTGTTGCCAGCCCTGTGGCTTCGCCAAAAACCTGAATGACGACGCGGATTGCTAGCAAATCCGAAGGGACTGGGGAGAGGAAGACGGTCGCGTCGTCTGTGTAGAGCGATAGGCGGTGAGGCACACCTCTAGCTCCTCCAAGCGGCTAGAGCAACAAGGAAGTTTCAACCAACGAGAGCAGGCTATTAAGAACATCCATGACTAAGACAAAGAGCATCGGCGACAATGGGTCACCTTGACGTAGTCCGCGACCGTGCCAGATGGGGCGACCAAGCTGGCCGTTCAGCAAGATCCTGGTGGAGGCTGTCGAAAACATGATGCAAAGCCACCCACACCACTTGGGACCGAAGCCCTTACGCCGAGGATCTCGAGGAGGAACGACCAGGAAACCGAGTCGAACGCTTGGGCGACGTCAAGCTTCAATAGGAACGCCAGCTTCTTTTGTTGATGTAGCAATCGAGCCGAATGTCTCACGAGGAAGAAATTGTCTTGAATTGAGCGTGCAGCGATGAAGGCCGACTGGTTTGAAGCTACTAACTTGGCCAGCTTCAGAGCCAAAAGTCGGGTTAGGATTTTTGAGAAGAGCTTCGCAAAGCTATGCAGCAAGCTAAACGGTCTGTAGTCTCTTGCACCCTGTGGCTTGGGTTTCTTCGGCAACAGCGTGATGAAGGCCTGATTCACGAGATGCAGGTTGTTGTAACCATATTTCCTATCTTAAGAATCGCGGCCAAGACGTCTTCTTTAATGATGGCCCATCATTTTTGGTAGAACAGAGCTATGAAACCGTCTGGCCCTGGCGCCTTCTCTGCCGGAAGGCTCTTAATGGCCTCCCACACTTCATGTTCGGTGACATCAGCGTCTAATGAAGTCAGATCATGTGCTGGCTAATTGAGGACGTCGAAATCCAGGGAGTACGATCTCGCGACCGGCTTGCCAATGAGGTTCTAAAAAAATGTCACAAAAGCCTTGGCAATTTTGCCCTGGGACTGAATCCACAAATCATCGACCTTGAGTTGGGTAATAAAGGAACGGCGGCGACGATGATTGGCGTGTAGATGAAAGTAGTGCGTATTGGCACCTCCCTCGTGTAGCCAGTGAATCCGCGACCGTTGGCACGCGATCGTTCGTTCAAACGAGCAAAGGCCCAACATCTTTTTCTTCGGCTCCTTCGAAAACCATTTTTCGACCGGTGAAAGCAGCCTCCTCTCTTTAGCCACATCGAATAGGCCAATCAGTTGCCGACTTGGAGTTGGTTCCAGCTTTGTAATGCGCGACTGGGGGACTTAAGTAGCGAGTCAAGCCTTCGAATTGGATCCACAATAGAAGACAAGGTCACCCATGCGTTGCGCACCATGTCCTGAAAGCCCTCAAGTTTGGTCCAGAAAGATTTGAATCGATAGGATTTTTTGTGCTGGAATTGAACGCTGTAGAAAGCAACAATAGTGGTCCGAAGCCGTAGAGGGAAGAGCGCGCAGGAAGCAGTCGAGGAAGTTCGCTTCCCAGTTTGTGGAGACGAGGACCCGGTCTATGCGTTCTACAGTGGGATGCTCCCTGGCATTCGACCAAGTGAACGCCCGGCCATTGAGACGCACTTCCTTGAGCTCGCATTCGTCTACAAACCGTCGGAAATGGCCCATCATCTGTCTGTTAAGGCGACCATTGTTTTTGTCTTTGGCTTGAAGGATAAGGTTGAAGTCGCCAAGTTGCATCCAAGGTCCTGAGAATGTCCACCGAATTTCGTTGAGTTCCCGAAGGAAACCCACATTGAGACTATCCTCAGTTGGACCATAAACTGTCGTAATCCAAGAGGACCGTCCATGCCCGAAATCGACCTTGGCTGAGATGGAGTGAGGATGAAAGCAAGGCACCAAACAGGATGCCTTGGCAAAATTCCAAGCTATAAGCAAGCCGCCTCGCGAATTTGACACCGACAAATAGAAGAAACCATCGAATAATGGTCCCAGAATTTCCATAGCTAAAAGATTGCCCAAAACATCAAGTTTCGTTTCTTGAAGACAAACGACCGACGCGAGAGAAGAGGTAACTGTATCCCTGACTACATCCCGCTTGGCTTTCGAGTTGAGTTCCCTAACATTCCACGAGAGAAGATTGCAATTGGACCAATCCATAAGACCGAGGAAGAACGACCGACCAGACGTACAACCTAACAAACTAACATCGGCAGACTCGCTGCTTCTGGGGAGGTGATCACGGCCAACTCACCGGGTAAGGCTTCCAGGATGGACATCCAAAAGAGGGTTGCCAGGCCAGTGATGTGATCATTGGAAAGCGGCCTATCGAAGAGTTGCTGCAACTTGGCAACAGAATCTGCATAACTTGTAGACTCTACTCCTAGAGTCTCAGCAAGCATTAGCTGCGAACGGTGTCCTGCCGGGACGCGCCGCTGAGCAGCGGCAGCGATCCGCCTATTACACCGGGAGTGAAGTTGGCCGGAAGGATTTTCTGCCGCAGCTGCTGGACATTAGGCAACAGAAGAAGGGGGGTAGGGAGCACCCTCTTAACCCGATGGGAGTAGGTGAGCACGGCAACCTCGGCTTGCTCGCCAGCAGGGGAAGCAGGTGACGAGCGAGCCACCGCCACCGAGGGGTAAGGTCGTCCAGCCAGGGAGCAATTCGGGGTGTCCTGAGAGCGACCACTATGATCTTCCAGGATGACAGTGACACCCGCCAGTGCACTGGTGCTGTTCATATTGCCAAGAGAAGCTACACTTGCCACGGGGTTGTGCTGAAGCGAGATGGGTGAGACAACTGGGCTCTCAGCGGGCTGAATCGGCCTCCGCCGGCCCAACAGGCACGTGCGGGAGGGGAGAACCCCTAGGCTTTGGAATGTCAAACTCCGTTTGACAACCAAAATGGCATCCAAACAAAGGAGAGTGGGGTGTGGCAGACAGCAAAGTGCGCTTTAAAGCTACCGGACGCAGAGCTGCTGAGCGTTCTGACACCGACTGGCAGGGAGGCAGTGTCAGGGGATTATTCTAACATACTTTGATTTTTGAAGTTCAAATTCTAAAGGGTGAGCACACCATAGACTACATCCATCTTTTTTCAAGATTTTTTTATGTTGAATTGATGCCTAAACCAAATATTTTAGCACATGTGCACCACATTGTGCTTTTGCACTAGATATCTACCCCCTTCTATGTGGATTGACTATTTAAGTTAACAAAAGAAATATGACATGTGGTCATCTATAAAAGTAGTAGTAAAGCAGTAAACCTTGTGTTAGATATTTCGCAATCAGTAACCAAATATTTAGAAATCGGTAGCCATTGTATTATATGTAGTGTCATGTCGATAATTCTGTTTTATACCACGTGGGTTCAATATTACAAAAAGGAAAAAACAGAGTTATATAGACCGGTATGGACAGTATATCTGGCTTATTTGCTCCCGCTTGTGCAGCTAAGTTCTCAGGCACCAGCTTAACTGCTTATACGGCCTACTTAAGGACCTGCTTGCCCTAGCTAGAACTTCTCTCAAAAGCAGGAGTAGCATGTAGAAACAGACATAGCTTGATCATCTACTTAGTGAAATTATTCTTGCCAAATAAATAGTATCGAAATAGTAAAATACTTGGCCAAATAAATCCATAGCAAGTAGTTACAAATACCGAGGTACAAACTTCCTTACCTATCAAACATAGTTTGGAAGATGCACCAATTTAAGGTCCATTCTAGGGCTTTTGGAAGTATCAGATAGTTCCTCCTGTCATGCACATGAGATTTGACAGTTGGACCAGCTCCAGGTACCCAAGGACGAATTGGAAATGAAATAATGCCTTTATTGACCATCCCTATCAAGTAATTTTCTTTCCTCGTTATTCTCATGATAATATCATGCTCTGAGAGATCCCTAACAACACAAAGTTGTTGAGACTTTTGTAGCAGGACGACCTTCTCAATTATTCTGGGCCACGATATGGTTTGAATCTCGAGATCTGTAACCTTAAGGCTACACAAAGAGAAATGGAATATAAATAAAGTCATTGATTGCTCCGAGCTAAAAAATAACACACATTAAGCTGAAACCTTACCTGCTATAGTAGAAGTCACGAACATTCAATGTACTTCTCAGTTGCACAAAGAACTTGAGGAAGTTGATAAGTCCATAGGTTGTCAATAAAACTATTGATCCAATAGTGATCATTTTAGGAAATGTGAAGGGAACTAGTGGGTTATGCTTAATGACTTTCATCAGATCACATGGTTTCTCCCCAGACTCAAGTGCCTCCACACCGCATTTCAAATGGCTGAGGGCATTCCAATCAACATATAAGAAGAAAAACCCAATACAACATACCATAAACAGTATGTTAAGGATCTCGATTAACCATTTGGTAATGATACACCTTAGTCCTTTTGCACAGAAATATTCATAAAGCCTTTCGAAGAAAATATCCAAGTCAGGAATCGGTTCTTCCTTGAAGCCTTCACCATGGAGAAGTCCAGATGGGCTCTCACTTCCAGAACCTGGCAATCTTCCGTAGTCCGACAACTCTATTTCAGGTGGAATACCAACAAGTAGTGGTGATGATAATGGTGATTCGCTTCTCCATGGCCACTTAAATCTTTTTTGTGCATTTGTGTCCTTCAAAGGAAAGGACATCATTCACGAAAACAAAAGCCAATTGGTATCCTTGCCATGCCACAGGAAATCACCTACAAACAAAACCAAAAGGAAATCAAAGATTCATATTATGCGTATCACCACCAATTTCCAATGAAGCAAAATTTCTGGTAAAATAAAATTACAACGAAATGAGTATCTCCTATAAACAAAACTCAAAAGTACAACAAAGAGAAGAAACCGAACAAATGCTACACTCAGGCGTTTTATTTTCAAATAATCTAAGCCAAAGACAAAGTTGTGAACAAGCGCAAGTAAATTGGGAAAGCCATTGCAGACAAGGTGAACATACAATCAGCAAGCAATTAGGTATGTTTCCAACTCCAAGCAGCAACTATATGGTGTCGAAACTATTGATGAATTGATAAACCAACTGCCGCTAAATAGCCGAAACTTAATTGCATATAACCTATCTCCCATCACATCATCTGCGTCATCCCATGAAAAACAATTCGGTGTCCTACACCTCAAAGTCATCAGCAAAACAGCACCATCCTTCTTTTGGCTGTTAGTAATAGTCAAATTGCATCTTAGATACCTTGAAATGTAAAAGAAAAAGAAAGAAATAACTTTTTTTTTGCAAGGGGGAGTAATAAATATCGTATAGAACCAGCTGCAACCGGAATATGTCATAGAGATCAATTTACTCATAGTTAATCTACCCACCAGCACCCAAACCCACCATACAACACACGACCGATTCAACCACAAAAGTTCTCCCCGGCTAACACCGAACACCCGAACCAAACCAAACCAAATTGGTTTGCCCAAGCTTGGTTTCCATTCCAAAAATTCGCCAAAAAAAACACGCGCGGGGGAGATAAAGGGATAGGTAGAACTCCACCACCGAGTCCGACCTGATGGGCACCGGCGATCGCCGGGCGCAGGCGCGATGGCCGCCGGATTGCGGGAGCCGCGTGGGACGAGGGTCTCGCGGGGAGGAGGTGACTTGCGGTGGACTGCGGCTTCGGGGTTGGGGTTGGGGTGGGGTAATCGCACGGGGGAAAAGACGACAAGAGGGGAGGAGAGGAGACGACAGGGGTAGTGTGTTTCTGCCTTTAGGAGGAGACGTGACGGGATCGGGGAATCGTACGAGAGGGGATCATTTTTGTTCGTTGCTTTTTTTAATAATATTATTTTAAAAGATAATTATACAAATAAATAGTTGTCTAAAAAATTACAAAAATAAATAGTTATCTAAAAAAATTACAAAATTAGACTCATGTTGACAGGAACCTATACAGTCCCTGTCGCTAGTCCAACTCTTTGTCGTTAGTTCAACTGGTAACAGGAAGTAAACAGTGTTCCTGTCAGTTCAACTGATGACAGAAACCGCGTGATCTTGTCTTTGGTTTATCCACCTCTATAAAAACCATAAAATTAAGTAGAAATGCCATTTTAATTCTAGAAAAAAAGAGAGAGGAGGAGAGGGAAAGAAGAAAGGTAGCGAAGCTCTGTCAGTTCGTCGCGGAGGAGAGAGAGACGGGGTATCAGATCCGACCAGCCATCTGTAGGTACAAGTTTTTACAACTTCTTACATTATGGTAAAACATTGTTGGTTAGCATACAAAAATAGCGATATATAATTCAAGAGATTGGATATTTTTAGTCAAATTATATCGTACACCATTTCAGCTGTGTATAGTCTAGTTCATCATGCACATATTATGAATTTTTCTGCTCTCGACTGATTTAGGATAAATCTGCATAAACAGGTAGACACCTATTACAAATTTATAAAAATTGTAGAGTAGCTAGGTAGGGTAGGTAGAACATAATAAAAATAATTCCAGCTTTACTAGCTTCCTATTTGTGTGGGGTAATTATATTGTTAATACCAAAAATTCATTTTAAACTAGAAAAATATCATGACACATCTTAAATTGTAAAAACAAATCCAGAGTTGCTACATAGGTTACGTAGAGACGAAATAAAATTTTGTGGTCGTTATTTTTTGTTTACATTTTGCACACGATAAATATTTAAGCACACGGTTCTAATTTAAAATTCTGTTAAAATTGGAAGACCCTATTACAAATTCTTTAAAAATTATGTTAAACTTGAAAATACTATTTAAACTAGGTACGTTCATTGTTTTTATTAATGTCGTTTTTTATTACTTTATGTACATGTTTCGTAGTCTTTACAATATATGCACTGAATTTTCATGTATGGCGGACCTAGGGCAGGCTGCGCAGTGGCCGTATGAGTTGCTCGACCCGGTGATTGACGCGCATCACCGTAGTTACCTTAGTACCATCCTCCCCAGGAGGGTGAGGCGGCAATTGAGCTTGGCGCGTTGCAGTTGCACATGCCTATTAGGGCATGGAGGGTGGACCCACACTGGGTTCTGAGGTACGTGTCGTTGAGATTTTCGTGCACTCATTTGCAGCCTGACTACTTCGAGTGGACTAACGTTTGTTCATAACCTTACACGACGCAGTTTGAGGGTGGCAGGTCTCCTTCCGCTGGTGAGAATGGTTGAGGTGATGTGAGAGGATGACCAGGACCGCGTAGGAGGTCCATACGACCAGTGCCTACTGACGGCACTGGTTGACTGTTAGAGGCCAGAGACGCACACGTTTCACCTTCTGTGTAGGGAGATGACGCCGACCCTTCAGGACGTCACCTTCCTGATAGGTTGCCCTGCGCTGGCTTCCCTCTAGCGGCGTACGACATCCTGACCACGTGGCGCATGAAACTCCTAACGAGGTTCCAGGATGTGCTGCCGTCGGGCAGCGGTTATCGGTAGTTCAGCAACACCCACGGGTCAACGCTGCTGCCGTCGGGCAGCGGTTATCGGTAGTTCAGCAACACCCACGGGTCAACGCTGAGGTAGATCTGCCAATTCTACGTAAGTCTTCGTAACTATTGTCCTCTCACATCAATTCATTTGTGAACCTTTGCCGACGTACATGTCTTCTTGTAGCCTAAGCGTATGGCGGAGGACGCACCCGATAACATTGTTAGGAGGCACTTCGAAGCCTACCTACTATGGCTATTCAGGTGGGTCATATTTCTGGGGTCCCACGGCGATAGCGTCGACAAGCACTATGTCTGGTCCGCATGTGAGCTCGCGGACTGGCTAGTGGAGATCCAGCCCTACGCCTGGGGTCTGGCGGTGCTGTGCGTGATATACTATGCACTATGCGATGTGTGCCACCAGGTTCAGGACAGCTCCAACCTCTCTGGATGCCCGCTACTTTTGCAGCTGTGGTCCTTTGAGCGCTTTCACATCGGACGACCACAGCTGGACTTGGGAGCGTACACGGTTAGCTTGTACGCCGAGGACGACGACGTCGACCGGCAGACCATGGGCACGGTGTGGTGCCACCGATGGGTTAGTGTCATGAGCATTTATTATTATTTTCGTAATGTAATCACAGTTTTGTGTGCTAACTTTCCGTTGTTCCATTCCACAGATCACCTACACGCCGATCACTACGCACGCATCCTACCTGGATTACGTTGTGATGTTCGATCAGCTGACGGATGCCGCGTCATCTGGACACCGTACACTCAGGAGAGGGTGTACGCGCGTGTACTCAGAGGACTGTTGAGCCTGTGCACGAGTACTAGTACACGCGGAGGACCTTGGTGCACAAAGTCTTCGTGGAGGAGTACTAGGTGCAGCGTGTCATGTGCCAGTTCGCTCTACGACAGCTTGTCCCATTCCCCTGGGGCAACGGGTGCCGCTGAGCGTGCATGGATAAGTTCACACTTTACTTCTTTCGTACAACTTGAGTTACGTACCGACGAAACAATTGTATTAGCTTCCACAGGTACACTAGGAAGGGGGTACCTGCTGCTACTTCCTGGGCGGATAGGATGTTCTCTTGGGCTCAGGGATGGCTTGAAGCCTACGACGACGCCGTCAAGGAGCATGCTCCCTACGACCCTGGGACGCACGCGGAGTACATGGAGTGGTACGCTAGTCGAACGAGGGTTCATTGTGTCAAGGTCGTGGACGATCCACCACTACGCGAGGCTGCAACGTCCGACACGTACCCCACCCAGTCGGACTCCGCATTACAACGTGTGGTACGTATTGAACGGTATGTACTTCATATTTACTTTGCAAGATTTAGATTTCCAACTTGTTGAGTACGTGTACATGTGGATCTACAGTGGGAGATGTACTAGTTGGGAGCCTTCGTGCATCGGAGGACGCTCGGAGAGCGGTTCAGCGTGACGGCACAGGACATCAGAGCGGTCATGGAGCAGTTCTTCGAATAAACGAGGCGAGGGATCCAGATCGCGACCTGTCGCACGCCGAGGGACCTGGTAGACCCACCAATGCACGGACGAGGGGTGAGTCACGGTGGTTCACGGTCACGGGCTCCTCACCCGAACGTGGTGAGTGGGTCCTCGTGGCACCATAGTGCGAGCACCTCGGTACAATGGGCAGGTGAGTATGAACGCATTCACTTACGCTTCTTATTTTGAACCCCACAGTTACTAACATCAATCTTCTGTTGCGGTCCTGAGTTCCACTGGTACATGGGGCATGACTACGCGGAGCCGTCATCGGCTGCCTTCGTGTCACCAGGTATAACTATCTTGCTTGCTTGCGTAACATCCTATTTTGTAGTTTTCGCCATATTTACATGCCAAACATAATGTCTCACAGGTCGTACACCGCTTTGGGACGAGGCAGACTTGTCGCACGATGAGTCATGCTCTGGGGACTACTACTTGGACCAGTGTGGCACCCAGGTCTCTGTGGGGGCTTCACAACTGCACAGTGCGCCCAGACCGATCCAATCGAAGCAGACCCCCTCGCAACACCGCCTCAGGCTACTCACACCGGTCGGGTATCTCAGTAGCCTGAAACTCTGACGTACTCGCACTAGCGTCCGTAGCCACCCCAAACGAGGCCAGGCGCGACACGCGGGGTATGCCGCAAGAGGTGTAACACACCGAATCGCAATCAGTAATTGATAGAAGGCTGAAAGAGTAAAGGACGGGGTTTAAATCAGAAAAATTAGTCTTTGGAGGGGAGATCCACAAATATTCGCCAACCTGGGCCGCAAAGGGGGGGAGGCCCCTCCCCACAACCCTAGCCGCCGCCCCCTTCCACCTCCTCTCCCGGCGCCTTCCATCCAAATCTGGCGCCTGATCTTCATCGTTCTACGGGTCTTCAAGGGTAACGAAAGTCCCGATTCGCTGTTTGTATTAGTTTAGTTGCATAATTGTTCAATTGGGTCGGTTCAGTCTGCGATTTCAAATCTGTCCAAAATAGTGCAGTGGGTTGTGCGGCATATTGAAGGCCTTTAGAGGCCGAATCTCGGTTGACGTCTCCTATAGTTATGTTCCTGGTTTTGTTAGCTTTCTTTTGGCACCGAGATCACGAGATTCCACCCTGTGTTTTAGGAGTTATGAATTTTTAACCGCACACTACTCTGTCTGTCAGAGATTTTGGAGACTGTCGGTTTCTCTTCAGTTTTGTTCTAGTTAGAGCCAGATTCAGGGAGGCAACCCAAATAGGTTTTTGAAGATAATTTTTCCATGATTCCAGATTGATAAAGATCATCTCCATAGGATCAGTATACTGAAAGTTACAGGCTTTTCTTTACGACTGTTCTGAAATCTGGACAGGTTTCTGTTGGTGTCTTCTTGGGCAGTTTGGTCCTCTGTTTTGGCCGAATCAGAGGATCCCGCCAACTAAAGTTTCGTAGCCTGGTTCGTTATGATTAGCTGAGCATTGGTTTCAGGTCTTTAGGAGTTACAGATATTTAATTGTGAATTTTCCAGTACAACTGCCAGCAGAGTAGTAATCCGGCATTTTTGGGCGAAGTTGTCAAATTGAACCTACGGTTGTGTGGGATGGTTAGAGGGTATGGTAGAGCACATGTAGATACGTCATATCTTGTTATCCTTATTCCGTGTAAATGCTTGTGTAGGCGGTGAGGCGGTGGCTGGAAGGACACCTTCATTGCTTCCTAGTACGTTGCAGCACGGAAGGCAAGTACTTTATCTTATCATAATGAAGGTTGATGAAAATGTGTGGATGAGTTGCTAGATTGGTTATTCATGTTTGTATGCTTGTATTGTTCTTCATTATGATGTGATAAGATTTCGTTGCATGGCTTTTATTTTGTCCATGCATTTGATTCCTGTCGTCCACGGGAGTGGAATCTTAAAAGTCCCATCAGTTCCAATATGGGCATATGAGACCCGCCATTCCAATGTGGGCAACGTTGACCACCATTCCAATGTGGCAACTTCGGACACCCGTATGAAACGTTCTTCATACGGTGATTGGGTCCCCGTACTTTGTTAAGTACGGGCTTAAGTGAACACCGACGGGTGTATCACTCGTTATACCGGTATACGCAGTTGAGAGGTCCATTTTTCATTCCATGTATGCATTCATACTATGCCTTTTCACAAATTCGTGGGAGATATGTTCTACTGTCTTGATTATTGCTCTGTTCCTTTGTATCCTGTGAGTTTGATGTTGTGCTTGCTGAGTTTCGATTCACCTTTGTTTTCCTGTGTTTATTTTTAGGTGATCCATGTTGATATTGTTGCTAGCGGGAGGGCGTAGTCCAAGCACGATTCACACATCTCATTAATTCACCTATTCATTAAGATGTTTTGCTAAGTTATTTGGTTAAGAGATGAACTGTAATAAGTATCACCTCAAGTTTACAACAGATCTTCCATGTTTAATTCCTTGGTTACATTCTGTGGATGAACGATTAATTACTCTTCGTTACTTTGTCTTGACTATTTAATTTTGGTGCAAATTGATTATTAGCTCCGCAAATGAATTGTATGATGAATCTTTAGGTAGCATCTTGGCTTCCGAATAGCCAGGGTGTTACAAGAGGGGCCTATTAGATATTTGTTTCTTTAATTTTCAAGTATGACATGTAAATATTAATTTATGTACAACTATTATTACGCTAGTGTCGTGTTTCGATATTTCTATTTTGCTCGCACACCGCGACCACGTGAGGGAGTTGCATCGGGACACCCTACACCACAGAGACGTGACCCAACGAGTCTACTTCCCGCAGAGGCATGACCCGATGAGGCAACTTTACGTAGCAAAGTGACCCAACGATGCCTCACGAACACAAAATATTTAATAGATCGCCAAATTAAATATTAACATCTTGATTCTAAAAATCGGGGTGTTACACTCCGTACCCCCTCTGAATTGATACGCGCGCTCCGGACCAGTTAATTTATCCCACGGGACATGCTCAACGTAAAACCAAGATGCACACGTAGACACGGACGCAGCGAGCAGAGAGTGACTCAGACGAGTGAGCCATATTGTATCCCATATGTAATTGCACTGCATAGATGTTATGCGATTTTGTTGCGCTATATTTGTATGCATATTTTGTATGTTACATTCATATTGTCGGAGTTGATTGGTTGTGGATTCACATGAAATCAGAAAACTCGGAGTGTCGACATTTCAAGAGGAGTTGCAATCTAAAATTTAATAAATAAAGTTGACAACATTTCGGAATGCACATTCTGATTTGCGAATTACATGTCGCGCGCGGTTTTGTTACATGCATTACAAATGACTGCATGCATGACTAAACAAACCAGAAAACACCTAAGATATATTTTTTGGAATCAGGAAAAATGAGGATCAAAACAGTCTTCGTAGCGCAATAGCCCCTTCCCTTGGTCCCGGACTGCCCACGGCGGCGGCGGGTGTTGAAGTCATCCATGTCCCGTGATTTCATGATGTAAGTAGACCGTATGGCCAAATACATAAGCAGGATGGAAATTGTACATAATTCATCTCTTTGATATGGAGTGCGTCCAGTCGACGGGAGAAGCTACGACGGCTGCCGGTCTCAGTAGCGGGAGCCTTCCCCTTGTCCGTCGCGCGTTGTTTCCGGTTGTACTCAGCTTCCTGTTCGGGGGTCCTCCACCACCACTCGGCTATCCTAAGCTCCTCCGGTGCCTTTTCAATAGGGTCTGGTACATAAGGTTTCCATCACGAGAAGGTCTCGGCTCGCATCGTGTAGTTCAACATGTACTTATGCTCGATGAATGCCCTATCGTACATATCCGTGCCGTTGATCCATTGGAAGAAGTTGTGACGCATCTCGGGCTGCCATTACATGCAGACGAAGTTAGAAATTTGTGGAATTCAATGTAGGGTGTGAAAAATGGATGTGTGTAAGATTCTCTTACGAGGATGTTCCCGTACGTGTAGTACGCTCGGGTAGCGGTGGCCGGGTGTGTCGACTAAATGGTCTTCGCCTTGTACACACGCGAGCATGGCTTGTGCAGGAGTTTCGGCTTGTTGCAAGTGCATGTCGGCATATCACCTAGTGTGCACGCATGTTTCCTTTTTCCCCCTGGCATGACCGTGGACATGTATTTGCCGCAACCTGATCTCGTACTTTCTCCTGAGGCCATTGATCACTCAAATGTTATGCATTCAGGCGTTCTGCATCTTCTGGTCGGTATACCTCTGCATGTTCTCGGACCACTATTTCTCTTCTTCCAGTTGTCGCCTCTCTACGGTGGCTATATTGACTAAGTAACCGACTGTGCGAGTCCATGTCTCCTCAACGATTGTGGTGATAGAAAGGCACCACACACCTTTAAGCACACTATTGTATACCTTGGACATGTTGGTCATCATAATTCCGTACCTCGCACCATCTGTGTCAAAGAGCAAGGACCATTTCTCCAACTCAAGGGTGTGGAGACTAATCCACTACGTGAAACTTATGGTGCTCCTCGATTGCCCGCTCGCTCCCTGTTGTCCCTTATGTGCCTCCGGAGGGGACTCCCTTGTATGCCTCGTTGTCCAATGTTCGAGATCTGTCCAAATGGACTCAATCTTTCGCCTCTGGTTCTGCAGGCCCAACGCCTTGAACGTCTTCATAAGTTCCTGATTGTAGAACCGGGTGAAGAAGTTCGATGCAAGATGCCACATGCACCACTGGGTTTCCACATCGTTCCACTGGTGAGGGGGTTCTGTCTCATTCTTCATGGTGTTTAGAGCAGACAACAACCCAGCATTGCGGTTTGTGATAAGGCATATGTTGGGCTGGTCTCCCACAACTGTCCGCTTCATATTTGCTAGGAACCACAGCCAACTAGATGTATTCTCATTCTCTACAATGGAAAACACAACCAGGAGAAGCTGGTCATTCGCGTCGGCCGCCACCGCGGTGAGAATGGTGCTCTTGTACCTCCCCGTGGAGAAAGTGTCATCCATCGTGAGCACACGACGACAGAACCTGAAGCCCTCTATGACTTGGGCGAAAGTCCAAAACACCCGGTCCAGTATGAAGCAGTTCGGGCCTCCATCAACATCTTCACTTTCAACCTTGTTTATGTATGTGCGAGGGTTTGATTTGGCAATCTGGTGAAGCATTCTCAGCACAAGGTTGTACGCCTCTTCGTATGTCCTGTACATGGACTCGATAACCTTCTACTTAGCTCGTCGGACCTTGCTATATCTGACTGGATAACCAACCAGATTGGTGACTTCTGATAGCAATACCTTGGAGGAGACGAACATGTCCTCCGCAACTAGTTGGCTGATGAGGCTTGCCACATATGCGGAATTCATATTCTGATGTTGCTGCAGTGTCTTGCTAAGCTCACAAGTATGGTCGGTCATCGCCTTGACCGAAAGACCGAGCCGAAGAAGTTTGCTCGATGAGCGCTGACCTTGCCAGGGTAGCTGTCCACTACGCACTTTACTACGCAATGCCCTGGGTTAGACCAAGCACCTGATACACACGGCTGATGGACAAGGCGTGCCATGCTATAGCTTGCTGCACGACCACCTTGCTAGGGAAGTGCTACCCATCTAAGAGGGTGTCAGCATAAACCCCCATTGGGACCCTTCTTGTTGCGTCAGTACAAGCGATCACACTACGATATCATCAAGTCTGGATGCCACATACGGCACCTTCAAAGACACAATTATGTCAGTACGACCAGCAACATAGGGTGAGTCCTCGTCGCTACCATCCGAGCCTGGGTCGGTGTCCTCGTCGGACTCCAACCCGAGAGGCTGGTCCAGTAGATACTATTGACAGTCAATGCGGGCCGACCACCACAGTCTCGCCCCCTCATTTTGCACAAAATTATGTGCAACTCTTATCTCGTGGACTTCCTCCAAAGCAGCACATTCTGTGCTACTGGTTTCAAGCCCTGCTTGCGGTTGCCCACTTCCCGAGGCACCAACATCATCAAGGTTTTCTGGCGGCCTGCGTACGAAATTCACGTACACCATCGGCTTCCCGCATATATCCGCCTCGGGCTAGGAAGAAATCTACATGTACTGGCCCCATGCTACGCTTCTGTTCACCTTGACTAGCTCCCACACACCCTGCCCTTCCCTACTCGTGCAGGTGATCGCCTCGATGACAAGTTTCTTCGTCGTTGGCTCCGTGTCGAACTCCCTCCGGATGCAGCACCCAAGCTTGTGAATATTTATCGCATCGAGCCCCTCCGCCTAGGCAACCTTAAACTGGCATCTCGACAGGTCCAACCAATCGGAACCGACATGTACGAGACCGTCGTCATAAAACACTACCAAGTCTTGCATGTTTGAAATTACCTAAAGCGACAATAACCCGATTTATGATATGCAATATAACAAATAGGGTATGTAATTAGCACTAATTAAGTTATTGTACACGACTATTTACATGGGGTTATTTCTTCATTAACAACTAATTAAATAGGACTATACTAACTACGACACTTTACATATAAGTAAGCAATTAAATGTGAGTAATTGAATATGAATAATTAATTAATTGCAATAATTTGATTATTTATCAATAAATATTACATACGAGTAATTGAATACATCCAAGTAAATTCCACTGAATTAATTATGATAAATTACTTAAGACTAATTAACTAATTACTTGTAACTAATTATGTTTATTTAATTACCACTAATTAACTACGAGCCATTACTTACCAATAAATTAATTATGATCACATAAATTCGACCACTTAATTTGCAATAATGTAATTACAAGTAATAAACTACGCATAATTTAATTACAATTATTAATTGCGACTAATTAATTAATACTTCATTTTCACTAAATAATTACGATTAATTAATTACAACTAATCAAACTACGAGTATTTAATTACGACTGCTTAATTACCACTAGTTTAATTACCACTTATAAACTACGAGTAAATTACCACTAACTAACTACGAGTAATAAATTACTGTTAATTAACTGCGACTGAAATAATTACAACTAAAATATAGGAAATAATTTTACTTGGATGTCGACTTTGCGGTATTTATACAGTCGTAATCCGAACCAGTACTCTAAATACTATTTACTTCATAGTGTAATCTAAATAAATTTTCAGTTCAATTCTCTTTGTTCTCAGCGACGAGCAGAAGAACGAGAATGAATTCCAGAATGAGAGCGAGAGTGAGTGCGGTGCGGGTTTTTATAGCCGCGCGAAGGCGTTTGCGCAAACGGGGCAGCGTGATTAGGCATGCATGGGAACGGAGACAGTGAGATGATGGATGGGACGAGGGAAAGGTTGACGACGGTGCTTTCGGCCGAACGAGCCCGCGTGCCCGTGCACGTGCCCTAGTCGTAGGGCGAAGTGTTGTTGTAGGTAAAAAGGTGTTGAAATCCGGCCAATGGGATAACGGAAGCGCCAAAAAGCAAAGGGGGCTCAGGGCTAGGGGGCACCAATCAACGGTGCAACGCGTGTCCGAGCCACCAATCAACGATGTAGCGCGCGTTCGGGCCAGGGGCACACGGAGGAGCTGGTGTCCAGGCCCTGGACGTGCGGCAGCGGCCACGTGGTGCGCGCATCGTCCAGGCCAGGGGCGCATGGACGAGCTAGGGGTCGGCTAGGATGCGCGGCAACAGTCGCGTGGTAGGCACGGGTTGTCCCGACCAAGGTGGTACAGACGAGGGGTGACCGGGTGCGGGACACATAGCACGTATCAACATGGCGCGCGCATGGCTGTTCGGGCTAGGGGGGCTGGACGACCGATGTAGGACAAGTGTCGCTCGTCGAGACATACGTGGTGCCAAAAATGACATTATGCCGCCCGAGCCACCTGATTTGCTAATACCAGCGTTAACAGTGCTAAATAAGGCAAAGACTCGATAGTCTGCACACTCTGGTGAATCCGTGCCCTAGGGTCACAGCAAGGGGCAAAATCGTGCCTGATTTCGCTAGGTCCAACCTCCAGGGACCAGATTTCGCTAGATCCAACCTCTAGGGGACCGGATTAGACACATAATACACGGGAAGTTTAGCCCCATGGGGCACGGTGGAGATGAAATATGACCCCCTAAAGACCAAATTTTGCTACATATTACCTATCGACGGCTCGGTGATACTAATTTTGGCATTATAACCAGAGCTAATTTTTGCATTATGCCCAACAAAAATATCGTATAAACCAAAAACTCCACAATAGCCTTAGTCCCTGTGATGAACGGCTGGGGTCGATTTCTTTTAATAACTACATTAGTTAGTCCTCACGGTGATTTGCATTTCTTTTATGGCAATTGGATCCAAAATGATCGAGTGGCCAAGATTTACCTACTGTGGCATCCGGTCTGCACAAGAATTCAAAAAGGCAACTGAATTTTTGTAGTTTTCTTCAAAGATTTTAGGAATACGAAACGAAAAAACTAAAATCCCTCATATCCAAACACAGTATATTAAACTGCGTCAGCCATTGCACATATCGCTAAACAGGCAGGACCTTCAGGTACATCCAAAACATGCGTGCTCCACGCAATATCAAAACTAAAGGTGTTTTTTGTCCACCCACATGTGACCGTGGGAAATTATTTGCTCAAATCCTATAAACAGGACTACAGCACTCGAGAAATTAAGATAGCACGGCGCACATTTCACAAAATTTACGCAAACAAAGTGGTTTCTTTTCACTTTCTCATCTAGTAGGGCTCCACTGGCGCACGGAATTTGGCTCCTGCATACACGGCAGCAGCACCAAGCTCTTCCTCAATCCTAAGAAGCTGCTCCAATAAAAAAAAACAGGAGTCAGTAAAATGCACAAGATGTATCTACTCGCATAAAATGCACAATGATCCAACGAGGGACGATAGGAAAAATTCACTAAAAGGGAGATAATCTAATACTAGTAGCAAAAGTTTCGACATCAACAATTCACAGAATTAACAAGATTTAGCAAACAAAGAGGGTTGAAAGAGCCTTGCCTGGTTGTACTTGGCAAGACGTTCTGATCTGCAAGGTGCTCCGGTCTTGATCTGGCCCTGTTTCATAAGAAAGATTGTTGCATTAACATCACCATGAAATCAATATTTGCTCTAACGTGCTCCTTCAAAAGAAACAATGTCGCAAAAATTTATAAAACACACTAAAATGGGCAGGCAGACTGGATTCTGGAAACATACCGTAGATAAACCAACCGCCAAATCAGCAATGAATGTATCCTCAGTTTCACCACTGCAGCAAAGAGATGGCAATTCAATATTTCGCATCAGAAAAGGCAGGCAATCAAGATCAGTACACGTGACAATGACTGGAAAACATAATGCCTATGTACCTCCGGTGACTGGTCATCACACCCCAGCCAGCACGTTTCGACATTTTCACAGCCTCAATACTTTCGGTTACAGATCCAATTTGGTTAACCTATATTAAAAACAGGATACACAATTATTAAGCTGACAATTTGACAAAACTATTTGGCTAATTTAAAAAGTTTCTCAAACAGGATGTACCTTGAGGAGAAGAGCATTGCATGCCTTGTCCTTGATTGCCTTCGCAACCCTCTGCAGGACAGATTGAAATGAATTATTAAAATCACCAAGGAAAATGGGAAAAAATGTATTTCATAAAAAAATCAAGTAACATACAGTTGGGTTGGTGACGAGGAGGTCGTCCCCAACAATCTGCACTTGCTCTCCAATTTCTTCAGTCATCTTAGCATAGTGAACCCAATCATCCTGGTCAAATGGGTCTTCAATCGAGACAATTGGATACTCACTAACAAATGATTTGTACACATTCTTCAGGCTATCACCAGATATCTTCTGGGAACCATCATTGTTCTGCAACCAGCGAAATAACAACTATAAATAGACCCATTAAATTTTGAAATAACCTAATAAATTAAAAACTGACATTACCTCTTCCTTGAAGTTAAGATCATAGGTTTGATCTTTCTCGCTGTAGAACTCTGAAGCAGCAACATCCATTCCAATGACAACCTACCATATCAGACGGAATAATGTATCATCCAGACCAAATATCCCAAATTAAAGTGTCATAATCGATAAATTAATTTAACATGCTGTAAGTTCAACAAACCTTGCCAGTGTATCCAGCTTTTTCAATTGCCGTCTTCAAGAGCTCAAGACCCTCCTTGTTCTCCTACAATATCACAATAGACAAACAAAGGAATTAAGAATATAGGCAACAAAAGATGCTGTTTTGACCAGGATGAGCGACGTTTTGCATGATTGTGGCCTCAGCAAACTTTCAATGTTATAGAGTGCACACCACAATTTACAACTTAGAAACTTCATATTCAGTATGGTATAGAAACATTCTTCCTTATATAAACGAGAAATTAAGAAGGAACAAATAAGACAAATCTCTGACAAACTTTTATGACAAAAAAATCAGACACCAACAATTTGATAGCAAACTGAAACAGCACATAAATTCAACTAAACAAGAGAATAAATGGGCCTGCTAAAACATTTGAGTCTATGCTTGAGTGTGGGAAGCAAAATGATACAACAGTCAACAGGTAATATCAGAAAAGGCATTTGAAAGATTATCTCACATTGTAGGATGCAAGTCAAAGATTAAAGGACAAACCTGAATGTTTGGAGCAAAACCACCTTCATCACCGACATTAGTAGCATCTTGGCCATACTTCTTCTTGATAACAGACTGTACAGAACAACAACAACAAACATGTTAACTATTAAATTTTGCAGAAAATATTCTAAATAACAGACTATACAGAACAAAAGCAAACATGTTTACTGCTAAATTTTGATAAATTATCCAGAAAATTGAAAGGATGACTAAAGAAAGACCTTCAAGTTGTGATACACTTCAACACCCATCTTCATAGCCTCCTTGAAGGATGAAGCACCAGTAGGAAGGATCATGAATTCCTATAAAAGCATTTAGAGCAAGTTACAGACTGGAAATCACTGAGCAAAAAAATATGATCAGCGAATTTCAGTTTGGGGCATTGCCTGCATAGCAAGCTTGTTTCCAGCATGTGATCCACCATTGATGACATTGAATGCAGGCACAGGTAAAACTAGCTGCTTGTTACCAGCAAGGTTGGCAATGTGCTGCAATGTAGAAGGCACATCATCGGTAAGCAAACAATTGGACAATGACAAGCAGAACAAATTAAGAGCATTCAAATAGCAAAATGAGTAGTCCAATACCTGGTACAGAGGAATCTTCTTGATAATAGCTCCTGCTTTGCATATGGCAAGTGACACAGCCAGGATAGCATTAGCACCAAGCTGAGTTTAAAGAATCAAATCATCAGGTGGCAACTAGCAAAATGAAATGCTTGCACATTTTCTAGCAAAACTACAGCAACAGCATCCACACCAATTTTGTGATACCTTTTGCTTGCACCAACCCCACTCATTCTTGGTTCCATCAAGTTGCTGAACCATGAAGTTGTCAACCTCGGTCTGTTCTGTGGGATCCTGCAAAGCCAATAGAACATGTAAAGAAGAACCATGAATTTAATATTGTACTATGCACAGAATAACAGAGTAGGGAACACAAACCTTGCCAATCAACGCTGGTCCAATAATAGAGTTCACATTGTCAACAGCCTGTTGCAAGGAACACAAAGGCATATAAACATGCTACGGTAAACAGACACAAATGTTCAAAATATATACATCCAATAGAACAAAATGATGCAAGAGGGAGGTTCAGATGAGTAGCTAACACAGTTACACACAGTAACTTTATCTCAGAATGGTGGGGCATAGAGTACTAAAAATTAACTGCCTTGGCATTAATATCCAGACACAGAGAAAGTGACAACTCTAAAAATTATTAATATTTGAACATATTTCGTTGGAAAAAAAAACTTGCTTGTGAGATAACAGATATAAATACTTCTATGGTGATCATTCAACAATCTTTAATATATATAACATATGGTGGCACCATGGCAATGCTTATCTGCACGAGCAATTAAATAATCTTCTTTGCTACTGCTTGTAAAGAACAGCCAAAATGCAAAGCCATAAGTTATATGCCTACAAGTAATGCAGCATAAACAATGTTTTAGGTCACAAGTGACAACACCAAAGTAGTGGGATCTTACAAGAAAGTAATAAAGCCAACAAGAAATGTAATTGGCTACAGAAAAGCACATGTAAAAAAAAACATGTAATAGAAAAGATCTCTTAGAACTTTATCTGTTATCCTTCTCATACGAAACATAAAAATAAAAAAATCTTAAGCTATGGAGATGCAACACTATCGCTTCAGGTGAGCAGTGAGGAATGGAGTAGAAGGGGACGAAACCAGAGCAAAGCGCAGCTCGAGGAGTGAGGGGTTTCTGATGGGGAGTTGAGGACTCTGGAGTTGGAAGAAGAGAACAAAAGATAAAGAAGGGGAGAGGAAACCGTTTGGGGACAATAAAAGGGCGAAAGCGAAAGATAAGAGGTGGGATGTCAGGACGTGATGGGATGAGAGACAACAGCTAAGGTTATACAAATACATTATACAGTTCGCAGAACACAACAGATTGAAAGTTCCTTACAAGTGCATTAAAGCAAGACAAACCTTGAGAACACCCTTTCCCAAGTAATCAGAGCCTCCGTCCCTCAATTCCAAAGCTTCATATACACCTATAACATAGGGAAAAATAGCTTAAATTCAACTTCTAACAAATTACACAGCCACCTGAGACTTTCATGATTGACATAAGCACCAGCCTCACTGTCTAAATTCAGATGAGAACCTACATTTCCATGCAAAAGCCCACAAGGCTGATTAATCTCTTAAACGAAAGGCATATATAGTTACATTCTTCTCACACACGAAAAGGATATACATTGTCACTATCTGAGTTGATTTGAAATTCAACGAGAAAGCACTATACATTACAACAGCAAAAAGTTAACAAAACAGGCTACAAATTCATTGACCAAAATGCATTCAATGTAGCATGGCTATAACCACAATAGAAAGAAATAGCATTGCCGATAAACAAATGACCTACCAGTTGATGCACCGCTAGGCACAGCAGCCCTCGCAAATGTTCCATCAGAGCAGCAAATGTCGACCTGGCAGCACAAAGGTCAGGTTAGTAGTTAGCTGTAAGACAATTCTGTTGCTGGAATCATTTAATGATTCTCAAATTTAATCCCCTGGAACAAATGAATGAAGTGACAAGTGATAACTCTATGATCGGAATAGGATCTTAAAACCCTATAAGCTACACGTATCATTTCAGACTAGTCCGAAACCACATCATGAGAAAACAAAGAGATCTGATCGTAGTAGTAATATGTTCAAATCAACTATATGTCAAGATTGTTGGGAAACCCAAAACGGAAGGATAGTTCACTGATACAGTAACATGCAACTAATCAGTAGGTACAGAGCAGTAGATCGGACCATCAAGATGATCAGATCTATTGAGACCCTTAAAACGCCTAAAACCCTAACATCCATAACCCGAATTACAGTCAAATCTGACTCGCCCGACAGAAACAAACCAATCGGAGCCCAATCCACCCACGCATGGCCAAATCGGGGCTACACAGTTACAGATCATGCCGTCCAAAACACTAGAATTAGTGGGTCGTATCGTGCATTACCAGCTAAACCCTACAGAAAAAACACTCAAATCCAAATCGTTCTAACCACCATCGCTCCAGATGGTGCAATAAATCAGCGGATCTGATCGCACGACACCCTAGACAGGACGAATCGGAGCTCGGCGCTTAAGCTGCGTATACCTCAACGGTGGGGTTGCCACGGCTGTCGAAGATCTGGCGGGCCTTCACGCTCTGGATGGTCGCCGCCATGGACGGACGGGGGAGAACGAAGGATCTGTTAAGTTTCAACGGATCGCTTCTAGATCGAGGGGGCGGGGGGGGGGGATGCCGAGAGTGCGATTAGGAATTTGCGGAGGTTTTGAGGGCAGGGCGTCGTTTTTATGGTACAACCGCGCGAATGGCCGTAGCATTTCGCGGAGAAAGTAAGGGCCCACCTGAAGTGGCATCGACAGTTGTTTTCTACGAGAGGACAAGTGGAATCGACTTTCGAAAGATGGCATATTCGCAGGGGCTGCTTGCTTTTGCGCGATCGGACGCCACCGTCGGCCCACGGGGATGGACGGCGAGGACGGGCTTTGCCGCCGCGGCTCATGCGCCATGGTGCGCTACGTAAGGCTATGCATTCGCACCTGCAGTTGCTTGGCCCACAGGCACTCAGGGCAGTTCCCCATGGTCCGGACGGACTGGGCAAATGTTCGGTGTGGGCTCTCGAGCTGCCGTCTGTGCATGGACCTTGCAAGTTGCAAGCTGTTGCAATTTTAAATCACGTCCAGTTATCCGAACTTGGTGCTGCATGGGATAGTGAATCGTTTGATCCCACTGGAATTTTAGTGGTCTACACTCTGCACCCAAGCTATTTCGGGCCTTGCGCTTGAAGGCTCTGGGTAGGTATTTCGATCAAGTCTAGAAATTTGAGAGAGGGAGAATGAGAGGGAGAAAGAGTTGTCTTCAGTTATTTGTTAGCTCAAAATTCTAGAGAAGAGGTCTTCCAAATATGTCCCGAGATCCAATTCAGATTCTAGATGGTATAGTTTCTTAACTACATCGGTTTTTACATGTCGGTCGTCTAGGATAATCTGGGTTTTCGAAGAATGTGCGTGCAGATACTAGCCCGCTTTGAATTATCAATCTCCTCTGCATGCTTCTTTGAAAGCTAGAAAGGTCTATTATTATGAACTGTGCTCAACTGCAAAACAGTTCATCCTGAAACAGTGAAATGACAACCGATCAATTGCCAAACGACAGTGCCGTGGTTCCAGCGGTGAGGGCATTTTCTTCCATGGAAGAGGGTGTCGTCCAAAACAGGGCGATGGTACTTCTTCTCAACATCGTACCAGCGCTGTATGTCAGATTCCGAAACAACTTTTTTTTCAGCATCGTACCTGCTGCACTTCGAAGGCCCAAGCAGGTTTGATACTGAAAAGGCTCGACGATGTTGCTTATGTTGTTCCACGCTCAGAAATTTTACGTTGCTCTCACCGTGAAATGTTTAGCCATATAACACGCACAGAGGAAGGTAACTGATAGGCAGCACAAGTACACGACACAAGTACACGACTAGGAACAGAGGCAAGTCCGAGTGTCCGACCAAGCTCACGCACTGAGGATCTGGGCGTCAGTGTCATGTACTCGCGTGACGTGACAAACTGCACCGTGTGGTGCCAGCCAGCTTTGCTTTTCATCCGGTTGACACCCCTCCCTTCCTATCGGCTAGCATTGACCTAATCGTTTCCCAGACCTGACCAGAGATGGTAATTGTATCCGATTATCGGCGATGCATTATTCGCGGGTATGGACGATGTTTTTCGTCCCGTCGTCCTTCGCGGGTATACCCATAGGGAGAATTCGAGGTCGTAGGTATGGGTATAGACGAGCACTACCTGTACTCGCCGTGTCCGATTGCCATCTCTAGACCTGACCCATGTAGGGCTGAGCGCACTAAATGTTTTGAAAAGAGTAATCCTTGCCCTTGTGTTAAAAAAAGATGAGGACATTGCACACCTGGCGTGATGTAGACGTGAATCATGTGATCGACTTGTAAGTTGCATCGTCCTGCCCATGCGTTCGGAGATCGGAGGCCGACTTTAACAAAAGCTCACTCGCTTTTGGACTTCACCCATTCACCGGTGTTTGGCTTGTACGGCTACATGCCTAGATCCTGCCCTACAACCCCTGAACAAAACCAGCGAGTACGCCTGAGGCGATGGCGAGTCGATTTGGCGAGCCTCGAGCCCAGAGGCGAGCCGCACCGCAGAGGCCGAGGCGCCGAGCCGAGCCGAGCCGAACGGCCGAACGGATGAGGCGAGCCGAGCCGAGCCGCGGAGCGATGAGGCCCAACGGCCGAGGCGCCGAGCCGAGCCGAGCAGATGAGGCGCCGCCGCAGCGCGAGCGGCCGGCGCCGCGCGCAGATGATGAGGGCGCGGCCGGGCGCCGCCGCAGATGACAGGGGAGGCGACGCCGACGCGCAAGAAGGACCTCGACGCGCAGATCCGACTCGGCGAGCGGCGAGGAGCTGGAACCTCGAGCGTCGGCGAGGAGCTCGAACGCTGCGGCGAGGAGCTGGAACCGAAGCGGCGGGCGCTGGGCGCAGATCTAGGCGCTAGAAGGAAGGCGCCGGGGGCGGGGGCCGGTCATTGGGAGAATGGGGCCGGCCGGGCGGGCCGGGCCGGGAGCGGAGAGAAGCAGGGGGAGAAATGGGGCGGGCGCGGGAAGCCGGGAGGCGGGAGAATGGGGTGTGGCTGAGGCGGATTGCACACTCGGTGGTCGCCGCCCGGCGTGAGGCAGAGGCGGGGTCGGTGTGCTAGGCTAAGTGGTCGCGGGCACGATCTGGGAGCTAGAAGGGAGGCGCCGGGCCGAGGGGCCGGGGAGAAATGGGGCGGCCGGGCGGGGAGTCGGGAGAACGGGACGGGAGAAATGGGAGCACCAGCGGCGGGCGGGAACGGAGGGCACCGGGGGAGAAATGGAGGACTGGGGGAACGGAGGCGCCAAGCGGGAGAAATGGAGGCGGGGAACGAGGGGGGGCTGGGCGTGAGGGGGCGGGTGGGCCGCCGGGAGGAGTCGGGTGGGGAGCTGGGCGGTTGAGCCTCGCCGTCTCGGCCGACTGTAAGCTCAGCCTTTATTGTGTATAATTTTTTTTGGTATACATCTTCAAAAAATTCTCATTAGAATTTTCTTTGGGTCTCGGGCCGTTACCCAACCGGCCCGAGGTCCATATCCGCCCCTGCCCAGAGGACAAGGGATGAGAACTAGCGATTTGGACTGGCGCGAGGGAGGCCAGCGTGCGCGGCTGTGCAGAGCGACATGCGCACATGCGACACCACGCAGAGTCGGGCGCAGCGCTGCACTGGCAAGTCCACTACCTACAGTTACCGCGCAGGCACTTGCAAACTGCACGAGCCACATGCGCTGCACATAGGGGTGAGCATTTTTTTACCGAGACTGAATTACCGAAAACCGAATTTACTGGAATTGTCGGTTGTTTCAGTTTTCGGTGATCGGTTCGATTTTAATCAGTTCGGTGTTGCTACGTTAGAAATCGATTAGGCAAGACTTGAACAAATAATTAGTTGTATGGTTCTTTTGCATAAAACAGTATTGATAGTGAATACAGTAAATAGGTTGAAATGTGCAATTTAAAAGACAATAAGTAAATAAAGTAAATAGTTTATTTGAAATCAACCAGTGAACTTCTCATTCACTTTCCAACCAAACCACCTAGTGAACATCTTATCCACCAAGTAAACATTATATTCACCAAGTGAACTCCCCATTTACCTTTCGACACAAACCACTAAGTGAATTTTCCATTCACCAAGCTAACATCATATTCACCGAGTGAACTTCTCATTCATACTCTGACATATTTTTATAAAGAAACTCTACCTCTCATGTGAAATCTCTGTGTATGTCCATGACTGCGTATATGACTGTTTAAATAGTTTTAAATTTGCATAGGTTGTATAACTTGACCCACAAGAGATAAATCAAAATGTATGTCACACATTTATGTAGGTGTGCAACCAAGCGATCATCTTTTCGCTAAGGTTTCAACATTGAATATCTTTCCGACCAGAAAAAGCCACTCGCTTGCGTCATTGTGAGTATACGTCTATCCTATAACTCACGCTTCCAAAAACAGAACTAGGATGAGACATTGCTAATTAGTTAGACATGTTCATCCCATACTAGAAATGTGGTTGTACGATATGGTCCAGTTCAGTGGCGCACAAGATTAAGCCCTTAACAATTCACCCAGGCAAGGCTACCTCGTCCAAAAGTTCTCACCGCACCCCCTTTACTTTATGATCACTCGGCTGAGTATAAATCATTTTGTTCAACCAAACCAATGATAATCCCTACATGGCACAAAATTTTATAATAGTAGCATCACACCACAATTAATACAACTATGACATCACACCACAGTTACACAACAATGGCATCACAATTCACACCATAATTAAATCTATCATTAAATCAAATTCAATATTATTGTACATGTGACCCTGAGCCCATCGTAACTAAGCATGATTAAGCATTTCTACGATAACCCATGTAGGTGATACAAATACGACCAACTAATAATGACCAACCTATGGTGACAAAGGATTCATGGTATTCAAGTGATCAATGGAGGCATAATGTCAAATATGTGATTAACTACTCCCAAAAGCAGTTGATATAAATAGAGCACGTAGTTTGATATAAAACAATATAATTTTTGAATTATAGGTTTAATATGATCAAATGACTACGACTTGTATTGGCTTTGGCTTTGCTTAGTTACCACACTTGGATCTTCGAAACTTGTTTATGTTCCCGCTCCTTGAAACAGATCATCTAACGAGAGAGAAACAACACGCGAAGCACAAATAAATCAAAAATAAAATCCAAAAATATAAAAACCAACTCTAAAAGAAAGAACTCGATTTTAGATGAATTTAGGAATTTGAATGGACTGAATTGAAGTTAGGACGGAAGAGAACAGGTTCTCGAAATATTTGCACGAAAGGGAAAAAAGAGAGAGAAATGAATATTACAGACAATATTCCTCCGGATATAAAATAAAGAAAAACCCTTAGGGCTGACAGGTGGGTCCTACTGATTTTTTGAATTCCTGAATTAAAATAAAAATCCAGAAGAAAGCTAGAGAGGCTGACAAGTGGGCCATGGTCTATGGACCACGCCACGGGCTGATTCAGGTTCACGGTGGACCGGGTTCACACTTTTGAGTGGATGACATGCGGGGCCCGCATGTCATTGGGTCGGGTTTGGAACGTGCCACGCTTGCGTTGGGTAGATGACACGGTGATGGTAGAAGCTGATAGGGAGGTGTGCTGGCAACGAGGTGGCTAGCCATGTCGTCTCACCGTCGGCGCAACACCGGTCTATGATGGTGGTGACGAACTACGATGGATCTAGGACAGTGAGGTTCGGGCCAGGGTAAAAGGGCAACCGAGAACACCATGACGTGAAGGGATTTTCACCAGCGGTGACCATAGCGCCGACGGCGAGGAGAAAGGTGGTGGAGCGGCTTGGGTTACACGATGGTGAGGCTCTGCGGTGAAGCTCTGGCAAAGGTAAAGGGAGCACAGGCGTAGAACGTCGAGCGACGAACCTAGGGGTGGGGTCAATGGCAACGGAGAGGCACAGACGTCGACGTATTTCAGCGACAAAGAGCTTCGACGGTCGGTTGACTTCGCAAGCTCCAAACGGCGAGACGACGAGGCCGAGTTGGGCTTTGGGAGAGGAGATCAAGGCAGAGTAAACAACACGGGTGCGGTGGCTTATAAAGCCCTAGAGCGGGAGAATCTGGGTGGAGACCGACGGCGCTGGCGTGTTCAACCCGACTCAAAGCTGTGCGCGGAGGAGGAAGACGGGCAAGACGCTAACGAGGCAGGCCCGCTCCGCAGTGAGGGGAAAGAGGAGGTTGCTGAGCTAGCGAGTGGCTGGCGATAGGAAATGGTGGGCTCGCGCACTTGGACTAAGAGAAAAATAAGAGCAGGCTACAAGCGCGGTAAAAGACCAAGGCTACTGCTGAAAAGATTTAGGCCAGAGGAAAAAGGAATTCAGATGACTCAAAGGAAATTGGCCCAAAGAAGAAATATGTAAAAATAGATTTTCCAAATTTTGGAAATTGAATTAAATAAAACCAAGCTCAAAGAATAGCGAATAAACTCCAAAAAAATTCTAGAAAATTCCAGCAAATACTCTAGGATTCAAAGAACCCAAATAAAACAAGTTTTAAATTAATTTAAGTTTAGATTATTCACATTAAATTATTTTGTTTTCTGAAAATTCAAATTAAGCTTTTAACTGAACCAAGAAAATTCAAATGGTCATTTTTTTAAATGCTTCAAATGAACTCCAAATTTAGAATGTTACACAATGTCACACCCCAGCACATCTAGCAAAGGCCTAAGGCCCAACTTGCACATGCACCCCCATCTTGTGGTGGCTAAACAGGCTGCACGGGCACGTGCCTGGCACGAACTATTCTGGCCCGCAAACTAAATGGGCCGTATCATACCATGAGGTAGCCTAGGCATAGCTCGATAGCCTTTTGGGCTGGGCCATGCTGGCCCGAGCCCATTTGTCCCGATGGGCCAATTCCTACCCACTTAACCCGGTATGCTCAAAAATTCAAAAAAAATATAAAAAGTGTAGAATTAAGAGATACATATGAAAATTGTAAAAAATGAGACAAACATAATGAAAATATAATAAAGAGTATTATTAATATTCAAATGACTATCTCGTTAAAACCGACATGAAAAATTGGAAAAAATGTAAAAAAACATAGAATATATATATATATATATAAAAAACCAAAATATATTTATATATACTTATAAAATAAACTATATAAAATTAAAAACTACAAAACAAAACCATATAAGTATTAAAAATGGAAATAAAATTATATAAATATTAAGAAATAAAAAAATCACACACACACATAATGAATGGTCGTATCGTACTCGTCTCGTGTCGGGTCGGGCGGGTCTAGCGCTATTCATGTCGTGTCGTGTCGACACGTCATACCGGGTGACGGCCCAGGCACAGTCTGGACTATCGTGCCGTGCCAACCTGCCTCATAAACAGTACGATCGGTACCGTGTCTGAACCGAACCAACAGTGTTATGCCTCAAACCGAACCACCTCTATCACCATCTGACCCTATCCCCTACTCTTCCTGCTGCCTCCATCACCCAATCAACACCATACCAACTCCCATCTCCCCGATATGGCCACCACTACCTAGCCCTAGCAGCCACCATCCCGTTCACGAAGGGCGGGTCGGCGAGAGCGACGTGACGGGTGGGTAACGGCAACTCTGCCAACTTGCGAGCGCCTCCACCGAGATCTAGGGATGGGGCGTGTGCCACGGGCCGACAACAACCTGCGAGCGGTGGCGAGAAAAGTGCCCGTCGGCCGACGTAGGCAGCCACAAGCCCACAAGTAATCTCTACTTGTCTTCGATTTAATGTCTGGGTCTTGGTTGCTTGATGCTTTTATTTGTGATTTTGAATAACTCATGTATGAGACTGTGGTCATTTCTGAACATATCTACACTTGTTCTTGTGGTCAGAAATTGTGCATTTTGTTTGATTTGTGCTACTGCCCTGCTCAAGTGATGGCGACTAATATTTCGGTCAACCGAACCGAATTATTTTTGTCTATTATGTTCGGTTTCTTATTTCACCCTGGTTAATTCGGTGGCTATCTTTCAAAAACCAAAATATTTATTTAACGTATAAACCGAACCGATTCTACCGAAAAAAACGAATACCCGCATCTAGCTGCATGCGGCTCTGTGTGCATGCGCTGCACCCGCTCGCCTGCGGTGGCCAAGCGGGCTGTGCTGCTGCGTTGCATGCCGTTTCTCAAAAGGCTTGGGCACACACGAAACCAGCAGACGGCGACGTCCTGCTTGTTTGCGCCTCGGCCTCGGTCGTGCGCACCTGCGGTGGCAAGTGATCCTCCAAAACGAACCAGCAATCGGTGCTGCCTCGTAGACCACGGAATCTTATATTTTAAACAAAATAATTTTTATATGGTGTGAAGTTTATGTACAAAACTGAAGTTTTCTGAATCGGTTGTCACCGGAAATTTTCAGTAGTTAGGAATAAAAAATAATTTCACATTGCATTCTATTGCTCAAAATTTGTTTGAACAAAATCTCAAACGGTTGTTAAAATCAAGCTATATATATATATATATATATATATATATATATATATATATATATATATATATATATATATATATAGCCTTTTCCTCTCTTTAAATATACCACTTAAATAAATATATTATACGTAGAATCATTTTCAAGATATGTTAAATAGCATAAGTATATAAGATACTCCAATGCGATTTGATTGAAAATTTTCATTGGTGTCCTGTATAAATTTTGCTATATACCTTTTTTCATACATAAAAGAAGTATATACAAAATTTAGCTATAAAAGGTGGACTTTAATGATTTTTTCATAGAACTCACTTTGGAATATCTTATAATCATCATATGAGTATACTCAAATAGATAAAGAGGTATTATCATAGTTCTTTAAGTGGTATATGAGAGGTGGGAGTACATACTTCCGAGTAGAAAGTATTTTCCTATATATATATATATATATATATATATATATATATATATATATATATATGTAAAACACATTTGAAGTTAGACCAAACAACTCTAATAGTGTAAGTCATGCACATATTTGCAGTCAGAACTCGGAACTAATGATGTTTTTTAGGTAAATCAACTATAACATGTCCATGAATGAATTGATTCTCCGTATCAACGTGTCCTAGTTAGATACTCGTGTGTTGCAATAAATAAATAAAAATTGTATATGAGATAGTACACGCTCTACTAGAGCGAGGGGAATTGGGAGGAGGATACATGTGCGCTGCCGAAAGAGTGGTTACGGTGGAGGCGAGGAAGGAGATGACGTCGCCTCCTCCCCCGGCTACCGCATTGTCGTCGATGAGGACCGATAGGTCTGAGTGCGTCTTTCGTGCGCGACAGAGCTGACCCTCATGGATCTCTCCAAACGTGAGCAGTACGGATGGCGCATGCCGGCGAGGTGCTCCTAGTGACGCACCTGGTCGACGCCGTCGCAAGTGGTGTTTTGGAGTTTTGTTTAGCAGTTTTCTCCTGTCTTTCCATAGAGGGTTTTTTAGGCAATGAGGGTGTGAGGCACACACGGGTGGGGTGGAAGTAGTAGTTGCGAGTTTTTTTTAAGGTGGGATAAACACCTTATTTTATTAGTTAAAATAAAATAAGATATGCATGGGATTTTTATCGCTCCTGTGATCTGTATCCGGTGTTGGAGACATCCTACTGTGGATTGGAAGAACTTTGTAGACGAGACTGTAGAGGATTTTCGGGATGATTGGGTTACCCAACTCAGAATTGAACTTTCCAACAAAAGGTTTTTCTGAACTCTTGCTAGTTGGTTTACGGTCATATATTCATGGAGTATACATGTTGTACTGGCATGTTTGCCTCATAGTTCCAAGAGTAATCCTAGTGACCTGGTCACGCAGGTTTAATACTCTGCAGTCTGCTTAATTTACACCCAGTTTGTAGCTACTCCCTAGCTAACGGTTGCAACCTGCGAGCAGACACCGGCCAGAGTGTCCAGACAATTCGCGTCAGATATGCCATTTTCACGTGGGAAGTACAAATCTGCACGAATGATTGGTAGCATCAGCGTACGCCGACGCGAACGGCTCGCCCCGGCCGGAGTCCGGACTCTGCTAGGTGCTAGCTACCGCCCGTGACCTAAACTGTATCTGCCGGTCCAACTTATTGAGCAACCATCGTTGATGAGTTCAGTTCAACGATTACTTTGTATACAAATTCAAATTATAAGAACGATGAAAGAATACAAAAATATAATAATAGATCGAATACAGAGATATAAGATGACTTCTAGATTCTGTGCGATCCCTAAAGTTAGTGCGCTCTTTCCCGCCATATACTCATTCTTGAGCATTAGGTAGAGATGGTGTCTGAGGAAATGAAGTGATTGATCATTCTCCTCAACAGTTGAAGTGTCGTCCTTCAAGGTGCCAAGTCCAATAGCAGCACGGAGCTTCTTGGCTCCAAGTACGATTTCTACATCTGATGTCCAAGTCAGATAATTGTGGCCATGGTGGACCAACTATTCAAACTATCGGTTCTTAATGTAGTCATATGCATATTCATACAAAGTTTTCATAAGATTACTGCTGGTAATTTGCATAAAATGGTTGTAATTTTTTTATAATATTTTCGTATTTTTCTATGTATTTTTCATGATTTACTGCTATTTTCAGTGAATATAAGCAATATAAACAATCACAAAGAATCAAAAATAGTAAATACAATACATAAATTGCATGAAATAATAATAACAAAGTTAAACATGCTTCAAATACAAAACCGATTCAAAAATTAAATTTATGAGACCCTTTTCTGCTAGAAAAGGAACTTTCGGCTAATACTAAAATTTCTAGGGGTTAAAACGCAAAATTTCAATTCTGAGAAAAAATTGCTCAATTTTAAGATTTTTGGAGGGCCTTTTTGCAAAATTCAGGATTTTCCCTTTTCTCCCCATTTTTTTGGTCCAGGAATTCGACCTTTTCTGATTCGGCCAGCCCACTTGGGCTGCGGCTCGCCGGCCCATTTGCCGCGCCACAAAGACTAGGCGCTAGGGTTTCCCCCCTAGCGCCACAATGAAGCCACGACGGCGGCGCCTCGTGTACGTGACGATAGGCGCATGGAGGCGGCAGTAGGGCGACGGAGAACCCGTGCTGGGCAATGGCGGCGCATCGGAGCTACGACCAGGAGCCGACGGCGTGGGCGCTACGTGCTGGAAGCCAACGGTCGCTGCGGGCTTGGATTTTAACAATTATTTCTAGAAAATATATCCAAGGCCATAGAATCTAAATAAAATAGTTTTAACAATTATTGATATTGAAATTAATCATAATAAATTATTTTGATATTGAAAGTCCATGTTAAGCATTATTAAAATTCAAATAAAATCCCAAGTGTGAATTTTCTAACTACTAACTATTGAAAAGATTTTTTAGAGTTCAGAAAATTGGGATGTTACAGCAAGGGAGCGCCCGAGAGCCTCCTTTGCCGTCCGAATTTGGACACATTCTGTAGCCGGCAATTAAGAGCAAATCTCGGTCTATTTAGGTTAATCAATGCTTAGCTGCATTATTAACCGGTTTTATTGCTGACATATCTCAGTGGCAAGTGGATCCGTGAACAGAAATCAAGGAGAGGTTTGTAAGATTGAGGTGGCCACCTAGAGGGGGGTGAATAGGCGGTTTTAAAAATTCTTTCGCACTAAAACCAATATATATTGCGGAAGCTAATAACGAATTGGTTTTGCACAATTAAAACCTAAAACAACTAGGCTCAACTAAGTGCACCAACAGTATGAACACAATACAAGAGAGCAATTATACAATGATATAAAAGCAATTAAAGCATGTAATGTAAATTGATCAAAGTAAAGCACAAGCAAAACAAGATGGACATGATTATATTTTACCGTGGTGTTCGGAGACTTGCCGGTCTCCCCTAATCCATGTTGAGGTAAGCCAACCACGTTGGACCGGCTCCACTAATTAAGCCAACACCTCCGAGGTAAGTCCAACCACTTGGACCAGTTTCAAACCGAACCAACACCTCGCTCCACTAGGGTTGCTCTTCCTCCACTCCGGAGATGGCGAGCACCAAACCACTCACAACACGCCGGACTTTCTCATAAGCTTCTTGAGAAGATCACCGGGCACGACGCCTTCACGCCGTCTAGGTGTCGGCAAACACCAAGAGTAATAAGACTCAACGATCACTTGAACTAATCAAGTGTCAAAGCTCAAGTGGATACACAATCCATTACCTAAGGCAACACATACACTTAGGGTTTGCTCTCAAATCTCACTAAGTGCAACACATGCACAAAATAGAATGAGAGGCTTGCTCTTAGCTCAAGAGGTTCATAATAGCGCCAGTAACCTTTCCCAATCGGCCAAGGTGGCTATATATAGCCCACACACAAAAACTAGTCGTTGGGAGAATATTCCCTCAAATTAGCACAGGGCCGGTCTGACAGCCAACTAATGGACGGTCGGACCGCCCGTGCCTCCAACGGCTATAAATCTAGCCGTTGGGCCTTTGGCCCATCGGACAGTCATGTAATGGCCAGTCTGACCGCCGCTAAATCGGTCATACCGCCAATGCTGGCCGGTCCGACCGGCCGATGAAAATTCGGCTAAGTCCCAAAAAGGGAGCTCTCTCGAATAAACATTCCGCACTAACCCCGGAACTTCCTCACATCGAAGTTCTGTTTTCACAACAGCGGAACTTCCGGACAGAGAATCAACTCAAATGTAAATCGGTACGACCGCCAACAGATGGCCGGTTCGACCGATTGGCCACCGGTCAGACCGGTGACCCCTGGCGGTCAAACCGCCAGGCTACAGAGCCAAACACATTGGCTTCACTTCAAGTGGCGAAACACATTCGCCCATTTGCATGCAATTCCAACAAGATTTCAAAGATGATATTCTCAGTAGGTTACAAAACATATTTGCCAACATTTTAGAATACTCATCACAAGGAATAAGGTACATGGACTTACACCATTTGCAAACTTAAGTCACATGCTACAAGGGTTATGCATGAGCCTCGACTATTTGCAAAACATATTCGCAAATAAATAGCATCATGCCTAGATGAGCTAGAGCAACCATAATGAGCTATCAACACATGACTAACTCAAACTACTAGTTAAGACCCCTCTTAATAGTACGACAACCTATACTAACAATCCGGTCTTCCAACCAAACACCAAGACCGGTAAAAGAACAGGAACACATCCTTAGCCCTAGCTAGTCACACCTTTGCCTTGCATCTTCTTGAAGCTTGATGACGCATATCATCACTTCAAGTCCGGGTCATTAACTTGATAATCATCAACACATGATGATCCTTTGCTTGACCTCCATCAACACATGATGGGTCTTCTATTGTCTTGACGATCAACTCATGATCATCTCTTTTTGATAAGCATCAACTCATGATGCATCCTTTACACGAAGCTCTTGACTTGATGATCAACTCATGATCATCCCAAGTCTTCATCATCCTGGAACATAACCTATTCATCCAACTCATAGAAAATGTTAGTTCCACAATGTGATTACCATTACTTACCGCAACAAACCATTATCACATAATGGTGGGACAAGATACACTAATATTTCCCTTATTGGTAATTAATGATAACCACTTCAATTACACATAAATTGAATTTAGATAAAGGTAACAAAACGTGAGTATATATGAACTACACAAGTTACATATACCCACGACATGAGTATGTAAGAACTACACAAGTTCTATATACTCAAAACATTAGTATACAAAAACTACACAAGTTCTATACACTCAAACGGATATGTTCCAAAGTAAAGATCCCAAATATATATGGAACACGAAATATGGATCAAAACAAATGAAACCACAAAATATACAATGAGCTCCCCCTAAATGTGTGCATACACATATGTGTAAAGAAAACATATGCACATATTCAAGATATACTTATGGTGGAGTTCTTCCTATATTTTGGATCCGATGAATGCAACATTATATAAGAGTGTAAGTTGAATGCATACATCGTTGAATTTCACTTTATATCCAAATAAGACTACACATTAGATATAGAAATAGAAATATTAGTCTCACAATTAGATTTGTCATTAATCACCAAAACACTCCATTAACTCATAATAGCGGGTCTAGATCTTTCAAGGTTAAAACCTGATTTTGCTTTAGAGTCTCTATCGCGTGAGCCCGAGGCCATTAATTGTAGATAAACCACCGCATGCACCAAGTACTATGCTATGGACTCTAGTCCACGCACTATGCTCATGGACCTATTCTATGGCATATGGAACCCACACGTTAGTAGTATTTGTTCTAGAAAATTAAAAGAAAAAGTAATACACTGTGTAGTAGACCCACCAGTCAGTCACTATGGCTAGGTCAGCCTGAGTAGAACAAGTATTTAATTCCATTTAAAATTCCAAAATGAATTAATTTTGCACTAAAAATTTAATTAACTTAAAAAATTCATAACTAATTCAAATCAACTCCAAATTGAGAGAAACCAAATTTGTTGGTTTCCATGTTTAATGAACTTTAACTTGGAATAGGTTTGAAACATTTCACTATCCCAGAAAATTTCAAAGTTGAATTAATTTCTAAAATAAATTATTTTTACACTAAAAATTGAATTAACTTAAAAAATCATATGAACTCCTAATGAAATGAATCCAATTGGGTTATTAATAAAATTTTATTCTCTATCCATTTTAGTAACTTGTGTCTACACAACTATTCTAGAAATTTTTCCAAAAAATATTTAATTTTGGACACAAGCAACAATGGTTTTTTCAGCATTTAATCCATTTCTAATTTTTAAACATCTATAACTTTCACATACAGACTCCAATTTAAATAATTATTTCACATAAATTCATATTAAATTATAATCTACCTTACGTATTAATTTCATAATTTTTGGAGACTTTTGAAATTTTAGTGTTTATTCGATGTTTTCGCTTTGTCGATTCTTTTCGTTAGATGACGGTGATTCGGAGTGCAATTGAGGTGTTCATGAGAATGTATAGAGTACCAGAAAGCAAAGGCAAGCACCCATTCCTTTGATCCATGTTGATCCTATTATATTCCAAACTATTATGTTGTTTGCAATTGTATGTATGCATGCATTATTTGTCAAGTTATTTTGTCGATTAGAGGTAGCTAATCCTATTGTATGGATTCTCTAAAATTGTTCATCCCTGCCACTAGACTAAGATAATATTTTCGTTGGTGGATTAGATCCCGTAGTTAATCCTATTGCATGGATTCCCTAAATTGTGCATCCCCGCCACTAGCCTAAGATAATGTTTAGCTTCGGTAAATTTGTCGGTTGTCGATTTTGTCAATGATCTTGATCAAATAAATCATTTTTATTATGCTATGTCCAGCGCCTTGTGCTGTCAGAATTTGTAAACTAAAAATAAAAATAAAAGGATTTGAACTTGGGCTTATGATTTGCTGGTGTGGTTATCGGGTGTGTGGTTGTATACCTAAGTCAATAAGGACCGAAAATCTTGGACACTGACCCAAGCATTATTGCATGCATCCACATGAGGGTATTGGGAACCCCTCTTGACTTAGTAATTTAGTGTGTTAGCTCAGAGTCGCAGGTGGTAGTGTTAGGGAGAAAAATGTTATGTTGTGATTGGGAATGTGCGGGGTGGGATCCGATTAGGTTCCCTCAGTGAGGGGCATTGGTAGTTGACTAAGGCTTTACCCCGAGGGGTAGTTGACCGAGGCTTTACCGGTGGGTTCGACACATCATATGGGTCCTCCGTGGGAGCCCCTTCTGCACACACAAGGGTGGTTCACAGAGGGTTTCACCCATATGGGCAGCCCTTAGCTTATACATCTCATTGGAAAATGTATCGTAGGATTTAGCTCTGTCGGCATACCTCAGGAAGTGTGCTATATAGCTTGGCGAAGAAGTGCTATGGAGTGTGGGTAAAGTTATACACCCCTGCATGATATAATCTATTCGAATAGACACGTCCTTGATTATGGACACACTTGGTTAGGTCTGAACAAGAGTTAGACTCAATATTTTAGAATTTTGAACTTAAAACTTGATCGGGTGGTATTGAGAATGTGTTCTCATGTTATGTTTGTGTGTTCAAGGGGCAGCCACCTGTAGATGTTTTGTTGATGTCTAATGTTAATTATTTGCTGTTATTCAAAGTATTAAAAATGTTTGGTAACTTGCAATTTAAATCTACTACTTGTATTTCAATTGAAAGATTGTTTTGTATTGAAAATGAATACTATAGCCTTCTCCTTTGATTAGAGCTTGCATGTAGCTATGTATAGAGTTGGTAAAGTCTTATGGAGTACATTCGTGTACACACTATTTACTTTTATTTACTAATCTGGACAACAGGTGTTGATATGGTTTGAACCCAGTCGGTTTCCCTGTGGATTATGACAAGCCATTGAGACTATATTTATGGTTAATACCGATTTTTATTTTAGTTTATTCATTGTTTCCGCTGCGAACTTAATATTTTATCTTGTTATTGGACAGTTGGCCCTTTGTATAAACCTGAACCTTGTATGTTCATTATGTTGTAAATTATGAAGTTTTCGATATTGTAATAACTTGTGTATAGATTGATATTGATATTTGTAAGGGTGTTTGTGTACTGCTCCTGGGAGGTACATAATACACCGAGAGCAGAAAATTTAATTTGTGATGCTAAGACCAATTGGAAGGTTAAGCATTACAAGTTAAATCTTCGGGGCTCCCACACCCGCCGACGCCACACTCTGACTATGCCCGTCGACACCGCCAGTGCTGCACACTAGCTTCACCCGTCGACCCAGCCGGCTCTGCCCATCAACCCCGTCGGCATCGCACTCCGCCTCCGCCTGCCTGGCTTGCCGATGTCGGTGCCCAGTCCTTGGCTAGTTGGCTGGTCATGCACTTTTGAAAGCATCTAGGCCCCTAAAAATGATTTTGGTAATTAATATCAACAATGTGTTATGGGACTAATATGTGTGCTAAGATGTTTTCAAGGTTTAGTCCCGGAGTTTGAATGATGATATGAAAAAGACAATGCAAAGATGGTAAAAGATCAACTTGGCTCTAAGCAAAAGTATTGTATACCCTAAGGATCATTTTATAGTTTTTACCGGTCTCAGAGTTTTGAGAAAAAACCAGATTAGTAGGCTAGACATCGTACTATAAAGAGGATCATGGCTAGTAGCTTGAAAAATTATTTTGTGCTATTTTGATCAACCAAGAGTTATGCATTGCATTTAGAATAGCTTTTGGAATTTGTTTTGTAAAAATTGGTATGACCGCAATTGATGAGCGATACTACCACAGGTCAGTAGTACTGAAATCTAGTTGGCGGTACGTTTATTCTAGAGAGCTTGTTTTTGGAGTTTTCATCTACTCTGACAATCGGTATGATCGCATTTCTTGAGCGGTACTACCAGAGTGCGGTAGTACCGAATTTTATATGGTGGTACGTTATTTCTGGAGAGGGTGTTTTTGCATGATTATTGATCCTATGGAAATTGGTAGTTTCGATCTGGCCGAGCGGTACTACTGGCGTGCTGTAGTACCAGAGTTTGTGAGTGTGGTACGACCACATCTTTATATAATGGCTAATTCAGAAGCATTAAATGTACTAGTTCCGACCGTTAAACAATGAAGGCTCGGTAGTACTGGATTTGTACTGCAGTACTACCACTTGTGCTGATTTTTTTAGAGAATTGGTTCAAATGGCTAGTTTTGTTGATAGGGGCTATAAATACCCCCCTCACTTGCATCAAGCTCGGAACCTTTGAGCACATTGAACCTCATTGAATACATTTGAGTCTCTTGTGCACTCTCTTCTACCCATTTGCTCATAAATCACATTTTGAGGTAGTTGAGAGCATTCAAGTGCATTGCATCATTAGTTGATCTCGTTGACACTTGATTTTTCTCAAGCAAACGCTTTGGTCTATTACTCTTGGTGTTTGCCGACACTTAGACGGCTTTGGCGGAAGTGTGCACGGTGAGCTCTTCAAGAAGATTG
The DNA here is from genome assembly GCA_036346395.1 of Hsuehochloa calcarea. Taxonomy (NCBI): domain Eukaryota; kingdom Viridiplantae; phylum Streptophyta; class Magnoliopsida; order Poales; family Poaceae; genus Hsuehochloa; species Hsuehochloa calcarea. The sequence continues at coordinate 39,020,403 of CM070597.1, forward strand.
TGAAGAGTCCTAGTAACGGATTGTGAAGTGGTGTTGTGCTCACCACCTCTGGATAGGAAAAAGAGCAACTCTAGTGATCGAGGGAAGTGCTCGTGTGGAGCTGACTTGATTCGTTCAAGTTTCCTCAACATGGAGTAGTGAAAACCGACAAGTCTTTGATACCACAGGAAAACATCGCTTGTCTCCATTGTTGTTTATCTCTTGTCTTAACTATTTATATATTTACATTTCTAGCAATTTACTTGTGAAGAATTGTTTAGCTAGAATTATATTGAGTTTAGACATAATCTTTGATATTGTATTTTATAGTATAGTTTTCATTACTTGAATTTGTGCTATAAAACTTAGTTAAGACATATAAGATAAAATTTATTAATTGTTAAATTTTTTTAGAAACTGCCTATTCACCCTCTAGTTGGTCATCCTTGATCCTACAGCTTTGTGGGGTCATTGGGTTCAACGCTTGGGACTCCTTGCCCCGCTCACCGACACCGCCCTCCGGGAGCCTGTGTGATAACTAAGTGTGAATGTGTGATGACTTATGAGTTATGAGCTAAATATGGTAAACTAAATGTTATGTCTGTGATGAACTAATTAATGCAGATTGCAAGTGCCAATATTATCCGTGGTTGCTAAAAAATATGAACAATTCATGAATGTTTGGATCAAATAAACTTATTATATGTTTCCGTTAATTTCTATCGTACAATTTAAGGGGTTTTCAAGTTTTGAAAAATATTCATGACTCTATTCATTTCGATTTGTATTCGACATTATTTGTATTTGTATTCGTATCCGCATTCGGGAAACAAATATGCAGAGTCATTATCCATCTGTATTCGATCCGTTTTCACCCCTACTCACGGTGAGTCTTACACTTGATTCGACAGCTATTGGGTGATTGGGTGTTGGTTCGTGTGCTTAGCCAGTGCGCGATTCTTCAGTTTCTTTGTGCGGCAATTCCCCAACCTCGGTGCCATGCTTTTGTATACTTGGATTCATGGTGGTTGCATTTTATCTTCGATGACCTCGCTGGAAAACCATGGTGTAACAGCATAGATAGGTTTTCTGGGCCAGCGTCCAATTGACGTGACTTGCCTTTTAGGTGGCTTTAATTGCCATTGGTTCTACAAGTATCTCTTGTTTTCAATTCATCTATCTTGCAAGGTGTGTTGTACTAGTGTTCATGCAATTGTTTCCTTCTGTGATTTGTTTATACTAGTACTGGAAGACTTGAATGTTGATTGTGGGCTATTTGTGAATACCAAGTGATGATTTTGGACTTGTAAATTATTGTGATAATTTGGAATCATATATTAGTCTTTGATGTAGATCTATATTATTGCTGAAGAACTGATTAGTTGACCTTGCATTAATATCATTGATTGTTGCAGTACTGATTTGTTAATCTTACAGTAATATCATTGATTACTGAAGTACCGATTTGTTAATCTTACAGTGATACCATTGAGTTAATCTCATATGGTTCAATGATTTAGTTAATAGTCGATAGCATTTAAACTCAAATTCAGAAAGTAGATTGTTAGCAGTAGTGTTACTACCTTTGTTCACCTATGTTGACGCTCACTACAAGCAATCAAATGTAACCGCAAGCGCACTGGTCAATTGTAGATTTTCACCCGGAGTATTCCAGGGTTATCAAATCCATTGGGAACCATCCACTATCTAACTTAGGATTTTCTAATGGCAAGCTAGGCTCGTCACTAGTACCACGATAGTGCTGAGAGCATCCAGGAGGCCTACCTCCAAGGCGAGTGGCAAATAACGTCCGCCAACCACGCCCTAGGTCGCCCTGAGGACAACGATGAGAGATTTAAATGTTGTACTATCACCTTCACAGGTAGAAACTCCCGTCGACATGGTGCGCATACTTTGAAGCACAATTGCTAACCACCAGACGGGAGAAAGTGATAAACATGATCTTTTGTTCGTTCGTTCATTGGTTTCCGACTTGTAAGAGGCTACTACAGAAGTGCAAAGCCTTTCTCTATCATCAAGGTCCCAAAGCAGCTCTAGAGCAGACCACTTTGCTTCTAGACATAGTCGTCATGACAATAACTTTCATGAAGAAGAAGCTCCACCTCAGCGGAACATGTTTGACAAATTAGTTCTAGGTGAGCGCTTTAACAATGATCGTAGAAGACTCCTAATAATTATGATGAATGTCATAATGTTCGACCACGATTGGAGCCTTACACAAAGTGCAAGGCTTTCTCACCCGGGCTAAGAGATGTCGATTGGACTGAAAAGTTCAAGCTAGGGCATTTGGAGAGCTTCGACGGGACACAAAATCCCTCTGAATTCCTTCAAATCTACACTACCGCTGTCCCGGCTACGGGCGGCGACAAAAAGGTAATGGCAAACTATTTACCCACTGTGCTAAAAGGATATGCTCGGACTTGGTTGTTTAACCAGCCATAAATTCAATATTTAGTTGGAAAAATCTATGCATGCCATTATTGGCAACTTTAAAAGTTGTTATACAAAACCTAGAAAGGAGGACGATTTACATCGTCTCCATCAAACTTCTAGAGAAAATCTATGTCAGTTTGTTAAGAGATTTGTAGAAGTATGAAATAATATTCCAAGTATTACTGACGATTATGTTATTTGGGTGTTCAAGCAGGCGGTGTGGTACAAAAGATTCCCATAGTATCTCAATATCAACCTGCCAAGAACCGTCAAAGCTGCTCGTCATGGCTGATCGCTACACGGATGCTCATGAAGCGGTGAAATTGAACACGTACGGTCGACAAAGGCCATACACTGCCGTAGCTAGGTATGGAATGTTCTGATAAGAAAGAATTCAAGAAACTGACCAGACCTAATGACCACAAAGGCAAGGTCAAGAAAAAGAATAAAACGAGGAATGCGCCAAGGGAGGTCGTTGCTATAGAGCAGTGCTCGACCTATAATAAAAGCAAGGGTCCATGGAGGAACCGGCTGGTCGTCCTACCGACAAGTCATTACCCAAGGGCTGTCATGCGGCCTGCGGAAATGGCCGCTGGTGCTTGCTCCATAGCACGTCTGGTCATGACTTGCGCAACTATCATACTTGGTAGAAGTGCATGGATGACTTTTACTTAGGTAAAGAGTCAATACCTACAATACCTGAAGTTGGTTTTCCCAGTAATAGCAAAGATGTTGATGTAGACGAACTGATGGTTTATCGAAAGCCTAACAACCACGTCAATATTGATAATAAAGAAACAGAGTTCAAAACCTAGTCTATTGTCAAGTAATTATCACTCTAATTATTTTTTTAGAAACAACACAATGATGTCGAGAAGACCTAATTCATCACTAGAGCAGCCAACATCTGAGAGCAAAGGATTAAATATCAATATGTGCATTATGTTAATTACTATTATCAATTGTTTTATATTCTTGAGCATGTTTTCTTGTTTATATATTATAGCCAATAATTTTACGAAGTTAAAGACATTTTATATTCTTGAGCATGTTTTCTTGTTTATATGTTATAAGCAATAATTTTATGAAGTTAAAGACATCTCTATTGTTTATGTTATACAAAGCTTGTTGGAATCTTGCTTTTTTGTCATTATTTATTTTCAAATTATTCTAAGATATTTGCTAAATCTGCTATTACTTCAACACGTAGGTCTACGACGCGCGTGGGCCATGGCAGCTGAGTGCAGGGGTAGAACCAGGATTGGACCATTGGGGGGCCGAGAGCTCGAGAGAGACTTGAATTTGTTATCGTCCTAACACGATATAGACGATTTAAGTTATTTACAAAAATAGAAGTTTTCTTAGGAGAAAATTTTTTATATCAAAAATAAAATCAAACACAAATAATGTGAATGATGGATGATAAGTTGAGTTTGGTGGAGTTCGATGCACATGCACGATATAATGAGTTATGGACGGTGCGATAAAAGCTAGAGACAAGGAAGAAGTGCTTGATCAAGGTCTAAACGTGCAAAGAGGTGAAATGTGATGCACTTGTGCGACCCAAATTAGACTTAATAGCAGCATGAAAATTTGTGAAGAAAATTGAATATAGATGTTCATAACATGGGTTCACGTGCCACAAAATAACTACTATGATTTTTAGTTTCACCTTAATTATTACTTAATCACATAATGGAATAAGTAGGGTTTACTCGTAGCAAACCTCCGATGGTCTTACGTCTTAATGGTAATCAAAATTCACGAGGGGTCACGCACGCCCCGCCAGACCTCCTCTCTCCGCCTCTGGCTGTGCGCCCAGCCGTCCATGTAGACCCATGGCAGTATGGCACCACCAAGCCTCACTGCTCGATCCATGCAGACAGTATATCAGTAATCAATTCGCCTCACGCTTGCACTGATCCATTCAGACAGTATATCAGTAATCAATTCGCCTCACGCTTGCACTAACTTAGTTGAGCATGCGATGTGTGCATGCGTATTCCAGGTAAATGGGACGCGCATCTAAGGGCCAGTCTAGAACATAGGAACAGTTCGGTTTTCCCAAGAACTAGTTGCATGTTCATGCTTTGCTATTGATAAAAAAAATAATAGATAACACCTCAGCACGTCGAGCCGCCTTTGTCATGCTTGACCTGTGCCGAGGTTCAAGATAGAACGTACAATCCATATGTTTTTAGGCAGCAACATACAACCATAGACATAATACATACCTGAAACATACTAACATATATAAAGCAGCCAACATCGATGATGCCGATAGGTTGGGTACAATTAATAGAGCTGGGCGCAACAGCAGGAAAACAAAAGATGCATCGCAACAGGAGGTTTCGTAGAAGATGCTGCAAGGAGAACACGATTTATTTGGGTTAGTTCAATATGACTATCAAAAAAACTGGGAGCAGATCTTCAGTCTAGAGTAGAGATAAGCCAATCTTAAGACAATTGATTAAATTTGGAATAGAGGTAATGCAGCGACCAGATATTCTATATAGAAAACATACATACTTTACGATGCCTACCATTTTTGTACCTATAAATTCTCTAGTTTATGAAAGAGACCTACATCTAGTGTTGCAAATGTGCATAGAACTGGCAAAAGAGCTGACAAGGTATCCGAATAAATTGTCAGAGTTTGATTTTGTGTATAGGCCGTGTATATTTTGTATATAGAAAAAAAAAAGGCAGACAATTTATTGTAGGTACATACAAAAGGGTAGTATCGTGCTGGAATATAACATGTATAAAGATATTAGAATTCAAGGAGGGTAGTCAGACACAGATCAGTAAAGATTTAAGAAGATATATAGAAACAATAGCTCGCAATAACTTGCAACCCTATACCGTTAAAGACTTACATCACTCGGGACCTTTTTTCAGGAGGATCAGGAGAACCTGTCTCGTCGGTGCAGCGGGTGCTTTCTTTCTGACGATGTCCAGTCCGCATATTCAGTAAGGAAACTGCATATAAGTATCTATGTGGAAACATCAAACTAATATGTCCAGATTTGTTTATTCAGCTCTGCAACAAATACACGGGTGTTTGACAAGGCATGTAAGTGCAGTAATGTGTAGTGTAGGAAACAAGCAACTATTCATGTAACCGGTGGGAAGTATATATGGTGGCCCAGATATTTGTATGACTATTTCACAAATGCATTGTTAATCATGTAGTATGCTATGGCATGCAGAGTGTATGTCCTAGTATAACGCAAGCAACAATAGGATATGTAATATACCAACAAACGAATTAGCATGTGTAGTTCTGTACAATAAAAGGAAGGATTATGACTACACAAGTAAATATAGCGATCAGCGGTGCCAAAAGTGTGGGGAAGCATGATAGCATCAGCGTATAGGAAGTACCTCATGAGCTAGAGGTATGGCAACAACCTTGTGAGCAACAGTGACTTGTAGAGACTAAAGAACATGATCAGATGCAGTAGCTGAACCTATGAGTCTGGCAAAGAAAGCAGCAGGTTCAGTCGAGCACAATGTGGTATGTACCAAACTGCAGACCTGTGGAATAGAAGTCTGTCTTCCTAGCGCGGTTATGACATGGTTTACTTGATAAGTCTTCTTCGGCCCATGGAAACTCCTTTCCGTTATGTTGAAATGCCATGTTAATTTCTTGAATACAATCTGAGCAATGTCTGCGGGTATCTCATCACCTCCCCGGTTCGATCTAAGAACCGCACTGATTTGTTTACCAACAACATGCCGGCCAACGTCTCCAAATAAGATGAACTCGGCCTCAGCTATTCCGGCGGTACCAATGACACAAAGTTTGTATTTGTAACAGATGACAAACATAGTTCAGCCTAGATATCGAAACCATATGTCTATAACACGATACACTGTAACGATACCAAAAGTATGTATTATCGGTACATATGGAGACAGCAATGTGAGAAATGAGGTAAGAAGGAAAAAAACATATAAGATAAGGGTAAGGCAAATAATAGATTGTGAACTATGACATTAGACATTTCGACCATATAACACAGCACAATGATACCCAAATTATGAAGGATTTGTAAGCACGTAAGATAAGGCAGATAACAGAATTGCGGACCACGACATTAGACATTTGGAGCATATAATACAACACAATGATACCCAAGCTATAAAGGATTTGTAAGCATGTAGACAGTCATGTAAGAAAATAGGGACAAAAGACAGAGCAGGCTAAAGGCTGGAAATTTGTCCTGAAATGTATAGCAGAGTGATGCAAGTGTAAACAGGGCAATGTATAGCAACCATGTATACCTGGCGTATGATAGAGCAATGCACAACATATCGATGTAAACAATGCAATGTACAGCAGCTATATAAATAGGTTAGTGTATAGTACACTAATGCAAGTGGGATTCGTTAGTACATAGACAATCATGTATAGCAGGTGTATGAGTAGAACAACAGCAAAACCACCTCACCATAATGGTACCAAAACTACCAAGTATTGTTAGCTAAGGAAATAACCATGTGACAGATTAGGGAAGCAAGGCAAAGCAAGTAAGACAAGGGTAAGGCATATAACAGATCGTGTACTACAATGTTAAGACATCTCAAGCATGCAGTACATCAGAACAAATTGAAACTACAAGGTATTTCTTGGTACTGAGGCAGTCATGTAAGAAAATAGGAAAATAGGCAAAAGTGGACTAAAGACTTAAAACTTTGTGATGAAATCTGTAGCAAGTACATGAGTAGAATAGCAGGAGTACCTTGCTTTAGCAGCTCTGCATGGACAAGAAGAGCACCTATACGAACCAGCATCCGGGATAGATTTCTTGCTACATTTATTGCACGAGAAAGAGAAAAAAAAAACACGATTGTCCAGCGCTTAATCGCTCGATAGTAATGATGCATATGAGGACCGTATGCTGCACAAAAATGTACATTAAGTAAGCATGACACTTTTATGTGTGGTAAATAGTAAAACGTACAGAAATAACCGAAGAGAAAAGCCTAACCGGGAAATCAAAAGGATTAATCTCAAGAATTTCCAGCAATGTTTTCTCGCAAACTTCTTCTAAGAGAGCACCGCTGGATGGAATGCGATCACGTAAAACGATGCGGTATACTGATTGGAACTGTGATTGCAGACTGTATAGTGCAAAAAAAGAGGCATATTAGCACGTGTTTTTAATGATTATGACTCATCAGCACAAATTAGTATGTATGAAGAACAATAGAAACGCTGCAAAGTATATAGATATCTAGCTGCATACCTAGACCCTCAAATGTAACTGATGCCCACTGTTACGTATGGAGGTATAATTTCTGTAAACATGATTAGCACAAAGCAAGCACGAAAAACAGCCATAATATACTCTTATGCTATATGTACAGCAGTAAAGGCGAGAACATTGTGCACCACAGTCAAATAAAAATGTATTTTTCATGGCTATGACATTAAAAGGTCGCCTGAGTATTTTTAGTCTAAGTGCTGAAGGCTGAGAGGTAAAAAAAAAAACAGTCACTATATCCCAATATGGAATGATTATTGATCTATATGAGATTGTGCAAAGAAATAGCTTCTGGAAGTATGGACATTCATTTAACTAAAGTCTTTGAAAGAATACATGTAAACCAAAAAGGCTTCGGAGTTTTATTTGAACATTGGAGTCTTTGGACAAACACTGAACACCCAGAAGGCTTTTTTAATGATGTTTACTTTGGAGTATTCAGGCATGCAAAATATGGTCATAATGTAGCTGATGTCCTACACAAAGCATGGCTAAATCAACAAGCCATGGATCATTCACGCTGCATACACAATTAAGAACGTCGTATATACACTGATTATGGGATGGGAATCCTACCCATGAACCGAGGTTTGAAACATGAATAGTCAGCATCACAAAAATTCAAAAAGAACTAGCTACATTACTATATTATAAGGTAATTGTGTGGTTCGTAGCTAGCAAACCTTTCTAGACCGAAAGAAGAGTAACATATTTAAATTGGCACCATATATTGACTTTGAAGATAGGATAGGATGTCTCGGACTGTATACACACAAATGACGCATACAGTTGTAGAAGTCGTGCAACCATGAAAAAAATCATGCAGCAAACTGGGTCAAATTTTGTAATCTACATGATAAGTTACGGCGGTCCGATCTTCCGATAGGTTCGATTTGGTTCGTCGTGAGGACGTTGACGCTTTGAAGCTTCCGACCAACAGATCGTCACCTCGCAATTCGCTACACCCGCACGCCTGTCGTTATCGACCACGCTTGCACGCGATCGACCTTACCACGAAGGTTATTGTTCCTGCAAGCAATCGAAGCAACTCACAAGAACAAGGTAGATGCAATCTGAATTGTATTGCGGATATGGATGAAGTTTACAAGTGGGGTTCCTCAAACCGATAATCGGCGAAACTGCAATTGGCAGAATAATCTAAGAAAAACCCGCCCTAAACTATGGCGACTCGTATATATATAGGGGAACGTGAGGAGGTCGACCTAGGGTTGTGCGGCCGTGGGATGAAGCGTACACAACCTGGACTCCGACCTCGTCACGTTTACAAAGTCCTATTAGTTTCCAAAACGGTGACGCAGCACCTTGTGTTGCATATTTCTGGTGGAAGATCTGGTTGTAGGACTGGTTCTAGGGTGGTCTTGAGGAGTCCATGCTATGTTTGGTCGTAGATTGTGTCCAACGAGTACTGTGCTCGCTTTTCTAGTCGTAGATTGCTCCAATCGAATCAACTAGTCGTAGGTCTTCTTGTAGTGGTCGTAGACCCTGCGGAACTGGTCGTGGACCTTCTTGAACTGGTCGTAGGTCTTCTTGTAGTGGTCGTAGACCCTGCGGAACTGGTCGTGGACCTTCTTGAACTGGTCGTAATCCTAGATTCCTGAGTACAAGTAAGTCATCTGCATTAGGCAGCATCATAGAGTTCTCAAATAATACACTCAGCCCTAGAAACGACTTTACCTGATCGATTAAGTGACGTGCTCTAGCTCTTGTTATAGGACCGTGTAGTTCAGCACCCAGATCTGGAGGGTCCTGTGTAGTGCGTGTATCCGAAGGAGGGATGTCCTCATCATACTCCCCCTCTTGAATTGGAGTCGTTCTCGACTCAAGCTCATCTTCTTCTCCCACGTATGGTTTCAAATCTGAAATGTTAAATGTGGGGCTAACCCCAAAATCTGCAGGTAATTCTAATTGATATGCATTATCATTTATCTTCTTAATTATCTTAAACGGCCCTTCAGCTCTAGGCACCTAACTAGGAAGTGGTAGATAATTCCTTGTAGTTTCTGAAAGGTCATAGTTCATTATATTTGTATGTGTGGATTTATCTTCTAGGTTAAAAATGGGGTTTATATGATTTAATTTGCACATTTGATCAATTAAGAAGTTGTAGATAATTTTGTATAGATTCCAGAACTGATATGGTTTACCATAATACGATGTGGGAGTAGAAAGTTATGTCAATTTTAGTACCAGGATAGCAGGGGAGACTGTCCGATAAAGGGGAAAGTTGTGGAATTGGGGAGCGTGCAGGAGCATTGTCGATTAAGTGTTTTTTGTATTTCTATATCTTGTGTTGAGTTTGAGTGTTTATTGTGTCGTCGCAACTAGAAAGGCAAGTGCATGATAGACTGGTATTTGAGTGCTTAAAATTATTATTTGGTTAAGTGAATACTTACCATGATTATTCATATGAATTATGCATGTTTCACATTGCCCATATATTTTTGATAACTTGATGATGGTGATGATGATGGTTATAGAAGAATGATGATTATATCAATTGCTAATGAAGAAAGATAATAATCATTGCATTTCATGTTGAGCATTTATGATGAAAATATGTGACCCCACGGGAGTAGAATGAGGTCCCCGTATGCAAAATATGGCCAATAAGGTCCACTTATGAAAAAGAACGAGCAATTGGTCCCTGCATTAAAGAATACGGGCATGAGTGAACACCGACGGGTGTTACACTCCGCTATACCAGTATAAGCAGAAGATGAGTTGAGACATGAGCATGAGCATTGTATTGCATTTATGAAAAGCAAAAAGTGATTTGAGATTGTGAGACACTTGAATGGAAGCTGATGAGAATGAATATGAGAAACTAAGATAATGATAAATGTGGATGAATTGTTATTAACACGATGCCTTGTTTATTATTATGCTTTATACTTGTTGGGTCGTGGACTCACCCTTACTCGACTGTTGTTTTTAGGTGATCGTTGACGACACTTCTCTTGGGAAGGGATAGCACTTGGAGCACAACATACACTCAATTACTTGATCACTTGCTATGAGAAAACTTTACTTTAGCGTAATGATTTATACCTTTAGGACATAAAGGACATTGAATAATTCTAGATGATTGGTTGGAACTCGTTTCTTCATTCAATATTCTTTGTTTGATTGGTATTGCTTAATTCTTGAACTGTTATTCTGCTTTACTATCTAGAGTTTAGATATCTTTGCTTGCCATGTCGTTATTTATATGTTTTTTGTGATATGTGGATGGGTTTTAATATTGAATTACTTGCTGGAATTTTATTATTAATTGATGTAAAACTAATTGTTAGGGTACGTTAGTGGCATTCGGGCTCAGTGTTGGGCTCGGGTGTTACATAACCAAGAACCATAACATGACCCAGCCTAGTCACATCTGATAGCTATCCTGTCCTAATACATGATTATCATCAACATCGCACGCAAAGAAAATTTATATTTCGTGTTTGCATATTTGAACCACAAAAATATATATCTCAAGGATGGTTAGCTCAATTAACAACCTGACATAACGATAACAAAAGATCATAATTCTTTTTCATCTGTGTGATAAAGAAAACAAAAAAGGCTTCAAGTAGAAGAAGTCAAATAAAGAGAACCAAAAAGGCTTCAAGAAAAAAAGGATTCAAGCTGAGGAAATACACCATCAATTAGCTACCTGCTTTGTTTCCATGTCCCACATTCCTACGTACAGAGAAGTCAAAAATTAAGTTAAATAAGATCAAACAAACAAATTAGATGACCTAAGTGAGGCAGTGATGCCCTACTTAAAAACAACAACCTTCTTTATACGTCTCCAGAGTTCAGTCCCACAAACGATCAACGTAATACTTTCAAGGACCAACTTGAAGACCTTTTCCTCAAAAGTGAACACCACATCAGAGGGTTCATCACCCACGTTCTCTAGCCAACGCCGCGGCACCGGCTTGATGGTGTTGTTTCTCTTTAGCATCGGCAGCAAGTCGTTCCTTTTGTACCTAGATGGACCATCATAGCATGTAAAGAGCAATATAGTAGATAAATCCATGTTGTTTTGTCGGATAAGAGTTTCTCGAGTTTCGAAAGCAATACTTTGTTCTTATTGGTTGAGCTTTGATATTCTCTTCTTGTCCGACTTGTTGCCTCAACTGTGGTCTCGTCTTTTATTTTCTGAGATCATTGCTATTTGACTATTAGCTTTGGTCTTGTGTTTACTACGAGTAGTAAACATTTTTCTATGTGCTAAAAAATTATTTTTTATTATTTAACTCTTCTTTTGATAAAGGAATAAACAATTTGTTTTACAAAACCTTATTGAGTGTTTAGAGGCAACTGGTTAGTAGTTGTCAAGTATATGATATTGTGAGACCTTGGGTTGCAAGTTAATTGAGGAGCATTGGAGGATGAGTTGATTTCATGATATAAATCTTGTAGAGAATTGGATCTAAAAGGAATGATAATCGTTCGGGCAAAGTCGTTCCTTTTGTACCTAGATGGACCATCATAGCATGTAAAGAGCAATATAGAAGATAAATCCCAACAACTAAACAATCAACTACACATATCTCCCAACGCTCGAAGAACGTCAAAGCTACACAACCTTTCTGATCATTATCGCAGAGAATTATATAGGCACCTAAGAACTACATGTAGATGGCCCACAAAAAAGAGACATTTCGGACAAACCCACTAATAACTAAATCAAAATCCGCGAACAACTGTGTATGGGCCGATAAATCCTGAACAGAAAACAACCACAACGCCTGCAGCTTCTTAAAGTTTAACACAAAACTTCTCCAAAAGCCCATATTTTTACCATAAAATCAAAAAAAATCTCAAAACCCAAAGGCTCAATCGTTCCAAGAACTCAAAAAATGCATAATTATTTTCCCAAAAGGATTCCAAAAAAGGGGGCACCAAATCAACATGGGAAAATGTATCGAAAATCTACTCAAAAGAAGGACATCTCTAACCAAGAACAACGAGGCGAGCAATCAAGAATCGAACATCAACAAGGAAGAAAGGAGGAAAACAAGAGGGTTTAAGCATCCACCAACAAGGGTACAAAAGCCAGCTGTGGTGCCAACGGCAAGAAAGATAGCATACATACAGGTCGAGCTCCTTGTGGCGTAGGCTGTCGTGGATGGCCTTGTAGGGGGTGTCAAAGCTGTAGACGTTGGGCTCATGGAGGGAGCGGCTTGGGAGCTTGACTTGCGACCGGTGCCATAGGAGGCGACGCCAACGGAGCTGTTGTCGAACCCGCGTACGCACTCAAAACCAAGAAAAAGAAAATAGACAGAAGAGGAAGAGGACACAAATATGGCAAGAGAACATGCAAACGGGAGGAAGAAGACCCCAAGAAGGAAAGATGCACAAATCCACTGTGAGACAACCCCTCCCCACAAGAAACGAACAACTAAGAGCTAAGGGCCACGCACAAACAGACCAACAAGAAATGAACTGCCAAGAGCCAATGACACTTCCTTCACCCAACCAAAACCTGAGACGAAGCAATCACAAGGCGAGCAAGAGTGCACGAAAAGAACAAACGAAAAGCAAAAATATGAAAATCACCGAAAACAAATCTGAGGCCCCGATTACGGCACTAAGTAGCAGGACAAAGAAGCGAGGTCGCACAAAAAAACTCCCTCCCCCAAAAGGAAACACGGAGAAAGAAGCCATCACCCAATATAAAACCACAATCAAAAAGAAGGAGAACTACGAAGTCGAAACCGACAGAGAGCAAAACAAAGAAGACGCGAAGCGGCGACAAGAACAACTTCTTCCACTGAACATAACCGCACCAAGGAAAGCATAGACTGACCAAAAAGAAGTGGCAAGAAGAAGCGCAACAAGAGAAACTAAGCCGACAGAGAACGAAATGAAGGAGGCGAGAGACGCAGGGAGGAGGGAGAAGAAGGACAGGCGGCGAGCAACCCAGGAAGAAACGGCGACGAGCGATGGGAAGAGGACGACCAAAGAGAAGCCACGCAATCGAGGCGAAAGAGAAGTAGGGGAACGATAGCGAGGTGCTGTAGTGGGGGAGCAAAAGCTGAGGCCAGGCACATAAAACAAGAAACCTGCCGCGTCAGGGCATGGACCGATGCAGGCAGATAGCAAACCAAGCGCAACGTCAATAGGATGTGCGGTCACATGCGAAGGCAACGGCGAACGCAATCGTGCGGCGGAAACAATGGATCCAAAATCAAATGGACAAGAAAAAAGGGGTGACGTGGCCACCCTGCCGGCTCCCCCTTTGGGCCTCCTTTACCCTTTTAGGATTGTCCATACTTCAATGCAGCATGGAGCTCCATTAAGCGAACATATTTGTGCTGCTTAATGTTACCTCAAGGTTACAAGTTGAAATCTTTCTAATACCTGAAAGTCATCAAGTGGTGCAACCCAGATATGACAGACGGACCACAGGTATGCTTGGGTGGGCCACGGCATACCACAGGTCCAGAATATCACACCGCGCCGACCATGGCTCCTCCTCCGCCTCCTCCCGACTTGACCCAGCGCCTGGTCTCTCGCCTGGACGCCAAGGCCCGGCCTTTCCTTCCCAGGCGCCTCCTCGCCTCAATGCCTCGCGGGGCCGCGCCTTCATTGCCTTCTCCCGCCTCACGCCGCCGTCGCCGCAATCCGTGCCTCCTTGGCCCCTCGCCGCCATCCCCAAGGACGCTGTCGCCGCGACAGCGATGCCGCCAAGGAGCCCTCCAACTCCAAGGCTGCACCCCTGCCTCCTCGGGCGGCGCGCGCGACGGAGCTCGCCGCCCGCCTTGCCGTCCGCGAAACCGAAGCGAGTCGGCTAAAAGGACGCGCACGGCGGCGAGGCGCAAGGAGTCCTCGCTATCGGCGGAGCTGGAGGTGGAGATGAGCGGCGCGTGCCCTCGCCTCGGCGCCTTCTACGAGTTCTTCTCACTCGCCAACCTGACACCGCCCCTCCACTGTAAGTAAAGCCCCTCTCTCAGTCTCACCAAAACCAAAGTGATCTCTGCCTATTGCCCCCCCAAAAAAAAAAATTAGAGTTCTTCTTGGCGCATTACATGATACTACAACTTGAAATTTGAAGTGGAGTTAACACGTTCCTCATTATTTATGTCGAACACCAAGCATGTGATATCAGTTCTTGAACATTGTAGCGCCAAACAGTTCACTGTAATCATGCAAACTCTTGCGTCGGCTGAAAGATGTTAACTCTTTCTTTCAGTTATAAAGCGAGTGACACAACCTCGACCGGAGGAACAGCTGTCTGATGATCATCTCTTTTTTCTTGAGGTAAACATCATCAATAATTGCATTGTTCACAACCCCTTTGCGATATGAAACTCCTGAATTTGTCATGTGTGCCCTAATTGGAGAATGGTTGGCTGACTTGCAGGCAAAGCTTTGTAATGGGAAATTTGTCATTGTTGAAGCTCGGAGAAAGGGATTCTTCAGTTTGGGGAAGCAGCGTGTTTTGTGCCATAATCTTGTCGATCTACTAAGGCATCTTAGCAGAGCATTCGATAATGTTCGTACTTTCTGGTTATAATATATATATATATAGTAATATTAGCGGTATTATATAATAACCTTGAGTCCCCATGGTATATGACCTTGTTATTTCGTATCCCACTTAAAGTTGTTGCCACTTCTGAAACGATGAACTGATATATACTTTACAAATGTCAACCGTACTTGAATTTTAGGATCTTTTTCTCTTTGTATATGCATGCTTGTGGACATATGTGTATGTATGTAACGTGCACACCTTTGTACAGTAACGAAAAGCATTGAACTGACAGAAGCTTTGAAATGTCAATGGCTATTTTAGTAGTAGAACAGACTTCCTTCACATTTCATGTTTCATGTAGCTGCAAAAAAAATTCTGCATTGCCACATTTTTTGGTGACTATGGGACGACAAATATTGGATTGAAATATTAAATAGCTTGGCCAGGTTAAAACTACATTCTAAAAACTACATGTGGTTCCCAATTGCAAGAAAATTTAGAGTACCATGGACCTATTTTTATAAGAACCAAGGTTTTGTGATGTTCCATATTGCTACATTTTTATGACTTTGATCTGTTCTTTTTTGTTGATTGCATATGTTAAGGTGTACGAAGATCTTATGAAGGCATTTTTGGAACGAAATAAGGTGTGTTGTTATCTCTTTTCCCGTATTTCGTCGTACCTAATTGAGACATTCATGTCATTCAGAAAGCGGCGGATAAACAAGTAATATTGTAAGTCTTTTCTATGGCTATATTTCGAATTATTTGTATTTCATTTGAACAATTTATATCAAGATTTGTCGTCGTTTCTAGCTTAATTTTTGAATTTAAGGTTTATCATGTTCTTTAATGTATTTGGTTTTATCGAATTAGAATATGGTTTTACCGAATTGTATAAGAAATTTTTTTTTGGCATACCCTGTGGTAAAATCCTAGATCCGCCACTGATGACAGAGTAAAAAAGATCATCTAATTGAAGATAAAACGTTACCAACAGAGCATTTCACAGTTGTTCGACATATAGTTCCATCGTGGACTCGTGGTACAGTGCTGGATGCCTAAAACACTATTATTAGGCCTCAGATGATCTTTGTTGGTATTAACCTCCTTTATTGACCAATTGTCAAACCAATGGGAAAAAGAGTGGCCTAATTTCACAATATCACTAGTGCAAGAAGTGTTGTTTGCTTCTCTGAAAAAAAGAGGTCAAAGTTCTCTGAAAAGTGGGCTATTATTTTGGCCAAAATTTCAAGCAAGTACCAAGAAGGTCACTATCAAATGCACACAACACTGATTTTCCCACGGGTTGCATGACACAAAAAGATCAGGCTGCAGTCGCGCCCCGCCAGCATACGAGATCAGGGGCTGGAGGCGGCGTGGACGGAGAGGGTAGGGTATCAGAGAGAGTGGCAGAGTAGTTCGGTTGCATCACTCACCACACCACTTCTTTTAAAGTAGTAAAGATTAGAAAAAAATTCCTACCTTGTGAAGTAGGCCTAAATTTTTGGATCTCGTCGGTGCTTTGAATTCCGATGATCTGCGTGGATTTGCAGCTGGTCCTCGATCAGGATGGTGCGTGCCGACAGGTACTTAAGTACTTGTACTGTAGTATTTGCTGTCCATCCGTATGCAGCAGCAGCCAAAAGCTAGCCTAAAGTGTGGGAGATCGACCTCAGCCCTCACTACGCATGTGGTTGGAACTGAGAAGCTGAAAGCCCGAGATGGCGAAGTAGAGGTTCGTGGCGACACCGAGAGGTTGTCAGTACGTGAGCGCGGTTGCCGACTTCTCCTATGTAGGACCGGCCTGATTGAAGCTTGCATTCAGTTGCATGCTCTGTTCGGCTAGGTAAGCTAGCTACGATGGAAATATGATGGAAATATTTTAATTTTAAATTTTATTATGAAATAAAGATTGTAAATAACTAAAGATACATAAAGCGATATCAATAGCGACAACTCATTGTACTTCTAAACATACTCAACAATCTGATTATAATAGAATAATTTGATCGTAGTACTAAAAAATATGATTATAACATAATAATCTGGCGGTGCAACTAACTCACGATAGGGTTCGATGAAGAACAGGAAGTAGTGCAGTCTCGAAGCAGAGCAGGTCGTTGATGATGCAGCGCAGCGAGTAGTCGTAAGAGTGCAGTCTCGAAGCAAAGATCGAAGCAGTGCAGATCACGATTGTTGCAGTGAAACGAGTAGTCGAAGGATGCGGTGCAGAGAGCGATCACGCAGATGTGCTGCCTAGAAACTTTATTGTCGCCCCGTGTAGGTGAACTCTGCGATAATGGTTCGGAGATATCCATTCACCCTCCTTCCCAGTGTACGCTGAGAAGAAGAGACGGCTTGGCTTGATAGCTCAATTCTTCAGCACAGTTGATCAGAGAGGAAGATAAAAAAATAAAATGAATCGTCAACTTTCATCTAAACGTCTCCATATCCTATTTATGGTCGAGACAATTACTCTCTAGTAACTATCGTAATAAACAACTTGTATCTGCTAATTCAAAATCAATTAATGGTCATTAAGAAGTGTTTTTTTTATCCTGATTGTGCACTGGTTTACAGCTTCAACCATTGGTCTACAGCTTCGACCAGTATATTATGACCACACTGGTCTAAGGATACGACCACTATTTTCGACCACACTGGTCTGTGCCTTTGACCATAATGGTCTATGTCTTCGACCAGGTTATTTCGATCAAACTAGTCTATGCATTCGACCACAATGATCTATATCTTCGACTAGATTATTTTGATCATACTAGTCTATGTCTTCGACCATACTGGTCTAAGGTTTCGATCACACTGCTCTATGCCTTCGACCACACTGGTCTATGTCGTTGACCACATTATTACGATCACACTAGTCTATGTCTTCGACCATACTGATCAAAAGCTTTGACCACACTGGTCTATGTCTTCGACTACACTGGTTTATGTCTTCGACCACACTGGTCTAAGACCCCTAGTCTAAGACTTTGACCACCCTGGTCTAAAACATCTGATCTAAGGAGTTGCATGGTTTGAAATTTTAGGAATGAATGGACCTTTACACAAATGCACCCAATTCCAACAATCCCCTACCAATTCCAAAGCAAGCAATAGAAAGGACTGATAAAGATTATTGTGCTGAAGAGTTGTTGATATACCAGTGTTTTAGTGTAAGTCTTGTACGGGTTGAGTTTGCACCTAAATAACAAGATTCATCTTCTCACAACTGATGAATGAACTATGCCTTGAATCCACAGTCTTTCGTGATTAGATTTCACTTGAAATCTCAACTGATACTAGACTGTCAAAGAACCAAGCCTAAATGGAGTATTATTTGATCTTGCTCCCTTATTTGAATGAACTATGCCTTGAATTCACAGTCTTTCGTGATTAAATTTCACTTGAAATCTCAACTGATACTAGACTGTCAAAGAACCAAGCCTAAATGAAGTATTATTTGATCTTGCTCCCTTATCTGGTCATAAGCTTTCTAGAGAATGTCCTATTCTCGTGAACTACGACCTCACAGTTAAGCTCAAGTAGGTGTATTCATTTTAAGTATCATGTAAGCTAGTACCTTTTTCCCTTATTGGACACTAGAATACATTAAGACTTTTAGCCATCCTTCTATATAGTTTAGAGTACTTTGTCTATTAAGACACGTGTACACATATTATTATAATGTACTCTCTTGTTCAAACATCAATTTGTTTTTTCCCATTACATAAGTCACGGGATCTCCGATAAAAAAGGTATGGGTTACTGTTGAGTTGTAACTCCAATGGTCCTCATTTCCATGTCCATAGACGCGACGTAAATCACATTCCATGCTAGTCCCTTTATGAAAGGGTCTACCAGATGTTTCTCAGTACGAATATAATTCACAGTAATCACTCTAGAGTTCCTCAGTTTTCTAACATATTTAAGCCTACGCTTCACATGTCTAGAGGACTTCATTTATCCTTAGTACTTATAACCTTAATCAACACTGTTTGATTATCACAGTACGTTAATATTGCCGATATTGGTTTCTCAACTATAGTAAGTCCAACAGAACCTCTCTAAGCCATTCAACCTCAGAAGTAGTTATGTCTAGTGATATAAGTTCTGCTTTCATTGTTGACCTCATCAACATGGTCTGTTTACACAACCTCTATGAAACTGTAGCCCCTCCTAAGGTAAAGACATAACCACTTGTAGGTTTGATCTCATCTGCATTTGAGATCCAATTTGAATCACTATATCCTTCTAATATAGATGGATGCCCAGTATAGTTAATTCCATATAAGGTTGTACCTCTCAAGTAGCGCAACACTCTCTCAAATACCTCCTAGTGATCATCTCCTGGGTTAGAAGTAAACCGACTTAATTTGCTCACAGGAAATGATATGTCAGGTCTTGTGGCACCAGATAGATACATAAGGGACCCAATAATTTGCGAATATCTCAATTGATCTTTGCCTAATCCTTTGTTCTTTCGAAACTTAACACTAGCATCATAAGGAGTTGGGAAAATCTTACAGTTATCAAAGCCGAACCAGCTCAAGATTTTTTCAATATAATGGGATTGGTTCAAAGTGATCCCGTCCTCATTTTTTATCAATTTGATATTCAGAATAACATCTGTCTCTCATAGGTCTTTCATATCAAAGCATCTAAACAAGAAAAATTTAACCTCGTCAATAACAACAGTGTTTGTCCCAAATATAAGTATGTCATCGACATACAAACACAAAATCACTCCTTGACCCCACCATAACGATAATACATACACTTATCTGCCTCATTCACATAAAAACCAGCAGAAGTTAAAGTTTTATCAAACTTCTCGTTCCATTGTTTAGGTGCTTGCTTTAGGCCATACAAGGATTTGATTAATTTACGTACCTTATTTTTTCGCCTAGAAATCACAAAACCTTGCGATTGCTCCATATAAATTTATTCCTCTAACTCTCCATTAAGGAAAGCTGTCTTCACATCCATTTGATGAATATGTAGACTATATGAAGCAGCTAATGCAATGAGCACTCGAATAGTGGCCAATCTGGCAACTGGAGAGTAAGTATCAAAATAATTCTCACCTTCTTTCTGGATATAACCCTTGGCCACAAGTCTTGTCTTGTATTTATCAATAGTACCATCAGGCATCATTTTCTTTATAAAGATCCACTTGTATCCAACAGGTTTGCACCTGATAGGACGATTAGTGATCTCCCAAGTCTCGTTAGCCATGATGGAATCCACCTCACTATGGACTGCCTCTTTCCAATACTCAGCATCAGGTAATGCATAAGCCTCTGAAAGAGTATTTGGCATATTATCCATGAGATATACAATAACGTCTTCTCCAAAGGTTTTCTCAACCCTTTGTCGCTTGCTCCTGCGAGGAGTCTCTTCGACTAAATTGTCATATTCTTCGGGAATATTACAAACTGGTGGTATATCACTCATTGATTCAGAGATGGTGGTTGGTTCAAGATTAATATTATTCATAGTTTGATTATCCTTAGATCGAGAAATACTACCTACAGTTCTCATATGATAAATATCCTCAAAAAATGAAGCATCTAGACTCCATTATTGTGTTCACAATTATCTTAGAAGTTTCTGATTTTAGTACTAAAGAGCATATCCCAGTAAGACACAATCGATTGTTTTAGGTCAAAGCTTTCTCTTTTTCTGCAATGGTATATTGACTCTTGCCAAACACCTCCAAGTTGGCAGAAACTTAACAATAGGTTTTCTCCCCTTTCATCTCTCATACGGAGTAATCTCACACCTTTTAGTGATTACTCTGTTTAGAACGAAAGGTGTTATCCAAATAGCTCCCCCCGCCATATCTTAGGTATGTCGGCACTCTCCAACATGCCATTCACCAAGTCTGTTAATGTTCGGTTTTTTCTCTCAGCCACCCCGTTTTGATTGGGTGTGTATGGTGGTGTAACTTCATTGACTATTCCATGTTCAGAACAGAATTGGGAGAATTCATGAGAGATATACTCTCCTCCACGATCAGACCTTAGTCTTTTAATTTTCTTTTCTAGTTGGTTCTCAACCTCAGCCTTATAAAATTTAAAGTAATTTAAAGCTTCATCTTTTGTTTTCAGTAGATATACATAACAATATTGTGATGAATCATCAATAGGAGTTAGAAAATATGTTTTGCCTCCTTTGGTCAACAATCCATTTATCTCACACAAGTCAGAATGAACTAGATCTAAAGGTGCCAAGTTTTTTTTCCTCCTGTAACTCCTTAAAGTGTTTTCGAAGTTGTTTTGGTTGCACACAAGTTTGACACTTTGATCCTTTGATAATTCCACATTTTAGAATTAAATATAATCTGGGCATTTGAGCAATACTATAAAAACAATATTACAAAAACGGGAATGCCATATATTGGCCTTACATTTATTTAAACCAGTTGCAACATTCAGACTATGATAATACTCTAAAGTTCTTATGCGTAACAAGCCTCCGCTCTCATAGCATTGATCTGTCTATTCTGACTGGTCGTGCTGGGTTCATCTTTTGCTTTTGTCTTTTATTCCACATCAAGAGCAGCAATGAGATCCTCAATAGATATCTTTTCCCTCTTGTGCTTTAAGCCAGTGGCAAAATTCCGCCATGAAGTAGAAAGTTTGGCAACAATATGATCTACAACTAGGTTCTTGTCACAAACGACCAGCTCGTATCTCTATACGACCAGTTCATATATAGTCTTGACCAGTTCGTAACTCCTTAAAACCAAGTTTTGTCCACTTAATGATTATGTTCGACCAGTCTACGACCAGCTCGTATCTTCATACAACTAGTCCGTATCTGATCGAACTAAATGACCTCCCAGATGTGCAATCTCATTATTATGTTATAATCATATTTTTTAGTACTATGACCATATTATTCTGCTATAATCAGATTGTTGAGTTTGTTTAGAACTGCAATGAGTTGCTTGCTATTGATATCGCTTTATGCATCTCTAGTTATTTGTGATCTTTGTCTCATAATAAAATCTAGAATTAAAATGATGTCCACATTTCCAACAATCTAGAAACCTTATTGCCACCCCGTGCAAGTGAACTCTGTGACAATGGTTCAGAGATATCCACTCACCCTCCTTCCCGGTGCACGCTGAGAAGAAGATACGGCTTGGTGCGACAGCTCAATTATTCAGCACAGTTGATCAGAGAGGGGGATAGAAAAATGGAATAAATCGTCAACTTTCGTTTGGAGGTCTCCATATCCTATTTATGGTCGAGACAATTACTCTCTAGTAACTATCATAATAAACCATTAGTAACTGCTAATTCAAAACTAATTAATGGTCATTATGCAGTGTTTATTGATCCTGATTGTACACTGGTTTACAGCTTCGACCACTGTTCTACAACTTCGACTAGTATATTACTACCACGCTGGTCTAAGGATCTGAACACTATTTTTTACCATAATGGTCTATGATTTCGACCAGATTATTTTAATCATACTAGTCTATACCTTCGACCACAATGGTCTATGGCTTCGACCAGATTATTTCGACCGTACTAGTCTATGGCCCTGTTTGGCACAGCTTCTGCTTTGGCTTTTGGGTGAGAAAGCGGCTTGTGTCAAGCAGCTAAACTAGCGGCTTTAACTCGGAAGCTAAAAGTCATAACACATATGGAAGCCAAAAGCGAAAAGCTAGTGTTGAGGTGCTTCCCACCGCTTCCCACCTCCAGCGTTCCAAGAATACCCTCAGACTTCGCAGAAATTACCCACCTCATACCTAGTATTTAAGATAGAGCTGCCCCTTCCCCTTCCCACCTCCCGACTCCCGACTCCCACCTAGCGCCGTTCTCCCTCCCCCTACGGCGCTCCTCCCCAGCTGATGCCGACGCTCGCCCCCGTCTTCAACCGCCTCGCTCCTTCCCCGTCTTCAACCGGCTCGCTCCTCCGACACGTATCGCTGTTGACCTCCCAATGGACCACGTGGCGACCCCACCGACGCCTCGCGAGCCGCCGCCCGCCCCGCCGACGCTCCTCGCACCCCGCGACGCTCTCGCACCCCAGCTAACGCTCCGGCTTTGGCCGCCGAGACTCGTCTGGCGACGCCCCGACGCTCTGCACCCGCCGCGCACTAACGCCGGCACAGCCGCCGAGACTAAATCTGGCGACGCCGCCGCTGCGCTCCGGCCCCCCGCCGACGCCCTGGCTCGCATTTACATTGTTTGGTTGATAGTGTATGCTACAGTAAAGTGATGAGCATTCAACTCATAAAGATGTGGTGGACAATAGAGGATCGGATATGTTCTTGCCGCTAGTTGCGATTGTCGCTTTTTGATGTATGGATAACTATAGTGACTCCAGTACGAAGAGGCCAAGTAAAATACCTACAATGACGTGGATCCAATGGGTTGAGGATACACTTGCTAGTGTACAAGAGTGTTATGACATGTTTAGAATGTGTTGCCGCACATTTGGTATTTGGAAGATGAAGTGGCGTATTCTACTTAAAATTCCAAGTTACAATGAGCACAAGCAAAAGAAAATTATCATTACAACAATGGCTTTGCATAATTTTATTCAAGATAGTGCTTTGATTGATAATGATTTTGCTCGTGCGGACAGGAATGATGATTATGTAGACGGGGACATGTCCACTGACCTCAGCGCACATGATGATACAATTGTTATGGATGATGTTGATATGAACGGCATCCGTGACGCTATTGCAATGGCTTTAGTAGCATGACGATAGGATAGATGGCCGATATATGCAGCATTTTGTATGTAGTACTTGCAAATTTAAACCGTTAAATGTCGTTACATGTTTTCTGAAGTTTTATTGTTAAATACCGTTAAATGTCGTTACATGTTGTCAAATGTCGTTTAATGTTGTTAATTTAGTTAAACGACATCAAATAAACCATTACTGTCCTCATGGGCATTTCAGACATTTCATATCTCGGAAGCTGCAGCCAGCCTATCTAAAAGTCAGACAGCCAAACACCAAATCAGAAAAGCACAACCATTCAGCCCGCAGCCGGAAAAACCTACAGCACAGCCGGAAGCCGCTTTTTAAAAAAGCCACAGCTGTGCCAAACAGGGCCTATGTCTTCGACCACACTGGTCTATGCCTTCGACCACACTGATCTAAAGCTTCGACCACACTGGTCTATATCTTCGACCACACTAGTCTATGTCTTCTATCACACTTATCTAAGGCTTCGACCACACTGGTCTAAGACTTATGTTCTAAGACTTCGACCACTCTGGTGTAAAACTTCTGATCTAAGGATTTGCATACTTTGGAATTTTAGGAATGAATGGGCTTTTACACAAATGGGCTCAATTCCAACAATCCCCCACCGATTCCAAAGCAAGCAGCAAAAAGGACTGATAAAGATTATTATTCTGAAGAGTTATTTATATACCAGTCTTTTAGTGTAAGTCCCGTTCAGATTGAGCTTGCCTTGAATGGACTATACCTTGAATTCACAGTCTTTCGTGATTAGATTTCAATTGAAACACTTGTCGTCGTTGTGTGCGCCGCCGCTGCCGCCCAGGTAGTCGAAACCTCCTTTCAATCAGGTAGTTAAAGCCTTCTAACTAGTAGAAACTTCCTTTTGACTAGGTAGTCGAAACCTCCTTCCGACCAGTCGAAGCCTTCCGACTAGTCGAAACCTCTTTTCGACCAGGTAGTCAAAACCTCCTTCCGACCAGTAGAACCTTCATCGACTAGGTGGTCGAAGCCTTCCGACTAGTCGAAACCTCCTTCGACCAGTCTAACCTCCTTCTGACCTTGTGATTTCAATACTTTTGAGAGCTCGTTCTCCTTCGTTCGAGCTCCGATTCGAGTTATTCAAATTTCTAAATTCATCTTAAAACAAGATCTACCTATCTATACTGAAATTATTCAATTTGTAGTTGGTTTGAATTTATTTGAGTTTTATTTAATTTTGCTTCATTTTCTCGTCTAGATTTCGACAACTCCGGGGAACCCAAATATTTCGAAGAGCTAGATCCTCAAGATTTCAAGCAAGACAAGTTACATCTTTGATCATATTTGAATTTCAGTATTTCAAATTCTTTAAATTCTGTTTGAAATTATTATTGCATGCATATTTATATTCAAGTTATTTAAATCCATGTTTTAAATTATAGTTATTCTCAATTCCTTTATATAGCCAAATGTTGCTATTGAAGTAGTCATACCTTCATGATGTTGTTAAAATCTAGTTGGTACATTAGTATGAACTAGACACGTTGCAAAAGTTTGTGCTTAGCCAAAGCTTAGACAAAAAATATTCAATTTGGAGAATTTAGGCAAAGGGTCAACTATGATTTATCATGGTGCTACGATAATATTTTTACCATAGAAATTTTGGAAAATAATTTAACTTGAAAAATAAAATAAAAATTGCTTTGGACTTAGGCGAAATGGATGTTTGGATAGTGCACGTTCATGCACGGGATCGAGTCATTTCTATGATCGAGGCTTAGGGATTATTTTGGAAAGTCGCACAAGTCAATTAAGGACCGGTCTTCAAGCCTCATCGCCTCATCTACCATATGTCCTGTGTAGGCTTGACTTGGCTAAATAATTTGTAACATTTCACCGTGGTTGTGTCATCCGGATACGTGGGTGTTTTTATGACATAATTTTATGTATTCTCACATGGCACAAGAGGGTGCTTAAATCCGGCGGGTTTCTATCCTAAGGAATCGAAACTTTAGCGAAACGGGACTACGGTGGGATGGTGCTGTAACACCCTGGCTATTTGGAAGCCAAGATGTCACGTAAATCTAACAAACACTAAGAATATACAACAATACCAGGTTAATCAGGCTCAATTAACAATATCTCATAAGGAACGACGATAAACGATTAACAGTTTCATGAGAAGGAATGGAAAACATTCATAATAAAGATGTACGGTAGGCATTACCAAAATTGGATTATTACAATTTGAAAATTTATCAAATAGTTGACATAACTGAAAGATAACACTAGTTATTCTGGTTTGATAAAAGTGATGTGCAGCGTGCTGGACTATCCCTCAAAAGGTCTTGCCTTCTTTCCCATTTACCTAAATAAACATACAAAGCAAGGATGAGCCAAAGACTCAGCAAGTATTTTAGCGAATAACAAAAACATTAAGCGAACAAAGCAATCAAAATCCACTTGTGAAAAACTTCTCTGAATATATATGTGAATGAATGGAATGGAATAATGCAATGAAGGAATGGACTGCTCACAACTTATACCGGTATAAAGAGTGACACACTCGTCGGTGTTCACTTAAACCCGTACATAACAAAATTCGGAGATCCAATCACCGCATGAAGAACGTTTCATACGGGTGTCCGAAGTTGTCCACATTAGAGTAGTGATCAATATTACCCACATTGGAGTAATGGGTCTTACATGCCCGTACCGGTAGCCCTTTTGGATCAAGTTAAGGCGCTGTTCTGGCTGAAAGTAGCTCATGAGGAGACACCGGTGAGTGCCTTAAATTGACTTTGCAGATAATTGATCAGGCTGTACAGTGCTATACTATAGCTCCTGGGCATGAAGATTGACTATACTAAAAGGTCATAGCTGCGTAGTTAAATCTGCTCCAGTAACTAGATGGTAGTAACTCGTACACTCTGTCACAAGCCACAATTTGCAAACTGAAAAATGAAAATGGACATGAGCCACCAGAGAGTTGGTGATTCTAACGGCCGTATAGGTGGCCTGCTTTTACAGCCTTCCTCCGAGGCACGGGCTGACTACAATCAAGTGGTTTTTATCCCCAGTCCTGTACGACTTGCATGCTACATACATTGATTACTCAGAAGTGAGAAGAACATCTAGAACGACCGGAACTAGAAGACATTGATCCTATCCAGAAACTCTCCAAAACTTACGAACCTTTCGATCCTTTTGGACCCGGTCAGTCCTGTTTCACTCGGTGTCACGGTCCCATTCAGTAGAAAACGAGATTTTAGTTTGTCAACGTGACGCAACCTCACCTGCAAAGTCCTCTGCTCGTTTAATGGTGGAAAACTACGTACGGTTTCGACGTCGCGTACTAACTAGTTCACAATCCTAATACCACATCCTAAGAATTTTGTACAAATCAACAGCACACGTACGCCTCCAGTTCCAACTCCTGCTGTGGAAACAGCGGTCTAACTAGTGTGGTTTCATCTCGAGAGCAACCTAGGATCCTGGCTAGTAGAGCTCTGAACTCTCGGCCTCTGCCCCGTCTGAACGAGCCGGGGCTCTTTGACATTGAATCTCAGATGGGGCATGCAGCCTGCAGGCATTCACGAAAGTCACTGGCGGACGTCGACGCCGCAGCGAGTCTGCTATGCGGGCGACGAGAGGGCAAGAAAGTTAACCGGCGCCTCGTCGTATCGATGTTATTTGGGGGAGGAGGGACAATCCAAGGGTAGCATTCAGTTCGACACACGGACTTTACTCTGGATCGTGTCTCGACTCTGGATTCATCCAAGCATACAGATACAGGCCGGTCCGGGTTTCATCATGTCCTACCCAACTTGCCAACCGCTCTCAATGCGCCCCTCCGCGAACTCATGACATTCGTTTGATGCCACTGTAGTATGTATCAAGTATACTCTTCGTTTCGTAACGTTAAGAGTGCCATGTGAGGAATTCCATGACTCTAGGAGCAGGGCACTTTCACAAGTACACTTGTTTTTTTTTTTACTGGGCAGATTCTATAGTGGAGTACTTACTACTCTTGTAATGACGAAATGTGTACTTCCCTACGACTATCTACCCCAAAATAAGAAGTTCAACTTGTCCACAAATCATTGGGCATTGGATTGCCTTCTGTAACACGCAGTGCGTACGATGAACGAGCTAGCGCCTAGCGGGAGAGACACGAAGCATGAGCGGAACCTTTATCCTGCCTCCAGGAACCCAGGGGAGGGGGTCTCATGGAAAATATCATCCAAAACAAGGAGCTAAGACAGTCTGAGATAAATCCAGAGAGATGGGGATGGGGGAGCACTGCATTAAACAACGCACCAACGACCCAAAGTGACCGACATTCATGTCCCGCGCCCCGCCCCTCTCTCGTCCCCGTGAAGTAAACTGCAGAAAGAGAGAGAGAGAGAGAGAGAGAGAGAGAGAGACGTCACTCACACGCGCACAGGCAGACAGCACTGCAGCACCAACACCCGCCCCGCCGGCCCCCGTGTGTGCCACACAGCACTAGCGCGGTATCGCCTCGCCAGTCGCCACCACCGCAAGGCACCAGCACCGCTCGCCCCACAACCCAAGAAAACTCCTAGACTACCCACCGGCCGCGAATCCTTAACCAAAAGAGGTCATCTTTCGTGGAGCAGTGCTCGCACGAGAGCTCGATCCGTAGCCATTGTCTCGTCTCCCTCATCCTTCCCCTCCGTAGTAAGTGTGCTCTTTATTTATGTCGTCTTCTCCGTTAACGTGTTTGGGGTTGGCAATGCTTACCTGTTAGTTGCAATGTTATGGCTCTGAATCGAAGCAGCCTGGTGGCACGATGTCCTCGGAGAGGGTGGACCAGAAGTATGCGCACGTCGCGACGCCGCTCCACAATCGTGGCGGCGGCAAGAAAACACCGCAGCGGGCGAAGAACGACGGCGGCGGTGCCGACTCGGCGGCGTACGTCGCGGCGGTGTCCTGCTCCGACTGCCGCTTCAAACAGCGGCTCCTCGCGCCGGCGTCCCCGGGCGCCGTCATCCGCTCGCTGTTCGTCTCGCTCACCCGCCGCTCCACCCCGCGGTCGTCGCCGTCGCCGTCGCCGTCGACGACGTCGGCCTCTGGCGGCGACGGAGGGGATGGCGAGCAGTGGCGCCTTGCCGCGGCCGACCTCTCCAGGCGGCTCGCCACGGTCACGCGCACGCGCGACGAGGCGCTGGAGGATACCACGCGGCTGAAGCACTCCCTCGCCGAGCTGGAGCTCAAGCTCGCGCGCCTCGAGGCGCGCGTGCTCCCCACTCCCTCGGCCGCCGCCTTCCCCGTCGAGTCTTTCCTTCGGGCCGTCTCGACGGCGCGCGCCGCGGTGCGGAACCTCGCGCGCGCTCTCTCCACCCACCTCCGCAGCCCGGCGAGCCCCGGCCCGAACCTCGAGAGCTTCCTGAATCGCGCGTTCCACGCGGACTTCGAGCTCGACACCGACGGAGACGTGCACACCGCGGACCCGGCGGGCCGGTGCGCGGCCAACTTCGCGGCGTACCACGCCGTCGCGGCGCTGACGTGGGAGGAGGTCCTCCTCCACGGCACCAAGCACTACAGCGAGGGGCTGAGCCGGTTCTGCGACGCCAAGATGAGCGAGGTGGTGTCCTCCCTCGGTTGGGCGCGCGCGCGCGCGTGGCCGGAGCCGCTGCTGCAGGCGTTCTTCCTGACCGCCAAGGGCGTGTGGGGGGTTCGCCTCCTCGCGCGGTCTGTCCACCCGCCGCTCCCCGTCGTGCGCGCGGACCGCGGCGCGCGCTTCGACTCGCGGTTCATGGAGGATGCGGCGGCCGGGCGCGCTGGGCGGCTGGAGCCGGCCAGCGTGAAGATGATGGTGGCGCCGGGGTTCCACGTGTACGTGGCCGGCGCCGGCGTGGTGAAGTGCAAGGTGGTGTGCTTCTACAACAACAGCCGCACAGGCAGCCACAGAGATGGCGGGAGCAGCGCGAACGTGGGTGTGGGGCTGGGGAGTAGCTGTAGCGATGTGAATGGGGGTGTTACTGATGCGGTGGAGAGCTGTAAGAGCAGTAGTAGGGTGGTTACATAGGTAAAAGACACGATGATGATTTTTATTTGTGCGGTAAAAACAGGACCTCCATTCGAGTGTTGTGTGAATACTGGTGACTTTATCACGAACAGTTTCTGTAATTTCACTCGTGTAATCTTAGTTTTCTGGAGTGCAATATTTTTTGTTTGGCCGAAGCAGCATTTCTGCATTGCAATACATGTACCGGAGTAAGTGAATGCGCCATTTGGTGGTTTTGTCGTCATGGCGCAGTATTCGTGCGTGGGCGATTGGAATTGGTTGAGTGGATCTTCCAACGATCTTAACCGCCAAGCACGCGCTTTTCGGTGTTTCTTTTTCCATCACCACTCTCCTCTCCGGTACATTTTTACTTTTTCTACTAGTAGATTATCCGTGTATTACTACAGAACATATCAGGCCCGCCTCTCCCCATCTCCCCTCCCTCTGTCATGGCCCTCTCCACTCCTATCCCCCTCGCCTCCCGCCCCCACCACCCTCTCCATCAGACTCGTCGCTGCCTCCATCTCCCATGCTCACTGGTGCTTTTCGCACGTTGATGGCGATGGTGGTGGTTGACTGGAGATGTGTAGTGGAAGCAAGGTTGGAGCTTAAGCCACCGTTGATGCGGAACGGCACAACGAGCCTCTACCTCCTGTCCCCGTCCCCGTCCCTCTCCCTCTGTCGTCGCCCTCTCCACTCCCGTCCCACTCGCCTCCCTCCCCCATCGACCTCTCCACCAAACCCGCCCACCACCTCCATCTCCCTTCCCCGCTGACACCTCCGCACGTCGATGGCGACGGTGGTGACCGACTAAAAATGTGGAACGGAAGCGAGGTTGGGGTTCGAGCCACCGTTGATGTGGATTGGTGCAACGATAAGGTCACTTGCCTCTATCTCGTCGACTTCGTTCGCACGTCATCTCCGCCTCCCGCCCCCTCCCTCCCCTGTCGCCCTCTCCATCAGACTCGCCGCCTCCTCCCTCTCCCTCCCCCGCTAGTGCCTCCACGCGTCGATGGCGACGGTGTCGGCCGACCGACGATGGAGCGGAAGCGAGGGTTGGGCTCGAGCCGCGCCGATGCAGACCGACACGACAACAAAGTCACTCGCCTCAGTCTCGCTAGATCAGTTTGCATGCGAGAAAGCAGATGCGATGGTAGGGGTGTGGAGGTGCGCATATGTAGTAATGGTGGGGCGGGACGGGACTTTGCAGCGGGGCTCGTTATTTTTTCGTACGTAGGGTGGGACCATAATCCTATTGCGTGGGGATAAACTTTTTCTATTATTAGTTAAAATAAGATAAGGACATGGCGGGGTGGGGCAGAGCAGCGGGGTTTGTTGTTTTTTTTTTGTACGTGGGATGGTAGGGTTCGTTGTTTTTTTTTTTGTACGCGGGATGGGACCATCATTCCGCTACATGCGGATAAACTACTTTTTTTCTTAGTATCCGGGAGTAAACTCGTTCTTTTATTAGTTAAAATAACATAAGAAAAGGAAAAGGTAAAAGTGGGAGACTTTGAGTAATAGAAAAGCAATATGGATTATGGCTAGGTTGCTCATTGGATTTGTTAAGTGTTACTTTCATCAGAAGCCCAAAGATGAGAAAAAAAAAAGAAGTCTTTTGGAAGAGGCGAAAGTAAGTCAAGAACCGTTGTCCAGTTAACGGCCGGGCTAGCACCCATGCCGGCCATTAACACATACGACCACGGAATGCCCACAGCCCACAAAGCCCGGATTAATTATACCTCCTCATGTGGCTCAGCGTGCGCCCGTGCACTCGAAGTTTCGTCGCTTGGCGTCATCCATACGAAGACCTAATGGCGAGCACCATGCGCAGCGCCAGCCTCCTATGGCTCGGCTTCCGCCACGTCTCCTCCCTTCTGTTCCAGGGGCCCCTGTCTCCCGCCCCGAGATTGGGCCTCGGCGTGGGCATCGGCAGTGCTGGGCTGGTTCGGCTCCGCTGCTCGGCGTCCGAGGCCGGCGTCGACGGGGGCAAGAAGGTGTCGGCGCGGCTGGCGCTGACGCAGCAGGTGCTACGCGACGCCGAGGAGCGCGCCGCCTCGGCCGGCTCCGACCCCGCCCCCAAGATCACCCTGGGTAACCAACTCCAACCCTAATGTCTCCCGTCTTGTACTGTATTTGGTGCCTAAATCCTAATTGATGCCTGCATATCAAAAAAGGACACGCATCAAATCCTAACAAAGAAACAGAAGACTTATATTTGTTTTTATTTGTAACTTATGACCCGTAACATATAATCTGGGATTAAGATCACAATGCATATTTGGCTATTTGCTAGCATCTGTTGTACAAAATGGTTACAGAACAAGAAATGGACATCTGTTGTAGGTCCATTCTAACTATCCGGCTAGCCCCTGGGGAGTTGGCTCTCCTGATTGCTGATTCAAACGTATGTGGTACTTATGCATTCATTTCATGCTTAGGACGTCGCTCTGCCGGTACTAACATAGCCCCCCTAGAATCTATAAAGCTGACAATGCGGTGAATGCTAGCCGTGAACAAGATTTGGTTGGTGTGTTGTCAATGTGCTGTTTGTTACTTGTAGTGTGGAAAGCAAGTTGATCAAGCTTAGAAACGCAACTAGGCTTGCTTGCCTTATGGGTAAAAGCAAAAGGAGGAAATATTGGGGACGGTTGTGAGGTGATAGTGAACTTTTTTTAACAAATTGCTATATTTAACAGTAGTATGTGTCCATAAGTTAATCTAAGAGGTAATGGAGCATCTTGTCTGATTGTTGCGAGGCGATTCACGAGAAATGAGAATGCATATTCTTGTCACAACTTGCCGAAGATGTTAGTAATTCTCATGAAACACTGAGTGATTGATTGTACTAGGTGTATATGGAGTTATGGACCGGACCAAGAAAAAAAAGTATAGAGAAATGGCTAAAGCATATAGATGGCATCTGTCAAATCTTTTTTTCAACAGTATACATGCTTTATGCCAGTGTTATTTGTTGATTTCTGATTACCACGTGTCCAATTGTTTTGTGGGTTGCCAACCTGTTCTGAAGCACCCCATTTTATGTCTGCAGACCATGTTACTGTTAACTTTGCAAGAAGTGGAGGGCCTGGTGGTCAGAATGTTAATAAAGGTTTCACATTTTTCCATTCTACTTTTGTCTGTTTATGTAAACCATTGTTTTAAGTGTTTTCCTTGCATTCTATCATCACATCAAAAAAATTTTGCATAGTATTTTTTATATCGAAACAAATCTTGGTTCAGCATTCTGAAACTAATGAGTGTTCAGTTAGTCAGTAGCATGTTTTGTTTCGTCATTTGTCATGATCAAATAATTGCTGTTGGTCCATTAAGTGTATATTTGTATTCAGGGTGTCCAAATGGTGACTACTAAGTATGGCATGGTGTCCACTAAATGTTCTGTGTTTTCCCCATTTATGTTTGCCTCTTAATTCTAAAATTTGCACTATCATTTTACAGTTAATACAAAGGTTGACATGCGGTTCAATGTTAAGGAAGCTCATTGGCTTGGAGAGAGGATTAGGCAACAGATATTACAGACGGTTCAGCAAACCTCCTTATTTTGGCCTCTTATTTGTCTATGTTGCTAATATGTTTGAAGATGATTCTAGTTTATGTTGTTTACTTTTCATGGATTTACCTTATTTGTGCTTGCCTTGTATGTACTTTTGTACTATATTTCGTATTTCTTTTCTAAATCTAGTA
Source organism: Hsuehochloa calcarea (assembly GCA_036346395.1). Lineage (NCBI taxonomy): Eukaryota > Viridiplantae > Streptophyta > Magnoliopsida > Poales > Poaceae > Hsuehochloa > Hsuehochloa calcarea. Next base: position 39,054,047 of record CM070597.1, read on the forward strand.
TAGAGGTAGTTTACATTTTAAGTTCTCCGTGTGCACAGGTAAAGAACCGGATAAACAAAGATGGAGAGCTTGTGATATCTTCTACAAAAACTAGGACACAGAAGTAAATGTTGCTTAGCTAGTTCTTTGGGTTATCTTCGTTTGGATAGCAACTGACAGACTTTATCATCTTAGGGGCAACATTGAAGATGCTTTGCAGAAAATACAGGTATGCTTCATTCATTTCAGGTCTTTGTCTAGAAGTAATTTGCATAGGGCTTATGTTTCTGTTCTCGTTTATCTTTATAGCTTACTCCCTAAATATTTCGTGAGCAGGCAATCATTGATGCTGCATCATATGTTCCTCCACCCCCTTCAGAAGAGCAAAAGAAGAAGATTGAAAAAATGTAAGTTTTTTCTTTTCACCATTTGCTTCCTTCAAATTTAGGTGCCAATGTGTGGTTCTTATTATGACAGAAACTGCACCAAAAAGCTCAATTATTTCTCCAGAAATGAAGATCTACGCAATACTGTTTATGATTTCTTAAACGGCTTGCACTTTGAAAAACTAAAGATTTAGTTCAGTTCAGATCAGCTCATCAGTTGCTACTTCCTTGGTTTATTTCTTTTTAGGAGATTATAGAAACCTTCTGTATGTGTATAATCTAAATATTTGCTGTTGTATCTCTGATTCAGACACGAGAAAGATATTTTTCAAATTAGACTAGTTAACTCAGTTGTTCTATGTGTCATCACAGTGCTGCAGCCGCTGAGAGGAAGAGACTTCAAAAGAAGAAAGTGATTTCACAGAAGAAGGAATTTAGAAGGAATAGAACTAGCTGGGATTGATTGCAAGATAACAAAATTGTTTTTCTGTCTCCTATTATTTTGAGGTGGCCAAGCTTTGTGCATGGTAACTGCTGTTGTTTTGCGTTCCTTAATCTACATTTTGTACTTTTACTGTCTATATGTCACTAACATGAATACCACATTGAATCAGAGACATTGATTACTGGCATTTGCTCAGCGTGGTTCTTGGAGATAGCTTCAGCTGATCCTTACACCCGTAAATATGCATACGTCGACAAGAATAAGGGTCAAACATGGTGAAGACATCTTGGTGAAGATAGCTAGTTTCACAACCAGTTTTTGTTTCATCCATTGGAAACCAGCGCCTGACGGGAAACATGGCTTTTGTCCTAATACGCACTATACATCAGTGGGCCTGATCCCTGAACTTACCAGATGCATCACATGTTATCTGGACACTCATCTGTACGATTGTAACAATCATTCACCCAATTATAAGGGTCAGCGCCACCATTGAGAGCCGTGGTACGTCTTCTGAGCGTTAGTGTACCTAGCTGAACATTGAGCTTTTCGCGTCAACATGGTGCTACTGCTACGAGCTTGTACACAGAGAGTGTATTTCATAGTAGCAATGGGCAGCGTTAATAAGGTGATGAGGATGGGCGTATTGCACGATCCTATTGGAACATGTGCAAGAAAATTGGCTGAAATTTCTTCTCATCAAAATTTGGTCTCTCGGCTCACCATGCAGCGTCTGTTCATCATTATATTATTACAGCATCACACGCATCGGTAGCAGGCGTGCAGCGGAGAGGTCTCAGACTGTCAGATGAAGGAGGACCTTGTGAGTTGTGCCACTCGGCAGGCGGCCGTTGTGCGAGCACCGCGACGCGCGCCGTACACGCCCCGCGCGTCAGATGCCCGGACGCATGCCGGCATGGACGGCAGAGCTCGCCAGGTCAGGCCCGGTCCGGTCAGCTCTGCTCAGCACCCCCGACCCCGAGATGCGCCATGCGGCTCCCTCGTGATTCGCGCCGACCGTGTCAGAGGACGGGAGTCACGGAGCGAGCGTGGTGGCTTTGACTGGCGGGTCAAGAGCTCGCCACTGGCCAGTTTGCCCGTCAGTCTGGCCGCTAGGACGTCCGTCAGTCACGTCGCATCGCACCATTTGCCCCGCCGACCCCGTCTCGTCGCTCCACCGATTTGAAGTCCGACGCGACACGGGCGTGGAAAACCCCGGCCGCTGCGGAGGGAATTCAAAGCTATAGCGTCACGGAGACTCGGCAGCGTCTCCCTCGTGTGTTTATGAAAGCTGAAATGCGGCTGTGGTGTGGTGCGGCACTGGCACGGGCGGACGTGCAATGGACTTCTGTTTCACTGGGTGGCTCCTGCCCTCGGTCGGTGCCGGTGCCGGCGCGGTCACTGTGTTACGGTCAATGGAACTGGCGCTCCAATGCAGTGAATTGTAACTGTTCCTACCGTCGTCTTGTAGCATTGTTCGTTGCCGCTCACGGCCGGAAAGAAGATGGCAACATTTTTGCTGGGACCCTGGTATTTCCACTTTTAATGTTGCATGTACTATTGGACTATACGCGCTTCATCTTACACAGGGCTGCTTCACTTCCACGTGACATTGCGTTGGAACATTTAGGAGTCGCAGTTTAGACTCGCCTGCTTCGTCCAGCCTTCCCTTTCACGTGATTTTACGCATGGAGTCGCCTCTTCATCGGTGACCCAACAAGTGTTTTGTTTTAAGGAACTAGTGGGTGAACTCAATCCTAAGTCTGTTGTTTGGTTCGAAGAATGGATTGAGTCGGTGATATAAGTAAGCAACTCCTCGTTAAAAAAAATTATATGAAAATGATGGATATGATCGTCCATTTATAATCACGCGACTATTCTGTGACGGACTAACCGATCCACGGATGATTAATGAACCGTGAAGGTTTTTACTAAGTTATCCCTTTTGGGGCATAGTGCCCATGAGGTAAATGGCAGAGGCCATGCGATAAAACCTCAGCTTGCAATTAATCAGAGAGAGCATGACGAACATTCGGAGGATTTTGATATGAATTTTAGGAATTATACTCAAATCTTCTGTGAAAATTCTTACATTTCAAATAGTTTTTGTTGTTGACGGCGAGTTAGGCACAGCAAAAAGTTGAAAACAGCATTTTTTTTTTGCTGCAATATCTAGTATTGACTAAAAATACACATGGCACTTGAGTTAAGAGGTGAAATGGAACGCAAACTTTTATTGGAGAAAAAAAAAGTCGTTCAAACCACTTTTGCAAAGCTTTTAACCGGACAGCTTGGACCATTCCATAACTATGGCTAGAAGGGGACGAAGAAGGGTACCCAGCACAGAGCGCCGTACGCACTGTCTTCCCCTTCCGCCACCGCTAAACCTTTTCGAAAGAATCCCCAAATCTCGCACGCCCCGAAGCCCGAAACCCTAGCTTCGCTTCCTCCCCCACCGCCGTTCCCATGGCGCTAGGGCTCCAGCGCTTCACCGACATTGCAAGCGACGGCGCACCCCGCCTCGACGGCGCCTCCGGTGAGGAGCTCGTCCGCGTGGACCGCGCCGCCTCCGTCGCCCTCGGCCGCCGGGCGCCGGAGCCCCCGGGAACCCTTTTCGTCACCACTAGGTAGCGAGTTGATGGCTGATGCGACTGCCTGCCTGCGCCGCGGCCATCTCTTCTGATGCCTAATGTTCCGTTCACCGTTTGCCTTTCCGTTTTTAGGAGGGTGATTTGGCTCAGCGAGGCGGAGAAGGAGAAGGGCAAGGGCTACGCGGTGGACTTCCTCGCCATCACGCTCCACGCCCTGTCGCGTGACCCGGAAGCGTACCCCTCGACTTGCATCTACACGCAGGTGATCGGGGAAACAAACTCTCCCTTTACTGTTTTTGTAGTGCTAGCTGTAGAATTTCCTGCTGCTGCGGTCTAATTGGGCGAATGGTCGACCATGTGTAGTTCTCATGTTTTAACACTTGGTTTGTTTGAAGTTGGGGGGTGTACTTCAGCTTGGACTTACTTGGATAATGGTTATTCTCCTGTGGTGATTTTAGTTGTAAGTTTAGAGTTGGTAGTTGAGTTATTATCTCAGCTCGGAATGCTCATATTGGGAGGCTCTTTTGATCACAGAAAGCTTTCTTTTGCTGTTTCTTGTATATTATGAGAATACCTTGAAGCTTGGAGAGACAACGAGCTTTGATTTGTGGGTCAGGGAGAGGTCGTTGAATGTAGGATTTGTGTCACACGACAACATTTTTTTAATTTATGATAATTGCAGTGGTAGGTTTGATCTGTAACATAAATTGTTGTTTGGCGCCATTATGCCTTTTTGTTTTTGTAGCTTTTACTAGATTTGGTATTTTACCTGGTTCGCTCAACTTGAGATGTCCATTTGGCTGATACGGTATGGTTGATCAGCTCAGATACTTATGGTTGTTGGACTAAATGTAGCTCAGCTCATATCTTACCATGGGTGGACTAGACTTGCAAAGTTCTTAACAAGGAATTACAGTCTGTAACATGTATACGGCTGGCCTGGTGTAGCATTTATGGTTCATTTCTCGATAGGTAGCATGGTGTGTGTTATCTCTTATTCAGTTTACCCATTTCCATTTGTAACTCATTTAAAAGTTACTGCTTGCCAGATGCTGTTAGAGTGTTAGGACTTGTATTAACCCTACTCTGTAGTGTAGAAAAAGAAAACTAACTTTGTTTTGTATACAAAATCAATCTAATGTTGGTAGGGTCGTCGTGAGTAAGATTGCTGTTGAACTTATTGAAGAGCTTTTTGTCCTGATTCCTGACAGACTCTCAATTCGTTCTTTGTGGTCAGTTGGTAGGCAGTAATGTTTGTCTTTTTTTTTTTTGAACTCTGGTGCTAATGCTTGATATTCCACTTGTTTGGTTTGAAGATTGAAGCGGAATCCAACTCTGATGAGGAGGGTGGTGAATCAGATTCTGAAGCAAATGGTGAACTACAGCTAGCAAAAGTCTCTGAAATGCGTATTATACTGTCAGACCCTGCTCAACGTATCCTTTTATATTAGTGTGTCATTCAAATACTTTTCTTTTGTTGTATTTTTTTTTAATATCTGGTGCTTTTATGCTGGAGTTCAAGTGCTGCTGACTTAATTGGTAAGAACTAGTGAACGATTTTAAGGCTGTCTTCCAGAGTGCTAATTCACTTTACTTTACTTTCTTTTTGAGGGGATTGTTTACTTTACATTTTGCATTATGCTCCCGAAGTGTGACTCTTCAGTGTGAGCTCAGTTGCGTTCAAGGAGAGCTTTGGAAGCGGGTTATGTTTCCATCTCTTTCGTAACTTCTCAAAATCAATAAAGGAATGAAATCAAGTAATAAAGATAATATTTTAGTTGATAGATTTTGATCCAACTTCTTGAAATATGTTACACAATCTAATTTCATACAACTTGCTGCATTATGCAAAGAAATCTCATAATTGAATCTTGGATACTTGTTTGTAAAACTGAATTCAATTCTAATTACGCCAGCAGACTACTGTTAGATATGTATATTGCTTAGGGTGTTATTTGTATATTCACCAACACCTGTACATGTTATATTGGCCTTTGGCCCATTGGAATAGATCAAAGGTATTCCAAAGGTTCATTCCAACAACTACCACTTGTTCTTAAAACACCTGTGTTATTTCCATTGCAAGCTTTGGATCCTTGACAGAGCTTTTCAGTGGATGCACTTTTTGACGTCTTCTGCCATTGTGCTGAACTGAACCCTGATCCTAATGCTGGTAAGTAATGTAAGTTACAGTTAATACTTAAAAAACAAAGATGTGCTACAGGGCTGTGTGTACTTTTGAATTCCCAGAACGCAATGAAGAGAATGTCTGGTTCCATGGTGAAGATATGGCTGATGGTGGCTGGTTTCATAGTGTTGAAGAGATGGTTGATGGTAATTATTTCACGGCACATTTTATTTTTATTTTCTGATAATGTTTGAACTGGGCATTGATATGTTACAGGAAATGGTCCTGAGTCCCAATTTTTTAATGCCAATCCGATAGGTCAAAATGGTGGATATGATCTCAGTCGTTCAGTACTTGAGGTATGCACTGGATTGATTTATGTTGTTAGTTGTTACACTCTTCAAGTTTAGTTCATGACTAGGTACACATACAAGAGAAGTGAATGTTAAGCTGAGAAAACTCTTGTTTTCACTCAGTTGTAACTTAGTATCTTCTTTTGACGTTACACTGAAGACCAATATTTAAGATGGATATATAAGGCCATAATGGACCATGTGACAATGGGTGTATCCATGCTTATCAAGTCGTTAGTTGACGACTCGACAAGTCGCCGGAAAACAACCTACTGGAGGTGCCGGCTCGACTTGCGCCGGCAGTGAGGGAGGGAGGGAGGGAGGGCAGTCGGGGGCTCACTGCTCACGCACGATTCCAGAGCTCCATATCCAGTCACCGCCGCCCTCGGAGGCAGCTCTCGCTGCGCCGTCGGACTTCGTCCTCGCCCCTCGGAAGCAGATCCAGTCGTCGCAGCTCTGTTGCCCTTCGTCCTCGCCCCTCGGCCATCGTCCTGCCTCCATCCCCATCGCGGCCGTGGCACTCCGGATCCCCGCATGCCCCTTCCCCCAGGTGGGGAGAAGGGGAGGGAGAGGGGAGCTTGGGTCGTCTCCTGGAGGGGGAGGGGCCGAGGAAGGGGGAGGTGGGAAGAAGGGGGAGCTCGGGGGAGAGGAGATCGGGAGGGGGAGGGGCCGAGGGAGGGGGAGGTGGGGAGAAGGGGGAGCTCGACAAAGGAGGGGAGGTGGGCAGAGGAGTGGCGGGCAGAGGAGTGGGAGCTCAGGCAGAGGAGTTTGCTAGCTGCTACATGTGTACATACTACATATCATATGAACAGTACCTGTCGACTAGTCGACAAGTCGGTCACTAGGAGGGTAGTGTCAACTTATCAATTTAATAACCTTGGGTGTATCTGGGTTATGTAGCTGAGAAAATGCTTATTAACAAGGTTATAAAGCTTACATTCAATGGTACTGAGCACTTCTGCTTATGGATGGGCAGTATCATGGTTCTCAAATTAATTAGGATAATTTGTTATCAAACTATAGTGAGTCAATTATTGAGAAGACTGGCATGTATTATCTGTTCCAACACAATTTTACGAAATTACGAATCTAGAATTATCTTTGCACGTGTTATTAACCCTCAGCTAATATTGCTGATATTTACGCTTGCAGCTTCAGATCAATGACCAGCGTTTCGAGGATGCAGAGGAAGAACAGGAGAGCTGCAAAAATGGACATTAGAAGCAGGCTTATGTTCATTTTACTTATCATGTTCCTCGAGAGGACCATGTCATTGGTTCGGTTGTAGATCACTATTGATGCAGCTTGGTTCGCTTCATACTGTTTCTTCCACTCTTTTTTTTTTGCCTTTCTTTATGTTATAGGATCAACATCTCTGGGCGACCTTGTTGCATCGATGGTAACTTTTGTGAGAAAAAGGTCTTGCTGCTGGTCAAGAATGTAACGTGTAGAGCATGATGGAGAATCGAGTGAATGTAATCCAATACTTTTGATCTAACAAATAGAAGGGGGAGATGGGGAGAAGAAATCTACTCTCTTTTCCCATGTATATCATGGTACTATTGTATTATTATATTATTTATGATCTCCAGATTTGAAAGTACCATGGTGGAAATGTAACCCCTTATTGTCACACAAGTGACAACTGTTACCTGGACGTGTTGCTAGCTAGAATAGTTGTCGTTGGTTGTCACGTATCAGCCCCTAATCCTTTGCCCATTGGTTTTCGTATTACTCATGTATTCCAAATTGCGATGCATATAAGTTGAAAAAATGGAGTGGTTTATGTGACAACAAAAAAATCGCAGAAATTATTGACCGAGACATATACGGGGAATTGGAAACATCAGGTCTGATGAAATATAAATAAAATGGAAATAAAGAACAAACATTTAAAGGAAAAGGAACTAGCTGGGGCGGTTTCACGCATAAATAATATAAATAGTACTGTAGCATCACCCACTATTCATACTTGGCCTCGCGGGTGTATTAGTAGTTAGGAAATAGAGATGAAATAGTTAGTTTTCTTATTAGTTGGGTTTACTTTTTTAGAGATATATTCCATCTAATAGAGATAAATTTTCTTAAAAATAAATATTGTTTCTTAGAAGTCAAGTCAGGTCGTTCCTATAAAAGGCCTATCATGTATCAATTATCAATCAAGCAAGAAAGATGAATTAATCTAGTCCCGCTCTTAAGGTTCTATCATCTCAATCTATAATCTAATTGTTGTCCTACCAAGCCGATGCGCCTGGGTCTTTTTCTTGACGGTGTTTACCCTGTTATGAACTAAGGTTCATTACAAGATGATGGCGACCACCAAGAACATGATGACCACCGCCGAGAAGATGAAGGCTAGGAGAAGATGATCGTGGCGACGATAGCGAAACCTCCCACGGCGGCGGCGATGCCTTCTGTAGAGGTGGTGAAGCCTTCCACGACGGCGACGATGCCTTCTGCAGAGATGATGATGCCTTCCACGATGGTGGCAGTGCTACCACCGGCCGACGTAGAGAAGATGATCGCAGTAGTAGCGATGCTGCTGAAATCTGCTGCGACAACTGCCGCACTTCCACCCCTAACAGTTACGCTACCGAAGCCCGCCGCGGCCCTATCGAAGTCTGTCGTGGCCACCGCAGCGCTGCCAGGGTTGCTGCCATGCTTGTCGCAGCGATCGACGAGTTTGCCACAACCACGTGTGGAGGCAATGATCTCCAAAGACTCATGTAGCCATCACAACCTCTCGTCAACATAGAGTCTCCTAGGGCTTCAGCCATGGCCGCCACCACAGCTCGAGAACAAGCTATCGCGAAAGGAGGGGAGTAGTTGTCATGGGCTGGGCTACTGTTCACACATGAACGGTACATATGGTACTATAGCACTACACACTATTCATACCGTACCCCGCGGGTGCATTAGTAGTTAAGAAATAGAGATAAAATAGTTAGTTTCCTTATTAATTGACTTTACTTCTTTAGAGATGTATTCCATCTAATAAAGATAAGTTTTCTTAGAAATAGAGCTTGTTTTTTAGAGGTCAAATCGACTCGTCCCTATAAAGAAAATAATATGTATCCATTACCAATTGAGCAAGAAAGATGAATTAATTTAGTCTCCCTCTCAAGATTCTATCATCCCAATCTATAGTTTAATCACTCTTCCCACCAACCTAACACCATCTTACCTTCTTTTTAACGGTGTTTACACTGTTACGAACTAAGGTACATTACTCGTCTACTAGTCTTATACAAACTAGGTACCTGTGCATGCCAAGCGCACGCGCTCGTTATACATAGGAGCAAACACAAGTAGTGATGAAGACTGGATCCGAGATACCGACAAGTGTGTAAATGGGATATTGATATACCGTAATCAAAGATTGACTCACTCGAAGATTCGAGCCAGGAATGTATGGTTAGTTTGGCTGAGACGATCTAGTAAAACTAAGAGGAAATATGATATGATTGGGGGAGTAAGAACATACTGATAGCACAGTTTAATGTGGTCTAATGATGTAGTATCCGTGTATTAGTTGGCTGGGACACTATATTGGGAAAGTAAAAGTGTGACATGATGTTATATATATATATATATATATATATATATATATATATATATATATATATATATATAATGTGTGGATATCATGTGGATATACTTATGATCTTATGATGATGTTACAATTGGCAATGACATTAAAGGTTTGTCGAATCACGCGTTTTTTTACAAAAAAAATCAGGTACTGTCAGGTCACTGGCGGTCAGACCGGCCCCGGGGTGGCGTTCTGATCGGTCTGCGTGTGGCGGTCAGGCCTGCACCGGGGTGGCGGCCTGACCGGTCTGCGTGGGGCGGTTAGACCGGCCAATGGGTGGTGGTCTGACCGGTTTTGACTTGTTCGTCGGCCATCTTGGCGGCAATGTTTGTTAGATAGGTCAAGTTTATGGGTTTCAGTGCATATATGTTGCATGATGCATATTTTGACTAACGTGGGTCAAGTTGCGAAGAACTTATTCCTAGAATCGATTTCTTTGTCTATTGTTGTGTAGGACGCTGGAAGGTCAACGACGAGGATGATCGGGACTAGGCTTAGAGAGCTGAGGTTCAGAACGATCGAGGATGTCGGGTGAAGTCAGTGGACTCAAGCAAAGCACAAAATGAACAAGGATGACCGAACGGGAAGTTCGGTACGACGGGTTCTATCAAGCGCCACGGGGGTCGGTGCAGGTGCCATGGTGGTTTCGGTGGGAACCGGACGAGAGAGACTTGTCGACATGAAGAGAGTTGTTGATCAACCTACACATAGCGAAGCATGGGATTGCTTCATGAAGATTGGACTCGATCTTTGGAGAAGGATCGAGAAGGGGTATTTTGGTAATTTCACCAAGATACCGCCTTGATTGCTTTTGGTTAAACTGCGGTGCAAGACGGCGCAAGGAGAAGTGGTTTAGGTTAAGAGAAGATGAAGATGATGCTTTGAAATACGTGCGTGAGTGAAACCCGTTTGTGTGTGGGCTTAACGGGTGCCCATTAGGGAATATCTTCTAGAAGCTAGGCTCCACAATAAATAGGGGAGGGTGTTGGTTGTGCACCCTAGAACCTCTTGTGTTTTTTGTTGAACCTCTAATTTTGGTGTTTATGAAGAATAGTGGAGAGGTTAGGTTTCTAAAGATTGGATTGATTGTGTGCTCAAGTGTTGAGTATTCGTTCTCCAAGATGGAGTGGCTGTAAACCAACATCTATCTTAAATCAATCCAAGCAAAATTCCTCAAGATGGTCTTCTTCTTGTTATTGCTCTCTATTTTGCGATTTTGGGGCTTTCTTTGATACTTCGGTTTTCTTTTAGTTTTTGGTCTAGATCTTGCTTGCCGTGGCATGTGGGAACACATCTAGGATCATCTTGATCGTCTATAACCCACGAGAAAGTTTTTGGATATTATTTTTGTTTTGACTCGGTTTTGACGCAATCTTTACTCAAACGGAAAAAGGTCGGAACTTTGCGAAAAATCTTCGTGATCTTTTATTGTAATAGGTTCTTGACATTCTAGAGAAGTTATGTTTTAACTTTCGTGAAGTTTGGAGTTATCAATCAAAAGTTGAACCTATTTGTGATTTTATTTTTGGGTTGTTTTTTTTCTTCATCGAGCTCACGGTCAGGCCGGCCACATAACTGTAGTAAGACCGGCCAGCAGTAAGACCGGATCCAAGGTGGTGGTCAGGCCGCCCAACTCATTGCAGGTTGAGTTTTTTATTGTTTTGCTTCGGGGTTTTGATTGGATTCAATACAAGTCTTCCGCTATGCTTGTACATTGATCTTCATAGCTCTCACAGCTATTTGGAGCGAAAATCGTGTTGAATCCTATCTTGGTGAAAAAGAGATTGTGCTCTTATTCACCCCCCCTCTAGTCACCGTTTCGGTCCAACAAGTGGTATCAGAGCCCGGTTAGTTCAATATTCATCTTAGCCGGCCACTGAACTTGGCAATGGAGAAGTACTCCACCAAGCCGCATGTCTTTGATGTGCTCGACTATACCTATTGAAAGAATCGCATGTGTGTCTACCTTCAGAGCGATGGTCAAGCCATATGGGAGGTTGTTCGAGCCCCGCTCGTTTTGCCCGAGGTTACTATGCCGGCTTCAGCGGTCCTTTTGGCTAACAACCATAAGACAAAGAACTTTCAATATGCCGGACTTGGTAGACAGGAGTATGATAGGATTTGTCACCTTGAGATCGCACACGAGATTTGACACACCCTCGAAACCTACCATGAGGGTTCGTCCCAAATCAAGCAAGTGTGTCAAACGGTCTTTAAGCGAGAATACAACAAGTTCGAGATGCGACCTGGAGAGAGCATCGATGACGTCTTTACTCGCTTCAACAAGGTGCTCAACCAGTTGAGAGCTGTTGATATTGAGTATTCTCAGTCTGAGAATGCCACCCACCTCTTGGCTGCAATCAACACCAAGGAGTGGGAGATGAAGGCTACCGCCGTTGAGGAGAATGTCAATCTCTCTAGTCTTACTTTGGAGTTGCTATACAGCAAACTCAAGACTCATGAAATCAAGAGAGTTGATCATCCTAAGAAGGAGAACATGGATTTAGTAGCTGACCCTCTCAAGAGAACTTCTGATGGTTTTTCTGAATTTTCTTTTGTATTTTCTCTTTCTTGTTTATCTGCAATTAATGAAGAGTAACTTGAGAGTATTCCTCAGGCTGATATAGCCCTCCTAGCTAAAAAAAAATTCACATGGGCCTATAACAATGTAGGAATCAAAAAGAGAGGTGGCCCTGTGACTTGCTATGAGTGTGGGGAGCTCTACCATATCTAGGCAAACTGCCCCAAGCTGAAAGGGAAGGGCAACCACAAGGAGGATAATGCAGCTTGGAGAAAGCCTCATGGGAACAAACCCAAGTTTGATGCTGCCAAGCTCATGAAGGCAGCTCACTGGGTCCTTGCCACTCTTGGAGAGTAATCCATAAGCGATGTGGACTCCGGGAGTGAAGGGGACAAGGAGTAGGAGCTTCTTCAAGACAAGAAGAAAGGGAAGACAAATGACTTCACCGGCATGTGCTTCATGGCCGACTCTGTCGACATCGATGATGAGGTACCTCCATCCTATGATCTTCTTTCTACTAGATGTGATACCATCTATGAGCAACTGCTTAGACAGGATGAAGCGTTAGAGTTCACCATGGCTAGGAATAAGGACTTAAGTCACAAGTTGAAAATCTCACACTTGAACTTATGAATGCTAAGAATCTTGATGCTAATGAATGTTCATCTTGCTATGTTTTACATTCTGGACTTGTTAAACTGCAACTACTCATGATGTTGCCTTGTACCAACTAGAAAATGCTAAGAATGAGCTAATTGAAGTTAAATGTGCTCCTTGTGAAAAATACTTAGAATCTAGCAAGTTGGTTGTTTCTGATAAGACTGAGTCTAGCACTTGCTCCTTCTGCTTAGAATGTGAACATGAAGTAAAAGACATCTTAGAAGTGGTAAGAGCTAAGTATGTCAAGCTTAAGGACAGAATTAATTCTGCTTCCTGTATTTCATGTGAAGCCCTTAAGCTTGAGGTTGCTATTCATAAGGAGAGGCATGCTAGAGACATTAAGGGTAAAACTTGTGAATCATGTCTTAATCTTGAAAAAGAGAATGCTTATCTCAAGGATATTTTAGAAAAATTCTCTAAAGATAAGAAACAGTTAAACATGATTCTTGACAAGTCCAAAACACCTTATAAGAAGCAAGGGTTAGGATACAACTCTGCCCAAGACAAGTCTAAGCCAAATGTCACTCAACTCTTGGAAAATGGCTTAGTTGAATTCAAATCCCAACTTGCAAAAATACCTTTTAAATCTGTAGGTTTTGCCCAACCATCTGTTGTGTCAAAAGGTGCTTCTTCCAGTGGTACCAAGTACCATTGCACCTATTGCAAGAAGGATGAGCATTTGCTTGAGTTCTGTTGGCGTAGGTTGAAAAATGATAAGAAAATTTTTGCTAGAATTTTATCTCATCAACCTAGAGCCATCATGAGACATAGTCATATAGTAAATAATAAACATGTACTAGGTTTTATTTCACATGCTCATCATCATCATATTCCTAGACATGATGCATCCTATATTCGTGTAACCATTTCTCATGATAGAACCTCAAATAGGATCAATGATAACAATTCTGCTTTTTATACTTCTCATAATCGTGTGTCTCATTACTGGGTTCCCAAGTCATGTTTAACTAACCCCAGTATTGAGACACATCGATCTTTTTGCCTTGATTTTTAGGAACGCCATGGAAGGAGGAAGAACACGTGGTTCGTCGACTCCGGTTGTTCACGCCACATGACCGGAGACTTAAGATGGTTCACCTCTTTCACGTAGTCGAAGGGTGATGACTTCATCAACTTTGGAGATGATACACAAGGGCGGATTGAAGGAACATGATTGATCAGAGTGAACGACAAATTCATCCTAAAGGACGTCGCTCTTGTGGACAAGCTAAGGTACAATTTGCTTTCTGTCCCACAACTTCTTGATGATAGCTATGAGAGTAGATTTAAGAAAAATGCCTATCGTGCGCTTGATTCAGCTGGTGAGCTTGTTTTTTGGATTTCTAGAGTTGGTAGGATCTTTGGAGCAGACTTTTCTGAATCTCTTGCTGTATTTCTCGAGTGTTTAATTACATCTTCTTCTGAATTCTGGCTTTGGCACCGTCGTTTGGGGCACATTGGTGTTGATCATCTGATGCGAGTTAGCAGCCTTGATCTCATGAGAGGTTTGCACAAACTCAAAGTTGTCAAGGATACTGTATGTGCGCCCTGTAGGCATGGTAAACAGTTAACGCCTCACACCCTTCATTGACTATGGTCATGACTGACGGACCAGGGCAGTTGCTTCACATGGATACTGTTGGTCCTACTAGAGTTCGGTCAGTAGGTGGAAATTGGTATATTCTTGTCATAGTCGATGATTTTTCAAGATACTCTTGAGTGTTCTTTCTTGCTTCGAAGGATGAAGCTTTCGATCATTTTCATTCTCTTGTTCTTCGCTTGCCTTCTGAACTTCTTGGTGCCTTGAGAGCAATTCGCAGTGATAATGGCACGAAATTCAAGAATGCATATTTTGCCTCTTTCTGTACTGAGCGTGGCATTGAGCATCAGTTCTCTTCTCCACACGTCCCCCAACAAAATAGTGTTGGACCAAAAAGGCGACTAGAGGAAAGTGAATAAGACCACGCTCACTTTTTCATAAATAGTGAATTCAACACAATTTCACTCCAGTAGCTATGGAAGCTATGAAGATCAAGTATATCAGTACAGCGGAAGACTAATATTGAATCAAATATAAACCCCTTAGTAAAACGACAAAAACAACAAAGATTAAAGCACATCAGTGCGCTGCCGGTCGGACCGCTGGCCTTGGGCGGTCGGACAGATTTCCGACCGGTCTGACCGGTGGCCACGGACGGTCTGACCGCCGGCCTCCAGAACAGATTGAAAAACACGATGACGAAGATGCAAATAGATGAAACTTTTGATCTACAAGTCCAAACTTGATGAAACTTGGAACACACCTTCTCTATGATATCAGGGACCTATTCCAATCGAAGATTATGATAATTCTTGAAGGAATCAAGATCCTTTTCCGTTTGATCAAAGAATGATTCAAAACCGGGTCAAAACGAAAACTAGGTCAAAACTCTTGCTCGTGGGTGATTGATGATCAAGATGATCATAGATAGATTCCCACATGTCACAGCAAGCTACATCACGTGAAGAAACCAATCAAAAACTCACGGATCAAAGAAATACATAAAATCATCAAATAGAGAGAAAGATCGCAATAAGACAAAACATTGATCAAACTTTCCTTTGATTGATTGATATGATCAGGGCTTACAGCCACTCCATCAATGGAGGACAATGCTCAATTCAAGAGCACAAAAATCACATCAAACATCAAGAACCCTAGCCTCCACAAAAGCTCTCCCTAAGAAAATTAGGGTTTACAAGAATTGCAAAAGAGGCGAAGGGGTGGTGCAACCACCACCCACTCCTATTTATAGTGGAGGCTTAGACTTTCTAGAAGTTTGACTCTATTGGCTCCCGTTAAGGCCCAAAACAAACGGGACACATACGCACGTATTTTAAAGTGTTGTCTTTATCTCCTCTTGACCTACCTAGCTACACCTTGCGCCATCTTGCGCCTCGGATTAGCTAATAAGCCACCCTTGTCCATCTTGCACCACGCTTGAGTACATTGACCTCACCCGGCATCGTCGATCGTTCTGGACCTCAGCTCTCCAAGCCTAGTCCCGATCATCCTCGCTGTTGACCGTCGTTGACCACCAAGCAACCTGCACAACAATAGACAAGTAAACCGAATTTGGGAACAAGTTCTTCACAACTTGACCCATGTTAGTCAAAACATGCATCTTGCACCATATATGCCCTGAAACTCATGACTTTGACCTAACACGCGAATATCGCCGCCACACCGGGCGACGAAGGCGGTCTGACCGCCCACCCTGGCTGGTCTGTGAGACCCCGGTTTATCGGGCTTGTAATGCTTAGCCACCCATTCGGCCCTAGCATCACAAATCAGATAAGCCGAGACTCGAGACAAGTATACTTCCCAGAAATGCAGTATACACACCTCTTTACAAAGTCCATGCATCAATTCCATTCATTCACATAGAACCAAAGCAAAAATAACAAACCAGAAGATAAAATAAATAGAAGATAGTTATTACAAAAGAGAGGCCGACCGGCCAAATACATACATAGACAAAAGAAGTAAACAGCGGAAGCAAAAGTGCCATAAGATGGCCATAAATAAAAGAGCCAATCAGTGTGCCTTTACCCCACAAGGCAACCGACCGGACCGCCAAGCTAGTCGTCGAATCCACAGCACATTTCACAAAAGTAAGGCCCTTGGGGCTCACCTTCCTCCTCAAGAACAAAGAGCCCAAAGAAAGCCGGGTGAGTACTTTGAATGTACTCGCAAGACTTACGTGTAGAGTAACAGACCTGTACATAACTATATGCAAGCTTTTTGAGTGGAGGTTGCACGTTTCATTTTCAGCATAAAGCAAATTTTATTTGCAATAAGATAGTACATTTGAAAGCAAGTTAACAAATCAGTTTTTAATGTTCAAATAATCGTAAATGATAACAATATAACAGTAGATAGATGACAACAACAGCCCTGGAAGTGACTAGCCCATCAGTCACCACGACAATAGCATGAATTACCCATTCATACCACCCATGTCAAGTTTTAATTTCAAAAGGTTGTAGTCTAGTTCTTGCACGACCTTACCAAGCATGTCCATAACCTAGGACGAGGCTATTCGAATAGTTTTATCCCTGCAGGGGTGTACCAATGTACCCACACGTCAGACCGCCTTTTTGCCAAGCTATTAAGCACACTTCCGAAGGTATGCCGACACGGCTAAGTCCTACGAGATGTTTTCAATATTGTGAATTATTCACGAGCCGCCCGTATGGATAGAAACTCATACGTTGTGTCGGAGTCATTGTAAAGCCTCGGTCAACTACCCATCTCAGGTAAAGCCTTGGACAACTACAATGCTCCTCGAGGTGGAGAGCCTACCCGGAATCTCCACCACCGCACACCCAACACAAGAACACATATCATGTTTCACACAACACACACAACCCCCTCCTGCGACTCGGAGATAACCCACGCCAAAGTACTAAGTCAAGAGAGGTCCCATATCCCTCTCGCGTGGTTAGCACGCATAAGCGCTTGGCTTAGTGACACAAGTAACTCGGTCCTTGATGACCTAGGCACCATTCTATTCACACCAACAGATCACACCAACATACCATTGTGCCCAAGTCGAAAACAATTTTATTTTCAGTTTTTGACTTTACAAAGTAACAAAGCACAAGGTGCTGGACATAATGGAGTAGTAATAAGATTTGTGTGATCAACATCATCGACTAAGTCGATGACTGCCCAATACTACCGACATCTAAGCATTTCTAAGCATGACATCGAAAAGACAATAAAAGAGTATAATTAAATCACCGGGCTCTAATCCACCAGCGATGTTAATAACCTATGGTTGTGGCAGGGGATAACAATTTGAGGGCAACAGTGCAATAGGAATAACTACCTCTAATCGGAAAAATTAATTTGACACAAAAGCATGCATACATATGAGTTGTAAACAAGATATTAGACTTGAAAGTAAAGGGATTAACATGATCAAACTGCTTGCCTGCTTGCTGAGGGTCGGGATGTTGCGGAGGATCGACAATATTGTCAATGTGCTCTTCCGATCCTAACGAGAAGGCGAAAAGCAATCGATAAGAACGAATAAAATGCGAAGACTCAACAGCAAACTTTGTCCAAAAATTCTGAAAATCTTACCGAAGCAAGGTACTCATTTATAAAGAATTTAGCAATAAGAACCAATTGATTTGGATTCTTAATGCCAAAACTACGACCGAAAGAAGGTCTTACGACCAGGTAGTGGTCGTAGCAGAACCTACGACTGAACAATAGTCGTGGAAGGATTTACGACCAGATAGTGGTCGTAGAAGAACGTACGACCGGGTACTAGTCGTAGACAGACTTACGACTAGGTACTAGTGGTAGAAGCACTTACGACTGGGTACTAGTCGTAGACAGACTCACGACTTGGTACACGTCGTAGAAGTACGCAGGACCACGCCATAGTCGTAGTGAGACTTACGACTATAGGGGTGATTGTAGGAGAACTTACAATCACTCGGTAGGCCTCTCCCCTATACGTATAAGGGGCACTTCCGGGGACTACGGGACGACCTATTGACCCATCACAATATTGCATCTGGTCGAACAACCAAGTTACAGTGACTGGTCGGAATTCCGACCACGAGGCAGCGCCTCCCGCACGCTTGGCCAGAGGCTCGGTGGCTTCTCCGACCACAGCGGCGCCAGCCAAGGGCAGAGATGAGTGCCTAAAATTTAACGGTTCGACCGTGCCCAATCTTGGTCGGAGTATGGTCAAACGGCAGCATGACGACCGCGGAGGGCGATCGAGTAGGTATGGCTCGGAGAACTCTCGAACGAACAATACCAAAAGAAAACGAAAATACCCTAAACTCCTATAGGGCAATGCGAAAGTACCGAGTGAAGAACGACCGAGACTCACGGAGTGGCTCCGTGACGAGTGACCGAACAAAGAATGTAAGGTCGTCACTAGGCCACAGCGACCTGAGCAAAGAGAGAACCAAACCGAGTGAGGGTCAAGCTCCAGAGAGCGAAGGGGGAGCAGAGGGGGCAAGGACTTGAAGAAGAAAACCCCCGCTGCACCGCCTCCACCGTAAGCTCCACTCTCAATAATGGCGGTCGAGGAGATTGCAAGGAACTGCAGCTCAAGCAAGATGGTGAGTGCTAGCTGGAGTTGCGGAAGTGCTAAAGGAAGCTAAGGGTGAAGCACAAAGGAGTTTAAATAGAACAACGGCAGAGAGCAACGGCCGGTTTTCCAATCGGGTCAACACTGCCATGAGAGCACTTGAGAGCGATGTGAGCAGTCGAATCATGGCCCTCTGAGGGATGAGCGCAACAGGCATTTAATGCGCACAGAGCTAGCCGTTTAAAAGGTGGACATAGAGTGGACTGCACGCCACTGCTTTTCTCCTCTGCGCACGCCATGGCAGGGCTCACGCGCGCGCGGACAGAGGAAGGAGACGACTCGTTGGTCGTCGGGTTGAAATCGAACGGCTGGGCTAGATCGAGCAGATTGAAACGATCCCAGCGTTCAGCTGGTCGAAGACCGTTCGATGCTGATCCAACGGCTGAGTTAGATTGGGTGGTTTACAACGACTCCATCGTTCAGCTGGTCGAAGACCGTTCGATACTGATCCAACGGCTCACGACCCTAGCGCCCGAACGACCGAGTTGGCACGCTTAGTGGATCGGGTCGAGTAAAGTGGCTCGAGCCCGAGTCCGATTCGAACCTACGGAATAGTGCAAACCAGTTAGGGTTTGAATCCTAACATCTGATTTTTGAGGAATTATTTGAGGTAACAAGCAAACTCCAAAATTTATGAAATTTTAACTGGAGCTTGCTGACCGCAGGAGGAACCTCCCATAAAACTTTCAGAGATTTTCATGCACCGAATTTTCTCCAGCAATTCCAGAAGAGAAGAAATAGGGTTTGACCAAGCTTTGACTCGCCTCCAAAAATTATCAAATAATTTCTAAAAATCATGAGATAATTCAGAGGTGTTGCCAAGCCTCCCTAGAACTCAGGGAAAATATTTCCAAGGGTTTGGCACAAGATCTATGATAAGGATATTTTTGATTAGAGTCAAATGAGGATTTTGATTGTGACTTCCAGATGCAAGAAAAGTTTTAATTTCTCTTAATTTTCTTACATTTGAAACACGAATCCATTTTTGGGATGTTACATGGTCTAACCGCCACCTATGGGCCGGTCAGACCGCCAGCAATGACTTGGCCGATTTTCAACATTTGAAAACCGAAACCTACTGGAAACTTCAAACCAATAGAACTTTTGACTGGAGACATCAAAAATTATGGGACTAAGTGCAATAGAATCCCCTCTCTTGCCTACACCCTCTATTTTTGGCCCAGCTTAAAACACCACTTTCTGACATTTATGGTCCGACCGCCCCTTAGGGCCGGTCCGACAGATTTGGGACCGGTCTGACCGCCGCACCTGGCCGGTCAGACCGGTTCTGACCTGACAGAATAGAACTTTACCGAAAACACGTGAAACGACAGACCGTAATCGCCATTGCCAATTGTCACATCATCCTAAGATCTGGAGCATATCCCCATGATATCCTCAAATAGCGTGGTGGAAAGGAATAATAGAACCTTAGTCAAGATGGATAGGACGATGCTAGATGAGTATAGCACTCCGAGGAAGTGTTGGGCCGAAGCTATTGCTACAACTTTCTATATTGCCAATCGTGTCTTCTTAAGACCGTCTTTGGGTAGGACATCATATGAGCTTTGGTTTGGTAGAAAACTCTCTGTTTCTCATTTTTGAGTTTTTGGAGCTAAGTGTTTCATTCTCAAGACAGAAAATCTAGATAAACTTGAGTCTAGGACTTTTGATGGTTTATTTTTTGGTTATCCTGTACATTCAAGGGGTTTTCGAGTTTTAATGTTGAAACTAACGTTGTTCAGGAGACATGCAATGTCACTTTTGATGAGACTAGCCCTACAGCTAGATCAGATTTTTCAGGTGACACATAGGTGACGGAGAGCATCTTTGTAGAGGAAGATGATGATGGAGTCGATGATACTTCCTCACATGCTGCTAACGCTCCTATTCCAATTCAAGAACCTGCTTCGACTACTTCACCTCCAGTTGAATCTCATGCTGCATCTTCATCATTAGCAGTACCTACGGAGGTCGAAGAGATACCATCTCCCCCAGGTGCTCCACTTCACATTCAAAGGCGTCACCCTCCGAATCAGATGATTGGTCATCTTCATGAGCGAGTCACTCGCTCCAGGTATCACAATCCGAGTCTCTACTCCTATTCTGCATTTGTTGCTTCTTTCGAACCCCGCGATATATCACATGTTTTATCTAATTCTAGCTGGGTCAATGCCATGCATGAGGAGTTAGAGAACTTTGAGCGGAACAAGGTCTGGAACCTAGTAGAGCCTCCTAGTGGTCATAATGTGATAGGAACCCGTTGGGTATTCAAAAACAAACAAAGTGAGGATGGTTATGTGGTTAGAAACAAGGCTGGATTGGTAGCTCAGTGTTTTAGCCAAGTTGAGCGGTTAGATTTTGATGAAACCTTTGCTCCTGTTGCTAGATTAGAAGCCATTCACATTCTGCTTACATTTGCTGCTTCTAAGGGCTTTAGGCTGCACCAGATGGATGTTAAGAGTGCATTTCTGAATAGTTACATAGAGGAGAAAGTGTACGTTAGGCAACCCCCAGGCTTTGAGAACTCCAAGCATCCACATCATGTGTCCAAACTATCCAAAGCCTTGTATGGTCTTAAGCAAGCCCCCAGAGCCTAGTATGATAGACTTAAGACTTTCTTGGTTAAGAATAATTTTGAGATGGGTAAGGTAGACAAGACTCTATTCATTCTTAGGCATGGCAATGACTTCCTACTTGTTCAGATTTACGTTGATAATATTATCTTCGATGGTTCTTCTCATGCTCTTGTTTCTAGTTTTCTGAGACCATGTCTAGGGAATTTGAGATGAGTATGATGAGAGATCTCAACTACTATCTGAGGCTTCAAGTCAAGCATTGCAAGGAATGGATCTTCATTCATCAAACGAAGTACACTAAGAATCTACTCAAGAGCTTCGAGATGGGTGACTGCAAGCCGATCGCCACTCCCATGGCGACTTCAACTACTTTAGATCCAGATGAGGAAGGAAAAGCCGTTGATCAACACGAGTACCGCATCATGATCGGCTCTCTTCTGAACCTGACGGCTTCAAGACCGGGCATTCACTTCGCGGTCTGCCTCTGCGCGAGGTTTCAGGCGTCTCCGAGGACTTCACATCACCAAGCTGTCAAGCGTATTTTCAGGTACCTTCACTCTACCCTTCAGTATGGTATTTGGTATTCCTGCTCTTTTTCATTGTCCATTGGGGGTTTTCTGATTCTGATTTTGTAGGCTACCGGCTATATAGGAAGAGTACCTCAAGTACTTGTCACTTCTTAGGCACTTCTCTTGTCTCTTGGTCTTCTAGGAAGCAAGATTGCTTGCACAATCCACTCTGTAACTCGAGTATGTAGTCACGCTAGTTCTTTGTAGTAAGATTCTGTGGATGGTGTTCACCCTTAAGGACTATGGGTTAGTTTTTGCTAGTATTCCTCTGGTTGAAGCTTAGGAAGAGTTTGTGGATGGCTCCTAGTCCAAGATTTTCTTCACTAAGATAGACCT
The DNA here is from genome assembly GCA_036346395.1 of Hsuehochloa calcarea. NCBI lineage: Eukaryota > Viridiplantae > Streptophyta > Magnoliopsida > Poales > Poaceae > Hsuehochloa > Hsuehochloa calcarea. The sequence goes on from CM070597.1 coordinate 39,076,347, forward strand.
TTAATCAACGTCAACATTCATTGCAAATGAAAATTGTTGTTAAAAAATTGGGTGATTGAGTTATCTTGAGCAAACAAAATTTATTTTAGGACCTTTTGTCTCTAGAATGATCTTTGTTAACTTATTGATCTCACATTGACGTTTTGACATGATCATTATCACTTTAGGATATCTTTTGATGAACTTACTATTTTTTAAGCTTTGCTTAACTTGTGAAAATTTCATCGCTTCATCTTGAGCTCTCTACCTTAGCTTTGATATATATATCTTCACAAGATCTTGCTAGCACCTTCATCCTTGATGTGTATTGAGTGATAGTAGAAATACTAGCTTGTTATTTTGTGTAATCTGCAAAGCTTCTTGTACTAAAAAAATTGTATAATAAAAAAATGAAGCCACACCATTGCATTTTATGCATGCTCTTTCTTATGATTTTTTTCTCATTTATGTATTTGTCATCTCTAGATGAGAGAAAGGCATGATTCCTTGATGACTCCATTGTCAAAGGGGAGAAAATATAACAAAAATATTAAAAGGGGGAGCTAGTTGGCGAAAAAGGGAGAAAATGAGAATTTTTTCAAAAAATGATGATCACGGAGAGGGGTAGCATCTAATTTGTATTTTTATGATATTATTGTCATTTCTGAACTTGAATTGCAACTCTTGAAACCTCACAATGATCAAAGGTCAAATTGAACAATTGTTCTTTCATGTGGACCTTAAGTGAGATTTTTAACTCTTCTCTAGAAATTAAAACTTTCTTGCTCTCTTTTGTCTTATCTCACTTGCCTATGCTAATATGAAGCCAACTTGGTCATTTCCATTGTGTTCTCTTGTTTTTTTGACCAAGTTGTGTCTTTGCGCGAAAACGTTGAGTTTTTCGTTTTCAAACCTCAAATTTTTATTTTTGAAAAATTGCCAATGTGTTCATCAAGGGGGAGATTGTGGATATCATGGGATATGCTCATGTTCTTATAATGATGATACAGTTAGCAATGGAGTTGACGGTTTGTCGAAACACTCGTTTTCGGCGAAGTTCAGAAAAATCGGTATGACCGCAATTTAGGAGCGGTACTACCGCAGTGCGGTATGACCGCAAGTTGAGGAGCTATACTACCGCAGCGTGGTATGACCAGATTCTAGTTGGTGATACGTTTTTTCTAGAGCGCATGTTTTTGGAAGTTTCTTCTCTCATGAAAAACGATATGACCACATTTTGTGAGTGGTACTATCGTAGTGCGGTAGTACCGATGTTACATGGCGGTACGATCAATTTTATTTTTTTCTCTTTCCAGCTTGGCGGCGATGTCTGTAGGTTAGGTCATTTTCATGGGTTTCAGCGCATATGTGTTGCATGCTAAATGTTTTGACTAACGTGGGTCAAGTTACGAAGAACTTGTTCCCGGAATCAATTTTTTGGTCTATTGTTGTACAGGAAGCTTAGATATCAACGGCGGACAACGGCGAGGATGATTGGAACTAGGCATGGAGAGCTGTGGTCCATAACGATCGAAGATGCAAGGTGAAGTCAATGGTCTCAAACATGGCGCAAAATGAACAAAGATGACCGAACGGGAAGTTCGATACGACGGATTGCACAAAGCGGCGCGGGAGTCGGTGCAAGTGGAGTGGTTTCAGTGGGAGACGGATGGGAGAGACTTGCCGACATGAAGAGAGTCATTGATCAAACTACACGTGGCGAAGCATGAGATTGCTTCATGAAGATTGGACTCGCTCTTCGGAGAAGGATCGAGAAGGGGTATTTTGGTAATTTCACTAAAATACCGTCTTGATGACTTTTGGCTAAACCGCGGAGCAAGACGGTGCAGAGGTGATTTAGGTCAAGAGAAGATGACGACAGTGCTTTGAGATACATGCGTAAGTGAAACCCGTTTGTGTGTGAACTTAACGGGTGCCCATTTGGAATGTCTCTCTAGAAGCCAGCCTCCACTATAAAAAGGGAGGGTGCTGGCTATGCACCCCCAACCCTTGTACCTAGAAAGCCTAATTTGTGTTTTAGGGATAGGAGGGGGAAGTGGAGAGGTTATGGTTCTTGAGAGTTGGATTGATTGTGTGCTCAAGTGTTGAGCTTTTGCCCTCCATAATGGAGTGGTTGTAAATCATTATCAATCTCAAATCAATCCAAACAACATTCCTTAAGATGAGTCTCCTCTTGTTCTTGCCCTCTCTTTGGTGACTTTTGGATTTTCGATGATTCATTGGTTTGTCTTTGGTTCTTGTGGTGATCTTGCTTACTATGATATATGGGAATGCATCTAAGATCATCTTGATCATCCTTTATCCACGAGCAAACTTTTGAATCAAAGTTTGATTTTGGCCCAGTTTTAGAGTAACCTTCACTCAAACGGAAAAATATCGAAACTTTGGCAATGATCTACACAATCTTTGATTGGAATAGGTTCCTGACATCCTAGAGAATGTATGTTTCAAGTTTCTTGAAGTTTGGAGTTGTGGATCAAAAGTTGTGCCAATATTGGATTTTACTTTCGGGCTGATTTTCCTATTCATCTGGTAATACCGCTACTATTCACTGGTATTACCACTCTGCGGTAATACCGCTACTTTTCACCGGTTTAACTAGCACTATTCATCAGTACTGTTTACAGGCACTGTTCATCTGTGTGTTTTTGCGTTTCTAGTTGTTGTACTTGGGGGTTTGGATTGGATTCAATACAAGTCTTCCGCTATGTTTGTATAATGATCTTCGTAGCTCTCATAGCTCACTACACCATGGCATATTATTAAGGGCAATCAAACTACCGCAGAAAACTGCTTTGCGTAGCAAATTATCTGCCGGCAATAAGTTTTCCCGGCACTTATTGCCCGCCGGAAAGTGTCACGGAAAAACATTCCCGAAGCAGATATGTGAATTCCGGCGAGCTAATCGCCTAGAAAATTGTTTTTCACCGGCAGATTATAGTTTCCCAGCGATTAGTTGTTTCCGCGATTAAAGTTTCCCAGCGATTATATGTATTACCGGCAGTTAAACTGCCCTCGATTGTTTGTTTTCTCCGCAGATTAATCGCCTCAATTGTCCGTTTTCCTGTGCGATTAATCGCCTCAATTGTCCGTTTTTCCCGGCAGTTAACTGCCCTCAATTGTCCGTTTTCCCCGGCAGTTAAATGCCCTCGATTGTCTTTTGCACCATTTAACCATAATTTAGAAAACATATAATTTTGGTAATCATACAACTCAAAAACATGTCATAATTTAGAAAACATATAATTTTGGTATTCATACAACTCAAAAACATGTCATATCAACAATCAAAGACATTTGCAACACGTAGATCAAATTCAGATTTTGCAAAATACATAAACATGAAATATGAAAGTTCTAATAAGCACAACAGTACATCTGCAGTACGTACAGAGTGCATACAATTTCAGAATTCTGAGTATTCAAATATAGCCACGATCTATCCTTGACATGTACAAAACATCCACACAAAAGAAATTGACAATACTAGTCTATCCTTAGCACATGTAAATACTAGTCGACAAGATTGAAGGGTAGTCCAATAGGGTAGCAAACATCACCATGGTAGCTTCATCCTTGACATTGAAAGTCCTTAGCAATGCAAGGATTAAAGAGTAACCATGTAGAGCCACAACCAAGAGTAGTCCAATTTCTCACCAAGTCAACATCCCTACCGAATGAATAATGATGAGTCCGATATCATAGACTATGACAACATACCAAAGTTTTAGTATATCTATGGCTTTGAGCAATCGCATACCTAGTATGGAATATAGAGTTCCAGAACCATGCATTCATTGATAATAATGCATAGATATGCCATAAGCCAATATATTCATAGTATGTCCCCTTCTGTTTGCATCATGTAGTAGTAGCGTCAGTCTGTCCTACAGTTTAGTTGCTTCCACTACATGTTCCAACTAGGAAATGACAATACCTCTCCGATATAGTTGCCTCCAAGTCAACAAACTCACCACCACATATAAAAAGAATGTCCTTTGTATCTATATGCATTATGGCATGAAGACCATTACAGAATTGAAATAAACCCATGTTTACATATCTTAAGCAATGAGTGACTAAAAAACAGAGTCAACATTTACTTGGCAGTATGAAAAATGGCTAGTTTAGGCAAGAAATTTAATAGGACCTAAAAGGCCACATGACATTAATTGAAATCGACATAACGATACAATAGAACTTCTTTTAGGAAAGCTTACAATATAATTTTGTATGCTAATTTGCAGCTAGTCAATAGATACAGAGTGAACCATCCAATAATCTATTAGTAGCCAACACAGTATACTAACCATGAATCGCTTCAATACATTGAGAATGAGAACTAGAATAGAGGTACTTCAATCTCATATTTGGTTAGATACCATACCAGACTTGACACATTTTTCTTTCATTTCATTAAATAGCATCATTGCTTCCCATATATTCCCTCCTTTGACAAGGCCATCAATCAATATGCAGTAGGACTTTATATGCTCGGTTGTCAAACAACATCAGTGCCTACAACTCCTGTGCAAAAAATAATGTACCACAATTTTACAACATGGAGCGGCAAATTATGTTTAGGAAATCAAGAAATGACTTTATGTCAGTTATCTGCTCACTCTAATGATTTTCTGGAGAGATAAGTCTTCAGGTGCTTGATGTCATTAGCATCTTTTACGAATGAAAGGACAATGCAATCAACTCCTTCAGCTATCCCGAATTCGATGTCAGCCCAATCCTACAAGATAACTTAAGCACTCAAGAGCAAGAAATGAGTACTAGGTTCTGATTAACTATATAAGACTATGAAATTAGATAGATATAGATCAATTAAAAATAGCCAGCAATTTTGTCAAAATGATAATTCAATCAATAAAAGTACTTCATGAATTCTGCTACATTCTTAATGAGAGAAAAATGTCGCTTAAAAGGTAACTATAAAAATTAAATGCATGAGCTCCAAGAATAACAAGTATTGCGTTCTAAGTTAACCTTTGCTGACAATGTAGGAAGCCCAAAGTTCCTTTCAACTAATTTTCCATTCCTCCAGAATGACAACTTGGCTCGAGGACCGCCGCCGCCCTCGCTATCGCCTCAGATATCGTCATTGAGTCGTCGCCGCCGCCTCGCTACCACCGCAGACGCAAGGCAGCAGGACGATGCATCGTAAATGGATGAGCTTCATCAGTTCTTTTACTTGTAAATAGCCATTCGGATCCATCCTGCAATATGCACAAAAAGAAGAGAAAATATCATGACTTTGGTGAAAGACAGAGCACACAGGACCAATAAACATATGGTGATCTATGCGGCTTTTGAAATGTTAAGTATCCTTTCTTACGACTCAGATGATTATAGATGGAAATATCAATTGCGCATAGCCCAATCTATTTGATACTGTTATGCTCTGATGTAACTGAAGTTATGAGCACCAAATAATTCGTTGTCACTTCTAGAGAAACAACAAGCCCATCAAAATCTTTCTAATGAACAATGTCTTGTTCGATGTAACACTAGCACAAAATTCAGTCATACTACAGGTCTCTCAGCATTATGCAGGCACATAAATGAGAACAATGCTTAGGATATAATAGGTACGTTTAGTGGAAATAACATTTGAAGTACATGTGCTTTACTCATATGTGCAACATTTAAAGTGGCGGTTTACTAATACATATCTTTGCAAGTAAAATGGGAAAACATGAAAATCACTTATCTTTGCAGGTAGTGCTTACCTCCGTGGCCATCAAAAACACCAAAGAATGCAGTCCCTTTGTCAATATCTAGCAATGCTGGATGGTGCAGAATTGCACATGACATTAAACATGCGCTAGAGAAGGATTTCACAAAAGTATGGTCGAATGCAAGCAACAAGATCGCAGCATTTATATGTCTACGAACAAATACAATGCACTTTATAGTGCAATGTAGCAGCACATATCACTGTGCTAAAGCACTAGCATAAATCAAAAGCATCTCAGTTCCTAGTGTAATATTGATTCATTTCTAAAGTACATTAATAGTTTATGGACAGATTGATAAAGGGGAGCATATGTATCCATGATAACGATGGTTATAAAGCTGAAACTATGACAAATTTCAGTTCATTTGAATTACCAAATGGATATTACAATTGGTTCTCTCTTTTCTGGACAAAAATAAACTCCTGTGCCACTTTTTCATGTGCACATATTGACCATAGGAGCCATCGCAAAGTCACTGCAAAAAAAATACGTAGTATGCAAAAAAAAACCTAGAATATGGGCTCACAAATTAATACCAATTGAAGCAACACAGACACACAAATCAGAAGCATCGGGGTAGGAGGGAGCGAAGTGGTAGCGCGCGACGGGGGAAGGGAAGGAAGGAGGAAGCCGTCACGAGGCAGCAAGCACCGAGGGCGTGGAGGAGGCGAGGGTAGGAGTGGGCAAAAGGGAGCGGGGACGGCGGCACGGAAGAAGGGGAGGAGGCGGCCGACTGCTGCGACGCAGGCGAAGGGGAAGTCGAGGGGGCGGCGGAGGAGGAAGAGGCAGGGGCGGCGGAGGTAGCGGAGAGTGGCGACGGAGGAAGGAGATAGGAGGCGGAGGGGGAAAGAAGCCAGCGGCGGTGCCGATCTGACGAAGGGCGTAGGTGGGTTTGACCCTCCAACGCCGGCGACGAGGACGGCGAAGGGTGGAAGGGGAGGCGTGGGCGGCACGGGCAAAGGGGAGGGGGTAGCGGCGGAGGGGAGGAGGGGAGAGTCGCGAGGGCTGCGCGTGCTTTGGTGGCGCTGGGAGGGGGGCGGCCGAGGTGGAGGGGAGGTGCGGGAAGGACGGGGAGACGCGGGGAGGAGGGCAATGGGGGGAGTGGCGCTGGGAGGAAGGCGCCGTCGGGGAGGCGCGGGGAGAGCGCTGGGAGGAAGGCGGCGTCGGGGAGGCGCGGGGAGAGACGCGGGGAGGCCGTAAAGAGGAGCAGGAGCGGCGAGTAATTTTGGAGGGGATAAGGGTGGAGAGAGGCCGCGCCTATCTCTCCTCCGATTTTCACCTTCGCGCCTATTTTTTTCCCGGCAGATATGAGGTTGTTTCATGCTATTAATTTTTTTGTATCCTGCCTAATGTTTTGCCCGGCAGTTACGTTGACCTAATTGACCTTTTTTAAGGCAGATATATTGTAGCTAACATAAAAATATTACCGGCAGATAAGTTGTTCCAAACAATAATTATTTCCGGCAGATAATGGGACCCTTAATCTCTTTGATATTGCCGGCACATATTTTGCCACTAATCCAATTTTTTCCCGGCAGATTATTGCCCTTAAAACTATGCCATGGTATAGTGGCTATTGAAATGAAAATCATGTTGAAGGTGCTGTGTTTTCTCAAAATGAGCTGGTCTCTTTTAAGGTTATTGTGGTTTCTTAGCTTATTCTGTCTTGTGCTGGTTCTCAGCGTGGATGTTTTGATTAGCATTTTGCTCACTAATACATTGGTAAATTCTTCACGTGGTACACATTGGTAGCTGCAGTTTTTCAACACAGCTCTATTATCCCCGAACACGAGAGCAAGATGGTTACCGAGGAAAAGGCCCAGAGATAAGAGATGGACGACAAGCTATCGGCGCATGTGCTGCATGGTTCTTCACTTGCAGGTTCGAAAAGCGTGATAACTATACGCCGGATCGATCGCTGCCGTGGTCGATCGCTGCAGTAGTCACCGCTCATCCATAAGTCAATTATCATATCCTTCGTATTGCACAGAGGGCTGGATCCCGAGCCTCCGAAGGAATGGCGCGATGTCTGAAGCCAAAATGGCAAGTAAAAAATCTTTGTAAAAACATAGAATTATGGTCTGAGGCCTGGTTCATCGCCAACTCCGCCCATGGTATCGCATGTGGGCACGTGCAGACGCCACCCAGCCTAAGACAGGTACGTGCTCCGATGGGGAATGATCTGACGGATAATGACGTACGACGGTACATGCTAACAACAATCATATGGATTCGATGGGAATGGAATCTCCCGCGTCGCCGGGCCCGCGGCACGTCTCCTGCGTCCGCCCAGCTAAGCGCAGGCAGCGGCGCCTTGCCTTGCCACGGCCAAGAATCCGTAACAAAAAGGAAATCGTACGGTTCGTACCGGTAAAATCGTCAGATTAAAATAGTAAAAGAAACTTTTCATCCTGTGGAGATACGGCCAGGTTTCGAGACGTGTCGTCACGGGGAAAAGAAGGATGCACTGGCTTGACCAACACGATCTGGGGAATCATTATTCAACGTGTGATGTGATCTGGTGTGGAACTTGGTGTCCGGTGCACCGCCACCTACGATCCATTGGGCCGATGACGCTTAACGGTTAAGACAAATGCTTTAACCTTGCTGTGTACTCCAGCGCTGGATGCCGTTCCATTTTTAACAAGGGAATAGCCCCGTTTACATCTGCCTAGCTAGTCTCGTACAGCATCCAAACACTACGCATCAGTATTACAACTTACTAGTAGCGGCAAAAAAAGGTTTGTTATGTATCCAGATCTGAGGTCATTATCAGTGGGTTCTCCACCCCCATATCTGAGATCGTCAAAACATAATTAGCCACAAAAGTTATAGATAAATGAATCTGACTACAAGAGATGGAATATGAATACACAGAGCTCATACAAAATTACAGTTTTGCAGAAGTTATTTACTTTATTTCACTGAAAACAACATTCCCATTTGACAACATTGTGTTGTTCATTAGAATTTGGACAATAATAGATGGTTCTGTTTCTTTTATATATAAAAAAAAGCAAAAACGGCACAGATAACTCGTTAACACAATGCCTCTACCATTAATGGATATGACTGAACTCTAACTCAGTTTAAAAAAATGGGTCATGATAACTGAACTCAGACATCCTACTTTTTTCAGCACAAAGCTAGGTTCAATAGCGGCAGGGTAAAATCAAGAACCTGCAAAATTGGCCCAACAGTTGGGTTTGTCAAAACACTAAGAGCAGACTTAATTAGTAGCACTTACAATCCTAAGAGACCATGTAAGAGCCTACTGGGAGTTATGTAGACAAAGCACGGTCCCCAGACACCTAAGCCTCGAGATTATTCTGCACGTCTCTATGCAATCCAAGAAAGGGCCAAACAATCTCGAGGCAGCTGCCTTCAACACGCAGACATTCTCGTAGAGGTCGTAAGATCCGATGAGAATTCTCTAAAAAAAGATCCTACAAGAACAGCAATAACTGACACTAAGACATACAATGCTCTGGCGAGAGGGCACATCCATAGGCGATACATCTCGCAGAACACTGGATATGACCGAAGAAAGATGACCCATGAAGGAAGGACATACTCAAGTAATGCTAACGGCCTCGCATCAGACAGTATAACTTCTTTCAATCTGAAGGAGAGGTCACGATTGTCTAAACAATCATCATCATCGCTCTGTAAAATCTCGATATCCCATTCGGGAGTTAAGCAATTATTCTTAGCATCATAAAAAACATCACCTGCACAGCAAGCATGTAAGTGGGTTGTACTTGCAGCCAAGAAGAACAGAAGGCATAGCATCCATACTTTTACCTTTAGAAGAGATGCTGGTCAGATAATCTTGTAAGAGTCGACATTCAGAAGAATCTCTTGAGAACCAAGAGGTGATTAACGATGACTTTTGTATGTCATAACATAAGCTAACCCAAAGCAGCAAAAGAGTTGGATCCTTCCAAAAAAAAAGGGAACAACTTTTATACCCACTGACCCCCTTTTTTGTTCAGAAATACATACACAACTGATGAAAAAAAAATAGACGGATGGAACAACTTTTATACCCACTGACCCCCTTTTTTTTTCAAAAATCGGCATAAACGGGACATACATACACAATTGAGGGAAAAAAAATAGCCGGATCTGCAGAGACTGCTAAAATCTAATCTTTTCATGTTCTCCCCCATCGAATCGACTCCAATCCACAATAGGGAAAAAAAGACGGACATGCAGAGACTCAAAAAATCTAATCTTTTGTCCCCTCCCCACCAACAACAATGAGTAATTAGCATTAAATAAAAATCCATCAACCCAAGATCAAAACATAATCTCAGTTAATTATCAATCGCATAATTAACACATTTGATAACATGAAGCATTACAATAACAGTACAACACCACCTCAATACATCAATTGTTACAAGATTAATTTTACAACCAGTTACAATATTAATAACAACAATTAATTAAAACATAATCCACTTCTTGCATTCTTGTAGTAGCAGCCATCCTTACCACCTTGTCCATTGAGCGTCAGTCTATAGAACCATCTCGCGATCCATTTTCCTCGCTCGTTAGAAAAATCAGAAAACGGTTAGCAAGCTAAGTTGAAAGCATTATTCGTAAGCATTAGAATATAGGAGTGGCCGTCAGATTTCCCCAAAGTGCAATAGGAGATACCCGGAACAACCTGATTAGTCGGTCCCTCGACCAAGATACCCAGACCAACCGGAGTTAGTCGGCCCTTGATCGTCAAGATATCCAGACCAACCGAGGTCATTCGGTATCTGTCACTTCCGTGGGTCTCCTCATACGACATTATTAGAATCCAACACCCACTATTTGCAATTATCGTAACCGCAGTATAATCCCACAGTGCACATCCCATTAAACCCCACTCTCAGTCAAAGCATCACTGGGTGTATCCAACCCAACACCCCGACACGGGTAGCACAAATTTCAACACAAAGAGAGCCAAAGCAAAATAACCGCCGACCGCACAAATTCTACATTCTTCCCCTCTGTTCCTCAATGTCACATCCCAGGGGAGCACATGCGCACAGCCAAGTGATAAGGCTCAACCTGCACACAGAGCAGCACAACACATTCATTTCCCCCTTGCTGTTCCTCACTGCCACCTCACCTCACGAGAGCACAGCCGGCCATATCCAGAAACCTCCTCACCCACATCCATTCCCCCTGCACAAGACCCATTTCATCGCATACACAAAGTCTTGCCCAGCTTGCATTCACCAGGGAGCCAGGGAGAAGGGTGAAGACCGGAGAGCAGGGGTGGCGCCGAGACCAGCAGGGGGACCACCACCACCACTGCCGGCAGCCCCATCTCGACCACCACCGGCCACCACTGTCGGCCATCTTCCCCAAAACCGACAAAACCAACAGAGGTAACCCATCCCTTCCCGCTGCCTTATTGCCCATCGGTACCACATCAGGAGCCAATCAAGAGCATGCAACACTAATAGCAAGAACACTAACCACTAGTTATCACTGGGAGCTCATCCATAGCCGTATCTCTCAATTCATCACATCGCAGAGTAATAGGGGGAAGGGAGTAGAGAGAACAGTTAAAGGAAGTAGTACTACCTCAACATAGCAGTGGACCGAGGCGGCCAGCTGCCAGAAGCCGAGCCGGTTGGGTCGGAGCGCACCAGGCCGGGGATCGAGCCGAGGCAGCGCAGCGCCGTGGGGGAGACCAGAGAGAGAGGGAGCGGCACAGGAGCGTGGCGGTGCCATGAAGGCCGAGCCGGTGGTGGGGGTGAACTGGGGAGGTGGAGCCGCGGGCAACTGCGGATGGGAGGAGCGGCCCTGGACCAGCATACTGGGCTGGGGCTGAGCCAAAGGAGGTGCGCACGGCCGACGCCAGGCCATCCGGCCGCACCGGGAGCAAAAGGGGGCGGCAGCAGGAAAGCGCTACAGGGGAGGTGGTGGCCGCATTGCAGGGAACCGGAGCGGGGAGCGGGCCGGTGGAGCTGGAGGTGGCGTAGGGAGCCGAGCTGGAGAGAGGCGACGCCAGGAGGAGGAGGCGGCACCGTGGGAGAATGGAGAGGAAGAGGGAGTTGGGGAGGAAGAAGATGAGATAGAAGATGATATAGGAATGGGGAAGCATCCTGTAGTGTCGGCCGATTTAGGGGGATGAGGAGAGAGAGTGATTAAGGGTTAGGTGGGATTAGGGTTAGGAAATTAGGTTTAGGATATTTAAGTATAGGAAAATTTTAGGTAAAATGTATAAATTCTAATAAGTTGTGTTAAGGAATGTTTGTAACAATAGAATTTATCAATAAAAATTATAAGTGTTAGTGTTGTATACATACTCGACTAAACAGGTGTAAGTAGGTCGTATAAAGATAAGTAGTGTTAAATCAGTCCGGTACGTAATAAAATAAAATATATAAAGTGTCGTAAAACATGTTAATAAAGAGGGAGTGTGTGCATAACAAACCTGTAATTACTGAGCAAATAATCTGGTAAGTAGAATATGTTAATCGTGTTAAGTTAATTAAGTTAAAGCCCCCGAGTTTAATTTGAGAAGAATGGATTGGTATACATACCCGGAGAAAACCCTATAAGCATAATTCCATGCAAAAGCGTGTAGTAGCCCATTTCACACGATTAGAACGCTGGTTCGGAATTTTCGACCCTAGAGCAAGTAGACTGCAGAATGACCACACGTGGGGAGTGCTAACTTAGCAAGGAACCCGAAAATATTATTAAATTTAAGTATGCTAACAAAATGGAATCAACTAGCTTATGTATGCTTACTATCACTCAAAATCAACTAAGTAATTATTTATATATTATTCGTCCTGCTGCATTGCTACAAAGGACGAACTAGCGCAGACCGGAGTAGCTGATCAATACCTCATCGACGCCGATCCTTTCTACGACTACGAAGGCAAGCTATTCTCTTGAACACAAATATAGTTATATTAAATGTAAAACGTATATTGCTCTATCATATATGTATTGCATCAAAACTATTTCTCAAAATTAAATCGGATTAAGATGAAACTGAGAAGATAAGAAAAGAGATGAAAGAGATGAAGAAATGAGAATTACTAAGTTGGTAAAGGAGGCCCAGGCAGGGGAGCGACGACGAAGATGATGATGAGGTAAGAGGTGGGGCCCCTTTACATATGGTTAAAATATAAGGAACAACAAAACTCTTACTCAGTAAGAGACCATAAATTTAGTACAAACCATTTTTCTGTTTCGACGGGTAAAAAATGCTACCTTGTTACGTAATTATGTTTTCCACAATGGGTTACATTGGAGTATTGGGCACGGAAGAGAGCCGCCCCAAGGTGGAGTGTTGGGCACGGATGAGATCCGCCCCAACCAACATTACTGGAACTCGGTGTATAACGAGGTCGGCACCGTGACTAAATCAGTACCGACGAAAGTAATAGGTGGAGACCTAATCACGTAACCTGGAAAACGTTCTACATTCTGAACTCGAAATCGCATCAAAGGAAATGTGGTGGACCTAGCTTAGAGAGAGTTCATAGTAGCTATGGGTAAAGTGATACAAGTCTGCGCAGTGCTATATCAAATCATGAATTCATGCCAGTCTCCTGGATTAGAGTCTACGGGAACCGCTAGGGGTCAATCTTCTATCCGAGTGACAAGTAGTGTTTTCATAATTAAAATGTGTCACCTAATGTTTTAATGAGTTATTTTCATAAAATAGATGATATAGAAAATATAATAACAAACAAAGATAAGTCATACATTTCATCTTTGGCTATTAATGTTTGTTGAGTACTATTGTACTCAACCTTGTTAGTATTCTCCTTTGACGAAGGACTTGCAGGTACCAATGCAACCGCAGGAGGAGAAGGCACCAACCACGAGGACCAGGGCGAGATGGACACCATATTTGACGTGTGGGACGAATAGGCGGCCAGTGCTTCAAGGTAGGCGAGAGAAGCGGAGAAGTTCCCTTTTGTATTTGTATAATATTTGTATTAAGAACCATAGCTTTACGTGGCTATTACTGTAATAAAGATGTACAGTTTCTATCTTATTGTTCTGCTACGTAACTCTGGTAAAGGCTTACCATTCGTATGTCTAAGTGTGATTACCCCTGGGGTAATCACGCGGGGCGTCACAACTACCTAGGCACACAAGCAAATCGACCAATCCAGCAGACGCAGAAACAATTGTAGAGCGGATATCGCTGGGAAAGAGATGGGCATCGGGACGGACCTGCGCCTTGTCAACAGGGCGTAGAGCGAGCCTGGAGACCAGTAGCAACGTATCGTAGACGAAGGCGTGGCTGATGCACTCGGAGCGGAGGAAGCGCGAGAGGGCTCAACCGTCGGCGGTGAGGCCGGCGAGCGCCAGACCTACGTGGTCGGCCACACGGAAGACCTTGTGGTGGTGCGAGGAGAGCTCAAAGGCGAGGAGAGGAGGGGGGAGCGGTGAGGAGACGGACGTCGTGGGAGGTGAGGGAGGGGAACGAGAGGAGTGGAAGGGAGAACGCGTGTGTCAGAAGAGGCCGTGCGTGGGAGCGCTCTGCCAGGAAGGATCAGACGGCGGATAAGGAAGCATGAAGAACATCGCATGACCCAGAACGTGAAGGCAGCGTAGGCAAGCGAAACACAAAAAGAATCGGACGGCCGTGAAGCAAACCAGAGCGGAATCGGATGGCACAAGGAATAGCGGGCGACGTGGCGTGCCTCTCCTCGCGTCAAACTTCCCTCCGTTTGTACTGAAGGATCTTATGCACATGTGAGTGCATAACTGCATATCACAGCCACCTTTTTCTTTTGCTGTTGAGCGACAAGTACCCTACCATTTTTGATATGTTTACTATGCATCAATATTTCGACCTGCTGATAGATAGGTCAGGTCCACAGTAACAAAGGCCATGGCTTCACATATTTCAAAGTTTTTTTTTTGTTGTTTAACCTATTTTTAAAAATATTTTAAAGATAATATCTCGCTAACTTTATTTTCAATTTTGGTCCATTTGTTCATGTCGTGACCAAACTATGTTGTCACGTCACCGACCGCGGCGTGGTCAAACCTACCTCGATAGCCATCCGAGCCAATACGCGTTAGTTTTTTGACTAAGTCATGTCACGCCAAAAGGAGTGACGTGATAATACTTATTTGCCACGTGACAACGTTCTTTTGTCACGAAGAATTAAAAATAAAGTTAAGGAGAGATTAACTTTAAAATATTTTTTTAAAATTAAGTAATAAAAAAGTTGAACTTCAAAAGGCGCAATGAACAAACGAAAGAGAGAGAATTGCGCTGCAACTGCACCAACCTTTTCAGATTTTGCAACTTCCTGTTTTTGCGCTACCGTAAAGAGAGAGAGAGAGAGTCATATATATATATATATATATATATATATATATATATATATATAATGGGATTTTGAGAAAAAAAAAAAGGGGGAAAGTGCAACTGTTCAAGTATCACCATTACATCTTTTTTTATATATAAAAAAACTAGCCTACCCCCACGCACTCATCGGCTCCTAAAAAAACGAAAAGAAAAAAACGAAAAGAAAAGGGATCCCCACCATTTCTCCCCAAATGTAGCGGCCCGAAAACCAAATCCCCCCAAACCGAGACAGCGAAACGAATCAAAACCATCTCGAGGAAACGGAAACGATAAGCCCTCCAAATCCAAGCCCCCACCCAATCCCCCCCAGATCCAGCGAGCAGCCGCATTGCCGCAGATCGAGATGGCGCCGCAGCTGACCGGCGCGCCCGGCTCGGCGGCGGCGGCGGGCGGCGCGGCTGTCGTCAAGCCGCAGTTCCACCACTACCACCACCACCGCCTCGCCCTGCGCCACCACCACCCCTCGCCGACGTCGCTCCTCTCCAAGCTCGCCTTCTGGTCCGTCTGCTCCCTCTCGCTCCTCTTCGCCTTCCTCCTCCTCTCCCCCTCCACTGCCCCCACCCCGCGCGCCTCCCCCGACTCACCGCGCCGCTCCCTCCACAACTCCCCCTCCACCGCCACCTGGGGCGGCGCCGCCTGGGAGAAGAAGGTGCGGGCCTCCGCGCGCGTCAGGCGGGCCAACGGGCGCGGCCTCTCTGTCCTCGTCACCGGCGCCGCGGGCTTCGTCGGCTGCCACGCGGCCGCCGCGCTGCGCCGCCGCGGCGACGGCGTGCTCGGGCTCGACAACTTCAACGCCTACTACGACCCCGCCCTAAAGCGCGGCCGCTCCGCGCTCCTCGCGCGATCGGGCGTCTACGTCGTCGACGGCGACATCGCGGACGCGGAGCTCCTCGCCAAGCTGTTCGACGTCGTGCCGTTCACGCACGTCCTCCACCTCGCCGCGCAGGCAGGCGTGCGGCACGCGCTCGTTGACCCGATGTCCTACGTCCGCGCCAACGTCGCCGGTCTCGTCGCGCTGCTCGAGGCAGCGCGTGCGGCGGACCCGCAGCCGGCGATCGTCTGGGCATCGTCGTCTTCTGTGTACGGGCTCAACTCCCATGTACCTTTCTCCGAGCATGACAGGACGGACCGACCCGCGTCTCTGTATGCAGCGACCAAGAAGGCTGGTGAGGAGATCGCTCATGTCTACAACCACATCTATGGGCTCTCGCTCACCGCGCTCCGATTTTTTACTGTGTACGGGCCGTGGGGGCGCCCTGACATGGCGTACTTCTTCTTCACCCGGGACATTCTTGCTGGTCGGCCAATCACAGTGTATGAGAGTGCGGGTGGAGGCACACACCAGACCACCATTTCCCGGGATTTCACCTATATTGATGACATTGTGAAGGGGTGTGTTGCGGCATTGGATACAGCTGGGCGGAGCACGGGAAGCGGAGGCAAGAAGCGAGGGCCAGCGCCATTCAGGACATACAATTTGGGGAACACTTCTCCTGTGCCGGTGACACAGCTGGTGGATTTGCTGGAGAAGTTGCTCAAGGTGAAGGCGGTGAGGAGGGTTGTCAAGATGCCAAGGAACGGGGATGTGCCATACACTCATGCTAACATCAGCCTTGCACAGCGGGAGCTTGGGTACCAGCCGTCCACTGATCTCCAAACAGGGCTCAAGAAGTTTGTGCGGTGGTATCTTGAGTACTATATGCCTGAGCTGTCTGAAAAGCAGAAGCCGCATGGTAGTAGTAATGGCAAGGGTTCACGTGGTCGGAATGGCAGCACGAGCAGCGCAAGATGACTGGCTATTCAGCTTCGTCGTGGCCCTCTTCTGACGGTGTATCAGAGTTATAGTTCCAGTGCTTAATTCATCAGATTTGAGAGGTTCATTTTGCTCAGCACATTCTCCAGGTGAAACGAAACAATCATTAAGTATAGCTAGTATTGAAAAACTGTTGCTTCTGTTTGCATCCCCATAGCTGAGCATTCACGTCCCAGTTCCATTAGCTGGTTCTTAGGATGACATTGTTAGGATGATTTTTCAATGGTTTTGGGGGCAGGCCGTGTGTTGCAAAACTGATAGATTCTTTAGTAACATTTTGTACCACGGGAGAGAAGGAAGTACATCATGACTGTTCCTTTTGTTCAATTGAAGTAGCTCTGATCAACATTCAGTTTCTATCTGTACCTTATGTTACTGCTATGCATGTTCTTTTCTGTATGGTGATGCATACTCTGAGCAGCTCTGGTATAAAACATGTTTTTGCCATGATGTGATGAAGTACATTATCATGTTGTGCAATTATAAGACATTATGTTATTGAATTAGATCGACTTGTTTTTGTCTGGCTTTATCAGTCTTACCCCAATGTATTTATTTTTGGTTAGTCGTTAGTTTGTGATTTTCATTGCAAGAGTGATGTAAGCTTTTGTGAGGCGGGTTAGAAATACTTCTTGTTTATTGCTTGGTCAGCGATCACGGGTATACCTGATTACCTGATATTATCGCAATTGCAAGGTTAATTCTCAAGTGATAGAATTGTCTGATTGGGCTTTCTTATTATAAACTAGATCGATCAAATGAAACGATACTTATGTTTTTGATATGTGGATGGGTTGAATGCAATAGTATGGGAATTGTCAATTGTCTAGTAAACAGAAACGAAAATTCAGACAAATGGAAGGTGTATGCCAGTGGGAATGGGAACTTATGTGATTATTATTCTTTGATTATAGTAGCAATTCAGACTTTCTGTCAGGTTTTGTACTGAACTATTGAATTGTTCACCATTGAGTGCTGGTGCTACAGATTTTCTGATTCATATTGTTAGACATGGATTCTAGCAGGATGAGATTGAGCTTTTGAGATCCTTCACCAGTAGTCTAGTGCCATTATGTAATGGTACATTGTAACAGCAATTTGCTAGAGACCATATAACCGAAAAATCAAGTAATGTCACAGATCAATCGCTCGGGGAAGCACAAATTGGAGTCACACGAGAAAATGTTGATTTTTCAATCTGATGGTTTAGTGCGCCTGCAGTTGCTGGTGTGGTGGTTAAGCAACTTTGATTGACCCATTTTTATACTGGTTATGGCATTGTGAACGTTGCTGATAATTTTACGATTTCATGATTGTGATTGTTTTGTAATTGTATGCTTCAGCTTGCGTTGATCTTCAGTTAAACAGACGCCGCCATCTTTCAGACACATTCTATTCAGCATCTTAATTCTTTTAAGTCAATGCATTCAGGTATGTTTAATATATTCGAGTTTGCTTCATGCTGCTGGAACGAGGTAGTGCGTGTATTAGCAGCTGCATGTGAGCAGGTCTAAACATCGTGCCCAATAGGCCAATATGCAGTTCCATCTTGAATTAAGTTTTTTGAAGGATAGTTCCATGAATCTTGAATAGTTGACCACCAGAATAGACTAGACTGCTTGCTATACTCTTGCTTGTGCATCCTTCCTTCCTAATGTGTTCTGTCCATGTGCATCCTTCTTTCCGGGACTTTTCATTGACATGTGCTCTCTCTCTCTCTCTCTCTCTCTCTCTGATCGCCGAAGGATTCTTAACCTTCAAATGGCAGAACGGCGTTCATCGAAGGTTTCGCGTCATTCTAACTAGAGTTAGCAGTTAAAGCAGAAGACTGTTCCTGAGACTGTCAGTTGCAGCTCATGTTACAGATTTTCCTGCTTAAATGTTCGTTCTATGCATCATGCACATGTAGCAATGAGCTAGAATTTATCATGTACGTATTCATGAGCACGATGCCGTCCAGACATGAAAAAATAAGTTCATGTTGTTCTTTGAGCTCCATTGCTCATGGTCCTCCTCCTTCCCCACCGGGATTGGGCCTCCCAAACAAGGCTTAAGAGTAGAAATGAACTGGGCTAGTTTTTTGTCTCATGGTTCGGGATTATAGGTAGCAGCATACTTGTGTGAGCCCCATTCAAGCTTGTTTTTCTGTAGTAGCAGTACTTAAAACACCTTATGGGATCGTTCGTGCATGCACATTTAGCACATATTATTTATGTTCCCTCATGAGAGGCTCATATGTCCGTCTACTAACGACCTTTTGTTGCAGATTTGATGCATGATTCCATCGGATATATACGGAAGCTGTGTTGGTCTCTAGTTAAGAGTACTCGTTTACTGAACAAGCGTCATCGATCGTCGGCCAAAAATAGTTTGTAAATAAATGGTTTTGCTTGTTGAAATTCTTGATTGGGTCCTACTGAATCACTGGCAGACGCCATGCCATCAGACATATATGGCCATACGACAGCTTCGTGCTACAGTTCCCAACAACCTCACTGAATAAGCAGCAGTTGGAGTTGGAGACGTTCGTGCACGGCGTGCCGTAAATAGTCCTCTCGGCCGACCCAGGAATTCATTTTAGGTTGGATGACATGGACCAATTGAATTACCTAATAGCGACCCAATATATGCACAATCCATATATTGCAATCACAAATAACAAGATCATATGACACTAAATGGAACCAACAATTTGCCACTAATTTATTGAACATGCTAGTTTGACACAAAATAGATGAATTAGCGAGTGTTATGTTTTTTTTTGCGAGGAGTGTTATGATTAATTGATCATAAATCAACCAATGAACCAACTACAAATCACAATCTATTCCATTTTCAACCAAATTTTCATAATTCCCCTTGCTTCTTGGTTACTTTTGGCCCCTGGTCGCCCGCCTCGGGCCTCGGCTTGCCTCGGTGATGACTATGATATGGCACGTGCGATGTCCCTCTTCGCTGGCTTGCCGCCGTGCACCACCCTCGTGTCCTCGATCCTCTCGCTTCTTGCTAGTTCATCGATGTCGTGCGCTGCCTCACCCTACCTCCACTCGAGACGTCGCCACTCACTAGGTCCAGGCGATGGAGGCGAATCGCCCAAGGGACAAAGGAGAACGAGTGACCTTCGGCTGGAATTGAGATGGGGACGCAACAAGTGGGGAATGACCTTTTAACCGGTGGCAATTGGTGGGTAATTTTCTTCAACTTTTAGTGGCAAAGTGGTATACCCCGCCCCAATAAGCTGAAAAAGCATGCATACCCAGATGCAGCTTTCACATGAACTTTTGTTGTGGCTTTCACACGGGCTTTGTTGCGGTTTAAATGATAAGTTGCTACGAAGTTGGTCTGTTTCGGGGGCTTCTGGCTTTTCCAAAGCCGAAGCTAGCTTTAAGCCCCCCAAGAGGGCCTTACATAATACAAAGAGTATTATGGGAGAGAGAGTGTGTGTTCAAGCGGTGAAGACTGTGGTTGGGCTAGTGGGCCTCCTCACTTGTTGGAAATTCTCTCGTAGACACACACTACACGGGAGGCGCAAAAAAACAATTGAGCTTGCAAGACAATTTTTGTGTTGCTCAAAATCTCAGCTTTTCTAGGTTTCTTTCTTTCGCTTTTATACTATCAAACAAAGAGTAACTAAAGGTAGAGCAATTCATGCGCCACTACCCCTTGACCTCCTAATGCAAATATCAATGCGCAAAATGTTTTGTAGACCTTATAGGCGATGGAAAATGTCACTATTTTTTAACTAGAGGTCTTACCATCATCTTTTGCCCTTAAGTTAAATTATGATGTGCCACAAGTCTGGGATTTTTTACGCTTTACAACAAGACTTTTCACTAACTTGTGGAGAAAAACGCCAGACAAGAAACATAGCACGCCACATCAATTTCGTTTGGTTTCTTACAAGGGATGTTGTCTTTAACAACTTGTTGTAATTAAGTGCACACTACTACAGAAAAGCTTATCATGAACAGTTCGTAACAGTCATCACAGACGGTTTTTCAACCGTCTGTGATAACCGCCTTCAGACGGTTGAAAAACCGTCTGTGATAACTCTTATCACGCATTTGTTCCAACTACGAATCGTCTGTGATAAGTATTTAGACCTAATTAATTTTTATCGTATTTTCAGCTAGCCTCAGGAATTGCTAGCCATGCCCTCTAAAAACTAGCAAGCAGAAATATGTCACAGATAATTGTTGACAACTCAAAGTGATCATTTAACTCAAAATCAATTACAAAAGAATGTTTCAAGTATATATTGTCGCTAGAGTTACAAATTGAATTACAACCACCCAAGTGAATTACAATATTGAATCAATTGTTTCGAGGTCGTTCATCGGTGTCGACGGCGTGAAACTCTCCTATGGTGTTAACTATGTCCGCTTTGATGAAGCCACGAGCTCCTCGAATGTGCATGACATGGTCCATCTCGAGTGCATTTAACTCTATGTTCAAGCCACTGCCAAAGCTAGCGAGTAAAGTAGTAAGCATATATATTTAAATTTATAATTAAGAGATAATTATTACGAGATTGACAAACCTAGGGATCGTAAGGCCCTAGAAGCAATCAATAGTCGCATATGATGGCATACGAGAATGCGATAGGTGATCTCGTTTTCTTTGGCACAGATCAAAAATAGAATTACATATATATGTACATCGATTAGAGCGCAATATTACGGAGTATGATATATGATTATTCTGTTGTAGCGCGTGCAAAAATCATCGTGATCCATCGTGAGTCGCTGTGGCGCTGTTCCCTTGTATAAACCTCCCTCGAACATAGCCGATGAACGCCCTACATGATTCAAAAAAGTTATCCTCGTCCATTTCAAACGAAGGAAGACTACAATAGAGTTATGTGCGAAGGAAATGAACATACCTGTCGAGTATTTCTTTAAGAAGGGTGAAGTCATTATTTTTGTTGAGTAGAGAATCAAGGTACAATACCATGTTCCTCTTTGGCATAAAAATTAGAAGAATCCATTGGAACCTACTGGTGTATGTCGCTATAGTCATAAACCGATGTTGAAACGTAATTTGTATAGCAAATATTGAAGCACTTACTTCTGGTTGTAGGACACCATTATGTAGTCCTTGTCGTTCAGAGCAAACAATCCCATTTTTATGTAATTCTCGACGTAGGATGCGTCTTGGTTGATTGTTTGCTCAGAGACCACGCGTGGGTCGAGGAAACCCACCGGTTCTTTGATTCGACGGGCACATTTCATAATGTATCTGCACATAAGCAATGAGTTATGATATTTATTGGTATTACGTGAGTGTAGAAATTGATTGTACACACTTACGATTATCCAAATCGTAGAAGTGAGGCGCCGAGGCGCTTAGGTTGTATAGGTCAAATAAGTCTTCGAAGCCCACGACGAAGTGGCCAGGCTCGTGGAGAAAATGCTCCCTCCCGTATCTGACGGTGATTCCAGTATGACCCCCTTCTCTCGGGTCTTGTGTAAGTACCAATCATGCAAAACTTGACAAGCTACTCCTGAGCTCTTTATTTCTGCGCCGGAGACCAACGGACTTCCGAGTGAGTATTTCACGAGTTTGGGAGGTACCTTAATGTTCTTCGATTTCGATTTCTCCTTAACGAGGCGGCTGAGGGACGTCTTCCTGTGAGACGCCTCAGGGACCGATATGGTGACATGCTTTTCTTGTCCCTTCGCTGTCTTTTGACGGGAAGCGATGTGGCGGCCTTCTGAAGCTTTGGTTGAGGCGGACTCATCGAGGGTCCTATTGGAGAGGCAGGGTCCTGTCGATATCGCGTCACTGAAGGGTCCAGTGCGATGTCCTTCTTGTGCCACTGGATAAAAGTGTGCGCGGTATCCCTTAGTGTTCTGATTTCTTCGTTCGGGGGAATCTCCAGTGGGATGGCCATGAAATTATCATGTACCATGTCCACTGCACTGTGTAACCTGCGCCACCGGGCACCGCGGTCTTCTGCTCGCTTCTTCCTGGTATGGATACACCATACCCCGCCCAGCCTCAATAGGAATCGACCCAACCATCCTCACTTGGTGCTTGCAGGGCGTCGGCTCCTACAAAATGATACACAATTAGCTAAGACGTCCTATAGGTCTATCTTTGGAGCATTCCAGATATGTACATTACCTCGATGTCGTCGATCGGTAATTGCACGTCGCCATGTCCAGAATTATGTGTGGACGCGATGCTACTCCGATGTCGAGGAGGACTTGCTCCCAAATTAACAGGGGTGGCTTGCGCCTGCATGAGTTGATTTACTTGGTTCTGCAAGTTTGTTATTTGTTCTTGAAATTTGCCAATAATCACATGTTCCAACCGAACGTCGTCCGTGGTCCTCCTGGATATCTTCCTACTCCTATATGTGTCGGAGTTGTGTGGGAATCCATCCTCCAAGGTACGTAAACCCCAACGCCTGGTGTGCGACCAAGGTGCTCTTTGTTTCCCAGAGCCGTAGATAGTACATCCTTCTCCCTGTCTACTTCGAAGGAACCTTGGGAAGATGCGGAAGTCAATGCTTCCTGCAAGAGGACATCATGTTATTGTAGACACCATGAAGTTATGGACTTATTAACAATTAAGTGGTACGAAGAATTTACGAGCGTTGAGATACCGCCTCGTCTGGGGTTTGTGAAAGAGATCTTGCCAAGACGTGGTGATGCCCTCGCTCTTAACTGTGCTCGAGCGCCGCTCGTCGAGATCTCAAAGAAACGGTCGTGGCAATGGTCTCGCCCTCCGCCGCAATCGCTGCGTGCTTTTACCTGCGTCCAGTGGTGTCGAGTCCGCGGGGTGAGTGTTTTGTGCTGGATAGCTCGTGTGCCGACTTTACTCCACGAAATTCGCCGCCGTCTTCATTTGCACGGCGTCCCATGTATGCCGCGACAAAATTGATATGTCGTGAAGGGCGTCCACCGTGTTCACGTCATCGCGTAATGTCGGCTCTTGAAGGTCCTCCACGCGTGGGACATCGCCGCAATGCAGATCAGACGCCACCACTGAGAAGAAGAAGTCTCGCCGCCGCCGCTGGCCGGTCGACGGCCGCCAACAGCAGCGGCGAGGAGGAAGGGAGGAGGAGAGGGGGGCCTGTTTGGCGGCGGCGAGGAGGAATGATTGACAAGGAGTTAGATGCTAGACACAAATGGATTTTTCCATGAAGTCTAGACTCACGTTAGAATTTCTTCAAAATTCATTGGAATCCTAGGAGCTCGTTCCTTCGGCCATGGTTATATATATAGGAAGATTTTATCACAAGATTCAACTCCTTAAAAGGTGCTTTAGAGAAAATCCTTACATTCCAAACAATGATAAAGCAGAAGCCTCCATCATTCGTACAAGTTTTATCCAACAGCTCAGCACTCGGGTCACTGCATGTCACAGCGTCGAGTTTGCATCTCGTGCTTCGTATCTCCTATTATGAACAATCACTTAGGCGCAAGCGTTGGGAAGATGTTACACTCTAACACCCTTTTTTATGTGCGGTAATCTCCGAATCGAATCAAAGTTGCGATATACGATACGAGCGTGCACGATATCAATAACGAAGTAGATGAATCCGTTAGATAACCTAATAACAATGACGAAATAATCACGACGAGAGATAAAGATTTGGTGAAGACGACCGCAAATTCCTTAAGCACGATATCAAAAAAGTACAAGGGATTGTCGCTCTCTCACAACTCTCTCGAACCTTTTAGGATAATCTTTGCTTTATACAAGAATCTGGTGTTAAAGAATAACCTAACCTCTAATTCTCTTATGTATCTGTTGCTTTGGATGAGTTGGTTTGGTGCTTGTATTCTCCATGATCACCTCTTATGGTTTTATATAGTGCAGCTTAGTTCTCATCTAAAAAGAAGTAGAAATCATAATCCTAATAGAATTAGGATATGAATCCTTGTAGAACACATCTCCAAGTCCTAGTATGTTATAATATGAGTCACACATACTCAACAATCTTCATCTTGACTTCTATCCGTTGAAGTCACCGTGCTCCTCCAAGAATTCGCTCCAAGTCGACTCCACCCTTTTTTTTCCTCACACCTTTGGGAGTGCTCCCACCACAGGGGCTCATGCATATCAACACAATGTGTATGTCGGTGTCTAGGCTAGCATACTTGGATCCTCCACCTGAGAACTCATTTGTTGTGTAGTTTGGTTAACCACACCTCCTATCCCTATAACCCTTCATGTCATAGGTTTGTACCGCCTCCGAGCTCTACCTGCTCGTCAATACCGCGTGATTAGTCCCACAACGTCTTCTTTCTTCCAACAGCTCACACCTTCGCCTTCGTGCCTGCTAGATTTTGCGATCGTCTTTGCAGTTCCGCACGTAACTGCAAATGGGATCTGAGTACCTACCGCTGACGACACGATTTCCTTGTCCTTATCAGGATTTTGTTAGACTTCTCATTGGTTGCTCTTTCCTAATTTTCAAAAAAATGGAAAAAAAAATGGAAAAACAAAAATAGCGAAGTCAATTTGGCGCTAATTTTTGGAGGAGCACGATAACTTCAACGGATAGGAGTAACTCATATCCTAACTACTAGGACTTGAAGATTTGTTCTATAAAGATTCATACCCTAATTCTATTAAGATTAGGATTCATACTTTCTTTTGGAGGAGAACTAAAGGGCACTATATAAAGCCACGAGGGTGATCATGGAGAACACAATCCACAAACCAATTCATCCAAAATAAGAGGCATCCGAGAGGATTAGAGACTATATTATTTTTTAGCAGTAGATTCTTGTATAGGACAAGGATCCGAGTGTCCTCAAAGGTTCGAAAAGGTTGCAGAGAGCGACAATCACTTGTACTCTTTTGATATTGTGCTTAAGGAATTTACGTCCGGTTTCATCAAATCTTTCTCTCCCGTCAATATTATTAGGTTCTCTCTACGGGATTCATCTACTTCATTCTTGACATCCTTCTTCTTATGGAAGATCTCGCGCACGGCACCTGGCGTGGAGACGACGACGGTGAGGACCGTGCCAAGGCGGAGCGACATGACGGGGCCGTATCGATCGGCAAGGCGTGAGAGGGAGCGATGCTGCTAGTCGCCCTTGCCAAGGGCAAGGAGGTCGCCGATGAGAGGTTTCGGCGGCCAAGGGCCAGGAGGAAGACGGCGGCGGGCGTCGGCAAGCAACTGGAAGATGTAGAAGGAGAAGAGGACGAGCAAAAACCTACAGGGAAGAAGGCCATTGCACTGAAAACTACTGGATATGATATGAGCAGCACGATTGCTTATTTATTTTCGAAGTTTTGCTTTATTAATTAATGCAGTTGCTTTTTGGTGCACTTATTTGTCAATCATGTACTCATAGTATTTGCTCGACGAAAACCTTGACCAAGAAATATATCTTTTGAATATTTAGATGTGCTCATATAAAAAATGATACGATTGTCTCCAACAATGTATTATAATATCATAGTTTTGATAGGTTTAATAATTAGGAGTCATATATTTGTAAGACGACTGAAATTTTCAGAAGCATAAGTCATATTTTTTATCCATTAGATAAACATATAATCATATGGCATATCAATCTCCATATAAATCCAAATGTCACAAAAATTAACTAGACTTTAAAAAATTAGGCAACTACGCAACCGTTATAAACACATTAGAGTTAATGTTGTGTTTTGTAGACCTGGAAAATGTCACTATTTTTTAACTAGAGGTCTTACCATCATCTTTTGCCCTTATGTTAAATTATGATGTGCCACAAGTCTGGGATTTTTTACGCTTTACAACAAGACTTTTCGCCGAACTTGTGGAGAGAAAAACGCCAGACAAGAAACATAGCACGCCACATCAATTTCGTTTGGTTTCATACAAGGGATGTTGTCTTTGACAACTTGTTGTAATTAAGTGCATCTGCTCGAGATATTTCCTTCATTTCATTTCTAGTTTCTTTTCATTCTCTTTCAACGTAGGAAAATGCTTCGCATTTGGTCTTTTTCAACACGATGCTCGTACGATTTCCAACTCATGTGATTTGAGCCAGGTTAGGTGGGCCCCACTGTATCCACGGACTTCGAGTTGGGGTGGTGATGGGGACCGTTCCTTACAAGTACCCGCAGACGGTCCGAATCTCGCACCTTTCTTGGGACTCAGCGGGATCTCGGCGTCATCGACCTCCGTGATCGTCATGCGGCCGAGAAAATTTGAGATTACTCGCCTTCTCGCTGCGTACCACCTTGATCGGAGATCCAGACGCATTTGGCGGCGTCGGCGACGGCGAAAGACAGTGCCTCTGCCATCTCGCTTACTTGCTATCTATATAAGTTACGTATGCAATGATTACATAAACAAATAGAAGTTACCCATTGAACCTAAATATATGATACATAGTAAATAAAATATATGAAATTGCACAAAAAAACTGCAAAGGAGAAGGAAATATTGCAAACCGTGCAGTTTTAACATATAGCTGAAATATTGCATGATTTTGAGTGCTCTCAGCAGGCGAGTTGCAAAAGAATCAACGTTTGCCATCTCAGCCATGTTTTGTAGTAGTGCCATACCATAAAGAAACAAAGAGAAGTAATAATCACCCCACCCTGACAATTTCTGGAATAAATCATTACACCAAAACCGATCAAAACAGAATGAGGTAAATGGTATGTTAACCATCAAGGGATGGCAATGAATAGATTATGTCTTATTACCAATCTAGTGGGTTGTGTGGGCGTGTTTGCTTCGTAGGTTATATGGATGAGGTACAGGAGGGCATGGCCTCTTCCTGTGTGCGGGAGCCGTCTTGACGGAAAGATAACAGGAGCCGTCATGATATTTTGTCATAGTTTTAATTATGTGGCTGCTTATTATTTGGAACTAACCACACAAGATTTATGCAACATGTGTGCAGGTGTGATAACATGGACATTGCAATACATTATAGTACAATATTGAGGGATTGCATACGCCACCAAGTTGTTGCACGGTATAACTATGATTTACAATGTTCTATTATAAAAAAAAGTGCAATGTCTCTATGGATGTTTTTATCAAATAGCAACTAATTTTCATGTAGCCAAACATTGAAAGTTGTGCATAATTAATGTATCATTTTCACCCTTTTTATCACAAACATAAAAAAAGTGCAATGTCCCTATGGATTTAACTCAAAACTGCTATCATCTTCCAACTATATGTGCTAAAGTTCAGTTTGTGCTTTTAGCAGTCAGAAATGTAACTCGATGGTAGTATCATGGTGCTTGAATTTGCATTTATTGAATACCTTCATAGCTAGCTGCTATTGAGTTTCTTTAACTTGTCATGTTCACATGACCAGGAACAAAGTAAGGCTATACAAGTAGAGGCTTTTTGTGTTTTCAAGGTACAATACTACAATATCAAGTCCCTATCTTTCAGCACATACTCATAGGGGAATAATAAGGATTCCTCTAGCCAATTTGCAATTCATTTTTAACACTAACAGATCCATCAATTAATATCGAGATCGAAGCATGCACAAATATGTAATCACAAGTAGCACAAAAACTTCCAGACCATGAAGAATCCACCAAGGAATTCTCTCACCGGGTGGTCGGCAGGGGCGGGGGCGGCACCGAGGCACACCCTCGGCTCTCACGACAGAGAAGGGGGGAAGCGCGCACAGGCATTGGGGCGGCGCGGAGAAACTCACCGGTGGTCGGCGGCGGGCGGCATTAGACGGGCGAGTGGACGAAGGGAGGCGGCACTGGACGGAGGCAGGGACGAAGGGAGGCGGCGCTGGTCGGAGGTGGCGTCAGCGGAGGAGACCGAGGGCAGCGTCGGGTTGGTGGAAATATACTAAGGCAGAAGAGTGCGCAACCGTTCGAGTCGGGCACTTATATAGCTGGATATCACAGACGGTTCTATGAACAAACCGTCTGTGATGTTAACTATCACGAGCGGTTACTATGAAACCGTCGAGATGAGTGAAGAAAACCTAATTTTAATATCACGAGCGGTTATGTAATCGAACAAATCAGTGATATGTTAATATCACTGAGCGGTTCATTAATAGAACCGTCTGTGATGTGAACAGACACACACATATGTAGAGCCGTCAGATCTCAACGGACGGGCCATATGCATTGGAACGTTCGGACCGTTCGAAAGTTCTTTCGCTGTGAGCCGTCTATCTTTAGATCAACTGCCCACCTTCATTCAAACGTTCGGACCGCCCGCTTGCAGACGCGTATAACTTGGATCGTTTCAGACCGTTGGATGTATAATCGACGGCTCGAATTTAGTAGGCCGTTCGGACCGTCCGAAACGCGACGTGAATCTTAGCCCTGCGATGCCAAATGAACGGTCGAGATTCGATAGGCCGTTCGGACCCTAATTTTAATATCACGACGGTTCTATTATGAAACCGTGCGTGATGACTTGAAGAAACCTAATTTTAATATCACGCAGCGGTTATGTAATCAACCGCTCGTGATATGTTGATATCACAGACGGTTCATTACTAGAACTGTCTGTGATATGTTGATATGTTGATGTGTTGATATGTTGATCAATTGAAAGCTTGAGATGATTTGGGAATTTCCAGAGGTAGCTCCACAGCTCCAACAATTCTAAGCTTTTTACTGAGTGATCCTAACTTCCAGATCAACCGTGTATGAATTTTTTAGAATTTCTCATGCAGTGCATTGCCCGCTAGAAAATTCATAAGCTGCTGGACAGGGGGTTTGACCAGGGAGACAATAGGTTTGACCAGCCCTTAAGAAATAGCAAATAATTTCTAAAAATTATGAAATTTCTCAGGGAGGTTACCTAGATGATCAAAAATTTAGGAAAAATATTTTCCGAGGATGATCACAAGGTTTGACTAGAATACCTTGAATTGCAACACTTCGAGTCAATAACCTTAATTGAATTTGAAGTCCGCATTTCAAGGAGATAAATTCTAGAAAATTCAAATGACAACAAGGATGCATCCAAAATTTTTAATTTATCCTCATTTTCATACATTTGAAACACAACTAATTGCTTGGCCGAATATGAGCCACGAATCAATGCACTTTTAACTTTGCTCAAATGACAAAACACATTTGCCCATTTGTGTGTATTTCCAACAAGGTTTCAAAGATGATATTCTCAAAAAGCTGATAACTCTAACAAGTTCGCATTAACATCAACATTAGAGATGACAAGTCCATAACACATGTTAACATCAAATTACAATGGAATACATGCTTAATTGAAATATAGTCCTTCATGATGATCGACGCGCATATAGCTAGCTTCCTCACTGGGTTCTTCCTCCAGTCTGATGACGTATCCGAAAGGAGGCAACTCGTCAAATTGATTGTACTCTTCCTCATCCACGACATTCTCAACTCCGACAATCCTTCTTTTCCCATGAAGAACTACGTGGTGATTCTTATTTGCTGGGTCCGTTACATGAAAAACTTGAACAACTTGCTTAGCGAGTACGAATGGTTCGTCCTTGTATCCGACACGTTTGAGGTCCATAGTAGTGAACGTCGTACTTGTCGACCTTCACGCCCTGCGAAAGTTTAACCCAATGACATCGAAACAAGGGGATCTTGAAAAGTACATAGTCGAGCTCCCAAATCTCCTCTACGAACCCATAGTACGAGTTCAACCCGCGTGCCCCCGCGGTATTGAACCCCTCGTGAAATGCATCTATGCGGACATCGTTGTTCTTACGTGGGATCACATGCAGATACCATAACATCTTAGCAGGAGGTCCTTGCTTCGCCTTAGCAGTATTCTTATGCTTGTATCGGGATGCTTTGCACACGAGACATACATGCATGTCTGCATACTCTTTACGGTAAAGGATACAATCGTTCAGACATGCATGTATTTGTGGATATCATGGGGATATACTCATGATCTTAGGATGATGAAACATTTGGATTTTGCCTTGTTGGTTTGTTGAATTTCTGTTTTCAGCAAGTGTCAGGATAATCGGAAGTTCCGGCATGCAAGGCGCGGTACTTCCACAATTGTCAGGAAAATCGGTAGTTCCGGTTTTTACTTGGCGGTACTTCCGCATAGCGCTAGTTCCGGTTGTTGGCGGAACGTTTTTTCCAGAGAAGGATTTTTTGTGAATTTCTATTTTTCTCTGAGAATCGGAACGACCGCAGTGTTAGGAGCGGAACTACCGCACGTCCGGTAGTTCCAATTATTACTTGGCGGAAGTTCCGATTGTGGTTCAATTTCGGTCAAATTGGAAATTTGAAATTGGGTTAGGCCAAGTTCTTGGGGTCAGTGCATATGTGTTGCATATTGCATGCTTTAGCTAACGTGGGTCAAGTTGTGAAGAACTTGTTCCCCGAAACGATTTCTTTGTTTATTGTCGCGGTGTAGCTTGCGGTCAACGACGGTCCAGCAGCCGAGGAGGATCGGGACTAAGCTTGGAGGGCTTAGGTCCAAGACGATCATGGATGCCGGGTGAGGTCGAAAGACTCAAGCATGGCGCAGAATGGACAAGATGGATCGAACGGGCAGTTCGATGCAACTGGTTGGATCAAGCGGCACGGGGGTCGGTGCAAGTGACTTGGAGGTTCCGATGGGATTCAGACGGAAGAGACTTGCCGACATGATAAGAGCCATTGATCTACCTACACGTGGCGAAGCAGACGATTGGACTCAGTCCATGGAGAAGGAACGAGAAGGGGTATTTTGGTCATTTCACCAAATACCGCCTTGAGAGTCGGTTGGCTAAACCGCGGCGCAAGACGGAGCGATGATTAGCAGTTTAGGTCAACCAAAGTGTGTGTGTTCGTATCCCGTTTGTTTTGGGCCTTAACGGGAGCCCATTAAGTGAAATCTTCTAGAAGGTCTAAGCCTCCCTATAAGTAGAGAGGGTGCTGCCTAGCAGCCTCTAAGCACTTCATGAGACAAAACCCTAGTTGGGTTTAGGGTTTAGAGAGGAGAGGTGAGGCTTAGGCTTTAAGGGAGAAGTGTTGAGTGCGTGCTCATTGATTGAGATCTTGTCCTCCTTAAGGGAGAGACTATAATCAGCAAACACATCGAATCAATCTATGGATGATTGCTCAAATACGAGTCCTATTGTGTTCTTCCTTCTTGTTTGATGATTTTGGGTGCTTCCTTGATCCTGTTGTTTTTGATTGATTTCTTTGTCTCTTTTACCTTGCTATGACGTGTAGGAATACATCTAAGATCCTCTAGATCATCAATCTCCCACGAGCAAGTGATGGATCAAGTTTTTCGTTTTGCTCGGTTTTGAACCTTCCTTTGGAAAAACAGAGAAAGATC
Source organism: Hsuehochloa calcarea (assembly GCA_036346395.1). Taxonomy (NCBI): domain Eukaryota; kingdom Viridiplantae; phylum Streptophyta; class Magnoliopsida; order Poales; family Poaceae; genus Hsuehochloa; species Hsuehochloa calcarea. The sequence goes on from CM070597.1 coordinate 39,108,512, forward strand.
AAAACTTTGACGTAGATCTGGACGATCGCCTCTTGGATTAGATTCCAGATATTCTTAGGAAGGTGTGTACCAAGTTTGGTCAAGTTTCATTGGATAAATCAAAAGTTGGATCGTTTTTCGTTTTGAAGCAAGTCTTTGTCTGCACACATCGCTCGGAGATAATCGGAAGTTCCGCCATTATAACTGAGGAAGTTCCGATTATAGGAAGTTCCGCCCTTTCAACTGAGGAAGTTCCGATTGTAGGTAGTTCCGCTCATTTGCCTGCGGTAGTTCCGATTATCCTGATTCTTCAACTCAAATCTGTGTTTTCTGTCGTCTCGCATGGGGGTTTGGAATTGATTCAACCTAAGTCTTCCTTGGTGTGTTTTATTTGATCTTCATAGCTACCATAGCTATAGGAGACAAATTCTTGTTGAATCAAATAGTTTCTTAAAAAATTGTTTGAGCTCCTATTCACCCCCTCTAGTCGCCTTTCCGGTCCTACAATATTCTTTCTACTTCCATTCCCAATGGACAAATAAGCTTCTTAGCTTGGTAGGTCGTGCTGGGCAACACGTTTCCCTCCGGAAGGATGTCAGCTAAGAGACCTAACAACGCCGTAAAACTCTTGTCGGACCAACCATTGCTTGCCTTCAATTTCAGCGGTTCAAGCACGGTTGACAACCTTGTGTATTCGGCTGCGACCAGGGAACAAAGGTTTCCCGAGTCCTCCATTAAGCCCTTGAATTTACAAAACTCTCTCTCTCTTTGTAGTTCCTTACGCATCGCGTAGCATCTGATCCAGATTGTCATCATGCGACCTATCCTCATCAAAAGCACATTCCATACCCTGCATATCGTTGACTTCCTCGGCGATGTCGTCATTACTGACTTCCTGGTATAATCTGCTCTTCACCGTGACTGCTCCAACATGTATATCCTTTTTTGAAACCCCTTCGTATTAAGTGAGCTTCGATCTGCGTCGGGTTGTTAAACATTTTCATATTACCGCAATCAATGCATGAACAGTACATAAATTTTATCCCCTTTTTCAATATATCCTGCTCGGCGACTCTTCTAAAAGCAAACACGCCATTAATATACTCTTCACTCACACGGTTCTCAATGTACATCCAGTTTTGGTCCATCTACACGTATACGCACGTAACAAATTAATTAGTGTTAAATTATATTAATAAACCGCAAGTACCCTTCATAATGACCAAACACATTAGTGATTAGTCTAGAGCAAATATAAAGGGTTACGGATCATTACACATTAGTGATTAGTCTAGAGAAAAAATAAAGGGTTACAGATCGTTACCCTTCTCTACAAGGTGGCGCAATGTGGGAGGAGGCAGCAGGGGTGCCGCAATGGGGAGGAGAAGGCAGGGGTAATGTACTCAAAGCGGGGGGAGGCAGCAGCAGCAGCAGGGTGGCCTATGGGGAGGCAAAGAATAACAGCGGGTGGCGACACCTCAAATGGAATGAAAAGGGGCTCACGGGAGCATCTACTTATAGTGCTTGTATATCACAGACGGTTCTTTACAAGAACCGTATGTGATAGGCATGTATCACAAATGGTTCTTGTAAAGAACCGTCTGTGATAACACTTAGAATCACAGACGGTTCGTTATACGAACCGCTCAGGATAATTCATGACAGTTCGTATAAAGAAACGCTCGTGATAATGGGTTCAATATAAAGAAGCATGCTCGTGATGAGTATATCACAGACGGTTCTTTATACGAACCGTCTGTAACACTTAGAATCACAGACGGTTCGTATAAGGTTCGTTATACGAACCGTCTGTGATAATTCATAGACGGTTTGTATAAAGAAACGTCTGTGATAATGGGTTCGTATAAAGAACCGTCTGTGATGAGTATATCACAGACGGTTCTTTATCTGTAACCGTCTCATAAAATATCACGATTTGTTCAGATAAAGAACCGCTCGTGATACTTATTTATTACAGACGGTTAACGAAGAACCGTCTGTGATAATTTTATCACAGACAGTTTGTGATGGAGTGTCTAGTATAACATATTTTGTAGTAGTGGCATCTGCTCGAGATATTTCCTTCTTTTCATTTCTAGTTTCTTTTCATTCTCTTTCAACGTAGGAAAATGCTTCGCATTTGGTCTTTTTCAACACGATTATCACAGACGGTCTGTGATGGAGTGTCTAGTATAGTATATTTTGTAGTAGTGGCATCTGCTCGAGATATTTCCTTCTTTTCATTTCTAGTTTCTTTTCATTCTCTTTCAACGTAGGAAAATGCTTCGCATTTGGTATTTTTTAACACGATGCTCGTACGATTTCCAACTCATGTGATTTGAGCCAGGTTAGGTGGGGCCCATTGCTGCCTTTCTTCCTCACGCGGCACCGGTTACCGTTCGATCCCACGTGAGAAGGAAAATATCGTACGCAAGCGTCGTAGAAAAAAGTCGTGTGTATAGTATAGCAACTCTACTCAATGTATGAGTTCTCCGACCTACAAATAGTTGATTGGAAGTAGAGCCTACCGAAGATGAAAGGGATCCTTTATGTGATGTTTGGTTCACTGTTTAACTGTGATGTGCTACAGGTCGTGATTTTTTATGCTTTACAGCGCGACTTTTCGCCGAAGTTGTGGAGAGCAAAACGCCAGCCAAGAAACATAGTATGCCACATCAATTTCGTTTGGTTTCATACAAGGGATACTGTGAAAACCCAAAATTTTTAAAAATTAAAACTTGTTTGAATTTGATCTGAATTCGAGATTTTACGTAATTCAAAAGTTTCCTTCCTTTCCGCTTTCCCTTTTGGGTTTTTTGTTTTCCCTACCGAAGACCCATTTTCCCTAGTGCACCTCTCTTCTGTTCTTCTTCCTCACTATGCCGCTACGTCATTCATCATACCACGCACCATATTCATCCCCATCAACCCCATCTACCACCTTCGCCCACGCCACCTCACCTTACCACCTCACCACATGCTTTCCTCCTTCTCCAGTGCCAACTGCGCGCAGCCGCCACGTGCTGCATGCGTGCTCCACTCTGCTACTAGCGCCACCACCCTCCATTGGCTATAAAAGCCCGAATAGTCGCACCATCTTCATCCACGGCATCAACCCAACACCATTGCGTCTTCCTTTTTTTCATGGTGCCAACCTTGACATCGCGTCATGTTTCATGGTGTGGATGCATGAATCCATGTCGAGGTCGGCATAGTCCGCAAATCGAACAAGTTCTCCTCATCTCATGTCCCTGCCACGATCGCATAGGCGACAATGAAACAGAGGGGGTGAATGAGGATTGTTGAGTGAAAAAGTCTTAAAAACTCAGCGCTTTCTTCTCCATGGACAACGCCAGCTGTCGAGGATCAAGTCGCTGATCTTACGAAATGAAATAAGAAAAATCGCTGAGAATTCTTAGAGGAGAATATGGTTGTTCTTTATTGCAATGAACTAGTTTTTACAGGGATGCTTTTGGCAAGGTGTTAGACTAGCCTTAATTACACTAAGTACATTGCTTAGAGAAATAGAGTTGTCTACACTGATATTAATCACTTGGCCTCTCCTTCGTCTTATTTGTTGTGCTTCGATTGTTCTCCTTTAGTGTCGTTTGTCGTCCACCCTTAAATATTAGCGAAGCGGCGCTAGTTACTCCTAGAGAAGACGTCTTATGGAAACGACGCGTTTGGTCGGGAAGACAGTTGTTGTCAGTAGGAGACAAACATGTGCAAAAACTGTGTAGAAGTTATTATCAGTGACTTAGGACTAAAAACATCGTGTGGTTTGGAGTGAATAAGACACTTATCCATCACACGAATGTATATACTTGGAATCGGGTTCAAGTACCAGTTCAAGGATTCTTCGAGCAGTTATCTGGTTGGACAAGAGGTATAGTGTTTCTCCAACCAAGGTACTCGTAGAGCAATCTCTAGGATTTTTACAATCACAGGGGTCTTTAACTATAGGAGTTACGACCATAAGGGTCATGTGGTATTTAATTAAATGTTAAAGCAGTATTTAGGAATTTAATCCTCGTCAGATCCGCATTCGTATCTGGAAAATCTTATGAAATATGGATTGGTATATGGGAAGAACAATATCCGATCCATATCCGTATTTTATAGGATATCTCATAAATCAACAAAATGGATATCCGACAACATCAATATCCTTTAATATCCTCCATGGTTTTCTAGTCATTTGACTAATATATAATTTGAATTTACATTTGATTATGTTTATGTTGTTAAATAGGATAAATAATTCACTAAAAGGTACTATAATTTGGTATTTTTGCTGGTGAAGTTATATCTTTTCTTTATGTGTATATTTTTCGTTGAATTATCTATGATCAGTTTGAATCCAAATCGTATCTGCCTCGTGACCATATCCTTAAAAACATGTATGTATATATATATATATATATATATGACTCCGAATCTAGAGTAAAAAAAATATGAGTTAGGATACGAAAAGAACAATATCCATCCGTATCCGACCCATTTTCATCCTTAACACGGACGAGTAAAGGATACGAAAAGAGAAATATCCATTCGTATCCAATCCATTTTCACCCCTAGCGCGGACGATGTTTTCACTCAGTTCCTTTTACTTGCTAATTGCGACTGGTGGCGGCCAGGCATGAAAATTAAGGCCATGTGATTCTCACTTTCTCTAGGTACTAGATGCCTAGCACGATTTGATCGTTTAAACCAGTTACACACAGTCCAATCCACGAAAGTGCTGCAAAATTAAGTTGGTGGTAGCTGCCGTGCTAGCTAGTGCTAGGTACGCTTCTTTGGATCGACGGAAGTAGCTGTGTAGTTTGGGAATCCCGCACTTTCAACAAAAGAATCGTGCACAAAGCGCGTAATTTCTCACTAGGTGCTAGTAGTGGGTATTGGGCCGTGTCGCGACGCAGCGCAGTTTGTCATGTTTCGGACCGTGTTGGCTCGGTCTGACCACCTCATCGTGTTGTGTCTTGTCAATCCGTCTCACCTCCGGTTAGGCCCAGGCACGGTTCAAAACCCACTGTGTTGGGGCCGTGCCGTGTCGGTCCAAGACCATTCTAAGTAACTATAAACGTCCGGAAGACGACAACCGCCTCTCAAAAAGACAAAGACACTCGTGTGCCATCCACGCCGCTCCCCCTCGCCATAGCCTCCTCCTCCGCCTGGACGCCGATGAAGAACTCCGTGCACCTCGGCCGCGCCGCTCGCTTGCGAAGGGGGTGAGAAGGACGGCGACGAGGAGGGAGGGCGGCGGCTCGTGGGGAGGGAGAGGGAGAGCGGGGAGGGCGGCGATCGGCGGCGCGTGGGAGGGAGGCGGCTGGAGCTGGAGGAGGAAAGAAATCAGAGAATGTGATTAGGGATTAGGAATTTAGGAGCCGGGCTCGGGAGAAGGGGTTAGGGATGGGGGTTGGGGTTGGGGGAGGCCAGAGAGATGTTGAGCTAGGCTAGGTGGCAGAGGGGGGTGATTGGTTGGTCAAGACAAGGTGGGAGTGATTGGGTCAGGCCGAAGGGCGGGGAGAGATTAGACAAAATAGAAAAGTTGAACCTATTTCGTGACATGCCGACCCAACTGGTTGTGCCTCACAATGAGCCGCATTATCAGGCTCAATCCGCCCTACTATTCGTACCATACCAATCTAACTCATTATATACTATACCATGCTTAAAGCGTATCGCGTCGATCAGACCTCGGACCAGCCCGGTCCTATTAGGCGCACGCGGCTTCAATAGAATAACTCATGCGATGAAGCATCCACAAAAAGGTCCAGAGCCGAAGGCATCCCGCGGGAAAAAAAGCCCCAAAACGGCCCGCGCTTTTGTGGCAAAAGATTCGCGAAGCGCTTTGTGTGAGCTTTCTTGTGACGGACACAGCGACCACCACCATACCGGCCGGCAGAGATGTACGTGCCTTTAAGTGATGCAGTCTTTTGCCAAAAGCCTGCCCCAATGATGGGTGGACGTCATCATCGTTGTTGCAGCCCTTTGAATCACTGCTGCCGATGCAGCCTGCGCGCGTTGGTGAATGGTGATGGCGCTCGATCAACTCTGTCCTTCGCTCTTCGGTTTGCATGCTTGATTACCGACAACGCTGCTCGATGCAGACTATGCATATTCTCTCTAGTCGAAACGAAGACCGGAGACTCGGCGAAATTGTCAATGTTTCAGTAGACGTCTCGAAGCTCAGATCGACCGGCAGGAGAGTCGATCCTGAGGTCATTTTCATGGTATAATGATCCATCGATGGGCCGGCAGACTATTCGGCCACAGCATGCTGATTAGCACGGCATGGGTATGGCGCGTCGCCGCCTGACGGAATGGAAGGACGGTGGTGGTAGCGATATGTTGGTGGTTGACGAAGACGCCGTGGCGAAGCCGCGACGGGTGAGCCGATGGGCACCGTTCGAGCGATAGAAAACGAGGTTTAGAAAGGGACATTAATGAGAGGGTTCCAAAAGAAAAGGAGCCGAGCATCTCTCGCTCGCTAATTCCGGTCCCAGACCCCTGCTGTGAAATACACCATAAATTCGGGTGAAACCTGCAGGTTTTTCTGGATCATATTGAATTGCATATATGTGCACAGGTAATTTCCGTGACGGCCCAACCACCTCTCTCAAGGTGAAAACAGGTCGTTACTGCTCTTTTGGTATTTTAATCCATATTTTTACTCCGGATTCGAAGCCGATACAGATACTCTAGGTACAGGTACGGATATGGATTTTTCAGGACGCGGATATGAGACGGACGCGGATCGAATTCAAATCGATCACAAGTAATTTGACGGATATTGTACACGTAAAGAAAAGATATAACTTCACCAACGAAAGTGTCAAATTATACTTACCTATTAGAATTATTTATCCTACTTAATAACACCAAAACCAAAACGGATATATGTATTAGAATTAATACGGATAATATTAGATGCGGAGAACTAAAAAATAATACCCCAAAACGGATTTCTTCCAACTATGGTATCGAATCGGACATGAACAATCCGTCCCATTTTCACCACCTCTCGTTGTCTTCCTCCATGTTTGTGAAGTTGCGTCCGCGTCTTCCTAAATAGCACAAGGTGGAAAACAGGACAAGTCTGAACCATACAAAATACGTCGGAAAGGAAAGATAAGACGAACAAGTGTGATTGCCTGCGTCCGAACTCTCCAGTCTTCACTCCTATATATATATATATATATATATATATATATACTGTTCGTATCTTCCTGTGTACAGATCTCCGTTATTCTGACCAGCTGATCCGCTACTTGGACGTATGATTAGTGATTACTACCACCAACTGCCATCCAAGTCGAAACAAACATATATATATATATATATACTGAAAGAACCCAATTTATTGCGAGATAGTAAGGGATAGTGGAATAGATAGATAGATAGATGGTTCACAACGGAAGAGAGGTTCTGAATGAAAGACTTAAATTACACCACACCACAATACGTCAGTACTCGATCCTTAGCTTCACGCCGCAGAGATCAGCTGGCTAGGTAAAGAATCTCCCACGCAGACCCACCTATTCGCTTGTAAGTTAACACCGACGACAGAATAATCGAGGAGTCTAGTAAAAGAAGAAAATTAAGGTGAGATGGGTGGAGAGTAAATTCCCGAACTAAAACCAAACCAGAAATTGATTGATTAATTAAACAAAACCAGAACCAACACAGTCATACAGAACCAGAAAATTAAGCTCTACAGTCTGCAGCTAGCAGAATCCTTCATCTATGTATATACGCATGATTAACCAAGCAAGCAAGGTATACAGGCGCATCAACTGCGTGGAAGCAATAAGCATAGCTGTACAGATCGAATTACACGTACGTACGTACGTATCAGCAATCAGGGCTTCCACATGTCCTGGAAAGTGGAGCGGAAGCTGGCGAGCACGAGCAGGAGCACGACGACCATGGCGACGCCCCACGGGGAGCTGCCCTCGCCGGGGACGCCCTCGTAGCGGTTGCCCCTAAAGCTTCGCTCGCTGGGGTAGAACCCGAAGTAGCCCTCGAAGGTGTCGACGGAGGAGATCCAGCGGATGAGGAGGACGAGCGCGATGGGCACGACCAGCAGCGCCCAGCTGAACTGCTCCGAGACCTCCTCGATGAAATCCTCGTACGTGAAGAACCACGACACTCCCAGCAGCAGCATCACCATGAGCAGGATCAGGATCACCGGGTAGGGCAGCGGCGACAGCGTGAACGCCTCCAGGATGGACGACTCCGCCCGGCGGTCGTAGTACGCCATGGCCGATCGTCTGCGCTGCTTCTTGCCTGCAGTTGGCTTGGCTTGGGAAGTGGGGGAACGGGAGGGAGAGAGCGAGGTGATGATAGGTGCGCGTAACTACTTGTAACGTGAAGTGTGAGCGCGCGGCGCGTCTCTCTGAAAGTGTGCTCGCGTGTGCGCGCGGAGATAGGTGCGTGTAACTAATTAAAGGTTCGTGAGTGCAGTGGAGGCGATTTTTTTAAAACTAACTCATCTATGATCAAATCATTATGTCACGTCACTTATCTCAGCATAGTTAAACCTGCCACGTAAGCCGGCGTGCCAGCATGGAGAACTTACGTGACCCAATCCCGTCATGCCAGTACCCATATCGTGGTAGGATAGGACCCTTTGCCATACCGTCTTTAATTGCATTCCTAAACCGTGTCACCACGCCAAGCCTTAGCGCACTCTAGAGGTGGTGTTAGCATGCCGTGTCCATTAGCGTGGTAGGATTGCTTTGTCACGCCATGACGCATGACGTGGCAAAGCGCAATATAACCCTCCGGTCAATCCAACCCAAATCCTAACTCATTCGCTCTTTGACCCTCCCCTTCCTAAAGGCGGGCGGCTGTCTAAGTCATTCTTTTCTAAATATCCGCATAACAGTTTGAACTTTTTTGTGAAATCTTTCCTATTGCATTGCTTAAAAAAATTACTAAGTGAGCATGCATCACATATACAACACATCCAGGTGTCCATCAAGTTTACTCTTCACAATGTTCATAATGTCGCGGTGCCTATCCAAGACGATGCAAACCTTCTGTCCAGGCCCAACAAGGCGAAGGCGAACTATATCCATGAACCTTTGCCAGCTGACATTGTTCACAACCTCAGTAGGTGTGATTGCTAGTGGAATCAGCTGGTTCTCCGCATCAATACCTATGACGACCATTAAGACACCATAGTACTTCCCGATGAGAAATGTGGCGTCAACTGATAAGACATGCCTGCAATGCTTGAAGACCTCTTTGCATTGCCCAAAAGACCAATACACCCGATCGAGAACATGTTTCAACACTCCTTCATTGGGTTCGTTCGATTCCCGTGCCAAAGATAAAACTCCATGCCTAGGTACTTGACCTGCATAGTGCTTAGGATCCAAGAAAGTACCACATAAGCATCCTTCCAATCACCCCACATTAACTACATCACTCTCTGCTTTGCCCTACATGCCTTTTCGTACTTCACGTAGTGGTTAATGAACCCAAATATAGCATAAATAAGGGTAGTGATGGTCACATCAAGGTCGACAGCCACAACCCTAGTTATGCGCCTAGCAATGAAATTAGAGACCGCCTGAAAGTGCTGCTCGGACACTCGTGCAATCCCACAAGAGTGAGACTGCTTCACATTCGCTATTTTTCATTGCCTGTCCCCAGTTTTTTGCCTCCATACCTTCCATTTACACCCCTTCGCACCTCACGATATACCGCTTGTTCACATTGGAGTGTTGTACTACAAACGAACGATAGTGCCTCACGGAGTATTCTTGCAGCCAAACCTTCATATACTTCATGCTTGAAAACAACATGTCCTTGCATATGTCATCATTATCCGGGTCTGCAATGCCATCCCTACTCTTTGATCCATTTGCACAGACCGTGTTACCAACCATTCTAAAATCCTCGAATGCATGCACCAACGGGATCTCACCCATTACACTTTGAAGAATCAGACCTTCCTCAGAGTAGAAAAGCAGAGTGAGCGCTTTTGTTTCAATCGAGCTCCAACCTTCGTCACACTCAACGTCACGAACAGTTCCATCTCGGAACACCTCCTCGTTAAGCTTGTTGTTTAGTACAACGCCATTGAAATCAGTCACGGAATCACTAAGATGGTGTGATGCAGAAACATGCATATATGATAAATCCACCAACGGGGGGCATCGTTGTTAAGACCTACGCCAATGCCCTCTTGGGACGGTTGCTCCTCCATTGGTGGGCTTGCGAAAGTTCCACAACGGATTCAACTTCCTCCATGGTGTTGTTCACCACATCTACATTCTTTCCTATGTCCTCGCCGGCGATTATCCTCTCCACGACAACCTTCAACGACCACACCTGATATGCAAGAACGATCTCCTTGTATGTGTCCCAATCATTGTCGCACAAGATTGGCATCAACACAGTGTGCACCTCTAACCCAGCCCAGCATCATACCACCCCTTCATTCTGACAATAACCCAGCCCAGCATCATACCACCCCTTCATTCTGACAACGACCTCAGGCTCATCTCATCTAAGGATCGACTTAATCCTCGTCACAAGAGTTCAAAAGGTTGGTGATTCTTGAAACACAAGTACAATAACCTTCATACCTACAAACTCAACACCACTGCCCGTTTGGCTAACCAGACCACCGGTAAATACATGTACAACTTTTTCCATCTGTATCCAACAATCCGAACAAAATATTGCAAAGTTAGTACCGCAAGCCATAGGTACTAACTACCACACATACTACTGACGAACAACTACGCTTCAAAGTAGTACTAACCATTCTATATATGACTAATGCTGATCGGTATACAACGAACACAAAATTCATTGACTATTATGCCAAAAGGTCTGACAAGTTAGAGATTGAATTTTTAAACTAAATAGGCCTTTGTTGAAGCAAAATTTTATTACTAACTCCCCGCCCACTATATTCCAATGCGACCCTTTTGGTCACGCCACCACCTGGTGCGTGGCAACAAAAATAACAAAACTATGATTTAATAGCCACATTTCCATCACAACTACATGAAACTACAATGATATATTCTATTTCGATTAGCCAAACAAACCCCACCCACAACATCAAAATTTCATCCACAAATGGCTAAAAAGCGCATGAACACAATAAAATATGCACACATTCAAGTACCATTGCGTATTAATGACATCCAATTCATTCTGAAGTGCAACGATTCAAATCAATTACGCTCAAACATGCAATTCGGCCAAAATCCAAAATCCACTAATCTAACCAAATTTATCCGCCAATCTAGCCAAATTTATCCAAAATAAATAGAGGGAATGGGTGAGATTACATTAAGGGATGATCTCCACGGGTTTATGGACTTCGAATCGGCTCCAAATTGTCGGATTTGGAGAGGTTGGAGGCGGGAAGGAGAGAGAACGTGCAGGAGGAAGAGATGAAGATTGGGGGAAAATGCAGAACTGGGTGAACCAGCGGCACCTAAGCCACCTCTATCACACCACGCACATTGGCGTGGCAAGGACAAAGACTGTGACACGCAAGTCCTTCACGCTGGCACGTCGTGCGCAAGACGGCTTGTGTGGCAGGTTTGGCCATGCTAAGGTAAGTAACGCGATAGAATGGCTTGGCTACGCCGCACGTTATGGTGTGACTAAATAGATATCATTGAAAATAAAGTTAGTGAGTGGTTAATTTTAAAATATTATTAAAAAAAAACTCAGTGGAGGAGTCCTTGGGTTCGTGGACTTGCAGCATGTACATATACTAGATAGGTTTCACACGCTACGCTGCGTGCGGCCAGGTTTGATGCATCAAAAGATATGAACCTTACAAATTCAAAAGAGCATAACAACATCTAAAGGTATTTTAATTGGCATCCTCTATTGACAAATAAGGTACAGGTAAGAAAGCTGAAAACCCACTAAAACAAAGTGCAACTCCTAGAGTGTCCAGTTTGGTTCGCGCTTTGCATAGCAAACTCATGAGCTTCTACAACTGAACTATCCATTGTCGTCGTTCGTACCCGGGCAAGGGATATCATTGGCTTCATTCTATGTACAACTCATTATTTGCAATTGATGACAACATCACCTGAATAATGAAGAGCGTCGATTTTTTTCAAGACCATGATGCCTACAAAAAGTAAAGAAAACACTAAGCAAGCACATACAAATAACCTATAGTCTACCTAATTTGTATGAACAATGTCATTTTATTTATACTATTTTGGCATACTAACTAAAGAAGTTTGTACATAGAAAAAAAACAATTTCGAAAAAGGAACCTGAGGGCCACCTTTGTGAACAGTGTAGCTAAGAAACAACATAATTGCAAAAGTGACCATCTTAGCATGGAAAACAATAATATTATAGCATATATCAATCTCCTACTCCAGATATGTCAAGTTCAAACATTTTGTTGAACATTGCATTAGTATATCATCTAAAAATAATCAATACATATTTATAACTGGACTATTCACAAAGGTGATCCTATAATCTGCCTTACTTTCTTTCGTAAAATTAACTTCAACTATTTGTATGAAAATACTTTGGATCTGAAAAAAAGTATCCAAATAACATGTCTTAATCTACAACAAGACATGTGTTGTAGTAATGAGATAGCACAACCTATCCGATACGATATATGAGAATTAGAATGATCTCTCTATGATATGCTTTCCCTATAAAGGACCCAAAATACTTGAAGCAGTTAACAGAAACTCTTTAGTATTATGCCATCACTCTTGAAAAAGCCATAGCCATACCATCAAGGAATGCAGAAGATACATGGTATGGATCTAATAAATTGCTTCATTACTTTTAGACATGTGCAATTGTGGACTAAATACCAGTAATATGGTTGCAAATAAGTAGTCGTACTAATTGTGCTACCTGACTGAATCAAGACATTCATTTTGAATACCAAAGCACAACTAAATATATTAGTAGGCACCCAAACGTCCTGATCTACCATGTGCAATTTAGCAAATCCTACTTATCTATAATTAAACATAGAAAACATATGTTTAGTACAATGTAACATGTTTTTAAAACATAGAAACCACGTGCACAACATCTTTCTTTTTTCTAACCAGATTTCTCAAAAAATGTACAATGTAAATGCATGCAAGCATAGAAAGATAATTCCACTAAAGATATTGATTGTTCGACTTTACCTGTGAAACTCGCTCAGTAAGGAACCAAGCCCGGGAAAAGATGCTAAAATAGTGTTGAGCTCTATTTGAAGAAGATATTTGGTTTCTAAATCCAGCACATAATTTGATCGGTGCAACCCCAATGGAATATTCTGTTGATTTTTTTGTAGTGCCTATTAGTACCATAATATCAAGACATTACCCAAAAAAGGGACCTAATGCAGGATGAATCTATTAATATTCAGATTCAGAAGTTGACTCAATAGTACAGCTCAGGTGACTCACCTCCTTATTTATAGCCATCATCTTCCTGTGAATCAGTAAGAGCCTAGAAGTGAAATCATCTGCCTACCTCGTTCTGAAATTACAACACGATCAATAAGTACCAATCCAACAATTCCTAGAAATTATGAGTTTTTGACATGGGTAGTCAATCTGTACTCATGTTAGACAGGTTACATCAATTTTTCAATAATCATAGAGCATACAACATCTGGGAAAAAAATCAAGGCATCTGTACAACAAGGTTTACTTTTCCAGGGCATTTGGTCCGACATCAATTCATATAGGTGCGCACATGGACAATACAAAAGAAAAAAGAAGCGCACTATCATACTAAAAGCGCTGACATGTATCATCTAAGTCTAGGAATGGAATGCCTTATAAATCATGTGTGCCTACGTAGTCATATTACCAACTACAAATGCATTGAACCAACCAGCTTACTTTATTTAAGGGCGGGTGTTGTCAGCAAGCCATGGAGTGATTCATATGCTACATTCTGCACACAGAAAGGGAGGGAACAGTTAGCACTTACAAAATAAACAACATATGGAGCATTTAAATCTTAGCAATTCATAGAGAAGATGGTGAATTAGGTACCAATCTTGTAACTGACTTCTTTGAAATTTACTAATCCTATATACAAATGAAGAGAATCCTATATACATAGAGAGGAGTCGAGAGGAGAGGGATTAGGGTTCGGACGGGGTGGAGGAATCCGGACTGTCCGCGAGGGAAAAAGCGATCCGACAGCTTCGTACCAGCTAAATCTCAACCGTGAGATGACGATCCAGTGGCTGAGAGACGACGAAACGGGATCCGCGACCTGCGCGCAATTTCATAAAAAACACCGAGTGTTTTCACAAAGAAAGCGACGTGGTGTGACGTGGTGTGCAGGGATTCTCTCCGGTATATCGGGATAAGAAAGATTCTACGTACGTAGAGCAGAGAATTGTCTTATCAGTTCATGTATGGAGGAGGATTCACTTCCAGTGGACGTCTTATCAGCATCAGCAGGACAAACCGATAGAGTAATGGAAAAGTCGTGGTGGTGTACGCGTGGAGACAGAAGCAGCTCCGTGTGTAGTATTCCTTCTTTCCGGGGAGCAAAAGTCGTAGTATCATAATATCATTTGGTGTAGGCTATGTCTGGGGAAGATTATCTATGATCGTGCTGATATTCTTAATTTCTGGCATACTTGTGATGCTGGCATATATTATTCATTCATGAAGAAGCAAAGGGTAATCTGTGAGGGTTAAAAAGGAACTGTGATATACAGAGCGATATGATCTCTCTCCAAAATGAAGCAGCGTAAATGAATTTCATCGTAATTCCTTTGGGCTTCTGATCGGTTCGTATTTCTGAACCTACGTATGCCATGGAGGAAATATACAAAATTTAAGAGTAGTAGAACGTGCTGTCGGATAGTTTGTTACCTAATGGAGCACTCTCGTCCAGTCAAGCGGTCCACTGTCCAATAATTGAATGGCAAGTTGTGGATCCACGCTTAAGCTCAGCCCTCAATTTAGGCCTAATAAAGGTGAGGGAAAGTGAGACTGAGCCCCGAATCGTCTGCAGCTGTACCATTGTAGCTTCGATTGCCCTAAAGCTGCCTAAGCCTAAATTACTTTCGCTTTATGACAACAATGGACCGAAGTTTGCTCCTCTAGATCGTGGTCGACACTTCTCCAGGATCAGAACACAGCTTCCTCAGTCAAAGGCTATATTAGCTCCGGTTGACGTCTACCATGCTTTTGTCTTAGAGGCTATCCGAATATTTTGGGTACTCGTTTTCTTCCATCTTCTCCCCTGCATTTTATTCTGCAAGCATACGTTTATAGGATTTTTTTTTTGCTAATATAGTAACTTTTTAACGCGTATTTGTAGTATTGATCACGAGAAATTCGTATTTGCAATATTAGCACCGATATCGCACGGCCGCCGTGCGGAGCCCTCTCCCTGCTCGCCGTGCGGCAACCGTTGTCACACGGCCTCCGTACGGCAACGCCTCCCGCGCCACCACGTGCCCTCCCGACAGCTCCCGGCAGCCACCTCAGCTAGCTCGCCGCCACGCACGGCCGCTGTGCGGCAATCGCCCTCGGGGCCACCACGTGTTAGGTTTAGTCAGTGATGGTTAGTTAGGTTAGTTAGTTAGTTATGGTAGTTAGGGTAATGAGAGTTAGTGATAAGGGTTTTACGGTAGTTTGTATGAGTTTTTAAATATAGCATATGAGTTCAAAAAATCATAAAATTTTATGTGGAGTCTCTCGATATAGTGTATTTGCTTATGTAAATTTACCATAATTTTATTCGTTCAGAATTTTTCGTGCTATTTCGTGTCAATGTACTTGCCTACTTATCTTCTATTAAACAACGACAATGCATAGCTTTCTAGAGACGTGCTTGTATATAAACAAGGTGGGAGAAAATATTACATTACGACACCGAATAACACGCGATACAATATGGCTCTCTGAGCCACTACTCTCTGCCTGCTGTGGCCGTGTCCACGTGCGCTGCCATGTTTCACGCCGAGCATGACCCGTTGAATACGTCCACCGGTCCGGAGAGCATGAGTCGGTTCGGAGGGGGTACCGAGACCGTTGAGGCGGAGGTGGACTAGTAGGTTGACTCTGGAGTAGAGTCTGGTAGGCGTACATGACATCGTGATGAGGCATGCCGACCTGGGGGGCACCTCCGAAGAATTCATCCACAATGGAGTCTATAAAATCACTTCGGGGGTACGATACCTGCAACTCCAGTTGTGCGGATGAGCTCTGGCGTTGGACATACGGGATTCCCACGCACCAGGGGCGGAGGGCCATCGGCATCACCGGCGATCCACAGCTTGCACCGATAGTCCTTATCGTAGAAGTGTTCGTGAAGCTTCGGTAGAGACATGGCTCGCAACACATGGAATAAATGAAATATTAGTGAGAAGGTGGCTAATGACCATAAAAGATTGTAAATTAAACATGCTAGCTTTTTAATTGCAGAGTAGTTTTCATGGGATGATAAACTACATGATAGCAAGCTTAATTAGATTATGCTCCTGTGCTCTTCGGTGAATGCAGTTCTCATTATTTGATTTCATTTTACGATCAAACTAATGCTACGAATTAGCGTACACAAATTTACTAATTAATTACTACTAATTATTACGTAACTAGTTAACACTGTAAAGTAAAAATTACGACCAAACTACTTGCGAACGATGGCAGTTAATAACGCTAAAATATCCCAAAAATATAATCGACACAGCAAGAGAGCGAGCGACTGCGAAATGAAATGAACAAGCGAAAGAGCGGGCGATTGCGAAATGAAATCGTGCTCGCTCGCTGTAATTTATAGCCGCAATGGGTGGGAATCCTTACCCCCCGTGCTAATTAAGTCATGCATTTCGGGGAGATAAAGATTTGATGAATAAGACAAGGAGGCGACAAGATATAAAAGTGATTGATACTTTCGGTGGAAAAGAAAGACAGATGGAGGGAGGGTCTCATTTGAATGTTTTGGCAAACAACACATGATACGGTTTCTGTTGATTTTTTTGTTCTCACACAAATATGACACTTAAACAAAAAGCTATACATTGTACACTGATACGAAATAGCGAGAAAAATTCTAAACGAATAAAATTATGACAAATTTACACAAGCAAGTAAACTGTGTCGGGAGGCTCCACGTAAAATTTTATGATTTTTTAAACTCGTTTGCTATATTTTAAAAATTGTACAAACCGCTACGAAACCCTAATCACTAATCCTAACTAACAAACTAACCATCACTGACTAAACCTAACACGTGGCGGCCGCGGCAACAACCGAGGTAGCGACGCGTGGCGGTGGGCTAGCTGAGGTGGCTGCCGGGAGCTGTCGAGAGGGCACGTGGCGACGCGGGAGGCGTTGCTGCATGACAACGGGCTGTGCGGCGGACAAGGAGAGGGCTTCGCACGGCGGTCGTACGACATCGGTGTCTGTTGACGATCAAATCGCCGATCTTATGAAAATATATAAAAATAGAGAAAAATGATGCATATCTCCTGGAAGAGAATGAGAGTCGCTCTTTATTACTATAAACTAGTTGTTTACAAGGAATGCTTACAATTAGGCAAAAGACTAATCCTAATTACACTGAGTATGATGTTGGCTACACTCTTGTCTTCTTTGCATCCTGGAGTCTTATTGTCTGTCTCATTTCCCCCTCCTCCTCCTTCCATGCTCTATCTTTAAATAGCTTCCGAAGAGGTGGCAGTTGTTTCTGAAGAAGACGCCTATGCGAAACGTTGCGTCTAGTCGGAGGGAGGTGGCACTTGATTAAAGTATCAACCGCTGTGCGGTTAAATGTCGGTGGGACATTCAACCATTAGTCAGTGTCTTAGGATTATGTAACATCATGTGGTATGGAGTATACAACACGTGTTCCATTCATCACACGGTAAATGATATATCTGGATTTGGATCCAGATATCAGTTCATAGTTTTATGAGCAGTTAACTGGTCGGGGACTAGGTACGAGACCTTGTCCGACCAGGGTATTTATTATGTAACCTCTGTAATCCTTACGACTAGTGGGGCCGTTAGCCTTAGGAGTTATGTCCACAAAGGCGTATGGTCCTTTCTTACGTATTAAAGTAATACATAGAGATTTTAATCCTCGCCAATGTCAATATTGCAAATACGAATCCCATGTGATTAATACCGCAAATATGCATCAAAAAGTTGCTATATTAGCAAAAAAAAAATTACGTTTATAGTTTATCATATACAATATACTTCAATTTTTTTAGAACGTACAAGAATACTTCATAAAAATAAACGATAAGAGCAGGCTTTTTTGCGCGTGCTGACTAAAATTTGGCCCAATAGTAGTAACTATTCCGCCGTCCAAACACTAGAGTAATTTATCCCTTTTTTTACCCGTCCAGCCCAACCTAAAAACTGCCAGCGGTCTCGTCTCACTCGGCCTTTCGGTCGTCTTTCGGTCGTCTCACTCGGCCTTTCGGTCTCTCATCTCTGCCAAAACCAACCGCGAAACCCTCGCCTCATCGCAGCAAGCCAGCAATGGCCGGAGAAGCCGCCGCCGCGGCCATCTCCTCAGGCACTGGGGCGCCCCAGAAGCCCCCCAAGGAGTACGAAGAAGATGACGATTTCGACACGCTAATCGGGCTTTCTCGGGGCAAGAAGAAAACGAGCGGTGCGAGTGCCTCCAAGGGCAAGGAGGAGGAGGACGACGAAGAGGATAACATGCCGCTGTCGCTTTCTCGGGCCAAGAAAGCGAGCAATGCGGGTGCCTCCAAGGCCAAGAAGGAGGAGGACGACGAAGAGGACTACGTGCCGCTCTCGCTTTCTCGGGCCAAGAAAGCGAGCAATGCGGGTGGCTCCAAGGTCAAGAAGGAGGAGGACGACGAAGAGGACTACGTGCCGCTCTCGCTTTCTCGGGCCAAGAAAGCAAGCAATGCGGGTGGCTCCAAGGTCAAGAAGGAGGAGGAGGACGACGAAGAGGACTATGTGCCGCTCTCGCTTTCTCGGGCCAAGAAGGTTTGATTCGGTTCTTTCTTGATGGATGATATTAGTGGGCTTGCCTATGTTTCGTTAGATCTTTTGGGATATTTTTTGGTCTGTATGCGGTGCAGTGTGAACAACGTGGGATTTTGATAGATTCTCTTGATTTTTTTCCGGACACTTTTTTGTTAGGTTGCCCTCGATTTAGGCATTTCTTATGAGATTTTTGTGATTAACGAGGATTTGTAAACGCATAGGCCAAGCTTTGCTTACAGTTGGATGAATTGCGATTTCGTACCATGCATTCTATTTTGTCTTGTATAAATATAGCATTGTTGTGTCTTGTAGGGAAATGAGAAGCAGAAAAGCACTGTGAATAGGGACGCGAAGGCTTCTAAAGTTAAGAAAGAAGAAACCGATTCTGATGATGACTTCAAGGTTGCCATTATTCTCCTCTTGTTCCAGGTTTTTTCCCTCCTTGATTCTGTTGTTGAGGTTAGTAGGTGTGAACTTTTCAGCCAAAATTGAAGAAAAGTGCAGCTGTGAGTACTGCCAAGTCCTCCAAGGCTAAGAAAATAAAAGATGAAGATTTGGAAGATGATACCATGGTATGGCATTTCCTTGATTTATGTTGTGTTGTTTAGTTGCTAAATTAGTTTCTTGACTCGGTGAAGCAGCAAAAGAAAAGAAAGAAGAAAGTAGGTATCAAAGAAGAAGTAAAGAAGGCCGCTGGAAAGGAAGATAAGAAGGGGAAGAAGGAGAGAAAGGTGTATGAATTGCCAGGGCAGAAGCATGATCCTCCTGCAGAAGTATGAGCATTCTAACATTTTCCCTATCTAGTAGGTTCTAATTCCTTTCATATGGGAAATAATTGATTTTCCTTTCACTGCAGAGGGATCCATTGAGGATATTCTATGAATCGCTCTACGAGCAGGTGCCCACTAGTGACATGGCTGCAACCTGGTGAGATACCACATCTATGCAAGATTGTACAGATTTATGTTAAGAGTAAATTTCAGAAAAACCTAGGTATTAGGGCATTGGTAGCACAAAACCACAGGTTTTGTAAAAAAAAAAATCACAAAACCACAGGTTTTAAGGCACTTGGTTACACTTAACCAAATATCCATTCATATCCCACCTGTCTGACATGTTGGGTCTACAAAGAAATCGACGTCGATTGCTACCCAACTGTGGTCACCCAGCCTTGGTTGCGCCGCGAAGACCTGCTTGCGCACACGAACTGTGCAAGGGAAGCCATCGCTTCGCTCCTTAAGGCCCCATGCTCGGGTTTCCTTGCCACATTGTCGGGTGCGACAAATTCAAATTTTGAATGGCACCAAATTTAAACGAAATTCGCCGAGTTTTCTCCACATCCCTCTTTGACTGCTAGCTCAATACTTCTTTGTGTACCCAACATGCCGAACATGTGGGATATGAATGAAATTGGGTTCAATGTAACCATGTGCCTCAAATCCTGTGGTTTTGTGAATTTTTTTGCAAAACTTATGGTTTTGTGTTACCAATGCCTCAATACATGGGGTTTTCTGAAATTTACTCTTATATTAATTATTACTAACCAACTAGGTGTAGCCATAGTTTATTCGGGGTATCTAAATCAATGTGAACCAATGTGCTACTGTGAGAATTATGGTAGAAACCATCTGCATAAGTTGGATAAATATATTAATTTACGATTATGCAACAATAAATATTGAAGAATAAATGCAAGAATTTAACTAGGTATTTTTAGACATGTCTTCTAAGTTTTGATACTATACATGTTACCACAGTTAATCCCATAAGTAGCATTATAGCACTTCGCTAATCTTTATGCCTGATAATGGAATCCAGCGCTTGTGAAACTCTAAGAATATATAGTTAAACTAATGTTAATTGCAAAAGAGTGAACAATATGAATGCCATTCGCACACCCCAAGTTGTCCTATAGTATTATTTATTGACCCTTCCCTTCTAGTGTACATTTGCAATTTTATGCGCATCTTATATAGCCGAATTATGTTCGATTGTTGGTAGATTAAAATATCAAAACGTCAAAGGTATATTCAAAATGTCAAGCCTAGGTAAAGCAAGTTTAGTTGAACATTTTAAGCCTTATTGCTCTAGGGTGAATTCCTCAAAGAAGCAAACACCAATGTTAAATATTCAGAGTCAAGCCCCTAATATCAGTCACAGACCACAGCTGAATGGTTACTTGCTTAAGATGGTAACTGAAAATCTGAAATCCTGGCCTAGTCTGATTTTTCAGAACTGGTTGGTGCAGGTTCTAAATAAGAACTTTTTAGCATGAGTTACTGTCAATTATGAAAGAGTTCCTCTGCTTACAGCTGAGGCTTTTTTGGGGGTAAACATGATGTGTCATAACATAGTGGGGACAAGGAAAACATGAAATGGGCCCTGATTAGCCAGTTTAACAA
The DNA here is from genome assembly GCA_036346395.1 of Hsuehochloa calcarea. Classification (NCBI taxonomy): domain Eukaryota; kingdom Viridiplantae; phylum Streptophyta; class Magnoliopsida; order Poales; family Poaceae; genus Hsuehochloa; species Hsuehochloa calcarea. Next base: position 39,129,861 of record CM070597.1, read on the forward strand.
CCTATTTGATTTTCAGCTAGTTTCCAGTTAATTCGGGACCGAAATATTCCCTCAACACAGGGTATAATGTTTCATCTGGTACTATACTGTTTACAGTACTCATAGCAAACCATTATGCAGCATTAAATGTTCAGGTGCCAGTTTTCAAACCCTAGTTAACTTGTAGTTTGTGTTAAATTGTTATTGAATGTCTACAATTTGAAGCATGCACTACTGTTTCCTCTCATTTAAGAAAATCAATATGCTCAATAACCCTTTTGATGTCCGTAGGCTGATGGAATGGGGCTTGCTCCCATTGGATGTGGCTAGAAAAGTCTTTGCGAAGAAACAGGGCCAGAAACTGAAGTCACCGGTCAAAACAGCCTCAGCAAAGAGAAAGAAGGATGCTGGAAAAACCACAACACAAAAGAAGAGGAGGGCAAGTAGTGACACAGATGACGATGACGACCAATAGGCAAAAGATCCCTAGCTAGGTATCTCAGCCTTAGTAAATGGGACGTGTTCTTCATTTATCAGACATTATGCTAGATCAGGATAACCTTAGGAAACGATGAGAATTGTTCCTTCCATGCACTGATGCGTATGAGCATCTGGAGCAAAACTATTGAAGTGAAGCAGTACACTGATTCCGTGTCTTAGAAGTACCACCTTTTGTTGAATTCTCGAATGTCAATGGCTTTCCAGATCCAGAATGAAGGGAAAATGTTTCAAACTGTTACTTTGGTATTACGCTTGAGTATTTGCGGTGATGGTTGCAAACTTGCAATCCTTCCCCCTCAATTGCGAATGTTGAGGTTCTCAAATCGCCAACTTAAACCCGAAGTTACATTTCCCCCCCAATCAATGCAAATTGCAAAATAGTCGCGTTTCCAATTGATCAATGTGTCTGGCTTGAAAGCCTTATTCCAAACTTCTACATCAATCAGGCAAACAAACTAGACGATTTGCACCTTTGCATCTCGTCAGGTTGCAACCAAGCTAGCATGCACGCTCCGCAGTGCGTGGTCAGACAAAAAGCAACATCACAGGCACTGCTTAGAGAGACACATTATGTTCACTGTCATATCGCATATCGTATATACTGCTTTAATTTACTCACTTGGCGACGTTGTCACTGGCGGCGACGACAACTGGGTGGATGTACCGGACAAGGGCTCGTGGACGACGGTGTTGGTCGAGATGAAGATCGGATCGCCGCTCAGTTGCAGCATCACGGCCCCAAGGACCTCAGTCAGCAATTTCTTGAACTCGGCCTCGTCTACCGCCTTTCCTTCAAAGGCGTTCGACATGTTGCAGGCCTCATTCACCACGGCATCCACCTTAGTCATGTTCAAAACCATCAAAATTCAGTTCAATCCCAAAACACCATGGTCTCGTCATCTGGAAATGCTGCGCCGGCTAAAAAAATTACCTGAGTAACAGCACCATAAGGTGGCAAGCTTGCTGCATCAGCCATCTTATCGAATGCAACTCTCAGGTACTCCTTCGATGCCTTGTTCTTACGTTCTATTGGTATATCTTTCCAAACAGAATCCAACAACTAGCATACAGCAAACCAGTGATACACCACCATAAATCAGTATTGTCATTGACCAATAAGTTGTGTGAAAACGTAAGGGTGAACCCCGGTTTGATGTACCTTGTCCAGCTCGAATTTGTTGGCCAGTAGCCTCTTGACGCCACTCCCGTCAAAGGTGTTCTCGGTGTGCGCGACGATCACAGGCTGCTCCTGAAGTCGTTCGGTGATGTTGCTCAACAATTTCTTGAGCTGTTCGAAGAAGGCATCTTGGGATGCGGGTTGCTCAAGCTTATCGGCAGAGAGTTGCTGCAATGCCGGCTCTATGACGTTGCCTACAACCTGTTAGTGTCACTCACACATATCTCCATTCAGACAACTGACAGAATTTCATGATAAAGAACACTGTAGAAGTATTCACTTACCCAGGGGTCAGAAGCTGGTGGCATTCCATGGTCAATACTCACCTGCTGAAGAGCATCTAACAAGCATTGCCGCAAAGACACGTCCTCAAGCCCTATCTGCGAAAAGATGGCAGCAGCTTCAGGTTCGTACCTGGGACTATCCACAAAGTCCCTCAGGTCCTCGCCGTCGATGCGCAGTATGACAATCGGGTCCCTCTTGAGCCCAGCTGCCATGCCAAGGAGAATGTCAGACAGGACCTCCTGGAATTCTGTCCTGCTCACCTCCTCTTGCTTCCCATGAGTGAACTCGTTCATGACCTGCACATCAGGTTTGTGCTATGTATAAGAATGCCCAGCCACTAGTCTCTGAACAGAAGAATGGGAGGCGTCGAGCAGCCCACGGTGGCGTCAAGCTGGGGGTAGCTCCCCTGCTTCCGGGGCGGCGTCGAGCAGCCCGGGGTGGCGGCCACACAGGAAAGCAAAGGATCAGGGGCAGCGGATCCGCGACGGCATCGGGCTGCCCGGGGAAGCAGAGGATGCGAGCCCGGGAGCAGAGGAAGAGAGAGGAAGAAGGCGGCGGCCTGAGAACGCGCGACAGTGAATAGTTGCTAGGATTATGGTCGGTGAGAGGAGAAAGAGTCGTGAACTTTGATACTACGTTGGAATGAACATTTGATTTATTTCAATAGACCAAAGGCTAATACAACATATTCACTAAGCTATATTATCAGTGCTCCAGTATGAGATATCGAAGGTTTTGATTGTGATGTTTTAGGTTCTGCTCCCATGGCATGCTTAAACTGAAGCCCAGGGCATCTTGACACGGACCTGTGGGCGAACCGGCATCCTGCATTGCGTTTTAAAATCTGTCCTCTGTCGATCAGGAATCCAGGATTAATACTCGGTTGATTGATTTGACAATTAACGCCTTCGTTCACTCATTCGTGGCTAACGTTTCAGTGAAGCAGATTAGATGGCGGAAAAGATCTCGACTATTACCCCGAGAAGCCCGCACCTCTCCGGAAATCGCCGCCTGCCGCAGACCCTCGGCCGAAGCGAACCTCCATGGCCAACCCTACTTCATCTACATCGGACGGTAATTCTCTCTCACTCGGTTTCTCTCGGACCGACACAAGAAAACCCTAGATCCAAAAGATCGGATCCATAAGATCAAAAGAAACCTAACAATGGTATCGAGCCATGATTGGCTCGGATCCGGACGGCAAAAAGAAAATCAAAAGAAAGAACCCGAAACCCTAAGAAGGAAAACCCTAGATCCGAAAAGAAATCACTCACCTCATTGGCTGCGGGAGATCGGTCGAGCAGCGGGCTCGCCGGCGCTCCACGCCACGGCCACCGTCGGCGTATGAGACAGATCCGTAGCGCGCTCGGAGAAAGCGCCGACACGGAGCGCTTGATGCCGCGCGCCCTCTCAGTGAGCGCGCACGCCGCAGAAGAGATCCATGGCGGCGCCGACCTCTTCCTCTATCCGGCGACGTGGGCGATGTCGCCACCGCCGCGATCGCATCGCTCGCTCTGGCGAAGCGAGAGAGAGAGAGAGAGGAACGAATGGTTTAGGGTTTGGACGACGCCGCCGAGATCGCGTTTTGTTCGTAGAAAACCGCGCCGAGCCGTCGGATCGATCGGCGGCTCGGATCGAGCGGTGGCGGAGGCGCGGCTGACGCGCAGCGATTTCACGCCCAAGCCGAGGATGCGGCTGCTTGCGCTGAAGCGCGCGTAGCGGCCGAAGCGAACGCCGTGGGCAAGCGGCGATGAATGGGCGAAATGGCCGAATGTCTGATATCTCGGCCGGTTTTGCTTTGTAGTTTCTACGGTTATGAACAGTAACACAGAAAATTGAATTTAATTGTTTTCAGAAGCAATTTTGAATGAATTTCAATTAAAAAAAAATTGTATAAAATCTCTGTAAATTTTGCACCAACGTGTTATTATTTCCAGAGATTAAATGTGTAAAGTTGTAATGCTTCTGATAATGAATTATTTTTTAATAATTACAGTTTCCGCTGCAAAAGTTAATGTTTGATTAATTCTTTTAATTAAATTCAAACCAACGGGAGAATTTAATTTTTTAAGAATTGTTGTAAGTTATGATATTGTTATTTTCTGACTAAAGTTGATAATAACAGTATTATAATTTTAATTGATGTTTTTTATGCATTGTTTCTATTTCTGCCCAACGGTGATATAGTTTTAATGTATAGATATAATTGTTTTAATTGTATGTCGTATTTTTGACCAACGTTGGAAATAAGACATATAATTTTAATGTTACGTTCTCACTTCATTTGATCTAAATTTTGAGGAGGATACAACTTGATGAGTTGTATCGAGAAATACCCACTCTCAAAGGAGATAATTATGGAGAGTGGAAGAAAAGATAGACTTAGCGTTTATCTTAGTTGAGGTGGGTGGGTCCTCGCTCTGACCACGACCAGCGAGCCTACGGCACGGTGAGGGTCAAAATGAGGATGATCTTGCTTGGCGAGAAAAGGCGGAGAGATCATGCTCCCTTACGGATGTCTTATGACCTAGAGCATAAGAAATGGACCACGACCAACAAGAAATGTATGGTCAGTGATAAAATCTGATTGAGCCCACAATTGTGGGCTCAATCATGACTATGTTCTTGTCACGAATACCTTGATAAAATAAAGAGTCGGTTCTTGGCTCTTCAAAGACATATGCAACACGGTGATTAAACGACTTGTGAGAGAGAGGTATTACGGTGGTGGGATAAGAGAACACATATTGAGGATGAGCAACTTGGCATCCAAGCTTAAACCAATGGATTTGGCACTCAAGGATGAGTTCCTTATTCACTTGATTTTTGCTTCATTGCCAGAAAAGTTTGACACTTTTGTTGTCAATTACAATATGCAGCCCGATAAATGGGACTTGGAAAAGTGCATAGCTATGTGTGTTCAAGAGGAGGAAAGATTTAAATCCTCACATGGTGGATCTATCAACTATGTGAAGGATAACAAGAAAAAGAACTTTCACAGTACCTCCTTCTCAAGAAACAAGGGAAAAGCATCTGTCCATCAACCTCAACAGAATAAATTTGCTGTAGACAAAGATCAGTGTTAAGAATGAAATTCTTCCTCTATTAGAGTTCTCAGACTTAGAACAATGCAGAGATTGCATTAAAGGAAAATATGTAAAGAAAATTAAGAAAGATGCAAAAAGAAGCACAGGAGTTCTACAAATTGTTCACACAGACATTTGTGGTCCTTTTCCTGTGAAAAGTGTGGATGGTTATGACTCGTTCATAACATTCACAGATGACTACTCCCGTTATGGATATATTTATCCAATCAAAGAAAGAAATGAAGCCTTGGATAAATTCAAAATATTTAAGGCTGAAGTTGAAAACCAACACGATTTAAAGATTAAGATAGTCCGATCTGATCGTGGGGGGGAGTACTACGGTCGACATACCCCATATGGACAAATTCCTGGACCTTTTGCGAGGTTCTTACAGGAAAATGGCATAGTAGCCCGATATTCTACAGGCGAACCTCGGCAAAAATGGAGTAGTGAAAGATGGCAACGTACTCGATGGATATGGTGCGAAGCATGATGAGCTACTCCACACTCCCATTGAGTTTATGGATGGGCGTTAAAACCGACATTCATATTCTCAATAGAGTGCCTAATAAGTCGGTGCCTAAAACAAATGCGAGTTGTGGACGGGAAGAGTTCCTCACTAAACCACCTACGTGTGTGGGGTAGTCTGCTGAGGCTAAAGTATTTAACCCAAACCTTGGGAAGCTAGATCCCAAAGCGATGAAGTTGCCATTTCATTGGCTACCACGAAAAGTCAAAAGGTTTTCGTTTCTCTTGTCAGACGGATATACAAAGTTTGTAGAAACGAGACACGCTCTTCTTAGAAGATGAAATGATGAGGGGAGCATGGTAGCTCGAGAGATTGATCTTGAAGAAGCGGGTATATGTGCCCGCTCAGATGATTCAAGAGCCACTCTTCCCACTACTCATTGTCATTGCCGACCGCGGTACAAGATCTTGTGGTGCCAAAGACTGTTATTGTTCCTCTGTGGCAACAATGAATGAAAATGAGGAACACATTCTTGAGGATCCTATAGAACCCATTGCCACAAATGAGGGAACAGCAAAGACCTCAAGCAGAAGATGTACCAAATGTGGAGGCCCAGGAGGTCTCAAAGAGTAAGAAGATCACTATTTCGATGATTATCAGTTTATCATCTGGAGGAATTTCAAATGGAGGATGACCCGCCTCATTTGAAGAAGCCATGAAGCGAAAATTCTTTAAAATGGCTTGAGGCCATGGAAGAGGAAATGAGGTCCATGAAGACTAATAAAGTATGGGACTTGGAAATTGTTCCTAAAGGAGCCAAAACAGAGGTCGTAAATGGGTCTACAAAACAAAACTCGACTCCCAAGGAATGTAGAAAGATACAAAGCGCGACTTGTGGCAAAAGGATTTACACAAAGAGAAGGATTGATTACAATGAGACATTTTCTCCGGTCTCATGTAAAGATTCCTTGAGAATCATAATGGCATTAGTAGCACATTATGATTTAGAGTTACATCGGATGGATGTAAAGGCGGCATTTCTTAATGGGGATTTGGAGGAAAATGTTTACATGGCACAACCAAAGGTTTTGTCATGGAAGAAAATGAAAGAATGGGATGCCGCCTAAAGAAATCAATTTATGGGTTAAAGCAAGCTTCAAGCGGTGATACTTGAAGTTTGTGATTACAATAAGAAAATGCAGGTTTAAAGAGAATGTAGAGGACAAGCTGCGTCTATACAAAATTTAAAGATGGAAAATTTATCTTCCTAATCCTGTATGTGGATGATATCCTACTGGCTAGTAGTGATGTCGATCGCTCTTGGAGACGAAGAGATTTTTGTCCTCAAACTTTGATATGAAAGATCTTGGTGAAGCTTCGTTCGTTCTAGGGATCGAAATTCATCGGGATAGAAACAAAGGGATATTGGGACTATCACAAAGACATATATAGAAAGTCTTAAAGAAATTTGGGATGCATAAATGTAGTCTTTCACTGCACCTATAGTCAAGGGCGGCAGATATGGGGATTTTCAATGCCCGGGAACGATATGAGATCGATCAAATGAAAGCGGTTCCATATGCTTGGTTGTCGGAAGCTTACGGTATGCTCAAGTGTGCTGCATACGACTTAGCTTTTGTTCTGGGTTACTTGGCGATTCGAGCAATCACGGAATAGAACATTGGAAATTGATAAAGAAAGTCTTGCGTTATTTGCAAGGAACAAAAGGCCTCATGATGACATCTGAGAAGATCAGATTTACTCCATATAGTGGGGTATCTGATTCGATTTTGCGGGAGATGATAGAAAGTCGACATCCGGATATGTCTTCACTCTCATTGGAGGAGCTATATCGTGGAAAAGCTCAAAGCAAACCGTCACTACATCGTCCACAATGTATGCAGAGTTTGTAGCATGTTATGAGGCTACGAGGCGAGTGGGCGGCTTAAGAAGCAAAAGAAACCTAACATTACCGTATTATCACCTCCTGATAAATACTCCAGGTCTCCGGCCACAGTTTTTCTATCCTCGTTTTGCGTCCATCTTATAAGCTAGTATATGTGTATGTTCCTGTGCGATAAGGCCGCCCTCTTTTCAGGTTATTCAAGTGAAATCACTGTTATCCCCCTAAACATTCTTGCAATGATTCTTGTAATTAATAATTTCTTGGAAAGCATACTAGAATTGACAGGTCGATTTGTTAGTTAGAGCTAATGAATTAAATTCGCAAGGCATCCGTATAGCATGTTACACGGATTTACTCAGGAGCTGCACAAAATGAAAAATTCAGTTACAGAAAAATACATATGCCCGTGATTCATTGATCTCGAACTGAGGAGCTAGCATATATAAGACCTTACAAATCGGCAAGCAAGAGCACAACTTAAAGAAACGATTTATATTAATTGTGCTACTGTTAACCTGCTTAAGTGAGCAAAACACGGTCTTATAATAATCCGCTTATGATATGTGTTGAGTTTCATTCACCGATAAGATTCAGCTATCACAATTATTCTTTTCCTGAAAATTTCTTCGATGAGGTCTCAAACTCAGAGCTTTTAACACCAGAATCGGTACTCAAAAGCTTAGGCTGTTAAGGAAATGACAACCAATCTATTCACACTTCTATAACATGCCAGAAAATTAACCATTCAAAAGAAGTGAACACTACATGATTTGCAGTACTAAATTGCAGTATCAACCCCCGTAACATCTGTCTCGTGTAGCAGTTTTTGCGTGCCTACGTGCGTACAACAATTTTGATCACCGTACCTCGGAGTAGATGTGGTCGGCGTTGGGGGACGAGCCCCGCGCGGGCAGCCCGAGCGCGGCGCCGATGTCCGCCACGGCCGGCTGCAGCTCCAGCACCGACAGCCTGCCGTCCTCGTCGGCGTCGAGCTGCCCGAACTTGGTCTCCACGAACATGCCGAACGCCTCCCTGTCCTCCACCAGCTCCCGTATCTCCGACCCGTCCACCACTACCTTCTCGGCCTTCTCCTTCTCCCCGTCACCGCCGCCCAGCGTCTTCTTCCTCCCAAGCCAGCTCCTCTCCATTGCCGCCCCCCTGGGTCCTATATATACCTACGTGCAGGGCACCGGGGCAAAAAGTTGCACCGGTGATGGATGGATCTCTCGTGACGCCTTTGCCTTTCTGTTCCACTAATACGCAGCTGTAGGAGCTCGATCGCTTTGCGTCTTTGCATTTGGTTGTGCGGATGGAGAGGGGAAAAAAAGCGGGGAAAGAAACCGGCCGGGAAAGGTTGTGGGTGGGGGTGGGGGTGTCGGCGGCTGGATAATGCGCGGGCATGGGACACGTGTGGGACGGCAACCACTTGTTCTCCTGCATGTTGCACCGGTGATGAGATGACTGATGAGCCCGGCACTACGTAATCTCGCGCGACGGATCGTGCGACCGTGACGACGCATGCGCGCAGGGCAGAGGAGTTTGGGATTAGCCGGCCGGGGAATAATAATCCCATTGGCTGTCACGCGCGAACTTGATTATATGTGGAAGCGTTAAGCGTTCGGTCTGTTCGTCATTCGGCTTAAGCGTGACAGAGCGAGGCAGGGAGGGAGGCTGGCTTGTACTGTTTGTCGCTTGCTTCTCCGGTGGGAAAAGGCATCATGGTCGGTGCGTGTCTTGTCAGGACCACGATGGCGAGGATATGGCAAACAAGCGACGGCCGAGCGTGTGGTAGAAAAATAGAGATAGAAAGAGATATAAATTTATATGTAAAAATATTTTGCAGGAAAAAAATTATATACGTCAATTGGCGATGATTACTATATGAGAAGTGTTTACAAAATACAGAGGATTACAATGAGGTGTCAATTCTCCCTGTGCGGCTTACAAGAGATATATAAATGGGTAAAATGACTTATAGTTTAAGTAGAAAACTTATCCGCTAATATGATAAATTTGAATTCAACTACATTAGAAGTTCGAATCACATATCTCAATAATCTCCACCTTGAGACGAATTTTCTCTTTTAGCAAAATGAAGAATCATCAATCATCAATCATCAAATAACTCCACAATAAGATAAAAATCATCGTACACCAATTAGTCTCTAAGACTAAACTGTAATACCAACTAAGCTTGAGCAAATCTCAAACTTAGTAATAGGAACTGACTTTGTCATCATATCAGCTGGATTATCATTAGTACTTATCTTGCACACTTTGACATCACCTTGAGCAATAACACCTCGAATAAAGTTATATCTCATATCAATGCGCTTTGTTCTTTATGGAACATCTGATCCTTTGTAAGGCATATAGCCCTCTGACTATCACAAAATATAGTAGTGCAAAATTATCTCCACAAAGCTCAGTGTACAAACCTCTCAACCAAATAGCTTTTTACGAGCTTCAAAAATAGCCATATATTCTGCTGCAGTGGTAGATAAGGCTACAGTAGCTTGCAAACTTACCTTCCAACTAACAGCACAACCACCAATGGTGAAAACTAACCTGTGAGAGACCTCCTCTTGTCCAAATCGTCAGCATAATTAGAGTCAACACAACCAATAAGTTCATCTCAAGAATTCCTAAACTGCAAACGAGTATTAGAAGTGCCACGCAAATATATGAAAATCCACTGAACTGCTTTCTAATGCTCTTTTTCTAGGATTAGCCATGTATCTATTAACAACACTCAGTGCATGCGATAAATAAGATAGCAAATAGTGGAAGCGGCTTCAGCCCAAAAATGCCTATGCAAACATGCATTAAACAACATGCAACGGGCCTTAGAAATGATAGTCATGTTCATACGCTCATCTACACCATTTTGTTGAGGAGTATGGGGAACAGTGTAGTGTCTGACAATACCTTCAGTCTTGCAATATGATTCAAATTCATTAGAATAGAATTCCATCCCATTATCAGTGCGAAGTTTCTTTACCATCTTTTCAGTTTGCCTTTCAACCATAGTCTTCCACTCTTTAAATGCTGAAAATACTTCTGATTTATGCTTCAAGAAATAATGCCACACTCTTCTAGAATAATCATCAATAATTGCTAACATATAACTAGCACCTCCTAGCGATGTCTTGCGAGATAGCCCCCCATAAATCAGAATGCACATAATCCAAAATATCTTCTGTAGTATGAACTGAAGTATTGAACCCCACCATCTTGTGTTTGCCAAACACACAATGCTCACAAAATTTCAGCTTGCCGATGCTATATCCATCAAGAAGTGCTCTCTTACTCAATTCTGCCAAAACCAATTTCACTTATATGCCCAAGGCGCATATGCCAAAGATTAATAGCATCGAATCAGATAATGAACTTGAAATTATAATAACATTACATGATATTGTAGTACCTTGCAAATGGTACAAATTTGTAAATTTAATATCAGCTTTCATCACAATAAGAGAGCCTTCTGATACCTTCAAAGCTCCACCTTTACCAGAATACTTGTACCCTTTAGCATCAAGAGTACTCAAAGAGATGAGGTTCCTTTTCAAATCTGGAATGTGCCTCACATCTGTCAAAGTTCTGATAATGCCATCAAATATCTTGATCTGAACTGAACCAATTCCTGCAACCTTACAAGATGAGTTATCACCCATCAACAGTTTCATAGGTGGCAAACCAATCCCTATTAGGACACATATGAAAAGTAAATGCGGAATCAAGAATTCATTCATCATTGGTCTTAGCACAACCAGCAAAGGCAACAAGAACTTCTCCATCAGAACTATTATCAGCAACAAGGGAGGCTTTGCCTTCATCATCTGGTTTACCTTTTGGCTTATAATAGCCAGTTCTCCATTCTTTATTCTGCAGCTTCCAGCATTCAGAGATGCCATGCCCACTTTTCTTGCAATATTTACACGACTTGTACTTACCTCTTGATTTCATCTGGTTCTTGTAGTCGTTCGAACTTTTGCCCCGAGATCTATTATTTGAGTTCTTCTCCTTTTGCCTGCCACGAACAAACAAGTCTTCTCCTTGCGAACTTGAATTTTCAGAAGGTACCAACTGTTTCATCTTCTCCTTATCATGCAAAGCTTCATAAACTTCATTAAGAGTGAGAGTATCTCTGCTATATAATATGGTATCTCTGAAATTCAAAAAAGAACTAAGAAGGGAGCACAAAAGAATAAGACCCAAATCCTCATCATCATATTTTACCTTCATCGACTCTAGGTCGGCAATGATCTCCTTAAACAACGAAAGAAGATCAAGCACGGATCCTCCTTCTTGCAATTTATGATAGTACAACTTCTACTTGAGATGCATCTTGCTGGTGAGATTCTTTGTCATGCAAATTTATTACAGCTTCCGCCATAATGTAGTAGATGTCTTCTGCTTCAAAACCTCATGCAAAATATTATTTGATAGATGAAGGTGAATTTGAGATAAAGCTTTACGGTCTTTACGCTTCTTATCTACGGTCCATGTGGTAGGTTGTTTCTTAAAACCTTCCAATGCATAATCCAAATTCATCTATGCCAACATAGCTCTCATCTTTACTTGCCACAGCGAAAATCTTGTGTCTCGACTTAAGAGTGGAAGATCATACTTCAAAGTCGCCATGAGGAATAAATCCTGAAATTGTTGGTACTGATATGTGTAAACCTAGCAAAAATTACAACCTTTTTGTACACCTTCTGCGTACACGAATTAAAGATCTTCGAATCTCCTAGTAGGCTTCAGGTGGACGAAGCAAAAAGCTCCAAATTTTGAATGCTCACGAGAGCTTCTGAGAACGTCTCCACGTGATTCACTAGGACGTTGCTCTATGATTCGATGGAAGAAACAAGAAACTTGCTGGACGCTCGGTGATTAAATAAAAGAAAAAAAATCTTTTTCTTGGAACCTACGCTGGCTTGGGGTGTGCAGCTTGGATTGCTTTTTTTTGCTTTCGGTCTGTTGTGATTGATCGGTCGGCACGCTAGTCTGTTGTCTTCAATTGCTTTCGTGCTGTGCGCCATCTTACGTCAAGGCGAGCGCCGAGGAGACGCCATGGATGGCGCAACGAAGACGCGCTGCGACGGGAGACAACGTGCAGCGGGAGCACCAATCAAGGCAACAACACGACGCTTGAGATGGCGGCGCCAATTGGATCTGTTTTTTTTTCTCGTAACTCTCAAAACCCTAATCTCCTGTACTTTGATACCACTTGTTAGAAAAATAGGGACTAAAGGAGACACAAATTTTTACGTGGAAAACCCTTGCGGAAAAAAAATCACGGGCGACACCGGCGATAATCACTATATGAGGAGTGTTTACAAATCGCAGGGGATTACAATGGGACGTCAATTCTCCCCGTGCGGCTTACAAGAGGTATATAAAGGGGTAAAATGACTTAGAGTCCAAGTAGGAAACTTATCCGCTAATATGACAAGTTTGAATTCAACCACATTAGAAGTTCAGATCACATATCTCAATAGCGTGGGCTGTGCACACCGCGAAGATCAAAGTTTTCTTGGATGGGATAGTGAAGGGTTTGACAAACGACATGGGCTAGCTAAAGAAGAGAGAAAAAGGAACTCGTCCTGTGTTGACCATTTCCTCTACTTTGGCAATTGACATCGTCATTTAGCTTCTAAGCAAGGGGAAGAGAGATTGGTTGTACCAATCGGATACATATAAGTTTGATCATTGATGAGGTATGGTCTAATTGACCTTTTGTCATGAATCAACTATATGTAGCTAGCAGTTATGGATCAGTATGAAGTATGAACATACTTGGAGAGTTGTTCCTGAGACACACCAAAGCATCTGGTGATGTTATCAATCAGTAATCACCAGGTGCGAGTGCAGTGCAAACCACCCCATCAACCCTTGTTAGATTCATAAAGCTAGTAAAGTGTGTTCCAGTTTTTCCACAAGTAACGTAACTAAACACATGTGTCAGCGCTCCGAGGTGTATGGGTGGAAAATCCAAATGGCGCATGGGTTTAGAACACCACAATTTGTTCGACCTAATTGACGTGAGCATGTTTGTCTATGGCACCACATTTCGCTTGCTCCAGAAGCATCATCCCAAGTGTTCTTGTTGGCCGTGCTTAGCTTTTGTTGCTTTTGTATGGTTCTTCCAAGCACAGGGCCACACTTGCTCCAAAGAAAAGGCATCAGGCCACCAATCTATCAGGTTAGCCCATTCGTTTTTTGTAGGCATGTGCAAAATCAACTGTACTATAGTAGCCAAAATCAACTCAATGCAATTAGCCAAAGTTTATGCAAATTAAATGGACTGAATGTATATAGCACAGACAAAAGAGCACAAACCGATAAAATTGTAACATCCTGGCCCATCCTCTGGGCCCAGAATGCTACTACTACACCATAACCATCACGAAAATTAGCGCATCGAATTTTTCAACTAAATATATTACAACAAAAGTGATTATTTTGGGAGTATGGTTTGCATCGGTGTCCGCATGTGACGTGGATGTGCTATTCCCCCATGCCGCCGATGCATGCCGCCTTCGACATTCACCTAAACCAATAAATAAATAAGGGTGAGCCCGAAGATGCTGCCACATGTCTAAACCATACCTTAGCCATGTTATTTTTCACATGCTTCAACACAAATATAAACATAATCATATCAATATTTTCATCATTAACTTTCCATTAGTGCAATGCATCATTATTCTACATGCTCATTTGCTCATCACATTGCCTATACCGGTATAGTTGAGTGAACACCCATCGATGTTCACCCAGATCATGGGTCCATCCTTTCGACACGGGGATCTCTCTACTCCCGTGGAGGCCAACCGAGGTAGGTCTTACATATCCACCCATGTTAGATATTTCTTTCTCATCATATGAGTGCACATGATGCAGATGCATATGTCCATTGTCATTAACATGTTTCATCATTGTTATCATTAACATAGTAGCCTCATTGCTCACTATGTTCCATCATTATTGCCATCATCATAAAAGCATCATCATATCATGAAAACATCGCATATTCCATAACATGTACATGTTACTGCTCTACCATGCACTTGCCTGTTAACCAAACGGATCAGAGCAACGTGCGGATGGCGTCGTTCCAGAAACTCCATCTAAATAAGCATTCAACCAGACTCAATACATTGTAGCACTACATGCACATATACGGAAGGCATTGTTCCTACACGCAATTCGACACAAACAAACCCCTCTCACCGGGTACTATTCTGCTAAACCGGTGCCCAAATAATAATGAGTTAGGGATCATATTGTCTAACCTTGCGAATAAATTTTATATGCGCGCCCCTAATGTCTTTCCCCTCTTTTCTTTTCTTTTCCTCCCTTTTCTCTCTCTATCTTATCCCTTCACCTGGTGCAGCCGAGATCCCCAGGCTCATCTCTTTCTTGCTTTGCTTCTTTCCTCATTTTCTCCTCTCTCTTCCTTTCCCCATCTTCTTCTTCTTCCTAGAGCTTCCTTCGGCGCTGCTCCCTCTAGCACTCGGCCTGGCCCGACGCTCGGCCATCGGTGCGCACGCGCCTACGCACCTACCTTTGTTGGCTTGGTCGCCCTGTGGTCAATGACGGTTCCGGTCATTGCTAATGTCGTCCTCACGTCACCGTCTTCCCCAACTCCTTGTTCCCCTCCACTTCACTATCTCTCTGTGGTTGGTTTGGTTGTAATTGGTGGGTTGTGGCTTGGCTTGTTCTTGGTTGGTAGTGGAAGAGGGGGGTTTGTGAAGCTTTGGCTGCTCTCTTGTAGTTATGAACTGAGCATGGCGTGGTTTTGATTAGGGGAGGAGAGCTTAAGACAGAGGCTCGGTCTTATCCCTTGCTCTTTCTCTCTCCTCCTCCTGTTGGCTTTTTTTACTGCGGACGGTAAGTTGGTAAAAATCGTGAACGTTGGATTCTCTACTGCCAAAACAACTGCCGAATAATGATGCCTACATAAGTGAGTGGCACCGACCGTTCCCGAACGGCCAGGGAACCTCAGTGAACGATAATTAATTCGGCATTTCTAAAGCTGAAGGATTCTGATGGTAAAACCCTTTTTATCCCTATTGTTCTCATTGATCTCAATTTTCGCTTTTCTTCTATTTTCCTTTCTGCTGGCATTACAAGAATAGTATGAACTATGCGGTTGGAAATTGCAAATTGTAGTCAATAAAACAGAAGGGACATAATACTCATGTAATGACCAGATTGAAGTGTCTAATGTTTCAAGATACAGGCATTCATTTCCCATGCCACAAATCTATATACACATGCCCAGTGTTATTTACAACTTCCAAGCACAGAAACAGGCTAACAAAAAAGGCACAGAAAAGATGGCAACTCTGGAACAGACCGATCAATTCGACCCACACATCTCCCCACCAAACATGACAATCTAAAACTCAAAAAGAAAAGAAAAAGGAATAACACAATGTGCAAGAAACGAATGGCTTGCAGCTAATTTCCTTCAGGATCCTCAGCGGCAGCACGCCTCCTCAGCTTGGTGCGTGTCACACGGATCGTCTCCTCCATTGGTGTCTCCTCTGATGTCTCCCCTGGTGCAGGATCAAGCTCTTCCATGCCCTCTACAGCGTCGTCAGCCTCATCAACGGCCATCTTGTCCACTCCTTCGGTTTCAGGGGGCGGTGGAGCGCTAGGCTCAGATCTTGGTACATCAGCGTCAGTAGCTGGAGCTGGCACTTGCTCGGCGGCGGGTTTCACCTCACTTTTTTTCATGTTCTCATCAGGTTTTGTTGTAGATGCAGCTGCGGTGGGTTTTGTGGATGCCACTAGACCAGCTTTTGCAGATGCTTGACGCTTGATCTTTGGGGAAGATGGAACAGTCTTAGTCTCCTGAGATTGCTGTGCCATTGCTGCTTGCCGAGCAGCAGATGCTGCTCTGCGGATAACAGTTGGTGCTTGTTTTTGTGGTGACTGCTGCTGATATTGCTGCGGTTGTGGTTGCTGTTGTTGTGGCTGCTGTGGTTCCTAAAGGAAATCCAAGCATGATTTCAATATAACTGCAGTTGAACTTTAATAGAAGGTGTAGAGGGGAAATCATGTGGAGAATTAGCTAATCCAACTTGAAGATGGGTATAACATTAGGCTAGGGACAGTATGAGATCAGATAAAGGAGAGTGCACATTTCCATGACTAGCCTGAAACTGAGAAGTTTCCAAGACGCACTAAAACAAAATCTTCTGCTAACAACCATGCATCATGCCATATAGCAAACCTCTTCTTTCTTGGGCATCAGTTTGTACAACATACAGAAGGGACGTCCAAATGGTGCAAATTTCTGAGTTTAACATTAGTATATTACTATATCCATGATTGAAGTACTACTCCTGACTTAAGATAGGACTATGTTCCCATGCTTCTGATTTGAGATGAAAATACAGTTTAGGCCAGTTTCACCAAAAAACAGATAGAAAATTGTAATCATGCTTCTGAATTCACACGAGGAACATTAGAAATTGGATAAAATGCACTATGCAGGTTCCTACCTAGTTAGAATGTGAAAAGATATGACAACAATAGGTCCATAACTGATAATGCATAATATAGTTACTTATATATCAGTCATTCAGTACCAGGTATTGTTTCTAGTGTTTAGTAATAATGGCACTTGTGATTCTCCTGTGGATCAAGTCTTTTGGCAGGTCAACTTTAGGCTGTGACGCTGTGTAGTAGGAAGGCTCAAGATACCAAAATTATGCAGTGCTTCGGAATCCAAATGACAGCAATGCTTTGAATTGCTGATAGCAGCTTAAAAAGAGGCTTCACAGGTTTATGTTGTGGCTCATGGGGAGCTCATATTATATACAGAACAGGTTTATGTTATGACTCAAGGGGAGCTCGTATTCTATACGGAATATGATAGGTTCTGAATATGTTGGATGCATAAAACTGTTATTCGATCAGTATGCATTCATGGAACATAGACTGATATACCTCACAAAACACTTGGGGAGCTATCTTTGTATTATCATGGAACATAGACTGATATACCTCACAAATGTTAGACGAAGTTTAGAGTCCACTGTAACATTAATCAGAATATTTGTGGTAGTTTATGTATTGTGCATAAAGAACTGCCTTTTATTTCATGCAATGAACAAAATAGAAAAGGAAAAGGCCTAGTAAGTCATAAAGAGGTTTCAAAATGGTGATAGCGTCCTATGATTTAGCTTGCGACTATGTCTGCTAACAGGGTGGCAGTGACTTTTCCATGGAGATTACATGCTTGCATACTTACAAATTGAGCTACATTACATAAACATATCTAAAAAATGTATACAGTTCCAACGTTCATGCAATTGATGTTGAGTAACCAGAAAACTTATGGCTTTGCTCACAAGCATCGTTGCTTAAGGTGCTTCTTACCGTCAAAGTCAAGTTAAAGATGTGGATTAAAGCAATAGATGCTGCTTTAGTTTCCTCTATTTATTTTAAAAAGGCACAATAGAATATGAAATACATTATTGACCATTTCTCTACAAAAAAAAAAAGTAACTGCACAACTGACTTAGTCTACATATGAGAACTTAACAATACCATTTGGCAGTATTAGTAATAGTAAAGGCATCTTGCATAAAAATATAACTAACTAGTACAACAGCATGGTTAAAGACGTTAAACATGGAATTGCTTCAGAAGCGCAAAAAGGAACTTGAGCTTTGGTAACTGTATAGACATGGTGCCATTGAGCATGCTTAGGGTGAAAAAACATCAACTGGTTCAATGGCTTTGAATCAAAGAAGCATAATACTGTGTGTGTGGTTCGCACCTGAGAACGTTGCTGCCTTGATTTCTGAGATGGTGACTGGGCAGCAACATACTTCAAAACGTCAAAGAAAGTATTATGTCCTAGGGTAGCAGCCTTCTGGAAATAAACGATAACTATATCGCTGGCCCGAGCTCTCAACTCAAACAAATTACGGTCGATTTCATTCTCATGCTGTGAAATATATGGCCTAAAGAAAGTCCCATAAATGTAGGTAGTTCCCTACAATGAAAGCACACATCAATCTGATGTACAGAAAAACCTGTAAAATAGAAGGTGCAAGGGACAAATTGAGTACCTTTGTCTTAGGGTACCACAAGTATATAAAGAACATCAGCTTTGCTTCTGAGTAAAATGGTAGCCTTCATCATGAGCACATGCATGATGCAACTAACGTTAGAGACTGTTCAAAGAACTGACAAAAAAAATGCAACCTTTGGCAGTCTTACCATGATACTGTAAAATCTCCAAATCTCTCCAAAACCGTCATAAGTGCAACTAAAATCCTAGACACGAGACAAAACAAAATTTGCAAGATTATCAGCTTGGCTAATGTTCTGACTTGTGATCGTAGAATAGAAAGAACCACCTTACCAATACTGACACCAAAATATGAGCTGCTCGATCTCAGGTTTGTTCAGTTCAACAGTCTTGTAGCACTCATATGCAGGATAGGCATAGCCAAAAGCCAACCTACATGCAATCGGTATATCAAACGCCACAACATAAATGAAATGTTTGTGCTTTCTTATCAAGTTTCTTTTTGGCCGAGATTCTTCTCGAGTAATTTGATTTATAGGGAAAAACGTTATTTTATTATTTTCTTGCTTTGTTCCACAATATCCACAAAAAGAGCACTTTGTTAGAATAGTCTGTTAGAATAGAAATCCTTTTGTATTTCCTTATCTGCTTTTTGTATTGTCTTATTTGTATGATATATCCCCCTTTGTACCCTATATATATTGTCTATTGGACCTCTTAAATACATACATAATATTCATAATATGGTATCAGAGCAAAGATTAGGGTTAGAGCTTCTAAGATGTCCGCCTCCTAAAGCTAGTCTAAGATGCCTAGCATCCGCTAGTCTAAGATGCCAGTCCACCCCTGTGAGGGAACCATGTGCCCACTCTACAAAGACCACAAGTGGCCTCCTTCTAGTTGTAGTTACTTTGTACCCGATATATATTGTCTATTATCTTAAATACTTCTAGACTCGATTAGGGTTATCCGCCTCGCCTCCTAGCATCTGCTCGTCCTCCACCCCGAGGCAATCTCCACTCGCTGAGTTGTATCCGCCATCGCTTCAAGCTCTTTTCCGCCTCTGCTCGAGCACTCGCCGAGTTCCGCCACGTCGAGGTTGTCCCCTTCTCGCGTTCGTCGAGGTTGTCCCCTTCACGCACGCGCCGCTCCAACACCAACGGCTCCGCCTTCATCGCACGCGCCTCGCTCATGGATCGACGGCAAGCACGTCGTCTTTGGCAGGGTCATCGAGGGCCTCGAAGTCGTCACTGCCATCGAGAAGGTCGTCCCGGTCGACTGCTGCTCTAGATCGGGCCGCCTCTGAGCCTCCCACCTGGATCCAGTTGCCTCGACTCGGATCCACACCGACCGAGCTCCCTGCGTCTCCTCCACCCGAGCGACACCGACCTCAACACCGCGCGTGGCCGCCGCTTCGAGTCGCCCCTGGCCCGAGCCCCCTCCGCCTCGATCTGCGCCGCCCCGGATTGGACCACGCCGTCCCCGCTTGGATCCCGAGCCACCGCTCGTTATCTTCTTGGATAGACGCCGTCACCGCCGCCATCCAGATCCACCCTGGATCGGGTCCCGCCGCCTCAGCTCCCCTACGAAGACCTACCCGGCGTCCTCTGTTGGGCGCCGCCTCCCTCCTTTGAGCCTTCGGTGGCGAGGGAGGTAGAAAGAGAGAAGAGAGGCTTTAGCTGTTGGTGGATTGAAAAGTGGTGGTACTGTTCATTGTGGAGCTCGGTCCATAAAAGTTGAAAGATGCTTTAGCTGTTGATGGTGTTGTTTCAAGCTGGGTGGGCTGCACTGGTGCTTGCTGGTTGGATGAGGATATGGGTCTTCTACATGCTGTTGCTGCTACTGTTAGCTATCCTTTGAATCATTTCTTTCTTTGTGTTGTTTCTTTCATTGCGTTCATTCGAGTCCGTACCACTTTATCTTTGAGTTCGTCTAAGCCATACGAGTCCACAAATTTATTGTCAGTCACAGAAACATAAAAATTCCTTTTGCATGGCAGTCGCCGCTTTTCTCTCCGAGCCACTACATATCGTAGAAGTAGTAATGATGCTGCTGCTTCTCTCTTAGCAGCCGCCCCGAGCTTCTAAAGCCGTCACGCTTCTTCCGCATGGCGCCTCATTGTGCTTCTTGTGTACTGCGCCGCCATGCTTCTATATATTCCTCTTCAGCTTGATTTGACAACTTTCTCTATTTTTTGTCGCTTTCATCTTCTTTGTCGTGTTGTCGCGGTTGACTTTGTTCCCGCCTACCTCTACTTTCTCAGACCTGCACCTTGTGCTTTATGGGTTGTCGCACGACCGGATGTGAAATCTTTTGATACTCGACATATTTTCCAAGAGCTGCACGCTACGACGACATTATCAAGACTCGGACTTTGGATTTTCCATATTTTAGTGTCAATCATTTCCAAATGCAATGCTATTGCATACGCCTTGCATTTGAGGAGGGGGGGGGGCGTGTGTGTGTTAGAATAGGGTGTTAGAATAAGAATCATTTTGTATTTCCTTATCTGCCTTTTGTATTGCCTTACGACATATCTCCCTTTGTACCCTATATATTTTATCCATTGGGCCTTTTGAATACACACACAATACTCATAATACACTTGACCTTTTTGAAGATGCATTGAATTTGAGCATCTCAACATCCTGCAAGAGACTAATTTTTCGAGGCATTTGCACCAAAGAGGTGGCAAATTCTAAGACAACTCTAGATAGAACATGTCAAAGGACATGATTTTGGATATATATCTATTCAAATCAGAGCCTAAAAACTGAATTTGGGCATTAATTGATACACAACCAAAATAAATCAAAGTGTGAAAACAACAAAGCATTATCTGATCCTTAGCATTTCAATAAATTGACTATCAGACAAGAATCAAGGCAAAATTGCCTACAGGGCACTGAACTTTTGCGTCCTTAGCTATTGGAAATCCAAAAAAGTGGTTTCACCAAAAGACACTAAAATTTTGTGGTTATTTGTTGTAAGACATTGAGTCAATTAAAATATTATTTCTGGACTAAAGAGGAGAGAGAAAGCCAATGAAAAGTCTGTTTATCCTTCATCTTCTTCCTTGTCCCTATTTCCCTTTCTCTTCTCTCCTCTTCTCTCACATGAACCAGCCCCTTCCGCTTCCTTCCCATCCCACCACGCCGCCTCAGGCTACCACCACCGCTGGCTCCCCCTCTCCGCGCCGCCCCGATGCCATGCTCCTCCGACTGGCTCCGCGCCGCACGAGCGCGACCCCTTCTCTGCGTTGGGCCGAGCACGACCCTTCTCTCTGCGCCCCAAGCCCATGCTCCTCCGGCCGGCTCTGCGTTGCGCATGGGCGCGACCCCTTCTCCGAGCCTCTGCTGCGTCAGCCTTCTGCGCGCCTGAGCTCCGTCTCCGCCTCCCACCTCCTCTCTCCTCCCTCCTCTCTTCGCGCAGCTCACGCTTCAATGAGGTCGGCGATCTGACGCGTGGCGTGGCGATGACTTCTTCCCCTTCGCTTCCGCCTTCTCTCACCCGCCGCGAGGCCGCGCACGCTCACCACGGCCGCCGAGGCCCCTTCTCTGCGCCGCCCCAAGCCTCTCCATCACATCCGACGACCCGACCACCATGGATGAGCCCACTCGGTGCACCTCTAACGTCGATGTCACTGCCATTAGTTTCTCTGTGGCCGTGGGGTTCCATTTTTGCCCTCCCAACCATCTTCGTGGTCCCACATGCTGGCGCCGAGCTCAGCCGAGTGCGCCCATAGAGATTCTCTATTTCTGTTGACTTGGGGAAGATCAACTGTAGCAAAGTAGTTAGGTTGGCGAGGAAATTAATTAGTGTTAAGTGCAATTAGTTAGCCATTAATAATTCATTAGTATTTTGTATGATACGTGGGTCCAAAACCATTAGAATTGCAATTAGTGAAGTTATTTTCTACCAAGTCAGGCACTGTAGACTGTTGAATCAGTCAGACCGAGCCAGGCACTGTGCCGACTGAGCCAGGCACTGTGCATTGAGGGCATTAAGGGCATTTTACAAAGGTTCTCTCTACTAATCACTCACTCGAACATATTATTTTAACGAGATGAGTGTAGGAGTGTCGGCAAATAGTCATAAAATTTTAGTGTCTTTGGGCGAAACCATGTTTTCTGAATGTTTGCAGCGCCGGTAGCCAATTTTGCCAAGAATCAATGTGCATAAGAATAAACGAAGAGAACCTTTGACCGTTGTAACAACGCCGGAGAAAGTTTTTTTTTGTGCTAGTTGGGTGTAGAATATGTAGATTGACCAATAATTGATACTAAGAGAGCACGCCGGAGAAGAAGGTTGGCAAATCGACACGAACGAACGCATCTACCGATTTGTTTTTTCAAACAAAGTATGAAAGTAATATAGTAGTATTAAGGATGCAAGAAACCAATGAAAAGACTCTGAGCCCTCCGAATGGACACCCGTACATCTTCATTTCAAGAAAACCAGAACAAAACCGACAATATATGCCTCTGATCAGTTCCCAAACACAAATGCCAATTTGCCAAGAACACATTTCAAGATTCAGAGGAGGGGAATGCTTACAGGAGGACCCTGGAGAGGAACCCGCCCATCATCTTCTCCGATCTTCTGCACACAGCCAGATCCAGAAAAACAAATACAAATCAAAACGCCATCACCAACAACAGCACATTTCGAAGAGAAATCACAAAAACTGGAGACCCGCAAAGAAGCCTTGTGGAAGAGGGATCTGGAAGGAAGGCGACGGGCAATGGATGGACAGAACAGACGGAGCCCGCTCGTCTTCCCCTCTCTCTACGTTATCCCTCTTCTACCGCGGCTAAATATACCCGGTAATGGGGTGGAATGCGGAGAGGGAGAGCCGAGGAAGAGGCGAGCACGTCCGCCGTCAGCTCGAGCTCCTCTAACTAACCCGACTCTTTCTCTCTTCTCTGTTTCTTTTTGTTCCGCCAGTCATAATAAGTGGATGTACCTGAGAACATTTCTTTAACCTCTTATAAATGTACCAAGTCACCCTCTCTTGGGTAAGGAAAAAAGTTCAACGCCATGTATTTTTATACTCTACACTATGCAATTAGTACATTAGTACAGTCTTCCCTTCATGTGCCCCCTTCCATATCTAAACGTTTGCTCTCAGCAATTCAACCGGTACATCATTTGTTTTTTTTTTTCCAGATGATCATCGTGGTTCAAGTCTATCTCTTCATTTGATGTTCTAATTGTCATACCCTGAGCGTAGAATACCCAAAAGTTTTATGTGTGTACTGTACTCGTTCCATAATCAGTGATTAGCATACATTCACAATATTTGACATTCATATCCATACATTCACATGTAAAAATAAAACAAATGGTACTTAACTTATACGGTACAGTTGTTACATTAATATAAACAAGTATTAACATAGTAAAGTAGCAGCGGAAGAAATAGTAAAAGTAGCAAAAGCTCTAGCGGCTTGCCCATCCTACCCTTAGGCAACCGACAAGAATCAGGGATCTAGATAGACCCATCACCGAACTATCTGTTTTCAGGTGCAAGGAAAGCATCGTCTGGTATCAGCTCTTCCTCATACTCTAAAAAAACAAATTTAGCAAGATTGAGTACATTGCGTACTCAGCAAGACTTGTAGTGTATCACAAAATTTATATAAATGCAAGGCTAATCAAGGAGGATGCTCTATGCTATAAGTTAATTTACGATAGGCAGATTTTATTTACAATATCCATACTTAGTACTTTGCAACAGAATTTGAAAGAGCATTTAAATAGATACATAAAAGTAAATAGTAATTGAATGAATCAATAATAATATCAACTACAACTCGCAACCCTCCTCAGCTGTGAGCTACACTTTCATGTTCAGCCATAACTCGGTAGTTAACTCAATTATAAATCACAAACCATTTCTCATGTTTTTCTGATAAGACAACTTTTATGAAAATCAAGACTATACCCAACAAAACTACACTTAGCACACTCATCGCCGTGAGTATGGCTATTATAATAGATTTACACTCTGCAGAGGTGTACAACTTTACCTATATAACGAGAATTCTCTAGTTTGTTTGTCATCCATCGACGCAACTGCTCACTATCTTAGGTAAGCAGTCTAGAGCACGCGTCGAAATATTTCAATTATCTAGCCCTAACCTTGCACTTAGCCCATCAAATGTTTATCTTCACTGAACCCGAGTGTACCCTACTCGGTACACCCATCTCGGTGAGGCATTCGTCGTTATGTTGGCAACAAACATATGCTCGCACATCTCCTGCCTACCCCTCATGCAAGGCTAGTTCTCGGTAACTTAATTAGCTAAGGTCATCCCATACTAGCATATGTGGTTGTACGCTTACGCTTAGGTCGGATATACCAGCGTTCGGTCCTTAATTGACTCGGGCGAGAATCTACCCCTATATACTAGCGAGACTCCTCTCTCACTTTCTCATAATATAACATAACTCGCACGCGTTTAAAGCTAGGTTTTTTTATTTTATTTTCATACAAAATAACAGAAATACCTCCTCTGGACATTTTTTTATTATAAATCTTCTAAATTCACATTTATCATATTGTCCTTTTATACATTTTAAGAAAGATCTAGCGCTCTAGTTAGCAGTTGTGTGATAATTGCACTCAAATATTCTCAAATGACATTACATATTGCCTAACCCATAATCTAATGGCTACAACAGCACCAATAGGATTTACAACTACCGACTTCCTGAATATAGCAATTTCATATCAAACATACACGCATACAATAATAGATTTTATAAAAAGAAATCTAATAAGTAAAATTGTATGATCAATATGATCAAAGGGGGTGTTTGCCTTGCTCACGTTGTGCTAAATATGGGATTGGTTGGTTGTCGAAGATTTCGCTCGTACAATCAACGTCTATTGCACAAAAATATGGAAACCAATTAAATAATACAATTAAATTCTAACAGTAACCAAATCCAAATATATTTTTTGCATATTCAGGTAGATTATGATTTTAGACAAATTTAGAGACAAAAAACAACTCATTTGGAGTTTGTAGCAAAAGTTGTTAAGGTTTCAATTTGAGTTGGATTGAAATTCCAGAAAAAAATAAAAGGGGGGCACAGAGAGTGTGTCTCTCTGACACGTGGGACCTGCCCCCATTTTCATTTTCTTTTCGAGCCAAAAATCATTAGAGTATGATAGGTGGACCCTCTAGGTTTTCTTTTCTTTTCCATTTAAATTTCTAAGTAAATCAAATCCTTATAGGTGGGAACCAGGTGTCAATGTCTTGGCTCACCAAATAGTGTGTGTGGACCGAAGTCCATAGCACAGTGTTCGATCCACGCAGTGGAAACACTTCGCAATTAAAGGCCTCGGGCCCACGTGTCGGTGACTCACAGGAGATCTCAGCGTTTAATTGAACTTCATTAAATGTTCACGAGCCTGTGAGTCAGTGTAACTCGGCAATAATTAAACCGGATATCCACATTAAAAGGGGCACTTATGACATTGATTTGGTCAAAGCGGGATCCTTGCACCCTCGCGCACCCAGAGTTACTGGCGGTGATGGCCGGAGTGGCCGGTAGCTGCGGCGCGGTGAGGTTAGGCGGTGGTGAGGTTCGGCCAAACATGACATCTCGAAACCCGACGGCGTTTAAGCAAAAATAGCATGTGCATGAGGGTCTACGAGGTGCTTGGAATTTACCAGAAGCACGAGGGGAGGATGAGCTGGCCGGAGATGGTTTGACAGCGAGGACCGGTGGCGGCGAGGGTGCGATTGTGTAATATCCCAAAAATTTGGTCTGTTTTAAAGTTTTAAAAAGAAAAATAACCATTGGAATTTTTCTGCTAAAGTTAATGCTTAATTGGAATTTTTAGACATCAAAAACAATTTAATAGGAATAATTTCAACATCAACTATTGTAAAAACAAATTGGGTTCTATGTGCTTGGATATATTTTCTAGATTTTTCTGAGTTCATTTGCTATTTTCTAATTGCTATTTGGATTTTTAGTCTTTTCTAAAAACGAAAAACCTATTTTAATTCCCGGAACAGTAGCGGGCCAAAACCCACCACTGTTTCAACCATCCCAACCTTGGCAGCCCAGTTCTCCCACGTCGTAGCCCAGTTCTCCCGCCCGGCCTTTTCTTCCGCCGCGCGCACGCGCCCGCTCCTCCTTCCGCTGATAGTGGGCCCCGCCATTGCCAGCGCATCGTCGTCGACCTCCAGGACTCCTAGAGCCCGAGTTCTTTGCGTTGCCGCCGCCTCTCCCCCGGACTCTCCTCCCCAGTGCTATATAAAGGCCGCAACCGGTGTCAATTTCTTCGCCTGTCTTTCCGCTCCCAAAACCCTAAGATCTTCGCCCCGATTTCGTTTTCTCCACACCGCAATCGCCAAAGACCCGAGGACCGACGAAGCATCTTCGTCGCCCAAATTATCTGCCGTCGTACCGCCTCCGCCCGTGATTCCACCACCGACGGGTCTGCAATAGCGAGAGCAACGTCGTGCTTCCGTCATCTTGGTCCGAGGAACTCCGCAGCACCGTTGTCGGCTTCGTCCGAAAAACCGACTACCTCCTCCCTTCACCGATCTACATCTCTAGTGAGTTCCTTGCCCATCCGAGCGCGTCACTAGGTACTCCACCCTACGCTCGTCCGAAACCCTCTTCTCCTGCTGCTCCTCCTCCACCGAAGCGCCGCCGCCGCCCGTTTTCCCCATCTCCGACCATCTTGTCGTTGCCACCGCCTTGGTCATCTTCTCATCGACCTGAGTTTACCTCTGTGATCCCGGTGTCATGTCCGAGCCAGTGCTTCCCTGCAATTTCGTCAGGCGCCACTCCATTACCGAAGCCACCACTGGCCGAATAGTTGCCGCCATTGTTGCCGCCGTCGACGAACCACTGCCGCCGGTGCCAAGCCATCACCTCCAGAAGAGTCCTTGTGATCTCGGGGCTCCGTTTTGCCACTTCCCTGACGCCGTCGTTCGCCGTCGACGTTGTCAGCTCCTCGGCCGGCCACCGCTGCCCTGTTCTCTCTCGAGTTTCTCTCTCTGCAGATGCGGTAGCCAAGTCAATGCCCACATCACCTCTCTATCCCGTGTGGTGTCCCAATCATCGCATGATCAGCTGCCATGTGGCCCATCCAAATCTCCACCGAACCAAAAAGTCCATGGAACCAGTCTACCATGCATCATCTCTATGGAAGTGGGACCCACCAATTTAACTCAATTTCTATTTTATTTTCCTTCGGACGAAAATGCATGCTGACATCATAATCCCTTTTTCAGTAGAAAAATAATTCAGTAAATCCAAAAATTCTGGTTTTCATGATTTCTTGTGATTTCAATCTTCTAAAGCACATATCTTTTGCATCCGAACTCCGATTGAGCCCATCCAAAATTTTAAATTCATCTAAATTCGAGCTCTATTTATCTAAGATTTTTTATTTAATTTTTGGAGTTGGTTTTGTCTCTGTTTTGTATTTATTTAGTTTATTTGTCTCGTTTGCGAGTAGACGTTGATTTTTCGGGCAACTTTGAGCAAGGAGGAGTACACCGAGATCAAGACCAATACCATGATCTATTCTAGGGCAAGACGTAGTCCTTTGATCATATTGAACCTATGATTTTAAAAGTATATTATTTTATACAATTGCATGCTATCTTTATATCAATTATTTTGGGATTAGTTATTACATGTTGTCATTATGCCTCCATTGATTATTTGAATGCCATGAATTATTTGTCACCCTAGCATGGATAATTTTAGTTGGACATATGCATATTACCAACATGGGTATCGTATTTATGCTTAGTTCAGCTTAGTTACGATGGGTTCATCATCACATGTGTCATAAAGATTAATCTTGACTTAATGAGATTTGGAATCGTGGTGGTTAGCCATTGTTGTTAAAAATTGGTGTTACATGATAGGGGATGTCATTGGTTTCGGTTAAACTAAATGGTTTCCCCTCAGGAGAGTGGATGGTGGATAGTGGGGGTGTGGTTAACACGTGTGGGTTTGTAGAAATACCGCCTGAGTAACTTGTCAATGA
This sequence comes from Hsuehochloa calcarea, assembly GCA_036346395.1. Taxonomy (NCBI): domain Eukaryota; kingdom Viridiplantae; phylum Streptophyta; class Magnoliopsida; order Poales; family Poaceae; genus Hsuehochloa; species Hsuehochloa calcarea. The sequence continues at coordinate 39,158,359 of CM070597.1, forward strand.
CTTAATCTTGTGCGTCATTGAACTGAGCCTTAACCGTACCACCACATGTCCTGTATGGGCGGGACCTAACTGATTAATTAGCAATACCTTAATTTCGGTTCTATCTTGGAAGACTGAGTTTCGGGGTACGTACTCACTATGGCGCAAGAGGGGGGCCCTGTCTGGTCGGATGGAGACATTCAGTGTTGAAACCTTAGTGAGCAGAACTGGATTAAGAAGGAGCTTTGTAAAGGCTTTGTCATGTGCTCTAGACTGCTTACCTAAGGTAGTGAGCAGTGGTATCGATGGATGCCAAACAGACTAGAGAAGTCGTGTCTTGTGGGTCAAGCTGTACAACCTCTGCATGGTGTAAAACTATTCGAATAGCCGTGTCCGCGGTTATGGACGTGCTCGAAGATTTCACACGAGAGATAGAGTTTCTTATAAAATGTGTCAGAGTGTGGATGAGAAGTTCACTTGATGAATATAATGTTCGTTTGGTGAATGGGTAATTCACTTGGTAGTTGTGTCGATTGGTGAATGGGGAATTCACTTATCATTGGTTTGATGGGAAAGTGAATGGGTAGTTCACTAGATGTTTCAAAGAAATATTTACTTATTTATTATTCTTTTCAATTACGAATTTCAATCTAATTACTGTATTTATTGTGAATGATGTTTTCTGAAAAAAAAACCATACAGTTAACCTTTGGCAAACCTTGCATGAATACTATTTGTATATATTTCCCTACAGCCTGTTGAGTGCCTTATGTACTCACGGCTTATGCCTTTGTTGATCAGTTGAGGAATACCAGGCTGCACAAGAGTTCTTTCAGAAGGAAGACTATGAAGGTTTTGCGGATTAGGATGTGTTCTCCACTCGATTGCTTGTGGGCATGTTGATTGGCTTTCCAAGTTTCCCGTTCCGCTGCAAGAGTTTATTTGTTTCTTTAGCCCTGCGTTGCAAGTTAAGTAAACGTTGACTATAAGGTCCAGTTATTATTGCTATTTGTTATTTTTGAGATTTTCTTACTTAAATAGAATAAATGGATGGTATTTTCATCATTGTTTCCTGTGTGAGCTAGCTACTGATCTGGAACTAGTTCAGAATACACAGAGGGTTCCTGAGATGTATTTTTGGGTCTCGACAGGTTGTCGTGGGGAGCTTTCCTGAGAGGGAGGTGAAGCTCGGGGTGACTTGATAACGCTTCGAGGTGCCCACATTGTACTCCTCAACCCGGGAATTGGCCTAGGTCTCGCCAGACCGGAGTCGGAGAAGAAGTTGCCGCTTTTGGTCGGAGTTGGAGAAGAACCGAATTACAGTGGTTCCTGCGAACGAATAACTAAATTAGAAAAGGGGAAAGATTGGGTCAGAATAGATGGTGACGGAGTTGGCAAAGATAGAAACCCTCCGGGACGCTGACGGCGAAGAAGCGGTGTGTCGGCCGAAATGGAAGCTCGAGCTTCCTTGCGGTTTTCACTGAGTGAGAAAGAAATGGAGAGGGATGGCTTAGGGAAGTAAAGAGGGGGTAGAGGGAGTTTGGGCGGCTACTTATAGCCGGCAGGTAGAGAGACACATGCGGGCGGCAATGCATTCGACACGGCTCAGCACTTAGCTCAGCGGGATGGGGCGAGGAATTGACCGCAATTGGCGGCACAATCACTACTACACAAAAGTACATCACAGACGGTTCAGAACAGTCATCACAGACGTTTTTTGAATCATCTGAATTTTTGTGTGTGATAATAGCTGGTTATCAAAGACGGATTTTGAACCGTCTGTGATAAGGCTCAACACAGACGGTTTTCAGTTAAAACCGTTTGTGAAGGGCCACTATCACAGGCGGTTCCAACCAAGAACCATCTGTGATACGACCTATATCACAGACGATTCTATTTAAAAACCGTGTGTGATATGCAGACGGTTCAAAAACGTCTGTGACAACCAACTGTTGTCACAGACGGTTCTTGGTTAAAACCGTCTGTGATACTGTCCCTTCACAGACGGTTTTTGTTGAAACTGTCTGTGATAGTACCGTTCCCAGACGGTTTCAACTAAAAACCATCTATGATAGTTTATTTATACCTAATTAATTTTTTATATTTTCGACTAGCCTCAAGAATTGCTAGCTATGCCCTCTGAAAACTAGCAAGCTAGCAGAAATCAGATACATCACATATGAATCAATTGTTGACACAACTCAAAGTGGTCATTTAAAACTCAAAATCAATTACAAAAGATTATGTTCAAGTATTGTCGTTAGATTTACAATTGATTTAAAACTACTCAAAATGATCAATTACAATTGAACCAATAGTTTTAAGGTCGTTCAGCGGTGTCGACGGAGTGAAACTCTCCATCGGCGTTAACGATCTCCATCTTGATGAAGCCTCGGAGCGTCCCTCGAACCTCCGAGACCTCTTTCATAACGAGTGCATTTAAATCTATGGTCAAGCCCTGTCGCTAGCAGGAGTAAAGTAGTAAGCATATTTATATTTATATTTAGAAAATAATTATTGTGAGATTGACAAACCTCAGGATCCTTCATCTTAGCACTCACCATTTGCCGCATATGATGGCAAACGTAGAATGCACATAGGTGATCTTGTTTTTGCTAGCGGCACTACAAAAATAGAATTACATATGTAGGTACAGACAGTTGAGACGCATTATTACAAAGTATGATGTAGGATTATTGTGTTGTAGCGTGTACCAAAAATCGTGTCATGTGTTGTAGTGTGGCGCTAGATCCTTTGCATAGCCCTCCCTTTGCAACATAGTTGATGAACGACCTGCATGATTCCAAAAAGTTATCCTTGGCCATTTTAAAAGAAGGAATACTACAATAGAGTTATGTATGGAGGAAATGAGCATACCTGTCGAGTATTTTTTCAGAAGGGTGAAGTTGTGGTTTTTGTTGAGTAGGGAATCAAGGTATATTACCTTGTTCCTCTTTGGTATAAGGACTAATAAGATCCAATGGAAACTACTCATGTATGTCTCTATAGTCATGAACCGAAGTTCGTCCTACGTATAAAGTACAAATGAAATTTGTATAGCAAGTAGTGAAGCACTTACTTCTGGTTGTACGACACCATTATGTAGTCCTTGTCGTCCTGAGCAAGCAATCCCGTTGTTATGTATTTCACGATGTAGGATGCATTTTCATTGATGGTTTGCTCAGAGATGATGTGTGAGTCGAGGAAACCCACCGGTTCGTTCCGTCGACGGACATTTTCCATCATGTATCTATACATAAGCAATGAATTGTGATATTTATCGGTATTACATGAGTGTAGAACTTGATTGTACACACTTACAGTGTCCAGCATCGTAGAACTGAGGCGTCGAGGGCAGCGAGGTTGAATAGGTCGAATAAGTCGTCGAAACCCACAACGAAGTGGCCCGGCTCATGGAAGGAATGTTCCTTCGTGTATCTGTCAGTTATTCCAGTATCACACCCCTTCTGTTGGGTCTTCAACCTATACCAGACATGCAAAGACTAGCAAGCTGCTCCAGCGCGTGCTAGCACTATGTCAGAGGCCAATGGACTTCCGAGGGAGTATTTCCCGGGCTTGGGAGGCGCCTCAATGTTCTTCGATTTCGATTTGGCCTTAACAAGTTGCCTGCGGCATGTCTTCCGATGAGACGACTCAGGAACCGATACGGTAACACGCTTTTCTTGTTCCTTCAGCGTCTTCTCTATGGGAACTGATGAGGCGACCTTCTGAAGCGAAGGATGAGGTGGAGTCATCGAGGGTCCTGTTGGAGAGGCATGATCGTGTCGAGATCGCGGCACTACAGGGTCTAGGGCGATGTCCTTCTTGGGCCACTGGATAAAAGTGTGCATGGCATCCCCTATTGTTTTGATGTATTAGTTCAGGCGAATCTCCAGTGGGTTGGCCATAAAATTGTCATGTACCATGTCCACCTGAACCCTGGCGTAACCCTACGCCAGCTGGGCACTGTGCTGCACTACCCCTTCCTGGTATGGATACACCATCCCTCGCCCAGCCTCAATAGAAATAGACCCAACCATCCTCACTTGGAACTTGCAGGGCGTCGGCTCCTACAAAATGACATGCAATTAGCTAAGGCGTCCTATAGGTCTATCTTTGTAGCATTCCAGAGATGTACATTACCTTGATGTCGACGATAGGTAATTGGACGTCGTCATGTCCAGAATTATGTGTGGACGCGACGCTACTCTGATGTTGAGGAGGACTTGCTCCCAAAATAACGGGGGCGGCTTGCGAGTGGTTCAGGAGTTGATTTATTTGATGCTACAATCTTGTTATCTGTCCTTGAAATTTTTCAGTAAGCACTTGTTCCAACCAGGCGTCGTGCCCGTCCTTGAATCTCTTCCTACTCCTATACGTGTCAGAGTCGTGTCAGAATCTATCCCTCCAAGGTACGTAAAGCCCAACACCTCACGTGCGACTCAGGTGCTCCTTGTTTTCTAGGGCCGTTACTGATCCTCCTCCCTGTCCGCTTTGAAGGAACCTTCGAAACATGCAGAAGTCAATGCTTCCTGCAAGGAGTCATCATGTTATTATAAACACTATGAAGTTATGTATTTATTAACAACTACGTAGTTTGACATATTAACCAGATGTTGGGACACTGCCTTGTCTGCCGGGTTTGTGAAAGAGATGCCGCACGAAGACGTGGCTAATGCCCTCGCTCTTAATCAGGTTCGAGCACGCTCATCTGAGATCACAGCAAATGGTCTTGTAGCGCTCTCGTCCTCCGCCAGCCATTGCGTGGTTTTACCCGCGTACCCAGTGGTGCCGAGTTTGTGGGGGTGAGTGTTTTGTGCCTGGAGAGCTTTCTACGTCGCACTTTGCTCCTGAAATTCGGCCATCGTCTTCATCCGCACAAAGGCGTCTCATATATCATGTGACAAGAAATGATACTTCGTGAAAAGCGTCCGACCCGTGTTCACGAACTTTGTGATAAGCATGCTCTTGAATGTCCTCCACGCATGTCCTATCGCGAGCAACGTCTGCCGTTGCACGCGTGCCTGGTCTGCTTCTAGGATAACAAACGAGCCTAAAATTTCAGTCCACAGCTGGCCTCTCTACATCCTTTAGAGACTTCCAGCTTGGTATGGTGATAGGGACTCGTTCCCATACAAGTACCCCGCAGATGGTTCGCATCTCGCTTACGTACGACTTTCCTCGGAGATCCAGACGGCGACGAAGACGGTGCCTCTGCCATCTCGCTTACTGGCTATCTATATAAGTTACATACGCAATGAACTAAAATTTCATGAATTGCAAGTTGATATCCATAATATTTAAAGAAAGATACAAACATAATACCAAAAAATAATTATGACTACTTACAAAACACCGAATACTAGGGTGCAAACCACAATCGGTTCCCTATGGTTATGTCAAACCACGTGGGAACAATCTTTATCTTCCGTTACAGACTCCCTTATTTGGTTTTTGGCCTGTGTGGTCGGCTAACCGTAACCGCTCTTCGAAAGGACCAAGGGTTGTCTTCAAAGCAACCTCAAGAAAGTAATTATGAAGAAGATGATGACGAGGAAGTAAGTGTATATGAAGGAGATTATAATGAGGAAATGGAAGAGGCTGAAGAGCCTGATGTGGACTTAAATAAAATTTCAAGTGATGACTATGCAGTTCTCTGTCATGCAAATCAGTTTGAGAAACCTGCTAACTCAACAGACTCAAGGTTTCACACAAGATTCCAGCAACAGGTTTATGTTAAACTTTATAGTCTTCATCATCAATTTGTCGATCATCGATATATTGATTGGTCACACTTGGAGATGATTGATCGCTTTGCTGGAGGTTACCATCTATTCCAAAGAGCTGTTCTAGAAGAGATAGTTGGATTGAAGTGTGACTTCAATGAGGATCTGATTCGATAATTTTATGCTACTGTCTATGTCTCTCCAGAGTTCGATCTTTTGATTTGGATGTTACGCACTTAAAGGATACAAGCCTCCAAAGCTGACTTTGAACAAGCTCTTGGGACGTACTCCGGATAACAACCAAAGATCTATGATATAGCTCTCAGAATTAAAGCTTTTAGTCAGTTTTATAATGAGAACGGAAATTTTGTGACCGGGAAAATTGGTGGCCTTCTCCCTCTGCTGAGTTTGATCAGCAGGATCATCAATCATACCTTCTTTCCCAAGAGTGGAAAATAGAAACCCTAAATGCAAAAACACTAAAAACAGGAACCTTGGAAACATAAATTGTAAAAGCAAAAGAATCATATAAAAGTAAGATTTACTTAAAGTACCGCGTCGGGGGCGTCGGGGTCGGGGACAAGGGGAGTCGGGGAGGCGGGGAGTACAGCAGGGGCGTTGGGGGCGAGGAGGCGGGGAGTAGCAGGGGCGTCAACGCCGGGGAGGTGAGGAGTAGCACGTCGGCGTCGGGGAGGATGCTTCGGCCGCTGGGGAGGTGAAGGGGCGAGAGTAAGGAGAGTACGAGTTAAGGGTGCACAAACGGCCTATCGATTCCACTTAAATAAAGGGATATCACAGACGGTTCTGTTATGGAACCGTTTATGATGAGTCAAATTGATTATACTCTTCCTCATCATCGACATTCTCAACTCCGACAATCCTTCTTTTTCCATGAAGAACTACGTGACGGTTCTTATTTGCCGGGTCCGTTACATAAAAAACTTGAACAACTTGCTTGGAAAGTACGAATGGTTCGTCGTTATATCCGACACGTTTGAGGTCCACAGTAGTGACGCCGTACTTGTCGACCTTCACGCCCTGCGGAAGTTAAACCCATTGGCATCGGAACAGGGGGATCTTGAAAAGCACATAGTCGAGCTCCCAGATCTCCTCTACGAACCCATAGTAGGAGTTCAACCCATGTGTCTCGATGGTATTGAACTGCTCGTGAAACGCATCTATGCGGACACCGCTGTTCTGGACTGTGCTCCTCCTATCCTGAGCTGCCGTATAAAATATGTACTTATTTATGTTGTATCCTTGCCATGTCACAATTGTAAATTTTGGCCCTTTTGCCAACCATAGCAGCGTATCATCACTTGATGACCTCCCTGTGAATCACACCTTTAACCATTCGTTGAACTGACGGTTGTGCTCTCTCGTGATCCAAATCTCCGACCGGTCTGGATTCTGTTGGCGTACCATGTCTTTGTGCTCGTCGATATATGGGGACACTTGGGTCATGTGTTGCAAGACCATCAAATGGGCTTGCGCGTACGTATCTAGATCGGGAGTGATTGCTTTCCTTCTGATGGTCCCGTACCCTCTAGTCTCCCCTCATGACGAGATAGAGGTACACCTATCGGTTCCACCTGAGCCATATAGTCGACGCAGAACTCAATAACCTCTTCGGTTGCATAACCTTCGATGATGCTACCCTCCGGCCGAGATCGATTCCGTACTTAGGACTTGAGAATTCCCATGTATCTCTCGAACGGGTGCATATAATGTAGGAACACAGGGCCGTATATCTTTATCTCTTTCACAAGGTGAACAATGAGATGGACCTTGATATCGAGAAATGATAGAGGGAAATACATCTCAAGATGACATAGAGTCGTCACCACCTCGGCCTGCAGAGCGTCGAGTCCTTTGGGATCGATGACCTTCTGAGCAATTGAGTTAAAGAAATAACACAGCCTAAATATTGCCACTCGGACCTTGTTTGGCAAGATACTCCAAATTGCAACAGGAAGCATTTGTGTCATCAGCACATGACAATCATGAGACTTCATACCAATTAATTTAAAATCTTCCATGGAAACAAGTTTCTTAATATTGGTGGAGTAACCGGACGGAACTTTCACACCATGCAAGCTTTAGCACAGTTCATTTCTCTCGGCCTTGAACAAAGTGTAGTAAGCTGGGAGAATGTACGTTCATCATTTATCGGTCTCTTTTGGTGCTAACTCGGTCCTTATGTTCATATCAACCAAGTCACGCCGTGCGTTAACACCATCCTTTGTTTTTCCACTAATATTCAGTAAGAGACCAATCAAGCTATCACATACATTCTTCTCCACGTGCATGACGTCGATGCAGTGGTGAACTTTTAAGTGCTCCCTATAAGGCAAGTCCTAAAAAATTGACCGCTTCTTCCAGATGTTTTTCTAACGGGTCCTTAATTTACGTCTCTTCCCAAGCACAACATCGATATCTTTAACCATATCACAGACCTCTTTCCCTCTAAAAGCCCTTGGAGCTGAACCGTCCTCATATTTCCGTTGAATTATTTCTTCATCTTACGGTATGGGTGAATCCTGGGAAGGAACCTACGGTGACGCATATACACAGTTTTGTGCGAGTTGTTCAGCCATACACTCTCGGTACCATCTAAGCAGTGCGGACAGGCTTTGGCTCCTTTTGTACTGAATTCCGACAAGTTACCAAGGGCAGGAAAATCATTGATGGTGCAGAATAACATGGTGCGTAAAGTGAAGTTCTCTCGTTTGTACGTATCACATACTTGTACCCCTTCGTTCCACAGTGTCACAAGATCTTCAAGCAAAGGTGTTAGGTACACATCAATACCATTCCCAGGTTGCTTCGGCCCTTGAATAAGTAGTAACATCAAAATGTATTTCCGCTTCATACACAGCCAAGGAGGAAGGTTGTAAATACATAGATTCACGAGCCAAGTGCTATGTCGGCTGCTCATGTTACCAAAAGGATTCAGTCCATCTGTACTCAACTCTAACCTTATGTTCCTCAATTCTACAACGAACTCTTCGAAGCTCTGATCGAAGTTTCCCCACTTGGCAGAATCAGCAGGGTGTCTTAGCTTTCCATCTTCTTACGCTCCTCTGAATGCCAACGCATCAATTTTGCCTCCTTTCGATTCGCAAATAAACGCTTCAAACGTGGGATCACAAACAGATACCAGAACATCTTAGCAGGAAGTCCTTGCTTCACCTTAGCAGTATTCTTACGCTTGTATCGGGATGCTTTGCACACGGGACAATAATGCATGTCTGCATACTCTTTACGGTAGAGGATACAATCGTTCGGACATGCATGTATTCTTTCTACTTCTATTCCCAATGGACAAAGAACCTTCTTAGCTTGGTAGGTGATGTTGGGCAACATGTTTCCCTCCGAAAGGATGTCCGCTAGGAGACCTAACAACGCCGTGAAACTCTTGTCAGACCAACCATTGCTTGCCTTCGATTTCAGCAGTTCAAGCACGGTTGACAACCTTATGTATTCCAGCTTGCAGTTAGGGAACAAAGGTTTCCCAAAGTCCTCCATTAAGTCCTCGAATTTACAAAACTCTCTCTCACTGTACTTACCTTCTGCATCGCGTAGCATCTAATCCATATTGTCATCATGCGACCTATCCTCATCAAAAGCACAGTCCACATCCAGCATATGGTTGACTTCCTCAGCAATGTCATCATTATTAACTTCCTGTATAATCTGCTCTTCACCGTAACTAGTCCAACATGTATACCCTTTTTTGAAACCCCTTCGAATCAAGTGAGATTCGATCTGCACCGGGTTGTTAAACATTTTCAGATTACCGCAATCAATGCATGGACAGTACATAAATTTTATTCACTTTTTCAACATATCCTGCTCGGCGGCTCTTCTAAAAGCGACGACGGCTCTTCTAAAAGCAAACACGCCATTAATGTACTCTTCACTAACACGGTTCTCAACGTACACCCAGTTTTGATCTATCTACACTACGCACGTAACAAATTAGCATTAAATTATATTAATAAACCACAAGTGTTTTTCCTAATAACCAAACATAATAAAATTTATTAGTGTAACCTAGAGCAAATATAAAGGGTTACAGATCATTACCCTCAGAGCTCACGATAAATATTCTAAGTTAATATCCCGCGAGATCCTTCTCCCTTTCTTCCTCCTCTCTTTAGCTTACTCCTTTCCTTTTATCCCTTACCTCCTTCCATCCCTTCTTTCTCCTCTCTAAGGTGGCGGCTCAAATGGGAATGGGCAGGATCTGTCGGGACTAGGTTTTTATAATGGTATATCACAGGCGGTTCGTAATAAGAACTGTCTGTGATATGAACCTATCACAGACGGTTTCTAAATAGAACCATCTGTGAAGTATCACAGACGGTTCCTGTTAAGAACGATACTTCTTAACAGGAACCGTATGTGATGACTTGGATTATCACAGACGGTTCCTGTTACGAACCTATTTAGAAACCGTCTGTGATAGGTCCATATCACAGACGGTTCCAAGAGAATCGTATGTGATTATGTTTTCACAGACGGTTCCAAAGGAACCGTCTGTGATGAGGCGTCTTCTATAGCCTGTTTTGTAGTAGTGAGTGACTTGGACGCGACGTCGAGAGACGGCGAGCTCTTGCATGGCTACAACGTGGCACAGGAGCCAGTGAGTGTTGATGCCGAGAGCGACTACGCTGGCCATGGGAGTGTGTGGGCAAGCTGGCATAGTGCGTCGGCGCCAGTGGGAGACGCCTCGCCAGCTGGGACCCGGCCGTCGCCGAGGGAAAAGCTTTGCCGAATCGGTTCTTTGCCGCAACATGGTGCGGTCGAAACCCGGCTCAGGCTGTGGAATAGGAGACCTGGCGGGTGGGGTCCACCCGTCAGCGAGGTGAAAGAAAAGGATTTTTGGATTTTTCTAATTTTGTAATTAAGCTGAGAGATTGAATGAAATTTCAAATATAGCAATTCAACTCTGAAAATTCTAAAAATTTTAGGAGTGGCTAATGACCTAGAGTAGATCCTTGTATAATTTTTCTAGGGTTTTTCATGCACTAAATTTCTCTCTAAAAATCTTTTAAATTTTGGTTTGCTTTATCCTTCAATATTTGTTTTGAGGAAAAATTCCAAAACATGCTTGAGTTAATTTCCTCATTTTATATTTAGCATAATTGTACTAAGTTTGTATTTTTAATTATCAACCTTTATTTCCATTTGTTTTTAGTTATCCATTAGGTTTATGTTTTCCATAATTTGATGTTTAGGTTTTGAAATTAACAAAACTTCGAATGAGAAATTCAGATAAATCAAATGACAAAGGAAATTCATCAAATTTTTTTAAAAAGCTATATTTTTATATATTTGAAACATAAACCCTTATTTTGGGAAGTTACATTAATGATTATTACCATTTTCAATTGAACATTGCATAGGATACAAGTAGCACATCCTCCTCTATGCCCTTGGAGGTGTTTTTCTTTTTGTTTTTGCTTTTGTCACCTACATGTTGATCATTTAAACATGCTAAAAAGCTCTCACCGAAGTGAGTTTTTGGTTTTTGGCTCATTTAGCATTCTTTTGAAATGAAATAGCAAAACTAGCTCTCCCCGAAAGAAATGACGAAAATGACACCCTTACCGCGCGATTTTGCCACGGAAAGCCACGTGTCGCGATCCCAGACCACGGCAGGTGATCTGCCGCACGCCCGGTCGACAGGATGATATGCCAGTGCGTCAAGTGGCATGTGCACGTACATGTCGCTGACCAGGTGTGTGGTAAGTCACCTGCCATGATTTGGGAGTGCGGCACGTCGCCCGGCGCGGACTTGAATCGTAGCACGTATCCTGCCGCGGTATGAGATCATGGTACGTGGCTTTTCGCGACAAAATCACACGGTAGAGATGCCATTTTTCTCATTTCGTTCGCAAGAGAAGGGTGCTAGTTTTGCTATTTTGTTTTTAAAGACGTGTCATTTTAGCCAAAGACCCTACCGAAGTGGCAAAGTGGCTAGAGTCAGGTATAGTAATAGAGAGCACTTTGAACGCACGGCTAGATGCGGTTTACATGGAAAGGCAGCTGTGGGATAGCGGAGATCGAAGAAAATCCTAAGAGATCTCATCATTTTTATATCAAATATTAGACCCTTTCAATCCTACGACACATGTAAAATAAATCAAGTATCTTTTTGCATATCCACGTATCATAATTTAAAAGGATACAAGTAAGTATATAAGGTCCAGTAGAATTTATTTTCAGCAGGAGCGGTAGGTCATATATAGGCGCATTCTTTCAGCAGGGGCGCATGGGTTGGTGGGAGCGGTAGGTCATATATATAGGCGCATTCTCATCGGATCTGGCAGTGTATTTTCCTTTCCCTCTGGCGGCACGTAAAAATTCTCTGCGCCGGGACGTGACCACTGGCATGCTTCCAAATCGTAAGGTACGGCATGGCCTAGCTGATGATTCATCCCGTTCTACTATTTGTGTAAGAGAGATGCCGCGTGTGCGGCTGCACATGTTTCGATTCTGTGAAATAATCTTTATAATTAATTAATATACATAAGGTAATTATCTTTATAAATAAAAATTCTATACATAATTTACATCTAATTAATTAATAAGTCACATAAAATTTTATCATAAACCACAAACACAAATAATCTAATTATCAACAGAAGATCCTTCAAATATCTTATAGATGTGTGTATATATTTATCTATAAAAGATATCATCAACTCAAGAAGGAATAGACGTCAAACTCACTATCACCATCAAATCATTTTTTTTATAATAGTAAAGATACACTGGAGTGGGGGCTGGCAATTGACTGATAGCTTCAGCTGTTGTAGCACCCTCTTCTGAAGCTACTATGCATCGGAGATGGTCTAATTCGATGATGCTTGATAGCTAGTAACTTGAGCTACAGTAATAACTATAATATGTCTGAGAGTGGTTCATTTGTGCACTCTTTTCTACAATGCTTTGATCTATCATTAGGTCATGTACAATGGGTTTATATCATTGTTTATAGTCTTTGCTATATAGAATTTAAGCTGACGTAGATGAAAGAGAATAAAGAGGGAAATGTGTTGTCTATAATCTATAGCCGACTGTATCATCAGAACCAAGGAGGAAATATTTTAGTATATAAAAGTATTAAAAGATTATGTAATCTATAAAGATAAGTGAAAAAATAACATATTGTATAACTTGTCTATAATGTTATTTACATATGATACAAAAAGTTACTATAAATAACTGATATCTGTATCATTGTAATTGGCCTTAGTAGAAGAGACACGTATAACCCTTTTTCTGTCTGGATACTCATGATTTTTGCTTGATAGACATGGGCCTTTGGGATCATATTTGGTAGGTGAGGGGACAGGTCGTTTAGTGATCAGTCACTAATGTCATGGATGCATTGACACCGATATGTTTCATCAGCGTTTAGTTTGTTGGTTTGTTCTTATGTCACAGCAACCTAACCTACTTACTACCTTTCTTGATTATCATAATTGCTGCCATTTCCCCACCACGCAGACAAGCAGTGACCACATCGTGTACGAGCTTTACAAACAGGATGGTGCAAATAATTTCTACGGCCATTGTGGAGATCAACGAACTTTGCTCTTATATATGGTGGTTATTGAAAGCTGACCAATTGTTTCTCAAAAAAGGTTGACCAGTTACAGAAGTGGAAATAATATAATCTCAGTCTGATGAAAACCAAAGCCCTTGTATCTAGCTACTCCAATCTTTGTTCACTTTGTTAGTGTGAGATCATATCTAACTGCTCTGTAATAGTACTGTATTATTTTGGCATTTAAGTTCATGCCCATCTTATCCACCAAAAGATAGCCTAACGCACCTAAACACTGAGGAATAGGGTGTAATCATTCATCTGAACCTTTTCAAACCAACTCAGTGTCTCCATTTGCAGGTTCTAGGCTCGTCTATATTTTTTTTAACCAACTCAAATATTAAACGTTTGGAGTAGCTAGATGCAGCTGAAGAACATATTAACAAGTCAGCAGTAGTAGTCTTCCAAACATACTTACGCCTTTAATCTGTAGGACTTTGTTAGACCACATGGATAGGTCGTAAATTTTGTGATGATGATTTGTGTTTGTGAAAATTTCGGTTGTTGAAATATTAAGTTTGGGTGGTCGGAACATGCCTTGTATCAGGTGGTCCAAACGGTGATACTCGATGACGCTTTTGCCGCTAGGCTTCGACCGGATTACTAGTGCTGTAACTCCGAGTACCAAGTACGAAGGACAGTCGGAGTTGTCCGAACGGAAGCTACAGTACCTGATCAATGGTCGGAAGCTACAATACCCGATCGATGGTCGTAAGCTACAGTGCCTGATCGATTTTTGAAAGCTACAGTGCATGGTCGATGGTAAAGCTATATTGTCTGGTCGATGGTCAAAAGCTATAGTACATGGTCGATGGTCGTAAGCTACAACACACGGTCGATGGTCGGAAGCTACAGTGTCTGGTTGATAGTTGTAGGTTTTGCGGTCGATAGTCGTAGGCATCATGATTGGTAGTCTTCGCAATCGGTAGTCGTAGGCTTCGCAATCGGTAGTCGTAGGCTTCGCTATTGGTTGTCATAAGCTTCACGGTAGGTAGTCATAGGCTTCGAGTGCTTCAATTTTTTGTAATATTTGAGTACTTCGAGTAGTCTTATCTGATCGACCAGCGGTCGGACCAGCTTGTGCACAGTGGTAAGACCGGTTTTTTTCCAGAGTGGTCTCGAGTTGTTTTTTTGAAAGCATAGAAATTAAGATCATAGATGATCTGGTTCGTGTTTATTGATAGATGATGGTGTGATATGCGTGTGTGAACTGATATTGGTCAAGTTGGAGAACTTGTACTGGGAAAATATTTTTTTGTCTTTGTATATGCAGGTTGGGCATGGGGCCGGTCATGGTCGATGACGAGAAGGATCGGGACTATGAGGGGGAAATCCGAGGTTCAGGTGGTCGAGAATGTCATGAGGTGGCCAGGCTTACGTTGGTGCTCGTGGAGATCAAATGTGGATGCATGATGCGTGGAGAAGCCACGGGAGGTGCGGTCCTTAAAGCTTCGACGCTTGAGGACTTATGGAAGATGCTCATAACCGGAAGGTTTAGAGATTTTGAAAAACCCGTGTTTGGAGAGGTTTCGAGTCCCTTGATTTTTGAAAATAGATATGATTTTGAGTCCGAATTACGAGGACACAGTTTAGGGCTCTAGCATATAAAAGCGGGGAGATGGCTTTCGGAGTTTTTGTGCTAGAGTTTGAGGGGTCCTGTTAGGGAACTTTGTAGCCACAGAACATGTTTCAGAAATAAAGGATCAGATCTATTCCAAGAAAGATTAGTCATCACCGACGGTGTGTTCTTCTGGACATCGTCTTCTACTAGTTCTCGTGTCGAGCAGTCTTCTACCAGTTCTCGTGTCGAGCAGTCTTCGACGAATTCTCGTTCAGAGCAGTCTTCGACTTGTTCTCGTTCCAAGCAGTGCGTGACACTCTCAAGTCGTAGGACGAAAGAAATCCGATAATCGAACTATTTCAATTAGGTGGTCGAAACTACTTCGTCCAGGTCGACCTCACCTTCTTCGATTATGTGTTGTGTCGTTCACTTAGTCGTAGCCAACAAATCATAGCAGATTCGACCACGGCGACTAGGAGGGATCTCGCACGAATACGGTGTTTTCAGTCATTGGTTCAATCCAACGCAGGTCATACTTGGTAATTCGAGAAGAAAATAATACAATCATTCACCCCCTCTGATCGCTGTATTCGATCCTATAGACATGGAATGAAATTTCTGATCAGCCGAAAATTAACCCATTGGTGTATCCATTTATACACAAACCATAAAATATCACAGCACGTGAGACTATTAAATCCGATGACATGCATCATTGCTTTGGTTTCCTCCAAAAGTCAATCGAGCCCAGCTCCACCCAGGCAGGCAGGAGCCCACACGCATCGCAGACCAGTTAAAGAAGATAGAGTGATGATTGTGTTTGAAGCAAAATATAATCCCAAAATTTAAAGCGAGACGTTCTCTTTTGCAAAATAAAGCTGCTGTATAAACTTTCTTTTTAATTTGTCTGGATAAGATCCATCCCAGACTCATAGACCGCTTTGCTGCACCGATCATGGATGCAATCAGCTTAGCGAGATAGGCCCTCGGACCAAAAGCACCGGCAATGTCCGCTCGACAACTTCCCTAGCTACCTTCATAAAAACGCAGGCCCAGGGTACCACGCTCTTCCCTATTGTGATCTTCTTGTCGGCCACCACCTCCCTGGTTGAGGGGGTGCAACATTCCATTTTTCAGATTATGAATAGTATTTTTAGTTTGCCTTTTGTTCTCAAAAGCTCAAATCTAAAATTTAATTTCAAACTTCAAATCACGGTTACAGCTTCCGGTTCCAAATTTCTTTTCTTATCCTTGGGCTCAGCCCACTTCCCCTCTCCCTTTGGTCTGACCCTTTTCCCTCTGTCGGCCCAGTTCCTCCCCTCACCCCTTGCCACCCTGGAGCACTCCCAGAGCGCACTGTGCGTGCCCTGACGCAAGCACCTGGCGCACTCGCCCCGTCAGCTCCAACCTGCCCACGAGAAGCGCGCCCATGTCGCGTCCTGACTCGTCCTGTCCCGTCACCGGCCCCCGCTCCCGCTCTACTGCGCCATGATGCTCGCGCCCATTCTGCCGCGTCACGTCGTTGAAGCTGCCTTGTCCCATCCTGTTGCCTTCCCCGCTCGCACCTGCCTTCGTCTCGGCCCGTCGCTTCTATAGAACACCCATGCCGCGTTGATGCCGCCCCATCCCACCCCCATCTTCTCAATCGCCTGCTCCTCTCCCACCTGCTCGCGACGCCCCTGCTACCCCTCGGGACCGTGTGTCGTCGAGCCCAACGGCTCTCTCCCTCTCTATGCCCTTTCCCGGCTATAAAAGCCCCGCAAAACCCCTCCCCTTTGCCTCCTCCACCTCATCTCCCTTTTCCCCGAGCTCAAAGACGAAGAAAGCTCCCGCGCTCCTTGATCGGCCGCCGCGCCCCGCCGCTTTCCCGCCACTCCGGTGAACCTTTCCTCTCTCTCCTCTCGCGTCACTTCGTGTGTCCCAAACTCAGTGAGCATTTCTCCTCAAGAAATTTCGGGTTTCGTGCAGTGTGTCACTGGATTTCGCCATCTCCCTCGTCTCTAGCCAACTTCACCGCCCCCGACGCCGTCCAAGCTTTGAAGCACCACGATCCAATTGCTGGCGCATGGAGTACCGCATTGACATCAGGAAGCTTCCCCAACCCCTTCGGTCTTCTTGTTCCTCTCCGGCAAGTCTCCCCGCCGCCCTGGACCCTCGTCGTCGGCTCGCTCCAGAGCACCTTTGGCCTCCCAACTCGGCTTTGCACCTTCCCTGTGGCCACGCGTAGCCTATACGCACGCTGCCCTCATCGCTGTGCCGCCGCATCGTTGCATCGCCCACGGCTCGTGCGCCGCCGTGGCCAGACCGGGCCTCCTCTGGTGCCGCCGCCACCACCAGTGGGACCACCACCTTCGCGGGGTGCCATTTTGCCCATTTGTCGGCCGCCCCACGCTTCCGCTCGCTGGCGCCGGCGATGCTCCCATGCGCCCAGGGCCTCCCCTATTTGGTCTGGACAACGCCTGTAACTCAGTGCTTAATCCCCAAATCCATGTCTGTAGTGTTAGCTATTAATTAGCTACCAGTTTAGTTGTCGTTGGTTTCAAGGACGCGTGGGCCGATAAAAAATGCACAGGAGCAGCTTGGTGAACCCAAGGTGCTTTGCATGTGGACTTGGTCCATGCACTGTGTGTTGGTAAACCCAACCACTATGCATGCAGGCTTCACTGTCAGTGAGATCTTTCCTCTTTTATTTTCTGGATTTATTTCAAAAGCAAAACATCAGACGTTCTCCTCCATTATAACTCCGTTAAGTGATTTTTTTTATTTCTAAATGTGTCTAAATTCGAGATCTTGCTAATATCCGTGGTCTCATTTAATTTGGAGTTCATTTGCTATTTCTTGTGTATTTATTTATTCTCTTTGGTTGTCTGTTCTTTTTTCTGGCATGTTCGTCGGAGTATAGCTCGAAGAAGCGGGAGATCTCCATTTCGACTAAGCAGAAGACTACCAAGACTCTCTTACCTTCAATCCAGGCGAGTCAATAATTTGATCATATTGAACCTACATTTTATGCAAGTTATATTCTTTTAAAATAGCAAATTGCATGCTAAGTTATGAATGCAAATGTATATTAAATCTTTAAGGTAGTTAAATGCCAACTTGATGCTTTAAGTATTATTGTGCCATCATTTGACAATTGAATTACTTAATCCTTGTCACCCTAGTAATTATGTGGTAACTATACTAGCTATAGGTTGTACTAAGCGACATGCTAGTCTTGCTTAATTACTGGGGTATTTATTTACCCCAATCATCATCTTTAAACTCATAAATTGGTTTTGGCCAGTCATTAGGGAAAATGACTGAAATGGCGGAGATACTTTAATTTATACTTCTCAAAACCCTAATAAATGTTGTTACCATATCTGGGCGAAAGGTATGATGGATGGTGTGTTGATGGGTGCTAATGTAGCCCAATAAATGTCGGTATGTGGTTGGTACGTGGAATGAACCGCCCAGATAACCCTAAGAACTTAATTTTGTCATGACCTCCCATTGTAAAACAAGTACAACCACGAGTCCGTAAAGTACAACTTGGCTAAATAATCTGTATCCATCAGTACGAGTTGTACTAGGTAGATGACCTGCAACACCGTAAGCCTTCGTGGTTACAGGTTGGGGTGTACGAATTACGGGTTTGTGTGGGCGTAAGCCGCATGACGCAAGAGGGGGTATGGATAAGGGTTGACGCAGGTGTGGGAGTGTAAGCCCTCTTAGGTGAAACCTTAGCGGGTGTAAAAAATACTGAGGGATGCATTGTAAAGGCCTTGTGATAATCTCTCCTTGATTCACATGTCTAAGGAAACATATATACATATCAAGACGATTATCTCTTGTGGGTAAAGTGTACAGTCACTACAGAGTATAAACTGTTCAAACAGTCGTGCCCACAGTCACGGACGGACATGTGAACTTACTAGAGTTAGTTCTATTTATAAAAAATTATGGGTGGGATGAATAATGTGTCGAGCTCGCCTAGTTCGTAATTTTCCTGGATCGTCGTACCCAGTCATATTAATAAGTGGAGGTGACTCTAATCAAAATTAAGCATAAGGTGGAAGCAACCTTCGTTGTTATAAATATTGCACAATATCTATTTAATAAAGAAAATTTTGTTTAAATTGCTAAGTCATATGAATTTCTAAATATTGTAATTAAAAATGTTTTTTTGGCAAATAAAAGAACCTGAGCCATTATTGTTAAAGTCTTGCATGCATATTATTACATTATGTGTATTGGCCCACGAGCACGGTTGTTTGTGCTCATCCTCGCTCTTTCCCTCAAACCTCAGAAGCAGGAAATTATGGACACTACGCCTACTACGAGAATCCAGAAGTTGACAGACAAGAAAATGATAAAGATTAGTTAGTTATATTAGTCTAAGTGATACGTGATCACCCGATCTTCTCGATGTAGGATCAAGATACTCACGTGAGGCTGAATCATAGTGATCCCTCGTTGCCAATGTAAGAGTTAGCACTCTTTAATTCACAAGAACATACACGCGCTGATCTTCACCGACCACCAAGTGAAGATCTATCGCGCTTCCAATTCCCAGCGGAAAGGTTGAACGATCTCTATTCAGCACTCCCAATTCTCCTCAAGTGTGTTTGGTACCCTTTGGAAGAACAAGAGCGATTACAAGTAATCCAATATGTTATTTCTCATATCAAAGTGGTCTAAGGGATCCAAAGGAGGGGGCAAGAGTACTTATGGCACCCCTCCACAACTCACGCACAACCTAGGGCTGGCTGCACATACCAAAGCAAACTCTAATTTGGAATTACTATTCATGTCACACACTGTTCACGTCGAATATTGTTCACACATTGGGCCTCTGCGCGGTTTGGGCTTGTTTCTCTAAGTCTTGGGCTGCTTGGACCTTCTCCTTTAGCGCCGCATGGCGGCATCTGGTCGTAGACTCTGATTGGCATTCCTTGCCCTACACGACTACAACCTTCAGCCAAGACCTGATTGTGACAACTTAAAGTGACTTCCCTTGATCTTCTATAGTTCTCCTCCATTGCTTTGGCTCCAGCCTCCCTCTCGGTTCCAAAGGTTTCACAATATTCAAACCTGAGAATGCACAAAGTAGTGGCATGAGGTAGTATTCCATTATCATAAATAACATCATTAGGAATAAATAGAAACGAGTTCACCTCAATGTTATGCTTCTTTGTAAAAGTTTTCAAAAATTCGCCCTCGTCTTTCGATAGCCTGAAAATATGCTAAACAAAGAATACAACTTATATGCATGGTATATATATTTATCATCCGCACTCCTTCTGTTTAGCACATTATGATTTCCTAAAAGTGTACTAAACAAAGAGAATAACGTATATGCGTGATATATGTATGAATCAATTATTGTGTCATTCTCATTGTTTTGCACAAAATAATTAGTACAGCAACAACCATATGATGTATTTGATATATACATTGTAATACTTTCATTCACATCATTCTCCCTTCCATGAGAAAAGGTCGTCCTCGAATTAAAGAGTGCTAACTCTTGCATTGGAAACGGTGGATCACTACAATTTAGCAGGCCTCACGTGAGTATCTTGATCCTACATCGAGAAGATCGGGTGACCCCATATCATCTAGGTCTCACCTCAGTCTAGAAGACTACGTCGGTACTTGCATACATCTAATATTACCCAAGTCTTTGGGTAATATCAGACGTGCACGGGTTACCCAGTCGCTTGCCTGTGGAGAGATGTGTTTTCACCCTTTTGCTTCCGTTGTCGCTTTCGTTTTTTTGTAATGTATCATTTGGCCCGTTCAGCCCATATTGTAAAAAAAAAAACTCGACCTGATGCGGTCTATGTGACTCTGATATTTGTAATATAATGAATGATATGGTTTACGTCTAGTATGAAATGATTCAGTGATGTATCCTGTGAGCGTCACTACTACAGAAATGGTTATCACACACGGTTCTAAACTGTCATCACATATAGTTTCTGAACCATCTGCATTTATGTATCTGTGATAATAGGCAGTCATCATAAACGATTTTTGAACCGTCTATGAAAAAAGCTATCATAGACGGTTCTGAACAAAAACTGTCTATGATAGTAATTATCATAGACGTTTCAGAACTGTATGTGATAGTTTTTCTATTGCAAAAAAAATAAATTTTAAGCCAAACCAATCAATTGCTAGACAGTAGTTTCCCTATGCAACCTCTAGTAAGACAACTAAAATCCAATTAAAATTCTGAGGGCAAACAGATTATAGAAAAGGGAAACCAAAATGTTTCACAATGTCCCCTCTGAATGGAAAAAAAGAATAAAGTTGTAAAGTTAAACTAGCTAAAAATCACATGTGCCTCCAAACTCCTAAAAAACCTATCGGCTTCTTGGATTGGTCTTGTGAGCTCCTTTCTGTACCTCACCAGCATATCACAAGCTGTTCTTGCATGTTGTCCGAATTCGACTTAAGCTTGTCGACAAGGAAGCAGAGACGACCGAAAACCTCCAGCAGCACTCAGACCTTAGGTAACACAAAATTAAGATCATTTTTTTTACAACTAACAACCAACAAATTATGTATATTTTGGAATGTACACGTACCTTCCGGCAGTCTACCTCTTACAGCAGACAAGGAGCTCCTCCGCATCCCTCCTTGTCGTCGTCATTTGTGTCTCCTCGCTAAACTACGACGGGGAATCGAGGGTGGTCGCCAGAACTTGGTATGAGGAGGGGAGAGGGACAGACTGATGGAAGACAAGGAAGAGTGGCTATAATATATAAGGACAATGCCAAAATTTTCAGCCTTCCGCGCACGCGTTCAAAAATTTTCACCCTCCTGCGTTGCGAATTACAGATGATTTCATACAAAAAAAAATGACAGTAATACTTCACAGACGGTTTCATACAAAAACCATATGTGATAACCGGAATTTTTCTTACTCTGTGATACTTCACCGACAGTTCTTAATACGAAACGTCTGTGATATTAGCTCATCACAGAAGGTTCTTAGCGCATCCAGTAATAGAGATGGCCGTGCTGGTAAAACTGTATGTGGTTACCATTAACATTGACGGTTTTGAATTTTTTTTAAAAAAAAATTTGACGTTACGGAGGCTATTTTTAGAATTTCGGTGGTCTAACAGGGCTAAATATCTCCAAAATTCCCAATCTGACACTAGTATACTATCTCACTCGGAGCTATCTGTCCAACTCCAACTTGTGCTTATAATTAACATCTCAGCCTCTCAGTGCATCTCCAATCTATTCAGCTGTCCTGGGTGGCTCGGTCGAGAGAGAGAGAGAGAGAGAGAGAGAGAGAGAGATATATATATATATATATATATATATATATATATATATATATATATATATAGAGCTGCCTCTTAACGTATAGGATCTGCGTAAGCTCGACGTTAAGCACAACTGCACAACTATTTCTACTGTGTTACCGCACCAGGCATATGATATTTGCCTATTCCATATATGGGCAGTACATACAAGATTATTAAGATAACTTAAAATTTAGGGAAGATCAATGATAAACCATTGATAGTTTTGTGTCTATTGATACATACAAGTCCAATTGCTGCAGAGGTGAACTATTAACTTAGCACACCTAGAAGAAGCAACTCGATCACTTGTGCTTTCATGCTCGCGCAGTGCAAAAGGATTAGCTGCCCTCGCTTCAGGCGAAAAGGTTACCGGCGATGGCGTTGGGGACACCGTGGTTGCCGGCGATGGTGTTGGGGTCACGATCGGTGCTGGTGACGCCGCTGGGGATGGTGTTGGGTCATGATTGGTGCCGGGGATGGCGTTGGCGATGGTGTCGGGGCCGGGGCCGGGGTCTGGACCTGGGCCTGGGCAGAAGCCAAGAGCATAAGAATCATGGCGATGAAGAGGGCAGGGGACGCTGTGAATTTGGAGGCCATTGCTGCGGATGCTCGATCAGCTCGTGCCTCTTTGAAACGTACGAACTATGAAGTATTTATAGATTGGTCTTTGCGTATAAAAGATTCGAAACCCAACAAGCTAGTATAAATTCAACCGATGGAGTCACCTGGGTCAAGACTTGCTTGAAAACAGATAGTGCATGCCGTCGCGGGGGTCAAATTAAAGGCTTGGAGCACATGAGAATAAGGAGCGCCTGACTTTGTAACTCAGCCGGCCAGTACATGTAAGTAGGATTCGAAGGCGTAGCCTCCAGCAGCAAGAAATAATACCGCAGTACGTAGGTACCACTGTTGCCATCAAATGCACATTCTCGTGCAGAATTAAAATTCAACCGATGGACGCGGCTGGAAAGGCTGAAGCGGAGGAGAAACTGCCCTGTGTATCCGATCCGTACGTTGCGTTGCACTAATGAATTTGTGCCACCGATCGGTACGTGTGAAGCAATCTTTCCTTCTCTCACTGCTGACCCATGCCTATTGGCACAGCATGCAAGCCACCTTCTTTTCCATCTCGATGTTCTCCGGCGACAAGCCGATCGATCGACCCACCTCGCCGGCATATTAATATTATCCTCTGAACGGCCCAGCACAGCGCTGCCCAATAGGGACGCAAGCGCTGTGCTGGGTCGTTGTGTTGCCTTCAGCTCCTATATCACAATTCTTTGGCGCTGCTCCCGCAAGAAAGAAGGCATGTCTTTTTTTTTTTTTTTTTGCTTTCTTTTTTGCATGGGCAAATGATGTGCTTGAACATGAGGAACTCAATTTTAAAAATATTTTTCTTTCTTTGTTTGTTTTTCTTGTTTACATTAGGTTGCAGATTTTTGCGAAATGTTGTACGTAGTAGTAGTTTTTTTGTTCCCCGTGTTCATTTCTTTATTCCACTATTGTTATATTAAAATTGTATCTGTTCAACTAATTTCCTTTATTTGTTCTGCCAATATTTTTTTATTTGTTATACTAATAGTTTTGAATTGTTGCACTAATAGTCTTGAATTGTTCCATGAGCATATTTGATTTGTTCCATTAATATTTGTTATTTCTTCCACTAATAATATTTGAATTGTTCCATAAGCAGTTTTGGTTTGTTCCATTAATAGTCTTTGAATTGTCCTACTAGCACGTTTTGATTTGTTCCACTAATGCTTTTCCTTTGTATATTTATTTGTTCCACTAATACTTTTTCAAAAGAATTATAGAACATTGTCAACATTAAAATCAAATGCATGGAACATTAGATTTTCTTATGCAAAATTGGCTATAGGACACTCAACTTTTGCGTCCTTAGCTATTGGATACCCAAAAATTATGTCTTGGTCAAAAGACACTAAATTTGTGTGGCTCTTTGCTCTGAGACACTGAGGCTATTAAAAATATTATTTTCGGGCTGGAGATAGAGAGAGATAGAGAGAGAGAAATATAGGGGAATGTCCATTTTGCCCTTCCAGTCTCACGCGTGGGGCTGCCCTGTCAGCGAGACAAAAGAGAGAGGAGGAAGTTTAAATCGGCCTGACATGTGGGCCTACTCTGTCAGCGAGACAGAAGAGAGAGGAGGGAGTTTAAATCGGCCTGACAGGTAGGGCTCGCTGGGCCTGCTTGTCATTTGCTTAAAACAGGGGAGCGACGCGGCCGGAGCTCACCGGCGACGAACGACAGCCTAGGAATCGACAGAGAGGCTTGGGAAAGCAATAGGGAGGTGTAGGGAGTCTCTGGGAGTGGTTGATGCTGGCATGGGAGGGGTTGATGCTAGCAGGGAATGGCTGGATCGGGCCAACGGAGACAACATATGCAGCGATGACCATGGCTGTGGTGGGGAGGCTCGGTGGAGTGGTGGTCGGGGCTGGATAAGAACAGGGTGTCACCTCATGCCTCCTTTGCCCTTGAAGCCCTAACCTTAGGAGCTGAAGTCGTCGTGTGTCGCCATATTTGGAGCTCAAAGCTGTTGCCCGCCGCAACCTTCGTCACCGTCTGTTGCCGTCGATGGTGAGTATCGGTCCTCGCCACCGCCACCTTCGTCGTCGCTACGTCTTGATCTACCCCCATTGCCTCCTCGTTGTCGTCGTCTCGCCGCAATAGCCGTAACATCGCCGCCGCTTCTTTCTTGCCACCAGTCGCCTCCATCCTCCCCTGGCCTCCACGTGTAACCAGATAGCTTCACCGTCGTCTCGTCTCCCCGACCTGATGCTCCAAGCCAGCCGAGTTGAAGCCGTTCCCCGTTGTCGCCGCAAGCCCGAGCTCCACCGCAGCCTCCGACCACCTCCAGCCATGTTGTATGACCTGGTGGTCTCCCGTCGTCGTACCCGTGCGTGTGTCGATTCTGATGGAACCGCGCCGAAGTGCCCTCGCTGTCGTCGCCGGTGCATCAGCCGCCGCCGTAGTGCGCCCTCGCCCGTGACGACGCCTCCCTGGGACCCCTCCAATCCATTTTGGTCGTCGCTTGTAACTCCCGCGCTGCCGCTCGCCGCTGGCTACTTCCTCTTTTCTTTGCCTTCTTTGTTCTCTTTTCTTTGCCTTCTCTATTTCATTGACCGTAGTCCCCACTCGTCAAAAGGGTATGAAGGTTATTTTATAGTGTTTCTCTCTCCTAGAGCAAATAGCCACATAATTTTAGTATCTTTTGATCAAAACACGATTTTTTGGTGTCCAATAACTAAGGATATAAAAATTGAGCATCCTGTAGCCAATTTCGCCGTTTTCTTATATGGAATATCTGGTACCCGCCCATTCCATTCCCACTAACTGTCTCATCTTCAAGCAAGAAGCAGTTAACTAATGATCTGCTACCAGTAGCTCAATATTTCCCATCCATCTTCCAATATATGTAGCAGTTATCAATATGTATACAGTGGTCACGGTAACTTCGCTATTCAACATTTGGTGAAGTTTCATGCGTGTAAGTCTAAGGAAGACTTCTTTTTGAACGGTAATTCCAAGGACTGAAGAGGTAAAGCCATAAAAGAACACTAGGAAGGATTATAGACATTCAGAAATGCAATAATGGTATAATATTTCATTAGCACAAGTAACAACACAGTGCTTTGATCAACACGTGTTTTGCACAACTCGGCGCCGGCGGTGGTGTAGAAGCCACGAGCAGGAGAACCATGGCGAGGAACAGGGCAGGGGACGTCGCTGTGGATTTGGATTAGTGTGATGGTTGCTAGAGTACTCGAGGAATTAGAATCATAGGTTTAAACTCCCCTCCTCTCCCTTTAAAATGGTTGTAAGTGAGTGTGTACACAAAACAATATACGGTAGTTGGGAACATATTTAGTGTTAATGGGTAATTGAGTGCTAAGGTGCTAATGTTAATATTGACCGTTGAATCATGTAGGGTGTTTAATACAAGACATTGGATGTGGGAGCATGCATGATGATTAATGCAGACCCATTAATGAAGGCGTATTGGAAGTGGGAGCATGTAAGATGATTAAATGGTTTGGAGGTGGGAGTCCGTATTTATTTTGACTGTTCAATCCAGATCCAATGATCAAAATTGACATTAACACCTTAGCACTCAATTACATATTAGCATTAGATATATTCCTCAGTAGCTATATAGTCTTATGGAGTTTAAATGTTGAATGGATGCATGCATCCGCCGCAACGTTACGGTTTCATGTGTTCAATGGCAGCACCTGTCTCCTACTATATTATATACATGTAGGTTCAGGTATGCATTCCCATAGTTAAAGGAGGGAAGAAAGGGCCGCCTCCGACCGTGTACACGTCGCCCGGAAAACGGCGTCCGTCCGATCGTGTTCGCGCCCGCTCGCGTCCGCCCGATCGGCCCGAGGCGCTCCGCCTTTTCTTATCCCCTCCACCGCCCCTTTCTTTCGCCTTATCCTCCATCGCCCTCTCCTTGGCCAGACACTCCTCCCTTCCTCCTCCACCGCCCCTACTTCCTCCCCCGCTGCCCCCTCTCCTTTCGCCTTCCGTCGCCCCTCTCCTCCGGCGCCATAGCTCCCTCCTAGGCGCTGCTACTCCTCCCTTCCTCCTCCATCGCCTCTCCTTGGGCCGCTTCTCCCTCCCATCCCCCCTCTCCTTTCGCCTCCGTCGCCCCTCTGCCGTGCCATGACTTCCTCCTCGGCGCCCATTCTCCTCCCTTCGCCCTCCACCCCTCTCCTTGGCCCTTCTCCTCCCTTCCGCCTTGCCCCCCCCTCTCCTTTCGCCTTAGTCGCCTCTCTCCGCGTGCCATGACTCCTCCCTCTTCCTTTCACGCTCCTCGATCCCCTTCCGGGTCACCGCCTCAGTTCCTCCTCTCCCGTCGTCGGCTCGCCTACCCTTCCTCTTGGTCCTCCGCCCTCCTCTACCAGTGCCGCCGCTCTCTCCCTCTTCCTCCCCGCTCTCTCCCTCTTCCTCCCTCTTCCTCCCCGCTTCCCATGATCTCCTCCCCGGTTGCCTCGTCGCCTTAACTCCCTCCGTCGGATTTGCTCGCCACGCGACGCCCCGACCCTTGCATCGACGCCGTCTATCACTCTTCCTCCCCATCGCCCCTCGGTCTATCTCCCCGCCATTCTTGCTTCCTTCCCATTCCTCCTCACCCTCCGGCCCTCCCTCCATCCTTGCCTTGTGTCCGCTTGTGTCTCCGCCTCGGTGCTACCCGATCCACGTTGCAGCCATGCGCCGCACGCCCTCGGCGTCCTCTCCGCCTCCTCTACGCCCCTATGCGCGTGCGCCTCCTCACCGACTTCGGCTTGGCGGGGCCGCAGCGGCTCGACGGCCGGTTCCGCCTCCGGCGCACCACCTTCCTATTTGCTTTCGCGTCACGGCTCCGTGGACTTTACTTACCCGCTTCTTTTCCTTCTCTGTTGCTTCATTTTTTAATGGTTTGAGTTTCATTGAGTTTCTGATGTGTGTTTATTATTGCTCATGCATGGTGAATGATGGAGGTGGGTTGTGCTGATGGTGGTGTTGCCGTCGTTGCCGCGGCGCACTAAGGTAAACCACTGTCCCTACCTCGCTCCCCTAAGCTTTGTGATGTCATAGTTTTGTGTGATTTTAGTGCCTTATGGAAAATGTATGTCGTGATGTTCTGATACCCACCGACATGCTGAAATTTTGCGATGATGTACCCTTATCGAGACACCACGTTAATCTGTCCCAAGCCACGACATCATCTCAAAGCTCAAAACGTCTGACACTGCATTACTAATGCATAATCTGCATCACGCATGGATCTTAAGAGATAACACCCATTCTACTCAATTTCTACTCGCTCTTAATCTGCTCCTTAGTTGAAATAGTTGTGCAAGAATTGTATTTATTAAATAGGTCAGATTATCATCTTTGAACCGCCTCGTATGCTCTCATTACATATATTATCCACATCAGAATATTTAGATTGCTTTTTATTAAATTCACACTCACACTATCTCTATCATATAGTACATACAACTTTTACATTAAATCACCGATTCAAAATACGAGATACCCAAAGCAACAACATTTGAAATACTACTCATAATTTCTATGATTCCTCTTGTTCTTACTTACACATGCCATCTATTTATGTGTATACCTTAATAGACTCCTTTACTTAGCTTTCAGCTTCCTTAGAACAATACTCATTTTCCTTATACTATGCCTCACCTTACATCCGGTTTTCCCGATACAATACCACACTGTCACTAATTTTCAGCTGCACCACAAAAAACCTATACTATGTAAGTAGCAGCGTTCTCTCGGATATACCACCTGCCTCCTTCAAAATTTAAAAAGATACACACTGTTTTGCACTCTCTTTTTAACTATCTGCCTATTCTGTTCAGTTCAGATATGCACCTCCAGCAACAACCAACGCAACCGCTACCTCTACAGATGAAGCCATAGAATTTTGTGTTAGTTCCCCATTAATATGGTTTCCATCTGCTACATACTACTTCAGTCCTTTAGGTTCTCCTGTTTATGCTTCAAAACTTATTATGTACATATCCCATTCTCATATGCGATACAAAATCTATTTGGATGGGGCATAAGAGCATCGACAAGACGCTCAACGCCATGACAACATCCTCCACTAAGTAATATGTTTAACACTTTTAAGGGATTAGTTTCGGTTACTATTAGACATTTGTACCATTTCTTATGAAGAGATTGTTATTTGTATATAATCTTTCTATATAAAGTTGGTAGCTAACTGAACTCATTACGGATATAGCAGTTTTGCAACCTGAAACTGGCTTTGAATTGATAGAGTTTCAGGTCCAGACTATGGAGTTCTAGCAGCTTTACTAAGTTTGTGTAAATGTTGCTTTCGAGCTTTAGACTGAGGCAGTGATATTGAGGGGTCCCCATGAGGATTTAGAGAGCTACCTGGAGGCAGCGGATCTGTGGAAAGGCATCATTCGCTTCTTTTCCTCAGATAAGGACTTCAACGGCAGTGAAAGAGTTCTGAATCATGTCAACAATCTGTTAGCTATGTATGCTCTGAAAATCGAAGAGGAATTTATGCAACTGGTGAGTACGTACTGGTAAGATACTCAATTTTTATTGCACACCCACACTTGAACTATCTTCATGTTTATTTGTACTATATCAGTAAAAGAACAGTTAATTTATGTTGTTTTATCTGTTCTTTCAACAGACCTATTGAGGCTGATCACCTCTTGGATTGTCTTCCCAAGCCTCTGCAGCCATCAAGGGATGACCCTGAGGCTGATCGAGCAAATGCTAGCCTTTCTGAGCATCCATCCAAAAGCTTGGAGACTGCTATATACATGACCCCAACACTAATTCCTCCAAGAATATTGCCACTATGAATAACATAGCTCAGCAGTTGGTTTAGCCTGGAAATCAACAGTCATGCTATAAAATCTCTGTAGGTTTTGGATTATGGTTCCACATCTATGTCAAGTTTTTGTAATTTCGTTATCAATTTACATTTATATCTATCCCGAGTTATTTAACACCATATTTGTGCACAAATCAACCTCAATTTGTCCTCCTTGAAGAATTCCTATGGTTCAGCAATACAAATGAGCCTTTGGAAGCTGGGAGTAGGAAAGCTTAGTAAAGATGATGTGCAAAAGATGCAATGGGAGCCTTTGGAGGCTAGAATTGGAGACTGCATCACTTTATGCGAATTGTGGTGAGGATCCTTCTGAAAATAAGCCTACTGTTGTGTATGTCGATTAAGGCTTAAGAATCATGTTAACATATTATGCTTAGCGTTGCCTCATTTTATACGCTTATGTGAATTTTATGCTCTAGATCTATATTCTTAGAATCGCCTCATGCGGTTTTGATGTCTGAACATGAACAGAACCTCATTTTATTTGATACTTCACTGTAAATTCGCTTGCCTCACACTTTATTTTCTTTTGCCAATGAATTATGGAGCTTACATGTTATACATATATGGATAATCCCAAACCTTAGATGCAAAATGTTTTTTTTCCTTTGCTCTCGATAGCTTGGAATTACGTTTTAGCATTTTCATTTGTTGCCAATGAATTATGTACTCATATGCGATACAAAATCTATTTGGATGGGGCATAAGAGCATCGACAAGACGCTCAACGCCGCGGACAACATCCTCCACTAAGTAATATGTTTAACACTTTTAAGGGATTAGTTTCGGTTACTATTAGACATTTGTACCATTTCTTATGAAGAGATTGTTATTTGTATATAATCTTTCTATATAAAGTTGGTAGCTAACTGAACTCATTACGGATATAGCAGCTTTGCAACCTGAAACTGGCTTTGAATTGATAGAGTTTCAGGTCCAGACTATGGAGTTCTAGCAGCTTTACTAAGTTTGTGTAAATGTTGCTTTCGAGCTTTAGACTGAGGCAGTGATATTGAGGGGTCCCCATGAGGATTTAGAGAGCTACCTGGAGGCAGCGGATCTGTGGAAAGGCATCATTCGCTTCTTTTCCTCAGATAAGGACTTCAACGGCAGTGAAAGAGTTCGAATCATGTCAACAATCATTAGCTATGTATGCTCTGAAAATCGAAGAGGAATTTATGCAACTGGTGAGTACGTACTGGTAAGATACTCAATTTTTATTGCACACCCACACTTGAACTATCTTCATGTTTATTTGTACTATATCAGTAAAAGAACAGTTAATTTATGTTGTTTTATCTGTTCTTTCAACAGACCTATTGAGGCTGATCACCTCTTGGATTGTCTTCCCAAGCCTCTGCGACCATCAAGGGATGACCACGAGGTGATCGAGCAAATGCTAGCCTTTACGAGCATCCATCCAAAAGCTTGGAGATCGCTATATACATGACCCCAACACTAATTCCTCCAAGAATATTGCCACTATGAATAACATAGCTCAATGATTGGTTTAGCACTGAAATCAACAATCATGCTATAAAATCTCTGAGTAGGTTTTGGATTATGGTTCCACATCTATGTCAAGTTTTTGTAATTTCGTTATCAATTTCTGTTTATATCTATCCTGAGTTATTTAACACCATATTTGTGCACAAATCAACCTCAATTTGTCCTCCTTCAGCAATTCCTATGGTTCAGCAATACAAATGAGCCTTTGGAAGTGGGGAGTAGGAAAGCTTAGTAAAGATGATGTGCAAAAGATGCAATGGGAGCCTTTGGAGGCTAGAATTGGACTCGCATCACTTTATGCGAATTGTGGTGAGGATCCTTCGAAAATAAGCCTACTTGTGTATGTCGATTAAGGCTTAAGAATCATGTTAACATATTATGCTTAGCGTTGCCTCATTTTATACGCTTATGTGAATTTTATGCTCTAGATCTATATTCTTAGAATCGCCTCATGCGGTTTTGATGTCTGAACATGAATGAACCTCATTTTATTTCAAGACTTCTGTAAATTAAGCTTGCCTCACACTGTATTATCTTGCCAATGAATTATGGAGCTTACATGTTATACATATATGGATAATCCCAAACCTTAGATGCAAAATGTTTTTTTTCCTTTGCTCTCGATAGCTTGGAATTACGTTTTAGCATTTTCATTTGTTGCCAATGAATTATGTAGCTTACATGGTATACATGTATGGATGATCCCTAGCCTTAGATGTAAAATGATTTTTACTTTACTCTCCATAGCTTCCATGATTACATAGATATTATTTTCCGACAGATTCCTTCCAAATTTTAGTTTGTTATAAGAGTAGTT
Organism: Hsuehochloa calcarea; assembly: GCA_036346395.1. Lineage (NCBI taxonomy): Eukaryota > Viridiplantae > Streptophyta > Magnoliopsida > Poales > Poaceae > Hsuehochloa > Hsuehochloa calcarea. The sequence continues at coordinate 39,190,290 of CM070597.1, forward strand.
TTACTACATATATCTTACAAAAATTGTTTGGCGTAGGCTTACATAGTTACGTTTCAGCATTTCTCTTGGTTGCCAATGAATTATGTAGCTTACATAGTATACATGTATGGATGATCTCTAGCCTTACATACAAAACGATTTTTCCTTCAGGTATGGGACTAAGCGTCGAGTAATCCATACTGTTTGTAGTTAAATTACCAGTAGATTTGAATTTACTTAGTGAAACTAACAAGAAGCAACGTGGTCGGATTGTTAATTTTATCTCGATTTTCTTAGTATGAAACCGCACCTCAGGTTATCAGGTGGTTCTTAATTCCAGATCGGGACATCTCATGTGGTGTGTTTTATCAAACTAACTACATAGGGTCCTCTTAATCGACGACGTCTAACAAATTTTACACATCCGTCTTCTGAATTCTTACTGTTTTGGTTATACTATACTTAGCGGTGTGTACAGGTTAGAATGTAGTATGCTAAGTTTTCACACATATATGGATTGCCTTTTTGTATATTCATGTTTTGTTTTATGCAAATTTGGCTTATGTGTTATAGCATGTCAAATCCTAATGTTCAAAAAAAAAAAATCAGCTAAACCCTTACCACCCGCGTACAACAGCCACATCCGCGCCATTTGGCGCGGGTTGCCTTCTAGTTAGGGTGATGCCAAAAAGAAAAGGCAGTATAGTGCAAACTAGAGTAGAATTAGTGTGAAGCTTATGACATCGATGTGCACATACAGGTGCTGTTTCTCTCTCAATAAAAGGAAGGATATGTGATAGATGGTTGAATTGAGGAAGTGCATTTGCTAGTAAGAAATGTACACACACATGATGGTCTCGTTCTCTGATCATCAAGGGAAAACTGAAATGAGAAAATACTCTACAATGGTGGTCTACATCTCATAAGAGAGTACCCATACACGTGGTAAGTGGATAGATCGAGCGGCACAAATCACTGATCTTTCGGTTGAATAAAACTGTGCTTAAATATTTAGGATAATTTGGTTAGTAACACTACAAATATATAATAAATTAAAAAATAATATCAATATACACAATTACAATATTACCGAGCAAATTTTTCCTAAATATTTTAAGACGGTTGGTTTCAGTTTACAAAGCGTAGATCGATTGACGTTTCTCCAGAGAACCTTATCCTCTGCCTTAGCTACTTTCTACGCACCTGCCTGTAGCTTAATCCTTGCCCTTCTTTTCCAATCAACGGCATAGATGTTGCAGCACCTCCTCTCTCTCTCTCTCTCTCTCTCTCTCTCTTCTTCTCTGCAGGCATGGATGTTGAGTTGTTGACCCACTTTTGATTCTGCTAATTCCTCTCTCTCTCTCTCTCTCTCTCTCTCTCTCTCGCTTCCCTAACAGTTTGGCAAAGAAAGAAAGCAGTTACGCTGAATTTTGCCCAGTATATATCCATTGCTCTTTCCAACATAATGTTTACATAGAATTTAAGAGCTACTCCCTTCGTTCTTTATTACTTGTCGTCTAAGAATCTGTGTCGTCAAACTTACCATCAATAGATTTAAAAATATTTAGATTGATTATATAAAAATTATATTATTATATTTGTTGTTAAAAATACATTTGTAATATTATAATTTTGTTAGTACATCTTAATGTAAATTTATAAGTAATGATCAAAATTGCATATCGAAGATCATAAAAAATGCCAAGTAAAAAAGAACATATAGAGTACTCCATACGATGATGAGAACGTAGAATCTTCCCCAAATTCCGCGTAGTATGAGGATGTGTTGACACACAGCTTCCGCGGGTTAGAAAAAGGAAGGAAGATTCGGAGGAGGCGGTGGAGAGGGAGGATAGGGGAGGCGTTGTCGGAGAGTCTATCCATCAGAGAGGCATCGTCGAACAACCTATCGATCGGAGAGAACTCATCGTTGGAGAAGGTTGGCATGATAGGGGCGGTGAAGGTGAAGGGGGAGGAAAACGAGCTCAATGAGAGGATGGTTTTGGTTGTTTTGCGTTGTTTCAATCTAATCCACTGGCTCCCAACGAAGGGTTGAGATGAGGCAAAGGCAGAGTGCCGTAGATGCGGTTAAGGCTCTCAAGGTCAAGAGTAATTGGCGCTCGCGTACAAATACTACTCGCTCGATCGCTAGCTGGTGTGCCTGGTAGTCTGGTACCCAACAAGGGTAACCCAACTAGTATGTAGTCAAGTGATGGAACGTGGGCTCGTGGACGTTCGGAGTCATCTCGATCAACTTGGCTTTAAAACAGATATATAGTACATGCATGTGCTGTATCTCGATCAACTTGGCTACTTGTGCCAAAAATCTGCCGTTCCGGGGTATAGGCCTGGAGCACGTAAGAGTAGTGTGCTTCTAAATTACTAGTTCAGCCGGTACGTACACATACATAGGCTACAAAATCTCCAAGGCCTACCTTTTCGGAGCAAGAAATACTGGAGTACGTACTAATGTTGCCCTTAAAGGCATCTTTCTCTCTTTGGAATTACTCCTGTTTATGCCGTTTTATCTTTGTCACCCACGGCTGCCGCTGCTGCCCGGAGAACTTATGGTGGTCGTCCCGCACTGCCCGGGGTATGTCGGCCTGCCGGAGGATGTTGTCATCATAGCCCGTGCGCGCTTCGGAGGCGGTTCACGGTGATGGCCGCGCGAGCGCCGGGGAGCGCCGGCGATGTTCCTCCACATGCCGAAGGACCAGTTAGTTTTCATTTTATCTGTAACGTTTTCTTCTCTGGTCCATAGTCAACAGCGAGTTCGGTTTGTGGCTATAAAGACCGGATCGTGTGTCGTAGGATTCGGACCACTTCTGCATGTAACTAATTGGTGTTTGCTTTCTGCAGTTCGTATTGCGCAGCGCAATCTCTCGAGTCTCTAATTTTCTTCTAAACTTCTTTGAAGATTCACTGTAGCTCATCCGAAACGGTTCAGAACTCTGAACTGCTCTTAAGTTCAGTAGATTCGAGTCAACTTCGTTGCCTCTGTGTCATTCTTCCAAGAACTAGTAAAGCTGAAGAGAGAGTTGAAGGAACCAACAAAAGTCGAGTGGATGAATGGCTTTCAACTTTTCAAGTTCTAAAGTGGATCTTCAATTTATCAGGAACTTGGCTTGTAACTGCCAGAACTCCTGTTGATTTGGGGCCAGTTGAGAAATTTCTCAGATGACTTGAGTTGTGCAAATTGATACTTGATACCATCCACAGGAGTAAACTGGTTCCACCATTCAAAGAAGTAAATCTGGTTGGTTTACTTTCCACAGGGGCAAACTGGTTTGACCATTTATGGAAGTAACCAACCACTGGTTTTGGAGTATATAGTCTACCAAGTGGCTATCAGATCGATTGGCTACATTTATCGCGAAGGAGTCTAACTGGATATCAGATCGACTGCAACAATGATCTTATATTCATCAGTAACTTTGTCATTCATTGTAAGTAGTATGAGGAAAAGCGTACCTTCCAGCATATAAGCCCATAGGCAAATAGTCCAATCACTTAACAAAATAACTATATTTAGCAGAAGTTCATGGCACCGAGGGCAGCAAGCATCCAGTAGAAGAGGTCCAGCCTGTCCTTGTTCAGGTCATTGTCGCTCAGCCAGCCGCTGGCGCCGAAGTGCCCCGCCGTGGCCTTGTTCACTAGCGACACGAGCGCCGAGCTTAGGAAGAAACCGAGTTGAGGAGGACCTCGTACGCTGGGACGAGGCCGAGCAGCATAGCGTATGGGATGGCCTGAAGTGACGCCTGCGGGACTCGGAATCCGCCGGCGAGCGTCGTGTCCATGGTGCCGCCGTGCTGCACCAAGAAAGTCTGGAGCTATGCTAGGATGGTGTTGAACATGATGGTGCACACGAAAATGGGTGCCACTGCGAGGAGCGTCTTGGCCTACCGGACCTCCGCCTCCGTGCAGAGCCTCGAGGGGCTCTCCGGCTTTGCTTCAACGCCTTGCCGCTGCGCTGCTGCCCTAATGCGTGCCTTGTCCAAGAACCTGTAGTACATATGAAGGTGGCGAAGGGCACACGGCAGCTGAGCGATGACTTGTAGCAGGCTTGTCGATGAGGTAGACGAGCCTGGGGCATGACATGACGTAGACAGTGCCGACAAAGACGACAAGGAAGGCGGAGTAGAGGATATGCACGAGCTGCAGGGAGGCGATGCCACATTCGACATTCGCCAACGTGGACGCCCTGGTGGCAAGGGAAAATATTTCTTTTTTCCAAGTGGCATGAAACCACCTTCAAAAAGAATAGATGATGGTTTTTGCATGGTATTGATACTTGGAGTATACATTTTATTCGGTATTGTAATTTATGGATGAACATTAAACTAGGTTAAGAGTTCAGGGACGAAGAATGTACTTAATCCTTTAGCTTTTGGCACTAGGATTAAAGAGTGGGCTAAAATGACCAAACTAACCCTATTAATTATTTCAAGAATACTGTTTGTGCTTAGTACAGAGCATCATGTTAAATGCAAGTACGCGTGCACAATAGGAAATGGCATGAAACATTCCCCTCAAAATGGTAAAATGTCATACATTCTTGAAAAAAACAAGTCTAAAACGTTTACATTTATGAACAGAGGGAGTACTAATCAACAATGGATGAGGCTAGAAAGGACAAGGCTTGCGGATCAAAGGAGGAGAAACAATTTTGTGACATAGACCAGTGGAAGATAGACACGTGGGAAGCAATATCCCCTTCTCCCACTTAACCATGCACATACACCGTTTGCACCCACAAGGCATTACCATCTCTTTCTTTGGGGTCTTGGTCGTGATAAAGGCACAACTAGCGCCCGGACATTTTCATCGTACCCTTCAACACAACATTGATGAGTAATTTGTGCAACAATTGTAATAAACACATGCACCAAAATGCAAAATAACAGAGAAAAATACCAAGAAAAAATAAAAAAATCATCTACTCACCGAAAAGACAAATAAAAACCATGAATATATGACTTAACTAAGTGCTAAAACAAGATAAAAAAATCCCAAACAAAAAAATTTACAACCTTACGACACTGCAACATTTGAAAATAATTGTGGCAATATTTTAAAATTACTCGTGCAATAATAGAATTAAATTTTTATAACAAAATTGAGATTCACAAGCTCTAATGCAACAAAAAAGATGACCATGCGCAACACAATTTGAAAATAATAGTGGCAACATTTTAAAATTGTTCGTGGAACAATACAATTAAATGTTCACAACAAAATTGAGAATCACAAGCTCTACTGCAATAAAAAGATGACTATGCGCAACACAATTTGAAAAAGTTGATGCAACCTTTAATAAGACACGTTGTAACAAAAAAATACAACAAAATAAAACTTGTTGTGCAACAAATCGACAAAACTGATGCAACAAAAAATACTATTGTTGCAACAAATAAAAAAACAGCTGGAGCAAAATAGTAATTGGTTACAACAACCATTTTACGGAAGCATGCAAGTCCGCAACATTCAAGTAAACATTTTTGCAACAACTTGATTTAACTATTGCAACAATTCACATAAGCATAGATGAGGAGATGGCAATCGACCACACCACCGTCTCGTCACCACCACGACAAACTCGTTGCTGTCATCGTGGTTGGCCCTTGGATGATGTGGATTTCATGTGGATATGTTCCAGATCTTAGGATGATGTGACAATTGGCAATGACGTTTACGGTTTGTCGTTTCACGCGTTTTCGACAAAGTTCTGAGCTTCTTCGATGAGGCGGTCCGACCGGTCCTTGCACGGCGGTCCGATCGGTCCCAAATCGGTCGGACCGGCCATGAGGCGGCTCGGACGGCGGTGACCAAAGTGGTCAAAACGAGTGGGCCAAAAATAGGTGTTGTAGGCAAGTGAGGGATCCCAATGCACTTGGTCTCATGATTTTGGAGTCTCGATAAAAAGTTCTATTGGTTTAAAGTTTCCGAAGGTTTCGGTTTTCAGGTTGAAATTGGCTAAGTCCCATAGGCGGTCCGACCGCTCACGAGGAGCGGTCCGACCGCCATGGGCGTCCGACCGCTCACTGGAGCGGTCAGACCGGTTTCTACTTGAACGTCGGCCAACTTCGTGGCGATGTTGATTGGTTAGGTCAAAGTCATTGGTATCGTGGCATATGGTCTGCATGATGCATGTTTTGACTAATATGGGTCAAGTTGTGAAGAACTTGTTCCCGAATTCGTGTTTGCTTGTCTGTGGTTGTGCAGGTTGCTTGGTGGTCAACGACGGTCAACGGCGAGGAGGATCGGGACTAGACTTGGAGAGTTGAGGTCCGAGCGATCGGCGATGCGGGTGAGGTTAATAACTCAAGCGTGACACAAGATGGACAAGGGTGACCTATTGGCAAATCCATGGCGCATGGTGAAGCGGTTTAGGTCAAAAGGTTAAAGACGGCGCTGCGAGCGTGCGTGTGTGACCCGTTTGTTAGTGGGCCTTAACGGGAGCCCAATTGAGTCAAACCCTAGGAGTTCTAGGCCTCCACTATAAATAGGAGGAGGTGGTGGCTGCACCCCCTACTCTCGCTATTTTTCACCTCTTTTGTTGCTTGCAAAACCCTAATTGGCTTAGGGGGAGTTGAGGTGGAGGCTAGGGCTTTTCATGGTTTGAGGAGAATTTCGTGATCCTTGATTGTCTATCGATCCATGATGGTGTGGATGTAATCCAAAGATCAATCACGAAATCAATCTATGCAAGGTTTGCTTGAGATAAGTCTCTTTTCGTTCTTGCTTTCAATTTCGTGTTTTTAGGGCTTCCTTTGATCCGCGAGTTTGTGATTGATTCTTTCACGTGAATTAGCTTGCTGTGATATGTGTGAATCTATCTAGCATCATCTTGATCATCAATCTATCACGAACAAGCTTTAGGATCAAGTTTTCGTTCTTGCCCGGTTTTAGACCTTCTGTTAATCAATTGGAAATTGCTCAAGATCGTTCCAAGAATTATCATAATATTCAATTGGAATAGGTCCTCAATAGCATATAGAAGGTGTGTGCAAAGTTTCATAAAGATTAGAGTTGAGAATCAAAAGTTTCACCTAATTGCAAGTTCGTCATCGGGCCGATTTTCTCATTGCGGATCGGTTCGAGTCGGCCGGTCGATCGCTGTCATCATCACCGGTCGGACCGATTTTGAGCGGTCCGACCGCCAAAGACAACGCCGGTCGATCCGCCCGACAATCGGTCCGACCGGTTGAGTATAACGGTCGATCGCCCGTCTTTGTGAGTCTTGGTAATCCTAGTTGATTTTGTTATATTGCTTAGGGTTTAATTGGATTCAATACTAGTCTTCCATTGTCTTGGTATATTGATCTTCATAGCTTTCTAATAGCTACTGGAGTTAAATTGTATTGAGTTCATAATTTGTGAAAAAGTGAGCGTGCTCCTATTCACCCCCCCCCCTCTAGTCGCCTTTTCGGTCCAACGGATGAGGAGCGACGCTGGTATGGGTAGCCTCTAGTAGCGTTGGAGTGCGGACAACAAAACTGCATGCAGTCGACGCCGACAGATCTCCGTTGGCCTCGATGGTGCTCGTTGAGGCCACGCCCGGTGGTGGGACTCAGCTCGCCCCAACGCTCTCTGGAAGGCCATGACGGCAACGCCTGCTCCCCAACGACAATGGAGCTCAGTCGTGCTTGGAGAGAGAGGGGGAAGAAACTCGCATGCTAGCGCGTGGGAGATAGATACGCTCAGCCATATCTTGCCGGAGCTCGACAGCGGAGAGAACCATGAGTGGGGAGCGAGGAATGATTGGATGACTCTCGGTTGGAAAAAAACACACAGAGAGATAAAGATGAAAAGGTTCAGCTTGATAAGTCCTAACTAGTGGTGGAGATATGGCAGGGGAGTCCTAGCTAGCAGCAGCACAAACCTGACACTGTTCATTGTGTTGGAGCAAAAGGAAGTTTGTTGTTGACTGGGGGAGCCATGCTCATTTTCCATGTATTCTGTTTGAGCTTGTATGCACTTGTACATGAGCACACTGTCAACCTGACCAGCTTCTCCTATTTCATGTATCAACACCGCTCACTTGCCAGAAGAATGCGCAGCAAAAAAAAACTGAATTTCTTGCAAGCCATGTTCTATATTGTCGTCCTCACCTAGAAGCAAATCATGATACTATTCGTACTAAAGGTTGGTTCATGTAAACAAAAGCATTTATTTTTTTTGCGCAAACCACATTTGCACAAACAATTCTCTTCATGAATGTGAATCCACAAATTCTCACTCATAACTGAAACCACAAATTACAAATCATTTGCCTCAAGCTTCAACATTCTTATAGACCAAACCATTCAACCAGTACAAATTCACAAATTTATTATAACCTAACACAACTCACAACACAATTCCTCAATCTGAAATAGAAAAAAAATGCTTACAACTCGCAACACAAATCCTCAGTCTGAAATACAAAAATACTCAACATCCATACAGAGAGCTTCTTCAAATGCCACTCACCATCTTCCACAAATTGGAGCTCAATCATTCTCCAGGAATAGTACCATCACCATCCCACATCTAGAAAAAAAATGGAACCAACCAAGCTGCAAATGTAGGATGTTACCACTGTGTTTATTCACATGGGAAACATGGCATCCAAATCTGTCTTCAGCATTTGTGTTGATACCATTAAGGGTATCATTATCACAACCTACATCAATTTCAGACATAATCACACGATCTCCCTCTAAAGATGAAGCTAGATATGAAAGCTTCATATGCCAAAAAGAAAAGTATTCCATGAAATGGTTGTGAAGCTGTCAAATATTATTGAGACATGCAGACTTATCAACTAGTATATATACCATTAGTTCTAGGGTGACAAAGGATAGTGTCCAAGTTCAAAGATGAGAAGATTATACTCAATTATCATTAAGGTATTAACTATGAGCTAGACCAACATAGTTGCATAAATCATACCAATGCTATTTCATAATTTAAAATAATATAATTGCATTTCAATAGTAGGTGCAACATGATCAAAGTGTTGACTCATCTTGCTCAATGTTCTGATAATCTTGGTCTTAGCCTCGTTCTTGTTGGGACCGCTATTCCTTCATGGCTTCAGAGTCTAACTATGCAGAATACGATTGAACCCAAGAACGTCTGAAAGTAACCAAATGAAATCCAATAAATCCAAAAACATTCAAACCAAATGAAACATTTCAAACAAAAGTAAACATATCTAACGATATCTTGAAAGAAGGGAGTACTCCAGATGACTCTAATCCTACTTAGTGGAGTTGATGAAGGAAGTACTGCAGACGAAGTACATTCAAAGGAAGTTGATGGAGGAAATACTGTAGACAAACTGAAGTAGATAGTCAGAGTTAGGGTCAAGTGTCCGCTTGATCCGGAGTAAGGGCGAGAGGGATCGAGCGTTCGGAAAGTCTGATAGTGCAAGGAGTTAGGATTCAAACGGGAAGGAGAGAATATTCATAGAAATATTCCTCACCGGTTACCTAGATGGGAGTGATCACCCAGTTAGGTCAAATTCTTTGACCCACCTTCGGAGTATGAGTTGTCCTTCTATTGGGGACGGATAACGAGGTATGATAGCTAGAGCCTATATGATGTCGATTGGTTGTTGGACTGCTATCATTCACCTGGGATCATACCACCACTACTCACACGCGACGCCTAGCTGATCTAATGGTTTATTATTGATTCATATTTATTAAGGAAGTTATATGAGCCTTAGTTGACTAGACATCAGCCTTACACTAGATCAGGGGCATGTCTACGGGTTTTGGTTCATCTTTGAGGTGATCTTTGGTTAGCTTCATTACTTGCATGGCTTAGTATACACTAAAGTAACCTATCACACTAGGTTAACCTTTGGCTCTGCCATCTGCTAACGACCACCCCTAGTTAGGTAGATAGCTACCATACAAGGTCTATGGGCTCTTGCCTACTAGCCTTCACTTAGCGATCGACCCTATTGTCTTGATTACTATCATTAGCATGAGGCTAGGTCATAGCCACCGCTAACCTCCATTATGTTTTATCACTACTACCCTTTGTTGTGCTCTAAATGTTGAGGACACACTTAGTTGCTTAATCAACTTCTAGCATGTTCCACATGTCAATTGACATACATGCACACACATATACTTCTATTTCCTCGCTTATTCTAGGTCCTAAGTATATATAAGCTTATGTGCCTCACTACAGGGTTACTATACTAAGATTAACCCTAGACATGAAGGTGTCGCCGTGTGTGGCAAAAGAAGGTTGCTTCGTGCAGCAAGGCGGTGCGATTGAACGCATCGAAGTATCGACGAGTCAAGATTATGGGGGGAAATATTGAAACTAATCTTGACTCATGTTATTTGTGTTGAGTATGCACATGTGTTTGTGCATGTAGGGCGAAGCTTAGACGTGTCGTGAGAAGCTGTTGCATCGCATGAGAATAGGTAGGGCTAGTCAATGCCATGTTGAGAAGTGGCATGAGATTAGGTCCTAGTTGTTAGTTGGTTGGAGTGTGAATCATTCCATTCATGCATGTACGTGTATGTAGCTAGCTAGTGGAGTTAGTGGGTGCGTGGAGTGCAGGTCGTATGATCATGTGTGTGTGTGTGTGACTTATTTAAACCATGTATTTCCCGTGAAGCAAATAGAGTGAATAAGGGTGTGTTTGGTTCGTTGAATAGAGTGGTCCTGAACCATCCGGTACGGGAAATGAGCTCGTTCGGGTGTTTGGTTGGTTGAATAGAACCAAACCATTCGGAATGAGATGGTTTAAGAAAAATGAATATTCTATATTTATGCTGTATCATCTCATTCGGGAAAAAATCCCGAACCACACCGTTCACTCGAATTCCAAAGCGCTTGGTGACGTGGCGGCTTGATTTACGAGCTTTAAATGACCATATTTCCTAAACCGAGTATCCGATTTGCGATCCCGATTGAACCGTTGTGTTTCTTGTCATTTAATTAACAAAACAAGACCACTCTTGACATATTTTAGTGCAAAAAAATATCATATGGACCATCCTATCCCACCAACCAAATACCATCTTGAATCATCCAAGACCATCCTATTCCACCAACCAAATAAAATCATGTATCATCATATCCCACCAACCAAACACCATACTTGTATCATCTCATCCAGGACGATCCCATCCTACATGTACCATCCTATCCCATTCAACCTCATTCCACCAACCAAACGCACCCTAAAAGAACAGACGTGTGTCGCCAAAAACCACTTGTGTTCTTTATCCTATGTGTGTGTATGTGTGTTTATAATACATACGTGTGTATACATCTTTGTGATAGAGATTGAGAGATGGGAGTTGAGATATTCAATTTCAACAAATTACAAATCAAACATTCGCACATCGCCGAGGCGTAACAACATTTTTTAAAAATTCCCTCGTTTTTAAACAATTGAACTGAAATTGAGATTTGTGGTGTTACATTATGGCATAGTATAGGCACAAGCACAATGGAAAGTCATACTAATGTAGCTAACTTCTAAATTGAAAAGAACACGGTATATTACATTCATTGCACAATGTTCAACAAAAGCATCCTCTTTGCCCATTGGAGGACAGTCATTTTCAGATGTCGGAAAAAGCATGTGCGCATATTTACCAAAAAGGGACATATGATATGATACAACACAAGACAATCAGATCAATCCTGACGGGTACACCTCTCCCGCGTATGCAATGGCATCCTTAGATTAGATTCCTTAACATACTGTCGTTAGCCACTAACAAAACCTTCAATCATCATCCTTGAACTCCCTGATTAGCCAACCAAAGCACAAAACCATCAGATATCTCCTTTGTTCAAGTTACATATACTTTTCTTTGGAATATCACTTAGCCAAAATCTAGACGGTATAATAAATGAACATAGAGAATACTTCTGTTCTCATGAAGCATAAAAGGGAGCGTCCCCACATGATAGGTTCCTATATCATGTGTCAAACACTACTGGCTAACTGTGAATTAAGCAACTTTGCCATCTCTACGTGAAGGAACCCATGTATGATCGAGCTTCATAATAGTGATTTCAGTTTGGTAATTCAATAACAGTGCTCAGAAGCTGTTATCAAAATTAGTATAGTTATCAATCACAAAAGGGAGTTAAACACAGATGTGTATATGCAAAAACTTTGGAGAAAACCGTATTACCTACGATCAAGATAGCGTGGTTGAATTCCAGTGCCTTGGCACGTGGTGCATGTCAACGAGCCAATGCCATCACAATTGACGCACTTTGATACTTCAGTCTCACCTCCGCCAATTACTACAGTAATAGTGCCCTTTCCGCTGCAAAACCTACATACCTCTGGGAAATCAACGATTTCTGTTCAATATTCTGATCTACTAGATGCTTGCTGTCACAAAAGAAAAAAAGAAAAGGTGATTCGGCAAAGTTACACAGTACTGTATGCAGTACGCACTGCCCAAGCCATCTGTTTCCATTGTGACTACCCAACGCGTACATACTTAGGAGTACAGTCTAAATTGTTGAAGCTCGTAAGGGGAACTTTTGATTCGTTTTACTGATAGCTCATAATGGGAACTTAGGCTTTCATTAAGATATAGATATTTTCAAATAGGTGAATGTTTGTCATTTGCCATCAGACTTGTTAACATTAACAGCTTTGTTGCTAGTACCAAGTACCATAAAAAACATAGTTGAAGAAAGTACAACCTACTTCCCTCATTGGTTATTAAGTCAACAAATAACTGTTTTTCCCAATGCCATCAGATTTTAGTATGATCGCAACAGAGCTAGCAGGAAACATTGTGTATTCGAGGAAGATGGAAGTCGTGGTAATAAAGCGTAACTACACACTAGTTCTGATTTCCCGACTGAGCAAGTGTGGAACCAATCAAAATGTCAGCCCAACTATAGTTGTTAAACTTTTATATGGCAAATTCAACTGTTTTTTTTTTTTTGGAACTGAAGGCAAATTCAACTACAACACTTCCCTATTCCAATCCTTTCCAGCAGTTCATCTCACTTTAAAATGGGACTAGCTCATACACACATGTATATCAAGATATATATAATATATCCCGACAAGGTCTGAAGCCGGCCTGTGAAGCTCATGGACCCAGCTCGGTCTGCAGGGGGGCAACGAGGAAGCTGAAGATGAAGTTTAATCTGATGTCAAGAATTAATTCCCAGTCTTATGTAGCTTCAGTTGGATTCATCTTTTGTTTTGCTATGTAATAAGTAGTACTTAACCAGTTTGGAACTCTTATCATCAGTTGGCAAAATGTTAGATGCTAGAGGTCTAGCATGTAACTATTTTGCAAATAATAATAATTGATGTCTGGAATGTTTGCCACCTCTCTATCTGTAAAACTCTTTATTACCGTTTCTTAATGGAAAAATGGGAAATATCCCAGTTAAACAAAAGATATACATACGCGCGCCAGAGCCGCTGCAAGGGAAGCACGGCTGCGTGTTATCCCTCTTTGCCTGCATCCAGAGAAGGAAAAGTTGCAACCTTTTCAGCATTTGAAGTATGGAACAGAGGCAAAGTCAATTGTGCTTAACAGTTCAAGTTTCAGTCAATCTGCAGTTGCAACTCCTGAATTTAACTTCACCAAACTTAATTCTTCAACATCTCATTTGGAGGGGAAAGGAAACAACTCGCTACGAACTGAATTAAGGAATAAGGACTCACGGCATTGTCGATCTGCGTCTCGTAGAACACCGGGATACCTACCCCGACGGCGATGCTGACGACGCCGACCGATATCGCCACAATCTGAAGCCACCAAGAAACAGTGCGTTAAACACCGCGGCAAGCGAGGAACTAACCTCCAAGAAATGGCCGAGCCACCGCGTGTAGCCTTTGGCGTACCGTGTTCTGGTCGAGGTCGATGGCCTGGATACGAGGGTACCGCGCGCCGGGCCTCCGCCGCCGCCGCGGCACCGCCATGGTGGTGGGCGAAGAAGGCGCGGTGGAGAGGAAGGAGGAGTGGAGGGCGGTGAGCGGCGAGGAGGTGGCCATGGCTGCGTCACCCGTTGGACGCTGCAGCTTTTTGATTGGTTTGGGGATGGGCCGCGGTGCCTGGTTTGGGTCCGGAGGACGGCGTATCTGAGCGGAGAGGAGAAGGCATTTTTGGGCCACATGTTTTCTTTGGGAGGATGACGAACACCACAGAAACAGAGACGGGGATATTTGATTTTGAAAACATGTCCGCAAAACTTACCGGTTCCATACCAAAACGGGTTTAATTTTGAATTCAATACTCAAATACGAACCTGGTGATCACATCAACAACACAAATCGTACACATCTAACGAATAGAAAAACTATTGTTTTGCCTTGCAAAAACCGTCGTTATTTGGCAATTCCGTTGATTTTGATGTTGGATATGCATGCATGCATGTCCGATTTACTCATGTTTTTGTTATGACGCAATAAAATTATGAATACTTTGTTGAACGAATGTCTATATACAATGGCACTTCAATTTATATATTGCTGAAAGTACTTTTACCGTAGTCATCACATTCTTTTTTCTTTCTAAAATGATTTATTTTGGGTGCGTTTATACAACATTCGATTGTTTTTTTTTTTAACTCAAAACAGTTAAATTTTAGTTCATTTACAACTTATGTATGTAATTTTTTTCTTGATCACTGTAATTATTGTCGAAAGTCTTAATAACTCATATTTCTATAACATGATTCAAAATCTAACACATACTTTGAGATATTTAGTTTAAAAAAAAGATAAAAATAAAAATAAAGACAAAAAATAAAATTTTATACCAACAAAATATGGTAATATGGTGAACCCGTTATGGTCCAAAAAAATTATAATAAATTCGGACTCAATTCATCGTATAAAAAGAAGTGCAAATCTCAAAGTATATCGGACGGATGAAAATTCGACTATTTTGACAAAAGAAAACAGTCGAATGTTATTTAGCAAATCTCTGGAGAAGACGATGTTGCCGGCCGAAGCACGAATCTCTAAACAAAATTGTAAGGTCGAAAATCGACAATTTTCTCCAAGAAAACATGCGACAATTTTTTTAGCAATTCTGTTTATTTTTGCTCTGGCATCATCAAAATATGTATTTGGGTAATCGCAAGAAAAAAATGTATTTAGATACAATAAAATTACACAAAAGTTTCTATTGCAATGTAAATAACTACATTATTGTAAAAGAATTTAAACTACCAGACATCAACTTCCAGCTACTTCCTATTCTCCTAGTCCTAGGGGAAAACCATTTAGGTCAAAGGGCATGAACTACCGATAGTAAGTTGTAGTGTCGCCTTGGATTAAATTAAAGATGCGGGAGTATTCCTCCTAGCTCGAAGGAAAAAAAAAGTTGTAGTTTCACTATATATGGACATAAACTCATCGACTCATTGTATGTCAATCGACTATGAATGTCTGTGTGGCAAATGTTTCAGATGTACTAGTTATCTTATTCTTTCAACCTACATATTTTGGTTTAGATGTAGTTATGGCATAAAACCTATATATCGTTCGAAAAAAAAATTTACTTCCATCTCGTCCCACGTAGAGTAAAAGATACATGGCAAAAGGGAAAATTGGGCCGGAAAGAAGCAAATTTGCTACAGAAAGTTTTAAATCCCTACATGGTTTAATTTTTAAGTTCAATGCGGGTAGAAAGATGATATATATGTGCAAAAGTGCATTGATATAGTCAATCAGAGCTCGTAATTAAGTACAGTGATCCTGCATGCGTACGTGCATCCAAAGTCAATTGTGCGTCCCTTGCTCAATCGCTTGCGCGTTAGTCTTTAATTGCCGCATCACATGTCATTGAGCATTGCCGCATCACATGTCATTGAGCATGCAATGCGTGCATGTAGCGCGCGCCCATGGCAGCGATCACTCGGAGCTTGGAGGTGCCGGATTGAAGCCAGGAGCTGCACCACCATGGACTGTAAACCCTTGCCCTTCCTCGCCGAAGCTGCCGGCGCCCTGATCCACGTCCGCCGCCGCTCCTTGCTGCCACGCCGGGTCCCACGACGGAACATGCCACGCCGGCATCATCGGTGCCGGCTGCCCCATCGGCGGATAATAGTACGGCAGGCCGGCCGCGGGCCCCTCGTCTCTCGGGCCAGCGGCGCCCCCTCCCGCCGCGAACCCGAGGGCGCTGCCGGGCTCCTCCTTAGCCTCCTCGCGCGGCACGATGTCGACGAGGAAGTCGAACACGTCGGTGCGCGCGATGGCGGCGGCGACGTCGTTGCGCTGCAGGGTGCGGCGCTTGTTCTCCTCGGCGTGCAGCCAGGAGCGGATGGTGAGCTCGAGGATGAAGAGCTCGCAGGCCTTGGCGAAGAGCACGGGCGCCTCCGCTGAGATCATGCGCACGTCCTCGTCGGCCTTCATGATCTTCTTGATCCTCGCCAGCGGCAGCTGGTGGTTCTTGAAGTCCGACGCCGACGCGCGCTCCGCTTCCTGCCGCTGGTACGCCCAGAACGCCTGCAGCTGGGCCTGCTGCTGCTGGAGCAGGTGGTGGTGCGGCACCGGCGGCGGGCCGCCCCCTCCAGGCACCGGCGCTCCGGCGGCGGTGGCGGGGGGCTGGGTGGTGTAGGGCAGCTGCTGGTTGTCCATTATTGGTTGCTAGCCTGCGATCCAGCTGGCACGTTGTAGCTGCATGGAGAAAATTAAGATGCATGATTGCGTGTTAGAAATGAATGATTGGTGCATGTTCCACGTATCTAACAATTAATGGCTACTCCTATGGCTATCCTTGATGAATGAGAAGTAAGCCCTTGTTTCGCCAAAAAAAAAAAGAAAGAAAAGAAGTTCACGATCGATACATGCAAAGTGTAGACGACGCTTTTCAGAGAGATCAACAGGTGAAAATGTTTCTACGTACGAGTGTAAAATTATAGTGAGAGCCGTAAGAGTAGAGACAAGATGTATTAGCCATTTGGAGGTGGGTGATCTTAAGTTTGGTAGCTTAGCATGTGCAGCGGATGAAGAGATGTGTGCACTTCCTCTCGACATTTCTTCCATATTTTTCAGATCAATGAGCATTCTCTGAAACTAGCTCAGCTCTCAAAGTTAGAGAAGAAAAAAGATTGGATTATTTCAAAATAGATCGCGTGTGATATACAGTATCCGGATCTAGCGTTAAATGGTTGACTGATGATTGAGCTTTCTTTTCAAAGTAAAATTTGTTTACAAAAACTGCGGGTAGACATGAATCCCCAAGAGTAAAGAGGATAACTACACTGATGATCTACTTACCAAAAGGAAGCCAAAATGATACCGTTATTCGCAACAAGGAAAAACAAAATCGATCTCTGCTTCTCTTTCATTCAATAAAGAGGGGGGCAATAAGAAGAAGACAGATCGAGAGAGAGAGAGAGAGAGAGAGAGAGAGTATTGCAGACAGTACTGAGACACATAGTAGTATAGCACTACATGTCTGCATGAGTAAGATGGTAAAGAAAACGGCTGGAAAATTAAGCTGGAACAAAACAAATGATCCATATAACAAAACGCCCGAGATGATGCACGTGCATATATATGTATGGCTTGAGGGAAATTAAGCTGTCACCAGAAGGCGGATCTGCAGACTAACCTCGTTCGTGAACTTGAGCTTTTTACTGCTTCAGATATCGAGAGTTCTTAGAGGAGTAAAGGCGAACAACGAAAGTATCGGACGCCTAAGCACGCATGGAGATCAGGGGAAGCAGCAGGGCACACTCCTCACCCTCGCGGCCATTGCCAAAAGTCTGATAGAGCTGAAAGAATCATGTAGTAGACGGAGACCTTAGATATCTGAAGCATGCGCGTCATTTTCAGCTGCTTGGAAACTAGCTAAAAGCAATTATCTAGTGTTTACATATATTTTACACTCCTGTAGAGTGTCAACTGTAAAAGAAAAGACTGCCTTTTGAAATCAATACGTTGTCTGAAATCTGAATGTTTAATAAAAATAGTACATGCATAATCTTGTATTACTATATATGTATAGGAGTAGCTTAACAGGCAGCAATGCTGTATGATTTGGACTTTGTACATGCCAATGTATAATGAGGGACTCGACCTGTATGAGTAATAGTCATCACCACTATTTTTTAGATAATTAAGCATTAGGGTTAACACTGAATTAGCAGAAGCAGTGCAAAATATATAGTTGGTCAAGGGGCAAGCTAAGGCTTTTTGTCTACTCTGCTGTGAAAACTGAAAAAGGTATCGAGTTTGTGATTTATTTTTGGCTTGTGCCTGAGGATAAAGATGGAGAGGAGATCCGGGAGAGCGGGCGTTCGTGGCCAGGCTTGGTCTTTTCGGATATGGATATTATCCATTCTGGAATTTTGGTAGCCTCTCAAACTTCTGCGCTTGGATGGTGTCGGCCGTGCTGGCTCGATCCATCACCGCCGGGAAGAAATCTAAATCTGCCGCATGGCCCGGCTGTAGTTTCTAGGCGCGCGCGCGGAGTTCAAAACAATTTGGTGAACAGTGCCCATGAGAAATATCTACCATGGTCAAATCGATCAGAGTTTCAGACTTTACACATACCAACACCTTTTATTTAACAGAGATTCAGAGCTAGACTAGTGGTATGAGAAAGACTCTAGTTATCATGAAAGAATCAGTAGTAAACTCTACGTTCTCCATCAGATCGATCATACTGGTATATAAGGATTTTTTCCCCTTAGAAATGCTGAATTGGTATGTCACAAGGGAAATTCCACCACTGCAACTTGCTCGAAACTCTCATTTCTCTCACTTTTTATAGATTTTTTTTCCATAATTTTCTGGTTGCAAAACAGAGTATGGTTGATCATTAGACCAATAGTGATAGTACTGCTACCTACTATCTTCTTTCTTTTTTTTGAGAGGATGCCATCTACTATCTAGGGTCCAAAATGAATGCAACACAAATAGTATACGATAGGTCTATTTTGACATAAATCCCAAACCCAAACCAAATATGATATTTCTGATTTTGCTATTGGCCCACTATAGCTTGGCCCGTGTATAACACCCAAATACAATCATACGATGTCAACACTCCAGCCGAATAGGCGGGTACTGTACAGGTCCAAGCCCATTAAGACCCACGTGCCCGAGTGGCCCAACACGCCACGTTAAGTAGTTAACCAACCACAAGAACTCTTCTTATACATAGCTTTGATCAGCGGGTCCCACATGTCGGCATCACTGCCACTGCTATCTCCCCCGCGAAATCCAGGCTCTGCTTTTGATCTGAAGCATCAAGCATCCCAGACTCTTCTGCCCCCAATCACAAACTAACTTAAATAATAATAATAATAATAATAAAAGAATCACAAACTAACTCCCCCTCGTCTCTGATATCTGGGCCCCGCGCGTCAGGGTCCCGCCCCACGTGCCCCGCCACGCCACGTCTCCGCATAATAGCACATGGTCCCCCGCCTGTCTCCTCCTCCCAAACGACGCGAGAAACCGATCAGGCCGTCGACGCCTGCCTGCGTGACACCGCCGGAGAGGAGGAGCCTTCGCCCGCTGACCGGTGGGCCCGTACGCCATGGCGCGCGGCGGAGGCGTTGGCGGGGGCGGGGGCGGGGGCGGGTGCTGCCCCGGATGGATCTGATGCGGTCGGAGGCGATGCAGCTCGTGCAGGTCATCATCCCCACCGAGTCCGCGCACCTCGCCGTCTCCTACCTCGGCGACCTCGGACTCCTCCAGTTCAAAGACGTAAGCCGCCTATATCCGCTCCCGCCGTCTATTTGGCTGTTCATGGTTGCCGATTCCGTGGGGATCTGGCTGGTGCCTTTCTCGATGTGCCGATCTGAGGTGGCTGGCTGGCTGCTAGGGCGCCGTGCTCGCGATTTCGTGGGAATTAGCGGGAGTTTTCCGTCGGCATTGTAAATTTGGGGAATTGAGACTGTTGTGCGGTTACCACGTGTAATTGCTTACTGTTCAGTATATCTTTCCATTGGAAATCGTGATGCTTAGGTTTGCATTGGCGTGATTGGTAGGCAATCCGGATTTGGAATTTAAGCAGGGGAACGCTCTTAGTCGGGAATTCTCTATCGCGTACGCACACTTGCAGTAGCCAATTTAAGTTACTGTTAACATGCAATTGAACTGGATTAGTAGATCATGGAACATGGGATGTATTGTTGTGCTTCGGCACTGTTCTAGGTGTTGCTTTTGGTTTTTGTTTGTGTTTCCTTTGCGGTTAATCTGACTTTTTTTTTCTCAGCTCAATGCAGACAAGAGCCCGTTTCAACGAACATATGCTGCCCAGGTACTATGCTTGCTTGTCTTGACATTGATTTTCTTCTTAATTTATGTTAAGCTGTATCTTCTTTTAGAGATAATGTTGTGTTATATCTGCGCTATTTGATTATAAGCTTGTCACAGCAGTTTGAAATCGTCATGAAGTAGCAAATCCCTTGTGTTATTTTCCGTCCTTTTTGAAGAAGATTAGCCCTTTTTCAATGATGAATCAGATCAGAGTGTTACCTTTAGAAAATGATATAGATGTGACATTTGCCTAAATCATAGTCTGCCCGACTTGCATATGTATCTGTTTTAAAATATACTCACAAGACTATTACTCATGTGTTTTTAATACGTAAGTTTTCACTGTTTTCTTTCTGCTCTGGCTTTACTCGTTTTGCAGATCAAAAGGTGTGGTGAAATGGCTCGCAAGTTGAGATTTTTTAAGGAACAAATGTCGAAAGCTGGCATATCAACTTCTCCTGCGCAATTAACCGAAACTCCTCTGGAATTTGATGACTTGGAGGTACGATGGGATACTCTCTTATATGTGCGAATTATACATCTCAGAGTTGATTTTTTTTTTAACACTGTCAAGTAACAGATAAAACTTGGAGAACTGGAAGCTGAACTAACTGAAGTTAATGCAAATAATGAAAAGCTACAACGGACCTACAATGAGCTGTTGGAGTACAGTACTGTTCTTCAAAAGGTATAGCTCTATTTAGCTTTAAAGTATTTATTCTTGATCGCATTTGGATACACCTATCATGCATATTGAAACATGCAATTGAACTTAAGGAATGGCTGGTCTATTGGAAATCTTTTAACTTACTTGTTCTTGCTCCTGATTCCTCAGTCCTCACCCTGTTGCCAGAACATTTGTTGTATCAATTGCATGAGTATGAGAATGGTTTTCCACTTGTACATGTAAGTGCATGTGCTATCACCGCCATCAAATGTGCATCAAGATTGATGCAAACTTTCAAAATTTAAACCACCATCCCATCTTATATTCATTGTAATGTCCTTGCACAAATCTCAGAGCACTTTTTGGAGGGCTAAGATAGTACATGTACCCACACGTACAAGTGGTTTTACATTTTTTCCACTAGTGTAATAGTGTTTGCTTTATCTATCATTACCTCAGCTCCAAATTACTTCACAATTTAGCTAATGAGGTTAAACGTGTCATATATTTTTATGGTAATCACTCTTGGTTTGTGACCTAAGATCTAAAGACAAGTGATTTGGACCGACAGTAGTATCTTTCTGCCATGCTGAGAAACATTGTTGTTCAACATGCATCATTTGAGATTGTTTGTTGGCATAAAATAAAGCCAATTTTCCCATTCTCACCTCATGCTTATTCTGCTCCTGTATAGTGGCTACTTCCTGCACCCTAGCTATCACCAAGCTTCTCTTTACTTATTCTATTTTTATTATTTTGGTTTTCAGGTTGGTGAATTTTTCTATTCGTCTCAAAGAAGCGCTGCAGCACAACAGAGGGAAATGGAGGCAAATCAATCTGGTGAGACTTCACTGGAGAGCCCTCTGCTGGAGCAGGTAAAAATATTGTTTCAGTAAACAGCATCCCCCGTCACCCCTGTTTTCTTTCCCTGATTCTCTTTCTGATAGGATGTTGGTTGTATTTATAGGATATGTTAACAGATGCATCCAAACAAGTGAAGCTTGGCTCATTGAGTGGTCTTGTGCTAAAGGAAAAGGCAATGGCTTTTGAACGTATCTTATTCCGTGCCACAAGGGGCAACATTTTGCTCAGACAAGAGGCTGTTGATGAACCTGTCACCGATCCACTCTCTGGAGAAAAGGTTGCTGTTTTTTTTAACAGTAACTATAGTCTGTTTGTTCCTTGCAAAGTTACTATGCAAACCCTCTCAAATTTTGCTACTTGATATTGTGATAATGTTTCCCCTTACATCTGTGTACTAGCGAAGAAATTTATGTTCTTTGAATGATCAAAATATACATATTCATTCTTCTGTACAAAGTGGTAAAATAAATATCAACTCCTATGCTGGACAGTTCTGATTGTGCTAATTACAATTTTGCACCATATTATTGATGTAGTGTCTAGTGATGGTTGTTACTTAGACTTTAGCTGCTTATAGATTCTTGAGAAAAAAATCTATATTTTTTTATTTCTTTTCGATGGCTGTTTAGATCTGAAGTTATGCTTATTGTTTATTCCAAGCACACACTTATCTGCCACCTGTTATATGATAATGCAGATTGCCAAAAATGCGTTCATTATATTCTACTCTGGGGAAAGAGCAAAAGCCAAAATTCTGAAGATATGTGATGCTTTTAATGCAAACCGCTACCCATTTCCAGAAGACGTCGTTAAACAACTGCATACTGTTCAAGAGGTCAGCACTTAAAAATATGATGTTTTCTGTTATTCTTCGATGAAACTCTTTTCTTGTTGATTAGTATTTGGACATTTGTACATGGGCATAAATCCTTGACAAGGTAGAACTTCTAGTGAGGAAGTCAGGATTTGAGAGAAGTCCTTTGCAGTAGATGTTCTTTTTGGACACGGACGTGCTTTGTATGTGATGTGGTACAGCCATGCTTAGCATCCCTATTCTGATATTATTGCTGTTGTCATTTTTATTCCCAATTAAACAACCTCTAATTAAATTATTCTAATATCTCAACCTTATTCTGTCCCTTTTAATCTTTATTGTTGTTGTTGGCGACTACTGAAAGCTGTCAATGCATCATTTTTTAATCATAAGGTGGATGCTATTAGGAGAGCCTTGTCGTGTGATTATTATGAGCTACTAAATTTCAGTCTGTAAACATGTAATATGTACTGAAATGACTGCAATCATGTAGGTATCTGGAAAGATATCAGAGTTAAAGGCAACGGTTGACATGGGATTAGCTCATCGTGACAGTATACTTAAAAGTATTGCATATGAGTTTGAGCACTGGAACCATCTGGTGAGTTTGTATTGCTTTTCCTCGCATTTCATAAATTCCATATCTTCAAAGTTTGGACTCCACAGACAGGGTGTTACTTTCAGTGGTGTATGTTGTGGTCTCCTCCTATCTTATTTTCATTACTAATTAGCATACAAATGCCCCAGGCAAAGAAGGAAAAATCAATTTACCACACTTTAAACATGCTGAGTGTTGATGTGACGAAGAAATGCTTAGTCGGTGAGGGCTGGAGTCCAATTTTTGCAACTAGTCAGGTAATTAAATACACTCTCACCCTGGTGCCAGATGATGTTTTTCTGTCCGTCTCCCTGATTCTCTTATTTACATATTTAGTCTGCATGATTTACAATGTATCTTTTGCAGATTCAAGATGCGCTTCAGCGTGCTACTCTTGATATCAAATCCCAAGTTGGCTCAATTTTTCAAGTTCTCAACACAAAAGAATCTCCTCCAACATATTTCCGGACAAATAAATTTACTTCAGCCTTCCAGGAAATTGTTGATGCATATGGGTATGTTTCCATAGTACAATATTTTTATCCCTTCTATATTTGAGATGCCATTTTTTGGTTTCGTTGTTTCCTTTATGGATTTGAAAATAATTTATTTGCCTGTGGCTGTCTTCCCAGTTGTTTATAGGGCTGTTATGTGTAAGATCTCTGTTCGTGTGAGGTGTTCTTCCCTTTTCCCCAATTTGTTCAGAAATGATGCTCTTTTCCTCATTCCTATGCTGGGATTGCTACTGATCCATTTCATGAGAAACAGACGAACTTTTTGTTCACTTTAAGGGAAAAAAGAACCCCATGCATTTTCTCTTCTTTACTCTTCTATTAGACAAAGGCATACCTGAGGCTGGTTGTCTCTGTTGGCATGCTAAGTGAAATACTTTCCGTCCTCGTTTTTTTTTATGTGGGCATGTCTAGCACTTTAGAATCACTATATGCATATTGGTCAAAGGAGTGTTCACTTGATCTCAAAATCATGTGTTTCAGCTTGTAGTGAAAATTTCCAGAACTTATTTCTGTTTCTGATTTCTGGTAATTTAATAAATTATTTCCTTTGAATTTGAACAAACATGGACTGCTTGTTTCGATAAATAAATAAATAAGGGAACTCATGTTGTTTGGGGTTTGGGTCAAAATATCAAATGTTTTAAGTTGGGTAAGTTCTAACTTTACATCTGATACAGGGTAGCCAAGTATCAAGAAGCAAATCCCGGTGTATTCACTATTATCACTTTCCCTTTCTTATTTGCTGTCATGTTTGGAGATTGGGGTCATGGAATTTGCTTATTACTTGCAACACTCTATCTGGTAATCCGAGAGAAGAAATTAGCTTCGCAGGTTTGCTCACTAGTCTTCATTAAATTTTGCTTCACCTACCTGTATCTGTATTACTACAAATCTACGACCCTGTTTAGAACTTGTTCTCTTGGAACATATGGTAGTGATTCCAAAGAGTGTAGAGCAAGTATTTATGTTCTGAAAGTCCCCATAGTTTCGTTTATACTTCAATGGAAAAGCTGTGTCTAATGTCTGATTTTGATTACAGAAACTTGGAGACATAATGGAGATGATGTTTGGTGGGCGCTATGTAATTCTGATGATGGCACTTTTTTCAATCTACACAGGAGTAATATACAATGAATTTTTCTCTGTTCCATTTGAGCTTTTTGGTAAATCTGCCTATGCATGCCGTGATCCTTCTTGTGGGTAAGGAAAAAGTCTCCCAATTTTGTATTTTTTTAAATATAAATTTTATGCATAATTTCTTGCTCATCCCTTTTTGTGTGGTGATAGAGATGCTGCTACTGAAGGATTACTTAAGGTAAGGCGGACGTATCCATTTGGTGTGGACCCTGTGTGGCATGGTAGCCGTAGTGAACTGCCGTTTCTCAACTCATTGAAGATGAAGATGTCGATTCTTCTTGGAGTTGCACAAATGAACCTTGGAATTACTATTAGTTACTTTAATGCAAAGTTCTTCAGGAACAGTCTTAATGTGTGGTAAGTTTACCTCAACCTATGAGAAATGCACTTATCTATGATATTATAATTTGAGATGAGGATCTATAGTTCCTGTGAAGAAGCAGTTCATCCTTCGTAGCTTGTGGTGCAGTCGTTAGATTATGCTTATTGCTCTTGTTTGCTTTTGTAACAGGTACCAGTTCATTCCCCAGCTGATCTTCTTGAACAGCTTATTTGGTTACCTTTCCCTGCTCATCATTATTAAGTGGTGCACGGGGTCAACAGCAGATCTGTACCATGTTATGATATATATGTTCCTCAGTCCAACAGATGAACTTGGGGAGAACCAGTTATTTCCTGGCCAGAAAACAGTGCAGGTATATATATTCGTTATTGGTATGTTCTGACTATGAATTAAACCTGTGGATTATTCCTAACGTTCGCTGTTTTTTATACAGCTTGTTTTGCTTCTGCTTGCCCTGGTGTCTGTCCCCTGGATGCTGATTCCAAAGCCATTTTACTTGAAGATGGAACATGAGCGAGTATGTTTTGTACTTTTCTATTGTATTCCAAATTCTATCACCGTTTTTCATTTTGAATTTACTTCTGTGCTGACTGTTTCATTTCTATCAGAGGCATCAAGGCCACCAATACGGCATGCTTCAGAGCGCAGATGAATCAGTGGTAGCAGAGTTGGGGGAACATCATGAAGACCCAAACTATCATGAGGAGTTTGAGTTCAGTGAAGTTTTTGTTCACCAGCTGATCCACACGATTGAGTTTGTTCTTGGTGCAGTCTCAAATACCGCTTCATATCTTCGTCTCTGGGCTCTAAGGTACTGTTAGACATTAAGCACCATCTCAGTTTTTAATAAGCCAATCTTTAAACACAACCTCGCTTCCTCACCACCCCAAGTTTGATCAAGTCAATCTTCACCATGCTAGCTACTAACGAGCAACTGATATTCACCCTGCAGTCTCGCACACTCGGAGTTGTCCAGTGTATTCTATGAGAAAGTTCTCCTCCTAACGTGGGGGTAAGCAAGCAAGCATCTCTCTCTCTCTCTCTGTGTGTGACTAACATTCATGTTTTGTGCATTCTTGTAGGTACAACAACATTTTCATCCTCATTGTTGGCATCATCATCTTCATCTTCGCCACTGTTGGTGTGTTGCTTGTTATGGAGACCCTTAGCGCATTCCTTCACGCCTTGAGGCTCCATTGGGTGGAGTTCCAGAACAAGTTCTACGAGGGTGATGGGTACAAGTTCGCGCCATTTTCTTTTGCACTGATCCGCGAGGAGGAAGACTGAGCTAGTCCGAAATCTGTCTATTGTAGTCCTTGTAGTATCATGAGGTTGGCATTTGTTCCCAGAACAATCATTATTTATCACGGAAGAATCACAAATCTCCAGTTCCTTGTTCCTTTTTTCCTTCGTTAGGTATTGATCACACGAAGGAAGAGGGTTTTTTTGGTGGTATCTTGGCAACAAATCTTGGGTGGCATCACCCTTTTCGGTGTAATGTTTATAACGAGTTTTGCACTCGTGGTTGCCGTTTGGTCGATGAGTATTCTGGACATAAATAAACATTGTATTGAAGCTTAATATTCCATTGCGTTTATTGTCAATAAAGAGGCCAGTATTTTTTTTCCTTCATTGTTAGAACTTTTTTGGAGAGAGTAGACGCACACATCATAATCACACACGCAAAGAAATTATCGGAGGCATTGAAAGCCTCACGGGCATGTGTTTTCTCACTGAAAAGTATATATATTTGTAAAAATCAGTGGGTACCAATTTTAAATCTAGGATTGAGTGTGTTGGATTGATCTCGGCTAACTGCCGAGACCGAGTCTCACGGGGCACAGCCCACCTACGCGCCCTGATCGGGGGTGGCTCCAACTCTTTACTTTTGGTTTCGGTCCCGGTCATTCAGCGCTATAAAAATCAGAGGGGTTTCGGCAGGTTTGACTCGAGAGTTCAAGCCAAAGAACAACCCGCACAAGCCCGATCGATAACGAGCGCTGAGGTGAACGAAGACTGTAACCTTTCGTCCTCGTCCACGGCAGCACACGCAACGACTCTCAACAACCGACGGCCACCATCGTCATCCCGGTGCTCAGATCTGCGCCAACTCGATCGACTCTCAACACCTAATGGCTTCTTCCAATTCGGGTAAGAACTTAAGCTTCCGCTCTAATGTTTTGCTAGGTGTTCATTTATGTGCTAGGGTTAATCATGTTTTAGATCAAGTCATTAGCTCAGTATTTACTAACAATGGTATCAGAGCTTGCCCTAGACACATAGTGAACCCGATTAGATCTACCTCATACCCGGATCTAACCATCAGTGTATTATACTTGTTCGGATCTCGGATCCGGCGCTCGGTTATAGCACTTAGAAGGAGAGGATGAAACCCTAATGAAATCACGAAAATCCCCAAAGTCAGAAACACCAACTCAGATCTCAGACCCCCGACCCCAAGAACTCGGATCAAAAGGCCAAAGGAGCGGCGGAATACTCACGTTATTTTGGAGATCTGAAGTCCTTGCTCCGGTCTCGGGCGCCGCCGTAGCTCCACTCGGCGGCCACGCGCGACTCGATCGCTCGCATGCGCCAATGGAGGAGAGAGCTGGGCGCCGCTCTTCATGTCGCCGCCTTACGCCGCGCTTCCGCTCCTCGCTATCTCCTGCGCCGTCGCGAGCGCTTCCGCCGACGCCTTCGGCAGCGCGTTTTCTTCGGGGAATGAAGAGGCGAATGTCTTAGGGTTAGGGTTTTCTCCGCCGTTTCGTCGGTTTTTATACGGCCCGAAATTTACTCTCGACCGTTCGATCGGATCCGACGGATCACGTCGCTCCGATCGCAGCGGAAGTAAAACGCCCAGGAGATCTTAGCCGTCCGATCCGATCCGACGGCCACAAAGGCGCGGGCCGAACCGTTTGGGCCGAGCGCGGGTGAAGCCGGCCGAAAGCAGGCCGGGGCCGGGAACAAACAGCGCACAGTACTTTTACCATTTTGTAAAATGATTTTGTGATTAAGCTTTATAATTATTATTTCTCTTATTTTTGTGCACTGTTTTAATTAATGATAATTCCTCATGTTTCGGTATAAATTCGGTCTCTGATTAAAATTGAACCAACGAGATATTTTAATTAGAGAATTTTATGTTTTGTTTTGGCATTATGTATACACATGATTACATACTGACCAACGTTGTTTGTAGTCATGTGTCGCCACATTAATTATTAAAGTTCTTTTTTATTTTCTGCCCAACGATGATATAAACTAGAACTGTAGTTTTGCATGTTATTAATCAAACCAACGTAGGGTTAATTGCATGCAATACTTTTATGTTATTTCTAATTTTTTCCCTGTATTTTAATGTTCAACAATGAATGCTTCAAATGTTGCCGCTACAATTGACAACATTGAGCAGCTTACGGGGAGCAACTTCCCCGCTTGGAAAGAAAGAATTTCAGTTGTCCTTGGAGTATTAGACCTTGATTATGCATTAAGGGTGCCTGCTCCAGTTTCTCCCACCATTGGTGAGGACGATTACGATGAGAAAAAAAAATGATAATAATGCTGAAAAATGGGAGCGGTCCAACCGTCTATCACTAATGATTATGAAGACCTCTATCTCAGTTGGAATCAGGGAGCAATCCCAGATTCTGAAAATGCTAAGGAGTATCTGGCTTCAGTAGAGGAGAAATTCAAAGGCTCCACTAAGGTTTATGCCAGTACATTAATCTAGAGGCTTCTATCCACTAAGTATGACGGGTCCAGCAGTATAAGAGAGCACATCATGATGATGACTGATATGGCTGGAAAACTCAAGGGCATGGACATGGAAATATCTGATGGTTTCCTAGTCCACTTTATTATGACTTCTCTTCCTTCTGAGTACACTGCTTTTAAGATAAACTATAATACTTAGAAAGATAAATGGAGCATGAGCGATCTTATCGCCATGTGTGTCCAAGAGGAAGAAAGGATTAGGACCGAAAAGAAAGATTTTGTGAATCAAGTTGGCGTTCCTAGCAAAAGGAAGTTCTCAGGGGACTTCAAATCCAAGAAAAGGCTGCACTACTCTCCTAATTCAGATAAATCAGGGCCTAATGTGCAAAATACACCTAAGCCCAATGTTGCTCCTGCTAAAGCACCAAGTGGGAATGCATGTTACTTCTGCAAGGAGCCAGGACATTTCCAGAAGGATTGTGTTGGTTTCCTAAAGTGGCTCGCCAAGAAGGGTAATGATTCTATAACGTTTGTTGATGAAACCCTTTATACTAATTTTTCCCTTAAATCTTGGTGGATTGACTCGGTGCAATGTGCACGTTACCAACTCTTTCTGAGGATTCCATCCGTGAGAACACTAAGAAAGGGGCGAAGTCTTAGAGTCGCGGATGGAAAAGAAGCCAAAGTGGAATCAGTTGGTTCTGTTTCCTTAGTTTTAGATAGCGGCTTCACACTTCGTCTTAATAATGTAGTTTTTGTTCCTTCCATTAGGAGGAATTTAATTTCAGTATCTTTTATTGGACGATGATGGTTTTAAATGTAATTTTGGTAACAATAAGTGTGTTATCACATTTAATTCAAATAATGTCGGTCTTCTTTGTTAGACAAGACAAGCTTTATATGCTTTCCTTAATGAATCACCGATATCTTTGAATGTGTGTGATACTATGCGTAAAAAGAATAATGAGACTTCTTGGCTGTGGTACTGTCGTTTAGGCCACATTTCGAAGGGGAGAATGGAGCGTCTCATTAAGGAAGAGATTCTCCAACCATTAGATTTCTCGACTCGGACCAATTGCATTGATTGCATTAAAGGAAAATATGTAAAGAAAATAAAGAAGGAGCAACTCGCACTCGGGACTATTAGTGTTAATTCATACGATATTTGTGGTCCTTTTCCGTGACATCGAGTGGATGGTTTTGATTCTTTCATTACATTCACGATGATTTCTCCGTTATGGTTATATTTTTCCCATTAAGGACCGATCTGAATCACTTGATAAATTTAAGATATTTAAGGCTGAAGTTGAAAATCAGCACAACCTAAGAATTAAAGTGGTAAGATCGGACCGTGGGGGAGAATATTTTGGGAGACATGCCCCTTATGGCCAAATTCCTGGCCCTTTCGCTAAGTTCCTTCAGGAAAATAGCATTGTTGCCCAATATTCTACACGGTGAACCTCGAAGAAAATGGGGTAGGTGAGAGACATAACCGTACACTTATGGATATGGTACGGAGCATGCTTAGCTACTCTAGTTTATCAACTGGTTTATGGATGGAGGCACTAAAGACAGCAGCACATATTCTTAATAGGGTTCCCAGTAAATCAGTACCTAAGACACCTTATGAATTATGGACTGGGAGAAAACCGAGTTTGAAATATTTAAGAGTATGGGGTTGTTGTGCTGAAGCTAAGATATTTAATCCACATATTGGAAAATTAGATCCTAAGTCAGTAAGTTGCCATTTTATAGGGTACCCTGAAAGATCTAAAGGGTATCGGTTTTATTGTCCTGATAGGACAACTAAGTTTGTAGAAACAAGACATGCTGTGTTCTTAGAAAATAATGAGGACCTGGAGCCTAGGAAAATTGATCTTGAAGAGAAGCGGGTTTACGTTCCTTCACCGCTTATCCCAGAGATTTTTATTCCTGCACTTCAGGTGGTTGCACCTCCAGTACCAAATACTGTTGATGCACCAACTGTTGAGGTCTCTGAAATTCCTAATGTCATACCTAATGATGAGCCTCAGCAGTCTCCTGCGCCTCAGCAGCCTCTTGCAATAGTTGCTGAACCTATTAGAAGATCACAGCGGGAGAGAAGATCTGCCATCCTAAATGATTATGTTGTTTACATGAATGAGGATATTAATGATATAGGGAAGGTAGATGATCCCACCTCTTATAAGGAAGCAATGATGAGTGAATATTCTCCTAAATGGCTTGATGCCATGAAGGATGAACTAAAGTCTATGAGCACTAATGATGTATGGGACTTAGTAGAAATTCCTGATGGAGTCAAAACAGTAGGCTGTAAATGGGTCTACAAAACCAAGCATGACTCTAAGGGAAATATCGAAAGGTTCAAAGCAAGACTCGTAGCAAAAGGCTTCTCACAAAGAGAGGGGATTGATTATAATGACACCTTTTCTCCTATCTCAACTAAGGATTCGTTCAGAATCGTTATGGCACTTGTAGCTCATTATGATTTAGAGCTACATCAGATGGATGTTAAGACAGCATTCCTTAATGGCGATTTGCAAGAAAATGTTTACATGACTCAACCGGAAGGTTTTGTCGTGGAAGGCAAGGAGCATATGGGATGTCGACTTAAGAAATCTATTTATGGCTTAAAACAAGCATCGAGGCGTTGGTACCTCAAATTTGATAAAGTTATAAGGAATTTTGGATTTAAGGAAAATGAAGTTGATAATCGCATATATGTTAAGTTCAAGGGAGTAAATTCACCATCTTAGTGCTTTATGTGGATGATATCTTATTGGCTAGCAATGATAAGGATATCTTGTTTGAGACCAAGAGATTTCTCTCATCCAATTTTGATATGAAGGATCTCGGTGATGCCTCTTACGTTCTTGGCATTGAAATTCAGGACAGTCCAAAGGAGTATTAAGTTTATCTCAAAAGGCATACATTGACAGTACTAAAGAGATACAATATGCATAAATGCTCGCTCACTGCTCCTATCGTTAAGGCGATAAGTTTGGGACATTTCAATGTCCAAGGAACCAATATGAAACCGATCGGATGAAGATAGTTCCTTATGCTTGGTATTGTCGGAAGCATTATGTATGCTCAAGTAAGCACACGCATACGACTTAGCTTTTGTAACCTAATGCTTGGCGATATCAGTCAAATCGAGGACCGGACCACTGGAAGGCCGTTAAGAAAGTCTTGCGTTATATGCAAGCTACTAAGCATCTCATGCTCACATATAAGCATCTTGATAACCTTGAAGTTGTTGGTTATTGATTGATTTTGTGGGATGTGTTGATACTAAGAAATCCACGTCGAGTTATATCTTCACACTCATTGGAGGAGCTATCTCGTGGAAAAGCTCCAAACAAACCCTTACGGCATCTTCAACGATGCAAGCCGAGTTTGTGGCATGTTATGAGGCTCTTGGGCAGTTTGTATGGCTTAAGAATTTTATTAGGGCCTTAGAGTGGTTGTGACATTTCTAAACCACTCACCTTATCTTTGCGATAACGAACCCGCAATCTTTTATGCGAGTAACAACAAGTCAAGTGGTGCTTGCCAAACACATTGACATTAAGTATCATGTTGTGAAAGATATAATCCAGGATCAAACCATTAGTATCAAGCATATTAGTACTAAGTCAATGCTTGCGGATCCGCTTACCAAAGGCTTACCACCCAATATATTTCGTGATCATGTTGCCGGCATGGGTTTATTGGAAAGCCTCGATTCGGATAAAGGACCTTAAAGCGAACCAACTCCCATTAAGTATTATGAATATCCATTTTTTAAATGAAATAGTACACTATAGGTACTGAGGTTGTATGACACTTCATTGGCCATGCCACACATTACCTTGGTAAGCTATTTTTCATTTGAGAATGGACTTATGTTGTTAGTCTTACGATCAAAGGGGAGAATGTTGGATTGATCTCGGCTAACTGCCGAGACCGAGTCTCACGGGCACACCACCTCTGCATACGATCGGGGTGGCTCCAACTCTTTACTTTTGGTTTCGGTCCGGTCATTCAAAGCTATAAAATCGAGAGGGTTTGGCGGGTTTGACTCGAGAGTTCAAGCCAAAGAACAACCCGCACAAGCCCGATCGATAACGAGCGCTGAGGTGAACGAAGACTGTAACCTATCGTCCTCGTCCACGGCAGCACACGCAACGACTCTCAACAACCGACGGCCACCATCGTCATCCCGGTGCTCAGATCTGCGCCAACTCGATCGACTCTCAACACCTAATGGCTTCTTCCAATTCGGGTAAGAACTTAAGCTTCCGCTCTAATGTTTTGCTAGGTGTTCATTTATGTGCTAGGGTTAATCATATTTTAGATCAAGTCATTAGCTCAGTATTTACTAACAGAGTGCACTCGTGCATCCAGCCACGTAGCCATCGCACGCCTAGGCATGTGGCCCAACATCGTGCGAAATTTCATACTACATTTCTATCAGCATCGGGAGAAATGAATAGGAGAAATTTTAGACGAATGTACAGGAATTCCTTGCACTATAGCACAAATCTAAACTCATTCAATCAGCTCTATGTTTCACAATCAATACAAAAAATCTAAATCAAAAGTTATAATGCGACCCTACATAACAAACTCATCCGAATGGCAATATAACATCAATGATGCAAAGCCGAAAAGATTTGTCTGGAATCTTCTGAATCATAGCAGTGCAAACTAAGCATCAGTAATTAGGACACGCGAACAGCAAAGCTAAGCTGACACTTTCGTTAATTATTCGTCAATCGTCGGCACGCTGCTGTCGCTGCGCCTGGCGCTGCTGAACGGCCCCGTGACGATCCGGCCGACGAACTTGCCGGCCTTGCTGAGGCCGCTGCCGAACGCGCCGATGCCGCTGCCCACGGCGCCGATGCCCGTGCCCACCAGCCCCACGCCCGACTCGGCCATGGTGATGCCTGAGCCGGCCACGGTGGCGCCAGCCGCAACGCCCGTGCCGGCCACGGAGGTCACCGTGGACGACATGCCGCTGGCCGCGTCCGCGGCGCCGCTGACGGCCGCTGTCTCGTCCTTCATCTTCCGCCGCTCCTCCACCGCCCTCTTCTCCAGCTCCAGCGCCTCAAGCGCCTCGGCCTTGGTGAACGGGTGGTACATCACCTGCGTTTACGACAGACAGCAGCGTCAGAAATATACAGCGAAACAACTCGAGCTCTTGTTCCGAAACATGCAGGAACGCAGCAACGTGATCGAGGAGATTTGTTCACCTTGATGGTGAGCACGCCTCTGTCCTTCTTGTCCTTGACCTTGGTCGTGTCCAGGGACGACAGCAGCTGCAGGTTGACCTCCTGCACGGTCCCCATTTCCAGGTCGCTCGGAGGCAGCTTGGCTATGCCCAGCCTCTTGTCTTGCTTCAGGTTGTCGTGGCGAAGCCACGAAGGAAAGGGAGGTAGGCTCAAATGCTCGATTGACTAAACTAATTTAAAATAAATATTATATTATATTTTTTATACATCAAATTAATACATAAATAAAAATAAATGAAAAAGAAATACAATGAAGGTACCTCGCTAATGGAAAGTGCATCGCAAAATATAAAAATATAATTCCAGACTTTCGGTGGGTAAGAACTTGTACATCAAAATTAGAAAAATTAGTAATACAATAGCAAATTGTATTTAAATGACCATAAACATTCAAAATAAAATAACTATACCACTAAAGCGCTAGTTTAAATCACGACTTTTACTAGACA
The DNA here is from genome assembly GCA_036346395.1 of Hsuehochloa calcarea. Lineage (NCBI taxonomy): Eukaryota > Viridiplantae > Streptophyta > Magnoliopsida > Poales > Poaceae > Hsuehochloa > Hsuehochloa calcarea. Next base: position 39,224,882 of record CM070597.1, read on the forward strand.
TATTCATTCTCCGAGATTTCATAGCTTGAAAGAATCTTATGATTCTATCATCATCAAATAAGTGTTGACATGTGGATTGATTTATATAACTTCAGGTTTGGAATTTGATTTCATCTGTTTCACATCAATGTCCATCATATCCTTTTTTCACACATTCTTCTTGTGGCTTACAGAGCGGATCTTTGGGGTAACACGAAGACCAAGCGAAGCAGCATATGCAGCAAACTTCTCCTCAGAGATCCTGCTCAGATCAAACACCTCTTTGTCACTCTGGAGGTACATTGACTTGAGATAGGTGACAAAAGCCCTTTCGCCCCGTTTCGCCCCGTTGCTGCAGATTGGGAAATTTAACTAGCACTGATGCTACATTCTGAGATATCTGCTCCAGTTGTTCTGCCTTTGACTAGAACAAAGTAATTTGGACAATGAGTAACAGATAAAATAAGAAATGGCAGTAGTCACTAGATAAAGTAATAGCTTAGTCTACTATCTATATGCACTAGTTGAGCAGTTCTACAGTAAAATCACTAGTCATTCACCCATTCTGTTTAGCTAACAGCTTTATATCACGATGACGTAGATATCAACCTTCAAAAAATTAGATCTCGCGAGAAAGTATAATCGCCAACTAACAGCAAAGCTTTACTACTAAGTGCTAACCTTCCGAATCTTTTACTTTTGGTGTCCATAGTCCAGAGAAAGACTGAGAGGCAGAGAGCCAGTTCAGCCAGAGGGCCCAGATCGGCAGATCCAGTACTCCAAGCGCCTCTTCCTGCCTTCGGTGACAAACGGTCTTCCTCAGAGGCTGAGACGGCAGCAGATCCTCCTCCAATCCTCCTCCTACCCCCTGGCTCCTGCCGTCCTGCGGTCCTGGCCTCCTCGGCTCCTCCTCCAAACTCCTCCTCCGGGCTCTGGCCTCTGGTAGTCCCACTGGCAAACCCCAGTCCAGAGGCCCGCTGGCCGTCCAGATGGCCAAATCTCGCCACTGGCTCCCGCAGGTGCGCCTCTCCAGTTCTCCTCACTCAAATTGATTGTGGGTTTTTTTGGAACTGGAACACCGAACAACGAACATGAACAAGGGACTGGGAAGTGGGAGTGTCACCGTGTGGGACTGGTGGGTGGTTCTGGGTTGGGCCTGGCCGCCTGGGCAGCTGGGCTTCATTGCTTCGGTAAGGGCAAAGGCCCAGACTCATTTTCATGCTATTGCTTCTTCGGTTCTTCTTCTTCCTGACACATGCATGCATCCATAGTGGAGGTTGGGGTTGGCGATTGAGGGGTCTGGGCGCCGGCGGAGTGTGCGCTTCAGCCTGACGAAGCCCCTCTACTGGATTTGCCCCGTTGTCCTCGTCAAACACCTGAAAGCAAAAAAAAAAAAAAAGGAGAGATATTGTGTGATGCGCGATCGCGTTTGAAGTTTATTTAACAAGGAAGCGAATTGAGATGCGTGAATTAGTATACCTCAACGATAAGATGCTGCGTCTCCTTGACTTCCGCGATCAGCTCGAACGTCTCGTTCCATTCTGGGTTCAGGATGTCGTCGATGACCCTCGTCTTTTCCTTGAACATTGGGCGTATGAACAGGACCACGTACGGGTCGGATTTGCCGATCAGTTCCTTGTTCTTGAGTGACCGTGAGCTTCCCCTGCGGCTTCAGTTCCAGATCACTGTAGAAGAGAACGAAAACCTGTCATTCTAACGCACTGTTCTAGTGGACAGATCAACGAGTTTCCTGTGATAATTCAATACTCTTTAACTCCAAACGCTGCAGAATGGCCATATCATGCGAACCTTATGTCGACGTCGACTCCACCCAGTGGGACAACTATTCTGTGTGGCCATTGGAGCATGTCAGTGATCAACGACGCCACGGTGTCCTACAGAAAAAATATATTCAAACACTTGTCATCTGTCGACACAGAGATGCAGCTAGAAGGAGATATAGAACTATTTTATTGTTGAACAAATAAATGCAACCAAGAAGGGGAAAAGGAAAATTCATGCCATACGTCGATCATGTCTGAAAGGCCAGGCATTGCCGTCAGGCTTCCTCCGACCGCCTTCAGTATGTAGTCGATCCTTGGTTTTGGCTGCAAATGCAGAAAACCATTTACCTCAGCCACAAATCAATTACAGAGAAACCGGTACTATTCACGATGGGAGCAGTTAGAGCGGTTATAATAGAAGCACATCTCTGCCAGAAGAGCAATAACAACAGCGGAGATGCAAGGTTTCTCTTCAGACAATTGGAAGACAACACGGATGATGGTGTACACCTGGAGGTTCTTAAACTGTATACATGCAGAGTAAACATGGGAATTTTTATCCTGTGTAATTTGAAGGGCTTGTGCTACTTGAAAATAAGAACTAGAAGAATAAAACTTGTAAGGTCAATTTTCACCTAGTTTAGGCAAACTGGAATTACCAATGTTACGTAGTAAATTCATTACGTTACAGGCTTATTATTTCTGTTAGTTTATGTAGATTTACTTTGTACCTTGAGATATAGTTACTGTCATGTGAAAACTACGGCATATATAAGCTAAGGTGTTCAGGATTGCGGTGCGAGTTGCAAACCTGAATGGGAAGTGAAGCAACTAGAGTTTCAACTGCAAGGATAATATTGGGATCCCCACCCCACCGGAAGTCGATGTCCATTGTAATTTGCCCTTTCTTGAAGCTCTGAATCCGAATGCCTGGACAACAGAACATCAGACATCATGTCAAGATTTTAGCCTTTTAGGAGAATAAAGTACTGTAGACTTGACAACACTTTGTTTCTGCAACCTTCAATTTTCGATGGAACAGTCCCAAGTGAGAGTTTGCTGAACTTCAGTGATGATATCCCAGGTGGTCGATAATCATCGAGTATATGCTCCACAGAATCCCTGATGACCATAGTTGTGTTAGAGATATATATGTTAGAGATATATGTGTTAGAGTAGGACTCTAGCTTTATTTGATTTCCTTATCTGCAACCTCCTTGTGTATATATATTGGCTCATTGGCCTCATATTGAATATAAACGACAATCATAACATGGTATCAGAGCGTACCTAGGGTTTCGCTTGTCGCCCTACCGGCCGCCGCTCAGATCGTATCTTCGGCGCGACAGCCGCCTCCGGTCTCCAGACGCCGTCGTTGGCCTCCCTCTGCAGATATCTTCGCTGCTCGCCCGATGAGCCGCCGCCGCTTCCTCGCTGCGATGGCGCCGCCGCCGCCGCTCCGTCCGGCCATCAGCGAGGTCGCCCGGCCGCTCGGCGCCGTCGCTCGGTCGCCCCTTCGCCGCCTCTCGCCGCTGCCGCCGTCGCCTCGCCGCGCGCCGCCGCTGTCGACTCCACATGGGCCGCTATCGCGCCCGTGCGAGGTCGCCCGGCGCTCGATCGCCTCTTCGCGCGACCTCTGCCGCTGCGCCGGCGTCGCCTCCGCCGCGCCGCCGCCGTCGACGACCACGTGGGCGCTCTCGCCGCCCGCGAGGTCGCCCCGGCCGCTCCGGCCGCCTCTTCGCCCGCCTCTGCGTCTTTGCCGGTGTCGCCTCCGCGCGCCGCCCGCCGCCGCCGACTCGACTCATCACCGCCGGTGTCCGCCGTCGACTTCGCTATCACCCACCGCCGCAGCTAGGCCGCCCGCGCCGCCGCCGCCCGCGCGCAGGGGATTAGGTTTCCCCTGCGCGAGCCGCGACAGCGTGGCGGGCGAGCCCGATTAAAAGAAAACCGGTCCATCAGGCGTAGAGAAAAAACGTCGATCTAACCGCCGCGCCGTCCAGCGCCGCCTGTTAGACTTCGTTGCCTTGGTCGCCGCGCCGTCCAGCGCCGCCTACCAATGGCTTCCGTTCGCCTGCGTGGTGCTACTCCACGTTTCAGCATACTACCTCCTCCAGCGGCTGCCACAGGTGGTGGTGGTCGCCCTCAATCTGGCGGTGGCCGCCTCATCGCTCCTCTTTCGCGACAAGGTCGGCCACATTGAGTTCGGTGCTATAAGAAGCGGCATCTTTCACGTCGTTCTTCTACTAGCACCGGCACTGGTGCTTCTACATCGACATCTGCATCGACTCATTCAGCAGTTTCTCTCACTGAGCAGGAGATAGCCAGACTTCGACGCCTGCTTGCTACTTCAGGTTCTCCTTCGACGAGTTACGCTGGTTACGCTCTCGACTCTTTGGGCATCGCGAACCACCACCTCCACATCCAAAGACCTCCCGTGGATTCTTGATTCGAGCATCTTTCCACATGACTCCTGATTCTTCTACTCTGTCCTTCATTACACCTCTTGAATCTCCTGTCAGTGTTCTTACTGCTGATGGTACCTCTCTTTCTGTCTCTGGTCGAGGACCTCTAAGCAACTCATCTTTCCATGTTCCTTCTGTTGCTCATGTTCCTCGCCTTACTATGCAGCTTCTTTCTGCTGGGCAGATTACTGATCTTGGTTATCGAGTCATTCTCGACTCTGACTCTTGTTGTGTTCAGGACCGCCACACGGGAGCTCTGGTTGGTTCTGGCCCTCGGCGTCTTGACTCACAGCGTCTTTGGGAGCTTGACTGGCTTCACCTTCCTTCCGCTGCCACCGTCGCTGCCAGTCTCTCCGCTTCTGCCACTCCGTCTACAGGCTCTTTCCAGCAGTGGCATCACCGTCTTGGCCATCTGTGTGGATCTCGTCTGTCGTCCTTAGTCCGTCGTGGTCTTCTGGGATCTGTCTCAGGAGACGTATCTTTAGATTGTCAAGGCTGTAAGTTAGGCAAACAGATTCAGCTTCCTTATCCTCATAGTGAGTCAGTGTCTCAGCGTCCTTTTGATCTTGTTCATTCTGATGTTTGGGGTCCGGCTCCCTTCGTTTCGAAAGGGGGTCATCGATACTATATCATATTTATAGATGATTTCTCTCGCCACACTTGGATATATTTCATGTCTTCTCGTAGTGAGGTCTTGTCTATCTATAAACAGTTTGCCGCTATGGTTCACACACAGTTCTCCACTCCTATTCGTGTCTTTCGTGCTGACTCTGCTGGCGAGTACCCCTCTCATCACCTGCGCAGCTTCCTTGCCGAAAGCGGCACTCTCGCCGATTCTCTTGTCCTGGTGCTCATGCTCAGAATGGTGTTGCTGAGCGCAAGCATCGTCACCTTCTTGAGTCGGCTCGTGCCCTGATGATTGCCGCCTCTATTCCACCTCACTTTTGGGCCGAGGCTGTTTCCACTACCACCTATCTCGTCAACATCCAGCCTTCTTCTGCTCTTCAGGGCGCAATTCCTGTTGAGCGTCTTTGTGGTCTCCTTCCTGACTACTCTGCCCTTCGTCTGTTTGGCTGCGTTTGCTACGTTCTCCTCGCCCCTCGAGAACGCACCAAACTAACTGCTCAGTCTGTTGAGTGTGTCTTTCTGGGATACAGTGCCGAGCACAAGGGCTATCGGTGCTGGGATCCTGTTAGTCGACGGATGCGGATCTCTCGGGATGTGACTTTCGACGAGTCTCGTCCCTTCTACCCACGTCCTGTCTCTCCTTCGGCTTCCTCTGTGGAGTCTCTGTCTTTTTTGACTTTTCCAGATACACCTATCTCTATCTTGCCCTCGTTCACTCGTCCCACTGAGTCTCCACATATTTCTCCTGTGGCCTCTCCGCCATTATCGCCGCCTGCGGCTCCTCAGGCTCCCCCCACTACACTCGTCTACACTCGTCGACCTCGCATTGAGGATCTTCCAGATGAGCCCACTTCTCCTGATGTTTCATCTTCTTCTGATGCTTCATCTTCCTCTGATGGGCCGTCTTCTCCTCGCTACGCTCTCCGCGATCGCCAGTCGATTCGGCCCCCTGCCCGTTTTGCCTTTGCTGGCGCAGCTACTCGTGAGCCTGCCTCCTATGAGGATCTTTGTTACTCATCCCGAGTGGCAAGATGCCATGGCCGAGAGATTGCCGCCTCGAGCGTCTTGGGTACTTGGGATCTTGTTCCTTTTCCATCTCCCTCGTCCCATCACATGTAAGTGGGTCTATAAGATTAAGACTCGCTCTGATGGCTCTCTTGAGCGCTATAAGGCGCGTCTTGTTGCTCGTGGCTTCCAAATAGAGCATGGTCGTGACTACGACGAGACTTTTGCTCTGTGGCCCACATGACCCTTTGTCCGCACTCTTCTTGCGGTGGCGTCCTGCTCGCCACCAGTCTGCATTTCTCTGCTTGATGTCAAGAATGCCTTTCTTAATGGCGAGTTGCGTGAGGAGGTCTACATGCATCCGCCACCTGGGTATTCTGCTCGAGGGCATGGTGCATGCGCCTTCGCCGCTCTCTCTATGGCCTTAAGCAAGCCCCTCGTGCCTGGTTTGAGCGCTTCTCCTCTGTGGTCACTGCTGCTGGCTTTTCAGCAAGTGATCATGATCCTGCGCTCTTTGTCCACACTTCGTCTCGTGGTCGGACTCTTCTCCTTCTGTATGTTGATGATATGATCATTACCGGAGATGACTCTGAGTACATTGCCTTTGTCAAGGCTCGTCTTAGTGAGCAATTCCTTATGTCGGATCTTGGTCCTCTTCGTTACTTCCTTGGGATTGAGGTTACTTCAACTCCAGATGGTTTCTTTATGTCTCAAGAGAAGTACATTCAGGATCTTCTTGATCGCGCCTCCCTCACTGATCAGCGTCTTGTTGAGACTCCTATGGAGCTCAATGTTCACCTCACGACCTTCGATGGCGAGCCTCTTTACGATCCGACTACTATCGCCATCTTGTTGGGAGTCTTGTCTACCTTGCTGTTACTCGCCTGGATATCACTTATCCAGTTCACATTCTAAGTCAGTTTGTTTCTGCTCCCACTCAGGTCCACTACAGCCACCTTCTTCGAGTTATGCGATACCTTCGTGGGACTATCTCTCGCCGTCTCTTCTTTCCACGCTCCACTCGTTACTGCCTTCAGCTTATTCGGATGCTACTTGGGCGGCGATCCTCCGATCGCGGTCTATCTCGCCATCGTGTTTTCTTGGTGGTTCGCTTATTGCACGGAAGGCGAAGAAACAGATCGCAGTGTCCGTTCGAGTGCAGAGGTGAGTTGCGAGCTATGGCTCTCTTGACAATGCAGAGATTACTTGGCTACGATGGTTACTTGAGGATTTTGGTGTTTACATTACTACCGACTCCTCTCTTGTCGACAAAGATCTGTGTGCTATCGGTATTGCCGTGACCTGTGAAGCATGAGCTCACCAAGCATATTGGTATTGATGCTTCCTTCATGAGGTCTTGTGTGCATGATCGGTGATTGCTCTTGAAGATGTGCCTTGAGCTTGGATAGCGGATTTTTCACGAAGGCCCAGACTCGAGCACAGCACGGCTTCTACCTCTCCAAACTCAGTGTTGTTGATCCACCATGAGTTTGAGGGGGGGTGTTAGAGATATATATGTTAGAGATATATGTGTTAGAGTAGGACTCTAGCTTTATTTGATTTCCTTATCTGTAACCTCCTTGTGTATATATATTGGCCCATTGGCCTCATATTGAATATAAGCGACAATCATAACAAGTTGGTGCCTGTAGCCAAATACAATTGCCAATCAGAACAGATGATAACAGCAAAACGATAAGATGTTGCTGTGGCTTGAAATGGAAGTGACTTCATTTTAAATCTATGGGGCTCTCCCCTAAAATTTTGTAAAAGAACAACGGAAGTTACTTGTATGTACCTCTTCAACAAAGGGCCAAAGCTTGCTCAATTGTCTGTTGAGCCATTTAACCTGAAGAAGAAAACCAAAGTACTCAAAACATGGATCAAGGTAAGGATGCAAGCAAAACATCATGTCAGTATAGATCTTTGATAAACAATGATATGTCATGAATTTTGTTTTTAATGTTTTGAATATTGAAAACCTGGAAATTTGATACTTTTATAGTACGAACTACAAATGTCTTTTGATGCGGCCAGATTATCTATAATGAATGTTTCTGACTTTTCTTGTTTAACACTTGATCGAAACAATTGGCATGACATTATCAAAGCTGTTGCAGTGGATGAGGACGTCACGCGTGCTGTTCACAGCCAAGGAAAGAAAACTGCATGTATGCATATTGTACTTGAGCGGTGCATAGAGTCAAGCTATGCATATACATATGCACGCGTGCTGTTGAGTGTGTTTGATCCAGTAGGAGGCTATGTAGTTCACGTCAAAGAGTTTGAGTTCCTTTAGTTCGACATTGATACGTTCATAGTAGGCCACTCATATTTATTTGACAAAAAGGAGATCGTTTTGGCTAGGAGATTATGTGTACGTTTGATCTTTTCTCTGTTCAATCTTGGATGGGGCCACCAAGTCAATCGAAGCCAGTTCAACAAAGAGAGATGGTGCACTAGAAGTTAATTTTGAAATTGCTTATAATAGGATGGTTTAATTTATTTTCAGCAATTAGAGTAGTTTAAATTTCGAATTAAAGTAGGAGTTTGCAATAGGAGTGAGTTCGGATTACTGTTCATGTGTACTATTTCTAATCGGATTACTGTTCATCCACGTGTACTATTCATCATGACTATATATTTAGGAGTAGACCCCCATTATAAGCAGGTCAGAGTTGAGAAAAATACAGAAAAGTCACATATTTATGTGGCACATAATGAGTACATGTGTTTCAAAAATTCTCATCTAGAGTTTTGTGATTTCATGAATATTGGAGGGTGGTTTATCTTCCAAGACCTGTGATTCCTTGTGGATCATCTCACCAATTTGTAGCATTCTCAATTGTTCACAGTTTGGTGTTGTTCTTCGGGTTTGATTTTGTTTCTCTCTTCAGATTGATTCAACATCAACCAAGTATCATTACATGCATTGGAGAAACACTTTTCGTCCTTTTTGCCGACTCAAGAAGGAGGAAAGCTAGGGTTTTGCTTCAATCAAGATTGAAATACAAGTACCGTGGAAGATTAGACCATATTACGCATCAACACACGTTGATACGTATCATCTTAGTATCATAGCAATGGTTGCTCACGGTGGAGATGGTGCTGCTATGACGTCGTCGGAGGAGAGCTTTAGGAAGTTGAGTGCCAACGTCCTGTATGAAGAGGAAGGCTACAGCGTGGATTGGACTTTTCACTCTCGTTGCAAAGTGAGGGAGAAAGTTTGTGCCATGTCGATCGACCGTGAGAGTTTGATTAATGCTGCAAGTATAGAACTCATCGAGAAGTTGGGGTTGCAATTGATTTGGCATCCACAACCTTATGTCCTGAAGTGGTATTCCGCTGTGCTAAAGATCACAAATCAAGTAAGGTATTGTTTTCATTAGGCAAATTCTCATGCGAGGTTTTGTGTGATGTTATACCTGTCCCTATGGTGTCGTGTCATCTAATGTTGGGAGGACCATGGTGCGAAGAACAAGGAGCATCAACATAGAATTGGCGCACCGAGGGTTGTATCTTTACATGGAGTGGTACACCATTTTGTTTGCATCCAATAAATGTTCTATTGATTCAAGGTGATTGGGAGAAGAAACTGCTGCAAAAAAGGAACCAAGATGCGAAGAAACAACCAGAAAAGGTAGAGGAATTTTTTTCTTTGGCTGTCCATCGGGAAGGATAAGCTTCGATGATCGCCTTGAAACCAAGGACAGTTTCTCTTGAAGGAAGGAAGGATGATGCGGCCAGATTATCTATAATGAATGTTTCTGATTTTCTTGTTTAACACTTGATCGAAACAATGAGCATGACATTATCAAGGTTGCTGCAGTGGATGAGGACGTCACACATGTTGTTCACAGCTAAGGAAAGAAAACTGCATGTATGCATGTTGTACTTGAGCAGTGCATGGAGTCAAGCCATGCATATACATGTGCACGCGTGCTGTTGGGTGTGTTTGATCCAGGAGGTGGCCATGTAGTGCACGTCAAAGAGTTTGAGTTCCTTGAGTTCGACATTGGTACGTTCATGGAAGCCCACTCGGATTTATTTGACAAAAAGGAGACCGTTTCGGCCATGAGATTACTTCTACGTTTTATCTTTTCTATGTGCAATCTTGGATGTGGGCTACCAAGTCAACCGAAGCCAGTTCAACAAGGAGAGATGGCGCACTAGAAGTTAATTTTAAAATTGCTTATAATATGATGGTTTAATTTATTTTCAGCAATTAGAGTAGTTTAAATTTTGAATTAAAGTAGAAGTTTGCAATAGGAGTGGGTTCGGATTACTGTAGCCGACTCAGGGTTACTATTCACCTACGTGTACGGTTCATCAGGACTATATATTTAGGAGTATACCCCCATTGTAAGCAGGTCAGAGTTGAAGAAAATACAAAAAAAAAGTCACATATTTATGTGGCGCATAATGAGTACATGCATTTCAGCAATTCTCATCTAGAGTTTTATGATTTCGTGAATATTGGAGGGTAGTTTATCTTCCAAGACCTGTGATTCCTTGTGGATCATCTCACCAATTCGTAGCATCCTCAATTGCTCACCATTTGGTATTGTTCTTTGGGTTTGATTTTGTTTCTTTCTTCGGATTGATTCAACATCAACCAAATATCATTACATGCATTGGAGATACACTTGTTCTTCTTTTTTACCGAATCAAGGAGGAAAGCTAGGGTTTTGCTTCAATCAAGATTGAAAAATAAGTATCGTGAAAGATTGAGCCATATTATGCATCAACACACGTTGATCTGTATCACCTTTTCTTCATGCGAACTTTTTTTATGAGTGTTCTTCAGCATTTTAGGTGTTGATTAATATGATACCTCAAAAGAGTAGCAGTCAAGTAACATTTCTTCGCCTGTTCATACTCTGGGAATGATATCCATTCAGGGAGATTTTCTCCACATATTTTCTCCACATCTTCATGGTTGAGAGATCCAAGTGAATTGATATCGGCAGCCTGTTCCAAAATGTATGTATTCAGATATCTTAAATTATTCTTTACATATTTTCTTCACATGACTAGTGGAGCTGTGACGAAGTGCAGGAGAGGTGGAAGGGCCGGTGTGGTCTGTATCCTTATGTTGTTCTTAAGTTTTCTTGTTTTATGATAGGGATATATACATATCTTTCTAATTTAACAATGCGACACGGATTAACTCGCCCAGCTAACAATAAGATACTCTCACAAAAAAGTGAAAGCAACTCTTTGTCACGTGCTCAAAGAATCCAATCAAAAGAGATATTGTAACACACTAGTACTATTTTAAGTCCAGAAGGCAGAAGACCATTTGTTCACAGACAAATGAACTTTTGGTTTTATTAACCTTTTTGTCTTGTTGGAAAAAAAGGATAGCAGATACTCAGGATAGAAGAAATGTCACTCAGATCCCTTCTAATCTCCTACGATTTCGCTCCATGTGGCATCCAAAAGGAAAGAAGGTGGTACTCTACATGATAATGTGACATACGACTACTGTTAGGAGTTCTTTGCACACTATGCTAACATACTTGTAAAGCAGCTTTAGTTTATGCGAAACAATTTCTTCTCTAAATTCTGTCTTGCTCAGCATCTTTCTTTCGTGTCCCTTTGATAATTTCCATCCTACGTAATTTATCCACTCAATCCAAGAAATATGGCTTAAACACTGTGGAGAGATAAGACTTATTCTCCCTCACACAACGTATTTAAGAAAAAAGAATTCAAATTCGGGTTGGCTAGACCACCACCTACAACTTAGGAAGAGTTGTACAGGTGTACTAGACAAAAGTGCTCTTTCTAACTGGATCGAAGTTACTTTCAGAGTCCAACAGGGTTCAAGCTAGAGGTGGTCATATGGGCCATGCCGGTCGGGCCGGCTCAAGGCATGGCACTGTTGGTCCGACTTAGGCACGGCATGATCCACACTGTTTATGGGTCAGGCCGGCACGACACAAAGGCCCGTGTCGTGCTTGGGCTGCCCTCCCTGGCATGACGGGCCGGCCCAACATGACACGAACAGTGTCAGACCATGCTAGACACAGCACAAGCTTGGCACGGCCCATGAGACACGCATGCAGAGAGGCTGAGGGAGGGAGGCGGAGTCGAGATCAGGACGAGAAGAGGAGGCGGGGCGAAGGAAGAAGGGGCCGGCATGGAGGAAGAAGGAGGAGGAGGTGCGGTGCCGACGGTCGGCGTACAGGGGGGAGAAGGCGGCGGGGCGAACGGGCGGAGGGAGGAAAACTGGAGAAGGCGATGGGAGGCGAACGGTGCACGGTTGTGGCGATGAGGAGGAGGAGGGTAGGGCGACGTTGACGGCCTACACGGAAGGAAGAGGAGGCGGTAGGGTGGAGGAAGAAGGGAGGAGAGGCGAGGCCACTGGGCTCAGGAAGGGAGGGAGATGGGAGGAGAAGGCCAAGGGGTAGGGGGGGGGGACACGAGAAGATCGGGAGAGGGAGAGGTAGGGGTGGGGTGGGCGCTAGGTTGTGCCTAGCACGGCACGACCCAACCGAATTTTTGCCCATTGGGGCGCGATGGACCGTGCCCAGCATGGCCCATTTAGCCCTAACATTCGATTTTTTTTTTGAAAATATGATATTTTTTTAATTGTTTGGGGCTTTAAAAATAGCAAAAAAATCATAATTGTTTTCTATAAATAGCCATCATACCTCCCCATTAAGTACACATCTATTTATCATTCTCTCTTTCAAATTATGTTATGCAAATTCAAATTCGTTGTGAGATAATTTGGCAAAATTCAAAAAAAATATGCCACATTTTGAAAAAATCAATTCCCGACAGCAAGTCAACAAAAGAGTTACAATACTATTTTTTATAATTTTATTGTTATTATTTTTTATGCTAAGATGAAAGTAATAATAGTATTAATTTTGATTTTGCAGTTTTCGTTATGAAAAATTACGATAGTTTTGCTCTTGGTGATTGTAGGCTTTCACCGAATTGCATCCATGAAGGCCGCGGCTGCCTCAAACCAACCACGGTTGTTAGCAAAAGGGCAAGAAGAAGTTCCGTCATCAGGCTCCACGACATCATCGTCGTCTGCAACCACCGGAGCAAAGAGGTCGAGGCCGTCTACATCGGGACACTTGCTTAGACATGATACAAGATGTAAGGTCAAGCAAGGATTGGTGATGAGGTAGACACAATTGCAGCTACAGTACAACCCCAACGGTACGGTATGGTACGTAGTTGGGACTACGATCTTGAGGTAGCCCGTCAATCTTTCTGTCATTTAATTGCTTTTGAGGATTTACCATTAGGCTTTAGGGAGTCTACTGATTTCTAAACTTACATTAGAACTGCGCATAATCCTATTTTTAAAAGTTTCTAGACATATAACAACTAGGGATCTAGTAAAATACTACAATGAACGCTGTAATAAAATAAAGGAACTATTTAGTGCGTGCATATTTTCGGTGGCCCTGACCTCATACATATGGAGTGGTCGGGCTAGAGAGGATTATCTTAGTGTAATTGTTCATTATGTCAATGACGATTGGGTAATGGAGAAAAGAATTATAGATATCAAATTAATTGATGTAGCACACATGGGTGAGAATATTGTGAACTGTATTATCAAAGCCGTGGAAGACTTTGATCTTACAGACAAAATATTCTCAAGTACTTTAGACAATGCCGCTTCGAACTATAGGGCCATGTATATTCTTACTCCGGTGTTGAGTACATACACCGATTCCTTCTTGCTACATCAACGATGTGCTTGTCATATTATTAACCTTATAGTCAAATGTGATTTGAAGAGGTTGAATCCATATATTAAAGGTTTTCGCGATGCAATATCTTACTTTAATAATTTTAACATAAGAATAACAGCGTATAAGAACTTCTGTAGGGCTATGGGTGTACGTCCATTAAAGTTCAGTTTTGACATGCCGTAAGATGGAGCTCTACTTACCTGATGCTTAAGAGACTTTTTACTATATAAGAGCACATTTTCTGTTTGTATTCAAACGAACTATCATAGCACTGACGGTTGTATACTATTGACTGTGCAACATTGGTTCGTTGCTGAGAAGATACTACAATTTTTAGAATTATTTTGTGAGACCACTATTGCTTTGTCCGCTGTTTACTATCCAACATATTCTATTATTATGCATAGTATTTTACAGACTGCTACTCAATTGAAAATGTATGAAAATGACTTAGTTTTACGCGAGGCTATTGTTGTTGTGAAAACTAAATACCTTCAATATTGAGAGAAATCTTTTCCCTACATGCATTTGCATTTATTTTAGATCCAGAGGTAAAATTGAAGCATTTGCTAATGTTATTGATCTTCTTAGTGATGCTATAGGGTTAAACTATTCTAACTATTTTGAAGGGATCGCGGCAATGTTACGATATCACAAACAAAAAAATACCGCGCAACCAAGAAACCTCTGCTAGTAATAGATCACGAGATTACCGCTAGACGCGCCGACTCGCAGCGGAAGTAGAGTCGTTGTAGCGAGTTGATGCAGTCGTAGTCGTACTCGCCGCGCGTCTGCTCCTCCGAGTGGTCGTACTCACCACGCGACTTCTCCTTTGACACCGGTGATCGTTACGAGTTGCGGATCGTCCTAGTGTTGATGTTTTCGCAACAACACCTCCGAGGTATCCACACGTACGGGGCAGGATCACCACGCGTTGGAGTGCTAGCATCGGCAGTGTGGTTGAGAAGGCGTGGCTATTAGGGTTTCGGTAGTTCTTCCCAAAAAAAAATCATCGTCGCTCATGCCACCGCCCTCTTTATATAGACATCCATGATGGGTCTCGACCTTGAGGCCCATTAGGAACTCGTGGCCTATATGAATTCAGACCACCATCCAAAATAGATTCTAGCCCTTTAAGTGTGTGACCCTACAGGTTCATGTGTAATCGGTTATGACTCAGAAACTCTTTTCCGACCGCTAGTCGTTAGCGGTACCTAGCAGCACATAACGATTCCCAAATACACATAGAATATATCGGACGAACCTTGATGTACGTATCTCTATACGACCAGATCGTATTTAGTCCCGACCAGTTCGTAACTCCTTACGACCATGTTCTTACCATTCTGTGATTACGTTCGACCAGTCTACGACCAGCACGTATCTCCATATGTCTAGTCCGTAACTGATCGAACTAAGCGACCTACTCATGCATTCTCTCTTTGCCTCACGATGTCTGGTTGAACTCCAGGTGAGATGATGTGTCATCCATGGACTGTTCAATACTTTCTCGATCGAGTTGTCGGATAACTTCATGTGGTCGACACTTCGACCACTAGTGGCATGGCCATGCACTTTCTTTATCCGATCACCACGAGGGGTCCAGAGACATCTCTCCTGTTATGTTAGGAGGGACAAATCCTATCTCGACCAGTCACATCCCTCCGCATGTTTCATAGCATACCCGAAAGCTACCTTTATGACTACCTAGTTACGAGTAGTGTTTGGCAACCCCTAAGAGTGCTATTACACATGTAGGGAACCATACTGATCTCAGGTCTAAGGATCATACATCATCATTACTAGAGACCAACTAATGACACATAGATTCATAACAATCTCAATAGTATCTCAATGATGGGTCTATCCAGCCCCAAATTCTCTAACATATGCTCACATTATTGATTCGATCCCTATATTCATGACCGGTGAAACATGATCATCAATCAATACATGTGCTAGTCATATAGTTACTAGTGTTTCGACCAGGGATACATTTAGAATGACATCATATAAGTTAAAGAGTTCCACCAACAAGTCACATACTTATTGATCTATAACAAATGATTCATTCAAGGAACACGATAACATATCATCAAAATCATGAATATAATGAAATATCATCATCTCTATGGTTGCCTCTATGGCATATTTCCAACATATTTTGCATAAGTTCATTCTCAATTACACGAGGTTCACCAAAGGTATAAAAAAAGTTCCGAGAAGTCCACTGGAACGACCTCTAATAGCCCCCACATCAAGTAGCAAGACAAATATGTGGGGAACGATCTTCGGTGACTCTTCCTCTAGGCCCAGGTATTATTCATCTACAACGCCGCTCAACCAAGAACAACCCAAGGAATGAGGAACTATCAACATATCTGGACAGCGATACAGTGGATTTCAACTTAGAAGGCTTTGAAATTTTGCAATGGTGGCAAGCCCATAAGTTAGCATATCCCGTGCTATCCGTACTTGCATGTGATGTGTTAATCGTTCATGTCTCGACGGTTTCCTCTGAGTCTTCTTTCAGTCTTTCTTGAAGAATATTGGAGGAGAGAAGAACACGTCTCACAAGTGAGACGGTGGAAAACTTCTAACTGTGAAGGACTGAGAATAAGTTGATTCACGAATACAACACTATGTGTAAAATCCAGAGTTGTCGGAGGTGTTCAAAAATTTATACATAGACAATGACATATATAACAATGATGTATGTAGAGCTATAGGTTGTACTCTCTTTCCTTTGCTAATGTTTTCTCATGTTGAGTTTTTACTTGGTAAATATTTTAACGAGCCAACTATTTGAACATTAATAAAGCTCTTTATTATATTTTCAATATGTTTGTCTCATTTTCTATGGGTTTCATATCTATTTATAAATTCTACACATTTTATAATTTTTGGGATTTTTCCTAGTTTTTTTTTAATTTTTCAGAGGCTAAGTGTGCCGCAACCGGCCCACCAGGTCAAATATGTTCAGACTAACACGACAGTCGTCCTTCGAGCCGTGTCTGGATCATCTCCCCGAGACATAGACCGACACGGCACGATCCATCTCTTTTACGGGCCGACCGGTACCGTGCCACGCATCCATCCGGCCTTCACTCTTGAGGATTGGCCCAACCTCAATTTCTAATTCCCTCCAGCCATGTCCAAATTTCCAAGAACCGGATCCAGGGATTGTACAGGTTGGGGGGCGCTAAGGCTCAAACTCTTCAAATCTTATGTGCCACTAGACTGTTGCTCTGTACGGCCACTCCCTTGGTTAAGAAAGGCGTATTACGATTTATGAATGATTAGCTTATGCAAATTTCAGATAATCTGTATGTGCCCCGACGTAACGTGTATGCCCACACAAAAGAAGATTGTGAAATCGAAACTCAATTATCTTGGTTCTTTTTATACGCACTTTAGGCCCTGTTTGCACACGAAACAGTTCACTACTCGCAGACGGCGACGTGGATATTGACGTGCCACGTGTGTGCTATCCTTAGAAGGCGGTCGCTCTTGGCCACGTCCTACGGCCAAGCCTACGTTGACCGTGTGACCTCCGTCCCACCCCCTTCATTAATAAATTCTGGCTCTCAGCTCCCCTCGACCCGATCCAACCTTACAAATACACCCCCACCCCCCCCCTTCGCTGCGCTGGCTCACTCCAACGACCCTCTCTCTGTCTCGCTATCCCAACAGACCACCATCTGCACACTCCAGATCGGACACGCCCTCACCTCACTGACAGTGGGCCACAGATATCATCCTGGGCCCACTCTACAGTGGCATAGGATTCTCCCCATCCTGATGCACGCTGCTGCACTGAGTGAAAAGCGAACTCACTTTTCGTCTCGGTCCCCTGCTTTGCTTGTCTTTTCCCCATCGCTCGCCCTCCCTGCTGCTCTGAACCTCCGCCCCAGCGATGCCCTCGCGGCAGCCTCCGCCGCCCGATGCCGCCCCGCCCCCGACCGCCGCCACCGCAGCCGTCGTCGAAGACTTCCGATCTCACAGGCGACACCATCTCCCCGGCTCGGCTGTGGCCGCCGCGGCGGCATCGGCCGCGGCCGCGGCGCTGATCTTAGTGGCCTTAGCGCTGCTCGTCTGGCTGCGGCGGGAGAGGAAGCGGGACGCGGCGTCGGGGGCGGGGGCGAGGACGCAGCCCGCCACCGCTCTGCGGAGGCTGTCGTACCAGCAGCTGCGGCGCGCGACGGGCAGCTTTGCGGCGGGGAGCAAGCTGGGGCAGGGTGGGTTCGGCCCCGTGTTCCGCGGCGCGCTTCCCAGGTCGGGGCAGCCCGTGGCCGTGAAGGTCATGGACGCCGCGGGCTCCCTCCAGGGCGAGCGCGAGTTCCACAACGAGCTCTCCCTCGCCTCCCACCTCCTCGGCTGCGGCCACGGGACGACGCCCTCCATCCTCGTGCCCTTCGCCTACTCGCTCTCCGCGCAGCCTCGCCGCCGCCGGATGATGCTGGTGTACGAGCTCATGCCCAACGGGTCGCTGCAGGACGCGCTGCTGGGGAAGAGGTGTCCCGAGCTGGTGTCCGAGTGGCCGCGGCGGCTCGCGGTCGCCCGCGACGTGGCTGCCGCGCTCCATTACCTCCATTCCGTTGTGCATCCGCGGGTGATCCATGGAGACGTCAAACCGAGCAATGTGTTGCTGGATGGTGAGCTCCGTGCTCGCCTCGCAGATTTCGGCCTTGCGCGGATCAAGTCTGAAGAAGAAGATGAGTTAGAGAGTGGTGCGATTGAGGGCAATGGGGGTGGGAATGGCATTCCTGGTGGTGGATGCGATGACGATGTATCAGTGGCCGGCGAGAGCACGACTGCTATTGTAGTGAATGGGGAAGACAATGCTGCCAAATCGCCGGAGGATGATGAGGGGTTCACCACGGTGTCTCCTGGGTGTGATAAGACTAGTGTTGGTAGTGGATTTAATGGCCGAAGCTGCAACAGTGGGGGTGCTGCAGCATCAGGAGCTGGGAGTGACTGGTGGTGGCGTCAGGATAATGGTGGTGGTGGTGGTGTTAAGGACTATGTGATGGAATGGATCAGGTCGGAGATCAAGAAGGAGCGACCGAAGAACGATTGGATTGCGGGAGCAGCTACAACCACCCCTGCAACCTCAACAGAGAGGAAGAAGCCAAAGCGTAGGGCACGAGAGTGGTGGCGCGAGGAGTACGCCGAGGAGCTCACCAAGAAGCAAAAATGGCGGGCACTTGCTAAGTCAAGGAGTGAGGCTGGTGCGATGGCTGGCATGCAGTGGTGGGAGAGGGATTGTGATTTAGAGGAGAAGGGACGTTCAAGGTGGAGGATGATGAAAAGCTGGAGCCGGAGGAGCAGCAATGGCAATGGCAATGGCAGCATTGATTGGTGGGTTGACGGTGTGAGAAGGAGCAGCAGGGATTGGGCCAGCGGGGAATTTGTGCCCAAGAGTGGTGGAGCAGTGAGCAGCACACCGAGCATGCGTGGCACAGTCTGCTATGTAGCTCCTGAGTACGGTGGCGGTGGGCCTCTATCGGAGAAATGTGACATTTACAGCTTCGGTGTTTTGTTGTTAGTTCTTATCTCTGGACGCCGCCCTCTCCAAGTGACGGCCTCACCCATGTCAGAGTTTGAGAAGGCAAGTCTCATTTCGTGGGCGAGGCATCTTGCCCGGGTTGGCCACTTGCTTGATCTTGTAGACCCTGCTCTGCGGGATGTTAACCGTGACCAGGCGCTGCTATGCATTACTGTCGCACTCCTGTGTATCCAAAGGTCACCAACTCGCCGCCCATCTAGCGAGGAGGTGCTTGAAATGCTCTCTGGTGAGGGTGAACCACCGCATCTCCCAATAGAGTTCTCGCCATCACCTCCTGGTGGGTTCCCTTGCAGGTCCCGCAAGAAAGGTCGGTGAGTTTAGTTTGTTGGTTGGATGAAAAAGGTTGTGTTAGTTTTCTATTATTATGCACGTTTCTTCTTGTACACTACCCCTAATTTATCTGTTTAATTGATTGATGTATAAAAATCTTGATGGGAAAAAACAGTGGCAGTTTCAATTCATATTTGATAAAGAACCGTATCCCCATTAATCACATCATAATAATAGCTTGGTAATTTCTGTACGCCACCCCCAATTTACCCATTTAATTGGTTGATGTATAAAGATCTTTATGAGATAAAATAGTCGCAGTTTCAATTTAAGTTTGACAAGAACCCTGTCCCCATTAATCACATGCACAATCATAGTTTGGCTAACGATAAGAATGCCTTGCATGATTTAATAAGCAAGACCACTTCAGAATATTGTGGATTGGGAAGTTCTCTTTGTGTTGGTAGATTGAGAAGCATCTTGCTTTTGGACATGCTTTGGATGTAGTGTTTTGCTGGGCCCTGTGAGAGCTGTGTGTTTTCTTCCTCTGCTTGACAACCATTTTATCCTAAACAGGCGTGCCCACTTGTGATGGCTTCAAGCTTTTCATGTATGCAGATCCCTTTCGCTTCTTTTTGCACTGACATGGCACCGTCACTTTTCTCCAGCTAGTATATTCTACGTAGTTGCTGCAAGCAGTTTAGAATATAAGTCTCACGCAGGCCACTGTGCCATCTAAAAAGGCCTTTCCTCAATCTTGCTAGTGTGGGCATAGTTTGGTACAACAAAGCAATAGTTTAGGTATATGCCACTACATGAGTTGGGCTGTATGAACCTGGCATAATTCTTGGTCATAGAATTTTCCACTGTTTGAGGTCAATGGTTACTTGGTTAGGAACGCTATCAATGATGGGTATGAAAGGTTCAAGTTGGTCAACACTTCTAGAACACATATTATGTGCCTTATACATGTAAATAATCTTTGGTATGAATTCTGTGAGTTCTGTTGAAACTTGAAACTGCATCGGCCGATATGTAAATCCAACTTGATGGCATATTATGTGCCTTATACATGTAAATAATCTTTGGTATGAATTTTGTGAGTTCTGTTGAAACTTGAAACTACATCGGCCGATATGTAAATCCAACTTGATGGCTTATTTGATTCCGTTTTGCAGTTCTTTCCTTTTGTTCTCCATTCGTTCAGTCTGTGCCGGTGGCTGGTTCCTTGAATGGAAAACGACTGGAAACCCAACCATTGATCATTTTGAAGATCTTAAGTTTTAGACTTTGATGTGACTTTAAGGAAAACTTGGTCCATAGATAATTGTTGCCCATTTACTGACAGCATCTTGACATAGTAACCAAATTTTGGTGGAACCAGGCAACCAGCTAGATGAACTCCTTTAATGCTCTCAGCGGAAGGTCATCTCCTCTGTTGTTACTCAATAATAAGATATTGATTTGCGAAATTGAATGGATCCCTGAGAACGTGAAGGGGTATGCTGAAGCATTTAGTGATGGGCATCTGTGGGGTAACTGACATTGATTGGGAGTTTGGAAAATATTGTTATGAATCTATTGTATGTATTATCGAGAGGCCCAAATGGTGATATATATAGAGTACAAGATAGAGATAAGGATATGTTAGAGATAGATTATATCTCTAACATATCTCTAACACCTTATCTCTAACACCCCCCTTCAAATGCAAAGCGTATGCAATAACATTGCATTTGGAAAGGGTTGATACTAAAATATGGAGAATCCAAAGTCCGAGTCTTGATAATGTCGTCGGAGTATGCAGCTTTTGGAAAAATATGTCGAGTATCAAAAGATCTTCTCCCATCCGGTGTCATGCGACAGCTCATAAGGCACAAGGTGCAGGAGCGAAGTCGACCGCGGCAACACGACGAAGAAGATGATGAAACCAACAAATATAGAGAGAGCTGTCAAATCAAGTCGAATAGGAATTGGTGGAAGCATGGCGGCGCAGATCGTAACCCAAGACGGCGGCGACGCAGTGCACAAGAAGTGCAATGAATGCATAGTGCAAAAGAAGCGCAACGCAATGCACAAGAAGCGCAATGAGGCGCAGCGTAAGAAGAGCGCGCAATGCGAAAAAGCGCAACAGAGGCGATCTCGCGAAGAAGCGCGGCGCCTTGAACGCTGGAGCGCGGATCTGCAGGCTCAAGAAAAATAGCAACGGAGCAATGATCGCTTTGCCATGCATAAGGCAATTCCTATGCTTCTATGACTGACAATAAATTTTGTGGACTCGCATGGCTAAGGCGAACTCAAAAATTGAATGCTACGAACTTGGATGGACGCAACGGAAGCAACGACACAAAGCAGAAAAAAAAACCTAAGGATAACTAGCAGTAAATACTAGCAGTAGATAGCTTTAACAGCGAAAGAAGCTGCGAGAAGCCGGAGTTGGAGAAATCAAAGTAGACACCAAAACCAGTCGAGAGAAAATCCAAAGCCGTCGTTGAAGCGGAGCGACTCTAGATCCGTTAACTCGGATGGCCGGTCCGTTGAAGTCGAGTAGCCGGATCCGATAAACCAAGAATTAATAGTAGCAACAGAACTCCAATAAGAAAACGCGCGAGTGCAGCCATCCCAACACGCAGGGAAGCAAGACCAGGCGCTGTGATAACCAGCACATCTCCGGGGTTCCTCTTGTAACACCGGATGGTCTGCCGAGGAGGTGGAATCCGTGGCGCTTCGCGAATCGCGACGTGAAGAGGCCATAGTCCTGCCCTCGTGATATCCTCCGGCTTCTCCGTCTCCACCTCGATACTCTCGCTCCTCTCCTCCGAGAAAACCAAGCGGCGACGGAGTCGGTCAGCTCGAGCGAGCATCGGTGGAGGGCGTCTCCTCCGCCCGAGCGGAAGAAGCCAAAGGCCAGCGGCGGATCGAGCGCCGCGACGGATTCGGCGAGAGAAGGCTTGAGGCGGCGGATTCGTCGGGAGACGCGGATCCGAGACGGCGGCGGCGGCCGATCCGGCCGTCTTGCGGCGGCGCCTCGGCGCGCTTCTTGGCGTCCTCCTCCGTGCAGCGTCGGCGCGGACTTGGGGCCTCGGCCTCGCGCCCGATCTTGCTCCTTGGCACGCGATGTGGAAGATCCACGAGGCGGCAGCGAGCGTAAGATGCAAAGCGGCGCCGCCATCGTGGCCGTGGGCGAGGCGAGGAGAAGCGCGAGCCCGCAACGGAGGATCCGGTTTCCCGCCGTCGGCGGCGGCGTTGTGGGGAAGCCGCCTCGCGAGCCACGCCCATGACCCGGATCCGGCGAGGATGAAGCCGAGCCGATATCAACAATGGGCGGGGACTCGGCCGGATCCACCGATGATGAAGATCCAACTCCGGCAATGGCTGGTCTCTCGTTTTCCGCCGTCCTCGTGTTTGCCGCCGCTTGGTCTCGGCGTGAGCCGGCAGCGCAGTGGACGCCGCAATGACGGGCCGCGGCCGAGCGACGAGAAGAAGACCACCAAAGAGGCCGCCCGGGAGTGAAGATGGTTGCTCCAGGGCAACAAGGCGGCGGCCGGCCGAGGCTAGGAGGCGGCGAGGTAAGAAACCCTAACCTGTGCTCTGATACCATGTTATGAATCTATTGTATGTATTATCGAGAGGCCCAAAGGGCGATATATATAGAGTACAAGATAGAGATATGGATATGTTAGAGATAGATTCTATCTCTAACATATCTTTAACACCTTATATTTATCTCTAACATATCTCTAACACTTTATCTCTAATATATCTCTAACAAATATGACATTGTTCTTATCTTACATTGTATGCATAATCTCTTGATTATTGCTGGATGTAAGTAGTATTAATAGAACTGGTGGTAACTGACTTAACTGTTAACCGCTGCAGTGGAAGTTTCGGATTCCTTATTACAGAGTGACCCTTTTACGGTCCAGTTTAGGACAATTGCACTCGAGTGAACAAAGTAGGAAATTATCTTGTGGGTAAGCAGCAAGTGTGTGACTGGTTTCCTATATTTAAGTTTACACGATGGTAGTTGAATGATGAAATTGTTGTGCTGATTTCCATATTGCATTGTTGAAATGGTTACAGTACTGTTTGCTGCTCAAATCACTTCTGTCACAAGTAGGTAGCAAATCATCGATTTTTTTTAAAAAATATTATTTTAAAAGATAATTACAAAATTAAATAGCCGAATAAAAAAATTACAAAATTACACCCTTGTTGTCATTTTAAATGGCGACAGACAAGGACATTGTTGACTGCATGTCGCTAATCCAACTTCTTGTTACCATTTGGACTGATGACATGAAGTGAACAGTGTTAGCGATAGGAAGCCGCGGATTCTTGTCGCTAGTTGAAATGACGACAGGAACTGTCTACTTAAAACCCAAAAATAGGCGAAAAACTCATTTTAATTCCAGAAAAAAGCGAAGAGAGAGAAGAGATTGAGGAAGAAGAGGGAGAAGAGACGTGACGATGCGATGCCTCGGTAGTTTGTAGCAGAGGAGACAGTTAGAGCATCAGATCTGATCGGTTATTTTATAGGTTGTAGGACCGGAAAGGCGACTAGAGGGGGGGTGAATAGACGCTTTCAAAACTTTTTCGCCTAAATCAAAAACCAACACGAACTTTACTCCTTTAGTTATGAAAGCTAAGAAGATCAGTAAGCACACAACGGAAGCCTTGTGTTGGATTTGATAAACCCCTCAACCACACGACATAAATGGAGAAAAGAACTCACTGTTCTTCACTGGGTACTGGCGGTCTGACCGGCTACCACGGGCGGTCGGACCGACGGTCAACCAATGATCGACCGACAACTAACTAGCGGTCGGACCGGTGGGCCATGATTCGACCCGGCAAACCAAT
Organism: Hsuehochloa calcarea; assembly: GCA_036346395.1. Taxonomy (NCBI): domain Eukaryota; kingdom Viridiplantae; phylum Streptophyta; class Magnoliopsida; order Poales; family Poaceae; genus Hsuehochloa; species Hsuehochloa calcarea. The sequence goes on from CM070597.1 coordinate 39,249,171, forward strand.
GATGCGAATACACGGGCGGTCGAACCGCCGTTGAAAGGCGGCCGGACGGTAGAGTCGATCTTGAAAAACTCCATTCAAATCCAAAACGAAATTTGATCCAACTTTTGATTCAACCAATAAAACTTGACCAAATTTCTAGCACACCTCCCTAATGATATTGGAGACCTATTTCTAGCGACGATCCGTCAGATCCACTTCGCAGAATCGATCTCTCGAGATTTTACCAAAGACGTGCACAAACCCTAGAAATAAGAAAATCTTGATTCAAGACTTGCTTGTGCGGGTTTGATAAACTAGATGACTCTAGGAGTAATCCCACACATCAAAGCAAGATAAAGTAGGCCAAGAGACCGAGCATGAACCTTTTAATCAAGGAAGCACCAAAAACATCCAAAAGAGAGAAGAGCACAAAGGGACCAATTGATCTTTCAATTAAGCATCACAAGATTGTTCACTCACAATAGATGCTTACAAAGCCTCTCCACCAAGGAGGGCAAGAGCTCAACAAGGAGCACACTCCAAACCCTAGTTCTCCTCTCCTCTCCTCCAAACCCTAGAAAAAGGAAGAAGGGGGCTAAATGAATGCTTGGCTTGTTTTCCACCTCCCCCTTCCTATTTATACTAGAGAGCTAGGGTTTTCTTTTTTTGGGGTCACTTACACATGGGACCCACACACAAATAACTCTTGAAGCAATCGCCTGCTTCACCACGTGTAGGTTGATCAGCGGTTCTCATCGCGTCGCCAAGCCTCTCTTGTCCGAATCCCATCGGAACCTCCCGAGACTTCGCCGATATCCGCACCGCTGATCCAACCAAATGATCGAACCACCGCTCGATCCGTCTTGCCCATTCGCACACTGCTTGAGTCACACGACCTCACCCAGATCCCCGATCGTTCGGACCTCGGCTCTCCAGCGTAGTCCCGATCCACTCACCGTTGACGTCGTCGACCTGCAAGCCACCTGCACAGCAATAGACAAACAAACCGTTTCCGGGAACAAGTTCTTCACAACTTGACCCACATCAGTTCCGCAATGCAATGTACATCAATAAAGCATTGAAGTTCATAGAATAACACACTCGAACAAACTCAATGCAACACTTGGCTTACCTCCAGTGATTGCCGGCCCGATCGCTTCACGTGGCGGTCCGACCGATTCATGCTTGGCGGACCGCTCCCACAACTGCGGCGGACCGGTCCAAAGGACTTAGCCAAAATTCAAGCGAGAATTCAAACCTTACGAAATTTCAATCGAATAGAACTTTTGACTGGAGCTCCAAAATGATGGGACCACATCCAGAGACTCCTCACTTGCCTACACAACCTATTTTTGGCCCAGCTCCAAAAACCCAAATTTCATTGTGGCGGTCGGACCGGACACCATGGCCGGTCGGATTGCTCCACGGCGGTCGATCGCTCAAGACAACCGGTCGAGCCGCCATGGCTTTGACAAATTTTGGAGCAAACCCGAAAACGCGAGATTTTGCAAACCAATAACGCCATTGCCAATTGACTCATCATCCTGAGATCGTGCACATATCCTCACGATATCCACAATCTCCCCCTTGATGAACACATTGGCAATTTTCAAGAAAATGTGGTTTTTCGAAATGAAAAGTAAAAATTCGCCGTTTTCGCATAAAGGCACAACTTGGTCCATAAGCAAGAAAAAAACTTAGGAACCGACCAAGCTGGCTTCAGAATAGTATAGGCAAATGAGATAAGGCAATGAAAGCACAAAAGGATTCAATTTCCAGAAAGTAGCCAAAAATCTCACTAAGGTCCATATGAAAGACAAAATGTTCTATTTGACCTTTGATCATTGTGAGTCTTCTTGAATTGCAAATCAGATCAGAAAAAGACAATAAGACCCAGAGACTCAACTCACTATGATCACAAATTTTCAAAAGGTTCACATTTTTTTTGTATGTTCTTTTATATGAAACCTTGTATATTACCAAAAGCTCCAAACTCCAAACATTTTCTTCACAATCTTTCTCCCCTTTTGACAATGAATTCATCAAGATGCATGAAAAGAAAGAGCATGAAGGAATGACTTTATTTTGAACTTTAGTGAAAAGGAGCCATGACCATTATACATGAAGACAGTACAAGTATTATACCAAGCCATATAAAGAGTAGACGCTATATTCAATCATGGCAAAATGTGTACTGCAAAGCTAAAACCAAGATAGCAGCAATCTGAGATTAACAGAATTAAAATCATGAAAGGTTGCTCAAAATCGAGATTCAATCAAAGCAACCAAAAATGAGTCAAGCTATGTCTATAAGTAAAAGAGACTCAAAACAAGAATTGAGGCATTTTGAGCATTAAGAAAATTCTTTTGAAGCAAAGCTCAAGCACTTAGCCCTTTTGGGCAAATTTTTTTTTTGTTGTGCTAGATCTCAAGCCTTGCCGCGACCATCTCAAGCGATAAGCTTAAAAGAATGATCTAGGTCATCCAAAACTCCCCCTGAGTTCATGCCTAGTGCAATGGCAAGCCGTCTCATGAGAAAGGATTGGTGAGATCAGTTTTTTCGCATGCAGACAATCTCATTTTTCATTTGCTTGACTTAAGAAGATAAAAGCTCATTTTCAACTCGAGAATAAGTTCAAGACTCAATTCAACTTTGTAAGACATGGCGAGAATCATAAAAGGATCACTAGAGCAAGACTAGTCACAAGATCCAACAAGACATGATTTGATTCAAATCTCTCACAGATACAAAGCTAGCAAGGCAAAAGCTAAGCCAAACACGAAGAGCCATAAAGGAAGTCTAGCAGACTATCACTTGATATGACAAGGTATAGAAAATGAAATTAAGTCATACACGGATAATAATCAAAGCTCCACTAATTTTATTATACAATGCAAGACAAATGAATTGAAACATGCATTAAGATACAATGAGTGCAAAAGAGCAACTTCCCCTCAAAACAGCCCAATAGGACTAATAACCCTAACTCTCCCATAAGCGACAAAGCGCGAAGAGTCAAGAGCCTTAGTGAAAATATCGCAAGTCGTTGCTCGGACTCTACAAAGTGAAGCACAACATCACCTTTCTCAACATGGTCTCTCGAAAAATGAAATCGAATGTCAATGTGTTTAGTCCTGGAATGTTGCAATTGGGTTTTTAGCAATATTAATTGCGAAGTGTTATCACGTAAAAGAGGAACACTTCCCAAAGATAACCCATAGTCTCGCAGCGTGGACAAAATCCAGAGAACACGAGAGCGACCAGCAGCGGCTACATACTCGGCCTCGGTATGGCGTAAGACTGCTTTCTAGAAGACCAAGAAACAAGAGATGTGCCCAAGAAATGACAAGTGCGTAAGTACTCTTCCTATCAACTCTACACCGGAAATCGATCGTAAAATGCTCGAATTGAAAGAGCCAAGAAGAAGAATACGAGTCCAAAGTCAAGCGTATCTTGAAGATACCGAATATGCGACGCATCGCTTGACGATGAGAGGCACGAGGAAGCTCGAAGCGGCGCACGGACATACGGCGAATTGTATGTCCTACTCGTATTGTAAGATAGAGGAGGAGCCAATCATCTGCGGTACTCATACGGTCCACCGACTCTCCATCCTCATCGTGGTCCAAAGACGGTGGTTGTAGCAATGGGAGTAGACATTGGCCTCATCGCTTCCCATATTGAAGCGCCAAGAAGGTCCTTTGTATACTTACTCGGTGAGCGAAAGTGCCTTCTTTCGCTTGCTTGATTTGAAGACCAAGGAAGAATGTCGACTCTCCCATCATGCTCATCTCGAATTCACCGCTCATAGAATCAAAATCTAGACACCAAAGCATGAGAAGAACCACCAAAATAATATCATCCACATAAATCGAACCAACAAGAAATCACCGCCATGCACGAGAGTGAACAAGGTTTTATCAACCATTCCCATTTTGAAATCATTTTCAAGCAAGAAACTCTTAAGCTGTCATACCAAGCTCTAGGAGCTTGTTTCAATCCATCTGAGGCTTTAGAGAGTTTAAAACGTGATTTGGGAATTTTTGATTTTCAAAACCGGAGGTTGCTTGACAAAGACCTCTTCTTCTATGAAGCCATTCAAGAAAGCACTTTTAACATCCATTTGAAAAGCTTGAAACCTTTGGATGTTGCAAATGCTAAAAGAATGCGAATGGCATCCAATCTAGCTCTTTGGAGCAAAGGTCTCCTCAAAGTCTAAACCCTCTACACAGGAATAACCTTGAGCTACAAGTCTAGCCTTATTGCGAACAACCAATCCATCCTCACTTTGCTTATTTTTAAAACCCATTTTGTTCCAATAACATGAGAATCGGAGGTCGCTCTACTAAAAACCAGACTTTGTTTCTTTCAAATTTTTAAGCTCTTCATGCATGGCATTGACCCAAGAGGCATCGATAAAGCATGGGTGATATCTCGGGGTTCAAAGAAGCGACAAAAGCGAGAATGTGCATGAGAATCGGAGAAATAAACACGGGCGAGTGACTCGCTCTTGAAGATCCCCAATCATCCGCTCGGTGGATGTTGTCATTTGTATCTAAGTGGTGCTCTGGTGCGACGTGGCCTCTACCTCATGAGTTGTGGAGGTAGGAGCAGAGCCACTCGGATCGTTGGTGGGGATAGGAGGAGGTCACTCAAATGGCCCAAGTAGTAGTAGCAGTGCTCTCCACCCTCTCGAGAGATAGCGGGAGGATGGTTTGGGTCTTCATCCTCGAATCATCATCGACGAAGATGCTTTCTTGAGTTTTAGGAACTGTGTACACAAGCATCGGGTCTAGTACTGGACTAGCCTCATCAAAAGTGACTTCGCAAGTCTCAACAATTTTGTTAGTATCAACATTAAAAACACGATAGCCACGAGAATGAGCGGGATAACCAAGAAATATGCCATCAAAACATCTAGACTCAAATTTATCAAGATTGCCATGTTTAAGAATGAAGCACTTGCAACCAAAAATCTTGAAATGAGAGACTTTGGGAGAATGACCAAATCTAAGCTCATAAGAAGTCTTTCCAACCACAGATCTCAAGAAAACCTGTTGGAAATATAACAAGCGATGAGAGATCGCCTCACCCAAAATCTCCTAGGAGTAGAATGCTCATCTAGCATGGTCCGAGCCATCTCTACAAGGGTTCTGTTCTTCCTTTCTACAACACCATTCTCACGAGGAACTCTAGGAGAAGAAAATCGATGCTCAATTCCCTATCGGTCAGGAAGGTAGAAAAGAAGAATTCTTGAACTCATCCCATTGTCACTCCTAATGGCTCTCAAAGCTCCGGTATATCAACAACAATTCTAAGGACCAAATCTCTAAAGAATCCAAATGCTTCGTCCTTAGAAGCAAGAAAATAAACCCAAGAATATCTGGAGTAATCATCCACAACCACAAGCACAAACCATTTCCCACCAGCTGACTGAACTCTAGAAGGACCAACTGTATCTAAGTGAAGAAGGCTGTCCAGTCCATCACCATAACCAAAGTAAGAGGTGGGTGGGAAGCGCACACCATCTTACCATGTCTCTGGTGAGCACACAAGATCTCTAACGACCTTCACCTAGGCAAACCTCTAATCAAGTCCTTGCAACTGACTCTAGACAAATGATCAAAACCAATATGCCCAAGTCTACGATGCCACAAAACAAGGTCATGAGAATCAGAGGCCACAAGACACCTAGGACTGGAACCAGAAGAAATGCTGAAATTTGCACAGAAAATCTTCTCAAATCTGGAGATCTCAAAAACAAGCTCACCTGAGGAATCTAGAACTCTGCACTCACCTCTCTTAAACTTCACTTCTAGACCCTCATCAAGCGGTGAGAAGCAGATAGAAGATTATACCTCGACTTACTTACCAAAGCGGCGTCTTTTAGCATGAACTTGTCGTTGACGCGCCAAAGGTGCCCTTTGCAATCACGGTCCGTAGAAGCATCCCCAAATGTAATCAATTCATTGCGGATGCACGTGTGAGGAGGAGAACCATCTAGAATCTCGGTCATATGTCGAGAACACCCGAGTCAACAAGCCATATGTCCTCCTTCCTCGCACGACGGACCTAAAAGCACAATCGAAAACATCCGTGCCTCGATCAAGTTAGTGATAAATGGTCGAGGATCCAAGATCTTGAGAAGCACGATGTCTAGGAGCGCAGAGAAGTAGCGTAAACATGATCGGGAATAAAATCACAAGAATGCACATGAGAACCACCTAGACCTCTCCAAACGATCTACCAAAAGATCGATACTCCCCTGTCTAGGTGCTACCCGTGGTCTCTCCTCACGATGTCCTAATCCAACATCTTTGCTAGACCCACCAAAAGAGTCTACAAAGTTCTCTACAAATCTAGGCCTATGTGTGGTGCGATAAGCAGTCGCCTAGCTCTAGAGACTACAGTGGAGAAGGACTCCTCTAATGGATCTTAGGACGCTCATCCTCTCTTTTCTCTCAAGTTTTGCTCTCCTAAGCGTAACTCAGCAAGATGGCCTTCTTTCTTGCAGAAGGTGCAATGGTACTGAACCTTTTGAGAGGCTCAGCATCAGATGAGTGAAAGCATCTTTCTTGCCGAGAAGAGTTTGAGCAAAACCAGTGGTTTGAAAACAACCCCGATGGCTTAGGAGGTTCTAGCTCAAACAAACCATTCTTCACAACTCTGCAATCCTAGGTGGGTTTTTCTTGGAATGCTCTAGGGATTGAAACCTAGACCACTATTTTTCACGCTCACCTTGGATTGATCAAGAATCATGTTGAGTTTCTTTTTCCCACTTGAGAACTTCTCAAGAGTCACCTTGAGGTAATCATTTTCTTTCATTAAACCCTCACATCTAGTGCACTTGCTAGACTTGATTACCTCATTGTTCTTACTCTTAAGAAGGGCCACTTCCACCTTGAAGGCCTCACAAGACACACAATAGGATTCTCTAATCCTATTCAACTGCTCCTTAAATTTGACTCTAAATGCCTCTTGAATCGATTAATCATGGTTTCAACTTCACATTTAAAGCACAAGAGTTAGAATCAATAACTTTCTTAGAAGCAGTAAAAGACATGGATCTTTCAATTTTAGCCTTTTCTTCAAGGGTCTTGTTTAAGGCTTCAATCTCAATTGTAAGCTTGGGACAATTTTCACAAGATGCAACTCTAGAGTAAACTAGCATTTCTTTCATCTCTTGCATCTTAATCTTATTATTCTTACAATGAGAGCATGTGTGACTAGCATCAAATTTTTGCAATTCTTTTAAGGAGCTATCCAGTTTTAATTCAAGCAAAGCACAATTTGAGCAAGATAAAGGGATAGCTTCCATGGCAGTCACATCAAGTGAAATGGCATCTAAGCAAGCAGAACTAGACTTGAGAGATTCTAGTTCATCGAGAGCATCCTTAAGTTGATTAGTGACAGAGGAATGAGCAGATTTCAAGCTTGTCAAGTCATTAAGCAAGCTAGTGCAGGATTCACAGAAATCATCAGGATTAATAGATTTTAGCCTAACCACTTCTAGGTTCAAATTATCAATCATAATGTCCTGCTTCTTAATCATTTTTACTTGCTTATGCAATTTACTTAAACAAGCACCAACACCCTTTTCATGTCAGCAATGGAAGGGCATACCTCATCAGGATCACTAAAAGGATCCTCATTGTTGGAGGAGTCGCTGTCGTGGCTGTTCTTGGCCATGAAACACATGCCGGTGAAGTCATGCGCCTTCTTCTTGCCACGAGAGTCACTCTCGTCGTCCTCCGTTTCCGAATCCACATCGCTCATATTTACATTCTCAAGAGCGGCAAGGACCCGGCTGACAAACTTTCGATAGTTTGTCTTCTTGGGTTTAGCACCCCTCTCCTGTGGATGTCTTCGTGTCTCCTTCTCCTCCTTGCCCTTTAGCTTGGGGCATCTGGAGCGAATGTGGTTTGGCTCACCACATTCGAAGCATGTGATAGGTCCACTTCTCCTCCTATTCCTCACCTTGTTATACGCTCTTGTGAATTTGGTGGAAAGGAGGGCTAAGTCATCCTCGGGCAGTTTCTCTAGTTGCTCATCACTCAGAGAATGTAAGGCAGATAATGAAAAACCAGATGAGCTACAATCAAGAGACTCTGAAGAACAACCCTTGGATTTGTCGACCACTAATGCTATCGACTCTGTCTTGGGGAGACGCGAGATAAAGTCAATCTCATGCGTCTTCAACCTTGAGTAAAGCTTATCCATGGTAAGCTCACTCATGACAGTGTTGTCATTGATGGAAGTGATCTTCATTCCCCAGACCTTCACATCAAGAGCACCCAGAAGCTGGCGTGCATTCTCAGACTCAGGAAATACCAGGTCAACAGCGCGAAGATCATGAAGAATCTTAGAAAATCTTCCCCACAGCTCATCCAAAGACTCACCAGGCCTTTGTTCGATCTTTGAGTATACCTTTTGAGTGGTTCGTCTCACTTCCTTGATCGCGATGGACCCTTCATGATAGTCACAAAGAGTCCGCGGATCTCGTGAGCGACCGCAAGTGAGCAACACGCTTAAACTCGGATCGACTAAGGCCTTGGATCAAATAATTCCGAGCCTTCTTTGGCCTCCACATCCGAGTGATCGTATCGTCATCGGTGGCACGACATAAGGATTTTTCACCTTTAGCCAAATAAGCGTGCCCTTGAGCCTCGATATATGCTTGCATACGAGCCTTCAAAGATGCAAAGTCAACTCCTTCAAAATGTGTGGCTTGGTTGAGTACTTGTCGATCGCCATGGCTCCAAAGACCTGTTAAGATCTATGAGAAGAGCTAACCGGCTCGATACCACTTGTAGGACCGGAAGGCGACTAGGGGGTGAATAGGCGCTTTCAAAACTTTTTCGCCTAAATCAAAACCAACACGAACTTTACTCCTTTAGCTATGAAAGCTAAGAAGATCGAGAAGCACACAACGGAAGCCTTGTGTTGGATTTGATAAACCCTCAACCACACGACATAAATGGAGAAAAGAACTCACCGTTTCTTCATCGGTATCTGGCGGTCGACCGGCTACCACAGGCGGTCGGACCGACGGTCAACCAAATGATCCGACCGCAACTAACTAGCGGTCGGACCGGTGGATGCGGTTCGACCGGCAAACCAGTGGTCTGAATACACGGCGGTCGAACGCCGTTGAAAGGCCGGTCGGACCGGTAGAGTCCAGTACTGAAAAACTCCACTCAAATCCAAAACGAAATTTGATCCAACTTTTGATTCAACCAATAAAACTTGACCAAATTTCTAGCACACCTCCCTAATGATATTGGAGACCTATTTCTAGCGACGATCCGTCAGATCCACTTCGCAGAATCGATCTCTCGAGATTTTACCAAAGACGTGCACAAACCCTAGAAATAAGAAAATCTTGATTCAAGACTTGCTTGTGCGTGTTTGATAAACTAGATGACTCTAGGAGTAATCCCACACATCAAAGCAAGATAAAGTAGGCCAAGAGACCGAGCATGAACCTTTGAATCAAGGAAGCACCAAAAACATCCAAAAGAGAGAAGAGCACAAAGGGACCAATTGATCTTTCAATTAAGCATCACAAGATTGTTCACTCACAATAGATGCTTACAAAGCCTCTCCACCAAGGAGGGCAAGAGCTCAACAAAGAGCACACTCCAAACCCTAGTTCTCCTCTCCTCTCCTCCAAACCCTAGAAAAAGGAAGAAGGGGGCTAAATGAATGCTTGGCTTGTTTTCCACCTCCCCCTTCCTATTTATACTAGAGAGCTAGGGTTTCCTTTTTTTGGGGTCACTTACACATGGGACCCACACACAAATAACTCTTGAAGCAATCGCCTGCTTCACCACGTGTAGGTTGATCAGCGGTTCTCATCGCGTCGCCAAGCCTCTCTTGTCCGAATCCCATCGGAACCTCCCAGAGACTCGCACCGATATCCGCACCGCCTGATCCAACCAGCTGTATCGAACCACCCGTTCGATCCGTCTTGCCCATTCTGCACCTGCTTGAGTCACACGATCTCACCCGGTATCCCTGATCGTTCTGGACCTCAGCTCTCCAAGCGTAGTCCCGATCCACTCACCGTTGACGTCATCGACCTGCAAGCCACCTGCACAGCAATAGACAAACAAACCGTTTCCGGGAACAAGTTCTTCACAACTTGACCCACATCAGTTCCGCAATGCAATGTACATCAATAAAGCATTGAAGTTCATAGAATAACACACTCAGAACAAACTCAATGCAACACTTGGCTTACCTCCAAGTGACTGCCGGTCTGACCGCCCCACAGGCCGGTCCGACCGATTTCATGCCGGGTCGGACCGCTCCCACAACGGCGGTCGGACCGGTCCAAAGGACTTAGCCAAAATTCAAGCGAGAAATTCCGAAACCTTCTGGAAATTTCAATCGAATAGAACTTTTGACTGGGAGCTCCAAAAATGATGGGACCACATCCAGGAGACTCCCCTCACTTGCCTACACAACCTATTTTTGGCCCAGCTCCAAAAACCCAAATTTCATTGTGGCGGTTGGACCGGCCACCATGGCCGGTCGGACTGCTCCACGGGCGGTCTGACCGCCCAAGACAACCGGTCGGACCGCGATGCTTTGCCGACCTGAGCAAACAAAACGCGAGATTTTGCAAACCAATAACGCCATTGCCAATTGACTCATCATCCTGAGATCGTGCACATATCCTCACGATATCCACATAGGTACATGTTTTTGCAACTTCGTATATTTTTTTAAAACTTTGTCGGTTAGCAAATAAAAATAGTGACATAGGGTACAATAGATTAGATAATTTTAGCTATTTTATGTAGTACATTATTTGAGCTATGCATACTTTATTTCATTGTGCATATATTATTTTTGTTTTCGTACTCGAACGATTTAGAATAAATATGCAAAAATAGAAAGATACCTTGGAGAATAGCGAGGTGGCTCTTTAAAATCTGAAAAAATAGAATAGCGAGGTGGCTCTTTAAAATCAAAAAAAAAAAATAGAGAGTAGATAAGTAGGGTAGGTAGAGCTTATTTTCAAAATATTTGTACATGGTAAATATTTTAAAAATACTGGAGATATTTTTTGAACAAAGAAAGTAACAAGATACTTATTAAAAATCTATAGAAATTGTAGAGTAGCTTAGTACGTTTGTAGAGCCTAATTGAAATAATTCCAACGTAATTATTATTTCTGTTTGTGCGTGGTAATTATTTTGTTAGTCCCACTTTTTAAACATGGAAAATAGTATGGCACATCTTAAAATTATAAAAAAAATCCAAAGTTGCTACATATGTTACGTAGAGCTGAACTAAAATATTATAAACTTTATTTTTATTTTTATTTGCACACGATAATATTTAAAAAAATATCAGAGACACTTTTTAAACAAGGAAAGTAGAGATATACATATTATAAATCTGTAAAAATTACAGAGTAGCTTAGTAGGTTTTGTAAAACCTAATCGAAATAATCCCAACATTATTTTGAATGCTAGTAATAATAATTCTGTTAGTGTCGAAAATACTTTTTAAACTAGGGAAATTGCAACATTCCTATAAAATATATGTTAAAATTACAAAGTAGGTTAGTATGGTTTGTATAGCTTAATCAAAATAATCTCAACTTAAATTTGGTTTCTATTTGTGCACATTAATTATTTTGTTAATGACATTTCTTATTATTACTATTTGTATATGTTTAGTAGTTTTTAAAATGTATGCACTGAATTTTCAAGTATGATGGACCCGGCACACGCTGCGCAGTGGTCGTACGAGTTGCTTGACTCGGTCATTGACACGCATCACGTACCGCCTCAGTACCACCCCCCAGGAGGGTGAGACGACGATTGAACTTGGTACGCTGCGGTTGCGCACGCCCATGAGGGCGTGGATGGTGGACCCTCGTTGGGTTCTGAGGTACGTGCAGTTGCGACCTTCGCGTACTCGTTTGCATCATGACTTCTTTGGGTGGACTAACGTTTCTTCATAATCATTTCTAACATAGTTTGAGGGTGGCAGACCTCCTTCCACTTGTGAGGATGGTCGAGGCGGCGTGGGAGGACAACCAAGATCGTGCGGGGGTGGTCGTACGTCTAGGAGATTTCCGTACGATCGGTGTCTCCTGGCGGCACTGGTTGACTGGTGGAGGTCGGAGACGCACACGTTTCACCTCCCGTGCGGGAAGATGGCATCGACGCTTCAGGACATGGGTTTCCTAACCGGGTTGCCCTACGCCGGCTTCCCTCTAGCGGCGTACGACATCCCGGCTACGTGGCGCACGAAGTTCCTGGCGAGGTTCCAGGGTGCTGTCGCCGGACAACGACTCTGAGGAGTTCGGCGTCCTGGTGGCGACGTGGCTCTGCCAGTTCTACGTAAGTCTTCGTAACTCTTGTCTTCTCGCATCTATTGATTTGTGAGCCTTGCTAACGTGTATTTGTCTTGTTGCAACTCGAGCGTATAGCGGAGGACGCACCCGACCACACGGTGAGGAGGCACTTCGAGGCTTACTTGTTGTGGCTGTTCGGGTGGATGATGTTCGTGGGGTCTCACGGCGACATCGTCGACAAGCACTACATCTGGCACACACAACAGCTGGCGGACTAGGAGGTGGACATCCAGCCATACGATCAAGGCCCGGTGGTGCTATGCACGACAACGTACTACGGACTGTGCAACGCCTGCTACTAGGTTCAGGACAACTCCATCCTCTCTGGATGCCCGCTGCTCCTTCAACTGTGGTCCTTTGAGCGTTTCCAGATCGGACAACCACAGCTGAACCTGCGAGCGTACACAATCAGTATGTACGCCAAGGACGACAACGTGGACCGGCCGACCATGGGTACGTTGTGGTGTCGCCGACGGGTAAGTTTCCCGAACATTTATTCTTTTGTGTAATGTGATTCAATTTTGTGTGCTAAGTTTCCATTGTTCTTTTCCACTGGTCACCTACACGTCGATCACCACGCACGTGTCCTACCCGGACTATGTTGCGATGTTCGATAAACTGATGGATGATCACGTCATCTGAACAACGTACACTCTGGAAAGGGCATACGCGCACATGCGCCCTGAGGCATGTCGAGCCAGTGCATGCGATACCAGGAGTGGTGGTGCACGCGGAGGTCCTTGGTCCACGACGTCTTCATGGAGTACCAGGTGCAGCGGGTCATGCGCTAATTCAGTTTGCGACAGGAGGTCACGCCCCCCAGGGGTAGCAGGTATCACCGAACGTCCATGCGTAAGTTCATGTTTTACCTCTTTCGTACAATTTGTGTTACATATTTATGAAACCATCGTTTTGCCTTCCATAGGTATACTAGGAAGGGAGTACTTGCTAGGACATCTTGGGCGGACAAGATGTTCTCTTGGGTCCAAGGCTAGATCGGCGCCTTTGTTGATGTCGTCGAGGAGGCTGCTCCTTACGACCCTGGGTCATACGCGGAGTCTCTTGGGTCTAGGGCTGGATTAGCGTCTTTGTTGACGTCGTCGAGGAGGCTACTCCCTACGACCTTGGGTCATACACGGAGTACATCGAGTGGTACTCTAATCGGACAAGGGTTCGTTGCATCAGGGGCGTGGACGACCTCCCATGACACGAGGCTGCGACGTCCGACACGTACCATATCGAGCCCGACTTCGCATTCCATCGCGTGGTACGTACTGAAAGATGCATACTTCTTATTTGCTTCATAAGATTTTGGTTTCTAACATGTTAATTATGTTCTACAGGTCGATCTGCACCGGGAGATGCACTAGTTGGTGGCCTTCGTGCATCAGAAGACGCTCGGATAGCGCTTCAACATGACGGTGCATGGCATTAGAGCGGTCATGAAGCAGTTCCTCGATAAGACGAGATGAGGGGTCCAGATCGCGACTTGTCGTACGACGAGGGACCCGGTGGACTCACCTGTGCGTGGACGGGAGGTGAGCCACGGTGCGTCACTCCCTACGACTGGGGCTGCTCACTCGGACGTGGCGAGCGGATCCTCATGGCACCATGCTGGGAGTACCCCGGCATAGTTTGCAGGTCAGCATGAAACACTCACGTCATGTTCTTTATTTCGAACTCCACTGGTTACTAACGACAATTACCTCTTACAGGTCCCGAGTTCCACCAGTACACAGGGCAGGAGTACGCGGCGCCATCCTCTAACTTCATGTGACGAGGTATGACTATCTTGCACAATGTAATGTTTCACAACGTAATAACGAGGTTTTCGCCAAGGTTACGCGCATAATGTAATGTTTCACGGGTCTTGCGCCGCATTCGGACGAGCGAGAGGTGTCGCACGAGGAGTTGCATGAGGAGTCACACTCGGGGGACTACCAGTTCGCCCAGCGTGGCAGCCAGGTCTCCATGGGGGCTTCACAGCTACACGGCACGCCTAGACCAGGCAAGGCGACGTGGGACCCCCCTCCCGACACCCCTGGCTAGTTGTGTCGGTCGGGTACCTAGGGTGCATGAGCCTTTGACGTACTCGCACCAGCGCCCGAGGCTAGGGGTGACACGCAAAGTACACCCCAAGAGGGGGCGAGTAGATATTTATTTTTGTAAATATCAGTCATGCCATGTTAATATTGATTTATGTACTACTTATGCTTGTCTCGTGTTTCGATATTTCTTTTCTGCATGCACACCACGACCATATGAGGGAGTCATCATCGAGGCACCTTGCACCACCCTCTTTCTTACCTTGACTACCCCACACCGCCTTTTCAAATTGACAAGACCATCCTCTGCCACGCGACCTTTTTAGACCAAAAAGATCGGCCCCTGTCAAGCCACAAGCGACAACTTTTGCACATCGATATGACAACACACTGCAATGTTGTGATACTTTTCAGATTGGCAAGATCACATCCGCCACCCGACCTTTCCAGACTGAAAATACTGTACCATGTCACGCCACATGCTGCCACTTTTGCAGATTGATATGACAACACGTTGCGACGCTAGCTTTTCAGAACAACAAGACTACACTCCGAGATGACAACACACTGTTACCTCCCATTTTCAGGCCAAAAAATCCTTGTATAAAAGAAGGGAGAAGAGAAGTGGAGGAGAAGATAGTTGCATGATAGCACTACACCACCACACCCAACAGTACACTAAAGTTTAGTTCACACAACTGAGAGGAAGGACATGGAGTATTCGGCGAACTTCTACAAGAGGATACTGCATAAGCGCAAGTGACTAGCCGAGACGACTAAACCCTACCTGGATAAGTCTATGAAGGATGTGTCGGTACCACCGCAGTTTCCAGTCCCGCAAAGTATGTGCGAAGAACCGGTTAAGATCATCCAGTCCACATACTCGGTGATATTTGCTCGGGCATACTACACATGCGGCTACCGCCTCTTATGCGTATCTTGCACACACAAATATTTTTTACAACATACGTTACATTCCACAAATCCCTGATTACACACGCCCATAATGGCAGCGGGAAATGCAATGCAACTTCCTCCTATGGATAGACAACCCAGAGATGTACAATAGGGCGTTTATCTAGTAGGAGTGCATGTTGAACTTTCCATGGCGAACCGAGACTTTCCAGCGTTGGACACTTTACGTACCTGACCCCGACCCAACTGAAAAGGCATCGACGAGCCCAAGAAAGCATATGAGTACGACAAGGCCAAGTGGGCGGCGGACAAGGGGAAGGCTCCTGCAAGTGAGACCGTGGGTTGTACTACCACTCTCCGTCGTCCGGGCGCACTCCAGATCCAAGAGGTAAGTTCGCACTCTGGATCCAAGAGGTAAGTTATGTTCAGTATCCATAATAATTATTAATTTGGCCTGACGTTGCGTTATCCTAACATCATTCAATCGTCCAGCTCGTCTTGTAGGACATGGATCACTACGAGACTGACCGCCGCCGCCACGGGCAGTAAGCGGACAAGGGGAAAGCTCCTGCAAATGAGAATGTCGGCCGTACTACCGCTTCCTGTCGCCCAATATACCTCAATTGTTCATAAGGTAGAAGCTTAAGTATACCCCTTATTGTTCATAAGGTAGAAGCTTAAGCTCCCTCAATTAACTATTCATTTGTAATTGCCATTATAGATAATAATATCTTTATATTACTATCAAGTATACCCCTTATTGTTCATAAGGTAGAAGCTTAAGTGAGAGGTCGTAAACCTTCCTGCGACCACCCCATGGTCGTAAGCCTTTCTGCGGCCACTCCATGGCTGTAAATCTTTCTACGACCACTCCATGGCTGTAAATCTTTCTACGACCACTTTGTCTTCGTATCTTTCTACGACCACTTTGTGGTCGTAAGACTCTCTACAACTAGGTCTACTATGACCACCCTATAATCGACAAAACATACAGAATGTAGGCTCAATCTATTAGGGACCCTTATACGTTGTATTCAATACACATAGCAGTTAGTGTACGCAGTTATTCTATGAAATAATTGCACGTATTATGCCTATGTCCTTGATGTAACTGTCAGGCAACGTGGAGAGCAGTTTCTTTTGACAATAACTATTATCAACGTGTGCATTTCTTAAAGCGTTGAGGCGTCTCTTGGCATGGAGTAACTGTCACCCCTTTACATGCTATATAAGGGTTGCAATCAGTGGACAGAGGATGAGGGGATCGAGGTTAGCTGTAAGAGATTATTGAGTCTTAGTCTTAGTGATTTATTCCCGATTGTAACCAACATACTGAATACAAGAACACAAGAGTATGGTTGTTATTCTCCTAGGAGGTCTGAACCTGTATAAATCTCCGTGTCTTTTTCTGTGTGGATCTATTTCATAAGAAGTCCCTCAAATAATCATTCGTAAGATTGATACTAGATCATCGACAACACTCCTATTTGTAGTTGTACATGACCGTTGGATTGGTGCCAAGTGGCAACCATTCAAACCCTTCATATAAAGGGTATGTTTGGCATAACTCCTACTGCCAGCTTTTTGGTTGGAGTGGGTGGAGCCGTGCAAAACAGGGTAGCTCCATAATTTTTTCGGAGTTGAGGCAATTGGGAGCGGAGCAGCCTATAGTATAATTTTCAAGAGCGGGTGTAACCTTGTTTCAAATTAGGAGTAGCGAGCCAACAAAGGTAAATGCCCCTAGGAGTTAAAGAAATCTACCCGTAAAATGCCACTGAAGCACCCCTTCGATTGCGGCATCGCGCCTCTCCCCGTCTCCCGTATCCCCTTTCGTGACCTAAAGGAGAGAGGCGATGGGAGTGTGGAAGTCCTCCCTCCCCACTCGGCGGCGCGTCCCTCTGTTACGGTCCTTCACATCCAGATACAAGTAGCACTAGTATTTTGGGTAATTAGGATACAAGAGAGGTAAATGTTGGAGGGAGATCACAGGAGAGTAGAGTGTATTTGGGGGAGATTGGAGAAACAAAACAGGATACAGATAGAGTCGAGGGAGAAGGAGGGCAAGCCAAGTCTATTCTGTTCAATGCCTTCCCAGCCATTGGGCTGATCCGTATATACTACTCCACCATCGATGCTTACCCTTGTGGCCCAGTCCTTGGTCATTAGGCATGTGCGGTTCGTCCATTTAGCCCAAACGATAGCCCAATCCATGACATTCTCCTCTCCTTGAATTTCGGCTTGACCCCAAGCCGATACCATGCGTTTGAGGGCAGCAAGATCCCATAGCACTTGAAGAAGTCTTGAGAGAAAAATGTGAACTCATCTTTGGTACTACTTTGGTTGCCTAGAGTTGGAGATAGGAACCCGTCCTGTGCAGACCCCTGTGCTTGTCTATTCATAGCCACAACACCTCTTGCATTAGTTCCACTAGACTCTGCTAAATTGGTGACTATGCCACTTAGTCGAAGAAGAGACCCACCTGGATCCCATGGCACAATCAAATCCTTGTTGTTGATCAGGTCAGATAAGGACATGAATCCAAAACTGCTGCTCCCGACCTTGACAATCATTAATAGTTGTGTTTCATGGTAATCCTGAATATTAATCTCTTCCACCCATGTAAAGTGTCCCATGTATAGGTCCTATCTTGCCAAATGCTTGGTTATCACTTCCTGAAAAACCAAACAGGCGCTCTGTAGTGGTTGCATCACAAGAACAATACCGCTAACATCACTTCCATGTAGAGTTGAATTGCTAAGGCAAATAGTAGAATCTATGAAGATGATAATTTCTCCAAGTGCTTTGTGATGTAAACATTCTGTGGATGTGCTCCAGAATTAATTTGTCGCTTCACTTTACCAAATATCTTCTTTGTGTGCAACATTGGGAATGCCTTGCACACAGGAATACTGAAAATGACAATGTTGCCAACAAGATGATCCCAATACTGTGGAAAGGTGCCAGCATGATGAGCAATAGAAATGGGATTAGTGCCAACATGTAGAGAACTCGCTTGATGGGCCAACACGCCATGCTTTTGCTACTTTTCAGGAGTGCAGCAATTAATCTTGGCTTCACCTGAACCCTCTTGTATAACATTAATCTCCACGAGGAAGGAACTGAACCCATAGGACCTCTCCTAATCAAAGTCGCAGCCCTCCACAATGTTCTTAAGCACCACTTTTCCCAGTCCATGAACACGGGTAATAATTTTCCCCCCATAACACACTGAGCCACCGGGTGTCCCACTGCAAATCCCTGGCAAAATTCCCAACACAACAACACAGACTTCTGAAAACTTCATGAATCCTTATCTTGATAAGTCGCACTGTCATCTTCTTGTTCCTTAATTGGCTCGGTCTTGCATGAAAGTTAACCTCATTTTTCTTGGTGCTCCCAAGAATAACCGCAGCTTCACTTGCAATGTAGGTGGAAAGAGCAAACTTCTGACCCATATGGAAATCCTTGTACATGAGATTTTCTGACCTCAACACCATCCTTTCAGGTAGTAACCACATCATTTTGCCCACTGGTTGTGCCCTCCAGATGAGATCGACGACATGATAGTACTCTGCACTGTCACACACAGAGGGTGGCGGCCTTGGGTGCTTCAACTGCACTCCATCTCAATAGCCCATGAATAATTGCACAGGTGGCAGCGATGGTCGTCGCTCGACTGATATGCTCATGTTGTTGACTTGGAAAGGGGGCGGCCACAGAACCCTCTCACCCCACCTCCTAGGTAGTGACCACATCACAACTAGACTCTCGTTGAGGACGACGACGCTGGTGGTTTCCTTGTCCTGACTAGTCCTATATGACATTTCTCAACAAAGCAATTGTAAAATTGATCAGCTCCTAGGTTCAGTTCAGAAAATGTCAATTCCCCATTTCTATTCCTCTTAGTCTTGCACACCCAGCCAGAGCAATCAATATGATTTCCATACTGGAGCAGATGTGGCGGCCAAGGCTGCAATTAAGCCACTTGCATTTGTAACACCGTTATGTCAGTAGCCACAAATTCCATTGCAGCAATCAGCTCTTCATTACCACTAGCTAGCTGCACATATTGAAAACACTTACAGAGCTCCCCAACAACAAGTAACCTTAACACTTCTAAAGTAATCTCAGGTGATCCACAAGCAAGGCACGATAATTACATATAATGAATAAATATATACGCAGGAACTGAGAAAAATTTCCCCTCAACTGCCCATGCATCCTCCCAGTAATCATGTGCAGTCCACCAAACTAAGTAGTCAAGGATAGTACCATAGGTTTCATAGCATCCAGAAGAAGCACCCATACAGACCAGATACGCCATCCTTTGTTGAGGTGAGCTCCATTCAAGCTGAAATAAGGAATTCTGCATAGAACACATATTATCAGCTTGTTGTTTCAGAACTGTATTAAGCTCATAACTTCTTTGTCCGGGTGGTGGCCCTGGCTGCTTCGGCTGCACACCACCTTGATAGCAGATGAACACCGGCCATGGTGTCGGCTGTGACTTTGCACCTTCTCCTGCGACCTTTGCTTGCTTGGGTGGCGGCCATGGCTGTCACTCGGCCATCTTTATCAGTGGTTGCCACAGTACCACCATACTCTTGCCAGATATTTCTGTGAATACCTCGTGATCGTCGGGTCAACTGAGGAGACGCGTGTGAAGGAGCTCGTCACTCTGACTGGTGAGGTGGCCTGGAAGAACACCGACCAATGCGAGGGTGCTAGTATTGGTGATGAGGTTGTTAGCGCCAAGGACATAGGAGTTGAGGATGATGTCACTGTTGGTTTTGGTGACGACACTGCTGACGACCAGTACCACCGTAACTGGCGGTGCCATGGGGTCGAGACGACACCCGGTGGGAACAACGACAAGCGTTAGCCCGATGCTCAGCCTCAAAGTCAACCACAACATGCGGGGGCACTTCGCCGAATAGCTTGTGCTCAGCGGAGTCCTCCGGGCGGTCACGCACCGAATTGGCGGCATTGAGTGGCGTGGGGCTAGAGTCAATGATGTTACTCAGCTTGACGGTGGTACGGTGGCGAGAGGCATTGGCAAGGAGACCACGGAGTGTCCAACATGCTCAACGGCATTGGAGGTGGTGTCGAGGTTTGCATCGCGACTGCCCTCGATCCTACAGTTCATCGTGGCGAGTATCTTCTCGTACAACTCCTGGACCATCTTCTTTGGCTCCTCCGATGTTGCCCTGGGAGCCGGTTCCTTGAGCTCGTCACGCAGGGCTTCCCGAGCTCCAGTGGCAAGGCAAGTCGTTGTCGCGGCCACTAAGGTGGTCGAGGTCGTAACTGCCACCGCCGCTAGGGTAGCCGCGGCCATCGACACGTCGGTGTTGTGGCTCGGTCCCAGTATCGAAAATGTGGCAGGCGTCGCCACGACACTGTCACTGGGGTCAGTTGCATGCATTGGACGTCCAGCTAGCAGCAGCTGTCGTAGATGCAGCACCCATGGGTGACAACTCGAGCTCGCTCTGCATCGTGGCCCGATCGGAACCGAACCATCGCCTCGACATGGTCTGCCCTCTCGAGCACCACCACCTGCTCTGCCCCATAAGCATCGAAGACCTAGTGCAGCACCTCTTTAGTCACTTGACAGAGCACATGGCTCACCGTGACACGAAGAACACGTCTGATGTTCGCCTCTTGGTGGCCTGGCATTTCATCGAACACCCGGCGTGCACTGACAAGGTTGGCGTCTGCTGCGTCAATGGTGGCGTATGCCGTCAGCACAGGCATAGATGGGGATGCGTCGGGCACCGGAGCGAGTGTTGGTGCGGCCTTCTTCAACGACGACGTCGTCGTGGAGCTCTGGTTGCCGTCTTCATGGCCGGGCACCCGTGTCGAGCATGTGGTGGGCGCCATGGTGCCAATCTGTGGTAGAATGATTAGTTGGGTTCTGTTGGTTTCCTGTCAGGCTGTCCCACTTACAAGTGGCCAGAAAGATAAATCATCTATTGAAATGAATCTCTGCTCAAGATGGGTTTGACAAGGTTTCATCACCACACATGACATAATGAACATTGAACAATTTTGAAATATAGCCTTTGGCAATTGCTGGATGAAGGTGGAATCATCAGGTTTAGCCATTTCTTATCGAAGTGGCTTGCTGGTGGCATTTTTAGTATGGAGCGAGTCTTGGGGCTAGTACCAAACACGTGTGTTTACATGCCATTGGTATGAAGATTAAAAAAAAAGAGTCAGATTAATTAAGAACCAGTGTTGAGTGTTCTTTTTCTCGCTTGCTAAGTAAAACAGAGGTAGGCTGGTAGCCTTTCACATGGTTGATTATCCACTTGCTTGCTTACATTTCAGCAATCTCTACCCTATTCTGCAACAGCTTGAGAGTAGTCTGATCGAGAGGGACCTGAATAGGGCAGGGTCGATGCAAACACACAGTGAGTAAGAAGCGCATGGAAGATTGGAGAGTGCTTTGTAAAAAGGATGTGGAAATGGAGGATGAATGTGTGATTTGTATGGAGACATGCACCAAGATGGTTCTGTCTAATTGCAGTCATGCAATATGTATAAAATGCTATAGGGACTGGTAATTGTTTTCACAACTTCTCAACTGATGTTTGTATATATTGTAACACTGTACATTGTATCGACTTGTGTGTAACAAATTGGCTATGAGTGGTGATTATGAGCGCTGTAATTTTGGTTCCTGAGCTTTCTACGCTTTCGTTATGATACTCATTGAATTAAAATCTTTGTTATGAACTTCATACGTTTAATTATATATGTTTTATTTTATAAAAAAATTGACTGTGGACAAAAAAAAAATACGGCACAACATGCTGAAAAAACTATAAATAAATAAAAATACAATATGACTGAAATCAACTTACTAAATTGTTATAAACTATGCAATACGAAAAATAGATTATAAGACGCAGAACAAGGATAGTGTAGTCTTTTTATAAATATTATTAACTTCTAACAAACACCTTTTTAGACTGCTTTAATTTCTCATAAAAATAGGTCCACAAATAAAATTAGAGTTACAAAAACTTAACACGGAGTCATACCAAATATACCCAAAATATCCCAGCCTCCATGTTCTTCTCTAGATATTTCTTTACTTTACCACGAAGGATAGCAAAACAATTTGTTCTAGAGTAATCGTAAAAAATATCTCTAACTCATGCCAACTCGAGAATTATCTAGAACCTTAAAGTAACACTACCTATAGATATATCCGTGTAGTCACACGACTACACTACGTAGCCGGTTAGAGTTACTTAGCTAGACACTATAGATATATCCGTGTAGTCACACGACTACACTACGTAGTCGGTTAGAGTTACTTAGCTAGACAAACCCAAAGCGCGCAGCACTGCATCTCCGCGGCGGCGCGGCGACACTTCGCGCGCGTAGTATATTTAAGCCGCGGCAAATGCGGCCACCGCTGCTTCGACCACAGCTGTGCGGAGCTGGTCGAAGTACATTTGCGGATTGGCGAGGAAGGCCGCCCGCGATATGAGCAGGCCGCTGGCACCGGGCGCCGTCATCATCGCAACCGGCGCCGCAGCCAGCCGAGGAAGTAGGCGCAGGCAGGCTGTTTTTGGTATTTTGGAGGCTCCAGGACGAAACAGAATGAGAGATCCTTTATTCTAACGTAAATATATAATGCTACTTTTTATATCAACTACCAAGTTATTCAATACATCGAAAAGATACAAATTACTCATAGAAAGCAATTTCTTCTAACATTTTTAGATGCAAAGTCATTGATACTAGTTGGGTGGGGCTTAGTTGCCGATTAAATAATTTAGGTCCCCGGCTAGCTCAATACCTCAATCTAGTTAGTAGTTATACAGTCATGCAGAGCAATAGAGTATATAATATATATATATATATATGATGTATTAGGATCGAGGGCCCTTAGCTCTGGTGCGCCCTGGGCGGTCGCCCCGGCCAACTCTACTTCAGGAACGGCCCTGGGCGCAGGCGGCACCCACGGCCACACCAACGGTCGCTCTAATGATCACCCCGTTGCTCTCTCGCGCTGTGTTGTTGAATCAGGACTTTCTTGAGGCTACTCTTGGTCAGGATATATCGGACTTTTGTTTTTCTTTGGACATGATATATTGGAGTTTTGTTTTTCTTGGTCAGGATATATCGAACTTGGTAGCATAGGGATAAGCAGGCATGAAGAGGGAATGCTCGATCAATTTATAGGTCGAAACGGCCGTCGAGGCTTTCTCCTAATACAGAGGTGAGATGAGCGCTGACGCGCGTCACAGACAGGTGGTGGCCATGCATTACTGCGGTGGAAACTGTGCACACACTACTGGAGTTTTACCGTAACGTATAGTCTCAGGGCCTAAATTCCGGGCGCGATCGTCTCGAGCGCTAATGCCGTACGCCGATTGTATCATCTCAATAATTAAATTGTGTAACAAAAAATGATAAAAAAAACATTACCGCAACAGCAAAAACTACAATACAAGCGCTATATGAAAACAAATTCATCCCAGATGGTCCCCAAATATCTCAAATCATCTGACGCAACGAAAAAAATTCTATAACTGCAACATGCAATATTTGTTTCAACGGACCGTAATATCATAACAATTGACTAGTTTGCAATGGCAGGGAGCTCACTTGTTGATCTGGGTGATGGTGCCGTCCAAGAAGATGATTGATGAAGGATGTCTCGCACCATGCTTTATCACCCCATCTCCTTGGCAGTCCACCCATGAATGTCTCACACGTTGGAGTCGAGAGCCGAGATTGCAAGCGACGGCTGGTGTGGCAACGCAAACGTAGGCGCCGTGGTGTGCGACAACGGCCACGAAAGGAGGCAGCAGCATGCGGGCACTGCCGGTGGCTCCAGGCGGCGCGGTAAGGAACCGGCTCGGTGAGGGCACATGCAAAACAACTGCAATATTTTTTTTTTCAACGGGTCGCAACATCTCCGTGAACAGTATGCAACATTTATTTCCACGGACCGCAACATTTGTTTAAACGGACCACAACATTTGTTTCAACGGACCGCAACATCTCAAAGAACAGTGCGCAACATTTTCATAAAAAGACTGCAATACACTAAAAAAAGCATGCAACAATTGGCACAGATCAGCTTTGCTTCACACACACCACACAAATCCACCACCCTGCCAGGGCGAGGCGTCACCGCACGGCACCGCCACCGCCCACTCTCGCCCCCGAGGATGCCTCCAGCAACGGACTTCTGGGGTGGACGAGGAGCTTGAGGGTGCGGGGTCGATGGCACCACGAGGTGGAGCTTGGGGGTGGTCGAGGGGCTTGAGGGGGACGGCTGAGGAGGCCGGGGCACGGTGCTAGCTGAGGGGTCTGAGGTGGAGCTTGGAAGAAGCATGTGGAGGCGAAAGGAAGAACACTTCTCGGGGCTGAGCATTGGGTGGTATGCAGTAGCAACAACGTAGTGGCTATGAGCTGTGTGGTTACAAAATTAAGGAACGAGTGGCCAGGAAGCAAAGTAGAACGAGTGGCTAGTGGTGTCCGTCCGACGGAACTACGAGTATCTTACGTAGGATTGTAGGCATTTACCTAATTTCCTTTCCCTTTAATTTGCAAAGAGTACTGCTCTGGACTTGCACTAGTTCCATGACACAATTCAGCCGCAGGAGTCCAATCCTATCCTAGGTACGCGTTTCTTTCTGCCTTTCTGGCTGGTCTTGGTCGCCGCCCAAATTCCGTTCGTTCGTCTGGAATCCGAATCCCCCACCTTCCTTCACCGCGTCCTTTTCTTCCCTCTTCTGCTCGTGGTAGCTTTGCTTCTTCTTGAGGCCACCGCTGAATTCCGATTCCAATCCCTCCCCGACCTCCCACTACCATTGCCAAGAACTGCAAGCTCTCTCCGGAACGCTTCCTCCTACTCTTGTCGCTATCTATTACGTACCATCTCTAGCTTAACTATTTATCTTCCAAGAGAAAATCACATGTCTACACAGCAGAAGTCTTCGCGTTTTATTTTCTCAGAACCTTTGATATTGGGCACTTTTAATTGGGTAGACTCGCAGAAGTATGTAGTATTTTTTTCTTTTTCTTTTTTTACAAAGCGAGTCATAAGTTAACATCATGCACGATAGTAACTTCATTTGACAACACCATCAATATAAACTACTACAGAAAAGCTCATCACAGACGGTTCGTAACAATCATCACAAACGATTTTTGAACCGTCTAAAATTTTATGCCCGTGATAACATGCGGTTATCACAGACGGTTCCAACCACGAACCGTCTGTGATAATAAAGAATCACATAAGTTTTTAGATCTAATTAATTTTTATCATATTTTCAGCTAACCTCAGAAATTGCTAACCATGCCCTCTAAAAACTAGCAAGCAGAAATATATCATATATAATTGTTGACAACTCAAAGTGATCATTTAACTCAAAATCAATTACAAAAGAATGTTTCAAGTATATATTGTCGCTAGAGTTACAAATTGAATTACAACCAGTCAAAGTGAATTACAATATTGAGTCAATTGTTTCGAGGTCGTTCATCGGTGTCGACGGCGTGAAACTCTCCGGTGGTGTTAACTATGTCTGCCTTGATGAAGCCGCATAGCTCCCCTCGAACGTGTGTGACCTGGTCCATCTCGAGTGCATTTAACTCTATGTTCAAGCCTTGTCGCTAGCAGGAGTAAAGTAGTAAGCATATATATTTAAATTTATGATTAGAAAATAATTATTACGAGATTGACAAACCTGGGGATCATGCGTCCTAGAAGCAATCAATAGCTGCATATGATGGCATACGTAGAATGCGCATATGTGATCTCGTTTTTGCTGGCGGCACTGCAAAAATAGAATTATATATATATGTACAGTCAGTTCGAGACGCAATATTACGGAGTATGATATATGATTATTGTGTTGTAGCCCGTACTGAAAATCGCATCATGTGAGTCAGTGTGGCGCTCGTTCCTTTATATAAACCTCCATCGGCAACATAGCCGATGAACGCCCTACATGATTCAAAAAAGTTATCCTCGTCCATTTCAAACGAAGGAAGACTACAATAGAGTTATGTGCGAAGGAAATGAACATACATGTCGAGTATTCATTTAAGAAGGGTGAAGTCATGATTTTTGTTGAGTAGAGAATCAAGGCACAATACCATGTTCCTCTTTGGCATAAGAATCAGAAGAATCCAGTGGAACCTATTCGTGTATGTCGCTATAGTCATAGACCTATGTTGAAACGTAATTTGTATAGCAAATATTGAAGCACTTACTTCTGGTTGTAGGGCACCATTATGTAGTCCTTGTCGTCCAGAGCAAACAATCCCATTTTTATGTAATTCTCGACGTAGGATGTGTCTTGGTTGATTGTTTACTCAAAGACCACGTGTGGGTCGAGGACCACGTGTGGGTCGAGGAAACCCACCGGTTCTTTGATTCGACGGGCACATTTCATAATGTATCTGTACATAAGCGATGAGTTATTATATTTATCGGTTTCACGTGAGTGTAGAAATTGATTGTACACACTTACAGTGTCCAACATCGTACAAGTGAGGCGTCGAGGGTAGTTAGGTTGTATAGGTCAAATAAGTCTTCGAAGCTCACGACGAAGTGGCCAGGCTCGTGGAGAAAATGCTCCCTCTCGTATCTGACGGTGATTCCAGTATGACCCTCCTTCTCTCGGGTCTTGCGCAAGTACCAATCATGTAAAGCTTGACAAGCTACTCCTGAGCTCTTTATTTCTGTGCCGGAGACCAACGGACTTCCGAGGGAGTATTTCACGGGTTTGGGAGGTGCCTTAATGTTCTTCGATTTCAATTTCTCCTTAACGAGGCGGTTGAGGGATGTCTTCCCGTGAGACGCCTCATGGACCGATATGGTGACACGCTTGTCTTGTCCCTTCGCCATCTTCTCGACGGGAAGCAATGTGGTGGCCTACTGAAGCTTTGGTTGAGGTGAACTCATCGATGGTCCTATTGGAGAGGCAGGGTCCTGTCGATATCGCGTCACTGAAGGGTCCAGTGCGATGTTCTTCTTGGGCCACTGGATAAAAGTGTGCGTGGCATCCCCTAGTATTCTGATTTCTTCGTTGGGGGGAATCTCCAGCGGGATGATCAAGAAATTGTCATGTACCATGTCCACCTAAACCCTGGCGTAACCCTGTCCCAGCTGGGCACCGTGCTGCACTGCCCCTTCCTTGTATGGATACACCATACCCCGCCTAGCCTCAATAGGAATCGACCCAACCATCCTCACTTGGAGCTTGCAGGGCGTCGACTCCTACAAATGGTACACAATTAGCTAAGGCGTCCTATAGGTCTATCTTTGGAGCACTCTAGAGATGTACATTACCTCGATGTCGTCGATCAGTAATTGCACGTCGTCATGTCCGGAACTATGTGTGGACGCGATACTATTCCGATGTCGAGGAGGACTTGCTCCCAAATTAATAAGGGCAGCTTGCGCCTGCATTAGTTGATTTACTTGGTTCTGCAAGTTTGTTATTTGTTCTTAAAATTTTTCAACAATCATATGTTCCAACCGAGCATCGTACTGGTCCTTGGATCTCTTCCTACTCCTATACGTGTCGGAGTTGTGTGGGAATCCATCCCTCCAAGGTACGTAAACCCCAACGCCTCGCGTGCGACCCGGGTGCTTCTTGTTTCCCAGAGCCATAGATAGTACATCCTTCTGCCTGTCTACTTCGAAAGAACCTTGGGAAGATACGGAAGTCAATGCTTCCTGCAAAAGGATATCATGTTATTGTAAACACCATGAAGTTATGGACTTATTAACAATTAAGTGGTTTGTGAAATTTACCAGGCGTTGAGACACTGCCTCGTCTGCTGGGTTTGTGAAAGAGATGTTTGCCCAAAACGTGGTCGATGCCTCGCTCTTAACTGTGCTCGAGCGCTTCGTCGAGATCTCGAAGAACGGTCGTGCAGCTGTCTCGTCCTCCGCCGTCCACTGCGTGGCTTTACCCGCGTACCCAGCGGTGCCGAGTCTGTGGGGGTGAGTGTTTTGTACCTAGATAGCTCTGTGCGCTGCACTTTGCTCCTGAAATTCGGTCGTCATCTTCATCTGCACGAAGGCGTCCCATGTATCCCGCAACAAAAAATGATACATCGTGAAGGGCGTCCGACCCGTGTTCACGTACTGCGTGACAAGCAGGCTCTTGAAGGTCCTCCACGCGTTGGACATCGCCGGCGTGCGTGCCATCGCACACGCGTGCACAGTCCGCTTGGGGAAAGTGAACAAGGCAGAAAGTTCAATCCACAACTGGTCTCTCTGTACATCCGTCAGAGACTCCCAGGTTGGGGTGGTGATGAGGACCCTTCCCTTACAAGTACCCCGCAGACGGTCCAAATCTCGCACCTTTCTTGGGACTCGGCCCGACGCCACGACCTCTGTGATCGTCATGCGGCCCGAGGGAAATTTGGAGATTCCTCTACCTTCTCGCCTGCGTACCACCTTGATCGGAGATCTAGACGCATTTGGCGATGTCGCGGACGGCGGCGAAGACGGTGCCTCTACCATCTATATAAGTTACGTACGCAATGATTACATAATTAAATATAAGTTACCCATTGAACCTAAATATATGATACGTAGTAAATAAAATATATGAAATTACCCTCGATACAGAAACTCCGGGGATATCAGCCCTACACACTAAAACAAAAGGAAACATAACCCCCAAACCACTCAATCCAGCCGTGATCTCCATTAAAGAACCGTCTCAGGCTGTGGTCCGTGATAATCGAGATCGAGCGGTTCAAGAACACGATTGGCGGTCCGACGGCCACTCAATCACCGTTGATCTCCCGGACGTTCAAGTGAAAGGGCGATCGACCGGTCCGACGGCCACTCAATACAAAGCCGTGATCTCCAAATCGGACATCCGGAAGGCCCGAGTGGTCGTGTAGATCCCGGAGGATCTGCATCGGACGGCTCACACTCGGTTAGGCGGTTGAGCTGAACCGCGAGACTCGGGTCGAGTCGACTTGGGTTCGAGCGGAATGATGATTTGATTTTGAATTGAAAGACGAGATGATTTGGAAATTTCCAGAGGTAGCTCCACAGCTCCAAAAATTCTAAAATTTTTACTGAGTGATTCTGACTTCAATATGAACCGTGTATGAATTTTCCAGAATTTATCATGCAGTGCATTGCCCGCTAGAAAATTCACAAGCTGCTGGATGTGGGTTTGACCAGGAGACAACAGTTTGACCAAATTTAAGAAATAGCAAATAATTTCTAAAAATTATGAAATTCCTCAGGGAGGTTACCCAGATGATCAAGAATTTAGAAAAAATATTTTCTGAGGATGATCACAAGGTTTGACTAGAATACCTTGAATTGCAACACTTCGAGTCAATAACCTTAATTGAATTTGAAGTCCACATTTCAAGAAGATAAATTCTAGAGAATTCAAATGACAACAAGGATGCATCCAAAAGTTTTAATTTATCCTTATTTTTATACATTCAAAACATAACTAATTGCCGGCCCGATCGCGCCAAATCGGTCGATCAAAGGTTGGCTAGCTTGATCATATCACCGCCAGCCACGTGCACTTTAACTTTGCTCAAATGACAAAACACATTTGCCCATTTGTGTGTATTTCAATAAGGTTTCAAAGATGATATTCTCAACAAGCTGATAACTCTAACAAGTCCGCATTAACATCAACATTAGAGATGACAAGTCCGTAACACATGTTAACATCAAATTACAATGGAATACATGCTTAATTGAAATATAGTCCTTCATGATGATCGGTGCGCATATAGCTAGCTTCCTCACCGGGTTCTTCCTCCATCGATCCGTCTCAGAAAGGAGGCAACTCGTCAAATTGATTGTACTCTTCCTCATCCACGACATTCTCAACTCCGACAATCCTTCTTTTCCCATGAAGAACTACATGGCGGTTCTTATTTACTTGTTACATAAAAACTTTAACAACTTGCTTAGCGAAATGGTTCGTCCTTGTATCCACCGCTTGAGGTCCACATCGCCACTTGTCGACCTTCATCCGGAAGTTTAACCAATGACATCGAAACAGAGGATCTTGAAAAGTACATAGTCGAGCTCCCAAATCTCCTCTACGAACCCATAGTACGAGTTCAACCAAATCCCGCGGTATTGAACCCTCGTGAAATGCATCTATGCACCGCCGCTTACGGATTGTGCTCTTCCTATCTTGAGTCGCCGATAAAGCGTGTACCCATTTATGTCGTATCCTTGCCATGTCACAATTGTAAATTTTGGTCCTTTGGCCAACCATAGCACGTTTTCATCATTTGATGACCTCCAAGTGAATTGCATCTTTAACCATTCGTTGAACCGATCACAGTGCTCTCGTTATCCAAACCTCCGACCGTCCGGATTACATTGGCGTACCATGTCTTTGTGCTCGTCGATGTCTGGGGACACTTGGGTCATGTGTTGCAAGACCGTGAAATAGGCTCACAGCGTATGTATCTAGATGGAGAGTGATTGCTTTCCTCCCGTTGGTCCCGATACCTCTAGTCTCCCTTGTGACAAGATAGAGGTACACCTATCGCCCACCCGAGCCATGTAGTCGACGCAGAACTCAATAACCTCTTCGTTGCATAACCTTCGATGATATCGCCCGACCGAGATCGATTCCGCACGTAGGACTTCGTAATTCCATGTATCTCTCGAAGGGTACATATGACGAGCAACACAGGGTCGCATATCTTTATCTCTTTCACAAGGTGAACAATGAGATGGACCATGATATCAAAAATGACGGAGGGAAATACATCTCAGATGACATACGCTACCACCTCGGCTGCAGAGCGCCGAGTCCTTCGGGATCGATGACCTTCTAAGCAATTGAGTTAAAGAAATAGCACACCCTAAAGATTGTCACTCGGGCCTTGTTTGGCAAGATACTCCTAATTATAGAAGCATCCATCACATGACAATCATGAGACTTCATACCAATTAATTTCAAATCTTCAATGGAAACAAGTTTCTTAATATTGGCGTCTTTTCACACCATGTAAGCTTTGACACGTTCATTTCTCTCGGCCTTAGACAAAGTGTAGCAAGTCGGGGAAGGTACGTATGTCCTTTATCGGTATCTTTGGTGCTAACTCGGTTCTTATGTTCATATCAACCAAGTCACGTGCGTTGCTAACACCGCCTTTTGTTTTACCACTAATGTTCAAGAAGAGACCAATCAAGCTTATCACATACATTCTTCTCCACGTGCATGACGTCGATCTCGATGGTATAACTTCTAAGTGCTCCCAATAAGGCAAGTCCCAAAAATTGACCGCTTCTTCCGGATGTTTTTCCGAGGGTCCTTAATTTACGAAGCACAACATCGATATCCTTAACTATATCATAGACCTCTTTCCTCTAAAAGCCCTTGGAGCCGAACCGTCCTCCTTATTTCCTTCAATTGTTTCTTCATCTTGCGGTATGGGTGAATCTCGAACGAACCTACGGTGGACATATACACGCTTTCTTGCGAGTTGTTCACCATACACTCTGTACCATCTAAGCAAAGCGGACAAGCTTTGGCTTCTTTTATCGAACCCCGATAGGTTACCAAGGGCAGGAAAATCATTGATGGTGCATAATTATATGGCGCGTAAAGTGAAGTTCTCTCGTTTGTATGCATCCCATACTTGTACGCCTGCATTCCAAAGTGTCATAAGATCTTCCAGCAATGGTGCTAGGTACACATCAATATCGTTACCAGGTTGCTTCGGCCCTTGGATAAGTAGTGACATCAAAATGTATTTCCGCTTCATACATAGCTAAGGAGGAAGGTTGTACATACATAGATTTACGGGCCAGGTGCTATGTCGGCTGCTCATGTTACTGAAAGGATTCATTCCGTCCGTACTCAACCCTAACCTTATGTTTCTGCCCCACACCGAACTCTTCAAGTCTGATTGAAGTTTCTCCACCGGCGTAATCGCAGGTGTCCGAGCTTCCCATCTTTCTTACGCTCCTCCGAGTGCCAACGCATCAATCTTGCCTCCTTTCGGTTCGCAAATGAACGCTTCAAACATGGGATCACAGGCAGATACCACAACATCTTAGCAGGAGGTCCTTGCTTCACCTTAGCAGTATTCTTACGCTTGTATCGGGGTGCTTTACACACGGGACATACATGCATGTCTGCATACTCTTTACGGTAGATGATACAATCGTTCGGACATGCATGTATTCTTTCTACTTCCATTTCCAATGGACAAAGAGCCTTCTTGGCTTGGTAGGTGATGTTGGGCAACATGTTTCCCTCTGGAAGGATGTCCGCTAGGAGACCTAACAACGTCGTGAAACTCTTGTCGGACCAACCATTGCTTGCCTTCAATTTCTGCAGTTCAAGCACGGTTGACAACCTTATGTATTCCGGCTTGCAGCCAGTGAACAAAGGTTTCCCCGAGTCCTCTATTAAGCCCTCGAATTTACAAAACTCTCTCTCACTGTACTTCCCTTTTGCATCGCGTAGCATCTGATCCAGATTGTCATCATGCGACCTATCCTCATCAAAAGCACATTTCATACCCTGCATATCGTTGACTTCGTCATTATCGACTTAGGTATAATCGCTCTTCACCGTATCGCCCAACATGTATATCCTTTTTTGAAACCCCTTCGTAGTAAGTGGGCTTTGATCTGCGCTGGGTTGTTCAACATATTCATATTACCGCAATCAATGCATGGACAGTACATAAATTTTATCCCCTTCTTCAACATATCCTGCTCGACGGCTCTTCTAAAAGCAAACACGCCATTAATATACTCTTCACTCACACGGTTCTCAATGTACATCTAGTTTCGGTCCATCTACACGTATACGCACGTAACAAATTAATTAGTGTTAAATTATATTAATAAACCGCAAGTACCCTTCATAATGACCAAATACATTAGTGATTAGTCTAGAGCAAATATAAAGGGTTACAGATCGTTACACATTAGTGATTAGTATAGAGTAAAAATAAAGGGTTACAGATCGTTACCATTCTCTCCAAGGTAGCGCAATGTGGGAGGAGGCAGCAGAGGTGCCGCCATGGGGGAGGAGGAGGCAGGGGTAACAGCTCAAAACGGAATGGGCAGCAATGTGCATGGAAGGAGGCAGCAGGGTGGCGCAACGGGGAAGGAGGCGGCAGCAGCAGTAGTGATGAGTACCATTATCACAGACGGATCTTTATATGAACCGTCTGTGAAGTATCACAAACGGTTTGTATAAAGAACCGTCTGTGATACTTATTTATTCGTTAACCGTCTGTGATAATTTTACCACAGACAGTTCCAAAGGAACCGTCTGTGATGGGGTGTCTAGTATAGCATGTTTTGTAGTAGTGATATAATTATAGGTGTCCCATGATTTATACCTCGTGGTGTTGTGATTACTCTAGCCAGGGGCGACCTAGGACAAAAACTGAGTAGGGGCATCATATATACAAGCAAGTTAAGTTACACAATTCAAAGTCTAAATAACATCATGTGCCAATGTACTTAAGCAAGTTAAGTTACGAAGTAATAAGTAATGTCACTCGATTATTATCAACCTAAGTGCAATCTTTTTCTGAGGACACCAACAGTGTGAATTAGTCCAATACCATTACGGGCCAAAATTGGGTGTGTGCTTTGTCGGGACCCAAATATGTAAATCTAGACCCTCTGTATTTACTGCACTAGTTCAGAATCACGCTAATGTATACAATGGCAACATCGATGAACATCGTTCAATGCAAGCGATTAAAAATATAAATGTACTAAATTTGATAAGCAAATAATAGTTGTCGAGTTTACATTTATTCAGCCATGTGGGGTTTTAACACTTGAAGTAAAAGAATAGCAACAGAACGAAAACAACTTCAGTGGAACCCATTACTGGCCACATGCAGCCAAATGAGAATAATACCTAATGATCCTCCTCATAGAACTCCTCATCCAGAGCAAATGTTGCCTCCTCCACTTCTACTGAATGATTATTATAGCAAGAGTGAGTACATAGAGTACTCATCAAATTGTACCACAGAATAAAAAATGATAGTTTATTCCAAAGGGTATGACTACTAAGGTTATTTTGCAATAAGCAATATTTTCAATTGAATATGAATAATAGATTGAAAGCATAAGTTGAAACAATAATAGTAATAAGTAAACAAGAGTTTTCACAAATTTCACACATCTTAAACCAATTCATTCACATAGCCTCCCTTCCAGTTTTGTTTTGTAAAATCCCTAGTATTGTCCATGGCCGAGGATGCGGCTATTCGAATAGATTGTTTAAGACTCTGTAGAGCTTGTACAACATTATGCACAAGATATTATCATCGTGTACTATCGGCCAATAACACACTTTCATAGGCGTGCGATGACAAAGATCATAACAAAGCCTTTCTGAAACTTTATCTCAACAATTAACCCTCTTGGTGAGCATAAAGTCGGTAACCAATCTTCATATAGCTCATTGGCCCGAGTGCACCGTTGGACATGTAAACGACGAACCATCGATAGATGCGACCAATCGCAAAGGATTCCACACCTCTACCTTGTCACGAAGCTTAACCTACTTCCTGAGGTAGACAATATTGAGACTCTATAACTTACTATGCTAGACCCGTCCTATACCAGATATATGGTTGTATGATATAGCTCAGTTCAATGACGCACATAGTTAAGTCCTTAATTGATCAGGGCGAGACTATCAATTTACTACACTAAGTCACAATGATTCACACAGTTCCCACACACAGTCCACCAATTCACACAGACATTCCCACTCAGCTCGGTCTAAATCTTTTCCCACCATGTTGATTAAGTGCAACACATACCATCAACATGTGACAACATACAACACACAACTTTTCATAAAGATATTTTATAATCACTTAGTCAAGTATGAGTTTACCATTTAAAATGATATCAATAACCCATTGTAGGGCTAAGCATACTAATCGTATCTAACCAACCCACGTTGGTTTTATAATAATTACCAATTAGTAGTTAACTAGACTAGGGTGACAATTGATCATGGAAATACAATTCATAAGGTAGGCATAATCAAATAGGTTACATAGCTAATCCCAAAATAGTAAGATATTTGATAATTGAATTAGCATGCAATAATTTGAATCAAAGTAATTTAGTAAAACCGAGTGCATTATGATCAAAACACATATTTCCTTGGAACAAGTTTTGATCCAAGTCTTAACGTGGCTCTACTTCCTTGTAGGCTCCCAAAGTATCAACGTGTAACGCAAATAAATACAAAATATAGCAAATAAATACAAAATATAGCAACAACAAACTCCATATATTATAATAAAAATACTGGAAGGTAGGATTGGATTTTAGATGAATTTAGAAACTGGAACGGGCTCAACCAGAGATCATATGAAGAAGAACGGGCTCTCGAATGTTGTCTCGACTGAGAAATTCAAGAAATAAACAAAGGAGAGAGAAATCAAAGGCTAACATGTGGGTCCATGGTCTATAGACCGGGTTCACGGGTTTGGGTTTACGGGTCTACGGTGAACTGGCCCTACAGAATAATACTGATATGTGGGTCCACATGTTAGTGGCTCGTTGTACGGTGGACTAGGTAGGTCCACAAGGTTTGGATCTAAGGTTTGGGTACGGGTGGTGGCTGATTGGCTGACGTGAAGGCCAGGCTAGCGT
Organism: Hsuehochloa calcarea; assembly: GCA_036346395.1. NCBI lineage: Eukaryota > Viridiplantae > Streptophyta > Magnoliopsida > Poales > Poaceae > Hsuehochloa > Hsuehochloa calcarea. The sequence goes on from CM070597.1 coordinate 39,285,146, forward strand.
GGTGCACATGTGGTGACCACGACAACAACTAACACGGCGTCATCAACAACGGCAACGGCTCTACGATGGCCGCGACGGACGACGTCGGACCAAGGGCACCGTCACCATCACCATGCCTCAGTGAACACATCTACTGTCTCAGATTGGGAGGACACAGCCGGCAAGGGCGACGAGGAGGAGGTTGGTAACCTTGCTTGCTCGGGTGGACGACGTGACGACGATGAGGACCTCCTTCGGGGTGTTGGATGCGTGAATCAGGCTCCTTGGGTCCGGGCGATGGGAACAACGTTTGCTTGGGGACCAATGGTCACCGGTGGTGTCAACGCGGTGACGGTGATGGCGATGGCGAAATAGGGCGGCAGAGTGTGCTCGACGACTTGACGCGGCTATGGTACACCTCTGGCAAAGGTAGCGTATGCACCAGGTAGAATGCGGCGAGAGGGGCGAAATGAGAACCCTCCCGAAGATCACGCTTTGCGCCTCCTCGTAGTAATGGCAAGGAACCACCGTGACAGAGAGAACCAACACTCGATGAGCGAGAAAATCCTCGACATTCTCGCTCCAGAAGGCCTCAAAGATCGGCGGGAGGATTTTGAGGTCATCAGAAGAAAGAAAATTGCGACCCGAAGAACACACTGGCGCATTCAATATCGATCCACGGGGGTACAAGAACTCCGGGACATCAACGACTTGCTTGAGAATCCCAATCAAGAGCTTGCTCGAGCGCGCGGATCGATCTCTTTCTTTGAGGAGATTGCGCAAAGGCTTGACTGTGATGACAAGGCTGAAGTACCTCGTCAACAACATTCGGTAGTCGTAGCAATCCGACTTCTTCACTACTGATCAATCGAATATTTCTGCGTAGGAATCGACACGGTCATAAGTCACATCGATCTCCTATTCGGAGAAATACTTTTCGATCGGTGATGATCAAGTAGCCCTCAGGAGGTGATCAATCACTACTCCGACAAAGAAATTCTGGGTGGATTACGAGGAGTATTCCCCTCGGCGAGACCTACAATGAGCAATTGGCTGTTGCAGGGTATCGTCGTATCGATCACTGGCGACATTAACCCTTCTTTCCTACAAAGAAGGCGTCAAGAAATAATTGGGATCTGCAGGCATTTCGCGACCTTGGCGATTCGTTGGCCACCTCATTTTCGACCGGTGAACATGGAGAAATTTGATGGATCTCAAAATCCCATCGAGTTTCTTGAGATCTATACAACGGTGTCCGAAAGCGGCGGGAGGAGGAAACGCGTAATGGCGAATTACCTTCCAAGCGTGCTCGAAGGATCCGCTCGATCGTGGTTATTAAACCAACCACTCGAGTCGATCTACTCTTGGCAACACCTCATGTGATCTTCTACAGGCAAATTTCCAAGGCACATACAACCGCCACGAAAGGAAGGCGACTTGCCGGATCAAGCGAGAACAACAGCGAGACTTTGCGTCAATTCATCAAGCGCTTTAGTCGGGTTCGTAACTCAATTCAGGAAATTCGACTCCTCTGTGATCGGGGCTTTTAAGCAAGTCCGTAGTAGAAGAATAGCAGAGGATATTGCTTTAAATCCTCCCAACACCGTTGCGAACTCTTTGAGATGGCGATCGATATGCAAGCATATGCGAGGCGGTCGAGTGGAATAACACTATCGATCGAGAAACACACGCTCTTGAGAGCGGTGAGGTTAGTAAGGACAAAAAAGCAAAAAGTCCAAGAAGAAAATAAAAAGTCAAAAGCCACAAACTAGTGGTTTCAAGGAGGTTTTAGTAGTAAAGATAGAGAGCCCCAAACCACCAAGTCAGACCACGATCAAGGCAAAGGTAGCGCCACGATCGTAGGAGCGACAAACCAAGATGGTGTCCTTTTCATAAAAGGAAGGACATGACCTCACTTAATCGCCGAGGTTTTCCAAAGAGCTCGGGACTACTACTAGCGGCAAAGCACGGCTCCCTACTCTCGGCGGGTGGGACATACGAGTGGTCGATATCGTCGGATGATGAGGAGATGCCATTCCAAGATCCGCACCATACCGTTGAGCATATCTATGGAGGATCATCGGCATACGACTCCAAACGACAACTTAAAGCTGCCGGACGAGAGATGCCAGGTCCCAAAGGAGTGATCACAATTCAATGTGACAAAAAAGATGGCGTATAGGCTAAATGGCCGATCCCTCGAGATGGTTGGTCAAATACCAGCTCGAGATGAAAGTCGACCGACTAGCAAGTGAAGCCTAAAGCTGCACCAAAGCCAGGACCAAGTCAAAGAGGTTCCTCACGGGCCTTGGAGAAACCCTCGAGCTGTTCGCATTGGGAGACTTCGATCCCAAATAGGAAGGCGCCCTCATTACCTTCCTCGAGCTACTTGCAGATGTCTTGGCGTGGCAAGCATCCGACATGCGGAGTCCCGAGGTGATCGAGCACGAGGCTAGCTTTACGGCTGATAAAGTACCGTAAAACAAAAATTACGGAGATTTGCCCTCGATCGGCGAGATGCTATTAAATCGAATTGGATAAGCTACTTAAAGATAAGAGAAGTCAATCACCCAGTGGTTGGCTAACCTGTAATGGTCAAAAAGTCAAGCGGCAAATGGCGTATGTGCGTAGACTTTCTTGATCTTAATAAAGCTTGTCAAAAGATGATTTCCCTTTACCTCGTATTGATCGGTTTGGTTGATTCTCTGCGGGTTGTGAAATATTAAGTTTTTAGATGCATATTACGGATATCACGGATCAATATGTGTCTAAGCGATGAAGAAAAGACGCATTCATTACTCCATTTGGTACCTTTTGTTATATCAAAATGCCATTTGGTCTAAAGAATCAGGTGCTTCTTTTCAGCAGCTTAATGCAATCGACTTTTCATCTCAATTAGTAGAATTTGGAAGCCTATGTTGATGACCTAGTCGTAAAAGCATTAAGAGACTTAATCATATCAGCGACCTACAAGAAACATTCGACAACCTCGAAGCACCATTTAAAACTTAATCGAGAGAAGTGTGTGTTTGGAATTTCTTGGAAAATTGCTTGGATTCCTAGTATCGAGCGAGGAATCGAAGCAAATCTGAAAAAAAAAGGCCATCCTCGGATCGACCTCCAAACACAAAAAGGAAGTCGAAACTCACTTGGGTGCATGGCGGCTTTAAGTCGTTTCATCCATACGACTAGGAGAAAAGGACTACCTTTCTTTAAACTTCTCGGGAGACATGAAGGTTTTGAGTGGTCGAGCAGAGGCAAACATTGCCTTTGAGGATGTCAAGAGGTATCTTTCGAGTGCTCTGTTACGGTTTCTCCAAAGCGGAAGAGGCGCTCTTAATTTACCTAGCCGCCACGCCACGGCGGCAAGCGCGATCTTGGTCGTAGAGCGTGGCGTACAACGACCAGGTTTACTCGTAGCGAAGTTTTACGGGCCTAGGGCGTTACCCTCGTGTCAAAAACTTACGTATGCCCTCCTCATGTCTTGAGAAGCTGCGGCATTATTTTGAGCGCACAAAATAGTTTGTCTGTCGAGTTTCCTTTGGGAGCAATCCTCCATAATAAGGAAGCAATGGGACGCATGGCAAAATGGTCGATCGAACTTGGGGAGTTCGACCTCCATTCGTGTCGAGCGGCCATAAAATCCCGGATCTTGGCGGACTTTGTCGCGAATGGACAAATCTGAACACATTCAGGGATCCCGATCTGATTCCACGACCGGTGGATGATGTACTGACGGGTCACTCACTTTAAGTGGCTCGAAATTTAGGTGGTCTGGTATCTCCTCTGGAGAAACCTTAAAGTATGCCATACAATTAAACTTTCGGGCCACTAACAATGTGGCGAGAATCTGAAGGTTTGCTAGGCGGCATACAGTTGCGAAGCACTCTCGATTAAATCGACTACTCGTAAGAGGACTCTCAACTAGTCGTGAATCAAATTGGGAAAAGTACCGGTGCTCTAACTCAACAATGGCTCGGTACTTATCGATCGTAAGCTAGAAAAACATTTTTAGGTTTGAGGTACAATTTATCCCTCGAAAGGATAATTTCCTCATGAGACCAACTTGCTCGGATGGCTTCTTCCGATCCATAGTACCAAAGGAGTTTTCTTGGAGCAACTCCAAAAACGTCTGCAGTCGAAGAACCGAGCACACCTCCTCTTGAGATGGCCTCATTAGATTACGAGGATACGGATGACTCCCATCTCGAGTATCTTTGCAAGGGTTCCGTGCGAAGATGATCTTGAAGCGGTCGATTATCCCGAAAAGCCAAAATGTATACTTTGGTTGAAGGAGTCCTCTATAAGCGAGGAACCCAAGGGATACTCATGCGATGCATTCATAAAATGAAGGAATAACACTCCTTCACGATATACGGTGGCATCTGTGGGACGCATGCTTCCTCTGAACATTAGTTGGTAAAGCCTTTCGACAAGGTTTTCTTGGCCTCTGACCACATGCGATGCTAAAGAGGTGGTTAAAAAGTGTGTCGATGCCAATTTCATGGTGAGCAGATACACCAACCGGCTCAAGCATTACAAACAATACCTCTTTCTTGGCCTTTTTGCGACACAGGGGCTTGATATCCTAGGACCGTTTCCCAAAGCTCGGGAGGTTTGAATTCCTTTTGTGGCTATTGACACGTTCACAAAATGGATCGAAGCTGAACACATGGCGGGATAACAGCGAGCGACAAAAGGTTCATGATGAGAAGCGTAATTAGTCGATTTGGAGTACCAAGTCGGATAATTACTGAACAATAATAAACAATTACGCAAGTGCAAAATTTGAGGAATTTTGCGGCGAGTTCAGGTACCAAGTTATGCTATGTACATTGCACATCCCCAAAGTAATGGGGCGGTTGAGCGTGCAAGCGGCCAAATAATGCGAGAATTAAAACTCGAGTCTTGACCCGACTTGTTAGCGCTCGGGGCTTAGGTACAAGAATTACCTTCCATATTATGGGCGGTTCGTACAACCACGGTCGAGCAACGGAGAAACACCATTTTCTAGTGTTGGGGTCGAAGCCATGCTTCCTCCGAGCTAAAATGCGGTCGACACGAGTTGAAACCTTCAACAACTCGGACCGGGAACAACTTGGCGGATGACATTAACCTACTCGAAGAGAGGAGAAACCTAGCCTTAATTAGTTGGCGGTCTACCAGCAAGCCTGCTTGCGAATACTATGATCGTAAGGTCAACCTCGCTGACCTTCTTGTAGGTGACTTAGTATTGAGCTACGCCAATCCAAGTCTAGCGGAATAAACTTTCCCTAAATGGGAAGGTCCTTACACGATGGTCGAAGTAACTTTCGGCGAGTGGATCGATGACGACTAGCAATGGAAGATGGGCGAGTTCTCTCAAACTCTTGGAACATCGACCAGATTCGCAAATTCTATGTGTGACCGATTTCTCAAGCAATAAAAGTCGAGTTCTTTCTACCTCTTTTTGCCTTATTTTAGTAGTGCTTTTTAATCTTTCGACTATGATATGAGAACACCGGTTTTCTTTACCTTTGGGCGGCGAAACGTCATGCAGGCGAAACTTCTCCTCTCGCATGTGGTTACGCCCACTAGAAGGAATTTCCAAGCATTGACTCGTTACTCATTTTCTTTGCCCGATACAAAGAGCAGGTTCTATCCGATCGAAATGTTCTCAAAGCCAACTCTCTCAATCTTAGTCTATTTTTGATCAATTCAAAAAATATTCTAAGTAGAGTACACTTTCTTACATTTGTTCGACCACCTTTGATGTACTCGATTTGTTTTAAGCTGGTGAAGGAAGAGACACACCTAGTCGAAGTCTTTCCTCTGCATGTGGTCCTCGCCCTCAGAAGAAACTTCCTAGCCTTTCGATCTCCTACTTTTGCTCTTTGAAAAGACTTATCGAAGTCCACCAAAAAGGACGAGCAATTACTAAAGTCCTCTAAGGCGTCTGTTTAACTCAAGTTCTTTGTTCTTGGTTCAATTAAACTAGTCGAAAAGAAAACATCACCTAGTGAAGCCTTTCCTTTACGCACGTGGTCACGCCCACTAGAAGGAACTTCCTAGTAATGAGTCGTTTTAACTCTTTCGACCGATTAGCTTGACACGTAACAAAAGCTATAAGTTAAATAAACCTCTCTTTGTTTTGAAAACCGTTTCAAACACTATTTATTTAGATTGTCTAAACAATCTAAACAAATAGTCGAGGGCTAGGATAAAGTTATTAATTTGACTTCAATTCTTAGTCTTTCATTAGTCTTTCATTCGTTTATTATCTTTTGAGTTACTAACTACTCGACAAGATGATTTTGAAATAAAGCGGATCATATATTACTCATCAACAAAAATTATGCCTTACAAAGTAGTTACAAGATTACTCAAGAAGGAGAGCCTAGTGCATTTCCTCATCACCTTTTATAGCCAATGTTGCATTTCCACAATCAGACGACTTGCCTCGATTGGAGACGGTCAAGTCGACTTCGATTGGTTTAACATTAGGCGGGGATCTTGAGCTTTAAGTTTAGCCAAGCGTAACTTCAATGACTTTCGATTGCCTCCCTTATTGATTGACAGATTAGCCTTGAGTGGTCACCATTTCTTGCAATTTTCAGACTTGTTCTCCAATAGTACTTGTGTGAGCGGCTATAGTATCTTCTCGAGGAGTTTTCCCTCGAATGTAGCTCACTAAGCACATTGTTCAGAGAGTGATGTTGCCTTGAAGACTAGTCTTCATCGACTCCATCTCTGTTGGGTACAAGTCGAAGCCTCACGAGCTTTTTGTTCGACCACTTGTTACGAAAAGAATAATACGGTCAAACAAAATACTTCTAGAGGAACATAACACAAAGATATTTGTAGGTAAAAGCATTTCTTACCTACTAATTGAGAATCAATTTCTTGACCTCTTCGCGATGGAAAGCAACGGTTTGACATGCTTTTGCTCCCACGCTCGATGTCCTCTGCATTCATCTTAGCAATGCGGACGGACTCATTGCGAATCAAGGTCTTTGCTTGGATTTGACCTCAAGGATTCTCAATTGGGCACAATTTACGAACAAGGAATTGACATTAAAAAGGAAAACACTCAAAAGGACAACGGTAAAGAGTTACTTACACATGACTTGAGTTCTCGAACCTCAAGTTCTTGATCCTTATTCTTGGTAATCGGAAAACTCTGAATGACCAAAGATTTGTCTCAACTTGAGTCAGGAGCTTCTTCATCTCATTTTCTTTATCGAGAAGAAGAAATGAGAGTTAGGTAAAGGTTAAAACTCAAAAGCAGTCTTAAGTTCAAGCACTTCTTGTTTATTTTTTCCTGCAATTTCTTAGATCACGAGACAACCTCTCGAAGTCTTTCAGGAGAGGTTAATACTTCATTCCTTAGCCTCCTCGACTCCTCTTTTTCATAGTCGGCGAGTCGGCTAAGGTCTTTGAATCCTTTGTTTAACCTACAAAGGGATGAGATGGAGATAAAAATCGAAGACAATGGTAGTAGACATACACTAAGGGCGGCAGAATTCGAGGAAGAAGACAATGACGATGGCTTTGAGCTCCGGTCTCTGGTTTGGCGGTAGGGTGTGCAGCTAGACTTTTGATGCAGACATCGAGGCTTTAAATAGCTCTAGAGTGTGCGGCGCAAGAAACGGAGACGGCGGTGGTGCGGAGACGGACTCAAGTCTGACTCAGAGATGATGATGAATAGTGCCCCTGGTTGGGCCTGCACGTTAGCGACAGAGGCGGTGTTGGGACACATGCGAGATGCGGTGTAGAGAGAAAGAAGTGGGCCGCACAAGCCTTCCAGGGTGACTTTTAATAGTTTTTATTTTTTGAAAATACAAAAAAGTTAAAGGCCACGAAAATGAGCAAATGAACTCAAAAAAATTACCAGAAAATATCTGGAAAATACTTTCAAGCACAAGGAACTCAAATAAAATAGTTTTGGAATTAATGGATGTTCAAGTTATTCACATTAAATTATTTTAATTTCTAAAATTTTCAATTAAGCTTATTTAACTCAAATAAAGTTTATGAAATTTTCTAGAGGACTAAACTACACAAAAGAATTTTGAAGCTCAAAAATTTGGATGCAATAGGCCTATGCTCCCACTCAACCCTATATGGGTTCGCCCCCTGATTCGAGCTAAAATAAGATTTCTATATGAACCTTAAGTGTCACTTCTTGAAGCATATATGTATTTTTGGAACTAGCTGAATGTATGTGCTTTGCTACGGATAACAAAAATATCATATTATCCCATATGTCGAGTTGGCATCGTCGGGATCGACCTACCCAACCCACGCCCGTGGCCCCTCCGCGTTTGGCCGCATCGTGCTTTCACTCGCTCGGTAGATTTTTATTGTTTTTTATTGTTAGAGATTTTTTTAGGGATGTTGCCGCTTGTTTGTTGATAGATTGTTTTTTTGTTAGAGGACGAACGAAGGGGGAAGGGGTAGAATTAGGGGTGAATAAACCACCATCACCAATAGATTTTCTGTAAGTAGTAAAGATTGGTTGGTTGCCGATAAATATGAAGTCTCTAGAGGGGCCATTAGTTTCAAATTATTTTAAAAAAAGTTTTATGTGGTCCTTCACATAGCGCGATAGTGGGAGTGAAGGCTCCTTATAGAATGTGCTATTATTGCATTAGGTTTGTCATGGCATGTGCTGGGTCATCCTGGCTCATCCATACCAGGCCTAAATTTGTAGTATAGGAGACAATGTTAGACAGATGTCATGTTCACACCCGTGTTCACACCGGTCTCTTGACTGTTCGGTTTGGTCTCGTGTTAACACCGGCCTCTTGACTGTTCGGTTGGTCTCGTATTCACACCGGCCTCGATCGGCTATATATATGTATAACTCGTGTACCTTGAACTATCAATCAATCAGTTGTGTGAATTATCTCTGCCAACATGGTATCCGCGACGGTCGATCCTTCGACCCTTCGCTTCCGCTAAAACCCTAACCCTAGCCCGCCACCGCCACCTCTCCTCGTCGCGCCCCATGGTCGGCTCTTCCCTCCCCCCGGTTGGTGGCCAGCCTTCGCTCCCCCTGGCATCACAACCCTCCCTGCCCCCCGAGTCTGCCTCCTCCGTGGCCGACCTCGCGCGCATGCAGCAGGAAGAGGTCGTCACTTGCGAGCGTGAGGAGGCCGCCGCCCATGATCGCGAGCTCACCGTCCTTCACGAGCATGCTGCCAAGGCCGCCTGTGAGCGAGAAGAGGCCGACACCTGGGCTCGCACCGCCGAGGCCAAGCGCGAGCGTGCTGAGGCCGTTGCGCACGCCCGGGACCTCGACCACACCCTCCTTTTCCACGAGGCCACCGCGATCGCCAACCTCCACGCGCAAGCCGTCGCCGTTCAGAACATCTGGGATCTCGTCCCGGCTGTCCTCGACCTCGCCTCGCCCAACTACAGCAAGTGGCACGGCCTCTTCTTCATCATCCTCGGAAAGTACTCGCTCTCCGTGCACATACTCTCCGAAGAGACACGCCGCGACTCCGCCGACTGGAGCCGTATGAACTGCGTCGTCGTCTCTTGGCTTTAAGACACCATCAGCACCGAGCTCGTCGAGATTGTCATGGCCCATGGCGCCACCGCACGCCACATATGGCTTGGTCTTGAGTAGCAATTCATCGGAAATCGAGAGACCCAAGCGTTGTATCTCGATGCCGAGTTTCAAAATTTTGTGCAGGGCGACCTCGACGTCTCCACCTACTTCCGCAAGCTCAAGGGCATGGTCGATGCCCTCGGCGACCTCGACCAGCCCGTCCCTGACCGCACCCTCGTCCTCACCGTCCTTCGCGGCTTGAACGAGCGATTTTCCTACATGGGTGCATTCCTCAAGTGTCAACGTCCGTTCCCCACCTTTCTCGAGGTGCGCCTCGGACCTTCTTCTCGAGGAGATCACCATGACGTCGCGACCCACGGCACCTCCACGGCTCGCTGCGCCGCAACCCCGGCAATGGGGCGGCGCGGCCCTCTTCCGCGGGGCGCCATCGACGCCGCTCCTCCAAAGGCGTGCGTCAGCCAACCGCCACCCTGCTGCGGCCCCCTCCGTCAGCACGAGCGGTGGCAAATCCAATCGTCGCCGCTGTGGCCGCAACAACAGCGGCAACAGTGGCCAGGGCAGCACCTCCAAGTCCGCCGGTGGCACCACCGCGCCAAACCCAACTGGGTGGCCCTCATTCTACAATCCGTGGACTGGGACCATCCAGATGTGGCCCGACCCGGTGCCTTGTGTTCCCGACGGTACCTTCGGCGGTTCTCTGCAGACGCTACTGCCCCCGCATGCCATCGGTCCGTATGAGCCCTCACGGCGCTGCGTCTCGCCCGACCACACGCTACCTCCGCTGCACAGCGCTTGCCGCCCGTGTACCTCCGCGGTCATGACACCGTACCCTGTTGCTCTCGGTCCGCAACCCGTCTGGGATCAACAGGTTTTGCCGAGCTCATTCCACACCATGACACTCACCTCGGGCTCAAGGGTGATTGATGTATGGATTCTGGTGCCACCTCCCACATGACGTCGGATGCTAGTAATCTCTCCTCCGTTCTTCCTTGTTCATCATCTCCTTCATCCATCGTTGTCGGTAATGGGTCCTTACTGCCTGTCACCTCCACCGGTTCGACTGTGCTGCCCGGTCCCTTTCATCTTAATAATGTTCTAGTTATACCTAACATTATTAAAAATCTTGTGTCTGTTCATCAGTTCACAACCGATAACAATTGTTTTGTTGAGTTTGACCCCACTGGCTTTTCTGTGAAGGATCTTCATTCCAGAAACGTGATTGCCAGTTGCAATAGCTCTGGAGCTCTCTACCCCTTCTGTTTTCCTTCCATCACATCACCGCCTTGTGCTTTCCTAGCCGACGCCCCTAGTTCCATCTGGCACTGTCGCCATGGTCACCCCGGCACGAGGCTCTCTCTAGACTTTCTAGTACTTCTGCAATAGTGTGTAATAAAGGTGCTAGTGACAGCATTTGCCACGCTTCTCAACTTGGTCATCATGTACGCCTGCCATTTTCCACTTTGTCCTCTCGTGCTCTCTAGAATTTTGATTTAGTACACTGTGATCTTTGGACTTCTCCAGTTGTCAGTGTCTCTGGTTATAAATACTATCTAGTAATTCTGGATGATTTTTCTCACTTTATTTGGACTTTTCCATTACGCCTCAAGTCTGACACGTTTTCCACATTGTCTAACTTTTTTGTATGTGGCTACTCAGTTTGGTAGTACAATCAAGAGCGTCTAATGTGACAACGGTCGTGTGTTCGATAACTCCACCGCTCACACGTTCTTCCTCACCAAAGGTGTTGCTCTCCGCATGTCCTGCCCCTACACCTTCCAGCAGAATGGCAAGGCCGAACACGCCATTCGTTCCATCAACATCATGCGTTCGCTCTTGTTTCAAGCAAGCCTTCCCCCCTCCTACTGGGTTGAGGCACTCCACACTGCCACATATCTCCTCAATCGCCTCCCCACCACCACACTAAATTCAGCCACCCCATTTTTCGCACTTCATTCTTAACATCCGTCCTATTCCCATCTTCGTGTGTTTGGTTGTAAGTGATATCCCAACTTGTCCTCCACAGCGCCTCACAAGTTGTCTCCTCGCTCTACTATGTGTGTTTTCCTCGGTTATTCTTCTGATCATAAGGGCTACCGTTGTCTTGATCGTTAATCCAATCGGGTCATTATTTCCCATCATGTCATCTTTGATGAGACATCGTTTCCCTTCACCGAGTTGTTTTCCGCACTAACCGCTAACAAGCTTGTTTTTTTGACGGATTGCCAGTTTGTGCCGGCGCCTATTGGCCCGCTACGCGCTGCTCCTCGTACAGGTTCCACCGCCCCGATCATCGCGCCGCCTGGTGCCCGTGCCCCCTCGCCGCCCGCTGGCATCCTGCCGTCTTGGTGGGCCTTGGCACCCGCCACGCCGCCATTCACGGCCACGCGATGGCCGCCCTCTCCGACAGGCTCCCCCACTACAAGTACGAGGGTGCCCTCCTCGCCGACACCGACCGCAACGTCCTCATCAGGTGCCCCTACCGTGCCGACCGCATCGGCCACCTCAGTCGCCAGTGTGTGGTTTGGCCGCCTGACGCCTGCATCGCGCTGCCGCAAACCTGGCGCTTCGCCCCGACTCCTCTGTCCACCCCGCTCATTGGCGTCGTGCCTATGCCGCCCGTGGCCAAATCACACACAATGGTAACGCGCGGCAAGCAGGGTTTCCGCCAGCCCGTACAGCGCCTCAATCTGCATGTTGACGCTCTGTCCCCGATTACCAAGAATTATCGGTCTACTCTCGCCGATCCTCACCGGCGTGCTGCCATGGAGGAGGAATATGTGGCGCTTCTGGCCAATAATACACAGGAGCTCGTGCCGCGCCCGTCTCGTGGAAATATTGTCACTGGAGGCTGATGGCACACTTGACAGGTATAAGGCGCGTTGGGTTCTCTGCGGTTTTAACACAGCGTCCTGGTATGGATTTTGATGAGACTTTCAGTCCTGTTGTAAAGCCCACCACTGTTCGGACGATCCTCTCCTTTGCACTCTCTCGGGATTGTCCTATTCATCAACTGGATGTGAAGAATGCGTTCCTCCATGCCAGCTTGACCAAGACTGTCTACTGCTCCCAGCCGACCAGTTTTGTTGATATCTCTTGCCCGGATTTTGTCCGTCGCCTCAATAAATTCCTATATGGACTGAAACAGGCACCGCGTGCATGGTATAGTCGATTTGCTTCCTATCTCGTCTCCCCTGGTTTTGTTGAAGCTAAATCGGACACCTCTCTCTTCATTTATCATTGCGACGCCGACACAGTGTACTTGCTCCTATACATGGATGATATTGTTTTAACAACATCTTCAGTTGGGCTCCTTCGTTGGGTTATCTCTGCGTTACAACGGGAATTTTCTATGAAAGATCTTGGTGAGCTACATCATTTTCTGGGAGTTGTTGTTCATCGCAGTACTAATGGGCCCTTTCTCTCACAACACGAGTACATGTTAGATATCTTGGAGCGTGCCGGCATGTCTGATTGCAAGCCTTGCAGTACCCCTGTGGATACTCACTCCAAGGTCTCTTCTGGCGGCCGCTTTGTGATCGATCCGACACAAGATCGGCCTCACTCAAGGCTCTGTAGTATCTCACATTCACTCGCACAAATATTGCTTATGCTGTACAGCAGGTCTGTCTCCATATGCTTGACCCGAGGGAGCCCTATCTCACTGCAGTGAAGCGCATTCTCCGCTAGATTCGTGGCACATTGGATCATGGCCTTCTTCTACATCGGTCCTCTCCGGCAGAGCTCGTTGTCTACTCTGACGCTGACTGGACAGGTTGCCCGGACACCCGCAAGTCCACCTCGGGTTATGCTGTGTTTCTTGGCGACAACTTCGTCTCCTAGTCCTCAAGCGCGAACACGGTGTCGTTCGATGCTAAGCAGGTGAGGTTTGGTCGCCAATCTTTGTGGCGGAGGTCTCTGGCGCGCCCGGCTTCTTCAGAGCTCCATACCCCGCCACGACGTGTTACACTTGTCTACTGCGACAACATCAGTGCAGTTTATCTCTCGACCAATCCGGTGCAGCATCAACGCACCAAGCGCGTCGAGATTGACCTTCACTTCGTTCGGGAGTGTGTCGCCATCGGAGATCTTCATGTGCTTCACGTCCCGACGTCGTCACAGTACACCGACATCTTCACCAAAGGATTGCCTATGTCTCATCTTCACCGAAGTTTCACCGATCAAGCGTCGTGAGTAGACGCCGATCATGCGAGGCGTGTTAGACAGATGTCGTGTTCACACTGGCCTCTTGACTGTTCGGTTCGGTCTCGTATTCACACCGATCTCGACCGGCTATATAGATGTATAACCCGTGTACCTTGAACTACCAATCAATCAGTTACGTGAATTATCTCCACCAACAGACAACATCTAATACAACCGGCGCGTGAAGAACATACTCAAGCGACCAACAAGCCACACCACCTCTAAAAAAGAGAGAATTGCTACACTACGCATGCACATGCCACAGCTTTTGTTTAACACCTAACTAGCTGATGTTGTTGCTGTCATTGACCTAAAATATGTGCCTAATAATGCTATTGCTATGGTTGGTGCGTCACGTACACTGGCCAAACTGATGTCTTCGTAAGGGCATCCCAGGAGTACTAGGGATGAGAAATGGTGAACGATAATATGTCTTATTCGATATTTGTAATACAGATGTGGTATACGAAATGACACATAATACGAATACTATTTGTTTTTTTCAGATATGAATACGAACAATATTCGGATTCGGATTTGCAACAGAGTCAGCCAAGCAGCAGCCGCCCATCACAACAAAACCCTGTAGGATCAACGATAACTGACTAGAGAGGGAGTGAATATGAGGTTTTTTTTACTTCAACTAATTAATAATTTTAATCTTGATTGTCTTAACAAAATTTCCTATCACAAATATAATGAAAGAACTACTATACTTTTTAAGATAATTATAAGTTTATAACAATACTAGATACAATTTTAGCTAAGCAATTTTACACAAGTAAATTACTAGAAATGTAAATACGAAAATAGTAGAGACAAGTAATAAACCACAACAGAGACAAATGATGTTTTTCCCGTGATATCGAAGACTTGTCGGTCTTCACTAGTCCACGTTGGGGTAAGTCCAACCAAATTGGGTGACTCCACGAATTAAGCCTTAACACCTCTATCACTATTGTTGCTCTTCCTCCTCTCCGAAGATGGTGAGCACGCAACTAATTCACAAAATCCGTTACTGATTCATTTAACAAGCTTCTTTGACGTGATCACCGCACAACTTCTTCTCCAAGCCGTCTAGGTGTCGCCAAGCACCAAGACTAACAAATCGTCGTGCTCGCTTGGAGACAACCAAGTTCCAAAGTGATCAACTAATGATGCATTGCACTTGAATAGCTCTCAACTACTTCAAAATGTGAATTCAATGCAAAAATAAGTAGAAGAGAGAGCACCAAAGCCTCAAGTGTATTCCATATGGCCAAAAGGTTTTCGAGCTTGGTGCAGTTGAGGTGTATTTATAGCCTCCAACCACAAAACTAGCCGTTTGAACAAAGTTCCTGAAAAAATCAACATTTGCGATAATACCGTTGTACAAATCCGGTACTACCGATTTGCGATAATATGGTCAGAACAATTGCATTTAATGCCCTGAACTAGCTGTTATAAAAAAGTTGTGGATTTCTAGAAGATAAAAAACATAGGGAAAACACCTGCTCTGAAAATATCGTGTCGCCATGTAAAACTCGGTACTACTGCACTGCATGGTACTACCGCTCAAGAATTACGGCCATACTATTTTTAGGATTCAAGAGAGACTCCCAAAATACATACCGCCAACTAGATTTCAGTACTACCAACTCGTGGTAATACCGCTCATCAAATGCGGTCACACTATTTTTGGGATTTCAAGAAAACTTCCAAAAATAAGCTTTCTAGAATAAACGAACCGCGAGCTAGAATCTGGTACTACCGACTTGCGGTAGTACCACTCATCAATTGCGGTCATATCGATATCCACTCAAGAAATTCCAGAAGCAAATATAAGTGCAATGCATGACTCCTAGCTGATCAAGATGGCACAAAATGAACTTTCAAGCTACTAGCCATGATCCCTCTTTATAATACAACATCTACCCTATAAATCCAATCTTTTCTTCAAGCACAGAGATTGGTAAAAACTACAAAGGATCCTTAGGCTATAATACATTTGTCTTGAGCCATGTCGATCTTTTATCATCTTTGCATTATCATTTTCATGTCTTTATTCAAACTTCGGGACTAAACCTTAAAATATCTTAGCACACATGTTAGCCCCATAATACATTGTTGACATTAATTACCAAAACCATTTTTAGGGGACTAGATGCTTTCACACCCTCCCAAACCCAACTAAACTAAGTCATTCCTCCAACGCAAACTCTAGGCCGCCAACTCTCCCCTGAGATTGTGCAGTGTTGATTCATTTTGCTTTGTATTGCTTCAATCGTTCAGAGATAATGAAATGAAATGAGATAGATCAGCATGCATATTGTATGGAAGGAAGCAATCATGAAGCTTTGTTAGTGAGCTTCATCACTACAGCATATATAATGATATATGTTGTCTGTATCTGGCATCTACATTGCCTTCCCCACTTCAGAAGTTCAGATGTTGTTGTCATGCTGTGTGCTTACTTCGGGATTCTTTGCGGAGCGTTTCTGTTTCGACGAGGTCTTGATTCGGTGTCGAATCTGTTGTTGTTGGCTGTTGCTACGACTCGTGTAGATAGTAGACTGTAGTCTATAGACGTGTAGTCATGTTACATAAATTTGTTTTACCAAGATTTGTCGCAAAAGTTGTAAGATATTCGCATTCGACCGAATTAAGTACATATTCGATTCAAATTCATATTCGTTACGATATTCGATTTGTATTCGTATTCGAGAATGTTAGAATTCGTATTCGTATTCATATTTGTTTTAAAAATATTGATTCATATTCGTCTTCGAGACTATTTGATTCGTATTCGATCCGTTTCCAACCCTACCCAATAGTGGTCACTTTAGCTGTCTCTTATATGCTATGTCACTCAAAATCCTAGTCGGAGGAGAGAGAATGTGTTATCTTTTGTATAAGAGACAAGTTGGACACCCAAACCATTGTAAATAGTGAGTGGGTAAAGAGAGAATTTGAATTAGAAATGAATAATTTTATAGATAAATTATTGAATATGTTGTCTCTAAAATTATTTATAAATAATTTAAAGTTTTTAAAGACAATTTTAATTGACAAACGGTTTTACATTCCCTAACGTCCCTGCAGAGCGCCTTAGTTAATTAGGCCGCGACTCGTGAGAGACAAGCGGATGTGATGTTGATACAGTACTACAGGTAGTTAAAGTCATGTCCCCTGTTGCAGGGCTACATTGCGCTGGCACTTAACCATTTTCTAGGTAATGTAACTATGGAGAGAGATTGCAAAGTCAAATAGGAGCGGGGCTACACACGCACACGGAACTTTTTCGAATTCTGGACTATTTTAGCCCCGTTGCGCAACAAAAATTCCAAAAAAGCCCCTATAATTCTAAAAGTTAAAAAATAGCTCCCTCCTTGTACTTGCTGCCGTTTGGGACTAAGAAGACCCTAGTTGTTCTTAGTCCCGCACTACAACTAATCTTGTCGCTTCACGTGGTAAAAAATTAATTTTTTTTAACTAATTAATAATATTTGTTGGACAATTTTTTAATATACAAAATGAGCTAAAACAATTATGAAATTTTTTGTGGAGCCTCCTGGCATAGTGTGTCTACTTGTGTAATTTTTATTGAAATTTTATACATTCTTATTTTTTTCTCCAAAATTCTTTAAAGTCTAATGTATGTAGGAATTTTATAATATAGCAAATGAGGTCCAAAAATTATGAAAAAATTTTTACAGACTCCCTACACAGTGGACTTGATTGTGTAAATTTTACATAATTTTATATACTCTGAAATTATCTCGACAAATTCAGGGTTTTGGTCTAAAAAATCAGGATGAGACGTTTCGGAAATTAGGGTTTCATGATTTCATGTGACTTGAAATGTGCAAAGTTTGGTACGACATGACTACACTTGATCGCTATGGTTCTTGATCATATTTCTTCTGTACAGTGGAGTTAAAGTAGAGTACAGAAATTAACTTAACTGAAGGGGCTGAGAACGTTGCGATTATGGAGAAGTCCTAAAACATAGAAGAACGTCGATGTGAATGGTTATCTCGCGTCCCCTTTCGGAATTCCACTCCTCGAAGTCGAGCTGCCACTGGTCGTGTGGGTGGATCTCTAGGTCGATCCACTTGAGGAAGCCACATAGCGGCTCTGGGGACTACGAGTAGACGGGAGAGATTATTAGTGCGTACTTTGAAAGAGAATTGGTACGATAACTTCTTCAGATGTACTCCTTACTTGGCCGATAGTTAGTGCGCCGTATCCCAACGGCGGTCGGGATAGTCAGAGGAGTAGTTAGGACAACCCCAGTAACGCATGTCGAGGCTGAGCTGGTGCTTGGATTTGAAGAACTTGCATATGTCCCTGCACCAACAGAGAGGCGGCGTCTTCCCCTCTGGCGGGTGTTGCGTCGAAGGCTCGGTTGGGACGTTCTGGCAGGGGTTGCTGCTACCGGGGGCTTCATTACGGAGAGCTGCCATCCTGGCAAGCTGCTCTTGCCGGACCCGGGCCTCAGCAGCCCTAGCTTGTTCGGCCTGTGCCGTTGAAGCCCTTACTAGATAAGGGATCTCGTCCTATTGCTTCTTGAGGTTGTCCATCCCAGCGTGGTGAAGCAAGCTCTAGTGTAGCGTTGGGTTTGGTTGTGTGGTTTTCTCTCGTAGATGACTTGCACCTCTTTTTATAAGTCAGAGGGTTGGCATGGCGTGGTTGGCACAGTGTTGTCTAATCTTTTTGTAGAGAGAAGTCATATCCCATTTTTTGGAGTGCTGTCCTTTCGGTATGAAAAGCTGGGGAGGCAGAGTGTTGTCACGTCTTGCTTTGCAGAGTCCTCTCTCGTCCTGGTTTGCAGAGAGAAGTCACGAGTCACGTCTTACTCTGCAGAGTGATGTCATTTCGGTCTGAAAAGCTGGCGAGGCAGTGTGTTGTCACGACTTACCTCGCAGAGTGCTGTCATTTCGGTCTGAAAAGCTGGCGAGGCAGTGTGTTGTCACGTATTACTTTACAGAGTGCTGTAATTTCGATCTGAAAAGCCAGCGAGCTAGTGTGTTGTCACGTCTTATTTTGCAGAGTGCTGTCATTTCGGTCTTAAAAGCTGGCGAGACAGAGTTTTGTCACGTCTTACTTTGCAGAGTGCTGTCATTTCGGTCTGAAAAGCTGGCGAGGCAGTGTGTTTTCACGTCTTACTCTGCAAAGTGCTATCATTTCGGTCTGAAAAGCTGGCGAGACAGGGTGTTGTCACGTCTTACTCTGCAGAATGCTGTCATTTCGATCTGAAAAGCTGACAAGACAGAGTGTTGTCACGTCTTACTCTGAAGAGTTCTGTCATTTCGGTCTGAAAAGCTGGCGAGAAAGAGTGTTGTCACGTCTTACTCTGAAGAGTTCTGTCATTTCGGTCTGAAAAGCAGGCGGGGCAGTGTGTTGTGACTTAAGTTTGCAAATTTATTTTGCAATTGAAGTTGTTTTGAAAGCCATCTGCTGCATTGTTAGGATAATCGGTAGTTCCGACGATATAAGTGCAGAACTACCGCTGGGCAGAACTTCCGAAAATCCCGCGGAACGTTTTTTTTTTCCAAAGAGCACCCTTTTTGGGACTTAGCCAATTTTCTACAAGCGCGGTAGTACCGCCATGTTGGGAGCGGAACTACCGCACCGCGGAAGTTCTGATTTTTGCGCGGAACGTTTTTTTTCCAGAGAGGGTCTTTTTGCGCTTCATTTGAGAGTGGTAGTACCGCAAGAAATTTGCGGAACTTCCGATAATCGGAAGTACCGTAAATTTGTTGGCGGTAGTTCCACGCTAATTTGGAAATTATGGTTTGATTAATTCACACGCAAAGTGTTCATAACGGAATCAGATATAGGCATACATGACACAAACGAGTACAACAACGCCGCAAAGGTATACATCACGTAGTGCAGGGATGCATAGATAAAGAGTGGTTATTACAATCTTATTAAAACTGAACTTCTACTTAGCAAGAACAAGAAATAATAGAAGAAAATTACCAAACTGGCTATGTTAACTAATTTCTGTAGCGATTTCTCAACCTTTTCCATCCTTTCATCCAGTCTTTTAAGAACATTATCTTTATTTTCCGTCGGTTGATCCGATGGTCGAGGCACTTGACGAAATGGAGCCACACGACGGGTGTCCTCTTGCAAGGCTGCAATTTACAATGTCTCGAACCTCTGGCACAGCTTCATCAGCTCACAGCCAGAACCGACATGTTGTGTTCTGTAAAAATAATTGGAACTACAAGTGAAAAAAATATGATGTTTGGAAAGAAGTTTATTGGGGATGATCAGGCACAAGTTACCGTAAGATTTGAACACTTCATGAACACTCGGGATGGATTCGTTGGCGTATGGGAGGTGAACACATTCACCGAATCCCTGCAACGAGGGCAATCTAAGTGCTGTCGTAGTGCTTATAATTGCCTACTCACTCGAAAGTTTGATCAGGCCGTAGACATCCCATTTAAGACTGGAAGGAAGGACAAGAGGAACTCAAGAGTGAGGGGAATGGTAGCCAAATCATGCATATATATAGCCTGCGTGTAAATTGTAATTTGGTTCAAGAAAATTCACGTCCACGAGGTAGCAGGGCTGAGATGGTATCGTGGGGCAGCATTGCGTTATGTCTTTAAGGTTTATTAAGTTAAAATCGGGAGGTACAGTTGTTGTTAATACTAAATATTTCGGGGAACATTTTGTGTATATAAATCTCACTGTCGTAACGCACAGGGACATTACATAAATCAGAAAGACGGGATGCACAATGGTATTACATAACAAGTTTTACACGTCTGTGAAATTAGTTAGGGCGCATCGTCGTGTCGCTTGCCGGGACGGCGTAGTTGATCCACAGGGAAGGTGAACTCGTCCGGGAGGCGTGACGTCTCGAAGGCCGTAGTAGGGCCTCGTCGCCGGCCAGCGATCTTGGAGAAGTTCTCAATAAGCGGCGATAATATCCCGCTAACTCAAGAAAACTCCGCACTTGTTACCGGGCTAGGTCGAACCCATGAAAGAACATCGCTGACCTTTGGGATCAGCGGCTCGCCTCTATTTGAAAGAATATGACCCAAGAAGGCCACTTCATTCAACCAGAATGCGCACTTGCTGAACTTCGCATACAGCTGGTGCTCACGAAGCTTGCCTAACACAAGCCTCAGATGCTCATCATGTTCTCATCGTTCTTAGAATAGATAAGAATATCGTCGATGAAGACCACGACAAACTTATCCAAATACTCCATGAATACCGAATTCATGAGGTTCATGAACAAGGCAGGAGCATTGGTTAAGCCAAATGACATGACGGTGTACTCATACAAGCCGTAGCGAGTAGAGAAAGCCGTCTTTGGAATATCTTCAGGTCGTATCCGAACTTGATGATACCCCGCTCTCAAATCATCTTGGAGAATACTCGAGCTCCAGTTAATTGATCAAAGAGATCATCAATGCGGGGCAATGAATACTTGTTCTTTACCGTTACCTCATTAAGCTTGACGGTAATCAACGACATCGCAAAGTATCGTCCTTCTTCTTTACGAAGATTGCAGGACAACCCCATGGAGATGAGCTAGGGCGGATAAAGCCTTTTTCTTGTAGCTCACTCAGTTGCTTCTTCAACTCCACCAACTCGTTCGGTGGCATCCGATAATGCCTCTTTGAAATCGGGGCGGTACCGGGAACCAACTCAATGACAAACTCGAGGTCTCGAACTGGTGGCATCCCTGGAAGATCTTCAGGAAAGACATCAACGAAGTCACGAACCGTTGGGACTTCACTAATATCTAGGGCGGGCTTCGCTGCAAGCGCGAAGAGATGTGGACCTAGCGGCTTAGTAGCGAACTGCTGCGCCGCTCGAAGGACTAGATAGAAAGACACACTTCTTGGCACAATCGATTTGTCCCTTATGCTGAGACAACCAATCCATACTAAGAATTACATCTAAACTTGCTGAATGGAGAAGGATAAGATTCGCGAAGAATCTCACTCCCTCGATCTCAATTGGAACATCCCTACACTCGTCATTGGCTCTCATCTCCAACCAGAGAGCGAATGAGCAACGGAACAACAAAGGAGTAAAGAAGAGCTCACTAATAGCGAAGAAAAGACTCGAAACAAAAGAATGAGATGCTCCTGAATCAAACAAAACAGTAGCGGCATGAGAGTTAACAGAAAGTGTACCCAACAAGACGTCGGGTGCCTCCTGTGCCTCCTCTGCTGAGATGAGGTTGACGCGACCACTACCCATGCCTTGGGTAGCAGGGACTATCTTCAGGTCCTGAGAAGGACCACCTCCTTGCCCGCGTCCTCCATTAGGACGAGGGGCCACTCCTGTCTTCTTAGGGTATTGGTTCGCATAATGCCCCTTCCGTTGCGGCGAAGCAGTGACTCGGCGGCACCGGGTTGCGGGGCCACCTGGCGACTTCGCAGTGCACGTGATTGGGACACGGACCGCGAAGGGCGAAGAACAGTCGACGGCCTCGGGAGTCTTTGGGTCACGACGCGACCCTTGAGGCGATCCGAAGCGGGGATAGCTGGCCCAAGAGGACTTGTGGGCCTCCCACTTACGCTTGCGGGAATCCACAAGCGCTCTCCCTGCGTGCTTGGCTATGATGGCCTTGTCCACCAAGGTCTGGAAATCCGGAAAGTCGACGACAGATAGCTTGTCCCGAAGCTCCTCGCACAAACCATCCTTGAACTTCTCTTGCTTGGCCTCATCGGTGGCCACCTCTTCCGAGCATAACGAGCCAAATGGTTGAACTCGTCATGTACTCAAATGGCGAAACGCCCTTGTGCGAGCGACAAGAACTCCTTCTTCTTGACCTCATCGGGCTAGAAGGAATGTGACTCGACGGAAGGCGATGCATGAACTCCTCCTGTGTGACGGTGTGACCGCCAGCCGCATGGCGAAAGCTCTCCCACCAAGACAAAGCCGCACCCTCTAGCCGTGCGATGCGAGCAGCGCCTTCTCGTGCTCCGGCATCGCGCTATCTGGCTACCAACCGCACGGCCAATCGTCGCGGCAAGCGGTCCTCGGACACGGAGAACGGGAGGTCGGGTGCGAAGAAACTCCGCGAGTCCCCCACGCGGCTGGTGTCCGCTCCTTTGCACGGATCCTGAAGCACCGGTAAGGGCGGAGGTGTTGCGCGCGATGACGTCCAGAAGAACTCTCCAGTCCTATACACGGTTGCGCTCAATCTGAAGAAGGACCTCGTCCATGGTCGGAGGAGAAGGAAGATCTCGTCCGACCGGTGATCGCCTTGGCCGCTACGAAAAGGTCCGCCATCCTGTTACAAGAAACTTGGGTTAAAACTAGACCCGAAAATCAAAGCTGAAAGGAAGCAAAAAGCTAATGACTAGGGAAATGGAATACCCCCTAATCGAAAGCCAAAAACAACAAGCGTATAAACTTAAACAAGCTTATAAAAAGAATCAAAAACAGTAACGAATCACCAACCAAAGCTCAACTTCCCAATGCAACTAACCCGTATTGAATGAACGAGTAATTGATTGAGAAGATAAAAATCAGAATATAACGTAAGAACTAATACCACTAAAGAGCAAGGTTAAATCAACGAACTTAGTGTTAGATACATAGCTAACTAGTATCACATCTTACCCTTCTATTCCCACAAGTTTTAGTTGATTATCCTCTCATTTTCTACCCCATTTGGAACCTTTGAGCCCGCTGTCCGGAAATTGAAAGATCGCTGTCCAGGTTTTGCATCCAAGCTTCCGGTCGAAATGTAGCCATTCCAGAAACTTCAAAATCTTGTAGAGGGAAACCACTACTTCAATTTGCCAAGCTCATTAGTTCCCAAAAACCTAATCAAACGATAACGACTATCTTTGAAGAAAGGAAAGGAAATCAATTTTCAAAACTCAAATTAGAGTAAGATGAGAGGAGAAAGCTAAGATAGGTAAGGAGTAAAATCTGAGAACTCCTTAAGCTTTCATAAATCATTTGATACTTTGAAAATAATATTTTCCAAAATATCCTAAAGACGACCAAGCTTGGGTTACTACGGTCAGTATGTCTCTGATACCAAACCTTGTGAGACCCCGGTTTATCGGGCTTGTAATGCTTAACCATCCATTCGGTCCTAGCATCACAAATCAGATAAGCCGATACTCGAGACATGTATACTTCCCAGAAATGCAGTATACACACCTCTTTACAAGATTCATGCATCAATTCCATTCATTCACATAGAACCGAAGCAAAGCAACAACCAAAAGATAACATAAATAAGGGATAGTTATTAAACAAGAGAGGCCGACCGGCCAAATGACATATACATCTGAGAATTGAGCAATGAAGCAAAAGTGCCATAAGATGGCCATAAACCAAAAGAGCCAATCAGTGTGCCTTTAACCCACAAGGCAACCGACCGGACCGCCAAGCTAGTCGTCGAATCCACAGCACATTTCACAAAAGTGAGGCCCTTGGGGCTCACCTTTCTCCCCTGCAACAAAGAGCCCAGCAAAGCCGGGTGAGTACTTGGAATGTACTCGCAAGACTTACGTGTAGAGTAACAGACCTGTGCATAACTATATGTAAGCTTTTTGAGTGGAGGCTGCATGTTTTACCTTTAGCATAAAGCAAGTTTTCATTTGCAATAATGTAGTACATTTAAAAGCAAGTTAACAAATCTGTTTTTAATGTTCAAATAATCATAAATGACAACAATATAACAGTAGATAGAAGACCAGAACAGTCCTGGAAGTGACTAACCCATTAGTCACCACAACAATAGTATGAATTACCCATTCATACCACCCATGTCAAATTTTAAATTTTAAAAGGTTGTAGTCTAGTTCTTGCACGACCTTACCAAGCATGTCCATAACCTAGGACGAGGCTATTCGAATAGTTTTATCCTCGAGGGTGTACCAATGTACCCACACGCTGCATCGCTTTTGCCAAGCTATTAAGCACACTTCCTTAGGTATGCCGGCACGGCTAAGTCCTACGAGACATTACCAATATTGTGTATTAACCCACGAGCCGCCCGTATGGATAGAAACCCATACGTTGTGTCGGAGTCATTGTAAAGCCTCGGTCAACTACCCGTCACAGGTAAAGCCTTGGACAACTACAATGCTCCTCGAGGTGGAGAGCCTACCCGGAATCTCCACCACCGCACACCCAACACAAGAACACATATCATGTTTCACACAACACACACAACCGCCTCCTGCGACTCGGAGATAACACACGCCAAAGTACTAAGTCAAGAGAGATCCCATATCCCTCTCGCGTGGTTAGCACGCATAAGCGCTTGGCTTAGTGACATAAGTAACTCGGTCCTTGATGACCTAGGCACCATTCCATTCACACCAACAGATCACACCAACATACCATTGTGCCTAAGTCAAAACAGTTTTATTTTCAGTTTTTGACTTTACAAAATTAACAAAGCACAAAGTGCCAGACATAATGGAGTAATAATTATATTTGTGTGATCAAGATCATCGACTAAGTCGATGACTGCCCAAAACTATCGACATCTAAGCATTTCTAAGCGTGACACCGAAAAGACAATAAAAGAGCATAATTAAATCAACGGGCTCTAATTCACCAGCGATATTAATAACTTATGGTTGTGGCAGGGGATAACAATTTGAGGGCAACAATGCAATAGGAATAACTACCTCTAATCGGGAAAATTAATTTGACACAAAAGCATGCATACATATGATTTGTAAACAAAGTATTAGACTTGAAAGTAATGGAAAATTTATGATCAAACTGCTTGCCTGCTTGCTGTGGGTCAAGATGTTGCTGAGGATCAATTATGTTGTCAATGTGCTCTTCGGATCCTAACGAGAAGGCGAAAAAGAACCGATAAGAACGAAGAAAAAAAACAAAGACTCAACAGCAACTTTCTCCAAAAATTCTGAAAATATTATAGTAGCAAGAGAATAATTTATAAAGAACTTAGCAACAAGAACCAATTGATTTGGATTCTTAATGCCAAAGATACGACCAAAAGAAAGACTTACGACCAGGTAGTGGTCGTAGAAGAACTTACGTCCATGACATAGTCGTAGTAAGTCTTACGACTAGGTACAAGTCGTAGGAGAACTTATGACTGGGTAATAGTCGTAGAGGGACTTACGACCAAGTAGTGGTCGTAGAAGAACCTATGCCCATGACATAGTCGTAGTAAGACTTACGACTAGTTACAAGTCGTAGTAGAACTTATGACTAAGCTACGGTGACTGGTCGGAAATCCGACCACGAGGCAGCGCCTCCCGCTAGCCTTGCCGTGGCGGGCGTCTCCGACCACAATGACGCCACCAAAGGCGAGGATGAGGGTCTAAAAGTTTAACGGTCCGACCGTGCGCCGACATCGGTCGGAGTATGGTCGAAACGGCAGATACGACCACGGAGTGCGGCTGAGTAGGTATGGCTCGGGAGAACTCTCCGAACGGACAACACCAAAAGAACAACGAAAACACACCTAGGCTCCTATAGGGCAATGCAAAAATACAGAGCCAAGAAACGACCGAGACCCACTGAGTGGCTCCGCGACAGTGGCCGAGCAGCGGTAAAGGTCCTCACTAGGCCACAATGACTGAGCAAAGAGAGAACCGAACCGAGTGAGGTTAAGCTCCAGAGAGCAGGGGGCGCAGAGGGGCAAAGACTTGAAGAAGAAAAAGCCCACCGCACCGCCTCCACCGGCTCCACACTCAACAAGCTGCGGTCGAGGAGATTGCGAGGAATGCAGGCTCAAGCAAGCCGGTGAGTGCTAGCCGGAGTTGCGAGGTGCTAAAGGAAGCTAAGGGTGAAGCAATGGAGTTTAAATAGAGCAATGGCGAGAGCAGCGGCGGGTTTTCGGTCGGTCCAACACCGCCATGAGAGCACTTGAGAGCGATGGGAGCAATCGAATCATGGCCTTACGAGGAGGCGCGGCGGGCATTAAATGCGCGCAGAGATAGCCGTTTAAAGGCGACCGTGGAGTGGACAGGACGCCGCGGCTTTTCTGCTCTGCGCACGCCATGGCTGCTGCTCACGCGCGCGCTGACGGAGGAAGGAGACGACTCGTCGATCGTCGGATTGAAATCGAAAGGCTGAGTTAGATCGAGTGGGTTGAAACGATTCCGTCGTTTGTCTGGTCGAGGACCGTTTGATGCCGATCCAACGGCTCACGACCAGCACACCCGATCGACCACACCGGTGCGATTATTTGACTGGACCGAGTCCAGTGGCTCGAGCCCGAGTCCGACTCGAACCCAAAGAGCAGTGAAAACCAGTTAGGGTTTGAATTTGAATAACTAATTTTTGAGGAATTATTTAGGGTAGCAAACAAACTCCAAAATTTATGAAATTTTAACTGGAGCTTGCTGACAGCAGGAGGAACCTCTCATAAAATTTTCAGAGATTTTCAGGCACTGAATTTCTCTCCAGAAATTCCAGAAGAGGGGAAATAGGGTTTGACCAATTTTGACTTGCCTCTGAAAATTATCAAATAATTCCTAAAAATCATGAGATAATTCAGAGGTGTTGCCAAGCCTCCCTAGAACTCAGGGAAAATATTTCAAAGGGTTTGGCACAAGATCTACGACAAGGAGATTTTTGATCAGAGTCAAATGAGGATTTGAATTTGATTTTTCATAATTCTTTTTAAAAGAATCACAAAAATGACCAAGGGCTTCAAGATGCAAGAAAAGTTTTAATTTCTTTGTATTTTCTTACATTTGAAACACAAATCCATTTTTGGGATGTTACACTGCACATAGTGCACAGAACGTACCACCGCAAGTACGCAGCTTACGTCTGGATGGCGTAGCCGCGAAACTCCAGCACCACGTCCGTCGTAACCCTGTCGATCCACGGCGCCATCCAGGGTTGCTGTGTCTGCCTCCAGTCGTCGGTTCTCCACCCTCTCCTCGTTTGCCTGCAATTGAATTTATATTTCAGAAAATCTTATTCAAACATGCCCTCAAAATGACACCAAAGAATGACATACCGGTGAGCCTTTGCTGTGAGAGGTCGTCCCGCGGACGGTGATAACTCCTGGTAAAGGCCGAACTGCCTCATGACCACGTGCGCGATTATACCGCCGACCATGTGCGAAGACCAAGTGGCGTGTCGTCATCCAGAGTGTCTCGTCCAGAGTGCACCGGATTATAATCCGTGGGGGCGCGGTCGTGAAGGAATCTGTCTTTGCCCATGGCAACCAGATGACCTCGTCCTCATGGAGAGTCTCAAAAAGGTTATGAAACTCTGGGTACACGCGCCTCGGTCTCTCCCTAGCCCACCCTAGGGTAGCACGTGTCCAACATGTTCCCATCGTAGGCCCGTCGACGGGTCGCCCCGCAGCTGCTCCCAGTAAAGCTTGGTGGTCACATGGTAAGGGTGCACGCAGCGCGGAAGTACGGTCGGCCGATTGGAAAGTGCTCCCACGACCATAATCAGGCCGGGCGTAGCATACCGCGAGGATCGTTCTCACTCGCCGTCTTTGCGACAAGCATCGCACAACCCTGTGTAGGTGGCGCAAAGCACTCTGAGCCCCAACCGCATCGTGGAACCTTCTTGGGCCAAGCGTCCGCCAAAGACTGTGCCAGATGGATGTAGCTGGGTTACACGCAGTCTCCCTGCGTGGTAGAAAATATGATCCATCCGAACAGGAACAAAAGGTACACGACTAAGTGTGTCATCACTTCCTTCGCACTCGCATGCTCGGGGCAGATCATGTACCGCCGCAACCAGGAATGAGGCACACCCGACGCGTTCGCAGGAATCGGGTGACCAAATCTGTCGGCCAAACGGACCTTCCGCCATCGCCTCGGAGGGGGCATCATCGAAGACCACGCAGATGGTAGACTCATGGCGAGCCACGTCCTCCAGGGTAATGGTCATCTCCCCCCATCGGAAGTGGAAAGTGTGAGTCTCCAGTCTCCAACGGTCCACGAGCGCAGACAGGAGTGCCGCGTCAAACTGCAGCGTGTGCGGGAGGTCCAACATCCGGGCAAGGGGCAGGATCCCAATCTGCCGCAGCCTGGGGACGTACCGCTCGTCAAGGGGCCTTCTCTCTCTAGGGGCTCTAAGGACCAGGCTCGGAGGGCCGACGCCGGCGGACCACGCCCGGCAACGGTGTCCCACATCCCAGCGTGGGTCGAGCAGCTCATACGCATCGTCAACTGGAGCATGCGCCATCTCCTGCCAACAGGGAAACAATATGTCAGTGCACGCATGTAAAACATATTGTGTGGCACAAGAAAATAAGGCAAAACATACGATTAAAAATTCAACAACACAATATGACCATAATGAGTTAACAACAGACCCGGACAACTTAACAAGTACTACATAAAGGCATGGATTAATAGCAACACAGCCCATCAAAGACATTGAAATAAGTAAGCGACATCACGACTTAGTAATTATATCTTCCTCGCTACGGTGAACTTCTTGTGCCGGGTCTGTTTGGGCAGCGGCTGATGGAGTGTCCAACTATCTTGCACAGTCTGCAACGGGGGCGGCGAACCTGTTGCCCGCACTGGCTGTCATCCATATCGTTCCGGATGCGTCAGGACTGGCGTATTCCACGGTCGGAGTGCTTTAGTGCGTCATTGGACACCCACTTCACCTGCCCCAGCCAAAGGTCCCTGTAGTGTGTGTCCAGCTCGTACGAATGGAACTCGGCACTCCAAGTTGCATACAGGTGGTGGATGTCGTAGTACTCGGAGATGTAACGCTCCGAGACCTGCCGTGCACGCCGCTTACACATAGGAGCATGGTTTGTACAGAAGCTGCGGCTTGTTGCAGGTGCACGACGCTTCTTCACCAATCGTGCAGACCTGCTTACGATCCCCTCTAGCGTGGCTCATCACGTACTTCTCCCTGAGCCTGATCTCGAACTTCTGCCTGACGCCATCCATGGTACGAGCGGCGTGCGATCGAGCCTTGCTGATCTTATTCTCCATGTAGGCATGCATTACTTCAGAGAATTGATTCCCATCCTCCAGATGCTTCTTGGCCATCATGGCTCTATTAACAAAGTATCCGATGGTACAGTTCCAGCTCTCCTCCACGATCGCAGTGATCGGCAGGGAGCGGACACCCTTGAGCACACCGTTGTACACCTCCGACATGTTGGTCGTCATGATCTCGTACCTTGCACCGTCCGTGTCGTGCAGCAGGGACCATTTCTCCAGGTCAGGTGCGTGCGAGTTAACCCACTATGTGAACTCCCCAACTCTCGCGGACCCTCTAGCTGCTACCCCTGCCTCGGCATGCGCTGAGTCCCTTACATGCTTCCCGGTCTCCTCATCGAGCTGTCTCCACAACGCTTCGAACTTTCTCTTTTGGTTCTGCATGCAGAGCTTCTTGAACATCTTCATGAGGTCCTTGCTCCGAAACCTTGTGTGGAAGTTGGCCGCGAGATACCTCATGCACCAACGGCTCCTAACATCGTTCCATTGGTACGGCGGCTGCGTCCCGTTTTTGCATCATGCACAACGCAGACAAACAACCCAGCATTGCGATCCGAGATGACACACACATCTGGCCGAACTTGGACCACCACCTGCTTCACATTGCACAGGAACCACAACCAGCTCTCGGTGTTCTCGCTCTCAACAATTGCGAACGCCACGTGGACTAACTGGTCATTCGCATTGGCCTCAACGGCGGTGAGGATGGTACTCCTGTACTTCCCACATAGGAAGGTGTCATCCATCGTGTGCACGGGACGACAATGCTTGAACCCTTCGATCGCCTGACGGAAGGTCGAGAAGACCCTTTCAAGAACAAAACAATTGGGCCCCTCAGTCGGATGCACCCGCTCAAGCTTGTTTACGTACGTCCCGGGATTAGATTCCGCGATTTGATGCAGCAATCTTGGTACTAGGTTGTAAGCATCTTTGAATGTGCCGAACATTCGCTCCAGAACCCTGCATTTCGCACGCCATGCCGTCTTGTAGCTGACCGGGAATCCCACCATATTGACAACATCCGCCAGCAGGAGCTTTGGCGAAATGGACACATCTGCAGCGACGAGGTGGCTTATTAAGCTGGCAACATACGAGGACGTCATGTTGCGGTGCCTGTGAAGCGGCTCAGCTAACTCGCATGTGTCGTCCTTCAGCACCGTTATCCGGAAGCCCATGGTAGCGGCCGTGAACCTCTGCGCACGGACCTTGCCAGCATAGGATTCATCAACACACCTGACGATGTACGTGTCGGGGTTGGACCTCTGCACCCGATACGTCCGACCGATGTTAACGGTATATCTAGCAATAGCATGTTGTGTGGCGCTCTCGTTAGGAAAGCGCTGGCCTAGGAGCAGGGTGTCCTCATTGAACCCCCACTCAGCACCCTCCGGACGTGGCAGAACCAACGATGTCGTCGCAACGTTGTCCAATCGTGAGGGGACGTAAGCAATGTCAGTGGTCACAAAACCACCAACTGCACCTCCTCCCGTAGCAGCTTCTCCGTCTTCGTCATCTTCTGAACTAGTTGTTTCCACGTCCTCATCGCTTTCCACCTCATCCACCTGGTCGGCCAGGTACGCATGACAATCAATACGGGCTGACCACCATCTCTCCGCTCCTTCGTTGGG
The DNA here is from genome assembly GCA_036346395.1 of Hsuehochloa calcarea. Taxonomy (NCBI): domain Eukaryota; kingdom Viridiplantae; phylum Streptophyta; class Magnoliopsida; order Poales; family Poaceae; genus Hsuehochloa; species Hsuehochloa calcarea. Next base: position 39,316,429 of record CM070597.1, read on the forward strand.
CTCGAAATTGACCGCACGCCTCCTTAGGTCTCCATCGCCCAAGTCTCCTCCAACACCGGAGACCAACGCAGGCTCCTCCTCACCAGCAGCTTCGCCTTCACCGGAACCACACGCGCCGGATGTCCTCGTCCTCTCCAAGAACTGAACGTAGACCATCGGCCGCGCATATATCGCAGCAGCGGGGTTGCAAACAACCCCCATGTTGTTGGCCCATGAAGCGTCACATGTGACCTTCATAAGTTGCCAAACGGTCTTGCCCGCACCACCCACCACCGAGGCATACAACGCCTCGATGCACAGCTTCTTCCTTCCAGTGGCGCGATCAAACGCGGAACGCACGCACCGCCTTAGCTCCGAGAGGCTCATGTCCTTCAAAGCAGGCGCCCAAATCACGGTGCGGTGATAATTTGACAGGTCTGCACCGTACGGTCCGTCGCGTACGAGAGCGTCCCCGTGGAACACGAACAGATCTTGAATTTTCGCCATAAAGTACCTAACACATGTACATATGAAACCATCGAATTATTTGTGGGATTTTTTTCCGAATGAATACTTCTACAAATTTGGTTATGCCCACTGTACACGAGCGTTTTGTCGTACCGGTTTTCAAACCCGGTTGAAGTTCTTATGATTTTTCTATCCATGAAATGTCCAAGCTAATATTATTTGTAGTATAAAAAATCCGTAGCCTATTCTATGTTACACTTCAGAAATTTCCTGCGGTACTGAATCAAAAAGAAAACCAACAAAACTGATTTCCCTAAATTTTTATATAGTTATGAATTTTTTAACAAGTTCGATATTACAGTGCAAAAATAATTCACTTCAGAAATTCTTATTGCATTTGTACGTTTCCATACCCGAGTTAGACCTAGCTTACACCAAAGACATGCGGGGTCTACGACACAATATTCTTTTTCATTAAATTTCGGACATAAAAACCTACTGAGAGGTGCGGCAAGTTTCTCATTATAGCGGTGTACTACGTAGTGCATGCACCGAAAGCAATATGCCCGATCAAGAGTACATATACAAAGCGTTCAGTGGATCTATTTCTATTTTGTTTAACGACCTCCAAATATTTTGCTATTTTATGACCAAGTTCATGAAACTATGCAAACAGTCGAGATGAAATTTACAACACTATTAGCTACAGGTCTGTTAAGTCAACTAATTAGGGCCTAATGACATTGCTAACTACTGAGTCTTCAAAATAAACTAACTACACAACTATAACTACTCCGTTGCTACAATTCATGTAATTGCATCCTAATCACATTGCTAAAACTAGCGATAATAATAGCCGGATGCGAATGACACTTACCTTTTCTAGGTGCTCGCAGCAGGCCAGACAACTTATTTTCTAGGTGCTCGCAGCATGCCACACAACTTATTTTCTAGGTGCTCGCAGCAGGCCACACAACTTATTTTCTAGGTACTCGTGAAATTTTTCCTTCGCTCTCGCGCCTGAATTTTTTGCACAAAAATTTTACCCCCTAATCGTGTCGCAGGAGCCAGTGAGGGAGCGAGCGCTCCCTCACGGCTCCCTTTATGGGTCCTTGCGCCCACCACGCGTGGCGGCGTGCTGAGGCGGGCGTGCCGGTCTTGTACGCGGATGGGCGGCGGCACAAAGTCTTCGTTGTCTGGACGGCGAGACCTACTTGGGTGTTGCTGTCGATGGAACTTGGTCTTGTCGTCCCAAATGGCAGCTAGTACAAGGAGGGGGTTATTTTTGGATTTTTAGAATTATAAGAGCTATTTTTAAAAAATTTATTGCGCAACGGGCAGACGACAGCACTAAGTTGGTGCCGTCCGGGACGGTAGCAACTTGGTACTGTCGTCCCAAACGGCAGTAAGTAGAAGGAGGGGACCATTTTTGGACCGGACAGCAGCAACTTGATGCTGTCGTCCCAAACGGCAGTAAGTACAAGGAGGAGACTATTTTTGAAATTTTAGAATTATATGAATTATTTTTAGAATTTTTATTATACAGTAGGCTAAATTCATACGTCGAACACAGGCCATTTTTTTGGGTACGAATTGCGTGTAAGACTTGATTGCAGAATTGAGTGTGCAAATTTACCAGGTGTAATTTGCTTGTTGACAAAGTTTACATGGAGCACTTGCGCTTGCGAGGTGCAAAGTACTTCATTTCTTGTATTTCATATAAGTTTGACAGAACATAAAGGGTACATTTCCACACAAAAAAAAGTACAGAGCAACCTTCAGGTTACAATAGCGTACCTGCCATGGCAGTAGCCGTAAAGATCAGATCTGGATCTTGTATTTTTCTAAGATCTTTTGATAGTAAGCACAAGAAAATCTCGATTCGCCGGTGGTGGAAACTCTGGAAATCAACAACAAAAGGAAATGCCAACGTGACAAACCCATTAGGAAAGCGGAGATAAGGAGCTCGGCTTTATACTGAGCGTAGTTATCGGCCTAAACTCTCGAGCTCGTCACTCTCCATCATAACATGATGATGATGATATGATTGATACAATACCCTGTAAAAAATGCCGCAAGACAGTGAGTGCCATTGTAACAACCGCCAGTGCGACCCATCGATCACAACCTGCTCCTCCCAACTTGTACGTCGCTGTCCGCGCCGGCGTGCCGGCGGACGAAGTTCGTCACCTGCGCGATGAACTCCGCGGCGCGGTCGGCCTTGAACAGCTCCATCGCGTGGTACCCGGCGCCGTCCAGCCGTGCCTCCACAGCCACCCCGGCCTTCTGCAGCGCCTCCACCAGCGTCCTCTGCCGGTCCCTCGGCGGGTCCTTCACCCGGCCGAGCACCAGGCACGGCGGCAGCCTCCGCAGCCGCGCCGCTCCCACGCCGGCCAGCATGGCATCCGGGTTGCAGTACTCGTGGTCCCGGTCGGCCCCGAACGGCAGCGCGAGCTCCCAGAGCAGGTCGTTAGCCGGCAGCGGCAGGACGCGGTCGTCCACCGACGCCTCCTCGGCCGCCGTCCTCTCCACGCCGCTGTGGTGTGGCTGGTTCAGTATCAAACCGCGCAGCTCCACGCCCTCGTTCACCGCCGCCAGCGCCGCGCGGAATGCGATGCTCGCGCCCGCGTGGCAGCCCATCACAAAGACGGGCCTGCCGGGCGAGCCAGCAGCGTACGAGCGGACCCACTGGACGGCATCGGCGGCGTCCTCGAATGCGGCGGGGAGGCGGTGCTCGGGCGCGAGGCGGTAGTCGACGGAGGCGACGACCGCGGGGATAGTGGCGGCCAGAACCGCGCAGTTGTTGTGGAACGGCTCGGAGGCGGCGCGGAAGAGGACGTACCCGCCGCCGTGGAAGTACAGGATCAACGGCAGCCTGCCGCCGCGGGGAACCGCAGCATCGACGCCGGACGGCACGAAGAGTCGGACGCTCGTGCCGTTGGCGTCGTTGAGCGGAGCGTCGTTGGAGTGGACAATGCGGCGCGCAGGCCAGTCCTCGCCGTCCGCGGCGGGGACCGCAACGGGCTCCCCCACCGGCGCCGGCGGGAGGAGCGGCGCGGCTTTGTTCCGGGTGAGCGAACCGTCGGGGTTGAAGCGGATGTTGAGGTACTTGTAGGGGTCCATCGCGTTCGCTCCTACTACTGTTTAGCTAGCAACCTTTATGTCGCTCACCGGCGAGGCAAGCCTGGGTGTTACCCACTCGAGCGGAGCTGGAGCGGCATAACTGAGCGCGCAGCGCATATATAGAGCTCGCGCGGCGCGGGAGCAGGCGAGGCTGGGTCGCTGGGAGTTGCGAGTTGTGCGACTTACCCCATCAGAGAGCCGGTGGTGGTGGGGGCCGTGGGGAGTAACTCGATGGATGGATCGACGGCCGCTCCCGCCGTCCACACCAAGCGCATGGACTGCGCGCGGGCGGGGAATCCATCGCCGAATCGGACGGCCGCGATGGGGCGCCCGGCTGCCCGAGTCCTTGTTCCTTTCATACCTGCGATGGGACGGGCCGCGGGATGGGTGGATAGGCATAGGCTAGACAGCCACCCGTCAATGGTGGGGGGAAAGGGACCTATAGCTTCTCACGTTAATGGCGCCCCAACTAACACCACGTAGGCCTTGCGCAAGTGGCCCGGATGCGGCCACGCAGGCCACGGGACTGTGCGGAACACCCGTACTGGTACAACCACTTTTCCGCCCTGTCCTGCAGGCCACCGTACGGTGGCAATTTGTGAATGGTGAAATGATATGCTGATCTGACACCTCCCTTCGAGAAAAAAAGATTACACATCAGTACTAAAATTTGTCAGCATCCACGTCCCTTCTTCGTATGGTTTTTAGAGCTAATTTATCATCTAAGCAGTTCCAATAGATAGTTACAGATTCCCAGAGAAGTGAATTATCAGAGAATCAAAAATAGAATCTAAAAAATAAAAATCTGAAACTGTACTAAACAAAACCTTATACTTCAACACATATCACCGTCGTTAGACCTACTACCTGTTTTTTTTTCCTTCTTAAAATTGTCTCAGCCGTATTTCGAATTAATAACATTTGCCTCTGATACACGGCACGATTGTCCGGTAGCCCTGTAAAATTTTCTACAAAACGATTCCAAAGTGGACTGACCGAGTGTTTGTTTAGTCCGGGTAGCTGCCCTATCACCCCCAACCAGGCCAAACATTTCAGCGTCCGCTGAAGACATCCAAGCCCAGGGAGGAGCAATAATGTAAGAAAATGGTGTGTACTTGGATTGTCTTACTCCAGATCACGTCATGGACACCACCAGATGTCACCGCAATGAACCGAATCCCCAACGGGTGCTGACCATACGCCACAACAGGGGTCATCAGGTTTTAGTTACGGCTGTGATGAGGCTGAGCGCGCAAAAGCACCACCCCCGTTTTGTCATTTTTAGCATCTCGCCGCATCATTTTTGTTTCTTCAGGAAAAGACGAACGTTGTCCGCGTGCACACTTGGGCTGGGCAGCCGGCACTCGGAAGCCGGTGGCTACCTGGGAGAAGAAGAAGCACGCATTGACCTGAGGAGCTTGGTGGTGAGAGTGAGGGTGAGAGTGAGACCGGTTCCGAATTTATATTACCTCGTCAGCCGCAGCCGTTGTGGATGCGGCGGCCGCCGTATGGAGTATGGACGATGATTCCCGTCGAACTCGTGCGCCATGCGAACAGTGGGGAATTTTCTCGCGCCGCGCCGCGCCAGTGGAACAACGCCGCGTCGCTTTCGGGACCGAGCGGTAGCATCACACCACGTGCTCGTGTTGGATGGCGACGAGTTTGACCGGCCGCGCGGGCCTAGCAGCCGAGCTAGCCGGAACTAGGACGGCAGTATGACCAGCGATATCTTTTTTTACATGAGTAGTATAGCCCACGTGCGTATTCATTCACCGGGAAGAAAAAAGCACGCCTATTCTATCCATTGTAACATTTATCAGACCCAATGGAATCCGTTGCGATTGTGGAACTTCTTGTAGAAAAAGGGGACAGAAAGTTGCGACTGGTTCTCCCAAGTATGCGTACAGGTCTATGCACACTATGTATAGTTTTTTTTTTAATCGTGTTAGTACCCTTTTTTTTGTCTCGTATTTATAGAAATAACAGTTCTCGAATTTTGTTTTGCAAAAATAGCCCTTCGGCGCCGGCGGTGGCGTTGCCACACGACCGTCATGCGGTGTCCTCCACTCCGCTCCCCCCTCCCGCCACGTGGAAAGCAGTCCGGTTCGGTTCTTCAGATAAACAAAAAAAAAATCGCCAACAGTTATTGGGAGATGCTCCGAAACCCAAGCTCCTTTCCTAATCCCACCGTCCGTCATCCCTCCTCCGCACATCTGTCACCTCGTCCAGAATTTCCGGCACCAACGCTTCTGGAATTCCTGGTGAAAACGCCGCAACTCCTCCTTCGTTCGACTTTAAATACCGAACTCTCACAGTCGCTCTTCGCTCATCTCAATTGCGTTTCGATTCTCATTCTGACGCTCGTCGCTGAGAACCCAAAGAACGTAACATAATTAATTTTATTGGGAGATTAAGTATTTTCTTACTTCTTGTCACTCGTCACTCGGTATTTTTTTATTGCTCTCCCCTGAAGGGCAGGTAATTTGTCGGATGCTTTTGTCGTTATTGCTGTAGTTGTAGTTAATCAGTCTTAGTTAGCTAGTCGTAATTAGTTAGTTTAGTAGTAATTAATTAGTCATAATTAGTTTAGTAGTTATCATTACGACATATTAAATTAGTGGAAATGAAGTACTGATAATTTTTTTAGTGGTAATTAATCAGTCATAATTAGTTAGTTGAGAGGCAATTAATCAATCGTAATTAGTAAGTTTAGTGGTAATTACTTACTTTGTTGGTAATAAATTAGTTTAGTGGTAATAAATTTGTCCTAATTAGTTTAGTAGTGATCAGTCTGGCATATTAAATTAGTGAAAATGAACTAGTAATTTATTTAGTGGTAATTAATAAGTTATAATTAGTTAAGTAGCAATTAGTTAGACATAACTCATTCAATGCAAATTAGTTAGTTGTAAGTGATTAAGCGGCAATGAACATGTGCTTTAATAGTGGTAAGCACGGTAGTAATGAATTCTGATTTCCCTTAATTTTTTAAAATTTTGTAGATGTGTTTCATGAACACCTGTGTTGAGAAGGAGGGAGGTTTCTGTGCAGAGTTGTGGTGCATACTTCATGGTTTGGGCTACGTCCACCGACCGGGGTATCATGGCTTCACTATCAGTAAGTACGCTAAGGAAATGTGGCGCGTCAAGGTCACTATCTACTCGAAGAGCCATCTACGGGGAGACAGGCCCTACCGCTTCATGTTAGAGAGGGAGACAGACAAGCTCGGGATGCAGGATGCTGCCAGGAAGGCCATCATCCGTCTGGGATTCCACTACCGCAGTGCACTTGGATGTATCGTCTTCCGCTACTTTCCCTATCGCAAGAAGGGGGAGGTTTTTAGTAGGTTCAGATCCACTGAGGGGGGGCAGGACACCACCATCACCCACATGACGTCCTTGATCAAGGCGCAGGACGATGCCTATGTGTTTATGGCCAATGAGATAGAGCGAGTGTACGAGAGACTGGATGCTACAGAGAGATAGCCCGCCAAATGAAGACAGCTCAGCATCAACCTCCACCAGCTCAAGATGATTTACCTTACCGTGGAGCGACTCCAGGCCTGCGGCCAGTCAGACGCCTTAGAGACGTACCCCACAGGATGGCCGCATGCAAGAAGGTGTGTCTCTCGGAGAATGTTGGTCCTTCAGTTCAGGAGATCGTCAGTCTGATTGCAGCTGGCAGAGGAGAGAATTCTTCAGGTTCTTCAGTGCAGGGACATTGGTGGCTCAGTGATGATCCAAAGGACCTCGAGGAGCGTATCATCTGGGTGGACGTTGAGGAGGACGTCGAGGAGGAGGACCTTGAGCCTATGGCGCTGCAGAGACTAGTTGCACACATCATTGCGTAGATGATAGATCCAACTATCCCCATGAATAACTCTTTGTTAATTTATCAGGCTAAATAATATTGTTCATGAATGAACTGAGGGAAATGCGTGGCGTGCAGATCATATAACGATGTATCGTAGCCTTCGAAACGCACACGAGTCGGAGGTTACGGTACATCGTTATATGATCTGCATGCCACACATTTCTCTCAGTTGGTTCATGTACAACCTTGTCAAGCCTGTGGTATAATACAATATTAAAGAATATCATGCACATTAAACTTTTAAATTAACAAAGAGTGATCAGGTTATATGTGATAATACCCCCCCATTGCAATATACCTGCACGTGTTTCATGTAGCACTTGTAATGCTCAAAACATCGACAATAATCTGTATGAAAACGTACATTACAACTTCATTGCAAACCATAATTATTGGATGAACCATGAGTTCTAGTGTCTTGTCTTTAGTACCTCTGTATGATGTATGCCTGTCCAATGTATGATGTATGCCTGTCCAATGTATGATGTATATTTGCGACGTTGTTGTACCCCTCTGTATGATGTATACCTTTGCGACGTGACGCAACGAGTGAGCTTCGTAGAGCAACGTGACCAAACGAGGCAGTTTTGCCCAACGACGTGACCCAATGAGCCAGTTTTGCGCAGCGACATGACCCAACGGGGTAGCTTTGCGCAGCGACGTGACCCAATACTGCAACAAGATTCCTCCTCGCGGACGCTACTTTGCATCAACCGGATTGCACTTCGGCCACTGTAGAGCCGCTATAGTCCGCTCCAGCTATAAATACAGCACTACTCGGGCAGAACTCCACACCAATAACACTACTTAGATAACATGGACAAGAAGAAGGAATGAGAGCACATTTGCGAGCTTTTGACGAACTAGGAGGCTCCCAGCAGACCGACACTCGCCACGAGGCATTTAGTCAACAGCCTTACACTCACCATCCACCTCCAGAGCTCGTCGATCTAAGGAGACTACCTCGCAGTACTCCCAATGATTATTGGTCGAGCCACGTACCTCGCCTATGCCCGCTGAACGCCCTCCGGAAGAGCCCCCGACGGGGGTGGCGCCACCCCTTTGCTGGTGTCGGAACGTGATGAGGACATCTCTTTCACTGATACAACCATCTCTACTGCTTCTGATGTACAAGGACCAATTACTAGAGCATGTGTTCGCCAACTAAATTATCAGGTGACTTCGTTTCTCGGAGTGCATCCATATTATATGAATTCTATGATGCTGCCTAAAGCACGTGATATTATTTTACTTAGGAATCAAGGATCGGGAGGCAAGCTAAATGGAGATGATGACAGCACCAAGTATGGAGATAATCATACGAGGAATGGATATTTCTGTACTGAGCCTTAGCAGAATCTAGTATGAAGACTATATATCAAGTTGTTTAGGCCAACACTTAGCAATATTTGAGTAAAGGAACTTGGTGCTGCGCCACCTATGCTAATGGGCCATGGGCCTTGTAATTCGGGCTGGACACTTAGGGTTTAGTATTATTCATATGTTACTGTTCATGCGTAAGCAGTACCCGCGGCCGCCGCCCCTCTCTTCCTCCTTTACATAGTGGCCGCCACCCTTAGGGTTTGGCGGGTTTTGTTGATTGAAGTTTAGCTTTGCTACTTTATACTTTGTCCTCTTGTTCGGCGAGATCAACATCGATATTATTCTTCGGAACCCCACTTATCAATACAATTTCAATCCTATTTGCAATTTCAGATTGTGTTTTACCTTGTTCGTATGTGCTTCTTCAATGTATGCAGGAATTGATCTTCGTGATCAGGTCATCCGAGTATTCGTGAACGGTTGATAACGACTTGTCGAGCAGTTCAGCGATTGCGTGGCTTCGAGCCTTCGCATTCGTAGCCAGGATCATGAGAGTGAACGACTTCTACCGAATTTACCGTCTCATCGAAAGATCGGGCCAAATCAGGACCTCCGTGGTTCATCAGAACGCTTGCAAGTACATAAAATCAACCGACGAGTGGACCATTGGGCAGCGCTATTGATGTTGCCCAAACTTCTGCGCAGACTACCTCGACCGCAGATTTGACACACCGAGCCACAAGCAGCTGGTAATGAAATCGCATTTCAGTGCACTCCACTAGTTTGCTTCCCGTTACGCCGTAACCACGTCTCTCTTCCCACCGTAGTCTCCGCCGCGCCTATGCGACTTCAACTAGTGGATCAACGACAAGATCCACCCCTACGACATGTGGATGCTACTCACACAGAAGAGTTGGGCCAGGGAGGACTGTGAGGGCTGTGAAAGGCGTCTCGAAAAGCTACAGGCTGAAATGGGGGAGAAGAAGAGGCGGGTGAGGTTGCACGAGGAGTAGGAGTGCAAGTATGCTAGGCGACGCGAGGCCGAGAGGGCGCGAAAGAAGGCCATCACAGCAGAAGCTAAGGCGCAAGATGAGGAGTACAACGTCGATTTGGGCCGCAAGGGAAAATGATCACGTTTCACGCAGTAGTTCGACCATCTTCGCCCATATGTGCCATGCATTTCTAATTTCCTAAAGGCATGCGTGTACCGTTCTTGGTTCGTTAGCCTGCGTGCCATGTAACTCCCTTGTCGGATTAATCGTCGCGTTGTTATCGTTACGCCATTTCTCCAAAGTTCTCCACCGTGTATGAATTCCCTGGTGCATTGCAATATCACTTACATTCGTCCTTACGAATCATTACTACCTTAATCATCCTCACAAAATTCTTCAAAAATTTAGCGCACTACAACAACATACGACGATCACAAAACTCTTGCGCCATATTGTATATCGACATCTCCAATGGAGTTGCAATGTAGTTTTTTTTCATACATTCCAAGAAACATGAAATCATGAAACCATAATTTCCGAAACGTAAAATCCAAATTTCCGCGACCTAAATCCATAATTTTTTTTAGTTAATTCTAGAACACATATAAAATTACCGAAATATTACACAATCAAGTCCAATGAGTGCTTTTAAAATAAAATTGATAATTTTTGCCTCTTTTTCTATACTTACAAATTCGTACAAACAATACACTTATATTAAATTACGAGAAAAATTCTATATTAATAAAATTATGGCAAATTTACACGAGCAAGTACACTATGTCGGAGGCTCCACATAAAATCTCATAATTTTTTGAACGCATTTACTATATTTTAAAATTCCTACAAATAGCGTCGAAACCATAATCAGCTTAAACACTAATTTCGCCCTAAAACTCCCGAGGACACACGGCGGGCGGCGGGGACACTGCACGGCGACCGTGACAAAGAACGTGGCACGTGGCGGGCGGGGCAGGGCTATTTTGCCGCGCGGTGGTATTCCGTAAATATAATGCAAGAAGGTGCATAGGGCTATTTTTGCCCAAAACAAAATTCGAGGACGACCATTCCTGTAAATTCGTGGACAGATCTCGGAGTACAACAAAATGGACGGTGAAGAGACATCCATGAATATGTGGTTTTGCGCCCCCCCCCCCACCCCACCCCACACCACACCCACCAACTCATGTGTATTCGGGTAACCAAGACGCAAAGTATGATAAGATTACTGATGATGAATCATAAAATATCTAGTTTACTACTAGGAAATCAGTCAAATGTACAGCACAAGCGCACCATCTCTAAACTCACTGTTCTACAAAAGTTTATTTTGCAAGTGTTGTAAGTAAGAGCGACAACAAGATTAATCCACCAATCTAGAAATGTACAGGTTATATACATTTACCAAAGAGACACACAACCTAGAGTACACAATGCGTAGAAAAGGGTTGAGATCATCTTGAAGGGAATCCGGGATCAAATGTAATCTGAAAGAACTGATGCTGAAACCCTCTTCAAGGATGAGGACGCTTTGGAGATGTCTGATTCGGTATGACCAGCTGAAACGAATAGGCGGATTCCAATGGGAAGCTTGCACCTGTCCAAAGTTGACCTCTTTGATGCCACAATGAAAACTGAATCTTCCTGCAAGATCTGTTGGGAAAAGGATGTGTAAATATATGCCTGTGAAAATTCATGTAAACCGCAGCTTAAGTTTTGTCTAGTCCATTCGAACTAACCCTCTCGGCAATGGTTTCAAGAAGATCTAAGTCAGTGGTCGGAGAACCTGTCGATTTGTTCAACTTAAGGAAGACGATAGGAGAAAGAACATGGCTAGAAATTTCTAGCCCTGGAGTATCTGACAGTTCTGCAATTCAAAAACGCATACAAGGCATCAAAGTGGTGGCAATCATATCGTGCACAAACAAGATCAATTGCGACATGCCATATTGTACTTCCACAGCACAGTTCATAGATTACATATATAGTTTCACTACTATAGTTCTAGCTAAGTTTTGAAAACTACAGATGATGAAAAGAAAAGTACAGTAAACTGCTAGCACAATTTTCAATTTATGTTAATCAGACATCCATTAACAGTATTGCATTCACATGGACCCATCTATTTCTCCATTAACTGAGAGAAAAGAGCACATAAGTGCAATCTGGTCAAACAAATAGTTAAATGACAAGAGAATCATCTTTACCTTTATGCAGAAGAGCAACATTGCTTCTTAGGCTTGCAAGAATTGAAGGATTCTCCTCCAGGTAGTTGACAGCAGAAACCGCAGCACTGGCAAGATAGGGTGGCAGAGAGGCAGAGAAAACATAGCCAGAACTGCTTAGACGCTGCAAAAGCATAGCTTCTTAATCAGCCAAAACATTTAACAACAGAATTAATATTTTTCTCAGCTGATGTTCCATCAATCTGGTACTGCATCTACCTGATGATCAACAACTCTGGCACTTCCTGTACAGAAGCCACCATCAGTAGCTAATGCATTTCCCATTCCAGCAGTGATAATATCAATTTTATCAATCTGCACATGTAAGAAAATATCAGAAATAGGAAAAACATGTGCGGAGGCATCCAGCTAAAACTAGTCAGTAAGACAGATGCCATAAATTAACTGGTGCCTGTGGACTATACCAGCTCGTCTTTTCTTTTACACTACTTCGGTGTTGCAGCAAAAAAAATTTGAAAACGCTGGGAGCAAAAACTCACTGGAACTCCATAATGTTCAGCAAGGCCGTGTCCAGATTTGCCAAGCACACCAAAAGAATGACTCTCCTCCAGAATAACGCGGAACCGATATTTCTCCTTCAATCTGATAATCTCATCCAAGGGGGCGATTTGACCAGAATTCTGCAACCGCAACAGTAAGAGAGGTTTCATCCAAAGTTTTATATCTAAAGTATTTCATGAGTTCGTTAGATTCTACAGGTCGGATCAATATTTTATGTTGCAAACTTCCATGGGAAAATAAGAAAACCCTGCAATTATCTAACACAAAAAAAAACAACACAAAAGACACCACACCTGGTAGATAGATTCTACAACAATGTAGCGTCTAATCTTTTCAGCACGTTTATTTCCATGAGTAAGTTTTTCCAAAGCGCTTGCGAGTGAAGCCATATCATTGTGCTTGAAATAAACAATAGTACTTCTTGATAGATGGAGACCGTTTTGCACTGCCCAGTGAACACCCTCATCACTGCAATGCACATAAAAATTGGCTTAGGTTCAGCGTGGAAAAAAAACAAGAAATGCTATTTAGTGCAAATAATTAGCCAGGTACAGTTAACTGCATGAGGAAGTCTGCAACTTACGAAAAAAGAAATGAACAAGGCAACAACTTTGATCAAACTTATGAGCTAAAGAAATGCACGACTTCCTAATGGCTCAGTCAAGTTTGTCATTATTACAACAAGGAAGTAAAAATTCCATAAACACTATAAATATTTATATAGAATGTCAAACTGAAAGCACTATCTGGTAAAAAAACCCGGAAGCACTAGAACAACTCTCGGTATGCCTGAAGCTATATATTTCATATATTGTTGAGAGGAAAAAAGAAGGTTAACTTACGCGACTATGATATCTCCTTTCTTACAAAAGGCAGGTATCACACTGAATATTGTAGAAATCCCATATGAATACAGAATGGAGTCCGGAGTTCCCAGGAACTTGGCTATTTTTGCCTCACAGTCCAGGTGGACATCTGCAAGTGTTCCACAATTAAAAGGTAAGCTCCTCCATATTCGCAATAGTAAGCTCCTCCATATTCGCAATAGAGGTCATTGGCTGAGAACAGAGAATATACAAACCAATTGTTCCATAAAAGCCACGTGGACCACAAGATCCAACACCATATTTCTCCAACAAACCAACGCAAGAATCCTGCCATTCAGTCGATTTGATCAGATATTCTGGAAGAATATAATTGTTGAAAATACTGTCAAACAATAGAGTTCTCTCTTACAATAATTTTCTTGTTGCCAATTAAACCAAGGTAGTTTGCTGATGCAAAGTTTATAACTTCTTTCCCATTAATTGTCGTATGTGGTCCAGCAGCACTGTATATATATAAAAAAGCAGAATAGCAGTGTTAATTCTGACCGTCAGAAGTCAGGACAAATCATCTGGAATGTCCAACTGCAGATATCCTGTAATCATAACTTGCTCACGTAGTAAATATCTGTGTTTCATAATCCATGGATCTAGATTGACAACCACATACAAGAAAAATGTCAAAGAAATATTTCGGCCAGCGCTGAGCGTTGATCAAACATATTAAATATCATTTGCGTATAATTAAACAATATCCGAGGGAAGGACAACAGAAGGAATATTTTATGAATGGGAATTACTTCAGACAGAGCAATGTCAATGCTAGGGAGTTGGCTCTTATTCCTAAAATTGTAAAACAAAATACATTCTACCATACGCACTGGTGCATACTAAGAAAACATATGATTCACGGAGTTGCTGCCCATTATTATCTTATTAGTGCAATGCAGACACAGAAATGGCATATTATAGATAACTAGATAAACATACAAGCTTATTGACATGACAAGACTAACTAGATAAACATACAAGCTTATTGACATGACAAGACTACAAGAGACTTTTAAGTAATAATGTTAGTAAGATACCATGTGGCAGCATAAATTAAGTGCTTTAATGGTTGTATTGATATCAATGAGAGAATTGTTTTTAGAAGACACTACAGCAAATAGTTGAGGGGAGCAACTGTATCAACTGTTAAGCACAGTCGTCTGCCTAAAGAGTTTAAAGACTTTAGGCATTTAGGCAGCAACGCGAAGATGATACTGCATGTGCTTCACAATGTCCTGTACTGCTTTAAAATGAGTGCAGTCCTACATTGCAGCATGCAAACCATGTTATGCATGCCTTTTCACATAGTAAATCTAGCAAAAGAAAAGGTTCAATTCAATATTGGTTTATCAAGTGCAATTATTACCTTAAGCTAAACCAATGTTATAACTGGCCCAACACTATCATGATTTCTATCGCTGATAACCTATTAAGTTCCCTAGTTATAAAATAATATGTAGGAATACTGAACAATGAACTCTCTTTGTTTTGGCAAGAACAACTTGAATTGATCTTAAAAATTAGATATGTATCTACCTTAAGGACATAAACAAATATAGTACAAATTGCCAACACCGGTGCATCAACTACTGGTTTAATTTAGCAAGTTGATAGGACTACATCATTAGAAATCAAGCCATCACAGACACCTTTCCAACATTGGTGTGTCGATTCGGGTCCCCTCCTTGATTGGAGAACATAGAGGTTCTGGCTCCCATTCATCACATAGCTCATCAATCTCCTGCGGAGATCAAAATGCTAACTTTCACCAACATGTTTCGTGTAGCAATGACTAAAACCAATACTTTTTAACATGAACAAACAGTGAGAAATGAGCAGAAAAACACTTCACCTTTTCAGTGAGTGGCTTTTTTGGAGGTTTGTAGCTCTTCCTGGAAAGCTGAAATACTATGACCACAATAAGAAGCCCTTCCACAACCAAGTGCCCTGAAAAATCACACGACCACCAAATGTCACACACTATGGCCAACACCATCATCAAATCATAAGTTCGTAGTTGATGGACAGAAGAGGCTTACCATCAATATGAACACCGAAGACGACTGCACGGGCAAGAGGGGCATTGAATGCAGCTGAGACACGAGCAAGCACCGCCGCGGTGGCATTCACAACCGGCAATGCCATGTCCATGCCCAAACTCTAAGGGGGGCTTTTTGTAACACAAGATGGAAACTTCAGCGTCTCAAATCTGCCAAACAAACAATGTTTTGTTCGTCAATCAGCCAGATCGATCACAGAAAGGCAGAACCCAATGTTGAAACCCACACAAAACTGAGCCTAGAGATTGAACCAGAGACACAAAAGGGATCGGGTTTATCTCAGATTGCTTTGCAACGGTTACAGGGGAAAAAATCACATGCTTGGATCAAATCTGAGAGCAAGCTCGATAAGGCACCAAACTTTCCCTCTTTCTGCGTGCCCATAAAGATCCCAATCTCACATCGACGGACAGCGCGAGATAAGCTCAAGAAAGGCCTCACCTTTGCAGCCCAAAACCCGATTCTGGATAGGCCTTTCCCACTATTCCTAAAAATCTCTGGAATTCGAACAGAGGGTTGGTGATTAAGGCCGCAGCGATGGCGCCGAGCAAATTGCCCCAGGCGGCGGCGGCGATCTCTGGCGGGAGGACGCCAACGCCCACGACCTCGTCGCATCTGATTTGGTTTGGTTGGGAAGGGGGCTACTTACACCCAGGAGCATGAAATTGAAGAAAAGACCCACCTCTACCTCGCGCAGTCTCACAAAATCTCCCCACAACTCACATCAGGAACTCACTCAAGGAAAGAAAGAGGACAAGCAACCCTCCTCACCTTGGACACCCGATCCAACACGCTGCACGACGGAACGGCCTGTGCTCGTGCTGATTACCAAGTGCCAACAGCAGTGCGAGATCGCGGTGAGGCAATGAGACAGTACGGGGTTATATACGGGAGAGGGGGAGGAAGGCGAAGGATTCGAGGTCAGTGTTGGACTCCACCGATTTCTAATGGAGCGCACTCAGAGGCGACGACGACGAGGAATAGAATAGGAGATGATGAGCTTGTTTGAGTGGGCTCGTGTTCGGGCGGCGGTCGTCTTTGGCTGGTTGGGCTTGTCTTTTCCAAGCTCGTTCTTTTCGACCGGGCTAGCGTTAACGAGGATGGCAATGGTCAATCCTGGCTGACAATTACACAATAATTTGTGGGGTTTTTAGTTCGTTAACTTGTACCTATCTGCTTTCATGGCCCGGTGATTGACTTGACACTTCAAAGTCTTCCACAGTTTACATGTACGATGTGGTTGTTTGCAAAGATAACTATTTCAAGAACGGGTTTTGATGCGTATGACTTGACTACAAATTTGGAAATAAATAAATAAATAATATATTTTAAAAAATTACAGAAATAAATAGTCAATTTTTTTTACAAAACTATACCCCTGTCACCAATTAAACTGTTGTCATTCTAATTGACGACAGTAACCATATCGTCAACTGAAAAAAAGTTATACTGTATCGCCAATTGAAATGGCGACAATGACATTTCCAGTGGCACGTGCCCCTTCAAACAAAAGTAAATCAGAGATTCAGTCTCTATCGTTAATTCAACTGGCGACACCTATCTCCATTTAAAATGACGATAGCTTCTTATCGCATGACGACAAAGATCTAGTTTTGTAAAAATAAACTGACTATTTATTTATGTATTTTTTTAAATGTACTACTTTTAAAGAAAATCAACAAATTTGGGGAACTCAGAATTTTCTCACTCTTGATTTTGCCGTTGCGGGCAATGTCTCTAACTTTAGCTCCAGCGAAGCCAACACCTCGCGTCTTCAGCGAAGGGGATGTCTCGACGACTCTCTCTCTCTCTCTCTCTCTCTCTCTCGATTAAGATTTGTAAGTTGTCAATGGTTCCAAAGGCAGATCGCTGGTAGTAGAGGTAGCGATGTGCCGATGGCAGTGGTGCGGAGAGGTGGTGGCAGAGGGCCAATGAGCTTCGCTATGGGTGGTGATTTTATAATAAAGATGGAGATAAGACAGGTACATAAGATTTAGTTCAACGGCTCAAAATGCTTATTTGAATAAAATCAATCAAAACGATACATGGAATTCAGGGGGACTGGATAGGGAACCAGGAGGATGGTCTCGTATGATTACCAGCGTGTGGGGTAGCAGGAGATATCGACATTTTTCAAGTTTTTGCGAAACACATGTCACTCGAACGGGGGCAGCGCAGTGAAGACTACTCTACATCAGAAGCCCGCCTCGGCCGCGCCCCCTTCACCACCCCACCAGCGAATGGGCCTTTGAGCCTCGCGCGCCCGGGCCACGTTGCGACGCCGAAGGGCCGAAGCGTCGGAACGGTCCATCCATACGTTCGTTTCGGGCCTTCAGGCACCCACAACGAACCTGAGCAGCGGCGACGAGCGATTCCGGTGGCGCGAGGTGCATGGGCCGGCGGCGCAGGTGGCGAGCGATTTCGCTTCTTCTGCTTTATGCCATGTGACTGTTACGTTATTGTGGGCTGACAATTAATTGTACATGCCTTAGGTTAATTTGAATAGTTCATCTCCACTACTTCAAAATTAGAGTTGGTGATCGTCTGTCCTACCCACCCTCTTCAGCGTTCGTTGGATCGACGATCGAAGCACCGACAGCCTAGATCGCGTCGAGTAGCGTCCAACCTCTATAAAACCACCCCTACATCTCATGGCGTCCAAGAAACCTCTACTCCACTCCAACGCATTCCAACTGCCCAACCACACCCCCCTTCCCCACACTGCTACGGTGCTTTTGGAACCGTCTATGATACTTGCTGTAAATAGAACCGTTTGTGATATTATCACAGATGGTTCTTATTCATAACCGTCTATGAAAATCGCATACGTCACAGATGGTTATTAAATAAAACCATCTGTACATTATCACAGACAGTTCCTAACAATAACCGTCTGTGATAGTATAAATTTTACAGACGGGTCTCAACAATAACCGCATGTGATAGTAGAAACTTCACAGACGGTTCTTAATAAACACTGTCTGTGATATACTATTTATCATAGACGGTTATTAACAACAACCGTCTATGATGTGTATTTATCACAGACGATTTGTAATTGGAACCGTCTGTGATGTTTAAGCTTTTCGGTTCCCGCGCGATGCGTCTCTCCGTCTCACACGCTGACGTTACGACTCGTCTTTGTGATATCTTTCGCACCCTCCATCAACAACCAGTGGAGTTAAAAAAAACTTAATCACTACGGTATTAAAAACTCACAGACCGTACATCGCGCGCCATGATGAGCACACGGAGCATGACGGCGAGTACCAAGGCAATCGATGTCACTCTTCCTCACGATGTCGTCGTCAACATCGTCAACCTCGTGGCTGCGAGGTCTCCTCATCCATGGCTGACCTTTGAAGCCTACGAGCCACATACTATACTGTTTGTTGTGGCAATCCATCTATGCATGTATATATGTTAGCCTTTTAATTTGACTAGAGAAACATATCACTAATCTGACAAGCAACAACGCTCTTAATTTGACCTTAATTTTAATTTTCTCTTACGGAATAATTATGACGTCTTGAATTGTGTATGTATATTTCTTGAATTGTGTATGTATATTGTAGTTGCAAGGCCATGTACAAGGCGTCCAAGGAGTGCACCGTGGGGGGGGGCGTGTGGCGCTGGAGCGGAGGAGGCGATGAAGTGGCTGGACAACGACTACTACCTCGCCGTCGTCAACCACCTAGCTGGCGCTGGCAACCCGGAGGCCTACTTCATCATCGACCTCATGCTCGTCTTCGCGTACCAGGACATGCAGCGCGGCCTCGTGTTCCTTGAACGAGGGGGGGGCGTCACCACCACAAGGCCGCGCAGCCTACGGGCTCGGCCTCTTCCTCTACACGACTGGAGAGGCACGTGATGTTTGGAAGCAATACATCAGTCAGGTCGAGGTGACCCAGCGGGCTAGTGCGAGACGACCAAGAGGACCAACCGGGAGTGCAAGCGTGCCGAAGGCTCTCTGCAGACGCGGTCCAGCGGCGATTATGTGGAAGATGGTCGGGCCGCCGCGTCGGGTGTGGGCGCTATCGGAGGACAGCCACTGGTGCACGAGCACCAGCTATGGCGTGATGGAAGGGTGGGACGACTATGTCGTCTTCTGCGCGACGACTGTAGAATTAGACATGAGTACGCCAAGTTCTTTGCATAGGTGTTGAACTACTTGTAAAATTATCGGGTTTTTTTTAGTGATACTCCTGATGCTAGCAGCCGAAAAACATAACATTTTTAGATATGGAAGGAACTATTAGAGACGGTTTAGTTGAATAAACCGTCTGTGATACGTATCACAGGTGGTTATAAACTACAACAATATGTGATGTGTATTTATCATATACGGTTATTAACAAAAACCATCTGTGATGTTTATTTATCACATACGGTTTGTAAATAGAACCATCTGTGATGTTTACCATGGACGGTTATTAACAAGAACCGTCTCTGATAATCATTTTTTAGTTGTCGTCTACGCAGCATGAAGAGTATGGGGCAGCAGCCAAGCCAACTTCATCAAGCCTGCAAGTTCACGAAGTATGGCTGCCAGAAGATCGCATGAAGATGCTATTTCGCTGGCATTCCTCCAGACACAACTGCATGCATCGGAGGTGCCCAAGCAGCATGAGGAGGAGGATTCTACATGCTGCGTGCATGGCACATCTGATACTTGTAGTTGTGTCTGGAGGAATGCTAGCGAAGTAGCCTCTTCATGCGCTCTACTGGCAGCCATACTTCTTGAATTTGCAGGCTTGATCGATGAAGATGGCGTGACTGATGTCTCATCCTCCTCATGCTGTGAGGATGACCACAAAAAAAAGATCGAGACAAACGAATACTAACCTTAGATCACTAAGAACAAATAGCAGATCTAGCACACTTGAAAATTTAAGGTATTTCTTTCACCAATGCGCCCTAGAGCCGCCGCCTCCTTCAAAAAGCAGTCACATATATATCACATTTCTCACTATAGATAGATCTAGTTGTGAGGGGACGACCAGATATTTAATGACGTATATCATAGGCGGTTTAGTGGGATAAACCGTCTGTGATATGTATAGGTAAAGTTTTGAACCGACTGTCTTGGAATATTACAGACATTTCTCACTACATATAGATCTAGATCTGAGTGGACGACCAGATATTTAAAGGCGCATATCACAGACGATTTAGTGGGATAAATCGTTTGTGATACGTATCACAGTCGGTTATAAACTACAACAGTCCATGATATATAATTATCACAGACGGTTATTAAAAAGAACCGTTTGTGATGTCTACTTATCACCGACGGTTTGTAATTGGAATCGTCTGTGATGTGTATCACAGACACTTATTAACAAGAACCATCTCTGGTAAGTACGGTTGCTTTGAAGAAGACGAGTACACTAAGAAAGCAACCAGGCCCACCACGAAGCATGATCTTTTTCCGGTTGTCGCGCGTCCACCCAGTAGCCATGGCCTACTTCATCGAACCTGACACACTCTACTGGCAGCCATGTATGCTTCTTAATCTTGCAGGGGCTGGTCATACCGTGATTGTATTCCAACTTAGCACACTCTTACTTCATTAGCATTCTCTTGGAATAGATCTTGGTCTGGTCTTGGTCTTGGTGAACTTGTGTAAGATCGAGGTGGCCGACTAGAGGGGGGTGAATAGGCGATTTTAAAAATCTTTAGCGTTAAAACCAATATATAATACGGAAGCTAATAACAAATTGGTTTTGCACAATTAAAACCTAAATCAACTAGGCTTCCCTAAGTGCACCAACAATATGAATACAATACAATACAATGAGAGAAATCATATAATGATATATAAGCAATTAAAGCATATAATGTAAATTACTCAAAGTAAAGCACAAGCAAAAACAAGATGGACACAATTATGTTTTACGGTGGTGTTCGGAGACTTACCGGTCTCCCCTAATCCACGTTGAGGTAAGCCCAACCATGTTGGAGAGACTCTACTAATTAAGCCAACACCTCCGAGGTAAATCCAACCACTTGGACCGGTTCCAACACGAACCAACACCTCGCTCCACTAGGGTTGCTCTTCCTCCACTCCGGAGATGGCGAGAACCAAACCACTCACAACCACACGCGGGCCTTCTCACAAGCTTCTTGAGAAGATCACCGGGCACGACGCCTCCACACCGTCTAGGTGTCGGCAAACACCAAGAGAAACAAATCTCAACCTTCACTTGAACTAATCAAGTGTCAACACTCAAGTGGATACACAATCCACCACCTAAGGCAACACATGCACTTAGGGTTTTTTCTCAAATCTCACTTAGTGCAACACATGCACAAAATAGAATGAGAGACTTGCTCTTAGCTCAAGAGACTCAATAGAGGTTCACAATAACACCAGCAACATCCCCAACCGACCAAGGTGGGTATTTATAGCCCACACACAAAAACTAGCCATGGGGGGCAAAGATTCCCTCGAAACAGTGCAAGGCCGATCTAACCGCCAACTAATGGCCAGTCGGACCGCCCATGCCCCAACGGCTATAAAACTAGCCGTTGGGCCTTCGGCCGGTCGGACCGCCAACTAATGGCCGGTCTGACCGCCGCTAAATTGGTCAGACCGCCAAGGTTGGCCGGTCCGACCGCCCAAGGAAAATCGCCCCGCACCAAAATGGTGCTTCTCTGGAAAATACATTCTGCGAATGCATCAGAACTTCCGCACACCGGTAGTTCCGTTTTCTCAACGGCGGGACTTCCGGACAGAGAATCAACACAAGAGTAAATCGGTCGGACCACCCAACACATGGTAGTCTGACCGATTTGCCACCGGTCAGACTGGTGACCCATGGCGGTTAGACCGCCAGGCTCCAGAGGCCAAACACATTGGCTCCGCTCAAATGGCAAAACACATTCGCCAATTTGAGTGCAATTTCAACAAGGTTTCAAGATGATATTCTCAACAGGTTACAAAACACATTTGCCAACCTTTAAAATACTCATCACAAGAAATAAGGTACATGGACTTACACCATTTGCAAAACACATTTGCAAACTTAAGTCACATGCTACAAGAAATCAAACATGAGCATCAACTATTTGCAAAACACATTCACAAATAACAGCATCATGCCACAAGGCTAAGGTGCATGGACTTCAACTATTTGCAATACACATTTGCAAACTATAGTCCCATGCCACAAAGATTAAATGTATGAGCATCAATTATTCGCAAAACATATTCGCAAATAATAGCTCTATGCATAGATGAGCTAGAGAAAACATAATGAGCTATCAACGCATGACTAACTCATGCTACTAGTCAAGACCCCTCTTAATAGTATGACAACCTATACTAGCAATCCGGTCTTCCAACCAAACTCCAAGACCGGTAAAAGACCAGGAACACATCATTAGCCCTAGCTAGTCATACATTTGCTTTGCATCTTCTTGAATCTTGATGACGCATATCATCACTTCAAGTCCGGGTCCTTGACTTTGACAATCATCAACACATGATGATCTCTTCACTTTGGGATCTTGTCTTGAACATCATCAACACATGATGATTTCTTCATCCCGAGTCTTAACATGCATCAACACATGATGCATTCTTCATTAGACCTCCATCAACACATGATGGGTCTTCTCTTGTCTTGATGTGCATTAACACATGATGCATCCTTTTCTTCAAGTCTTCATATGCATCAACACATGATACATCTTTCACTTGAATCTTGACTTGATGATCAACTCATGATCATCCCAAGTCTTCATCACTCTGGAACATAACCTATACATCCAACTCATGAAAAAAGTTAGTTCCACAATGTGATTACCAT
The DNA here is from genome assembly GCA_036346395.1 of Hsuehochloa calcarea. Taxonomy (NCBI): domain Eukaryota; kingdom Viridiplantae; phylum Streptophyta; class Magnoliopsida; order Poales; family Poaceae; genus Hsuehochloa; species Hsuehochloa calcarea. The sequence continues at coordinate 39,339,683 of CM070597.1, forward strand.
TAGTTACCACAACAAACCATTATCACATAATGGTGGGACAAGATACTTCAATCTTTCCCTTATTAGTAATGAATGATAACCACTTCAATTACAGATAAATTGAATATAGATAATGTAACACAATATGAGTATATATAAACTACATAAGTCATATATATACTCACAACATGAATATACAAAAACTAAACAAGTTTTATATATTTGAAACATGATCATACAAGAACTACACAAGTTCTATATACTCAAAACATAAGTATACAAAGACTACACAAGTTTTGTATACTCATACAGATATATTTCAAAGTAAGGATCCTAAATATATGTGGTAAACGGAATATAGATCAATACTACTGAAACCACAAAATATAGAATGAGCTCCCTCTAAATGTGTGCATACACATCTGTGTAAAGAAAACATATGCACATATTCAAGATATACTTATGATGGAGTTCAACCTATATTTTGGATCCAAGGAATGCAACATTATATAAGAGTACAAGTTGAATGCATACCTCGTTGAATTTCACCTTTATATCCAAATGAGACTACACATTAGATATAGCAATAGAAATGTTAGTCTCACAATTTGATTTATCATTAATCACTAAAACACTCCATTAACTCATAATGGCGGGTCTAGATTCTTCAACTTGTCAGGAGAGTGAGTCAGGATCGATGAAGTAGGTCGTGGCTATTGTCTCATCACCTCATACTGGGTGGACAACAACCGAAAAAAGATCATGCTTCGTTGTGGGCTTGGTTGCTTTCTTATGCGTACTTGCCATCTTCTTCAAAGCATCCACATCAGAGACAAATGAATACTAACCTTATATCACCAAGAACAAATAGATCTACAAGCACACTTGAAAATCTACCAAGCCAAGAAGTTCCTTTGTCCATTAGGAATGGAAGTATAAAGAATACATGCATGCCCGAACGATTGTATCATGTACTGTAAAGAGTATGCAGACATGCATGTATGTCCGGTATGCAAAGCATCCCGATACAAGCGTAAGAATCACTCCGATGATGGCGATGGCATCGAGGTGAAGTAAGGATCTCCTGCTAATGTGTTATGGTATATGCCTATAATTCCATGTTTTAAGTGTTTATTTGCGAACCGAAAGGACACAATATTATTGTGTTGGCACTCGGAGGAGCGTAAGAAAGATGGAAAGATAAGACACCCTGCTGATTCTGCCCAGTGGAGAAACTTTGATGGGAGTTTCAAAGACTTTGGTGCGAAACCGAGGAATATAAGGTTTGGGTTGACTACAGATGGAGTGAATCCTTTCAGTAACATGAGCAACTTACATAGCACCTACCCCGTGAATCTATGTATGTACAACCTTCCTCCTTGACTGTATATGAAGCGAAAGTACATTTTGATGTTACTACTTATCCAAGGGTTGAAGCAACCTGGGAACAATATTGATGTGTACCTAGCACCATTGCTGGAAGGTCTTGTGACACTGTGGCACAAAGAGGTACATGTATGTGATGCATACAAACAAGAGGACTTCACTTTATAAGTCATGTTGTTCTACACCATCAATAATTTTCCTACCCTTGGTGACCTGTTGGGGTTTAGTACAAAAGAAGCCAAAGCATGCCCGCGCTGCTTACATGATACCGAGAGTGTGTGACTGAACAACCCGCGTAAAACTGTGTACATGCGTCACCGCAGATTCCTTCCCAAGCATCACCCATACCGCAAGATAAAGAAACAATTCGATAGAAATAAGGAGGACGATTCACCTCCAAGGGCTTTTAAAGGGAAAGAGGTCTATGATATGGTTAAGAATATCGATGTTGTGCTTGAAAAGAAACGTAAATTGAGGACCCGTCAGAAGAACATCTGGAAGAAGCGATCGATTTTTTGAGACTTACCTTATTTAGAGCACTTAGAAGTTCACCACTACATTGACGTCATGCACGTGGAGAAGAATGTATGTGATAGCTTGATTGGTATCTTACTGAACATTCATAACAAAACAAAAGATGGTGTCAACGCACGACGTGACTTGGTTGATATGAACATAAGGACAGAGTTAGCACCGAAAGAGACCAATAAAGGACGAACGTACCTTCCCCCAGCTTGCTACACTCTGTCCAAGACCGAGAGAAGTGAATTGTGCCAGAGCTTACATAATATGAAAGTTCTGTCCGGATACTCCACCAGCATGAGGAAACTTGTTTCTGTGGAAGATTTAAAATTAATTGGTATGAAATCTCATGATTATCATGTGCTAATGGCACAAATACTTCCTGTTGCAATTAGAAGTATTTTGCCGAGCAAGGTTTGAGTGACAATCATGAGGCTGTGTTATTTCTTTAACACAATTGCTCAGAAGGTCATCGATCCCGAAGGACTAGATGCTCAGCAGGCCGAGGTGGTGACGACTCTATGTTATCTTGAGATGTATTTTCCTCTGTCGTTTTTTGATATCATGGTCCATCTCATTGTTCACTTTGTGAAAGAGATAAAGATATACGACCATGTGTTCCTACGTCATATTTACCCGTTCGAGAGGTATATGTGTAATACCCTGAAATTTGTTCGGTCGATTAGAAGAATATTTGGGAGAAAGATGTAATATCCCGGAATTGAATCGGGTAATTAGAAAATAGCCGGGAGGAGAAAAGACAATTAAAGGAGTAGAAATTCTGAAAAATAGAAGGGTTTTCCATAAACTCGACAACTGGGCTCAGGGCCACGGCCCAGGAGGGGCCCATGTGGTGGCCGGCCATAAGGGGGGGTTCCCACCCCCTAAACCCTAAACTCTACATTTCTCTCCCCCTCCCCCCTTTGGAGCCGCCGCTCCCCCTTCCCCCTTGCTGTGCACCGCCTTGTACGTTGATTATGGGTAAGATGCGTTCATTTTCTGTCCTGTCCATCTCTTAGAAAGTTGTAGGTATTGTTTTTATCTTTCTTTTGGCACCAAGATCTTGTGATTTCGACGTACGGTTTAGGAGTTATGGTGGTTTTACCGCAACTGTCCATTAGAACTGACGAGATTGGACAGATTGTATTGTCTGACGTTTTTGAATTATTTAGAGGCCGAATCAGAGATACCACCCAAAACGAATGTTGTAGATAATTCAATAAGATTTCCAAGTTGATAAAGAGCACAATTTTTAGAGTTTCCAAGCAAAAGTTATGCAATTTTTCCGTCGCTGATTTACATGCGTGGGTTGATTCTATACAAAGATCGTTGTACCTCGGTTTTGGGTGTCTTAGAGGCCGAATTGGTTATCTTCGTATTCGGAGATACGTTCCTGGTTTTTCTTTTGGCACTGGATCACGAATTTTCACCCGATAGATTAAAAGTTATGACTGTTTTACCACGTACTATTCGGTGCATGCATCGAAACCAAGACGTGTTGTCCTCGCTTTTGATCAAGTTATGGTCGATTCGAACCTCCACCCAACTAAGTTATTGTAGCCCTTTCAATTATCTTTCTAAGTTGATAAGGATCATCCTCATTGGATCAGTAGGTTGAAAGTTACGTCGTTTTCTTTGCTACTGATCCGCATCCGTGACAGATGTCTATTGATTGTGTTCAACCGTTGTTTAGTCCCTGTCTTGGCGAATCGGAGGATCTCGCCAACCAAAGTTTTGTAGCCTGGTCCATTAAGAATAGCTGAGCACTGATTTCAGATCTTTAGGAGCTACAGATATTTAATTGTGAATTTTCTCGCACAACCGCCAAGAGAACAGTAATCTGGTCTTTTGGTGTAGAGGTCAAATTGAACCCTTGGGGTGTGAGATGGTTGGAGGGTATGGTAGAGCCCGTGTAGACATGTCTTACCTGTTATCCTTATCCCTTGTAAACGTTTGTGTAGGAGTTAAGGCGGTGGGTGGAGGAACACTTTCATTGCCTCCTAGCACATCGCAAAGACGGAAGGCAAGTACCACTTGTTAAATTGTATCGTTCTCAAGGGAATGCATAATGATCGATGTTTACATGAATGTTCTTGTGCTTTGTGCATGATGTTGATACTGCAAGTACCTTGTGTGGCATTATTGGTACATTATCTTGTGGGTGAATACATACTTATACTGTTTATACATGTTGTTGAATGCCATGTGTCTTTTTCATTAATGTGTGATATTCATTCATACCATGAGAAATCATCATGTTCATTCGTAAAATTCATTATGACCACTAAGTGGATTCTTTTTGTAAGTCCCATCAATTCCAAAGATGGGCATTTGAAAGACCCATCAATTCCAAGATGGGCATTTGAAAACCCATCAATTCCGAATGGGTGCGTGTGATCCACCATTCCAATGTGGGCCACGTTGAACCGCCGTATGAAACGTTCTTCATACGGTAACTTTAAGTGAACACCGACGGGTGATTCACTCGCTATACCAGATATGCAATGATAAGTCCATACCTTCAATGCATTCTTACATTTCATCCATTCATGTATTCATTCCATACACACATGTATGTGTTCCAATAATTGTTCGTAATTCAACCGAATTGTGTTGTCCACTCCATGCTTGATTATTCTTGTCTAGTACTTGCCGAGTCTTGACTCACCCTTGCTTTGTATGTTTTAATTAGGTAATTGAGGAGGACGACAAGATGATTTGGTGGGGTAGTTCGACACACTACACTTCACTTTTATCCAATCGAACAATTATTATTGCCATTCATCAAGCCAAATTATTGAAATAAGTTCTAGATTGTAATAACCCTATGTTGGTATCGTTTGACTGCTCGTGGTATTATGACCGTTTATCCATTCTTTACCATGATTCTAGTGATCGCTCATTGTCATTCTTTAGGAATTTATGTTGATTGAATCGGATAATCTAGTTTTAATGCTATGCTTAGTAGTTTGATGGGTTTGCGTGACATTTTGGCTTCCGAATAGCGTGGTGTTACAGCTTGGTATCGAGCGGGCTTTAGGTCCGTGGTTCACGAGGTCGTGGCGTCGGGATCCCGCGAGTCCCAAGAAAGCATGCGAGATTCCGGACCGTCTGGGGTACTTGTAAGGAACGGGTCCCCATAACCACCCCAACCGAAGTGTCGGCGGATGTCGAGAGACCGGTTGTGGTGAGCTTCGCCTCGTTCACTTTCCACGGCGGACCCGACCGTGTGCGATGGCGCGCGCCGCGATGTGCCACACGTGGAGGACCTTCAAGAGCCGCTTGTCACGCGATGTGAACAACGGTCGGACGCCCTTCACGAGTATCCTTTCTTATCGCGGGATACATGGGATGCCTTCGTGCGATGAAGACGACGGCCGAATTTCGGGAGCAAAGTGCGGCGCACTGAGTTCTCTAGGCCCAAAACACTCACCCACAAACTCGACACGGCGATGCGCGGTAAACCCGAAGTGGGCGGCGGAGGACGAGACCATTGCCGATCGTTTTTGGGATCTCGACGAAGGCTCGAGCACGTTAAGGCGAGGGCATCGGCCACGTCTTCGGCGAATCTCTTTCGCAAACCGAGCGAGACGAGCGGTGTCCCAGCGCTGTAAATATGTCGAACCACTTAGTTGTTAATAAGTCCATAACTTCATGGTGTCTATAATAACATGATGTCCTCTTGCGAGAAGCATTGACTTCGCATCTTCCCAAGGTTCCCTCGAAGTGGACAGGAGAAGGATGTACTATCTACTACCGGAAACAAGGAGCACCGGGTCGAACGGCGTTGGGGTTTACGTACCTTGGAGGATGGATTCCCACGACTCCGCCACATATAGGAGTAGGAAGAGATCCAGGACCAGACCGACTCGTGGAACATGTCATTATTGAAAAATTTCAAGGACAAATAACAAGTTTACGAACCAAGTAAATGAACTCATGAGGCGCAAGCCGCCATAATTTGGGAGCAAGTCCTCCTCAACATCGGAGTAGCGTCGCGTCCACACATAATTCGTACATGACGGCGTGCAATTACCGATCGACGACATCGAGGTAATGTACATCTCTGAATGCTCCAAATATGGACATATAGGATGCCTTAGCTAATTGTGTACTGCTTGTAGGAGCCGACGCTCGCAAGCTCCAAGTGAGGATGGTTGGGTCGATTGTTATTGAGGTCAAGTGGTATGGTGTATCCATACCAGAAGAGGCAAAAGATTTCAGCCACCGGCGCAGGTTACGCCAGGTGCAGTGGACATGGTACATGACAATTTCATGGCCATCCTACCGAAATTCCCCAACGAAGAAATCACAACATTAGGGATGCCGCACACTTTTATCCAAAGGGCCCAAGAAGGACATCGCTCGACCTCGCAAGGACGCTGATATCGCCACGACCCCGCTCTCCAATAGGACCTCGATGAGTCCGCCTCACCTTCGCTCAAGCCCGCTCATCGGTTCCTGCCGAGAAGACGCCAAGGGACAAGACAAGCGTGTCACCATATCGCCCCGAGTCATCTCCAGAGAAGACGACCGCAGCGCCTGCTTACGCGCAAATCGATATCGAAGAAGATTCGCTACCGCCAAGCCCGCAATACTCCTTGATATCCGCTGGTCTCGACAAAGAACTAACCGGCTCGGACTAGCTTGTCAATCTTTGCATGAGTGGTACATGCGCAAGACCCAAGAGGAGGGAGCCATACCGAATCAGCCACGACACGGAGCGAGCATTTTCATCACGAGGCCACGCCGCGGGCTTCGAGGACTTATTCGACCTATACAACCTAATCGCCTCGACGCCTCACTTCTACGATGTTGACATCGTAAGTGTGTACAATCAATTTCTACACTCACGTGATAGCGATAAATATCACAACTCATTCCTTACGCATGATACATTATGAAATGTGCCCGCGAATCAACGAACCGTGGGTTTCTCGACCCGCACGTGATCTCGAGCAAACAATAAACCAAGACGCATCCTACGCCGAGAATTACATAAAATGGGATTGCTTGCTCGTAATCGGAAGGAGTACATAATGGTGTCAGATAAACCGTAAGTAAGTGTTCACTACTTGCTACACAAAATTCGTTGAACATATATAGGTTTATGACTATAGCGACATACATGAGTAGGTTCCATCGATTCTTGTGATTATTGTGCCAAAGAGGAACATGGTATTGTACCTTGATTCTCTACTCAACAAAAACCATGACTTCACCCTTCTTAAAGGAATACTCGAAAGGTACGATCATTTCCTCCGCACATAATTGTATTGTAGTCTTCCTTCATTTGAAATGGACGAGGATAACTTTTTGGAATCATGTAGGCTGTCATCTACTATGTTGCCGAGGGAGGTTTATACAAGGAACGACGCCACACTAACCCACAAGATGCGATTTCCAGACGCGATACAATACAATAATAATATATCATACTCGAAATATTAGCGCCTCGAATCGACTGCACTCTATATATGTATATCCATTTTTGCAAAGGCGCCAAAGAAAACAAGATCACCTATGCGCATTCTACGATGCCATCATATGCGCTATTGATTAATTCCACGACACACCATCCCCTGTAGGTCAATCTCGCTATAGTTATTTTCTAATTATAAATTTAAATATATATTCTTACTACTTTACTCTTGCTAGCGAGGACTTGAACCTAGAGTTAAAAGCACTCCGTAAGAACGAGGTCACACATGTTCGAGGGTTGCTCGCAGCCTTCATCAAGTCGGAAATCGTTAACCCCGACGAGAGTTTCACGTCATCGACTAGTTGTAATTGATTCAATATTGTAACTCACTTTGACTAGTTGTAATTCAATTTGTAACTCTAGCGACAATACTTCAAACATTCTTTTTAATTGATTTTGAGTTAAATGAGCACTTTGAGTTGTCAACAATAATCTGTGATGTAGTCCGCTTTCGCTTGTTTGTTTTCAGAGGGCATGGCTAGCAATTCCGAGGCTAAGTGAAAATACGATAAAAACTAGTTAGTGGAAGGACATATCACGACGGTTTAAACCAAGAACCGCCTCGTGATATGCAAGCCTCACGACGTTCTAGCTCAAACCGTCTAGGTTAAACTTATCACGACGGTTGAAAACCGCTCGGATAACCGCTCATATCACGACATAAAATTCGCACGGTTCAAAAACCGCTCGTGATAACGGCCCGAACCGTCTGTGATAAGGTTTTCTGTAGTAGTGATGCATTCTTCATTAGACCTCCATCAACACATGATGTGTCTTCTCTTGTCTTAATCTGCATCAACACATGATGCATCCTTTTCTTCAAGTCTTCATATGCATCAACACATGATACATCTTTCACTTGAATCTTGACTTGATGATCAACTCATGATCATCCCAAGTCTTCATCACCCTGGAACATAACCTATACATCCAACTCATGGAAAAAGTTAGTTCCACAATGTGATTACCATTAGTTACCACAACAAACCATTATCACATAATGGTGGGACAAGATACTTCAATCTTTCCCTTATTGGTAATTAATGATAACCACTTCAATTACAGATAAATTGAATATAGATAATGTAATACAATATGAGTATATATAAACTACATAAGTCATATATATACTCACAACATGAATATACAAAAACTACACAAGTTTTATATATTCAAAACATGAGTATACAAGAACTACACAAGTTCTATATACTCAAAACATAAGTATACAAAGACTACACAAGTTTTGTATACTCATACGGATATGTTTCAAAGTAAGGATCCCAAATATATGTGGTAAACGGAATATAGATTAATACTAGTGAAACCACAAAATATAGAATAAGTTCCCCCTAAATGTGTGCATACACATATGTGTAAAGAAAACATATGCACATATTCAAGATATACTTATGGTGGAGTTCAACTATATTTTGGATTCAAGGAATGCAACATTATATAAGAGTACAAGTTGAATGCATGCCTCGTTGAATTTCACCTTTATATCCAAATGAGACTACACATTAGATATAGCAATAGAAATGTTAGTCTCACAATTTGATTTATCATTAATCACCAAAACACCCCATTAACTCATAATGGCGAGTCTAGATTCTTCAACTTGTCAGGAGAGTGAGTCAGGATTGATGAAGTAGGTCGTGGCTATTGTCTCATCACCTCATACTGGGTGGACAACAACCGAAAAAAGATCATGCTTCGTTGTGGGCTTGGTTGCTTTCTTATGCGTACTGTCGTCTTCTTCAAAGCATCCACATCAGAGACAAATGAATACTAACCTTATATCACCAAGAACAAATAGATCTACAAGCACACTTGAAAATCTACCAAGCCAAGAAGGTCATTTGTCCATTAGGAATGGAAGTTGAAAGAATACATGCATGCCCGAACGACTATATCATGTACTGCAAAGAGTATGCAGACATGCATGTATGTCCGGTATGCAAAGCATCACGATACAAGCGTAAGAATCACTCCTATGACGGCGATGGCATCGAGGTGAAGTAAGGACCTCCTGCTAAGGTGTTATGGTATCTGCCTATAATTCCATGTTTTAAGCGTTTATTTGCGAACCGAAAGAACACAATATTATTGTGTTGGCACTCGGAGGAGCATAAGAAAGATGGAAAGATAAGACACCCTGCTGATTCTGCCTAGTGGAGAAACTTTGATATGAGTTTCAAAGACTTTGGTGCTAAACCGAGGAATATAAGGTTTGGGTTGACTACAGATGGAGTGAATCCTTTCAGTAACATGAGCAACTTACATAGCACCTGGCCTGTGAATCTATGTATGTACAACCTTCCTCCTTGACTGTGTATGAAGCGAAAGTACATTTTGATGTTACTACTTATCCAAGGGTCGAAGCAACCTGGGAACGATATTGATGTGTACCTAGCACCATTGCTGGAAGGTCTTGTGACACTGTGGCACAAAGAGGTACATGTATGGGATGCATACAAACGAGAGAACTTCACTTTACACGTCATGTTGTTCTTGTAGGGTAACGCGGTAATGCTACGACAGCACTAACAAAATTTTACCACGCAACCAAGGAACCACCGCAAGTAATAGATCACGAGATTACCACAGACGCTGCCGACTGAGCTAAGTAGAGTCGTGAGCGAAGTTGATGCAGCTTGTAGTCGCATCACGACGCCTCCTCCATCGAGTAGTCGATCGACGCTGTCTGCTTTCTTCGAGTGGTCGCACTCCACCACGCGACTTCTTCTCCGACTCCGGTGATCAACACAAGTTGCGGATTGTCCTAGTGCTGATGCTTCGTAACAACACCTCCGAGGTATCCACACGTACGGGGCAGGATCACCACGCACTAGAGTGCTAGCTCCGGTAGCGTGGTTAAGAAGGCGTGGCTATTAGGGTTTCGTGAGTTCTTCCAAAGATCATCCTCGCCATCCTTTACCCCATGCCGTTGGACCGAAAGGCGACTAGAGGGGTGAATAGGAGCACGCCACTTTTTCACAAATTATGAACTCAATACAATTTCACCCAAAGAGCTATTAGAAAGCTATGAAGATCAATATACCAAAGACAAATGAAGACTAGTATTGAATCCAATTAAACCCCTAAGCAATGCGACAAAAATCAGAAGAATCAAAGCAACACAGTATCAAGGTCGATCACGTTATATCAGGCGTCTGACCGGTACTAAATCGGTCTCGACTCGTGTAAGGTCGGACCGACACCAAAATCGGTCCGACCCTGTGGGGCGGTCCGACGCAGCTCCGATCAAGAAAACAACTCGATGACGGTTGCAATTAGGTCTAACTTTGATTCTCAACTCCAAACTTCACGAAACTTTGCACACACCTTCTCTATGATATTAAGGACCTATTCCAATCAACAATTATGATAATTTTGGACGAACAAATATCTTTTACGATCTGATTGAAGAAGGTGCAAACCGCAAAAGTGAAAACTAGATCCTAATGCTTGTTCGTGAGAGATTGATGATCAAGATGATGCTAGATAGATTCACACATATCACAGCAAGCTAATTCACGAGAGAATCAATCACAAACTCATGGATCAAAGAAAGCCCTAAAACACAAAATTGAAAGCAAGAACGAAAAGAGACTTATCTCAAGCAAACCTTGCATAGATTGATTTCGATTGATGCCGATTACATCCACACCATCATGGATCGCGACAATCAAAGATCACGAATTCACCACAAACCATCAAGAGCCCTAGCCTCCACCTCAACTCCCTAAAGACAATTAGGGTTTTGAAACATAAAAGGCGAGAGAGAGGGTGCACCACCACTCCTCCTATTTATAGGGAGGCCTAGAACTCCTAGGGTTTGACTCAATTGGGCTCCCAAGGCCCACTAACAAACGGGTCACACACGCACGCTTCGCAAAGCGCCTTTAACTTTTGACCTAAACCGCTCACCATGCGCCATGGATTTGCCAATAGGTCACCCTTGTCCATCTTGTGTCACGCTTGAGTCGTTGACTTCACCCGCATCGCCGATCGCTCGACCTCAACTCTCCAAGTCTAGTCCCGATTCTCCTCGCCGCTGACCGCGCACCACCGCTACCCGCACAACCACCGGTTGAATGCTCGTTGTTCTTATCTGTAAAGATCCGATATTCTCTTCTTGTGAGGCTCATGTTTTCAATTGTGGACTCCACCTAGGTTCAATGAGTTCATTGCCTAAATTTTCGCCCTTTTCACTCAAAAGATTTGAGTTTCAATCGTAATGCCGTTTTCTTATCGGTTGTTATTTGCTATTATCTTCAAGAATGTGTTCCCTCAACCACGAACTTAGTTTTCGTTTCCAAGATCACCTTTAGCGAATATTTCTTTTGGTTTCTTGGCCGGTGGTGAGCAACGCTTCTGTATGAATGAACTTGTTTTTGTTCGCCTCTTCCTTTTGAGAAAGGATCACGTTTGTGTTGCGAAGTGTTTGCAAGGTGAAAGTTTGGCAACTGTTTGGTGGTGGATGAGTAATCGTAGCGATGATATTTTGCTACCAAGTTATCGGAGGAGTTGTAGAATGTGAAATAGTTTTGATCTGTATCCCTTGGAGGGAAATTGATTCACTGAGATGTTTGACTTGAGTAAGTCCGAAAAGTGTTACGGTGATTAACACTGGTATAGTGAAATTCGAACTTCAATTCGAGATTGAAAGGTTGGTGATTATCGAGGTATGGAAACCTTGATTGAATTTATAGAGTAACGCAATTGGATAGCATTGCGAGATGGTGTGGGTGATTTCTGATGATGTCAATGAGTGAGTATGTTAGAATTGTGGAAATGTTAGAGATTTAATTCGATGATTTAACTATCAGTTATAAGGGCAATCCGTTGTAGAGGTTTTGGAAGTTAAACTGGGCTTTGCATTTGTTTATGCTAGATCTTTGTTCACCCACGATTGTGTGTAGAGAGTGGAGTAAATGGGTTTCGAGCATGTTTATGCTAGAACCCTTTTGAAGTTGTACATTAGCATGTGTCTGCGATTCGAGTTGTTCTTGAAAATTTGAGGTAATATGATTGTGTGGTATCTATCCTGTAGCGCTATGGGTACCTTTAATCAAATTAATGTTGAATAGTAGAACGAGATGCCTAGAGTATTCGAATAATTCAATGGAGTCTCTCCACAATGGTGTGGATGAGGTGTTTTAGTTTGAGTATAATTTGAGCATGTTCAATTAAAAGGTTTAAGCACATGTGGCATGCGATGAGTTCGAATTCATATATTTGAGAGAAGTTTTATTCCTCGAAGAAAGAAACGAGGAAAAAGATGTTTCATCGGATAATGAGGCATTTTCTTAATTCTCGTTTGAGATTTGTGTTGTTCACCGGTGTTTTCCGCAATTTGAGTTGGGTTGTTGGTATGTGTTGATTCTTTCCAACTCAGACAAACCGCAAGTATTTGGTTTGAGCGTTCGAGTGATTTCTCCTTTGGTTGTCGTGGTGTTCATTGGGAAACTGCTTATTTAGAAAATGGATTTGTTTTGAGATGAGTTGTCAAATTTGGAATTTAACATTTTGGCGAGTTAACATTGCGTGGATGCAATGAGGACTCTCCACTTCAAGTTGGATTTTCTTCGTTCCGGAAGTTGCGAGATTAGAAAGTTGGTGTATCGCTTTGACCATCTCGGGTCCATGCGCGGGATATACAACGCCTCGTATGACCCGATGTCGAGGAGTATTTGAGAGTCGAGTGTGAGATTCATCGGACGACGAACCACGAGTAAAATCTTACGTCCGAGTCCGTTCGTTGAGTATACGGATAAGGTCAATACGAGCGTGGTGGTGTACGATGTTGGAATCCATCAAGGTCTTGTGAGACCGAGCGGAAGCGACATGGGAGTTGCGTCCGCATGCTAATTGTAAATGTACTTGAGTAGAGCAGCGAAAGAATTCGGTCGAATTCTGTTAAGAGGGTAGAATGTAATACCCGAAATTTGTTCGTCGATTAGAAGAATATTTGGGAGAAAGATGTAATATCCGGAATTGAATCGGTAATTAGAAAATAGCGGAGGAGAAAAGACAATTAAAGGAGTAGAAATTCTGAAAAATATTAGGGTTTTCCATAAACTCGACAACTGGCTCGGCCACGGCCAGAGGGCCATGTGGTAGCCGGCCATAAGGGGTTCCCACCCCAAACCCTAAACTCCACATTTCTCTCCCCTCCCCCTTTGGAGCGCCGCTCCCCTTCCCTTCTGTGCACCGCCTTGTACGTTGATTTTGGGTAAGATGCGTTCGTTTTCTGTCCTGTCCATCTCTTAGAAAGTTGTAGGTATTATTTGTATCTTTCTTTTGGCACCGAGATCTTGTGATTTGGACGTACGGTTTAGGAGTTATGGTGGTTTTACGCGACTGTCCATTAGAATGCGAGATTGGACAGATTGTATTGTCTGCGTTTTGAATTATTTAGAGGCCGAATCAGAGATACCACCCAAAACGAATGTTGTAGATAATTCAATAAGATTTCAAGTTGATAAAGAGCATAATTTTAGAGTTTCCAATCAAAAGTTATGCAATTTTACCGTCGCTGATTTCGTCGTGGGTTGATTCTATACAACGTTGTACCTCGTTTTGGGTGTCTTAGAGGCCGAATTGGTTATCTTCGTATTCGGAGATACGTTCTGGTTTTCTTTTGGCACGGATCACGAATTTTCACCCAGTAGATTAAAAGTTATGACTGTTTTACCACGTACTATTCGGTCTTTACGATAGCGAAGCGATCGTGTTGTCCTCGTTTGATCAAGTTATGGTCGATTCAAACCTCCACCCAACTAAGTTATTGTAGCCCTTTCAATTATCTTTCCAAGTTGATAAGGATCATCCTCATTGGATCATAGGTTGAAAGTTACGTCGTTTTCTTTGCTCTTGATCGCATCTAGGACAGATATCTATTGATTGTGTTCAACCGTTGTTTAGTCCCCTATCTTGGCGAATCGGAGGATCTCGCCAACCAAAGTTTTGTAGACTGGTCCGTTAAGAATAGCTGAGCACTGATTTCAGATCTTTAGGAGCTACAGATATTTAATTGTGAATTTTCTCATAAACTGCCAGTAGAGACGTATCTGGTCTTTTTGGTGTAGAGGTCAAATTGAACCCTTGGGGGTGTGAGATGGTTGGAGGGTATGGTAGAGCCCGTGTAGACATGTCTTACCCTGTTATCCTTATCCCTTGTAAACGTTTGTGTAGGAGTTAAGGCGGTGGGTGGAGGAACACTTTCATTGCCTCCTACCGTCGCACGGAAGGCAAGTACCACTTGTTAAATTGTATCGTTCTCAAGGGAATGCATAATGATCGATGTTTACATGAATGTTCTTGTGCTTTGTGCATGATGTTGATCTTGCAAGTACCTTGTGTGACATTATTGGTACATTATGCTGTGGGTGAATACATACTTATACCTGTTTATACATGTTGTTGAATGCCATGTGTCTTTTTCATTAATGTGTGATATTCATTCATACCATGAGAAATCATCATGTTCATTCATAAAATTCATTATGACCACGGAAGTGGATTCTTTTTTGTAAGTCCCATCAATTCGAGTATGGGCATTTGAAAGACCCATCAATTCCAGTATGGGCATTTGAAAACCCATCAATTCGAATGGTGCGTGTGATCCACCATTCCAATGTGGGCCACGTTGAATTGCCGATGAAACGTTCTTCATACGGTAACTTTAAGTGAACACCGACGGGTGATTCACTCGCTATCTCAGTATATCAATCGATAAGTCCATACCTTCAATGCATTCTTACATTTCATCCATTCATGTATTCATTCCATACACACATGTATGTGTTCCAATAATTGTTCGTAATTCAATTGAATTGTGTTGTCCACTCCATGCTTGATTATTCTTGTCTAGTACTTGCTGAGTCTTCGACTCACCCTTGCTTTGTATGTTTTAATTAGGTAATTGAGGAGGACGACAAGATGATTTGGTAGGGTAGTTCGGCACACTACACTTCACTTTTATCCAATCAGAACAATTATTATTGCCATTCAGTCAAGCCAAATTATTGAAATAAGTTCCAGATTGTAATAACCCTATGTTGGTATCGTTTGTGTTGTGGTATTATGACCGTTTATCCATTCTTTACCATGATTCTAGTGATCGTTCATTGTCATTCTTTAGGAATTTATGTTGATTGAATCTGGATAATCTAGTTTTAATGCTATGCTTAGTAGTTTGATGGGTTTGCGTGACATTTTGGCTTCCGAATAGCCAGGGTGTTACAATATGATAATTCTCAAGTCCTATGTACAGAAACGATCTCGGCACGAGTGCAACTTCATCGAAGGTTATGCAATCGAAGAGGTCATTGAGTTCGAGTCGACTACATGGCTCGGTGGGCGATAGGTGTGCCTCTATATCGTCACGAGGAGGTGGAGGTATCGGGACCATCGGAGAAAGCAATAACTCCGATTTGACCGTGCGGCGAGCCTATTTCACGGTCATGCAACACATGATCCAAGTATCCCCGTACATCGCGAGCACAAAGACATCTTTGCACCAAGAAATCCAGTGGTGGAGGTTTGGATCACGAGAAACACAGCCGATTCAACGAATGGTTAAAGGCGCAATTCACTAGGAGTCCATCATCAAGTGATGATATGCTATCATGATTGGCAAAAGGATCAAAATTTACAATTGTGACATGGCAAGAATACAACATAAGTGTGTACATATTTTATACAATAGCTCGGGATAGAATAGCACAATTGGGCTCCGTTAAGGCCCACTAACAAACGGGTCACACAGCACGCCGCAAGCGCCGTCTTTAACTTTTGACCTAAACCGCTTCACCATGCGCCATGGATTTGCCAATAGGTCACCCTTGTCCATCTTGTGTCACGCTTGAGTCGTTGACTCACCCGCATCGCCGATCGCTCGACCTCAACTCTCCAAGTCTAGTCCCGATTCTCCTCGCCGCTGACCGCGTGACCACCAAGCTACCTGCACAACCACGACAAGCAAACACGATTCGGAACAAGTTCTTCACAACTTGACCCATGTTAGTCAAAACATGCATCATGCAAACCATATGCCACGATACCAATGACTTTGACCTAACAAAACAACATCGCCACGGTTGGCCGACGTCAAGTCAATACGGCCGACCGCTCCATGTGCGGCGGACCGCTCTTGGCCGGTCGGACCGCTCCTCGTGAGCGGTCGGACCGCCCTAGGACTTAGCCAAATTCATGCCCTAAAATTCAACCCTTCGAAATTAAAACGAATAGAACTTCTTACGAGACTCCAAAAATCATGAGACCAAGTGCATTGGGATCCTCACTTGCCTACAACACCTATTTTGGCCCAATTGTTTTGACCACTTTGGTCACCGCCGTCCGACGCTCACATGGCTCGGTCCGACCTTACATGGCCGGCCCGACCGATTTGGGACCGGTCGGACCGCATGCAAGGACCGGTCGGACCGCCCTGCGAGAAGCTCAGAACTTTGTCGAAAACACGTGAAACGATAAACCGTAAACGCCATTGCCAATTGTCACATCATCCTAAGATCTAGAACATATCCCCATGAAATCCACACATGCCACCGCCCCTCTTTATATAGGCATCCATGATGGGTCTCGTATCTGAGGCCCATTAGGAACTCGTGGCCTATACGAATTTGGACCACCATCCAAAACAGATCCTTGCCCTTCAAGTGTGCGACCCCACAGGTTCATGTGTAATCGGTTATGATTTGGAAACTCTTTTCCGATCACTAGTCGTTAGCGGTACCTAGCAGCACATAACGATTCCCAAAGACACAGAGAATAAATCGGACGAACCTTGATGTAATCTGATCTATGAATAGGTCCTCATCACTTACGACCAGGTTGTAATTGGTCACGACCAGTTCGTAACTCCTTACGACCAGGTTCTTACCATTCTGTGATTACATTTGACCAGTCTACGACCAGCATGCATCTCCATACGACTAGTCCGAGAATCGATCAAACTAAGCGACCTACTCATGCATTCTCCTTTGCCTCACAATGTCCGGTTGAACTCGGTGAGATGATGTGTCATCCATGGGTGGTCAATACTTTCGATCGAGTGTCGGATAGCATCATGTGGTCGACACTTCGACCACTAGTGGCATGGCCATGCACTTTCTTTATCCGATCACCACGAGGGGCCCAGAGATATCTCTCCTATTATGTTAGGAGGGGCAAATCACATCTCGACCAGTCACATTCCTCCGCATGTTTCATAGCATACCCGAAAGCTACCTTTATAACTACCCAGTTACGGAGTAGCGTTTGGTAACCCCTAAGAGTGCTATTACACATGTAGGAAACTATGATGATCTCAGGTCTAAGGATTATACATCATCATTACTTGAGACCAACTAATGACACAAAGATTCATAACAATCTCAATAGTATCTCAATGATGGGTCTATCCAACACCATGTTCTCTAACATGTGCTCACATTATTGATTCGATATCTCTATATCTATGACCGGTGAAACCAGGTTATCAATCAATACATGTGCTAGTCACATAGTCACTGGTGTTCCGATCAGTGACCTCCGACCAGGGATACATTTAGAATGACATCATATAAGTTAAAGAGTTCCACCAACAAGTCACGTACTTATTGATGTATAACAAATGATTCATTCAAGGAACACGATAACATGTTATCAAAATTATGAACATAATGAAATATCATCATCTCTATGATTGCCTCTAGGGCATATTTCCAACAGTTCTACACCATCAATAATTTTCCTACCCTTGCTGACCTGTTGGGGTTCAATACAAAAGAAGCCAAAGCATGCCCGTGCTGCTTACATGATACCGAGAGTGTGTGACTGAACAACCCGCGTAAAACTGTGTACATGCGTCACCGCAGATTCCTTCCCGCATCACCCATACCGCAAGATAAAGAAACAATTCGATGGAAATAAGGAGGACGATTCACCTCCAAGGGCTTTTAAAGGGAAAGAGGTCTATGATATGGTTAAGAATATCGATGTTGTGCTTGGAAAGAAACGTAAATTGAGGACCCGTCAGAAGAACATCTGGAAGAAGCGATCAATTTTTTGAGACTTATCTTATTTAGAGCACTTAGAAGTTCACCACTACATTGACGTCATGCATGTGGAGAAGAATGTATGTGATAGGTTGATTGGTATCTTACTGAACATTCGTAACAAAAAAAAAGATGGTGTCAACGCACGACGTGACTTGGTTGATATGAACATAAGGACAGAGTTAGCACCGAAAGAGACCAATAAAGGATGACGTACCTTCCCCGACTTGCTACACTCTGTCCAAGACCGAGAGAAAGGAACTGTGCCAGAGCTTACATAATATGAAAGTTTTGTCCGGTTACTCCACCAGTATGAAGAAACTTGTTTCTATGGAAGATTTGAAATTAATTGGTATGAAATCTCATGATTATCATGTGCTAATGACACAAATGCTTCATGTTATGATAATTCTCAAGTCCTATGTACAGAAACGATCTCGGCACGAGTGCAACTTCATCGAAGGTTATGCAATCGAAGAGGTCATTGAGTTCTGAGTCGACTACATGGCTCAGGTGGAACTGATAGGTGTGCCTCTATATCGTCACGAGGGGAGGCTGGAGGGTATCGGGACCATCGGAAGGAAAGCAATAACTCCCGATTTCGACACGTACGCTTGAGCCTATTTCACGGTCATGCAACACATGATCCAAGTATCCCCGTACATCGACGAGCACAAAGACATGCTGCACCAACAGAATCCAGGCTGGTCGGAGGTTTGGATCACGAGAGAGCACAGCCGCCGATTCAACGAATGGTTAAAGGCGCAATTCACTAGGAGTCCATCATCAAGTGATGATATGCTATCATGATTGGCAAAAGGATCAAAATTTACAATTGTGACATGGCAAGAATACAACATAAGTGTGTACATATTTTATACAATAGCTCAGGATAGGAATAGCACAGTCCAAAACAGCGGTGTCTGTATAGATGTGTTTCACGAGCAGTTCAATACAGCTAGGTTGAGCTCCTCCCATGTGTTCATAGAGGAGATTTGGGAGCTCGACTATATATTTTTCAAGATCCCCCTGTTTTGGTATCATTGGGTCAAACTTTCGAGGGTGTGAAGGTCGGCAAGTACATCGTCACTACTGTGGACCTCAAATGTGTGAGATACAAGGATGAACCATTCGTACTCGCTAAGCAAATTATTCAAGTTTTTATATGTAAAGAACTCGACAATAAGAACTACCACGTAGTTCTTCATGGAAAAAAGGATTGTTGGAGTTGATAATATCGTGGATGAGGAAGAGTACAATCAATTTGACGAGTTGCCTCATTTCGGAGAAAGCATCAGGCTTGAGGAAGAACTGAGTGAGGAAGCTAGCTATATACGCTTGATCATCGTGAAGAACTGTATTTTAAAATGAAATAACCAAGTGTAATGAACACCTATTTTAAAAATTATTCCATTGTAATTAAGAAACTCGGCGCATGTAATTAAGGAATTATTCCACTGTAATTGATTCACTAATTAAAAAATTATCCCATCTGTGATTGTATTTACATTCTTGTTTTCAGAGGGTATGACTAGCATTTCCTGAGGCTAGTCGAAAAATAAAATAGTAATTTTTCAGAAATAGAAGGAACCATCACAGGCGGTTTAGTGTAACACATCGTCTGTGATATATGTAGCACAATGATTCCTAATGAAGGAGCTAAAAAAATTTGCCTCTCGCGCACGCGTCCAAAAATTTCCGCGCTGAGCATCACAGATGGTTCCGTAATAGAACTGTCTGTGATACTTATCACACATGGTTCTTAAACATAACTGTCTGGGATATGCTCGCTTATCGCATATGGTCCTGGAATAGAACCGTCTATGATATGCTTACAACCAGGGCGTGGTCGTAGCTTGCCTACGACCATATAGCTTATCACAGACGGTTATATTATAGAACCGTCTATGATAACCGTCTGTGATAAGCTACGACCACCCACCACCTGGTCGTAAGCATATCACGGAAGATTCTTTAATATAACCATCTGTGATATATGATATCGCATACGGTTCTTTTAGAGAATCGTCTGTGATACACATTTATAAATATAGGGCTAGGGTTTGCGTCCTTACTCCTCATAGCTACTCTCCAGGTTTGTGTCATTACTCCTCAGAGCTACTCTGCGACCTCGACGCCACTGCCCTGACCTTGACGAAGCCTCGCTCCCCGACCTCGACTACCTCTTCGTCCACACCTCCCGTCAAGGTACGATCACCGCTTTGGATTGTGCTAGAGGAAGTTTCAAATTGTGCTATTTTGATCGACCCTAAGAAGATATTGCTTTGTTAATCTTGCGAGATAGCAAGTAAACGAGATGGCATCTGCACCGTCTTCCCTGCTGTCATCGACTTCCCTGAATGTTAGGATCTCCGAGGAAAGTGGTACCAAAGCGACATGCCAGAGGAATATCGAAAATGCATGTGGGCCGAATGAGCAGCACGACCGTCAGTCCCTCTAGGGTCCCTCTGCTTCCCCAGAAAGCAGCGGCAGCATTCCGGACAAAATGCGGTATACTTGCAAGGGAACGGGTCCCCATCACCACACAAAAATGGAAGGATATGACGGACGAAGAGAAAGCGCAGCTGTGGACTGAAATTACAATGTCGTTCGAGATCCCACCAGAATTCTTCGAACTCGTGCGACGACATACGTTCCTCACCATGACACGTGCTTGGAAGACCTTCAAGACCAAGCTTGTCACGGAGTACGTGAACAAGGATCAGACGCCCTTCGCGAAGTATAGTTTTGTGTCGTCGGATACATGGGACGCATTTGTGCAGATGAAAATAATGAATGAATTTCAACAGCAAAGTGCTGTGCACAAGACTATCCAGGCACAAAATATTCACCCCCACAGACTCGGCACCGTTGGGTACGCGGGTAAAATCCCGAAATGGATGCGTGAGGACGATCTAGCAATCCAGTCGGAGGTCCCCCTGCCATTTGCCGAGATCACAGACGAGCAAGCCCGAAACTAGTTAAGAGCGAGGGCCAAAGCCACGTCATCGGGCGCCATCTCTTTCACGAACCCGGCAGACGAGGAAGTGTGCCAACGCATGGTAAGATATGTCGAACTTCCTGGTTTTTAATAAGTCCATAACTTCGTAGGGTCTAATATAACATGATGACCTCTTGCAGCAAACACTGAGTACCGAATCATCCCAAGGCTCCTTCGAACCAGTAAGGGAGAAGGATATACTATCCACGGCTGTGAGAAACAAGGAGCACCCGAGTCGCACTCGGGGCCTTGGGGTTTATGCACCTTACAAGCATGGATTCCCATACGATTCCGAGGCGTATATGAGTCAGAAGAGATCCAAGGCAGAGCGCGAAGAAAAGTGGAAAGCTGAGTTTAAAGAACAGATTACTGCACAATTTTAAGCACACATAACAGCATTGTAAGAACAAATGAATCAAATCCTCAACCTACCGCAAGACGCCCCTTTGATTTTGTTAGCCAGTCCCCCTCAACATCGGAGTAGCGTCTTGTCCATGCGTGCACTTCCTAAACTTGGCGACGTCCAATTACCTATCGACCTCATCCATGTAATGTACATTTTCGGAATACTCCAAAGATAGACCTGTAGGACGCTTTAGCTAATTGTGTATCATTTTATAGGTGCCCATGCCCTGTAGGCTCCAAGTGATGGTTGGGTCCATTCATGTTGAGGCTAGGCGGGGGGTGGTGTTTCCATGCTACGAAGAGATAGCGGTGCACGATGCCCAGCTGGCGCAGGGTTACGCCAAGGTCCAGCTGGATATGGTACATGATAATTTGATGTCCATCCCGCTGGAGAAGCGCCTGAACGAAGACATCATAACACTAGGGGATGTCGTGCACACTTTTATCTAGTGGCCCAAGAGGGACATCGCCTTGGACCTTGCAGTGCCGCTTCAGAAGGCCTTCGTATCCCGTACCGTGGAGACGACGCTCGTGGAGATGGCGCCCATCGAGATGGCGCCCGTCAAGATGGCGCCGAAGAAATAGGAAAAGGTTGTCGAGTCATCTTCCAAGAAGATAACTAGCACGCGAGGCGCTAAGGCCAAATCAAAGAAGATTAAGGCACCTCACAAGCCCGGGACGTTCCCCCTTGGAATGTCGTTGGTTTCCCACACAACATTACGCAATATTGGTTTGGCTTGCTAGACTTTGCATGGCGGTATATCGACATCACAAGCGAGGCAAGGAAAGAGCGACATACAGTTCACATCGGCTACAATGAGAACCATTTCTACCACAAGCCGGGCTATTTTGTTATGTGCTTCGAAGACTTATTTGATCTATTCAACCATGATGCCCTCGATGCCTCACTTCTACGATGCTGGACACTATAAGTGTGTACAATCAAGCTCTACATTTACGCAATACCGATAAATGTCATAACCCATTGCTTATGTATAGATGCATGATGCAACAATGTCGGCGATGACGACAACCGGTGGGTTTCCTCGACCCACATTTGATCTCTGAGCAATGCATCCGCGAAGACGCCAACTACGTCGAGAAGTACATAACGAAGGGATTGCATACTCATAGTGACAAGGACTACATACTGGTGCCCTACAACCAGGGGTAAGTGCTTCACTACTTGCTATACAAATTTTATTTATTCTTTATACGCAATACAAACTTAGGTTTAATGACTAAAGCGACATACAAGAGTATGTGGCACCGGGTCCTTCTAGTCATTGTACCAAAGTGGAACAAGGTGTAATATTCTAAAAAATAAATAAATAAATAAATAATAATCTCTTAAGGGCTTGTGCGTAATTAAACAAAAGAGGGTACTTGAAAATAGGATATTTCAGAGTTTTTAAGACCTATAAAATGATCGTGGAGAGAGGGAATTCTAGAAAAAAAAACCCTAGCGGCTGCCTCGGTGTTTTCCTTTTACGGCGCCTTGACCATTTTCGCTAGCCAATTTCCTCGGCTGAGTGCATGCGCGTGCTTGCCTCGGCGCCGAAATCCATCGCCGGGGCCCAGTGCCGCGTGGGCCTTGTCGCCACAGCGTGAATGTCTGCCTTGGCCGGCCGCGCGATCGACTTACGCTTGCGTCGCTAGCTTGTGCACGCCGCTCGCTTTGTGCATGTGCTTCTTTGGCTAGCGTGAAATTCTTTACGTGTGCGTGTGGTTGCTTCTGCATGAAGAATCAAGGGCAAGCAATCAAGAGAACTACTTTACCAGCTGTGGGCAAAAAGCAATCAAGAAGAAGGAAGAAAAATATAGTTAAGTGCGAGGGCCAAAACCACGTCATCGGACGCCATCTCTTTCACAAACTCGGCAGACGAGGAAGTGTGCCAACGCATGGTAAGATATGTCGAACTGCCTGGTTTTTAATAAGTCCATAACTTCGTAGGGTCTAATATAACATGATGGCCTCTTGCAGCATACACTGAGTACCGAATCATCCCAAGGCTCCTTCGAACCAGTCAGGGAGAAGGATATACTATCCACGGCTCTGAGAAAGAAGGAGCACCCGGATCGCACTCGGGGCCTTGGGGTTTATGTACCTTGGAAGCATGGATTCCCATACGACTCCGAGACGTATATGAGTCAGAAGAGATCCAAGGCAGACCGCGAAGAAAAGTGGAAAGCTGAGTTTAAAGAACAGATTACTGCACAATTTTAAGCACACATAACAACATTGCAAGAACAAATGAATCAAATCCTCAACCTATCGCAAGACGCCCCTTTGATTTTGGCAGCCAGTCCCCCTCAACATCGGAGTAGCGTCGTGTCCATGCCTGCACTTCCTGAACTTGGCGACGTCTAATTACCTATCGACCTCATCCATGTAATGTACATTTCCGGAATACTCCAAAGATAGACCTGTAGGACGTCTTAGCTAATTGTGTATCATTTTATAGGTGCCCATGCCCTGTAGGCTCCAAGTGATGGTTGGGTCCATTCATGTTGAGGCTAGGCGGGGGGTGGTGTTTCCATGCTACGAAGAGATAGCGGTGCACGGTGCCCAGCTGGCGCAGGGTTACGCCAAGGTCCAGGTGGATATGGTACATGATAATTTGATGTCCATCCCGCTGGAGAAGCGCCTGAACGAAGACATCAAAACACTAGGGGATGTCGTGCACACTTTTGTCCAGTGGCCCAAGAGGGACATCGCCCTGGACCTTGCAGTGCCGCTTCAGAAGGCCTCCGTATCCCGTACCGTGGAGACGGCGCTCGTGGAGATGGCGCCCGTCGAGATGGCACCGAAGAAATAGGAAAAGGTTGTCGAGTCATCTTCCAAGAAGATAACTAGCACACGAGGCGCTAAGGCCAAATCAAAGAAGATTAAGGCACCTCACAAGCCCGGGACGTTCTCCCTTGGAATGTCGTTGGTTTCCCACACAACATTACGCAATATTGGTTTGGCTTGCTAGACTTTGCATGACTGGTATATGCGGCATACCGACGAGGCAAGGAAAGAACGACATACCGGATTCACTGTCAGCTACAATGAGAACCATTTCTACCACAAGCCGGGCTATTTCGTTGTGTGCTATGAAGACTTATTTGATCTATTCAACCTCGATGCCCTCGATGCCTCACTTCTACGATGCTGGACACTATAA
The DNA here is from genome assembly GCA_036346395.1 of Hsuehochloa calcarea. Classification (NCBI taxonomy): domain Eukaryota; kingdom Viridiplantae; phylum Streptophyta; class Magnoliopsida; order Poales; family Poaceae; genus Hsuehochloa; species Hsuehochloa calcarea. The sequence goes on from CM070597.1 coordinate 39,364,697, forward strand.
GTGTGTACAATCAAGCTCTACATTCACGCAATACCGATAAATATCATAACACATTGCTTATGTATAGATGCATGATGCAACAATGTCGGCGATGACGACAACCGGTGGGTTTCCTCGACCCACATTTGATCTCTGAGCAATGCATCCGTGAAGACGCCAACTACGTTGAGAAGTACATAACGAAGGGATTGCATACTCATAGTGACAAGGACTACATACTGGTGCCCTGCAACCAGGGGTAAGTGCTTCACTACTTGCTATACAAATTTTATTTGTTCTTTATACGCAATACAAACTTAGGTTTAATGACTAAAGCGACATACATGGGTATGTGGCACCGGGTCCTTCTAGTCATTGTACCAAAGTGAAACAAGGTAATATACCTTGATTCTCTAGTCAATAACAAGAATGACTTCACCCTTGTGCAAAAAGTACTCAACATGTATGATCATTTCATCCATACGTAACTCCATTGTAATCTTCGTTCGTTTGAAATGTCCGAGGATAACTTTTTGGAATCACGTAGGTCATTCAATGCCTATGTTGTCGAGGGAGGGACACACAATGAACCAGGCGCCAAACTGTGACACAGGATGTGATTTCTGGTACCTGCTCACACTTCGTAACCTAGCCTCTCGAACTGACTATACCTATATCCTATATCACACTCCTATTTTTGCAGTGCCACCAGCAACTACGCCAAGGCAACATATGTGTATTCTATGTTTGTCATCATATGCTGGAAATCACGAATGCTAAGTCGAAGGATCCAGAGGTCAATATCTTAATAATTGTTTTGTAATTATGAATTTACATACGTATGCTTACTACTTTATTCTTGCTAGCGACAGGGCATGAAAATACCAGAAAGTAGCTTCGATCTGGACTTACTGGTGGAAGTTAGAGGACGGCTCGCCACTTTCATCACGGGAGAGATCATTAAAGAGAGGAGAGTTTCACCTCGGCGACTCTAATTTATTTTAATTCACTTTGAGTTGTAATAAAATCACTTTATAGTTTGATCATTAAAGTGATTTTGTAATTGATTTTGAGTTTGTAAATCACTTTGAGTTATTCTATATCAAATCAATTATGATATATATGTTTTATGCTTGCTTGTTTTTAGAGGGCATGACTAGCATTATCTGAGGCTAGTCGAAAAATTAAAATATATTTAGGTATAGAACGAACTATCACCGACGGTTTTGTGAAATAAATCGTCTGTGAATGGTACTCACAGACAGTTACTACTAACAACCGTCTGTGATTGTATACTAACACCCGTCTGTGATATGTATACAATCACAGATGGCTACCACCAACAACTGTATGTGATATGTCGAATATGACAGACGGCTACTATCAAAAACCGTCTGTGTAGGCCTACTATCATAGACGGTTTTTGGTATAAACCGTCTGTGATAGTAGACCTTCACAGACAATTTTCACACAAAACCGTCTATGATATCCCAAATAGCATAGACGGTTTTGGTGGAAACCGTCTGTGATAGTAGTTCTTCACAGACGGTTTCTACCAAAAACTGTATGTGATATCCACATATCACATACGGTTTTTTGTAGAAACCGTATGTGATATCCACTATCACAGACAGTTTTCACCAAAAACCGTATGTGATATGACTTTTCACAGACGGCTCACAAACCGTCGTTATCGCAGATACATAGATTCAGACGGTTCAAAAACTGTCTGTGATGACGGCTTGGAGCCGTATGTGATGACCTCTCTGTAGTAGTGCCCCGACCTCTCGCCATGCCGTTGTGGCCTCAGATGTGAAACCGCCAGTGACATCTTTACTGGTTGGTCGAGGCAGACACGCTGCGCGAGCGTGTGGCCTCGGAGGTAGCGACATGAAGGCAATGGTTGTGGTGATTGGGCCCAAGAGAAAGCAGAGCAACAATGGAGGGTCTTGAGCTCACGATGTGGAGCTACGGGCTCATGAAGGAGCATGTATTTTTTTGCTCACTCATCTCAATTAAGTGGCTTTATTCCTTCTTGATTTAATCATGTTATTTCATGTGTTTGCTGATCAATTATATATGCACAATTCAAGGACTAGACAGGTAGACTATGCAGGAGAAGATGTACACCTATCTCTTCTGATAAAGGTGTGATCTTTGTTTGAGAATTATTCAAATTATAGCATTGCACGGGTGTATGTTCAATTCCAATTTTTTACTCGGTAGTTGTTGCAGATGCCACAATAACTTGAACTAAAATGCAAGAAAGACAGAGGTCTTGGCCTCCTAGGAAGACGACACGCAATTGTTTGAGATGAGTTCTCATGTGTTTTAGGATTCTAGCAATAATTGTTGGGTCTTGGAAGTGAACTTACTTGAAATTACGGACTGCATCAAATGCTTATGTTTGTTTAATCAAAATTTAGATGTTGGGCACTGTGTGTTGGGTACTTTCTTGGTGAACACTTAGAACATATAATTGATTGTGAACCGAGTATAACAAGTATGCAGAATGAAACTTATTATCCCAAAAGGACTCAGGCATGTCTACCCTTATAGGTAGTTGTTAGCGTTTTATGAGTTGTCTGGTGTTCTAGACAGACCAAGGGTGGTAAATGTCTTTCTAAAATCATTAAGGGTGGTAAATGTTAGTACTGTGTTGGATGGAATGTTAGAGTTAGCTTAACACTTCCCTCAATTGGCCTACAATATGTTGCAATGCTAATTGTCATTGTACTTTCAACCATGCAGCTTTGTTTAGTCTGGTAAATTGTTAGAGCAATAGTGGATTTTAATGATCAAATAGTTTGGATACAGATTTTCTTGCAGTATTTGGGTAAGGCAAGGAGGCTCAATTTGGCCATGTGTGGTGCGACATGAGGACAGTGATGCAAGCTGGATCGGATGTGGTGGATGGGCTGCGGGTGCAAAACGTAGATTGAGCTCGGTGGTGGAGCCGATGACATATAGTAGGCTAAGCACAATAACGGTTAACGATCTTACATACTGATATTATGGTTTTTTTAATCCTTATCCAAGCACAAACTAGTTTTCAGAAATAAACAAGCTAGCATTTGGTGCCAAATTAAGAACTTCGATTGACTTGGCAAACGATCGATCGATACTTCAGTCATAGTCAGAAGCAGCCGTAACAACAAAAAGCAGCCTTAACAACAACACGTATTAATTAAGCAAGAGCAACATGCCATTACAAAGTAGAGCAAGCTTTACATGCACTGCCGCCATATATAGACGAAGAGCGCAGCATTGCATCCAGCCATATCCACCGCGCGCTTCATCACAGAAGCCAGCGGCGGCCATACGTACGTACTCTTCTCACGGCATACATAGCTAGCGACACAGACGTTTGCAAATTCCAAATACACAGCGGATACGTACGTATACGTACTTATAACAAGACACACTTGCATGCATGTCTATATATCATGCATGACGAATTAAGCTGCAGCTTGTACGTAGTACGTGCTTGACTTCCATCGATCATGTCTGGGGCCGGTTGGCTCTGCGACGGCGCAAGTAGTACTCAGCTATCTGGTACGAGAATACGAAACATGCAGTGTGTGTGTGTGTGTGTGTGTGTGTGTGTGTGTGTGAAGAGTAGTTCCGTACGTGCGTACGTTACCTGCTGTTCTTATTGTCGTTGGTGTTGTCGGCGCCGTTGGGGTAGCCGTAGCGGCCGGACTCGATGTTGCCGAGGTCCTCCACGAGGAGGTCGTAGTGGCGCCTCACGTCGTCGGCCGTCTTGCCGCCGCCGACCACGGCCGCCACGCGCTCCCAGCGGTCGGGCGTGTCGCGGTCGTACATGGCCAGCGCGCGCTCGAACCTCTCGTTCTCCGTCGTGCTCCACGCCATCGATCGATGTATATATATATCTGCTATATGCCTCGATCTCTCCCTCCCTCTATCAACAAACAAGACGATCGATGTCGTCTGATTCTTTGACTAGCTTGTCCTTCTTGTGGCAATCGATCTGTGTTGCTTCCAGTGGTGTACACGCTGGGTCGATATTTATAGGGGAGGAAAGGCTTTCATTTGTCGCAACATGGATCTACTAATTAAAGCTGCCGCAAATAGCAGTGGAGCAGTGCTGTGATTAAACTAAGAGGCGATTTGCTAAAGCTATCAAGGAAAGGGGGATGCAAATTGCGCGACGGGAGGTAGACATGCGTTGCCATGAACAGCTAGCGCGAGCGAACGATTGGAGGGCGTTTTATTCGACCAACGTAATTAATGAAGTATATATCAAGGCTTTAGGTGTCAATTATTACATTATTTTAACTGCCTCTCCTAGCCAAGAGAGGATGGCTACACCAACTTCTCTGTAGCCTGTACAACTCAGCCTTAGAAACTTCGTCGTATTTATGCCTACTTTGCCTCTACGCTCTTAAGACTTGGACTAGGGTGTTTAGCCTCACAAACTGTAACATTTTGAGTGTTGTGTCTCCTCAGAATTTCAGCAACTTAATGGTTAGATGACAACAAGTTAGCCAACTGACCCTCAAATGAGATAGAAAAAACTTCAACGGTTTAGTCATCTACATAGTCTGAAACATTTGGAAGGAAAGAAATAAGAGGATTTTCCAAAAAGTGGATTTGACATCGCAGGAGCTCGCTTCCAAGATCAGAGAGGACATCATCCTGTGGGAGCAAGCTTTTATTGTTTAGTTTTTCTTTCGTAGTGAATCTTTGCGGCTCTCAATCGTAATCTTTTGCTGTCTATCCTTTTTTTCTCTCTCTCTTAGGCTTGTTTCCCTTTACCTATTTTTAATGAAATTGGCAGAGCTCTTGCCTTATTACTTAAAAAAAAAACTGCCTCTGGGCATTGTTAATCTGCAGAGTTAAAGTTAAATGGTTGCCAGATCAGCAGGATTGATGCCGTTTCTCGTATATCCTGGGCTAGCGAGCTCTTACTGGCTTCTGTACTGCAACAAGTTCTTTTCATTTCATTTTTTCACCAAGGTTGTCAGGATAAGTACAGTCATTTCTACGTTATTTTTAGGTGTTATGGTAATACACATGGAGATCCTGACAACCATGTTTAGTTCTTCCTATTAAAAACATGACTGTTGTGAGCACTGAAGATACCACTGACTCATGTCTTTTTTTTTTGAAACAAGGACTTATGGAGCCAAAATAGATGATATCATTGTACTACTGTTGTCTCCAATACTCACTTATGCTCATACCAAGGATTGTCTTCTCCTGCTAAAAAAAGGATTATCTTCCCATTTATTGAAACTATATTATGAACTAACATTAGCTAGCACAACCAATTAGATCAGTAGGCACCAAAGGAACGGTAACACTCCGTTTTCGAATAATAAATAGTGTTTACTATTCAACCCCTGTTTTCGATTCGCAATTGCAATTTGCAGTATTTTTGAAAAAATTTCAAACTTCTTTTAGCTCGGACTTGTGTTTCAAATCTTCCCGCGTATTCAAATTCTTTAGCCCCTTTTCGGTTTTGAGGCATCTGCGGTTTTTGAATCCTCTCTCTTCCTCCCCTGGGCTCAGCCCACTACCCTTCCCTGCCCTTGGCCCAACCAGCCCCTCTCCTCCTGGCCCGGCCAGCCCCTTCCCACAGCCCGATCGGCCTCCACTCCCTCCCCTCCTGGCACGGCCCGTGCCTCGGCCCGCTTCTCCTTCCCCTGGCTTTGGCCTGCTCCTTCCACGCCCCAGCTCTGCCCTCTCTCTCCCGAGCCTTCTGTTTCTCCCCCTCTCTCTCAGCACCGCCTCTCTTCTCTCTCTCTCCGTGCAGCGCCCACGCCAGCTCTCGTCACCCTCTGTCACCACCAGCTCCGCCTGCTCCCATCCCCTCTCCTCTGACTGGTCTCTGCCACCACCAGCTCCCGTGGCCGCCATCCCGCGCCCATGCTGCTGCCCCCGAGCCCTCTCTCCGCCCGGTCCCAATGACGCCACGGTGCAGAGCCCCCCTCTACGCCCGGTCCAAGCGACGCCACCCGCGTCAGCTCCTGCTCCCCGTCGCCAGCTGGCATCAGCAGGAACCTCGGAGTTGTCGCCACCTATGCCATCTCCCACCTGCTCCTCTGTGCGCTCAGATGTCCATGCCGAGTCATCTCGAAATCAGCGCCACCGCACATCTCCCCATCGGCTCTCTCCTCCCCCGCCTATAAAACCCCGGAGGAGCCCCCTTCTACCTCCCTACTCCACCCCTTCACTCCCAGGTAAGAGCCCTCAGAGAAATCGGCTGAGCGCCGAAGCTTCTCAATCGGCCGAATCCCCCTTCGCCGCCGATCTCCCCTCCGGCAATCTCCCGGCGCCACCACCCCCGTCACCGTGCGCCACCACCACCCAGCAGCCTTCCCCTCCGACCCCATCACCTCCGAACCACCACAGCTCCAGAACGGCTTCTTCTTCCTCGCTTCTGGCCGCCTCCCTCTCCACCGCCGATCTCTCTCACCCGCTCGTCTCCGGCCGCCATTGTTGACTTGGTGAGTTGCTAGTGCCTCCACCGACACCGTGCTCCCCCAGTTCTCCAGAGTGCAACGCCCAGGCATCCTCGCCAACTCCGGCCGAGCTCCCACCGTCGCCTCCCATGGCTGCGCCGCCGCTCCGGTCAAACTCCGGCGCCGCCGCCACCGCCACTGGGACCGCCTCACCGAGGGGAACCCATCTTGGGTAACCCCCGGCGGCGCCGCCCCTCCCTCCGCCGGCGATGAGCTGCGCCCGATTTTTTCCTCTGCCTCGCGCATTGTCAGACGGGCATGCACTGTAGCGAGTTTTGCCAGAATCACTGTTCCGCTTAAGGGCTAATCTCGTTTAATCAGACGCTAAGCATCACGTGGTCTCACCGATGTGGGCCCAGCTGCACGGTTAAGCACCCAGTTTAACCGAGTTATAGAATCCTCTGACTGACATGTGGGCCCGATTTACTATTTTGTGAACCAGTGAACCCGTGGACCGAGACAGTACGTGATGGCCTTCGGCCCATGCTACAGTACGCGTGGACCGGTGCCCCTGTGCGTTGATGACACGTGTCAGCTCCGAGATTAACCGGCTTTTCTGATTTACCATTCCATTAAAAATTCATTAAAAGCTTCAAAAATCCATAACTTCCTCATTATAGCTCCAAAAATTATGCATCTTTTTCCTAAAATTTTTAAAATCAAGATCTTGCTAATGGCACTAGTCTTGTTTAATTTGGAGTTCATTTGCTTGGTGATTTGTATTTATTTACTCTCTTTTTCTATTGTGTCTTTTCCAGTACGACCATCCGATTAGGGTTCGAGGACGCGGCAGACCTCCATCTCGGACAAGCTCAAGAAGACCTAGACCCTCCTACCTATAACCAAGGTGAGTCAACACTTTGATCATTTTGATCCTACATTTTATGCAAATTATGTTCTTTTAAAATATCAAATTGCATGCTTTAATTTCTATGCAAATGCATGTCAAACACCTTAAGGTAGTTAAATACCTATTTGAGGATTAAATAATAATTATACCATGTCCTTGATAATTGAACTCCAAAAAAACCCTTGTCACTTTAGTAAATATATGGTAACCTACTAGTTATAGGTCGTACTTAAACGCTATGCTAGACTTGTTTAAGTACCGGGTATTACATACCCCAAATCATCATCCTTTAAATCATAACAATTATTTTGGGCAGTCATTGGGAGAATGACTGAATTGGTTGTGATAATTTGATTTATACTTCTCTAAAACTCTAAAAATTTGCTAATACCCATTTGGGCGGATGGTAAGCTGGAGGGTGTATGGATGGGTGCTAATGTAGCCTAGGATATTTTTATGGTGGGTATGTGGTAAGAGCCGCCCAGATGATCTTAAGGACTTAATCATGTGATGGCCTCCAATTGTAAAATAATACAACCACAAGTCTATAATGGTGTCGACCTGGCTAACTAATTGGTGTCCACTGGTATGAGTTGCACCATTGGAGGGACACCCCTTCACCGTGAGCCCACGAGGCTACGGGTTGGGGTATGCGACTTGCGGGACCCTAGGCGTAAGTCGTATGGCGCAAGAGGGGGTATGGGTAAGTGGTTGTCGGATCCTAGCAACCGAGACCCCACTCGGGTGAAACCTTAGCGGGTGTAGCAAATACCGAGGGATGCCTTGTAAAGGCCTTGTGATAATCTCCCCTTGATTCACATGTCAAAGGTAACATGTGTATATATCAAGACGATTATCTCTTGTGGGTAAAGATGTACAATCTCTGCAGAGAATAAAAACTGTTCGAACAACTGTGCCCACGGTCACGGGCGGGCATGAGGAGCTTACAAGAGTTAGTTCTATTTCAAAACCTTTGTGGGGGGATTGAAAAATGTGCGGGGCTCACCTAGCCCTTGATTTGGTTTTACCTGGATATTCTTACCCAGTGTTGGTAATAGGTGGGTATGACCACCATAAAAAAGAAGCATGAGACAGAGTTTCCGACGGAGGAAAACTCTGCTGTTGTTAATTATTGCATAATTAATCTATCTAAAAATACAATTTGGTTAAAAATGCTAAGTGATAGGACTTCCTAATATTTGTATTTATAAATGTTGTTTTACGCAAATAAAAAAACCCGAGTCATCCTTGTTAAAACTGTGCATGTGTATTATTGCATCTGTTGTGTTGGCTCGCGAGCACGGTAGTTGTGATCACCCTCGCTCTTCCCAAACCCTCCAGATGATTTGGACCAGGGAGACTACGCCTATTATGAGGATCCCGAAGCTGATGGACCAGGATGCGATGAAGAGTAGTGTAGCTCTGTAGTATTAGGTCTCGTTTCAGTCTAGTAGACTTGTCGGTGCTTGCGTATAACCAATATTACCCAAACCCTTGGATAATATTAGTCGTACACAAGACACCCCAGTCGCTGCCTGTGGAAAGACGAGCCCCATCCCCTTTTGCTTCCGCTGTAGCCACGAACTTTTGGTGATGTAATATATTTGGCCTGACGGCCCTTCTGTAAAAACCTGACCCAACGTGGTCTATGTTACCGTGACTATCTGTAATATATGTGTTGGTCTTATTTCACGCATGTATGAGATGAACCAGTAATGTACCTGTGAGTGCTAGCACAGTGTTTCACAGAGGATTCGAATTTACGAAATCCGGGTTCAACAGGAACAATCCTTATTACCACCAGTAGATACATCGATCGAAATGGATAGTGTAGAATTTTTCTCTTTTCACGAAAAGAAAAAATCACTTTTCTTAGTTAAGGACTAATTAAAGCAAAAGTTCCAATAAGCTAGATTTGCATTCCGGATCGCTTGCTTATTGAAAAGAAGCTAATTAACCAATCATGTATGATCTCAAAGTTTGGCATGGCCCATGACTCGCACATATAGGTTCCATCAGAAAAAAAAAATTGGGTCAAGTTGTCAACCCGACTTTATGTCCAACACTAATACGCATAGTACTGCACCCAGCTTTAGGCTCGAAGATTACTTGCTTGCTTGGAGATCATGGACAAAAAGCAAATGATAATGAATAATGCATTACTTATATGCAATATCCAGCGCAAGCGCACAACGAGGGACCGGCCTTAGATTCCTCCAACATTATGCACGTTAATAACTTCACAAGTGGATTGTTGTCGCACTGCATTGAGAGGAGATGAATGCAACTTCACCTGAGATAATCACGCACCAGATAGCATATTAGCATCACAGAGTCGGCACTGGATTTGGACATCGTGCATCGTTAGCTGTTAGCCTGCCTGTAGCATGCATGCATCCACGACGAGTGGTGTTTTGACTGCTGCTCGCCATGCGTATGTGTTAAAATTGATTAGTCCCACATGGAGAGTTGAAGGGGAGTTACACCACTTTATAAGGTGGAATGTGGTAGCCCCCTTGTGGAATTGGAGGAGGCCAACACACGCCTGCGCCGCCGCCGAGCCGTGCGTGCGTCGCGTCGCGCTTGATCGTCCGGGTGCGGCGCGTTTTCTTTATCTATTCGAAAATCGAAACGCACCACTCGAACTAATGGCATTAACGAACGTCGGTTACCAGTGAGTTATGGCTACGGTTTGCACTGGTTGATGGCAATCATTTCCTCTGAAGGATTTCACGAGCGAGGACAAATAAGGTTTTTGCCATCTTCATCCGATCGGCGCTTCGGATCCTCTGCTTCATCTGCGCGACTACTACCATGGCGAACGACGATCTCACTAACACTACCGCTGCTTCTGCTCCGTCTACTGGTTCTGGGTATAACAATCTCTTTCTTGTTGTTTGTTTAACTTTATTATCTGTTGTTATCTTGAACACTGAGATAGGAATACCACTTTCTGTTCATCTGGAAATTAGTATGACTATTGTGTTCATGTCTATTTGCTTTATGAAAAAATCTAGAATATTGCCCATAATTTATCTAGTATATTTCTGGATTAAAGTACTTGAAAAATACTTATTTATTCAACAGCCGGTAAGTCTACTGTTTAATAGTCACGCAGATTCAGCTAACCTTTTGGCTGGTGTTGTATTTCAGATTTTCAGTACCACGATTTCAGTAAAACCCCTTCCCAACCAAACACAAATACTCGTCGAAAGCTAGCTAATACATATATATGTATATTTTTTTAGAAAAAATAACATGTATATACTTGATCAGAGAATCGTGACGCATCTTCTCTAGTGGTCAGCAGAAACAAAGAAAGAAGCTCCACGACAATATACAACGATTGGTTAGTTAACTTATGTGAAAAAGAATTCTAGCACTGAAAGAAAGGTGGTAGGCATGCGTTGGAAGCTCCTAGATAGAGAACTAATTCAGAATACATGTACAGGCAATGCAATTGACTGTATTATATCATATATTTTTTACTACTCCACAATGCTAAACTTTTCCTTCAAATTTTGTGGACGCACGCCGAAATATTAGATGCTCCAACTTCTAAGATTTTGGGCATTGCATCATCGTTTACATATGTATTAATTTGATTATTATTTCTACCGTGATACTACGTGCGTACGTGTGTGTTGTGTTGTCGCCTAACGACATGTCATGCATGCCTACAGGCCGGCTACAACATTCAGTAACATTCCAGAAATCCGAACTTTACACATCTAACCTAGTTTATCCGGGCCGAGGGTGTATGTTGCTGAAATAGTACCAGTTTTTATGCATTTCCAACCCATCGATGTTGAAGTCTGCATCCGTCGAACGCTCTCATTGCTCATGTTATACATGGACAATGGAGGACTTCTCTAATGCAACAAACAACAATAAGCATTTGGCCATTTGAACGAAGACGGCTAGTAAGGAAGCTGCAAGAAACAAGATGACTCTCTGAGTTGATCATAACTATGTTTTCTTTCTAAGAGTCCTATCTAGTTCAGAGTTTAAGAATATTGGTTAGTTTTCTATTCTCTAAGAAGTCTTTAGTTTCCCTATGTCCTAGTAATTTCAGTGTAATATCTCTCCCTCTGTACTATAAGCGGATGATATGTATGCAATGTGCTGAACAGTAACTAGGGGCTGCTTGGTTTGCTTTCTGTTGTTGCCAATGCTTGCCTTACCAAAATTGACAGGCATTTGGTTTGCTACCAAACTTTGGCAATATTCATTTCTCCCTTAACTCTCTAGTTCATTTTATAGCCAATCTTTAGTCAAAACATTGGTTGCCAATTTGGTGACCAAATTTTGGCAATGCTAAATTTTAGTAAGGCTTAGTAGTGCAAATTTATCTTTAAACCAAACAGCAAAACAACATGATATCTACTTTGTGAGTCAACTAGGAAGGAGGCGTGAGGGACCTCAGGGTACCAGTACCATTGCCTCTTTCCCTTGGGAGCTTTTCACGTATTCTACGAACAAAATGCACCATATATTCCTCTGCGTAATCATATCGATCGAGCATGGATGCCCTGCATTGAGCCAGCAAAACTTTGCAGGGGAATGGGATTGTCCTTTTGAAAATGCAGGGGAATGAGAAAATGACGACCACTACTTCCCCGGATTGATTCATTTCAATGCTCCAAAGGTACGTTAACGTACCATCGCTGTACCCACACGCCTATATCTTAAACATGTTACTCATACTGCTCTCCAACCAGCCGCGGTTTTAGTGAGCTCCTCCAGTGAGCAACTTTTGCCCCTCTGTTTATTCATGAAACAATGTCCACGGCTCCCTCTGCATTGGAATAGAAGAAGAAAAACCCAATCCGGGAGCACTTCGCTTTGGAATTAAATGGCTGTCATCCTAACGTAAAAAGAGTGTCATTTACTGCCTCACAGTTAAATAATCTGTTAGTGATTAGTACTCCCGCTGTTCTTTTTTGGTTGTTGTTTTGGATATTAACATAGTCTCCAATACACATATTTAACTATTAAAAACCTATTAAAAATGTAATGACATTGAAGAACTTTTGACGACAAGTCTATTAAGTGTTAACACCACTTTAATGTGACAAATCTATTTTTTTATTATGTATAATGGTTGGACAAGTGTTTCATGCACCTTGGTGCCTAGGCACCCAAATTAATACATGTTGATGTGCTTTGAGATTCGTGAAGTTTGACGAGTGTATCTTCACATATCCATATAAAAGTGTATATGAGATATCAAACTCTGAAAAAAAAAATTAATTCATCTTCAGTTTAGCTGGTTTGAGCTAGTTTCATGGTATATAATCACTCTAGCCATATTAAATTCAAAAGTAGTTCAAATTAGTTGAACTAAGTTCAAAACTCACCATAAATATATCAAGGGTGTATAACATTTTATATCCAAACTCCAAAATTTATATCAATTATACACGTGTATCGAACGGTTCATGGCGTGTGTACCTAGCATCCAGGTATCTTATTTAATTTACCTATATTGGTGGTCAAAATTGTAAAATATTAACCGCACAGGTTCTAAGATGGCCGATAATTTTTTAAAATTATTCACTGCACACATTATATCGTTGGTATTTGTCGTGAATCTTGATTCATAAGGGCCATTGATTTATGCAACTAGTACCAATATTAAAAGGTATTTGTTATTTTATAACCAAAGTGAAGCTCCATTGATTGGTGAGTACCTGGACAAAGGAAGCGCACGCACGCTATGCAACATTCCATGACTGGGCATTTCCGAAAAGCCAAAGTCAAAATCATAGCCCAAAGCCTCATCGAAGGCTCGAATCTGAAAAGTCTTTGATCGTAGTTCTTTCACAATTATGCTCTCAGCCATTCCTCACCAAAAGTCCAAAAGCACGCCTAACCTAGGAGAGCAACAAAATTCAAATGACGTCATATATCAATATGCTTTCAAAAACACCTAAACATCTCCAGTTCTAATATAAACCATCGCAAACTGTTACAACGGGTTTCAAATAGAGGGTTCAAACTCTAAGCTTACTGAAACAGCAAGACATTTCACCACGTACATTCCAAAGTTACACGACCTTACAGGCACTATTTCCATTGAAGTAACTAGAGTTTCTCATTTTCTACACTCATGAACTGCCCTATCAACAACATGCTACCTTGCTCCGTGCTCAGCACTTATTTTAACCATGTAACTTTTTGAATTTGTCCAATTGTCCCATTTGGCTATCACTACATGAATGACATGCCACACCCACAGGTACACCATAGAAAAAGATTACGGAATTTATCAACAAGAGTATCAGTTAATTTGTATGGATGATACAGCGGTTGACACCTCCCTTGTTCTTGGGTCACCAGCTTCCAATGAAACACCCCGAGGGTCCTCTCGAACAAGAAGTGGGAGAACACCAACCGAGCTCCAAGCATTCGCTACAGCATCACTTGCTTCACCCAAGATCACTGAGAAAACTGCATCAAAGCCACCAGCTCCAGGAACTCCAGCTAGTAGAACACCTTCCATATTCATAGTGGCATCCAGAAGTTAAGTTTGCGATTCTGGTTCAATCTGCAAAGTTGGGACATTGAGGGCAAACAAGACTGCTTAAGTATATTGTGAACATCATCTACAATTTTATGACTATAACTAAGCAATTCATGTAGATATCACTATGCCAATCACCATGCAGAGGAAACTTCTTTGGACATACTATACTATAATAGTAATAATTTCATAAAGTGAGTCTTACTGGAACAACGGCTGCTACGCCCTTCTCTCACATATGAAGCCTCATTTCAAGGAAAGCATCTCTTGCAGCTAATAATGATTTAACAATCAATTCTTGATGCTGATTAGTAGCCACCTCTGTCCACTCATCACAAAGGAAAAAAAAAGGTTTTAGCACAGATCACAAAATATTGTTTCTCTCTTCCTTTCCACAGATGCACACGGTGATAGTTAAGAACTACTGGCATGAAATAGATAAAGGTAAGGATTTCAGAATCATGCAACAGAGGCTGATTTTTTTTAAAAAAAGGGTGGTGCAAGCTCTGGTCCATAAAAAAAACACCACCTTTTCACCTTTTTTTTTTGCACAACTGATGCAATCTTTATTTTTTTGGACATGATCCTTGCCATCAGTTGACAACCATTTTGTTATGGTGATTTGATTTATCTACCATTGCTTTTTCCTTGATCATTGATCTATTACATTGAACAGACGTTGGTTGTCTTTCAGAAAATTGACAACATAATCTAACAAATATATATGTAAAATATGTAATACAGTTCTCTAGTAAAACTAATGAGAAGTTACCAAGTAGTTACCTTCCCGCACGTGAGATGACTACATGACCACATTGCAGATTCATAGACCTCCCTATGATCTTCAGCAAGTTTGTTTAAGTTTCTCAGTTGGTTCTCCAGCACTGAATTTGCAATTGCCAACTTACTCCATGTATCTTTGGATTTCTGAGGGTCAGACTTCTGCCACTGTTTCACAGATCCAACCATTGATGGAGTAGATGACCCTCCAGTTCCAGGCTCCCCTAGAAGCTAATAAGAAATTCCAACAGTATGTTAGAATTATTGAACTTGTCCTCACCAATCAACAGATACACATAATATCAAATAAGATGGCTAAAAAAATATTAGATAGGTTGTTTGGTTCATGTTCTCGCAAAATTTTGCATGGTCTCTGCTGTGCCTTTTGAATAGGAAGGTGTTTTTTTAGTGTCCTTACAATTTTGCCTCACCTAAAAATTATCTTGTGCAAGCCACCAAAATTTTGAGCCTTGTGCCCTCCATGCCTAGATAGGCTAAAACATGAAATCAAGCGAAAAAAATAATTTAACAAATTTGAAGGGCAAAATTTTTTAAGGGAAGGCAAAGCTCCAGACTAAGGTGAAGTGAAGGTTTGCCTAGTGATGGTGAGAACATGAACAAACAGACCCACTATTCTATGATTTTCATATCTGCAAGGTGTTATAACAGTATTTTTCACCATTCTATGAATATTAGTATGTTAATTTCTTACAAAGAGAGACAAGCATGCTTTGTGGTGGTCATGCTTATAACAGTATTTTTCACATGCTGTCTATATCAGCATCAGCCATGGGCAAAGGGTTAAATGGTTAATAAGCATACAGTGCAAGTAACCACTAATCAAACTGTAAATCCTATATCTTCGGTAGCAGATTACTGTTCAGGTGAGTGGTGACAACCAGTAAAATGATTTAATAGCCAGTTAGGAAAACCTGGTCATCAATCATGAGACTTAGCCACTTACAAGGGACATCAGAGGAGGCAAAGAAAATCGAGTCTTCTCATGATCCCACCCAGGGATTGAAATATCGCTACCGGATGAAATCCGGGCGAAGCGATAACGGTAACCGGCGGTTACCGGCGATTCTGGAAATTTCAAAAAAAACCGGGCTGAATTCAAATTTTGAATTTTTGAACTCCAAATTTTACCGCGATAATCGGACCCATAATCGCGAGAACCGTCGAAATCGGGAAAAACCGGAAAAACCGGAATTTGGGGAAAATGGTAATTATGAAATTTAAATTTAGAATAATGCAAATATTAATGGGAAAATGTTTCAAGATGTACATAAAAAGTCATCCTTGGTTGCTTCACTCTCGAGCGATCCTCTCGTCCAAGTATTCTAAAGCATGTAACACAATAAAAAACATAAGCTAATGATAATGAACGATAGCTTGACTAGCATACAAAAAACAATAATGAGAAGTAATTCATACCAATACATTGTCGAGAAACGCGAAGGTTGTGCAATGTAGTCGTTGTTATCATAGAGTATAAGTCCTTCAAATTGTGCTAGGTGAGCCTTGTATTGATCCCAAGTGTGTGTTTCGTGTGCATATTGTAACCAATGATTGTAAAGTTGTTGGTAATATGTGGGTTCGACCCACTGGTAAACGTTTCTGGCATTGGTATTGAAGGACACAAGGCCGTAATGGAAACTAGGATCAGAAGAGACGTCCGACAAATGAGAATCATCTCCAGAAGGCAATAGATTGACATCTCGACGTCCATAAGTCCGAGTGGATCTTGAGCTAGCATGCGATTCATAGGAAGAAGAGTCATGTGGCTGAGATTGATCTTTTTGGCGACCCTTACCCCTCGTGTAGGTCTTATGAAATTGTTTTGAAGCATGACAACCATGGTCTTCATCCTGAGTAGCATGCGTGAAGTTTTGCTCGCATGTGAATTCCAATGGTTGGTCTTGCCCTGCATCATGAGCAGTCCCACCATCAGCACCATCATCGGACGACGGAGAGCTACTATCACCAGACTCTTGGTACTGGACTTCATCAGATGGCGGACTTTCTGTTTCTTCGTCGCTTGCCACAATATCCTCCTCAATGGCCTTTTTCTTCTTCCTGTCAGGCACTTGTTTCCCTGTTTGTGTAAGTGAGGCAAAGTCTTCAGCCAATTTTTCAGTTGGTTGGCTACAATATTTCCTTTTCCCAAGATGACTCTTGCCAATATTTTTCTTTGCCCACTGCTTCAATGGTTCATCATCTAGTGCTTTATTCAATTCCTTTCGGGGGATAGCATCAACTACAACTTTAGATGGCATGGGGGGCTCACCTTCCTCGTCTAGTAGGGGCTCTGATTGTATCATGGAGCTATCAAGCCACTCGTGGATTGGGTTCTCTCTGTCGTACAGAGTGGCATTGATTAGATCGCCAAAAGGATCTACATCCCTATCTTCATTTCTAGTCTCATGCTCTTGCAAGCGGAGCCTCAGATTGTAGTGGACATACACGAGTTTATGTAGTTTCTTGTATCCAAGACGGTTCCTCAATTGTGTATGTACCAATGCAAATGTGCTCCAATTTCGTTCACATCCACTGGGACGAAACACATTGCGAGACAATCCGCAAGGCATATTTTGTTAATGTCGGTGTCTGCGCTCCAAACGTCATCCACCATGTAGCTATAAGTAACATAAAATTTGTGTTAAACTAATAGTGATTGGTCATTTTCCATGTATATGTATGTTAATAACAACCTACCTGCAGAATGCCGCTTAGCACTCATGTGAGCCTCATTGGAAGCAAATAAACCTCGTCGATTACGGTATTGTTCTAGCTCGCCTAGAGCCTGCACTGCGTCCTCGGGTGTATCGGCTAGTCTTTGAATCGCCATTGTCAGGGAAGCGACGAGGGCTGGATTCTTCCCCACATTATAGAAGCGGGTCTGCGGGTTCAAAGAACGATCTTTGTGCAAACAAACACACTTAGAGAGTTAGAAAAAAAATACAACAAATATGTGATATTTATTTGGATTTAGGAAACTATGAACTTGCCTGGAACTATGTACGTGCGGTCCTTCATCATTGCAATTCTCCTATTAACAATCTTTATGACACGACAATAAGTGGCATCATCTTCTTTTATCGTCTTGAAGTTCGAAATTGAGTTCGTACGTCTTTTCAACCATTCCTGCCACTGTTGCGAGTTTCTGTTGGTCGACATATCTGAGTAGTCGGTAAATTGGTTCTACCAATTTTATGACCCAATCCATACTGGACCACCATTGTCTACTTGTGAAGCAGGAATACATATATTCTCCTTCCTCGGTCGTGCTCAAATGGTTGGAGCTCCATACATCTGACACCATCCACTTCGTGAACTTTGCTTTTCTATCCCTAAAACTTTTCAAGAAAATGAATGTGGTTCCAAACCTTGTGGCGTTTGGACGAACTATCTCCCCTCCAATTTGTTGGCGCATTTCATTATGGAGGCGACTGTGGTTGTATAGGAACCGACAAATCCTCTTAGCCGCCTTGACAACTGCATCAACCTCCTCGAATCGACCAATATCCTTCAACATGAGGTTGACGGTGTGCGCACGCACATGGTCGCCAGACTAAAGTTGGGTACTCTTCAATTACCAGTTGGCATGCTTTCTTATAGTTCGCACCATTGTCAGTCACAATCTGCATGACATGTTTAACTCCAACTTCTTCCACAACTCTACGAATCTCACGGTACAAAAAGTCAGCATTTTGTATGTCACCAGTTGCATTCACTGACTTATGGAAAAACATTCTTCCATTGCAGTACAACATAAAGTTAATGATACTCATTTGTGTAGGCCCACCCAAGAATCACACATAATAGAGACCCCATATATATCCCGTCTTCTTTGAACTGTGATACGTACTCCTTGACCTCTTGTTCGTTGGCATCAAGATATGTCCCATCGATTTCATGCCCTCTTGGTGACGGAACCCCTTGGCCAAGTTCTTGTGTCTCTTTGATGGCGGCACGAAAATAAGGACACTCAGCCTTAACTCCAAAGAATGTCATTACTATGGAACCACTTTGACCAAATTTTCCCAAGTTTTGACTTTGCTTCTCCGCCAAGTGTTGTATCAATGCGGGTTGGGCGGGTGCCCGATGCGCAAAATATCGGGATCAACTCTCATGGATCGTGACACGCCAAACATCCTTGAAAAAGCATTGCTTCTGTACCACTACCTCTCGCCACTTCCACTTCCCTTTCCACTCCCACTTCCCGCACCACTTCCACTACCACCACCATGTTCAAACGTCGCACCTCGGCTCTAGCTCTTTGTTGCATCCGATGTAACTCTATCGACTCCGACGAGCCCATTCCATTTGCATTTCCTCGTTATCATCAAATGCATCTTCATATGATGGACCACGAGCTCTGTGCTCTCTTGCGGCTTCCTCCATTCGCGATCGTTCATCTTGAAGAGATTTCTTTCTTGCCTTCGCTTCTTCAAGACTTGCCAAGATGAGCCTTCTGGACTTCCACGAACCCCATTGCAAGCAACAACATCTCCGTGTCTCCCAAGAAGATGTTGTTTTAGGCGTGACACCTCACTTTGATTTTGTTAGATTGCAATATCCGCACTTCCAACCAAAGACCTCCTAGTCTTTCTCCATGGTCCCAAACATTGATGGATTTAGAAGTCATCACCTACAATAATCCGACATGTGATGAAAATTGTTAGTCATGGATCATATTGACAAGTGATTTCATCTTCCGTATATGGATATATGCTATGCAGTTCTTGAAGGCATATATGTTGTTTTGTGAATGGATAGCATTCGTAGTCTTGCATACACCGATACACAACATGCATGGACTTACACATTGATTCACAATTTCACACAACATGCAATGATAGCATTATGTGGTCTTGCATACACTGATACGCACAGCATGCTATAGCCTTTCACATGACCACTAGTAATCCAAATGTGCAACCCTCCACAAATGCTAACCACTAGTAATCCAAATGTGCAACCCTCCACAAATGCATTCAAGATGGTTTTCTACACTACAATCTCTACTTAGTCCTTACTCCCTACAAACAATGAACTCAAAAACTCGACAAGTAGAAAAACTTTCGGACCTGCTTTGCTTGTGCTTGTCTTTCTTCTCCTGCTTCCTTGTGCTTGCCCTTGTGCTTGCTTGTGATGGGCTGACTTAGTGCTTGCTTGAGCTAATGGAGAATGAGAGGAAGAGATGCTACTGGAAATGGAGAATGAGAGGGAGGGAAGAGGCCAAGAGGGAGGCAATAAGTGAGCAAATAAACAAATGGTAGTGGGTGGGGTCAATTACTAGCAATAAGTGAGCAAAAGGGGATGAGGGGGCTGCTGCCCACATAGGAGAAAGCAGCAGAATCAAAAGGAGCCAAAAAAAAATTTTCGGCCGGTTTTTCCGATCCCGCTCGGGACCGGTAAACCGGTAACCGGCCGGTAACCGGCGGTTACCGGCCGGTTTTTTTATCTATGATCCCACCTCCGTGTAATAATATCTGCTACTACATCTGGCAAGCAACTCCCACCTGTAACCTGTAAATATCAGCACACCACATACGGCAAGATTTCTACTGATAAAGTTGGACAACCATCTGGTACTGGATGACTGGGAAATTTTTACCTGAGCCGAGGAAAGTATTTGTGGAGAAAACCTTGTGTAGCGCCGACTCCCATAGACAGCAGCACTAACATCAAAACAACCGCCAATTTTCCCTTGTGCTATACAATGTGCACTTTGAGCAATTGCATGGACCAAATCAAGATCTCGTCCAGTTGCACTATCACGGGAAGATTGTTCCAAAGACAAAAGATTAACAGCTCCAAGATAGTGAAGAAGAGCTGCAACAACTGATGTGGTCATGGCAGCTGATGACCCAAGTCCAGTTTTGGCTACTTCAGGTTTGCATTTTTCTCCAGTCATTGTTCCATTAGCAACTTCTGAGTTAAACATAATTGAACAGAATGGAGGCAAGGAAAGCAATACCTCTGGAGTTAAAGGGAGACCATGTGCTTGAATCTGAAGAAACAATGGAAATCCACAAGCTAATTATTTACCAAGGACACGATGCTTTCAGGATGAGTTATAGTTGTAAGGCATACATAGGTCAAACATGGGAACTCGATAAAATTTATTCTAGATATTTAGTGTGCAGAGAAAGTAAATTTGTAATTTATAAAAACATGCAAGGAAAGAGCAACTTCTGAATGTTCTAGATCGTCATCTCAATCCATCCATTATTCCATTTTGATGTTTTTACAGTGGTTCCTGTTCCTCCACAAGTTCATCTAACCTAGGAGAGCAACAAAATTCAAATGACGTCATATATCAATATGCTTTCAAAAACACCTAAACATCTCCAGTTCTAATATAAACCATGGCAAACTGTTACAACGGGTTTCAAATAGAGGGTTCAAACTCTAAGCTTACTGAAACAGCAAGACATTTCACCACGTACATTCCAAAGTTACACGACCTTACAGGCACTGTTTCCATTGAAGTAACTAGAGTTTCTCATTTTCTGCACTCATGAACTGCCCTATCAACAACATGCTACCTTGCTCCGTGCTCAGCACTTATTTTAATCATGTAACTTTTTGAATTTGTCCAATTGTCCCATTTGGCTATCACTACATGAATGACATGCCACACCCACAGGTACACCATAGAAAAAGATTACGGAATTTATCAACAAGAGTATTCAGTTAATTTGTATGGATGATACAGCGGTTGACACCTCCCTTGTTCTTGGGTCACCAGCTTCCAATGAAACACCCCGAGGGTCTTCTCGAACAAGAAGTGGGAGAACACCAACCGAGCTCCAAGCATTCGCTACAGCATCACTTGCTTCACCCAAGATCACTGAGAAAACTGCATCAAAGCCACCAGCTCCAGGAACTCCAGCTAGTAGAACACCTTCCATATTCATAGTGGCATCCAGAAGTTAAGTTTGCGATTCTGGTTCAATCTGCAAAGTTGGGACATTGAGGGCAAACAAGACTGCTTAAGTATATTGTGAACATCATCTACAATTTTATGACTATAACTAAGCAATTCATGTAGATATCACTATGCCAATCACCATGCAGAAGAAGCTTCTTTGGACATACTATACTATAATAGTAATAATTTCATAAAGTGAGTCTTACTGGAACAACGGCTGCTACGCCCTTCTCTCACATATGAAGCCTCATTTCAAGGAAAGCATCTCTTGCAGCTAATAATGATTTAACAATCAATTCTTGATGCTGATTAGTAGCCACCTCTGTCCACTCATCACAAAGGAAAAAAAAAGGTTTTAGCATAGATCACAAAATATTGTTTCTCTCTTCCTTTCCACAGATGCACACGGTGATAGTTAAGAACTACTAGCATGAAATAGATAAAGGTAAGGATTTCAGAATCATGCAACAGAGGCTGATTAAAAAAAAAATGGGTGGTGCAAGCTCTGGTCCATAAAAAAAAACACCACCTTTTCACAATTTTTTTTTTTTTGCACAACTGATGCAATCTTTATTTTTTTGGACATGATCCTTGCCGTGCCTAATCAGTTGACAACCATTTTGTTATGGTGATTTGATTTATCCTACCATTGCTTTTTCCTTGATCATTGATCTATTACATTGAACAGACGTTGGTTGTCTTTCAGAAAATTGACAACATAATCTAACAAATATATATGTAAAATATGTAATACAGTTCTCTAGTAAAACTAATGAGAAGTTACCAAGTAGTTACCTTCCCGCACGTGAGATGACTACATGACCACATTGCAGATTCATAGACCTCCTTATGATCTTCAGCAAGTTTGTTTAAGTTTCTCAGTTGGTTCTCCAGCACTGAATTGGCAATTGCCAACTTACTCCATGTATCTTTGGATTTCTGAGGGTCAGACTTCTGCCACTGTTTCACAGATCCAACCATTGATGGAGTAGATGACCCTCCAGTACCAGGCTCCCCTAGAAGCTAATAAGAAATTCCAACAGTATGTTAGAATTATTGAACTTGTCCTCACCAATCAACAGATACACATAATATCAAATAAGACTGCTAAAAAAATATTAGATAGGTTGTTTGGTTCATGTTCTCGCAAAATTTTGCATGGTCTCTGCTGTGCCTTTTGAATAGGAAGGTGTTTTTTTAGTGTCCTTACAATTTTGCCTCACCTAAAAATTATCTTGTGCAAGCCACCAAAATTTTGAGACTTGTGCCCTGCATGCCTAGATAGGCTAAAACATGAAATCAAGCGAAAAAAATAATTTAACAAATTTGAAGGGCAAAATTTTTTAAGGGAAGGCAAAGCTCCAGACTAAGGTGAAGTGAAGGTTTGCCTAGTGATGGTGAGAACATGAACAAACAGACCCACTATTCTATGATTTTCATATCTGCAAGGTGTTATAACAGTATTTTTCACCATTCTATGAATATTAGTATGTTAATTTCTTACAAAGAGAGACAAGCATGCTTTGTGGTGGTCATGCTTATAACAGTATTTTTCACATGCTGTCTATATCAGCATCAGCCATGGGCAAAGGGTTAAATGGTTAATAAGCATAGAGTGCAAGTAACCACTAATCAAACTGTAAATCCTATATCTTCGGTAGCAGATTACTGTTCAGGTGAGTGGTGACAACCAGTAAAATGATTTAATAGCTAGTTAGAAAAACCTGGTCATTAATCATGAGACTTAGCCACTTACAAGGGACATCAGAGGAGGCAAAGAAAATCGAGTCTTCTCATGATCCCACCTCCGTGTAATAATATCTGCTACTACATCTGGCAAGCAACTCCCGTAAATATCAGCACACCACATACGGCAAGATTTCTACTGATAAAGTTGGACAACCATCTGGTACTGGATGACTGGGAAATTTTTACCTGAGCCGAGGAAAGTATTTGTGGAGAAAACCTTGTGTAGCGCTGACTCCCATAGACAGCAGCACTAACATCAAAACAACTGCCAATTTTCCCTTGTGCTATACAATGTGCACTTTGAGCAATTGCATGGACCAAATCAAGATCTCGCCCAGTTGCACTATCACGGGAAGATTGTTCCAAAGACAAAAGATTAACAGCTCCAAGATAGTGAAGAAGAGCTGCAACAACTGATGTGGTCATGGCAGCTGATGACCCAAGTCCAGTTTTGGCTACTTCAGGTTTGCATTTTTCTCCAGTCATTGTTCCATTAGCAACTTCTGAGTTAAACATAATTGAACAGAATGGAGGCAAGGAAAGCAATACCTCTGGAGTTAAAGGGAGACCGTGTGCTTGAATCTGAAGAAACAATGGAAATCCACAAGCTAATTATTTACCAAGGACACGATGCTTTCAGGATGAGTTATAGTTGTAAGGCATACATAGGTCAAACATGGGAACTCGATATAATTTATTCTAGATATTTAGTGTGCAGAGAAAGTAAATTTGTAATTTATAAAAACATGCAAGGAAAGAGCAACTTCTGAATGTTCTAGATCGTCATCTCAATCCATCCATTATTCCATTTTGATGTTTTTACAGTGGTTCCCGTTCCTCCACAAGTTTATTGAATCTTTACTTCTTTACACAATAAAGATCAGAAAGTATCACAAATACATAAAGCATAAAAGGAAAAACATTTCTAACATTATAAACAGTAGAAGAGAAATAATACATCTTCTAAAAAGAGAAAGAACTTTATACACATCCTATGTCATATATGAGCACGTTATATCTAATTTGACTTTTGCGTATGGTTTCCTCTTTGGCAGAAAGAATCCCACTTTGAAATTGTGGTTATGTTGAAAGTGTTAGGAATAGTAACTTGTATTCTCGGGGGCCAATGGGCCAGTATATATAAACAAATACAGGAGGTAAATATGCAAATGACCCCTCATAGCAATGGGGAATAACACAACTATATATATATATATATCTAGCACCCCCCTCAAACTCATGGTGGATCAACAACACTGAGTTTGGAGAGGTAGAAGCTGTGTTGTGCTCAAGTCTGGGCCTTCGTGAAGAAATCCGCTATCCAAGCTCTAAGGCACATAATCAAGAGCAATCACCGATCATGCACACAAAACCTCATGAAGGAAGCATCAACACCAATATGCTTGGTAGCTCATACTTCACAGGTCACGGCACACCGATGAGCACTGTGATCGTTCGACAAGAGGAGTTTGCAGTGTAGATGACAAACACCAAAAATCTCAAGTAACCATCGAGCTGTGTAATCTCTCACAGTTAAGAGAGCCATAGCTCAGATCACTTCCTCTCGCGACTCGAACGTGATATCGCGATTGCTTTCTTCGTCTTCCAGGCAATTAGAGAACCACAAAGAAAAACACAGTAAGCAGAGATAGACTGGCGATCAGATGGATCGCTAGCCCAAGTAGCATCCGAATAAGCCTAAAGCTATAACGAGCTGGAGTGTGGAAAGAAGAGATGGCGAGAGATAGTCCCACGAAGGTATCGCAGAACTCGAAGAAGGTGGTTGTAGTGGACCTGAGTGGGAGCAGAGACAAACTGACTCAGAATGTGGACTGGATAAGTGATATCCGGACGAGTAACAGCAAGGTAGACAAGACTCCCAACAAGATGACGATAGCGAGTCGGATCAGAAAGAGGCTCGCCATCAGAGGGCCGGAGATGAACGTGGAGCTCCATGGGTGTCTCAACAGTACGTTGTTCAGTGAGAGAAGCGCGATCAAGAAGATCCTAAATATACTTCTCTTGGGACATAAAGAAACCATATGGAGTGGAAGTAACCTCAATCCCAAGGAAGTAACGAATAGGACCAAGATCCGACATAAGGAACTCGCCACTGCACGAGCCTTGACAAAGGCAATGTACTCAGGATCATCTCCGGTGATGATAATATCATCAACATATAGAAGAAGAAGAGTCCGACCATGAGACGAAGTGTGGACAAACAGAGCAGGATCATGATCACTAGCTGAGAAGCCAGCCGTAGTGACCACAGAGGAGAAGCGCTAAACCAAGCACGAGGGCTTGTTTAAGGCCATGGAGATGACGAAGGACGCATGCACCATGCCCCTCGTGAACGGAATACCGTGTGGCGGATGCATGTAGACCTCACGCGAACTCGCCATTAAGAAAGACATTCTTGACATCAAGTCGAGAAATGCACCAATGTATGCAACATGCACGCCACCGAAAGAAGAGTGCGAAAAGTGGTCATATGGACCACAGAGCAAAGTCTCGTCAGTAGTCACGACCATGTTTCCGCATTGAAGCCACGAGGCAACAAGACGCGCTTTTTATAAGGCTCAAGAGAGCCATCGAGCGATCCTGAATCTTATAGACCCACTTACACTTGATGGAGAGTGAGATAGACAAGGAACAAGATCCCAAGTACCAGACGCCGAGTAGCAATCTTCGGCCAGAGGCACGCCACTCGGAGAGTGACACATCCCGTAGGGAGAGGCTCATGGGTAGTGCACCAGCAAAAACCAAAACGGCGGAGGTGAATCGATCGACGATCGCAGACCGTGACGAGGAGATGATGACCCATCGTGGAAGATGGAGCATCAGAGAAGATGAAATATCGGGAAGATGGCTCACATGGAAGATCCTCAATACGTAGGTCGCAGTTGTAAAAGAGAGTGGGAGGAGCCCGAGGAGGCAGCAGGGACGGCAAGCTACAAAGAACAGCGAGAGTTCCCAGGAGGTATATGTGGAGACTTGAGTGGGATTTGGAAGTGGACGAGGGCAAGATGTAGGATGGGTGTATCTCGAAAAGTCAAAAGACAGAGACTCACAGTAGGAAACCAAGGAGATGCGGGACAGTGGGTAGAAGGGACGAGACTCGTCAAAAGTCACATCCCGAGAAATCCGATCCGTCGACCAACAGTGGTCCAAGCAAAGACCGATAGCCCTTGTGCTCGCATCAGTGATCCCATAAAAACACACTCAATCAAGATCGAAAGGCATTTGGTGCGCTCTCGAAAGCAAGGAGAACGTTGGTAAATGCAAACCAAACATACGGAAGGCGGACTAGTCCGAGAAAGATCACAGAGACGCCAACCAGATCTCACCCAAGAGCGTAAGATGGTTGAATGTTTGACGAGATAGGTGGCAAAGTGGAAACGGCCCTACCAAAAGGGTGGAATAGAGGCGACAATCATCGTGGTATGAGCCGCTCTCATAGGAGGTGACGATGCTTGCGCCTCGGATACACCATTTTGAGCATGAGCACCAGGACAAGAGAATCGAGCGAGGGTGCCCGCTCGATAAGAAAAGCTAAGCAGTAACGAGAGAGGTACTCGCCAGCAGAGTCAGCACGAAAGACACGAATAGGAGTGGAAAATTGTGTGCGAACCATAGTAGCAAATTGTTTGTAGATAAACAAGGCTCTCACTACGAAGACATAAAATATATCCAAGTGCGTGCAAAGAAGTCATCTATAAAAATGATATATATCGATGGCCCTCTTTCGAAGGAAGGAGCCGGACCCTAAACATCCAATGAATAAGATCAAATGGTCGATGAGACACAGACTCACTATGAGAATAGGGTGAATCTGCTTCCCTAACTTATACCACGACAATCTAAAGACACGTCTCCCGAGATGCACCCGAAGACCACGACGGACTAAGATGATAAATGAGATCCACACAGATGACCAAGACGGTGATGCCACCGCTGGAAAGAGTGGTAGACGGTGGCAAGCGAAAGACCGCGGTGACGGTGGCGCAGAAGGAAGGTGAAGCGGTCAAGCTCCCAGAGACATCTGAGTCAAGGCGCCAGGGCCGAACAAACAGAGCCCGTGTGGCGGTCCACACAACAAAGAGTCGAGTCAAGAATGACCCGACAACCAAGGTCGATGAATGTCGGTGAGAAAGAAGCTACATGGTTAGGCGAGGAACATGAGCAATGAAGGAACATGAAAGGATGAGTTGCTAAGAGGTCCTCGACTGAGAGGCGAAAGAGAGGTACCATCGTGAGAAGAACATTGACAAGGGAATCAAGAGGTGTAATGAAAGACAAGGTGGAAGAATCGAAGTCATGTGAAATGATACTCTGAATCAAGAATCCATGGGAGGTACTGACTGTAGGAGGTGGTTTCTCATTGCGAAAAGTCGATGCGCGAGAACTCGCCGAGGAGAACACGCGGCAAGCAAAGGCCAAAGTCCGGCTATCTCCTACTCACCGAGAGAAAATGTTGAAGACGTCGATGTAGAAGCAGGTGCGCGTTCTAGGAGAAGAACGACGTGAAAGATGCCACGCTCTTATAGCACTGACTCAATATCGACCTTGTTGCGTGAGAAGCCGAGACGGCCACCGCCAGATGGAGGTGGCCACCACCACCGTGGTAGCCGCGAGGCAAGTAATCGGGCGCGTGGAGCACGATAGCAAAGACGAAGCAACGAGAGGAGTGGCATCGCATCAAAGACCACTCAGCGAGTCTCCTCCGCACGTATCTCGTAAGGGCCTCCGAAGAGTGACACGAGGGTGGCGGGAAGTCGGGCGTCCGAACTCGTGACGAAGGCGCAGTAAGGAACTCATAGATACGTTGAAACTCTGGTCAAGACGCACAACCAGCAAAGACGGCAGAGCGATGAACGAAGCGGTAAAGAGAGTCCATGACGCTGCACAATGTAACTCGAGCATAGAAGGCGCCAATAGTAGCATCACCCGCTAAAGATGAGTGCTCCTAGCGAACCACCGGCTGTGAGAGGCATCCGGAGGGTTCGTGAGCCCCCGAAGGTGAGTCCACATCCGATACCGGAAGGAAGGCCCACAACCTCGTAAGAGAACTAAGGTCCCACACGGCGATGAAGACAAGAAGACTCGGAAGGCCGTCGTCGCACCACCTGAGTGTAGACGATCCCACGATCCATGTAGGAATCCGAGCCTCTTGATAGGCGAGGCAACCTTCATCGGCAAGGTCGCGACTTTGTCGGCCGTCGGGCAAAGACAACAGACGAGGCTCCTTCGGGAGTAGGGCGGGCGCGATGACATCGCCAAAGAAGACGCCTAGAGACGAAGTCCACGCATGTGGATGCGCATGTGAGACACGGTGTAATTAACACCATCGAAAATCACCGGCAATGAGGGAGGGAACGCCTATTGGTAGGCGGCGCAACGGGCGCGGCGACCAAGGCAACGGTCTAATAGGCTACCGACAACGCAATGGTTAGAACGATGTTTTTTTCGGGTCTTTTCCTTTACGCACAATCGACCGCCGTTTATAGCCGCCACCGGCCATTTAACCGACGCCATAATGGGGATTTAGGTTTCCGCCGCAGCGGCGGCGGCGCGATCGGCACGACGGGGCTTAAGCCTACCGGTGGCGCCCTGGGAAGAGGAGGAGGCGTGGCGGACCGAGTGGCGTGAAGGGGTGGGCGGCGTCGGCAGAAGGCGACGTAGTCAAGAATAAAGAAGCGCGATGACGTCGCAGTCGGAGAGACAACGGCGGAGGCGGCGTCCGGAGGCGCACGACGGCGGCAGATCTCGGCGATGCTCGTGGAGGCCGGCGACGGCGATCTATGGAGGCGCCGAGTCGGTCTCGGCGATGCTCGTGGAGGCCAGCGACAGCGGTCGGCGGTGACGCCGGCGACAACGGCGGAGGCCGCGTCGAGCGACGGCGACGGCAGATCTCGGGCGATGCTCGTGGAGGCCGGCGGCACAACGATCTATGGAAGCCGCGGTGGTCTCGAGCGATGCTCGTGGAGGCCGACGATGGCGATTCGGCCGGTGACGAGGCGACAACGACGGAGGCGGCGTCGGAGGCGCGACGGCGACGACAGATCTCGGGCGATGCTCGTGGAGGCCGGGCGACGGCCGATCTATGGAGGCGCCAAAGGTCGGTCTCGAGCGATGCTCGTGGAGGCGGGCGACGGCAGATCCCCGGCGGACGACCACGAGGCCGAGTCACGGAGGCGACGGAGGCGACTTCGCGATGACGGCCTAGCGGCGGCGGTGGGGAGGAAGCCCAGAGGTGGCTAGGCGGTGTAGATGAAGCCGCAGAGGCTAGAAGGGGTGACGAGTTGTATGCGTCCGGAGAGGTAAGCCTAGCGCTCGATACCATGTTAGGAATAACAACTTGTATTCTCAGGGGCCAATGGGCCAATATATAGACAAATACAGAAGTAAATATGCAAATAACCCTCATAACAATGGGAATAACACAACTATACATATATCTCTAATGAAAGTACCTGATGTTATAACCAATTATAATCAATTCATTGCAGTTCCTAATAGGCGAAGTGTAAACTCTTGCCACTGAAATGATACTTTGGTCATAAAAGCTATGATCATCGCGCATCGGTTAAGGAGAAAGAAAGTACTGAGTACAAGCCTAGAGGCACAATACAGAAGAACTCGTCACTTTAAGTTTTGAATTTGATATTGGGAACCATGTTACTGTTTTAATGGAATGTGAAGAAAATATATGTTCAAAATTAGATGGTTCAAAATTAGCAAAGCTGAAAGGACCAACAAGGGCCATGATAAGATCGAATCTCTTTTATTTTAACTTTTGGGTTGGGGATGGGTGGTGTAATGAAGCTCTGAAAAAGACGGAAAACAAGTATGCGCAACCTAATTCAAATAAGATGCTTTACCAAGCTTTCTATAAGAATAGAAATCATTGCAGCGCAGAATAGTAGTGTTCAGACCTGCACAGATGAAGCTGAAAATTTTACAAAGATGAAATCAAATTTATAACACAAGCAAATGGCCAAATTCTCACCCGTACAGGAAACCATCCTACTCAAACAATGTTGCATAACCTTGCGGAAGCAGCTTATCCAGCGCATCCTTCCTCTCCTAGTCGGTAATAGTGTCTTTGCAGCCGCTACTGAGAATTGTATCGCCTGTTCCACAAAGGGTTTGCGGATTCCCTGCAAGTGCAACATTAACATTATCACCAAACACGAAATTCCAACGATAATCCAACAAATAAGAGCACGACGCGATGCTGCAACCCCAGAAAACGATCAAAACTCGCCTTGAGACGTCAATTGCAGCGTCGAGTTCTTCAGGGACAGCTTGTAGGCGGCCTCCCGAGAGCTCAGGGAGGTTACTTTCACATCCGTCCAAGATTACATAGTACAGGCACACAGGGTAACGGAGCGATTCGCCGTGACGCTACTGGTAGGTTGGTCGAGAAATCCGATAAGATGAGTCGGGGCTCACACCATGCCCAAGAGTCGGGGCTGAGGTCGTCGCGGAGCGGGCGGACGATGGCGTAGAAGAGGGCGACGGTGCTGAGGACGAGGCCGGAGTTGGGGCGATGCAGCACCAGGTACCCTCCCGCGACGAGCACCTTCCCGGCGCCGACGCCACCCTGCCGACACAATTGACGAGATAGGTGGCGGTGGAACGGCCTCGGCCAAAAGTGGGGTGGAATAGAGGCGGCAATCATCAGGGTATGAGCCGTCTCAAGGAGGTGACGATGCTTGCGCTCAGTGACACCATTCGAGCATGAGCACCGGACAAGAGAATCGAGCGAGGTGCCTCTCCAGAAGAAAGCTGCGCAGGTAACGAGAGAGGTACTCGCCAGCAGAGTCAGCACGAAAGACACGAATAGGAGTGGAAAATTGTGTGCGAACCATAGTAGCAAATTGTTTGTAGATAAACAAGGCCTCACTACGAGAAGACATAAAATATATCCAAGTGCGGCGAAAGAAGTCATCTATAAAAATGATATATATCGATGGCCCTCTTTCGAAAGGAAGGGAGCCGGACCCTAAACATCTGAATGAATAAGATCAAATGGTCGATGAGACACAGACTCACTATGAGAATAGGGAAGCTGAATCTGTTTCCCTAACTTACAGCCCTGACAATCTAAAGACACGTCTCCTGAGACAGACCCCAGAAGACCACGACGGACTAAGATGATAAATGAGATCCACACAGATGACCAAGACGGTGATGCCACTGCTGGAAAGAGCTGGTAGACGAAGTGGCAGAAGCGGAAAGACTGGCGGTGACGGTGGCAGCAGAAGGAAGGTGAAGCCAGTCAAGCTCCCAGAGACACTGCGAGTCAAGGCGCCGAGGGCCAGAACAAACCAGAGCCCCTGTGTGGCGGTCCTGAACACAACAAGAGTCAGAGTCAAGAATGACCCGACAACCAAGGTCAGTAATCTGTCCAGTAGAAAGAAGCTACATGGTTAGGCGAGGAACATGAGCAACAGAAGGAACATGAAAGGATGAGTTGCTAAGAGGTCCTCGACCAGAGACAGAAAGAGAGGTACCATCAGCAGTAAGAACATTGACAAGGGAATCAAGAGGTGTAATGAAAGACAAGGTGGAAGAATCAGAAGTCATGTGAAATGATACTCCTGAATCAAGAATCCATGGGGAGGTACCTGACTGTGTAGGAGGTGGTTTCTCATTGCCCAAAAGTCGATGAGCGTAACTCATCGAGGAGAACACGAAGCGGCAAGCAAAGGCCGAAGTCCGCTATCTCCTACTCACTGAGAGAAAATGCTGAAGACGTCGATGTAGAAGCACCGGTGCCAGTTCTAGGAGAAGAACGACGTGAAAGATGCCGCTGCTTCTTATAGCACTGGGACTCAATATGGCCGACCTTGTTGCAGTAGGAGCAGCGAGGACGGCCACCGCCAGATGGAGGGTGGCCACCACCACCTGTGGTAGCCGCTTTAGGAGGCAGTGTACTGAAGCGTGGAGCAGTCGATGTAGCAGGTGGACGAGCAGCAAGCACGGAGGGGAGTGGCATCAGACCAGCACCACTCAGGCGAGTCTCCTCTGCACGTATCTCGGTAAGGGCCTCCAGAAGAGTGACACGAGGGTGGCGTGCAAGAAGCTGGGCGCGCCTCTGCTCGAACTCAGGACGAAGGCGAGTAAGGAACTCATAGATACGTTGAAACTCCGTCGTCAAGACGCACAACCAGCAAAGACGAGCAGGAGCGACGGCCGGCGGTAAAGAGAGTCCGGTGACGCGGCACAATGTAACTCGAGCATAGAAGGCGTCAATAGTAGCATCACCCTGCTAAAGAGAGTGCTCCTAGCGAACCACTGACAGGTAGAGGGCATCTCCAGAGGGTTCGTAGCGCTGACGAAGGTGAGTCCACATCTGGACAGCCGAAGGAAGGCCCACAACCTCAGAAGAGAACTAAGGCCGACATCGGCGATGAAGACAAAGCAGCGACCGAAAGCGCCGTCGTCGCACCACTGAGTGTAGACGATCAGTCGATCCATGTAGGAATCCAGAGCCTCTTGATAGGCAGAGGCAACCTTCTCATCAGCAAGGTCAGCAGCCTTGTCGGCTGTCGGGGGCAGCACAACAGACGTAGGCTCCTTCGGGGGAGTAGGGCAAGGCGGGCAGATGACATCGCCAAAGAAGACGCCCTAGAGACGAAGTCCACGCATGTGGATGCGCATGTGAGACACGAAGTCGGTGTAATTAACACCATCGAAAATCACCGGGCAGCGAGGGAGGGAAACGGTGCCTATTGGTAGGCGGCGCTGAACGGCGCGGCGACCAAGGCAACGAAGTCTAATAGGCGGCGCTGGACAACGCAGCGGTTAGAACGATGTTTTTTTTCGGGGGTCTTTTCCTTTACAGCACAGTCGCACCGCCCGTTTTATAGCTGGGCCAGCCCAGTTTACACACCGGACGCGCACACAGGGGGATTTAGGTTTCCATTGCTTGCGCGCGGCGGCGATCAAGCGACGACGGCGGCTTAAGCGGCTACCGGGCGCTCCCGGAAGAGGAGGAGGCGTGGCGCACCCGAGTGGCGTGAAGGGTGGGCGGCGTCGGCGGCGAAGGCGACGAGTCGGCAAGACAAGCGGCGATGAGCGTCGATGGCCGGGAGACAACGGCGGAGGCGGCGTCGAGGCGACGACGACGGCGATCTCGGCGATGCTCGTGGAGGCCGGGCGACACGATCTATGGAGCGCGACGAGGCGGTCTCGGCGATGCTCGTGGAGGCCAGCGACGGCAGATTCGGTCAGTGACGAGGCGACAACGGCGGAGGCGGCGTCGGCGCGGCGGCGACGGCAGATCTCGGCGATGCTCGTGGAGGCCGGCGACGGCGATCTATGGAGGCGCGAGGTGGTCTCGAGCGATGCTCGTGGAGGCCGGGCGATGGCGATTCGGCCGGTGTGGCGGCGACAACGACGGAGGCGGCGTCGGAGGCGCCGGGCGACGACAGATCTCGGGCGATGCTCGTGGAGGCGGCGACGGCGATCTATGGAGGCGCGCAAGGTCGGTCTCGGCGATGCTCGTGGAGGCCGGCGACGGCAGATCCGGCCGGTGGCGACCACGGAGGCGCCGAGTCACGGAGGCGGCGGAGGCGACCTCGGCGATGGCGGCCTAGCGGCGGCGGGGAGGAAGCCGGCAGAGGTGGCTAGGCGGTAGATGGCCGCAGAGGCGGCTAGGGCAGGACGAGTTGTACGTCCGGAGAGGTAAGCCTAGCGCTCTGATACCATGTTAGGAATAACAACTTGTATTCTCAGGGGCCAATGGGCCAGTATATATAGACAAATACAGGAAGTAAATATGCAAATAACCCCTCATAACAATGGGGAATAACACAACTATACATATATCTCTAACAGAAAGTACCCTGATGTTATAACCAATTATAATCAATTCATTGCAGTTCCTAATAGGCGAAGTGTAAACTCTTGCCACTGAAATGATACTTTGGTCATAAAAGCTATGATCATCAGGCATCGGCTAAGGAGAAAGAAAGTACTGAGTACAAGCCTACAAGCACAATACAGAAGAACTCGTCACTTTAAGTTTTGAATTTGATATTGGGAACCATGTTACTGTTTTAATGGAATGTGAAGAAAATATATGTTCAAAATTAGATGGTTCAAAATTAGCAAAGCTGAAAGGACCAACAAGGGCCATGATAAGATCGAATCTCTCTTTTATTTTAACTTTTGGGTTGGGGATGGGTGGTGTAATGAAGCTCTGAAAAAGACGGAAAACAAGTATGCGCAACCTAATTCAAATAAGATGCTTTACCTGCTTTCTATAAGAATAGAAATCATTGCAGCGCAGAATAGTAGTGTTCAGACCTGCACAGATGAAGCTGAAAATTTTACAAAGATGAAATCAAATTATAATACAGAATACAACAAATTTCATCTGGAGAGGATAAAACCTACTAACGAAAAGTTGCATAACCTTGCGGAAGCAGCTTATCCAGCGCATCCTTCCTCTCCTAGTCGGTAATAGTGTCTTTTGCAGCCGCTACTGAGAATTGTATCGCCTGTTCCACAAAAGGGTTTGCGGATTCCCTGCAAGTGCAACATTAACATTATCACCAAACACGAAATTCCAACGATAATCCAACAAATAAGAGCACGACGCGATGCCGCAACCCCAGAAAACGATCAAAAACTCGCCTTGGAGACGTCAATTGCAGCGTCGAGTTCTTCAGGGACAGCTTGTAGGCGGCCTCCCGGGAGAGCTCAGGGGAGGTTACTTTCACATCCGTCCAAGATTACATAGTACAGGCACACAGGGTAACGGAGCGATTCGCCGTGACGCTACTGGTAGGTTGGTCGAGAAATCCGATAAGATGAGTCGGGGCTCACACCCATGCCCAGGAGTCGGGGCTGAGGTCGTCGCGGAGCGGGCGGACGATGGCGTAGAAGAGGGCGGTGGTGCTGAGGACGAGGCCGGAGTTGGGGGCGCTGCAGCACCAGGTACCCTCCCGCGACGAGCACCTTCCCGGCGCCGACGCCACCCTGCCGACACAACCGCGCGGGATGAGACGATCAGATCGGAGCCCTCCAGGGGAGGCAGGCGCGCAGAGAGACAGACGCGAAATCTACCCAGAGTAAGCAAAATCTAGTAGAGGCCACTCACACTTCCATTGCTCTTCTCCTTCTCTGCTACCAAGGCGCGATCCGGCGGTCGCCGACACGGCGGGAAGGTCGGGTGGTGTTGAGTCGAGGGGAGAAGGCCGTGCGCGCAGGCGCAGCACGCTGCCGAGGTCACTTGAGTGTGCTTTGGGCCTTGTGCTTGGCGGCCTGGTGAGAGCTGCACTCTGCACCATGGGCAATCACTGGGCTGCCGGCCTTCCGGGCACATTTCTTGTGTATTAGTATGTGCATTTACTGGGTTACTGCTGCCGCTTCTTTTTTGAAGGCTGGGTACTGGTTCTTGATGCAGAGGAATAAACGCAAGGGGAATTCGGATGGTTAATCATGTGCCGAACCGCCGACTGCAGAGTTCGGACACAACCAAAGGTTATACGTACTCTTCCATTAGTTTGTGCTGCTCCCATTTTTTTTTCTCCCAAAAAAAGAAACAATTGCATTAGGAAATAGGACCTGTGGTCATATCTTGAACATCCAAAGTTCACACCGTAGAACGGGAAAGTGTAATGCGCTTTTTGTTGCTTCTTGTTTAGTGCGTCTGCGACGCTAGTCTTTGATTAGCATCCTCGACTGCAGGACTGCAACACTGATGAGTGGCTCTCACTTACACAGGACTGAAACGTTGCTACCATACATACATCCTCCCTAGAAAAACTGCCATGGAAGATAGGCTGGCTGACTATACTAGCCCAAATAAATACAGTTCTAAAACAACTACCAGGAGTGGGTATGCATATGGTTATGATGCAGTTAGTTAGACGAATCTCCCTGCAGCTGCATGCAAACCACTAACAAAGCAGGGCCCTCCTGCCATCCAATTGGCAATCATCTCATGCCTGCATGCACCGTCAGATTACTAAACCGCAAACAAATTTCCTCTCCCTTAAACAAAGCACGGTCAATGGGTGTCGCAGGCGATCGATCGAGCTCTGGTTTCTTCCGACAGGGACACGTCGTGGTCCATTATTTTCCTTCATGCGTCGATCGTCGACTAGCTCTGAACTTATGAAGGGGACCGGACGAGTTGCATTATTATGATAAGCTCCAACTCCCAGCAGGAGCAAGCGAGGCATCTATCTATCTACCTTATGGATCGATCAGCATCAGCTACCTCTCTGAGTGCTAGCTCAAGAGACGCCTGTAATTTAAGTGCAAGAATTAAGAGCAAGGTTTTATATATATTGTACAAGTGGCTAGCTGTGGCTTTCCTCCTTGCATGCACCATCACCTGATCCTTAATTAGAGAAGTTGTTCATACGATGATTGGGGTTGTCATTGTTTAATTTTTTTGTCCCTGTGGGGGCTGGTGTAATAAAATATAAGGGGGTGGGCATGTTCCCTATTGAGTTATCGGTCTAACAGATTAGTTCAGCGCTCTCTTTGTGTATAAAAGTTGAAGTCTGATTTGTTAGACACTGAAAGTGTTTAGTATACAAAAAAAAACTGCTAACTCAGACATTTTAGTCGGGAGATGAGAGTTTAATTTCAGGGCTCAGAGAAAAGAATGTTCACAAATCTTAAAGCACCCCGTGGTCAGCTGTTAACTGAAGCATTTCATTACGCAGAGATTGATGACCTGGTCAGGGATACTTATTGGCAGGTAAAGCACTTGTTAGTAATATGCTAGTTCTCTACTAAGTTTGTCCAAAATGGAAAGATCCAAGTAGGGTAAAGGAATAGGTATGGGCATAAGAAATACTTGGAACATCGCAAAAAAGAGAAAGAAAAGAAAAGAAAAGAAAGACTCGAGGCCGGTGCCGGGGGCGGTGGTTCATGGAACCTAGATAATGATTGGTTGGTTGGAGCTGCCATGCATTCGAGAAAGAGAGACGAACAATTGGCGTGGGCTTCCGGGATCAGAAGGCGAATGATGGATACGCATAAGCTTTCGCTTCATGAAAGTTTGCCAAAGTTAAAGGCTCCTTCTTGAACTAACCCTTTTTCAAATGCTTGCTTTTGTTGAGCTGGTGAAAAGCAGAGCTTGTAAGACATGCAGTGCGCAACAGTAGGCTAGCTAGCTAGCTCGATCTGGTATACAGATATAGGCAACACGACGTCATATGAATCTACTACCGTTTTTCTCCTTGGGGAAAGTCACATGAGGCAATGATGTACTTAACATCTGTGCAGTACGTGACTGTCATAGTTAGCAATGATGATCGATCGATAATCCCTCCACTCTCTCATAGTTGGAATATTCAATGGATACGATCTACAGTACATAGGCATTAAGAGTCTCATCAAAAATCAAAGGACGGGTCAATATCTATAGTACGTATGGTTTTATTATAATGGATCCTACAGTGAAATTGCTACACTAAATATTCCCTTGTTGCTGCTGTGGTTTTGGACAGAGAACTGTTTACACACGTTCGTAAAGTACTGTTTGTGCGGTGACATCTGCAGTAATGCAGTATATGTTGTCTGCCGTTCATGCATGATGCACGTTCATTTGGGAACTCCCAGCTGTATCACTGTGTCAGTATGCATTTGCACGGGCCGGGCTTGGTTCCGCGATGCCCAACACGGATTCGGCAGCCCCAACACGCTGCACGCGTGGACGCAACCATCGACGCAAGCAAAATCGTCCATGTGTGCAGTGCCCTCGTTCTTAGCTCCAGCTAGCCGCCTCCTTGGAATCACAAATCAGCAACCAAAACCAGTTTACTCTCTGCATTACGCAGTAGTAGTTGTTTATACTATCCGTCGGACTGTACGTGAATGAGCCCGCCTCTCGCATCATCCATGTGTGATAAAAATGTCATTATGTTCCTTGTAATATATCTTTTGCCACATATTTTCTTGCCTTTTTTTTTATTACTGGCCATGTTTGAGTGTATAAACCATTTTTTTCGTATTATTGGCCTCGACCCATATAGTTATGAACGATTTTGCCCTCCCAGTCAAGCCATCCCGGATCAGCTATGTGCTGTTCCTATAAGGAAAATAGAGGAGGGGAGGAGACGGCTCGGGTGGGGCTTGACACAGACGAGAGGGGCAGCGGTAGCGGCTAGCGAGAGGGGAAAATGGATTGGGAAAAGGAGGCGGTCCCAGGGATGGTGGCAGAGCTGCAGGAGATAGCTCAAGGCGGCGAGGCGCAAGGTCGAGCGACGGTCGGCGCTAGAGGATAAGAAGGATGGCGGCGCCGAGGAGAGAAAAGAAGGCGCATGAGCATCCACGGGGAGAGGAACTCACCCGAATGGGCGATGGAGGCAGAGGAGTGGATAAGCGGCTTGATGACGTGAGCCCACTTTGACGCTGTGAGGTCCACGCGATGGTGGTGCTGAGAGAGAGAGAGCCTGAGTGAGTGGTGGGGAGAGAAGAGGAGGGTCGGCGATGCTTCATGAGTGAGCAATTGGGTTGAAACTCACCGAGCGAAGATGGCGACGACAGCGGTGCTTTTCGGTCGGACCCGAGGAAGATGGAGTAGCGGCGAGTTGCGGGTGAGGAAACCCCGAATCAGTAGAGGGGAAATAATGAGGTGGCTCGGGAACATCACATGACGCGCTCGGTTCGAGAAGGCATGCACCGAAGCGGCATTGGGGGCTCGACGAGGTGCGGTGGCCGAACAAGAGCTCGAGTCCTTAGCCGATTGGCTTGTGTAAGGAAGAGAAAGAAGCAGAGAGGGCAAAATCGTCCAAAACCATGTGAGCCAGGGCTAATAAGACCAAAATATGATTTAAATACTCTGAAATGGTAAAACTACCATGAGGCAAAGAAATGTGCGGCAAAAAATCTATTTCAAGAAATATAATAATATTTAATCAAAACCACTTGTAAAATGTGACTGATTGTCAATTCCCCTTTTTTTTTACAATTTCTTCTTCTTTTTGGTTTTACCGGTAGCACGTGATGTTGGCACGGTGAAAATTTTATATACGCATCCTCGAAGTCCTTACAATATGCACAAGCAGAGGCCGGCGCCAGTCGCTACGGCCGATTTTCATACCGTATTAGCACTTTTAACCATCGCGTAGATTTGCACTTTTAACCGGCCGGCGCAGTCGGGCGTAGCCGCGCTGCTGGCGACACGCTGGCGCCGGCCGGCCACATTGGCGCTGGCCATTCCAAGCCGCGCGCTGCGGCAAGCGCGGCGGGCGCGCAAGCGCCACCAGCATGGCGTTGCCCCGCCGGTGGCAGCCACGCCGCGGCGCAGGTCGCCTCGCGCCACGCCCTGCCGCCACGCTGGCGGACGCAGGCGGCCGGGCGCCAGCGCCGCGCCCCCCGGCGCTGGCGCGAAGGCTACGCCACGCGCGAGCCACGCGCGCGCCACCGCCTCGCATGTGGCGCGTGGCGCTACGCGCGGGCCACGCGGCGCGCGCTAGCCTCGCTCCCTGCCACGGCGTGTGGCGCGCACGCTGCTGGCCACGCGCGCCACGCGCCGACCCCAATTTCGCCCCGTGAAGTCGCTCCTCATTCTTCTCGCTAAGTTCATATTGCGCCACTCGCTTCGCTCCTCGCCCATTCTTTTCTTTTCATGCGCTTGCTCTCTCGATTATATTTCAACGTTATTAACCGCCGCCGCTGTTCGCAGTAGGTTTATCGTAATTTTTAATTTAGCTACATTCTTCTATGTTTAATTAGCCACATTGTCGTGAATGTTCGCTATGTATGTTTTGCTAGTCATGTCTCTACCGGAGCTACTAGAACAATTCTACGATGAGGACCACCGGTGCAAGTCAGTGGCTCACCATTGGCGCGGATGGCCCTCCGCCGGGCGCCGGGCGGGAGGGATCGTGGGCGGTAGACGATCGTTACGTCCCGATCCTTCGGGAGACGGGCTTGTTGCCCTTTGCGAGGATGGTGTCCTTCCAACATGGGTTCACCTTAGACGGCACCGTTGTCCGCACTTGTGGACCGGTGGAGGCCCGAGACGCACACCTTCCATTTTCGGTGGGGTGAGATGACGATCACCCTAGAGGACGCCTCGTTTTGATCGGTCTCCCGATCCGGTGTGCCGCTTGTTCCGCCCCTCCGAGAGCGGATCGAAGGTCAGCCGAGCAATGTTTGGCCAACCTCTGCCGGAGGGTGCACGTGGCGCCCTCGGGCTTGGTGAGGCGATTCAATGAATGCCCGCAGGTGCACCGAGGACGCCGTTAGGACGCATCTCGTTGCTTACCTTCTCCGCCTCTTTGGTTGGGTCCCGCTTCCAACCACAAAGGGCGATTTTTTGAACCCCACTTCATCCGTCGCCGAGTCTTTGGTTGACGCGGGCCGAGCCGATGCCGCAAGATACCGGGATCACCGCCCTTGCGCTACATACCGAGGGTTGTGTGACGCCACGCGGCGGCACTCCGTAGCAACTGTCGTGTGCTACGTGTTCCTGCGGTGTGGAGTTGGGAGCACTTCCTGCTGGGCGCCGACCATTGAGACAATGCGCGCCCTGCCTCTCTCCCACATGACCACATACCACATGACCCCATAGACGCGGCCACCATGGGCTTACGGTGGATCGCGGCGGTCGTCTCCGCGGGCCAACGAAGACCGGCGAGGTGCTACTCGTTGT
Source organism: Hsuehochloa calcarea (assembly GCA_036346395.1). Lineage (NCBI taxonomy): Eukaryota > Viridiplantae > Streptophyta > Magnoliopsida > Poales > Poaceae > Hsuehochloa > Hsuehochloa calcarea. The sequence continues at coordinate 39,405,647 of CM070597.1, forward strand.
ACCACAACGAGTTCGAGTTATTGCACGAGAGCGACATCATCTGGTGTCCATGGCATGCTGATTTTCTGCTCGCGGTTGCGCCGCACGGGCTGTCTGCGCAATGCGTCGTGGATCGATTTTTGTGGACGACGACCTGCCACCTGGTGTTCTCACATATGGTGGAGCCTTACGCGCCGCAGCGCGTAATGCGACAGTTTTGTCGGTACCAGCTCGTGCCCCGAACGGCAGGCCCCTGGAGCGAGCTGTACACCTGTGAGTCAAATTTCATCCAAGTAATTTTTGCAGTCCTTACGTCTTCTTTTGTAACATTAATCTTTCCGAAAATGCAGGCAATCGAGGTCGGGTGGGCATATTTTGGACTGGCAAATGCACCAGCACCAGTGGATTGCGACATGGATTCACAGGATGCACGTGGATGTATGGCATGAGCCGCGTCCATATGACCCTGAGTCGTACGCTGCGTACATGGAGTGGTACATGCCACGAACGCGCGCAAGACTCACCATTCCTCCTCCGGAGCGCCCAGAGGAGGTGACATTTCTGACGCACCAAGAGAGCCTCCGCAGACGCACGATCGCCACAAAGGCTTCAAGACATGACGACACCGTGACGACACTTACAACCTCAGTTCGCAGCTTTGTTGACGATATTCGATTTTTTGTTAATGAACTCATACATATGTCACTACAGCTGATTCGGCGGGCGCTGCCCAGAGCGCAATGGACGAGGCCCAACTCGCACTGATAGAACCCCGCGCATATAAAAAGTTTTGAAGCACATCTCGGCGGAGATGAAGAAGATAATAAAGAACTTGAGCGTTGGTCGCTCGAGGGACGACGCCTTGCGACGGCACGGCGGGGGGCGTGCTCACCCGCTAGGTCACCACGACCTAGCGAGTCCGGCAGCGTCGTAGCGCCTCCGTCGGTCATCTGCGGGCGTGTCGCCGCACGTAAGTCGCTATGTACAAATTTACATCAAGTTTTGTAATTATGCCTTACGCTCCGCTAACATCATGCCGCTCTCTCGCCGTAGGTCCGTCGGGATGAATCACTTCGTCGTCCGACCCAAGACATACCGCCGCCCCCTCGGTTATCTCGTGACCGCACATCCGGAGGTACGAGGTTCTTAGTTTACATCCGAGTGTTCATTTGTACTAACATCGTTTCGTCTTGCAGCCTTCAGCCCCTGGGGGTGACGTCCAGTTCACATCGACTGATGACGCCGATACGGGCCTCCCAACTCCTACCAGGGAGCAAGACACGACGCCTTGAGGCAAGGACAATGGCGGCTGGGGTTTTAGCGTCGCAGGCGAGCTCCTCCGGTTCGCCGCCCCGCACGCTCAAGAGCAGATGTCCTCCGGGTTCGTTGCCCCCACAGACGTTCAAGAGCAAATTTTTGTCAAACACAAAAATTTTCATTTTTTTTGACCTCATTTGCTGTAATTTAAAATTCCGGGAGACGGGCTTGTTGCGATCATGAAGATGACGTACAACATGTGGGTAGCTACTACTTAACGATGTGTGCTACTTGTCTCCGCGGCGCCATAGCAAGGGAGCCTTGTCTCGACGTCGGTGGGTCTCGGCCGAAGGAGCCTTCCCTTATCGCCGCACTCTCCACGCCGGGTCGGTATGTCAAGTCGTTCGTTCCTCGCGATTGTATGATGTAAGTACATCGTACAGTACAAAACGTAACAAGAATGTCAATTGTTTATAACTCACGTCGTCCATGTAGATTGCTCCCGGACGACCGGATACGCTGTGGCGACCGGGCTCAGCCGCATGAGCCTTTCCCTTGCCCTTGTCACGGATCGCCCACGCCGGTGGTGTCTCGAAGTCGTCCATGTCCTGCGTTTGCATGATGTAAGTGCACCGTATAGTGAAAATCATAAGAAGGATGTAATTTCTTCATAACTGACGTCGTGGATACGGATGACGCCCGGGCGACCGGATACCGCTGTGGCGGCCGGCTCGACCTCATGAGCCTTTCCTTGCCCTTGTTACGGGAATGGCCACGCCGGTGGGTGTGTCGAAGTCGCCCATGTCTCCGCGCTTGCATGATGTAAGTACACCGTATAGTGAAAATCATAAGAAGGATGTAATTTCTTCATAATCGACGCTTGCATGAGCCTTTCCCTTGTCGCCGATATGGATTACGCCGGGAGTTTATCGGGTCCTTCGGTGCCTCCTCATCCGTGCGTAAGGTTTCCACCGTGAGAAGTTCTCGCCCGCACCGAGTAGTTTAGCATGTACTCTCCGGATGAATGCCCTGTCGTACATCTCGGGCCGTCAATCCATCGGAAGAAGTGGCGGCGCATCTCGGCCGCATTACGTGGGGATGAAGTTAAAAATTGAAGGAATTAAACATTGGGAGGAAAATCGATGCGCGAAAGAAACGCTTACCATGTAGTGGCGCGACTTTGTAGTGCGCCCGGCGGCCGTGGTGCAGGTGTGTGGATCAATGATCTCTCGCGGTTCACCACACACACGCCGGACCGCAAACGTGGTGGCACTGGAGCATCTTTCATTGAAAAATCCGTATTTTAGCCGTTTCCTCTTCTGCGCAAGCGCTTGTGCTTCGCAACATCCTCTTGTAGAAGTTTGCCAAGAGTCCATAGCCGGGTCTCGTATAATTTTACGTTGTACATAACAAGCAAGACAGAAAAACTTTAAATTACGACCTTCGAATGACGACCGGACGAACTAGGTCTGTTGGGACAATCCTTCATTGAGTGCCTGGGTCTTGCATATCCCGCACTTCATCAGGCGGCTAATACCGTACGCTGACTAGCATCCATGTCATTCCGGAGCGCCGCCGCCGTCGCCTTCCCTATTCTCTTCAAGTCCTGTTGGGAACCCAAAGGCACCATGTCGGGCCAAAGATCCTTGTAGTTCATTTCCAAACCATACGAGTGAAACTCTCCGCTCCATGTACCGAATAGGTGCCGCATGTCGTAGTACTCGAGAGATGTATGGTGTAGCCATCTCGCATTTGCGCACATGCCTTGTACACGCGGCGAGCATGGTTTGTGGAAGAGCTTTGGCTTGTTGCGTGCATGTCGCCACATCACCTGTGGTGCATGCCTGCTTTCTTTCCCCTAGCATGACTATTGACGTGTTTCGCCGAAGCTTGATCTCGTATTTACCGAGGTCGCCGATCACCCGAATGTCGTGCATTCGGGCCTTCTCCATCTTCCGATCCATGTGTCTCGCATGTTCTCGACCACCGCTTGCCTTCGCCCATCTGTCGCTTGGTTGCGGTGGCTCTATTCACGAAATAACCAACGGTGCGAGTCCATATCTCTGGACAACCGCAGTTGATAGGGAGCCCGCGCACACCTTTCGGGGCGCTATTGTAGACCTCGGACATGTTGGTCGCCATAACGCCGCACTCGCACCGCCTCAGTGTCATAGAGGAGGACCATTTCTCCAATTCAGAGCGTGGTCATTAATCCACCGGGAGAAGGTTATGGCGCTACTAGGTTGCTCCTCTCCGGAGTGGACTCCTTGTATGTCTCGTGAGTCCTGTTCAAGGTCTCTCCAAATAGACTCAAACTTCCGTCACGGGTTCTCGCATACACAATGCCTTGAACGCCTTCATGAGTTCTGATCATGAACCGCGTGAACAAGTTAGATGCAAGATGCCTCATGCACCACCGGATTGCACGCCGCTCCACCGTGAGATGGATCCATTCCATGCCGCATGATGTTGATGGCCGCCAACAACCCAAAGATTGCGGCTGCGTGACTAGGCGACGCGTTGGCGGTCTCCCACCACGCCCTCTTCACGTTCTCCAAGAACCACAACCACCGGATGTGTTCTTGCTCTCGACAATGGCAAATGCAACCGGAGAAGTTGGTCATTCGTGATCGGCCGCCACCGCGGTGAGGATGGTGCCCTTGTACTTCCTGAAGAGAAAAGTGCCATCCATCGTTAGCACGGACGGCAGAACTTGAAGCCCTCGATGGCACGAGCGAAAGCCCGTAACACCTTATCTAGTATGAAGTGGTTGGGCCCTTTTTCAAGATCTTCACGCTCCAAATTGTTTATGTACGTGCGGGTTTGATCCGCAACTGGTGAAGCAATCTCGGCACAAGGTTGTACGCCTTCGTATGTCCCGTATATAGTCTCGATGACTTTCGCTTGGCTCGTCGAACCTTGTCAGTAGCTAATCGGATAGCCAACCCGATTGACGACTTTCGACATCATCGGCTTGGGGAGATGACACGTCCGCCTCAACTAGGTGCGTGATGAGGTTTGCAACATATGCGAAGTCACGCCCGATGTTTGCCGCAGGCTCGCCGAGCTCGCAGTGTGGTCGATCGGCTCCTTGACCGTGAAGACCGAGCCAAAGATTTTTGCTCGGAGAGCGCCGACCTTGCCAGGCGCCTTCTACTATGCACTTCATCACAGACTTCACAGGTTGGACCGGTGCACTCGGTACACACGGTTGATGGACAAAGCGTCATCGCTATAGCTTGTTGCACGCCACCTTGTTCGGAAGCGCCGCCCAACTAAGAGGGTGTCGGCTTCAAACCCCCACCGAGCCTTCTTCTTGCGCAAGACGAGCGAACGCACCGCGATATCATCAAGTCTCGATGCCACGTAAGGACCACCGGCCGTGTGCGTCCTCGCTCGGTACATCCGAGCTTGGGTCGGTGTCCTCGCGGACTCCAACCCGAGAGTCTCGTCCGGTAGATACTCGTGGCGGTCGATGCGGGCCGACCACCATGTTTCCGCACCCTCATTTGGCTCAAAATTAGGCACGGACTTCTTCCGAGGCAAAGACATTCCGTCTGCCATCTTCAGCTCGCCGCGCTTGCCCGCTTGTACGAACCTCGGCATCATCGGGGTTTCCGGCGCCCTATGTACGAAATTGACGTACACCATAGGCTTCCCGTGAATGGCCGCCTCGGCCGAGACAATCTCCATGTATCGCCTCCATGCTATGCTTCCATCCACCTTTACGAGCTCCCACACATAATTGGTGCGGTGATCGCCTCAATCATAACTTTCTTCGCCCTGGCTCCGTGAGGAACTCCTCCGGATGCAGCCGCACTCGTGAATATTCATCGCGTGGAGCCCTCCACCCGACCACCTTGTACGGCATCTCGACAGTCCAACCCATCGTGTCCGGCTCGCATAAGCCCATCGCCAAAACACAATCAAGTCTTGCATGTTCGAAAATACCTAAACCCACAACAACCACTAAATAATTACGACTAATTAATTAGCACTAAACTAATTCATTACTACTTGAACTAACTAATTACGACTAATTAACTATCTCTAAACTAACTAATTACGGTTGATTAATTACCACTACAAAATACCAAGATTTTATTTCCACTTACTTGATATGTCAGAACGATGAGTACTAAACTAATTACGACTAATTAATTAGCACTAAACTAATTTATTACTAGTGAACTAACTAATTACGACTAATTAGCTATCTATAAACTAACTAATTACGGTTCATTAATTACCACTAAAAAATACCAGTACTTTATTTCCACTTACTTCATATGCTGTAACGATGACTACTAAACTAATTACGACTAATTAATTAGCACTAAACTAATTCATTACTAGTCGACTAACTAATTACTACTAATTAATTACCCCTAAACTATCTAATTACGACTAGCTAACAAAGACTAACTAATTATGACTACGGCAATAACGGCAAAAGCATAACACAAATTACCTGCCCTTCTGATGAAGTAATTAATCACCCTTCCGAGGAAGTAATAAATCACCATTCGGAGGAAGTAATAAATCACCCTTCGGAGGAAGTAATAAATCACCCTTCGGAGGAAGTCATAAATCAAGGCCGAGTGACGAGAAGTGAGAAAACAGTTACCTCCCAATAAAATTAATTATGTTACGTTCTCTGAGTTCTCGCGACGAGCGCAAGAACGAGAATCAAACGCAATTGATATGACCAAGAGCGAGTGCCGAGTCCCATTTATAGCCGAGTGGAGGAGGAGTCGCGGCCTTGGCGCCGGAATTCGTAAGCATTGGCGCCGAATTCTGGATGGGGCGACAGATGTGCGGAGGAGGAGGATGGACGGGAAAGATGGCCACCCTAACGTTTTTAATTCTCCGCACAACAGTTGGATGCATGGCGGGTGTAGCGGGTGAGAGAGAGGCTCGCTTCTATTCTTTCGGTGGAAAGTTTTGACAAATGCAGGAGGAGGACGTGATGGCGCGCGCGTGCATATGAAGTACATTAATTGATCTGCACGAAATCAAAGTTATATCAAAAGATTCTTAACAAATAAAATAATACAAAATTACATAATCAAATACACTTTGTCGAATGCTACACAAAAATTTTCAATTTTTTATAATCTAAAATTCTGAAAAAATAAAAATGAAATTTATAAAAAAATGAAAATTATAAAAATCCAATGGGCAAGGGGCGAAATTTGGCCAAGGCCAAGGCTCAAATACAAGGCTGGGGCGCCGGCCACACGCTACCACCGACGTGTCGCCGCATGAGCCTCGGCGCCGCCCGACTGCGCCCGACTGGTTACTTTTGGAAATACTCGCGCACGGTGGTCAAAACTGGTAATACGCTGTGCAAATCGGCCGTATCGGCAAAAAATTCCCTACCTAGCTAGTTGATGTATTCACCCCGTTTCATAATATTCTCTGTATTTTCACATACCTCCAAAGTTAAACTTTGATTTTTAATTTTATACTAATATATTTATAAAAGTATTATAGGAGGATAATATTATGAAAGTATTTTTCTTACGACAAATCTAACGATACCATTTTAATACAACCAATCTAAATATTTAGAAAATATTATTGGTCAAAATTACAAAATTTGACTGATCAAAATCAAATAGCCCCAAGTATTTTAAAACAGAGGAAGTATTGGTATTTGGTAGTAACCGCAGATTGTGTATGCAGCGGAAGATACGTGTCAGAGAAAGGGAGATCGATCAACAAGGCAAGATCCAAGCTGGATAGTAAATTAGTAATTTATGGTTGGAGTAATGCTAGTATTATATATGGCCTAGATCGCAGGTCATGCTAGCTAACTGCAGGTACTTTGACGGTGAAAAATGGTCTGGTCGGCAGCAACTTGCAACTGACCGGTTTTATAGTACAGTGAGCTGGCTGCAGCCTAGCTCGATCCCACACATCGGATTACCGGCTGTCATCTCTGGTGATCTGACTTTCTACTGTATCACAGCAGCGGCGAAACTAGAATGAAAATGAGGTGGTGCTCGGTGGACAAGGATCCAATTGCTATTGAGGAGAGTGAGCGCCTCACTGGATACCTGCCTAGTCACCACTGGCTGCCACCATCGCCACACGCCCTCCGCGGCTCCGCGCCTCCGCCGTCGCCCTCTGCGGCCTGCACCTTCCGCCTAGTCACTGCTGGCCGCCACCGACCAGGACATGGTACCCGTCCACCGCGGCGTTGCCGACCAACCGGTGGAGGCGGCGCACCTGCTGATCGCACTCCGGCTCGAGGAACCAGCAGACATTGGATACATCGGAGAAGTAGCTCATCGTTTGCCACCTTGAGATGACAATCTTGGTTGCGTTCCCTAGCTCCCTCCAGAAGGTCTCAAACATGGTAGGGTTCATGCTGCAACCAGTAGCATGAATGTCAAATGCATTGTATAATCAATTGAGCAACTGGGAGCATGCTCGTGTTGTTTTCCATCAACAATGGGGAAAATGAAGTGGCAAAGAACAAGAAAGACTCACTGGTCAAGGTTGATCACGGAGTCTGACGTCACTGTCGGATTCCCGGTTGACGGCGACCACATCACAGATTCCCTCGACTCCTCCTGCCGTGTCGGGCACTGTGCTTGCTCTTGCTACCTTCGCCGCTGGCATCAGATTGCAGGAGGCAGGTGTGGTGGTGTTGATGGTCGGGGGGAGCCCATGCTCGAGCACATACAAGCACGAACGGTGGCGTCGTCGCTATATCACAGGACATGAGTCTTTTCTAATTACTCCATCAAGTGTTACTTAGCTATCCTACATAATAATAAACCTCTCGGCGAGCATGCTTGTATGCTTGTAGTAGTGACACACGGTTAATTTGGGAATGACAATCTGCTAGCTACATGCCTGCTGGTGCCCATGCATTGTTATTTACAAGGTTGCCACATATAAAGGAGGGAAGGGGAACCCTAGCCAGCCCCCTGTGCACCCTACCGCTTTGCCAGCCATGCACCAGCCCTAGCCGCCTACCTCCCTGCCACCGCTTTCCTCCTAGCCCTATTGTCGCAGCACTTGCAGCACCCCTGTCGCATCTTGCCGTACCAAGCTGACCGACTGCCACTACCTTGCTGCATGCTAGCTCTCTTGCTTGCTGCCGTCGGTGGAGCTACTGCTGGTGGTGCTACAGAGGAAGAGCAAGGGAAGGCAAGGAACCAGGCAAGTAAGGGAGGAGGAAGGAGAGGAGGAAGAATAGGAAGAATTATGGTTTTGTGATCTAACCCCGACTGTCATCCGATTTTGAGGGGTAATGATATGAAAATCCTAGCCACGATATTATATTGATGTTTAATCGAAGGTTAGGGTAGATTGATCATAGATTGGTGATGCCTTGTATCGGTTAGTTGTACTACAGAACCTTGCGAGGGAGTTTTGGGGTATCTACGTTATGTTTTATAACTTTGTCCTGTTAGAAAACTTGTAGATTGTTGTCTAAGATTTTTCATATAGTGTAAGATCATTATATTTGGTTAAGCAGTGCAAACGTTATGGTTTCTAGAGCGCTGTTGTCCAAAATTCAATCGTCGTTAACAACAGTCGTGTAGATTGCTTTAATTCGTATAACATATTGTTGAATTAAATTATAGTCATAACTAAGTTTAGTTAGATAATTCTCTATAGTTTCTAGAAGTAGTATAGTTTTCTATTTTTTATGTGGTAGAAAAATAGATATAAAATTATTAAGCCTGTTGTTCTGTAATGTTCTAAATTAACCTTTGGGGTTAAAAATGGGTATTTAGATGATGTAATCAGAGAATTTGCATAACTAGAAAAGTGTAGAACATTTTGTGTAGATTACAAAAAACATAGAGTATGCTATGTTTAGATTCCAGGAGTAAAAGTTATGGATGTTTGATCACCGGACAGCGGGTGGGTTGTCCGGTGAAGAGGGGTTAACTGTGTCAGGTTTGCGCATAGGTGCGATGTTGAGTTGTGTTATGTGCTTGTACTATTGTTGCATATTTTTAATGTAGATTTTTGGGTTTTTTCAACAAGTTTTGCTTCAAGTTCGGTGCCGCCTTTGCATCGTTCCGGTTTCGTGGCTAAAAGACAAGTACATGGTAGAGATGTAGACATCAGTTTGTTTGTCACATGTTTTTACAATCAACTTGCAGTGACATTTTATTTATGATTATTTAAATGTCATAATTATGATGATATGATAATAATGATGATATGGTAATGATGGTAATATGATGATAATGGATCATGTTATTGGATAATGTAACAAATTGCATTATTGCATCTTCTACACAATCATGTCATGAATGATGGAGACCACTTCTGGTGGTCATATGATATCTACCATGATGGTAGAACTCCACGGGAGTTGAGACATGTGAGACCCCAGTTTATCGGGCTTGTAATGCTTAGTCATCCACTTGGTCTTAGCATCACAAACAAAATAAACTGAGACTCGAGACATGTATACTTCCCAGAAATGCAGTATACACACCTCTTTACAAAAAATCGTGCATCAATTCCATTCATTCACATAGAACCGAAGCAAAAACACAAACCAGAAGATAATCCAAATAAAGGATAGTTATTACAAAAGAGAGGCCGACCGGCCAAGTACATATAAATACAAAATAAACAGCAGAAGCGAAATGCCATAAGATGGCGATGAACAAAAGATCCAATCAGTGTGCCTTTACCCCACAAGGCAACCGACCGGACCACCAAGTTAGTCGTCGAACCCGCAGCACATTTCACAAAAATGAGGCCCTTGGGGCTCACCTTCCTCCTCTGCAACAAATAGTTAAGCAAAGCAAATGAGTACAAAAATTGTACTCCGCAAGACTTACGTGTGAATAACAGGCCTATACATATACTACATGCAAGCTTCTTTAAGTGGAGGTTGGATGTTTCATTTTCAGCATAAAGCAAGTTTTCATTTGCAATATTGTAGTACATTCAAAAGCAAGTTGGCAAATCTGTTTTTCATATTCAAATAACAGACGACAACAGTAATAACAATAGATAGATGACAACAACGATCCTGGAAGTGACTAAACCCATAGTCACCACAACAATAGCTTGAATTACCCATTCATGCCAACCATGTCAAATTTTAATTAAAAGGTTGTAGTCTAACTCTTGAAAGACCTCTCCAAGCGTGTCCATAACCTAGGACGAGGCTATTCGAATAGTTTTATCCCTGCAGGGGTGTACCAATGTACCCACACGCCAGACCGCCTTTTTGCCAAGTTATTAAGCACACTTCCTTAGGTATGCCAGCATGGCTAAGTCCTACGAGACATTTCCAATATTGTGCATTAACTGCGAGTCGCCCGTATGGATAGAAACCCATATGTTGTTTCAGAGTCATCGTAAAGCCTCAATCAACTACCCCTCACGGGTAAAGCCTTGGACAACTACGACGCCCCTCGAGGTGGAGAACCTACCCGGAATCTCCACCACCGCACACCCAACACAACAACACAGATCATTTTTCACACCACACACAACCCCCTCCTGCGACTCGGAGATAACACACGCCAAAGTACTCAGTCAAGAGAGGTCTCATATCCCTCTCGCGTGGTTAGCACACAAAAATACTTGGTTTAGTGTAACAAGATGTTCGGTCCTTGTTGACCCGGGCAAGACATCCACAAACCCAATAACCCACCATCCAACCACTTGCCCAAGTCTAAATCATTTCATTTGCACTTTTTGTTTTTAAAACAAATTAGCACAAGGTGATGAACAAAGAGTAATAACATGATTTGTGTGATCAAGGTTATCGACTAAGTCGATAACTGCCCAATTCTACCGGTAGCTAAGCATTGGTAAGCATGATATCGAAAAGACAATAAAAGAGCATAATTAAATCACCGTGCTCTAATTCACCAGCGATATTAGTAACTTATGTTTGTGGCAGGGGATAACAATTTGAAGGCAACAATGCAATAGGAGTAACTACCTCTAATCGGGAAAATTAATTTGACACAAAAGCATGCATACATATGATTTGTAAACAAGATATTATACCTACAAGTACTGGAAATTTATGATCAAATTGCTTGCCTGGTTGCTGCTGTTCAAGATGTTGCGGAGGATCACTTAGGTTATCAATGTGCTCTTCGGAACCTAACGAGAAAGCGAAAAAGAACCGATAAGAACGAAGAAAACACAAAGACTCAACATCAAACTTTCTCCGAATGCTTTGAAAATTTTACAGCAGCAAGAGCATGATTTATAAGGAATTTAGCAATAAGAACCAATTGATTTAGATTCTTAATACAAAAGATATGAGCAAAACAAATCTACTCAGCCTTATAAATCCCAAATGCTACTATTCATTGTAACTAAAATCTTCGCAAAATTTTCTGTAGCTAAAATGAGGTTAGAATTATTTTTAGATGAAAGTTTAGTTGAAAACATAACAAACAAAATTTGAATCAACCGAAAAGGAATTAAAATGAAAAAGTTATGCATTTTACAAGTTAATTGCATTTTTCTGTTAACAAATAATCTTCTCGGGAAAAATCTGAGATTAAATCAACGTGGACGAACTTGGACTGTTGATCTTGGATCCAACGGTCCAAGTCCACGGGACAGCGCGCGCTCCAGCGGCTCACAACCCCACCGTTGGATTTAGATCCAACGGTCCACGTGGAAGGAGACGTTCGGATGGTCTGAACGTTCACACGCACATGGGCCGTTGATCTTGAGATAGACGGCTCACAATGAAGGAACCTTCGATCGGTCCGAACGTTCACGCGAACCTGAGCCGTAGATTCAGAATCCAATGGCCCACGCGCGCAGAGCACAGCGCGCGCGGCTCATACGTTCACCGTTGGATTTAGATACAACGGTCCATGTGGATCGAGACGTTCGGATGGTCCGAATGTTCACTCGAATCTGAGCCGTTGATCTAAAATCCTACGGTACACATGGATCACCGCGTTCGGATGGTTCGAATGTTCACACGATTGTGGACCGTTGATCCAAGGATTGACGGTCCACAGCGAACCACGTTCAAAAAGTTCGCACCTAGTTCAACCGACAAAACTCAACGGCGAAAGGGGGCTCACCGCCGGCGACTCTGGTCACGGCGGTGCGAGCAAAAAGCCCAAAATGGGTTCGCAATAGCTTTGCGCACACAATGGGACCAAAAATCACGGCTGCGGCGGTGTAGAACGCCGGCAAGCCGGAGTTTACAGAGGTGACAAAAATGGCCGAAAAACGGAAAATGCAAAGAAGCTCTGCTGCGGTCCAAGTAAGAAAGTGCCAAGCTTCTAGGGACTAATGTGGAGCTACCTTAGCACGGGAGAGGCACAGAGGAGGTTGGAGCTGCTCCGGTGCTGAGGAAGAAGAAAGGGGATGAACTTCGGCCGTAACAGAGAAAATCCAAAGTCAGCCAAGCCCTGATAAAGATAGGTGAAATTAAGTAAGGGTTAAGCTTGAGTGAATAAAGAGGGAACAGAGGGAGCAAGAAATAGAGAGTGAGAGCCACTGAGGTACCGCCTTCCCCGTGAGCTTGAAGCTCGGCAATGGCGGCAGAAGTGCTTTCGGATGAATACAGCTCAAACAACCACTGAAGTGCTAGCTAGAGTTGCGGAGATGCTAAAGGAAGCCAAAGGGGAAGCAATGGAGCTTAAATAGAGGAAATGACAGAGAGCAACGGCAATAAACCCTCTCGGTCAAACTCGCCATGGGAGCACTTGAGAGCGACGGGAGCAGTTGAGCAATGGACTTTTGAGGGCGGTGCACGACAGGCAATTAATGCGAGCAGAGAGAGCCGTTTAAAGGTGGTCACCGAGGTGACACTACGCTGCTCCAGTTCTGCGCACACCATGGCTTTGACTCAACCGCACGCTTGCTCAGACTCGAGGAAGGAGACGACACGGCCACCGTTGGATTGAAATCGGACGGTTCCAATGAACGGGACGATTGGAACGGTCCGAACGTTCACTTCAATCCAGGTCGTTATCTCCAAATCGGACGGTTCAAATGAACGGGACGATTGGCCGGTCTGAACGTTCACTTCAATCCAGGCCGTTGATCTAAGATCCAACGACTCTCGTTGATCGAAACGTTCGGATGGTCCGAACGTTCACACGCATATGAGTCGTTGATCTCAGATCCAACGATCCACGATACTTGCGCCCGAGCGACTGCGCCGGGTGCAGTTAGTTGACTGAACCAAGTCACTTGGCTCGAGCCCGAGTCTGACTCGCGCCAAAGGAATAGTGAAAACCAGTTAGGGTTTGAATTAAATAGCTGATTTTTGGGGAATTTGCTTAAGGTAGCAAACAAGCTCCAAAAATTATAAAATTTTAATAGGATGCTGCTTACTGCAAGATAAACCTCACATAAAATTTCCTGAGACTTTTATGCACTGCATTTTTCTCAAGAAATTCCAGAAGGTGTGAATTAGGGTTTGACCAAGCTTTGACTTGGTTTGACTTGCCTCCAAAATTATCAAATAATTTATAAAAATCATGAAATAATTCAGATGTGTTACCAAGCCTCCCTAAAACTCAGGAAAAATATTCACAGAGGTTTGGCATAAGATTTTTGCCAAGGAGGTTTTTGATTGGAGTCAATTGAGGATTTTGATTTTTCCACAATCCTTGTACAAGAATCATGGAACTGATAAAAAATATTCAGGTGTGAGAAAAGTTTTAATTTCTCCTCATTTTTATACAATTGAAACACAAATCCAAATTTGGGATGTTACAAGACATCCCCGGTTCCTTGTAGGACATGCTGACCAAAGGGTGAAGGCTGTTACAGGAGTTCACTCATGATATACCTGTACGAGCTATGAGATGGTCCAATGAGCATGTAAAGTAGAGATGCATTGCATTAATAGAAAGATTATGATATTAGTTGAACACATGAATAATGATGATATTATTATTCATGATTGGTAAACTATTTGTTTATTGTCTTATTATGTACTTACTGAGTCTTGGACTCACTCTTTTTTGTTGTTGCTTTTAGGTGGCCATTGAAGACGAAATGCATGTGATGGAGTAGCACATGAGCATCACATGCAATCAATTACACAAACATTTTTACTTAGTTGCTTTCACTAAATCTAGAGACATGATGCTTTCGTTTAGAGTTGATTAATGGACTTAGTTATCATTAGCTTAATGATTGGAACCTTGGTTTACTTTATTTGGTTTGATTATATTAATTGTTGCTAACAATGTTCCTGGGCGCATGGTTCCAAGCATTCCTCGGGTGCGAGTGTCCCGAGCGTTATTGGGCATGTGGTTCCAAGTTATGAAAGTCAATCCTTTATGCATTTATATTGTTATGATTGTTGATAGGTGACCCATTGTGGGGTTTTATTCCATGCATTGCTTGTCGGAATTATTAGCAATTATAGTTTAAATTGTTAGTAGGAATGATTTAGGTGACATTATGGGCTCAATGTTGGGCCAGGTGTTACAGTAGTGTTGTTCATCTGAAGGAAACATCAACCGATGATCTACATACATTCAATGTTGGTTGACCAGCTAGTTAGCGAATCATGGTAATATGCGTCCTGGTTGTTTGACTAAACTAAATGTTGGGAATCGGGGTGACCCTAACACCCACTCTGATAAGGACATATACATATGCTACACCAACTATCTTAAGTTGGTTAGTCTTTCCTTCTTACTAAGTGCTTTACTTAGCTTCTAGGAGACCAAGTCGCTTACGTTAAAGCCAAGACCATTGTGATTCTGGGCGACTGAGCTGCTCATGTCAAATCACAACTAACAAGCACTAAGTACTAGAAGTACGACTTACCGGGGAGACCACACTTACAAGAGCACACCACTTTATTTCGCTACTACACAACTTGATACACTAACTCTTTATATGTGGCTACCCAACCTCACTACTATGTCCTTCTCGTATGGTCATCCCTAACACCCTCTCATACTCATGGGTAGCTTTGGTAGCTCATGGATGCTCATGGCATAGGGGTGGGAGGCACCCCCTATTTATAGTTGCATAAGGTCGTTGAATGTGTGCCAAGTGGCAACATCCTATCACTACAACTACAAAATATCTCAACTCTAGTAACATCCCTACAAATATCTAATCCTAGATAATTCTTTACTTTGCCATGAAGGATTAGTTCTAGCCTCTTCCATGACAAATATCTAACTCTTGAATTGTTTGGAATACTCTAGAATACTCAAGTATGCATTGCAATCTTAACACTCCATGTCAATGCATACGTGTTTGGCAAACTATCTGCTTGTTGTTATTGTCCTTGTTTCTTCTCCGCTTTTCCATTTCTACATTTGTTCCTCTGTAGTTTTCATGATGGTTTCTCTCTGTTCAACCGATTCACCTCACTCTTATGTGTTGACACGAGCTTCCTCGCAAACTTGCTGCTACCTTGCAACTTACTTTTCTTCTTTACCCTTTTCCATACTTGCCCCTTTATTGCTTCTTTGTATGATGGTAACACGACTTAAGCAAGTGCAACACTGTCATACCTGAAATCTGGTGGCCTTGATCTCCAAACTTCAACCTCATGCTTGTTGACCTCTAGTTGACTTGGATCATTCTTCTTTAGTGCGACCTGACACATACCTTGATCATGTTTTGCTTCTAGAGGCTTCTTCTTGATACGTACCGGTAGATCTTCATGGATAGTCAATGCTCCATCTACGGCCTTATTATTCTCTTGAGGCTTCTCATCTTCAAAAGGATATAAGCTCTATCTCCTCTATCTTAGTACCTTCCTTCTCGTCGGTGACGATCTCCTAATGTTCTTCACTATCATATCCAATTTCTAGAAGCTCACCAAGATCTTGATTTCTCACCTCCGTGGAGAAGCCACCTTCCGCATTCCACTCTTGTTCTTCCTCTTATCTAGATTCTTCTAGAGTCACGCCACCAATCGATGGATGATTACTCTCTGTCAAGTCTTCCGTGAAGTAGATGTTATCTTCCAATGATATTGCAGTTTGAGCATCCACTCTTCTTCACTAATGCATACCTCTAGGATGGCATCTCTCACAGCAGCCATATTTCCTTCTGAGCTCGTCTTTTGACTCCAACAATCCCTAACAAGATTCTTTCTTCAAGGTGATCATGTATATCTATTTGGCTAATGCCTCTTGATTAGCTAACAAATTTTCCAACTCCACCAAGGATGGTTGCATCAGCTATCCTCCCATCGTGGCCATAAACCCACTGTCCTTGGGTGTTAGGCTATGGATGATGTTCATCTTCATCCTTTCCTCGCTGACCTTCTCTTTAAGGTCAAGCTGAGATATCTCACGGCAAATATTCTCCACTTTTGTAAAGTACTGACTGATACTCATAGTGCCTTGTGAGATACCTACTAGCTCATTATCTGGGAGCTGGACTCCCACCTTGTTCTTCTTTGAGAACAACTTCGCCAATGTCTCCCAAGCCGCTTTCGGAGTCTTCACATCTTGGATGTGCTCGACTAGGTTCTCCAAGATCGTTGTCTCCAACATGAATTAACATAGCCTTTCCCGCCTTGATGCGCCACTTCGCAAGGCTTTTGCATTATCTGGAGTTGTTGTCTTGGTGACCACAATGACCTTCCATAGGTCTTGACCTTGTAGGTAGGACTATATGTAGGTCTGCCAATATCCATAGTTGTGGTTGTTTAGCCTCTTCATTTCGCTACTTGCGCTCATGTGATTCGCCATCTCAACTACCGCCCAACGTCAACTTTGCTTGGTCTTAGACCAACGATCTTGATAGTGCGCCAAACAATGATCTCCGGCAGAATCTCCCCTTAGTTCCTCTTGGTGCCATACTGAGCAATGTAAGCGTCTGCGCTTATCGAAGATTGCACCGACCAATGTAAGTGCACATTGTCCAACACTTACCCAAGACTCCTCCCGCTCCTGACGGTCCCGGACCGCCTGCTTTGATACCAATTGTTGGGAATTAGGGTGGCCTGAATACCCACTCCCACGAGGGTCTACACACATGCTACAAAACTACCCTAAGTTGGTTAGCCTTCCTTCTTACTACTTAGTGCTTTGCTTAGCTTTTGGGTGACGAAGCCGCTCACGTTAAAGCTAAGACTGTTATGATTCCAGTCGACCGAGCTACTCACGTCAAATTACAACTGACAAGCGCTAAGTGCTAGAAGTACAACTTATTGGGGAGAGCACACTTACAAGAGCTAAACATTTTATTTTAGTACTACATAACTTGATACACCAACGCTTTACCTCACTGCTATGTCTTTCTCGTATGGCCATCCCTAACACTCTCATACTTATGGGTAACTGATAGCTCATGGATGCTTGTGGCATAGGGGTGGGAGGCACCCCCTATTTATAGTTGTACAAGATTGTTGGATGTTAGCCAAGTAACAACATTCTATCCCTTCAACTACAAAATATCTTAATTCTAGAAATATGCATACAAATATCTAAGTCTAGATAATTCTTTACTTTGTGCCGGCCGCGCATGGGTGCACAAACTAGGAGGGGGATGTTAGCTACAAGTACGTACTCACCATATATATTAGATCGACTTAATTCGATCTCGGTAGGTTGGATCAGTTACGTTCTGGGAGTGTAGCACAATTTGCGTTTGAGTTGTTCGTTTATTTAGTCTTAGCTTAAAGCAAATCGATCTAACAACTATAGGTTAGAGAGGACAAGAGAACAATTTCATCATCATCAAAAGTTAAGTGATGCGTGTTTGGTAGATGGGCATCATTCGGCACTACAATTACGACTAGGAATTGGGGTTTTTACTAACTTATTCCTCAAGCCTGGCATGCATTAGACACATTTGTTTTCCTGGGAAAAAATTATGTGTTGCCATCCTTGTCACAAGGAAATGTTCATCGAGCCATCGCGGCCATATGCCCGCCTAACTCGATCCATGCATCTGCATGTTATTCCACTGGACATTGACCTCAGATGTACGAACAACAATTTTAGCAATTTGTAAAGTGCATTAAATATATGAAAAGTGTGGCACACGTACGCCCGCATTAGCATTGCAGTCGAAACATATAAATGATTACTTCATCTATGAACATATTTGGTAGAGCTTCTGCCTCAGAATTCTCAACCGGAGCAGCAGGAGGCCAGCCAAACGCATCAGTTTCTCCCTTTTAGAATCGGGACCACCTCAGCGATCCTATTACCTAAATACCCCTCAAGTTTAGGTGTGTTTACCCACCATTTGCCACTGGATATAAGCCTCGATTCGGCTCTCCGGTTGCCTCTGCCCTCTCATTTCTCTTGCCTTTCGTTCATCTACATGGATCTGTAGAGCCGCCGGCCACAGAGCCCATCATCGTCGGCGACTCCGAATCTTGTCGCCATCGTCGGTCCTAGGTCCCATCGCCACCACTTGTCCTGCAGCACCTGGTTCCCCCCTCCATGACCTCGATGTCTGAGCACCAGCGACCCTGACGGTGATCACCGGCAACCTCGTCCGCGGTCATCCATGTAACAGCTCGCTGGCCGCCCTCCCTCCCTCCCCCCTTTGTCCCCCTGCTTCAAGCCCCATTCTTTGCTACTCGATTGTAGATTTGAGCAAATAGTAATGGTAGCAGATTGAAGTATAGGATTTAGTCCTAATTTGCTTGATTTGGTTGTGATATTGTTGCCCATATGGTTGAATGGTTGAGCTGATTTCCTCCTCCCTCCATTCAAATGATTCCTTGTTTGTGTCTAGATCTATTTTTTGTGATTAATGGTGTTGCAATAGGATGCATCAGAGTTCTGTATGTCAGTTTTGATATGAAAAATCACATCCAATCATTTGGTTTGTTGTTTTGCCACTTTGAACTATTGCAAAACCAATAAAGTATGTAAAATCTTATGGAATTGAAAACATTTAGCCGAGTAGATGTTTTTCAATGCTTATGCTAACTGTGTATGTTTTGCCCATCGTCGTCAGCGACTCCGGATCTAGTTCCACCACTCTGACCACCAGCGACCCTGGCGGTGATAACTGGCAACCCCGACGGTGACCACTGGCAACCTCGTTCGCAGTCGTCCATGTAACAGATGGCTGGCTACCCTCCCTCTTGGCCTCCCTCCTCCCCCTTTGCCTCAAGCTCCATTTTTTGCTACTCGATTGCAGATTTGAGCAAATAATGATGGTAGTAGATTCAAGTATAGGATTTGGTCCTAATTTGCTCGATTTGGTTCTGATATTGTTGCCCATATGGATGAATGCTTGAGCCAATGTCCTCCTGCCTCCATTCAAATGATTCCTTGTTTGTGCCTAGATCTTTTTTTTTGGTGATTAATGGTGTTGCAGTAGGATGGATCAGAGTTATGTATGTCAATTTTGAGATGGAAAATCACATCCAATTCATTTAGTTTGTTGTTTTGCCACCCTGAACTATTGTAAAACAAATAAACTATGTAAAATCCTATGGAGTTGAAAATATTTGGTCGAATGGATGTGTTTCAATGCTTATGTTAACTGTGTATGTGCTTTCGATGGTGAATTAAAAATGTTTGGCCGAGTGGATTGACTAGTTCATGTTCGCGTAGAATGATAATAAAGAAATCAATCTTCTTTCATTCATATGATATGAATTCGTCTCAAGGTAAGAAACAAATAGACTTGAGTGTTAAAACCAGGCGTGGTATGGTCTTTTTTCCACCAATCCTCCTTTTCAGGGTTTTAGGAACCAACCTCTTACCAAACGCTCCCATTGCCTAGCTCTAGATTATCACAGGAGTGGATTGTTGGATATTCAAGAGCATGAGCGAAAAAAAACCAGAATCTAGAGCTCTACCAAACATGCCCTATGTAAGAACAGCAACATATCTAGTGCTAATAGGTAATTGGGTGATAATGTGCTAACGTGACTGTGAGACGTCGGATCTAGCACATGCGGCTCAGATTGAGGCAGGGTAGGAACTCCCATCCCACTTAAACGCTTTTGCAAAAAAAACCCCGCTCATTGAAGTTTTATCACAAAAAGGTCATCCTTACTCCTCTCTCAACTCGTCCCCTTTCTAGTTGAGCGACGCACCCGATCTCGCGACCTAGGGTTAACCTAAGCGAGCCACCCTCGAACCCGCACCCGACCGCCACCCTCCCAATCCCTTGGCCGTGACGCCACCTCTCCATCCCAATTCCCTACCGCACCGCCCCACTCGGCTGCAAGCCGCGATGAGCTGATGCCCCCCTACAATTTTCTTTACAAGATTATATACATGTTCATTTGCTATTTTTTTTCTTTACAAGACCGCACTCCTTTCCCTCCTGTGCTTCATACCAATTTCCTCAAATTTCTCAATCCAATCTATCGCAACTAACATACATAAACAACGTCATGAGTATTACCTGCAGCCAAAATGAATCACAAGAAAACACTCAGTTGCACAAAATTTAACAAATTTCACGGGAAAACACCCAATAAAGCGCACCTTATCTTCACACCATCTTCGTCTTTGTCGGAGGAGCTCGCCGCGAGCACCCCTGGATGTGATGGTAGTGCAGGCGGGGGAGGCGGGCTATGTCCAGGTCGCACGACAACGACTCGAGGTGGGCAGGCGATGGGTGGCCCCCACCTTGCGAGGGGAATCCCTAACCCTAGCCGCGTAACATAGGAGCTATGGAGGAGGGAGAAGGGGATTAGGCCGAGTGGGGGGGTTTTCGCATAATGAATTAAGTGGCTGTGGTGCTCCGCCCACCTACACCCAAGCCACATGTCGCATTAGCACCTTATGACCCAATTACCAATTAACACCATATATGTTGCCTACAAGGACTACTAGTAACATTTTTTTTAACAAGGATGTTTCCCACCTATATTGTAGTGAACCTAGGTCAAATGGTGCGCACACCCTTGCTCCCACCATCACATACTCATACCCGTGCGCACCAATATTAACTACATCACTAAATAAGTTGTATATACTGAAATTTTCTTACCACAAGATTTATAGAAAATCTAAATTGAGGGCGTGGAATGGATAGATCAGGGACTGGAGCATATGCAAATCAAATGTGAATTTAGGACTGAGTTACAGAGAGGCTATGGAACATGGATGGAATTTTCCCCATCAATTGGGATGCTCGGAAGCTTCAAGCCTGCAGGACGTCAATCCGATCTGAAATCTCGAAAGTGGGAGCTAGGTCACGTCGACGTTCTGTTCTCACGGGCCCGGGTGAACCGAATACACAACGGATCAGATCAATCATGTGACCGATCTATCATCCGAAACTTCACTGCATGCCAACCATAGAAAACTATGCACATCAGATCACGGATCGCTCTAGTCCTATGTACGCATCATGCCCAACAGTTAGCCAACAGTTGATACAGAGACGCAAGAACAAACCGTCAGCATTATTTCGTAGTCTTAATTATCCAAAACTAGGAAGCAGCTAGCCATGCAGAGCACCTACCGAGAAGAGAAGAGGAGAGAACAATGTGTGTGTACAACGACACAAGAACAAACCTTAAGCATGTCAAACAACCTTTTGATCGTCAGGGACCAAGAGCTGTAGAGATCGATTGGACAGAGCACGAAGCTAATTGTTGAAGTGACCAGTTGAGACTCTGAAACTCGTTGAGGGCAAAATTGTGACTCTAAGCTAGTAATGGGGTACGTAGCTAGCTTACCCGCCGTTAGAACGTAGGACACATGACGCATCTCTAGGAGGCAATGTTTCAACGTTCAAACTCTTGACCGATCTCTTCATCAAGGGACCTGGTTCGATCGGCTCACCGGCAGAAACGAACAAGTTTGCCGACCTTAGGTTGCGGCTTTCTAGCTAGCTCAGGTACGTGGACGTTGTAAGCTGTATGAAACTTTCAGACTCGGTGCACTGAAGATCACAATCAGAAGAAACTTTCGCTGATATACACAACAATATGGTACTAATACAGAGATTTTAAAAATCATGTGAGAAATGACATATTGAAAGCAACATTCGTTTATACAATATGTCGAAAATAGTGAAATTTTAGAATTACGGTTCCTGCAACTGGCGCGGTTTTGCACACTAATAAAAAAAAGGCTCGAACAAAGTTTGTGTACCATGGATCACAGACTCACAGAACAAACATCTTTTTAGGAAACCATTGTATGCAAGCACGACATGGTTAGACTGAGGCTACTTTAATTTGAAACCCCTCTTAGACAAACCGAACTTTTTTAGGCCCTATTTCGAATGCGGAAATTTCACAATGCTATCATGAAAATTACACTGTTTTACATGTAGAATGCAAAAGTCATGTGAAAATCCCACATTCCAACGGGCACTTCACCGTCTCAGTTTCAACCGTCCAAAGTTTAATTGAACAAGTCTGCATTCACCCTGATACCATTTCTGAGCGGCAGAGGATCCGATCGACTCCATTTCAGTAGCCAGATAGGACCTGCCCCTAGTCGCTACCCGTTGATCTCCCGCTTCAGTCTCTGGCTCTCTGCCCACCTCCTCATCTCAACACCACCTCTATAACCACAACACCCAACCCCGCGTTACACACAGACGGACTCCCGTTTCTTCTCCTCTCTCTCTCTCTCTCTCTCACTCTTCTCCCACCATGCACAAGGAAGCACCGCCCCCTCCTCCGCCAATGGACGTCCACGACGCAGCCCCGCCGTCTCCGCTCTCCTCCGACATTCCCCCGCACTTCCCGCCGGCCATCGCGGACGCCGGCGCCGGCGCGTTGGACCTCTCCTTCACCTCCACCGCCTCCGCCTCCGCCTCCACCTCCTCCTTCACCACCACCACCACCTTCAGCGCGCGGAGCTCCCTCTCCCTGCCGTCCTTCTCCTCCTCCACCTCGCTCTCGCCGCGGCCCCACTCGTCGTCCGCATCCCCGCACTGGGCGCACCTCTCCGCCACCCGCGCCGCCGCCCCCGACGGCGTCCTCCGCCTACCCCACCTCCACCTCATCCGCGAACTCGGCCACGGTCACCTCGCCCGAGTATTCCTCTGCCGTCTCAAGAACTCGCCGCCCGCATCCCCGCTCTTCGCGCTCAAGGTCGTCGACCTCCGCGACGACGATCCCTCGCGGGTCTCCCACGTGCTCGCCGAGTCCCGCGTCCTCTCGTCGCTCGACCACCCCTTCGTGCCCACCCTCTACGCGCGCCTCGACGCCGGACGCTACGCGTGCTTCCTCATGGACTACTGCTCCGGGGGCGACCTCCATGCGGTGCTCCGGCGCCGCCCCGGGGGCCGCCTGCCCGTCGCCGCCGCGAGGTTCTACGCCGCCGAGGTGCTGCTCGCTGTCGAGTACCTGCACGCGCTTGGTTTCGTGTACCGCGACCTCAAGCCGGAGAACGTCCTTCTCCGAGGTGACGGGCACATCGTGCTCTCTGACTTCGACCTGGCGATCCCGGCGTCTGTGGAGCCCGCCGTCCGCCGCCGCCAGGTGCGGCGACTAAGTCGCCGCAAGAAGAGCATCCTACCATCTTGCTTCTCTGCCAATGGCGGCCGCGACGACGAGGAGGTTGACGCGAAGGAACGGTTCGAGTTCGTCGCCGAGCCGACGGCGGCGAGCTCCAAGGACTGCGTGGGCACGCACGAGTACCTCGCGCCGGAGCTCGTGAGCGGGAGCGGCCACGGCAACGGCGTGGACTGGTGGGCCTTCGGCGTCTTCCTCTACGAGCTGGTGTACGGCCGCACGCCCTTCAAGGGACACGCCAAGGAGGCCACGCTCAAGAACATCCTCTCCAAGCAGGTCACGTACCCGCACCTCGATGGCGAGGCGGACGGGGCGCAGCTGAGGGACCTCGTTGGCAGGCTGCTCGAGAGGGACCCGCGGCGGCGCATGGGCTCCGCTCGCGGCGCCGCCGAGGTCAAGAGGCACCCGTTCTTCACCGGCGTGGACTGGGCGCTCATACGGTGTGTGGCGCCGCCGGTGGTGCCGGAGACGGACGCCGCGGCTCCCGCTGCCGCTGCAGGCGGGGATACGAAGGTGAAGCTGGGGAGCTGGAACAGTTTGGGCGGTAAGAAGAGCAGCAGCTTCGGGAGGAGATCGAATTACGAGGAAAGGCAGGGGGTTTTCCGCAAGCTGATGAGTTGGAGCCAGGAAAGCCGATCAAAGAAGACCAAGACGAAAAAACTGAAATTATAAATATGCACTTTTTGTGTGTGTTTGTTTCTTGTTTTGGGGGTTCTTGGGCTTGGTTTAATTTTGTTTAGGGTTTGTTACATGTATAGAGTGGTGTGAATTACGACTTTTAAGTTGTGAGGAGAGCTTAATTTGTAGTTTGTACAAAGATCAAGGCGATGTATGTCACTGCGTTGACATGGTTTGATCCATGTTCATATATGGAGAAACTTCATCCCTAAACAATTCTGACAGATTGACTAACTGCCCACAAATTAAATGTTACTACTTCGGGTTTGTAACTTTCTATTTCACATGTTACTAGTACCAGTCTATTATACAGGTTGAATCAACATCCTTTGTTATATGATATCCTGAAACCCTATGTAATGAACAAATGTGGAGTACTTCCAACCTTCCTCACTCTTCACATTTCCCCTTATGAACTTTTGGTTCAGCTGTGCTGTGCAGCTTACTACTTTGTCAGTACTCAATAGTGCAGTACAGAATTACATTGGCTTGCCTGTGCGATTTCAGACTTCTTGAGCTGGCCAGTTCATCATCCAATTCCTACCTATGACCGTAGCTCAGAACTCTTGAAAGCACCAGTGAGTATTTCAGCTAGAAAACAACTGAAGTTAATTTACTTGAGTCAAGATCACACCTCGCCTATCGGTATGAAACGACCTGCTGGTACTACAGAACTAGAGACGATTAAAGCACACACTTTCTCTCAGTCGTTGGCGTTTTCTGTTCCATTATGTGCATCTTATCCAATGATTGGAGAAGGCAACGGTTCGTGCATTAACGAGTCTCATTTAGCACTTTTTTAAAAAAAAGAGAGAAATAGCAAAAAAATAGTCTCTCCGCACGCAAGACGGCAAAAATGATATCTCCACGACGCCATAGGGCACTCTGGTGGTGTCTTATTACTCGGTAGGCTGGGTGCCGTGTACTCAGAGAGTGGCAGGTCGCCTGTGTACGTCTTCTGCCGTAATATGGGTGTGTAACATGCTGTTTGCCGTTGTTTGGGATGCCATTTTACGTTTTGAGTGTGCTATTTTTAATATTTTGATTCAAAAAAAATGTTAAATGAGCGAGAGAAAAAGGAACTCGAATGAACGTAGCGGAGTGGGGACTGTACGCATCTGATATCTAAATCCTGCATTTATGTACGCGAGTCCGATCGAAAGGGGGACGCCACAGGGTGCCATTCCATAGCTCATGTTACATCCTCGTCGCCTTCTCGAGGTGAAAGCGAGAGTTGCGAGGCCCGTACGTACTGGAACACGTAGCCTGCGCCGAAGACGTAGAAATCGCAGGATAACCAATGCTCCATGCCGTCACCACGAGACACGCAAATTAAGATATCTTGTGTGCATCAACACACAGTGTTCGATCGGCTTCGGCATGCAATGCCGACACGCCGTCCCCTGGCTGGATGCGTGAGCGGTGAGCCCTTTACGAGATGAGATGAGATGCGATGCGAATAAACTTGTAAAGTCTTCTCCTGGGCAAGGCAACATATACTGAGGTTGGAAAGCGGCACTTGCAGATAACATGCGGTGAGGTGAGGGACAGGAAAGGTGAAAGCTCAAAAGAGGGGGGAATGTGCCTTTGGGAGCTCATGCACTTTACCACACTCCCATGCAATGAACTGTATCTGTCGGCCTCCTTTGTCTTTGCCTTCCCTTTAGCACTCTCCTGAGCATGCGCGCGGCCTCAAATTCATGCATGCATGTGAGTGAGTGAGCTCCCCCCACTACAGGAGATGTGCTAGAACGGTGTTCGTCAGTTGCATCGTCGTTGAGACCTGACAGAGCTGAGAGAGGGAAGTGACAAATTCAATTTTTTTAAAAATATTTGGTCGTGTTCTGCCACCTTAATTGCAAAAATAACATCTTTGGACTTAAAATTACAAATCTAGCCCCCTACCGAGCACGGAAGAGTTGGATGCCGACATGTAGCACTTCCCGTGTTGGGGGCGCGGAAAGCCGATGGGCAGCGCGACAGGCCAGGCGGGCGCGGGATCCTACGGCGCGGCGTGGAAGGTGGCGGGGCCGGGCACCTTCCACGCCATCGGAGAGCGATAGGTGGCCCGACACCTTTCGCGCCACCGGAGCGTGGGGCTTTTCGCTCTCCCAAAGCGCGATATCGCCGCTTTCACGCTACGCTCGCGCCGACCGCCATACAACATGGCGGCGCGCGCCCGCCGCTGGACCCCGTGGCGCCTGGATGGCATTAAAATGTAGCGTCCATCGCTCGTCCGGCTGCACGAACTCATTTGCATTTCTTCTAAGCCACGAACGAGAGATCGAGAGAGAGGTGGAGAAGGGAGGAATAGAGGCCGTGCAAGTAGTTAAGTTGTTGGTAGTTTTTAGTTGTATTTTTGGGTGGTTTTCAATCTGAATTTGAAGGTTGCGCAATTGCATAAGTTGTTGGTCGGCTTGCGAGCATCAAGAAAAGGTAATTTTCATCCACATGCGACTATAGCTTAGTGGTCCCATAATTACTATGTAAGTACACATGCAAGTAGCATACTTAATTTGTTACTACCGTAATGATTGCTTGATAGTGTAGAATGTGTTAGGTAACAATGTTTAGTTGATGTATATGTTTAGTTCATGTGGATGGCATTACTTAATTAGTTGTGGTAATGTCGTCCTAGTCACGAGAATGATGTGTGTGATGTTATTTAATCGTTGCTTTAGTGTAGTTAAGTAGTACATTTGTTGAGGTAATTAACTGTGATACTATGGTAGTACATTGTACTTTCATATCACGCATGAATCTCTATTTATGTTACAATTTGATGAAATCAGCACATGGGGATTAATATAGTAATGCTCGATGCAGTAGAAATCTCCATTTGGGTTAGGCAGTGCAGTCTCCATTTGTATTCTACAGTGTTTTCAAACTATGGAACTGTCATGACAAAATCAAATAGTAGAACATTATTGCTTATACATAACCCTTTTCACTTTTCGCGTAAAAAATGCAGTAATATATTCCTCTATTTTGATGTTTCCAGCATTTTCTTTCCAATCGATCTTCCTATCGCTCGTTCTCCATCATCCGAACTCCGAATCCAGTGATTGAAGTTTCTAAATTCATCTAAAATCGTAATCTTCCTTCCAGTATATATTTTACACTTTTATGATTTTATTTGTATTTATCATTTTGCGCGTAGAACCCAACGCCATCGAAAATCTTGATTGAAGGCAAGTCTTCCTTGAACATGTTAATTGAAGACTTGTTCGTATTCTATAGTAATGGTCTCGTACGTGGTGGACCTGTCGAATTGTGACCGGCCGAGATCCAGGCACCGGGTCTGAAGGACATTAGCCTGTGCGAGCTAAGGAGGTGCGTGCATTCCACATTCGATCGGGACACTGGAAGGAAGAAGCTACACATCGAGACATTGTATGCCTCAGCGGCGGGTGGTGTAGGGGAGACCTTTTGGCAACTTATAAAGGTGAGTAGTGACGTTTCATGGGCCAACTACATGGAGGTTGTGTGCAACCCTACTGCTGCAATATATGCCAGGCCAATGGTGTATATCCAGTTTGTGGAGAGGACGGAATCATCCGCCATGGGTGGTTCTGGTGGAGCTACTGGAGATGAAGTGCCTGGGTTGGTCTTCGGCGCTGATGTAGACGCTGGTGTTGGCAGATATGTGGGCGAGGAAGTGGGTGATGGAGACTTGAGGAGGCGTGCGGAGACTTTCAAACCAAACGAAGGCGTGGGAGTTGGTGGACAACCCGTATTGACTACCATGAATACCTTGCCGGGCAGGTGGATGTAGTGGAAAGCGAGGAGGATGTTGTGGATACAACTAGTTCTGGATAGGAGCATGATGGAGAAGCTGCTACGGTAGGTTTATTAGGTGGTGTTGTGACCACTAATGTTGCGTATGTATCGTCTAGATTGGATGACATCGCAGCTACATCTTTGGTTCTGCCACAGACAGAGGAGGCGGAGTGGGGTTTCAATGAATACACTCTGCTCTTAGGGCAGCGCTTCCCTAACAAGAGTGCTGCCCAGCAGTCCATTGCCAGACACGCCGTCAATATTAGTTGGACGTATCGGGTGCACAGGTCCAACCTTGACACCTGCATCGTCAAGTGTATGAATGGATCTTGCCCTGGCAAGGTTCGTGCGCAGCGGTACAGAGGCACCGCCATGAACTTCCGCATAACGATGCTCAAGGATCACACACGCGAGCTTGCAGAGCCACTTCATAGGCACCACAACCTGACCTCGTCATATGTTGCGGACCTGATATACCACCTCGTCGTAGCTGATGTATTTATTTCACCGAAGCTTCTTTTGGCAGATGTTGTCAATATGGCGGGCTTCTCGGTTGGCTACATCAAGGTGTGGCGGGCGAAACAGAAGATCGTAGAGCGTATGTTTGGTACATACGAAGAGGCCCACGACTTTGTCCCAAGAATGCTCCATCAGATTGCATAACCAAATCTTGGGACATACATTAACATACTGGAGCAGGTGCATCCTATGCAGGGGCCGAATTGTTTTGTTCTTGACAGAGTATTATGGGCCTTCCGCCAAGTGAGCGAAGGGTTCAAGTACTACATCCCATGCTGTCAATGGACGACACCTTCCTCTCTGGCAAGTACAAGGGCACCATCCTCACTATGGTTGCAGCCGACGCGAACGACCAGTTACTCCTCGTGGCTTTCACGATTGTTGAGAACGAGAACACAGATAGTTGGTTGTTGTTCCTTGCAAATGTGAAGCAAGCGGTGGTTCAAAACCACCCAGATGTGTGTGTCATATCATACCACAATGCTGGGTTGCGGTCTGCGTTGAGCACGATGCAAAACAGGACACAACCCCCCTTCCAGTGGAACGATCTGACGAACCGATGGTGTGTGATATTGGTGATATGCCCTAGAGGCAATCATAGAGATGATTGTATCATGTCTATGTTTATGAGTTCTTGAATAAGTGTTATTCTGTTCCTTGAATGAATCATCAGTTATAAAGATCAACGAGTATGTGACTTATTGGTGAAGCTCTTTTATGATGATGTCGTTCTAAATGTATCCCTGGTCGGATGTCACTGGTCGAAACACTAGTGACTATATCGACCAACATATGTATTGATTGATGACCATGTTTCACCGGTCATAGATATATGGATATTAAATCAATAATGCGAACACATGTTAGAGAATATGGTGTTGGATTGACCCACCTTGAGACACTGCTGAGATTGTTATGATTTCATGTGTCATCAGTTGGTCTCAAGCAATGATGATGTATAATCCTTAGACTCTGAAATCAGCATAGTTTCCTACATGTATAAGAGTATACTTTGGGGTTGGAAACGCTACTCCGTAACTGAGTAGTTATAAAGGTAGCTTTCGGGTATGCTATGAAATATGCGGAGGAATGTGACTGGTCGGATATGAGATTTGCCACTCCTAACATAACAGGAGAGATATCTCTAAAGGGAAAGCGGCAATGCTACGATAGCACAAACAAAAATTTACCGCGCAACCAAGGAACCACCGCTAGTAATAGATCACGAGATTACCGCTAGACGCGTCGACTCGTAGTAAAGTAGAGTTGTTGTAGCGAGTTGATGCAGTCGTAGTCGTACTCACGACATGTCTCCTCCTTCGAGTGGTTGTACTCGCGCGCGTCTGCTCCTCCGAGTGGTCGTACTCACCACACGACTTCTCCTCCGACTCGGTGATCGTCACGGGTTGTGTTTCGTCCTAGTGATGATACTTCGCAACAACACCTCCGAGGCATCCACAAGTATGGGGCAGGATCACCACGCGCTGGAGTGCTAGCACTGGCAGCGTGGTTGAGAAGGTGTGGCTATTAGGGTTTCGGGAGTTCTTCCAAAGATCATCCTCCCTTCTCACCCCATGCCCCCGCCCCTCTTTATATAGGCATCCATGATGGGTCTCGAACTTGAGGCCCATTAGGAACTCGTGGCCTATACGAATTTGGATCACCATCCAAAATAGATCCTAGCCCTTTAAGTGTGCGACCCTATAGGTTCATGTGTAATCGGTTATGACTCAGAAACTCTTTTTCGACCACCAGTCGTTAGCGGTACCTAGCATTCCCAAATACATAGAATATATCGATATTGATCTATGGCCCTCATCACTTACGACCAATTCGTAACTCCATACGACCATACGACTTGGCCCCGACCAATTCGTTCTTACCATTATATGATTACGTTCGATCAGTCTACAACCAGCATGTATCTCCATACGACTAGTCCGTAACTGATCGAACTAAGCGTCCTACTAGTGGTATGGCCATGCACTTTCTTTATCCGATCACCACGAGGGGCCCAGATACATCTCTCCTGTTATGTTAGGAGGGGCAAATCCCATCTCGACTAGTCACATCCCTCTACATGTTTCATAGCATACCCGAAAGCTACCTTTATGACTACCTAGTTACGAGTAGCGTTTGGCAACCCCTAAGAGTGCTATTACACATGTAGGAAACCATGCTGACCTCGGGTCTAAGGATTATACATCATCATTACTTGAGACCAACTAATGACATAAAGATTCATAACAATCTCAATAGTGTCTCAATGATGGGTCTATCCAACCCCATGTTCTCTAACATGTGCTCACATTATTGATTTGATATCCCTATATCCATGACCGGTGAAACAAGGTCATCAATCAATACATGTGCTAGTCATAGAGTCACTGGTGTTCCGACCAGTGACCTCCGACCAGAGATACATTTAGAATGACCTCATATAAGTTAAAGAGTTCCACCAACAAGTCACATACTTATTGATCTATAACAAATGATTCATTCAAGGAACAAGATAACATATTATCAAAATCATGAACATAATGAAATATCATCATCTCTATGATTGCCTCTAGGGCATATTTCCAACAATCTCTAGGCCCCTCAATGTGGTCGGATACCATAGTAATTACGCCGAACATATTTTCAAGCATTACAATCATGTCACAATGACTTTGTGTGTATTTAGGGGCAAGGACCCTCGATCCCCCCCATTGGAGACGTCAGACGTCACGTCTAACATTAACAAAATGTACCTCACGTGATTTTTTTTGTGATAATAAGCCTAACACCAACGACCACACAAACCCATCATACGATTTTACTGGACCCATCATCTGCTTTTACTGTTACGAACATTTAATTTTACAAACAAGAGAATCATGAGAGACCAGTCATGCTCAACGAGTAGTACATCAAAAGTTAGTGTGATAGTAAACACTCATACATGGAGCGGTAAAATGGACAATAGAAAGTAGTAAATGACCAGCTCAAGAATCATTTAGCAAAATTAATGCTTATCGGTTGTACAACAAAAGGTAATGCTACAATAAACATGCATACATGAAGCGGTATTTTTCTCAAGCAGTAAAATGAAGAAAACACTACATTAAATTTATATATACATAACAGTAACAACTGAAGATGAAACTTCTTAAATATATTTTGGGGATTCGGTCAAATAGTGTGTCTGGTCACTTTTTTCTGTACATTGCGTGGGAAATAAGATAAGAAGGGGAAAAAGGGAAAAGAAAGAAGGCCCTAGTGGCCAAGGTAGGACCCTATCGCAGTCCTCAAGTGTTTGTAAGCCTGCTTGTGGGCTTTGGTGGGAACGGGATCATGGAATATGTGGAGAAACACTTCCAACTTCTCCTTTGCGGCGGCGAGTCGCGCTTGGAGTCACTAGTATTGAGGATACATGTCAACCATGTGCCAGAGGAGGGCTTCTGCCTCTTACACACTCTTGGTATTGTCGACCCTCGCGCTCACCATGTCAATGTATCCATCGTGCCTCCGGATCGATGCTTCAACACGCTCCACGTAGTTCATGAGCGCGATCTCAATTATGAAGTTGGCTTATCGAACATCGGAGACCAAGTCATTGGTCCGACTGAGTAGGAGGTGCAGCCCGCGGATGATCAGAGACACGTTATCCGGCAGACATGAGGGGGAGAATGGAGGAGGCCTAGACAGGTGCTCGTATATAAGGGCGAGGTAGGCCAGAACTACCGTGGGCAGGGGAGATGAAAAATAACTTGCGGATATCATGGGGATATGCTCACGATCTTAGGATGATGTTACAATTGGCAATGACGTTGAAGGTTTCTCGAATCACACGTTTTTGGCAAGTTTTCAGTGTTGTCAGGTCTTGAGCGGTCTGACCAGCTAGGGTGGTGGTCAAACCGGCCAGTGGCGGTCCAACCGACCACCCATGGCGGTCATACCGATCAGGGGCGGTCGGACCGGCCAGTATATGATTGGTGGAGTTTGAAGCTGGGCCAAAAATAGAGGGTGTAGGCAAGAGGGGATTCTCATAATTTTTGGAGCTTCCAGTCAAAAGATCTATTCGTTTGAAATTTTCAGAGAGGTTTCGGATTTCAAGGGTGGAAAATTGGCTAAGTCCCTTCTGGGCGGTCTGACCGGCCAGGGCGGCGGTCAAACCGACCAGAGGGCGGTCAGACCGGCCCTTGAGTGGCGGTTTGACCGGTTCTCACTTGTTCCTCGCCATTTTAGCGGTGATGTTTATTGATTAAGTCAACTTCATGAGTTTCAATGCTTATATGTTGCATGATGCATGTTTTGACTAACGTGGGTCAAGTTGCTAAGAACTTATTCCCAGAATCGATTTCTTGGTCTATTGTTGTGCAGGTGGCTTGGAGGTCAACGACGGTCAACGGCGAGGATTATCGGGACTAGGCTTGGAGAGCTAAGGTTCAGAACGATCAATGATGCCCGGTGGAGTCATTGGATTCGAGCATGGCGCAAAATAGATAAGGATGACCGAACGGAAAGTTCGGTGCGACGGATTGCTTCAAGCGGTGCGGGGTCGGTGCAAGTGCCATGGTGGTTTCGGTGGGGTCGGATGGGAGAGACTTGCGACATGATGAGAGTCGTTGATCAACCTACACGTGGCAAAGCATAGGATTGCTTCATGAAGATTGGACTCGGTCTTTGGAGAAGGATCGAGAAGGGGTATTTTGGTAATATCACCAAGATACCATCTTGTTTGCTTTTGGCTAAACCGCGGCGGAAGACGACACAAGGAGAAGTGGTTTAGGTCAAGAGAAGATGAAGACGGCACTTTAAAATACACGCGTGAGTTAAACCCGTTTGTGTGTGGGCTTAACGGGTGCCCAATAGGAAACTCTTCTAGAAGGTTGGCCTCCACTATAAATATGGGAGGGTGTTGTAGCACCTCCTTGATCCTTTTGCTTATTTTGAAACCCTAGTTTATTTTTGAGTTTAGGGAGTGGAGTGGTTAGGTTTCTAGAGAGGAGATTGATTGTGTGCTCATGTATTGAGTTTGTCCTCCTTGATGGAGCGGCTGTAAACCAACAACAATCACAAATCAATCTATGCAAGTTCTCTTGAGATGAGTCCCTTTTCGTTTTTGCTCTCTATTTTGTGATTTTGGGACTTTCTTTGATTCTCAAGTTTTCTTTGGTTTTTGCCCCTCATCTTGCTTGCTGTGACATGTGGGAACTCATCCAGGATCATCTCTAACCCACGAGCAAGTTTTTGGATCTAGTTTTCGTTTTAACTCGGTTTTGAACCATCATTCACTCAAACGGAAAAATATCAGAATTTTGCCAAGGATCTTCACGATATTTGATTGGAATAGGTTCCTGATATCCTAGAGAAGGTGTGTTCCAAGTTTCATCGAGTTTGGAGTTGTAGATCAAAAGTTATACCTATTTGTGATTTTATTTTTGGGCTGATTTTACTGCTCATCAGGCTGGAGGTCAGACCGCCTAAGGTGCCCAGTCAGACCGCTCAAGGTGACCGATCAGACCGACATTGATATAGAGAGGTCAGACCGCTCAACTCTTGTAAATTGAGTTTTTGATGATTTTGATTGTTTTGTTTCGGGGTTTAGATTGGATTCAATGCAAGTCTTCCGCTATGCTTATATATTGATCTTTATAGCTCTCATAGCTATCAGAGTGCAAATCGTGTTGAGTCCGATCTTGGTGAAAAAGAGATCGCGCTCCTATTCACCCCTCTCTAGTCGCCATTTCGGTCCAACACAACTCTGAGGCATTTTTTTACTCTTTTCCTTTGAAAATCAATGGGGTGGTGGAGTGTGTGTTTTGGATTTTTCTCTGTAGGGGGAAGACGGGGCTTGTGTTTTTTTTGGTAAGAGGATGTCCATCCTTATAAGTCATAGTGGGGAAGACGAAGAGACACATCGGGAGCCTGAGCGGTAGTGCTACAGTTTTTAAAGTGAGAAATCGGCTGATATGGTATCGTTTTTCATTTTTCACACGCAAACGTACAAATAACAAAAATAGTGTAGCAATAGTACAATAAACGATAAGCTTCAACACAATAAAATTATTTTACTCATACAGTAATTCCAAACAAAATCGGAGGTCGGTAATTTCATGTGCATCTTACAGTAAAAGAACTCTCATATATCACTAGATGAAATGGCGTGACTGCTCATTTCATTTGTTTTGCTGAACAAACATAACATTAATTGCCAAGCAAAAGGCAGTAAAAGCATGGGATCAACACAGTAAAATCATGTGTACAATAAGGGCGATTGTTGTAAGTAGTAAACAAACCAATTGGGATACGCACACAGTAGACCCATAAAATCAAGCAGTTATATTACGTGATATTTACAGTAAGAGAGTTCGTATAGAACAGTAAAACATGCAACACGAGCCGAATAATGCACTCTGTTTTCCAAATGATATCCGTAAGCCATAAATGAAGCAAACGATGCAACAAATTCATATGTATATGTCAGTAAACAATGAAGATAGAAATTCTTTAATATATTTTCTGGAGCATTCGGTCAAATAGCGTGGCTGGTCATTTTTTAACATTTGTGTGATAATAAGAAAAGAAGGGGGAAAAGTGGAAGAAACAAGGCCCTAGTGGCCAAAGTAGGACCCTATCGCAACCCTTAAGCATTCGTAAGCCCGCTCATGGACTTCGGCGGGGGCTGGATTAGGGAATATGTGGAGAAATGTCTCCACCTGCTCCTTTGCAGCGGCGAGTCAAGCTTCGCGTCGTTGGTATGAAGGAAGCATCTTGACGATAGTCCAGATGAGGTCGCTCCTCTCTTCCTCGTTCTCGGTGAAGTCAGCTCTTGCGTTTTGCCTGGCGATGTAGTCATTGAGCCTCTAGATCGATGCTTTGACATGATTCACGTAGCTCAAGAGTACAATCTCCATGATGAGGTTTGTTCACCGGACGTCGGAGACCATGATATTGGTCCGACTGAGTAGAAGGCACAACGTGCGGATGATCATAGCTACGCTCTCCGGTGAACACAGGGGCTAAGAACGAAGAAGGTCGCTGTCGGACCCCGGGAGTCATACAACCCCGAGACCCTCTGTGCATACCGAGCTAGTCTCAAGATCAGTAGCTAGCTCGCACAGTTCCAACAATGATGTTATCATAACCATACAACAACGTAACTGACGAAGCAAACAAAGTACTATTAGTTAACGGCAAAAGACCTTATGGTCAAGTTCTTACAAAAGTCGCCACGTGGGGCTTAGCAACAACAGAGTTTCTTGCTGCGGAAATCCAAAATATGTGGAGCCCAATCAACATGCCCACAGGCAATCGAGTGGAGGACACGACCTAGTTCACTAAGTCTTCATAGTAGCCTTCCTCATAGAACTCGATGTTCCCTGTTTCTTCTGCTGGGACTGATCAACAAAGGGCATAAAGCCGTGAGTACATAAAGTACTTCAGCAAGTTGTAGAGAAGTGTATGCACATAGTATTTATGCCAGACTTGAACAAAGGTGGCTTTATGGTTAATTTTGCAGAAAACAAGTTTAACAGTAATTACAATAATTAGGTTGCAAAGCAAGATTTTAAAGATTAATACATAATTAATGAAGTTCTTTGAAACAAACAGTGAACCTCCCGTTCACTTCCCAACCATCTCGACCAAACCTTTCCATCGAACCAATTACCACATTTTTGAAAATGCTACCCCTTACGTGAAAGACCCGGGCATGTCCATAACCGGGGACATGGCTATTCGAATAGATTTTTGATACTCTGCAGAGGTTGTACAGCTTTACCCACAAGAGATAAATCACTCGTACTGTCCGCTCACACACTTCCGAGGTGTGTGACTAAGTGATTATCACAAGGCCTTTACAAATGTCCATTTTACCTCGGTTCTGCTCGCTAAGGTTTCGCCTTCACGGCCCCCTCTTGCGCCTTTCCCATCCAAAACAGAACCGACTCAAAACTTCCCTAATTAGTTGGCCAAGTCCTTCCCATAGCGAACTTGTGGTTGCACAGAGTGACCCAGATCAATGGCGTACAAGGTTAAGTCCTTAGTTGGCTGCTCAGATGAGACTTTCCGTATCCCAATGTGCCTCACGCACCCACATTCACCACCGCCCACAAGCCCGAGCACTCGGCTGGGGCGGAGGGCGGCCGAGGGGAGCTGACGTCGGTGGCCGAGGAGGGGGAAGAGAGGAGCTCGGCGGTGGCGTTTTCCGGCGGCGGGGAGGGGGAAAATGGAGGGTGGAAGGGGCTTCAGGGCGACAAGGCGGAGCCGGAGGTGGGCTCGGCTGGGCCGGGGACTCACCTGAGCGGAGGATCGCCGAAGAGGGGCGGCGGCGGGGAGAAAATGGCGGAGGCGGAAGGAAGAAGGAAGGGAGGGGGAGAAGAAGGAAATGGCGCTGGCTTTTTAAAGCCGAAGGAAGGAGGGAAAGCTCGGGGGGGTCACGGCGGGGGGACGCGAGGCCCGGCGGAGGAGCTGGCACGGCGCAAGTAGACCAGGCGGCAGCACGATGGGACGGACGGGGAAGAGCGGCGAACCGAGGCGGCGAGGCGCGGCGAAGCGAGGAGCCAGCGCAGCGTCTGCAGCGCGCGCACTGCACACCTGTGGCGAAAGAGAGAGAGATGGAGAAGGAGAGCACTGCAGGGGGGACGAGGAGGAAGAAGAATAGGGGCGGGGGCGAGGCGAGTCGTCCGATTTTGATCGGACGGCTGGCGCGAAGGGAAGACGCAGCCGAAGGAGGGACGCTGGATCGCGATCCCACGGCCTTGAAGCGGCGAGGCCGGCGCGGGATTGCAGTCGATCGGGAAGCGATGGTGGGCCTAGGGATTCGCCCACGCACAGTGAAGAGAATTTCAATTTTTGATTTTTAGAAATTCAAATGAATGAAAAAGCATTTTAGAAAATAGCAAATAGAGTCCAAAAATTCTAGAAAAATTCAAAAAAATTCCTTGAATTATTATGGACTTAATAAAAATAGTTTCAACTTTAATTTTTCTTTAAATTTTGTAATTAAATTAATTTTAAATTTTGGGTAAAAGGAAAAACAATTTTTTAAAATCCAATAAATCCAAGAAAACTCTCAAAATAATAATTTTGATTTTAAATACCAGAAAACTCAATTAAACCAACTTTAATTTAATTGAAGTTTGATTAATTCATATTAAACCGCTTTTGATTCTAAAATTCCCAATTAAGTTTTTGGCAATTAAAAGCAAATGGTTCTTGTTTAAAAATTTTGAAAATTTTCAAAACTCTGAAAAAGGAGGATGCTACAGTCGTGGACATAATCATGGTCTGCGGCCTGGCTCCAGCTCCGCTAGATAGCGTTAGTAATGTTATTAGCATCATACAGTAAAACAGCTACCACATATGAGTAGATGAAAACGATGCCACTGGTCGTTGCATTCTTTCTCCAAAAAATAGTAGTAACCGCTACGTAGAAGACAGTAATAGACTACGATCAACACGATAAAAATAAGCCAGTCATACCACATGGTATTACAGTAAGAGAGTTCGTATAGAACAGTAAAACATACAACACGGTAGTAAATGTGTTACTAAATGGAAGTAAAAACCTAACTATTTAGCATGTATCGCTGTCATCCGACCCTGCGGTGAGACTGTCTTCAGCGTCGTACCTTTCCGATTCATCGTCATGAATCAGCTGGTGGCGATATACCGGACCTTCCTCTTCCTCGTCCCCTCCGCCCCTCCCCCTGCCACTGCCACCGCCCCCTCTCCCTCTGGATGAGGAGTTTTGGGGTACCGTTGTGCACGTTTTACTGTTGTGACAGTCTTTCAAGCCGCATATGCTGCACTCCCTCATCATCTTCTTCCCTACTGGGGTAGCACTATGCTCTGGTTTGTCATCGCCTCATTTGCGACCCTTGGGATGTGATAGAGGAGGCGCAGATGGATTTATCGTATCCTCATCTGCTTCATCGGACTCAGCGGTCTCGTCAGCCACTAGGCCAATGTCATTGGGTATGGTATCAAGCTGCATTCAAAGCGCCTTGAGGACCTCCATGGCTTTATCCTACTCAAGACTCGATTTGCACCTTAACCTCACCACGCCAGTGGTCTCTGTTAGTAAGGTGGAGTGTCGATACATCTTAGTTGTCCCTTTGGGTTCGACTTGCATGAGGTTGTGTCTGCCATACGACACATGCACCCTTGCATTCCTCGTGTACCTACGGAGCACATAGCTGCTAGGATACTCTCGGCCTGCCAGTGGGTGGATGTCCGTACTAGGTGTGCGGAGAACAACCCTACATCGTAGACTGCTTCCCATGAGACACGAGGAATAGACTATCTCAGGTTGTGTCAGCCCTTATGCGGAATGTTGTATTGGAGAAGTAGGTCTGCTTGTACTCTTTGAACACCATAGATGTGTACACCCTGCCCAGTTGCTCCTCGAACGGGAATAGAGTGGCTCTACCGGTTGGATCTGCGAGCACACAAGACGAATATGACTCGCAGTAGACACATGAACAACATGAAGTAATTCTATACATGGGTTGTAGTAAAAGAAGGATGAGGTGCGAGACGCAGCAAAATAAGGTAATTTAACATTAAATCATGGTAAAAAGTGAAGTAAATTCGTATAGAAGGTGCAACAAACCTTTTTTTCTACATACCGTGGAGCAGTGCGTCTCATGAGCCCCAGAGTGCTTCCTCTTCTGCAGAACCCGGTGCATCTTCCGCGTGAACTGGTGGAGCGAAGTCATGTTATCTACTAAGTTCCATTTTACCATCTTGTCCATACTCTCACTTCTCAGCGTGGATATCATCCTATCGCGATACACGTTCTTGAAGTACACCGCGATCCACCTTTCACGCATGGAGGTTAGCAATGGCACGACTCTGCTCGATGCGGTACTATTTCACGAGATCCTCCCACGCATTCTCGAAATCTCTTGGAGTAAGTGGATGGTTTATGACGAAAACCAAACACTCCTTCAGTCCTTTGTGCACCACATATAGCTTGTTCAAGTTCTGCTTGTACTTCTTCAGCACGTGCCACCTGCACATCTGGTGTTGCGTGTCGGGGAAGACGCGTGGGATGGCAGTAGCTATCGACGGGTCCTGATTTGTAGTACAATGAAACACATTAGGCTGTAAAACTCGTATATAGATGTAGTAAATAACATAGTACATTCAACACTGCTTTCGAAATATAGTAAACACACATGTGATAGATAGTAAACGTGAGCGACATATGAAGTAATTAGGTGATAACAGTAGGAAACATGGGGGAGCGGTTTTTGTCAAAACAAACGAGGATTGCACGAACATATCAAGAAATTTTGTCATACAATAAAACTCATTTCATAGTCATGTAAAACACATTAATAGTATTAGTAATTACAAACATACACACGGACAGTAACACTTCACGACACTTACAGTAATAT
The DNA here is from genome assembly GCA_036346395.1 of Hsuehochloa calcarea. Lineage (NCBI taxonomy): Eukaryota > Viridiplantae > Streptophyta > Magnoliopsida > Poales > Poaceae > Hsuehochloa > Hsuehochloa calcarea. The sequence continues at coordinate 39,445,634 of CM070597.1, forward strand.
AACTCAAAACAAACAAAAAACTGCGTCGCACAACAGTAAATGGGCGAGGGGACAATAAACAGTGGGGGAGGCGGTAGTAAAATTAGGTCAGGTACATGCGGGGGGCGGAAAATGCATCCACATGTGTCTCCTGGTAGTTTTGTTACCACCGTATGAGTGTTTCGGGACTAATTTTTCCATCAAACACCATCCGATCTACAGCGCACCAGTGATTTGCGGGTTTTACCATCGATTCCGAGAGTAACCGTCTTTTTACTGCCGATGTGGGTGACGTGTGATTTTTTTACTATTAATTTTACCGCAAATCATGTGATATGGAGTTTTTACTGCGGTTTGGACATGCTAAGACTTTTGCCGCCGATCGCAACGCGTGCGCGTGTATTTTTACTGATGATCCCACATGGGAAGTGCGCAAGTTGGCGTGTTGTGCTACGCATGAGGGAGTGTGGGCTGGTGCGCCAAGCGTAGCACGGCCCACACGTAGAATAATCTATTATTGCTACAGTATATAGTTTGTACTACCTAAGAGAACATATCGGTTCCAGCTAGTCCTTTGCAGTAAATCGACTACAAGTATGTGCTCAATCATGTTTGGTTCGATGTGTCACGATGATTCCATGGATTTAATCCGTGGAGAGCTACAGATCGAGCAAGTGGCTTTTGAGGCGAAGAACCTTTGATTGCCAACGCCGAATTCCAAACTCTCAAAGCACTACTTGGGAAACGATTAGCAGACTCGGGTGAAAATCATCTTTCAATGGCAGGGAAGGAGGTTCTTATTAAATCAGTGGCTCAGGCTTTGCTGACCTACACGATGGGTGTTTTTAAAAAGCCAGCCACGCTTTGCAATGAGTTTATGCAATTAATCCGACAGACTCATCACTCGTGTTATTGGGAGCAATTGATCTTGCCAAAGAGCAAAGGTGGAATTGACTTTCGGAATCTGAGATTATCTAATCAAGCTTTGTTAGCCCGGCAAACTTGGCGTCTCCTTTATTTCCCGGACAGTCAATGTGTAAGATTGTTGAAAGCCAAATATTATCCTAATGGGAATCTTATCTACCGTTTTTACGGGGAATGCTTCAGTACTTGGGAGAGCTATTGAATATGGGCTCGAGCTTCTAAAGAAGGGCCTTATTCGGCATATTGGAACTGGGGACCAGGTTCGTATATGGCGTGATAATTGGATCCCACGAGGTTTTTCTCTGCCGCTTGTTTCCAAGCGTGGCCGATCGAGACTTAGATGGGTCTTTGAACTCATGATTCCGGGGACAAGAGAATGAAGTTCAGACCTTATACGACAGACCTTCCTTTTCCCTGGATGTTGCATAAATTCTGAAAATAAAGATCCCAATAAGACATGTGTAACATCCTCGTATTTCAAAGAAAGTTCAAAATAAAAAAAATTGCATTTCAATTTGAAATCTTCACTTTCAAAACCATAACCTGGGTTTGGGACCGACCCGGCCAAGTTCTTCTCCGCCCGTCCCGGCCCGATTCCTCTCCCCGCCTCGGCCCTGGGCGCCGTCCCCACCACCTCGCCCGTGCGTGCACGCCACCGCCCTCCTCACCAATCCCCCTCCTCTGCACCTCTGCTCCGCTCGACTGTAGCGCTCGCCTCTCCCCGCCTTGTCTCCATCACCGCCCCTCCTCGCCAACACCCGCTGCCGCCCCCCTGCCTTGCTCGGTCACCTCCGAGTGTAGGCACTCATGGCCGCCTCGAGACCGCGTGAGCACCTCTCCCCCTCCTCGCCTCCGCTATAAGAAGCCCCGCCTCCTTCGCTTCCTCCTCCTCCACTCCACCGCCTTCTCCACTCACCTTCGTCTCCAGCGCCGTCGCCTCCTCCCGCGCTCAGGTGCCGTCGCTTAGCCTCTGCCCTTGCCGTCGCCTCCGGCCTTCGCCTCCGACTCCGGCCCTCGCTCTGGCGCCACCTCCCTTTCTCTCCCTCCCGGCTCCTCCGCCGTCCGCTCCCGCTCTACCTCGTCTCTCCTCATCTCTCGTTCTCCTCTCGGCGGAGAACGATAGAAACGCGCGCTCACACGCCATCGCATTTTAACGTCGCGCCGTCACTATCCAGTGGGCCCGCACCCCAAGTTGTGTCTTTGACAGGTGGGCCCGCCGGCACTCTGCCGTGGACCCGTGGACCGGCATAGTGCGGGTGCCTCCGGTCCACGCAACAGTGCCGTGGATCGTGCACCCGTGCGCATGGACCCGGTCCATACGCACTGTGCCGTGGATCGCACACAGTGCAGGCCACGTGTCAGTGTCCCAGTTCTTTTTCGGTTTTCTGGTTTTGTTTTCAATTAAAAATTTCATTGAAAACTTCAAAACTTCATATATTTTTATTTATAACTCCAAAAATTATTAGACTTGTTTCTAAAATTTTCTAAAATCAAGATCTTACTTATGGCACTGGTCTTGTTCAATTTGGAGTTCATATATTATGAGTTTGGTTTTTATTTTCTCTCTCTGCTGTTGTGCTTTTTTCCGGTACTTTCGTCCGATTAGGGTTCGAAGACGCAGGAGACCTCCACTTCGACCAAGCTCAAGAGTACCAAGACCCCGCTACCTTTAACCAAGCCGAGTCAATACTTTGATTATTTTGAGCCTACATTTTATGCAAATTATGTTTATTTAAAATATCAAAGTTGCATGCTTTAATTCTGTAATCAAATGTATGTTAAAGCTTAAGGTTGTTAAACACTCATTTAATAATTAATTAAGTATTACCCATCCTTTGATAAATTAAATCCCTCATTCCATGTCACCCTGGTAAATATGTGGTAAATACTAGCGTAGGTTGTACTTAAGCGACATGCTAATCTTACTTAAGTACAGGGACAATATATGTCCTGGTCATCATCTTTTAATCATGAAAGTGGTTTTGGGGGACGTATTGTGTTAATTGGTTTTCCTCCCCAAAACCCTAAACAACTTGCTAGTATCACATCTGAGCGGATGGAAAGAGTGGTGGGTGCGGATGTAGCACGAGAATATGTGGAATGTGGTATGAACCATCCAGATGGATTAAGAACTTAATCTTGTCATGACCTCCTGTGTAAAACAAGTACAACCGCAAGTCTGCAAAGTGCAACTTGGCTTAGTAAAATTATTGAACCCCTAATATCATCCCACAACTGGTGTTTGGAAGTGTGCAAGTAGTAGGATGTACGCTGGCTTGAAAGGGGCACCGGGGAGGGTGAAGTTGCCAGCTGCGCTAGTCGTTGTGGCGGGGCCAGCTCCGCTAGTTGTTGTGGTGAATATCTCACATAACTTATGAAATTGGCCATATGGGTGAGATGACGGAAGGGGTGATGTAGTTTGAAGCGTTACTGTGACAATCACTCAACTACATGACTAAGGAATCATGTGAGGTAACGAGTATGATTATCTTTTGTGGGTACAGTGTACAACCTCTACAGAGTCTAAACTGTTTAAACAGCCGCGCCTACGGTCAAAGGCGAAAATGGGATCTTAACCTGAGTTAGTTCTATTTCAAAAACCTTTGTGGGTGGATTACAACCAGGACGGCTCACCTAGCCTGAGGTTGGATTTTTTTCTGAGCCGTCGAGCTCAATGGTGTGAAGGAGCGGAGGTAGCTCCAACAAAATGATGCATGTGTAGAGTTTCGATGGAGGGAACTTCTACTGTTATTTAAGATTGCACTTACTCTCTTTAATAAAAATACAATTTGTTTAAAATGGTAAGTCATAAGAATTTGTAATTATGATAATTGGAAATGTTGCTTTAGCAAATAAAAGAATATGAGTCATCCTTGTTAAGCCTTATATGTATACTATTGCATACTGTGTGTTGGCCCGCGAGCACGGTGGTTGTGCTCACTCTCGCTCCCCCCCTCAAACCCTCCAGATGATATGGAGCAAGGAGATTACGTGTACTACGAGGATCCTGAAGTCGATGGCCAAGGGAACTCTTGAAGAGTAGTCTTGGTTCTGTTGTGTAGGTCTCGCCCAGTCAAGTGGACTCATCGGTACTTGTGTACAACCGATATTAACCAATCATTGGATAATATCAGTCGCACGTAGGTCACCCAAGTCGCTTGCCTGTTGAGAGATGAGCCTTATCCCCTCTTTTGCTTCCGATGTAGCTTCCGGTTTTTTGTAATGTAATCAATTTGGCCCGTGACCCTTTTGTAAAACTTAACTCGACGTGATCTATGTTACTCTGAAAGTTGTAATATTGAATGTCTTAATTCACGCTATGTATGAAATGATTTTTCAATGAGCCTGTGAGTGCTACCGAGTAGCACAATATTTTTCATAGAGGATTTGGGATTAGAAAATCCGGGTCCGACAAAATGCTAAAGATGTTATTGCGTGGAACTATGAAAAGTCAGGAATTTTATCGGTAAGATCGTGCTTACAAGCTGGCCCTGGACTTAATGACAGCTGAAAATGCTTCCTCGAGCAGTGTTTCAGTATGCAGAGAAGCAGTTGGAGCAACATTTGATCAGCCAATGTGATGCCTAAGGTGAAATATTTTGCATGGCGATTAGCAAGAAATGCGCTGCCGACGAATGCTAACAGGAAGGCTAGGAACTTCTTGGTGGGTGATACTTGTGTAATTTGTGGAATGAAGGCGGAAGATGGCATGCATGCAGTTGTTCGTTGCCCTCATGCTCGAGCCCTCCTGGACATGATGCGGTCTGATTGGTGTGCCGGACGCTGAACAATTCCTAAATAATGGTCCGGATTGGTTCCTTCTGTTGCTAGATAAGTTGACAAAAGATGACCGTGACTTTTTACTGCTCATTCTTCGGAAGAAAAAAAAAACTGGAGTGATAGAAATGCTTTGATACATGGAGATGCAAGCATCTCTGTTGAAAAATCACCCTTTTCACTTCGTGCTCAATACAGCACCATGAATCAATTCCACTTGAAGGAACCAGATGCAAAAGGAAAAGCAGTTTTAGACGAACTATCTTTTGCGAAAATCTGAATGCAGGAATAATTGCGACGACCTCGACGTCGTTAGCAAGGTGGGAGTCGCCTGTTCAGGGCTGGCTCAAAATTAGCAGGTGTTCCTGGTTGTATTGAGCCCTTAGTGCTCGAAGATTGTAACACTGCCCCTGTTTAAGTAATAAAATTCCTCTTTCCCCGCCAAAAATAAAAATAAAAAATCATCGGGGTACAGAAATTTTGGTGCATGCACACTGCTTCAATCCACTGCTTAAAATGGCAGGCATGAACGGCTGCACCCACAACGCAATAATCGAGAGAGGGTAGATTCAACTGCCGGCCGCTCCGAACAGTGGATCGTCGGCACGAGACACGGCCGGCAACGCGTCACATGCAAACCCACACAGCCCAATTTTATTTCTCAAATCATCCCCACGGCGTGCTAATCATATGACCCTCATCGTCGTATTAAAATCCTTTTTTTTCTTCCCCTCTATGAGCATCGAGCAGAGAAAAATATCACTACTTTCTTCACACCAATTAATGTAGAATCATTCATTCATTCATTTCTCTCACCTAATTAGAACTAGTACTAGCAGATGCTTCGTTCTCGTGGTATCTCAGCTTGGACGAGGCAGGTGCGTGATGAATGATGAATGTGTTAGCTATGGCAAGGAGAGATGCTTCAAACGTGACCATGTTGGCGATCCGGGGAATAGTTAGGGCCAAGCTAGGTCTCAGTAGGGCGGCACGCACTGACCACTGTATTGTTCCACAAGGAGGAAGAAAGGTAAAGGAAAAAAAAGGAGAAAGACAGAAAGACCCTCCTTTATTCCGGCTGAAGAAGAGCGCGCGTGACGTGCACTCCGTTTAACAACAAAAAAACGCACAAAACGAACATTCTCCCCTCTCCCTTTCGCTCCCCTTTTCTCTGAACCCCAAAAATGTCTTTACCGGCAGCATATTCGCTTCTTTTGGCCCGACGCAAAGCTTGATAACTTCCTCTCGTAGCGCTTGGTGATGATAACACCGACAAATAATCTTAATCGCTGAGTTATCGCATGATTTAATCGCAGAATAGACTTGATTGACTCATGCAAATGTCTTTGGGTCCTCTGGCGTGGTTTGTCAATTGAACTGTTCAAGCTGTATATGTTCCATTGGAAAATAGAAAAATATTGTTTCAGAGGGATCGCAAGAGTTTAACGACCGAGCCGTCCATACTAGTTGTTCAGACAAATAAAGCAATCAGTTAACAAATTCTGTACCGTTAAGCACGAGGAGCACCACGATCTAATAATTCAGAGCGCATTACGCTGTTGTAGTTTATCAATCCCCCTCTGGGATGTGCTACCTGCAAACAAATACTACTGTCATTAAGCATGAGGGCACTGTGATCTGAGAAGAGATTCCCCTAATTGACATTGAACTAATTATTTATCATGGGACTGTCGCAACTTGTTATAAAGAAATGGGGCGTTGTCTTTGCATAGAACAACATCAGGACGTGCTGCGTGGGTGGCGATTGGTTGAATGTTCTAGTTCGTTCGATTACTAATTAACTCGAATCGTTAGACTCAATTAATTGGGTAGGAGCAGCATATGCTAGCTTAGCTTGTGCATGTTCTCACAAATTTTTTTAAGCAGCTGTTCATGTTTTCTTGGTGAATGCTTGTGCATGACGTAGTCTGCCTCAACATTTATGCATGAAGTGTGATTGAGACATTTCAGTCATTACTAGAGATTACTAATTCTGTATTATTGCACATAAATTCTTGGAAGGTAGTAATGTGTTATGACAAACCAGCTCGTCCAAGAAATTATATGGGAAAAATGGGCCAGTGACTCCCAATCGTCGGGATTTAGAGAAATGACATTGCATTCGCAATTAACTACATGATAACAGCACAAACAGCCAAAAATCAAGAAAATAACAACGGGGGGGGTAAAATGACATTTTTACCCTCTCTCTTGCATCCCCTCTTCTCCGCCAAGCTGCGCGCCACATCACTGACTGTATTTCTTGTCGTCGGTCTCAAGTCATGTTGCCTCTCTCTCCTCTTCTCCTACTGAGCATTTTGCTTCCTCGATGTAACATTCCCATTTTAGAACGGTGAATAGTATTTACCATTTGATTTTCGGTTTTCAATCGTATTTCAAATTATCGTATATTTTCAAATTCTTCTAGCTTCTAGCTAAGCTCGGGTTTCTATTTCAAACCACCTTGCATTTCTCGAATTCATATTTTGAATTTGAATTCATGTTTTTGAATTTTGGCCCATTTCTCTTTTTTTTTGCCCTTCTCTCCCTTGGGCTCAGCCCGTTTTCTCCTTGGCTTTGGCCCACTCCGCCTTTTTCCCTTCTCCCACCCGAGTTTTCTCCCGCCGCCTCCTCCTTGACTCCACACGGTCCGGCTCCCCTCCCGTCTTCTCTCCCCCTGCTTCCTTCTTCGCCCGAGCATCATGCTCCGCTGTCGTCAGCACACCGCCGCACCCACGAGCTCCCTGCCGCTTCATCCCCTCCACCACCTGCCTAGGCCACCGAAGACGTCGCCGCCTGCGCCATGATGCCACCCGCGTGCTCCATCTGCTCCCCCTGTCGCTCGCGACTTCGTCGCCCTCACTTCGCCTTGTCCCATCCCTAGTCGTCCTCGCCACCCGATCCGCGCTCGGTGCTACGATGGCGCATGCGCCCACGTCAGCCGACCGTTCAAGTTGCCGCCCCTCGTCATCCCTCCGCTGCAGCCACCTGCCTCGCCGCAGCGTCTTGTCATGTCACCGCTCAGCTCGCCATGACGCCTTGTTGTCCTTGCCGCCTTGGGACCGAGTTCCTCCCCAAACGACTCTCCGCCCCTTGACCAGCTATAAAGTAGCCCCAGAGCCTCCTCTTGCACCTCCCTCCTCACCCCTTCCCTCCCCTAGTAAGTTCTCCAAAGAAGACCGCCGCTTGTCATTCTTCGGCCGCGCCGCGCCGCTACCACCGCCGTCTAGCCGCTCCGGCGACGCCACCATGACACCGACCCCGTCACCGTGCGCCCCAGTCTCCGAGGAACATCCCCCCAAGCCTCTTCGGTTTTGGTCCATTGTCGCCGCCGAATTCAACCTTCTTCACCGCCTCTAGCCGCCCGCTTCTCCGCCGTTGATCCCTCTTCTCCGGCCACCTCCAGTCCCCATTGTTGAACCCGTAGGTCCGCCTCCCCGAGCTCTTCCCCATGCTCGCCTTCCCCGGCTCAGGGCACCGCTGGAGCTCAGTGCCCACCACAGCCGAGCCTCCGCCGCGCTCACCTCCACCATGCCACCACTCCGGCCATCCTCCGGTCGCCGCACCACCACCATCGCCTTCGCCGCAGTGCAGGCTTTCCATTTTGGCAGCTCCCGCCTCTGCCACTCCCTCCCCACCGGCGGCGAGCTGTGGCCGCCAGCGCCCGTGAGCTCCCCTGTGCTGGCGCGTTGAGCATGCACTGTTCATGTGTCATTAACCACTAATGATGGTCTTAAAAACCCTAACCAGTAATTAGTGGTTTAATGGTGCCTTAAACCGCCGGTTTGTTTCACTGACACGCGGACCCGCAAATAGTAATGACCGATTTGTTTTGGGTTCTGTGACTGACAAGTGGGTCCCGTTGAGTATTGTTTCGTGGACCGGTAGACCGTGGACCATGCACAGTACGTGTTGACCTCCGATCCACGCACCGTACACGTGAACCTGACACTGTTCATGGTTCCCACATGTCAGTGGTCTGATTTCTCTCTCTTCTCTTTTTATTTTTCCAATTTAATTCCATTTCAAACTTCGGAAGCTTCGTTCTCCTCTGTTATAACTCCGATTCAAGTGAATTTTGTTTCTAAATTTGTCTAAATTCATGATCTTTCTAATGACACTGGTCTTGTTTAATTTGGAGTTCATTTATTATATATTTAGTATTTATTTCCTCTCTTTGCTTGTTATTCCTTTTTCTGTTACATTTTCCGAATAGGATTCGAAGAAGCGTGAGATCTCCAAATTGATCAAGCACAAGACTACCAAGACTCTCCTGCCTATAACCAAGGTGAGTCGATACTTTGATCATTTTGAGCATACATTTTATATAAATTATATTTATTTAAACTACCAAAATTGCATACTTTAATTCTTTAATCAAATATATGTTAAAGCTTAAGGTAGTTAAATACTCATTTGATGATTAATTAATTATTAAGTCATCCTTTGATAATTGAATCCATTATTCCATGTCACCCTAGTAGCTATGTGGTAAATACTAGTATAGGTTGTACTTAAGCGATATGCTAGTCTTGCTTAAGTACCGGGGCGTTAAAATGCCCTAATCATCATCTTTTAAAAATGAAAGTGGTTTTGGGCAGTCATTGTGGGTAAATGACTAGTATGTTGAGATAATTGGTTTTACACCTCAAAACCCTAACAACTTGCTATTACCACATCTGGGCGGATTGAAAGGGTGGTGGGTGCCGTCGTGCACAAGAGTGGTTGGTAGGTGGTAGGAACCACTATGATGGATTAAGGACTTAATCTTGTCATGACCTCTCAGTGTAAAATAAGTACAATCACATGTCTGTAAAATACAACTTGGCTTAGTAAATTTATTATACTCTGAATGTTATCTCGCTGGAGGGGTAGCGGGATCGTGCGAGCACTGGACACGGTCCGGCTTGAATGGGACACCAATGCAAGGTGAAGTTGCCAGTCGTGCTAGACGTTGTGGGTAATCCAGCTACGCTAGGTTCTGAGGTGAACATCCCGCACAACTTTTGGGCGTGGCCCATATGGGTGAGATGACGGAAGGCGAAATAATTTGAAAAGCCACTATGATGGTCACTCAACTGCATGACTAAGGAATCATGTGGGACAACGAGTATGATTATCTCTTGTGGGTACAGTGTACAACCTCTACAGAGTGTAAACGTTTAAAGAGTTGTACCTACTGTCAAAGGCGGACATGAGAATTTACTAGAGTTAGTTCTATTTCAAAAAACCGTTGTGGGTGGTATGAAAATTAGGTCGGGCTCACCTGGCCCTGAGATTGGATTTTTTTTTCCCGATCTGTTGAGCTCAGTGGTGATAATGAGTGGAGTTAGCTCCAATCAAAAGAAGAATAAGGTAGAGGATCCAACGAAGGGGACTTCTATTGTTATTTAATATTGCACAATTACTCTCTTAAAAATGCAATTTGGTTAAAATACTAAGCGATAGAAATTTGTGATTATGATAATTGAAAATATTGCTTTAGCAAATAAAAGAACCCGAGCCACCCTTGTTAAGCCATGCATGTATATTATTGCATCTTGTGTGTTGGCTCGTGAGCACGGAAGTTGTGCTCATTCTTGCTCTCCCTCAAACCCCTCAAATAATGTGGACCAAGGGGATTATGCATATTACGAGGACCTAGAAGTCGACGGGCAAGGAAACGATGAAAGTAGTCTAGTTAGTCTAGGTCTCGCCTCAGTCTAGTGGACTCGTTCGGTACTTGCGTACAACCGATATTATCCAATCCCTTGGTTAATATCTGTCGTACATAGGCCACCCCAGTCGCTTGCCTGTGCAGAGATGAGCTCTACCCCTTTTGCTTCTGCTGTAGTTTACATTGCTTTCATATAATGTAATCAATTTGGCCTGTTCGCCCTTTTGTAAAACTCGACCCGACGTGGTCTATGTCACTCTAATGTTTATAATATATTTGAATGGTTTAGTTCACGCTATGTATGAAATGATTCAGCAATATGCCTGTGAGTGCTATCTACTAATCCAGAAAATAACACAGTATTTTCACAGAGAATTTGAATTTGTGAAATATGGGTCCGACACCTGAGTCGTGATATTGCCACTAGTTCCCAAGCCACGTGCCCTTGTCTCCCTCTTCTTCGGCCGGGCTGTGCCGCTTCCCCCGAGTCGTGTTGCCGCCACCGCCGGTCTCAAACATGACACCACTGTCGGTCCGCACCGCCACCGCCGGTCTCCAAACTCCACTGCGCAGGTGTGCTCGCAGCAGTGTGGTGTGGCTTCGCCTCGGCGCCGGTATCCAAGCGGTGGCCAACACGGCTTCCACATGAGGCGACGCAGCCGAAGAGACAGAGAGACATAGAGAGAGAGAGAGAGAGAGAGAGAGAGAGAGACCTCAAGAGGAGACATCGAAGTTGGAGGAGAAGGGGGGCAATTGTGTCTTTTTGAAAAATTTGGGATGGAATAATCCCTTAGAGTGTTGTTTTCCATATATTTTTAGCATTTTTGATGTTATTTAGCAGTCAAGTTAATTTTATTACAGTGTTATTTATTTAATTTCAGCTTTCTGCGATGTTACTTACCTAATTGCAAATTATATTATTTCAAGCATAATGCAACTACTGCAGGCTTGGGCTCTTGTTGCAACTTTGGATCAGTTGAAGTATTCTTTTTGCTGTTATTCTTGTCTCAATTAACAACCAGATTGCCCTCTCGGAAGAAAAAATAAGGGCAGATTAATTAGCAACTACTAACTGATCACCAACATTATTAGCTTGCACTAACTTGCTATAAGAAGTGCGTTAAGCGAGCCGCGCCATAGCAAAATTATTATTAGCTTGCACCATAAGAATTATGCTGCGTAGATGTAATTGAAGTTGACATCCATATATATATCGCTCTCAATATGCCTTACCTGGCAGCGAGGATTATCTGAGAAATGATTCTCCTTGAATCCCAGCATTATATATTAGTAGTTCTCTAATAAATGAGTTACTACTTTTTTTAGTGGATAAATGAGTTACTAGTCTATTATATATTAAAAGCTCAAGATACGTGGTTAAAACCTCTAATAAAAAAAGATAGAAAATCAAGAAATTTTCAGAAAAAGGAAAACATCGTACCCTTAATTTGGTGGACCCTAATTATGTTTACCAGCCCATAACAGATGGATGTTATTTGGGGAAAACAATATGATAGAAATTCTCACAAGAAGGAAAAACATCGGGCCCTTGGTTTGGTGGACCCTTATTATGATTAGCAAACCATAACCAATTTTTTTTTCTCAAACTATAAAAGTGCAACGGGTTTTCTCAACATCTGCAATTACCATCTTAACACATCAAAATCTCTACTTATACCTCATATATTGGAATCACCCATGACCACATCTTTATTAACCGGAAGCACAACGTATTCGAATACCATTGATTATACTCTGCAGAGTTGCCCAACTTTACCCACAAGATCCCTCAAACTCATACTGTCATGCAATATACACGTAACCTGATAGCGTAAGACTGAGTTGAGATAATAAAGCTTTTCCACTGCTCACCTTTTTAGCCTCTACCTGGTAGGTTTAAGGTCAATACAGCCATCGAGAAACCACAAGCCAATGGTGGAGTGCGGTCCAATGTTGACTAAGTCCGTTGTGTAGTTCAGCGAGTGCCCGACCAGCCCACTCCTGACTCACCCCCATTCCGGGGCTGCTCTATTAAACAAGAGCAGTTGACATCCTGTAGATATTCAATTAGAATAGAGTGTACTAAGCCAAGCTAGATATACCAAACCCGTGGTTAAGTGATATATATGTCTGTTATTTGACACAAGGTTCTTGTCCTTACCTATCTCCAATGAGGAAATGGACCAACACAACACCAACACGTGGTTGTCCACCTACCTGGTCTCACATTCGACTCACTTTTGTTAAGTATCTTGGGATGTCTATCCTTTTGGTCTCAACCCTCAACTCTCAACCAAAACCATTGGCCAATGCTCTTTTCCTATATTTGTAAACACATAGTGTGACAATGCCAAACACTTGTTATTATTTTATGTATAATAAACTTGTCAAGGTGAATATAGCCTACAAGAGAACAAGTGGGCTTGTATGTGGGGTGACAGGATTTATCTACTCATCATGGCATTCAAAAAGTATTATTTAGTAAAGGACTAATTGACATTAATAAGATAATGAAAGTAATAATATAGATACATGAAATATAGGCTCAAAATAATCAAATATATGCAACTTTGATCCACATCCGCAGTCCTTGACTAGACTTACTTTTCCTGCGTCTCGATCATCTCCTTCTGTAGCTTGAGCAATAATTTCTAGCTCTAATGTGGAAGAAAATCCAATAAATAAATTCAGGCTCAACAAGAGGCGAGCTGGGAACAAAATGAATTAAATAAATTTGGAAAGAATTGATAAGAAAAGTGGTGTTGGTGGTTGAGATTTATTTGGTGTTTGATTAGGTCAAACAGAGTCGAAAATGGGTTTCATGGACTCAAAACGGTCGAAATGGGGATATATATATATATATATATATATATATATATATATATATATATATATATATATATATATATGAAAATGGTATGGTACTCTTGGGAGTACGTACTCGCACTTCTCATATACCACTTAAATCGTATGATGATATCTCTTTATCTATTTGAGCATACTCCAACAATGATTATAAGATATCCCAAAGTGAGTTCCATAAAAAAATCATTAAAATCCATTTTTATAGCAAAATTTGTGTATATACTTCTTTTATATATGAAAAAGGTTATATAGCAAAAAAAAAAAAAGGCTCCAATGAAATTTTTCATTCAAATCACATTGGAGTATCTTATAATTGGTATTTAAGTATACTGAAAGTGATAAATAAGTATAATATATGCATTTAAGTGGTATATTAGAAGTAGGAGTACATACTCCCAAGAGTACAAAACGAGTGTCATGTATATATATAGTGTTGGGTCTAGTGAATAGTACTGGGTTTGGTACTGTTCACAAATGGATTCAGGTGGAATAGTGATTGATTTAATGAATAGTTTTGGTGCAACATTATTCATAGCGTGTCGGTCTTGTGAATAGAAATGGCTTTGGCTGTGGGCTAATGGGTTAAATAGTATTGGGTTGGAAGTGAATAGCAGTGGGCTTCTTGGGTTTGGGCTTGAATAGTACTTGGCTAAATAGTATTGGGCTTTGAAAAAACGGGCTACACAATAGAAGAATGAATTGGGCCAGCCCACTTGGCTTGCTAGGCTGAAAGCCATTTGGGCTGGCCTTGCAGGCTGCTTTGGTGGCCCAGCGAGACGAGTGGCCTAGCTCGTCCCAAGCGAGTTGGTGCTCGCTCCCCATGGAGGCCGAGCAAGAAATGTGACGTCAGCGGCAATTTCGTCGACGGCGACAGTGGATGGTGTGAGGGTATCTACGCAGCTTGGGAGTTCCATTTTTTGGCTCGGGAAAGGCTAGAGGTGGCTTGATGGGGCTCATGGCAACAGCGGCGCACAACCAAAGCAGAGCAATGGCGCCGGCCAGTCTCTGACGATACGACGACCAAAATTGGTGTGCGCAAAATCTTCTAGAGGCTTGGGGAGCACGATGGTGGTGATGGCTTAGCTCGGGAGGTCGGAGATGGGCTGGCTTCAGTGGCCATGGGTGGCGGAGCAAAGGCGCACGGTGGTGGCGAGCTAAGGGCGGCAGGGTTGATCTTGGAGCTTGGGGACGGGTTCATGGTGGCGACGGGAGGCTAGGGTTGGGCTCAATTGAGAAGGAGGGAGGAGGGGAATTGGGCAGTGGCTCACCAGAAGGGGAAAAAGGTGGTGGCGATTTGAGAAGATGGATGATGATGGGGAAGAAAGAGTGGTGTCGTGGGGATGAGGAGAGGCCGTGGATGAAGATGGTATCGCGGCTCAAGCTTTTATAGCTAGGGAGGGCGATGGCGACAGAGCTTGGGGCCGAGCGGTGTGGCATACAAAAAGCTTCGAGGAGAGATGGCGTTGGAGCGGCGGCACTGTTGCGCGGGCCAAGTGGCGGGGTGGGGTGGCGGAGTCTTTGGTGCGATGCGGGGCGGTGTGAGGGCAGAGCTGACTAGGACGAAGGAGAAGAAGAGTCGAGACGGTGCGATGTTGGCGTAGGGTAGGGTGGCGCAAGAAAGAAGAAGACATGGGAGAAAGCGCACGGAAAAAGGTGTCTTCGGGCTGAGACAAACAGAAAGCCAAAAGAGGAATGTGGTTTTTTGAGAAATTCCAAATCAGGCAAGAAATCCAAATTGAAACCAAACTCAAACAAGTTTTTTGTTGTTGAAAATTTGGGTATTTTCATCTGTCGCGGGAGATTTTATTGTTTACCATAGTCGAGATGCAGATGAGATATTTGATCACATAACTAATAAAAAAAAAGGTTGCCTGTCAATCTCACCAACTTAGTATGCAGTGCTCACGACGAGACCAACGAACATTTGTGTCTGTTCGTGTAATACTTTTTCATAGCAAAACTAAGACACAGATTCTGATTTAATTGTACTTCGGAATTACTTTTAGTGTTCAGATAATTAATTTTAGTTTTAATGTGTAGACTCCAACAACAGATAATCTGATTGGAGGAGATGATATTTTGGCGCTTGACGAGCTAAGTTTGCTAGGTTGAAGAAGATGATATTAATGTACATTTGGACTTTTTGGGATCAGCTGGGCATGAATAGATCTTCGAATTGCCATAAGCTAGCTAAGTTTAATTAGAGTTTGCAAATTAATGAGAACTCATAGGCCATAGGCCGTATAAAGTTGAAATAATTACGTTGCAGAACATGCACCTCAATGACGCGGGCCACTAGATTTTTTTATTTGATTTTTTTAATAATATTTTAAAGTTAACATATCGTTAACTTTACTTTCAATTCTAACGCATTTGATCACGCCATGATGCGCGGCGTGGGCAAAACATGTGTTATGTTATTGTCCTCGACGTGGTCAAACCTGTCACACAAACCCTCATTCGCGCGTCGTGCCAGTGTGGAGCGCTTACGTGACCGTTGTCACGTCCGTACACATAGCTTGACAAGCCTGCCTTGTCACGCCAACTAGTGTAGCGTGACAGTGTCGGCCTTCATTTAAAGGTGTTCCTAGACAACAAAAAAAGTGTACGTTTGTTGCATAAGATATGTGGATCATTTGGCACGAAAGATGAAATTTTAATGCACAAGTTCACTCATAGCGTTACAAGCTTGCCTTATGACGCTAACTCTCGTGGTGTGACAGTGTCGGCCTTTATTTGAAGGTGTTTCCAGACGAAAAAATCTTACATTTGTTGCATAAGATATATGGACCATTTGGCACAAAAGATGAGATTTTAATGCACAAGTTCACTGTCATGTACATAATTCTTAGCATTTGATTTTCCACAGACGTCTATTCTAAAACTTTTTAACCTGATTTAAGATAGCAAGAATTGTACAGTCCTAAGTGAATGCACAATCCTAGGCAATTGATCTTATTTTGAACCTACGATGTTGTTAGTTTAAATGAACATACAGATAATTAGGCATGCACATCCCATCCTATTGAAATAATAGGTGGTGCTCGTCGTCACTTAGGGGTCGAAGACCATTTGGTGCATAGTTCCAGAATACGTTTTTGGGCCATTATTTTTATGAGTAAAGTCCATTTTTCAACCTTGAACTTTTCAAAAAGTCTGAAAACAATCTTGAAGTCGAAAACCAGACATCGTAGAACCTCCACGTTTGCAAACCGGACAAAATGGGCCCCGCGCCTCTTCCACCCTGGTTTTGTGCTCACATGGCGGTCCACCTAGCACCTTATGCTGACGTTTATTAACACAGGGCCGGTCACCTTTCCCATTCGTGTAAGCGTTTGTGGAAACGGAAATCTCCTTCTCCTCCCGAGAAACCCTAGGTGATGAAATTGCATCAGCGCTGTGCATGGCAACCTCCGGGAGCTCAAGCACGTCGCGGTGGTCGGTTGATTCCTCAGTGGTCGGCGTCGGCGATGGGAAGTTTTCCTCCCCGGTAAGGTACAGGGAGGGTCCGCTTGATTATGAGCCGGCAGTCCGTTGCAATTGCGGGCAGAAGTCAGCTAGATGGGTCTCTTGGAGTGACGCGAACCCTGGGAGGAGGTACTTTACATGCGCGAAGGCTCGGGTGAGTGTTCTTGTGGTCAGCGTAGTGTGTTCTTGTGGTCGGTGTTCTTGTGGGTTTGTGTTCTTCTGCGGGCTATTCGATTTGTTCTCAATTTGGGGCCATTGCGATCGCCCTGCCATTTGTTTGATTTGTTCTCAATTTGTGTAGGTGGGTGGTTGCAATTTTTGGAGATGGTATGATCCGAAGCCGATGATTTTGTTAACTGGACCTTGCTGGATTTACGCGATCGTAAGGGTTTTGAGGAAGGAAAACAAGGAATTGAATGCCTCGGCTAGCGATGAACAGGCCAAGGAAGGGGTGTGTGCTGAACTGAGGAGATTGCTGGTTGCAAAATCAGATGAGTGTGCTGAGTTGAGGAGAATTGTAGTCCAAAATGAGGCTGCAATTGTTCATCTTAGTGATAGGGTCAAAATGGTAGAAAATAATAAAATGTTGATCATCTCAGTGTTTGCATGTACTATCTTTGTTGTAGTTGGGTTCATGTTCTAGTAGAAATGTTCTTAGTTTGTTGATGTAAGTTGTGAAACCGAATGCTCACTGGAATGCATCGAAATTTTATTTTGGTGAATTCGGTCGCCGTTTTGGTGAATTTCTGGAATGAAATGTTGTGATATGTGTAATACCTGAAGCTATGATGCTGAATTGTCTGGTAACCTCATCAGTGACTCAGCATTTTGGGAGGGGCAGAAGCTCCAGGCTCATTTTGTTTCCCCAGGATATACTAGTGACTCAAAGAATTTTGCAAACATGTTGTGCAAGATTAGAATCTCCAGGCTCATGATAACTGAGTTGAACTGAAATAGCACTACAAGATTTTGTAGACTGAAATTTGCAATAGAAAGTTGAAAGTTTGGTACAGTCAAGTTCAGTGCCATCGCAATGCGTCTGGTAGACTGAAACTTACAAGGATTCAAACTTACAATACAGTCAAGTTCACTGCCATTACCAGTTACAGACAAGTTGAAAATGCATAAAAGTTCACACAAAAACAAACATATATTGCCAGCACAGACTTTCACTGCTGCTTGTTATTGACATCACTAATGGCCATGAGGAGCTTCGGATGAGTTGTTGTCCTCTTTTTGGAGGTTTCTTCCTTGGTGGCTCTCTAGCACTGACATTAGCTGAAGCATGACCAAAGGAGAGTTGAATTGTAGCACATGAACTGGCCTGAGAAGTAGGGACAGTAGCCTCTAGCCTTATAGATGCAGAACCACCTTTTGATGTTGTCACACTAGCCTTAGCAGATGAGTTGACGATCATTTCGTTTGACACACCAGACTGTAACAACAAATGAACAATACTAAGTCTTACAACTGAGCAGGGTCAAATATATGTAGTAAACTGGAATATGCTTACATGCTGGATTGTAGTTGTAGAATTTTGTGAGTACACAACCCCAAGGCACTTCTTCTTGCCCTTTGAGTTGGCAGGTAGGATTGCCCTTTTTTACCAACACTTGCAGAGCTCTGTTGTGATCCTTGCATCATTACCTGAGGACAATTGACAATGTGAGAACAAAATCTATTCTGGTGCATTAGTGAAGCAAGAGTGACACATTACCATCGCAGATGGTGCTGCAGGAGGGATATCTTCAGGTGCATCCAATGTTTCTTTCTTCTTTGAGCAAGAAGCTTTGTTGTGGCCTGTCCCTTTGCAAAATGTGCACCTAATGATAGTTCCCACTTTTGAGACTCTTGTGGCCTTGGGCTTCTCATGCGGCTCTCTTTTCCTTTCCTTCTTTGGCCTGCGTGGAATCCTAACATATTTTGGTGCTTGTGGTTGTGGCTTCTCTGATGTGGGCCAACTATGCATACCCTCCACAGGCTGTAGACAGTGCTCATATGTGTTGTTGAACTCATCAACTGAGTAACAGGAGGCTATGTAATCATCTAGCCTATTGGTGTTGTAGTATATGCATGATATGGCATGACAACATGGCAATCCTGACAATTGCCAATATCTACAAGAGCATGTTTTGTTTTGAAGGTTTACTGTAAATCTTTGATCACGCTGCTTGACTTCAAATGAATCCTTTCCATTGAATATTGCATGGCAATACCCAGATTCAGTTATATATGCATTGAGTTTATTAAAAATGTTGGGGCATATGATGCCTTGCCACCTCTCTGCCTTTTCTCTATTCAATTGGATTCTAACCATGACCTTACACCTAATGGCCTCTAGCATACTAATAATTGGCAGATACCTTGTCTCAACTATCCATTTGTTGAAAGATTCGCACATGTTGTTATCAACAGAATCACAGTTAGAACCTAACATGAACCAAGCCCTGCTCCAATGGTGTGGGCGGTGTTCATCAATGCCTGAGCCCCTTCACGCGTGCTTTGGGCCAATTTTGCCCTTGCCAGGTTGAAAAGGCTTATGCAACGTGACTTGGCACATCTCCAGAACTTTTTCTGCCACTCCCTATCCTTGAATTTCTTCCTCCAGTTGGCATAGACATGTCTAGCACAGTTCCTGTTCTCGGCATTAGGAGCCCAGGTTTGAACAGCATTCAAAAGTTTCTGCATACGTAATGAACATACAATTAGTTAGTTAGCAACACATTATGTAGTACATAAGTACTGAACATGCAATTTCAGTAACCTTTTGCTGATCAGACATGATGACCCATCTTTGAAAAGGAGATAACAAAACCAGTCCCAACTATCATTTGTCTTCTTCTCCACAACTGCCCAGGCTATGGGATACATTTGGTTGTTTGCATCCCTTCCAATAGCACAAAGGAGTTCACCATTGGTAGCTCCTTTGAAGAAGCAACCATCTAGCCCAATAACTTTCCTACACCCACTATAAAGCCCTTCTTACATGCTTCAAGACAGATGTACATTCTTTGGAATGTGGGGTTCTCAAAGACCCTCATTGACAAGCTTCACCACTCTTTATCGCTTGGGTTGCTCCTCAATAGTTCTAGTGGTAGTCAAACACTCTAGAGTATTCATCTTTTGTTGCATCCAGATCCTTTGCATGACTATATTCTTGGCTCTCTTGCATTTTGGGATGTCGACATCCGCAAATATTTCCTCCTCATTGTGGCTTCCATGCTCTGCAGTCTCCATGTAGGGTTTGCTCTAATGAAATTCTCATATTTGTCGCAATCATTCCTGCGAGCTACAAGCTTGTTGTCTCTTCTTGGAGGACATTTGTGCACATCATTGAAGCCGGTGATTTGCCGGCTAGTACTTCGGTTTTAGTGGCCAATGACAAAACCGTGGACATTGTTCCTAATACACTTTTCCTTAATCATCACCCTCATCCTTCACAAACTTAATTAACTTCATGTGGCCCAAGCCATATTTGATGATTGCTTCCTTGAACAAAGTCTGCACCACTCCCTGTTTGGCTAATCGGCCCACCAGAAAAAATGTACAACTTTATCCATCTACATCCAACAATGTGAACAAAATATTTCAAAGTCAGTACTATATGTCATAGGTACCAAATACCACACATACTAAATAAGCCTTTCTAGAAGAAAGGTTTCATAAATGAATATGATCTGGTAAAAAAACAAGACCGCCCGTTCCGGAAGAAACATTTTCCTCCCATGAATTTTAATTTTGTTAGGATTCGGGTTACAAAATAGATTAACCCTATCACAGAATCGACAGCCTAGATTACTTCTTTGTTAAAGAACAATATATACCTCCATTTTTCCACATGTACTATCTAGACTGCCAGTTCACTGTCAGACGGTAGAGTTGCAAACTTGCAATAATGCAGAAACCATCCATTTATGTGAAACAAACTTGCTAAGCAAAGAAACAGAAGCATGGGATGTTTTCAGGACAAATATTTTATCAAGGTTGTCTTTATTGAAAGAAAATGCAACTAAAGAAACACAACAATTTTCCTACCAAAAATACAAATGCATGGATATATATTCACCAATCTTAAGTTATGTTTTCTGTTAAAATATTATTTGAGTTCTAGATATCAAAACTTAAGCTCGTCACACAAAAACCATAACTAATTGAACCAGGCATGAGAACTCTGAAAGGCTCAAGTAAAAAAGAATGATAGCAACCCATCTAGGCAGAAATCTATGCAAATGTCAAACCAAATAATACGTGAAGTTAATGGGCAAGGACTAGCCAAATACTAGGATCCTATCTCCAACTATCCACAACCATTACTACACATACATTAAAATTTCAAGCCACAGCAATTGAAATAATAGTGCACTACACCGACTATCCATCTTCGATCCATTCCACCACTAAATTACTATACCTCGTAAATTTTGCATTCTTACCCAACGGCATCATCCATCTGGGCTGATTGCAATCAAATTCTCCAAGCCATCCACCATTACTAACTAGCACTCACACCTAGTAGATCAAAAAAATCATGCCTACACTCTGACATGCGAACAATGTATGCACACGTTCAACTACAATTCACTCTAACATGCGAACAATCAAAGAAATTTCTCTGAAATAACCAATTCGGCTAAAACCCTAATTCAACAAAACCAACTGATTTAATCCGAAATAAATGGAGGGAATGGGTTAAATTACCTCAGGGCATGATCTCCACGGGCTTTAGAACTTTGAAACGCCTCACATTCGCCGGATTTTGGGAGGAGGGAAGCGGGGAGGAGAGAAGACGCTCGAGTGGGAAGGGGTGCGTTTGGAGAAAATGAAGAATTAGGTGGACACCGTTACCTAAGTAATCCCTATCACGCCATGTGCGTTGGCGCAACAAGGCAGGCTCGTTACACCATTAGTCTTAGTGTGATAACTGCTACGCATCCCCTCATCGTGCGAGCGAGGGCTTGCATGGTAGGTTTGGCCACACCGAACTTGTAGTATTTAGATATGTCATGCTCACTTTTTTTTGCAATATTTGCACGACTTATACTTGCCTTTGGATTTCGACCGGTCCTTGTAGTCGTTTGAACTTTTGCCTCGAGATCTATTGTTTGAGTTCTTCTCCTTTTGTCTGCCACGAATAGATAAACCTTCTACTTGTGAACTTGAACCTTTAGAAGACATCATATATTTCATCTTTTTCTTAGCATACAAGATTTCATAAACCTCATTGAGGGTCAGTGTATCATGACTATACAATATGGTATCTCTGAAATTTGAGTATGAACTAGGCAGAGAACACAAAAGAATTAAACTCAAATCTTACTCATCATATTTTACCTCTATTGACTCTAGGTCAGAGATGATCTCTTTAAATTCTGAAAAAATGATTCAACGTATTACCTCTCTCTTGCAACTTGTGTAAGAACAATTTCTGCTTGAGATGCATCTTGTTGATAAGATCCTTTGTCATGCATATCTCTTCCAGCTTCAGCCATAGAGCACCGGTCGACGTGATTTTTAGCACCTCTTGCAGAATATTATTATGTAGGTGAAGTTGAATTTGGGATATTGTCTTATGGTCCTTTCTTTTCTCTTCATCGGACCAAGTATTGGTTGCCTTCTTTCCGAAGCCATCCAGCGCCTCATTCAGATTGGATTACGCCAATAACATCCACATCTTGACTTGCCACAGAGAGAATCGTGTGTCCCGATCCAGCAGTGGAAGATCATACTTCGATGACGCTATGTCGAACAAACCCTAGATTGAAAACGGACAACGAACATGGCTCTGATACCATTTGTTAGAAATCGACGGGCAAATAACAAAGTAGATCGAGAACAGGGAGGCACCGATTTTTACATAGAAAATCCTTACGGGAAAAAACCACAGGCGCACGACGGCGATCTTCACTATATCAAAAAAAAGTATTTACAAAACACATGGATTTTAATGAGTCGTCAACTCTTCCCGTGGGGCTTACAATGGGTATATATATATAGTGACATTAAACTTATTCGAGTCGAAGACGAAAATAAATCCAAAAAATAATAAGAATTTGTACCGCGGGGGGCTCCCCCCGCACCCCCTGGGCTACGTAGTGGCCCTCCTTATGGGGGCCAGATCTGTCGACGTGACGCTCCACGTTTTCAGACCTTAACCTCTTTAGAATTCGAATCACATATCAACAAGGCATATCTTGTATCTGCTCCTGATGTTAAGTTTGTTCCAGAAGGTGTGCACCTGCTCCTTAAGTTAGCCCCAAGGCTTCAACAGGATCAGCAAACATTTCACACAATACTTACATATTTCAGAGTGCAACAAGGTTATTTCGCATTTCCTGAACCAATCAAAAGGATGCAGCGGAAGCGCAGTGGGAATGGGTGGCCTTCAGTTGCTAGGCGTTGGCACACGTAAGACTGTTCCCTGATAAACCTATGCGAGTTGTCCAGAAAGGCTGATTCTGTGTGCTGGAGGATTGCAGCTGGACAACACAAGTTATAGCAGGGAATGTTCCTACTGCTGACCTCTACCTGGAGCTGCACCAGGAGGTGCTACTACATATCCTGCCTTGTGACGTGAGATGCAGCAAGCATTATCCTTCAGCTGGCATGGATGCTAGCGATGTCCATTCTGGGCTATTCGATTTGTTCTCAATTTGGGGCCATTGCGATCGCCCTGCCATTTGTTTGATTTGTTCTCAATTTGTGTAGGTGGGTGGTTGCAATTTTTGGAGATGGTATGATCCGGAAGCCAGTGATTTTGTTAACCAGACCTTGCTGGATTTACGCGACTGTGTAAGGGTTTTGAGGAAGGAAAACAAGGAATTGAATGCCTCGGCTAGCGATGAACAGGCCAAGGAAGGGGTGTGTGCTGAACTGAGGAGATTGCTGGTTGCAAAATCAGATGAGTGTGCTGAGTTGAGGAGAATTGTAGTCCAAAATGAGGCTGCAATTGTTCATCTTAGTGATAGGGTCAAAATGGTAGAAAATAATAAAATGTTGATCATCTCAGTGTTTGCATGTACTATCTTTGTTGTAGTTGGGTTCATGTTCTAGTAGAAATGTTCTTAGTTTGTTGATGTAAGTTGTGAAACCGAATGCTCACTGGAATGCATCGAAATTTTATTTTGGTGAATTCGGTCGCCGTTTTGGTGAATTTCTGGAATGAAATGTTGTGATATGTGTAATACACAAGCTATGATCTTTGAATTGTCCAGTAACCTCATCGGTGACTCAAAGATTTTGGGAGGGCGAAGCTCGAGCTCATTTTGTTTCCCAGATATACTAGTGACTCAAAGAATTTTGCAAACATGTTGTGCAAGATTAGAATCTCCAGGCTCATGATAACTGAGTTGAACTGAAATAGCACTACAAGATTTTGTAGACTGAAATTTGCAATAGAAAGTTGAAAGTTTGGTACAGTCAAGTTCAATGCCATCGCAATGCGTCTGGTAGACTGAAACTTACAAGGATTCAAACTTACAATACAGTCAAGTTCACTGCCATTACCAGTTACAGACAAGTTGAAAATGCATAAAAGTTCACACAAAAACAAACATATATTGCCAGCACAGACTTTCACTGCTGCTTGTTATTGACATCACTAATGGCCATGAGGAGCTTCGGATGAGTTGTTGTCCTCTTTTTGGAGGTTTCTTCCTTGGTGGCTCTCTAGCACTGACATTAGCTGAAGCATGACCAAAGGAGAGTTGAATTGTAGCACATGAATCGCTCGAGAAGTAGGGACAGAGCCTCTAGCCTTATAGATGCAGAACCACCTTTTGATGTTGTCACACTAGCCTTAGCAGATGAGTTGACGATCATTTCGTTTGACACACCAGACTGTAACAACAAATGAACAATACTAAGTCTTACAACTGAGCAGGGTCAAATATATGTAGTAAACTGGAATATGCTTACATGCTGGATTGTAGTTGTAGAATTTTGTGAGTACACAACCCCAAGGCACTTCTTCTTGCCCTTTGAGTTGGCAGGTAGGATTGCCCTTTTTTACCAACACTTGCAGAGCTCTGTTGTGATCCTTGCATCATTACCTGAGGACAATTGACAATGTGAGAACAAAATCTATTCTGGTGCATTAGTGAAGCAAGAGTGACACATTACCATCGCAGATGGTGCTGCAGAGGGATATCTTCAGGTGCATCCAATGTTTCTTTCTTCTTTGAGCAAGAAGCTTTGTTGTGGCCTGTCCCTTTGCAAAATGTGCACCTAATGATAGTTCCCACTTTTGAGACTCTTGTGGCCTTGGGCTTCTCATGCGGCTCTCTTTTCCTTTCCTTCTTTGGCCTGCGTGGAATCCTAACATATTTTGGTGCTTGTGGTTGTGGCTTCTCTGATGTGGGCCAACTATGCATACCCTCCACAGGCTGTAGACAGTGCTCATATGTGTTGTTGAACTCATCAACTGAGTAACAGGAGGCTATGTAATCATCTAGCCTATTGGTGTTGTAGTATATGCATGATATGGCATGACAACATGGCAATCCTGACAATTGCCAATATCTACAAGAGCATGTTTTGTTTTGAAGGTTTACTGTAAATCTTTGATCACGCTGCTTGACTTCAAATGAATCCTTTCCATTGAATATTGCATGGCAATACCAGATTGATTATATATGCATTGAGTTTATTAAAATGTTGGGGCATATGATGCCTTGCCACCTCTCTGCCTTTTCTCTATTCAATTGGATTCTAACCATGACCTTACACCTAATGGCCTCTAGCATACTAATAATTGGCAGATACCTTGTCTCAACTATCCATTTGTTGAAAGATTCGCACATGTTGTTATCAACGAAATCACGATTAGAACCTAACATGAACCAAGCCTGCTCCAATGGTGTGGGCGGTGTTCATCAATGCTGAGCCCCTTCACGCGTGCTTTGGGCCAATTTGCCCTTGCCGAGTTGAAAAGGCTTATGCAACGTGACTTGGCACATCTCGAACTTTTACGCCACTCCTATCCTTGAATTTCTTCCTCCAGTTGGCATAGACATGTCTAGCACAGTTCCTGTTCTCGGCATTAGGAGCCCAGGTTTGAACAGCATTCAAAAGTTTCTGCATACGTAATGAACATACAATTAGTTAGTTAGCAACACATTATGTAGTACATAAGTACTGAACATGCAATTTCAGTAACCTTTTGCTGATCAGACATGATGACCCATCTTTGAAAAGGAGATAACAAAACCAGTCCCAACTATCATTTGTCTTCTTCTCCACAACTGCCCAGGCTATGGGATACATTTGGTTGTTTGCATCCCTTCCAATAGCACAAAGGAGTTCACCATTGGTAGCTCCTTTGAAGAAGCAACCATCTAGCCCAATAACTTTCCTACACCCAGCTATAAAGCCCTTCTTACATGCTTCAAGACAGATGTACATTCTTTGGAATGTGGGGTTCTCAGCACCCTCATTGACAAGCTTCACCACTACTGTACTGCTTGGGTTGCTCCTCAATAGTTCTAGCTGGTAGTCAAACACTCTAGAGTATTCATCTTTTGTTGCATCCAGGATCCTTTGCATGACTATATTCTTGGCTCTCTTGCATTTTGGGATGCTGACATCTGCAAATATTTCCTCCTGTATTGTGGCTTCCATGCTCTGCAGTCTCCATGTAGGGTTTGCTCTAATGAAATTCTCATATTTGTCAGCAATCATTCCTGCAGTTACAAGCTTGTTGTCTCTTCTTGGAGGACATTTGTGCACATCATTGAAGCTGGTGATTTGCCAGCTAGTACTTCTGGTTTTAGTGGCCAACAGACAAAACCAGGGACATTGTTCCCAGTCACACTTTTCCCTTAATCTGTCACCCTCATCCTTCACAAACTTAATTAACTTCATGTGGCCCAAGCCATATTTGATGATTGCTTCCTTGAACAAAGTCTGCACCACTCCCTGTTTGGCTAATCGGCCCACCAGAAAAAATGTACAACTTTATCCATCTACATCCAACAATGTGAACAAAATATTTCAAAGTCAGTACTATATGTCATAGGTACCAAATACCACACATACTAAATAAGCCTTTCTAGAAGAAAGGTTTCATAAATGAATATGATCTGGTAAAAAAACAAGACCGCTTGCCTTAGGAAGAAACATTTTCCTCCCATGAATTTTAATTTTGTTAGGATTCGGGTTACAAAATAGATTAACCCTATCACAGAATCGACAGCCTAGATTACTTCTTTGTTAAAGAACAATATATACCTCCATTTTTCCACATGTACTATCTAGACTGCCAGTTCACTGTCAGACGGTAGAGTTGCAAACTTGCAATAATGCAGAAACCATCCATTTATGTGAAACAAACTTGCTAAGCAAAGAAACAGAAGCATGGGATGTTTTCAGGACAAATATTTTATCAAGGTTGTCTTTATTGAAAGAAAATGCAACTAAAGAAACACAACAATTTTCCTACCAAAAATACAAATGCATGGATATATATTCACCAATCTTAAGTTATGTTTTACATTAAAATATTATTTGAGTTCTAGATATCAAAACTTAAGCTCGTCACACAAAAACCATAACTAATTGAACCAGGCATGAGAACTCTGAAAGGCTCAAGTAAAAAAGAATGATAGCAACCCATCTAGGCAGAAATCTATGCAAATGTCAAACCAAATAATACGTGAAGTTAATGGGCAAGGACTAGCCAAATACTAGGATCCTATCTCCAACTATCCACAACCATTACTACACATACATTAAAATTTCAAGCCACAAGAATTGAAATAATAGTGCACTACACCGACTATCCATCTTGATCCATTCCACCACTAAATTACTATACCTCGTAAATTTTGCATTCTTACCCAACGGCATCATCCATCCGGGCTGATTGCAATCAAATTCTCAAGCCATCCACCATTACTAACTAGCACTCACACCTAGTAGATCAAAAAATCATGCCTACACTCGACATGCGAACAATGTATGCACACGTTCAACTACAATTCACTCTAACATGCGAACAATCAAAGAAATTTCTCAAAATAACCAATTCGGCTAAAACCTAATTCAACAAAACCAACTGATTTAATCCAAAATAAATGGAGGAATGGGTTAAATTACCTCGGGCATGATCTCCACGGGCTTTAGAACTTTGAAACGCCTCACATTCGCGGATTTTGGGAGGAGGAAAGCGGGGAGGAGAAAGGCGCTCGAGTGGGAAGGGGTGCGTTTGGAGAAAATGAAGAATTAGGTGGACACCGTTACCTAAGTAATCCCTATCACGCCATGTGCGTTGGCGCAACAAGGCAGGCTCGTTACACCATTAGTCTTAGTGTGATAACTGCTACGCATCCCCTCATCGTGCGAGCGAGGGCTTGCATGGTAGGTTTGGCCACACCGAACTTGTAGTATTTAGATATGTCATGCTCACTTTTTTTTGCAATATTTGCACGACTTATACTTGCCTTTGGATTTCGTAGGTCCTTGTAGTCGTTTGAACTTTTGCCTCGAGATCTATTGTTTGAGTTCTTCTCCTTTTGTCTGCCACGAATAGATAAACCTTCTACTTGTGAACTTGAACCTTTAGAAGACATCATATATTTCATCTTTTTCTTAGCATACAAGATTTCATAAACCTCATTGAGGGTCAGTGTATCATGACTATACAATATGGTATCTCTGAAATTTGAGTATGAACTAGGCAGAGAACACAAAAGAATTAAACTCAAATCTTACTCATCATATTTTACCTCTATTGACTCTAGGTCAGAGATGATCTCTTTAAATTCTGAAAAAATGATTCAACGTATTACCTCTCTCTTGCAACTTGTGTAAGAACAATTTCTGCTTGAGATGCATCTTGTTGATAAGATCCTTTGTCATGCATATCTCTTCCACTTGACCATAGAGCACGCACGGCGTGATTTTTAGCACCTCTTGCGAGAATATTATTATGTAGGTGAAGTTGAATTTGGGATATTGTCTTATGGTCCTTTCTTTTCTCTTCATCGGACCAAGTATTGGTTGCCTTCTTTCCGAAGCCATCCAGCGCCTCATTCAGATTGGATTACGCCAATAACATCCACATCTTGACTTGCCACAGAGAGAATCGTGTGTCCCGATCCAAAGATGGAAGATCATACTTGATGACGCTATATCGAACAAACCCTAGATTGAAAACGGACAACGAACATGGCTCGCGTTTGGACCTTAGCCTCTTTAGAATTTGAATCACATATCAACAAGGCATACCTTGTGTCTGCTCCTGATGTTAAGTATGTTCCAGAAGGTGTGCACCTGCTCCTTACGTTAGCCCCAAGGCTTCAACAGGATCAGCAAACATTTCACACAATACTTACATATTTCAGAGTGCAACAAGGTTATTTCGCATTTCCTGAAGCAATCAAAAGGATGCAGCGGAAGCGCAGTGGGAATGGGTGGCCTTCAGTTGCTAGGCCTTGGCACACGTAAGGCTGTTCCCTGAAAAACCTATGCGAGTTGTCCAGAAAGGCTGATTCTGTGTGCTGGAGGATTGCAGCTGGACAACACAAGTTATAGCAGGGAATGTTCCTACTGCTGACCTCCACCTGGAGCTGCACCAGGAGGTGCTACTACATATCCTGCCTTGTGACGTGAGATGCAGCAAGCATTATCCTTCAGCTGGCATGGATGCTAGCGATGTCCAGTTATTTGCCGGTGTCAAGGAGCTGCGATTGCCATGGGATCCCGGAGGTTTCGAGACCAGCTTCCATGAGTTCATTGCAGCGGCTTGGGGACAACAAGCCGTAATTCAAGGAAGGAGGAATGTCTCGGACGTGGCTTCAAGGCCTAGCAAGCACTTGGGGCCAACAGGCTGGCCCTTAGCCCATTCAATTTGGGAGCGACAACATTACAAGAGGGAACAGCATGCGCTCCTGAGAGGGATCGAGGATTAAACAGAAAGGCTTAGCCTCGACTCTCTTCCTCCCCGAACTCCGTTCCTTCCCCCTCCAACTTCTTTCTCTGACTACACCCTTTGAGCCTCCTTTGGGGTATCACACATTAGAGATCGAGCTCATCAAGATGGACTACATCAATGAGGTGCTCTGCTCTCTCATTGAACACGTGAATACTCTGATTAAATACCATATCGAGTTTATCATACTGATCGAACTATCACTAACTCAGGTGGATGTGAGAACAAACACTTCCACTCATCATATAGGCTATCATGCAATTTGCGAGGAGCATGACATGCACTGGGGTTTCGTATGCTAAAATTCCTTTCCCCTAGTTTCCTCCCGATCGCAAACAAAACACTATCGGTAAGAAAATTTTATCAAAGAGTAACGATGCAATCGATTTTCGTCTGTTACCGGTAATTTTTTATGAAAATTTTGAATTGAAAATTAAATTTGGATGAAAATTAAATAAATCCGATTTTATTTTGCTTTGTATAAAATTTATCGGACCCCACCGATAAGAGTAACATGCGAAATTTTAGCAATAGATTTTTCAGTGATCTCAAATTCTTAACGCAGCACTTATACTATGGACAATTACACATAATCAAACTTTACATGTATTTGGGCTATTAACTGGAATGGAAAAATGGAATGGGGACAAGAAAATTTTCATCAGTGCCGATCTAATTTTGTAAGGTACAATAGAGTAGCATGTTGCTGGAAGCGAGTTAGTCCGGAGTGAACTGACATTTTTACATAGCAACACATTAGCAGATTAAAAACCCAGCTCTTGACATGGGCATTGCAGGTCTCAGCATGTTCAACACAAACGCGCCTGAGTGAATCAAATCAAATCAAATTTTATTCTAACCATCCCATTAGGTCTCAGTTACAGTAGTTTACAATTTTTAAGACATACAGTAGTGTACAAATTGAATCTTCAAAATAGAGCACATGTGCACTTTTTGTATCAATCCACTGATACAGAATTACGGATCTGGACCATAGCTGAATGGCATAGCATCCCTCCTGTACACAGTACAGTTCACTAACAATGTAGAAAAGAAAATTATTTCAGTCTGAAACTATTTGGTCCCTATCATCTGATATCTAGATTAGTAGGACATAGATACTAACATGAGATCTGCATACTGCACAAGGGCCAGAACCGCAACTGTCATCTGCATATACCATGCACAAGCTAATATGGCACTGAAAAGAGCAAAGATATCAATCTGAAATGAGAGATGATGAAGTCGTTTCACATGGAATTGATCAGGATGCAAAATCTGGAGGAACCATAGACGGTTTCAAATTTACAGTACTATGTGGAAACTGGAAACAGCACATCGTATTTCACATAGAAAAACAATGCACTTGATTAGGTCGATAAATCTCTGCCAGATGTGTCATCCGAAAGCTTGTCGACAGATGTTTAGTTGTTTACATAGAATACGAGTTAAATCCAGGTGTAGAGATCCACTTTATTTCCATTATGATCTTCAACTGCAGGCATTATAGGAAAAAGGCCTCAACCTACAAAGAAGACATGGAGTACAATGTTCTGAGAAAGAAGCCACAGAAAAACGAGGGGGGACAAAACAAATGAAGTTTAAGAAATAAACCAGACTTAAGACATTTACTAATTAACAGTAAAGGCGGACATTTTTCTTCCAGTAGATTTACAGTGCATAAATGTAAGTATGTAACAGTTGACAGTGCATAAATGTAAGTATGTAACAGTTGCTTGTCTTCAACCGGGTTTGTACTGCAGACAACTGCATTCTACTGGTTAAATTCATTTGCAAATACCTCTGGCCAATGGGTTTGATTGTTGCAACCTAGTTAGCAACAAACTTATTAGTTTAGAGTTCCAGATATGTTCCACCAGATCAATACTCAAAGGAAGAATCCTTAAAAGGTGCATCTTAGAGACTCTCAAATGTTGGCTGATAACTCCATATTAAAATTACAATTTGATACTCGTAGGCTCATAGCAATCAACAATTTAATAAAACTTTACAAATTTTGAATATGTTCACAAAGCAGATCCCCATGCCACATATTTTAAACAATGGAGATAATAAAAAAGATCGTTGATTGTCAAAGGTAACAAGTAAACAAAAACAAATTGTATGTACTGCATAGAGAATGCATCTGCTGTTCGTTCGAAGTTTCGGTCTGCATGCTTACTTTGTAGGGATTGAAAGACAATTTGTTATATACCATCCTATGCTTGGCGAAGAGACATAGGGGCGCAAGAGAGAAGTCAAGGGGAGGAATCAGTTCAAACTCGTAGAGGAGGGCCAGTGTCAGCAGTAGATAGCAGGGGTTGGGCGTGTTAGGATGGGAATGGGTGAGTGGTAATTAGCTGTCAACGGTAGGAGTTGTAACTGGCTGTCAAGGGTATCCAGAATTCCAGATACAACTCAGCAATATAAATCCATTTAAACCCACGCTTCCTTTCTCACCTGAATCACCTCTCTATAAATGCTTGTGTATTATCCTCTCACCATATAGAATCGGATAGATAGGAATAACATGTACAATGTGCATTGTTTTAAAAACGAATGAATTAAGAGAAGGTCAAAGCAAATGTTACTTATCCAAGAGGTGCAGCTTGACAGCTAATAACTGCAATGTGATAATGGTATACATGGCCGCAATGAAAACAAACATCCATAAACATTATCATGTAATCCCGCAATCCAATAAACATTGCATACCCAAGAGGTGCAGCCTGATGGCTAATAACTGCAATGTGACAATGGTATACATGGCCCCAATGAAAACAAATATTCATAAACATTATCATGTGATCCCACAAGATATATCATCACAATACAGGAATGTGATAATGGAATACATGGCCCGAACGAGAACAAGCATCCATAAACATTATCATGTGATCCCACAACCCAATAAACACGTGTATAGATATAACATCACAATACGAGACTTATGAATATAAATCCACCCTACATAAGTACATAACAATAGTTGGAAATTTGGAATAAAACATAACAATGTTTAAAGAGAATTGTAGCAGATAGTCCATCTAGTCGCGTTGTACCGAACAATACAAGAAGTAAAGAACTCAAAACTACCAATATTTGATATAGGCACAAATGGTCCATGCAAATATTGACACACCACTATTATTCTTATGATAACTTTATTACCATCACTTGAAAAAATAGTCAGAGGCTATACTAAGTACCAACTCTAAAAGCACCACTAAAAGTGGGGTAACCCTTTATGTAGTTCATAGCTAGTAAGAGCGAGAGTCATGGGTATGGCATATTGACTACAAAATGGAAATTATGGTGTTGGTGGCATCATCCTGCAATATTTGCTTGTTCCTTTCATTGATCGTAACATGTATCGTTGTTAACTCCTTATGAAACTCCTCTAGGTCCTACAATCACATCTCATCGCTACCACTTTGCAGCCAATCATCACTAGCCTTCCACTCTCCCTTGTTATTTTCTTCTCCAACAGCTTCTTCCACTTCATGGTAGCCTCTAGCCGCCTTTTCAACTTTGATTGTCATCGGTCAAGCTTACATATGTTGGCAGCTCGACACTCGAAATTGAAAAGGCAGCTAGAGGTTATGATTGAGTCAGAAGATGTTAGAAGAGGCAATAGTGACAATATGTGGAGGTCAATGATAGACCGGCTGCAAACTGGGTGTGATGAACTTGGACTAGAGGATCTAGAGGAATTTCAGGAGGAGCTAACAGCAGTACATGCCATAGTCAATGAAAGGGCCAACCAAATGTTGCATGATGATGCTACGCAAGCATATGACACCACCACCATAATTTCTATTAGGTAGCCAGGGTGCCACACATCGTTGTCGCTCTTAATATCCAAGAACATGCAGGGCATGGTCTAAATCCCACTCCTAATGCCGCAGCTTAGTGCCTCTGCATAGCCATTATAACCATTTTGCCAAGTGATGGGTACAACATATCACAAGAATAATAGTTACTGATCCTAGCTACAGTAACTGATTGTGTATGTTATATATATCAAATATTGATAGTCTTGAGTATTTTAGTACCTGTAACATTCGGTACAACCCAACTAGTAGCTATTATTTGAAATCTCTATAATCCTTGTTATGTTTAATTATAGCTATGCATTGTTGTCACCGCGTTGCCTAGTCGTCGCCTTGGTGTCGAGTAGCCCCGGAACAAACGCCGCGGAGGAGCGCCTCACCTTGGCCGTCGCCACCCCTCGACCTCACCGCGCAAGCAGCCAGGTACACCCTCCGACCTCCACTCCTCCATCCTCCATCCCTATCGCGGCGCGGCCCGACCTAGCGACCTCCACTCCCGCCGCTTCCCTCCCTCCCGCCGCGCCGCCTCCCTCCCTCCAGCACTACCTCCCTCCCTCTGCTCTGCTTCCCCCTCTGGCGCTGCCTCCCTCCCTCTGCGTTGCTTCCCCCTCTGGCTTCCCTCCCTCTGCTCTAGTTCCCCCTCTGGCGCTGCCTCCCTCTGCTTCACCCTCTGGCCTCTCTCCCTCTGTTTCCCCCTCTGCATCTCACCTCTGCAGTGCTATGCTTCGGTATTCTACTGATGTTCAGTAATCTACTGATGTTAGTAATCTACTACTAGATGCTAATGTGAGATTATGTGCTAGATGCTTGGGTACTTTGCTGAATGCTGATGTAGTGTACTAGTGTTGCTAGTTGTAGATTTGAAGTTGCTACTTGCTACCTTATCTCGCCTTGCCTCGCCTAGAGGACGACTAGGCACCCGCCTGGACGACTAGGCGTCCTATCGCCCCTTAGGCACCGTGGTTGCTAAGGTCGCTGTGACAACCTTGTAGCTACCATATGCACGATGAATTTACATTCATCAGTCCTATAGTGTAATGTTGTATCTATCTCTTTCTTGCTTATTGGATTGTGGGATCACAAGATAATGTTCATTTTCACTGAAGCCATGTATACACCATCTGTTCATAATTTGCGCATATATATTATATGAGATAATGCAAAACTATTTTGAATGGATTTGATTAATTAGCTTGTTAAATACATAATGCACGTCCCAATTAGGTCACCATTTAAGTAAAAACTATTAATACCCATTAAACTATTGATCTACTCTATGCAATCATATCTATGCCTATTATCAAACTCTCCCTTCTCCAAGTAATCACATTCAAACCCCCACAAATAAGAAAAAAATTATATGAATGTGTAAAATATCTCGACAATTTAAGGGGCTCCACAAAGTTTATGAATAAAACTTTTAGTTTGGAACCTTCTCCTTTAAAGATGACAGATCGCATTCTATTTGCAAATGACTTGGTGTACCAACAAGGCTAACCCAGGACACTATAGTTTTTCTTTGGGCAACAAGTCTTTTATTCTATCTATTAGTTAGGTTGTTTCCTTTGTTAGTTCGCTTTCTTCCTTAATATTCCTATTCCAGCATTAATCGCTAGAACAAAGAAGAAAGATCACATCCACATCAGCACTTTTAAAACCAGTATAACTATGACCTAAATGACAACTTGTAAAGTTAGAGACCTAAGTGACATGTTCTTACAAATTTATGGACCTGCCAAGTTAAACTTCAAGTTCAAGGAACTAGGTAGCAATCCCCTATTTAGGGCACTCTAGCCAGGATCCAAAAACCGGAACCGGAACAAAAACCGCTCGGAGGCCGTTATTCCGTTACCGGCCGGTAACCAGAAATCCCAGGGAAAAAAACCGCTCGAAATTCGACTACTGAGACTTGAATTTGGGATCTAACCGCCGGGATTTTGAATTTGAATTTGAAGAATTCCAGCCGGTTTTTGGGTCCCGGTTCCCACCGGGAATTCCGGTAACCGGCGGGATTTTGATCCATGACATCTAGTGTAACTTTCTCTACTATCTACAAATTAACATCTTATTGGATCATCTCTACATATAGCATCATAATGAAGCATCAATACCCGGAAACATGCTCACAGTGCACGGAACATGCCACTTTGCTAATTAGTTTAAAGTTCAAAATATGGTTAGACAGTTAAAACTATAAGGGCCAATCATCGATGTGTAAGTTTACAAGGTTCTCCCAAGTGCTGGTTGGTAACCCTTAGTAGGAATCTCAATGTAACTTGCAACCATTGTTGTAACATCCCAGCCAAATTAGTGGTGGCCAATGTGACCCATTTGTGTATTGGTGGTGGGACTAGTCTGACATTGGCACTCTAAATTGTGTAGTAGTATCATATAAAACTTAGGGGCAATTCCTTATTTGCCATTGCATGTGGGCCTGACCCCACATGTTAGTGAGACAAGGGATGGCATATCCAGGATTTGGAGCTTTGCAGTGGCATATCGAAAATTTTCCCCAAAACTTAAGGGTCCAAATATAGTAACTAGGGCACAGAAAAAGTTACTGTTCTTAAATAAACAAAGGTACGGAGTACGGCAAGGCCGATTACTGCCCCACATTTCTAGTTTGAATTTGAAAATTAATTTTAAAGGTAAGGATAAAAGCATACAACTTTAATATGGGCAAAACTATGAAGCTACCACAGTGGGAAGAAGCCTCCCTTGTGTGTGCTGCATCGTGGGTTCGACCCCCAACTAGCAAATTGTTGGGTTTTCAACTTTTTTCCATTTGCAGCCGTGGGACCGACAAGCCAGAGGTAGAAATAGGGAAAAAAGATGCCTAATATAATATTTGAACCCAATACTTGAGGAACACATGGCTCATGCTTTACCGTTGGGCCAGTTGAAGGTTTCCATATAACTTAAGGCATGTGGCTGGTTTTATTCCTTCCAAATTCAAAGTAAACCGAATTATTTTAGCCGGTATGTTATTCTACCGGGACCGACCAGTAAGGCCAGTAATCGGCCGATACATTTTTCCCTGATTACAGGTAAATCCTTTTGGACAAAGCCTAGACAATAGCCCAAACGAGTTGCTACGTATTTTTGCACCCGGCCTACATAGGGGTAGTGCTTTAGCGAATTTTGGACCCTAAGACACTATAGATTGTATTAGAACATCAACCCTTGTTGCACAGACATTTGTGAGCATGGGTCCATGTCTCCATGAAGAGCACACGATATGAATGTGTTTCCAGGGGCAGTTCTAGGCATTTGTCGTGTATATGGTATGGTGTCGTGGGCATCAACCCTTTAAGGGGGGTGAGTATAACATCATAGCCCAATTAATGTTGGCGCGTGTGGCCACGTGTGTTTTACTGGTGGGATTAGTCCCATATTGGTAGTGCAAAGCCTGTGAGCTGCTACGAGTGTGTATGCCTATCCCAAATGGGTGTTGGGCTTTAGCGAATTATGAATCATACGGAGTTACAATGACAATCAACAATGAATAAATAGGATGACTATGATACAAGTGCTAGTTTATTTATGCACTTATAAACACTATCTCTACACTATCCGCTACTCTTCACACAAGTAGCGAGTTGAGGCTGGAAAATTGCCAAGGGGGAAGGGAGTTGAAAAACCTTTAATAGATAAAAGATGTTCATACGATAGCGATACGCGTTAATAGAATTCACCAAAATTTTAGTGTGGTTCATAAAAGCACATCAAAATATGTCAAAAGAATTTCCTGCCAAAGATTAAAAAATTTGAGATCATCAACAAAATCCCTAATTGTTAGATGTGCAAGTAAAGAAAAACATTGTAGGTGTGCTACATACAGGATGTTCTTTCGTTTTGGCCTGCGTGTTTAGCTTGCAGTAATTGAAGTACAATGGTCAAATTAAACCACGTCTAAGCAACTCAATACTAATCACAAGAATTGTTTCTCACACGCATAGCAATAGTAAGAAGATTTAGAAGTCAGAATGTTAAGGAAGTTTCAACCATCTATTCATGGAAACCCCTTCAACATGAGATGTTACCTCTCAAAATCATCAGTTAGTGCAAGGATTTGTGAATTAAATAGAAGACTTACACAAACAAGTTATTAGAATGCAAAGCTAACAGTTTGTATCACCATTAAGAAGAAACAAATTTTAAAAAGATTAAAACTCAGGATATTCGGCAATATTCTACCATTTATTCATAGAAGCCTCTTCAATATGAGAGAGATCACCTCCTGAAATCATCAATTAGTGTGATGATTTGACAATCAAGTAGCAGACTTACACAGTTACACAAACAGGTTACTCTAAAGTAAAACTAACAGTTTGTTCGAATTTTTACATCCAAGCAACACTTGATGGTTCAGCATTAAAAAGAAACAGATATTACCTAGCACAGTAGAAGACCTCCTGGTAAACAAATGTCCGCCCTCAGACAGAAAAAAATAATCAGTACCCAATCAATTCTGGGTCTCCAACATACTCTGCAATCTGGTCGTATTTCACATGTATCATGTCCTTTGTATCTGCATCCTCCACCACTCCAATCTCCTCCTCTGAATTCTTCTCTACAAGGTGCCCATACACCCCCTTGTGCTTCCCATAGAGCACAAGCACCTGCCCATTCGTCCGTGGCAGGACTGTTTCGAGCATATCCTGCTCCACGCCCTGCACCAGCTCCGACCCATCATCCATCACTATGTCACATATTGTCGGCCCCACCACATCAACAACTTTCCCCTTCATCAAGTACAGCCTTTTGCTCAACCTCTCACTAACCACCCTAACCCTGATATGGCTCTGTAACCATCGCACCTTGTTACCAACACCAACACCACTCTTGCCTTCTCGGCTATCCCGAGCATTTCTCTCCTTTTCTTGAACCTCCCTCTCTGCCCTCCGCTCACCAGATCTCTTCTGTTGGGAGCTCGAATCCCTCCCCTCCGTTCTATCTCTACTGTCCCTATCTCTCTTCTTCGCATTCCCATTCTCTGTCGCCTTCTTCCCACCAACAATCCAGTCGCCAGAGCGAGTCTTCTTAGGGTCGGCCTCGGATGGGTTGTAGCCTAACCCCTGTGTGCCGGCGCGGCGGTCATACTCAACAACCTTGGTATCCCCCGTCTTATTGTTCCTACCAATACCTTTACCTTCCGACCAGCCGTAGCCAGCAAGGAGCGCAGCACCAAAGCCCTCCACAGGCACCTCCTGGAACTCGTCTATACCGCGATGGTCGGGGAGGCTGGCCATGTCCTCCTTGTACCGACGCAGCATAAGGTCGCCGCTGGGGGCATCGGCCACCGGAGGAGGCGGTGTCTTCTCCGATTCCATGGCGGCGGAAGGAGGCGGTGTCTTCTCCGATTCCGTGGCGGCGTCGGTGGCGGCGGCGTTGCGGAGGGTGAGGCCATAGCGGATGTGGGAGGAGGGGTTGTCGGGGGCCGTGGAGGTATCGAGCAGGAAGGTGGGGCCGCCGGCGGCAGAGACAGCGAGGGCGGCCTCCTCCTCGGGTGTGGGTAGGGAGCTGGGCTTGCGGGAGCGATGGGAGAGGAAGTGGCCGGAGTTGGGGAGGGGCGCGATGACGGCGGGGGCGGCAGCGGGGGTTAGGGTTTGGGAGGGGTCGAACTCGGTGACGAACTGCGGGGCGGGCGGGGGCGGGCGGAGGCGAAGGATTCGCCGTCGTCGGCGGCGGTGGAGGAACCGGCACCGGCGGCGAGGCGGGAGGGGGCTTGGGCGGGCGGGGCTTGGAGGGGATGGAGAAGGACAGCTTCTTCTCCTTCTCCGGCGGCGGCGGCGGCGGCGGTGATTTCGGGAAAGCGAGTAGGAGCGGTGAAAATTGGAGACCAGGGAAGGGAAGCGAGTGGGAGCGTGTGAGACAATAGTCTCGTAGTCTCGTGGATTCGTGCTCTAATCGGAGACGGTGCCCGTGTGAGACCGAGCATTGGGCTGGCCCATATGAATATTTTCTTTTAAGCATAGGAGCTGAGTATTTTTCTTTTAAGGGCCTCTTTGGAACGCGTGAACTCTATACATAAATTGATTTATTATTTACACCAAGTCGTGCAAATTTTTCGTGAAATTTATGCGATGCTCGGATTATTTCAGCTTCATGGCAGTGTTAGCGTATGGCATGATCATGCAGCGTCCAGCTTTTCATTTTGTGAGGGTGTCCAATCCACTGTAATCTGCTACTGTTATTATAGAGATGATTGTATCACGTTCATATTTATGAGTTATTGAATAAGTGTTATTTTGTTCTTTAAATGAATCAATAGTTAAAAAGACCAACGAGTATGTGACTTGTTGGTGAAGCTCTTTTAACTTATAATAATATCGTTTTAGATGTATCTTTGGTCGGATGTCACTAGTCGGAACATCAGTGATCCTATCAACTAGCACATGTATTGATTGATGACCATGTTTTCACCGGTCATGGATATAGTGATATCGAATCAATAATGTAGACACATGTTAGAGAACATGATGTTGGATTGATCCACCTTAAGACACTGTTGAGATTGTTATGATTTCATATATCATCAGTTCGTCTTAAGCAGTGATGATGTATAATCTTTAGACCTGAGATCAACATAGTTTTCTGCATGTGTAAGAGTACACTTTGAGGTTGTCAAACGCCACTCCGTAACTAGGTAGTTATAAAGGTAGCTTTCAGGTATGCTATGAAACATGCGGAGGAACACGACTGTTCAGATATGAGATTTACCCCTCCTAACATAACAGGAGAGATATCTCTAGGCCCCTCGATGTGGTCGGATAATGAAAGTGCATGGGCATGCCACTAGTGGTCGAAGTGATCGACCACGTGATGTTATCCAACACTTGATCGAGAAAGTGTTGAACAGTCCATGCATGATATGATATCTCACCTAGAGTTGAACCAGATATCGTGAGGCAAAGGAAGAATACACGAGTTGGTCATTCAGTTCGATCAGATACAGACTAGTCGTATAGAGATACGAGTTGGTCATAGGCTGGTCGAACATGATCACTATGTGGTCGAAATCTAGTTGTAAGGAGTTCTGAATCGGTGGAGACCGAAGTCCGAACTAGTCATATCTGAATCTGGTGATCGTTAGTGATAAGGACCTAGACGTAGATCATATTGCATTAAGGTCCATTTGATATAATTTGTGCGTATTCGGAAATCATTATGTCCTGCTAGGAGCCGCTGACAACTCGTGATCGAAAAGGAGTTTCCGAGTCATAACTGATTATGTATGAACCTACAGGGTCACACACTTAACGGGTTGGAACAAACCAGTACAGATACGATTCATCAAACGTGTTTGGATAGGATCCGTCACAGACACTATATAAGGAGATGCTTGAGGCTATGGAGAGACATAGGTAACAAAGGAGACACACGACAAGAGTTGACGTGAGTTGCTCCAAACCATATATGTCATCTTCTTGAGAGAGCCTTCCCGTGCGACTTGGTGCTAGTACACCGGCGTACAGTTGTTCCTTCCCTGGACGTGTAGATACCGTAGAGGCACTACTGCGGTTGCTGTTGTGCTTAAGGACGATCCACGACCTTCGCGAGGAACTCGATTGGTTACTCAAGAAGACGATCGACTACGAGGGAACTATCGACTACGACCACTACATTGACGCGCTCTCCGTTGGACCAGGCCGCTCCATCTCTTCTTCCGCTGCACTGCGCGTCTGGTGGTAACCATCTGTGATCTCTTGCTTGCATGACATCCTGGTTTACGTGGTAGAATTTTTCAATTATCAGCTAGTGTAGCCTACCCGTATCGCAACAGTGGTATCAGAGCCATCCTGCATAATTTTTTATCTAGATTGGTCGCATATACTGGATATGTGGCAGTAGTAGATTGGATATATTACTGGTTTTGTCTAGTAACCTAGATTGGTTCATGTGGATGGAACGGTCTAGGCACTGATTGATAAGATCGATCAGGCTTCGGCGGTAGTAGATGGGTTTACGAGGAGGTATGAGCTAAACGGATCAGATGGTTTATTACGTTTGTTTACGACTGCCTTGCATGATACTCATACTGGTCAGAATTCTGTCATCGGAGTATGTCGCGGTGAGTATTCGTATCAAGGCAGTGATCAGATTGGTTCGAAATAGGGTTAATATGACTAATCCGATGATTTCTAATGCTCGATTACGTGAATAATATTAATGTCCTAGAAAAGATTTTCGAGGGCGTTGCCGCTTCAAACCCCGCCTGCTAACCGGTTAGCAGGACCGCCGTGGTCGTAGCCGCATTATATGGTATTATATGTTCATGTCACCCGATAGAATTAGATTCTATGCACAACTCATTTTTGTAGGGCTTGATGTGAATAGTATGGTCCATTGTGTATATGATACATGAATGGATTTCTCATGGCCTGTGTGTCATGATGTGAGATGGCCATCGAGTTATATATTATTGTATAATGGTCTGCGTACCGACATGTGATGCTTGATATTATCATCTGTAATTCATTACAAGCTTTTAGGAGTAATTGCTTAGTAGATAAATGTGGCCAGAGACTTCAAGCATGATGGTCGAAGGACAGTAAGCATAGTGATGGAGATCGTCATGATAAGTGTCATACTATTTCACAGTTTAATTTGATTTTTTGTTAGATGTTTTCACATGGTAGAATAGTATCCCTCAAGAAAAATTATGTTAATTTGATGCATTTTCAAATACTGCACCTGTCACGATTTCGATTACAATATAATTGTGGGTC
Organism: Hsuehochloa calcarea; assembly: GCA_036346395.1. Classification (NCBI taxonomy): domain Eukaryota; kingdom Viridiplantae; phylum Streptophyta; class Magnoliopsida; order Poales; family Poaceae; genus Hsuehochloa; species Hsuehochloa calcarea. Next base: position 39,487,793 of record CM070597.1, read on the forward strand.
TGAAAGGAATGTTTTCGGACCAAGCAAAGGCAGAGAGGTTTAATACCTCTAAGTCATTGTTCTCTTATATCTTTGTCGAAGGTAACCGATCGGTCCCATGTGATCAGTCCAGCTTTTCATTTTGTGAGGGTGTCCAATCTACTGTAATCTGCTACTGTTATTATAGAGATGACTGTATCACGTTCATATTTATGAGTTATTGAATAAGTGTTATTTTGTTCTTTAAATGAATCAATAGTTAAAAAGACCAACGAGTATGTGATTTGTTGGTGAAGCTCTTTTAACTTATAATAATATCGTTTTAGATGTATCTTTGGTCGGATGTCACTAGTCGGAACACCAGTGATCCTATCGACTAGCACATGTATTGATTGATGACCATGTTTTCACCGGTCATGGATATAGTGATATCGAATCAATAATGTAGACACATGTTAGAGAACATGATGTTAGATTGACCCACCTTAAGACACTGTTGAGATTGTTATGATTTCATATATCATCAGTTCGTCTTAAGCAGTGATGATGTATAATCTTTAGACCTGAGATCAACGTGGTTTTCTGCATGTGTAATAGTACACTTTGAGGTTGTCAAACGTCACTCCGTAACTAGGTAGTTATAAAGGTAGCTTTCAGGTATGCTATGAAACATGCGGAGGAACACGACTGTTCAGATATGAGATTTACCCCTCCTAACATAACAGGAGAGATATCTCTAGGCCCCTCGATGTGGTCGGATAATGAAAGTGCATGGGCATGCCACTAGTGGTCGAAGTGATCAACCACGTGATGTTATCCAACACTTGATCGAGAAAGTGTTGAACAGTCCATGCATGATATGATATCTCACCTGGAGTTGAACCAGATATCGTGAGGCAAAGGAAGAATACACGAGTTGGTCATTCAGTTCGATCAGATACAGACTAGTCGTATAGAGATACGAGTTGGTCATAGGCTGGGTCATAGGCTGGTCGAACATGATCACTATGTGGTCGAAATCTAGTTGTAAGGAGTTACGAACTGGTCGAGACCGAGTCTGAACTAGTCATATACAGATACGAGCTGATCGTTAGTGATAAGGACCTAGACGTAGATCATATTGCATTAAGGTCCATTTGATATAATTTGTGCGTATTCGGGAATCGTTATGTCCTGCTAGGAGCCGCTGACAACTCGTGATCGAAAAGGAGTTTCCGAGTCATAACTGATTATGTATGAACCTACAGGGTCACACACTTAACGGGTTGGAACAAACCAGTACAGATACGATTCATCAAACGTGTTTGGATAGGATCCGTCACAGACACTATATAAGGAGATGCTTGAGGCTATGGGGAGACATAGGTAACAAAGGAGACACACGACAAGAGTTGACGTGAGTTGCTCCAAACCATATCTGCCATCTTCTTGAGAGAGCCTTCCCGTGCGACTTGGTGCTAGTACACCGGCGTACAGTTGTTCCTTCCCTGGACGTGTAGATACCGTAGAGGCACTACTGCGGTTGCTGTTGTGCTTAAGGACGATCCACGACCTTCGCGGGGAACTCGATTGGTTACTCAAGAAGACGATCGACTACGAGGACGATTGACTACGAGGAAACTATCGACTACGACCACTACATTGACGCGCTCTCCGTTGGACCAGGCCGCTCCATCTCTTCTTCCGCTGCACTGCGCGTCTGGTGGTAACCATCTATGATCTCTTGCTTGTATGACATCCTGGTTTACGTGGTAGAATTTTTCAATTATCAGCTAGCGTAGCCTACCCGTATCGCAACAGTGGTATCAGAGCCATCCTGCATAATTTTTTATCTAGATTGGTCGCATATACTGGATATGTGGCAGTAGTAGATTGGATATATTACTGGTTTTGTCTAGTAACCTAGATCGGTTCATGTGGATGGAACGGTCTAGGCACTGATTGATAAGATCGATCAGGCTTCGGCGGTAGTAGATGGGTTTACGAGGAGGTATGAGCTAAACGGATCAGATGGTTTATTACGTTTGTTTACGACTGCCTTGCATGATACTCATACTGGTCAGAATTCTGTCATCGGAGTATGTCGCGGTGAGTATTCGTATCAAGGCAGTGATCAGATTGATTCGAAATAGGGTTAATATGACTAATCCGATGATTTCTAATGCTCGATTACGTGAATAATATTAATGTCCTAGAAAAGATTTTCGAGGGCGTTGCCCCTTCAAACCCCGCCTGCTAACCGGTTAGCAGGACCGCCGTGGTCGTAGCCGCATTATATGGTATTATATGTTCATGTCACCCGATAGAATTGGATTCTATGCACAACTCATTTTTGTAGGGCTTGATGTGAATAGTATGGTCCATTGTGTATATGATACATGAATGGATTTCTCATGGCCTGTGTGTCATGCTGTGAGATGGCCATCGAGTTATATATTATTGTATAATGGTTATCGACATGTGATGCTTGATATTATCATCTGTAATTCATTACAAGCTTTTAGGAGTAATTGCTTAGTAGATAAATGTGGTCAAAGACTTCAAGCATGATGGTCGAAGGACAGTAAGCATAGTGATGGAGATCGTCATGATAAGTGTCATACTATTTCACAGTTTAATTTGATTTTTTGTTAGATGTTTTCACATGGTAGAATAGTATCCCTCAAGAAAAATTATGTTAATTTGATGCATTTTCAAATACTGCACCTGTCACGATTTCGATTACAATATAATTGTGGGTCTGAAAGGAATGTTTTCGGACCAAGCAAAGGCAGAGAGGTTTAATACCTCTAAGTCATTGTTCTCTTATATGCTGTCAGAAGGTAACCCGATCAGTCCCCATGTGATCAAAATGATTGGTCACATTGAGAGCTTAGTAAAGCTTGGTTTTCCCTTAGCCAGAGTTAGCTACTGATGATGATTCTCTAAACGCTCCTTGCGAGTTTTGAGTCAGTCATTTTGAATTTTTATATGAATGGCATGGAGAAGTCAATGACCGAGTTGCATGACATGCTTAAAGGTGGTGAGGAGAGTATCAAGAAAAGTTTCAATCATGTGATCATGGTTCAAAAGACTAACAGCTTCAAGAAGAAGGGTAAGTTGAGAAAGGGAAAGGGCAAAGGAAAGACTTAAGATGGGATCGATAGTCTCAAAGCTAAGCTTAAGAAGCTCAAGCTGGATCCTAAGCCTGAATCAGAATATTACCATTGTCATGAGACTGGGCATTGGAAGAGAAACTACAAGAAGTACTTAGCAGAGATGAAAAAGAAGAAGGAAAGTAAGACTTCCAGTTCATATTAATTTTGTCACTTCTTCGACCAGTTCTTGGGTATTTGCTACCGGATCGATTGCTCATATTTGCAATTCGATGCAGGGACTGATAAGGAGTAGAAACTTGGCAAGAGGAGATGTTGATCTTCGTATGGGTAATGGAGCAAGAGTTGTTACATTATCTATTGGTACTTTACCATTAGCTTTACCCTCATGATTAGTTATGGAACTAAATAATTATTATCATGTTCCAGTCTTAAGCAGAAATACTATTTCTAATTCATGTTTATGAGCATAAGGTTATGAGTTCAGAATAAAGAATAATTGTTGTTCAATTTATTTTGAAGATACACTTTATGGTCATGCTCCATTGGTGAATGGATTGTATATTTTGAATCCTAAGGATATGCCTATCTGCTAAGAAACTTCAACCTAATGATTTTAATCCTACTTTTATTTAGCATTGTCGACTAGGTCATATAAATGAGAAGCGCATGATGAAGCTCCATAAAAACGGTCTTTTAAAACTCATTTTATTTTGAATCATTTGAAATATGTGAATCTTGTTTACTTGGCAAGATGACGAGTGCACCTTCCACGACTAGAGGTGAGAGGGCAAGTGACTTATTGGCCCTTGTACATACAGACTAGTCGTATGGTGATACTATCAGGTCCAGACTAGTCGTATAGTGATACGACCAGGTCCAGACTAGCCGTATAGTGATACAACCAGATCCAGACTAGTCGTATGATGATTTGACCGGGTCCAGACTAGTCGTATGGAGATACGAGCTGGTCGTAGACTAGTGTAAGATCGAGGAGGCCGACTAAAGGGGGTGAATAGGCGGTTTAAAAAACTCTTTGGCTAAAACCAATTTATAATGGGGAAGCTAATAACAATTGGTTTTGCACAATAAAAAACTAAATCAACCAGGCTTCACTAAGTGCACCAACAATATGAATGCAATTGAATGAGAGCAATCATACAAAGATATATAAGCAATTAAAACAAGTAATATAAATTGCTCAAAGTAAAGCACAAGATCAAACCACAATAAACACAATGATATTTTACCGTGGTGATCGGAGATTTACCGATCTCCTCTAGTCCACATTGAGGTAAGCCCAAACGAATTGGACTGGCTCCATGAATTAAGCCAACACCTCTGAGGTAAGTCCAACCACTTGGACCGGTTCCAACATGAACCAACACCTCGCTCCACTCGGGTTGCTCTTACTCCACTCCAGAGATGGTGAGCACCAAACCACTCACAACCACGTCGGGTCTTCTCACAAGCTTCTTGAGAAGATCACCGGTCCACGACGCCTCCACGCCGTCTAGGTGTCGGTAAACACCAAGAGTAACAAATCTCAACTCTCACTTGAACTAATCAAGTGTCTAAACTCAAGTAGATATACAATCCACTACCTAAGATAACACATGCTCTTAGGGTTTGCTCTCCAAGCTCACTAAGTGCAACACATGCACTTAAGAGATGAGAGATTTACTCTTTGCTCATGGAACTCAATAGTGGTGCCAAAGAACTCCAAAAAATTGTTCCCCAACCGGCCAAGGTGGGTATAAATTGCTCATACACAAAAACTAGCCGTTGGAGAAGATTTTGCTGAAAAATCAACACAAGTAGTGCTACCGCCGTCCTATGGCGGTACTACAGCACCTAAACGACAAGCACAGTAACGGCTATATCAGATAAGAAACTAGCCGTTGAAAAGTGAAATTCGGTACTACCGACGTTGATCTTGCGGTAGTTCCGCACTGCGGTCATTCCGATTCTGAAGGGCGGTACTACCGCTTCCACATAGGTCCAACACATGGCACCTTCTGGAAAAAACATACCACTCCAACCTCCAGAAATACCGAACTGTGGTAGTTCCGCTCCCAACACACCGGTACTACCGCATTTCCAAGAGAGCGACAAAACTCAAAATGTGCCTCTCTGGAAAAAACGTGCCGCAACAAATTCAGCACAGCCGGCATGCGGTAGTTCCGCTCTCATAACGCCGGTACTACCGCCCGTTATAATGCCGAAACTACCGATTATCCTAAGAAAAACAGTACTAGCTTTCACAATAGTTTCAATTATAAAATATATTTATCAATTGATGAGCCATGCCAATAAAGATCACAGGCAAGATTCCTAATAAGTTGTAAAACACATTTGTCAACTTTAAAATTATACCACAAGTAACAAGATACATGAACTTAAACCATTTGCAAACTCAAGTCACATGCTACACGAATCAAGCATGGGCATCAACTATTCTGGTTTTGTCTAGTAACCTAGATCGGTTCATGTGGATGGACGGTCTAGGCACGATTGATAAGATCGATCGAGCTTGGCGGTAGTAGATGGGTTTACGAGGAGGTATGAGCTAAGCGGATCGGATGGTTTATTACGTTTGTTTGATCGCCTTGCATGATACTCATCTCGGTCGATTCTCATCGGGTATGTCGCGGTGAGTATTCGTATCAAGGCAGTGATCAGATTGATTCGAAATAGGGTTAATATGACTAATCCGATGATTTCTAATGCTCGATTACGTGAATAATATTAATGTCCTAGAAAAGATTTTCGAGGGCGTTGCCCCTTCAAACCCCGCCTGCTAACCGGTTAGCAGGACCGCCGTGGTCGTAGCCGCATTATATGGTATTATATGTTCATGTCACCCGATAGAATTGGATTCTATGCACAACTCATTTTTGTAGGGCTTGATGTGAATAGTATGGTCCATTGTGTATATGATACATGAATGGATTTCTCATGGCACGTGTGTCATCTTGTGAGATGGCCATCGAGTTATATATTATTGTATAATGGTCTGCGTACCGACATGTGATGCTTGATATTATCATCTGTAATTCATTACAAGCTTTTAGGAGTAATTGCTTAGTAGATAAATGTGGTCAAAGACTTCAAGCATGATGGTCGAAGGACAGTAAGCATAGTGATGGAGATCGTCATGATAAGTGTCATACTATTTCACAGTTTAATTTGATTTTTTGTTAGATGTTTTCACATGGTAGAATAGTATCCCTCAAGAAAAATTATGTTAATTTGATGCATTTTCAAATACTGCACCTGTCACGATTTCGATTACAATATAATTGTGGGTCTGAAAGGAATGTTTTCGGACCAAGCAAAGGCAGAGAGGTTTAATACCTCTAAGTCATTGTTCTCTTATATGCTGTCAGAAGGTAACCCGATCAGTCCCCATGTGATCAAAATGATTGGTCACATTGAGAGCTTAGTAAAGCTTGGTTTTCCCTTAGCCAAGAGTTAGCTACTGATATGATTCTCTAAACGCTCCTTGCGAGTTTTGAGTCAGTCATTTTGAATTTTTATATGAATGGCATGGAGAAGTCAATGACCGAGTTGCATGACATGCTTAAAGGTGGTGAGGAGAGTATCAAGAAAAGTTTCAATCATGTGATCATGGTTCAAAAGACTAACAGCTTCAAGAAGAAGGGTAAGTTGAGAAAGGGAAAGGGCAAAGGAAAGACTTAAGATGGGATCGATAGTCTCAAAGCTAAGCTTAAGAAGCTCAAGCTGGATCCTAAGCCTGAATCAGAATATTACCATTGTCATGAGACTGGGCATTGGAAGAGAAACTACAAGAAGTACTTAGCAGAGATGAAAAAGAAGAAGGAAAGTAAGACTTCCAGTTCATATTAATTTTGTCACTTCTTGACCGGTTCTTGGGTATTTACTACGGATCGATTGCTCATATTTGCAATTCGATGCAGGGACTGATAAGGAGTAGAAACTTGGCAAGAGGAGATGTTGATCTTCGTATGGGTAATGGAGCAAGAGTTGTTACATTATCTATTGGTACTTTACCATTAGCTTTACCCTCATGATTAGTTATGGAACTAAATAATTATTATCATGTTCCATCTTAGCGAAATACTATTTCTAATTCATGTTTATGAGCATAAGGTTATGAGTTCAGAATAAAGAATAATTGTTGTTCAATTTATTTTGAAGATACACTTTATAGTCATGCTCCATTGGTGAATGGATTGTATATTTTGAATCCTAAGGATATGCCTATCTGCTAAGAAACTTCAACCTAATGATTTTAATCCCACTTTTATTTAGCATTGTCGACTAGGTCATATAAATGAGAAGCGCATGATGAAGCTCCATAAAAACGGTCTTTTAAAACTCATTTGATTTTGAATCATTTGAAATATGTGAATCTTGTTTACTTGGCAAGATGACGAGTGCACCTTCCACGACTAGAGGTGAGAGGGCAAGTGACTTATTGGCCCTTGTACATACAGACTAGTCGTATGTTGATACTATTAGGTCCAGACTAGTCGTATAGTGATACGACCAGGTCCAGACTAGCCGTATAGTGATACAACCAGATCCAGACTAGTCGTATGATGATTTGACCGAGTCCAGACTAGTCGTATGGAGATACGAGCTGGTCGTAGACTAGTGTAAGATCGAGGAGGCCGACTAAAGGGGGTGAATAGGCGGTTTAAAAAACTCTTTGGCTAAAACCAATTTATAATGGGGAAGCTAATAACAATTGGTTTTGCACAATAAAAAACTAAATCAACCAGGCTTCACTAAGTGCACCAACAATATGAATGCAATTGAATGAGAGCAATCATACAAAGATATATAAGCAATTAAAACAAGTAATATAAATTGTTCAAAGTAAAGCACAAGATCAAACCACAATAAACACAATGATGTTTTACCGTGGTGATCGGAGATTTACCGATCTCCTCTAGTCCACATTGAGGTAAGCCCAAACGAATTGGACTGGCTCCATGAATTAAGCCAACACCTCTGAGGTAAGTCCAACCACTTGGACCGGTTCCAACATGAACCAACACCTCGCTCCACTCGGGTTGCTCTTACTCCACTCCGAGATGGTGAGCACCAAACCACTCAAAATGTGCCTCTCGAAAACGTCGCAACAAATTCAGCACAGCCGGCATGCGGTAGTTCCGCTCTCATAACGCCGGTACTACCGCCCGTTATAATGCCGAAACTACCGATTATCCTAAGAAAAACAGTACTAGCTTTCACAATAGTTTCAATTATAAAATATATTTATCAATTGATGAGCCATGCCAATAAAGATCACAGGCAAGATTCCTAATAAGTTGTAAAACACATTTGTCAACTTTAAAATTATACCACAAGTAACAAGATACATGAACTTAAACCATTTGCAAACTCAAGTCACATGCTACACGAATCAAGCATGGGCATCAACTATTTGCAAGACACATTCGCAAATAATAGCATCATGCCACAAGGCTAAGGTGCATGGACTTCAACCATTAGCAAAACATATTTGCAAATTATAGTCACATGCTACAAGGATTAAATGCATGTGCCTCGGCTATTTGCAAAACGCATTCGCAAGTAATAGCACCATTCATAGATGAGCTATCAACACATAACTAACTCATGCTACTAGTCAAGTCCCCTCTTAATAGTACGACAACCTATACTAGCAATCCGGTCTTCCAACCAAATACCAAGACTGGTAAAAGACTAGGAACACATCCTTAGCCCTAGCTAGTCATGCCTTTGCCTTGCATCTTTTTGAAGCTTGATGACGCACATCATCACTTCAAGTCCGGGTCCTTGACTTTGACAATCATCAACACATGATGATCTCTTCTGCTTCGGGATTTGTCTTGAATATCATCAACACAAGATGATTTTCTTCACTCTGAGTCTTGACATGTATCAACACATGATGCATCCTTTATTAGGCCTCCATCAACACATGATGGGTCTTCTCTTGACTTGATGATCAACTCATGATCATCATCTCTTCTTGAACATCATCGACACACGATGATTTCCTTTTTATTCAAGCTCTTCATACACATCAACATAAGATGCATCTTCTTCTTCTTCAACCTTGACTTGATGACAATCAACACATGATGTCATCCTAAGTCTTCATTACCCTAGAACATAACCTATTCATCCAACTAATAGAAAATGTTAGTTCCACAATATGATTATCATTAATTACCACATCATACCATTAACTCATAATGGTGGGACAAGAAACTTCAATCTTTCCCTCTTCGGTAATTGATGATAACCACTTCAATTGCACATAAATTGAATGTAGATAATTGAAAGTAACACAATATGAGTATACAAGAACTACACAAGTTTTATATACTCAAAATGATATGTTTCAAAGTAGAGATCCAAATATATGTGGAAAACAGAATATGAATCAACACTAATGAAACCACAAAATATAGAGTGAACTCCTCCTAAATGGGTGCATGCATAAATGTGTAATAGGAACATATGCACATATTCAAGTTATACTTATGGTGAAGTTCAACCTATATTTTGGATCAGAGGAATGCAACAATATATAGAAATACGGTGTCGAATGCATACCTCGTTGAATTTCATCTTTATATCCAAATGAGACTGCACACTAATATAACAATAGAAATGTTAGTCTCACAAATAGAATTATCATTAATCACCAAAACACTCTATTATATCATAATGGCGGGTCTAGATCCTTCAATCTCCCCCTTTTTTGGTGATTGATGACAAATCCATTATCATTAACAACATTTGGATATAAATAGACATAACATAAGAATTTAAACTATTGAAATATGTCTATACATGACATAAGGTAAAATTTAAAGCTTCAAATATTATGCATATGAAAATGATATGCTTATATATATTCAATGCATTCTCCATTTTGGCACAATACATATTAACCAAATCAAACATCCAAATGGAGGAATATTGAGCTAAACATTCTCCCTTTTTGGCATAAATCAAATGACAAAGGAGAATGTATTAATCATCCAAATGTGGGGTGTAACACCTCTGGCTATTCAGAAGCCAAGATGTCACCTAAACAAACTAACAATTAACCATCAAGCAGAATAATCTAAGCCATATCTCAATTAAAGACCTAAAGAGATCCAACTTCCATAGTACTATAGTAGGAATATGAACTATGACAAAATAATTATACCAATGGAGCGATCAAAGATCACATGCAATTCTTAAGTAGCCATAACATGGATAATGATATCAATCACATCTAATTTATTTATTACAGTTCAACATTCTCTGAATGGAAGACAAAATGAAATCTTATTATTGAAACGGGTGTATGATGAAAAGAGTGAATAAAGTGTGTCTACTCCCGCCCAGCATCATCATCGATGATCACATAAAATAAACAAACAAACAAGAATGAGTCCGAGACTCAGCAAGTACAGTGAATAATCGGACATACATGCCTCCACGCCGTCTAGGTGTCGGTAAACACCAAGAGTAACAAATCTCAACTCTTACTTGAACTAATCAAGTGTCTAAACTCAAGTAGATATACAATCCACTACCTAAGATAACACATGCACTTAGGGTTTGCTCTCCAAGCTCACTAAGTGCAACACATCCTATAAGAGATGAGAGGTTTGCTCTTTGCTCATGGAACTCAATAGTGGTGCCAAAGAACTCCAAAAATTGTTCCCCAAGGCCAAGGTGGGTATAAATTGCTCATACACAAAAACTAGCCGTTGGAGAAGATTTTCTTTGAAAAATCAACACAAGTAGTACTACCGCAGTCCTATGGCGGTATCTGACACCTAAGCGACAAGCACGATGCGGCTATATCGGATAAGAAACTAGCCGTTGAAAAGTGAAATTGGTACTACGAAGCGTTGATCTTGCGGTGAGTTCGCACTCGGTCATTCCGATTACGAAGGCGGTACTACGCTTCCACATAGGTCCAACACATGGCACCTTCGGAAAAAACATACCGCTCCAACCTCGAAATACTGAGCGTGGTAGTTCCGCTCCCAACACACCGGTACTACCGCATTTCCAAGAGAGCAACAAAACTCAAAATGTGCCTCTCTGGAAAAAACGTGTCGCAACAAATTCAGCACAGCCGGCATGCGGTAGTTCCGCTCTCATAACGCCGGTACTACGCTGTTATAATGCGAAACTACCGATTATCCTAAGAAAAGCAGTTACTAGCTTTCACAGTTTCAATTATAAAACATATTTATCAATTGATGAGCCATGCCAATAAAGATCACAGGCAAGATTCCTAACAAGTTGTAAAACACATTTGTCAACTTTAAAATTATACCACAAGTAACAAGATACATGAACTTAAACCATTTGCAAACTCAAGTCATATGCTACACGAATCAAGCATGGGCATCAACTATTTGCAAGACACATTCGCAAATAATAGCATCATGCCACAAGGCTAAGGTGCATGGACTTCAACCATTAGCAAAACACATTTGCAAATTATAGTCACATGCTACAAGGATTAAATGCATGTGCCTCGGCTATTTGCAAAACGCATTCGCAAGTAATAGCACCATTCATAGATGAGCTATCAACACATAACTAACTCATGCTACTAGTCAAGTCCCCTCTTAATAGTACGACAACCTATACTAGCAATCCGGTCTTCCAACCAAATACCAAGACTGGTAAAAGACTAGGAACACATCCTTAGCCCTAGCTAGTCATGCCTTTGTCTTGCATCTTTTTGAAGCTTGATGGCGCACATCATCACTTCAAGTCCGGTCCTTGACTTTGAAAAAAAAAAAAAAAAAAAAAAAAAAAAAAAAAAAAAAAAAAAAAAAAAAAAAAAAAAAAAAAAAAAAAAAAAAAAAAAAAAAAAAAAAAAAAAAAAAAAAAAAAAAAAAACCCCCCCCCCCCCCCCCCCCCCCCCCCCCCCCCCCCCCCCCCCCCCCCCCCCCCCCCCCCCCCCCCCCCCCCCCCCCCCAAGAACTACACAAGTTTTATATACTCAAAATGATATGTTTCAAAGTAGAGATCCAAATATATGTGGAAAACAGAATATGGATCAACACTAATGAAACCACAAAATATAGAGTGAACTCCTCCTAAATGGGTGCATGCATAAATGTGTAATAGGAACATATGCACATATTCAAGTTATACTTATGGTGGAGTTCAACCTATATTTTGGATCAGAGGAATGCAACAATATATAGAAATACGGTGTCGAATGCATACCTCGTTGAATTTCACCTTTATATCCAAATGAGACTGCACACTAATATAACAATAGAAATGTTAGTCTCACAAATAGAATTGTCATTAATCACCAAAACACTCTATTATATCATAATGGCGGGTCTAGATCCTTCAATCTCCCCCTTTTTTGGTGATTGATGACAAATCCATTATCAATAACAACATTTGGATATAAATAGACATAACATAAGAATTTAAACTATTGAAATATGTCTATACATGACATAAGGTAAAATTTAAAGCTTCAAACATTATGCATATGAAAATGATATGCTTATATATATTCAATGCATTCTCCATTTTGGCACAATACATATTAACCAAATCAAACATCCAAATGGAGGAATATTGAGCTAAACATTCTCCCTTTTTGGCATAAATCAAATGACAAAGGAGAATGTATTAATCATCCAAATGTGGGGTGTAACACCCCTGGCTATTCAGAAGCCAAGATGTCACCTAAACAAACTAACAATTAACCATCAAGCAGAATAATCTAAGCCATATCTCAATTAAAGACCTAAAGAGATCCAACTTCCATAGTACTATAGTAGGAATATGAACTATGACAAAATAATTATACCAATGGAGCGATCAAAGATCACATGCAATTCTTAAGTAGCCATAACATGGATAATGATATCAATCACATCTAATTTATTTATTACAGTTCAACATTCTCTGAATGGAAGACAAAATGAAATCTTATTATTGAAACGGGTGTATGATGAAAAGAGTGAATAAAGTGTGTCTACTCACTTGACATCATCATCGATGATCACATAAAATAAACAAACAAACAAGAATGAGTCCGAGACTCAGCAAGTACAGTGAATAATCGGACATACATCGAAATGAGCAAGACAACATCATTAAGGAATATGAACATAACTCCGAATGTATATATGGATGGATGGAACGAATGGAATTTTTGAAAAGAATGGACTGCACACATGCTTATACCGGTATAACGAGTGATACACCCGTCGGTGTTCAGTTAAGCCCGTACTTAACAAAGTCCGGGGACCCAAATACCGTATAAATAATATTTCATACGGTGTCCAAGATTACCCACATTGGACTGGTGGGACTTACATGCCTATACTGAAATTGATGGGTCTTTTGATTTCCACTCCCGTGGTCACATTGAAAACATGGTATGAGTGGAATGGATGACATGAAATGAACTTTTATCACATACAAACAAAGAATGATACTCAGCATATGAATATGACTAGCAAGTCTAGCATTACATCCACGTTCAATCATCAACATTCAATAGAATCAAACAAGATGCTTGCCTTCCGCGCTGTGACGTGCTAGGAGGCAGCGAACGTGCTCCTCCACTCACCGCATCACCGCCTACACAAACATATATTCGGAATAAGGATAACAAGTGTTGATATAGCTACAAGTGTCTTACCAAAACCCTCTAACTATTCAACACAATCAACGGGTTCAAATTGACAATCTAACTAATCAGCCAGATTATAGCTCTACTGGGCAGCGATACGATAAAAAACATAATTAAATGCCTGTAACTCAGACTAGTGCTCAACGAATCTTAATGAACCAGGCTACGAAACTCTAGTTGACGGGATTCTTTGATTCGACCAAAACAGTTGGCTAAACCGCAGTTGAAAACAACTGCCATACATATGTCCAGAATACAGAACATCGGTAAATAAAAATGATGTAACTTTCATTCTAAGGATCCAATGGAGGTGATCTTTATCAACTTGGAAATATTATTTAAAGGGCTACAATAACCTAGTTGGGTGGAAGTTCTGAATCTCACGCTAACAGGGTCAAACTTAAAGAACAAACCGACAGTTCCATCTCGCCAGACATACAAAACAGTGTACAAAGAATAATTCATATCTCTTAAACCATAAGGCGGAATCTCATGATCTTGGTGCCTATGAAAATATAAAAACTAGGGCTACAAATCTCTAGAATAGAGGAACCTCCAAATCGGCCTCTAAAGGGTCTAAACTGGCCGCGCAAGGCGCCGGACAGGTTCTGAATTTCCCGAACAGAACGCCGATTTAATCCTAATCAACAAGTATGCAATCAAACCGAACCAAACTGTGACTTGGATCATTTGTTACCCTTGAAGACCCGCAGGAAGACGTTGATCCACCTCCCGAAGATCTCCCTCCCTTCTCCTCTCTTCCCTCTTCAAAGGCCGGCCACAAGAACGCCGACGAACGCCGGTGATTACGCGGAGTAGGCGACTCGGAGGAAATCTTGGGAGCAACGCCGGGATCACCGGGATGACACCACACAGAAGACGGCGCCAAGGAGCAGCAAGGGGCGCCGGGGGAAGGAGGGAGAGGGAGGCGTGGGGGGAGGAGGAGGGAGTGGGGGAGGCGGCTAGGGTTTGGGGCACCTCCCCCCTTGGCCGGCCACCCTAGGCCGGCCATCCCCTCTTGGGCCTCCTAGGCTACGGCCCGCGGTCCAGGTTGTCGAATTTTTATGAAACCCCCCCTCTCTCAACAGAAAAATCCAATTCTTTAATTGTCTTTTTGTCCCCGACTTCTTTTAAATTCTCCCGATTCGATTCCGGGATATTACATGGGGATATTGATAATACAAAAATTCTCCCCCTTTTGGCATTAAGCACCAAAAAATCCAAAACAAATCTAAAGTCAAGAAAGAGATTTTGCAAAGCAATGAACTTGACAATCAAAATTATTTTATTTAATCACTGAAATATTCTCTCCTTTTGATATAAATCATCCAAAAATAAAGTAAGGTCAAAAGAGAAAACTTTGCATAGCAATCTAGCTCGATCACAAAGAATATGAAATCGACACTTATGACCAATGGAGATTTTATTCTCAAAATATGTGAAGAGAAACAAAATAGATCACAAACCTATTGATCATATCACATTCTCCCCTTTTAAACCAATAGATTGAGAACCACTTGAAATGATATTTGAAACATATTCAAATAATCTCCATTTTGAAGTATTTCTGATAAACATTTGCATGGAGATATCATGCTTATTTTAAAAAAAATCCAAAGGGATATATGCATTTGAAATTATGTTGAGCTCAAAAGATATCTTTTCAATATACTTGAGCAAAACCAAAAAGATCACAAACTCCCTTTGTATGGCCGAGAAGAGCAAAGCAACTTGGAATGAGGCCAATTTTGATATTTTGTTTTCTAAAATATAAATTTTTATTTAAAAACATTTGAAATACCACTTGTAAAATTTTAATTTTTCACAAAACTTGAGCCTTTAAAACAAGATACCACTTGTAAAATCCTTTTGACTTTTGAATAGAAGGCTTGTTTAAAAGAATACCACTCGTAAAATTTTGCTTTTTCACAAAGAAAACTTGTTTAAACAGATAATCTTGCATAAGATTTACAATACCACTCCAAGAATATCAAATGAAGCAAACGAGAATGAAAAAACATTCATTCACGAGATTCATAAATTATTTTGGGCAAATAGGTAAAATAGTTTTTCTAATATTAATACTTTACCCCTTTTTAGGTAAGCCCAAAAATATTAATAAGTTTTTCACACAGAAGAACTCCCCCTTACACAAAGGTTCTAATTCGAGAATCTTCCTTGTTCTTTAACACAAAGGATTTTCTTGGCAACACTTTCTTCTCCTCCTTTGACACACAAACGATTCTTTTTCATCTTGTCATCTTCTCATTTGTCATCTCTTTGAAATGGATCCATCCAAAAACTCATGATGACATTTGATACTACTTGCAATAGTAAATGATATCAAGGATAATTGATTCTATTTGTAGAAGCTTGATACCACTTGTGAAAAGCACTTGATACTAAGAGTAATTGATTCCATTTGTAAATACTTGATATCACTGTATGCATGACTGAAGATTGCAAGGTACTTGAACTTCTCTCGCCAAAGATCTTCAAAGGAAGTATCCAAAGAGAAGAGAGGAAGAGAGAATCCACTCATATACGAAGAGTACTTGAGCATTTAGATAAGAGAAGATATTGACCGGTAAGGAAGAATAGTAGATACCACTTTAAAGGAATAAGATGATATCACTTGTAAAGACAAATCTCATGCCGAGATCAAGATGATCAAGAGAAGCTACCACTTTTGAAAGAATACCACTTGAATGATGCAATTGCACTTGTAATCAAGGAAAAATAGTAGTGGGTAACTAGCAAGGATAGTAAGGATCAACTTGACCCAAGTAAGCAACCAAAGTAGATTTAGAATTGAATGGAATGTAATGGCTATTTTTTGTCAAAGAAATCGGTAGTACCGACATATAACTAGCGGTCATACCGGGATCCGGAAGTACCGCCTTACAAAGTCTGGTAGTACCGCAACGCGGTCATACCGTTGTTATACCGCCGGTAGTTCTGATTTTTCTAGAACTTCAAAGATAGATCTTGGAATATGAAGAAAAGATGGAATTGTTGTATTTTACTCTAAACTTTTACACAAACAACCAAATAAACACATTTGGAGTATTTCCAACTTATATAGCCCTTGAAAAACCAAATCTTTAAATAGTATTTATAAATTAAGCTTTTGGTTTTCGCAAATGAAACATATTTTCATGAAATTTTTCAAAACATGCCAAAACGAGCAAATGAAGAATTTTAAAGCTGTAGATGGGGCATCAACCCAACGTAGATAAAAAAAGACCACGTCAGTTGCCTATAAGGTATGGGCATGGTGTTTTATTATTGAATAATAATGAGCCTAAAACTTATGCGAAAGCGAAGGAGGACCCAGACTCTGAGATCTCAGACTTGGAACATTCGTTTTGATGAAGTAGTCAAAGGGTTTGACTTCATCAAGAACGAAGAAGAACCTTGTGTTTACACGAAGGTTAGTGGGAGCAAGCTTGTGTTTTCTGATCTTGTATGTGGATGACATACTACTGGTCGAAATAATATTCCAATGCTTGAATATGTTAAAACTTCATTAAGAAATAATTTTTCAATGAAAGATTTAGGAGATTCAACATATACTCTTGGTATAAGGATCTATAGAGATAGATCTAAAAGGCTAATTGGATTAAGCCAAAATATGTATATAGTCATATGGTGATACGACTAAATCCAGACTAGTCGTATAGTAATACGACCACATCCAGACTAGTGCCCATGGCTCTTATGGTGACCAATCGTATGAAGATACGAGCTGGTCGTAGACTGGTGCCCATGGCGTATGGCATTAATCTTAGCAAGAATCAGTGTCCTACGACCACTAACGAGCGAGACAAAATGAGTAGAATTACATATACTTCGGCTATTGGATCTATCATGTATGTCATGCTATGTAAACGACCAGATTTATCGTATGCTCTAAGTGTTACGAGCAGATGTCAGTCGGATCTGAGTGAAGGCCACCGGATAGCAGTCAAGAATATCCTTAAGTACTTAAGAAGGACTAATCATGCATTTCTTATTTATGGTGATACGATCAGGTTCAGACTAGTCGTATAGAGATACAGCCAGGTATGAACTAGTCGCATGGTGAGGAAGAGCTGGACGTAAATGGTTACACTGATGCTAGCTTCCAAACCGACAAGGATGATTTCATATCGTAATCAGGGTTTCTGTAAGATATGCAAAGCGCACAAGGATTTGATCTGTTGATAAAGCCTCTCCCGCAACCTAAGCATAAGGCGCACACAAGAGCAATGTGTATTAGATACCTATATGATTGACTCTAGTGCAAGTGGGAGACTGTTAGTGATATACCCTAGAGGCAATCATAGAGATGATTGTATCACGTTTATGTTTATGAGCTATTGAATAAGTGCTATTCTATTCCTTGAATGAATCATAAGTTATAAAGATCAACGAGTATGTGATTTGTTGGTGAAACTCTTTTAACTTATGATGATGTCGTTCTAAATGTATCCCTAGTTGGATGTCACTAGTCGGAACACCGGTGATCCTATCGATCAACACATGTATTGATTGATGACCATGTTTCATCGGTTATGGATATAGGGATATCGAATCAATAATGTGGACAAATGTTAGAGAACATGGTGTTGAATTGACCCACCTTGAGACATCGTTGAGATTGTTATGATTTCATGTGTCATCGGTTCGTCTTAAGCAATGATGATGTATAAGCCTTAGACCGAGATCGATGGTTTCCCATATGTGTAAGAGTACACTTTGGGGTTGCCAAATGCTACTCAGAACTAAGTAGTTATAAAGGTAGCTTTGTATGCTATAAAACATGCGAGGAATGTGGTCTTCGGATATGGGATTTGGCCCTCCTAACATTACATGAGAGATATCTCGAGCCCTCGATGTGATCGGATAAAGAAAGTACATGGCCATGCCACTAGTGGTCAAAGAGTTCGACCACGTGATGTTATCCGACATTTGATCGAAAGTGTTGAACATCCATGGATGATAAGATATCTCACCTAGAGTTCAATCGGATATCGTGAGGCAAAGGGCGAATACAGAGTCGGTCGTGCCGATCGATACGGACTAGTCGTATAGAGATATGAGCTAGTCGTAGGTCGGTCGAACATGATCACTATGTGGTCGAAACCTAGTCGTAAGGAGTTAAAACGGTCAAGACCGAAGTCGAATCGGTCATATAGACATATGAGTTGGTCATTAGTCATAAGTACCCGGTCGAGATCATATTGCATTAAGATTCATCCGATATAATCTGTGTATTCGGGAATCGTTATGTCCTGCTAGGAGCCGCTGACGACTCGTGATCAGAAAGGAGTTTTCGAGTCACAACCGACTATGCATGAACCTACAGGATCACACACTTAACGAGTTGAAACAAACTAGTACGAATACAATTTGTCAAATATGTTCGATAGGATCCGCACGGATACTATATAAGGATATATTTGAGGCTTTGAGTAGACACGGTAATGAGAAGACACACAACAAGAGTTGACATGAGTTACTCCAAATCACGCTTGTTATCTTCTTGAGAGAGCATTCCGGCGACTTGGTGCTAGCACACCAAGATATGGTTGCTCCTTCCCGGACGGTGGATACCGTAGAGGCGCTACTACGGTTGCTATTGCGCTTGAGGACGATTCACGACCTTAGCGAGGAACTCGATTGGTTGCTCGAGAAGATAATCGACTACGAGGACGATCGATCGCGAGGACGATCGACACGTTGGACGATTGACTATGACCACTACATTGACGCTTCTTCGTTGGACCGCATCGCTCAAACTTTTTTTCGCTATACGCGGTCTCGTTGTAACAATCTATAATCTCTTACTTGTATGATATTCTGATCTACGTGATAGATTTTTTGAATAATTAATTAGCGTAGCCTACACGTATCGTACCAACTGGTACCGGTCTTAAATCTGGGAGAGTATGACAAGACAGTCCATTAAAGAAGCACTTGGAGCCTTGGAGAAGCTACTCCACTGCTTGTTTGGACCAGTGGGCCTCAGCTCGTCCCCCTCTTTGCTTTGCGAGGTACAGGAGATCAATGCTGCAGTTCGCATGCTGATTGGTCGACCCTTTTGCTTATTCCAATCCATTAGCACGTAAGTAGCCATCCGGCGGTTTCGGAGCGGATCTACTGCAGTACATATCAGGGTGCACAAGATATCATATTAAAACATTATTTTTCTTGGATATAATCAGTATATGTAATATGAACACCCTTAGTTCAACATAAGAGACACTTCAAACCACAACTCTACCGAACGGCACATCTTATCTCGTAAACTTCGATCATTTTTATTCTAGATCCGTGGCCGATGGCTTGCATCGTCGTTGCAAACTTCAGAAGCTAAGATACAAAAATAAAAATCACTCAGCAGTCAGTGATGATGAACTCTGGCTTGCAATCGCAGCATGGCTGCTTCAGATGCCTTATATTAAGTTGGAAACTGACGACAAAAGTACGCAGCAGTGACATCCAAGATAGGTGGCACGAGCATCCACCATCGTTGATTAGTCATGAAGAGGCAGTCAAAACTGTGTAGCCTAGTCTATTCCAAGTTTCGCAAGTCTTCACAAAGTTATGTGTACGCATACAATCAGGAGCAGAATCAGAAAGGCAAGACTGGTACAAGATTCATAAACTATAGCGTACACTCAAGTCAGAGAGTGACTGGTTTGTTTTAGCATTGTACATTCCCTTGCCTTGATAAGCAATGAAACTGAAGCTTACCAATATTTCTCATTTAAATCCTGATCAGCTTTGCAGTGAGGCAGACATTCTTTCTCATTTACTAATTGCACTTTGAAAATATTGAACATTTGTTCTTCAAATGCCCCTAGCCAGATTTCTGTGGCAGGTGGCATCTGCCTCTTTTGGATTTCCCATTCCTAATAGCATTGATCAGATGTTTGGTCAATGCCTACATAAATTTGGGAAATCAGAGAAGCTACTAGCTGGTGTTGGTGTGGCAGCACTCTGTTGGTCCTTATGGAAAACACGAAACTCTGCATATTTTAAAAGAAATGGCCTGGACACCTGATTCAAATCGTGTTCTTTATGTGCCATTGGATACATATTTGGTCTATTTTGCAGAAATAGGTTGGCAGGGAACTTCTGATGCTCGGGGCTGAAAGGATGGCGAAAGTGGCGACTGAAGTTTTTCTGAGGACTAATCATGCATTTCTTATTTATGGTGATACGATCAGGTTCAGACTAGTCGTATAGAGATACAGCCAGGTATGAACTAGTCGCATGGTGAGGAAGAGCTGGACGTAAATGGTTACACTGATGCTAGCTTCCAAACCGACAAGGATGATTTCATATCGTAATCAGGGTTTCTGTAAGATATGCAAAGCGCACAAGGATTTGATCTGTTGATAAAGCCTCTCCCGCAACCTAAGCATAAGGCGCACACAAGAGCAATGTGTATTAGATACCTATATGATTGACTCTAGTGCAAGTGGGAGACTGTTAGTGATATACCCTAGAGGCAATCATAGAGATGATTGTATCACGTTTATGTTTATGAGCTATTGAATAAGTGCTATTCTATTCCTTGAATGAATCATAAGTTATAAAGATCAACGAGTATGTGATTTGTTGGTGAAACTCTTTTAACTTATGATGATGTCGTTCTAAATGTATCCCTAGTTGGATGTCACTAGTCGGAACACCGGTGATCCTATCGATCAACACATGTATTGATTGATGACCATGTTTCATCGGTTATGGATATAGGGATATCGAATCAATAATGTGGACAAATGTTAGAGAACATGGTGTTGAATTGACCCACCTTGAGACACTGTTGAGATTGTTATGATTTCATGTGTCATCAGTTCGTCTTAAGCAATGATGATGTATAAGCCTTAGACCTGAGATCAGTATGGTTTCCCATATGTGTAAGAGTACACTTTGGGGTTGCCAAATGCTACTCTGTAACTAAGTAGTTATAAAGGTAGCTTTCAGGTATGCTATAAAACATGCGGAGGAATGTGGCTGTTCGGATATGGGATTTGGCCCTCCTAACATTACATGAGAGATATCTCTGAGCCCCTCGATGTGATCGGATAAAGAAAGTACATGGCCATGCCACTAGTGGTCAAAGAGTTCGACCACGTGATGTTATCCGACATTTGATCGAGAAAGTGTTGAACAGTCCATGGATGATAAGATATCTCACCTAGAGTTCAATCAGATATCGTGAGGCAAAGGGCGAATACACGAGCTGGTCGTTCAGTTCGATCAGATACGGACTAGTCGTATAGAGATATGAGCTAGTCGTAGGCTGGTCGAACATGATCACTATGTGGTCGAAACCTAGTCGTAAGGAGTTAAAAACTGGTCAAGACCGAGTCTGAACTGGTCATATAGACATATGAGTTGGTCATTAGTCATAAGTACCCGGTCGTAGATCATATTGCATTAAGATTCATCCGATATAATCTGTGTGTATTCGGGAATCGTTATGTCCTGCTAGGAGCCGCTGACGACTCGTGATCAGAAAGGAGTTTTCGAGTCACAACCGACTATGCATGAACCTACAGGATCACACACTTAACGAGTTGAAACAAACTAGTACGAATACAATTTGTCAAATATGTTCAGATAGGATCCGTCACGGATACTATATAAGGATATATTTGAGGCTTTGAGTAGACACGGGTAACAGAGAAGACACACAACAAGAGTTGACATGAGTTACTCCAAATCACAGTTGTTATCTTCTTGAGAGAGCATTCCCGTGCGACTTGGTGCTAGCACACCGACATATGGTTGCTCCTTCCCTGGACGTGTGGATACCGTAGAGGCGCTACTACGGTTGCTATTGCGCTTGAGGACGATCCACGACCTTAGCGAGGAACTCGATTGGTTGCTCGAGAAGATAATCGACTACGAGGACGATCGACTGCGAGGACGATCGATTACGTTGGACGATTGACTATGACCACTACATTGACGCGCTCTTCGTTGGACCAGACTGCTCAAACTTTTTTTTCGCTATACTGCGTGTCTCGTTGTAACAATCTATAATCTCTTACTTGTATGATATTCTGATCTACGTGATAGATTTTTTGAATAATTAATTAGCGTAGCCTACACGTATCGTACCAACTGGTACCGGTCTTAAATCTGGGAGAGTATGACAAGACAGTCCATTAAAGAAGCACTTGGAGCCTTGGAGAAGCTACTCCACTGCTTGTTTGGACCAGTGGGCCTCAGCTCGTCCCCCTCTTTGCTTTGCGAGGTACAGGAGATCAATGCTGCAGTTCGCATGCTGATTGGTCGACCCTTTTGCTTATTCCAATCCATTAGCACGTAAGTAGCCATCCGGCGGTTTCGGAGCGGATCTACTGCAG
Organism: Hsuehochloa calcarea; assembly: GCA_036346395.1. Classification (NCBI taxonomy): domain Eukaryota; kingdom Viridiplantae; phylum Streptophyta; class Magnoliopsida; order Poales; family Poaceae; genus Hsuehochloa; species Hsuehochloa calcarea. The sequence goes on from CM070597.1 coordinate 39,510,910, forward strand.
TACATATCAGGGTGCACAAGATATCATATTAAAACATTATTTTTCTTTGGATATAATCATGTATATGTAATATGAACACCCTTAGTTCAACATAAGAGGACACTTCAAACCACAACTCTACCGAACGTGGCACATCTTATCTCAGAAACTTCGATCATTTTTATTCTAGATCCGTGGCCTGATGGCTTGCATCGTCGTTGCAAACTTCAGAAGCTAAGATACAAAAAATAAAAAATCACTCAGCAGTCAGTGATGATGAACTCTGGCTTGCAATCGCAGCATGGCTGCTTCAGATGCCTTATATTAAGTTGGAAACTGACGACAAACGTACGCAGCAGTGACATCCAAGATAGGTGGCACGAGCATCCACCATCGTTGATTAGTCATGAAGAGGCAGTCAAAACGTGTGTAGCCTAGTCTATTCCAAGTTTCGCAAGTCTTCACAAAGTTATGTGTACGCATACAATCAGGAGCAGAATCAGAAAGGCAAGACTGGTACAAGATTCATAAACTATAGCGTACACTCAAGTCAGAGAGTGACTGGTTTGTTTTAGCATTGTACATTCCCTTGCCTTGATAAGCAATGAAACTGAAGCTTACCAATATTTCTCATTTAAATCCTGATCAGCTTTGCAGTGAGGCAGACATTCTTTCTCATTTACTAATTGCACTTTGAAAATATTGAACATTTGTTCTTCAAATGCCCCTAGCCAGATTTCTGTGGCAGGTGGCATCTGCCTCTTTTGGATTTCCCATTCCTAATAGCATTGATCAGATGTTTGGTCAATGCCTACATAAATTTGGGAAATCAGAGAAGCTACTAGCTGGTGTTGGTGTGGCAGCACTCTGTTGGTCCTTATGGAAAACACGAAACTCTGCATATTTTAACAAGAAATGGCCTGGACACCCGATTCAAATCGTGTTCTTTATGTGCCATTGGATACATATTTGGTCTATTTTGCAGAAATAGGTTGGCAGGGAACTTCTGATGCTCGGGGCTGAAAGGATGGCGAAAGTGGCGACTGAAGTTTTTCTGAGGACAAGAGGCTGGGGCTATGCGACGGGCTTCATCTGTTGAGGTATCGTCGTTGCTGGGTGCGATTGATTATGGCGGATAGCTTCTTTAGTTGTCTTCGTTGTTTGTTTTAGCCTTTCTGTTACCTGCTGTTTTGTGTCGTTTTAAACCCTGTTTGTAAGCTCTCTGGATGTGGTGGACTTCGGTTATCCGATGTATGTCGGAGGCCGGAGATGTAATGGTTTAATCTCCTAAGTCTAAAAAAACTTTGCAGTGAGGTGGTGACAGAGATCTTTAGTCTCGTAAATTATCAAACTTTACAGACAATATGGTACGTCAAGCCTGAACATCAAGAGAGAAAGATATTTTCTGCAATTCACTCTTGCATCTAACCAATAAGACGTATGCCAGCTATGACAAATGCTGAAACGCAAATTGTCAGGATTTTTGCGGCCCTTGCTGCTCGGGGGAATCAAGGAGAAATTATGGGCTTGGCGTGCGGCTGGCCTGTCAAAAGACGCCACAGGACAGGAGTCACAGATCACTGGCCATCAGGTGGAAGTCGCCGGTTAAAAGCGTGTAGGTTGGTGTGCTTGTATACCGACGGTCAGTGTGCCTGCTGCTGTCGTGTTTTTTTTTTTTTGCGAGGAATAGCTGGTGAGTTTAGTCTGAATATTATTTTATAGATAAATATATAATTATATTAAATAATATAAAATAAATAGTAGATTGAACACATAAAGAGACAAAGATGTAGGAGTATTCTTCTCCTTTATTCATTCATCAAGCGATCAATTTTTTACAATGATTAGTATCCCCTATTTATAGGCTAAAGATCCTGCTAGAATTTGGATAGGGCGCCCACTCATGGGGCGACTGCTGGGCCAAGCACATGATTTCCCAACACTTATCTTTGGGCACCCATCCTCACATGTTCATTTCTCATCAAAATTTCACAAAAATCCAGTATGAAAAATTTAGAGAAAGTGTACATGATACACGTTCTTGTTGTGTTGCACGAATTGCATAATTAAAAATCTTAGCCGAGAAACTCTAGGAAAACTCATCAAGGAAAAAAGAGTACAATCCACCCAATTTCATTTAATCTCCAAGATTTACTCTTTGGGTACTCGATCTTTGTGATCAAGTTTCAATAATGAGTTCGTGATTCGATTCACATGACTGCTGGATTTGATGAATAATTCACCAAAGTCAAGAACAATCTCGCGAGGGTTCGTACAATGTTATGATTTTTGAGTGGTTCGTCGAAGTTGATACAAGATTTTGCTTAGACGATTTTCATGAAATTGCAGTTCAACCACATAGGAATACATAGCATGTTTGCGACTTGGTTGTATGCGGGTCCGACAAGTACCCGGCATCTGCATAACCATTCATAGACATGTCTTGGTTCTTTCTGTAGAACAGATTAAGATCTTTGCTTCATTGGAGGTATCAGAAGATGTCCTTTATTCCCTACCAATGCCTTTGGTAGGTTCTGCACTATACCTTACTATTAGGTTCACGGCAAATGTAATTTCCGATCTAGTACAGTTTGCTAAGTACATAAGTGCTTCTATTGCACTTAAGTATGGGAATTCGGTCCCGGAACTTTCTCCCTTTCTTTTCTAGGTCTGTATGGGTCTCTGTCTTGCTGCAAACATCTCACGACCATTGGCACTTTCGAATGGTATGCTTTTTCAAAACCGAACCTTTCTAACACCCTTTGAGTGTAGGTTGACTGATGCACTAATATCCTTTCAAGGGCATGCTCAAGCTGCAAGCCTAGGCAATATTTAGTTTTACCCAAATCTTTCGTTTCGAACTCCGACTCCAGGTAAAAGCTTGCTTTCTTAATACCTTTCAAGGTTCCGATGATATTCAGATCATGTACATACACTGAGATATACAAAATTCATCATGTGATCGTCGTATAAATACACAGATACAATCCTCATTGTTAGTGTAGCCTTTCTTATATTGAAAGTCGTTTCACACGATTATACCACATCCTGTCTGATTGTTTTAGTCCGTACAATGACTTTCTGAGTTTCACACTATACATATTTCTATTTGCTCTATCTTGGTTCGGGACAGGGATATATTTAGGTACCTTCATATAAATGTCTAAATCTAATATTACATAAAGGTATGCAGTTACCACATCTATCAATTTCATTTCTAAATTTAAGTTAGCTGTCATTGAGATTAAATATCTAAAGGGTGGTTCCTACATGACCGGGAATAGGTTTCTTCATAATCATCTCTTGGACGCTGAGTGAAACCTTGTGCAACGAGTCTTACTTATTTTCATTTCTCTTTCGAACAAATACCCACTTATGCTCTACGGGGTACACATGGGGAGACGTGCAAATTAGGGCCCAAACATCTTTCTTTTATTCATAGATAATAATCCAGTTTCTATTGCCTTCTTCTAATCTTATCAAACTGATCTTTTCTTACATTCAGCGAGTGATGCAGGCTCTGGATCAAGATCGATAATTGTGGTAATTTTTTTTACAAAATAAATATCGACATTGGCTATTATCTTATTCATAGATTCTCGCGTGGTCACATAATTTATAGCTATTTATTCATAGAGCGATTCTTCTAATGTTTCTACTTGTTCACCGCTGCTTCTACTTGCGGGGACAAGTCCTTTTAGTTTTTCAGCTCCGATGTGTGCACACACATTGTAACACCCCAGCCCAACACTGAGCCTAGAATGCCACCACACTACACTTTAAACTAATAATTATCGACACACTCTAAAATTACATCAAGGAAACAATGATAATCAAATCAATGGACCACAAACGAACATGTAATTATGGATCAAGCGACAATAAAATAAGCAATGGGAATTATAACAGGCAAATAATCCAAAGCAGCATCAACCAATGAATCCAAATTAATAAAGCAAATAGTCTAGTCCAAATGATGTCCTAAACATTATTCAATAACTAACATGTCCATGTGTAAACCAATATTGAATGAATGATTATCATGGCGAATGATCATGTGATGTCCATGTGCTCTACTCGCTCTCAATTACTACAGCGCCCTCAAGATCACCTAAAGACAACAATAGAGCAAGGGTGAGTCCACGACTCAGCAAATACATCCATAAACAACGAACAATAATAAATCAACAGCATTCAATAAATTCATTATCATCACAGGTACTTCTATTAATATTCTCATTCATTAATCTCATGTATCAATGCAAATCTAATCTACATGTCCACATGCACTTCTTTTCACAGATAATCAGATAGCATGAGTGAATGCTCACGACAACATTCACTCTCAAGCCCGCTCCTCCAAAAGGATCGGGACCCTCCACTCCGTGGAGTTGTGATCATATTGATCACCTTCTCTTATGCAAAGATGCTTATGAATGCAAACATGCAAACTCCATCATAAACATCATGTCCAACTTTCCATCATGTCCATTAACAATATAAATCCATACCATTCCATTGCTTGCAATTAAACAAAATAAAAGCACAACAATAATGGTAATAGAAGATAAAGAAAACAAAGATCGATCATTGATCGCCGTCTCACCATGCACTTGCCTTTACTAGTTGCGACGCACGATTTGATTAGAAGACGGCAACAAGCACGACGCCTCTCCTATATTAAATACACCAACTTCAATACAAATTACAGCAACAAGAATAGCAATCAAAGTGCTTCGCTCCTACACGTCCCCAAATATAACACGTTACGCCGGTACCGACTAGTTACCTATAGCTGACCGGTTACTAAAAAGAGCGTAACTTTTGACTCGAAAGTCCGATCGCCACAAACCACCCCATTCTGGATTCTTTATAAAATTCTCCACATTTTCTTAGATTACGAAGTCTTCTAATTAAATCATCTAACCCTCCGTATTTAACCCGGAAAGTCGGTCTGTCCGCTTCGGAACAGCGGTCTTCCAAATTTCATAACTTTAGTTTTATCCAACCAAAATGCGCGTTCTCAGATTCTACAGAACCCTTGGACAATTATCTACAACTTTCATGTAGATCAAAAACACTAATTAATCTGTTTACTATTTTTAATAACCAATCTACCAAAACAGCGCCGAAAGACGACAACCGTAAAAACAGCGGTCTTCTGAAAATCATAACTCTAGTTCTACTAGTCCGATTGACATGATTAAATATGCTATAGAAAGATATCGAAATTATCTACAATTAACTAGTAGATGAGATTTTCACAATTCGCCATTAAGGTATCCGAATAAAGCGTACAACCGAACAGCAGGTTAACCAAATTCATTAATCGGCATTTCGTCTACAAATTAAAGAATCCTCTCTAGTTAATCTAAATTCTAATCTCTAAATAAACAGCGAAACAGAGACGGAACGAAATTATGGATCGTTACCCACAAGAAATCGGATCCTGGCGATCAGCACAAGCAGCGATCAAGAATCGGCTCGGCATTGGCGACCAAGAAAAACAACAACAGACAAGAAGCAGCAGAGAAGCGATCTTGGTTGTCGGCTTCGCTTCACTACCGCAGCAGCCCTTCGCTCGGCCAGCGCAGTATCGACAACAGACAAGAAGCAAGACTTGCAAAAAGACGGCGTCGGTGGCGCAATAAGACAAAGAGCTACCGGTTTTGCTACTGAAAAAGCCAACAAAGAGACAAAGAATTCTACAAGACTCTTAGGCTGGTTTCAAGAAGAAGCGCAAGAACGCGACGCGGCGGCAATGGCGCATCCACGAAGTTACTAACCGGCAAGAAGCAAATGAATCAACAGTCAATACGAAGCGGCCCTTCTGACGGCAAGACAAATGACGGCCGCACCCATCGCCACAGAGGGGCGGCCGCAGTAATGCAAAGAACAAATACAGCAGCAAAAGGTCGACGGCAAGGTGAAAAAAGTGGAGACGGCTCGGGGGAAAAAGAGATTAAAAAGGCTAGGGTTTTTCTAAAATTCCCACCACTATTTATATAGCTCATAAAAATTCCGAAAATATTCTATTTTCACAAATCCCTTTTATTTAACTACGCACGAGCCCTAAAGACGTTTTTAATTAATTATTTATTGATACTATTTAACTAATTACTCTCCGACCCTTAAGACGCGATAATTAATATTATTATTATTTTTCGGAGTATTACACACATCCATGCTGATACCTCCCTCCGTGAGAATATGCAAATCCGGTATGCCTTTTACTGAAGATTTCATACTAATGTCAGGTCTCAACTATCTCCCCTTCTGGTTCTAGGAAACTTCAGTGATCGGCTGTGTGAAGTCTTTCTTATCCTTTTCACCAGGCGTCTTCGGTTATTTCGGATTCAAGGGACCGGAGTTCTTGTCCTTTCTAAGGCCTCAGGACGACATTAGGGATGCCTTTTTCTTTCTTCGGTATTTCAACCCTCTCCAATGCATTGCGTGTAGGCACATACAAACTTTGTCACGCTCTTCAAATCACTAAAGTGGTCAAACAGTTGATTCGCTAATGCTTGCAAATCAATTATCTTCTGGACTTCAATTATGTTCTGGACTTCTCTTGTTACTTCACTAGTGTGCGGGTCATGTGCATAGATTCTCTTGACTTGCTACATTATTTCCCAATATTTTTCATCAAGGGGTTGATTTCCCCAAGTGACGGGAAATAATCATCAACAAATATGCTATTAGCGAAGCGGAATGCATGCAAATATCCAGTCATGGGGGTCCAAATACCTGATTATGGATATTGTCTCATAACCAACGTATATCCCAGACTTTCGGAGAGGGCTCATTGTAGTTCACTGCGATGGTGTATAGGTATATAAACCTTACAACCAAATCTGATGATGAGAAATTTTCGGTGTTGACCCTTATGCTAGTTGCATAGGTGAATGGATGTTATTTACCGATGGTCTAAAATTGATGAGAGCTGCTGCGTGTAGGACTACGTGTCCCCAACATGTAGTTGGTAAATTACAATTCTACAAAATCTGCTAATCTATTCTGGGTGTGAACATGTGGTACAGTATGCTCAACTTTAATTTCCATTTTCATGCAATAATCATCAAATTCCTTCAAAATAAATTCTCCGGTGTTGTCCATTCTGATGGACTTCACATGAAGATCAGGAAAATTATTCTTAATTTTAATTATCTTCGAGATTAGCTTTGGAGAAGTGTGGTTTCTCTTAGATAATAAACATATGTGCGACCATTTTGAGGAAGCATCGATGAGCACTATAAAATACCTAAATAGCCCTGACAGGGGTTGTATAGGACCCAAAAGTCTCCTGGATACGGTCCAGGAATGCAGGAACTCCATCCTTCACTTTCCGAGCAGAAGGTCTAGTAATTAATTTTCCAACGGCGACACATGCGGGGCACACAAAATCTTCTTAATTTGGAAAATTCTTTACATCAATATTATATCCCTGTGAACTGTTAATTATCTTTCTCATCATCCTAAGACCTGGGTGGTATAATCTATCATACTAGAGATAGAAAAGTTCAGAGCTTCAAAATACGGTTTTTAGAGCAGTATAGGCTGCAGGTGTCTTAATATTAGTGTAGTATATCCCAGGTTCATATGAAAAAATCGTTATAATAACTTTTTCCACTTTCTTTATATTTTGTAATGAGTAGGTATTTTTACCATACTCTTCTTCAGTCTCTATGTGGAAACCATTAGTGCGAATATCCTTGAGAGTTCTAGTCGATTTTGGGTACAACAAGGCTTCTTTAATGGCCAAAGTTGTGTCCATTGGGAGTATAATTATGGTCCTTCCTGAGCCTATTATACTACTATCATTGCCTACGATTGTCGTAAGACTACCAACATTCTTGTTGATCGACTAAAAGGATTTTGTCTCTCTTAAGGTGGTATACATTGTGCCTCTATTTGCTAAGCACACTTCCTCCAAAGGGCGTCACACGCGTTCTAATACTTCAAATATCTTAACATAATTTGTTATTATAAATACGAGAATATAAGCCTTGCATGACTCATTACAAAAATTTAATGCTTTTCTCTCCTAGAGCTTACAACCATTATTCAAAGTTCCATCACAATCACAAACTGCAAGTGACTGTAAAAGATCTAAGTGCAATACATGCACTAGATCGGATCATCGAAGTATTTAGTAACTTCTGCCTGAATCTGCTTCGTGGTGATCTTCTCTTCTTGGGCAACTACGACTGCGACCGCTGCGATGTCCAAAGAAGGGGTGATGGGGGCTGCTGCTGGGCAATCCACATGCATGAGTGCAACTAATGGTTGTGGATCCTCTGTGCCTGCAATAACGAGGTATGCCTTATGCTGTCCTTTAGCCTTCTTCTTAGACTACAAAGCATCAATAACGTCGACCCACGACCTTACCCTTCTTGCCCAATACTTTGTGAGTGGGTTCCTCACCTTGTAGCTGCTAGCATTGGCTTCTTGGACAACATTGCTAATAGACAGCTGTGAGATATAGTCCTTCCTCTGAATACCATCTTGAGCTTCCGCAACTTGCATGATGTCAATCAATTCGGCATACTCCTTGTAGCCGACGATAGTTGCGTGTGGATTGCACCGCATTCGGGTGAAAGGTAGAGAGAGTCTTCTGAATTTTTGCTCATCCGTGATTACCTTACCACAGAGTTGAAGACTGATACAAATTCTGTACAAATTATGGTCATACCGGGCCAGCTATTCGAACTTTCGGTTCGTGATGCCAATCATGTACATATTTATTCACAGAGTTCATAAGATTATTGCCGGTAATTTGCATAAAATGGTTGCAAAATTCTCATAATGCTCTTCCGGTTCATGATTTACTGCTATATTTAGTGATTAAAAGCAATATAAACAATCACATATAATTAAAATAGTAAATAAAATATATAAATTGCATAGAAATAATAATAACAGAGTTGAACATGCTTCAAATGCTAAAAATGATTCAAAATTTGAATTCCCGATGCCCTTTTCTGCTGGAAAATAAAATTTTGGTGAATTCTCCAATTTCCAAGTGCTAAAGCACCAATTTTCAGTTCTGAGAAAAAATTTCGTGATTTTTAGATAATCCAAGGGCCTTTTTGCAAAATTTAGGATTTTTTTCTTTTTCTTTTCGCAATTTTCTTTTCGGTTTTTAACTTGGGCTGGCCTATTCGGCCCACTTAGGCCCATTCCGGCCTTATCAAAATGGGTGAGGGGGTAGGGTTTCCCCTACCGTGTTCAGGGTGGCGATGGCGCGCGCTCGCGCTTAGCGCCATCTTGGCGGATGGCACGCGCGTCGCGGCGAGCAAGCGCGCAAGCGCTAAAACGCGAGCGGGTGCAACATCTTTGGCGTGCGGCGGTAGGTGCAACACAGCGTGGCGGCGGCACTGCGGTCCACACGTGGGAGGCCCACGGCCGCAGTCGGCGGTTGGCGGCTTGCGGTGCGACACGATGGTGTGAGCTCGGCGGCGCTCACGTGGCGGAAACAGCGTCGGCAAAGCGCTGAGGGCTCGAGCACGCGCGTGATGGCGCTGATCGGCAGGGCGGCGAGGCGGCCGTGTTGGTCGGCGCCGACGCGCATATGGGAGGCCGGCAAGGTGCGACCGTGTGGGGCGGCGGTGGCGCGGCCATCTTGGAGGCCGACGAGGTACGACCGCAAGGCCGGCAGCGCGCGCAGCATGCGGGTGCGCCACCCCTTTTTCTTTGCTTTGGGTGGCGTGGAGCCGGTGGTCGCAGAACCGGCGTGCGCTGCGTCTGTGGGTCATGCTAGCTTTGGTGGGCGCGAGTCGGCGATTCTGAGCCGGCGGCGCGAGGTGGCTTTGGCGGCACGTCTACGGGACGACACACACAGGCGACCATGGTGGAGCGCGACGTCGCGGCCGTGTAGCGGCCATGCGACACGATGGCCATGCAGAGCTGGAGTAGGCTGTCGGGCATTTTTCTGTACTGTTAATCCAAATTATTTTTCATCCTATCACTGTTCATCCAATATATAATCTGCAGTATGATCGTCGTCTACTCTTTCATGCAACCCACCGATCGGCTTAGCCGACAACTTTAATTCGGCTCGTTGTAGTTTAGAGCGGATTTACACCGTAGTAAAAATTCTAGAAAGCCAAATTTTCAGAATTGAAAGCAATCTAGAAAACGTGATTCGATCTACAAGCATCATGCTACAAATATTACATTTCGATCTGAGTACAGTAGGCCTAGAGCTATATCAGAGTCGGTCGTGCTGATAACGTGTTGAGGAACCGTTGCTGGTGAATCCAGTCCAAACGATCACCACGTAGACAAACATAGAATCACGTCAAGCAATGTAAGAATAAATAGTAGATTGAAAACACAGAGAGACAAAAATATAAGGAGTATTTTTCTCCTTTATTCCTTTATGAAGTGATCATCTTTTTATAATATCCAGTACTTTCTATTTATAGACTAGAGACCCTGCTAGAATTTTAGATAGAATGTTCACCCATAGATTAACCGTTGACTAAATCTATGGTTTTCCAACATTTTTTTGTTAGTGTTTCGTGCGGTTAGCCTGGGTGTTCGGTTCAGGCAGGTAGCCTAGTAGTTGTTCGTCGGCAACTTTCTGCCGACCTCTTGTACTCTGTTCTCGCTCTCTCTTAATAAAATTTGGTCAGCCTTTCTTCGGACGGCCGGCTAAAAAAACTCTTGCATCTAACACTAGCACCATTTACTGAAAATACAAACTTTTGTCCTGTTAAAAAACCAGTCAGTACAAGTCGCCGTTGGATACATTTACAACTTGGGAATACTTTTAAGATGATGAGCATTATGCACCTTCAGTTACTCTAGAAACACATGACAACATCAGCACTTCAGATGCACATGGTGATAAAGCTAGGGGGAGCTGGAAGACAAGGATATAACATGCATGAGCCGTCCTCCACACTTGGACGGGTTCTCGAAGTGACAAGATATTATCCTTAAGCTTGCTTCCAGTGTACGAAGAGCTCATTGATTTATACAACAAACTTGACCAATGACCCATTCTAGTTTGTTGGTCTGATCACCCCGACCTAATCATTCTCAAGAGGAAGGCTGCATGCACCTGACTTTTTCTCTCAGACAATGCATGAGAAAAAAGAAAGAACTTTGTTCATGAAAGAAGGCTGGAATTCTATGCAACCAAGTCAAACACTTTGGTCATTACAAATCAAGTGTAGGGCCAAATACTATGCGAAAAGAGCATAATATTATCATTTTTCACACATTGTGCTACCTTTTGTTCAGAAGCAGATTCTTTGCAGTTCTCAATGACTCTAGTGAGCATGTACAGAACTTTTTTTTTATTAATTAACTTTTTAAAAATATATATTTTAAAGTTAACCCATCGCGAATTTTATTTGTAATTATGACTCTTTTGGTTACGTCACCACATGTGATATGACAAAACAATATTATCACGTCATAAGATAAGTCCGCTAAAATAATAAAAAAAATTCACACCACTCATGGTGGCGTGACAAGGGTTTGCCAAGATTTTGGCTGGCATGACAGTGTTATTTTGTCACGCTACGGGTGGTGGTGTGACCAAAGTGGTCATAATTGAAAATAAAATTTGCGCAGGTTAACTTTAAAATAAAATTAAAAAATAGTTGATTAATAACAAAAAAATTCGCGTGTACGACTATGCTATTAGTAGTAGCATTTTTGGGTTCAATTCCCAACCAGATGAGACATCAGGTGATTGCTCCAACCACTTTTCTCCTCAAGCTGAGGAAGGATTAATTGATGACAACAGGGGAGAACAGAAGAGAACAACTCTGAGAGAGGAAGCCTCCAAGAACTGGCTTAGAGAAGCCACCAATAGTTAGGTCCTTGCTTGATCACTAGACAAGTCCTTAACCACCACATTCTTATTGCTGATTTGTCCCATTCACTTTTCTGAAACCAATCTCATCTACCAATTGCTGATCACTATAAACTTCAGCCTACTAACCTTGATACACTAATGCAAAATTAAAAAGGAAAAAGTTAACTGTAAGCTCAAAATTATAGTACAGTTGTCTAATTCGAAGCATTAGCATCAGAATGTGCAATGTGATCAACAGGATAGGAAGCTGCCATAAGAAGATATCGAAAGCTGAAGGGAAAAAAAAACTCTGAAGATTCGTCAACAAAAATCTGAATGGCTTCAGAAAACTTGTCTAAGCATGAAAAAACTTGCAGCTTTTCCCCCTTGTGCGCATTGTACAACAAATAAAAGATGAACTAAGCAATAGTTTCTTTTCTTTACAGATTTTCTGCGAGAATTCCGGTGAGTATCAAACAACGCTGTGGCAGAGGCTTGATTTCCACTGCGACTGCCTCGTCTCCACCCATGCCAAGAATCTGTAGACCTTGCCGAAGACGCTCAGGAACACCAGCCCGGCGACCAAGCTGTACGCCACCACCCCGACGGCACCGCCCTCCGCGGCCACCCACCCGACGAGGTAGACCGCGTCGGCCGCTACGAACACCCATCCCACGCCCTCCAGCGCCGACCGCGTCCACGCGCTGAGCCGCTCCTCGCCGTAAATCCGGCACACCATCCGGGAGCACAGCGCGAAGATGATCGCCAGCGCCGTCTTGGACAGGCCGCGGTACCGCACTGCCGTGCCGCCGACGACCAGCGGCTCCATCCGGCATAGGCAGGAAGCGCACTCCCCGGAGAACGGCGACCACCGGAGCGCCTCGAGACCGGTGTAGTACGGCAGCACGATGGCGTCCAGGTACAGGCTGGCGTGCAGCACGCCGGACACGGTGGACGCCTCCAGCACTGCGTAGCGGATATCCCCGTCGGCCTCGTTCCGGAACGCGAGCGCCGAGGCCTGCAGCAGCAGCAGCAATGCCGGGCCGAGCTGCGCGAGCGGGAAGACGTCGTTGACCCGCTGCCCCTTGGCGAGCGCGAGCAGCACCAGGGGGAGCAGGATCGGCCCCGAGGGGAGCAGGTACTTCCTCTTGATGCCCCTGATGCTGGTCGCGTTGCTCCTCGCGAGGTCGAGGACGGTGAACGCTAGCGTGGCGACGAAGCAGTACGCGGCGAAGGCGGCGACGAGAGCGCCGATGGCGGAGTGGTAGTCGCCGGGGTAGGAGCTGTCGCAGTAGTAGTGGTAGGGGCAGGTGACGAAGTCCGTGGTCTCCTCTAGCTGCCACCTCGTGCACTTGAGTATCTGCCTCGTCACGGCGTCGCCGCCGCCGTGCTGAGCCCTCCACGCCGACCGGCCGGCTCCAAGAAGCGGTGAGATCATCTGGTCATATGACATGGCTGTAGTTGGTTCTTGGTCTCCTACTGCAGCTCCTGATTCTTCTCCTTCTTCTTGTCCTGTTACTGTTAGCTATATGCATGCCTGCATTTGGTGGCTAATGATCGCTTGCTCTGAGAAGCAACTCCTCACCCTCTTCCTCCTTTCTCTTCTTGGATGTTGGTGTGCTGGTGTTGTTGCTTGGGGAGGGAGGGAGGGAGGTGGAACTGGATAGGGAAGGTTTAACTGGACGCTCTAGGGGAAGTTGCCATGCTTGCCCTTGATTTGAAACTCTGAAACAATGTGCAGTACTATTGAATGAAGATGAGTGATGGTTTTAGGCTACTAGCCTGGCTTAATTGGAGAGGTGCCGGTGTGTTTTGGTCATATGGTGCTTATGGTTTGTTGTCACGGTGGTTGGGGTGAGGAGAGGGAGGGAAGGCTAAAGGATTGTTTGACTTTGTTTGTACTGCATTGGTACGCCAGCAAGGGAGAGAATCAGAGAAGAACATTTGTTTGTAGTACCTAGCTGTTAGTTAAAGTTTGTTGGGGGGTTTGTATTTCTTGAGAGTGGTTTGTTGGGAGATTTGGTGAGGAAAGACTAATTCAGTCCTTTGTTTTTGTGCATGCATGATTGGATCTGCATGATTAACATCTAGCTAGCTAGCAAGCTAGTCTTCTGGCATGTACGTATTAGCATATGGAGCCTCTGTTCTTCAGCTTCCAAAAGGTTTACACTGGCAGAGAAATGATGGTGCCATCATTTGGATTCCAAGACATAATCAGGATACATCTTTTTTTTTACTCACCATGAGGATTGACGATTCCTTTGGTTAGGACTTGATCTCGAAATTTTTAAAATAATATTATTTTAAAAAATTATAAAAATAAACAGTCAGTCCAAAAAATAATAAAAATTAGTTCTTATCGCGGTTGAACTGGCAACATGTACCCTTTCCCCCTGTCGCAGACTCAACTTTCTATCGCTAGTTCAACTGGCGACAAGAAGTTGAACAGTAACGTTATTCTCGCCAGTTGAACTGGCGACAACAATCCAACTATAAAACCCCAAAAAATCACTCCAGAGTGACATATAATTTAATAGATTAGATAAATGTAGTCCAATTACGTAGTACATTATTTGCGCTGTGTACGAGGTAGGTAGAGTGTAATCTAAATAATACAAGTTTTATTTAGCTCCCCATTTATGTGTGGTAATTATATTGTTAATACCAGAAATTAAATTTTGACTAGTAAAATAGCATGACATGTGTTAAAACTGAAAGGAAAAATCAGTAGCAGCTAATTAGGGTAGGTAGAGTATAATCGAAATTATCGTAGCTTTATTTAGCTCCCTATTTGTGCGCGGTAATTATATTGTTAATGTCGGGAATTAATTTATAATCATGAAAATAGCATGACACATTTTAAAATTATAAAGAAAATTCAAAGCAGTTAATTAGGGTAGGTAGAGCCAAATCTAAATAATCCCAATATTATTTAGCTCCGTAGGGTAGGTATAGTGTAATTGCAGCTTTATGACCTGTCGCATAAATTTAGTTTCTATTTGTGGTTGGTAATTATTTTGCTAATGTTGTTTTCTATTATCTTATTACATATTTCATAGTCTTTACAATGTATGCACTGAATTTTCAGATATGGTGGACGCACACCACGCTGTCGAGTGACCGTACGAGTTGCTTGATCCGGTGATTGACCTACATCACCGTAGCCGCCTCAATACCATCCTCCCCTAGGAGGGCGAGGCGCCAATTGAGTTTGGCGAGTTGCGGCTGCGCACGCCTATCAGGGCATGGAGGTTGCACCCAAGCTGGGTGCCGAGGTATGTGCCATTGCGATCTTCGTGTACTTATTTGTGTCCTGACTACTATGTGTGGACTAACGTTCGTTCATAACCTGACCCGACGCAGGTTGAGGAAGGCATGCCTCCTTTCACTGGCACGGGTGGTGGAGGCGACGTGGGAGGATGACCAGGACAGCGGTCCTGGTTGTATGTCTAAGTGTTTTTCATACGACCGGCCCTACTGATGGCGTTGGTCGATCGGTGGAGGCCGGAGACGCGCACGTTTCACCTTCCGTGTGGGGAGATGGCGTTGACGCTGCAGGACGTGAGTTTCCTAACCGGGTTGCCCTGCACAGACTTCCCTATGACGGCGTATGAGATCTCGTCCACGTGGCGTACGGAGTTCCTAGCGAGGGTCCAGGATGTACTGCCGTCGGGCAGCAATTACCATGAGTTCAGCAGCCCGCACGGGCTGATGCTGAGGTTGATCTGCCAGTTCTACATAAGTCTTCATAACTATTGTCCTATCGCACCAATTCATTTGTGAACCTTGCTGACGTGTATATATTTTCTCGCATCCCGAGCGTATGGCGGAGGACGACCGACGAGACGGCGAGGAGGCACTTCGAGGCCTACCTGTTGTGGTTGTTTGGATGGGTCATGTTCCTAGGGTCCCACGGCGATAGCGTCGACAAGCAGATGTTGCATAGGGAGGACATCAGAGGGTTCTCACAGCGCATCGTAGAGAAGGCGAGGCGAGGGATCCAAATCACGACTTGACGCACGCTGAGGGACCCAATGTACCCACCAATGCATGGACGAGGGGTCAGCCACGGTGGCTCATGGCCACGAGCTCCTCCCCGGGGCGGTGGCTCACAGCCATGGGCTCCCCCCCGGACGTGGCAAGTGGGTCCCCGTGACACCGTGGTGGAAGCTCCTTGGGACAGTTTGCAGGTGAATATGACATATTCACTTCCGCTTCTTTATTTCGGACCACACTAGTTACTAACGACAATCTTCTCTTGCAAGTCCTCAGTTCCACCAATACACGCGGCAGGAGTACGTGGAGTCGTCCGCAGCTTGCCTCCGTGCCCCCAGGTATGACTACCTTGCCTGATTTCGTAACGTCCTATTTCATGGTTTTCCCATGATTGTATGCGTAACGTAAAGTTTCACAGGTCGTGCACCACGTTGGGACGAAGTGGACTTATCATACGATGAGATATTCGCCGAGGATTTCTACTCCCCCAGGATCAGGCCTTCGCGGGGGCTTCTCAACTGCCAGGTGCGCCGGAGCCAACCCTACCGACGCAGGACCTCAACGTCGCGACACCACGTCTAGCTCCTCGCATCGGTCAGGTACATCGTCCGTCTGATCCTTTGATGTACTCGCACCAGCGCCAGGTGAGGCTGGGGGCGACACGTGGGGTACGCCCTAATCCAGTAGATGTTTGTTCAGTCATGTCATGTAAATATTAATTTTTATACAACTATAATAATGCTAGTATCATGTTTTATTATCTATTTTTTGGCGTGCACACCCCGCATCACCTTCTCTCTACTCCTTGCGACATGACACAATGAGACAGCTTTACGCAGCGACATGACCCAACGAGTCAGCTTTGTGCAAAGATGTGACCCAACGAGACAGCTTTTGCTCAGAGACATGACCCAACGAGTCAGCTTTGGGCAAAGACGTGACCAAATGAGTTAGCTTTGTGCAGTGACGTGACCCAATGAGTCAGCTTTGCATAGAGACGTGACCGCATGAGACAGCTTTACACGGAGATGTGACACAGCGCTGCCTCGCGGATGCAAATTTCCATCAACGAGGCAGCGCTGTGTCACATCTCCGTGCCATCGCAACCGCCGCGTCAGCTTTGGTGCCTGCGTGTCGCCCTCGTGTCGCCGTGTCAGCGCCAGCACACGCGCATGTGGCTCAGTCCACCGGCTCCCAGATCCCGTGGCTCGGTGAGCTTAGACGTCCACCGTGAGTTTCAATACGACATGTGGGGCCCACATGTCGAATTTTTTAAATATATTTCTTTTCCGAAATTTCTACGGTGACGCAAGCATTGCGCAATAATTCGATTTTCCTTTATAGAAATAATTCGGGAAATTCAATAAAATCCAAATTAGGGTTTATTTGATTTTTCCAATCTTCCAAAGCCCATATCTTTTGCATCCGAACTCCGATTGAGCCCATTCAAATTTGTAAATTCATATAAAATTAAGATCTATTTAATGGTGAATTTTATTTGAATTTTGGAGATTGTTTTGCTTCTGTATTTATTTGTTTTTGGTTTCTTTTGTCTCGCCATGCGAGTAGACGCCGATACTTCGGGGAATTTTGCAGAAGAAGGAGCACCTCAAGACCAAGACCAATATCTAGATCTATTCCAAGGCAAGTTATACCTTTGATCATATTGAACCCAGTTTTCAAAATACTTTGTTTTCAATGTATTGCATTCTATTTCAAGTATCTATTTAAATGCTTTTGGGATAGTTATTAATCCAAATTTGTTATACCACCTTGTCTATTGTATGCCATGATCTTTTGTCACCCTAGGTTGGTTCATTAATAGTTGGTATTATCGTAGCACCAACGTGGGTTGGTTAGATACGATTAGACTGCTTAGCCATGCCACGAGTCATCATTTCATGTGAGATGCAATTATAAACCTGACTAAGTGATTATGTAACTGTGTGATGAAACTGTGTGTGCTGTGTGCTATTACTCGTTGATGGCATGTGTTGCACTTAATCAACAGGGTGGGAAAAGATTTAGACTGAGGCAAGTGGTGGATTCTGTGTGAATGGTGGATCTGTGTGATATAAACTTTGTGATTTGGGTTAAAACTGGAAGTCTTGCCTTAGTCAATTAAGGACTTAACTTTGTGCATCATTGAACTGGGCCTTACTGCATTTACCACATGCCTAGTATGGGCCGGGCCCGACTTAGTAGGTTATGGAGTCTTGACATTGACAACTCAAAGTTGTATTTAAGCTATGTAATGGGTGGAGGTGTGTACCATTTGGGTCACATCGCGGATGGTTCGCGCATCCCTCGCCCAATGGTGTGTGTCGCCTAGATGAACAAATTGGGCACATACCACACCAGAGTGTCATTGTTTGAGATGAAGTTTCTGAAAGGTTTTGTTATGGTAAGTGATCGCTACACTAATTGTATCGTGTGGGTAAAGTGTACAAACTCTGCAGAGTGTTTAAATCAATCTATTCGAATAGCCGCGTCCTCGGTTATGGACATGCTCGAATTTCACACGAGGGGTAGATTTTCATAAAACCATTGGGAAGGGTCACCGTGTGAGATAACTCGCTCACCGTGTGAAAGAACTTGATTAGACTATGTGTACTTTGTGAAATCAATTGTTAACTTATTATTGTCTATTTGTTTTGAATTATGTTTTCAATCTATTATTTGTATTCAATTGCAAATGTTGCATTTCTGCAAAACAACCACAGAAGCCATTCCTTTGGAATAAGCCATCATGTATAAATGCATTCTGTGGTATGACTTATGAGTACGGTGTGTACTCACTCTTGCTAAACAAATCAATGTATGGAGGAGTCGTCGCCTGCTTTTGAAGAAGAGTTCTACGAAGGTTGAGCGTTAGGGTCTTGATCCCAGTCAGTTGCCTGTGGTAAATTGATAGGAGCCACCAGAGTTTATTTCGTTTCCGCTGCAGTTTATTCTCTTATTGTCAGCCTTGCATGGCTTAATAAATGTAAAACTCGACCATAAGGTCCCAACAGTTATTTGTTATTCAAAGTACTCGTTTATTCTTATATTCGTTGTATGGATGTGATATTTCATCGATGTTGACACTGTGTGCACTAGCTTGATCCTGGATTAGTGCAGAATACACAGAGGGTCCAGATTTGTATATTTGGGTCCCGACAGCACCTCCACGTAATGACGTCACCCCCGTAGCAGTAACCCCGTCTAGAATATTCCAACCTAGCCTTCACCGCAAAACCCGCCGAGGGGGAGACGCCGCCTCTCTGTTGGTGCAGAGATCCATGCAAGTTCTTCAAGTCCAAGCAGCGACTCAACCTGGGCATGCGTTCTTGGGGTTGTTGCACGAACAACTCCTTTGACTATCCCAACCATCGTTCAGACACGAGCAACTATCGGCAGCCAGTAAGGACCAGTTACAGTAGTTCCCCTACCATTTCTCTTTCAAAGTGCGCACTAACAACCTCTGCCATCTACCCGTAGTCCCGCTATCTGGCTACCACAAGTGGATCGACCAATAGATCCACCCACGCGACCAGTGGCGTATGGACTACGAGGAGTGGGATGCCAAAAGGGTCTGCGAGATCCGGGAGGAGGAGCGCCGCAATGATGAGCAAAACAAGCTTATCTGTCAGGAGATAAAATCTCATCTCGAGGCATGCAGCCGTAGGGAGCGCGAGGCTCGCGAGAGGGAGCGTGAGAAAAAGAGGAAAATGGCGGCCAAGGCGAGGGAGGACGACGAGGAGTACAACGCTGAGCTTGCAAGGAAGGGTAAATGGCCCCAGTCCACACAGTAGGTTGGGCCATTTCGTAGTAGTCCCTCGTCGCCCGTCCTATGCACCATATTTGTTTACTTGGATTAAGTATATTGTTCGTCCCTCAACTCTTGCCCTAGTTTAATTTTCATCTCTGAACTATAATACTGGGTAAAACGTGTCCTCGAACTGTCAATACCACCTAAAAGATACCCATTTATCTATTTTAGAGTGGTTTTGACCAATATTCGACCCACAAGGCTTGTTCAGTAGCATAAAAAAGGATGAAATTGAGTAGCTAATTGCTCCAGTCTTTGCCGTGTAACTAACCTGCATGCACTAGCTAGCTAGCAAACAATGGCAGCCTGAAGCAGCATTGTCGTCGCAGCGACGTTCTTGGCGATAATGGCGGTGGTGGTGCCGGCGGCGCTGGCGTATGCGTGAGGCCCCGCGGCCACCCCTAGTAGGCCGTCGAACATCATGGACCAACTAAGAAAAGAGCAACAGGCACTTCTGAACCAACAAAGAGTGATGGTTAACAAAACAAGCTATAAAATCTTAACTGCCACCAAAACTACATGCATAGAGAAGCGTGAAGTGACTAGATTTACGCATCTAGATCACGAAGTGCCTAAATGGGGATCAAAGTTCACAACCACATATTCCCCCGCACCAAACCATCCAGATAGCACCAGATCTACGTGAAAACATCCCAAAATAGAACCCCAGAAGCACGAATGCCATAGATCTAAGCGATGCTCCCTCACCTGCATGTTGCACTTGACAAGGTTGAGCGGCGTGACGGCCATATGGGTGAGCCCACAGCGGCGATCCCCCAGCCGTGTAGGTGGCGTAGAACACCGACGAGTACATCTCGATCTTCTCCTTGGGTGCTTGGATCGAGAACGGCGCACCACCGCCGACAGCACCGGTGCCGGGATGGAGGAGGGGAGGTGGGTGGTGCCGGCGAAGGACCGCACCGCGGAGGCATAGAGGAAGCTCGGGAGTAGTGACTCACAGGAGCGGTCGAAATGTGCCATCGAAGCCGAGAGATTGGGAGGAATCGCCTCTCTCGTGGGCTTGTGCCGATGCTTTCTAAGAGCTCTCGTGTTCGCATTTATTTGACGAGGAGGGGAGCGGAGGGGAATACGAAGACGACGAGGAAGGCGGAGCAGAGGATATGCACAAGCTGCAGGGGGAGGCGATGCCACATTCGACATTTGCCAGCGTGGATACCCTGGTGGCAGGGGAAAATATTTCTTTTTTCCACGTGTCACGAAATCACCTTCAAAAGGAATGGTTGACGATTTTGCACGTTATTTATACTTGGAGTATACATTTTATCCGGTATTGCAATTCAGGGATGAATATTAAACTCGGTGAAGAGTTTAGGGATAAACAATGTACTTAATCTTTTTTACTATCTCTTAAAGGCATGTATACTAAACATGATATGGATTCTTGTGTCCTAGCGTACCGTAATAGTAGTGAGGATGACTAAAATAATTAGCCGAACCATCATACCATGTGAGCACATGTAATGTTCTTCTGTCTGCAGACTCTAATATATTTTTGGTTTCTTGCCTCGCACTTTATCTTCGGTCCATGGAGTAATTTTTCTACTAACAAAAAGTCAAGATCGTGTAAATGTGAACAAAAGACAGAGTGACAAGCACAACCCCAACTCCTCCCACAAATTGGTAAGGAATATAAAATTATGCGAATTTGCTATTACTCAAAACTACGACATATCACACTGATATTACATAACATTGGGCAAAACATCATAACACTTAGTTTTCCCGTGGCAATCACATATTACAACTGTCCATGCTTTCCCGTGGCATTGGCCTCAACGTCCCCCTTGTGGACTGTCTTGAGTCAGGCGGCCGGATGAGGTCCCCCGGTGATGTCCGGAGTACCGGTGTCTTCTTCGTCCTAAGGATTTCTCGTCAGACATTTCTTGAAGGTGTGCCCACACTTCCTGCAAATGGAGTACTTCTTTGTATGATGTCCGGCTTCTACTTCATCTATGTCGTTCCTAATACGCCATACCTGTCGCCGGGCGACCTTTCCCTCCAGCCTTTTGTGGATATCATGGGGATATGCTCATGATCTTAGGATGATGTTACAATTGGCAATGGAGTTAAATGTTTGTTGATTCACATATTTTCGGTAAGTTTCAGTTCTGTCAGGCCTTTGGCGGTCTGACCGGCCAAGGAGGTGGTCAGACCGGCCAAGGGCGGTCCGACCGGCCACCCCTAGCGGTCAAACCGGCCAGTGGCTGTCCGACGGCAAATATAGAATGTGGATTTTTGAGCTGGGCCAAAAATTGAGGGTGTAGGCAAGAGAGGTGATTCTATTACACTTGGTCTCATAATTTTTGGAGTCTCCAGTCAAATGTTCTATTCGTTTGAAATTTCCAGAGAGCTTTTGGTTTTCAAGTGCTGAAATTTGGCTAAGTCCCTACTGGGCGGTTTTATCGGCCAGGGCGGCGGTCAGACCGGCCGAGGGCGGCGGCCGGTTTTCACTTGTCTCATCGGCCCTTGTAATGACGATGTTTGTTTGTTGAGTCAAGTTCATGAGTTTCAGTGCATATATGTTGCATGATGCATGTTTTGACTAAGGTGGGTCAAGTTGCGAAGAATTTATTCCCGGAATCAATTTCTTGGTCTAGTGTTGTGCAGGTTGATTGGAGCTCAACGGCAAGGATGATCGGACTAGGCTTAAGAGCTGAGGTTCAGAACGATCAATGGTGTCGGGTGAAGTCATTGGATTCGAGCGTGGCGCAAAATGGACAAGGATGACCGAACGAGAAGTTCGATGCGATGGGTTGCATCAAGCGGCGCGGGGGTCGGTACAAGTACCTTGGTGGTTTTGGTAGAAGCCGGATGGGAGGGACTTGTCGACATGAGGAGAGTCGTTGATCAACCTACACGTGGCGAAGCATGGAACTGCTTCATGAAGATGGGACTCGGTCTTCGGAGAAAGATCGAGAAGGGGTATTTTGGTAATATCACTAAAATACCATCTTATTTGCTTTTGGATAAACCGTGGCGCAAGACGACGCAAGGTGAAGTGGTTTAGATCAAGAGAAGATGAAGACGGCGCTTTGAAATGTGTGCGTGAGTTAAACCCGTTTGTGTGTGGGCTTAACGGGTGCCCAATAGGAACTCTTCTAGAAGGTTAGCCTACACTATAAATATGGGAGGGTGTTGTGCACCTCATCAAATCCTTTTGCTTATTTGGAAACACTAGTTTTATTTTTGAGTTTAGGGAGTGGAGAGGTTAGGATTCTTGAAGAGAAGATTGATTGTGTGCTCATGTATTTAGCTTGGTCCTCCATGTTGGAGTGGCTGTAAACCAGCAACAATCACAAATCAATCTATGTAAATTTTCTTGAGATGAGTCTCTTTTCGTTCTTGCTCTCTATTTTGTGATTTTAGAGCCATATTTGATTCTCAAGTTTTCCTTCAGTTTCTGCCCCTAATCATGCTTGCTGTGACATGTGGGATATCATCTAGGATCATCTTGATCATCTCTAACCCACGAGTAAGGTTTTTGATCTAGTTTTCGCTTTGACTCGGTTTTGAACCATCCTTCACTCAAATAGGAAAAGATCATAACTTTGCCAAGGATCTTCACGATCTTTGATTGGAATAGGTTTCTGATGTCCTAAAGAAGGTGTGTTCCAAGTTTCATTGAGTTTGGAGTTGTAGATCAAAAGTTACATCTATTTACAACTTTGTTTTTTGGGCTGATTTCACTGTTCATCAGTCTGGAGGTCAGACCGCCCAAGGTGACCGGTCCGACCGCTCAAGATGACCGGTCCAACCGCCATTGACATAGAGGTAGACCGCCCAACACTTAGGACTTTAGCCTTTGTTGATTTTGGTTGTTTTGCTCCGGGGTTTGGGTTGGATTCAATACAAGACTTCTGATGTGCTTAGATATTGATCTCCATAGCTCTCATAGTTATTGGAGAGAAAATTGTATTGAATCCGATCTTTATGAAATAGAGATCATACTCCTATTCACCCCCTCTAATCGTCGTTTCGGTCCAACACCTTTCAATGTCCGTGGCCCATATTAGTTGCTACCAGGTCGGATGGCCAGTGAAATGGTCAACCACGGTGTAACCATACATCTCCACACTCTATGTTTACATCACTTCCTCCTTGTTGAAGTAATCAGAGATGTATTGCCCAGGATGCTGCGCTAGAGTGGAACATGCGGCCATGACACGGGAACATGGCCTATGCAGAAGAAGGGCTTGTTGCAAGTGCATACGCAACAAGCGCGGCATAGCGTGCACTCGTGGGTAATCCTCTTGTGGTTCATCCCGTGACGTCCTTTATCCCTGCATATTATCTCGAAGCGAAGCTTCCTTGTGCCCATCTTGAATGCCCGATGC
Organism: Hsuehochloa calcarea; assembly: GCA_036346395.1. Classification (NCBI taxonomy): domain Eukaryota; kingdom Viridiplantae; phylum Streptophyta; class Magnoliopsida; order Poales; family Poaceae; genus Hsuehochloa; species Hsuehochloa calcarea. The sequence continues at coordinate 39,534,863 of CM070597.1, forward strand.
ATCTCACCCTTCTTGCTCTTCAACTCCATGTACTTGGTGATCATGGCAGAGTAGAGTACTCTATCATTTACCATGGCGAGCGATGTGTTGTTGCTTCTGTCAACAAATTAGTTTATCCTATCGTGGAGAATTGCCTCCACAATACCCACCAAAGGGAGGCACCTTGCGCCATGCATGACCCAGTTGTAAACCTCGGATAGATTGGTTGTCATGACACCGTATAGAGTACCACCCCTGTCATGCAACAGCGACCACTTCTCCTTAGGCTCATGTTCTATCTAGTGCAAGAAGAATTTCACCTGCGCCCCCGTCCTCCTCGTCAGACTGGGACCATTTGTGAGTAGCCGTAGCAATGCTTCGGGGGCCTAGTCAGCGCTTGGGGCGTCCTTTTTCTGCCTCCCTTTTGTGCATTCGAGTCCACTCATTCAGAATCTTCCAGAGTGCTTCAATCTCTTGTAACTAACATTCAAAGACCCAACAAAATTTGGGTACCAAAATGCGCTTAAATGCTTAATAGGTACTTAGAGAGGCATTAGAGGCTTGGTTTATTCATATAAATGTGGATTTCATCATATATCAAAATTGAAGTCAAACTTGAGGGTGATCACTTCATATCATAGACCAATGTTATCTCGATAACAAATATTTACATTGAAGTATCTAGCCCTTTATGCCTTGTATAGGTTGTATTCCATGAAAATCTTATAAAAAGAGTGTTCTTGCTCTTGTTCATAGTTTTCATTATTAAAATCTTGAGCAAGATGGGTGTAGCACATTAAGGGGGAGTACTAAGTCATATACATGTATATCACATATCTAAATGTGCCCAAATAAATTAAGTACTAGTAGTGTCTTTCAAAATTGAGTCTTTTAGCCAAAAGAAAAAAATTCATAACTATTAGCTATCCTTTGAAAAGTAGTTGCAAAATGTATAAAAATGCTATTTAAAGGTTTGCCAAAGGTTTTGGTCCAAGAAAAACATATTTTAAGTGAAAAAGAGTTTTTAGCCAAAATCCAAAATTATAGTATCTTGTTTTTGATAAAAACTAGATTTTTGTGTAAAATATATTCTAAAAGGAATTTGAAAATCGCCCCAAAAGGAATAACCTAGAGTTGGCTATTCTAAACCTTTTTGGTATTCATAAGATTTCCAAAAGGCCAACCTAGCAAAAGTAATTTGATTTTAAAACTCGTCCAAAATCATATTTTGACCTAAGTGGTCACATTCTAACAACTTAAGTGAGTTTTGCCATTTAAGCCAAATTTATTCACGTAAATAAGTCCACAATGGTATCCATGACTTATATATGAAATTGGATGCTTTAAATTCCTTCATATGCTTAGTGTTGCTCATTTGAAGAAGTTTTATCAAAATAAGCTTCATTTGCGAAAACAAAAGCTTAATTCATAAAAACTATGTTCTGAAATACTCTTTAGTCTCTTCAATGCATACTGATCTTGAATGATATTTATTTGAGTGCAAAACTAAGAATCATTTGCATATTTCTCAATTCCAAGTTCTATCCCAGAAAAATCGAACTACCAGCGGCTTTACAAAGGTACGACCGCTTTGCGGTACTACCGGCCATTGAAAGGCGGTACTTTCGCATCTCGGTACTACCGCCATTTGCACATCAGTACTACCGATTTCTCTGACAGGATAGGCATTTCATTCTATTCAATTTTAAATCTACTTTGGTTGCTTTCTTTGGTCAAGTTGATCCTTGTTATTTCGCTAGCTACCCTCAAGTACCTTCTTGACTCCATATGCCATTTTGATCGCATTGTAATATTTTTATCATAAAAATGGTATTCTTTCTAAAAGTGGAAGCTTTTCTTGATCATCTTGACCTCGGCATGAGATTCATCTTTTCATGATATCATCTTATTCCTTCAAAGTGGTATCTAATTCCATTCCTTACCGATCATATTTCTTTTAACCAAGCTTAAGTACTCTTCATGTACGAGTGGATTCTCTATTTCCTCTTCTCATTAGATGCTTTCTTTGATGATCTTTGCGAGAGAAGTTCAAGCACTTTGGAATTTCAAGTCTTGTCGACACATATTTTCTACAAGAGATGTTTAAAGACTATCCTTCAAGTGTGCTCCACATGTAGACATTTTTTATGCTAAATGTCAAAGATGGATAATTTGGTTGCAAATATTGATCAAATGAAATAAGTTGAAGTTATCGTGAATTTTGGATGGATATATCTCAAAGAGATGACAAAGGAGAAGATGACAAGATAGAAAAGAACCCTTTGTGTGCCAAAAGAGAAGAAAGAATTTTCAAGAGGAAGCTTTGTGTAAAGAGAAGTTTTTCTAGAAAAGACTTTCTTAGCAAAAAAAAACAAAGAAAAGAAAAAAGTTTGGAGTTTTGTTTAAAATGGGTAAACTATTATATGGGAAAACTAATTTGCATGGACTCCTTTTGGTTTCGCTTTATTTTGGTTTTTTGTGCTTAATGCCAAATGGGGGAGAATATTTGGATGATTTCACCTTATGATATGTATAAACATAGTTCAATAGTTTAACTTCTTAACTTATGATGATTCATATCCAATTATTGCTATTTATAAAGAATTTATCATAAATCATCAAAAAGGGGGAGATTGAAGAATCTAGACCCGCCATTATGAGTTAATAGAGTATTTCGGTGATTAATGACAAATCTATATGTGAGACTAACATTTTTATTATTGTATAGTCTTATTTGGATAAAAGATGAAAATCATAGAGGTATGCACTCGACATCATATCCTTATATCTTGGTGCTTTCATCGGATCCAAAATATAGGTTGAACTCCACTAAAAGGTTAACTTAAAATATTGTGCAAATGTTTTTATTACATATTTTTGTATGCACACATTTAGGGGAGTTCACTCTATGTTTTGTGGTTTCATTAGTATTGATCCATATTCTTTTTTCTACATATATTAAGGATCTTTACTTTGAAATATATCCTTGAGTATATAAAACTTGTGTAGTTCATATATACTCATATTTATCTACATTCAATTATTTGCAATTGAAGTGGTTATCATCAATTACCAAAGAGGGAAAGATTGAAGTGTCTTGTTCCACCATTATGAGTTAATGGTATATTGTGGTAATTAATGATAATCATATTGTGGAACTAACATTTTTATGATGATGGAGACTTTGGATGATGTCATGAGTTGATCGTCATCAAGTCAAGACTCGGGATGAAGAAAATCATCTTGTGTTGATGAAGTTCAAGTCAAGATTCCAAAGTATAGAAGATCATCGTGTATTGATGATATTGAAGTCAAGAGCTTGGAGTAAAGGATGCATCATGTGTTGATGCTTGTCAAGATCTCGAAAAGGAGATAATCATGAGTTGATCGTCAAGTCAAGAGAAGACCCATCATATGTTGATGGAAGTCAAGTGAAAGAGTGTGTCATGAGTTGATGCATATTCAAGTCAGGAACTTGAAGTAAAGGAAATCATCATGTGTTAATGATTATTATCAAGTCAATGACCCAGTCTGTAATACCCCGGATTCGGATCGGGTAATTAGAAAAGCAGCTGGGGAGGGAAAATGCAAACAAGAACTGAAATTTCCCGAATCGGCGGGGGGTTTTCAGCGATCTTCCGACAACCTGGGCCTGGGTCGTAGCCCAGGAGGGGCCCATGAGAGGGGCCAGCCAAGGGGGGGTTTTTTCCTCATCCCCAAACCCTAGCCTATCCCCTCTCTCTCCCCACTCCCCTCCCCAAGCCGCCACCCCCTCCTCCCCCTCTCCAACCGGCCGCCACCCTCCTCCCTGTCGTGCGCCAGATTTGTTCGTCAGATTTGGGTAAGATCCGTACATTTTCTGATTTTCCCACCTCTTAGAAAGTTGTATCCCTTGATCTTAGCTTTCTTTAGACACTGAGATCATCTGATTTGGAGTTACGGTTTAGGAGATATGGTAGTTTTACCGCGACTGTCCAGGACAGCTGACGTGTTTTGGCAGATTTTCTTGTCGGGCCATTATGAATTACTTAGAGGCCGAATCTCGGGTTTTTGTCTCCTATAGTTATGTTCCTGGTTTCCTTAGCTTTCTTTTGGAACCGAGATCACGAGATTCCACCCTGTGGTTTAGGAGATATGAATTTGTAACCGCACACTACTTGTCTGTCAGAGATTTTGGAGACTGTCGGTTGCTCCTCGGTTTTGATCTAGTTAAAATCAGATTCAGAACTCCCACCCAAATAGGTTATTGTATCCCTTTAAATTATCTTTCCATGTTGATAAATATCACCTCCATTGGATCAGTAGAATAACAGTTACATCATTTTCTTTACCACTGTTCGAAATCAGGCAGATATCATTAGTGTTTTCAACTGTTGTTTAGGCCACTGTTTTGGCCGAATCAAAGGATTCCACTAACTAGAGTTTTGTATCCTGATGCGTGAAAATTATTTGAGCACTGGTTTCAATCAATTATGAGTTACGGATATTTAATTACGATTTTTCTCGTCATTGATCGGAAGAATGAAATCTGGGTCAATAGTTTGTTTTCAAGTCAGTCATGCGGTATATTGGATAGTTAGAAGATATTGTAGAACACGGTAGCAATGTAATATCGTTGTTCTTATTTGAAACATATTTGTGTAGGCGGCGAGGCATCGCGTGTGGGAACACCTTCGTTGCCTACAAGCGCGTCATAGCGAAAGGCAAATCTTGTTTGTTAATTTGTGTTGTTTTCAAAGGAATGCATGATGATGTGTCAAATATATGATTGTTCTTGCGTTGTGCTCATGATGTGGATAGATTTCAATATTTATGTTTACGGTGATACATGATTCATTCCATTCATGCATGCTTCGTTTAGTCACGGAGTGAAATTTGATTAAGTCCCATCAATTCCGAATGGGCACGTAAAACCCACCATTCAATGTGGGCAATGTTGGACACCGTATGAAATTTTCTTCATACGGTATTTGAGGTCCCGTGCTTTGTTAAATGCGGGCTTAAGTGAACACCGACGGTGTGTCACTCACTATCTTGGTATAAGTTGTGGCGATCCATTCCTTCATTGCATTATTCCATTCCATGCATTTTCATAAATGTTCAGAGAAGTGTTTACAAGTGGATTGTGATTACCTTGTTCTCTTGATGTTTCGGTTATTCGTTAAATGTACTTGCTGAGTCTTTGGCTCATCCTTGCTTTGTTTGTTTTATTTAGGTAAATGAGGAAGAAGGCAAGACCTTTTGTAGGGTAGTCCAGCACGCTGCACAACACCTTTATCAAACCATAATAACTAATGTTATCTTTCAGTCATGTCCACTATTTGATAAATTTCCAGATTGTAATAATCCAATTTTGGTAATGCTTACTGTACGTCGTTTTATGACTGTTTTCCATTCCTTCCCATGAAACTGTTAATCGTTTATCGTCGTTCCTTATGGGATATTGATGATTGAGCCTGATTAACCTGGTAATGTTGTGTACTATTAGTATCTTTGTTAGATTTGTGTGACATCTTGGCTTCCGAATAGCCAGGGTGTTACACAGTCTTGAAGAGAAGATGTGCGTCATCAAGTTTCAAGTGTATGTGCAAGGAAAATGTATGACTAGCTAGGGCTAAAGATGTGTTATTAGTCTTTTACCGGTCTTGGTGTTTGGTTGAAGACCGGATTGCTAGTGTAGGTTGCCGTACTATTAAGAGGGGTCTTGACTACTAGCTTGAGTTAGTCATGTATTTATAGCTCATTGTGCTTGCTCTAGCTCATCTATGCATGGTGCTATTGTTTGCGAATGTGTTTTGCAAATAGTTGAAGCTCATGCATTAACTCTTTGTAGCATAATACTATAATTTATAAATGTGTTTTACAAATGGTTGAAGTCCATGCAACTACTCTTTGTGCCATATTGTCGATATTTGCGAATGTATTTTGCAAATAGTCGAGGCTCACGCATAATCCTTGTAGTATGTGACTTTAATTTGCGAATGTGTTTTGCAAATGGTTTAAGTCTATGCACCTTATTCCTTGTGGTGTTGATTCTAAAAGGTTGCAAATGTGTTTTACAACTTGATGAGAATCTTGCCTTTAACCCGTGTTTGCATCACTCATCAATTGACAAATGTGTTTTGCAATTGAGTTTGTTTTGAAAGCCAACTTTGTATTTATCCGGATAATCAGTAGTACCAACGTTGTGTTGGCAGTACTACTGCACCGTGGTATGACCGGGAAAATGGTGCAGTACTACCGCAACCCGGTCGAACCGAAGTTTAGTTGGCGGTACGTGTTTTCCAAAGAGACACATTCTGAGCGTATTTTGCTCTCCTAGAAAGCGGTAGTACCGGAGTTCATTTGGCGGAACTACCGCATCGCGGTTCGACCGCATATCTTGAGCGGAACTACCGCACGCCGGAAGTTCCAAAAATAGTTGTGGTACGTGTTCTCCAGAGAGGGCCGGTTTTGGACCCCTAAAGGAAGCGGTAGTACCGCCCTTGTGTTTCGAACTACCGGTGAGCGGAACTGCCGCATGTTCAATGATGGCAGTACCGCAACGTATTTCAATGGCTATTTCAGAGGCTTTTTTACTGTACGTCAGAGGAAGTGCGGTAGTACCAACCGATGAACAGTGGTACTACCGCTTGTGCTGATTTTTCAGAATCTTTTCTCTAACGGCTAGTTTTTATGTGTGGGCTATAAATACCCAACTTGGCAGGTTGTGGAGAAGGTTACTGGTGCCATATACATTCCATTGAGTAAAGAACAAACCCTCTCATCTCTTATGTGCATGTGTTGCACCTAGTGAGCTTAGAGAGCAAACCCTAAGTGCATGTATTGCATTAGGCAGTGGATTGTGTATCCACTTGAGCTTAGACACTTGATTTGTTCAACTGAGCGTATTCGACTTGTTACTCTTGGTGTTTGCCGACACCTAGACGGATTGGAGGGGTTACGTCAGTAATCTTCTCAAAGAAGGTTGTGAGAAGGCTCAAGCAGTTGTGAGTGGTTTGGTGTTCGCCATCTCCGGAGTGGAGGAAGAGCAACCCTGAGTGGATTGAGGTGTTGCTTCGTGTTGGAGCCAGTCCAAGTGGTTGGACTTACCTCGGAGGTGTTAGATTAATTTGTGGAGCCGGTCTAATTAGTATGGGCTTACCTCAATGTGGATTAGGGGACCAGTAAGTCTCCGAACACCACGGTAAAATGTCATTGTGTCATTGTGATTTGTTCTCTTGTGCTTTACTATATTATAATTTAAATTCCTAGAATTAAATTGCATACTTATATTTGTATGATTGCTATAATTATCAATAGTCTAATTTTGTTGGTGCACTTAGTCAATACTAGTTGATTTAGACCTTAATTGAGCAAAACTGAATTGATTTACAATTCCGCATAAAACTCAGTTTTACCCAAAAAATATATTAAAACCGCTTATTCACCCCCCTCTATTCGGCCTCCTCGATCTTGCACATAGTTGATTGTGTACTAAACCTTGCCTCAATCGCACAAATGATGGATCGTGACTCAAAATCAAGATTATCTACGATCTCACTGTACATGAGGTTGGTGATGAAGCCCGATGACAGGTTCTTGTAGGACTGCACTAACTCAACGCCGACGCATGTGTGCGAGACCACTATAGAGTACTTCCAGTAGGTGACCCAGTTAGGCTGAAATGCGTGCACTTGCCAAGGGCATCCTTTATTTCACACTTCACGTCGTAGCATCTTGGGTTAGACTTGACGACTGTGAATGTGCGCCGCACTGACAAGGCCCAGAATTTGACCGCCTCTGCATGGCCTCCTTGCATTTGTACACAGCTCCTTGTCTGACCTGGCTCTGGTCGTACTCCCATGGCACACAGGAGCCTTCGTCGACGATGAGGTTGTCGAACTGGTATGGGTTCCACTCGGATAGAACCGCCGGCTGGTCCACATCATTCTCGTCGTCGGATCCTTCATCTTTTGACAACGCATTGTAGTCCCAAGATTCCTGGTCCATCATTTGCACTATGGTTTCCAGCTCCTCACCCTCGTCAGCTAACCCACTGGCCTGCCTGACTGAAGGAGCTACTTCTCCAGGGTTGTTGTCGACAGCATCAGCAACTCCAGGAGCTTCGAGCACTGCGTGCGCCGCGCTATGGCCAGAGTCACCGACTTCTTCTTCGGCATCACCACCCCCTTCTTGTTCAGTGGATGCAGGAGTGGGCTTGGCATATGCCTGGGTCAGAAGGACCAAATCCCACCCTCCCTCTATCGCCACGCGTAGATATGACTGATATGATTTTTTCCCCTTCAACTACACTAACTCCCAATATGTAAGTTGTGTTGCTCGGGGGGGCAAGGCAACTCAATCTTATACCATACACATCACGGTCCATGTACGCCCCTCCGTTCTTGGCAGGAGTACGGTCACTGATTGGAATAACGCAGATCAATCCCCTCGGGACCCTCTAGAATTGTCCCCGGTCCGTAGTAAATTTTGAAATTGGTGACGTCCGACATAATTGACGTACTGCACTATAAAGAACATTTCCACCATTAACCACATATGTAAAACAAGACTACCCACTGAAAAAATTATGTCCAACATATTGCACTACGCAACCGTACATCGAAAACTATGTCATCCACTCGGTTCAAAAAATTACCTCACAGGTGGGCAACCGGACGGGCAGCGCTTCGCTAGCTTCTCTCCTCCCCTCCTTTCCATCCTTCTCTTTTTTCTGGATACAAATAAGTCATGTGCCGAATTTTAGAATTTTATAGAGTTTTTATAGGGGAAAGAGTCCCTGTCACCGGTTAAACTGGCGACAGGGAGTTGGACCGGCGACAGGGAGGGAACAGGGTTCCTATCGCCGGCTCCTGTCGCCAGTTCAACCGGCGACAGAAACTCATTTTTGTTATTTTTTGGATTGATTATTTATTTTTATAATTTTTTAAAATAATATTATTAAAAAAATTCCTTGATATCTGGGGAATTACTTGGTAGGTGCCACAAAGGCAGATAGGCCATGATCCTATTCCTAGAGGAAGGAGAGTTGTGGTATCCCAGTCTCATACCCTCATCTAATGTTTGTGCTCTGCATGTCTGACTGAGATGGCTGTTGCTGGTAGCACAACAATGCCTAGTGCTTTTTTTATAATAATCCAACCAACTTTTGATGTTCTTAGGGAGTGCTCAGGCTGCTTTGATATTTGCATAGGTGACGAGCAGCTTAATTAGATATCGTGATATGAAATGGATATGGGCACGCGTCATGTGGGAGCGTACTAATCCTTCTTTAATAGTGTCACCCTAAGCTGTGTTGTTTGTTCTTCTGCTCATCTTTATTGCCAAACATGTGCTGATACACCAGGAAATGGATAAAGATATGTTGGAAGTGTCATGGCAGCTGCTCAAGATATTGAGCAAGCTTTAGCAAGACATTTTGCAAAGGAAAAAAATAAGCAACCGATCTATTTCAGGTACTTCTTGGCCTATAGATGATTTGAGCAAGCTTCAAGCAACTGTAAATTTAGATGGAAGGAACAGTGAAGTGAAACTCGATGCCTTTGGCAAGCACAAAATAGGACGCTGTCGTTGAAAATGACTGTGTATATATTGTGAAACATGTTGCTTGTAAGGACTATATTTCGGGCCGTGAAACCGAGAATATTTCAGCATCAGAAGCGTCGGCCAGCACATCCAAGATTACCTTCTTATAGCTCATCATTAATTGGCCAATTCTGCCTGCATCATGCTGCAGGGACAGGCAATTATTCCAAGATATGCATACGTCAACACGTGTAGTTGCAAGAACCTGTTGGATTTTGACGGTTATTTTGTAGTTTTAGATGGAAGGAACAGTGAAGTGAAACTCGATGCCTTTGGCAAGCCACAAAATAGGACCCTGTCGTTGAAAATGACTGCGTATATATTGTGAAACATGTTGCTTGTAAGGACTATATTTTGGGCCGTGAAACGGATATTAGAAGCGTCGGCCAGCACATCAAAGATTACCTTCTTATAGTTCATCATTAATTGGCCAAGTCTGCCTGCATCATGCTGCAGTGACAGGCAATTATTTCAAGATATGCATACGTCAACACGTGTAGTTGCAAGAACCTGTTGGATTTTAAGGGCTATTTGGTAATTTCTCAATTAGAGAAAAAAAAAGAAAGTGGGGCCAACCTATTGGTTTGAGAAAGGATGAGTCCCTTTTGAGCCTGCAGCCTAGGGCTCTCCTGTGAGCGGTGGCATTGGCCGGCTCGGGCGCTTCGGGCAATGGCAGTTAGCTGCCACCGTGCTGCATCGTCTCCTCGTCTCCTCTTCAAAAGGTGGCCTCCTTCTCTTCCTTTTCTTTACCCGAAAATCAGTGAGTTTTCCTCCTTTTTGGTGGTTCTTCCTCCCCTCCAGATTTGGCTTCGATTTTGAGGATTTGGAGCTCCTATGCCATCGTGGTTGACCCGATGCCGTCGGTGGTGATGCCCAAACCTTCCTCCTTGAACATCCTATCGGTTCCCTTTTGCGCCCATTTCTCTGGTGGGTGTTCTGTGAGAGAACTTGGTACTTGGTTTGTTCCGGTAGGCTCTGGCTTGGTATTTGGGTGGAAGAAGGTTTCAGTTTCGGTTTTGGTTTCTGTGCTCCGTGGGTGCATTCGGCCGGTGCATCTCGATTGGGTCTTGAGCGGTATTCTCTGTACCTCGACTTCGCAATTTTGGTGTATCCCGGATTGCGAATTGACATTGTATCTCCGACGACCTCGTCTGTTCAAATACGGCACAGCGGGACGATTGATTTTCTGAGTCAGCGCCTTAGGCATGCCTTGCCCAGTTTACTGCTCAGCGGCTTTGAGTGCCATCCGCTTAATGAGTTTTTTTATATATTTGCATTAATTTACTAAAGTGTGTTATGCTAGTTGATTTTACCCTCTATAATTATTTACTAGTACAGAGAGACTTGGTTTAGTAATGTTGTGTGATCGTTTTAATGCTCGGTGAGGATAATTGTCATATTATGAAATTGAATTGATAACTAGATCAGACTTGAACCAATTGTGTTGCTTACTGTTGTTAGTTTTATCTCTTGCAGTTTTGTTCTGATACTTTTTGTAGTTCGATTGTGACTGAAATGAGCTTGATCATTTTGTTTTGTGATCTTGTTGATCCTATATGATCTCTTTGCATTGTGATATCTTGTTTATCGAAAGGCTTAAGTGCTGAAACCTATGATCTCTTTGCACTGTGATATCCTGTTTGCCGAAAGGCTAATGTGCTAAAATTGTGATTCCTTTTACACTGTTAAACATATGATCCTCTGCTGGCTGAAAGTATAATCGCTATTTATGAGATAATTCATAACATATTAGTAAAGCATTAGTTTGAGCTCAAAGTCTGATTAATAGTTGTCATATTTAATTAGTGACGAATATTGACAAAAGTGGTGAGGAGGCCAAGATTTCATCTTGAGTGGCCCGACATTTGAGAGCAATAAACAAACACTTAAAATCTGAGCAATCTATTGATTTTGGTTGTTCTCAAGTTGTATGTTTTGAACATTTTATCATATTTACTTGACATAAAGAAATTACATATTTATATATCAATTTTGTCGTTTAAATGTTACTAGAAATATGCTTTAATTATGATTATTATTGTTGGAATTATATCTAAATATTTGCTAAAACCGCTAATTTTAAAACAATTCAGAAAACCAATTTATTAAGAAATAGCTTCCTCGTCTGATGTCGTTAAGCCAAAGGTGTTTGACAGTACCAACTTTAAATGTTGGCACTAAGTTATGGCTTACTGACCTTAGACTTTTCTGGGTCATTGCAAATCATCCAATGTTCCCATTGAAAACCGATGCTATGACATGGTGGGAGGATGCGAACAACTCAGTCTTAGTTCATTTGTTAGCTATCCTATCCAATTGGTTGTTCGACGTGTACGTTAACTTCAAAGATGCTAAGCAACTCCGGGACGAACTTGATGATAAATATTCTGAAGGGGATAATGGGAATGAGTCATTCATAACTACTACCTGCTTGAACTTTAAGATGGTTGAGGGTCGGTCGGTGATGGAGTAGTTTCATGAGCTACAACTCTGTCGGTGTTTTAAGATCGAACTTACGTAATGATTGTTTGATTCGGGGGGGTCTCTAAGACTCAAATCATGCAGAGAAAATAACACATAGATTTTTATACAGGTTCGGGCCTTCTCCGCAGGAGAATAACAACTCTACTCCTGTGTGGCTATATTGAGTATGCTGGTTACAGATCAAAAGAAAGACTGAAATACAATGTCTTGTACTTCTGATCCTCATCTTTCCTCGTTGTCTAGTGATTCCTCCTTTTATAGCGTTCTTGGGGGACAATCTCTCCAGCCCAAAGGGCGCATCAATGCTTCATATGATGTCGCAGTTACTAGAGATTACTATTGGAGAAGTAACATTCCCACGTCGCCAGACTGTTATCACCAGGACAGAGAGATTAATCGTGCAGTTATTCTAGAGAATAATAGTGTATACTAACTGTTTAGATGCCTTAATCAATTGAGTCTACTTGTCTGTAAGCTCGAATGATTACAGGGTGGTCATAACTGATCTTGGTCGTAAAAGAACTTACGACTATGAGGTGATCGTAGAAGAACGTACTTATGATCATATGCTAGTCGCAGAAGGACTTACGACTATGGGGTGGTCGTAGTTGACCTGGTCGTAGAAGGACTTACGACTATGAGGTGATCATAGATGAACTTACAATCATGAGGCAGTTGTAGAAGATCTTACGACTCCAACTTCTCCCTTATGAACATTAAGGGGTATACTCAAGAACCATATAATAGTGCCATTATCCATAATAAGGATTACAGATAAATAATTAAATGAGGATTTTTATATCCTCGTCAAACTCCATGTACGTAACTTAAGTCAGTACGACTGTGTTCTACCAAAGAAGTTTCAAGTGAGTATCATCTTGGCTAAGTTACCGCCCTCGTGGCGTAACTTTGTGACCGCTCGTAGACATATGAAAGAGCGGTTGACTCTCAATGAGTTGTTAGCTGCTATTAATATCAAAAGCGTGCAAGAGCTGGTGACGATACAGGAAAGGCTCAAGTTCAGGCTCATCAGGTGGAGGTCAAGAATGTTGGAGGCTTTGGGAAGCCGAAAGTCAAGAATCAGCCCTAGAACAGGCTCAAAGGAAAGAAAATGAAGAAGGAGAAGGAGAAAATTATCTGCTTTGTTTGTAGAGTGGTTGGTCATAAAGCCAACTATTGTCGCAATTGTAAGGGCATGGGTCTTTCTCCTGGTCAGCATAAAGGCCATAATGCTGAAGTAAATGTCGCACTGTCTGGTTCCAATTTAGAAGGGTATGTATCTCGGGCCTTTATAGCAAGTCCATCTATTGATTGGTGGATTGATATAGGTGCTACTAGACATATATGTTCTGATCAATCTTGTTTCTCTGTATTTCAAGGTAAATGTGGTGGATCTATCTTGATGAGGTACAGAGCTGCTGCTATAGTCTTGGGATTAGACAGGTTTGCTTGAAGCTCGCTTTAGGCAAAACACTCCTCCCGAAAGATGTGCTATACATGTCTGCAATGACTCGCAATCTAATGAGTGGGTCTATGCCTGTCGGCAAGGAATAAAGCTTGTGTTTGAGTCCAATAAGGTCGCATTGATCAAATTTGGTAATTTTGTGGGCAAATGCTATGATAGCGGAGGCATGTTCCACTTATCTATTCTTGATTTCAAATATGTAAATATTTTTTATGTTTCCCATTGTAATAAAATTTATGATGTATAACATTCTTGTTTATGTTGTGTTAACTTTGGAGCTACGATGGATGAAGTTTTTTTGAAAAACAACTTTTGGCTAGGTTTCTTGAAAATGCTGCTTTATGGCTACGTGTCTGATCTAGAGAAACCACTACAAGATATTTGTAGTTTAGAGACATTTTCTTGGTGACACACCAGTGAAGTGTCACAAATATATTTTGCAATGGTTGTTTTGTGACCCTTTCGGTCACACACGAGTGAAGCGTCACGATTTTTACACTCTTCGTGACACTTGGGTGGACCCTTTCCTAGCGTCACGGGACGCAAACTCTTTGAAGTGTCATGAGGTTAAGGAAGATTCTAGAGAAAAATAAAAATTATGTTTGAAATAAAGCTAGACATAAAACTAGACATTAATTTTACGTGAAAAATTAATCATATATAAATCTACCTTTTCCTCAACTTTGAATAAATAATCACAAGTACAAAATTTCAGTATTTCCCTTGTGGTAGTTAATTTTAGAATCTAAACGTACGTAGTAGTGACTAAATACTTAAAAATAGCGCGCGCGCACACACACACACATATATATATATTGAAATTTTGTGCTTGTGATTATTTATTCAAAGTTGGGGAAAAGGTAGATTTATATATGATTAATTTTTCACGTAAAATTATTGTCTAGTTTTATGTCTAGCTTTATTTCAAACATAATTTTTATTTTTCTCGCGTGTGTGTGTGTATATATATATATATATATATATATATATATATATAGAGAGAGAGAGAGAACATATATAGTGCTAATAGGTAATTCAGTGTTAAAGTGTTAATATCAATCTTGACTGTTGGATCTGGATCTTGACCGTTGGAGGTGGGAGTATGCACGTTGTTTAATGAAGGTGTATTGAAGGAGGAAGCATGCAAAGTGATTAAATGGTTTAGAGGTGAGAGCCCGTATTAATCTTGTTTGTTCAATTCAGATCCAATGGTCAAGATTGGTATTAACATCTTAACACTGAATTAACCATTAGCACTAGATACGTTCCCATATACAGACAGTCCAAATTTTCGATCCCCTGTTTTGCCCCCGAAAAGTTTGCACAAAACTCCCGTTTTATTTCTTTTTTTGAACAATTAGTAGCATATTATACTCAACAATCCATTATGTACCATTCCATCTCAGCCATCCATTCCCACCGACTAAACCATAGACTTTGTCCGTCAGCCCTAATCCCTACCCCTCCCACTCCCAAGTCCCAGAACAACCGCCACTTCTCAAGTCTCAACTGTCTTCTTTTTCACCCTCTTCTTCCCAAGCTCACAATTTCTTCCTCTTTGCACCATGCATCCTCCTCCTGTCTTTCTTCTTCTTCCCTAAACACATCCCAGACTCCTCTTCTTTCTTGTTCTTCTCACCAATCGTGTGGCCCAAAGGCAAAGTAACGGCGATGCAGATCTGTTTGGGTGAAGCGCAGCAAAGGTTGGGCGTCGTCGATCCATTACTCCGGGCGAAAGGAGGTAGGGAGGTGCTGCAGGAGCTCCAGGGAGATGATGAGCAATGTCGAGATAGAGTGATTTATTAGGTGCTTCCTAATTAGATGTATGCGTTCTCTGCTTATGTTTCATTGATTTCTTTGTTTGAGCCAAATCAGAAATAGAAACCTAATTATTGCAGTACGATTTTTCTCATCTTTTATTTCCAATACATTAGATCTTAGCCCATGGTGATGGTGCAGGTGTGGAGCAGTGAAGGCCCCGAAGCATTGATGTATTACCCCCTATTGGTCTTGAATATTCCTTAGCTTGAAATTAGTTGTTTGTTCTATATTAGGAAGGAAAAGTTGGGATTTTAGAGTTATATGTGCAAGTTCTTGTCAGAATGATGTTGAATGGGATGAACACTAGAGTATTCTGGATTTGTGTACTATGGATTTGCTTACAGATGTTGATGCAATATTACTTATAGATGTATGAAGTTTTGTGTTCATATTATTTCTTGGAGCTGTATGCAAGTTTTTGTACATAATATTTCTTAGAGATGTATTGTAATTTAAATGAAATAGTCTTCTCTTAATTAACATACTTCCATTTGCTGTCGACAATGCAGGATTACATCATTCAAAGCACATGCTGTTAAGTCTAGAGCAAGATTCTTTACAAAGACATTTTGATAATAGAGTTGTAATGTAGTCATGGGACCTAGATGTTCTAGTGAACGTGTAATCATGGGATTAGATCATGTCTACTTTTTTTGTGAATTTTGTATCATTGTATGTGAAATCCTTCCTTCGGTAATAAACTTATGTTATTGTGTACTTACTATTCAGAGCAAAATAATTTGGTATGAAATAATTATTCACAATTAGGAATAATAATAAACACTCACCAGGAGATATTCTTGTTATTAATAAATGTTTTAATCCATTATTTAAATCAAATTGGGAATATTATTTAAATTTTGGAGGTACTTTCATGGCTAATATTTTGTGACACTCCTTTTGACTCTTTGAAGTGTCATGAAAGTGGAGACGTTTTTCTGAAGGGCCACCAGAGTTTTGACGACTCTTCATCTAGTGTCACTTTGGGTGACACTTCCAGAAGAGTCATGGAAATTGATGGTGATGCTTTAAAGAGTCTCCATGTGACAAATAAAGTGTCTCTAAACAATGTTTGTGTTGTAGTGAGCTTACTGTTTGACAGTCTGGTTTTTAGCTAGGCTAGCTAGTTGTTTTGAGTTGAAAAATGTCTGAAATATCCTTGAGTCAAATGATAGTTTGTTTTATGTTGATTAAGGGACATTATGAGTTCATAGCCTCAAGCAGTTCGAATGGAGTGCGTATGGAGTCTTCCGCAAGATCCCTGGTTTTAGGTGAACACAGATGGTGCCATTGCAGTTTCTTTGGGGAGAGCAGGAACAGGTGGTGTGGCGAGACACTCGGGTGGCTTTCTGGGATACTGGTGGAAAATTTACACCGGAATCAAAGACCCCTAGTGATCGAAGCTCTAGCCTTGCGGGATGGTGTTATCTTTGCTCGTCATCGAGGATACTCCAAAGTATTGATGGAAACGGATAACTAGATTTTGGTCAACTTGTGGAACATGCGGAAATTGTCTCGTTCTGCGATTGCGCGATTGCTTCAGTAGTTGAAGAAGTCTGAGAGCTTAGTTTAGGTTTTACTGATTTCAAGATTGTTTTTGTCGCTGTGCATTGTTGCGCTCGACGGGCCTGTGCTCATGAGAACGGAGCCGAGTGGGTCAACATGTGTCCACAATTCCTCGTTTCCAGCTTGCATGTTGATTGTAACCTGAACCTTTCTTGTTATTGAAAGTTCTTCGATTAAAAAATGGGTCATTATGAGTGGATTCGAGTTAATTTTTTTGCATGTTTGCATGAGAATGTAGATTTAAGCATCAAACATACTACATTCTCAATTTCCAAGTATGAAATACAAAATGTTACATATATGGGATCCTTGCTTTGAATTTCACAGAAGTTTTGATATATGAACCAGACCAAAACCACACTAAACAAAACATCACTTGGTCATGAATTAACATGCACAAGACTTGTATATATTAAAAAATCCACATTTCATTCCTTGCAACAAAAAAATCAACATTTACACATGAGTAAGAGCATCGAGGAAGTTCCCATTACAACGTAAGTACAAAAAAATCATCTATTTCCTAAATGACTACGGACTAACAAATTATTTCAATCTTCCCAGCGAATCATGTCAAGTTGCCTCTTCAGATCAAAATTTCCCTTGTGTAGCATGTGATCATCAATCTGGAACAAATTGGAACAAATAAAATTTAGCTGCATCTATCAACATTTATCAACTCCAATTGAGTGTTCAAAAAAAGAACCCGAGATATTTTACATGGAACATAAGTACAGAAATGTTTTGGAAGTAGCAAAAACCACATTCTTCTTCGACCATTTACCACTTCCAATAAGTTCATACAGGAACTAAGGAAAGCCACAAGAAAAATCTTGCCAATATCCCAAGTAACCTTACAAAAATGCTTTTTCTCTGAATACTTTGGAGCGATGGGAATTGACAACACAGTGCATCCACAGGCAAGAATTGAGCCCTGAAAGATACATCCACTTCATGTGCTATAATGGAGTCTTTGACTGAATTGGCCTGGCCTACCAATGCAGTACCGAACAAGATGCAGATCTAACAGATAAATCTGAAGGCCTACCAGCACTAGCTTCGCTCCAATCAGGCGAGCGGATCTAACAGATGAAAGCAACATCGGCAAAGGCTAGCTGAGGCAAGCAGATGCTTGACGGTGAAAGGCTTGATTAGTAGAAGCCATGATACACTTTGGGCCTGGGGTCTGGCACATGGAGACAAGAAGGCAAGGAAGGATGTGTCACTTGGCTGATGTCGCCAGCATGAATGGTGTGTGCGGTTTGACAATAGTTCTGTCCACGGAGTTT
Organism: Hsuehochloa calcarea; assembly: GCA_036346395.1. Taxonomy (NCBI): domain Eukaryota; kingdom Viridiplantae; phylum Streptophyta; class Magnoliopsida; order Poales; family Poaceae; genus Hsuehochloa; species Hsuehochloa calcarea. The sequence goes on from CM070597.1 coordinate 39,553,055, forward strand.
TTCCCCTAAATATCACTGTTGGCATCGTTAATAGCAAAGATGATTATTGGTGTGTCACAATCCAAAAAATAACACAACAGACACATTGGCCGTTGACACGCGTCCAAATCCGACCTCAGGGGGACGAACGTGATCTCTACCGCTCCCCGGGGGGCTGGACGCCCCTGTCGGCGGTGCAGCGCCCGGAGGATCCTTGTCTACACCACTAGCGCCCGAACAAGCCCTTCGCCGGCCCCCCGTAGCCTAGACGAGCCACGTGGCGCTCATCCACTCCACCTGGCTCGGATCCCGCACTGCTCCACTCACCTATCCAGGCCTCATAAATTACTAGTTGTCGTCTGCGCCGCTGGGAATGTCATAACTCAAAATAGCTCCTGCTTACTAGTCGTATGCTCTTCTAGAAGCCGAGAAAGCAAATATCTTTGTGTACATCAGGGCCAAAAGGGGTGACTGACTCACTGGCACATCCCCGCCGTGATACGGGGTGACCCGATCTTCTCGAGTAGAACTGTGGATAAATTGTGCTTGACGACGAACAACACTCGGTTGTACACCACATGCTATGCACGAACTTGTAGCTCTATGGATATTTGCCAACACGCATCGGGATGATCGCCGCTAGACCATGAGCGGAGACCGCCAATCCCTCAATTTCCAGCGGAAAAACAAACTTGATCTTGATTTACAGAACGAACAATTGATCGTCTAATTCTCTCAGAAATTCTCACATGAACTCTAGTACGAAAGAATAAGTAATAGTTATATTTTAATTCTTATCCATAAAGTGGTCTATCCCTGAATAATACGTCACGCTAGATAATTAAAGGACCAAGGTTGGTGCTGAGCGCCAGGCTCTAATTGGTTTCCAAATCCTTGGCCAATCAATACTAGAAATAAAATTTTCTTGCCTAAGTTGTTACAAGCGACTACATTGGTTTGGCTAAGTGCGTGGCACAGCCCAACTCCACATCACGTAGGATTTCTCATGCAAGATGATTTGTATGCGTGATACTTTCCCTCGACGAGAACCGAAAATCAGAGAGTATTTCTCCTACCTTGTGTGCGTGATACTTTCCTTTGACGAGAACTGAAAATATGTCGTAGCTGGACTCCTGGTAGGCGATCTTTCTCGCGCCTTCCTTGTCGTGTAGTCATAGCCGCACGCGTCGTAGTATTGCAGACAGCCGGCCGCGCAGCCCACGTAGAGTCGTCATCTGGAATCGTCAATAGGCGAAGTGACGCCGACTCCTGTACCACTTACGACAGCTCTTCTTTCCCTTTCTCAAATCTGAGAACACACTCGCTAGAATTAATAACATATTTCTTTAAGAAACAAGTTCACCTGATCATGCATCTTCTTAGCACGAGTTCGGGTGATAAGTCCTGAATGCAAGTCTATTATAATATCTTCATCATTTGCTTGTGTAGGAGGAGAAAAGGAAGATGGAGTGATAAGGATACCCTTGTCACGCTGGCTATGGCAATGGCGATGTCGACGGCCCGGCTGCGGCGGTGGACGGCCAGCGATCCACCAAGCTCGTCGCAGCGTTGTCGACAACGAGCGTAGCCTTCCTCTTCTTCTCTATCATCGTCGTCGAGGTAGTCGTATCTGGTCGTTGGATATCCACCACCACTGTGAGTTAAATCCTTCTAATTCATCAGTTTCGTGTCTTGGACTGCCTGCTCTTACTTTGCACGATCGATCGGAATTCGGAAGCAAGCACATGTGTTCCCTTTTACAAATGATGCAAACTGTAGTCTCCCTCCCTTCCTTCCCAGAGCACAGAAGTACATTTGTATTTGATCATAGCTAGCTAGTCAAACTGCAAATAATTCAGTGCTCCACTAACCACGCTGCCACGCCTAATCAGAGGCAGAACATCTCAAGTTCTTGGCATATTTTTTTCTCGAAAATTATTGGTGCATGATTGGCTGTGGCCTGTAATGATTCAATCACCCATGGTTTAGTTTGGTTGGCCTCTCAGCCTTCAGGAAGCGCCGTCCCCCTTGTCGTATATCGAGCCCTGGGAACATGAGAATGACTAGGGCGACGTGCGATAGCCGCGAAACTATACGACGTCTGTGTGAATGTTTCTAATGCTAGCTAGGGGACCCCAGGGTCCTACTTAATAGTGTGGTTCTCGAAGTGTCACTCGCCGGCTTTGGACCACCGGCGCAGAAAGTCAGTAAGTAGCCTGCATTTTTCCCATTTCTGCTTTGTGTTGTGCCTCCCACGTCACGGTGCTCATCTGTGTACGCACTAGGCACTACTAGTTCACAAGAGCTAGCTCCCGCTAGGCACGGCACGGTACTGGCGGGATCCAGGCCGGGGGAGCGGTCGAGCACTCGTCCGTGCTGCGGTGGCACCACAGCGGCAGGATCCAGGCCAGGGGGGACAAGCGTCATGTGGTTCGTTCAGGCTACGGGGACGGGGGACCGGTGGAAGGCTTGTCTGGACACCAGCGGCGCAGACGAGGCTCCTCTGGGCGCCAATGGCGTGGCACTGCCGACGTGGCAGCACAGGGGCGTTCGCCCTCGGGGAACGGTGGAGATCGCGTCTATCCCCTGGGGTTGGATTTGGACTCGTGTCGGCCGTCGGTGTGTCTGTTGTGCTATTTTTAGTATTACGGTGTACCGATAGTCATTTTTGCTATTAACAACGCCAACAATGTCATTTAGACTTAAAACCCTGGTCCATACACGATGAATTGATACAGTGGCTGAACCCCTGGAATCTGCACAGCCGAGTACCAAAAGTATCAAAGAGCGAATCTGTACTCGGATTTGTTATCTCATTGTAGACGACTGATGAGATGTAAGAAATAGGAGGTGCCTGATATCGAGATCCAGAAGTGGCCTGGTCATTGGGGCAGAGTAACAGGCACGATCATGCAAAGGTTGACACTTGCCTGGAAAGTCGATCTCTCCAAAGTGTGATGCTCTTTTAGGAACACAAGTAGTCGTGTTACTTTTGATTGTAATGTAGAGACATGTTTGAAGGGGGGAAAACATTTTTTCTGTACGAAGAACAAAATTCTCTTAACTCCAAAGTACAGATCGACCATAGAACAGTTAACTATATGGAACCTTTACAGAAGGGATTTTTCTTGATACCGGTAATTGCTCAAATGTATAATAAACTCTTAACAGCATGGCAGTTATCAAGTATTTCATCATAAATTAGTAGCCATATATCTCACTTGGACAAAACAAATTATAAGCAATTTTCTTTTATCCTCGTTTGTTCCTTTCTTTAGATAAAGACTCGAAAATCGTTCTATTCTAATTAATTGAATCAGTTCAATTCTTGTCCTCATATTGAAATGAATCGATAATTCGATATTGATATGGAGTTATTGAATTGATTATAGAAATATGAGTTTAATTAATTGATTTATTAGTGAACAAGGAAAAATATTATCGAGACGATTAGAATCCCAACACCCTTCCCTTTTTATTTTCATTCTATTTAGATATGATGTAGACCTAATTCTTATATAAAGAAAACTCGCTTGACTTTATCGTGTTTTCCTTGTTTACCAAAGCACAATAACCGGTAACCAAAGGTGTGTCCTTCCCAGTCCTCTCGTACAAGGAAAAGTCCTCTCAATTTGAAACAGTTCGAATCATTTCAATAATAATCCGTTTGATCTATTTTACCGAGAAGGTCTAGACTTTACCACTCAAGCTGTTTTATATACTCATCACCAATATATTGCAGGGTTCATCATGACGGGCTTTTGCTCATGGAGCTATTTCTTTAGTGTTCCTAACCCCTCACTGATTTTTTATGGATTCCCCTTATGATTTATAAGTTATAGTAATAATTGTGTAACACCCCAGTCTAACACAGAGCTCAAAATACCACTAAAGTACACTAACTTTCAATTTTAACATTAAATAATAATAAATTACAGCAAACATCTAATTAATAAAACCCGTCCACGGGTCACATTATTACAAGCATACGATATGATAATCATAGATAATTACTTTATAGGAAACATAGCAAGATAATAAACCAAGATTTACGCAAATCAATCGCATAAAGGCTAATAAATGTGTAATCAATTCCAACCTATCATATAAGCCTAAGCAATACTATCATGTCCTAATTATAAATCATCATGTTAATAAAGTGTCTCATGGCTAATGTTTCAAGTATTTGAATATATGATGTGGTTCCAAGTGCGCTAGCACTTCCCTTGTGCAACGTCGTCAACAGTCACCTAAAAACAACAATAGAGTAAGAGTGAGTCTATGACTCAGTAAGTATAATAATAAACAATAAACAATGATTAATCAATTGTAAACAATATCATCATCAACATCAACTATGTTCTTTTCTTTATTCCCATGCACAATCATCTAATTCTATTTTCATTAAATGCAAGGTATCTCTACACTATATGTCCACATGAAACTCTTTTCGCGTATACCGGTATAGCGTGAGTGAACACTCGTGACAATATTCACTGTCAAACTCGTCCTCCAAAAGGATCGGAGGCCTCCTCCACTCTGTGGAGTTTCTACCAATAAGGTAGATATGTGATAAACATGGTCACATTCTCTTCATGCAATGATGCTTATGAATGCTCAATTTAACAGAAGTTCATCAATAATACCATGATCCAACATTCTCGTGTTCATCCATACAATTAATATCATGACTACTCATATTGTTTGTAATTAAATAATATAAATATATAATATATAATGATAATGAGTAAAAAAGAATACAGCTATCCACCATCGATAACTATCTACCATGCACTTGCCTCTTTATCCCCTTGGAGTTGGATAGTCAAGCGGCAAGGCACTAGATGCCACATTCCTTGGACAAACATTGCAAAACACAATTTTTGAATTGTGAGCTAGCGTAGCCTACCCATATCCCTTCAGTTCCATAATCATTTAATCAAGTTTATATTTACAACTCAAATGATATCAATGACCCATTGCATTGCTAAGCAGACTATCCGTATCTAACCAACCAACAAAAGATCACAGTAATATAATAGGCAAGGTGGATATAATCAAATGGGTGTGTAACTAATCCCAAAATATTTAAATACTTAAAGTAAAATACAATAATTTAAATCAAGGTAATTGTAGAAAGATGGGTTCAACATGATCAAAGGTACAACTTGTCTTGCTATAGCAATGGTGTTCTTATTTATCTTCGATCTTCTACTTCCTTGACCTTTACCTTATTCGGAGGATTCCGGGACTTCAACGTCTTACGAGAGAGAAAGTGTAAAAAAAAAATCAAAAAGACTAATCAAATAAACTCTAGATTGAAATTTAATGGCACTGAAAGGTAGATATTGCATTTAGATGAATTTAGAAACTTGAATGGGTTCAATCGGAGTTCGTACGATGAAGAACGAGCTCTCGGAAGTTTGATTGGAAAGGAAAATGCTGAAGAAAGGGAGAGAAATTGACCCACGAGATCCACAGAATATTCTATTTCAGGAATATTTAAAAATCACTAAGTGTGTGACATGTAGGACTCACTAAGATTCGTGGATTTTCAAGAATTATAATAATTCCAGAAAATATGGTTAGGGGTTGACATATAGGCAAGTAGTCTATGGACCAGGTCAACAGTCCATGGCGAACCAGGTTTACTGAACAGTGCCTGACAAGGTAGGGTCCACGAGTCAGAGGCTAGGCTCACCATGAACCAAATTCACATGGTTTCGGGTTTAAGGTTTGGGTTAGGTGTATGCATGTGGGCGATGACAGTGCAGCCATGTCACAGGGAGGAGATTAGGTGGCGATGATGTGGCTCTAGGTGAGGTGCCAGGGAGAGAAAACAAGAGAGAACAGAGGAGGTGCTGGCCAGTGGCAAAGCAAGTGGCGGCGATGGTGACCAGAGGTGAGGCAGGGGCGGTCAAGGGCTAAAATGGGTTCCCGGAGCGAGGCGGTGCTAAGGGAGGTGGCGGCGCAGCGATACCGGCAGCGGCGACAATGGCGACAGAGAAGCTCGGGCTCGCAGCAGTTTTGGCGATTCGGCGGCACTTGGGGGATGGAGGGGAGCACGGGAGGATGAAGAAGGTGAGGAAGATGAACGCAGAGGACCACCGGTGATGATGCAATTGGCCGGCGAAGGGCGACGGCCGGAGATGGGAGAGAAGGGGAAGATATCTGCGCTCAATGGACGAAACACGAAATCGAAAGTCAAGGATTGTAGATCTAGACGTGGAACATGAGGTGACGTGAAAGATTTGGGAGGAATTTACCAATGCGGCGAGGAACGCGACGAAGGAGTTTCAGGGAGGCGAGACGCGGCCTAATGTGACGAAGATGAAGTCGGCTTCGGTGAAACTCGGCTTGGGAGCTTTAGGGGGTGTGCGCCAAGCTTAGAGGACATCAAGGCAAAGTTAGTGACGCGGGTGGAATGTCATAAGGAGCTTTGACGACGGAGATCAAGCGATGAAGGCTGGCGTCGGGCTTGGAGAAGACGACAAGAGCGGCGGCGATTCCGGCGATGACAGCTAAGGCACCGAAGGCGGTAGGTCGAGGCGAGGCTAGGGCTCACGAGGCGGCTGCCTTTGTATGGCCTCGGGAGGCGCGTTCGGCACGGACGCCAAGGGTGGCGGTGGCGTGTCAGCATCGCACACGCGTGCGCGCGCTGGGCTGCAGCTCGGGCTAACTGGTGGGCCCTGGGCTCGCTAGGGTTTGGCGGCTGGCCTGGTGGGTTGGCGAAAGTGGGAATGGGCCGGGGTTTGGGTGGGTTGGAGGGGATAGAAACGGAAATGGGCCAAAGGGATTCAGCCCACTAAGAAAAAGGACAAAAGAAATTGATTTCTAATTTAAGAAAAGACTAAAAATTCAAAAGAGACAAAATAAATAGCAAATAAATTTAGAAAAATAACCAGGAAAATATAGGAAAATTCCTTGGAACAGAGGAAGCCAAATAACAATGGTTTTGATTTAATTGTAGTTTATATTAATCAAATTAATTTTTAAAATTTCAAAAAGTTCCATATAAACTTTATTAATTCAAATAAAATGGATGAAATTTTCGAGGGGCCTAAACTTCTCCAAAGATTTTTGTAAAGCCAAATTTTAGCGCCTAGGGGGGACTACGCAAGACTAAGATTTGGGCTTTGACCCATTTGGAATGTTACGTACATATCTTTTTTTTTTTTTGCGTGTTTTTAGCCATTACAGTTTGAATATAGTCACAATCTACCACTTTTGTGACAAAATGTTATATACATGCCATTTTTTTGGTGTTTCTTTTTTTGTCATTGCTGTTTTAAATAATCACAGTCTAGTGCTTCTGTGCCATACTGGTTACACTACTTTTTTTATTTATGTATCTCTACTTCTGTTGCATCCAACTCGCATGATACAATGCTAAAACGGTGGTATATAAGATATAGCTCTCTTCCACATTGTATATATATCTATCTATCGTATTTCAACCGAAAGTAACCATGCCACCATAATCACCGAATTAAAGATAGTTTCATGCCAAACTTTCCTCCCTCGCAGAAGACTACGGTGCAGCAGCGTAGCGCCCCCTCTACATAGTTAGTCTAAAGATCAAGATAGTGAACACTTACATATGCACAAGAAAGGAGTAAAAGCTCATAGGGGTTCCCAAAAATGACCAAATTTGTATATATGCCACTTGGAAATTAAGGAAATACCACCCAAATTCATGAAATTAGAACATGCCACTCCAGTTTTCTGATGCACGCGTACCTTGGCTCGTGCCCGGTGGGCTGCGTCCGCGTCATGGTCTATTTGGGCTCCATTCCCCATTCAATGAGCCCGTGAGGCAGGCAACTAGGCAAAGGCAAGCCGCGCCACCACAAGCGCACGGTGCACAACCGGGACTCGTACCAATTCGGCTATTGACTATTCCCATCACCATCTCCTCCGTCGTCGTGTCCGGCGACCAGCGCGTGGTCTCAGGCGAACGCGATCTCTCGCAGCCACAGGTTAGCTCGCCGTAGCTGCGCCCAATCTTCGTGTGGGAGTCTGACAGAGAGTAGTCCAAGTGCTTACCTATGCTGTGTTCATGAGTTACTGAACTAGTTATTACCACTCTGTATTTGTACAAGTGCCGCAGAGATCTGGGAGATGTGTATAGTACTATTTCTTAGAAGCTACCTAATTATCAGTGACGTGATACTCCTTCCTCTCCTTTATCTGTTCGCGTGAAAGATCAGAATCAAGCGAGGGAAAAGAAGAGGAACAGATACAGAACAGCGTGCATCCGTCGTTCCAAGCCTTATGGAGCCATCCCGCTGGCCCAAAAACGAGTGAGTCTCTACTGGTAATGACAGTATAAATCAAATCTGATCGTTAATTTATTAAGAACATAATAGACTTTTTTTGTATTTATAATTTTTTTGTGAAGGTATCCTATACTTTTCCAATTAAAGTTCAAAATATTAATTTTATGTCACGAGCTCTACATGGTTAATTACAATTCTAACATGGGATTCTACTACTCGTAGTATATCGCAAAAAAAAAAGCTTTTGTTTTATTCCTAGTTATAAAGAATTGCTTGTACTTCGTCTACTTTTCATCGATAGAATGATCGAGGCTTTTAGATTTAGCGGGCTCCTCGCAAGTTTGTGCTTGTTCCTTGAATGACATAACCGAGAATGGCGTTCTTGACTATTGATTTATACCTCAAGTAATCCATCACTAGACCAGCACAAAATTTAGAAAGCTAGCTACCATGATTTGTGATTTGTGAAGTGTTGGGGGAGGTCCCCACGCTACCTCGGGTCAACAGGCAAGAGCCGAGGTACAATATATCGGCGAACTCACTCCGGATGAGGTTTGGAGACCAACCTTGCCGAGGTATAACACATCGGTAAACCCACTCTAGACAAGGCCCGGAAACCAATCCCGGACCGAATCCGAAGGCCAACCTCGCCGAGGTACGACAAATCGGCGAACCCACTCAAAGGTGATGGTACCGTTTGGTGAAACGGACAAAAGTAAAAGTACTACCGAGATGAACCAGGTACCAAGAACAATGATATAATTTCGCATGCCTACCCCCTCTTATTATATAAATAGGCTCCATGTAAATGGGGAAAAAAAGAGGTCGTTTGTAACAACCACTGCACATATGCAATAGATGATGGTAGATTGTGGTGTTTGATTCTTGTTGAGGACCCCTTTGCACTCTCAGTCAGTTGATGCGTCCTACCAGGGATGCTACGAGTTTATTGTCCGATCCATCGATGACATGAAGTGATTAACATGCATTAGAATTCAGGTAGCCTATAACTGCAGCTTGGCAATCTTCTTCTGCAGTTCATTTCCGGGCCCCCACGTTCAAATGGTGTCTCAACTGTTAAGAAACCGGGCCCAGGACTCTCCGAGAGTCCTAGCCCAATTGGACTCCTCATCCTCTAATGACTATAAATAGAGGAGGACCTCCTTATTGTAATGCACGTCTTTTGAGAAGCAATAAAACAAACACTGAAGTCTTTTCATATCTCTGTGTTCAATCTATTATTATATTCTTATGTTCTTACATTGTTCTTACGATTCTAAGTTTGTCTACGAAGTAGTCGCTCGGACTGAACTCGCCAGCGACGGTTACTCAACATCAACATCGCTAATATTGCTGACTTCGCTAAGCCGCCTGAAGATATACCATATCACAAACAAATCAGTATGTCTAAATGATCCACTCGTCCGTTCCGTCCTTTGTAACGGACAGCATATCCTGCATTGACAGTGCGCGCGTTATGATTTCTGCTGTGCGATGCAGCTTTGACTTGCAATGGACTCATTTGGGCACGCTACAGTATGGTGGTTATCACCCCGGTAAGCCCATAGTACCTGATTCTTTTTCCCCATGCCATGCGCTGCACAAAAAATATATGTGATGCATGTGGATCAATACGTACCTCAGCCTGAACTTCCTGGTCATGAGCATATGAACATTAGGTGTTTGTACGTGGTAGTAGTATCATAAGTTAACGTCAAGGCCTACAATTCTGTGTGCAGACCTTTGTATCTTATAGGAGTATATGTACGATGATCTTTAATACATGCTTGGCAAACTCCTCTTGTTCATTTGAGAGTAAAGTCTCGAGAGTAAAGCTGCAGGAGCGTCATCTGTTTGCCAGTTTTCACACTGATCGACCTAGCCTATTGCCGTAATTTTGCCTGATGCCATTCACTCGTCTGGCTTTATGCTTTCAGCCGAGAAAGTATCCTGACATTCTGAACGAGAACACAAACAGATCAGTGAAAGCTGCTGCCAGTCTTGTGTTACCGCTTACCATAGCATTCCATTTTCCATTTGCTAATTTTTAATTGTCTAAAATTTTATTATCCATTAGTTACCTACAATTATACAATACTAAGCCTAAAATTACAGTACCAAGTGATGTGCAATTTTAACACAAGTTTAGTGTAGCTTTTAATTCTATTTACTTTTGTATTTGTTTTTTGTATTGGTAGAATTCACCTAGATTTACTTTTTTCTATTTTTAGAATTTTTTTTGTATTTATATGATTCACATACATTTAATTTTGTCTATTTTAGAAAGAGACAATCTGACTCGTAGAAGTTGATCCAACGGTGAGAAAAGATGACTGATAGATAAAAAAAATTCAATCACCTAAAGTATAGACACTCCATTTTCTTTTTTGGAAAATAACATTCTCACCTTGTAGTACAGTAGACTACCATTCAAGAGTTGCACACGGCACGGCAGTGCATATTCACATTCACGTCCTCCCGTTTGAGCGTAATCTTCCTCTAACAAAACTTTTGAGCGTACATACACTCACTGAGCCAAAAAAAAAAAAACAGTATATAGCGGTTGAGTTACGTACACAGGAAACGTGAGCCTACTGCCAACATACAGTATTTTCCTTTGTTAACGAGACGCAAGAAATCCAAAACAATCCATCGAAAGAAAGAAAAAAGTCCATAAAACCAACCATCGGCTTATTGGAGTATCAAACTGCAGGCGAGCACGCGCCAACTCTGCATGCGATGCGAGCGAGTAGTAGCTCAGAGTAGCACGGGAACAAAGTAGGACTTGGCGTCGTCGCTCGCCCACTGCAGGGCGTTCCACCAGTGCTTGTCGCACTCCACCCGCGCCTTGCCCTGCCCGCTCGCCGGCCGCATCGGTATGCTCCTCAACCGCGGGCATCCCCTCGTCTGCACGCGCCGCAGCTCCGGGAACGCGCACTCCGCCCCGCCGTCGCGGACGGCCTCCAGCCTCGGCAACCCCAGAAGCGCCAGCAGCCTCAGCCGCGGGAACGTCACCACCTCCTCGGCCGCGCTGCCCCCGTCCGCGGCGCCGCCCAGCACCCTCGTCAGCCCGTTGCACCCGCTGAGGTTGAGCGCCTCCAGGCAGGGAGGTGCTGCACCCACGTCAGGTGCGTCAGGCTGTGGCACGCGCCGAGGCCACCTCGCGGAGGTTGGACGCCGCGCCGTGGGACCACGCCATGCTGCGCAGCCGCGTGAGGAACCCGAACTTGACAACCTCAAGCCTCGGCGCGTGCGCGTCGACGACGAGCTCCTCGATGTCGGACGAGTAGACCACCAGCTCCCTCAGGCTCTCCTGCACGCCGCCGAACTCCGCCGCGTGCTGCGAGGACAGCAGCGGCAGGGACCGCGCGCTGTCCAGCTTGCGCAGGTGGAGCGACCGGGTGCGCACGCCCGGCGCCAGACTCGCGAGCCTCGCCACGTCGCGGGTGCTGTCCAGCCAGAGGCCCAGCGACGCCACGCGCGCGCCGCTGCTCTCGAGGTCGTCGATGACCGGCGCGACATAGTCGTCCGCGACGGAGACGATGCTCGCGGTGAACACCTCCAGGACCTGCAGCTTCCCGAGCCGCGAGATCAGCCCCGGGGGTATGGTGATCTGGATGTAGTAGTTGTCGCGCAGGTAGAGGTACTTGAGCCGGCTCAGGTTGCTCAGCTCCATCGGCAGCGACAGGATCCGGTTCTTGGATAGGTTGAGGTACTCCAGGTTGACCAAGCAGCAGATCTCCATCGGGAACGCGTCCGTTATGCCGGTGTCCTCAAGGTCAAGGTACGTGAGCTTGGTGAAATGCTGGATCGCCTGGAGCATCCTCCGCGGCAGGGCGCGATTGACCTGGAGCATCAGCGACGCCGGCTGCGCGTCCGAGAGAGCGCCGCCGGCCTTTGCCGGGGCGTCCTCGATGCTATTGTGCATCAGGGACACTCGCCGCGCGTCGCGCCACAGCGCCTCGTCGCGGGGCGGCTCCCTGAGCCCGGCGCCCGCGCGGACCAGCCACTTGCCGGGCGCGAACCGGATCGCCGCGTCGCGGACGACGTCGTGCAGCCTGAAGTGCGTGTCGGACGGGTACATGTTGTACCGGTGGTTGTCGCCCTGCTCCAGCAGGCGCGCGGCCTCCAGGATGGAGATCACCTCGTCGACGTCGGCGAGCTCGGGGAGCAGGCCGAACCCGACCCAGCACTGCACGAGCTCGTCCTTGGAGATGTTGTGATCCTCCGGCCAGAGCGCGCAGGTCAGGAAGCACTCCCTCACCATGTCGCTCTCCAGGTTGTCGGAGCAGAACTTCACCAGAGGGTGCGTGCTCCTGTCCGAGCCGGGCGCAGTGTTCGAGAGCTGCGACTTCTTGAGCGTGTCGAGTGCATTACCCCACTCCTCCGGTGTACGTTTATTTGACATGGCGCGGCCGATGGTGACGAGGGCCAGAGGCAGGCCCTTGCATTCTGCAGCCACCTGTTTAGTGGCAGGACAGGTTATTGGTAATGCAGAAGGATTGAAGAAATCAACTGTTCATTGGTAGTAAGCGTGTGATTTGAACAATTCTGAACCTCTGAAACGTAGATAAGATACATCAACTGAACATAAACTGTCCGTGATGTGATGTCCTAGAAAAAGTTAGTGCAGAAAGATCGAAGAGATCACGTTTGTCATTAAAAATACAGGGTTTATTTCCTCGCAAAATATAAAAACAAGATTGTCTAGGGTTTTTTTTTGCAAGCAATACAATTCAACTCTGGTGGTGTGATCGCCACAGCCAACGGAGAGTATGCCGGCCAAGCACAAGTTCCGACGCTAACCGCTCCGACAGCCTCCCGCGGCGAGTGTGGGTGTCAAACGCTTCCCTCACGGCCGTGGGGTATCAAACCCCCACACTAAACTCGAGTAATCAACTCATCCTCCTCTCACCGTATCGCAGTTACCCGTCACTGCCATTCACTACCTACCACCAATGATCCCATGGCCACCATTGGCCAGCCATCAAAATCTATGGTTGGGTAATACGTGAACCATTGAACGGAAGAAAATCTGATAAGGACGACCTCGCGAGAGGCCCTACTCCATCAGCCTGAGGCCCTGCCGTAGCAAATTCACTTCCGGAACGGAAGAACTCTAATAGGAGCGTGAATCTCGATGTACGACCAAATGGATCAAAGCTTAGAAGGATCTAATATTTCGGGGGAAACCAGCTAGCTAAAAGATATGGAATCTCGAGGTACGATCCAATGGATAAAAAGTAACTAGCATTTTCGGGAGAAATCAGCTAGCTAACAGGTAGCAAATCCCTAATGCATTGTATGATTTGAACAAATCCAGACGTAGACAAGATAGATCAAATGATTACCTGTCTTGCAAGTGTGGAAATTTGAGGGTTACGACGGATGGACTCCTCGCCAGCACCGGCTTGAAATAGGCTCCACGCGTACTCCTCGTTCAAGCACTCCATCTTGATCTTCTTGCGGCAGCCCATGTCGGCGCACACCGCCTCGCTCCTCGACGCCATGACCACCTTCCTCACCAGCCCGGCCACCACGCCGAAGGGCTGAGGGATGCCGACCCTCTCCAGGTCCAGGCGCTCCCACACGCCGTCCAGCAGCAGCAGGAAGCTCTTGTCCGCAGGAAGCTGAGGATGCCGGTGGCCTGCGCCTGCTCGGTGGGTGTTAGAGTTGATCTCGGGCATTTGGCCGTTGCTCTGTTAGAGTTGATCTCGGGCATTTGGCCCAACGGCCAAATGCCCAACCCTATATTGATCTGCATACGATCGGGCGCACGACCAAACTCAAGGTTGGGCCCTCACTGCTGCGCTATAAAAGAAAAGGTGGGGGCGGGCGGCACGGACGGCGAGATTCACCGTCTGCCGCCACAAACCCTACCAGACAAAACCCTAGACCGATCCTAAAGGGTGGCGCGAGAAGTGACGGAAGTCCACCGCGCCTCCACCGACGCGATCGACCCACGCAGCCACGCCTCGCTCGGGACACGACACCGCCGCCAAGCCGCCCTTCTCCACCGACCGTCGCGCCTAGCGCGAGATCTCAGGGCGATCCGCAATGGCCAACTCGTCATCGTCTACATCGGACGGTATCTCTTTCTCTCTCTCGGTTCTCTCAAACCCGAAACAAGAACCCCAAAACAAACAAAAGAAAAGAGATCTAGAGTAGATTTAACAATGGTATCGAGCCATCTAGGCTCGAATCCGGATAGCAAAAGAAAAGCACGGAGAAGATCCAAAGAAAAGGGAACCCGAAACCCTAACCCTAACCTAAAAGTTTCAAAGAAGGACTAGATCTAAAGAGCGGTACTTACCGGCGTGAGGACCATCAGGCGAGCAGCGCTCGCTGGGCTCTCAAATCGGCCGGGCGCGCCAAAGCTCAAGATCGCCGGTCTGGACACGGGTAAAGGCGCCGACACGCGGAAGCCGCTCGGCGGCGCTCCCCCTCGAGGGCACGCCGCGCGGCGAGAGGGCTCGCAGCAGCCAGTTCGTTCCTCTCTCCGTCGCTCTCTCTCGGTAGAGCCTTCGCCTCGGGTTTTTCCGCTCGGAGGCGAAGCGAGAGAAGGGAGAGGAAGAAATGATTTAGGGTTTGAGTGGCGGCCATGTGGGAGTTTTGTTCATCAGCGCCGCGAGCCGTCGGATCAAAATCAAAGGTGAGATTGAGCGGCGGAGCAAGCAGCGTGGATCGTTGGATTTCACCCGTCGGATCACGAATCCGACGGTTGAAAATGCGTCATGAAAACCCTAACAAGTGAAAGTAGCCGCGGCTTACCGCGATGCAGACGCCGTGGGCAAGAATGATAACGGTGAATGCGGTTTTAAGCGATAAAATGACGGTTTTAATCGGTTTTTTCTTGGGTTATGAGCGATGTAATCAGAAATTGATTTAATTTATTTTGAAGTATTTTGAGTGAATTTCAATAGAAAAATTGTATAAAATCTCTGTAAATTTTGCACCAACGTGTTATTATTTCGAGAGATTAAATGTGTAAAATTATAATGCTTCGATAATGAATTATTTTAATAATTACGATTTCATTGCAAAAGTTAATATTGATTAATTCTTTTAATTAAATTGAACCAACGAAAGAATTTAATTTTTAAAATTATTGTAAATTATGATATTGTTATTTTCGACCAAAGTTGATAATAACGATATTATAATTTTAATTGATGTTTTTATATGCATTGTTTCTATTTACGCTGACGGTGATATAGTTTTAATGTATATAGATAAAATTGATTTAATTGTATGTCATATTTTGACCAACGTTGGAAATAAGGCATATAATTTTAATGTTACGTTCTCACTTTATTTGATCTACATTTTGGGAGGATACAACTTGATGAGTTGTATCGAGAAATACCCACTCTCAAAGGAGATAATTATGGAGAGTGGAAGAAAAGATAGACTTAGCGTTTATCTTAGGCGAGGTGGGTGGGTCCTCACTCTGAGACGACCCACGAGCCTACGGCACCAGTAAGGGTCAAAATGAGGATGATCTTGCTTGGCGAAAAAGGCAGAGAGATCATGCTCCTTACGGATGTCTTATGACCTAGAGCATAAGAAATGGACCCTGACCAACAAGAAATGTATGGTTTGTGATAAAGAATACGATTGAGCACGCAATTGTGGGCTCAATCGCACTATGTTTCACCGTCACGAATACCTTGATAAAATAAAGAGTCGGTTCTTGGCTCTTCAAAGACATATGCAACACGGTGATTAAGCGACTTGTGTGTGAGAGGTATTACGGTGGTGGGATAAGAGAACACATATTGAGGATGAGCAACTTGGCATCCAAGCTCAAACCAATGGATTTGGCACTCAAGGATGAGTTCCTTATTCACTTGATTTTTGCTTCATTGCGAGAAAAGTTTGACACTTTTGTTGTCAATTACAATATCTGACCCAGATAAATGGGACTTAGAAAATGCATAGCAATGTGTGTTCAAGAGGAGGAAAGAATTAAAACCTCACATGGTGGATCTATCAACTATGTGAAGGATAACAAGAAAAGAACTTCCACAGTACCTCCTTCTCAAGAAACAAGGGAAAAGCATCATCCATCAACCTCAGCAGAATAAATTTCTTTGTAGACAAAGATCGGTGTCTTCATCTGCAAGAAGACAGGACACTACAAGAAGAAGCATCACGATTACTTAAAGATGATCATGGCAAAGAAAGGTGAGAACATTATTACATTCATAAATGAATGCTTGTATGTACAATATTGAAATCCACTTGGTGGATTGACTCAGAACAACTGTTCATGTTGCTAATTCCTTCTGAGGATTCCGTTCGACGAGGACTACGCAAAAAACGAAAGATGCATTAAAGTCGCAAATGGAGTCAAGCGAGTTGAAGGCATTGGCGATCTTTCATTAGAGTTAGCTAATGGCTCCAATCTTTTACTTAGAGATGTTCTTTTGTTCCCTCTTTCTGAGAGGAATTTGATTAAGCGTTTCCAATTTGGACAAAGATGGTTATGATTGTAATTTTGGAAATGGCAAGTCGAAATATTATTTAATAAAGAATGTGTTGGTCTTGCCATATTACAAAATGAGCTTTATTGTTATCATTGTGTGATGATGTGAATGTCATATGCGATAATGAGAACGTCGGCGTCGAAAAGTGGCTGAATCCTCGTCTCTGAATGTAAATGTAAAACGAAGAGAACTCATAATGAATCGTCGAAATTATGGCCTTGTCGTTTGGGCCATATTTGAGGGGAATAGAAAGACTAGTTAAGAATGAAATTCTTCCTCGATTAGAGTTCTCGACTTAGAACAATGCGAGAGAATGCATTAAAGGAAAATATGTAAAGAAAATAAAGAAAGGCGCAAAAGAAGCACGGGAGTTCTACAAATTGTTCACAGTACATTTGTGGTCCTTTTCTGTGAAAAGTGTGGATGGTTATGACTCGTTCATAACATTCACGATGATTACTCCGTTATGGATATATTTATCCAATCAAAGAAAGAAATGAAGTCTTGGATAAATTCAAGATATTTAAAGTGAAGTTGAAAACCAACATGATTTAAAGATTAAGATAGTTCGATCGATCGTGGGGAGTACTACGGTCGACATACCCCATATGGACAAGTTCTGGACCTTTTGCGAGGTTTTACAGAAAATGGCATAGTAGCCCGATATTCTACAAGGCGAACCTCGGCAAAATGGAGTAGTGAAAGACGCAACTGCAGTACCACGATGGATATGGTGCGAAGCATGATGAGCTACTCCACACTCCCATTGAGTTTATGGATGGAGCGTTAAAACCGCCATTCATATTCTCAATAGAGTGCCTAGTAAGTCGGTGCCCAAAACACCGACGAGTTGTGGACAGGAAGAGTTCCTCATTAAACCACCTACGTGTGTGGGAGTCTGCTTGAGGCTAAAGTATTTAACCCAAACCTTGGGAAGCTAGATCCCAAAGCGATGAAGTTGCCATTTCATTGGCTACCACGAAAAGTCAAAAGGTTTTCGTTTCTCTTGTCCGACACAGATATACAAAGTTTGTAGAAACGAGACCTGTTGTCTTCTTAGAGGATGAAATGATGAGGGGAGCATGGTAGCTCGAGAGATTGATCTTGAAGAGAAGCGGGTATATGTGCCCACTCAGATGATTCAAGAGCCACTCTTCTCACTACTGCCTGTTGTCATTTGCCGCAAGCGGTACAAGATCTTTGTGGTGCCAAGACTGTTATTGTTCCTCCCGTGGCAACATTGAATGAAAATGAGGAACTTGTTCTTGAGGATCCTATAGAACCCATTGCCACAAATGAGGGAACAACAAGACCTCAAGCAGAAGATGTACCAAATGTGGAGGCCAGGAGGTCTCAAAGAGTAAGAAGATCGGCTATCTCGATGATTATCGATTTATCATATGAAGAATTTCAAATGGAGGATGATCCCACCACATTTGAAGAAGCCATGAGAAGTGAAAATTCCTCAAAATGGCTTGAAGCCATGAAAGAGGAAATGAGGTCCATGAAGACTAATAAAGTCCAGGACTTGGAAATTGTTCCTAAAGGAGCCAAAGCAGTGAGGGTGTAAATGGGTCTACAAAACAAAGCTCGACTCCCAAGGAATGTAGAAAGATACAAAGCGCGACTTGTGGCAAAAGGATTTACACAAAGAGAAGGATTGATTACAATGAGACATTTTCTCCGGTCTCATGTAAAGATTCCTTGAGAATCATAATGGCATTAGTAGCACATTATGATTTAGAGTTACATCGGATGGATGTAAAGGCGGCATTTCTTAATGGGGATTTGGAGGAAAATGTTTACATGGCACAACCAAAGGTTTTGTCATGGAAGAAAATGAAAGAATGGGATGCCGCCTAAAGAAATCGATTTATGGGTTAAAGCAAGCTTCAAGGCAGTGGTACTTGAAGTTTGTGATCAATAAGAAAATTTGGTTTTAAAGAGAATGTAGAAGACAAGCGTGTCTATACAAAGTTTAAAGATGGGAAATTTATCTTCCTAATCCTGTATGTGGATGATATCCTACTAGCTAGTAGTGATGTCGATGCTCTCTTTGGAGACGAAGAGATTTTTATCCTCAAACTTTGATATGAAAGATCTTGGTGAAGCTTCGTTTGTTCTAGGGATCGAAATTCAGGGATAGAAACAAAGGGATATTGGGACTATCACAAAGACATATATAGAAAAGTCTTAAAGAAATTTGGGATGCATAAATGTAGTCCTTCACTGCACCTATAGTCAAGGGCGACGGATATGGGGACTTTCAATGCCCGAGAACCGATATGAGATCGATCAAATGAAAGCGGTTCCATATGCTTGGTTGTCGGAAGCTTACGGTATGCTCAAGTGTGCTGCATACGACTTAGCTTTTGTTACTGGGTTACTTGGCGATTCGAGCAATCACAGAATAGAACATTGAAATTGATAAAGAAAGTCTTGCGTTATTTGCAAGGAACAAAAGGCCTCATGATGACATACGAAGATCAGTTACTCCATATAGTGGGGTATCTGATTCGATTTTGCGGAGATGATAGAAAGTCGACATCCGGATATGTCTTCACTCTCATTTGGAGGAGCTATATCGTGGAAAAGCTCAAAGCAAACCGTCACTACATCGTCCACAATGTATGCTAGAGTTTGTAGCATGTTATGAGGCTACGGGCGGTTGAAGCGGCTTAAGAAGTTCATACCGGTTTAAAAGTGGTTGACGACATCAATAGACCACTTAAGTTGTCTCGCGATAATGAACCAAAGAAGAATGTATGCCCACAACAATAAGTCAAGTGGTCTTTGCCAAACACATTGACATAAAGTACTATGTTGTGAAAGATAAAGTTCGAGGATCAAATTATAAGTCTTGAGCATATAAGTACACAAAAAGATGTTAGCGGATCCGCTTACTAAAGGCTTACCACCCAACGTGTTCGAGAGAACATATAGCGGCATGGGTTTAAGGAAAGCCTATGATTCTGGACTAAAAGATGGCCCAAAAGATTAAAGCAACTATTTCAGAACAATGAGGTGTATTGTAGCTGTTGAATCTATCGGCAATTGACCGTGACGATGAGACACGTTCTATGCACCAATTTGTGATGGAATGAGTAAAGTCAAAAGTAATTAAAGATAAAGCCTGATTGAGATCAAGGGGAGAATGTTAGAGTTGATCTCGGGCATTTGGCCCAACGACCAAATGCCCAACCCCATATTGATCTGGCATACGATCGGGCGCCATGACCCAAACTCAAGGCTGTTGGGCCCCTGTCACACTGCGCTATAAAAAGAAAAGGTGGGGGCCGGGGCGGCACGGACGACGAGATTCACCGTCTGCCGCCACAAACCCTACCAGACAAAACCCTAGACCGATCCTAAAGGGTGGCGCAGACAAGTGGCGGAAGTCCACCGCCTCCACCAAGCGATCGACCACCGACGCCCACGCCTCGCTCGGGACACGACACCGCCGCCAAGCTTAGCCCTTCTCCACCGACCGTCGCTGCCCTAGCGCAGATCTCAAGGACGATCCGCAATGGCCAACTCGTCATCGTCTACATCGGACGGTATCTCTTTCTCTCTCTCTCGGTTCTCTCAAACCCGAAACAAGAACCCCAAAACAAACAAAAGAAAAGAGATCTAGAGTAGATTTAACAACCTCAACTGATCTTGTAAAATGTATCATGTCTGAAGCTCATTTCTACATGCATCCTTGAATTTCGCATGTGGATTAATACGTACCTCAACTGATCTTGTAAAATGTATCATGTCTGAAGCCCATTTCTACATGCATCCTTGAATTTCAGTGCCTGTTTCACAAATAATTTCTTATAGTGATCCTCCCGTCTTTGCTTTCTAATGCTATGGTTGCATAGAAAAATTGGAACCTTTTCAGCGTTAGCCCTGCACTGGCCTGTACATGCATATAACAGATTTCCCGTAAAGTACGGTATGTACAGAGGAAAGCAATGTTTCATCGACCATTTTCTGTTCAGGACGGACATGACGTATAGTTTATGTTTATCTCCTTCACAGGAAGGATTACTTCGCTGACGATGGTGAGGCAGCATTGGCGTCTCTGGAAGGATGATCACGATAGAGAAGAACAGTTAGCACAGCCCGGCAGCCTGAACTTCCCTGGTCATGAGCATATGAACATTAGGTGTTTGTACGTGGTAGTAGTATCATAAGTTAACGTCAAGGCCTACAATTCTGTGTGCAGACCTTTGTATCTTATAGGAGTATATGTACGATGATCTTTAATACATGCTTGGCAAACTCCTCTTGTTCATTTGAGAGTAAAGTCTCGAGAGTAAAGCTGCAGGAGCGTCATCTGTTTGCCAGTTTTCACACTGATCGACCTAGCCTATTGCCGTAATTTTGCCTGATGCCATTCGTTCGTCTGGCTTTATGCTTTCAGCCGAGAAAGTATCCTGACATTCTGAACGAGAACACAAACAGATCAGTGAAAGGTGCTGCCAGTCTTGTGTTACCGCTTACCATAGCATTCCATTTTCCATTTGCTAATTTTTAATTGTCTAAAATTTTATTATCCATTAGTTACCTACAATTACACAATACTAAATCTAAAATTACAGTACCAAGTGATGTGCAATTTTAACACAAGTTTAATATAGCTTTTAATTCTATTTACTTTTGTATTTGTTTTTTGTATTGGTAGAATTCACCTAGATTTACTTTTTTCTATTTTTAGAATTTTTTTTTGTATTTATATGATTCATATACATTTAATTTTGTCTATTTTAGAAAGAGACAATCTGACTCGTAGAAGTTGATCCAACGGTGAGAAAAGATGACTGATAGATAAAAAAATTTCAATCACCTAAAGTATAGACACTCCATTTTCTTTTTTGGAAAATAACATTCTCACCTTGTAGTACAGTAGACTACCATTCAAGAGTTGCACACGGCACGGCAGTGCATATTCACATTCACGTCCTCCCGTTTGAGCGTAATCTTCCTCTAACAAAACTTTTGTGCGTACATACACTCACTGAGCCAAAAAAAAAAAACAGTATATAGCGGTTGAGTTACGTACACAGGAAACGTGAGCCTACTGCCAACATACAGTATTTTCCTTTGTTAACGAGACGCAAGAAATCCAAAACAATCCATCGAAAGAAAGAAAAAAGTCCATAAAACCAACCATCGGCTTATTGGAGTATCAAACTGCAGGCGAGCACGCGCCAAAACTGCAACTCTGCATGCGATGCGAGCGAGTAGTAGCTCAGAGTAGCACGGGAACAAAGTAGGACTTGGCGTCGTCGCTCGCCCACTGCAGGGCGTTCCACCAGTGCTTGTCGCACTCCACCCGCGCCTTGCCCTGCCCGCTCGCCGGCCGCATCGGTATGCTCCTCAACCGCGGGCATCCCCTCGTCTGCACGCGCCGCAGCTCCGGGAACGCGCACTCCGCCCCGCCGTCGCGGACGGCCTCCAGCCTCGGCAACCCCAGAAGCGCCAGCAGCCTCAGCCGCGGGAACGTCACCACCTCCTCGGCCGCGCTGCCCCCGTCCGCGGCGCCGCCCAGCACCCTCGTCAGCCCGTTGCACCCGCTGAGGTTGAGCGCCTCCAGGCAGGGGAGGTGCTGCACCCACGTCAGGTGCGTCAGGCTGTGGCACGCGCCGAGGGCCACCTCGCGGAGGTTGGACGCCGCGCCGTGGGACCACGCCATGCTGCGCAGCCGCGTGAGGAACCCGAACTTGACAACCTCAAGCCTCGGCGCGTGCGCGTCGACGACGAGCTCCTCGATGTCGGACGAGTAGACCACCAGCTCCCTCAGGCTCTCCTGCACGCCGCCGAACTCCGCCGCGTGCTGCGAGGACAGCAGCGGCAGGGACCGCGCGCTGTCCAGCTTGCGCAGGTGGAGCGACCGGGTGCGCACGCCCGGCGCCAGACTCGCGAGCCTCGCCACGTCGCGGGTGCTGTCCAGCCAGAGGCCCAGCGACGCCACGCGCGCGCCGCTGCTCTCGAGGTCGTCGATGACCGGCGCGACATAGTCGTCCGCGACGGAGACGATGCTCGCGGTGAACACCTCCAGGACCTGCAGCTTCCCGAGCCGCGAGATCAGCCCCGGGGGTATGGTGATCTGGATGTAGTAGTTGTCGCGCAGGTAGAGGTACTTGAGCCGGCTCAGGTTGCTCAGCTCCATCGGCAGCGACAGGATCCGGTTCTTGGATAGGTTGAGGTACTCCAGGTTGACCAAGCAGCAGATCTCCATCGGGAACGCGTCCGTTATGCCGGTGTCCTCAAGGTCAAGGTACGTGAGCTTGGTGAAATGCTGGATCGCCTGGAGCATCCTCCGCGGCAGGGCGCGATTGACCTGGAGCATCAGCGACGCCGGCTGCGCGTCCGAGAGAGCGCCGCCGGCCTTTGCCGGGGCGTCCTCGATGCTATTGTGCATCAGGGACACTCGCCGCGCGTCGCGCCACAGCGCCTCGTCGCGGGCGGCTCCTGAGCCCGGCGCCCGCGCGGACCAGCCACTTGCCGGGCGCGAACCGGATCGCCGCGTCGCGGACGACGTCGTGCAGCCTGAAGTGCGTGTCGGACGGGTACATGTTGTACCGGTGGTTGTCGCCCTGCTCCAGCAGGCGCGCGGCCTCCAGGATGGAGATCACCTCGTCGACGTCGGCGAGCTCGGGGAGCAGGCCGAACCCGACCCAGCACTGCACGAGCTCGTCCTTGGAGATGTTGTGATCCTCCGGCCAGAGCGCGCAGGTCAGGAAGCACTCCCTCACCATGTCGCTCTCCAGGTTGTCGGAGCAGAACTTCACCAGAGGGTGCGTGCTCCTGTCCGAGCCGGGCGCAGTGTTCGAGAGCTGCGACTTCTTGAGCGTGTCGAGTGCATTACCCCACTCCTCCGGTGTACGTTTATTTGACATGGCGCGGCCGATGGTGACGAGGGCCAGAGGCAGGCCCTTGCATTCTGCAGCCACCTGTTTAGTGGCAGGACAGGTTATTGGTAATGCAGAAGGATTGAAGAAATCAACTGTTCATTGGTAGTAAGCGTGTGATTTGAACAATTCTGAACCTCTGAAACGTAGATAAGATACATCAACTGAACATAAACTGTCCGTGATGTGATGTTCTAGAAAAAGTTAGTGCAGAAAGATCGAAGAGATCACGTTTGTCATTAAAAATACAGGGTTTATTTCCTCGCAAAATATAAAAACAAGATTGTCTAGGGTTTTTTTTTTTGCAAGCAATACAATTCAACTCTGGTGGTGTGATCGCCACAGCCAACGGAGAGTATGCCGGCCAAGCACAAGTTCCGACGCTAACCGCTCCGACAGCCTCCCGCGGCGAGTGTGGGTGTCAAACGCTTCCCTCACGGCCGTGGGGTATCAAATGCCTCCCACCACCCCCACACTAAACTCGAGTAATCAACTCATCCTCCTCTCACCGTATCGCAGTTACCCGTCACTGCCATTCACTACCTACCACCAATGATCCCATGGCCACCATTGGCCAGCCATCAAAATCTATGGTTGGGTAATACGTGAACCATTGAACGGAAGAAAATCTGATAAGGACGACCTCGCGAGAGGCCCTACTCCATCAGCCTGAGGCCCTGCCGTAGCAAATTCACTTCCGGAACGGAAGAACTCTAATAGGAGCGTGAATCTCGATGTACGACCAAATGGATCAAAGCTTAGAAGGATCTAATATTTCGGGGGAAACCAGCTAGCTAAAAGATATGGAATCTCGAGGTACGATCCAATGGATAAAAAGTAACTAGCATTTTCGGGAGAAATCAGCTAGCTAACAGGTAGCAAATCCCTAATGCATTGTATGATTTGAACAAATCCAGACGTAGACAAGATAGATCAAATGATTACCTGTCTTGCAAGTGTGGAAATTTGAGGGTTACGACGGATGGACTCCTCGCCAGCACCGGCTTGAAATAGGCTCCACGCGTACTCCTCGTTCAAGCACTCCATCTTGATCTTCTTGCGGCAGCCCATGTCGGCGCACACCGCCTCGCTCCTCGACGCCATGACCACCTTCCTCACCAGCCCGGCCACCACGCCGAAGGGCTGAGGGATGCCGACCCTCTCCAGGTCCAGGCGCTCCCATACGCCGTCCAGCAGCAGCAGGAAGCTCTTGTCCCGCAGGAAGCTGAGGATGCCGGTGGCCTGCGCCTGCTCGGTGGGCGCGTCCCGCAGGCCGAGCACGGCCACGACCTCCCTCTGGAGCTTGGCGACCGTGCAGTCCCTGGAGGCCGCCACGAGCAGGACGTGGTCGAAGAAGGGCGCGACGCGGTAGCAGACGTCGCGCACCTGCTTCAGCACCGTGGTCTTGCCCACACCGCCGGCGCCCCAGACGCCGAGCGCGGCGTCGCAGTCACCGAGGAAGCGGAGCGCCTCGTTGATGTAGGCCCTGGTGGACGCCGTCTCGGGCGGGAGCTCCAGCTCCTCGGGCTGGCGGATAAGGGGCGGCGGCGCCTGCGGCGTGGCCAGCGCGGTCTCGAGCAGCGCGGCGCCCTGCTCCTGGAGCGCGCGCACGGCCCTGAGCTGCTGCTCGGCCAGCCCGGCGATGTGGCCGGTGGAGAGGAAGTACTGCACGAGGCGGAGCACGTAAAGCTGGCCGCCGCCGTGGCGCGCCTTGATGGACGCGACCTCGTCCTGCGCCTCCTGCACGCGGCGCAGCCACGCGCGGAGCTGCTCTGACTCCGGCGCCTCGTCCAGCTGCTTGAGCACGTCGGCCCGCAGCTGCAGCAGGGCCTCCACGGCGTCGGCGAGCTCCTTGACGCGCTTGTCGGAGTTGGCCAGCGGCTGCCACCACTTGCCGAAGAAGAGCACGAGGAGCGCCCCACCGAGGGCGAGCGATGCGAGCACGGCCGCGAGCTGCATCTCCATCGGTTTCGCTGCCAGCCAAGATCAATCGGTGGCGCGCCTCGATCTTCTCCGGTACGTACAGCGACGCGGAGGCGGGGCTACCAAAGGAGGGGGGAACCGAAGAAGCGCAAGGCTGTGGTGGGCAATGGCGTGCGTGAAGTGGGACGCGATGGAGGCGGGTTTAAGTGGAGTGGGGGGTGAGTTGTTGGCTTGTTGCCATGGTGAGGCGGGGGAGTTAATGGCGCAATCAAGGCGTGAGCGAAATTGGTTGGACGCTTGCTGGGCGCGTGACCTGTGGGAGTCACGAAAAGCGACGCTGGAGCCGGAGGAGAAGAGCTTAGCTGCTCAGGGATCAACGCTGGCCGGGTGGCCACGCAGTCATGGAGTAGTGGGCGCGTGCTCGCGTGAGAACCGGTCAGATGGTTTTCAAGTCCAAGATTCAGCTGCATGTAAGTTTAAGTACCTTTGAATAAGGGGGTGCAGAGAAGAGAAGAGGAGCAGTCGCACATCACAAGTGTTGTGTGTGTTTGATTTCTTCTTCCTTGTGTGTGTGTGTGTGTTTTCAGAGAAATGCCAAGAGAGAAAGAGTCACGAGTGAGTTTTCTCCTTGGCTTATTCCAATAAAGTGATCAATCACTTGTAAGTTTAGTTGAAAGATAGCCGAAATACAACTAGTTCGAGTATTCGGGTTGATCCCACGTGAGGGCCGTCGGATCATCCCATCAAATTTTTTTCGTACGGTACAGATTTCGAGGTCGACACATGCATGTTCAAGAATCTCCTAGCAGCCGTGCGTTCGTATCCACAGCCACTCCAATGATATATACCACCACCGTCGGAATCCGCAATCCCGTCTCATCGGTCATCCAGCTAGCTCAGCCCGCCCGAACTTCTCGCGGATGCAAGGCGTCATCAGGAGTAGAGGTGGGAGTCGGGCCGTGCTTTTTTGGGTCAGCCCAAAGCCCGACCGCCCAAAGACGGCGGGCAAGCGCGCCCGGCCCGACACGTGGCGGGCGGGCCGGCCCGGCCGAATGGTGGGCGTGCCGGGCCGAGCAAACCGTGCTGCGTGCTGTCGGCGCGCGGCACGACGGCAAACTTGCGGTGCTCGGGCCGGCCGCAGACGCAACGCGCCTGGCACGGCCGGGCCCGGCCGGCACGCCTGCCAGTAGGCGCCTCCGTGCCTCGCGCCTGCTCGCCCCCGCCGCGCCTGCTTCGCCGCCCGCTCCTTGCCTGTTGTGCCCGCCTCGCGCCTCGCCCCTCTTACCGCTCCGGCGCTGCGGCGGCGCTCCTCGGCCCCAGCATTACCGCTCCGTCTGCAAGTGCGGCAAGGAAGGGATGGAGCCGAGGCGACAGGGAGAGCCGGGAGGCGACGGGAGAGCCGGATGGAGCCGGAGGCGACGGGGAAGGGGGGCGACGGAGACGAGGCGAGGGCCGTGGAAAAGCGGCGAGGGGGACGGGGTGGATGCGACGGGGTGGAGGCGGCGAGACGAGGCGATGGCGGAGCCGTGCGAGCGGCGAGGCGAGAGGCGAACCGTGGCGAATGGAGACGGAGAGTCGGAGACGAGGATCACAAGGCGGTCTTGGCGGTGCGGCTGGGAAAAGAGAGGGGCGAGGGAGACGAGGCGCGAGGCGAGGAGACGAGGCGCGCTGGCGGCTGATCTGAGAGGAGACGAGGCGAGGAGAGAGAGAGAGAGGCAGGCGGGGGAAAAAGAGGGTGGGGGCAGGGAGCGGGGAGAGAGAGAGAGTCACTGGGCGGGGGGAAAAGAGGTGGGGGGGGGGAGCGGGGGAGAGAGAGAGAGAGTCACGGGCGGTCGGTGCGGTGCGGGGGGAAAAAAGAGGGTGGGCCCGGGGGGAGCGGGGGAGAGAGAGAGAGAGAGAAACGGGAAAAAAAAGAGGCCCGGGGAGAGCGGGGAGAGAGAGAGAGAGAATGAGAATCGCAGACCGTGAGAGGAATCCGCGGGTGACCGTTGAGCTAAAGTTTTACTTTCACAAATCGAAGAAAATTTCTCTGTAATAAGCACAGAGAAGCAACGGCTCCGCGCGATCGTGCTTATAAAACGAAGCACCTGATCAGCTGATTTCTTCATCCACTCACAGCTCACCTGATCACGTTATTTCTTCATCCACTCACAGCTCACTTGATCACGTTATTTCTTCATCATCCCATCTACTCTCCTTATTTCTTCAACATCCATCTACTCTCCTCATTTATTCACCATCTATTCACCCATTATGCTGCCAAGGAGCCGGAGCACCAAGGAGTTCCCGAGCGGTATGCTACCGAGGAGTCGTAGCACGAAAAGGACAGCAGGGCGACTTAGTGTAAGCTCTCGCCGCCGCTCCCCTAGTCCTCCTCCGGCTCCGACTCCCGTTGATGCTCGCCAGTTCTCACCAAGCATGGGAGACTACGGCATGGATGACCGTCATATGGACGGTACGGAGGGCTACGAGGAGTACCAGGGCAATCCGGAGCCAATGGGGCCTCCAGAGTCCTCTCCCGCGTCCATGGACGTCAACATTGGCGGGTCTGGACGAAGGGCGAATTGTTGGAAGCACATGACCTGGAGCCAGGAAATCCAAGACGGCCAAACGGTAGATATCGCAACCTGTAATTATTGCCAAGCTAAATTATCTGCTCGTGCAGCTGCAGGGACAGGGCACTTGAACCGGCACTACAAAGCATGCTTGCGTAAGATCGGAGCGCAGAGCCGAGGGGGAGGAGTACAAACGCAACTAAACTTGAGGCGTATGGCTCTGTAAGTACTTGGGTATACAACCCGCTTTCTGCTCGTGGGGAAATTGCTAGATATATTGTTGCAGAAGATCAACCGATTAGGATGGGTGAAAGTCGCGCGTTCGAAAAAATGATCCAACGCGGCTTTTGCCCACAGTACCAACATGTTAGTAGGAGAACCACTACATCTGATATTTTACGGATGTATCGTAAGGAACTAGTAGAGCTAAAAGAACTATTCCTACAAGTTCAGTTTTCTTTTGCTATAACTTGAGACATTTGGACATCATCACACCAGAGAAGTGCCTACCTTAGTGTTGTAGCCCATTATTTAGACGACAATTATAAACTAAACAAGAGAGTCATAGGGTTTAAGCTAATTAACGAATCACACACGGGAGAGGCCATTGCCGAGCGTATACTACACGTACTTGATGATTTTAAGATAGACAATAAGATTGCTTCTATAACTCTTGATAACGCATCAGCCAACACGACTGCTATGAACATCCTCACCCCAAGCTTGCAGACGTATATTGGTGGTTATGTTCTCCACCAGAGATGCGTATGTCATATCTTGAACCTTGTTGTTCAAGATGGTATGCAAGCGATTGGCGGATTTTTGAACAATGTACGCGACGCAAGCTTCAACTACCTCACAAATTCCCAACAAGTGACAACTAGGTTCATGGAGCTACGCGCGCCAATGGGAAGGAACCAAGAAAATTCGGTCTTGACATGAAGGTGAGGTGGAACTCGACCTATATCATGTTAAAGAAGTTACAAGGATACGAACATATCATATCCGTTTTTGTTAACGCTAACTCTCAAGACAATGAACTAGTAGTTACTAATTCATTAGCGATTGCTAGTCATTTTCGAGAGTTTTTAAAACCTTTTTATAAAGCAACAAAGATATTATCTGGTGTTTATTACCCTACCTCTCCCTTAGTTATAGAATATATTTGGTTAATTGCGGATAAGATTGCCAAATCTAGGAAGGATCCGCTTTTAGGTCATCTTTGTCGCACTAATGCGGGAAAAATTTATTAAATATTTTGGTTCTATTTCACACGTGTATTGCTTTGCTATCATTTTCGATCCTACGAAAAAAGTTGCGGGTTTGCGGCTCGATGCGGAGGAATAGGTGAATGCCTCGGTCTTGATTACTCGGAAGCTTTCGCACATGTCAAAGATGAGCTTTTTCGTGTTTCCGTATGTATCATGACAAATTTAGCGGCGCCATGAGATCGGATGCCTCACAAAGGTAGCGACAAGGAAAGAAAAGCTTGACATCCGACTTGTGGAAGAAGCTAAAGGGCAAGTCCAGTTCTTCGTCCTCTCAATCTCGAGCTGACTCCGTGTGGAATCTGTCTCGAGCTAAACCACTACCCGAGCATGATTTTGCAAACATCGATCCCGATCTTTCCGGTGAAAAGATAGACTTGCTCGAGTGGTGGAAGAACAACAAGCGGACATTTCTGTCTTCATCACATTTTGCACGGATGTTCTCTGGTGCCGTGTCCACTGTCTCTTCGAAGCAACGTTCAAAGATGGCAGGAGAATAATTGAAGAAAGAAGATCATCCTCACGCCTAAGATGGTGGAGGCAATCACATGCAAAGGACTGGAATTGGCTAAAGAGCATCAACAAGATCAACTAGAGGATCTTGAGATCGCCGAGCGTATCTTGACCTCGAACGCATGAACGATCTGGACATTGATGAGTAGTTAGTATGTACACATGTTGTTCTTGTACTCTTTTCCTTACTCGGGAACCCCACTGGGCGTAAGGTTTTAACGAGGCAAGAACATTGTATCTCAAAATATCAATAAAAATTCAATTTTCCTCGAAATATTTACGTGCCCATGTTTTTACCAATTAATTCAATTTTAACTAGATTTTTATTAGGCGGCACGAGAGTAATGAAGATGGTTGTCGCCACCATCATCGCCACCTCCGTAGTATATAGTAATTTTGGTTTGGGCTTGAGCGTACAGCACGACCCCAAAGACGATGGGCTTTGGGCCGTGCACGGCTCGGCGGGGCGAAGTGGGCGGCACGCAAGCACGCGCGACGGCACGCAAGTAGAGTGACGCCGAGCCGAGCAAGCGACGACGCGCGGCGGCCACGGTGGGCTCGGTAGCAAGACGGCACGCGCCCAACTCCCACCTCTAATCGGGAGGATCAGGCGCGCGCACTACCCGGCTAAACTCCACCACCACGCCGCGTACACCTGCCCAGCGACACGCGTGTGGAGAAAGCCTTTGCTACGGCAGCGAGCGGTGCGGCACCGCTACGGGCGACAGGGCCGTGGCGGTGAGGTGAGGGGCGGGAGCGCGTGGCCGCGGCCTGGGGACAGGAGACGGGGAGCATGCGCCTGCGCCGGCGCCGCGGCCGGACGCTGTGGCCGCGTCATCGTGTGGCGCGAAAAGAGAGAGCGTGGCCGGCGTGCCCATAGTCGGGACAAGCATCGGGTCTAGCATGCCCGATCTTCTCAACGTAAAATCTCTCAATAACTTGTGTATCCTAATAATCGCTAGCTGATCCCCGCACTAATGCACTGACTTGCAGTTCGTTGCAAAATTCGCCTAAACACACACTTGATTGGATGCTCGCCGACCGAAAAGTAAAGATCGTCGAACCCTCAATTCCTAACGAAAAAGGCAAGAGCGATCCCTGGTTCTGAACGCCTAATTCTTGTTTTTTTTTACTATGAGTGCAACAGGAGAAACAAGCATATGCTATTCAAAAATAATAGATTAAATACGGTCCAAGAGATACAAGGGGGTCACGGTGGTATTTATGGTGTCCCCCCTAACTCACACACCAAGGCCTAGGGTCGGCACCTAATTGATTCAGCCAAAAAATTCCGAATTCAACTTCTAATCTAAACATAGTGTTATAATTTACTATTTATGGTATATACTATTCACACCAAGTACTGTTCACACATTGAGCCTCCACGCGATTTGATTTCTTTCTCTAAGTCTTGGGCCATTTGGACCTTCCCCTTTAGCGCTGTATAGCGATATCTAGTCGTAGACTCCGACTGGCGTTCTCTGCCCTGCATGACTACAATCTTCGACCAAGAACTGGTCGTGACAACGAACCTGGTCGTGGATCTAGTCGCGACAATGGATCTAGTCGTGGACCTGCCTTGATCTTCCATGGTTCTCCTCCATTGCTTTAGCACCGACCTCCCTCTCTCGGTTCCAAAGGCTTCACAATGTTCAAACCTGGGAATACACAATGTATTTGTATGAGGTAGTATCCCCTTCGTATCAAAGTCAATATAAATTTCTTTAAGAAACCAAAACACATGTTGATTTATAAGCTTAGCTCTTGCTCTAGTTATTGGACCCTTTGGTACTTTATGAACAGCCCCATGCACACTTGGAGTGGAAGATGTAGTAATCGTAGGGATGTCCTCGTCATCCTCCTTCTCTTGAAAAGGAGTCATCATCGACTCTGTATCGTCTTGCCCAAAGAATTATGACAAATTAGCAACATTAAAAGTAGCACTGACCGCAAGTCATCGTCTGAAAGCTCAATTTTATATGCATTATCGTTGATCTTAGCAAGCACTTTAAAAGTAACATTACCACGTGGCATCAACTTGGATTTACGCCTCTTCGGAAAGAGTTCTTTGCGAAGATGAACCAAAACTAAATCACCTGGTTCAAACAACATTTTCTTTCTACTTTTGTTAGCGTTGGAAGCATAAAAACACACCTTCGCTGGAAGCCTCCATATTAGCACACTCTTGTAATAGAAGTGGTAAAAAATCAAGTGACGTGATCGGTTTGAAGCTATACATCACCTCAAATGGGCACAATTGAGTAGTAGAATGCACCGTCCGATTATATGCAAATTCAACATGGGGTAAACAAACTTCCCACTCTTTTAAGTTTTTCTTGATCATTGTCCGCAGTAACATTGAGAGTGTACGGTTCACCATCTCCGTTTGTCCATCAGTTTGTGGGTGACAAGTTATCGAAAAGAGCAACTTTGTCCCAAACTTAACCTATAAAGT
The DNA here is from genome assembly GCA_036346395.1 of Hsuehochloa calcarea. NCBI lineage: Eukaryota > Viridiplantae > Streptophyta > Magnoliopsida > Poales > Poaceae > Hsuehochloa > Hsuehochloa calcarea. The sequence continues at coordinate 39,585,418 of CM070597.1, forward strand.
CTTTCAAAAGTAGCTCATGAACTTCACATCACGATCTGAAATAATGGTTCAATGCACGCTATGCAATCTTACAATTTTCCTAAAAACAAGTCAGCTACAAACGACGCGTCGTCGCTCTTATGACAAGAAATAAAGTGTGTTATCTTAAAAGACCTATCCACAATTACAAAAACAGAATCCCGCCTCTTAGTGTAGGCAAACATAAAATAAAATATATGCTAATATCTTCCCAAGGAGCACTAGGAACTTGAAGTGGAGTATACAAACCATGTGGATTGAGTTTAGACTTAGCTTTATGGCATGTAACACAGCGCTGAACAAACCTCTCAACATCTCGTCTCATCTTTAGCCAATATAAATGATCGGCCAACATTAACATAGTCTTTTCCGCCTAAAATGGACCCATCAAACCACCTGCATGTGTTTCTTGCAAAAAAACAAACGAATGGACGATTTTGGAACACACAACTTAATAGCATGAAAAAGGAACCCATCATCTATGTGAAAACTTATTCCAACCTTTTCCATCTGTGCATTTGGAGTGAGGAATCAAAAAATCATGATCAGCTGCATACAAATCATGCAAACTTTCTAATATAGGAACTTGGATGCTTACTTGAGTCAATAGCACGTTTTTCCTAGATAAAGCATCAACAACCATGTTGTCCTTTCCCTTTTTATATTTTACAATGTATGAAAAAAGATTCAATGAACTCTACTCATTTGTCATGTCTACAGTTCAGGTTTGCTTGACCCTTTAAATACTTCAACGCCTCATGATCAGAATAAATGATAAACTCTTTAGACCATAAATAGTATTGACAAGTTTCTAAAGTATGTACTAACGCATAAAGTTCTTTATCATAGACCAGATAATTCAATTGAGCACCATTCAGTTTCTCGTTAAAATAAGCTACCGGTCTACCTTCTTGCATTAAAACACAGCCAATACCAAGTCCACTAGTATCACACTCAATTTCAAAAAATTTAGTGAAATCAGGTAAAACAAGCAACAGTGCTTCAATCAAGCGTTTCTTAAGTTCAGCAAAAGAATTGTCTTGCGCCCCCTACAAATTCAACACCCTTTTTAGTAAGTTCATTCAATGGGACAACAACAGTGCTAAAATCGTGTGAGACCTTGAACGCTTCTAATCTGACTTAAGTTCATAGGAGTTGGCCAATTTTTAATCGCTTTATTTTTAGATTCATCTACTTCAACTCCTTGCGCAGAAACAACATAGCCCAAAAAGATGACACGATCTTTGCAAAATGTGCACTTCTCTAAGTTTTATTTCTTGTTTGCATTAAGTCACATTTATCTTTGTGTGTGTATTCATACACTTCGCTTAAACCTTCTGGATCAGCACCTAAGCAACATTTTCTAGCTTGAATTATCACTTAGCTTAACATCCTAGAATTACAGAATTGAGTAGGTATACACTTACTCTACCAAGCCCCAATAAACTCATGTGCCATGCATAGCTTCGCTCTTGACACGAGCTCACACATCACCTTGTGTTTCATGCTACCTTGAAGTATAAGTATTGTTGATCTTAATTCTTTTCGGAACGGTAAAGAAACTGCACTTTGTTCAGAATTGTGAGTTGAGTGATCCCCACAGATATCCACCTATATTTTGTTATGTGCATCACTAACCACGGCAGGATATGAAGCAGAGGTGGAGGATCCTACTGCATCAGTCCCGCAGTACCAGTTTGATGCATAGTGAGATGCTGAGTTGCAACGAGAGTTCAGGAAGAACCTGGATGATGTGGCGCAAATATTGGCAACGACATGCAGAGCGAGGAGTTGTGAGTTGCTAATGAGATCAATACCTTGGGCCAAGGTATTGCTGAACTCAAGGAGATGCTTGGGGGCAACCAAAGACATGTTGGACGTGTAGGCCCATTCATATGGGGTCGCCCGACCTTCTCGACGTAGGATCGAATACTCATGTAGAATTAATGAATCGTAATGATCCCCTGTTGCCAATGCAAAAGTTAGCGCTCTTTAATTCGCCAAATCATGCATGTTGATTTCACCGACCACCAAGTGAAATCATCGTGCTTCCAATTCCCAACGGAAAGGTTGCACGATCTTACTTGAACTCCCAATTCTCCTTCTAGTTGGCTCGGCCAAAAAGGAAGAACAAGAGCAAAACTTTACAATCTATTATTTCTGGTAATAATGATCTAAGGAATACAAAGCAGGGGGCAATGGTACTTATGGCGCCCCTCCACGACTCACGCACGACCTAGGGCCAGCTGCACATACCGAAGCAAACTCTAATTCAGAATTACTGTTCACGCCACGCACTGTTCACATCGAGTACTGTTCACGTCTTGGGCCTCCATGCGGTTTGGGCTTGTTTCTATAAGTCTTGGGCTGCTTGGACCTTCCCCTTTCGCGCCGCATGGTGGCATCTGGTCGTAGACTCCAACCGACGTTCCCTGCCCTGTACGACTACAACCTTTGGCCAAGATCTAGTCGTGACCTGGTCATGACAATGGACCTGGTCGTGATAACAGATCTGGTCGTGGACCTGGTCATGACAACAGACCTGGTCGTGATAACTTAAAGTGGCTTCCCTTAATCTTCTATGGTTCTCCTCCATTACTTTGGCTCCGGCCTCCATCTCCTCCCTCTCAGTTCCAAAGTCTTCACTATGTTCAAACCTGGGAATGCACAAAGTAGTGACATGAGGTAGTATTCTATTCTCATGAATAACATCATTAGGAATAGATAAAAACGAGTTCACCTCAATGTTATGCTTCTTTGCAAAAGTTTCCACCATTTTGGTAAGTTCATGTTGTTTTGAAGTACATCAAAGATTAAACGCTACATATAGAACAATGCTAAGGATGTCCTCATCATCCTCCCATTCTTCACGAAAAGCCGTGCTCAGCTTTCGATAGCCTAAAAATATGCTAAACAAAGAATACAACACATATGCATGGTATATATATTTGTCATCCACACTCCTTCCGTTTAGTACATTATGATTTCTTAAAAGTGTACTAAACAAAGAGAACAACATATATGCGTGATATATGTATGAATCAAGGAATGAACACAAAGATTGCTTAAGAAAAAAATGAAATACACGATATGAAAATCTGGACAGGCACTGTAGCAACCAAAAATGTTCTCTTCCTCTCTTTTCTTTGTCAAAATTCACGATTTAGCTTTTTTTAGCGTCGAGTTGTGGCTTTTATCTTTGTGGCTGCCTCTTTTCTCTCTTCTTATGCATCTCGGTCGAAATAGGGTTTGCCTCAAGTCACAAATAAGAGGAAGTGTATAATCTCAAGAGCAGCCCTAAGAGCACAATTCAACAGCTAGTCTCCAAGGAGAAAGGATATACGTGAAGCTCGAATTTAACCAAAAATATCGGCTACTGGGGTGCAAGTTGAAAACCCTAAATAATCCGATACTTAACTTCAGAAATTGGAATATATTAGATTCGGATAGAAACTCTTGGAGTCGGTTCGGACTCTTTCCTTACCAATAGAATTCAAAAAGGAAACATGTGGATCAATTTCGAACAGTGAGGATTCTTATCCAACTCCACAAGATTGAGATCAATTTGGTTCTTTCTCAATTGGTGGCCAGGGTTCCCAACCGGTCAACCCGAGAGAGGGGGCTAGGGTTTCCAACCTTCGGGCCGAAACTTGAACCAAGATTGAAGATGATTTTTTGTATGGATTACGAGGACGCAAAGATAAAGCTACGCAAAGGAACACGATGATCAGCATGTAAACAAAAATTCTAATGGACTAAAACCTAATGAAACTCACACGAAATAACATATTGAACTACGGTTTTGGTAGATTATAGTAATGGCATTGTAATATGTAACAAGATGGATATAGTTGTTATCTCATGTCCTGATGTCCATCTTGAGAGGTGTGTTGGAGATATTAAAGTTTAGGTAAAAATTCAAATTATATGTGAGTCAGATTTAAATCATTTACAAGTTGTGTTAAAGTCGAACTGTAATATTTGATACTATAAATAAAGGATTCGAGAATCTCTATTATCAAAAATTCTACAGCGATCAACGGTGGTAAAATAATAAACAAAAACGCTACAGGTAGTAAATTAACTGGGTGGATGCGGCATCTGAGATGAAATGCAGAAACCGCTGGAATTAATTATCCTCTTCGGCTCTTTCACAGTTCCACGTACAACTAGAAGGACTCCTCCCAATGAAAGATGTCGTTGAGTAAGTGATAATGGCCCAGCTACCCCTCGACACTGAATTGCCACAGTACTGACAACATATTTGACCCTCGTGTAAAGTTGTACCACAACATCTATAATAATTTATATCATTTGTTATTAAAAAATAGATACATCAATATTTAAGTAATGTAGAGAAAAGATAGTAAGAAAGAAAGTGAGTTTATTTCTAAATGAAAAAACTAACAAGTTATTGATATCAAAACACAATAAACAACAAAATAGCTATTAGAAACTTATTTGTTACATAAAAATTTGTATTGTAGGTAACAATTAAAATCTTAGATACAAACTTAAGAAATAATTTATTAAAGAACTTATTTTTTTATTTAATTATGTACTCTCTCTTTTCTTAATAACAAGTTAAAAAAATAAACTATTGTATATGCTTTTAAACACATCTGAAACAGCAACGTTTACCTGCGCAGTTTGACCAACTAAATTTCCCTGTCTTAGTAGTTACGAGCATTCAATTGGGGACGAATTTGTCATTTTTGGCTGGCGGAATTAATTTTTCATGTGCTTGATCGTGCCGCCACGAGCGGCTCTTGATATGCAAATACAACCTCCAAAATGCAAGAAAACTCTGCATCGAATGCTTATATTTCACCAAGTACGAACTGGAGTTAGTACAATTTACTCTGATCTTTTTTGCATGGATTAAAGAGCAAAGCAACTTGGGTACGTACCGAGTACTTGACTGGCTAAACACTACGGCAATCGCGCAATTTGGCAGGGCTTCATTACGAGCGCCGTGTGCATGGTCGTCTGCTATGTCTTCCTGGTGATCGAAGCTCTCCTTCTCGCCGAGATCAACGTCCACCTGCGACGGAAGAAGAGAAAAGACGGCGGCGGCAAGAATAGCGGTGATGGAGGCCTGGAGGTCATATCCCTCAAGAGCATGGCGCAGGACACGCCGGCCGAGTGGGGAGGGAACCTGGCCGCCGCCACCTACCTGTTCCTTCCTACACTTCCAAGGTCGCCTACACGTCCAAGTCCGGCGAGGTGCTCTCCCGCGTGATCGACGTGCCCGAGCCCGTCTCCGGCGGCGCCTTCACCGCTGCCCTCGCGCTCCTCATCGCCGCCGGTGGCACGGGCGCCACCGACCAAGTGAACCAGCTGCTCACCTTCTCCATGATCGGTACTGTTTGCTCACGCCCCCAAGTGTATTTGAGCTGTCAGCCTGTCACTGAGATGAGCAGCTAGTAGTAGTAGTACTAAGAATGGATGCACTGGTGCCTTATTTAGATGCTTCGAGGCCCGTTGTTTACTCTGCTGTCTGAATATTTCCATCCAGACTCCAGTGTAGCATATAGAGTATTTATTCATGTCTGAAAGTAGTATAGCGAGTAGTAGAAGACTAGCGGATACACTTTACTACAAGTTACAATGCTCTCTCTTGCGGTCATCAACGTGATCTGTCTTGCGTGCTAGTAGTATATATCATCGTGATCTGTCTACTGATGCAGGGTTACTGCTGACGATTGAAGTCAAGCAGTAGCATTCGGTGGTGGTCTGAGTTTGCCAGCGAACACCAACTGGGAGCAGGTTCCCGCAACGCTTCCTGTGATCATCTTCACGCTGGTCTTCCATGATATCGCGCCAGGTACATGCACCGATAAATCTTCCTGACATATTGACCTCTGTGCTCCAACCTTCCCACCAGTTAAAACTCGCAAGGTAGTACTGAACGTTACCGATTTCGCAGTAATATGCGCGTACCTTAGAGGGGATCTCGCGAGGATTCGGCTATTGATACTACTCGTTGGAAGCCTCGTGCCATTGCTGTCCTTGCCCGTATGGGATGACATTTCGCTCAGCCTCTCCACGGATCTTAATGGGTTTGACATTCTGGACATGTTAAAGACAGAGTAAGGCCAGTGTAGTACGAAGAACGTGTGTCTAGTCCTTTCAGCCATCTGCCTCTCTGTATAACGTTGGAGGCATTGATTCCCATCAACAAAGTTCTTTTGTAGATGTAGCTACACGGTGGTGGAGACGTTCTCACGTCCTAGCTGTCGGGACATAGCTCACCGGGACTCTGCTTGGAGCTTCCCAGTTCTTCATTGAGCAGATGGCCAATCTAGCCTCTTCAGCCAGAGGACATGTGTGTTTCACCTCAACAATTATATTAATCGAAGTACCTCTAGGAACACTCTGTTCAAAGTGTTTTGACCAAACGAGTGGTGTGTGCAGGAAAAGATCTACGAAGACATTGTTGGGTTTCCTGAGGAAAATGGATCCAGGCATCTTGGTGCGAAAACAATGCTGGAGAGGAGAACAGCAGGCTCAGCTCAGCTACATTGCTACAGGGGGGTGTGGTTGTTCCAACCATGTTCATTGCAGTTACTGTTCCGAATTAATTCTCCATAGCTACTGACATCGCAGTAAGTGTGCATCGAGTCATGTGGCATCCTTCAATTCTTCTGTCACAATTAGGCAAAAATAGCATTGTAGCAAAAAAAAAACCCTTAGCAGTTTGCATTCCAACAAAAATCGGTCATGCCGCAGGAGATAGCAGTGATAACGAAGGAAGCAATAGATCAGCGCGCACGGGCCTTCCATGAGGCTTAAGTACCCCCAGAGGCACACAATGCTCTTTGCATTAGCACTTTTTAGCCGTTAGGTGGAATTAGGTGGAATGCGGACGGATAAGAGCGATCGCTGTAGTGCAATCTAAACAGTGTTTTGCTACAATATTTTTTATCTACAGTGCTTTGCAGTAAATGCTACCGTCCACACCGAATGCAGAGGACCTGGATCCTCTGTGCTCATGGTCTTTGAGCAAATCCAGCAAAACTTTGTCAGTTTTAACTCCTATCTCCTTTCATGGACTAGATAGAATAGGATGTAGCAATGTCAGCAGTCTAAAAGGGAAATTATTATCTTACAATTGGATATTGAAAAAGAAATAGGATGTAGCAATGTCAGCAGTCTAAAAGGGAAATTATTATCTTACAATTGGATATTGAAAAAGCCTTTGATATGGTGGAGCACAATGCAATTATCCAAATCTTGCAAAAGAAAGGATTTGATGACAGGTGGATTAGCTAGATTAAGAACTTGTTTAGTTATGCAACTTCTGCGGTACCAGGGAAATGCTTTGCTTGCAAAAGAGGGGTTAGACACACTTTCACCGCTTCTCTTTGTCCTTGCAGCGGACCTACTACAAACAATTATTAATGAAGTGCATAGAATAAATCTTCTTAATCTCGCAGTTCCGTTGACAACAGGTGCAGATTTACTCTATTGCTCAATATGCGGATGACACCTTATTATAGAAGCAGACGCAAAACAACTTTTCTATCTAAAGGGGTTGCTTAATACTTTTGCTTCTTCCATAGGGCTACGAGTGAATTACAACAAATCTTTCATAGTTCCTATCAATTTTAGTGAAGCAAAAATGTCCATTTCGGCAAATACTTTTGGATGTCAAATTGGAACACTCCCTTTCACTTATTTGGGATTACCACTCGGAACAACAAGACCAAGGGTAAGAGATTTCTCTTCATTGGTTGATCAAATGGAGCGTCGTTTATCTTGTTGTGCAACTTATTTATCCTATGGTGTCCGACTCATAATGGTTAACTCGGCATTATCTCATCTCCCAACCTTTTTATATGTGCTCTCTAAAGATTCTAGTGGCAGTCATCAATAATATTGATCGGGCTCAAAAGCATTACCTTTGGAGCGGATCAGACTTAAACAAAAAATGTGGAAATTTAGCTACATGGGACAATATCTGTAAACCAAAAAACAGGTATAAGAGAGCAATTTAACATGCCTTTATTCATTGATGCTTTTGATGGATTTGCTACAGTCAGTGATGATATCAAACGATTTCTGCCCGTAAACAATTGCCATGTTAATTGAACTTACATATGGGGCTTTGCACAGACTCTTCTCAAAGATATTACAAGTTTTGTTTTAGTACTCTCAACCCACCACGACCTCTTACATGGGTATTGAAAAAACAAGTTTTTGCCTGGCTTTTGTTGATGGATAGACTAAACACTAAAGATATGCTACTCATAAAGCATTTTCACTTCGAGGGTGATCAATATTGTGTGCTATGTCAATATATAGCGGAAGAAAATTTGAATAAACCATTTTTTATTGCCAATTCAGCCAAACATATGGGAATACTATTGGTGTCAATAGGGACAATTCGATGGACGTGAATTTCAAAGTGGAGAGAACAAGATCAGCTTTCAATTCTATGTTATATATGGAATTTTTTATTATTACTGTTTGGCACATTTGGAAGCAAAGAAATGACAACATGTTTGAGAATATTATGTCAAATGTTTCTACATGGAAATATCTTTTCAAGAATAAACTCAATAAAGGAAGAACACATACAGATGATCTTTGATTGGCTAGAAACTATATCTTAATGATCTTTGCCCCCAGAGGGTTGTAACTTTTTTCCCTTGTACATAAACATTTATTATTATTATTATCATTATCATTATTATATACACACACACAGTAAGGGCCTCCTGCTGTCGCTCGTCAAAAAGTAGCAAATGCTGAATCAGTAGAACTTTTCTCACAATGGATTGATGATTCAGGACTAAAAATCGATAGGTACACCGTGTAAATCAGTAGCTTGTATATACATTCGATTGAAAGTTGAAACGGCGACTGTCAATATATATCACGTATATCCACAATCAAGTTGGGTGGAACAATGTAAGCGGTAAGCCTGTTTCTCTGTAAGAGTTGCAGAGGAAAGGAGCCGAGATTAATGAATAATAACCTCTGAACTGTGTGGCATAATGTCAGTATGGCACCAACTAGTAAAAACTTGTCATGGAACTAGAAAGACCGACTGCAAAACAGTAACTAAACCAGTGCGTGCAACCCCTCCCTCTGCCGCGCGATGAGGCGTGGTGCTCGGAGGAATGAGGGCCTCGGTCGAAGGGGGATTTGGGCCGTGAGGGGCGGGGCCGACGCACCAAGATGTCTAGTCCATTGGGTTGGATCAGTTGGTCTGGACTCCGCCACGTGAGGGCAACTCTTTTGGGCTGGAACGGATTACGTTTGGGCCATGGGGATCGTAAGCCAGTAAGATTTCGGTCACAGCCGCGCTCGCACGTTCTTACGAATTTCCTGAAAAAATTTCTTGTGAAATTGTTGCGTTTTAAACGGGGCCATAGGGAACGCGTGAATTCTGCCGATTACCACGGAAATAGTCACTATGTTCCAAACCAATCCATTATAGCCCAGGAGGGGAAAATATAACTACGAGCAGCAACGGCAACGCTCTTTGCAGTCTCTGTTTTCGGGTCACCCACCTGACCTGATCGGCACGTGCTAACAACACTTGTAAAGGGGAGTAGAGTACTGGGCAATTAGGGGGTGAACAGGCTCCCCTGGCTCCTACTAACCAACACCAGCTCTTACAAGTTTTGGCCCGTGCCGCAGCATCAATCATCGATACGTAGAAAACCAAGACATTGCATACATACAGGGTAAAAACACATGAATGCATGCACTCGAGAGTGTTATGTACTCTCTTCTCTTATCATCACACCGACCGACCGACCGACCGTCGAGCTTGGTGTTTTTAGATTTGGGTTACCATCATCACTACGATCACTCGCTTCTAGTCGTTAAACGGGAGAGAGAGAGAGGCGATCGATGTGGCCGGTCGATCATGCGTTGTCTGTCTCCCTCTGCATCGTCGGTGCAAACGGACGTACGTTAACGGTTTATCCTAGCTACTACTAGCCTGTGGCACTGTGTTAGAATCCTATGGACCAACCAACCCTACAGAGGCATAGAGCCTAGAGGGGAACATATGTACCAGGTGCTGGCATACTTTCAGCCAGCTGCGAGCTTAAGCTCGTTGACTTCTTGTCTCGTGGACGGCTCGGATCGACGGGGACAACCTCCGCGTCATTTCGCAAAAGAGAGAGAAAAATACCCCACTTGTATACGGGCACCGTTTGGAACACATTGATTTCGCGGGACGTTCACGTAATTATTTTAAGATGAATTCCTATCGAAACCCTCCGTTCCGTTGGCGTAGTTTATCCTCCTGGATCGACCTCAATATGTATAGCCTAGTCTTGGACTCCTGACTCTTCTGCTACATGTTCGCATAATCGCATTCTCACATTTCAATCCAAGTTTGCATGCCCTGGTTAATCCAAGATCCCCCTCTGCTCTCAATACCCCGATGCTTCAGCTACTTATTCCACTATATTCGCTGTTTGTACCACTTACACCGACTTTTGAGTTTTAGTATTTTATTTCTACATCATATGATTATGCATTTGTCTAATGATTATCCATTTGTTTTGTGCGAAAGTCGCGGTCACCGAACACTTGCTCCGAGAGGAGATGTGCCTGCAACTGCAAGAGCGTTTCTGTATATTATTAGTAACATATCGTATGCACTCTCGTGTCTCTGATTGTTTTAGACATCAAACCATAGACAAATTAAATCACTAAGTATTGCAGATTGTTAATTTGTTTATCACTCGATAAGAAGCAAGACCATACAGACGCGTCACCTGTATATATAAAGATCGAGATGTACGGCCTACCGATCGATCGACGACTTAACAAGATAGGATGCGACATCCGTCACTGATGCAGTATTGATCCATCGCATACTGACGGCGACTTATCACCATTATCCAGGATACGATCACTGTTCTTTTGTGTTATCTCTTCAGCACCCGTGTATTGAATTATTATTGATTCGTATTTGTTTTTTTGCTTCGTTTTTAAGCGTATTATATATGTAAGTGTAACAGTAGACGCAAAAGGCGTATATACTGGACTTGTTAGGTTGCGCATCACCAGGAACAGGAAGTATGTTGTGACGCCCCGTGTCATTACCCCTAGGGTAATCACACTTAAGCATCTGGATTCTTATTCGCCCGCCGGTAGAACACACCGCTCAAACGAATAGCAAGCCATTTTATCGAGTTGCGCAGTGAAAACAATAAAATAAGCTGTACATCTTTATTACGATGGTAGCCACATAAGACTAGGGTTCTTAATAAAGCTATTACAGATACAAAGGAGCTTCTCGCTCAGAGTGCCTTTCTGAACTACCGCCTCCTATTCGTCCCACGAGTCAAAGATGGCTTCCATCTCGCTTAAGTCCTACTTGTGGTGCCTTCTCCTCCTAACTGCTTGCATTGGTACACTGCAAATCCTTCGTCCCACTCGGGATAGCTCCCACGGACTAGGATCTAACAAAGGAGAATACTAACAAGGTTGAGTCTGAAGTACTCGGCAAGCATTAATAACAAACAATGCCTTTGCATGGTGATCTCGATCTTTATCACAAATTCTAAAATCATCTCATTACGAAAATAAACATTAAAACATTAAGTTGCAATTTTAATTCGAAAATACTACTAGTCACTCGGAAGAAGAAAGACCCTAGCGGTTCCGTAGACTCCAATCCAAGAGGCGGCATGAATTCATGATTTGTATAGCAGCTGCGAGACTTGCGCCACTTTACCATAGCTATCACGAACTCTTTATGAGCTAGGTCCATCGCATTTCCTTTGATGCGACTTCAAGTTCGAATCTGAGGCGTTTTCGAGTTACGTGATTAAGTCTCCACCCATTGTTTTCCGTCGGTGTCTGGCGCACCTGATCCTCCACCGAGTTCCAACAATGTTGGTTGGGCGGCTATCCTCCGAGCCCAACACTCCACCTTGGACCGGCTATCCTCCGTGTCCGGCATTCCGTTATGGAGAAGCGTAATTACGTAAGCGGTAGCATTTTACGCCTGTAAAAGCGGAAATGGTTGTAGCGATTTTCTGACATCGACCGAGTAAGAGTTTTGTTAGTCCTTATATTATAGTTGTAGGTAAAGGGTCCCACTTCTTATCATCATCATCATCTCTTTTCTCTATCAAGGCCCCTTTACCCACATAGTAATTCTCATCTCATCTCATCTCGGTTTTCTTATCTTTCTCATCATCTCAATCCAATTTGATTTTGAGAAATAGTTTTGATCACGATACATATATGATAGAGCAATATCGGTTTACATTTAAATTAGCTATATTGATGTTCAAGAGGATCGCTTGCCTTTAGAATTTTTGGAAAGGTCGACGATGGCGAATCTCTTATCGACTTCTCTGTCACAAGGCCTTTGGTTTGTCCTCTGTAGCAAAGCGGTATCACGAATAATATATAAATAAATACTTAGTTGAGTTTGAGTAATAATAGACGCATAGAATGCTAAGACAACTCCTATGTTAGCCAATATTTTAATTTAATAAAACTTTTTGGAACCGACCCAGTTAGCACTCTCCCGCTAAAAATCGTCCTAGGGTTAAACTCAATCTATTGCCAACACTGCCGATCTCGCGTTTTAGACTCAAAAACCAAACAATTGATTCTAACCCTAATCTCTAATCACCTATTTACTTAATCCCTCTAATCACTTAACTACTAACCCTAATCACTAATTAACTAACTAACCTACCGGCTAATCCTACTCAACCCGGCTAAAGCCCCCCTCTAATCCTACCCTAATCTAACCCCTTCCCCTCTCTCTCTGTCACTCTCTCTCCCTCATTCCCTCGGCGCCGACTCCCTCACTTCCCCTCTCTGCCGACTCCTTCCTCTCACCGCCGCCTCTAACCCTAGCTCTCCTCTCCATTCTCTCGCCTCTCTCCTGCTGCCTCCTCGGCTCAGGCGCGCTCCTTGCGCCTCCTCAGGTCTGTGCAGACTCCTTCCTCGGCTCGGCTCCGCCTCCTCCTCTGGCTTGTAGCGGCCAAGGCTGCCGCCTGCCTGCGCTGCCTCGCCTCGGTAGGTCGCTCAGCTCCCAGCCCGGCTCGGCGTCTCCTCGCTCCGACCTAACTCGGCTCGGCTCGGCGCCGCCTCTACTCCACTCCGCGGTGCCACAGGTGGCTCGGCCCGACCCGGCCCTCTGGCGGCTCGACCTCGCGCTCTCTCTCTACCTCGCTTCCCGGTGGGTCGGCTCGGCGCCTGGCGCCGCCGTCTCTGCCTTCTCTGGCTTCGGCCGGCTCGGCTCGGCTCGGCCTCCCGGCCGCCATGGCTCCCAGGTAAGGTCTGGCCCGGTCTACTGGAAACCCTAGGTAACCCAACTCCCTTAACCCTTCTCTACTCCTACAGCTCGGTGAGGTGCCTTTGGTAGCTACTAGATTGCTCTCTTGAGATCGTGATGTGTGGATGATGAGCAATGGCCCGATTTGTCTTTGGGTGTTACCTTTTGATGGATCTAGGTTGGGAGAAGGGATGGCAGTGCTGGCTTGGGCTGGTGCTCTTCCTTCTCTGCTCCACGGTTCTGGTTGCATTTCTTGAAATGGCACAGTCTTCTTGTTGCTGGTGGCTCCTTTGCCTCTGGTCTTCTTTCTTCTTCTTTGAGCTCATTGAACCTCCTTCAGTTCTTGCCTCTGCTGGTTGTGGAATGGGATGGATGGATTGGATGACTTAGCTTGTGTTTTACTTTGTGAATCTGGGAAGTGGCTTGAGGAAATGTATTCTTTGGGAGGAAGCATTCTTCTTCTTGCCTTCGGGGAGATGCCTTGGTGTGCTGCTTCATTCTTTGGGGATGCACTTGTTTGGTGGCTATATTCTTTGGTAGCTTCTTTGGGAGATGCATTTCTTTGCGGCTTCGGAAGGAAATGCATATGGTGCTGGCTCTTGCAAGGGGGATGCACTTGTTGCTGGGGGAGATGAATGCAAAGGTTTGGTGTTGGGGATGCATTCTTTGTTGGGAAGGGGGGATGTATTTCTTCTTGTTGGATCTTTCTTGGTGCTAGTGAGGAATGCATCTGTGGGGAGATGCATTCTTGGTGGGGTTATAGTAGAAATTTCTTTGGCTGCTTATTTGGTGCTATCTTTGGGAAATGAGCTCAGGGAGGAAAAAGATGCATTAATTTGGGGATGCATCATTTGAGGAGAAATGTATTGTTGTTTTTTTGGCTTGTTTGGGCTCGGCGAGGGAGCCGCCTTGTCTTCTTGGTCTCTGTCGTAATATTTTGATGGCTTCTTTGCATCGCTCTATGAGAGGGCTTGGGAAATGGTTCTTTGCACCCGATGAAGCTTGGTGAGGGTGTGGTTCTGGGGTATCTGTTGAGGTTTTGCCTTTGTGGCTTGGTAAATGCAAATAGTGGGTGTTTGGTTACGATAATACGGATGATGAGGCCTGAAGTGACGGATGTCGAAGGATCTTGGGTGATGCGGATATCTTGGCGATCAAGGGCGGCCGACTCGGTTGATGCAGGGATCTTGATTGCTAAGGGACCGACTACTCGAGGTACTCGGATACTCTCGCGCCGAAATCGGCGGCCACTTTCACGCTTTAACTTTTATACACTCCTGCTCACAGAAATACTTTCAATTACGATTACTAACTAATTGCTGGTTTTCTTGCGAGCGAGGAAAATGGATCACGAGGTGGCTCTACGGGCAAGCTCTCAAAGGCAAGACGACGAGGAAGACTTGCTACTACAGACGACAAGAAGAGAAGACGGCTAGGGTTTTAATTATTTACCGCCAAAAACATTGTAAATGCTTGTAAAACAACTGTTGTAAAATCTTGTTGATGCAATGAAATGGAAATGTTGTACGTTAAGAAATATGCAAATGGTGCGGGTTGTCACATCCTTCCCCCCTTGGAAAATTTCGTCCCCGAAATTGCAATCACTGCGGAGGGGTGTGGGCTAGGCTCGCGTAGCGCTTCTTCCTCTTCCACGAAGCTTCGCTGACGGGGTGATCTTTTTACTGCATTTCTTCTTGGACAAAACTTCGGGTTCCTTAACTGACGGGTTTCTGTAGCCAGAGTCTTCACGAGGGTCCTTTGAAAGTTGAACGTCTTGTAGAGAAGGGTTGAGATTTGTGTGTAGAAAGGTGAGGGTCACCTCAAATGGTTCCCTCTAGGTTCAAATATTGCGGTATTAGGGTTGGGTCTGGTGACTTCTTGGTGGAAGCTTCTTTGGAATCGACATCTATACTTATTTGGAGAGCGGATGACTATTCAATCGGTGGGTTCACTCCATGGATTTTCAAAATTGAATTTATAAAGCTCTCGCTATGTCTGAAAGATACAAAGGAGTGGGTTCTTCCGGCGTTTAAAAGAGTAAAACCGGGAGAGTGGAAGTAATAACGTGCAGTTATTACACGATGCTTCTCCAACCTGTTTTGCGGTCATGGGTGATAGGTGTCGGTTCTCCTTTTCGACTTCCTTCATGATGAGTTGGTTGTCTGCGATCTGCTTCATATAGGTGAGTTGTGGTGGTGCTAGGCGGTGGTCTTGGCCTAAATCTTGGTTGTGGTGGAGTTCCAAATGTCCTCAGGGATTGGGACAATCAATTTCGATGTCCAAAGCATCCACAATTGAAGCATGCACTGTATTCTTGAGACAATCCTTTGTCGGTGGTTTCCTCTACACTTCCCACATTTAATTGCTAGAAGTCTTGGTTCTTTGTTGGGTTCTTTGAGTGCGAAAAGGTGGGTTGAAGGGTCATTCTTGAGGTGGTCCATATCTTGGTGGCGATTCTTTGAGACACAAAGGAATGGCGTCTAGGAAGCGGATGAAAAATGGTGATCGGTTTGGCCTTCTTCCTTCGCTCTTGGTGAGGTTGGAGTATTCATTCTCTAGAATTATGGCTCTGTTGACTAGGTCTTGGAATTGATGATTTTGTGGATGGATAGGAGCATTTTCGGATATGGATGCATTCCATCTAGGAATTTCTCTATTTTCTTCTCCTCGGTGTCGACATCAGCTGGAGCGTAGCGGGAAAGATCGTTGAACTGACTCAAATATTCCACCATCTTTTTCCCGCCTTGAGTTAGAGCTCTGAATTCCCGTTTCTTCAATTCCATTCTTCCTGTAGGCACATGTGTTTCGGTGAAGCGTATCTTGAATTCAGCCCAAGTGATGGGTTGCTCACTGACACGGTTGCGGTTGTAGTTAAGCCACGGGTTCTTCTTTGGTCGGTCATTGGTGTGGCGATACCGTACTTTCTCCACATCTGAGCATCCTACTGTATCCAACTTCTTCTCTATCTCCACCAACCAATCACTCGCGTCCAGTGGGTCAGTAGCTTTAGCAAAAGTGGTAGGGTGAGTTTGAAGAAAATCACCCAGACTAACCCCACGGACTGGTTGAGAGGTGGTAGGTGCTACTCGAGTTAATAGAGCTTCCATGAAACGGTTTTGGTTCTCCTGGGCTTCTTTTCTGGAGTTCTCTAAGAATATGAGTACATCAGCCATTATGCCTAGGGGATCTGTTGCTATGGTGGGTGGCTGCTGACTGGTTCCTGGAATGGTAGTAGATGGAGGTTGATCAGGTGCTGACTCACTGGGGTTTATTCTTTGGATTACGTGTGGGTGTCCATGCGGCGAGAGTCGATCTCAATTTCAATGCACGATCTTGACTTCCTTGGCCTTCCATCTTCCTTAACAATTTGTTGGGGTAGAGATAAAGGTGTTACACTTATCGGCGGGAGGTTAACAGCGGGTGAGTTGGATTATGACATGCACGATAATCAAATAAAAATCAAGAAACAATGAGATGCAAAAGATCCAAACCCTATACTAGTGAGTCTTTCGTGCTCGATCACGCTTGAGATCCGTTCTCAAGACCGCCCAAATCCACGAGGTTTGGGAGCGCTCGAGCTTGCCTGCGAGTGCGAACCTATGCTACCTGGATCCACGCGCCCGAGCACGCTCGAGATCGGCTCGAGTCCACCCAAATCACATATTTGGGACCTCGGGGTTCATTCTGATCGCCCGAGATTTCGCTCTGAGTGCGCGCGAGCTACTGCGCTCGGTGCCACGAACCACTCGTCAGGAAATCGATGTGCGAAGTGAGATAGGACACCTTGCTATAGAAGAAAAGGTAGAGAAGCTAAAGAGTATGGTCGGACTTGCCCAAAATTGGAAAAGCATGTCCATACGAGTTCTACTCCATGCCTCTAGTCCGGGCACTAGGCTCTAAACCTTATGGTATCTTGCACCCACGACCTATATTTTCTATCCTAGGTTGAGTTGGAATCTAACCATCTACTATAAAAAGACAACCACACCGATCCTATGACAACAACGCGTTTCCCGACTTTCTCGAAAGAAGAACTAACAAAGATGGTTCTACGTTAGCGGGAATGTCATTTAAGAAGAGGTAAGCTTTTCAATAATATATATTTTTTTTGAAAGAGGGCGGTTTGGAATCGAAATTGGAATGAAGGCAAGGATTAATAAAATATTTAGTGCAATATAGCAAGCAAGAATGGCATACTTAAGGTATTGCTACAGTTTCTATTTTATTAGCGTGGCGATCTTATTGCTCGATACCACTCGTGGCGCCCGTGTCATTACCCTAGGGTAATCACACTTAGGCATACGGATTACTATTAAATGCCTTGGTAGAACACCGCTCCGACGAATAGCAAGCCATTTTATCGAGTTGCAGTGAAACAATAAAATAGAAGCGTACATCTTTATTACGATGGTAGCCACATAAGACTAGGGTTCTTAATAAAGCTATTACACGATACAAAGGGAGCTTCTCGCTCTGGAGTGCCGCTCTGAACTACAGCCCTCCTATTCGTCCCACGAATCAAAGATGGCTTCCATCTCGCTTAAGTCCTCGCCGCTGGTGCCTTCTCCTCCTATTTCTTTGCATTGGTACTGCAAATCCTTCGTCCCACTCGGGATAGCTCCCGTGGGACTAGGATCTAACAAAGGAGAATACTAACAAGGTTGAGTACGAAGTACTCGAAAAGCATTAATAACAAACAATGCCTTTGCATGGTGATCTCTGGTCTTTATCACAAATTCTAAAATCATCTCATTCTGAAAATAAACATTAAAATATTAAGTTGCAATTTTAATTCGAAAATACTACTAGTCACTCGGAAGAAGAAAGACCCTAGCGGTTCCGTAGACTCCAATCAAGAGGCGGCATGAATTCATGATTTGTATAGCCTTTGCGCGAGCTTGCGCCACTTTACCCATAGCTATCACGAACTCTTTATGAGCTAGGTCCATCGCATTTCTTTTGATGCGACTTCAAGTTCGAAATCTGAGGCGTTTTCGAGTTCGTGATTAAGTCTCCACCCATTGTTTTCCGTCGGTGTCTGGCGCACCCGATCCTCCACGAGTTCCAACAATGTTGGTTGGGCGGCTATCCTCGAGCCCAACACTCCACCTTGGACCGGCTATCCTCCGTGTCCGGCATTCCGTTAATGGAGAAGCGTAATTACGTAAGCGGTAGCATTTTACGCCCGTAAAGCGGGAAATGGTTGTACTTGATTTTCTGACATCGTAGAGTAAGAGTTTTGTTAGTCCTTATATTATAGCTGTAGGTAAAGGGTCCCTTCTTATCATCATCATCATCATCATCATCTCTTTTCTCTATCAAGGCCCCTTTACCCACATAGTAATTCTCATCTCATCTCATCTCGGTTTTCTTATCTTTCTCATCATCTCAATCCAATTTGATTTTGAGAAATAGTTTTGATCAGATACATATATGATAGAGCAATATCGGTTTACATTTAAATTAGCTATATTGATGTTCAAGAGGATCGCTTGCCTTTAGAATTTTTGGAAAGGTCGACGATGTGAATCTCTTATCGACTTCTCTGTCAAGCCTTGGTTTGTCCTCTGTAGCAAAGCGGTATACGAATAATATATAAATAAATACTTAGTTGAGTTTGAGTAATAATAGGCGCATAGAATGCTAAGACAACTCCTATGTTAGCCAATATTTTAATTTAATAAAACTTTTTGGAACCGACCAGTTAGCACTCTCAGCTAAAAATCGTCCTAGGTTAAACTCAATCTATTGCCAACACTTGCCGATCTCGCGTTTTAGACTCAAAAACCAAACAATTGATTCTAACCTAATCTCTAATCACCTATTTACTTAATCCTCTAATCACTTAACTACTAACCCTAATCACTAATTAACTAACTAACCTCTGGCTAATCCTACTCAACAGGCTAAAGCCCCCTCTAATCCTACCTAATCTAACCCCTTCCCTCTCTCTCTGTCCTCTCTCTCCTCATTCCCTCGGCGCCGACTCCTCACTTCCCTCTCTGCAGGCTCCTTCCTCTCACCGCCTCTAACCCTAGCTCTCCCTCTCCGCTCTCGCCTCTCGCTGCTGCCGCCTCGGCTCGGCGCGCTCCTTGCGCCTCCTCAGGTCTCTGGCGACTCCTTCCTCGGCTCGGCTCCGCCTCCTCCCTCTGTGTGTGGCCGAGGCCAGCGCCGCTGCTTGCCTCGCCTCGGTAGGTCGCTCCGCTCCTCAGCCCGGCTCGGCGTCTCCTCCGCTCCGACCTAACTCGGCTCGGCTCGGCGCCGCCTCTACTCCACTCCGCGGTGCCCTGGGTGGCTCCGGCCCGACCCGGCCCTACGCGGCTCGACCTCGCGCTCTCTCTCTCTACCTCGCTTCCTCCGGTTGGGTCGGCTCGGCGCTGGCGCGCCGTCTCTGCCTTCTCAGCTTGGCCGGCTCGGCTCGGCTCGGCCTCCGGCCGCCATGGCTCCAGTAAGGTCTGGCCGGTCTCTGGAAACCCTAGGTAACCCAACTCCTTAACCCTTCTCTACTCCTACAGCTCAGGTGAGGTGCCTTTGGTAGCTACTAGATTGCTCTCTTGAGATCTGTGATGTGTGGATGATGAGCAATGGCCCGATTTGTCTTTGGGTGTTACCTTTTGATGGATCTAGGTTGGGGAGAAGGGATGGCGATCTTGGCTTGGTGGTGCTCTTCCTTCTCTGCTCTGGTTCTGGTTGCATTGCTGGGGCTTGCACAGTCTTCTTGTTGCTGGTGGCTCCTTTGCCTCTGGCTGCTTCTTCTTCTTCTTCTTGGGCTCAGTGAACCTCCTTGGTTCTTGCCTCTGCTTGGTTGTGGAATGGGATGGATGGATTGGATGACTTAGCTTGTGTTTTACTTTGTGAATCGGGAAGTGGCTTGAAAATGTATTCTTTGGGAGGAAGCATTCTTCTTCTTGCCTTTCGAGGAGATGCAGGTGTGCTCTCAGTTCTTGGGGATGCACTTCTTTGGTGGCTATATTCTTTGGTGGCTTCTTGGGAGATGCATTCTTCGCGGCTTCGGAAGGGAAATGCATATAGTCTTGGCTCTTGCAAGGGGATGCACTTGTTCTTTGGGGAGATGAATGCAAAGGTGGTGTTGGGGATGCATTCTTGTTGGGAAGGGGGATGTATTTCTTCTTAATGGATCTTCTTGGTGCTAGTGAGAATGCATCTGCTGGGGAGATGCATTCTTGGTGAGGTTATAGGCTGAAATTTCTTGTTGTAGTTGGTGCTATCTTTGGGAAATGAGCTCTGGGGAGGAAAAAGATGCATTAATTTGGGGATGCATCATTGGGGAGAAATGTATTATTGTTTTCTTTGGCTTGTTTGGGCTCGGCGGGGAGCTGCCGGTCTTCTTGGTCTCTGTCGTAATATTTTGATGGCTTCTTTGCATCGCTCTATGAGAGGGGCTTGGGAAATGGTTCTTTGCACCCGATGAAGCTTGGTGAGGTGTGGTTACGGGGTATCTGTTGAGGTTTTGCCTTTGTGGCTTGGTAAATGCAAATAGTGGGTGTTTGGTTACGATAATGCGGATGATGAGGCCTGAAGTAGCCAGATGTCGAAGGATCTTGGGTGATGCGGATATCTTGGCGATCAAGGGCGGTGACTCGGTTGATGCAGGGATCTTGATTGCTAAGGGACCGACTACTCGAGGTACTCGGATACTCTCGCGCCGGAAATCGGCGGCCACTTTCTACGCTTTAACTTTTATACACTACCGCTCACAGAAATACTTTCAATTACGATTACTAACTAATTGCTGGTTTTCTTGCGAGCGAGGAAAATGGATCACGAGGTGGCTCTACGGGCAAGCTCTCAAAGGCAAGACGACGAGGAAGACTTGCTACTACAGACGACAAGAAGAGAAGACGGCTAGGGTTTTAATTATTTACCGTCAAAAACATTGTAAATGCTTGTAAAACAACTGTTGTAAAATCTTGTTGATGCAATGAAATGGAAATGTTGTACGTTAAGAAATATGCAAATGGTGCGGGTTGTCACATATATATAGAAGTATATAACGCATATGAAAACATATCCGGTGAGGTATTGACGGTAGGAAAGGCTGCATTTGTCAATGACTCCCAAAGAAAAGTTTGCACACGACTGACAAAGGAGATGCAGGCAGGCCTGTAAAATAAGCACGGATCTGTTGCCATTTGCTGCTATTCTGCAGTAGAATAAGATGCAATCTCTAGGCAATCGTGTCGAGTAGAAGTTTGTTCTTGCATCACATTCCGCTCCGGGCGGGATATCTGCAACTTTGGGCGTTGTTCAGCATAAAGAAGAACAGAAAGGGAGAAACCCCCACTAGAAAAAAACCTGAAATGGTTCGTGTGTGCAAGTCCGGCGCGTGCGTGAACCTAAACAAATACTCCAATTAGGAGAGCGTGCATTGCAGTAATTTTCAAAAGGACAAAGATTCTCTGACTTACAAGAGCTAAGTCACTAAGCTTGAAACTAACAACAATTACTTACCATGGCAAATGCGCACACATACCTTTAAAAAAAAATACTACTTACAGTGCCAAATGTGCACACGCCTTTACTAAACATGCCATTGGCAAAAATTGCCAAATGATAAAAGAAAAATCAAGTGTTTTTCACTGTGAAGAGGTGCAGTCGAGGATTTGCCGTTGTATTGTATCATTGACATGTGGTCCAAGTGACAAATCCTCAGGTGACAGTCTTTGCAGTAGCAAATTAATCATCAATCCCCCGATGTAGTTCAGCTGGCAAAGCACCTGATTTAACTTAACCGGGGGTAAATCTGGCGTTGTATGAAATATTCTACTAATAGTACTGAAATACGATGAACAACAAGACTAATGATCTTAGATTAACAAAAATCAAGCCTGAAAAGTGTTGAATAATCATGTGCGTTGTTTAGTGTTTTTGTTTTGAGTCTTGCAACGTTCTTTGTTTCAGTTTCTTTGTTTGCATGGCTGAGTAGCAGTCGTGTGCATTGACGCCACTTATGATGCTAGTTATGCCGCTCGATCGGGGGTCATGGGATCGTGGTGCATGAAGCGCTCAGCTTTCCGTTACTCTTTTTTCGTTAGAATAAAAGCGAAAAAACCAAGAAAAAGCTGTGGCAATCGAGCAACACAAAATACTGTCTTGAGTCTTCATCGTGATCGTGTGAGTAGTAGCCGGCGCTGCTGACAATTGGTATGAGAGCTTCATGCTCTCCTGCCTGTGAAGATGTCACGCGACGGCGCGGAGTCGCCCCGCAGGTCCCAATCTCCACCACGTCCGAAGTCGGTGTGGCGGCGTGGCGTGGCATGGCCCAGTGGTGCAGCGATTGGCCCTCCTGATGACGGTCTACCCGGCGTTTACCCGCACAAACTACAGGGATTGGCCCTCCTGATGAGGGTGATCCTGCAGGCACGAGGCTAGTGGGATGCGGTTGAAATTGGTGAGGCCGATTATCGGGACGATCGCATGGCGTTGGAAGTGATCCTCCGTGTTGTGCCGCCGAAGATGCTCGCCACACTTGCCGTCAACAAGACCGCCAAGGAGGTGTCGGATTCCATCAAAATGATAAAATGATCTGCATGGGCGTCGAGCGTGTGCGCAAGGCGAATGCGCAGTCGCTCCGCAAGGAGTTCGAGGGGATCCAGTTCAAGGACGATGAGATCGTCAATGACTTCGCCATGCGGCTTACTGGGATGGTAAACAATCTCACTATCCTTGGTGACACCATGAGAAAGTTGTGCAGAAGTTCCTGCGTGTAGTGCCACCGAGATACTCCCAAGTAGCTCTCTTGATCGAGACTCTCATCGATCTTGATACGCTAACGTGGAGGATTTAACCAGGCAGCTGAAGGCCGCCGAGGAGCGGTTCGAGCACGACGACGGTGGCAGTGTTGGCAGGCGCCTACTCCTCTATGAGGAGGAGTGGCTCGCACACATGAAGAAGCGTGAGTAGGACGGGTCATCGGGCGAAAACCGCAGCAACCGTCGGTGTGGAAAGGGGGTGGCTGTAGCAAGGACGAGCATGCACAGAGCGGCAGTCGAGACGTGTCCAAGGACAAGTGTCGCAACTGCGACAAGATTGGCCACTGGGCCAGGGACTGCCGCAAGCCAAAACGTACCAAGTATGCTCACCTGATGCAAGCCGCCACCACCGAGCCCGTGGTGCTGATGGTGCAGGCGTGCGCGCTCACTGAGTCCACTAAGGGCGCGTCCCAGGACGTTGTGCTCGATGAGGGGCACGCTCAAGTGTACCTAGGCCGCGAGGAGGATCACCTTGATGACTCATGGTATTTGTACACCGGTGCAAGCAGTCACATGACTGGGTGCAAGTTCGGCTTCACTGAACTTGACATCGACATGCATGGCACCATCAAGTTTGGTGATGACTCTGTCATTGACATCCGTGGATGCGGCACCATGTTGTTCACGTGCCAGATGGGTGAGCATCGTGCCCTCACGGGCGTGTACTATATTCCAAGGCTGCGTACCAACATTGTCAGCCTTAGCCGGCTCGACGAAAATGGATGCCAGGTGTTGATCGAGGGAGGTGTACTGCAGGTCCGCGATCGGCAACGTCAACTCCTAGCCAAGGTGAGCCGCATGCGTGACCGTCTCTATGTTCTCAGCCTAGAGATCCGCAACCGGTGTGCTTGACGACACAGTACACCGACGACGCCTGGCGCTAGCATGCCAGGTTCGGCCACCTCAACTTCGATGCGCTTCGGAGGCTGGGACGACATGGGATAGTATGTGGCCAACATTTGATTGATCATGTCGATCAAATCTGTGACAGTTGGGTGGCTGGCAAACAACGGTGTGCGTCGTTCCCACAGCAGACCAAGTACCGCGCCACCGATTCGCTCGATTTGGTGCATGGCGATTTGTGCAGGCCAATCACGCTAGCTACACCGAGCGATAAATGCTACTTCCTCCTCCTCATCGACGACTACAACCACTACATATGGCTGACCCTACTGACCACGAAGGACAAGGCGGCAGCGACGATCAAATGCTTTTAGGCTGGCACCGAGGTTGAGGCCAGGCGGAAGCTGCGCGTGCTCTGCACCGATTGCGGCAGCGAGTTCACATCCATGGAGTTCGCGAACTACTATGCAAACCTTGGTGTCATGCAACATCTCACAACGCCATAATCCATGCAGCAAAATGGTGTTGTCGAGTGTCGAAACCGAGCCTGTGGTTGCAATGGCGCACTACCTGTTGAAGGCAAAGGGAATGGTGGTGGCGTTGTGTGGTGAGGTAGTGACCACGACCGTCTATCTCCTCAACTGAGCGTCTACCCGCAGGGACGCGACCAGACGTTCACTTCCTCCACATCTTTGGGTGTGCTGCACACATCAAGGTGGTGCAGCCAAACCTCAAGAAGCTGGATGACCGGCCAGCCGATGGCGTTCATCGGCTATGAACCCGGTGTCAAGGCGTATGGGTGTTTGATCCCGTTGGCAAGCACGTGCACATCACGCACGACGTTGTGTTCGATGTGGAGGCACAATGGGAGTGGAGCAAGCATGGCGACGGCACGCAAACCGGCCCCGGTTAGACCTTTAACGTTGAGTACATGCTGTATCCTGTGATAGGGACGGAATGCCGGAGTGGCGAGCCGACGTCGCCCACGACGTCGAGTCCAGTGCCCACCCCAAGGACAATAACGCCGGCAGCTACGGGTCCACACCAAACAGCACGATGCCAGGTGGGGTGGAGTTTGTTTCTCCTCCCACCGATGACTCTCCCACAACGGATGACGAGGGCCCTCACCGCTATCGGACTGTGGCTAATGTGTACGACACGACCACGGTCTACGACCTCGATCATGAGGAGTTGTACCTGATAGCGGCAGATGAACCCGTCGGCTTCTCTGAGGCCGAGAAGCACGAATGCTGACGCCATGCCATGCTCGAGGAGAACGACACTTGGCAACTTGCCGACCTCCCCGCCGGTCACCGTCCCATCAGCTTGAAGTGGGTTTTCAAGTTGAATAAAAACTCTCATGGCACTGCTATCAAGCACAAGGCCCGCCTCGTGGTAATGGGCTATGTGCAGTGCCAGGGTGTCGACTACGAGGAGGTGTTTGCGCCGATGGCCTGCCTCGATTCCGTGCGCCTGCTGATCGCACTCGCCGCACATGAGGGATGGCTAGTGCACCACATGGACGTCAAATTGGCGTTCCTCAACGACGAGTTCGACGAGGAGGTCTATGTAGCCCAACTTCCTGGTTTTGAGGTCGAGGGCTACGAGCAAAAGGTGCTGAGACTCCATAAGGACCACTACAGCCTGAAGCGGGCGCCGATAGCATGGAACGCCAAGCTTGACAGTTGTTTACTATCGCTCTGGTTCCAGCGAAGCGCATCAGAACATGTGGTACACATGCGGCGGCCAGTGCATCTCGACTCTTGGTGGCGTCTCGCGACGACCTCATTATCCGCGCCTTAGCGGCGCGCGGAGATTGCCAAGTTCAAAAGGGAGATGAAAAGCTCATTCAAAATGAGCGATCTCACCCTGCTCAGTTTCTACCTCGGCATCGAAGTGCGCCAGTCCGATGGCTGCATCACGCTGAACCAATCTGTATACGCGCTCAAAATCCTTGAGAAGAACGGTATGACAGATTGCAATCCCTGTCACATACCCATGGAGACGAGGCTCAAGCTGAGCAAGACAAGTTCAGTCCCTCTCACGAATGCCACGGCCTACCGAAGCATCGTCGGGGCTTGCGGTACCTAGTGCACACAAGACCCGACATCGCGTACTCGGTAGGCTATGGGAGCCGCTTCATGGAAACGCCAACCACCAAACACTTAGTGGCAGCCAAGCATATACTCCGGTACATTACTGGTACGTAGAGCTATGGTTGTCGTTACGCGAAGAAGTTGGAGGAGCCACAGTTTGTCGACTACAGCGATAGCGACATGGCCGACGACGTCGACGACCGCAAGAGCATGATGACGTCTTCTTCTTCCTCAGCCGCAGCCCCATCAGCTGGCAATCTCAGAAGCAGAAGGTTGTGGCTCTGTCCTCTTGCGAGGCCAAATACATCGTTGCGACAACGGCTGCTTGCCAAGGTATCTAGCTCGCTCGTTTACTCGCTGACTTAAAGAATGAAGATGCGGACAATGTCATTCTCAAGGTCGACAACAAGTCGACGATCTCCCTCAGCAAAAAACCGGTGTTCCACAATCGGAGCAAGCACATAGACACCCGATATCATTTTATTTGGGAATGCGTTGAAGACGACAAAGTTGAAGTGGAGTATA
Source organism: Hsuehochloa calcarea (assembly GCA_036346395.1). Classification (NCBI taxonomy): domain Eukaryota; kingdom Viridiplantae; phylum Streptophyta; class Magnoliopsida; order Poales; family Poaceae; genus Hsuehochloa; species Hsuehochloa calcarea. Next base: position 39,611,946 of record CM070597.1, read on the forward strand.
TCAAAACCGAAGAGCAGCTAGCTGGCATTCTGACGAAGGCTCTGGGCCATGTCAAGTTCGTGCCGAAACCACAAATGCAAACCTCCTCAGATACCCCGGTAACCACACCCTGGCTAAGCTTCACCGGTGCAACCACCATTTTCCGAGCCTCTCACAGAGCAAGCCATCAAAATATCAAGCACGAGGCAGCAAAGAAGACCGTGCGTATCTCGGCCGTGCAGCCTAAACCCCAAAGAAACAAAGACAAGCAAAGAATATAGCTACCAAGAATGCATTTCCTGCAAGTGCATCTCCTCAGAAAGCAACACTGAATACCAGAAGAATGCATCCCTCGAAACAAAGACAAATGCATTCCCCAAGAAAGCACCAACACAAGAACAAAGAAATGCATCCCCACTTTCGCTCAAATGCATTCCCCACTGGATGCATCTCACTGATGCATCCTCAAATGAATGCATCCAAAGACAAAAAACTAAACAATAGAAGAAACCAAAGAAAGCGACCCAGAGCTCATCTCCCAAGAGATAGCCAACCAAAGACAAATACATCCTCTCCACCCACCTCAGATTCACATACCAAACAAGCGCCAAGTAGGAAGCACACAAGGCCTCCCCTGCCTTTCCTCCTCCCGTTCTCCCGAAGGAGCAAGAACAAAGGAGCAAGAGCAAGAAGGAGGCCACCACTGTAGCTGAGAAGCCAGGAGTGAGGAGAGCACGCTGAAGCCGTCAGATCGCCATCCTTCTCCATCCCAACCCGGAGTTCAAGAAAAGGTGAACTCAACCCCATTAGGTGCACTCCCATTTTGCACATCAATCATTTGTACCCCAGCTCATTAGCATCACAATGCAAAGAATCCATTTTCATCACAGAGCATGGGATCGGAGAATAGAGAAGGAAATGGGTATTACCTCTCACTACCAACCACCACCATCACCCCCAACCACGGCCGAATCACCAGATTTATCACCTTGATCATGCATACTAAGTCATAAATTAATTTGGATAGTGGAACCGGCAAATCCACCCATTGATCATCATCCATTCAAATCACCAAACCTCAATAGCGCCAACATAGATTGCAAACCTTTCCATCTCAGAGCAGAGAGTTAGGAGGAGTAGAGTACCTAGGTTCCAGTAGACCGGCCGGCCTTACTGGGGCCATGGCGGCCGAGGCCAGGCGAAGGCTGCCAGGCCAAATCAGAAGGAGAGACGGCAGACAGCGCAGAGCCGGGACGCGGCCAATGGAGGAGGCGTAGGTAGAGAGAGGGCCGAGCCGAGCCGAGGCGAGGTCGGAGGCTGAGGCGACGAGCCGGCTGGTGAGAGCGAGCGACCCACTGAGGCGGAGGAGGCCACAGCGGCGCTGGTCTTCGCCGCGCGGCCGGCGCGAGCCGTAGCCGAGGAGGGAGATGGCGCAGTCCGGAGGAGGCGCAGGGAGCAGCGCCGAGAGGCCGGTGGCGATGGCGGCGGAGATTCCCGAGGAAGAGCGGGGGAGACGAGAGAGAGGAGAGGGGAGCGTCGGCTGTGAGGGAGAGGCGCGAGAGGGTGAGGGTTAGAGGCGGCGTGGAAGGAGTCCCACGAGAGAGAGGAAGTGAGGAGGAGCCTGCGAGGGTTAGAAGAGGAGAGGAGAGAGAGAGAGGGTGAGTTAGGGTTAGGGTAGATTAGGTGTAGGTTAACCGGTTCTAGTTAGTTTAGCCGGTTGGTTTTGTAGTGATTAGGGTTTAGTAATTAGGTGATTAAAGATTAGGATTAGAATTAGTTGTTTGGTTTTGAGTCTAGAACGTGAGTTCAAGTGTTTAATAATAGATCGAGCTTAACCTTAGAACGATTTGTAGCTAAGAGTGCTAATCATTCCAGTTCCAAAAGTTTTGTTAAATTAAAAATTGGCTAACGAGAGTCGTATTAGCATTTTATTCATCTACTATCACCAAAACTTAACTAAGTATTTATTTATATATTATTCGTATACCGCTTGCAACAGAGGGCTAACAAAGTTTATTGTACAGAGAAGTCGATAAGAGATTCGCCATCGCGACCTTTCCAAAAACTCTAAAGGCAAGCGATCCTCTTGAACATCAATATAGCTAATTTAAATGTAAAACCGTATATTGCTCTATCATATATGTATATTGATCAAAACTATTTCTCAAAAACAAATTGGACTGAGATGATGAGAAAGATAAGAAAACTGAGATGAGATGAAATTGAGAATTACTATGTGGGTAAAGGGGGCCTTGGTTGAGAAAAGAGATGATGATGATGATGATGATGATGATAAGAGGTGGGACCCTTTACCTACAGCTATATATATAAGGACTAACAAAACTCTTACTTGGCCAGATGTCAGAAAATCAAGCTGCCAACCATTTCCGCTTTCGCAGGGAGCAAAATGCTACCCGTTTACGTAATTACGTTCTCCACAACGGGAATGTTGGACACGGAGGATAGCCGGTCCAAGGTGGAGTGTTGGGCTCGGAGGATAGCCGCCCCAACCAACATTGTTGGAACTCGGTGGAGGACTGGGTGCGCCAGACACCGACGGAAAACAATGGGTAGAGACTTAATCACGTAACCGGAAAACGTCCCAGACGAACTTGAAGTCGCATCAAAGGAAATGCGATGGACCTAGCTCAAAAAGAGTAGCGTAATAGCTAAGGGTAAAGTGGCGCAAGCTCGCGCAGTGCTATACAAATCATGAATTCATGCCGCCTCTGGATTGGAGTCTACTGAACCGCTTAGGGTCTTTCTTCTTCCGAGTGACTAGTAGTATTTTCGTAATTAAAATTGCAACTTAATGTTTTAATGTTTATTTTCGTAATGAGATGATTTTAGAATTTGTGATAAAGAACCGTAGATCACCATGCAAAGTATTGTTTGCTATTAATGCTTGGCCGAAGTACTTTTGTACTCAACCTTGTTAGTATCCTCCTTTGTTAGATCCTAGTCCCACGGAGCTATCCCGGAGGGGCAAAGGACTTGCAGTACCGATGCAAAGCAGTTAGAGGAGAAAAGCGCAACTGGGGAAGACTCCGGCAGATGGAAGCCATCTTTGACTCGTGGGACGAGTAGGAGAGGCTGTAGTCCGCAGCGCATCTCGAGGAGGAAGAAGCCTTTGAGTTGTGTAATAGCTTTAGTAAGAACCCTAGTCTTATGTGGCTACCATCGTAATAAAGATGTACGCTTTTATTTTATTGTTCGCCGCGCAACTCTGATAAAATGGTTTGCTATTCGTCGGAGCGGTGTTCTACCGGGCAGACGAATAGTAATCCGTATGCCTAAGTGTGATTACCCTAGGGGTAATGACACGGGGCGTCACAAGGAGCTACGCACAAGAATCGACATCATCGAGATCAAGAAGACGCATCAAGGATTAGGGGAGTGTTTGTTGAATAATTCTGTGCACTGTTTAGTGTTTTTGTTTTGAGTCTTGCAATGTTCTTTGTTTCGGTTTCTTTGCTTAGTAGCGTATTGACGCCACTTATGACGCTAGTTATGCTGCTCGATCCTGGGTCATGGGATCATGCGCATGAAGCGCTCAGCTTTTAGTTACTCTTTATTCGTTAGAATATTTCAGTTACTCTTTATTCGTTAGAATAAAAGCGAAGAAAAACCAGGAAAAGTTGTGGCAATTGAGTAGCACAAAATACCACCTTGAGTCTTCATCGTCTTCTAGTTTTTTTTCTCTATTTTCCAGGTGATCGTGTGAGTAGTAGCCAGCGCAGCTGTCAAAAGGTTTCCAAATATGTAGCAACATTGCGGCTTTTCTCCATGCTCCAATCCGGCCGGGATATAATTATAGGCTTTCTAGCTCAGGATATACTCCGTCACTAACGAGATCTCTCGAGTAGGCTTTAGGACAGATTGTTACTCATTCCTGTTTGTGATACGAGAGTCCCGTTTGATTGGGAAGAACTAAACTAGCCTTACTTACACTACACGGAGTACCAAATGCAATAACTCCAGGAGATCGACAATACGAAAGCGTTCGATTGCACATTTCTTCCATGGCGATAGAGGCTTAATTTGTCTTGCTTGCTTATTGTATGAACTCCTAAGCAATTAGCAATCTGTCAAAAGAAATTCTCTCCAAATGGCACGCAAGTTGCTGTTAAGTGTATAAATGTACTAGTCGGAGTTGTTCAAGAACCAGCATATAGCAAAAGAATGGCGTGCGTGAAACCGCTTAGCTTTAGCCAGTGCAAGCTAGGTAGCGTAAATTAATGGCCGGCAAAGCTAGGCAACTATATAAACACACTAGTACCCAAAAAAAACTCCATTTTGGGGGAATAGTGTAGCAATGCACAATTCGCCAATCAAAACTTTTGAAAGTTGCCGAGATATATTTGGGTGACATTCCGTGCTTGATTCTGAAGGAGCATATGAACGTTGCAGAGGACAGAATGTACTAGCAGGTACTACCTGTCTACCTGTGGTCTGTGGATATCAGGTTGCTTCGACATCAAGCAACACACATACAATCATTAATGTTAGTGATCGAATCCTTTGGAACGTAGTTAAGAGCTAAACTTTGTCAAGAAAAAATGTAAATAATCAGCTCAATCAATGTGTTAGCAACCTGGCTGTTGGTTTTGTCGGTACTCAAAGACGCACCCATGAGCATCCTTGGTGTTTTGTGCAGAAATGGTACCCGGCATTGTGCAAGCTGTCAGAAGAGCCGGTGGTGCGGGCCGGCCTCAAGCGACAGTCTACCGTCACACGGATGACACTTACCGCAACATGCGGAGCGGGTATTGGCGGAGTTTTGGGTAAGTTTCTCTCGCACAACATTGCTTAATACATCTCATTCATTGGTTAAATGTTTTATTGAAATAATGAATAGATACATCGGTTTTGTATGCGAAATTTTTCAAGGCCAAGAAGGACTTGAGGCCCAAGCGAATCGGGTACGCTGCATGGCTTGTAGGAAGTACGTCACCGACATGCACCACCATGGGCGCGTCCAAGCCCACATAGACTACTACAGTCGGTGCCAGCAGTCCCTCCCAAGCCTCAAGCAAGGCTGATTCTGTGACCGGGACCAAGACCTTGAGGTAGGCGAATAACATTCATAATGATTCGTTTTGATATTAAGTAGGTTCAATTTCATCTTCTTATATGTCAAATACTCGATGACTTGTAGGTGATTCCTCGGTGGTGCCGATCGTATCCAGAGTCTTTGGGCCATGATCGTGGACAAGTGGTTATCACAGGCTTTGTTGACACGCACGAGGCGGAGGAACAATATTCGATGAGGCAAGGTCAACTCACCATCAAGCGTACCGCAGCCTCCCGGATACAAACAAGCATCGTAAGTGATTTCTTTCATTTATTTTGATGCTCAATTTCGCTTGATTTCTCACCATCTTCCGTCTTTCTCGCAGGAGGTGCGCACCCGGCGAGGAGGTCTCGGAGTTCTCTGCGTGGGCTATGTCCCACATGGGCGTGCGTCGTCCTCTGTCTCCTTCGACCCGCCGCCCGCCCGGTGTACTCCGACCGAACGTGTACACTAAAGTCCAAGAGTACACGTCCTCGGTAAGGAGATCTATGGGGAAGATTACGATGTGCGACTCGGCCCATTGACGCAGAGGCGATCATGAGGCTCGGAGGAGGCAAGAAGCACGCAGGCGGTGTGGATTGCGAGCGGCGCCATCGACTCCACCACCGTTCCTCCTCGACGCTTATCCGAGCACGAGCACGAGCTCCATCCGACCCATACGCACGGCCTTCTCCAAAGATCGCAGCGAGTCCATGCACTCTGGTAATTCTGTTTTACTCGTCAGACGTTGATATTTACACACCTAAATTAGATTTGCATTCGATACATTGGGTGAAATATTGCGGCCGTGCAAGAAACAAAAAGCAAAGTCAAGAGCGAGCAGAACCGGCCGCACAACCGCAGCCCAGCGGTCGCGTTCGGCGCCCATGCGACGAATAAGCGGAGATGATGGTGATCATGCAAAGTCTTGGGCAAGCATCGGGTGTACCGTGCGATTTCAACTACTCCACCTCCTACTCCCGCAGCTACTCCTCGTAAGTATGAAAGTTCACTTTTCGCTTGTGCTTTGCATGTATGTCGGCCTTCGTGTTGTTGTGGATGTCGGCGCTCGTGCCGTTGTGGATGTCGGCGTTCGTGCCGTTGTTTCTTGCAGGTTTTGGAAACCTCCCCGTGCAGGGGAGGTGCTGCCGAAATTTTCAATTGAGTCTAATCTTTTTGTATTTCTAGATTACTAGATGCAATCTCTAAGTTCCAAAACTGTTTTTCCGGATTACTCACACATGCAATCTCGCTCCTTTGTGCGACCTCCGTCATGAGTTCCAATCATCCGGTGATGCGTCAGGTGATCCCGCTTTCCTTCACCACCGTCTCATAGGCTACCTTGATTAGGACTAGTGCTAGGCGATGTGGTTGGACTTTATTGTAATATTTGTTGTTTATGGTTCTGACTTGTGCTTGGATTTCATGAACTTGTCGTAATAAACATGTGAATTGTGGTTGTAATATATTTGTGAATGATGATGAACATATGACTTGTCGTTGTAATATATTGTGATTTGTGGTTCACAATTATGGTTGTGATATATTGTTGGCGTGCGTGAAACCGCTTAGCTTTAGCCAGTGCAAGCTAGGTAGCGTAAATTAATGGCCGGCAAAGCTAGGCAACTATATAAACACACTAGTACCCAAAAAAAACTCCATTTTGGGGGAATAGTGTAGCAATGCACAATTCGCCAATCAAAACTTTTGAAAGTTGCCGAGATATATTTGGGTGACATTCCGTGCTTGATTCTGAAGGAGCATATGAACGTTGCAGAGGACAGAATGTACTAGCAGGTACTACCTGTCTACCTGTGGTCTGTGGATATCAGGTTGCTTCGACATCAAGCAACACACATACAATCATTAATGTTAGTGATCGAATCCTTTGGAACGTAGTTAAGAGCTAAACTTTGTCAAGAAAAAAATGTAAATAATCAGCTCAATCAATGTGTTAGCAACCTCGGGCTGGCCAGAACGTTGTCGTTGAGACCAGTTCATGGCTTTCTATACATCTCCTTAATTCATGTAAAAGTTTGTTTGGATATACTGTAGTCTGATTTAATTCTTTCAGATTAGCTCAAAATTTAAACTAAAATTTCTTTTAAACCGATGGGATTTATTATAATCCCTCCTGTCGAAACAAACCGTAAGTGGTAACTGATCGCTTGCAGCTAGCCAGAGAATTGGCATGCTTTTGTCACGTGATGTTCTGATCATTAACTCACGAAAACCAGTTCATGGCTTTCTATACCTCTCCTTAATTCACGTGAAAGTTTGGGTTCTGCACGGCAGCCGTGTGGCATCAGTGCTAATACTGTAAATACGAGATCTCACGTGACCAATACTATAAATACGCTTCGAAATGTGAGTCGCAATGTCTTCATGTTTTAGCGGCGCAGCCCTTTGGTAATCAACTAATCATGAGTCATTGGCCTCGCGACGTCTAGTTCCCCACCTCTCGACTCTCCCTGTCCCATACGAAACGTTGTTGCTGTCGCTCGCCTCGCCTTGTTTACCCAGAGTCGCAGGGCGACACCACTAATGGAGGATGAGATTCCAATTCCATTGATTCCATGCATGATGTGTTTTCCTGATTAATCGTTCCTTGATTCGTTGCTAAATAACACACATATCCACTATTGAAGACAAAATCATAATTTCGATTCATTTGGTTCTAAAGATAACCATTACATTTGAGAGAGGGTGAGAAGGGTTCCATTACGAATTTTGGTGAATTGCTGAGGGTAAGATTTCATTTTCTAGATACAGGCATCCGAAAATGTCACTTTTTTGCAATTGAAATAACAACATTGTAATGTGTTTGTAACCAAACAAAGGCCTCCGTTTTTCTCTCACCTTATGGCCTCCAAAATTTCAGGAACGACCATGTATGTAAACTCTATTTCCTAGTTCTTTTTGTTCATGTACCCTGCTACTGCTTAACTACATATATGAACTGTTTGACTACATGTGGACCGTACGCGGCAAGTAGACATGTAACATGCAGGTCTAATCCTGAGCGAGCTTGCAGGCTTCGAGCCGGTAAGAGCACCTTTAGTGTGTGCTTTTTCATCGGTACCAAGGGTCGGTTACCTTTTTCGGCACATTGGAATGGTTGGGGCCAAGCCAAAGATTATTCGACCCGATACCAAGTCTTGCTCTAATTAAAATAATAGGCCCACGTATCAGTGAAATGGAGAGTGACCGAGAGAACAAGATATAATATTTTATTTACTTATGAGTCCCACTTTATAAAGAGAGGAGATATAAGCACAGGCATGAAAAGTGAAATTTAGCGTCTGAGTGATGTAGCAGTAATATGGTATTTCTTAGCACCTATACGGACACTTCTCACGTGGATGCCTAAAAACTACCGCCTATGGAACAAAGCACAACTACACCTTTCATAAATACTACCACTGATGCGCCTGATTGATTCTCAAGAAAGAAAAAGGAAAAGAAAATAATAAACAATTATGAGAATTTGATCATTTACTCTATATCTTTCGGACGGTTTCAACGACTTACCACTATTTTGGATGCAGTCGATTATTTACTCCATCTTTTCACGTTTTGTTTGATTATTTTCCATTCTTAGGAATTTTTGTATTTTGTAATTCATTTTCGCATTTACCCTACCTGAAATGACCATTATGCCCCTGGAACCGTTTGGCCCAGGGTATATGGTTTGGTCGGGCTCGGTGCACACATCGACCGCTCCACACTCCTCTCCTCCTCTCCCAACTGCCAAGGCGGTGACACGGCTCCCGCGTTTCTCGAGGGGCTTGTCGAAGAGCTCGCGTATGTTTGGGAGTTTCTTGGCGGCTCCAAAGTAGTGGTAGCCCGAGCTGCGGTCGGAGGGGTTGGGGACGGCGACAATGTTTCCATCAAGGTCGGTCATGAGTGGGGCGTTGGAGCTCCAAGAGTGGGAGTTGTCCTAGCCGACGAGCACGACGATGCGGTGCTCCCAGTGGCCGCGCTTGCGGAGGAGCTTGTTGATCTCGTTGTTGAGGTCGCAGAGGCAATGCTTGCCAAGGCCCTTGTTCTGGATCTTAACGACCTTGGAGTCGATCTCTCGAAGGATCTCAGAGCGCCAGCGCTCGGCATCGGCCCAACCAAACACAGGGCAATCAATGAGGGGATGCCCGCTCTACCCATGCCCCGGCAAGGGCACCACACTCCTGCTAGACTGCGCGGATGAGCTATCGTGAGAGATCCCTGGTGAAGGGGGGAGCGTCGCCGCCTTGGTAGTCGGGAGAGGAGGAGCGGTGGTCGGGGAGTGTGGTGCGGTCGATGCGTGCACTGGGCCCAAACAAACCATATACTGTGGGCCAAACGGTCCCAGTGGCATAACGATCATTTCAGGTGGGGTAAAATGCGAAACTGAATTACAAAATACGAAAAAAGATGGGAAATGTCAAATAATCAAGCTAAACATGAAAGATAGAGTAAATACTCAATTGCATACAAAATAGTGGCAAATCGTTGAAGCCGCATAAAAGATGGGGCAAATGATCTATGTCCCAAAAATAAAAATAAAAAACTACCTCCATGATATAGAAAAGTGCATGCATGTCGTATGGTCTAGTCGCGTCTAGGGATGTCAATTGTGCCCGATTACCCGCGTGCTCGTGGGCAAATGCCCTAATGGAATTAAGCATGAGGTGCTTTCTTTGCACATGAGCATGAAAATAGGGGCAATCTTTTGCCCATCGAGCAAATGGGCACGGGCATGGGTGAGCTCCACCCGTGCCCGTCTCGCCCGTTTACCCTCAACCTACACTGACAGGTGGGCCCGATGAAACCCTAATATCCATTTGGCCAATTGGTCATCACTCCATCATACTAGCGCCCCAACCGCCACCAACCCCAAATCCCCAATCCCCAATGTCATCTCCAGCCCCGAGTCTTGACTCCCACACCGCCTTATGGACTCAGCCCCCGTCCGTTGTCACTCTCATTTGTCGCTGCCCCCGTCCGCCACCTGTCCACCCGCCCAACCTCAGCTAGGGCTGGAAATGAGCCGAGCCAAGCCGGCTCGAGCTAGGCTCGGCCAAGCTCGTTTGAACAGTCGGCTCGGCTCGTTTCGAGCACGAGCCAGAAGGGTGGCTCGGCTCGGCACGGAGAATGGCTCGAGCTGGCTCAAACGGCTCGCGAGCCAAGAAACACACGGGTAGAAACACAATGCATCAGTTCATCCACTAATCCACCCTCCAGCACGTCCAAAACGCATTACAAAACTTTCTATCATCCACAACTAAGAAACATGTAAAAAATCTTGAAGAACAATAGTTCCGGATCCGGTAGTGGCGGAGGCGGTGGGGGGAACGGGCGGAGGTGGAGGCGTGGAGCACGAGTCGAAGTGGAGGCGTGGAGGCGGTCAGGCGGAGCATGGGGCGGCGACTCAGAGTCAGAGGCACGGGGGCCAACAGGGGGAGCACAGGGGCCGGCGGGGGGAGGACGGGGCCGACGAGGAGCACGCAGCTTGGGCGAGGCGTGGCGCCTAGGGGAGGTGGAGCATTGGAGCTGGGGGAGGGGGAGGCGGAGGCGGAGGCGGCCGGCTGGTGGAGCTAAGGGAGGCCGGAGGTGGTGGTGGAGATGGGGAGGGTGGGCCGGAGCTAGAGCCGAGGAGGAGGCGGCGGCCGCGGTGGATCGTGGAGCTAGGGGAGGGGAGGCGAGGCGGCGGTGGAGCTAGGTGAGGGTGGGGAGGAGGCGAGATGGGCGGGCGGAGGTGGAGGAGGCGGGGAGGCGGAGGGGGGAGACGGAGGGCGGGCGAGCTGCGTGAGGAGGAGGTGGCGGTCGGCGGGTGGAGGAGGCGAGGCGGCGGTCGGCGGGTGGAAGAGGCGAGGCGAGCGGGGCGGAGGTGGAGGAGGCGAGGGAGGCGGAGGTGGAAAAGGCGACTAGGCGAGGCGGGCGGGGCCACGAGGCGAGGAGGAGGCTGGGAGGGGGATGCGATCATGCGGCGGGTGGAGGGGCGAGGGGGAGATGGAGATGGAGGGCCGGAGGCGAGGCAGCCTGCGGAGGGAGGTGAATATATAAAACGAAGAGGTGATTTGGGAACTAGCCAATTTGGCTCGCGAGCGGCTCGAGCTCGACTCGATTTTTCACCGAGCCAAAAACTGGGCTCAGCTCGGCTCGAAAAAAACGAGCTCGAGAGCCCCAAGCTTTTTTGCCACCCCTAACCTCAGCCCTCGCGCGGCCGCGCTGCACCCGTCCGCCCGCATGTTGTCCCCGTCCTCGACACTGTCGGTGACAAAGGCGGTGACAGCTCCCTGGCTGGAGTTGACCGTGGCAAGCACGAGGAGATACGGTAAGAGGCCAAGAGGCCAAACACAAGCAGCCTGCACGGCGCGCGACGACGACGGAGTGGAGCAGCACTAGCTCCTTGGCGGTGGCGTTGCCGCTCATCTGCATCTGCTCGTTGAAAGAGAGCGTGGAGAAGATGATGAGGATGGTGGCCAGCAGCTACTTCGGCGACATCATCTTGCTCCCATTGTCGCTCATCTGCATATGCTTGTTCCTTCTTGATATGGTCTTCTGCTTCTCCTCCGTCTCTTGTGTTCTACCGATTTCTTGATACACATTCTTCCCCATTTTCGACTGGTTCCTTTCACCACCCCTGTCCTCCTGTCCGACCGCGTCACCACCTGCCCGTCTGCCCAACCACGCCCTCCTCTCCTCCTTTGGAGTGTGGGCGTGTGGCGGGCACAGACATGAACGAGGTTCTCTGTCCGTTGCCCTTCGCGGGCATGATTGTGAGGGGGGTTTTGAGCTAACTGATATAAGTATAGACAAGTACTACTCGTACCCACCGAGCCCCATCCCTAGTTGCGCCTCATGTCAGTCATGCCAGCCGTGGGCGAGCGCACAGCACAGGCGTCCACGTCGTCAGTGGGTGGTGCGGTGTTAATCCAGGGTCTAGAACGGCCACAATCATTATTAACTCCCCGTTACGCTGCCCCGAGACCAATTTGGCTTAACCCCGCGCCTTTTAATTCGATTTAATTACGGCCTCCTTTGCATTTCCGGCCTCATTCCCTGGTTAACTTACTTCCTTGTTTGTTTATTCAGCCCCGAACCCAGGTGACGGCCGCGCCGTGACGCCAACATCCACGGACCTGGTCCACGGGCCAGTGTCACCTCTCGAATCTCGAGACGGGGATGGACGGTACAGAACTCTCCACGTAGTGGACCGGGTGCGAAGCGTCTGGGCGCTGCCCTAGCGGGGGCGCTCCATCGGTTACGGTGCAGCAGCGAAACACGATCAGGGGAGAGAGAGAGAGAGACGACGACGATGGCCTTTGTTAATTGATTGCCTCCGCTCGTCTCGTCCTACCTCTTTCGCCTCGCCTCGCTTCGCCTTCGCCTTCGCCTCTCCCTCTCAGTCTCTGTATCTCGAGACCTTTCTGTGTGTTCGTCTCTTTCCTCGTGTGCTCTGCCGCACGCAAAAATCAAAAGGCGCCACTAGCGAGCGCGACATTAGTAGCGAGTGTCATGGCGTGTAACCAGCCGCTGTGATCTCAAAAAGAGAGCGAGGCAAATCGAAGCGGGAGGCAGTCTTCGCGGCAATCTTTGCGAATCCTTGAAAAATCTGTCTTTTTCTTGCTGCTTTTCTGCGTAGGGAAGTGGTTGTGTCGAGAATTTGTTGGCTGGGAGTGGGAGGGATGGAGGAGGCGGAGGAGATGCAGGTGGAGAGGCTGCACGAGGAGGTGGACCCCGGGGGCGCCGACACGGACAAGCTCAGCTACGAGATTTTCTCCATCCTCGAGAGCAAGTTCTTGTTCGGGTACACGGACCCGCACCAGCTGTGGCTGCCCAAATCGGCGGCTCCGGCGGCTGCGCAGGCATCGGCGGTCGCGGCGGTACCGGGGAAGGCGGCGCAGCGGGGCAAGGTGTGCGTGCTGTGCGTGGATGGCGGTGGGGGCGGGCTGCGGGCGCTGCTCGCCGGACGCGCGCTGGCGCACCTTGAGGCCGCGCTCCGGCGCGCGTCCGGGGACCCCGACGCCCGTGTTGCGGACTACTTCGACCTCGTCGCTGGTACAGGGGCGGGCGGCGTCTTCGCCGCGATGCTGTTCTCGACGCACTCGCGCGGCGCCCCGCTGTTCCACGCCGACGACACCTGGCGCCTCGTGGCTGACCACGCGCCCAGGCTCTTCCGGAGGCCCGCGAGCTCGACGTCCCTCTTCTGCCGCGCCAAGAAGCGCCCCCTGGCTGCGCCGACGGCGGCGCTTGACTCGGCCATGAAGACGGCGTTCGGCGAGGAGCTCACCCTACGTGACACCATCAAGCCCGTGCTCATCTCCTGCTACGACCTCAAGTCGTCCGCGCCGCTGGTGTTCTCGCGCGCTGACGCCCTGGAGAGCGAGAGCTACGACTTCCGCCTCTGCGAGGTCGGCCGCGCGGCATGGTCGGAGGCCGGCCGCTTCGAGCCGGCCGAGGTGGCGTCGGTGGACGGCGCCACCTCCTGTGGTGCCGTGGACGGCGGGCCCACCATGGGCAGCCCCGCGGCCGCCGCTATCACGCACGTGCTCCATAACAAGCACGAGTTCCCGTTCGTCCGCGGCGTCGAGGACCTCCTCGTGCTCTCCATCGGCGGCTGCTCCGGCGGGGTTTCCGGAGCCTCCGCTGACGCCGACCTGCGGCGCATGCGCCGGTGGGGTCCCAAGGAGTGGGCGCGCCCCATCGCCCGCATTGCCGCAGACGGCGCTGCCGACCTTGTCGACCACGCCGTGGCGCGCGCCTTCGGACAATGCCACTCGTCCAACTACCTGCGCGTTCAGGTAGGCAATGCAAATTCTTGCGCCGCATTGCATGTTCTTGTCTGCCTTAACGAACGTTTCCCTGGATTAATTCTGGTAAACTGCCCGCTTGATCAGGCGAAACGGGAGAGCATGCCGCCGTGCGGCCCGGACGGAGAGTACGACCCGACCCCGGCGAACGTGCATGCGCTGCTCGCGGCGGCGGACGAGATGCTGAAGCAGCGCAACGTGGAGTCGGTGCTCTTCGAGGGGAGGCGGATCGGGGAGCAGACCAACGCGGAGAAGCTGGACCGGTTCGCGGCCGAGCTCGTCGCGGAGCACCGCAGCAGGGGGTCCCGGATCGCGCCGACCGTCGCATTCAAGCAGGCGCCGCGGAAGCCGCCGGCGCTGGGCTGAGCCGCCGGCTGCGCGCTGCTGAGTAAGGACATGTGACCACCCTCTCTTCTTGCTTTGGTTGGATGTAATCCCGCTGCATTTTTTACGTGGCAATGCGGTGGCATTGCTCCCGGAAGCATTTGCCATTGGGGAATTTGAAAGAGGGGGGAGAGGGGGATATGAAAGGAACATTTGTGATATATATTTGAGCTAGCTTCATTTCAACTTAGGATAGAAATGTAGCTATCTTTCTGAATAATTATGCCGTCTTTGTTGTCGTTCGACATAGTTTGATGTAGGGCTTTGCAATGTCCATATAATCTGCTAAAAACAGTGGATACACCGGCGATACCTGAAGCTTCTGCATTGCAACTCTGCAAGGGTACGTGTTGATGCCATCTCTGCTTAAGAAAAACTTTGCATGTATACCTGAGCTTATGAAATGATGCTTATTGCAGTTGAGCATTCTTCTTACCGAATGAGTTGCTACAAACATTCAGAACTACTTACATTTTCTGCATTCCTTCATTCTCTCTATCAGTCACATAATTCAGTTTACTTCTAAAAACGAATGGATTTTGGAGGGTTCATGGTATTAATAGGAAGGTGTAGCCAAATGTAAAGACTCTTTTCTCGATGCAAGACTAAACCAAAGAGACATCTCAGAGATCCTTTCTTCAAGAAGAAAAATAAAACCTGTAGATGTATGTCCCATCACTATCTTGATACTGATCCAGGACGTACTTTCTGTTGAAGCACCTAAAGATTCCTCCAAGCAAACTAAATCAAGTAACCTTTTTTTTACAGCATGTCACAAGCAACATCTAGCATTTTCTCTGCAGCCCTTGATGACCACACGTAAATTAAGCAATCTTTTCATGATATCGCAGAGGATTAAGCTGCTTTGTGCTAGCTTGTATTGCTGCTTATGCAACACTCCATATTTGAGCTCATCCTCTTTGCTAGTCCACATCTTACTTGAACCCATTGGAACAAGGGAGAATTGACAATCTGCCACATCTCACAGGTGGTTTTGACAAATTGCCATTATGTTCATTTGACAAATTGCCATTATGTTCATTGTAATTGATCATTTGCTACACCTGTCCTTGCCTATGTTGTTTTGCCACTTTGGACATTTCTACCCTTGTACTCTTCCCTCTTCTTCTTCCTCTTCTTCTCTTCCTCATATTGTTTATTTTGGCCATGTCCGACCGACGACTCGTCTTCTTTTTCCCCTTCTTCTCCTTCTTCTCTTCTCTTCCTCCT
The DNA here is from genome assembly GCA_036346395.1 of Hsuehochloa calcarea. Taxonomy (NCBI): domain Eukaryota; kingdom Viridiplantae; phylum Streptophyta; class Magnoliopsida; order Poales; family Poaceae; genus Hsuehochloa; species Hsuehochloa calcarea. Next base: position 39,627,384 of record CM070597.1, read on the forward strand.
CCTCATCCTTCACGCCGCCTGCGTCCACTTCCTCGTGAAAGCCCGTTAGCTCGTAGACGTGCTCGATGACGGTGTTGTAGAGCAGCTTAACGTCCCTGCCCGGGAGCTCCTGGAGGGCTGGAGATAGCGCGAATGGCGAGCTTTTGGGACTGGGCTGCGCCGGCGATGGAGAGAGCAGGGTCCTCGGTGCAGGCAGGCTCGAGGTCGATGACGACACCGATGTCGATGTGGTGGAGGATGGTGTAGAAGGGCCTAGAGGAGACCCTAGAGTGGATCCAAAGCGGGTTGAGCAGTGAGATCTCATGCGCGGTGAAGGCACGCTCAAGGAGGACGACAGACAAGGGGGAGGAGGAGGCATGCATCGGCGCCGAGCGAGATGGGGGAGGCACTATAGAGGAGTGGGGTGACGGGCTGAGTAGGTCGTCGGCGTTCTCAGAGAAAGCGAGGAAGAGGAAGGAGGAGTCGGCGACGAAGAGCGTGCAACTGAAGGGCTAGATGTGGCCGCCGCACTAGATGCGGGAGAGGTAGGCGGTGATCTGATGCTCGGAGGAGGGGTTGGGTGGTGAGAGATAGAGAGGGTCAGGAGGGGATGTCGGTGAGCCATTGGGAGGTCGCTGGGTCGGCTATGGCCGGAGTAAGGTAGCATGGAAGAAAGGAGAGGAAGAAGATAAGGGCAAAGTTGGTATTTATTTTTCAAAAGGGTAAAAAAAATAAGAGACGCACGAAAGGCGGTGTAAATAATAAATTGCAAGGAACATAATAGCAATGTATCAAAACCACATGTAAGATGTGACCCACAGCACTTGCTGATTGCAACGGCGTGATCGAATTGGGGCGCGCATTTGTGCTTTACTTAACCCTTTGAATGAAAGCTGGTTTGGTTTGGGGGCCGTGATGGAATTGGAATAGGCGCTGCTCTGCTCCATGATTGCTGGTTGTTGGATTTGGAGTATCTAGCACTTCGCTGTCCGAGCGGATCACGCCGCACCAAGATGCCGAAATAGGGCGTCGTCTGTAACTTTGTCAACCGACAGAGATCATTAGCGGCACTGGTGGTGGTAATCCACTAATCCTGAACACCCCCCTTTTCTCAGCTTCTCCAAGGTGATCGGCCCAAAGCAACTTATCATACAGTCAACAATCTCGAACAATATCTACAATTTTGGAAATTGTCGTCGAAAGTACTTACGGCATGCTGAGTCCCGCTCCCACTCTTACCATAATGACTCCTCGTCAAAGTTGCATCTCGGGCATATCGAAAACCGTATATATGTTTGTTCTAGTAGTACTAACTAACTGTAGAGCACAACTAGTAGTCTAACTGAGCAGTGCACGGTGCACGGCGGGGTATGGAGCAGTGCTCCTCTAGGCGGCCACTTTGCCCGCTTAGGCGCTGGGCGCAAGCCACTTGCTGTGATTCAGGCTCAGTCGGACCCCTAGGCACTCACTCAGATAGGCGGTCAACACGGGTCTAAGGTGTACACAAGCAAGACGCGGCGATGGCTGGGCGGTCCGGGGTGTCGTCGTGCGGAGCTGGGCGGCGGCACGTGGGAGAAAAGAGGGGTAAGTGAGGAGGCTCTCACTTGTGTGGTTCCAAACCCTAGCATATTTCGATTTCATCCCCTCTACCTTCTCTCTGTTGTGTGTCGTCTCCTCCCCAGCTCCCCTTTGCGTGCCACCTCCTCCCCAGGTCCCCTTTGCGCGCCGCCTCCTCCCTTACCAGATCGATGTCGATTCCACTTCCCCGTCGCTTGATTTTGTCTCCCAGTCGCCAAATTTTGTGCTGATGGGAGGGGGATGAGGCGGCGACGGGCTGGGAGAGGCGAGTGAGAGGAGGGTGGGTGTAGGGCAAGAGGATAAGGAAGGGCAGTGGAGGCAGAGGAAGGCTGGGTTGTTCTGGTAGATCGATGTTGCGGTCGAATCAGTAATGGGCTTGGGCTGGATTGGACCAGGCCGACTAGGTGAGTTTCTTTTTTTTTTTCTTCTTCACTTCCTTCTCTCCCTCCTGCTTCTTTTGTTCGATCGCCGCCTAGGTGGCGCCTAGGCGGGTTATGCGCTAGGTGGCCACCTTCCGCCTAGCGCCTAGGTGAACACTGGTACGGAGTAGTGGAGGCAGCACGGAGTTTGGTGCACCATCTTTGTTCGATCAGGCTAGCGCGGTCGGCGTATGTGGTGTTTTTGGTAGAAAGCAGTGGGAGCCTGGCACGCCGCGACGGCCCTTCGCATGTGTGCCGCACCGTGCTACCCCACCTCTCAAATATAGTGTGTTAAAAAGGTCTATAACAAGTTCAAGTCAGGGAAAATTCAGAAAGAAACTGAAATAAACAGATGAGTAGGCTGGTGTGTTACTGATGCATTTCTCATGCTAATCTTAACAGCTAATTTTATATAGGCAAAGCATTACACATTGTAAACTGCCAATTTCTCATTCCACACTATTCTTTGTTTGAATCCAAAATATGAACTACTTCCAATCACACAGACCACTACATGTAGTGGTAGATGGGGTCGCATTAGCAAAACTGAACAAAATATTATCCTCTTTTTTATAGTATTTCTGATTCTAAACAAGCATTGGTGCTACTAGTACTCATCAAAGTAAAGAGGACGGGAGTGCTACCTTCATATCGACAGCATTTTATGGCACATATCAACATTTTCTATGAGGCATTGAGGTACCAGTACTAGTAAAGAAGCATCTACCGCGATGTCTTCATTTCTTCAACATATTAAACACGAATTAGAGTCATCTCCCAGATTGTATATGTGTTTTCATCGTATTTCCATTACCTTCATGAAAGCATCCCATCTCCAAGGCTAAAAAAATGAATTAGCTCAAAAAATAATTGCAAGACCACTACAAGAGTTTACAAATTGCAAATCCATGCTATCAATCTCTCGCATTAATCAGACCGGGAATGGAGAGGTGGAGGAAGAGAAGTTACCTTTTGGTTGGATGGGGCAACGCGGGCGCGGGCGACCGGGACAGCGGGAGGTGGAGATGGAGGTGGCTCGACAGGGCAAGAGGGGGAGGGACTTGGAGGGAGGCGATGGCGGTGCTTAGATCCGGAGGGAATCGGCGGCGTCCAGACTAGCAGGGAGGTGGAGGATGGGGCCGGCTCAATTCCGGGCAGCGGTAATAGGATGACGACGTCGAGAGGGTGGCGAGAGGCAGTGGTGGATCCAGAACGAAAATGATCAGGGGTCTTCACTTCCTATATATATTAAACATGTTTAATTTTTTGGCTTGAGGTGTCCTTTTATCTTAAATTAGGGGTGTCCATACTGTGTATACATGACTATATCTAAAGGAAAATAATTTTTTAACCCGGTGTCCTGTGCACCCGGGTAAAACACTGTAGATCGGCACCTGGCGAGAGGGGCGACGACCTGGGTGTGTCTGGGCAGTGTTGTCAGGATGGATGAAGAGGCTGGGGCTGGAGGAGACAGAGAGGCGGGGAGGGGGTAGCTTAGGGGCGACGGGGTGGTCTGGCTTTGGGTGGCCGCGTCTGCTCAACCTAAGGGCGGATGGGTACGGGGTGGGGAGGGGATCTAACGAGATTTGTCTTTTAATCAGTGGTATTTGTAGGATAATTTATTTGAAGTTCTAGTGAAAAATAGATATACCTCTACCGCAGTAAGCCTGAAAAGCTGGTGAAAAAGTGTTTTGGCTTTCATGTGAGCTTTGGTTTTGGTTTAAACGTTACGCTGCTGAGAAGCTAGCGTGTTACCGATGCTTTAGCCACAGCTTAGAGCTCTCCAAACAGAGCCAATCTCCCTCGCTCCGTTGGTACGGCTTTTCCATCAGCGCCCGAGGCATTAGAGTTAGAGAGCGTAGATAAGATATTGCTCCATAATCTGGGTCTCGTGATTCTGTTCCTTTGGATAAGCCACAGACGTTCGGTGGCTAGAGGAGTGCCACATTGTGCCGGGCATGTAGTTTGCAAGCGGAGGAGGGCACCGCTGGAGCTCGTGGATTTCGCATGATCTCGTCCGTTCGTTTTCTGATTATGAGCGGTGCAGATGGCTCCATGCCATTGGGTGAACTAACCGTGAATCAAGCGGATCCGTGCCCGTGTTAGGACCGACAGATTGAGCGCCCGTACTCTACTTAGTTCATTCGGTTGGATGGTTTCCCTTAGCGCTTTGCTTTCCCCAAATTCTCGCGCCCTTATCCTTTGCATCTTTCTTGCATCGGAAGACGAGAGAAATGCTAGCTCTTGCCCGAGCTAACAACGATATTCTTTTAGCCGGCGTGCAAAGCATACCGCGAAGCATTTTTCTGGGTTTGTAGGTTAGATAAAGTTCTTTGATACAGTACTAGTACGAATTAGTAGGAGTACATCAGAAACGCAGAGAGCTCGAGTTGAATGGAAAAGCGGTGAAGGGAAAAGGGCAGGCAATTCAGACCAATGCCTGGCCTCTCTGCACAGAGAAAGTGAAATGTGGTGGGGGACACCGGCGCAACTGACCACCTCACCAGCGACCTGGACCGAGACTAGAGGCTCGGGAGCGTTACAAGGGTGGTGATCAGCTGCATGTTGCAAACGGCGCACGTTTGTCAATCTCTCGTATTGGCAACTCTACTATTTCTGGCCCATGTCGTTCCTTGAAACTTGGTGATATCATGCAGGTTCCCAACATTACCAACCACCTTCTTTCTACCCATAAACTTGTTTTGGATAACAATGCATTTTTTTAAATCCATCCTGATTTCATTTTCATCCAGGATCAAGCCACGAAGAGAGTTCTGCTGCAAGGTAGACGTAAGGGGGTATATATCCTTTGTCATCATCTCAACGTCACCGCAAGTTTTTCCTTACCACCAAGCCAATCTAGAGGTGTGGCATAGGAGGCTCGGTCATCCATCAACTCCCCTCGTTCAAGCCATTCTTCAGTCCAATAATTTGTTACGTAATAGGAACAAAATGAGATATAAATTTTTACATGAAAAACTTTTATAGGAAAAAATTATAGGCGCTAACCGACGATAATCATTATATGAGAAGTGTTTACAAAACGTAGAAAAAATTACAATGAGGCGTCAACTCTCCCCGTGCAGCTTACAAAATGTATATAAAGGGGTAAAAGGACTTGGAGTCCAAGTAAGAAAACTAATCCGCTAATATGACAAGTTTGAATTCGACCACATTAGAAGTTCGGATCACATATCTCAACAATCTCCACCTTGAGACGAATTTCCTCTTGTAACAAAATGAATAATCATCAATCACCAAATAACCCCACAATAAGATAAAAATCACAATGCGACAACTAGCCTCTAGAACTAAACTGTAACACCAACTAAGCTTGAGCAAAGCCCAAACTTAGTAACATGAACTGGCTTTGTCATCATATCAGCTGGATTATTATGAGTATTTATCTTGCACATATTGACATCACCTTGAGCAATAACACCTCGAATAAAGTGATATCTCACATTAATGTGCTTTGCTCTCTCATGGAACATCTGATCCTTTGTAAAATATATAGCGCTCTGATTATCACAAAATATAGTAGTGCAAGAATTATCTCCACAAAGCCCAGTGTACAAACCTCTCAACCAAAAAACTTCTTTACAAGCTTCAGAAATAGTCATATATTCTACTTGGTGGTAGATAAGACTACAGTAGCTTGTAAACTTGTCTTTCAACTAACAACACAACCACCAATGGTGAAAATATAACCTGTGAGAGACCTCCTCTTGTCCAAATCACTAGCATAATCAGAGTCAACATAACCAACAAGTTCATACCTACAATTCCTAAACTGCAAACGGGCATTACAAGTCCCACACAAATATATGAAAATCCACTGAACTGCTTTCCAATACTCTTTTCTAGGATTAGCCATGTATCTGCTAACAACGCTCAGTGCATGAGATAAATCAGGACGAGAACAAACCATGGCACACATAAGAGAACCAACTGCATTGGAATATGGAACTCTAAACATGTACTCAATATCATAATCTAACTCAGGACATAAAGCTGAAGATAATCTGAAATGCGAAGCTAATGGAGAACTCACTGGTTTTACATCATGCATATTAAAACGACAAAGAACCTTCTCGATATAATCTTGTTGACTAAGTTATAACTTACTATATTTCCTCTCTCTAATAATCTCCATACCAAGAATTTTCTTTGCTGCACCTAGGTCTTTTATCTCAAATTCATTACTCAATTGTGCTTTCAGTTTTGCTATTTTCGACTTATATTTTGTAGCAATCAACATATCATCAACATAGAGAAGCAAATAAATAGTTGAACCATTAACAGTCTTTAAATAAACACAGCTATCATAATCAGATCACTTAAAATCATGAGACAGTATAAAGGGGTCAAATCTCTTGTATCGTTGCCTAGAAGATTGCTTCAAACTATAAAGAGATTTCTTTAATCTATAAACAAGATGTTCTTTTCTATGAATAACAAAACCCCAGTTTGGTTCATATAAATATCTTCTTCCAACTCCCCATATAGAAATACAGTTTTAACATTTAATTGCTCAAGTTCATAATCATGCATAGCAACAATACCGAGTAAAGTGTGAATAGAACTATGGTTTACAACTGGAAAAAATATCATTAAAATCAATACCTGGAATCTGACTATAACCTTTAGCAACCAACCTTGCTTTATACATTGCTGGTTTAGAAGGAGAAATACATTCATTTCTTTTGAAAATCCACTTGCAATGAACAGACTTCTTTTCATTTGGTAATTTCACTAGTTCCCAAGTGTCATTCTTTTCAAGTGACTCCATCTCATCATGCATAGCAGCTATCCACTTATTACAATCAGTGGAGTTAACAGTCTCAGAGTATGATGAAGGTTTTGTATTACCTTCAATTTCTTCTACCACAATCAAAGCATAAGCAACAATATTAGCTTCTTCAATCAACCTCTTGGGTGGATTAATCTCCATCCTAGGCCTGTCAACTGCAATGAACCATTGAGGTGGCCGCTCAACAATAGGAGGATTCTCAACAATAGGTGTATCATGAACAACAATATTTTTTCTTATTTGATGTGTTATCTGAACTAACAAAATGATCCACCTGAACACTTGAATTATGTTCACTCTCAACAGGAACATTAGTAAGCAGTTTATCATGAAGCATAGCAGATTCAATAAAGACAATGCTTCTGCTAATCACAACCTTATTTGTTTGAATTCCACAACTTGTATCCTTTAACATCATATTTATAACCAAGAAAGATGCACTTAACAACTCTAGGCTTTAATTTTTTATTATCAACATGAGCATAAGCAGTACAACAAAAAACTTTCAATTTTAAATAATTTGCCGGGGAACCAGACCATACCTTAATTGGAATCTTCTTTTCAATTGCAATAGAGGGTGATCGATTAATAAGATAGCAAGCAGTGGAAGTGGCTTCAACCCAAAATGTCTATGCAAACCTGCATTAGACAACATGCAACGGGCCTTGGAAATGATGGTCTTGTTCATATGCTCAGCTACACTATTCTATTGAGAAGTATGGGGAACGGTGTAGTGCCTGATAATACTTTCAGTCTTGCAATATGATTCAAATTCATTAGAACAGAATTCTATCCCAATATCAATGCAAAGTTTCTTTACCTTTTCTCAATTTGCCTTTCAACCATAGTCTTCCACTCTTTAAATGCTGAAAATATTTCTGATTTATGCTTCAAGAAATATGGTCACACTCTTCTAGAGTAATCATCAATAATTGTTAACATATAACTAGCACCTTCTAGCGATGTCTTACGAGATGGTCCCTATAAATCAGAATGCACATAATCCAAAATATCTTCTGTAGTATGAACCGAAGTATTGAGGCTCACCCTCTTGTGTTTGTCATACACACAATGCTCACAAAATTTCAGCTTGCTGGTGCTATATCCATCAAGAAGTCCTCTCTTGCTCAATTCTGTCAAACTAATTTCACTCATATGCCCAAAGCGCATATACCAAACATTAGTAGCATCAGAGTCAGATAATGAACTTAAAATTACAACAACATTACCTGATATTGTAGTACCTCGCAGAAGGTACAGATTGACAGATTTAATATCAGCTTTCATCACAACTAGAGAGCCTTTTAATACCTTCAAAACTCCACCTTCACCAGAATACTTGCACCCTTTAGCATCAAGAGTACTCAAAGAGATGAGGTTCCTTTTCAAATCTGGACTATGACTCATATCAGTCAAAGTTCTGACAATACCATCAAACATCTTGATCTGAACTGAACTAATTCCTGCAACCTTACAAGATGAGTTATCACCCATCAACACAGTACCACCTTCAACATGTTCATAGGTGGTAAATCAATCCCTATTAGGACACATATGAAAGGTACAGGTGGAATCAAGAATCCATTCATCATTGGTCTTAGTACATCCAGCAAAGGCAACAAGGACATCTCCATCAGAACTATCATCAGCAGCAAGGGAGGCTTTTTCTTTATCATTTGGTTTACTTTTTAACTTATAATAGTCAGTTCTATTTTCTTTATTCTGCAGCTTCCAGCATTCAGAGATGTCATGCCCAATTTTCTTGTAATATTTGCACGACTTGTACTTACCTCTTGATTTCAATCGGTTCTTGTAGCCATTCGAACTTTTACCTCGAGATCCGTTGTTTGAGTTCTTCTCCTTTTGACTGCCACGAACAAACAAGCCTTCTCCTTGCAAACTAGAATTTTCAGAAGGTACCATCTGTTTCATCTTCTCCTTAGCATGCAAAGCTTTATAAACTTCATGAAGCGCGAGAATATCTCTACTATATAATGTTGTATCTCTAAAATTTAAAAAGAACTAAGCATTAAACACAAAAGAATAAGACTCAAATCATCATCATCATATTTTACCTCCATCGACTCTAGGTCTGCAACGATATCCTTAAACACCGAAAGATGATCAAGCACGGATCCTCCTTCTTGCAATTTATGAGAGTACAATTTCTGCTTAAGATGCATCTTGCTGGTGAGATCCTTTGTCATGCAAATTTATTCCAGTTTCAGCCATAATGCAGCAGATGTCTTCTGCTTCAAAACCTCCTACAAAATACTATTTTATAGATGAAGGTGAATCTGAAATAAAGCCTTATGGTCTTTACGCTTCTCATCTGCGGTCTATGCGGTAGGTTGTTTCTCAAATCCTTCCAATGCATCATCCAAATCCATATGTACCAACACAACTCTCATCTTCATTTGCCACAGCGAAAATCTTGTGTCTCGACCTAGGAGTGGAAAATCATACTTCAAAATCACCATGAAGAATAAATCATGAAATTGCAGGTACTGATATGTGTAAACCTAGCAAAACTCACGACGTCTTTGGTACACTTTCTATGTACACGAAACAAAGACCTTTGAATCTCCTGGTACACTTCTCGTATACACGTAGCAATTTTCTCCAGAAAAACTACAAATCACAACACTTCTGGATTTAATTCTTCTCGGGCTTCGTGCCGTTGATTCCTTTTTTCTTCTCTGTGTGATCTTTGCACCAAAGATAAAAGATTGATTAGTGATAGATCAAAAGAAAAGAAAAAATCTTGGAACCTGTGTCGGCTAGACTTGTTTTCTTGGAGTGCTTTTGTGCCTTGGTTTGTTGTACTCCATTCAGCGTGATTGCTGACTTTTATTGTTTTGTCTTCTTTCACTCAGTTGCTATGGATGTTTGCTTGGGAACGAGCGCCAAAGCAGCAGATTGGACGCACCGAGGGAACGTGGGGATCGCGAGCCGCGGGGAGCGACGCGTGATGGGAGCATCGATCGAGGCGAAGCGAAGACGCACTGCGCGACTGGAGCGACGCGTGTGATGGCGGACGAGATTAGATCTAATTTTATTTTTCTATTTCTCTCTCAAAACTCTAATATCTTGTGCTCTGATACCACTTGTTACATAATAGGGACAAAAGGAGACACAAATTTTTACGTGAAAACCCTTGCGGGAAAAACCACAAGCGTCAACCGGCGATGATCACTATATGATAAGTGTTTACAAAACGCAAGAGAAATTACAATAAGGTGTCAACTCTCCTCGTGCAGCTTGCAAGAGGTATATAAAGAGGTAAAAGGACTTAGAGTCCAAGTAAGAAAACTAATCTACTAATATAGTAAGTTTTAATTCTACCACATTAGAAATTCGGATCACATATCTCAACAGAATTTAGTTGCTTTGTCTAATAAAGAGATGTCCATTTGTAATGCTTGTCAACCTGCACCATAGCCAAAATAGTCTCCTCCATAATAGGCAAGTTTACCAAGTGAATTATGGCAGCACTTCTACTCTCAACCTTTGGGTTCAGTCCCTTTAGAAAGTGTGTAACCCGTCTACATTGCAGCCACACCCTAACAACCTCAATATCACCAGCACATGTTAACTACAATAGATCATAGTGATCTAAATTTGCCAACAGTTGATACAGTTCACTAACATACTTCTGGACAGTCTTCTCCTCCTGTTTCAGGGCCTCCACCTTTCCTTGGACCTCCACCATCATCATCACATTTCCTGCCTCGGAGTATATGTTGCTTAGCATCTTCCACATCGCCGGTGCACTCTGCATCATCTCCACCATCCGAGCAATAGATGTAGACATCGAAGTTAACAACTAAGCTACCACCACAGAGTTGATGGTGTTCCACATCCTCCAATCCATGCTCACCTTGTCTGCAGGCTCAACATAAGTCTCCCGCATGTAGTGCACCAACCATTTCGTCCTCAAAATTAGCTGAGCTCATCTAGACTAACTCAGGTAATTCTTACTTCCTTCAACTTTACATCATTCGGCATCAACTCTAGCTTTAAGTCAAGTGACCCTGCACCAGCCCTTGAACCTATCATACCTATCGTGAAGAGGTCATGTAACATGTTTCTCATGTCACATTGAGTTACTAGTGGGGAAGTAGTCTCAACAATTGCATTTATTTTCTCTTCTACCGCCCTCATTGTGGTTTCTTCCTCCTTCCTCGCAGCCTCAATTTCCCTAGGGGTCATCTTCTCAAACAACCAGAGTAATGCCAATTACTACCAAGATATGCCACGCATATCTCCCATGATCATGACAATTCTTCACGCATCAATGTTCTGCTGAACCTCGATGATTGTCTTCACGATTATTCAAATCATGTGTAGCATCCCCTTTCCTTTTTTTCCTCGAACAGATCCCTTTTTTTTATCTCTCTTCGGCTTAGATTTCTTCCCCCGAACAAAACAGCGAATCTCTTCGGCTTCGATTTCTTCTCTCGAACAGATCCCCTTTTTTCCTGGCCTCTTTGGTTTCTTCTCCTAAAGCGATATGAACAAATCACCTTCTTGGAATCTCTCCCTTCCTTGTCTGGCGGCTCTCCCTTCTTCCTCCTCGGCGGATCCCCAATTCGCGCCCACGAGGAGTGGTGGAGGCTTCCCATGCAGCGCAACCTATGCGGCGGCAGCCACCCACGCGACCTGAGCTACGGCGGCGACCACGAGGCGCAGCAGCGGCCCAAGCGACAGTGGTCAGGCCTCGCCCGCAAAGCGACAATGTGAAGGGAGGAACGGCGGCGGCGGCAGCGGCGGATGAGGTACGTGAGGGTTGTGGTTAGGGTTCGGTGGTGGATGGGCACATGGGCTCTGATACCATATAGAATTTTGGGAATATTGTTTGTAGTCCCACAGGACCCCCACACCCTTTATTTATAGTCTCAACATATAATCCGACTCTAACACAACTTCTATATTAGACTCTAACACGAACTCTCCAACACTTCGTGACAGCATCAAACAGCTAAAGAAATTTACTGATGGCATGGTGAGGTATCCACTAAATAAAAGGGCTTTTGCAGCTGAGCCCGTCTTTCATGCTCAAGCTCTTGATATGCCATAATGGCGATAGGCAATGAATTTAGAGTATGTTGCACTGGTTCAGAATAGAACATAGCGACTTGTTCATCGTCTGCAAGGACAGAATGTCATCGGATGCAAGTGGGTATACAAGTTGAAGAAGAAGTCCGATGGGACGGTAGACACATACAAGGCGGGACTAGTGGCACGAGGTTTTACACAGAGGTGTGGTATCAATTATAATGATACTTTCAACCCTGTAGTTAAACCGACAATAGTGTGCTTAATTCTGTCAATAGCAATCTCAAGAGAGCGGAGTCTGAGATAGATCAACGTTCAAAACGCTTTCTTGCATGGAGATTTACAAGAAGTCTACATGTAGCAACCTCCGGGGTATGATAGTCAAGAACATCCAGAGTTTATATGCAAACTTGAGAAGTCGTTGTATGCTTTAAAACAATCTCCAGGAGCTTGGTACTCTAAACTCAGTGGGAAGCTTCAGGGACTTAGCTTTGTTCCCTCAGAAGCTGACACGTCTTTGTTTGTGTTCAACCGAGGGGGAGTAGTGATTTACATGCTTATTTATGTTGGCCATATTATAATTGCGAGTGCCTGTATTACAGCTATAAAGAAGCTTATTCAGAAACTGCATACAACATTTTCAGTCAAAGATTTGGGGAATCTGAGTTATTTTCTTGGAGTTGAAGTCACAGCAAACACACTATAGAAGTATGCCTCAGACTTGCTACAGAAGGCTAACATGCATCAGTGTAAGCCTATTTCTACCCCTATGTCAGTAACAGATTAAACTCAGCAAGGAACAAGGTCAGCCTTGTTTGTTTCTTCTACCTATGCATTTTAGCAAGGCGGTGCAGAGATTCTCGGCAGCAGGCTGCTCAAATTTCCATCCAATCCGGCAATTGTAGGGCTAGAAATGGATGTAGATTCCCTTTTGCGATTTGATTGCGGTACAAATTTGACAAAGATTGATAGTCTGACAGTAGTCTTCAAGGAATGCAAGGTTACCGGGTGTTGTTGGCTTCTCCTCTCTTCCAAAGAACTGCCTCACTCTTTGGTATATATTCCTTACTGCAACAATTGCCGCCAACTTGGTAAGAGAGCTGATGCCCAATAAGAGCCCGAGCAGAAACATTTGGACCTGCAGTTGCTTCCGGCTTGATATGTGCTGATGGACTGTGATTTTTGCCTAAGTGCAGTCTCTTGCCAAGGTGGAACCTCCAATCTGCATGAAGTTCCTGTCGAGAAGGACGAACGACAAGAAGGATGCTTTCCTTGCTACCTTATCATAGAATGGTTGGAGAAAAGAGAACTTTCAATGGTGAAGCAAAGATTCATTTCGACAACAGATGTATTTTTTCAGTGTACTGCCATGTAGACTATCAGAGCCATTGCCAATGGTGTGTTGTACTTTCATTATAATTTTTGTTTACACTCGGCTGTGCTGGGCAAATTGACTTTTGTTTTGTTTTGTTTTGGTTTACTTACTTCTTTAATGCAATAATGGCAAAATTTAGCCATTTCCTGGGAAAAAAGAGACACAAACATGAATACAGTGGCACAGAGCTCTGGGGTTAAAACAACAGGTTATCTATGGGGTGCATCAGGTGCCAAGCAATTCACAGTATTAAAATCATGTGAGCTTTGCCTTGAGCTTGACATGAGTAGGAACCAACACCAGTTTGATAGTGGGATGCTGATAGTGCGTCCCTAGAGAAGTTGGCAACTATAGCATACCACAGTCAAATCGAAACAGACGTGATTCTAATTCTAACATTCATCAAACAGCCCACGGTGAGGCTCACATGTTACTAGTTGGCATTTGATGCATAGTTATTCAAGTAAGATTTATATGCAAATCTAGTTTTCTTATTAACACGCATAATCCATACACACACCGGAGATGGCAACGCAAATTTGGTCGACCCCCTGTAATTCTAAAACACATCTCAGGTACATCCATGTGCATTGTGCAGTCCATCCGTTCCGTTTGTATCCATCGCTAGTTGCTACTCAATTGTGTGTGCGGTTTGTGGAAGTTTGGGCCCTGAGGCGCCTCCACATGAGCTCACTAACCAACAATTTTGTGATTCTTTACATGCCAAATTCCCCTGTCCTGAGCTAGAGATGCAACCGCTGTTTGTCGCCAGGGACGCCTACTCGCCAAAGTTTTCCCTCCCTTCATGATTGAGAGGCTGCCATGAAAGCTTCCTCAGGTGTCCAGCTGTAAAAGTGAAAAACTGCTGCTCCGGCAGCAACAGCAGCTGCAGCAATTATTCATCCAAATCCAATGCAGTATCTCCGGAGGAGCCGGTTCCTGTCACTGCATTTTTGTCCTCAACTGGGTAAGATTAATGGAATAGTACGGAGCATATATTTAATTATTATTTTTATTGCTCTTTGCATGCACTTCTCTTGAGGTATCTCCGAAAGTATCTTTATTGCCGCCTATTAGCCCAGACATGTTAACAAATAAAATACTACGTGAGGAGGGAGGAGAGAAGAGAGAGCAAAAGTTAGCACGCGAAATAAGAAATGATACATTAATCTACTTTAGTTGAAATGTAAACTCGTTTTAAAGGAAAATTATAAAATTTAAATGTTGAAGACTATTTATTGGAGATGTTATATTTAAAGATAATTTAGCATATGTTAAAGACAATATTATCTCTAAATATTAGAGATGCCCTTTATCAAACAAAACATTGCGGTTGTTAAAGTAGGATTATTGCAAGTTGGCAACGAAGTTACTAACAGGTGTACAGGCTTTGAGTGATATATAACACCGGCCTTGCGGCACCTGATCTGAGATGCATTCCGCAGCATCGAGCGTAAAACTGCCCGTGATGGCAACTGAACGGGCGAGGGGCCATTGGGAAAGGCCACCTGACGGGCTATACCGAGTGATAGAACACTGGTACGTACTAGTACGCAGTACTGGCACTTGTACCGTGAAGCGATCCATTCACGGCCGACCATATCTCCTTGGCATGCATGCAACGTATTGCATTGCATCTTTTTCGCGTTGGCAGCGCTGGCCCCTGCAGGAACGCCGTGCCTAGCCCTGCCACACTGGCCTGTGTGCCTGCCAGCCCGGCCAGTGGCTAGTGTTAATGTGTTATCCTCTGTGCTCTGAGCTTGCTTTCGCCGACCTGATCAGCGAGTGGCACTTACGCTAAATGCAACAATATTATACATTACGCGCGTGTTCATGACCTAATGATCTTGCTTGAGAGTTTAGATGACTAATGCAACAATTAATACTCTCTATACGGTGTTTAGATGGGGCTGTGTAGTAGAGTCCAACTGAGGATTAGAGGCAGAAATTCAATTGCGATGCATCTTGTGGACTAGAGGCAGAAATTGGCTCGGCTCAACTGCAATTGTGGTGCATCAACACTTTAGCCCGCCGTGGAGAGCCGAAATGGCTCGCCTTCGTCGGCAAGCATGGGAACGTGCGCATCCTGGTTCACCGCACCGCACGTAGTCAAAGTTCCATTGCTCAGGTAATGGAACCAAATAGCATGTCTTTCTTATGTGAGCTATAGCCTAAATTAAATGGGCTAATGTGTACTAGCCAAGCTCGGCAAAGCCAGACATTTTTTTGACATGTGCCTTCTAGCTAGCACTTGGGTGCTGGAAGCAGTAGAAGGGGATCTTCAATAATCAACTCATCGCCTTTCTTTCACCGCCACGGTGCGAGGCTGTGAGCTGAGCTCCGTGAGTTGTTTGTCCTCCGTCGTCGTTGCTTCGTCAGCTTCTGCATGCGTGAATGCTGGCGCGCGCGGGTGCTTGTCCTCCGATGCTCGTTTTGTGGGTGGCGCTGCGTCCCTGTCCCCCCCTCTGCCCGGCACGGCTAGCTTTTTCTTTCCTTCCCGCTGAGAGCTCTGTCAGGAGCTAGGCTGCAGCATGCGTGCTGCCTCTAAGTGCTAAGTACGTACGTTTTGTGTTTCGTGCCAAGTGTGTGCTGAGCATTTGAACCTACTACTTTAGCGTGTGGGGCCGCATTGTAAATTCCTACTACTGATGCACAAAGGCTCTCCTGGCAATTTTTCATCTTTATAATTAGAGAAGTCGTGAGTGATATAAGATTGTGTTTATCTTGCGATCCTGCGAACTGTTCTCCAGAGACAATTGAACTACGACCGGTTTTATGGTACCTCTCTTGGTATAGCTCTGGCAGAAGCGCCAAAGGCCCCACAGTTTAGTTCCACTGCTACTTTTTTTTTTTTTCCGATGAAGTTTTGCTGTTACTTGATGGGCTGTGCTGCCTGTGCAGTGCGCAGGGAGGCGAGGTATCCGCGTAACCAGATAAGAACACATCGTCGCACCACCAATCAGTCCATGGCGACCGAAGGTAACATCCTGCTCTACGGCAGCAAATGCGGTGTCATATGTCGCATTGGGCGATGCCCTCGGGGCCTCCTCGCGTCTGGAAAAGGCTATTTGCCGCGCGCAGCCGATAAACCAGCCAACCGAGCCCGTGCTTTACCCGGGAAGCACCACCATGCTCCAGATGCAGCAGATGCCCCCCTTCATTTCACCAACAATACAGCAGAGAGAATCCATGTACATCTCCTTAATCCTCAGCTAGACCAGTGCAAAATTACTTGATTCTCAACTAGACCAGTGCAGAATTACTTCATTCTAGTGTCCATTACTATATATACTAGAACGTATTGCGCGCTACGCCGCGCATGTTCTTGCATTGCTTTAGCGATGATATAAAGTGTATAGTTTTTTTTGGGGTTTTGATTTGTGTGGACGGAGCAACATTCGTAAGGATGTTTTTGATCTGTTGTATTTGAGGAAAGCTACTGCGTTGCGCGCTACTGCTGTTCAATAGGGAGCTCCAGCGAAATAGAACAGCGTGAAAAGTCGAGGAATATGCACAGTACAACATGGAGCACTATAGAAACACACGTCTAGCACATTTTCGTTTAAGAAATAGTCAACACAGCTGGAGAGCATTAGGATGCCAGTTTACAGGTTCATTTCATACAGAAGGTATGCCTTCCGTATTTGCACAAAAGGCAAGACTGATCGTTGCAATGCGTAACGCATGTACATAAGCTTTCTGTATAAACTAAGTGTTGTTTTGGGAATTATTGTTGTGTGTTTTTTGTAGGATCACACACCTTTTATTTATAGTCTCAAAGTAGAGTTCGTGTCTAATACAATAGGAGAGTCCAACTCTAATACAATATGTCATCTAGTTCTAATATGGACTCTCCAACACCCCCCTCAAGATGGGCCGAAGATATCGGTCATACCCATCTTGTTACATATTGTAGCACTATCACTAGGACCTAACCCTTTAGTAAAATCGTCAG
This sequence comes from Hsuehochloa calcarea, assembly GCA_036346395.1. Lineage (NCBI taxonomy): Eukaryota > Viridiplantae > Streptophyta > Magnoliopsida > Poales > Poaceae > Hsuehochloa > Hsuehochloa calcarea. Next base: position 39,644,561 of record CM070597.1, read on the forward strand.
CCAATTGTTCACCAGACTTGACATATTTCAACTCCAATATTCTGTCATCGAGCTTTTCCTTGATAAAAAAAACCTATCAATCTCAATGTGATTGGTACGATCATGCTGAACTGGATTATTAGCAATATTGATTGCAGATTTATTGTCGCAATGTAGTACCAAAGGATTATTCCTCCATATTCGAAGTTCGGACAATAAACCCTTCATCCATATCATTTCGCTCACACTCAACGCCATTGCTCTGTACTCTGCCTCTGCAGTAGATCGAGCCACAACCTCCTGCTTTTTGCTTCTCCATGACACAAGGTTACCTCCCACAAAGATGCAATATCCAGAGGTAGACCTTCTGTCATCTACACTGCTCGTCCAATCAGCATCGCAATACCCTTCTACATTCAGATGTTGATTCTTTCTGAACCAAAGGCCTTTTCCAGGGCTACTCTTCAAATATTGCATGATTCGATAGACAACATCCATATGTCCTGTTCTGGGATCATGCATATATCGACTAACCACACTCACTGCATATGAAATATCAGGTCTTGTATGACACAAATAGATGAGACGCCCTACAAGTCTCTGATAAACTTCCTTGTCAACTGGATCTCCTGACTCAGCACATAGCTTGTGATTCCTATCAATAGGTGAGGTAGTAGGGCAACACCCAAGCATACCTGTTTCTGCCAGCAAATCAAGAACATACTTTCTCTGGGAAAGAACTATACCATTCGAAGAACGAGCAATCTCAATCCCAAGAAAGTATCGAAGAGGTCCAAGATCTTTCACCTCAAATGCTTCTCCCAATTTTTCCTTTAAGGACTTGATTTCCTCGGCATCATCTCCAGTAATCACAATATCATCAACATAGACTGCTAATATAGCGACCCTCTATGCCTATAAAACACAGTATGATCCTCATTGCACTGAGAATAGCCCATACTACAGACTGCATGCCTGAATCTATCAAACCACGCCCTTGGAGACTGCTTCAGACCATATAAAGACTTCTTGAGTTTGCATACCTTCCTCTCAGTCTGCCTGTTTTCAAACCCTGGAGGAATCTCCATATATACCTCCTCTTGTAAATCACTATGTAGAAAAGCATTCTTCACATCCAACTGATGTAGAGGCCATCCGAAGTTAGTCGCACAGGAGATCAACGTTCTTACCGTACTCTTTTTCGCCACCGGTGCAAAGGTCTCATCATAGTCTATCTCATATGTTTGACTATAACCTTTTGCAACCAACCGTGCCTTGTATCTCTCTATCTTGCCTTCAGGAGTTTGCTTAATTGTAAACACTTATTTGCATCCTACTGCCCTTTTTCCTGCTGGAAGTGGAACAAGATCCCATATCTTGTTCTTCTGAAGTGCATTAAGTTCCTCCTTCATAGCATCCTTCCACTTAGGATCCTGTTTAGCAGTTCGCCAATCCTTCGGAACATGCACAGTCTGAAGAGATGCAATGAATGCTTTGTATGCAGATGAAATATGGGAATATGAGATGAAATTTGCAATATCATGCTCAAAGCCATACCGGACTGGAGGCTTTCCTGCATTAGCTCTAGTTTCCCTACGTTGTGCAAGTGGTAACTCTAGATGGAAGTGATTAGAATCAACATTACCACTCACTCCAAGGGGAGGCAAGGAACTTGATGGAGAGAGACCTGAGGAGAGATTTGGGACTGGATCAACCGGCAAGGTTGGTCGCTCGTAAGGCCGCTCATTTGTGGCAATGTCGGTGCTCAGAAAGCTCCTCCGTTGTTGGTTCAGGTGCTGATTGTTTCTCCCCCTGTTTCCCGAAGCGTCTTCGCTGATAAACCTTCAAGTCTTTTTGGGCTATTACATCTCTCGTTAGATTTGGGCACGGAATTGTCCCCACAATGATTTCTTCTCGTTGAGCATCACTCTCCTTGTTCTCCCCCTCTCGATGTTCATCCTCAATGATAGGAGAGAACTCCAAAAACTGGTCAAGATTATCTCCACTCGTGTAGTAAGGCTCTAATTCCCGGAATGTCACATCCATACTCACAAATAATTTCCGTTCAACTGGGTTCCAGCATCTATAGCCCTTCTGACTTGATGAATAGCCTATGAAGATACATTTCAATGCCTGTGGATCCAGCTTGCCAACTGTTGGTCGGTGATCTCGCACAAAGCACACACAACCAAACACCTTGGGAGGCACCTTGAACTCCCGCTGACCCAAAAGGAGTTCCGCTGGAGACTTCATCCCAAGTATTCGAGATGGCATGCGATTGATGAGATATACTGCCATCATTACTGCCTCGCTCTATAATCCCTTTGGCACATTCATCTGAAACATGAGTGAACGTGCTACCTCCAATAAATGTCGGTTCTTCCTTTCAGCCACTCCATTCTGAGATGGAGTTCCTGGACAAGTAGTCTGATGAAGTATCCCCTCTTCTGAGAGATATATTGCAAACTCATTATTAACATACTCAGTTCCATTATCTGAGCGAAGAATCCGAACTTTTGCATCAAACTGAGTAGCGGTCATCCTATGGAAGTCCTGAAAACATCGAAGGACTTCGCTCTTGTGTTTCATCATATAAATCCAAGTCATACGAGTATAGCAATCAATGAATGTGACAAACCACTTAAAACCACTCACAGAAGTAACAGAGCACGGACCCCAAACATCCGAGTGTATTAATATAAAAGGTTCATAACTCCGAAGACCAATAGTACTATATGTAGACCGTGTATACTTTCCAAACTCGCAAGCATCACACACAAGTTTACTCTTGTCTACCCTTTTGAATAAATCAGGGTATAACCGACTTAAATTCTCAAATGATAGATGTCCCAAGCGACGATGATGTAATAAGACTTCTTCCTCGATTCCTCCTATAGCCACAGCCAATGCCGCATCAACCTGATCAATGTACCACAGCCCATTACGCCTTATTCCAGTCCCAATCCTCTTCCCAGTTCTCTTCTCCTGTAAAAAACATGAATCCCCATCAAATGTGACAGTACATTTGAATTGGTCAATGATAGAACTGACTGACAGAAGGTTGACTGGAAAGGAGGGAACATGCAAAACGGTGGACAGGGCAATGGATGGTGTATATTCTACAGATCCAACACCTTGAATAAGCTGGGCGGTTCCATCTGCTGTTTGGACGGTTTCAGAATGAGTATATGGGGTATAAGATGTGAAAGCACTACGTGATCCTGTGACATGTTTGGATGCCCCTGAATCTATGATCTAATCAATATGAGAGTGCTTATATATGGATGCAAGTGCATGTGTCCGAGTACCTTCGCCCACGTGGGCGTAGTTTGCAAAGTTGCCAAAGGAGGTGGAATCATGAGAAGTCTCTAATGCCTTTCCTTGCTGCCACTTCTCCCACTGCATAGCTTGTTCGCCTGTCAGAGTGACAGACGTGTTCTCCTCTGTCTGGGCCATGTTAGCTCTGGGGCCAACTCGGCCTCTTCCTCGGCCTCCACAACCACCACGATCTCCACCTCGGCCTCCACGACCTCCACGACCTCCACCTCGACCTCCATACTGTGGAGAGGGACAAGCACGGATCAGATGTCCTCTTATCCCACAGTTGTAGCACTCTCTATCATCAGGTATGGCATATGCGGACCTGACCGGGTTGTTGTCCCCATTACTCGTAGTCGAACTTCCTCCTGCACCATAGCTGAAATAGCCTCCTCCATTGTAGGCAATTTTGCCAAGTGAAACATGGCAGCCCTTCTACTCTCAAACTTTGGATTTAGACCCTTTAGAAAGTGTGTAACTCGTCTTCGTTGCAGCCACACCCTACCAGCCTCAATATCACCAGCACATGTCAACTGTAGTGGATCATAATGGTCTAAATCTGCCCAAAGTTGCTGCAATTCACTAGCATATTCCTGGACGGTCTTCTCCTCCTGTTTCAGGGCCTCCACCTTGCCTTGGACTTCCACCATCATCATCACATTTTCTGCCCCGGAGTACATGTTGCTTAGTGTCTTCCACATTGCTGGTGCACTTTGCATCATCTCCACCATCCGAGCTATAGATGGAGACATCGAAGTTAGCAACCAAGCTACCACCACAGAATTAGTGGTGTTCCATATTCTCCAATCAATGCTCGTCTTGTCTGTAGGCTCAACACAAGTCTCTTGCAGATAGTGTTCCACCCCCTTTGTCCTCAGAATTAGCTGAGCCCTTCTAGACCAACTCAGGTAATTCTTATTTCCTTCCAATTTTACATCATTTGGCATCAGCTCCAGCTTTAAGTCGGATGACCCTGCACTAGCTCTTGGGCCTATCATACCTGTCGCGAAGAGATCCTGTAACATGCTTCTTATGTCACCTTGAGTTACTAGCGGGGAAGTAGTCTCAATAGCTGCCTTCCTTGCAGTCTCAATTTCCTCGGGGGTCATCTTCTCTAATAAACAGAGCAATGCCAATCAATATCAAGATATGCCGCGCGTATCTCTCACGATCACGACAACCTTTCACGCATCAATACTTCGTCGCATCTTGATGTTTTCTTTTACCCAATCATACATAATTCCAACTCAATTGAGCACCGGCCCCCTTTTTTTCCTTAATTCTCTTCTCGGCTAACTACTCCCTTCCACCTCCTCCTTCTAGACAAAAGATCGAGCCGATCTTTTCTTCCAGACGCGAGACGACGACTTCCAATCACTTCCTCCCTCGGCGATCTTCCTCCCTCGGCGATTTCTTCCAGACGCGAGTGTCTTCCTCCCTCGGCGACCGATCCAATCTCTTCCTCCCTCCTCTCGATTCCTCCTCTTCCGAAGCTCGCCCCGACCGCTCGGCTCACCTCCCTTCCCCTCGGTTCCTCCACCGACAGACTCGAGACGACGGCGAGGGACGGCAAGGGAGGCGCGAGGGACGGCAAGGGAGAGCGGCGGCAGCGACCAGAACCAAGGGAGAGCGGCGGCGGCGGCGAGAACCGCTCGGCTCACCTCCTCCCTTCCCCCTGGTTCCTCCGCTGACCGATCCGCAAGACTCGGCGGCGGCTCACAAGATGTCCACGAATGGCGGCGGCGGCGGATGGATCTGAGGTGAGTACCAGACTAGGGTTAGGGTTGGGTGGTGGGGAACGGCTCTGATACCATGTTGTTTTGGGAATTATTGTTGTGTGTTTCCCGTAGGATCACACACCTTTTATTTATAGTCTCAAAGTAGAGTCCGTGTCTAATACAATAGGAGAGTCCAACTCTACTACAACATGTCATCTAGTTCTAATATGGACTCTCCAACACTAAGCAAAAAAAAAAAAATTGTTGACATGTCAGGTGTGAGGGTAGAAGCAGATTGTTTTTTTAGAAACTGTAAACGTATTACCTGCTGTACCATTTGGTGGGAGGTTCATCCATGTTTAGCTTCTCGATGACAGTGGATCTTTTTTTTCAGGTGTACTTCACTGTCATTTGGGCAAAAACATCATGACATATAATGGAATCAAGAGTATTTAATAAACAGCTGCTGTTAAAAATAGGAGAAGGCTGTACCTTATGTCGTGATCATTTAGAGGTGTAAGCGTTAAGTTCTTTTTTCAGTGGGCAAAGCACGTGAGTCGGTCGGTCTTTGTAGCAAAGGAAGTAGCGATCACGCACATAACATGTGATCAACATTAGTATTCAATATCAATAGCAGGGTAGTTTGATGATTAAGTCCTAGCGACGACGACACAAGATATAGCAACAAAATCGAAGGCAAGAATAAGGGAGCATCCACGACCGGGCCTGCAGTCCAAGAGGAAGAGGTGACGAACGAGTACTAAGCGCAAGACAAATAAAAAAAATGGGTGAAACCAAAGCAACCGAGGAACTGTGATCTAAGATCTTAGTACATGGAGCATTATAGAAATACATGTGTAGCACATTTTCGTTTAAGAAACAGCCAACACAGCTGGAGCACATTAGGATGCCGGTTTACAGTTTTATTTCATACAGAAGGTATGCCTTCCGTATTTGCGCAAAAGGCATGACTGATCGTTACATGCGTAATGCCTTTACATAAGCTTTCTGTATAAATGAAGCCAATAAAATGCTAGCATGTCAGGTGTGAGGGTAGAAGCAGATTATTTTTTTAGAAATTGTAAACGTATAACCTACAGTATCATTTGGTGGGAGGTTCACCCATGTTTAGCTTCTTGATGACAGTGGCTCTCTTTTTCAGGTATACTTAACTGTCATTTGGGCGAAAACATTCATGACATACAATGGAAGAAAGAGTATCTAATAAAGTGCTGCTGTAAAAAACAGGAGAAGGATGTACCTTATGTTGTGATCAGTTAGAGGTGTAAGCTTTGAGTCTTCAGGGTAAGTTCTTTTTTCGGTGGGCAATGGCTCAGAGCTCGCGAGACATTCTTTGTAGTAACATTCATTTTATACTGATGAAATATTATTTTATAACAGATGTAATATTTTTTTTTATACATCTGCAACATTCAAAAAAACAGTACACAACATTATTTTGAATAAGCCGCAACGTTTTTTGCAATGGTCCGCAACATTCGTTTTGTTCAAAAAAGAAACATGAACTTCTAGAACGTCCTGAGTCAATTTAGGGAAAGAAAAAAAATTACAATATCGCCGTGAACAGTGCGCAACATTTATTTTGTACTGATGAAACATTATTTTACAACAGATACAATATTTTTTTATACATCTGCAACATTCAAAAGAACAGTACACAACATTCTTTTGAATGGGCCGCAACATTATTCGCAAATGTACGCAACATCAGCAGAAACAGCAGGTTCTTGATTGGAGCGACGAGCCGAAGCTGGACACGGCGGGTCGTGCGTGCCCTCGGCGGTGCCACGGCAGAAGGAGAGCAAGAGAAGGGGATCTATCCAGCCGTGTACGAGTACTAGCCTATCTATCTACCTGTGCCACTGCACGTGAATGAATTTAACCAACTAAGACGACACAGAGAAGAGACGATGGGAAGGGTAGGGAGCTGTCCGACAAAAACTCACAAAAACTCACTCCATACGTCTGGTGGTATCGTTTACCGTATTCTCACTGCACAGGGGCACACTGCTACGAGAGTGATAGATCAGTGGTCACACACCAGTCACCACCGGCATCTTCGCATACACAAGCAGTGGAAAAAACAGCAGCAAGATATATATATATAAGCGACATGGAAGGGCAAGCAGCTGAGAGAAGCACCATCTTTTACTTACTAGTTGGAAATAAAGGTACTGATTAAGTACAACCAAACTGCTACTACAACTTATCTACTGGTAACCTTTTCTCACATGCAGATGCAGCACGACAAACAGAGCAAAATGAAATACTAGGACTAGTTCCTCCCTCAATACAGGTAATAGAAACGTATAAGCAACAGATGAACTGCTGTTAAGCCTTGTTTTTATTGTGCGCACGTCGACTACACCCTTGGAACCAGCTCTGCGAAGTGAAGTTGCAAATGTGAAGCCCATCTGCAGAACAAGGAGGATTACAAACTGAATAAAAGTCGACTTTGGAAATTTATTAGTGTGTAGATTTATGTTCAAAGGGACAATTAGTCAATGAAAGAGAAAACAATTGATTAATTAAACAATTAGGCATGCAAATACATTCATCTAGTTTCCAACAAATTAGGATACCTTGGTTAGTGACTCATACCACGAAGAGTAGAAGTGATAGAAAAGTCACTTCAACTTCTCGTGATTATCTTTCTGGTTGATCAGAACTTGAAGCTCCATTAGGAGGTGGTGTGGACAAGTTGCTTGTTGATCCATTCTCCGCTGGTGGAGGATTCCCCCATTTTCTCTCAGATTCCAAGGGTTCCAATACGTAAACACAGCCATCAGTCAGGCCTACAGCAAACTGATTTGCTTCTGAAGGATGTGCCGCGACCACAACAGGATGAACACTTGAACTAGAAAAGCAACATGTCAGCACTTACTCGCAATTCAACAATACCAATTTAGAGTGGCAAATATATGACTTGCTTGTTGTAAGAATAGTTTAAAGAAAAGAAACATGTGGGTGATGAAATAAAAGACTGTTCATAGAATAATCATGCTACAAGTTTCCAGACTGTTCATAGAAAAGACTAAGACTCAAGACTCCTTCAAAGAATGCATGAAGAGCCGCTCATACAATCTTTGGTAACAACTGGTAGTAATTGAGAGCCATGACACCTTATTGATCTCTAGATTCTTTGCCCCCATATATTCTAGTTTAATTCCTCCAAAGACCTTTTTTTCAATTCAGCTTAATCCTGCTGGACATGTAGTAATCCACCCAATAGACTTTGTTGAATATGGTAGTTATACAATTATAAAACCCCCTCATGGAGCAAATCCAAGGGCATTAAAAAAAACATCATTGGGACTTGAGACATCTTTTTTCTAATCCCCTAAGATAGGTGTTGACTTTTGACTCAGGTATGTATCTTCAGGATTTAGTTGCTCAGGGCATTTTTTTATATCAAATTTCCAAAACTGATCCTTAGTGATCTATTACGGGCTGCTATGCAATTGCTAGTCTAAGTAGTATTTCAATTACCTCGATTCATAAATTTCTTAGCAAATATGTTATCATGTTATTGCACTAAATTAAAGTAATTGGTTGAGAACAAAAACCAATTATTCAAACACACCCTCTGAAATGAGGCCAGACAAGATCATTTCAGAAGCAAGAGTGCCAACTTAACCCAGTAGACATATAGCCATCTTCCCTAGCCATACAGAATAAACTATGTTCTGTTGTGCATTACAGAATACCTGATATTTGGAGGAAGATAAGAAGCTGGGAGAATTCGGCATTGGAGTCTCAAATTTGATGCGTTAAATATGCAGACAGTGGCATCCAGATAGCTGGCATAAATCAGTTGACTATCACATGAGAATGTTGCATGTGTTATTGGAGCAGAATTCTCTCGAACAGGCCACTGAAAGTAAAGTTAAGGTGAGCCAAGAGACAACCTTCATAGTAAGATCCACTGTAAGTATGTAGGGTAAAAAGAGATACTTCACCTGTTTCACGGGTTCTAGTTTTGTAGTATCGTAGATGGCAATCTGGGTCTCATGGGCAACAAGAAAATGCAGTTGATCTTGGTGAAATTGAACTCGTGTGTCTAAGATGTTGGATGTTGGTCGACCTGATGGTATCTGCAAAAATCTGCTCCTTTGCTTCTCCCAGCCATCAGTGCTCCAAACACATATCTACAACAGGAACAATCAGAAACAGCGAAGATGGAATACAAGTAGCTTGTTAGATATGATCTAAGTTTATAATTCAGTAAATAACCTGGGAATCAGCTCCAGAAGAGACCAACACATTTAACACGTTTGAAAAGGCAAGACCTGTAATTTTCTTAGAGTGTCCTCTAAGTTTGCTTTTGACCTGTACAGAGAACGTACAAATCATATTTTGATTGTATCATGTTCTATGGTGAAAAGAAAAATGCTAATCATGCTGTCACGTCCTAATACCTCATCAATTCGAACGTTGTAAATTTGGATGGTTGAGTCATCCATTCCAATTGCAATTATGTTGTTATCTTGAGGATGAAATGCAAGAAAAGTTGCTGCTGGTGGTGGAGGCATAAATGTTGTCATTGTCTGCAGACACCATAAACGTTAGGGGCAGTTTCTACATAAGAGATCAATATATTACAAATCCTCCTAATGATTTACCAACCTTAAAAGTCATCATGTTGAATAGAGAGATTTTCCCTCCAGAAGCTGACATGACATATGAATCATTCTTTGACAAAGCAAAGCAGTGAACAGCCTCTTCAGGATTACTGTCAGTTATGTCATTAGTCATGAGGATGCCGCTCGGAGGTTGCCATAATTGAGGAGAAACACTTGCAGTAGCCTATAAGAGTTAACAGCAAAGTAAACCAATTAGTAATAGTCAACTGTACAAATTGTTCACCTCTGGTGTGCAGAGCAAGTAAGCAAACTGAGCAATATTTATATGTATAAACAATCCAGATTTAACCTTTCCAGTTGAATTTCGATCATTGCGTGGCCATTTCCAAAGTAGATGAACGGCATTTGAAGCTAAAGCCAGGATAGCAACACCAGAATTTGTGTAAATCAGTCTTGAAATCTACAATTACAGAGAAATAAGTTTCTTGTAAAAGACTTGTGACAAAATCAGTGTTGATACTGGCATGTTGGATGGAGAAATCAATAATACAGGTCAAAATGTGAGATGCCTTCCATTCCATTCTACTGGACAAGCATCATTGATTGAATTGGAAATCTACAGTGCAAACATGCAGCGAACAGCTTTAGTTTAATAGCAGTCATACTGAATGTTCAAGTCCATAAGAAACATGGCAAATCTTAGGCATGCAAACAAGAGCTAAACATCTGACATTCTACGCATATTCTTTACACACAAAAATAATATTATACAACCAAATTGACAGTTTACACTGCAGTAGACGCACAGGATTGTAAAAAAATGATGCAGATTCAACATGTACGCCGAGGTAAAGGGGAGGGGGTGACATATCACCTTGTTTGTCCTCATATTATCCATCAGTTTTAATGATCTGCACTGAGTTGTATCAGTAATCTCCATAAGCTTCCAGACCTTTGACTTATCCAATGGCTCATCAGGTATTCTAGGTTTTACATCCACCAAGCTTCTGTTATCCCCATTCTGGTATAAAAAATCCAGAATATGACCAAATTAGTTGGGATCATGATAGAAAAAAAAAATTCCGATAGAAAGATACAGATCAATAGAAAAGGAATCATGAATAGCAGACCATTGCAGTTATAGCTGCTGGAGCAGCAGTGCCCGAACTGGTTGCAGCCGCAGCCGCAGCAGTCAACGGATTTATTAGAGGCTGCATCAACAAGGATTGATTGGATCATGCATACAGAAAATTCTTCTCGGAACATTTAATGGTTACAAGTAACTACCTTCGTTACAGTCTCAGATGCACTACGAGAAGCATCGAAAGAGCGATTTTCCAGTGTGCGAAACAAACGAATTCCGTCAGCATTTGCTAAGACCTTGATACCATTTTCAAGAGTAGAAACAGCCAACAGAGTACCCTCCTTGTTGAAACGGATCCGTGAACTTGCCTGATAATTGTGGTACCAATTAAGAACAAAAGGGAAACTCTGCACTTCATTTGTTGCAATCAGCCATTGACCAATATAAGCACACATAGAGGGGGGAAAACTCACAGGTAGGCCACCATCAGCATCAATGGTAGTCAGAAGACTTGTGTTGTCCATGTCCCAAATCTTGATCAAGAATTCATCTCCAGCAGCCAAAAACCTATTCCGGGTGGTATCAAATTGCACAACACCCATAGATCGCTTACGAAATCCCTGATATGTTCTCTTGACAGCTCCTTCGCTCTCATTCCATTCCACTAGATGTGATTCACCATCCTTGCTAGTCCCACAAGAAAATAGCCTACTCATAGAGGCAAAAAAAAAACAGCTCAAACAAAATACAATCGCCCACATATTCCTAACTAAAATGTTAACAAAGAACTCAGAATATGAACCTTGAACCATCCGCACTATATGCCATTGTAGTGCACCAATGACCTGGTGCATCATAGTCAACTCTAGACCCCAAATTATCATATAGCCATGCCTTTATCTTACCATCTAAAGCAGTCGAGAAGATGAACTACAAAATATCATGAGGTAAAAACCATTAACATCCTACAGTACAAAATGGATCTAATTTGGTACCAATGACTATGCCATAATAACTGCATGAGTACCTGAATATTTTCCTTATAATGTGGACAAACTGAATAAACAGGAGCTTCATGACCTTCAAAGGTAAATTGCTTGGCTCCACTAGTGGCCTCCCAGACCTAGTATGCAATTCTTGTAGACTTCATATTTCTCAGATAAACAAAGAGAATATAGTCACAGAATTAATACGATCACAGAAACTCACCTTTATTGTCTTATCATCTCCGCATGTAATTATACATAGCTGCTTATTTGGATGGGCAAATGCAATGTCATTTACACCACCAGCATGTGCATCAATCTAGTTAAGAAAGCAAATCATAATCAAATTCAGGAAACAGGATAGTCAATTATATACAAGACATTGAACAACAAGCAGATGGCAAGAACTAAGAACATGCAGTCATACCTCCAAGTGTTGCCTAATATCATCACCCCCATGATATGAATAAATATGCACTATATGCCTTGAATAAGCAACACCTTTTGAACAGAGAATTACATTAGAACAGTGCAGGCATAAAAGGACAGTAAAATCATTGGTAACATCATCTTACCAAACAAGGTTCCATCAGGACTCCATATTATGCGATTAACTGACACAGTAGGATCCTTAACCAGCGATGCCTGTTTGTAGAATTTAAATTTTACGCATACTTAGATTGAATGCTAGTACAAAAAGCACCAAATTACTGAATTACATAGTGCAATGGACAAACCTGGAGGGTCATCGAACATTTCCCAAGCTCCCAAACTTTGAAGTTTCTTAAAACAAGTCTTTCCTTGGTACCAACATCCCACAATCCAATGTCACCAACATTGGTACCAACTAAAACAGATGCCGAGTAAGCATAGCACAAATGAGATGCTATGGGAGGGATTAATCCGGATTTATCATGAGAAAGCAATGAGACATCAAAGAACTTACCAAGAAGAAGAGTTTGTTGAACTGGATGGAAGTCCATGCTCATTGGAGCTGATCCTTGACTCAATGTCCGTGCAACAGTTTTATGGAAATCATCTTGCGGGTAACTATGACTCTGTGGATAAGTCACTGGCAACATATTCACCGGAAGATTCACCTGTGAAAACTAGACCACCATGATTGCAATCAAGTATATATTAAAGAATTATTAGGCAGAGTGTGACAGTATTATCAAGTGTCAACTGTAAGAATCCAATAATGGCGACAGATACTTGAGGAAGAGAGATCACAAATACCTCCTCAGACATCCCAACTGGCCTAGTTCTCTTGGAGACGTGATCAGAATCTCCAGACGGATAATCCATAGCAGGATTGGTGATTGTAGGTGTCCTAGGATGCTTCAATATAGCAGCTACAAGAATTACAAGCAGAATGACATTACTCAACCATATGTACCGCCACCAATTCAGACCATTCAAGAATTCTTTGTAACATTAATAAACATAAGTACCAGGATTCGTAGGAGTACCAAATCCAATAGCACCACCAGACACAGCAGGATGTGTTACTGCTGGAGGGTTTGACATCCAGCCAGCCAGAGGTGGGACAGGTGTTGGTGCAGGTTGAAAAGGCTGAAACAGACATAAACCAAGTTCTAAACAATTGTACCCTTCCACACATAAATGAAACATCCAAATATGCTCAACATTCAACAAACTTACTCCATGGGCACCCAATGGGGGGAAACCTCCAGGTTTAGGTATAGATCCAAGTAATGGATTGTTTGCTGGTGATGGAGCACGTGCACCATTTGGTTGTCCACAAGAATGATCAACAAAGAGAGTCTTGATATCAGGATTAGGCCTAGGATTTTTGCAAAGCTGGTGCTGCCAGTTTAAGCTGTCATATATTATAGAATAATAAGGTTATTTATTAAAAAAGAGTCAGGTCTTAATTACATGATTTTTTTCTCTGTCCCTCTACATTGAAAACACATATGAGAAAATCACAAGATTCACTGTGTATGAATGTGAAATTAGACCCAGAATCAGCTAACACTAACTCTGATAATCTAGACAGTACCTACTCAAAATCTTAATAGATAATAAATAATGGAAAAGTAAATAGCAACATATCAAGGAAACAGTAGAGCTAGCTGGCTCTGCAAAGATTTATGACATCAATACATGTATAAATTCCAAAGAGGTAAGTGGCATCCTCAGGTTAAGAAATCTTGGTAGTAGCAGTTATCTTGAAATTCTTTTCTATTTTGAACTTCAAGCCCTATTTGACTATCAATTGCCCGAAAATGAAAATGCAAACATAATATTTCTGACCGTAGGATCCATATAAATCATCATGAAAAGAAATCACATATACAATGAACTTCAGTGCCTCATTTTGCTCAGGAGTCAGGATGAATATAGTCAGGTTAATTCTTCCAAACCAAGCAAGGGTGGTTTGGATAATTTTGGGGAGAACAAAATGTGGGGGACAACCTTGTTAGCTTATAACATTTTTCATTGGGTCAGTTTAACCAGGAGCTAGCGGGGAGCATGGGATAAAGTGCTCTGATGAAATTTAACTAGTTTAATTGAATTTAATAATGTTCAAGTAGTAAATCTACTCCCAACTTGCATTAGGATAAACAAATCTGTGGCACAGAAGCAGAAACAAAATTTCCAGATAATTGGGAGTAAGGGGCGCGCAGATCATTTTTTAGTCATGCGGTACCTCTGGTTGATAAGTGTCCGCAATCTAGAACTCTTCAGATTAGGAAACTGAAGCTTGTCACGGAATAAGGGGTTAGCTTCAATCAGCTTCTTCAGTTCAACAAGCATTATTGCTCTCGCAGATTTTGTATCACCATACTTGGAGAGCTGCTCATTTTCCCTACAAAGACAAAAGAAGAAACCATTCACTGAGCAATCCAGCAATGGTTATAGCCACAACAATAATGGCAACAGCCTAATGTATACAGGAATGCAAACGCCAGGCTACCACTTTACCTAAAGTTCTCCAGAGTCAAAAGTTGTGTGATCTCCTTAAACAGCTCCTCATTGAAGGACGCAAAGACCTTCAAGTCCTTGACCAAGATTTCAACCGCCTTCGACCGATCATGCCTGGCAGCAAAGAAACCCCCGGTCAACAAGGCGCTCCAGCATCTAAACTGCTGCACAAACCTCTCGCCTCTGCAACTTACTTATCAAGGGCCTCGAGATACTTCTGCTTGCGGATCTCAAAGAATATCTTCATCGAGTAGCGGTTGTCGTCGACCTTGGTGAAGCCACCGAGGTAGCGCTCCACCTCATCCCAATTCCCGTTGATCACCTCGTCCTCAAAGTATTTCATGTTGAAGTAGAATCCAGACTCCTGCTCAAGCCTAAACAACGACAAGAGCTCCAACTTGAGTAAAAAATTGATACTAGACAGACACACAAGATCATTTTTGTTATCTTTTGGTTTGAGTCACTCACTTGTGCACAGTCTCCTTGAACTTTTCCTCATCGAGGAACTGCAGGATGAGGAAGACCAGCTCCCGGCTCAGAGACGACATCCTCC
Organism: Hsuehochloa calcarea; assembly: GCA_036346395.1. Classification (NCBI taxonomy): domain Eukaryota; kingdom Viridiplantae; phylum Streptophyta; class Magnoliopsida; order Poales; family Poaceae; genus Hsuehochloa; species Hsuehochloa calcarea. The sequence goes on from CM070597.1 coordinate 39,659,755, forward strand.
TTCCCGGCCTCACCCACCCAGGGGTGGATGCACCCTGTCTCCTATCTACCCTATCCTATGGGGTCACAGCACAGGACCCCCACTGAAGAAGAAGAAGAAGAAGATTTGGATTTAGTTTTGATTGCTCATAGTCGTATAAAATACCAGAACAAATTAGATCAAAGTGAGATCGATCCGAACAAGTTAGGGCTTACCAACTGAAGAAATCAGCCCGGGTGGATCTCCTCTCCTCTCCTGTCCGCTCCGCTCCACGCCAGTCCAGTAGAGGGGGAGGAGAGTTCGAGGCGGCGTGCTTCAGTGGAAGGAGGCGTGAACGGCGGCGGCGGCGAAGATCGAGGGCTCGGCGGCTTCGGATTTGAGGGCGGCCAGGCTCGATCGCCAGAGGAACGAGGGAGCCGGGAGGATGAGACTGAGGGAGGGGCAGTATGGTAAGTCAACAAATGGAACGGGGGAGCATAATTTTTCTATTTAAGCCGACAAAACGATAAATGGAATTTCGTATATGCATAAAAAAAGAAGGGTGGTATTTCCTATATGGATAAATGAAATATACGAATAGGATGCCAGAAGTTTTTCGATGTATCACACAGTTTTTCAAAAAAAAAAAAAAGCAAAACAGATTGTTTCTAAAAGTTACATCTCCATATGTTGTTGCTTACCTTCAAGCCCTGGATCTGCTTTGAAAACCCTACTTCCACATAAATTAACTCATCAAATAGATTTACCAGATTAGAACAAAAGATATATGCTTTTATCATCTATACATAACACACACACACACACAAAACTATAATTAATCAACTTGGCAACATAAAAAATCTCGCACAAAGACCGCATCCTACTAGCCATTAAAAAAAAACTTCAAGCAATTTAATGCCGTGAGATCCAGCCTTTGGGTTGGGCCCTCGAAAAGATAGGGCTTCTACCCAAAGGTTCGGATTTGGCCCTTGCGAAGATAGGGCTTCTGCGAACTCGGGGTTCTGGACAGTGATATCCAACACCAAGGTTCCTGATTAAGCTACTGGAAAGCTAGGGCATCTTTGGATCGAAGATTTGGGTGCCTGGAATTCCACGAATCCCTTTCCCATCCAGAAAAAAAAACTACGCTCTTGCTTCACATCCAAATCAATAACCCAACCCAACACCCATATGAATTTAAACTAAAACAAAGGTTTGCAGTCAACACCTGCGATACCTTGTGTGCAGATCGAAACGTTTGTATAGAGAGGACTTTTGGCGGTGGTAACGACCTCTGATGCGACGTGATTAACGAGGAAACACCTGATTAGAGAGACCAAAGCGGATTTGGGGAAGGGAAAATTATTTGGAAACTAGGGGAGAGAAAAAAAAAAGAACCATGTTGCCTCTTATTTATAGAGACGTTCTCACCTTGTGAATGATAAGTCAATGTACTTATCAGTGTGCTTATCCACCTTTCGATCTCCTTACTACTTATTGCATCTGATAAGTGATAAGTCAGACGGGGAGATAGTGGTGGGGTCCATCGGGGCCATCACCATTAACGCAAGGGAATCAGGGATGGATTTGCTTTTTAACGAAGACCATTCTACCCAACAACAACAAAAAATCTTAATGATCTGAAAAATAAATGCGCCTTTTATTAGCATGAAAACAACAAAAGTGAAAGATATGACTTGTAAGATAAATCTTGTATAAATGATCACCGTCTCTAGAGGCTTTTGGAAAAAAGATGTGTGCTTATGACATAAGTTCTGGAGTGTACTAACTGTCGAACAAAAAAATTTGATACTGGTGGCTGTGAGTGTGTTTGATTCTTATCCTTACAGGAAATATTTGAAGATATCTCCGAAGAACCTTTCACACATGTCTTTGTTCTTGCAAAATCAAATGCTCCTTCCGAGAGGTTAAAGTCAACAAATTTGTGCTTAAAAGGCTAGATTACACAAAACGAAATAACAAAGACGTTAATAGTGTAATTTGTTCAGTGACTGATCTCATCTGGCTCTGTGCATGTGGTCCTGGATAGGGATAGCAATCGGGCGTGGAGGGCACCTGTAGTGCTCGTTTATACTCATGCCCGCGAAGAGCAACAGGCGACGAATCTCATCCATTCCCGTCATCTGTGGGCATGCCTGTGTACCTGCGAACAATGCATTACATTCACACATTAACTCACACATCAACTGTCAACTAATGAAATGCAAATCCACCATCAACTGTCAAGTAAAAGTATGTCAATTAATGAAAGGAGAGCCCTACTCAATTGACACTTGAGGGCTTGAGGAGGCGGGTTGGGTGTTGAGGAGGAGTCTGGACATTGAGGAGAGGCGGCGACCTGGCGTTGAGGAGGCGGTCGGGCGGCGGCCAGGCGTTGAGGAGGCGACTAGGCGTAAGGAAGGGCCGCAGTGGGCACCTGGGCGTCACTTCGTCTTGACAAGGCCGAGCATGAGGAGGGCTTGATGGGGCTGGGCGTGAAGAGGGGCGACACCCGCGGGAGGAGGACGGACTGACGAGGCGGATCTGGATCAGGAGTTATGCGAGGGTGTGAGAAGGACCGAGGAGGCGAGGACAGGGGCTGGCGGCTAGGACCTGGGAGTCGAGTGAGTAGTAAATAGTGATTGAATAAGAGTGACTACGGTTTTAGTAGGAATATAGCCGGTTTTAGTGGGAGTGTAGCCCACCTGTCGGTGTATATTCTGGGTAAACAGGCGAGATGAACGCAGGTAGAGCTCACCTATGCCCATGCAGAGAGTTACACCCATTTTTATGTCCGTGGGGAAAAAAACATCCTATGTCTAATTGGACACAATTGTCATCTCTAGTCCCGGAGTATGCTCCATACTAGCGCCTACTGCTATAAGCAGGCGGGACCATATTTAAGCACCGAATCATCCTCCAATAACCAATGCATATTGTTAACACACAATTACCTGTGCTGGACGCCAATGTTTAAGGTTTGTTCGTACTCTCCAATCAAGCAGTTGACCAAATGGGTTTCACATGACAAATCTTCCCATGCTCAGAGATAGACTGATGCGAAGCATGGATGTTTTCAATGATACAACACGAGAAAAGCATTACATACTAAAAAATACTTTTTGGATACTGAACGCACACCCTCCAGTACTCTCCGTGCCATGATTTACATCTGGTAATACTTGGCCAACAACCTCCACTTGGATACTGTCGCACATACAATACACCGTATCTTTCACAAACAGAGAAATATTTTCATTGCTGAAAACAGCTGGATGTCCCGCACAGATTTCACATCACCGAACATGAATGCACTCCTATCTTCATGTTCACTGTATAGCTGATCTCTTGGGTACAATAATCAAAGGTATACACTAGGATACATGTTTGGTGCAAAACTGCAAACTGCTTAGCAAAACCGAGAAACATGGCAGATGAGAAAGAAAACCGGAAGGGAAAAAGAAAAATGAGAGGGACTTGTTCCAAGACAGACATTATGCTAGATCTGGTGCCAATGCAGGTGCTCTGCCAGCAGGTTCTTGTAGGGCAAGGTTCAGTGGAAACATCTCGCATTGAGCAATGTGCGCCATCAGCTGGTCCATGAGGACCAATGCAGCCATGGATTCCACCATTGGAACAGCTACAGAAGTAATGATGGGGAAAAAGATCAGACCATAGGGACTATTAAAAGTGATAAAAAATTGGCATATTTAGATGGAGCCATTACCCCGAGGGACAACACATGGGTCATGGCGACCCCTTGCTATAAGTTCGAGATCCTGATGCTCCCTTGATACAGTATTTTGTTTCCTCTAGAAAAGTGACATCAATATCTCAGATAAATGACTATACAACTGTTCCAAAAGTAGCAAGCCTGAAATGTACTATTATACTCCAATAGAAAAGTCAAATACGTTGCACAAATAAATATTTGAATATTCATGGTAGTTGCTGAAAAGTTCAAGTTGTGACAAACTGCATCCACAGCATCCCAGTGCTTATCATATATAAAAAATAGCATGGCAATGGTTCCACTATTTTTGTGGAAGCAAATAAGTTTTTTTACGTAAAAAGAACAGAGTTTTTATTACTGGAATGTCTTACCCCAATAGTTGCTGTTGGCTTGAAAGCTACTTTGAAGTATATAATTTCACCATTTGATATCCCTCCCTGCATGCACACACAAGTTACAAATACTGAGTCACAACTGTCATACTTCCGAAATGTACTGAAAATGAACAATGTAACAGTAAGGCATCAGGGTATTAGGATCAAAACCTGTACACCGCCTGAGCGATTAGTCCGTGTTCTCACATTTCCAGCCTCATCCATATAGAACTCATCGTTATGCTCACTTCCAGTAAAGTCAGTACCTGGGCACAAGTTATTGGTACTTAGGCCAACTGTAAAGTAGGCAGCATACCCTCTCAACTATTCGCAAACAATACAACTAATTCTGTGCAAATTAATTCCTCACCTGCAAATCCACTACCAATCTCAAACCCCTTGCTTGCAGGAAGAGAAAGCATAGCTTTTGCCAGTTCAGCTTCAAGTTTGTCAAATACAGGAGAGCCAAGCCCCTAAAAATTATTGTTAATCCAATCATATCAGTTATCAGAACTCGAATACGATCTTTGTTAGTGAATGATCAAACTTCAAACAAATGATGCGGTCCAAACCATGGCAGTCATGAGTAGAGAATCCATACAGGGAGTTTATTTGGTTTATTAGGTTAGGGGACACCGAGACACACAAAAATCAACATAACTGCAGAGTCCCAATACTTACACGAGGAACATTTCTTGCAATGCATGTGACCACCCCACCAATCGAATCCCCTCTAACTCTTACTTTATCAATTGCATCGATCATCTTCTGTGCATATTCTGCATCAGGACATCTAACAATGTTGCTCTCTATCTGTAAAATTTCAACAAACAAGATAAAATTCAGCAACTGTCTACTGAGACTATCCAGTAATGTTGGAGTGGAATAGGGTGGGAACCACAGACCTGCTCCATGGTTACAGCTTCGTAATCAACTGCATCTTCTGGAAGCACAACTTGATGCACTTTGGAAACAAACGCCAAGATCTGCAAGTAAATATTCTTCCACTATAAGGTGCTGGAGGATTATTTTATTAAGAGAGAGATAGCCTCAAGTTTTGCCCTTTTGCAGTGGAAATGAAAAGGTGAAAGAAATCATTCTATTCACCGTAGCAGAATATTTGCAATATTGTGGATTGCTCTATGCAACAGTATGCTAGATCGAACTATATAAGCAACACAATTCTCAATATTTAGGTCAAGCAAGAAGCGGGATAAAAGTAAAATGAGGAGGGGCTATTTAACAGGAAAACTTCTGTGCCGATTGGTTTCATTACTCATTCGTAAAACCAAAATGAACATATGTCAGCATGAAAATTAACTATTTAAGACAAAATTTTTTGAATGCTTGGGCATATTTAGGGTGAATTCACACGTGGGTTTTCTTTTCGAAGTGTTGTGTTGTTTATGGATCAGTAACCAGGCCAATTACCATGCTTGATTACAAATGTGGAATAATTAAAGTAAAAAACTGCCAGTTAGGACCATACCTCTACTCCAGATTTGAGCTTAAGAATTTTCTTTGCAATAGCTCCTGCAGCTACCCTTCCAATGGTTTCTCTTGCTGACGACCTTCCACCTCCCTATCATCAGTGGGCATAGAAAGATGTTTAATTCAAATATTTAAGTAAGCAAACATATGGCACATGTAAAGTTCTAGAAGAAAAGGTACAAAAATTAGTGGCTCGATGTGATAACTAGTCTATGCTTATTATATGTACATGACAAAAGGTACCTGCACAGCTCTAACACCGTATTTGAAGTCATAGGTTGCATCCGCATGGGAAGGTCTGTATGCCTTAGCCATTTCACTGTAATCCTGTGGAACCGAATATAATTATGAAACAAAAAGATACTACTAACAATTCCTGCCCCTAATGCTTCCATGGGCTATAGTTACTGCAAAATGTGCATGAAGAACAGTAGATACTTACACCCCCTCTTTGATCTGTGTTTGGGACGAAAACATGAATTGGAGTCCCAGTGGTCATTCCTGCAGAAAACCCATCAGCCCTATCATGCCGCCGAGGCGCCGAGACAAGATAATGCATCCTAATTTCAAAATAAAATTCATCAAGAAGGCACTGTACCTTCATGTGTCCCTGAAAGAATTTTGCAAGTATCAGTCTCCTTTCTCGGGGTGGTTATTCTGCTCTGACCTGGCCGCCTATAATAACCAAACTTTCACATTAGTGAAAACCATGGAAATAATCTAATAATCATATTCTGTAGGAGATTATCTGAAATGCATTTGCAGAATCCTACTTTTGGCAGCAGCCAGTTGCCACTATGAAATTAATGAAATCTGGAAGAAGCGCACCTTCGATCAAGTTCTACTTGCATGTCTGCCTCAGCGAGTGGGATTCTAGGTGGACAACCACTGATTACGCAACCAACGCCACCTCCATGAGATTCTCCATAAGTTGCAACCTGGAAGTGGTTCCCGAAGACATTTCCAGCCGCCTTCACCTCTGTTCTCCGATTTCAGGAGCAGCAAATGTTAGAGTTAGCTCTTTTACCATCCCTGATCTAAAAAAAACAGTCATGTAGAAGATTAACGAGTCCATTTCGAGAGCATCTTAAGACTTACATAAAGCATACAAATTCATGAGGCCAATCAAATGCAAAAACAGCAACATTAAAACTAGTTGTTATCGTAATCCCCCAGATCTAAAAGACTAAAACAACCAATACACAAGCGGTAATGAACCCAATACTAAACTCTTCATGCTAGGATTTATATGTTCTTTCAAATTACCCCAAACGAAATACAATTAAGACGCACCCATGGCATGGATCACAAAGTCTACCTTTCTGCAGACAACAATTCACAACCCCTATACCCCATGCCACCAACTATGGATATACTCCGAGACAGGAGGCCGGCCAAGCAATCCCCAGCTCCCGTTACGGAGCAAAAGGCAATCAATCTATATCCCAATTCCAATAAACGGGGAAGACATAGCGACATGCAAGAAACGATTTTAACAACTGGTGTTGGGGGAGCAGCCAGACCTAGGCGCGCGGCGCGACGGCGACCGACGGAGAAGCGGAGGGAGGCGGGGGCGGACTCCGGGAGGGCGCGGAACCCTCCGGGGGGGAGGAGGCGTGAGGGGGCCCTGGCGGCCACCGGCTGCATCGTGGGCGCGGCGGCCATTAGAGGAGGTGGTTGGTGTCGGCTTGGTTGGTGAGGCGAAGTGGAGGAGGAAGGAGAGCGCGCCTTAATACACGACAGGGGGTCACCACCTACCCCTCGCTCCGGCCGCCCGGGCTCGTCATTTCATGGCGTGCTATTACACCTATGACCTCCGGTCCAGTCCGGTTCGGCCGGTTCAGTTCGGCCGGTTCGGGTGGTTGGTGACTCACTTGACTTGACGGGGGCGGCGGCTCCTGCGTGTTCAGGAATAGCTTCTACGAAAATCTCGTTCTTATTCATTTTCTAAAGTAAAAAAGAGAAGAATTTAGGCCCATTTGTAACGAAAAAATTGGGCGTCTAATATTTCTTGTGAAATCTCTGCTTTTCAAATGAGGTATTAGTTAGCCGGCATCTACCACTTCACATCCCGACAAAGGATTTTCTAACTCAAACTCTCACTGTCAGCCATCGTTCACCTTCGCATACCAACCACCATTCATTGCCAATCTTACGGCTAGCACCAGCTTGGTTGCTAGTAGGGGTGCCAAACGGCTCCGGATTATCTATTTTATTCGGATGATAGAAAATATAGTAAACAAAAATGTTATTCAAATATTTTTTTTGTCGAATACGAATATGAATATGGTAAGCAAAATAGGTGTTGAATTGAATACGAATACAGATAATATCCGAATTTAACAACTAGCTATTATGTATCTTCTGCATTTCACTTCAAAATTAGGAATTTGTATATTATATATGCATTTCGATCGTCTTGGCGAGGCCATCACCATGGTGGACTCTAATTAGGCATTTGATTTGTTTCATTTTGGATATCCCCAATAAAGCTTTTTGCATGCTCGTTTTAGCCAAATTCGACGTGTCCATAACCGATTTATTTACAATCCCTTTAAAATTGGTTAGGGTTAGTGGTAAAATGGCACCAACGATCAATGATTATACGATAAACCATAAAAGGGTGCATAAATATTACTATAAAACCGATGCCAACTTGTTAAACTTCATTATGTCGTAGGATATTCGGATCCAACCGAATTGAGTATGTATTCGATTCGTATTGTATTCGAGCATATTCGAATTCGTATTTGTTTAAAAACATATGAATACAAATACGAAAAAAAATACTATTCAATTCGTATTAAATCTGTGGACACCCCTTGTATTAGCTGTCTAAGATTCAATGCTAGATAAACCTCGTAGCCACCATTCTCGGCAAAATCGGTCTGTTTATCTTTCGCGACCCAAATCTCAACCATGTTTTTTTTTTAAAAAAAATGAGCTTACTAGGAAAAACCGGTCGAATTATCAAACCGACGTACCGAAACTGCCCTGGTTCCTAGTAATCCGCTCGGTTCATCAGGCTTAGCCACGGCTGGTGACGATCTAACGTCTGAACCAGCCAGATATTGTGATTGACTTGGATTCTGACCTCGCGCGTTCCGCGGGATCCGATCTTGTAACAGCAACCAACCAAGGACGCCATGCCTTGCAAAGACCTTCAATAGAAAAACCAGGACTAGTCTAAACAAGTCGTTGTTGACGGTCACCTACTCCCATTCCCATTGGTTGATTTCTACCACCAGCAGCAGCAGCAGCAGCCGCCAGAGTGCGAGGCAGTAACTGATACATCTCCCTTTTATCACACGTTTAGTTTGATTTTACCACTTAGAAGGTAAGTTTGAAACGTGATGCCAACGACAGACAGGGACAGGCCATTGCAAACGATTTGGCCATGTAAGTTCTTCCATGCAAAGCTCTTGTGGTGGGAGTTTTTTTTTGGCTACCTCTAAAAATATTATTCAGTGATAACAGAGAAGGTATCATCATCAAGGTAAAATATAACAGGAATCATGAGACTTTGTACAAATCTGGAGTCCGCCTTGTGTTCCCTTCTTTTCCCTCATGGAGGAAGCCAAGCAGGCACGAGGCATCCTCCTCCACTTCTTCAGGTAGCCAATAGTACACGCATGAATGTATGAGATGTATTATAGTACACCCATTCCTCTTGGCATCTAAAAGACTCCCACAGAAGTCAGCAAACCATATGATGCCAGAAGCTTACACATGCTTACATAAACTACAGGTAAACACCAGTTTCATCCCCCATGCACAAGCGAGGGAGCAACCTGCAGGGAAGGCCACAATCTAGAAGCATATATAATGTTTTATGCCGCCTGACATCAATTGCAGCTACACCTCTTCCTGATGAGGAGGCAGGGGTGGAGGCGGCGGTGATTGGGGCGTCTGCTGCTCCTGCTCTTCAGATTTGTTGTTGACTTTAATCTCGAGCAGCCGCTCAACGGGCTGCCGGCAGATGGGGCACCGGGTGGTCTGGTACCTCAGGACCTTGGCACACTCACTGCACATGCACTGTAACAAAAAGAAGCAAACATCTTTACTACAGTTGCTAATGCAGAGTCAGTTGTCATACAGCTCAAAGTACATGGAAATGGCTGGTAATCAGTAAATTATTGTAGACTTTTCTTGATTACTGTTAGCATAGGCTTATGGGCCTGGTGTTAAGGCCCATGTGCTTGCCTAGATTGATAAGGCAAGGATCACCGTTGATTGGGTGTTTCTATAAACCCTAAGGATCCTTGCCTATATATACACATTGTACCCTGTACTCTTGATATCAATCTATTATTCCTTAGATATATTTGCTCTCTTGGTATCAGAGCGACCTAGGTCAGGGGACCTCTCTTCCGCTGCCTCCGCGCCGCCGACACTCCGTCGCGCGCGTCCACCCTCCCCCGCGCCGGCTTCTCTTTGCCGTTCTGCACCTGCACCATGTCGCATACCCCTCCCTCCTCTCCCAGGATCACCATCCAGGACGACGCCTTCGCCCAACAGATCGCAGCGAGGAACGCGCCAACGCCGCTGCCGCCGATGCCAGCAGCGATAGAGCGCGAACGTGGCCGCCGGACGCAGCCCTTGCCCGCTTCCAGAGGCCGAGGAGGAAGCCGCCGCCGCGCGGCCCGCGGCGAGGCCGCCCACAAGGCCAGCTCGCCGCTCGCGCGCCCCGGCGCTGCGGCATGCCGCTGCTGCTGCCACAGCGCCACCGTAATCTTCAGCGCGACCCACAAACACCTCCTCCATCTCCCCCTACCGACCGCGCCGCCTCCTCCATCATGAGGCCGTGGCTCTGCTGCAGCTCCACTCCTGTGCCGTCGCGTGAACAACATCCGCAATCACGCCACCACGGTTCTTGACGCCGACTCAGCAACTTCAACCGTGGCGTGATCGGTTCTTGCTCATCCTGGCAAGTTCTCCTTCGAGTCATGTCCACGCGGAGCCTCCAGTCCCCATCTCTCCTACCTGGGATCGGATGGACTGCGTCGTCAAGGCCTGGATCATTGCCACCCTCACCGACGACTTGGCGGAGATCATCTCTGCCCACGGCTCCACCGCACGCCATGCTTGGCTTGCCGTCGAGTCTCAGTTCCTCGGCAACCGGGAGGCTCGCTCCATCCACTTGGAGACGCGCTTTCGGAACTTCGTCCAGGATGACCTCTCCGTCACCGACATCGCTGCCGGTTGAAGAAGATGGCGGATGATCTCACCGCCCTCGGCGAGGCCGTGACTGACCGGACCCTTGTCCTCAACGTCATTCGCGGTCTCAACGAGCGCCACCCACATCGGCACCCTCCTCCGTCGCACACGTCCCTTCCCCTCCTTCCTGGAGGCACGCGACGACCTCATCCTTGAGGAACTCACCTTGGAGAACAGGAAGGATGCTCCCGCCACCGCTCTCGCTGCTACCTCTATGGCGAATCAAAGATCGCCTCGCGGCTTCCGGCCGCCCGTGAGCACCTGGGGTGGCTCCAAGTCCTCCAACAATCGCCGCAACAAGCGCAGCAATGCAAAGCGCGCGGCAACATCGGCGGCGGTGGCGGGCGCCCTCTGCTGGTTACAACCAAGCAGAAGAAGAACTCGCTTCCCGGTGGACGCTGGCCCAACTACTACAATCCCTGGACGGGCACCATCCAGATGTGGCCCGAGGCCCTCCCTCACCGGGCGCCGATCCCTGCCCTCATCTACAAAGCGCAATAAAGAAGAGGGCAAGCAGCGGCGCGCTCAAGCAAGCAGAAGCAGCAGGCGCCTCAAGCAAGCGGAAGCAGCGGCGCTGTCGCCACGCCAAGCTGCTGCAGAATTACACCCGACGGCGCCAAGACACTGGTCGCCCCGGTACTACAACCCCGTGGCCGCCTTACTCCCGGGATCCGACGGCACTTGCCTCCGCTTCGCATGCACTTCCCGACTCCACCTCCGTCCAAAGGATCGGTACTTCGACTCAGTGCTACCTCCCACATGACCTCTCGGTCCTCTTCTTTCACATATTCTTCCTTTGCGGTATCCTACTCCTTCATCTATTGTCGTAGGTAATGGTTCTATCATGCTGCCACCACCACCGCTCCACGAGTTGTCCTCCTCTTTACGCCTTAATAATGTTCTTGTGTCACCACACCTTATTAAGAATCTAATCTCTCGCCAATTTACTATCGACAATAATTGTTCTGTGGAGTTTGACCACACGGTTGCTCGTGAAGGCTCTTCCTCCCGGACCGAGATCGTCAGGTGCAATAGCTCCGGGCCACTATACCCCCTGCGCCTACCTCCAGCTCACTCCCTTGTCGCCCAGGAGTCCTCCCCGCTGTGGCACCGGCGACTTGGCCACCCTGGCCATGAGGCGTTGTCTAAGCTTGCATCCAAAGACTCGCGTCATATTAGTGATTGTTCGATTTGTGTCATGCTTGTCGCTTAGGGCGTCATGTTCGATTGCCCTTTATTCGCCCACCTCTCGTATGTCTAGCAAGTTTGATCTTATTCATCGCGATCCGTGGACCTCCCGGTTGTCGATTTCGGTTATAAATATTACTTGGTTATACTTGATGACTGCACTCATTACTTATGGACATTTCCTTTGCGACTCAAATCTGACACTTTCAAAGACGTTGGCCCGGTTCCTGCCCACGTCTCCACTCGCTTTGACACACGTGTCAAATCATCCCATCGGCGACAATGGGAAAGAGTTCGACAATTCGAGCTCGCCACTTCTTCCTCGCCATGTTCATCTTCGCATGTCCCGCCCTACACCTCGCCTCGAATCGGTAAAGTCAACGCATTATTCGTACCATTAATAATGTTGTTCGCCATCGCTCTTTCAGCGCCCATGCCTCCTCTTATTGGGTGGAGGCCCTCTCCATCGCCATCGTCCTCCTTAACATATTGCCTACCAAGACTCTCCAGCTTCTACGCCACTTTGCACTTTTACAAAGTCGCCACGTATGATCATCTTCTGTCTTTGGTTGCAAATGTTACCCCAACCTGTCTGCCACTGCTCCTCATAAACTCGCTCCTAGATCTGCTCTATGTGTCTTTTTAGGCTACTCCGCCCACCATAAAGGATATCGCTGCCTTGACCTCTCCAAAATAGAGTTATCATCTCGTGCACGTCATCTTGATGAAACGGCCTTTCCTTTATCGAGCATCATGGTCCCAAATCCAATGACCTCGAGTTTCTTGATTTTACTGATGATGTTGTGCGAGCTCCTATTGGACCCTCGCACACGTTGTTTCCTGCAGGCATGTCTCCCAGCACCTCCGCGGTTCCTGCTGCACCTACCGGTCCTCGTGTGGCCGAGCTTGGGGCACTCCATGGTGACACCAGCGCCCGCCGATCCTTCAGGATCGCGTGCAGGGCGCCCGAGGTCGCGACAACGCCCGGTGCAGCGCTCTACATCCCGCTTCTTAGGCCCGGTCCACCGGCGACCCACTCCGCGCCCGCGTCTCCTCAGGCGCCCCGCGGGCCTCCACCGGGATTTCCACCGCTTCGCTCGGCCCGCGACTTCCCGTACCATTACTCGCGTCGCCCGCGACCTCCATCGGTCGTCTCAGCGGTTCCTGCATTGGTCCTCGCGAAGGCTAGCCTCCGCGCCAAAGCGCGCGGTTGCTATCCCTCCGGTGGCCAACCAGCACCCTATGGGCACCCGTTCGAAGAGCGGCTTCCGGATGCCTGCTTCCTACCATGCTGTGCCACTCTCTCCGGTGCCGAAGACCTTCCGTAGCGCTCTTGCTGATCCCAATTGGCGAGCGGCTATGGAGGAAGAACACAGTGCTCTCCTGCAGAACCACACCTGGGATCTTGTGCCTCGTCCACCCCGGGCCAATGTTGTCACTGGGAAGTGGATCTTCAAGCACAAGCTTCAGTCTGATGGCTCCCTCGAGCGGTACAAGGCACGTTGGGTCCTCCGTGGTTTCACCCAGCGGCCCGGTGTGGACTTTGATGAAACCTTCAGCCCTGTGGTGAAGCCCACTACCGTTCGCACGGTGCTGTCCTTGGCGCTCTCCCATCGCTGGCCCATTCACCAGCTGGACGTGAAGAACGCCTTTCTTCATGGCAATTTGACTGAGACGGTGTATTGCCAGCAGCCATCCGGGTTTGAAGATCCAGTTCATCCGGATTTTGTCTGCCTTCTGAAGAAATCACTCTATGGCCTGAAGCAGGCTCCTCGTGCTTGGTACAGTCGAATGGCTACTTTCTTGCTGTCTATTGGGTTTGTTGAAGCCAAGTCAGACACCTCACTCTTTGTCTACCAGCGTGGTTCCGACACAGCCTACTTGTTGCTATATGTTGACGACATTGTCCTCACAGCTTCATCATCAGACCTTCTTCGGCGGATCATCTCAGCACTTCAGCGAGAATTCGCCATGAAAGATCTTGGTGAACTACATCACTTCCTCGGCATGCATGTTCAGCGAAGTGGTGATGGACTCCTGCTCTCACAGCGACAGTACATGCTGGATATCCTCGATCGCGCCGGAATGGCTGAGTGCAAGCCATGCTCTACTCCAGTGGACACCAATCCTAAGGTTGCTGCCGCTGAGGGGGCCCCTGTGTCTGATGCTACCGACTTCCGCAGTCTTGCTGGAGCCCTTCAGTACTTGACATTTACCCGTCCAGACATTGCATATGCCGTTCAGCAGGTCTGTCTTCACATGCACGACCCTCGAGAACCTCACCTCGTTGCTCTGAAGCGGATTCTTCGCTATGTTCGGGGCACACTCCACCTCGGTCTCCTGCTGCGACCTTCTACTTGATCGATCTTGTCGCCTACACCGACGCCGATTGGTCAAGTTGTCCGGACACTCGCAAGTCCACCTCGGGATATGCAAAGGTTTCTTGGTGACAATCTTGTTTCTTGGTCCTCAGCGCCGAACACGATATCAAGGTCAAGTCTTTGAAGGTCGAATATCGCGCGGTGGCTAACGGAGTTGCAGAGGCAACTTGGCTACGCCAGCTTCTCCTAGAGTTGCATGCCCCTCTTCGGCGCGCCACATTGGTGTACTGCGACAACATCAGTGCTGTCTACATGACCTCCAACCCGGTGCAACATCAGCGCACCAAGCACATCGAGATTGATCTTCACTTCGTCCGGGAGCGAGTCGCCATTGGTGACCTTCGAGTTCTGCATGTTCCCACCTCTTCGCAATATGCAGACATCTTCACCAAGGGGCTGCCTACCTCAGTGTTCACGGAGTTCAGGTCCAGTCTAAACGTGCAGAGTGGCTGACGATTCGACTGTAGGGGCGTGTTAGCATAGGCTTATGGGCCTGGTGTTAAGGCCCATGTGCTTGCCTAGATTGATAAGGCAAGGATCACCGTTGATTGGGTGTTTCTATAAACCCTAAGGATCCTTGCCTATATATACACATTGTACCCTGTACTCTTGATATCAATCTATTATTCCTTAGATATATTTGCTCTCTATTACTAATTAGAATATGAAACGTCAAAGATCATGCTTGGAAAGCATATATAGTATAATTGTATGAGCAACCTTCCAGAGTTCATATTCTTTTTTTTTTCTTCTAAAACACCATAACAAAAGGATTCATAGCTTATTTTACTTCAATCATGGATCACTAATGCTGCACATAAGCTAGTCCTCATATAGATTGGAGACTTACCATATGCCTACATGGGAGGACAGTAGTATCCCTTGGCTCTGAGAGGCAGATAACACATTCTTTCCCGTGATCATTCGCATCAGCATCACCCTCCACAGAGTTTCCTATTCCATATATTTCCTGCAACTCATACCTAGTTCCATTGACCCAAAGGATCTGACTAACAACTCGTACTTGGTAATCCCCATTTTCTTTCTTTGCAAAGACAGTCTGTGTGATCTGTGAGTTAGGAGTTTTTGTCTTCTGGTCTTCCCCTTCCAATGGTTGATCAACAGACAATGCTGTTTCAGCTTTAACTGCAAGTGGATATACATCCATGTCGCCCTGCTTCAATAACTCTGGTTCATCAAACACTGAGAAGTCAATTCCTGTCCCTGAAGGTTGCCTGAACTTTTGACCAAGACCCTCTTTGAAGCTCACAGTAACAGGCTTAATCAGGTCTTCTTTCACCGCTGTTATATTGCAGTTGAGCTCTTCCTTTGCAAAGAAGTAAACAGTCATGCTGTTCAAGGAAATATATCAAGAAGAATTGGTAAATCACCTTATGTAACAGCAGAAAAAGACTTCTTTATTTGTTATAAGGAAACTTTGGCTGCAAGTCTGCAACACTTGTCTCACGCAACATGGATAATGCAATGATACTATATATTAAACAGCAATGCAGCTTTACCACAAAGAACTGCAAATTCTCTAGAAGAGTATCAGCATCACATTTGAAGCAAGGATATGCCTAGTGGCTAGTTTAGCTGGGTAATGATCCCATGACCATCAGATAATTTAAAGGAGAAAGATTGCAATGAATCCAAATACATATTGTCCATGGCCATTACATTGTAAACTATTTGTGAGAAAAATGTAGACAGAAGAAAGCTCACAGCAGAACAGTATCATCAATTTGGTAGCATTATATTGGATCTTCGGGAGCAAAAATGTTCGGTCAAAAACAGAATAGGTATTCACCATTCCCAGATAAACTAAAACTTGACAGACTGGCTTTACTTGCCTAAACCAACATCTGACGACAATAGATTATTCACTTCTGACTAAGAACGGATGGGTTGTAATTTGTAAAAATGGTGATGAAATATTCAAAGTGGAAGAGTAATTGAAGATCTAACGATTTGAAATGTAATTCCAAGGGTTTAAAGAATAAAATATATTATTGACCTGACCCTACAGTTACAACTAACTACCAACTATAACAGTAGATATTATGTATGGCAAAATCTTAGGTATATAATTGATGCCAAGCAATCTAGGCAGGTACGGGAAGGACAATAAAAAGAATGATTTTGATGTGGGGAAATATCAATCAATCAAGTTATTGAGGCAATTGAGCAGGCAGTGATGGAGGGGAAGAATGGGTGGGTGGTGGACAATAGGGCATACATAATATTGAGTGTTAACTACGGGCAATAGGGCAGTGTAAACCTGACAATTGACATCAAAGTTCAAACCTTTTCACCCTGCAGGAACTCCCCAACATGAAGTGCTCTACCTCCAGACTGGCAGGTTAATCAATTACCAAGGGGATCCACATATTTATGATCACTTTAGATCATTGGAATTTGATCATAAGATGAGACTAGCTAGACCCCAATGAGTTATTACAGTGTTATCGATCATGGAGTTTTTGCTAAGGACCTCTGAGAACAATGGATAAAGTAGC
The DNA here is from genome assembly GCA_036346395.1 of Hsuehochloa calcarea. Taxonomy (NCBI): domain Eukaryota; kingdom Viridiplantae; phylum Streptophyta; class Magnoliopsida; order Poales; family Poaceae; genus Hsuehochloa; species Hsuehochloa calcarea. The sequence continues at coordinate 39,676,616 of CM070597.1, forward strand.
GGCAAATGTTATATCTGGCTTTCCACTAACTTGTCTGCCATAAATCAAAGCTACTGAAGCAGAATCCTTTGAAAGGACCAGGGGTAGAAACTAGCAAGGATACTGCAATAGATGACCGAGGTCCAAGGACTTATTAGTAGCTTGGATGTTATCAGAGAATAGTTTTGTAGAAAAAGTCCCTTTGTACAGTTTTCTCTAGTTTCTTTTACTCGTTATGATAAAGAAAGGGAATTGACAATCGATAAACAAATGGAAGTCAAAGATCTTTGAAATGAAAATTCCCACTCTCAAGCAAGCGAAGGCATCATCGTCACAACATGCTAATTCCTCAAAGCATCAACATCAATAATCAAACCAACCAATTAAAATTCCGACATTTTCCACCCATATCCAAAGTACGTGACCAGCAGCAAAGACGTTTATATTCATATACATAAAATAGCACATATGTTTGATGTAAAAAATAACTAAAGATTCACCTTCCGGCGATGGTGGCGTCGAAGGTGAAGGCGACGAGGAAGCGACCGGGACACTCTTCATCGGGCTCAATCCGAAGCGTCTCCTTCTTGAGGTTGACGTCATTGCGGATGGTGACAGCCTTCTGGTGCTCGACGTACGGCGTCGGCATAGGCTGCTGGAGTCCGTAGGGGTACCGCCCAGCCCACCCAGGGTAGTGGTGCGAATGGGCCGAGGGCGGGAACTCCCCAGCGGCGGCATTGGGCGGCGCCGCGGCGGCTCTGTGGTGGTGGTCGTACGGCGCCGGGAGGGGCACCGGCACGGACGGCGGCGGCGGCGGCGGCGGGTAGTAGTTACCGTATTGCGGGTAGTACTGCGGCGGGTTGGGGCTGGGGTACTGGGGCGGGTAGGGCGTGGCGGCCGCGAACACGTAGCGGTTGGGGGCCGCCTCGGGCGGCGGGGGAGGCGGCGGCGCCTGGTGGTGGTGGCCATGGCCGTGGCCGGAGCCCCGACGGCGGTGACCAGGGGTGCCTCCTCCACCGTTGCTACCCGTGTTACCCATCTCCTTGCACAGATCAACGCGGAGAGCTCGGAAACGACCTCAAAACTGGATCTTGAGGCCTGGGAGCATCAAAATTGGAGACGGCCTCTTCTGTTCTTGAAAAATCGAGACTAGTGAGCCAAAAAAATCGGGGGAAATCCGTTGGAAAGAACACTTCCTATGATGGGAAGCTGAACGGAGAGGGCAATGGAATCGGATCCCCTCGCGAATCGAAATCTACGAGCAAACCGACAGCTCGCGCGATTCGATCGGGGTTGGGGGAAGAAAGAAGCGATAAGGGAAACGCCTGCTCACACTTTGCTTTTCTGTCCGAATTTTTGGGGTTATAATGGAAGGTTACGCGTAAAGCACCACTATCGTTCTCTGATTGCTTTTCCGGTGGTTAAGGTTTGGCACTTGCGAATATATGCAATTATCGTTAGGTCCCTCGCGTTTTATTTTTACCATGTGTATCTTGCTTTTAACGTGCAAGCATGAGTGGTGAAGCTTGAAATTCGTAGGAGGCAGGGCGAACTTCTAACCAACGGTGTGTATAAACCTTTGAGCTTGAGTGAAATAACGCAGGTGCGGAGTGACGGTATTTATTGTCTTCGTACAACATATTTAAAAAGAGAGTATTCGAACATGAATTAGCTAGTATACTATCCATGATGTTAACCAATTGATCCCAAAAGACTCCTGGAGTTAGAGTGAAATAATGGTTAATGACAAATACTTGGGGTGGCTAGAGTGTTATCTAGTCTACTGTCCATCATTGATAGAAATTAGAATAAATCACATCATCTAGACCAATACTAACTCCTCCTATAGTGAGGATTCACATGCTTTGTCTTTCAAATAGTATGGTGTGCTATTTTGCAGTGCTCATGATTTTTTCATTTCATGTTAGGATGTGCTTTTTCAACCGTGTGATACAATTGATGCCATGTAGCATTTTGTCAATTGATTCTTGCTTAAGCTTTAGTACGCATGCGGTTTAATCATGCACTGGCTTAGATTGAGCTTCTTTTCAATGTACCTCTTGAGTAATACGACTATACGAGTATTTTTCTTTATCTGGTGTTGATTTCCCTATGGAAAAATAAATGTTAGGAGATGGATGGGAAACGTTCTAGTTTGGATTGTTACCTTCCGTATATTGATGTTGGTGGTTCAACGAATAGCATCTGATGTGGGTGATGCTTTTCACTTGCACGAAAGGGAGTACCTTTTATTTTCTCTACAAGAAGAAAACTAGTTGTTCGAAGATTCTACTTTTCCCTATCCATAAGCTTAGGCCTGCATACGTGAATCCCCATGGCAGTTGCTAACCTGAAAATTGGAGGGGCTAGTTGTCAACAGCTAAAAATTTTACGTTTCTTTTTAAGCTTTTGGAAAGAGGTTTTTGTAGTGGGAAGTGGTAGGGGTCAGGTTGGAGCAGAACCAGAGGTGTCCCTGTTCCGCTTTAGCTAGTGGGCTTCGGATTATTAAGACCTCCAATACATAATTACATGTACCTTCTTTTATTTGGATCTAGCAGGGTATTCCAGTGCACTTATGTAGTTAGATTTGTTTCAAAGCTTCTATAAATAATTGAAAATATATTTATATATCTTATAAACTATTTAGATTTTTAATATATCGTAAAGAAAAAATGCATTATAGATCTATGAACTTGCAAGGTTGAGCCACTTAGCTCATTGAACTTGCATTTTACTTTCTCAGTCTCTTAAACTTGCGAGGTTGCGTCACTTAGCTTCCAGAACTTGTATTTTACTTTCTCCAGCTCTCTAAACTTGCGAGGTTGTGCCATTTAGCTCTCTGAACTTGCGTTGAAGTGAAGTTCGTTGGATGCGATGCCGGCGACTTCGTAACCTTTGAGTTTGGTGGACCCGTCGCCGCCCCGTTCTGACCGTGTTTATCATCCCATCACCTCATGCCGACAAAAACGGACTCTTCGAGCCCGAGAATGTATCATGTTCGCGTCTTCGCCGAAACTCTACCGTCGCAACTTGCCACTACCCTCGCCCTTGCCTTCTTTGAGTCGGCCGTGAGAGAGAGAGAGAAATACATTGCCAGTGCTAGAATAAAAGCTACTCACTATGCGCGAAAGTCTATTTGGCCATTTGCTAACAGAAAAGACTGAGCTAGCGAATCACCGTGAGAGAGAGAAGTATTATGCCCCTGCTTTGGCACTGAGAATGTATTCCTCTCTCGCTCATGACCGACTTAGAGGAGGCAAGGGAGAGGTCGACGACAAGCTGCGACGGTGGTGCTCCGGCGAAGACGCGAGCAATGTGCGTTCCTGGGTTTGGAGAATCCCTTTTTGTCAACGTGAGGTGACGAGGACGATGAACACGGCGAGCAGGCGACGACGAGTCCACTGAACTCAGAGGGGACGAAGTCGCCGGCATCGCATCCGACGAACTATGCTTCATCGCAAGTTCAGGAAGCTAAGTGGCACAACATTGCAAGTTCAGGGGGCTAAGAAAGTAAATTGAAGTTTAGGGAGCTAAGTGGCACAACCTCGCAAGTTCAGGGGGATGAGAAAGTAAAATACAAGTTCAGTGGACTAAGTAGCACAACCTCGCAAGTTTAGGGACTGCTAGTGCAATTTTATCTATCATAAACATTGAAAATGACAATAGAAGCTTAAAGGAAAATACAACTCGAGAAACGTAATTGAAATATGAGCTTTGATGGAAGAAAAATATTGAGCATAATAAGTTGGGGCTCTTAGGAACTAATCACTCGCCATCATGCATAAAGCATATAGCTGTATACCCATATTCTTACTCTATTAGTAATTAGTTAAATTTTCCTAATTGTATGCGTTCACATGTACCTCTATTTAATCTCAAGCAATGCGTTCATTATGTGTGCGATAAATTATCTTATTAGTTTATATGTTATTAGAGTACCCTGCACTAGTATACACTGATGCACCATGGGAGACCTACCTTGAACTTGCCTTCTCTTACACATGAGCTGCCCTATCGAACCGGGTGTCTTCTATCCCTTCTCAACATCATAACTTTTTTAGTTCAACCTCCAATAGTAAACCCAAATCTTGATCGATCCCTCTCAGTTGCTACCATTTTCAATGCAGTATTTTATCACGTAGTTATCTTCTACTTCTTTCTAATTATTGCTTAATGCTAACAATTGCGACATCAACACGCATACACATGCAAATATCACCGATCCCAATTGGGTACACGTGTCATGCTCTCTCCGGAGACCTCGAGCCTATTCCCTACGCCATTTTTACTCCATGTTTTTTTCTCCTCTACCTCTGTACGCTTGCGCTTCTATTTGTACGGATGCATGCATATACATATGGATACATGATGTTATGTATGCTCAGTGTCCTCTTCTCTTGTGTCGGTCATTCCTCTTCTTCGACGTTGACCAACTTAACGCCGTGACTTTCTCACTAACCACAACCTCTCATATTCACTGATGCCGACATGTCTGCTTTAGTCGTTGTCTAACACACTACTACAGATAAGCTCATCACATACGGTTCGTAACAGTCATCACAGACGGTTTTTGAACCGTCTGAAATTTTATGTCTGTGATAACAGGCGGTTATCACAGACAGTTGAAAATCGTCTGTGATAAGTCTTATCATAGACGGTTCCAACTACGAACCGTCTGTGATTCTGTAGTATCACAGACGGTTCGTGGTTGGAAACGTCTGTGATACTACAGAATCACAGACGGTTCGTAGTTGGAACTGTAGTATCACAGACGGTTTGTAGTTGGAACCGTTTATGATTCTGTATTATCACATACGGTTCCAGCCACGAACCGTCTATGATACTACACAATCACAGACGGTTCGTGGTTGGAACCATCTGTGATACTACAGAATCATAGACGGTTCCAACCACGAACCGTCTGTGATTGTGTAGTATCACAGACGGTTCGTGATTGGAACCGTCTGTGATAAGTCTTTAGACCTAATTAATTTTTATCGTATTTTCAGCTAGCCTCAGGAATTGCTAGCCATGCCCTCTGAAAACTAGCAAGCAGAAATATATCACAGATAATTGTTGACAACTCAAAGTGATCATTTAACTCAAAATCAATTACAAAAGAATGTTTCAAGTATACATTGTCGCTAGAGTTACAAATTGAATTACAACCACCAAAGTGAATTACAATATTGAATCAATTGTTTGAGGTAGTTCATCGGTGTACGGCGTGAAACTCTCCGTGGTGTTAACTATGTCCGCCTTTGTGGATATCATGGGGATATGCTCCGGATCTTAGGATGATGTGACAATTGGCAATGGCGTTAACGGTTTGTCGTTTCACGTGTTTTCGACAAAGTTTCGGATCTGTTCAGCATTACGGGCGGGCGGTCCGACCGCCATAGCATGGCGGTCCGACCGGTCCCAAATCGGCCGGACGGCCATGTGCGGCGGTCGACCGTGCGTGACCAAAATGGTCGAATGGGTCGGGCCAAAAATAGGTGTTGTAGACAAGTGAGGGGATCCTAATACACTTGGTCTCATAATTTTGGAGTTCCCAAGCAAAAGTTCTATTGGTTTAAAGTTTCCAGAGGTTTGGATTTTCGGGGTTGAAAATTGGCTAAGTCCTCTACGCGGTCCGACCGCCTTGTGGTGGCGGCCGATCCGCCGGTTGGCGGCCGACCGCCCGGGGCTAGCGACGACCGGATCGTCTTGTTCATCGGCCAACCGTGGCGATGATGTTTTGTTAGGTCAAAGTCATGGGTTTCAGCATATGTGTTGCATGATGCATGTTTTGACTAACGTGGGTCAAGTTGTGAAGAACTTGTTCCTGATTCGATTTGCTTGTTTATTGTTGTGCGGGTTGCTTGGTGGTCAACGACGGTCAACGGCGAGGATGATCGGACTAGGCTTGGAGAGCCGAGGTCCGAACGATCGACGATGCCGGGTGAGGTCAATGAACTCAAGTGTGGTGCAGAATAGACAAGGATGACCGAACGGGCAGTTCGGTGCGACTGGTTGGATCAAGCGGCGCGGGGGTCGGTGCAAGTGCCATGGTGGTTCTGGTGGGAGCCGGATGGGAGAGACTTGCCGACATGTTGAGAGCCGTTGATCAACCTACACGTGGCGAAGCATGGGAGGTGCTTCACAAAGATGGGACTCGGTCTTTGCAAAAAGATCGAGAAGGGGTATTTTGGTAATTATACCAAATACCGCTTTGGTGACTTTTGACGACTCACGGCGCAAGATGGCGTGGAGAAGCGGAGTAGGTCAAGAGGACATGAAGACGGCGCTTCGAGATGCGTGCGTGTGTGACCCGTTTGTTTTGGGCCTTAACGGAGCCCATTAGGGTTACTCTTCTAGAAGGTTTAAGTCTCCACTATAAATAGAGGAGGGAGGTGGCTACACCCCTTCAACCCTTTCATGCTTGAAACCCTAGTTTTGGCTTAAGTGCTTAGGGAAGGTTTAGTGGAGATTAGGGTTCTAGAGAGAGAGAGATGTTTTGATCTTGTGTCCATGCGTATCCGTATGAGTGGTCAGAATCGATACATTATCAAATCAATCCAAAGAAGAGTTCTCTTCAAGATGAGTTCATTTGCCCTTCTTCTCTCTATTTGGTGATTTTGAGTCTTTCTTTGATTCGCATGTTTTTGATTGATTTCTTTGCATGATCTAGCTTGCTGTGACATGTGGGAACACATCTAAGATCATCTTGATCATCAATCACCCACGAGCAAGTTTTTCGATATAGTTTTCGCTTTGACTCGGTTTCAAACCTTCCACCTCTCAAACTGAAAAGGTCTGAACTTTTCCAAAGATCTTCACGATCTTCGATTGGAATAGGTTCCGACATCCTAGAGAAGGTGTGTACCAAGTTTCATCAAGTTTGGAGTTGTAGATCAAAAGTTATATCTATTTGCAACTTCGTTTTTCGGGCTGATTTCACTGTTCATCGGCTGGAGGTCGGACCGCCCCTCATCAGAGGTCGGACCGCCCATAAGACCGGTCGGACCGCCCTTGAATAGAGGTCAGACCGCCCCACACTTAGGAAATTCAGCCGGTTGTTTTGGTTGTTTTGCTTGGGGTTTTGATTGGATTCAATCCTAGTCTTCCATTTGTCTTGGTATATCGATCTTCATAGCTTCTATAGCTATTGGAGTGAAATTTGTGTTGAATCTAATCGAGGTTGAAAAAGTGAGCGTGCTCCTATTCACCCCCTCTAGTCGCCTTTTCGGTCCAACAAGTGGTATCAGAGCCCGGTTAGTTCAATCTTGATCTTAACCGGTCACTGAACTTGGCGATGGATAAGTACTCGACAAAGCCGCATGTCTTCAATGGGCTCGACTATGCCTATTGGAAGAATCGCATGCGAGTCTTCCTTGAGAGCGAAGGACAAGCTATATGGGAGGTTGTTCGAGCTCCGCTGCTTTGCTCGAGATTGCCACGCAAGCTTCGGTAATACTTTGGCTAACAACAACAAGGCAAAGAATCTCCTATATGCCGGGCTTGGTAGACAAGAGTATGACAGATTTGCAATCTTACGACCGCACATGAAATTTGGCACACTCGAAACTTACCATGAGGATCGTCCCAGATTAAACAAGTGCGCCAGACGATCTATAAGCGAGAGTACAACAAATTCGAGATGCGTCCTGGAGAGAGCATCGATGACGTGTTTACTCGCTTCAACAAGGTTGTCAATCAGATGAAAGCTGTTGACATTGAGTACTCTCAATCGAGAATGCCACTCACCTCTTGGCCGCAATCAACACCAAGGAGTGGGAGATGAAGGCTACGCCATAGAGGAGAACGTCGATCTCTACTCTCACCTTGGAGCCGCTTTATAGTAAGCTCAAGACTCATGAGATCAAGAGAGGTAGTCTTCCTAAGAAGGACAAGATGGCTTTGGTAGGTGATCCTCTTTCAAGAGCTTCGATGGTTTTTCCGAGTCCTCTTGGGTTTTTCTCTTGCTGCTTATCCACAATTCGTGAAGAGGATTTTGAGAGTCTTCTGAGCCCGAGCTAGCCCTCATAGTCAAGAAAGTCACACGGCTTACAACAATGTGAGAAACAAAAGAGAGGTGGCCCGTGACTTGCTACGAGTGTGGTGAGCTTTACCATATTCGCTAATCGCCCCAAGTCAAGGGTAAGGGTAACCATAAGGAGGAAAGCCACTTGGAAGAAGCCTCAAGGAACAAATCAAGGTTTGATCTTGCCAAGGCGATGAAGGTCGCCACCGGGTCCTTGCCGCTTTGGAGATCAATCCTTGAGCGATGTGGACTCGGGAGCGAGGAGGACAAGGAGGAGGAGGAGCCACCTCAAGACAAGAAAGGGAAGGCCAAGGACTTCACCGCATGTGCTTCATGGTCGACTCGTCGACGCCGATGATGATGATGAGGTATCCCTATCTTATGATGTCCTTTCTGCTAGATGCGAGAACATGTATGAGCAATTGCTTAGTCAGGATAAGGCTTTAAAATTCATCATGGTTAAGAACAAGGATCTAGAGTCACAAGTTGAAAATTTGACATTAGAACTTGTGAATGCTAAGAGTCTAGACGTTGATGAATGTTCATCTTGCCATGCTTTGCACTCGAACTGCCTAAACGCAATCGCTCTTAATCTTGCTTTGCATCAACTTGAAAATGCTAGAACCGAGCTAGTTGAGGTCAAATCGCTCCATGTCTTAAATGCTTAGAGTCTAGCAAGTTGGATGTTTCTGAACCAGTAGAGTCTCGCTCTTGCTCTCGTTGCTTAGAACATGAACGTGAAATTAAAGACATTTTAAAAGCAGCTAGAGAGAAATATGCCAAGCTTAAGGACAGATTAATTCTGCTAATTGTACTTTATGTCCTGCTCTTAAGCTTGAAATTGCTAATTATAAGGAGAAGCTTGCAAAGGTTAATAAACCTAAAATTTGTCAATCATGTGTTGATCTTAGGAAAGATAATGTTTATCTAGAGAACACACTGCAAAAATTCTCTAGTGGAGAAAACAATTAAACATGATTCTTGACAAGTCTAGAACTCCTTCTAAGAAGCAAGGCTTAGGATACAACTCGCCTGAACAAATCCAAGACTAAGGTCATTCAGTCTTGGAAAATGGCTTAGTTGAATTCAAAACCCAACTGCGAAAATTGCTTTCAAACTGCGAGTTCTGTCCAACCTTCTTTTGAGTCAAAGGTGCTTCTCCCAAGTGGTACAAAATACCATTGCACCTATTGCGAGAAGAGTGGACATTTAGTTGAGTTCTGTTGGCGTGAGGTTGAAAAATGCTAATCATGCTAGAACTTTATTTCATCAACCTAGAGCTTGTGTGAAACATGGTCATGAAAAGAAGAAGAAACCGGTCTAGGATATACTACACATGCTTATCATCATCATGTTCCTAGGCAGAATGCATCTCATGTGTTTGTAACCATTGCTCATGATAGGACTTCAACTAGGATCAAGGACACTCATTACGCTTTGCATACTACTCAGACATGTGTCTCAATCTCGGGTTCCCAAGTCTATTTTAACTAACCCCATGTTGAGACACATCGATCTTTTGTGCCTTGATTTTCGGGATCGTCGCGGAAGGAGGAAGAACACGTGGCTCGTCGACTCTACTGCTTCACGCCACATGACCGGAGACTCTAGATGGTTCACTTCCTTCACGCGGGCGACGGGTGATGACTTCATCACCTTCGGAGATGATTCACAAGGGCGGATCGAGGGAACTGGATCAATCAGGGTGAACGACAGGTTCATTCTCAAGGATGTCGCTCTTGTGTCCAAGCTAAGGTACAATCTCCTTTCTGTCTCACAGCTTCTTGATGATGGCTATGAGACTAGATTTAAGAAGAACGCTTGTCGAGTGCTTGATTCTTTTGGTGAGCTCATTTTTGGAATTTCTAGAGTTGGTAGAATATTTGGAGCTGATTTTTCTGAATCTCTTGCCGGATCTCTCAAATGTTTAGTTGCATCTTCTTACGATATCGGCTTTGGCACCGACGCTTGGGGCACATTGGTTTTGATCATCGACACGAGTTAGCGGCCTTGATCTCATGAGAGGTTTGCCTAAACTCAAAGTCATCAAAGATCTCAGATGTGCTCCTGTAGGCATGGCAAGCAAGTTGCCGCCTCACCCTTCATTGACTATGGTCATGACCGACGGACCGACGGTTGCTTCATATGGATCTTGTTGGTCTGCTAGGGTTCGATCGATCGGTGGCAATTGGTACATTCTTGTCATAGTCGATGATTTTTCGAGATATTCTTGGGTGTTCTTTCTTGCCTCGAAGGATGAGGTCTTTGATCATTATCATGATCTTGTTCTTCGTTTGGCTTCTGAACTTCCTGGTGCCTTGAGAGCAATCCGCAGTGACAATGGCACGGAGTTCAAGAATGCCTCTTTGCCTCTTTTGTCTTTGGCCGGTATTGAGCATCGCTTCTTCTCCACGTCCCTCAACAAAATGGCGTTGTGGAAAGGAAGAACAGGACCTTAGTCTCGATGGCTAGGGCGATGCTAGATGAGTATAGCACACCGAGGAGGTTTTGGGCGAAGCTATTGCTACTGACTTGCCATATTTCAAATCGTGTCTTTACGAGACCATCTTTGGGCAAGACTTCTTATGAGCTTCGTTTTGGCGAGAAAACCTCGGTTTAGCTTTCGAGTCTTTGGATCGAAGTGTTTTATTCTCAAGACAGGAACCTAGATAAATTTGAATCAAGAACTTGTGATGGTTTATTTCTAGGTTATCCCGCTCATTCGAGGGTTTTCGGGTTTTAATGTTGAAACTAACATTGTCCAGGAGACATGCAATGTCACTTTTGATGAGACTAGCCCTGCAGCTAGATCCGATGTTTCAGGTGACTTACAGGTGACAGAGAGCATATTTGTTGAGGAAGATGAGGATGAAATTGATGATGCTCCTCCACTTGCTGCTAATGCTCCGATTCCAGCTCCAGAACTCCTTTCTTCGCTTCACCTCCAATTGAGGCTCTCTGCATCTTCTTCATCGCTAGCAGATACTGCGGAGGTTGAGGAGATACTATCTCCTCAGCGCTTCTTTGCACATCCGAGCGGCATCCTTCGGATCAGATGATTGGTAGTCTCCATGAGCGAGTCACTCGCTCTAGGTATCATGATCCGAGTCTTTTCTCTCACTCTGCATTTGTAGCGTCTTTTGAACCCAAAGATATATCACATGCTTTATCTGATGCTAGTTGGGTCAATGTCATGCATGAGGAGTTAGAGAACTTTGAAAGAAATAAAGTCTGGAACCTTGTAGAACCTCCTAGTGGTCATAATGTAATTGGTACCGTTGGGTGTTTAAAATAAACAAAATGAGGATGGTTACGTGGTTAGAAACAAGGCTAGGTTGGTAGCTCGTGGTTTTAGCCGAGTTGAGGGGTTAGATTTTGATGAGACCTTCGCTCTGTTGCTAGATTAGAAGCCATTCAAGATCATGCTTGCATTCACGCATCTAAAGGTTTTAGGTTGCATCAAATGGATGTTAAGAGTGCTTTTCGAATGGTTTTATAGAGGAGGAAGTGTATGTTAGGCAACCCCGGCTTTGAGGATCCCAAGCATCCCGATCGTGTCTTTAAGCTATCCAAAGCCTTGTATGGTCTTAAGCAAGCCCCTAGAGCACAGTATGATAGACTTAAGACCTTTACGCTTAAGAATGATTTTAAAATGGGAAAAGTTGATAAGACTCTATTCATTCTTAGGCATGGCAATGACTTCTGCTTGTTGATTTACGTTGATGATATTATCTTTGGTGGTTCCTCTCATGCTCTTGTTTCCGCTTTTTACGAGACCATGTCTAGGAATTTGAGATGAGTATGATGGGAGAGCTCAACTACTTTACGGGCCGCAAATCAAGCAATGCAAGGAAGGATCTTCATCCATCAAGCGAAGTACACCAAGGATCTTCTCAAGCGTTTTGATATGGGTGATCGCAAGGCGATCGCCACTCCCATGGCGACTTCGATCGCTTTGGATCCAGATGAGGAAGGGAAGCCGTGGATCAACGCGAGTACCGCAACATGATCGGCTCCCTCACATGCACTGACGGCCTCAAGACCGGACATCCACTTCGCGATGCGCCTCTGCGCGAGGTTTCAGCGTCCACCGAGGACTTCACATCGCCAAGCCGTTAAGCGCATCTTCGGTATTTACATTCTACTCTCGATATGGCATTTGGTATTCTTGCTCTTCTTATTTGTCCATTCGGGGTTTTCGATTACGATTTTGCGGTCAGAGGCTAGATAGGAAGAGCACTTCCGTACATGTCATTTCTTAGGCACGTCTCTTGTCTCTTGGTCTTCTAGGAAGCGGTCTTACATTGCACAATCCACTCTTTGAAGTTGAATATGTAGCCGCTTTGCTAGCTCTTTGTAGTCGATTTTGTGGATGGTGTCCACTCTTAAGGACTTTGGGTTAAATTTTGCTAGTGTTCCTCTTTTACGTGATAACACTACGCTATTAACATTGCTAAGAACCACATGCAACACTCTAGGACCAAGCACATAGACATTCGCTATCACTTCCTTAGAGACCATGTCGAGAAGGGTGATATTGTCTTTGCATTTTGTGGAGTCAGAGGTCAATTGGTGATATCCTCACCAAACCTTTAGACCCAACTAGGTTTGCCACCTTGAGAAGTGAGTTAGGGTAATTTATCCCTATGGGTTGGTTTGAGGGGAGTTCGATCTTTTGATCTTACCTTGTTCTTTTGATCTTTTATTGTTCTTTTCCGAACTTATTGATCTTTTGAACTTTTTAGGTTTTAGGCTTTTTATTGCATCTCATTGTATCATATTGCATTCATATGAAAAATACATCAAGTGGTATGAAAAATCCAAAAGATGCATTGTAATATAAGATCTTACGCTTATCTTTTAAAATTGATGAAGCTTTGCCTATTACTCTTTGGAGCTTTAGTATTTCAATTCTTGCTCAATGCCATGTCTAGTTCTTTGACTTGCTAAAATTATCATGCTTTTACATGTGTAGCTAAGTCTTTGCTATATGAACTAGAACTTTAAAACAACTCGAACTAAAAATTGCAATTTGTGGATGTTTTAGCGAGTTGCGCAATTAGTGCTCCTTTTGTGACATTGGCCTGTCGTAATTGCCTTGTGAGCTCTTGAATCTAAAATTGACCATTACTTGAGCTTTTGTGTTCTTGAGATTCTAAACCGCTCTTGTAAAAAAATGAAAAATCAAGATTGTCTTATGCTTAAAATGTGCCAAACTATTCTTACGAGACCTTGTCAAATGACATGAACTTGGAGATAGTTTGATGATCCGACGATCTCATGGGGATTGCTTGTCGAAATGACATGAACCTCAAGATTTGTCGCCCGGTAGAAGCTTAGAAAGAGTTTGTGGATGGCTCCTAGTCCGGGATCTTCTTTACTAAGATATACCTTTAATCAACTTCAGTGAAGCTTAGGATGAGTTTGTGGATGGCTCCTAGTCCGGATCTTGTCACTAAGTTAGATCATTAGTCAACTTCAAATATTCAATGCATATGTGAAAACTGTTGACAAATGGGCTTTTAAGAAATCTTGAGCAAAATGATTCAATACAGACTGATTGACTCTTAATGTGGTCTTTGTTAGATTTTTGATCTTCTTTGACATTTTGACATGGCCAATTTCATTTTAGGATCCTCGTTGATGAACTTGTTTGAATTTGAAGCTTTGCTTAAATTGATCAAATCCATTACTTTACTTTTGAGCCTTTATGCTTAGCTTTGTTATATATGTCTTACCATGATCTTGCTAGCACTATCGGGCTTGATATGTTGTTTGTGCAATATTAGAAATCTTGACTTGCTCTTTTGGGTAATCTTCAAAGCTTCTTGTAATCAAAATTGAAAAATACAAAATGAAGTCACTCCATTGCATTTCATGCATACTTCTTCTTTTGCTTCTTTCTTCATTCTCGCAAATTGCTATCTCTGGATGAGAGGAAGGCGTGATTCCTTGATGACTCCATTGTCAAAGGGGAGAAGATATTTTCAATGTTGGGAAGTTTATACAAAGGGAGAAAGTTGGAGAATTTGAAATTTTCAAATCCGAGGATCATAGTGAGGGGAGTTTTGAATTGCATTCTTATTGCCTTATTGACTCTTACGAACTTGAATTGCATTTATTACACCTCACAATGATCAAAGGTCAATTGAACAATTGTTCTTTCATATGGACCTTAAGTGAGATTTTTGATTTTTTCTGGAAATCAAAGTTTTTATGATTTCTTTTTCCTTATCTCACTTGTCTATGCTATTCGATGCCGACTTGGTCATTTCCATTGCTTTCTCTTGCTTATGGACCAAGTTGTGCCTTTGTGCAAAACGAAAGTATTTTACTTTTCAAACCTTCAAATTACATTTTCTGGATTATTGCCAATGTGTTCATCAAGGGGGAGATTGTGGATATCATGGGGATATGCTCCAGATCTTAGGATGATGTGACAATTGGCAATGGCGTTAACGGTTTGTCGTTTCACGGGTTTTCGACAAAGTTTGGATCTGTTCAGCATTACGATAGGGCGGTCCGACCGCCATAGCATGGCGGTCCGACCGGTCCCAAATCGATCGGACCGGCCATGTGCGTGATCGAGACCGGCCGTGACAAAATGGTCGAATGGGTCGGGCCAAAAATAGGTGTTGTAGACAAGTGAGGGGATCCTAATACACTTGGTCTCATAATTTTGGAGTTCCCAAGCAAAAGTTCTATTGGTTTAAAGTTTCCGAGAGGTTTGGATTTTCGGGTTGAAAATTGGCTAAGTCCTCTGGCGCGGCCGACCGCCTTGTGGTGGCGGTCGGGCCGGCGGCTAAGCGGGCGACCGACCACGGGGCGGTCGACGGTTCTATCTTGTTCATCGGCCAACCGTGGCGATGATGTTTTGTTAGGTCAAAGTCATGGGTTTCATGCATATGTGTTGCATGATGCATGTTTTGACTAACGTGGGTCAAGTTGTGAAGAACTTGTTCCGGATTCGATTTGCTTGTTTATTGTTGTGCGAGTTGCTTGGTGGTCAACGACGGTCAACGGCGAGGATGATCGGGACTAGGCTTGGAGAGCCGAGGTCCGAGCGATCGACGATGCGGGTGAGGTCAATGAACTCAAGTGTGGTGCGAGAATAGACAAGGATGACCGAACAGGCGATTCGGTGCGATCGTTGGATCAAGCGGCGCGGGGTGGTGCAAGTGCCATGGTGGTTACGGTGGGAGCCGGATGGGAGAGACTTGCCGACATGTTGAGAGCCGTTGATCAACCTACACGTGGCGAAGCATGGGAGGTGCTTCACAAAGATGGGACTCGGTCTTTGCAAAAGATCGAGAAGGGTATTTTGGTAATTATACCAAATACCGCTTTGGTGACTTTTGACGACTCGCGGCGCAAGATGGCGTGGAGAAGCGGAGTAGGTCAAGAGGACATGAAGACGGCGCTTCGAGATGCGTGCGTGTGTGACCCGTTTGTTTTGGGCCTTAACGGGAGCCCATTAGGGTTACTCTTCTAGAAGGTTTAAGTCTCCACTATAAATAGAGGAGGGAGGTGGCTACACCCCTTCAACCCTTTCATGCTTGAAACCCTAGTTTTGGCTTAAGTGCTTAGGGAAGGTTTAGTGGAGATTAGGGTTCTAGAGAGAGAGAGATGTTTTGATCTTGTGTCCATGCGTATCCGTATGAGTGGTCAGAATCGATACATTATCAAATCAATCCAAAGAAGAGTTCTCTTCAAGATGAGTTCATTTGCCCTTCTTCTCTCTATTTGGTGATTTTGAGTCTTTCTTTGATTCGCATGTTTTTGATTGATTTCTTTGCATGATCTAGCTTGTCGTGACATGTGGGAACACATCTAAGATCATCTTGACCATCAATCACCCACGAGCAAGTTTTTCGATATAGTTTTCGTTTTGACTCGGTTTCAAACCTTCCACCTCTCAAACTGAAAAAGGTCTGAACTTTTCCAAAGATCTTCACGATCTTCTATTGGAATAGGTTCTGACATCCTAGAGAAGGTGTGTACCAAGTTTCATCAAGTTTGGAGTTGTAGATCAAAAGTTACATCTATTTGCAACTTCGTTTTCGGCCGATTTCATTGTTCATCGGTGGAGGTCGGACCGCCCCTCATCGAGGTCGGACCGCCCATAGGACCGGTCGGACCGCCTTGAATAGAGGTCGACCGCCCCACACTTAGGAAATTCAGTTTGGTTGTTTTTGGTTGTTTTGCTTGGGGTTTTGATTGGATTCAATCCTAGTCTTCCATTTATCTTGGTATATCGATCTTCATAGCTTCTATAGCTATTGGAGTGAAATTTGTGTTGAATCTAATCGAGGTTGAAAAAGTGAGCGTGCTCTATTCACCCCCCCCCTCTAGTCGCCTTTTCGGTCCAACAGCCTTGATGAAGACGCAGAGCTCCCCTCGAACTTGCGTGACCTGGTCCATCTCGAGTGCACTTAACTCTATGTTCAAGCCCTGTCGCTAGCAGGAGTAAAGTAGTAAGCATATATATTTAAATTTATAATTAGTAAATAATTATTACGAGATTGACAAACCTGGGGATCGTGCGTCCTAGAAGCAATCAATAGCTGCATATGATGGCATACGTAGAATGCGCATAGGTGATCTCATTTTTGCTGGCGGCACTGCAAAAGTAGAATTACATATATATGTACAGTCAGTTCGAGATGCAATATTACAGAGTATGATATATGATTATTGTGTTGTAGCGCGTACTGGAAATCGCATCCTGTGAGTCGCAGGCGCTGCTCCTTGTATAAACCTCCCTCGGCAACATAGCCGATGAACGCTCTACATGATTCAAAAAAGTTATCCTCGTCCATTTCAAACGAAGGAAGACTACAATAGAGTTATTTGCGGAGGAAATGAACATACCCGTCGAGTATTCCTTTAAGAAGGGTGAAGTCATGATTTTTGTTGAGTAGAGAATCAAGGTACAATACTATGTTCCTCTTTGGCACAAGAATCAGAAGAATCCAGTGGAACCTACTCGTGTATGTCGCTATAGTTATAAACCTATGTTGAAATGTAATTTGTATAGCAAATATTGAAGCACTTACTTCTGGTTGTAGGGCACCATTATGTAGTCCTTGTCGTCCAGAGCAAGCAATCTCATTTTTATGTAATTCTCGACGTAGGATGCGTCTTGGTTGATTGTTTGCTCAGAGACCACGTGTGGGTCGAGGAAACCCACCGGTTCTTTGATTCGACGGGCACATTTCATAATGTATCTGTACATAAGCAATGAGTTATGATATTTATCGGTATCACGTGAGTTTAAAAATTGATTGTACACACTTACGATTGTCCAAAGATCGTAGAAGTGAGGCGTCGAGGGTAGTTAGGTTGTATAGGTCAAATAAGTCTTCGAAGCCCACGACGAAGTGGCCAGGCTCGTGGAGAAAATACTCCCTCCCGTATCTGACAGTGATTCCAGTATGGCTCCCCTTCTCTCGGGTCTTGCGCAAGTACCAATCATGCAAAGCTTGACAAGTTACTCCTGAGCTCTTTATTTCTGCGCCGGAGACCAACGGACTTTCGAGTGAGTATTTCATGGGTTTGGGAGGTGCCTTAATGTTCTTCGATTTCGATTTCTCCTTAACGAGGCGGCTAAGGGACGTCTTCCCATGAGACGCCTCAGGGACCGATATGGTGACACGCTTTTCTTGTCCCTTCGCCGTCTTCTCGACGGGAAGCGATGTGGCGGCCTTTTGAAGCTTTGGTTGAGGCGGACTCGTCGAGGGTCCTATTGGAGAGGCAGGGTCCTGTCGATATCGCGTCACTGAAGGGTCCAGTGTGATGTCCTTCCTGGGCCACTAGATAAAAGTGTGCGTGGCATCCCCTAGTGTTCTGATTTCTTCGTTCGAGGGAATCTCCAGTGGGATGGCCATGAAATTGTCATGTACCATGTCCACCTGCACCCTAGCGTAACCCTGCACCAGCTGAGCACCGTGTTGCACTGCCCCTTCCTGGTATGGATACACCATACCCCGCCCAGCCTCAATAGGAATCGACCCAACCATCCTCACTTGGAGCTTGCAGGGCATCGGCTCCTACAAAATGGTACACAATTAGCAAAGGCGTCCTATAGGTCTATCTTTGGAGCATTCCAGAGATGTACATTACCTCGATGTCGTCAATCGGTAATTGCACGTCGTCATGTCCAGAATTATGTGTGGACGCGACGCTACTTCGATGTCGAGGAGGACTTGCTCCCAAATTAACAGGGGCGGCTTGCGCCTGCATGAGTTGATTTACTTGGATGTCGAGGAGGACTTGCTCCCAAATTAACAGGGGCGGCTTGCGCCTGCATGAGTTGATTTACTTGGTTCTGCAAGTATGTTATTTGTTCTTGAATTTTTTCAATAATCGCATGTTCCAACCGAGCGTCGTGATGTACCTTGGATCTCTTCCTACTCCTATATGTGTCAGAGTTGTGTGGGAATCCATCCCTCCAAGGTACGTAAACCTCGACGCCTCGCGTGCGACCCGAGTGCTCTTTGTTTCCCAGGGTCGTAGATAGTACATCCTTCTCCCTATCTACTTCGAAGGAACCTTGGGAAGATGCGGAAGTCAATGCTTCATGCAAGAGAACATCATGTTATTGTAGACACCATGAAGTTATGGACTTATTAACAATTAAGAGCTTCGATAAATTTAACAGGCGTTGAGACACTGCCTCGTCTGCCGGGTTTGTGAAAGAGATGCTGCCCGAAGGCGTGGCTGATGCCCTCGCTCTTAACCAGGCTCGAGCACGCTCGTCTGAGATCTCAGCAAACGGTCGTGCAGCGGTCTCGTCCTCCGCCGCCCATTGCGTGGCTTTACCCGCGTACCCAGCGGTGCCGAGTTTGTGGGGGTGAGTGTTTTGTGCCTGGATAGCTCTGTGCGCCGCACTTTGCTCCTGAAATTAGGCCGTCGTCTTCATCTGCACGAAGGCGCCCCATGTATCCCGCGACAAAAATTGATACGTCGTGAAGGGCGTCCGACCCGTGTTCACGTACTGCGTGACAAGCTGGCTCTTGAAGGTCCTCCACGCGTGGGACATCGCCAGCAGCGTGTGCCATCGCACGCGTGCCTGGTCTGCTTCAGGGAAAGTGAACGAGGCAGAAAGTTCAGTCCACAACTGGTGTCTCTGTACATCCGTCAGAGACTTCCACGTTGGGGTGGTGATAGGGACCCGTTCCCTTGCAAGTACCCCGCAGACGGTTCAGAATCTTGCAGCTGCTTTCTTGGGACTCAGCGGGATCCCGACGTCACTGACCTCCGTGATCGTCATGCGGCCCGAGGGCAATTTGGAGATTCCTCTGCCTTCTCGCCTGCGTACCACCTTGATCGAAGATCCAGACGCATTTGGCGACGTCGCTGACGGCGGCGAAGACGGTGCCTCTGCCATCTCGCTTACTTGCTATCTATATAAGTTACGTATGCAATGATTACATAAACAAATAGAAGTTACCCATTGAACCTAAATATATGATACGTAGTAAATAAAATATATGAAATTGCACAAAAAACTGCAAAGGAGAAGGAAATATTGCAAACAAAGCGGTTTTAACATATAGTGAAATATTGCATGATTTTGAGTGCTCTCAAGAAAGTAGTTTTAAAAGAATCAACGTTTGCCATCTCAGCCCTGTTTTGTAGTAGTGCCATACCATAAAGAAACAAAGAGAAGCAATAATCACCTCACCCTAACAATTTCTGGAATAAATCATTACACCAAAATCGATCAAAACAGAATGAGGTAAATGGTATGTTAACCATCAAGGGATGTCAATGAATAGATTATGTCTTATTACCAATCTAGTGGGTTGTGTGTGCGTATTTGCTTCGTAGGTTATATGGATGAGGTACAGGAGGGTATGGCCTTTTCCTGTGTGCGGGAGCCGTCTTGACGAAAAGATAACAGGGGTATGATGGAGAGAAATTAGAGGGGTCAAGACAGAAACTAGAAGAGAAAATTTATTTCTTGCTTGAAGAAATATTACAGCCGACACTTACTTTTATAATGCTGCCTTATTTGGATACTTGCTTATTTTCAAGGAACTGTTTGGCACCAAACTAGAATTAGAATTGGTCATACCAGATTTGCTAAGTGGAGAATGGAATGGAACGTCAATAAAAAATATTGTTTCATTAGCACTGCCATGTACAACATTATTTTTACCATATAGAGTCTATACAAAATTGAAAAAAGTAGAGCCTACTACTGCTACCTAAACAATCAATTCCAATTCCAAAGCTAAAACAGTAAATGAGATGTCTTTCTAGTATTTTTCAAGTAGGAAAAAAAATAGATTTGCTAACACAAAGAACGCCATCAGAATACATTAATGCAAGTATACATGCATGTCTAATTGTGCAAATACCCGGCCTTCGATTTTTGATCTAACGGCTAGATGACTAGTGCATATCACTATGCAATGGTGAATTTTTCTGGTCAACCATGGAGGATCATTTCCACATCTCATGGCATGCCTACGTCCATTTTCTAGAGTTTAATCAGAAATATCATGGGGGAATAATAAGGATTCCTCAAGCCAATTTGTAATTCATTTTTAACGCTAACAGAAAAAAAAAGAGTTTAAGTCAACTGCTCCGGGACAACTCGATCCATCAATTAATATCGAGATCAAAGCATGCACAAATATGTAATCACAAGTAGCACAAATAACGCCTTGGTGCTGGCCGGAGTTAAAATGCAATAATGGCCTAGATCCCAATGAGTGGTTATCCAGTGAATTTCTAGTGATCAACCCAACACTTCAGATTCAATTATATATATGGGCAATACTTTTGTAAAAACTTCCAGAACCTGAAGAATCCACCAAGGAATTTTTCTACCACCAAGGGGTAAAAATGCCACATAAACCACTAAAACAGCATGCTTTTCTACCACAATTCGAACGGCTGGCAGCAACCCCTGAAGAATCTACCAAGGAATTTTTCAAAAGTAAAAGTAACATCACTGGGTGGTCGGCAGGGGCGGGGGCGGCACCGAGGGAAACCCTCGGCTCTCACGGCAGAGAAGGAGGGAAGCGCGCACAGGCATTGGGGCGGCGCGGGGAAACTCACCGGGTGGTCGGCAGGGGCGGGGGTGGCACCGAGGGAAACCCTCGGCTCTCACGGTAGAGAAGGGGGGAAGTGCGCACAGGCATTGGGGCGGCGCGGGGAAACTCACCGGTGGTCGGCGGGGCAAAGACTGGACGGCGGGCGGACGGGCGAGGCGGCACCGACGGAGGCGGGGACGGCGAGGCGGCGCTGGTCGGAGGTGGCGCCAATGGAGGAGACCGAGGGTCGTGGCTGGGCCGTGGAAAAGACCAAGGCGTAAGAGTGCACAACCGCTCGAAGTCGGGCACTTATATAGCTGGATATCACAGCGGTTCTATGATACAACCGCTCAGTGATAATACATCACGCATTTGCCCATAAACAAACCGTGCGTGATGTTAACTATCACGCATAGCTACATTATGAAACCATCCGTGATGACTTAACAGAAAACCTAATTTTAATATCACGCATTTGCTATGTAATCAACCGCTCGTGATATGTTGATATCACGACGGTTCATTACTAGAACCGCTCGTGATGTGAATGACACACACATATGTAATGCATATCACTGATATGCTGACAAACACACACACACACACACACACACACACACATATATATATATATATATAATTAATGCATATCACTGATATGCTGACAAACACATATATATAATTAATGCATATCACAGATGATATGACACCAAAACATTAATTGAACCGTCTGTGATTTGCACAAATGGACCGCCAACTAATGGCTGGTCTGACCGCCGCCAAATCGGTTAGACCGCCAAGGGTGGCCGGTCCGACCGACTGAGGCAAATTGACCCACACCAAAAATGTGCTTCTCTGGAATAAACGTTCCGCAAGAACTTCAGAACTTCTACACACCGGTAGTTCCGTTTATCAACGACGAAACTATCGCACATAGAATCATTTCAAAGGGAAATCGGTCGGACTACCCAACACATGGCAGTCTGACCGATTTAGCACTGGTCCATAACACGTGACGAGTTTCCATGTTAACATCAAATTACAATGGAATACATGCTTAATTGAAATATAGTCCTTCATGATGATCGACGCGCATATAGCTAGCTTCCTTACTGGGTTCTTCCTCTAGCCTGATGCCGTCTCCGAAAGGAGGCAACTCGTCAAATTGATTGTACTCTTCCTTATCCACGACATTCTCAACACCGACAATCATTCTTTTCCCATGAAGAACTACGTGGCGGTTCTTATTTGCTGGGTCCGTTACATAAAAAATTTGAACAACTTGCTTAGCGAGTACGAATGGTTCGTCCTTGTATCCGACAAGTTTGAGGTCCACGGCCAGACGCCAGATTTGTCGACCTTCACGCCTCGCGAAGTTTAACCCAATGACATCGAAACAGGGGGATCTTGAAAAGTATATAGTCGAGCTCCCAAATCTCCTCTACGAACCCATAGTATGAGTTCAACCCGCGTGCCCCCGCGGTATTGAACCCCTCGTGAAATGCATCTATGCGACACCGCCGCTCGGATCAGCTCTTCCTATCCTGAGCTACCGTATAAAACGTGTACCCATTTATGTCGTATCCTTACCATGTCACAATTGTAAATTTTGGTCCTTTGGCCAACCATAGCAGCGTTTCATCACTTGATGACCTCCAAGTGAATCGCATCTTTAACCATTCGTTGAACCGACGGTAGTGCTCTCTCGTTACCCAAACCTCTGACCGGTCTGGATTCTGTTGGCGTGCCATGTCTTTGTGCTTATCGATGTACGGGGACACTTGAGTCATGTGTTGCAAGACCGTGAAATGGGTCTGCGCGTATGTATCTAGATCGGGAGTGATTGCTTTCCTCTCGATGGTCCCGATACCCTCCAGTCTCCCCTCGTGACGAGATAGAGGCACACCTATCGGTTCCACCTGAGCCATGTAGTCCACGCAGAACTCAATGACCTCTTCGGTTGCATAACCTTCGATGATACTGCCCTCCGGCCGAGATCGATTCCGTACGTAGGACTTCAGAATTCTCATGTATCTCTCGAAAGGGTACATATGACGTAGGAACACATGGCCGCATATCTTTATCTCTTTCACGAGGTGAACAATGAGATGGACCATGATATCAAAAAATAACAGAGGGAAATACATCTCAAGATGACATAGAGTCGTCACCACCTCGGCCTGCAGAGCGTCGAGTCCTTGGGGATCGATGACCTTCTGAGCAATTGAGTTAAAGAAATAACACAGCCTAAAGATTGCCACCCGTACCTTGTTTGGCAAGATACTCCTAATTGCAATAGAAAGCATCTGTGTCATCAGCACACGACAATCATGAGACTTCATACCAATTAATTTCAAATCTTTCATGGAAACAAGTTTCTTAAAATTGGCGGAGTAACCAGAACGAACTTTCACACCATGCAAGCTTTGACACAGTTCATTTCTCTCGGCCTTGGACAAAGTGTAGCAAGCTGAGGGAAGGTACGTTCGTCCTTTATCAGTCTCTTTCGGTGCTAACTCGGTTCTTATGTTCATATCAACCAAGTCACGCCGTGCGTTAACACCGTCTTTTGTTTTGCCACTAATGTTCAGTAAGAGACCAATCAAGCTATCACATACATTCTTCTCCACGCATGACGCCGATGCAGTGGCGAACTTCTAAGTGCACCCAATAAGGCAAGTCCCAAAAAATTGACCGCTTATTCCAGATGTTTTTCTGAGGGGTCCTTAATTTACGTCCCTTTTCAAGCACAACATCGATATCCTTAACCATATCATAGACATCTTTCCCTCTAAAAGCCCTTGGAGCTGAACCGTCCTCCTTATTTCTGTCGAATTATTTCTTCATCTTGCGGTATGGGTGAATCCTGGGAAGGAACATACGGTGACGATATATACGCTTTGCGTGAGTTGTTCAGCCATACACTCTCGGCACCATCTAAGCAAAGCGCATGTGCTTTGACTCCTTTTGTATCAACCTCAACAGTTACCAAGGGCGGAAAATCATTGATGGTGCGTAATAACATGGCGCGTAAAGTGAAGTTCTCTCGCTTGTATCGCATCCCATACTTGTACCCCTTCGTTCCAAAGTGTCACAAGATCTTCCAGCAATGGTGCTAGGTACACATCAATATCGTTCCCAGGTTGCTTCGGCCCTTGGATAAGTAGTGACATCAAAATGTATTTCCACTTCATACACAGCCAAGGAGGAATGTTTTACATACATAGATTCACGGGCCAGGTGCTATGCCGGCTGCTCATGTTACCGAAAGGATTCATTCCGTCCGTACTCAACCCTAACCTTATATTCCTCGGTTCCGCACCGAACTCTTCGAAGCTCCGATAGAAGTTTCTCCATTGGGCAGAATTAGCAGGGTGTCTGAGCTTCCCATCTTTCTTACGCTCCTCCGAGTGCCAACGCATCAATCTTGCCTCCTTTCTGTTCGCAAATAAACGCTTCAAACGTGGGATCACAGCCAGATACCACAACATCTTAGCAGAGGTCCTTGCTTCGCCTTAACAGTATTCTTACGCTTGTATCGGGATGCTTTGCACACGGGACATACATGCACGTCTGCAAACTCTTTATGGTAGAGGATACAATCGTTCGGATATGCATGTATTCTTTCTACTTCCATTCCGAATGGACAAATAACCTTCTTAGCTTGGTAGGTCGTGGCTGGGCAACACGCTTCTCCTAAGGATGTCGGCTAAGAGACCTAACAACGCCAGTAAAACTCTTGTCGGACCAACCATTGCTTGCCTTCAATTTCAAGAGCTCAAGCACGGTTGACAACCTTGGGTATTCCTGGCTGCGACCAGGGAACAAAGGTTTCCCGAGTCCTCCATTAAGCCCTCGAATTTACAAAACTCTCTCTCACTGTAGTTCCCTTCTGCATCGCGTAGCATCTGATCCAGATTGTCATCATGCGACCTATCCTCATCAAAAGCACATTCCATACCCTACATATCGTTGACTTCCTCGGCAATATCGTCATTAGTGACTTCTGGTATAATCTGCTCTTCACCGTGACTGCTCCAACATGTATATCCTTTTTTGAAACCACTTCGTATTAAGTGAGCTTCGATATGCGCCGGGTTGTTAAATATTTTCATATTACCGCAATCAATGCATGGACAGTACATAAATTTTATCCCCTTCTTCAACATATCACCTTTCGACGGCTCTTCTAAAAGCAAACACGCCATTAATATACTCTTCACTCACACGGTTCTCAATGTACATCCAGTTTCGGTCCATCTACACGTATACGCACGTAACAAATTAATTAGTGTTAAATTATATTAATAAACCGCAAGTACCCTTCATAATGACCAAACACATTAGTGATTAGTCTAGAGCAAATATAAAGGATTACAGATCGTTACACATTAGTGATTAGTCTAGAGCAAAAATAAAGGGTTACAGATCGTTACCCTTCTCTCCAAGGTGGCGCAACGTGGGAGGAGGCAGCAGAGGTGCCACAATGGGGGAGGATGAGGCAGGGGTAACAGCTCAAAATGGGGGAGGAGGCAGCAGCAGCAGCAGGGTGGCCAATGGGGAGGAGGCAGCAGCAGCAGGGTGGCGGCGCCTCAAATGGAATGGAAAGGGGGCCTGTCGGTACTTATAGTGCTTGTATATCACAGACGGTTCTTGTAAAGAACCGTCTGTGTAAAGAACTGTCTGTGATAGGCATGTAAAGAACCGTCTATGATAAATAAGTATCACAGACGGTTCTTTAATACTTCACAGACGGTTCGTATAAAGAACTGTCTGTGATAACACATAGTATGACAAACGGTTCTTTATACGAACCATCTGTGATACTTATTTATCACAGACGGTTAACGAAAAACCGTCTGTGATGGGTTGTCTAGTATAGTATGTTTTATAGTAGTGACAATATGGAGAATATTTTTGCCATCGCTGCCGCCGACGTGTCCTCACCAGTAATGCCATGCTCCTAGCTACCCGATGGTACCATATCGCCCATAGTTCGTCCTCAATGCAAAGCTTCATCTCTTCTCAGCGAGGGCTTCCCCACCATCGAGTTTTTTTGGCCACTAACTTCTTCAACAACGACAACGCTCACTACTTGTCATCACGGCCTTTGACTCCTTCAACAGTAGACTTTCTCCTCAATGGCTCTAGCGTGCAGCACTATATTGTTCTCATTGGACAACTAAGGTGAGCAACACGATATTGTCATCATCTCCGTTGTCACCGCTTTGACTCTTCGCTTCTCCGTGGGCCAATGTCTCTTGCAGGACAGATCGATGTTATTGCACTCTGTCGTGGTATCATCTGATACCATTCGTGTCATTCTCATTATAAGTTTTATTTTTTATGAAGTACTTTAGTTATTTTTTATTTTTATTCCATAGGAAGCAATAATAGAAACTTTTTAGAATTTATATCAAAATTAATTTTCTTATTTTATTTTATTTTATGGTTTTTTGAATTTTGTATATAAATCTAATTGCAAATTTTTTGTTTATTTTTTATTCTGAATTATAATTATTTAGGGATTGTACTTAGGAATTTATATGGAAATCATATTCCTAATATCATTTTATTTTTATTCTGAATTTTAGTTTTATTGTACCTAGTCTCTTTTATCTTTTCAGAATTAAATCTGTCACTTAAATCTTGGTAAAATATTTTACAAAGAAAGAGATGAGTTAGATAATATGATAATCAATAGAGAAGAGACATACAATGCATCATTGCTAATAAATGCTTGCTGAGTACACTAGTACTCATTCTTGCTATTACTTCCTTTGTTAGATCTTAGTCCAACCGGGGATTACCCTGAGTGGGATGATGGATACATAGGTACCGAGGAGACCGTATGAGGCGAGGGCGCTTACTACGAGACCAAGGTGAGGTGGACACCTTATTTGACGAGTGGGACGAGTAGGCGTCTAGGGGAGCAGGGCAGACAAGCGAGGGGATATGTTCCTTTTTGCAGTTGTAGTTAAGTATTGTATTAAAAATCATAGCCTTGCATGGCTACCAGCTGTAATAAAATACAGTTTCTATCTTATTATTACACTGCGTTAACTTTGGTAAGGCTTATTATTTATTGGGGCGGTGTTCTACCGAGCAAACAAATAATAATCTGTATGACTAAGTGTGATTACCCTCGGGATAATGACACGGGGCGCCGCAAGGGGTGAAAACGGATCGGATAGTTTCCGATCGATCCGGACGAAAATGAATTCAGATTGTCTCGGATCGGATTTTTCTCAAATAATTCTCGGATCATAAATGAATACAATTTTTTTTATCAGAAATGAATACAAATACGGTATCCCTATTATCCGTCGAAAACGAATACTGATTATCCGGATTATGCGAAGGCCAAATATATGACAATTCAACCCAACATTAGCAATCCTCTAGCCCATTTCTTCTCTTCCTCTGTCTCTTTCTTTCTTCCTTCTACCTCCAGAACTCTCCCTTCATCTCTCTACTTACTCCGGCTCCTCTCTTCTCTCCCTCCGGCCAGCCGAGTTGGTGGATATCGAGCACCATCGTGCGATCACGCGACTCGGCCATTACGGAGAGGCGCGTACTGAAGTGCAGCGTCTCGCGCACGGTGAGCAGCGGGAAGAGGACATCGCGCTGGGTGACATAGTCGGAGACGCGGTAGAGCTCAGCACTGTTGGCGGTGGTGCCGTTGATGAGGAGGTCTGGCGGTAGGGAGGGCTGGAGTCGGCCGACGATGATCTCGAGCAGAGTGGACTTGCCGGCGCCGCTGGGTCGACGATGGCTAGGAGCTCGCCAGTAGCGCGTCGAGCCGACGCCATGAGCACTGGCAGACGATCGGCCAGATCGCTTAGCGGCCATTGCTTTGCTTGTGTTGGGTCGTCGAGTCCCCTTGGTCTTCCTCCTCCTTCAACTCGCCCGGCCCGCTCCATATCTTGAGGGGGTGGGCTCGCTTGGAGATGGTGATGTGGTAGTTAATGCCCCTCGTCTCAATCTCGCACCCTCCTCCTCCTCTTTTCTTCATCGCCATTAGTTGCTCCTATTGGTGATCTTCTTAATTTGCAGCTAGATGGTGGCCGTGGAAGCTTGAGCTTGCTTGACGCTGGCTTCTTCTCTAAAGCTCCTTCCTTACCTTGTGTGTTGGCGTCGTCTCCTCAACCTTTGAGAGAAAAATGGCAGTGGAGAATAAATGACAGTGGAAGGTAGGAGGAAATAGGAGTGGGGAGGATGGGTTCGGCTGTGTAAAGAGGGGGTAGGAGAGGTTTTTACTAATTAGAGTTCAAAAATTTATTCAACAGCGAATAAACTTCAAATGAAAACCAACAAATTAATTTAATTTAATTTTTCTTTTTAAACTAAACAAAATTTGGGTTGTTACAATATATGACGAACTAAGTGTATTGATATGCATATTTTTTTTGAGACATGTATCTACTTATTATTGAACTATGTATTCAATTAATGAACTAGGTATGATGAATTAAGGGTGAACTAAGTTTTATGTGTGTGATGAACTAAATATGAATGTGTGATGACTTAAGAGTTATGAGCTAAATGTGGTAAACTAAGTATCATGTCTATGATAAACTAATTAATGCAGCTTGCAAGTGCCAATGTTATATATGGTTACTGAAAATGTGAATAATTCATGAATGTTTGGATCAAATAAACTAGTTATATGTTTCCGTTAATTTCTGGCGTACAATTTAAGAGGTTATCATGTTCCGAAAAATATTCGTGATCGTATTCGTTTTGATTCGTATTCGCTTTGTATTTGTATTCGACATAATTCGTATTCGTATCCGACATATTTGTATTCGTATCCGCATCCGAAGAAAAAATATGAAAACAAATATGACAGAGTCATTATCCGTCTGTATTCGATCCATTTTCACCCCTACACCGAGGTCAAGCTTGGTCATGATCTGCTCCCTCTTCAACCTCACCGGGGGGGGGGCTATTTGGGCCATCTTGGCCGCCTATGTCGCTGCAGCACCAGACAGCGCCACCCGGGGGGGGGGGGAGGTGAAGACGGGGTAAAATAGATATTAAAATTGTATTATCTCACATCATACGCCCTTGCTGTTAAAGATGGTTAAAAAAATGTGATGGTAGTGCTATTTTAAAGATTTTTGATTGCTCGTTGTGTGATTTTGCAGCCGATTTGGATGTTATTTATATAAATACCAACAATTTGAGTGCTACTGAGCTAACTGTCCCATATAAATATAAGGGTGTCCAATATAATCGTTCTCTGGTTTACATAGTCGTTATAAGAGATAAGTATGTATAAATAGTATTGAGGGGCCAGAGCTCCCAGTTCCAGCCCTTACCTACGTCGTTGCATGCACGCGGGTTTCACGAATGAGGAGCAACTTTGCACTCTTCGGAGTTCAAATAACGTACATGGACAAGGAAAAAACCCTTTCCGCTTATATCCAAAAGATTTATGTAAACAACGTCGTTGCTAAAAATATCTTTACATACTTTGCTACACAATTTTTACATCAGGTAAATATCACTCCTATCTTCCATGAATCGCAAATATTTATCGAGACCAAATGTATCACAAACTAAATAATATCTTCAAAAAGAAGCCTAATTTGCCCCGGCTAAAAGAACTGGATCCACACCCCAAGCACACAATTTTGCCATGCACACACAGGGTGATCCAGGCCGGGTCCACGCGTCAGCCTCATCCACCCGTCGATCCCCGATCTGCCACATCCCCAGCCATATCTCCAGGCGCAAATCCCTAAACACACCCAGAAACAACCCTCTCTCCTCTTCCACG
This sequence comes from Hsuehochloa calcarea, assembly GCA_036346395.1. NCBI lineage: Eukaryota > Viridiplantae > Streptophyta > Magnoliopsida > Poales > Poaceae > Hsuehochloa > Hsuehochloa calcarea. Next base: position 39,706,452 of record CM070597.1, read on the forward strand.
CACCTCTCTCTCTCTAGTCTATCCGCCCCCAAAATTATCCAGCCTGCCCGACCCCTCCCCAATTTCCCTTCTCTTCCCCGGCGGCGTCCCCAGGTCCGCGGCCTCCGGCCAGATCGACGGCCCGCGCGAGCCCGCGCTGCGTCCCCGGTGCCCCCGCCCCCTCCCACGCCTCCCCGTACCGTTGTCCGCGCCGAACCCTCGCCATTTCGCACCGTGAGGTATCCGCGCCCCTGTACCTCTAGTGTTAATACTTTTGGGGAGGCGTGGCTTGTGGGCGTGGGGGTGCGTAAATAGGCGGGGCACTCATGGGGGAGGGTTCTGAGCGGTCTCCTCCCTCCCGCACCGCCGGGGCGCAAAACCCTAGCTTTGTGGAGGAGGGCGAGGAGGCGCGGCGGGTCAAGGAGGAGGTCGCGGATGATCTGAACGGCGAACCCGCGGAGGATGAGGACGAAGAGGAGGAAGACGAGGTGGTCGTCGCCTCCGATGAGGAGGGCGGCGAGGAAGAGGAGGACGGAGGGGAGGCGGACGGCGGCGGCGGGGACGACGCCCTCGTGCCGCTCACGCTGGAGGAGGCCCTCGTGCCGCGGGTGGGCGCGGTGTTCGACTCCGTGGACGAGGCCTTCGCGCTCTACAAGGCCTACGCCTACCACATGGGGTTCCACGCCGTGCGACGCACCTGCCACAACTACGAGGGGCTCCGCTACCGCTCCACCTTCACCTGCACCCACGGCGGCAAGCCCCGCGCTGGCGCTGCCCCCTCTGACAGCCCAGGCGCCCGCTACCCGCTCCGCAGCAAGCGTGGGGCAGCCGCCCGGGAGAAGCGGGCCCGGTGCGGCACTGCTGAGAAGACGGGATGCAAGGCGATGCTGATCATTCGCGACAAGCGGGTGGAGGATAGGTGGAAGGTGGAGTTCGTTGACTTGGAGCATAACCATCCGTGCACACCTGACATGGTGAGGTTCTTGAAGGCGTATAGGGAGATGCCTGAATCAGCCAAGAAGAAGGCCAAGATTACTGATGAGATGGACGGGATGGTGGAGAAGTCACTGAGCGAGATTGCTGAGACCAGGAAGTTCCCTACTCGGCCCAAGCGGAGTGTTAGTGGTGGGGCTGGTGTTGGCGGGTTGAGGTTTAATAGAAGTGACAGTTTTGTGCAGCGGTTTGGGGAGGATGACCTCATTGCACTCAAGAAGTTCATTGAGACGATGCAGCGCAAGAAACCAAACTTTATACATAGCTGGGATCTTGATCAGGAAAGTCGTGTGAAGAATTTTTTCTGGGCTGATTCGAGGTCCCAGGCGCAATACCGCTACTTTGGTGACGTCATTGCACTTGACGTAATGTACTTACAGCACTCTCGTGCTAGCCTCCCATTGGCCACATTCCTTGGGGTAAACAACCACGGCCACCTTGTGCTACTTGGCTGTGGTCTGCTCCCCAAAGACAGCAAGGAGAACTATGTTTGGTTGTTGAAGAGGTGGTTGAGCTGTATGAATGGCAAACCACCAGAGGCGATCACCACTAGCTATTCAGATGTCGTGGCAGAGGCTGTGGCTGAGGTGTTGCCAATTGCAAGGCACCGTTTCTGCTTTTGGCATATATTGAAGAAGCTCCAAGAAAACGTGGGACGTACACATGAGAAAGACGCAATTTCCTTGAGATTCAAGGAGGTTGTTTATTATACAGTCACTCTTACTGACTTCGAGAAAGAGTGGGTAGCCATGGTTGAGCAGTACAAGCTCAAAGACAATGAATGGTTCTCTGCTTTGTACAGCTGCCGGAAACAGTGGGCACCTGGGTATGTGAATCATTCATTCTGGGCTGGCACTTCTGCTATCAGGAAGGTTGAAAAACCAGATCCATACTTTGATGGTGTTGTGACAACCAAAACTACCCTACCAGTTTTCCTTGAGCAATATGAGGCTACTCTGAAAGGGAAGCTGGAAAGGGAGGCATACGATGATTTGCGTTCCTATTATTCTAGGCTCACTTTGCTGTCAGGATTGCCCTTTGAGGAGCAACTTGTGGAGCTCTACACAGTACCCATGTTTCAGGCATTCCAAGATGAGATCAAGCAATTGATGCATGTGATTTGTAAAGAGGTAGACAGGAGCGGAAATTCAATCACCTACTTGGCCAGTGAGTTAATACAGGGAAAGAAGGTTGACTACACAGTTGTATACAACAATGCTGACAAGGATGTTTGGTGCATTTGTCGCTCCTTTCCATCGCGGGGCATTCTTTGTAGCCATGCTCTTGCTGTTCTGAAGCAAGAGAATGTGTTGACGCTTCCATCAAAGTACATCCTCAACCGCTGGAGGAAGGATTTTAGAATACTTCATGCATCTGCATGCTCTAGTCCTGTGGCATCAGAGAGAGAATTGGGCATTTATGATGATCTCTACATGTGTGGCCATGAGTATTTAGAAGATGTAATTGACATTGGAGCCAGAGAGCCTGAGCTAAAGGAGTTTGTGTTGTCAGTCTTGAAGGAAGCGAAGGACAAACTGCTTAGGCCTGACCAGACACAGGAAGGTGATCAACGGGTTGATGTGAATATGGCAGTGACTGGTCACGTGCACGCAGATAGAATAGTTGATGTGAACATGACATCAACCACCACAGCCCTGATTCAGGGGGACAGAAGGGTTGATGCAAATATGGCATCAACCACCACAGCCCTGGTTCATGGGGATACCATGACATCAAACACCACAGCCCTGATTCATGGTGACAGAAGAGTTGAGATGAAAATGGCAACACCCCACCTTATGCATGGAGAGGGAAGAGTCGACATGAACATGGCATCCCCTCACTTGATGCAGAGGGACAGAAGAGTGGACATGAACATGGCGTCCCCGCACCTGATACAGGGGGACAGAAGAGTCGATATGAACCTGGCGTCGCCACACTTTATGCAAAGTGACAGGAGAGTTGATATGAACCTGGCATGTTCTCACCTTATACAGGGCGACAGAAGAGTTGATATGAACATGGCGTCCCCTCACCTGATACAGGGTGACACCAGAGTGGATATGAACATGGTATCCACTGCTCAGAATGGGATGCACGCTTTCAATTTGGTGAATGTAAACCTGGAGAGTGGCTCTTTGCCAATGGCTGCAACAGATTTCATGCAAATGCATCCGCACCCACCAGTTTACCATCCAAAACAACTCCTCAATACGAGAGATCAGGTGATGGACGCAAATAAGAGACCCAATATGGAAACTAATACTTATTTTATGGGAGGTGGAATGCATGTGGGGTAGTTTAATTGTCTAGCTTTGTAACCTTTTCTGTTTGGAAAGGAGACATCCTTATTTTATATTGGTCTGTATGTTCTTAGAGCAGGCGTACAACTAATCGACAAGGTTGTAGTAATTGCAGATCAATCTTTCAGCTTTGTGTACCCTGTTCTCTGTTTGGCAGTTGTAGCATGCATAAGATAGAAAGCAATTACTTTTCTTATCATCTGGTAATTCGAAAGTGAGCTGCTAACCTATCCACCCATCCAATGAAAGATTTAAGTTATTTATTATGATGATGCAACTTGCTACTATATTCGCAATTACTTTTCTTATCATTTGGTTCTCATTCGTTGTAATGTGTTTCCCCTGGGACACAATTGGTTAGATATCAGGCCAGGGGAAATATTACCTGTAGGCTTGTAGCTATGTTGGGAAAAGTAGCTTGTTATTGTTCAGAGATAAGTTACAGCTATCTTTTATCAATAGGGCTTCACATCCTCAATTCCTCATGTTCAGTGGACGGGTCCTGTTATTGCTTCATTACTTGTAGCTGCTTGCCTATTTTACACGAGTTGCTAGGTAATACTATTTGCCTACAGCTGCAATGCAGCACCTAGTGCCATATTGACATACTAACTTTGATCCTAATGGTTCGTAGAAAATAAAGAGTCCTCAAAAAAGAAAAAGAAAAGAAGGTAGAGAATATGAGCCAAGCCTGTGGTTCCTTGAGAGCTTCCATAATTCCTTAGCAACTTGTATGTTGATACATGCTGCCCATCCCTGTTCTATCATAGCGATTTGCAACATGATGGAAGTGGATCATCCTGGCCTCGCTAACCGTGGTTCATCAATCCGTGAAGTTGTCTTTTCATTTCAATCAATAATGAAGGCCGGACCTAAAGAAAGCCACCTTAAGAGGCTGAAGCAAAGTGCTGCAAGCTAAACCATGGTGCCGCAAACATCACGGAGGTCTGAGTCTCATCAGGTCTTCAGGAAGGTGTACCCTTCACTCCTTCAGCTATTCACACAAAGGGGTATATATTTGTTGCGGACGCATTTGTTGGGCTAACGTATCAGCGACACCGACGCAGCGAGGTCACGGCTGGGTCGGGCGATAGCCCAGTCGCCGAGCCAGACGCGAGTCCTGTTGCCGGTATGGATACGGCGAGAGTCCTGTTACTAGTATGGCAACAGATTGTATTGCGGGATGAGAGGGAGATCAAGATAGTAAGAGATAAAGAGTTAGTTTCCTCTTGAGAGATTGTGTTAGAGCAATGCTGTCGTGTGAATGGGTGATCTTCGCCTCCGTCAGTTATCATTTCGTTGAATCATTCTTCTCATCCACTCGCGCCATATCAATTTGGTATCAGAGCCGTCACCGCCACCTTTCACCATGGAGAGCAACAAAACCGTAAGCAACGTGTACCAGCAGCTTGCTATCATGATGACATATACTAGCGGTATCAAGGCGCAGCAAGCCGCACATGATCAGGTGATCACCAGCGGCACGGCGGCACTCAACAAGTGGGGGCAGCGACGGCTTCCACAGCAGGGGCAAGCCACCCGAACCCAGGTTCCGCTATGAGGAAGACAAGCGCACCGTTCCTCACTTCTGCAAGCTCTCCTTTCCGACGTACGATGGCGAGGAAGACCCTCTTCCTTAGCTCAACCGATGCTAGCAATTGTTTCGGGGGCAACGAACCCTGGAAGAAGGAAGGGTTTGGTTGGCATCATACCACTTGACCGGCGCTGCCCAACAGTGGTACTACCAACTTGAACGCGATGAAGTCATGCTCTTATGGGTTCGCTTCTCGGAGTTCGTCAACATGCGGCTTGGGCCTCCCATCCGCAATAATCCCCTTGGCGAATTAGGTAACTCCGACGAGCGACAACGGTTGACACATACCAAAAGAAGTTTTTAGCGCTCTTATACCGCATCGAACCACTTTCGCCACTGCAACTAGTACAACTCTTCACCGCCGGGCTGGGCAAACCGTTGCAAACCCACGTCGAACTTCAACGTCCAACGTATCTTCAAACGGCTATGAGTTTGGCTAGGGAGGAGTCGTCGGGGGATCCAAAGGCACCGTTGAAAACCCCGCGGGCCACGCTTCACGTCGGGGACCATGGCGCCAAAGCTCGGTATGCCGGCCTCGGCGAGCGTGGCAGCAACCACCCCGGCATCCTCCGCGAACCAGGCGAAAGTTTTTGCATTATTCTAGTTTGCACAGCAACTTTAAAAGTTTCAGTTGCCCCTGCACTTACAATAGCTGTGTGTTTAGACGTAAAGAGTTTCAGATGCTTTTCTACACACACTAGCTAGTACTTGGAGTTTTAGGTGTACTACTAGCATGACAAAACTTCACGTTCAACAGACAAAGGTGTGATTGTGTTGATTGAATTACAAAGTATATCTAAAAAATTGCAAAAGATTCAACTTATCAAAATGTATAGATTTGTCCTGTTAACAAGTAGAACTCACTCTTAAGTGTACGATCTAATGGCTTGCATGGCTCCAATAGTTTTTGGGAAAATTTATTCCATTTCACCAGCATTTTGGGAACATTTATTCCTCCTGCTTGTCTGTTTGTCTACACATAGAAGGTTCTGGTTTCACCCCCTCAAACTGAACCGCTTCTGCTTCCTACTAACCAACTCACGAGCATGCGGCTTCGACCACAAGGCTTTTTGTGACCCCTCTGCATGGATCTCCGAAGTTCTTCGCCGACACTGGCACGCTGCAACTACTCACCCCGACACAGGCCTGCAGAGTTTCCAGCAAAAATTGTCAGCATCTTGCAAGAAAAACAGTACGCGCATTGGGACATGACAAGTGTGGAAGTGAAACAGATTGGAGTTACCTCCTGAACAACTGCGAGAGCCTGAGAGCTGCTGCATTCGCCGTGGTTGTAGTTCCCACAGGTGCCACTCGGTGACCCGAAGCTTGCAAACTTGATGCTGCTGATGACCTGGCCTGCTTTGGGGCACTCAAGGCGAAGTGCCGGTCCAGGTCTCTGCACCTTCTGTTGGGGAGAGATCCAGCTATCGATTTGGGCGGGATGCGCCTCTGACACATGTGCGCATACACTCCCTATCTGCCTCGTTGTGAAGGATATCTTGCTTGGGTCACCACCAAACTGCTCGAAAAGGACTAGATCATTGCTGCCTGGTTGGAGAAACGAACGGGGTACGTGATACCTATTAACAAGGTAAGAAATTCAGTTAGTCAATTCAATTCTGGCGGTTCCTATATTTCTTGTGCATCGTGAGAAAACATAATTAAGAGTGGTCAGTATCATGGTGGTCATAAAATTCAATGTTGGAACTGTGTGGCCTTCGTGTTCCAATACTGACAAATATAGCAGCATTTCAATCTTGAAATAACAGATAAATGTTGTGAACACCTAAATGCTGCATTTCCCCGAAAGGGTGTTTAATCCTTTTCCATATGAGAACATGTAAAACATTAGAATTGGCTCAGCATGTAGGGAACAAAACATAGTAGTATGAAAAAACGGAGAGGATATTCCTGGTGGTTCTTGTTAGAGATATGATTAGAGATATAGTTAGAGATATGATTTGATTTGGTTTCCTTATCTGTAACCTCTTTGTGTATATATATTGGCCCATTGGCCTCATATTGAATACAAGCACTATTCATAACATGGTATCAGAGCGTACCTAGGGTTTTCCCGACGCTTCGCTTGTCGTCCCGCCGCCGCCTCCGCGTGCGCCGTGGTGGCCGCCGCTCTCCTCCGTCGATCTTCGGCGTCTGCGTCGCCAGCGTCGCTCGTCGCACTACGCGCCTCCATCCCGGCGCCTCCTCCCGTCCCGCCCGCCGCTTCGAGCCATGCGATCGTTGGTGAGGAGAGTGAGCCGCCGCAAACCACCGCCGCCTTCCCGCGCGCCCGCTCTCCCGCGCCGCCGCCGCCCGCTTCGGAGGACGGCCGCGCGGCGTCCTCGACCGGATTAGCGTCGGATCGGGCCGCCTCGACTCCTCCGTGCGGCGCGTCGGCGTCTTCTTCTTCACTTCGTTCGGCGGGGCCCCTTGGCGGCGGCGGCGGAGCCGGCGACGGACACGAGCCCGAAGCCGCCTCTCATACGGGGCGCTACCGCCGTCACGCGCCTCTGCCGCTGCGCGTGAGGCGCCGAGCCGCCGCCGCCGCCGGTGTCACCCGCCGCCGCCGCCGTTCGCGGCCGCTCCCCGAAGCCTGCTGCGCCACCGCCGCCACTAGCGGGATTAGGGTTGGGAACCCTAATCCTACGCGTGAGAGTGGGCGGCTGTTTTAAACAGCCGGTTGAAGACTTAAAAAAAGAGAAAAAAGAGAAAAAGCGTTGATCTAACTGCCGCGCCCGTCCGGCGCCGCTGTTAGACCGTTGCCTTGGTCGCCGCGCCGTCGGCCCGCTACTCGATGGCTTCCGTTCGCCTACGTGGTGCTACTTCACGCTTGACACTACCTCCTCCAATGGGTGCCACGGTGGTGGTGGTCGCCCTCCATCCGACGGTGGCGTCCTCATCGCTCCTCCTCTGCGACAAGGTCGGCCACATTGAGTTCGGTGCTATAAGAAGCGGCATCTTTCACGTCGTTCTTCTACTAGCACCGCACTTCTACATCGGCGTCGCATCGACTCCTTCAAAGATTTCTCTCACCGAGGAGATAGCGGACTTGGCGCCGCTGCTACTTCCAGATTATCCTTTGATGAGTTCTCATCGGTTCGCTCTCGACTCTTGAACGCTGCGAAACCACCACCTCCACATCCAAAGACCTCCCATGGATTCTTGATTACGGAGCATCTTTTCACATGACTCCGATTCTTCTACTCATCCTTCATTACACCTCTTGAATCTCCCCGGTGTTCTTACTGCGATGGTACCTCTCTTCTGTCTCGGTCGAGGACCCTAAGCAACTCATCTTTCCATGTTCCTTACATTGCTCATGTTACTCGCCTTACCATGCGACTTCTTTCTGCACGAGCGATTCATCGATCTTAGTTATCGAGTCATTCTCGACTCGACTCTTGTTGTGTTCGGGACCGTCCACACGGAGCTCACGGTTGGTTCGGCCCTCGGCGTCTTGACTCACAAATACGTCTTTGGGAGCTTGACTGCTTCACCTTCCTTCCGTGACACCGTCATTGCCGATCTCTCCGCTTACGCCACTCCGTCTCTGAGCTCTTTCCAGCGGTGGCATCACCGTCTTGGCCATCTGTGTGGATCTCGTCATGCCGTCCTTAGTTCGTCGTGGTCTTACGGGATCTGCCTCGGGAGACGTCTCTTTAGATTGTCGGTGTAAGTTAGGCAAGCAGATTCACTTCCTTATCATCATAGTGAGTCGATGTCTCGGCGTCCTTTTGATCTTGTTCATTACGATGTTTGGGGTCCGGCTCGCCGTTTGAAAGGGGTCATCGATACTATATCATATTTATAGATGATTTCTCTCGCCACACTTGGATATATTTCATGTCTTCTCGTAGTAAGGTCTTGTCCATCTATAAACAGTTTGCCACCATGGTTCGCACACAGTTCTCCACTCATATTCGTGTTTTTCGTGCTGACTCTGCTGGCGAGTACCTCTCTCATCACCTCACGCAGCTTCCTTCTTTGGCGGGCACTCTCGCTCGATTCTCTTGTCCCGGTGCTCATGCTCGAAATGGTGTTCTTTGGCGCAAGCATCGTCACCTTCTTGAGTCGGCTCGTGCTCTGTTGATTCCCGCCTCTATCCCACCTCACTTTTGGGCGGAGGCTGTTTCCACTGCCACCTATCTCGTCAACATCCGACCTTCTTCCGCTTCTTGGTATGCAATCCCTATTGAGCGTCTCTGTGGTCTCCCTCCTGACTACTCTGCCCTTCGTCTGTTTGGCTGCGTTTGCTACGTTCTCTTCGCCCCTCGCGAACGCACCAAACCGCTCGATCTGTTGAGTGTGTCTTTACGGGATCTGATCGAGAGCACAAGGGCTATCGGTCTTTGGGATCCGTTGGTCGACGGATGCGGTTTCTGGGGCGTCACTTTCGACGAGTCTCGTCCCTTCTACCCACGTCTGCTCTCTCCTTCGGCTTCCTCTGTGGAGTCTCTGTCTTTTTTGACTTTTCCAGATACACCTATCTCTATTTTGCCCTCGTCCACCCGTCCCACTGAGTCTCCACATATTTCTCCTGTGGCCTCTCCGCCATTGTCACCGCCTGCTTCATCTCCCGCGGCTCCTCAGGCTCCCCACTACACTTGTCTCACTCGTCGACCTCGCATTAAGGATCTTCGGTGAGCCTCTTCTCGATGCTTCATCTTCCCCGATGGACCGTCTTCTCCTCGCTACGCTCTCGCGATCGCCCGATCGATTCGGCCCTTGCCTGTTCGCCTTTGTTGGCGCAGACTACTCGTGAGCTTTGCCTCCTCCAGGGATCTTTGTTACTCATCCCGAGTGGCGACATGCCATGGCCGAGGAGATTGCGCCCTCGAGCGTACTGGTACTTGGGATCTTGTTCCTTTTCCATCTCACTCTCGTCCCATCACATGTAAGTGGGTCTATAAGATTAAGACTCGCTCTGATGGCTCTCTTGAGCGCTATAAGGCGCGTCTTGTTGCTCGTGGCTTCCGGCGGGAGCATGGTCGTGACTACTGACGAGACTTTTTGCTCTGTGGCCCACATGACCACCGTCCGCTCTTCTTTCGGTGGCGTCGCATTACATTGGGTCTGCATTCTCAACTTGATGTCAAGAATGCCTTTCTTAATGGCGAGTTGCGTGAGGAGGTCTATATGCATCCGCCACTGGGTATTCTGCCTCGAGGGCATGGTCCGCCGCCTTCGTCGCTCTCTCTATGGCCTTAAGCAAGCCCTCGTGCTCGGTTTGAGCGTTTCTCCTCTGTGGTCACTTCTGCTGGTTTTTCACAAGTGATCATGATCCTGCGCTCTTTGTCCACACTTCGCCTCGTGGTCTGACTCTTCTTCTTCAGTATGTTGATGATATGATCATTCACAGGAGATGATTACGAGTACATTGCCTTTGTCAAGGCTCGTCTTAGTGAAGCGATTCCTTATGTCGGATCTTGGTCCTCTTCGTTACTTCCTTGGGATTGAGGTTACTTCCACTCCGGATGGTTTCTTTATGTCCCAAGAGAAGTATATTCAGATCTTCTTGATCGCGCCTCCTCATTGATCGGCGTCTGTTGAGACTCCTATGGAGCTCGGTGTTCACCTCAGACCCTCGATGGCGAGCCTCTTTACGATCCGCTCGCTATCGCCATCTTGTTGGGAGTCTTGTCTACCTTCTTTGTTACTCGTCCGGATATCACTTATCCGATTCACATTCGAGTCGGTTTGTTTCTGCTCCCACTCGAGTCCACTCTGACCATCTTCTTGAGTTCTGCGATACCTTCGTGGGACTATCTCTCGCCGTCTCTTCTTTCCACGCTCCACTTGTTCTGACTTGAGCTTATTCGGATGCTACTTGGGCGTGATCCCTCGATCGCGGTCTATCTCTCTTCTCGTGTTTTTCTTGGTGGTCGCTTATTGCACGGAAGACAAAGAAACAGATGCAGTGTCCCGTTCGAGTCAGAGGTGAGTTGCGAGCTATGGCTCTCTTGATGCAGAGATTACTTGGCTACGGTGGTTACTTGAGGATTTTGGTGTTTCACATTACTACCGACTCCTCTCTTGTCGAACGATGCAGATGCTATCAAGATGTTGCAGTGACCACTGTGAAGCATGAGCTCACCAAGCATATTGGTGTTGATGCTTCTTTCATGAGGTCTTGTGTGCATAATCAGGTGATTGCTCTTCAATATGTGCCTTCCGAGCTTCAGATAGCGGATTTCTTCACGAAGGCTCAGACTTGAGCACAGCACGGCTTCTACCTCTCCAAACTCAGTGTTGTTGATCCACCATGAGTTTGAGGGGGGTGTTAGAGATATGATTAGAGATATAGTTAGAGATATGATTTGATTTGGTTTCCTTATCTGTAACCTCTTTGTGTATATATATTGGCCCATTGGCCTCATATTGAATACAAGCACTATTCATAACAGTTCTGAGCTTTTGCAGAATTCTTACAGAGTCTGTGATGGCTGACCACATTTCTTTAGGCATTTGTTTGAACTGTAAGCTCCTCTGTAGTTGCATGAATTAACACAGCCGTTTTGTGGAGCCAGATTTGTTGGCCAGTAGCGACCAATGCTCTGCCCGTTCACCCATGCCTCGCCTTTCCCCATTCCCGTGAAGTCTATGGCAACAGGATCATCATCTGCAGGAGCCTTAAATTTGGTCTGCATTTGGAGCATTGCAGTTAGCACATTGCTTCATGGTAAAATTCAAGTAAATGGATGAGCCAAGCAAATAGAATGTACATCTGTAGCCTTTTGAGCTCATAATCATACTACATGTATTCAAATGCCAAATGTAGCATAGTTTCTGGGTCAGAGGATCATACTGACCTTGTACCAGATCAATGGTTGATTGGTTGGGTAAGCGTTGTCTGAGACCCATTCTGGAGAGGCCTCTGAAGGATTATACAGATGCAAGTCTTCTCCTCTGAGTCCAACCTGAAGGGCAAAAATTAGGTGACCCACAGTCCCACACGAATAAATGGATTTCAAAACAACATTTGCCAATAGTTAATAACTCAGAAACAGTAGAGTGTAGAGTGTAGGGTACCTGGTATGTCCAATCTGTAGAAGATAGATCGACTGCACCATTTGGTCCACTCAGCTTTACTGGACCGGTAATTCCAGCACCAACCAGGTCAAAGAATGCGCCATAATTCTGAAGTAAAAGAGGAGTTGAGGAAATGCAATGTTAGTAACTTGGTATGGAGTTGGAGATATAGTTTTACTTTTTCGAATACCTATTCTAAAATGTTGAAGTACAGATGGACAGCAAAATGGAGCACAATGTTCCAGGTGAAAGAAGAGTATCTCTTCTAACGTGGAGATTAACTTACAGACAGGCCAACTGTTGCACTCAGAAGATCTATTTTATTCTTCCCAGGTACTAGTGTAATTGGTGTTTGCAACGAGATGAGCGAGCTGCTTGCACTACCCTTGCCGCTGCCTGGTAAGATTTTAACATTTACATTTCAGTACACAAATACGACTTATGTATGGAAGACCAATGTTCAGAACTAACATCGCGATTCAAATGTCATCTGAAGGAGTTTGCATCGTCTTCTCAAGCATTACCTGCCAATTTGCCATTGATGTAGACCTGAAGAACATGTCCAAGTGAGTTGACAAGCAGATTGGACTGGCTGCCACTTAGATACGGTTGGTCACCTTTAACAATGATGCTGCACAAAATACATTTAACAGAAACCGGTGAGTAAACTTGTCACTGCCAGTTTGCTAATTACTACAGGCACTATTGCAGCTAGGCGTGCAATCCTGTACCTTGTTGAGTACCACAGGAAATCACTGGCATCTGCCGTGGTGTTTATCTGCTCCATCAGTCCAGGTTTTGTCAAGGCATTCTCCTTTGTGATACCAACAGGCTCTATGGCGTAGCTCCAGCCAGACAAAGCGAGCTCTGGCGCGATGGACGAACCATCAGACGCTTGAGTGCTGGACCCCAGGTACCTCATTTCTGAAGATGTCACCTGAGAATTGATCTGTGAAGAGTAACCACGTGTATCAGAATCAGGTCCATGGTCAATGTTCTTTCCCCAAATGCAGCTCTGTTTTAAGAGCAAGGAATGCACAATCACATACCTGAGCAGTGTTCAGCACCACATTCTTGCAGTCAGGAAGGATGCTGACAGACCACGCAGGGAGTTTATATGCTTTGCCATTGAAGGCGACAGTTTTGTCAGATTGAGCATCTATATTAGCAAGGAATGCCGCACATACTGAACCAGCCTTGTATACGTGCGCCTGAAGCCAGAAGAACGCAGATATCATTATGTACACCCGAGCAGACCATAAAGGTAAATATTCTACCTGGATAAGATTTGCTACATTTCTGCTTCTGCGACGTTGAATTGATGTATCTTTCTTTTCTGTTAAATTAAGAGTTGCTTTTGGAAAAGAGGATCACATACCTCAGCATTTTGACCCAGAGAAATGTACGATGGATCAGTTGCTACGAGTGCTGGTTCGCACAGCTTTATTGCCTTGTGCACATCCCTTAAGTGCCCCCATTTTGGCTGCCTGACAAGTCCTGAATCACACATATTGCGAAAAGGGCAAAAATATTATTGGGAAATAATTTTTAAAAAAATCTGCATCCTACTCTCCTTATCCATGTAAATGTGACAGTGCCAATGATCCTCAAATATCAAATCTCTTTCAATTCAACCCAGTTGTCATTGTCAAGCAGTATATAACTTGCCGCTGACAGTCTCGCACAGTTTCAGTTGTTGAGGCAAATATTCAATCTACAACAGGAATCCATCAAGCATGCCTGTCTCCATCAGAGCCATATATAGGTCATGAAACATTCTTGCCCAAAAAATCTCGGTACACACTAACGTCTGAAGTAAGCTGAAGCACGTCCACCAGTTAAGGAACCGGATGATGCAGTTCCCAGTCCAGGAGCTCAAAAACGAGACATGGCCAAGGCAAGAAGACGCTCACCGTACTCGTCGACGGGGGCGTCGTAGTCGTAGCTCGTGGCGATGAAGGGTCCCCCCGAGCTGCGGTCCAAGTTGGTCCCCCCGTGGTACTGCCAACGAAGACCCAATGTTAGAAGGAAACGCGCCAACAGACGGGCAAGAGACGAGAGAAGACGAGGGTAAAAACAGCTCGTTTTTGGCGAAAACCCAGCGTGCCGTGCGGCGCGGTAGCATATGTGTACCATGTAGTAGTTCTGGAAGGTGCCGCCGCGCTGGTAGAAGCGCGCGACGGCGAAGGCGAGGTCCTCGGCGGGGCGGTAGGGCACGGCGCCACCGAAGGAGAGGAACCAGCCGCTCCAGTTCTCGGTCCAGAGCTTGGGCTTGCTGTTCGAGTTGGGCGTGAACTGGTCGCAGTAGAACCCGTTGCAGGTGTTGATCTGCGTTGCGTTTCGAAGCAAAACGTCGTTGGCTCACGATGTATTGTTCATTCACGTGCCGCTGGTAGCAAGCGGATAATCGACTTACGATGGGGTCGGGCGCGTCGGACTGCTGGCACATGACCCAGGGCACGCCAGTGTCGAGCGAGACGGCCATCCCCGCCGCCCACCGCATGTACGCCTTCCCCGCCGCGCCGTACGCCGAGTCGACGTTGCCGTACTCGTTCTCGATCTGCCACCACACGCCACGGCCAAATACATTACATTTACACGGTTACGCACGGACACCGCCGGTACACCGACACCGTCACGCACGGGCACGGCCATGAGATCGGGCTGGAAAGGAGCTAGCAGGAGAGGCAAGAGCAGAGTGGACCTGAGACAGGATAATGGGCCCGCCCTGCGACGCGTAGAGCCCCGCCCCCTTCATCGTGTCCACCACCTTCGCCGTGAACCGCTGCATCTCCGTCTGCACACACGCACACGCACACGCAGCAGCATCAGTGATGGTTCCATGGATTGATTCATCAAGCTGCATTGCACACTTGAGTTTCCTATGCCGCTATGCGCAAGGGGAGAATGGAGGATAGTGGGGAAATGTGACCTTGAACGGCTCGTTGTCGGTGCGGAATTTGATCCCCGGGATGAAGTGCAGCCATAGCGGGAAGCCTCTGCAAGCACCATCAATTCGTGCAAGTAACGAGCTTCTGCTACCGACTGACAGGGAGATTGAAGAATGAAGATGCTAATACAGAGTGTGAGGCTGACCCGTAGTTCCACTCGGCGCAGGCGTATGGGCCGATCCTGAGGTGCACGTAGAGGCCGGCGTCGGCGACGGCCTTCACGAACCTCACCAGGTCCTTCCTGCCCTCGAAGTCGTACTGTTGCAATTCTTGCCCATCAAAATTACTAGTACTACTTACTGGAGTAGTATTAATTTGTGTAACAGTGATAATAACTCATGCTACTACTTTAAAGCTATTAATATTTAACAGTGATGTATTACTAGTACACGAGAAGCAAAGAGCCTAGGAGCGAGTGAGAGAATAAAGCATTAGGGTGCAGAGGAAGCAAACGCCAACTTCGACACATGACGGCCAGGAGGCAGGAGATGATCATGAGAATTGAGAAAAGAAAAAAAAGGCAGTATAATACAGAGAGAGGTTGACGGTATCGAGCATGGAGCGGAGTACGTGCCTGTCCCCGGACGGGCTCGTGGATGTTCCAGAAGACGTACGTCTCGATGACGTCCAGGCCGCCGTCCTTGGACTTCTGGATCAGCCCCGGCCACATCTGCAACCAACCAGCCTCACCGTTAGCTAGCATCAACCAGCTGCCTGCCAAGAACTGAGGAGAGGAGGAGGAGGAGCAGCAGCAGTGCGGTAAGAAAGGAAATGCTGACGTACGTCGGGGGTGCTCCGCGGGTAGTGGATGGACCCGGAGACGAGCACGCGGCGCACCCCGTCGATGACCAGCGCGCGGTGGTCGTACGTCACGTTGGTCGCCGACGCGAAGCAGAGCAGGATCAGGAGCAGGGCCGCACGCGGCAGCGCTGCGGCCGCCATCGCCGCCGGATCAGAAGAAAGTACACAACTTCTCGTGGCGTTCGGTGTACTAGCTAAGCTAGCACGGCCAGTATTAGTAGTAGTGGAGTGAGGACGCCGAGGAGGAGTTGCCCGGTGAGGGCGGTGAGAAAAGAAAAGTAAAAGGGAACGGAAACTGCAGCGAGCTTGGAGTGGCTTCCCGGGCGAAATGAAGACGAAACGGGGCACTAGTTTAATTCCCCCACACAAGCGAAAACAATTCGCTTTCTCGCTCTGTTTCTTTCTCCCGCGGCAGCAAGCAGATGAGACGCAGACGCAGACGCAGACGCACAGGCAATGCGCTTGCTCCCGGGGGCGAAACGAAATGAATTGACGGAGAGAGAAATTAACTGCTACTACGACTAGTTAATGGTGGCGTGATGGTTCGGTGGTACACACGGCATGGGTGGGGGGAGTAATGCCATTGCCACATCTTCCTTGCGTGCTTACTGCAGCTAGCGTCGTTAATATCTCCCTCCCTCCCTCCCTCCCTCCCTGCCTGTGCGCCTGGATCTGCTTGCTGCATGTGTCCTTGGCGTTGGCCTCACAGAAAACCGTAAAGAAAAGACAGTAATAAAAAGGAGGCAGGAGGCTACCTACTGGGTGCCGGCGTTGTCGCTTGTTTATCTCACTAGCGTTAGTACTACCTGCTGCTGCTGCTGCTGCTGCTGCTCGGGTGAGGTCAAGAACGGCGTTGTCGCTTCCCTTCTCGCCCTAGCCAAGTGAGACGTATGATATTATGCTGCACTACATTGCTAGCTAGTACTACTGGTGTTGTGGACTGTAGCACAGGGCGCTCTCTTCTTTCGGGGGGGCTGAAAATGACGAGGGTAAAAAGTGGTGGCTTGGGGCGGTGGGAGATGATGATGCGGCGACGACACGGCATACAGAGACAGGAGCAGGTTGTGGCTGCCGCGCTTGTGTCGCCAGGTCAGGAAAATATATGTTGGTAGCATAGATTTTACAGGACATTTTGGATCGTAGTATATGTTACTAGTATAAATTAAATATATTTATTGATTTATGAGAGGTGGAATAGACTTTTCATTGCAAATTATATTTTTGATGCAAGGGTGTGATGGTCTTTGCTCCTAACCTAATGCCTACAATTCCTCCGTTCCTGTTGCCGCAATTGAGAACGAGCAAACAACTAATAGCCTCGCTCCAGTGCAGGGCGGGACGAAACATCACACCTCCAACGATTTGTAAGATGGCAAATACAATTGTACTGGACGTCCACCAGGAAATTCATCACCTTTCTTCAATCAATTCGATCAATTATTTTTAAAAATATTATCTTTGTTGGATTACTGGTTGTCACAACTTGAATGGGAAGTAAAGTGTTTATGGTTTTTGAGCTAATTATCATACTGTGGTGTTACATCAACGAAACAGTATAGTGATTCAAAACCAAAACGAGATACCTAAACACTAAACTCATCAAGCATGTAATTATCTACCCTCATAAATGGCGCTCTGGTACTAGCATACAATGATCACCTGTAATCTGACATCCACAAACTAAGCAAACGAAATGCAAGCACTGTAAAAACGAACACAGAGTGATTTGGGAGAAGAAACAAATAAAAAAAATTACTGGGGAGCCTAGTAAGACAATGCGCTTGCGGAGGAGCATGTTGGTGGTCGATGTACAAAGGTCCCACCAAGTTGTCATTAAAAAATTGATTAGCCTCCTATTACCTGATATTTAGTATATAAATGCAAAATGCTCAATGACATGTACAAAGGGCCAGTTTGTGAGGGCTTATCGCATGCATCATGTACACATTCCTCATCTACAGTGATCCTATATCTCATTTATAGCAGTTAGACTATTTTTTGGTGCAAAAATACCAACTGAGAATTAGGATTAACTAGACAATGCCATATCAAAAAAATTGTTAAAAGATATTACAATGTTCTACAAATTTACTCACAAGAAGAAAAATTCCTTAAGTTGGCACACATGAGTAACAATACACACTTTAGGAGACAAAAGAAGCAGCAACATACGCGCAGAAATATTAGGAATTATACATTTTTAGTAGGCACACATGAGTAACTATACATACTTTGTAGTTATTTTCTTACTTATTGACATATTATTATGCACAGCGATTGAAACTAGTGGGCAGTGATGGTAGCATATAAAACCTTGTCTGCCTACTGAGTACTAGTAAACTAATTGGATACGCATGTATACATACTACTTCAAAATTGCTATTTCAAGGCATCGTAAGTTCATCTACTTCGGTGAACTATTATCATATAAAAATATAATGGCACAATCTTTATGTAAAAAAATTAACAATGGGCAAACCAAAAAAAAACTAATGGATTATGTTTTGGTCGAAATGATGCAATGGAATGACAAATTTCTCTTCAATTGTTAGATTGCAACACCATTCCGAGTTTCCTAAAATCAGGCTCTTAATTTCACTTGTCCAACCCACGAAACACACTTCAACCTATATTCCCTTTCCTGAGTTTAACAACTTACGACACAATTGTATACTACCATTTACCGAAGAAACGCAAAGACGCAAAAAAAAACGACCCTACGAAATGATTAGTGGGAAGAAACAAAGACAAATGTTTACTGGGGAGCCCATTAAGACGACGTGCTGGCGGAGGACCATGTTGGTGCTGTCCAGATCCTCAAGCCGCGCCTTCAAAGACACCAGCATTGTTGCCGATAGACCGGACATATCCCACCGGGATGAGAGCGTCCGCCGATAACCCTTCCTTTACTCCAGTGTCATGCCTTCCTTTACAATGTTACCTCTCTCTATATTTTACTATACATATTACCAAGAAAAGTATAACTAAATTCTAACTAATATGATTTCTTGGATCAAGAAGTTGGAAGGCATATATTGATTTATGACGTGTCCATTGGGAGGGAGTAAGTGAAAGGACATGGAAGATTGTAGGCAAAGCTCACCCCTGTTGCAAGAGAGTGGCACTGTATTTCTTATTTCCCCTTTTTATTAGGATAATTTTTACGATACGTTCTACTGGTATTAGTGCCGAAATTATTTTTACGATACATTCTACTGGTATCAGTGCCGAAATCACTATTATTCTATGCATTCTCTTTATAATTTTACCTATATTGGAATCCTACTGCTTATACTGTCATATATAGTATAACTAAATTCTAAGTAATCTGAATCATTGAATCTAAAGGGATGGGCGGTTTATATTGAATTGAGTGTACCATGAAGAGAAAATACATGTGTGCTAAGTAATGTAGATTTGAACCACTGTACTGAAATTTATACCAAAACCATTCGCTCTAAACGGGGCCTAACATTGTTTAGCAATGCTCATAAATACAAGTTTTTTTTAATAAAAATAACCAAGACATAATACAGGTTTTTGCGGCACCACGGCCTTGATACATGAGAATCATGTGAGGCAACTGCTAACTCCCGAGTAATTTCCTAGGCTCAAGGTTCATTTTGTTATTGAGGAAACTGGCTGCAAATTCTTCCCGCAGCGCTCGAACTTGACATGAACTTCAGCGCAGAATAGACATAGCACACGCACCTGCTACGTTATGCGCCTGGTTTGGTAACACACCTGATTGCAGATTCAGAGTATATGGATTATAAAGACGCCTTTTGTAACATATAAAACTACTTTTTGTTATTGAACGATCACAAATGTACGTAGTAGATCTCAAATTTCTGAACCTAGCCGAACAGGAGAAAACCAAGCAGGCACTATCTCGATCTCACACAGTCGAACCTTACATTTTCTTGATTAATGGCCCATCTTATCGCTGTCGGTCACATTGACTAGCGTCTGAAATTGGCACGGACAGCATCCACAGGGAGTGCCTGCCTGTCAAAAAACTGAGAACGGCAACACAGAATCTCTAAGCCTAACCCACTACGGACTCCAGAACCAGAACCAGACGGCACTCTACTGCCTCTTCTCCGGAGCACCGAGCAGGTACTCGGCTTAGGAATCACGCAGCTCAAGTCAACCGCAGTTGGTGCTATTTGCTCGTAACAGTGGACAAATCGTACATCTGACACGCCACATGTAGAAAGCGTACAGATTCTTTTATTTCAAGTCTTGTAGTAGTAACTCTACCCGATTATTTGGGAAGCGGATCTCGGATAACGGAAAACTCCGAGCATATCTCAAGAAATTCCGAGCACCTCAAAGATCTCGCCCGGCTTCGTCTGAGCCGTCCTATCAGTCATATATGTAACACATTTCCAAATGTTGGAGTAGGCACCCAGCACAAAACATGTGCTAGTAGTAGTACTCCGTTTACCACCTAGCTCAATCCACACCGAAAAGGACAGAGGAGCGAGAATGGAACGGGTGAATCAGAATGTTCAGAGCTGCAGGTGCGGCGTCACTGTTGCCTCCCATCCTGCGGTTAGTTGCGGCATCCCTATAGCATCTAGTTCACATCTTGACGTGCGTATCTGATGTATTATCCCTCGTCTTTTGCAACGGTTTCTTTCGTGCGTGAAGGCGGGAAGCCATGCACGGAAACAAAATGCACCTCGCTATTCGCCTCTTGTCCCTTGCAGCAGCAGCGTGCAGAGAGAAGCAGGCACGCCGATGTGGATGTGCACGTCAGAGCACATACCAGTATAATCGGACCTTCGCTCTTCATCACATTGTCCTTTTGATTCTTTTTTTGCCCCCTTCAGATGCCTCTTGGTTTGTTTAACCATCTTAGGTATGAGCTTTTGGCCGTGGAAGCTGAGACAAGTGATGTCATGGAACGTGATTAATCGATTCGGGGATCACTGTCTTGACCAGTTATTTAAAGAGAGTTTTGCTTGGAAGATTCATCAAGAAGAGACAGAGTTTATCAGCTTGAAGCCTACCTTTTCTTGGCACATGAATTTGCAGCGGATAACGGGATAATGCTGCGTCAAGCAAGGAGCAGATGAGCTCGGCGAGAAAGAATGACACGGGCACATGTTTGCAAGATCGTCCAAGTCGACATGGATGGCAGCGGCACGCTTCAGTCCAGTAACGTTCCTTGACATCCGGTGAAAAACTGACACAAGTTCAGACAGCTCTACTACGACAGCAAATCAATCTGTGCTTTCTTCTCTACGACAGATGGACAGGACGATGGATCTCTCTGACATGTACAACACACAGAAGAAAAATGGGAGACACACACACACACAAAAAAAAAGGGGGGGGAGAATGGGCGAGCCGGGCCTGATCAGGGCATACGACTCTGACTGTACATCGAGCTCCGCTGAAAAACACGGTCTGGCTCTCCCAGATTCTTTACGTGCTGGTTTTCCCCCCCTGGATTTCTCAAACCTTTATCTTGACGAGATTAAAAAGAGGCCAGAGAATCAACAGGCGGGGCCAAATCATTGAAGGCGACAGCTTTCATGACCATGTCGCAGAAGGGGTCAATCAGTACGGTATCTGAAGCAGACAAGAAAATGCGAGGAACAAGATGAGATCTGACGTCGTGTCTTTGGACGTGCACGTACTCACCTCCGTCTTCCAATTATGTAACAGCAGCAGTACTACTACAGTGACGGAGTGCACATAACCTCTTGAGATGTAGCACTATAATAATTACATCACGCAACGCACACAGTCAGATGTAGGTGAAGTATAACGCTACGCGATCGCGAGAGATTAGCAGCTGAGCAGAAAAAATTTTTGTGCAGGAGATGCTAATATGATCAATGCAACCTAGAAAGTAAGGATAAAGTGAAAGGAAACCACTCCTTTTGGCTGGATAATAAATAAGGCAGTGGTGATTTGTCCTGGAGCACAGGGGTCAGAATAGTCTTTATGATTAAACCCTCTTCTAGATAGTAACCTCAGTTTGACTACAGTGGGTAGGTGAGAAAAGTAGCTGACTAAAATACTAACCATTATGTAGTAGCTGCTCGCTATCCTCTATCATCTAGAGTGCTAAAAAATTGTTTCAAGTAGCAGACAACTGAGGCCATCCTTCCCTGTGACTTCAACACTTGTGCAATCTACTGCAGAAGGCTAGGACATCAACATTATCATCGCACGAGACACCAGGACATGTTACACATGCAACAGGCCCGCCTGACACAAAAATATTTTACTCTTGATGGACATGTGTAATCCCCCGTTACTCCATTAGCAACTGTGCACGAGACACGCTATGCCGACCGGATCAAGTGATTTAATAGTCTAAATGTAGAGCCCCACCTGCACTACAGTCTACAGCACAACAACATTTCAATGCGGCTGACTGACCTCTGAATTCTTCCTGGCATGGCATGGTTGCCTTTGGGTCACGGGCTTCACAGCTCTGGAGTAATGGCCGATCTCTCATTCGGTAGAGAGCTGCGGTAGCTGACGATTTATTCGCCAATGCATACTAATGGGCACATCATGAAACGACAAAGTAGGCTCAACAATTCAGAGCTGCCAGGACCAGATCAGGGCAGGCATAACCACCTAAGATA
Source organism: Hsuehochloa calcarea (assembly GCA_036346395.1). Taxonomy (NCBI): domain Eukaryota; kingdom Viridiplantae; phylum Streptophyta; class Magnoliopsida; order Poales; family Poaceae; genus Hsuehochloa; species Hsuehochloa calcarea. The sequence goes on from CM070597.1 coordinate 39,728,716, forward strand.
TTCCTTCAGTTGCCATCTTGCAAACGCAATCAGGACAGTTGAGCAGCAATAATCAAAGGAAAGGGATTAAAATGTACCGCTGATGATGTGAGATCCAAGAAACGATGACTGGAACGGAAAATCACTTTAGGCATTTCAATCCACATGAGCATTATCTCATACGATCTATCCAAAAACCAACTGTATTTAGTACAGCAATCAAATGCCTACATGTGGTATAAGACACTCGATGGCCAAGGAAAAAAGGTTCTGCATCTCACATTACAACCTGATAACTACTAGCGACTCAGCAAAGAACTACCATTTCCACCTCTGAGAAACAAAAGAAGCCGATGGATTGTACAGCTATTGGAAGCAGGATACCATGTTGACTGCAGCAAGACTAAGGGTTAACATGGAAATGACAATACGGAGATTTCCTACTTCAGGAAGGTTGATGATACAAAAAGGAGTGCATAAGTAACACACGCGGTGCTCACTTCCAAGTTTCTGGGACCAGGCAGTATAGGCGGAATTACAGATACCATCAAGAAGGTGCCAAGCAGCCAAGAAGCAAAGAAGGATCCGAACCTGTAATATCAGAGCAAACTCACTATCAGGAACTGATCACACCTATGCATTTCTGGAAGTCAGAGGCCACCTTCAGTTGTAAAACTTAAAGCAGAATGTACACAAAAGATTAATAATCACCTAAAGCACCAAGAACAGCAAAATGATAATATCAGAGAAATTGCAGAATTCTACTTAATTGAAATGAAATGTCAAGTCCTCCACTTAGAACACGCTATGTATCAGTCAACACAGTTGTATTCTGCTTCTTAATCTCTATAACCAGGCCAAAAGCTTATGATAAGCTTAAATGATCCAATCCTAATCAAATTAATCCTAAAAACGCAATGTGAAGAGTTACTAGTATCAGTATCACACAAAATCGCAGTCAGCAATCACAAATGAATATCCTCCGGTCCATCTGGGTAATTGTCTAAGATTATCAAGCATAGCCCAGAATGTGAAAGTTTTGCACCATTTCCCAAAAAGAAAAGGTGAGCCCAAGCCCTAGTTCCAATTCAAGAAACCTTCTACAAGAACAGATAAGCTTGACATGCAAGAATAGCCAAGGTTGAGCATTTGCACACATTTTTTGTGTTCTTATAGCTAGCCTTATAAATCAGCAGTCTGGTTTATGATAGAACGATGTACTGGCATTATGTGGTATTTTGTTGACAGCCTCCCACTCCCAGAACATTTGATGAGCAACTACCACAACTCAGCCAGGCACTTTTTATTGTGATGGTTGATAAATGAATATCATAATGTAAACTGGCAAAGTGACTGTCTGGCAGAGATCAAAAAATCGGAACCAGTTGAAATCCCACTCGGCGGATGGTACCGGTAACCGGCCGGTTCCCGGAAATCCCGGGAAAAAACTGAACGAATTTCAAAAACTGAAATTTGAATTGTCTATTTTGAAAACCGGTAACCGGCCGGTTACCGGAAAAACCGGCCGGAATTTTGAATTAGAAACTGTTTAGTGAAGTGCATATTTAGCTCATACAATACGTTATCTAGCATATTTAACTCATACAATACACAATCTAATATATTTAGCTCATATGAAGTGTAAACCGGCAAAAAACAATAATTCAAGCATATTTAGCTCATACAATACGTAATCTAGCACAAAATAGGACTAAACCAATCTAGGAAGCGATGAGAGAAGTTAAAAATTCAAATTTGAAATTGAAATTTTCCGGCCGGTTACTATTCACCCGGTCGAGCACCGGGAAATCCGGTTACCGCCGGTAACGGCTGGGATTTTTTTCTCTCTGCTGTCTGGGATCATGAAACTGAGGACAGCAGGTCCTCCATCACTATTTTAGATTAAGAAAAATGGTTATATTAATATTTAACATCATAATAGAATCCGATTAAGGGACAACCGGAGAAGTATGATTATACCACAAGGATAACAAGTTTGTGCTTTGCTTCTTGCATGATAGAATGATATATTCTATTATGTATTTCAGAGGCAAGCTCTTTACTTACAAATGACAAAATTACAACAGCTCCGCAGGTATTAAACCACAGTGCTAAAATGTATATGTTCACGGTTTACCAAGCAATCCTAGATTGAATCACAATCCAACTATTAAGCCCCACTACTAGTAATCTGAGCTTTAGCTCTACCATTGCCCACTACAATGTGGTCTGCACAGGATAAAAAAAGCACCAGCATATTTTGAAGGATGCATACATGAGGACAGCTCTACCATTGCCCACTTTAATATGGTCTGCACAGAATTTTTAAAAAAGCACCAGCATATTTTGAAGGATGCATACATGAGGACATCTATCAATGCTAGAATGTCACAACTCACACCATGGATGAGATAAAGGCATCTGATGTGCTTGATTTCAGGACATGAGAATGAAGAAGTGCTTATGCGTATTATACATATTTGTTGCGAGAAGCTATGCAGCACAGAAGATCTGGCTTGTAAGGGTTGAAGATAGTGGCAGCAGTAGCTAGGAGGAAAATGGTGTGTCTGAGCAGAGGAGGAATAAGGTGTTGCCAGAGCAGATCTTTCTTGCCACCACTCCCAGGAGACAGATGTTCCTCCTGGAGGTGGCGATAGCAATGGATTAGTGGTGGCTTCTAGGCTTAGACTTTTGGGCTGTCTGGCTCCAGAATCATGTTAGGATTTGGGATGTGCACCGGTATTATTACTATTGTAGACCATAAGGTTCATATACAGAGCACAGAGCATAGGAGTCTAAAACGAAACACTATAGTACTGCATGGAACTAATCATAGATTAATTCAACAATATCCTTAACACCTAAAGACCAAAATAAAACTATGGAAAAGGAAGAGAGTATACCCATAAAAGAATGCTTTCCATCCACTTCTGAGCCTCTGATAAACGAAATAGATATTTGCTGCACAAGACATGGCCACCTGGAGAGTTGGCCCTTCTTCAGTAGGGAAAACAAGGGTAAGCACTCCAAGCAAGACAAAAGTTATTGCTGTCTGCCAAATCACTCTGCTAGATGGTGTTTGAAATCTGCCCCGAATAGCCTTGACCGCACGTGACTGACTAAGTTCCCTAATTTTTTTCTTGATATTCATTTTTGGTTTTTTTCTATCAAAGAAACTCTGCATAATGATTCTGTCATGGGCAGACTCAATTGCATCAACACTTGGCTTATGGCCTGCATACTTGCTTATTAGAAAATTCCTGGCAGCTCGAATTTCTTCTTCAGATGCTTCCTTGCTGATTCCAAGTCGCTGATATGGATCCTTCACATGGATTCTAGGAAAGATGGCTGAAGAAATTAAGTGGTTAAAAAGAACTTGAGAGGATAATTATAAAAAGGAACTGCTCCAAAGTCCAAACAACAAAACTGACAGGGAAAGCAGAGGTACATGTGTGTTTTCATAAAAACAAGATTGAGACAGAAAATGAGTTCGTGATTGATATGAGGAGATTTTGGCATTACATAGTTCTCTACATACATAATTTGTGTCCAATGTGATACACATGACCACAATATTGTCCGATATTTACATTTAACCATCTAAGATCAATCATGCCTGAAAAGCAAACTAGTAATTTGACATGAAGACATGTCAACTGATCCTTAGTACACCATACTTCACGGTTGCTATAATTCAATATGACAAAAGTGGTTGACACATCTCAAGAATCTAGACTAACTATGTACTCCCTCCAGTTCACAAAAACAAATTGTTTTGGAATACGTGCAGTCAAACTTTAGAAACTTTGACTATCTATGTATTTTTTGAATATTTAGATTAGATACATAAAAATCATATGCGTAGATTCATCTCGAAAACTACTTTCGTAATATTGTAATTTTATTGGGTTTTACAAATATATTACAATAGTAATTAGTGGTCAGGGTTGCATTCTGAAGACTATGTCGATGTCCAGAATGACTTATTTTTGTGAACTAGAGGGAGTAAGATTTTTCTTGTTATAGACATAGGCAGCTAAATACTTACGAGTTGAAGAGTCTGCTGTGTCACCAAATGACGCAGATGCGAGTGGTGTGATTCTGGAACTTTGCTGTGTATAACATAAACGAGAACTATACTTTGTGTATCTGCATTGAAGGATTGAAGTAAGGTTTCCCGTGGCATAAACTAGAGAAAAGCTTTGACAGAGTTGGTGAGGTCAGAAGAAGCATAAGGTATTATACCTATCCACATTGATGAAAAGTTTAACCTTTTCCTTACATCCCCTGTTGAAGCCCAACGAAGAGACGAGTCCCAAGGGTGCACTCGACGCCCTGGAAGTAACTGGGCATCGAGTAGCCCTTGAGGGATTGGTTGCTAGGCCATGTGTCAACATCTCAAGGAATAGCTGAGCAGCCTTACCGAGGATTTTTTTTCACCCTCCTAAGCAAAACAACAGTACATCAAGAACAACTAAAGAATGTCCACAGAATAGAGACTACCCACCAAAGTAATGTGCAGTCATTATACAAGTTAGTTCAATCACTACAATATACATGTAGCGGCTTTACAAAAGCAGGAACAAATCGAACAGGCAGCAGCAGGATGAACCATCAAGGCTCAAGAATCAAGGTGAGGGGCAGCCTAAAGCTTTGACAGCGCACGCCACACCGTGCCACTGGAATTCTACATATAGCTAGCAATCCTACAAGTTCGCGAATCGACAGACGAAGACTACAAGGGTACACGCGGGGAAACAGCATCGCGATTCGGGCGGCGCTCCTCGCGACTCCAGGACCCTACTAGACCACCAGCCGCCCGCATTCGAAGCAGTAGCGATTTCGCGGCGCCCGCGATAACTGGGCGGCACGGCGCCGCACTCACGGGAACCAGGGGGGAAGGAAGGCCAAGCGGAGGCCTTACCGAGGGGAGGAAGCGACCCGTGCGTCCGGCGGATGGGGAGCGGCGTTGGAGGCGGGGAGGAGGCCGCCTCCGTGGATAAGGGGGGCGTCGATGAGGGTGGGGGCGGGGCGTCGGTGAGGGTGGGGAGCGCTGCGCTGCGTGCGCAGGGTATAGTGTTCGTGTCGTCCTCGGCGGCTCGGCCGGCCCGAGACGAAGGCGAGAGAGAGCGCTATTGATGGGCCGTATAGGCCTCCTCACCTTGGACAGTTAGACCTCACTTAGGCCCTATTGAGTTTGCCCAGCCTTGCTAGTCTTTTTCAAGCCTGTCCTAGTTGTTCCAAATATATCTGGGCCTTTTTCTTGACAGGCTTGGTACTACGTCCTTAAATACCAAGAGCGGTCCAATTAGGGGGTGAAAACGGATCGGAGTACAGTCCTACATTACTCTTTCTGTATTCTAATTTATATATTTTTTAGATTCAGAGTCCGATACGAATACCCTGGAAGCAGATACGAATACAGATTTTTCGAGATATGGTCACGGGGCGGATACGGATCGGATTCAAATCGGTCACGGATAACTTAACGGATAGTGTACACATAAAGTAAAGATATAACTCTACCGACGAAAGTATCAAATTATACTACCGATTAGAGAATTATTTATCCTACTTAACAGTATAAACATAATCAAATGTAATGACTAAAAACATAGAGGGTATTAAAAGATATTTGTGTTTATCGAATATCCATTTTGTTGATTCTCGGATATCTTCTAGATATTCTACAAAAATACAGATACATATTGGATATTGCTCTTCCCATATCCTAACCCATATTCCATGAGATTTTCTGGATACAGATATGGATCGGGACTAAAAATGGTACCCCGGTCGGATTTTTCCGGATACGACGTTGGATCGGACGGGAATTATCCGCCTCATTTTCACCCCTAGGTACAATCACAGACTGACAAGTAAAAGGAAATATGGTGCTTGGTTAATCCAACTACACCATCGCCTACTATATGAAGCTTGCTTAGCGCAGAGATGAGCCTCTAGTACGAAGATTAATTATGTCAGGCATACACAAAAGGGATTTGATTATCTTGGAAAATGAGGATGAATCGAAATATCGCTGATACGCCAAAACTCAGCGCAAAGAACCAACCAGATTGCCCTCCTACGGAACCAAAGTCAAAAGGATTGAAAAAGTCAGTCATTCACAACCAGTGATGAATGATTCTTTTCTCATCCTATTCTAATCTCTTCTTATATCATTCTTAGGTTATTACCTCTTATCTTTTTTGAAACTTTATTTTTAAATTTAAATCGACCTCCTTACCTCAGAAATCTATATAGCTGACTTGAGTTTCCCGTGATCAAAGCGTCGGATGGCCCGGAAGTTTCGATATTTGCCGATTGTTTCAAGTCGATCATCCATATAAGTTAGATCAGTAGTGTCGTACCAGAGTTTTCCTTCTCAGTTTTAGTATCGTTTAGTCTGTGTAATAGGATCTTTTTGCTTGAGTATCGCATTTTAATGTTTCTTAATAGCTTTCCGACTATTTGTTCTTTGGGTTTCACCGACTTTGCCCAGTTAGTTTATTTCTGTTTTATCCCATGTTCTCTTTCGTCTATTGTGTTTTCCCCTCTCACCTATCGTGCTTCCCCCCCCCCTCATCTTTTAAACCCGTGAATAATTGTAACACCCCAAAAACTCATAAATGCAAAAAATATAGGATTTTTAAAACTTTTAATATGTTAGCCATTGCCATTCCTTCTGCCAGCATTCTTAAGTTTTATTTGAGTGTATTTCTTTTTCTTGCCGACACAAGTGAACACTAAAACAAAAACCCTAGAATCAGAATAATGCTGAAGAGCCGGTTAGAATTGTTTAACAAAATACCAGACTAGCATCTATCAAATTCTCCTTTCAATATCTCGAACCCCTTTCCAAATCCTCTCTTTTTCCCTTCTGTTGTCCCTCCATCAACAAGTGTGGAGCACAGCAGGCCACCGAGTTTGCCACCGAATTCCTTCGGTTGGACCGTGGCAGCTTCCTTTTCCCCGTGCATCGCCATACCACCCGGGTACTTTTCCCTGGCCACTGTTTCTCTGAAAAGTGTCCAGCACAACCCGGTGCCGTCGAAACCGCACCCTGGTCGTGGACTACCGAGCGGACCCGAGTCGGTGCGCCAGCCAAACCAGGTGCAGAGAGACCCCGCCCTGGTCGTGTTCTTCCGAGTGGGCCCAAGTCGGTGTACCCTCTCCCCTGCTCGACGTTGACACTTGCCGAGTCTGGATGCCCCGATGTGATAAGGTCTGTGCGTTGGCGACCGTCCTCACTCGGCCATTAACCGCCATCACTCAACTCGTCACATCACTGCATTGTGCTGGTATGGCACAACGTTGGGTGCAATGTATGCTCCCAGATGACCCTCACCCCTGCGGCTATAAATAGTAGCCCAAGCCCCCTCGTTGTCGTTCCACGCCATAAGAGCTAGCTTTCTCCACACTCCTCCATTCATCTAACGAGCTCGAGCTCCAGGTAAGGCTTGAGTGCTCACTCGCCAAGCGCTTCCACGACGTCGCCAGCAGCATTGACACCCATCAGAGCTGTCGCCGACCTCGTTCTTCCTCCTCTTCGACCGGAGTAGCCAAGTAGTTGAAACTACCTCATCGACCACCACCACCACTTGGAGCCTCTTCAGCCGTCGCAGACTTTCATCGCCAGACCGTCTCCGGCTAGCTCGCTTCCTCCACGTCCTACCGGTACATTCCTAATGGCCACTAGAGACTCATTCTCACTCTAGATGTGCGAAAGCATTGCTAGAACGACGAATGCATTGTAGACCCAAGTTGTAGTCGAACCCCTCCCCAGGTGGCCAAACCTCCTCCAACCTGGGATATAGTAGAACCTCTAGATAGTCGAAGCTTCCTCCGACCAGATGGTGAAACTCCTCCCGACCAGACGGATGAAACTCCTCTCGAGCAGATGGACGAAACTCCTTCGGAGCAGATGGACGAAACTCCTTTTGACCGGATGGTCGAACCTCTTCCGACCGGGTGGTCGAAACTCCTTTCGATCGAATGGTCGAAACTCTTTCCGACCGGGTGGTCGAAACTCCTTTTTACCGAATGGTCAAAACCCCTTTTGACCGGATGGTCGAAACTCTTCCCCACCAGTCAGACGAAACTCCATTCGACCAGATAGTCAAAACTCCCTTCAACCAGATAGTCGAAACTCTCTTCAACCAGTTAGTAGAAAACACTTTCGACCAGATGGTCGAAACTCCCTTCGGCCAGTTAATCGAAAACTCCTCCGACCAGATTGTCGAAACTTTTTCGACCACATAATCGAAAACTCTTGCCGATTAATAGTGAAACACCTCCAACCAGACAGTAGAAACTCCTTCGACTAGTTGGTCGAAAAACCCCTTTCGACTAATGGTTGAACCTCCTACTAATAGTCGACACTTTTTCGACCAGTCAGTCGAAACCCCTTCGATCAGTTAGTTGCAGCCCCCTTCCGACTAGATTGTCGAAACACATTCGATCAATAGTTGAAACACCTTCGACCAGGCGGTCGAAACTTCTTTCGACCAGTTGGTCGAAAGTCCTTTGACCAGTAGTCGAAATAATGAACAGTAGTCGAAGCAATGAACAGTAGTCGAAACTCCTTTGACCAGTAGTCGAAGCAATAAACAGTAGTCGAAACAATGAGCAGTACTTGAAACCATGAACAGTGCTTGAAGCCATGAATAGTGTCTAAAACCTTATCTACCCAATATTTGAAACCCAACCCGACCAAGTGGTCGAAACTATGAACAGAACTTGAAAACCTTCTCGACCAAGTACTCGAAACCCATCTCGACCAAGTAGTCGAAACTATGAGCAGAACTCGAAAGCCCTCTCGACCAGGTAATCGAAACCCATTTCCGACCAGTTGGTCGAAATCTTGTACAGTACTCGAAACAATGAACAGTATCGAAGACCCTTTATTCTAGGTATTCGAAACCCCTCCAACTAGGTGGTCGAAACACTAAATAGTACTCAAAGCCGGGAGCTTGTACATGGGCTAGCCACTGTCCTGGAAATAGCTTATGATACCTACTCGAATCCTATGTCCATACCAGACGCGGTAACAGGTAACAAAGAATGGAAACTAATAGATCTAGACAGCTAAACCGAAAGCACCCCATTTGGAGTTCTTTTGAAGTTTTGAATGCAATATGGATTCTTATGTGCTTATTTGACTTTTTGTTGAATTTCACATGTATAGACTCAGAAGCTCCCGAGGACCCTTCGGCAGACCAAGAGCAAGAACAGCAATACTACGACCAAGGCTAGTCAACACTTTGATCATTTTGCACCCAGTTTTTTTTTCTTCAAATTAGCTTGCTTTGAAATTATGAAATTGCATGGCTATGTGTTATACAACTATATTGATCTAGCTCATAGCTACTCCCTTAATAATAATTGGGTATAAATTCCAACCCTTGAGTCAGGACACTATCCTTGTCACTCTAGGCTAATGGTGAACATCCTAGTTAATAAATTTGTATCTAAGTGTCATGCTTAGCCTTGCTTAGATACATTGTCATGCGGGCATTAAGTTGCCCAACAACAATCATCACAACCTTGAAAATGATATTGGGCATTCGAGGCTGAGAGCCTGGCTGGTATGTTGGACTAACGGTTATGTTTAAAAACAAATGAAAACCTGAAAAACTGATTTCGATTTGGGCGGCTGGAAAGAGTGGCTAGTGCCGAGTGCACGAGAGGATGTTGATATGTGGTTGTACCGCCCAAGTTAGTTAAGGACCGAATCTGGTAATGACCTCTTATGTACAACAGTACGACCACAAGTCTGTAACATCTCAGACCTGGCTAACTAATTTGTCCACCGCCTCGCAATTTCACCACTGGTGAGTGTGTGGAGTGTGCAAAGGGTAAGGGAGTCACCGATTCACATGACGCAAAAAGGGAGACCTCCCGAGGGCGCGGCCCAACGAGGTGATACCGAGCGGTGTGAAAGTGCGTGGAGGTGGGGCATTGTAAAGGCCTTGTAATAGTCAACTTAGCCGCACACCTACGAAAGTGTGTTGGGGCACTATAAGTTGACATATTTCTTGTGGGTAAAGTGTACAAACTCTGCAGAGTAAGAAAACTATCAAGATAGCCGTGCTCACGGTCAAGAGCGGCGCTGAGAACTTGCTTGATATACCTTTTATATTTACAAAACCTCTGGTGTGTGTGGAATGAAAAGGGGTGGGTCGGGTGCCCTGGAATGGTGAAAGTCTGGTCGGGACCAAGTGGTAAATACGGGATAGCCTGAGCATTGGGTGGATCGAGCCACCTAATGGTATAGGAGGTCAGACCTCCACTATTACTTTACAACAAATACTCGGTTTATAAAAATGGTACTATTAAAATGCTAAGTCTCAGGTTTTGCTAATACTTACCCTATTTCAACAAATAGCTTTGTTCAAACAAAAGAACACTGAACCTTCCCTTGATTAGCCTTGCATCTATAACAAACTGCAGTGTGTGTTAGCTCGCGAGTACGGTTATGTACTCAGGCTCGCTCAAAATAATATTTCAGAGGCCCTTGATCAAGACCCTTATGACTAGTTCGTGGCCGCTGGACCTGATGATGCTGAAGATGGTGAAGCTTAGGCCGAGACTCCCAGTCGGTTGCATGTGGGTAAAATGAATGGATCCACCACTAGTTCTTTTTCTTCTGCACTTACCTCTTATTCAGTAGCGAGTCCAGGATAAAAATAGAGAGGGAGCTCTACTATTAATGCTATAGCACAATATAAGCATACTAAAACTACATGTACTGATTTTTTATCATTAGAATATCAAATTCATACATAAATATGAAGAGAACAAATTGAAAATACACAATACAATAAATTTGGTACCTCGCTAATGGATATGTGCCCCCAAATGTTCATAAATATGTGAGTACTAATCTATAAATAAGAAATATCAAATTTAGTGATACAATATTAAATTATGAATATTCATAAATATTAAAAATGAAATGAAAACATACCACTAAGTTACCAAATCTGATTACGACATAATTTCACTCTACGAGTTTTCATGTCTTGAAAGTGTTGAACGATTCTTTTATTATCAAGACTTCTAAATATCTCTCGCTCAGTATAGCACACCATCAAGTCATTGAACCATTCATCTGATACAAATTGGCTAATCGGCTAATTACCAGTCCCTCACCTCAGGCGTTTACAGAATCACGGCGGGCGACGGGAGACGGCGATGCCGGTCGGCACAACCGCGACGGCAAACGGGTTACTGCGTGAAGCGTCTCGGTCACTCGGTGCGACGGTGTCCGTCAATAATCACAGTCACAGATGACAGATTCACACTTCACAGGCTCACAGCTGTGCTGCGCAATCGAGAAGAATATTAACAAGCATCGAAGCGGTACCGCAGCCCACAGGGCGAACCGCGAGCAGCGGCCACCAAAATCCAAATCAAATGGGGATTAGTTCATCTCACCAGCTCACCTCGTTCGGCGACGCCCAGACGTGCCGATGCCACCGCCCATCGCCGATGCCGCCGCACGCCCGCACGCCAGGCGCCATCCTCCGCCTTCGCGGCCCGCAAGACGACCACCGAAGTCGCCGACCGCCTGGCCGAGTTCGAGATGCGGCGATGCCGCCACCCGCCTCCACCAGTGCCGACCTCTGCGGCTCGCCGCCTCCACCGGCCGCCGCGCCAGCGCCACCTTTGCGGATCGCCGCCCCACCGCCGCCACGCCCCGCACCCTTCACGACTCAGCCTTTGGGCTCCAGCCTCCTCCTCCGTCGCTCCGCGTCGCCTAGTGGCCAACCGCCTCCCCCTCCCCGCCTAGTGGCCAACCGCCGCCTTCCCCTCCGCAGCTTATCTTCAACCTCAGCCGGCTCTTCTTGGCTCCATCCTCCGTCGGATACAAGGGGAGTAGGGGCACGGTGGTGGAAGGAGGGTGCTTGAGCACCCACAAGCGCCTACGGTGCATTCGCCCTTGCTCTTATTCTATACTCTGAATAGTGTAACTGAAGGATCGCGAGAAGGCTACGAAAGCACAAAACAAAATTTTACCGCGCAACTAAGGAACCTCTGCTAGTAATAGATCACGAGATTACCACTAGACGCTGCCGACTCGTAGCGAAAGTAGAGTCGATGTAGCGAGTTGATGTGGTCGTAGTCATACTCGCCACGCGTCTTCTCGTTCGAGTAGTCGTACTCGCCGCGTGTCTTCTCCTGTGATCGTCACGAGTTGCGGATCGTCCTAGTGCTGATGCTTCGCAACAACACCTCCAAGGTATCCACACGTACGGGGCAGGGGCACCACACACTGGAGTGCTAGCACCGGCGGCGTGGTTGAGGAATGCGTGGCTATTAGGGTTTCAGGAGTTCTTCAAAAGATCATCACACCCCTTGCCACCGCCCCTCTCACACCCCTTGCCACCGCCCCTCTATTTACATGCATCCATAATGGGTCTCGTACTTGAGGCTCATTAGGAACTCGTGGCCTACAAGAATTCAGATCACCATCCAAATCAAATTCTAGTCCCTTAAGTGTGCGACCCTATAGGTTCATGCATAATCAGTTGTGACTCGGAAACTCTTTTCCGACCACTAGTCGTTAGCGGTACCTAGCAACGCACATAACGATTCCCAAAACACACATAGAATATATCGGATGAACCTTAATGCAATATGATCTATGACCAGATCCATATCACTAACGACCAGCTCATATCTCTATACGATCAGTTGAAAGATCTAGACCTGCCATTATGAGTTAATGGAGTGTTTTGGTGATTAGTGATAAATCTAATTGTGAGACTAACTCTCTTGTTTAGTATTATCATGTGTTGACTCTTTTATGGAAATCAAAGTTTTTATGCTTTCTTTTGCCTTATCTCACATGCCTATACTATTCTGATGCCAGCTTGGTCATTTACATTGCTTTTTCTTGCTTATGGACCAAGTTGTGCCTTTGTACGAAAACGAAAGTATTTTACTTTTCAAACCTTCTAATTACATTTTCTGGATTATTGCCAATGTGTTCATCAAGGGGGAGATTGTGGATATCATGGGGATATGCTCCAGATCTTAGGATGATGTGACAATTGGCAATGACATTTTTGGTTTGTCGTTTCACAGGGTTTTCGACAAAGTTCAGGCTTTCTGGACAGGGGCGGTCCGACCGGCCATGGCATGGCGGTCCGACCGGTCAGAAATCGGTCGGACCGGCCGTGACCAAGAATGGTCAGAACGAGCGTAGCCAAAAATAGAGTATGTAGGAAAGTGAGGGGATCCCAATGCACTTGGTCTCATAATTTTTTGGAGCCTCCAAGCAAAAGTTCTATTCGTTTTAAGTTTTCAGAAGGTTTCGGAATTTCAGGGCTTGAAATTCGGCTAAGTCCCTTGTGGCGGTCCGACCAGCTCACAAGGAGCGGTTCGACCGGCTCATGGTGAGCGGTCGGACCGATTTCCACTTATGTTCATCGGCCAACTTCGTGGCGATGTTGATTTGTTAGGTCAAAGTCATGGGTTTCATGGCATATGGTTTGCATGATGCATGTTTTGACTAACACGGGTCAAGTTGTGAAGAACTTATTCCCGAATTCGTGTTTGCTTGTCTATGGTTGTGCAGGTTGCTTGGTGGTCAACGACGGTCAACGGCGAGGATGATCGGGACTAGACTTGGAGAGTTGAGGTTCAGAACGATCGACGATGCCGGGTGAGATCAATGACTCAAGCGTGACACAAGATGGACAAGTGTGACCTATTGGCGAATTCATGGCGCATGGTGAAGCGGTTTAGGTCAAAAGGTTAAAGACGTCGCTTTGCGAAGCGTGCGTGTGTGACCCGTTTGTTAGTGGGCCTTAACGGGAGCCCAATAGAGTCAAACCCTATAAGTTCTAGGCCTCCACTATAAATAGGAGGAGATGGTGGCTGCACCGGTGGCCTCTTTCTCTCTCGCCTCTTTTATGTTTCAAAACCCTAATTGGCTTAGGGGGAGTTGAGGTGGAGGCTAGAGCTTTTGATGGTTTGAGGTGATTTTCGTGATCTTGGATTGACCACTGATCCATGATGGTGTGGGTGTAATCCAACAACAATCACGTTCTTAATCTACGCAAGGTTTGCTTGAGATAAGTCTCTTTTCGTTCTTGCTTTCATTATCGTGATTTTAGGGTTTTCTTTGATCCACGAGTTTTTGATTGATTCTTTCACGTGAATTAGCTTGCTGTGATATGTGTGAACCTATCTAGGATCATCTTGATCATCAATCACTCACGAACAAGCATTAGGATCAAGTTTTCGTTCTTGCCCGGTTTTAGACCCTCTCTTACTCAATTGACAACTGTTCAGGATCTAGCCAAGAATTATCATAATATTCGATTGGAATAGGTCATCAATAGCATAGAAAAGGTGTGTGCAAAGTTTCGTGAAGTTTGGAGTTGATAATCAAAAGTTAGACCTAATTACAACTTCGTCATCGGGCTGTTTTTACTATTTTAGATCTGTTCTGGAGTCTGCCGGTCCAACCGCCCTTCACCACCGGTCCGACCGATTTGGCAGCGGTCCGACCGCGAGATATAATGATCGACCGCGAGAAAATCGGTCGACCGCTCGAGCCGAGGTCGACCGCCAAGACATTGTATTGCTTTGATCTTTGATGTTTTTGTCATATTGCTTAGGGGATTAATTTGAATTCAATACTAGTCTTCCGCTGTACTGGTATATTGATCTTCATAGCTTCCTAATAGCTGTTGGAGTGAAATTGTGTTGAATTCATAATTTACAAAAAAAGTGAGCGTGCTCCTATTCACCCCCCCTCTAGTCGCCTTTTCGGTCCAACACATATGTTCTTATATTCAATTAGTCGTAAGTGTGATGGTTGTTATCAATTACCAAAGAGTTAAAGATTGAAGTATCTTGACCCACTATTATGAGTTAATGATATGTCATGATAATTAATGGCAATCACATTATGGAACTAACATTTTCTATGAGTTGGTGAAATAGATTGAGTTCCACGATGATGATGGCTTGGGATGACATCATGAGTTGATCGACATCAAGTCAAGAAGAGAAGATCCATCATGGGTTGACGGAAGTTAAGTGAAGGATACATCATGTGTTGATGCATATCAAGATCTCGAAGAGAAGATGATCCTGAGTAGATTATCAAATCAAGAGAAGACCAATCATGTGTTGATAGAGGGCACGTGAAGAAGATCATCATGTGTTGATGATATTCAAGTTAAGATTCGGGATGAAGAATGTCATTATGTGTTGATGGGCATCAAGATAAGATCCCGAAGTGAAGAAAATCATCATACGTTGATGATATTTAAGTCAAGAATAAGGACTTGAAGTGAAGATGTGTGTTATCAAGTTTTAAAAGAATGTGCAAGGCAAAGGTATAACTAGTTAGGGCTAAAGATGTGTTCCTAGTCTTTTACCGGTTTCGGTGTTTGGTTAGGAGATCGGATTGCTGGTTTAAGCTGTCATACTATTAAGTATTAAGAGGGGTCTTGCCTAGTGGCTGGAGTCTCATCATGTGTGGATCGCTCAATCTCACTTGCTCTAGCTCACCATGGCATGATGCTAGTATTTGCAAACGTGTTTTGCAAATAGTTGAGGCTCATGAATTTACTTCTTGTAGCATATAACAATACTTTGCAAATGTGTTTTACAAATGGTTGAAGTCCATGTACCTACTCCTTGTTGCATGATCTAAGTTTGCAAATGTGTTCTGTAAATTGTTACAGTTCATGCAATGCTTTGATTTGAGCTTCTGGAAAACTATTTTGAAAAACGGTATGACCGTTGTTGATAAGCAGTACTAACGCAAGTCGGTAGTACCAATATTTGTTTGGCGGTACGTATTTTTTCAGAGAGCATGTTTTTCAAATGTTTTGAATATCTCTGATAATTGGAACAACTACATCTGAACCGCGGTACTACCGCAGGTCGGTAGTACCGAAAAATACATGGCGGCACATAAAATACAGAGAGTGTGTTTTCAAGTGGTTTGATACTCTCTGAAAATCGGAACGACCGCACTTCAGCTGCGGTACTACCGTAAGTAGGTAGTACCGATATTTATGTGGCAGTACGTATATTACAAAGAGCGTGTTTTTAGGAGTTTTGATCTCCCTTGAATCGGTATGACCACATTCTCTCGAGCGGTACTACCGGTGTGCGGTAGTACCGATATTTACATGACGGTACGAGTTTTTCAGAGAAGGTTTTTTTTAGAATTCTTAAGCTCTGAAAAATGGAAACTGTGTTCTAGCCGAGCAGTACGACCGCGATGTGGTAGTACCAATTTCTAGTTCGTGGTAGTACCACAACTTTATGTGTAACAGCTAGTTCAGTGCATTTGTAGGACCGGTAAAGGCAACTAGGGGGGGTGAATAGACGCTTTCTCAAATTTCTCGCCTTAATCAAATTCAACACGAACTTTACTCCTTTAGCTATGAAAGCTAAGAAGATCAGTAAGCGCACAGAGGAAGCCTTGTGCAGAATTCGATAACCCCGTTAACCACACGACACAAATGTGGAGAAATGATATCGAGGGATCGGCTCGAGTCTCGGCGGTCGACCGGCCGAGATCGCGGTCGGACCGACGGTTGACGAGCCATCGGGATCAGCTACTAACTAGCGGTCGGACCGTTGAAAATCGGTTCGACACGCCACTCTGGGAGGTCCGAAGAGCGGGCGGTCGGACATTGTTACTAAATCGGTCGACCGATTTAGTCCAAGATACAAAATACACAACCCAAATCCAAAACGAAATTTGGTCCAATTTTTGATTCGACCAATGAAACTTGACCAAATTTGGAGCACACCTCCCTAAGGATATTAGAGACCTATTTCTAGCGACGATCCTTCAGATCCACTTCGTAGAATCGATCTCTCAAGGTTTTACCAAAGAAGTGCACAAACCCTAGAAATACGAAAATCTTTGATTCAAGACTTGCTTGTGGGGGTTGATGATCTAGATGATTCTAGGAGTATTCCCACACATCAAAGCAAGACAAAATAGGTCAAGCGACCAAGCATAAACCCTTGAATCAAGGAAGCACCAAAATCATCCAAAAGAGAGAAGAACACAAAGGAGACAAATGATCTTTCAAGCAAGCATCACAAGATTGATTGATCTCACTAGATGCTTACAAAGCCACTCCAACAAGGAGGACAAGAGCTCACACAAGGAGCACACACAATCTCTCCAAACCCTAGCTTCTCCTCTCCTCTCCTCCAAACCCTAGAAAAAGGAAGAGGACTCCAAATGAGTGCTTATGGGGTTTTTCCTCTCCCCCCTTTCTATTTATAGGAGAAGCCTAGGGTTTCCACTAATGGGCTCCCATGAAGGCCCACACACACATGGGACCCACTCACACATAACTGTTGAAGCACTCGTCTGCTTCACCACGTGTAGGTTGATCAGCGGCTCTCATCACGTCGCCAAGTCTCTCCTGTCTGAATCCCATCGAAACCTCCTAGAGACTTGCACCGACTTCCGCACCGCCTGATCCAACCAGCTGCAACGAACTACCCGTTCGATCCATCTTGCCCATTCTGTACCATGCTTGAGTCACACGACCTCACCCGGCATCCATGATCGTTCTGGACCTCAGCTCTCCAAGCGTAGTCCCGATCCACCTCACCGTTGACGTCATTGACCTGCAAGCCACCTGCACAGCAATAGACAAACAAATCGTCTCCGGGAACAAGTTCTTCACAACTTGACCCACGTTAGTTCCGCAATGCAATATGCAACAATAAGGCATTGAAGTTCACACAATAAACACATTCAATTCACATCAATGCCAAGAAGGCTCACCTTCAAGTTATCGGCGGTCCGACCGCCCCACACAGCCGGTCCGACCGATTTCAGATCGGTCGGACCGATTCCACAACGGCGGTCCGACCGCCCGAAAAGACTTAGCCAAATATTCATCTTGAAAATCCGAAATCTTTTGGAATTTTCAAATGAATAGAACTTTCAACTGGGAACTCCAAAAATGATGCGACCACATCCAGGAGACTCCCCTCACTTGCCTACACATCCTATTTTTGGATCAGCTCCAAAAACCACTTTTAGGCAATACCGGTCGGACCGGCCACCACGGCCGGTTGGACCTTTTCCACGGGCGGTCTGACCGCCCGAGCCACCGGTCAAACCGCCTGTGGTCTGACAGCCTTGAAGCAAAACCAAAAATGAGAGATTTTGCAAACCAACAAAGCCATTGCCAATTGACTCATCATTCTAAGATCGTGCACATATCCTCACGATATCCACAGCATTAAATGCATAATAGTCGACCGTTGAATCTCGACCGCGGTAGTACCGGTCCTAAACGGCGGTACTAACAGAAATCCTCATTTGTTCAGGATGTGTGTTCCAACGGCTAGTTTTTGTGGTGGATGCTATAAATACCCCATTGGCCAGTTGTGAAAGACCCTTTTATACTTCATTTCATTCTATTGAGCTAGTGTAAGCTTGTCCTCTCCATTGTGCATGTGTTGCGCCTTGTGAGCAAGGAGAGAGATCTCTAGCTGCATGTGTTGCATCTAGAGTTGGATTTCGTATCCTCTTGAGCTTGTGCGCTCGTTGCACGTGGTGAGAGTCAAGCAAGGGGCTTGACTAATTACTCTTGGAGTTTGCTGACTCCTGGACAGCGTTGGAGGCGTCATGCCCAGTGATCTCTTCAAAGAAGATTGTGAAGAGGCTCGGAGTGGTGTGAAGGTTGGAGATCACGTACCCGAAGTGTAACACCCTGACCCAAAATCGCCTCAATGCCCAGCCCACCGTGGGGCGGACCCGCCTACACATAGCACCCCACTTACACTTTCGTCCTCGCTTCGTGTAAAAGGGTTAACCCGGAGGTGCTACATTTGGATCAAACAGGCATTATATACTACTACAACTCACTTGAGACAAGCAATGTAGGACTAATCCCACCACACAACTCCTCATGGGCCACACTACAAGCAGGCCGGGGTATTACATTCACCCCCTAAAGGGTGACGCCGACAAAGATACCGCATACACGGCAAATGCCCAGAACCACCCCTCGGTACACGTCCGTGCGTCCAGTGCCAGCACATATGCCATGCCATGTGTCCACTCCGGGCCCACATGCGCCATGCGCCATATGCCCGCCTACATCGCCCCGCGCGCGCGTGCGCAAGGTTGATGCTCGATACCATCCGTAACACCGACCCAAAATCGGCTCAATGCCCACCAGCACCGGGCGGACCCGCCACACATAGCACCCCACTTACACTTTCGTCCTCGCTTCGTGTAAAAGGGTTAACCCGGAGGTGCTACGTTTGGATCAAACAGGCATTATATACTACTACAACTCACTTGAGACAAGCAATGTAGGACTAATCCCACCACACAACTCCTCATGGGCCACATGGGCCACACTACAAGCAGGCCGGGGTATTACACGAAGCTAGAAAGAGCTACCACTAGTGGATTTGAGGTGTTTGACTTAATTCGTAGAGCTGGTCTAATTAGTTTTGGCTTACCTCAACGTGGATTAGGGGAGACCGGTAAGTCTTTGAACACCACGGTAAAAAGTTTTTGTGTCATTGTAGTTTGTTCTCTAGTGATTTACTTTGTGCAATTTATATTTCTAGAATTTCATTGCTCATATGTGTTTGTATATTTGCTATCATTGACATAGTCTTATATTGTTAGTGCACTTAGTGAGACTAGTTGTTTTAGATCTTAATTGTGCAAAACCGATTTGTCTTACTCTTCTGCATTAGAAATCGGTTTTAGCCAAAAGATTTTTTAAAACTGCCTATTCACCCTCCTCTAGACGGCCTCCTCGATCTTACAAATGGTATCAGAATTTGGTCTCTCATTTTATTAGACTTAACCGTTTAGAGAAGGAGAATAGTAAGATAAGGCATAATGTAAGACATACAACGAAATATATCGAGTGCCTTGGACACAATGAGAATGGCCACAACGCCTCGGTGTGCCCAAATCAAATGGAGAATACTAAGACAAGGCATAGTGCAAGACATACAAAAAATATATCAAGTGCTTTGGACAAAATGAGAATGGCCACGACGCCTCGGTGTGCCCAGATCAAATAGATGTCAAGTCTAAACATCCAGAGAAGAGGCAAGCCGGCAATAAGTAAGACAAGAAGACAAAGGATGGAAGAAAATATCAAACTTGCTACAATTGCTGGGAAAATGAATATTTTAGTAATGATTATCCCAAAAGTATCACTCCTAAGTCAATTATCTATAATGATCATTATTTGCTTAGGAAGGATAAATATGGCAATGTGTTTGCTAAAATTATTAGTTCACCAAAGCTTATAACTAGTGCCATTTGGGTGACCAAATATCTTGTGACAATATTCAAACACTCAACCGAGTTTGGGTACCAAAAGGTGCTTAAATGATTAATAGGTATTTGGAGAGGTATTAGAGGTTTGGCTCATATGAAGGGGTAGATTCCACCATGTGCAAAATTAGAGCCAAGCTTAAGGATTATTATTTCATATCAAGAATTAATGTCATCTCGGTAACAAATACTTATATTGAAATATCTAGCCCTTTTACCTTGTGTAGGTCGCATTCCAAGAAAATCTTTTAGAAAGGGTGTTCTCACTCTTATTCAAAACTTTATTATTGCAATCTAGAGCAAGATGGTAAAGTGGCACATTAAGGGGGAGTGTTAAGTCATATACATGCATATCATATCCCTAAGTGTGCCCAAATAAATTAAGTGCTAGTAATGTTTTTCAAAACCGAGCATTTTAGTCAAAAGTCAAAAATCATATAACTATTAGTAATCCTTTGAAAAACTAGTTGCAAAATATATATAAATGCTTTCAAAGGTTTTGGCTCAAGAAAAACCAATTTTAAGTCAAAATGAGTTTCGAGCCAAAATCTAAAATTATAGTATCTTGTTTTTGACTTAAACTAGACTTTTGTGTAAAATATATTCTAAAAGGAATTTTGTGGATATCACGGGGATATGCTCCAGATCTTAGGATGATGTGACAATTGGCAATGGCGTTAACGGTTTGTCGTTTCACATGTTTTC
The DNA here is from genome assembly GCA_036346395.1 of Hsuehochloa calcarea. Classification (NCBI taxonomy): domain Eukaryota; kingdom Viridiplantae; phylum Streptophyta; class Magnoliopsida; order Poales; family Poaceae; genus Hsuehochloa; species Hsuehochloa calcarea. The sequence goes on from CM070597.1 coordinate 39,749,726, forward strand.
GGCAAAGTTGCAGGGCTGTCAGGCCTCAGGCGGTCTGACCGGCCTAAGCGGTGGTCAGACCAGCCTAAGGGCGGTCCGACCGGCCATAGCGGCGGTCGGACTGGCCAACTTCAGAAAGTAAGGTTTTGAGCTGGGCCAAAAATAGAGGGTGTAGGCAAGAGAGGAGATTCTATTGCACTTGGTCCCATAATTTTTGGAGTCTCCAGTCAAAAGTTCTATTGGATTAAAAATTCCAGTAGGTTTCGGAATTTTAGAGGTTGAAATCGGCTAAGTCCCAACTGGCGGTATGACCGGCCAATGGGTGGCGGTCAGACCGGCCAGGGTGGGCGGTCAGACCGACCATGGGGGCGGTCTGACCGGTTTTCACTTGGATCGTCGGTCTTCGTGGCGGCGATGTTCGGTTGTTAGGTCCAAGTCATGAGTTTCAGGGCATATGTGTTGCATGATGCATGTTTTGACTAACATGGGTCAAGTTGTGAAGAACTTGTTCCCAAATTCGGTTTACTTGTCTATTGTTGTGCAGGTTGCTTGGTGGTCAACAACGGTCAACAGCGAGGATGATCGGGACTAGCCTTGAAGAGCTGAGGTCCAGAACGATCGACGATGCCGGGTGAGGTCAATGTACTCAAGCGTGACGCAAGATGGACAAGGGTGACCTATTGGCCAATCCGCGGCGCAAGATGGCGTAAGGAGGAGCTAATTAGGTCAAGAGGCGATAAAGACGATGCATTAAAATGCGTGCGTGTATGACCCGTTTGTTTTGGGCCTTAACGGGAGCTCAATTGAGTCAAACTTCTAGAAGGTCTAAGCCTCCACTATAAATAAAGGAGGGAGGTGGCTGCACCTCCTTCTCGTCTCTTTTTAGTTGGAAACCCTAATTTTGCTTAGGGAGAGCTTTTGTGGAGGCTAGGGTTCTAGAGATCTTGATGTGATTTTCGTACTCTTGGATTGAGCATTGTCCTCCATTGATGGAGTGGCTGTAAGACCATATCATATCAAATCAATCAAAGGAAAGTTTGATCAATATCTCGTCTCTTTGCGTTCTTTCTCTCTATTTGATGATTTTGAGCCTTTCTTTGATCCGTTAGTTTTTGATTGAATTCTTCATGTGATCTAGCTTGCTGTGACATGTGGGAATATATCTAGGATCATCTTGATCATCAATCACCCACGTGCAAGATTTTGGATCTAGTTTTCGTTTTGACTCGGTTTTGAACCCTTCTCTTGTCAAACGGAAAAGGATCGTAATTCTTCCAAGAATTTTTATAATCTTCGATTGGAATAGGTTCCTGACATCATAGAGAAGGTATGTACCAAGTTTCATCGAGTTTGGAGTTGTAGATCAAATGTTTCATCTATTTGCAACTTCGTCATCACGCTATTTTGATCTGTTATTCAGGCCGACCCGCCCAAGGCCACCGGTCAGACCGTCAGGGTCAGCGGTCAGACCGCCATTAACCTAGCGGTCCGACCGCCAGGGATAGCGGTCAGACCGCCATTGACCCAGGGGTCCGACCGCCAGTACTGAGGTTCTTGAACTTGTGTTGATTTTAGTTGTTTTGCTTAGGGGATTAAATTGGATTCAATACTAGTCTTCCGCTGTACTGGTATATTGATCTTCATAGCTTCTATAGCTACTGGAGTAAAATCTTATTGAATTAATTAATTATGAAAAAGTGAGCATGCTCCTATTCACCCCCCCCCCTCTAGTCGCTTTCGGTCCAACAGAAGTGAATTGGTAGTTCACTGGTTGTTGGCTGGGAAGTGAACGGGTAGTTCACTGGTTGTTTCAAAGTAATAGTTTACTTTATTTATATAATATTTTTAATTAAGCTTTACAATCTATTTATTGTATTTACTGTCAGTATTATTTTTTGCAAAATAACCATACAACTATTCATTTGTTCAAGCCTTGCATGAATATTAATTGCATACTATTCTCTACGACTTGTTGAGTACTTTATGTACTCACGACTTTATGCCATTGTTGATCATTTACTGAGAAAGAATCTGGGAATCCAGAGTTCTACGAGGAGTAATTTGAAGTCTATGCGAACTAGGATGCGTTCCCCACTCGATTGCCTGTGAGCATATCGGATGGCTACCACAAGTTATGTTATTTACGCTGCAAGAGTTCTATTTGTCTTTAAAGCCATGCGTGGCAAACTATGTAAACTTTGACAATAAGGTCCGCTGCTTCTATTTAATAATAATTTACTTCTTTCGTAGCTATTTCATTGTATGGATATAATTTTCATCGATGTATCACTGTGTGAGCTAGCTACTGATTACGGGACTAGTTCAAAATACACAAATAGTCCGGATTTGCAAGTTCGGGTTCCGACAGAGATGGCATCTGAGGAGTAAATTAGAGATAGACAACGAATGGATTGGGTCTTATACATACACGAGGAAGGTAATAAAAAAGAAAGCCATTTGTTTCAAAGAGAGGAGGACGGGTTATTCACATTTAATTTGATGGTCAGAGGCGAATTGAAAGCTAAGCAGTGGTAATTAAGACCCCCCGGGGAAAATAGGGATGTCTCCTACGTTACCCATAATATGTGGAAGTATCGACGTAATTTCATAGAGTCATTCGATCTGAATGCTACATGAAGAACATATGCCATATGGCGTTCGCTAATTAGCACCGCGTCTTCAAAATTGTAACCTTCCCATGACATATAAACTATGACTACGTTTTTCCCCAAAGCAAGTTCCCCACCAACTGTATTAGATCATGTGGATATCATGGAGATATACTCCAGATCTTAGGATGATGTGACAATTGGCAATGGCGTTAATGGTTAGTCGTTTCACGTGTTTTCGACACAGTTACAGTACTTCTAGAAGGTCTAAGCCTCCACTATAAATAGGAGAGGGAGGTGGCTGCACCTCCTCTTCGTCTCTTTTGCTATTTTTGTAAACCCTAATTTTCTTAGGAGTGCTTTTGTGGAGGCTAGGGTTCTAGAGATTTTGATGTGATTTTCGTGCCCTTGGATTGAGCATTGTCCACCATTGATGGAGAGGCTGTAAGCCCATATCATATCAATCAATCAAAGGAAAGTTTGATCATGTCTGGTCTCATTGCGTTCCTTCTTTATATTTGATGATTTTGAGTCTTTCTTTGATCCGCAAGTTTTTGATTGAATTCTCCACGTGATATAGCTTGTTGTGACATGTGGGAACATACCTAGGATCATCTTGATCATCAATCACCAACGAGCAAGTTTTTGGATCAATTTTTCGTTTTGACCCGATTTTGAACACTTCTTCAATCAAATGGAAAATGATCGTTATTCTTCCAAGAATTATCACAATCTTCGATTGGAATAGGTTCCTGATATCATAGAGAATGTGTGTTCCAAGTTATATGGGAGGTTGTTCGAGTCCCGCTCGTTGTGCTCGAAGTTGCTACGCCGGCTTTAGAAGCCCTTTTGGCTAACAACAATAAGGCTAAAAAAACTCTTCTATGGTGGGCTTGGGAGACAGGAGTATGATCGAATTTGCAATCTTGAGACTGCGCATGAGATTTGGAACACTCTCGAAACCTATCATGAGGGTTCGTCCCAAGTCAAGAAAGTACGCCAAACAGTCTATAAGCGTGAATATAACAAATTCGAGATTGTCCTAGAGAGAGCATCGATGACATTTTCAGTCGCTTTAATAAAGTGATTAATCAGATGAAAGCTATTGGTATTGAATATTCTCAGTCTGAAAATACCACCCACCTCTTGGCTGCAATCAACACCAAGGAGTGCGAGATAAAGGCCACAGCCATTGAGGAGAATGTCAATCTTTCTGATCTGACTTTAGAGCTGCTCTATAGAAAGCTTAAGACTCATGAGATCAAGAGGATTGATCATCCCAAAAAGAAAAATATGGCTTTAGTAGCAGACCCGCTCAAGAGAGCTTCTGATGGGTCTTTTGAGTTTTCTTCTAGATTTTCGCTTGCTGATTTATCTGCAATTCATGAAGAAGAGTTTGAGAGTCTTCCTGAGGCTGAGTTGGCCCTCATAGTCAAAAAGGTCACACAGGCCTACAACAATATGAGAAACAGAAATCGATGAGGTCTCATGACTTGCTATGAGTGTGGTGAGCTTAATCATATTCGGGCAAATTGCCTCAAGCTGACAAAGGTCGCTCACCGGGTGCTTCCCGCTTTTGAGGATCAATCCTTAAGCGATGTTGACTCCGGGAGCGAGGGGGACAAGGATGAGGAGATCCCTCAAAACAAGAAGAAGGGGAAGGCCAAGGACTTCATCGGCTTGTGCTTCATGGCCGATTCTGTTGACAACGACAACGATGAGGTACCTACTTCCTATGATGTTCTTTCTGATAGATATGAATCTATGTTTGAGCAACTCATGAGTCAGTATAAGGCTTTAGAGTTTGTCATGGCCAAGAATAAGGATTTAGAGTCACAAGTAGATAATTTGATTTTGGAACTTGAAAATACTAAGACTCTTGAATCTGATGAATATTCATCCTGCCATGCTTTGCACTCTGAATTTGCTAAACTGCAATCTGCTCATGATATTGCTTTGCAACAACTTGAAAATGTTAGGACTGAGCTTGTTGAGGTTAAATCTGCTCCATGTGAAAAATGCTTAGAGTCTAGCAAGTTAGTTGCTTCTGGTGTGGTTGATCCTAGCCTTTGCACCTTCTGCTTAGAACGCGAACATGAAGTTAAAGATGTCTTAGAAGCAGCTAGAGCTAAATATGCCAAGCTTAAGGACAGTATTGAGTCTGCTACATGTGCTTCCTGTCCAGCTCTTAAACTTGAAACTGCTTTATATAAGGAAAAATATGATAGAGCCATTAAGGGTAAAACCTGTGAATCATGTGTTAATCTTAAAGAATAAAATGCTTATCTTAAGGATACCTTAAAAAAATTCTCTAAAGGTAAGAAACAATTAAACATGATTCTGGACAAGTATAAAACTCCTTATAAGAAGCAGCAAGGATTAGGATATAATTCTGTTCAAAATAACTCTAACCCAAAAGTTACTCAAGTCTTGGAAAATGGGTTAGCTGAATTCAAAACTCAACCTGCAAAAACTATCTTTAAATCTACAGGTGTTGCCCAACCATCTGTTAAGTCTAAGGGTGCTTCTCCCAGTGGTATTAAGTATCATTGCACCTATTGCAAAAAGGATGAGCATTTGATTGAGTTCTGTTGGCGTAGGTTGAAAAATGATAAGAAATTTTTTTTCTAGAATTTCATCTAATCAACCTAGTGCTTTTATGAGACATGGTAACATAGAAAAGAAGAAACCTGGTTTAGGATTTGTGTCACATGCTCATCATCATGTTCCTAGACAGGATAACTCTCATGTTACTTTAACCATTGTTCATAACAGAACTTCAAATAAAATCAAGGATAGCACTTCTGCTTTGCATACTACTCGCAGACGTGTGTCTCAGTACTGGGTTCCTAAGTCTTCTTTAACTAACCCCAGTATTGAGACACATCGTTCTTCTTTACCTTGATTTTCAGGATCACTGCGGAAAGAGGAAGGACACGTGGTTCGTCGATTCCGGCTATTCACGCCACATGACCGGAGATTCAAGATGGTTCACCTCCTTCACGCGGTTGACGGGTGATGATTTCATCACCTTTGAAGATGATAAACAAGGGCGGAATGAAGGAACGAGATCGATCAGGGTGAACGACAGTTTTATCCTCAAGGACGTCGCCCTTGTGGACAAGCTAAGGTTTAATTTGCTTTCTGTCTCTCAACTTCTTGATGATGGCTATGAGACTAGATTTAAGAAAATGCTTGTCGGGTGCTTGATTCAACTGGTGAGCTTGTTTTTGGGATTACTAGAGTTGCTAGGATCTTTGGAGCTGACTTTTCTGAATCTCTTAGTGGTTCTCTCAAATACTTGATTTCATCTTCTTCTTCTGAGTTCTGGCTTTGGCACTATCGTTGAGGGCACATTGGTTTTGATCATCTGACGCGAGTTAGCAACCTTGAGCTCATGAGAGGTTTGCCCAAACTCAAAGCCGTCAAAGATGCTACTTGTGCGCCCTGTAGGCATGGCAAGCAAGTTACCGCCTCACACCCTTCAGTGACTATGGTCATGATTGACGGACCGGGACAGTTGCTTCATATGGATACTGTTGGTCCTGCTAGGGTTCGGTCAGTTGGTGGAAAATGGTAGTCAATGATTTTTCTAGATACACTTGGGTGTTCTTTCTTGCTTCGAAGGATGAAGCTTTTGACTATTATCATGATCTTATTCTGCGTTTGGCTTTTGAACTTCCGGGTGCCTTGAGAGCGATCCGCAGTGACAATGGCACGGAGTTCAAGAATACCTCATTGCTTCTTTTTGTGCTGAGCGTGGTATTAAGCATCAGTTATCTTCTCCACACATCCCTCAACAAAATGGCGTTGTGGAAAGGAAGAACAGGACCCTAGTCGAGATGGCTAGAACGATGCTAGATGGGTATAGCACGCCGAGGAGGTTTTGGGCCGAAGCTGTTGCTACTGCTTGCCATATTGCTAGTCGTATCTTTGTGAGACTTTCTTTGGGCAAGACTGCTTATGAGCTTCGATTTTGTAGAAAACTCTCTGTCTCGCACTTTCAAGTCTTTGGATCCAAGTGTTTTATTCTCAAGACAGAAAATCTAGATAAATTTGAGTCAAGAACTTTTGATGGTTTATTTCTGGGTTATCCTGCACATTCGAGGGATTTTCGAGTTTTTAATGTTGAAACTAACCTTATTCAGGAGACATGCAATATCACTTTTAATGAGACTAGCCCTGGAGCTAGATCAGATATTTCAGGTGATACACAGGTGACAGAGAGCATATTCATAGAGGAAGATGATGAAGTATTTGATATTCTTTCACCATTCTTCGTTGACGCCCTATTCCAAAGACAAGAACTCATGACTATTTCGCCTTCAGATGAGGCTTCTACTGCATCTTCATCATCAGCAGTACCTGCGGAGGTTGAAGATATATTTTCCTCTCCGGGTGCACCACTTCACATTCAAAGGCAGCATCCTCCGGATCAGATAATTGGTAATCTTCATGAGCGAGTTACTCGCTCCAGGTATCATGATCCAAATCTCTACTCTCATTCTGCATTTGTTGCTTCTTTTGATCCTCGCGATATATCACATGCTTTATCGGATTCTAGTTGGGTTAATGTCATGCATGAGGAGTTAGAGAATGTTAAGAGGAATAAGGTTTGGAACCTAGTAGAACCTCCTAGTGGCCATAATGTTATAGGAACCCGCTGGGTTTTCAAAAACAAACAAAATGAGGATGGTTCTGTAATTAGAAACAAGGTTAGGTTGGTAACTCAGGGTTTTAGTCAAGTTGAGGAGTTGGATTTTAATGAGACCTTTGCTCCTGTTGCCAGACTAGAAACCATTCGCATTCTGCTTGCATTTGCTGCATCTAAGGGTTTTAAATTATATCAGATGGATGTTAAAAGTGTCTTTTTAAATGGTTTCATGGAGGGGGAAGTTTATGTTAAACAACCCCCAGGCTTTGAGAATCTCAGGTACACGCATCATGTATTCAAGCTATCCAAAGCCTTATATGGTCTTAAGCAAGCCCCTAGAGCCGGGTATGATAGACTTAAGACCTTCTTACTTAAGAACGATTTTGGGATGGGTAAGGTAGATAAAACTTTGTTCATTCTTAGGCGTGGTAATGACTTTCTGCTTGCTCAAATTTACGTTGATGATATTATCTTTGGTGGTTCTTCTCATGCTCTTGTTTTCAGCTTTTCTGAGACTATGTCCAGGGAATTTGAGATGAGTATGATGGGAGAGCTCAATTACTTTTTGGGGCTTCAAATCAAGCAATGCAAGGAAGGGATCTTCATCAATCAGATGAAGTACACTAAGGACTTGCTCAAACGTTTCGACGTGGGTGACTGCAAGCCAATCACCACTCCCATGGCAACTTCGACTGTTTTGGATCCAGATGAGGAAGGAGAAGCCGTGGATCAACGCGAGTACCGCAGAATAATCGGTTTCCTTCTGTACCTGACGGCCTCGAGACCGAACATCCACTTCATGGTCTGCCACTGTGCGAGGTTTCAGGCGTCTCCGCGATCTTCCCATCGCCAAGCCGTTAAGCGCATATTCAGGTATTTACACTCTACCCTTCTGTATGGCATTTGGTATTCCTGTTCGTCATCCTTGTCAATTCGGGGGTTTTCTGATTCTGATTTTGCGGGTTGTTGGCTTGATAGGAAGAGTACCTCAGGCACTTGTCACTTCCTAGGCACTTCTCTTGTTTCTTGGTCTTTTAGGAAGCAGTCTTCCGTTGCACAATCCACTGCTGAAGCTGAATATGTAGCTGCTGCTAGTTGTTGTAGTTAGATTTTATGGATGGTAACCACTCTTAAGGATTATGGGTTAAATTTTGCTAGTGTTCCTCTTTTCTGTGATAACACTTCTGCCATTAATATTGCTAAGAACCATGTGCAACACTCTAGGACCAAGCACATAGACATTCGCTATCACTTCCTTAGAGACCATGTCGAAAAAGGTGATATTGTGCTACACTTCGTGGAGTCCGAGGCTCAACTGGCTGATATCCTCACCAAGCCTTTAGACCCAACTAGGTTTGCCACATTGAGAAGTGAGTTAGGGGTAATTTACCCCTATGGGTTGGTTTGAGGGGGAGTTCGATCTTTTCTGATCTTACCTTGTTCTTTTGATCTTTTATTGTTATTTTTCTGAACTTATTGATCTTTTTGAACTTTTTAGGTTTTTAGGCTTTTATTGCATCTCATTGTATCATATTGCATTCATATGAAAAATCCAACAAGTGGTATCCAAAAAGATGCATTGTAATATAAGTTTTTCTGCTTATCTTTTAACATTGATGAAGCTTTGTCTATTACCCTTTGGAGCTTTAGTATTTCAATTCTTGCTCAATGTCATATCTAGTTCTTTGACTTGCTAGAATTATCATGCTTTCATATATACAGATAAGTCTTTGTTGTATGAGCTAGAACTCTAAAACAACTCGAACTAAAAATTACAATTTGTGGATGTTTTAGCTAGTTGCACAATTAATGCTCCTTTTTGTGACATTGGCCCTGTCATAATTGTTTTGTTAGCTCTTGAATCTAAAATTGATCATTACTTGAGCTTCTTGTGTTCTTGATATTCTAAAACTGCTCTTGTGAAACATGAAAAATCAAGAGTGTCTTATGCTTAAATTGTGTCAAACTACTCTTACGAGACTGTTTGTCAAAGACATGAACTTGGAGATAGTTTGATGATCCAGACTGCTTGTCAGAAATGACATGAACCTCAAGATTTGTCGCCCTGGTAGAAGCATAGGAAGAGTTTGTGGATGACTCCCAGTCCAGGATCTTCTTCACTAAGATATACTTTTAATCAGATCGAAGCTTAGGATGAGTTTGTGGATGGCTCCTAGTCCATGATCTTGTCACTAAGTTATATCATTAGTCAACTTCAATATTCAGTGCAAATGAGAAAACTGTTGAAAATGAGTGTTTGAGAAATTTGAGCAAAATGATTCAATACAGGACCTGATTGACTCTTAATGTGGTCTTTGTTATATTTTTTATCTCACTTTGACATTTTGACATGGCCAGTTTCACTTTAGGATCCCTGTTGATGAACTTGTTGAATTTGAAACTTTGCTTAAATTGATCAAATCTATTGCTTTACTTTTGAGCCTTCATGCTTAGCTTTGATATATATGTATTATCATGATCTTGCTAGCGCTGTTAGGCTTGATATCTCGCTTGTGCAATATTAGAAATGTTGGCTTGTTCTTTTGGGTAATCTCCAAAGCTTTTTGCAATCAAAAAATTAAAAAATACAAAAATGAAGCAACTCTATTGCACTTCATGCATACTCCTTCTTATACTTCTTTCTTCATTATGCATTTGTTATCTCTGGATGAGAGGAAAGCGTGATTCTTTGATGACTTCATTGTCAAATAGGGAGAAGATATATCATTGTTGTATAAAGGAGGAGAAGATATATAAAAATAATAAAAACGGAGAGAATTTGAAATTTTCTGAAATATGAGGATCATAGTGAGGAGGAGCTTTTGAATTGCATTCTTATTGTTGTATTGACTTTTCTGAATTTGAATTGCATTTATTACTCCTCACAATGATCAAAAGTCAATTGAACAATTGCTCTTTTATATGGACCTCAAGTGAGATTTTTTATTCCTTTCTGGAATTTAAAGGTTTTAGGCTTTCTTTTGCCTTATATCACTTGCCTATGCTATTCTTATGCCAGTTTGGTCATTTCCATTGCGTTCTCTTGCTTATGGACCAAGTTGTGCCTTTGTGCGAAAATGAAAGTATTTTACTTTTCAAACCTCCAAATTATATTTTCTGGATTATTGACAATGTGTTCATTAAGGGAGAGATTGTGGATACCATGGGGATATACTCCAAATCTTAGGATAATGTGACAGTTGGCAATGGCGTTAATGGTTTATCGTTTCACGTGTTTTCGGCAAAGAAATAGTGATGTCGAAGCTTGAGTGATCCGACCGGCCTAAGTGATCGACCGCCTAAGATCGGTCCGACCGGCCTAAGCGGTGGTCGGACCGGCAATGTTAGAAACGGGTATTTTGAGCTGGGTCAAAAATAGAGGTAGTAGGCAACAGAGTGGATTCTATTGCACTTGGTCTCATAATTTTTAGAGTCTCCAGTCAAAAGTTCTATTGGATTGAAAATTCCATTAGGTTTTGATTTTCCAGAGAGGAAATTCGGTTAAATCATTACTGGCGGTCTGACCGGCCAATAGGTGGCGGTTAGACCGACCCTAGGGCGGTCTGACCGGTTTTCACTTGGATCGTCGCTCATCGTGGCGGCGATATTCGTTTGTTAGGTCAAAGCCATGAGTTTCAGGGTATATATGTTGCATGATGCATGTTTTGACTAACATAAGTCAAGTTGTGAAGAACTTATTCCCAAATTCGGTTTACTTGTCTATTGTTGTGCAGGTTGCATGGTAGTCAACGACAGTCAACAGCGATGATGATCGGGACTAGGCTTGGAGAGCTGAGGTCCAGAACGATCGACGATGCCGGGTGAGGTCAATGAACTCAAGCGTGGTGCAAGATGGACAAGGGTGACCTATTGGCTAATCCGAGGTGCAAGATGGCGCAAGGTGTAGCTAGTTTGGTCAAGGGGAGATAAAGACGGCGCATTAAAATGCGTGTGTATATGTCCCGTTTGTTTTGGGCCTTAACGGGAGCCCCATTGAGTCAAATTTTTAGGTCTAAACCTCCACTATAAATAGGAGAGGGAGGTGGCTGCACCTCCTCTTCGGCTCTTTTGCTATTTTTGTAAACCCTAATTTTCTTAGGGAGAGATTTTGTGGAGGCTAGGGTTCTAGAGATTTTGATGTGATTTTCATGCTCTTGGATTGAGCATTGTCCTCCATTGATGGAGAGGCTGTAAGCCCATATCATATCAATCAATCAAAGGAAAGTTTGATCATGTCTTGCCTCATCGCGTTCTTTCTTTATATTTGATGATTTTGAGTCTTTCTTTGATCTGCGAGTTTTTGATTGAATTCTCCACGTGATATAGCTTGCTGTGACATGTGGGAACATACCTAGGATCATCTTGATCATCAATCACCCACGAGCAAGTTTTTGGATCAAGTTTTCGTTTTGACCCGGTTTTGAACCCTTCTTCAATTAAACGGGAAAGTATCGCTATTCTTCCAAGAATTATCACAATCTTCGATTGGAATAGGTTCCTGATATCATGAGAAGGTGTGTTCCAAGTTTCATCAAGTTTGGATTAGTAGATCAAAAGTTTCATCTATTTACAACTTCGTCATCGGGTTGGTTCTGTTTTGTTCTTCAGGCCGGCGGTCAGACCGGCCAGAGTCACCGGTTAGACCGACAGGCAATCGGTCCGACCGCTAGTGACACAGCGGTCCGACCGGCAGTGCATTGATTTGCTTTAATCTTTGTTGATTTTGTCGTATTGCTTAGGGGATCAATATTGGATTCAATATTAGTCTTCTGTTGTACTGATATACTGATCTTCATAGCTTCCATAGCTACTGGAGTGAAATTTGTGTTGAATCCATTATTTATGAAAAAGTGAGTATGCTCCTATTCAACCCCCCCTCTAGTCGCATTTTCGGTCCAACATATCCCTTCGCTAAAATTTATCCTTCTTAATGGACTTACCCCGATAGAACCTGAGGTTTTTGGTGCATACAAGTATTTTTATTACAACGAATGCTTAGTATGAGTCTTGTGTTGGTCTATACATGGGGTGTGTTATGTATGTTGTTTTTGTGTGTAGGGGTATTATATGTCGCTAATGAGACATAAACAGGGGCATGTATCTACTGAGAATGGCTAGTTATTGTAAATATTGTAAAGTTGAATGGTGTGTGTGGAGTGGTGGGATCAAGATGGTGAGCTGTGGTGGGGTTGTTTCTGTGATGAGCACCTTGGTGTTAGGCTGCTCAGTTAGTGTGTTTCGCAGGGTTCCTCCCATCTGTGGTGTATCCCCGTTGGGACCGGTGTTTGTACCTTTATTTATGTTATTCCCGCTTTATCAGTATATTGGGCAACTATCCTGCCTGTTCGTTTTAAAAAGAGGAAGTTAAAAAAATCCCAAAATATTACAAGAGATAGAGGGCATGTTCTATAGCCAAGCAAAATTTCAAGATCAAAATCAACTGTATTTGAGAGATAAAAAAGATAAGTACTTATTCACTAAATATTTGTCTTTTTCATATCTCTCGAATGAGATGGGGCTTGCTATTGAAATTTTATAGAGACATAGAGCATGACATCACCATATATAGTAATGTTTTTAGATTTTTTTAACTTTCACACACGCTTTTTATGTATTTGCGGTCGTTAGTGCATTTTCATGTGGCATGTACTATAAGGGCATCTCCAATGTTTATAGCCAAACAAGGTTTTAAGGTGGAGCCGCAGAAGTTGTGGAAATTACTCCGATGTTTGTTGCTTGAGAAGGGCCTTCAGGTGGCACCCATGTTCAATAAGATAATCCTACCCATCTTTATCCTTTCTCTTCCTCCATTAAACCATCTTCTCTGCTCCTCCCACTCACCGCACCACTCCTCCCTCCCTCCCTCCCCCAACGACGGGAGCAACACATCCGATGGCAGCGGTCCTCCATCTCCACCGCGCCGCTCCTCTCGGCCATTGCCCCTCCCGGTCGAATCCGGTGGCAGCAACCCTTCCTCGAGACGGCGGCAACAACAACAGTGACTTAGTTTGTAGTGAGTGCAGACGAGGGAGAGAGAGACCATTTTTAATCCTTGTGAACAAACTATAAGCTTGTGACTACCTGCGAGCTATGGCCAACCCAAAAAAATGCCACAATGTTTAAAGCCGCCCATAAGGTTGCCTCATAGGCCTTGTGGCCTGCTTTTTCTGCACATAGAATCAGTTGTCGTACTGATACTCTGCTAACGGTATTGAGGTCCTTTCTGTTGAATTGTAGTAAATTTCAGGGTTGAATTTGCAAACAAAACTTCCAACTTCGATCATCCAAGAGGGAAAAGAGAAGGACCGGATGACCAGGATGGAATGGCGACGGTCATCCACTCCCCGCGCAAACGGCCGAAGCGTCCCCCCCGCCAGCATCCCGGCCCGCCTGGCCATTAATCGTTTATCCACTTGGATAGTTGGGCGGATACACGCACACACATTCTCTCTCCCTCCCTCGAGATCCCCGCCATCCGCCTCTCCCGCGCGCTCGACTCTCCGCCGTCCGTTTCGTTCTCCCAAGATCCGGCCTCATCCATCCTCGTCGTCTCCTCCCCCACTCCCGTCTCGTCTCCTTTCTTTAATCCTCCTCCCAAACCCAGCTCCGATCCCCACTAATCCCACCCGTAATCCCCTTTCATCGACGATAACCGGTGGCGGCTCTTGGACGCCGAATCGCTCCCCCTGTTGCTGCAGCGGCGGTTCTTCTTCTTCTTCTTCTGGGCGTTCTGTATGGATTTGGTCGTCGCGTTTGGATTCGATTTGACCGTCTCGACCTGTTTCAGTCACTAGTGCAACTGTTCAAGCTGTTGGTTCTTGGTGATTGGCTTATTGGTGTTCTTATGTTGGTTTGGGGATTGGGAGCATTAGAATCCTACTTATCCAGGTACATGGCAGGTTCCTCCAAAAAAAATTTATTTCTTCCTTTTCTTTTCATTTTGCTTTGTAAGTTTTGTATCATATTGCTTTTGCTGATTTTGTGCGCTAAAGTTCGTTGCTTTCTTGCTTTACGCATGATGTCTTCGTCCCATGCATGCCTATAAATGGAGGTTCTTTCGTTGTCGTGCGTGTACGAAATCACTAGAACAATTTTGAGTGTTTTGACCAATCCTGTATTTGTTTGGAGACCAGAGTATCGCGTGCTATTTTGGGTTGCACCGGAGTAAGGTTCCTGTTAGAGGATTGCTTGGTGTGGTGTCTTGTTAATGTCATTGATTGAGCTTAAAAAAAAGATATAGAAAAGGTGTACTTTCCAATAGTACTAAGGATGCCTTTTCTGCCTGTGAGTTCCCTGGAAACCCCAGAAACATAAAACGGTCCTTAACTTAGAACCATGGTCCATGTAGCTTAAACTGAAGACACTGAACAGAAACTCTGCATCCCCAAACCCTTTTCTTAGTATCAGTGATTGTGACGTCTAGGACCATGAAATCTTTACGACAGATTGCTTATTGTGGTCTAGAGCTCTGAGAGCACATAAAGTGCTACAACTTCCCTGTGCGCGTGTCTGTTCTATGAAAGCCTGTGAGCACAGTTATCTGAAATCCTAAGCGGGTTCTTAAAACTTAAGAGTAGTCATGGTGTACCTTAAATCCCAATGTATCCTTGTTATGATCCCCCGAATTATGTACTTTGTGGCAATCAATAACCCAGATAAAAATATAGTATGTTTTCTGTTCTCGCAATCTCCAAAGAGACTTTCTTAATACCTTTTACTTAACCTTGTTTGCTTACTGCCTGAGTAATTGAATTACTTTTTCTTTGTTAATTTGATGTGTTTGAACAAAGTTGTGGGCTTTTATCTGTTGAGTCATTGCCAATACTGTCTAATTTTAGATCGTTTTTACAGTGCTTCGCTCTGCATATCATGGGAACAAGTTTTTTAGTAGGACCATGTCTGAACTACCTGTGAGCACAGAGAGTGTGTTGATGGGTAACTAAGATGCTACTTTGGTGATTGGTGTATTTGTAATTTTGTATTTTTTTCAAAAGTTTTATAAAAGAGATGTTTAAGCAAATCAAAATAGTTCTGTGATGGTGGATGGTGGTCATGGAAAGTACAGTAATTGGAACAGTTAGTGAGTCAAAACCAGACAATGAGCAAAAGGATTCTTCAACAGAACTTCCCAGAGCCTTTACTGACATGGAGACTTCAGCAGCGCATGGTCCTGCAGCAGAAAAGTTAATTGGATGCGAGGATGATACAGAATTAGCGCCTTACGAAGGAATGGAATTCGAGTCTGAAGATGCTGCAAGGGATTTCTACAGCACATATGCAAGAAACACAGGTTTCCGAATTCGGATTAGCAGGTACACTCGCTCCAGACGTGATAATTCAATCATTTCTCGTCGTATTGTATGCTCAAAAGAGGGATTTCACGAAACTCGTGCTTGTGAAGGCCTCCATGAGGACCAAAAACAGCAAGAACGAGCGGGTACTAGAGTTGGTTGCAAGGCCATGATAATGATTAAAAAGTATGCTCCTGGCAAATGGGTAGTTACCAAGTTTGTAAAGGACCATAATCATGGACCAGTTCCACCAAAACTTGATGCTAGGTCAGCGCAGGAGGATTGTAATTCAATGGAAAAGTCACAATCTATTGAGGTCGACCGTATTGAGGAGCCGTTTGAGGGTATGGAATTTGAATCTGAAGAAGCTGCAAAATTGTTCTATATAAGCTATGCGAGGCTTAATGGTTTTCGTGCACGTATTAGCAGGTACTGCCGTTCAAGGCGTGATAATTCAATCATTTCTCGCCAGATTGTGTGTTCCAAGGAAGGCTTCCGTGAGGTTCGAGCCAAGAAAGAGATGATAGATGAAGGGAAAATGAAGCGCCCAAGAATGATAACAAGAGTTGGTTGCAAAGCTATGATTGTAGTGAAAAAGATGAACTCTGGAAAGTGGATGGTTTCTAAATTTGAGAAGGAGCATAACCATTCGTTGTTATCTTCTAAAGCGGTTCCTAGTACATCAAACATTACTTCTGGAGAAGTTGCTGATTTTGCTGCACAGAGTACAGATCCTAATGAAGTGAAGGTTGAAGGATATAGTGAGGGAATTCAATGTAGTTCTACAGATTCACTTACTGTCCTTTACAACCATTTATGTCAGGAGGCCATAAAATTTGCAAAAGAAGGGTCAGTCACAGAAGAAATTTACCATGTGGCGATGTCTGCCTTGAAAGAGGCTGCAGGGAAGGTTGCTGAAGTTAAAAAGAGTCATCCAACAATGCCACCGCGTGGATTTTCTATTGGTGAAAGCAAGCATGAGGTCCTACAGATGAAAACTATGAGTGCTTCGCAATTTTCGAATCAGGTTAAACAGAAAATAACACCACCACAGCTCAAGCTTTTTCAAGAGCCTACCTCCAATGTTGTGCTAATACCAACCGACCGTTTGACTGATTCAACCTTATCTAATTGTGTCGACAATGTTCCGCTAACACGTGATTTCCCCATAAATGGTAAATATGCTATGATAATGACCAATTAATCCAGTGCTTTGTTATAGCTATTCTTTTTGTTAGTAACCGTGGCCTGTTTCATCCACAGGGGGACAAGTCAGGCATGGATATGAAGGTTCTTATTTGCATGCTGAGAACAACAAAGAGGACTCTTCCCACAAATCTCAGGTTACCTTGCCCGCTTGCGGCTTGCTTATCCATCTCGGTGATTTCCTAATATGCCCAGCGGTTTTGGGTATTTCATATTGGACCGCAAGTTTCTAATTTGTAGTTTTAATTGCAGAATACCAGTTCTAATCAAGCCACCCGGGGAAAGGATGAAAGTTTCCATGAACCTTCTGAAGAAACTACAGTTGCTATTCCTGCTATACCTCTCACGCTGTACATGCCTGCGATGAGGAACGCACCAGGAGCCTCCGCAGGTTGTTGTAATCCATTTTATTTTGCTGTCTACAGTACAAAAATATTTATAAATATTGAAGTTTCCAGATAGAACTACCACTCACGTTGCTATATGAGTTTTGGAATATTCTAAATGGTTTTTGTCTGTTGATTGCTTTCTTGCTCTGATGTTGCAAACAAAAAGGCTTACCATGAAAGGTTTAGAAATGACTCATTGTATATACTAATATTTTGTGTCTGCTCACCTATAGTCCAGTTGACGATAGGTTATCTTCAGCATATTTTATGAACAAAAGAATATCAATTTATGGTCTGTCACCTTAGGCCGCTAAGTTTTACCAATTTTTAAAACCAATACCTGCAGCGGTCCATTACCATTTTTTCAGTTTAGCTGTTTAGTCTGTGCATTGGCATTTCCAAAATTGCACTCTCCTTTTTTAAGTTTTAGAGCATTGTGTGGCCATATGGACCACTGCGTCTATTATTCCAATCCAGGTAGTTCTACTTGTTTAGGGAACAAAAAAGGAATATAAGATGAAAATGGAAAATTTAGAACATATAACAATTATGAGAAAATGGTAGGAATATCCATTTGCCTCATGCTACCATTAACCTGCCGTTGTCAGTTCCTAGGTGATAAGACCTTTATTCCTAGATTTGTGTGCACAAAATTGATCACAGTGAGGATAGGTGCTTAATTGAGAAAATGACGCCAGAAGTGAGAAACTAAATATCATCTTTTGTATTAATCCATATTTTTTTATCTTTTCAAATGTTATCGATCCAGAATACTAAATTTCGTATTGTAATTTGCTGAATATAGTTTAGTCTGGTTTTCAATGTCGATTCTCAGACATGATTGAATTTGATGTGGACCATCACACATTTGAAGTTTTTCTGACTTTCTATCCTTAGAGCTAATAGCCTTATACTCAAATTGCAGACTTGCAGTTATAGTGTCATACCATTGCTGGTAGCTTTAAAATAGAAGTACCTTTTCTGGTGAATCAATGTGTACAGCTATCGTCAAACATCTATTTTCTGTCAACGCTTCAGCAATCATTAGTGCTTACTTCTCATTAGGCTTTCCATCGTTTACTTGATTGCTATATTTGTGCTCGTGCACCTTAATGGATCGTTACCTGCAGTCGGGGCGCTGTTCTGATATCTGTTCATTTCCCTGGACTGCAGATGGCCCATACAAATTGTTGACTGCACCTATTGAAGCAGTTCCAATTTCATACCGTCCTGCAGAACCCATCAGACAACCACATAGAAGTTTTTGTAATTTAGGTCCATTGCCAGGTGTTCTGTCTGAACCAAACAAGCGAGGAAAAGGTCCAAACCCTATGGTGCATGCTACAGCTCTTGCTTGTGGTGCTCGTGTTGTTCCTCTTGAGGAGGCAGCTTCACTGATCAAGGCCATTGAGTCCAAGATCAGATCTGGAGGGGCCACAATAGCAAAATTGCATTCAAGCAACCTGGCACCTCTAGTTCCTGAGGCTGTCTCTATGTCATCTTCCAGTGAAGATGATGATGAGGATGACCACAGTGAGCCCCTGATGCTGAACGTCGAACGCAACTGCCATGATCAGAGTTCTGAGGAAATGAAGTTGCAAGGTGAGCCATCAGAGTTGGAAACTGAAGCTCAAAATTGTTCTGCGCAGCCTGAGAATGAAAACCTTGATCCCGCTGATTGCTGACAGCTGAGAACTGAGGGATTGAAGCTGTTGAAGATCAAAGCTACCCTGCAAGGTAGTGATTTTATACTATAACTTAAAGCATTTATGTAAGGTTGAATTTAGGATTCTAACCATTTGTCTCGCTTCAATTATAGATTGTAATTGGGTTAACTCAAATAATTAACTCCAGTGAAGGGTTTGTAAAAAGGACCACCTTCGCTGCTACAACGTTGGTTGATAATGTATACATGCATTATTTTTATAGAAAGCAAATATGATAATTTTTATATTCCAATTGAGTGTATCTGTCTGGAGAAAACTTTTAGCCTTCGATGTCATATGCTTATAGGGTAAATATATGGTGAAAATGCCTAACCGTTGTAAATTCCGTAAAAATCAGGTGTAGAAGTTTATTTATTTATTTTATTTTTTACCAAAGATAGGAGGGGGCATGTTCTACAACTACACAAAATTTCAATGGAAAAATATATCTCATTTGAGAGATATGAAAAGGACTAATACTTAGTAAATAGTGATTTTACACTGTTCACTAAGTTTTTTTTTGTGTCTCACAAATGCAATTGAGTTTGATCTTAAAATTTTGCATGGTTATAAAACATACTCTACCCTATCTCTGATAATTTTTTGAGAATGTTTGAAAACTTTCACACCCAATTTTCATGTAATTTGCGTAATTTTGCCATTTTCACGAGTGACCAATTTTTGACGGTTTTGCTCTCCCCGGAAATTTCATTCGTTCTATATCTTGTTCACTGTAAGCTAACATGTATCAGGAGTCCAGGGCCAAAACATCGTCAGTGCTTTATCAAATGCACATTTGTTGCCCTCAAAACAATTTCTGGAGGACAGGTGGCCATAAGATTACCATCCTGTGCCTTGACTTGTTATTTGTACTTGGAATTAATTTTGCATTTCCACGACTTACCTTAATATATTACACTTTCTATATGAACATCTAGCATTCGTTATAGTTTGACTATATTGCATTTCAACATCAGCTACGCTAAAAATTGTAAGATTGGTTCAAGCACCCGTGCAAGAGGAAAACTAGTTACGCTTATTCAGTGGTTCAGCAAGCTCATGTGGAAGCATATGTAACTATGTCTCTATCATTTGTTCTTACAACCTAATTGTCAAAATGGAACGATATCTACACTGACTTCACTCGTTAATCTTCAAAACAATAGCAAGTCTAAATGACAAACGCAAACGGTTAGTAAAACTCGCTGCGATATGACAACACATACAAACAGATATGTTTGCAAACAATTCTCTATGCTAATTAATATCCGCTTTTCTGGCTACTTTTACTTCCTGATGCAGAAATTCAACTTTGATACAACAATCAAAACAGACTTAACAGCTGTCTCATCAGAAGGAAGCTTAGCTTTTCAGCACCACAAAGTTTACACTGTTGCCTTCTACATTTCTTTGACAACCTCTCATCAACATCACTCTTTTATGGCTGAAAAATTCCAGTCCAGAAACAAATGTCAGGAAGAAGCATAGTAGTTTGGCTCTCGTGCGCGCACCGGCGCTATCTTGAAGACGGCAGGAAGGAAGATTTAAAAAAACCTTGTGCTGTCACCCGTTAAATTAACATTATCGCTGACCTTTAGCTCTTGACCACGAAAATGAAAGCTCACTTTGTCAAACAGGTGTCGTACCAGAGCTGTACTAATGTACGGTGAATACGATTCCAGTTTGTTTTCTCTCGGAAGCAAGATTTTGAAAAGTCTGACCACCATTTCTTGCATTTTTTAAAAAAGTTGTTCATCTGATCTTCAATGCATTTGTCCACCCACAACCATTTTGCATTGGTCATATGACCTATCGCGCTGGCATATGCGATTTCCGTACAGTTCTGCACTTCCTTTTCGGTTTGACCGAGGCTGGAGAGTTCTTATCTTGAGCTTCTTGCGGGAATGGCGATATATAAGAGACGCGGTTCCAAGCTGTTTGATGATGCAATAACAGAGAGAAACACTGGCCATATGATCAAATCAAGCCGTTTTGAATTCCAATTCCGAAAGCACGGAGTAAATGGGCAAGTACACTGTACACACACCAAGCTGAACAAGCTGTGGTAGAACCAAACCTAACATTACGCATGAAAAATATACGGAGCTAGCTCCACTAGTACTCCCACATCGACCCAACATTTTCGTCATCGTCATCGACACACGCGCACACGTTACCCCACTGCTTTATTCTAAACTCACTCCATCGCATCGCGTTCTTCATCTGCTACTTGAAATCAGAAGTTGGGTCCAGCAGCAAGGATCTCATCGGTCAGGCTGCCATCTCCCCCTATCTTGTAGTTGGCAAACACCTCGAAGTTATTCTTGAACAGGCCAGCCAGCTTCAGGAGCGTCTCCTTGTACGCGGTCTTGTCCATCCACTGCATGCGCAACATTTCCGAGGAACAATTCGATAGGTATCTATTTTCTGAAGAAGAGAAGCTACATAGCAGAAATGACTGATGAATTGGTGAATGCTAAAGAGCTTACGGTGTTGATCGGGTCCAGGATTTCAGATGGCACACCCTCGATTTCAGTAGGGATCTCCAGGCCAAAGACCTCGGTCTTCTTGTAGTTGGCAGTGAGGAGCTCTCCGGAGTGGATGGCGTCGATGATCTTCCTAGTATATGGCAGCTTGATCCGCTTGCCAACGCCGTACCTGAACAACGCCAATTGACAGTCCATTCCCAAATGCAAATTTAGTTGGCATGCACGGTAGTTGGAAGGAACTTATAATGCCACTGCAAATATGCAAGCATATGGATAATACCTTCCACCAGACCAACCGGTGTTAACAAGCCACCCTGTGGCGCCATACTTCTGCATCTTCTCAGCAAGCATGGCGGCGTACTTTGTTGGGTGAAGCATGATGAACGCTGCGCCGAAGCAAGCAGAAAACGTAGCCTGTGGCTCCTTGATGCCATCTTCTGTACCAGCAACCTGTTGGGATGGCAATACCAGAAACAGCGATCAGATTGATATCCCTCATAAGTAACAAACTGAGGCGATAATTGGTGAATGTTTTTTGCATATAAAATGTTACCAGAGCAGTGTAGCCACTGATGAAGTGGTACATGGTCTGCGCAAGGCTCAGCTTGCTAACTGGCGGGAGGACACCGAACGCGTCGCATGCCAAGAGAATGACGTTCTTAGGGTGTGGCCCGACGCACGGTATCTTTGCATTAGGGATGTACTCAATAGGGTAAGCAGCGCGAGTGTTCTCTGCAACAGAGAACAGCATTGTGGTATTTCTACTTTTATATATATATAATTTTTGTGACTGAGATAAGATTTGTGCTTTGGAGATATTTACCGGTGACAGATTTATCGGTGTAATCAACTTCACGAGTGTGCTCATCAAAGACAACATTCTCCAGCACTGCAAACCAAACATTTCAACCGAAAGTAAGCGAAAGAAACGATGTCTGCAGAGTTATTCAGAAAAGGAACCAAAGGCCCAGGCAACTACCAGTGCCAAACTTGATGGCGTTCCAAATATCAGGTTCTTTCTCCTGTGAGAGGTCTATGCACTTGGCATAGCAACCACCCTCGATGTTGGAGACACCGTTGTCACTCCAGCAGTGCTCATCGTCACCGATCAGGAACCTATTGCGATCAGTAGACAGAGTTGTCTTTCCAGTACCTGTCGTGTGAAAAAACAAAAGGCCAAAATCAGCAATATGGCAAAGGCTGCAGGAAGACAAGACATATTGGTCAGTGATGTGACACTGGCATTTATCGCATAACAGCAAATCCGATATGCGTAATATAGATAGGCCGAGGAAGGCGAACGTCAGATGCGATTGGGCAGGTGACGGCGCCACAAAATTATGTGGATCCATCTTACCTGACAGTCCAAAGAACAGGGCGACGTCACCCTCTTTGCCCATATTGCAGCCGGAATGCAAGGAGAGGATACGCCTCTTGGGCATGAGATAGTGCATCACCCCGAACAGCCCCTTCTTCATCTCCCCGGCGTACTGCGTGCCGAGGATGACCATTTCCCTCCTAGCGAGATTAATGTCTACGCTGGTCGACGACGTCATGTAGTGCGTGTAACGGTTACAGGGGAATTGCCCAGCGTTGTATATGGTGAAGTCCGGCGTACCGAAATTCTCCAGTTCCTCAGGCGTGGGCCGTATACACCTGCGACACCATCCAGTTACTACAGCTGTACTATAGTGAAAGCTTTGATTGATCCCCAATGTCTTGGAAGTCAGTAGGACACACATGCGTAATATATAGTTATATATCATAAGTATACATACTGTCATGCGCGATATGTATATATTATATTCACGAGAGAACAGGCCAACGTCAAGATGAACTTATCTGGGGCGTTGGCGACACGGGCAACCTAAAATGCTGCAAAAGGCGGTATTAAAAGGACCCGAATTGGAAGTGTTAACAGGTTCACTTACATGTTGTGCATGAAGAGCGAGTGGTATGCCCTGGCGGAGATGATACGGACTTTGATGCGGTTCTCCGGGTCCCAGTTCAGGAACTGGTCATTCACAAACACCTGCAGGATCAGATCAAGCCATGAGTAACAGTGCATGTGTGTGTGACAGAGCTGACGTAAAATGACTGGTACGATCACAGAATTAGAGAGTAGTATGTGTACCTTGTCAAGGGAGTTGAGGTAGTCGACGGCCCTCTCCCTGTTGGTGAGGAAAGTGTGCTCGTCCATCTCGATGTTCGGCGAACCCCTGTAATCAGAAGCACCGCAACAGCATGTTCAGTCAGCTGAAAAACTAGAGGCAGAGGAACAGGTTGACAAGTACTCAAGTAGGCCGGGTCAGTGGTGGTTTACTACTCACTTGCCCCACCAGAGCTCCTGCGCCGCGGCCTCATCCTTGACGACGCGCTTGTCTCTGGGCGACCGGCCGGTCTTGGCGCCGGACAGCGTCGCCAGCGCTCCGGTGGACGCGATGAACGAGCCCTTCTCGCACTTGATCGCCTGCTCGTACAGCTCTGTTCGGCCACAAGAACAGCAAGCATTACTCGTACCATGCTCTTGCGCACCGCACACGTATCTGAATCTCTGAACACGTGTTGTGTCATCCGTGCGTTACGTACCGCCAGGGGAGAGGTTGTAGAGGACATGGGTGAACTTGAGGGAGCTGTCGCTGACGCTGATGGTTGGGGTGGCGTGGTGGTGGTGGTGGTGCTGCGCGTGAGGCGACGGCGCGCCCTTCGCGGCGGCCTCGCCCTTCCTGGCCGGATCGCCCCTGACGACCTTGGGCCCGGTACCACGGGTCAGCGACGCCAATGACGCACTGCATCCATCATCGATCGTGCCAAAGGTCGTTACATCTCAGCGTCAGTTCGCAGGTCAAAAGCAATACATAACTTTTCTGTAACGGTAGGTGACTAATAGATATAAAAATTAAATAATTAAAAATTAGTAAATTTATGGAGTGTCTATGCTTCACATGATTGAAATTTCTTTATCTACCCGTCATATTTTCTCACCATTGAATCAATATTTTATGAGTCAGATTGTCCTTTTCTAAAATAGACAAAAATAAATGTAAGTGGACTCTACAAATACAAAAAAAAATCTAAAATAGACAAAAATAAATCTTGATGAACCCTACCAATACAAAAATAATAATTAAAAGTTACAGTAAAGTTATGCTAAAATTGCATATCATTTAATACTATAATTTTAGACTTAATACTATGCAATTATAGATAACTAATAGAAAAAAATTCAGACAACCGAAATTAGCAAATCCGTTACTTCTATTCTACTCCTAACACCAACTCATGTGTCAACCCGACGAAAGACTGGAGCGGACGTATGCAACCAGCTAGGCCAAGAGAATAGTTTTTTTAGAAGCCAAAAGAAAAGTAGTGTTTGATTAGGCGAATGGGTTTGTGTAAAGGATACGAGATTTCTTGGGAATTCAGGGAGCAAGTAGAGCGATGGTTGCGTGCGCCCGTGTTCGTTACGTGCGAACCATCGCATCGGCAGCAAGTGCATGCCAATCCTCTCCTACTGCACCTTTGCTCTTCCTAAAATGCTTAATTCCTCCTAAGATACTAGTTTGTACTGCCGAATGAGCATTTCAATTTTGTCACGTTAATTTTCCCTAAGAAGAAGCCAAATCGCACAGTAACCCATCTTATCTTCTCTCTTAAAAAAAGTTACTTTATGCTGACTACTAGAGTGCTGTGTGTGCTAAGAATATTTCGAAGAAGTACCATGAGAGAATCAACAAGCTAGATTTTGTAGTGGCGAGTTTTAAGGATTCGGTGTGCTAAAGCCTACTGGGAATGGAATGGAACTTATGCGATGCGATGGGAACAAAACCGGCGCAAACAAGTGATTTTTGGCACTTTGATGCCATGCAAGGGAGCTCACGTGAATTCACATCGAAAAGAAGTGTGGGTTTGGGTGGGGTTCTTTTTCGTTGGAAAACGACCTGGGATGGTAAATCCGGCACTACTTTTTTGTGCGGAGTAGCCCGAGGCAAGCGTTGTCAGAACAATTTTTATTAATAAATTTTTTATTTTAAAGTTAATTTTTGTAAACTTTATTTTCAATTCTAACTTCTTTCGGTTACACCATCATCGGTAATGTGATAAAACAATATTATCACATTATAGCATAAGTCCGCTAAAATAGCATTTTTTATCACGCCACTATCCGTAACGTGACCATTGGCGTGACCAAACAACACTGTCACGCCACGGGTGGCGGTGTGATAAAAGTTTGGACTGACGTGACAGTGTTATTTTGTCACGCTACGGGTGGTAGCGTGGCCAACGAGGTTAAAACTGGGAATAAAGTTCGCTGAGGAATAATTTTAAAATAAAATTAATAAAAATTAATTAATAAAAAAAATTACGACATCACCGCCGCTATTTTTTGCTTGGCCGCGTGAATCCCCTTTATGTTTCTTCAATTTATTTACCCTCTCTCTAAAAAAGATGAGATTTTATTTCTCCTTTTTTCAGAGGAGAACAATATGGCTCGCCCACCAGAGTATTTGGGCGGGATGTATAGGTGGTGCTGAGCAGTGAGATACCCGTCCTCCAATGTCCGCGTGGCCGTCAATAGCAGAACTAGTATCATCATGTTCCGTCCTTTGTTCTTTCTTCCAAAATCCAGCAAAACGTCAAAATATTTTTCTATTTTCCCTCCTAAAAGAAAATTTTATCTTTTGCCGTTCTCTGCTTCCATTTTTCACGGGACATTGTTAATTCGTACTAAAAGCGCTGGCTAAAACCAATCAATTGATTAGATCAGAGGCAAAAGGCGGTGAGAGGAATTGGAGGAGGAAACAGATAAGGAGCAACGATGTATATAGAGCCAAAGCAGAATAAAGGAGGTGAGGTGAATTGTCACCGCCGGGCGTCACCTGATGGACTGGAGCTGCTGCTTGTCGCGCTCCTCCTCGGAGAGCGCGGCGGCGAAGGGGGAGGCGGCGCCGTCCTTGATGGGCGTGGTGGGCGCCGAGCGCTTGCGCTGCAGCGAGTGCAACTCATCGATTGTCTGCGCCCGCACCGGCGTCGCGCTGTCGTCGTGGCAGATGCCGTTCTCGTGCTTCTTCTTCTTCCCGTGCCTCTCGGTCTCGATCGGCGCCAACCCGTTCCGCGTCGCCATGCCGGTCCGGTCCCGCGCGATCTTTTCTTTCAAAAAAAAACAACAAGAACACAACATCACATTAGCGGCAACCTAGCAATTCTACCATTTGTGCTCGATTCGAGCGCCCAAATGTTGCTGCAAATTACCTGCGAATCAGGAATCAGGGGAGGAGAGAAAGAGAAGAGATGGCACGTACGAGAAGAGAACAACGTAGTGTATTCTCGGTAGGGGTGGCGGTGTACACGTAACACGACGGAAACGAGTGGAGAGGTGTGGGGTGGAGGGGTAGGGCCGGTTGCGCTTTTAAAGGGCCCGGTGTTAACCATGGTTAGGTTCTGACCTGACTATACCATTGGGGTTGGGGTCTCAGGTTTGGTTAGGTTGGGACTTCCGGACCTGATGGGAGGGGAGCTTGTATGGTTAACGTGGGGGCGTTGAATTACCTCCAAAGTTCATTGCACGTGCTAAATGAGAGGAATTGGATCATTTTTCATTTGGGATTTTTTTAATCATTTGCCCCCGCTCCCCATTTAAATCGGCTTCTACTATTTGTACTTATTTTAGACGTCGTTGATTAAAACTCGTGTTTTGGATATTTTTTTCATTTGATTTTTCACCATTTGTCCAACTTCGATTTACTATGCCCATTTATGCCCACAGGGAAAGACCGTTTTGCCCTTACCTCTGTTCTTTCCCCGCCATTCCCCTCCCTCCTCTCTTTGGTCATCACCCCTCTCGTGGTCCGCCTCTATCGCTCTCTCCTGCATCCCGCCGCCACCTCGCATCGTGCTCGCGCTCCTGCCACCGCCTATGCCCAATCGCCAGTCATCATCTTCTCCGCCGCTTCTTCCTCCCCGAAGCTCAATGTGAGTCGCGGCGCGCTGCGTCTGCACTGGCCACCGCCTTCTCTCATCGTTCCAGCCGAACTAACGAGCCCCACCCCGATCTAGCCATGTCACGGCGTGTTCTAGACCTCGAGGAGGTTTTCCCCTCAACCAATTTCGGGATTCCTCTATGGGAGCTCGCGCTACTATCATCTTCTTTCGTTCCGACCGCCACCGTCTCTACCGTCACCACTTCTCCACCGGTGAGTCCCGGCCCGATTCATCCCTCCCAGAGCATCACATTACCTCACTCTTTCTTCCCCCGACATCCAATGGAACCCTCTGTCACCCCAGCGCCATCGCCACGCCGAGTTCACCGGCCCAGGGAGCTCTTGCAGCCACCGACACGACTCCTCCCCGCCACCTTCGACCACTCGAGTGAGCTCCCAGCAACCTCCTCGTGCTCATGCTTCTCCTACCTCTACCCCTCTTCCACGCGTGTGTCGTCGCCACTCTTCCTCCCCCATGGCCGGCCGTCGTGCGCCATCGCCCGGCCGCCTAACCCTCGACACCACCACCTATAGGACCAACTTACCGTCCTGGTTTCATTTTCTCCACCCATGGCCGCTGTTGTTATCTATCGCCGGTGAAGAGAACCGCCAAGACGCTCCCCTGCTTTGTGTTGTACTTTCCCCCTTCTCTGTCTGTGTGCTCACTCTCTCTCTCATGTGACTAGGCCACTGACAGTGGGCCCCACCTAAATAAGTGACTAATCCAGAGTAATTAGCATGATTATTTAGTTAATAAAGTTCAATTACAAATTGCTTTAACAATTGTGTTAGCAAATGCACAGACACAAGGGCAAAACGGTCTTTTCATGTGGGCATAAATAGGTATAGTAAATCGAAATCGGACAAATGGCAAAAGATCATATAAAAAGTCCAAAACGGGAGTCTTAATCAATGTTGTCCAAAATAAATACAAATAGTATAAGCTATTTAAATCCGGGACAAATTAAAAAATCCTTTTCATTTCCATTTGTAGCATACTTATCCGATTATCTAGATTATCACGTAAAGTAAAACTTACAAAAATTAAAGGAGATAACAGGAGTTAATCCACATAAATGTCACCCACCCAAAAATCATTATAAAAAGTCAGAAAATTTTAAAGATGTAATATATAACTATAGTCTGTTGCAAATTTTGCTCTTAATATATAACTCACATCTCACGACATAAAGCCTAGAGGTTCAAGGTTAAGGATGTGGAATCATCTTAGAAATAGGAAGATTATACATGTTGCTAAGATAAGTTGTCGTGTTTATGAAAAATCATTGAATTTCTTAAACAAAAAAAAAAGGTTACTTTCATTTACTGTTGTTAACTTCCTAAGGATTATACTGCACAAAACTTGATGTGATTCTGTATAAACATACATGCAAAACAAAGATTCATCCCCAGCAACAAATCAAGAAAAGCATTGTGATTAGCTGTTAATTCGTTGATAGAGGAGGTGTTGCACTATAGTAGCCAATTTACAAATGGGATTTCCCCACCTTCTTATCATCTACATGGCCAAGTTTCCAGTTAGATTATTAGTAGTATCTGATTATGTAAGTCCTTTGTGCTGGAAGCTGGCATTATCAATTTATCATCGCAGACAATCTGACCTTGCTGGGTCGGTGCGGGTCAGCCTTTCATCCTAGCTGTTCTCCAACCTTCAGGATAACCCAACAACATGGTACGAACCGGTGAGCAGCTCAACAGGTCGTGTAAAAATAAGACCATATCAAACGTTTGATCGAGACTCCTAGCTGGGCTATCGTCCGTGTGTTGGTTTTGCAGATGTGTGCATGAGATGGATGGATAGGGATGACAACCTATTGCCCTCTTCGCAAATTAAAGCGCCCTCCCTCCATTTGTTTAGTGATTAATTTGTACTACTACTACTACAACAACTGCCCCGCGGTTAGTCTAAAAGCAAAGAACTTGCTGTGCATACTCAAGCCAACCAAGCCCGGTTCATTAATTTGTTTGACAGGTGTTCATCGATTAGTCTACTCCTCTTATTTCTATTTTTATTTATTTTCTTTATGCATCTATCCTTTTCCTGGATCGATCGCGCATCTATACTGGCCGCTAACTTTTCGATAAGATTTTTCTCAAGATTTTGATGAGTTAACAGTGATAAGGATACTGCCAGGAAGAAGGTGCAGAGTACTTAAGCCATTTCGCTCGGGGAGGTAACCAAGTTGGTTCCGTGAATCCAATTTATTGCACTGGGTCAAAGCAATGAGATTACGTTCCATTTGGGGTGTGTTAATTCATATCTCCGTTTTAGTAAAATTTTCTTGCAGAAGAGAAATGGAAGTATGAAAGCTCATATGACTTTTCAGTTAAACTTCTTGTCCCCTCCATTAGTGACTCTTCGCCAAGCTAGGAAGATCATTTCTCGTGTTTAAATATGGATCCTCTGCTATAGGAGCTGACATAAGGAGCGATGGAAAATAGAACGTGGAGATGGATGCGTGCACTGCATATCTCCGTAATACTAGTATTTTGACTTGGGAACTTTATGCTTAACAGCTCAAGAGAGGTGAACGATCGTTGGAAATGTTTATTGTTCTTGTGTACCGTACTGCCGGGATGTAAGCATTAGATCGTCCAAGTGCGGATATCTTTCTTTAATCAATTGCCGATTTATCATCCAGGTGCAGCTTTGCGATTTCTTTAATAACTGTATCCGACGCTAATCCTGGTCATACTCCGCGTCGGCATGGCACTGGACCGGGCCATGTCTAACATTTATCCTCAACAACCGGATGCCCTCGATGAGGCGGCTTCTCCATGCATGACTTGAACGAGTCCTGGCTCCAAGTAGCTAGCACGAGCATGCATGCCAAGTAGCAGCAACGTGTACCGGTGTACGTGCCCTTGCCGGCCTGCCACCTTGGTACCAGGACAGTAACGGGAGGACAATGGTTCGCCGAAGTTATTGAACCAGCCAGGGACTGGACATGTTTGATCTTTCATTCGTTTGACCAAACAATCCACGATTAAATTTAAGTACCCGATCAGTTCAACAGTAAAACAATGCCTCGTTGCAAATGAACTCACCGTTCACGGTGAGAATTAATTCTAGAGCTTCCGCCGACCTAAGCAAGCGATAGGTCCAGAGCCTGGACCAACCTGGGGTCTAGACTTGGGTCATGCTGAGACCCCAAAGTCCAAAGACTATCTGCGCAAGATTCTTCCCTCTCCCAGATCTGGCTTGAGTCAGGCTCGAGCGGACCATGCTAAGAGTCTTATGTACATAAATTTTAAGCTACGTTAACGCTTAATAGATTTTTATTTTGTATTTATAATTATTCGTAAGGGTAATATGGATATTTCCAACTAAAATTAAAAATAGTACTATTGTGTCATGTGATCCCTACATGAGTAATTACAATTCTAACACTTTAAAATTCTATGACTTAAACTACCAGGTATAGTATAACTAAGTCATAATTAATTTGAACGACTGAATAAAAAAGAATGGACCTGTATTAAATTGAATGTACCGTAGAAGAACTACCTAAATAACCCTAAGCTTAGGGAAGTTCATGCCTGAAACACAGGAACACAAGCAGAAGCGGGACATCATGGGCGATTTATACGATGAACAGCAAGACATGGGCAAAAGAGGAGACGGCCGACGAGGCTGGCCTATGAGATGGATGTGTCGGTGGCTAAGGGGGCGCATAGTTGGATTGTTGGACTCAGGATGCAGAAACCGGATACGGTCGCGGTCCCTTTCTCGTGCCACAGGCCTGGCGGAAGGCCACCTGCGAGATCGCGATGCCATGTCGAGCCACCGGAGAGGCAGAGAGCCATCCCGCCATGGATGATTTACATGGTCCCATACCGATATGTTATGTCCGCCCCAACCGTCCGTCCGATTAGGCAATTCCAAGGCTCCTAGCGAGTGGTCTTGTGCTGGATGTCTCGTACATAGGATGGCAATGGTGTCGATTACTCAAATACCCGTGGGAAAATACCATAATAGAGCCAAGTGTGGGGCATTTCTTTGCCTATGGGTATGAAAATAGGGATAATTATATACTCATTGGGCAAACGGTGTGTGGATATGGGTGAGCTCCACCTACGCCCGTTTACCCGCCAATCACACTGACAGGTTGTCCGAAGAGGAAACCCTAGAGGGTGTAAGATCGAGGAGGCCGACTAGAGGGGGGTGAATAGGCGGTTTTAAAAATACTTTCACTTAAAATCAATATCTAATGCGGAAGCTAATAACAATATGATTTTGCACAATTAAAACCTAAATCAACTAGGCTCCCCTTAGTGCACCAACAATATGAATACAATTCAATATGAGCAATCATACAAAGATATATAAGCAATAAAAGTAAGTAATGTAAATTGCTCAAAGTAAAGCACAAGAACAAATCAAGATGACACAATTATGTTTTATCGTGGTGTTCGGAGACTTGCCGGTCTCTCTTAATCCACGTTGAGGTAAGCCTAAATAAATTGGACCGGCTCCACTAATTAAGCCAACACCTCTGAGGTAACTCCAACCACTTGGACCAGTTCCAACACGAACCAACACCTCGCTCCACTCGGGTTGCTCTTCCTCCACTCCGGAGATGGTGAGCACCAAACCACTCACAACAACGTCGGACCTTCTCACAAGCTTCTTGAGAAGATCACCGGACATGACGTCTAGGTGTCGGCAAACACCAAGAGTAACAAGACTCAACTTTCACTTGAACTAATCAAGTGTCTAAGCTCAAGTGAATACACAATCCACTACCTAAGGCAACACATGCACTTAGGGTTTGCTCTCTAAGCTTATTAAGTGCAATACATGCACAAAAGATATCAGAGCCTTGCTCTTCTCTTAAGGAATGAATATAGGCACCAGCAACAATAGCAACAACTCCTCCAACCAGCCAAGGTGGGGTTTTATAGCCCACACACAAAAACTAACCGTTGGAGAAAAGATTCTATCAAATCAGAGAGGGGCCGGTCTGACCGCCAACTAATGGCCGATCGGACTGCCAACAGCCGACCGTCCGGACCACCGCTTACCGGTCAGATCGCCAAGGGTGGGCGGTCAGACCGCCCAAGGAAAATTTGTGGCATCCAGAATAGTGCTTCTCGAAGAAAAAAACGTACTGCGAAATACTCTGGTAGTTCCGCTCTCCGGTAGTACCGTATTTTCAATGGCGGTACTATCGCACAGAAATTCAGCTCAAAAGGCTACCAGTCTGACCGCCCAATACATGTCGGTCCGACCGATTTAGCACCGGTCAGACCGGTCCACACGGGTGGTCTGACCGCCAGACCACAGAAGGTTCTGAACTTTGCTTAACTCAAATTGCAAAACTCATTTGCCAATTTGAGTGCAATCTAATCAAGATTTAAAGGTGACATTCTCAACAAGTTGCAAAATATATTTACCAACTTTTAGAATTGTCACCACAAGTAATAAAAGTACATGGACTTAAACCATTTGAAAAATACATTTGCAAACTTAAGTCACATGTTATAAAAAATCAAGCATGAGCATCAACTATTTGCAAAACACATTCGTAAATAATAGTATCATGCCACAAGGATAAGGTGCATGGACTTCAACTATTTACAAAACATATTTGCAAATTATAGTCCCGTGCTACAAGGATTAAATGCACGAGCATCAACCATTTGCAAAACACATTCGTAAATAATAGCTCCATACATAGATGAGCTAGAGCAAACACAATGTGCTATCAACACATGACTAACTCATGCTACTAGTCAAGACCCCTTTTAATAGTACGACAACCTATACTAGCAATCCGGTCTTCCAACCAAACATCAAGACCGGTAAAAGACTAGGAACATATTCTTAGCCCTAGCTAGTCACACCTTTGCCTTGGGCGTCTTCTTGAAGCTTGATGACACATATCAACACTAAGTTCGGGTCATTGACTTGATAATCATCAACACATGATGATCTTCTTCACTTTGGGATCTTGTCTTGAACATCATCAATACATGATGATTTCTCCATCCCGAGTCTTGATATGCATCAACATATGATGCATTATTTCACTTGACCTCCATCAACACATGATGGGTCTTCTCTTGACTTGATGTGCATCAACACATGATGCATCTTTTACTCCAAGTCTTGATATGCATCAACGCATGATGCATCCTTCATTAGACCTCCATCCACACATGATGGGTTTTCTTCTTGAACATCATCGACACACGATGATTTCTATTTTTTTAAGCTCTTTACATGCATCAACTAAGAGGGTGTCAACATCAAACCCCTATTGGGAGCCTTCTTCTTGCGGCAGTACGAGTGAACACATCACGATATCATTAAGTCTCGATGCCACGTAAGGCACCTCCGATGACGCATTTCCCCCTGTTGGACCACCGGTTTGGTGTGCGTCCTCGTCGCTACCATCTAAGCTTGGGTCGGCATACTCGTCGGACTCCAACTCAAGAGACTCGTCCGGTAGATACTTGTGGCAGTCGATGCGGGCCGACGACCATATTTTTGCCCACTCATTGGCACAAAATTAGGCGCGAACTTCCCTCCGAGGCTGAACATTTCGTGCTGGCATCTTCAGGCTCGGGCTGCGCTTGCTCACTTGTAGAGGCCCCATCATCATTAAGGTTTCCCAGCGCCCTTCGTACGAAATTCACGTACACCATAAACTTCCCATGAATGGCCGCCTCGGGCTAGGAGGCAATCTCCATATACTGCCTCTATGCTATGCTTCCATTCACATTGACGAGCTCCCACATATAATTTGTGCAGGTGATCGCGTCGATCATAACTTTCTTCGCCGTTGCCTCCGTGACGAACTCCCTCGAGATGCAGCTTCGAAGCTCGTGAATATTCATCGCGTGGACCCCTCCGCTCGGACCACCTTGCACTTGCATATCAACAAGTCCAACCCATCGGTCCGGCTTGTACGAGACCATCGCCGTAAAACACAAATAAGTCTTGCATGTTCGAAAAATATCTAAAGCCACAACAACCCCATCTGCTACTACCTAAAACACTAGTAGGTCCAACCCATATGTGTAATTAAATACGATAAATTGCATACAAATGATGGTAATTAATTACCCATAAACTAATTAATTACTACTAAATAAATTACTAGTAGTTCATTTTCACTAATTTATTACAAAGCAAAGTAATTAATTACCACTAAACTTACTAATTACGACTGATTAATTACATCTAAACTAACTAATTACGACTAATTAATTACCACTAAAAATATCACTTCATTTCCAATAAGTTATTTACGACTACAGTAATTAATTACCACTAAACTAATTAATTACCAACAAGCCAACTAATTATGACTAATTAATTATCTATAAACTAACTAATTATGACTAGCTGATCAAAGCTGATTATTTACAACTACGTTAATAACAACAAAAGAATCGACAAATTACCTGCCCTTCGGTGGAAAGAAATCAAAAAAATACCGAGAGACGAGCGACGAGAAGCAAGAAAATATTTAAGCTCTCAATAACATTAATTATGTTACGTTCTCTGAGTTCTCAGCGGCGAGCGCGAGAACGAAATCAAACGCAATTGAGATGAGCGAAGAGTGAATGCAGTGTTTGGTATTTATATCCGAGCGAAGGAGGAGCCGCGACGTTGGTCTTGGGAATTCCGTAAGCGTTGGCGCTGGAATTTCTGGACGAGGCAACGGATGTGCGGAGAAAGAATTAGAGACGATAGAATTTGGGGGAGGGGCCTGGCTTCAAGTATCTCCCAATGACAGCTGTGGGGGAGGGCCACCGCACGGCCGCGGTGCAGTAACGGACGGGGGAGGGCATGTGGCTGTTGCTGTAGGTAATTTATCGGATGGTCACATGCTCACAAATTTGTACAAACAGTACACTTATATAAAATTATATAAAAATTATAAATGTATTAAATTATGAAAAATTTACACAAACAATTACACCGTGTCGAAAGGTTTCACATAAAATATCATGATTTTTAGAACTCGTTTACTATATTTAAATATTCGTATAAACAGCCGTTAACGGCATGCGAGGCGTTGCCGCATGGCCACTGTGGGCAGGGGAGGGGCATGTGGCGCGTGGCGGCAATGGTTGATGGGATGAGGTGGCGGGCGGGAACACTCTCTGCACAGTAGTTATATGGTAACGATGTTAAATATATAATTACGGTGCCGCGATGGTTAATTCTGCGAAATCAACTTCAAATGTTGCTGTATTGGCAAAAAAAAAAATCATGTTCGCGCGTGTCTGTGTAAATATACATCTCACCGTTTCTGCTTGCGTGTCTGTGGGCAGGGGAGCGTGCACGGCCGTCAGCTCGCGATGCGCTTCCGTTTTACTCTTTTGCATTCGAAGGCGCGCGGCGCGGCGGCACCTGGGGCGGGTTCTACTCGGCCAGCCAGGCCTTGTGCTGCTCGATTGCTTTGCAAGTACGTTTCGCGGGCCATGAAAGGGGCAGCCTTTTGGTTGCCAAATGGGTGATTTTACCAACATTTATAAAAGCAGTACTACGTAGGCTTGTATTTTCCACCACAAGGTGCGGTGGCTCAGGAGCGGTCATGATGGTTTCGTGGTTTGCGTGCTTCGCGCTGTTGTCGTCGAGTTCGAGTGGAGCATCGACTGATTGATTGCCCATCGTCTCCGGAACTGGTGCCCCTGCCCCGTTCAGGTTTTTTAAAACTCTTTTTAATTTATTTTTGTTAATAACCCTCTTTTCAACTTATTTCTAAATCTGTTATCTTTGATCATATCGCAAGTGTTGACGTGACTAAAATCTCATCACACTATTACTGACATGACAATATTGTTTGATCAAACCGCGTAGTTAAAGTAGCCATTTTCTGATTAGAGGCTAGACTTATCATGTGATGACTATTGTTTGTCTCCTTGTGAATGTCGGAAAAATCACATTTAAAAATAAGTTAGACTGTAGTTATCAAAAAGAATAAAATGAAAAAAAATCAAATAATAAAAATTGCTCGCCTCCAAACGAGCTCCCTGATAGTCACATTAATTTGCGCATGGAGAAAAATAAAGTTGCATAGAAGGAAAATCAGCCACTTGATTGAAGTGCAAAAGGAGGCGACATATTTCCATGTGTGCGCGCGCGTGTTGGCTCGACTTTTGCACAGGCACATTTGGGGTTGTGTGGTTTGAAGGTAAATTTGTACTATCAAACCTTATTAAAATTTGGTATTGTCAAAATTTGATCATCAAATTGGCTACCAATATTCTAGCTAAAGATCGGTAAAAAAAATGAACTAGAGAGCAAGAGGATAAGAGAATTTTGCCAAAGTTTAATAGCAAATCAAATGTCTGCTAAATCCGATTAACACTACCAGATTTTAATAACACAAGCATTAGTAACCATTATAAGCAAACCAAACAACGTTGGCTACCACAATAGGGCAGGGGCAGCCGACGGGGCAGCTTTTTTCCTCTCTACCTGGTCTGGTGCCGCCGTGCCGGTGGTGCCTCCCGGGCAGGGGCAGGACCGACCTTGCATGCTCTAGTGAGTCTTTCAGACCGAACCAATTCGTTCACATTTATCGAATTCCATGGACGCAACGCGACGTACTTACTTATCTACCTGAAGTCACTGAGTCAGTGATCTCGATGAAAGCTGCATGCAGACGCAGGAGGGCGTAACCAGGGAGGAGGAATAGCCGAATTGCCAAGGCAAGGCAGGGCGTTCAGAGGAAAAGAGAAAATGACACACACCAAGTCACAGAAGATAAGACATGTCACACTTTTTACTACTTGAAGAGCACTCAATAGTCCAGTAGTAGTACTACAACCCTGGAGTTTACCGCTGACTTTGTCGCTGGTGCCCTCGCGGAAAGAGCTCTTCTAATTTCACGTGGGCTGAAAATTCTACAATGCTCTCACGACAAAAGTATAAATACAAAAAAAAATCTATTATATTATTAACAAATCAATAGTAAAATTTAATTTATACTACTATTATATATTTACTAATAAAATATACCTTAAATTTTTCCCGGTGGAAAAGCTACACGGAGGCAGTGGGCGCGACCTGACTATGTAAAAGTAAGCACACGCACGTACGTACTAGAGATTTCTCCCCGATTGACTAAACCAGGGCACTATACCCGTTGTCCTCCGGAATCGATCTTCCATGCCTTGCACGGTATAGTTCTCCGTAGAAATGTCAACTTTGGCTGTGCATACGGTTATGAGGTTGTTACATGGATCGGTACGGTATGTACCATTCACGTCTTTTATAATATCGTAATAAATTCGGTTTGTACAATTAGCGAGAGAGGTCGTAGTCAATCCAGAAAAAGAAAAATCATACATCCTCATGAAACAAGTCAACAGTAACCTAGGCAACATGTTAGAAGCCAGAAAGCACTTGCGCTGCGCTAGGCCTAATCACGCAGGATGCGTACAGGGGGGAGGTGAAATGCGTTAGTTTGCTCCCTGTCTGCGTCGAGTCCAGCGGAAATGAAAATATTCTTTTGGGTCCGCCGAACTGGCAAACGCTGTGATACTAACCCGAGACTTTTTCTGTAAAATTATATTTAATAGTTAGAGATAATTTTATCTATAACATATGTTATATAACTTTAAGAGACAACATCTCTAATATAATATATAGTCTCTAGCATACTCTCTAACATTTATATTTTATATATTTCTTTCGAAACAGACTTATATATCAACTAAAGTAGATTAATGTAACTTATCTTATTCCACGGGGCGTTCCACTGTTCCCAGTCTCCGTAGCGAAGTGGTCAGCCGGTCAGCGTTGCCTCCACAATCTTCTGTTGCACTAGTTGAGCTAGACCTGTGACGGGATCACGGTAGGAATCCAGGCCTGGGCCCGAATTACACGATCGGTTGAATCCAGGTCTAATTTTTTTTGAAGAGTGTGTCAGTACAAGCCCAAAGTTGTCCCCATGACGGATTCTAATAAACATCGCCAGTTGTGGTCGTCTGCATGGTTAGCTGACTACGGGATTTCTTTTAACCGTATGGCCAAAATTTAGCCCCCAGTTTCTTTCTTCACGAAATGAAACTGAAAGTTTGCCCGACCAAATACCAATGAGATGGGTTTGTGTACCAGACCTGGAGTCACACTGCCAGGCCTGTTTAGTTGGTGACTTAAGCGTGCCTGATAAAAAGGTGTGATTGAAAGTAGTTGGAAATTTTGATGATTTCTGTTTGATCAGACATGTGTATGTGTGAGATCAACTTATTTGATTAGTGATATGTGCCCGAGACAACTTTAAAATAGGATTATACTTTGATTGCTAATTTAAGCCACACTTTGTACTATTTTTTAGCAAACTTCGTGTATAGACCGTGCATGAAGTAAAAAGGTAATTTCCCTCCTTTAAACATGTTGTCCACGTTACACAATCACACATCTATCCATATCTCCCACCCATCCCGTCCACACAACGACTACCCGCGTAAGCAAAGCAAATGTACATAGAAAAGAACTGCAAAATTCCCGATCCAAGTCGATGTGGCGAAACTGCAGCCTCGGCGCGGCGCGGGGCAACTGTAGGCCGCATGACGCCGCCTGACAGCCAGATTGGCAGCTTGGGCTGCCTCGGTCTTGAAGTACGTGGCCTGCGCCGTCTGTTGCGAGGAGAATAGTCCGACCGAATTGCTATCCTGGGCCACCCTAAGCGGGCCACAACCACCGTAGCTTCTGCGGTGGTGCGTTACAAATAGTTTGGGCTATTCTCCCAAAAAGAAAAAAAAAGGGGTAATAGTGGGGGGCAGTTGGAACGAGGTGGTGATTGGTGTGACCTTGTTCTCTCTGATTTGCTCGTCAACTGCTCAAGTCAATGTTAAATGGGTATTTTGTCCCGTAATAAACATAGCTATCTACGAATGGCTAACCGCAATGGAACTATCGGGGTCCTATAATAAGCCATTAAGCCATGTATACTTGAACAATTTCTGGTACCTTGTTCTCTCTTCTTTCATATTCCCATGAAAATCTTCCGCCTTTTACCGGGATTTTGCCGATTTCCCCCCATCCTAGTAAAATTTACTTTCGACCACATGATTGGTTGAACCCATATTCCACTGAAAACGCTTTCCTCAAATTACAAGTGAACAAATGATTTAAGAGAAAGACATGAAGAGAACAACTAATTATGCACTATTTGAAACACATGAATTTAACATAAAACAGTAAATTTATTGTAGGATCCTCTGTGAAATTCCCATATTCCAAACGGATCTTAACTTCGCTTACTCTCAGTCACATGCACGGAGAGAGAGAGAGAGAGAGAGAGAGAGAGAGAGAAGGCAAAGCTAGCGGCATGTTAATCAACCAAGGACAAGTAGAGACCAATCTGGCTCAATTCTCGCCGATGCAGCAGAAGAAACGGCTGATGCGCGCCCGGTGCTCCGGCCGGACGCTGATCATGAGCCACAGGAAGGCGACGATGACCACCCAGACGATGATGTCCAGTGACAGGTGCGTCTTGGACTGCGACACGACGAAGGTAAGCACCAGGCTGGAGTAGGCCACCGCGAAGGACCACCGGACGTGTCTCGAGTCCACCGGCATGCGCACCAGCAGGCTCAGCGTCATCAGCATCGACCCCACGAACCCCATCCAGCTCCCCGCCATGAACACCCAGTACCTACATGCTTGCGCGTGTCAGGTTACACATCATGAAGTTTAGAAATCAGCTTGTGCCTGTACTCTGTACCTGGGCCGGTGCAGGTCACGCATGATGGGATCGCCGGCGAGGTGCAGCACCTTCTTTCCGTCGGCCGAGAGCTGCGTGTCCTGCCAGTACCCGCCGGGGATGTTGCTCCCGAGCTGGTACGTGAGCGTGGTGATCAGCGTGGCCACCACCACCAGCGTGTTGGCGTCGTTGCCCACCCAGTTGTTCGGCGGGTACTGGTTCACGACCACCTGGCCGTGCGGCTGCTGCGGCGCCATCATGTGCTGCGGCATCATGTACTGGTGCTGCTGCTGCATCATCGGCGGCGGCGGGTACATTTGGCCGCCCATCATCCCACCGTCGTTGCCCAGCATGGTGGCGACTGACGAGAGGGCGAATTGGATGTGAACTGCGAAGAGGCTTGTGATTTTATCTATTCTGACGGGACGGTTTGTTTTGTAAACTTCAATGGGTGAGCGGATGCGTGCGTGACCGGTGCAGTATGCTTGTGGATGCAAACTAGTCGCGGTCAACGTGTCTCTCTTTTAAGCCCGGGGCGGCAGTCTCGAGCGCATTTGCTACCTAGACAAAGTGGCATTTAGTGCAATCTGTTGCTGGTATGCTCTCATTTAATGCTGCTTACGAATTCAGATATAAGTATATAGTTTCAGTTTTCTTCCTTATTGATGAATTGACAGGTAGGAGAACGGGACTAAGTACCATTTGCATCCGGATAAATGTTGCCAGGTAGAGTGACGTTAAGGAAGCATGCATTGTTTTTTTTTTCGCTTTTGCTATCTTCTAGACGTCTGAATTTTTTAAAAAAATTCTATCACCTACGGTTGTATAGTATTAAACTTAAAATTGTATTATCAAGTGATGTAAAATTCTAACACAGTTTTATTGTAACTTTTATTGTTCTTTTTTTGTATTTGTAGGGTTCACTCAAATTTACTTTTGTCTAATTTAGAATTTATTCTGTTTTATTTTTGTATTTGTATGGTTCACCTAGATTTATTTTTGTTTAATCTAGAATTTTTCAACATAAAAAAACTAGAAATCATTAAATGGTGATCCAACGTACCGTAAAAAATGACTGTATTTTAAGAAAATTTCAGTCGAACTGTAGTTTTTTTTTGTTAAGTGCAATTTCAATCACGAGTTTGGTTGGTTTGGATTATTCTATCAGCTATGGCACGGTGATTCTTGCATAGCGGGAGGTTGGAATTGGGAAGTCAATGGCTCAACGCTCAATCAATAGTTCTAAAAGAAAGAGAGAAAGAAAAGCCCAATCAACTAGCTGCTCACTCCGTTTAAGCGTTTACTTTGAAGCCGCGACGCGACGCCTTACGCTGGGCTCCAACGACCAAATCTGAGCAACACTCCTCCCTTCTTCCTTGTTTATTTTTTTTTTCCTTCTTTTCTCGGACACGCTTTTCGTTTCATTCTTTAACAGAACAATTGACAATCGGCAGGCTTCATTTGGAACGAACAAAACTTCCTCCGCTGTTCCAACATCCAGACGGCGCCTTATCACGCATCCAGCCTTTGTCTTGTATCATTTGAGGCGTGGATACCCAACCAACTGAAGGACAGACAATAGAACAAATCGATCGATTCAGACCTTTGGAGAACAGTGGGCATGGCATAGGTCAATGGGTCATGCAGTGGCTGCTTTGTTTCCGTATCTGCAACGGCAAGTGGCGCATTACCGCGTCACAATTTGATAGGACTTGTGGGGGCAGTACAATCTTATTCAACAATTTATGTAGGTTTACTAGGCTCGGTTGGTAATCTTTCTTAATCTCTCTTATTCAACAATTCTGGTATGTTTACAAGGCTCGGTAGGTAATCTTTCTTAAACTCCTTAGTCCTTACTGCGCTGTAGCAACGATTGAAAAAGAGGAAGAAAAATGTCGATTGTGACATACACATACCGCACCTTTCCCCCCTTCTCTCTTCCTCCTTTTATTTGCTTTGAGATTTATTTAGTTCACTTTTTGGGGAGGTTTCTTTGACGCCCAACGGCCCAAGCACCTCGTGCGCGACTTCGGGCGCGTTCGTGCTCTATTAGCCCAGTTCAATAAGTTTCAGCCAAATCCATACTGGAAGTTTTGGTATTTTCTTCCTTGAACGAGAATCCTAAGTTAATCAAAGGATGGAGTTAGAACAGTTCGTAAGTCAGATTTCACCAAACATCTTCGTGACTCCTCTCGTCATTATATTTTGATTTTTTTTTGAAACCAAAGTTATAATTTGATTTGAAACATGCATACGGGAACAAGTACTTAAAAAACTAAGAAAAGCCAAATAAGCAACCATCTAATCACTAATAGTACTACACTAATCAGCTCCCATCCAACTATTTAAGGATTTATTCGAATTGATTCAGAATTTGAACTACAATCTCTTTCAATCCCTTCCAATCCGAATGAATTGATTATAATCCCTAGCTACCCAAACAAGTACTAAGCGGATTCGATACGACTGGTCCGTGCGTCAGTTGTGGTGGCTGCAGCATAGCGCTTGGATGATGCGCGTGCGGTGCTCCGGGCCGACGCTGATGATGAGCCAGAGTAAGGCGAGGAAGGCCGCCCAGACGAGGATGTCGAGCGATAGGTGCGTCCTGGGCTGCGACACGACGAAGGTGAGCACCAGGCTGGAGTAGGCCACCACAAACGACCACCGCACGTGCCGCGAGTTCACCGTCATCCGTACCAGCAGGCTCAGCGTCATCACCATCGAGCTCCCGAACCCCACCCAGCTCGCCGCCATGAACACCCAGTACCTGCCACGCCAGCATCCCAATGTACGTTCTTGAACCGTGGCAATAGCCACATACCGGAGATTTATTGAACCACCAGCTAGGCGAGTGTTAGTCACGGTGCGCGCGTACCTGGGCCGGTGCAGGTCGCGCATGATGGGGTCGCCGGCGCGGTACTGCAGCTTGCCGTCCTGCCACTTGGTTTCCTGCCAGTAGCCGCCGGGGATGTTGGTGCCCAGCTGGTACGTGAGCGTGGTGATCAGCGTGGCCACCACCAGCAGCGTGTTGGCGTCGTTGCCCACCCAGTTGTTCGCCCCGTGCGCGCCGAGCTGCTGCTGGTTCATGGCTGGAGGGCGGCCCATCTCTGCGAACTGCTGCTGGTTCATGGCCTGGCCGTGCGTCATCGGCAGCGCCGGGAACATGGCTGGAGGGCGGCCCATCTCTGCGAACTGCTGCTGGTTCATGGCCTGGCCGTGCGTCATCGGCAGCGGCGGGTACATGGCTGGGGGGTGGCCCATCTCCGCGCTGACCGCTGGTGCCCCGTTTGGGTGCTCGCGCTGATGATCCATACGCACTACGGGTCTCGAACTACGAATCGTTT
The DNA here is from genome assembly GCA_036346395.1 of Hsuehochloa calcarea. NCBI lineage: Eukaryota > Viridiplantae > Streptophyta > Magnoliopsida > Poales > Poaceae > Hsuehochloa > Hsuehochloa calcarea. Next base: position 39,793,069 of record CM070597.1, read on the forward strand.
TGGTCTGAATCAGAGCAAGGCTGGTGTCACTAGCGGTGACGCCTCGGCGTTGGATGTGAGTGGCTCAGTTAAGTTGTGAGCTTGTGGTTATGGAGGGGAGTGAAGCCAGAGGAGACTAGTGACGCCTCGGCGTTGGATGTGAGTGGCTCAGTTTAGTTGTGAGCTTGTGGTTATGGAGGGGAGTGAAGCCAGAGGAGATGGAAGGCATGCCTATATGGTAATATGGATCGCCCTGGGTGCTCCGGGTCAAGTCAACAATGCAATGTTTTTTTTTTGTTCCTGCACTATAAACCGCGTTCGCGACTCCTGCCGTGTACTCTCCTAGTGGTCGATGGAAGTACACTGCAATTTAGTATTTTTGGTGTGTTGAAACGTTCAATGGGGTATAATGCCGCGACCACATAGTATACTTGCCCCTTTCCCACAGCCATTAGCATTCGTGCATCTGCTATGACTGACTGACAATCTGCAGGTTTTGAGATTTCAACAGTGATCTGTGGTAATAATTGTGTTTCAACAGTGATCTGTGGTAATAATTGTGCCTGACTAGTGTTAACTGGAACATCCCAAATTTTTATTTCTGATTTAATAATAATTTTTTTAAGTTTGCTTAATTTTCTGATTTTTTAAAATCCCTATTTATTTTAAAAGCAAAATAATTTATTCACAAAATTAAATACCAATGTTAAGTTGAAAATATTTTATTTAAGTCTAAAATATCTCATGGAATTTATGTGATTTTTTTTCATGATTTTTTTGACTTTATTTACTATTTTTAAAAAGCCAAATTGAATTAACTCATATTATGAAATTAAAAATCAATTAAAATCAGAAAAATGGAATTCGGGCCGAATCACTTGGCCCCACTCCTTTCCCGCGCACCCGGCCCATTTTTCTCGGCCCACTTCACCCCCGCAGCCCACCTCCACTCTCTCTCACCGCCAGCCGGGGCCTACCTGTAAGCCTCTTCCTCTCTTCTGCTCATCTACCCCGAGCGAGCGCCACACCTTGCCTTGCTACTACCTGCGCCCGTGCGCCTCGTCGCCGCCCCGCATGCCATGACACCCCCCTGCGTGTTCCACGCACGCCGCACCGCCTCCCCTCCCGGTGCCACGTCGCTCGGAACGTCGCGCCCTCGCCACCTACCCGGTGCCGCTCACCTAGCACGCCGCCCGGCTAAGCCGATGCTGCCTCCTCTCAGCCCCCCCCCTCCGCGTCTATTTAAGACAGCTACCTCTCCCCTTCTCCTTCCCCCCTCTCTCCTTTTTCCCGCCCGGAGCCGCACCGCCCACTTTCCTTTTTCTTCTTCGACACCGGCCGCGCCGCCTCAATGCCAAACCTTCGCTCAAATTGAAGCTCTCGCCGCCCTAGCTGCGTCATCTTGCGCCCCTTCTCCTCCTCTTTCTTTCCCCCTCATTCTCCTCTCCCCACTCCCTCTGTGCTCGTCGTATTTCGCCGTTGAAGCTTCTCGGCCGAACCTCCTTTCTCTGGTATTTTCGCCGCCGTCGAAGTTCCTCCGTCTTCACCGCCACCACCCCTAGCTTCGCCCCACTGTGTTCTACACGGTGCCTCCTCGATCTTCGGCAGACACTCACCGGGGAGACGTTTCCTCCTTCACCCGCACATCGCCTCACCGCCGGCGATTCTTGGTCGTTTAGCCGTGAAACTGTGAGCCATGGATTCGTCTCACTCCTCCCTTATTCGTCTCACTCCTCCCTTACCTTTGGTACCCTAACCACCCCTTGTCGTGGTGCGTAGCGCAAGCAAGCTCCACACCCGAGCCGCCGCCAGCCTCTGGCTGATGTGGCACGCGCACGACGCCTGCTCGTCACACCATGTTGGCGCCACTCGCCCACTCCGCCGCGTCGGCAAGATGCGGCTCGACCATCAGCCGCCGCGCCGGCCCATCGTGGACCGGCGCAAAACCCGTGGACTTGGTACATGGCAGTGGGGCCCGCATGTCTGAGGCACAAACCTTTTTCTTTAAGAAAATAATTTCGTTCAAAAATAAAATTTCAGCCACTGACGCCATAAGGAAGATAATTCTTTAAAATTCCAGAAATTCCTATTTTATCATTTCATGTGATGGAAAACTTTCAGACGTCCGTTTTCCTTCATACGAGCTCTGATTCCGTCGATTCAATTATCTAAATTCATCTAAAATAAAGATATACCTATATATACTAAGATTATTTCATTTGGAGTTCATTTGAAATTATCTAAAATTTATTTGATTATTGGCTTATTTTCGCGTGTAGATTTTGACGACTCCGGGGAAATTGATCTTTTTGAAGAGTTAGATCCTCAAGCATATGAGCAAGGCAAGTTACATCCTTTGATCATATTTAAATCCTAGTATATTAAATTATTTAAATTATATTTTAAACTATTACTGCATGCTTATTTATATTTCATTATTTAAATTCCTATTTTAAATCGTAGTTATTCCTAATACCTTTGTATGGCCAATTTTTTCTATTGAATTATCAATTCCTTGATATCATAGTTAAAATCTGGTTGATACATTAGTATTACTAGAACATGTTGGAAAATTATGCTTAGTTAAAGCTTAGACCAAAAATCTTGATTTGGGGAATTTAGCCAAATTATTCATTCATGATTTAAAATGAGGCTATGGTTTTGTATTTACCATAGAAATTTTAACAAATGATTTAACTTGGAAAATAAATAAAGATTGGTTTAGACTTAGGCGAAATTGATGTTTGGATAGTGCAAGTTGATGCACGAGATCGATTCATTTATACGATCGAGTTCATTGGTTTTATAGAAAGTCGTCCAAGTCAGTTAAGAACCGGTCTTCGAGCTGTATCTTGCGAAGCCCCATCGTACAACCACAAGTCTGAAGTGGGTATGACTCAGCTAAATAATTTACAACATTCCACCATGGTTGTGCCATCTGGTTACATGGGTGTCACAATGACCTACTTTTATATATTCCCACATGGCGCAAGAAGGGGCTTAAATCTGGTGGATTTTAATCCAAAGGAAGCGAAACCTTAGCGGGTATGACTACGTTGGGATGTCGCATTGTAAATAACTTATGATAATCACTTAGTCGCACACCTATGGAAGTGTGTGGGACAGATATTATAAGATGATTATCTCTTATCGGTCAAGTTGTACAATCTCTACAGAGTGTAAAACTATTTAAATAACCGTATCCACGATCATGGACATGCTGTGCAAAGCCACTCAAAGTTAGACGTTGGTTTTATTTTTAAAAGATTTTGGATAGTGTATCCAATTGGGAAATCAGACAGTTTGCCATGTGATAGGAAGGTATTCTTCACCAGAAAATATATGGAAGATTATCCGACTATAAAACTTGAGAATTTGATAAATGAATTTTAGTTATATATTAACTGCTTTGGAACTTAGTATAATTATTTAAAGAAAATATTGCTTTATGCAAAATCAACCCTATAAACCATCCTTTGTTATACCCTCGTACATTATAATATGTTATTTGGTGTAACTTGTAGAGTATGTTCATTTGTACTCACTTTGCTTAATAAAATGTTATTCAGAGGAGAAGAACTTCACCACTAGTGTGGATCTCGACGACTAGGTCGATGCCCCAGTTAATTGCCTGTGGCAGATTAGCTGGGCTCTACTACTTCTTCATCTTCCGCTGTGTTCTTTATTTTTGGCTCGTGAATCTCTTGTAATAAAGTCTGATATTTATTAATATAGTTGTGTGATTTATGGATGTTACCATTTTTGTTTACTGTGTGAACTAACCAGTGATCATGAGACTAATTTATAATGCACAAATGATCTGGGGGTGTTTCTCCCGGATCCTTACACTAATGAACTAGTTGGTTTGTTGGTTAACAAGATGGGACTTTTACTGCAGTTTGATTCTATACTAGTAAAGTGTCTGTGTGTTGTTACAAAGTATCTCATGAATGTAATTATTTATCAATTAAGTAGATATAATACATCTCAATTCGTCAAGGCGCGCGGAGCATAGCGGGGGCGGAGAGGAGGAAGTGAGCCCCGTCCAGATCCGGCCGATGGAAGCGGCGACGGGGTGGAGGCGAGGGCAAAGAGGGGGAGGAAGCACAGACGACGTCGCAGTCGATGCCGGGAGAGGAGTAGTAGGGAGCGCACGATGTAAAGAGATAATTTGCTGATAACGTGATCCACATATCGAGAGAGGGACAAAAGTGAGAGAGTGGGGAGGACAGACAACCACCAACTCTAATTTTTAAGTAGTAGAGATACACACGAACTTATATGCTCTACATTTAGTTGGATGGTGCAGAATAGAGTAGTTGATACCGACCATGGACAGGCCAACGGAGGCCCTTTGCAACGCGTGAAGTTATTCTCGTTCATGTGAAAAATAAACTAATTCCTGTAAAATTCTCAAATTCCAAACATGCAGTAAATATGCACTGAGTGTAGGGAGTTACCAAAAGCTATGATCATCTGGCATTACATATATATTTTTATATTATGTGAAGCATTTTTCTTGTGTGAAGGTAAGCCAATCGTGTGGGTGGGCCAATTGATTGCTATGCTGGAACGGGGGACTTGGGATGTTCCTTCCTCTACCTGTACTTTGACTTAAAGCTATGTGATCAGGGTATGCCCTCGTACACGTTTTCCTTTTGTCTTTTAGCAGGGAAGAAAGACGCCATCTCTTGGATAGATCGAAGTTGAATTAATACACTCAAACCATCACAAGATACATGCAGGTCCCACACGGTTGGCTAGGCCGCTAGGCCCGAGCCCAGTCCGACAAGTAATTCCTGAGCCCAAGAAAAGCCCGCAAATCCTATTGTTGGAATAAAACGGTATTATTCAATTCATTTTCCGAATAAAATATTATTGTTTAATTTATTTTCAGAACAAAAAATTACTTTAATTATTATTTTTTCTGTCGGGATTTTTCTTCAAACTTTGGCCAAGCCCGCGAGTCGAAAATTGGGTCTAATCCCGAAAAAATCGGGCCGGACTGCCTGTGAAAAGGCTTACCCAGGAGGCCAGGACCGGTTTAGCTAGTGTTTCAGGGTACAGACTTTACCGTATTTCTCCAAGCATGTTTGGACGCGCTGCTTATCAGGCATATACAACGTGGGATGTTTATATATAAATATTTAAAGAAAGATAATATAATCATATCATTAAGCACCTATGCAAAAATCATTTGCTCCAATGCAAGCATATTTTTTGTAGATACTTAAATGATTATATTATCTATTAATTATATATAGTTATATACATAAGTATATCTTAAACACCGGTGTCTAATCAAGTATCGATGTTACAAAATAAACACTTTACCTATCCTACGTGATAAGAAATACAGTTTTTATTTGTTAAGCACCTCTTTAAATACATGCATTGTACGTGCTCTTAGGAGTTACTCCACCTGTTACAAAAATGTGTTGGATGAGATGTGTGCAATCAAGCACATTCTAACTTTGACCAACGAGATCCGGATGATTTTCTAGTAATTATCTTGATTGGCCATACGAAAGCTAGGCGAGTAGACTTATTCTGCGTCGCCACGTGCGGTTACAAATGTAGTAGAATTTTGATTCGCTAATTATGCGCTCAAGACACAGAAACAACCGAGCACTTAATTCTTCTCCGTCCGTTTACAAAACAGTTATGGGTGAAGGTTTTTTTTTTTTTTGCATGGTTGCAATTTCAGATACCAATACTACATGATGAGCCGAGAAGTTTATTAGATTGGTGGAAGGAATTTAGGAACAGGGTAAGCAAGGAGCAACGGAAAACCTTTGATGGAGTCATTACATATACGGCGTGGAACATATGGAAAGAAAGAAATAGAAGATTATTTGAGCACAAGTACATGTCAGTTCTTCAGGTGTTCTATCGCATCCAGGAGGAGGTGATGGCAAGGAAAAGGGTGTTTGAGCTAACTGCAAGTTAATTCTTCGAGTTTAGTTGCCGTTTTAGTTTTTCAGTCTGTCTGGCGGTAGTGTTTTTTTTTTTTTTGGTTTTGTTTTTGTAGTTGTTCTTTGGTGTAGTTTGGGGTTTCAGTTCCTTGTTGTGAGCTAGTTTTCAGTCCATCTTTCTTTTGTTTTTCCTTTTGTTGGCAGCTGCCTAAGTCTGGCCTTGTGATGAGGTAGCTTAACTTTGATGTACTTCCTGATGTTTTTCTTCTTCTGATAGTGATTGACAGAGCTCCTTGCCTGTTTTTTTAAATAAAAAAATGTGATTTCTTTTAAAGTATGGAAGCTGCACATAATATATATGCATGGATGTTTATAAGAGAATTTTCATTCTTAGCATTGGAGGAAAGTCAAAAGATTTGTAAAAATGCTACAAAGTTCTCACTAACGTGTGAACCAAGCCCTATTAGCCGGTGTTATGGACCTTTTTACAGTTAGCTATGGATGAAAAAAATTCGCATTGTAGTGTTATGCCACGCTATCTAGAAGAAGAAGATAGGTGCCGATGTTTTCAGAAAGACTGCTTGACCCAACACAAAATCACCAACCTCTCCGCTCCAGCCGCCCCCTCCAGCTCTTCCCTTGGTTGCCTGACCTATGCGCCAGTAGTATCTACCTTCGCAGGGTTTCTCCGGCCGTCATCATCCATCTCAACAACGAATCTACAGTTCAAAGGTGCATGCAAATTTTATGTGCGTAGATATAGCTGTATTCTCTTAAATATTAGAGTAAACTGCTGATGAGTATATCTCGACTACTTATAAGGCTGTTTATGAAACAAGAGCTACACTTCTCAAACAACAGATGTAATTATTTCTTAACAAGTTTTGTCGGTGTTTTAGAACCGATCTTACGTAAAGATTGTTTGATTCGGGGGGTCTCCTAGAGATGAAATCACGCAGAGCGATTGACACGGGATTTTTATACAGGTTCAGACCTTCTCCGGGGAGAATAATAACCCTACTCCTGTGTGTGTGTGTGTGGTATTGACTGTATTCTCAACAATCAAGCCAGAAACTAAGACTATTACAAAGAACAGTACTTGTATTTCTCTTTGATTGTCCTTGATTGGCTCTCTTTTTCTCCCCTTTGTCCTTTTGATTGCTGCCTTTATATAGTCGTGAAGGAGTAGTCGTTTTCCCCTGCTGAAGAGGCGCCTAATCAAGCCAGTAATGGGCGCATGATGGCAATAATTACCGGTGTAGTGGCTCCTTCACGCCGTTTGGCAGTTATCTTTCAGAGGTAATGGGGTATTAAGCACTATTACTACGCAGAATAATAGTGCATGTGGACCATGTGGATTCCTTAATCAATTGGACCCACTCGCTTGTAGGTTTTATTGATTATAAGGTGGTCGTGGTTGACTTGGTCGTAGCGGGACTTACGACTGGGTACAAGTCGTAACAGAACTTACGACTGGATAATAGTCGTAGAAGGACTTACGACTAGGTACAGGTCGTAGCAGAACTTACGACTGGACAATAGTCGTAGAAGGACTTACGACTGGGTACAGGTCGTAGCAGAACTTACGACTGGACAATGGTCGTAGAAGAACTTACGACCAGGTAGTGGTCGTAGAAGGACTTACGACCATGACATAGTCGTAGTAAGACTTACGACTATGGGGGTGATTGTAGGAGAACTTACAATCACTTGGTAGGCCTCTCCCTTATAAATATAAGGGGTACTTCTGGAGACTACGTGACATCATATTTACCCATAATAAGAATTATAGATAAAATATAAAATGAGGATTATCAGATCCTCGTCAAGTTTCTTTGTGTTTTTCGTGAGAATTGGATACTACGTAAAAGCAATACTTTGTACATTCTCAGGTTTAACAAGTTTAAACTCTTTGGAACCGAGAGGGAGGCCGGAACCAAAGTAATAGAGGAGCACAAGGAGGGTACCCGTATTTGTTGCCTGGTGATGAAGAACAAGAAGGTTAAAGCGGTTGAGAAGGAAAAAGTCAAGCAGCCCATGCGGCTGATTAAGGAGAAAGGAAGCCGTGTGATGGGAGAGCAAAAGGGGAGGAAGCCCAAGAACTTAAAGCTCAAGTTTTTGATAAGATTTTCAAGCCTAAATCAGATCTCCCATAACCCCAACCGAAATCAAATTCGGAATCAACTCAGAATCAAATTCGGATTCAGAATCAGCATCAAATTCGGATTCGAAATCAGCAGGACAGTCCGGATTAAAATGGTCATAACTTTCACAAACGGAGTCCGATTCGAGTGTTCTTGGGCTTGTTGGAAAGATAACTTCAAGCCCGATCCAACGGATCCCCCCTCACTCCGAAATTCCTTCTAGATCAAAATATATGATCGAATCAATGTGACGGTTGTAAAATCAGAGTTTCCTTTTTTGTTTTGGAATGTATCGGAATTGGAGTAGGACTCCAAATCCGAATTAAAATAGGAGTAGGACCTCTTGGCCAGCCATGAGGAGGAGAAGGGGCACTATATATAGAGGGGTAGACCCCCATTGTAATGTCAGACCACGTTTAATATATTTTCAAAGCTTTTGCTTGATTCTCCTGTTGTGCTTATAGCCAAAACAGAGGGAATTGGGCGTTGAGAACAAGAGATCGTTCTTGCTTTTCCGTTGGGAATTGAGGGTTCGACGATCTTCGCTTGTGGTCAGCGAGGATCCAATCAAGTGTGTGTTTGGACGAATTTTTCATAGAGTTGTAAGTCCGTGCATTGGCGCGGGGAATCAGCTGGTGGTTCGTCAGGATACACAAGTTATCGAGAGGTTCTACGTCGAGAAGATCGGGCACCCCGCATCAGGTGGTATCAGAGCTCCGTTGACTCGGTAGGATCTTTATCCAGTTATCTTTTTTTTCCCATACACGAAAATGCTATACAAAAAAAATTCAGCCATAGTATTTAATTTGTTATTCTAGTGAGTTTTGTTAAGTTTTTATCCATTAGAATCAAGTTTAGTTTGCTGATCTTGAATTTTTTTGCGTTGCTTTTTATTTCAGCATAGTTTGATTTTTTTTAGTCGTGTCTACAAAAAAACAAAAAGAAGTGAGACATCAATTTATCCTTTGTGAACCTTTCAATCTTTTGCGAATACTTTGAACCTATTTAAGACTAACTAAATCGTTGCTTAGGGCTGCATATTAATATTTGTGTTCTTGCAATTGTTCAAAGATCAAAAGGTGGGAAAGAATTTTTGCTCATTTTTGGTAGAACAAGAATTTTGGCAATAGTTCAAAAAAAATAAGGAAGGAAAAAGAGAAGAGAAAAAAAAGGAAGAGAAAAAGAAAAGAAAAAAGGAAAAAGAAAGCGCATAGCCGAACCATAAACTTGAGCGAAAATCCCCACTCATTCTTGATTCAATTGTTAGAATATCAATATTTTGTGCAATCTTATGCCCTAGTTTCATTATTTGCAACTAGCTAGCGTCTTTCTATAACTTGTGTAATACGAGCTATTTTGTTCTTCACTTATATCTTACATAGCTTATTCCTTGATTGCACTAAGTTCCAATATCTTTGCGTGTGAGTTGCTTTGATTTTCACTTATATCTTTGTGATCGTCAACTAGGCATTGAATTCTAGTTTGGATATTTACCTAGCCTTACAATACCTAGAATTTTTAAATTAAGTAGGTATCCATACCAAGCTCCACAAAACACCCGTTGTCGTGCTTTGACTTGCTCTTGAAATTCGCTCACACATCACCTTGTGGTTCCTGCTGCCCTAAAGTGTAAGTATTGTTGATCTTAATTCACTTCGGAAAGGTAATAATGTAATTCGGTAAGACAAATGAGTTTGAGAGATACACATACACCTACATACATATTCGTTGCTTTGCTGCTAACAATGGCAGATCGCGAGTATACGTATCTTCCCTTCTATGGTAGTAATGATCCAGAGGAGTATCTTGAGTGGGTACTAAACATGGAGTTCGAGCTTGAATCCCATAAGTTGGCCACTTTGTTTTTCACGGACTATGCCTCTAGTTGTTGGCAACAACTAAGTGAAAAACGATTCATTACATCTTGGGTCTATTTAAAAAAGGTCATGAGAAGAGAATTTGTTCCATCCTATTATGAGCGGGAACTACTACGCCACGTGGAGAGCATTACACAAGGATGCAAAGTTGTCCAAGATTACTACATTGAGTTGAATCATGCAATGCGCCGTGCCAATATCACTAGTGCATATCAAGAAAAGACATACTTCAAAGCAGGCTTGAATTATCAAATCGCTGCTGCACTTCAAGATGAATATTTTCGTAGTCTGCAAGATCTTGTGAAATATGCTATGAAGGCAGAAAAGAGACTTAAACACATGCAAGCACATCAATTAAATCTGCGCCGGCTCTTTAGTTCTAATTCATCCACTGGTGTGTCACTTGAGAAGAAGATCGAGCATGGGAATTTTTCTTCGACCGAGGTGATGAGTAGTGCTGCCCCGTCACAACCCGCAACACGTGAGGAGGTCGTGGTTGGTGGTAGTTGTGCCCTTACTGGCCCACGGTCTTACAAGGATGAGATGTATCAAAACTCATGTGAGAATGAGAGCCACATAGCCAAATTGAGTGAGAGTGATAAAAAGAGTGAGCTGTGTGAGTACACCATATGCGAGGTTGAGAGCATCCCAATTGAGAGTGTGAGAGATAAACCAAAAGAAAAAGGAGAGATAGATGATAGGACAAGTAAGATTATTTTTGAACCTAACAACTTACCCTCTATTTCTAGTGTTGTATCACACATTGTGCAGGTGGACCAAGCAAATAAGGAGTTGGATATTCAAGAGCCCTCACCATTGGAAGAGAAAGATGAAGATATAACCATGGTTAGAGATGGAATATATGATACCCCGTGGTTACATGATGGCATTACGATACCCGCGGCACCTACATCAACTGAGGAGGACGATCAAGGTAACACTATTGGTACTAAATCGATAGATCATCAAGATAAGGTGCGTAAAACTGAGAACTCCATTATTCCTTTGATGATTCCAAGTTCTAAGTTTGATATGCTTAATTTGCATAATATGTAATTGATTACTCATACAGAAGTTCTTACTAGAATATTCCTTAATGATTATTTGTGTCATATCATATTCGATAAACCAAAAGAGGTAGTTAGTGTTATTAAGAAGGTTCTTGAAATTTCACATTTAAGATCACTAGTAAATAGCTACATACACACATATAAATTCAATTTGATCGGAGATTTTGGTGGAGACAACAACATGTTTCAAGTTTATCGAATATGCATTACATGTGATAATCTTGTTTATTTAAAATTACATGTTTTGCGCAAATCATCTATTGAGCAATGTCACGGTCTCTTTAAGATGGGTTTAAATACAAGTGTCTATTGTTTAGAATGCAACATGATACCTACTTGTTTATCTCTTAAATGTATAACTAATCAGAGTAGCGCAGTTGAAGCATGGAATAGTATCAATTGGTTTTCACCCACTTTACTTGACTTTGATATTGGGAAGGTGAAATTTTATCATATGAGTCAGTTGTGCATTTTGAAATGTGATTTCGAGCTATCGATTGTGCAAAACAACACGAATAACACAACAATTGATTCATACATATACCACGTATATACGTTGTTCTTTTTGTTTAATACATGTTCGGCAAATCATCATGCGCTACACGGAGCTTGTTTGGATGATAAATACATATACCATGTATATACGTTGTTTTCTTTGTGTAGCACATTTTCAGGCTATCAAAAGCCGATGACAGTTTTTTTTGAAGAAAGGGAGGATGATGAGGATATCTCAACTACTTATGAGGCTGTTTATGAAACAAGAGCTACACTTCTTAAACAACAGGTGTAATTGTTTCTTAACAAGTTTCTTTGTGTTTTCCGTGAGAATTGGATACTACGTAAAAGCAATACTTTGTGCATTCTCAGGTTTGACAAGTTTAAAGTCTTTGGAACCGAGAGGGAGGCCAGAACCAAAACAATAGAGGAGCACAAGGAGGAGGGTACCCGTATTTGTTGCCTGGTGATGAAGAACAAGAAGGTTAAAGCGGTTGGGAAGGAAAAAGTCAAGCAGCCCATGCGGCTGATCAAGGAGAAAGAAAGCTGTGTGATGGGAGAGCAAAATGGGAGGAAGCTCAAGAACTTAAAGCTCAAGTTTTGGATAAGATTTTCAAGCCCAAATCAGATCTCCCATAACCCCAACCGAAATCAAATTCAGAATCAACTCAGAATCAAATTTGGATTCGGAATTAGCATCAAATTCGGATTCAAAATCAGCAGGACAGTCCGGATTAAAACGGTCATAACTTTCACAAACGGAGTCCGATTCGAGTGTTTTTGGGCTTGTTGGAAAGATAACTTCAAGCCCGATCCAACGGATCCTCCCCCACTTCGAAATTACTTCTGGATCAAAAGATATGATCGAATCAATGTGACGGTTGTAAAATCAGAGTTTCCTTTTTTTGTTTTGGAATGTATCGGAATTAGAGTAGGACTTCAAATCCGAATTAGAATAGGAGTAGGGCCTCTTGGCCAGCCATGAGGAGGAGAAGGGGCACTATATATAGAGGGGTAGAGCCCCATTGTAACATCAGACCACGTTTAATATATTTTCAAAGATTTTGCTTGATTCTCCTGTTGTGCTTATAGCCAAAACAGAGGGAATTGGGCGTTGAGAAAAAGGGGTCGTTCTTGCTTTTCCGTTGGGAATTGAGGGTTCGACGATCTTTGCTTGTGGTCAGCGAGGATCCAATCAAGTGTGTGTTTGGGTGAATTTTTCATAGAGTTGCAAGTTCGTGCATTGGCGCGGGGGATCAGCTGGTGGTTCGTCAGGATGCACAAGTTATCGAGAGGTTCTACGTCGAGAAGATCGGGCACCCCGCATCAACTGCACTTTGCACCAGATTTTACAAATAGTTTCACAAAACATCGGACTTTAGCAAAACCTATTGCTACCATATGCCATATACCTACGCCCCTTACTCGCATGCACGTGTAACTAATACTATTTGTAATACCCTAGAGTCTAAATCGGTTTTAGCCTGCTCCCACTCAGAATAAACCATATACTAACTCCTCTTACACTTTCGTTCTCACTTCACGTAAAATGGTAAACATGTGGTTGGTGGTTTGGACTTAGATGACCTTATATGTTGAAACTAAACTAGTAAAATGATACTAAACACCACACTTTGTCCTTCTTCTTAGACTGAAAACATCAATAACGTGCGACCCACGACCTTACCCTTCTGCTTTGTGATAGACTTTCTCACCTTGTAACTGCTAGCATTGGCTTCATGGCCAACATTGCTACTAGACGGCTGTGAGATGTAGTTCTTCCTTAGAAAAATATCTTGAGCTTCCACAACGTGCATGATGTCAATCAATTCGGCATACTCCTTGTAGCCGTCTTGACAATAGTTGCGTGCGTAATTGCACCACATTCGGGTGAAAGGTAGAGAGAGTCTTCTCAATCTTCTACTCATCCATGATTACCTTATCACATAGTTGAAAACGGTACAAATTCTGTACGAATTCTGGCCATGCTGGGCCAGCTCTTCGAACTCCCGGTTCGTGATGCCAATCATCTACATATTTATGCAAAGAGTTCATAAGATTACTGCTGTGTAATTTGCATAAAATAGTTGTAAAATTCTCATAATGCTCTTCGAACTTTCGGTTCGTGATACCATATTTTTCTATGCATTTTTCATGACTCACTGCTATTTTTAGTGATTAAAAGTAATATAAACAATCATAGATAATCAAAACAACAAATACAATATATAAATTGCATAGAAATAATAATAACAGAGTTTAACATGCTTCAAATGCTCACAACGATTCAAAATTTGAATTCCTGAGGCTCTTTTCTGCTGGAATATGATTTTTGGTGAATTCTGCAATTTTTAGGGGCTAAATTTCAATTTTGAGATATTTTTGAACAATTTTTAAATTTATGAGGGGTTATTCTGCAAGAATTTCTTTCCCAAAATATTTCATCGTAATTTTTAGAAGTTCAAGGGTTTTTTTTGCAAATTTTTGGGATTGTTCTTTTCCTTTCCTTTTTTTTTAATTTTCCCAAAATCTCCTTGGACTAGGCCCATTTGGCCTGCTTTGGCCGTCCCATTTGGCAGGGTCAGAAAAGGGGTGGGGGAGGGTAGGGTTTCCCTGCCCCTTGTGCACCCTGGCGACGGCGCCTCCAGCCGCAGCAGCCTTGGCCGGCGATGGTGCTTGCGGGAGGTGCGGCGGCGGGTGCGGTCGGCGCTCGATGAGTGGCGGCTTCAGCGGCGCGGCTCCAAGCCACGCGAGTCGCAACGCTTCGCGGCGGTTGGTGTTGGCGGCGTCGCGGAGGGTCGGCGGCGCGTGCTTGCGCGAGTTCACGCGGCCGGTGGCGGTTGCAAGCGTGTGGGGCCAACGGCAGGCGTCTTCGGGTGGCGGGGCGGCGTTGCGAGGCGGCCGACGGTGGCACCGGTCTGCGCCGCGGCGTGGCCGACGACGGCTCCGGATGCGATCGCGGCATGGGCGGCGGCTCGGCTCGGTCGGCTTCAAGCGCGTGCGGCGTGCGATGGCGGCACAGCCACATGCCAACGACGCAGCTGTACGGGGCTGCGTCGGCCGGGTTTTCCACTTTTTTACTATTCATGCAATCTACAATGTACAGAGCATTCGTCATCTACTCTTTCATGCAACCCGCCGATTGGCTTGGTTGGCGACTTGAAGTTGCTCGCGATAGATTAGGGTGGATTTGCAATGTACAATCCACGTACAATCGATATCTACTCCTTCATGGAACCTACCGATCGACATTGTGCCGGTGACTTCAAGTCGGCTCATGGTAGATTAGAGCGAATTTGCACTATAGAAAAGAATATAGAAAGCCAAATTTACGGAATTGAAAGTGATCTAGAAAATACGATTCGATCTACAAGCGTCGTACTACGACGGTTACCTTTCGATCCGAGTATAGTAGGCCTAGAGATAGGCGAGTCAATCGTGCTGATAACGTGTTGAGAAACTGTCGCTGACGAGTCCAGTCCGAGCGATCACCTCGTAGACAATTGTAGAATCACATCAAATAATGCAAGAACAAATAGTAGATTGAACAGACAGAGAGACAAATGTGTAAGAGTATTCTTCTTTTTTTTCTTCTTCAAGCGATCAGTCTTTTACAATAATTAGCATCTCCTATTTATAGTCTACAAACTCTACTAGAATTTTAAATAGAGTGCCCACTCGTAAGTCAGCTGCTAGGCTAAACCTATAGTTTCCCAACAGTACTCACATCCACAATGTGTACAAGCAAAACTACGAACGGTGTTGTTTTGGTAACTCACGCGTCTATTTTATCCCATTGCCTTTCTAGCGTGCAGTTTCGGCCTCGAAATCGCTTAAGTTAGCAACAGAATATCACACCATATCTGACATCCGTCCATGCAGCCCTTTGGGTCTTCCTTCGCAGTCCCTACACGAGGCGGATTCTGATACGGACATCACCCGAAAAACTCTTCTCCTAATGTCCCACGTCCACGTGACATGCGGCTCGCGTCGACGCTGTCGACGACGGATCCGCTCCCAGTAGCTGCTTCACGTCGCAGCCGCAGGGCGCTGCTGCGCTGGGACGGACGAGTCAGCAGCCCACCACGTCCGCCCGTGCGGCATAAGCCGTGCCACCGCTTGCTCGGTCCGGCACCGCCGGGCGCTTGGTTTCTCTTGCTCCTCCACGAGTCGCGGCAACCTCGGCACGCGGGGCAGCACATCCTTGGTCAGCACTCACCTCTTGCCAGTCAAGGCGTCAAGCGGCACAGTAGCGAAATAATCTGGCCCCGTTTAAAGTGACAGCTAAACTGGAAAGAAAAGAAACGCAAGAAACTCGAGCTCTCAAGCATCAACTTATTGACTTATTCCGAAATTGCATTCCGAATCCATGCCATGTGCACTGCCACACATGCTCCCCAGACACACGAATAAACCACTGTTACAACCAGGGATAGAAATCCCGACCGGTTACCGGCCTTACCGGTGGGCGGCAGGATTTGAAATCCCGGCCGGTTTTTCCGAAATTTACAAATTCAAATTTTAAATTTCGAATTTCGGTTGATTTTTAAGCAAATTTAAACGATATTCGACCGGGTTTTTCCCGGGAAAACCGGTAACCGGCCACCGGACGGGAATTGCGCCGGGAACGGTTTTTCTATCCATGGTTACAACATCTGACCAAAGTTTTCAGCAAACGAAAGGATTTCCGTGTTGCGTTACGGTAGTCCATGCCCAAATTACTACAGTCTAACCTCCACACCGGCATCAACCAGGTGCTCTTTCACAGATTGAATGGGAACCTGTGACAAAACAAAAGTTTGCACGTCAAACCCAAGAACAGAAGCTAATTTTACTCCATCGAGAATGAATGTCTACACCAAGTTGATACATAGAGTAATAATTCCGACTACAAGCAAAGCATTACCGTTGGGAGAAATCAGCCATTAAATTCAAGATAGATAAGGATTTTAACATACTGTGGATGGGGGATTACTAAGCATCCGTGCCCTTCGTTGATCATATAGAGCAGACTAACAAACAGCTGAACTAATGGATAATCATGAAAACTAATGGGGAAAAATGCCAAAAAGTTGTGGAAAAGAATTAAAACTTTCTCAGCAAAAGGTTGACATAGCACTCCGATAGAAAAATGACAAAGTGGGATAATCATTCATACCTCTTTCCGATGGAAAATGCCAGCAGCAAGGGCAGCAGAAGCATTTGTTTTCTCAAAGACTTCAGAAAAATGTTCCACAGCACCAGCACCACTGCTTGCAATGACAGGGATTGTCACAGCATCTGACACCATTTTGATCAAATCTGTGTCAAATCCGCGGCCCTGGCCTGCAAGACAAAATGACTCAATGCATTCATCATGATTTTATGATATACCCCTATAAGATAAGTAACAAATTCACATGAAAATACGGAGTTTCAAACCAACAGTCAACAACCACCCTGACAACAAATTTAAAACACAAAATACCACAAAATTTAAGAAAACTAAATACTGAGAGTATGATTTATTTCACTCTATATGTACATAGTCAAATTGTAATCCAATGCCAGCAGTACACTTGTGCTTAACTTAGTTACACACCTGTTGATAACTTAATGAAGATATAGTTGACTACTACAATTGTTCACTTCAGATTACATGTGAAGGGGGAATATGGTGAAATAATAATTCTACATTGGAAAAGCATAATGCGTCCTGGAATTAAATCTGTCATTTGTTTGCAATGGCTTACTGAAGTACCTTAAGTGCCCAATCATGAAACCACTAAAACAAATATCCAAAAATGCAGGGTACAACAAGATGCAAAATATGGTAACTAAGCTATAGTGTACTTGCAAAAAACAAACTGTTCAACCCTTGTGAGCATACCATCACAATCAATGCAGTTGAGTAGTATTTCTCCTGCGCCCAATTGTTCCACAGCTTTTGCTAGTTCATATGCTCCCATAGGTCGGCTGTCACGCCCACCACTTACCTGGAACAGAAATAAATCAACACTTATGTTGGGACAAAAGAATAGAGCTTATTACAGTATAGCATGTCAATATGATGTACGCAAAAAAAAACTCTATTAGAAACTAGACATGAGATCTGGCACCCATATGCCTTTTTTACCTAAAAAGATTAGTCCACCAAAGACCACAAATTTTCAACAGTATGGTCTTAGACATTTTGTGTAAGAATTTGCATGCGGGTACCAAAAAAATCTTCCTACGATGATACCCACATGCGTGAATGGCATATTAGGGGAGTTCTAAATTAAAACAGTGAAAGCAGGGAAAAAAGACTTAATTAAAAGTGAAAGCAGGGGGAAAAAAGACTTACTGTGCACTGGTACCATGCATATTCTTCTCCTAATGGTCCTGAAAAAAGTATAAGAGAGTGAGAAAGTTTAAAACACAAATGGTGATCTACAAGAAAGATATGCAGGCATACCTTTACTGGACACCTTTACAGTTTTAAATTGCACCTCATCTGGACTTTTGACATATACTCTTCGAGGATCAATACTCACAACTACAGCCTGATAATGAGAAATATCTACATTACAAGTGATTTACAGGTTATATAAATATTCTACTAGAATACTAATAGATATGTGGTACACCAATGATTAAGGTGAATGCTAGATTGCTAGATAAACAAGACAGACTGTGGATACTGGTAATCATTTTAAGTATCTTAAGCAAGTACCATATATTTTTTGTTTGAAAAAAATTTCTTAGTGTATAAGCAGTCATCAAGTCAATAAATGACGAAATCCAGCAGACTTGTAACAATGCAATATGAACTCCGAAAAATTAGTGACATATGGTTGGCAGAAATGCAGAATGAAAACATGATTGTGATTTTTTGCAATGTGTTTTCCAGGAAAAAGATATAATAGTATAAGGAAAATCTTCCATATCATGAAAATTAACTGCAAATGTAGATACCAGATACGATCTTTTAATAGTATTTGGTAATAAACTAAAAGAAACACAAAAGTGATGTTGTGAAAACAAATAAAAGATAAACCTGATTGCCATATACTCTAGAAATTTGCTCCAAGCTGCTTTTCCCCGTTTTTACCTGATACACACAAATAACTGTGTAATGGGGAAATAGCTGAACTTTGTAGGGAAAATAATATACATACACCAGTCTGTAAATAAGCTTCAGCAGCAAAAACGGCATCACTTCCAATTGAAATCTTGTCAGCACCAGACCTGAAATATTCTGATGCTACTTCCAAGCTTGAATAGTATCTGAGAAGAAATAAATCTACATGATTACTCTTTTCATAAATTTTCTTCCCAGTATTGGCTAACACCAAATACCACCCCACAGAAAGTGGGGGAGAGATTTTTGCGGTTGGAAAGGGGAACATAAGATGATAAGAACATGAAATATGCAGAGTTGCAGACAAAACAAGAAATAAGATAGCAGACTGTTTAACAACCTTCGGAGATCGGAAACCAAAGAAATATCAAAGAAACAAGCCTATTCAGAGAACAAAATCAGGGAGTTTGGTTTGGGCATCATTTTCAATAAAAACTATCACAAGTCAACAAGAAAGTAGATTGCTAAGCAGATAAATGCTGGGATCAACATTGGTCAAGAATGGAACAGGAACTAACCTTCCATTTGCATCTGTGAAGTCTCTTATACCTCCACCAACTGTAAGTGGCACAAAAACTTTTTCAGATGCACAACGTAGTACCTACCAATGGTACAAACATGTCACGCCACCATATAAAGGGAAGTAATGATCAAATTTGAAAGTTATAAAACTTAAACAAACCTCTAGCATTGGCAAATCACCCAATGGAAAGTCACGGAAACCAGTTATATTCAAGAAGCTAACCTAAAGGGGAATTTTATTCATGATATCAGATCATAAGTTCACATAAAGAAAATATAACATTATGTAGAAAAGTACCTCGTCAGCGCCATCTATGTAGTATTGGCTTGCTAAATCCACTGGCTTGCCAAGGTTTCTTACCTATGAGCATGAGATTCATATATATTCAAGTGTTGAAACTAAAAAACTTGTTTCAAACTATTTCTTGATACAAAAGATTCTTGAGAAATTATCTATCCATAAAGTGCCACTAACTAGCCCTAAATGCCAACTTAAGTATAAATTTTTTTCTATTCTTAGGGTCAATGAACAAAGTTTGATACCTCTTTGCTACTACTATGATCTCTTACATCATACTGGTCACCTTTTGTTACCACAAGATCCCCGTTATCATTTGACCGAACATCAAGGCATGCTATCACCTGGAAAATTTAAGGCAATAAGAAGGATGAGAATGGAAACTGCGGTTGACACTGAAACATTTGACAAGACAAAGCTTACTCTCTTTGCAAGTTTTGATGCTTTCCTATGAGGTCGGACCTGCATTGCAAATATAATTACGAATTTTTACGTTGAAAATAAATCAGATGAAAAGGAACAGACAACAATGAACTCACACATAACAACTACCTTTGCCCCTGAAGAGTTAGGACTGAGAAAATTTTTCAAAATAGAAAGCCCAGTAGCTGCACAAAACAAAAGAACATTTGATATGCTTACCAAATTTACGCTTAGCAAATCTAAAAATTATATATAATGGGCCTTGGTGATTCAGGCAAGGCAGGCTATCAGAACTCAATAACTTACAAGATTCAATCAACATTATTAACATACATTGTACATATTTATCTGTGAAATATTCTGTACATTCACTATTAAACTAAATATTTACCTCCGCTCTTTTCTGGATGAAACTGAACTGCCTGAATGTTGCCCATTGAGATAGATGATACGAAGCTCTCACCATAATTGCATAACGACGAAATCCAGTCTCTGTTAGCATCTGACTAAGCATGTAGAAAGAAAGAAACCACTCAAATCTCATAGTCATCGAAGAACAAGCATCTAATAAAGCTACTCCTTACAGGCAGAGCGTGATAGGAGTGAACAAAGTACACATGGTGCCCATCAGCTCCCTGCAGCAGCTGTGTATCTTTGGTGATCTCGAGAGCATTCCAGCCAATGTGAGGCACTATGAGACCCTTGGAAGAGTCAAATCGCCTGACCACGCCGGGTATCACACCAAGGCCGCTTACTGCAACGGCAAATGCTACTATCAACTACTGTTCATTCACAGTTTAGCAAGCAAGTAACAGACGAAGAGGGGAGTATCTAAGGCTTACTGGGGCCGTTCTCCTCGCTGGAGTCGAAGAGCAGCTGCAGGCCTAGGCAGATGCCGAGGAAGGGGCGGTCCCTGCTGATGTACTCGCGGAGCGCGTCGGCCATGCCGGTACGGGTGAGGACGTCCATGGCGGAGCCGAAGGCGCCGACGCCGGGGAATACGAGGCGGTCAGCGGTGAGGATGTCCTCCGGGCTCCGCACGTCGCGGATGCCAAAGCCGAGGTGACAGATGGCGTTGCGCACGCTGCGCACGTTGCCCGCGCCGTAGTCCAGCAGCGTCACCGCTGTGGCGACCGACCGACGATGCAAGTCAAATGCAGCCGTGAAGCCATGGATGAAACGGTTCGAATTCCGGGAGGTAAGGGGTTGGTTCGTGCGGTTGCTTACTGTTTTTTTCGCTCGACGCGCGCACGGAGAGGGAGGCGGGGCTGCGCCGCTGGTTCCCCCGCTTCGGGCGACCGGCGGAACAGGGGACGGCATGGATGGCGGCGCCGGTGGTCATCGCTCCTTGCGGCGGCGGCGGCGGCGGCGGCGGCATTCGCCTTTTGGCAGCGGGGTTTCTCTCCAGTCTCCGCACGTTCTACTCTAGGGAGCCACACAGGCAAAGGCAAATTGCAATCAACTTGAGCCCAAATAAGCCCACGGCTCCAAGTACCCAGTACATTCTAATTCCTTCGTGTCGAGTCGATTATAACAAATAAACGGCCCAGAAGGCCAGATGGTACTGCATTCTATTTCCTTTGCCATCCGTCGGAATGTTGCTTTTATATTTTTTTAAAATAAGTCATTTTTTAACCATTTTACGAAAATAGCCCATGTTTTATTTTATTTTATTTACAAACAATAGTCCTTAGTTGCCGACCACCCGCCGACTAGACTGACTCGCGCGGTGGGCCAGCGATTTGAGGCCTATTGACACCAAGTCACGCTTCCCTCGCACAAAGCACGACTGGCAGGCACGCGTGACCCAGTCGCACTACGCTGTCGCGACTAAGGGCTAATATAGCTTCCAATTCGCACGACAAAAAGACCAAAAGGAGGAGAGGAAGAGGCGGGAGAGTCAGAGAGGGGAGGAGAGCGTCGGCAGTAGAGAAGAAGAGAGGGAGGAGGAGAGGAGATGAGATGAGAGGAGGAGACCCTGTGATGCGGGGCGGGGTTGGCTCGATCTTCACGGCATAGGATTGGAGATAACTGGTCCCGTACAACCTGATGAATGACATCGCCAACTATTGTCTCTACTACGGCAACCTGCAGCACTCGATTCACCCAACCACACACTTTGATCCTTTGTCTACTCACTCACATATATTAAACGTGTTCTAGCAATCACTAAGGCAACCGCAAGAACGACGGAGACAAGAACTCTTAGATAATTCCCAATTCTAAGGGGGCGAAATTTTATCTCACACAAACCCTAGAACAAAGAAGTGTTTATTTCTAAAAATTCAACTCTAATTTACATGGGAGGGTGTACCCCTCCTTATATAGCCCTTTTAAGCTTATTATAGCACTGTGCTCTGATGAGACCGATTGCTCTGATGTCAATTGCTCGATGTTTGCCCTAAATGTTGTGCGCTCTTTGTGTAGCAAGCAAGCTAGTTGGTAGCACGCTTTTTGACAACGATCAAATTTGGATTGATTTCCTCTCGGTCAGATCGGTGTTTTCTAAATAGGTCAAACTGGCTTCTGTTCTTCGTGTTGTTTCCTTTGTTCTTGAAGTTGTAGTAGCCTATTTTTCTCTACCTCCAAAGCTTCTTCATGAAACTTTATAACAAGTAAAGTAGATGCATTATGTAGCAATCTATTCTTATAAAAATCGACGTATAGCTTACTGAGGAAAAGATTCACCTCTTGATTATTTTGTTTTGTTCTAGCTCTTGTGATTGGCCCAGTTGGTGTTGGAATAATATTTGAGAAAGGGGACAATGTGTGTGTTCTAGGGATATCCACATGGTAGGTTGTTTGTAACTAGATTTATATAACTCAAGTCAAGTTGTAAAGTTCAACTTTACAACTCATTACTTTATGTCTAAGAAAGATGATGACCTAAGCGATGACATCACATACTTCTTGGCTAAGTATGCTGACATAGATGATGACATCATCTAGTTTGCTGACATGTGCAATGATATCATTATACTTCTTGGCTAAGTATACTGACACGTGCGATGACCTCATTAAGATGTTGACATATGATGATATTATATATTTATTAACATAAGCGATGACATCCGCTGATGTCATATTGATGTGGAGTTGTTTATCTTATCTCCATGTGGCGGTTGGAGCTACATGTACCAGAGAGTGCACACAATTTTAATATAACAATTTAAGACAGAGATGATGTACATGTTCTAGGTGTGTCCTCATTACCCTGCCCTCGGCTCAGCATGCCTCCCTGTACTTGTCTTTTTTTGCGGTGAGTTCTTCATGCTCATGTAATTTGTTGTTCACTTCGATAGAACACATGTTATGTTAGCAACAATAGAACTGCAATATTAGGTTAGGGTTAATGTCATGTATACTGTTATAATGTAGTATATTTATTTATTTATTATAGTGTAAAAACGTTAAAGTACCTTCATTAGTAGATCGATTATTGAAATATCTAGGTTGAAATATCTAGACTGCTTAGGTTTTGATCGGTAAGACCTAGGTATGCCGGTTTTAAATTATTAATATCTTTTAAATTTAATAGTGTTTATGGTATAGGCATAACAGGTTAGGGTGGTGTTGCCGCTTGACTGAGACTTTTGGACAACAGGTCAGGGGGTGGTGCCACTTGACCGTACAGACTTTTGGACCACGGACTATACGGTGCAGCCGGCTACCTATCACCATCCGAATGGCGTCGAATACAGGTGTCAAAGTTTCTCATTAAACCTTAGGGGTCTAACTAGGAACTATTCCCTCCATGAGCGTCAGATAGAGAAATCATTGCTTTGCTTCATAATTCAGATCTTGTGAGCCCATACTGCACTGGAGTAGGAGGTTTTGCATGATAGCTTCAGATGTGGCGCTCTTATCTCTCTTCAAGATTGAAGATGCTCTAAGCATATCATAACAAAACAGCCTATACTGCAAAACAATTGAACGAAACAGATAATAGTTCAAAGTTCAACCAGACATATTGGTCACTCTTTTGGCATACTAACTGCCATCGGTTTATCCAATGTCTTAAAGACAGTACTCTTACCAAACTTGATCATAAGTGAATACAGCAAGAAAACGTGATGAAAGAAACTCAAGCTACTGCAAACTCTGGAATATTAAAGAATATTGTATAGCCGTGCATAATTGTAACCTGCCTAGATTAGCCCCTCTAATTGAGGATCTTGTAAACTTCCTAATCTGGACTCTTGCTTGACTATATATGTAAAGCCTCCCCGGCCTATTGGCCGTGCGGTGATTGCTCCACATCTATCCTTCCTACATTGTATCAAATCTCCTGGCTGCTTCCGCTGCCTAATCCCCCCAAACCAGCACCTCCTCTGCGCATCTCCTCACCCGGCGCCGCCGCCACCGCCTCCCGCCGGGAGCCCCCAATTCCCCACGGCCCCGCCGCCGCCACCACCTCCCGCCGCGAGCTCCCAACTCCCAACTCCCCATCCCCAAACTCCTCGGCCTGCGCCTGCGTCCGGCGGCCATGTCTACCACAGGCGCCCCCTCCGGCTCCAGCACCGCGACACCCTCGCGCCCGCTGTGTCCCCAGCCATCGTCAACTCCTACTCCACCGTCGCCGTCCAGACGCATGTCCCCGTCCTCCTCGACCTCAAAATCACGAACTACCACAAGTGGTCCTCCTTCTTCAAGACCATGTGTGGCAAGTTTGGGATCCTCTCCCACATCGACGGCTCGGCTCCAACAACTCCCGCCGACCCCCTATGGATCCAAGTGGACTACTCCGTCTTGAGCTGGCTCTACGGCTCTATCGCCGACGACATTCTCGATGTCACAATGGAGCTCGACCAGACGGCTCGTCACCTCTGGGTCGCCATCGAGACCTTGTTTTGCGACAACAAGGAACCTCGTGCCATCTTCCTCAGCAACCAATTCCATTCACTGGTTCAAGGAGATCTCTTCGTCTCGGAATACACCCAGCGCCTCAAAACGCTGGCTGATTCCCTGCGCGACGTCGGCCACGCCGTCTCCGAACTGCAGCTCGTCCTCAACATGCTTCGCGGCCTCAATCCCCGCTTCTCCAACACCGCTGACTACATCGCCAATGCCACCCCGTTCCCTTCCTTCGCCAAGGCACGCTCCATGCTCGCTCTCAAGTCGAGGTGGCCAATGAAGTCAAGGTCGCCTCTGACACCGCCCTCATCACGTCCGCGTCCTCTTCTCCTTGCGGCCGAGCGAGTGCTGTGCGTCAGCCCGAAGCACACCATCGGTTTCGGCACAAACCGGCGATGACTGTGACTTCAAACGCGGCGGTAAGAATCGCCAAAACAAGTCGAACGGCGGCTCGTACACATCGTCGCGCGCTCCACCCGCGGCGACCCCACAGCCCGCCGGCCCATGGATTTGCTACAATCCTTGGGCGGCCGCCCCTGGCGCGGCCATTTAGCGTTCACCGTCTCCAGGTTCGGGCATCCTCGGCTCCTTCCCGCAGGCCCACACCGTCTTCGCGCCATCACACGTGTCTCCTCCACCTACATCGACTTGGGATCAGCAGAGTCTCATCGCCGCCATGAACCATCTTGTCGTCCAGGGAAACGACACCTGGGTGATGGATAGCGGCGCCACCTCCCACATGGCATCGAACGACGGTATAATTCTCTCCCCAAACCTCCCTCTCATTCGGTCGTCACTGTTGGTAACTGCTCTCACATCCCTGTCACCTCCCGTGGTCACTTGTCCCTCCACACACCTTCTAAATTCGTGCTTAACGATGTCCTAGTCGTTCCCTCTCTAATCTGTAACCTTCTTTCTGTTCGACAGTTTACTCGTGATAATAACTGTTCTATAGAATTTGACGCGTTCGGTTTTTCTGTCAAGGACCCACGGACCTGGCGAGTCACCCTTCGCTACAATAGTGCAGGCGATCTCTACACCCTGCCAGCCGCCGCCCCCACTAATGCCAGCGCCCACCTCGCCACCTCGTCTTCGCTTTGGCACCAACATCTCGGTCACCCGACCATGTCGTCCTTGATACTCTTAATAAAAACTTGCTCATTTCTTGTAATAAAGTAGATCACTCCTTATGCCACTCATGTCAACTCGGCAAACATGTGTGTCTACCCTTTACCAGTTCCACGTCGCATACCTCTACTCCTTTTGAGCTTGTTCATTGTGATGTGTGGACATCACCGGTTGCTAGCATATCCGGCAATCTTTATTATTTGGTGATTCTCTATGATTTCTCTCATTTTTGTTGAACTTTTCCCCTCAAAAAGAAGTCGGACGTTCACCAACACATTGTTGATTTTGCCACCTTTGCTAGTACACAGTTTGGCACCCCTCTAAAATCCATTCAGGCGGACAACAGTGCCGAGTTCGTAAACCACACATCCACCACCTTTTTCACTTCCCACGGCATCGTCCTGGGCCTCTCTTGTCCGTACACCTCGTCGCAAAATGGCAAGGCCAAGCGAGCCATCCACACTCTAAACAATGGAGTCCGCACACTCTTGTTCCATGCTCACATGCCGCCCAAGTATTGGGCCGAGGCGCTTGCCACAGCCACAACACTATCTCCTGAACCGACGCCTGTCCTCGTTCGTCCATAACTCCATCCCCTACAAGCTGCTCCATCGCTCCCCGCCCCAGTATAGTCACCTCCGTGTCTTCGGCTGTCTTTGTTATCCCAACATGTCCGCCACTGCTCCCAACAAACTTGCTCCACGCTCCGCGGCCTGTGTCTTTCTCGGCTATCCTTCCTCTCACAAAGGATATCGTTGTCTCAACCTCGCCATGAAACATGTCGTCATCTCCCGCCATGTTATCTTTGATGAGAGCACCTTTCCGTTTCGCCCGTAGTGACCAACCTCATTCTGTTTCACCCCGTCATGACCTGGATTTTCTCGATGACCCTGCCATACCGGTGCCTAGCACTGCTGCACTGGCACCCCCGTAGGTTCCTGGTGCGCTAGCTCCACCCCCCCGGTGTCGAGCGATCGCCCTCCTCGTCGGCTCCGTCGCCCGACGACGTTGAGCACGGCCTGCCCGCGCCGGCCCAGGCTGTGCTACCCAACAGCACGCCTTCCCCAGCTACACACCGCCCGCTCGAGCCCCTAGTCTACTCCAGCGCCCCGCGCAGCATCGACCTCTGCGACCCTCGGCGGTGCGTCTCGCCGAGCTGAGCCCGGTCCCGCCGCCGGTGCGGTATCTTAAACAGCTCCACCAAGAGCCCCGTCGGCCGCTGGCGGGCTGTCGCCGAGGCCCTCCGTCGGGCCTTATCCGATGGTCACGCGAGCTCGCGCTGGTATCGTGAAACCGGTCGATCGCCTGACGCTCTCCGCCGTTCACTCCTCGGTTTCTGCCATACCGGCGAACTATCGCAGCGCCCTCGCCTATCCAAATTGGTGCGCCGCGATGGCTAAGGAGTATAAGGCCCTGCTCGACAACGACACTTGGCGCCTCGTACAGTGTCCCTCGAGCGCTAACGTCGTCACCGGCGAGTGGATCTTCAAGCACAAGTACCACTCCGACGGCAGTCTTGCGCACTACAAAGCTTGCTGGGTCGTTCGTGGGTACTCACAGCAGCAAGGCATCGACTACGATGAGACGTTAGCCCGGTGGTCAAACCGGCTACCATTCGGACTGTTCTCTCCATTGCTGCGCCTCGCTCCTGGCCCATACATCAGCTCGACGTCAAGAATGCCTTCTTGCATGGCACTCTTGATGAGACCGTCTACTGACAGCAGCCTTCTGGCTTCGTCGACCATGCTCACTCTGACCATGTGTGTCTTTTACAGAAGTCTCTCTATGGTCTGAAGCAGGCTCCCCGAGCATGGTACCAGCGATTCACCACGTACATTCATTGACTTGGCTTCGTCGCCTCTACATCCGACACGTCTCTCTTCGTTCTTCGAGACGACGCCCACCGCTTACTTGCTACTCTACGTCGATGACATCGTGCTCACTGCCTCCTCGAGCGACTTGCTTCGGCGCCTCATCGACATGCTTCACTTGGAGTTCGCGATGACAGACCTTGGTGATCTTCACCTCTTCCTCGGCATCTCCGTCACACGCTCCTCCGACGGGCTCTTCCTCTCCCAGTGCTAGTATGCCTCCGACCTCCTGCGCCGTGCCAGCATGGCTGAGTGCCACCCCACCGCGACACCCGTGGACACTCATGCCAAGCTCTCTGGCCATGATGGCGCACGGTGGCTGACCTGTCAGAGTATCGCAGCCTTGCGGGCGCTCTCTAGTGGCGACGCCACCCGCCCGACACGGTGTATCTGTTCGTGGTCGTCTTTATGTATGATCCGCGTGAGCCCCATCTCGCGTTGATCAAGCGCATACTGAGATACGTCAAGGGCACCATCGACTCCGGCCTCCACCTCGGTGTCTCCCGGTGACATCCCTCACCGCCTACTCCAACGCTGACTGGGCAGGCTGCCCTGACTCCCGACGTTCCACCTCTGGTTACTGCGTCTACCTCGGTGACAACCTCGTCTCCTGGTCGTCCAAGAGACAAACCACAGTGTCACGCTCGAGCGCAGAGGCCGAGTATCGTGCCGTTGCCCACTCCGTCGCCGAGTGCTGCTGGCTGCGGCAACTCTTGCAGGAGCTTCACGTTCCTGTTGCTTCGGCAACAGTTGTCTACTGTGACAATGTCAACGCTATCTACATGTCAACCAATCCAGTTCAACATCGCCGCACGAAGCACATTGAGATTGACATCCACTTTGTCCGCGAAAAGGTGTCTCTTGGAGAGGTTCGAGTGATCCATGTGCCCTCCTCTCACCAGTTCGCGGACATAATGACTAAAGGCCTGCCGGCATAGCTTTTTCAGGAGTTTCGGTCCAGTCTTTGCGTCCGGAATCCTCCCGCTGCGACTGCGGACGGGTATTAAAGAATATTGTATAGCCATGCATAATTGTAACCTGCCTAGATTAGCCCCTCTAATTGAGGATCCTGTAAACTTCCTAATCTGGGCTCTTGCTTGACTATATGTAAAGCCTCCCCGGCCTATTGGCCGTGCAGTGATTGCTCCACATCTATCCTTCCTACATGGAAGACAGCCGACAAAATGCATTTGGAAGAGCACTTTGGCTGTGGCCTAGAATTTATGGAGAGATCTTTCTACATGCAATGATGCAAACCAGATTGGCAGTCAGTGTTGCTACAAAACTTCTATACCAGACATCGTTATGAAAATGCAATAAACCTGAGTATTTACAAAATACGGCACTCTAAAACTAGGCTGTCTGTGCAATCAACGATTTTGGTAAACACTAGCAGAGATCCTCCTTTTCCAATTACAATACATGAGCATGCATCTCGAACGGGCTAACTCTCGTAAGATTACGTTATGCATCCCCACCTCGCAGAAGTAGCTCCTGTGGCGTCGTCATATGTGCATCGCTTCACATTTTGTCAGTAAAAGGTTCTGAAACTTAAAGATGATGCAGTATCAAATTCCCAATTTCTCATCTGGAGTCTCTTTTCAGAGATGGAGCTGTAGGCCCCGGTGGGCGAGCCAAAGCTGTAGGCCCCGGCGGGCGAGCCAAATCTAAGTTTTGCATCTCACTTGCAAGCAGCGCCCTTCTTTCTTTCAAAAAGTTGAGCCGGCCTGTCAGCTTAGCTAATGCAGATGGTGGTGCAGCCCCAGATTCCTGAAACAATAACGGCCACATATAGTTGCATAACTTCAGTCCAATGAAGTGTCAGTAACGACTTCATTCCAATAAAGTGGCAGTAGCAATGACAACTTATCTTAAAGAAAGGCAAAGAAAACAGGGTTTATGGTGACCAAAAAGAGCATAATCTATGTCCGTTAAGGCATACATTGAGATTACCTCTGTTTTAGTACTTGAATAGGCATTAGATCCTTGAAGCCTGCTTATTAGTGGGCTATTTGAGTATTGTCTCTGTGCAAAGTTCCATTTCGATGTAAGTGATCCTTCTTGGCTATCCTTCATAATCTCACCCTTAGAAGATAACATTGTTTGAGCCCTTTGGCTGATGCTGCTTGGCTGCTCATTAGATGTGACACCTAGGCAAAACCAAAGATTTTGAACTACTAAGATCGTTGTTATCAACTATTGCTTCTTTGGATACTGTTATTCTAATGAATATCAAGAAGTATATTTTTATCAATATTACAACCTGTACTCGTATTGTGTTGATAGTTAGTACTCAGTTGCAGCTTCTGGTGAGCTGGCTTGTCTGTTGAAGGTGAATGCTGTGTGGTTTGCTTCCTTGATTGCTCAATATCTGCCTGAAATGAGCCATTTTTTTTATCGAATAATGGAACTGAGAAAAGGAAGAACTTAAAGCACGCCTAGAACTACTTGAGTTCTCATCGTTAACTTCATTGAGCTGGATCCTTGCTACTTAATCTATTAGTATTTTTCTTTGGTTGTCTACAGCATTGAACTATGTGAGATAATTGTGTACTTGTTACTGCACACCCAAACACATTGGGTCCTTATACAGTTTCATCAGCATTATGAATATTGTGTGTATGTATTCAGAGGCCTAATAAGCAATATATATAGGGTGTACAAAGGGTGTATGTCATATATAGTTAAGGCAATACAAAAAATAGATAGAGAAATACAAAAAGATTCATATCTCTAACACCCCCCTCAAATGCAAGATGTATGCAATAACATTGAATTTGGAAATGGTTGACACTAAATTAGGAAAAATCCAAAGCCTGAGTTTTAATAATATCGTCGTAGCATGCAGCTCTTGAAAAATATGTCCACAAAAGATCTCTCATCTGGGGTCGTGCGATAGCGCGTAAAGCACAAGGTGCAGAGATGAGACAGTGTAGGCAAGCGGGGGCAAAGTCAACTGCGGCAACACGACGGAGAAGATGATGATGTTAGAGATATGTATAGCGTGCTATTCTCCATTGTTACGAGGGGTTATTTGCATATTCACCTCCTGTACTTTGTATATATATACTGACCCTTTGGCCTCCTGGAAATACAAGTTGCTATTCCTAACATGGTATCAGAGCCAATTAGGTTTACCTCTCCCGGACGCGCAACTCGTCCTCCCCTGCCCTAGCCGCCGTCGCCGGCTTCCCTCGCTTCCCTCCCCCCTTCCGCTGTCGGCCTCGTCCTCCGCTGGCGCTCGGCCTCGTCCTCCGTTGCCGCCAGGGGCCGCCACCGGGGGCTATCTTCATCGTCGCTGGGGGATGCCGTCCGCTGCCAAGGGGTCGCCGCCGCGACTTGTCGCCACTCATTCTTCTTCTGCTGCCGAGGTCGCCGTCCTCGCCGAGGGCTCGCCACGCCGGAGGGCGTTGCGAGCCAAAACTTCGTCCGGGCGCCGTCGAACGGGGGACATCGCCGGAGCCGAAGGCTTCGTCCGCCGGGTTTCGTCCACCGGCCGCCGCCGCCAGGGGGAACTAGGGTTCCCCCGTGTGGGGCGCTCGGCCTCGACCGAATCGTTGATTCAGTCGAGCGCCCGTTTTAAGCCGGGCCGTGTGGGCCATTAGGCCTCGACCGAATCGTCGGTCGAGTGGCCTTTTTAAGCCGGCCCATTAAAAAAAACGTCATTCTAACCGCCGCGCCGTCCAGCGCCGCCTGTTAGACTTCGTTGTCTTGGTCGCCACGCCGTCCAGTGCCGCCTACCAATGGGCACCGTTTCCCTCCCTCACTGCCCGGTGATCTTCGATGGTGTTAATTACACCGACTTCGTATCTCACATGCGCATCCACATGCGTGGTCTTCGTCTCTGGGGAGTCCTCTCTGGCGATGTCACATGTCCGCCTTGCACTACTCCTCCGACGGAGCCTACGCCTGTCACACTGCCCCCGACAGCCAACAAGGATGCTGCTGAGGCCGCTCGCCTTGCTGATGATGCAGCTGCATCTGCATCTGCCTACCAAGAGGCTATGGATTTCTACACGGATCGACTGACCGCCTACACTCAGTGGTACGACGACGACGCTCGGGCGGCTGCTTGTTTTCATCGCCAGTGTCCAACCTCAGCTCTCTTCTGAGGTTGTGGGACTCCCTTCGGCTTTCCAGATGTTGACTCACCTTTGTTAGCGCTACGAGCCCTTTGGTGATGCCCTCTACCTGTCCGTGGTCCGCCAGGAGCACTCTTGACAGGTGATGCAAGCTGTTGGCGCTTTTGGCGCCGAGCTCTGCTTTATGCGGTGTCACCGGACTCTCTTCGCCTTCTTGGTGCCGCGCTCTGTCCGTCTTTGCTGGTATGCGTCTTGACTTGGAGTTTCAGCGTGTCTACGATTTCCTTATTCGCCTTCGTCCTGAGTTCGAACAGAGGCGTGCCCAACTCCTTGCACGCCACCATCGTGTCACTCTCCTGGAGGCTCTTACCGAGATACGTGCAAAGGAGACTCGTCTGAGTCGTGCTGGTCTGATGCCACTCCCCTCCGTGCTCGCTGCTCGACCACCTGCTACACCGACTGCTCCACGCTTCAGCAAACTGCCTCATCCAGCGGCTTCCACAGGTGGTGGTGGCCGTCCTCACTGCTCCTACTGCGACAAGGTCGGACACATTGAGTCCCAGTGCTATAAGAAACAACGGCATCTTTCACGCCGTTTTTCTACTAGCATTGGCACTGTTACTTCTACATCGACGTCTGCATCGACTCCTTCAGCAGTTTCTCTCACTGAGCAGGAGATAGCCAGACTTCGACGCCTGCTTGCCGCTTCGTGTTCTCCTCGGCAGTTCCGCGAGTTACGCTCTCGATTCTTGAACACTGCGAAACTACCTCTTACACAGTCAGGTACCTCCCCGTGGATTCTTGATTCTGGAGCATCCTTTCACATGACTCTGATTCATCCACTTTGTCTTTCATTACACCTCTCGATTCTCCTGTTAGTGTTCTTACTGCTGATGGCACCTCTCTTTCTGTCTCTGGTCGAGTACCTCTTAGCAACTCATCTTTTCATGTTCCTTTTGTTGCTCATGTTCCTCGCCTTACCATTCAGCTTCTTTCTGCTGGGCAGATTACTGACCTTGGTTGTCGGGTCATTCTCGACTCCGACTCTTGTTGTGTTCAGAACCGTCACACGGGAGTTCTGGTTGGTTCTGGCTCTCGGCGCCTTGACTCACAACGTCTCTGGGAGCTCTACTGGCTTCACCTTCCATCCGCTGCCACCGTCGCCGCCAGTCTCTCCGCTTCTGCTACTCCATCTACCAGCTCTTTCCAACAGTGGTATCATCGTCTTGGTCATCTGTGTGGATCTCGTCTATCGTCTTTAGTTCGTCGTGGCCTTCTGGGGTCTGTCTCAGGAGACGTGTCTTGAAATTGTCAGGGTTGTAAGTTAGGTAAACAGATTCAGCTTCCTTATCCTCATAGTGAGTCAGTGTCTCAACGTCCTTTTGATCTTGTTCATTCAGATGTTCGGGGTCCGGCTCCCTTCGTTTCGAAAGGGGGTCATCGATATTATATCCTATTTATAGATGATTTCTCTCGCCACACTTGGATATATTTCATGTCTTCTCGTAGTGAGGTCTTGTCTATCTATAAATAATTTGCCACTGTGGTTCGAACACAGTTCTCCACTCCTATTCGTGTCTTTCGTGCTGACTCTGCTGGCGAGTATCTCTCTCGTTACCTGCGCAGTTGAAGGATCTAAACCCACCATTATGAGTTAATGGAGTGTTTTGGTGATTAATGACAAATCTATTTGTGAGACTAACATTTTATTGTAATATCTAGTGTGTAGTCTCATTTGGATATAAATGTGAAATTCAACGAGGTATTCATTCGACTTATACTCTTATATATTGTTGCATTCCTCGGATCCAAAATATAGGTTGACTCTACCATAAGTATAACTTGAATATGTGCATATGTTCCCATTACACATTTGTGTATGCACACATTTAGGGAGAGCCCACTCTATATTTTGTGGTTTCATTAGTATTGATCCATATTCCGTTTTTCACATATATTTGAGATCTTTACTTTGAAATATATCCTTTTGAGTATACAAAACTTGTGTAGTTCTTGTACTCATGTTGTGAGTATATAAAACTTGTGTAGTTCTTGTATACTCATGTTGAAGTATATATAACTTGTGTAGTTCATATATACTCATGTTGTGTTACATTAAATTATCTACATTCAATTTATGTGCAATTGAAGTGGTTATCATCAATTACCAATGAGCGAAAGATTGAAGTATCTTGTCCTACCATTATAAGTTAATGGTATGGTGTGGTAATTAATGATAATCATATTGTGGAACTAACATTTTTCCATAAGTTAGATAAATAGGTTATGTTCCAGGGTGATGAAGACTTGTGGTGATCATGAGTTGATCATCAAGTCAAGATTCAAGAAAAGGATGCATCATGTGTTGATGCGTGTGAAGAGCTTGAAGAAAAAGGAAATCATCGTGTGCTGATGATGTTCAAGAAGAGGAGATGATCATGAGTTGATCATCTAGACAAGAGAAGACCCATCACGGGTTGATGGAGGTCAAGTGAAAGAATGCATTATGTGTTGATGCATGTCAAGACTCGGGATGAAGAAATCATCATGTGTTGATGATGTTCAAGACAAGATCCCGAAGTGAAGGAGATCATCATATGTTGATGATTATCAAGTCAATGACCCGGACTTGAAGTGATGATGTGCGTCATCAAGCTTCAAGAAGATGCAAGACAAATGTATGACTAGCTAGGGCTAAGGATGTGTTCCTAGTCTTTTACCGATCTTGGTGTTTGGTTGGAAGACCGCGTTGTTAGTATAGGTTGCCGTCATATTAAGAGGGGTCTTGACTAGTAGCATGAGTTAGTCATGTGTTGATAGCTCATTATGTTTGCTCTAGCTCATCTATGCATGGAGCTATTATTTGCGAATGTGTTTTGCAAATAGTTGATGCTCGTACATTTAATCCTTGTAGCATGTGACTATAATTTGCAAATGTGTTTTGCAAATGGTTGAAGTCCATGCACCTTAGCTTTGTGGCATGATGCTATTACTTGCGAATGTGTTTTGCAAATAGTTGATGCTCATGTTTGATTTCTTGTAGCATGTGACTTAAGTTTGCAAATGTGTTTTGCAAATGGTACATGTAAGTCCATATACCTTATTCCTTGTGGTGTGTATTCTAAAAGTTGGTAAATGTGTTTTGTAACTTGTTGAGAATATCACCTATATCCCTTGTTGGAATTGCACTTAAATGGGCAAATGTGTTTTAACATTTGAGCGAAGTCAAAGTGAAAAGCTTATGTGGTCTGGTGGTCAGACCGTCGGTGTGGACCGGTCTGACCGGTGCTAAATCGGTTCGGGCGGTCGGACCGGTGGCCTTTTGAGCTGAATTTCTGTGTGGTAGTACCGCCATTGAGAATACGGTACTACCGGAAAGCGGAAGTACCGGAGTATTTCGCGGTACGTTTTTTTCCAGAGAAGCACCATTCTGGATGCCACAGATTTTCCTTGGGTGGTCTGACAGCCCACCCTTGGTGGTCTGACCCGTAAGCGGCGGTCCGACCGGTCGGCAGTTGGCGGTCCGACCGGCAGAGA
Source organism: Hsuehochloa calcarea (assembly GCA_036346395.1). NCBI lineage: Eukaryota > Viridiplantae > Streptophyta > Magnoliopsida > Poales > Poaceae > Hsuehochloa > Hsuehochloa calcarea. Next base: position 39,828,366 of record CM070597.1, read on the forward strand.
TTTATAGCCGTTGGCGCATGGGCGGTCCGACCGGCCATTAGTTGGCGGTCAGACCGGCCCCTCTCTTATTCAAGCGAATCTTTCCTCCAACGGCTAGTTTTTGTGTGTAGGGTATAAATACCCACCTTGACTGGTTGAAGGTTGTTGTTGCTGTTATTGCAAAGTGTGATAGTGCTGTGAGACATTCTTTTGAGCAAAAGAGCAAACCCTCTCATCTCTTTTGTGCATGTGTTGCACTTAGTGAGATTAGAGAGCAAACCCTAAGTGCATGTGTTGTCTTAGGTAGTGGATTGTGTATCCACTTGAGCTTAAACACTTGATTAGTTCAAGTGAGAGTTAAGATTTGTTACTCTTGGTGTTTGCCGACACCTAGACGGCGTGGAGCCGTCGTGACCGGTGATCTTCTCAAGAAGCTTGTGAGAAGGCCCGGCATGGTTGTGAGTGGTTTGGTGCTCACCATCTCCGGAGTGGAGGAAGAGCAACCCCGAGTGGAGCGAGGTGTTGGTTCGTCTTAGAACCGGTCCAAGTGGTTGGACTTACCTCGGAGGTGTTGGCTTAATTTGTGGAGCTGGTCCAATTTGTTTGGGCTTACCTCAACGTGGATTAAAGGAGACTGGCAAGTCTCCGAACACCACGGTAAAACATCATTGTGTCATCTTGGTTTGTGTTCGTGCTTACTTTGAGCAATTTACATTACTTACTTTAATTGCTTATATATCTTTGTATGATTGCTCTCATTGAATTGTATTCATATTGTTGGTGCACTTAGTGGAGCCTAGTTGATTTATGTTTTAATTGTGCAAAACTAAATTGTTATTAGCTTCCATATTATAAATTGGTTTTAGCCAAAGAGATTTTAAAAACCTCCTATTCACCCCCCTCTAGTCGGCCTCCTCGATCTTACAGCAGTTTCCTTGCTGAGCAGGGCACTCTCGCTCAGTTCTCTTGTCCTGGTGCTCATTCTCAGAACGGTGTCGCTGATCGCAAGCATCGTCACCTCCTTGAGACGGCTCGTGCACGCATGATTGCCGCCTCTATTCCACCTCACTTTTGGGCCGAGGCTGTTTCCACTGCCACCTATCTCGTTAACATCCAGCCCTCTTCTGCTCTTTAGAGTGAGATCTCTGTTGAGCGTCTCTGTGGTCTTCTTCCTGACTACTCTGTCCATCGTCTATTTGGCTGTGTTTGCTACATTCTCCTCACTCCTCGAGAGCGCACCAAACTGACTGCTTAGTCTATTTAGTGTGTCTTTCTGGGATACAGTGCCGAGCACAAGGGCTATCGGTGCTGGGACCCTGCTGGTCGACGGATGCGGATTTCTCGGGAAGTGACTTTCGACGAGCCTCGTCCCTTCTACCCACGTCCTACCTCTCATTCGGTTTCCTCTGTGAAGTCTCTGTCTTTTTTGACCTTTCCAGATACACCCATATCTATCTTGCCCCCGTCCACCCGTCCCGCTGAGTCTCCACATATTCCTCCTGTGGCCTCTTCGTCATTGTCACCACCTGGTTTGTCTCCTGCGGCTCCTCAGGCTCCTCCCACTATAGTACATTTTACCCCTCTCTTCTACACCTGTCGACCTCGTATTGAGGCTCTTCCAGATGGGCCATCTTCTCCTGATGGGTCATCTTCTCACTACGCTCTTCACGATCACCAGTCGATTCGGCCTCCTGCCCGTTTTGGTTTTGCTGGTGCAGCTACTCATGAGCATGTCTCCTACCGGGATGTTGTTACTCATCCTGAGTGGCAGCATGCCATGGCCGAGGAGATTGCTGCCCTCGAGCGTACTGGTACTTGGGATCTTGTTCCTTTTCTATCTCACTCTCATCCCATCACGTGTAAGTGGGTCTATAAGATTAAGACTCGCTCTGATGGCTCCCTTGAGCGCTATAAGGTGCGTCTTGTTGCTCGTGGTTTCCAGTAAGAGCATGGTCGTGACTACAACGAGACTTTTGCTCCTGTGGCCCAGATGACCACTGTCCGCACTCTTCTTTCTATGGCGTCTGTTCGCCACTGGTCTGCTTCTCAGCTTGATGTCAAGAATGCCTTTCTTAATGGCGAGTTGCGTGAGGAGGTCTACATGCATCTGTCACCTGGGCATTCTATTCCAGAGGGCATGGTCTATCACCTTCGTCGCTCTCTTTATGGTCTTAAACAAGCCCCTCGTGCTTGGTTTGAGTGCTTTTCCTCTGTGGTCACTGCCGCTGGTTTTTCAGCTAGTGATCATATCCTGCGCTCTTTGTCCACACTTCGTCTCGTGGTCGGACTCTTCTTCTTCTTTATGTTGATGATATGATCATTACCGGAGATGATTCTGAATACATTGCCTTTGTCAAGGCTCGTCTTAGTGAGCAGTTTCTTATGTCGGATCTTGGTCCTCTTCGTTACTTTCTTGGGATTGAGGTTACTTCCACTCCAGATGGTTTCTTTACGTCCCAAGAGAAGTATATTCAGGATCTTCTTGATTGCGCCTCTCTCACTGATCAGCGTACAGTTGAGACTCCTATGGAGTTCAATATTCATCTCCGACCCTCTGATGGCGAGCCTCTTTCTGATCCGACTCGCTATCGTCATCTTATTGGGAGTCTTGTCTATCTTGATGTTACTTGTCCGGATATCACTTATCCAGTCCACATTCTGAGTCAATTCGTCTCTGCTCCCACTCAGGTCCACTACAGCCACCTTTGAGTTCCGCGATACCTTCGTGGAACTATCTCTCGTCGTCTCTTCTTTCCACGCTCCAGCTCGTTACAGCTTTAGGCTTATTCGGATGCTACTTGGGCCAGCGATCCCTCTGATCGCTGGTCTATCTCTGCTTACTGTGTTTTTCTTGGTGGTTCTCTCATTACCTGGAAGACGAAGAAACAGACTGCAGTGTCCTGTTCGAGTGCAGAGGCTGAGTTGCGAGCTATGGCTCTCTTGACAGCAGAGATTACTTGGCTACGGTGGTTACTTGAGAATTTTGGTGTTTCTGTCACCACACCGACTCCTCTCTTGTCAGATAGTACAGGTGCTATCAGTATTGCCCGTGACCCTGTGAAGCATGAGCTCACCAAGCATATTGGTGTTGATGCTTCCTTCATGAGATTTTGTGTGCATGATCAGGTGATTACTCTTTAGTATGTGCCTTCCGAACTTCAGATAGAAGATTTCTTCACGAAGGCCCAGACTCGAGCACAACACGACTTCTACCTCTCCAAACTCAGTGTTGTTGATCCACCATGAGTTTGAGGGGGGGTGTTAGAGATATGTATAGTGTGTTATTCCCCATTGTTATGAAGGGTTATTTGCATATTCACCTCCTGTACTTTGTATATATATATTGGCCCTTTGGCCTCCTGGAAATACAAGTTGCTATTCCTAACAGATGAAACCAACAAAAATAGAAAAGTTGTCAAATCAAGCCGAATAGGAATAGATAGAAGCATGACGACGCAGATCTAAGCCCAAGACGGCAGTGGCGCGAAAGAAGCGCGACGGTCTTAGAAGCTCAGGGTGGCGGCTAAGAGAGAAGTGGTGGCATCATAACGACTTCTACGATCAGCACGCAGCTCAGAGAGAAGAGCGGGAACGACGGCTGCTGCCATGCAAAAAGGAATTCCTATGCTTCTATGACTGACAATAAATTTGTGGACTTGCATAGCTTAGACGAACTCAAAGATTGAGTGGTACGGACTTGGATGGAGGCAACGGAAGAAAAAGATACAAAGAAAAAGATAACTAGCAGCAGCAAAATAGCAGCAGTTGAAGACTCATCTCCTCATCCAACCAGCAAGCATCAGTGCAGCACACCCAGCATGAAGCAACACTATCAGCAGCCCAAAACGAGTAGTACTTTTTAAAGAACTCGTAGAAGCCAAACTTGCAAACCCCCTGGGCACTGTAACCAAGCAAGGTAGGTACCCATCCCCTGAAGAATCCCCTAACTCCTTGCTCCTTTAACAGGACACCAAATCCAGCTCCTCCCCGCGCCATCGAAGACCTCCACTGATAGCAGTGTAAAAGTTGCCATTGAAGAACTCCACCAAAAGCATCAGCGGACATAAAGCTCCAAGCGGGAGAAATCCCTGAAGCGCGTGTACCAGACGCGCGTGGCGGAGCGCAAAGAGGAGATCCAGCAGAACAAGGTCGCGAAGCGGAAGTAGCAGAAGGAGCGGGAGAAAGTCCCCAACGAGCTCCTCTGCGACAGGAAGTGTGAGGCGGCGGCGGCCCGATCCAGGGGAGCCGAGGCGGTCTGGTCTTGAGCGGCAACGCAGATCCAGAGGCGGCTTGAAGCACGGCAGGCCGCGCAAGTGATGGCCCAAGATACAGGCGGCGGCGGCTCGATCCAGATCGGATCGGGATGGCGGCAACTGAGAAGAGACAAGCAGCGGCGGTCCAAGAAGAGGACAACGGCGACGGCTCAAGTAGGGGAAGACCAACAGCGACAACCCAAGGTCTCGACGAGGGCGGCGATGTAGAGGATCTGCGTCCGGTGGCTGAGCACGAGCGCCCAGAGCTTTGGGGTCTCCTCCCGGGAGCAGCAGCAGCCGAAGGGGACGACCGAAGGGGACTGTAGATTTCGACCAAGGATCAAACTCACGTGAAAGATAAATCAACACTCACAGGAACACTTGGAACAAACACACAGGAGGGCACAAGCTTTTACGGCGACGTACGCCCTTTTCTAGTTTCTCTGTTTGATCACCCCTCAAATCACTAAACACATTAGTACATGGCTTATATAGCTAATCTTGCATGCTCACATGCATGCACGGGAGCAACTACTGCCCGGGTCACACGCGCACATACGCACGACCTGCACGAGCCACCAACTCATGCACGACGAGACTCACGAACTCCATGATCCGCATGAAGCGGTCTACTAGCGACCACGGCGACGCGTGCTGACTAAACATGCATGCGACTAACGACTTGCTAACTAGCCACGCCTGATTATTCCACGAAGCAAAGACTAAACTAACTCCTACATGCAACGCACACATGCAGCAGATGCACTACTCGATGTGCATGACGTACATGCACGTCTCACTCATGCAACTTTCCTAAAAAACATGCACAAGTCATGATTAGTGCTAACAATTCCTCCCTAATCTTGACTTGCGTACTCTATGCATCATCACAGGAGACATGGCTCGTCGTCCGCCGTCGCGAGCAGAGCCTGTTCCTTCCTTGGCTTGCGGCACTCTTTGGCAAAATGCCCACGAATGCCACAGTTGTAGCATTTTCCTTTCTTCCTGTCCGACCTGCGCTCGTTGTCGTCGGAGTCATCGCTTGCGTCATCATCGTTGTTGTCGTGGTCGCAGCCACGCCCGCCACTGCGGCCACCAGCAGCCTTGTCGTGACCACCACCACGGTTGTGGTTCTTCTTCACGCCGCTGCTTGGCTCGCCGCTCTTCTTTTCTTTGAGTGAGAGACTCTCCCACTGTGCACGTGTGAGCAACAAATGCTCACCCTCCTGTTCACGTCGCCGGCCCTTCAAGGATTCCTCATATGCCCTTAAGCGCCCGATCGCCTCCGCCACGGACATCTTCGACACATCGCCCCATTGCTCGATGGTGCCAACAATGTGAAGAAACTTATCAGGGACAGCACTGAAAAGCTTCTCCACAACCGCACTGTCGTTCACCTTGGCTCCAAGAGAACGCATCTCCCCCACCATTGTGGTGAGCTTCGGTGAGAATTCCGCAATAGTTTCGGAATCCTCCATGTACAAGCGATCAAATTGCCTCTTCAATGCTTGTAGTCGCGCCTTCTTGACTCGATCTTCGCCGACATTCATCTTCTCAATGGCCTCCCAAGCTTCCTTCGCCGTGTCTTTGTCTGCGATAGCCATCATCACGGCATCCGGCACAGCTTGAGATATGGCGGTGAGAGCTTCAATGTCCTTCTCTTCTCCGCCCGACGACCCTTCGCCCTTGATTGCCGCCCACACACCAAGATGGCGTAGGATGATCTTCATCTTTACGGCCCACACGCCGTAGTTCGTGTCGCTCAACATTGGATAATGCATGGCGACAACCTTGCCTGCTGGACGTGCCGCCACCACGGCACCACCATGATCACCGTGACTGCCACTCCTTGGCGTTTTGTCCGGCGACTCGTCACGCGCCATAACCTCGCTCTGATACCAAATGTAGATTTCGACCAAGGATCAAACTCACGTGAAAGATAAATCAACACTCACAGGAACACTTGGAACAAACACACAGGAGGGCACAAGCTTTTACGGCAACGTACGCCCTTTTCTAGTTTCTCTGTTTGATCACCCCTCAAATCACTAAACACATTAGTACATGGCTTATATAGCTAATCTTGCATGCTCACATGCATGCACGGGAGCAACTACTGCCCGGGTCACACGCGCACATACGCACGACCTGCACGAGCCACCAACTCATGCACGACGAGACTCACGAACTCCATGATCCGCATGAAGCGGTCTACTAGCCTGACCACGAGCGACGTGCCCGACTAAACATGCATGCAGCTAACGACTTGCTAACTAGCCACGCCTGATTATTCCACGAAGCAAAGACTAAACTAACTCCTACATGCAACGCACACATGCAGCAGATGCACTACTCGATGTGCATGACGTACATGCACGTCTCACTCATGCAACTTTCCTAAAAAACATGCACAAGTCATGATTAGTGCTAACAGGGACAACCTCAACGATCTGGCGGGGAACGAGCTCGGGCGTGGGGATGTTGATGGAGGCTAGGGGGAGGCCACCCCCGGGAGCGAAGATTGGTCCTCCTCGGGGCAGGGCAGCGGAGGCGAGTAGAGGCTAGGAAGAGGCGGCGGCTACAATAACCCTAACCCTAACCTTTACTCTGATATCATGTTATGAATATTGTGTGTATGTATTCAGAGACCCAATGGGAAATATATATAGGGTGTACAAGGGGTGTATGCCATATACAGATAATGCAATACAAAAGGTAGATAAGGAAATACAAAAAGATTGCTATCTCTGACATATCTCTAACAATGTTTTCCATTTCCAGAGATTAGGAATAGCATAGAGCATTCAGAGAAAGGCAATAGCAGTCCCAGGCAGGCCTATTCTGTCAAAGCATAAGGAGGGGCATTTACAGTCTTACCATGTCTGTAGCGGATACCATGTTAGATACAGAATTGGGCCCAACAATTGATGATGCTTCGACTGAGCTAATCTCTGAAGAAAGGGCGGCACTTTCTTCATCTCTGGAGAAAGGGAACCCACTTTAGTAAAACTCTTATTTTAAGTATGTTCCTTTCCATAGCTTAGAATTCTAACTAGACAGCAAAATACTACAAACAGTGAGAAAAAACTACAAAATGTTCTGGCAAGAAAACCTTACCCGACAAGCTTGTCTGTATTTAGAATTCGTTTGTTGCATGATTCACATAACGAGGTGGAGCTCAGCTGGACCTGGTTGCTGAGTTGTCCACGAAGATCAGAAACCTTTTGCTTCAAGTTCAAAATATCAGCTTCAGCAGTAGCAACTTCCTCAAGATCAGCCTTAGTCTTTTATTAACAGAACGAAATTTCAAACGGTGAAAAACACTCGAGCTTTAACTAAATAAACAGAGCTTATGAAGAGTACCTTGTTGTCTATTGTTGACGGTAAGGACACCTGCCCTCTTCGCAAATTCATCAGCCCAGACTCCAATGAGGCCCTCAAATTTCTCTCCTTCTGCAGCTGATCTCGCAAATTTTCCACCTGTTGAATGCACAAACTATTCTTGTTTAACAGAGAAAATGCACAACTTACTCTGACAAGTACACCGAAACACTTCCAGAAGCATGGAAGTGCTATATAGTTCTGACTTATAATTTCCCGTGTCAAATAAACGTCTAACAGGGAGGTGCTGGGACATCACACAACAACTGAGAAAGATAAAAGGATGGAAGGAGAGGATTCATCTGTACATTCCGATAATGTCCTTGTCCCCAATGTACAACAGATTATGTGGTCCAATGCGTGATGGCTAAATGGCTACGACAAAGTGGCATTTAAAGGTTTTAGTAGCATTATCCAATTTGGGCCACCATGGCCTGTAGACTCCAGGGCCAGGCCATAGTATATCATAGTAACAAAGATAACTACCCAGCATTACCATGATTGCAAGAAACGTTGACTTTATTTCAAAGGACTGAAAGGAGGCAAGAAATGGAAAGCATGTGCATTGTCACTCCAATAGATGCTTCATTGTGGCCTCATGGTTCAGATCATAGTCTGAGTTGACTATGACAATTACATGGAGCTGTCTGTCAGCATGTGCCGTTAGCATGTAGCAACTTACTAAAAACACATCTTTAGATATATGCAGTCAATCAAGTTCACAAAACTCAATATAGCAAAGAATGATTCGTTTTGAATTTTGATAAAATATGAGAGAAAAAATTGGATGCAGAAAGAAGTTTGACCATCAAATTGAGACAGAACTTGGTAGCTTGGTTGTTTTTGCTATGATGTACGAGAGTGTCCTAAAACTACAAAACATGAATGTAAGGCAGAAGTATGAGCAGCAGGGAGATGATCTTTTTTTTTTGTTGATAAAATGTAATCAAGTTTTAAAAAGGAAAAATAGAAGGAGCAATGAGTTTGATGTAATACTGCATGTCAGATTACCCCGACATCTGAGCTAACGGCTCATCTGAAGGAATGACATAACCAAACCTTAACTAAAGTACAGGGAGTCCATTTGTTGACTCTAAAATGTAAATACCCATTTCTCAAACTTGTTTGGGTTTCTTCATTTTGTGTCATATTGCTTGAGTTCAGATGTTTGGATAGCACTTACGCCTATAACTGCTAGCAGAACAATCTTCTCCTTCTCCATATTGCATAATTTCTTATGTTTTTCTATAGTTATTCCAAGTTTTCTTTCTTATTGATGGTATAATGATCTCTTATGGAGATAAAGTGATTCAATAGTAAAAGCTACCTAGGTGTTCTCTTTCTAGAATGAAAAAAAAATCGACCTTTAGTTTGAGCTCTTACTTCTTTTTCAAGTGCTAAACGGCGCTCATGTAATGATTCTTTTCGCCTTTCTAGACTTGCCTGGAGGGTTGCATTTTCTTTGACCTGAAAAAGACATACATCATCTCATATGGAAGAATTTAATGTTACATTACTTTGTGCGATCCTAGGGGAAAAGGCTGTACCTCCTTTGAAATTTTAGATTGGAGATCAGTCTTGTTGTTCTCAAGCTTCTCAATAAGAGCCCTAGTTCAAAAGCCAAATTAGAAAAATAACTAAAAAATATTAAGTGTGTAGATTGTAACAGATGTCCTGTATTTTAATATTTTTGAGTTTCCAACAGTTTTTAATATTTTTAAATAGGTTAGTCGAAAATAACAGGCAAACCCCAAATGGTATAGCGAGTTCAAAAAAGGTACAAACTTTGCAGAAGCAAATGGAAAATTGACCTATTAATTTATTATGCAATGGAAGAAACCAAAATTTCCAGGAGTGAACATGGAAAATCTGTTTGTATTTTCTTTGTATGCACTTCACATAGACCTTTTTCCACCATCCACTACTCATCCTACAAGTGAGAGTGAAGGGAAGTGGGACAAAATGTAGAAGAAGGGGGGAAATGATAAACATTTTATAGCTAAAAGCCTAAAAGTTGTTTGCAGTTGTACCATAGTGGCATAGTCAACCGCCCTTCTTTAAATTATGGTGATGAAGATAACTTAGAGAAGTGAGACATCTAGCAACAGCTAAAAGAGTAATAATTATTGTTTATTCACATTGTTAGCCCTAATAACAGTGAGTTACTCCCATTATTTTCGTTGGGTTATCGTCAGAGGAGTCGTTAGCTATTGAGAAAGAAAAGAGAGCAAAGAGAGAAGGTAAAACAATAAGTGAAAACAAGAATGCGGTGCTTTTAAGGGATATGTCTGCAACTCTTTCAATAAATAGCACATTCCAAGGTGTATTACAGGAGCATATAGCAGGATACTTACTCATCATCACTGCAACAGTCAATCTCCTCGGTTGACAGGTCTTTTCTTGCCTGTAAATCAAGTATACCAGTCAAACTATATGATTATCCTAGTAGCATTGATACGCAGAATTATGCAAATAATAATTGCACTTACTGAAGTACGGCCCCATAAGGTCCTTTTGCTCTTGTTTGCTGAGCTGCTTGATTTCTCCATAAATTTTGCTCTTGAAGATGATGAACGAGAATTTGATTTTGCTATATGATCTGTGGATGTATTTGATTCACATGATTCTTGTTTTGTGTGGGATGACTTATTGCTCTCCATTTGAGAGGTATTCTCCACTTGTGGAACAAAAGAAATTTGATCAATGCCTTCCCTTGATACACCATGTTCTATTCGTGCCGCTTTCATAGGAGGTCGAACAGCCTGATCATTGTCATAACATGCAGTGCCCGATATATTGTTTTTAGCCTACAAAGCAAGATATTGTTGTTAAGAGTCTTGTACATTCTCTCTCCCTCTGTTAGCCCATGATGTCCATGTAATTCTCTATATATACTCTCTCATTAACGAATAAGATGCACAATTGTGAATAACAAAACACTTCTCTTTCCCTAAAACTAACATGGTATCAGAGCCACTCCTACCCTAACCCTAATCCCACGGCCGTCGGTCCGCTGGTACTTGCGACCTCATCCACCAATCCCCCTCCTCTGATCCGCTCCTCGGGCGACCTCCTCCACTCGCACCTCCCTCATCTACTCCGCCTGCTCATGCGACCGGGATCCACGCCGCCGCTGCCCCCCATCACGACCGGATCCGCACCAGCTTAGTGCGGCTGAGCAGCGACCACATCCACACCGCCGCTGCCCCCCTCAAGACCGGATTCGCGCCGCGACCACATCCACATCACTACTGCCTCCCTCACGATCGGATCTGTCTGAGGATCCGCGTCGGCTGAGCGCGGCTAGGTGGTGACCACATCCACGTCGCCGCTGCTCCCCTCACAACCGGTCCCGCCCCGCGACCACATCCACACCGTTGTGCCTCCCTCACGTTCGGATCCACCTGAGGATCCATGCTGGCTGAGCGGCGACCACCTCGCCGCCGCTAACTCCTCTGCTCCAACGAGGCTGCCGCCATCTATCTCCTCTGTTTCGACAATTATTGCTCTGCTACTCGGTACCTCTCACGCTTTGCTACTGCTGTTGATGATGCTATTGTGCTGTTGATTGCCGTGTACTGCTGCTATGGATCATGATCTCTTGCTATTGCCTGTGGTGTTGGTACTACTGAGGTTGTTGCTTGGTGCTAGTGTACTTGATCCTGTCATAGCTTTTGATGGCATTCTTGGTCTTGGGCCTATTCGAGGTGGTCCTGCTATCGCTTGTTCTGTCCCTGCTAGTGTTGTAGAGTCTTGTGCGACTCAGTTTGGTCAGATTCAGGCTCAGATAAGCAATCTTTAGGCCAAGTTGTGTTGGTTGCAGGCATCTTCCGGTGGATCCACCGGTTTTACTGCACCATCACGTCTTGTGTTGGGTACTTCATTCCCATGACTGTTGGATTTAAGGGTTTCTTTCCATGTGACATATGATGCATCTCAGCTCACATCATGTTGTCATGCTGCATAAGTTATCAGGATTCAGACAGCTGATGGAACACCATGCACAATCACTCATCAGAGGACTCTTCCACCTCTCACTTCACAGTTTCAGATGTCTATTTGTCCCAACGCTCTCCATGAATCTCATCTTTGTCGGGCAGCTCACTAATATGAACTGTTTTGTTGGGTTGAATGATAGCTCCTACTTTGTGCAAGATCGTCGAACAAGAGTTGTCATCGGTACAGGTCATTGCCAGAGAGGTTCTGCAAGGCTCTATGTTCTTGACCGTCTGAGTCTCTATCCTCCTTTTCTGGTACTGCTCCTACTCCTATTCCTTTATCCTCTATTGTTGGCCCATCTACTCTTTGCCCTTCTGCATCTACTTTTGTTTGGAAGTATTTTCCTCAATGATATCATCACTTGGGGCACTTGTGTGGCCCACGCCTCTCTATCTTGATTCATCAAGGTGTTCTTAGTCCTGTTTTTGTTGACACAAAATTTTAGTGCAAGGGTTATAGACTTGGCAAGCAAGTATAACTCCCATGCCCTTCCATCTTTTCTCGATTTGATTGTCCATTTGATTTGGTCCATTCGGATGTTTGGGGTCCTCCTTTTGCTTCGAAAGGTTGTCACAATTACTGTATCATCTTCATTGAAGACAACACTTGATACACTTGGATCTACTTCATGAAACATCGTTCGCAGTTGATATCAGTCTTTTGCTCAGATGGCTCATACTCAATTCTCTTCTACCAACCATGTTTTTTGTTCTAACTCTGGAGGAGAGTATCTTTCATCAGCCTTTAGTTAGTTCCTGTCTTCTGATGACACTCTTCCTCAACTCTCGTGTCCTGGTGCTCATGCTCAGAATGGTGTTACTGAGCGCAAGCACCGTCACATCATTGAGACTGCTTGTACTCTTCTCATTTCCTCCTTTGTTCCCACTCACTTCGGGGGGAAGCAGTCTCTACGGCTGTCTATCTCATCATCCGTCAGCCCTCTTCGAAGCTTCAGGGTAAGTGTCCTAGTAAGGTCCTGTACAGAGCACTTGCTCGCTATGATCATCTTTGTGTCTTTGGTTGTGTTTGTTATGTCCTTATAGCACCTCTTGAACGCACAAAGCAGAGCCCTCAGTAGGTTGAGTGCGTCTTCGTGGGTTATAGTCCTGAGTATAAGGGGTATCATTGCTATGATCCTTTAGCATGTTGCATTCGCATCTCTCGCGATGTGACCTTTGATGAGGGTCGTCCTTTCTTTTATCATCATTATATACATTCCAGTCCTTCCACAAATTCCACCTCCTTTTTGTGCCCACCTCTCATTCCTTCACCAGACTTGCCTTCTTCAAATACACCTTCTCCACCAATTTCACCTTCTAGTTTGTCTCATCCACCAGCTCCACCAGTTTCTGACAATTCCACTTATCCCTTTCACTATAGTCGCCGACAGAAAGTTCTTTCTGATCCTCCGACTTCCATTCCTCTTGAACCTTCTGATCCTTGGCTCTCCTCTCCTCCACCTGACCCCCCAGCCAGTAATACAGACTCTGACAATCGTTTTACTACATCATGGTATGCCCTACGTGATCGTTCCTCTATCCAGGCACTAGAGAGATGGGGTTTTCCTCGTGTATGTGCGGTATCTGAGCCGAGTATCTATCAGAAGGCAGCCAGTATACCTGAGTGGCAATTGGTTATGATTGAGGAGCTTACAACATTAGAGTGTATAGGTACTTGGAATCTTGTTCTGCTACCATTTGGAGTTAAGCCTATAACTTGCAAGTAAGTGTACAAAGTAAAGAACAAGTCAGATGGTTCAGTGGAGCGATATAAGGCTCATCTTGTTGCAAGAGGATTTCAGCAGGCTTATGGTCGAGATTATGATGAGACTTTTACTCTAGTTGCTCATATGACTACAGTCCGCACTATCATTGTTGTTGCAGTTGTACGCTCATGGACTATATCTCATATGGATGTCAAGAATGCTTTTTCTTCATGGTGGTTTACATGATGAAGTTTATATGCAGCCACCCCTGGTGTTGAGGCTCCTACATGCTATGTTTGATGTCTTAAACGTGCTCTATATGGTCTCAGGCAGGCTCCCCGTGCTTGGTTCGAGCGTTTCAATTCTGTGATTCAAGTTGTTGGTTTCACTCTAAGTGAGCATGACCCTACTTTGTTTATTCACACTTATCAGCGGGGTCGTACTTTGTTTCTGCTCTATATAGATGATATGCTGATAACAGCAGATGACATAGCCTATATGGCTTTTGTCAGGAAGAAATTGAGTGAACAGTTTATGATGTCCAATTTGGAACCGTTGAGCTATTTTCTGGGTATTGAGGTTCATTCTGATGGTGATGTCTACTGCCTCTCTCAGCATCGCTACGTTTAGGATCTGCTTATTCGCTCTAGGATGACTGATACTCGCAGTGCTGTCACACCCATGGAGCTCCACCTGCAGCTTCGATCTATAGACGATGTACCACTAAAAGATCCTTCCCACTATCGTCAGCTTGTTGGGAGCCTTGTTAATCTTACTGTCACCAGGCCAAACATTGCTCATGATGTTCATGTGCTCAGCCAGTTTGTCGGTGCTCCAACCTCAGTTCACTATGGTCATAATCTTTGTGTGCTAGGATACTTGTGGGGGATTGCGTCTAGACGTCTATTCTATGCTAGTTCAAACCAGCTTCAGCTCCACGCTTACTCTGACTCCACTTGGGCGAGTGATCCTGCTGATCACCGATCTATTACTGGCTACTGCATCCTTCACACGGTCTCATTGTCATTGGTGTTGATGCATCCTTCACACGGTCTCATTGTCATTGGTGTTGATGCATCCTTCATATGGTCTCATTATCAGCAGTTGACCATCGACCTCCAATATGTACCCTCGAAACTTTAAGTTGCAGATTTCTTCACTAAAACTTAGACTCGAGAACAACATCAGCTTCATCTACTTAAACTTAGTGCATCAAATCTTCCTGATCCACCTTGAGTTTGAAGGAGGGTCTTAAGAGTCTTGTACATTCTCTCTCCCACTCTTAGCCCATATAGCCCATGAGGCCCACGTGATACTCTATATATACCCTTCCGTTAATGAATAAGATGCACAATTGTGAATAGCAAAACAATTCTCTTTCCCTAAAACTAACAATTGTAAGGGCGACAAACAAGTTGCAAGAGCATTAAATCAGAGACATAAAGCTATAACTGTGGACAATCTATATGTTTGAAGCACATGAGCTAGTTATTTGAGGCTTCATGCAACGTTATGGAGCAGTAAATCTGTAGTCTTGTTCAATATCATATCCAGGACCATTGAGCTACTATGGCCAAGGTTTTTTTTGTCATAAAAGAAAAAAGTTACCATCTTAAAGAAGATATTTGGAATATATAGTAATAAGCAGTCCCTGTGAAAGATTAGCACTTCAAGTTTAAGCTACTTCGAAAAGACTGATGAATGAACATGCTCAGTGCATGATTTAGCTGCTCATGTTTTAAATACTGTGTAGTGGAAGGCTGGAAGCATAGCAGCATTAGCAAAGTGTTGTTATAGCAAATAGCAGTGATATATCAGGCGCAGCATGGTCAGGTATATTTGCAAAAGTGTTAAGATAATCCATCAATTTTGAAGTAAAATAATTTATTTTGTATTAGGATTACTTGTTATTGTGAATATGTCAAGTCTTAGAGTAAGGATTCAAAGTGGAAGATGACTAGAATACGCAACAAAATGAACTTATGAAAACCTGAAATGTATATGTACTGAAACACCACTACACACTGTAAGCCGTAGCAGACCACTGCGACACTGCAATTGTACAAAGAGATACAGCAGCCGTTACCCCTGTCCCTAGAGCAATTACTGCATGTTTTAAACATTTAACTAACATGTTCTATCATCGACAGTTTTGTTGGGGCGCGGGAGGAGGGGTGGATAAACGAACAGTAGGAACAGACTCTATTTAATGGTAAACATGTCAATGTGTGGATATCATAGGGATACGTTCACGATCTTAGGATGATAGTACAATTGGCAATAGTGACGAGTGTTTGTCGAAACACATGTTTTCGGCAAAATTCAGACGTTGTCAGATTTCAAGCGGTCAGATCGGCCTTGCTGGAGGTTTGACCAACCACCTCAGGCGGTCAGACTGGCCTATGGGTAGGCCAAAGGGATAGTGGACAGACCGGCCAAAAGGTTAATTTTTTAGTTTGGGGCTGAGCCAAAACTAGAGGGTGTAGGCAAGAAAGAGGAATCTTCCGCACTTGGTCTCATAATTTTTGGAGCTTCGAGTCAAAAGTTCTATTCGTTTTAAATTTCCAGAGATGGTACGAGTTTTCAGGGAGAAAATCTGGCTAAGTCCATGTGCTAGCGGTCAGACCGGCCAAGGGTGGCGGTCTGACCAATTTTGCCCTGTTCGCAGGCCGGCAAGGCGGCGATGATCGTAGGTTAGGTCAATTCATGGATTTCAGTGCAGATATATTGCATGATGCATGTTTTGACTAACGTGGGTTAAGTTGCGAAGAACTTGTGGCTATAATCGATTTCTTGGTCTATTGTTGTGCAGGAGGCTTGGAGATCAACGACGGTTAACGGCGAGGATGATCAGGACTAGACTTGGAGAGCTGAGGTTCAAAACGATCGAGGATGTCGGGTGCAATCACTTGACTCAAGCATGACACAAAATGGACAAAGATGACCAAACGGGAAGTTCGGTGCGACGAGTTGCATCAAGCAGCGCGGGGGTCGGTGCAAGTGTCATGGTGGTTTCAGTGGGAGACAGATGGGAGAGACTTTCCAACATGAAGAGAGCCAATGATCAACCTACACGTGGCGAAGTATGGGGTCACTTCATGAAGATTGGACTCGGTCTTTGAAGAAGGATCAAGAAGGGGTGTTTAGTAACTTCGCCAAAATATCGGCTGTGACCTTTGGCTAAACCGCGAGCAAGACGACGCAAGGAGAGGCGGTTTAGGTCAAGTGAAGATAAAGATCACGAAGAAACGGATTCGGGAAGCTCGGTTCGTCATCCGCTTTGAGAAGTGTGCGTGAGTGTAGACTCGTTTGTGTGTAGGCTTAACGAGTGTCCGTTAGTGTCTTCTCTCTAAACTTAGCTTCCACTATAAAAGGGAATGTCCAGATGTGAAGTTCCTAAGTCGTCCCAAGATAAAAAAAACTCAATTTGTGTTTTGGGGTATTTGGAGTAGTTCAGACTAGGGTTTGTGAGAGATAGATAGATTGATTGAGTGCTCAAGTATTGAGCTTTTATCTTCTATGGTGTAGTGGTTGTAAACCAACATCTTTCTCAAATCAATCCAAGCAAAGTTTTCTCAAGACAAGTATCTTCTTGATTTTGCTCTCTTTGATGACTTCTGGGATTTTGATATTCCTTTTGTTTTCTTATGGTTTCTTGCTGTAATCTTGCTTGCTAGGACATGTGGAAATACATCTAGGATCATCTTGATCTTCATCTACCCAAGAGCATGCTTTTGGATCAAAGTTTGAATCTCCTCGATTCTTGTGCCCTTTTGCCCTCATCTAAGAAATTGGTGGAACTTTGGCCTCGATCTTTCCTATCGTCGATTGTAATGGGTTCCTGACCTTCTTGATGAGCTATGGTTGAAATTTAAGGGGATTTGGATCGCCGGATCGATTTGTGATCTTGAAATCTTGCGATTTTTACTGTCCATCCATACGAGAGGTCAGATTGGTTGAGCATCGGTCAGACCGCACAACATCAGAGGTCTGACCACCCAACCATTATCTCCTTGTGTTTTTGGTGATTTTGGTTGTTGTGCCTCGAGATTTTGATCGGGTTCAACGCAAAACTCTACCTTTGATCCTCATAGCTTTCATGGCTATTGGAGTGAAAATGGAGTTGAATCTGGATTGATGTGAAAAAAAAGTAGTGCCCCCCCCCCCTCTAGTCGTCATTTCGGTCCAACACAATGTGTGCTGTACTGAGCTGAACACTAAATGGTGAAGTAGTCATTCTGTTTTGTAACATATGTCCTTGATTTTTCAGGGTCTCCAAAAGTTTGACCACACTCGTAAACACTTATATTGGAATAGAGAGAGTATAAGAAGCTAATCTATGTATTCCAAAAGGAAGACAAGAAGGATAACTTATAATAAAAATTCAGTAGTTAAAAACTGAAATAAACAAAGAATAGCACGATAAAGCAAGGGACAGATCATAAAAGTACAAAAGGAAACATGCTCCTTGCAGGACCTTTCGACACCAGCAAGTAGAGTGCCTAATCTATAATGTTGGAAATCAAAACAATGATTAGTTGAAGTACCTTGTCATATGTGACATCAATCCTTATATTGCTGTCACATTCACTGCCGCCAGAAGAGTGATCAGTATTATCATCCAGGTCTTCTTCAATGTCATCTTCACCAGAATCATAAGAACCATCCTCTTCATGGATGTCATTATCTGTGGAATATTCTTTGTCAACTTCACCGTCGTCAGACTCAGTATAAGCGTCTGAAGAACAGGAACCTTCTTCCAAGTCCTATATAGGTAACTGTTGAATTAGAATTCATGAACAATTCAATACAATATAACTTCAAACGGAACTTGATTACAGAAAAATGAACATGACAAGGAAAAAGGAGGGTACATCAAATATCTGATCATATTCCTCAAGCATAATAATAACAATAGCTTGAGCATGGTTGGCGGCAGCAGCAGCTTGAAGCAGCTGGAATGAACCATCCCCAGCCATACTAAAGTCGCTATCAAATTCACATTCACCAAGAAGAAGAGGTCGAAGAAGGAGTGGCGCCATGCAAGCCGCCAAAGCAGATTGAGACATCCTATTCACAGCTTTGTGCGATCCAACAATCTGCATCATCTTAAGAATCCTAGAAGAAAACCGATGAGTTTGGTGTCCATTGACGGAATTTGATGTTGTTAATGTTGTACAGGCTAAAGCTAACAGCCTAACACATAATCAAATCATTATAAGAATGTAAAGGAATGAGGACAGATTCTTCAAGAATGACAATCCCAGCCACGACCATGAGCATTTTCAGTATACAGTATGGGGTGTTAAGAAATTTGAACAAAAGCATCTGGGGTGGATACCTCTGCAATAATTGTCGATTTGGTTCTGGGAAAACTTCATATACCACTCTATTCATAGCATCAAGTCTTCTTGTCTTGTCAGTTCCTGTACAATAACTTATCTTTATCAGTTTATAATTCTAAATATATCAGAATGTTGTCGATAAGGGCATATTTTGTGCTGAAACTTTTGGTAGATACTTCAGGAAAGATAGCAAATCGGATGACACATCAGTTTTCTTAGGCTCAGAAATGCAAGACTACACTGTCTTTTGAACAAATAAACAAAGTTGCATGTCAGTCTTACGGTAAGCTCCAACCAGGGCGGTGCAACACGGTGCAGGAACGGGAGACGATGGCATCTCTCGAAGAACATACTGTAGCAAATGAAAACAAAACAAATGTTAGTGAAAAGAATATCATCACAGTCTATTCTCTTGTGACATCATAGTCAGCGCTTGTGTAAATACCTTAATACAGTCACCAATAACATGTGCATCCTCTTCTGGGGAGAACTCATTCTTTCCTATAAAATCACATTAAAGATGCGGTTTTAAACATTATACATATAAGCTGGTTATCCAAAAATTACAACCCTCACAACTTCGTGAAAATGTAACACAAAAGAAAACAGTAAGCATTTTATCAATTCGACTTGAAGTAAACCCAGTAGGCACTTGGTAAAGCCCATGTGGCCATGTGACACTGTCAAGTGCCAAACATAGTTGTCTGAAATAAGAAAGGAAAAAAGTTAGACCAAAAGAAATCACCCTTTTCATAATCCCGAACTCTGCGTTTGACTTCTTCAACATCAGCAGACTGACGGAGAATTCCTTCTACCTTGACACCTACAAACAGAGTAATTTTCCGCTCATTACTGAACTGCAAGATTTGTAAATACCATGCTTCTACTTGGTTGTTAATCAATGTTCACCAGGATAGTATGAACATATATTAAATGCTAAACGCAAAATCAGTCAAGATTATGTACTGATTAATTACAGTAAGGAAAAAAAAACACTTACCATAATCTTCAATGAACCTCAAGGCCTTCTCCAGGAAAGATGGACTACCATCAGCGTCTACAAGTGCAAACTCTGCAGGCCTCCCAATTACAGATTTATCCTCCGCTGCAATGGGAACAATAGAATTTACTTATTCCAGTGCAACATAAGGATTACATCCCCCACACACACACACAAGCACACAAAATAAACCTACTTCAGATCCACAGAATGCAGCTTTTTTTTAGACGACGGATTTAATGCAACTACATTAATGGACAATAGAATATCCTCCAAGTACATTCACTAAGTGGTTGCCCATGTCCCCATCAGGTGCATGTGTATAAGCTTATGCTAGTGTCCTATAAAAACTTTAATTCCTCGGTACATTTAAAACAAAAGGCATGAAGTTGCATCAAACTGGAATTTGTCCTACAAAAGTCATTTTTTCAGTGATCCACAGAATTTCTAAATAATCAACACATTTAGGACGTGAACAATGAAGTTAGTTGAACATCAAACTGGAAGTCTGGAACAGACTTTTGCCACATTTTACTAGATATTCGAAATGAAAATGACAAACTGGTACAGTCTCATTGAACAATAAGTCTGAAAAATTGAAGTCAAGAATTTGATATATGCAGAAAAATTGTGACTTGTCTATTGTTTATAATGAAGGCTGATAATGTAGCATCTCAACTGGTGAGCAACTGACGAAACTTAGATTGTCTCCACCTATGTTAGCTGCTTTATCTAGCTGGATTGTTTAGGGGTTTTTCTCCTTTTTCTCTCTTTCTTCTGTATTGGTACCACTGTATTCCTATTATTAATTAATATATTTTCAGTAGGGCCCTCCCCTACTGTTTCCTGTAAAAAAAAAGAACTGGTGAAAGTTAACATAGCTTACACTGTTCAACTGGAGCTTCAGCAGGTTCTGTTACGTCAGTGCTGAATATTGGATTTTGCCCCACTGTATTCGCTACACTGGGTGCCTGTGCCAAAGCATTCTCTAATGCAGTTCTCCACTCATTGAGCTCTTCTGCAGTTTCTGCCTGCTTGGTGAAAAATCGTACCATTAAATTCCTAGACAATACCACACAGATATGATACTTGTATTACGTACTAATGGACCAAACGCCCCACCCCAACCACAGCCAGCGTTGCCATCCTCCGATCCCACTGCTGCACTGTTGCCCCACTATTCACTTCTCACGGCCAGCAGTACACAACAATCACTACACACTGCCAACCCTCCCATTGGAAACACAAAGAACAGTATCCCAGAAATTGTACAAGGTGCACAACCAACCTTCAGAGTAAAAGTACGTCCGTCACGACCATCAGGAAATAACACTGTTAAAAGTTTCTTGTCTTCTTTGACTACAACACTGAAATATTGCTCAAGATTATACACTTATCAGATAATATTGAAGGAACTTTTGCCTTTCAGCAAAATTTCAATTCTCAATGCATACCTTCCGGAGTTATTCAGGTCGATTCCACCAAGTGTAACAACTGGTTCACTTCCTCTGGCAGGTGCATTCTGAAAGTAAAGCAGAAAATGGGAGCAATTATCATGTTTATACATAACCTAATCTGTTTATTTTGCATAAATTACCAAGCCAATTTTCATAAAATTTCACCAACAATCCTAAAAGAACTATGCTTCAGTAGTTGCACTTGTGGCTGTAGACTGTAGTCATCTTACCCTCTTGAAAATGGTTGCATTGACAGTCATAAGTAGCCTTACTATTTGCTTTCTGTCACTTTTGATATCCAACTAATGGTACGAAAAAATAACTACTCCACTTCACATTCAGGCTCACTCGGTAAATTGTGTAGGTAACTAGGTATCGATACTTGTATTATGAGTTATGACCAAGACCAAAGCAGAAGGACGCTAATTTGTTGGGGTATCTGAGAAATCAGATGCCATTGGCTGATATAACTTGCCTTTCAAGCCTTTACTTGGTGCCAACTCAGGTTCTCTTATGAGTATTTTAATTATGCTCCGACTTAATCTCAGAAAGTAGAAAGGATAACAAGGTATACAAACTGATTAAGCATATATAGACCTCAATTTATTTGTTCGAAACATTTTGTTAAGGACTTAAGGTAATATGTAAAGTTTCTCTTAGTTGGATTCATGTACTCCCTCAAAATGAATTTGCAGAAATTCTACTACATTACAGAAGGCTAAAACAGTTAAAAGTGCTAATTGCTAGCTTCTCTAGGGCCGCTGGCATTCTAGCCTCCCATGGGCCTTGACCGAGTGGATACTAGATGGTATTGCTGATCAAATGGTACAGATAGCTGAAGAATCTAGACCCGTCATTACGAGTTAATGAAGTATTTTGGTAATTAATGAAAATCATTATGTGGACTGACATTTTCTATGAGTTGGTAAAACAGGTTGAGTCCTGTGATGATGAAGACTTAGGATGTCATCATGTATTAATGAGCATCAAGACTAGATTATGAAGTGAAAAAGATCATCATATGTTGATGATATTCAAATCAAAATATCGGATTTGGAGTGAAGATATTCATCATCAAGTGATCACTCCAAGATGGATGCTCAAGGCAAAGGTATAACTAGCATAGGCAAAGGATTTGTTTCTTAGTCATTTTACCGGTCTCGGTGTTTGCCGTGGAGACCGAATTGCTAGTATAGGTTGTCGAACTATTAAGAAAGGTCTTGACTAGTAGCTTAAGTATGTCATGTGTTAATAGCTCTTAGTGCTGGCTCTAGCTCTCTTTGGCATGTTGCCGATATTTGCGAATGTGTTTTGCAAATAGTTGAGGCTCATGCTTAATCCTTGTAGTATGTGACTTTAGTTTGCGAATGTGTTTTGCAAATGGATTAAGTCCATATACCTAATTCCTTTTGGCATGATTCTAAAAGTCGACAAATGTGTTTGCAACTTGTTGAGAATCATACTTTCATACCTTGTTTGCATCGCGCATCAATTAGCAAATGTGTTTTACAAAACTGAGTTGAAGCAAGATGCAAAATCTGTTTTTCCTGACTCTAGCTGTCTGACCGCAGCCTTAGGGCGGTCTGACCGGCCCTTGATGGGTGAGACCGGCTAAGTGTCGATCCAATGGTCTTAGCGGTCTAACCACCATGTGTGGTCGGTGGACAACCGGTCTGACCGCCATGTGTTGGCCGGTCTGACTGGCCCCACGGTCAGTCAACCCTGGTTAGCTTTTTCCAGAGAGGGGTGTTTCTCCTCCTAGCTTGGCTCCTCTATGGAGTGGTTTGGCCGCTCCCCTGGCAGTCTGACCGGCCCCTGTGAGGGAGGTCAGTCCGGTTGAGTGTCCACGACTAGTTTTTATAGCCGTTGGAGCTAAGGCAGTCTGACCGGCCATTGGTTGACGGTCAGACCGGGAATCCTTGTTTTTCTGCAAATTCTCCTCCAACGGCTAATTTTCTTGTATGGGTGTATAAATACCCATTGTGGCCGGTCGTGGGAGAGTGCCAGTACCATTTTCGTTCCACTTAAGCAAAGAGCAAGCCCCCTTCTCTCTTTTGTGCATGTGTTGCACTTAGTGAGTTTAGATACCAAAATCCTAGTGCATGTGTTGCATTAGGTGTTGGATTTAGTATCCATTGAACTTAGACACTTTGATTCGTTCAAGTGAGCGTCTCCGACTTGTTATTCTTGGTGTTTGCCGACACCTAGACAGTTTGGAGGAGTTGCGCCGGTGATCTTCTCAAAGAAGGTTGTGAGATGACCCAGCGGTTGTGAGTGGTTTGGTGCTCACCATCTCCGGAGTGGAAGAAGAACAACTCCGAGTAGATTCCAAGTGTAGGCTCAATTTGTAGAGCCAGTCCAATTCGTTTAGACTTACCTCAACGTGGACTAGGGAAACCGGCAAGTTTCCGATCACCACGGGAGAAAAGTTAAAGTGTTCTTGTGGTTTGCTTTCTTGAGCTTTACTTTCTTGCAATTTACATTTGTAGAATTAAATCGCTTGCTTGTCTCCTTAGGATTGCAATTATTGTCTCAGTCATAGTTTGCTGGCCACTTAGTCAAGACTAGTTGATTTAGGTTTTAAATTGTGCAAAACTGAATTGATTTACAGTTTCGCATAAAACTCGGTTTTAGCCCCCCAAAAAATTAAATCGCCTATTCTCCTCTCTCTAGTCGATCTCCTCGATCTTACAACAACAAGTTGTCAAATTCTCATTGAAAGGTGCGTTCTCATCTAGTGTCCTCTTTCTGAATAAAGTTACAAGTATATTTGGATATCTATAAATGGTGTTTTATAAGAAAAAAAAGAGTTAGTATGCTTGGCACAATGTTTTTTTACTATCTCATTCTGCATATCAATAAGTGAACATTTTTATAAGAGCTTTTTTTTTAATAAAACCAGGAAAACACCCAATGACTGTAGGAACCAGGCAAAGGGTACATCCATGATCCATACCTAGAAGACCCAAAATACAGAACCAGGAAAGCTGGCAGACACTCTACCTCCAGCCATCACAAGGCAATGACTAGTAAGGTCATACAACTAAGACTTACAAAAACACGCTGTCTAAGCAGTAGCACAGGTGTGATATTGCTATGGAGATTTGGGAGTGTGTCTGCTAGAAGAATTAGATATCCTGATGGGCAGTCAATAGCAGTTAGCATTGTTAAAGCTTCTTTAATTTAAAATATAAAATTGTGCATACCTTAGAGTGCTCTCTATTACAATAAAATCTGTTTAGCTCGAACATCAAAGTAAGTCACAGCAGTTTTACGAGTGACTAGCTGATGCAAAGAAACACAGCAAAGTACAGCTATCCTACAATACAGTATAATTAAAGAAAAAAGGAACAGGCGTAGAAGGAACTACTGCAATATATCTTACTGGGTCACTTCTGAAGAACACTAATGATGTCCTTGTAAGGATAAACCAGCGCTTTTTCCATGTTGTCCAACCAATCCCTGCTACTTATCACATTTAATGAAACAGGAAGAATAATGTAGCTACAAATATGTAGAATTTCACACCAAATGTAAAAGTGATCAAATGTTAAAAAAAGACGGAGTAGGGTAACCAAGCTTCTACAAAATTGCCACGTACAAAAGACGGAGTTAAAGGTAGAAACATTCTGATCCACTTAATTAAACTGCAAACAGAAGTTCCTAGAAAAATTTAGTACAAATCATCAAGCACATTGTTGGCTTGACTCTGTTCTACATTGGGCTCACAGTTATAATGATTGTGAAACAATTAGATAGCCTACAGAGTTGGCATTTGACATAAACATGTTTGTGTTACTCTATGCCCAAACTTTTTAGAATATGATTTTATAGGGAAGCAAGCCCTATAATCCCTCCAGGTTATCAGAGAAATAAACAAATATGTTATGTTGCTACTTGCTAGCTTTTTAGCATTCAGTAGAAGAGTGACTAAAATGAACCACGGTCTATTCCAACTTAATGTGCCACTCAAAATTATTATATATTTTTTTAAAAATATAATTAACTAGCCTGGTCCATATCCTACCTACTAAATTATGATATAATAATAGAAGTTACGGTACAATTTATCATGTTAGCAAAATCTCCATGATAAATGGTATGATTGACATAAGGCATTGTCATAAATGCTGTGACTCGGGATAACATGTTTTGCTGTTGTTCTGTGCTTGAAGCACGCCGATTAATGACAGAGGAGGTTATGTTAGTCCTATTTAGCTCATTGGAAGGACAACATTCCAATTGCCTCGATATATGAAATGGAGGCTTTCTGGCCTTATCAAAAGCATATGTTTTAGATGTAACAACTAACAAGTAAAGGACAGGGAGAAAAAAAATCTAGATTCTGGCCATGCTAAAACAGAATTTACGCCCCTCCCCCCTGTTCATGCAATTAGAATGTTGTCCAATGAGCTAAATAGGACCAACATAACCTCCTCTGTTCATTAATCGGCACGCTTCAAGCACAGAACAACAGCATATGTTTTAGATGTAACAACAAACAAGTAAAGGAGAGGGAGAAAAATAAACCTAGATTCTGGCCATGCTAAAACATAATTTACGCCCCCCAACACACACACACATGTTGTCAGGAAAACATACCTTTAGATGAAAGCAGTAAATGTCCACTCTTAAGAACCTGCACTAGAACACACAGCTTATGCAATTGCAAACATCTACAGACAATCTGCTAATTAAGCTAAGAAATCAATGATGTGTCAAGCAGAGTATCACTTGCTCTAGGAAATAATAGGACATTAATAAGGTCATTTGGAGAACTGCATGACATAACCCTTGAGTGGAAGAAGATCCCACAAACCTGGCAATTAGGACAAGTAGTTGGTGGACTGTCACCAGTTTCAGATGTGTTTGTGATCTGGAAGTTTGGGTCTCCCTCCCCACATCGGCACACCCTGAACTGACCTGCATTCTCTGCAGACTGCGAAGATGATACCTATCGAAAGTATGGAACAAAGTGGAGTGAATACTTAATTACTTAGCATAATACAACAGTGATATAACGGGCCTGGTGGAACTTGAGTTTAGCTAAAAAGTAAAGCAAAAGAGCAAGCCTTTACATGAGCAAATTTGTATGCACATAGCGTTAAATCCAATTAATCATAAAGGGTTTTTAAGACAAAATGTTAGCTTCATGCTATTGAGAAAGGTGCTATGGGAGCAACTATATATTCATATCTATTGATGTTTAACATTCCTCGATAAAATTTAGAAATCTCCCATGTTCTTTTTCTTGTCTTTATTGCCTCTTGTATTACATACCACACACACCACCTTAAAGACACCATATGGAAGCTAGCCAAGTACTATAATGTCCAGTGACCTAACGGTATAATAGGATTCACCTTGTATTATGGAACCCAAGCAATTTTTTTATGTTTCTAAAAAGTCTGATGACTCGAACAACCAAAGTACAGTGAAAATAACCCTTCAAAATTTATGCATTAGAAACACAGCAACAAAGAACCCAAAAGAAACAGATCACAAAACAGTACACCAGAAGTTAAAAGAGGCACGGTGGAGCCATAGTAACTCCTTAAGAGTCTAAAATACCAGTTCAAAAGCATTCGAAAATATAGTAAGTCTGCTTTTTTTTTTTTTGCAACTCAAAGCGTCATGACTCATGAGCCATGATTTATTTCGTTCAGCATGCCTTTAGAGGGAATGCCTGTCATCTCTGTTTTGTGCTACAATGAAAATTCACTCTTCATGCCTGAAGAAGTTGCTGTTACTGTGTTACAATATTGTCTGAAACTGGCATTAAATATAATTGCAGTCAAACTTAAAACAGTTCTATTCCATTAATCCAGTATACTACTTGAAAAAGATAAAAGGCATTTCACCTATTGATCAACCAAAGTACCTAACTGAGAAATTCAAAATCAACTGAACTTCACTAAAGTTGCTAGATTGTGAGGTCCAATGAATACTTCACTAACGTGGTTAACAGGATAAGGAACGTGGAGAAGATATAGAAAAAGAAAAAAAAGTTGTGAGTGAAGCATATGAATCTCTTACTTGCTGGTAAGGAATCCTGAATTCTGAAGCTGACATTGTCTTCTTAAATGGCTGACTTTCAGGGTGATTTCTGTCCCGCCAATGAGTTGATGTTCTCTAGTGACTGATGCAGTGTACAATGTTAGTATGTTACTAGATTGAATAAAATAAAATAAAATGAAGCAATATATTACCAAACTTCAATACAAAATCACTAATTTGTAGAGTTTTCAAATAAAAACTTCACTCGATTCAGAGCTACATTGAAAATCAGTATGTATTTCAGTTAAATGAGTTTTGGTTGTACTCAGGGATAGAAAACCATGTACCGGTGCAAATCCCGGCCGGCGGACGGTACCGGTAACGGTTACCGGAAATCCCAGAAAGAATCTGGATGAAATTTGCTTGAATTTGTTAAAAACCAGCCAAAATTCAAAAATTGAAATTTGAATTTGCTAAGCCAGAAAGAAACCGGCCGGTTTTTTTCTCCCGGTCGCCACTGGTAAGGCTGGGTTTTTTTTTCTCTGGTTGTACTCAATAACTGAAAATATGTGCGTGAACCATTCCATTAGCCCAATCTCTTCCATACATACTAGTCTAATTTGTGCGTAAGATCGTGAATCCATAATCCATCAGCTAAGCCAGGGGCAAAGGTGAAAGGAATCCAAAACGTAGTGTGTGCCCATGGGCCATGACTCTGAAGGTAGTGCTTCACAAGAATAGGGATGTACCAGAAGAAACTGAAGCATGCAAACTTATTTAGTTTCTCATGGAATAGCTTCAATGTGTTGAGTTGGCTTCAGCATCCACCCTGAGTATCAGCATAAGCTTCTAAATCCATTAGTTGGACCTGGGGTATTATACAGCACAAACAAAATTACAAAAGAGAAGTAAAATTCAACAGAGACACTTGTTAAATATACAAAGTTACAAACTATACTAAATATGACAGATTGGCCGACTATTAGCACGAAGCTGGAGTTCCAATTCCATGATCCCGCAAATAATTAGAACTTTGTTTCATAGTAGTATCATGGAATTGTGGGCACAACTTGAAATTTCTAAGTGATGCCTAGACACATATTTTCCTCGTTAGGCTAACCAAAAAAATTAATGCCAAATGAAAATGTTGTGGTTCTGACTTCTGACCAGAGAGTTCAAGTTGTACGCAGATCAAAAGTACCTATCAAATCAGAATACATCAAAGTCCGCCTCCACTCAAACAAATCAGGAAACAATTCCCCCAAACAAATTTACCCCAAGACACAGATCAACTAAGGGTATGTTCAGTAGCCGAGACAACCACTGTCTCTGATACCTACCACATCATCTCCGGAGACAACGTTCTCTAGCACACTCAGCATAAATAATTTACCATTTTTTTGTTAAAGTGGGCCCACGTGTCAGTTTTTTTTTTAAATTACCCCATCGATTGCCTCTCTCTCTCCCCCTCACCGTCACCCTCTCCGTCAACGCCGCCGATGGTAGCCTTCTCCCCCACAGGCCACAGCCGCCGGCCGCCCTCCTCCCCATCGCCCCACCCCCACACCCCCCACAGCCGCCGGCCGCTGCCCTCTCTCCCAACGGCGCCGGCATCCTCAGAAATCGTCGCGCCCCTCTCCTTCGCCGACTGCGAGCACCTCCTCCATCACCACTGCGACCTCCGAGCTCGCCGCCGTCGTCTCTGCACGCGACGGCTTCTCCTCTGTCTCCTCGTTCTCTCTCCTCCAACTCAGATTGGGGTGACGTGGCAAGCTAACGGACGGCCGACGTGTGACTATTGGAGACGCCCTAAGCAAATTTACACTATGCATCACGCAATCCCAAAAATATCATAGTGAAATACCCCTACTGCTCTTATTTCCACGAGTAAGGAATCATCTCAGGGATCAACTCTCCAGCTATACCCGGAACGATCTGCATGCAGATCACCCGACGGCACGCAATTGAATGCATCGCATCAAGCAGGCAATGCGCCACTCCCTCCACCTTCCTCCGGTTAATACTCGTCTGAAATACAAACCTAAGAAGGCACACAGAAATGTGTACCATTGTCGAAAACTAAACCCAGAACGAATGCAGCACGCATGTCGAATCCAGACGAAAACGCAACACCGTTGCCTCTCATCAACATTTACCACTTCAATCTCCCAATCTAGAAAAAAAAAACTACATATTACCCCAAAAAATGCACCGATGAACAGAAGCGGAGGCGGCAATGCGGCTCACCTGCGACCATAGCGCGATGCCGCGATCAGAAAATAAAATTTCAGAGCAGCACGCACGACGCCATCGATCCCCCCTCCTCCTCCTTTTTCTCCTCCTCTTCCTCTCTCTCTCTCAATCTCTCCCGTTCTATTTTTGTTGTCCTCTTCCCTCCTCGCCCGCACTTTCTCCGGGGACTTCTTTTGGCGTGAGCGAGCCCAACGAAAATAGCTGACGACGCATCTCACTGGATCGCGGGCCCGACGTGTCAGAGAAACGTTCTAGTTCCCTTCGCTCCTTTCACGTGCGAGACGCGGGCGTGCGGACGGGGTCAAGCGATCTGGGTCGTGAGTTGGGGACAGTCGACACGTGGCAGAAGATCAGGGTCCCCCGGGGGCACCTTGTGTGCGGTGCGGGCGTACTGGGAAGCATGTCGTGAACGGAAGGACAGGTTCTGCTGCGGGGCCCATGACCAGTGTCTAGCTGGGCTGTATTGCTTTAGATTTTTTTTTGTTCCTTCGGTAATGATCAATCTAGGTTTCTCAAATGATTTCAGAGCTAAGTGTGCAACTTTCGGATGTCATGCGTTAGGGTTCACTCGCAATCTAATGGGATAACATATCACAACCACCTCGCTTTCTTTCCATCCAACGCGTTCACTCGCAATCTAATGGGATAACATATCACAACCACCTCGCTTTCTTTCCATCCTTCCTTCTTCTTCTTCCATATGCTACTTCCTTCCTCTCCTCCTCCATTGCTGCTCCTCCTCCTCTCTCTCTCTCTCATCCATCTCCTCCTCCCCTTTGTTGTTGCATCACCAACTCTAGTGCCCCCTTCTCTCTCTTACTATCTCTATCCCCCACCCACGTGCAATACCATGCTATCGCTGCCTCAAATCACTGTCGCAACTGCCGATCTCGTCGTCGTCCATAACCCTCCTCCTTATAGCATGGGGATGCCAATTTTACCCCCAATTGCTACTTGACACGCTCTAGCAATAAATCCCCAAATCCCCCGTCTTCTTTCATTTCTCTCTCCTCTGCCATGGAAGAAATGAGCAGGGCTTCTCCTTTGATGCGAATGTGTGTACGTGTGGATGCATGAGAATGAATCGTGGTAAAGGTGTGCATTGGTGACCCCTATTTATGTTCCTCCAAGGTGTTAAATACATAAGTATTTTTTGAATTACTTTAATCCAGAAATATACTATATGAATCATGAACAATACTCTAGCCTTTTTCATAAAGCAAGTAATCATAAACACCATAGTCATACGAATTTCTAGAAGAACAGAAACTAGTATTCATATCTCAGTGTTCAAGACAACAACAGATAATAAGGCTAAACAAACAACAAGTGTGAGATAGATATACCCAGAATCAGTAGACGGAACAACAGCAGCAGAAGTGTTGGTTAGGTCGTCGTTCGCCATGGTGTAGTGGTAGTAGTTGTGCAGATAATGTAGATGTAGCAGAGGATCGGATGAAAACGAAGCAACGAGTAGTCACACGAACGCTCACCAAAAAACTTATTCGCCCTCGCTCGTACAAGCCTTCAAGAACGGGAGTTCCGGAGGCCAGCTCTCCCGGTTCGTCCATACACGCGCCTTGCGGGATGGAGATCGCCAGATACAATAGCAACAGACTTGAGGATTCTATCTTAGTCTCTCGGGGTGAATTGGAGAAGCCACCCTTCAGGAACAGTTCACTGTTCTTTTAATAGCAAAAAAACAAAGAGACAGAGGCCAGAGGAAACGATCGCCATTGATTTGCCATCAATCGGTGCTAACCGCATCCATTACTCACTAGTAACTGAACCGTTACTGCCAGTCGTTCGTTAATGCCATTACTTCTAGTCGTCGTTTCGATTTTTAAATAGATAAAGAAAAACGCGCACGCACCCGTCGTGCCTGCGCGCACTCGCACGGCACGACACGGCTCGGCGAGGCGAGCGAGCGAGCGAGCGTGCGCGTGTGTTGGCTTTCTCTAATTCCACAAGGGGGGCTACTACGTTCTACCTTATAAAGTGGTGTAACTCCCCTTCAACTCTCCATGTGGGACTAATCAATTTTAGCATGTGTACATAGGCCTTTGAGATTCTCTAGGAATTAATTATAATTAAAAATTGGGTCCAACCCGTATTAATTCCTACAATCCCCCACTAGATCTCAAAGACACATGTCAAATGCCTTGATCCACAGTATTGTTTTAATATACCAGTGTTTCGATGGAGACCGATTAAGGTTAAACATCCATCTAGAACAGAAGCTACACTTATCCACAACTGCACAATAGACTAAGCCTTGAATTGGCAGTTTTGTGTGAATAAGTTTCACTTAAGTCCTTAACTGATACTAGGCTATCAAGCATCCCCGAGGGGTGGAGCATATAAGTCATACTCCTGACCTATTTATGAGCTTCCTAGAGATTACCCTATCTCATGGACTGTGACTAGCAGTCGGACTCATATAGGTGTGTTCTTTTAAGAATGATTTGTAGGACAACATATTTGCTTAAACAAGCCACATAACACATTAAGATAAAAATCAACCTGCCATACAGATTTAGGAGAGAATTGCATCTCCAATGGAGTGGGTTTATAAAATACTCTCCTCCCAGCTAACCAATAGCTTGTTTCGCCAATCCTACTTCACGGGATCTCCGATCACATAGGATGGGTTACCACTATGGTATAACTTACGTGGGTCTCAAACCCATCTCTCTTGATGCATTGTCTATCACATTCCGTGATAAACCCTTTGTGAAGGGATCTGCTAGATTCTTAGCTGTTTGGATATAATCTAAAGCTATTACTCCTGAGTTTTTCATTTTTCTGACAGACTTCAGTCTGCTCTTCATATGTCTTGATGCCTTCATATTATCCTTAGAACTGTTCACCTTGACAATCACGGTTTGATTGTCACAGTTCATCAGAATAATCGGTACCGATTTTTCAACCACCGGCAAATCCATCAAGAGCTCACGAAGCCATTCGACTTCAACAGTGACAATATCTAATGCTGTGAGTTCTGCTTCCATTGTTGACCTCGTTAAGATGGTCTGCTCGCAAGATTTCTATGAAACAGCTCCACCTCCAAGTGTGAAGACATATCCACTTGTGGCATTAATCTCATCAGCATCAGATATCCAGTTGGAATCACTATAACCCTCCAGCACCCTGGGATACCCGGTATAGTGCATGCCATAGCTCATAGTACCCTTTAGATAGCGCATTACCCTCTCAAGAGCATGCCAATGATCACCTCCCGGATTGGAAACAAAACGGCTTAGTTTGCTCACAACAAACGAGATGTCAGACCTGGTATCGCTAGCTAAATACATGAGTGAACCAATTATCTGAGAATATCTCAATTGGTCTCTGGCTATTCTCCGATTCTTCCTAAGCAATACGTTAGAATCATAAGGTGTTGGAGAGGATTTACAGTTGCTATAACCAAAATGACTCAGAACCTTTTCCACATAATGGGTTTGCAACAATGTAATCCCACCATCATCACCTCTCAACAGCTTGATGTTTAAGATAACATCAGCTACTCCCAGATCTTTCATCTCAAAATTTTGAGATAAGAAATCATTAACCTCCT
This sequence comes from Hsuehochloa calcarea, assembly GCA_036346395.1. NCBI lineage: Eukaryota > Viridiplantae > Streptophyta > Magnoliopsida > Poales > Poaceae > Hsuehochloa > Hsuehochloa calcarea. Next base: position 39,861,312 of record CM070597.1, read on the forward strand.
TAATCACATTAAGGATGGTCCCAAAGATCAATATGTCATCAACATACAGACATAGAATGACTCCCTCGCCCCCACCATGGCGATAATACACACATCTGTCAGCTTCATTCACAATAAAGCATGCAGATGTTAAAATTATGTCGAACTTTTCATGCCACTGCTTAGGTGCTTGTTTAAGACCATACAAAGATTTCAAAAACTTACACACCTTTCATTCTTGACCATTTACTACAAATCCATCTGACTGTTCCATGTAAATTTCCTCGTCCAACTCTCCATTTAGGAAAGCCGTCTTAACGTCCATCTGATGAACGAGAAGACCGTGTGAGGCAGCCAAAGATAGTAGTACTTGAATAGTGGTCAATCTAGCCACAGGTGAATAAGTATCAAAGAAATCTTCGCCTTCCTTTTGGGTATAACCCTTGGCACAAGCCGTGCTTTGTACTTCTCGATAGTACCATCAGGCCTAAGCTTCTTTTTGAACACCCACTTACACCCTACAGGTTTACAACCATAACGACGCTCAGTGATCTCTCAAGTTCCATTAGAGATAACGGAATCCATTTCACTACGTACTGCTTCCTTCCAGTATTCCGCATATAGAGAAGCATATGCTTCAGAAATGGTACTTGGAGTATCATCCACAATGTACATAATGAAATCAGGACCAAAAGACTTTGCAGTCCTTTATCTTTTACTCTTCCTCAGAGTTTCATTATCTTCCTCCTTAGGAATTTCCTCGGGGATTTACTCAAAATATTCTATTGGAATGGCAGGTTCAGGAGTTGTATCAGGCTCCTGACTCGATGAACTAGGCATATCTTTCATCGAAAAAATATACTCAAAGAATGTAGTATCTCTGGACTCCATAATTGTACTGACATGCACGTTAGGTACTCCAGATTTCACAACTAGAAATCTATATCCAACGCTATGGTGAGTATAGCCTAGAAAGACGCAATCCACGGTTTTTGATCCAAGCTTACGCTTTTTGGGAATTGGCACATTGACTTTCGCCAAACTACCCCAAGTACGCAAGTATGAAAGTGATAGTCTTTTCTTCTCTCATTATTCATATGGGGTTAACTCTTTATTCTTTATGGGAACCCTGTTTAGGACATGATATGAAGTCAATATAGCCTCTCCCACCATGCTTTGGAAAGACCCGCTGTGTCTAACATGGCGTTAACCAAATCAGTTAGAGTGTGGTTCTTTCTTTCAGCAACCCCGTTTGACTGGGGTGAATAGGGAGGTATCCTCTCATGGATTATACCATGTTCCTCACAGAATAAATTGAACTCATTAGAAAAGTACTCGCCGCCACGATCAGACCTAACCATTTTTATTTTCCTTTTTAGTTGGTTCTCAGCTTCTGCCTTATAGATTTTAAAGTAGTGAAGAGCTTCATCTTTAGTTTTCAAAAGATACACATAACAGAACCTAGTGAAGTCATCAATCAAAGTCATGAAATATCTATTACCATCTTTTGTCAACACACCATTCATCTCACACAGAGCTGAATGTATGAGTTCTAATGGTGCCAAATTTCTTACCTCCGCGGCCTTATGAGGCTTACGAGTGTGCTTTGATTGCACACAAACTTGACACTTAGAACCTTTGGCAATGGTGAATTTCGGGATTAAGTCTAAACTGGCTAACCGCGTCATGCAACCAAAATTTATGTGACAAAATCGTGAATGCCAAATAGTAGTCTCATTACCACTACAAACATGGTTCACAACATTACTACACAAATCTGAAAGAGATAGGCGAAACAAGCCTCCGTACACATAGCCTTTACCAACAAATTGTCCACACTTGAACACTACAAATTTATTAGACTCAAATACTAGTCTAAAGCCATCTCTAAACAGAAGAGATCCGCTGACGAGATTCTTATTGATAGATGGCACATGATGCACGTTCTTCAGTTGCACAATCTTTCCCGAAGTAAACTTTAGATCGACCGTACCAACAATATGAACAGTGGCATGTGACCTGTTCCCCATTAGAACGGCTGAATCCCGAGTGACCTGGTAAGAAGAGAACAATAAAATATCAGCACACACATGTATATTAGCACCCGTGTCTATCCACCATTCGGTAGAATGACATACGGAAAGAACAGTAGGTAAATTACCATACCCTGAAGTTCCCGTCTCAGTGGTACCAACAACAACATTAGCAGACTTGGAATTCTGCCCTTGCTGATTCTTTCCACCCTTGCGTTGGCTGCAATCCTTGGCCCAATGACCAGATTCACCACACATAAAGCAAAGGTTATCATTTGTGTTCTTCTTCTTCTTCTTGAAGCTAGTTGTTTGTGCAGTCTTGTTCTTGTTATTGAACTTTTGAGCTTGGTCATTCTTCTTCTGCACCACATTAGCACTAGAATGTCCCTTATTACCTCTAGTGTGTGTGTATCTTTTGCTCTCACCTTCTCTTCAACATCAAGAGACCCAATGAGATTTTCAATAGAAAACTCTTGTCTCTTATGCTTTAGAGAAGTAGCAAAATTCCTTCAAGAAGGAGGAAACTTGGCAATAATGCCTCCCGCGACAAACTTATCCGGTAACACACACTTGCAGTGCTCAAGTTTTGTGACCATGGATTGTATCTCATGAGCCAGTTCAACTACAGAACGGCCATCAACCATTCTATAGTCATGGTATTTCTCCATGAGATACAATTCACTGCCTGCATCCGAAACCCCAAACTTGGCCTCGAGTGCATCCCACATCTCTTTCCCTGTTTTAATCATCATATGTGCATCGATTAACTTCTCACCAAGAACACTAATCATGACACCTTTAAAAAGGTTATCAGTAGCCTCGAACGCTTGCTCCTGTTCAGGAGTAAGTGTTCCTTCATGTTTGCCATTTGCCACATGGAAAGCGTTCATAGCAGTTAGCCAAAGCACCATCTTGGTGCGCCACCTCTTGTAATTGGCACCATCGAACTCAGAGAGTTTGAGCGCAGCAGCAAAGCCAGTTGACGAAAAATGCCTATAATAAGGTTTTTGGATTGTTGAATATATGAGCATTTTTTGAAGTACTTTAATCCAGACATATACTAGATGAATCATGGACAATACTCTAGACTTTTTCATAAAGCAAGTAATCATGAACACCATAGTCATACGAATTTCTAGAAGAACATAAACTAGTATTCCTATCTCAATGTTCAAGATAAGAACAGATAATAAGACTAAACAAACAACAAGTGTGAGATAGATATACCCAAAACCAGTAGACGGAACAGCAACAGCAGAAGCATTGGTTAGGTCATCGTTCGCCATGTCGTAGTGGTAGTAGTCGTGCAGATGATATAGATGTAGCAGAGGATCGGATGAAAATGAAGCAGCGAGCAGTCGCACGAACGCTCTCCAAAAACCTTATTCATCCTCGCTCGTGCAAGCCTTCAAGGACAGGGGTTCCAGAGGCCTGCTCTCCTGGTTCGACCATACACGCGCCTTGCGGGATGGAGATCGCCAGATACAACAACAACAGACTCGGGGATTCTATCTTAGTCTCTCGGAGTGAATTGGAGAAGCCACCCTTCAGGAACAGTTCATTGTTCTTTTAATAGCAAAAAACGAAAAGACAGAGGCCAGAGGAAACGATCGCCATTGATTTGCCATCAATCAGTGCTAACCGCATCCATTACTCACTAGTAACTGAACCGTTACTGCCAGTCGTTCGTTAATGCCATTACTTCTAGTTGGGTCGTTTTGATTTTTAAATAGATAAAGAAAAACGCGCACGCACACAAGGTTGGCTTGCCTTGTCGTTGTGTTCATCTACACACTGTCAGTTCTTATGTGTGCTCTTCTCCTCCTCCCTGGTTTCCTCCATGGGTTTCACTCAGTTTTGCCATGTTCGACACATGATGTCGTTGATTCGAATTATGTGGATTGGCTCTAATCTGTGTACGTTGCTTCTAATTTGGGAGGCTTATGGAAGGTTTCAGAAAGTTGGGTTCAAATGGCTTGGGCTTTGGGAGGTTCTAGACAATTCTAGAAGAATCCAAGGGCTCTGACTTGCCTGAAATTCTGCGAAACTCGCTCATTAAAAAAAAACTTCCGTGAAACCTAACTGGACCTTGATTTTCATCGGTGTTTCGTCTGTTTCTTTGCTGAAACCATATGAACTTGCTTAAACGGGAATGAAACGATTGAAACCTTCTGAAACTTCTTGAAACTTATATTTTTTATATTAAACTTACTTTAAATCTTTATCAACCTTCGTGAAAAGCACTTAAACATTTTTGAAACTTTCACGAAACGCGTTAAAACCTGCTTGAAACATCAAACTTGAAACCTAAAACCTTTATGAATCTTTTCACAAAATGCGGGAAAATTGGCTTGAAATTTCAAACTCGAAATCTGAAACGTTTCACAAAACACACTGAAACTTGCTTGAAATTTCAAACTCGAAATCTGAAATATTTCACGAAAAAAACTGAAACATGCTTGAAACTTCAAACTCGAAACCTGAAATCTTTTCGAAGCAATTCACGAAACGCGTTGAAACTTACTCGAAACCTAAAACCTTCAAGAAACTTACACGCAACTAAAACCTCATGAAACTCCATGAAATTGTTATACAGTTGGAATTGGCTAGCAGTCCCTATCGGAGTAGCATGATTGATTGAAAAACAAGTTGCTCCAGGCTCCCAACCAATTTCAGTTTCGTGCTATTACTCCACCATCAGATTAGAAACCAGTGCTTTGGATGGGTTTGGGACTTTGGGTACCGTAGAATGTACTATTTAGAGTGTATGTTCATCAATTGCACTATGCACCTTGGCATTTCAATGCCAATGGCAGAGATACCGATCCTTGAATCCTTGATAGATAACCCGCTGCCCCATCCTTGAAACTCTGGGTTGAAACTTTCTTAGAATCTTTTGGAAACTTCTAAAAACGTGTGAAACTCACGAAAACTTGAAACTTCATGGCGAGATTTTTTTTTGCTCTTGTTTGATTTTTGATGAAAATTGTTGAAACTTTTTATCTGAAACTTATTGAAACACATAAAAATTAGTTGAAACTTCATGAAGCTATATGAAATTTGATGAAACATGATATCACTATTGAAAACTTATCCTAGATAAAAAGATGAAACTATATGAAACTTCATGAATCTGCATGAAACTTGCTCTACAAAATATAGAGAAACAATGATAGTTGATGAAACTTAATGAAACATGTCCAAAAAATATTTAACGAAACTATATGAAACTTGACGAGGCACGATGTCACTATTGAACAGTTGTCCTAGATAAAAAGATAAAACTTTATGAAACTTCTTGTGACTTGGGACGAAACTTCATGAAACTTGTTCATGAAACTTGGTGAAACTTGCTCTACAAAATATGGATAAATAATGATACTTAATGGAAATTAATGAAATATGTACCAAAATAACTTAGTGAAACTATATGAAACTTGATGAGACACGATGTCACTGTTGAAAATTTATCCTAGACAAAAAGATAAAATTTTATGAAATTCCATGAGACTTGGGATGAAACTGTGTGAAACTTGCTCTACAAAATATATGGAAACTTGATCTACAAAATATGGAGAAACTTGATGTAACATGATGTCACTATTGCGCTCGTTGAAAATATTTGAACATGATACTCGTTTTTTTGAAACTTCATGTTTCGAATGAGAAAGTTGTTGAAACTTTTGGTTTTCAAACCTCCTGTTACATGTACCGTTTGGTTAGCCTCCCAACGGTAAAGCATTGTGTAGCATCTCCCCTAAAAAATGCACTACAAAGCAAAATGAATAGGAAGAAGCAAAAGTTGTGCTTAAACATAGAAGGTGACACTCACACATATCAAGGTATGATTTTTTTAAAAGCAATGTGGTCTTTGTATGAACGTCCGTTTGGATTTTCAGTTTAGTAGCATAGTAGCATGTAGTTTGTAGAGAGTACAGTACAAAGTAAAGGTTTTGATATAAAAGCATATTTGCCTTGTGCTGTCGTTCTGAGTGCTGATCTCATTGACCGCTCGCCAAGCGAAACAGTACTACGCATACGTCCGATGTTCTAGAAAAATCAGACGCCCTTGTCCCCACGCTCCCAACCACCCATTTACACCTACTCCTCTGTCTCTCCAACCACATCATACATGCACTGCCCCAGCACACCTCTATCTCTACCACCAAAACATACACACGCATTGCCCCCAGCACACACACGCATGAGGCTGCGGCGACTGCGCCTCTGCTGCGACGACTGCGCCTCTGCTGCGACGACTGGGCTCCTCAACCTTCACACCCACCTGCGCTTCTGCTTCGCTTGGGCCACGCGCCGCCCCCCGAGCTGGTCCCCGCAACGTCCCCAAGCGTGTCTGGCAAGGCATCCACGAGCGCGCGTATGGTGAGGCTCTGCCCCCAAGCTGGTCTGCGACCCGTTCCTCTCCGGCGACATCTTCATGTACAGGTCGACGAAGGAGGTTCCCCTGTTGCTTCTTGAATTAGTTTTCTTCCTCTTATACACTAATGTTCTGATGTTGCGAATTGTTCTCATGTTGCGACCCGTTGAAAAAAATATTACGACCCGTTGGAAAAAAATATTACGACCCGTTGAAAAAAATATTGTATAGTGTTCTTTGAGATATTGCGCACTGGAGAAAAAATATTTCATCTGGAGAAAAAAATGTTGCATTTGTAAAAAAAACTGTTGCATACTGTTCACGGTGATGTTGCAAGATTTTTCTCTTCACTGATGTTCTGATGTTGCGAATTGTCTGATGTTGTGGCCCGTTGAAAAAAATATTACGACTCATTAAAAAGAATGTTGCATACTGTTCCTTGAGATGTTGCGCCCCGTTGAAAAAATATCGCATCTGTAGAAAAAAAATGCTGCATACTATTCACAGTGATATTACAAGATTTTTCAATGTGTTTTTTCGAGATGTTTTGTTTAGATGGTTTGTTTTGATTCTGAGCTTTGTTTAAGTGATGTTCACAGTGATGTTTCTTTAAGATGATGTTAACGCGTCTATTCACGGTAATGTTTTTTATATGATGCGTATGAATTTTTGATGTGTTGCATACGTTCGGATTTTATTGCATTTAGCACACAACGATGTTGCCCTCGGATGTATGGTGCGAGTGGTGGCAACAATCACTCGGCTAGGCAGCCTGGAGCGACAACTAGCTAACTAACAGAAAACAACAGGCAGATGCTTGACATCTGGGTAGCTAAAGGTGTAAGTCGAGCGACAGCGGTCCAGTGGATGTATCATATGGTTTGTCTGATGGTGCTCGTGATAAAAAATGGGCCTGTCTATACATAATTCAACTGTTTTCTCTGTAAAAAACTATCACATTCTGAAAGTTTATTTACAACTCCATTATACATAAATTATATTAAAATATTTATACAATTTTTGTTTTTAGTTACTTAAATTATTCTTGAAGGTCTTAATAACTCATATTTCCACCACATGATTCAAAATCTCACATGTACTTTTAGAGGTTGAGTAAAAATAAAGATAAAAAATAAAATTATATACCAATAAAATACAGCAATATGGTGAACTCATTATATTCTTCACATGAACTTTGAGAGATTGAGCAAAAATAAAGATAAAAAATAAAATTATATACCAACAAAACACGACAATGTATGTACTTTGAGAGGTTAAGCAAAAACAAAGATAAAAAATAAAATTATATACAAAAAAATGGTAATGTGGTGAACACGTTATATTCCGAAGAAAAATCATAATAAATTCAGACTCAATTCATCATATGGGAAAATGTGCAAATCTCTAAGCATATCGGACGAATGAAAATTTGATTATTATGATTTTTTTTTCTTATAGCACATCACCAACACGAATTTATAGTACATCCAACGAATCGAAAAATGACAGTTTTGACTTCAAAAAATTATCGAAAGTTATATAGTAATTCTAAAAAAATAGTTGCAGAAAGAACATGCAGAGTGGCCGAGTTCACCGGGGAACAGGGATCGGTACGGTGCGTTGCTTGGACTGATAGTTGCGGTGGCCTATATTGGTGGGACGCGAAGCAATGCTGCGGTTGGCTGTACTGGTGAGACGCGAAGCAATGCTGCAATAGGCAAAATCTCGGCCAGTTTTTCGGGTTTTGTAATTTCAAATTTTAAATTTTAAAATTTAAGTAGTTTTTAATCAAATTCAAATAATTTTTATCTGATTTTTTTCTGATTTAAACTGTAACCATTCTCGGCCTCTGTACAGAACAGCGCTTGGAACACCTACAAGAATCCTCCCATTTTACAGGAAAACAATTGACTGTCAATCACAGATCAATGGTACTAACCCTGCCTCTGTACAAAAATATCAGCACCCATCACGTTCCCCATTCCATGCACACTCCCTTCGTTTCTCGCGAATCCGTTTAACTGTACACACCTGATTTCCCAGAAGCAGAGAAATCTCCAGGGATTCCGCATCAAATCACTGGACCCGCCGCTATCCGTCTCTGCCGGCGAAGCAACGGCCCCATTTTCCTGCACCGGAATTCATTTCCAGTCGCACTCGAACTCTGCAGTCTGAACCGACGAACCAACTGCGGAGCTCTCACCTCCTCTAGCGCACCGAGACGGCCCTCCTCTCCGGGTTCATCGGCCCGCGTCCCGTCCGTCGGAGCCGGGGGCGCCGCCGTACCCCCTCTCCTGGAGCACCCGCGCGTCGGTGCCGATCCTGCGCACCTCCTCGTGCCGCGCGATGTGCTCGTTGCTGCGCTCCAGCGCGGACACGATCCTCGCGTACGGCGGGTGGACGTAGGCCGAGCTCTCGTACGCGCCGCCGTCCTGGTGCCGCGGCCGCCTGCCGTCGACCTCCTCGCGCCGCGCCGGGTCGCCGTTGCTGTCTCTGGGGGCCGCTGGGTTCCTCCTGTACAGCGGGTTTTTGTACTGGCCGCGCCGGTCCAGGGCCTTGTTGAGTGCATTGCCACCGGCGAGTTCCGAGGCGTGCCTCCTGTGCGGCGGACGCGCGTTTTGCGAGTTGTCGGGCACGACGTCCTGGAACGGCCGTGGGTCTGCGCCAATTTTGCCGGCGTCACCGCGCCATGCACCGTGCGTGCTACCGCCGCCGCCGCCACCGCCACCGCCGATGCCCATCGTGGAGGCCGTCCTCCTGTAGGGAGGCCGGCGCAGCTGCGGAGTCCAGATGACATCCTCCACCACCTCATCATCTTCCTCGTCGGTCTGGTCGAATACAATGCCCTTCCCCTTCTGCGCCGCGTCCGACCCTACCGAGGACACCGTGCTCCTGTCGCTCCACGACGGCGACGGCGACGGCGACGGAGACTTCAGGGACTTCCACGACGGCCTCGTCTCCTGCTCAGCTGCTGTCGAATTCTGCACGGGATCTACCTTGTAGCCACCACCTCTCGATCCCTTCCCCTGAGACTCTGACCGAGAAAGCTCCACGGCCACCCGAGCGGCCATCGCGGCGAACGATGCCGACTCGAAGGCTGCCTCCGCCGCCATCCTGGCGTCTACGTACTTCTTCGATTCTCTCAGCACCTTCCGCTCTACGGCCACCTGAGCAAGGCTCAGTGATTTCACGTTATCATCGACAAACCTCTGCTTCCCCTGCACCTGTCAGACATTGAATTTCTCAACATTAGATTCCAAAATAAATTCAGATGATCTTGTACTAGTACTACAAGATTATGGCACTGACCTCGTAACGTTCCGTCTTGACCTCACTCTGCTCGACAAATTCTTCGGCCGGCACGTTCTTGGGTTGCTCACTCTGTTTGTCCTGCATTTGCACAGTACAGCCATATCATGATTCATGATTCTACTGACTCGTAAGAGAAACGAATGAAAATATCATAGACAAGGACGACGCTGCAACCAACCCGATGAGTCTCTCCCGGGTTCTCGGGGAAGTCCAGCAAGATGTCGTTCTCCGCGGCGATCTCCTTCGCCAACCTCCTCGTCTGCTCCGTACTCGCCCTCTCGCCGGACAACTTCCGTACCAACTGCAACGGCGGCACAACCAACCATCTTAAATTCCAACCCGCGCCCATCGATCACAGTTGGCGAGAGTGGCCGGCATGTGAAGCAGTCGGCGGGTTTAGTTGGAGGAATCCAATCTACCGTGGGATCGACGACGCCTTGGGAGCCCTCCTTGGCCGCCCTGGCGAAGTCGCGGCCGAACTTGTCCGCCAGGATGGCGCGCGCGTCCAGCAGCTCCGGCAGCTCGCCGCACCGCGCCGACGCGAACATGAGCCCCGCCGCCGCCTCCTTGACCTCCTCGCCGCACTCTCTGGATATCATCAAAGGATCAGATTTTAATATTTCCTTGTTGCACGGGGAAAAAACGAAGAAACATTGAATCAATCGAGAAGACAAGAACACGAATACGAAGAGACTGTGTGTGTGTACATACTTGGGCCTTTCTAGCTGCGCAGCCTGCTCAATGAGGATTTTGCAGTAGAGCTCTATGATGTCGAGCACCTCCAGCATGCTGTCCTCGTCTATGACCTGCTCTGCCTGCGCAAAAACACATGCTACCACATGTTACTACACTGGTGCGGAAGGATACGTTGTTTATGTTTTTGCGTGGTGGGTGGCCAGGCGTGCACATACGCGGAGGAGAGCGTGGTCGAGGTGGCCAATGGCGAGGAGCTGCCCGACATCGCCGCGGGCAATGGACCGGCGGCCGAGGCGGGGCCGGCGGACGACGGAGAGGCGGGCAACGGCGAGCTTGATTAGGGACTTGAGCTTGGCGGTCTGCTTGGAGGTGCTCTTGCCGAAGAAGCCCATGGCTCGCTGCTCGCCTGCGACGGTGGTGCTGGATTGATGGTGCGGGCGGATGGAGGTGATGATGGCTTGTCTCTTTCTTTCCCCTCTATATTGCTCTCTGGAATGCGGATTGGTACTCTGGCGAGGAGGAGAGGAAGGAAGGAAGGAAGGGGAGGAGGAGGAGGCGGCGAGTGGCCGATCGTTGCTTGTGGACTACGGAGTCTGCGCTGGAGGGGAAAACATGCGCAGATGCGTCTGTTTTGGGAATTGGGTAGGGGCCAAGTTTCACTCCAGCACGGGCTCCCAGAATTACTGCGTCCCTTGCCTGAACAAACGAAAACTTAAAATGTGAAAGGAAAAGCATGGCATATCAGTGGATAACTAGTACACGTTTTCTTAAAGACATGTATAATAGTACATGCAGTTAATTTTTTTTATATCACTTATAAATCGCACTATAAACAGTTTATATAACGTGTTGTCTTTTCACTCATCTTTATAGATGATATAATTTTTTTTAATATTTTTATAGAATTAAAATATTTCCTTTTTGATTCTAGTGATACAGTCGGCTACAGGATCGTAGACATCATATTTCTCTCTTTATTTTTTTTCATTCATATCAGCTTAAATCATACGTGACAGAGACGATAGATAGCTAATGTAAACCCATTGTACATGACCTAAGATACCGAGTGGAGTGAGAGGAATCAAGAGTTAAGTGAGTGAAAAGTGAGGAGAAAGAGTCTCATGACATGCCACCCATGGGCTGCATACATACTCCCCTAGTTCAAAAAAAAAGTTATTTTGGAATGTGTGTAGTTAAATTTAAAAAACTTTAACTATTAATATCTTTTTTAATATTTAAATTAGATACATAAAAATCATACATGTATATTCATCTTTAAAAGTATTGTCATAATATTATAACTTTATTGGATTTTATAAATATTTTACAATAGTAGTTAGTAGTTAAAATTGCATATTGAAGATTGTATCGATACTTAAAATGATTTATTTTTGTGAATGGTAGGGAGTATATAAGAGGGAGAGGGACATTTCCCCTCCTTTGCCAATAGTAGGGGTAGTGTGGTGCATTCCCCTTAGTACAATTTGATTATTAACCTATACTATGTATTTCCAAGGGTTTTCCTAGGTATCCCCACGGCCCTAGGGGTTAGGGCGCCTTTATAGCACCAACAAAATTGAAGAAGGACATGATTACATACAGGTTACAATTCAAAGGTTATTCCAAGCATGGCGATACGGCACCGAACTTTTTTTTACGGAATAAGGCACCTAACTGTTGGATATTGATCTAAGGCCAAACTAGTAGTAGGTCGAAAGGAGGGCGTGGGAAACCCACGCTTTCTGGTATACTGATCGGGGTGCCTAACCAACTCATGGTTACGGTCCCCGTTACCTATATTTAGTAGGGGTTCGTGAGAAAAAGCCTCGAACAATCCCTAACGTGGCCCGATCTCTCGTCTTGTTGGTAGCAACGGAAGACCGTCGCCGTCGCCGCCGCCGCTTCACCAACTCTTCCTCACGCCTGCATCACGCAGGCACGGGTCTTCGCTCAATGGCGTTCATCGGCGACCGTAAGTCCTCCAACCTTATGAATGTCTAGGTGTTCTAGTTTGCAGACTAGCAGTACGTATCTAATATTTGGTATCGAGCCTATCGCTAGTCTCTCTAGAACCCAACCTCCGATGTTTTCGGATAGAATGGTAGAAGGAGAGGAATCAACTAATGAAAATCAAATCCTAAAGTTTTCCCCAAATTTTTGATGAGCAGTAAAATCCCCAAATCAATTTTTCCGGATCGGGATGGATTAAACTTACGGTTTTTGGGATTTGGGGCGTCGCCGGCGTCGCCGCTCCTCGAGTCTTGCGCCGTCGCTCACCGAGTCTTGTGGCCGAGCCGCCGGATCGAGCCTCGACCATCTTGCAGCTATGCGCCACGCCGTCGCGCCGCCGCCGACCGTCTTGTGATGATGCATGTCTTGCTCTGCTTGCCGCTTGCGCCCCGCGCTCTTGCCGATCGCCGCACTGCTGCGCCCTCCTGCTCCGCGAGCCGCCGCGCCGCGGTCTTTGTCACCCGCCTCGCGCCTCGCGCCAAGGCTGCGCCCTCCTGCGAGCCGAGCCGCCGCCGCCGGTCTTTGTCGCCCTGCTGCGAGGCTGCGCCTGCCCTCCCTGCAGCGCCGTCTGCCGCTTTGCTTCTTGGTGACAGCGACTCAGTGCCTCGCGTGGCATTCTTCGCCCTCAGCGCGCAAGAGCCGCCGCCTGCTTTTTACGGGAGGAGTGGATACAAATGCCCTAGGGTTAGGGCAAATTCCTTTTATTTTTCATTTGGGCAAAATCTGGACCGTCCGATCCAAATGAGCAGCCGTGATGCGAAGGGGGAGCACTGATGGGCTGGTGCGGTCATGGGCCAAGCTGTGGGAGCCGCAATGGGCTGGTGCGGTCATGGGCCAAGCTGTGGGAGCCGCAAGACTATATATATTATTTTCATGTATTTATAGTATATCTCATGTATAATTGATGATTATTTGATGTCTTTCTCATGAAAATATTACTGGATAATGTCTCTAAGCTGCTGAAAATTATTATGATATTTTTTCCGCTGCCTGATGTTTTGTCTCTAATTGAATGAAACCAACGAGAAATTCAATTAGAGAATCATGTTTATTTTTCATGCTATTACTTTTGGACCAACGTTAATTGTAATTGCATGTTATCAATTATGTTTGTTATGTTTTACTATCACATGCCATTACCTTTTGACCAACGTTAATTGTAATTGCATTTGTATTATGTTAAATTTTTTGTTTCTGCCCAACGGTGATGCGAAAAATTCTTATGAGCATGTTGTTAACCATACCAACGTAAGGTTAACCTTCATGCAAATTAATTATACTTTTTCCTAATGAAAATTTTAAATTTTTCAGCTGCTACTGTTTCCGCTCAAGTTAATGCAATTGAGCCACTTAATCAGCAAGAATTTCCAAAAATGGAAATTTGCACTTATGACGACCTTCCAGCTCATGGATCTGGACTACGCATTCAGGTTCGATGAACCAGTCGCTCCAAATGAAGGGGAGGACAGATTTGATGACAAAATGAAGGAATACAAAGCTAATGCTGAAAAGTGGGAGCGGTCTAACCGCATTTCACTAGCTGTAATGAAAAACTCCATCAATGAAGCTATTAGGGAGCAATCCTCGAAAGGAAAAAGTGAAGGAGTATTTATCTTCCAGAGGATCACTTTAAAGGATCCTCTAAGGTCTATCTACTGACGTTGATGCACAGACTCATGAACACTAAGTACAATGGTACTGGAAATGTCCGTGAGCACATTATGACCATAATTAATATTGCTGCTAGACTTAAGACAATGGACATGGAAATTTCTGACGGTTTTGTTGTCCATTACATTATGATGTCTCTTCCTAAGCAATATGAAGCTTTTAAGGTGAACTATAACACCGTTAAAGACAAGTGGACAATGAGCGAGTTGATCGCTAATGTTTCTCAGGAAGAGGAGAGGATCAATGCTGAAAGATCTAATGATTTTGTGAATCACATCAACTTCTCAAACACAGCTGGTCCCTCTAGAAGTAGAGGTGGCTATAAAGGAAAAGGAAAGAAGGAGCAAGCCTATTCCCTTATAAGAAGCCCAAAGATCCACAAAGATAAAGCGCCTAAAAACGCTTATCCCGGAAACTCAAATGGACAAAAGAAAAGTGATGAGTGCCATTTTTGTCAAAAGGACCACTTCAAAGATAGTTATGGCTAAAATGGCTAGCCAAGAAAGGTACTATGAAATTACTTTTGTTGATGAAGCATTTTATTGATTTTCCTATAAATTCTTGGTGGATTGATTACGGTGCGTGTGTTACGATAATGGGATGGAAGCCAAAATTGAAGCTATTGGATTTGTTTCTTTAGTTTTGAATAATGGCTTTGTAATGAAACTTAATGATGTTCTTTATGTTCCCTCGATGAGAAGAAACTTAATTTCTGTTTCATTATTAGATAATGATGGATATTCTTGTAATTTTGGACACGGAAAGTGTTTAGTTTATTTCAATAATGATAATGTTGGTCGTGCCATCAGACACGACAAGCTTTACATGTTGTCTCTGCAAGATTCTCTTATATCCATGAATGTATGTGATGTGAATAAAAACGCATGTTTAATCGATGAGACTTCGTCGAAATTGTAGCCTTGTCGTTTGGGCCACATTTCGAGGGAGAATTGATTCTTCACCCTTTAGATTTTAGTGATTCGGATGATCATTGCCTTGATTGCATCAAAGGCAAGTATGTAAAGAAAATAAAGAAAGGTACTCGAAACACGAGGATTTTGGAATTAATTCACACCGATATATGTGGTCCTTTCCTGTGACATTTTTATTACGTTCATCGATGATTACTCACGTTACGGCTATATCTATCCTATTAAAGTTGATAAATTTAAAATATTTAAAGTGAAGTTGAAAATCAGCATACTAAAGATTAAAGTAACATGCAACTTATGGATGATTCCTGTTCTTACAAGACAATGGTATAGTCGCTCAATACTCAATGCCCGAGATCCTCAAAAAATGGAGTAGGATATGGTTCAAGTATGTTGAGCTACTCCACTTTGCTATAAAGTTATGGATGGAAGCATTAAAGACATTGCACACACATACTCAATCGGGTTCCCATTTGAACTACCTCCATGTGTGGGGTTGTGCGTAGAAAAGTATTTAACCCACAAATTGGGAAATTAGATCCCAAGATCGTGAGTTGCCATTTCATTAGCTACAGCGACAGATCTAAAGGGTGCCGATTCTATTGTCCAGATCGTACCACAAAATTTGTAGAAACAAGGCACTGTGTTCTTGGAAAATGATGGCATTAGTGGTGATTTGGAGCCTAGGAAAATTGATCTTGAGGAGAAGCGGATGTATGTTGCTTCGCCGCTAATCCGGCTGATTGATTTTCCTATGCCCCAAGTGGTTGTGCCTGATTGATCCTGTAGTTGCAACTCTGTTGCGTCTCCGATTAATTCGTGGCTACTTCTTACATTGAGGGCTCTGAAAGCACAAGTGTCGTACCTAATGATGAGCCTTCACGACCTCTATGATAATTAATGAACGACCTAATGAGCACCGCTAATGTACCGGGAGATCGAGCGAGTGAGGAGATCTGCTATCCCAAGTGATTATGAGGTTTACTTGAATGAAGATGATCTTGGGAAGGTGGATGATCCTAGCTCTTATAAGGAAGCTATGAAGAGTAAGGATTCATCTAAGTGGCTAGATGCCATGAAAGATGAAATTAAGTCTATGGGCGATAACGATGTATGGGACTTAGTAGAAATTCCTAACGAGCTAAAACAAGTGGGTCGCAAATGGGTCTACAAAACAAAGCGTGACTCAAAGGGAATATCGAAAGGTTTAAGCGAGACTTGTAGCAAAGGATTTACACAAAGAGAAGGCATTGACTATAATGAAACATTTTCTCTGTCTCGACTAAAGCCAATTGTATGAGGACGTTTACATGACACAACCTAAGGTTTTGTTTTGGAAGACGAGAAACATTTGGGATGCAAACTAAAGAAATCCATATATGGCTCAAAGCAAGCTTCTAGGCAATGGTACCTTAAGTTCGATGAAGTCATAAGAAATTTTGGATTTAAGGAGAATGATGTTGATAATTGCACATATGTTAAGTTCGGGGAGTAATTACACTTTCCTAATCCTTTATGTGGACGATATATTATTAGCTTGATGGTGTGGACATGGATATGAAGGATCTCGGTGAAGCATTGAAATTCACCGAGATAGGTCCAAAGGAACATTAGGTTTATCACAAAAGGCATACATTGACAGAGTACTAAAGAGATACAATATGCATAAATGCTCGCCTACTTTGCTCCTATTGTTTGGGAAATTTCAATGCCCAAAGAATGATTATGAATCATCGGATGAAGGATGTACCTTACGCTCCTGGCATCGGAAGTATTATGTATGCTCAAGTATGTACACGCCGATTTAGCTTTTATTCTGCAGGATGCTTGGCGATATCAATCAAATCCAGACCGACCATTGGAAAGTCATTAAGAAAGTCTGCGCTATATGCAAGGCACTAAAGGTCACATGCTCACCGATAACCTTGAGGTTGTCTTATTACGATATTTTGCCAAGACACTAAGAAGTCTACATCAAGTTATATTTTCACCTCGCGAGGCGGCGATTTCATGGAAAAGTGTAAAGCCACTTCATCGGACAATGCCTGGCATGTTATGAGGCTACCGGCGGTATGGCTTAAGAACTTTATCCGCCTAGACCACTCATTACATCTGCGATAATCAACATGCTATTCGAGTAACAACAAGTCCAAAATTGACATAAAGTATCATGTTGTGAAAGATAGAGTCATCAAACAATTAAGATTGAGCATATTGGAACTAAATTTATGCTTGCGGATCCGCTCACAAAGGCTTACCACCCAACATTTTACAATCATGTTGCGGCATGGGTTTATTGGAGTGATCACGGAATAAGAGGACCATATAAAGTAACCAACTCCCATAAAGTATTATGTTATCCGATCGATATAAAATGGAGCACTATAAGTCCCGATGTCCAACGGTACTTAATTGCGCATTGCTTTGGTGTGAACTTTTATTGAGAGAGAGCTTATGATGTTTTGCCTTATGATCAAGGGAGAATGTTGGATATTGATCTAAGGCCAAAAGCGGCCGTGGTGAAAAGGAGGGGCGTGGAAACCCACGTTTTCTGTCTTGGTATACGATCGAGGGTGCCTAACCAACTCATGGTTACGGTCCCCCGTTGCAACAGCGCTATATTTAGTAGGGGTTCCCGTGAGAGAAAAGCCCCTGAACAATCCCTAACGTGGCCCGATCTACTGTGCGCTGGTAGCAACGGGAAGATCGTCGCCGTCGCCGCCGCCGCTTCACCAACTCTTCCTCACGCCTGCATCACGCAGGCACGGGTCTTCGCTCAATGGCGTTCATCGGCGACCGTAAGTCCTCCAACCTTATGAATGTCTAGGTGTTCTAGTTTGCAGACTAGCAGTACGTATCTAATACTAACTTGCCTGGTGAATGTCACCGCTGTCCAAATCTCCCCTGTTGCGAGTCTAAACTATGATCAAGTTGTGATTCAGAATTTACTTCTGTAAGGTTAGTAGGATTTGACAATAGCAACGAGCCTTCTTGGTATCATCTATATCTTTCAACTGTAAGGTCCAACGAACTTGCCTTTGTTTGGAAAAAGGGAAACTCAATTCTCAGAGAACATCTTCGTCCACAGGCGCTAGCTGCTAATGCCTTGCCTACTCCCTAAATCTTAGTTTATTATGCAGTAGTTCGGGAGCAATTGTCCTGTGGGTCCATCTGACAGTTGTAAAGCGGGATTCATAGAGCATGTCGCGGCGAGCAAGGCACGACGCGAGCGGCGCAATTCGCTCGGTCGGGGTTTGCCGGGTAACGTGCCCTCTCCCGATTGCTTTCGATATCACGAAGCAGCTTAATTTGTCCGCCTTCTCCAGTGAAATTTGCGTTCTCAGTGGCGGAGCCGCCTCCGCATGGAGCAGCGGCGCTGACTAACCAATGGCCAGTCGATCGTCGCAAGTTAAAAATGGTTAGTACAGTAGTTTGCTCCCGTTCGTTGATGCTGCATTTGTCGGGAAAGCGTTGTTCTTTTCGCCTGTCTTTAGAGACCCAAAACCAAAAGCAACTCGTTGTTTGGGTTAAGAAGAAGCGATTACTCTTTTCTTCCATCAGAACCTTTTCCTTTTTTCTTTGTTGAAACGTGACACGCTAAACTAAGAGTACAATGACTTAGCACTGTACAGTAGTTGAAATGTTGCAAAACTGTGTTAGATCAGGTGGACTGATCGTATAAGACTATATGTACTAGTCGTAGATTTTATGACGATGAATAATTGATGTTTGAGTTGTATTGACATTTGCGGTTGTCAAAGTTTCAATTGTTGGATTTTCAGTGTCAGTGGTCGGATCTTGCCTTGTATCGAGTGACAGTGACTGATTGATGGTCGATACTACGATGGTAGTGGATGGTCGAAACTACGATTACTGAAACTATTGTAGTCGTAGGCTATGGGTCCGTAGTCGTAGGCTTTGTGGTCGGTAGTCGTGGGCTTCGTGGTCGGTAGTCGTGAACTTCATACTAAGTGGTCGTAGGCTTTGCGATCAGTGGTCGTAGGCTCCTAATAAGTGGTCGTACGCTTATATTAAGTAGTCGTAGGCTTCGAATGCTTCAAGTCTTGGTTTCTTCGAGTACCTTGAGTACTCATATTTGATTGGCTAGCGGTATGACTGGCGTATACACATCGGTAAGACTGGTTTTACAGAGCGATGTCAAGTTATTTTCTGAAAGCTGTAATTTAAGGTCGTGGTTAATCTGACCGTGTTTATTGATAGATGTGAGTGTGATACGCATGTGTGAATTGATATTGGGCAAGTTGGAGAACTTGTGTCAGGAAAATATTCTTTGATCTTTGCATGTGCAGGTTGAGCGTGGAGACGATCATGGTCGATGACGAGGAAGACCGAAACTTGGATGGAAAAATCTAAGGTTCAGGTGGTTGTAAATGTCACGAGGTGGTCGTGCGCACGCTGGGGCACATGGAGATCAAAGGTGAATGCATGATACGTGGTCGAAGCTACAGGAGGTGTCGTCCTAGAGGCTTCGACGCGTGAAAGGTTATGGAATGCTTTCATAACTGGAAGGTTGAGAGATATTACTGTGATTTGAGGGGTTTCGGTTTCCTTGTGTCACAAAAGAGATATGATTATGTGTCTATGTTGATAAGGACACGATTAAGGGCCCTAACATATAAAGGCCGAAGATGTTAAGGGTGACGCGCGCTCGTGGGAGGTTTTTTGGGGTTTTTGGCGACGGCGGCGGCTTTTAGCAAAGAGAGCTTTTCAGTGCTTTCTTACTATGGTTTGAGGGGTGCCATGAGGGCACTTTGTAGACACAGAACATGATTCAGAAATAATAGATCAGGTCATTTCCAAAGAATTTCAGTCATTGCTGGTGGTTTGTGCTTCTGAGCATTATGTTCGACTTGTTCTAGCTCATCGTCTTCGATATGTTCTTCTGTCTTCGACCAGCTCTCGTGTTGATCAGTTTTACTAGTTTTTGTTCCGAGAAGTCTTCGATTTGTTCTCGTCCATCGCCTTCGATCTGATTTTGTTCTTTGCAGTGTGTGAATCTCCTGAGCCGAAGAGTGGAAGAAATATGTTAGTCGAATCTTTTCGACCAGGTGAACGCAACTTCTTCGACCAGATCAATTTTACCGTCTTCGATCACGAGCTATGTTGTTCATCCGGTTGTCGACAATAGCTATGACTGGCGGATCAGATCAGAGTTGGTTCGGCCTCTACGACTAAATGACAACCTTGTACAGTACATAGTATTCAGCTGTCGGTTGAATCCAACGCAGATTCTCTTCAATAAATTACAAGAAAAAAGTACTAGAATCATCCACCTCTTCCAATTATCATATCCGATCCTACATACAATATCCTAAATTACCAAAACTTCAATTCTCGAAAGGCTTTATCTATACTGAGTGCCAGAATATTTGTAGCTGGACTTTATCCAAGCTGGCGTTCATCCGACGCAACTCTAACCAGCTTAAGCCTCAAGTTATACAATTATGGTACTAGAGCATTAAATACGCCTCTCAGAAAAAGAAGACGGTTGAGCACTTGAGCGCCCTTTACAGCCTCAAGTTAAACAATTATGGTACTAGAGCTTTAAATACGCCTCTCAGAAAAAGAAGACGGCTGAGCACTTGAGCGCCCTTTACAGCTAGAACCGTAGTGAGCAGTGACAAGGCAGCTGTATGGGGTAGTACGAGTACACAAAATCTGAGGTGATTTTCGCTGGTTTGAGGAGTTTTGATGGGTGGAAATGCAAAGCATCAAAAAGGGAATTACTAAACAGCACTCCCGTTTTTTTTAAGTAATTGACGACGCTTTGGCCTTTGCTTTTCGTAAGCGCCTGCTCGGCTCGATTTTCTACGACCTAAGATTCGGTTGCTGTTGACGTGTTTTCGCTGTGGTCATGGAGTGTTCGGCAGCAAAGACTGTGCGCTTGTGCTCTACTATGGAAACCTTGGAGTTTCTAGGCACTGTTGTAATCCAGCGCTTCCCACACTGTATTGGCAAAATTGGCAGCACGTGCCTTCTCCCGCCCCGAGCTTGAACACCGTTTGTCCGTATGTTGTATATTCGGCGTTTAAAGCTATGACCCTAGCCCAGATTCACCTGCAACCGACACGCGGTAAATCCGAGCACCGTAGCCCCGACGAGGGCATGTCCATGCTGCCACTGTCCAGACAAAGCCTCTGCATGTCGTCCAGCGCCTGAACGCACCCCCGCTTGGCACGTGGCTGCTCTACCATGCCACCAGGACCGGACGCCGGTTAGTCCGCTCCTCCCTCGCCCGGACAGCCGATCAACTCCACTGCCATTCCTTTCCCCAACAGATCATGCTTTGTTCTTCCCAAAACATGAGCAAGTTCATCTCATCTTCTCTCCTCACAATCCTAACCAAAATCTAAAAAATACCCTATGCATGTCATACTATTGCGTTCGCGGTCGTGTGAGTGTTCCATTTTCGCAATTAGTTCGTGCATGCAAGATCGTTTGAGCGAGTCGGAAGGAGGGAAGAACAAGGCAGTTGCTTGGTCGGCGATGGCTCATTGCGGCTACAACGACGGTGAAGGTGACGGTCGGGAGCGAAGTCGACGTGGTGCATGCAGCGGCGTAGCACATGCACATGGCGGCGCAGCGGCTTGAACGCGAGGTGAAGACGACGGCGTTGAGGGCAGCTAGAGCGTGGCACAGCTGAGAGAAAGGTGAAAGTGTGCGCACACGGCAGTCTCGGACAGTGCGGCGTCGGCTGGCACGACGACGGCTAGGTAGGGTGTTCACCGCGTCGCCCTGCAGCAGCGATGCGGCATCGAGGTAGCTTGCAGCAGCACCAGTGGCGGTTGGGAGCCAGTAGCGTCGCGGCCGAGCCGAGGGCATGATGGCGCGGCCGAGCGGTGGTCAACGGCGAGACCACGGCCTGCCGAGGTCTTTATGAGCGGCGGCGCCGCAGCAGGGCAACCGACGGGCGCCGGTGGCGAGAGGCCCAACGGCGGCAGCTCATTGGGGACCGGCCAAAGGGAGGCCAGTGGAAGAAGGAAGGATATCGGGTTGAGAAAAGAAGGAAGGAAAGAAGAGAGAAGAGGAAGAGGGGATTATGTTAATTCCTAGCGTTTGAGCGACGAAGGACCAAACTGAGCGGTGTCCGTGCACGGATGGCACGGTGGAGTGGCCATGTGGCAAGCGGGGGTGTGTCCGGGAGCTGGACAACCGACAAAGGCTTCGTCCGGGCAGTGGCAGCAACGGTGTCGGCCACAGGTGAATCCGGACTAGGGGCGCATGGATTTAAACGCTTCCGGGCACGAACTACAAAGACAAATGGTGTTCGAGATAGGGCGCGCGGTGGAGGACGGGTGGCGGGAGGAGGCACATCCGTTCCGACAATTTTGTCAATATGACACGAGAAGCGCTGGACTTGTAAATACCGGTCGCAACAGTGCCATTTAGGCCAAAAACTCGAAACTTTGTGCTCCAATAAACTTTTTCAGTCATGTAATTGGAATGCCCATAGTTTATAGTTGATAGAAGTACTATACTTTCCTCCGATGAAATGCAAGGCGGCGCACTGGAATCGTTTTTGGAAAGATATTTGGATAGATCATTGTCCCCTGAAAATCAGGTTTGCTAGGCTTTTCTAGATTTATGGGGACCCTGATATTTGTGTGGCTAATTGTTGGGCAAATGAGGTGTGGAATATTAACTTTGTCAGAAATTTTAGAACAGAATAAAGTGACCAGTGGGAGGAACTAAAACAAATTTTAGATAGTGTATATCTGAAAGACGACAGAGATAGAATGAGGTGGTGTCTAGAAAAATCTGGGCAGTTTTCGGTCAAGTCCTTATATAGCCATCTGGTGTATGGGGGGTGACGAGTAGAAAGCTGTAGAAAGTGTCGGTCAGTAAAATTCCTCTCAAAGTGAAAATATTCTTATGGCGGGTTAATTGTCGGGACTTAAAAATATAATTTTGGATCCTCTGTGTATACTGCACTAGTCCATGATCACGCTAGTATACACAGTGACAACATCAATGAAATATCATTTCCATACACAAGATGACTAATAAATAGACACATAACAAGTAAAGACCTTAAGGTCAAAGCTTACAATTAATGCATCAGAAGGCGAATAGCACAAGCAAGCTGTAGCGGAACGTAACAGAATAACTTTAGTGAAGCCCATCCATATGTCCATAAACAATCGGTTGGGGTAGCGCGACCTAGTTCTCCACGATCCTTGAAGTAGACCATGTTGTCTGAGGATTCCTCCACTTCGTATGGATTATTATAGTAAGTATGAGTACACAACCGTACTCTCAAGTCATACCATAAAATACAATTTATAAATGATGGCTTATTCCAAAGGAAATGGCTTATGTGGTTAGTTTGCATAAAAGCAACATTTGCAATTGAATACAAATAATAGATTGAAAGCATAATTTAAAACAAATAAACAATAATAGTTTAACATTTGTTTTCACAAATGATACAAAGCCTAATCAAGTTCATTCACACAACTGCATAAGTTATCTCACACAGCTGATCCTTCCTAATTATTTTATAAAAATCTACCGCTCGTATGAAATCCCCGAGCATGTCCATGATCACGGACATGACTATTCGAATAGAGTGATTAACACTCTCAGATGTTGTACACTTTACCCACAAGATGCAATCAACTTGTACGGAGCTAATCACAACAAAACCTTTGCAAAACTTCATCTCAACAGTTGACACTTCCGGTGTGCTTTACCATCATCCAACTCAAACAAAGTGCTTTGGTATGACACACACTGTTGGACCTGAAGACGGCGAACCACTCATAAATATGTACTACATGGTAGTCCACACCTCCGCCCATCACTGAACTCCTAACCTATAACCTGAGTAGTCAATGTCAAGTATCCATAACATACTAAGTTGGGTCTGTCCCATACCAGGCATGTGGTTGTACAGTAAGACTTATTTCAATGGCACACAATGTTAAGTCCTTAATTGAACAAGGCAAGACTTTTAATTTCTAACTATGCCACAATGATTATCATTCTCATTCACAAAGCTCCACCATTCATTTAGTATCCACCACTTGCCTTAGTCTAAATCCTTGCCCACCCTGTTGGTTAAGTGCAACACATGCTATCACAAAGTAATAACACATAGCACACAGTTTTACACAAAATTCTATAGTCACTTAGTCAAAATTTTAATTGCAACTCGAATAAAATATGTGACTCATAGCATGACTAAGAAACACTATTCATCTAACCAACCCACTTTGGTGCTATGATAATACCAACAAATAATTAACCAAGCTAGGGTGACAAAAGATCAAGGTAATAAAATAGGCATGGTATATATAATCAAATGGGTTAATAGCTAATCCCAAAGCATTTAAACAAATACTTAAAGTAGAATGCAGTACTTTGGATCAAAATAATTTTGAAAACTAGGTTCAACATAATCAAAGGTACAACTAGACTCGCTATAGCAACGATGATCTTATTTTATCTCCAATCTTTACTTCCTTGAACTTCAGCTCTTTCGGACGATTCCAGGACTTCAATGTCTAATGAGAAAGAAAACACAAAAATAAACTAAATTCAAAATGACAAATCAAATAAACTTTAAATTGAAATTGAATGGTACTAGAAGGTAGATAATGAATTTAGATGAATTTATAAACTTGAATGTGTTCAATCAGAGTTCGTACGAAGAATTACAGACTCTCAGAAGATTGAAATTCACATCAAATCATGAAAAAGGAAATGAAAGCAAAACTGACATGTGGGGTCTACGAAATATTCCCAGAATATTCTATTCTAAAAATATTAGAAAATGGCTGGGTGTATGACATGCGGAACCTACTGGTAAAAAGGATTTTCAACAATTAAATTAATTCCAGACGCGGCCGTGGTGGCGGAGTCGGCGGCAATCGTCAGCGGTGAACCAAGAAACGGCGACGGCGGCGGTTTACTCGTCGGGACGAGCTATGACAATGCTCTGGCCGAGGGATCATGAGCATTGGGTAGAACGCGACTTGGGGAGCAAAGTGATGGGGTCCAAGTGTGTCAGAGGTCATCGGAGACGGCACAATCGGCCGGCAAAGGGTGGCGGCCAGAAGTGAAAAAGCAGACAAAAGCTCGGGCTACGATGGATGAAAATCAAATTAGAATTTGGGATGAATAGTTTGGAAGATTTGACACATGATGACGCGATTGACTTTGAGAGGGTCTCACCGGAGAAGCGAGGAAGCGGCGGAGACGCTTTCGGGTGCATATGCACGGCCGGAGTTGATGAAGATGAAGATGGCGAAGGTGATAGAAGGCGAGGGAGTTCCGGATGGGCGGCATAAGGAAGAGGACGGAGAGGTGAAGACAATGATGCAATCTCGGTGTATCGAGTGGTTTCCACGGTGAAGAGCGGCGAGGAGAGGCGCAACGTCGGGCTTGGAGAAGAAGCACCCAATGACGGCGCTTGTCAGCGTCTCGGTGTAGGCGAACTAGGGCAACGGAGGCGGCGTGACGATGGGAACGCGATGCCCACGAGGGGCGTCTATTTATAACCTAGGGATGCGTGTGGCACAGACACGCAAAATAGCGGCGACGGCTCATCTGCGTCGCACATGTGCGCTTAGCAGCGGCAGTGGTTGGAACTTCCATGCGGGCCTGGGCATCCTAGGGTTTTGGCGGATGGACGGGTCGAGCGGAGAAGCTAGGCTAGAGGAGAGAGGAAATGGGTGGCAGACTAGGCTGGATGGGAGAGAAGATGAATTGGGCTGGAGCAAATTCGACGCAAGAGGATTTCTGGAAATAGAAATGATTTAGGAATGAAATAAAAGCTAAAAATCCAAATAGGCTCAATATATAGCAAACAAATTTAGAAAAATCCAAGAAAATACAAGAAAATTCCTTGACACACAAGGAAGCCAAATAACACTCGTTTTTATTTCATTGATATTTAAATTATTCAAATTAAATATTTTGAATTTAGAAAATTCTCAAATAAGCTTTATTAATTCAAATAAAATTGGTGAAATTTTCCAGAGACCTAAACTACTCAAAATGTTTTTAAAAAGAAAATTTTTGGACATTACAAACCTCCTCCTTAAAGGAATCTCATCCACGAGATTCAGGCTGGTTATGGAATAGGTTCAAGCGCTACTACAGAAAAGGTATTCACAGACGGTTCAAAAATATCCTCATAGATGGTTTCGTGAGCCGTCTGAGTTTATGAGTCAGTTATGACACGAGGTTATTGCAGATGGTCTTTGAATCATCTGTGATGCATACTATCACAGACGATTATTGACTCATAACCATTTCTGATAGTTGACTATCACAGACGGTTTGCAGATGAAATCGTCTGTGATAATTGATGTATCACAGACAGTTTGTAGAAGAAACCATCTATGATACATATCATAGACGGTTATATATATATATATATATATATTATTGTTTGTAGTCTCTCATCCACTTTCGGGGGGTCGTCCACGCATATGAGGAGGATGAAACAGCAGCCACATGCAACATCACGAAGCATGGTCATCATTTTGTAGTCTCTCATCCACTTTCGGGGGGTCGTCCACGCAGCATGAGGAGGATGAAACAGCAGCCACGGGCAACATCACGAAGCATGGCTGTCAGGAGAGCACGTGGACATCCAATTACCTGGATGCCGTTGATAGGTAATTGGACGTCACTATATTTAGAACATGATGTGGATGCGTAGGTACTCCGACTGGGAAGTGGCATCATGTATCAGCAACCAACTATAGAACCACATCTCATGAACCAACATCGACAAGTTTTACAGTTGGTTGCTGATACATGATGCCACTTCCCAGTTGGAGTACCTATGCGTTCACACTATTTTTTGAACATAGCTACGTGCAATCACTTGTCGGCATTGCACTGGGAGTAGTTACCCCAGTGCAACCGGCAAATCGACCATCGGCAGTAACTCACCACATCCATCTCCTGTATGTATGCATAAGCAACAACAACCCACATAAGTAAACAAGTCAAACTCAAACCCAAAAACTAAAGTAATAGAGAATGGAAGATTTTGTATGTGTAAAGACTTATGTTTTGCCTCATCCGAATTAACCACATCTCAAGAACCAACATCGTACACAGAGAACCCACCCATATCATTCAACCATCACAAAACATCCACCATAGCCCACATCATTCATCACCAACATCATAGAGCAAGGAGAGGGAAAGAGATATATATAGAGTAAAGGGGAGTAGTTACCTCAGTGCAACCGGCAAATCGACCACTGACAGTAGCTCACCACATCCATCACCTGCATGTATGCATAGACAACAACAACCCACATCAGTAATCAAGTCAAACTCAAACCCAAAAACTGAAGCAACAGAGAATGGAGATGTAGCCAGGGGAGGTCGGTGGAGAGGTCGAAGCGGGGAAGGCAGATCTGGCTACAGGGAGGTGGATTTTGCCGGGGGGAGGTCGATTGGACCGGTGGCGGTGGCATCGTAGTTATGTCACGACGGTGACACTGCACGTGCAGTGAACCGTGGTGTCACAACCGTGGCGACAAGAAGAAGGGCGGCGTCGGGGAGAAGGCGCGACTTGGGGCAGCCGTAAGGGAGGAGGCTTCAAGTGGCGGCGTCAAGGTCGGGGGCGCTCGGGTGGGGAGGGGAACGGGCGAGAGTAAGGGAGCTGGGGAGTGACGAGTTAGGGCGCAAACCCTAGCGGTATCCTATTAATAAAGGGATATCACAGACGGTTCTATAATGGAACCGTCTGTGATATGGTCTCACATCATAGATGGTTCCATAATAGAATCATCTATTATAATATTCATACATAAATGCAAATTAAGAAGTACATATGACACATTCATATATTACTAAGGAATTATACATGAATATTTGTTAAAACTATGCTAAAATTGATAATTTTACAGCAAGTAGTTAAACACCTCTGCAAAGAACTTAGCATACTCATGCCTAATCCTGCAGTCATCTCTGCAGAAGACAACGTATTCGTCCCACCGTTCCATCACGCTGTAGTCGGTACTTGTGCACGGGTGGCCGCCTCCGACAGCGCCCACACCCGGCCCAAAGGCTCGCCCATCTTCTTCCACGCAGCCTCCTGGACCATGTCCGCAGCGAGCCTTCGGCACCGCCTACACTCCCGGTTGGTCCTCTTGGCCGTCTCACACCTGCCGCCGACTGGCTCGCCCTCGACCTAGCTAATGTAGTGCTTTCCAACGTCGTGCGTCTTGCCGGCCGTGTAAAGGAGGAGGCCGAGCACGTAGGTCGCGACCGTGTGGCCGGCAATGGCCGCCCATTCAAGGAGCATGAGGTCGTGTTGCACGTCTTGGGGCACGAAGACAAGCGCGAGGCCGACGATGAAGCAGGCCTCTGGGTTGCTGACGTCGGCGAGGTGGTTGACGACGGCGAGGTAGTGCTCGTTGGCCTGCCACTTCATCACCTTCTCCCCCTTTATTGCCACGCGCCTCCACACGACGCGCTCCTTGGACGCCTTGTACATGGCCTTGTAACTATAAAATTCAAGACGACATAATCTTAATACAAGAATTACTCTATAAGATAAAACTAAAAGCTAGACCAAATTAAGGTCGTTGTTGCTAGCCAAATTTAGTTCAGAACTATATTAATATTGGACACAAAACGAAATGAACACGAGATTATTTTGCGCCGTATCAAATGGTACAAATTTTTGGTTTTTCTCCTTTTATAGATTTTTGAGGAATTACAATCTAGTTCTCTATCGGAACCTAAACCCGAAACGAATACCTAAAGATTTCAACAATTAACTAGGATATGATACACTACAGTCATCTTTAGAAACTGACAAAAACCGAACAGAATGCTGACTCCTTCGGACCTACCAAAAATAAAAGAACCGAATACGTACGTGGTTCGTAGGCTACAAAGGTCAGCAATGGGCTGACGTGAGCTCGCGGCCGTTAGGCTAACGATGTGGACAACGGCATTGTGAGGAAAAGCGACGGCGATCGCCGACCTCCTCGCCGTCATGCTCCGCGTGCTCACCAATACCATGCGTCCTCACCATGGCACGTGATGATAATTCTTCTAAAACGTCGAAGAGATGCATCGTACGTAACATCGGTGCACGAGACAAAGAGATGCTTCGAGCAGGAGTCGAAAGATTGAATTACCACATACGGATATATTTATAAACTATCTGTGAAGTATGTAATCACAGACGGTTTTATTTAAAAACCGTTTGTGAAGTATGTAATCACAGACGGTTTTTATTAAAAACTGTTTGTGATGAGCTCTCTAGCTTCAGTTGTAAACATAGGAAAAGGAGCGTCAACCGTATTTATGAAAAATAATTCTCGAAAAGATGGTGATGCTTTGGTTACCAACGATTTATTAGGAACATATTCTAATAAACCTTATCCGTTGGACTTCCATCTTTATTCGTTAATTTAATCTTGCCACAAGTTGTTAATTAATCCTATAAATAACCATCAGAAGGGCGCTCACAAACTTTCCATCTTTTCTTATTTCCATTTCTTCTTAAAGTTGTCATCTCGATCCCTAACCTTCTAGCTAGCTACTAAGACAAAATTCATGGAACAAATCGACTTTTCGACCTCTGTGAATGGAAGAACAAATTTTGTGGATGATCGATCGACTACTTCAATTTAGGTGGTCGATAAGTCAATTTGGTCTATGGAAATTGGTAGAAGATCATATCCTTAAGATCAGGTGAGCACTTCACTATCTATGATGTGTAACTTTCGATCGATCAATCATGTGCAGTACTTCTGCATTCTTCTATTGATCGAAAGTTACACGTCAAGACAGTGAAGTTACATGTGATATGGAACAAGGTGCCTACCAGATTACATATCTTCTAATTTCTTCTGTTAGGAAAATCAGCTTCAATTCGACCACTTTAAAATATCAATATGGCCCGATTAGGAGTGGTCGGAATCAGCTAATCAGTTATTTCTAATTACAGACGATGCCAATAAATAACCGTCTATAAATTTAGTAGTATCACATACGGTTCTTGTTTAGAACCGTTTGTGATACTTCACAACGTTTTTAACACGAACCTTCTGTGAAATTACTTATTCACATACGGTTTTTAGCACAGTCGGTAACACAGACATCGCTAAACCAAAACCATCCGTGATTGTATTTAATACAGATAGTTTTGGTCAACTATCTGTGATGAGGCGTCCATTATTAGCCTTTTTGTAGTAGTGAAGAACCCATCCTTCGGGTTCTCTTCTTGCTTTGAA
Source organism: Hsuehochloa calcarea (assembly GCA_036346395.1). Classification (NCBI taxonomy): domain Eukaryota; kingdom Viridiplantae; phylum Streptophyta; class Magnoliopsida; order Poales; family Poaceae; genus Hsuehochloa; species Hsuehochloa calcarea. Next base: position 39,891,565 of record CM070597.1, read on the forward strand.
GCTGCTTCTGGAAACTGCTTTTTCCAAACATTTATGTAACAAACGTCTTGCTTCTTGTTGAACTTCTTGCTTCAACAAAACTTGACAAATTGGCTCTTGGCAGAAAAGACATCTTGAAATTCAATTGCTTCTAACGGGGATGCCTGATCGGTGCTCAAACACACTTATGGAGTTGAAGAACTCTACTGCTGACTGGTTACTCAGGTTGACAAACTAACTCTTCTTATGAGCTTCGAAATCTTGAACTAATCGACCCACCTCTGTCGCAACTTCTTAACACATAACTTCAACATGTATTCTATTGATAGACATGACTGCGAGGGTGATAATCTACATACTCAGCGTAGCTTTTCTGTTTGAACTAAGCTACTTACAATCCCTTTAGGATTTAAGACACTTAGCCTTCTGCTTCATGGTAAATGCAAAGTCCACATACCTTATGATCTAATCTGCTCCCAGCTGAGCGATGACTTACACAGTTCCACCACTGGGAACTTCATATGGTGACAACTACAAGCTGGATGATAGCTAGTGTTGTAGGGAAACTCTGCATACAACACTTACTTGCTCAACTTGGTACTATGAGTTAAGGCACCACTCATTAATCTTTTCAATCTATCTACTAGTTCAGGGCGATACACAATACTGAACTGATCGGGCATCCTAGGCTTCATACAAACTCTGTCGCTGACATGAGGTGAATTGGAATTCTCAGCCTGACACTAACTTCTATGGCACATTGTGCAAATTGACCATCTCTGTTAGTCTGGCTTTATACCAATTCTGGCGAATTCCATCTCTATCGTATACAACTTCTGTCATATAGCACTCTGCTAGACGGTCTCCAAACTAGGTGATATTGGCAGGCTTGAAGCGGCAAATTTCTGTCAAATGATCAACAATCACCTTTTACGAAATTATATCCCAATTGGGTCCTGGAAAAACCCATGTTTGAATCCTCGATGATGGGAGTACTCTGACTAGCCTTTAACATACTAGTCGACTTTCTGATATACCAACGCATGGTAACACATTATGTGACCCTTTTGCCTTATATTGGATTATCACAATTCAACTTTGAGATCCCTATACACCTTGGTACTTTAAGGGGAAATGAAATGCTTGCACTCAAATGTTGGATTGGGCATCAACTACTTGAATTTCTTCTGATCAGATATACAGATATGTTCATTGATTCATGGATCATTTTGTTCTCCTTTAGTGGATTCTCAAACTTTACCTTGCTTTAAGGGGAACTAATTTCCTTGACAAAACTGCCATCTCACTATCTTATCAACACTGCTTTTCTACTATCGGTTTGAACTCTGGAGTTCAATAAATATCCTCTTGCACTGACTCAAAATTCAACTTTTGGATTTCGCTGGTAACTTAAGCTGACTCTTCGGTGATCAACAAGTTCTTATGGTAGCTCTTCTGGTTTAAAGCATTTATCACTATACTGATCTGTCCTAAGGGAATGGATTTCACCCTCATGGTTCTCAATCCTATAGCCATCTTTGTTGCTCCATGGTAGTAGATTTTGAATTATGACTAGCATAATTCACTACTTGAAACTTTAGTTGCTTAATAAGTGCTGGCAAAAACTTCTTAAAACATTGATGATTGGATGATCCATGATAAAAGTTATCAAGTTTCTTTTAAGTAGCTGGTAGTACGAACACTGGAGCAATGATCGGTCTTTTCTGAAATTCTCACTGACTCAGTTCACTTTTGGTGATCCGAGTGAACTTCTCCTTTTACAATGGTGAAGGACCTTGGCTATCTTGAAACGATTGTCTCACTGATCTTCAACTGACACTGTCTTGTTCATCGACGATCTTAAAGAAACTGCAACTCTTTCTTACAACTCAAACATGCTAATTCTAAGGTTATGAATATTCGTTCTTGGGTAGACTTAAATTCTCGCACATCCTTGTGCTAGCATTTCACTTTAAGGTCAACACTGATGCTTGATAAGCTGGTGGACTTGATTTGACACTGTCTTTCTCTGAGAAAATCATCTGCTTCGCTTTATCATTCCAGCAAACTCATTTAAAACTTTTGTCATAGTTCAACTCCGACGTAATTCCTTCTGAAATTGGGTGAACCTAAGTACAAGTCAAAGACCAACTTGACGTCTAATACGGTTGCATGTTGTATAGATCACTTGCAATGACAATTGCATACTCTCTTACGGATATGAACATTATCCCATGGTATGGTCTTCAACCATTTACTGTTGCCTTACTGCTAGGCAAAGTGGTGGCATACACTTCAACATGAGCTCTTATAATTACGGCTCTATGGCCTTCAATTAACATAGCTCATAGCTTGATTACTACGAACGAAGGCATGACACTGCATAATCTGGCATCACAATCCAGGCTTTCTTGGTAATATCATCGCTCAAACGTCTCTTCTTTGACTGCTTCTTTGGACACACGGATCCTACTGCTTTACCACCTGCTTTGGGTGTTACAAACTTTACTGAAATGACTTCTAGCATTCTTCTATCTAGAGTGAGTGGCTGGTTCTTCTGAGGACACTGGCGACTGTAGTGACCGTTTCCACGATAGTTGTAGCATAAACGTGTCGAACGTTGCGACTTTTCTGTCGATGCTATGTCGGAACGACTATCCTCCTTGAGGGTTGAAGCTTGTTGCTTTGCAGGGCATCTCTTGGCATAGTGGTCGTGCTCACCACACTCAAAACACACTACTGACGATACTAGATAGCTTCTCTTTTGAGGTGGGTTGCCAAGGTCAACATTCCGCTTTTGTGATTCTTCATCTGACATGTCTTGCACTGACAATGGTGTGCCTTCTTTTATGCTCTGATAGTAGCTCGAAAATTTTCTCGCTGGTGTTGTATTTCAGAAGTCAACACTAAATACATAGAGCATTGGCATGAACAATGATCATTTGCTTTCACACAAGAAACATGTGATCTTGCTCATTGGACATTCTCCGACGGAATGGTTTCCTTCACAACTAGAACAATTGATATTATGTTCATTGGTACTATAGCCTATTTCTCCACAATGGGTACATGCTCAATCTTCTGACTTATCTGGTTGGCAGCATTGCAAATGACAACGACCAGATTGGATGTAGGATATCGAATAGCATATTTCTCTTGCTCACTCTTGCTTGATGTTACATACTGTTGACGAAAAGCAGTGGCAAACTCTGTCCAAGTGATAGTATGCTCGTCCTGATGGGCGACGTGAAAGTTTTCCACCAATCTAATGCAATTCCTTCCAATTGGTGAGCAACATAGAAAACTTTCTCAGTATCGTTGCATTGTACAACAGTTAGCTTTTCTATCTATGGTGCAAATCTAGGATTATGCATCCTTGTGTGTAGTTTATCCTTCAAAGATAGGCGGTTTGGTCATCATGAACTTCACAAAGTCGAATTGAGGGTGTGTCGTTGGGATGGCAACGAGTTGTGCATCATTGCAAAAGTTACTACAATCTGACGGTTGCATCGTCGCGGGCATGAGCAGATGTTGGGTGTAGGAAGTTGATTCATGCTCTGATGTGTCACTACTGGTACTGGAGGTAGTCGCTGGTTATCGTTTGCTCTGGTATTGACACTGGTGACGGTACGACGCTTGCTTGATTATCATGATTCAACAAATTGATTAAAGCAACAATGGTCTAATTTTGCTGGGTCATCATGTTGTTCATGTTCTACATCATCGCGTTCATGAAATGAGTCTGAGCGGTCAAAAATTGTCCCATGACTGGATCTGCTACTCCTGGTACTAACAACTATGCACTGGGATTGACAGGATCTGAGCTGGCATAAACTGTCTCAAGATTACTGACAAGGTTGGCTTCACTTGGGCTTTTCCATCTGTTGGCTGACCAAGGCTTAGTAGATGAGAGGGAAAAGCACAATTTAAGGGAAGACAATCTACTAAGGGGAGTAGGTTTAACCCAAGAACACCAAGGAACACACAAATAGACGAAAAAACTATTAAGAAGCATAAAACTCACAAGCAAACTACACATAGAAGAAGGAAAAGAAAAATCTAATCGTCTAGTCGATTAAACTCTAACTTAACTTAGTAACTTGGTCAACACTCGAGAGGAACCAACGCTGATTTATCCTATATGGCTAGTCTAAAGAAAACTTGAATTGGTCACAGTCCTCATCAAACGTTGACTGCTTGTGATCCTTGCAGGCGAATCTTAGAGAAAGACCGGGGCGACATACAACTTCTTCTTGGCCTTCTATTCTTGCGACAAACTTGTCTTAAACCCTTGGGATAATGTTGATATGTTGTTGTTGATTGCATGGTCTTCAAAGAGTTGCTCCAAATACTCTTGGGCATCCATCGAGACATTTGGCATAAATAACGACAAACTATAGAAGTTATGAGGAAAGATAATCCAATTTAATATTCAAAATAGTGAGGAAGAATATAGATGAGAAAGGATTATAATGGAAGAGTATAGAAGCTAGACAAGATGAGAATAACATATTATTAAGATTTTCTATTTGTAAAATAAGTTTTGAAGTTTTTCCTTAACAATGATCATTCTAACTAAGGTCACGACCTACAGTCGATATGGCTCTGATACCACCTTTGTCGGGACCAAAAATACAATTCGACCCTCTATGTATACTGCACTAGTCTAGAATCACGCTAGTGCACACAATGGTAACACCAATGAAATATCATTTCCATATGCAAGATGACTAATAAATAGACACAAAACAATAATTATCAGAGTAAAGACCTTAAGATCAAAGTTTACAATTAATACCTTAGAAGACGAATAGCTCAATTAAGCTGCATCGAAACGTAACGGAATAACGTCAGTAAAGCCCATTCATATGTTCACAGGCAATCGGTTGGGGTAGCACGACCTAGTTCCCCAAGATCCTTGAAGTAGACCTTATTGACTGACGATTCCTCCACTTCATCTGGATGATTATAGCAAGTATGAATACACAACCGTACTCGTAAGTCACACCACAGAATGCAATTTATAGATGATAGCTTATTCCAAAAGAAATAGCTTCTGTGGTTATTTTGCATAAAAGCAACATTTGCAATTGAATACAAATAATAGATTGAAAGCATAATTTAAAACAAATAAACAATAATAGTTTAACATTTGTTTTCGCAAGGAACACAAAGCCTAATCAAATTCATTCACACAATTGCATAAGTTATCTCACACAGCTGACCCTTCCCAATTATTTTATAAAAATCTACCCCTAGTGTCAAATCCCCGAGCATGTCCATGACCACAGACGCAGCTATTCAAATAGAATGATTAATACTCTGCAGAGTTTGTACACTTTACTCACAAGATGCAATCAACTTGTACAGAGCTGATCACAACAAAAGCTTTTCGAAACTTCATCTCAACAATTGACACCCCCGGTATGCTTTACCGTCGTACAACCCAAACACAGTGCTTTGAAACGACACACACCGTTGGACTGAAGACAACGAACCGCTCATAAATGTGTACTAAATGGTAGTCCACACCTCCGCCCATCACTGGACTCCTAACCTACAACTTGAGTAGTCAATATCGAAAATAAATAACTTACTAAGTTAGTCCCGTTCCATACCAGGCATCTGGTCGTACTGTCGTACTGTAAAGCTCAATTCAATGGCACACAAAGTTAAGTCCTTAATTGACCAAGGTAGGACTTTCAATTTTAAATATTCCACAAAGATTATCATTCACATTCACAAAACTCCACCATACAACTTAGTATCCACCACTTACCTCAGTCTAAATCTTTTCTCACCCTGTTGGTTAAGTGTAACACATGCTATCACAAAGTAATAACACATAGCACATAATTTTACACAAGGTTCCAAAGTCACTTAGTAAAATTTATAATTGCAACTCGAAAGATATGTGTGACCCGTAGTATGGCTAAGCAATACTATTCGTCTAACCAATCCACGTTGGTGCTATGATAATACCAACAAATAATTAACCAATCTAGGGTGACAAAAGATCAAGGTAATATAATAGGCATGGTAGATATAATCAAATGGGTAAATAGCTAATCCCAAAGCATTTAAATAAATACTTAAAGTAGAATACAATACTTTTGATCAAAGTTATTTTGAAAACTGGGTTCAATATGATCAAAGGTACAACTTGCATTGCTATAGCAATGGTGATCTTATTTTATCTCAAATCTTTACTTCCTTGAACTTCAACTACTTCGGACGATTCCAATACTTCAACGACTAACGAGAAAGAAAGCGCAAAAATAAACTAAATTCAAAATGACAAATCAAATAAACTCCAAATTGAAATTGAATGGTACTGTGAGGTAGATAATGAATTTAGAAGCTTGAATGGGTTCAATCGGGGTTCGTACGGAGGAGAACAAACTCTCAGAAGATTGAAATTCATATGAAATAGTGAAAAAGGAAATGAGAGAGAAACTGACATGTGGGGTCTACAAAATATTCCCATAATATTCTATTCTAAAATATTAGAAAATGGTTGAGTGTATAACATGTAGCACCTACTGGATAAAAGGATTTTCAAGAATTAAATTAATTCCAGAAAACGTGAACTGAATAACAAGTGGGCCATTGGTCTATAGGCCAAGTCCACGGACTAGGGTCAAAGGTGCATGGTGGGTCGAGTTCACATAACAGTGCTGACATGCGGGGTCCATGGGCCAGTGGCTATGTCCATGGTGGACCACATTCACGCGGGCTCGGGTTTGGGTTTTGGTATGGTTGGTAGCTTAGGTGGCAGTGATGTCGGCGTAGTGTGCACGTGGCGGCAACGTGGCAGAACGGAGGGCAACGGGCTGAGGTGGCGGTTGACGGGCAAGTGACGTGGACATGCTGAGGTGGCACTAGGCAACGGACACAGGGGCGGTGGCACTCGGAGCTCGCTGGAGCTATGGGTCCTGATGGCATGTGTGGATGGCCAAAACGGATAGAGGAGGCGGAGGCGGTCTCGGTAACGCGGTCGTGGCGGTGGTAGTCGGCGGCAATCACCGGCGGCGAACAAAGAAGCAGTGACAGTGGCAGTTTACACGATGGCGACGAGCTACGATAATGCTCTGGCCGAGGGATAATGAGCGTCAGGTAGAACGCGACTTGGGGAGCAAAGTGATGGGGTCCAAGTGCGGCAGAGGTTATCGGAGACAGCACAATCGGCCGGCGAAGGGGCGGCGGCCGGAAGTGAAAGAGAAGACAAAAGCTCGGGCTACGATGGATGAAAATAAAATTAGAAGTTATGATGGATGGTTTGGAAGATTTGGCACATGGTGACGCGGTTGACTTTGAGAGGCTCTCACCGGAGAAGCGAGGACGCGACGGAGACACTTTTGGGTGCATGAGCGCGGCCTGGAGTTGATGAAGACGAAGATGGCAAAGGCGACAGAAGGCGAGGAAGCTCCGGATGGGGCGGCATCAGGAAGAGGACGGAGAGGTGAAGCCGATGATGCAAGCACGACGGCTCGGGAGGCTTCCAAGGCGAAGAACGACAAGGATAGTCGCAGCGCTGGGCTTGGAGAAGAAGCACCCGATGGCGACACTTGACAGCGTCTCGGCGTAGGTGAGCTAGGGCAACGGAGGCGGCGCGACGAAGAGAACACGATGCGCACGAGGGGCCGCTATTTATAGCCTAGGGATGCTCATGGCATGGATGCCCAAAACGGTGGCGGCGGCACGTCCGCATCACACACACGCACTTAGTAGCGGCGGCGGCTACAACTGCCATACGGGCCCGGGTGCCCTAGGGTTTTGGCGGATGGACGAGCCGAGCGGAGAAGCTGGGCCGGAGGAGAGAGCAAATGGCTGGCGGACTGGGCCGGATGGGAGAGAATATGAATTGGGCCGGAGCAAATTCGGTCCAAGAGGATTTCTGGAAATAGAAATGATTTAGTAATTAAATAAAAGCTAAAAATCCAAATAAGCTCAAGTAAATAGCAAACAAATTCAAAAAATCTAAGAAAATTCCTTGGAACACAAGGAAGCAAAATAACATTAGTTTTTATTTAATTTATATTTAGATTAGTCAAAGTAAATATTTTGAATTTAGAAAATTCCTAATTAAGCTTTATTAATTCAGATAAAATTGGCAAAAATTTCATAGACCTAAACTACTTAAAAGTTTTTAAAAGCTAAATTTTGGGATGTTACACTTACCAAAGTAGAATTCAAACAGATGATCAACTGAGATTGAGAGGGTGGCAAGGGGGTGCTAACTGTGTGCTTTGTGGGTTTACCGAGGATGTAAATCATGTGTTTTTTTTTGTTGTGTCTTGGCAAAATTTGCTTGATTTTGTAGTAAAGAGATTCTCCTTTGGGAGAGAGTTCCTGACTCTCTTGATGATCTGCATTTGAGGTGGCTTGACAACGGGGTGCTAACGATTCTCACATTGGTTTATTCAATTTTGTAGCTCTAGTATGGACTCTCTAGAAAATCAGGAATAAGAGGACGATTGAGATAATTTTCCCTAGGTATCCGTCTGAAGTTATGTTCAAATTTGTATCTTGTTTGCAGTGATGGCAAATCCTCCTCACAGAAACTGATCGTTTGAAGATGGTTGTTCTGCTTGAGACGGCTGAGTAATGGCTGAAGAATCTTTGTGATGGAAGGCACACTTAGCTGACCTTTAAAATTCGGTCTTGGTGTTAATCTGGCTATTTGTGCAATAGACTTGTAGTCTAGGGGACTTTGTTTTGTCTTTTGCTTTGTGATCATTTCTTCTGGATTGTTAGTTGTTATCCTCATCTCGATTTTTGTAGTTTTTTGGATTGTAAAACTGGTGATTAGCTCTCTATAAAAGTTGGGTTTTCCTCATTAAAAAAAGAGTTTCACGTGACATGACATCACATCAAATCCATGGAGTGAGAGAAAACTAGTCATCACATCAAATCTCATCCATGGAGTGAGAAAACTAGTACAACTAGAGCTGGGACTTGGGTCGTGCTTTTTCGAGCTGGCCCGAGACCCGGTCGGCACGGCACGGTCTAAGCACGGCACGGCACGACACGTGGTGGGTTGGGTCGACACGGTACGAACGATGGACCGGGCTGGGCCTGAGAATGCGGTCCGTTGGACGGCACGGCATGACCAGTTGGGCCGTGATTGGGTCGGCACGACATGAAATAGGTCCAATCTTTCCATTCTAGCCAATCCCTCCCCCCTCGGACTGGCCCAATCACTCCCACGCCCCGGCCTGGCCCAACCAATCATCCCCCTCAGCCACCCGGTCTGACCCAACATCTCTCCCACCTCCCCAACCCCCATCCTCAACTCCTTCTCCCTAACCCCGGCTCCCAAATTCGCAATCTTTAATCATATTCTCTAATCCCCTCTCCCTCTCCCTCCCCACGCGCTATCGCCCTCCCTCTCCCTCCCCATGCGCCGCCGCCCGCCGCCCTCCCTCCAACCACCTCCTCATCATTGTCCTTCTCACCCCTTCGCAAGTGCGTGGCGCGACTGAGGTGGCGGAGTCCTTCATCGGCGTTCAGGAGGAGGAGGCTATAGCGAGGGGGAGCGGGCGTAGATGACACACGAGTGTCTTTGTCTTCCTAGGTGGTGGCGGCTATCGTCTTTCCGTACATCTATAGTTACTTAGCGCTGAACTTAGGCCGACACAGCACGACCCCAGCACAGCGGGTTTTGAGCCATGCTTGGGCTTCACCAGAGGTGAGGTGGGCCGGCATGGTATGACACGGTGGGATGGTCGGACCGAGCCGACATGGTATGACACGGTTCGAAGCATGACGGGTCTTGACCACTAAATATAACTAGCACAGTAGTCAATATAAAACATTACCGGTCAGTTCTTTTCCGTCTCCGTCGCTAATAAACGTTTCCAAATCAGACAAGAAACACACAAACGTCAAATAAACCGGCCGTATATCATCAGGCCGCTCCACACAAAACATTACGGCCGTCAAATAAATGCATGGACAGACTGGCGGTGACGTGAATAGCAAGCTTAAAACACCTCCAGAACAAAAGCGTGATCTTACAATTATTAGCAGGATAAAAAAAGGCATTGGTATGATTAGGAATGGAATTTCGCTTTTGATGGCGAGAAGAAAAGCTAGCGAGTGTTCACTGTGTTCTCCAAAGCAAAGCATTCAGTGACCAATAGTCAATACCTGTCACTTGACGGCTTGAGTGAGTCGACTGACAGCACAGGAAAAAAAAAGTAGGGACTCCTGACCGCGGTTCTCTATTCTTCTGATTTCTGAAGGTTCTTGTGTAGAAAAGCGATGTGATGTGCTGAGTGTTCCCGGCGGCACCCACGCGCTGCTCGTCTTCCGCGACTTCTCGGCCAACGTAGCACTGTCTATGCGAGCAATAGTAAATGTAATTTTCTCTCAACGTTGAATGTAAAAATAACATGAAGTCCATGCGACTAAGGGTCGGAGTCACTGCGTCCGTGCAATAAAGACACGGTGCCGACACGTTCGTGCACCTGAGTTACGATGTCAATGTGTCCATACTACCCAGGAGCGGAGTCGCCTCACATCTGCACGCCACGTTCCACCCCTGTGTGTCTCACGTTCGTGCCTTAGACGCATGGACTCGGTGCGTCCGTTCCACGAGCGCACGGATGCGGCTACATGTTGTTGCGTCAGCAATTCCGGTCCTCTGGTGCACAAGCTCGGTGGTTTTTTTTGTGCATATGATGCAAAGATGAAGCTACATTTGGTATCGTGAGTGCCAACTATGCTATATTAGAAAAGACTAGTCTAATGGTCATACTTTGCTATGGATTAAAAAAATCATATCTCGTCAACCGTTGGCGTGCTCAGACTACAATGCAAGTGATCAGCCGGCAACCCATTTTTGAAAAGATCGATGGAATCTTTGAGCTTCTTACACACCAGTTTGGGCAATTAGGTTGTGGAGGGAGTGAAGAGGGGGTTATGGGTGGTCAACCGTATGCACGGGAGGAATCGAGAAAAACGAGATCCAACAACTCACATCTCACAGAAGAAAGATAAATTCAACGATTCACACGTATAAAGAAGGACAGATTTCATCAATTACTTCTTTTAAGTAGCGCAAAAAAAAAACAAAACTCTCTCGTCCACTAGTGTTCCCTAAGAAAAACAAAACTCCCTCGTCCACCGGTGTCCCCTGGCCGTGACGCGGATCTCCGTAGTCCCCGTTCTGATCCGTTCTGCCCGGGGGTGAAGGCGATTGGGATAAAGTTTCTTGTTCTTATCCCGTGGTGCAAGAGTCAACTGAAGCTCTGTACGGCTGTCTGCTCCACTAGCCACCTCCCGAGCATCCATGGATTTTGGCATCCCCCCGTTTCGACTTGTTTTCAAGACTGCAAGACCACATGTGGAGTGTCTTTGATTTATCAGAAGATTCAACGAAATACCATATGTAGAGGAGGGGAGGTTCTTTAACTGCAAAATTTCAGATTCAAACTCAACCTCAACCTCAGTTTTTGTATAAACGGCAACAAATCACTGTTCACTAAGAATTTATCTTTTTCTTGTATTGCAAATGAGATTGAGTTTAATTCTGAAATTTTGTATGATTAAAAAACATCCCCACTTCTACATATTTTTTTTGGAATTTTTAAAAACTTCTAAAACATGGTTTTCACGGTTTGCAATGTTTAGGTGGTTTTCCCCGCATCTAAATGTTGCTTGCCAGAAACAACTGCCCAAAGCTTTAATTAGCTACACCTGGGAGCTTCTGCTCACGTGCCTTCCTGTGGGTAGCAGCACAATACAAATTCAGCCTGATGTCTCGTACACACGTGTTCCTTCAAAAAAGGGGGGAAAATCACCTGGATGTTTAGTGCACAGATGGTTGCTTTTAACCCGGATAAAGATCATAAAGTTAACGCTGGATCAAATAACCATGCATCAAGAAACCCTTTTTCCACCTAATAATTTGGGTGCACCACACACAGGCGTATATATATACATACGCGTTGTTCTGTTCGTGATGCCACTAGGCATTTTACTAGGAAGGGTTGGTGCCAAAAGTGGCGAGCTTGGCAGCGTGCGCTCGCCAATGAGCCGAACCTACCTGCAGGATTTTGTCCTGGTTTGGTCCTTGTTGGTGAGCGAATTGGAATTATCCCAATCCATGAATAGCAAGGATCTAAAATGAATACAAAGAACCTTGAATGTAACTGAGAATCCGTTTGACGAGGGCCATATGACAATCATGGGGATCACGCATATAAAGACATACCTGCTGAACCGCATATGCTATATCAGGACATGTCAGAATTAGGTATTGGAGAGCACCTACGAGACGCTGATAAAGAGAGCCGTTAGGCAGCGGTGTTCCATTGGTAGAGGAGAGTTTGGGGTTAATGTCAATGGAGGTGGTGGCGGGTTTGCAAGAGGCCATGCCAGCATGGTCGGGGAGCCATTCGGCGTATTTCTGTTGGGGGGTAAAGAAACCAGCAGAGGAGCGTTAGATTGAGATGTTGAGAAAGAAGTGGAGAGGACCGAGGTCCTTTATGGAGAATTCGCTATGGAGAAGGGAGATGGTTTTCTATAGGAGTTGTGTGGAAGACGCTGTGAGGACGATATCGTCGACATAGATATGCAAGGTCGTCACCTTGGCGTAGGACAAACAAGGAAGAATCGGAGATTGTTGGAAGAAAGCCAATGTACCGAATGTATGTGGCGAAGCGAGTGTACCAAGCACGAGGGGCTTGTTTCAAGCCAGAGAGATTTGTTGAGAAGGCAAATGTGATCCTTTTAGGAGGGGTCAATGAAACCAACTGGTTGCTGACAATATACTATTGCGTTGAGATTGCCATGAAGGAAAGCAGTCTTAACGTTCAGTTGATGAACATGCCAGTGGCGAGAGCCAGCAAGGCTGAGAACAAGGCGAATGGTAGCAAGTTTAACCACTGAGCTGAAGGTTTCATCGAAGTCCACTCCAGGTTTTTGAGAGAAACCACGAACAACCCATCACTCTTTGTAACAATCAAGGTGTCGTCGGGCCGTAGCTTATGACGGAAAATTCATTTACCAAAAATGATATTGACTCCATGGGGACGAGGAACAACAGCGCATGTTGCATTGCTGACCAGAGCGCGATATTATTCTTGCATGGTGGCAAGCCAGTGAAGATCCTTGAGAGCCGTGCGAACGGTCTTAGGAACAAGAGAGATATCGGAGGTGGTGGCAATGTGAGCATATTTGGGATTGGGACAACGGATGTCATCCTTGCCGCAAGTGATCATGGAGTGTGTAGGCATGGTGACGAGGGGTGGAGTAGGATTGGTAGAGGAGGAAGATGTTGTGACAAAAGAAGTTGGTGTCGCAACAGGAAAAGAATCGGTTGCGACGGAGGAAACTAGTGTCGCGGTAGGAGAGGATGGTGCCACAATAGGACTGGATGCTGCGGTAGGGGAAGGGTGTGCCGCAGCATGTGAAGAGTGTGTTGCGGTAGGAACAAAGATGGTACAATCGTCGTCGTTGTGGAGAAAAGAAAGAGATGGAGGGGAAGAATCGTCTTTGCGGAAGGGAAAGACGATTTCGTGGAAGGCGACATGATGAGATGTGATGATACGCGGTGTAGCAGGGTCATAGCATCGGTATCCTTTGTGGCAGGATAACCGAGAAAGATGCAGGCGGTGGAACATGGAGACAATTTGTGGGGGGACGTGGCTGTCATGTTTGGGTAGTAAAGGCTACCGAACACGCAGAGATGGCTATAATCAGGAGGAACACTGAAGAGATGTTCATATGGAGAAACGAGGTTAAGTGGTTTGCACGGACGTCTATTCAGAAGATAGGTAGTTGTGGCGAGTGCTTCTACCCAAAATAGTGGCGACATATGAGTGTAAAACAACAAGGTGAGAATGATATCATTGACAGTATGAATCATACGTTCAGATTTGCCATTTTTTTAGAGGTGTATGGGCAGGAGAGACGAAGAGTAATGCCATGTGATGGGAATGAAGGAGGAGCCAAAGTGAGTTATTGGTAAGGTCGAGCCATTACCAACAACAATATGAGAAGAAGAAGAAGCCAAAAGAGAGGTAGAGGAAAAATTACCAGAACCAGATGACATATGGGGGTTGGCGCTTGTGTCCATGAACCAATCGACAGAACCGATGGCTACGGCTGTTGAATCAACATATTGTTTAATGCAGCGATCAGAGCGGACTGATCCCATGTCGTGGAAGAGTGCCAGAAAGGTGCCATGATAGACGATGAAGAGGTATCGGGTGCGCCAGCCGAACCACCAGGAAAGGTGGCGAATGCTTGGGGCGGCAGTGCACTGGGAGCGCCAGGTGGACCACCAGGGAAGGTGGCAAAAGCTTGGGGTGGCATTGCACCAGAACAAGGTCCGAGAAGGAGCAGCTCGTGCACGTGATCCATTCCAGGGTGCCGGCCATGCCTGAACAACGCTTGTCCAAGGATTGAACTAAGGTGTGCAGGACTGGGCCGACAGAGAGCGTTGGTTGCCACCCTGCTTGTTCTTGGTTTTTTGGTTCTTGTGATCGGAACAATCATAATTTTTTAAATAATATTATTTTAAAAGAAATTTACAAAAATAAATAGCTAGCCCAAAAAATTACAAAAAGGGTTCCTGTCTCCGGTTCAACTGACGACAGGTACCCTGTCCCCCTGTCGTCGGTCCAACTTCCTGTCGCCAGTTGAACTGGCGACAAGAAGTTGAACAGTGCTCCTGTCGACAGTTGAACTGGCGACAGAAATTCAGCTATAAAAACCCTAAAAATTCACTCCAAAACTCATTTTAAATCCAGAAAAAATAGAAAAGGAGGAGGAGAGGGAGAGAAGAAAGGTAGCGAAGCTATGTCAGTTCATCGTGGAGGAGAGATAGACGGAACATCAGATCCGATCGACCATTTTACAGATACATTTTTTTGAAACTTTGTACATTATGTCAAAACATTGTCGGTTAGCAAACAAAAATAGCGACATATAATTTAGTAGATTAAATAAATGTAATCTAATTATGTAGTACATCATTTGAGCTGTGTACGAGGTAGGTAGAGCGTAATCTAAATAATACTAGTTTTATTAAGCTCCTCATTTGTGCGCGATAATTATATTGTTAATATCATAAATTAATTTTTAACTAGGAAAATAGCATGGCACGTTTTAAAATTGAAAGAAAAATACATAGCAGCTAATTAGGGTAGGTAGAGTCTAATCGAAATAATTACAACTTTATTTAGCTCCCTATTTGTGTACGGTAATTATATTGTTAATGTCGAGAATTAATTTATAACCAGGAAAATAGCATGACACGTTTTAAAATTGTAAAGAAAATCCGGAGCAGCAAATTATGGTAGGTAGAGCCTAATCGAAATAATATCAACTTTATTTAGCTTCGTAGGGTAGGTAGAGCGAAATCCCAGTTTTATGACTTGTTGCATAAATTTAGTTTCTATTTGCGGTTGGTAATTATTTTGCTAATGTCGTTTTCTATTATCTTATTACATATTCCATAGTATTTACAATGTATGCACTAAATTTTCAGGTATGGTGGACCCAGGCCACGCTGCCGAGTGGTCGTACGGCTGCTTGACACGATGATTGACCTACATCACCGTAGCCGTCTCAGTACCATCCTCCCCCAGGAAGGCGAGACGGCGATTGAGCTTGCTGCGTTGCGGCTGCGCACGCCCATCAGGTCATGGAGGTTGTACCCAAGCTGGGTGCCGAGGTATGTGTCGTTGTGCTCTTTGTGTACTCATTTGTGGCTTGACTACTACATGTGGACTAACATTCGTTCGCAACGTGACCTAACACAGGTTGAGTGTGGCAGGCCTTCTTCCGCTGGCACGGATGGTGGATGCGACGTGGGAGGATGACCGGACTCCTAGTCGTACGTCTAGACATTTTTCATACGACCGGGCCCTATTGACGGCGTTGGTCGACCGGTGGAGGCTGGAGATGCACATGTTTCACCTTTCGTGTGGGGAGATGGTGTCGACGCTGCAGGACGTGAGCTTCCTGACAGAATTACCCTGCACAGCTTTCCCATGGCGGCGTATGAGATCTCGTCCACGTGGCACACGAAGTCTTGAATAGGTTCCAGGATGTGCTGCCGCCGGACAGTTATTACCACGAGGTAAGCAGTCTGCACGGGCCGACACTAAGGTGAATCTGTCAGTTCTACGTAAGTCTTCGTAACTATTGTTCTCTTGCATCAATTCATTTGTGATCCTTACTGAGGTGAACATCAGTCCGAATGTTGACAGAGGAGATGGCCGATGAGGGAAAGGCGGCCGTGGACACGGAGGAGAGTGGCAACGGATAAGGAGGTAGAGGAAGAATATGAGAAGTGGAAAGGCGGCCACGGACACGGAGGAGAGTGGTAACGGATAAGGAGGAAGTGGAGGTGTAGGAGGTAGAGGAAGGAGATGAGAAGCCGGAGTCGGTGCTGATGTTGACAGAGTTGGGGAAAGATGATGGCGAGCCGAGGCAAAAGGAAAAGCCCGGGTCACTGATACCATGTAAGACGACATTGGTTGCAAGGAACCCAGATACATACATGCGCGCGATGGTGCACGGATTACAAGCGAGCATCAACTGAGGAAAGGCGCAGCGGAAAATAACAAATAGAATCCCGGGCCGGATGGTGAACAGTACAGCGGCAAACGGAAGATTACAGAGAATCTAAACTGAATGCAGATAGTATCCAAATCAGAAGATGCTGTGCAGATTGCGTTAACACATCCAAGGGTCTCGTGTGATTGTGTGAAGCTACAAACAACTCCAACCATCATTGGTCCCATATGAAGCACCACGAAAACAATACGATACTAGGAGACATGATACATATACATAGTTTGGAACCGATCGTTTCTATAGAAAATCTAGAGGGATTTTCCTACGTACATTTTTTTGAAGATTCTTGTGAAATTCCTATGTTCTTCACGGGCCCTAACAGTTGGTATGTGTTCAGCCAAACTTATTTTGTTTGTTTTTTGAGCGGGTTCAGCCAAACTTGGTTGTAGGAAAAAATATCCCCAAAAAGGAGGAGAAACCTAAAGAATGAAGTGAAAAACTAACTACAGAATGAAAGTCATTGGACAAGTTGGGCCGATCGAGTTGGTCCTTTTGGGCCGACTCCACCAACGGAAAAGCCCGCTCGCTAGTCTCCTCCACGTTCTCCTTTCGCCCACCAAGAGTTGGGAATCTCACGCAGAGAAATATTTCCCGTCAACGTCTGCGTTCACTTCCAAGGGCGTTAGGGTTTAACTCCAGTCCAACTGCTCGATCTCTCTCTCACTGCCCTCTCTTCTGATAGCTCGATGGGATACCTCCAGGAGGCTAGGGAGAATCACGTCAAGAAGAAGGTCGAGGAAGGTGAGTCAGTCGTCCAATTCTCCTTGAAGCCTTCCAATTTGTTGGTTTGGAACATTGAAATGTGCAAAGCTCGTACTAGTTCTCTAGCAGTTTAGGAATTGAACAAAATACGAATTCCGTTGGTGTTGGTTCTTGAAATTCGAACACAATCTGTGATGGATTGATGCACCGAGCGAGGTTAAGGAGAACGGTAGTTGCAGTTTCACCGAAATAGGGAGGCTTTAGTTGTCGAGATGTCTGATTTATCATTCGCTGGTGCGGAGCCGTGGGGGTTGAATCATTTTGTATTTGCCTCATACTGCCATACGCTTACCGCCTGGCCAGTTGATTAAGGATGTTATTCAGAGTTCATGTACATCTCCTCCCAATCCTAGTTAAAGTGGTTTGCAGAAAGTTGAATTCAATTTGATGTTATTAGCTCATGTTATTTAGGCATTTATGAGAACCCCATTCCGACAGAATTTGTTTATCTAAACATTAGTCCTTTTGTTTTTTGAATTGGGGAGCTTTCTTATGAAAGTTTCAAGTCTTTATCTGCATGGCCAAATCAATAATTCAAGTCACAAGTAATTTCCATGTGTAGTAGACCGAAAGAACTATGCTTGAAGAAATGCCGTTGGTGATTTTTTTTTATGAGCCATCGGTGACTGTTGATTCTGAATTTCTGATTGGACATAAACCCTGTTGAAGACCTTTTTCTTTTTTATATCTAGACTGCTAATTTCAAAGCATGCTGTTGCATTTGAACAGATTTTTCAATCAATTGTTGTTTTATACTGTTAAATGAGAATAGTTTGTAGGTTGTGGTCCAACTTAAGGGTAATTTCGCACTGTGTTTTAAAATACCATTTAAAGATTCTTGCCCTTTTTTTACATCAAAGAGTTAATTTGGCCCGTCATCTGTTTCACTTTTCAGCTTTGCGCAGCAAAATGAAACAGAAGGCCCTTAAGGAATGCGATTTCTACTGTTCAAAATATGCCGCGTGTGCTCGAGGAAGAACTTTCTCCGTGGTATGGCAATGCCGCAAACAAGCAAAAGAGCTGAATGATTGCCTTCATCAATTGTAAGTGATCATTATATGTCAGTCTTGTAATTTGTTTGTATGTGGACAAATCATGCAAGTGATATATCTATGTCAGTTCTTGTTCGAACTTTTGTAAGGTGGAATCTCACTCACATTTAATGTTTAAGCTTATTTGTATGTAGCACTTTTCACCTTTTAAGACTTTCTTAATGCTCTGTAAGAAAATATAAGGAAAATTATGCACGGAGCCTAACCACGGAAGCTAATAAGCTGCATTTCACTGTTCATTCAGTGGGTGGATATGGTTAAGAAATTTCTATAGGTGTTGCATAAACAAATGACGAGTTATTAAGTTTGCTGTACTAGTACCAAGATAATGCAGAAAAGTTTATGAGTTTTGTTGGTCAACATTCTTACTTTGTACCTGTGTAGTTCCTCACGATTCTTCAACAGTAGATCCTATTCTATTTTAGATGCTAGAAAATTCCATCACTGTCAAGTACATGTTTCACTTTATTCTTATATATATGATGCAGTTCTGGCAGTTGATTTGAGTTTAGAAGCTGTCTTATTGGCAGCTACGAGGTGGTTAGTGTTTGTAATTAATACATTGTTGTTTCCTGCTAGTTTATCTTGACAGTAAGCACCAGGCTTATTTGGACCTTTTATATGGTCAATCTGTTTCTAGTGTGTACACTGTTGGGAATTTGATGGAGCCATGTTCAGTGTAGTTTTTGGTTTAGAATCCCAAGTCCTAACCTGCCAGGAACTGGTACTGCAAAGTTCTAGAGAACTGTGCTTAAATAGACTCTAAAACCATTGAACAGGATCAGTGGAAGATGATCTCCATGTCACTACAAATGGTGCATTTCCAATTTGAGGATCCTAGTGCTGAAGCGTGTTCTCTGATCAATGATTTGGCGGGAATCTGAATGAATATTGATGCATTGTGACCACTGACCACATTGTGTCTGTTTCCAAGTGGCAATCATATGATCAAAAAAAATTGTCTACTGGCTTAAAGGGCTTTACTTCCGTCAATCTGGGGAAATTTCACCTTTTTGGAAGATAAACACCTTCAACATTTTTTCCCGGAAGTTGCCTGTTGTATTACTTGGCTAGAGTAGAGACTACCATTTTCATGACAAGGACACCGCATTGATGTATATATTCACCATGCGCTTTGTATGCTTGGCAGCACGAATGACGCAGTCTTGGAAGAAATGAAGAAGGCTTACATGGTCGAGCAAGAGAGCAAGGAGAGGAACCAATAAGCCTTATGCAAAGGACAATGGGCGTCGCAAGGTTCTCCATGCTTGTACGTACATTGCTGCTTTTGGAATTTAGCAGTTGCTTACTGGTTAATTCTTGGAGACTTTTCACTTTTGCCAAATTGATTTTGTCTACATGCATAACCTGGCATAAGCTCGAGGAGTTAAGGTGTTCATGTAAAAACCATGTTTTTCCGTTAAATATACAATATCAGATGCTACCTTCTAGCTGCGTTATGTTGTAATTTTTCACCCAAATAGATTTTGTATGAATGCCGCTTGTGTGGTCATTTTTCCATTAATCATATCATTAGTGCTAGTCATTGTTTGGCGTGCTATTGTAGCTTAAAAGGCTTTATAACTGGAAAGTTGTTAGATAAACACGCAGACAACTAACAAGCAAATTGTAAATAAAGTTTACATCATCTTCCTCCCGAGAGATCAGACCCAGGACCAACGCTCGTCACCAACGACGACGCGCCCAACATGGTGTATGACTCGAACCTCTCATTCTGCAGAAACATAAGAGTGCTATAGTCCAGGTTCGTCGACATCTCCGGGACAGGCACGGTGCCATCGAGGTACTGCAAGACTTGCCTCATGCTCGGCCTTGCAGTAGGCAGCGGCTGCAAGCACAGGAGCCCCAGCTTCAGCACCAAGCTCACCTCCTCGGCGGCGTACTCGCCTCTGAGCCGTGGATCCACCGTGTCAAGAATCGCTCCTTTGTTCCAGTGCTCGAGCACCCAATCCAGCAGCACCACCTGGCTGTCCTGCAGGTCATGCTCCAGAGGCCTCCGGCCACAGGCCACCTCCAACAGAAACATGCCAAAGGCAAAAACATCGGTTGCCGGTGACGCTTTCCCTGTCCGGAGTAGCTCAGGGGATAGGTACCCCATGGTGCCGACGACGTGCGTGGTCCTCGGGTTGGCGCCATGGTCGTACAACCTTGCGAGGCCGAAGTCGCCCAAGCGCCCGTTCATCTCACTGTCGAGAAGAACATTGCTTGCTTTGATGTCTCGGTGTACGACGACCTGTTCCCAATCCTCATGGAGGTACAACAAACCGGATGTGATGCCTTTAATGATGTGAAACCTTAGGTGCCAGTCCAGGACGGGTTTGTTCTTGTCGTGCAAGTGCTTGTCGAGGCTACAATTCGGCATGTAGTCGTAGACCAAGATAAGTTCACCTTTGCGGCGGCAGTAACCGAGCAGCTGCACTAGGTTTCTATGCCGGAGCCGCCCCATGCTGACAATCTCCGCAACGAACTCCTTCATCCCTTGCCTAGAGTCATGCGACACCCTCTTCACTGCAATCTCCAGGTTGGATACGGGGAGAACTCCTCTGTACACTCTCCCAAATCCTCCAATTCCAAGCAAATGCTTGCTCCCGAACCCTTCGGTGGCATGGAACAGGTCTTTGTATGAAAACCTGTGCGGTCCAAACTCAACCTCCCAATCTTCCCGCAGCTCGGCGTACCGGAACCATCTCCTCACAAGCATGAACACAACAGCGAGCAATGCGATTGCGAAAGCAGCCGTGGCTACCGGCAGCACAATCACCAAGATTTCAGATCGAGGGCGCCTCTGGTCTAGTCTTGGCAACACGGGTAGAGTGGACGAGTTGAGGGCAGGTGCAACTCCGTTCAAGCTGAAGCTCCAGCCAAGAACATAGTGGTAAGCAACGGATAGGCCTGTCGCCGACGAGAACCCGACGTACGCTGTGTCAGCCACCACCATCGAGAGGTCGACGGCGGTCGAGAGCAAAGGCTTCTTGGGCTTGTACACACCCACGGGAGCTAACGTGACATTGATCTCCATGGCATGGCCGTTGTAGTCCACCCACACCTGCATGGTCTTGCGGCTCATCAGTGTCAGGTTCTGGAACGCGCCGGTGCCGTCGTCGTAGTAGCCGGCGGTGTGGGACTGCAAGGACCGTAGATTGTTCACGTCAATGCCGACGTGGTTGCTGTCTATGTCGTCGAACTCCGGGCTGAGGACGGTGTCGAGCTCGACGGCGAGGACGTGGTTGCTCGCCTTGCCGTTGTCGCTAATGTTGAGGATGCCCAAGTACTGCGCCCCGGTGGAGTCCGAGAGGTTCTTTCTGGGCGCGACCACGAAGGCGAGGCCATGGTCGCTCAGCTGGGCGTGCTCGGAGACGATGCCGAACACGAAGGTGGCCGAGAAGGATACGACGGCCGTGCCGTTCGGCGGCAATCGGAAGCGGAGAGGGGCCGGGTAGAACGCGTGGCCTTTGGTGTGCTTATCGTTGGTGAGCGCGAGCAGGCCGTTCGGCGTCACGGAGGCCGCGCCGTCGAGGGTGAGGTTTGCGCCGGCGAAACCTTCGAAGGCGAACTGGTCGTCGATAGCAGATGACACCAGCCTGATGCCGTGGAAGACAGTGAGTACAAGGAAGGATATTGTCCTGACGTTAACCATGGCTTCTGTGACGCATGAGGCAGGGCAAAGTTCTAAATAGTTGGGCTTGAGGGTTTGGTAAAGTTGATTTTGGATTGCGCTTGTGTGCCTAATGCACATATGAGGATTGTTTTT
This sequence comes from Hsuehochloa calcarea, assembly GCA_036346395.1. Taxonomy (NCBI): domain Eukaryota; kingdom Viridiplantae; phylum Streptophyta; class Magnoliopsida; order Poales; family Poaceae; genus Hsuehochloa; species Hsuehochloa calcarea. The sequence continues at coordinate 39,913,726 of CM070597.1, forward strand.
CGTTGAATTGGATGCGCCACTGTCATTTGGTGGTCTTCTTCCAAGTCAATTCGACAATGCAACATCATCAACAATGGATGGATACCACACCTCCCTAGAAAGGAGGTGATATGAATGCCTTAGCGTGTACTAACCACCAAACTTTCTCATGTCTGCTTCCGGGGAAAGAAATATTTGTTGTTGTCTAGTTGCTTGGCCGGCCGGGGCACGAGGTCTGCGTCTCTGTCAGCTAGTTACTCAAATTCCAAAAGATTTGGACATAAAACATATCATATATTGTGCTTATTATCATATCAGCTAGATACCCTGCTAAAAACCACACTTTCAGATTTGTGTCACTCAAAGATTGAGTTCACCTCACTTTATATGAAAAACTAAATTCTTGATTTGCACAAAACATTCATGTCTACCATGCGTATAAGTTCCCCAGTGACTTGCTGTCCATTACAGTCATACAGCACCGCTACTACAGCCCACGCAAGCATACACTGATACACGTCAGAGTTGCAGTCTGAGACTACCATACCCTAAAAGCCTGTAACATTTACATATCAGCAGACTACAAAGAACCATACTATCATCTTCCTCCCGAGAGCGTACTAGACATAGTACCAATGCTTGTCGACATCGCATACGCCGGCCGTAGCATCCGAGCTGAGCCCTTTGTTCTTCATCAGAGTCACCATGCTGAAATCCATCTGCGTTGGCCTCATCTCCGGGAAAACCATGCAAATACTAATCGAGGCTGCCGTCCGGCATGTAGTCATAAACCAGAAGAAGCTCGCCTTTCCGCCGACAATAGCCGAGCAATTGCACGAGATTCCTGTGCCGAAGGCGTCCGAGGCTCATAACCTCGGCACCAAACTCTTTCATCCCCTGCCTCGACTCATGTGACACCTTCTTCACCGCAACCCTCGACTTCGACTTTGGAAGCACGCCCATGTACACCCTCCCAAATCCTCCTCTTCCAAGCAACTGCTTGTCTTTAAAACCTTCCGTGGCATAGAACAAGTCCTTGTATGCAGATCGATGCGGCCCGTAGGCAACCTCCCAATCCTCGCGCAACTCGGCAAACTTCGCCCTCCGTTTGGCAATGACAACGGCCGCTGCGGCCAATGCGAGAACGAATGCTACAGACGCGATCGGCAGAACGATCTCGACCTTTGGCCGGAGCTTGCCGATCGTGCGTGGCAGAGCCGGAAGCATTGATATGTTGAGAGCTGGGGCAGTTGTTATACGAGACGGCGGAGGAACGACGAAGTAAACAAGAATCAATCGCAGAGAGACACGAGATTTAACGTGGAAAACCCTCCCAATGCGAGAGGGAAAAACCACGAGCGCCAGCCAGCAACAATCTTCACTATATCGGGGTGAGGTTACAACGCCGGGGATTTACAACTCTGATTTCTTATCCCAAACGGCGGCGGCTTACAGGGAATATAAAGAGCAGGGAAACTCTAAGTCGACTAGGATCCATACGCGGGGGCCGCCCCGCACTTCCCTAGCGTCCACAGGTCCACGGGCCTCCGCTACGCTTCGTCCAGAAGCTGGCCTAATTGATGTATAGAATTTGGATCACAAATCAACAGCAGTGCCGTTCATCTTGAAACTCCAGCGAGAAGATTATCCCTGTCGACGACGAGAACTCGACGTAAGCCGGGTTAGTGACCACCGCCGAGAGATTGACATTGGTGGGCACCAGAGGTTTTTTTTTGTTGTTGGATTGAAACCTGCGACAAGAAGGGTGAATATAGACACTACTCTTTTTTTTCATCTCGAATGGATTCAACTCAATTATAACTCCAATAGATATAAAAGATATAAAGATTAAGAAACAAAGCACAACAAAAGTCTTGTACTGAATTCAATTGAAACCCCGAAGAACAATGTGAGACCCCGGTTTATCCGGCTTGTAATGCTTAACCATCCACTTGGTCCTAGCATCACAAATCAGATAATTCGAGACTCGAGACATGTATACTTCCCAGAAATACAGTATACACACCTCTTTACAAAGTTCATGCATCAATTCCATTCATTCACATAGAACCGAAGCAAAGCAACAACCAGAAGATGACATAAATAAAGGATAGTTATTACAAAAGAGAGGCCGACCGGCCAAAGGACATATACATATAGAAATTGAACAGCGGAAGCAAAAGTGCCATAAGATGGCCATAAACAAAAGAGCCGACCAGTGTACCTTTAACCCACAAGGCAACCGACCGGACCGCCAAGCTAGTCGTCGAATCCACAACACATTTCACAAAAGTGAGGCCCTTGGGGCTCACCTTCTTCCCCTGCAACAAAGAGCCCAGCAAAGCCGGGTGAGTACTTGGAATGTACTCGCAAGACTTACGTGTAGAGTAACAGACTTGTACATAACTATATGCAAGCTTTTTGAGTGGAGGTTGTATGTTTCATTTTCAGCACAAAGCCATCTTTATTTGCAATAATGTAGTACAATTAAAAGCAAGTTAACAAATCAGTTTTTAATGTTTAAATAATCGCAAATGACAACAATATAACAGTAGATAGAGACAACAGTCCTGGAAGTGACTAAACCATTAGTCACCACAATAATAGCATGAATTACCCATTCATACCACCCATGTCAAATTTTAGTGTAAAAGGTTGTAGTCTAACTCTTGGAAGACCTCCCCAAGCGTGTCCATAACCTAGGACGAGGCTATTCGAATAGTTTTATCCCTGCAGGGGTGTACCACTGTACCCACACGCTAGACCGCCTTTTTGCCAAGCTATTAAGCACACTTCCGAAGGTATGCAAGCCGCGGCTAAGTCTTACGAGACGTTTCCAATATTGTGAATTATTCACGAGCCGCCCGTATGGATAGAAACTCATACGTTGTGTCGGAGTCATCGTAAAGCCTCGGTCAACTACCCTTCCCGGGTAAAGCCTTGGACAACTACGACGCTCCTCGAGGTGGAGAGCCTACCCGGAATCTCCACCACCGCACACCCAACACAAGAACACGACCACATATCATGTTTCACACAACACACACAACCCCCTCCTGCGACTCGGAGATAACCCACGCCAAAGTACTAAGTCAAGAGAGGTCCCATATCCCTCTCGCGTGGTTAGCACGCAAAATTGCTTGGTTTAGTGTAACAAGATGTTCGATCCTTGTTGACTTAGGCAAGACATCCACAAACCCCATAACCCACCATCCGACCACTTGCCCAAGTCCAAATCAGTTTTCCATTTTCATATTTTGACTTTACAAAATAACAAAGCACAAGTGCTGGTCGTAATGGCACAATACATAAGTGTGTGATCAAGATCATCGACTACAATCGATGGTCGCCCAGTACTACCGAAACTATGCATTTCTAAGCAATTTCAAGTCGGAAGCTACTAAGTGATCAGAGTCCATCCATCGAACTCCGACCACAGCCAATAACCTAAGCTCATGGTAGTAGAGGATAAACAAGTCCTACAGATTATGCAACTATAGGACACTAACCATATTTTAACAACAAAATAGCAATGCATACATACGAATTGAAATCAATATAGTAGACTTTAAAAATAATAGGATTAACATGATCAAACTGCTTGCCTGTTTGCTGCGGGTCAAGATGTAGCTGGGGATCACTTATGTTGTCAATGTGCTCTTCGGATCCTAACGAGAAGGCGAAAAGCAACCGATAAGAACGAATAAAACGCAAAGACTCAACAGCAAACTTTCTCCAAAAATTCTGAAAATTTTACCTAAGCAAGGTACTGACTTACAAAGAGTTTAGCAACAAGAACCAATTGATTTGGATTCTTAATGTCAAACCTACGACCGAAAGAAGGTCTTACGACCAGGTAGTGGTCGTAAAAGAAACCTATGACTATGACATAGTCGTCGCAAGTCTTACGACTAAGTTCGAGTCGTGGAAGAACTTACGACCAGGTACAAGTCGTAATGGGACTTACGACTGGGTACTAGTCGTAGAAGGACTTATGCCCATGGCATAGTCGTAGTAAGACCTACGACCAGTTACACGTCGTAGTAGAGCTTACGACTAAGCTAGGGTGACTGGTCGGAAATCCGACCACAAGGCAGCGCCTCCCGCACGCTTTGCCAGTGGCTCGGCGGCGTCTCGGACCACAGCGACGCCAGCCAAGGGCAGGGACGGGTGTCTAAAATTTTAATGGTCCGACCGGCGGCCAGTACTGGTTAGAGTATGGCGGAAACGGCGGTATGACCACGGAGTGCGGCTGAGTAGGTATGGCTCGGGAGAACTCCCGAACGGACAATACCAAAAGAGCGACGAAAACACACCTAAGCTCCTATAGGGTAAGGTGAAATTACCTGAGCTGAAGAAACGACCAGAGACCCACGGAGTGGCTCCGGCGACGAGTGTCCGAACGGCGGCGGTAAGGTTCTCGCTAGGCCACAGCGACCTGGGCACAGAGAGAACCAAACCGAGTGAGAGTTAAGCTCCAAAGAGTAAAGGGGGAGCAGAGGGGCAAGGACTTGAAGAAGAAAACCCCCGCTGCACCGCCTCCACCGTAAGCTCCACACTCAACAATGGCGGTCGAGGAGATTGCGAGGGACTGCAGCTCAAGCAAGATGGTGAGTGCTAGCTGGAGTTGCGGAAGTGCTAAAGGAAGTTAAGGGTGAAGCAAAGGAGTTTAAATAGAGCGATGGCAGAGAGCAATGGCCGGGTTTTTCCAGTCGGGTCAATACTGCCATGAGGGCACTTGAGAGCGATGGGAGCAGTTGAGTCATGGCCCTCTGAGGGATGAGCTCGACAGGCATTTAATGCGCGCAGAGCTAGCCGTTTAAAGGTGGACATAGAGTGGACTGCACGCCACTGCTTTTCTCCTCTGCGCACGCCATGGCAGAGCTCACGCGCGCGCGGACAGAGGAAGGAGACGACTCGTTGGTCGTCGGATTGGAATCGAACGGCTAGGCTAGATCGAGCGGATTGAATCGATCCCATCGTTCAGCTGGTCGAAGACCGTTCGATGCCGATCCAACGGCTGAGTTAGATCGGGTGGATTGAAACGACTCCATCGTTCGGCTGGTCGAAGACCGTTCGATACCGATCCAACGGCTCACGACCCTAGCGCCCGAACGACCGAGTTGGCATAGCTAGTGGACTGGACCGAGTCAAGTGGCTCGAGCCCGAGCCCGATTCGAACCTACGGAACAGTGCAAACCAGTTAGGGTTTGAACTTGAACAACTGATTTTTGGGGGATTAGTTAAGGTAGCAAGCAAGCTCCAAAAATTACGAAATTTTAACTGGAGATTGCTGACAGCAGGAGAAACCTCCCATAAAATTTCCAGAGGTTTTCATACACTGAATTTCCCTCCAGAAATTCCAGAAGAGGAGAAATAAGGTTTGACCGAATTTGACTTGCCTCCAAAATTTTTCAAATAACTTCTAAAAATCATGAGATAATTCAGAGGTGTTGCCAATCCTCCCTAAAACTCAGGAGAAATATCTCCAAGGGTTAGGCACAATATTAATGCCAAGGAGGTTTTGGATTAGATTCAAATGAGGATTTGAATTTGATTTTCCATAATTCTCTTCAAAAGAATTACAAAAATGATCAAGAGCTTCAAGATGCAAGAAAAGTTTTAATTTCTCCTGATTTTCTTATATTTGAAACTCAAATCCATTTTTGGGATGTTACAAACAACGACAAAAATACCGAAAACTTAAATCAAAATGAGTTGGGTGGTCAGACCTCTCAATATGTGCGGTCTAACCAGTCGTCTGGCAATCTGACCTCTCATAAGGGACTGTCTGACCTCCAGCACGATAAATAGTGAAATCCGCACAAATTCAAAATCACAAATCGACTCAACTTTTGATCCAGCGGTCCAAATCCTCTCAAATTTCAACCATAACTCACCAAAAAGGCCATAAATCTATTCCAATCGACGATCGAGAAGATCAATGCCAAAGTTCCATAAATTTTATAAATGAGGGAAAGAGGGCACAAGAATTTAGGAAAAACAAACTTTGATTCTAAAATATGCTCGTGGGTAAAAGATGATCAAGATGATTCTAGATGTATTTCCACATGCCACAGCAAACAAGATCACAGCAAAAAATCAAAAGAAAACCAAAGTATCGCTAAAATCCAAAAAGTCGTCAAAGAGAGCAAGAACAAGAAGAGATTCATCTTGAGTAATCTTGCTTGGATAGATTTCAGATAGATATTGGTTTACAATCACTCCACCATGGAGGACAAAGGCTCAACACTTGAGCACAAAATTAATCCATATCTCATAAGCCCTAGCCTCAACTACTAAAAAAATCCTCAAATTATAAATTATGATTTTTCTCTTGGAATGACTTGAGAACTCCACACCTGGACATTCACTTTTATTGTGGAGGCTAGAGTGAGAGAGAAGACCCTAACGGGCACCCGTTAAGCCTACACATAAATGAGTCTACACTAACGCACACTTCTCAAAATGGATGACGAACGGGCTTCCTGAAACCGTTTCTTCGTGATCTTTATCTTCACTAAACCTAAACCGCTCTCCTTGCACCGTCTTGCGCCGTGGTTTAGCCAAAGGTCACAAAGCTGATATTTTGGTGAAGTTACCAAAATACACCTTCTCGTTCCTGCTCCAAAGACCGAGCTCAATCTTCATGAAACAATCCCATATTTCGCCATGTGTAGGTTGATCAACGATTTTTTCATGTCGGCAAGTTTCTCCCATCCGACTCCCACCAAAACCACCATGATATTTGCACCGAGCCCGCACTGTTTGATGCAACCTGTCACACTGAACTTCCCGTTCGGTCATCCTTGTCCATTTTGCACCATACTTGAGTCCACTGATTTCATCCGGCATCCTTAATCGTTCTGGACCTTAGCTCTCCAAGCCTAGTCTCAATCATCCTCATCGTTGACCGTCGTTAACCTCCAAGCCTCCTGCACAACAATAGACTAAGAACTCGATTCTGGAAACAAGTTCCTCGCAATTTGACTCACGTTAGTCAAAACATGCATCATGCAACATATATGCACTAAAAACTATAAATTTGACCTAATCTACGAACATCGCCATCTTACCGGCCAGCGAACAAGATAAAATTGGTCAAACCGCCACTCATGCCCGGTCTATGTAACATCCCAATTTTCAGAGCTTTAAAAATCTTTTAAATAGTGTTAGAGAGAAAATTCACCATTTGAATTTATTTGAATATTAAATTAAAAAGATTAATATGGACTTTAAGGGCAAACTTATTTAATGTGCTTAATCCCAGCATCAACAATTGTCAAAACTATTTTATTTAGATTATTTATGCTTGGTTATATTTTATAGAATTTTCTGGAATTTTTCCAAAGTCATTTGCTATTTTCTATTGGCTATTTGTATTTTCTGGATTTATTTAAAAGAAAAATCAAAAGAAAATCCTTCGAAACAGTGCTGGGCCGAAGCCCAACACTATTCCGCCGCAGCCCTCGTTCTCTCTCACCCACCCAAGGCTCGCTCCGGTAGTTGGATTGACATCGCTCGGTTCTGCTTCGCCGTATTGCGCGCTTTCTCTCTCTCATTGTTGGTGGGCCCGCCGATGCGCGTCGTCGTCTTCTCCACGGACTCTTCCCCGCGCCCGACTCCGCCCTACGTGCTGCCGCTGCCGTTTTCGCCTTGGATTCGCCCTCCTCTGTCTATAAAAAGGCCCCGACCCCCACCAATCTCTTCGCCCCGACCTCCTCCACCAAAACCCTAAGGCGCCGCCCCCTGCTTCGTCGCCGTTGCGCCGCATTGCCTGAAAGTTCACCGCCGGCCGCAACCCCTTCGCCGCCGGATTCCATCGCCTCGGACCTTCGTTGTCCGTGTCGCCGCGCCCTCGTGATCGCAAAGCCGGAGCTACTCGGTCGCCGCCGCCGCCGCCAAGGACGCCTCATCGCCGTTCTTGGACCGTCCGACAACGGAGCTCACCGCCGCCACATTCTTCGCCGCCGCCGGTGAGCCGTTGCCGCTGAGCTCGCCGTCACCTCCAAGAGCTTCGCGCCCCTTGGCAACCCATTTTGTGCTTGGCTGCCGTGAAGCCGCCGCCGCAGCCGGCGAGCCCTCGGTCTCGTGCCGCCGCCGCCGTGCGTCGTCGTCGGCGACCACGCAAGCGCCCCGTCACCCTCTCACGCTTGCGTGTCACTTGCGTGGCGGCCACTTGGCATCCGCGTGGCCCAGTCCATCGGCTCCCAGATCCCGTGGCTCGGTGGACTCGATCCACCGTGGGCCGTGCCACTGACAGTGGGTCCCACCTGCCAGTACGGTTTTTAATTATTTCTTTTTCTGGTGGAAATTCATCGTTGACGTCAGCCAACGTCATTAATCCGAATTTCCTTTATAAAAATAATTCGGGAAATTCAATAAAATCCAAATTAGACTTTATTTGATTTTCCAATCTTCCAAAGCCCATATCTTTTGCATCCGAACTCCGATTGAGCCCATTCAAATTTGTAAATTCATATAAAATTAAGATCTATTTAATGGTGAATTTTATTTGAATTTTTGGAGTTGTTTTGCTGCTGTTATTTATTTATTTTTGTTTCTTTTGTCTCATTTGCGAGTAGACATCGATACTTCGGGGAATTTTGCAGAAGAAGGAGCACCTCAAGACCAAGACCAATATCTAGATCTATTCCAAGGCAAGTTATACCTTTGATCATATTGAACCCAGTTTTCAAAATACTTTGTTTCAATGTATTGCATTCTATTTCAAGTATTTATTTAAATAATTTTGGGATAGTTATTAATCCAATTTGTTATACCACCTTGTCTATTGTATGCCATGATCTTTTGTCACCCTAGGTTGGTTCATTATTAGTTGGTATTATCGTAGCACCAACGTGGGTTGGTTAGATACGATTAGACTGCTTAGTCATGCCCCGAGTCATCGTTTCATGTGAGAGTTGCAATTATAAACTTGACTAAGTGATTATGGAACTGTGTGATGAAACTGTGTGTGCTGTGTGCTGTTACTCGTTGATGGCATGTGTTGCACTTAATCAACAGGGTGGGAAAAGATTTGGACTGAGGTAAGTGGTGGATCTGTGTGAATGGTGGAACTGTGTGCTATAAACTTTGTGATTTGGGTTAAAACTGGAAGTCTTGCCTTAGTCAATTAAAGACTTAACTTTGTGCGCCATTGAACTGGGCCTTACTGTACGACCACATGCCTAGTATGGGCTGGGCCTGTCTTAGTAAGTTATGGAGTCTTAACATTGACAACTCAGGTTGTATTTAAACTATGTGATGGGCTGGAGGTGTGTACCGCTGTGTTTGGGTCACATAGCGGGGCGGTTCACGCATCCCTGTCCAACGGTGTGTGTCGTTCCAAGGGCTGTGTGTACAAATTGGACGGCAGGAAAGCACATCGGGAGTGTCATTGTTTGAGATAAAGTCTCTGAAAGGTTTTGTTATGGTTAGTGCTGGCTCCACTGATTGTATCGTGTGGGTAAAGTGTACAGCCTCTGCAGAGTGTTACACCAATCTATTCGAATAGCCGCGTCCTCAGTTATGGACATGCTCGGAAATTTCACACGAGGGGTAGATTTTCATAAAACAAATGGGAAGGGTCAGCTGTGTGAGATAACTTGTGCAGCTGTGTGAATAACTTGATTAGACTGTGTGTACTTTGTGAAATCAATTGTTAACTTATTATTGTCTATTTGTTTTGAATTATGCTTTCAATCTATTATTTGTATTCCATTGCAAATGTTGCATTTCTGCAAAATAACCACAAAAGCCATTCCTTTGGAATAAGCCATCATGTATAAATACATTCTGTGGTATGACTTGCGAGTACGGTGTGTACTCACTCTTGCTAAACAAATCGACAGAAGTGGAGGAGTCGTCGCCTGCTTTTGAAGAAGAATTCTACGAAGGTTGATCGTTAGGGTCTTGATCCCAGTCAGTTGCCTGTGGTAAATTGATGGGAGCCCCACTAGAGTTTATTTCGTTTCCGCTGCAGTCCATTTCTTTATTGTCAGCCTTGCATGGCTTAATAAATGTAAAACTCGACCGTAAGGTCCCAACAGTTATTTGTTATTCAAAGTACTCGTTTATTCTTAAATTCGTTGTATGGATGTGATATTTCATCGATGTTGACACTGTGTGCACTAGCGTGATCCGGGACTAGTGCAGAATACACAGAGGGTCCAGATTTGCATATTTGGATCCCGACAGTCTAACCGCCAGCACAAGTACTTAGCCAAATTTCCTTCCTAGATATCCGAAACCTCTCTGAAAATTTAAAACAAATAGAACTTTTTGGCTCGAACCTGTATAAAATATAAAACCAAGTGCAGTAGAATTCCATATCTTGCATACACCCTCTATTTTTTTTTTGCCCAATACAAAATTCCATCGAATGTTTTGGCCAGTCAGATCGCCCCACATGGTCGGTCAAACCGTCCCTCATAGCCGGTCAGACCGTCAGAGATGACCGGTCAGACCGCTATCATGGGCGGTCAGATCGTCTGAAGTGTGACAGTTTCTAAAATTTGTCAAAAATTACTGTTTTGACAAACTCTTACTACCAATGCTAATTGTATAATCATCGTAAGATTATAAACACATCTCGATAAAATCCACGTTGGGCTTGGGAATCTCAAAAGAGCTATGGTCACGCTGAGCTCCATGGCTTGGCTATCGTATTCCACCCACACTTGCATGGCCTTGCGGCTAATCAGACTCCAGTTGTGGAACAAGCCGGTCCTGTCGTCGTAGTAGCCAGTGGTGGCGGCTCGAACGGAGGTAAGGCTGTTGACGTTGACACCAACGTGGTTGTCGTCAATGTACTGGAACTCCGCATTGAGGACGGTGTCGAGCTCAACGGCGAAGAGGTGGTTGCTCGCGTTGCCGTTGACGAGGTCCAAGAAGTGTTCCGGTAGTGCAGTGGAGAAGTTCTTGCTCGGGGAGATGAGGAAGGCCATGCCTTGGCTGCTCACGTCGGCGTACTGGCCGATGATGCCGAACACGAAGGCCGTGGAGGACACCACGGTGGTGCTACTGCTGCCGTTGGGTGAGCCGTGGAAGCGCAGAGGGGTGGGGTAAAACGCGTGCCCTTTCAGCGTCGTCACGCCGTTGGTCAGCATGAGAAGGCTGTCAGGCGTGACCGTGGCCATGCCGTTGGGGGAGAGGTTTGCACCGGCGAGGCCATTGAAGGCGAAGTACGTATCATCGCTCATGGTAGCTACGAGGTGATTAAGTTTGAGGAGGAGCAGAAGCAAGCATGCAGGATTCAGAGGCATGGCTTGACAGATCGAGGGGCACTTCGCTTCAAGAAAGATTGTAATGCAATTACGCAAGCACGGGTGGAACCAGTAGGGGTGCCGGATATGCATTATCCTACCCAAAATTTTGAAAACAGCTGGGGATTAGTTCAGAGTTCAGTGACTCTGATTTATTGCGTCTGTGATAACAGACGATTATCACAAATGGTTTTTGAGCCGTCTGTGATAAGTCACAACACAGACAGTTCGTATAAACAATAATATGTGAACGTCACTATCACAGACGACTTTGATCACGAAACCGTATATGATATATCGACTATCACAGACGATTTTTTATTATTAAAAACCATCTGTAATAACAGTTACGCTTGTAATACCTCACTAGTGACCGGTCACCACTCCAATCCTCTCCTCGGTCCTCCCCAACCCTAATCTCTCCTCCCCAGACCCCGAATTCGGAATTCCCCAATGCTACATCCTGCGTCGGTTGCAAGCCTGGGACAACCAGGGATGTAGGCGACCACGACGGCTTCGCTTGGCACACCGCACGGTAGAGCATAGGCAGCGGAGCAGACGCCATACGAGCTTATGAGTGGCCCGCACGGTGCGGGAGTAGGCGACCAACGGATGAAGCGTTGGGTTGCTCGACCTGGATTGGATTTGGAGCCTTGGAGTTGGAGGAGAAGCAGAACAACAGCAAGAAGGACAGGACTTGGATCAAGAACTTCCTGTAGTCTGGAATTCTGTATGTTAAATTCATGGACTGTTGGTTGGAGTGCGGGAGACGGGAGACTGGAGTCGTGGACTAGTATGCAAGGGAGACTACAGAGTTCAGAAGGGCCTTTTTTGTGAGACTGGCGGCTTCTTTTTTTGCTAGAAAGGAGACAGATGCATTGTTCGCTAGTCTAATTGCGCAGTTTTCTACGACAAAAGATGGACGGTGTACGTATGCGTTTCTTTAACGGTTTGCTTCTACATTCCACTAATAAATTTCTTCAGTGCTCAGTCACCAACTCGTCAAATGCTTCTTGTTAGTGGTGGGTGATCTCCTTTCAGTAACGGATAGTGATGCTCTTTGACTAGAGCCCGCCGTCGTGTAGTGCAAGTGGCACTGATCCCATGGGTGATTCTAGATTTCACGCTCTGGCTGGACACAAAAATATTTGCAGACGCGACGTGAAATCGAATTTCTTAACTTGATTTGGCTTTTGGGAAGCAAGTGTCAGTCACCGATGTTGGACCAATTACTTTCTCTTGCCCTAGTGGATCAGGCTCATTGATGTAAACATCGGAACGACTGAATGAGTCAACTGGAAAGGCCGTCCCAGTCAAATTTCATCATGCGAAGCACAGAGGAAAGCCCAAAAAAAATCAGAACTAATCACTTATGCCATCTACACGAACCAGACTACAGTGTCTAGTCTCATATGGGCTTGAAGATACTTGTCACATGTGAGGTGGCTCGATAAGTGTTCTTAAGCCCAAGATGGCCGGCCAGGTCACACAATTCGTTTAATCTTTATTTATTTATTTTCCTTTTGGTGAGTTTTTATTGCTCCGCTTCCCTGGCCACGCATAGAAAAACACAAACGTTTTGACCTGAAAAGTGACAGGATTCGCTGAAATGCAGCTAAGGTGGCCCTTTTGGAGTCGGTAGGATTTTTTTTTTTTTTTGAGTTGAGTGGAAGTGTAGCTGGTCTCCTTAGGCCGCCCATCCTATGAACCCTAAAAATGCTTTTACCACTCTGCTCGCTGGGAAAAGCATGTATTTTTTTAAAATAATATTATTTTAAAAGAAAATAAGTCTGTCCGTCAGTTCAACCAGCGACTAGAACCTATTTTTATAATTTTTTGGGCTAACTGTCGCCAGTTCAACCGGCGATAGGCTCTCTGTCCCCATAGTCGTTGGTCCAACTTCCTGTCGCCAGTTGAACTGAGTAGTCAAAATCAAATACCAGTGTGGTCGAAACTAAGTGGTCGAAACTTGAAACTGGCGACAGAAAGTTGGACCGACGATAGGAGGACAGGTGCCTGTCGTCGGTTGAACTGACGACAGAATCGACGATATGAACCTATTTTTGTAATTTTTTAAGTCGTTTATTTATTTTTGTAATTTTATTTTAACGTCAGATCGGTTATTTATTTTTGTAATTTTTTTATTAAAATAATATTATTTTAAGAAAAATACTCCAAAAAAAGCATCACATAGCGACTATCGTGGTCGTGGGACTTTTTGACCTGCACATTCACGCTACCGAATGAGTGCCCGCCATTTGCCGCCAGGGATGAAAAAGATGGCTTCTGCTTCACTGTATAGGGACCCTGTAGCGAGACGTCAGCCTGTCATCTGGGCTGTCGGCCGGCCACCGCTTCGGGCCCGTACAAGCCCCACAGAGCAACTGTGGAATGCAAAAGCACCGCATTTTTCACAAGTTCTAGATCGCGATGGCCGGCGGAGCGCACTGCTCGCCGGACCACACAAGTTCTAGATCGCGACGGCCGGCAGAGCGCACTGCTCGCCGGACCACACGGCTCCAATCGAGTCCGGGACATAGCCGCTGCTGCTCCAGCTTGTAGTGTGATTTACTCCAGTCTCTGGACTATGCTTGACAAAAGCTGCCCGGCAGCTAGCTCCTCCATGACCTTTGGAGATGCTGATACGGGTAGTGGTGCGCGTTGTGCCATGCGGCACGGTACAGATATATGTATCGTGTGCCGTGTTGGTTAGGCTCGACCACCCTGTCGTACTGTGCCATGTCGGCTGGGTCTGGCCACCTCATCATGTCGTGCTGTGTTGGCCCACTTTGCCTCCGGCCAGGCTTAGGCACGGTCCAAAGTCCGCTGTGTCGGAATCGTACCGTGCTGGCTCAAGCTCAGCCCTAAGTAACTATAGACGTCTGCGAAGACGACAGCCATCGCCTAGGAAAACAAAGACACCAGTGCGTCATCTATGCCTGCTCCTCCTCGCCATAGCTTCTTCCTCCTCTTGGACGCTGATGAAGAACTTCGTTCACCTTAGCCGCGCCGCGCTTTGCGAATGGGGTGAAAAGGACGACAACAAGGAGGTGGCTGAAGGGAGGGTGGAGGGCGCCGGCGCGTGGGGAGGGAGAGGGAGAGGGAGAGGGAGGGAGGGGGCGGCCAGCGATGCGTGGGGAGGAAGGGCGACGATCGACGACGCGTGGAGAGGGAGGCGGTTGGAGCTGGAGGGAGAGAAATCAGCGGATGCGTTTAAGGATTGGGAATTTGGGAGCCAGTGCTCGGGGGAAAGGGTTGTGGATGAAGGTTGGGGGAGATCGAGAGGGATGTTGGGTCAGACCGAGTGATAGAAGGGGTTGATTGGTTGGGCCAGATCGATATAGAAGAGTGATTGGGTTAGGCTGAGAGAGGGATTAGACTATAACGAGAAGATTGACATATTTCGTGCCGTGTAAGTCCAAACACGGTTTAACTAGTCATACCGTGCCGTCCAACGGGCCGTATTCTCAAACCTAGTTCGGCCTGCCGTTCGTACCGTACTAATCTGACCCACCATATATCGTACGGTATGTTGATTAGATCATGTCGTGCCGATCGAACTTCAAACGGGTTCGAAAAATACGACCCAAACGGGGGACTCCCGCAGGCACAAATATCCTGTGGACTGCATTAATGCCGCCAATGATTTTCGGCAAATGTTAATTTGTTGCAAGTGGAAGGTCGATTCAGGATCGGGTTGCCTAGCTAGCTAGGTTTGTTGAGTACTACTAGCATGGTATAGGTTTTAGCACTTCTTTCGTTGCTTCTTTATTATGCCGTAGTTTGTCAACTTATTACTAGCACCTCCCTTAATGACAGGCGACAAATCTCACTGCTACAAGAGTACGATCGATCACTTCATGAGTACCATTTCCAGGAAAAACTTTTTGCTAATTGCAACCAGTCAGTTTGGCACTTACAGTGTAGCGGTCCACTTCCTTTTGACTTGTTTGTTTGGGTTGCATCGTACAAATTAAGAAAGTCGTGACGTGGCCACAGAAAGCAGATCACCACGACCACGGCGGTGAGGCCGCGAGCGCGAGGGCCCAGCCGCACGGAAGCTCAAGGACGATCCTCCTTTCGCCCGGGCGAAGAAAAAGTCGGTGTCCAAAGCGAGCGTAGGTACTGCCGTGTGCCACTTCCGTTTCGTTGGTGAACCAAGCCCGAAGCGATCCACGGTATCCGCCGATGATACATCAACGTAGGTAGCCTTTTCGTGTGGCGCGTGTCAGAGTGCCTTTCTGATCGGCCTAAAGGGGACGGCGAAAAGAAAGCGAGCTCGTGTTTGGTGCGCGCGCTCGTGGGAACGGGAACTCGAGGCGTCGCCGTCGATGTGCCGACGCGCGCGCGGCAATGATCGTCGATCCCGTGTCCGCCTGCCCAATGGATCGTAATTTTTGAGTGTTGAGAAGTTTGATTTGGACTTCGGAGGGGCGTCAACTCAAAGTTAGGCCGGTTCCTACTCCCTCAAGAACAGTCACCTCTAAGAAAATTAAAATACATAGCCTGATCGAGATGGCTATCTTGACTTAGTTTATCACATGGTAGAACTTGTA
Organism: Hsuehochloa calcarea; assembly: GCA_036346395.1. Classification (NCBI taxonomy): domain Eukaryota; kingdom Viridiplantae; phylum Streptophyta; class Magnoliopsida; order Poales; family Poaceae; genus Hsuehochloa; species Hsuehochloa calcarea. The sequence goes on from CM070597.1 coordinate 39,929,528, forward strand.
GGAATTAACACGGACTGGGTCCAGTTCTTAATTCTATTTAATTGCTAGAGAATCTTAAAGGTTCATGTGTACGTGCTAAAATTGATTAGTTCCATATGAAGAGTTGAAGGGGAGTTACACCACTTTATAAGGTGGAACGTGGTAGCCCCTTGTGGAATTGGAGGATGCCAACACACACACACGCGTTCGCTCGCCTCGCTGTGCGTGCGCGCAAGCACGTCGGGTGCGGGTGTGTTTTTCTTTATCTATTCGAAAATCGAAATGCACCGACTCGATTAACAAACGGGAGGCACTAACGGTTCAGTTACTAGTGAGTAATGGCTACGGTTAGCACTAGTTGATGGCAATCAATGGCGACCATTTTCTCTGCCATTTGCCGTTTTGTTTTTGGCTATTAAAAGTTTGGGCTCTGGTTCTTCTGTGGGTTTTACTCTCTCCACGCAAGACTTCTCCTCCTCCACCGTTTTGTTGCTGGATCTGGCGATCTCCATCCCGGCGAGGCGCGTGTACGGCCGAACCGGGAGAGCAGGCCTCCGGAACTCTCGCCCTTGAAGGCTTGCACGAGCGATGACAAATAAGGTTTTTGGGGAGCGTTCGCGCGACTGCTTGCTGCTTCTTCTTCGTCCGATTCTCTGGTACGTCTACAACAACTGCACGACTACTACCACGACGTCCACTACGCCATAGCGAACGACGACCTCACCAACACTTCTGCTGCTGCTGCTCCCTCCACTGGCTCTGGGTATGTCTATCTCGTCTTTGTTGTTTGTTTAGCTTCATTATCTGTAGTTGTTTTATACACTGAGATAGGAATGCTAGTTTCTGTTCTTTCAGAAATTGGTATATCTATAGTATTCATGGTTACCTGCTTTATAGAAAAGACTAGAATATTGTCAGTGATTTATTTAGTATATTTTTGAATTAAAGTAATAAAAAAAATACTCATATATTCAACAGGACTGTCGTTAAACTATAATGCTAGTAGTACATATCTTATGGTCTGTTTCGGGGTGGGCTCCTGTCTCCTGAGGGAGAACAAAAAAAACACAATATTAGAGATAGTATTTGTCAATTGGTTAGATTGATAGGGTAGATCGTACATGATATCACTAAGGTGAAAACTGAAAGGGAGCTCATTACTGTAGACGAAGAAAGGGAGCACTTTTGGGAGAACTTTAATAAAATTGTAGCCTGCAATGGATATATGTTTGTAAAAGGAAAAAAAAAATGCATCGTGGCTCCCTTAACTTGTTCTTTTAACAAACCCGCCCCCAAAAAAAAAACTCGCTTCTGTTTGCATCATAGCATGCCCATTTTTGCCGAGGTTCACGTGACCATCTCAGCCCAATTAAAGAAAAGGAAAGAGAGAAGAGGAGGCACCACACAAGACAAGGGAAAAACAGTGGTTGTTCGGGTGACTTGTGGCGATTTGGGCGACGGCGAAGTGGGCTCTCGGTGGCTTCGTTGGCGAGGTCAGCCACCAAATCAAGGAGCATTGGTCCGTCCCCGTGCAGCACAATAATGGTGTGAGACCACGTGGAGGTCATCTCATGGTGTGCAATGAGTATTTGATTTTGTTGTGGATGTGTTATCGAAGTTTGAGTTTGGTTTTGAAATTTTGCAATTTTAGAGATGCTATCAGGTGGTCGGCGGTATGACCGGCCCTAGAGGGTGGTCTGACCGACCAAGAGTGGTGGTTAGACCGGCGATGTGAGCTCGAGTGAGCATTTGAGGATTGCGCACCAAACATTTGTGTGAGAGTGTTTGCCCTAGTTTTATTTAAAATGAAAACAGGATGTGAAACTAGAAAGAGTTTTACCGAAAATTCCAAAGAGTGACGTTTCGGGATCTGGGAAGCGGTCTTGTTGGCCATTGGTTGACGGTTAGACCGGTGGGTGGTTAGACCGGTCATGGGGCGGTGAGACCGGTCGAGGCTGGTGGTCTGACTGGCCAAGGCGAGTTCAGCATAATGGGTGTGTGGAATTTTGTCGAATTGGTTGAGGGCTATGGTAATGGTGCATATGTGTTGCATATTGTGTTTATGACTAATATGTGTCAAGTTGTGAAGAACTTATATCCAAAAATAGTTTCTTGGTTTATTATTGTGCTGGTTTGGAGTCAACTATAGTCAACAGCAAGGAGGATCAGGACGTGGTTAAGAGAATTAAGGTTCAGAACGGTCTTAGATACCAGGTGAGATAATTGGACTTTAAGCAAGTTGCAAGATGGGCAAAAACTATAGAAGTCAAAGTTTGAGCAAAGACCATTAAGGTAAAATGGTGCACTTGGCGTGTTGTGAGCCTTTTGATGGCTATGTGATGCTTCCGGGAGTGAAGCTGTGAAGATACGTGCTCTTGACTCATCAATTGTGTCAATTAATGATTTTAGTTGTTGTGCGGTGCTACGTAATGGTTTGTTTATCGGTGATAGTTGTAGGACTGTGGAGCTATGTCATAGTGAGGCGAACGTGACCAGAACTAAGCTAGGAGAGCTTAGGTCTAGAGCGATCAAGGAATCATGATTAAGCTATAGGAGCTTAGGTCCAGAATGAACAAGGTGCATCCAGAAGATGACCAAGGCTTGCAGAGTGATGAACATGATGGGCAACGACAAGGTGGACCAGGACTAAGCTTAGAGAGGAGCTGAGGTCCAGAACGGTCAAAGAAGCCGGGTGCAGTCCTGGTGCATGGTAAGATATATGGTGCACCAAGTGACTGTTGGTGATATGCCTTAGAGGCAATCATAGAGATGATTGTATAATATCTATATTTATGAGTTATTAAATAAGTGTTATTATGTTCCTTGAAAGAATCATCAGTTATAAAGATTAACGAGTATGTGACTTGCTGGTGAAACTCTTTTAACTTATGATGATGTCGTTCTAAATGTAACCCTGGTCGAATATCACTGGTCGGAACACTAGTGACTCTATCGACCAGCACATGTATTGATTGATGATCATGTTTCACCGGTCATGGATATAGGGATATCAAATCAATAATGTGAACACATGTTAGAGAAATGGTGTTGGATTGACCCACATTGAGACACCACTGAGATCGTTATGATTTCATGTGTCATCAGTTGGTCTCAAGCAATGATGATGTATAATCCCTAGACCCGAGATCAATATGGTTTCCTACATGTGTAATAGTACACTTAGGGATTGCCAAACGTTACTTGTAACTGGGTAGTTATAAAGGTAGCTTTCGGGTATGCTATGAAACATGTGGAGGAATGTGACTGGTCGAATATGTGATTTGCCCTTCCTAACATAACAGGAGAGATATCTCTGGGGCCCTCGATGTGGTCGGATAAAGAAAGTGCATGGTCATGCCACTGGTGGTTGAAGAGTTCGACCACATAAAGTTATCTGACACTTGATCAAAAAAGTATTGAACAGTCCATGGATGATATAATATCCCACCTGTAGTTCAACCGATATCGTGAGGCAAAGGGAGACTACATGAGCATGTCTTTCAGTTCGATCATATACAGACTAGTCGTATGGAGATACAAACTGGTCTTAGGCTGGTCGAACATGATTACTAAGTGGTCGAAATCTGGTCGTAAGGAGTTACGAATTGGTCGAGACCAAATATGAGCTGGTCGTATAGAGATGCGAGCTGGTCGTTAGTGATAAGGACATAGTCGTAGATCATATTGCATTAAGGTTCGTCTGATATAATTCGTGTGTATTCGAAAATTGCTATGTCCTGCTGGAAGTTGCTAATGACTCGTGATCAGAAAGGAGTTTCAGAGTCACAACCGATTACGCATGAACCTAATGGGTCACACACTTAAAGGGTTGGAACAAACGTGTTCGAATAGGATCCGTCATGGGCACTATATAAGGAGATGCTTGAGGCTATTAGGATATATGAGGTGATACGAGTTGACGTAAGTTGCTCCAAACCCTAGTCGTCATCTTCTTGAGAGAGCCTTCTCGTGCGACTTGGTACTAGCACACTGGCGTACGGTGTTCCTTCCCCGGACATGTGGATACCGTGGAGACGCTATTGTAGTTACTGTTGCACTTAAGGACGATCCACAACCTTGGCGAGGAACTTGATTGGTTGCTGGAGGAGACGATCACCACCGAGGATGATCGACTACGTTGGACGATCAACTACGTTAGATGATCGACTGCGACCACTACATCGACACACTCTTCGTTGGACCAGGCTGCTCCAACTCTTCTTTAGCTGCATTGCGCGTCTGGTGGTAATGATCTGTTATCACTTGCTTGCATGGCGTCCTGATTTACATGGTAGATTTTTTGAATTGTTAGCTAGCGTATCCTACATGTATCCCTTTAGTGACCTAGGCCCGTTTACAAGCAAAGACAGTTTGGTAGGATCTAGGTGCGTGAGAGCCTTGGCAAGTAGGGATGAAAACGGATCGGATAGTTTCCGACCGATCCGGACGAAAACGGATTCGGATTGTCTCGGATCGGATTTTTCTCGGATAATTTTCGGATCGAATACGGATTCGGATTTTTTTTGTCGGAAACGGAAACGAATACGGTAGGCATGCTATCCGGCGGATACGGATACGGATACGGATTATCCGGATAAGACAAGTCCGGATATCCGGATTTCGGCCCAATAGAAGAGGATTTCAGCCCAAAAGGGAAAATAAGATTTTAATTGATTTTCGAATTTCAGAAAATGCAACAAATCAAATAGCCTTTTAGAAAATAGCAAATAGAGTTAAAAAATTCTAGAAAAAATCACAAAAATTCCTTAAATTATTTTGAACTTAATAAAATTAATTCCAAGTTAAAATTAGTTTTTATTTTTGCACATAAATTATTTTTAATTTCTGAAAAATATGAACAACCTTTTTAAAATCCAGAAAATTCAAGAAATTAATTATTATTTTTTCATTTTCACTTTAAATACAATAAAATCCCAAAAATCTCAATAAATTTTTTTGACATTGAAAACTAGGAAATTAAATAACTGACTTTATTTCATTTATTTTTTTTCTTTTTAACCGAGAAAACTCTTTTAAATCTCAAAAAATCCAATAAACTAATAACTTTATTAATTTTATTTTTGGTAACATACTTTAGGATGTTACAGTCATTTACGTATAGATTAACTATCTAGCCTCATCAATATTAGTGTGAACTAAGTTTTATGTATGTGATAAGCTAAGTGTGAATGTGTGATGACTTGTGACTTTGTGAGTTCTGACTTATAAGTTAAATATGGTAAACTAAGTGTTATGTTTATGATGAACTAGTTAATGCAACTTGTTAGTGCCAATGTTGTGCGTGGTTGCTGAAAATATGAATAATTCATGAATGTGTTGCATCAAATGAACTAGTTATATGTTTTCGTTAATTTTTGGCATACAATTTAAGGGGTTTTCATGTTCCGAAAATAATCCGCGATCGTATTCGTTTCAATTCAGATTCGACCAGTATTCAGTATTCGATATTATTCGTATCCGTATTCGTATCCGGAGTATCCGTATTCGTATCCGGATCCGGAAAAAAATATGAAAACAAATATGACAGAGCCATTATCCGTCCGTATCCGATCCGTTTTCACCCCTATTGGCAAGAAGTCATTGGGGTCACATGGGTGATGCTTCGATGTGAAGGAATCGGGAATGGTCGGTGAAGGGCATTTTGGTAAATTGCCCAACACCACAAAAGTGGCGGTGTGCTAAACCACAGCGGTGGCCTAAGTAGATTAGGTCAACGATACTCCATGGAGGGCAAAGCATGATGGATTTGGCCTAATAGAGCTAAAGATGAAGACGACGCTTTGAAAAGTATGCGTGAGTGCGACCCATTTGTGTGTGGTATTAATGGGTTCCTGTTAGGGTTTTCTTTCTAAATCTAGCCTTCACTATAAAGGGGTGGTGCAGGATTTGCATGCCCACCTAAGCCAAGGAACCATAATGTGAAATTGTGGAAAGTGAGGTGAGGAGAAGGCTAGGGCATGATAGATGTATCGAGAGAGATGGGAATACTTGTGTGTGTGCTGTCCTAACGGCTTTGTCCTCCCAAGGGAGTGGCTACAAACATTCATCTCCAAGTTAGTGATGGATATATTTCTTGGAGACCAGATTTTTTTAATTTGGCTTGGTCTTTGGTGTTCCTTCCTCCCCTCTTGATCTTGCTTTGTATCTCAGACGTGTAAGCGCCGAATATATTTCTTGGAGACCAGATCCCATTTATCTAGTTACTTTATATTGCAAGTTCTTAAGTATGCCCGGTTTGATGAAAGAAATGGTGATTTTTGAGAGTTTTTTTAGGGCTTTTGGCTTGATTTTTTTTTTGTGTAATTGAGGGTGCTAGGATGTCTGGGAAATCATCCTTATCCCCTAGCCATCTTGGATTGATTCCTCTCACGAGATCCTCTCAATCATCGCTTTTGTATTTGGCCCGATTTTGGTGCAACCTTCACTCAAACGAAAAAAGATCAAAACTTTTGCGATGATATTTAAGATCTTTGATTGAAATATATTCCTGACATCCTAGAGAAGGTGTGTTTCAAGTTTTATGAAGTTTGGAGTCGTGGATCAAAAGTTGAATAAATTTGTGATTTTGAAATTGTGCTGAAATTCAGTTCTAGGCTAATTGTATTGTTCACTGGTCTAACTGCCACTGTTCATCCGGACCGATCGGTCCGGTGAAGTGTCTAAACAAGACACCGCGCCTGGCCTCGAGCCCCGGTGCACACTAACTCACCATCGCAGGTGTGAAGTGTCTAAACAAGATGCCGCGCATGGCCCTGAGCTCCGGCGCATACTAACTCACCTTCCCGGGGGTGAAGTGTCTAAACAAGACGCCGCGTATGGCTCCGAGCCCCGGCGCACACTAACCCACCCTCCCAGGTGTGAAGTGTATTTTCACATCGCGCTCAATCGCGCAAGGACCCTAGTCGTTTCGAAGGCTCCGCTCGGTGACTAGGGAGTCTCCCGCCTCGAGGGCCTCGCCTCGGTGGAGAGACCATTCACGTCGCGCTTAATCGTGCAGACCCTAGTCATTCCGAAGGCCCCACCTTGGCAACTAGGGAGTCTCCCGCCTCGAGAGCCTCACCTCGGTGGAGAGATATTTCACATCGCACAAAGACCCTAGTCGTTCCGAAGGCCTCGCGTCGGCGAATAGGGAGTCTCCCGCCGCGAAGGTCTCAACTTCGCGAAGAGACCTCGCACATCACGCTAAATCGCGCAGACCCTAGTTGTTTCGAAGGCCCCGCTTTGGCGGCTAGGGAGTTTCCCGCCTCGAGGGTCTCGTCTCGGTGGAGAGACATTTTACATCGCACTCAATTGTGCAAAGACCCTAGTCGTTCTGAAGGCCTCGTCTTGGCGACTAGTGAGTCTCCCGCCGTGAAGACCTCACCTCGGCGGAGAGATCTTGCACATCACGCTCAATCGCGCAGACCCTAGTCGTTTCGAAGGCCCCACCTATTCGACTAGGGAGTCTCCTGCCTCGAGGGCATCGCCTCGGTGGAGAGACATTTCACATCGCGCTTAATCGCGTAAGGCCCTAGTCATTCCGAAGGCCCCACCTCGGTGACTAGGGAGTCTCCTGCCTCGAGGGCCTCGTCTCGGCGGAGAGACTGTTCACATCACATTCAATTGCGCAGACCCTAGTCATTCCGAAGGCTCTGCCTCGGCGACTAGGGAGTCTCCCGCCTCGAGGGCCTCTCCTCGGTGGAGAGATATTTCACATCACGCGCTTCGGCGGAGATACTTTGCATATCGCGCTCAAACGCGCAAAGCCCTAGTCATTCCGACGGCCGTGCCTCGGTGACTAGGGAGTTTCCAGCCGTGAAGGTCTCGCCTCGGCGGGGAGACCTTGCATATCACGCTCAAACGCGCAAAGCCCCAATCGTTCCGACAGCCATTCCTCAACGACTAGGGAGTTTCCCGCCGCGAAGGCCACGTCTCGGCTGGGAGACCCCGCACATCACGCTCAAATGTGCAAAACCTTAGTCGTTCCGAAGGCCCTGCCTCGGCGACTAGGGAGCCTCCCACCTTGAGGGCCTTGCCTCGGCGAAGAGACCGTTCACATCGTGCTGAAACACGCAAAGCCCAAGTCGTTCCGAAGGCCCCACCTCGGCGACTAGGTAGTCTCTCGCCACGAGGACCTTGTGTTGGTAGAGAGACCATTCACATCGCGCTCTATCGCGCAAAGACCCTAGTCATTCCGAAGGGCCCGCTTCGGCGACTAGGGAGTCTCCTTTCGCGAAGGCCTTGTCTCGGCGGAGAGACTTCGCACATCGCGCTCAAACGCGTAAAACCCTAGTCATTCTGATGGTCATACCTTGGTGACTAGGGAGTCTCCCGCCGCGAAGGCCCCGCCTCTACGGAGAGACCTCGCATATCACGCCTCACTGCCAAACCCTAGTGGCTCCGACGCCCATGCCTCGGGGGCTCCCAAGCGATCCCAATCAAAAAAAAGTTGAGGGACGTCGATCGGTTTCACCTCCCCCTCACTAGCTTTGGACTCCAAGCAAGCCCAGTAAAAAAGTTGGGGGACGGCGATCGGCTTCGCTTCCCCCTCGCTAGCTTTGGGTTCCAAGCGAGCCCAATCAAAAAAAAGTTGGGGGATGGCGATCGGCTTTACCTTCTCCTCGCTAGCTTTGGGCTCCAAGCGAGCCTAATAAAAAAAGTGTTTGGGGGGTGGGGGCGGCGATCGGCTTCGCCTCCCCCTCGCTAGCTTTGGGCTCCAAGCGAGCCCAATCAAAAAGAGTAAATAGTAAGCAGCCACATCCTCAGGAAAACAAACATCAACCCTTCATGCCACTCCAAGTCGTGGGCACAATTCACTAGGAGCGACCGAAGTGGGGGCGGTACCAGGCCCCGAACAGGACCATCGCAAACGGTCATACCGAAGAAGTAATCAAATACAAGGGTCGTGACGACTCTGCCCCGACGCACCGCCTGCCTCGAGGGTCATGCCTCGGTGTGGCGGCTCAGTCGACTCGCCCCACGGCTCGCCACGCCATCTGCTTGCCTCGAGGGCCATGCCTTGGTGTGGCAGCTCTGCGTCAACTTTCACCCCCCACAGGCTCCGTCGCTGCTCACCTCTCGCCTCGAGGCTGTCGCCTCTGTGGGGCGGTCCCAACACGCCGCCTGCCACGAGGGCCATGCCTTTGTGTGGTGGCTCCGCGTCGACTTCGCCCCCCACGGGTTCCGCCGTTGCTCACTGCCGGCCTCGAGGTTGTCGCTTCGGCGGGTTGGCTCCAACGTGCCGCCCGCCTCGAGGGCCATGCCTTGGCGTCGCTGCTCCGTGCCGACTTCGCCCCCACGGGCTCTGCCGTTGCTCACCGCCTCCTCAAGGCTCTCGCCTTGGTGGGGCGGCCCTGACGCATCGCCTGCCTCAAGGGCCATGCCTCGGCGTGGAGGCTCCGCGTTGACTTCGCCCCCACGGGCTCTGCCGCTGCTCACCGCCCGCCTCAAGGCTTTCGCCTCGGCGGGGTGGCCTCGACGCGCCACCCGCCTCAAGGGCTATGCTTCGATGGGACAGCATCGTGTCGATTTCTTCTAGGGTATCCTGACTCCCTAGGGGCTGGGGGCGACAGGATTGCGTTCGCTCGCCCCTCGGGATCGCGAGACCTGTCCTCATGAGTCATGACCTCGGACCACGCAGACGAGGGAGTTGTCGTAACAGAGCACCAAGGGGTGCCTTGCACCCTAAGGTCGTCAGGAATACCCATATACCGTCAGGGATACTGTACATGTATAAGTCCATATGATGTATTTAGACAACACCCTCTTCCCCTGTAGACACTGTAAGGGCAAGAAGGTAAATATTCCTTCTTGCCCCTTATAAATAACGCCCCAAAGGCATGTAAAACGGGGTCTCCCTCATTCTCTCATCGATACATTCATAAGGCATTGCACACATCACTTGTGTCTTTAGCTCCTCTTCCAAAGACAAAGAGTACCATACCCATTGCCTAACAGCAGACATCTTTGTAAAATTATTTCTTCCACCCATGTCCATGTTTCACAAACGTGTAGTGTTTGTGGCATTCACCCTGCATTGCACGAGCCGGTAGCACAAAGTCTGTTGCACTCTGGAAAGCTACTGCACTGTTGACCAAGTAGGCAGGCAGATTTTGCTTTGTTTTGTTGGTGTTTCACAGCCCGAGAAAAAAAAAGGTGATTTCCTTCCACTTGATTTGCAAGGAAGGCAGCCGATTGGAAGCCAAAAGGCACCCACGCGACCACCTCCACTTGCCCCTATCGGCAGATGACCGAGTGCTGGATCCTCTACAACCACCGGCCAAATCTCCATCGACGCACACTGGTGTCAACGGCAATGTCAAAGCTCCCACATCGCGGCTCTATATGACCTTCGTTTTACCTGATTTATCACTTGGAGTCTGCCAATGAGTTATATGAATCTTCAAATTTCTATGCACAGATTTGCCCAATAAAAAATTTAGTACATATAGTTCGTTCGGTTAATGATTTATAGCATTCTAACATTTCTCTCCGCGTGCACGCGATTAATTAACCAAACATTCTGACTTTAATATACTTAATCTTTATGTATGTAAACAACATTATACATGCTAAGTTAGTTGATCTCTTCTCTCCTCCTAAAATAGCCGCATGCAATGACTGGGACCAATATTATGAGCCACGACTACGTGTAAACACATGGGTGCACTGTTAGCCCGCATGGTGCTAATTGCTAGAACTCTCCGTGTCCCAGCAACAGCGCGAACGGATAGACCTAGAGACGACCACAGGGTTCCAGGTGTCCACCAAATCCGACACGGCAGACTTTGGTGGGCGTCGCGCTTGAATATCTACTACTTAAAAGAAGAAATTAGTGACGGTCCGTCCTCTCTCATGCGATGTGAGTCATTATGTCTATCTTTCTTCGTGAGATGTGAGCCGTTGGATCTTGTTCTTTCTCGGTTCCTCATGTGCGTACGGTTGGCCATCCATAGCCTCCTCTCCACTCCCCTTACACCCCAACTGCCCAAGCTGGTGTGCAAGAAGCTCAAAGATTCCATCGATCTTTCCAATAACAGGTTACCGGCGAATCACTTGCATTGTAGACTGAGCACGACGACGATTGACGAGATATTATTTTTTAACATATAGCAAAGCACAGACATTGGACTAGTGAATTTTACATTTAGGAGCGTCTACCTCACTGACTGAATTTTATTTTTTTAGCTGTAGAATTTTAATCTAATGATACTACAACTTTATGTGTTGAGATAAAAAAAATTAGACTACATAGAAATAAATATAGGTAAATCCTGCAAATACAAAAAATTTCTTAACTAGACAAAGGTAAAATACAAAAAAAAAGAACTAAAAGTTACAATATGTCATTTACTACTGTAATTTTAGACTTAATATTCTGTAATTACAGGTAACTGTTGATAATTTTTTTTCGGGCGACTCAAAATTAAATCCGTTTACAATTTTACGCCTTGCCGTGCGCGCGAATCACCCGCGTCCACTTGGCGAGCCCACTCGGCCCCGCGGCCAACGCCACCCCAACACCTGTTCCACCGCCCTCCGCCCCGCTATAAAACCCGGCGCCGGCCGAGCGTCCCCAGGACACGGCTGCATACTTGTGTCCGGCGCCGGCTCCCAGGACACGACACAGCGCACAGCCAAAGCGTCGTATTTTCGGGCCTGCCTGCCTGCCGTTGCCGCTAGGAAGTCGGCGCGGGCTTTGCATGAGGCGGACGATGGGGGCACTGCACGTCGGCGAGCCGAGGGTCAGCTTCCAGCAGGTCGGCAAGAACGGCCAGTCCGGCGGGGGCGGGCATGGTGGTCATGGCGCCGTGGTAGAGGAGATCCACGGGCTCATCAGGGTGTACAAGGATGGGTATGTGGCGCGCCTCCCGGGGATCCCCGACGTCCCGTGCACGTGGGGCACGATGGCCGTGCCGGGCGTCGTCGCGCGCGACGTGGTGGTCGACCGTGCCACGGGGGTGTGGGTGCGGCTGTACGCGCCGGCTGCCGCGGGAGGGAGGGCCCCAGTGGTTGTGTACTTCCACGGCGGCGGGTTCTGCGTCGGCTCCGCCGCGTGGAGCTGCTACCACGAGTTCCTCGCCCAGCTCGCCGCGCGGGCGGGCTGCGCCGTGATGTCCGTGGACTACCGCCTCGCGCCGGAGAACCGCCTCCCGGCCGCGTTCGACGACGGACTCGCGGCGGTGCGGTGGCTGCGGCAGCAGGCGAGCTGCACCACCTCCGACGAGCTCTCCTGGTGGCGCAGCCGCTGCAGCTTCGACCGCGCGTTCCTCATGGGCGACAGCGCGGGCGCCGTCATCGCCTTCCACGTCGCCGCGCGTCTCGGCCTGCTCGGCGCGCTAGCTCCCCTCTCCATCAAGGGAGCCATCCTGATCCAGCCCTTCTTCGGCGGAGAAACCCGCACGGCGTCCGAGAAGGCCATGCCGCAGCCGCCGCGGTCTGCGCTGACACTCGCAACCTCGGACTGCTACTGGCGCATGGCGCTCCCCGCCGGCGCCAACCGTGACCACCCCTGGTGCAACCCGCTGTCCCGGGGGGCGCCGCGGCTGGAGACCCTGCCGCTTCCTCCCCTACTCGTGTGCATCTCGGAGGCGGACATCCTGCGCGACCGGAACCTGGAACTCTGCAAGGCCATGCGCAAGGCCGGCAAGAGCGTGGATCAGGCCATGTACGGCGGCGTCGGCCACGCGTTCCAGGTGCTCCACAACTACCACCTGTCCCAGCTGCGGACGCAGGAGATGCTCGCCCACATCAAGGCCTTCGTCAGCGCTAGCTAACACACACCGTGTAATGCAGAGTAGATGTCGTGTAAGCTGTAGTAATTTGTAGAGTTGTAGTCGTGCTCGAGAAAGAAGAAAAAAGCGTCCAATACCCAACTTGGATCGTTGTAGCGGTGTCGGAAAGCAAAAGTGTAGCAGAATAATAATACTACTACTACGATGTGGTCTTTCTCTCCGTGTATAACATTGCTGTTGATTACTAGTACTTAACAAAGCAGGATACTGTTTTTAACTCGTTTTGCCGTCCTCTTTCTACGTCATTGAGGAAACCGGAAAAGGTTCCATGAGCAAATCATTGTCTGCTTGTCTGGTGCTTTGCACTTTGCAGGCATCATGAAGCGAACGAAATAGCTCTTCTTTTTCGTTTTTCCTCTCTGCTCTGGGAAGGTTCGGGCTAGATGGATCCCGGCTCTGGCCGGCGGTTCTCTAAGCACCATCATCAAAAATTTTATTTATTTATATTAACAGAATTAGATTAGCCCGTCGTAAGAACAGGACGGAATCTTTGGCCCTTCTTCCCGATATGCTCCCATGATGGAGAGACGCCTTGCGCCCTGAGGCCATCGCATGATTCCCAATGCGATAGGAAGTTGCGGCAGGGCAAAAGCAGCGGTACTGCTAGTCTGCTGCCACAGTACATCAGACAAACTGTTCGATTGCCGCTGGATGCACCATTCTCGCTCATTGCGCTCGTGCTCGAGGATACCTCGACTACATATTTTCTGCACCTTGTAAATTGGGGCGGAGCAGCGTTTCCTATCATTGAGCTGCCTCACCAACCCCATCATAGCGGCAATTGATTGCGTGCAAGCAGGCCAACATCATGTGCGATCATACAAATCATGTCCGAAAGGAGACGCAGCAACGCCGGGAAGTAGTATGCGGATAATTTCCCACTTGATCGGATGCTGCTGTATTCGGAAAAAAAATCTACTCGGAGTACTATTTTGTAGTTTCGATCAGCATCTGTAGCATGGAAATATTATAGAATATGGGAATAGCAATATTCGATCCGTATCCGTATTTTATAGGATATCCAATAAATCAACCAAATAGATATCCGATAAACATCAATATCCTTTAATATCCTCTATAGTTTTCTAGTTATTGACTAATATATAATATGAATTTACATAATTACATTTGATTATATTTATGTTGCTAAGTAGGATAAATAATTATCTAATATGTAGTACAATTTGACATTTTTATTGGTGAAGTTAAATCTTTTATTTATATGTACACTGTCAGTCAAATTATCCATGACCGATTTGAACCGACATGCATCCATCCCGTACCCGTATATATAAAAAATTCGTATTTGTATCCGTATCTGGGGTATTCGTATCCGACTCCGATTCCGAATTTGGGGTAAAAAAATATAAGTTAAGATACAGGAAGAACAATATTCATCTGTATCTCATCTGTTTTCACACCTATAGTACGGCCACAACACATATTTTAACGAATTAGTTTGTTGGCTTCATCAGACATGTAAGTGATATCACATTTCGAGTACTGTTTCACATTTTAATGCCTTGTCAGACGCATACAGAATATTAGTATAGGTAAGATGTTGGGACATGTACACGCCAATGCAGTCTCTCTTTATTTAGTTCAAAGTGGACATGGCAGAAACTTCAGACACAGTGGTTATCTGACATTGACAAGAGCACTACTCAAACTGAAAATGTGAAATTTATCATGTTTGACAACAAAAATGGTCAGATGGACCAATCAATGGGTTCAAGCACATATCTATCTAGCTTTTCCCCCCCTTCTGAAGTGGCCTTGAAGCTTTCAGAATTTCGGTAAGAATCTGGCGCGAAAAAGGGCGCCCGGCCCTTCGGCATTGCAATTTTCAGCAGATCAAAATCAGTATGGCGCCGATGTGATCACGATCCGATATGCTAGATATTAAAAATTGACATGTATCACAGCTGAGATTCTCAATCTATCCCGGCAGATTTCTTGAGAATCCTGACTTCATCCTCTTTTGCCATCTTCAACACATTCAGAGGATCGCCGGTCAGAGAACCGTTTCATAGCCACTTGTTTCTCGCCAAATATCACGATCAGATCACCAAGAGAAGCTTTATTTCTGAACAATAATATTCTCATATCTTTAGCTGATGTTACTGCACAGCCTCGCATTCTGCATGTATCGACCGCATGCCCGCGCGTGCGTGCGTGGGATTTGTGCAGTGTTTTCCCCAATCTGTCAAACCGACCAGGCGGCCATGTCAAACCGAGATGCTGCACCGCAACGCAACGCGTCCATGTTCATCTAAACGCAGCCATGGTATCTTATGACTTGGCCGATCTTATCTTCATTGACACATGCATGACTTAGCTGAAAGCATATAAAGATTTGCTTCGGTACTTCGAATTGCGCATGTGTTTGAAGATGCATGCACCTAACAGTGCAATATGTTTGAGCAGATCATCCTAAAGAATCAGAACAGCTAGCTGGGAAAAGGGGAACGAGTTAAGACGAAACGAAGTTTTTAAGCACGTCACAGAAGCAACTGATGCTGAATTGCAAAATGCAGCCTTGAGGCATACCCTTATCCTTTTGTACCATGGATAGTCGTTATTATCTTGCTTATTTTAAGCTAATATTGATCACATTATGAACACATTAACCCTGCCGACCTGACGTAACATGACTCAACTACTTGAGAATCTGGCAGTAGGATTGAACACGAATATCTCTGAAAATATACACACCGAAAACAAACAATCACGTCATGCAGTATGGAAATCCTTCATAATAAAATGGGTGGTCTAAAGAGCACACCAGACTATTAAAAGGATGATTACGTTATCATAACCACACGAGGATTATTTGATTAAGAACAACGTGTTGGTTAGAAGAAACAAAAAGACGGCATGCATCACGAATTCGTTCCAGTGGTACAGATGCATTTGTTAGATGTGTATTGTTGTCGGGATCCAAAATACAGTTCTGGACTTTCTGTGTATACTGTACTAGTCTAGGATCACGTTAGTGCATACAGTGACAACATCGATGAAATATCATTTCCATATGCAAAGATTGACTAATAAATAGGTAAATAACAAGAATAATTAGAGTAACGACTCTAAGGTTAAAGCTTACAATTAATGCATCAGGAGGCGAATAGCTCAATTAAGCTGCAGCGGAACGAAACAGAATAACTTCAGTGAAGCCCATCTATATGGCCACAGGCAATCGACTAGGGTAACGCGACCTAGTTCTCCACGATCCTTGAAGTAGACCTTATTGGCTGACGATTCCTCCACTTCTGTTGATTGATTATAGCAAACATGAGTACACAACCATACTCTCAAGTCATACCATAGAATGCAATTTATAGATGATGACTTATTCCAAAGGAATGACTTATGTGGTTCTTTTGCATAAATACAACATTTGCAATTGAATACAAATAATAGATTTAAAAATATATTAAAAAACAAATAAACAATAATAATTTGGTATTTTTTTTCACAAATGACACACAGTCTAAACAAGTTATTCACACAATCAGATAAGTTATCTCACACAGATTGACCCTTCCCAATTGTTTTTATGAAAATCTACCCATCGTGTGAAATCCTCGAGCATGTCCATGATCATGACGCAGACTATTCGAGTAGATTGTTTAACACTCCGCAGAGGTTGTACACTTTATCCACACGATACAATTAACTCATTATGTTTGCCATGACTCGCCATACAGAAGTATGCGATTGAGCAATCATAACAAAACCTTTTAGAAACTTCATCTCAACCATTGACACTCCCAATGTGCTTTACCGCCATCCAATTTATACACACAACTCTTGGTATGACACACACCGTTGGACAGGGAAGCAGCGAATCGTCCAGCGATGTGAGAATCACACCTCCACCCTAGCATACAGCCTAACCTACAACCTGAGTAATCAATGTCAAGACTCCATATCCTACTAAGTTAGGCCCATCCCATCAAGCATGTGGTTGTACAGAAGGCCCAGTTTAATGGAGCACAAAGTTAAGTCCTTAATTGACCAAGGCAAGGCTTCCAATTTCTAACTAATGTCACATAGATCAATATTCTCATGCACACAGCTCCCACCATATCACACAGTATCCACCACTTGCCTCAGTTTAAATCTTTTCATACCCTGTTGGTTAAGCGCAACACATGTCATCAACGAGTAATAGCACACAACACACACAGTTTTATCACATAATTCCATAATCACTTAGGTAAATTTATATTTGAAACTCACATGAGACGATGACTCGTAGTACGGCTAAGCAATATATCGTATTTAACCAACCGACGTTGGTGCTATGATAATACCAACTATTAATGAACCAACCTAGGGTGACAAAAGATCATGACATAATAATAGACAAGGTGGATGTAACAAATTAGATTAATAACTAAACCCAAAAGTATTTAAATAAATACTTAAAATAGAATGCAATAATTTGAATCAAAGTATTTTAAAAACTGGGTTCAATATGATTAAATGTATAACTTGCCTTGCTATAGCAATGATATTCTTATTTTATCTTCAATCTTCAACTTCCTTAACCTTCAGCTCCTTCGGACAATTTCGGGACTTCGACGTCTAACGAGAGAGAAAATGTAAAACAAATAAAATTCAAAAGATAAATCAAATAAACTCCAAATTTAAATTGAACGGTATTGAAAGATAGATATTGAATTTAGATGAATTTAGAAACTTGAATGGGTTTAATCGGAGTTCGGACGGAGGAGAACGAGCTATCGGAAGTTTGAAATTCATATAAAATGATGAAAAAGGAAAAGGGAGAGAGAAACTGATAAGTGGGATCTACGGAATATTCTCAGAATATTCTATTTTGAAAATATTAGAAAAATAGTTGAGTGTATGACTTGTGGGACCTACTGATGTTTATGGATTTCTAGAATTAAAAATAATTTGAGAAAAAAGATTAGGGTTGACATGTGGGCTAGTGGTCTATGGACCAAGTCCACAGAGATATGCTAGTCCACGGTGGACCAAGCTTATAGAGGAGGGTTGACGAAAGTTTGACTAACATGTGAGGACCACATGTAAGAGAGATAAATGATTTATTTCCTTCCATGACACGTGGGATCTACTCATCAACCAGAGAACAGACCGAACCAACAGGGGCAACAACCAGGAACAGGGAGCGTGGCTTCAATAGAGAACAACAAAAGCACTGAGGGCTGCTGTTGCCGGCCTACTTCCAGCGCATGGAGGTGGCTATGGCATGGTGAGAAGTGGCAAAGCAAAGAGATGGCAAATCAAAGAAGAGAATAGTGAATAGAGCAATCAACGTAGCAGCCGAACAGGGAATAGAGCATGTAGCTAGTTCATGGCCCATGGCGTCGACGGTGAACGAAGGCCAACCAGCTGTGGCAAAGGGGCAAAATGAAAGGCGGTGACGAGGCGAAGGAGTTGACACGGTCAAAGCGACGAAACAACATCGATCGTTCTGGCGAGCAAAGGACGACGGTCGACGGCGGCCACACGGTGGCGCACCACTTCGGGCGATGCTCTGCGAAAAGGGATGGGAGCACGGTGTAGAACGCGGTGATGCGAACCCAATGGTGGTGGAGTTGAAGGTAGGAGCTCAGCGGTTGTAGAGTATTTGATCGGAGAAGGAAGATAGGCCTAGAGCAGAGAGAACACTCGATTCTCAATGCACAGTGGATCAAACTTGCAACTAAAATATGGGAAAGAAAGGTCTCGATGAGAGCTACAAGACGACGAGATTGGATTTTGGAAAAACTCACCGAAGAAGCGAGGAACGCGATGAACGCATTTTGGCTTTATGGCTTGACATGGTCGATGGTGCTTCGGCGATCTTCCGGTGAAAGGGACGGGATGTAGACTTAGAACGCAACGATGCAAACTCCACGCCGCATACGGTTCGGTCGGGGGACGTTGGATGAAGGCGCAACTCACCGGAGAAGACCTTCGGTTGGAGCTCGGTATTTTGCTGATTGTGACAAAATAGATCGATTCGGAGGAAACCAATTTAGAGGATTGGGAGAGGAGATCAAGACGGACGTTCGGACGCGAACAATTTGTTTTTATATGCACCCGTAGAGGAAGATATGATTTTTGGAAGGCTTCGGTTGAACACGTACAGAACGCAGACTCCTCTGTCGGTTGGAGCTCGAAGATGTACATTAATTGATGTGTCTTGAGCAAAGAGAGAGGAGAGAGAAAAGGAAAAGATTTTCGGAATTAAAGAAAGAGCCTAAAATCAAGGAGATCAAATAAATAGCAAATAAATCTAAAAAATACCCAAAAATTAATTAGAACACAAGGAAACCAAATAACACAGGTTTTGATTTAATTAATATTTATATTAGTCAAATTAAATATTTTAAATTCAGGAAATTCCTAATTAAGCTTTATTAATTCAAATAAAATTTGAGAAATTTTTCGAGGATCTAAACTACTGAAAATATTTTTTGAAAAGCCAAATTGTGGGACGTTACAATTGTACAAGGGGTTATTTGCATATATACCATACATGTACTTGTATATATATTAGCCCATTGGCCTCATACCAATACATGTTTTATTCATAACATGGTACCAGAGCCATACTTAGGGTTTCGTCAGGACACCACCGCTGCCTGACCTTGCCGTCGCCGCTGACTCTTCATTCGGGCTGTACTCGTCTCGGGCCGCCCGGCTCCATCACCGCCACCCGGCTCCATCATCCTTTGTCTCGGAGGAGGAGCAGGACCATCATCGTTTTCGTCATCGCCTGGAGTTCGCCTTCATCGCCCGCCGCCACTCGCTCCGAGGGTCGACTTCTTCTGCCCCTGTTGCCGGTCGATCGAGCTCGTGCTACGTCCGTTGTATTATTCGCGCACCGCCGCTGGCGCTTCTCGTGTCGGGGGAACACTAGTTCCCCTGTGCGAGTCTTCGGTTGCGGGCCGTTTGGCTCTTGGGCCGATTTGGCTGCATTTTAAGTGAGCGGCTCGGAAGAGAAAAAAGGGGAAAAAAGTACGTAGTTCTAACCACCGCACCGTTCAGCACTTCCTGTTAGACTTTGTTTTCTTTGTCGCCGTGCCGTCCAGTGTCGCCTACCAATGGCTACTGTTTCCATTCCTCGTTGCCTAGTGATTTTCGATGGTCTCAATTTTTGGGATTGGTTTCAGCACACGCACCTCCATATGCGTTGTCAGCGTCTTTAGGATTTTCTCACCGGCGAGTTGCCTTGTCCGCCTCGCCCTATTCCACCTATTGAGCCAGTGATCCCGAAGGATGCTTCCGAAGACACTCGTAAAGGGATAGCTGTTGCTTTTGAGGATATCATGGTGTGGATATCATGGGGATATACTCCAGATCTTAGGATGATGTGACAATTGGCAATGACATTAATGGTTTGTCATTTCACGTGTTTTCGACAAAGTTTGAGTGTCGGTGGCACAGTGGTCCGACCGCCATAGCATGGCGGTCCGACTGTTCCCAAATCGGTCGGACCGACCATGGCGTGATCGAGCCGGCGATGACAAAAAGTGTCAAATTGAGCTAGACCAAAAATAGAGGGTGTAGACAAGAGAGGGGATTCTATTTCCCTTGGTCCCATAATTTTTGGGGTCACCAGTCAAAAGTTCTATTCGTTTTAAATTTCCAGAAGGTTTCAGAATTTCAGGGCTTGAAATTCGGCTAAGTCCTTTTGGGCGGTCGGACCGGCCTATAGCTGGCGGTCCGACCGGCAAGGCTGGAGGTCGGACCGGCCCTGAGGGGCGGTCGGATCGGTTGTCACTTGAAAGCCGGCCTTCGTGGCGGCGTTGTTCGTTGGTTAGGTCAAAGTCATGAGTTTCAGGGCATATGTATTGCATGATGCATGTTTTGACTAACATGGGTCAAGTTGTGAAGAACTTGTTTCCAATTCCGGTTTACTTGTCTATGGTTGTGCAGGTTGCTTGGTGGTCAACGACGAGGATGATCGGGACTAGACTTGGAGAGCTGAGGTCCAGAATGATAGACGATGCCGGGTGAGGTCAATGACTCAAGCGTGACGCAAGATGGACAAGGGTGACCTATTAGCAAATCCGAGGCGCAAGATGGCGCTAGGTGAAGCTGTTTAGGTCAAAAGGTTAAAGACGGCGCTTTGCAAAGCGTGCGTGTGTGACCCGTTTGTTTTGGGCCTTAGCGGGAGCCCAATAGAATCAAACTTCTAGAAGGTCTAAGCCTCCACTATAAATAGGAGAGGGTGGTGGCTGCACCACCCTCAACCCTCTTTATATTAGAAAACCCTAATTTTGTTTAGGGAGAGCTAGGCGTGGAGGCTAGGGTTCTTGAAGGTTTGATTGGATTTTCGTGCTCTTGTATTGACCACTGATCCTTGATGGAGTGGGTGTAATCCAGCATCAATCATGTTTTAATCTATGCAAGGTTTGCTTGAGATAAGTCTCTTTCGTTTTTGCTCTCAATTTCGTGATTTTAGAGCTTTCATTGATCCACGAGTTTTTGCTTGATATCGTCATGTGGATTAGCTTCCTATGTTGTGTGGGAACTCATCTAGGATCTTTGTGATCATCAATCACCCACGAGCAAGCGATTGGATCTAGTTTTTATTTTTGCTCAGTTTTAGACCTCTCTCCAATTAGATCGTAAAGGATCTTTGTTTGTCCAAGAATTATCATAATTGTTGATTGGAATAGGTCCTTAATATCATAAAGAAGGTGTATACCAAGTTTCGTGAAGTTTGGAGTTGAGAATCAAAAGTTAGATCTATTTGCAACCTCATTATCGGCCGTTCTTCTTTGTTTTGGAGTCTCAAGGGTCGAGGCCTTGAGGGCACCGGTCCGACTGCCACTAACACAGCGGTCAGACCGCCAATACTGATTTGTGCTTTAGCTTGTGTTGATTTTTATCGTATTATTTAGGGGGTTAAATTGGATTCAATACTAGTCTTCCGCTGTACTGGTATATTGATCTTCATAGCTTCCTCATAGCTATTGGAGTGAAATTATGTTGAATTCATAATTTGTGAAAAAGTGAGCGTGCTCATATTCACCCCCCTCTAGTCGCCTTTTCGGTCCAACACATGGAGACTTTTCAGACTCAGTATGCTGCCTACAAGGCATGTATTGGCGAGGATGCCCGTGCCTATGCTATTCTGGTTGCTAGCATGGAGGTGCATCTCACTAGGGATGTGGTTGGTTTGTCCTGAGCACATTTGATGTGGGAGCATCTGCGCCACCGCTATGAGCCGTCTGGTGATTCCTTGTATTTTTCTGTTGTGCGTTAGGAGCAGTCGCTGCACCAGGGAGATGACACTGTGGATGAGTTCTATGCCCAGTTGTCTGTGGTATGGCGTCAGATTGACTCTTTGAGACCGGATGTTTGCCATGCTTGTCAATGCTATCAGCGCCAGCAGTCTCATCGGGAGCTTCGTCGTATCTATGACTTTTTGACACGTCTTCAAGCTAAGTATGAGCAGACTCGTGCTCAGTTGTTGGCACGACACCATCGTGTGAATTTGTTGGAGACCCTTGCAGCTGTTCGTACTGAGAAGATTCACCTTCATGTTATGGGTCTGCTGCCGCTCCAGTCGTTTTCTTCGGTTCTGACCGCTCCTCCAGCTTCTACACCTGCTATAGCTTCTCCATCACCCGTTGTGTCTTCACTAATGACAGTTGCTGTTGGTAGGGGATTCCACTACACCTATTGCAACAAGTATGGACATGTGGAGCAGTTCTGCTACAACAAGAAGAAGAATTTACGTTGTGGTGGCCATCCTCCGAAGGGCACTAGTAATTCCTCCTCTTAGGGGAGCTCTGGTGTTTCTGATTCTCAGGAGTTTCTCACACTGCTTCATCGCATGGCTGCTTTTGTACCGTATGGTTATGTTGGTTCTGTTGTACAGTCTTCTAGTGAGAGACCACTTTCGTTCTGTTGTACAGTCTTCTAGTGAGAGACCACTTTCTACTTCTTCCTCAGGTTTATCATCTTGGATTCTTGACTTTGGTGCTTCCTTTCATATGATATCTGACTCCGCCAGTCTCACTTTCATTCGCCCTTTAGCTACTCCTATTACTGTTCAGACAATAGATGATACCTCTCTTTTGTCGCAGGACGAGGTACTCTTTCGAATTCCTCTTTTCATGTTCATGTTGTTTATCATGTTCCCAAACAAACCATGCTGCTCATATCTGCCAGTCAGCTCACTGATCATGGTGGTCGTGTTATTCTCGATTCTGATTCTTGTTGTGTTCAGGATCGACGCACGGGGATTCTGGTTGGTACTTGCCCCCACTGCCGTAACGCACAACGTCTTTGGGGCTTGACTGGCTTCATCTTCCACCCGCTGTCCCTGCTAGTCTTGTCGCCTCTAAGGTCGTCACTGCTTCTGCTGCATCCTCCACTGCATCTTTTGCTCAATGGTATTATCGTTTAGGACATCTTTGCGGGTTGCGTCTATCTTCTTTTCTTCGTCGTAGTTTTTTAGGGTCTGTGTCTGCTGATGCTTCTCTAAATTATCAGGGTTGTAAGCTTTGTAAACAGCTTCAAGTTCTCTATCCTTCCAGTGAGTCAGTGTCACAACGTCCTTTTGATCTTATTCGTTCTGTTGTATGGGGTATGGCTCCTTTCGTTTCGAAAGGAGGTCATCGATATTATATAATTTTTATTGATGACTTTTTTTTGCCACACATGGATATACTTTATGTCATCTCGTAGTAAGGTTTTATCCATCTACCAGACTTTTGCCCCCCATGATCCGTACTCAGTTTGATTCTCCTATTCATATCTTTCGTGGTGACTTTGCTGAGGAATACTTGTCAGGAGTCCTTCGTGATTTTCTTGCTGAGAGGGGTACTCTCTCTCTCAGTTTTCTTGCCCTGATGCTCATGGCTAGAATGGTGTGGCTGAACGGAAGCATCGTCATCTTCTTGAGACAACCCATGCTCTTATGCTTGCTTTTGCTGTCCCACCACACTTCTGGGCTGAGATTGTTTCTACTGCCACTTTCTTGATTAACATTAAGCCTTCTTCCGCTCTTTAGGGTGAGATCCTAGTTGAGCGTCTTTGTGGCAAGCCTTCTGACTATTCTAATCTTCACCTCTTTGGGTGTGTGTGCTTGTTCTTCTTGCCTCTCGTGAGTGCACCAAGTTGACCGCTCACTCTGCGGAGTGTGTTTTTCTGGGTTATAGCGCTGAGCACAAAGGATATCGTTGTTGGGATCCTATTGGCCGACGGATGCGGGTTTCTCGAGACGTCACTTTTGATGAGTCTCGTCCTTTCTACCCTCGTCATTCTCCTTCCACCACTCTAGCATCTCTTGTCGAGTCTATTTATTTCCTGACCTTTCTTGCCACTCCCATAGTCACCACACCTCCATCACAGCCTTTGGTCTCTTTGGTGCCTCCTCCACCGTCTACTTTGCCACTACCACCCTCTCGAGAGGCTCCTCCTGGTCTTGTTCCTTCTTATCCTCTCTACTACACTCGTCATCTGCGAGCTGAGGATTCTCCTGATGCGCCATTTTCTTCTGATGGTTTATCCTCTTCGGCCTCTCCTCCTCGATATGCTCTCCGTGATCGTCAGTATATTTGGCCTTATGCGCGCTTTTGTTTAGCGGCTCTTGCCAAACCATATTCTTATCGTGATGCTGTTGTTCATCAGGAGTAGCAGCATGCAATGACGGAGGAGATTACTGTCCTTGAGCGTACTGGCACGTGTGATCTTGTCCCTCTAGTGTGATCTTGTCCCTCTTCTCGCACGTGTCACTCCAATCACGTGCAAATGTGTCTACAAGGTTAAGACCCACTCTGATGGTTCTCTTGAGCGCTACATGGCTCATCTCGTGGTACACGTTTTTCAGCAGAAGCATGCTCGTGATTATGATGAGATATTCGCTCCTATAGCTCACATGATCACCGTACGTACTCTTCTTGCTGTGGCATTTGTTCGGGCATGGTCCATCTCTCAGCTTGATGTCAAGAATGCCTTTCTCAATAGTGAGCTGCGTGAGGAGGTTTATATGCAGCCACCACTGAGGTATTCTGTTCCTGAGGGTATGGTTTGTCGCCTTTGCCGATCTCTTTATGGCCTCAAGCAAGCTTCTCGTGCTTGGTTTGATCGTCTCTCTCATGTTGTCACTGTAGCTGGTTTCTCTGCCAGTGCTCATGACCTTGTTCTTTTTATTCACACTTCACCTCGTGGTCGAATGCTTCTCCTTTTGTATGTTGATGATATGATCATTACTGGAGATGATTCTTAGTACAACACTTTTGTTAAGGAGTGTCTTAATGAGCAGTTTCTCATGTTTGATATAGGTCCTCTTCGCTACTTTTTTGGGATTGAGGTTATTTCTACGCTTGAGAGCTTCTATCTATCCCAAGAAAAGTATATTCAGGATTTTCTTGATCGTGTTTCTCTTACGGATCAACACACCGCTGAGACTCCCATGGAGCTTAATGTTCATATTCGGTCCACTAATGTTGAGCCTCTTTCTGATCCTACTCGTTATCGTCACCTTGTTGAGAGTCTTGTTTATCTTTGTGTCACTCGTCCTGACATTTCGTACCTTGTGCATATCTTGAGTCAGTTTGTTTCTGTAATACCCTGGCTATTCGGAAGCCAAAGTGTTACCTAAACAATCTACATACAACCAAATTGCGGAAGAATTTAAATAATAACTCATCTAATGGCATAAAGAGGTCAACATATAATAGAACAAATAGAAGAATATAATCTGAATCTAACGACAGTTCACAAACTTCAACTATCCAAGTCTCCTGAATCCACTAAGATAATTATATTAAAGAGGTAATCATGGATCACAAGCAATTATTTAATAAACCAAAACGTAGAGGAATATAACATTCATCATCATTCTCTAATTATTACAATTCATCAATTAACGAATGAAAAACAGGAACAAAATCATTTTATTGAAACTTGAATGTTGTGAAGTGAATGAATTATGTGTGACTACTCCCTCCCATGAATGCCTTCAACAGCGATCACCTAGAATAAACAACCAAAGGCAAGAATGAGTCCAAGACTCAGCGAGTACAAAGAATAAGTGGAACTACACTGAATATGAACAATATAATATAACTAAGGATATGCACATAGAACTGAAAAGAACATATGAATGAATGGAATGAATGAACTACACTTCTGCTTATACCGGTATAGCTAGTGACACATC
Organism: Hsuehochloa calcarea; assembly: GCA_036346395.1. NCBI lineage: Eukaryota > Viridiplantae > Streptophyta > Magnoliopsida > Poales > Poaceae > Hsuehochloa > Hsuehochloa calcarea. The sequence continues at coordinate 39,955,466 of CM070597.1, forward strand.
CGTCGGTGTTCACTTAGGCCCGCATTTAACAAAATATAGGGATCCAAGGCCCGTTTGAAGGACGTTTCATACGGGGATCCAAATCTGCCCACATTAGAATGGTGGGCTTTACGTGCCCATACTGGAATTGATGGGTATTTATTTTCCACTCTCGTGGAAGAAACTTGAACAAATGAATGAATGGAATGAAACATGAATAATGAAAGACATCATCTCCTTCAACATGGATTAACGGTTATGAAAGGAACATGAAGCATTGAATGTAATCATGGATCATAGAAATAACAGTATGAATACAAGCACTCATCATTCATCAACATAAAGAATTACAATGTACTTGCCTTCTGCTCTGCGAAGTGTTATGAGGCAAGACGGAAGCTGCTACACTCGAATTTCCCCCTCCTACACCAATTAAATATATTTGAATGAGGAATCACGTGAACATGACCTCACTCAAACCATCTAATCACAGCATCCTAACCCAAGGATCACAAAGTCGATCTACTCACATAAACCAATATTCTAACATGACTACAATCTGAACAACAAGTTCAAAATAAATCATATCTTTTACTACAAAGCTCAGAATGGAGTGATCTTAGACTCTCTGGAACCATGACGAAGTTATCTACAATAAACTAGTTGGTAAGATTTTCTAATTCGGCCATCCATTATTCTTACGGATCAGGTCAAGTTTCTGCACCTACAAACTGATAATCACGAACTACTGCGGTAGAAATTTTTTTGTATCTTTTTATTGGCTCAACCAAAAATTAAGTTATCTACTAATATGGAAATATTAAAGGATTGCCTATAACTTTCATGTTGAGTGAATTCTCTGATTCGGCCTATAACTAAATCATATTGACTAAACAAAGTAACTGATAATCCTCGTCAGTCCTTCTGGACAGTCGCAAAGAAACCATCATAACTTCCAGACCGTAACTCTAAATTGAGTGATCTTTACGCCTATAAAAATATAAGAATTAGAAATACAACTATCTAGGAGATGACCAGTCCATAAAACACACGAAACCTACCAAAAAATGACGATCAACAGCGCTATTCTAAACCGATCTACTACTAGCAGCACCAAAATAAATCGATTAATCTACCAAGCTATCGGGGATCGAGTTTACCCTTGTTGAACCGCTAGAGATCAACGTCTCACTGCGTGAACGCGCCCTTCTTCTCCTCTTCCTTCTCCCCTTCCTTCCTCTTCCTTTCTTCTTCTTCTTTCCTTTCTCCTCTTCTCCTCATCTTGGTAGAGCAACATGGGGGGGGGGCTGCTACAGTGGCGTCGTGCATGTAGCTACAATAGCATTAGGGTTTTCCCCCTCCTTTTATACGTGATTGGCCCCTCATGGGCCTCTTGGGCCAAGGACCGATGCCCAAGTTGCTGAAAAATTACAGAAACCCTTTTTTTCTTATGTTTAATGTCTCTTTTGGGAGCTTTCTTTCTTATAATAAATTAGAGTATTACAGTTTCTTCTCCCACTTAGCTCCACTATAGTCATCTTATTCGTGTTCTACGATATCTTCGTGGAACCATCACTCGTCGTCTGTTTTTATCTTATTCCAGCTCTTTACAGCTCCAAACATATTCCGATGCTACCTGCCTATTGATCACTCTGATCGTCAGTCTCTTTCTGCCTATTGTGTTTTTCTTGGTGGTTTTCTCATTGCTTGGAAGACTAAGAATAGACATCAGTTTCTCATTCGAGTGCTGAGACAGAGTTGCGAGTTATGACTTTGTTGGCTGCGGAGGTTACTTGGCTACGGTGGTTACTTGAGGATTTTGGTATTTTTGTTTCAGCACCTACTCCTCTTTAATCTGATAGTATAGAGGCTATTAGCATTGCTAGAAATCCAATGAAGCATGAGTTTACTAAGTATATTGGTGTTGATGCTTCCTACATGCGGACTCAGGTGCAGGACCAGATTGTTGCTCTTCAGTATGTGCCTTCAGAATTTCAGTTAACAGACTTCTTCACAAAGGTACAGACCAAAGTTCAGCACAGTTTCCATCTCTCTAAATTTAATGTTGTTAATTCACCATAAATTTAAGAGAGGTGTTAAATGTGTATTATACAAGATGTTATTTATATATATGTTATATACGTACTTGTATATATATATATATATATATATATATAAACTCATGGACCTCGTGTAGCTCTGTTCGTAGCAACATTATCATCACGAGTGGTAAAGCAAGAGGCACGGGCACGAGTGGCCGAGATGCAACTCGAGAAGAATCTCTGATTTGCCGGATGCTAACTTGACAGGGAAGCATCAACATGACCCCAACGCTCCTTCCTTTTAAGCTTGGAAGCGCCCGGAATCCTGACCAAACTAGATAGACATGCCTTTGACCAGGGCATGGACAAGGAATGTCCTCCTCTGTTACGGATGGGCGAATGGATTAGTTGCATTATGGCGCGCAAGTAGCTAGCTAGGGAGCTTCGCTTTTGGAGGTCACTGATTGAAGAGAAGAACCCTTATTCCGAATAATTGGCTTGCCTTGGATATTCGCTTTGCATCGTTCTTGACGCGCATAGCTTCTTCAGACTGTAGCTTATGCGCTGAAATATCAGGATGGATTGAGCAAGCATTTGACTCCCAGTTTTCACTATCCTTCCACGAATGAAAGTTTGTGGAGGCTGTGAAAATTCCAGCAAGTTATGAATGGAAGTAAACCACTTTCAGGTTGAGGAAATGTGGACACACTGATCACACTTCAAAAGCATCAGAAGACTTCAGCGTCCCATTTTCTTCGGTGATATGCTGCATGCAATGTCAAACATGAGCAAGGAAATTGGTCCCTGAATTGGCACAGCACTGCTTCCTTGGGCTAACGTAGCATTTCTAGCAGAAAAAAAACATTTGGGAATGAATGGGTCGCGACGTAATGCGAACATGTCTTAATGGGCACACTTAAAATTAATAATCTGCTTTTGGACTATTTGAGCTTCAAGTAAAAGAAACATCATGGATTTAAGCATTGACTAGTAAGGTGTCCGTGCGGTGCAACAGAACTCTAAAAGAGAGTGATACATACTAGCAGACGGGATCCTAAACCACATAATAAATATCAATATTTTTTCACATACATATAAATTAACTCTGCCTATTGCATCACCGACTACCACTACTACTCGGAAATTAAAATTTTGAGCTCATAGATTGTTTACCTTTGAAAGTTGAAGTCGATGCTAACTTTCCTCCCCAACGTGCCCATTTCCAGCCATTGCCGGCTGACACGGAAGAGGGCTACGCATCGATGGTCACCTTCTTCCACCCTTAACCTAAGTCACGACTCGGTTCTCATAGTTATTGGCCTCTGCAACCACCTCTAGTCACATTGTGGCGAGGAGGTGGGAGGCTGGGGGAGGAGGCGGTGGCAGCGTCGCGGTAGTAAGCGAAGAGGCGACGCCGATGCTGGCCGGCGCGAAGCAGGAGGCGGCGGCGGCGGAGGGGAGGATTAGGATAAAGAGGTCACGGTGCGGTGAATTCGAGACGGCGACGCGCCAAGGGAAGGATGCCTCTATCTCTGCCTCTTCCTCATGCGCTGTCGCTACCTCCTCTCCCTTCCCTGGCACCGCCGCTTTTCCTCCAAGGTATTGCCTCCTCCTTTCCCCCCTTCCCTCCTAGTGCCTTCTCCCGTCCCCGCTACCTCATCCTGTCACCGGCGCTACCTCCCCGCATTGCCGCCCCTTACGCTGTCAAAACCCCTTATTTTCGTGCACACCGCCATTGCAAACCGCGGATCGAGTGTCGGAGGGGGTCAGGATCTCTGAGGCATGAAGCGAATGTTTGACTGGCACAAGTGACAAGTTGCGGCGTGAGACAAGAAGGATTAGGACGGCAATGAATTTCAGTGTTTGCTTGTGAAGACTTGGGGCGATGATGGTTTGGGTGGTTGCGGAAGAATTAGGGGCATAGATATGTTCACGAGTCACAGGGGGGAGACCTTGTCCCTACCAAGTTGGGTCCACATATTGGTGCATCTCGATGAGAAATTTGAGAGAGGTGGGAGAGGCCAACTATGTACATAGCAAAAAGGACATCGTCCCGCTGTGCGAGGATAAACTCCTTCATTAGTTAAGATAAGGTACCGCCTCCTAATTTCCTCCCTTCCCTCCCAGTACCTTCTTCCGTCCCCGACGCCACCTCCCCTCCCCGCTACCTCTTCCTGTTGCCGGTGCTACCTCCCATGCTGTCGGATTCCCTCATTTTCGTGCACGTCGACGTTGAAACCCACGGACTGAGTGCTGGAAGGGGTCGGGATCTCTGAGGCACAAAGCGATTGTCGGACGAGCGCATGTAGCGAGTCGTGGCACGAGACAGGAAGGATTGAGACGGCGATGAATTTTGGTGTGTGCATGTGAAGAAGAAGTGGGGTGGTGACGGTTTGGGTGGTTGCGGAAGAAGTGGAGGCATGTATACGTTTACGAGTTACAATGGATAGCGGGGTGAGGCCTTGTCCTTGTCAGATTTGGTCCATATGTTGGTGCATCTCGATGAGAAATTTGAGAGGGATGACAGAGGCCAACTACGTGCCTAGAAAAAAGGACATCGACCCGCTGTGTGAGGATTAGCTAAGATAATTGTTTAGACCGAGACTTAAGCTATGACGAACTAGATCACTTGTGAGTTGCAAACAAACCAGAAAACACTTCCTCTGCAGCGCGGTCTGATGACTGAACTTCTAGTTTTGTCTGTTCTTTTTGAAAAGATCCTTTGCGCTTTCAACGTGCTGTACGTGTAGATAAATAAGTCATCTATTTTCATGAGTCATCGTGGAATATGCAAAAAAAAAAGGATGAAAAAGAAAATGTCTGTTTCAACAGGAGTTCCGCGGAACGATTTTTTTAAATAATTATTATTTTATTATGAAATAAAGTAATACACATACTTTTTTTTTTATTTTATAGAAATAATACTCATCCGCTCCCCGTTAGGCAATTTGGACCTAGTCGCACAACCATTAGGCGACTGGTAAAAATCGCCCAACCGTCGAGCGACACGTGGCCTTCTCGCTCAACGGTGGAGCGACCAGACCCAAGTCACCCGGTGGTTGAGCAACTTATGGTAGTCGCTCGACCGCGGGGCGATTTTAAATATAACAGTATTATGTTATTAATCCGTTGGAAATAATTATGTGAGAATAAATGTAAATTTTTGTAAGTAATACATTTAGCAAATATTGTTTGTAGGTTGTTTTTTTTTTAAATAAAAGGGGTGACAAGGTTGGTTAGTCAATTTATGATTTTTGTATAATCCCAAAGGTACAAAATCTATTAGACTCGCAATAACATTTTATGATCGTCGTATGTTGTTGTAGTGCGGTAAATTTCTGAAGAATTTTGTGAGGACAATAGAGGTAGCAATGAGTTGTAAGTACGAATGTAAGTGATTCTTGCAATGCGCTAAGGAATTCATACACAGTGAAGAACTTTGAAGAAATAGCGCAACAATAACAACATGATGGTTGATCCGACAAGGGGTTACTGGACACGTAGGCTAACGAACCAAGTACAGCACATGCATGCCTTTAGGAAATTTGAAATACATGAAACATATGGACGAAGAGGGTCGACTACTCCGTGGAACGTGACCATTTTTCCTTGCAGCCTAGCTCAGCATTGTCCTGCTCACCTTGCTTATTAGATTTCACCTCGATGGCCCTCTTCCGTGCCCCCTTGGCCTCGCGTCACCGGGCATGCTCGCGCTCCTGCTCCTCGTGCAGCCTCTCCCGCCTCTTCTTCTCGTCCATCCCAGCCTGCAGCACTTCGAGGCGCTTTTCACGGCCATCACAGTCCTCCCTGGCCCAACTCTTCCGTGTCAGCAACACCCACATGTCGTAGGGGGTGGATCTTGTTGTCGATACACTGGCTGAAGTCGTGTAAGTGTTGCATAGACTGCAGTGGGAAGAGAGACGTGGTTACGGTGTAACAGGAAGCAAAATAGTGGTGTGCACTGAAATGTGATTTCATTACCGGCTGCCTATGGCTCGGCGTGTCAAACCTGCAGTCAGGGTAGTCCGCGCAGATGTCTGGGCAACACCAATAGCGCTGCCCAATGCTTCACTCGCCGGTTAATTTGATGCACTTACAGGAGTCTCGACACCAGCAAAGGGGTGGCGCCACCCCCTGCAGGGACCCTTTTGGAGGTTGTTCAACGTGCATATGAGGGAGGGCGTGGCTCGACCCGGCATCGTTAGGCGTACTGCGAGGCAACCTTCTTAGATCGATGAGTTCCGAAGGTGGGTGTTGAGTGTGAGGCTGCTGACTAAACACCCTGTGGCAAGCGTCAGTATCCTGGGGAGACACCCAGCCCTTCAAAAGCTTGTGGATGTTCTCCCACTCCTTCTCCTTGTCCATGTTATGTCGGTAGTGTTGTTGGTGTGGATTTCCCAGCTGAGTAGCGCTCTATTTATAACGAGAGCAGATGCAGCTGTAGTGGCTCTATAGCAGCCGAAGTGCAATCCGGTTGAAGCAAATTCAAGTTCACGAGGAGGAATCCTCTTGTAGTGTTGGGTTAAATTGCTGCGCAAAGCTGCCTCGTTGGGTCACGTTGTTGCGCAAGCCCGCCGGGGTGTCTGTGTACGGACCACCCCCAACACAGCCGCCTCGTCCCCGCCCTCAGGATGCGGGACATGACGATTGGCGCCGTGCTGCGCGTCGACGCGCCGGTCCAACAGGCTGAAAGGCTAGTCGAAACCGCCAAGGTCACAAGCCATACCCGTAAATCAATTTCAAGTTAGCAATTACGACACAATTAGCGGTTTAATTATTTAAAGTGTAGCTCTAAAAATTCTGAAAATTTAGTTGTGTTCTTACATAAACCACATAATCCTCAACATATATCACCATAGTCACATTTCGGTTTTAGGGTTTACGATTTTAGGGTTTAGGGGTTAGGGTTAGGGTATGGGGTTAAGATGTTACGGTTCGAGTTAGGGTGTATCCGCAGCCGCATCACGACTATTAACAACTAAATTTACGTTAGTTCTACGACTACACTATTTACAACTTTTAAAATATGCGACGTACCTACCGTGATTTGAGTTGCTAACCTGTCATGGTTTTAGTTGCTAACCTACCTTGGTTTTAATTGGTAACCTACGACTACATTTTTCACTTATTAACAAAATGCCACTACACATCTAATAATTTTAGTTGCTAACCTACCGTAATTTTAGTTGCTAACTTACACTATTTACTAACACACACTATTTATAACTACACTATATGCTAACCTATTTACAACTACACTATTTGCTAGCATATACTATTTATGACTACACTATTTGCTAACACACACTATTTACGACTACACTATATGCTAACCTATTCGCTAACCTATTTACAACTACACTATTTATGACTACAATATATGCTAATTTATTTACGACTACACTATATGCTAATCTATTTACGACCACACTATTTGCTAACCTATCATGGTTTTGAAAACAAATCTACAAAGAAGTCCAGAAGACTCACCGTCGTAGATGTGCAGATCTCTCCTCCTCTCTTCCCCCCTCTCCTCCTTTCTTTCCCTCTCTTCTCCTCTCTCTTTCTATTTCTCTTTCTCTCTTCTCTTCTTTCCCTTCCTCTCTTCTTCTCTTTTCTTCCTCCTCACCTCTGGTTTTGCCCAACGAACGCAAATGGCGATGGGAGCGCGGCCGTGTGCGCGCGTGTATATAGCCCCTAGTGGCTCAACCGTTGAGCGACTAGGGGCAGTATGTAGCTCAACGCTTCATCAACTAGTAGCCAAAGTGATAGTCGCTCCACCGTTGGGTGACTACGCCACGTGTCGCTCGACGGTTGGGCGACTTGGACCAGTCACCTAATAGTTGAGCGACTAGGTCCAAGTCGCCCAATGGTGTAGAGACATAGTATTATTTCTGTAAAATAAAAAGGCAGGTATATTACTGTGTTTCAGAGTAAAATAATAATTATTTTTAAAAAAAATTGTTGTGGAGCCATCCAAGTGGTAAAAGGCACTTTTCATGGTCAGAATGGGGGGGGAGCTACTTTCCAATAGAAAGATAAGTTGAAGTAACAACTGAGAAATACAAAATTATGTTCTCAATACATCTTGATTCTATTCAGTGGGTAACTGGGGATTTTTTAGATAATAGAAGAGAAATCATCTCCCGACCTCTGTATCGGAGGATATATACAACCCAAAGTTTATTATCAGTACCGAAAAGTTTGTAACCAGGCGAAACCATAGCCTTGAAAACCATAATGAAGTGGCAAAACAAATGCTTTAAAAGTATAAACCAATGGCAAAACAAAAGCCGTAAAAACAATAAATAACCTTTTGAAAGTAAACAATGACATAACACTTCGTCAAATAGCTCGAAGCGTATTACATAGCTTCCACCCATTGTTGCTAATGATCTCCCTTGTAATGACCTCCAAAGCTTTGCTCTCAGCTACCAAGGCCTCCCTCCTCCCTTGGCATTGCAAATACGACCAAGATTGGATCCAATGGATACATCGGTATATTACCTTGAAAGGATGGTGAATAACTTTCTTATCGAAAACGACATCATTACGACATAACCAAATAGACTAGCATAGTGCAGCCGCACCCACCAAAATAGTTGCTTTTGAATCCGAATTCAGACCAAATAACCAGTTCCCAAAGATATCTCAATAGTATTAGGTCTGTTAAGATTAAAAGTAATTTAGACTATGCGCTAAGCAAAACGACAATAAAAAAAAGTGTTGTATAGCCTCTGTTTGACCACAAAAACAACAAGTTGCATCACCTCTCCAGTGTTGTTTTAATAAATTATACTTAGTCAAAGTAACCCCTCTACAAAGGTATCACAAGAAGATTTTTATCTTAAGGGGTACTTTAACTTTCCATAAGTTTTGATATTAAAAACGACAATTGGTATTACCCAAAACATCGTACATAGATTTGACTGAAAATTGTCCATCCTATGCAAACTCCATTTAACAGTATCCTTATCCACGGTAAGATGAGCATCGACTATTCTTACCAGAAGATTACTGAAAGCAAGCAAGTTTGGGCCCATAATCACTCCTTGAAACTCAAATTTAAAGGCGTAGTTCTTAAAATATCTGCAACCAAAGCATGTTTATTCTGAACTATCTCAAACAAAGTTGGATAAAGTTCATAAAGAGGTCGATGTTCAACCCAAATGTCCTTCCAAAATCTAAAATATTTCCCATCCTCAAGATTAAAAGAACAATATTGAATAAAATCATGCTTTACCTTCATCAATCCCTTCCAAAAATGGGAATCCCAATGTTTACTATCAACTTGAGAGACCGACTTATCATTCAAATACTTATTTATATGCAATTGCTGCCAAAACCCTTCCTCATTCAAAAGTTTAAACAACCATTTAGCCACAAGGCACTTTTTTTTTTGTCTCGGGGTTCTGCATTCCAAAGCCACCTTGGTCCTTGGGCATGCAGAGGATACTCCATTTAGCTAACTTATACTTTTTTATGGTTGTCACTCTGCCAATAAAATATGGACCTAAAAAAATTCAGTCGTTTAAGGACCCCCTTGGGTACCTCAAAGAAAGAAAGTATAAACACATGAAAGGCACTCAAAACCAAATTTATAAGTATCAGTCTACCACCAGTAGATAATTTTTTTCTTTCCAATTGCTTAATCTTTTTTCGAAGCGATGTTCCAAACCCTTCCATTGAATATTTTGCAGCTTTCTAAAATGAATCGGAATACCTAAATATTTAAAGGGAAAAGAACCTATCTCATATCCAAATATCTCTAAGTACTGAGATTCAAAAAATTTCACTTCTGTAAAGCAAAAGATCTCACTTTTATGAAAATTAATCTTTAAACCAAAAAAGTTGGTCAAATGCACAAAGAATAAGCTTCAATTTTTTTGCTTGATCAAAATTATGATCCATACAAAGAATAGTATCATCAGCATATTATCGAAGGGTGGACAGACCATCATGAACTGGGGATTGATGATGAAGTAATACTAAACACCTAAATACCTAATGAAACAAACGCAGGCTAAGGCCAAATGTACTAGTATAGTGGCATTTGTGGATTGAAACTATTCAGCATGGTTTGATTAACGATAGATATTAGCTAATGTGCTTATACGTATAGGAAGTTACAATTACTAAATGTCTTTTCTTAATAAAAAACAATTACTAAATGCAGCCTTTTTTTTGTAGGGCCATGCATCCAACCTTCCCTAGCTAGTCGCAGCAAGGATTCCAACACATGCCATTTTCATGCTTTGCAGCAGAAGAAATCCAAGCTATCTTTCAAACGCAGTATTGGAGCAGAGTTGGCCCAACGTCTATTGGATTTTGGGCCATTGGATTGCCTGATCTAAGGAAGTCATCCAAATTGGATATTGCTTATTTGCGCAAATTTGGGGTCTCTGAAGCAGATCTTAACTGCTGCATTCACTGAACAACCAAATGGCCAGAATTATGTCTTTCCTTTGCTTAACTACGACTACTACTATAGCGCTGCAGCATAATTTGATAGCTTGAAAACTAGTACGTTTTTCCCAAGAGCTGCACCGTACAAAAAACCCTAAGTATGTGGTTTGTAATTTATATGATCTATTCCAAGACAGCATTGTGCTTATTTGTTCCCCTTCTTTATTTTTGTTTTGTTTTCATCATAAAGTTTCACAAGTTTTCAAAGATATAATTAAACACTAACATTGTTTAGTGTACTCTCCCCGTGATCTCATATACTAAAGATCTAGTATCTTATAAATGACGTTAAAAAGAAGCCACTGCACCACGTTTGTACTCAAAGGCTAGAATTAATTGGAGGGAAAAAGAAAGATTTGGCTAGTAAATCAATGCCAGTAACGGGCTTAGCATGCCTTACCTCGCAATATTGATGCTGACAAAAAGGATAATCACATGTGTTTGCCAAATAATCTTCTTGGTGAAATATGGTAGCAATGGACACTTGGAATTGTTGAGGATCCGTCACTGGCGAGTCCAGTCCAAACGATAACTTCGTAGACAAACATAGAATCACATCAAACAATACAGGAACACAAGAAGAGAATAATAGATTGAACACAGAGATATGAGGGGACTTCAGGCTTCGCTTTATTGCTTCTCATAAACGTGTTACAATGGTTGGAGGTCCCTCTCTATTTATAGCCTCTCGACCCTACTAGGGTTTCCAATGGGCTGCCCATATATGGGCCAGCTTCTGGGCCGGGCTCAGAGTTTCTTAACAGGAATATCACCCTTCTTGACATACATTCTCTACCCAATGTTCTGATTGAATCTAAGCGCTTGAACATTTGCAGCCTTCTCCACACTTCGCGCCAATCCCTCGGTCACCAGCTCGTCTTCACGTTGAGATGTCGGGTTCGTGGTCTTCTTCTCCACCATAGAACCGTCAGTGTTGCCCGCATGACGAGCCTCCTTCACAGGGCTATGAAAGCTTCATCGCCTTGCAAGCTCACCGACCTATCGTTGCTCTGCTTCCGTAACAGTCCATTTTCGGATTGTAAATATTATTTATTTTTGTTAGTTATTTTCAAAAAATTATTTCAGCTTGTGTTGTATTTTTAAAATCTGTAGCTTCTACCCCATTTCAAAACCTCCCTTTCTTTGGCCCCAGCCCATCTCCTCTCCTTCTTGGGCTGGCCGACCCCCTCATCTCCCTTCTCCCCGGCCCATCCTCCCCTTTTTCCCCATCCGACCCAGCCAGACCAGTGCCACTTGGTCCTCTGCTGCCCTGTCCCCATCGACCAGCCTCTGCGGCTCCGTCCCCTCTGTCACCTGCTCGTGGACTCTGGCACCCCGTCCCTCCTCATCGCCCGGCTCCTGCGATGCCCACCTGCTCCCATAGCCTCCACCACCTGCTTGGCCCCTGAAGTCGCCGCCTCGGTCGCCCCATCCCGTCACCTGTCCTGCCACTGCGTCAGCACCATGGCTATGCGCCTGCGCCTTCTGGCCCTCTGCCGCTACCTGCTCCCCTCCACCTCCGTTGACCAGTCCCATCGCTAGGGCCTGCTCGTGTCGCCACGCCACCTTCTTCGACTGCCCAAGTCGTCGCTCCCGTCACTCCCCGCTACACGCGCCTACCCTGTCCTTTCCTACCAGAGCACCCATGCTGACCGCCTCGGGGACCCACGCGCCTCCGAGTCTCCGACGTCCCTTCCTTGCCCTCTCGCCGGCTATAAAAGGAGCTCCGAGCTTCCCCTTGCCTCCCCTCGTCTCCCCTTCATCTTGGTAAGTGCCACCAGAAAGAACCCGAGCAGCCCCTTTCTTCTCCGAGCCCCGACTCTCGCTCATGTCGCTGTGGTTGCTAAAGCCCCGAATCTCCTAGTTCAAGCTGCCACGCGCCTCCTTCCGAATTCTTGCCGCACCAATGCCGCAGCTCTTCTACCCGTGTCAATTCGTGCCCAGAGCTCTTTGAAGCAATCCTCTCACTCCATTTTGGTGTTGTGTCATAGGAGCCCTCGTCTTTCCTCCTCTCCTTCAATCACGGCCGACCCTTCCACCGCCGTCCTCCTTCGCCTCCGACTGCGAGTTCCCCCACCGCCGTTTGCCATCCACCGACCTCCCTCTCATTCTTGGTAAACCTCCTTTCCCCGTGCCTGGTTGTTCCTCTTGTCGTTCCGACCACGACGTGTTGTCGAACCTCTTTCCGACCACACCGAGCGGTCGCAACTCCTTTTCGACAAGGTCTACGAATATGTCTATGACCACGTCTACGACCAGGGTGTCGCGTTGTCAAACTCCTTCCGACCACGACGCGTTGTCGAACCCCCTTCAGACCATATTGCGTTGTCGAACTCCTTCCGACTGCGCTGTGTAGTCGAAACCCTTTGCGACCACATGTAGTCGACACCCTTTACGATCACATGTAGTCAATACCCTTTCCGACCGCATGTAGTCGATACCCTTTCCGACAACATGTAATCGAAACCCTTTACGACCATATGTAGTCGATACCCCTTCGACTACGTGTAGTCGAAACCTTTTCCGATCACATGTAGTCGAAACCCCTTCCGACTACATCCTGTAGTCGAAGCTCCTTCCGACTAAATCCTGTAGTCGAACCTCTCTCCGACCGTGTCCACTCGGGCGGCGAGATTCAAATGAGCAGTCTTTCCCCCACGGTGTTGGTAATCCCCCTTTCCCCGTGCCCGGTTGTTCCTCTTGTCGTTTTGACCACGACGTGTTGTCGAATCTCTTTCTGACCACGCCAAGCGGTTGCAACTCCTTTTCAACCAGATCTTTGACTATGTCTACGGCCACGTCTACGACTACATCCACAACCAGGAAGTCACGTTGTCAAACCTCCTTCAGATCACACTACGTTCTCGAACTCCTTCTGACCACGACGCGTTGTCGAAACCCCTTTAGATCATACTACGTTGTCAAACTCCTGCCGACTGTGCCGTGTAGTCGAAACCCTTTACGACCACATGTAGCCGATACCCTTTACTACCACATATAGTCGATACCATTTCCAACCACATGTAGTCGAAACCCTTTACAACCAGATGTACTCGATATCCCTTTTGACCACATGTAGTCAAAACCCTTTTCGACCACATGTAATTGAACTCCTTCCGACTACGTCGTGTAATCGAAGCTCCTTCCGACTATGCCTTGTAGTCGAACCTCCCTCTGACCGCGTCCACTCGAAGTGAGCAGTACTCGAAACGAACATACCCAAAGCCACCGGTACTCAAAACAAACAGTACTTGAAGATCACAGTACTCGGAACCGGCAGTACTCGGAGTCAGAACTTCAGAAGCTCTGTTCTCCTCCGTTATAACTCCGATTGTAGTGATTTTTGCTTTTAAATTAGTCTAAATTCAAGACCTTCTTAAAGTCACTGGTCTTATTTAATTTGGAATTCATTTGTTATTTTCTTAATTTATTTGTTCTCTTTGCTTATTTATTATTTTCTAGTGCGATCCTCCGAGTAGAGTTTGGAGACACGGGAGATCTCCAGTTTGATCAAGTACAAGACTTACAACACTCTCTCACCTTCACTCCAGGCGAGTTAATACTTTTACCATCTTGAGCCTACGTTTTATTCAAATCATATTATTTTAAATTACCAAAATTACATGCTTTAATTCTTTAAGAAAATGTATGTTAAAATTTAAGGTAGTTAAATACCCAGTTGATGATTAAAATTATTATATCATCCCTTGGCAATTGAATCCATTATTCCATATCACCCTAGTAACTATGTGGTAATTACTAGTTATAGATTATACTTAAGCGACATGCTAGTCTTGCTTAAGTACCGGGGTATTTAATGCCACAATCATCATCTTTTAATCATGAAAGTGGTTTTGGGCGGTCATTGTGGGTAAATGACTGGAATATTATGGTAATGTATTTTCAGTCCCCAAAAACCCTATTAAATTGTTGTTACCACATCTGGGCGGATGGTATGATGGAGGGTATGTTGATGGGTGCTAATGCAGCCCAAGGGTTTTTGATATGTGGTTGGTATGTAGAATGCAGCACAAGTCTGTAAAGTACAACTTGGCTTAGTAAATTTATTAAACTATGAATATCATCTCACTGGAGGGGTAGCGGGATCGTGCAAGCACTAGATACAATCCAGCTTGAATGGAACACCGATGCGAGGTGACCAGTTGCGCTAGTCATTGCGAACAAACCCACTACACTAGTTGCTGAGGCGAACAACCAGTCGCGCTAGTCGTCGCGAACAAACCCACTACGCTAGATGCTGAGGCGAACAACCAGTTGCGCTAGTTGTTGCGAACAAACCCACTACGCTAGTTGCTGAGGTGAACATCCCGCACAACTTACGGGACACTGAAGCAAGGTGAAGTTGCCAGTCGCGCTAGACGTTGTGGGTAATCCCGCTACGCTAGTTGCTAAAGTGAACATGCCGCACAACTTATGGGGCCCATCACGTGGCCCATATGGGTGAGATGACGGAAGGGGTGAGGTAATTTAAAAAGTTTCTGTGATGATCGCTCAACTCCATGACTAAGGAATCATGTGGAGCAATAAGTATGATTGTCTCTTGTGGGTACAATGTACAACCCATGTAGAGTCTAAACTATTTAAACAGTCGTGCCTACAGTTAAATGCGGACATGAGAACTTAACTTGAGTTAGTTCTATTTATAAAACCTTGTGGGTGGGATGATTATAGTGTCGGCTCACCTAGCCTGAGGTTTGGATTTTTCCTGGGTCGTCGTATCTAGTGATGTTAATATGTGGAGGCGACTCCACTCAAAATGTAACCATAGGTGGAGTAACATTCGTCGTTATAAATATTACACAATATCTCTTTTAAAAATGAGATTTGGTCAAATTGCTAAGTCATAGGAATTTCTGAATAATGTAATTGAAAATATTTCTTTTAGAAAATAAAAAACCCGAGCCATCCTTGTTAATCATTGCATGTATTTTTATCGCATCCTGTGTGTTTGCTCGCGAGCATGGAAGTTGTGCTCATTCTCGATCTTTCCCCCAACCCCTCAAAGGTAGGAACTCATAAAGACTACGCATACTACGAGGATCAAGAAGTTGGAGACTCCGGAGAAAACGAAGAGTAGTGTAGTTCGTTTTTATTCTGGGTCTCGCCTCAGTCTCGCTGACTCCGTTGGTGCTTGCGTGTATCCAATATTATCCAAATTTTTGGTTAATATCGGACGCACACGGGTTTTCTCAGCTGCTTGTCTGTGGAGAGATGTGCTCTACCCCTTTTCGCTTCTGCTATCTCTTCCGGTTTTATGTAATGTAAATATTTGTTCTGTTCGGCCCTTATTGTAAAACTCGACCCGACGCGTTCTATGTGACTCTGATGTTTTGCAATATATAGAATGATATAATTTTCATCGTGTATGAAATGATTCAGTGATGTATCTGTGGGTGCTATCTATTGATCCAAGGAATAGCGCATTATTTTTGTAGAGAATTTGAATTTGTGAAATCCGGATTCGACACCTTCTCTGTAATAGAGAGCCTCCCCGCCGCCTGCCGTGAACTTAAATACCGGTGAACTAGCCCGAACAGACGGCGACTGCACATCATTAGAACTCGTCGATCCAACCCACTCGCTTCCAAATGCAGAGCCCGTGTACACGGGACTAGCAGGGCCAGCACGCGACGTCGCAGGCGCCAGACACCATCTTCTCCTTGTCTACCTCCGCGTTCTCGCTCTTTTGCGCCGAGTGGCCGACTCTACCAAAGGCGAAGCAGAAACTACCAAACTGGGGATCTTCTCGTACTTCAGATCGCACCAGAGCACACGGCATGATCCACCGGCCGGCGCACGGGGCTTCACCCGGACACCGCGCAGCAGCGACGTATCGATGTCGATCTCCACCCTGACGCGGAGGTACTCCCCGCACGACGTGCTGTCCTCGTCGGCGTCCACCTTCACCACCTTCCCCACCCTGCTCCCTTGTGAAGGATCTAGACCCGCCATTATGAGTTAATAGAATATTTTGGTGATTAATGACAAATCTAAATATGAGACTAACTCTCTTGTCTAGTATTATTGTGTGTAGTCTTATTTGGATATAAAGGTGAAATTCAACGAGGTATGCAATCGACATCTTAATCTTATATATTGTTGCATTCCTCGGATCCAAAATATAGGTTGAACTCAACCATAAGTTTAACTTGAATATATGCATATGATCTTGTTACACATTTGTGTATGCACATATTTAGGGGGGAGTTCACTCTATATTTTGTGGTTCCATAAGTATTGGTCCATATTCCATTCTCCACATATATTAAGGATCTTTACTTTGAAACAAGTCCTTTGAGTATATAAAACGTGTGTAGTTCATACATACTCATATTGCTTTATATTCAATTATTTGCAATTGTGTTGTGGGACTAATGTGTGTGCTAAGATGTGTTCAAGGCTTAGTCCCAGAGTCTGAATGATGACATGAAAAGGAAATGCAAAGATGATAAAAGATCGACATGGCTCAAGACAAAGGAGTCATGCATTCAAAATCTGTTTTTCTAAACAACATCGGTAGTTCCGGCGTGTGAACTGTGGAACTACTGCATGCCGGTTGTACCGAAAATATTGCAGCATGTTTTTTCCAAAGAGACACCCTTTTGATTTTCTTTGCTCATCTGGAGGTGCGGAAGTACCGGCGTTGCTAATGCGGAACTACCGCACATCGGAAGTACTGATTTTTGGACGGAACGTTTTTTTTCTAAAAGGGGTGTTTTTGTGCTTCACCAAAAACGGTAGTACTGCAAGTGGTGTGCGGAACTACCGATCATCGGAACTACCGCATGATAGTTGGCGGTAGTACCGCACCTTTCTACAATGGCTTGTTTATAAGCATTTGTTGCATGTATACCTTGGTAATTATTGTTAATCATTGTGGGACTAACATTTTTCATGAGTTGGATGAATAGGATATGTTCCAGGGTGATGAAAACTTTGGATGACATCATGAGTTGATCGTCATCAAGTCAAGGTTCAAGAAGAGGATGTATCATGTGTTGATGTATAACAAGATCTCGAAGGAGATGATTATGAGTCGATCGTCAAGTCAAGAGAAGACCCATCATGTGTTGATGGAGGTCAAATAAAGGATGCATCATGGGTTGATGCATGTCAAGACGATGACCCAGACTTGAAGTGAAGATGTGCATCATCAAGCTTCAAGAAGATGCTCAAGGCAAAGGTATCTAGCTAGGGTTACGGATGTGTTACTAGTATTTTACCGGTCTTGGTGTTTGGTTGGAAGACCGAATTGCTAGTATAGGTTGCCGTACTATTAAGAGGGGTCTTGTCTAGTAGCTTGAGTCTCATCATGTGTTGATAGCTCAATCTTGCTTGCTCTAGCTCTACATGGCATGATGCTATTATTTGCGAATGTGTTTTGCAAATAGTTGAGGCTCATGCATTTAATCCTTGTAGCATGTGACTATACTTTGCAAATGTATTTTGCAAATGGTTGAAGTCCATGTGCCTACACCTTATGGCATGATCTAAGTTTACAAATGTATTTTGCAAATTATTGGGATTCATGCATTTTTCCTTGGCATGGTCTAAGATTGCTTATTGCTATTTCTTTGGACTTAGACCATGATAGTGGCTCTTTGGAGTTGTGCCTTTTGATTTGATCAAATGTGTTTGATATAAATCAAATTGGTGTGTTGTGTATCCCTCTGAATAAGCTTTCCATACAGTCCAAAATCACTCAATTCTGATATCGGAGTCAAAAATTATGATATTTTTACCGAGTGTCGTCTGTGCTGAAATTGAACTGCGGTAGTACCGCCCGAGAAGAAAGGAGCTACCGCAAAACGGTAGTACCGCCCTTTGAACTGCAATACTACCGCACCAAAAATTTTAACGGCTTGTTTTTGAGCCGTCAAAGGGCGGTACTACCGTACTAAAAATTTTAACGGCTAGTTTTTCAGCCGTTCGTTATGCACCCATATGACCCATGAACAGTAGAAAACGGTAGTACCGGAGTTTGTACGGCGGTACTACCGCAAATCCTGATTTTTGGAGATTTCTGCTCCCAACGGCTAGTTTTTGTGTGTGGGCTATAAATACCCACCTTAGTTGGTTGGGAGATAATCTTTAGCATCTCATTTCACTCACTTGAGCTAGTATGAGCTTCTCCTCTCAATTGTGCATGTGTTGCACCTTGTGAGCAAGGAGAGATGTCTCTAGTTGCATGTGTTGCATCTAGAGGTGGATTTCGTATCCACTTGAGCTTGTGTATTTGTTGCACGTGGTGAGAGCCAAGCAAGGGGCTTGGCTTTTTACTCTTGGTGTTTGCTGACACCTAGACGGCGTGGAGGCGTCGTGGACCGGTGATCTTCTCAAGAAGCTTGTGAGAAGGCCTAGCGTGTTGTGAAGGTTGGAGCTCACCTACCCAAAGCGGGAAAGAGCTACCATTAGTGGAATTGAGGTGTTTGGCTTAATTCGTGGAGCCGGTCCAATTCGTTTGGGGTTACCTCAACGTGGATTAGGGGAGACTGGCAAGTCTCCGAACACCACGGTAAAACATCATTGTGTCATTGTGGTTTGCATTCTTGTGCTTTACTCCATTGCAATTTATATTCATAGAATTAAATTGCTTATTTGTATTTGAATGATTGCTAGTTATCTATAGTCTTATATTGTTAGTGCACTTAGTCAAAACTAGTTGATTTATGTTTTAATTGTGCAAAACTAAATTTTGTTGGCTTCCACATTAGACATTGGTTTTACCGAAAAGAATTTTAAAACCGCCTATTCACCCCCCTCTAGTCGGCCTCTTTGATCTTACACGTGGCGCGCGCGCACTGCGGGTCATCGCGCCGATCGAGCAGCAGGCCGTGCACACGGACCCACAACTGCATGCGGGAGAACACCATCTCCGACGGCCTCGCTGCGCCGTCGAACGGGATGAGCACCAGGGCCTGGTGCATGAACGGCCACGGGCCTCTCGACATGACGTGGTTCCAATCGCCCTTCGAGCCAAACTTGAACACAGAACAGGAACACGTTGCCACCGAGATCCATGCACGAGAGCTCCGTTTGCAGGCCCCAGGCTGGCTCCATCGTGCACGCCATTGTTCTGGAGCTCACAGGCCTGGGAGAGAAAAGTTTTCCAACCGCGACCCATCTAGGGTTTGGAGGCCGGTCACCCTCTTAGATGAGCCCAACAACCGTCTCCTTTGTGAGATTGAGATGCGCGAGTTTTGCCTCGAGCTCGGCCATCGGAAACCGCAAAAGTCCCTTTGTGACCACTCCCGGCGACTGAGGAAGAAACCCTAGATTGCCGAGGGAGGCGCCGCGACGTGGTGGAGTGGTGGATTACTGGACCATTTTGTTTTGTTTACTTTGTTTATATCGCGTTTTAGGAGGATAGTGCGGTAAATTGCGGCGGCTACCAAGGAGTAAAGTCATGTCCAATGAACTCAATTGTAGTTTCTACTATATAGAATTTAAGTTAATATGGATGAAAGAGAATGAAAAGAGAGAAATACACTGTCTACAATCCTGTAGCCGACTGTACCACCAGAACCAAAAAGGAAATATCTTAAATCCTTGAAAGTATTAAAAGATTATATCATCTATATATAAAGACAAGTGAAAAGACAACCTATTGTGTGAGCTGTCTATAATGTTAACTACAAGTAATATAAATATTACTATTACAATAATTGTTTGTATCATCGTACAAACCCTGATGAAGTCTGCGAGGCCCGCCTATATTTGAGGGTCCATATCCATTGCAATCTGAACAACATAGTCAAGCCCATGTACTGGTACCTATTGAACTAGCTTATAGGCTAGTTCGAATCCGGCTAATTGTAGCCTACTTTAGCCTGGTATGGTATGGAATACTTTTTTAGATGGATATTTTTTTTAAAAGGAATTTTTAGATGGATATGTAAAAACCAAGACACGTACATACTGCTAGCGTCGGGTATACGAGTCAACAGATGTATTGGACATCTTCAATTTGCTGGAGACTCATGGTCTGGTGACGTTGCTACAACCAGGGGCGAATCCGGCATGCAAGTGACTTTCTGCTAAGTTTAGTATAATTTCTCTTTGGAGATAGCAAATGATACTTATAAATAAACAATGATATCATGTGGAGAGGAGGCCTTTGGCCTCTGTGGCGTGTGAGCCGGACCGAAGAGTGAACAAGGTTTGCAGCTAGACAAAACTTAGAAACCTCCTAGTAAGTAGTTAGCAGTGTCAAGTTAATTCATCATATTTAGCAAATGAGAAACCTTCTACTTCCTCTAATTTTTTTTCTTGGGAAAGCTATGTGTATCATTATGACATAATTCCATTTGTAGGTGGTGCTACTATTTTCATGCATGCTAGCATTTCTATTAAATTACACCATCTTCTGGAACACAACTCTAAATTCTGCACTCACACAATCAATGTGTGGTAATTCGAAGGTATGCCCTACGTCTAGTTCTTCCGCTCTACTCAACATGCAAAGTATTTTCTAATATTCTTCATATTTGCTATTTCGGTAGGGATTTCTTCATTGTTGAATTGGCTGGAGGGCAGCTGTCTGGTAGTGTGAGTGTAGGCAGTGGAGCTGAGGCCGGTGGAGCCGTGGAGCAATTGTTACTCAATTATCAATTTGTTTGTACTTCATAGGTTAGAATATAGTGTAATATATACTCAAATAGCAATTTGTTTGTACATCGTAGGTTACGTTAGAATATAGTGTGATATATACTCAAATAGCAATTTATTCGTACTTTGCATGTATAGATTTAATTGCATAAGAATACAAAACTATGTGTGTCTTAAATTAGCTTAGTACACGTGGCCTAGCTTGTACATACTCTCTACTTTGATACTGGTTTTGCCACTGGAACCATGCCCTCCGATCCATGGCCAGCCTAGGCCCAAGCCCACAGTTTGGTGAGCACCATAAAAACGCCAACATGCCCTCTTGCATGTGCATCCGATATGCACTGTTTGTCACGTTCCGTCGTCTGTTGCCATCTCCTTTTCCTTCCAGCTACGCCGATCGAGCTACCCATGAAGCGCGCTACGTTCCGAGCCTCCGACCCGGCGGATATTTTCCGCTGCATGTGGCCACATGGTGGGGGCGCCCCCGCCGGCACGTCGAGGCAAGCGACGACATGAGCCGCCGCGCGGATCATCCCATCCGCACCGGCACGCAGGACGGTAGGAGTCTCCTCGTCTTACTCCTATCAGCATGTCGCGCAGTAGTGTGATCATTGTCTTGTCTTCGGCGTTTTCCTCGTCTCGCAATTGCGAGTCGCAACGCAAAGATTGTCCAGGAGTGCACGGTTCTCTATCTAGGGGTGGATAAAGAGCTGGCTCGGTTCGTTAAGGGAACGAGTTCGGTTCGGCTCGTTAAGCTAATGAGCAAAATAACAAGCTCGGCTCGACTTGGCTCATTCAAGCTCGTTAACTCGGCTCGTTAGGTTCGTTACTGACAAACTTGTTAACTCAACTCGTTAACTCGGCACTACGAATAGTGTGCTGAGCCTTATTTTCTTAACGAGTAACTCGCGAGTCTATTCGAACTCGACTCGTTAAGAAAACAAACTAAATTATCAACTCGGTTCAACTCATTAAAGAACCAAATTCGAACCGAGTGGAGCTGAGCTAGATAACAAGTCTCGAGCTTTTTCCACCTAAGCCAACGTGGATAAGGCGGTTGGCATTATGCAGCTGTCGGATCAGCAGGGAAGTCCTCCAATCGTCCTGCCAACCATCGAAAAAGGAGCGGCCCTATCAACATACTAGTACTACGCTGTCATTGTTCACGCACCTCATCAGGAATTCAGGATCAACTTCTATAGCATGCTATTTTTGAAAATTAGAAAATGTACTTACCCTACAAATAGTGTTTGGACATTTGTTCCAGAACATTGAGAAAACGACTAAAATGCGCCAAGACAAAGAAGAGAACAAAGATATCATTAGGAGATCATAGTGTGTCTGAATGCAGCCTCACTGTCAGAGATAGTTTCATGAATCAGTTTAAGTGATTCTAACCGTTTAGCCTGCATTCTTCCATACCAATCCAGATACTCGGATCCATCAACCAAGCATGCTGAGGTATAAACTGTTGAGGTATATTGTTCGCCTCTTCTCGTCGGGTTAACCTTTTAGATGAGCCCAAAATAAAAATAATTGTTGTCGGATTTCGGGCGTAGAATACCCAAAATCCTAGTGTGTATATCGTACTAGTCTCATGATCAGTAATTAGTACACATATCCACAATATTGACATACACAATTACATACAACATGAAACAAATATGTTATATAAATTTAAGCGATAACATAGTTTACAATACAGGGACCAACCGGCCAAATTAAAAGACAAGTATCAGAAGTAGCACCGAAAATTTAGTAAATTAAAAGCAAAAGTCCAGCGGCATACCCATCCAAACCTTCAGGAAACCGACAATGAGTAAACCCTAAAAAGACCCATCCCCGTACCCCCGGTACCGGGACCTAAGAAGGTGTCGTCCGGCATGTGGTCATCCCCATCCTTTGAACAAGAATTTAAGCAAGATTGAGTACATTACGTACTCAGTAAGACTTGTAGTGTATCACAAAATTTATATATATACATGGCTAACAAAGGATGAGGCTCTATGCTATAAGTTGTTTACAGAATTAAGCCAATTTTATTTGCAATATCAATACATCGTATTTTTCAACGAAAGTCTAAAGAGCGGTTAAATAGATAAAAAAACAACAAGTAACGTGATAAATAACAAATCACAACCCTCTTTGATTGCGATCAACATCTTATTTTCAGTCATATACATGGCACTCAACTCAAATATCATAAAAATATACATCCCTACTTTTCCAAGATGTCGGACTCCGGGTTTTAAATATCTGAAACACTCGTGTGTGTATCGTACTATTCCCATGATCAGTGGCTAGTACACACATCCACAACTTTGGCATACATATCCATACACAATATACATACAACATGAAACAAATATGATGCTTATTTTAAATGATTACATCATAGAGTAGGATACATGGCCAACCGGTCAAATAAAATAACAAGTATCAGAAGTAGCAAATTAAACAGCGTAAGTATAACATGTATATAAACCAAAAGTACAATGGCATGCCCATCCAATCTCTCAGGCAACTGACAAGAAACAAGTCCTAGAAAGACCCATCACTGAACCATCAGGTACCGAGTGCAAAGAACGCGTCGTCCAATATATGCTCATTCTCTAACTTTGAACAATAATTTAAGCAAGATTGAGTACATTGCATACTCAGCAACACATATAGTGTATCACAAAATCTGTATATATGCATGGCTAACAAAAAAATGATGCCTTATGCTATAAGTTATTTTCAGCATTAAGCAAGTTTTATTGGCAATATCAATACATAGTACTTTGCAACGAGAATTTAAAGAGCAGTTAAATAGATAAAGAACAATAAGTAAGTATTTGAATAAATAACAAATCACAACCCTCCTCGACTGCGATCAATATATTATTTCCAGCCATAGATATGACAACTCAAATAACAAAAACAAAACCGTTCCTACATTTCTACAACATGAGCTATTTTTTTTGATAAAAACTAAGTCTATACCCATTAAGACTGCACTAAGCATGCTCATGATCATGAGCACGTCTATTTAAATAGATTTACACTATACAGAGGTGTACAACTTTATCCATAGTATACAAATTATTTAGTTTGTTTGTCATCCATCAATACCACTGCTCACTATTCTTTGGTAAGCAGTCTGAAGCACGTATCAAAATCTTTACATCTCCTAGTCCTAACCTTGCACTAGCCCGGCAAATGAACACCCTCACTTCACCTGGATATGCCCCTGTATCAGTGGGGCATTCACCGTTGTGTCATAAGGCTTTGTTCCCAACGTCTCGGTGAAGGGAACCCATTCGAACATGCCTACACCGGTCATACTCGCACTACTATAGCCTACCAATATGCAATGCTAGTTTTTGATTACTTAATTAGCTAAGGTCGTCCCATAACGGCATATGTGGTTGTACGCTTAGGCTTAGATAGATTTTGCTGGCGTTTGGTCCTTAATTGATCTGAGCTGGGATCTCCTCCTATCTACTTATGAGATATACCTCTCACACTTATTATATTATAATATAATTCGCGCGTGTTACAACCTAAGTTTTTCATTTATATTTTTATACAAAATAACAGAGGTAAACCCCTATGGACCATCATTTCAAAATTTCCCAAATCCAATCAAAATTTCATCCATAGTTTAATTTTTGTGAAACTAGAGCCCGACTAAGCGTTTGTGCGCTATTCGTACTAGAAAAGGCCGAATCGATATCGATTATTGTCTAAACCACAACCTAATGGATACAATAATAAGGGTATCAATATTCCAAGGAGATTCATTCATTCAATAGGAATTTAGCTACCATTACCCCCGTAACATAGCAAATTTGTAATCACACATACACGCATGCATAATAGGATTTCCAAAAAGAACTACACTATTTACAATAATAGGATTAACATGGTCAAAGGGGGGTTCTTACCTTACTCTGGTTGCTCTGAATAGGAGGATGAAGGATCGTCGAAAATTTCTTTCAAAGTACCGACATCTATTCAAAAAGAGCCAACAATAAATTAAATATAGAGAAAATAATTTCAACAGCAACAAATTTCAAATATTTTTTCATATTCAGACATAGCATAATTTTATATGAATTAATAAAAAATATTCATTTCATTTGGAGTTCGTATGCAAAAGTTATTAACATTTCAATTTGCTTCGGTTTTGAAATTTCAGAAATTAATAAAAGGGTGACGTCGAAGGCGTATTATGAGGTTTACGCTTTTCAACAGAGAATTTGTATTTTCCTCTGAGTTCTACTGAGGTTTACTCTTTTCAACAGAGAGCGTATTTTCCTCCGAATTGAAAGCGTTTTTTTCTCAATTTTTCAAATTTATTAACTTACATGTGTGAGGGCTTACTTGTCAGTGACTCATAGTTTTATTTTTCTTGATTTTATTTGCAAAACACAGGTGGTCCTACGTGTCAGTGACACATATTCTATTTACGTTTTAAATTAGATTTTTGATTAATTTTTTGGCATGTCCCACATGCCATTGATTAGTTTCACTTAACCACCATCATTAGTGTTAAGTTAATACTCAACTCGAGTGGGACTGATTGTCAGCTAGAGAGGAGAAAGGAACAGAGCAGCGCGTGGCCGAGCGCCATGGTGAGCTCGTCGGCGGCAAACGGCGCTGTGACTTAGCTCGGGGATGGGCAAAATAGGTTCCCATCTCGACGGCGATCCCACCGGGTGGTGGTGGGGCCTAAAGAGATGGTCGGAGGTGGCGCTACATCGGCGACAAGCGGCAGAGCTCCTCGAGTCTGAAATAGTTTTCGCGATTGGAGCCAATCGGCATGAAAGATGGTGCTCACTGGCTCTAGGGGGCAACTACGAAGCTACAGGCAGTGGCTCGGGGGCCAATGGTCACCGGAGCAGTGGCGCCATGGGCGGCCATGGTTAAGTCTATGCTACACTAGCTAATTTACTGATTCAACGGGCGTAGAAGCACTAGGGAACTACCAGGAGCTCACCAAGGGTGTAGATGATGTCAGGGGATGGTCGGAGAAGCGTGTCGACGTTGAACAGCGGCGGCGTAGAGGTGCCTCACAGTGCAGGCGTGTTATGGCGATGGAGATACTTCAAGAAGCAGCGCATTAGATCCCTGAGGTCCTAAGGATGATGTTGGAGTGAGGAATCGAACAGGGACTCACCGGAGTGACGTCGAACAGAAAAGAAATAAGCGGCGACCGACTTTGGGAAAGAGCTCGTTTTTGGTGATTCCCTGAGCTTGGGTCCACATCGAGTAAGGAAGGAGCATTAGTGGAGTATGAAACGCGATATGACGCGGTTAGATATGGTTCAAGCTGACCAGAGCGTAAGGAACGTGGAGGTCCGAAACAGGGTGTGCACCGGAGACAAAGAAGATGACGATGCAATCACGCTACGGGGTTTCTGGAGCTACATTAAGCAAAGAGGAAGTATTAGTGAGGTATGGGACACGTGGCGACGTAGGTGAAGAGGGCAAAGAAGCTCACCAGAGCAAACGATGGTGTGAGGCTCGCTCACCGGCGTCGATAACGACGCTCTTCTTCCCGACAAAGCAAAGCACAGGGTGCTCTGATTTTGTGCAATAAGCGAGAATGGTGAGCTCAGGAGATCGTGATGCGGTGAGGGGCTTAAATGCGGCCGAGAATGGCGCGAGAGAAGTGGTGAGAAAACGACACAGCGTACGGGTTTCTCGCGCCGAGCTTCGATCCCGTCGTCTATGCGGGATAACAACACGTCAACAAGGCAGCTAGCATGGGCAACTGCAGGAGGAGGTGATGGAGGCGGGTGAGGTGCAAAAATGTGGGTGCCAGTCACAAACGAGGGGCGAGCGGTGGAGCTACGCTGGCGCGCGGGCGAGAGCGAGAGGTGGAGGAAGGGTGCTGGCACGCGGGCCCAGCGTGTTAGCGAGAGTGGGAGCGGGGTCTTAGCGCGGGCTAGAGCGACGAACGAGCAAGATGGGCCATGACAGTTACGGCCCAACAGCGAATGGGAATTTCAAAAATGGTTTTTGAATTTTCCAAACTGGCTTAATGTTTCCAGAATATTTGTACCTAGCAAAAAAAAGTCCAAAATTTATGAAATTTTTTGTGAGGCCTCCAAACATAGTATGGTTTCTCATGTATGTTTTTCTAGATTTTATCTGTTACATGATTTTCTCAAAAATTCTTACAAATTGATGTTTGCGTGTGAATTTACTATTTGATTTATACAAAAGCTCAGAAATCATGATAAAATAGATTTCCATAAAAAAACAAGCTCAAAAGTATTCTCGCAGTTATTTTTATTATACTTTCCCAAATTTGGGATGTTACACAACAAAATCGTTTTTGTAAAAATAGAAAAATATACCCGATGAGGCATCACTAAGCACGCTCATGATCGCGAGCACGGCTATTTAAATAGATTTACACACTGTATGCTGTACAATTTTACCTATGTTATACGAATTCTCTAGTTTGTTCGGCATTCGTTGATACCACTACACACAAAATTATAGTATGTAGTGTAGAGCACGTATCAAAGCCTTTACATCATATAGTACTAACATTACACTTGCCCAGCAATGAAAACCCTCACTTCAATCTCGGGTACCTCCCGTTAAAGTGATGGATTAAGCATTGTGTCGGAAGGCTTTGGTCCTAACGCCTCAGTCAAGGGAGCCCATTTGAACAATCACACATGCTCGCACTACTATGGCCTACCAACATGTAAGGCTAGTTTTCGATGACTTAATTAGCTAATATCATCCTGTACCGGCACATGTGGTTGTATGCCTAGACTTAGATACGATTCACCGGTGTTCGATCCTTAATTTACCCGGGCAAGGATCTCCCCACTATCTACATACGAGAAGCCCTCTCACATCCATCAGTTCATATTATAACTTGACCGCGTCGTAATATAGGCTTTTCATTTTCATTTTATGCAAAATTAGTATAGGTCACACACCCGTCGGTGTTCACTTAAGCCCATACTTAACAAAGTACGGGGATCTCAAATACCGTATGAAGAATATTTTATACGAGTATCCAACATTGCCCACATTGGAGTGGTGGGTCTTACATGCCCATTCTGGAATTGATGGGACTTATAAATTTCAACTTCCGTGGTCCAAATGAATCGATGCATGGACATAATGCATTTTTATGATATTAACGACTATCACACGTCAATAGGGAATAACACAGGACATACAAAACATATGAAAACAAGTCTAGTGGTATAGCCACAAGCAATATCGTCATTTAATAATATCAGACAAGGTACTTGCCTTCCGCGTTGAGATGGGTTAGGAGGCAACGAAGGTGTTTCTCCACTCACTACCACACCGCCTGCACAAATAATTATTCGAAATAAGAATAACAAGACATGACGTGACTACAAGTGTCTTACCATAACCCTCTAACCAACCCACATAAACAACGGCTCCAAAAGACGATCTAACTATTCTGCCAGATTTCAGCCCTTCTGATCGACGGTACGAGAAAAATCGTAATTAAATATCTGTAACTCATAATGACTTGAAACCAGTGCTCAATTAATCTTAGAAAACCAGGCTACAAAACTCTAGCTGATGGAGTTCTTTGATTCGGCCAAAACAGTGGGTTAAACAATAGTTGAAAGCAACTGACAGACATTTGCCCAGATTACATAACAGTGATAAACAAAATGACATAAATTTCATTATACTGATCCAATGGAGGTGATATTTATCAACTTGGAAAGATTATTTAAAGGGCTACAATAACCTATTGGGGTGGAAGTTATGAATCTGACTCTAACTAGATCAAAACCGAGGGACAAACCGACAGTCCCCAGTTCTCAAACAGGTAGAACAATGCGCGATTAAAAAAAAATCATATATCCTAAACCGTAAGGCAGAATCTTGTGATCTTAGTGCCAAAAGAAAGCTAACGATCTCAGAAACAAAACTCTAGAAGGAAAAAATATCAGATTCTGCCTCTAAGATGCCGAAACTTGGTGTACAACTCACTGGACAGATCAGATCTACAATCAGTGGCAGAACAAAGCTACTAAACAAATCGAATTCTCGACTCTTATGGAATCAAACAGCGAGACGAGGCTATGGTTACCCTTGTAGACCCGTAGGACGACGATGATCTGGTTTCCTAAGGCCTCCCTCCCTTTTCTTCTCCTCCCTCTCCAAAGGGCCGACCACAAGGAGACGATGGATGGACGGCGATGACGGCAGGAAGTTGCGACTTCGAAGGGGCTCTTGGGGGACAACACCGGGGATCGCCGGGGCTGCCACTACAGGGGAGAGGCGGCCGCAAGGAGCAGTGGAGGCGCCGGGTAGGGGTGGTGGGAGTGGCGGCCAAGGGGGAGGGAAGTGGGAGAGGTGGGGGGAGGTGGGGGCGACTAGGGTTAGGAACCCCCACTTGGCGGCCACCACTTGGGCCACAGGGCCGCGACTTTGGCCCAGTTGCCGAGAAATTTCAGTTAACCCCCTCTCTCGACAGGTATTTTCACTTCTTTAACTGCCTCGATTTTTCCCGACTTCCCCTGATTCACCCGATTTGATTCCAGAATATTACAAAACCATAACCCAATGGCTACATTAGTAAAGATACCAACGTTTCATGGAGGATCGTGCATTGAATAGGAATATAACTACCATTATCCCGAAAATAGCAATTTTACGCAATCATACTTGCGTGCATAAATAGATTTTGCAAAAATGAGTATAATAATTGAAATAATTGGATCAAGATGGTGAAAGGGGGTGCTTTCCTTGCTCTGGTATCTCAGGATATGGGGATGGAGGATCGTCGAAAATTTCGTTTGATGTATCGATGTCTATTAAAAAAGAAATGATAGCAAATTAATTATAGAAAAATAATTCCAACAACAACAAAATCCAAATATTTTTTGCATATTCAAACATAGCATGATTTTAGAAAAAAAAAATCATTCAGTTTGGAGTTCGTATGCTAAAGTTATTAACATTTTAATTTGCTGCAGTTTGGAAATTCTAGAAAATAATAAAAGGGTGGCGTCGAAAGCGTATTATCTGAGGTTTATGCTTTCTAACAGAGAAGATGTACTTTCCTATGAGTTCTTATGAGGTTTAAGCTTTCCAACAGAGATAGCGTATTTTCCTCTGAATTGAAAATGAATTTTCTCATTTTTCTATTTTGCCGAATTTTATTAACTTACATGTGGGGCCTACTTGTCAGTGACTCATAGTTTTATTTTGTTGATTTTTATATATAAACCAGTGGTGGTCCCACTTATCATAGACTCATTACTTACTTAACTAAATGATTAATTTCTGATTTGATTTAATCCACTAACAGCTGGGGTCCACATATCAGTCTCTCGAGTTTTTAAAACACGTTTAAAACAGAGAATAGTGAGTGGTCCCACATATCAGCGACACATATTCTAATTACGTTTTAAATTATATTGATGTTTATCCTTTCAACTCGCCGCACTTGTCATAGAGTTATTATCTCTAACCTTTGTTCTATCTCGCCCCTCGTTCCATCTCACGCTTTCTCCGAGCTTCTAGCTCTCTGAATCGTCGAGAACAAGTGTGTCGTTCTCAACATTGGTGAGCAAGCCTCACAATGCCATCTTTTTTGGTGAGCTTCCTTGCCCTCGCCAACTGCGTCACTATGTGCCCCTATCCTCACTGATGCTTCTTCTATGCTTGATTTAGCTCCGGGAACCCCGTAGCGTGAACGCGCCATCATCTTCCTCACATCTTGCGTGCACTCCACTTCGGACCTTCATGTTCCCGATGTTCTGGTGATCTTGAACCTCACCTGGCCACGTCATTTTGTGTCCTATCCTACACTGATGTTTCTCCCTCGGTTGATGATGATCTACATGCAGGGAATCCCCCGAATCTATCTTCTTCCTCATTTTCGGCCGCCGCAACATTTTTTGAGTTAGTTGCCACCTCGGTGAGTCTCTAATCGAACCATCCTCAGTGTGCATCTCTCTCACTACAACATGCTGTCACTGAGAACCTCCTTTGCGCCGCCGCTACTCAACATCGCCAAGCCACTCCGTCCATGCCCCGTCACTTTCAAGGACCTTGGTGATCTTCTAGTAGTCCCCTAGAGCTTTTGCGTGCATTAGATCAGTAGATTATTTTGTGTAGCATAGACTTTGTCATAGCCGGTCATGGCGTCACCACGGAAAGCTTTGTCGCCGCCGCTCCGGTGACCATAGGTCCTTGAGTCATTGCAAATAGCCTCGTAGACATCCTCTAGAGCCAGTGGGCACTACCTTTCGCCGCCGATTGGCTCAAATCATGAAATCCACTTATGACCCAAGGAGCTCCATTGCTTATTGCCGATGTATCGCCGCTTCCATCCATCTCTTTGGCCTCCACCACCACCCGGTGGCATCGCCATCAAGAGAGCAATCCATTTTGGCCATCACCGAGCCTTATCGCCACACCAATCGCCACCAATGAGCTCGCCATGGTGCACGACCATGCACGTAGCTCCGCTTATCTCCCTCTATCGCTACGAGTGGGCCCACAGGATTCAAATGTTAGTTAGCGCTAATTGACAGTACATAAACATATTAAGTCAATGACAGGTGGGACCGGCTGAAAAAGGTAATCGGAAATCAAATTTTAAGTGTGTTTAGTAAATGAGTCGCTATCATGTGGGACCACGCATGATTGTCGATTTTAAAACACATTTTAAAACCCGAAAGACTAACAATAGGCCCCATGTATAAGTTAATAAAAATTGGAAAAAATGAGAAAAACCGCTTTTAGTTTAGAGGAAAATACGCTTTCTCTACTGGAAAGTCTAAACCTCAGTAAAACTCAAAGAAGAATATGATTTCTCTACAGGAAAGCGTAAACTTTACAAAATACGCTTTCGACGTCACCCTTTTTCTAATTTCTGCAATTTTGAAACCGCAGCAAAATAAAATGTTAATAACTTTTTCATACCAATTCTAAATTAATGAATATTTTTTTTCTAAATTTGTCTAAAATCATAATCTACATGAATATATAAAATTATTTGGATTTTGTTACTGTTGGAATTATTGTTCTATATTTAATTTGCTTCCGGCTCTTTTGATTAGACGTCGATTGTTCGAATGACTTTGCAACGATCCTCCATCCTCGCATTCAGAGGAACCAGAGGAAGGCAAGCACCCTCTTTGATCATGTTGATCCTACTATTTTAATTATTATACTTCCTTTTGCAAAATCTATTTTGCATGCATGTATGTTTGATTAAATTTGCTAAATTTGGGGATAATATTTTGTAATCCTACTCAATGAAGAAACCTCCTTGTAACATTGATATCCATACTATTGTATCCATTATATTTTGGTACAGACAATAGATGTCAATTCTGGATTTTTGAGTGTGAGTATCGCGCAATTGCTTAGTCAAGCTATAGTCTTTACTAAAATTTACTAAAAGGGATGACATGATGAACATAAGTTTGGAAGATTTTGAAATGATAGTCTAGAGGGGTTTACCACTATTATTTTCTATAAAAATAAAAAACTTAGTTTGTGACACAGACAAATTATATTATATTCTGAGAAGGGTGAAACGTGTATCTCACAAGTAGATATGGGGAGATCCTAGCCCATGTCAATTAAGGACCGAATACCGGTATATCCGATCTAAGCATAAGTGTACAACCACATGTGCCGGTATGAGACGACCTTAGCTAATTAAGTTATTGCAAACTAGCCTTAGACGTTGGTAAGTCGTGCTAGTGCCAGAATGACAGGTGTAGGTATGTTCGAAGGGGCTCCCTTCACCACGGTGTTGGGCACAAAGCTTGCTGATACAATGGTGAATACCTCACTGAGACGGGAGTGTACCCATGTGAAGTGAGGGTGTTCATTTACCAAGCTAGTGCAAGGTTAGGACTAGGTGATGTAAAGGCTTCGACGCGTGCTCTAGACTGCTTACCAAAGGTTAGTGAGCGGTGTTATCCACGGGTGCCGAACAAACTAGAAAATTTATGTACTGTGGGTCAAGTTGTACCCCTGTAAGATCGAGGAGGCCGACTAGAGGGGGGTGAATAGGCGGTTTTTATTTTTTTTTGGGTAAAACCGAGTTTTATGCAGAATTATAAATTAATTCAGTTTTGCTCAATTAAAACCTAAATCAACTAGTCTTCACTAAGTGCACCAACAATATAAGACTATTGATAATGATAGCAAATAAACGAATACATGTAAGCAATTTAATTCTATAAATGTAAATTACAATAGAGTAAATCATAAGAAGGCAAACCAAAATGACACAAGGATGTT
Organism: Hsuehochloa calcarea; assembly: GCA_036346395.1. Lineage (NCBI taxonomy): Eukaryota > Viridiplantae > Streptophyta > Magnoliopsida > Poales > Poaceae > Hsuehochloa > Hsuehochloa calcarea. The sequence continues at coordinate 39,988,861 of CM070597.1, forward strand.
TTACCGTGGTGTTTCGGGACTTGCCGGTCTCCCCTAATCCACATTGAGGTAAGCCCAACCACGTTGGACCGGCTCCACAAATTAAGCTAACACCTTCGAGGTAAGTTCAACCACTTGGATCGGTTCACAACTCGAACCAACACCTCGATCTACTCTGAGTTGCTCTTCCTCCACTCCGGAGATGGCGAGCACCAAACCACTCACAATCGCCCGGGTCTTCTCACAACCTTCTTGAGAAGATCACCAAGCGCAACACCAAGAGTAACAAGTCGGAGACACTCACTTAATGAATCAAGTGTCTAAGTTCAATGGATACACAATCCACTACCTAATACAACACATGCACTAGGGTTTCACTCTGTAAGCTCACTAAGTACAATACATGCACATAAGACTATAGAGAGCATACTCTTTACTCAAGGGAAAGAAGCACCAGCAACCTTCCCCACAACCGGCTATATATACCCACACAAGGAAAACTAGCCGTTGGAGGAAAGTTCCAGAAAAACAGGGAGAAACCGGTCTGACCACCAACTAATGGCCGGTCAAACCGCCCAAGCTCCAATGGCTATAAAACTAGCCGTCGGACACACGGCCGGGTCGACCACCCTCACTGGGCCGGTCAGATAGCCAAAGGGGCGGTTAGACCGCTTAACAGAACAAAGAGCTATTCCAGAAAAACACCTTCTCTGGAAAAAGCGAACCGCCAACTAAAGATTGGTACTACCGCCTTGCGGTAATACCGTTGAACAAGTGCGGTCATACCATTTTTGGGATCAAAATAAATTCCCCAAAACACCTTATTTGTTAAAAAAAACATACATCACGAAAACAAGTGGTCTTATCGCTGACCAGTGACCGATCAGACCGGCCAACACAATCACAAATATTGGCAATATGCTAATGAGAGCTAGAGCAAGCAAGACGAGCCATCAGCACATGACACACTCAAGCTACTAGTCAAGACCCCTCTTAATAGTACCACAAACTATACTAGCAATTCGGTCTCCAACCAAACACCAAGACCAGTAAAAGACTAGGAACACATCCTTAGCCCTAGTTAGTCATACCTTTGCCTTGAGCATCCTCTTGAAGCTTGATGACACATATCTTCACTTCAAGTCCGGGTTCTTAACTTGAATATCATCAACACATGATGATCTTCTTCACTTCAGAATCTTGTCTTGATGCTCATCAACACATCATGGCATCCTTCATCCTGAATCTTGACTTGAATATCATCAACACATTGTGATCTTCCTCACATGCCCTCCATCAACACATGATTAGTCTTTTCTTGACTTGATGATCAACTCGTGATCATCTCCTCTTCGGGATCTTGATGTGCATCAACACATGATGCATCATCTTCTTGAACTTTGACTTGATACCGATCAACTCATGATGTCATCCCATGTCACCATCATTATGGAACATAACCTAATTACCCAACTCATGAAAAATGTTAGTTCCACAATGTGATTGTCATCAATTACCAAAATATATCATTAACTCATAATGGTGGGTTTAGATGTTTCAATCTTTCCCTCTTTGGTAATTGATGATAACCACCACAATTGCAAATAATTGAATATGAAGCAATATGAGTATATATGAACTACACAAGTTTTATATATACTCAAGGATATGTCTCAAAGTAGAGATCCTCAATGTATGTGGATAAAAGAATATGGATCAATACTAATGAAAACACAAAACATACAGTGAACTCCCCTAAATGTATGCATACACGAATGTTTAATAAAAAAAACATATACATATATTCAAGTTAAACTTTTAGTGGAGTTCAATCTATATTTTGGATCAAAGGAATACAACAAGATATAAGAATATGATGTCAAATGTATGCCTCCATGATTTTTATATTTTCATCCAAATAAGACTACACAATAGGTATACCAATGAAAGTGTTAGTCTCACATATGGATTATCATTAATCACCAAAATACTCTAATAACTCATAATGGTGGGTCTAGATTCTTCAACCCCTCTGCAAAGTGTAAATCTATTTAAATAGTCGTGCTCACGGTGATGAGCATGCTAAATATAGTATTGCCGGGTATAGTTGTTTATCATAAAAAAATAGTTTTGTTGAAAAATATGGGAAATAGTTTGTTAGTTTATATTTGAGTTGATGCTAACGTAAGACCAGCATACCAGGTGTAGAAGACCAACAGAGAGCGACCGAGCAGGAGGTGTTAAATCGAGTTGCAGCGGAGGAGGAGGGATTAGAGGGGTGGGTAGAGCAGTAGGTGCAAGAACGGAGCCCTCCCAGCTTCCTTCGCTCTCCAAGCCATTGCCGCGTCTGCACGCCCTCCTCTAGGGTTCTCTTAGTGGCGACTGTCGATTGGTGAGTCTAACCAGCTTGGCCTCTTGGGGCTTCCACTTCTGGCCTTCCGCTATACATGAATCCCTAATACGCCTCCAAGATGCCAACCCAAGATGGCCTAGCTGGTGGTAAAAGGGACCCCAAGCTTTTGACATGGGGAGCCCATGATCGAGCATATACTAGCACAGACACTGGTGTCACCCTTGACTTCGGATCCACGTCTTCGGCCTGATAGAGCCTAGACGTGAGGGAACCTAAGGCGTGAGGGAGAGCGTTGAAGTATATATTATCCATTTCCTCATCAGCTCGAGGTTTTGGGTGAACTGTTTGGTGCATGCAACTCAGCGTAAACAAATCTCTATTCACATACATAAGGCATTACAGGCAATGAAAATTGCTACTACTTGTGTTCAAAATGCTAAGGAGTGACATTTCCGAAGCTCTGTGATGTTGCTTTAGATTTGTCCTTATACCCAGATCGACCTGACACTGATATGGAACTATGGCTCTCTTTGCATTTATTTTCTTGCATTGGACTGTAACCAGTCCCTGGAATGTGCGGCTTCTCAGGTGTGTCAACGGGAAAGAGGACAGCACTAGTTGGATTCACTCCCTGTAACATGAGTTTGTTGTTGAACATTGTGAATTTCTGGACTCTGGCCTTGGAAGTCATCGGGTGCTACGCAAAAGCTGGTAAATCTGGCAATATTATTGTACTGAAATAAGGGTGAGTAACAAGGCACTCGTTTGATCAACGTGTAAAAAAAAAAGTAATCTTGTCAAATGGTGGTTAGTCTAACCGGTATAAGACCTATATCGATTAAGGCTATGGTTCCAATCTTCATGGATGTATCACGGATTGTCCAATATTTTCGTCACCCATGGTGATGTTCGGGGAGGAGGGAGGCCGGCACAAGGTGCCGGCGCAGGGAAGGAGAAGGTTGCGGTTTAGAATTGAACGCGCTCTGATACCATTTTAGTTTCATGCACTAACCAGTTCACTCAATAGCTGAAGCTGTCGAGGAAACGCGAGCAACATATTTTAACACTCCCCTCATATATAAGTTCCTCCTTGAAGTGGGCCGCATTTTTTTTTTTTTGATAATTGTGTGAGCCAAATCTTAAACTCAGGATCTCTTAGTTCTGACACTATATTGAGTTTCATGCACCAACCATACTACGTACGAAGCACTTAGTTCGTGATCGCGTTGCCATGGGTCAGATTTGTGTACTACATATTCCCTTGTCATCATAGTTTGTCGACATACCGTCATCAGTCTTCCTCGACTTTCGGGCCTTTTGGTTTATAGTTTAAACCAACTTTTTAGTTTACGTAACTTTTAAGCACCTAGCTTTTAAAAGTCAGGGTGTTTGGTAATATGATTTTTTATTACTTTTGAGCTATGGATTATTGTTAAAATATCTGAAATACCTCGTTAGTTGGTCCCTTGCCATCGGGGCTATCGTCACCACCACCGCCCAACCTCTCGTCCTCCAGATCTCGATTTGGGGTCGTCGGCTAAGGGAGGGACGGAGGAGGTCGGGGGTGGTGGAGGCCTAGGGGAGCAGGACGATGGCGGAGGGAGGAGGTCGGGTCGGTGACGTGGGAAGAGGGGCGGCATGGAGATCGAGAGGTGGCGGAGAGAGGCGCCATAGAGGGGGAGGCTGGGTTGGCGACGCGGGAAGAGGGGCGGCGTAGCGATCGAGAGGTGGCAGAGAGAGGCATCGCGGAGGGAGGAGGCCGAGTCGGCGGTGCGGGAAGATGGGCGGTGTAGTGACCGGGAGGCTACAGAGATAGGCACTGCGTCGAGAGGCGGCAGATAGAGGCGTCACGGAAGGGGAGTCCGGGTTGGCGGCGCGGGACGTGGATGGCGGCCTGGGGCGTGGAGGATGGAGACACGGGTAAGGAAGACGACGGTTCTGGGAGATATGGTTGCCGACGCCTAGCGACGACGAGGAGGCAACCATGGTGGGGGCGGTGCAAACCCTACTCGTGACTTGCGAGAGAGGAGGCAGACGAATGGGTTGGAGAGGGGAGGAGGAAAGAGAGAGAGAAAATGAAGTGTTTTTCTTTTTATATACGGATGTCATTCATGGGTAATTTTGATGAAGTTGAGTAGCAAATGACAATTTCCAAACTGAAAAAAAAAACACCCTCACCTGTCTTGTGGCTTATAGACTTAAAGTGGCGTAAACTTTTCATAAACTAGTTGAAAAAACCAACAGTTTCTTTGTGGTTTGATTTTTTGCATTTAAGTCCAAGAAAAAGAAGAAACAAACATGGGCATTGAATCAACAGAATGCCATCTCTGCGTGGCTCGTTGCCCAAACTCACAATTTTATCCCGTGAGTTCTCAATTTGCCTTCATACCGTGTCAACCAACTACACGCCCCTTCGTTAAAAAAGTTCTCCAACACAGTAACGTAACGTAGTCACACATCCTCCACCAGAATTTTAATCCATCCTGCAATATTCCTACTACAAGATCTGCACCACTTGTCCCGGGCATGTGTTGAAGAAAACGGGGGTCACACGGAGAAACTGAGCAAGCCAATTGCGCGTCGTCGTGCCGAACATAAAAATCTTTGCCGCGAAACCAAAACATCATAAAGAACAAGTTAACACAGGATCGAACTACCAAATCAAAATAAAATCAGAACCAACCTGGCCAAAATAATGACTAGAATCCCGTCTCCTCGCTGAATCAAATTCTGAACGTTAAGAGGTCTTCACCTAAAAACAAGGAGGAAAATATGGTTAATCCCGCTGCATATATACAGCCTAGCTGCTTACGAGCTAAACACACACAGACACACCCGTACGTGCATAGCCAAGAGTCCAAGATACCAAAACGAACAAAACCTGTAGCGTCGTCACAAGCAACCATGAAGCCTACATTACTTCGCAACTGTATCCACCACCTCGTCCTTCTCGTGCTCCTCGCCTGCGCCGGCATTGCATCGGCGAGCGGCGCCGGCGGGAGGTGGGACCTCCTGCAGCGCAGCATCGGCGTGTCGGCGATGCACATGCAGCTCCTGCACAACGACCGCGTGATCATCTTCGACCGCACCGACTTTGGCCAGTCCAACCTCTCCCTCCCCGACGGCCGCTGCCGCCGCAACCCCAGGGAGCGCGTGCTCACCGTGGACTGCACCGCGCACTCCGCCGAGTACGACGTCGCGTCCAACACGTTCCGCCCGCTATCCGTTTTCACCGACACCTGGTGCTCGTCAGGCACCGTCGTGCCTGACGGCACCCTCGTCCAGACCGGCGGGTGGAACGATGGGTACCGCAACGTGCGCACCATGCCCGCGTGCGATGGTGACGACGATAGCTGCGACTGGAACGAGACGCAGGACGCGCTCACCGCGAACCGGTGGTACGCCACCAACCAGATCCTCCCCGACGGCCGCGCCTTCATCGTCGGGGGCCGGAGGCAGTTCAACTACGAGTTCTACCCAAAGGCAGACCCTTCCGATACCTCAGTCGTCACATTGCCATTTTTGATTCAAACTAAGGATCCCGAGGAGAACAATTTGTATCCCTTCGTCCATCTTAACATCGATGGCAACCTTTTCATCTTTGCCAACAACCGCGCCATTCTTCTCGACTACAAGAAGAACAAGATCGTCCGGACGTACCCTGAGCTGGCCGGCGGCGACCCAAGGAACTACCCCAGCTCGGGCTCGTCGGTGCTGCTGCCCCTGAAGCCGTCCCCGACCGAGGCCGAGGTGTTGGTTTGCGGCGGCGCGCCCGCCGGCTCCTACAACTCCACGAAGGACAAGAATTTTCCCCCAGCGCTGGTGACGTGCGGGAGGATCAAGATAACCGACTCCGCGCCGTCGTGGGTCATCGAGACAATGCCGTCGCCGCGGGTGATGGGAGACATGATCTTGTTGCCGAACGGCGCGGAGGTGGTGATCATTAACGGCGCGATGGACGGCACCGCCGGGTGGGAGTCCGCCAATACCCCGGCTTACGCACCGCTCATTTACCGGCCCGACCATTCGTCGGGGGACCGGTTCGAGGAGCAGAGCTCGACTGACATCGCGCGGCTGTACCACTCGTCCGCGGTTCTCCTCCGCGACGGCCGCCTGCTCGTCGGCGGGAGCAACCCGCACGTCTACTACAACTTCAGCAACGTGCAGTACCCCACTGAGCTCAGCCTCGAGGCCTTCTCGCCGGAGTACCTCGACCCTTCCAATGACATTCTACGTCCGACGATCATCGACCCGTCGCCCACCGACACGCCGGTAAGCGTGACCTATGGGGCGGCGCTGACGCTGCAGTTCACGGTTCCGTCATCGAGGAGAGCGCGCGCCGGCATTGGCCTCGTGTCGGTCACAATGGTCGCGCCGTCGTTCACGACGCACTCGTTCGCGATGAACCAGAGGCTGCTGTTCCTCGAGGTTGTGAAGACTGCACCGTTGCCCCGTGCCGGCGCCTACGCGGCGTCGGTGGTGATGCCGGCATCGGCGGTTTTGGCGCCACCGGGCTACTACATGGTGTTCGTGGTGAATGGACACATTCCGAGCGAGGGGGTCTGGGTCCACATACAACCATGCACACAGGTGACACACTAGTAGTGTTCTTAGTGACATGAGAATATGAGATAGGAAAGAGAGAAGAATGACTGACTGACTGTAAACAAGGGGATCAGAAAGGTTCACGTGAACCGGGCACACGTGATGTTCCTTAACCGCATCTGCTCTTGGCTCTGGCCTACTAGTCGATCCCAGCCAGTACCTTTTGTGCAACAGGCAGGCTTCGGTTTCTTTTTGCCATATATACGAACGTGCATTTGATACGGATAGATCCGGTAGACGGACGGATAGGAGAGCAGTACTATTGTATATTAGTGTATGTCAACTGTTATTGTGCTTATCAACACGTACGATTAAAGGGTAAAAAGAAGGATCGACCACTAGTTGTAATTTTTAAATAGTAGAAATCTGTTTAGTCGATTCATTCGGTTGCATTGCTTAAAACCAGCCATTTTAAGCTGTGAATGCCATTCGTGTCCGCCACGGAGGCTGGCCGGCCGGCTCGCCGGCCGCGTGGTCCGCGCAACGCGAGCTGTTGTTGGGTGGTCTGAACTCGACCTGAACACAAAAACTTTTGAAATCTTTCTCGATCCGTTAACATATGATTGTCGTCAGCTCGTTGATAGTGTTGTACTACTATTACGCACAGTAATGCTTATACATTTGCTTTTTTAAAAAAATAAGCTCTGTCCCAAGTTAGTTGAGGGTTCGAGGGGAAATAGAGTAATGCTTGTACGTCGATAGTGCATATTTGACTTGCCCATCCAAAATCATACTTATTAGATATTTTCACATACCGTTCCATTCCAACGAGAATAAAGTCCACTTTTCTTCAATTCCTCGAGATAGGTTGATGCGTCCAGATCCAGAGTAGTAAGCCTTGCTGGACTGTCGTTCATTTGCCTTTGGTTCTGTAACTTTTGGATGATTATTTCTTTTGGAATCAGCCGTAAATGAGATGCAATTGCAATGAATTTGTGCCCCTGGCTGTTTCTCAATTATGCGTGGCGCGATGCTCTTTGAAGATGCTGTATGGCTCAAGGCCCAAATGTCATGTTCAGACAACAATTAAAGGATGATTCTCATCCCTGGCAGAAACCCAGCTAGCTCATCTGTCATTATTGGGTTGCTAATAGAAGACAGTTCCTTATTCCCATACAGGAACTAGATTGAATTGATGCTTGTATGGTGATTGAAGTACGTGTCAAGACTACGGACAGCTGCGACCAAGTGTTGCTAGATCTCTTGCGGTCTACATCTACCATTCTATGCCCAGTTGCAGTAATCAATTGACCCCTAGCATTTTCTTGCCTATGCTTCTTGGTACTGTATGTATCGGCATTCTTTTTGTGTGCTTTGAAGTAGCTCTACCAACCACCCGCCCAGTAAGGAATGGAGTCATTAGGCGCTTCTTCAGTGGTAAGCTAGCAGTTTATCCTCCTAACCACAACCGGAGACAGCTTCTTTGCCGAGTGCCTCAGGCACTCGGCACAGGACGATATACACTCGGCAAAGGCTTTGCCGAGTGCTACACTCGGCAAAGGACGCTCGGTAAACAGTTTATCGGCAAATACCCCTTTGCCGAGTGCACTTTATCGGGCACTCGGCAAAGGCTTTGCCGAGTGCTAATCTAACACTTAGCAAAGAAAAGTCGCCGTGACGGCGAGCGCCACCGTGACGACGTCTTTGCCGAGTGTCAAGGTCAAGCACTCGGCAAGGTCTCGCTTGCCGAGTGCCATTGAATCAAACACTCGGCAAAGGTGGGCGTCGTGCCGAGTGCCACCGGAGGACACTCGGCAAGCAGCCATCTTTGCCGAGTGCCCGCCCGTGGCACTCGGCAAATCGGCGATGTTTGCCGAGTGCAATGCCCTTGCACTCGGCAAAGCATGGTCACTTTGCCGAGTGTCATGGCCATTGCACTCGCAAAGTGATCAAAATGACCTTTTTAGTTGTTTTACATCCCATCCAAACAAACAGAAGATATATATATAACAAACATCATCAACATCACATATATATCATCAACAGCACATATATATCACCAACACTACATATATATCACAAACGTCACATGTCTCACAATATATCACAAATAACTTCACAAGTAATCCAAGTGCTCCATCATCTACAACCATAATTGCAAATAGAAGTACCATTGACAACCACAAGTAGTATCACTAAGATGGCCAATGAGACTGATTTGGTGAAGGATTCACTGAAGCATGAGGATCGTTCGATCCCGCCGATTGATTCTGCACAAAGGAGAAGAGATTGCATGTGTGAGACAAGATAAATATATACCATACATGAATAAAACTTTCATACTCCACTAAGTTTGACCGTAAGCATGAACATACAAACTAAAATATTTATACTCACAGGAGTAGAATAGTGAGGAGGTGGAGGTGGAGCGAATAGCGAAGGTGGCGGAGGTACACCCGTAGCGGCGCCAAGACTTTGCATGTACTGAAGAATCTCCGCCATCCTCCGCTGCTCTGCCTCCCGCTCGGCCTCCACCCTCTCCATCTTCGCCTGCATCTGCTCCCGTATCCTCCTCTCTTGTTCCAACTGGGCCTACAATATATTCACCCCAATGTTACAATAATGCAAAGGAAAGGTATGAAAAAACCAATGAACGACGAATAAACCAGGAATAACCTCGAGTGCCTCCACCCGGTGGTGTGAAGTGTCCCGCCGAGGTCGTATGGTCGGCTCGTGCTTGTGCCGCTTGCTCGAATCTGGGAGAGGCGGGAGAAGCGGCCGAGTCGATTGCGCTGCCGCCAATGCAATATCGCCCATGCTTCTTGCCTCCTCCCACCCTCATGACGACTTCTCCATCAAGGTCCTCGGTGCTCGGATCGTACTCTGGCCCATGGACCTCCCTTGCCATCGATGTGTACTCACTAAGGCGGTTGTGGACGGTCCGCATTCTTTGTCAGCCGCGGCCCGTCCTCGGGTTGTAGTCGACGCCGGACGTCGCTTGCCCTTGTGGGCCATAGCAAATGCCTTGAAGATGGAGCAAGGTGGCCACCATGTGACGCCGATCGCGAAAAAACAACAAGATGATTAGAAATCATGCGAATTGAGCGTTAGAATAAATAAATGAATTCGCGTACCCATGTTTCGCGTATCCGCCGAGGTTGCGGCTACCTTGATGGTGTGCTACACCGCATCATCAAGCGCCGCTCCCGCACAAGTTGTGCGTCTCCTCCCATTCGTGAGCACCACTTGTGCACCATCTGCTCCCAACACCGGGATGCGCGCGCACCAATAAGGAATCATCTACGTGCCATCAAGTACATGACATATCGGAAGATGAAATTAAGCCTACTTAATCTCAAAAGGAATCAGATAATGTTCAGATTTACCGCAGTATCGGTCCCGGTCGTACGCCATGGTTCTTGCGTCCCTTTGGTGACCTTCGCTCCAAGGGCGGTCCGTGGTAAGTTACGACGGCCGGATGCGCGCCTCGTAATGCATGTCCACGACGAAGTTTTTGCAGATTTGGTAGCCACCGTCCGCCCGGCCTCATGTCCGTCTCCGGCATATAAAGAAATCCCGCATACAAATACGATGTATCCATTCATTATTTCAAGAATGTCCAATGAATACGATGTATTGAGCAATGTAGTGCGAGGAAGACTTACCCACAGCTCTTGCTTCACCCGCTCTGCCTTGTTGTTGAATACCCTACGGGCCCGATCCGCAGATCGGGCGGCGCGAGTGGTCAAACGAGTAGGCAGGCCCCGTCACTCCGGCGTACTCAACCAGGCCAGGGAAGTGCTCCTTGCACAGAAGACCGAGGATGCCATTGACTTGGCGTGTGTGAGCACCTCCACTCGCCACAATCGTCCAGTTCCTGCCCAAGTGATTAAGAAAAATTATTAATTTCTATTTTAATTTTCAACATATCATATAAAGTAGTGATAACATCTAAAGTTACTTACTTTTCCCCTGGGTCGAATCGTGGCGTCTCTCACGAGGTATCGGTCACGAGGAGGCTCGCGGGACCTCGCAAGTAGATGCTCGACGAACTAGAGGAAGCGGAACCCCGCTGCCGCCTCCTCGCGCGATCCTCCTGCGCATCCTCCTGCGCCTCCTCGTCGTCCTCCTGCGCGTCCTCCTGCGCCTCCTCGTCGTCCTCCTGCGTCCTCCTGCGCCTCCTCGGCGTCCTCCTGGGGCACCTGCTCCTCCTCCTCCTCCTCACGCGACGGGGCGGCGCGACGACTCCCTCTGCGGTGCTCCTCCTCCTACTCTCCCGGCTCACGGTCCCCGTCCCGGTACAAGGGCGTTAGTTTCTCATCCCACCGCCCACCAAATACACGTCCTGCCAGGGAGAGTGTGTATCCGGAGAACAACAGGGAGATGATGCCGAAACTCTATCTCGGATCGGAGCAGACCATGGAAACTAACCCCACCTACGCATCCGCGGCCGTCCAAAAACGTGGACAATTCAAATGATACGGTTTTAGATATGGAAATATTCGCATATTTCCAACCGTATCTCTTCGAACGGAGACGCCTAATCGGGTTACGTGATCTACGACCATGATACGGAAAGAGGGGTTATACCTAGGTGGCGGTGGAGTCAAAGCGGGGCCGTGGCGGTCGGTGCAAGATGGTGAGGCGACGCGTGCAGAAGCGGACCAGCGGCGAGGAAGACGATCGGTCGCCGAGGTACTCCGCGCCCGCCCGATCGCTCTTCTCTCGCAAAAAGAAACATAAAACTGTCAATACAAAATTTAATCTCATACCGACTCCTAAATTCCTATACTCATAAAATAAACAACTAGCTCCTAACCTTAATCTCTAATTAACAGACTAACCTATTCGCTAAACTCACCCAACCGGCTAAACACCCTCTAATCCTAACCCTAACCCTAAACTCACCTTCTAATCTAACCTCTCTCACTCTCTCTCCCATCTCGGCCGACGCCCTCTCGCCTCTAACCCGACTCCCCGCCTCTAACCTCGCTCTCTCTCGCGCTCTCCGCTCCGCCGACTCTCCTCTCTCGCCTCGGGAACCTCCGCCGCCATCGCCTCCAACCGCCGCCCGCCCCTCGCCTGCTCCTGCGCCTCCTCCGGTCCCATGGCCGACTTTCGGCTCGGCCCGCCTCCTCCTCCTTCAAGGCGCGGCAAGGCTGCGCGCTGCGCCGCCTCGCCTCGGCCGGTCGCTCCGCTCGCTTTGCCCGGCTCGGCGCTTCCTCCCGCTCCGACCTCACTCGACTCGGCCCGGCCTAGCGCACCACCACCTCCGGTGCCTAGGTCGCCCGGTCCGACTCGCTCGCTCGACTTCGGCTTCTCCGCCATGGCTTCAGATCCGCCCGCCCGGCTCATCGTAAACCCCGGGTACCCTACTCCCTAACGCTCTCGCTCAAATGGAAAATATCAAATCTATGTTGATGGTACCGAGATTTGGTGATGTGAATGGATGATGTGCAACCGATGTGTGCTAGGGTTTACCTCGTGATGGATCTAGGATGGGGAGAGGGATGGCGATCTTGGCTTGGTGGTGCTCTCCCTTCTCTCGCTCCCGCTCCCGTTGCGGCCTTGGCCGGGCTCAGGCCGCTGCCGCTGGTGGCTCCTCCGCCTCACGGCCGCTTTGCTCTACCGAGGGGATGCAGGGTTGAACCTCCTTCGGTTCTTGCCTCTGCTGGCTGGGGAATGGAATGGATGGGAATGTGGTTGTGTTGCTGGCTTTGCTGGCTTTGCTGATCTGGGAAGTGGCTTCAGGGGAAAATGTGATGCTTTGGGGAATGAATGTCAATGGGCTTGAGAGGATGTATTTGTCTTGGTCACATCGGGGGATGCATTTGTCGGTCGGGTCGGGTGGTGTGGTGTGTCGTATGCTTGTGGGAGATGCATTGGTGGGTCGCTGGTGCTTTGTCGGGTTTGGGCTCGGCAGTGAGCCGCACTTCTGGTCTTTGTTGGTCTCCTGTGCTTGATATTTTGGTGGCTTGCTGGCTTTGCTATGAATGGAAAAGGACTACACTCGGTGATGCTTTGGCTGAGGGTGTGGTTACCGGGGGTATGCACTGAGGGTTTGCCTTTGTGGTTTTGACAAATGCGAACAGTGGGTGTTGGGTTATAATTATGCCGGATGAGGAGACCCACAGAAGTGACAGATGTCGAAGGATCTTGGGTGGTCTGGATATCTTGGCGATCAAGGGGCCGACTAACTCCGGTTGGTCTGGGAATCTTGATTGCCAAGGGACCGACTACTCAGGGTACTCCGGATACTCTACTGCACTTCGGAAATCTGACGGCCACTTTCTAAACTCTAACTTCTATACACTACTGCTCACAAGAATACTCTCGACTACGATTACTAACCGATTGCTGGCTTTCTTACGAGCGAGGAAAATGGATCGCGAGGTGGCTCTACGGGCAGGCGCTCAAAGACAAGGCAACGAGGAAGATCAAGCACAGAGGCATTTGAAGAGAAGAAACTAGGGTTTTAATTATTTATCACAAAAACATTGTAAATGCTTGTAAAACAAATGTTGTAAAATCTTTTGATGCAATGAAATGGAAATATTTTATGTTAACAAATATGCAAATGATGCGGTCGTCACAAGCGGGTGTGCGCGTAGGCGTGTGTGCATTACTGGCCTTACGGCGGTTAAATCTAGGATGAAAACGGATCGGATAGTTTTCGATCGATCCGACGAAAACGGATTCTGATTGTCTCGGATCGGATTTTTCTGATAATTTTCTTGACGGATACGGATTCGGATTTTTTTGTCTAAACTAAACGAATACGGTAGGCATGCTATCCGCGGATACGGATACGGATACGGATTATCCGGATAAGACAAGTCCGGATATCCGGATTTCGGCCCAATAGAAGAGGATTTCAGCCCAATAGGGAAAATGAGATTTTAATTGATTTTCGAATTTCAAAAAATGCAACAAATCAAATAGCCTTTTAGAAAATAGCAAATAGAGTTAAACAATTCTAGAAAAAATCATAAAAATTCCTTAAATTATTTTGAACTTAATAAAATTAATTCCAAGTTAAAGTTAGTTTTTATTTTTGCACATAAATTATTTTTAATTTCTAAAAAATATGAACAACCTTTTTAAAATCCAGAAAATTCAAGAAATTAATTTTTTTTATTTTCACTTTAAATACAATAAAATCCCAGAAATCTCAATAATTTTTTTTGACATTGAAAACTAGGAAATTAAATAATTGACTTTATTTCATTTATTTTTCCTTTTTAACGAAGAAAACTCTTTTAAATCTCAAAAAATCCAATAAACTAATAACTTTATTAATTTTATTTTTGGTAACATACTTTGGGATGTTACAGTCATTTAAGTATAGATTAACTATATAACCTCATCAATGTTAGTGTGAACTAAGTTTTATGTATGTGATAAGCTACGTGTGAATGTGTGACGACTTGTGACTTTGCGAATTCTGACTTATAAGCTAAATATGGTAAACTAAGTGTTATGTTTATGATGAACTAGTTAATACAACTTGTTAGTGCCAATGTTATATGTGGTTGCTGAAAATATGAATAATTCATGAATGTGTTGCATTAAATGAACTAGTTATATGTTTTCGTTAATTTCTGGCATACAATTTAAGGTGTTTTCATGTTCCGAAAATAATCCACGATCGTATTCGTTTCAATACGTATTCACCCCGTATTCGTATTCGATATTATTCGTATCCGTATTCATATCCGGAGTATCCGTATTCATATCCGGATCCGGAAAAAAATATGAAAACAAATATGACATAGCCATTATCCGTCCGTATCCGATCCGTTTTCACCCCTAGTTAAATCCCCCCTTTGCCGAGTGCCCCGATCTGGCACTCGGCAAAGAGGGTTTTTTTTTTAAAAAAAATTAAAATTATTTGCCGAGTGTCTTCTCGACACTCTAAAAAGGCTCCTCGCCGAAAGTGTCATTTTTGACACTCGGTAAATATATTTTTCCACTTTTGACCTCCAAACTTTTTCTTGTCCTCATACAATACAGTACTCCATGTTCCAATGTGGCACATTTCTCGGACTTTTTCTATATTTCTTTAATTTATTTCAATTAATTGAATTTTCTTGGATAATTCAAATTATAACTGCTAGTCATTCGAATAATGAAAAAAATGAATGGAAAAATGATATTCATGTTATTTAGTATAGTGTGAGGCGTAACGAGGACAGACCACCAATTTCGAACATCTTGTTCACGAAACATGACCACGAACTTGCGATCGAGTTGTTTTTAAATTGTATAAAAAGCAAACGAAGTCCGAAAATCATGAAACTTGTCAAGATGTCATGATATCATATGTGGAGGCTGTGATAAAAATTTGAGAAGGTTTGCGCAGTTGTCACGCACGATGCTTGCAAACCAAGAATCTCCGAAGTTGTCACGTATTCTTCGTTTTTCTAAGGTTTGCAAGCATCGTGCGTGACAACTTGCGCGAAACCTTCTCGAATTTTTATCACGACCTCCACATATGATATCATGAGATCTTGACAAGTTTCATGATTTTCGGACTTCGCTTGCTTTTATACAATTTAAAAACAACTCGACCGCAAGTTCGTGGTCATGTTTCGTGAACAAGATGTTCAAATTGGTGGTCTGCTCTCGTTACGGCCTCACACTATACTAAATAACATGAATATCATTTGTCCATTCATTTTTTTCATTATTCGAATGACTAGCAGTTATAATTTGAATTATCCAAGAAAATTCAATTAATTGAAATAAATTAAAAAAATATAGAAAAAGTCCGAGAAATGTGCCACATTGGAACATGGAGTACCAGGTATTGTATGAGGACTGCAGAAAAAGTTTGGAGGTCAAAAGTGGAAAAAAAAATTGTTTGCCGAGTGTTCAAAATGACACTTAAAGGAGCCTCTTTGCCGAGTGTCGAAAAGACACTCGGCAAAGGGTTAACGGCGGCTGCCGGCCGTTAACGGCGGTGCCCTTTGCCGAGTGTTCTAGTTTGCCGAGTGCCCGACACTCGGTAAACGTGATCTTTGCCGAGTGCTCGGCCCTCGGTAAACCATCTATTTGCCGAGTGCCATATGTTTGCCGAGTTCTTTCTATCCGCACTCGGCAAAATAGCCTCTTTGCCGAAAGTGCCCGATAAAAGAACTCGGCAAAGTCCGAACACTCGGCAAAGAAGCCGCCTCCGGTAGAGTGAACGGTTCTATTACTCTATTAAGGACGAGATAATTGCTTGGATCACCTGCCATAGGGAATTAGGGACGGTGTGTGGTGCGAATGTAGTCAACTAGTTGTTGGAAGCAATGTGCTAGCTGTCTTATCTTAAACATGAGATTAATTCCCAAATTCAATGACAAGATAAAGGCTATAAATCTCAAAGTAACAATGTGGATAAAATATTCCCAAAAGGAAATACATTACCGTGCGGACAGGCTTTACGGGCAAGCCTCTCTGCCAGGGGCCTTCGAGGCCCTGTGGTGGTCTCATTGACCCACGTGAACCGCTTGAAGAAGCTATGCGGGCACTCACTCGACGCTTGTTTTATCGCAAATAGGTGCCCCTGTCTTTGGATTAGACGTTGTTTGCTTGGAAGTTGTTGTAGATCTGATCCTGGGTACGTTCCCATGCGTATATCGACCGAGGATATACGGTGAAGAACCGCGCCAGAGTTATGCCCATTGTCGGATTTGGATTTCAAAAAATCTAAATCATCTGTTAAAATATTATACTATTCTATGGATCAGTAGATAGTGCTCACAGATACATCACTGAATCATTTTACACAAGACATAAATCGAACTAAACATTATATTACAAACATCATAGTCACGTAGACTGCATCGGGTCGAGTTTTACAATAAGGACCGAACAGACCGCATGATTACATTACAAAATGTCGAACCCGGATTTTCTAATCCCGAATCCTCTGTGAAAATAATGTGTTATTCCCTGGATCAGTATATAGCACTCACAGGCACATAACTGAATCAATTTATACATGACGTAAAATCATATCATCCATTAATTTAGCACATCATAGTTTACATAGACCGTTTCGGACCAAGTTTTACAATAAGGGCAGAATAGGCCAAACAATTGCATCACAAAAATAGCGAAAGCAACAACGAAAGCAAAAAGGGGGAGAGCACATCTTTCCACAAACAAGCGACTGGGGAGACCTGTGTACATCCGATATTACCCGAAAACTCAGATAATATAGGATGCACATAAGTACCGGCGGAGTCAGCTAGACGGGGGGAGAGACTAGAATGGCTACAGACTAAACTACGCTTAAAAACCACTGGGCCTTCATACGTCTGATTCCTCGTAGTAGTCAAAAGCTTCAGGATTTCCTGCTTTTGAGGTTTGGGGAAAGAGCGAGAATGAGCGCAACTTCCGTGCTCGCGAGCCAACACACAAGATGCAATATATACATACATGGCTTAACAAGGAATGGCTTGGGTTTTTTTATTTGCTAAAACAACATTTTCAATTATCATACTTACAAATTCCTATGACTTAGCATTTTAAACAAATTGTATTTTCTTAAAGAGAGTAAGTGTAATATTAAATAACAATAGAAGTTTCCTCCATCGAAACTCTACACATGCATTATTTTACTGGAGCTACCTCCGCTCCTCCACACCACTGAGCTCGACGGCACAGGAATAAAAACCAACCTCAGGCTAGATAAGCCGTCCTGGTTGTAGTTCCACCCACAAAGATTTTTGAAATAGAACTAACTTAAGTTAAGATAACATGTCCGCCTTTGACCGAAGGCACAGCTGTTTAAACAGTTTAGACTCTGCAGAGGTTGTACAATGTACCCACAAGAGATAATTATATTTGTTACCCCACATGATTCCTTAGTAATGCAGTTGAGCAATCATCACAGTAACTTTTCAAACTACCTCGCCACTTCCGTCATCTCACCCCTATGAGCCACTCCCATAAGTTGTGCGGGATGTTTACCACAACGACTAGCGCAGTTGGCAACTTCACCCTACCTCGGTATCCCTTTCAAGCCGGAACACATCCAGCCGCTTGCACACTTCCAAACTCCAATTTGTGGGATGACATTCAGGGTTTAATAATTTTACTAAGCCAAGTTGCACTTTGCAGACTTGCAGTTGTACTTATTTTACACAGGAGGTCATGACAAGATTAAATCCTTAATCAATCTAGGCGGTTCATACCACATACCAATACTCTCATGCACGACGGCACCCACCGCTCTTTCCATCCGCCCAGATGTGGTACTAGTAAGTTGTTTAGGGTTTTGGGGAGGGAAAACCAATTAACACAACACGCCAGTCATTTACATCCAATGACTGCCCAAAACCACTTTCATGATTAAAAGATGATAAACAGGAAACATTTATTATCCTGGTACTTAAGCAAGTCTAGCATGTCGCTTAAGTACAACCTATGCTAGTATTTACCACATAATTACTAGGAAACTAAAAGAAATGCGGGTGTGAGTTTGACTAGTGAAGGGCAATATTAAAATTGACAATCACAAAGGGAGTCCAAGAATTTTCATAGTTCTCTCCTGCAGTTGCCTGGAAATGGTGGTAATATTAATTATTATTAAATATCACTAGTGGTTTAAAAACCAGAGAGAACGATAGAAGAATAGGTATTGATCGGCAAGAATAGGGTACTGGATCTTTTTGCCAGGCTTAAAAGACAATGAAACCTTTTCTCTTTGATGACTTTGGATCGGGGGTAAAAAGGGATGCACTACAACGATATTTGGACCAAGGAACAAATGACAAGATTACAGAATTAATATACAAGTTTTCAAGGCAAGGTATTGAGATTAACAAGTTAATCCCGAATAGCTTTCCGAAATTATTTTTTTAGCAAAATGCAAATTAATTTCTAATACCGCAAAGCCTTTTGAACGATAGCGGAAAAGTTGAATTACTTAGTGCCGATGATCAAATCGTTGATCTTGTGAAAATATATAAAAATAGAGGAAAATGATGTGTATCTTCTGGAAGAGAATGTGGTCGCTCTTTATTACTATGAACTGGATGTTTACCAGCAATGCCTACGGCCAGACAAACGACTAATCCTAATTACACTGAGTATGATGTTGTCTATGCTACTGAAATAGATCAAAAGTATGAATCTAATACCAATAGCCTCTTGACTTTCTCCGCTGTCTCCCCTTTTCCCTTCTCATCTTTCTCCCCCCTTGATCTTTCCATGCTCCATCTTTAAATAGCTTCCGAAGAGGTGGCAGTTGTTTCCAGAGAAGACGCGTGTGTGAAGCGTTGCGTCTGATCGAAAGGAGGTGACAGTTGATTAAAGTATCAACTGTTGTGCGGTTAAATATCGGTGAGACATTCAACCATTAGTCGGTGTCTTAGGATTATGTAACATCGCGTGGTATGGAGTATACAACACGTGTTTCATTCATCACACGGTTAAGGATATACCTGGATTTGGATACAGATATCAGTTCATAGCTTTACGAGTAGTTAACTGGTAGGGGACTAGGCACGGGACCTTGTCCAACCAGGGAATTTATCATGTAACCTCTGGAATCCTTACGACCAGTGAGGTCGTTAGCCTTAGGGGTTACGACCACAAAGACGTATGGTCTTTTCTTATGTATTAAAGTAATACATAGAGGTTTTAATCCTCGTCAACTAGCCCCCAAACTTTAAATGAATGGGTCGTGTAAACACTTTCTTCCGGCGAAATCATATCGGGCAGACCCCCATTAAATGTCGTGACATTCGAAGTGGTTCGTATTCATTTTAAAGTTGAGAAACTGCCTTGGGACTTGAGAAGTTTTTCTGTCAGTTGGTCAAAAAGATTTTGTCCTTTGGACTTCTCTTAACTCTCGGATGCGGTTAGAGAATTGCGGCTATAAAAACCCCTTTGCACTGGGTATTAGTGTAATACTCCGGAATATAATTCGGTAAATAGAATGAAGCTGGAGGGGTAAAAGACAAATGCAAACTCTGAATTTCCGATTCAATGGGGTTTCTGCTTTTCTTCGCTAACTGGGCCTTGGGCTGCCACCAGAGGCCCAAGAGGGGAGACCAGCCCAAGAGGGGCCGGCCAAGGGGAGGGGGGAGGCACCCCCAACCCTAGCCGCCTCCCCCACTTCCCCTCTCCCTCCCCCTTGTGGCCGCCACCTCCATTGCCCTCTCCCTACTCCTTGCTGCCCCTTGGTGCTCCCTCGCTGCTGTGGTGTTGTCTCCGGTGATCCCCGGTGCTTCTCCCCAAGATCCCCTCCGACATCTCCTTCCCCCGCCGTCGTCACCGGCCATCCTTCGCGTCCTTGTGGCCGGCCCTTTGGAGAGGGAGGAGAGGAGAAGGGAGGAAGGCCTTAGGGAACCAGATCATCGTCGTTCTACGGGTCTTCAAGGGTAACGAAGGTGTTTTAGTGGTAGCTTGATTCGGTTTTATTGATTAATGGTGGATTAGATCTAAATCGCGTTCTGTCCTGGAGATTCCAGAACGCATCTGTCTTCTTGCGCGGCCAGTTTCGACCCTTTAGAGGCCGAATCTCGTGTTGACCTCTCCTAGAGATATGTTCCTGGTTTCATTAGCTTTCTTTTGGCACCTGGATCACGAATTTTCACCCAGTAGATTAAAAGTTATGACTGTTTTACTACGTGCTGGTCTGTCTGCCAGAATTGCTGGGTATAGTCGGTTGCACCTAGGTTTTGATCTAGTTAGAGTCAGAATCAGGTCGGCCACCCAACTAGGTTTATAAAGATAATTTCACCATGTTTCCAGGATGATAAAAATCACTTTATTTGGATCAGTGCTTTAAAAGTTAGAGCCTTTTCTTTCGGGCTGTTCTGAATTCTGGGCAGACTGCAATTATAGTTTTTCATTGGATGATTAGACCTCTGTATTGGCCGAATTAGAGTTTACCATCAACTAGAGTTTTGTAGCCAGTTAAGTTAAGAAAATCTGGGCACTGGTTTCGTGTCGTTTCGAGTTCCAGATAATTAAATATGCTTTTTCTCGTACCGCTGCTCTTAAGGGCTAAAATCTGGCAGAATAGTTTATTTTCAATTTGGGTCTATGCGGTATATTGAATAGTCAGGGGTTATTGTAGAACATCGGTAGCAGTGTTATATCGTTGTTCTTATTTTGGGAACATGCTTGTGTAGGCGGTGAGACATCCCGTGTGGGAACACCTCCGTTGCCTGCTAACGAGTCACTACGCAAAAGGCAAGTACTGTATGCAAAATGATATGTTGTTTACATGAATATTTTGTGCCTTGTTCATGATGTTGATATACTGCAAGTACCTTGTATACTATGTTTGATGCAAAAATGTGATGTGTGAGTGAATGATTATATTTGTTCGTACTTGTAGATGAATGCCATGTGTTTCTTTTCAATTATGAGTACTATTTAATATTGCCATGGGATCACATCATGACATGCATAAATTACATTGGTAAGACCCATCAATTCCAGAATGGGTACATGAGTCCACCATTCCAATGTGGGCCATGTTACGTGAGTCCACCATTCCAATGTGGGCCACGTTGGACGGTCGTATGAAACGTTTTTCATACGATTACTTTAAGTGAACACCGACGGTGTTTCACTCGCTATACCCAGATATGCCGCAATATGTCCAATTCCTTCAATGCATCATTCCACTTCATCCATTCATAAATTCGCTTCGAAGAATGTTCAAATGATGATTGTGATATATTGTTCATGGAATGTTTGATTGTTACATACAGTTGTTACTTGCTGAGTCTTTAGCTCATTCTTGCTTTGTTGTTTTATTTAGGTAAATGACAAGGAAGAATGATCTTGTGGAGGGTAGTTCATCACGATGCACTCACTACCATAAACCAAACATTTTGAGGACTTTTACGATCGTTAATTATGACTTGTGATGAATTGTAATAAGCCGCTTGGTCATAACTACCTTATCTCTCGTAATTGTTTATTTCTATTCCATTGATTAAACCTGATGATGAATTCTTGTTTCCGTATAATCTTTATACTTGATTAACTTGGTCATGTGTTTTGATGTTATTCTTCTAAAGAGTAGTGGTTGTAGGTGACATCTTGACTTCCTTATAGTCAGGGTGTTACAGTTGGTATCAGAGCGGGCTTTAGGTCCATGGTTTATTCAAACATATTAAATTGACACATCGTGCACATTAGGAGGGTTGGGTAAACCTATTGCTTCCGCATTCCAATTGTTGTGACTCGATTAATGAGTCGTTGTTGAGTTGTTTTGTGCTATGATGTGTTAAACTATGATATGATGTGATATCATATATATCTATGAATTATTCTATGATTGTCATGAGATGATCCTATATATTCATAATTGATTGCATTAGTTATGCGTATCGGTAGCGGACGTCGAGCAGCTGAGTTCGTGGTTGTCGCCCCGGATTTACTGTGCTACACCACCGCTCGTGTTGTAATAGTAGAGAAGTTCTTACCCTGCTCCAAAGTTACGTGTTGAGCCCGAGCTCATTGATGAAGTTGTTGTCCTTCTCAAGTTTGTATCCGGTTTTACGTTGTAGTTTACGATAGTTCGTGAATTTCTTTTGAATGGAGGGTTATAATGAAGTGGGCAATCTCTAGTAGATTTCTGATCGTTCTTTGAAACAATTATTGTTCTTTCTACTATTGTGATATTTCTGCTCCACGTAAGCATAGTTAAATTACAAGATTTACCTTTTCACGGAAGTTTTGTTTTACCCTCGTTGGAAAATTCAACCTGTGTTCGCTGGGGTTTCGGCATTGGCATATTTCTTTTGCAAGTTCTTTATCAAGTGCACAATGATCTTGCATATTTCTTTTTGGGATGCTTTAGACAGTGGTTCTCTTCCTTGATTTCTGATTTTACAAATTCTTGTCTGGTGGTAGTTGATGAATTTCTCTTAGGTTCATGATTCGTGGTAGTTGATGAGATCCAATAGGTCTTTAATGGTTCTCTGAAAATATTATTGTTTTTCAGTTGTTGAATTTCTTTTATTTTAAATGATCTTCGACAGTTGGCAATATTGATATTTCCATGTTTGTTCCTTCCTTCTCATTGGAAAATAGCGACTCATTTACTCATTTGATAGTTTGTATAATGAGAGTTTTCTGTTGCAAGTTCGTTAACACGAGGAAGCATTGGCTCCATGTATTTCTTTTGGATCATTCCGCGTCTTGAAGTTTAACGCATCTCTTTTCTGAGGATTAGTGTTAAACCCCCTTTTGTGGTGCCTTGTGGTGATTAAGTCGGAGATGGTAATCAAATAAATTGGTTGGCTACGGGTTCCTATTGGTCCCTAGATGTTTTTCAAAACAATTCTTGTCTTTCTGATTGCTGAGCTCTCTTTGCTACTTGTACACGATATTATTGACAAGATCATTCTTTTTGTAAGGGTCCTATCTCACTTGTTGATTAAGGGACCTAGTTAACCGCTTGGTATTTTGGGGAACGGAATTAGCTTTTACAAAGTTTGTCGAAGAAAGTCTTGACCCTACTCGCTTCTTTCTTGAGTAGTTGGAATGTTGGAGTTTAGAACCTCTCTTGAAAAAAAGTCAAACCCTTTTCTAATGTTATGGTGGAGTTGTGTGTGAGGTTTGTTTCAGTTTTGTGATTTTCGTACTAAGTTTCCTTTCTAGAATAAGTTGTTATTACAATTCCATTTGATCTTTGAAAAATTTCGTAACACGATTTGCCATGTTCCTTTAGAAGGTTTATTGACATGATCAAGAATGTGATGGCAATGTTGATTCCTTTATAAAGAAAGAAAGTCGTCCGCCTTTCGTAATATTTCTAAAATGATCAAATTTCCGCTTTGTGTTCATGCTCTTTTGGGGAATTCAAGTTCTTTGTGGTAAACATAGTTTGCCGAGTAAAGCGATATGTTGAAAAATTATAATAGTTCTTCCATGATGCGGGTGTTTTGATCTTGATTACCCGCTTGTTCCTAACGGTTAAGGTCGGATATTCTATTTTTGTGAGGCCTATGTTTTCAACTGTGGACTTCCCATATGTTTTCTGAGTTCGTTGCCTAATTGGTTTACCCCTGAGTTCTGTGTTCCTTGCGAGTGGTAAATGATTTTTCAGTCGGTGAAGATCGTTTCTATTTGCCTCTTCTTTCGAGAAGGAATCAACCCATTCATTCCACGTGGGTCTTCCGAAAAGTTTTCTAAGTGTTGTTATGGACTTGATGTTAATACACTGTAGTAAATTGATCGCCTTTAGTGGCATCGCTCAAATAAGAATATTTCAAGTTTAGCTTTCACTAACCTTGGAGCTCGTGAATCAACCGTAATCAAATTATTTTGGGTAACTGGAGGAATTGGATTAACCTATTGTTTCTTAAAGATTTCGTGTGATTTAGTCCGAAAGGTTCCTTGGTTTGAGTTCGCAAAGTGAGGTTGCAATAAAGGAATATTTTCATTTTTCAAGATCACCTTTATCAGAATATTTCTTTTGGTTTCCTGCTCGCCGTGATGAGCAACGTCTTTACGTGTGAATAAACTTATCTTTGTTCGCCTCTTCCTTTTGAGAAAGGATCACGCTTTGGGTTGCAAAGTGTTTGCTAAGGCTAAGTTTGGCATCCGTTGGTGGTAGATGAGTAATCGTAGCGGTGATATTTTGCTACCAAGTTATTTGGAGGAGTAGTAGAATGTAGAATGGTTTTGATCTCATCTCTTGGGAAAAAATTAATTCACATGGAATGCTTGGTTTCAAGTAAGTCCAAAAGTGTTTCATTGAGTAGAACCTATGGTATAGTGAAACTTCATAACTTCATTCATGATTGAATGGTCGGTGATTATCGAAAGTATGGAAACCTTGATTACTTCTATAAAGCAACGCAATTGGATAATGATGCGAGATTAGGCGAGAAATTTCTAAGTATGCAATTGAGTGAGTATGTTAGAATTGGGGAAAATGTTGAGAGTCAATCCATTGATTTCCTATATGTTATAAATGAAATTTGTGGTAGAGATCTTGGAGGTTAAATTTGGGTTTGCATTGTTATGCTAGACCATTGGTTACACGATGATTGTGCGTAGAGGAAGTGGGATAATAGAGTTTCTGAGCAATGAATGGTCATTGATAGAACTCTTCCGATGTAGTACATGTCCGTGCGTGCTAAGGATCTTGAATTGTTGTTATTGGAAATTGAAGATAATGTGATTGCGTGGTGCCTACTATTGTGGTGTTTTGGATGCTTTCAATCAAATCGATTCTCAGATTACCTAGAGTATCCAGAGATTTCATAGAGTCTCTTCACAATGGTGTGGATGATTTAATTCAGGTTTGAGCATGATTTGAGGATATTTAACTAAAAGGTTTAAGCTCGTGTGGTTTGCGATGAATTCAAATTTCAAGGATTCGAGAGAAATTTTATTCCTAGAAGAAAGAAACTGTGGAAAGGAATGTTCATCGGATAATGAGGTGTTTTCTTGATTCTCGCTTGAGTTTGGTGTTGTTGACCTGTTTTTTCGCAATTTGAGTTGAGGTTATGTTGGCATGTAGATTCTTTCCAATTCGCATAAACCGCAAGTGTTTGGTTTGGCGTGCGATAATTTCTCCTTTGGTTGTATTGGTGTTCATTTGTAAACCGCCTATTTAGAAAATGGATTTGTTTTGAAATGAATCACAAATTTGGAATTTAATCTTTTGGTGGAGAATTAGCATTGAGCGGACGCGATGAGGACTCTCTATTTTCAATTGGATTCTCTTCGTTTTCGAAAGTTGCAGAAATTAGAAATTTGGTATTTCGTTTTAACCGTCTCGGGTACGCGCGCGAAGTACGCAACGTCGGGTGTGTTCTGGTGCTGAGTGGGCAGCTGAACCATTCAAGATTCGAGTTATAGTTTAAGACGTTGACCATTGAGTATGGTCTTACCTTCGATCCTCTTCTGATGAGGGTACCTAGAAAGTTCTGGTTGAGTGTTAGGTTAGGCATCGTTTTGGGTCTTTGGGTGGTGGTTTTCTCTAGTCCGAAATAGAGGCCGCTTGAGAGCTAGAGACCCTCGTGCGCGATAAGTATCCAGACCTGTTCGTTTATGGTACGTGTTTTTCGTTAATAAATTCCATTCGCAGAGTTTTCTTTCGAGTAAGATCTGTGTTTAGATTCGAGGTCGAACTCATAAGGGTAGAATGTAATACTCCTAATATAATTCGGTAAATAGAATGAAGTCGAGGGTAAAAGACAAATGCAAACTCTGAATTTCCGCCAATGGGGTTTTCTGCTTTCTTCGCCAACTGGGCCTTGGGTGCCACCCACGAGGCCCAAGAGGGGAGACCAGCCCAAGAGGGCCGGCCAAGGGAGGGGAGCACCCCAACCCTAGCCGCCTCCCCACTTCCCTCTCCTCCCCTTGTGGCCGCCACCTCCATTGCCCTCTCCCTACTCCTTGCTGCCCCTTGGTGCTCCTCGCTGCTGTGGTGTTGTCTCCGTGATCCCCGTGCTTCTCCCAAGATCCCTCCGACATCTCCTTCCCCCGCCGTCGTCACCGGCCATCCTTCGCGTCCTTGTGGCCGGCCCTTTGGAGAGGGAGGAGAGGAGAAGGGAGGAAGGCCTTAGGGAACCAGATCATCGTCGTTCTACGGGTCTTCAAGGGTAACGAAGGTGTTTTAGTGGTAGCTTGATTCGGTTTTATTGATTAATGGTGGATTAGATCTAAATCGCGTTCTGTCCTGGTGATTCCAG
This sequence comes from Hsuehochloa calcarea, assembly GCA_036346395.1. Classification (NCBI taxonomy): domain Eukaryota; kingdom Viridiplantae; phylum Streptophyta; class Magnoliopsida; order Poales; family Poaceae; genus Hsuehochloa; species Hsuehochloa calcarea. Next base: position 40,015,408 of record CM070597.1, read on the forward strand.
AACGCATCTGTCTTCTTGCGCGGCCAGTTTCGACCCTTTAGAGGCCGAATCTCGGGTTGACCTCTCTTAGAGATATGTTCCTGGTTTCATTAGCTTTCTTTTGGCACCTGGATCACGAATTTTCACCCAGTAGATTAAAAGTTATGACTGTTTTACTACGTGCTGGTCTGTCTGCCAGAATTGCTGGGTATAGTCGGTTGCACCTAGGTTTTGATCTAGTTAGAGTCAGAATCAGGTCGGCCACCCAACTAGGTTTATGAAGATAATTTCACCATGTTTCCAGGCTGATAAAAATCACTTTATTTGGATCAGTGGTTTAAAAGTTAGAGCCTTTTCTTTCGGGCTGTTCTGAATTCTGGGCAGACTGCAATTATAGTTTTTCATTGGATGATTAGACCTCTGTATTGGCCGAATTAGAGTTTACCATCAACTAGAGTTTTGTAGCCAGTTAAGTTAAGAAAATCTGGGCACTAGTTTCGTGTCGTTTCGAGTTTCAGATAATTAAATATGCTTTTTCTCGTACCGCTGCTCTTAAGGGCTAAAATCTGGCAGAATAGTTTATTTTCAATTTGGGTCTATGCGGTATATTGAATAGTCAGGGGTTATTGTAGAACATCGGTAGCAGTGTTATATCGTTGTTCTTATTTTGGGAACATGCTTGTGTAAGCGGTGAGACATCCCGTGTGGGAACACCTCCGTTGTCTGCTAACGAGTCACTACGCAAAAGGCAAGTACTGTATGCATAATGATATGTTGTTTACATGAATGTTTTGTGCCTTGTTCATGATGTTGATACACTGCAAGTACCTTGTATACTATGTTTGATGCAAAAAAAATGTGATGTGTGAGTGAATGATTATATTTGTTCGTACTTGTAGATGAATGCCATGTGTTTCTTTTCAATTATGAGTACTATTCAATATTGCCATGGGATCACATCATGACATGCATAAATTACATTGGTAAGACCCATCAATTCCAAAGATGGGCACTTGAAAATCCCATCAATTCCGTAATGGGTACATGAGTCCACCATTCCAATGTGGGCCATGTTACGTGAGTCCACCATTCCAATGTGGGCCACGTTGACTGGTCAGATGAAACGCTCTTCATACGATTAATTTAAGTGAACACCGACGGTGTTTCACTCGCTATACCCAGATATGCCTTTGCAATATGTCCAATTCCTTCAATGCATCATTCCACTTCATCCATTCATAAATTCGTTTCAAAGAAATGTTCAAATGATGATTGTGATATATTGTTCATGGAATGTTTGATTGTTACATACAATTATTTGTCGAGTCTTTGGCTCATTCTTGCTTTGTTGTTTTATTTAGGTAAATGACAAGGAAGAATGATCTTGTGGAGGGTAGTTCATCACGATGCACTCACTACCATAAACCAAACATTTTGAGGACTTTTCTTGTCGTTAATTATGACTTGTGATGAATTGTAATAAGCCGCTTGGTCATAACTACCTTATCTCTCGTAATTGTTTATTTCTATTCCATTGATTAAACCTGATGATGAATTCTTGTTTCCGTATAATCTTTATACTTGATTAACTTGGTCATGTGTTTTGATGTTATTCTTCTAAAGAGTAGTGGTTGTAGGTGACATCTTGACTTCCTTATAGTCAGGGTGTTACAATTAGAGTTTTTACGCCTTTTGTTTCCTATTCATCTTCCAAAAGGAAAAATTACCTCCGACCACCTGTGACTTCTTCATCCAAAAGAATCCGTCATGTCGGATCTCATCACCAACTAGTCGGTTTCTGATTTGAATGAGAAAAAGCTTGAAAGTCTAGAGAAGATTGGATTGCTACCCAATAGGAATATGATTTCTTGGAGACCAGCTATCGGGGAGCATTCTCTGAGCGGTGAAGATGGAGAAATTCTCGCATACATCGAATAAGGTTTTAGCCTCCCAGTTCACTCCTTCTTATCCCAAGTTTTCGAGTATTATGGAGTGGAGCTGGTTAATCTGACCCCTAATGCTATCGCCAACCTTAGTATCTTCGTGTACCTCTGTGAAACGTACTTGAGGATTCCCGCAACCATGGATCATTTCAATTACTACTACATAGTGGCGAATACGAAGAAAACGACTGGTACACCCGGAGAGTGCACGTTGTGTCTCTACGACGGAAAAGCTGATGAGTACATTCCCATGTACTCAAAATCTTCGTGGTCGTCATGGAAGAAACGTTGGTTTTATGTGAAGATCGTGCAGCAAGACTGCCTTTACTACAACGGTAAAAAGGCGGTCGAGAATCCGTGTAACAGCCCAAAATTTTAAATTTCAGTTGAAAATAAAGTTTAATTATTTTTGTGGAACTTTCTGAAATTTTAAAAGTTTTTCCCTAACTATTTTAAAACTAAAATAATTTATTTACAAAATCTATTATCAAGAATAAGTTGAAAATATTTTATTTAAATCCAAAATGCCTTAGAGAATTTCTTTGAATTTTATCACAATTTTAGGAATTTATTTGTTATTTTCTAAAGCTTTTATGAATTACTGGAATTATTTTAATTAGAAAATCATTAATCGCCCGAACAATACCTGGGCCGAATTCCCCCAGCCCATCACCGTTCCTCACGGCCGCTCGGCTCGTTCCGCCGCGCAGTATAAGCCGTCTGATTTAAATCGAACGGCCAAGCACCATCAGCTCTGTTCCTTTCTTGCTATCACTAACAGGTGTGGCCCGCACTACAATGTCGTCGTCGTCTCCGTGACCCCTTCTTCCTTCCGCGTCCGGTGCCTTCTTCCGCCATTAACACTCGAGCGGAGATTTTCAATTCCACGATTCCCTCCACCTCTCCTCGCGTAATCATGCGCATTCAAGTCGCCGGTTACTCCCGCGCCTGCTCAGCGCTTTTTCCACTATTGCTCGCATTTACGTCGGACGTTCGCCGTCGCCGTCGTGACCTCCGCGCACGATCTCCGCCTCCTGATATCCCCTCGCCCTAAAAAAGGTAGCCCCGGGTGCGCATCCGTCAACTCCACCTAGTGCCCTAGTTCTCCTCGCTCCAGTCTCTCTCTAGCGCTCGCAATTCGAGTTTTTCCGGTGATCCCCGAAACTCGGTTCTTCGCCGACTCCGTCGCCGACAATCACGCTCCGGCCGCCCCGACCGCACCCTCGGCATCGTAGCACCGTCGCCTACCTCGTGCACACACCCTCCTCGCCGGAGAAATGCCGGAGCTCCATTTCCGCCGTCGACCCAAAACCGCCGTCGCCAAACCTCGTCGTCGATGACCATTCCGCCTCGCCCTTCCGCCACAAGGTAGCGCACCAGGTTCCTCGTCATTTCCTCGTTCTTTCGCGCCCACTCCCGTGCCTCGTCGTGGTGCGTAGCCTCGTCGAGGCCATCACTGGAGCACCGCTGCTCCTCGGGCCGACGTGGCTCGACCACGTCAATGCCACCTCGACATTTTTGCTTGCGTGGCGGCCGTCGTCGCCGCGTGGTTGCTCGCGCGCCTAATACGCCAAAGACACCCATCCCGTTCATTGTTCCGTGAGTCGAGTCCACTGTGGACTTTGACCGTTTCGTGGACCCAGTCTATGACTGTGGGGCCCACATGTCAGTGACACATAGCTTTTTCTTTAGAAAAATAAATTGGTCGAAATTCAGAAATTCCGTACGGTGACATCAGCAATGCGCAATAACTCGAATTTCCTCTAGAAAAATAATTCAAGAAAATTAATAAAATCTAATTTTAGTATTTTCTTTAGTTTCAAACTTCCAGGATCTCGTATTTCTTCATACGAACTCCGATTTAGGTGAATCAACTTTCTAAATTTATATAAATTTAAGATCTATCTAACTAAACTAAAATTATTTCTTTTGGAGATAATTTGGATATTCAATTGAATTTATCTGTATATTATTTGAATTTGGTTTATTTTTGCTTATAGATTTTGACGACTCCAGAGAGCTCGATCCATCTGAATAGTTAGATTATCAGGACTTCGAGCCAGGCAAATTGCACCATTGATCATATTGACCCCCAGTAATTTAATGTTATTTACTTCTGTTTTTAAATTACTATTGCATGCATAATTTTATCCAGTTATTTTAAATTCATGTTTTAACTTTATAGTTAATCCAATTCCTTTGTATAGCCAAACTAATGTTGAATCACCAATCCCTTGTCACCTTAGTCAAACAAATATTTGAAAATAAAGATATGCTTAGACATTACTTAGATCACAAATATTTGATCTTGGAGAATTTTAGCCAAAATAGCAGAATTGATTAAAAGCCTATGACATTATTTTGCCATGGTGGACTTTTGCAAATGTCTTTAAAAAATAAAAATAAAAAATGGGTTTGGACTTGGGCGGAATGGACAACTGGTGGGTGCAGGTTTATGCACGGGCTCGATCCGGGTAGGATTGAGGCCCAAGGGTTATTTTGGAAAGTTGTTTAAGTCAGTTAAGGACCGGTCTTTGAGCCGCATTTTGTAAAACTCCATCGTACTACCACATGTTCTATATGGGGAGAACTAGGCTTATTAACTTGTCATACCTCACTGTCTTATGTGCCATTTTGTTGAGTGGGTGTTGGTTAGACAGTATTCCCTCCTGGCGCAAGAGGGGGCTTCCGGCAGGTGGTTAACCCAATGGAAGTGAAACCTTAGCAGGCTTATTAGCAGTGAGGTAGAACATTTGAAATGCCTTGTGATAATTGCCTAGTCACACGCCTAAGGAAGCGTGCATTGACCGACATAACGGGCAAATTATCTCTTGTGGGTAAAGTTATACCACCTCTACAGAGTGTAACACTATTTGAATAGCTGTGTCCACGGTCATAGACATGCTGAGCAAAGCCACTCGAAGTTAAACTTTGTTTTTTGTTTATAAAATGATTTTTGTAAAATAATTTTTCGTTGGCAAATCCTTGTGGTAAAATTGGGTGGTTAGCCATGTTATAGGAGGATATCCATCACCATGTATCATATAGAGGATATCCACTATAAAACTGTCAATTTAAAAAAAATCTAATTTTTGGATATAGATTAAAAATTGCCCTAAAACTTAGTATGACTATTTAAAACTGAAAATGCTGCTTTACGCAAATAAACCCTATCAGCCTCACTTGTTTACTTATGCATACATCATATTTATTTATTGGGTGGAACTTGCGAGCACGATAGTTGTGCTCACTCTTTCTGAATAATATTTATTCAGGAGAAGACTTCTATCTAGACGGTGAGGATCCAGACGTTTTGGACTACGCCTCCAGACGATTGCCTGTGGCGCATCGTGTGGTCTACTACTTATTTATTTTCTGTTGTGTTATTTTAATTGGCCTTAGGCCCTATTTTGTAATAAATTCTGTTTCATATTAAATAAATGTGTGATATGATTGTGATGACACTTTTGTTGGACTGTGTACACTAGAAATCCTGGACTAGTGTGGAAAACACAGAGAATTTGGGATCCTTCGTTCCCGGGTTCGACAATCCGTGATGGCGCTCCTCCTCAAAGAATGAGGAAAAAGTAGGGAGATGGGTTGAAGTCATCCATCTCCTTAATGTCAGGGGTTAACCTCTTGGCATATGGTGAGGGACTTTTCCATGAGCCGGATTAGTCCCTTCAAGGCCAGAGTTCATGCGATGCTCTGGTATATCAGTCGTGATGATGCGACCAAAGACTCCAGGGAAGGTAAATTCCAAAGAACTCCAACTAGTTTGCTTTGCTAGTTGATTACTTTCATAATCCTCAAATCGGTCATTTATTATTACAACTTTATCTCCTGATGAAATCAGAAGCCGGATCAAGATGATCTGCGCCGGAGAGCCTAGTGAAAAGGCTGGCTTCCCCCTGATCTTAGCGGTCATTACCGCATAAGAGAGGGCTGAGAGACACAAGGTAAAAATATCAACTACTTTTCATATTTCCAATATTTTTCGATCGGTTTTACCTAAAATCATCTTTGATATGTAGTTGGTCGGGTTGCGGATCAACAAGACCATTCCTACGATCACTCAAGATAGTGGTCTCGTAGAGGTAGGTAATCGAAAAATATTTATTATCATATGAAGCATGTTCATCGCCTGACTAACTTTGTTTGTTGATCTAGGTAGTAGTCGTTGAGTCCCATGTAGTCGTTCAAGACTTGCCAATTGCTGTTGAAGCAACTGTTTTAGAGACCAACGAGTCTACACCCTCCGATCCAACGATCAGGAACTTTATTCTTGACCAACTGGTCGAGAATATTACTTCTGATCTACTGTTGGAGAATGTAAAGGGTATAACCAACACTACCAGTTTAGAACTGGTGAAATCGGTTGAAAGGAAGAGGAAAGCGAGCACTACTGATTTTAAACCAACGCGCTTCAAGGTCAAGATAAAAAATCGACCGGGTATGTACAAATGAAGTAGTCATATGAGTGCATACCTTAAATGCCGTTGGTGATCTTGAACTCCTGAATTTTTTCTCTTCATTTTGTGTAGATCTTCTGGTGCTCCAGTCATTTTCGACCAGAATATACCAGAAGATCAAGTGGTCGAAGAAGTCCTCGATCAGAACTTCCCTCAGGTTAGAGTTCCTGGGGGAGAAAGTGGTCGAGGAAGCCCCCGAGCAGGCATCAGGACCAGAACTTGTTCCAGATCCTATGGTGATTATAACTCCATCGGCGGAGGTAGAAATCCCTAAAGATCCTCAACAAGTTCCGACTCTGGTAAGTAATCCTTCCCAAACTAACAAGTTCCCTTTTCCCCCTCGATTTATCAAGGATAAGGAGCTTGAAGCGTTTGGGGGCAAATATCAGACCGTCAAGCCAAGACAAGTCCTGATGATATTTTCGCTGAATATAATAATGTGGCAATTCGGGTAAGTATCCACAAACATCTCCCTAGTTTCTCTTAAAATTTATAGGAAACTTAAATAAGAATGCTATCTATGTAGCATATGGTCGAGAACTTTGTTGTGGCCAGAGGACTAACCCAGCGAATAAAGACTCTAGAGCAAAAACACTCCGAATTAGAAAGTAAAAACTTTCCACTCAACTTGTTTTCTTCTTCGTGACTCTGTTCTTCTTCTATTAATTATTCTCCCTTATCATATTTGATAGATTTGGAGAAAATAAAAGAAGAAGTCATGGCTAAAGAAGCCAAAATAACAAAGCTTGAAGAAGAATGCCAAGCAAAAGACCGGTCGATCGCATTTATGACGACCAGGCACAAAGAAGTTTTGGAAACTTGTGAAAAGAAGATTGAAGGTAACTAGTCGTAAACTTGACTTAGTATTTTGTCTCTTCTAATCATTCTTTCTTAACATTTGTTTTGCTTACGTAGTACAAAATCAAGCGCTTACTAGAGCAAAAAAGGCACTAGAATTTGAGCAAGACAAGGAAGCAGGTCTTGTGTGTAATCTTGATCAAAATATTACTTCACTTAATAATCTTGATCAAAAGATTACTTCCTGACGATTTCGTGTTTCCAAGGACTTGACCAAGGGGATATCCGGTAGGTACGACCACTTTGTGGGCCTGAAAGTATTGCCTTAGTTTCCTTGAAGCCATAAGGAGACCATAGAGTAGCTTTTGTATCTGTGGGTATCTTTCCTTTGGTACTGCAGAGAGCTCCCTCCGGTAGAGTTGGACAGCCCCGTACTGGCTCGGTAGGGCTGGTGGCGACGACCTTTCCCCTTCTTGTGCACAGGGCCTCCAGATTAGCCCTTCTTCTCGCTATGACCACGAGGCTGATCTCCTCCAAAGGCCTTGCGGATCTCATCGATGTAAACTCGCGCATCTCGATCCTCAAGCCCGCTCCACCATGGTACAAAAATCTGTGATCGGGAAAGCACCTAACAGGTGGCGGATCGAAGGTCTGAGCCCCTAACGAAACTGCCTGGCCTTCTTCGCATCATCCCGCGCCACATGCGAAATAAAGCAGACTATCTGGTTGAAGCCAACCTCATACTTTGCCACAGATAGCTTGTCTTGCGAGTACTTGCTCAGGTCGACTTTCATCTTGTCCAGAAAGGTCTCGGTAGAACCTTCTCTCAAATCACGAACAAACTCCTCCCACGATAGCTTCTCCATGAGCGCTTGTACGAGCGATGCACTCCTTCCACCAGATCCGAGCCTCTCCTTCGTGGTTGCGCCAAGCGCACACGACGGAGGCAATCATCTCAAATCCTCCATCTTGTCCTCCACGGCGACGCCTACCACGGCCGAAGCAGGGGCCGCACCACTAAAACTGTCCAGCCTCAGACCTACCCACTCACGGAGCGAGAGGCCGCTAATCGCTTCTCGCCGCGAACCTCCAAGATCGAACAGCACGAACACCAGGGGTCTGCTGCCCTTGCCTCAACGCACTCAGCTCTTGCTGCATGGCCCTCACAGTGGCCAACAGCTCCTCCTGACTCCCACCCGCTGACTGAGTAACCTCGGCCTCCCCGACCGTTGGCTGCACCACTGGCGTAGCTGCACGGCCACGACTTCTACGCGTCGACGGCATCCTGCAGCCACCACCATCCACGCTCAAGCAAGAACAAAACATCAAGCCAAAAAAAAGCACAAGCAAATAAGCAATGAATTCAACAGGGTATATGCAAGATATGTAAACCCTTCCCCAACCTACATGTGCAAGTGTGTCAATTTAATTGTTTAATTACCACGGACCTAAAGCCCGCTCTGATACCAACTGTAACACCCCAAGACCCACATTACCCTGGGATGCTACTGAACTACTCTACCACTAGCCAATTTGCAAGACAAATTAATCTGGCAACATTTAATTAAAATGATAATATAAGCGGAAGCATAAACTACTAGAAAATAACCGAATAAGGAGAACAATGAAATATTCAAAAATCAACTTAACATAATAACCAAAGGAACGGTTCTAAATTAAACATTGAAGCAACCTTCCATAAGACAGCTAAGCAAACCTAGAATTCTTATGACTTTATTTCAAAGATTAAGACAAAATCCATGTGCATCATTGTGGTGTCGCTCTACCCTTCGCAATGCATGCTCAAAGTCCACCTGTGGGAGGGGAAAACAAGGGTGAGATATAAATCTCAAGAAGCAAACAGCTTTAACAAGTTATTTCAACTACGAACAAATAAACATCATCAATAGTTTCATGCATACACAACCACCAATCGCTTCCACAATTAATAAGCCACCACAAACTACCATAAATCAAACCTCATCGCTTTTTTTTAAATGACATATGAATGCGCCATTTAAATATCCCTTATATGCGTATGAATGCTTCATGCTATGCTCCATATCACTCTTGCCAGGCGGGAATTGCAATGTATCAGATTACAAGAATATACGACACTTCCGGCGGCGAAGAGGTGCATCGACACGACAATAAACAATGTTGTACTGCAGACGCGCCGCGGCTAAGTCGCGACATCCACATATGCAAATGACATGATATGACATGAATGATATGATATTCTATTAATCACATTAATTCATCCAACAGGAGCATTAACATACTCTCAACATATCCACATCCACCACATATTATTTTCATGTTCGCATTATAACCTTAAGCAAGAATTACACAAGTCTACTATCATATTAACAACATACAATAAATAAATTCTTGCTATCAACTCCCCAATTAACAATATCTTGCAATCATGGCATAATGTATCAAATTACGATAATAATGTAAAATGCAAGTAGAAGGAATAATAAGTTAAACGATAGCAACCACCGCTACGATCACTTGTCTCGAACCGACGAATCGAAGCAAAAACAATCAAGAACACTCAAGGTCGAGACCACCTGTCCAAAAGGCATCTCTCAGCACCAAGCCACAGCAAACAAGCACAACAAAAATAATTGTAAGCGTCGCTAAACCCCGAACCCGTACAAACCCTCTCCGCCAAAGAAACAAAGAAGAACCCTTCTGCAGCAGTGTTGCTTCACAATTTCGTATCTTTTAAACTAATGGACCAAATACAGCAAGTAATACATTTCTGAAATCATGACTTAAAAACCTACGATTTTTGTGTAGAACTCCTATTTTTCTTTGGATCATAACTAGTTGTAATTTAGTGCCCTAAACAGAGAAAACTTTTTGATCTGGCAGACTGGACAGCGACACTAAATCGCGTCCCCACGACAGCACAGAGGTCCAAAAATTCTGAAACAAATACAGCAGATGCATCTGGCAATCCTATACAACTTTCCTTTTGGGAAGACCCGCAGGAAAAATTGTTTTCTAGATCAAAACCACAGAAACAGCCGCACTACGCGAATCGATCTACTAACAAACAGCAGGTAAACCTTAATCGGGCAATTAATCTAAACTCTCCCATCAAAATCCGTCCCAAGAACCCTAATTACTCCTAAGATCAGAGGGTTTGGGATGAGAGAAAATTACCTAGCTGAAGAAATTCCCCAATTCCTCCTCCTCTTCTTCTTCTCCTTCCCCTTCTTCTTCTTTGTCTTCTCCTTCTTCTCCTTCTCCAAGGGCAGCAATGGGAAGCTCCTTGGCAGCAGCAGGGGAACGGGAGGCACCCAAGAGGAGGTGGAGGGAGGGTGGCGGCTGTAGGGAGGGAGGGGAAAGGGCTAGGGTTAAAGGAGGGGTGCGGCTTGGGGTGGGTGGGGCACCCCTGGGCCCTTGGCCCAAGGGTGGTTAGCCCACCTCCACGGCAAATTTCAACGAATTTAAATATAATTTATATTTTATTTTATTTTTTTTTCTATTGCTCTTCAATTAATATTTTTTCCCTTCCCGCGATTTACCGATAAACCGGCGACTCCGCGATTGTTTTTTTAAAAGACTTACGCCGAAGCGACAAACAGGGTATTACAGAAATGCCTTTATCGAGTGGTACCTCTTTTATTTGGTAGGATGGCTTTGGTGTTATCTTTGGTCTAGAGTGCTTGACCTGCATTACAGATGAGTCAGTTTTTCTGGTCGGGAGTTCATCGACCAGTTCAAAAGACTTCCGATCGCATGCATAAGCCATTTTTCGATCTCCTCGAACCATGATGACTCCTTTTGGCCTTGGCATCTTTAGACTCTGATAACTGTAATGCGTTGCTATCTGGAACTTTGCTAGAGTCGGACGACCAAGGATTCCATTATATGCGGTTTTGAAATCGACCACATCAAATGATACCTTCTCTGTTCGAAAGTTGTCAGGCCTTCTGAACAAAACCGGTAAGGACACCTACCCTATCGGTTTTGCGGTAGAACCAGGGACTATTCCGTGGAAAGCATACTTCACTGGTTTTACCTTACATTTGGGAACTTGCATTTCCTCTAATGCTTCCGTAAATAAAATATTTAAAGAACTACCTCCATCTATTAAGACGCGATGGGGCAGTCTTCTTTACTGAAGGAGATTACTATTTTCGGCCACCTTGATGGATTAATGGCAATTGGGGACTCTGCAAGGTTGACCTCTCGCTCTACGGCTTTCAGGTGACGTCATGAATCATACGAGGAGGATCCTCCAAAAATCATGTCGACCGTATGTTGAGGCTCCTGGTATTCCATCTCGTCGTCGCCATCTTTGTCCTTCTTGGAACTTGCTTCCCCTAGTTCTTGTATCGAGGGGAGTGGGGCTTTACCTGCATATTAATCCTCCAGTTTCTTTTGCCAGACTCGACGGGTGCGCAAGTCATGCCCGGCCTGCTGGTGAAGTGGACACCACTTCTTGTTCTTTTTATATCCATCGGTCGGAACTTTTGCTTTGCCTCGATCGGTGTAATCTTTCTTACCCTTGATAAACTTGTCAGGAACCGCAAGGGTTTCTTTATCATTGGGCTTGCGGTGTTTTTTTCTTCTTGAGAGCCTTCTTGTGTTTCTTTTCTGACTTTTCTAAGGCAGGTCGAGGGGTTTTGATCCGTATTTCTGATCGCATTGACCTCATGCTTCCAGCGGTGATCTTCCAAGGAGCTTCCATCAGAATCTGGAGAGCCCCCCAGTGCCTCTACCAGAAGTTTCCACGATGGAGACTGGTCGAAAATTAGCACCTCCTGAGGCCTTTGGGGTGGACTCAACCTGATTCGGTGAATCACCGATCGTATGCTGAGTCTTATCATCCTTACTTGGCCTATAGCCAGTCGGGGTTTCATCGACACCGTTACCAGATGTCGGTTGTCTCCTGAAATTTTCGTAGTCTTGGTGAATACCGCGACCATAATCGTATCGAGAGTATACTGATTCTCGGATGGCTCGGAATGACATGTCCATTTGGAAGCACCACTTATTGTGGTGGTGCATCTTCATCCATCCGTTCGGTTTCGCTGATGTCTGCGACATGCGAATCTGCGGAGGAGGAGTATAATGACATCTCGTTCTCATCCATGGCGTGGATGCATCCCTCCATGTCGAGGTTGGAGTAGTCGTCCAAGTCGAACCAGTTCTCCTCGTCCCAACTCCCTGCCATAGTCGCATGAGCGATTATGAGGAACGGGTGAGGATTTGATGAGCGAAGAATTTCTTCAGGAAATTTGCCACTTCCTCCCCACGGACGACCCCAGCTATCGACGACCAAATCGTCGATCTTATGTGTGGATATCGTGGGGATATGTGCATGATCTTAGGATGATGAGTCAATTGGCAATGGCATTGTTGGTTTGCAAAATCTTGTGGTTTCGGGTTTGCTTCAGTTCTGTCAGACCACAGGCGGTCTGACCGGTGACATTGGCGGTTAGACCGCCCGTGGAGCGGTCCGACCGGCAGTGCTTGACAGTCCGACCGGCTATGGTTCAAATTGGATTTTGAAGCTGAGCCAAAAATAGGATGTTTAGGCAAGTGAGGGGAGTCTCCTGGATGTGGTCACATAATTTTTGGAGCTCCCAGTCGAAAGTTCTATTCATTTGAAAATTCCAGAAGGTTTCGGATTTTCGAGATGAAAATTTGGCTAAGTCCTTTCGGGCGGTCCGACCGCCGTTATGGAATCAGTCCGACCGGCCTGAAATCGGTCCGACCGGCCGTATGGGGCGGTCAGACCGCCAATCACTTGTAGTGTAGCCTTTTTGGCATTGTTGTGTTTTGGAATGTGTTTAATGTATGAATTTCAATGCTTTATTGTTGCATATTGCATTGTTGAACTAACGTGGGTCAAGTTGTGAAGAACTTGTTCCCGGAGACGATTTCCTTGTCTGTTGTTGTGCAGGTGGCTTGCAGGTCAACGACGTCAACGGTGAGGTGGATCGGGACTACGTTTGGAGAGCTGAGGTCCAGAACGATCATAGATGCCGGGTGAGGTCGTGTGACTCAGGCATGGTGCGGAATGGGCAAGATGGATCGAACGGACAGTTCGTTGCAGCTGGTTGGATCAGGCGGTGCGGAAGTCGGTGCAAGTCCCTTGGAGGTTCCTTTGGGATTCGGACGGGAGAGACTTGCCGACGTGATGAGAGCCGCTGATCAACCTACACGTGGTGAAGCAGGCGCTTGCTTCAACAGATGTGTGTGTGTGTGTATCCCATTTGTGTGTGGGTCTTAATAGGAGCCCATGAGTGAAACCCTAGGCCTCTCCTATAAATAGAAAGGGGGGAGATGGAAAAACCCCCCGAGCACTTAAGCCCTCATTTGCAAAATCCATTTCTAGGGTTAGGGTTAGGAGAGAAGAGGAGGGGAGAGGAGATTTGAGTGTGCTATTGGTTTGAGCTCTTGTCCTCCTTGAGGGAGTGGCTTTGTAAGCAACTTGTTGAATCAATCAATCTATTGATGTTTGCTTAAGGGTGAAGTCTCTTTTGTGTTCCTCTCTCTTTTGTTGATTTTGGTGCTTCCTTGATCCAAGTGTTTATGCTTGGTCTCTTGACCGATTTTATCTTGCTTTGATGTGTGGGAATACTCTTAGAATCATCTAGATCATCAATCCCTCACAAGCAAGTCTTGGATCAAGATTTTCATATTTCTAGGTTTTGGAACACTTCTTTGGTAAAACCTTAAGAGATTGATTCTTTGAAGTGGATCTGGATGATCGTTGCTAGAAATAGGTCTTAGATATCCTTAGGGAGGTGTGCTCTAAATTTGGTCAAGTTTCATTGGTTGAATCAAAAGTTGGACCAATTTTCGTTTTGGATTTGAGCATTGTGCATAGCCTCTGTACTAAATCGGTCCGACCGATGAAACGGCGATCGATCACCGCCTTCTGACCGCCTGCTAACGGCCGGTCGAACCGATTCTCAATGCATCGGACCGCCTTTGGCACGGTCGGATCGCAAAGTGTCCAGATCACCCCAAAGGAGATCAATTCTCCATATTTGTGTATTGTGGTTAAATGGGGTAATTGAATTCAGCACAAGGCTTCCTCTGTACGTTTATTGATCTTCTTAGCTTTCATAGCTAGAGGAGAAAAGTACGTGTTGAATTTGATTAAGGCGAAAAATTGAGAAAGCGCCTATTCACCCCCCCTCTAGTCGCCTTTACGGTCCTACATTATGAAAATATATAAACATAGAGGAAAATGATGTGTATCTCCTGGAAGAGAATGGAGTCACTCTTTATTACTATGAACTGGCTATTTACAAGGAATGCCTACGATCAGGCAAAGGACTAATCCTAGTTACACTGAGTATGATGTTGGCTATGCTACTGAAATAGATCAAAAGTATGAATCTAATGTCAATAGCCTCTTGTCTTTCTCCGCTGTCTCCCCATTTCGCCTCTCATCTTTCTCCCTCTTTGATCCTTCTATGCTCTATCTTTAAATAGCTTCTGAAGAGGTGGCAGTTGTTTCTGGAGAAGACTTCTGTGCGAAGCGTTGCGTCTGGTTGGAGGGAGGTGGCAGTTGATTAAACTATCAATTGTTGTGTGGTTAAATGTCAATGAGACATTCAACCATTTGTCAGTGTCTTAGGATTATGTAACGTCGCGTGGTATGGAGTATACAACACGTGTTCCATTCATCACACGGTAAAGGATATACCTGAATTTGGATCCAGATATCAGTTCATAGCTTTACGAGTAGTTAACTAGTCGGGGATTAGGTACGGGACCTTATCCGACCAGGGTATTTATTATGTAACCTCTGGAATTCTTACGACCAGTGAGCTCGTTAGCCTTAGGGGTTACGACCACGAATACGTATGGTCTTTTCTTATGTATTAAAGTAATACACAGAGGTTTTAATCCTCATCACTTAGTTTTAACAAATATTTGACACGATTACAGAGGCGATTACGAAGGTCATTTGTATAACTTCAATTTTCAGAGATTTTTCAAATTACGCTTTTAATCGACGGCTCTCAAATATTAGCGAAATGGATAATTCAGTTAACTATTGTTAATCGGCAAGTTAACAATTAACCACGGGTTAACCGAATCATCGCAAACTCATAACACAAATATTAGACAATAAATATTTTAGCTAACTTTTGACAATTGAACAATTAGCAATTGACAGTGATTAGCAAAATATTTGCAAGTTCAAAACACAATTTCTCTATTGATTTCCAGCTCTCCAATGCACTCTCAGACCGCCCTATAGTCCATCGCATGAGGGGCCACTAGTCATACCTGAGAGAGAGCAAGCAAGAACAATCAGAGAGGAGGCGATAGGGCCGCGCCGAGGGGCGGCAAGGTGGTGAAATGGGACGCTGGGGAGGAGAGGGGGACGAGGGAGGTGGCAGGGGTGCCGGAGCGGTACTGGAGAGGTGGCGGCGGCGACCATAGTGCACGGGCACAGAGCCAATGGTGGCGACGGCGACCGGAGGGAGGAGAGGGGAGGGGAGGCAATCAAGGGCACCGAGGCGGCGCGGGAGGCTCACCGAGCCGACGGCAGCGGCGGGAGCGCAGAGACGGCCGGCGCTCGGTAGTCGAGCGAGGTCGGGAGGCGACGGGGCGGCGAGCTCACGGCCAGCAGTGGAGCTCGTCCCAACAAGTAGGGGAGCCTGCGGCAGGCGGAGCTGCAGCGCGCCGAATCGGCTGGAGGAGCGCCGAGGGGGAAAAGATGGCGAGTGACCGAGCAACAGAGGGGAGAGTGAGGAAGGAAGGCAAGTGAAGACCGGGAAGCCTCTGCTTATAGCCGGGAGAGAGGGGAGAGCGGGAGGTGGCGGGAGCCAGCGGAGGGGAGGAGACCGTGAAGAGCGACACGGCGCGGCGCGGGAGGCGACGGGAGCACACAAGTGGAGCAGCGGCGGCGCGGGAGTCGGGTCTGGGGAGGAGACTGGGCACACGGGAGCGATGGAACCGGAGAGAAGAGAGGGGGTCCGGGAGGAGAAGAAGAGAGACAGGAGGAATTGGCGGCGCGGTCGGTGTGGGGGAGAGAAAAGAGAGAGAAGGGGGAGAACAGGCCGGCTGGGGAAGCGGAAAGAGAAAAGAGAGAGGAGGCGCTGGGAGAAATCGGGCCGGGGAAGAGAATGCGGGGGATGGTCTGGGAAAGTGGGCTGGGGGAGAGAAATCTGGCCAGGGAAATGGGCCGGGCCCAGAGAAAGAAAAAAAGAATAGGGTTGAGCCCAAGAAGAAAAGAATGGGTCTAAAATTTGAAAATAGAGAAATTCAAATTAAAATTTGAATCTTAAAAATGAAGGAAGGTTTGAAACACAAACCCGAGCTTGGAGGGAGGCTAGGAATTTTTTTTTGAAAATGAAGCCAAAATTGAAAACACGCGAAAATCGAAAATCGAAACAGGTATTAACTATCATCCGAAAACAGGACGTTACACAAAAGTAGCGGAAAAACAGTGGAAGCAAAAAGGGGTAGAGCACATCTCACCACAGTAAGCGATCGGGAAACCTGCAAAGGCCTGATATTAACTAAAGACTTGGATAATATTGGATGCTTGCAAGCACCGACTAGGCCAGCTAGACTGAGGCGAGATTTGGACTAAAAGAACTAAACTACTCTTCATTATCTCCTTGGGCTCCAACTTCTGGATCCTCATAGTAGGCATATGCGTGCTCACCAGCAATCATGATTTTGTAATAGATCGATGTCAAACGACTCAGCTCCTTCTGCCACATCAGGAACAAGAATATTTGCATGTTTTAGGGTATGTTTGTTTGGTGGAGAATTTTGCCATAGTTAGTTTCACTTCTGAACTTTAAGCTTATATGACTTGCCCAGTAAATGAAAATATCGAGGTACATATTGAACTTCAACAATTAGACTCTTAATCCAGAATTGGTATGAGCCTAAGTTTATTCAAAGATGTAGCATTTTGAAAGCGTAAGTTCAAACTAATTAAAACTGAACACCAACAAGGGACTGAAGTGAAAGCTGCCAAAAGTACAAGTGTTACCCTTAACACACGTACCTGTTTGAGTTAACTATTTTAATTCAATGCCCGGCTGTAGCATCCTCAAATTTCAAAGAAATTTCAAAATCAAAATTTGCAAACATTTCAAAATCTTCAACCTTACCTCGATTGGGCTCGCTCGCCTGTGGTTTGCTCCGCCCGCCTGTCCTACGCCCCCGCTTCCTCCACTCCCCGACTAGGCGCCTCCATTGCCTTCTCTCTCCCGTGCACGCACACCGATGCCAGCCACTGGCTCCCCTCTGCCACCACCTGCTCCCGTCCCCTCAACTGACCGACCGCGACTTCGGCGCCCCGCCAGTCCGTGGCCGCCCATGCCGAACTCACTGCTCCCGCCGGCCACCTCCGCGTCGCGGCCGCCCATGTCGCCGCCTCGGGACCACGCCAGCGCCGAGCTCCCTCCAACGGCTCTTCACCTCCGCTGGCTATAGATAGCCGGGCCGTCTCCCCTTCTTCCCCCTCCACCCCTTCACCTCCTCCCATCGCCTTCATCGCCGACGCCGCCCTCGTTGTTGCCGCCGATGCTTCGCCTCCCGAGCCGGCCGCCGCCTCCTCCCTTCTCCTCCTCTGCCGACGCCGCCTCCTTCGTCTCGACGCCGCCGCCGCCTCGCCTCCTCCTCCCGCATTCGGTTGCCACCGCCTCCCCGCTCCGCCCCGCCTCCAAGCCGCCACTCTCTCTCCTCCTCCTCGCTCCCACCGCGTGCGCCTCCTTCCCCTCCTCCTCTCCCCGCCTCTCCCTCTCCCTCTCCTCCCCTCTCGTTCTCGCAAGGCGGAGAACGCGAGGCGCCGCGCGCTCAGCGCAACGCTCGCTTTAACGCCGCGCCACACCGATAGGTGGGCCCCGCCATGAGCCTGTGTGGTGGCGTGTGGGCCTGCGTCATCGCTCAGACCGGTGAACGCGCACCGCAAGACAAGTGTGTGACCTCCGTCCACGCAATGCTGCCGTGGATCATGCACTCGTCGCATGGACCGGCCCATGCGCGCATGCCGCGCGCATGGACCGGCCCATGCGCCTCGTGCCGTGGACCGCGCACAGTACATGTGACACGTGTCAACTCCCCGTTAATTCGGTTTTTCGATTTACTTTTTAATTAAAAATTCAATTGGAAAGCTTCAAAAAATCATATCTTTTCCATTATAACTCCAAAAATTATGAAACTTGTTTCTAAAATTTTCTAAATTCAAAATCTTGATAATGGCACTGGTCTTGTTCAATTTGGAGTTCATTTATTAGAAGTTTGGTATTTATTTGCTCTCTCTGCTGTTGTGCCTTTTTTCGGTACTTTCGTCCAATTAGGGTTCGAAGACACAGGAGACCTCTACTTCGACCAAGCTCAAGAGTACCAAGACCCCACTGCCTTTAACCAAGGCGAGTCAATACTTTGATCATTTTGAGCCTATATTTTATACAAATTATGTTTATTTAAAATATCAAAGTTGCATGCTTTAATTCCGTAATCAAATGTATGTTAAAGCTTGAGGTAGTTAAATACTCATTTGATGATTAATTAAGTATTATCCATCCTTTGATAAATTGAATCCCTCATTCCATGTCACCGTAGTAATTATGTGGTAAATACTATCATAGGTTGTACTTAAGCGACATGCTAGACTTGCTTAAGTACTGGGACAATAAATGTCATGTTTACCATCTTTTAATCATGAAAGTGGTTTTGGGCAGTCATTGAATGTAAATAACTGGCGTGTTGTGTTAATTGGTTCTCCTCCCTAAAACTCTAAACAACTTACTAGTACCACATCTGGGTGGATGGAAAGAGTGGTGGGTGCGGATGTAGCACTAGAATGGGTGGAATGGGGTATGAACCGTCCAGATGGATTAAGAACTTAATCTTGTCATGACCTCCTGTGTAAAACAAGTACAACCGCAAGTCTGCAAAGTGCAACTTGGCTTAGTAAAGTTACTAAACCCTGAATGTCATCCCACAACTGGTGTTTGGAAGCGTGCAAGCGGCTGGATGTGTTCAGGCTTGAAAGAGACACCGAGGTAGGGTGAAATTGCCAGCTGCGCTAGTCGTTATGGTGAACATCCTGCACAACTTATGGGATTGACCAATAGGGGTGAGATGACAAAAGGGGCGAGGTAGTTTGAAACATTACTGTGACGATCGCTTAACTACATGACTAAGGAATCATATGGGGTAACGAGTATGATTATCTCTTGTGGGTACAGTGTACAACCTCTGCAGAGTCTAAACTGTTTAAACAACCGCGCCTACGGTCAAAGGCAGACACGGGAACTTAACTTGAGCTAGTTCTATTTCAAAAACCTTTGTGTGTGGATTACAACCAGGACGGCTCATCTAGCCTGAGGTTGGATTTTTTCTGAGCCGTCGAGCTCAGTCATGTGAAGGAGCGGAGGTAGCTCCAACAAAATGATGCATGTATAGAGTTCCGATGGAGGGAACCTCTACTATTATTTAATATTGCACTTACTCTTTTTTAATAAAATATTACTCTTTTTTAATAAAATACAATTTATTTAAAATTCTAAGTCATAGGAATTTGTAATTATGATAGTTGAAAATGTTACTTTAGCAAATAAAAGAACATGAGTTATCCTTGTTAAGCTTTGCATGTATACTATTGCATACTGTGTGTTGGCTCGTGAGCACGGTGATTATGCTCACTCTCGCTCCCCCCAAACCCTCCAGATGATATGGATCAAGGAGACTACGCGTACTACGAGGATCTCGAAGTCGATGGCCAAAGGAACCCTGAAGAATAGTTTAGATTCTATAGTCTAAGTCTCGCCCCAGTCTAGTAGACTCGTCGGTACTTACGTACAACCGATATTACCCAATTCTTTGGATAATATCAGTCGTACACATGTTACCCCAGTCGCTTGCCTGTGGTGAGATGAGCTCTACTCCTCTTTTGTTTCCGCTGTAGCTACGTGCTTTTATGTAATGTAATCAATTTGGCCTGGTGACCCTTATGTAAAACTCGACCCGATGTGGTCTATGTCACTCTGATGTCTATTTTTATTTGAATGTCTTAATTCACGCCATGTATGAAATGATTCAGCAATGAACCTGTGAGTGCTACCTACTGATCCAGGGAGTAGTACAGTATTTTCACAGAGGATTCGGGATTAGAAAATCCGGATCCGACACCGGCCCTTCGAATTGACCTATGTAGCATGTCATTATGTTATTGGCGATGATAAATTTTGACGGGGAAACTACAGCATCAAATCAAGCATACCTATAGTTCTTGTTGCAGCTGTGCACTGCCTCTTTTTCTCTCACTAAAATTGTCTTAACTTTTATCCTTGAAAAAGAGAAATTGTTCAGACCTGACCTATCATTACTTTGCACCACGCTTTACATTGTGAGGGAACCCTTGAAGTAGATAAAGAGCCATTTAGGTCTTCTAAAAATTATTTATGTTTGACAGACATCTCTATTTGTTTATTCTAGAGGGGTTGAAGCAAGCGAGGTGCAGGCAAGTAGAAACAGGATGAAAAAGCTTTGAATGATCTCCGCAAAATATCATGTGAGAACGAAGCTTTGAATGATCTCTGCAACATATCTGTAGGATTAACATCGTCGCTTGGTTTCGCTTAGCCCCCATAGAGAACAAGGTTGAATGTGCTTTAATTTAACTAGAAGGTCTGATCTTATTATTATTATTATTATTATTATTAAATGTTAATAGTTAAACTGAATGGCGATTAGTATGTATTATCACTAGTGGCTTTATCCTTACCTTGTGGCTACATTTGGATTGTTCTGCTCATGCGGAGTGTCTATTAACCGTTTCATGCGTATTTTGTTTTTTATGTTATGTTTCTATACCGTCCTGCTCGCCTTGATTTAGGTTTACATGCATCATCTCAACAAGTTTTTTTTTCCTTGGATGAAGCCTAAAGCTAAACGGGTGCCCTTTACATATGGATTGTTTTATCCGATTTAAGTTTGGGTAGTTTATAGTTAAACATCGTGTTTGATGGTTATATTTTATTTGCAAAGTTGTATTCCTAAAGCAATTTTAGAGGATTTTGAACTGTTTGCTGCAAAATTCCTTAGCGTTCCCATGAAATTCGTGTGATCCAAATCAGGACTTAGGAACATACAGTTTGCTGAGATTGCTTAGCGAAGAGTTGCTTGCGTTAAGTTTGTAGCCCGATTCTGTCATTTCTACTTTTAGCTCCGGATACTTACTTTGTTAAGTTTGAACTGTTCTGTGTATGGCATAGAGAATACTTGAGTAGATTTCAGGAAACCTAAGCACTATGTCACTTTTAACACAAAATTACTTTTTTAGAGAACTTTCACTGCACTATATGTGCTTGCATTTCCATCTACCCTACCTCTCCTCAATTCGATTCTAATTCGACATGAGCTAAGGTTGAATGCACCAGCCAGCATCCCTTTCCCCATACATTCTCTCCATATCATACCTGTCAATGTCCTTCCGGCCGCAATGGATAACGTTCTACGAGTAAAATGGAATCAGATACATAACTTCTCCCATAGTTCCTCAATAGAAAAAACGAATGGAACTTTTCAGAGTCACAAAAAAACCCAGCAACACTGGCACTTGAATTTCTGTTGCACCAATAATCGATGAGCCCAAGTTCTGTCCGAAACTAATGTGTTTCAGCTTCACCATGATTCTTAGAGCCAGCACTAGCAATTGAACCTGAGCGATCCTGTCGCCGCCTACTCTAACCAAGGAATCTGCAGCCATAAGTCCAGCCAAATACATCCTATGTTGAATAATTATAGTGCCTTCTTTGATAATTTACCAAAGAAAATCTGAGATGGTCTTAACCGACAACTCAATACACAGTACTCGTACGAGAAGCCTTCTCGTTGTTGTGATCGAAACTGCCCTGCCAGTCGATGCTATTGTCGACAATCAGTTGACCAGCACAGCACGTGATCGAAGATGGTAAAATTGATCTGATCGGAGAAGTTGTGTTCACTTAGTCGAAAAGATTAGACTAACAGATTTCGTCCACCCTACGGCTCGGGAGATTCACACACTGCAAAGAACAAAATCAAATCGAACACGATGGACGAGAACAAGTCGAAGACCTCTCGGAACAGGAACTAGTCGAAGACTGATCAACACGAGTCGGTCAAGATGTAAGAACAGATCGAAGATGATGAACTGGAACAAGTCGAACACAATACCCTGAAGCACAAACCGCCAGCGATGACTGAAATTCTTTGGAAATGATCTGACATATTATTTCTCAATCATGTTCTGTGTCTACAAAGTGCTCTCGCAGCATCCCTCAGACTCTAGCAAGAAAGCACCGAAGAGCTCTCTCTTCTGAAAACTGCTACCACCAAAAGCCCCAAAAAGCCTCCTACGAGCACACGTTACTCTTAACCTCTTTAGCATTTATATGCTAAGGCCCTAAACCATGTCCTTATCAATATGGACACATAATCCTATCTCTTCCGTGAAACAAGGGAGCCGAAACCTATCAAATCACAATAATATCTCTAAACCTTCCAGTTATGAAACGTCTTCCATAACTATTCATGTGTCGAAGCCTCCAGGATGGCACCTCCTGTAGCTTCGACTACAAATCATGCATTCAACTTTGATCTCCATGTGCCCCGGCGTGAGCACGGCCACATCGTGACATCCACGACTACCTGAACCTTGGATTTCCCCCTCCAAGTTCTGGTCTTCCTCGTCATCGACCATGGCCGCCTCCACGCTCAACTTGTACATGCAAAGATCAAAAAAATATTTTTCTAGCACAAGTTCTCCAACTTGACCAATATCAGTTCACACGCATATCACACTCTTATTTATCAATAAACACGAATCAGATCATCTACGACCTTAAATTCCAGCTTTCAAAAAATAATTCGACATCGCTCTGTAAAACCGGTCTTATCGCTGTGTAAACTCCGGTTATACCGCTGGCAAAACAGACACGAGTACTAAAAGAAAACAAGTATTGAA
Source organism: Hsuehochloa calcarea (assembly GCA_036346395.1). Classification (NCBI taxonomy): domain Eukaryota; kingdom Viridiplantae; phylum Streptophyta; class Magnoliopsida; order Poales; family Poaceae; genus Hsuehochloa; species Hsuehochloa calcarea. Next base: position 40,038,567 of record CM070597.1, read on the forward strand.
ACATTCAAAGCCTACGACACTTACCGTAAGTGTACAAATATATACCACAGGCCTACAACCACTTACCAGAAGCGTTCGACCACTTACCAGAGGCCTACGACCACTTAGCACGAAGCCCACGACTACCGACCAAGAAGCCCACGACTATCGATCACAAAGCCTACGACTACCGACCACGAAGCCTACGACTACAGTCCATCGACCATCGACCAGGCACTGTATCTTCGACCATCGACCAGGCACTGTAGTTTCGACCATCAACCACACGCTATACCTTCGACCATCCAACTCAGACTGCCCTTTGTACTCGATACACCAACCGACTTACGACTGAGTACGTTACTCGGAGCTCTACCACTCGGTACTCGGAGCTACAGTACTCATAGATATAGTACTCGGTACTCGAAGCTATAGTACTCGCAGCTATAATACTCTGAATCCAGTTGAAAAGTATCATCGAATATCACCGATTATACCACCCGATGTAAGGCATGATTCGATCACTCGCACTGAAAATCCAACAACCGAAACTTTCACAGCCGCAAATGCCAATACAACCCAAACGTTAATTATTCATCATCACAAAGTCTACAACCAGTCCATATGGTCTTTACGACCAGTCCACCTGGTCTAACAATCTCCCCCTTGATGATTACATTGACAATACTTCAAAAGCTTGAGTTGAATTTTGAAAGAAAAGAAACAAAAAAGTTTCAAAGCTACAAAGCAAGGAATTTTGATGAAACACAAAGTGAATCATAAACATAGCAAGAGTTGCAAAAGCAAGAATACAAACACAAAGAATGTAAACACAAGCGCTTGTCATAAAGCTCTCTGCAGAAAACCTCCCCTCAACACAAGCAGATTGATTTCTCCAACTCCCCAATGTAATCATCAACAACTTCAAAGAAGAAGAAAATATCAAGAAAGGAGCAACTAGAATAAAAATCAAAAGGTTTTGTAGATTAACCAAGTCACTGAGTATTGATTTAAAAGATTGACCAAGCCATCTTTTTTAGTAGAGCTATCTAGATCATATCAAGTCATATACCATATAGCAATATCAAAACAAGCCTTTTAGAATGATTAAGCAATTCAAATTACTGACAGGCATATCAACAGTGACAAACCGAATATAAATAGCACAATGAGATATCACAAAGAGAAGTTAAAACCTAAAAAGTGAGGCAAACTTTAAATCTAGAAGAGCTGGCAGTCTTATGTAACAGCATATTATTCCAACTCGTTTTAAGCATGTGACATGCTTGGAGCATACTTCTTTTCAAAGGTGGCATGCTTGTAGCATACTTCTTTTCAATTTTGGCATGCTTGAAGCATACTTCTTGCCATTGGAGCACATTTGATGCTTTTTTTTTTCTTTTTGTATACATATATATGTATGGCATGTTTAAAGCATAGATCTTTTCAATTTTATTTTTCTTATTTTTTTATAACATACCAAATTGAGTGAACATAAAAGGATTGCGATAAGAGACATATAAGCCTCGAAATCAAGATTTAAAATAAGACTCACAAACAAACTAATCCTTATCGATGAACATCGCAAAGTAATAATTATAATCAATTTAGTCACAGTATTCCGTCATATAAGTTTTAGTTCAAATGTGGCAAAGTAATTATAACCAGACATAACCAAAGCTACACAACACATGAGTAAGTATGATAAAGAGAGCTCTACACCTCAATTGATTTCAATGGCTTGGACTTGATGAATTGATTAACAAGTATAATAAATAAAGCTTCTGACAATTTAGACGACAAGCTCCCCCTCAAAATAATCACATAGGATGCAACACACCCAACTCACTTTGCAAAAAAGCAAACCGTGCAGAATCAAGTGTTTTGTGAGAATATCAGTAACTTGAGAATATGTATCAATAAAATGCAAAATAGCATCTCCCTTTTCCACATAGTCTCTAAGAAAATAATATTGAATATCAAAGTGTTTGGTTCGCGAATGTTGCACATGATTTTTAGCAATACAAATAGCAGTAGTGTTATCACCAAAAAGTGGTATACTATCGAATTCTAAGCTAAACTCCTTAAGAGTAGCTGTCATCCAAAGCAATTGTGAGCAACAAGAAGCGGCAGCTATATATTCACCTCAGAGTAGAAAGAGTAATGCACAACCTGTTTCATAGAAGCCCATGAAACAAGAGATGTACCTAAAAAGTAACATGTGTTAGAAATACTCTTCCTGGCTGGGGCTGGTTGATGGGATGGGGCAGCAGAAGACTAGGGGAGGAGCACTGGCCTGGCTGGGCCGAAAAGGGGAAGGGGGAGGATGGGCCGGGGAAAAGGGGAGAGGAGGTGGTTGGCCGGCCTAAGAGGGAGAGAAAATTGGCTAGTCCCGAAGAGAGAAGTTTCAAATTGGAGGTAGAAGCTAGAGATTTTTGAAAATACAACTTAGGTTGAAATAAGTTTTTGAAGACCAGGGGAGGAGCACTGGCTTGGCTGGGCCGGAAGGGTAAGGGGAGGATGGGCCGGGGAAAAAGGGAGAGGAGGTGGTTGGCCGGCCCAAGAGGGAGAGAAAATGGGCTAGTCCCAAAGAGAGAGGTTTTTAATTGGAGGTAGAAGCTAGAGATTTTTAAAAATACAATTTATGTTGAAATAAGTTTTTGAAACCAACTAACAAAAGCAAAATACTAATTACAATTCGAAAATAGACTGTTACACCTATGCTACGATGGTATTCGTGGGTCCAGTTGATTGGAATCTCGTGGCCGTTAATACAACATTTTTTGTTACATCAATGGGGGTTCCAACTTTCAATCAAGCTTATTTCATATATTTGGAGTTCATGGGATCTGAACGACGCTCAGTCTGTTTTGTAGCTCAACCTCAAGTTAATTATGTCCGAGACATTAGTTGCCATCGAGGGGATGATCCAGGCCTCTGGCTAGTAGCCAGAGGTTTGAAAATCTTAACAGTGTTAAAGCTTATAATTTTTTTTAAAAAAAATCATTAAACATTGAATTCAACCCAAGAACAGCCGACTAGTCTTGAGGCTTAGGCCGTGGCTGACTCTACCCTGGTTGCCATCGTCTAAGTTCTGTTTTTTTATGGGCAAAAGGTTAAGAAAAAGATACCTAAAAGCATGCCGAACTCAAAGGAACTAGTCCCTAACAACTGTTTATGTATTTTAATCTATCATCACATTAACTAATTAGAAAAGATCCATCTTCTCCAACGAGAACTAGTGGAAATTGCCTTTATGCTATTCATAGTGTGTTTTATACACTTCTGTTCTAGCATAAATGACTTTTCGATTAGGGAAATTTGCATAGATCCGTTGAATCATGCTTGCGTGCTTTGACAGAAGAGGGTTGGATAAATCCTATAGCAATTGAGGAAACTGATAGGCCGAAATTCAAGCGAACTGCTGTCAGTCGTCTACATATCTGTGTCTCTTTAATTTGTGGACAAGCATAGTTATGACCGAATTGCTCTGCAAGGAAACGATACTGTTGAGTAACCATCGCTGGTGAGTTCAGTCCGAGCGATTACCTCGTAGACAATATACAGAATCGTAAGAACGAATGAAGAACACATACCACAATAGTATATTGAACACAGAGATATAAGAGGACTTCAAGCTTTACTTTATTGCTTCGGAATAATCAGGATTACAATGAGAGAAGGAGACCCTCTATTTATAGACTACGGGATAAGGAGTTCCACTGGACCAAGACTCTCCGGGTCCTGAGCCCGTACTGGGCCAGGACTCTTCGGAGTTCTGGATCCGATTTCTTAACAGATACGATAGCCTCTTAATTTCTAGTTGTACGGGCCCAGAACTCTCCAGAGTAGAGAGTTCTGGGCCGGTTTCTGAGAGTTCGGGCCGGTTTCTTAACAGATACGACAGCCTCTTAATTTCTAGCAAAACGGAAAAGGGGACAGTTTTACCTTACAGTAACTGCAAAATGAAAGCGATCTAATCTGACGCAAGAACAGTGTGACAAAGACAGGTGTTTGCACTTGTCTTACAGTCTCCCAGAATCCGGCCATTTGTTCAACCTCTCAACACTTGTCGATACAAATCTTATTTTCTCCGGTTCCCGTTGCAGGTTCTTGGGGTCTGTGACAACCAGAACCAGTTCCCCAAATTTGCTAGACCTGAAGGGCCAGTACGATCCCAACTACACATCCAGTACTCCAAAGTTTGCCAGGAAAATTATGGTGCAGTAGATGGATTCTGGGTTTTCATGGTTACATAGCAGTAATAGAAGCATGATGCGTGCATTCCTTGATGGGAAGAAAGGGAGGGAGAGAGAGCTGCCTAGGTTCAGTTAACATTTCCCAGCATAATTTTGCCGATGCATGGACGGCGTGTACACCATTGGCGGCATTCGGTACAACTACTATCGCATTTTCGGTATAACTACAGTGATATTTATGGACTTCTGATTGGATCCAGGTTGCCGGCTTGCCCTTTTCCGCCTCTATAAATGGCACCCCACGTTCTCCCGGTCTCTCCACAGCAATCTCAAAACGCAAACTCAAAAGCAGCACACTCTCCTCCTCTGCTCCGTTCCCACCACACACACCACACAAGAAAGAGAAGTGTTCGCTATGGCTCAGGGAAGGGGCAGTGCGACGACGCAGGGGCTCGCACTCGGCTTGCTCGCCCTGTGCCTTCTCCTCGGCGCGGACGTCGCCGGCGCTGCCGCCTACAACGTCGACTGGTCGTTCGGCGCGGACAACTGGTCCAAGGGCAAGAACTTCCGCGCCGGAGACGTCCTCGGTGAGTGACCAAGGCATCCTCCGATACAGTCGACTATGTTACTGAAGTACCTCGTTTCATCTGAAGACATACCAATTGTTTGGAACCTTTATGCCGTGTTTACGCAGTGTTCAGCTACAACCCGTCCGTGCACAACGTGGTGGCGGTGGACGCCGGCGGCTACTACGGCTGCCGGGGCTCAGGCAAGACGTATAGCTCAGGGAACGACCGCGTCACGCTCGGCGCCGGCACGAACTACTTCATCTGCAGCCTCTCCAGCCACTGCGGAGCAGGGATGAAGATGGTCGTCACGGCCGACTGACTGAAGCTAGCCACACCAGCAGAGCTAGCTGCTGCTATACGAGTCCATACTGAAACATCAATAAATGGTATCGATCGTTCGATCGCGCAGTACATGTAGCCGTGCAATATGTGTATGTGCCTATGTACGTACGTGATAGTGTACGCTCCGTGTGTTCGATACGTATGTGACACGACACAGCTATACAAGTGAATGTGTTATGTATGGAAAGTGTGGTAGGTAAGGCATGGTGTGTGTATGTCTGTATGATTACCGGTAGGGGTGTCAACTGATCGAATACGAATCGAAAAGTGTTCTTTTCATATTCATATTTATATTTTCTAAACAAATATGAATTCAAATATTTTCAATCTGAATCGAATGTTGTAATGATTACGAATACGAATTGAATACCTATTCAATTCGGTCAGATTCGGATATCCTTGTAACTTACATAATTGCAAGATATTTATAATATTTCATCCCTGTACATAGCAAACATAATCGTTCTAGTTTATCTATTTCACCTACAAATATGAATTCATATTAAACTAAAAATACTCATTCAACTAACTAGTCATACTGCAATTAAATATGTATATTATTTTATCGAATTTGAATACGAATAATACAGATAAAATAACATTTCGGATTGCAAAAATCCATATCATATTCGTATATATTTTTTTATGCGAATACAAATATGAATATAGGAGAAATCGTTAATCGAATGAAAAAAAAAAATCTAAACCATATTCGCTACCAATTGAATTCTGATATCGGATAAAACAATTAAACAATTCGGATTCGATTACTGGCATGGTAGTAAAGCACCTCACCTTTGTTCGTTTGTTCTCAGCAGTACGCAAATGGCGCCTTTATTTACACTACTACACAGAAGCTCATCACAGACGGTTCTAAACCATCATCACAGACATTTTTTGAACCGTCTGAATTTTTGTATCTGTGATGACCGTCTGTGATAGCGACTATCACAGACGGTTCGTGAATAGAACCGTCTGTGATAGTTTTTTCTATGGCAAAAAAAACAAAAACGAATTTTCACTTCATCTGGAGCCTCCCGAGCCTCGCGAATGAATCTGATATTGATTTTCGGATTGAACTTTTCGCTAACTTTCCCACAATAGCCATAGCATCACAGTAGCATCAACTCAATCCATTCACAGAGCATTAACACATCACAGTAGTAATCCACATCACAGAGCAAAAGGGGGAGTAGAGAGAGTGAGGTCGTGGGAGGCTGGGGTGACGAGGTCATGGGAGGCCGAGACGATGAGGCCGGGGCGAGGTGGAGGAGGCCGCGGGCGACGAACTCAGGGGAGGATGGGGTGACGAAGTAGAGGAGGTCGGGGGCGACGAGGTCGTGGGAGGCCGGCGACGACGAGGCTGGGGCGAGGTGGAGGAGGCCGCGGGCGACGAGCTCGGGGGAGGTCGGAGAGCAAGGTCAGGGCGAGACGGAGATGGCAGAGGAGAAATGATAGAGGAGGAGATGGAGATGGAGATGGCAAAGGAGGAGATGAAGGACTCTGTTAATATAGAGAGATTTTCGGCAGCCAGCGCATTAAGTGTAAATTTTCGTTTTCCAGCCCAAGTAACACGAACCGTCTGTGATAAGCGTCTCATCACAAACGGTTCTTAATACGAACCGTCTGTGATGGTATACTCATCACAGACGATTTTTGTATAAAACCGTCTGTGATTTTAGGGTTTTACCATGGCAGCCAATACTCTGTCATGGTAGGGTTTGGGCAGCCAATGCTTTGCCGTGGTAGGGTTTGGGCAGCCAATCCTCTGCCGCAGGAGCTAATCCATTGCCGCGGTACACAATTCTCTGCCGCGGCACACAATTGATGGGCAAAGCATTGGCTGCCCAAACCCTACCACGGCAGAGTATTGGCTGCCCAAACACTACCACGAACCGTCTGTGATTATTTTATTACAGACGGTACGGTTTCAAAGAACCGTCTGTGATAAAACGTTTTTTATAGTCTATTTTGTAGTAGTGTTATTTATTTTTATGCTGCCATGGAACGATCAGATATTGAACCCGGTCTTGCTTTTTGTTGATTGATGATTTGCTTGTTCTGGGTCTTATACAGTTTAATGGGAACCTTTTACATACTCATTTTTTGGCTTAGCTGAAGATTGTTAATTATTACTCTTGCCTTCAACTATGGATTTGCTGTGCCTAAAAAAAACTCTGATTTTGCTACTAGCCTACAGGAGTTCAGGTCAGACTCACAGGATGCAGATTTTGAATGCAATAAAAATAAGAGTAATGCGATTAACTGTGTAACATTTTGTTGAAGCGTGTGAGTAGTTTGCTGTGATGGTTGTATACATTTCACTGTACAGCAGAACACAGTGGTCGGCCAAATCACTTTCTTTTCAAGAGAAGGGAACAAAACCCGTGTGTCTCGCGTTTCCGTTCCATCACAAACCATACTTCATCCGTTTTTTTTATTTAAGCATATAAATTCCCGGAATTCCGGATCTAAGCATGCAAAACCCATTTTTCTATACAGGGCATGTGCAATGCGAGATATTTGTATATGAGTGTTTAAAGAGGGAGTATAGTCAGGTCATTGAGCACTTATATAAAAGTCAATCCCTCCGATGCAAACATCACATTCCCTCTGATGCAAACATCACTTTTGTAGGTGCTTATTTGGTTATATTGTCTATTAATTATATATAGTTATATATATAAGCATCTCTTCAATACCGGCGCTTAATCAAACATCGATATTACAAAATAAACATCTTATATATCCTATGTGACAAAAAAAATTAATTTTTCTTTACTAATTATCTCTCTAAGCATATGCATTTTAAGGGCATATACAATGCAGGTGCTTAGCAAAGAATAATTTACTTTTCTTACCATGCAGGACATATAAAGTGTTTATTTTCTAATATCAATGTTTTATTAGACACTGATGCTTAAGAGGTGTTTATATATATAATTAATAGATAATACAATTATCTAAGCACATATAAAAAATATGCTTATATTGAAGAAAATAACTTTTACATAGATGTTTAATGATATGGTTATATTCTATTTCTCTAAACACTAGTGTACAAAGATATAGATATGCGCTGTGCTACATTTTTTAGCGTCAAATTCTTTGACAACTATAACACCCCGTTTTCGGACGACAAATAGTGTCGATTATTTAATTTTCATTTTCGTTGATTTTTGTTTCGTCACGAAAACTCCGGAAACTCCGAGCCTCCTCTAAGCTCGGGTTTGTGTTTCAAACCTCCGTTCAGTTTCCGAATCCAAAAATTCAAGTTGAATTCACATGTTTCGGATTTTAGACCCCTCTCAAAATCTTGCCCCCTATTTTGGGCCACCCCTTTAAATTCGGCCCACTCATTTTTTTTCTCCCCTCCCTTTTTCTTTCCCCTCTCCCGATCTGGCCCGGTCCAACTCCCTTTTTTCGGCCCAGCCCGCGACCGTTCTTTTCCGGCTTTCGGCCCGCGGCTTGCTTCTCACGTCTCTCTACCTCATCACCTCAGCCGCGTCGCCCGTCCCTCTCCCCTTATCCTCTCACCCGCATCGCCTCCCCCTTCTCTCCTCTCTCGCCTCGGCCGAACCGTCTTCTCTTCCCGTCGCCGCTTCGTCTCCCTGCTCCCCTCTCGCTCCCGGCCCTTCGTCTCCCTCGGATGCGCCGCCTCCGCCGACCCCTCCTTCTCCCCTCTCCTCTCCGCCGCCCGGCCCGGCCTCCGCCTTCTCCTCTGGCTAGGCCCGGCCCATCTTCCCCAAGAGATGCCCCCACCTCTACGGCGTCGCCCCCACCTCCCATGCCACGCCGCCCCCACCGCACGTCGTCTCCACCGACGTCATCGCCCCCACACCGAGTCGCCTCCACCACCTGCCGCCTACCTCCGTGACGACAGCCCCGTCCTCACGGCACGTCTCCGCATGTCCAAGCGTGAAGCCCCGACCAAGCCGTCACGCCCCGGCCCATCGCCACTCGTCGCGCTCGCCTCGTCATCCTCGCCAACTACTGTTGTAGGCACCGACTCCGTCGCCATACCGTGCCCACGCCGTCGCCCATGCCGCCGACTCCATCCTCCTCGGCTATAGATAGCCCCAGCGCCTCTCTGCCTCCTTGCCCCGCTCCTTACCTCCTTCCCCCTGGTAAGTCTCTCCAATATCACCTCGATTCTTCCTTCTCCCTCCCGGCCGAAGGCCCCCTCTTTGCAACCGGCCGCCCTCGTCGTCGCCTCGGTCCGAGTACCAGCACTAGGAGCCCTGCGGCGATGTCCCCAACTCACGGCTGTAGCCCCTCGCCTCCCCGGGACCGCCTTCACCAAGCTCCTCCCCGTGCCGCCCTCAGCTCCGTCGACGGCCATCTCCGACGCCCCTCTGCCTCCACCAACACTCGGTGAGCCTCCCCTCCTCCTCCCGGTGCCCCTGCCATCATCCCCCTCTCTCCTCCAGCCTCCACTCACCGCTAGCAACCGTCGCCCGCCCTCAGCGCCTGCTCCCGGTCGGACCGGCTGCCTCGCCCGGTCAAACCGGCCCGCACACCCCTCCTTCCCCTTCTCCCCGTGCTCTCCCTTCCTCTCAGTGCGTCCCTCTACCTTGGCCGAGCCTTCCCCTTACTGCCGCCTTCTCCGATTTGCTCCCCGAGGATCCAAAATAGACAAAGAATGATGATGTTTGAGTGTTGGCAACCAGTATTTCCATCCTTGTTGAGCTTGAGTTCGATTGTTGATTGTAGTGCTGAGCGGTTGTTTATGAATGTTGTCGGCTAGTGTTAAGGTGTGCCGGAACTTTATTCTTCAGGCCGGTTGATTGTGCTGATTGTAGCTCTCCCAGATCAGTATTATTGTCTGTGGTTAGTGATCTTCAGTATTTAGTAAGCAGTGGAGTTATTGACAGTGAAATGATTTGGTTGTGATCATTTCTTCTTCAGTACCTTGAATGACTTAGCAGTGATCAACATCCGTAGAGGCATCAATATTTGATTGTGAATTGCTGTTGTTTGTCGACTGTGTTTCCTGTTCAATGTATTGTTAAAAGAGCAGCGATCATCAGTAGATTGTATATCATTATCGTTGGCAGCATGTGTGTTTTGTATTCGAAATATGTGTGTAAACTGGCAATGGAATCATTTGTGGAATACTATGCCATTCAACAAACTAAATTGATTGATTTGGCAATTGAGAATTGATGCAATAAGGATAGTAGAATGTTTTGCTAGTAGTAAATTGTTTATTGATTACTTGTCTGTGATTACTGATCATCAGTATAAGTGTTTTGGTAGTAAATTGAATTGTTGATTTTGTTCCTAATTATTAGGGTTAGCTTTGATCTTTAGTAGTAGTATTGTCTATTGGTTTTGTTAATCAATTGTTAGCTGTTGGCTAGTGTTTCGTCAGTAGGTCAATGATTGTTAGAAGTAATGGTATTTGGTGAAAGCTGTAAGTATTGATTTGATTGCTTTATCAATCAGTATGGTTTGGCAATGATTGATAATCTGGCAATTGTATAGTTGGTAGTAGGTTGTAGTAGTAGGTTGAGTAGCTAGCAATTGAATCGTTGAGTATTATCTGGCAGTTGAGTTTGGTATTGAATTGCTATTGGATTGTGTATCAATCGGGTATTCTAGATTGGTATAGAACCGGTAGTTAAGTTGCTTTGTCGCCTGTCGAAGGATAGTCTTGCAGTCTTCCAAATCCGCAGTATAGCATTCATGCTGTAGGACCGCAAAGGCGACTAGGGGGGTGAATAGGCGCTTTCTCAAATTTCTCGCCTTAATCAAATTCAACACGAACTTTACTCCTTTAGCTATGAAAGTTAAGAAGATCGAGGCGCACGGAGGAAGCCTTGTCTTTGATTCGATAACCCCCTCAACCACAAGACACAAATGTGGAGAATTGATCTCACTGGGTCGGTCTGGGCACTGGCGGTCTGACCGGCTACCAAAAGGCGGTCCGACCGATTTAAATCAGTTCGACCGGCCTTTAAAGGGCGGTCTGACCGCCGTATAAAAATCGGTCCGACCGATTTAGTCCAGTACTGAAAAAACAATGCCCAAATCCAAAACAAAATTTGGTCCAACTTTTGATTCAACCAATGAAACTTGACCAAATTTGGAGCACACCTCTCTAAGGATATTAGAGACCTATTTCTAGCGACGATCCTTCAGATCTCTTCACAGAATCGATCTCTGACGATTTTACCAAAGAAGTGCACAAACCCTAGAAATATGAAAATCTTGATTCAAGACTTGCTTGTGGGGGTTGATGATCTAGATGACTCTAGGAGTATTCTCACACATCAAAGTAAGATAAAATAGGTCAAGAGACCAAGCATAAACACTTGAATCAAGGAAGCACCAAATTCATCAAAAGAGAGAAGAACACAAAGGAGACAAACGATCTCTCAAGCAAGCATCACAAGATTGATTTATCCCACAAGATGCTTACAAAGCCACTCCCTCAAGGAGGACAAGAGCTCACCAAGGAGCACACACAATCTCTCCCTCTCCTCTCCTCTCCTCTCCAAACCCTAACCCTAACAAGCAGTTTTCTCTCAATAACACGAAGCCAATCATCAGCTTCTACTGGTGAGACATGTCCAGAAAAAGTTGGTGGACGGGTCCTCATAAACTCCGCCAACTTGGATGATCCATTATGACCATGAGCAACTGGGGTTCCATTGTGATGCTGATTGTTGTTGCTCTGGTTATTCATAGCTTGCATCTGATTCATCATGGTGTACATCAGCTGGGTCTGAGCTGTCATGAATGCCCCAAAATTCTGCAGATCGACTGAAGGTGCTTGTGGTGGAACCGCTTCTCCGGGTCTGTTCTCGTCCTTCCGATACCGAGTATCGGAACCACTTGCGCAGACTTGACGAGTCCGAACCATCCGTGAATCTCCGTGGTTAGATAAGGTAGCAAGCACGAGATAAGTTGTAGAACTAAGCGGGAGGTAAACCCAACAACATATTTTAAGAAAGCTCAATGAAACTCTTATATTGATTAAGATAATAGTATGGCTCGCAACAAATGCCTAAGGCCTTTGCGGCTCATACTTGCACACAAAAATAAGGACGAACTTAAGCACACCAAACTACCGCCTAAATGGCGACTCGAGACTTAATACTGGCTAAGCCTGAAACAACTCGAATAGACTACTCGATCAAATAGCCTCCATGACCTTGACGGTGCTCCCGCCGTCAGAGACTCGAAAGTGAGTGGCATCCTCGCAAACCGATCCCGATGTCCCGGATGGTGCAATAGGAGCAGTGTCCTGGTGCAGTCTTCTTTGGTGCTTCAGCTCTGCGCCTCTGCTTGCTCTTTACCGTTCAAATTGGTCCATCGCCTTCTTCAGGTCTTCCTCTTCGTCTCTTCGTGATCGTGTCGTCCATAAAGAGTTTCTTCTAATATGGCGATCCTTTCTTCACTCTCTGAAGAGTCTCATAGGTACACTCCATTTCTGCGCGGCTAACTCCAACGATTCTTCCCGAAAGCAATGCGAATCGGCGAGATGCACAACGGTGGCGTTGTCTTCTCTCCGTGAGACGGAAAACGTGCAAAGCAAGATCCACGCCGGAAGTGCGGGATGATAACGAAAAACGTGTCACGGCTCTCGAGTAGATGTTGCGATCCTCGGGATAGCAAGGCGTGAAGACTCTGGATTGCTTCAATCCAAATACTCCTTCGAGCCGAGATGTTCGGTGGTTTGCTCGCCTTGGTGTTCTCGCTCGCGTAGACGGTCAAATGGCGATCACTCCACGATCTCTACTGCTCACAATCCAAGCACCGCCACGGTACAAAGGACGATCGAACCCTCCAAGCACTTGTAGCAACTTCCAAAGCTCGGCGGCAAGTCCTCCCTTGCGCCTCCATAACTCAAGACGAGGCATCTGTCAAGATGGACAAGGATATGAAAACAACTTCAAAACAGCGGGGAAAGAAAGAATTTCAGCAATAGTTGAGTCAAGAGAGACATGAGATGAGTTAAGGAGTTCAATTAATCTTGCAAGTTAATTTTGCTTTAGAAAATAGTTTGGACTCACTAAGAATGGTCAATCTAACTAGGGTCAAGACCTACAGTCAGTATGGCTCTGATACCACCTCTGTCGGGACCCAAATATGCAAATCTGGACCCTCTGTGTATTCTGCACTAGTCCAGGATCACGCTAGTGCACACAGTGTCAACATTGATGAAATATCACATCCATACAACGAATATAAAAATAAACGAGTACTTTGAATAACAAATAACCATTGGGACCTTATGGTCGAGTTTTACATTTATTAAGCCATGCAAGGCTGACAATAAGAGAATAAACTGCAGCGGAAACGAAATAAACTCCGGTGGCTCCCATCAATTTACCACAGGCAACTGACTGGGATCAAGACCCTAACGTTCAACCTTCGTAGAACTCTTCTTCAAAAGCGGTGCGACTCCTCCACTTCATTGATTTGTTTAGCAAGAGTGAGTACACACCGTACTCGCAAGTAATACCACAGAATGCATTTATACATGATGGCTTATTCCAAAGAAATGGCTTCTGTGGTTATTTTGCAGAAATGCAACATTTGCAATTGAATACAAATAATAGATTGAAAGCATAATTCAAAACAAATAGACAATACTAAGTTAACAATTGATTTCACAAAGGACACACAGTCTAATCAAGTTATTCACACAACGCACCTGAGTTATCTCACACAAATGACCCTTCCCAATTGTTTTTATGAAAACTACCCTCGTGTGAAATTCCGAGCATGTCCATAACCGAGGACGCGGCTATTCAATAGATTGATTTAAAACTCGCAGAGGTTGTACACTTTACCCACACGATACAATCAATGCAGCGATCATCGACCATAACAAAACCTTTCGTAAACTTCATCTCAAACAATGACACTCTGGTGTGCTTTATCGCCGTCAATTTGTACACACAAACCTTGAAACGACACACACCATTGGGCGGGGATGCAAATAACCGTCCCGCGATGTGACCCAAACACAATGCAGTACACACCTCCACCCATCACATAGCTTAAATACAACCCGAGTTGTCAATGTCAAGACTCCATAACTTACTAAGTCGTCCACCCATACTAGGCATGTGGTCGTGCAAGAAGGCCCACTCAATGGCGCACAAAGTTAAGTCCTTAATTGACCAAGGCAAGACTTCCAGTTTTAACCCAAATCACAAAGTTTAATAAGCACACAGCTCCACCATTCACACATAATCCACCACTTGCCTCAGTCTAAATCTTTTCCCACCCTGTTGATTAAATACAACACATGCCATCAACGAGTAACAAAGACACAAAGACACAGTTTCATCACACGCCCATAATCACTTAGTCAAGTTTATAATTGCAACTCTCACATGAAATGATGACTCGTGGCATGGCTAAGCAGTCTAATCGTATCTAACCAACCCACGTTGGTGCTACGATAATACCAACTAATAATTAACCAACCTAGGGTGACAAAAGATTATGGCATACAATAGACAATGTGGCATAACAATTTGGATTAATAACTATACCCAAAAGCATTTAAATAATTACTTGATATAGAATGTAATACATTGAAACAAAGTATTTTGAAAACTGGGTTCAAAATGATCAAAGGTATAACTTGCCTTGGAATAGATCTAGATATTGGTCTTGGTCTTGAGGTGCTCCTTCTTCTGCAAAATTCCCCGAAGTATCGACGTCTACTCGCAAACGAGACAAAAGAAACAAAAATAAATAAATAACAGAGGCAAAACAACTCCAAAAATTAAAATAAAATTCACCATTAAATATATCTTAATTTTATATGAATTTACAAATTTGAATGGGCTCAATTGGACTTCGGATGCAAAAGATATGGGCTTTGGAAGATTTGAAAATCAATTAAACCCTAATTTGGATTTTCTCGAATTTCCCGAATTATTTTTATAAAGGAAATTCGGATTATTGCGCAATGCTTGCGTCAGCCGAGAATTTCCGGAAAAAGAATTAAAATCCGGCTGACAGGTGGGCCCCACCTGTCAGCGACTGGCCCACGGTGGACTAAGCCCACCGAGCCGAGGTGTGGCTCACGCGGCAGACCGGGCGACGCGGCACTGGCGCGGCGGTTGATCTGGCGACACCCAAGCAATAGAAAACTCGTGGAGCTTGTCATAACCTAGTCTATTTCTCACTCTTGTGTAAACCAACACAAATGTGCTCTAATTGGGCTCACACCCGCTTGAGGACAAGCACTATGACACAACCTCCGCCTCATTACCTATGTCCTTCAACATTAGATTGACAGTGTGAACAGCACATGGGTGCCAAATAATGTGGGGGTACTCTGAGACAAGCTGAGCGCAAGCTTTCTTGAAATTAGATCCATTGTCTGTGACTATTTGAACAGCCAACTTGTGTCCAATCTCATCAACAACCACCTGTTTGATCCAGTCATAAAAGAATTCATAATTCTGCATATGGCCAGTTGCATTGATAGTCTTGTGGAACACATGACCGTAACACCGTATACACACCAATCTTCCTTGAATTTCTCCACATACCCTTCCATTTCCTCAAAGTTGCCTTGCAATTATGGTCCATCGATATATATCCCTCTAGGAATCTACACCCCTTTGCCAAGATTTTGAGTTAGCTTCATTGCTCCTTTAAAGTATGGGCAGTCATCTTTCACACCAGGGATGTCATTCGCATGAAACTACTTCGTCCAAGCTTGCCCAAGTCCTGTTTTAGTCTTCGGGCTCAACAATGTGTCCACCCGAGTTTGCACAGGAGATTTGTTTCGTGCTATATCAAAATCAAAGGCTCTACCAGCAAACCTTACATTGCAAAACAAGGTATGAATACTACTACTACTACCACTAGTACCAGCATTACTACCACTCGCACTCACGCGTCCTCCATTGCCACTCCCACATCCATGCTCATATATCCCACCACTATGCTCCACACTATCCAAAAAATGAAGGTCCCTTAATAACGCATTAATAGCCATCTATTCTTGTAAATCTTTATTGCTGGGCACATCAATTGGTGCATTTATCTCTTCATAAATCGATATTTCGATTCTAAGCTTCTACTCGTGTGCTTGTCTCCTCCTTTGCTCCCCCGTCCGGTTAGACTTCTTCATCGCATCATGAACCTCCAGTGGCACTTGCTGGCAACATTTTACATTGCTTGATATACCTGCTAGATGTTGCCTAAGCCGGGTTGCACCTCCTCCAAAAGTCCCTAAGCGATATTTGCACTTGAAGCCGACAACTATTGTCCCCCCATGGCTCCAAACATAGTCATTGCCTTCTGCCCAAAGCCACAAAATAATTTTTTAGGAACAAAACAATTGATTGCCATTGAGCTACTGAGCTATTGAGAAGTACAAAGAAGTATATAGAAATTGAGCGCAAAAAAAATTCTTGGGGAAAAACAATTGATTACCATTGAGCTACTGAGAAGTATATAGAAATTGAGCACAAAACAATTTCTCAAGAACCACTGACTGCCATTGAGCTACTAAGCTAGTGATTGAGCACAAAACAATTTCTCAGGAACAAAACAAGTGACTACCATTGAGAAGGTAGGTGTGGAGCTGGAGGTTAGGAGCTTTGGCTGTGGGGTAGAGTGGAAGAAGATGTCGGTGATGCTTTGGCTTCACTATGCCTCCTCCAGATGGGTTGTGGACTCATTATCGCCCTTCATGCGAGCCATAGAAGACGGAGAAGCGAATCGAGGTCAAGACCATCATCAGTGGGGATCGATTTGTAACATCCAAAAATAGGGCTTTTTCAACTATTTTAATTTTAATTAATTAATTCAAATTTGTGGATTTTAAATTGGAGTTTTGCATCTATTTAAATTCCTAGTTCCATAATTCAAATCCAACTTGACCGTCCCAGTTCAAACTATATTCCAATTTTTGAAATTCAAATTTTGCGATTTGAATTTTTCTGTGAAATTTCATTTCTTTTCTTTTCTTTTCTTTTCTTTTCTTTTCCTTTCCTTTCCTTCCTTTTCTTTTTCCTTTCTTTCCTTTCTTCCCTTTCTTTTTATTTCTCTTTCTTCCCTCTACCTTATCCCAGGCCGCCACCAAAAGATCCCTCCCTTCTTATCCCTTTTCATTCTCCTAGGGCACGAAGCCTGCGTTGCCCCATTCCTTCCTTCTCCAATCCAAAGACCACCACCACTTTCTTTGATCTCCTCTCGACGGTTGTCTTGACCACAGAGTCACGTCACCATGTGTTCCACACCATCCTCCTCATTCCCCTCCCTTTTCCCCCTCTCTCCGCCACCGAGAAGCCCCGTCGTCGCTGTTCTTCTCCAACACAGGTCGACACCGTGGCCGCACCTCCACGGCCACTCCCGATCCGAACCAACCTCGCCATCACCTTCCTCGTACCGTGCTCGTACCCATGCTCACCCCCGCTTTCGTCGGCCGCCCGAACGCCGCCGCGGCGCTCAGATCGCCGCCGCTTGCGTCGACCATTCGTGCACATCCCACCGTCGACGAGGTGATCATCGTCATCCCCATCCTGCCCTCTTTCTATTGCACACCTCGCCGCCCTCCGCCACACTGCTGTTTTGCCGAAATCGATGATGGAACCCCCTTGGTTGAAGCTTCTTCCACTGTTGTTCCCACCGTCGTCAACCACCTCTGCCGTCTTCGACACAACCACTGGACTCACCTCTCCGCGTTCTATGTGGTGCTTTCACTCTCTTCGTCAGAGCACCACCGGAGCTCCGCCGCCCTCTAGAGCTGTTGGGATACGGGTAGACTGCGATAGCTGATAATTCAAAAATTCTACCACATAAACCAAGACACCGATCAAGAAAGTGATAACGGATCGTTACCACCAGACACGCAGTGCGGCAAAAGAAGATTTGGAGCAACCTGGTCCAACGAAGAGCGCGTCGATGTAGTGGTCGTGGTCGATTGTCTTGCGTGGTCGATCGTCTTCACAATCGATCGTCCAACGTAGTCGATCATCCTCATACAGCAACCGATCGCTTTCATTGCAAAGTTGCGGATCGTCCTCGAGCGCAACAGCAACCGAAGTAGCACCTCTACAGTATCCACATGTCTAGGGTAGGAACATCGTACGCCGGTGTGCCAGCACCAAGTCGCACAGGAAGGCTCTCTCAAGAATATGGCGGTTAGGGCTTGGTGGGATAACTCTCGTATCCTCTCTCTGTTCCCTTAGCCTCTAGCATCTCCTTATATAGTGTCTGTAATGGATCCTATCCGAACACTTTTGGCGAATCATATTTGTACTGATTTTTTTCAAATCCATTAAGTGTGTGACACTGTAGGTTCATCTGTAGTTCGGTTGTGACTCGAAAACCTTTTCTGACCACGAGCCGTTAATGGTACATAGCAGGATATAATGATTCTCGAATACACACAAATTATATCGGACGAATATTAATGCAATATGATATACGACCACATCCTATTTGGTCTCGACCAGTTCATAACTCCTTACGACCATGTTTCGACCAGTATACAACCAGCTTATATTTGGTCTCGATCGATTCAGAACTCCTTACGACTGTGTTTCGACCGATCTACGACCACTCATATTTGGTCTCGGTACCAACAGAACTCCTTACAACTGTGTTTCGACCGATCTATGACCAAATTCGTGTATTCTCTCTTTGCCTCACGATATTTGGTTGAACTCCAGTTGAAATATTATATCATTCATAGAATGTTAAATACTTACTCGATCGAGTGTCAGATAACTTTATAAGGTTAAACTGCATCTTGTTGGCTTCCGTTTGGTGGTCCCTGCATCCCATGCGTGTGGGTGCTGGTTCGGCATGCGCAACACAACCCGTGGGCTACTGCTCGACTTGTGCTGCTCCAAGCCCTGCGCGCACTACACATATCTAGCTACGCTGTATGCATCGCCTGGACTGCATCATCTAATTCGTCTTGCGCTGCGTTCGGTCGTCTTTTCCTTCTCGGTTTCGTTGCGCTGGTCGTCTCCGAGGCCATCACATTCCGGTCCTTCCTCCCCGAGCGCATCGGCGCACCGTCCTCCTCGGCTGCGCCGGCCCAACGCAGCCGCGGCCCAAGGCGTCTTCCTCAGCTCTCTTCGATTCTAAGTCCGTCGCGCCCCGACCTCTCCTCCTCAACTGTGTGGCGCCCTGTCCTCCCCGATTACATCGGCTCGTGGTCCTCCTTGGGTGTGCTGCTCCAACGTAGTAGCAGTCCGGTTCGCCCTCCTCGGCTGCATTGCCCTTCATCGTTCACGTGCTCCGCCTGCCTGGTTCGTGCTTCTTCTTTCTCATCTTCTTCCCCACTCCCCCTGCTCCGACGTGATTTCTATTACCACCCTTCGTCCACCATCCACCAAAACCACCCTCCTCCTCCTCCCCCGCCGCACAGGGGATTGAGGCCTCCTCAGTAAGCTTCTGATAATCCAATCCACCTTGTTGCGTCCAATCCCTAAGCAATTTCTCTAGTTCCATCCGACCCATGTATGCCATGCCCCCCTTGTTGTCACTGTAGAGTTCATTCACCAAGGAAATTTTGTTCCTTGCACGCAATTAGGTTGGTGTCTCAGCTGAAAGTATCACAATCTTCGTGTGATTGCCTCCCGCTCCCGTACGTGTCTGCGATCTTTGGTAGGGTTATCAGCATCATTATCATGTAATCGCGGTTTAGATAGAGACAGAGATAAAGCGCAAAAAATAGGGGCCTCCTCGGTAAGCTTATGATACAGGTTGTGTGCCCATGGATGACGAGGTTGGATTCATTCAGAACTCCAAGACTGAGAAAACATGCATGAGAACACTGAATGTGAGTGTGAAATGAAAATATGGATTTATCTCAGTTAGTACATCTGATGGTTGCCCTTACTTTTTGCTCATGCTATTAAGATGCAGTCTTTCGTCTTTTTATCTCTTATGACTTTGTAATGAACTAACTGGTTTATTGTATGCATTTTAGGTGCCTAAACATATGAAGAGCCCAGTACGCCGTGCCATCTACTGCTCACCTATGTGACGATGGTGTGATGTATCCTTTGGAAGGAGTTATTGGTATTGGACCATATATAATTAGGGCCTAGCTTGACAGGGTATTGTTTGTGTTACCATTCTTAATTTTGTGACCCTCCCAAGTGGTTAGTGCTGCAAAGACTGGATTTTGGCAATACTCTGAGTACAAAAGAAGGGTTGTTGATGAGTTATGCTTTTAGTTCAGAAGGTCTTCATGCCTGTCTTAGACACTGACATTTCACTTTTTTGTAGCTTGAACTGCCAAGTTTGGCTTTTTTTTATATAAATATATATATATTGGAAAACATACCATGTTCATATGACAGATGATTTGTGATTTGTCAATGGACGGTTGCAAAAGTGTTATAATGAGATTGAAACTTGAGGTTTGTTTTCAGCTATCAATGTGCCAACATCGTAGTCTCTGCTGAATCACATTCTTCTTGCACTTGTTTACGGAGGAACATTGATCTACAAAAGGCGACACTTGACGGTACGTTCTTTTAAACCAACCTGACGGTATGTTTATGTGCTGCCTTTTGCTTTCAAAAGAAATGATTCAATGCAACTTTGGTTGAATGTTGGATCTTGGGAAATGGTGAGCAGTCATAAGTTGTTCTTCAGCTCTTGTGCTAGCTCCGGTGAAATTTCTATTGCAGAATGAAAAATGACAGAGAAAGACTAAAGTAGTGCAATGTTTAAAAATCTCATAAGTTGTTAATTCATTCTAGAGATGCTATTTTCAGTTTGAGCACCTGAGAATAATTATTTTAGTTGAAATCTTGCTAGGATCAAAGGTTGAGATACTATTTCAAGTTTTGAGTGCATTCCCGATCTTTAGATTATAGGGAAATTAGGTCAGCAACATCGCATAAAAGTTGAAATTAAAGAAATAACATCCCAGTGGAGCCTTACTGCTAAATAACATCAGAAAGGCTAAAAATGAAAAACAACACTATAAGGGAATACTCCATCACAAATTTCCAAAAGGACACAATTGCCCCCTTCTCCCCAACTTTGGTTCGGTTTCCACTTGGTCGCATATAGTCTTCTTCGCATGGACCAGCAGTGGGTGGCAGCGTGACGACTGAGGAGGCGGCCAGATCTGCATTTTCCTCCTCCGGCAACCTTCTTCTATCATCCGACGGTCTAGCGATAGGCGATGATGGATGGTGGCTTCGGTGATTGGATCTGCGTCATGAAGGCTGGAACCAGTGGACCCAGACGTACCCTCTCCTCCGACGTATGAACGACCGGTGGCTTCATGGCAGCCAAGGCGGTGACGGCCAGATCCAACATCTCCCTCTCCTTCGGTAGCTAGATACGGCGTACCCAGACACCCTTGCCTCCAACACACGCCGAAGGTGCGTTTCGAGGTACACCTCGCTCACTCTATGGCCGCTACCATCATTGATGGACGTACACCTCCGTGGTCGCAAAATATGTGTTGGGATACAGGTAGGCTACGCTAGCTGATAATTAAAAATTCTACTACGTAAATCAGGATACCACTGCAAGCAAGAGATCGTATATCGTTACCAACAGACGCACAATGCAGCGGAAAAAGAGTTGGAGCAGTCTGGTCAAACGAAGAGCGCATCGATGTAGTGGTCGCAGTCGATCATCTGAAGTAGTCAATAGTTTGACGTAGTCGATCGTCCAACGTAGTCATCGCCGATCGTCTCCTCCAGGAACCGATCGCTTTCTTTGCAAAGTCGCGGATCGTCCTCGAGCGCAACTGCAACTGCAGTAGCGTCTCTACGGTATCCACACATCCATGACAGAAACGCCGTACGCCGGTGTGCTAGCACCAAGTCGCACGGGAATGCTCTCGTAAGAAGATGGAGGCTAGGGTTTGGTGGAGCAATCACGTATCCTCGTCTCTACTTCACTCTCCCCAATAGTCTCAAGCATATCCTTATATAATGCCAGTAACGGATACTATGCACGGGAACTCTTCGACCACCAGTGGCATGTCCATGCACTTTTTTATCCAACCACATCGAGGGGCTCATAGACATCTCTCATGTTATGTTAGAAGGGGCAAATCCTATATCTGACCAGTCACATTCCTCCGCGGGTTTCATAACATACTCGAAAGCTACCTTTATGACTACCTAGTTACGGAGTAGCCTTTGACAACCCCAAAGTGTACTCTTACACATGTAGAAAACTATGCTGATCCCATGTCTAAATATTATATATCATTATTGCTTAAGACTAACTGATGACAAATGAAATCATAACAATCTCATCAGTGTCTCAGGGTGGATCAATCCAACACCATGTTCTCTAACATGTGTTCACATTATTAATTCGATATCCCTATATCCATGACCGGTGAAACATGGTCACCAATCAATACATGTGCTGGTCTATAGGATCACTGGTGTTCCGACTAGCCAATTATTTGAACGGCTATTATCATGGCCAATAATAAAACCTATCACAATGACTTTTCTCGCACTCACGTGGCATATGGACACATACTGACGAATATTGCTCATCTCGTATTCTATTCCGTATTTTTATCATCAGAGTCAGAATCAATTACGGATAGTACTGGATACCCATTTATCCCTTATATATGCACTACACAAGCTTTCAATCGCACAAAAATTATCAGTTTCGTTTGCACCTAGCAGTTAGCACATGCATGAGCATGTATACCAGGATTAGATCTCATGTGGCATTATCTGTGCACCAAGCCACCGACGCGCATTCACGGGTTAAGATATTACCACATGCATGCACGCACGTCTCTGCATAAATGCACATCGATCAACTATGCGCACAACGCATCTACGACATACGTACTTCTAGCTAGTAGACATAATCTTTTCAAGAAAGTAATACAATTTCTATAGACATTCGGCAACAATTCAATGCTGCAAATATGGGCTTATCGTGAATTACAGCTCGTACGATGACAAGTGATAAAGCCCAAACTTAAGCGAAGTGTGGTAAACTCATGGGCCAACCGTTTATTTTAATTTGTGGGTCATCTTTTCGACCGTACCTCCGACACATTATAGATCACTGAGAGCCACTTGAAGCCCAAAATCCCGAGCCAATCACGTCACACGGTACACGTCTTAACCACGGCCCCCATCTCCACGTCACCGCCAAAAACGTTCACTACTCGGCCACCCTCGCCTGCCCCACCTGTCAGTCAAACGGATCATATATCTCCTAATTCCCAACCCCCCAACTCACTGCAGAACAGGGGATCTCGTAGTCTGGTGCCTTCGATGGCTCGCGTCCTCCACCGCCATCTGGCCCATCTCCTCCTACTCGCCGTCGCTGCCGTCGCCGTCCTCCTCCCCCGTGCCGCCGCTGTCCGTCCTTTCGTCCTGGTCCTCACCGGTGACGACTTCCTCAAGGACACCTCCGGCGCGCACCCCTCCCTCCCCTCCCCCGATGCCGACGCCGACGAGTGGGACGACTTCGCGGACGACTCCCCCGCAACCGACCCCCTCCTCTCCCCATCCTCCTGGGCCCCCCTCCTCGACCCCACTAGCCCCTCCCCCTCAGGCGATGAGCCAGACTCGCCGTCCGATGCGCTCTTCGTCGCGGGCGCCCGCGCGATGCTCTCCGCGGCCTCCGCGGGGGATGACGCCGCGTTCTCCACCGCTGCCGCGCAGATCGAGGCTGCGGCCGCGGGGGGGCACCCGGGCGCGCAGTCCGCGCTCGCGTTCCTCTCCGGCGCCGGGATGACGCGCCCGGCGTCCCGCTCGCGCGCGTTCCTGCTGCACAAATTCGCCGCGGACGCAGGAGACCTGCAGTCTAAGATGGCCCTCGCCTACGCCTACTTTCGCCAGCAGGTGAGGTGACTCGATTGTTTGCACACTTGTACAATTTGCGCAATCTAATGGGGATTCCATGTTTGAGGGATTTGCGTGAGGTTAGTTAGCTCGCTTGCATCGGGTTGGGAAGCGGTTGACCTCAGACCAGTAAGTATAGTGTTTAGCAGTAGCAAAAAATTTGGAATTTTCGTTCCGCATGGGTTTTTGACTATGGATTTGAGATTTTTTGCAGTTGTTGGCTAGGTTTGTTGAATTTTAGTGGTAGCCTATAGTAATGTTTGTACAAGTAGCCATTCCCCACTCCTTACCTACAATGTTGCAGAATTGTGTACGCACATGATGCTATATTTAATTTGAATTTCCCTCTATCATCTCTGGAGGAGCTGTAGTGGCAGACTGGCAGGACCAACAATATATTAGAGCTAATGTATTTCTGTGACCCGTGCATTATCTGGCAGTCCAACTCAACCTAATAGTTGGAGTTGATCTAAGCAACATGAATCAAGCTGATGAAATTTAATGGTACGAAAGGAATTTACTTATGTAGTATTTTCAACTGCTCTGAACATCCTCTCTTATGTAGTTAAGCTCACCCTCCGATACCCTGATTCCTACTAGAATAATTTAGCTGTCAATCTTTCACTGTTTTGATGTAGTAAGAATGGTAGGCTTAGTTTTTTGTTCGTCCAGTCTGTTGTTTGTATTTCATGCCTATATTCATGCTATGAGAGACCTATACCGTTCTATCTTGTATCCCCACAGTGGATGTCCATAGCTGTTATCTTGACAATGGTTGTGTTTCCATTGCGCTTTTATCTCGACAATGGTTGTGTTCTGTTTGCATGGAAATAAGGAATTACGGTAGCATTCTGCCCTTGTTTGAAAAAATACGGCATTAACCCCTGTCTGTATAGCTTTATGCCGAGTTCTGTTATTCCTTTAGTTGCTTTCATTTACTACAGTTAATTTGGCATGATCATCATTGAAACACATGAATTACTGAAATTTGGTTCTTTAATTGCATTTGATCCTGGTATAATTTGTTGGCGTTCTGTTGCACTTTTCATCTTTCAACTATTTATGCCACTTTTAATAGTGATCTTTGCACTTTGCTACATAAATGATTTGGACCTAATTCTTATCGTGTAGCTTCTTTTTAGATTACCAGGGACACTCAATGCTATTGCTAACATTGGATTTTTTTTTATTTACTCGAACAATTTGCTTTTGCAGATGTACGAAGAATCAGTCACACTATATGCTGAACTTGCAGAGGCTGCACTGACAAGCTCCTTGATCTCAAAGGAGCCACCAGTGATTGAACCAGTCCGGCTACACAGTGGGACTGAAGAAAATAGGGAGGCCTTGAGGAAGTCTCGAGGTGAGGATGATGAAGATTTTCAAATCACAGAGTACCAGGCACAACGAGGCAATGCTATTGCAATGTACAAATTAGGGCTTCTGTATTACTATGGACTACGAGGACTCAGACGTGATTATGGCAAAGCATATCATTGGTTCACAAAGGCTGTGGATAAAGGCGATACACGGGCAATGGAGCTTCTGGGGGAGATTTATGCTAGAGGTGCTGGAGTGGAAAGGAACTACACCGAAGCATACAAGTGGTTGACACTTGCAGCAAAACAGCAACAATACTCAGCTTACAATGGACTGGGTTATCTCTATGTCAAAGGCTACGGGTGGAGAAGAAAACTTGACGAAAGTAAGTATTATGTATTAGAATTTTTGGAATAAGGTTGCAAATTTGTAGTAGGACATAAGCCCTAGATAATAGAAAGCTTGAAATGGGATATCTAAATTTATTCCATGGTTACAATTTCACTATGTCAGCTGCTATCTTTGTTGCTGTTCAGGGAAACCGGTAGGCAGCTATATTTTTCTTTAGGTTATTTTGGTAAACGATACTGCTACACATATCTTATAGTAGACAGGAACTCAAAAGAACTTGTAGCAATCTTTACCCACAAGTTCACAATTGGTCTTGTTGCCATGGGAAAGCGAAGTGAACCCATTTGATCAATGCATGACTTCCAGCTTCCATAAACTGTAACCATTATTCCAATACTAGTACAGCTGAGCCAAATTAGGAAACATCTGTGAGTAAGTTACAACGATGGTTCAGTATCACGTGAATTTCAAATGGAATAGAAAGTATGACTACAATCTTTTCTAAGAGAGCTGTTTTTGCCAGCATTCCCATGTTAGCTAGGTTAGTATTTAATGATGGTTTAGTAGCACATCTAGTTGCTTATGAAGAAGAACTAACTAACAAATGTTTTCTTTTCTGCACTTTCGGTTATTAATAAATATTGAGACCAATGAAAATTTCAACATATTAATATAATTTGCACGACTAACTAAAATAACACAAGTTGTCAAATTAGATATTCCACTTTTTTTTGCTGTTTTGAACAATATGCAATTCTGCATTGTAATAATTTAAGTACTCGTAAGCATAAGGAACTTACATTGTTTTTTTAATTGTTGTTGTAGGCAAAGGAATATTTTGAAATTGCAGTTGAGAATAAGGAACATGGGGGTTATTATAACCTTGGTGTGTTGTATCTCAAGGGTATTGGTGTAAAAAGGGATGTGATGACAGCATGCAATTACTTTCTTCGTGCAGTTAATGCTGGACAACCAAAAGCTATTTATCAAGTGGCAAAGCTGTTCCAGAAAGGCATTGGTCTTAAGAGGAATCTCCATATGGTAATAATGTTTTTTTTGTTATATCAATTATTAATTAGTCTGTTCATCGTCACCAGTATATAGGATACTCCCATGAGCATTCTGTGATCAGATCATCATCAGTATATAGGAATGGGATGCTCACCATGAGCTGTGTGTAATTACTAATTAGATTACCATAGTACCCCCTTTGAGCAAACTTCAAAAGTGTGCTGCCCCTCCATCCTTATTTTTAGTTGTAAATAGCGAGAAAAATCAATTTCCGAATTTTAATTTTCAAACACTAATTTTATAATGATTTGATATGAAATCATCACATCCAATTTTGATATATCTTGCTGAACTTCCTTGATTGATTATAGCATTCCTGAGGTACAAGTTCAATGGCTCCATTGGAACTATTTTTCTTCTAATTATTTCATGCACAATGTGTAAATAGCATGTAGTGGAAGTGTATCGAGTAAGTCCTTTTATAACATATAGTGTGTATTAACCATAGTTATCGGATTCACTATAAAACCCCGCAAATCGTGAACCAGATTCGTCGAACCAAAACCATTTTATGGTGCGGGGTTTGTGTTCGCAGTGGAAATTGGAAGAAGTGGCGAACTATGAACCCGAATACCGTATCGCTCATGGAAAAAAGCCGGTCGGTTACCGCCGCCGGCGGTAACCGGACTTACCGGTGGGAACCAGGATTCCAAATACCGGCTGGAAAACCGTTACATCCCAAATTCAAATTTTTCAGATGAATTTCAGTCGAGATTTTCCCGGATTTTCCGGTTACTGGCCGGTAACCGTTACCGGCCGCCCGGTGGGATTTGTACCGGTAGCGTTTTTTGGATCCTTGGTACCGCCACTCGGACGAACCGTGTTTCTGGTAACTATGGTATTAAAAATAGGGTGGGCACAACAGGCTTGGGTAATTTGCTTACATGATAGATATAAAATGACGTCAAAACATAAAGACCAATATAACAATTTCATTCTTCAATCTTCATCCTCCAGTAAAGATGGCAAACTCAAAATTGTATTCATTCCTCCTTTTTCTCCGTTCATAGAATCTGATTTGCAACTTGGTTGCCTTTTTTTCTTTTAATAGCACAACTTGCCTTGGGTTAGGATTGTTGGTGTGCGCATCTCGAGTCTTGGAGGGAAAAAAATCCATAATGGAATATGGCTAAAAGTTATGCGATAAATGACTCGTGGGAAAGCTTGAATTGTTTTTGTCCCGAAATGCCGCTGCAAGCTTGCAATTTTATGGAGATGCTATAGGCTATAGCAGATAGTACATGGCTTCTGTGATTCCCTTTCTGCTACAGTGGTATTACAGCGTGCTATTTAAAACAGTGTCCAGGCATGGAAATTGTATCACATGTTTGTGCCCACACATGCACATGTGATGCACCTGCCCACCCGCTTCCGCTCACACACACATTTTTTCCCTCTCTTTTTTCTCTTAATATCTGTTGAGTGTATTCACAAAAGGTCACAGGCTAGCAATATTGCCCATGCACTTCCCTTTTTTTAAGGGAAACCCCATGCTATTTTTATGTGTTTAGCTTATGAATTATGCCAATAACTGTACCTATATCTAATTTAGAGTGCACGTGCCCTTTGGCATTTTTATCATCACAGTTGAATGGGATTTATAGTTTTATACGAAAGAAATAACAACCAATGCTGAAGTATATATTTCTAGTTACAAGACGTGAAGTGAATATCGCCTACTCTGTCAGATCAAGCTCTTCCTTGTTCCTATAGAGAGATAGAAAAGGTTGAACTGCAGAAAATGATATTAGTTTGTTATGATACAAATAGGGAAACACAAATCAATTGAAGTAGTATTGTCAAACAACTGAACCCTTCACGTGATCTTTCTTATTTCAGGCAACAGTGCTGTACAAGTCTGTTGCTGAGAGGGGCCCCTGGAGCTCGCTGTCTAGATGGGCTCTGGAATCTTATTTAAAAGGTGACATAGGGAAAGCATTACTCTTGTATTCTAGAATGGCAGATCTTGGATATGAGGTAGCACAAAGCAATGCCGCCTGGATTCTTGATAGGTATGGTGAGCAAAGTATTTGCATGGGAGAATCTAGTTTCTGTACATATATGGAAAGACATCTCCGTGCACATACTTTGTGGTGGCAAGCATCGGAGCAGGGTAATGAACATGCTGCTTTGTTGATCGGTGATGCCTACTACTATGGCCGGGTATGTGTAACAGTCCTCTGAGTTGCTATAACTCATTTCCTTTCTTTATGACTTGTGAGCAATTCTGAAATCTTCTCTTGAACTATTCAGTTGATTGCAGACTTGTTAAAATACCTTCATTAAATGCACATCAAACACTTACGTTTTAGGGTTTCTAGTATTTTATGTTGGAGGCATGGTCCTCATTTTTGTTTCCTGTCAGTATGACCATTACAGATTGCTAAAAACATTGACTTGAAAATATTATTAGAAAACACTTCATTTTGGTCTTATGAATTTCAGAAAGTATATCGAATATATGTTGTCCACCGCCTGATGGCATCAATATAAGCCATCTGTTTTCCTCTCGAGTTATGCATTTGTATGAAATGTATTTTGAGATGAACCAACTCATCACAAGGCAACTTTTCCAAAGGAAACTATTTAGATAGCTAAATAAAAGATGGCTACTAAATTTACTTCTGTGCCTCAGAGATACTAGGGGACTGTGTGCTTTGTAAGAGACTACTATTACTGACATTACTTTATTTTTATGGAAGCTGACAACACATATTGGATCTGTCTTTTGTGTTACAGGGTGTAGGGAGGGACTATGAGCGTGCAGCAGAGGCATATATGCATGCTCAATCACAGTCTGATGCTCAAGCCATGTTTAACCTTGGGTACATGCATGAGCATGGTCACGGACTTCCCCTTGATTTGCACTTGGCAAAAAGATACTATGATCAGGCTGTTGAGGTGGATTCAGCAGCTAAGCTTCCTGTCATGCTTGCACTAACAAGTTTATGGATAAGGAAGAACTATGCTGGCAGTTTTTTGGTAAGACATAATTTCTATGTATATCATCCAGTGCTTAGTTTCATAAAGACATCAAGTATTTGTGTAGTTCGCGTGTACGTATATTTCAAGTTGGCTACCTTATTTGGTAATTGCTATTGCCTTCGAAGCATCTACTACTGGTATGTTTTCCTGTTCCCAGCCAATTCCAAATGGTAGCTGATATGGAATGAACCCTAGCCTCTCTCAAACAAGATTAGGAACCTTAGCCAATTATTCCTTCATTTTGAGTTTTTACATAACATATTTTACAACAAAACAAGCAGTTCAAAAACTGTCAAGAATCAAGCTTGAGTTGCTTTTGACCGGGCTAACTTGCTGAGCACACTGACACACTGATTACGAACAGGCTAGGGTTCAGTTTGATGCTGCTAAGCTTGTGGTTTTTTACCACCTCTACCTCCTCACTACCGATACCTGAAGCTAATTGCTCTTTCAAGTATGACGCTGGATTTGTTTAAGCTCAGTTCAATACATGAACAGTGTGATGCTGGTTCATGTTGTGCATCTTGTCTCGCTGTATAGTCCTAGTCACCTGATGATTAGTGCTCGCCTTTAGTTTTTGCTCCGCATGCCATATTTTGTATGACCACCATGCTTTGCTTGTCATATTGGGTATTCCCATCATGCTTTATTGTCAACACCGTTGTTTTGCTCCTTGCAGTGCTCAGCTAAATCTTTCTAAATTCCAGGTCCATTTTATTGATTCACTGCCGGAGATATATCCTGTAGTTGGGGAATGGGTGGAGGATGTTCTTATGGATGAAGGGAACGCAACAATATTGACGCTCTTTGCTTGCCTTGTAACTGTCCTGTACCTGCGAGAGCGTCAGAGGCGTCAAGTGGTGGCGGCCAACCCCCAACAGCCTGATGGTGCCCCGAACTAATGCCAATTTATACATCATGATGCTGGGGCCTATGCAAACGTGATTGCTTGAGGTACATATGGCTATTTAATTCTTAGTTATAGCATCCGGATTTTGTTGAATATCTGAAACGTTAATGAAATGACAATTGCCCATGCTGGAGTTGCGGATCTCCTTTGACAGCTAAATGCTAATGGCTTTCTGAGGAAAAAAAAGGGATGTAAAATGATAGCTCTCCTTGACATCACATGTACTAAATTGACTAGGATGACAACTGGTTCGTAGCTGTTGGATATTGAGACGATGTTGTCCAGGTGGACATTCACACTTTCTAACAAAGCTATGCTTGTAACCACGATTGTTCAAGAATGCGTGTTTCTTTGAAGCAGGCTAGTTTTAATGGTGTGTCGTGTGCCATGCGCATTCCAGCTGCTTCCATATTTTGCTTTTGTAAGTCGTGATTGTTCAAAAGTGGCCCTGTGCTTTTCATTTTCCAGGTCCAACCCAACGATTCAGTGTAGCTTAGATGAGAGAAGTGTTCTAGTTGATAAAAGGTCGAATCCGTTCGAAACTGTCTAGTTGGAAAATTATGCTCCTTTTGGAATACGGTAATTTTCCCCCCGGTTGTATGTGAAATTCTTATATTCCAGGTAAACAGGCCCATAGTTTTTTTTTCTTTCTTTTTTTCCAGTAGGACCTGAGCAAACATTTGTAGATTAAAATTGGTCATATCTTTCCACTAAGCGAAAAAAATGGAGATTTGTAATACTCAATGGATATAACAATCATTTAAACCTGCCTATTTTACTCGAATCATGCAACTACCTTGGCCTTTAGGACTGCGATTTGCCCCTTCTGGCGTAAAATTGCACAAAATTTAAACTCGAATACTAAGGCGGAGGAACAAATTAATCAGCCAACCAGGTTAAACAAAAGAAAAGGAAAGGAAAGATTGCAAAGGCCACACGCTCGCTTTGGTACAACAATCAAAAGTCGAATGCAAACCGCAATACATGAAAGAACGAACACAAAACCATTCGAACGATCAAACACGACGATACATGACGAGAACTTCTTGTCGCTTCATCCCTTTGGTAAATGTTGCGGACTTGTCTGGACCTACGCACACGTAGACGTAGGCGGGAATGCCAATCTCTCCACCGTCGGCGCGTTGTTCTTCTTGTTCTCTTTAGCTTCTTCCTCTAGGTTGTTCAGTTCATGGACGTAGTCGTCGAAGCATTCGTCTATTGTTCTGAGGGGAATGTCAGGGTAAAGACTGGATATTTCAATGTCTTTCGACCCATCGATGTAGAAATTCGTCTGGTAACCGTTTATTAAGATGTCATGCGTCAGTGAAGCGACTATGCTCTACGGGATGATGTTCTCTGCAATTGATTAGATGCAGCCATTAATTAGATGCAACAATGAATCATATGCAATTGGAATGCTATAGCCTATAGCGAAATATAAGTCTAAATCTATGTTTCTTCAATTACATAATGCTAGGGGCATTGCATGGACGCGACACACTAGAGTAGGGTACCATAGGACATACGGTTTACTGTCCAAACCTGCAGCCATGGCGAGCAAGTCCTCCTTGCTAAGCGTCACGCTTGGTAGTGTCCGCCCGATCTTACTCTCCCACAGGGACGCCATCTCGTTCGTGCTCAGGAGATTACAGGCGGGACGGAAGTGAACAACCTTTGTTGAAGCCCCGGGCGTCGTACGCAGCCTTGATGGTGAACTTACCAATGTCACCTCCAGCCACGAAGAAAGCTGGGTAGAAGCACGAGCAAAGGCAAAATCAAACCGTACGTAGGTGTACGGTGTACCTCTGACGGTGCCGTCGCCGTAGATCTGGAAGCGATCGAGCGGCGGCGGCACCTCCGACGGGTGCATGTTGTCGAAGTAGGGCCAGCCAGCGATGGAGTTGCAGTAGATGCAGGTGTACGGCACGCCCGCCGCCTCCGCCGCCCGCCGCAGCAGCCGCTTCTCATCGTAGAACTCCAGCCCCGCCCCCACCGCCCGCGCCCTGTCCACGTCGTGCCCGAACTCCGACGGCAGCAACCTCTGTGTACATACATGTCCATGCGTTGCGTGCGTGCACGTACACAAGCCACAGTGCACACACAAACCTTACGTGTCAAAGCCACAAAGGCATATACGTACGAGAGGAGAAGAGTAAACTTCGTGCAGATATTCGCGTACTTTCACCGTGTCGGCCGCTCGGATGGCCTCGATCACTACTATAAAATATGTCATAGAATACGTCTCATCACAGATGATTTTATAAAATAGGTCATAGAATACATCTCATCACAAACGATTCTTTAAAATTGTCTGTGATAAAATAATCACTGACGGTTCCAAAACGAACCGACTGTGGTATGAAACTATCACAGACGGCTCGTGGTTAGAACCGTCTGTGATACCACGAACCATCTGTGATACTAAGAATATTACAGACGGTTCGTGTATAAAACCGTCTGTAATTTTAGGGTTTACCATGATAAAAATCCAAGCAATGGTAAACCCTAAAATCACATACGGTTTTATACACGAATCGTCTATGATGAGTATCTCATCACAGACGATTCATGATACGAACCATCTGTGATATCTTATTAGACGATTTTTTTTTGTATAAAACCGTCTGTGATACTTTTGTTTTGTTAGGCGGAAAAATAAAATTTGCACTTAATGGGCGGGCTGCCGAAAATCTCTTTATATTAACAGAGTCCTCCATCTCCTCCTCTGTCATTTCTCCTCTGCCATCTCCGTCTCGCCCTGACCTTGTGCTCCGGTCTCCCCCGAGCTCGTCGCCCGCGGCCTCCTCCACCTCTCCCCAACCTCGTCTTCGCCGGCCTCCCACGACCTCGTCGTCCCCGGCCTCCTCTACTTCGTCATCCTGTCCTCCCCTGACCTCGTCGCCCGCGGTCTCCTCCACCTCGCCCCGGCCTCATCGTCGTCGCCCTCCCACGACCTCATCACACCAGCCTCCCACGACCTTACTCTCTCTACTCCCCTTTTGCTCTGTGATGTGGATTACTGCTGTGATGTGTTAGTGCTCGGTGAATGGATTGAGTTGATGCTACTGTGATGTGGGTGATGCCGTGTTGTTTTTAGTGCTCTATGAATGGATTGAGTTGATGCTACTGTGATGCTGTGGCTATTGTGGGAAAGCTAACGAAAAGTTCAATCCGAAAATCTATATCAGATTCATTCGCGAGACTCGGGAGGCTCTAGACGAAGTGAAAATCCGTTTTCGTTTTTTTTTGCAACAGAAAAGGCTATCACAGACGGTTCTAAATAAGAACCGTCTGTGATAATTACTATCACAGACGGTTCTTGTTCAGAACCATCTGTGAAAATAGACTATCATAGACGGTTCTATTCACGAACCGTGAATAGAACCGTCTGTGATAGTCACTATCACAGACGGTTCTTGTTCAGAACCATCTGTGAAAATAGACTATCATAGACGGTTCTATTCACGAACCGTGAATAGAACCGTCTGTGATAGTGACTATCACAGACGGTTCGTGAATAGAATCGTCTGTAATAGCCTTTTTCACAAACGGTTCAAAAAATGTCTATGATGATCTCATGTCATCGCAGATGCATAAATTCAGACGGTTCAAAAATCGTTTGTGATGATGGTTTAGAACCGTCTGTGATGAGGCTTTGTGTAGTAGTGGATGAGACCGAGCTGGTCGAGAATGTTGTCCCCGCCCACCTCGATGCCTTGCGCGCGAAGCGCTGTCTCGAGGGACTTCCTCCCGTCACTCCCGTTGACGCAGCCCTGACACACGGCACCGCCCGTACATTTTAGGGATGCATATTTTTACTATTATATATTAAAAAAAGAATTTGATAGTGATAGTGAGTCTGTCATCTACCTCCCTGCTTTATGAATTAGTGAGATCTTTTATTGATAGATATATGTATATATGCATATATTACTATAAAGATCTTATGTGGATAGTTACATCATATTCATATTTAATTTATGATAAAAATCTTTGTTGCTTGTTGATCCGGTGTGAATTTTGTATACAACTTTTAGATGCAAATATAATTACTTTATATATATTGATTTTTCAAACTTAGAACATATATATATATATATTTATTTATTTGTTTATTTGAGATCCATTTTAACGCACGAACATTTGGCTACTACATCTATACATGACAGTTTTGGTACACATCAGGTTTACCTCGACGACGACGGCGCCATTCTGCCGGAGTGCGTCGATGGTTGCCGCGCGTGCGGGGCAGGCGTTGCCGGGGCGGACGAGGACGAAGGTCCTGCTGTCGCTGTCCAGGCAGGCCTCGGCGACGAAACGGCCGATGTAGCCGGTGGCGCCGACGATGAGGGCCGGGCCGGAGCGAGGCGCTTCCTCATGTCCCAGAGCAAGCGCCATCGATTGTTCCTTGCCAGAAGCTGATCAAGCGTGTGACGGTTCTAGCAGCCGGGCGGCGGGCACTGAACGACAGAGCGGCTATAACGCAGTTTTTGTATTTTTGTACGTGCCAGGTGTGGAAGATACAGAAGAACAGTAGGTAAACACATGGTGCGCGACGGGTGTTAGCCAAAGATCAAAAGTTAAGGTGGTGAATCCCAGTTTTGCCAAGGGCTAGCACGGGCACGGCACTTGTGTAGCGACAGGTAAGGGCCCCTCTATAGGAAGAATCAAGTGCATGTGTGGATTGAATAGTTCCGTATCTTGCAAAATTTATATCGATCTTACGAATGAACTGATAATTTTTCTTACAATAAGCAACACATATATTTAGAAAGGTTCGAGTTTTCTCCTGAGAGAATAATAACATATTCTTGTGTTATTGTATTAACTATGCTTTACTACAGGGAAGAAATCACTAAAATTAAACTTAATGACCTCTCTGTTGACCTTGTCTTGTTGAGAATAATAACATATTACTGTGTTGTTGTATTAACTATACTTTACTACAGATAAAAAAATCACTAGAATTAAGTTTAATGACCTCTCTGTTGACCTTGTCTTGTTGTCTCTGATCGATTTTCCTCTGATCTCCCTCTATCCACCGACTTTACCCCTTATATAGCGCATGAAGAGGTGACAATTGTTCCATGCCAAGAGACGCCTCAACGCTTGATGAAATGCACACATTGATACTAGTTATTGTCAGAGAGATCACACCCCATGTCGCCTTGCAGTTACGTCAAAGATAGATGCTTGATACATGCAATTATACCGGAGAATAACAACGCATATTAACTACTGTGTGCATTAAACATAACGCATAAGTGTTCCTAGTTAATTTGGTCCACATATATGTAGGCTTTGTTGACTATAGGGTGATCATAGTTGACTTGGTCATAGAAAATCTTACAACTATGAGATGATCATAGTAAGACTTACGACCATGAGTTGGTGGTACGAAATCTTATAAGAGGTATACTTACGAATAACATAAAAGTATTGCTATCTTTAATAACAATTACTGATAAACACTTTAATTAATTAAGATCATTAGATCCTTGTTAATTTCTATATAATGCTCGTGTTCCAAACAATCGCCAAATTTACCTTTTTACAATCTTGGGTCACATGTTATCTTCCGTTAGTACCTTGTTTTAGGCCACCTACGTGAGCTTACAGCTTCGATCTCTTCCATTAGGCAATCATCATCTGATTCCTTTCCCATCTTGCTCCGCATCGTCCACCGTCCTATCCGGATAAGCTCCATCCCAGCCGTCCGTTTAATTTTTTGTAGAAGCTTTGTCCACTTGATCAAAACGAAAGAAGGGGGGATCTCCTCGGTGGCTCCGCCGTCTCCGATGCCGCCGGAGCATCGTCCTCCGCCACCTCCTTCCTCTACTACTCCACCCCCAACACCCACACCTAGCTAGTTTCGGCATTCTCTGATCGTTATTGTCCAAATCAGCCCATCAATTATTGATACTAGCAAGCGTCACAAAACGAGAGGCGTTTAACGAGATCTGTGTGTGCTGGGCGAGTCCTCCCCCTTCCTCCTGTCTGAAGAACCCCCTTCGGCGAGGCATCGAAGTGATGTTTTTCTTATAACCTTGGTGTATATAGAAGAGGCTGATTTGGCTATTGGTGGCAGTGGGCTGTCCCTATGACAGTACCTATTTTCTGATTCTGGATCTCCAGCCCTACGCTGTTTCCACCGTATTCTTGATCCGCAAATTTAACTCGTAAAACCTGGCTTAATACATTAAGCTGTCGAATCGTTGAGCCGTCGATGGTTTTGAACTCTGTATCTTCGAATCTTCAACGACGTAGATTGATCACCTATCCAATTGTCACGAGTCTTTTGGATAGACTGCATTCTGAGCTAAAGGAAGAAACAGGCACAGGTACACCCGGCAGGGTATTTTACATGTAACAGGTTTCTATATACTTTTGTATGTACTAGTGGTCAAAGTTTTAAAATATTAACTATACGTATTCTAAAATAACATCTAAAAAAGAACAAACGGAGTACTTATGAACGAAAATATTTGGTAGCAAAAGTGATTAATCAACGAGACGCGCGACGACACCGGTTAACTTGATGGAACAAGCTCTAAGGTGCGCTTTCTTTTTAGTTTTAACCTTACAAAATGCTTGAGTGCTCGTAATGCATGTGACATCCTATATTTTTCTCTCTCCATTTTATCTTGCAGGGCTCGGTTGCACCTTCTCATGTAAAAATAGTGTGTAACAAATGTATACTAAGAGATTTCTAGTGTTCGAGATGATAACATAATAATAGCTCTCCAGACGAATCTTTTTGTTCATTCTTTGATCTGATGTATTGTCACGGATACTAAACGGGTGGAGACGTGGAGTCCACAGGCAAGACCAGAAGCACAGAAGAACAAGTGAAGGCACTGGCGGGAAGATGCAACCGGCGGCCCAACACCTTATAGACCGCTAAGGACTGGGCTATGTAGTAGTGGGTTCGGCCTAGCGACACCTGTAACAAGGGATCGGTGAGGAGACAGCCAATTTGTAACGAACAAACACATATTCTGAATTCCCAATCTATAACTACTAGTTTGTAATGAACAAACACATATTCTGAATGAGAAATACTAGAAAATGCTATAGCGTTTTCCAACCAATCAACGGTACAACTCTTGCCCGTCCGATCCAAACCATCCAACGCGCCTGATCGACCCCTACCTCTACTTTGTTCCTTCGTTTTCCCCTTCCTCTCATTTCACTCGTCTCGATCCAGTTCCCTCCACCTTATCCCTTCAGAGCAATGAGGAGGACATTGCGAGCCAGGGGAGCTTGGGAGGGGGAGTGGTGGCGTCGTTCGGAGTCACCGTGACCACGGTCGCAACGGAGACGAAAAGGGAAGAGATGGTCATTGTGGCGGCAAGGGAGGCGGAGCCAGTGGGTTGGCAGAGACATGGGACCACGTCAAATGCATCCTCCTAGCTAGGTCCACCTCCTTACCTTATCCTGTCCTCTCCCAGTCCTCGTTAACCTATGACTGTGATGGTCAACAAACGAAGTGAAGTGACATGTACTGATGGTGATAATGCATGTGTGCAGGTCTTGGAGATGCTGGAGGCTAGGTGCGCACTATTCAAGGACCTTGCCGCCGACTTCGAGGACCACCTGCGCTCGTAAGAAGCCTCACACACCATGATGCAGCATCAGCATTCTATTGCTCGTGTCCTTGTGGTGGAGAACGGTTCTTTATTACGCGCTGTTGTATGTGTGTATGTGCATGATCCACAAGGAGAGGGTGAAGAGGTGGGAGGAGGAGATCCGGGAGCTGCGTACCTACGGCGTCGCTGACGAGTAGGCCCATGCCCTCCTCCATGACACCCAGCTCCACCTCCTCCACATCGTCTGTGACTAGACCACTAGACCAGCTAGATCTGACTTTGACTTCTCTCACCTGTTCCATTCCATCTTCAGGCAAACCAATGTTTCTATTAACTATGTTGGGATTTTTTTTGCTCTTGTTTGATTTTTTATGAAACTTCTCGAAACATCTTGAAACTTGCTGAAACTTGAAACTTTTTTCTCTGAAACTTGTTTAAACTTGAGTTCCAAAATCTGAAACTTCTTGAAACATGTTGAAACTTGCTGAAAGTTCTTGAAATTTTTTGTCAAAAACCTGTTGAAACTTGAGTTCCAAAATCCGAAACTTGTTGAAACATGTTGAAACTTGCTGAAGCTTCTTGAAACTCTTTTGTCTGAAACATGTTGAAACTTAAGTTCCAAAATCTGAAACTTGGGCTTGAAACTTTCTTGGAATCTTTCGAAAACTTCTAGAAATACGCAAAACCCACCGAAACCTAAAATTTTTAAAATATTTTCATGAGACTTCTTAAAACTCCATGAAACTTATTGAAACTTCTCGAAATTCTTTTGTTCCAAAATCTTAAACTTGTTGAAACTTGTGCTTGAAACTTTCTTGTAATCTTTTAGAAACTTCTAGAAATCTGAAATGCGTTGTAACCTAGTCGAAAATTCAAACTCGAAATCTTGAACTTTTAAACAACTGAAATATCACAAAATTGCTATACCGTTGGAAATGCATTCCAGTGGTATAGCGTGAGCTAACAGCTCAGAATTCCCAATCTATCTTCTTCTTCCTCCCGGAGCTAATTCTTCCGTTTTCAAATCCCTTCCTTCCAACGTAAAAAGTATTTTCTCCAACCTGTTCTTTTCAGATGAGGCAGGGGGGGGGGGTATTGCAACAGGGACTATCGACCAAGTGTCGTGCATCAGTGAATCAATTGCATTAGGATCTTGTCAGAGTTACCAGAGTCCAAGTTTCATCTCTGTGTGAAGTTCCTATTGGATGTTGAACCTTGATTACCCTCTTGAACACTTGGGATTATCTAGATGTGTTAGACCATGTGACTAGGTCTAATATAATTTAGCTGATGAATAATTGATAATGTTATTTATTGATATTATTTGAGACGTGTCGTGTTGTGTGGACTTATGTCGGTCAAGTTGGGAAGAACTTGAACTGGGAAAATATGTTGCTTTGATCTTTGTATGTGCAAGGTAACTCGAAGGCGATCGTGGTCTACGGCGGAGACTGGGAGATGGCTTGGTGCGAAGTTATAGTTCAGAGGGTCGAGGATGCTGGAGGAGACGGTCGAGCTTGAGTTAGGGTGCGTGGAGATCAAAGATGGATGATACGTGTTGAAGCTACGGAGGTGCGGTTCGGATGCTACGATACATGATAATTTTAGGGTGCTCAAAATTGATTTTGTAATATGGTGTAAAAGTCTACGTATTGAGTCCTATAACTATTGAGTCATATATGGATGATTAGAGGCTAACGTTGGAGGGTATAAAGTACCGGTTGTTAGGGTTGAAAAAGATGAAAAAATCCGAGCGTGCGTAGGTTTTGGACTGGCGGCGGCTGCCGTATTATCTCTCTGCGCGCGGCTTTGAAGAAGGGTGTGGCTGGCGGCTGTAGACAGTCAGGGGTGCTGACGGCGGTCAGCGCTTTTGCTTAGAAGAAACAGTGGGCGCAGGTTGTGGGCACTACGACAACATGAGGTGATATGTTGCTGTGATCTGCATAAGAGAAATAAAATTGATATGATGACTTGTGCAGCTGTAGCTTTTGTTGGTGCTTGTGAAGAAAGATTTGATTGATTGCTGGTGAAGGCTTTTGGCTTGGATTGACGTGATCTTTGCTAGTGCAGGTTTTTTTGCTTTGGTTGATGTGACCTTTGCTAATGCAGGCTTTAGCTTGGGCTAGTGCATACATGCATTGTTTTGTTTTTTTTTCAGCTGTGACCTCAATGCGGTCATCTGGGAGCATCAGAGAACCGGTGATGTGCTATGGACAGGCTTTGATTGCTAGCACTGGAGGCATTGAGTCAATAAAGAAAGTTCGGGCCGCATTGAGGCTGTAGGTGCTGTCGGCTGGACACTGTGCTGGTGGCAGCAGTAGATTGGTTAGGTGCTGCTTTGTTG
This sequence comes from Hsuehochloa calcarea, assembly GCA_036346395.1. Taxonomy (NCBI): domain Eukaryota; kingdom Viridiplantae; phylum Streptophyta; class Magnoliopsida; order Poales; family Poaceae; genus Hsuehochloa; species Hsuehochloa calcarea. The sequence goes on from CM070597.1 coordinate 40,079,032, forward strand.
GTTTTGCTTTGGTGCAGAGCTTACGGGAGGCTCTCGGCAGGAAATTTACCAAGGCTTGATTCTTACCCTCGTGAGATTTGGTTCCTGTTGTACGTGAAGAAGTGCTGCATGAGAAATCAAATCTGGGTTTTGAAAAGGAAAAATCTATCACAATCATTCATCCTCCTCTGATTGTCATTAAAGATTCTACAAGTGGTATTAGAGAGAGGTTACTATAGCGTCAGAGAGGTATGTGAATCATCCCCCTATGCTAGATGGTACTGATTTTGCTTTTTAGAAGTGTCGTATGTAAGTATATATTGAGACTCAAGGTAGTGATGTGTGGAATAAGGTTTCTAGCCCTTATGAGGTTCCGGTTCCGGTTACTAATCTAAATAAAACTAATATTGATTTAAATGCTCAATCTCGTAACTTGTTGTTTCAAGGGATCACTCGTAAAGAATTTGATCGTGTAGCTCATATTAATTCTGTCCACTTAATATGATTTTTTTTTGCAATTATCATGAAGGAACTACAAAAATTAAGAAAGTACGTAAAAGTCTTTATTAAAAGGAATATTCTGATTTTGCTATGAAGCCTAGTGAAGCTATTGATGATCCTTTTGCTCGTTTTGAAAAAATATTGAGTAATTTACGTAGGGTTAATGTTATTCCCACTGATGAAGATAATGCATCTAAAATTTTGAGATCTTTAGGTTCTGAGTGGTTAATGGTTGTCACAACTATCAATCAAACTGTCGATCTAGATACTTTAACTATGGATGATCTTTTCTTTTCTCTAGATTGAAAACCTATGAGATGGAAGCTTTGCTATCTAAGATTGATAAATCTTCATCTTTAACACTTGTGACTAACCCCATGCAGGCTGCTTCTTCGAGTTTTTTTTTCTTGTATCTACTTTGTCTTCTTTTTCAGAGGAACAGTTCGAACAACTCCTTGAATAGGATTTAGTGTTGATCTCCTCACGTGCATACAAGGCACTCAACAACATAAGGATGAGGAAGCAATGTGGTGTATCAAGTTCAATCAAATGTTATGAGTGTGGCGAGCCAGACCACATTAAGGTGGAGTGTCCCAAGATCAAAGGGAAGGTGATCAAAGAAGACAAGAATTACCATCGTCGGCCATCCAATAAGAACAACATAAAGAGTGGCAATTTTCGTCAGAAATTTGCTGAAAAGGTTCTTTCGGCTATCGAGCATCTGGATTTGAGTGATTTGGAATAGGAGAGTTGTGATGACGACAATCACGACAATGATGATGCTAAAGGTAAGAAGAAAAGCAACGACGACTTTACGGGCATGTGCTTCATGGCAAGAAACGACAACGACGATGGCGACGAAAGTGATCCCGATGAGGTAAGACCATCATATGATGAGCTTGAAGATGGTTTGATTAAACTTGCTATTGAATTGGAAAAGACAAAAAAAAGAAACTAAAAGAAAATAATTGTCTTGTTGAAAGCTTAACTTCTGAGATCGATATACTTAGAACTGTTACTCATGATAAAGAATCATGTGAGTCCTGTCAAGTTTTACATTCTGAGTTGGAGACTGCTAGATCTATGAATGTATCAAACTTGATTCAACTTAGAAATGTAAATACTAAATTTAATGAATTAATATTGGCACATGACTCTTGTGATGAAAAGTTAAAACTTGTAAATAATGAAATAGAAAAGCTCAAGTTTAGTTCTCCTATATAGTTAAAGTCAAGTATTTCAAATGTTCAAACTAAAACTTACTCTAATTGTGGATTGCTAGAAGCTAGACTTAATTCATCTCAAGAAACAATTCAACAGATGCTTTATCATGAGATATCTTCTTGCTCTAACTGTCCTAAGCTCACCATAGAAATAGAAGTTTTAACTAGACAATATGATTTTGCTGGAAAAAAAATGGCTCAGTCTAGTACTTCTAAGAGACTTGTGAATGAATATGTTAAATGCACTACTTGTTTCACTCTAGCTAAAGACAACGAGTATCTCAAGGACACTTTAGAAAGATTTTCCTTTGGTAAGAAAATTTTGAATATGATCCTAGACAAGTCAAAAATGAGTGTTAAACATCAGGGTCTGGAAAATCTGAATTAGAATCTGAACCAAAACAAATTATTTTTAAATCAGCTGGTATTGCAAAGGACCCATCTACCAAAGTGGGTGTTGTAAAGGCAATAGATACAATTTCTCATCAAGATAAGTATAAATGTACTCATTGTGGTAGAGAGGGTCATTTGGTTCAATTTTATTTTCAAAAAGCAAATAAAGAAAAGAGAAACAGGTTAAGAAAGATTTCTCATACTGGAGTGGAGTTTGCTCACGCTCCTCATCATCGCCTTGCTCCCTCTAAACTATTTTCTGCAGGGTTGGGAGTTTCCTCGACTGGACTGGTATGACCGGTGTTTGTTACGCGGTCATACCGGCCAGCGGTCCGACCGGCACGTAAACTGTTGTCTAACCGGCAGTACATAGAATGTCAAAATTCTTTTTCTATACCTGCTATTGCTTCTGTTCATCGCGTATCTCAGTAATGGTTACCTAAAGCTTTATTCTCTAACCCTAATACTAAGATAACGATGATTGTTCGTCCTTTGTAGGCTCGTCGCAAGCGGAACGAGAACATATTGTTCATTGACTCTGGTGCTCTCGCCACATGACCGGAGACTCTCGATGGTTCTCCTCTCTCACTCATGCCACCTCACTCATGCCACCGGTGATGAGATGAATACTTTTGGGGACAATACCCAAGGATGAGTTCTTGCAAAAGGAACTGTGCGCGTCAACAATAAATTCATTTTAAAAGACGTTGCGGTTGTTAGTAAGTTGAGCTATAATTTACTTTCAGTTTCACAGTTGATAGAGCGATAATCTTGAAGTGAGCTTTAAAAATATTCATGCTGCATCTTAGATTTATCTGGTGATCTAGTATGCAAAATTATTTGAGTTGAGCGTTTGTTTAAGGGTGACTTTTAGGTGTCTTGTTTCACCTGTTTCTAAAGATTTACTTAACTGGCACTGTAGACTAGATCATATTGATTTTGATCATCTTGCTCTTATCAGTAATATGGATCTTGTTAGAGGTTTGCCTAATCTTAAAATTGAAAAGTCAATAGATTTTGTTTGTTCACCCTGTCGTCACGGTAAGATGATATCTGCATCACATCCTCCTCTCACACTTGTTATAACTGATGCACCTGGTCAATTGTTGCACGTGGACACTGTAGGTCCTGCTAGAGTTCAGTCAGTTGGAGGTAAAAAGTATATTCTTGTTATTGTTGATGATTACTCTAGATACTCTTGGGCCTTTTTCATGGAATCTAAGGACGAAACTTTTGGTCACTTTAGAGAGCTTGCCCTTAGACTTGGCACTGAACTCCCAGGGGCACTTAGAGCAATTAGAAGTGATAATAGAACTGAATTTAAGAACTCATCATTTGCTTCTTTTTGTACTGAAAAAGATTTAGATCATCAATTCTCTTCAGCTCGTGTGCCACAACAGAACAGTGTTGTAGAATGTAAAAATAGAACTTTGGTTGAGATGGCCAGAACAATGTTAAATGAACATAACACTCCTAAGAAGTTTTGGGCTGAAGCTATTTCTACTGCTTGCTATATTTCTAATAGAGTATTTTTTTCGAGCTAAATTGCATAAGTCTTCTTATGAACTTCGTTTTGGTCATTCTCCTAAAAATTCTCACTTGAGGGTGCTTGGAGCCGCGGCTGCTGCGGCCACCGAGACCTTGGGTGTGACCTTCCGAGGGGCCATGCTGATGCTTTGAAGCTGTGCTTTGTGACTTTCCTGCCGATCCACACGGACGATGCCAACTGTCGTAGCAAAGAGGGCTAGACAGTAGAAAAAAGGACCCCTGGTAACTACGAGAGGGACAAGGGGATCCTCAGAGGAGGGGGCCCGTTTGTTAAGAGAAGTAAATGTGTAACAATTATCTCAAAAAAGGTCATCCTTATTACATGGGGAATGCGGCTATTTATAGCCTTCTAACAATGTACATGAGATTACAGATCTACCCCTAAAAAGGGGTTGTATGGGCTTTTCCTCCCTCTATACATAGCCTTCGGCTTACAGTAGATTTCCCTGGTCTTAGTCTATCTAGTTGGTACGTCTAGTCCACCAACACTCTCCTTCCTTCGCAATATGCAAGGTGTCCTTAGGCCGAGGGGCCCTGGACACCCTTCGATGCCCCTGAGGTGGCCCCGAGGGACTCACGACTCTTAGGTCATTAGTGCTTTGGCGGTCCTTCGAGAGCCTCCAGCCTCCTGGCCTACACAGGCCACTTGGTGGCCTTCACCCGAGCTTCAACCCCCCCAAAGTACTTGGCACTCCTAGAGCACTAGGGCCGATAGAACCGCCCCTACGAATAGAGAAAAAAAATGCAAAACAAAGAAGGCTTAGCTATCTTGCAGTATAGTTGCTCATTTAGAAAAACTAATAAATTTGAGAGGCGGGAAAAACACACACACACAGAGAGAGAGAGAGAGAGAGAGAGAGAGAGAGCGCATTGTGAGTCAAACCCAGCAGCAAAGTATATATACAGCAGCAAAGTATAAAAAATGATTGAACTTTGGACTATGTGTGGGATAAAAACATCACAGTAGTAATGTTCAGACAAAAAGAAAAACTGCTACAAACTTGTCTGGGAGACAATTCCACCGAACCCTGGGACTTTTTCTTGGCTACCTTGAAGAAGCACAGCTCTTTTCGGGTTGGAGAGCAGGAGCTGCTGCATGTCCTTCGGGAGGACACTAAATGCCGCTTGGAGGTCTCCCTTCAATTTCTGACATGTTGCTACTGATTCAACAGTACCTGTTCCAGAAGTCTGGAGGGCGAAGATTGAAAAGAAAATTAGTACCTTCACAGGATAACGTCCACAAAACATAGATGATAATAGCACAATAGGTTGTTGAGCAAGTCACTGTAGAAGATAATCCTTATTCGGTCTCTATATGCTGAAATATTTCAACATGCAAATTGCCGAATATCATTAAAAAATCCATGGCCATTCTAGATGCAATAAACTCTAGTTGCTGGTGTAACCTATGGAAGAGAGCTACAACACAAGACTCTTGATTGGTGTGAAACCCCACTGATCGATGTGAGGTCAGTCAGGAAAAAAAACTCGAAACTAACTTTGGAATTTGGATATCAAAGAACATAACAGGGGAATGGGTTCATCCAAAAATATCTGGGTTAGAATACACAGAGTTAATCAATCAACCATTATCCAGATGAAAACTCCATCCCGCTTGTTAGTCTATCAGTGTTAGTTTTAATGAAAGGATGAAGTATACCCATGAAGTTGGTTATATGATTTTAGCCATTAGAGAATACCATCCTTTGGCATTAAATATGGAAGAAGATACAAATGAATTCACCATACAATGGAATAGGCATTAAGCATTAACCCAACATGTTCTTGTGGTTCTACAAAGTCAAAAATAGAGCCAGTCACAAGTAGCTCTTATTAGTTCTCAAGTACTAGTAAATTCCGTCAGAAGGATATAATGATTATTCAAGCTAATTATTATGACGAATCAGATTTCTTGAGGTTCAGGCAGACAGAAAAGACAAGATTACTCCTATATGGTGTGGAAATCATCAGTAGTTCAAGTGCATGTGTGTCATGGGCATAGGCCCGGAGCCCCAGCCGGCACTTCAGGAGAGGGTGCAGCAAGCATCTATTTAATTAGAGTCGATCACAATCTATTAGGGATTGAGTTAGATTCCTTATAGATAGGATTATTACTTAACGGCCAAGTAAGTCATCCCTATAAAAAGAACATCATGTATCCATTATCAATCAAGCAAATCAACAATGAAGAAATATTTCCCAAGTCCCTAACTCTAGCCCTGGTCTCTCCCCTAGGCCGACTATTCTAGATCCATCTCTCCCCCAACCAGTGCCCTCTTCACCTAGTGCAGTTCTACCTCAAGTCGCCGCCGCCCGACCTCTCTCCAACAGTGTTTATCCCCCGTCCCATCATAAACTAAGCTTCGTGACAATGTGTCCCTTCAATAGTTCAATCTGTCAAGTACAGGAGGGAAGGGATGGCGGACTAGCACCAAACAGGTCTTATAACTGAGGGATAGTACTTGGTAGCTTGAAGTTTCCACTTCACCTATAGTACCTTTTTTTTTTCTTTATTACAAGACAATCCAACACCGCTAGTACTGAGGGGTGGTTATTCATAAGATAAAGACAGAAGAAATCCAAATATAATCACATTAGACTAATTTTCTAGGACTTCATGACCTGAACTTTTAATTCTGGTCCATCACCATTTTAGTTTTAATTTATTGCAAGATGACATTGACAACATATACTTCAATTTTCAGCTCACAAATTTAAGTCAAAACAAACCAAATGCACAAAGCCTAGGATTCATTAAACTCAAGCCCAGTTCATATACTAGAGTAGTTCATACTCAAATCCTAGTAATATGGTTAATCTTTAATTCAAAATAGACTGTCTAATGCAAAAAAAAACACAACCACACACAAATTGGTGTGCATTACCGAGTAGGAGTCTAATTAGTATTCATTGCAGGTAATTGTATGCATCGCATGACTTATTAACAGTGAACCTGGTATAAATGGAATAACTTCACTCATGCTCATTTTAAGGTTGTGTGTCAAGTCCCAGTGATCCGTAAATCTTTTTCTAAGAGAGCTGCTGAGTATTAGGACATTTCAGCCTGGTGCTGCTGAAAAGTAAACTCTAAAATAATTCTTAAATAATTATTGCAGCAGATCACTTTAAACTTTTACTTCCTAAAGCTGAATCATGTCAAGAGTGGAAAGGATAATTCAACCAAACTAAGGAAGCCCACTTAAGAGCCATGGCATGAGATATATATCAGGTTGCCTCTTATCTCACCTACAGGAATTTGAGTCCAAATCTGATTTAGGCTATCCCCGTCAAAGAAAAATAGTATAATCTAAACAGCTGTTAGTCTTAGTTAAGCACTATATTTGATAGGTGGGTTGTTCCTGGGCTTATCTTTGTCAAAACAACATACAACCATCAAGGATTATCTGACTACAATTTCCACAAGTAATTGCTAACTAAATGTCTGGGTATGCAATGCTATGTTAAGAAATATCAAAACTTGCAACATATTGTTATCAGAAATTGCAAGTGACAATTTACTTAAGAAAGAGTCAAAAAGAATGTTACCTCCATCTCTCTGAGAAGATACCGCTCAATAGCATTAAAAGAATCAATCCTCTCCAATTCGGACATCTTTGACATTAGCTTTTCAATGTCAACATTCATGCGAGCCTGCCTCCAGAGCCTCTGCTGTTCCTGCTCTGCAGCAGCGCGTCTTCGCCGGAACCAAGGCATGAAGTTGGGGCCTTCCAGGAATCTCCTGTTAAAAATCAGTGGTGAAACAAGGGTGAGAAAGATAGCCCATGCTTAATCATTATGCCAAGCAATTCAAAGAATAAACTAATAAAAATGTTTCACCAAACAAATATGCTTACGGCTCACCTATATAGGTCCAACCAATTGGATCTCATCCTTTTGGACAAAAATTTCCCTGGACCTCTAGCAGCCAAACCATTGACAAACTCATCTACATGGAATGGAGGTAGTAATGGTGGATCAACGAAAGGAGAACTTCCTTCCAATGGTGTGGTAGTTCTCAGATAAGGCCCAAAAGGCGCAAGGAAGTTGGTCGTTAGCTCCAAGAAATGCCGCCGCAGTATCTCATTGTTGACAACTGACATGGACTCCTCAATCCTCGGTGACACACCCGCATCAATGAGCCTATTTAGAACAGAAGTATCGGGCTTTGTGGTTGGCACATATGTGCACCATAGCGCCTCCTTGTGCTCTGTCATGAGGGAAAGAGGGCCCTCTCTTCTCAACTTGATGGAATTCAATAGGCCAGTGGGAGAGAACTTATTAATTGCGAGTTTGTCAAGCTTGAGCTTCCTGGGTGTGCCATTGACTCCATTTGCAAATGCCAGCGATTGGCCACCCACTGGGAGCACCCTAGTGGAATTTGGATTCGGGCATCCCACGGACACAACATTGGGAATACTCTTAAGGCTCTTCAAGAAAAACAAGTTGGTCACGCCAAGCACCATCGGCGGGAACACCTCACCTTCCGCAAGCGCATTCAGGCGAGCGAAATCCGGATCATGAATAGTAAAGTACGGCCGGAAGTCCACACAATACAAGAGCGGAGCAACAAGGCTAACAAGCCCAGCCACAGCCTCCGAGCACTGAGGTGGCGACGGCGCGACGACCAGTACGGACTCGCCAACCACCATGAGCTCCCAGAGCGTCCACAGGTGGAGGAGCAGGCCGCGGAACGCGGCAAACAGGTCAGCATCATGGAAGAGACCGTACGGCACCGAGGGGTTCGCCGGCAGCAGCGCGGGCGGCGGACCGGGATCGTCGGCTGCGGGCGGGAGGTGCACCCGCAGCGCGGCACTGCCGATTGGGAGCTCCATGAGGCGCCCCGGCTCCGGCGCGGGCCAGGAGGCGACGTGCGAAGCCACCATCGACAGCGCGGTGGGACCGATGTCGAAGCAGAGTGGGCCGAGGATCTGCAGCAGCAGGCGGAACAGGGACGAGTAGGGCGCGTGGGAGATTATGACGACGGACTTCTGCTCGCCACCGCGGGGGAGGCGCTCGTCCTGGCGCTGGCGGTTGAAGACGAAGCCGTAGAGGAAGCCGCGGCGGGAGCCGGCGGCGGAGGGGGAGGGGTCCGGGACGCGGAAGGAGAAGAGCGAGTCGTGGACGGAGGAGCGGTGGCGCGGGAGGTGGTGGGACATGGAGTCGGGGAAGGAGGAGAAGGCAACGAGGCGGTCGAGGCCGGCGGGGGCCAGCGCGGCGGGCGGGTAGCAGGCCTCCACCAGCTGCCCACGCTCCAGGTCGAAGCGGATGACGCAGAAGGCCCGCACCCACAGTGCCAGCGCCGCGGGGTCGGGCGCCCCGGCGTCCGCCTCGGCCGCGTCGCGCCGCAGTGACACGGACGGGATCCGGTTCATCCCTTCAGCCCTCGGGGCAGGAAAAGTTGGGAATTCAGAGAGGTGCGGCCGAATCGGATGGGTGCGGGAGATGGGGGAACGCGGGGGTGTTGGACTCGCAAGGCGACGCCGCGGTGGTGTCAGCGCAGACAGCCGCGGACGGGCGGGGCGGAGGGAAGGGGGGGAAGGGTAAGGTCGCGGGCGGATCGGGCGGGCGTGTCGCCGTGCTGACTGGATTCGGGCGGATCGGGCGGTGTTTTTTCGGTGGCGAACGGGTTGGCTGTTGTGTTGTCACAGCCGCGAGAGGCGAATTTTAGGCGTATTTAGTCTCGTTAGGCCATTAAAATTTTAAAAGTAATTTTTATAACGTTAAAATTTTAAAAATAGTTTCTTCACCGTGTCTGCTGCCGTGGGACAACGCTGCTAAAAAAATTAAAAAATATATAAATAATCAAAAATAATAAAATGGGTCATCATGGATTACAATTGTAACTTAGATATCAATTGAAGTGCACCAGTAGAATTAACCAGAATAAAATAGTTTATTTGAGTTGTACTGTAGAATAACATCTCAAGAAAAAGTTAGTGCAGATTAGAATGTTTCATGTACTCTCAGTTAGAAAATGGTAAAAGCAACAGGTGTCAAGAGAGATATACTAGAACAAAATAGTTAACATATAGCACTCTGCTATTATTTATAAGGACAACGCTAAAATATTTTGCCTCCCGCGCACGTGTTCAAAAATTTTCGATCTCCCGCGCTGCGAATCACAGACGGTTTCATACAAAAACTATCTGTGATAAGCATCTCATCACAGACGGTCACGGTTTGTATTAAGAACCGTCTGTGATTTTACCATGCTTGGAATTCTCTTTGATTTTACCGCGGCACTCAATCCTCTGCCGTGGTAGGATTTGCGTAGCCAATCCTCTGCCGTGGTAGAATTTGCGCACACAATCATCTGCCGTGGTAGGATTTGCTCACACAATCAGAGAGTAAGAAAAATTCCAAGCATGGTAAAATCACAGACGATTCTTAATACAAACCGTCTGTGGTGAGATACTTATCACAGACGGTTCTTAAGAAAATACCACAGACGGTTCCAATGAGGCGTCTAGTATAGTTTATTTGGTAGTAGTGCCCCTAACTAAACCAAGATAGTATGTACAACTATAATGGCTACTAAAAAAAGGTAAATATCACAAGTTCTGCAAAGCAACCATAATAATTAAATAAACAACATAAATACAGGTCAAGTATTGCACTTTAATGGCCAAAACCAAAATACAACAGAGGTAACGTGGAACTGAAACTTGTGCATAAATTAATAGAAGTAGAGAATAATTTTTTTTGGCAGCAGCTGTTGCCGTGGGGACGGCAAGTTGATGCCGTCCCGGACGGTAGCAGCAAGGTGTTGCCGTGTGGGACAGCTACCGTCCCACATGGCAGCAAGCGAGGTGATGGAGCTATTTTTAGAATTTTGACGCTACGGAGGCTACTTTTAAATTTTTGGTGGTCTAACGAGGCTAAAAATATCCAAAATTCGCGAGGTGCTGGATTGCCGAGTGCGCCAGATGGATCTTGCTCATAGGTGGTGGTGGTGTTCGTTTGGGATGTGCGATTTGCGTGAGTTTGGATTGGCGTTGCTTCGCGGTGTAGTTTTGTTTTGTTGCTTGCCATTACTGGTGGTGTTCGGTTACATAACTCGTCTTGGTTTGTACCAGTTTCGCGGTTTCAGCGAAAACAAGATTCGGTTTTGGCTGTTTTTTTTTGAACCACGGTTTTGGTTGGTTGGGTTACGTATGATGTGTTGGTGTTCGGGCGACATTGTTGAAGAGGGTTTTTTTTGGATGGGAATAGGGTATTTGATAGTAAGCTGGCCATGTTGGTTAGATGTTTGGTGCAAATTGTGAGTATGCAAAGACCTTTTGTATATGGGATGAAACCGATGGAAATAATTGTTCATCTTCATCTATGGATGCACAAGGAATCTTCATTTTGTACACGATAAGATGGATAGAATGTTGTCGTCAATCATGGTTAGACCATAATTTGCCGAATTATCGCAATTTTGCAAGCTAAAAGATATTTTTTCCATCCCAAACAGCAGTAATCCATGAAGTCTAATTCCAATTAATTGTCATAAAGAAGTTTAATTCCAATTCTTGAATCGTCGTCCCAATTTCAGCATCACAACAAGGTGTAAGATCATTTACCCCTCAAATTCCCTGCGTATATTTTTTTTGTTAGAAATTAAACAATATAATGCAACATTGGAGTGACGATTGTTCCTTGGGAAGCTGCAATCAAGTTCACAAGTTGCAATCTTTTCATCATTCACATATATATAGTGTACAGGTGTAACTCTTATTTGTAATATTTTCTTTATCCAAATAAGTGTGGTCGCCACCGCTGGCATTGTGCTCTTCTTGTCCTACTATTGATGAAGAAATGGTGGGCTAGGATAGAGAGCTTCTTCGTTATTTAGGTACTCAAAATGTATCTCTACTATGCTACATCGTTTAAGTTTTGTCATATTTTTCTTTATTATGCTTTATGTTGAAGTCTTGAGATAAAGTTTCGTGTCAATGATGCATTTGTGGTTTACTTTTGTTATGTCGTGGTGTAGGTATAAACCGGTGTTTATTCTAGGATGCTAGCCTGTTAGAATTTAGTCCGAGGCTATTCACATTTCTGGTTTGGTTTAATGTCTATTAAAGATCAGTTTTTTTGGATTCTATAAGAAAATCATTGGTGGAGTGGGGACAAGGTTTTAGAAAGACATTTGGTTGGGAGATGTCTCTCTTGCACAGAAATATCCTAGGCTATATAATTAAACTTTCAGCAAGAATATAGTAGTTTTGTGATGTGTTTAGTGAACGATTGAATGTAACAACTTTTAGAAGAACTCTGGGAAAATCTAGTGTCTTAGACTAACTTGAAAGAGAGGTGCAAGGAGATTAGATTAAATGATGATGATGACAAACTTGTTTGGGATCTTACAATCAGTGAGCTACTCACAATCAGTTCTTTCTACAAAGCCCGGAAGATGTGCAGTTTTTATGTTCCTTTTAAGTTGATGTCGAAAGCCAAAAATACCTTTGAAGGTTAAGATTTTTGTATGGTTGATGCTTAAAAAGAGCATTCTGACCAATGATGTGATGATTAGGAGGGTTGGAAAGGAGGTAGAAAATGTCATTTTTGTGGCCAAGATGAAAATATAGAAACATCTGTTCTTATTTTGTCACTTGGCTAGATTTATTTCAAACACTTAAAAATGTGATTTTGGTTTTAAGTCATACAGCTTGTTTTAAAAATATCGTTTTGGCTTACCCCACTGAGTTAATTTTCACCATTTGCTATTGGTTGAATCAATGGTACATTTTGTAGACAATAGAAGGTTGTAGGAGAAGCAATTTTGCCTCGAACGGGTGGTGTTATATGCATGTTATCTTAGTGTTTTCATCAATATATTTTTTTGTGTAATAGTTGGCTCCTAGTGTGCTACTTCCTTTCACTAAGGTGCTTCGTCCATCCTCGTGTGGAAATAATAGCAGATCTAGGGTGTGTTTGTCGGACTCGGATTTTCTAATCCTGAATTATCTGTGAAAACACTGTGCTATTCCCTAGATCAGTAGATAGCATTCACATGCACATTGTTGAATCAATTTATATATGGCGTAAAATCATACCATTCATTAATTTAACACATCAGAGTTTACATAGACCGCTTCGGGCCAAGTTTTACAATAGGGGTCAAACAGACCAAACAATTACATCACAAAAGTAGCGAAAGCGACAACGGAAGCAAAAAAAGGTGAGGACGCATATCTCCACAGGCAAGTGATTGGGGAAAACTGTATACAGCCGATATTACCCGAAAACTTAGATAATATAGGATGCACATAAGTACCGGCGGGGTCAGCTAGACTGAGGGGAGACTAGAACGGCTACAGACTAAACTACGCTTTAAAAACTCCTAGGCCTTCGGACGCCTGGTTCCTCATGGTAGTCGAAAGCTTTAAGATTTTCTGCTTCCGAGGGTTTGGGGAAAGAGCGAGGATGAGCACAACTTCCGTGCTCGTGAGCCAACACACCAGATGCAATATATATACATGCAAGGCTAAACAATGGTGGCTCGGGTTCTTTTATTTGCTAAAACAATCCTTTCAATTATCATAATACAAATTCCTCAGACTTAGAATTTTAAACCAATTGCATTTTATTAAAGAGGGTAAGTGCAATATTAAATAACAGAAGAGGTTCCCTCCATCGGAAACTCTACACATGCATCATTTGATTGGAGTTACCTCCATACATTAACAACACTGGATACGACGATCCAGGGAAAAACCAAACCTCAGGCTAGATGAGCCGACCTGGTTTTCATATCACCCACAAGGTTTTTGAAATAGAACTAACTCTAGTTAAGTTCTCATGTCCGCCTTTGACCGTAGGCACGACTGTTTAAACAGTTTAGACTCTGCAGAGGTCGTACACTATACCCACAAGAGATAATCATACTCGTTACCCCACATGATTCCTGTGGATATCATGGGGATATGCTCTATATCTTAGGATGATGTGACAATTGGCAATGGAATTTATGGTTTATCGTTTCACAGGGTTTTCGACAAAGTTCAGGCTTTCTGGACAGGGGAGTTCCGACCGGCCATAGCATGGCGGTCCGACCGGTCCCAAATCGATCGGACCGGCCATGTGCGGCGGTCGGACCGGCGGTGACAAAAAATGGTCAGAACAGGCTGGGCCAAAAATAGAGGGTGTAGACAAGTGAGGGGATCCCAATGCACTTGGTCTCATAATGTTTGGAGTTCCCAAGCAAAAGTTCTATTCGTTTTAAGTTTCCAGAAGGTTTCGGAATTTCAGGGCTTGAAATTCGGCTAAGTCCCTTGTGGCGGTCCGACCAAGCTCACGAGGAGCGCCCGACCGCCAAAGGCGATCCGACCGTTCACGGTGGCGGTCGGACCGATTTCCACTTATGAACGTCAGCCAACTACGTGGTGATGTTGTTTTGTTAGGTCAAGTTCATTGGTATCATGGCATATGTATTGCATGATGCATGTTTTGACTAACATGGGTCAAGCTGTGAAGAACTTATTCCCGAATTCGTGTTTGCTTGTCTATGGTTGTGCAGGTTGCTTGGTGGTCAACGACGGTCAACGGCGAGGATGATCGGGACTAGACTTGGAGAGTTGAGGTCCAGAACGATCGACGATGCCGGGTGAGGTCAATGACTCAAGCGTGACACAAGATGGACAAGGGTGACCTATTAGCAAATCTGAGGTGCAAGATGGCGCTAGGTGAAGCTGTTTAGGTCAAAAGGTTAAAGACGGCGCTTTGCGAAGCGTGCGTGTGTGACCCGTTTGTTAGTGGGCCTTAAAGAGAGCCCAATAGAGTCAAACCCTAGGAATTCTAGGCCTCCACTATAAATAGGAGGAGGTGGTGGCTGCACCGTCTCTCTCGCCTCTTTATGTTTCAAAACCCTAATTGGCTTAGGGGGAGTTGAGGTGGAGGCTAGGGCTCTTGATGGTTTGAGGTGATTTTTGTGATCTTGGATTGACCACTGTTCCTTGATGGAGTGGGTGTAATCCAGCATCAATCACAAATTTAATCTATGCAAGGTTTGCTTGAGATAAGTCTCTTTTCGTTCTTGCTTTCAATTTTGTGATTTTAGGGCTTTCTTTGATCTACGAGTTTTTGATTGATTCTTTCACGTGAATTAGCTTGCTGTGATACGTGTGAACCTATCTAGGATCATCTTGATCATCAATCACTCACGAACAAGCATTAGGATCAAGTTTTTGTTCTTGCCCGGTTTTAGACCCTCTGTTACTTAATTGACAACTGTTCAGGATCTATCCAAGAATTATCATAATATTCGATTGGAATAGGTCCTCAATAGCATAGAGAAGGTGTGTGCAAAGTTTTGTGAAGTTTGGAGTTGAGAATCAAAAGTTAGACCCAATTATAACTTCGTCATCGAGCTGTTTTTACTGTTTCATATCTATTCTGGAGTCTGCCGGTCAGACCGCCCATCATTACCGGTCCGACCGATTTGGCAGTGGTCCGACCGCAAGATATGAAATGTCCGACCGCCAGAAATCGATCGACCGTTCGAGCCGGAGGTCAGACCGCCAGTACATTGTATTGCTTTGATCTTGGATGTTTTTATCATATTGCTTAGGGGATTAAATTGAATTCAATACTAGTTTTCCGTTGTACTGGTATATTGATCTTCATAGCTTCCTCATAGCTATTGGAGTGAAATTGTGTTGAATTCATAATTTGTGAAAAAGTGAGCGTGCTTCTATTCACCCCCCTCTAGTCGCCTTTTCGGTCCAACAAGTGGTATCAGAGCCCAGTTAGTTCACTCTTGATCTTAACCGGTCACTGAACTTTGGCGATGGATAGGTTCTCTACAAAACCGCATATCTTCAATGGGCACGACTATGCCTATTGGAAGAATCGTATGCGAGTATTCCTTGAGAGCGAGGAACAAGCTATATGGGACGTTGTTCGATCCCCGCTCATTATTCCTGAGGTTGCAACTTCTGCTTCTGCAATTCTTTTGGCTAACAACAACAAGGCCAAGAACCTTTTATATGGTGCGCTTGGTAGACAAGAATATGATAGTATTTGTAATTTTGCGACTGCGCACGAGATTTGGAACACCCTCGAAAAATATCATGAGGGTTCGCCCCAAATTAAGAAAGTGCGTCAAACAATCTATAAGCGTGATTATAACAAATTTGAGATGCGTCCTGGAGAGAGCATCGATGACATTTTCAGTCGCTTTAATAAAATGATTAATCAGATGAAAACTGTTGATATTGAATACTCTCAATCTGAAAATGCCACCCATCTCTTGGCTGCAATCAACACCAAGGAGTGGGAGATGAAGGCTACTGCTATAGAAGAGAATGTTGATCTTTCGAGCCTTACTTTGGAGTTGCTTTATAGCAAACTCAAGACTTATGAAATTAAAAGAGTTGATCATCCCAAGAAAGATAATTTAGCTTTGGTAGCAGATCCTCTCAAAAAAGCTTCTGATAGTTCTTTTGAATCTTCTTCTGGATTTTCATTTGCTTGTTTATCTGCTATTCATGAAGAGGAGCTTGAGAGTATCCCTGAGGTTGAGTTAGCCCTGTTAGCTAAAAAATTCACACGGACTTACAACAATGTGAGAAATAAAAAAAAGAGGTAGTCCTGTTACTTGCTATGAGTGTGGAGAGCTCTACCACATCCAGGCCAATTGCCCCAAGCTAAAAGGTAAGGGCAAGCACAGGGAGGAGAAGACAGCCTGGAAGAAGCCTCATGAGAACAACTCTGAGTATGATGCTGTCAAGCTCATAAAGACCGCTCACCGGGTCCTTGCCGCTTTTGGAGAGCAATCCGTGAGCGATGTGGACTCCGGGAGCGAGGAGAACAAGGAGGAGAAGACCCCTCAAGACAAAAAGAAATGGAAGGCCAAGGACTTCACTGGCATGTGCTTCATGGCTGACACTGACTACATTGATGAAGATGAGGTACCTCTCTCTTATGATGACCTTTCTGCTAAATATGATTCCATATATGAGCAACTGCTTAGTCAAGATGAAGCGCTAGAATTTGTCATGACTAAAAATAGGAAACTAGAGTCAAAAATGGGTAAACTGAAACTAGAACTTGTAAATGTTAAGACTCTTGAACCTGATGAATGTTTATCTTGTCATGATATGCACTCAGAATTGGCTAAACTGCAATCTGCTCACAATATTGCTTTGCAACAACTTGAAAATGCTAGAACCGAGCTAATTGAAATTAAATTCGCTCCTTATGAAAAATGTTGAGAATCTAGCAAATTGATTACTTCTGATGTAATTGATTCTAGCCCTTGCACTTCATGCTTAGAAAAAGAACGTGATATCAAAGATATCTTAGAAGCTGCTAGAGTCAAATATGCTAAGCTTAAGGACAATATTGAAACTACTATTTGTGCTTCTTGTTCCGCTCTTAAGCTTGAAATTGCTTTATATAAGGAGAAATCTATGATAAAACTTGTGATGCTTGTGTTAATTTGAGAAAAGAAAATGCTTACCTTCATGATACATTAGAGAAATTTTCTAAAAGTAAGAAACAGTTAAACATGATTCTTGACAAGTCTAAAACTCTTTATAAGAAGCAAGGTTTAGGATTCAATTCTTTTCAAGACAATTCAAAGCCAAAAGTCATTCAAGTCTTGGAAAAAGGTTTAATTGAATTCAAAACCCAACCTGCAAAAACATCTTTTAAATCTGCAGGTTTTGCCCAACCGTGTGTTAATTCAAAGGGTGCTTCTTCTAGTGGTACCAAGTACCATTGCACTTATTGCAAGAAAAGTGGGCATTTGATTGAGTTTTGTTGGCGTAGGTTGAAAAATGATAAGAAAATTTTTGCTAGTATTTCATCCACTCAACCTAAAGCTTTTATGAGACATGGTCATTTTGAAAAGAATAAACCTGAGTTAGGATTTGTTTCACATGTTTATCATCATGCTCCTAGACAGGATAATTCTCATGTTCGTGTGACCATTACTCATGATAGGAATGCAAATAGAATCAAGGATAACACTTTTGCTTTGCATACTACTCGCAGACGTGTGTCTCAGTACTGGGTTCCCAAGTCTTGTTTAACTAACCCCAGTATCGAGACACATTATTCTTCTGTGCCTTGATTTTCAGGATTTCCGCGGAAAGAGGAAGGGCACGTGCTTTGTTGACTCCGGCTGTTCACATCATATGACCGGAGACTCAAGATGGTTCACCTCCTTCACGCGGTCGACGGGTTTCGAGCATCTCTGAGAACTTCCCATCGTCAAGCCGTTAAGCTCATATTCAGGTATTTACACTCTACCCTCTTATATGGCATTTGGTATTTCTGCTTTTCAGCTTTGTCCATTAGGGGTTTTTCTTATTCTGATTGTGCGGGCTGTCGGCTAAATAGGAAGAGTACCTCAGTCGCTTGTCACCCACTAGGTACTTGTCTTGTCTTTTTGATTTTATCTTCTCCAAGCCTTTAGACCCAACTAGGTTTGCCACCTTGAGAAGCGAGTTAGGGGTAATTTATCCCTACGGGTTGGTTTGAGAGGGAGTTTGATCTTTTCTGATCTTACCTTGTTCTTTTGATCTTTTCTTGTTCTTTTCTGAACTTTTTGATCTTTTCGAACTTTTGAGGTTTTTAGGCTCTTTATTGCATCTTATTGTATCATATTGCATTCATATGAAAAATTCAACAAATGGTATGAAAAATCAAGTCATACTCAAAAAGATGCTTTATAATATAAGTTTTTCTACTTATCTTTCAAGATTGATGAAGTTTTGCCAATTACCCTTTGGAGCTTTAGTATTTCAATTCTTGCTCAATGTCATGTCTAGTTCTTTGACTTGCTAGAATTATCATGCTTTTACATGTGTAGCTAAGTCTTTGCTATATGAGCTAGAACTTTAAAACAACTCGAACTAAAAATTGCAATTTGTGGATGTTTTAGCGAGTTGCGCAATTAGTGCTCCTTTTGTGACACTGGCCCTGTCAGAATTGCTTTGTTAGCTTTTTAATCTAAAATTGACCATTACTTGAGCTTCTAGTGTTCTTGAGATTCTAAAACTGCTCTTGTGAAACATGAAAAATCAAAAGATTGTCTTATGCTTAAATTGTGCCAAACTACTCTTACGAGACTGCTTGTCAATGACATGAACTTGGAGATAGTTTGATGAACCAGACAATCTCATGGGGACTGCTTGTCAGAAATGACATGAACCTCAAGATTTATCGCCCTAGTAGAAGCTTAGAAAGAGTTTGTGGATGGCTCCTAGTCCAGGATTTTTTTTACTAAGATATACCTTTAATCAACTGTGGTCGAAGCTTAGGATGATTTTGTGGATGGCTCCTAGTCCAGGATCTTATCACTAAGTTAGATCATTAGTCAACTTCAATATTCAGTGCAAATGAAAATTTGTTGAAAAATAGGCATATGAGAAAATTTGAGCAAAATGATTCAATACAGGACCTAATTATCTCTTAATGTGGTCTTTGTTAGCTTTTTGATCTTACATTGACATTTTGACATGGCCAGTTTCACTTTAGGATCCCTGTTGATGAACTTGTTGAATTTGAAGCGTTGCTTAAATTGATCAAATCTATTGCTTTACTTTTGAGCCTTTGTGCTTAGCTTTGATATATATGTCCTTCCATGATCTTGCTAGCTATTATCGGGCTTGATATCTTGTTTGTGCAATATTAGAGATACTAGCTTGTTCTTTTGGGTAATCTCCAAAGCTTTTGTAATCAAAAATTAAAAAATACAAAAATGAAGCCACTCCATTGCACTTCATGCATACTTCTTCTTTTTGCTTCTTTCTTCATTCTGCATTTGTTATCTCTGGATGAGAGGAAGGCGTGATTCCTTGATGACTCCATTGTTAAAGGGGGAGAAGATATTTCAATGTTGGTGAGAAGATTATGCATAGGGGGAGAAATTTTTGGAGATATATTTTATTGTTTTACAAAGAGGGAGATGATATATAAAAATGATAAAAAGGGGGAGAAACTGAGAATTTGAAAGTTTCTGAAATTTGAGGATCATAGTGAGGGGGAGTTCTTGAGTTGCGTTCTTATTGTCTTATTGAATATTCTGAACTTGAATTGCATTCATTTATCCTCACAATGATCAAACGTCAATTGAACAATTGTTCTTTCATATGGATCTCATGTGAGAATTTTGACCCTTTTCTGGAAATCAAAATTTTTATGCTTTCTTTTGCCTTATCTCACATGTCTATACTATTCTGATGCCAGCTTGGTCATTTACATTGCTTTTTCTTGCTTATGGACCAAGTTGTGTCTTTGTGCGAAAACGAAAGTACTTTACTTTTCAAACCTCCAAATTACATTTTCTGGATTATTGCCAATGTGTTCATCAAGGGGGAGATTGTGGATATCATGGGGATATGCTCCATATCTTAGGATGATGTGACAATTGGCAATGGAATTTATGGTTTGTCGTTTCACAGGGTTTTCGATAAAGTTCGAGCTTTACGGGCGGTGATCCGACCGCCATAGCGAATGTCCGATCGGCTCCAAACCGGTCGGACCGGCCATGTGCGTGATCGGACCGTGATGACAAAAATGGTCGAACATCTTTGGGCTAAAAATAGAGGATGTAGGCAAGTGAGGGGATCCCAATGCACTTGGTCTTATAATTTTTGGAGTTCCCAAGCAAAAGTTCTATTCGTTTTAAGTTTCCAGAAGGTTTCGAAATTTCAGGGCTTGAAATTCGGCTAAGTCCCTTGTGGCGGTCCGACCGGCTCACAGGGAGCGGTCCGATGGCGGAGGCGATCAACCGGCTCACGATGGCGGTCGGACCGATTTCCACTTATGAACGTCCACCAACCGTGTTGATGTTGTTTTGTTAGGTCAAGTTCATTGGTATCATGGCATATGTATTGCATGATGCATGTTTTGACTAACATGGGTCAAGTTGTGAAGAACTTGTTCCCAAATTCGTGTTTGCTTATCTATGGTTGTGCAGGTTGCTTGGTGGTCAACGGCGAGGATGATCGGGACTAGACTTGGAGAGTTGAGGTCCAGAACGATCGATGATGCTGGGTGAGGTCAATGACTCAAGCGTGACGCAAGATGGACAAGGGTGACCTATTAGCAAATCTGAGGCGCAAGATGGCGCTAGGTGAAGTATTTAGGTCAAAAGGTTAAAGACGGCGCTTTGCGAAGCGTGCGTGTGTGACCCGTTTATTAGTGGGCCTTAACGGGAGCCCAATAGAGTCAAACCCTAGGAATTCTAGGTCTCCACTATAAATAGGAGGAGGTGGTGGCTGCACCGTCTCTCTCGCCTCTTTATGTTTCAAAACCCTAATTGGCTTAGGGGGAGTTGAGGTGGAGGCTAGGGCTCTTGATGGTTTGAGGTGATTTTCGTGATCTTGGATTGACCACTGTTCCTTGATGGAGTTGGTGTAATCCAGCATCAATCACGAATTTAATCTATGCAAGGTTTGCTTGAGATAAGTCTCTTTTCGTTCTTGCTTTCAATTTTGTGATTTTAGGGCTTTTTTTGATCCACGAGTTTTTGATTGATTCTTTCACGTGAATTAGCTTGTTGTGATATGTGTGAACCTATCTAGGATCATCTTGATCATCAATCACTCACGAACAAGCATTAGGATCAAGTTTTTGTTCTTGCCCGATTTTAGACCCTCTGTTACTTAATTGAAAACTGTTCAGGATCTATCCAAGAATTATCATAATATTCGATTGGAATAGGTCCTCAATAGCATAGAGAAGGTGCGTGCAAAGTTTCGTGAAGTTTGGAGTTGAGAATCAAAAGTTAGACCAAATTGCAACTTCGTCATCGGGCTGTTTTTACAGTTTCATATCTATTCTAGAGTCTGCCGAACAGACCGCCCATCATCACCGGTCCGACCGATTTGGCAACGGTCCGACCGCCAGTATAACAGCGGTCCAACCGCCAGAAAATCGGTCTGACCGTTCCAGGTCAGAGGTCAGACCGCCAGTACATTGTATTGCTTTGATCTTTGATGTTTTTATCATATTGCTTAGGGGATTAAATTGAATTCAATACTAGTCTTCCGCTGTACTGGTATATTGATCTTCATAGCCTCCTCATAGCTATTGGAGTGAAATTGTGTTGAATTCATAATTTGTGAAAAAGTGAGCGTGCTCCTATTCACCCCCTCTAGTCGCCTTTTCGGTCCAACAATTCCGTAGTCATGTGGTTGAGTGATCGTCACAGTAATTTTTCAAACTACCTCGTCCTTTCCGTCATCTCACCCATATGGGGTTACGCCCATACGTTGTGCGGGATATTCCCCTCAGCGACTGGAGTAGTTGGACGCGTAGTCGAACTACCCCCCAGCGACTGGAAAATTTCACCTTTCATCGATGTCCCTTTCAAGCCGGTCGCAACACGCGCTTGCACATTCCCTCTCTCCCACCATGCGAGATGACATTCAAAGTTTGATAAATTTACTAAGTCAAGTTGTACTTTACAGACTTGTGGTTGTACTTATTTTACACGGGAGGTCATGACAAGATTAAGTCCTTAATCCATACGGGCGGTTCATACCACATACCAACCACTCTCGTGCACGACGGCACCCACTACTCTTTCCATCAACCCCAAATGTGGTACTATCAAGTTGTTTAGGGTTTTGGGGAGGAAAAGTCTATTAATACAACACGCCAGTCATTTACCCACAATGACTACCCAAAATCACTTTTATGATTAAAAGATAATGATCAAGACATTTATTGTCCCGTTACTTAAACAAGGCTAGCATGTCGCTTAAGTACAACCTATACTAGTATTTACCACATAGGTACTAGGGTGACATGGAATGAGAGATTTAATTTATCAAAGGATGGATAATAATTAATTAATCATCAAATGTGTGTTTAACTACCTTAAACTTTAACATACATTTGATTACAAAATTAAAGTATGCAATTTTGATATTTTACAATAAATATAATTTACATAAAATGTATGCTCAAAATGATCAAAGTATTGACTCACCTTGGTTAAAGGTAGGGGGATCTTGGCAATCTTGAGCTTGATCGAAGTGGAGGCCTCCCTCGTCTCCGAAACCTAATCGGACGAATGTACTGGAAAAATGCACAATGGAAAAGAGAGCAAATAAATACCTAATCCATAGCAAATGAACTCCAAATTAAACAAGACCAAAGCCATTAGTAATATCCTGAATTTAGAAAAATTTAGGAATAAGTTTCATAATTTTTGGAGATATAACGAAAAAGATATGGATTTTTGAAGCTTTCTAATTGAATTTTTAATTGAAAACTAAATAAAAATAGTGAAAAAACCAGGAGCCAACACGTGGCCCTATTGCACAGGGTTTTGGTCCACTCGCATTGTTACGTGGGCCAAAGGTCGACACGCACTGTGCTGGTCTACGGGACCACGTGTCCATGGAACAGTACCGGCGAGGCCCACCTGTCAGCCATAGAAGACTAAAACTGAGATTAAACCCCGGTCATTACTATGCGGCGGACCCACCGTCGACGACACGGCGTTATTAAAGCCACTAATCTCGGATTAGCCCTTAATGGCTCTGATAACCCCACGGCAAAAATTGCTACAATCGCCTTCCTCCGCCCGACAACGCCGAGCCGAAGTCGGCGTGGCGCGCGCCAGTGAGGAGGGGTGGCGGCGCTGGAGAAGCCCAAAATGGGTCCCTCTCATCGAGGCGGAGCCAGTGACGCCGCCGGGGGATCGCCGGAGTGGCGGCGCGGCAACTGGAGGCGGCGGCGACGATTCGACCGAAGGTGGTTGGGTGCTTCACGCTAGAGGAACGGGGGAGCATGGGGTCGACGGATGCTTCGGCGACTTACCGGGCCGACAATGGCGGTCGACGGCGGACGGGTGAGGGAGATCGACGGCGAGGAAGAGTCGGCCGAAGGTGGGGAAGACGGGCGAATGCGGCGGCGGAAGTGGTCCAAAGCTGTGGGGTCTTGGGGGGAGTACTCCTGGGCGTCGGGGGCGCAAGGTGGCGGCGCCGAAAGTTCGCCGGAACGGCTAGTCGGCGGCGGAGGTGCTTCAGCCGAACTGGGGAACTTCGACTGCACGGTGATTTCTCAGGTGGATCTTACCGGGGAGCAAGGGGGTGGCGTGGGGAAGCACAAGGGGCACCCTGGAGCTTTTATAGGCGATGAGGATGGAGGGAGCCATTGGAGGGAGCTCGGGCGGCGCACAATCCCGAGGTGGCGACGGCATGGGCACCTGCGCACGGAGGGGACCGGGCGGGGGTAGGTGAGTGCGGCATGGGGCGGCGACGACCCGGTGGACTTGCTGACGTGGTGATGGCGACAGCGGCAGTCTTGGCCGCGCAGAGTGCTCGACCGGGCGAGGCGGGCGCGTGGTGTAGTGGGTGAGGATGGGACTGGCGGGCGGTGAAGTTGCGGCCGGCCACGCCAGAGGAGACAGGAGCAGTGTAGGAGCGGGTGGTGGCGGAGGGGAGCCAGAGGTCAGTCTGCAGCCTCCACAGGAGAGATAAGCCGTGATGGGGGGCGGTCGGTCGAGAGAGGAGGAAGAAGGAGGCTGGGGCCGAGCCAGGGAGGGAAGGAGCGGGGTGTTGCGCTGCGCTGGGCCGAGAGGGGGCGCAAGCCAGGAGCGGGGCGCCGGGAGCAGGCCTGGAGGCGGGGAGGTAGGGCCAAGGGGAAAAGTAGGCGGCTGGGCCAGTAGGGGAAAAGGAGGTGGCAGCTCGGCCCAAGGGGAGGAGTGGGCTGAGCTCAAAGGGAGAAGGGGGAGATTGACAGAAACTCAAAATTTGAAAAGGAGGTAAGGAACTTGAATTCGAAAAATAAAAGAAGGTTTGAAACACAAATCCGAGCTTAAAGGGGTTGAGAATTTTTAAAAATAAAGTCAAATTTAAAAAACGAGCGAAAATAAAAAATCGAATCCGATATTAATTACCGTATGAAAACAGGATGTTACAGCGTTGTTCTCTTCTTTTTTTGGGTTGCCTCCTGTAGCAAAGAGCAGTGATTTATAGTAATAGAAATAGGAAGGGATCCCCTTTCTGTTATTAAAAAAAAGGAATTTAGTCCGAGACGCCACGAAAATCCGAGATCCGCCACTCACTAGTCAATACACAGCTGCTTTGTTCCGTCTAATTTCCACTTCCATCGCTCTATAGCCTACAACGGTACGTAGCTCTGAAAGCTGGCTACAAAACCCGGGAAACGATGGCGCGGTGGCCGGTGTGGGCGGCTGGCCAAACGGGGCGGTCGGACGGCCCAAAGTGGGGAGGAGACGCGGATGCGGCCGTTCGAGCGAACGGGGACTGGAAAAAGGACGCGTTGGGATCAAAGGCAAAGTGGCCGAATCCGAAAGCGTACTCAGGTCGGTGGCTGGTGGGGGCGCCATATGGCCGCGCAATCAACTCCCCACCACCCAACCCCGCTCCCCACATCAGCCATCGCCTCTCTTTCCTCGGTTGGTCCCGCGTACGCCCATCGCCAATCCACCATCAATAATACCTAGCGGATCGTACCGTTCGTTCCAAACAGCAGCCACTTCCCGCTCCTATTCGCCCAACATCTCCGTGTCCCCTGGCTAGTTTACCGCTCCGTTCCCTGGCCTGGCTTTATCTATCCTTGGCGTTAACCAGAACACAGTCCTAGTACCTGTCTAAACTGAGTGCTTCTGAACGAGAACTTTTTCCAGTGCTGCTGCTCCCATTTGCTGCTCCACATGGGCACCGGTACTTGGGCTTGTTTTTAGTTTATTGATGTGCTCCGGGCTGATCTTAGGCTAACGTTGGTTGCGTTGGCGTCTTGTTTGCTGCAGGGAGGGTCACTGTTCCTGGAAACGCATGCAGTCAAATTAATACCAGTACTCTCGGAAAAAAATATAGTACTAGTACGTGGGAGTAGTACGTAGTGCTGTGCAGCACGAGCGAGCCATTGAAGGCCTGAAACTGTGTGGCAAGGATGTGGATCCCTCTGTATCTACCGGCTACGGTCCTACGAATGCATTCATGGAACCTTAGCTGGTTTCTGAAATCGCCACCCTCCATACTCTATGATAAGCTGAGATTTAGCAGACGAAGAGGATGCATAAATTTTACTAGATTTTTTTTCTCTTTCTGGTCAAACAAAGTAGGTTAGATGGGTGCAGAGGACCCAAACAGGGCGGAACTGATCGAAAATGTTCAGAGTTCACCGATTCACCGTATATACATGACAACATATATAATTACTGGATAATATTGTACTAAATAGTAATGTATTCGATAATTAGATACTATCATGCTGGAGAACAGTAGAGTAGAAACGTACGTTCAGAAGCTTACTTGCTTGAATACTGAAGTTAAATCCAAAGCTTGATCAAACATGAGGACATGGATTTACAATGAACTAGGCCGGGATTCCAACAACCCAAATTCAAACCCTAAATCTAAAACTACAATTTCAAAAAAAAAAAAAAAACCAACAGTCGTCATGTTGAAACTGTAACTAACAAAAAGTAGTGCATTTGCTGGAAAGAAACAGGAAGAATGGGGAGAAAACTAGAATGCAACAATACCATATGCAGATTCGCAGCTCCATGTTTACTGCGGTCGATGTTCTGTTGCCAGCGTCGGTGTGCCGGTCGATGGGCAATGAAGCCACAGGCCGAGCCGCTGCTGCCGACAAGGGCGGCGTACGAGTCTCCGAGGCCTCCGACGACCAGCGGCCGCGACCAAGCGAAGCGGGCGAGCGGGAGTTGTTGGGGATTGGGGAGGGCCGTGTGCATCGTATTGGAGACTCGCTCAATGCTTCGTCCGGGCGTGTTGGGGCGATGCTGAGACGACACAAGGGGCTGAAGGCGAGTAGTACCGAGCAGACGTGCGTCTTCGTGGGTGACTCATCCTTGGTCAGTTGGGATGGCCTCACATCGTCCTGGGCTGCACATGTGCTGCTTGCTGGCCCAGCCGCGTGACACGAGAGCTTGGTTGCCAGGCCACGGGCTAATGATTTTCAGGGTCCCGGTGTCCCTCGATTTTGGCTAGGGGTTCACATCTAAAACTATATGGGCTATAACAAAAGAAAAAATATAATTGGTTTCAGCGTCATTTGCATCCCATAGTCTTTAACAGTTCCATGTCTAAATCAAAGAACGTTGAGTAGGGATCTCACTTAAATTTTAGTTTTTAGTGAAGTAGTTCAGTATGTGATCACTTACACGCTCAACCCAGCAAAGGTGCTCTGACAGTCTGCTTGTGTGGTTGTGCCCACCACTCTGGTGGAACATAATGAAAACGTAAATCTCTACTAGTATTTGGCAATGTGGATTTCTAATACGATAGTACAAAATACATCCAGACACGTCTTGTTAGCGATGTACTGTGTGCCTACGGGTGTACGACGACCAGGAGCATCGGATTCTACTCCTGATGGCGAAATGTTAAAAGCCAAGCCTCTACTATCACTGCGAACCCTTTTTCCAATCGACGATTATAACCTGACAAATTAAAGCTGTGTTGCTACCTGTGGACAGGCATTGCATCTCCATAAAGCCCTGCCTCTTGAGACTTCGGCAGTTTGTTACCCGAGACCAATCCGCCAGATTGCACGGTCAGGCAGGCCTACCCAAGTCGTGCTCATCACTACGCAAGACATGCCCGTCTCGTCTTCTCGGCCGGTGCAGCATTTCCAATTCACCCGGCACGTACGCATTGCCATTGGCCGCAACAACGAGCCGGAAGAAACTCTAACCCCGTCCTTTCCCTCCATTCAAACGTGAAAAATCAAAGCCAGCTCTCATGGGGTCCAATGACCGGACCTTTCTCCCTCAAAAGGCGAAAGCAAGAAGCTTCAAAACAACTCATCCAGCCAACCCAACCCTCCCCTCCCATCTCATTCATTCTCTCAATCTCTCTTGTGCCAAAGTTGCAACTTGCAAGCATTCCACATACATACTTGATACTCTTTCCTCTGGTCTCTCTTGTCAGCTAGATTCCAAGCACGCCGAGACCAACGCAAAGATTGCGGTTTTCATGCCGCGGACGTAGGGATCGAGGAGAGCGCGGCGCGGGAGCCATGGCGGCGGCGGCGAGCAGGTTCGCGGCGGCGCTCCACAGGAGGACGCACATGGTCACGTCCGCGCTGGCGTACGCGGTCCTGGAGTGGATCCTCATCGCGCTGTTGCTGATCAACGGGCTCTTCGCCTACGCCATCGCCCGTTTCGCGGCCTACTTCGGACTCAGGCCGCCGTGCCTCCTCTGCTCCCGCGTGGACTGCCTCTTCGAGGCCGAGGATGGTGAGGCGGCGGGCGGCATGCGGTGGCTGCAGGGCGTCCTCTGCGGCGCCCACGCCGCGGAGATCTCTGGGTTGGGGTACTGCCTCCACCACCGGCGGCTCGCCGAGGCCGGCGACATGTGCGAGGCCTGCCTGTCTTCTTGGAAGAAGGAGAGGGGGGACGATGCAGGGGAGATGGGCACTACGGCATGTTCTTGCTGCAACGCTATCGTAGAAACTTTTTGCGCGAGCTACAGGATACAGGGGAAAGCCATGTGGAGGAGAAGACAGCCGAAGAAGAAGATGAAGACCAAGGCTATGTTCTACTGGCTCAAGAAGAGCACGAAAAGGAAGAAGATGAGCACGAAGAGGTAGAACAGCAAGAGCAGCAGAACGAGGTGGAAGGCCAAGAAGAAGAACAAGGGGAGAAGGTGACTGCTGTCGAGGACAAATCCTTGGAAGTCATGGCGCAGGACGAAGAAACGACGCCCGAGGACGATCGGTTGGTGCCGGTGGTGGCACTTGATGAGATGACAATTGCCGATGATTCAGGTTTGCGCTGGGATGTCGGCGAGGAGGAGGATGGCATGAATCGCATAGATGATGAGCACGACTGGAGGGATCTTGATATCGGAGTGGTTCTCGAGGAGAAGAGGGTGTTGGATTATTCGGTTGCGACGGCGGCTGACGTGATTGAGGAGGACTCTGTTGTGCCCATCCCATGTGCAGAGATTGTGATAAGCCCGTCTGATACTGATGAGAATTCCATTCCCCGAGATGATGAAGTGGTTCTTGAAGATACTGTTGAAATAGGAAATTCCACGGCTGAAGAAGAAGGCATCGTTGTGACTCAAGGTAATCTTTTCATTGGCTTCTCGACCGATTCTGTTCTGTTCTAGTCAATTAGTAGTATCCCATGTCATGGTTTTGGTTTGGTTTCAGTCACTGAAGCAGTTCATGAAGATGACAACAAATCAGCAGAGGTGGAGACTAACTGTGAGGTATCAATCGGAAGCGAGATATGCGAACGGGAGCAAGATGACCATGTCGTGCCGTTTCAAGAATCAGTGGAGCTTGAGGACTCGATTGCTCCATTGGCATACGCAGATGGTCAGCCATTGCCATTGGAAACCCTCCATGAAACAACCCCAACTGAGCAAGGTTAGTACAATGATTGAGTAGTACTCTCAATTAAACTTGTCCCCCATTGAGATGTTTTCAAAATGACTGCACGATTAATTTTAACTTCTTATGTTTGGATCAGAAGCAAGTGAAGCCGAACGGGAGGAGGTGACGGCTAGCCAGAGATTAGACCACTTACCAAATGAACAGAACGAGCCCGAGGAAGACAAGGCACCTGAGACACCGACGTACAGTGTTGCTACACAAAACTCGGACAAAAAGTTTTTGCTTGAGAGGAAACGGTCACTGTCCTTATCCTTGGATGGAAGTGTAGCAAGCGAGATCGAGTGCGGAGAGCCTTCCACCATTGATCAGCTGAAATCAGCACTGCAAGCCGAGCGAAAGGCGCTCAGCGCATTGTACGCTGAGCTTGAGGAGGAGAGGAACGCTGCCGCCATCGCGACCAACCAGACGATGGCCATGATCAACAGGCTGCAGGAAGAGAAGGCGGCGATGCAGATGGAGGCGCTGCAGTACCAAAGAATGATGGAGGAGCAGTCGGAGTACGACCAGGAGGCGCTGCAGCTGCTGAACGAGCTCGTCACCAAGAGGGAGAGGAGAAGCAGGAGCTAGAGAGGAGCTGGAGCTGTCTAAGCAGAAGGTGCTGCACTACGAGGACAAGGAGAGGAGGAGAATGGCAAGCTTCAAGGCCAATGGGCATAGCCCCAATGGCAATGGCACTTCTGTGTCATCCAGTGGCGAGGACAGTGACGAGCACTCGGATGACTACTGTCAGCTGGGCGAGTCTCCGAACGGCCACAATCTTCAGAGCTCGTCAGATGCTGCTCTTAGCCCCAGGACGGACCAAGAAAGTACGAAGCACCTGGTGGCTCTGGATGATTCTTTGACATACTTTGAGATGGAGAGGCTGTCCATCTTGGAGGAGCTCAAGACGCTGGAGGAGAGGCTCTTCACATTGGAAGACGACGATATCAACGACACCAACGCAGCTGCTGGCCATTCCTCGGACGACAATGAGCTGTTGGCCGACGGTCTCCATTCCCCGGAGAATGGTCTCACCGGTGACAAGGCGAAGTTTGAAGGTAGAAATTCTATTTGCAGGGGGAAGGGGCTTCTCCCCCTCTTTGATGCAGTTGGTGATGAGAACTGTGATCAGATGCCATCTGCAAGGGTAGGGGATGTAGAAGCTGATAATTCGACGAAACCGGTTTCTGTGCTTGAAAAAGAGCAAGAGAGGCTGGCAATAATAGAGGAGGTTGATCATGTGTATGAGAGACTGCAAGCACTAGAGGCGGACAAGGAGTTCCTCAGGCACTGCATCAAGTCCCTCAAGAAAGGAGACAAGGGCATGTACCTTCTTCAAGAGATCTTGCAGCATCTTCGCGAGCTAAGGAATGTGGAACTTCACGTTAAGAATGCCGGCGACGCCCTTGCTGCAAATTCAGCATAGCAGATGCATCTATGTATTATACTCCTATATGGTAAATTTCTGCCCCCTGCAATTTTCTTTTCTTTATTACCCTGCAATGGATGAGTGGTACTGTTCAGGAGATGGTACCGATTAGCACATAGTTGTCAAAGAACTTACACCCTTGATGTGTACTACTGTGAACTTCTTTTTTTCTGAAGAAAAAGGTAGCCAAAATGAATTAACATCAAGCGAAACCAATATGCAAAAGCAAGCTCATAGACAAGAATTCCTACTTTTAAAAAAGATCACTTCTATTATGACTTTAGGAACTGAAACAATCCGTATGTTGTCAACATCATATCTTCCTTAAACTGCTTTCAGATAGCTGCATTGCTTTGGCTGTTTACCAACAATAACGTCCGGAAACAATTATGCTTTGCAGATTTACACGAGTTTGATAAGGATTTAGTTGATCGGCTTTGGTGAGTCGATTGGAATGATCCAAAGTACTGGATTGGTGATTGTCCCTTTTCAAGATAATGGCTTGTTTTAAGGGAGGTTTTGCTCATTTTGCCTGTGGGCCGGAAGCAAGTCTCCCCTTTTGTGCTGGTCCAGCACTGCCGTCTTTTATGACGTGGTGGTTGTAGAAATCATTAGGCCTTCCAAAGCTGCACAAAGCTGAATCATGGTGCCAGCTTCTGAGGTATGCACAACTGTTAAAAAAACAGAAAAGGGGAGAGTTACTCTGAGTGGAGATGTGGATGATCTTTTATTTGTTTTCTCAAATTTCCCCCTTTGCCTTTTCTTTCTTTTGGTTAGCTTTCAGATTTGTTTGTGCAGAGGTAGGGAATGTTCATGTGTTTGTTCTATTTATGTACTATGAGGTTGTAGCTTGTATGGTTGGTACGTGCGGTTTGTTCTTTTGTTTATAGCCAGGTTTGATGAAGAAAGAAAGCCTCTTTATGACGAAATTAATCCTATTGCATTAGCCATGATTCTCTGGTCATGGGCAGGCCTCCTGGGTGCTTCTGATGTACCGTATGAAATCATCTGCCTCCATCCAGTTTGTAAAGAAGCTGTCGATATAGTATATCATATCATTATGATAGCACGGCAGCCTGAGCTTGCTCAATTATGCTGGTTTCAATGGGTGGCTTTGATATGTCTTCGCTCTTCAGCTCGTGGAAAGCTAAGCCCCACTGATGGAACAATTGATGCAATAATCTGGGCTCTTTAGTGTGGAGGGCCAACACAGTAAACTCGTCGCATTCTATCTCGAGGCCTGGTTCATATACAAATGCTGTTATTGGATCAGGTTCTGGTTGGGTCAGGAAATTACAGATTTTCATCAGCTAATCTTGCCCACCCCTAGGCTTCTTTTGGTAGGCCGAACTCAAGTCAAGCTAGGGGGCAAAATAGAAGAAGATTGATCCTTCCCAATTGAGCCCTGTAGGAATGGGACCTTTTTCTGTGGGCCGACCTTCCCAGTCTTACTGGACTCTAAATATTTGTTGAACCGAAATACCAACTAGAGGGGGTTGAATAGGAGTTCTGCTTATTTTTTACTTTGATCGGATTTAACACGTTTTTCTCTCCACTAGCTATGAAAGCTATGAAGATCAACAAACAAAAACAACAGATGTCTTGTATTGAATCAAATCAAAATCCTGAAGCACAACAACCAAAAACGCACTGGTGAACAGTATGTATGAATAGAGCCGGTTGTACCAGTGAACAGTAGCGGTATCACTAAAAATAGGTAGTGCCAATGAACAGGGGCGGTACTATCGGGTGAACAGTAAAAAACAGCCTGATGAACAGGACGCAGCCCAAAATCTAAATCCAAAATTGGCACAACTTTTGATCCACAACTCCAAACTTCATGAAACTTGAAACAAATCTTCTCTAGGATGTTAGGAACGTATTTCACTCAAAGATCATGAAGATCATTGCCAAAGTTTCAACCTTTTCCGTTTGAGTGAAGGCTGCTCCAAAAACCGAGCCAAAATCAAACTTTGATCCTAGAACTTGCTCGTGGGTAAGAGATGATTAAGATGATCTTATGTCGGACCCGGATTTTCTAATCCCGAATCCTCTGTGAAAGCACTGTGCTATTCCCTGAATCAGTAAATAGCACTCACAGATACATCACAGAATCATTTCATACATGGTGTAAAACCATACCATTCATTAATTTAATACATCAGAGTTTACATAGATCGCATCAGGTCAAGTTTTACAATAAAAGCCGAACAGGCCAAAAGATTACATTACAAAAGTAGCGGAAGCGACAACGGAAGCAAAAATGGTGATGACACATCTCTCCACAGGCAAGCGACTGGAGAAACCTGTGTACATCCGATATTACTCGAAAACTCAGATAATATAGGAGGCACATAAGTACCAGCGGAGTCAGCTAGACTGGGGGAGATTAGAACATCTAAGGACTAAACTATGCTTCAATAACTCTTGGACCTTCAGGCGTCTGGTTCCTCGTAGTAGTCGTAATCTCCTATATTTCCTACTTCTGAGGGTTTGGGTGAAGAGCGAGAATGAGCACAACCACCGTCGCGAGTCAACACACAATATGCAATAGTATACATGCAAGGCTTAACAAGGATGGCCCATGTTCTTTTATTTGCTAAAGTAACATTTTCAATTATCATAAATACAAATCCCTATGACTTAGCATTTTAAACAAATTGCATTTTTATTAAAGAGAATAAGTGCAATATTAAATAACATCGAAGGTTACCTCCACCTCGTGCTTAATTTTGATAGTGGCTACATCCACCGATTATCAACACTGGGTAAGGCTACCTAGGAAAAATCCAAAACAAGGACTAGATGAGCCCATCACATTTTCAATCCACCCACAAAGGTTTTTGAAATAGAGCTAACTGAGGTTAAGTTCCCATGTCTGCCTATAACCGTAGGCGCGGCTGTTTAAACAGTTTAGACTCTGCAGAGGTTGTACACTGTACCCACAAGAGATAATCATACTCGTTATCCCACATGATTCCTTGGTTATGTAGTTGAGCGATCGTCACGAACGCTTCAAATTACCTCGCCTTCCAGTCATCTCACCACTATGGGTTGCCCCCATAAGTTGTGCGGGATGTTTACCACAACGACTAGCGCAGCTGGCAACTTCACCCTCCCTTGGTGTCCCTCTCAAGCATACATACATCTTGCCGCTTGCACGCTTTCAAACACCAGCTGTGAGATGACTTTCAGGGTTCAATAAATTTTACTAAGCCAAGTTGCACTTTGCAGACTTGTGGTTGTACTTGTTTTACACAGGAGGTCATGACAAGATTAAGTCCTTAATTCATTTGGACGGTTCATACCACATACCAACCATTGTCATGCTACATCTGCACCCACCACTCTTTCTATCCACCCAGATGTGGTACTAGCAAGTTGTTTAGGGTTTTGGGGAGGAAAACCAATTAACACAACACGCCTTTCATTTACATCTAATGACTGCCCAAAACAATTTTCATGTTTAAAAGATGATGATTGGGATATTTATTGTCCCGGTACTTAAGCAAGACTAGCATGTCGCTTAAGTACAACCTATACTAGTATTTACCACATAATTACTAGGGTGACAAAAATACTGGATTCAATTATCAAAGGATGGAGGCTTAATAACTAATTAATCATCAAATGGGTATTTAACTACCTTATGCTTTAACATACATTTGATTACAAAAGTAAAGCATGCAACTTTGATATTTTAAATATACATTGTTTGCATAAAATGTAGGCTCAAAATGATTAAAGTATTAACTCGCCTTGGCCAAAGGCAGCGGGGTCTTGGTATTCTTGAGCTTGATCGAAGTTGAGGTCTCCTGCGTTTTCGAACCCTAATCGGTCGAAAGTACTAGAAAAAGATATAACAGCAAAGAGAGCAAATAAATACTAAACTAATAATAAATGAACTCCAAATTGAACAAGACCAGTTCCATTAGCGAGATCTTGATTTTTGAAAATTTTACAAACAGGTTTCATAATTTTTGGAGTTAAAATGAAAAAGATATGGATTTTTCAAGCTTTTAAATGAAATTTTCAATTGAAATGAAAAATCAGAAAACCCGAATTTCCGCGTGTTGACACGTGGCGTGCACTGGGCTCGGTCCACGGGTACTGTAGTGTGGACCGAGTCCACGTGCACCGGCAGACGGCCATCGAGCCGGGCCCACCCGTCACGCATCAGAAGGAGTGGGGCCCACTCGGCCGGCCGCGGCGAGAGCGGTCCACTTGTCACCGGCGACGGCGATAAAACGGCGCCGCATGACGCCGCTTTCTTCCGCCTGAGAAAGCGAGTGGGAGGGAGAGAGGAGGGGGGGGGCGCGCACGACAATGGCCGGAGGTGGAGGAGGAAGGGGAGCCGGCGGAGGCCGAGGAGGCGACGGCGACGGCATGGGAGATGAAGCGACGGCGGCGGCTCCAAGGAGACGAAGGTGACTGGAGAAGGTGGCGGAGTGGAGGGGGAGGAAGCGAAGGAGGCAGCCCGGCTTTTATAGCCACCGGAGGCGAGGAGCGAGAGAGATTCGGGCGTGGCTCGGGCGAGGGGATTAGCGGGAAGAGGGTGGTGAGGGACGGGCGGGAAGCGTCTTGTCTTTGGTGGCGGCGAGGGGATGGGTTGGAGAGGAGGCGTGCAGTCCGGGCGGGGCGCTGCCGCCGCCTGGCGTGATAGAAGGGAGGTGGCCGAGGGGGAAGAGGCACGGTTGGCGGAAGGGGGCGGTGGCGTGTGGGCGAGGCGAGGGCGAGAGACCGGGCCGAGGCGGCTAGAGAAGAACCGAGGCGGGACGGCCCAAACTGAGGTTAGGGTTTCACACTTTGAATATTTGCAAAACTTAATTTTGAAATAGAAATCCAAATTTTGATTTTGAATCTTCTTTGCAAAATGAGGATGTTACATCTTGGATGCATTCCCATATGTCATAACAAGTAAGATCTCAGTAAGAAACCAAAAGAAAACAAAAGGGTCATCAAAAACCCAAAATCACCAAAGATAGAGTAAGAATAAGAAGGGGGTCATCTTGAAGAATCTTGCTTGAATTGATTAGAGATTGAAGTTGGTTTACAACCACTCCATCATGGAGGACAAAAGCTCAACACTTGAGCACTCAATCAATCTAACTCTTTAGAACCCTAACCTCTTGTATTCCTAAACACAAACTAGGGTTTCTTGAATACAAGGGGTTAGGAAGTGCACAACCAGCACCCTCCCTATTTAGAGAGGAGGCTAGCTTCTAGAGGAAGATATCTAAACGGGCACCTGTTAAGCCCACACACAAATGGGTTTCACTTACGCACGTATTTCAAAGTGTTATCTTCATCTACTTTTAACCTAAACCACTTATCCTCGCACCGTCTTGTGCCGCAGTTTTAGCCAAAAGCAATCAAGGCAATATTTAGGTGAAATTACCAAAATACCCCCTTCTCGATCCTTCTCTAAAGACCGAGTCCAATCTTCATGAAGCAATCCCATGCTTCGCCACGTGTAGTTTGATCAACGACTCTCTTCATGTCGGTAAATCTCTCCTATCCGGCTCCCATCAAAACCACCATACACTTGCACCAACCCACACACCGCTTGATGCAACCTGTCTCATCGAACTTCTCGTTTGGTCATTCTTGTCCATTTTGTGTCATGCTTGAGTCCACTGACTTCACCCGACATCCTCGATCGTTCTGAACCTCAGGTCTTCAAGCCTAGTCCCGATCATCCTCGCCGTTGACCGCCAAACTTCGTACACAACAATATACCAATAAATCGATTTCGAGAACAAGTTCTTCGTAACTTGATCCACGTTAGTCAAATCATGTATCATGCAACATATATGCAATGGAACACATGAAATTGACCTAACAAAAAAATCGCCACCAAGCTGGCCAGCGAACATAGCAAAATCGGTTATACCACTAGTGAACACCGATCCTACCGTACTGCGGTAGTACCGCTCCACAATTGTGGTCTTACCGATTCTCAAAGAAGAAGAAACTCCCAAAAATATATTCTCTGAAAAAACATACCACCAAGTAAAATCCAGTCATACCGTGCTGAGGTAGTACCGCTTCTCAAATGCGATCATATCGATTTTACTTGGTCAAAAGGATTACGACCACCTGGTCGAAAGAGTTACGACCACCTGGTCGCGCTGCGGTAATACCACTCCTCTATTGCGGTCATACCATGATGCGGTAATACCACTCCTCTTTTGTCGTCATACCAAATTATCAACTTTGTTTGAAAGAGTGTTTGACAAACCCTCAATACTATTGCTAATTGTATTATCATCCTAAGATCGTGAGCACATCCCCATGACATCCACAATCTCCCTCTTGATGAACACATTGGCAATTACCCAAAAATAAAAGTTTGAGGTTTGAAAACGAAAAAATTCAACGTTTTCGCGCAAAAGCACAACTTAGTCCAAAAGCAAGAGAACACAATGGAAATAACCAAGTTGGCTTCAGAATAGCATAAACAAGTGAGATAAGGCAAAAGAAAGTAAGAAAACTTTAATTTCCAAAGAAGAGTAAAAAAATCTCACTAAAGGTCAATATGAAAGAGCAATTGTTCAATTTGACCTTTGATCATTGTGAAGTTCCAAGAATTGTAATTTAAGATCAAAAATGACAATAAGATCATTAGAATGCAAATTACACAAACTCCCTCTCATCAAGATCATCATTTTTCAAAGGATTTTATTTTCTTTATTTTTCTACAAATAGCTCTCCCTTTGAACATTTTTGCTATATCTTCCCCCCCTTTGACAATGGAGTCATTAAGGAATCATGTCTTCCTCTCATCCAGAGATGACAAAGACAGAAATGAGGAAAAAATTATAAGAATTGCAATGGAGTGACGTCATTTTTTTTGTATATTTCAATTTTTAGTACAAGAAGCCTTGGAGATTACTGAAAAAATAAGCTAATATTTCTACTATTACTCAATATCTATTAAGCCTGAATGCGCTAGCAAAATCATGTTAAGACGTATATATCAAAGCTAAGCTAGAAGACTCAAGATAAATCGATGAATTATAATAATTTGAGCAAATCTTCAAAATTAGCAATTTAATCAAAAGTGATCCTAAAGTAATAATGGTCATGACAGAATGTCAATGTGAGATAAAAAGCTAACAAAGACCATTCTAGAGATAAAAATTTCGAAAGAGAATCATTTTGCTCAAAGTACCTCAATCACCTAATTTTTAACAACAGTTTCATATGCAATGAATATTGACGTTGACTAAAGGTCTATCTTAGTGAAGAAGATCCTGGAATAGGAGTCATCCAGAAACTCTTCCTAAGTTTCTACTAGGGCGACAAATCTTGAGGATAATGTCAAATTTGACAAGCAGTCCCCATGAGATCGTCTGGATCATCAAACTATCTTCAAGTTAATGTCTTTGACATGCAGTCTCGTGACAATAGTTTGACACAAATTAATTACATGAGAACCTTAAAAATTTGTTTTGCGCAATAGCAATTTCAGATTCACAAAGTAACAAGAAGCTCAAGGAATGTTCAATCCTAGATTCAAGGGCTAATAAAGCAATTTTGACATGGCCAGTGTCACAAAAGATCACTAATTATAAAACTAGCTAAAAGATCTATAAATTATAATTTTTAGTTCAAGTTGTCTTAAAAAAAATCCAGCTCATTAATCAAAGACTAAGTTACACATGTGAAACCATGATAATTCTAGCAAGTTAAGGAACTAGACATGACATTGAGTAAAAATTGAAATACAAAAGCTCAAGAGTGTAATAAGCAAAACTTCATCAATTTAAAGGATAAAAACTAAAGCTTATATTACAATGCATCCTTTTGTGATTTTCATATGAATGCAATATGATACAATAAGATGCAAGAAACTAAAAAATCCTTTTTTTTTAAAGATCAGCGAGTTCATAAAAAGATCAAAGAAAGATCATATGAACAAGGAAAGATCATAAAAGAACCAAGTTCCCCTCAAACCAACCCATAGGGGTAAATTACCTCTAACTCACTCTTTAAGGTGGAAAATCTAGTTGGGTCTAAAGGCTTGGTGGGAATATCAGCTAACTGGGTCTCGGACTCCATAAATTGTAGCACAATATCACCCTTTTCTACATGGCCTCTAAGGAAGTGATAACGAATGTCAATGTGCTTGGTCCTAGAATGTTGCACAGAGTTCTTAGCAATATTAATAGCAAAAGTGTTATCACAGAGAAGAGGAACACTATCAAAAGCAAACTCATAGTCCTTAAGGATGGACACCATCAACAGAATTTGACTATAGCAACTAGCGACGGCTACATATTCAGCTTCTGCAGTGGATTGTGCAACAGAGGACTGCTTCCTCAAAGACCAAGAGACAAGAGAAGTGCCTAAGAAGTGACAAGTGTCTTAGATACTCTTCCTATCTAGCCGACAACCCACAAAATCAGAATAAGAAAACCCTTGAATGGACATGGAAGATGAGCAGGAATACCAATTGTCCTAGTCCGTTAGTCATGATCATAGTCAATGAAGGGTGTGAGGCAACAACTTGCTTGCCATGCCTACAGGGCAGACATATAACATCCTTGACGACTTTGAGTTTGGGCAAACATCTCATGAGATCAAGGTTACTAACTCGCGTCAGATGATCAAAGCCAATGTGCCCCAAACGCCAGTGCCAAAGCTAGAACTCAGAAGAAGATACAATCAAACACTTGAGAGATTCAACAAGAGATGTTGTGGAGAGCATAATTACGTAACAAGGTAGCATTTTCTGCCCGTCGAAATGGGAAAATAGTTGGCACTTAAATACGGTCTCATTCTGGGTAAAAGTTTTGTTGGTCCTTATATAATATCCATATGTAAAGGGGTCGCACCTCTTGCCTCTCTCTTCCTGACCCCGGGCCCCCTTTACCAGCCATAATATTACATCATTCATCATCTCTGTCCTCTTATCTTTTCTCATCATTCATTTATTCGATTTGAGTTTTTGAATATTGTTTTCATGCAATACATATAAGATACAACAAAATACGGTTTACATTTAATATAGTTATATTTATGATCAAGAGGAAAGCTTGCATTCAGAATTGTAGAAAAGGTCGTTGTCGATGTAACCTGTATCAACTACTCCTGCAAGCGTTGGCTCGCCTGCTGTAATTATACGACAGTGCGAATGATAAATAATTAAGTAAATACTTAGTGAATTTTATGTGATATCAGGCGTATAAGATGTTAATACTGCTCCTTTTTGTTAGCCAATTTTAAATTAACAACATTTTTGGATCCCGGCCTAGTTAGCACTCTCCCACTAAAATCGTCCACGGTTTACTCACTCTATAGACGTAATTGCCGAACTCGCACTCTACCCCCCAACATACACTACTACCCGAGCTTACACTCCGCTACACCTGCAAGAATTTACCCGAGTGCTCTAATAAAACTTTTCTAAATTTTTCCTAAACTTAAATACCCTAAACCTAATTCCCTAACCCTAATCCCTAATCACTTAATCACCTAATCACCTCCCTACCTGCACCCGGCCACCGACACCACACTCCCCCTGCCTCCTCTCTTATCTGCTCCCCTCTATCTCTCTCTCCCTGGCGACTCCTCTCCTCCTAGTTCGGTCGGCGCTGCGCCCGGCTGTCGGCGATGCTGCCCTCCTCCCTCAGCTCGTCCTACTCCGGTTCCTCCTCGCCCGACGCTGGGCTCACTCACCGGCGCTTCGGCTCCGGCCACACCGCCTCCTGCTGCCCCACGCCATCGGCGCTCGGCCCCTTTGTCTGGCTTGGCTTGGCCCTGCACCACCTCGGTTCCCTTCGGCCCGGTTTCTCCTCCCTTGGCGACCTGAGCCCACTCCCAGCTCGGCCTGCTACTGGACTAGGTTCCCCGCTTCAGTTTGGTCTTGGTCTAGATGATTCTTAGTAGATCCAATTGAATTTAGTATTAATGCAATAATGCTAGCTGGTGGTTTATGTATGCATGCCCACAGTGACTGATTTGAGGTGGAGGAGACTACTGGAGGTGGTGGATGATGGATTCGGCTGCTACTGAGGTAAGTCCTCATCCTGATCTCCCTCTCTACTCCTCCTCCTAGTGCTATGCGATGCTTGGATGATGCTACCGACAGTGGGTTCAGCTTAAGCTCTGTGATGACACTAAACTGAGAGCTCCCTATTGATGCTACTGAGATCTGGTGATATGTGTGAAAGATGTGTATTTGTGTAGTGCATACTGAGGTGTAACTGAGGTTACCTCTTGATGGGATTTGGGTTGGGAGAAGAGGATGGCAGTGCTGGCCTCGTGCTGGTGCTCTCCTCTTCTTCATGGCCCTTGGCTTCCTTCCTCCTATTACTCCCTTGCTGCGGCTGTGAAGTGTGGCTTGGTGTGCTGGGAGTATGAGAGGCCTTGGCTGGATTGGAAGCTTCAGAGGGGAGGCTTCGGCTGCCTTATCTCTAATCTGCTGCAATTGCCAAGGCATATGTGGGGGAGATGAACTCTGGGGGAGATGTATTCGGCTGGGTTTGGCTGGGGAATGCATATGAATGGGGGGTGTATTTTCCTGGGGGATGTATTTGACTTCCCTATCCAGTGCACTGCACGGCTGTTGGCTTATCCCTTGACTGTGTGTTCTCCATTTTACCAGGGCCCTATTCCTATTTTCCATGATCTTATCTCTTATGCTCTCACTGTGAACTAATGGGTTATGAACCTTGGTCCAGAAGGTAACTTGGCTGCTGAACTCTGGGTTTCCTGCGGGAAACCTAAGTCGATAAAATATGGGTGTCGGATGATGGAGCTGTGAATGGTGCTTCGATTGGATTGGGGAAGACGATTTGACTGGATGGCGACAGACAGACAAATTTTCAAGGAAGGCTCCGGCGACATGCAATGCAAGTTTTTAATTTAATCTTTTGTAATGCACTCAAAGTTGTAAAACATGATCTGCTCTGATGTAATTAATTCTTTTGTCAAGAAAATTTTCATTTACTGCTAATTAGTGATTAACGCTATTTTAGACTAGTCCGATTTTTCAGGTTCTCACATCCTCCCCCCTTGGAAGCAATTTTGCCCCCGAAATTGAAGTTATCACTTGAACAGGTTGGGGTAGGCTTCACGCATTTCTTCCTCCTTCTCCCATGTAGCTTCTCGTATGGAGTGGTTCTTCCACTGTACCTTGCAGAAACGGATTGTTCGGTTTCTCAACTGACGGTCTTCTGTAGCCTGAATCTTCACTGGGTGTTCTTCATAGGTAAGGTCCTCTTGTAGTGGAATGTCCAGATTGGTTAGATGATGAGATGACTCTCTCAAGCATTTTCGGAGTTGAGAGACATGGAATACATCATGTATTCGCGACAATTGATTTGGCAATACCAATTTGTATGCCAGGGTGCCTTTACGCTCTAAGATACGGAAGGGCCCAACATACTGTGGACTTAGTTTTCCTTTTAGTCCAAATCTGTGCATCCCTCGCGTAGGTGATACCTTTAGATATACAAAATCTCCAACTTCAAATTGGAGGTCGCTCCTATGTTTATCAATTGTGATCGCCTTCGCCTTTATGACTTCATCTGTTGTCTTTGCACGGAGTTTGAGACTGTTAGTGCTCAACTGCTAAGTCGCTCACCACGACCGACAGTCACCGAGTGTGAGATCGAGGAGGCCGACTAAAGGGGTGTGAATAGGTTGTTTTAATTTTTTTTTGCTAAAACCAATTTTTAATGCGGAAGAGTAAATCAAATCGGTTTTGCACAATTATGGCCTAAAACAACTAGTCCCAGTAAGTGCACCAACAATATAAAACTATGTCAATGAGAAAATATACAAAGACATGAAAGCAATTTAATTCTAGGAATGTAAATTGCACAAGGTAAATCACTAGAGAGCAAATCACAAAGACACAAGAACTTTTACCATGGTGTTCGGAGATTTGCCGGTCACCCCTAATCCGCGTTGAGGTAAGCCCAAACTAATTGGACCGGCTCCACTAATTAAGCTAAACACCTCAATTCCACTAGTGGTAGCTCTTTCCCACTCCGGGTAGGTGAGCTCCAACCTTCACAACATGCCGGGCCTCTTCACAATCATCTTTGAAGAGATCACCGGACATGACGCCTCCAACGCCGTCTAGGAGTCGGCAAACTCCAAGAGTAATAAGTCAAGCTCCTTGCTTGACTCTCACCACGTGCAACGAATGCACAAGCTCAAATGTATACGAAATCCTACTCTAGATGCAACACATCCAACTATAGACCCCTCTTCTTGCTCACAAGGTGCAACACATGCACAATTAAGAGGAGAAGCTCACACTAGCTCAATAGAATGAAATAAAGTGTCAAATGTTGTTTCACACCCGGCCAAGGGGGTATTTATAGCCTCCACCACCGAAACTAGCCGTTACGACCACTTTCCTGGAAAAATCAAGATTTGCGGTAGTACCGTCGTTGAAATCCGGTACTACCGATTTTCGGCTCAACGCTCGGAACAATAGCATTTAATGCTCTGAACTAGCCGTTACACATAAAGTTGTGGTACTACCGCCAACTATAAATCGGCTAGAACAAAGCTTTCATTTTCTAAAGCTCAAGAATTCTAAAAAACAGCTCCTCTGGAAAACTTGTATCGCCATGAAAATATCGGTACTACCGCAATCCGGTTGTACCGCTCAAGCGAATGTGGACATACCGATTGAAGGGAGATCAAAACTCACAAAAACACACTCTCTGTAATATACGTACGACCACATAAATATCGGTACTACCTAGTTGCGGTAGTACCGCAGCTGAAGTGCGGTCGTTCCGATTTCAGAGAGTATGAAACCACTCGAAAACACACTATCTGTATTTTACGTACCGTTATACATTTTTCGGTATTACCGACCTGCGGTAGTACCGCGGTTCAAATGCGGTTGTTCCGATTATCAGAGAGATTCAAAACATTCGAAAACATGCTCTCTGGAAAATATGTAGCATCAAACAAATATTAGTACTGCCGACTTGTGGTAGTACCGCTTATCAACAGTGGTCATACCATTTTCAAAACAGTTTTCCAGAACACATTTCCAAACAGTTTTCCAGAACACATTTCCAGAACACATTATCAAAGCAATGCACGAACCCTAACAATTTACAAAACAAATTTCCAAACTTAGATCATGTAACAAGGAGTAGGTACATGGACTTTAACCATTTGCAAAACACATTTGCAGAATATAGTCACATGCTAGAAGTATTAAATGCACGAGTCTCGACTATTTGCAAAACACATTCGCAAATAATAGCATCATGCCAAGGTGAGCTAGAGCAAGTGAGATTGAGCTATCAACACATGATGAGACTTGAGCTACTAGGTAAGACCCATCTTAATAGTACGACAATCTATACTAGCAATCTGGTCTCCCAACCACACACCAAAACCGGTAAAAGACTAGGAACACATCCTTAGCCCTAACTAGTCATACTTTTGCCTTGTACATCCTCTTGAAGCTTGATGACGCACATCTTCACTTCAAGTCAGGGTTCCTAACTTGAATATCATCAACGCAAGATGATCTTCTCCACTTTGGGATCTTACCTTGATGCCCATCAACACATGATGACATCTGTCGGTGTTTTAGAACCGATCTTACGTAAAGATTGTTT
Organism: Hsuehochloa calcarea; assembly: GCA_036346395.1. Classification (NCBI taxonomy): domain Eukaryota; kingdom Viridiplantae; phylum Streptophyta; class Magnoliopsida; order Poales; family Poaceae; genus Hsuehochloa; species Hsuehochloa calcarea. The sequence goes on from CM070597.1 coordinate 40,123,041, forward strand.
GATTGGGGGAGGGGGGGTCTCCTAGAGATGAAATCACGCAGAGCGATTGACACGGGATTTTTATACAGGTTCAGGCCTTCTCCGGGGAGAATAACAACCCTACTCCTGTGTGTGTATGGTATTGTCTGTATTCTCGGTAATCAAGCCAGAAACTAGGACTATTACAAAGAACAGTGCTTGTGTTTCTCCTTGACTCGCTCTCTTTCGCCCTTTGATTGATGCCTCTATATAGCCGTGACGAAGTAGCCGTTTTGTCCTTCGGAAGAGGCGCCTAATTAATCCAGTAATGGGCGCACGATGGCAGTAATTACCGGCGTATTGGCTTCTTCACATCGTCTGGCAGTTATCTCTCAGAGGTAATGGGGTATTTAAGCACTATTACTACACGGAACAATAGTGCATGTGGACCGTTCGGATTCCTTAATCAATTGGACCCACTCGCTTGTAGGTTTGATTATAAGGTGATCGTGGTTGACTTAGTCGTAGCAGAACTTACGGCTGGGTACAAGTCGTAGCAGAGCTTACGACTGGATAATAGTCGTAGAAGGACCTACGACTGGGTAATGGTCGTAGAAGGGCTTACGACCAGGTAGTGGTCGTAGACGGACTTACGACCATGACATAGTCGTAGTAAGACTTACGACTATGGGGGTGATTGTAGGAGAACTTACAATCACTTGGTAGGCCTCCCCTTATGACTATAAGGGGTACTTCTGGGGACTACGTGACATCATATTTACCCACAATAAGAATTATAGATAAAAAATGAGGATTATCAGATCCTCGTCATCTAGCCCCCCAGCTTCAAGTGAGAGTAACTTACTTGGTGAAGGATTTGCAAATGGTCCTATGACTATGAAAATGTCGCGGAACCATGGTCGAAGGAAAAACTCTTCGACATTTGAGTGCTACTTTGACCAGGAATTTGCTTGGCCAGAAAGGTTTCTTACGATTTATCAAATAATCGTAAAAACCCCTACGACTGTGAGGTGGTCATAGTAGGGCAATCGGAGAAAAACCCTTTCCGATTGTTACTTCATTCGACCAGAAAGACTTGGTCAAGAAAGTAATTTTGCTTGGAGGTGACAAAGCGAACCTAATTTTCTCGAATGCACCATCTAGGGAATTGCAAACGACTCCACAGATCTGTCGATGAGACGGTTCTCGGCGGTACCGCAATCGTGAAGATTGCTTACGACTATCAAAAAGTCGTAAAAACCCCTACGACTGTGGCGTGGTCGTAGTAGGGCAATTGGAAAAAAACCCTTTCTGATTGTTACTTCATTCGACCAGAAAGACTTGGTCAAGAAAGTAATTTCGCTTGGGGGTGACAATACGCACCTAAGTTTCTTGAACAGACCATCTAGGGAATTGCAATCGACTCCCACAGACCTGTCGATGAGACGATTCCCGAAGCGGCGGCAATTGTGCGGTTATAAAACTCACCGGGAGTAAGACCTAGAGTTTTTTACCTTTTCCCCAAATCGTTCCCATCATTCTTTAGGTTTTCGCCCTCTTCGCCTCAGCCTCGACTTCGTCTTCTCCGCCGCCAACCCAATCTAGAACTTCTTGTTTCTGAGAGAAATGGCCAAGAAAGTTTCCGAGTTGGAAGAGTCGGAGATGGATGCAGCGAAGATCAAAGTTTTGGTCGACGTTGGGAAGATTCCAGAGAAGGCTATGGTAAAATGGATTCCAGCTATTGGGTAGCACTGGCCGTCGGGGGAAAATGGACAAATCCCCGTCTTCCAAGCATACTGTGAGTGTGGCCTCCGACTGCCTGCTCACCCCTTTCTTACGATGGTACTCGAGCATTTTGGAGTGGAATTAGTGAACCTAGGTCCTAATTCCATTACCATGCTGAGTGTCTTCGTACTGCATGTCGAGGCGTGCTTGGGGATTCCGGCGGACCTCGAGCTTTTCTAATATTATTATGGGATGGCTCGACAAACCGGAATCGCCGGAAGCTGCGGTCTGAAGCTCCACGACTTGAAGTCGAGGGAGTACATTCAGAGCTTTAATCGGTCTTCATGGCCGGGATGGAGAAAGAGGTGGTTTTACTGGAAAGTCACATCAGAAGACAGCCTTTCTTTCGCGGGGAAGGCTGCCGAGAAGAAATCTTCATGGGATTCGACTCCTGAAGATATCAGCCGGATTGCCCCCTATATTCAAGCCATCAAGGACTTGAAAGAAGAAGGGCTGACCGGATGGCATGTGGTAAAAGATTTTATCACACGTCGGATTAGTCCCTTGAAGAAACGAGCATCTCCTATGTGGAGATACTCGGGGAGAGGAGACCCGACCAGGGACTACGACGAGGGTAAGTGAACCTCCGACTTAGCTTTCGGTTTGGTCTTTCTCAACATTGTCTAATATTCTTATCTGTTTACATAGATCTTTCACAAGCAGAGATTGACGCTAGGGTCAGACTCATCTGTGAGAAGTCTCCGCCACCCCGTGTGGCGGTTCCTCGAATCATTGCGGCTTTGCCCGCAGATGAAAAGATAGAGCGCCTAAAGGTAATCAAAAAGTTGATTTTCTCTTTAGGGCTTTATAGTCGTAGAAGAACTTACAACTAATGATGATCGTAGAATATCTTACGATCAAGAAATTGTCGTAGAAAAACTTACGACTTGGTACTGGTCGTAGAAAAACTTACGACTGATCAGTAATTCTTCTTTTTCTGTTTTGCTTTACAGAAAGTAGGCATGGAAAATCGTTAGGACGACGAGGAAGTCGCACTGATGACCATTGGCGCGGGATTGTCGAAAGACAAAAGCTCGGCTCCTCCATCTAAGAGACGTCGACTTGCAAGATCTGCCGACAAGGGAGGAGCAAGCTCGAGCTCTGGTCTTTCGACCAGACCCTCTATAAAGCCTGCGGCAGACATAGCCATAACTGAAGCCGAGGTTGCAACCATCGAAGCCGAGGAGGTTGAAGCAACTGAATCTTTTAAGCGTAAACCTCGCAAGGCTAAGGTACCCTTCTATTATGACAAGGAATCTTTCGCAGTTGCTGCCACTCCTAGTTTTGTTAAACAACTGGAAAAGGAGATCTGGAAAGATTTTATGTCTTTTGTGAAGGACGATGCTGCTCCAGCACAACCTGCAAATGAGAGTAGTGCTGCTTTTGGAATGGTCGAGACTGATCTCGGCCATCTAGAAAATCAGGAGACCAGAGCTATGGTTCCTGTTCAAACTCTACAACCAGACGTGGTCGTAGCTGGGTCAATTGTTGAACCTCGACCAGACGTGGTCGTGGAGAAGAAGAAGTCCTCCGTTGGGAGGATTGCTCCTAAATTCCTGGTTAAGACCAGGGTATAGAGGTATGTGAAATGTACTAAAGTGTAAGAACAACATTTACCTTTTTCCTTTTCACAACCTGTTTTGCTTTTTATTATTTCAGTCCAACTCCTTCAGCCCCCGGGAATGCTTCCGTTGAGAAGCCCATTGTCATCTCTTCAGTTGCTGGAGAGGTAACAATGGAAGTGGTTGAAGGATCTTCCTTGACCCAGGCGGCTCCCGAAGTGGTTTCTCCAACTGGTGAGGTTGAAGCTATGACTACTGAGGTCATAGCTACGACCACTGAGAGGGCAACTGCGACTACCGAGGTCGTAGCTACGACCAATGAAAGGGTAGCTACGACCTCTGAAGTGGTTGTAGAGACCACAGATGCAGCTGCAAAAGGCTCTGGTCAAGGTGAGGATGACTCTGTACACCGTGCCGGAAAGGAAGTCGTGGCAGACATTCCTTCCGGTGTCCAAAGAGAAAGTGTAGCCACAGAATCAGAGGATGAAGAATATTTCAACTTATGTGCTGACTTCTTTGGGCCTGCTTCCATCATAGGGTCTGCTGCTTACAGATCTCGCGACCGAGTCCCCCATCCCAAGGATATTCCGAATAGAGAAAATACCTTCGACAATGAGCGTCTTGAGAAGGTGTGGTGGGATAAAGTCGCGAGGATAGACAAGCTGCAGAACCCGGAGTTGGTGTACTCGATCTTCGCTAGGTCGACCATGAATGTATGTATTTTTAGGATACTTATATATGTGGCTTTCCCTTTCTTCTCACTGTCTTCTTTTTGCAGAAAGCTCTAGAGCAAATTGCCGTTGTCGGTGAGTATCATCGACAACTTTTAGAGCTACGACAAGAGAAAGAAGAACTCTGCATACAGGCAGAGAGATGGTAAGTTACCGTTATTCATAGTCGTTTTCGACTTTACTCGTATAGTGTTTACGAGAGTTGTCATGGAAAAACTCATGACAAAGTACTGGTCGTAAAGAGCTTACGACTACTTACGATCAGGTAGTGGTCGTAGAAGGACTTACGACCATGACATAGTCGTAGAAAAACTTACGACTAGGTCAGTGGTTGTAGAAGGACTTACAACCAATTGGCTGATGTTCATATCTACTTTTGTCCTTTGTAGGCTGAACAGTGACACGAAGACCTTAGCTGACTCACTCGACTATGAAAAAGAGGGGTCGAGAAAGCTAAGGGAGGAAGTAATAGTCCTCTCGGTTAGACTTCGAGAAGCCATCTCTGCATCTAGAAGATTGCAGGAAAAAATAAACAGTAAGTGCTGAACTTAAGACTGCTTTTGAGTTTGACCTTTACCCAACTCTCATTTCTTTTCCAGAAAAAGAAGATGAGATGAGGAAGCTCCGGACCGAGGTTGGAGAAAAGGCTTTGGTCATTCAGGAGTTTTCCCGCATCTCCAAACATAAGGATCAGGAACTCGAGGGCCTGAAAACTCGATTAACAGGTAAGCAATTCTTTACCTGTTATCCTTTTCGAGTATTTTTCCTTTTCTAATGACAATTTCTTGTTCAGAAATTGCTGCCGAATTGAGAGGCCTCGGTTTGAAATCAATGAGAAGACTACGATCTACAACGAGTCCGTCTGCATTGCTAAGATGAATGCAGAGAACATCAGATCATGGGAGAAAAAGCACGCTGAAACCGTTGCTTCCCATCAAGAAGAGGTCAAGAAATTGGATTCTCAACTAGTAGGTAAGAAATACTTTTACCTACAATTATCTTTGTGTTATCTTCCTCTAGAAGTTTATTTTTGTTTGATCGGTTTTATTTTTTTCGAACAAGTGGTGAAAACAAGAAACTTGCGAGGCTTCGACTGCACTCAACAGGAGATAGAATCAGTGAAGACTAGTCTTCAAGGCAACATCACACTCCTAAACAATGTACTTGGTGAGCTACATTCTGAGGGAAAAACTCCTCGAGAAGATACTGTAGCTGCTCACATAAGTACCATTGGGGAACAAGTCGAAACTTGCAAGAAATAGTGACCACTCAAAGGCTAATCAAGCCGAATCAATAAGGGAGGCAATCAAGTGCGATAAGTTACGCTTTGGCGAAACTTAAAGCTCAAGACCCCGCCTTAATGTGCAACCAATCGAAGCCGACTTGATCGCTCAATCGAGGCAAGTCGTCTGATTGAGGAAATGCAGTCAGTTGGCAAAAAGGTGGCGGAGGAAATGCAGCTAGGCACTCCCCCTTCAGAGTAATCTTGTAACGATTTTGTAAGGCAGACAATTTCTGTTGATGAGAAATATATGATCCAATTTGTTTCCTGCAAATCATCTTGTCGAGTAGTTAGTAACTCAAAAGATAATAGACGAATGAAAAACTAAGAATTGAAGTTAAATTAATAACTTTATCCTAGCCCCCGACTATTTGCTTAGCTTGTTTAGACAATCTAAGTAAATAGTGTGTGAAATGGTGTTTCTGAAAACACAGGGAGGTTTGTTTAACTTATAGTTTTTGTTATGGTTGTCGAGCACTGGTCGAAAGAGTAGCAACGGCTCGACACTAGGAAGTTCCTTCTAGTGGGCAGGACCACGTGCAGAGAGGAAAGGCTTCGACTAGGTGATGTTATCATCTCCGACTAGTTTAATCGAACCAAGAACATCAACTTGAGTTAAGCAAACGCCTTAGAGGACTTTAATAATCCGTTCGCCCTTTTTTGGTGGACTCGATAAGTCTTTTCCAGTAGCAAAAGTGGGAGACTGAGCAACGCTAGGAAGTTCCTTCTAGTGGGCAGGACCACATGCAGAGAGGAAAGACTTCGACTAGGTGTATCTCTTCCTTCGACCAGTTAAAACGAAACGAGTACACCAAAAGTGGTCGAATAAATATAAGAAAGTGCACTCTACTTAGAAAACTTTTCGGAATTTACTGGAAAAATAAACTAAGATGAGAAGAGTTGGCTTTGAGAATATTTCACTAGATAGAACCCAGTTCTCTGTATTGGCAACAAAAGTGAGTAACGAGTTGATGCTAGGAAGTTCCTTCTAGTGGGGGACCACATGCAGAGAGGAGAGACTTCGACTAGATGATGTTACTTGCCTTTCGACCGCTTCTAAAGAAAATGGGTGTTTTTGGTTCATAGTCGAAAAATTTATCAAAGCACTACTAAAAATAAGACAAAAGAGGTAGAAGGAACACGGACCTTTATTGCACGAGAGGTTAGTCACACATAGAACTTGCGTGAATCGGGTCGATGTTCCAAGAATTTGAGAGAACTCGCCATCTTCCATTGCTAGTCGATCGACCTCGCCGAGTGACTTCGACCATCGTGTAAGGGCATTCCCACTTGGGAGAAAGTTTATTCGATTAGACTTGGATTGGCGAGCCTCAATACCAAGTCACCTACAAAGAAGGTCAGCGAGGTCGACCTTACGATCGTAGTATCTGCGTAGGGCTTGTTGGTAGACTGCAGAACGGATTAGGGCCATGTTTCTCCTTTCTTCGAGTAGGTTAATGTCATATGCTCGAAGTTGTTCCTGGTCGGAGTTGTTGAAGGTTTCAACTCGTGTCGACGCAATTTTAGCTCCGAGGAAGCATGGCTTCGCTCAAACACTAGAAAGAAAGGTGTTTCTCCCTGTCGCCGACTAGTGGTCGCATTTAACCGCCCATAATACTAAGGTAATTCTTGTACCCAAGCCCCGAGCGCTTAACGAGCCGGTCAAGACTCGGTTTTAATTCCTCGCATTATTTGGCCGTTTGCACGCTCAATCGCCTGTTGCTTTGGGGATGTCCAATGAAGCATAACACAACTTGGTACCCAACTCGTCGCAAAATTCACAAATTTTGCACTTGCAAATTGTTTACCATTGTCTGTAATTATCCGACTTGGAACTCCAAATCGGCTAATTACACATCTCATCATGAACCTTTTTGCTGCTTCCGATGTTATCCCAGTTACAGGTTCGGCTTCGATCCATTTTGTGAACGTGTCAATAGCTACAAAAAGGAATTCGAAACTTCCTGGAGCTTTGGGAAATGGTCCTAGGATATCGAGACCCCAGGTCGCAAAAGGCCAAGAAAGAGGTATTGTCTGTAATGCTTGAGCTGGTTGGTGTATCTGTCTACCATGAAACTGGCATTGGACACACTTTTTAACCACCTCTTTAGCATCGTACAGAGCTGTAGGCCAGTAGAAACCTTGTCGAAAGGCCTTACCGACCAACGTTCTGTAGGAAGCATGCGTCCCACAGATGCCACTTTGTATATCATGAAGGAGTGTTATTCCTTCGTTTTGTGGAATGCATCGTATGAGTATCCCTTGGGTTCCTCGTTTGTAGAGGACTCCTTCGACCAAAGTATACATTTTGGCTTTTCGGGATAAACGATCTGCCTCAAGATCATCCTCGGGTACGGAACCCTTGTGAAGATACTCGTAGATAGGAGTCATCCAGGTATCCTCGTAATCTAGTGAGGCCATCTCAATAGGAGGTGTCTCTGGTTCTTCGACCAGAGACGGCTTTTGGAGTTGCTCCAAGAAAACCCTTTTGGTACTACAAATCGGGAAGAAGCCATCCGAGCAAGTTGGTCTCATGAGGAAATTATCCTTCGAGGATGAATTGTACCTCGAAACCTAAAAATGCTTTTCTAGCTTACGTGCTTCGATAAGTACCGAGACATTGTCGAGTTAGAGCACCGTACTCTTTCCGACTTGATTCACGACTAGTTGAGAGTCTCCTCTCACGAGTAGTCGATTTAATCGAGAGTGCTTCGCACTCGTATGCCAGCTAGCAAACCTTCGTACTCTGCCACGTTGTTAGTGGCCTGAAAGTTTAATTGTATGGCATACTTTAAGGTTTCTCCGGTAGGAGATACCAGGACCACCCCAGCCCCCGAGCCACTTAAAGTAAGTGACCCGTCAAAGTACATCATCCACTGGTCGTGGGAATCGTGATCGAGGATCCCCAAGCAGTTCGTGATTTGTCCATTCGGCGACAAAGTCTGCCAAGATCTGGGATTTTATGGCCGTTCGGGACACGAAATGGAGGTCGAACTCCCCAAGTTCGACTGACCATTTTGCCATGCGTCCCGCTGTTTCCTTATTATGGAGGATCGCTCCCAAAGGAAACTCAGACGGCACAGCTATTTTGTGCGCCTGAAAATAATACCGCAGTTTCCTCGAAGACATGAGGAGGGCATATAGAAGTTTTTGGACCTGAGGGTAACGCTCCTTAGGCACGTGTAAAACTTCACTTACGTAATAAACTGGTCGTTGTATGTTTTCACGTTCTACGACTAGTACTGCGCTTGCTGCCTGTGGCGTGGCAGCTAGGTAAATTAAGAGCGTCTCTTCTGGTTTTGGAGAAACTAGAACAGGAGCACTCGAAAGGTACCTCTTGACATCCTCAAAGGCAGTGTTTGCCTCATTTGACCACTCAAAACCTTCGTATCTCCTGAGAAGTTTAAAGAAAGGTAGTCCTTTTTCTCCTTGTCGTGCGATGAAACGACTTAAAGCCGCCATGCACCCAGTGAGTTTCTGGACTTCCTTTTTTGTGGTCGGAGGGCGCATTTGGAGAATGGCCTTTATTTTCTCAGGATTTGCTTCAATTCCTCGTTCAGATACTAGGAATCCAAGCAACTTTCCTGAAGAAATTCCAAACACACACTTCTCGGGATTAAGTTTTAAGCGGTGCTTTCTGAGGTTGTCGAATGTTTCTTGTAGGTCAGTGATATGATTAAATTTCTTAATGCTTTTTACGACTAGATCATCAACATAGGCTTCCAGATTTCGGCCTAATTGAGATGAAAAAGTTGATTGCATCAAGCATTGAAAAGAAGCGCATTGACATAGCAAAAGGTACCAAATGGTGTAATGAATGCGGTCTTTTCTTCATCGTTTAGACACATATTGATCTGGTGGTATCCAGAGTATGCATCTAAAAACTTAATATTTCACAACCTGCAGTAGAATCAACCAACTGATCGATACGAGGTAAAGGGAAATCATCTTTTGGACAAGCTTTATTAAGATCAGTGAAGTCTACGCACATACGCCATTTGCCGTTTGACTTTTTGACCATTACAGGGTTAGCCAACCACTCCGGGTGGTTGACTTCTCTTATAAAGCCTGCTTTAAGTAGCTTATCCAATTCTGATTAAATAGCATCTCGTCGATCAGGGGCAAATCTCTGTAATTTTTGTTTTACGGGTACTTTATCAGGCTATAAAGCTAGCCTGTGCTCGATCACCTCCCTGGGGACTCCGGGCATGTCGGATGCTTGCCACGCGAAGACATCTGCGTTAGCTCGGAGGAAGGTGATGAGGGTGTCTTCCTATTTGGGGTCAGAAGTCTTCCCGATGCGAACAGTCTTCGAGGGCTCCTCTGCGTCGAGAGGAACCTCTTTGACTTGGTCGTTCGACTTTGATGCGACTTTAGGCTTCGACTTGCTAGTCGGTGACTTTCTTCTCGAGTTGGTATTTGACCAACCATCTCGAGGATCGACGGTCGCAGCTTATACGCCATCTTCTTGTCACATTGAATTGTGATCACTCCTTTGGGACTCGCATCTTAAGACATTGATACCCATAATGAGTAGCCATTAAGAATTTTGCCAAAGCCGGTCGTCCGAGTATGGCGTTATATGCCGACGAAATCGACCACATCAAAGGAGATTTTCTCTGTCTGTAAATTACTTGTGAACCAAATGTTAAAGGAAGAGAAACTTGGCCAATGGGTTTGGCGAAGACCCCTACAATTCCATGAAAATAATATCGCATCGGTCTTACCTTTGTCCCGGTACTTGCATCTCGTCCCGTGGCATTGGTAAACAAAGATGTTCAAGGAACGCCACCATCAACCAAAACTCAATTGACCCGACGCTTGTTGATGGTGGGTTCAACCACAATCGGATATCGACCTGATCGATTCGAAGTGATCGGGCAGTCACCCTTCTCAAAAGAAATAGTAACTTCCGACCACTTCGGTAAATTATTGACAAGAGGAGCATCTATAGAGTTTACCTCTCGTCCGCAGACTTTGAGTTGTCGTTTTTGACTCATATGTCGATGATCCTCCGTATATGTGCTTAACGGTATGTTGCGGATCTTGGAACGACATCTCTTCATCATCCGATGATTTTTACCACTTTCGTATGCCCTACCGCCGAGAGTGGGAGTGGTTCTTTGCGATTGTAGTAGTCCTCGAGCTTTCTTTGGAAAACTCGCGATTCTTGAGGTCGTGTCCTTCCTTTTATGAAAAGGACACCACCTTGGTTTGTCGTTCTTTCGATCGGTATGCTTACCTTTGCCTTGATCGAGTGCGACTTGGTGGTTCGTGGCTCTTTATCATTCACACCAAGACCTCCTTGGAACCACCGATTTGTGGTTTTGACCCTTTATCTTTTCTTGGCCTTCTTTGCTTTCTTGTCCTCTTTTCTACCAATTTCACTTGGCTCTCGAGGAGTATATGTTTCTCGATCAATAGTGTTGTTCCACTCGACCGCCTCGAAGCGATCGCATATCGATCGGCCATCTCAAGAGCTCAACAATGTTGTTGGGAGGATTCAAAGCAATATCCTCTGTTATCCTTCTACTACGGACTCCTTGCTTAAAAGCCCCGATCACGATGAGTCGAAATTTTCGAATTGAATTACGACCCGACTAAAGCGTTTGATGAATTGACGCAAAGTCTCGCCGTTGTTCCGCTTTATCCGGTGCAAGTCGCCTTCCTTTCCGTATGGTTGTATGTGCCTTGGAAATTCGCCATGAAAGGTCGCAGAGGTGTTGCCAAGAATAGATCGACTCAGTGGTTGGTTTAATAACCACGATCGAGCGGATCCTTCAAACACAGTCGGAAGGTAATTTGCCATTACATGCTCTCCTCCTCCTGCTTGCTCGGACAGTTGTTGTATAGATTTGAAGAAATTCGATGGGATTTTGAGATCCATCAAACTTCTCATGTTTACTGGTCGAAAATGAGGTGGCGTGAGCATTTCGAAGGTCGGCGAAAATGCCCGACATCCGTGATCACTTCTTGACGCCTTCTTTGCGAGAAAGAAGGGTTAATGTCACCAGGTGATCGATATCGACGATACCGACAACAGTGACTGTCTCCGTAGTAGGTCTCAGTTCTACGAGGGGAATACTCCTCGTACTCTGTCCGTTGCGGATTTCCTTGTCGAAGTGGCGATCGATTACCTCTCCGAGGGGCTTCTTGATCATCAGCCAATCGAAACATATTTCTCCGAGTAGGGGATCGATTCGACTTATTGTCGTGTCGATTTCTACATGGTGAAATATTTGATTGACTGGTAGCTGAGGAAGTTGCATTGCTATGACTACCTGATTGATGTCGACGAGGTGCTTCCAGTCTTGTCATCACGGTTCGAAGCCTTTGCGCGATTTCTTCAGCGAAGAGATCGTATCCTGGCGTTCGAGCAAGCTCTTGAGCGGGATTTTCGAGCAAGTCTTCGATGTTCTGGAGTTCTTGCACCTCCTTCGACTGATATTGGTGCGCCCAGCCAGGCTCTTCTGGGCTGTAATTTTCTTCCGTCGGATGGCCTCAAAATCCTCTTCATCAGATCTTTGAGGCCTTCTCAGTGGAGTGCGAGAATGTCTAGGATTTCCCTCGCGTTCATCAGAGTATTGGTTCTGTCCGTCACCGGTGGTGCCCTTGCCATTACCACGAGGGGGCGCAGTGTGTGATCTTCGGGGAGTGTTCTTATCTCGGCCTCCATAAGGCTGACCCTGATCTGAGGGAAGGACAAAGACCTCCCGTTGATGATCCTCACTTGCGCTCGAGGCCTCCCCGCTTGAGGAGTATTCGAGAGACACCATCCGCGACTTGGAGTAACCCCTCCGTAGGGGAACTGGGTTATAACTGTCTCCGTCCGCAAATGAGATCTGCGGAGAGACGGTCGAATTTGCAGGAAAAGCATGCTTGATCCCCCTCTCTCTAGAGTTATCCTGAGAGAGAGGATCACCAGATGTTGGTGGAGTCCTGGAATGGTGGCTCTCAGAACTTGTCTTACCAGGTCGGACCGTCTTAGGGGGACTTGGACACTTGGAGGAAAAACTCTCGTCGTGTTGTAAGTCCTCCTGGGTGCGGTTCTGGTCGGATTGACCCTTGTCCTTTGAGGGAATTGGCTCCTGTGTTGGACGTATGGTTGTGGGGGATAAGGATCCCTCCTCAACTCCATTGATGGGATGGTTTCCTGGAGAATGATCTCCGGGGGCAACATCACCATCAGAGGATGCATCACTCGGCTCGTAGTTGAGACCGGCATCCATGTCGACGTCTGCGTAATCTACCAAGTCAAACCAGTTCTCCTTGTTCCATTCCCCTGCCATGATTGCATGAGATTGGAAAAAGAGAGTATGTTGACAAGAGATTACCTAAGATCCCCACGGTCGGCGCCAACCGCTTGTGTTTTAGAACCGATCTTACGTAAAGATTGTTTGATTCGGGGGGTCTCCTAGAGATGAAATCACGCAGAGCGATTGACACGGGATTTTTATACAGGTTCAGGCCTTCTCCGGGGAGAATAACAACCCTACTCCTGTGTGTGTATACTATTGTCTGTATTCTCGGTAATCAAGCAAGAAACTAGGACTATTACAAAGAACAGTGCTTGTGTTTCTCCTTGACTCGCTCTGTTTCGCCCTTTGATTGATGCCTCTATATAGCCGTGACGAAGTAGCCGTTTTGTTCTTCGGAAGAGGCGCCTAATTAATCCAGTAATGGGCGCATGATGGCAGTAATTACCGGCGCATTGGCTTCTTCACGCCGTCTGGCAGTTATCTCTCAGAGGTAATGGGGTATTTAAGCACTATTACTACACGGAACAATAGTGCATGTGGACCGTTCGGATTCCTTAATCAATTGGACCCACTCGCTTGTAGGTTTGATTATAAGGTGATCGTGGTTGACTTAGTCGTAGCAGAACTTATGGCTGGGTACAAGTCGTAGTAGAGCTTACGACTGGATAATAGTCGTAGAAGGACCTACGACTGGGTAATGGTCGTAGAAGGGCTTACGACCAGGTAGTGGTCGTAGACGGACTTACGACCATGACATAGTCGTAGTAAGACTTACGACTATAGGGGTGATTGTAGGAGAACTTACAATCACTTGGTAGGCCTCCCCCTTATGAATATAAGGGGTACTTCTGGGGACTACGTGACATCATATTTACCCACAATAAGAATTATAGATAAAAAAATGAGGATTATCAGATCCTCGTCAACATCCTTCATCCCAAGTCTTGACTTGAATATCATCAACACATGATGATTTTCTTCACGTGTCCTCCGTCAACATATGATGGGTCTTCTCTTGATCACTTTATGATCAACTCATGATTATCTTCTTTTCGAGATCTTGATATGCATCAACACATGATGCATCCTCATGATGTCATCCCAAGTCATCGTCATCATGAAACTCAACCCATTTCACCAACTCATGGAAAATGTTAGTTCGATAATGCGATTGTCATTAATTATCACAACATACCATTAACTGATAACAGTGGGTCAAGATAGTTCAATCTTTCCCTCTTTGTTAATTGATGACAACCATCACAATTACAAATAATTGAAGATAAGAACATATGAGTATATATGAACTGCACAAGTTTTATATACTCAATGGTATGTTTCAAAGTACAGATCCCAAGTATATGTAGATAAATAAATATGGATCAATACAAATAAAACCACAAAATATAGAGTGAACTCCCCTTAAATGTGTGCATACATGAATGCGTAAAAAGAACATATGCACATATTCAAGTTAGACTTTTGCTGGAGCTCAACCTATATTTTGGATCCGAGAAATACAACAAGATATAAGAATTTGATGTCAAATGCATACCTCATTGATTTTCATATTTTCATCCAAATAAGACTACACAATAGGTATATCAATAGAAGTGTTAGTCCCACATATGAATTTATCATTAATCACCAAATTACTCCATTAACTCATAATGGTGGATCTAGATTCTCCATGGAGGCTCTTTCGACGCTTTGTCTTTGAGGAGCTTCGCGGGTTAGCAAAGACAGATTTGTTCCGACTAGAGTGAAGCAGCCGGCCGAGCCTGAGCTCGGCGCTCGCTCGCCGAGCTCGATCGAGGCTCGGCTCGAAAAAAGCTCGAGCCGGCTTGAAAAAGCTCGTTCGAGCCAGGGTTTTCTAATCCCAAAAAATAAAGGTAGAATAAAATAATTATATAAGTCATTTATCATCAATTCAAAATCCAATCATCTTAATTATATGGGGTTGCCTCGGCTCGTTTGGCTCTCGAGCCGGCTCGAGCTCGGCTCGAGCTCGGCTCGAATCTTCACCGAGCTCGAAGCCCGGCTCGGCTCGGCTCGAAAAAAACCGAGCTCGAGCCGAGCCGGCTCGGCTAGGAAAAAGCTCAAGCCGGCTCGCGAGCCGCAAGCTTTTTGGCCACCCCTAGTTCCGACTGTGCTTGTTACCCCTTCTTCTTCGACTACACCGACGGTTTCTGCTTCGACTACAGTTGCTCCTCAGGTGTATGTTTATGCTCCTATTTTTGTACCAACTGGGGTTCAATACAATTACTGCAAGAACTTCAGGTACGACTATCAATGTTGTGCTGTGCGAAAAAAGCAGAACAAGATGCGTGAGTCTGGATGATCTAAAGGGGGCAGGGAGGCCCTTCCTCGACGAGAGGATAAACCAGCACGTCAGGATTTTCTCAGCGAGGTGACTGTTCAGCAGTTCTGCTAGGCTCTACTTCAGCAGCTCTCTCACAGCTCAACAGGTTCTGCCAGTCTAGCTTAGACGTCTCCTCTAGGTATTTCTTGGGTTCTAGATTCAAGTGCCACTTTTTACATAACACTGGACTCCACATCTCTCACTTCAGCAGGACCTCCTGTATTTCCTATCTCTGTTCACACAATTGACGGTACTTCTCTGCCTGTCAGCTATCAGGACACTCTTTTGTCCGCTGACTTTTCTGTTCTAGCTGTTTCCCATGTTCCCAACTTACTATGTAGCTTCTCTCGGTGGGTTAACTCACCGATCTTGGTTGTAGGGTTGGTCTTGACTATCACACCTGTTTCATCCAGGATCGACAGACAGGGACGGTACTTGGGACTGGCCGGCACCGTAGGGATCGTTAGGGTCTCGACATACTTGATCACCTCCACCTTCTGTCCACTTCAGTTGCTCCTATCACCTCTATGTCTACTTCCACCGCCACTACTGCCACCACTACTGGCGTTTTTGCGCGGTGGTATCACCGTATAGGTCATTTATGTGGGTCCCATCTTTCTTCGTTAGTTCGTCATGGTGTTTTTGAACGTGTTACTGTTGACACGACCATGTTTTATCATTCTAGTGAGTCCTTGTCTTATCACTCTTTTGACTTAGTTCATTAAGATGTATGGGGACCTTTGCTTATTATCTCTAAAGGCGGGCATAAACTTTATGTGATTTTCATTGATGATTATTCTCGTTTTATATGGATTTTTCCTATATCTAATCGTGGTCAGTTTCTTGCGATCTATCATAGCTTTGCAAAGATGGTTCGTACTCAGTTTGATTCTCTCATCCATACTTTTCGCTGTGATTCTGCTGGCGAGTACTGTTCTGACGCTTTTAGATAATTTCTTTCTGAGCAGGGCACTCTTTACTAGTCTTCTTGTCCTGGTGCCCATGCTCAGAATGGGGTTGCTGAGCGGAAACACCGTCATCTGCTTGAGACTGCCTGCACTTTACTCCTTGCCTCTTACGTTCCACCACAGTTCTGAGCTGAGGCTATTTCAACGGTTGCATATCTCATCAATATGCAGCCTTCCACTGGTCTTAACGGTGTTAGTCCTATAGAGCGTCTCTACTCTCGAGCCCCCCAGTACACCCACCTTTGTGTTTTTGGTTGCACCGGTTTTTGTTCTGCTGCAGCCTCGTGAACGCATCAAACTGTTAGCTCATTCAGTTGAGTGTGTGTTTCTTAGTTATAGTTCCGAGCATAAGGGTTATCGTTGCTATGATCCTTCTGCTCGACGGATCAGGATCTCACGAGACGTTGTCTTTAATGAATCTCGACCTTTCTTCTATCAAGATTCGTCTCCTCCTGTTTCCACCGTTGAGTCGATATGGTTGTCTCTTTCTGACTCTTCACCCATTTCTCCACAATCACCGTCTTCTCCTTGTCTGTCTCCAGTGGTTCCTTCTGTACCCCCGTCTCCGATACTGCCTCCTGCAGCACCGCCTCTTGTTCCTACAGCACCACCGTCTCGGTTCTCTGATATTCACTACTCTAGGCGTCCTCGTCCTTCACATTCTTCTCTCCTGGTATTTTGCGACACCCACACCTGATCCTCCTCGTTACGCCCTTTGTGACCGGATATCCCTTCGCCCTCCTGATCGTCTTGGATTTGCTCCGATAGCTCATGCCCTCTCTGTCTCTGAACCTAGTTCTTATCGTGAGGTTGCTCCTCACTCTGAGTAGCAGCTTGCTTTGGCAGAGGAGCTTGATGCTCTTCGACGTACAGAGACTTGGGATATTGTACCAACACCTGTGCATGCTCATCCAATCCCGTGCAAGTGGGTGTACAAGATTAAGACACGGTCTGATGGTACTATCATACGAAGACTTGGGATATTGTACCGACACCTGTGCATGCTCGCCTTGTGGCTCGCGGTTTTCAGCAGGAATACGATTGTCACTACGATGAGACTTTTTCCCCTGTTGCCCATATGCCACTGTTCGCACTCTTGTCGCGGTTACTTCTGTTCGTCGGTAGTCTGTCTCTCAGCTGGATCTTAAGAATGCATTTCTTAATGGTGTTTTGCATTAGGAGGTCTATATGCAGCCACCACCTGGGTATTCTGTTCCCGATGTGCACGTCTGTTGTCTTCGTCGTGTTCTTTATGGCCTCAAACAGGCTCCTCGTGCTTGATTTGTGCGTTTACCTCAGTGATTACTGCTGTCAGTTTCATTGTCACATCCCACGATCCTGCTCTCTTTGTCCATGTCTCATCTCGGGGTAGGACACTACTTCTGTATGTTGATGATATACTCATCACTGATGATAATTCCTCATTCATCCTGTATGTGAAGAAGCATCTCAGTGAGTAGTTTTTTATGACTGACCTTGGTTCTCTTACGTACTTCTTTGGAACTGAGGTATCTTCCAAGCCTGGGGGCTACTACCTCTCCCAGCAGAAGTATGTTCAGAATCTTCTTGACCGGTCTGGCCTGACTGACACTCGCACTACTGAGACTCCCACGGAGCTATCCCTCCAGCTTTGTGTCACTGATGGTGATCTTCTTGAGGATCCTACTCGATATCGTCATCTTGTTGGGAGTTTGGTGTACCTAATGAGCACTCATCCTGATATTGCTTATTCAATTCATATCTTGAGTCAGTTTATGGCTCGTCTTACCCATCTTCACTAAAGTCACCTTCTTCGTGTTCTTCACTACTTGCGTGGGACTATCTCTCGTCGTTTGTTTTTCCCTAGCTCTACCTTACTACAGCTTTAGCCGTACTCCCATGCGACCTGGACTAAAGATCCTTCTAATCGTCGTCCTCTTTCTGTTTACTGTGTTTTTCTTGGCTCCTCCCTGATTGCCTGGAAGACAAAGAAGCAGATTGCCATTTCCCATTCGAGTGCAGAGGCTGAGTTGAGAGCTATGACAGCAATGACAATAGAGGTTACTTGGTTGAGGTGGCTGCTTGCAGATTTTGGAGTGTTTGTGATGAGACCTACGACTCTTTTGTCTGACAGTACATGTGCTATCAGCATTGCCTGGGACCCAGTGAAGCATGAGCTCACCAAGCACATTGGTGTGGATGCTTCATACACTCGCTCACAGGTGCAGGAGAGAGTACTTGCTTTAAAGTTTGTGCCTTTAGAGTTGCAGGTAGCTGACTTCTTCACGAAGCCACAGGCTAAGGTACAACATTTGTATTTTCTCTTTTGTATAGGACTCTTTTGTATTCCTTATCTGTATATGGTATACCCCCTTGTACTCCCTATATATATTGCCCATTAGACCCTCTTGAATATACACACAATATTCATAACACTATCTACCATATCTACATGTAGATATGTACTTGGTGTGACAAAAAAAGTGCTCTTATAACTTGAAATAAAAAAAATGTCATTATCCAACAGAAACCTTTCAATAGGCCAACAATTCAACATCAGTTCAGCTTTCCAATATTCCGGTTGCATCAAATATGTGGTCTTTTTCTATTGAGCATAACCAACCATACATACAAGGTAGCGCCTTCCATGTTTCTATGTGACTTGGGCTTTGTCTCCTTTATTGTAACAAGACAGCTTTCTCCTATGCTGCTAGTGGATATGCTATTGGAGAATTTACTGGTCTATGCACCAATTTCATAACCATATTGTTCACAATTAGTCAAGATGAAACAAACTCAGCTTTCTGAAAATTTATAGTACTACTAACTCCTAAAGTTGTTCCTAAATTTATATCATGTACAATAAGTTTCTGGATGTCAAGCCAATTCAATATGGTTTAAATATGTTTGCTTCACCTTTTGGGAGTGCTATACTCATCTAGCATCATCCTAGCCATCTCGACTATGGTTCTATTCTTCCTATCCACCATGCCATTTTATTGAGAAACGTGTTGAGAAGAGAACTGATGCTCAATACCACGCTCAGCACAGAAAGAGGTAAATAAGACATTCTTGAACTATGTGTCATTCTCATTGCGGATTGCCCTCAAGGCACCAGGAAGTTCAGAAGCCATGTGAAGAATAAGATCATGAAAATGATCAAAAGCTTCATCCTTCGAAGCAAGAAAAAACACCCAAGTGTATCTCGAAAAATCAACGACTATGATAAGAGTATATCATTTGCCACCGGCTGACTGAACACTAACAGAACCAACAGTATCCATGTGAAGCAACTGTCCCGGTCCGTCAGTCATGACTATAGTTAATGAAGGGTGTGAGGCAACAATTTGCTTGCCATGCCTACAGGGCGCATATATAACATCATTGACGACTTTGAGTTTGGGCAAACATCTCATTAGATCAAGGTTACTAACTCGTATCAGATGATCAAAGCCAATGTGCCCCAAACGCCGGTGCCAAAGCCACAACTCAGAAGAACATAAAATCAAACACTTGAGAGATTCAGCAAGAGATAAAAAAGTAAGCTCCAAAGATCCTACCAACTTTAGAAATCCCAAAGACAAGCTCACCAGCTGAATCAAGCACACGACAACTACTTTTCTTAAACCTAGTCCCATAGCCATCATGAAGAAGCTGCGAGACAGAAAGCAAGTTGTACCTTAGCTTGTCCACAAGGGCGGCGCCCTTTAGGATGAACTAAAGTTATGTTCTCCTTTTTAGGATAATCAGCTCTCTTGATCTCATAGTCATGAGCTTGCTACAGAGCAGCTCCAAAGTGAGATCAGAGAGATTTACATTCTCCTCAATGACAGTAGCCTTTATCTCCCACTTCTTGGTGTTGATCGCAGCCAAGAGATGGGTAACATTCTGTTGGAGCGAAAAGGCAACTAGAGGGGGGTGAATAGGAGCACGCTCACTTTTTCAACCAAGATCAGATCCAATACAAATTTCACTCCAATAGCTATGGAAGCTATGAAGATCAATATACCAGTACAGCGGAAGACTAGTATTGAATCCAATCTAAACCTCGAAGCAAGACAACCAAAATCAACCAAAACATAATTTCCATGTGAAGGGCGGTCTAACCTCTATATTAATGGCGGTCTGACCGGTCCATGGGCGGTCTGACCTCTATGTTAATGGCGGTCTGACCTCTAGCCTGATGAACAGTGAAATCAGCCCAAAAAACGAAGTTGCAAATAGATGTAACTTTTGATCTACAACTCCAAACTTGATGAAACTTAGTACACACCTTTTCTAGGATGTCAGGAACCTATTCCAATAGAAGATCATGAAGATCCTTGGAAAATTTACGACCTTTTTCAGTTTGAGAGTTGGATGGTTCAAAACCGAGTCAAAACGATAACTAGATCCAAAAACTTGCTCGTGGGTGATTGATGATCAAGATGATCCTAAATGTGTTCCCACATGTCACAGCAAGCTAGATCACGTGAAGAAATCAATCAAAAACACGCGAACCAAAGAAAGACTCAAAATCACCAAATAGAGAGAAGAAAAGCAAAGAGACACATCTTTGATCAAACTTTCTTTGGATTGATTTGATAGAGTTTGGGTTTAAGGCCACTCCATCAAAGGAGGACAAAGCTCAATCCAAGAGCACGAAATCAAATCAAAACTCTCTAGAACCCTAACCTCCACTAATCCTCTCCCTAAGCCAAACTAGGGTTTCAACAATAATGAAAGGGTTGAAGGGAGTGCAGCCACCTCCCTCCTCTATTTATAGTGGAGACTTAGACCTTCTAGAAGTTTAATTTAAATGGGCTCCCGTTAAGGCCCAACACAAACGGGTCACACACGCACGCATTTTAAAGCGCCGTCTTCAACACCTCTTGACCTAAACCGCTTCTCTTTGCGTCGTCTTGCGCCGCGGGTTGGCAAAAGGTCACCAAGGTGGTATTTGGTAAGATTACCAAAATACCCCTTCTCGGTCCTTCTCTGAAGACCGAGTCCATCTGCGCGAAGCACTTCACCTGTTCCGCCACGTGTAGGTTGATCAACGGCTCTCTCCATGTCAGCAAGTCTCTCCCATCCGGCTCCCACCAAAACCACCTTGGCACTTGCACCGACTCCCGCGCCGCTTGATCAAACCGATCGCCCGAATCGTCTGTTCGGTCATCCTTGTCTATTCTGCACCACACTTGAGTTCATTGACCTCACCCGGCATCGTTGATCGTTCTGGACCTCAGCTCTCCAAGCCTAGTCTCGATCATCCTCGCCGTTGACCGTCGTTGACCACCAAGCAACCTGCACAACAATAGACAAACAAATCGAATCCGGGAACAAGTTCTTCACAACTTGACCCACGTTAGTCAAAACATGCATCATGCAATACATATGCCATGAAACCAATGAACTTGACCTAACAAATTAACATCACCACGAAGTTGGTCGATGCATAAGTGGAAATCGGTCCGACCGCCTCTCAGGGCCGGTCGGACCGCCCTCTGGCAGGTCGGACCGCTCACTGTGAGCCGGTCGTACCACCCTCTGGTCGGTCGGACCGCTCCCTGTGAGCCGGTCGGACCGCCGCAAGGGACTTAGCCGAATTTCAAGCCCTGAAATTCCGAAACCTTCTGTAAATTTAAAACGAATAGAACTTTTGCTTGGGGACTCTAAAAATTATAAGACCAAGTGCATTGGGATCCCCTCACTTGCCTACACCCTCTATTTTTGGCCCAGCCTGTTCTGACCATTTTTTGTCACGGCCGGTCCGACCGCCGCACATGGCCGGTCCGACCGATTTGGGACCAGTCGAACCGCCATATCATGGCCGGTCGGACCGCCCCTGTCCAGAAAGCCTGAACTTTGTCGAAAACTCTGTGAAACGACAAACCATAAATATCATTGCCAATTGTCACATTATCCTAAGATCTGGAGCATATCTCCATGATATCCACAATCTCCCCCTTGATGAACACATTGGCAATAATCCAGAAAATATAATTTGAAGGTTTGAAAAGTAAAATACTTTCGTTTTTGCACAAAGACACAACTTGGTCCATAAGCAAGAGAAAGCAATGGAAATGACCAAGCTGGTATCAGAATAGCATAGGCATGTGAGATAAGGCAAAAGAAAGCATAAAAACTTTGATTTCCAGAAAAAGGTCAAAAATCTCACTTAAGGTCCATATGAAAGAACAATTGTTCAATTGACCTTTGATCATTGTGAGGAGTAAAAATGCAATTCAAGTTCAGAAAAGTCAATAAGACAACAAGAATGCAATTCAAAAACTCCCCCTCACTATGATCCTCGGATTACAAAAAAGTTCAAATTTTTCAACTTTCTCCCCTTTGTATAATCTTCTCCCCAACATTGAAATATCTTCTCCCCCTTTGACAATGGAGTCATCAAGGAATCACGCCTTCCTCTCATCCAGAGATAACAAATGCAGAATGAAAAGAGAAGCAAAAAGAAGAAGTATGCATGAAGTGAAATGAAATGGCTTCATTTTTGTATTTTTAAATTTTTGATTACAAGAAGGTTTGGAGATTACCCAAAAGAGCTAGCCAGCATTTCTAATATTGCACAAACAACATATCAAGCCTGACAGCGCTAGCAAGATTATGGTAAGACATATATATCAAAGCTAAGCACAAAGGCTCAAAAGTAAAGTAATAGATTTGATCAATTTAAGCAAAACTTCAAATTCAGCAAGTTCATCAACAGGGATCCTAAAATGAAATTGACCATGTCAAAATGTCAAAGTGAGATAAAAAATATAACAAAGACCACATTAAGAGTCAATCAGGTCCTGTATTGAATCATTTTGCTCAGTATTTCTTAAAAGCCCATTTGTCAATAGTTTTCTCATATGCATTGTATATTGAAGTTGACTAATGATCTAACTTAGTGACAAGATCCTGGACTAGCAGCCATCTACAAACTCATCCTAAGCTTCGATCAGAAGTTGATTAAAGGTATATCTTAGTAAAGAAGATCCTGGACTAGGAGCCATCCACAAACTCTTTCTAAGCTTCTACCAGGGCGACAAATCTTGAGGTTCATGTCATTTCTGACAAGCAGTCCCCATGAGATCGTCTGGATCATCAAACTATCTCCAAGTTCATGTCTTTGACAAGCAGTCTCGTAAGAGTAGTTTGGCACATTTTAAGCAAAAGACAATCTTTATTTTTCATTTTTCACAGGAGCAGTTTTAGAATCTCAAGAACACAAAAAGCTCAAGTAATGGTCAATTTTAGATTCAAGAACTAACAAAATAATTCTGACAGGGCCAATGTCACGAAAGGAGCACTAATTGCGCAACTCGCTAAAACAACCACAAATTGCAATTTTTAGTTCGAGTTGTTTTAAAGTTCTAGCTCATATAGCAAAGACTTAGCTACACATGTAAAAGCATGATAATTCTAGCAAGTCAAAGAACTAGACATGGCATTGAGCAAGAATTAAAATACTAAAGCTCCAAAGGGTAATAGGCAAAGCTTCATCAATTTTTAAAAAAATAAGCAGAAAATCTTATATAACAATGCATCTTTTTGGATTTTTCATACCACTTGTTGTATTTTTCATATGAATGCAATATGATACAATGAGATGCACTGAAAAGCCTAAAAAACCTAAAAAGATCAAAAATATCAATAAGTTCAGAAAAAGAACAATAAAAGATCAAAAGAACAAGGTAAGATCAGAAAAGATCGAACTCCCCCTCAAACCAACCCATAGGGATAAATTACCCCTAACTCGCTTCTCAAGGTGGCAAACCTAGTTGGGTCTAAAGGCTTGGTGAGGATATCAGCCAGTTGAGCCTCGGACTCCACGAAGTGCAACACAATATCACCCTTCTCGATATGGTCTCTAAGGAAGTGACAGTGAATGTCTATGTGCTTGGTCCTAGAGCGTTGCAAAAGGTTCTTAGTAATGTTAATAGGAGAAGTGTTATCACAGAAAAGAGGAACACTAGCAAAATTTAACCCATAGTCCTTAAGAGTGGATACCATCTACAAAATCTGACTACAACAACTAGCAGCAGCTATATATTCAGCTTCACTAGTAGATTGTGCAACAGAGGACTGCTTCCAAGAAGACCAAGAAACAAGAGAAGTACCTAGGAAGTGACAAGTGCCCGAGGTACTCTTCCTATGAAGCTGACAGCCCGCAAAATCAGAATCAGAAAACCCCCGAATGGACAAAGAAGAAGAGCAGGAGTACCAAATGCCATCTTGGAGGTAGAGTGTAAATACACGAATATAAACTTAACGACTTGGCGATGGGAAGCTCGGAGATGCTCAAACCTCACGCAGAGGTGATGAAGTGGATGTCGGTCTTGAGGCCGTCAGTACAAAGGGAGCCGATCATCTTTGCGGTACTCGCGTTGATCCGGCTTCTCCTTCCTCATCTGGATCCAGCGATCGAAATCGCCATGGGAGTGGCGATCGGCTTGCGATCACCCATGTCGAAGCGTTTGAGCAGATCCTTAGTATACTTCGTCTGATGAATGAAGATCCCTTCCTTACATTGCTTGATTTCAAGCCCTAGAAAGTAATTGAGCTCTCCCATCATGCTCATCTCAAATTCCCAGAACATAGTCTCAGAAAAGCTAGAAACAAGAGCATGAGAAGAACCACCAAAGATAATATCATCAACGTAAATCTGAGCAAGTAAGAAGTCATTGCCACGCCTAAGAATGAACAAGGTCTTATCTACCTTACCCATCTCAAAATCATTCTTAAACAAGAAGGTCTTAAGCCTATCATACCAGGCTCTAGGGGCTTGTTTAAGATCATACAAGGCTTTGGACAGCTTGAAGACATGATGTGGGTTCTTGGGATTCTCAAAGCCTGGGGGTTGCCTAACATAAACCTCCTCCTCTATGAAACAATTCAAAAGGGCACTCTTAACATCCATCTGATTTAATCTAAAGCCCTTAGAGGCAGCAAATGCAAGTAGAATGCGAATGACTTCTAGTCTAGCAACAGGAGCAAAGGTCTCATCAAAATCTAACCCCTCAACTTGGCTAAACCCCTGAGCTACCAACCTAGCCTTGTTTCTAATCATAGAACCATCCTCATTTTGTTTATTTTTGAAAACCCAGCGGGTTCCTATAACATTATGACCACTAGGAGGTTCTACTAGGTTCCAGACCTTATTCCTCTCAAAATTCTCTAACTCCTCATGCATGGCATTGACCCAACTAGAATAAGATAAAGCATGTGATATATCGCGGGGTTCAAAAGAAGCTACAAAAGCAGAATGAGAATAGAGGTTTGGATCATGATACCTGGAGCGAGTGACTCGCTCATGAAGATTACCTATCATCTGATCCGGAGGATGCGGCTTTTGAATGTGAAGTGGCGCACCCGGAGAGGAAAATACCTCTTCGACCTCCGCAGGTACTGCTGATGATGAAGATGCAGCAGGTGCCTCAACTGAAGGCGAAGTAGTCACAAAGAGTTCTTGTCTTTGGGCGAGGCGTCAACGATGGCAGTGGAAGAGCATCATCGAGTCCATCATCATCTTCCTCTACAAATATACTCTCTGTCACTGTGTACCACGAAATATCGATCTACGGAGGCTAGTCTCATCAAAAGTGACATTGCATGTCTCCGAACCAGTTAGTTTCAACATTAAAACTCGAAAACCCTTGAATGCGCGAGGATAACCTGAAATAAACCATCAAAAGTTCTTGACTCAAATTTATCTAGGTTTCCTGTCTTGAGAATAAAACACTTGGATCCAAAGACTCGAAAGTGCGAGACAGAGGGTTTTCTACAAAACCGAAGCTCATAAGGAACTCAGAAGAAGAAGATGAAATCAAGCACTTGAGAGAACAAGCAAGAGATTCAGAAAAATCAGCTCCAAAGATCCTAGCAACTCTAGTAATCACAAAAACAAACTCACCAGTTGAATCAAGTACCCGACAAGCATTTTTCTTAAATCTAGTCTCATAGCCATCGTCAAGAAGTTGAGAGACAGAAAGCAAATTAAACCTTAGCTTATCCACAAGGGCGACGTCCTTGAGTATGAACTTGTCGTTCACCCTGATAGATCCCATTCCTTCAATCCGCCCTTGCCTATCATCTCCAAAGGTGATGAATTCATCACCCGTCGACCGCGTGACGGAGGTGAACCATCTTGAGTCGCCGGTCATGTGGCGTGAATAGCCGGAGTCGACGAACCACGTGTCCTTCCTCTTTCCGCGGTAATCCTGAAAATCAAGGCACAGAAGAACGATGTGTCTCAATACTAGGGTTAGTTAAACAAGACTTGGGAACCCAGTACTGAGACACACGTCTGCGAGTAGTATGCAAAGCGAAGTGCTATCCTTGATTAAGTTTGAAGTTATGTTATGAGCAATGGTTACTCTAATATGAGAGTTATCCTGTCTAGGAGCATGATGAAGAGCATGTGACACAAATCCTAAACCAGGTTTCTTCTTTTCTACGTTACCATGTCTCGTAAAGGCTCTAGTTGATTGGATGAAATTCTAGCAAAAATTTTCTTATCATTTTTCAACCTACGCCAACAGAACTCAACCAAATGCCCATCCTTCTTGCAATAGGTGCAATGGTACTTGATACCACTTGGAGAAGCACCCTTTAACTTAACAGATGGTTGGGCAAAACCCGCAGATTTAAAAATAGTTTTTGCAGATTGGGTTTTAAATTCAACTAACCCATTTTCCAAGACTTGAGTAACTTTTGGTTTAGAATTATCTTGGACAGAGTTGTATCCTAATCCTTGCTTCTTATAAGGAGTTTTAGACTTGTCCAGAATCATGTTTAATTGTTTCTTACCTTTAGAAAAATTTTCTAAGGTATCCTTAAGATAAGCATTTTCTTTTTCAAGATTAACACATGATTCACACGTTTTTCCCTTAATGGCTCTAGCATATCTCTCCTTATATAAGGTAGCTTCAAGTTTAAGAGTTTCGCAAGAGATACAAGAAGCATAATCAATTCTATCCTTAAGCTTAGCAAATTTAGCTCTAACTGCATTTACTACGTCTTGTACTTCATGTTCTCGTTCAATGCAAAAAGAGAAAATGCTAGAATCAACCACACCAGAAGCAACCAACTTGCTAGAATCTAAGTATTTTTCACAAGGATCAGATTTAACCTCAACTAGCTCAGTCCTAGCATTTTCAAGTTGTTGCAAAGCAGTATCATGAGCAGATTGCAGTTTAGCAAATTCTGAGTGTAGAGCATGGCAGGAAGAACATTCATCAGATTCAAGAGTCTTAGCATTTGCAAGTTCTAAAGTCAAATTATCTACTTGAGACTCTAAATCCTTGTTCCTAGCCATGATATACTCTAAAGCCTTATCCTGACTCATGAGTTGCTCAAAGATAGTTTCGCATCTATCAGAAAGGACATCATAGGAGAGAGATACCTCATCGTCGTCGACGTCATCGGAGTCGGCCATGAAGCAAATGCCGGTGAAGTCCTTGGCCTTCCCCTTCTTATCTTGAGGGATCTCCTCCTCCTTGTCATCCTTGCTCCCGGAGTCCACATCGCTTAAGGATTGTTCCCCAAAAGCGGCAAGAACCCGGTGAGATGCCTTTGTCAGCTTGGCAGCATCAAATCTTGATTTGTTCCATTGAGGCTTCTTCCAAGCTGGCTTTTCCTCCTTATGGTTTCTCTTTCCTTTCAACTTGGGGCAATTTGCCCGGATATGATTGAGCTCACCACACTCATAGCAAGTCACAGGACATCCTCTCATATTGTTATAGGCCCGTGTGGCTTTTCTAAATATGAGGGCTAACTCGGCCTCAGGGAGACTCTCAAACTCCTCTTCATGGATTGCAGATAAACCAGCAAGCGAAAATCCAGAAGAAGACTCAGAAGACCCATCAGAAGCTCTCTTGAGCGGGTCTGCTACCAAGGTCATATTTTTCTTTTTGGGATGATCAATCCTCTTGATCTCATGAGTCTTGAGCTTGCTATAGAGCAGCTCCAAAGTCAGATCAGAGAGGTTAACGTTCTCCTCAATGGCGGTAGCTTTTATCTCCCACTACTTGGTGTTGATTGCAGCCAAGAGGTGGGTGGCATTTTCAGACTGAGAATATTCAATTCCAACAGCTTTCATCTGATTAATCACTTTGTTAAAGCGACTGAAAATGTCATCGATGCTCTCTCCATAACGCATCTCGAATTTGTTATATTCACGCTTATAGGTATGCGTCTCGCGACTTTCTTGATTTGGGATGAACCCTCATGGTAGGTTTCGAGGTGTTCCAAACCTCGTCTTGTGATCTCAAGATTGCAAATTCGATCATACTCCTGTCTACCAAGCCCACCATATAAGAGGTTCTTTGCCTTATTGTTGTTAGCCAAGAGGGCTGTTGAAGCCGTCGTAACAACTTCGGGAAGAACGAGCGGGGCTCGAACAACCTCCCATATAGCTTGTCCTTCGCTCTCAAGGAAGACTCGCATGCGATTCTTCCAATAGACATAGTCGTGCCCATCGAAGATATGTGGCTTGGTGGAGTACTTATCCATCGCCAAGTTCAGTGACCGGTTAAGATCAAGATTGAACTAACCGGGCTCTGATACCACTTGTTGGACCGAAAAGGCGACTAGAGGGGGGTTGTCGGTGTTTTAGAACCGATCTTACGTAAAGATTGTTTGATTCGGGGGGGTCTCCTAGAGATGAAATCACGCAAAGCGATTGACATGGGATTTTTATACAGGTTCGGGCCTTCTCCGGTGAGAATAACAACCCTACTCCTGTGTGTGGTATTGACTGTATTCTCAACAATCAAGCTAGAGACTAAAACTATTACAAAGAACAGTACATGTATTTCTCCTTGATTGTCCTTGATTGGCGCTCTGTTTCGCCTTCCCCTTTGTCCTTCTGATTGATGCCTTTATATAGTCGTGAAGGAGTAGCCATTTTCCCCTGCTGAAGAGGCGCCTAATCAAGCCAGTAATGGGCACATGATGGCAGTAATTACCGGCGTAGTGGCTCCTTCATGTCGTTTGGCAGTTATCTTTCAGAGGTAATGGGGTATTTAAGCACTATTACTGCGCGGAATAATAGTGCATGTGGACCGTCTAGATTCCTTAATCAATTGGACCCATTAGCTTGTAGGTTTTATTGATTATAAGGTGGTCGTGGTTAACCTGGTCATAACAGGACTTACGACTGGGTACAAGTCGTAGAAAGTCTTACGACTGGACAATAGTCGTAGGAGGACTTACGACTAGGTGCAGGTCGTAGCAGGACTTACGACTGGACAATAGTCGTAGAAGGACTTACGACTGGGTAATGGTCGTAGAAGGACTTATGACCAGGTAGTGGTCGTAGAAGGACTTACGACCATGACATAGTCGTAGTAAGACTTCCGACTATGGGGGTGATTGTAGGAGAACTTACAATCACTTGGTAGGCCTCTCCCTTATAAATATAAGGGGTACTTCTGGGGACTACGTGACATCATATTTACCCATAATAAGAATTATAGATAAAAGATAAAATGAGGATTATCAGATCCTCGTCATCTAGCCCCAGCTTCAAGTGAAAGTAACTTACTTGATAAAGGATTTGCAAATGATCTTACGACTATGAAAATGTCGCAGAATAATGGTCAAAGGAAAAACTCTTCGACATTTGAGTGCTCCTTTGACCAGGAATTTGCTTGGTCAGGAAGGTTGCTTTCGACTATCAAAAAGTTGTAAAAACCCCTACGACTGTGAAGTGGTCGTAGTAGGGCGATCGGAGAAAAAATCCTTTCCGATCGATACTTCATTCGACCAGAAAGACTTGGTCAAGAAAGTAATTTTGCTTGGAGGTGACAAAACGAACCTAATTTTCTCGAACAGACCATCTAGGGAATTGCAACCGACTCCCACAAACCTGTCGATAAGACGGTTCCCGAAGCGGTGGCAATCGGAGAAAAAATTCTTTCCGAATGATACTTCATTCGACCAGAAAGACTTGGTCAAGAAAGTAATTTCGCTTGGAGGTGACAAAACGAACCTAATTTTCTCGAACAGACCATATAGGGAATTGCAACCGACTCCCACAGACCTGTCGATGAAACGGTTCCCGAAGCGATGGCAATCGTGCGGTTATAAAAACTCACCGGGAGTTAGACTTGGATTTTTACCTTTTCCCCAAGTCGTTCCCACCGTTCTTTAGGTTTTCGCCTTCTCCGCCTCAGACTCGACTTCGTCTTCTCCGCCGCCAACCCAATCCAAAACTTCTTGTTTCTGAGAGAAATGGCCAAGAAAGTTTCCGAGTGGGAAGAGTCGGAGATGGATGCAGCGAAGATTAAAATCTTGGTCGACGCCGGAAGATTCGAGAGAAGGCTCGGTGAAATGGATTCCGCTATTAGGCGATCGGCCGTCGGGAAAATGGGCAAATCCCCGTCTTCCAAGCATACTGTGAGTGCGGCCTCCGACTGCCTGCTCACCCCTTCCTTACAGTGGTACTCGAGCACTTTGGAGTGGAATTAGTGAACCTAGCTCCTAATTCCATTACCATGCTGAGTGTCTTCGTGTACCTGTGCGAGGCGTACTTGGGGATTCCAGCGGACCTCGAGCTTTTCCAATATTATTATGGGATGGCTCGACAAACCGGAATCGCCGGAAGTTGCGGTTTGAAGCTCCACGACTTGAAGTCGAGGGAGTATATTCAGAGTTTCACTCGGTCTTCATGGCCGGGATGGAGAAAGAGGTGGTTTTACTGGAAAGTCACCTCAGAAGACAACCTCTCTTTCGTGGGGAAGGCTACCGAGAAGAAATCTTCATGGGATTCGACTCCTGAAGATATTAGCCGGATTGCCCCCTATATTCAAGCCATCAAGGACTTGAAAGAAGAAGGGCTGACCGGATGGCATGTGGTAAAAGATTTCATCACACGCCGAATTAGTCCCTTGAAGAAATGAGCATCTCCTATGTGGAGATACTCGGGGAGAGGAGACCCGACCAGGGACTATGACGAGGGTAAGTGAACTTCCGACTTAGCTTTCGGTTTGGTCTTTCTCAACATTGTTTAATATTCTTATCTATTTACACAGATCTTTCACAGGCAGAGATTGACGTTAGAGTCAAACTCATCTGTGAGAAATCTCCGCCACTCCGAGTGGCGGTTCCTCGAATCATTGCGGCTTTGCCCGCAGATGAAAAGATAGAGCGCCTAAAGGTAATCAAAAAGTTGATTTTTTCTTTAGGATTTTATAGTCGTAGAAGAACTTACGACTAATGGTGATCGTAGGATATCTTGCGATCAAGAAAGTGTCGTAGAAAAACTTACGACTGGTTAGTGATTCTTCTTTTTCTGTTTTGCTTTACAGAAAGTAGGCATGGAAGATCGTCAGGACGACGAGGAAGTTGCACTGATGACAATTGGCGCAGGATTGTCGAAAGACAGAGGCTCGGCTCCTCCATATAGGAGACGTCGACTTGCAAGATCCGCCGACAAGGGAGGAGCAAGTTCGAGCTCTGGTCTTTCGACCAGACCCTCTACAAAGCCTGCGGCAGACATAGCCGTAATTGAGGCTGAGGCTGCAACTATCGAAGCCGAGGAGGTTGAAGCAGCTGAATCTTTTAAGCGCAAACCTCGCAGGGCTAAGGTACCCTTCTACTATGACAAGAAATCTTTCGCAGTTGCCGCCACTCCTAGTTTTGTTAAGCAACTGGAAAAGGAGATCTGGAAAGATTTTATGTCTTTTGTGAAGGGCGATCTTTGCTCGGCCAAAGACACTGCAATCGAGGTAGTCTTTGCTTTTGGAGTGGTCGAGACTGATCTCGGCCATCCAGAGAGTCAGGAAACCAGAGATGTGGTCCCTGTTCAAATTCTACGACCAGACGTGGTCGTAGCTGGGCCTATTATTGACTCTCGACCAGACGTGGTCGTAGAGAAGAAGAAGTCCTCCGTTGGGAGGATTGCTCCTAAATTCCTGGTTAAGACCAGGGTGCAGAGATATGTGAAATGTACTAAAGTGTAAGAACA
Source organism: Hsuehochloa calcarea (assembly GCA_036346395.1). Lineage (NCBI taxonomy): Eukaryota > Viridiplantae > Streptophyta > Magnoliopsida > Poales > Poaceae > Hsuehochloa > Hsuehochloa calcarea. Next base: position 40,154,882 of record CM070597.1, read on the forward strand.
AAATTTACCTTTTTCCTTTTCACAACCTGATTTGCTTTTCTTTATTTTAGTCCGACTCCTTCAGCCCCCGAGGATGCTTGCGTTGAGAAGCCCATTGTCACTTCTTCAGTTGTTGGAGAGGTAACAATGGAGGTGGTCGAAGGATCATCCACGCCCAGTGGCCGAGGAAGTCGTGGCTCCCAGTGGTTCCTACAACCGCGAGGTTGTAGCTACGATCGATGAAGTAGCGGTCGCAACCGTTGAAGTGGCGACTCGACTCATCGAGGTCGTAGAGACAACGAGGCATTGTAGAAGCCTCTGGTCAAAGCGATGACGAGCACATGCACCGCTATTGGGAAGGAAGTCGTGCGGGGTTCCTTCCAAAGATCAAAGAGAAGCTGCGACTCTGAATCAGAAGAAGAAGAATATTTCAACTTCTATACTGACTTCTTTGGTCCTGCTTCAGTCGTAGGGTCTTCTGCTTTTAGATCTCGCGACCGAGTTCCCCATCCCAACGATATTCCCAATAGAGGGAACACCTTTGACAATGAGCGTCTTGAGAAGGTGTGGTGGGATCAAGTCGCGAGGATAGACAAGCTGCAGAACCCGGAGCTGGTATACTCGACCTTTGCTAGGTCGACCATGAATGTAAGTATTTTTAGGATACTTATATATGTAGCTTTCCCTTTCTTCTCACTGTCTTCTTTTTGCAGAAAGCTCTAGAGCAAATTGTCGTTGTTGGTGAGTATCATCGACAACTTTTAGAGCTCTGACGGAAAAGAAGAACTCGCATCTGACGGAGAGATGGTAAGTTACTGTTATTCATAGTCGTTTTCGACTTGACTACTCGTATAGTGTTTACGAGAGTTGTCATGGAAAAACTCATGACAAGGTACTGGTCGTAAAGAGCTTACGACTAGAGGCTTTGTCGTAGAAAAACTTACGACTAGGTCAGTGGTTGTAGAAGGACTTACAACCGATTGGCTGATGTTCATATCCACTTTTGTCCTCTGTAGGCTAAAAAGTGACACAAAGACCTTAGCTGACTCACTCGATTATGAAAAACACGAGTCAAAAAAGATAAGGGAGGAAGTAGTAGTCCTCTCGGATAAACTTCGAGAAGCCATCTCTGCAACTAGAAGATTGCAGGAAAAAATAAACAGTAAGTTCTGAACTTAAGACTGCTTTTGATTTTGACCTTTACTCAACTCTCATTTCTTTTCCAGAAAAAGAAGATGAGATGAAGAAGCTCCGGACCGAAGTTGGAGAAAAAGCTTTGGTCATTCAGGAGTTTTCTCGCATTACCAAGAATAAGGATCAGGAACTCGAGGGACTGAAAACTCGAGTAACAGGTAAGCAATTCTTTACCTGTTGTTCTTTTCGAGTATTTTCCCTTTTCTAATGCTGATTTCTTTTTCAGAAATTGCTGTCGAACTGAGAAACCTCGAGGCAGAAATAAATGAAAAAACTCTGATCTGCAACGAGGCCGTCCGCATTGCTAAGATGAATGCAGAGGACATTAAAACATGGGAGAAAAAGCACGCTAAAACCATTACTTCCCATAAAGAAGAAGTCAAGAAGTTGGATTCTCGACTAGTAGGTAAGAAATGTTTTACCTATAATTATATTTGTGTTCTCTTCCTCTAGAAGTTTATTTTTGTTTGACCGGTTTTATTCTTTTCAGAACAAGTGGTCGAGAACAAAAGACTTCGCGAGGCTTCGACTCGTTCCCAACAGGAGATGGAATCAATGAAGACTAATCTTCAAAGCAACATCACACTCCTGAACAATATACTTGGTGAGCTACATACTGAGGGAAAAACTCCTCGAGAAGATACGATAGCTGCTCACATAAGTATCATTGGGGAACAAGTCGGAACTTTGCAAGAAATGGTGACCACTCTGAAGGCCAACCAAGCTGAATCCATAAGGGAGGCAGTCGAAGCTGCAATAAGTTACGCTTTGGCGAAACTTAAAGCTCATGACCCCCGCCTTAATGTGCAACCAATCGAAGCCGACTTCGACTGCCCTGAATCAGAGGCAAGTCGTCTGATTGAGGAAATGCAGTCAGTTGGCAAAAAGGTGGCGGAGGAAATACAATTGGGCTCTCCCTCTTCAGAGTAATTTGTAATAACTTTGTGAGGCAGACAGTTTCTGTTGATGAGAAATATATGATCCATCTTGTTTCGAGTGGTTAGCAACCCGAAAGATAACTAACAAATGAAAATCAAGGACTGAAGTTAAATTAATAACTTTATCCTAGGCCATCTTGTTTCCTGCAAATCATCTTGTCGAGTAGTTAGTAACTCAAAAGATAATAGACGAATGAAAGACTAAGAATTGAAGTCAAATTAATAACTTTATCCTAGCCCCCGACTATTTGCATAGCTTGTTTAGACAATCTAAGTAAATAGTGTGTGAAATGGAGTTTCTGAAAATAGAGAGAGGTTTGTTTAACTTATAGTTTTTGTTATGGTTGTCAAGCACTGGTCGAAAGAATGGAAACGGCTCGACACTAGGAAGTTCCTTCTAGTGGGCAGGACCACGTGCAGAGAGGAAAGGCTTCGACTAGGTGATGTTACCATCTCCGACTAGTTTAATCGAACCAAGAACAGCAACTTGAGTTAAGCAAACTTCTTAGAGGACTTTAATAATTCGTTCGCCCTTTTTTGGTGGGCTCGATAAGCCTTTTCCAATAGCAAAAGTGGGAGACTGAGCAACGCTAGGAAGTTCCTTCTAGTCGGCAGGACCACGTGCAGAGAGGAAAGACTTCGACTAGGTGTGTCTCTTCCTTCGACCGGTTAAAACGAAATGAGTACACCAAAGGTGGTCGAATAAATATAAGAAAGTGCACTCTACTTAGAATATTTTTCGAAATTACTGAAAAAAATAAACTAAGATGTGATGAGTTGGCTTTAAGAACATTTCGACTAGATAGAACCCGAGCTCTCTGTATTGGCAACAAAAGTGAGTAACGGGTTGATGCTAGGAAGTTCCTTCTAGTGGACAGGACCACGTGCAGAAAGGAAAGACTTCGACTAGATGATGTTACTTGCCTTTCGATCAGTGTAAAGAAAACTGGGTGTTTTTGGATCATAGTCAAAAGATTATAAAAGCACTACTAAAAAATAAGACAAAAGAGGTAGAAGGAACTTGGATCTTTATTGTCTGAGAGGCTGGTCACACATAGAATTTGCGTAACTGATCGATGTTCCAAGAATTTGATAGAACCTGTCCGTCTTCCATTGCTAGTCGTACCGACCCTGGCCGAGTGACTTCGACTACTGTGTAAGGACCTTCCCACTTGGGAGAAAGTTTATTCCGATTAGACTCGGATTGACAGAGCGTCAACACCAAGTCACCTCTGACAAGGTCTGCGGTGGACCTTACGATCGTAGTATCTGCGTAGGGCTTGTTGGTAGACTGCTGAACGGATTAAGGCCATGTTTCTCCTTTCTTCGAGTAGGTTAATATCATCTGCTCGAAGTTGTTCCTGGTCGGAGTTGTTGAAGGCTTCAACTCGTGTCGACCACAATTTTAGCTCCGGAGGAAACATGGCTTCGGCTCCGAACACTAGAAAAAATGGTGTTTCTCCTGTCGCTCGACTAGTGGTCGTCTGACCGCCCATATCTGGAAGGTAATTCTTGTACCCAAGCCCCCGAGCGCTTAACGAGCTGGTCGAAGACTCGGGTTTTAATTCCTCGCATTATTTGGCCGTTTGCACGTTCGACTGCCCCGTTGCTTTGGGGAAGTGCAACAGAAGCATAACATAACTTGGTACCCAACTCGTCGCAAAATTCCTGAAATTTTGCACTTGCGAATGTTTACCATTATGCGTAATTATCCGACTTCGGAACTCCAAATCGGCTAATTACGCATCTCATCATGAACCTTTTGTCGCTTAGTTGTTATCGATTCTGAGTTCGGTTTCGATCCATTTTGTGAACGTGTCAATAGCAACAAAAAGGAATTCGAAACCACCTAGAGCTTTGGGAAACGGTCCTAGGATATCGAGACCCCAGGTCGCAAAAGGCCAAGAAAGAGGTATTGTCTGTAATGCTTGAGCTGGTTGGTGTATCTGTTTACCATGAAACGGCATTGGACACACTTTTAACCACCTCTTTAGCATCGTCTGAGTCAAGTGGCAAGAGAAACCTTGTCGAAAGGCCTTACCGACCAATGTTCTCAGAGGAAGCATGCGTCCCACAGATGCCACCGTATATCATGAAGGAGTGTTATTCCTTCGTTTTGCGGAATGCATCGCATGAGTATCCCTTGGGTTCCTCGTTTGTAGAGGACTCCTTCGACCAAAGTATATATTTTGGCTTTTCGGGATAAACGATGCGCGCCTCAAGATCATCCTCTGCTTCGACCAGAACCCTTGTGAAGATCAACCCTTGTGAAGATACTCGTAGATGGGAGTCATCCGTATCCTCGTAATCTAGTGAGATCGCCACCTTCGCAATTCGCTACACCCCGATCTTCCGATAGGTTCGACGCTGAGGGCGTTGGCGCTTTGTTATCGACCACGCTTGCGTTATCGACGATCGACCTTACCAAGAAGGTTATTGTTCCCGCAAGCAATCGAAGCAACTTACAAGAACAAGGTAGATGCAATCAATTGTATTGCGGATATGGATGAAGTTTACAAGTGGGGTTCCTCAAACCGATAATCGCTAAACCGCAATTGGCGTAATAATCTAAGAAAACCCGCCTCTAAACTATGGCGGCTACTGTATATATATAGGGGAACGTGAGAAGGTCGCCCTAGGGTTGTGCGGCCATGGGATGAAGCGTACACAACCTGGACTCCGACCTCGTTACGTTTACAAAGTCTTATTAGTTTCCAAAATGGTGACGCAAAGACCTTGTGTTGCGTATTTACGTCGAAGATCCGGTCGTGGATCGGGTCCTAGGGTGGTCTTGAGGAGTCCATGCTATCTTTGGTCGTAGATTGTGTCCAACGAGTACTGTGCTCGCTTTTCTGGTCGTAGATTGCTCCAATCGAATCAACTAGTCGTAGGTCTTCTTGTAGTGGTCGTAGATCTTCTTGTAGTGGTCGTAGACCTTCTTGAACTGGTCGAAGTCCTATATTCCTAAGTACAAGTAAATCATCTTCATTAGGCAGCATCATAGAGTTCTCAAATAATACACTCAGCCCTAGAAACGACTTTACCTGATCGATTAAGTGACGTGCTCTAGCTCTTGTCATAGGACCGTGTAGTTCAGCACCCAGATTTGGAGGGTCTTGTGTCGTGCGTGTATCCGAAGGAGGGATGTCCTCATCATACTCCCCCTCTTGAATTGGAGTCGTCCTCGACTCAAGCTCATCTTCTTCTCCCACGTATGGTTTCAAATCTGAAATGTTAAATGTGGGGCTAACCCCAAAATCTGCAGGTAATTCTAATTGATATGCATTATCATTTATCTTCTTAATTATCTTAAACGGTCCTTCAGCTCTAGGCATCAACTTTGATTTTCTTAATTCCGGAAACCTATCCTTTCTCAAATGAACCCAAACTAAATCACCTGGTTCAAATTTCACAACTTTCCTACCTTTACTTCCAGCAACCTTATACCCTTCAGTCATATGCTCTATATTCTCTTTAGTGGTTTCATGCAATTTGAGAATACATGCAGCACGCTTCTTAGCATCTAGATTAATTTTTTCAGAGGTCGGTAAAGGTAGTAAATCAATAGGAGCACGGGGGTTAAAACCATACACTACCTGAAATGGACTTACCTTGGTGGTGGAGTGTACTGACCTATTGTAAGCAAACTCAACATGCGGTAAACACTCTTCCCACATCTTCAAGTTTTTCTTTAAAACAGCCCGCAACATGGTGGATAACGTGCGGTTGACAACCTCCGTTTGTCCATCAGTTTGGGGATGGCATGTAGTAGAGAACAGCAGCTTTGTCCCCAATTTATTCCAAAGTGATCTCCAAAAGTGGCTCAAAACTTGCATCATGATCCGAGACAATAGTATTGGGCACTCCATGTAAGCGAATGATTTCCCTGAAAAACAAATCAGCTATGTTTGTAGCATCATCGCTTTTGTGACAAGATATAAAATGTGCCATTTTAGAAAATCGATCCACTACTACAAATATACTATCTCTCCCCCTCTTTGTCCTAGGCAATCCTAAAACAAAATCCATAGAAATATCCTCCCAAGGGGCGCTAGGAATAGGAAGAGGCATATAAAGTCCATGTGGAAGGAGACGGGACTTAGCTTTGTTGCATGTAGTGCAGCGAGCTATGTAGCGCTCGACATCACGCCTCATCTTTGGCCAAAAGAAGTGGGTGGCCAGCACATCTTCTCCTTCTTTGCTCCAAAATGCGCCATCAAACCTCCTCCATGTGCCTCTGTAACAACAAAAGACTGACAGAGCTAGCTGAACGCATAGCTTGTTAGCACGATAGACCAAACCATCATTCAAACATAGTTATTCCATGTCTTCCCTCCTTTACAATGTTCAAGCACTTCCTTAAAGTCCAAATCAGTGACATATAAACTCTTGATGGCCTCCAAACCAAAAATCTTATGGTCAAGTTGAGATAACATGGTATAACGTCTAGAGAGCGCATCAGCAATCACATTATCCTTACCTTTCTTATGCTTTATAACATATGGGAATGACTCAATAAATTCTACCCAGTTAGTATGTCGTTTATTCAGTTTAGCTTGACTTCTAATATGTTTTAGCGATTCATGATCCGAATGTATAACAAATTCTTTGGGCCATAGATAATACTGCCAAGTTTGAAGCACTCGAACTAAAGCATACAATTCCTTATCATAGGTGGAATAATTCAAACTAGTCCCATTTAGTTTTTCATTTGAAATATGCAATTGGTTTACCTTCTTGAATCAATACACCACCTATCCCAATTCCACGGCATCACATTCAATTTCAAAGTCTTACCAAAATCAGGGAGTTGGAGTAGGGGTGCTTGGGTGAGCTTCTCTTTCAACAAGTTGAATGCCTTCTCTTGTGCAGGTCCCCATTGGAAAGGCACTCCTTTCTTTGTCAATTCATTCAATGGTGCGGCAATGGTGCTGAAATCCGCACAAAGCGCCGATAGAATCCAAAGCAAGGCCATGGAAGCTCCGCACTTGCGACACGATGGTAGTAGCGTCGGCCAGCTTTGGATGGCTACAATCTTTGTCTCATCCACCTCAATGCCCTGTGGTGTCACAACATAACCAAGAAATGCAACTCGATCGGTGCAAAAGGTGCACTTCTCGAGGTTACCAAACAAGCGTGCGTCTCTCAAAGCATTAAAAACAGCACGTATATGATTTAAGTGTTGCTCATGTGACTTGCTATAAATCAAGATATCATCAAAGTAAACCACCACAAATTTTCCAATGAAAGGACGTAAAACCTCGTTCATCAAACGCATAAAAGTACTAGGTGCATTAGTTAGACCGAAGGCATCACTAACCACTCATATAATCCGAACTTAGTTTTAAAAGCAGTTTTCCATTCATCTCCTAATTTCATTCTAATCTGGTGGTAACCACTCCGCAAGTCAATCTTTGTGAAAATAATAGAACCACTCAATTCATCTAGCATGTCGTCTAGCCTTGGGATAGGATGACGATACCTTATAGTAATGTTATTAATGGCTCTGCAATCAACACACATACGCCAACTACCGTCTTTCTTAGGAACCAAAAGAACTCGAACAAAGACAAGGACTAAGGCTTTCTCTTACGTACCCATGGTCCAAAAGATCTTGGACTTGTCATTGAATTTCCTTAGTCTCCTCTGGATTGGTCCTATATGCGTACGGTTTGGCAAAGTCGCTCTGGATCAAATCAATTTGATGCTCAATTCCTCAAATAGGTGGTAATCCCGGGTACCTCAGTTGAAATACATCCACATACTCCTGCAAAAGGTTAGCAACAGCAGGAGGCAAAGAGCTAGCTATGTCCTCAAGCGAATATAAGGTATTTTTGCATATCAAAGCATAGCATGGCAGCTCATTATTACAAATTTCAGCAAGTTCAGATTTAGTGGCAATCATAACACATCCCTTCAATTTAATTCCCTCGGACTTAGGACTAGACGCCACTTTCTCCCTTTTGGGTGGGAAAATACGTTTTGCTACTTGCTGATTTTCAGAATCATGCTTATCGGTGTTTCTTTCATTTTTAGCGCGCTCTTCTTCATCTTTCAGAATCTCAGCTGGTGTCAAAGGCAACAACTTAATCTTCTTGCCTTTATGTGAAAATGAGTAGGTATTAGCTCTTCCATGGTGCAAAACATCATTGTCATATATCTAAGGTCTACCGAGCAACAAAGAGCATGCTTGCATAGGCACGATATCAAAGTCAGAACTATCTTTGTAATTACACGCTAAAATTGCACTTTCACAACTTTGTGTACCTTTAATTTACCACACGAATTGAACCATTGGATGTAGTAGGGACGTGGGTGTGGTTGTGTGGTCAAGCCAAGCTTCTCGACCATCTCGGAGCTTGCAAGGTTGTTGCACTCCTCCATCAATGATGACTTTGCGTGCTCTGTCCTTCACGAAAATGCAGTGCAAACAAGTTGTGCCGTTGATTTTGCTCCGCTCTCTCCACTTGTGCGCTCGGCACTGTTGCGCAACAAGGCTCACATGATACTCGGTGTCAACAGCAGCTACTTGTTCCTCTACATCATCAGCATCACTGTCTATCTCATCTCCTCCACCTGCAATGTTAGCTGCAAGTACATATTCGTCCTCAATATCACTAGTACTTACATAACCACCGTCTTTGGTGGCAAGGTATGCTCGCTGACTGGGGCAGTCCCTCATGACGTGCCCCATTCCCTTGCAACGGTGGCACACAATCCCAGTGGTACGACCAGTGGAAGCAACCGACGAAGAACTCTTGGTGGTGCCTTGCACACTAGTAACTTTACTTACCTCGGGTGCATGTGATGTGGTCGGAGGTGCTGCTGAACGCGCCCTACTCGTGGAGGGGCAGCAGACCGTAGTGAAGGTGGGGCTGTTTTGGCTTGCCCGAGATCGGTCGTGGTGTAGACATGCTTCCAAAGTTGTTCCTTGGCCTCCGTTGTCGTCCTGCAATTCTTTTACGCCAAACATGCAAGTTGGAACAATCTAGGAACGCTATCGTATTCTTTGTAATCCACTATGTCACGAATTTCACGTCTTAATCCTCCATAAAAGCGTGCCATTGCGACTTCTTCATCCTCAATAATATCACAACGCAACATGCTAATTTGTAGCTCCTGATAATATTCTTCTACGGATCTATTACCTTGGTTTAAGCGCTGCAATTTATTACGCAAATCACGTTTAAAAGAAGGTGGGACAAATCTGTTACGCATAGCAACCTTTAAACCATCCCACGTAGTAGGCGCTAATCCTTGATGCATACCCTATTCCACCAAATGATGGCAAAGTTTTTAAATTCACTTGTGGCTTGCTCGAACTCTATGCACTTCGGGAACTAAGTGAGCATTCAATTTACATTCTCTAGTCATCTCCCAATCTAGATATATTTCAAAGATCATAAGCACCCGCAAAAGATGGTATAGAGAACTTAACTTTAGCATATGGATCATCATTAACACGTGCATTATGTTGCTGCACATTATTACCTCTCATACCTTGACGGTTGAAGTTCGGTTGGTTCCGTTGTCGTGCATCAAAGGCGTCGTGGTCGTGCATCTCATTATCATTATCAAACTCATGGTCATGGGCTGCACCATGAGGTTCCACACAACCAACGTTTGGTGGTCGGTTCACCATTCTTTCGAGGCGTGTAGTGGCGCGCAATACTATCGTTGATTGAGCGTTGTAATGTGATCGTGGTAGCTTGAAGCTTCACGTCGATGGCCTCATTAACGGTAGTCGTTGTTCATCCAATAGCGTCATGAGCTCTTCCTCAAAACACACTCTTGCGCATCAATCCTTCACGACATGGTTAGTAGGAGATAAAAGACAACACAAAAAGTATTATCCCTATCACTATTAGGTGGTCGGAGGGTGGAATCACACACTCTCAAGCGTCTTACCAAGCTCTTATGAGTTTCTTACCAAATTGCAGCAGGTGGTCTAATCGGCGAAGGTGGGATGTACGATCACGGCGGAGGCGAATGCGAGGATCCAATCTGAGGGTCGAAAGTATGTGGAGCTCGGACAGGCAATGTTTAGTAGCAAGGAATAGCAATAATGAAATCAGATTAGCAAAGCTGAACCAAAGCCCACAAGATAAATCCACGATTCTTTGGTCTAAAAGTGCCCCTAGCCCTAGCACAATACTGATCGAAACAAGGACTCGATACAAAGGAGTCCAAAGGATGCAAGGCTGGAACTGGTCGTAGACCAACTAGGGGTGGTCGAATTGCTTCTTCTTCTTTTCTTTTGCACTTTTTTTGCTTCTTTTCTTTTCTTTTGCACTTTTTGCTTCCTCTTTTTTTTTTGCAAACGTGACCCAAGCCCAAAATTCTTCTATTACCTTTTCTGGATCCGATGAGGTGATTGGGTCACAAACTTTTTCCGGAGAGCAGGGGTAAATAGGTAATTAAAAGATACTCTCTCTCTCTCTCTCTCTCTCTGAACTTGGGCTAGTTCTGTTGTGGCTACGGAATCCGATCAGGGGATCGAATCCAACCAGGTGATAGTTCCTGAGTGGATGGTAGAATGGGTGTTGCTCGAAGAGGTGGTCGGATCCGAGTAGATGTTCGATTCCGACCAGATGGTAAATCCCGAGCGGGTGGTTGAATGGGTGTCGCTCGAAAAAGGAGGTCGTGCGTCCAGGATGGATGGTGGCACGGCGGGCGACGATGCTGACTAGAGACCAAGAATGCTACTCTAAACCAGCAACAAAGACACCGACGATGGACTCGAACTCAACAATGCGAAATCGAAAACAAAATTGCGAAGGCACAAAGTGGTTTGGACAATGGAATAATTACGATCTAAAACTTTTTGTATGGCGGTTTTTACGGACTCTAGGTGAGGAACACAACTAACAAAAGGGATAAACGAAATTACCTAACGGGCAACCTTTGCTCGATACCACTTGATGAGTCACGGCGGCCGATCTTCCGATAGGTTCGATTTGGTTCATCGTGAGGGCGTTGGCGCTTTGAGGCTTCCACCAGCGGATCGTCACCTCGCAATTCGCTACACCCTTGCGCTGTCGTTATCGACCACGCTTGCGCGATCGACCTAACCACGAAGGTTATTGTTCCCGCAAGCAATCGAAGCAACTTACAAGAACAAGGTAGATGCAATCAATTGTATTGCGGATATGGATGAAGTTTACAAGTGGGGTTCCTCAAACCGATAATCGTAAACGCAATTGCGTAATAATCTAAGAAAAACCCGCCTCTAAACTATGGCGACTCTTGTATATATATAGGGAGCGTGAGAAGGTCGCCCTAGGGTTGTGCGGCCATGGGATGAAGCGTACACAACCTGGACTCCGACCTCGTTACGTTTACAAAGTCTTATTAGTTTCCAAAATGGTGACGCAGCACCTTGTGTTGCGTATTTCTGGTCGAAGATCTGGTCGTAGGACTGGTCCTAGGGTGGTCTTGAGGAGTCCATGCTATCTTTGGTCGTAGATTGTGTCCAACGAGTACTGTGCTCGCTTTTCTGGTCGTAGATTGCTCCCATCGAATCAACTAGTCGTAGGTCTTCTTATAGTGGTCGTAGATCTTCTTGCAGTGGTCGTAGACCTTCTTGAACTGGTCGAAGTCCTAGATTCCTGAGTACAAGTAAATCATCTTCATTAGGCAGCATCATAGAGTTCTCAAATAATACACTCAGCCCTAGAAACGACTTTACCTGATCGATTAAGTGACGTGCTCTAGCTCTTGTCATAGGACCGTGTAGTTCAGCTCCCAGATTTGGAGGGTCTTGTGTCGTGCGTGTATCCGAAGGAGGGATGTTCTCATCAGGCATACTTTAAGGTTTCTCCGGTAGGAGATACCAGGACCACCACAGCCCCCGAGCCACTTAAAGTAAGTGACCCATCAAAGTACATCGTCCACTGGTCGTGGGAATCGTCTCGGGGATCTGAGCAGTTCAGATTTGTCCATTCGGCGACAAAGTCTGCCAAGATCTGGGATTTTATGGCCGTTCGGGACACGAAATGGAGGTCGAACTCCCCAAGTTCGACTGACCTTTTTGCCATGCGTCCCGCTGTTTCCGTATTATAGAGGATCGCTCCCAAAGGAAACTCAGACGGCATAGCTATTTTGTGCGTCTATAGCTATTTTGTGACATGAGGAGGGCATATAGAAGTTTTGGACACGAGGGTAACGCTCCTTAGGCCCGTAAAACTTCACGGCGTAGTAAACCGGTCTTTATGCGTTTTCACGTTCTACGACCAAGATCTGCGCTTCTTTGCTGTGGCGTGGCGGCTAGGTAAATTAAGAGCATCTCTTACGGTTTTGGAGAAACCGCACAGAGCACTCGAAGGTACCTCTTGACATCCTCGGCGGCGTTTGCCTCGTTCGACCACTCAAAACCTTCATGTCTCTGAGAAGTTTAAAGAAAGGTAGTCCTTTTCTCCTAGTCGTGCGATGAAACGACTTAAAGCCGCCATGCACCCAAAGAGTTTCGGACTTCCTTTTTGTGGTCGGAGGGCGATTTGGAGGATGGCCTTTATTTTCTCAGGATTTGCTTCGATTCCTCGTTCAGATACTAGGAATCCAAGCAATTTTCCTGAAGAAATTCCGAACACACACTTCTCGGGATTAAGTTTTAAGCGGTGCTTTCTGAGGTTGTCGAATGTTTCTTGTAGGTCGCTGATATGATTAAATTTCTTAATGCTTTTACGACTAGATCATCAACATAGGCTTCGATTCGGCCTAATTGAGATGAAAAAGTCGATTGCATCAAGCGTTGAAAAGAAGCACCGCATTTTTAGACCAAATGGCATTTTGACATAGCAAAAGGTACCAAATGGTGTAATGAATGCGGTCTTTTCTTCATCGTTTAGACACATATTGATCCGGTGGTATCCGAATATGCATCTAAAAACTTAATATTTCACAACTGCAGAGAATCAACCAACCGATCGTCGAGGTAAAGGAAAATTATCTTTTGGACAAGCTTTATTAAGATCGGTGAAGTCTACGCACATCGCCATTTGCCGTTTGACTTCTTGACCATTACTGAGGTTAGCCAACCACTGGGTGGTTGACTTCTCTTATAAAGCCCGCTTTAAGTAGCTTATCAATTACGATTTAATAGCATCTCGTCGATCGGGGCAAATCTCGTAATTTTTGTTTTACTGGTACTTTATCGGTAGTAAAGCTAGCACGTGCTCAATCACCTCCACGGGACTCGGGCATGTCGGATGCTTGCCACGCCAAGACATCTGCGTTAGCTCGGAGGAAGGTGATGAGGTGTCTTCCTATTTGGGGTCGGAAGTCTCCCGATGCGAGCAGCCTTGAGGGCTCCTCTGCGTCCCGAGGAACCTCTTTGACTTGGTCGTTCGGCTTTGATGTACTTTTTAGGCTTCGACTTGCTAGTCGAAGGTGACTTTCTTCTCGAGTTGGTATCGACCAACCATCTCGAGGGATCGACGATCGCAGATTATCGCCATCTTCTTGTCACAATGAATTGTGATCACTCCTTTGGGACTGGCATCTTAAGACATTGATACCCATAATGAGTAGCCATTAAGAATTTTGCCAAAGTGGTCGTCCGAGTATGGCGTTATATGCCGATCGAAATCGACCACATCAAAGGAGATTTTCTCGTCACGAAATTACTTGGTGAACCAAATGTTAAAGGAAGAGAAACTTGGCCAATGGGTTTGGCGAAGACCCGTACAATTCCATGAAAAGAGTATCGTCTCGGTCTTACCTTTGTCCCGGTACTTGCATCTCGTCCGGGGCATTAGTAAATAGTATGTTCAAGGCCGCCACCATCAACCAAAACTCGATTGACCCGACGGCTTGTTGATGGTGGGTTCGACCACAATCGGATATCGACTGATCGATTCAAGTGATCGGCGATCACCCTTCTCAAAAGAAATGGTAACTTCCGATCACTTGATAAATTATTGACAAGAGGAGCATCTATAGAGTTTACCTCTCGTCCGTGACTTTAAGTTGTCGTTTTGACTCGTATGTCGATGATCCTCCGTAGATGTGCTTAACGGTATGTTGCGGATCCTGGAACGGCACCTCTTCATCATCCGACGACTTTTGGCCACTCGTATTCCCTACCCGCCGAGAGTGGGAGTGGTTCTTTCTCGTTGTAGTAGTCCTCGAGCTTTCTTTGGAAAACTTCGGCGATTCTTGAGTCGTGTCCTTCCTTTTTATGAAAAGGACACCACCTTGGTTTGTCGTTCTTTCGATCGGTAGCTTACCTTTGCCTTGATCAGGGTAAGACTTGGTGGTTCGTGGCTCTTTATCTTTCACAGCCAAGACCTCCTTGAAACCACTGGTTTGTGGTTTTTGACCCTTTATCTTATTCTTGGACTTCTTTGCTTTCTTGTCCTTTTTCTTCACCAACTTCACCTGGCTCTCGAGGAGTATTTGTTTCTCGATCGATAGTGTTATTCCACTCGACCGCCTCGAAGCGATGCATATCGATCGACCATTTCAAGAGCTCGAAGAATGTTGTTGGGAGGATTCAAAGCAATATCCTCTGTTATCCTTCTACTACGGACTCCTTGCTTAAAAGCCCTGATAACAGATGAATCAGAAATTTCTGGAATTGAATTACGAACCTGACTAAAGCGTTTGATGAATTGACGCAAAGTCTCGTTGTTGTTCTGTTTTATCCGGTGCAAATCGTCTTCCTTTCCAGGGCGGTTGTATGTGCCTTGGAAATTTGCCAGTAGAAGGTCGCAGAGGTGTTGCCAAGAGTAGATCGACTCGAGTGGTTGGTTTAATAACCACGATCGAGCGGATCCTTCAAGCACGATCGGAAGGTAATTTGCCATTACATGCTCTCCTCCTCCTTCCGCTTCGGACAAGCTTGTTGTATAGATTTGAAGAAATTCGATGGGATTTTGAGATCCATCAAACTTCTCCATGTTTACTGGTCGAAAATGAGGTGGCCAGCGAACAGCTCGAAGGTCAGGCGAAAATGCCCGGCATCCGGTAATAACTTCTTGACGTCTTCTTTGCAGGAAAGAAGGGTTAATGTCACCAGGTGATCGTATACGACGATACCCGATGAACAGTGACTGTCACCGTAGTTGGTCTCAGTTCAACGAGGGGAATACTCCTCGTACTCCATCCGTTGCGGATTTCCTTGTCGAAGTGGCGAACGATCACCTCTCCGAGGGGCTTCTTGATCATCAGTTAATCGAAACATATTTCTCCGAGTAGGGGATCGATGCGACTTATGGCCGTGTCGATTTCTACGTGGTGAAATGTTTGATTGACTGGTAGCTGAGGAAGTCGCATTGCTACGACTACCTGAATGATGTCGACGAGGTACTTCCAGTCTTGTCATCACGGTTCGAAGCCTTTGTGCAATTTCTTCAGCGAAGAGATCGTATCCTGGCGTTCGAGCAAGCTCTTGAGTGGGATTTTCGAGCAAGTCTTTGATGTCCTGGAGTTCTTGTACCTCCTTCGACTGGTATTGGATGCGCCCAGGTAGATTCCTCTGGGATGCAATCTTCTTCCGTCGGATGGCCTCAAAATTCTCCTCATCAGATCCTTGAAGCCTTCTCAATGGAGTGCGAGAATATCGAGGATTTCCCTCGCGCTCATCAGAGTATTGGTTCTGCTCGTCCTCGATGATGCCCTTGCCATTATCACAAGGGGGCGCAGTGCGTGATCTTCGGGGAGTGTTCTTATCTCGGCCTCCATAAGGCTGACCCTGATCTGAGGGAAGGACGAAGACCTCCCGTTGATGATTCTCACTTGCGCTCGAGGCCTCCCCGCTTGAGGAGTACTCGAGAGACACCATCTGGCGACTTGGAGTAACCCCCTCCAGGTAGGGGAACTCTGGGTTATAACTGTCTCCGTCCGCAAATGAGATCTGCGGAGAGACGGTCGAATTTGCAGGAAAAGCATGCTTGATCCCACTCCCTCTGGAGTTATCCTGAGAGAGAGTATCACCAGATGTTGGTGGAGTCCTGGAATGGTGGCTCTCAGAACTTGTCTTACCAGGTCGGACCGTCTTAGGGGGACTTGGACACTTGGAGGAAAAACTCTCATCGTGTTGTAAGTCCTTCTGGGTGCGGTCCTGGTCGGATTGACCCTTGTCCTTTGAGGGAATTGGCTCCTCTGTTGGACGTATCGTTGTGGGGGATAAGGATCCCTCCTCAACTCCATCGATGGGATGGTTTCCTGGAGAATGATCTCCGGAGGCGACATCACCATCAGAGGATGCATCACTCGGCTCGTAGTTGAAACCGGCATCCATGTCGACGTCTGCGTAATCTGCCAAGTCAAACCAGTTCTCCTCGTTCCATTCCCCTGCCATGAGTGCATGAGATTTGGAAAAAGAGAGTATGTTGACAAGAGATTACCGGAAGATCCCCACGGTCGGCGCCAACTGTCGGTGTTTTAGAACCGATCTTACGTAAAGATTGTTTGATTCGGGGGGTCTCCTAGAGATGAAATCACGCAGAGCGATTGACACGGGATTTTTATACAGGTTCGGGCCTTCTCCGGAGAGAATAACAACCCTACTCCTGTGTGTGTGGTATTGACTGTATTCTCAACAATCAAGCTAGAGACTAAAACTATTACAAAGAACAGTACATGTATTTCTCCTTGATTGTCCTTGATTGGCTCTCTGTTTCGCCTTCCCCTTTGTCCTTCTGATTGATGCCTTTATATAGTCGTGAAGGAGTAGCCATTTTCACCTGCTGAAGAGGCGCCTAATCAAGCCAGTAATGGGCACATGATGGCAGTAATTACCGGCGTAGTGGCTCCTTCACGCCGCTTTGGCGATTATCTTCGAGGTAATGGGGTATTTAAGCACTATTACTGCGCGGAATAATAGTGCATGTGGACCGTCTAGATTCCTTAATCAATTGGACCCACTCGCTTGTAGGTTTTATTGATTATAAGGTGGTCGTGGTTAACCTGGTCGTAGCAGGACTTACGACTGGGTACAAGTCGTAGAAAGTCTTACGACTGGACAATAGTCGTAGGAGGACTTACGACTAGGTGCAGGTCGTAGCAGGACTTACGACTGGACAATAGTCGTAGAAGGACTTACGACTGGGTAATGGTCGTAGAAGGACTTATGACCAGGTAGTGGTCGTAGAAGGAATTACGACCATGACATAGTCGTAGTAAGACTTCCGATTATGGGGTTGATTGTAGGACAACTTACAATCACTTGGTAGGCCTCTCCCTTATAAATATAAGGGGTACTTCTGGGGACTACGTGACATCATATTTACCCATAATAAGAATTATAGATAAAAGATAAAATAAGGATTATCAGATCCTCGTCAGGGGTGAATAGGAGCACGCTCACTTTTTCAACCAAGATTAGATCCAATACAAATTTCACTCCAATAGCTATTGAAGCTATGAAGATCAATATACCAGTACAGCGGAAGACTAGTATTGAATCCAATCTAAACCTCGAAGCAAGACAACCAAAATCAACCAAAACTTAATTTCCAAGTGAAGGGCAGTCTGACCTCTATGTTAATGGCGGTCTGACCGATCCAAGAGCGGTCTGACCTCTATGTTAATGGCGGTCTGACCTCCAGCCTGATGAACAGTGAAATCAGCCCAAAAAACGAAGTTGCAAATAGATGTAACTTTTGATCTAAAACTTCAAACTTGATGAAACTTGGTACACACCTTCTATAGGATGTCAGGAACCTATTCCAATAGAAGATCATGAAGATCCTTGGAAAAGTTACGATATTTTTCAGTTTGAGAGGAGGATGGTTCAAAACCGAGTCAAAACAAAAACTAGATCCAAAAACTTGCTCGTGGGTGATTGCTGATCAAGATGATCCTAGATGTGTTCTCACATGTCACAGCAAGCTAGATCACGTGAAGAAATCAATCAAAAATACGCGAACCAAAGAAAGACTCAAAATCACCAAATAGAGAGAAGAAAGGCAAAGAGACACATCTTTGATCAAACTTTCTTTGGATTGATTTGATAGAGTTTGGGTTTACAGCCACTCCATCAAAGGAGGACAAAGCTCAATCCAAGAGCACGAAATGAAATCAAAACTCTCTAGAACCCTAACCTCCACTAATCCTCTCCCTAAGCCAAACTAGGGTTTAAACAATAATGAAAGGGTTGAAGGGGTGTAGCCACCTCCCTCCTCTATTTATAGTGGAGACTTAGACCTTCTAGAAGTTTAATTTAAATGGGCTCCTGTTAAGGCCCAACACAAACGGGTCACACACGCACGCATTTTAAAGCACCGTCTTCAACACCTCTTGACCTAAACCGCTTCTCTTTGCGTCGTCTTCGCCGCGGGTTGGCAAAAGGTCACCAAGGTGGTATTTGGTAAGATTACCAAAATACCCCTTCTCGGTCCATCTCTGAAGACCGAGTCCATCTGCGCGAAGCACTTCGCCTACTCCGCCACTTGTAGGTTGATCAACAGCTCTCTCCAAGTCGGCAAGTCTCTCCCATCCGGCTCCCACCGAAACCACTATAGCACTTGCACCGACTCCCGCGCCGCTTGTTCAAACCAGTCGCACCGAACTGTCTGTTCAGTCATCCTTGTCTATTCTGCACCACACTTGAGTTCATTGACCTCACCCGGCATCGTTGATCGTTCTGGACCTCAGCTCTCCAAGCCTAGTCCCGATCATCCTCGCCGTTGACCGTCGTTGACCACCAAGCAACCTGCACAACAATAGACAAACAAATCAAATTCGGGAACAAGTTCTTCACAACTTGACCCACGTTAGTCAAAACATGCATCATGCAATACATATGCATAAGTTGGTCGATGCATCACCACGTTGGTCGATGCATAAGGTCGGTCCGCCTCTCGGGCGGTTGGACCGACCGCCTATGGCAGTCGGATCACTCCTGTGAGCGGTCGGACCGCCACAGGGACTTAGCCGATTTCAAGTCCCAAATTCAAACCTTCGAAATTTAAAACGAATAGAACTTTTGCTTGGGGACTCCAAAAATTATGAGACCAAGTGCATTGGGATCCCCTCACTTGCCTACACCCTCTATTTTTGGCCCAGCCTGTTCTGACCATTTTTTGTCACGGCCGATCCGACCGCCGCACATGACCGGTCCGACCGATTTGGGACCGGTCGAACCGCCATGCCATGGCCGGTCGAACCGCCCCTGTTCAGAAAGCCTGAACTTTGTCGAAAACTCTGTGAAACGATAAACCATAAATGTCATTGCCAATTATCACATCATTCTAAGATCTGGAGCATATCCCCATGATATCCACACATTCTCAGACTGAGAATACTCGATGTCCACCACTCTCAGCTAATTAAGCACCTTGTTGAAGCAAGTGAATACATCAACGATGTTGTCTCCAAGACGCATCTCGAACTTATTGTATTCTAATTTGAAGACTGTTTAACGCACTTTCTTGATTTGGGATGAACACTCATGGTAAGTTTCAATCGTGTTCTAAATCTCGTGTGCGGTCTCAAGGTGACAAATCATGTTATACTCCTATCTACCAAGCCCAGCATACAAGAGATTCTTTATCATGTGGTTGTTAGCCAAGAGGGCTGCTGAAGCCGGTGTAACAACCTCGGGTCAGATGAATGGGGCTCAAACAACCTTCCATACAGCTTGACCTTCACTCTGAAGGTAGACACGCATGTGATCCTTCCAATAGGCATAGTTGAGCTCATCGAAGACATACGGCTTGGTGGAGTAGTTCTCCATCGCTAAGTTCAGTGACCGGTTAAGATAAAAAAGAGTGAACTAACCGGGCTCTGATACCACTTGTTGGACCGAAGCAGCGACTGGAGGGGGGTTGAATAGGAGCTCTGCCAATTTTTCAATTTGATGGGATTCAACGTGGTTCTCTCTCCAATAGCTATGAAAGCTATGAAGATCAACAAACAAGCACAATAGATGTCTTGTATTGAATCAACTCAAAACCCCAAAGCACAACAACAAAAACGCACTGGTGAACAGTACCTATGAACAGAGCCGGTTGTACCGGTAAACAATAGCGGTATTACCGAAAATAGGTAGTACCGATGAATAGGGGCAATACTATCGGGTGAACAGTAAAAACAACACGATGAACAGGACATAACCCGAAATTTAAATCAAAAATTGGTAGAAATTTTGATCCACATCTCCAAACTTCATGAAACTTGAAACAAATCTTCTCTTGGATATCAAGAACCTATTACACTTAAAGATCATGAAAATCCTCGCTGTCCACTTGGTCAAAAGGGTTACGACCACCTGGTCGAAAGGGTTACAACCACCGGGTTACGACCACCTGGTCGCGCTGCGGTAATACAACTTCTCTATTAGGGTTATACCGCGCTACGGTAGTACCGCTCCTCTTTTGCGGTTATACCAAAATTACTGAACTTTGCTGATAATTAGTGTTTGACAAACCCTTAATACTACTGCCAATTATATCATCATAATAAGATTATGTGTATATCCCTATAATATTCAAAATATCAGCCCAACCTGGCCATCCAATCCCAATTTCCAAGATCCAAACTTGAAGAGTGACCGTCGCTGACCATACGATCCGCGGGATGACGGCGCCGCATCCCGAGGCCACAGCCTACTGATCGATCGTATGCATAGATGCATTGGCCGAGGAAAACGTTGTCCGCGGCGCATAATGCACGTTGGAAACCGGAACGAACTGTTTCCCAGTCTCGCCGACTCTCCACGCGTGCAAATCCCTTCGCCTTCCGTGCTGGGAGCTTTTGCCCCGCCGCTTCACCTCCCTTGCGTCGCGCGTCACGTAATAAGCCCGTAGCCTCTCACACTCACAGGCTCACAGCGCATACAAGTGGCCACAGCACGCTCCTACCCACCACCCCGCCCTAGCTCCAAGCATCCAAACATGTCCAAGAAGCTTCAAATGGGGTCCAAGCAAAAGCAAGCCAAGGACGCGGCGGACGATGCCAGCGCCGTCACCGCGAGCGCCATTGCGGCATCGTACAACGACCAGATCCGCCCACTCCTCGACGCCGTCGACCGGCTGCGCCACCTCAAGGTCACGCAGGAGGGCATCCAGCTTCCCACCATTGTCGTCGTCGGAGACCAGTCCAGCGGCAAGTCGAGCGTGCTCGAGTCGCTGGCCGGCATCAGCCTCCCGCGCGGGCAGGGCATCTGCACCCGCGTGCCGCTCGTCATGCGGCTCAAGGACGACCCTTCCGCGGACTCTCCCGTGCTGCAGCTCGAGTACAACAACGGCCGCGTGGTGGCCACCTCCGAGGCTAAGGTTGCGGACGCCATCAATACCGCGACCGCCGAGATCGCCGGGAGTGGCAAGGGTATCTCCGACGCGCCCATCACCCTCGTCGTGCGGAAGCGGGGCGTGCCCGACCTCACGCTCATCGACCTCCCCGGCATCACGCGCGTACCCGTCCAGGGACAGCCCGACAACATCTACGACCAGATTGCCAAGATTATCAAGGAGTACATCGCGCCGAAAGAGAGCATCATCCTAAATGTGCTCTCCGCGACGGTCGACTTCCCAACCTGCGAGTCTATCCACATGTCGCAGCAGGTGGACCGCACCGGCGAGCGCACGCTCGCCGTGGTCACCAAGGCTGACAAGGCCCCTGAGGGTCTGCTCGAGAAGGTCACCATGGACGACGTGAACATTGGCCTCGGGTACGTCTGCGTCCGCAACCGCATCGGCGAGGAGACGTACGACCAGGCGCGCCTCGAGGAGCAGCAGCTGTTCATGTATCATCCACTCTTGTCCAAGATCGACAAGTCCATGGTGGGCATCCCGGTGCTCGCACAGCGGCTCATGCAGATACAGGCGACCATCATCGCCAAGTGCCTCCCGGACATCGTCAAGCAAATCAACGATCGCCTCATCCGTTGCAGCGCCGAGCTCGACCAGATGCCGCCCGATCTCAAGAACGTTGCCGACGCAGTGAGAGCGTTCTTCCACATCGTCAGGCAGGTCGGCGCATCCTTGGAGAAGATACTCGTGAGAGGTGAGTTTGACGAGTACCCCGACGACAACCATTTCCATGGCACGGCGCGCATCGCCGAGATGCTAAATGGATACACAAGGAAGCTGCCCGCGCAATGCCCAAAGCGCAGCGACGATCTGTTTCTGATGGAGGAGGTGCGTGTCCTGGAGGAGACCAAGGGCATCAATCTTCCGAACTTCCTGCCAAAATCGGCCTTCCTCGTCATGCTCAAGAGGAAGGTCGCTACCGTCGTGCAGGTGCCCCACGATCTCGTCAACGAGGTCTGGGAGTACGTCGAGGACCTAGTGGTGAAGATACTGTTGCAGCACTCGGACAACTTCCCCCAGATTCAGTCGTCTTGTCGCCGCGCAGTTCATAGCCTGATGGAAAAGGCGCGGGCGCAATCGGCGCAGCACGTCAAGGAGTTGATCGAGATGGAGCTGGTGGCTGACTACACGGCGAACCCGGACTACATGAAAACCTGGGTAGAGATCATGGAAGGCCATGAGAAGTTTATGGAAGCTGTGGAGGACAACTCGAAGCCCACCAGGATTACCCTGCAATGCTTTGGAGAAGTGGACGTGTCGCATCTGAGGGCGCATGCAGACTTGGCAAGGCAGGCGTTCGACCTGAGGGCGCGCCTGGCCGCGTACTGGAAGAGCATCGTGCTCCGGCTCGTTGACGGCCTGGCGCTGCACGTCCTTCGCGGCGTCAAGCAGCTTGTGGAAAACGACCTTGAGACGGAGCTCTCCGACGAGCTCTTGGGCAACAAGATGGCCGGGGTGGAGCGGATGCTCGCGCCCTCGCCCAGCACTGGCACCAAGCGTGAACGCCTCAAGAAGAGCATGGTGCTGCTTCGGCAATCCAAGGAAGTCGTTGCAAACATAATGGACAGGATTAGCGCCACAGATGAAGTCTTGGAGTAGTGATGTGTTTTTACGTGTGGTTACTGGGTGAAGTAATCTTTTGGATGACGGATGTCAGTATGAGGTCTTTTGGATTATGTGTGTCATTATGAACTAATGGGTCTTGGTTAATTTGTAATGTGCTGTTCTGATTATGCAGTTCCTGTTTCCTAGTGTGCCTATTATTGTAATGCGCTGTTATGATTATGCGTGTCCTTAAGAATGCCCATGAATATACATCTAACTGAAACAGGCAGCTAAGCCTGAAAATGTCAGTTTCGACATATTTCATATTTCCTGTATGCATCTGCAGAACTCAACAATCCTACAATAGCCTTGCCATAATAAATATCCAGTTTCGTTGGTGTAAAGTTGTAGTTCTAGAAAACGAGGGAGAAAGTTCCGTTTTGCGTTGTTAGTACTATTCTATAGCATGACTGATTTCTCTCTTGCGAAATAGGAAAGCTGGATTGTTCCACTAACATCAAAAGGTATGCCACTGAAAAATAATAAGAGCGCACATTGTACTACAAGTTTCATCCGCATTTCTTCGAAACTTGGAGAGGAGAAACTGCCTGCACTTTACTCTTTGCCTCTTACGTTCCACCACAATTTTGAGCTGATGCTGTTTCAACGGTTGTATATCTCTTCAATATGCAGCCTTCCACTGCTCTTAACGGTGTTAGTCCTATAGAGCGTCTCTACTCTCGAGCCCCCCAGTACACCCACCTTTGTGTTTTTTGTTGTACCTGTTTTTGTTCTACTGCAGCCTCGTGAACACATCAAACTGTCAGCTCAGTCAGTTGAGTGTGTATTTCTTAGTTATAGTTCTGAGCATAAGGGTTATCATTGCTATGATCCGTCTACTCGACGGATCAGGATCTCACGAGACGTTGTCTTTAATGAATCTCGACCTTTCTTCTATCAAGATTCGGCTCCTCCTGTTTCCACCGTTGAGTCGATATGGTTGTCTCTTTCTGACTCTTCACCCATTTCTCCACTATCACCGTCTTCTCCTTGTCTGTCTCGGTGCTTCCCTCACTGCACCCGTCTCGAATCGCCTCCCCGCAAAGACCGCCTCTTGTTCCTACAGCACCACCATCTTGGTTCTCTGATATTCACTACTCCAGGCGTCCTCGTCCTTCACATTCTTCTCTCCTGGTATCTTGCCGACACCCACACCTGATCCTCCTGATGATCCTCCCCGTTACGCCCTTTGTGACCGGACATCCCTTCGCCCTCCTGGTCGTCCAGGATTTGCTCCGATAGCTCATGCCCTCTTTGTCACTCAGCCTAGTTCTTATCGTGAGACTGCTCCTCACTCTGAGTGGCAGCTTGCTATGGCAGAGGAGCTTGATGCTCTTCGACGTACAGAGACTTGGGATATTGTACCGACACCTGTGCATGCTCGTCCGATCACGTGCAAGTGGGTGTACAAGATTTAGACCCGGTCTGATGGTACTATCGTACGGAGAGTTGGGATATTGTACCGACATATGTGCATGCTCGCCTTGTGGCTCGCGGTTTTCAGCAGGAATACGATCGTGACTACGATGGGACTTTTGCCCCTGTTGCCCATATGCCACTGTTCGCACTCTTGTCGCGGTTGCTTCTGTTCGCCGGTAGTCTGTCTCTCAGCTGGATCTTAAGAATGTCTTTCTTAATGGTGTTTTGCATGAGGAGGTCTATATGCAGCCACCACCTTGGTATTCTGTTCCCGATGGGCACATCTGTTGTCTTCGTCGTGCTCTTTATGGCCTCAAACAGGCTCATCGTGCTTGATTTTTGTGTTTTACCTTAGTGATTAATGATGTCAGTTTCATTGTCACGTCCCCACGATCCTGTTCTCTTTGTCCATGTCTCATCTCGGGGTAGAACACTACTTCATCTGTATGTTGATGATATGCTCATTACTGATGATAATTCCTCATTCATCCCGTATGTTAAGAAGCATCTTAGTGAGTAGTTTTTTATGACTGACCTTGGTTCTCTTACGTACTTCCTTGGAGATCTTCTTGACCGGTCTGGCCTGACTGACACTCGCACTGCTGAGACTCCCACAGAGCTATCCCTCCAGCTTCGTGCCACTGATGGTGATCTTCTTGAGGATCCTACTCGATATCGTCATCTTGTTTGGAGTTTGGTGTACCTTATTAGCACTCGTCCTGATATTGCTTATTCAGTTCATATCTTGAGTCGGTTTATGGCTCGTCTTACCCATCTTCACTACAGTCACATTCTTCGTGTTCTTCACTACTTGCGTGGGACTATCTCTCGTCGTTTGTTTTTCCCTAGCTCTACCTCACTACAGCTTCAGGTGTACTACCATGTGACCTGGACTAATGATCCTTCTGATCGCCGTTCTCTTTCTTCTTACTGTGTTTATCTTGGCTCCTCCTTGATTGCCTAGAAGACAAAGAAGCAGACTGTCATTTCCCGTTCGAGTGCAGAGGCTAAATTAAGAGCTATGACAGCAGTGACAACAGATGTTACTTGGTTGAGGTGGCTACTTGCAGAGTTTGGAGTGTTTTTCATGGAACCTACGACTCTTTTGTCTGACAGTACATGTGCTATCAGCATTACCCGGAACCCAGTGAAGCATGAGCTCACCAAGCACATTGGTGTGGATGCTTCATACACTTGCTCACAAGTGCAGGAGAGAGTACTTGCTTTACAGTTTTTGTCTTTAGAGTTACAGGTTGCTGACTTCTTCACGAAACCACAGGCTAGGGTACAACATTTGTATTTTCTCTTTTGTATAGGACTGTTTTGTATTCCTTATCTGTATATGGCATACCCCTTATACTCCCTATATATATTGCCCATTAGACCCTCTTGAATATACATACAATATTCATAACACTATCTACCATATCAACATGTAGATATGTACTTGGTGTGACAAAAAAGTGCTCTTATAACTGGACATAACAAAATGACATTATCCACACATAAACCTTTCAATAGGCCAACAATTCAACATCAGTTCAGCTTTCCAATATTCCGGTTGCATCAAATCCATCGTCTTTTTCTATTGAGCTTAACCAACCATACATACAAGGTAGCGCCCTCCATGTTTTTATGTAACTTGGGCTTTGTCTCCTTTATTGTAACAAGATAGCTTTCTCCTATGCTGCTAGTGGATATGCTATTGCAGAATTTAATGGTCTATGCACCAATTTCAAAATCAAATTGTTCACAGTTAGTCAAGATGAAACAAACTCAGCTTTCTGAAAATTCATAGTGCTAATAACTCCTAAAGTTGTTCCAAAATTTATATCGTGTACAATAAGTTTCTGGATGTCAAGCCAGTTCAGTATGTTTTAAATATGTCTGCTTCACCTTTTAGGAGTGCTATACTCATCTAGCATCATCTTAGCCATCTTGACTACGGTTATGTTCTTCCTTTCCACCATGCTATTTTGTTGAGGAACGTGTCGAGAAGAGAACTGATGCTCAATACCACGCTCAGCACAGAAAGAGGTAAATAAGAAATTCTTGAACTATGTGTCATTGTTATTGCGGATTGCTCTCAAGGCACCAGGAAATTCAGAATCCAAGCGAAGAATAAGATCATGAAAATGATTAAAAGCTTCATCCTTTGAAGCAAGAAAAAACTCCCAAGAGAATCTCGAAAAATCAACGACTATGATAAGAATATATCATTTGCCACCGGCTAACTGAACCCTAGCAGAACCAATAGTATCCATGTGAAGCAATTGTCCCGGTCCGTCAGTCATGACCATAGTCAATGAAGGGTGTGAGGCAACAACTTGCTTGCCATGCCTAAAGTGCGCACATATAACATCCTTAACGACTTTGAGTTTGGGCAAACATCTCATGAGATCAAGGTTACTAACTCGCGTCAGATGATCAAAACCAATGTGCCCCAAACGCCGGTGCCAAAACTAGAACTCAGAAGAAGATACAATCAAACACTTGAGAGATTCAGCAAGAGATTAAAAAAAGTCAGCTCCAAAGATCCTACCAACTCTAGAAATCCCAAAGACAAGCTCACCAGCTGAATCAAGCACACAACAAGTACTTTTCTTAAACCTAGTCTCATAGCCATCATCAAGAAGCTACAAGACAGAAAGCAAGTTGTACCTTAGCTTGTCCACAAGGGCGACGTCCTTTAGGATGAACTTCTCATTCGCCCTGATCGATCTCGTTCTTTCAATCTGCCCTTGTGTATCATCTCCAAAGGTGACGAAGTCATCACCCGTCGATCGTGTGAAGGAGGTGAACCATCTTGAGTCTCCGGTCATGTGGTGTGAACAGCCGGAGTTGACGAACCATGTGTTCTTCCCCCTTCCACGACGATCCTCATCGATGTCATCGATGTTAACGGAGTCGGCCATGAAGCACATGCCGATGATGTCTTGTCGGTGTTTTAGAACCGATCTTACGTAAAGATTGTTTGATTCGGGGGGTCTCCTAGAGATGAAATCACGCAGAGCGATTGACACGGGATTTTTATACAGGTTCGGGCCTTCTCCGGGGAGAATAACAACCCTACTCCTGTGTGTGTATGGTATTGTCTGTATTCTCAGTAATCAAGCAAGAAACTAGGACTATTACAAAGAACAGTGCTTGTGTTTCTCCTTAACTCGCTCTGTTTTGCCCTTTTGACTCGCTCTGTTTCACCCTTTGATTGATGCCTCTATATAGCCGTGACGAAGTAGCCGTTTTGTCCTTCGAAAGAGGCGCCTAATTAATCCAGTAATGGGCGCACGATGGCAGTAATTACAGGCGCATTGGCTTCTTCACGCCGTCTGGCAGTTATCTCTCAGAGGTAATGGGGTATTTAAGCACTATTACTACACGGAACAATAGTGCATGTGGACCGTTCGGATTCCTTAATCAATTGGACCCACTCGCTTGTAGGTTTGATTATAAGGTGATCGTGGTTGACTTAGTCGTAGCAGAACTTACGGCTGGGTACAAGTCGTAGCAGAGTTTACGACTGGATAATAGTCGTAGAAGGACCTACGACTGGGTAATGGTCGTAGAAGGGCTTACGACAAGGTAGTGGTCGTAGACGGACTTACAACCATGACATAGTCGTAGTAAGACTTACGACTATGGGGTGATTGTAGGATAACTTACAATCACTTGGTAGGCCTCTCCCTTATGAATATAAGGGGTACTTCTGGGGACTACATGACATCATATTTACCCACAATAAGAATTATAGATAAAAAATGAGGATTATCAGATCCTCGTCATCTAGCCCCCCAGCTTCAAGTGAGAGTAACTTACTTGGTGAAGGATTTGCAAATGGTCCTACGACTATGAAAATGTCGCGGAACCATGGTCGAAGGAAAAACTCTTCGACATTTGAGTGCTACTTTGACCAGGAATTTGCTTGGCCAGAAAGGTTTCTTACGATTTATCAAATAATCATAAAAACCCCTACGACTGTGAGGTGGTCATAGTAGGGCAATCGGAGAAAAACCCTTTCCGATTGTTACTTCATTCGACCAGAAAGACTTGGTCAAGAAAGTAATTTCGCTTGGAGGTGACAAAGCGAACCTAATTTTCTCGAACAGACCATCTAGGGAATTGCAAACGACTCCCACAGATCTGTCGATGAGACGGTTCCCGAAGCGGCTGCAATCGTGAAGATTGCTTACGACTATCAAAAAGTCGTAAAAACCCCTACGACCGTGGCGTGGTCGTAGTAGGGCAATCGGAAAAAAACCCTTTCCGATTGTTACTTCATTCGACCAGAAAAACTTGGTCAAGAAAGTAATTTCGCTTGGGGGTGACAATACGCACCTAAGTTTCTTGAACAGACCATCTAGGGAATTGCAATCGACTCCCACAGACCTGTCGATGAGACGATTCCCGAAGCGGCGGCAATTGTGCGGTTATAAAACTCACCGGGAGTAAGACCTAGAGTTTTTTACCTTTTCCCCAAATCGTTCCCATCGTTCTTTAGGTTTTCGCCTTCTCGCCTCAGCCTCGACTTCGTCTTCTCCGCCGCCAACCCAATCTAGAACTTCTTGTTTCTGAGAGAAATGGCCAAGAAAGTTTCCGAGTGGGAAGAGTCGGAGATGGATGCAGTGAAGATCAAAGTTTTGGTCGACGCCGAGAAGATTCCAGAGAAGGCTCTGGTAAAATGGATTCGACTATTGGTGACCGCCGTTTGTCGGGGAAAATGGACAAATCCCGTCTTCCAAGCATCTTGTGAGTGTGGCCTCCATTGCTGCTCACCCTTTCTTCGATGGTACTCGAGCATTTTGGAGTGGAATTAGTGAACCTAGGTCCTAATTCCATTACCATCTTGAGTGTCTTCGTGTACTGTCTTGAGCGTGCTTGGGGATTCCATGACCTCGAGCTTTTCTAATATTATTATGGGATGGCTCGACAAACCGGAATCGCTTAAGTGCGATCAAGCTCCACGACTTGAAGTCGAGGAGTACATTGAGCTTTAATCGGTCTTCATGGCGGGATGGAGAAAGAGGTGGTTTCTTGGAAAGTCACCTCGGAAGACGACCTTTCTTTCGCGGGAAGGTCACGAGAAGAAATCTTCATGGGATTCGACTCACGAAGATATCACCGGATGCCCCTATATTCAAGCCATCAAGGACTTGAAAGAAGAAGGTGACCGGATGGCATGTGGTAAAAGATTTTATCACACGTCGGATTAGTCCCTTGAAGAAGCGAGCATCTCCTATGTGGAGATACTCGGGGAGAGGAGACCCACCGGGGACTACGACGAGGGTAAGTGAACCTCCGACTTAGCTTTCGGTTTGGTCTTTCTCAACATTGTCTAATATTCTTATCTGTTTACACAGATCTTTCACAGACAGAGATTGACGCTAGGGTCAGACTCATCTGTGAGAAGTCTCCGCCACCCCGAGTGGCGGTTCCTCAAATTATTGCGGCTTTGCCCGCAGATGAAAAGATAGAGCGCCTAAAGGTAATCAAAAAGTTGATTTTCTCTTTATGGCTTTATAGTTGTAGAAGAACTTACAACTAATGATGATCGTAGAATATCTTACGATCAAGAAAGTGTCGTAGAAAAACTTACGACTTGGTACTGGTCGTAGAAAAACTTACGACTGATCAGTAATTCTTCTTTTTCTGTTTTGCTTTACAGAAAGTAGGCATGGAAAATCGTTAGGACGACGAGGAAGTCGCACTGATGACCATTGGCGTGGGATTGTCGAAAGACAAAAGCTCGGCTCCTCCATCTAAGAGACGTCGACTTGCAAGATCCGCCGACAAGGGAGGAGCAAGCTCGAGCTCTGGTCTTTCGACCAGACCCTCTATAAAGCCTGCGGCAGACATAGCCATAACTGAAGCCGATGCTGCAACCATCGAAACCGAGGAGGTTGAAGCAGCTGAATCTTTTAAGCGCAAACCTCGCAAGGCTAAGGTACCCTTCTATTATGACAAGGAATCTTTCGCAGTTGCTGCCACTCCTAGTTTTGTTAAACAACTGGAAAAGGAGATCTGGAAAGATTTTATGTCTTTGTGAAGGACGATCTTGCTCCAAAGACAACTGCAATCGAGGGTAGTGCTGCTTTTAGAATGGTCGAGACTGATCTCGGCCATCCAGAAAATCAGGAGACCAGAGCTATGGTTCCTGTTCAAACTCTACACCAGACATGGTCGTAGCTGGGTCAATTGTTGAACCTCGACCAGACGTGGTCGTGGAGAAGAAGTCCTCCGTTGGGAGGATTGCTCCTAAATTCCTGGTTAAGACCAGGGTACAGAGGTATGTGAAATGTACTAAAGTGTAAGAACAACATTTACCTTTTTCCTTTTCACAACTTGTTTTGCTTTTCTTTATTTCAGTCCGACTCCTTCAGCCCCCGGGAATGCTTCCGTTGAGAAGCACATTGTCATCTCTTCAGTTGCTGGAGAGGTAACAATGGAAGTGGTTGAAGAATCTTCCTTGACCCAGGCGGCTCCCGAAGTGGTTTCTCCAACTGGTGAGGTTGAAGCTATGACTACTGAGGTCATAGCTACGACCACTGAGAGGGCAACTGCGACTACCGAGGTCGTAGCTACGACCAATGAAAGGGTAGCTACGACCTCTGAAGTGGTTGTAGAGACCACAGAGGCAGCTGCAAAAGCCTCTGGTCAAGGTGAGGATGACTCTGTACACCGTGCCGGAAAGGAAGTCGTGGCAGACATTCCTTCCGGTGTCCAAAGAGAAAGTGCAGCCACAGAATCAGAGGATGAAGAATATTTCAACTTCTGTGCTGACCTCTTTGGGCCTGCTTCCATCATAGGGTCTGCGGCTTACAGATCTCGTGACCGAGTCCCCCATCCCAAGGATATTCCGAATAGAGAAAATACCTTCGACAATGAGCGTCTTGAGAAGGTGTGGTGGGATAAAGTCGCGAGGATAGACAAGCTGCAGAACCCGGAGTTGGTGTACTCGATCTTCGCTAGGTCGACTATGAATGTAAGTATTTTTAGGATACTTATATATGTGGCTTTCCCTTTCTTCTCACTGTCTTCTTTTTGCAGAAAGCTCTAGAGCAAATTGCCTTTGTCGGTGAGTATCTTCGACAACTTTTAGAGCTACGACAAGAGAAAGAAGAACTCTGCATACAGGCAGAGAGATGGTAAGTTACCGTTATTCATAGTCGTTTTCAACTTGACTACTTGTATAGTGTTTACGAGAGTTGTCATGGAAAAACTCATGACAAAGTACTGGTCGTAAAGAGCTTACGACTACTTACGACCAGGTAGTGGTCATAGAAGGACTTACGACCATGACATAGTCGTAGAAAAACTTACGACTAGGTCAGTGGTTGTAGAAGGACTTACAACCAATTGGCTGATGTTCATATCTACTTTTGTCCTTTGTAGGCTGAACAGTGACACGAAGACCTTAGCTGACTCACTCGACTATGAAAAAGAGGAGTCGAGAAAGCTAAGGGAGGAAGTAATAGTCCTCTCGGATAGACTTCGAGAAGCCATCTCTGCATCTAGAAGATTGCATGAAAAAATAAACAGTAAGTGCTGAACTTAAGACTGCTTTTGAGTTTGACCTTTACCCAACTCTCATTTCTTTTCCAGAAAAAGAAGATGAGATGAGGAAGCTCCGGACCGAGGTTGGAGAAAAGGCTTTGGTCATTCAGGAGTTTTCCCGCATCTCCAAACATAAGGATCAGGAACTCGAGGGCTTGAAAACTCGATTAACAGGTAAGCAATTCTTTACCTGTTATCCTTTTCGAGTATTTTTCCTTTTCTAATGCCAATTTCTTGTTCAGAAATTGCTGCTCGAATTGAGAGGCCTCGAAGCTGAAATCAATGAGAAGACTCTGATCTACAACGAGTCCGTCCGCATTGCTAAGATGAATGCAGAGAACATCAGATCATGGGAGAAAAAGCACGCTGAAACCGTTGCTTCCCATCAAGAAGAGGTCAAGAAATTGGATTCTCAACTAGTAGGTAAGAAATGCTTTTACCTACAATTATCTTTGTGTTATCTTCCTCTAGAAGTTTATTTTTGTTTGATCGGTTTTATTTTTTTCAGAACAAGTGGTCGAAAACAAGAAACTTCGCGAGGCTTCGACTCGTACCCAACAGGAGATGGAATCAATGAAGACTAGTCTTCAAGGCAACATCACACTCCTAAACAATGTACTTGGTGAGCTACATTCTGAGGGAAAAACTCCTCGAGAAGATACTGTAGCTGCTCACATAAGTACCATTGGGGAACAAGTCGGAAACTTGCAAGAAATAGTGACCACTCTGAAGGCTAATCAAGCCGAATCAATAAGGGAGGCAGTCGAAGCTGCAGTAAGTTACGCTTTGGCGAAACTTAAAGCTCAAGACCCCCGCCTTAATGTGCAACCAATCGAAGCCGACTTGATCGCCACGAATCGAGGCAAGTCGTCGATTGAGGAAATCGATTGGCAAAAAAAGGTGGCGGAGGAAATGCAATAGGCACTCCCCTTGAGTAATCTTGTAACGATTTTGTAAGGCATACAATTTCTGTTGATGAGAAATATATGATCCAATTTGTTTCCTGCAAATCATCTTGTCGAGTAGTTAGTAACTCAAAAGATAATAGACGAATGAAAAACTAAGAATTGAAGTTAAATTAATAACTTTATCCTAGCCCCCGACTATTTGCTTAGCTTGTTTAGACAATCTAAGTAAATAGTGTGTGAAATGGTGTTTCTGAAAACACAGGGAGGTTTGTTTAACTTATAGTTTTTGTTATGGTTGTTGAGCACTGGTCGAAAGAGTAGCAACGGCTCGACACTAGGAAGTTCCTTCTAGTGGGCAGGACCACGTGCAGAGAGGAAAGGCTTCGACTAGGTGATGTTATCATCTCCGACTAGTTTAATCGAACCAAGAACATCAACTTGAGTTAAGCAAACGCCTTAGAGGACTTTAATAATCCGTTCGCCCTTTTTTGGTGGACTCGATAAGTCTTTTCCAGTAGCAAAAGTGGGAGACTGAGCAACGCTAGGAAGTTCCTTCTAGTGGGCAGGACCACATGCAGAGAGGAAAGACTTCGACTAGGTGTATCTCTTCCTTCGACCAGTTAAAACGAAACGAGTACACCAAAAGTGGTCGAATAAATATAAGAAAGTGCACTCTACTTAGAAAACTTTTCGGAATTTACTGGAAAAATAAACTAAGATGAGAAGAGTTGGCTTTGAGAACATTTCGACTAGATAGAACCCGAGTTCTCTGTATTGGCAACAAAAGTGAGTAACGAGTTGATGCTAGGAAGTTCCTTCTAGTGGGCAGGACCACATGCAGAGAGGAGAGACTTCGACTAGATGATGTTACTTGCCTTTCGACCAGTTGTAAAGAAAACTGGGTGTTTTTGGTTCATAGTCGAAAAATTTATCAAAGCACTACTCAAAAATAAGACAAAAGAGGTAGAAGGAACCTGGACCTTTATTGCCTGAGAGGTTAGTCACACATAGAACTTGCGTAACTGGTCGATGTTCCAAGAATTTGAGAGAACCTGCCCATCTTCCATTGCTAGTCGTACCGACCCTGGCCGAGTGACTTCGACCACTGTGTAAGGGCCTTCCCACTTGGGAGAAAGTTTATTCCGATTAGACTTGGATTGGCAGAGCCTCAATACCAAGTCACCTACAGCAAGGCTGCGAGGCTGGACCTTACGATCGTAGTATCTGCGTAGGGCTTGTTGGTAGACTGCAGAACGGATTAGGGCCATGTTTCTCCTTTCTTCGAGTAGGTTAATGTCATCTGCTCGAAGTTGTTCCTGGTCGGAGTTGTTGAAGGTTTCAACTCGTGTCGACCGCAATTTTAGCTCCGGAGGAAGCATGGCTTCGGCTCCGAACACTAGAAAGAAAGGTGTTTCTCCTGTCGCTCGACTAGTGGTCGTACGAACTGCCCATAATACGGAAGGTAATTCTTGTACCCAAGCCCCCGAGCGCTTAACGAGCTGGTCGAAGACTCGGGTTTTAATTCCTCGCATTATTTGGCCGTTTGCACGTTCAACTGCCCCGTTGCTTTGGGGATGTCCAACAGAAGCATAACACAACTTGGTACCCAACTCGTCGCAAAATTTCTGAAATTTTGCACTTGCAAATTGTTTACCATTGTCTGTAATTATCCGATTAAGTTTTAAGCGGTGCTTTCTGAGGTTGTCGAATGTTTCTTGTAGGTCAGTGATATGATTAAATTTCTTAATGCTTTTTACGACTAGATCATCAACATAGGCTTCCAGATTTTGACCTAATTGAGATGAAAAAGTTGATTGCATCAAGCGTTGAAAAGAAGCGTCAGCATTCTTTAGACCGAATGGCATTTTGACATAGCAAAAGGTACCAAATGGTGTAATGAATGCAGTCTTTTCTTCATCGTTTAGACACATATTGATCTGGTGGTATCCAGAGTATGCATCTAAAAAACTTAATATTTCACAACCTGCAGTAGAATCAACCAGCTGATCGATACGAGGTAAAGGGAAATCATCTTTTGGACAAGCTTTATTAAGATCAGTAAAGTCTACGCACATTTGCCATTTGCCGTTTGACTTTTTGACCATTACAGGGTTAGCCAACCACTCTGGGTGGTTGACTTCTCTTATAAAGCCTGCTTTAAGTAGCTTATCCAACTCTGATTTAATAGCATCTCGTCGATCAGGGGCAAATCTCCGTAATTTTTGTTTTACGGTACTTTATCGTAGTAAAGCTAGCATGTGCTCGATCACCTCCACAGGGACTCGGGCATGTCGGATGCTTGCCACGCAAAGACATCTGCGTTAGCTCGGAGGAAGGTAATGAGGGCGCTTTCCTATTTGGGGTCGGAAGTCTCCCGATGCGAGCAGATCTTGAGGGCTCTTCTCGTCCGGAGGAACCTCTTTGACTTGGTCGTTCGGCTTTGGTGCAGCTTTAGGCTTCGACTTGCTAGTCGAAGGCTGACTTTCATCTCGAGTTGGTATTTGACCAACCATCTCGAGGGATCGACGGTCGCAGCTATACGCCATCTTTTTGTCACATTGAATGGTGATCACTCCTTTGGGACCTGGCATCTTAAGACATTGATACCCATAATGAGTAGCCATTAAGAATTTTGCCAAAGTTGGTCGTCCGAGTATGGCGTTATATGCCGTATCGAAATCGACCACATCAAAGGAGACTTTCTACGTCACGAAATTACTTGGTGAGCCAAATGTTAAAGGAAGAGAAACTTGGCCAATAGGTTTGGCGAAGACCCCTGCAGACGATTCCATGAAAGGAGTATCGCATCGCCTTACCTTTGTCCCGGTACTTGCATCTCGTCCCGTGGCATTAGTAAATAATATGTTCAAAGAATCGCCACCATCAACCAACACTCGATTGACCCGACAGCTTGTTGATGGTGGGTTCGACCACAATCGAATATCGACTGATCGATTCGTAGTGATTGGGCATCATCCTTCTCAAAAGAGATGGTAACTTCCACCACTTGTAATTTATTGACGAGAGGAGTATGTATGGAATTTACCTCTCGTCCGGCAAACTTTAAGTTGTCGCTTGAGTCGTATGTCGATGATCCTCCGTAGATGTGCTCAACGGTATGTTGCGGATCTTGAACGCATCTCCTCATCATCCGATGACTTTTGGCCACTCGTATGTCCTACCCGCCGAGAGTAGGGAGTGGTGCTTGTCCGCTGTAGTAGTCCTCGAGCTTTCTTTGGAAAACTCTAGCTTGTTGAGGTCATGTCCTTCCTTTTATGAAAAGGACACCACCTTGGTTTGTCGCTCCTACGATCGGTAGCGCTTACCTTTGCCTTGATCGTGTACGACTTGGTGGTTCGTGGCTCTCTATCTTTCACTACCAAAACCTCCTTGGAACCACCGGTTTGTGGTTTTGACTTTTATTTTCTTCTTGGACTTTTTTGCTTTTTTATCCTTACCAACTTCACCTGGCTCTCGAGGAGTGTACATTTCTCGATCGATAGTGTTGTTCCACTCGACTGCCTCAGAAGCAGTTGCATATCGATCGGCCATCTCGAAGAGCTCGGCAACATGTTGTTGGGAGGATTCAAAGCAATATCCTCTGTTATCCTTCTACTACGGACTCCTTGCTTAAAAGCCCTGATCACAGAGGAATCAGAAATTTCTGGAATTGAGTTACGAACCTGACTAAAGCGTTTGATGAATTGACGCAAAGTCTCGTTGTTGCTCGCTTTTATCCGGCAAGTCGCCTTCCTTTCCCGGTGGTTGTATGTGCCTTGGAAATTCGCCTGGAGAAGATCGCAGAGGTGTTGCCAAGAGTAGATCGACTCGAGTGGTTGGTTTAATAACCACGATCGAGCGGATCCTTCGAGCACGATCGGAAGGTAATTTGCCATTACATGCTCTCCTCCTCCCGCCGCTTCGGACAATTGTTGTATAGATCTGAAGAAATTCGATGGGATTTTGAGATCCATCAAATTTCTCCATGTTCATCGGTCGAAAATGAGGTGGCGTGAATCGCTCAAGGTCGCGAAAATGTCCGGCATCCGGTAATCACTTCTTGACGCCTTCTTTATAGGAAAGAATGGTTAATGTCACCAGGTGATCGTATACGACGATACCCGCAACAGTGACTTGCTCGTAGTAGGTCTCGCCTCTACGAGGGAATACTCCTCGCACTCCACCGCTAGAATTTCTTTGTCGGTGGTGAATGATCACCTCTCCGAAGGGCTTCTTGATCTTCACCAATCGAAATGTATTTTTCGAATAGGGGGATCGATTCGACTTATGGCCGTGTCGATTCCTACGTAGAGAAATATTCGATTGACTGGTAGCCGAGGAAGTCGCATTGCTACGACTACCGATTGTTGTCGACGAGGTACTTCCAGCCTTGTCATCACGGTTCAAGTCTTTGCGTAATCTCTTCAAAGAAGAGATCGTATCTCGCGCTCGAGCAAGCTCTTGGCGGGATTCTCGAGCAAGTCGTTGATGTCCGGAGTTCTTGTACCTCCTCCGATCGATGTTGAATGCGCCCGAGCGTGTTCTTTGGGATGCAATTTTCTTTCTTCTGACGACATCAAAATCCTCCTCATCGTCTTTGAGGCCTTCTCGGAGTGCGAGAATGTCGAGGATTTCCCTCGCGCTCATCGTAGTGTTGGTTCTCTCACCACCGGTGGTGCCCTTGCCATTACCACGAGGGGCGCAGTGTGTGATCTTCGGGGAGTGTTCTTATCTCGGCCTCCATGAGGTCGACCACGATTTGAGAGAAGGACGAAGACCTCCCGTTGATGATTCTCACTTGCGCTCGAGGCCTCCCCGCTTGAGGAGTGCTCGAGAGACACCATCTGGCGACTTGGAGTAATCCCCTCCAGGTAGGGGAACTCCGGGTTATAACTGTCTCCGTTCGCAAATGAGATCTGCGGGGAGACGGTCGAATTTGCAGGAAAAGCATGCTTGATCCCACCCTTTCTGGAGTTACCCTGAGAGAAAGGATCACTAGATGCTGGTGGAGTCCTGGAATGGTGGCTCCCAGAACTTGACTCACCAAGTCGGACCGCCTTAAGGGGACTTGAACACTTGGAGGAAAAACTCTCGTTGTGTTGTGAGTCCTCCTGGGTGCGGTTCTGGTCGGATTGACCCTTGTCCTTTGAGGGAATTGGCTCCTCTGTTGGACGTATCGTTGTGGGGGATAAGGATCCCTCCTCAACTCCATTAATGGGATGGTTTCCTGGAGAATAATCTCCGGAGGCAACATCACCATCGGCGGATGCATCACTCGGCTCGTAGTTGAAACCGACATCCATGTCGACGTCTCACAGACCGCCAAGTC
The DNA here is from genome assembly GCA_036346395.1 of Hsuehochloa calcarea. Classification (NCBI taxonomy): domain Eukaryota; kingdom Viridiplantae; phylum Streptophyta; class Magnoliopsida; order Poales; family Poaceae; genus Hsuehochloa; species Hsuehochloa calcarea. Next base: position 40,193,061 of record CM070597.1, read on the forward strand.
AAACCAGTTCTCCTCGTTCCATTCTCCTGCCATGATTGCATGAGATTTGGAAAAAGAGAGTATGTTGACAAGAGATTACCGGAAGATCCCCACGGACGGCGCCAACTGTCGGTGTATTAGAACCGATCTTACGTAAAGATTATTTGATTCGGGGGGTCTCCTAGAGATGAAATCACGCAGAATGGTTGACACGAGATGTTTAGACAGGTTCAGGCCTTCTCCGGAGAGAATAATAACCATAATCCCGTGTGTGTGGTATTCTTGATGATCAAGTAAGAAGCTAAGACTATTACAGAGAATAGAACTTGTATTTCCCCTGACTCTCCTTTTCTCTTTGACTCGCCTGCCTAATGCCCTTATATAGTCGTGAAGGAGTAGCCGTTTTGTCCTGTGGAAGAGGCGCCTTAATTGAGCCAGTAATGGGCGCATGATTGCAGTAATTACCGGCGCATTGGCTTCTCCACGCCGTCTGGCAATTATCATTCAAAGATAATGGGGTATTTAAGTACTATTACTACGCGGAATAGTAGTGCGTGTGGACCGCTCGATTCCTTAATCAATTGGACCCACTCGCTTGTAGGTTTGATTATAAGGTGATCGTGGTTGACTTAGTCGAGCGTATTCCTTAATCAATTGGACCCACTTGCTTACAATCACTTGTAGGTTTGATTATAAGGTGGTACGTGGTTTGTCCACAATAAGAATCGTAGGAAAACTTACGACTTCTTCTCTTGAGGATAGTAGTCGTCATTAATGGTCTTACGACTATGTAGTGATCGACTTGATCCTTGAGGCTTCCTCCAAGTCGCCTTCTCCTCCTTGTGGTTGCTCTTCCTTTCACTTGAAAGACTTACGACCATGTAATGGTCGTTCTCAGAATAGGTCTTGTGAATTTTTTGCTAAGAGTGCTAACTCGGCTCAGAATACTCTCAAGTTTATGTAGTATAAACAAGCAAGTAAGACTTACGACTATGAGGGGTGATTGTAGAAGATCTTACAATCACTTGGTAGGCCTCTCCCTTATAAAAATAAGGGGCCTATCTCCTACTCCTTGGTGTTGATCGCAGCCAAGAGATGGGTAGACTATGTGACATCATATTTACCCATAATAAGAATTATAGATAATAGATAAAATGAGGATTATTAGATCCTCGTCAGGTCTCAAGGTGATAAATCCTGTCATACTCCTATCTACCAAGCCCAGTATACAAGAGATTCTTTATCTTGTGGTTGTTAGCCAAGAGGACTCACAATTCGGTGTAACAACCTCGGGTTAGACTAATGGGGCTCAAACAACCTTCCATACAGCTTGACCTTCACTCTGAAGGTAGACAAGCATGCGATCCTTCCAATAGGCATAGTTGAGCCCATCGAAGACATACGGCTTGGTAGAGTACTTCTCCATCGCTCAGTTCAGTGACTTGTTTAACCAAAGCAGCGACTGGAGGGGGTGAATAGGAGCTCTACCTATTTTTCACTTTGATTGGATTCAACATGTTTCTCTCTCCAATAGCTTTGAATATCAACAAACAAGTACAACAGATGTCTTGTATTGAATCAACTCAAAACCCCAAAGCACAACAACAAAAAATGCACTGGTGAACAGTACCCATGAATAGAGCTGGTTCTACCGGTGAACAATTGCGGTATTACCGAAAATAGGTAGTACCGATGAACAGGGGCGATACTATCGGTGAATAGTAAAAACAACACGATAAACAGGACGTAACCCGAAATTTAAATCCAAATTTGGCACAACTTTTGATCCACAACTCCAAACCTAAACAGGCACCCGTTAAGCCCACACACAAACGGGTTTCACTTACGTACGCATTTAAAAGCGTCGTCTTTATTTACTCTTAACCTAAACCACTTTTCCTCCCCGCCTTACGCGCGTTTTAGCCCAAAGCAATTATGGTGGTATTTAGGTAAGGTTACCAAAATACCATTTCTCGATCCTTCTTCAAAGACCGAGTTCAATCTTCATGAAACAATCACATGTTTCGTCACGTGCAAGTTGATTAACGGCTTTCTTCATGTCGTCAAGTCTCTCCCATCCGGCTCCCTCCAAAACCAGCATAACACTTGCACCGACCCCGCACCGCTTAATGCAACCCGTCGCACCGAACTTCTTGTTCGGTTATTCTTATCCATTTTGTGTAATGCTTAAGTCCACTAACTTCACCTGGCATTCTCGATTGTTCTGAACCTCGGCTCTTCAAGCCTAGTTCCGATTATTCTCGCCGTTGACCATCGTTGACCTCTAAACTTACTGCACAATAATAGACTAAGAAATCGATTTTGGGAACAAGTTCTTCTCAACTTGACCTACGTTAGTTAAAACATGTATCATGCAACACATATGCAACGAAACCCATGAAATTGACATAACAAACAAAAATCGCCGCCAAGTTGGCCAGCGAATAGAGCAAAATCGGTAATACCACCAGTAAACACCGGTCCTACCGCACTGCGGTAGTACCACTCCACAATTGATGTCTTACCGATTCTTAGGGAAGAAGAAACTACCAAAAACATGTTCTCTGGAAAAACATAACGCCAAGTAAAATCTGATCATACCGTGCTACGTAGTAACGCTTCTCAAATACAATCATACCAATTTTACCTGTTCAAAAGGATTACAACCATCTGGTTGAAAGAGTTACGATCACATGGTGAAAAGAGTCACAACCACCTGGTTACGACCACCAGATTACGACCACTTGGTCAAAAGGGTTACGACCACCTGGTCGAAAGGGTTACAACCACCGGGTTACGACCACCTGGTCGCGCTGCGGTAATACAACTTCTCTATTAGGGTTATACCGCGCTACGGTAACACCGCTCCTCTTTTGCGGTTATACCGAAATTACTGAGCTTTACTGATAATAAGTGTTTGACAAACCCTTAATACTACTGCCAATTGTATCATCGTAATAAGATCATATACACATCCCTATAATATCCAGAATATCAGCCCAACCTGGCCACCCAATCCCAATTCCCAAGATCCAAACTTGAAGAGTGACCGTCGCTGACCATACGATCCGCGGGATGATGGCGCCGCATCCCGAGGCCACAGCCTACTGATCGATCGTATGCATAGATGCATTGGCCGAGGAAAACGTTGTCCGCGGCGCATAATGCACGTTGGAAACCGGAACGAACTGTTTCCCAGTCTCGCCGACTCTCCACGCGTGCAAATCCCTTCGCCTTCCGTGCTGGGAGCTTTTGCCCCGCCGCTTCACCTCCCTTGCGTCGCGCGTCACGTAATAAGCCCGTAGCCTCTCACACTCACAGGCTCACAGCGCATACAAGTGGCCACAGCACGCTCCTACCCACCACCCCGCCCTAGCTCCAAGCATCCAAACATGTCCAAGAAGCTTCAAATGGGGTCCAAGCAAAAGCAAGCCAAGGACGCGGCGGACGATGCCAGCGCCGTCACCGCGAGCGCCATTGCGGCCTCGTACAACGACCAGATCCGCCCACTCCTCGACGCCGTCGACCGGCTGCGCCACCTCAAGGTCACGCAGGAGGGCATCCAGCTCCCCACCATTGTCGTCGTCGGAGACCAGTCCAGCGGCAAGTCGAGCGTGCTCGAGTCGCTGGCCGGCATCAGCCTCCCGCGCGGGCAGGGCATCTGCACCCGCGTGCCGCTCGTCATGCGGCTCAAGGACGACCCCTCCGCGGACTCTCCCGTGCTGCAGCTCGAGTACAACAACGGCCGCGTGGTGGCCACCTCCGAGGCTAATGTTGCGGACGCCATCAATACCGCGACCGCCGAGATCGCCGGGAGTGGCAAGGGTATCTCCGACGCGCCCATCACCCTCGTCGTGCGGAAGCGGGGCGTGCCCGACCTCACGCTCATCGACCTCCCCGGCATCACGCGCGTACCCGTCCAGGGACAGCCCGACGACATCTACGACCAGATTGCCAAGATTATCAAGGAGTACATCGCGCCGAAAGAGAGCATCATCCTAAATGTGCTCTCCGCGACGGTCGACTTCCCAACCTGCGAGTCTATCCACATGTCGCAGCAGGTTGACCGCACCGGCGAGCGCACGCTCGCCGTGGTCACCAAGGCTGACAAGGCCCCCGAGGGTCTGCTCGAGAAGGTCACCATGGACGACGTGAACATTGGCCTCGGGTACGTCTGCGTCCGCAACCGCATCGGCGAGGAGACGTACGACCAGGCGCGCCTCGAGGAGCAGCAGCTGTTCAAGTATCATCCACTCTTGTCCAAGATCGACAAGTCCATGGTGGGCATCCCGGTGCTCGCACAGCGGCTCATGCAGATACAGGCGACCATCATCGCCAAGTGCCTCCCGGACATCGTCAAGCAAATCAACGATCGCCTCATCCGTAGCAGCGCCGAGCTCGACCAGATGCCGCCCGATCTCAAGAACGTTGCCGACGCAATGAGAGCGTTCTTCCACATCGTCAGGCAGGTCGGCGCTTCCTTGGAGAAGATACTCGTGAGAGGTGAGTTTGACGAGTACCCCGATGACAACCATTTCCATGGCACGGCGCGCATCGCCGAGATGCTAATTGGATACACAAGGAAGCTGCCCGCGCAATGCCCAAAGCGCAGCGACGATCTGTTTCTGATGGAGGAGGTGCGTGTCCTGGAGGAGACCAAGGGCATCAATCTTCCGAACTTCCTGCCAAAATCGGCCTTCCTCGTCATGCTCAAGAGGAAGGTCGGGACCGTCGTGCAGGTGCCCCACGATCTCGTCAACGAGGTCTGGGAGTACGTCGAGGACCTAGTGGTGAAGATACTGTTGCAGCACTCGGACAACTTCCCCCAGATTCAGTCGTCTTGTCGCCGCGCAGTTCATAGCCTGATGGAAAAGGCGCGGGCGCAATCGGCGCAGCACGTCAAGGAGTTGATCGAGATGGAGCTGGTGGCTGACTACACGGCGAACCCGGACTACATGAAAACCTGGGTAGAGATCATGGAAGGCCATGAGAAGTTTATGGAAGCTGTGGAGGACAACTCCAAGCCCACCAGGATTACCCTGCAATGCTTTGGAGAAGTGGACGTGTCGCATCTGAGGGCGCATGCAGACTTGGCAAGGCAGGCGTTCGACCTGAGGGCTCGCCTGGCCGCGTACTGGAAGAGCATCGTGCTCCGGCTCGATGACGGCCTGGCGCTGCACGTCCTTCGCGGCGTCAAGCAGCTTGTGGAAAACGACCTTGAGACGGAGCTCTCCGACGAGCTCTTGGGCAACAAGATGGCCGGGGTGGAGCGGATGCTCGCGCCCTCGCCCAGCACTGGCACCAAGCGTGAACGCCTCAAGAAGAGCATCGTGCTGCTTCGGCAATCCAAGGAGGTCGTTGCAAACATAATGGACAGGATTAGCGCCACAGATGAAGTCTTGGAGTAGTGATGTGTTTTTACGTGTGGTTACTGGGTGAAGTAATCTTTTGGATGACGCATGTCGGTATGAAGTCTTTTGGATTATGCGTGTCATTATGAACTAATGGGTCTTGGTTAATTTGTAATGTGCTGTTCTGATTATGCAGTTCCTGTTTCCTAGTTTGCCTATTATTGTAATGCGCTGTCATGATTATGCGTGTCCTTAAGAATGCCAGTTTCGACATATTTCATATTTCCTGTATGCATCTGCAGAACTCAACAATCCTACAATAGCCTTGCCATAATAAATATCCAGTTTCGTTGTTGTAAAGTTCTAGTTCTAGAAAACGAGGGAGGAATTTCCGTTTTGCGTTGTTAGTACTATTCTATAGCATGACTGATTTCTCTCTTGCGAAATAGGAAAGTCAGGAGCATTCTCGAAAGTTTTATATCTGTAGTTTGCCGGTGGAAACTCTTAGAAAGCTAGAGAAGAAAGCAGCTCGGCTTGACATACCCTACTTGAAATGAATTTACTACTTTGTTCGAACGTCGAGGATAAGATTAGCACCGAGCTAAGTAATTTGTTGATGGGAAAAGGATAACACATACCAGGCCCTAATATGGTACAACAACAGAACAGTATCCCCAACACAGTCGCTCTGGGAATGTACGGTTCTGATCTATAGGCTCTAATCTGCAGGGAGCATTGTACAATAGGCAGCAACACTTAATAACAACAGCGGCATCCATGTTAACGGAGGAGACAAGGCCACTGGTGTTTCCCCATAAGCTGACATTAGCATTGAAGATAGCTGCATGAAACGCAAACGTACATTAACGCCAAGACATGAAAACTGGTACTGCTAAAATGCCGGGGAGATCGACACACGCACCTTCAAATGTATCGCAGCAATGATCAAGCATGCAAGTATAAGTATCCTCCTTGTCCAGCCGCCACAAAATTTGGCCACCAAGAACTTGATCTTATTAGAGTTCATTGGAACCCATGGAGCACCTGGCAGCAACCGTGCTGGGTCAGCAGTCAAATTTGCTGGGTCAGCTGTGCCTTCTGCTCTTCTGTTGCGCCGCAAATAAGCAACAGCCTTTTCTGCAAACAAGCCAAACACAAGGACTATTACAGGTACAATCACCAGGTATAGGAAAGGCAGTGTGATGACCAGCACATCTGGGTTGCTCAGTTTGTTGCCCGTCAACCCCCAACTGAGAGATGGCATGCTCCATCCAGCTAAGTACATTCGAGCAATCTCTCCATTTTCAGATGTCGCATGACCCCAAAACCATGGCATTTCAATGAGCCAAAGAACATATATGACCAAAGAAAACCAGAACGGTTTACTCCTTGCACCCTCCATTAAAAACCAGACCAACCAAAAGCAAGCCTTTCTTTGCTGGATAGGGGATGTTAGAACTGACACAGTCCACCTTTGGTACGATGAACTTTTCTTAACAAAATGGTACATTAGTTTGGGGATGAACAACAATATAATGCTGAAGGACAAATTACTCCACAGAAGAACTTTATACATGTCTTCCCATTGGACTTCAAATACCAAATAGTTGAGCCACGAGCATGGTGGAATTGCCATCTTACCCTCGACTGAAAATGGTCTTTGCTCACTTGAAGTCTTCTCACCACGAGAATCCAGCACAAACACTTGCAACCAGTAGCGAGTAGGAGATGGACTTCTGTAGTTTTCAGCATTCCATTTGGCATGGAACAAAGGTTTGAGAGCAGAAGAGCTGGCAACAAGTTGCAGGGGTATTTCCTCAACTATCTTAAACTCATTATGATAATCAAAAACTCTTGCACTCGCATTGAGGATAACTTGATCAGAGAAAACAAGAACATTTATATCATTTCTCAATGACCACTTCTTTGATTCCAATATATTCATACTTCTTGAATCTGTTGGATATGTGATCAAGATGGAAGTTTGGAATGCCTGTTTTAATGTGTGGTCTATGAAAGAGACTGCGCCTCTATCTATTGCTAAAATCCTCATCAATCTGGACTCTTTCCAGTCTCCAAGTTCCCATTCCCAAAAGGTTGAAGAGCACTCTTCTGTTGTTCTCATTTCATGATATCTCCAAAGTTGCTTGCTAACTTTTGCATGTAGATGGCCACATAGGTATGCTGAAATTGACTGCCTTGCAAACACACTATCATAATGCTGTCCTTTTTCAGTAGTAGTAGTGAATGACATAGGGAAATGTCCAAAAACAACTTTTGTAATCGGAACATTGGAATGTTTGGTCCAGTATTGTAATTCTGAATTAACTGCTTCTATCCTCTTATCCGTAGGATGACCAAAAAAATTAGCAGGAAAACGAATGCCAACACTCATTGTATCATCTATGCCCAGGAAGAGATAACTTCTATCTCCCTACAGTACCTTTTATGACAAAATTCAGTTCCAGAATTGTAAGTGGAATTAACATAGATATGTAATCATGAGAATGCATTATGTACAACTAGTCCCAGAAATCCATTTCAAAACTGGTATTCGACAATTCAACTGAAACACTTCTCTCTAGTATTGCTGTGAACCGATTAGCTTTCTATATGTGCCAGATGGTTGAAAGAAATAAGGTATAAATATTGTGAATCATTTGATTCTGTACAAACACAGTAACTGCTTGAGATCAGGGAAGAAAAAACCGGCCGGTAATCACCGGGTTTACCGGTGGGGTCCGGGAAGAGGAAAACCAGCTGGTTTTTCCCAGTTTGGCCTGTTCAAATTCCAAAGTTTGAATTTTGGCCGGTTTTTAAGCAAATTCAAACGAAATTCGTCCGGGTTTTTTTCCGGGAACCGGCCGGTTACCACCCGGTTTTTTTTACGGCCGGCGACCAGGATTTTCCCGGGAACAGGTTTTGGATCCCTGCTTGAGATAAACGGAAGTTGGTTTCGTGATTTAACTACTATCATAAGTTGGTACACGCCAATGAATTTGTTTCAAAGTGCTGCAGACTATAGCATTTTTTGTGTTTCACCAGTGTCTACTTTAAGTCTGTAACTGAGCCAGAAAGGCGCCAAGTGCATTAGTATAGCACTCCGCGTCATTGTAATTCTATATGTATGCCATATTTTGTAACTTATTATTGATGCATATTTTGTAACTAATCATTGATGATCAGTAATAGTTAGCGAGGTCTGTTTGCTGTGGTGAAAGCTGGATTGTTCCACCTACATCAAAAGGTATGCCACTGAAAAACAATAAGAGCGCACATTGTACTACAAGTTTCATCAGCATTTCTTCGAAACTTGGAGGTTGCATGTGTTCGGACTTTGGACTAGGCAACCCAATTTTTATAATTCAATTCACACGAGTAGTATTAACATTGAGCCATTAGTTCTTGTTGTACCAGTTAACCAAAAAACTCATATCCTCAAGTTGTTCTGTCATTCTATGCATAGTCATTTGCAAGGCTCTATTGTAGTGCCAAATTACTAGTCAACAATGTTTAACATGTAAACTCTGCCAGCAAATATGTCAGAATTTACACCTTGAAATAAGCAAGGAGAATATATCACAAGAATAATGAACAGTATTATCAGTTACAACACAAGCACCTTGAATAAAGTTGATGATGCTTAACAAGGAGAGCTGACAAAGTGACAAAGCGTACCTGAAGCAAGATGCTACTGATGGTGCTTAATCGGTCAAGCTGTGAGTTAACACTGTAAGTTGAAAAGAAGTCCAATTTGCCTCCTCTATTGGGAACTCCATATGTATCATGATTGCCTCTAATATCAAATATCCTGCTCTTATCAATACCGCCTCTTTCAACAATTGCATCAATAGTTTTCTTGTATGTAATCCATTCGTCTTCATCCTGTCTTGAGGTAGTTTTTCTCTTATTCTTTGCGTCTTATTAACATGCCAAGGAAAAAATGGAAGTTATAATATAATCATGGAAGTTTTTTTGTAAAACTACAAGAATAGCTGCAGCGGTCAATCACATTAAATATATATGTGTTTATTACATTTTCTTAATATTCTTATCAGGGCTTTCTATCAGTTAGAATAGGGCTCTTTTATATTCCTTATCTGAATATAGTATACCTATTTGTACTCCCTATATATATTGTCCATTGAGACTTCTTGAATATACACACAATATTCATAACATTGTATCAGAGCTAGTGCACTAACCTAGCTCTCTTTCTGCTGCCATCCGACCGCCGCCGTGTGTTCCCGGTCGTCCGACACCGAGCACCGCCCGAGACCAAGCCCGGCCGCACCGAGGTCCTCCTGTCACAGGATCCGCCGCCGAAGCCTTCCGCCAAGCACCGCCGTTCGCCTGAGCCCATCGCCAGAGGTTCTCTTGCCGCAGGTACTGCTGCACCTACCTTCCGAGCCCGAGCCTGGCTGCCTTGCCGGAGCCCGTCGTCGTCGCCCGTTTGCCGAAGGTGCTCTTGCCGCAGGTGCTACTGCGCCGCCACCGGAGTCTCCCGTGCCTCTACCACCCATCGCCCGGTCGCCCGAGCCTAGCTAGCTCGTCATCCGTCGCCGGAGCACCGACGGCCGCCGCCACCAGCAAAGGGGAACCCTAGTTCCCCCTCGCGCTTGTTCTGCATCAGTGGCCTTACCAGGCTTTTGAAAGTGTGAGCCAGCCCGACCCGCGAAAAAAAACAGAAACGTCGATCTAACCGCTGCGCCGTCCAAAGCCGCCTGTTAGACTTCATTGTCTTGGTCGCCGCGTCGTCCAGCGCCGCCAACCAATGACTTTTGTTCCAACAGCTACGATCCCATTCTCGGGAACAAAACTTAATGGGACGAACTACAGGTTGTGGTCTTCACTTATGGAGATCACGCTCGATGGTCTCCATCTCTAGGGATATGTTACTGGTGTCCGACCTTGTCCGTCGTCGCCTGTTCAGCCTTCTCCCAGACAGCCTATTTCTGCACCTCCGACAGAAGATGAGACTGCCAAGGAGGAGGCAGAGACCGCTATTGCTGCTGATGAGGCCTTTCAGTATGCCATAGACGCTTTTGAACGCTGGTATATTGCGAGACCCGTGTTCGAGCCATCCTGGTGGTCAGCGTCGACGACTCCATCCAGCCAGACATTGTTGGTCTACGTGCCACTCGTCAAATCTGAGAGTACTTGCGCGAGCGATACCGGCAGAGTGTCATACTTGCGGGAGTACTTGGACGAGCTGGCTTCTCCGCTCTGCCAGGAGTGTCATAAAGTGCAGAAGGTGGATCGTGATCGATTTCGCCTTTATGACTTCGTCTATCGTCTTTGCACGGAGTTTGAGCCTGTTAGGGCTCAACTGTTAAGCTGCTCACCACGACCGACAGTCACCGAGTGTAAGATCGAGGAGGCCGACTAAAGGGGGAGGTGAATAGGCAGTTTTAATTATATATTTTTTTTGGCTAAAACCGATTTTTAATGTGGAAGAGTAAATCAAATCGGTTTTGCACAATTAAGGCCTAAAACAACTAATCTCACTAAGTGCACCAACAATATAAAACTATGTCAATGAGCAAATATACAAAGACATGAAAGCAATTTAATTCTAGGAATGTAAATTGCATAAGGTAAATCACTAGAGAGCAAATCACAAAGACACAAGAACATTTTACCATGGTGTTCGGAGATTTGCCTGTCTCCGCTAATCCGCGTTGAGGTAAGCCCAAATTAATTGGACCGGCTCCACGAATTAAGCTAAACACCTCAATTCCACTAGTGGTAGCTCTTTCCCGCTCCGGGTAGGTGAGCTCCAACCTTCACAACACGTCGGGCCTCTTCACAATCTTCTTTGAAGAGATCACAGGACACGACGCCTCCAACGCCGTCTAGGAGTCGGCAAACTCCAAGGGTAATAAGTCAAGCCCCTTGCTTGACTCTCACCACGTGCAACGAATGCACAAGCTCAAGTGGATACGAAATCCAACTCTAGATGCAACACATGCAACTAGAGACCTCTCTCCTTGCTCACAAGGTGCAACACATGCATAATTGAGAGGAGAAGCTCACACTAGCTCAATAGAATGAAATGAAGTGTCAAATGTTGTTTCACAACCGGCCAAGGGGGGTATTTATAGCCTCCATCACCGAAACTAGCCGTTATGACCACTTTCCTGGAAAAATCAGGATTTACGGTAGTACCGCCGTTGAAATCCGATACTACCGATTTTCGGCTCAACGGTCGGAACAGTAGCATTTAATGCTTTGAACTAGCCGTTACACATAAAGTTACGGTACTACCGCCAAATATAAATCAGCTAGAATAGTGCTTTCGTTTTTGCAAAGCTCAAGAACTCTAAAAAAACATTTTGTGGAGAACTCGTATCGCCATGAAAATATCGGTACTACCGCAATCCGGTAGTACCACTCAAGAGAATGCGGTCATACCGATTCAAGGGAGATCAAAACTCTCAAAAACACGCTCTCTGTAATATACGTACGACCACATAAATATCGATACTACCTACTTGCGGTAGTAGCGCAGCTGAAGTGCGGTCGTTCCGATTTCAGAGAGTATCAAACCACTCAAAAACACACACTCTGTATTTTGCGTACCGCCATACATTTTTCGGTATTACCGACCTACGGTAGTACCGCAGTTCAAATGCGGTCGTTTTGATTATCAGAGAGATTCAAAACATCCGAAAACATGCTCTCTGGAAAATACGTACCGTCAAACAAATATTGGTACTGCCGACTTGCGGTAGTACCACTTATCAACAATGGTCATACCGTTTTCAAAACAGTTTTCAGAAGCTCAAATCAAAGCAATGCATGAACCCTAACAATTTACAAAACACATTTCCAAACTTAGATCATGTAACAAGGAGTAGGTACATGGACTTTAACCATTTGCAAAACAAATTTACAAAATATAGTCACATGCTACAAGTATTAAATGCATGAGCCTCGACTATTTGCAAAACACATTCGCAAATACTAGCATCATGCCATGGTGAGCTAGAGCAAGTGAGATTGAGCTATCAACATATGATGAGACTCGAGCTACTAGGCAAGACCCATCTTAATAGTACGGCAACCTATACTAGCAATCCGGTCTCCCAACCAAACACCAAGACCGGTAAAAGACTAGAAACACATCCTTAGCCCTAACAAGTCATACTTTTGCCTTGCACATCCTCTTGAAGCTTGATGACGCACATCTTCACTTCAAGTCAGGGTTCTTGACTTGAATATCATCAACGCATGATGATCTTCTTCACTTCGGGATCTTGCCTTGATGCCCATCAACACATAATGACAACCTTCATCCCGAATCTTGACTTGAATATCATCAACACATGATGGTCTTGTTCACGTGTCCTCCGTCAACACATGATGGGTCTTCTCTTGACTTGATGATCAACTCATGATTATCTTCTTTTCGAGATCTTGATATGCATCAACACATGATGCATCCTCATGATGTCATCCTAAGTCATTGTTATCATGGAACTCAACCCATTTCACCAACTCATGAAAAATGTTAATTCCACAATGCGATTGTCATTAATTATCACAATATAACATTAACTGATAATGGTGGGTTAAGAAACTTCAATCTTTCCCTCTTTGTTAATTGATGACAACCATCACAATTACAAATAATTGAATATAAGAACATATGAGTATATATGAACTGCACAAGTTTTATATACTCAATGTTATGTTTCATAGTACAGATCCCAAGTATATGTAGATAAAGAAATATGGATCAATACAAATGAAACCACAAAACATAGAGTGAACTCTCTCTAAATGTGTGTATACATGAATGCGTAAAAAGAACATATGCACATATTCAAGTTAGACTTTTGGTGGAGTTCAACCTATATTTTGGATCCGAGGAATACAACAAAATATAAGAATTTGATGTCAAATGCATACCTCTTTGATTTTCACATTTTCATCCAAATAAGACCACACAATAGGTATATCAATAGAAGTGTTAGTCCCACATATGGATTTGTCATTAATCACCAAATTACTCCATTAACTCATAATGGTGGATCTAAATTCTTCATCGAGGCTCTTTCGACGCTTCGTGCTGAGGAGCTTTGCTGCGGGTTAGCAGCACAGTTTGTTCCGGTTGTGCTTGCTACCCTTCTTTTTTGACTACACCGACGGTTTCTGCTTCGACTACAGTCGCTCCTCAGGTGTTTGTTTCTGCTCCTGTTTTTGCACCAACTGGGGTTCAATGCAATTATTGCAAGAACTTCGGGAACGACTATCAACGTTGTGCGGTGCGAAAAAAACAAAACAAGACGCGTGGGGCTGGATGATCTAAAGGGGGGCAGGGGGGCCCTTCCTCGACGGGAGGACAAACCAAAGACGTCAGATCTTCTCAATGAGGTGATCGCTCAACAGCTTCGCCAGCTCTACTTTAGCAAATCTCACACCAAGGCGAGTTCGCGCCACCTAGCTTAGACGTCTCCTCCAGGTATTTCTTGGGTTCTGGATTCTGGTGCCACTTTTCACATAACACTGGGCTCCACATCTCTCACTTCAGTAGGACAACCTGTTTTTCCTATCTCTGTTCAGACAGCTGACGGTACTTCTCTGCCTGTCAGTTGTCAGGACGCTCTTTTGTCCGCTGACTTTTCTGTTCCAACTGTTTCCCATGTTCCCTAGCTTATTATGCAGCTTATCTCGGTGGGTTAGCTCACCGATCTTGGCTGTAGGGTTGGTCTTGACTCTCACACCTATTTCATCCAGGATCGACAGATAGAGACGGTACTTGGGACTGGACAGCACCGTAGGGATCGTTAGGGTCTCTACATCCTTGATCGGCTCCACCTTCTGTCCACTTCAGTTGCTCCTATCACCTCTACGTCTACTTCCACCGCCACTGCTGCCACCACCTCTGTCGTTTTTGCGCGGTGGTATCACCGTATAGGTCACTTATGTGGGTCCCATCTTTCTTCGTTAGTTCGTCAGGTGTTTTTGAACGTGTTACTGTTGACACGACCATGTTTTGTCAGGGTTGTAAGCTAGGCATGCAGCTACAACTTCTTTATCATTCTAATGAGTCCTTGTCTTCTCGTTCTTTTGACTTGGTTCATTAAGATGTACAGGACCTTTGCTTATTATCTCTAAAGGCGGGCATAAACTTTATGTGATCTTCATTGATGATTATTCTCGTTTTACATGGATTTTTCCTATATCTAATCGTGGTCAGTTTCTTGCGATTTATCGTAGCTTTGCAACGATGGTTCGTACTCAGTTTGATTCTCCCATCCGTACTTTTCGTTGTGATTTTGCTGGCGAGTACTGTTATGACTCTTTTAGACAGTTTCTTTCTGAGCAGGACACTCTTTACCAGTCTTGTTGTCCTGGTGTCCATGCTCAAAATGGGGTTGCTGAGCGGAAACAGCGTCATCTGCTTGAGACTACCTCTTTTCTCCTTGCCTCTTACGTTCCACTACAGTTCTGGCCTGAGACTGTTTCTACGGTTGCATATCTCATCAATATGCAGCCTTCCACTGCTATTAAGTGTGTTAGTCCTATAGAGCGTCTCTACTCTCGAGCCCCCAGTACACCCACCTTTGTGTTTTTGGTTGCACTGCTTTTGTTCTCACCGGATTTCTGCACGGCTGAATTTCCATCACGCAGATCTGATTACACGGCGCATTTCTGGTTTTGATGAAATTTATTCAAAAATTCGAATTTGCATGAATTATGTTTAAATTTGATTATTTTTGTAAATTTAAAATTCAAAATTTCAAAAATTGAAAATTTCTACTAAATTGGCCGAATTTCGGTTTTCACGCAGAATCACCCTACCTCATTCTCCAAAAATTTTGCCACCGAAAAGTAAAACACTGTCGCAATGTGAACGCATCAAACCGTCACCAATCGATTGAGTATGTGTTTCTTAGTTATAGTTCTGAGCATAAGGGTTATTATTGCTATGATCCTTCTGCTCGACGGATCAGGATCTCACGAGACATTGTCTTTAATGAATCTCGACCTTTCTTCTATCAAGATTCGGCTCCTCCTGTTTCCGTCGTTCAGTCGATATGGTTGTCTCTTTCTGACTCTTCGCCCATTTCTCCACTATCATCGTCTTCTCCTGGTCTGTCTCCAGTGGTTCCTTATGCACCTCTGTCTCCGATGCTGCCTCCTGCAGCACCGCCTCTTATTCCTACAGCACCATCGTCTCGGTTCTCTGATATTCACTACTCCAGGCGTCCTCGTTCTTCACATTCTTCTCTCCTGTTATCTTGCCGACACCCACACCTGATCCTCCTCGTTACGCCCTTTGTGACCAGATATCCCTTTGCCCTCCTGTTCATCTAGGATTTGGTCCGATAGCTAATGCCCTCTCTGTTACTGAGCCTAGTTCTTATCGTGAGACTGCTCCTCACTCTGAGTGGCAGCTTGCTATGGCAGAGGAGCTTGATGCTCTTCAACGTACAGAGACTTGGGATATTGTACCGACACTGTGCATGCTCGTCCGATCACGTGCAAGTGGATATACAAGATTAAGACCCGGTCTGATGGTACTATCGTACGGAGACTTGGGATATTGTACCGACACATGTACATGCTCGCCTTGTGGCTCACGGTTTTCAGCAGGAATACGATCGTGACTACGATGAGACTTTTACCCCTGTTGCCCATATGACCACTGTTCGCACTATTGTCGCGGTTGCTTCTGTTCGCCAGTAGTCTATCTCTCAGCTGGATGTTAAGAATGTCTTTCTTAATGGTGTTTTGCATGAGGAGGTCTATATGCAGCCACCACCTGAGTATTCTGTTCCCGATGTGCACGTTTGTTGTCTTTGTCGTGCTCTTTATAGCCTGAAACAGGCTCCTCGTGCTAGATTTGCGTGTTTTACCTCAGTGATTACTTCTGTCAGTTTCACTGTCACGTCCCACGATCCTGCTCTCTTTGTCCATGTCTCATCTCGGGGTAGGACACTGCTTCTTCTGTATGTTGATGATATGCTCATCACTGATAATGACTCCTCATTTATCCCGTATGTGAAGAAGCATCCCAGTGAGCAATTTTTTATGACTGACATTGGTTCTCTTACGTACTTCCTTGAAATTGAGGTCTCTTCCATGCCTGAGGGCTACCACCTCTCCCAGCAGAAGTATGTTCAGGATCTTCTTGACCGGTCTGGCCTGACTGACACTCGCACTGGTGATCTTCTTGAGGATCCTACTCGATATCGTCATCTTGTTGGGAGTTTGATGTACCTTGTGAGCACTCGTCCTGATATTGCTTATTCAGTTCATACCTTGAGTAAGTTTATGGCTCGTCTTACCCATCTTCACTACAGTCACCTTCTTCGTGTTCTTCACTACTTGTGTGGGACTATCTCTCGTCGTTTGTTTTTCTCTAGCTCTACCTCACTACAGATTCAGGCATACTCCCATGCAACCTGGACTGATGATCCTTCTGATCGCCGTTCTCTTTCTGCTTACTGTGTTTTTCTTGGCTCCTTCCTGATTGCCTGGAAGACAAAGAAGCAGACTGCCATTTTCCGTTCGAGTGCAGAGGCTGAGTTGAGAGCTATGACAGCAGTGACAACAGAGGTTACTTGGTTGAGGTGGCTACTTGCAGATTTTGGAGTGTCTGTGATGGGACCTACGACACTTTTGTCTGACAGTACATGTGCTATCAGCATTGCCTGGGACCCAGTGAAGCATGAGCTCACCAAGCACATTGGTGTGGATGCTTCATACACTCGCTCACAGGTGCAGGAGAGAGTATTTGCTTTACAGTTTGTGCCTTTGGAGTTACAGGTTGCTGACTTCTTCACGAAGCCACAGGCTAGGGTACAACATTTGTATTTTCTCTTTTGTATAAAACTCTTTTGTATTCCTTATTTGTATATAGCATACTCCCTTGTACTCCCTATATATATTGCCGATTAGACCCTCTTGAATATACACACAATATTCATAACTCTATCTACCATATCTACATGTAGGCCCTATAAATTTTTTACACCCAACTCTTTTTGTCCACTCCTATGAGAAGTTGGAGCCTTGAGGTGTTTGGTTAGAAAGTTAGCTCCAGCAATGAGAAAGATCTTTGTAAAAGACTGTACCCTTGTTCTAATGGGGTAGTTGAGTGGCAATTTGTGGGTAAATACTTGTAACTTCTATAGGTTTTGTTATATCGGTCCACAGCCTCCCACTTGAAGCAGGTTTTGTCTCGCTCCTACAAATTGCACTAGAGGGTTACTTTACTCCAACTTCAACAATTTTATTAGCTACCATCCACCTACTCCAACTAAGAAGCTGGGAGTTGGAGCCATACCAAACAGGGCTGTACTTGGTGTGACAAAAAAGTGCTCTTATAACTGGACATAACAAAATGACATTATCCACACAGAAACCTTTCAATAGGCCAACAATTCAACATCAGTTCAGCTTTCCAATATTCCGGTTGCATCAAATCCGTCGTCTGTTTCTATTGAGCTTAACCAACCATACATACAAGGTAGCGCCCTCCATGTTTTTATGTGACTTGGGCTTTGTCTCCTTTATTGTAACAAGACAGCTTTCTCCTATGCTGCTAGTGGATAAGCTATTGGAGAATTTAATGGTCTATGCACCAATTTGAGAACCATATTGTTCACAGTTAGTCAAGATGAAACAAACTCAGCTTTCTGAAAATTTATAGTGCTAATAACTCCTAAAGTTGTTCCAAAATTTATATCGTGTACAATAAGTTTCTGGATGTCAAGCCAGTTCAGTATGTTTTAAATATGTTTGCTTCACCTTTTGGTCAATTTGTATCCTTCGAAAGCATTTTCCCTCACAAAAACTAATGGAAATTATTGCTAGAATCTCTGTCCTGAACTACAGATACTGTACCACTTCGTCTTTTTTTACGTCAGAAGGTAGAGAAATATCTACCTTATGACCACTATATTCCAATGGTAGTCAAACAAGAGTTACAAGAGAAAGAAGCAAAGGTAAAAGAAAAAAGAAAGGAGTATTAAATAAAGTACGAGGAAAGAAAGAACGAAATGAGATGAGAAATAAAAATAAAATAAAACACTTCGTCTTTTTGGACATACATTTTAATTAGATACATGGCCCTCCAAGATTCACACTTCACAGAGCTGTTGAAAATACGAATTCAATCTGCATATCTTACATTAATGTTCTGAGGTGAATAATTTTTCTTCACTTTACATTAGGACCAACAGAACATGATATTGCTTTCCTGTTAGTGCCAGCATGTCCTTAATACATGTATATGTATTTAAGAGCAGTACTGTAACGGAAAGCTTATGCTGTGATCATACCATTGCTTACGGGGAAAGTTCATGCTGCGATCATACCATAGCCCATAGCTAATCGAGTTGTCGAGCTCCCAACTATTTGTTGTAAAGGGCATTTGCACAGGTTAATTCGTAGAAACTTCCTACATATAACCATACTACTGATCACGCTCTTTATATTAACAAATCACAATAGACACTGTATTTCTCAACAGATGCCCTGTACCTTATCACAACACAACTATAAAAAAATGGCTGCGTAGTAGAACAATTCGTGTGTGATCATGGAATTCATCAAACGGACTATTGGAGCACAAATTAAGAAAACTGTAAAGCTTCACACCGCGAATTCAGATTCAGAGAGATAGGAGGAGATGGCGCACCGGTGATGTCGCCTGTGACGAGGAGGAGATGGGGCCGGATGGCGCGAAGGGCGGGGCCGAGGAGGCGCGCGAGGTCGGCGGCGCGGTCCGGGTGGTAGGCGCTGATGTGGAGGTCGCTGACCTGCACCACCCACGCGACGTCGCCGTCCATGGGGAAGGCCGACCTCGCCACCACCGCGTCGTCGTCGGCCGCCGGCCACGAGGCAGACAACGGCAGGAGGAGGAACATTACGAGAGGGAGCGGAAGTTTGGAGGCCATCGCTCGCCGCGCAGAGCCTGTGGGGGAGGATCGACGAGGAGTCGTGTGACGCCGGCTTGCCGTGTCGAGGAGGAAGAGCGCCTGTCCCCTCATGGTGTGCCTTGGGCCTATGACATGCCTGAACGCCGACGGGGAGCGCCTCAGCCCGTCAATCTCTAGATTGGTGTCCATACTCAGAAATTAGGCCTAATCAAGCCCATATTAGTGTTGGATAATACTAGTACTAGTATAGGTATGGGCCAAATTGACCAGGTAAACGAGCCGAAATCGATGGAGTCCAGTACGCTATTTGGACGGTCTCCTAACAAGAAGTCCAAAGCACCCTAGAGAACACCGACGCCTGAGCGAGCAGTGGCTACTCATCCAACAGAGAGCGTTTAAAAAAATAGAGTCGGTACGGTTTCTACTCTTCCTCTTTCATGCTTTCTCTTTCTCTCCGCCCTCGCCTTCATCCCCGCTCTTCTGTTCTGCTCCGTGCGCTTCCACCCCGTCGTCCGTCACCGCTTCCATCGGTCGGATCTGGACGGGATCACTTCCTCCTCTCTGCCCCCGCTCTTCTGCTCTGCTCCGCGCTCCTTAACGAATTAAGATATATTATATCTACTTAATTGATAAATGATTACATTCATGGTATGTTTCATAGCAACGCACGGCTACTTAACTAGTCCAAAAATAATCCATAGTATCCAGCGCGGTTAATTTGACCTTTCAAGGTCGCGGCTGACTGATATAAAGAATTTGTATATTGGAGAGGGAGAGAGATAGAGAGAGAGAATAGAAGGCAATTTCGTGTTCTGTATTTATATTGCCGGACTGTGAACAGTCTTGTACAAAATCAGGAGATCAAAACGTCTCCGTATGATACAACTAGCTTACAAATAAGATTACAACAACTTGGATTCTAACTCTAACTTATACAGGATCTAAACAACTTATCTATCGTCACGAAGAGGAAACAACTAAAATACCCGGATTTTTCAATGAAAGATGCTCCAGCTACCACGCTTGCTCCCGAAGTGTGTGTGTGGTGAACCGCAGAGATCATTCACCCACACCTGATCACGACTACAGATACATGGTAAGCGCTTTCTTTCGCATCGATTTTCCTCCCAATGTTTAATTCGCATGCATGCGTTGCCACTTCTTCCAAAGGATTGACGGCCCCGAGATCGACATTGCATTCATCCAAAGCAGAGTACATGCAAACTACTTTTCTCACTGTGAAACCTTACGTGCTGCATGAGGAGGCACCGGGACCTCAAGAAACTCCCGAAATCCATATCGACGACAAGGAAAGGCTCATGCAAACGCCGCTATGAAGAAATTACATCCTTCTTATGATTTTCACTATACGGTACTTACATCATGCAAACGCAGGACATGGATTCGACACACCACCGACGTGACATTCCCGTAATAAGGGCAAGGGAAAGGCTCATGAGGTCGAGCCCGCCGGCACACAACAGATCCGGCCGCCTTGGCGTCATCCGTATCCACGACGCCGCTTATGAAGAAATTACATCCTTCTTATGATTTTCACTATACGGTGCACTTACATCATGCAAACGCAGGACATGGACGACTTCGACACACCACCCGACGTGGGACGCCCCGTGACAAGGGTAAGGGAAAGGCTCGTGTCTTGGCCGCCATAACAGATCCGGCCGTCCGAGCAATCTACATGGACGACGTGAGTTATGAACAATTGACATTCTTGTTACGCTTTGTATCAGACGATGTACTTACATCATACAATCGCAGTGGTACGGACGACTTCGACATACCACCGACGTGGAGAGTCCGCGATAAGGAAGGCTCCTTCGACCGAGACCCACCGACGCCGAGACAAGGCTCCTTGCTATGGCGCCATGGAGACAAGTAGCACACATCGTTAAGTAGTTGCTACCCACATGTTGTAATCTTCATAATCGCAATGCTCGTCTCCCGAATTTTAAATTATAGCAAATGAGGTAAAAAATGAAAATTTTTGTGTTTGACAAAGTGTACTTGATTATGTAATTTTTCTATTATTTTATTTATTAAGAATCTTTTGATATAACGTTGCTTTCGCATGCATCAATTAATGTAGTACAATGAAAATAGCATAACACGTGAAACTATCACGGCTCTCGCTCCTGAGCCACTACTCTCCTCCTCCGGCCGTTGTCCGCGGCGCGCCTTGTTTTGCGCCGAGCATGACCCGTGGAATACGCCCACCGCCTCCGAGAACGCGTGTCCGTTCGGAGGGGGTATGGAGACCGTTGAGGCGGAGGTGGAACAAAGATCGAGTCCGGAGCAGAGTCCGTAGGCATGAGACGCGGCCACTCGGGACACTTCCGAGGAATTCATCCACGACGGAGGCTAGAAAACCACTCGGGGCCACTGGGGTACGATGCCTGCAACTCCAGCTCGCGGATGAACTCTCGCGAGTAGTACAGGAGATGATCATGTATTTCTATCGTCTCCCTCCATCTTAACTCATGGAATAAGATTGAGATTGCTTCTGAACTGCTCAAAACTGCGCACACGAAGTGGCTTCGTGAAGGTATCTAATATTTGATCACGAGATGAAATAAATCGTATATCTAGCATCTTATGTGCAACTCTTTCTCTGACAAAATGAAAGACCGTTTCAATATGCTTAGTTCTTGTCGATGATCGGAACACAGGGTTCCTAATCGAACTTACTCGGTAATGTAATGTGAAAACACTATCAAATGAAGACCATATATTACTATGAATGTACTGGATATTTGTATGAGAATACAAATAATGTTACAATATGATCGTAATGATGGTTCAACCTATGAATGAATGAAGTTATGTTACAGAGAACGTGGGTTAACCCCTTTATAGTTACTGAAGGGGTGACAGTTAATGCCGCTAAAGATGCCTCTAATCTTCACGCACGTTTGCCAGAAAGTCTTGAACCGTCGCATCCGTTAGCCAACTATCGTAAGTTGCTAAATGTGCCAAAAGCCACTTTCCCGCCAGCCACGTGGGTAACTGTTGGTGTTTCCCAACCAATTAAGTGGCCGGTGATTGTCCAAGGCCGTATAGCTGGTCGGACGATATCTATAGCTGGTCGTTCGTGACCCAAAGTAGTCGTCGACCAGTTTGGTTGTAATAAAGTGAAGTTTATACTTCCTTTATAAATTGGTCGTAAGTCCATAATCGTAATATAATGAACCTATATTAAGTGGGCCTATTTTGATATGAAGTTTGACTTTGACCGAAAAGGTTGATCTGGTCAAGAATCCTCGCCAGTTCTAGCATGAAAAAATGGATTAGCGGATAGATAAGTTGCTCCCAGGTTATCGCATCACGGAGACGGAGGCCCTGACTGAAAAATTCCTAGCTCTTTCAATAGAGATTGTAACCAAATTATTTCGGCTGTCATATTTGCAAACGCCTTATATTCAGACTCGGTACTTGACCTGAAGACTATGGGTTGTTTCCGAGAGCTCCAAGAAACAATATTACCACCAAAGAACACCGCAAAACCCCATGTTGATCTCCCGTAATCAGGGCAGCCCGCCCCAATCAAAATAAGAAAAGGCGCTAAGGAGTGTATAGCCCGATCTCTTGATATGTAACCCCATGGTCAATGTACCTTTCAAATAACAAAGACTTCTCTTCACTATTGACCAGCGATCACTTGTAGGTGAATGAAGATATTGATAAACTCTATTAACTAAAAACGATATCTCTCGTCTTGTAATTGTTAAGTACTGAAGTGCAACAACAACACTTCTACACTGTGTATATTTAGTTTCAGTTAAAGGAGTGTGTAACAGCCCAAAATTCAATTTCTAGTTGAAAATAAAATTTAATTATTTTTGTGGAATTTTCTAAAATTTCTAAAACCTTTTCCCAATTTTATTTTAAGCCAAAATAATTTATTTGCAAAAATAAAAGCCAACTTTAAGTTTTAAATTATTTTATCAAGTCCAAAATATCTTAGGGAATTTCAGTGAATTTTCTCATAATTTTTGGATTTTATTTGCTATTTACTAAAGCTTAATTTAATTAATTGAATTATTTTAATTAGTAAATCAATTAAAATTCCAAAAATAGTGCTCGGGCCGAAATCCTCTGGCCCATTCATGTTCATTCATGCACGGCATAGCGCTGCGGCCCACCTCTGCGCAGCCTGCCTCCCCGCGCGCCTCTCTCCTCCTTCTCCCTCTGACAGCGGGGCCCACACTGTCAACCTCTCTCCCTCTCTTTCACCGCCCCCTTTCCAACGCCATGTGGGCCCCGCACCGCCACATCACCCTTCTTCCTCCTTCCTTTCTTCTCCGTGCGCCTGCGTCCGCCATTACTACGCGCATGGAACTCCTTCAACGCCGCGATTCCCTCCCTATTTTCTCACACGATCGCGCGCATTAAAACCTCCAATCAATCCCGCGCCCGTTACCAGCATTTTCCCTCCATCTCTGGCTTTAATTACCCCAAATTCGCCGATGACCTTGCGCGACCTTCTTTCGCCCTACGCCGATTCCACCTCGCCCTTGCCCTATAAATAGGAGCCCCGAGTGCGCCTCTCTCCTCTCATCCCAGTGTCGCCAACCACCGCTCTCCTCCTCCCCCCGAGCGCCCGTATTTTGATGTTTTTCACCGCCGTCCGAAGCTCGGTTCTTTGTCTTCTTCGGCGCTCTCAAGCATCCCTCGGCGGCCCCAACCACCTATTCAGCATCGCCTCGACGCCAGCTACCTCGTGTGCGCTTCATCTTCACCGGGGAACCTCAGGAGCGCCATCGCCGCCGTCGACCTAAACTCGCCACCACCAAACCTCGTCGCCGACGACCATTCTGCCACGCCCTCTCGCATCTTCGATAAGCATCAGGTTCAGCGAGTCACCTTGAATGTTTTGTACACCTCCGCAAGGCTCGCTGTGGCGCGTAGCGCTGGCGAGGGTGTCGCCGGAGCGCTGCGGGCCTCGGGCCTGCATGGCATGCCCACGTGTACTCCATGTTGGTGCCACCTCGGCGCCATGTCCGCCCTAGGATCCTAGTCAACGCCAGCATGGCTGCCCGCGTCAGTGCTTGCAGCGCGTACCGCCCCTCGTTTACTGTTCTGTGAGCCGTGTCCACCGTGGGTTGCTTGACCATCGTGGACCTAGTCTTTGACTGTGGGGCCCACATGTCATAGACTCAAATCATTTTTCTTTAGAAAAGAATTCGGTCGAAATTCGAATTTTTGTACACCGACGTTAGCATGTGTAATAATTTGAATTTTCTTTAGAAAAATAATTTAGAAAATCAAAAAAATTCTGAAATGAGAGTTTTCTTTAGATTTAAAACTTCCAGGAGCTCGTATTTCTTCATACGAACTCCGATTTAGGTGAATCAAATTTATAAATTTGTATACATTCAAGATCTAGCTAACTAAACTAAAATTATTTAATTTGGAATTCATTTGAATGTTAATTGGAATTTATTTGATTATTATTTGAATTTATTTGAATTTGGCATGTTTTCGCGTGTAGATTTCGACTACTCCGGAGAGCCCAGCCCTTTTGAAGAGTTAGATTATTAGTACTTCGAGAAAGATAAGTTATACCACTAATCATATTGTTCCTATTATTTTAAAGTATTTAATTCTGTTTTAAATTACTATTGCATGCATAATTTTATTCAGTTATTTTAATTCCTATTTTAAATTTCCTAGTTATTCCAATTCCTTTGTATGGTCAATATTGTTATTTGAGCTATTATCTCCTTGTCACTTTAGTCAAATAAAAATTTGAAAATAATTATATGCTTAGTCAATGCATATATCAAAATCTTGAATTTGGGGAGATTAGCCAAATTAGTCAAACTGGTTTTAAATTGAGTCTATGGTATTGTTGTACCATAGAGAGTTTAGAAAATGTTTTATTTAAGAAATAAAATAGTTTAGACTTGGGCATAATGATTGTGGATGGTGCAAGTCGATGCACATGATCGATTCATTGTTTTGATCGAGTCCGGGGTATTGGATTGTTGCCCAAGTCAGTTAAGGACCAGTTTTTGATCCACATCTTACTAAGCTCCACCGTACTACCACATGTCCTGTATGGCCAGGACTATGCTTATTAATTTGTAATACCTCATTGTCTTGTGTGCCATGTTGCTGAGTGGGTATTGGTTAAACAGTATTCCCAACTGCGCAAGAGGGGGCTTCCGGCGGGTGGTTGACCCAATGGAATTGAAACTTAGCGGGCATGCTAACCTTGAGGTAGAGCATTGGAAACTCCTTGTGATAATTGCTTAGTCACACGCCTACGGAAGCGTGTATTGGCCGACATATTAAGCAAATTATCTCTTATGGGTAAAGCTGTACACACTCTACAGAGTAGAAAACTATTCGAATAGTCGTGTCCACGGTCATCGACATGCTGAGTAAAGCCACTCTAAGTTAGACTTTGTTTTTGGTTTTAAAAAGATTTTAGAAGATGAGTTCAGGATGGTAAATCCTTGTGGTAAAATTGGGCAGTTAGCCATGTGATAGGAGGGTATCCATTACCATATTTCATATGGAGGTTATCCACTATAAAAACTGTCAACTTGAAAATCTGATTTTAGTTATAAATTAAAAATTGCCTTGAAACTTAGTGAGAGTATTTAAATCTGGAAATACTGCTATATGCAAAAATAGACCCTATCAACCACAATTGTTTTCTTATACATGCATCATATTCTTTTATTGGGTGTAACTTGCGAGCACAGAAGTTGTGCCCACTTTTGTTGAATAATATTTATTCTGGTGAAGAATTCTATCAGGATGGTGATGATCTTGACGACTAGGCCTACGCCCCCAGACGATTGCCTGTGGCGCATCGTGTGGCTCACTTATTATTTTATTTTTTGCTGTGTTATTTTATTCAGCCTCAGGCCCCATTTTGTAATAAACTCTGATTTATATTTAACAAACATGAGATATGATTGTGATGTCACTTTTGTTCGACTGTGTACACTAACAATCCTGGACTAGTGTATAAAACACAGAGAAGTCGGGATCCTTCGTTCTCGGGTTCAACAGAGTGCCTCGTACCTTGGATAATCGATCAGTAGACATCATAGGAATAGCACTCGATTCAATTGGTTCTATTATTGCATAAAACATGCTCTCCCTTTGACTAGATTTCTAGTAGTGCCATTTGTGTGTTATTTAGGTAACATCATGTTGTTTTGAAGTCTTATTTTCACACCAGCTTGTTCTTGTTGTTCTGTACTGCTTTCTGCAGAGTCATGTGTACTGGAACCTGCTCCTGGGGGATCAACAAAACTTGCACCAACAGTTAGTAGCATTGGACAAAGATGGACTAATATCAATAACACTGCCATTCTCATAACTAGAGCTATTGGGTGGATCAGCTCTATCAAGTGCATGAACTAGGTTTGGTGCATGAGCTATAGGAACAGGAAGTTGAACATGACTCCATTGTCAAAGGGGGAGAAGATATTTCAATGTTGGGGAGAAGATTATACAAAGGGGAGAAAGTTGGAGAATTTGAAATTTTCTGAAATCCGAGGATCATAGTGAGGGGGAGTTTTTGAATTGCATTCTTATTGTCTTATTGACTCTTTTGAACTTGAATTGCATTTATTACTCCTCACAATGATCAAAGGTCAATTGAACAATTGTTCTTTCATATGGACCTTAAGTGAGATTTTTAACTTTTTTCTGGAAATCAAAGTTTTTATACTTTCCATGCCTATGCTATTCTGATGCCAGCTTGGTCATTTCCATTGCTTTCTCTTGCTTATGGACCAAGTTGTGCCTTTGTGCGAAAACGAAAGTATTTTACTTTTCAAACCTCCAAATTACATTTTCTGGATTATTGCCAATGTGTTCATCAAGGGGGAGATTGTGGATATCATGGGGATATACTCCAGATCTTAGGATGATGTGACAATTGGCAATGGCGTTAACGGTTTGTCGTTTCACGGGTTTTCGATAAAGTTTCGAACTGCTCGGCATTACGATAGGGCGGTCCGACCAGCCATAGCATGGCGGTCCGACCGGTCCCAAATCGGTCGGACCGGCCATGTGTGGTGGTCAGACCGGCCGTGACCAAAAATGGTTAGAACAGGCTGGGCCAAAAATAGGGGGTGTAGGCAAGTGAGGGGATCCCATTGCTCTTGGTCCCATAATTTTTGAAGTCTCCAGTCAAAAGTTCTATTGGTTTAAAGTTTCCAGTAGGTTTCGATTTTCAGGGGTTGAAAATCGGCTAAGTCCTTCGGCGGTCGGACCGCCTATGGTCGGCGGTCCGACCAAGCAGCAGTGGCGGTCGACCGACCGAGGGTGGTCTGACCGGTTGTCACTTGAACGTCGGCCTTCGTGGCGGCGTTGTTCGTTGGTTAGGTCAAAGTCATGAGTTTCAGTGCATATGTGTTGCATGATGCATGTTTTGACTAACGTGGGTCAAGTTGTGAAGAACTTGTTCTCGGATTCGATTTGTTTGTCTATTGTTGTGCAGGTTGCTTGGTGGTCAACGACGGTCAACGGCGAGGATGATCGGGACTAGGCTTGGAGAGCTGAGGTCCAGAACGATCAACGATGCCGGGTGAGATCAATGAACTCAAGTGTGGTGCAGAATAGACAAGGATGACCGAACGGACAGTTCGGTGCGACTGGTTTGATCAAGCGGCGCGGGAGTCGGTGCAAGTGCCATGGTGGTTTCGGTGGGAGCCGGATGGGAGAGACTTGCCGACATGGAGAGAGCCGTTGATCAACCTACACGTGGCGGAGCATGCGAAGTGCCAAGACAGATGGACTCGGTCTTCGGAGAAGGACCGAGAAGGGGTATTTTGGTAATCTTACCAAATACCACCTTGGTGACCTTTTGCCAACCCGCGGCGCAAGACGACGCAAAGAGAAGCGGTTTAGATCAAGAGGTGTTGAAGACGGCGCTTTAAAATACGTGCGTGTGTGACCCGTTTGTGTTGGGCCTTAACGGGAGCCCATTTAAGTTAAAGCTTCTAGAAGATCTAAGTCTCCACTATAAATAGAGGAGGGAGGTGGCTACACCCCCTCCAACCCTTTCATTATTGTTGAAACCCTAGTTTGGCTTAGGGAGAGGATTAGTGGAGGTTAGGGTTCTAGAGAGTTTTGATTTGATTTCGTGCTCTTGGATTGAGCTTTGTCCTCCATTGATGGAGTGGCTGTAAACCCAAACCCTATCAAATCAATCCAAAGAAAGTTTCATCAAAGATGTGTCTCTTTGCCTTTCTTCTCTCTATTTGGTGATTTTGAGTCTTTTTTTGATTCGCATATTTTTGATTGATTTTTTTACATGATCTAGCTTGCTGTGACATGTGGAAACACATCTAAGATCATCTTGATCATCAATCACCCACGAGCAAGTTTTTGGATCTAGTTTTCGTTTTGACTCGGTTTTGAACCATCCATCTCTCAAACTGAAAAAGGTCGTAACTTTTCCATGGATCTCCATTATCTTCAATTGGAATAGGTTCCTGACATCCTAGATAAGGTGTGTTCCAAGTTTCATGAAGTTTGGAGTTGTAGATCAAAAGTTAGACCTATTTGCAACTTCATTTTTCGGGCTGATTTCACTGTTCATCAGGCTGGAGGTCAGACCACCCTACACAGATGTCAGACCGCCCATGGACCGGTCAGACCGCCATTAAATAGAGGTCAGACAGCCCTACACTTGGAAATTAAGTTTCGGATGATTTTGGGTGTTTTGCTTCGGGGTTTAGATTGGATTCAATACTAGTCTTCCGTTGTACTGGTATATTGATCTTCATAGCTTCCATAGCTATTGGAGTGAGATTTGGATTGAATCTGATCTTGGTTGAAAAAGTGAGCGTGCTCCTATTCACCCCCCCCCCCTTTAGTCGCCTTTTCGGTCCAACAAAAATCATCAATAAAACTCGTATAATATTGATATCCACCAACAGAAGTTACAGCTGGACCCTATACAAAAGAGAATATGACATTAAGATGAGAACCTAGCACATGTTCTGAACTAGAGAAGGGAAGCTGGTGGCTTTTTCCTTGTTGACATGCATAACATATAGATGCATTGTCTTTATTTGGTGCTACTAGAATACTATTAAATTGAAGGACACGATTTACTATCAAAGGATATGGATGATCGAGACGACAATGCCATAAATATGTTGTGGCTTTGACACTGGTGAAGGCAAACTTGGACGAGGATGATTGCGGTGACGACAGTACGGGATACAGACTCCTTTGACTTCTACCTTGATGAATGGCACTCTTCGTGAGCTGATCCTTGACAAAGAAATGATCAGGATGGAACTCAATGAATACATTGTTATCTTTAGTAAATCGATGAACATAAAGCATGTTTTGTTTGCTTTTTGGAACATGCAAAATGTGGTTCATGTTAAGAGGGCGATCTATGGAAGAAATGTTAGAATGACCCGTGTTTGATATAGAAAACCTAAGCCATTAGCCACCTGGACTTGATCTTTGTTGCAATACTTTCCCTTGACTGAGATCTTGTCAAGGTTGTTCGTGATGTGGTCGGTCACTCCCATGTCAGTGAACTAGGTTGGATCATCAACATAGGACATAATCACCATGTATGTAGATCGATCATCCACCTAGTATGAGTGGTCAAACAGATGGTAGCACTTAAGTGTAACATGTCCAGTTTTACCACAAACTTGGCACACAAGACGCCTTGCACCACCTTGGTTCACACTCTAGAAGGTGTTGTTGTCATTGCGGCCACGACCATGGCCGCGTACACCGCCACAACCCTAATTGTTGTTGTTGTTACTCCGCTGAACGTTGTTCGCAGAAGCATCCCCGATCTGAAGCACGACGTTGATGATCTCCTTCATCTCGTAGCTCAAAATATGAGCATAGAGATATGTAAGGGTCATGGGATATGTTCTGGTGTAGATGGAAGTGACAAGAGCATCAAAATCTTGCCTGAGACTGGCCAGCATGTAGGAAATGATTTCCTCATCTCTCAGCTTTTGACCAATGGATCCCAGGGTGTCGACGAAGCTTTTCATCTTGGCGAAATACTCCATCGTTGTTTGGTTGTTCTTCTTGAACATGATGAGTTGCACACGAAGTTACATAATCCTTGCTCTAGATCTTGACACAAACATTGATTCTATAGCTTGCCAAACCTCACTCGAGGTGGCAAAGAAGAGCACTTGGGAGAGAACCTCCTCAGATAATGAGGACGGGGATGGCCCTCAACACCATTTGGTCTTGTTGCAACTAGAGGGTGTATGTTGGGTTTTTGATCTCCTTCTCTGCTCCTCCATGAATCATGGTTACGGTCTCAGCAGGACGAGTGGTGATGCAATTTATATAGCCAAGCAATTGCAGGCCACAAAGGTATGGTAGGAGTTGCGCCGTCCATAGTAGGTGGTATTGAGTTGCATGCACCAACCAATTCACCCAAAAGATTAAGCTGATGAGGAAATACGGGCAATTCACTTATACTTCAACACCCCCTCTCATGTGTAGGCTCCCTCGAGCCTAAAACATGGAACAAAAGTGGGTTGTAATTAATTATTTTTAATTGCGCCAACCGGATCTTGAACTAAGGGCCTCTTGGCTCTGATATCATATTGAGTCACACGCACCAACCTGTCGTCCATACAAGATCAAACAATGAACTTGTAGGCACCCCCGGCCGAATACGACAATCGTCGTGGGTGCAAGTAGGACCTCCACAAGAATCAAGCACCACAATCCATACTCACGTATTACATATGTGTAGTAGACGTTATAAAATGGCCTCCCCTCTCCCATTTACATGGATCATATTTATAGAGTGGGAGGGGTAAGCATGCAAAGTTACATCGCTGCCCTTGGTACCTAGTTCAACCCGGGGGTACTTTTGTCTATTTCACCAAGTGGGTCCCACCACCTTCAAGTAGGTTCACTGATGTGTCGCTCCTCAGCGAGGTTGGTCCCCGGACCCTATCCGGAGTTGGTCTCCAGTTAGACCCGAGTGTAACACCCATAAATCCTCTGTGTATTTCTGAACTAGTCCCATGATCAGTAGCTAGTTCACACAGTAAATAAATATGGTAACATCCATAATTCACACAACTTTATTAATAAATAACAGAGTTTATTACAAGAAAGACTTACAAACCAACAATAAACAAACACAGCGGAAGACGAAGGAGATTTAGTAGAGTCCAGTTGATCTGCCACAGGCAATCAACTGGGGTAGCGGCCTAGTCATTGAGATCCACATCGGTAATGAAATCCTTTCCTTTGAACAATATTTGCATTAAGCAAGGGTGAGCACAAACAACCGTGACCCACAAGTTACACCCATAACAGAGTTAATGCATGCATGGATATTACCAAAGAAAGCTTTATAGGGTTATTTGTGCAAAAGCAACATTTGATATTTTAAAAACAATAGCTAAGTTCAAAAGCTCAAATTTTATAATATCTAAAATTGAGTTTTAACTGAATTAATAAAGCTAGTGTAGGCACCAACCTAACACTAACTTAAACACGGGCACCAACCCGGGACTTCAACCCATAATTTTTCTCATGAACACCCATCCATGTCATAAATTGTTTTATAAAAATATTTTGAAAACAAAATCAAAGCCTAATCCGCGACAGGCTTTTCTCAGCATGTCCATGACCGTGGACACGGCTATTCGAATAGTTTTACAATCCGCAAAGGTTGTACAACTTTACCCACAAGAGATAATCAACTTTTAATGTCCGCCCACACACTTTCGTAGGTATGCGGCTAAGTGATTATCACAAGGGCTTTATAATACGCCATCCCAAAGTAGGCATGTCCTCTAATATTTCACTTTCTTTAGATTGGGACATACTCCGGAAGCCCCCTCTTGCGCCATGTGGAAATACATAAAAAGTAGGTCATTCTAACACCCACAACCAGATGGCATGATCCCGGTGGAATGTTGCAAATTATTTTGCCAGGTCCTGCCCACACAGGATATGTGGTAGTACGATGGGGTTTTACAATCCGTAACTCGTAGACCGATCCTTAATTGACTGGGTGACTTCCAAAACAATCCCTAGGCCTCAAATATTCACTAAATTAAGCCCGTGCATAAACTTGTACACACCAACTATCCATTTCGCCCAAGTCCAAACCCACCTTCCATATTATTTTTCTTTTCAATTCATTTGTAAATCTGTATGGCACACCAATGCCATAAACACATTTTAAAATCAAATTTGATTTTTGGCTGAAAATCATCAAATCTAATATTTCATCTCTAAGCATAGCTAAGCTTGATTTTATCAAAATGTTCTATTCATACTATTTCAAAAACTAGATTTTCATTTAAGGTGTCATGGTATGTTTGATTCAATGACAAAATTGGTTGTACAAAGAAATTATGAATAACTATAAGTTTAAAACATGAATTTAAATTATATTGAATAGAAATAAGCATAGAATAATAATTTAAAATAGGATTTAAATAATTTAAAATATTAGGATCAAACACGATCAAGGATGTAACTTGCCTTGCTCAATTATTTGTTGTTCTGAAACGACGTCGAAATCTGGCTCTCTCTAGTTGTCGAAATCTATACTCGAAAATAAGCCAAATTCAAAAAAAAACTCCAAATTAAATTATTTTGGTTTAGATAGCTATATCTTGATTTTAGATAAATTTATAAATTTGAATGGCTGAATTTGGAGCACGTATGAAGGAGACCGAGTCCCTGGAAGTTTAAACCCTAAAGAAAAATATTAAAATCAGATTTATGGAATTAGTTGAATTACTTTACTAAAGGAAATTCACTTTATGACGTAGGCTGATGTCAGAGACCATATTACTTTTTGACTGAATTCAATTTTTTATTGAAAAAGTAGATTTGCCACGTGGGCTCCCACGTTGACGCTGATTGTGCAAAGGAAGATGACGTGGCACTGAGGTGGCACGAGTGGCAGTGCTGATGAGGACATCCCTACTATGGATACAGCCGTGCCTACACATACAACTCATCCACTACAAGGACCTCTTACTCGAACTCGTGCTCGTCAACTTAATTATCAGGTGAATTCGTTCCTATGTTTATATATTACCGAGAATAAACCGCTACCTAATGCAAGTGATTTAATTGTGCTTAGGAACATGGGAACGGATCAAGGAGAGGCTTGTGGAGTCATGGACATGCATGGAAGACATAATGAAGGTCACCACGTCACTTTGGGTCCGTGTCAAGCAAGAGTTCGAGTTGGGCTCGTTCTGGACTGCTGCGATAGTACTAAATTCAAACAGTCGTAACTTCTTCATACGGACTTCGTTTGGGGTGATTATAAACTTCATGGAAAGCTTATCAAGTCTACTATCCAACGGATTCAAGATCATCATCAAACTCCATCCGAGCCGGCCACAATCATCAAAAGAATCTACGTCTATTTCTAAGTCCGGGTCAAACGGGTGCTGCGCCACCTCCACTTGGGCCCATGGGCCTTGTAACCCTAGGGGCGTGCGCCCACTTCGCTGACCGCCACCCCCTGGCCGTCTCCCTATAGAGGAGCCGCCATCTCCTTTTTTAGGACTTGGATTTTGTTTGATTAGTTTCTCTATTGTGAAAACTCTCGTTCTTCGCTTGTGTCGACTAGACCAACCGTAAAGGACCTCTGCGGAATCCCACCTTCTGAACTCAATCATATATTTGTAATTCAGATTGCTTTTTACCTCGTTCTTGCTTATTCTTCAATTGCTTGCAGCAATTGATCCTCGTGATCAGGTCAACCGGGTCTTTGGCACGGTTGATAACGACTTGGTGGTTAGTTCAGCGATTGCTTGGTTCGTGCTTGCTGCGTTCGTAGCCTGGATCGTGAGAGTTGACCATCATCCAATCGGAATTTGCCCCTCTCACCGAAAGATCGGGACAACAGAGCATATCAAGTGCCACGCTAGCGCAGGACGGCGGTGCGCTCGGCCCGAGGGTCGCTGGCGCTATAGTGGACGACGAAGTCTGGCGAAGGCACCAATGAGTAGAGGGGAGCGTTGCAAACCTGATACGCTAGATTTTGGCGAAGGGATGCGACGAGGTTGCCGAAAACGAGGGAGAAGGCGGCGGAGCGGTTCGATGATGGGGCGGCGCGATGCTCCGGCAAGTCTCTAGTGACGGAGAGGTGTGCCCGACGTAGAACGTGAGACGGCGATGGAGATGAGGTGGTCGGGGTGGCCGGGGAGTCATCTACAGTGGATCTGCCCCTTTTGCGGTTGTAATTAAATATTGTATCAAAGACCATAGCCTTGCATGGCTACCAGCTATAATAAAGTACAGTTTCTATCTTATTGTTATGTTGCGTTAACTTTGGCAAGTTTTATTATTCGTTGGAGCGGTGTTCTATCTGGCAAACAAATAATAATTTGTATGCCTAAATGTGATTACCCCTGGGGTAATCACACAGGGCTCCACATAAACGTGGGAGACGATAGGCGCGCACACATTAATTGGTATGAGCTTGATGGGCAACACTGAAGAATCTAGACTCGCCATTATGAGTTGGTGGAGTATTTTGGTGATTAATGACAAATCTATATGTGAGACTAACACTCCTATTGTTATACCTATTGTTTAGTCTCAGCTGGATGAAAAGGTAAAAATCATAGAGGTATTCATATTCTTATATCTTGTTGCATCCCTCGGATGCAAAATATAGGTCGAACTCCACTAAAAGTTTAACTTGAACATGTGCATACGTTTTTATGACACGTTCATGTATGTACACACTAAGGGGGAGTTCACTCTATATTTTGTGGCTTCATAAGTATTGATCCATGTTCTTCCATCTACTTATATTAAGGATCTCTACTTTGAAACATATCCCTTTGAGTATATATAACTTGTGTAGTTCATATATACTCATATTGCTCTATATTCAATTATTTGCAATTGAGCTGATTGTCATCAATTACCAAAGAGAGAAATATTGAAGTATCTTGACCCACCATTATGAGTTAATGATATATTTTGGTAATTAATGACAATCACATTGTGGGACTAACATATTTCATGAGTTGGGTAATATAGGTTATGTTCTATGATGATAGAGACTTTGGATGACATCATGAGTTGAATGTCATCAAGTTTCAAGAAGGGGATGCATCATGTGTTGATGCATATCAAGATCTCAAGGAGGAGATGGTCATGAGTTGATTATCAAGTTAAGAGAAGATCCATCATGTGTTGATGGAGGTCAAGTGAAGGATGTATCATGGGTTGATGCACATCAAGTCACGAGCCCAAACTTGAAGTGAAGAAGTATGTCATCAAGCTTCAAGATGATTCTCACGGCAAATGCATAACTAGCTAGGGTTAAGGATATGTTCCTAGTCTTTTATCGGTCTTGATGTTTGGTTGAAAGACCAGATTGCTAGTATAGGTTGTCGTACTATTAATAGGGGTCTTGACTAGTAGCTTGAGTTAGTCATGTGTTGATAGCTCGTTGTGCTTGCTCTAGCTCTAGTTAGTGTGTTGATAGCTCGTTGTGCTTGCTCTAGCTCTAGTTAGTATGTTGCTGATATTTGCGAATGTATTTTGCGAATGAGTTTTGCAAATAGTTGAGGCTGATGCATAATCCTTGTAGCATGTGATTTTAGTTTGCAAATGTGTTTTGCAAATGGTCTAAGTCCATGAACAATATTCATTATGGTGTGATTCTAAAAGTCGGCACATGTGTTTTGCAACTTGTTGAGAATCTCGCTTTCAACCCTTATTTGCATCGTGCATCAATTAGAAAATATATTTTGAAAATTGAATTAAAGCGATGTGAAATCTGTCTTTCAGCTTTATGTTGTGTGGCGGTCTGACCGGTGGGCAATCGGTCTAACCGGTGGGCAATCGGTCTGACCACCATGACTTAGCCGGTCTGATCGGTCCCATGGTCAGCGGTATAACTGCAAATTTAAGTGTGGTAGGACCGATTTCTATTTGGCGGTACACTTTTTTGAAGGAGGTGTTTTCTCTGAATGTTTGTTTGCTCTATTGAGCGGCCTGACCGGTTGGTCCTTTCTGACTGGCCCTTATGAGGATGGTCGACCTGGCTGTGTGTCTAATGGCTAATTTTATAACCGTTGGAGCTAGGACAGTCTGAACGGCCATTGGTTGGCTGTCAGATTGGTTTTCCCTAGTTTTCTGAAGATTATCCTCTAAACGTCTAGTTTTCTTTGTGTGGGTATAAATACCCCTTGTGGCCGATTGTGGAGAGTGTTGCCGGTGCCATTTTCATTCCTTTGAGAAAAGAGCAAGCCATCTCCTCTCTTTTGTGTATGTGCTGCACTTAGTATGCTTAGAGAGCAAAATCCTAGTGTATATATTGCATTAGGTAGTGGATTGTGTATCCATTGAGCTTAGACACTTGATTAGTTCAAGTGAGCATCTTCGACTTGTTACTCTTGGTGTTTGCCAACACCTAGACGGCTTAGATGCGTCGTGGTTCGGTGATCTTCTCGAGAAGCTTGTGAGAAGACCCGACGTTTTGTGAGTGGCTTGGTGCTCGCCATCTCCGGAGTGGAGGAAGAGCAACCGCGAGCGTATTGAGGTATTGGTTCAAGTTGTGAGCAGGTCCAATTCGTTTGGGCTTACCTCGCATGTGTTGGCTTAATTCGTGGAGCCAGTCCAATTCGTTTGGGCTTACCTCGCATGTGTTGGCTTAATTTATGGAGCCAGTCCAATTCGTTTGTGCTTACCTCAACGTGGATTACTACGAACACTACGGTAAAACATTCTTGTGTCATTGTGAAGAATCTAGACCTACCATTATGAGTTAATGGAGTATTTTGGTGATTAATGACAAATCCATTTGTGAAACTAATACTTTGATTGTTATACCTATTGTTTAGTCTAAATTGGATGAAAATATGAAAATCAAAGAAGTATGCATTTGACACAATTTTCTTATATCTTGTTGCAA
The DNA here is from genome assembly GCA_036346395.1 of Hsuehochloa calcarea. NCBI lineage: Eukaryota > Viridiplantae > Streptophyta > Magnoliopsida > Poales > Poaceae > Hsuehochloa > Hsuehochloa calcarea. The sequence continues at coordinate 40,230,203 of CM070597.1, forward strand.
TCTTCGGATGCAAAATATAGGTTGAACTCCACCAAAAGTATAACTTGAATATGTGCATATGTTTTATTACACATTCGTATATGCACACATTTAGTGAGAGTTCACTCTTTGTTTTGTGGTTTCATTGGTATTGATCCATATTTTATTATCTATATATATTTGGGATCTCTACTTTGAAATATACCGTTGAGTATATAAAACTTGTGTAGTTTATATATACTCACATTACTTAATATTTAATTATTTATAATTATGATGGTTGTCATCACTTACCTAAGAGGGAAAGATTGAAGTATCTTGACCCACCATTATGAGTTAATGGTACGTTGTGGTAATTAATGACAATCACATTGTGGAACTAACATTTTCCATGAGTTGGTGAAATAGGTTGAGTCCTATGATGATGATGACTTGGGATGACATCATGAGTGCACAAGGCATACAGACCTAGGGAAGGGGCCCCAATGCCTGCAGCTATACCACCTCCTGCTCCAGTAGCACCCCCTCAGCCTCCATCAGCAGCAGCTCCAGCTGATCAAGCCTCACTCTCACATTTGCTTTCAGTCGTCATGGACATTAGAGAATCTCAGCAAAGATTGGACCAAAATCAACAGGGATTGGAGGAAGCACAGACAGAAACAAACAGTAGGATTGCAGCCTTAACAGATCAAGTTCACTCCCTCCAGCAATCTTCCTCTACTCCAGCTTACTATAAACATCGCCGCCTCAACACTCCTCCTCAAGATCCTTCTGCACAAGACTGATTCTTTTCAGTCTTTGATGCAAAAAGGTGGAGGAGTCAGAAAAGAAGATTGAAAGTCTCAGAGCTTAGAGCTTAGCTTGTATGGGGATCTATCTATCTATTTAATTATGTCTATGTGTGGAATAATATATCTTATGTTTATGTTTGTAAGACCTTATTCAGTTTTTCTCTTAAGACTCTTGTTTTCATTGTGTGGAATAATATTCAATTTGGTTTTAAATTGAGCAAAACTAAATTCATTTGCAATTCTGCATAAAACTCAGTTTTAGCCAAAAAAAATTTAAAACCGCTCATTCACCCCCCTCTAGTCGGCTTCCTCGATCTTCCAAACACTGAGTTGGATTACATATTGAGATGCAGTTGGTCGATGTACGTCAACACGTTGAGATGTGCACAAGGCCAACTTGACGAGGCTTGGCCCTTGAGGCAAGGGGATATCCACTAGGGATTTATTTGCTCGACGCACCGAGATATGGCACGCTAAGCAGGGTGGCAAGCGTCGGGGTGCCATGTGCTTGGCTCACGAAGGCGTGGCCTACGAAGCGAGGAGCACTCAATGGAGAGCTATGTTCGTCAAAGGGATTGCACTCGAGGCCGATCACACCGCACTGAGGCGACGAATTGGTGCTCGCCAAGGTACAACCACCAATCAAAGGGGAATCACTTAATCGATGAGACTCCAATAAAGCTGAGATAGGTTCGGTTGAGAGAGTTTCGGCGGGGCAAAGCCGTTGAGGAGTGTTGTCCCTCACTAGGTGAACTAGACTAGCGACTAGAGGGGTGCGTTGAGGCCCAAGCACTCGAGGCTAGTGGGTTTCCTACGGAGCGAGTAGGTGTGCACTGAAGCATACGTTAATCGACTCACTGAGGAGTTACGTGCCTTCCGAACGTGAGGTAGTCGACTCGTCAAGGTGTGGCGTATGGAGCGAGGAGTGCTTGCCTCGCCCAGGAGTTGACTGTGAGGCAGGGAGTACTCAAACTAACCAAGGCATGGCCTAGGACGGAAGGAGATGATTTGTTTAACGAAAAAATCTTAGTGCTCGAGACGGGGCTCGAGAGTGCTTGGTGGTTGCGGAGAGACCGGAAAGTCATCGTCTCCCATAAAAAAACGTAGGGCTTGAGAATGCTTGTGCATACCTACTCAAACCCAATGGGTGAGTATTTCGGTCATGCATACGGACCAGGAGCGTGTGTCTTTCAATGGCGCACTCGGCCCCAGAGGGTGAGTCTTGCTCGCATACTCAGCCTTGGGGTGAGTATGTTCTCACCCAACCGACGAAAAGCAGTCGGTGCCAAATTTGAACCACGCCGAGGCCAAGCCATCGAGATGTGTTGGGGCTCGCCGAGGCAAATCTGTCGAGCTAGGGGAGCCCCTAGTCGAGGAGACACCATCGAGGTGAAGCGAAGCTCGGTTGACATGAAGCCATCGATGCCAAGTTGAACCACGTCAAGGCCAAGCCATCGAAGCACGTTTGGGCTCACCGAAGTGAATCCGTCGAGCTAGGAGGAACCCCTAGTCAAGGAGAAGCCATCGAGGTGAAACAAAGCTCGGTTGAGGCAAAGCCACCAAGGCCAAGTTGAAACAAACCGAGGCCAAGCCATCGAGGTGTGTTAGGGCTCGCCGATGCGAATCCGTCAAGCTAGGAGGAGCCCCTAGTCGAGGAGACGCCATCAAGGTGAAACAAAGATCGGTCAAGGCAAATACATCGAGGCCGAGTTGAACCACACTGAGGCCAAGCCATAAAGGCATGCTAGGGCTCACCGAGGTGAAACCGTCGAGCTAGGGGAGCCCCAAGTGGAGGGGAGCCATTGAGGCGTAGTGAAGCTCGGCTCAGCCAAGCCGAGGGTGATTAGGGGGCGGTAGAGAAGGAGAAGAAAAGAGCGCAAGGCGAGGAGCTAGAGGGAGCCGAGGCAAGCGTGTGACAGGGAAAGGTGCAGGTGGAGAGGAATGAGGTACGGAGCCAAAGGGCCTCCTAGGGGCGCAGGCGTGGGCGCGACACGTGGTGCATGCAGAGGCGGAGGAGACACATGGCGTGCTCGACCACGGGCGCGATGTGGAGGCACAGGCGGTGGAGATACATCTGCAGGGCTCGCACGGGTAATGGCACGCAGACTTGGTCTGTAGGGCACGCGCTGACCTGGTCAGTGGGGGTGTAGACCTGGTCTGGAAGGCACATGAGAACAGGGCCGGGGCGTGAGCGTGGACCTAGTCGGGAGCTCAAGAGCAAAGGATGAAAAGAGGAAAGTTGGGCGCAGGTGGACCCAATCAGGGGCACGCAGACCAGGTCAAGGGGTGCATGGACCTGGTATGGAGGACAGTCGCGAACCGGGTCAGTGCCGCACAGACCTGGTATGGGGCGCGGGGTGTGTGAAGCCGGAGGGCCCCTAGGGTGACAGAGCGGACCGGGTCGGGGGCTCGGCGCCGGCAGACCTTGGTCGGGGTAGACACAGCCGGAGGCACGGGCTGGGTCGGAGCAGACGCGAGAGGCAGCCTCGTGACGGAAGCAAATTGTTGGACCGAAAAGGCGACTAGAGGGGGGGTTGAATAGGAGCACGCTCACTTTTTCACAAATTATGAATTCAACATAATTTCACTCCAATAGCTATGAGAAAGCTATGAAGATCAATATACCAGTACAACGAAAGACTAGTATTGAATCCAATTTAACCCCCTAAGCAATATGACAAAATCACCAAAGATTGAAACAATTTAATACACTGCTAGCTCTCCCTAAACAAAATTAGGGTTTTCTAATATAAAGAGGGTTAAGAGTTGGTGCAGCCACCACCCTCTCCTATTTATAGTGGAGGCTTAGACCTTCTAGAAGTTTGATCCTATTGGGCTCCCGTTAAGGCCCACTAACAAACGGGTCACACACGCACGCTTCGCAAAGTGCCGTCTTTAACCTTTTGGCCTAAACAGCTTCACCTAGCGCCATCTTGCACCTCTGATTTGCTAATAGGTCACCCTTGTCCATCTTGCGTCACGCTTGAGTCATTGACCTCACCCGGCATCGTCGATCGTTCTGGACCTCAGCTCTCCAAGCCTAGTCCCGATCATCCTCGCCGTTGACCGTCGTTGACCACCAAACAACCTGCACAACCATAGACAAGAAAACCGATTTTGGGAACAAGTTCTTCACAACTTGACCCATGTTAGTCAAAACATGCATCATGCAATACATATGCCCTGAAACTCATGACTTTGACCTAACCAACGAACAACGTTGCCACGAAGGCCGACGTTCAAGTGACAACCGGTTCGACCGCCCCTCAGGGCCGGTCAGACCTCCAGCCTTGCCGATCGGACCGCCAGCTATAGGCCGGTCCGACCGCCCAAAAGGACCTAGCCAAATTTCAAGCCCTGAAATTCCGAAACCTTCTGGAAATTTAAAACAAATAGAACTTTTGACTTGAGACTTCAAAAATTATAGGACCTAGTGCAATAGAATCCCCTCTCTTGCCTACACCCTCTATTTTTTTGCTTAGCTCAATTTGACACAATTTGGTCACGTCCAGTCCAACCGCCGCTCATGGCTGGTCCGACCGATTTGGGACCGGTCGGACCGCCATGCTATGGCCGGTCAGACCGCCCCTATCCTGACAGATCTGAACTTTGTCGAAAACCCGTGAAACGACAAACCATAAACTCCATTGCCAATTGTCACATCATTCTAAGATATGGAGCATATCCCCATGATATCCACACAAACCTACAGCAGAGCGAGTACCAGAGGGGCAAAGCCGGCGCGGTAGAGGCAAGGCCCACAGGGCGAAGCTGGAGTGAGGAGGTGACCAACCCGGTCAACTGAGCCCGTGAAGGAGCCAGCGCAAGGAGACAAGGCCCGTGGGGCGAAGCTGGAGTGAGGAGGTGGTCGACCCGGTCGGGCGAGCCCGCGGCAAAGCCAGCGCAAGGAAGCCAACAAGTGGTAGGGGCGAGCCTGTGGAGCTAGGCCAGTGCTAGGAGGTGGAGGCGGTCGCAAGCGGAGAGGAGCCAAAGACCGAAATGTGGAATCGAAGAGAGTGAACCGAAGGAACCTACTGCTGGTATTTGTAGTTCCCGATCGGTCCATGGGGGATTCAGTCCGCCTTTTCCACGCTAGCCCATGAAGGACTTGGTTCGCCGATGGAGGTTGGACCACCAAAAGCAACAAAGGAAGGCTAAAGCTGCGTGTGTTCCCTCTCAGGCCTGGTCTTAGCGGTGCGTACCTCACTGGGGTGCGAGCGAGCGGAGCTAGAGCGTTGTGGACCAGGTCCGGGGGTTCAAGCAACTGAGCTAGGAGAATAGAAAGTGGGGAGGTGAGAGGATTTTTTGTTGGACGACCTAAGGAAAGGAGATGTTTATACCCCCCCCCCACGCTGAGAACCAACGGGGTGAGTGATAAGTGGGATACCAACCCTGACCTGGTCCGAGGTAGGTAGCGGTGAGCCCAAACCCGATCCGTGGTGAGACGAGGCGGAGGTGTGTCGTGAAGTTGTAGCTTCTCGTTAGGTCCCCACGGACGACGCCAACTGTCGTCGATACAAGATCGGACAGTGAACTTGTAGACACCCCCGGTTGAATACGATGATCGTCGTGGGTGCAAGGGGGACCTCCACAAAAATCAAACACCGCAATCCATACTCATGAATTGCGTATGTGTAGTAGACGCAACACTCCTCTCTCCCATTTACATGGAGCCTATTTAGAGTAGGAGGGGTAAGCATGCAAAGTTACATCATTGCCCTTGGTACCTAGTTCATCCCGAGGGTACCTTCATCAATTTCGCCAAGCGGGTCCCACCACCTTCAAGTAGGTCCGTCGATGTGTCGTACCACGGCGAGGTTGGTCCCCGAACCCCGTGCGGGGTTGGTCTCCGGATCTCACTCTGAGTGGGTTCGCTGATGTGTCGTACCTCGGCGAGGTTGGCCCCCGAACCCCATACGGGGTTGGTCCCCATACTTTGTCTGGAGTGGGTTCGCCGATGTGTCGTACCTCAACGAGGTTGTTCCTGGGACCTCATCTGGGGTTGATCCGTTCAGGGTAGCATGGGGACCCTCCTCCAACACAACTAATTCACCCAAAATCTTAATCATATGAAGAAAGATGAATAATTCACTTATACTTCAACAAGTAGTTGGTGCGGGTCAGCTTGACATTGATCAAGTGCCCGAACGACGGAGTTGGGAGAAGTCAGCAGGACGAGGTGGCGCCAACTGAGGTGACAGAGCCGATACTATTCTTCAATATGCTTGTTGTGGTGCAATGGTTCTGATACCATAATTAATTTGTAGATTGGAAAGATTGAGAGAGAGAGAATAGAAGGCAATCTCGTGCGCTCAACCGAGGCACCAAAATTTGTATTTATATTGCCGGACTGTGAACAGTCTTGGAATAAGATTACAACAAGCAGGAGTAACTTATACAGAATCTAAACAACTTATGTATCATCAGTTGATGTATTTTTTACAGATCGAGCAGCAGCACAACGCGAGCAGCCAATTCGGGTAGGCGATTTTTTTGGTGCATATAGCAACTTTTGAAGTTGTATTTGTAGTATTGATCACAGCGGCACTGTATTTACAAATTTAGCATCGTTGCCGCACGACCGCCGTACGGAGAGCGCTGCCCGCCCACCACCTCATCCCGTTGCCGCATGGCCGCCGCCGGCAATGCCGTCACGTGCCCCTCCCCGCCCGCCTGGCCACGACGTCACCCCCGTTGCCGCACGACGGCCGTGCGGAAATGGTTGCCGCACGGTGGTCGTGTGGCAACGCCCCACACGCCGCCACGTGTCGTCGGTTAGGGTTTCGTTATGGTTTAGTCAGGTTTTTGAACTTAGGGTTTTTCTGCTATTTGTACAAATTTTTAAATATAGCAAACAAGTTTCAAAAATCATAAAAATTTATGTGGAGCCTCCCGACATAGTATACTTACTTGTGTAAATTTTTTATAATTTTATTCCTTCAAAAATTTCTCGTAATTTCATAAAAGTGTATTGTATGTATGAATTTACAAATGTAAAAATTGAGCTCCAAAAATTATGAATTATGTTTTGAAAACTTCTTACGCAGTGGACTTGAATGTGTATTGTTTGGACAACTTTATTTGTGTTCTGTTTTGAAAACTCCTTATGCAGCAAGGGTGGTGACGTGGCGGGCGGGCGGCAACAGGATGAGGTGGCCGGCAGGCAGCGTTTTTCGCTCAACGGTTGTGCGACAACGATACTAAATTTATAAATACGGTGTCGATATAGTCCATTCTGCAAGTACCACTTTAAAATTTTCGGTATGCGCCAAAAAAAAATCCGGGTAGGCGAGTGGCTTCCACCTCACGTGACCATTAATGGAGGCAGCAAACATTCAACGCCTTCGAAGCGATAAACAAAGCCCGGAAAACCGTGGCGGCCCAGGCACTGGTCGGCGCTTGCATGCGCCGTGCCCTCGTCCTCGCCCAGGCGCGCGGGCCATGGCGAGACGGGTGGTGGAATCTCTTGAGCTGCGTGACCAGAAAGCTTTCCAAGCTTCGCATGGGTTAATTAATAGCGAGAGAGAAGGGCCGCACTTCTATGACATTTATTTCGCCTCACACTAAACTAAACGAAGTTGGTCTGGCTGAGAGAAGCAGCTGGCCTGGATTGCAGATTTATGTATGACTCGACTACTGGAGTAAAACATACTGCTACTAGTACTAGCAGTATGTTCTTCCTTCGTAATCGTACACAAGCCACCAAATACTGAAATACTACACGCACCTCACACTTGAGTTAACCTGAGGCGACCCAACCTCTACCGGTCTGATCCTGCCGGGCGAAACAAAGCTGTTTGTTACTCTTATCTCGTGAGACCGCGGTCACATCTCGGCATCCTCACTAACCATCTAGTAACACATCGCTATGGTTTCACTGTTCAGACATCACGTCAGAACACTACTCGCAACCATCTTGTCAAGATTTACACTCCAGGCAATGAATACATCTGTACGTGCATGGGTACAAAAGTGTATGCACTCCTATGCACGCACGCACGCACGCCCGCCAGTTCTCAGTTTATATATATATATATACCTTGGATTAAACTAAGCTCGCAGAGAGATCGATGACTCGGATGCACTTGATCCGTTCCATCGGTGAAAGATAGGGGCGCAATGCACCGCGCTGTGGTTAGTGCAGATTATAATACGGAGGTGGAGAACATGGGGGAACCTTTTCCGGCGTCTTGTGCGTTAAGTTGCACGACCGCGCGCACACGCTCTCTCGCTAGGCCGCATGCACGAGTACGGAGTACTTGTACGCTTCCAGAAGGGAAATGCCAGGCTTGCCTGTGGGGAGGGATGGTTCCGTTTGAACAACGGAATTGATGCACTCGAACACAAGAATCGAGTGACTACTATACTATACTACAGGTACGAGCAAATCCCAAGATGAATGGAGTAGTGAGTGATCTAAGTCCGAAAATAGCGACCGAAATTTCTGAAATCGGTCAGCAAATCCAAAGTTTAATTAGAGACAAATTACTGCATCTGCATTTTGTATGTGCGCTGGGTAGTAATGGTACTGAATTTCCTAGCCGTGCAGTGTGCTAGCATTGGAGTTTGGAACTGTATGCGTTTTTTTAATTTGCAAGTAGCCTTGGGTGTTTGACCCATCTCTAATTAAAGAATTCCTTGGTCGCAAGTCGCAACGTTGTGGCTAGAGCTGTTGTAGCGCCATATATAGGCCTCGTTTTGGACTCTTCTGGATGGTGTGGTACACTGGAACGAGTTTTGCGGGCATACTGACAAGGTCTCTTCCGGCTTCCCTCATCTCCACGGAAGATCGTAAGAGGCCCTCTCCAGTGTCAGTGTGTCACTGACATCCATATATACACACTAGGAATAGGAATAGTACATCAAGGTAAATCAACAACTAAACATGTCGTATAAACTCGTATGACCTGCACAGTGGTAAAACTCTGGCACCAAAATGAGGAGGCAGACAAACTATAGACGGCCATTGACGCACTCTCTGTCGCTAGAGAAGTCAACTGTAAGTGGCAATTACAGATGCTTACATTGACCATGGATCTGTTTGTTTTTATGAAGCGAAAATAGCATACAATCTCTTTTGGAATAGAAGTCTTCTAGTCGATCTTAACGTTACATTCAGTGCACAGAATGGACATATATGATATATTTATTGTTCGTGAAGGAAAAGAAATGAGAGAGAAAACAAATGTAAGTGAATGTTTTCACTTGAAGCATCAAGCATGCCATGCTAAAAACAAGAGGAGCGTATTATGCCTACCTACAGCACAAGCAGTACAGCTAATGCATGCGCAACCCAGTACCCTTCTCATTCAACTTCCTTTCTCCTCGGAGCCCAGATTAACCAAAGATATCAGCACGTCAAAAAAATGCGGAGGAGAAAAGAAGTAGAATCAGAAGCTTACGGCAGTCGCTCGCGCCATTGTCGATCTCTATCGCAAGCTGATCTGCCACGCTGCCTCGACTGCATGCTCTCTCTCCCTCACACACAGCCCTGCATGCATGCTCTCCCCCTCACACTCATCAAGATCGAGCAGCCTCGGATGCGGTTCTACCCATACATGTCACGTCCTGAACTCCTCATCTTGCATGCAGCTTCATCTGTTGTGTAAAGGGTTTGAACCTGTAGGCACTCTCCTTTTGCTGTCCCCCGCCAGCTCCGCGCCGGCTTCTGAAGGCGAGGGGGCCATCGGCAGCGGTGCCATGGCCATGAACGCCGACGTGCGAGCAGCGTCGACGGCCAGGAGTACGGTGGAGCCGAGGAACGAGGAGTGGACGAGGACGGTGATGAGGAGCCACGACCCGAGCAGCCCGCCGGCCGCCGGCCTCTCTCCCCGCCGAGAGCAACTGACCATAGCTACACCTCTCGGTCAATGGCCGTGCACTACACCGCTAGTGCAGGCTCGCACCCTCGATGTCGCTGGCCGTAGCAGAAGCGGCGGGAGGATGGAGGCGGGGGAGGCTAGCTGGCTGTGGCGAGGAGTACGACTGCACATCAACGGAAAGGAGGGACTGGGCGAGTGTCGGGAGGAGGAGGCCAGCCAGGAGGAGGCGTCTGTGGTTGGTCTTGAGTTATTGTTCAGTGTGTGGGTGGTGGTGCATGTACTCGGCGAGTATAAAAGTTGTGAAGCGACCGGGGATCTAACACTACGTGGACAAACCAGATCGTCTCACCAACAGTACGGCTGTATTACCGGTGGACCCGCAGGACGAGATGGCACTAGCACTACTCGCTCGGATGCATACATACGATCGAGTAGACCCTGTGCATCCGGCATGCATGGAGCCATGGAGGCATGGAGCAAGTTCGGTTATGCTGTCAGCGGAGCTGGTGTAATGTCTTCCAGTCTGATCTTGTCACTACTACAAAATAGGTTATAGAAGATACCTTTTTGAAATCATCTGTGATAAAATAATCACGAACGATTCCAAGATGAACCGTCTGTGATATGTAGCTATCACAGACGGTTCTAGCCGCGAATCGTTTGTGATGATACAGACGATTCTTCTTAAGTATCATGAACCATCTGTGATAAGTATCTCATCACAGACGGTTTATATTAAGAACCGTCTGTGATTTTAGATTTTACGGTTTTAACCACGAACCGTCTGTGATAGCTACATATCACAGACGGTTTGTAAAAAGAACCGTCTGTGATGACATCTCCTTCGACCAGGTAATCGAAACTCCTTCCGACCAAGTAGTCGAAACCTTCCTTCGATCAGGTAATCGAAATCTTCCTTCGACCAAGTAGTCGAAACTTTCCTTCGACCAAGTAGTCAAAATCTCCTTCCGACCAGGTAATCGAAACCTTCCTTCGACCAGGTAGTCGAAACCTTTCTTCGACCAAGTAGTCAGAATCTCCTTCCGACCGGGTAGTCGAAATCTCATTTCGACTAGTATTTTCGTCATTCTATCACAGACGGTTCATGATACGAACCCATCTGTGATATATCATCACATACGGTTTTTGTATAAAATCGTATGTGATACTTTTGTTTTGTTGGGCGGAAAAAAAATTTTTTGACTTAATGGGCAGGCTGCCGAAAATTTCTTTATATTAACAGAGTCCCCCATCTTCTCCTTTACCATCTCCATCTCTTCCTCTGCCATTTCTCCTCTGTCATCTCCGTCTCGCCCTGACCTTGTGCTACGACCTCCTCCGAGCTCGTCGCCCGCGGCCTCCACCACCTCGCCCCAGCCTCACCATCGCCGGCCTCCTCCGACTTCGTCGCCCCCGGTCTCCTCCACTTCGTCTCCCCGACCTCCCCTGAGCTCGTCGCCCGCGGCCTCCTCCACCTCGCCCCGGTCTCGTCGTCGCCGGCCCCCCATGACCTTGTCGCCCCAGCCTCCCACGACCCCACTCTATCTAATCCCCCCTTTTCTCTGTGATGTGGATTACTACTGTGATGTGTGTTAGTGCTATGTGAATGAATTGAGTTGATGGTACTATGTTGTGGGTGATACTGTGTTGCTTTTAGTGCTTTGTGAATGGATTGAGTTGATGCTACTGTGATGTGGGCGATGCTGCGGCTATTGTGGGAAAGCTAACGAAAAGTTCAATCCGAAAATCCATATCAAATTCATTTGCGAGGCTCGGGAGGCTCCAGAAAAGTGAAAACCCGTTGTTTTTTTTTCAATAGAAAAGGCTGTCACAGACGGTTCTAAACAAGAACCGTTTGTGATAATTAATATCATAGACGGTTCTTTTTCAAAACCGTCTATGAAAATAGACTATCACAGACGGTTCGTGAATAGAACCATCTGTGATAGCCTTTTTCACAGACGATTTTAAAATTGTATGTGATGACCTCATGTCATCACAGACATATAAATTCAGACGGTTCAAAAACCGTATGTGATGATAGTTTAGAACTGTCTGTGATGAGATTTTGTGTAGTAGTACGTATATTTTACATATCTAGCTATGTAGAGGCTGGGGAGAACCTAGCTAGCATAGCTAATAACGTGTGATATGGGATATTTGAGCTACCATATAACTTACAAACTGGAACGTACGTGCATCCTTCTGCTCTATGGAGACGCTTTAATGGCTGCTCTGGTAGTAAAGCATGAGTTAAGCAGCTTGTTCATGTATGCCTGGTGCTAGCTAGTTCCGGGGGCCGGCCAGGCTTGCAGGTCCACTAATCATGTACTGGTACTGCGCAGTGGGTACTACAGTGGTATACGTAGCTTCTCAGGATGGTCGGTGTAACAGCAAGTACGAATGCACAGATAGGCGACATCGCAAGATGTCCGTAAGTAGTCCTTGCGAATAAAATAACCTAATAGATTAACTTTACTAGTAGCTAGCTTCTTGCTTCTTTGTGATGGCCAAGACTAAGACTTGCACCAAAAATGGTGGTGAATTTGAGCGGAGAAGTTTCTGCTGCCGGCGCGTCGGACGGGGAGGTCACGTGACACCAGCGGGGCAGGCCGGCGGCATGGTTTGGCAGAATCTTCTAGGCCGGTGTTTAACTACTCCCCGCTTAGCTTGTTGCTTCGGTCAAACGTGGCAGGACGTCTACGTATACACCGCGATGTACAAGCTTTCTAGTTGTTCTTTTGCCGGGCTCGAAGAACTTTCGTGGTGGACGGCTAAACGCCCAATCCCTATGCATTAGTTTAGGCGGAGCCGCTAGCCCAATGAATTTCCGGCCCAGTTTGGTTTGCTTCTCCTACTACTAAGTGGACTAGTAGTACTAACAGTTCAACCGATTGGTAAGGCATCTGACTGAAATGTGAGAAAATGCGAAGTGGATTCAGCCTACGTCGTGGAAACCAGTTCATGGATTCAGCGTATGCGGCTTAGCATTAGCCGCGTCCGCTTTGGCATAAAGATTTGGCGAGAAAGACCGGCAAGGACGCGCCCGGGCAGCGTCGTATCGTGAAAACCGTCCTTCCTCCCCTGCCACCGAAAGCTGTCCAATTGCAAAAATAGATTATTAATATATTCGGCCTGCTTTGAGCATTCCTCATTCCTACATGTGCCAGCCTGAACGGACCAATGCGTTCGGCCCAACAGCGGCTAGCTTTGTGTGCGCGTGCGCATACGTGCTCCCGTGCTCGTTGGCACCCGATGGAGGTGAGGCAGCCGGGCCAACATCGTGTATCGATCTTGCACAAGTAGTTGATCGTTAATGCATTTTGGTCGTCGATTATCTCCTCCGATACCTCCTCGTATTCTTAACGTATATCGCAGATCGTTTTCTATCAGTGTAGTAGCAACCATAGCAGCGTTTCTATCTATGATATTCACACGTCCATATATGCTAGCATCGATGCACATAGTAGGGCATTCGAGGGATGATCGCTAGGGTTCGATAGGTGATACGATGTACTCTTAAAAGCTCCACGCCTCCTGTTATGAAGAGCCCCCTAGAGTCCTACTCTCGGATCCATTAAGATTCGAAGCCCATATACAGATCTTTTCCGAACTGATTAGCTCCGGTCCACCCTTGCCGCCCTGGGCACATGAGGATACGTCGTGACAAAATAATGATTAAGGTGAAAACACTGGCTATCTAAGGATCTTTGTCAGTATGGTAAAAAATGTTTTGGAACAAATGTCGGTAAAAATTAATCTAGCTGGAATATCACCTTTTTTTTTTACTGAGAAACCTAGATTAATTTTGCAAGTTGCGGCTTCAACTAGTTTTTCTTTACCAGGAGGGTGTTGTTACTTGCAGGGCGCGAAGGCAGTAGGAGGTCAGTCAGGTCCGGACTCCGGAGCACTCACAACGCGGTGGAGCGACGAGGCACAGCTGCGGACGTTTGTGGAGCTCTACGCCTCGCTCGGGTGGCGATGCCTCGTCTGCCACGCTAACCTCGTCGCGTTGTGAGTGCGGCTCCCTCCTGCCCACTCGCTCCCACATGCTGCTCCTGCGCCAGGTTTGAATAGACAAGGGAGAATATGGAGGAGTTGGTGCGGTTGCTCCACGTGTTGCCGCGGGGATGCCTGGAGCGGACGATGTGGTGCAATCTCGTGAGCCCTCAGGCTGACCGCGCACACGAGAAAGTGTACACTTATCTCATGTTAGCTGCCATCCGAGTAACCACCTATATTTTTCTTCTAGCTTCGCCGCCTGTTACTTGCTTATATGATGTTCTGATCCTGCGTGATCAACCAATGCTCAGTCTAAATAGTTGGGCACCGTCTATCTATCTATTTACTAATTGAATGCTCTCTTAGACGCCTTTATATTAATCCTAGGATGTAAAAAAAAAAGTAGAAATTCACATATTAATCAGAGAAAAATAAAAAAGCTAGAAATTCTCACATTAATCAGAGAAAATAGAAAAATCCTAACCATCCTATTTATAAAAAGGTATAAATTCCCATATTAATCGAAGAAAAATAAAAATGCTAGAAATAAATTTAAAAATCATAGAATTTTGAGAGATAATTTCAAACTAAAAAACTATGTCAAATTCATATTAGTTAGAAGCTAAAATTTACAAAAATTCTTAGCCCTAAAAATAATATTTAAAAAGTGTCATGTCCGTACGGATGTACGGGTTGATGACTAGTTTGATTAAATTTGTCAACATGGATATTTTCTAGGATTGGATCAGATATAGTGTTAATTTATGGTTCTATCTACACATAATGTGATAGTTTTCTCCGTAAAAAACGGTCATATTTTGAAAGTTCATTTATAACTCTATTATACATAAATTATAGTAAATTATTTATGTAATTTTGGTTCTTTGTCACTGTAATTATACTTGAAAGTCTTAATAACTCATATTTCGATCACATGATTCAAAATATCACATGTACTATGAGAGGTTGAGCCAAAACAAAGAGAAAAAAATTATACACCAACGAAATACGACAATATAGTGAACCCATTATATATGTTCTTCACATGTACTTTGAGAGCTTGAGTAAAAACAAAGATAAAAAATAAAATTATATACCAATAAAAACGATAATGAGGTGAACCCGTTGTGTTCCGAATAAAAATCATAATAAATTCATACCCAATTCATCATATAGGAAAAAGTGCAAATCTCAAATCATATCGGAAGAATGAAAATTCAACTATTTTTTTCTTGCAGCACATCAACAACACGAATCATATACCGCTTTGTGGACAAAGAGGAAAAGAAACTTTAATCGATCTCTTTTGTTCAACGAAAAATTAAAGGGATGCATGCATGGTAAAGAGAGTTGAAGGGCTCAAGGAAAGAGTCATTGCCGTTCTTCAGCTAGCTGTTCCATCCAGCGATATGCATTCTTTTTAGGATTGAAAAGCGAATATATAAAGCTTTTTGTCTAAAGATTGTACCACAGTGTAACTTATAAGAAAGCGTCAAACAGTAGCTATTAACACGAATTTTATAGCACACTTAACAAACAGAAAAATGACAGTTTTAGTTTCAAAAAAAAAACTATCAGAAGTCACGTAGCAATTCCCTTAATTTGTTGCGCCCCTGCAAAATAAACTTTGGCCCTCAGTCTGAAACTTCAATTTGGTTTCTCACTCTTTCCGTTTCCGCAAAGGAGAGCAGAGAGGAGGCAAAAGGAACTCTACAGTGGTCCGCCCGGCCGGGTGGATCTTTTTCGTGAGGAGAGACGCGCGAAACATAAATACACACAACAGTACAGTGCCAGTACGTACTAGCGAAGAGAGAACACAGAAGCGAGAGCCGAGACGGGCTCAAACAAGGAAAGAAGTGAATGCAGCGGAGCCATGCCATGATGAGCTCTCGTCGGTCGCTTTGCCTGGATCGATCCGTTTCTCCCACTTCGACCCTCTGAAACTGGAGCGCGCGCGTACTCGATCACGTTGCATGACGCACATGGCCCAAGGCCGTGAACTCATGCAGGAGCCACTGTGCCGACGTACGCGCGCGGCGTGGACGAGAAGGGGAGGAGAGGGGAGGAATGCGGTATCAGGGGTTAGGAAGCTGCTCCACTCGTCCCCTTGCCTCGTTCCGCGCTAAAAATTAACCCTTCCTCCCAGCCCAGCGCGCGGCATGATCGTGTCGTCGGCGCATCATGGCGCCGGCCGGGCCGGGGATCTCATTCCGTTTCGTTTGCCCCGGCCGCGACCACCTACCTAGCTAGCCCTTTAATCATGGGCTAAGATTTGAACTCGATAACCGTAGCGTAGATGAGTGGTGGCATTATTAGTACTCGTTATCAACCCATGTATCTCTACGGGTTACAACAATATTATGTTATTGATAATATAAGAAAAATTACATTGGCAAACTTTGGCTCTCATTTCTTTTACTTTTTCTAATTGTTATATATTTCTAATTTATTGCATCATGGCCCCAATATAGAACCAATATTGTTATTTACGTGCATCCTAAGTACAAATACTATTAGTGTATGGATCTACATATATATGGAGTACACAAATTGTGATATTATAACATATATAAATTCGAAATTAAAATTTTATTATCTAGGCATATGTAATTCCATTGAATATGTGAAACTAATACTTATATATTGAAAAATATATTTATGAATTCATAATTAAAAAAATCATGTTATACGAATATATACAAATTAAAAATTTGAATTCCGAAACAATTGTTATACCCAAGTATATCAATTTGTAATTAGAAATTGTAAAAATTGTTGCAAGAAAACAATAATATAATAGATTAAGAAAATTTAGAATTCTGACCACGGTACTATCACCTTCTTTGAGTTGATCATGGTATGGTGGGCTTCAGATACGATACTACATGCAATCTATAATTTAAATAATTAAAATCCTATAGTTATGAATTTTGAAAATTAGATTTAATTTTGTAATTATGCAATTATAGATATTTGGATATAAAATTTTAGATCCAAGATTTGAATATCAGTGTATCTATGCACAGCTTCACAAATTTTCTATGTGGATGCTAATAGTTTCGGGATTCTTTGTTGTTTACAAAGTCCTAATTGTAATTTGTATCTAGTATGCTGTCCATAGAGTCATATTTCGGTTTTTAGTACCGGACCAATATGCTCCATGTATGCGACCCGGAGTTCTATTTCTATGAAAACATGTTGTTTCCAATCAAAATAATTATATATTATGAAAGTATATTTGATGGTGGATCTGGTGATACCAATTACATGTTGTCAATCGTGTTAATTGTTTTTATATTGATGGTCAAATCTAAAAATGTTTGACTGACACAATTTCTAAAACGACTTATATTTGGAATCGAAGCCAATACTAAATAGACATAATTATGAAGATAAATTAATAGACGAAAACTTTTCCTTATAGAGATTGGACTCTTCCCTGACGCGGTTGGTGTACTCCTGGTTTTTGGTTACTGCTATCCAATTGGAAAAATTTCTAGCCTTTTTCTTTTTCTCCGATTAATGTGAGAATTTATAGCCTTTTTACCTTTTAGGATTAATATGGGGTTTTCTAGGAGAGCCTCTAATTAGTATAGATATAGATAGATAGATTTTAGATGTGTTTAGAAGGATCCAAGCTGTCACAAAGTTCTATTTCTAGTACAAACTCTTATGGATGGTTAGGATTTTTTTTTTTTCTCTGATTAACATGGAAATTTTTAGTATTTTTTCTTTAATTAATATGAGAATTTCTAGCTTTTTATATATATATATACTACTGATGTTAGGCTGCTGTTTGCGTGGATTCTCCCTGTTTGCTCAATAATCCCGCGCCCACGCAGCCTCAGCTGGTCTAGGAGTAACAAATTGATTAGTGTATACTACTACTCTGCTTACTGCACCACTACAGGCGAGGAGTGTATTCCAAGACATAATGATTGTGTCGCTCGGGGAGGCAGGAGGGGGAGGCGTGGATTGGTAAAGTGAACGGGTGCTGCAGAACATGGGCCTTGACCGAGGCATTCAGGCATCCATCCACATGTACACACACACAAACTCTGTCGTCCCTCTCTCCTTCCATGCAATCTTTTGCCTTTCCCCCCCTCAGCCTCTCTATCTCTTTCCCTGCTCTTTTGCCCTCTTCCAGGCCTGATCGATCAGCTCCATTTCCACACCCCTTTCTCCTCCTGTCTCCATTACTCCAGCCTAGTAATTATATTACCCTACCAGCCTCTGCCCCCACAAGGCCATCGAAAGGCGTGGCAGCCAAGTAATAGTACCAGGTCAGGGCCGGTCAGGTCTAGAGCCCGGCCGGCCGGGGCGAAGCTAGCGAGAAAAGGCGAGGCCTTTTGGTGTGTGTAATCAGGGGAGGTCGCCATAATTCTTGCGAGCGAGGGCGAGATCATAAGGGAAAGACAAAAAAGCCGAAAGGCTTATCATGGTGCCACATGCCACCCTATACAAAAGGTAGCCCTAGAGAGACCAGTAGAAGCATCCATCCATCTCACTCCCACGCAAACGTATACCACCTGCTTAGCTGCCTAGGATCATTAGATCCGGTTCGGTTTGTGCTAGCTCCTCCTCCGCGTCGATGGGTGGACATGGAGATCGCCACCACCACCACCACCATCAAGAAGTCGGGGTGCTCGTCGACGAAGAGGAGGAGGAGCTCGAGCAGCACGCGAGGGCTTGCGATGGCGCGACGAGTGGAGTGGTGGAGCAAGAAGTAGGAGGCGGTTGTGGTAGTCAAGAAGCTGCGGGCATGGTGTTCGAGGCGAGCAGTAGCGTCGGGAGCGTGAGTGCGACCATGGCGCCGCCCCCGATCCTGTGCTGGCCTCCGTCGGCGCCGCCGCCGCCGCTGCAGTCACTCCACGGTGAGATCCACCACCACAACATAAGCGGCGGCCAGGGCCCGTTCTTCCCGCTGCTGCCTCCGCTACCCCCGCAGCCGCCACCGCCGCCCCCGTTCTTCGCCGACTTCTACGCGCGGCGCGCGCTCCAGTTTGCGTACGACCACTCGGGCGGCGCGTCCTCCTCGTCCGACCCGCTCGGCCTCGGCGGGCTCTACATGGGGCACCATGGCTCCCCCGTCGCCGGCATGATGATGCCGCCGCCCTTTGCGCCGTCGCCGTTCGGCGACCTCGGCCGGATGACTGCGCAGGAAATCATGGACGCCAAGGCGCTGGCCGCGTCCAAGAGCCACAGCGAGGCCGAGCGCCGCCGCCGCGAGCGCATCAACGCGCACCTCGCGCGCCTCCGCAGCCTCCTCCCTAACACAACCAAGGTAATACCGTCATAAATTCATCCATGCAATGCACATCTCCATAGAGCATACACATGCTCGTATGCATTCGCGCGCGCCGAACCCCATTGTTGGCTCTCCGTCCGATAGTGCGTATATAGGGTTGAGCTAGGAGACAGGGAGAGGGGGGAGCCGCCTAGTTGACACGAAAAAGAGAGACCAGGAAGGAAACAAAAAGCTTGCGACGCGGGAGTTACTGCTGGCCTCTCCGAGGAGAGACAAACACGCGAGCTGGTGTCAGGTACTCAGAGAGCAGCAGCGGCAAAGATAAAAGAAAGCTGGCCATCTCGAGAGATCCTGCTGGTTACCGCCCTACTCCCAAGGATCCAAGCCCCAGATCCCCTGCAAGCCTATTCAAAACCGCCCACGTTATCCTATGCCACTGAGCTTAATTCCCTAGTGCTAAGCAGTTAGATTATCGTTCTCGAGGGAAACTATATATGGACCAGGCCGGTTTGCATAGATTCATTGTATTACTCACTATAGAATTTTGTGTTAGCTTTGCATCTTCCAAATCTTTCCACACGAAGAACTATCAGCAATGCAATGTCACTCTTGCCTTTTTTACTACCATACTTGTTCTATAGGTTGAAAGGTTATTGATCTCTAGATGCAAGATATATAAGACGACTTATAAACACATACCAACACGCATCCTCTGGCTGCTAGATAAACCCCACGAGCTAGCTAGGGAGGATTTGACCGCATGTTGGCGTGATAACAGAAGAAGTATAAAGAATGCAGAGTGGTGATGGTTAGATGCCCCCACTAAGCACCAAAAGGAAGAACACAGATCGCTTGTGGAAGCGTGCGTGCGAGCACCAACAACAGCAGCAAGCCATGCACTAGCATTTTGTATTGATTACGCGCTGTTTGTGCTCCTAGTAGGAGGAGAGTGAGTCCCACGCTCGGAAGCATGCATGCCACGGCACGCACGGCCCCCTTTTGCCCTGCATGCGTACACCCCATCATCTCCTTCTCATCATTCCTCCCATTCTCCCGTCCCATTAGCAACTAATTTAACCATTTTCCTTGTGATTTACTCCATGTGTTGATTGGTTTTTTTGCTGCCGTACGTGCAGACGGACAAGGCCTCGCTGCTCGCTGAGGTGATCCAGCACGTCAAGGAGCTGAAGCGGCAGACGACGGAGATCACGGAGGAGGCGTGCCTGCTCCCCACCGAGTCCGACGAGCTCACCGTCGACGCGTCCAGCGACGAGGACGGCCGCCTCGTCGTGCGAGCGTCCCTCTGCTGCGACGACCGCACCGACCTCCTGCCGGACCTCATCCGCGCGCTCAAGGCGCTCCACCTGCGCGCTCTCAAGGCCGAGATCACCACGCTCGGCGGCCGCGTCAAGAACGTGCTTGTCGTCACCGGGGACGACAGCGCCGTGTGCGCGGGGACGGACGGGGACGAGCAGCAGGAGGAGGCGACGCAGGCGCCCATGTCGCCGCAACACACTGTCGCGTCCATCCAGGACGCGCTGCGCGCCGTCATGGAGCGCACGTCATCGGCCGCCGAGGAGTCCGGGGGGTCCGCGGTCGGTGGGCTGAAGCGGCAGCGCACGACGAGCCTCTCGGCGATCCTAGAGAACAGGTCTATCTGAGCTAACATCCACATGATGAGATGTGCAAAACGAAACGAAAACAGAAGTAAAAACAACGTACACCACAATATCTCATAGTTGATCATAATACCGTGCAACTAGCTAGCTAGTACTAGTTATGGATCATATGTTTCCCAAGTACTACTGTTTTTCCATTTAGTTTTTCCCCATTGATTTATACTAGTACTCCTTTCCTGTGTGTGGATCATGGTGGTGTGTATCTCTGCATGGGATCTCAGCAATCAATACAAGGCTCCTCTTTCTCTTCAGGCTGGAGTAGAGCTTTAAAAAAATCATTTATACATTGAACTTATCAGCCTGTAAGGGGATGTGTGTCAATGTATCATCCATGGCAGGCAACTGGAACTATAGTATTTTTTAAAAAAAAACATTGAGTGCAGTATGATAACTTTTAAAACTAGTATGACATGTTTAGTTGGAAATGCAAGTATCGCAATTATGCTTGAATTCGTGTATTAAAAACAGTACTTGAATCCTTAGTACTAGGCATCAGTGGCATGCATATATATTCAACATCCAAATCTACCTTTTGATTTCTTTGTTCCAATTAATTTATGCTTGAATAATTCCGGTCTCAGCATATATCATATTACAATTCTATATATGACAATCTGGGTATAGCTTATGTTTTCGTATCCACGATAACTAATAAGGTCACCAAAATGGCCGGGGGAAAGGACTATAGAGGCTAGTAAGTGTTATATATGATCATGTATCACAAAATGCATGGTTGATGCATGTTCCAGAAGAGATAAGAGGAATGTAGTGTTTGCAGCTACTAGATTCTAGGCCCTATGTACCTTTTCCACCCTCGCCAAATCATTATACTTTTTTCAGAAGTTCTACTTAAGAGATCTTATATGGAGTTCATTGTTAAAATCATTTTTTCTGTCCTTATATGCTGCCGTCATCATATCTGTTTTTTAACACATATTTTTTTTATTACTTTAGAGCTTGTTTGGAAAACCCGTTCCGGCTAGAATCCATGTGGATGTGCCAAGAGTTTGAACTAAGATCTTGACTTATCCATGTGATTAAGCAGGGATTTTGACTCAACCAATCAAGACCTTAGGGATTGCATGCCTTTGTATAACACATATATATTGCACTTAACAGATCTAGCATTAGATCTTTCCGCTTTTACTCTCTCATCACACATTGGTATAAAAGAGCAATATCGTTTATTTGGTAGGTCTATATTATAGCAGTATAAATTGATCTAAATATGGTGTTGGACACGGATATCAAAAATCTGAATCCTCTATGAAAACACTGCGCTATTCCTTGGATCAGTAGATAGCGCTCACAGAATACACCACTGATTCATTTCATACATGACGTAAACCGTATCATTTATTATATTACAAATATAATAATCACATAGACCGTATCGGGTCGAGTTTTACAATAGTGCCAAAGAGGCCAAATGATTACATTACAAAAGGTAGTGGAAATAACAGCGAAAGCAAAAGGGGTAGAGCACATCTCACCACAGGCAAGCGATTGGGAAACTCGCATACGTCCGATATTAACCAAAGACTTGTATAATATTGGATGCACACAAGCACCGACAGAGTCAGCTGGACTGAGACATGATCTAGACTAAAAGAACTAAACTACTCTTCATCATCTCCTATGCCTCCAACTTCTGGATACTCGTAGTAGGCATAATGTCCACGATTTTCTGCTTCTGAGGTTTGAGAAAACAGTGAGGATGAGCACAAACAACCGTGTTCGCGAGACAATACACAGAATGCAATAGTATATATGCAAGACTTTAACAAGGATGGTTTGGGTTCTTTTATTTGCTAAAATCAACATTTTCAATTATAATATTTAAAAATTCCTATGACTTAGCAGTTGAATCAAATATCATTTTATTAAAGAGATATTGTGCAATATTTATAACGGCGAAGGTTACCTCAACTTATTAACATCACTGGGTATGACGACCTAGAAAAAATTCAAATCATGGGCTAGGTGAGCCTGACACATTATTCGTCCCACCCACGAAGTTTTATAAATAGAACTAAATCTAGTAAATTAACATGTCCACCTTTGACCCTAGGCATGACTGTTTAAATAATTTAGACTCTGCAGAAGTTGTACACTGCATCCACAAGAGAAAATCAACTCGTTGCCCCCACATGATTCCTTGGTCATGTAGTTGAGAGATCATCACAGTAACCTTTCAAATTATCTCGCCCCTTCCACCATCTCACCCATATGGGTCGCTCCCACTTGCGGTGGGTCCCATAAGTTGTGCGGGATGTTCATCACAGCACTAACGCAGATGGACTACGACGCTCCACAACAACTAGCGTAGCTAGCAACTTCACCATCGGTGTCCCATTCAAGCTCACGCTTGCACTACTTCACTCCTCCACCAGTGATATGACTTTCAAGGTTCAATAAATTTACTAAGCCAGGTTGTACTTTACAGACTTGTTGTTGTACTTATTTTACAATGGGTGGTCATGACAAGATTAAGTCCTTAAGCCATCCAAGCTGTTCATACCACATACCAACAACTCTCGTGCTTCGATGACACCCACCACCATACCATCCGCCCAGATGTGGTAACAACAATTTAATAGGATTTTTGAGGAACAAAATATATTATCTCAATATTTCAGTCATTTACCCAAAATGACAGCCCAAAACCACTTTCATGATTAAAGATGATGATTAGGGCATTTAATTCCCCGGTACTTAAGCAAGACGCATGGCGCTTAAGTACGGCCTTATAACTAATAAGTTACCATTTAATATCTAGAGTGACAAGGATTAAGGGATTCAACTGTCAAAGGATGACATATTAATATTTAATTACCAAGTTGGTATTTAATTATCTTAAGATTTAACATACATTTTTATAAATAATTAAAGCATGCAATTTGGTATTATAAAAGAATGTAATTTGCATAAAATGTAGGCTAAAAATGATCAAAGTATTGACTCACGTGAATTGAAGGTGAGAGAGTTTCAAAAGTCTTGTGTTTGATCAAACTAGAGATCTCTCACTTCTCCAAACTCTACTTAGACGAATGTGCCAGAAAAAAGAATAGACAAGCAAACAGAACAAATAAATTCACAAGAAATAGTAATTGAACTCCAAATTAAACAAGACCACTGTCATTAGCAAGATCTTGAATTTAGACAAAATTAAAAACAAAAATCACTTAAATCGGAGTTATAACGGAACAGTTTGGATTGGAAATTAAATCCAGAAAATAAAAATGAGAGAGAGAAATTGTCTTATTGATAATCAGGACCACTTACAGTGGCATAGTCCATGTGTACAGCGCATGGACCGATAGGTCAACATGCACTGTGCACCGGTCCACAGGTGCACGGGTCTACACTGTCCATAGGGCCCATTTGTCAGCCAAAGGGGGAGAAATCCAAGAATTAATGCCGGCGTTTACGGATTCCTTGGGTCCACCTATCGGTGACTTAATGCGGATGTTAAGGCATCATTAACGCGACTAATCGTTGCTTTGTCTTAAAACCGTTAGAGATCCACAGGGTAATGGCGCACAGAGCCTGTCCGAGATTCGAACACAGAGAGGAGGCTATGGGCGCGCATGGCCCACTACTACAAAATAGGTTATAGAAGACACCTCATCACAGACAGTTTTTTCAAACCGTCTGTGATAAAATAATCACAGACGGCTCCAAGACGAACCGTATGTGATATGGACCTATCACAGACGGTTTGTAAATACAACCGTCTGTGAAGTATCACAGATGGTTCTTCACAGACGGTTGCAAAAACTGTCTGTGATATGCTGACATTATATAATACCTGGTCCCGACAGAACCCCTGCCCATTCCCATTTGAGCTACCACCTTGCTGTCTCCTCCCCCATTGCTCCACCCTTGCTGCCTCCTCCACTGTGCCAACTTGGAGAGGAGAAGGAAGGGAAGAAAAGAGGCAGGGAGGAAAAGGAAGGGAGGAGATCTCGCAAGATATTCGTCGTGAGCTCTGAGGGTAACAATATGTACACAACCCTTTATATTTACTCTAGGTTAATCACTAATAAATTTTAGTATGTTTGGTTAATAGTTAGAGTACTTGTGGTTTATTAATATAATTTAATACTAATTTGCTACATGCGTAGTGTAGATGGACCTAAATTGGATGTACGTTGAGAACCGTGTGAGTGAAGAGTACATTAATGGCGTGTTTGCTTTTAGAAGAGCTGCCAAGCAGGATATGTTGAAGAAGGGGATAAAATGTATGTATTGTCCATGCATTGATTGCGATAATTTAAAAATGTTAGACAACCCGGCGCAGATCGAAGCTCATTTGATTCGAAGGGGTTTCAAAAAAGGGTATACATGTTGGACCAGTCATAGTGAAGAGTAGATCATACAGGAAGTTAATAATGATGACATCGCCGAGGAAGTCAACGATATGCCGAATGTGGACTGGGCTTTTGTTGGGGATAGGTCGCATGATGACAATCTGGATTAGATGCTACGTGATGCAGAAGAGAACTACAGTGAGAGAGAGTTTTTTAAATTCAAGGGCTTATTGGAGGACTCGGGGAAACCTTTGTTCCCTAGCTACAAGCCGGAATACATAAGGTTGTCAATCGTGCTTGAACTGCTGAAATTGAAGGCAAGCAATGGTTGGTCAACAAGAGTTTCATGGCGTTGTTAGGTCTCCTAGCGGACATCCTTCCGGAGGGAAACGTGTTGCCCAGCACCACCTACCAAGCCAAAAAGGTTCTTTGTCCATTAGGAATGGAAGTAGAAAGAATACATGCATGTCCAAACGATTGTATCCTCTACCGTAAAGAGTATGCAGACATGCATTATTGTCCCGTGTGCAAAGCATCCCGACACAAGTGTAAGAATACTGCTAAGGTGAAGCAAGGACCTCCTGTTAAGATGTTGTGGTATCTGTCTGTGATCCCACGTTTGAAGCGTTTATTTGTGAATCAAAATCAGGCAAGATTGATGTGTTGGCACTCAAAGCAGCGTAGGAAGGATGGAAAGCTAAGACACCCTACTGATTCTGCCTAGTGGAGAAACTTCGATCAGAGCTTCAAGAGTTCGGTGCATAACCGAAGAACATAAGGTTAGGGTTGAGTACATATGGAATGAATCCTTTCGGTAACATGAGCAGCCGACATTGCACCTGGCTCGTGAATCTATGTATTTACAACCTTCCTCTTTGGATGTGTATGAAGCAGAAATACATTTTGATGTCACTACTTATCCAAGGACCGAAGCAACCTAGGAACGATATTGATGTATACCTAGCACCATTGATGAAAGATCTTGTGACACTGTGGAAAGAAAGGGTACAAGTATGGGATGCGTACAAACGAGAGAATTTCACTTTACGCGCCATGTTGTTCTGCACCATCAATGATTTTCCTGCCCTTGGTAACCTGTCGGGGTTCAGAGCCTGTCCGCACTGTTTAGATGGTACCGAGAATGTATGGCTGAACAACTCGCACAAAACTGTGTATATGCGTCACCGTAGGTTCCTTCCCAGGATTCACCCATACCGCAAGATGAAGAAACAATTCGAAGAAAATAAGAAGGACGGTTCAGCTCCAAGGGCTTTTAGAGGGAAAAAGGTCTACGATATGGTTAAGGATATCGATGTTGTGCTTGGGAAGGGACGTAAATTAAGGACCCGCCAGAAAAATATCTGGAAGAAGCGGTCAATTTTTTGGGACTTGCCTTATTGGGAGCACTTAGAAGTTCGCCACTGCATCAACGTCATGCACGTGGAGAAGAATGTATGTGATAGCTTGATTGGTCTCTTATTGAACATTAGTGGCAAAACAAAGGATGATGTTAACGCATGACGTGACTTGGTTGATATGAACATAAGGACCGAGTTAGCACCAAAAGAGACCAATAAAGGATGAACATACTTTCCCCCAGCTTGCTACACTTTGTCTAAGTCCGAGAGATATGAACTGTGCGAAAGCTTTCATGGTGTGAAGGTTTCGTCCGGTTACTCCGCCAATATTAAGAAACTTGTTTCCATGGAAGATTTGAAATTAATTGGTATGAAGTCTCCTGATTGTCATGTGCTGATGACACAAATGCTTCCTGTTGCAATTGGGAGTATCTATTGAAAATATGCCCTAGAGGCAATCATAGAGATGATGTTATTTCATTATGTTCATGATTTTTGATAATATGTTATCGTGTTCCTTGAATGAATCATCAGTTATAGATCAATAAGTATGTGACTTATTGGTGGAGCTCTTTAACTTATATGATGTCATTCTAAATGTATCCCTGGTCGGATGTCACTGGTCGATGTCACTGGTCAAAACACCAGTGGCTCTACGACCAGCACATATTTTGATTGATGATCATGTTTCACCGGTCATGGATATGGGGATATCGAATCAGTAATGTGAGCACATGTTAGAGAGCATGGGGTTGGATAGACCTATCATTGAGACACTATTGAGATTGTTATGAATCTTTGTGTCATTAGTTGGTCTCAAGTAATGATGATGTATAATCCTTAGACCTGAGATCAGAATGGTTTCCTACAGGTGTAATAGCATTCTTAGGGGTTGCCAAACGCTACTCGTAACTGGGTAGTTATAAAGGTAGCTTTCGGGTATGCTATGAAACATGCAGAGGGATGTGACTGGTCGAGATGGGATTTGCCCCTCCTTGCATAACAGGAAAAATGTCTATGGGCCCCTCGTGGTGATCGGATAAAGAAAGTGTATGGCCATACCACTAGTGGTCGAAGTGTCGACCACATGATGTTATCCGACACTCGATCGAGAAAGTATTGAACAGTCCATGGATGACACAACATCTCACCTGGAGTTCAACCAGGCATCGTGAGGCAAAGGGAGAATGCATGAGTAGCTTGCTTAGTTCGATCAGTTACAGACTAGTCGTATGGAGATACTAGATGGTCGTAGATTGGTCGAACGTAATAACAGAATGGTAAGAACCTATTGTAAGGAGTTACGAACTGGTCGTGACCAAATACAACCTGGTCGTATAGAGATATGAACTGGTCGTAAGTGATGAGGACCTGATCATAGATCATATTACATCAAGGTTCGTCCAATATATTCTATGTGTCTTTGGGAATCGTTATGTGCTGCTAGGTACCGCTGACGACTAGTGGTCGGAAAAGAGTTTCGAGTTATAACCGATTACACATGAACCTGTGGGGTCGCACACTTAAAGGGCAAGGATATGTTTTGGATGGTGATCCGAATTCGTATAGGACTCGAGTTCCTAATGTGCCTCCAGGTCGAGACCCATCATGGATGCCTATATAAAGAGGGGCGGTGGCATGGGGTAAAAAAAAGGATGATCTTTGGAAGAACTCCCGAAACCCTAATAGCCACGCCTTCTCAACCACGCTGCCGGTGCTACCACTCCAACGCGTGGTGATCCTGCCCCGTACGTGTGGAAACCTCAGAGGTGTTGTTGCAAAGCATCAGCACTGGGACGATCCGCAACTTGTGACGTTCACCGGAGTCGGAGGAGAAGTCACGCGACGAGTACGACCACTCGAAGAAGCAGACGCGCGACGAGTACGACCACTCGAAGGAGGAGACGCATCGTGAGTATGACTACGACTACATCAACTCGCTACAACGACTCTACTTCCGTTACGAGTCGGCGCGTCTAGCGGTAATCTCGTGATCTATTACTTGCGGTGGTTCCTTGGTTTCGCAGTAAATTTTTGTTTGTGCTATCATAGCCTTGCCGCGTTACCCTTCAGTATCTTGCCGAACAAGGTCTAAGTGGCAATATTTAGGCTGTGTTATTTCTTTAACTCAATTGCTCAGAAGGTCATCGATCCTAAAGGACTAGATTCTCTGCAGGCCGAGGTGGTGATGACTTTATGTCATCTTGAGATGTATTTTTCTTTGTCATTTTTTTGATATCATGGTCCATTTCATTGTTCACCTTGTGAAAGAGATAAAGATATGCTGCCATGTGTTTCTACATCATATGTACCCGTTCGAGAGATACATGGGAATTCTCAAGTCTTACGTACGGAATCGATCTTGACCAGAGGGCAGCTTCATCGAAGGTTATGCAACCGAAGATGTCATTGAGTTCTGCGTCGACTACATGGCTCTGGTGGAACCGATAGGTGTGCCTCTATCTCGTCATGAGGAGAGACTGGAGGGTATCGGGATCATCGGAAGGAAAGCAATCACTCCCGATCTAGATACGTACGCGCAAGCCCATTTGACGGTCTTGCAACACATGACCCAAGTGTCCCCGTACATCGACGAGCACAAAGACATGGTATGCCAACAAAATCCATTCCGGTCGGAGGTTTGGATCACGAGAGGGCACAACCGTCGGTTCAACGAATGGTTAAAGATGGGATTCACAGAGAGGTCATCAAGTGATGATACACAACTATGGTTGGCAAAAGGGCTAAAATTTACAATTGTGACGTGGCAAGGATACGAAATAAATAGGTACATATTTTATACGGTAGCTCAGGATAGGAGGAGCACAGTCCAGAATAGCTGAGTCTGCATAGATGCATTTCACGAGCAGTTCAATACCGCCGGGGCACGTGGGTTGAACTCCTACTATGGGTTCGTAGAGGAGATCTGGAAGCTCGACTACGTACTTTCCATGATCCCCCTGATTCGATACCATTGGGTTAAATTTTCGCAGGGCGTGAAGGTCGACAAGTACGGTGTTACTACTGTGGACCTCAAACGTGTCGGATATAAGGATGAACCATTCGTACTCGCTAAGCAAGTTGTTCAAATTTTTTATGTAACGGACCCGGAAAATAAGAACCGCCACGTAGTTCTTCATGGAAAAAGAAGGATTATCGGAGTTGAGAATGTCGTGGATGAGGAAGAGTATAATCAATTTGACGAGTTGCCTCCTTTCGGAGACGACATTAGGCTCGAGGAAGAACCCAGTGAAGAAGCTAGCTATATGCGTGTTGATCATCATGAAGGGCTATATTTTAATTACTAATTTATTCATTTGTAATTTGATGTTAATGTGGAATTATCATGTGTTATGGACTTGTCATCTCTAATATTGATGTCAATGTGGACTTCAGACTTTAAGTTGCGTAAGTATGAGTGGACGACAATAGATCCATTGGATTAGGTTGGTGGTAAGATGTTCAATATTGTAGATGAGTATATATATACATTTGATTAGAAAGCCAGTTAGCATGGATTAGCTTAGGTAAGTTGAGGGCTAATGGGGATTGTTCGTAAGTGTTTTGCAGAGAAAATTGCAAAGACAGGTTTGGTTAGATATTTGCAGTAGGTTGTCATCATCTAGTGAGCAAAGGCAGTGATAATTGAGTCAGTTCATAAGTTAGGCAATACATGCAAATAGAGGTATAACAAGCAATTAGTGATTAGATTTAATAGATAATACAAAATAGCTAGAATTTAGGCAAATTAGATGTCAATTATGAATACCTTGATCTGTTCTGTAGTAAAAATAATTAGACATTTGGGTTTTACTATAGTCTTTTTGTGTATACCTTGATCTGTTCTGTGTGTTATAATAGCCTACTGTCATTGTTCTATTAATTTTATTCTGTCCTTTGTATGGTTATTGATTGCTCCCATGTAGCAACTTTAGAGTTGTCAATTTTTATTTTGTTGGAAAGTAGGAATAAAATGTACTCAACGTTAGACTTTAAGTTGCGTAACCCTACTACTGCCGTTCAAGGGTGCTTGTTAATAAATATGTTAACATGACACATTTATAAGAAAATGCCTCGAATTTTCCATAATTTTTTAAAATGTTACATATATCTGATGTTGTTTGCTGAGTAAGACTACCTTGTCAAGTGCAATCCATGGCATTGTAAGTAGTCATAATTGTTTTATGGTATTATGTTTGTATCTTTCTTTAAATATTATGGATATCATCTTGCAATCCATGAAATTTTAGTTCATTGCGTACGTAACTTATATAGATAGCAACTAAGCGAGATGGCAGAGGCACCGTCTTCACCGCCGTCGTCGACGTCGTCGAATGCGTCTGGATCTTCGATCAAAGTGGTACGTAAGCGAGATGGAAGAGGAATATTAAAATTACCCGCGGGCCGAATGACTATCACAGAGGTCAGTGACGCTGGGATCCCTCTGAGTCCCAAGAAAGCAGCGACGAGATTCCGGACTATCTGCGGGGTACTTGGAAGGGAACGGGTCCCCATCACCACACCAAGCTGGAGGTCTTTGACGGATGTAGAGAGAGGCCAACTGTGGACTGAAATTTCAGGCTCGTTCGTTATCCCAGAAGTAGACCAGACACGCGTCCAACGGTAGGTGTTGCTCGCGATGAGACACGCGTGGAGGACCTTCAAGAGCACGATTGTCATAAAGTATGTGAACACGGGTCGGACGCCCATCACGAAGTATCATTTTGTGTATACCTTCAAAATGAACCATCATCTTCCACGCAAGTCGAACCGCCTACCTCTTCCGTGACAAATCAAGTTAATCATAATGAAGAAGATGTCAAGGAAGATGATCAATCATTGAATCTACCTCCAAGAATCCACAACACAATAGCTAAAGACCATCCAATTGATTAAATATTGGGTGACGTGAATAAGGGTGTCCAAACTCGCTCTCGTATTGCTTCTTTTTGTAAACATTACTCTTTTGTTCCTCTCTTGAACCAAAACGTATAGATGAAGCACTAGAAGATCCGGGTTGGGTGAATGCTATGCATGAAGAGCTAAATAACTTCACTCGGAATGATGTTTGGACAATGGTAGAAAGACCCAATGAGCATAATGTTATTGGCACAAAATGGGTCTTTCAAAATAAACAAGATGAAAATAGAGTTGTGGTAAGAAATAAGGCAAGGTTAGTTGCTCAAGGATATACTCAAGTCGAGGGTCTATATTATGATGAAACATTTGCACCTGTAGCAAGACTTGAGTCTATTTGTATTTTACTTGCTTTTGCATCATGCTTTGCTATTAAATTATTTCAAATGGATGTTAAAAGTGCTTTCTTAAATGGTAAAATATCTGAACTTGTTTTTGTTGAACAACCTCTGGGTTTTGAAGATCCCAAAAATCCTAATCATGTGTATAAACTCTCAAAGGCGCTATATGGTTTAAAGCAAGCTCCTAGAGCATGGTATGAGCGCTTTCGAGATTTTCTACTCTCTAAGGGATTCAAAATCGGAAAGGTTGATATAACTTTGTTTACTAAAATTATTGATGGTGATTTTTTTGTTTGTCAAATTTATGTTAATGATATAATTTTTGTTCCACTAATCAAGATTTTTGCAAAGAATTTGGTGATATGATGTCTAGGGAGTTTGAGATGTCAATGATAGGAGAACTTAGTTTCTTCCTTGGACTTCAAATCAAATAACTCAAAGATGGGACCTTCATAAGTCAATACAAGTATATGAAGGATTTACTCAAAAGATTTAGCATGGATGACGCCAAGCCCATCAAGACTCCTATGGCAACAAATGGTCATCTTGATCTAAATGAAGGAGGTAAAACTATTGATTTAAAACTTTATAGGTCTATGATTGGTAGTTTGCTTTATCTTACCGCATCTAGGCCCGATATTATGTTTAGCGTTTGCATGTGTGCACGTTTTCAATCGGCACCAAAAGAATGTCATTTAGTGGCTGTTAAAAGAATATTAAGATATTTAAAGCATTCCTCAAGCATTGGCCATTGGTACCCAAAAGGTGCTAAATTTGATTTGATTGGATATTCGGATTCGGATTATGCGGGTTGTAAAGTGGATAGAAAGAGCACCTCAGGGAGTTGTCAATTCTTAGGTAGATCCTTAGTGTCATGGTCTTCTAAGAAACAAAACTTTGTTGCCCTTTCCACCGCCGAATCCGAATATGTATCCGCAGGTAGTTATTGCGCACAATTGCTTTGGATGAGGCAAACATTGATGGATTATGGAATAACTTTCGATAAAATGTCTCTTTTATGTGATAATGATAGTGCAGTAAAAATAGCAAACAACCCTGTCCAACATTCAAGAACCAAGCATATAGATATCCGCCATTATTTCCTAAGAGATCATGTGTGCAAAGGAGATATTGAAATTAGCCACATATGCACCGAAAATCAATTAGCGGATATTTTCACCAAACCTTTAGATGAAGGCCGTTTTTGCTCGTTGAGGAATGAGTTAAATGTCATTGACTATTCAAATGTCGCTTGAACTCTTGTCACATGCACTTTGGGCCTAAGTTGCATTTTTGTCATTTTTAAGATGTCATTTCTCAATTTTTTGCTCCAAATGTGATATGTTCGTAAAAATTATTTTTTTAGATAGACATTAGTCTTTTCGTTGCATAATAATCCTGAATGATACTTGGTTGAGTGCAAAACTAAGGATTATTTGCAAAATTATCAAATTCAGCTCTCTCTCTTCCTGAAGTGTCAGGATAATCGGAACTACCTGCCTTCCAGGTCCGGAACTTCCGATTTCCAGAACTTCCGCTGTTGAATTGCGGAACTCTGTTTTTCGGCAGTTGGGAGGCATTAACCTCCCTGCGGTTCCTCCGTTTCTTAGTCTCTCTCCTGCCGCCGCTGTTCTTCTCCCGTGCTCTCTTCTTCTCTCCCGAAGATCCACCGAAAAACTTAATTTTTCTTGACTTCTCTTCAATCCCGTCCAATCATTTGCATCTCCAGGGTTCATTCACTACTCTCCTCAAGGTAAAATCTTTCCCCCTTCGGATTTCTTCTTCTCATGACTCATAGATTTGAATTTTTGGGGAAATGCAAATGTAGATGAATTATGTGGAAGTTTCTTGGGCAAATAGGTTTATTCAGTGTTATATGATGTATATGCATCGATTTCATGGACTCAATCCATCAAAAATACTGAAAATCCACAAATCTAGTTGCCCTAGAATCGGCCCAGGATAATCGGAACTTCCGCTAGCGGTTGTTCCGGCGTTCAAAATTGCGGAACTTCCGATTGTCCTGACAAAAATAGAACTTTCATCTCTTTCATTTGAATCTATATTTGACACTTCATTCATGTCTTTTGAAGATGCCTAAGACACGAGAAACTATCAAGAAGTCCTATACGGATGCCGGCCAATCATCTTCAAAAACTCCTCCCTTAGAACAAGAAGAAGAAATGAAGGTTATTGAGGACCAAAGGAAAACTTCTGAGAACTCAGATACAGAGGCGAGTGCATCAGATGAGGGCTCTCAATCAGAATCCGATGATGAATTGGGAGAGCCTGAAGATCCACAGATTGATCTTAAATCACTGGCAGCCGATGATTATACTCTTCTTCGACTTAAAAATCAATATTCGCTACCTCGCAAATGTGACGATCCTCGCTTTCACACCAACTTTCAGAGTCAAGTGTATGAACTCTTCTATGGACCCAACAAGCCTTTTGCCGATCATAAGTGTATAAATTGGTCATATCTTAATGGGCTGAACAAGTATGAGGGCACATATAGACTCTTTCAGCGAGCTAGGATCCATAACTTTGTGGCACTCAAATGCAATTATAGTGACGAAATCATTCGTCAATTTTATACCACAGTGCACATTTCTTCAGATTTCTTTGAGCTTACCTGGATGACTGGGAGTCTGGGACAGTCAAATACTCCTGCTCAAAACATGCTTTTGAGAATGCATTGGATATAGAGTCAAGCAGGTTTGAGCAGATTTATGATAGATCTGTTCTTCCTCTTCATACTTGGACTGAATTTTATGAAACCACTCAAAGATTTATCCCTGGTAAGATAACTGGTCTTCTCCCTATTCCCAGCTTGACAAATCGGATAATTAACCATACTATGTTACCAAAAAGCGGGAATTATGATGCAATAAGGGGCCATGTATGGAACATTATGGACTGCATCATGCATGGGAGAAAATTTGATGTAGTTGATGTTATTGTGAGGGAGATTGCAGCCTCCAAGAATGATCGGGTCAAAAGGATAAATTTTGCTCCATATATTATGGCCCTAATTATTCATCAAACTGATTATAATGGAGCTACGCCTTCACCCCACAAGTTCTATAAGTCTAGAGAGGGTCCTCCTATCCCTGCCAACCTTCGGCACCCTCCAGCAGAAGACCCGGAAGCCGCACCTGCTGCTGCCCCTCCACAAGGTCAGGCCTCACTTGATCAAATTTATGCTACTATCTTGGAGATGAAAGCATCTCAAGAGGCTTTTCAAGCAGCAACCAACACTCGGTGGGATGCATTTGAGGCTGCTACTACCTCCAGGTTGGATGCATTTGAGGCTGCTACTACCTCCAGGTTGGATTCCCTCTCAGCCAGCTTTGCAGAGCAGTTTTGTAATACCTCATTTATCCAGCTAGGTTGTATTGTTTCAATTGTCTGGAAATTTTATTCGAAAACGAGATTTACAACTTTCCGGAATCGAATCGGTAAAAAGAAAGAAGTCAGAGGGAGTAAAAGAAACATCTTTCGTCGGATTTTCCAAACAGCGGGGTATTTGTTATTGTACGTCAACCTGGGCCGCAGTCATGCCCAGTGGCCCAAGAGGTCGGCCAAAAGGGGCGCCACCCCCCAAAACCCTAGCCGCCCCTACCTCCCTCCTCTCCCCCTTGGCCGCCTCCTCCTCTCCCCCTTGGCCGCCTCCTCCTCCATTGGTGGCTGTCATTGGTGATCCCCCGGAGTTGCACACCCGGTCTTCCACGCTTACACCTTCGGTTCTTCCTCCGCTGGGCGTTTGCAATCCACTCGGGTTCGTGGTGTTGGGGCTGGCCAAAGAAGGAGAGGAGAAGTCTTTGGGAAGTTGATCCTCATCATTCTTCGGTTATACAAGGGTAACGAGAGACCCCATCGCTGTTTGATTGCGTTAGAGTTGTCGATTCAATGATTTTGGTAGTATCGCTTAATCTCTGTCAGTAGATTGATTCGGTACAGAATGTTGTAACTCGGTTTTGGGTGTCTTAGAGGCAGAATTGGATGTCTTCACCTTCTAGAGTTTTGTTCCTTATTTCATTAGCTTTCTTTTGGCACCTGGATCACGAATTGTCACCCAGTAGATTAAAAGTTATGACTATTTTACTACGTACTG
Source organism: Hsuehochloa calcarea (assembly GCA_036346395.1). NCBI lineage: Eukaryota > Viridiplantae > Streptophyta > Magnoliopsida > Poales > Poaceae > Hsuehochloa > Hsuehochloa calcarea. Next base: position 40,265,770 of record CM070597.1, read on the forward strand.
GTCTGTCTGTCAGAAATGCAGGGTATAATCGGTTGCACCTAGGTTTTGATCTAGTTATAGTCAGAATCAGGTCGGCCACCCAACTAGGTTTATGAATATAATTTCACCATGTTTCCAGGCTGATAAAAATCACTTTATTTGGATCAGTGGTTTAAAAGGTTGAGCCTTTTCTTTAGGGCTGTTCTGAATTCTGGGCAGACTGCAGTTATAGTTTTTCATTGGATGGTTAGACCTCTGTATTTGCCGAATTAGAGTTTACCATCAACTAGAGTTTTGTAGCCAGTTAAGTTAAGAAAATATGAGCACTGGTTTCAGGTCTTTTGAACTTACGGTTTTTTATTGGTGAATTTTCTAGTAAAACTGCCAGATTAGGGATAATTAAAATGTTTGGGTAAATTGATCAAATTGAACTTTTATTTGGTTAGTTTGGCTAGAGATTGAGGGAGGACACGTGTAGCATTGCCATTTTCGTTTGCCCTCATTTCGATTATTTTTATATTGTAGGCGGTGAAGCGGTGAGTGGAGGGGTATCTCAATTACCTCCCAATCCGTTGCAGCGCGGCAGGCAAGTAATTCGTATTCTATGATTGATGCCATGTATGATGTGTGAATGAATGATTATATTTGTTCGTATTTGTAGATGAATGCCATGTGTTCTTTTCATTTATGAGTACTATTCAATATTGACATGGGATCACATCATGACATGCATACATTACTTTTGTAAGACCCATCAATTCCAGTATGGGCACTTGAAAATCCCATCAATTCCAGGATGGGTACGTGAGTCCACCATTCCAATGTGGGCCACGTTACGTGAGTCCACCATTCCAATGTGGGCCACGTTGGACGGTCGTATGAAACGTTCTTCATACGATTACTTTAAGTGAACACCGACGGGTGATTCACTCGCTATCTGCAGATATCTTTTAATATGTCCATTTCCTTCAATGCACCATTCCACTTCATCCATTCATAAATTCGTTTCCAGTAATGTTCAAATTATGATTGTGATATATTGCTCATAGTATGTTTGATTGTTACATACCGGTTGCTTGCTGAGTCTTTGGCTCATTCTTGCTTTATTGTCTTATTTAGGTAAATGACAAGGAAGAATGATCTTGTGGAGGGTAGTTCATCACGATGCACTCACTACCATAAAACAAACAATTTGAGGACTTTTACTGTCGTTAATTATGACTTGTGATGCATTGTAATAAGCCATCATGGCCTTGTTTACCATTTCTTTCTGAATTGTTTACTTCCATTCCGTTGATTAAACTTGATGATGAATACTTGTTTCCGTATAATCGTAATACTTGCTTCACCTTATCATGCGTTTTGATGTTATTCAATTGAAGAGTAGTGGTTGTAGGTGACATCTTGACTTCCTTATAGTCAGGGTGTTACAAGTTTCCTCCTCCAGTCCGTTTTGCACGTCGACGCCTCCGCTCTCCTCCTAGTGATCCTCCACAAGACCCTCCAGCAGAGTGAAGCTCTTTTTGGTCACTTGATGACAAAGGGGGAGAGGAGTGAGTCAGTGTGAGAGCTTAAGGGGAACTTATCTATTATGTAATAGAACTGTCGTTTTAATTATGGTTTGTAATGACTTTGATAATATTTTGTCTGTGATGATATCTCATGTTATTTGGATATTTTTTGTTGTACTTGGATATGAGTTTATGGTTATGATGTTGAATGCTTATGATATTTTTTATTATCTCCAAACATTGTCATTCGATATTGCTCTTTTCAAGTATCAACAATCTACAGAAACTCCGCCAATTTTTTTTTAAAATCCAAACATGTGCTTTGCATTATCTTCTACTCAATATGCACATGTTAAGGGGGAGCTTTCTGTTTCAAACTAAATATCTCTCACATCTTTATTGTGTTGTCATCAATTACCAAAAGGGGGAGATTGAAAACATCTAGGTCCCTTAAAATGTGTTTTGGTAATTAATGACATTATGTGAATATAGAACTAATATGTTTGTTGAAGTGATTACAAGGCATAGTCCTAGATGACAAAGTCAAATCAAGGAGTTGCATGTCAAAGAATGTCAAGAAGATGGAGTTTGTCTCAAGGGCAAGGTACAAATAGACTAGGACCCTTTTTGAATTTTACCGATCTTTGGAGTATGGTGGAAGACCGAATTTTAGGAAAAATGTCGTACTATTAAGGGGGAGCTTGCCTAGTAGCTTGAAAGCACTTCATTATGCCTTTGGATCAACTTAGGATCATGCATGCTCTCTTGGTCTGGTTTTAAAATTGAAATCATCTTTTCAGTATGTAATCGGAAGTTCCGGCGTTATAACTGCGGAACTTCCGCTGGGCGGATCTTCTGAAAAATTCGCGGAACGTATTTTCCAGAGAGTACCCGGTTTCTGGACTTAGCCGATTTTTCCAAGTGCGGTAGTTCCGCCATGATACGAGCCGAAGTTTCGATTATCGGTTGCTTTGAAATTCTTGCGGAATGTTTTTTCCAGAGAGTACCCTTTTTGGGGACTAGCTATTTTTCACAAGTGCGGTAGTTCCGCCATGATATGAGCGGAGCTTCCGATTATCGGACGAACCAAACTTTAGTTGGCGGAAGTTCCGCACATAAATCCAACGGCTATAATCAGAGCATTTAATGCCACTGTAATGACCGTTGCAGTACACTCGATGCAAGGGCGGAAGTTCCGCACGTTACATGGCGGAAGTTTCGATTTCCCTGAATTTTTCTGGATTCTTCGTGTAACGGTCATATTTGGTTGTGGGGGGTATAAATGCACCCCCACCAGCTCAAGGTTAAGTTGCTGAGTATTCATTCAATACATTTGAGCTTTGAGCACTCCCCTCACTCCTCATTTACTCTCTTTGCACAAATTTGTGAGGTTGTGAGCAAAACCGAGAGCATTGCATTCTAGTTGATCCTTTGGCTCTTGGTTGCCATCAAACGAAGGTCAAGGTCTATTCTCTTGGTGCTTGTAGGCACCTAGACGGTTGGCCAGAGGTTGCGTGGTGATCTCTTCAAGAAGTTTGTGAAGAGGCCCGACGCCGGTTGTGATTGGTCGGTGTTCACCAACTTCGGAGAGGAGGAAGAACAACAAGTGATTACGAGGGAAGGCTTAATTTGTGGAGCCGGCTTGATCGAGTCAAGCTTCCTCAACGTAGACTAGTGAAGATCGACAAATCTTCGATACCACGGGAAAAAAAACCTCTTTGTCCCATTGCGGTTATTTATTGTCTTTACTTATTGCAATTAATTTTGTAGCATATATCTTGTGATAGATAGCTTTGCTTAGTTCATCTTGCTAAATTGTTTAATTTGATCTAGATTTTTTAGAAACCTCCTATTCACCCCCCTCTAGTCGGTTATCCTTGATCCTACAAGTAGCTTGTCAGTCTTTGCATGTTTGGTACATGTTGAAGACCCAACATAAGGGGTGCGATACTGGAATAACCGTGAGATACACGAAGGAGCATTTCTTCCATGAGCCGGACCACTTCGTCGTGGGCTTCGACGACTTATTCGACCTATTCAACCTCGCTGCCCTCGACACCTCACTTCTACAATGCTAGACACTGTAAGTGTGTACAATCAACTTCTACACTCACGTAATACCGATAAATATCATAACTCATTGCTTATGTATAGATACATGATGAAACATATCTATCGACAGAACCAACCGATGGGTTTCCTCGACCCACACGTCATCTCTGAGAAAACCATCAACGAAGACGCATCCTACATCGTTAAATACATAACGACGGGATTGCTTGCTCAGGACGACAAGGACTACATAATGGTGTTGTACAACCAGAAGTAAGTGCTTCACTACTTGCTATACAAATTTCATTTATACTTTATATGCAGCACAAACTTTGGTTTATGACTATAGCGACATACATGAGTAAGTTCCACTGAATCTTATTAGTCCTTATACCAAAGAGGAACAAGGTAATATACCTTGATTCCCTACTAAACAAAAACCACGACTTCACCATTCTAAAAGAAATACTCGACAGGTATTCTCATTTCCTCCATACATAACTTTATTGTAGTCTTCCTTCTTTTAGAATGGCCGAGGATAACTTTTTGGAATCTTGCAGGTCGTTCATCAACTATATTGCAAAGGAGGGCTATACAAAGGATCTAGCGCCACACTACAACACAGGACGCTATTTCCGGTACGCGCTACAACACAATAATGCCATACCATACTTTGTAATAATACGTCTCGAAATGACTGTACCTACATATGTAATTTTATTTTTGCAGTCGCCGGCAAAAACAAGATCACTTATGTGCATTCTACGTTTACTATCATATGTGGCAATTGGTTAGTGCTAAGATAAAGGATCTCGATGTTTGTCAATTTCGCAATAATTATTTCCTAAATATAAATTAATATATATATACTTACTACTTTACTCATGCTAGCAACAGGACATGACCATACATTTAGATGCACTCGCTATGAAGGAGGGCTCGGAGGTTCGAGGGACGCTCTACGCCTTCATCAAGATGGAGATCGTTAACGCCAGTGGAGAGTTTCACTCCGTCGACACCGCTGAACGACCTTAAAAATATTGATTCAATTGTAATTGATCATTTTGAGTAGTTGTAATTCAATTATAAATCTAGCGACAATATATACTTGAACATAATCTTTTGTAATTGATTTTGAGTTTTAAATGATCACTTTGAGTTGTGTCAACAATTGATTCATCTGTGTGATGTATCTGATTTCTGCTGGATTGCTAGTTTTCAGAGGGCATGACTAATAATAATTTGGTATAAATGAACTATCACAGACGGTTTTTGGTTGGAACCGACTGTGAAAGGGCACTATCACAGACGGTTGCAATCAAGAACCGTTGACATATCACAGACGATTTGTAAATAGAACCGTCTGTGATACACTACGTATCACAGACGGTTGTTGGTTGAAACCGTCTGTGATAGTGTCCCTTCACAGACGGTTTGAACTAAAACCCTCCGTGTTGAGACTTATCACAGACGGTTCAAAAACCGTATGTGGTAACAAACTGTTATCACAGACATAAAAATTTAGACGGTTCAAAAACCGTCTATGATATACTTTTCTTTAGTAGTGGCCGGAGCTCGCCGCCGGCGAAAGGAAGCACGTCGACCTCGGGGAAAGACAAAAAGGGAATGCCCAGAGCGAGGCGATCTTGAGGGCGGCAGTGGCGCGGCCGGAGAACCGCCGGAGTGGTGGTGCGGTGGTGAGGCCACGGCAGCAGCGCACGGCTTCAAAGCCAAACAAGAAGTCCGGCGGGGCTCCAAGCAGGGGAGTGGGAGCACCGGCTAGGGGAGCAAGGGAAACTTACCAAGCCCAAGAAGAGGACCGGAGGTGGGTTGTGGAAGGACATCGACGGCGGGGAAGAAGGTGGTTGGAAGCAGAGGAGAAACGCAAATTCAGGCACAACAGTGGACCAAAGGCGAAACATCTTGGGGAGATGGCTTCCTTGTCGTCTGGGGCACGAGGTGACAACGATGGTGCGGCGGTGGGGTCTCCGGGGCGGCTAGACGTCGGTGGGGGTGCGGCGGCTCAACCTGGCACTTGGGGGATTCTCTAAAGAGACTTACCGGGGGTGAGAGAGATGAGGAGGGGAGGCTCGAGGGAGCTTCTTATAGCCGAAGGTGGAGGATGGAGAGCCGTTGGAGCTCGCACGGTCCCGAGGCAGCTTGACATGGGTGGTTCTATCAAGAACGCGACAGGGCGGAGCGCTTGTTGATGCGGGCGACGTGGGCAGGTGGGATGCCGAGGGGCGTCTCGGCGATGGGACAAGGCGGGCTTGCGGGCGCCAACATCAAGGGCAAGTGGAATGGCGCAGGCGCGATAGAGAGCCAGGGGACAGCGCAGGAGCGCGTGCGCGACGCAGCGCCCTGACGGGAGTAGCATGGGGAGATGAGCACGGCGACGACTTGGGCGGCCGGAGCAGGTGGCGGAGGCGACAAGGCGCGGTGATGTGGGGCGTAGCGCACGGTCCCGAGGCGCAACGAGGACACAGCGAGGAGGCGCTCTGCACGTGTGCTGGCAGGGAGAGGGTGGCTTGGGGCTGAGCTGGGTGGAGAAAAGTGGCAGGATGAGGTGCTAGGCCAAGGATGGACCGGGGAGAGGGGAAAGGAAGTGGGCCGAGCCCAATAGAGAGGATTTGAAAGCCGATAACTGAATTGAGGAAGAAGGGGAGAATTTTGCAAATACACAATAGTTTGAATTAGGTTTTCTAAACCAACAGACAAACTGCAAAAACTATTTAAGAACCGAAAACGGCTGTTACAAATAGTACCATGATACAAGTTTATATTCAGACAATTTTTGTATATATGTGACTACGTTATTCTAGCTTATTCAATTCACGAGACTAGCTATGCAATTGCGTGGTATGCCAACTATATACTATACAGTTAAAACGATGTTAAGACTTAAAAGGAGTTATCTCATTCGCTTTGAGAGGTAGAGATTCCTACATTACTAAGAAAAAAGAAAAGTTCTATGCACTGGTTCTTAATTTGGGTCTAGGTAATTACAATGTAGATTGATCACCTATTGGTATTAGAATTTATTTTTGAGACCGATATTAGAGATGTATAATGCATACATCAATTGTATTTCCATCTATAGACTTGTATATAAGTATTAAAGTTGCACAACAAATACAACTCTATTTTTAAACGACATACATGCACATATAGTAGCATGGAGTTGGGCAACAAGGTAAATTGGCTAATTGTGTTTATGTTTATAAGTTAGCACCAAATTAGGTGGTTTTGCCTTAGATGTGTCCATTAAATTGAGAGTGGGAAGCAATATCTATTTTTACATATTTTTCACCGCATTTTTAAAAACTAAGCAAGCTACGCACTAACAACCAGTACGTGTTCTAAAAACCGGTCTACTAGGTCGTATACAAGGAACATGTGCCCCTACTAGCCTGTATACAAGGAACATGTGCCCTTGCCTGTTAGCGAATAATCACCAGTTAGGCCACGTAATCGGGCCGAGTAAGCAGTGTAATTGCTATTAGGTGTGTGATCAAACGAATACCGTATACTGCTTTTTAGAACCTTGCTAGCAACATTAACATGACAATCAATTTCACTTTTTCCCCTCTTCCTATATTAATATTATCTTCTTTGTTATGCACCAACTAAATTACATATGTGCGTAGAACTCCATTTCTGAACATCATTGGGTGTAATTCAGGGGGAAAAAACTTCATTTTTCTTCTAGCTTGGGAAAAAGGAAGGGGCAAAATTGCAATGGTCATATGGATTGCATTTTTCCGGAGGGATATCTAGCCGGATAGGTGGACTGGTGCACCATAAATACAATCTCTCGAAGAGATACTAGCTCTAACTGCAGAACAGTATATATAGAAGGGAAGAATAAATGTAGCTGAATTGTGTCATGATGCGCTTCTGTGGCCGTTTTCGCTCGGTTTCTGATTTCTGAAACCGAAGACTGCACGTACTGTGCCACTGTCTGCACTGCACTGCACTGCACTGTTTTGGACGTTGCATGATGCCAAGCCGTACGCGCCCAACCAATGGCACGCAGAAACGGATGCATGGCTTCCTCGACTTGTGGAGCACTGCCTCTTGCAGTCTTGTGCACGGACAACCTGACTAGGAATAGAATCGAAGGCTATGTCCGAGTTTAATTCGTGACACTATCGATTTGCTTCTCTATCCCATATTTCAAATTCAGGAACAGAAAATATCGGTTTAACTGTTTTAAAGACTTCAACTCATCAGAGATGAGTAGACATGTACTGTTATTTGTCATACAAGTTGTCTTACGTGTTAGATTACAGCCCACGAGTCTATAAAAAAGATAAAATTGGCTATATAACACTTAAAATTTGTGGTATTTGACTTAAAACATCGAAAAAATATGACTCCACTCCAAAACATTGAAAATATGTGATTATTTGCAACGAGACACTAGATGAGCGATTAAAATATTATTTTTCGATATATCGGAGAGACAAAAACGTAAATATACCCAGATTGCCCCTTCTCTTGTTCTTCTGTTCCACTCCCTGACCCTATCCCCGTCCGTACTCCTCCTCCACTCGCGCCGCCGACCACCCCCGCTGACGTCTCCCCTCGAGCCGCCGGCCACCCCCTCACCAGAGCGATGGAGTGCGCACGATGTGTTCCCGATCTTGAAGTATCCATTTGAAGCGGCAACAGAGGATGACGATGATGACACTTGATGGGGACGATAGCGAACAGAGGAGTCAAGGCGACTCAGTGCGACAAGGCGCGCCACGTGATGTGGGCGGGGAGGTAGGAAAATATCAGAGGAGACGTATCACTAGGGACGGCGAAAAGGCCGGTGGCATGACCAACGGCGGCAATGCTCCGGTGCCATGAATTCGACGGAAAAAGAGGTGATTAGAACCACAACAACATGAGGAAGATGACAAGGTCAATTCGGAGGAAGGAGCAACAATGGTAGAAAATTTGAAGGCTTTACTGAGGCGGCTGAGGGTAACACTTCGCCGGGCTTGGAGACGACGACACGGCTCGGTGGAGACACAGGCAGCCTTGGAGCTGAAGCTCGAGCTTTATAGCCGCGGGGATGGCGACCACAAGGATGAGGGGAGAGACGATGGGGAGGCCTCTGTCTTGGCTTCCTGTCTCTCGCGTGGAGTGCGTGAAGGCAATGCAGTGGACACTGATAAGGGAGATGGGAGGAGTGGAGGGAGAATGGAGAAGTATGGAGGGGCAAATAGGATATTTCACATACACTATCTCTCCTACAAAGAGTTGTAAAATTATAGTGTCCCAGTGTACAGATATGCCAATTTTATCAAAATAATAATATTTCAATGCTAATTTAGATTTGACTGCTGACTAAAGATGATTCGAACACTGAGGAAACGGGATTTACACGAAACTAGATAATCGACTGCACCTGAACTAAGCTCGCAAACTAGCTTCAACTCACATTACTTGGGTGCGATGTTCCTATCGTTCTAGAGGATTCAGGAGGGCCAAGACACATAGACAATGTGTAGCGGTTGCATGGGCTCTGCGGTTGCCAAGTCATTTCTTTGGTTCAGGAAGACGCTTAAACAGCCTCAGTTTGGTCTCGCTTCTATAACATTTAAGTAACCAAGATTGGTGCAGGGCCATGGACTCCCATGCATGTGGTCAAATGCCATATTTTCTATCCGTTGTTTGGTGTATGCCTTTACACGAAAAGTTTTTTTAAAATAAAAAAAGAGGTCCTAACATTGGATGTGACTGTGTCATCGTATTAACATTGCATGCCAAAGAGACGTAGGAAGTACAAAACCGCAGCCACGTGTCCGGTAGTGTCCTCTGCGATGGCAACTCGTGATCTGTAACGGGTAAGTGTCGATAACAAAAACGATTTTAGTAAATATTTAAAATTAATTTTAATAGTATTAATCATAATTAAAATATATTTTCAGCAGCAGATAAATGAAAAAAATTAACATGTAAATACGTAAATCCTCCATATCATTTAAACAAGATAATATACTTAAAATATAAAATATCTGGACAATTAAAATCAACATAATGTTCATAATTAATTATTACTCTTAGATGTCGAGTTGCAAAAGATAAAATCTTTGTCTTCACAACACTTATGACAATATTCTCCACTAATTAAATATGACAACCATAAATCAAACTTTGAGCTCAAACTAATGCTTTTCTTATATGTCAAAATTTATCTCAAAATAGCAAATATATTTTCAGATAACAGAGAAACATTTGTTTAACAATGTGAATAGAATCACAATATCAACACATAAACTTTTCTGCAAACAGAAAATCTCTGTGCAAAAGTTCACAGATTCAGCACTGGAGCCTTTCGGCAAACATAATAATACAGTGGAGATAGTTCACACCGGATTAACAAGATCACAGAATAAAATGACTAAGCTCTTTCTAGTTATATTTGAACTACAGAGAGTATCAAAGCTACTAGATAAAACTGACAACAGTAAGCAATCCAATTTGGCTCAAGTCCGATTTTAGTTAGCAATTCAATTTCAGAATTTGACAATCATCATCATTGAGCAGATAACCGAGCCCACAAACACCAAACAATATCTTCCGATGCTAATCACAGACAAAACCAATTACAGTTTGATATTTGCACTAGCACATCCACATATGCAAAGAGATAATCAAAATGGAATACTGTGATACTCACAAAATAGATGGCAATCAAAGCCACCGAGAAGAATCGGGCAAGGCACGCCAAAAGGCGCTGTTTCATAAAACCAATTACACTACTATGCCAAAAATACCAGATAAGGTTGATGGAGATACAATGTCAATCTTCACAATCCGGGACACACCGAAAGACGAAGCTGAGGTACAGGAGATGCCGCACAAGACCACTGAAGATGCACTAGCCGAGTGCACCCTAGAGCACTAAGAAACCGAAGGAACCAAATCCTTCTTCCTCCTCAAAATCAAGTCGGAGCCCCACATTGAAAATCCCACTAAGGATAAGGCGAAAGGGAAACCGGCGGGATGATGCAAAATGAGATGAAGAGCTCACCACTGACGGCGTAGGATCAACTACGGCGGCACACAGGCTCTAAATCCCTTCGAAGACAAAGCCAAAATCGGAGAAGTATCAAAAGGGGAACACTCACTGATATTTTTCAGGTTGAAGGAGGAACAGAGCTCGCTAAAAGAGAAGAGCCGGAGCGGACTAGGCGCGGTGCTGCCAACGGCCGATGCCAAAGCACCCGGGCCGCTGGCGCCTCCTACGCCACCGCCGCCATCAGCTCCCCCACACGAGCGAGCGAAGCGCTCCGCTGGATCGGTCTGGAGACTAGGTCTCAGCCTTATCCCTTCTTATCTCCCACCGATAGGTGGGCCTAACTCTTTTATTTTATTTTATTTTATTTTTCATCTTTTCTCTAATTGAAAAATTACTAAAATGCCCTCAAAATATTCAACAGTAAGTATGGCCTTGTCATAAGACTGCAACTGCAAAATAATATAATATGGGCTCACTGCGATCAGCATATATCACGCCCACCAACTAGCAGTATACATGTTTGCTTTAACATACGTGCAAGTGCAACCATACCACCAAATAAGGATAGGAAACGGCTAAGAGGCGTTTGACATGGCATCATTCCATGGCTTCCATCACTGCGCTCTTGTCTTAGATCGTAGGACGACCGAAGCTTCCTCATCTCAACGCTCAAGTTATCAGGTCCCCAAAACCCATCTGCACCAATTGCATGTACTGGCACAGCCTACTTTCCTAAGCTATACCACTTCCAGTCCAAGCTCCAACAAAGCTTATAAATAAGTCAGTCTGCCGGAGCCTTCCGGAAACAGATAATCACTTCGCAGTTCGCCCCTCCCCGCCCAATTCTCTGTCTATCCCACACTCGGGCACATACACAGAAGAGAAACACATACAGGCACGAACACCATGAGATCCTTTCTCAAGTCCCCCCAGTGTTCGTTGCTGCTTCTCCTCATCTTGGTGACGGCTTCCCGAGCGCTCAAAATCGGCAATCAGCTTGTCAGCCAAGGGAAAGCACCGGCGGTACGAAGCAGCGTGAAGCTAACCAAATCTTTTTTTCTTTTTTGCAAGTGCGCGCTTTTGGTGTTGATCGATTTCATCTTGGTCTTGTTGGTTTTCGCAGGGGAACCAGAATTGTAGCCGGACATGCGAATCCAAGTTTTGCACGGGTGAGTGTCATGTTACAGACCATTCTTGCCGTTTAGCTCTGCAGTCTGTTGTGGCCTGTGGGATTTCTCTAACCCTGCTAAGTTTTTCAGAGCAGTTGATTCTATTTCTAAATAGAACAGAGAAGTTGATCCTCGTTGAGGAGAGCATTAGTTGGAGCTTTATTGTGCTTGTTTTCTTTGTATCCTTAATTTTAATCTTCTTTCTTGCCCTATGTGCAATGTGAATTCTTGGTTTTATGGGGTTCCATTTTGCATGAATGGACTGACGAAGCCCTGACAGTCTGCATTTTTTACGAGTTGACAAAAGGGAACTACTGACACGCGTTTGCCTTTTGGTTTCCGCGATGCCGTCGACCTCTGAAAGTTGCGCCGCTGCTGAGGTACGGGAAATACTGCGGAATCCTGTACAGCGGCTGCCTCGGCGAGAAGCCCTGCGACGCCCTCGACGCCTGCTGCATGGTCCACGACCACTGCGTCGACGCCAACGACGGTATCATCTCTCAACTCCCAGCATCTTTCTCTCGTAAACGAAAAGATCGGGCAGGAGAAAAACAAGGGGGAAAGGAACATTTTTTTGCTTCACCCAGACGTCTCCACCAAAGGGGCCCAATGATCTCACCGAGCTCTCAACCCCATGCCAGGTTTTCGCGAGTTGATGCACCACCTAACGGATCATATCTCAAACCATTGGTACTAGTACGTATGATTAAATTAATAACGTGCGTTGGTTGCAGGGCATGTCCCTGTTCGGCCTAACGCGCTCTAAAGCCGCATTTTGTACACACTCCCACAGTGCCATGACCCATGGCCATGAGAGGCTAACCGATGCGTGCGTCGCAACCAACACGTACGCCGCCGCGCGCCCACTAGCTCGATGTTGGCTCGTCGCTTCCTTTCTACCATGGTTGCATCGCTTGCACGCGCCGTCGTGCACGCATGATTGCATCGGCCAGTTTCCCCCTCGCACTCATTCACGCGCACTAAACTGCGTATATGGTCCAAATTCGTCCAAGTGTACTGGCTAGTGGTGATTCTGGTGTGCATGTGTCGTCGTCATGTGTGTTTGTGTGCGATTGCTGACTTGCAGATGACTACCTGAACACGAAGTGCAACGAGAACCTGCTGAGATGCATCGACGGGGTGAGCCCGAGGGGGGCGACGTTCCCGGGGAACAAGTGCGACGTCGTCCAGACGGCGTCCGTCATAAAGGAGGTCATCGAGACGGCCGTGTTCGCGGGGAAGATCCTTCACAAGCGCGACATCGGGCAGTAGCAGCCATCGTGGGAGCGAGAGGCTTTGCCGGTGGTGAAAGGGAAACGTACGTACAGATAGAGCAGAAATAAAGTGATACGCGTGTGCGCGCGCGCGGCGCGGCAACGTGACATGTGGTTACTGTACGTGGACCAGTGTGGGTGTGTGGAGGCGTGTACTTTATAGAGCAGATTGGTAGAGTTTGGTGCGGAATGGCACTGGCTGTAACATTATTCCTCTAGTCAAATGAGACATAACATATATGATTGGTTACTGGTAGACGACAATTCGATTCACTGTTGTACAAAGTCAGGTAGTACTAGTACCATAGTAGTTGTAAAAATAGCTAAAACTACGAAGGATTGTTTCGCGATACCGAACTTGGCATGGGCCACGTGGCCGCGGTTGCTTGGTATTTATACACGTTGTCAGATAAGCTAGAGCACTCTCATGATAATTAGATTCACTGCTACGGAGGGATACTACAGAGAGATCATCACAGACGGCTCTAAACCGTCATCACAGATAATTTTTGAACCGTCTGAATCTATGTGTCTGTGATAATAGGCGGTTATCACAAACGGTTTGTGAGTTGTCTGTGAAAAGTCATATCATATACGGTTTTTGGTGAAAATCGTCGATGATAGTTGACTTCACAAACGGTTTCAACAAATAACCGTATGTGATATCCTATATATCACAGACGGTTTTTGGTAGAAATCGTTTGTGAAGAGTGTCTGTGATATGCGACATATCACACACGGTTGTTGGTGGTGGCCGTCTGTGATTGTATACATATCACAGCCGGGTGTTAGTAGTATCCGTCTGTGATTGTATACATATCACAGACGATTGTTAGTAGTAGTCGTTTGTGAGTATCATATATTTTGATTTTTCGGTTAGCCTCAGATAATGCTAGCTATGCCCTCTAAAAATAAGTAAGCAGGAAACATATATATCACAATTGATTTGATATACACTACTAAAGAAAAGTACATCACACGGTTCGAAACCGTCATCACAGATGGTTTTGGAACCGTCTGAATTTTTATGTCTGTGATAACAGTTGGTTATCACAGACAGTTTTTTAACTGTCTGTGATAGGTCTCAACACATACGGTTTTTAGTTGAAACCGTCTGTAAAGAAGCACTATTACAAACGGTTTCAACCAAGAATCGTCTGTGATATGTAGTGTATCACATACGGTTCTCGTTACAAACCGTCTGTGATATGTCGGATATCACAGACGGTTTGTAAATATAACCGTCAGTGATATACGCATATCACAGACGATTGTTGGTTGAAACCGGTTCCAACCAAAAACCGTCTGTGATAGTTCATTTATACCTAATTATTTTATTCTATTCTCGGCTAGCCTCAGGAATTGCTAGCCATACCCTCTGAAAACTAGTAAGCTAGTAGAAATCAGATACATCACACAGATAAATCAATTGTTGACACAACTCAAAGTGATCATTTAAAACTCCAAATCAATTAAAAAAAGATTATGTTCAAGTATATATTGTCGCTGGATTTACATTTGAATTACAACTACTCAAAATGATCAATTACAATTGAATCAATATTTTCAAGGTCATTCAGTGGTGTCGACGGAGTGAAACTCTCCGTTGGCATTAACGATCTCCATCTTGATGAAGGCGCAAAGCGTCCCTCGAACCTTCGAGACCTCTTTCATAGCGAGTGCATCTAAATCTATAGTCATGTTCTGTCGCTAGCATGAGTAAAGTAGTAAGTATATATATTTTTAAATTTATATTTAGAAAATAATTATTACGAGATTGACAAACCTCGGGATCCTTCATCTTGGCACTAACCAATTGCTGCATATGATGGCAAACGTAGAATGCACATAGGTAATCTTGTTTTTGCTGGCAGCACTGCAAAAATAGAATTACATATGTAGGTACAGTCAGTTCGAGAAGCATTATTAAGAAGTATGATATAGCATTATTGTGTTGTAGTGTGTACCGGAAATCGCGTACTGTGTTGTAGTGTGGCGCTAGATCCTTTGTACAGCCCTCCCTGTGCATCACAGTTGATGAACGACTTGCATGATTCCAAAATGTTATCCTCGGCCATTTTAAAAGAAGGAAGACTACAGTAGAGTTATGTTTGGAGGAAATGAGCATACCTGTCGAGTATTTATTTCAGAAGGGTGAAGTCGTGGTTTTTGTTTAGTAGGGAATCAAGGTATATTAACTTTTTGGTGAAAACTGTATGTGATAGTTGGACTTGACAAACGGTTTCAACAAATAACCGTCTGTGAAATCCCACATATCACAGAAGGTTTTTGGTGGAAAGCGTTTGTGAAGGGCGTCTGTGATATGCGACATATAACACACAGTTGTTGGTGGTAGCCGTCTGTGATTGGATGCATATCACAGACTGGTGTTAGTAGTAGCCGTCTGTGATTATATACATATCACAGACGGTTGTTAGTAGTAGCCATTTGTGAGTATCATTCACAGACGATTTATTTCATAAAACCGTCTATGATAGTTCGTTCTATACCTAAATATATTTTGATTTTTTGGCTAGCTTCAGGTAATGCTAGCCATGCCCTTTAAAAACAAGTAGAAAACAGATATATCACAATTGATTTGATATAGAACAACTCAAAGTTATTTACAAACTCAATATCAAGTATAAAATCACTTTAATGATCTAATTACAAAGTGATTTGATTACAACTCAAAGCAAATTACAACAAAATCAGGGTCACCGGGGTAAAACTCCCTACTCCCTTTAATGATCTCCTCCGATATGAAGGTGGCGAGCTGTCCTCGAACTTCCACGAGTAAGTCCAGATCGAAGCTACTTTCTGGTGTTTTCATGCCCTGTCGCTAGCAAGAGTAAAGTAATAAGCATATATATATATATATATATATATATATATATATATGTATATATGTGTGTGTGTGTGTGTGTGTGTGTGTGTGTAAATTCATAATTACGAAACAATTATTAAGAGATTGACCTCTGGATCATTCGGCTTAGCACTCGTGATTTCCAGCATATGACGACAAACATAGAATGCATATATGTTGCCTTGACGTAGTTGCTGGTGGCACTTGAAAAATAGAAGTGTGATATAGAATATAGGTATAGTCAGTTCGAGAGACCAGGTTACGAAGTGTGAGCAGGTACCGAAAATCGCATTCTGTGTCGCAGTTTGGCGTCCGATTTATTGTGTGTCCCTCCCTCAGCAACATAGGCACTAAACGGCCTATGTGATTTTAAAAATTTATCCTCAGACATTAACGAACGAAGACTACAATGAAGTTACGTATGGAGGAAATGAGCATACCTGTCGATTACTTTTTGCACAAGGGTGAAGTCGTGCTTGCTATTAACTAGAGAATCAACGTATATTACCTTGGTCCACTTTGGTACAATGACTAGAAGGACCCAGTGCCACATACTCATGTATGTCGCTTTAGTCATTAAACCTAAGTTCGTGTTGCATATAAAGAACAAATAAAGTTTGTATAGCAAGTAGTGAAGCACTTACCCCTGGTTGTAGGGCACCAATATGTAGTCCTTGTCGCTATGAGTATGCAATCCCTTCGTTATGTACTTCTCGACAGAGTTTGCGTCTTCGCGGATGCATTACTCTGAGATCAAATGTGGGTTAAGGAAACCCACCGGTTGTCGTCATCGCCGATATTGTTGCATCATGTATCTATCTATACATAAGCAATGAGTTATGACATTTATCGGTATTGCATGAATGTGGAACTTGATTGTACACACTTACAGTGTCCAGCATCGTAGAAGTGAGGCGTCAAGGGCTTCGTGGTTGAATAGATCAAATAAGTCTTCGCAGCACACAACGAAGTAACCCGTCTTGCGGTGGAAATGGTTCTCATTGTAGCTGACAGTGAATCCGATAGGCCAGTCTTCCCTCGTCTCGTTAGTCTACCGCATATACCAGTCATGCCAAGTCTGGCAAGCCAAACAAATGTTGTGTAATATTGTGTGGGAGACCAACGATATTCCGAGGGAGAACGACCGGACTTGTGAGGCGCCTTAATCTTCTTCGATTTGGCCTTTGCGCCTCGCGTGCTAGTTGTCTTCTTGAAAGACGACTCAATAACATTTTCTTGTATCTTCAGCGCCATCTCCACGGACGCCATCTCCACAAGCGCCATCTCCACGGCATGGGGTACAGAGACCTTCTTAAGTGGCACTGTAGGGTTCAGGACGATGTCCCTCTTAGGCCACTAGACAAAAGTGTGCACGGCATCCCCTAGTGTTATGATGTATTTGCTCGGGCGCTTCTCCAGCGGGATGGACATTAAATTATCATGTACCATATCCACCTGGACCTTGGCGTAACCCTGCGCCAGCTGGGCGCCGTGCACCACTATCTCTTCGTAGCATGGAAACACCACCCCCACCGAACCTCAACATGAATGGACCCAACCAGTACTTGGAGCCTGCAGGGTCTAAGCACCTACAAAACGATACACAATTAGCTAAGGCGTCCTACATGGTATATCTTTGGAGCATCTCAGATATGTACATTACCTAGATGAGGTCGATAAGTAATTGGACATCACCAAGTTCAGGAAGTGCAGGCGTGGACGCGACACTACTCCAATGTTGAGGGGGACTGACTACCAAAATCACGGAGGCGTCTTACGACCGGTTGAGGATTTTATTCATTTGTTCCTGCAATGCTGTTATATGTGCTTGAAAATGTGCAGTTATCTGTTCTTTGAACTCTGCTTTCCACTATTCTTCGCGCTCGACCTTGGATCTCTTTCGACTCTTATACGCCTCGGAGTCGTGTGGGAATACATGCTTCTAAGGTACGTAAACCCCAAGGCATTGAGTGCGACCCGGGTGCTCCTTTTTTACTAGGGTCGTGGATAGTATATCCTTCTCACTGGCTGGTTTGAATGAACCTTGGGATGATTTGGTACTCAATGTTTGCTGCAAGAGGCCATCATGTTATATTAGATCCTACAAAGTTATGGACTTATTAAAAACTAGGCAGTTCAACATATCTTATGATGTGTTGGCACACTCCCTCATCTGTTGGGTTTGTGAAAGAGATGACACTCGACAACGTGGTTTTGGCTCTCGCTATTAACCAGTTTTGGGCGCGCTCGTCTGTGATATTGGCAAATGGAGGGAAGACCTCCAACAAGATTGCCAGATCGTCCTTACACACCCATTTCGGTATTTTACCCACGTACCCAGCAGTGCCGAGTTTGTGGGGTGGATGTTTTATGCCTAGAAATCCTTGTGCACAACACTTTGCTGCTGAAATTCATATGTTGTCTTTATCTGCACAAAGGCATCCCATGTATCCGACGACACAAAACTATACTTCGCACATGGCGTCTGATCCTTATTCACGTACTTCATGACAAGGTTGCTCTTGAAGATCTTCTAAGCATGTGACACGAGTTCGGATAATTCTGGTGGGATCTCGAACGAAGTTGTAATTTCAGTCCACAGCTGCGCTTTCTCTTCATCCGTCACATCCTTCCATTTTTGTGTGGTGATGGAGACCCGTTCCCTTGCAACTATACCACAGGTGGTCCGGAATGCTGCCGCTACTTTCTGGGGAAGCAGAGGGATCCAGAGGGACTGACGGTCGTGATGATCATTCGGCCCACATGCATTTTTGATATTCCTCTAACACGCCGCTTTGGTACCATTTTCCTTGGAGATCCTGACGCATTCAGCGACGTTGATGATGGTGGGGACGACGGTGCGAATGCCATCTGTAGGATCAAGGATAACCGACTAGAGGGGGGTGAATAAGAGGTTTCTAAATTTTCTTAATCAAATTACCGAAATTAGCAAGATATTCTAATCAAAGATATTTAACACAATCTATGAGCTACAAAATAAGTGCAATAAGTAAAGACAAGAATTAACCGCACAAGGAAAAGGGGGTTTTTCCCGTGGTATCGAAGATTTGTCGATCTTCACTAGTCCACGTTGAGGAAGCTTGACCACTCAAGCCGGCTCCACAAATTGAGCCTACCCTCGATCACTTGGTTGTTCTTCCTCCTCTCCGGAGTTGGTGAACACCGACCAATCACAAACGGCAACGGGTCTCTTCACAAGCTTCTTTGAAGAGATCACCGAGCGACCTTCGCCAAGTCGTCTAGGTGCCGACAAGCACCAAGAGAATAGAACTTGAACTTCACTTGACGACAATCAAGAGCCAATGGATCAACTAAGAATGCAATGCTCTTGTTCTTGCTCACTTCCTCACAAATGTGTGCAAAGAGAGTAAATGAGGAGTGAGAGGAGTGCTCAAGGCTCAAATGAATTGAATGAATGCTCAACAACACGTCCTTGAGCTGGTGGGGGTGTATTTATACCCCAACAACCAAATATGACCGTTATGCGAAAATCGCAAAACTCGGAAATCGGAAGTTCGCGATACAAAGTGCGGAACTTCCGCCTTCACTTGAGTGCATCAGAACGGTCATCACAAAGGAGCATTAAATGCTCTAAACTAGCCGTTGGATTTATGCGCGAACTTCCGCCATAAGGATTTCGGTTCTTCCGATTAATCGGAAGATCCGCTTTACAATGGAACTACCGCACTCATAAAACGGCTAAGTCCCAAAGCGGGTGCTCTCGGAAAAAACCGACCGCGCATAATTGAACAACCGATTAATCGGAACTTCCGCTCATTTCATTGCGGAACTTCGCGCTTGAAATTTGGCTAAGTCCCAAAAAGGATGCTCTCGGAAAAATCAAGCGCGATTTTGAACATCCGATTAATCGGAACTTCCGCTCAGATCGTTGCGGAACTTCCGCACTCGAAAATCGGCTAAGTCCCGAAAAGGATGCTCTCGGAAAAATCAAGCCGCAGCTTTTGAGATCGATTAATCGAACTTCCGCTCATACAATTGCGGAACTTCCGATTGTGTTCGAAAAATGATTTTCTTTTAAACCAAACCAAAAGAACATGCATGATCCTAAGTTGATCCAAAGGCATAATGAGATGCTTTCAAGCTACTAGACAAGCTCCCCTTAATAGTACGACATTTATCCTATAATCCGGTCTTCCTCCATACTCCAAGACCGTAAAATCAAAAGGGTCCTAGTCTATTTATACCTTGTCTTTGAGATCAACTCCATCTTTTCAACATTCTTTGACATGCAGCTCCTTGGATTCACTTTGTCATTTGGGACTATGCCTTGTAAACACTTCAACAAACATGTTAGTCCCATATTCACATAATGTCATTAATTACCAAAATACAATTTTTAGGGGCCTAGATGCTTTCAATCTCCCCCTTTTTGGTAATTGATGACAACACAATAAAGTTGTGAGAGAAAGTTGGTTTGAAAACAGAAAGCTCCCCCTTAACATGTGCATATTGAGTAGAAGATAATGTAAAGCACATGTTTGGATTTTCAGGAAATATTGGCGGAGTTTCTGTAGAACATTGTTACTTGGAAGAGAACAAATGACGATAAAGATAGAGCATTCACATCACATAGTCATTCATCATTAATCAAAGATCCAAGTACAACAAAAATATAAAATACCACAAGATATTATGATAAGCATCAAGTTTTCAAACAAAGTCATAAGCATCAAGTTCATTACAAGCCATAGTCAAAAAGACACAATATGCTACAATATCATAATAGATAAGACTAGCTCTCTCTCTCACTAACACACACTCTTCTCTCCCCCTTTGTCATCAAGGGCCAAAGGGTCACTCCGCAGAGGATCTTGCGGAGGATCAACCGGAGGAGCAGAAGATCAGGAGGACCGCCGTGGGGAGCGCGGCGACGCCGTCCAAATGAACTGTGGAGGAAACTGTTCGGCGAATCTGGCTGAAAGTGCGTCAAGGCTGGCCGAGTGGGCGTCGAGTCTGGAAGTGGTCGCCTCTTGGAAAGCATCCAATCTGGCAAAGGTGGCTGCCTCAAACGCATCCAGTCTAGAAGTGGTCGCCTCTGGAAGGTATCTCGATGCCCTCATCTCCAACAAGGTGGCATAAATCGATCCATAGTGGCTATACCTTGTGGAGGAGCAAAGAAGAAGAAGCGGGAGGTGCAGCTTGTGCTTCACTGAGAGCACGCCTAAGATTGGCGAGGATTGGAGGACCTTCTCTTGGTTTATAGGCTTTATGTGCTGAAGGTAAAGCTCCATTATATTCAGTTTGTTTAATGATCAAAGCCATAATGTAAGGTGCAAAGTTTATCCGTTTGACTCGATCATTCTTTGTTCTGCTATCTCTCTTATGATAACATCCACAACATCAAACTTCCTTCCATGCATGATGCATTCCAATATATTCCAAACATGCCCTCTAATTGCATCATAATTCCGCTCTTTGGTAATATGGTATGGTTGATGATCCTATTTACCAAGTGGGAATAGGAAGAAGTCCTGTGATCTTACGAGGACAAATCTTTGAGTGGTGTCATAAAATTCATTCCAAGCGTAAAGAGGGAGAACTGTGCCATCATAAATTTTCTCATATCTGCTCCGACTCGACATCCAATGCACGTTCAAACCCACGCTTTGAGCGAGAATGTCTTCTTGTTCTGTCATCCAAGTGAGGTAAGAAAAATCGGGAGGAATGCATCTTGTGGCATAGAATTGACGAATGATCTCATCACTATAGTTGCACTTTATTGCCACAAGGTTGTGAATCATTTCATACCGGAAGAGCTCAGTATGTACCCTCATATCTGTCAAGTCCATTGAGGTAGGACCAATTGATGTACTTGTGATCAGCGAAAGGTTTGTTTGGTCCATAAAATAGATCATAAACTTGCCTTTGAAATTTGGTATGAAAACGAGGGTCATCACTGTTTCCTGGAAGTGAGTATTGATCTTTATCCCTAAGAATAGTGTAGTCGTCTCACGTAAGTCCTTTAAGATCAATTTCAATCTCTTAGGTTCTCCTAGTTCCTCATTAGATTCATATTCAGATTCTTCTCCTGATCCACTTTCTTCTGATCCTGA
Source organism: Hsuehochloa calcarea (assembly GCA_036346395.1). Classification (NCBI taxonomy): domain Eukaryota; kingdom Viridiplantae; phylum Streptophyta; class Magnoliopsida; order Poales; family Poaceae; genus Hsuehochloa; species Hsuehochloa calcarea. The sequence continues at coordinate 40,287,734 of CM070597.1, forward strand.
ATTATCAGATTCTTCCTCATTTCTTGAAGAAGATGCGCCAGCATCTGAATAATGCTTTGGGACTGACATCTTCATCCTCGGCATCTTCAAGAACAACAATGGATGAAGTGTCAAAGATTGAATCAAATGAAAATGGGATTTTACATTTACTGTCGGACAATCGGAAGCTCATAAGTTGCACTCGGAACTATCATGGCGGAAGTTCCGCGATTTCAACGGCGGAAGTTCCGATTATCTTGAGCCGATTCTAGGTTAATAGGAATTTTGGATTTTTCAGTATTTGGATGGATTGAGTCCATGGATTCGATGCATATACATCATACAATACTGAATAAACCTATTTTCCCAAGAATCAAACATGATTTCAACAACATTTGATTTCTCCCAAAATTTTGACCTAGGGTTCATAAGAGGTGAAAATCCAAAAAGAAATTTGAGATACCTTGAGAGAGTGGATGATTGAACCCTGGGGAATCAGTTGATCGGTTGAGATTTGAAGAAAAAACGAAGATCAATCAAAGGTGTTTTGGTGGAGAGGAAGAGAGGAGAAGAGAGCCTCGGGTCAGCACAGGGGCGGCTGGAGAGAGATAAAAGGTCGGAGGAACCGCAGGCAGTGAATGCTTCTCAGCTACCGGAAAACGGAAGTTCAGCAGAACAACAATGAAGTTCCGACAATGAAGTTCCGCTACCGAGGGCCGGAAGTTCGATTATCCCGACGCCGGAAGGAGCTGAAAACGGAAGTTCCAACAACACAATGAAGTTCGGACACCGGAAGTTCCGCGCTTGGGGGGGCGGAAGTTCCGATTATCCTGACACTTCAGGGAAGAGGAAGTTGAATTTGAAGATTTTGCAAATAATCCTTAGTTTTTGCACTCAACCAAGTATCATTCAGGATTATTATGCAATAAAGAGACTAAAGTCTATATAATAAAGTAATTTTTACTAAAATATCACATTTGGAGCGAAAATTTGAGTAAAAACATCTTAAAATAGATAAAAATGCAACTAAGACCCAAAGTGCATGTGACAAGAGTTCAGCGACATTTGAATAGTCAATGACATTTAACTCATTCCTCAATAGGCAAAAGCGGCCTTCATCTAAAGGTTTGGTAAAGATATCTGCTAATTGATTTTCAGTGCATATGTGGCTAATTTCAATATCTCCCTTGCACACATGATCTCTAAGGAAATGATGGCGGATATCTATGTGCTTGGTTCTTGAATGTTGGATGGGGTTGTTGGCTATTTTCACTGCACTATCATTATCACACAAAGAGGTATTTTGTCAAATGTTATTCCATAATCCATCAAATTTTGCCTCATCCAAAGCAATTGTGCACAACAACTACCTGCAGAAACATATTCGGCTTCGGCGGTGGAAAGGGCAACAGAGTTTTGTTTCTTGGAAGACCAAGACACTAAGGATCTACCTAAAAATTGACAACTCCCTGAGGTGCTTTTTCTATCCACTTTACAACCCGCATAATCCGAATCCAATATCCAATCAAATCAAATTTTGCACCTTTTGGATACCAAAGGCCAATACTTGAGGAATGCTTTAAATATCTTAATATTCTTTTGATGACCATTAAATGACATTCTTTTGGAGCCGATTGAAAACGTGCACACATGCAAACGCTAAACATAATATCGGGCCTAGATGCGGTAAGATAAAGCAAACTACCAATCATAGACCTATAAAGCTTTAAATCAACCGATTTACCTCCTTCGTTTAGATCAAGATGTCCATTTGTAGCCATGGGAGTCTTGATGGGCTTTGCGTCATCCATGCCAAATCTTTTGAGTAAGTCCTTCACATACTTGGATTGGCTTATGAAGACCCCATCCTTGAGTTGTTTGATTTGAAGTCCAAGAAAGAAACCGAGTTCTCCTATCATTGACATCTCAAACTCCTAGACATCATATCACCAAACTCTTTGCAAAAATCTTGATTAGTAGAACCAAAATTATATCATCAACATAAATTTGACAGACAAAGAAATCACCATCAATAATTTTAGTAAACAAAGTTGTATCAACCTTTCCGATTTTGAATCCCTTAGAGAGTAGAAAATCTCGAAGGCGCTCATACCATGCTCTAGGAGCTTGTTTTAAACCATATAGCGCCTTTGAGAGTTTATACACATGATTAGGATTTTGGGATCTTCAAAACCGGAGGTTGTTCAACAAAGACAAGTTCGGATATTTTGCCATTTAGGAAAGCACTTTTAACATCCATTTGAAATAATTTAATATCAAAGCATGAAGCAAAAGCAAGTAAAATGCGAATAGACTCAAGTCTTGCTACGGGTGCAAATGTTTCATCATAATCTAAGCCCTCAACTTGAGTATATCCTTGAGCAACTAACCTTGCCTTGTTTCTTACCACAACTCCATTTTCATCTTGTTTATTTCGAAAGACCCATTTTGTGCCAATGACATTATGCTCCTCGGGTCTTTCCACCATTGTCCAAACATCATTTCGGGCGAAGTTATTTAGCTCCTCATGCATAGCATTCACCCAATCCGGATCTTCTAGTGCTTCATCTATACGCTTTGGTTCCAAAGAGGAGACAAAAGAGTAATGTTCACAAAAAGAAGCAATACGAGAGCGAGTTTGGACACCTTTGCTTACTTCACCCAATATTTGGTCTATTGGGTGGTCTTTGGCTATTGCGTTGTGGATCCTTTGAGGTAGATTAAATGATTGATCACCTTCCTTGACATCTTCTTGATTTTGATTTATTTCATTTGTCACGGAAGAGGTAGGTGGCTCAATTCTCATGGATGATGACGGTTCACTTTGATCTTCTTTTGGCTTAATATCCCCAATTTGCATATTCTTCATTGCTTCCACAAGAGCTCCATTACCTACATCATCAAAATCCTCTTGCTCTTCTTGAGAGCCGTTAGTTTCATCAAATTGTACATCGTGTCTTTCTTCAACAATACCACTAGTTTTGTTAAAGACACGATATGCTTTGCTATTTGAGGAATAACCAAGTAGAAAACCGACATCACACCGACTTGCAAATTTAGAAAGTCGAACACCCTTTCTTAAGATATAGCATTTGCAACCAAATACTCTAAAGTAAGAAATGTTCGGTTTTCTTCCAACAAGGAGTTCATAGGAAGTCTTTTTCAAAAGTCTATGCAAATAAAGACGATTTATGGCATGACAAGCGGTATTAATGGCTTCCGCCCAAAAGCGATCGGAAGTGTTATACTCATCAAGCATTGTCCTAGCCATTTCTATTAATGTACGATTTTTCCTTTCTACAACTCCATTTTGCTCCGGAGTGTAGGTAGTGGAAAACTCATGCTTTATTCCAAGTTCATCACAATAATCTTCAATATTAGTGTTTTTGAACTCAGAACCATTATCACTACGGATTTTCTTCATTTTGAAATCAAATTCATTTTGAGCCCTTTTTGCAAAACTCTTAAAAATCTTGGAGGCTTCACCCTTGTCATATAAGAAGAATACCCATGTATATCTAGAGTAATCATCTACAACTACTAAACAATAGCTATTGCCCCCAATGCTCTTATAGGTTGTCGGCCCAAACAAATCCATATGTAAGAGCTCCAATGGCCTAGAAGTTGACATGATACTTTTGGAAGGATGAGAGTTAGCAACTTGCTTTCCGCTTGGCAAGCACTACAGTCTATTTTCTCAAACTTCACATCCTTCAAGCCAACCACTAAGTCATGTTTAAAAGCTTTTAAGTTGAATCATTCCCACATGACCTAGTCTTCTATGCCATAACCAACCCATTGAAGTTTTTGCAATCAAACAAGTTTTTAAACAAGATTCATTTGAGGAGAAATCAACCAAATAAAGATTGCCAAATCTAAAACCTTTAAAAATCATTTCATTTTCTTTTTCTTTAAAAATAGTAACCTCCTTTTTAGAGAAAGAGCAAGTTAATCCAAGATCACATAATTGAGCAACGGATAGCAAATTGAAATTCAAAGTTTCTACTAAAGATACATTTGAAATGGAAAGGTCATTTGAGATAGCAATTTTACCTAGACCAATTACCTTTCCTTTGCTATTGTCACCAAATGTGATCTTTTCATTTCCGCTCCCATTCTCAAATGAGGTGAACATTTTTCGGTCTCCGGTCATGTGTTGAGTGCATCCACTATCAAGCACCCAATGCCTTCCACCGGTCTTGTAGTTCACCTACAAAAGAGATCAAGTTCTTTTAGGTACCCATATTTGTTTGGGTCCTTGGAGGTTAGTTATCAAAGATTTGGGCACCCAAATAGCATTCTTTTTAATACCTAAAATTGAGGTTCCAACAAACCTAGCAAACACTTTTCCATCTTTGGCCTTTTTGAGCATATAACAAGAATCAAACAAGCCAATTGATGAAACCTTACCAATAGGACACTTTTGTTGAACATGTCCTATTTCCGGCATTTTGGCAAAACTTGCCATTTTGATTAACAAACCTCACGGGCTTGTTTACCGTTTCTTACCTTTCTTGAGCACGTACCCAAGTCCTTCCTTATTGAATGAGCACCTTTGCTCACTCAAAAGCTTGTCAAGGGTAGCTTTACCCTTGAAACACCTTTCCAAGCTCTTACTTAGCTTGGTGACTTGCTCCTTTAGCTCACTATTTTCTACACATAGCTTATCACAAGATTTAACATTTTCAATTTTAGAATCAACACTTGAGCTACATGGTATAGCAAGCAAATCATCGCACGAGGTGGATATGCTAGTTCTAGCAATGTTTACACTAGGCATTTTTTCTTGAATATCGCAAGCAATACCAATGCTAGTGTAAGACTTATCTTGGACAAGCAAATCATGAGCATCCTTTAATTCATCATAAGAGTTTTTTAAAGATATATGCTCCTTCTTTAAGACTCTAAATTTAGCTTTTTCCTTTCCAAGATATTCATTTAATTCTTCAAGCATGTCCATAAGCTCATCATAGGAGGGTTCTTCACTATCAAGAGATTTTACCTTTTCTCCTTTTGCCATGAGGCAAGTGGGAGTAGAAAATAATGATGGAGCCTCCTTGATAGCAATACCAACAAGTCCTCTCTTCTGGAGGATCCTTCAATATCGAGTCGAGTCGAATCAGAAAACTCCTTGTCGAGTCCCATTCTCGATATGAGCTTCATTCTTGCCATCCTTGTGAAGCTTCTTGAAAAGCTTCTTCTTGCCATTGAATTCCTTCTTCTTTGATGACTTACCCTTGTCATCCTTCTTGGTTGGGCAATGAGATGCAATGTGCCCTTCTCATCACACTCATAGCAACGAATGTTGCTATAGCGCTTCTTCTCATTGGATGATTGCCCTTTGCAATCTTATCGAAATTGAAGCTTCTATGAGGCCGTCTCCTCATGAATTTTTCATTCTTCTCACAAGGAGGGCAAATTCCTCCTCGAGTCCTCATCCTCATCTTCTTCATCACTTGATTCCGCTTTTGCCTTAAAAGCGGTAACTTTCTTCCTTGAAGAAGTTGACTCAATGAGCTCTTCCTTGTCTTTCTTGTAAAGCTCATTTGTGATAAGGTTTCCCAAAAGCCCTGGTTGGTGTCATCCTTGGCAACTCGGGAGAGTTGAGAAATAATATCACCAACACTTCGACTTGTCGGGAAGAGCCCTAAGCATCTTGCGACTACATCAATATCAAGCAAATTAGTACCAAGACCCTTGAGCTCATTCACAATGTTGTTGAGTCTAGAGTACATTTCGTGATACTCTCTTGAGGCAACATTGTAAATGTCTCATATTTGATCCTGAGCCTATGCAATTTGGCTTCTTTAACGTGGATGTGCCTCATGAATTTCAGAGAGCGTGGTCCATATCTCGTGAGCGGTTTCAAGGTTGCTCACGCGATTGAACTCATCGCGTTTAAAGCTCCAAAGAGAGCATTCATTGCTTGAGCATTGAGGTGAGAATTTCGTTCGCCTTGATCCGTGGTGTGTGTGGGATCAAGTGGCATAACGAAACCTTCACTTACAATTCTCCATACGCTTGGGCTCATGGCCTTTAAATAGATTGACATTCTAATTTTCCAATAAGAATAATTTGATCCACAAATAGAGGAGCCTTGCCTATAGACATTCCTCGCTAGCCATCCTTTTCTCTCCTAGACGGTTAAGTCTAAAATTAGAGAGACCAAGCTCTGATACCACTTGTAGGATCAAGGATAACCGACTAGAGGGGGGTGAATAGGAGGTTTCTAAATTTTCTTAATCAAATTACCGAAATTAGCAAGATATTCTAATCAAAGATATTTAACACAATCTATGAGCTACAAAATAAGTGCAATAAGTAAAGACAAGAATTAACCGCACAAGGACAAGGGGGTTTTTCCCGTGGTATCGAAGATTTGTCGATCTTCACTAGTCCACGTTGAGGAAGCTTGACCACTCAAGCCGGCTCCACAAATTGAGCCTACCCTCGATCACTTGGTTGTTCTTCCTCCTCTCCGGAGTTGGTGAACACCGACCAATCACAAACGGCAACGGGTCTCTTCACAAGCTTCTTTGAAGAGATCACCGAGCGACCTTCGCCAAGTCGTCTAGGTGCCGACAAGCACCAAGAGAATAGAACTTGAACTTCACTTGACGACAATCAAGAGCCAATGGATCAACTAAGAATGCAATGCTCTTGTTCTTGCTCACTTCCTCACAAATGTGTGCAAAGAGAGTAAATGAGGAGTGAGAGGAGTGCTCAAGGCTCAAATGAATTGAATGAATGCTCAACAACACGTCCTTGAGCTGGTGGGGGTGTATTTATACCCCCAACAACCAAATATGACCGTTATGCAGAAAATCAGGCAAAACTCAGGGAAATCGGAAGTTCCGCAGTACAAAGTGCGGAACTTCCGCCCTTCACTTGAGTGCACTGTAACGGTCATCACAGTGAGCATTAAATGCTCTAAACTAGCCGTTGGATTTATGTGCGGAACTTCCGCCATAAGGATTTCGGTTCTTCCGATTAATCGGAAGATCCGCTTTTACACAGCGGAACTACCGCACTCATGAAAACGGCTAAGTCCCAAAACGGGTGCTCTCTGGAAAAAACCGACCGCGCATAATTCGGAGCAACCGATTAATCGGAACTTCCGCTCATTTCATTGCGGAACTTCCGCGCTTGAGAATTTGGCTAAGTCCCGAAAAAGGATGCTCTCTGGAAAAATCAAGCCGCAGTTTTTCGGAGCATCCGATTAATCGGAACTTCCGCTCGTATCGTTGCGGAACTTCCGCACCTCGAGAAATCGGCTAAGTCCCGAAAAGGATGCTCTCTGGAAAAATCAAGCCGCAGTTTTTCGGAGCATCCGATTAATCGGAACTTCCGCTCATACAATTGCGGAACTTCCGATTGTGTTCGAAAAATGATTTTCTTTTAAACCAAACCAAAAGAACATGCATGATCCTAAGTTGATCCAAAGGCATAATGAGATGCTTTCAAGCTACTAGACAAGCTCCCCCTTAATAGTACGACATTTATCCTATAATCCGGTCTTCCTCCATACTCCGAAGACCGGTAAAATCAAAAGGGGTCCTAGTCTATTTATACCTTGTCTTTGAGATCAACTCCATCTTTTCAACATTCTTTGACATGCAGCTCCTTGGATTCACTTTGTCATTTGAGACTATGCCTTGTAAACACTTCAGCAAACATGTTAGTCCCATATTCACATAATGTCATTAATTACCAAAATACAATTTTTAGGGGCCTAGATGCTTTCACCATCTCATTTACTTTCTATCTCGCAAGATTAAGAAAGTAATATATTTTTCAAGTCAATCAAAACAACACAATTTGAAACTTTTTCTAGCACAATTCAAAGCGGTGATCGTACCTTGACGGGAGGAGTGGGCGAAGAGGTAGTCGAGGTCGGGAGCGAGGCATCGTCGAGGTCAGGGGCGGCATCGTCGAGGTCGCAGAGGGATGGCGTCGGGGAGGGGAGGAGGTTGGAGGTCGCAGAGGGATGACGCCAGCGCGGGGAGGAGGTCGATCGAGGTCGCAGAGTAGCTCTGAGGAGTAATGACGCAAACCCGGAGAGTAGCTCTAAGGAGTAAGGACGCAAACCCTAGCGGGTCCCCTATTTATAAATGTATATCACAGACGGCTCTCTAAAAGAACTGTCTTGATACCATATATCACAGACGATTATATTAAAGAATCATATGTGATATGCTTATGACCAAGGGGTGGGTGGTCGTAGTAAAGCAGCTTATCACAAATGATTCTATTATAGAACTGTCTGTGATAAGCTCTATAGCCTTAGGCAATCTACGACCACCTCAGCTTATCAGAGATGGTTCTATTATAATAGAACCGTCTGTGATAAGCTCTATGGTCGTAGGCAAGATATGACCACCCCCTGGTCGTAGGAATATCACAGACGGTTCTATTCCAGGACCGTCTGCGATAAGCGAGCATATCCCAAACGGTTATATTTAAGAACCATGTGTGATAAGTATCACAGATAGTTCTATTACGGAACCATCTGTGATGCTCTGCGCGGGAATTTTTGAACACGTACGCGGGAGGCAAATTTTGTTTGCTCGTTAATTAGGAATCGATGTGCTACATATATCACAGACAGTGTGTTACACTAAACCGCATGTGATAGTTCCTTCTATATCCAAAAAATTATTATTCTGTTTTTCGGCTAGCCTCAGGAAATGTTAGCCATGCCCTCCAAAAACAAGAAAGCAAATACAATCATGGATGGAATAATTTCTTAATTAGTGAATTAGTTATGTCGGTGTATTAGAACCGATCTTACGTAAAGATTGTTTGATTCGGGGGGTCTCCTAGAGATAAGATCACGCAGAGTGGATTGACACGGGATGTTTAGACAGTTCAGCCTTCTCCGAGAGAATAATAACCCTAATCCTGTGTGTATGGTATTCTTGATGATCAAGTAAAAGACTAAGACTATTACAGAGAATAGCACTTGTGCTCCTACTTGACTGGCTCTTGTTTTTGCCTTTTTTTCTATCTCTCTGATCGATGTCCTTATATAGTCGTGAAGAAGTAGCCGTTTTGCCTCAAGAGATGCGCCCGATTAATTCAAGAATTCGCGCATGATGGCGATAATTACCGGCGCCGCTTCTTCACGCCGTCCGCAATTATCTTCCGAGATAATGGGGTAATTACGCACCATTAATAAGCGGAATAATAGTGCGTGCGCACTGCTCGATTCCTTAATCAATTGGACCCACTCACCGTAGGTTTGATTATAAGGTGGTCGAGTTTACCCGGTCGTAGAAGAACTTACGACCGTGTAGCAATGAGAAGGACTTACGACTAGGTAGCAAATGTAGAAGGACTTACGACTAGGTAGCGATCGTAGAAGGACTTACGACTATGTAGTGGTCGAGAAGGACTTACGACTATGATATAGTCGTAGCAAGACTTACAACCACTCATTGACTTCTCCTTTAGATAAGGGGTACTGGGACTATGTGACATCATATTTACCCATAATAAGAATTATAGATAAAAGATAAAAATGAGGATTATTAGATCCTCGCCATCTAGCCCCCACTTCAAGTGAAAGTAACTTACTTGATAAAGGTTTCAGAATGGACTTACGACCATGAGAATGTCAGAGAACAATAGTCGAAGGAAAAACTCTTCGACATTTGAGTGTTGCTTTGACCAGAATTTGCTTTATCAGAAGGTTGCTTACGACTATTAAAAGTCATAAAACCCCTATGACCGTCTGATGGTCGTGGTAGGGAATCGAGAAAAGCTCTTCCGATTGATACTTCCTTCGACTAGAAAGACTTGGTCAAGAATGTAATTTTGCTTGGAGGTGACAATACGCACCTACTTTTTCTCGAACTGACCATCCGAGAATTGCAACCGCCTCTCATAGACTTGTCCGATGAAGCGGTTCCTGGCGGTACAACCATCTATCATAGACCTATAGCCGGACGGTTTCCGGCTTACGAGATCGTGCGGTTATAAAACTTACCAGAGGTAGACTTGGATTTTTACTCTTCCCCAAATCACTCCACCGTTCTTCGAGCTCTTGCTTTCTCCGCCTTCGACTAGGTTTCATCTTCTCGCCGCCAACCCAATCAAAAACTTTTTGCTTCGAGCGAAATGGCCAAGAGAGTTTCGAATGGGAGGAATCGAGATGGATGCGCTAAGATCAAGATCTTGGTCGATGCCGGAAGATTCCAGAAGGCTCGTGAAGTGGATTCCGCTATTGGGCAAGATCGCCATCGGGGAAAATGGGCAAATCCTCGCCTTCCAAGCGTGACAGAGTGCGGCCTTCGATTGCTCGCCCACCCCTTTCTTACAGAGTACTCGAACACTTTGGGGTGGAACCGTGAACTTAGGTCCCAATTCCATTACCATGTTGAGTGTGTTCGTATCCGTATGCGAGGCGCACTGGGATTCCGCGGATCTCGAGCTGCTCCAATATTATTATGGGATGGCTCGACAAACCGAATCGCCGGAAGTCATGGCTCAAGCTCCACGACTCAAGTCGAAGGAGTACATTCGAGTTTCACCCGGCCTTCGTGGCGAGCCGAGGAAGAGGTGGTTCTACCGAAGGTCACTCAAGACACCTTTCTTTCGTGGGGAAGGTCATGAAAAGAAATCTTCATGGGACTCAACCTCAAGATATCAACCGGATTAGCCCTTATATTCAAGCCATTAAGGACTTGAAGGAAGAAGGGTCGACCGGATGGCATGTGGTGAAAGATTTCATCACACGCCAATTAGTCCTCTCAAGAAACGAGCATCTCCTATGTGGAGGTACTCGGGAGAGGAGACCCCACCGAGACTACGAGGAGGGTAAGCAATTGTCGACTTAACTCTCCGCTTGGTCTTTCTCAACCTTGTCTAATATTTTTATCTGCTTATTACGCATCTTTCACAGCCGAGGTTGACTCCGAGTCGACTCATCTGTGAGAAGTCCCCGCCACCGAGGGGCGTTCCTCAAGTCATTGCGGTTTTGTCCGCAGATGAAAGGATAGAGCGCCTAAAGGTAATCGTAAATCTGATTCTCTTTAGGACTTTATAGTCGAGAAGATACTTACGACTAATGGTGATCGAGAATATCTTACAATCAAGAAAAAGTCGAGAAAAACTTACGACTTGGTACTAGTCGAGAAAAACTTACGACAAATTAGTGATTCTTCTTTTCTCGCTTTGCTTTACGTAAAGTAGGCATGGAAAATCGCCAGACGACGAAGAAGTCGCCTTGATGACTATTGGCGCCGGGTTGTCGAAGACAAAGACTCGCTCCTCCTCAAGAGACGCCGACTTGTAAAATCTGCCGACAAGGGGGAGCAAGTTCGAGTTCGTCTTTCGACCAAACCTCTACAGGTACTCGCGGCACCGTAGTTGTATCTGCCGAGGCCGCACTGGCCGGGCCAAGAGGTTGAAGCGCTTGAACCTCTCAAGCGCAAACCTCGCAAGGCTAAGGTACCTTCTATTATGACACTAATCTTTCGCAGCTTGGTGCCACTCCTAGTTTTATTAAGAAACTTGAAAGGAGAACCGGAAGGATTTTGTGTCTTTATGAAGGACGATGTCGATCAAGACAACTCGCAATCGAGGGCGTTGTCGCTCGAATGGTCGAGACCGATCTCGCCCATCCAAAAGATCAGAAACCGAGCTCGTTCCTCGTTTCAAACTTTACGACTGCACGTGGTCGAGCCGAGCTAATTGTTGAACCTCACCGACGTGGTCGTGGAGAAGAAGAGGTCCTCCGCTGGGAGGATTGCTCCAAAATTCCCGGTTAAGACCAGTGTGCGAGGTATGTGAAATGTATCAAGTGTAAGAACGACATTTACCTTTTTCTTTTCACAACCTGATTTGCTTTTCTTTATTTTAGTCCGACTCTTCAAATTTCCTGAATGCTTCACGAGAAGTCCATTGCTATCCCTTCACCGGAGAGGTAGCAACGAGGTGGTCAAGCATCACCCTTGGCCCAGTGTGGCCGATGAAGTCGAGACTCCAGTGTCTCCCACATCTGGCCAAGTCGTAATTCACGACTCTTGAGGTAGCGGCCGCATCGTTGAGGTGGCCGCCACGACCATCAAGTCGAGAAACAACAGAGGCACTGTGGAAGCCTCCGTCAAGGTGGTGACCACCATGCACCGCCTGGGAAGGAAATCGAGGAGGCGCTCCTTCCCTACCCAAAGAGAAATCACGTAACCGTAAGGAGAAAATTTCAACTTCGTGGTGACTTTGGGCCTCGCCTCCGTCGAGGGTCTCGCTGCTACAGATCTCGTGACAGAGTCCCCATCCCAAAGATATTCCCAATACGGAGAATACTTTTGACAACGAGCGCCGAGAAGGTGTGGTGGGATAAAGTCGCGAGGATAGATAAGTCGCAAAGACCCTGACCTTGTATATTCGATTTTTGCTAGAACGACTATGAATGTAAGTATCTTCGTAATACTTATATATGTGGCTTTCCTTCCTTCTCACTGCTTTCTTTTGCGTAAAGCTCGAGCAAATTGTCGTTGTTTGTGAGTATCATCGACAACTTTTAGAGCTAAGACAAGAGAAAGAATTACTCGCGCAGAGGCGAGAGGTGGTAAGTCACTTATCATTCATAGTTGTTTTTGACTTAAATACTGTGAAATGTTTCACGAGAAAAGTCATGGAAGAAACTCATGACGAAAGTATTAGTCGTAAAAAGCTTACGACTACTTTCAACTAGGTAGTGGTCATAGAAAGACTTACAACCATATCCTAGTCGCAAAAACTTACGACTAGGTTGGTGGTTGTAGAAGTACTCACAACCATTCACCGATGTTTATCTTCGCCTCGCTTTTTGTAGGTTAAACAAGGATACGAAGACCTTAATGACTCACCGACTATGAAAAAGAGGAGTCGAGGAGGCTAAGGAATGAAGTATTAGTTCTCTCTGATAGACTTCGAGAGACTGCCTCTCGATCTAAGAAATTGCAGAAAAAATAAACAGAAGTGCCGAACTTAAGACTGCTTTTGAGTTTTAACCTTACTTAACTCTCATTTCTTCTTTAGATAAAGAAAATGAGATGCGAAAGCTCCTGATCAAGTTGAGACAAAGCTTTGGTAATTCAGAGTTTTCCAGATTACAAGAATAAGGATCAAGAACTCAAGTTCGAGAACTCAAGCAATGTAAGTAACTCTTACCGTTGTCCTTTTGAGTATTTTCCTTTTCTAATGACAATTTCTTGTTCGTAAATTGTCGCCCAATTGAGAAGCCTTGAGGTCAAATCCAAGCAAAGACCTTAATTTGCAATGAGTCCGTCCGCATTGCTAAGATGAATGCAGAGGACATCAAAGCATGGTGAAACCGCTGCTTCCCATCGAGAAGAGGTCAAGAAATTGATTCTCAATTAGTAGGTAAGAAAAGCTTTACCTATAATTATCTTTGTGTTATCTTCCTCTAGAAGTATATTTTTGTTTGACCGATATTATTCTTTTCGTAACAAGTGGTCGAAACAAGAAGCTTCATGAGGCTTCGACTTGTACCCAACAGAGATGGAGTCGATGAAGACTAGTCTTCAAGGCAACATCACTCTCCGAACAATGTGCTTAGTGAGCTACATTCGAGGGAAAACTCCTCGAGAAGATACCATAGTCGCCACACAAGTACCATTGGGGAACAAGTCTGAAAATTGCAAGAAATGGTGACCACTCAAGACTAATCAAGTCAATCAATAAGGAAGCAATGGTCGCAGTAGTTACGCTTTGGCTAAACTTAAAGCTCAAGACCCCGCCTTAATGTTAAACCAATTGAAGCCGACTGATCGTCTCCGAATCGAGGCAAGTCGTCTGATTGAGGAAATGCAATACTTGGTAAAAAGGTGGCGAGGAAATGCAATAGGCTCTCCCTTCGTAGTAATCTTGTAACTACCTTGTAAGGCGCATAATTTTGTTAATGAGTAATATATGATCCGCTTCATTTCAAAATCATCTTGTCGAGTAGTTAGTAACTCAAAAGATAATAAACGAACGAAAGACTAAGAATTGAAGTCAAATTAATAACTTTATCCTAGCCCTCGACTATTTGCTTAGATTGTTTAGACAATCTAAATAAATAGTGTTTAAAAATGGGGTTTCAAAACAAAGAGAGGTTTATTTAACTTATAGCTTTTGTTACGTTTGTTAAGCACTGGTCGAAAAGAGTAGAAACGACTTGACACTAGGAAGTTCCTTCTAGTGGGCGTGACCACGCAGAGAGGAAAGACTTCGACTAGGTGATGTTCCCATCTCCGACTAGTTTAATCAAACCAAGAACAAAGAACTTGAGTTAAACAAACGCCTTAGAGTACTTTAGTCATTCGCTCGTCCTTTTTGGTGGACTTCGATAAGTCTTTTCCAAAGAGCAAAAGTAGGAGATCGAGCGACACTAGGAAGTTTCCTTCTAGTGGGCAGACCACATGCAGAGAGGAAAGACTTCGACTAGGTGTGTCTCTTCCTTCACCGCTTAAAACAAATCGAGTACACCAAATGTGGTCGAACAAATGTAAGAAAGTGCACTCTACTTAGAATATTTTTTGAATTTATCGAAAAAATAGACTAAGATTGAGAGAGTTGGCTTTGATAACATTACGACTAGATAAAACCCGAGCTCTTTGTATTGGCGTAAAAGTGAGTAACGAGTCGATGCTAGGAAATTCCTTCTAGTGGGCGTAACCACATGCAGAGAGGAGAAGTTTCACCGCAGATGACGCTTTCGCTTTTCGCAAAGTAAAGAAAATCGTGTTTTCATATCATAGTCGAAAGATTAAAAAGCACTACTCAAAAATTAAGGCAAAAGAGGTAGAAAGAACTCGACTTTTATTGCTCGAGAAACGGTCACACATAGAATTTGCGAATCGGTCGATGTTCCAAGAGTTTGAGAGAACTCGCCCATCTTCCATTGCTAGTCGACCGACTCGCCGAGTTACTTCGACCATCGTAAGGACCTTCCCATTTAGGGAAAGTTTATTCCGATTAGACTTGGATTGGCGAGCCTCAATACCAAGTCACCTACAAAGAAGGTCGCGAGGTTGACCTTACGATTATAGTATCTCGCGCAGGCTTGTTGGTAGACCGCCAACGGATTAAGGCTAGGTTTCTCCTCTCTTCGAGTAGGTTAATGTCATCTCGCCGGTTGTTCTCGGTCCGAGTTGTTGAAGGTTTCAACTCGTGTCGACCGCATTTTAGCTCCGAGGAAGCATGGCTTCGCCCAAAACTAGAAAATGGTGTTTCTCCCGTTGCTCGATCGTGGTCGCATTTAACCGCCCATAATATGGAAGGTAATTCTTGTACCCAAGCCCCGAGCGCTAACAAGTCGGGTCAAGACTCGAGTTTTAATTCTCGCATTATTTGGCCGCTTGCACGCTCGACCGCCCCATTGCTTTGGGGATGTGCAATGTAAGCATAGCATAGCTTGGTACTCCAACTCGCCGCAAAATTCTCAAATTTTGCACTTGCGAATTGTTTACCATTGTCCGTAATTATCCGACTTAACTCCAAATCGACTAATTACGCTTCTCATCATGAACCTTTTGTCGCCTGCTGTTATCCCAAGCATGTGTTCACCGATCCATTTTGTGAACGTGTCAATAGCCACAAAAGGAATTCAAACCTCCCGAGCTTTGGGAAACGGTCCTAGGATATCAAGCCCCAGTGTCGCAAAAGGCCAAGAAAGAGGTATTGTTTGTAATGCTTGAGCCGGTTGGTGTATCTGCTCACCATGGAATTGGCATCGACACACTTTTTAACCACCTCCATAGCATCGCAGTGTCAGAGGCCAAGAAAAACCTTGTCGAAAGGCTTTACCAACCAATGTTCTCAGAGGAAGCATGCGCCCCACGATGCCACTGTATATCGTGAAGGAGTGTTATTCCTTCGCTTTATGAATGCATCGCATGAGTATTCCTTGGGTTCCTCGCTTATAGAGGACTCCTTCAACCAAAGTATACATTTTGGCTTTTCGATAATCGACCGCTTCAAGATCATCTTCTGCACGGAACCCTTGTAAAGATACTCGAGATGGGAGTCATCCGTATCCTCGTAATCTAATGAGGCCATCTCAAGAGGAGGTGTTTCGTTCTTCGACTGTAGACGGTTTTTGGAGTTGCTCCAAGAAAACTCCTTTGGTACCGTGGATCGGAAGAAGCCATCCGAGCAAGTTGGTCTCATGAGGAAATTATCCTTTCGAGGGATAAATTGTACCTCAAACCTAAAAATGTTTTTCTAGCTTACGATTCGATAAGTACCGAGCCATTGTTGAGTTAGAGCATTGGTACTCTTTCCCGATTTGATTCACGACTAGTTGAGAGTCTCCTCTCACGAGTAGTCGATTTAATCGAGAGTGCTTTCGCACTGTATGCCACCTAGCAAACCTTCGTGACTGCTACATTGTTAGTAGCCCGAAAGTTTAATTGTATGGCATACTTTAAGGTTTCTCCTAGAGAGATACCAGACCACCTCACCTTCGAGCCACTTAAAGTAAGTGACCCGTCAGTACATCATCCACCGGTCGTGGGAATCAGATCGGGATCCCGAACAGTTCAGATTTGTCCATTCGCGACAAAGTCCGCCAAGATCTGGGATTTTATGGCCGTCGACACGAATGGAGGTCGAACTCCCAAGTTCGATCGACCATTTTGCCATGCGCCCCATTGCTTCCTTATTATGGAGGATTGCTCCTAAAGGAAACTCGACAAGACATGCCTATTTTGTGCGCTCAAAATAATGCCGCAGCTTCTCAAGACATGAGGAGGGCATATAGAAGTTTTTGACCTGAGGGTAACGCCCTTAGGCCCGTAAAACTTCACGACGAGTAAACCGGCCGCTGTATCGCCACGCTCTACGACTAGTATCGCGCTTGTCGCTCGTGGCGTGGCAACTAGGTAAATTAAGAGCGCCTCTTCCGCTTTGGAGAAACCGTAACAGAGCACTCGAAGATACCTCTTGACATCCTCAAAGGCAACGCTTGCCTCGCTCGACCACTCAAAACCTTCATGTCTCCCGAGAAGTTTAAAGAAAGGTAGTCCTTTTCTCCTAGTCGCAATGAAACGACTTAAAGCCGCCATGCACCCAAAGGAGTTTTTGACTTCCTTTTGTGTTTGGAGGACGATCCGAGGATGGCTTTTATTTTTTCAGATTTGCTTCATTCCTCGCTCGATACTAGGAATCCAAGCAATTTTCCTCAAGAAATTCCAAACACACACTTCTCTCGATTGAGTTTTAAGCGGTGCTTTCGAGGTTGTCGAATGTTTCTTGTAGGTCGGTGATATGATTAAGTCTCTTAATGCTTTTACGACTAGATCATCAACATAGGCTTCCAAATTCCTACCTAATTGAGATGAAAAGTCGATTGCATTAAGCGTTGAAAGAAGCACCGCATTCTTTAGACCAAATGGCATTTTGACATAGCAAAAGGTACCAAATGGAGTAATGAATGCGGTCTTTTCTTCATCGCTTAAACACATATTGATCCGTGGTATCCGCAATATGCATCTAAAAACTTAATATCTCACAACCCGCAGCTTGAATCAACCAAATGATCGACACGAGGTAAAGGGAAATCATCTTTGACAAGCTTTATTAAGATCAAGAAAGTCCACGCACATACGCCATTTGCCGCTTGACTTTTTGACCATTACAGGTTAGCCAACCACTGGTGGTTGACTTCTTATAAAGCCCGCTTAAGTAGCTTATCCAACTCGATTTAATAGCATCTCGCCGATCAGGCAAATCTCCGTAATTTTTGTTTTACAGTACTTTATCAGCCGTAGCTAGCCTGCGTGCTCGATCACCTCCCGGGACTCCGGCATGTCGGATGCTTGCCACGCAAAGACATCTGCGTTAGCTCTGAGGAAGGTAATGAGGGCGCCTTCCTATTTGGGGTCGGAAGTCTCCCGATGCGAACAGCCTTCGAGGGTTCTTCTCAAGGCCCGAGGAACCTCTTTGACTTGGTCGCTCGGCTTTGGTGCAGCTTTAGGCTTCGACTTGCTAGTCGAAGGTCGACTTTCATCTCGAGTTGGTATTTGACCAACCATCTCGAGGATCGATGGTCGCAGCTATACGCCATCTTTTGTCACATCAATGGTGATCACCCTTTGGGACTCGCATCTTAAGACATTGATACCCGTAATGAGTAGCCATTAAGAATTTTGCCAAAGTTGGTCGTCCGAGTATGGCGTTATATGCCGATCGAATCGACCACATCAAAGGAGACTTTCTCTCGTCTCAAATTACTTGGTGAGCCAAATGTTAAAGGAAGAGAAACTTGGCCAATAGGTTTGGTCAAGACCCCTGACAATTCCATGAAAGGAGTATCGATCGCCTTACCTTTGTCCCGGTACTTGCATCTCGCCCGTGGCATTAGTAAATAATATGTTCAAAGAATCGCCACCATCAACCAACACTGATTGACCCGACAGCTTGTTGATGGTGGGTTCGACCACAATCGGATATCGACTGATCGACTCGTAGTGATCGGACACCATCCTTCTCAAAAGAGATGGTAACTTCCGACCACTTCGTAATTTATTGACGAGAGGAGTATGTAGAGAATTTACCTCTCGTCCGCAGCCTTTAAGTTGTCGCTTGGAGTCGATGTCGATGATCCTCCGTAGATGTGCTCAACGGTATGTTGCGGATCTTGAACGGCATCTCCTCATCATCCGACGACTTTGGCCACTCGTATGTCCCACCCGCCGAGAGTAGGGAGTGGTGCTTGCCGCTGTAGTAGTCCTCGAGCTTTCTTTGGAAAACTCCTAGCAGCTGGAGGTCATGTCCTTCCTTTTATGAAAAGGACACCACCTTGGTTTGTCGCTCCTACGATCGTATGCTTACCTTTGCCTTGATCAGGTACGACTTGGTGGTTTGGGGCTCTCCATCTTCACTGCTAGAACCTCCTTGGAACCACCGGCTTGTGGTTTTGATTTTTATTTTCTTCTTGGACTTTTTGCTTTTTATCCTTACCAACTTCACCGCTCTCGAGGAGTATATGTTTCTCGATCGATAGTGTTGTTCCACTGACCGCCTCGTATAGCTTGCATATCGATCGCCATCTCAAGAGTTCGCAAGAATGTTGTTGGGAGGATTCAGAGCAATGTCCTCCGTTATTCTTCATCATGACTCTTGCTTAAAAGCCCCGATCACAGAGGAATCGAAATTTCCGAATTGAGTTACGAACCCGACTAAAGCGCTTGATGAATTGACGCAAAGTCTCGCTGTTGTTCGCTTTATCCGGCAAGTCGCCTTCTTTCCGTATGTTGTATGTGCCTTGGAAATTCGCCAGAAGATCACAGAGGTGTTGCCAAGAGTAGATCGACTGAGTGGTTGGTTTAATAACCACGATCGAGCGGATCCTTCGAGCACAATCGAAGGTAATTCGCCATTACATGCTCTCCTCCTCCCGCCGCCGGACAATGTTAGATAGATCTCAAGAAATTGATGGGATTTTGAGATCCATCAAATTTCTCCATGTTCACCGGTCGAAAATGAGGTGGCCAAATAACCGCTCAAGGTCGCGAAATGCCCAGATCCCAGAATCACTTCTTGACGCCTTCTTTGTAGAAAAGAAGGGTTAATGTCACCAGTGATCGATACGACGATACCCTGTGAACAGTCGACTGCTCGTAGTAGGCCTCGCTTCTACGAGGAGAATACTCTCGATTCCACTCGCTAGAATTTCTTTGTCGGTGGTGAATGATCACCTCTTCGAGGGGCTTGATCTTCACCGATCGAAAGGTATTTCTTCAATAGGGAATCGATTCGACTTATGGTCGTGTCGATTCCTACGAGAGAAATATTCGATTGATCGTAGCCGAGGAAGTCGACACTACGACTACCGAGTGTTGTCGATGAGGTACCTCCAGCCTTGTCATCACAGTCAAGTCTTTGCGTAATCTCTTCAAAGAAAGAGATCGCACTCGCGCTCGAGCAAGCTCTTGATCGATTCTCGAGCAAGTCGCTGATGTTCGGAGTTCTTGTACCTCCTCCGATCGATGTTGAATGCGCCCGTGCAAGTTCTTCCGATCGCAATTTTCTTTCTTCCGACGACATCAAAATCCTCCTCATCGTGTTTTTGAGGCCTTCTTAGTGGAGTGCGAGAATGTCGAGGATTTCTCGCTCATCGTGAGTGTTGGTCCTCTCGCCAACGGTGGTGCCTTGCCATTACTACGAGGGGCGCAGCAGTGTGATCTTCGGGAGTGTCCTTATCTCGCCTCCATGAGGTCGACTCGATTTGGGGAAGGACGAAGACCTCCCGCTGATGATTCTCACTTGCGCCGAGGCCTCCCGCTTGAGGAGTGCTCGAGGGACACCATCTCGCGACTTGGAGTAATCCTCCGTAGGGGAACTCCGGTTATAATCGCCTCCGCTCGCAAATGAGATCCATGGGAGACGGCCGAATTTGCAGTGAAAAGCATGCTTGATCCCACCTCTCCGGAGTTACCCCGAGAGAGAATCACTAGATGCCGTGGAGTCCTCGAATGGTGGCTCCTGAACTTGACTTACCAAGTCTGACCGCCTTAAGGGACTTGAACACTTGGAGAAAAACTCGTCGTCGCTGTGAGTCCTCCCGGGCGGTCCCGGTCGGATTGACCCTTGTCCTTTGAGGGAAATGGCTCTCTCGTTGGACGATTGTTGTGGGGATAAGGATCCTCCTCAACTCTATTAATGGGATGGTTTCGGAGAATAATCTCCAAGGCAACATCACCATCACGGATGCATCACTCGCTCATAGTCGAAACCGCATCCATGTCGACGCTCACAGACCGCCAAGTCAAACCAGCTTCTCTCGCTCCATTCTCCCGCCATGATTGCATGAGATTGGAAAAAGAGAGTATGTTGACAAGAGATTACCTAAGATCCCCACGGACGGCGCCAACCGCTTGTATTAGAACCGATCTTACGTAAAGATTGTTTGATTCGGGGTCTCCTAGAGATAAGATCACGCAGAGTGGATTGACACGGATGTTTAGACAGTTCAGCCTTCTCCGAGAGAATAATAACCCTAATCCCGTGTATGGTATTCTTGATGATCAAGTAAAAGACTAAGACTATTACAGAGAATAGCACTTGTGTTCCTACTTGACTCGCTCTTGTTTTTGCCTTTTTTCTATCTCTCTGATCGATGTCCTTATATAGTCGTGAAGAAGTAGCCGCTTTGTTCTCATGGAGATGCGCCCGATTAATCCAAGAACGGGCGCATGATGGCAAGAATTACCGGCGCCGCTTCTTCACGCCGTCCGCAATTATCTTCCGTAGATAATGGGTAATTACGCACCATTAATAAGCGGAATAATAGTGCGCGCGCACTGCTCGATTCCTTAATCAATTGGACCCACTACCGTAGGTTTGATTATAAGGTGGTCGAGTTTACCCGGTCGTAGAAGAACTTACGACTGTAGCAATGAGAAGGACTTACGACTAGGTAGCAGTCGTAGAAGGACTTACGACTAGGTAGCAGTCGTAGAAGGACTTACGACTATGTAGTGGTCGTAGAAGGACTTACGACTATGATATAGTCGTAGCAAGACTTACAACCACTCATTGGATTTCTCCCTTTTAGATAAGGGGTACCTCTGGGGACTGTGTGACATCATATTTACCCATAATAAGAATTATAGATAAAAGATAAAAATGAGGATTATTAGATCCTCGTCAAGTTACAATGGAAAAATTCCTTAATTACATGCACGAATTTCTTAATTACAATGAAATAATTTTCCAAATAGGTGTTCATTACACTTGACTATTTCGTTTTAAAAAACAGCCCTTCACGATGACATGAAATAAGACAGTCTCATGATTGCCACTCAGACATTGTTCAACAAAATACTTCTAATTGCAACAGGAAGTATTTGTGTCATCAGCACATGACAATCATGAGACTTCATACCAATTAATTTCAAATCTTCCATAGGAACAAGTTTCTTCATACCAGCGAAGTAACTGGACGAAACTTTCACATCATGTAAGCTCTGGCACAATCCCTTTCCCTCAGCCTTGGACAGAGTGTAGCAAGCTAGGGGAAGGTACGTTCATACTTTATTGGTCTCTTTCGGTGCTAACTCGGTTCTTATGTTCATATCAACCAAGTTTCGTTGTGTGTTGACACCATCCTTTATTTTATCACGAATATTCAGTAAGAGACTAATCAAGATATCACATACATTCTTCTCCACGTGCATGACATCAATACAATGGCGAACTTCTAAGTGCTCCCAATAAGGTAAGTCCCAAAAAATTGATCACTTCTTCCAGATGTTCTTATGATAGGTCCTCAATTTATGTCACTTTCAAAGCACAACATCGATATCCTTAACCATATTATAGACATATTTCCCTTTAAAACCCTTGGAGGTGAACCGTCCTCCCTATTTTTGTCGAATTATTTCTTCATTTTGCGGTATATGTGATACCTGGGAAGGAACCTACGATGATGCATGCACACAGTTTTACATGAGTTGTTCACCACACACTCTCGGTATCATGTAAGCAGTGGGGCATGCTTTGACTCCTTTTGTACTGAACCCCAACAGGTCACCAAGGGCAGAAAAATCATTGATGGTGTAGAACAACATGACGCGTAAAGTGTAGTTCTCTCGTTTGTACGCATCCCATACCTGTACCCCTTCGTTCCACAGTGGCACAAGACCTTCCAACAATGGTGCTAAGTACACATCAATATCGTTCCTAGGTTGCATCTGCCCTTGGATAAGGAGTAACATCAAAATGTACTTCCGCTTCATACACAGCCAAGGAGAGAAGTTGTACATACATAGATTCACGAGCTAAGTGCTATGTCGACTGCTCATGTTACCGAAAGGATTCATTTCATATGTACTCAACCCAAACCTCATACTCCTCGGTTCTGCATCGAAGTCTTCGAATCTCCTATCAAAGTTTCTCCACTGGGCAGAATCAGCAGGGTGTCTTATCATTCCATCTTTCTTACGCTCCTCCGAGTTCCACCGCAGCAATCTTGTATTCTTTCAGTTCGCAAATAAACGCTTCAAATGAAGAATTATAGGTAAATACCGCAACACCTTAGTAGGAGGTCCTTGCTTCACCTCGATGCCCTCGCCGTCATCGGAGTGATTCTTACGCTTGTATCGGGATATTTTGCACACGGACATACATGCATGTATGCATACTCTTTACGGTAGAGGATACAATCGTTCGGACATGCATGTATTCTTTCTATTTCCATTCCCAATGGATAAAGAACCTTCTTAGCTTAGTAGGTGGATCTGGGCAACACGCTTCCCCCTGGAAGGATGTCCGCTAGGAGACCTAGTAAAGTCGTGAAACTCTTGTCGAACGAACCATTGATTGCCTTCAATTTTAGCAGTTCAAGCACGGATAACAACCTTGTGTATTCCGGCTTGCAGCCTGGGAACAAAAGTTTCGCTGAGTCCTCCATTAAGCCCTCAAATTTACAAAACTCTCTCACTATAGTTCCCTTCTGCATCGTAGCATCTGATCTATATTGTTATCGTGCGACCTATCCTCATCGAAAGCACAGTCCATATCTGGAGGTATATCGTTGTCTCCCTCGACGATATTACTACCTTCTGGTATAATCTACTCTTCACCATGACTAGTCTAACATATATACTCCTTTTTTAAACCCCTTCAATGAAGTGCCCTTCAATCTGCACCGGATTGGTAAACATCTTTAGATTATCATAATCAATGCGTGGATAATACATAAATTTTATCCACTTCTTCAACATATCCTGCTCGGCAGCTCTTCTAAAAGCAGACACGCCATCAATGTACTCTTCACTCACACTATTCTCAAGATACATCCAGCTTTGGTCCATCTGCACTACACACGTAACAAATTATAGATGAATGCACACAACTACACAATACAGGGCAAGTCAATGTATATATACATGCTACTCGATCATTTTTCTATATATTGTAAATCTTAACTGCCAATTAATAACCTGCTTGGATGATAAACCTATATTATATAATGCATATAATTACAAGCAAATATTAACATTAGATCACTAAGAATAAGTAGATCTACAAGCACACACTTGCAAATCTACTGTATTTAATTCTTTCACCGAACGCCCTAGCGTCGGTCGCTTCCTTCAAAGCAGCCGCGCGCGCAGACGGTTATGTGTGAGTCACTATAGACATATATGTCTGGGGTCGATCGGGGTGACTAGATATTTAGTTGCGCATATTACAGCATCGTTTAAAAGAAAAGTCTATGATACATATCACAGACGGTTTTAAATAACAACCGCCTGTGATAATCGTAGGCTTCACAGACGGTTCTTAACAATATACAGTATCACGGTTTTTAACAAGAACCGTCTGTGATATGGGTCATTGAATATCTGGTCGCCCCCTCTAATCCAGATCTATCTGTAGTGAAAAATGACTCTGATATATATGCGGCTGCTTTGAATGAAACGTCCGGATATAGGGCATGTTTGGTGAAAGAAATACTATAGATTTTCAAGTGTGCTTGTAGATATATTTGTTCTTGGTGATCTAAGGTTAGTATTCATTTGTCTCTGATGCGTCTGCTTTGAAGAAGACGGCGAGTACGCCTAAGAAAGCAACCAAGCCCACCACGAAGCATGATCTTTTTTCGGTTGTTGTCCACGCAGCATGAGGTGATGAGACGGCAGACACATCCTACTTCATCGAACCTGACACACTCTCCTGGCAGCCATGTTTCTTGAACTTTAAGGGGCTGATCATACCGTGATTGTATTCCAGCTTGACACACTCTTACTTCATTAGCATTCTCTGGCTGGTCGGTATGACCAGCCCCTGCGAGTTCAGGAAGCATGGCTGCCAGAAAGTGTGTCAGGTTCGATGAAATAAGCTATGGCTACCGTCTCACCACCTCATGCTGCGTGGACAACCCCCCAAAAAAATCATACTTCGTGGTGGACTTGATTGCTTTCTTAGGTGTACTTGTTGTCTTCTTCAAATCAGTCGCGCTTATCAAATATGGTTCTTGTTAAAAACCATATGTGATAAACATCACAAACGATTCCAATTACAAATCGTCTATGATAAATACACATCACATACGGTTCTTGTTAATAACCGTCTATGATAATTATATATCACGGACTGTTGTAGTTTATAACCAGCTGTGATACGTATCACAGATGATTTATCCCACTAAACCGTCTGTGATAGTTCCTTCCCTATCTAAAAAATATTCTATTTTTCTCCTGCTAGCATCATATATCAGAAGTATCACTTTTTTAGTGAAACTATATGCGTATCACAGACGGTTCTTGTTACATTCTATTTTTCTCCTGCTAGCATCATATATCAACAAGAACCGTCTGTGACATTCCAAGATCGTCGATTGGTTCAAAATTGTTATCTATAATACATATCACAAACGGTTCTTCATAAGAACCATCTATGATATGCGTTATTAAATATCTGGTCGTTCCCTCAGAACTAGATCTACATGTAGTGAGAAACATCATTAAATATCTGGTTGTTCCCTCAGAACTAGATCTATCTGTAGTGAGAAATGTGATATATATATATGCGGCTACTTTGAACGAGGCGGTCGGCTCTAGGCGCGTTGGTGAAAGAAATACCTTAGATTTTCAAGTGTGCTAAATCTGCTATTTGTTCTTGGTGATCTAAGGTTAGTATTCCTTTGTATCTGAAGCGAGTGCTTTTTTTCGGTGGTTATCCACGCGGCATGAGGAGGATGAGACAGCAGTCACGCCAACTTCATCGATCAAGTCTGCATGTTCAAGAAGCATGGCTACCAGGAGAGTGCATGAAGAGGCTAGGCTACTTGGATTGACACGCAGCATGTAGAATCCTTCTCATGCTGCTTGGGCACCTCCGAGGCCTGCAGTTGTGTCTGGAAGAATGCCAGTGAAATAGCCTCTTCATGCGGTCTCCTGGCAGGCATACATCTTGAACTTGCAGGCTTGATGAAGTTGGCATGGCTACTGTCTCATACTCTTCATGCTGCGTGGACGACAGCCAGGAAAAAATAATTATCAGAGACAGTTCTTGTTAATAACCGGATAGATAACCATCACAGACGGTTCCATTTACAAACCGTCTGTGATAATTATATATCTGGAGCATGCTAGAGTTGAAGATGGAGCGCATTCTGGACCATATCAAGTAGCTGGAGAAAATTGTGTATGTGTGCATGTATCATTGTTTTAATTTATGGCATATTTGTTAAGCAGCCGAGAAAGTAAATCATAAACGGTTCTTATTAAGAATCGTCTGTGAAGTTTCCACTATCACAAACGGTTATTATTGAGAGTTATCTGCGAAGTTTCCACTATCACAAATGGTTATTGTTGAGAACCGTCTGTGATAATTCGCAGATGATTTTATTTAATAACCGTCTATGACGTATGCGATTTTCACAGACAATTATGATTAAGAACAGACGGTTCTATTTATAGATCGTTTGTGATACGTAAGTATCATAGATGGTTCCTTTGGAACCGTTTGTGATGAGTACAACACAGACAGTTCCAAAGGAACCGTCTGTGATAAAATGTTCAGGATAGCCTGTTTTGTACTAGTGATTACAACCGTTGAACTGGCATTACGAGAGATGACAACCGGTTCAGATTGCACAATTGGTTGTCTATGCAAAGTCCAACTACAACACGATGTTATCTCTAACCCAAACATAAGTCTATCTCTAATGTACATATATTTCAACACCCTCCCTCAATCTCAACCCTTCTCCAACAGATTGAGAACTCAAAATTGCTTAGTAGCGATAGGCTTTGTGAAAATATATGCAACTTTGTCTTGTGTTGCAATGAACCTGGCATCTAGCAGCTTGTGCGCCACCCTTTCTCTCACAAAATGAAAATCAACCTCTATATTTTGTACGGGCATGAAACATAGGTTTAGAGGAAAGATAGGTAGCACCAAGATTATCACACCAAAGACTCAGTGGACGTGTCAGGAAAATGCCAAGTCCCTGAAGCAAAGACTGGATCCCTATCACTTCGCTGTTGCATTTGCCAACAATTTATACTCAGCTTCAGTGCTAGAGCATGAAACTATATTTTGCTTCCAGAGCTCCTTGAAACTAAGTTCGGTCCAAAGAAGATTGCATATTCCTAGTTGAGTGTCGATCATCAAGGCAACCAACCTAATCAACATCTGAGAAAGCAGTAATAAACATAGATGAAGACTTCCTGATATTAAGTCCAATATTTATTATAGACTTCATAAATCTCAGTATCCTCTTCACGACGCACCAATGAACTCCAATTGGTTCAGGTAGAAACTGACAAAACTAGTTCGTCGAATATGAGATGTCCGGTCTTGTTAGTGTCAAGTATTGCAACGTCCCAACGCTGCTTCTGTACTTAGTGGTTTCTACCACATCAAGCTTTTCACAATCCGTCTTTGAGATTTACTCAGACGACGACATTGGCGTGGCTGCTGGTTTACAATGCTCCATGCCTTCCCACCAAGGACCTCCTTAACATACTTGTGTTGAGCTAAGATCACTTCATCTTGATGTTGAGTAACCCCAATACCCAAGAAATAGTGCAAGTTTCTGAGACCTTTTGCTGTGAATTCTTCCCTTGTTTCAACAACCTTTCAACAGTCTGTTAGGAGGAACTTGTAACTATTATATCATCAACATAAATGAGCGTATAGATTGTAACTCCTTTGTAGTAAATTAATAGGGAGACATCTGTTTTTGACGGTGTGTTCCCTAATTCTTGAAGCTTCGGACTTAGACGTGAGTACCAAGCTCGAGGTTCAAGCCATGGAGAGCTTTATCAAGCTGACATATGTAGCTGGGATTACTAGTGTCTTGATATCTAGGAGGTTAACGCACACACACTCCTTCCAGATATCCATGAAGGAAAACATTTTGAACATCTAGTTGCCTCAAATTCCAGCATTGTGACACAACTATTGCATGTACTAACCGAATAGTTGCATGCTTAACGCCAAGGCTAGAATTATCCTCATAATCAATCCTGTAACACTGTTTAAACCCTTTTGCAACCAAACATGGTTTGTATCGATCCATTGTACCATCTGTCTTCTGTTTAACCTTGAAAACCCACTTACAATCTATAATATTTGCTCCATTCTGTGGTGGAACAAGTCTCCATGTCTTGTTCATAAGAGATGAAAATTCTTCATCCATCGCCTTCTTCCAGTGAGGAACACCCAATGCCTCTCTATATTCCGCTGACTTAGCTGCAACACATGCAAGTAAAGCTCGACGACAATCAGTAGGATATTGTGGACGATCGAGTCACTGATCTTACGAAATAAAATAGAGAAAAATGAAAAAGAGTTCCGGGGGGAATATGGTTGCTCTTTATTGCTATGAACTGGATCCTTTACAGGGGGTGCCTTCAACAAGACGGTGGACTAATCCTAATTACACTGAGCGTAATGCTTGCTATGCTATTGAAACATGAATCTAGTGTTGATTGCGATGCCCCAATCCAATGCCTTTGTTCCTCCATGCTCCATCTTTAAATAACCAACAAAGATGTGACAGCTACTCCTGGAGAAGACACCTGTTAGAAGAGACACGTCTAGTCGAAGGGATAGTTGTTGTTAGTGAAACAGTAACTGGTCGTCGGTTATCGTCTGTGAGACACTCGATTGTATGGTAGTTGTTGTCAGTGTCTTAGGACCATGAATTGTCACATGGTATAGAGCAAATATGACATGTGTTCCATTCGTCCATGGTAATAAGATACTTAGAGTCAGATCCAGATACCAGTTCAAGGCTTCTGCGAGCAGTAGTCTTGTCGGGGACTGCGTACATGACCTCGTCCGACCATGGTACCTATAAGTAAGCTCTGGAATCCTTTCGACCATGGGGGTAGTTAGCCTTAGGGGTTACGACCATGAAGACATATTATCTTTTAATTGTGTATTAAAGTAATACATGGATATTTAATCCTTGTCAATATCTAACAGTCCCATCTTTGAACTGCTTGGGTTGCTTGATATTATCTCCAAGCCTTGCTTGCATTGGATGATGTTGAACTACAACAGCCCTTGCGTCTGGAGCCGGAGCCAGACTGTCATTGTTGCCACAAATACTAGTAGTATGATCGCCTTGATAATGCGAAGCATCTCCTGGAACACCACCTGCATCACCATCTGCAATCACATGTCCCCCATGCTGAGATAGTTCTGAAACAAGCTGAGTCAGTAGATACATGAATAACAACATGCTTAGAGTGTCATTCACAGCTAGAACAATGTCATGCACAACAAAAACAATGCCATGCATAGAGGGTAGAAGTGATACAAGGAGCTTGGACTTACTTGGTGTAGAGGAGGAACAAGCACCATCTTGAAAGAAGGAAAAAAACTTTCTCATCAAGATGATGTCGCAAGAAATATAGACTCGACCAGTGCTAGGGTTAAGACACTTATAACCTTTATGCCGATCATTGTAACCAATGAAAACGCATCATGTTGATCTATATTGGAGCATGTGAGCATTATAGGGACGTAGGTTTGGCCAGCAGGCACACCCAAATGTACGAAGGAAAATGCAGTTTGGTTTGTGTCCTAGAAGACGCTCCAACAGAGTGGCTAGGTTGATGACTCAGCTAGGAAGCCTGTTAATAAGTAAACAAGTTGTTTGGAAAGCTTCACCTGGCAAATGAATAGGGGCTTAAGCGTGTGCTAAAAGAGCAAGTCCAGTTTCTATTATATGGCGATGTTTGCACTCGGTTATCCCATTTTGTTGGTGTGTGTGTGAGGACAAGAGACGCGATGGCCACTACCTATCTTTTGGAAGAAGTAATTTAGCTTTTGATATTTCCCTCCCAGTCGGTTTGGACATGCATGTTTTTTTTTGTTTAACAGACGTTCAACATGAGCTTGGAATTGGACTAAAGTGTAAAACACGTCAAATTTATGGCGTAAAAAGTAGATCCACATAAACTTGCTATAGTCATCAATAAAACAAACATAATACTTGAAACCAATATAAGATGTTTGAGTAGGCCCCCAAACATCTGAACATATATAAGTTCTAAATGACTAGATGAATAGCTTTTATGGAACATTTCTATTCCATTATACCAAGGTACCAGGCAAAACGCCGGTCACCAAACATGTTACAAAACCCAGGAATTCATCCACCAAATGTTGGTAGTGAAGTCCCACAAGTTAGAACCAAAATGAGCCAACTCATGGGCAAGTTCATTACAATTATGGGGGCAATGCTCAAACTATAAGACATTGAACGTTAGGCGACTAATCAACCTTATTTCTTTTAAGAGAATACCAATTGGTGCGAGGTCATAAGTTTTTCCTCGCAAAGCATACACCAAATTCATAGCATCTGTTTCAACCTGAATGTTCACCATGCCAAGATCACTAGCAGCTTGTAGGCCCTGCAAGACAGCCTCCGTTTCAGCTTGTTTGGCATTTTGCGCAAACTCAATCTTACCAGCTCCTGCTAGCACTATTTCTTCCAGATCATTCCTGGCTGCAAAGCCCCATCCACCAGCCTTTTGTTCATCACAGAACACACCTTCAGCATTAAGTTTGAGCATTCCTGCCTGCAGTAACTCCCATTTTTTGGTTTGTTATGTATCCTTCCTACTTACATCAGCAATGTGTTTCATGAAAACATCATATGACAGTGTTTCAGTGTTGTGCACTATGTCCTTCGGCCTCTTCCCCCTATCGCCTGCATTTAGGCCATTTCTAGCATCTCAGATGGACCACAAAAGGATAGCGGCATGGATTTTATGCTCCTCCCTCATCGATAGCAGGCTTGTTATCATGTCCTGGTATGTTCTTCCTTCCATCAAGTTTATCCGTACATCTTCCATACACATGAGACTCCCACATTTTCTGCTGAGCTTGCATTTGAGGAATAAACGATAGCCATCCTCATCTAATCTGAAGCATAAAGGACATCTGGTATCCATCTCCACTCTCTTCCTTTTAATATTCATCTTCAAGGCTAAACTATTATGAGCCAACCTCCATATAAAGTGCTTGATCTTCCCTGGGATAGACATAGACTTGATTGCCAGCCAATCAAAGCTCCCATGTGAACCCATTCCAGCTGAAGGTGAGCCCGGCTGTCTAGTGCTCTCCCTCAGGTTAGCCTCTGACCAGACTTTGTACACCGATTTTACAATGAGCAGACCCTTTTTTATCAAAATGTCATGCCAACAAATCCTCCACATCATCTTTTACTGGAATTGCTAGAATTACCTTTACATCTTCTCGGCAGAAAGTTTGGTTAACTAATGCTCGATCCCATTGCCCCGTAAGCGAATCAATCAACCTTGAGACTCTAATAATCAGATGTTGTCCCTGTGGTATAGCTGGGCGTCTCGTCCATCCTCTCGGTAGCCATGGGTCAGACCAGACTCGTATTGATTCCCTGTTGCCAACGCGCCAAATGGCCCTTGATTTAAAACTCGTATGCCCTGCAAAATGCTCCTCCATTTATACGACATACCACTACAACCTGTAGCATGCAACAAATCCCCATCAGGCAAGTATTTTGCCTGCAAAACTCTAGCACACAAAGAGTCACGGGCCTATAGAAGTAGCCACCCCTGTCGTGCAAGCATCACCAAATTGAAAGCATGCAGCTCATGAAACCCTAAACCTCCTTCCTTCTTTGGTAGGATCAACGTCTTCTACCCCAACCAGTGTAGTTTGTTTTCATTGTCCAGCTGACTCCACCAATATCTGCACACCATAGTGCTTAGTTGGCTGCAAAAGTTCTTTGTGAGGTCAAAGCATGACATGGCATATGTTGTTATAGCTTGGGCGATAGCTTTGATTAGAATCTCTTTCCCCGCCCTTGACAAAAGTTTCTCCTTCCACCCTTGTATCCTCTTCCATATTTTATCCTTCACACACGCAAAGTTTCTTGTTTTGGATTTGCCCACATGCATCGGCAATCCCAGATACTTGTCATTTTGGGCTATAGAAGATAACTGCAATTCATTCATCATTGCTACCCGAGTAGGCTGCCTGGTATTCTTGTTGAACATCACCGAGGATTTCTCCTTCTTTATTGTTTGCCCCGAGCATTCCTCATATAATGAAAGAACATATTGCAGATGTTGCGCACTCTCGCCAGTGGCTTTCAGAAGTAGCAGCGAAACATCTGCAAACAAACGATGGTTTATGCTTGGTGCATCTCGACATATACGGATTCCTTCTATCTTTCCTGGCTCCTTCACCTCTAACAATAAGGCAGAAAAAAGCATCCGCGCACAACAGGAATAAATAGAAGAACTAATGAAAGAAGAAAACAGTGGTTGATGACTTTTCACCTACTAATTGGTGTTACAAACTAGACCATTGTGGTGTGCATAACACAAAAGCTTATTGGACTGGATGACATGACGAACGGTAGTGAAAGACGGGTGGTCAAGACATGAGTGTCAATTTTCTGATGAGAGCTTGACATCACTAAGGACTTGTTTAGGTAGATTTGTAGGTGGAACTGGATAGATGCCACCTTAACAACCACCTCTAAGAAGAGTTTTTTTCGTGATAAGATCCTTTACAAGAAAGAAAGTTGGTTGAAACTATAAAAAATATGTTGTTATCAACTACAAACTTTTGGACAGAAAGAAGGTTTAGGTTTGCGTTTGGAACATGTAGTATATTATTGAGTTGTAAAGGATTTTTGGAAGTAGGAAGCTGCGAATGACCAATACAAGCAATTGCCATACCTATGCTACTTATTGTGCGCACTTGATCTTGTCCATGACACTTCTCTTTTGTACTCAACTTGTCGAGCTCTAAAGTGATGTGATCGCTTGCTCCTGAGTCTGCATACCAGCTTGGATCAAACGAGTGCAACATGGTTGCCGCTGCCACCACACGACCCTCCTCAGCTTGATATGAAAGATCAAACCTATGGCAACACTTGAGAGCAATGTGCCCACATTTGCCACACACACCTAGCACAGTGGTCGCACATCACTTGAGTTGCGCCTTTGGTTATGTCCTCCTCCTTACTGATTGCTTCTTGGCAGAGCAACACAACCACAACCTTTGCCGCAACCTTTATTCTTACTGGAGTTGTCACGTAAAATGAAGTTCACCGAGGCAGCCTCGTTGACTTGAAACACAACATCTTGCTTAGAGAGACGCATATCATAACATCTTGCTTAGATGAGCGTACAAGTCAGTTAGTGGGATTGGATCTGCACATGTAGTTGTTGACATGAAATAGCCTCCATAGAGGGCTTCTTCCAGCATGGTGATCCTCTCCTCGGCTCTTTGAAGGGTCTCGTAGGCACACTCCAGCCTCGTGCTAACTCCAATGATTCCTCCCGAGCAATGCTGAATCGGGCAAGATGACAACGGGTGGCTTCTTCTTCCGAGATGGGTAGCGCCAAGATCCACGCTATGAGCGGGATGGTAACAAAAACTGTCTCTTCTCGATATTGCTCCTCGTTGGCAAGGCGCGAAGACTCGGATTGCTTCAATCCAAACACTCCTTCCTGTTCAGGGTTTGCTCACCTTGGTGTTCTTCTTGGCGTGAAGGTCAAATGGCGATCACCCCACGATCTCTTGCACGATCCAAGATTGCAACATTGGACGGTCAAATCCTCCAAGTACTTGTAACAACTTCCAAAGTTCATGCAAGTCCTCCCTTGCGCCTCCATAACTCAAGACGAGGCATCCCTAAGATAGACAAGGAGATGAAAACAACTTTAAAACAACAGGAGAGAAAGAATTTCAAAGAATAGTTGAGTCAAGAGAGACACGAGATGAGTTAAAGAGTTCAATTAATCTTGCAAGTTAATGTTTGTTTTAGAAAATAATTTTGGACATACTACGACGGCCGATCTATCTAAGGTCAAGACCTACAACAAGATGGCTCGATACCACCTCTATCGGGACCCAAATATGCAACTGACCTCTCGGTATTCTCGTGACTAGTCCAGATCACGCTAGTGCACACAAAGGTCAACATCGATAAAATATCACATCCATACAACGAATATAAGAATAAACGAGTACTTTGAATAACAAATATCATTGGGACCTTACTCGAGTTTTACATTTAATAAGCCGCAAGGTCGATAATAAAGAAATAAATCGCAATAAAAATGAAATAAACTCCATTGGGCTCCCATCAATTTACCACAGCAACCGATCGATCAAGACCCTAACGATCAACCTTCGAGAACTCTTCTTCAAAGGCAAAGCGATGACTCCTCCACTTCGCTTGATTTGTTTAGCAAGAGTGAGTACACACCGCATCAAGCAAGTCATACCACGTAATGCATTTATACATGATGGCTTATTCTAAAGAAATGGCTTCGTGGTTATTTTGCAGAAATGCAACATTTGCAATTGAATACAAATAATAGATTGAAAGCATAATTCAAAACAAATAGACAATAATAAGTTAACAATTGATTTCACAAAGGATACACAGTCTAATCAAGTTATTCACACACCGCACAAGTTACCTCACACAATGACCCTTCCCATTTGTTTTATGAAAATCTACCCTCGTGTGAAATTCGAGCATGTCCATATCCGAGGACGCGCTATTCGAATAGATTGATTTAACACTCTGCAGAGGTTGTACACTTTACCCACACGATACAATCAGTGTAGCTAGCACTGACCGTAACAAAACCTTTCAAAGACTCCATCTCAAACAATGACACTCCCGATGTGCTTTCCTGCCGGCCAACCGATACACACAGCGTTTGATTACGACACACATCGTTGGATAGGGATGCAGCGAACCATCCCGCGATGTGACATATCACACCTCCAACCCATCACACAGTTTAAATACAACCTGAGTTGTCAATGTCAAGACTCCATAACTTACTAAGTCAGGCCCAGCCCATACTAGGCGTGTGGTCGTACAGTAAGGCCCAGTTCAATGGCGCACAAAGTTAAGTCCTTAATTGACCAAAGCAAGACTTCCAGTTTTTCCCAATTCACAAAGTTTATATCACACAGCTCCACCATTCACACAGATCCACCACTTGCCTCAGTCTAAATCTTTTCCCACCCTGTTGATTAAGTACAACATATGCCATCACGAGTAATAGCACACAGCACACACAGTTCCATAATCACTTAGTCAAGCTTATAATTGCGACTCACATGAAATGATGACTCGTGGCATGGCTAAGCAGTCTAATCGTATCTAACCAACCCACGTTGGTGCTACGATAATACCAACTAATAATGAACCAACCTAGGGTGACAAAAGATCATGATATAACAATAGACAAGGTGGATATAACAATTTGGATTAATAACTAAACCCAAAAGCATTTAAATAAATACTTGAAATAGAATGCAATACATTGAAACAAAGTATTTTAAAAACTGGGTTCAATATGATCAAAGGTATAACTTGCCTTGGAATAAATCTAGGTACTGGTCTTGATCTTGAGGAGGTGCTCCTTCTTCAGCAAAATTTCCCGAAGTATCGACGTCTACTCGCAAACGAGACAAAAGAAACAAAAACCAATAAATAACAGAGGCAAAACAAACTCCAAAAATCAAATAAAATTCACCATTAAATAGATCTTGATTTTATATGAATTTACAAATTTGAATGGGCTCAATCGGAGTTCGGATGCAAAAGATATGGGCTTAGGAAGTTTGAAAATCAAATAAAACCCTAATTTGGATTTTATTGAATTTCCCAAATTATTTTTATAAAGGAAAATCGGATTATTGCGCAATGCTTGCGTCAGCCGAGAAAAGAAAATATATTTAAAAAGAAAATAGATTTAAAAAGAAATCTGACATGTGGGGCCCACACGTTAGTGACACTACCGCGCTGCATCGACGCAAGGCCTACATGGTCGACACGCACGCACACGGCCGATGTGGACGCCGACGCTGGCCGCCACATCGATCGACGGCGACGACGGCTCGGAACCCAACGGCAACGGCGAACGGCGGCCTCGCCGGCAGCCGAGTGGTACCAGGCGTGTAGAGGGATTATTGCGCACATGCGGGCACCGGCTTGAGCACCGAGGTCGTCGGAGATGGCCATGCGAAGCTTGAGGCGGCGAGGTGGCTCTCGGATTTGTCGGACGGGTCCTCAAGGCGGTGCTCGCGGCGTGGAGAGTCTCAAGTGATAGATGTGGCGACGACGGACTCAACGGTGTGCTCGACAAAGGCGCGCGCGCAGATGGCGGTGCACCGGCCGAGAAGCTCACGGCGGCGCCGAGGTTCGAGCTCCGCTTCCGGCGAAACGGCGGCGAGCTAGGGTTGGCGGCTGTGGGGAAAAGGCGGCGGGGGTGGATGCGATCCTCGTGACACGGGCGCGGCTTTAAATAGGGCCGAGAAACCCTAGAACCCATGTCGAGGACGGCGGCGGCGCGCACGGAGAATCGAATGAAGTCCCGACGGAGACGATGAACAAGAGCCGGTAGGACCCACTTGTCACCGCGCGCTCGGACGAAGGTGTGTGGCAAAGGCGACGCCTCGGCGGTCCCACTTGACAGAGATGTAAACGGCGCGCGCGCGGCGGCGAGATCCAAGCGGGAGCCACGCGGCAGCAATCCAACGGAGGAAGGCGGGGTTGAGCGCGTGCGTCCGATCGAAAACGAGGGGCACGCGTCGCACATCCAACGTACGAGGGCGCGAGCGAAGGGAGATGGTGGCGCGCGCACCGAATAGTGTTGGGCTTCTACCAAAGATCGCTCCGAGGTATTTAAATAGATTTTTCTTTTTAATAAATCCAGAAAATGCAAATAGCAATTAGAAAATAGCAAATGATCTTGGAAAAATTCTAGAAAATTTTATAAAATATGTCCAAGCAAATAGAATATAAATAAAATAAGTTTGGCCATTGTTGATGTTGGGATTAAGCACATTAAATCAGTTTGTCCTTAAAGTTCATATTAAGCTTTTAAATTAATATTCAAATAAATCCAAATGGTGAATGTTCTCACTATCACTATTTAAAGGGTTTTTAAAGCTCTGAAAATTGGGATGTTACAATAATGTGCCTGAAGCTAGGGGTAGGAAGAAGTGCGACATATTGTAACACCCAAAAAAATGACTAAATGCAAAAATATGAAAATTTTATAACTTTTCATGTGATATCTATTGCCATCCTTTTTGCCAGCATTCTTGAGAATTAATTGAGCTGGATTTTCTCCTTTGCCGACATAAGAAAACCCAAAAACATAAACCCTAGTATCAGAAGTGGCAAATACTTAAGAGCATTGCCCTTTGAAAAATTACATGAAGTATAAACCCTAGAATAAGAATAATGTTCAAGAGCCGATTAGAACTTTTTAACAAAATCAGATTATGAACTATCATCACATGAGAATTTCTTAAAGCAAAGTCCATTTTCATTATTTCAGGCTTTTCCTGATCTTTTCTTTTCCTCATACTATTCCTCTGTCAACCAGCCTGGATCACCTTAAACCACCGGGGTTGCCACCGAACCACCTCGGTTCGGCCTCAGCAGCTTCCTTCCCTCCCTGAGTGCATTGCCATATCACCCTTCTACTCTTCCCTGGTTACTGTTCCTCCTACCAGTGACTTGCCAAACCCGGTGGTTGGACCGCTCCTCGGTTGTTGTCTCCCAAGCGAACCAGAGGCGGTGCGTCTCTCTCCCTCACTCGGCGTCGACACGTGCAGAGCTCGGACGCCACGATGCGACAAGGCATGAGCGCGCTGGCGACTACCGTCGCTCGGCCATTACTCGCCATCGCTCAACCCGTCACACCGGTCGCATTGTGCTGCCAACCCTGCCAAAATCGTCAACCACTCCTCGGTACTGAGCCACCCCGAATACAATGCAGGCTCTCGGGCAATCTCCGCCCAAGCAGCTATAAATAGCAGCCCCAAGCCCCCTCATTGCCTTTCCTTGCCACACAAGTGCTAGTCCCCCTCCTCCTCCATCCCTCAAACGAGCTTGAGCTCCAAGTAAGGCTTGAGCACTCGCTTCGGCCAAACACCACCACAACGCCGCCATCAGCATTAACACCCATCAGTGAAGCTCTTCCCTCCTTAAATGTGTCAGCTCATATTCCATGACCTAAGAGATATTTCCCCTCAGTTGATTCAACTCTTTATTCACAGGAACTGTCGTCGCCCTCGTTCTTCCTCCCCTCCGACCAGAATAGCCCAAGTAGTCGATAGACCTCGTCGGCCATCACCGCCGCTCAAAGCTTCTCCCGCCGTCACTGTCTCACTGACCACCGTCGCCATACCATCTCCAGCTAGCTCATTCCCTTCGCATCATATCAGTACGTTCCTAGTGGCATCTAGATGCTCATGTTCACTCTAGTTGCACGAAACATTGCCGAAACAACGAATTCGTTGTAGACCCCAAATGGTGGTCAAACCTCCAGTTGGTTGAACCTCCTTCGCTTGGAATGTAGTCGGAGCTCCTTTCAACCAGTTAGTCGCACATCCTTCCGTCTAGAATGTAGTCGAACCTCCAGGTAGTTGAACCTCCTTCTGCTTGGAATGTAATCGGACCTCCTTTCAACCAGGTCGTCACTGAGACAGAAACACACCTCCACCCATCACTGAGCTCATAACCTACAACCTGAGTTGTTAATGTCAAGACTCCATAACCTACTAAGTTAGGCTTATCCCATACCAGGCATGTGGTCGTACAGTAAGACTCAGTTCAATGGCGCACAAAGTTTAGTCCTTAATTGACCAAGGCAAGACTTCTAATTTCTAACTATGCCACACAGATAAACGTTCCCATTCACACAATTCCACCAAATCACACAGTACCCACCACTTGACTCAGTCTAAATATTTATTCACCTTGTTGGTTAAGTGCAACACATGCCATCAACGAGTAATAACACACAGTGCATATAGTTTTATCACAAAGTTCAATAATCACTTAGTCAAGTTTATATTTGCAACTCGGATGACAATGATTGACTTGTTGCATGGCTAAGCAATCTACTCGTATCTAACCAACCCACGTTGGTGCTACGATAATACCAACTAAATAATGAATCAATCTACGATGACAAAAGATTACGACATAACAATAGACAAGGTGAATATAAACAAATTGGATTAATAACTAAACTCAAAAGCATTTAAATAAATACTTAAAGTAGAGTGCAATAATTTGAATCAAAATATTTTGAAAATGGGGTTCAATATGATCAAAGGTATAACTTTCCTTGGAATAGATCTAGGTACTGGTCTTGATCTTGATGCACTCTGTCTTCTTCAAAGTTCCCCGATGAACCAACGTCTACTCGCAAACAAAGTAAATAAATAAATAACAGAGATAAAATAAACTCCAAAAATTAAATAAAAATCTCAAATAAATAGATCTCAAATTTAGATGAATTTAGACATTTGAATGGGCTCAATCAGAGTTTGCATGAAGAAGATATGGCCTTTGGAAGATCAAATCGAAAGAAAAACCCTAAAAAGAATTTATTGGAATATTATGAATTATTTTTCTATTGAGAAACTGGAATATGACGCAAGCATGACGTCAGCCTTGGAGTTTCTAACTGAAAAAGAAATAAAAGAAAAACCTGACATGTAGGACCTACATGGCAGTGACACGACTCACGGTGGACTGAGTCTACCGAACCGGTCAGATCCGAGGAAAGGGCGGACTGACACGTGTGCGCTGATGCGGTGCTAATTCAGTGTACACAAGGAGGACACGAACACAAAGAGGGCTGAGGTAGCGGCACACAGGGACGGCCACGTCAGATTGAAGGCGACGCGGCTCTGGACCCAATGGTCGACAGCGAACGGTGGATCCTCGCCGGCGGTGGGTGGTACCAGGAGGTAGAGGGTGATGCGGGGATCTCGCAGATGTGCCCACAGGTGGTCGAGGACGTCTGAGGTGACCGACGGCGAGGTTGAAGCAGCGGTGGAGACACGGGCTCGTCGGCATCTACTCTCTGGTGGTGCTCCGGCGGAACCAAGGCAACCAGGATGTAGCCCTCGTCCGTGCGATACCGAAGGTGGTGATGACGAAGCTCGAGCGGCTCTGGCTGCGGCGGAATCGCTCGTTGGAGTTGGCGGCGGCGTGCTTTCTTCTTTTAGCTTTTCTGGTGGCTAGGGCTTAGCTCCGACGCTGAGGCGGGTAGGGTTGGGATGCGGACGGTAGGGCTGCCTTCCCTTTTATACCCGACGGCTTAGAGAGTCCAAGGTGGTTACGACGAGGAAGCCCCACGCGGCGGAACAACTCGGATCGAAACAGAATCGGGGACGAAGAACTATGATTTGGTGGGGCCCACACGTCAGTGGTGAAGGCTCGTGCGAGTTCGGGTGGCAAACAACGCAGTTGTGGCTGACTGGTGGGGTCGGTGAGAGAGAGACCGCTAACATGCGGAGTCCGCATGTCAGTGGCACAGAGAGAGAAGTGGTGAGGCTGGGCTGCACAGTGCTGGACCAGAAAGGCAACAGGGTTTGGGTTTCGGCCCAATCACTGTTCTGAGATTTTAAATAGATTTTCTATTTTAGAAAATACAGAAAATCCAAATAGCAATTAGGAAATAGTAAATGAACTCGAAAAAAATCTAGAAAAATCTAGAGAATATATCCAAGTATATAGAATCCAAATAAAATAGTTTTGAGAATTGGTGATATTGACATTAATCATATTAAATTATTTTGATACTGAAAGTGCATATTAAGCTTTAATTAAAATTCAAATAAATGCAACGGTGAATTTTTAACTACTAACAAATCAAAAGATTTTTAAAACTCAAAAAATTGAGATGTTACAGCCTTGCATCTATAATAAACTATATTGTGTGTTGGTCCGCGAGTATAGTTGTGTGCTAAGGCTCGTCCAATATAATCTTTCAGAGCCACTTAATCAGGACCCACACAACTACTTCGTGGCCGCTGGACCAGACGGTGGTGAAGATGGTGAAGCTTCGGCCAAGACCCCCAGTCGTTTGCCTGTGGACAAAGTAAATAGATCTACTACTGGTTCTTTTGTTTCCGCACTTATCCCTTATTATGTACTCTGAACTATATCCTTTTGTAAAACAGCGGGTCGCACGGCCTGTTATGAAATATATTATGATGTTGTATTTGATGTATGTGAATGATCTAAGAATGTATTTGTATGTATTATCTACTGATCTAGAAAATAACACAGATTAATACAGATTTCAAATCTCAAATTTGGAGTCTGACACATGTATTGAAAGACCGACGGACATGGATTGACCACTGTCATGGAGGTTAGGATTACGGAGGTAGAAGAGGAGCTGATCGTCATCTCGTGGGAGATTGTTTAGAGAATGGATACCATGTAAAAATAGCTAACCCTAGGAAGGTTTGTCTCGCGATACCAAACATGGCTGCGGTTGCTTGGTATTTATACACGTCGTCAGATAAGCTACAAAACGCTCTCATGACAACTAGATTACAACCGGTTGAGATTGCACGATTTGTTGTCTATGCAAAGTCCAACTAACATGAAGCTATCTCTAAAACATAAGTCTATCTCTAATGTACAGATATTTCAACGGTAGTTCTTTTTCTTTGGGTACTCTGATTTGACACTTGTTTGAGTCCACGGTACCTGTCCGATTGTGATTTGTGAACATCAGGAAAATGTGAAAGTTTTTGTTCGTGCGTACCATTATTCCGAGTTTCTGACTTTCTGGCAAGGCTTTGGCCCTTTTAAAAAAAGTTCCATCTCAAGTGTAAGGATTGGCTTATCAAAATCTGAGCCTGAACGCGGCCCATCATGTCTAAACCACAATAGGCCTCGAGTGACCTTGGCACCTTCGGAGCGGAGCACAGCAAATCTGGACCGTCTCGTCGTCCTCCCAAAGCCCGAGCCGTAGCCCACCCAAACCGCGACCGCCTCTCCTGCTCCTCCTCCCACAACCTCCTATGGCGTCGTCGGAGGCCGACGAGGACCAGCTCCTCAAGAGCTTCCTCGCCGAGGTCAGCGAGGTCGAGCGCGACAACGAAGTCCGCAGGTATCTCTTCCCCCCCCCCTCTCCCATCTCCTCTAGCGGTTTCATTTCCTGGCGAATCCCTTTTCGCGTCCCGTAGCTTCAGACCCCAGCGGCGCCATTCTTGTCCAGTGTGCGACGTAATATATGTAACCTTGGTTTGGTGCTAAATTTCGGTGGGAGTTGGGGGATCCCTTCAGCTCCGCGTGAACCCTAGGTTGGAGCCGTACGGTTCGTCCACTTGTTCTTAGTTATGTCCATCCTACGCTCGAACTATGATTTCTGTGGCTTATGGGTGTCAACTGTACCTGGGTTGCCATGTTTCCTTTAATGGAAATCAGTAGTTTGCGAAAATTTGCCACTTTTAATCATTCTGCGATGAAGAGATACTATGGTCGATTCTGTGCTGATTTGGCCTTATCTGAGAGAAAATATGATTTGTTGTGGTTGTCCTGGAGACTTGCAGGCACAGACATGGAGTTGCTCGAGTTTGTTTGGCATGTGCCGAACCTGTTGAGCTAATGTTGTGCAAATTTTGGTCTAGTTTTAAGTCTAGCATTTTTTCTCATTGGCTCATTGTACTTGGGCATTCGTGTCTTCAAGCACACTCTAGCTTCAAAAATTGCTTATTTTTATGGAAATTTCTAGCTTATA
This sequence comes from Hsuehochloa calcarea, assembly GCA_036346395.1. Taxonomy (NCBI): domain Eukaryota; kingdom Viridiplantae; phylum Streptophyta; class Magnoliopsida; order Poales; family Poaceae; genus Hsuehochloa; species Hsuehochloa calcarea. The sequence continues at coordinate 40,330,267 of CM070597.1, forward strand.
AATAGATAATCCATATTTTGTGTGCATATGTGAGTACTTGTGAAGGCAACCTATTGATGGAGTCCGGAGTGTCCTTCAAGATCCAAGCAGAAAGCTGAGGTTCCCGACTTATTTTTGTTATTTGGGCATAAAATCTAGGTTAAACTGAACCCAGACTTGTCGGGTTGTGCAAAATGTCCTTATTTCTGATCCTGTATAGACTTTGCAGGTTTGGATCCATTACTGCTTCAAATATTTGATTGCTTGGTTTTTCTCATAGTTTATTTTGACATGTTAGAATATCCCTGAGGTAATGATGTTAAGAACATCTCACACTTTAGAACTGAAATAGTATGAAATTGTACAGCGGCATGCATTTAGAAGAAAGTGAGTGGTCTGGAATGACGTGTGTGTCGAACAGGGAATATTTAGAACAAAGTGAGAAGTCTGGAATGAATTCGAATTTTCAGACTATTTCAGTTCCTTTATTATATTTGCCCTTCCTAACGCATTCGAAACTTATCAGGATACTTGGTTGCTTCAAGTTAAACCCTTTTGAGCATCTTAAGTTGTCTTTTGATTCATCCCCGGGTGAGGTGAAGAAGCAATACAGGAAGGTATTAACACATGGATTTGATATTTTAAAACTCTTTTGGTTCTCATTTTCTTTTTATGTGTAGATACTTAATTGTTGTTGCTTCTTGTACCATCTGTAGTTGTCCTTGTTGGTCCATCCTGATAAATGCAAGCATCTGCAAGCACAAGAAGCTTTCGCAGGTATGCAAACTAACCAACGGTAACTGTAGTGGAGCATATGAGATGGAAATAGTTATACATAGTCATCAGATTGGGTGACAGTATTGCACTGTGTTGCTGTATGCCAGATTTGGGACTCTTTTTGAAATACAACTTGCACAATGATATGAACCATCAAGAAACACATATTAGTTGGTAGTTCCAGATATCAAAATGCAAAAGCGAGAAAAATACCGGGGCTTGAGGAATGACATCAAGCCATCAACAATATCACTGCATGTCAAAACTAATCACTCTTTGCAGCACTTTATTTTGTTGTGGGAAAGAGGGACATGAGTACATACTGAAAGAAAACTGGAAATGACTTAACTATAATGGTGTCCACAACAAGGTCCAGATAAATAATCGCAAACTATACCATGGAGAAATCAGTCTAGAAGTGGAATTTATACAATTTTGTTTGTTAAGATAACAGTAACCTAGGGTATCACTCTAGAATTAGGCATTTTTGTTAATTGTTAGTCCTATAGGAGATACAATTTTCGAGACAAACCAGGAAATGTTATTGTTAAATGATCTCTTCTTGTAAGAGTTTGACTTCTGTAATTAGCTCTGCCGCTAAAACTAACCACTTATTTGCACTAAAACAGTGTGCTACTTTTTCCCGTGTCTCATCTTTTTTGCTTCTCTCATTGCTTCCTCAATGATGTATTTAATTGATGGTACCTACTCTACTCATAAACAGCTTTGGCAAAAGCACAGCAGCTTCTACTTGATCCACATGAAAGAGGGTACATTCTTGATCAAGTTACTGCTGCAAAAGGTGTCACACGATCTTTTTGGTCTCTTATTTTACACTAACAATGTAATTTTTAATTTGGGTTTAGTGATTTGTTCAAATGAAATAAAAAGGAAACGAATTTGAACAAAATTTGATGATCTTTTCTGTTGAAAATTCAGAAGAGCTGAGGGCAAAGAGGAAAAAGGAGCTGAAGAAGGACAGTGCATCCAAGATAAAATCCCAAGTAGATGAGGTAAGGCAATCTCATTCAAGGTGGTGTGAACTTTTATCATCACCTTCTTTAATAATGTTGAGGACTTCGAGTACAATGTTTTGAACAAAGATGAACGTGAAAAATAGTAAGACTAGACCCAAACTGGTTTAATTTGAACTAATTAACTGGTTTGGCCAACTCTAAACTATCTTGGGATTAAAACCCCACCCTCTGGAGGGATTTCCTCAACCAGCATTCAGCAGTGTCTGGCCTGGCTGGTGCTGCTGGAGTGCTGGTTTCCATCCTTGCTGCAGGCTGCGAGTTTGAACTTGGTTGTTCATTCTTACTAATGTGGGATAAACAATCGTGAAAAAATACTAGCTGCTTTGTACACCATCCAAAAAGCCTGTTGTTTGCTGGAATTTCCCTAATAACTATGCGGATCTGTGCTGCGTGTTTGTCTTTCTGGGTTGACCGAATGCAGTGATAGATTATTGTAGAAGTCATTACACACTTATGATTGGACTTTAGATACTTATAAAACAAGTCTTTCAGAAAGACGAATGCTTCATATATCATGAAAGTGTCATTTGCTGGAATCTCAACATCAATTTACAATATCACAGATCTGATGTTTTCCTTTTTTATACACTATTGGACTGTTGGTTCTATGTTGACAAAATGTAATGATTATTGCTCTGCAAGACGCTTGGGGCATCTTATTGAACTTCATGCATCTTGATCAATTGAGAACCCCCAATGATTGGCTTGCTTATGAATAGGGAAAATACGAAGAGCAGTATGAACGATCAGAAGAATTTCAGCAGCAGCTAATAATTAAAGTTCGTGAAATTTTAACAGACAAAGAATGGCGACGGAGGAAAATGCAGATGAGGGTAAGTAAAATGCTTTATAATTTTCAAATATCATCAGTCGAGACATTCACTGTAGCTATATTCATGTACACCGTGCAGATATCAGAGGAAGAAGGAAGACTGAAGAAGGATGAGGAGGAAACAAAAGAAATGTGGAAGAGGAAGAGAGAACATGAAGAGAAGTGGGAAGAGACCAGAGACCAGCGAGTATGTTTGCAGTCTATTAATTAAAATTTTGAAATTCTTTTTGCTATGCAGCCTTATGAAGCTGTAGCCTGTAGTCCCCCCAGGGAATAAAATCCCGGCCGGTAACCGCCGGTTACCGGCCGGGGACCGGCATTAGAAATCCCGGCCGGTTTTCTTGGGTTCTGCAAGTTCAAATTTCAAATTTCGAAATTTGGCTGGTTTTTAATCAAATTCAAATGATTTTTATCCGGATTTTTTCCGGTTTGAACGGTAACCGGCCGATTACCATTCCCGACCGGCCGGCGGGAAATGCCCCGGGACCGGTAAAGTGATCCCTGGTCCCCCCCCCCCACTTGGTTACCTTTTGTACAAAATTTAAGTATGGTGTATGAGATTTGATCACCTATTATTCACACTAAAGATGTAATGAAAAGCTGGAAAGGGGGGAAGATCACATTGCATTAACTAGTGCAACTGGTATTGTGATGATCCTTAGTTCATCGGGGGATAAACACTGACATGTTATCTCTTTTATAGAGACAACCCGACTTGACTCCTAAGAAACCACCTCTATCTTTATGTAAACCTATCTCTAATACTCCCGCCAGTTCACAAAAAAAAAGTCGTTTTGGACATCGACGCGGTCTTTAAAATACAACTTTGACCACTAATTACATTGTAATATATTTCTAAAACTCAATAAAACTATAATATTATGAAAGTACTATTCGAGACGAATCTAAACATTTTATTTTCATGTATCTAATCTAAATATTTAAAAAGACATCAATAGACTAAGTTTCCAAAATTTGACTGCACGGACTCCAAAACGATTTATTTTTTTGAACTGAAGGGAGTAACTGGAAACCTATTTCTAATAGATGAAAACCTATCTCTAATAGATAAAATATATCTATAAGAAAATAAACCCACCTAACAAGGAAACTAACTATTCTTATATCTATTTTCTAACTAATAATGCAACTGCCGGGCTGCATGAACAGTGCACACTTTCTACCGTACTTATGGTACTGTTCATGTGAGTGGTAATCAGGGATTGAAATCTCGGTACTGGGGAAGATCCCGGCCGACGGCCGGTACCGGTTACCGGTAAATTAAAAAAAAACCGGCTCGAATTCGACTTTCAAAATTTGAATCTGGATTTTCTCCGGACCGGTTACCGGTCGGTAACCGGAAAAACCGGCTGAAAAACCGGGAAAAACCGGAAAATGGTAATTAGCAAATTTAAATTTGGAATAATGCAAATATTAATGAGAAAGTGTTTCAAGTTGTACATAAAAAGCTTGATTTTCCAAGCAAGAGCTTAACTAGGCTAGTTTGTCCTCTCCTATGATGGAAAAATTAAGTATAGATCCAAACGTTCCCAAAGCAACTATTGTTTGTACTTGATGAATTGAAAGGCTGCCTAATGGAATGACAATAGACCAAATAAAATGCTGCATATATTCTAAATACACAGGCATACATGATTTTTCAAAAGGATGAGTAGTATGCTCTTGCACAGACAATTGAAAGAGTAAATTGCATTGGTGCAATGGTTGTGAAATTACCTAAATGTTTGATTGATCAATGGTGCAAACATGATCAAGTTTAGGGGGGCGACAAAGTATAATGCAAGTTCAGGGTCTTGAGTGAGACAACTGCACAAGTTTTGGGAGCTCCAATGCAATTTATTCTAGTTGAAAATATTAGGTTCATTTGAATTCTTAAATATCTTATATTTTCCAAAGACAGTATATTAATTGTTTTCTTGCTTCTTTCATGACTCCACCTCCTAAAAGGATAGCTTTCTAGTTACATGAGCTACCCTTAGGAGCTAGTATTTTTAGCAGAAATATGAAAGTTGGACTTGGTCGGCCAGTCCTGGCCAAACAAATGTCAGTATATTGATACTAGTAATCATACATATGAAACCTGTGTCGCTGAACAAACTATTAGCAAATACTTTTTCGTATCTCTTATTAATCATATCGCGTCACTAAATGATTTGAAAGTTTAGGATTAAATAATCAATCCAATCCTGAGCAACTAATGATGCAATCCAATTCTCTCATGGTTGCATGCAATCCAATTAATGAGAAAGTGTTCAAGTTGTACATAAAAAGTCCTCCTTTATGTTTTAATAGTGCTAAATATACTAAAAACTAATGTTTCAATACATAATCTAGCATAAGAATGCCTAAACCAACTAGGGAAGGACATTATGGAGTCAAAAATTCAAATTCAAATTCAAATTTTAAAAATTTCGGCCGGTATTTTTTTACCGGTTCCGACCGGTAAACCGGTTTTTTTATCCATGGTGGTAATTCCAGCACGTGGCAGGTATAGTCTTAGCATAATCGTCAGCAATTAATTGATAATGTGGTTGTTGGTACCTCAAACACTACGTTCAGTTCAAGGATTATTTGAGCTTTACTGTGCTGGTGAAATATTGCTGCCACTTCCATCTCAACTGGACATCTAATCAATATCCTTCTCATAATTGGTAGCTGCAAATAAATGGTATTTGCCAAATCTTTGTCAATCCTAAGGGAGTATTACATAGTGGAAGGATGAGAGCACCTTTCCGGTGCACATAGTATCACAGCGTGATCATAAGTTTAGTGCTGCATTCATGAGTTTGTTGCTAAGTTTCATAAGTTACAGTAATTTATCTGCATCTACGGTGCTAAGTTTGTTGATCTGTCAAAAAATCCATGTCATCCAGTGCAGTCATCTGTTTTCGTATTCGGTGCCACCCAAATCCAGTGCAGCCATCTGTGTTTGTGGTTATTTAAGTAATTCTTTACAGTATTGAAAATTTAAAGCCTTGCTGAATTCTTTATTTTACTTGAACGGTTTGAATACAATTGCCATGGCCCATGGGCACTGGCCTAACACCGTATGTTTGTCGTATGTAGGTCTCTAGCTGGAGGGATTTCATGAAGACAGGAAAGAAGGTTAGAAAGTGCACTTGGGAAATAGTATCTTGTTGTCCCTGTATCTGTAATTTATTGTCTCCTTTCTACAGGGACGGAAAGGCGAAATTAAACCCCCAAAACTCAAGACTGAAGATCCGAACAAATCTTATGTTCAGAGGCCAGTAAAGCGTGGTTAAGAGGAATGCTATTAGGCCTGCAATCAAAGAACATCTGGTAGCGATTCTTCTTGCGACCTGATCCAAGCTACAGCCTAGCAAGGCTATCTCGCTGGCTGCAAGCTTCGGTTGTGCCTTTTGTGTTCCCAGCGTAGTCAGTGGAACAGAACAGATAATTATTAGCAGAATGGCCGCATATTCTCTATCTAGAGTGATATTGGATTAATGTACTTGTTGGGTAGCCTTACTGAAAAAAGTTGTTTTTTTTTTAAAGAACCCGACTGAAGTGAATGTTGAAAGGCCCGTCTACACATGATCCTTGTTTCACTATTCAATGTAAGTAATGCTAATATATGTCTTAACGGTTTTCTATCGTTGAGGCACATCTGGATTTTCTCAGAAAAAATTGTGATGTGTTTATGTTTGCTCGGCTTCGGTGGCAGTGTGAACTGAGGGTGGGACCATAATGTACTCCTTGACTTAGGCAAGCTATTCATATGCGTGTATTTACTTACTGAATTCTGTTGATAGACATCTCGAGGATTGACATTCACCGAGATACAATTCAAAGTTGTTTTCTATGCTGAGAGAGTTCAACCTGCTATACCTTTTGGTCGTCATACGACGCAACAACTGAAAAAATCGACTTCATTTCGTCAAGTTCTAACGACAGGTCTGGAGAATACTATGGTTTGGGACTTAGGATAAAGATGCCATGGACGAGCCTAGTCGCTGCCAGTAGCTTGTTCGAAATGCAAATGTGGAAGCTTGAAAACCCATACTACATTACACTTCCCATCGTCAAACTCCCAACGAAAAAAAAACTAGTCAGCAACGTAGGCTCCAACGCTTTCCACATTTTTTCTCATCGTGCTTGATCTTGCAGACTTGACTTTATTTACGTCCAACGTGTCAAAATTCAAACTTGTTCTTCCAACGGTCGAAAGATGTTGCCTTCTGAGACCAACACCTGAAAGACAAAACCTGTTTGCCCTTCCGGTGGTCACACAACGACTGAAACAATTGGTTCATCACTTCGTATAGCCCATGTTCATCATGCACGCAGGTTCCCCTGCAGAGCAATCAATGGTTCAACAGTACAATCTTTTCAGCTATCTGGAAAGGAGAAATCTGGTACTACAACTACTACTCCAGGTCCCAACACTAGAATATTTGGCTCCCATGCACAAGTTGGCCAGCTATTTCCTCCAGAATCGTTATCTGTCTGTCGCCTCCTCCTTCCTTTATCTCCAACGTTCAGGCGACGGACAAGGCCGGCCATACGTCCACCCTGATGACAGTCTGTAACTACCCAGTGGAGCCCATGCTGCCTCCTTAGCCGACGTCCCTCTCTCCTCCCACTCCTGGAAATTATTAAGCGAGAGCCCTTTGATAGGAGTGAGTCAGACGGACACGACCAGCACCGATCGCCTTTCCTTCCTAGTGTTGCCAGCCCGGCCGAGACAGCGGCGCCGTTGCGCTGTGGGCCGCGCGCAAACGCAAAGCCGAAGCCACCGCTACCTCGCGCGCGTTCGCATGCCGGGGCCCTCGAAAACGCATTAAAAAGCCACGCGCGGACGTGAGACCGACCGTTAGTTCGCCCCAACTCACCGTGAGCCGTGACAGGAGCAAGCCGGCAGGGCACGACGAGGGGAGGGCACCCGCGCCGGGCAGCGGTGCGGTGCGGTGCTAGTACGACTGTATAGTGTGGTCTCTGGGATACGAATACGTAAAGTATAAATCTTTATGTATCTCAATAGTGTCATGAATATTTTTCGCATGCCAAGTGTTAAAGGGTCAATATTTATAATTGCCACATGTTGGCGTCGTGCGTTGCATGGTCCCCCTGAAAAATAATTCTATAACACCAGTGCTACGTATAACTATATGACACAACTTCTAAAATGCGAACACACGGCAAGTATAAATCTTTATGTATCTCAACGCTGTCATATAATTTTTTTCCGCATCCTAGGATTTAGAAGATGAGATGCATCAAGATTTGTATTTACCACGCGTTCGTATCCTAAAATTTGTGTCATATAGTCATGCATAACGTTGATGCCATGGAATTATTTTCCACAATGTGTTGTGCGGTCACCCCGGCCGGGTGCGTGCGCCCAATCTCCTTATTTTTTATGCATCTCACCTTCTAACACCTACTCTGTTGAATATATAAGTATTTTTTGAATTACTTTAATCCAGAAATATACTAGATGAATCATGAACAATATTCTAGCCTTTTGCATAAGACAGATAAACATGAACACCATAGTCATACCAATTTCTAACAGAACAGAAACTAGCATTTCTATCTCAGTGAGAACAGAAACTAGCATTTCTATCTCAGTGAGAACATAAACTAGCATTTCTATCTCAGTGTTCAAAACAATAAAATAAACTAAAGATAAACAAAGTACAAGGATTAGATTGATATACCCAGAACCAGTTGAAGGAGCAGCAGCAGGAGAAGAGTTGACGAGATTGTCGTTCGCCATGGTGTAGTGGTCGTAGTCGTGCAGTTGATGTAGATGAAGCAGAAGATCGGATGATGACGGCAAGCGTGGCGATCGCGCGCTAACGCTCCCAAAAACCTTATTCGTTCTCGCTCGTGTAAGCCTTCAAGGACAGGGTTCCGGAGGCCTGCTCTCCCGGTTCGACGGTACACGAGCCTCGCCGGATGGAGATCGCCAGAGAAAGCAGCAAAACGTGAAGAGGAAGAGTCTCACGAACAGTTCACTGTTCTTTTAATGGTCCACAAAAAACAAAAAACGGCGAGCGAGCGAGCGCGCGCGTGTGTTGACTCTCTCCAATTCCACAAAAGGGTTACCACGATCCACCTTATAAAGTGGTGTAACTCCCCACTAATACTACATGTGGGACTAAACAGTTTTAGCACGTGCACATGGGCCTTTGAGATTTTTCGGGAATTAATTAGAGTTAAAATTGGGTCAAACCCGTATTAATTCAAACATACTCTTCTCATGCTGTACTTGTCACGTGTTCGCATCCTAGAGTTGATACCATATAGTCATGCGTAGCACCAGTGCTACAGTTTTTTTTTTTTTTTTTGAGGATAGGTGGTTTAGAGTTTGGTTGTCGGCATTAGAGGCCGGGGGGGCCATGGATCCAAGGTAGCTTTATGTCTTGCGTGTTTATTTATACATTAATTAACCGGTAGTCTATCTGGCTTGGTGTCTGGTTGCTTAGCTAAATGCGCAGCCCCTGTTTGGAGCAATGATATCTGAATTAAGGAATTACAAAGGATGCGACAATTTTGAATTGTAACATGACAGAAGACATTCATGATGGAGCATGAATTTTACAATTTATGAATAATTTTCACACATTTGTCCATGGACTGAGTATATATACGAAATTTCACCGATAGTTACGCTACAACATGTCCACTAAAGAGCAAATAGGTGGAGCATACATGGGCACGGGCACTGGCACTTTAAAAAGGAGCATAAAAGCCTTTTCTCACGCGTATAAATCACCCAATTAGAGACGACAAAATATGCACCTGCCATCTCTCAATTCATCACGAAAACTGGGCAAATTAAAATATGCATTTCTATCAGTTACACGGACTGCAGAAACCATCACTTCACCTAGCTAGTAGTAGATATATATATTTTTTTTAAAAGGATCGGCATGGACAACGGGGGAAATAAAGATTTAGCACCTTGCTTGCTTAGCATCCTTTTTTGCACAACGAAGCAGAGCTTAGCCACAAAAGATTGCCATTATTGTGAGGCCCCATGAGATCAAATGGGGGCCACGGGTGCTTCAGCAGCTAGGAAAGGTTTGCCGCCAAACACCTCTCTCTCTCTCTCTCTCTCTATATATATATATATATATATGATATCAAGGTAAAATATTTATTTATATATATATGAGAACTGAAATTTAAAGACTGGATATTAAATATTGAATATTTAAGACGGAATATTAAAGACCAATATAAAATTGAATATAAAAGACTGAATATTAAAGACTCTTAGAAATAAATTGCGTAAGATAAATATTCTCTAAGATATATATATATATATATATATATATATATATATATATATATATATATATATATATATATATGTTTATTAGACTCACAGAGTACATACTCCTTGAATATACCACTTAAATAAATATATTATACTTCTTTATCATTTTCAAGATACTTAAATACCAATTATAAGATACTCCAATGCGATTTGATTGAAAAATTTTCATTGAGTCCTTTATTTTGCTATATACCTTTTTCATACATAAAAGAAGTATATACACAAATTTAGCTATAAAAGGTGGACTTTAATGATTTTTTTCATAGAACTCACTTTGGAGTATCTTATAATCATCATTGGAGTATACTCAAATAGATAAAGAGGTATTATCATACGATTTAAGTGGTATATGAGAGGCGAGAGTACATACTCCCAGGAGTACCAAACCATTTTCCTATATATATATATATACACACACACACATACTCCTATGCGCGAAGCAACTTTAATTATTCGCCGGCAATTGGCAATTTGGCATTCGCCAAGCCACAGGAAAGATTGGTGGTGAGGCACTGACTTGTACATATCCATAATCCATCCGTGGATCTTATTCCCCCAGTGCCGGGCGATAGCTGAAGTTTTCCATTAGATGCGTGAGACACAACAAATAGACAACATAAAGAAACTTCGCTTCGTTTGATACTCCGTTGTCCTGCACAAATTGCATTTCCAGCTGGGTATGTACTGGTGCGATAAGGCAAGCAAGGCACAGCCCCACAGGTGTCCAAGTCTCCGTTTGGAACAAGAGAATTTTTCCTGATTCCCGCGGGAGTTGAACTATTTAATGTTAAATTCTTGTGCTCCAAACATGCACTAAATTATCATAGCATTGTTCTTAAGGTTTGCGTTCCTCTTCGATACTCACTCCGGTTCACAAAAATAAGTTATTTTAGAATACATGCAATCAAACTTTGGCTATTGATACCTTTTTAAATATTTAGATTTGATATATAAAAATTATATGTATAGTTCGTTTTTTTTTTTTATAATATTATAAATTTATTGGGTTTTATAAATATACTATAATAGTAATTAGTAGTCAAAGTTGTAATTCGAAGACCGTGTTCATATCTAAATCGGCTTGTTTTTATGAATAGGAGGAAGTACAAAAGATCCCAACCAAACAGACTTGTTTTTACTAACAGGTGAAAGTACAAAAGATTCCAATCTAAGGCTGACTGATTTACATTAATTTCAATACACGGCCACTCTAAAATTAACCCGGCAAAGCATGTCAATCCCCGTGTAAGCTACTATATGCATCACTACTGAAGTAGGAGTACTAACGAAATGTTTCTTTATATTTAGTAATGGAACATTGTTTATTCGGTTAAATCGGCAAAGTAGGTACCTAGCATCAGAAGCATAAGGTTCCTCCTTTTCCCGTCATTAGCATAAGCCTTTTCCCTCCTTGTTCTGCTTTGCTTTAGATGCTCCACACTTCTTTTGGGCCTCCTTTTGGTCTTGCCTTTCCATGAAGTGTTAATTTTGCCTCATGATCAAACATTATTATTATTGCAGGTTAATGGGGCATGCACTACTGAATATTGCTCCTAGGCAGGTTCCCACAAACCTACCCTACCTTCTAGTACGTTTATATATATATATATATATATATATATATTCAAAAAAAAAAGATAACATTTTATATTCAGTCTTTTGCCAGAAGAAAATGACAATGTATTACAAGGGTTCCAAATTCCAGTTTTACATCCGGTATGAACTTCTTGTCGTTTTAGCACCATGCATATAGAGGTAACAGCTAACAAGGTTCAGAAAACTTGTGGCAATCTAAAATCTTCACTGAGTTAATTAGGCTACTTTCGTTTCTAAGCTGAATTGTTGACCATTCATGTTTGTTTTGGACAATTTCGCACTACTCTTCGAGTAAGACATGTCTAGTCAAGCCAAATCGCCCCCATAGATCCTCACCGTTTTCACTTTTATGTAATCCAGCCCCTTTTCCGGATACACAGCTAGGGCCTCTCTCTTTTTTTAAGTACACGTCCGGACGCACTCACGGACACACAATACACACATGAGTGCGACCATTAACACACGTCTAATCTAGAGCGGAGATCAAGAATCTCACGGGACGTAGGCATATGTTGTGACCATTGAAAGTATTTTACCAGTACATGTACGGACTCTAAAACCCCCCTAACCGCGCATTATTGGGTGAGCACCTGCGCCGAACCTAATGCTCTAACGCTGGTGGGCTGCGTGCTCACCTGGCAACGCTAGCCACCCGAGCTACCCTCGGTTCTCAGCTAGGGTCTCCTCTGGATCTATTACCACGAAAACCAGTGCTTGCTGATGATGTCCCTGCAGCTGCAGGTCCCTGCTTTTGTTCCCAGAACAACTAGCTTTGGAAATCCCTGCTGCTGTGCTGTAGCAAGGCCGGAGTTCGTTATCACCATTCATCATCACTGTGATGTTGCTCTCTCTTCCAAAAGCTTGATCGAAAGCAGTCACTTAGCCCTTACGCAATCTCTCCGGTTTGTCGTGCAATCTCTTTCAGCTATATTTTCCTCCAATTAGCTTTGCAAAGCGAAGATTTTATTCATATATATATCATGCCTTAGCCTTTTCCTTCTTCAATCAGGATGTGATTGGATTGCCTAGTCCTAGCTAGACTGGCATAGTCGATGAACAATGAGGAAAAAAGAGTAACTATACTAGTGCAATCTGTGAAGACTTGCATGACAGCATGAGCAGAGAACCTTTGACCTCTAAACCAGCAAGCCTATGGCTTCTATAAAATCTAAAGCCTTGCCTATCCATAGAGCTAATTGCTGTGTCTGCCTACCCTCTAAATTGCATAGCATGTGACTCGACCCTTTCCTGCTTCAGATCAAAATTCGAAAGCACTCCTTCTAGCCGAAACTTCGAGGTTGTGAGTCGCGAGTTTTCGGTTTTCTCTTTGCTTTCGGCTCCTGCACCCTTGTATTTCTATTTTCCTCCTGAATCCCTGAACCCTGATCTTGTTTCTTCTTTCTTCCTTTAATGAAATTGGCAGAACTCCTGCCTTTTGCTCAAAAAAAAAAAAACGAAAGCACCATGCCAGTGCAAGTTGCACCGGCATATATGTGTGTATCTTGGAACATGCTTTAAAAATGCCTGAAACGGACAGGAATAGGCAAAGGATTGGTGTACGTGTACCGCAAATCAAGTAATGCATATCATTGTCTAAGTTCGTATATACGAGTAGAGATGAGTACCATTACTGGATAGTGTAAGTGACAGCCTCGTGAAGCATCTGAAGTCAGATTTTTTCCCTGTCATCTCCAGCGAAAAGATTGGACAGCCTGCAGCCATCGGGCTGTTCCAGATAGCTTTGCCATCGCCGTCAGAATCTCGCATGAAGGCATACACAGTTACACACATTTCGATCCTGCACTAGCTAAGGTAAGCACTGGCGCACTGGGATATTAGCGCCACCTCTCGCTCTACCTCGCTGGAAGTAATTGACATGAAAAGATATCTCCCTATCTATCTCTGATCATCACGCCGAGTCCTTTATTCCGCTCGGCTTTGTGGTATTGGTCCCGGATTTCGTGGCCTTTAGCGGCTTAATTTCGCCCTGGTTTTGGACGGCTCGTAGGGTGGCACTGGCACCTGCGGGGGACATTCCGTTCCACTCTCCCCCAACATTCCGATTCTGATTCTGATTCTTCCGATTCCGATTCCTGTTCTGGCTCCAAGACGTCGTTGCTTTTGACAGCCACTGAAACCGTGTACCGAGAACTTGGTGTATTTGTGAAGCATCTGATTTTGTTTTCTAATCTTTATTTAGTAGGTCAGATGAATAGTTCCAACTAGTTGACGTTATACTGTGGAACAGTTTTGAGACTAGAAAGAGGGAATGATGATCGCTAAGCCTTTTCGTTTTTTTCCCCCTGTTCTTTTTGGAATATAATGATGGTACTTTATGTTTGGCTGGACCAGCAATGCTTTTGGGGGATGCTAACATTCAGAATCGTTTTTGTTTTCTGCGTATGTCTTTCCAGCTGTTGATCAAAATTTACAATCCTGTACAACTTAAGCTTCGAGCTGTATTTTTTGTAGAACAAAGTTTATAGTTTTGTTAATATGATTATCAAATAAATTATGTTGTTATTGTTAGATGTCACCGGATCCTTGAAGACCGCCGCCTCTTGCCACTCGACACCTCCGTCCCGGACTCGGGCAACCATCGCCGCTGCCGTCTCCGAAGAGCCACTGCTACGGTGTCGCTTGGTCCTCTGTGGGGCCATTGCCGCCTCAGGCCGTCCGGATCTCCACCCGGCGTCAGCGCCGCCTAATCCGGTCGAGCTACCTCCTCAGGTAGTCGGCCGCTCCTCCACACGAGGCCGCCACCCCACCGCTTGCGCCGCGCGAGAGCCGCTTGTCACTCTTTTGGTTTGCAGGCTGAGCGATAGACTTCGGTCGTTTTAACCGAGCCGGTCTGGTAAGAAGCCGACCCAAAAAAAAAATCAGTACGTCGTTCTAACCGCCGCGCCGTCCAGCGCCGCATGTTAGACTTCGTTGTCTTGGTCGCTGCGTTGTCCAACTCTGCCTACCAATGGACACTATTTTCGCTCTTCGCTGCCTAGTGATCTTCGGTAGTCTCAATTATCGGGACCGATTTTAGTACATGGTCTCCACATTTATATTCCTGTGGCTTCTCATGTTCCCAAACTAACCATGCAGCTCATATCTGCCGGTTAGCTCACTGATCATGGTTGTCATGTTATTCTCGATTCTGATTCTTGTTGTATTCAGGATCAACGCACGGGGACTCTGGTTGGTACTGGCCCTCGCCGTCGTGACTCACAGCGTCACAGGGAGCTCGATTGGCTTCATCTTCCTTCTGTTGCTCCTGCCAGTCTTGTCGCCTCCATCGCCGTCGCCGCTTCTGCAGCATCCTCCACTGCATCTTTTGCTCAATGATATCAACGTTTGGGACATCTTTCCAGGTCGTGTCTATCTTATTTACTTAATCGCGGTTTTTTAGGATCTGTATCTGGTGATACTTCTCTAAATTGTTAGGGTTGTAAGCTTGGTAAACAACTTCAACTTCCCCTATCCTTCCAGCGAGTCAGTGTCACAACGTCCTTTTGATCTTGTTCATTCTGATGTATGTGGTCTGGCTCCTTTTGTTTTGAAAGGAGGTCATCGATATTATATAATTTTTATTGATGACTTTTCTCGACACACATGGATATACTCTATGTCCTCTCGTAGTGAGGTTCTCTCCATGAACAAGACTTTTGCTACCATGATCCGTACTCAGTTTGACTCTCCTATTCGTATTTTTCATGTTGGTTCTACTGGAAAATACTTGTTAGGAGTCATTCATGATTTTCTTGCTGAGCAAGGCGCTCTCTTAGTTTTCTTGCCGTAGTGCTCATGCCCAGAACGGTGTGGCTGAACGGAAGCATCGTCATCTTCTTGAGACCGCTCGTACTCTTATGCTTGCTTCTGCTGTCCCACCATACTTCTGGGCTAAGGCTGTTTCTACTGCTACTTTCTTGATTAATATTCAGCCTTCTTCTGCTCTTCAGGATGGGATCCCCGTTGAGCGTCTCTGTGGTAAGACTCCTGATTATTTTAGTCTTTGTCTTTTTTGGTGTGTGTGTGTGTGTGTGTGTGTGTTATGTTCTTCTTGCACCTCGTGAGCACACCAAGCTGATCGCTCAGTCCGTGTAGTGCATTTTTTTTGGGCTATAGCGCCGAGCATAAAGGATATAGTTGTTGGGATCCTGTTGGCCGACAGGTGCAGGTTTCTCGGGATGTCACTTTTGATGAGTCACGTCCTTTCTACCCTAGTCCTTCTCCTTCCACTACTCTGGTATCTCTTGTCGAGCCACTTTTTTTCCTGCCACCCCCATCGTCACCACACCTCCATCACAGCCTTTGGCCTCTTCGGTGCCTCCTTCACCGTCTCCTTAGCCACCACCACCGTCACCAGAGGATCCTCCTGGCCTTGGTCCTTCTAATCCTCTCTACTACACTCGTCGTCCGCGAGTTGAGGATTCTTCTGATGCACCATCTTCTTCTGCCTCTCCTCGATATGCACTTTGTGATCGCCAGTCTATCCGGCCCCCTGCATGCTTTTGTTTAGTGGCTCTTGCCGAACCAACTTCTTATCGTGATATTGTTGCTCATCAAGAGTGGCAACATGCGATGGCAGAGAAGATTGCTGCCCTTCAGCGTACTGGCACATGGGATCTTGTTCCTCTTTCGTGTGTGTTACTCCTATCTTGTGCAAGTGGGTCTACAAGGGTAAGACCCACTCTGATGGGTCTCTTGAGCGTTACAAGGCTCGTCTCGTGGCATGTTGTTTTCAGCAGGAGTATGGTCATGATTATGATGAGATATTTACTCATGTGGCTCACATGACCACCGTTCGCACTCTTCTTGATGTGGCGTCTATTTGGGCATGGTCCATCTCTCAACTTGATGCCAAGAATGTCTTTCTCAATGGTGAGCTGCGTGAAAAGGTTTATATGTTGTCACCACTGGGGTATTCTGTTCCTGGGGGTATGGTTTGTCGCATTCGCCGATCTCTTTACGGCCTGAAGCAAGCTCCTCATGCTTGGCTTGATCGTTTATCTTCTGTTGTCACTACAGCTAGTTTCTCTGCCAGTGCCCATGATCCTGCTCTTTTTATTCACACTTCGTCTCGTGGTCGGACGCTTCTTCTTTTATATGTTGATGATATGATCATTACTAGAGATGATTCTCAGTACATCACTTCTGTGAAGGAGCGTCTTAATGAGCAGTTTCTCATGTCTGATCTGGATCCTCTTCGCTACTTTCTTGGGGTTGAAGTTATTTCTACACCTGGGGGCTTCTATCTGTCCCAAGAAAAATATATTCAGTATCTTCTTGATCGTGCTTCTCTTACTGATCATCACACCGCTGAGACTCCTATAGAGCTTAATATTCATCTTCAGTCTACTAATGGTGAGCCTCTTACTGATTCTACTCGCTATCGTCACCTTGTTGGGAGTCTTGTTTATCTAGGTGTCACTCGTCCTGGCATTTCATACAATGTGCATATCTTGAGTCAATTTATTACTACTCCCACTTAGCTCCACTGTAGTCATCTTCTTTGTGTTCTACGATTTCTTTGTGAAATCATCACTCGTCATCTGTTTTTCCCTCGCTCCAGCTCTTTACAGCTCCAGGCATATTCTGATGTCACCTGGGCTAGTGATCACTTTGATCGTCGGTCTGTCTCTGCTTATTATGCTTTTCTTGGTGGTTCTCTTATTGCTTGGAAGACTAAGAAATATACAGCAATTTCTCATTCGAGTGCTGAGGCTGAGTTGCGAGCTATGGTTTTGTTGACTGCAGATGTTACTTGGCTACGGTGGTAATTTGAGAATTTTAGTGTTTCAGTTTCAGCACTCACTCATCTTTTATCTGACAGTACAGGGGCTATTAGCATTGATACAAATCTGGTGAAGCATGAACTTACTAAGCATATTGGTGTTGATGTTTCCAACATGCGGACACAGGTATAGGACCAAGTTGTTGCTCTTGAAGATGTGCCTTGTAACTTCAATTGGCGTACTTCTTCACGAAGGCACATACTAGAGCCCAAAGACACTTCTATCTCTAAACTTCATGTTGTTCATCCATAATAAGTTTGAAGGGAGTGTTAGATATATATTATTGACAAGTATTTCATGCACCTTGGTGCCTAGGCACCCAAGTTAATACCTGCTGATGTGCTTTGAGACTTGTGACGTTTGACATGTACATCTTCAGATACCCATAGAAAAATATATTTGAGATATCAAACTCCGAAAAAAATTAAATACATCTTCAGTTTAAATAGTTTGAGCTAGTTTCATGGTATATAATTACTCCAGCTGCGTTAAAATTCAAAAGTAGTTCAAATTAGTTTGACCTGAGTTTGAAGCTCACTTACCATAAATATATCAAGGGCATAAATCATTTCATACCCAAACTCCAAATTTCATATCGATAATACACACGTATCGTTCATGGTGTAGATGCCTAGGCACACAGGAGCCTTCGTGGCTTACTTCGAACCGTATGAAATACAAACTTAACATTATTATGAGAATTTTGAGTTAGACAATTGGAACACACGCACATAATATTAATTGGTAAAACATCTGAACTTGGACCGCAGAAGAATTGGAGATATGCCAATATTCAAAACTTTTATGTGCAGGAGTGCAGAGCATCTCATACTCCATTATATCTAATGTTTACTTCAAATATTTCAATGTACGTACATGCATTGTGCCCTGCATTTTTTTCCTTTGGGAATCTCCATATTTGATCAAGATGACCACCCACTGGGACTTCAAAAAGTATTGTTTAATATTAAGCATGTTATCTTACATAAAAAGCAGTGGCTGATCTAGGATTTGACCACGTCTCGGGCTAAATTCTAATAAGCTAATATCTTAAAACTAACGCTAATTTCTACCCACACCAGGACATAACAAAAAATAATACATAAATGCTTCTTGATATGAAACTTTAGCAAAAATACTTAAACATAAAATATAATAAGAAAAACATGGCAAAACATAAATAATATAGCATCTTAGGACATAACAAACAATGTCTTGCTCCTCTTCATTTTGCATCTCTAATTCCTAAATAAGAAATGCATTTTTTAACAATATGCACATATTAGTTATTAACACACAAGCACTTCATCTGGCCTAGGATTCTTGAAGAGTTTTGCTTATTAACAGTATGCACATAATGCCTATTTCTCCCTCCGCTCAGCCCGCTCTCGCCAGCCCAACCTCCTGCACTCGGCCTTCTCTCCCCCTCTCTTGCGCGTGGAACCCGCCTGTCGGCCTCCCCTTCCCTTCCCCTCTCTAGCTCACTACCATGCGGCCCCGCACAACAGCGCTTTCTTGCTCCTCCCTTTTCTTCCCGTTGGCAGCCCATGCTGCGGCAAGCGCAGTGTGCCCATGCTGCTCCTGCGAATCCTGTCGCCCTCACTACTCCTGTCAGCGCGCCCGACCTGCACCGTCCTACCTCGCCCATCCCCGCTGCTCCCGCGCCCATTTGCCCGACGCTCTGACTGCCACATCTCCTGGCCGACCCATGCCACTCCTCCTCTGCCTCTATAAATGGAAGCCTGAGGAGCTCCTCTTCTTCCTTTTTTTCATTCCCCCAACCCTCCCCTCCTCTTTCGCTCTAGTTTCTCTGCAATTCGAGCTCTCTCTCCGCCGGCAGCTACACCTCTTACCGCCAATTCTGCCGCCAGCAAGGACTCTTCGGCGATGTGGTCTTCACCATCGGATTCGCAAGCCCACATTCCAATCCTGTGCTCCTCTCCGCTTCGCGGGAGCTCCACCGAAACCCTAGCGCCGCCTTCGATCATCTCCGCAAGCCGCTCCGTCGAGCCGCGCCACCGAGACCGTGCATCTCGGGTTCACCTCACCCCTCTCCTTCTCTAGGTGCCCTCACCGATGCTCGCCATGGCGCGTTGCGTCGGAGAGCTACGTGCCCGAGCCGTTGCCGCTCTTTTGCCAACGTGGTTGCCACGTCTTGGCCACTTGGCGCCACCTCTGCCTCCTCTGCGCGCGTGTCACACCCGCGTGGCAAGCCCTGTTCCCGTGCGCCTGGTCCACTGCGGACCTGGGGCATTCCCGTGGACCCAGTCACCCATCGTGGGGTCCACACGTGAGAGACACATTCTCTTTTCCTTTGAAAAATAATTCTGGCCAAAATCCATAATTCCCTTGTTGGCGTCATCATGATGTAATAATTTATTTCCCTTTAGAAAATTAATCCTGAAAATCCTTAAAATCCCTAATTTCATCATTTCATGTAATTTCAAACTTCCGAGAGCATGTTCTCCTTCGTTCGAGCTCCGATTTGAGTGTTTCGAATTTCTAAATTTAAGATCTACCTCTCAAAATCAAAATTATTTAATTTGGAGTTTATTTTAATTTTATCTAGCTTTTATTTGAATTTAACTTGTTTTCGCAGGTGGATTTCAACGACGTCGCAGAACCGGATTTCGACGTCATTAAAGAACAACAACGTCATAAGCAAGGAAAATTACATCATTTGATCATATTTGAATCTCATTATTTTAAAGTATTTAAATTTTATTTTAAATTATTATTGCATGCTTATTTATATCCAAGTAATTTAAATTCTTGTTTTAAGCTTTATAGTTATCCCTAATTCCACTTGTATGTCCATTTATTGTTAAGATACATGGTATGGAGAATCACTCTGTGTGAGATATATTTTGGAAATTAGAAATAGAAAAGATTTGGTGGTTGTTGAATATCGGATTGTAGAAATACATTGTTGTTGGAGATTAGATCACATAATTAGATTATTATTGGATTATAAGATCATATAATTATTAGAGATTGGATTATCATATTACAACATTGTCATATCATAGTATTATATCATGGTCAGATTATTGTAAATATATTATTGTTGGATGATAGAAATATATTTGTTGGATAGAAATATATTTGTTGGAGTTCGTATTATCGGAATAGACTATTGATGAATATTGAAAAGATGGAATTATCGGAGAATGAATTATAACATTATATTGTTGGAGAGTGAGTTATAGCATTATATTGATTAGAGATTGGATGACAAAAGTAGATTGTTGATGGATACCGGACTGTTTGATGTTTGATTATAAGAATACCTTATTAATAGATAGTGGATTATGGGATCACAGATTGAAGGGTGTTGGATTATAGAAATATATAATTGTTGAATATTAGATTATAGGACTACATTAATGTTGAATATTGGATTATAGGACAACACTAATGTTGGATATTGGATTGGACAAATACATTATTGTTGGATATTGGATTATTAGAAATACATGATTGTTGGATATCAGATTCTAGAAGTAGATTATTGTTGGATATCGAATTGTTGGATATCGATTCTAGAGTAGATAATTGTTGATATTGGATTATCGGAGATTGGATTGTAGAAATAGATAATTATTGGATATCGGATTGTCAGAAATTGGATTTATGGATGTTGAATTATCAGAAATAGATTATTGATTGGAGATTGGATTGATGGATGTTGAATTATTAGAAATAATTTATTGATAAATAATGGATTTATGGATGTTGGATTATAGAATTAGAGTATTATTAAATGTTGGATC
This sequence comes from Hsuehochloa calcarea, assembly GCA_036346395.1. NCBI lineage: Eukaryota > Viridiplantae > Streptophyta > Magnoliopsida > Poales > Poaceae > Hsuehochloa > Hsuehochloa calcarea. The sequence goes on from CM070597.1 coordinate 40,351,377, forward strand.
GATGAAAGTCAGATCATAAAAATAGACTGATATTGGACTAATTGATATTGGATTATAGGATTATATAATTGCTGGAGATTGGATTATTAGATTGTGATTACAATATTGATGGTTTACTTACTGGTCTTGGAATTGGCAATTCTTGGACATAAAAACCCTTACCCCTTGTTACCTTAGATAAAACTCTAGTTAATACAATGGAAATAACAAGATGCTTTTGTTGAAAGACTTTATGTTTAGACAAAGGTTAGACCAAAAATGTTTAATTTGGAAAATTTAGCCAAATGATCAACTATGATTTAACATGATGCTATGGTATTGCTTTTACCATGGAAATTTTAGAAAATGATTTAACTTGGAAAAAAATAAAAGTTGGTTTGTACTTGGACGAAATGGATTTTTGGATGGTGTGCGTTGATGGACGAGATCGAGTTATTTTTATGATCGAGGCCCATGGGTTATTTTGGAAAGTAGCTCAAGTCAGTTAAGGACCGGTCTTCGAGCCGCATCTTTCTAAGCCCCATCATACTACCATATGTCCTGAATAGGCAGGACTATGCTAAATAATTTACAACATTCCACTGTGATTGTGTCATCCGGTTGCGTGGGCGTCTTTATGACCTGACCTACTCTTATGTATTCCCATATGGCGCAAGAAAGGGCTTAAATCCGGCGGATGGTTCAATCCAAAGAAAGCGAAACCTTAACGAGGCGGGACTGCGCTGGGATGATGCATTGTAAAGGCCTTATGATAATCTCTTATATACACACCTTCGGAAGTGTGTGAGCGGACAATATAAGATGATTATCTCTTGTGGATAAAGATGTACAACCTCTACAGAGTGTAAAACTATTCGAATAGCCGTGTCAACGGTCATGGATATGCTAAGCAAAGCCCCTCAAAGTTAGACTTTGATTTTGCTTTCAAAAGACTTTATCAAATGGTTTTGGATTGCGTATCCAATTGGGAAATTAGGCGGTTTGCTATGTGATAGAAATGTATCCTTCACCACTCTTGGATGAATGTTATCTTACTATAAAACTTGAGAATTTAGAAAATAAATTGTAGTATGGAATAACTGCTTTGGAACTTAGTATAAGTATTTAAAGAAAATATGACTTTATGCAAATTCAAACCTATAAGCCTTCCATTGATATATCCCTGCATGCATTATAATTCTATTATTGGATGTAACTTGTGGAGTACGGTTGTTTGTGCTCACTCTTACTTAATAAAATGTTATTTAGAGGAGAAGGACTTTGCAACTGCTGAAGATCTCGACGACAAGGCCGCTACCCCAATCGATTACCCGTGGCAGATTAACTGGACTATACTACATCTTCTTCGTCTTCTGCTGTGATTATTTATTGTTGGCTTGAGCCTTTCTGGTAATAAACTATGTTATTTATTAATAAAGTCTTGCGAATTATGGATGTTACCATATTTATTTACCGCGTGAGCTAGCCACTGATCATGGGACTAGTTCAGAAATGCACAGAGAAATGCGTTGGGTAGGGACGAAGGCCGTGGGCGGCTGGGCGCGGCGTCGGGTGGGAACAGAGGGCGAGGGCGCAGTCGGGTTTGGAGGGAGGGCATGGAGGAAGGGTGCAACGTCAGGCGGGGACAAAGGGCGCACGAGTGCGGCGTCGGGCGTGGAGGGAGGGGCGACCAGCGGCGGCGGGCGAGGTCGTGAGGAGCCAGGAGGACTAGGGCAAGGGCGCGGGCGTGTGAGTGGAGGATTAGGTCGGGTGGAATTGGGAGGCGGGAGGCTTTGGCCTTTGGGGTTGGGCTAGGGCGTGGGTTGTGGGGATCGAGTTGGTGTGGGCAGGCTAGCACTTGGGCCGGCGTGGATAGGAGGAATAGTGCTAGGCTGGACCTCAGACTAGATACTATTAATAAATTTATTTGGTCTATATTAAAAATAAGTTCCACTGAAAAAATTCGAGTCTCGGGTTATAACTTATCCTGCCCAAGGTACAGATCCGCTTTCGGAAAAAAAAAAAAAAGTATTGTAGTGCATTAATATTAAACATATAGTACTCTTACATCTACTAGCGAGACTAAAAGCAAAGAGCACAGTGCTAGAGCCGGCTGGCATTAAGGAAAAGAGTGCTATAAGAGCTAAAGTAAAGTACAGTGCGAAGAAAGTATTGTGCCCTTCATTTTACAGGTTTATGCCGCCGCCGCCGCCTGCTCATGTACTTGCTTGGACATCAGGAGACGACCCAGGCATCTTCTTGAATTTGCATCTGCATTTGTTTCTTTTGAGATGCATGCTTGAATGGTTATGACTAATTTGTCATTTAGTAGCAGTTTAGTGTAAGCTCGCATGAACATCAGTCCGTTTTGTTCCATTTTCTGGGAGCCATGCCCGTCATCACAACGAACATCTTAATTAATCATTCGCCAACTTCTCCAAGACACACACCAGATCAGACAAACATCCATCTTAATCATAAATTACGACGACTAATAGCCAGTACTAAGTTGTACTAGATACAGCATGCACGAGGCACGGGGATACACCAAACCAACCAATCTAGGTCGCTCTGTCTCTCTCGCACGGCTAAGCCAATCACGTGATGAACACTTACTACTAACACAAACACTGTTACGTACGTCACGTTACACCAGCAGCAACAACAGCTACAAACAAACAGAGCACGCGTGGAGGCGTAGAGTGGAACGGCATCAAGAGGCAGCTGCGGCGGCGGCGCATAGCCCGGCGCGCCGTGTGCAACCGGCGGCTCAGGACGAGGTGGCGATGCACGGCTCCCATATAAAGAGCTGCCCGCTCAGCTGCCCGCACCGGCGCATGTGATTCAGGAGCTCCTCCTTGCTCTGCCGCCGCCTCACCGTCATCAGCACCTTGCTCTCGCCTGGCGTGGCGCCGGTGTCGTCACCGCTAGGCGGCGCCGCGGTCACGCTCAGAGCTGAAGCCGCGGCCAGGGCCGTGGTCGCCGCCGTGGTGGATCCGGTCGGACGCCTCGGAGGCTTAGGTGGATGCTGTGGTGCAGGGGCGGTGTCGTTGAAATTGCAGGTGGTGACGGCCGGCTCGGCGCCGACGAACTTGTTGATGACGAGCGCGGAGCGGTGAACACGCGCGCCACTGCCGCCGCTGCGCGCCAGCGGCTGCGTGCTCACCTTGACTTCGACGACGGCGCCCCTGTCCACGACCTCGACCTCCTCCTCGTCGTCGTCATTCTCCTCGTGGGTTTGCTCGTCGGCCTGCTGCTCGGGTTCCTGCCCGTGGTTCTTTAACACGTCCGAGGCGGTGTCGGCGAAGGAGAGGAGCAGGCGCCCGCCGCGGCGCTGCGCGCGGAACAGGGTGGGCGACGGCACGGGGACGGCCTCGACGACCAGGCGGCCGTCGCGGCGGTGCTGCCTCATCTGCAGTGCCCCCACCGTGCGCCGCGCCAGCGACGGCAGCGGAGGCGGGAACGCCCGGGGCGGCCGCGCGCGCGCGGCCACCTCGTCCGCGCCCTCCTCGCCGTCATCATCGGAGCCCGGGCACGAGCGGTCGGTGGCTCCATCGGCGTCGGAGAATCCGTCGGACCCAGTCTCGGAGCCAAGGCTCTCAGTGCAGATCTCCAGGCTCTTCTGGCTGAGCAGGCTCGACGACCGCCGCACGAGCGGATGCACGTACGGCGCCTGCCTCGCCGGCGCCGCGGCCGGCCTCTGCGCCTGGATCATGTTCCATATGTCGTCCCTCTCCGGCCTGTCGTCATCGCGGCCGTGGTCCGTCTCTTGCAGCAGCACGGCCCGCTCAGTGGCAGCAACAACCTTACCGCCGTCGCCCTGCTCGACGTGGCACGGCAGGCGCTGCTCGGCGGTCTCGAATACTGTCAGTGCCATGTCTCCCTGGTCCTCTACCACTAGTGACCGAGCGAGCTCGCTCGACCTGTCGCAGGTAGCGTTACAGGTTGCACACCAAAAGGGACAGTACAGTACAGAACAGTGGCCCTACGTGCGTTTATACTTCGCGACTTGTTATTTTTTTTACCTCGTGGTCGCGCGGGATTGGGAGAGCACTGCACGGCACAGACGCAGAGGCAGAGGCAGAGGCAGAGGCAGAGCAAGAAAGCCAAACCGGGAGCACGCGGCCGCGATATATAAGCGGAGGCGCTCGGTTTGACAGACAGGGGAGGACGACCGGAGGAGTGGAACGAGAGGCTGAGGCGGGAGGTGGAGAGATAAGCTTTGTAGACTCTAACGCGCGTCTTGGTTTCGTTTCAGTTTATTTTTTTCTGGTTGATTTTTCCTCTGTATGATTTCTCTCGCTCACTGACTACTCCTTTGGCTGCTAACAGAAGGCTCAACGACTCGCTATGGCTTCAGCTGGGAGGTCACCCGATAAGAAGTGGAGCGGAAGAGGTGGGGGTATTTGTAGGGAGCGGAGGGCGGAGGGGGTGCTTCGGGGCTCCGCCTCTGCTCACCACACACCCCCACTAGCATCGGGAGAACAAATACTTTTGCCGCCCACGAGGGACCCTCCATGACATGCGCATTCCACCGGGGAAATCCGGTTAAATTAAAGCCACGTGTACACCTGATCTCACGGACTATCCTCGTTTTTGAAATGTTTCGAAATTTATGTTATGTTATTGTAAAAATCTCTATTCTTTTCTGATGCATATCAAACCCTGAGATAAAATTAAATTATGTAAATTATCGGATCTTTCACAACGGAACAACCATAAAAGTGCAGTAACACTCCTGCGGTAGTGTAGTAATATTATATCTTGCATGCAACAACACTCCAGCGGTAATTTAGTAACACGATGTCTTACGTGCAGTAACATTGCGGTGGTAGTGTAGTAATACTATGTCTTTCATATAGTAACACGACTTTCATAGCATAGTAACAAGCTTGATAACGTTGTTGAATAGCACTAGATCAGTGGGAACTGAAATAAAAGTGATCAACTATGGCCACGATGATTCATCAGTGATGAACTGTGGCCACGATGATTGATCACAAATTAAAAGATTGAATCTAACAAATATCAAGAACAACACGCCCTTGAATTGCGCCAACTCTCAAAAATCCTAGATGGAAAAAATCTCAACACACGATACACAGGGATAAACACTAACAGCACGCGACCGAAACACACAAATGTTTTCACTTTATAATTCAACTCTACTCCTTACATTGGGTGTACCCCATAGGCTTATAAAGCCAATACCATGCATAAAACCTTGGCACGCAGGTCACACACGCACACAACAACTTAAGGTTAATTAGTACCCTAACGCATGTACATAATTAACGTGCTCAACCTGGTCTCTTTTTGGTTTCCTAGAGAACTCACAAAACCGGCTCGGTTTGCTAAAGAAATAAACTAAACAGACTCGGACTCCTGGTGCACTATGTTGTTGTAGTCGACCATGGATGGGTGGACCCTAACCTAGCGCACACATAGAAAGAAAGGTGTGATGTCCAAATCTCCCACACATACAATTTCCCTTCAAATTTTCTTGCACTGAGAATCCACATATCTTCTCGCTCTTTTTTTTTCTTTCTTAACACAATCTATCTTTCCTTGGAGGTCTTTCCTTGTATTTCGGTTTAAATGTATAATCCTTCCTGCTAATACCATCTGTATTGAATTCCTTCCCAAACCTCACCCAATTTCCAAATTGATCTCCCGGATAGAAACGTATGCAACATGTACTCCTGCTGCATGATGCCAAACCACCCAAAATTAGAGCCAATTTGGTTAGGGACTCGATCTTCTCGTTGCACTCAACCACAAGTCCCATACACATACGACTACACAAGCTCTGCCCCTCGCTCACACGCCGCATGCATTGCTTGCCCGTGCCTTGTGTCAATCTCCTGGCTTACATGCGCCACACTCATACACATGCCAGTTTGATGTGTCACATCCTTCTGTTATTTCTTGTCAGAAAATTATGAAATTAATTCATGTGAAACAATTTGTACACAATAATTAAGTTCAGTAGTGTCGACGATCAAGTCGTCGATCTTACGAAATAAAAAGAGAAAAATAGCAAAGAATTCTTGGGAGAGAATAAGGTTGTCCTTTATTGTAATGAACTGGCTATTACGAGGGGATGCCTTCGAGTAGATAGTGGACTAGCCCTAATTACACTGAGAGTATCGCCATTACTCTACTTGTCTTCATAGTGTCGAGTCTTTGATTGCCCAAGCTTGATGTTGAATCGGATTGGATCATCTTGTCCTAATTCGGTCTGTTGTTACCCATCATCTATCCTTAAATAACCGCTGAAGATGTGGCAGTTACTCCTTAAGAAGACACCTTTTGAAAGTGACGCGTCTGGTCGGAGAAGGCAGTTATAACCGATGAGACAGTAACTGATCACCGGTTGGTGTTAGTGGGAGTTAAAACCGTATGGTAATTATTATCAGGGACTCAGGGCCATCAAATGTCGTGTAGTTTGGAACAAATATAACATGTGTTCCATTCATCACAAGATAATAATATACTTGGAATCAAGTTCAAGTGTCAATTCATTGCTTCTACAAGCAGTCACCTTGTCGGAGATAAGGTGCAGGACCTCGTTCGACCAGGGTACCCATAATGTAACCTCTGGAATCCTTACAACCAGGGGTGGAGATTTAATCCTCGTCAGCTAGCTCCCGAACTTTAAATGAATCTACGGTGTGAACCCTTCTCCAATGAAATCCGTATCAGGTAGACCCTCATTTAATGATGTAAAAACAAGATGCTTAGTATTCACTTTAAGATTGAGAAAATAAGGCATGACGGTACTATTGATAAGTACAAGGCAAGATTTGTGGCAAAGTATTTTACCCAGAAAGAAGGCGATGCTTATTTTGATACTTACTCTCCTGTTGCCAGATTGACCACCATTCGAGTGCTAATTGCATTAGCTTCTTCCCATAGTATACACATTCATCAAAAGGAAGTGAAGAAAGCTTTCCTGAATGGAGAGTTAGAGGAAGAAATATATATGAGGCAACCAGATGGTTTGTGATTTCTGAACATGAAAGTAAGGTATACAAATTAATCAAATCCTTATATGTCCTAAAGCAAGCACCTAAACAATGGTACGAGAAGTTTGATAAAACTTTAACATCTGCTGATTTTTTCTGTGAATGAGGCAGATAAGTGTGTGTATTATCGTTATGGTGGAGGGTCAAGGAGTGATTTTGTGTTTGTATATCAATGACATACTTATATTTGGGACAAACACTACTGTTATTGACGAGATCCAATCTTTCTTATCTAGATGCTTTGATATTAAAGACCTAGGAGAGGCAGATGTTATTCTGAATATTAAATTGATCAAAAATGAGGATGGGATCACTTTGAATCAATCTCATTATGCTGAGAAAATCTTGAGCCGGCTCGGTTTTGAGAACTGCAAGATTTCCCCAACTCCTTATGATGCTGTTAAGCTTCGCAAGAATAAGGGATTAGGAAAAGATCAATTGATATATTTACAAATTATTGGTTCCCTTATGTATCTATCTGGTATCACAAGACCAGACATATCATTTGCTTTGAGCAAATTAAGTCGGTTTACTTCTACCCCAGGAGATGATCATTGGAGGCACTTGAGAGAGTGTTGCGCTACTTGAGATGCACAACCTGATATGGAATCCACTATATTAGGTATCCATCTGTATTAGAAGGATATAGTTATTCAAATTGATCTCTGATGTAGATGAGATCGAAGCTACAAGTGGGTAAGTGTTTACCCTTGCAGGTGTTGCAGTTTCATAGAGATCATGTAAACAGACTATATTGACGAGGTCAACCATGGAAGCAAAACTTGTAGCACTAGACACAGCTACTGTTGAGGCTGAATGGCTTAGAGAGCTTCTATTGGACTTACCACTGGTTGAGAAAGCAATACCGGCAATCCTAACGTATTGTGATAATCAAACAGTGTTGATTAAGGTTACAAGTACCAAGGATAACATGAAGTCCTCCAAACATGTGAAGCGTATGCTTAAATCTGTCAGAAAATCGAGGAACTCCAGAGTGATTACTGTGAATTATATTCGCACTAAGAAAAATCTGGCAGACCCTTTCACAAAGGAGCTATAGCACGGAAGGCGATTTCTGTTGCGTCTATGGATATGGGAATGAGGCCCATTGGAGTTACAACTCAACAGTAACCCATACATTTTTTATCGGAGATCTCGTGACTTAGGCAATGGGAAAAACAAGTTGATGTTTGAACAAGAGAGTGCATTTTAATAATATGTGTGCACATATCCTAATAGACAAATACTCTCAACTGTGTGGAAGGATGCCTAAAAGCCTTAATGTATTCTAGTGTCTAATGAGGGAAAAATGTATTAGCCTACAGGATACCTAAAATGAATATACCTACTTGAGCTTAATTGTGAGGTGGCAGTTCACGAGAATAGGGCATTCTCTAGAAAGCTTATGAGCAAATAAGGGAGCATGACCAAATAATACTCCGTTTAGACTTGGTTCTTTGACATCCTAATATCATTTGAGATTTCAAGTGAAATCTAATCATGAAAGACTGTGAATTCAAGGCATAGTCCATTCATCAGTCGTGAGAAGATGAATCTTGTTATTCTAGATGCAAGTTCAACCCCGTACGAGACTTGCACTGAAAGAATTGTATATCAACAACTATTCAGCACAATAATATTTATCATTCCTTTTTGTTGCTTACTTTGGAATTGGTGGGGATTATTGGAATTGGGCACATATGCGCAAAGACTCATTCATTCCTAAAGTTCCAAAGTATGCAAATTCTTAGACCAATGTAGTTGAAGTCTTGGGCCAGGGTAGTCGAAGTCTTAGACCAAAATTCTTAGACCAGTGTAGTCGAAGTCTTAGACCAGGATGGTCGAAGTTTTAGACCAGTATAGTCGAAGTCTTAGACCAAAAGTCTTAGACCAGTGTGGTCGAAGTCTTAGACCAGCGTGGTCGAGTCTTAGACCAGAGGTACTGGACCAGGTTGGTGAAGCCTTAGACCAGTGTGGTCGAAGGAAGCCTGGTCAAAGGCATAGACTATTATGATTGAAATAATCTAGTCGAAGTCTTAGATCAGTGCGGTCGAAGACATAAATTAGTATGGTCAAAATAATTTGGTCGAAGCCATAGACCAGTGTGGTCGAAGGCCTAAACTAGTATGGTCTAAATAATCTGGTCGAAGCCACAGATCAGTGTGGTCGAAGGCCTAGACCAGTATAGTCAAAATAATCTAGTTGAAGCCATAGACCATTATGGTCAAATGCATGGACCAGTGTGGTTGAAAATAGTGGTCGGATCCTTAGACTAGCGTGATCGTAATATACTGGCCGAAGCTGTAGACCAATGTATAATCAGGATCAATAAACACTACTTAATGACCATTAATTGATTTTGAATTAGCAGTTATCGGTGGTTTATTATAATAGTTAATTGAGAGTAATTGTCTCGACCATAAATAGGATCTAGAGACGTCCAAACAAAAGTTGACTGTTCATTCTATTTTTCTATCTTCCTCTCTGATCAACTGTGTTGAAGAATTGAGCTGTCGAACCAAGCCATCTCTTCTTCTCGGCGTGCACCGGGAAGGAGGGTGAGCGGATATCTCCGAACCATTGTCGTAGAGTTCACCTGCACGGAAAGACAATAAGGTTTTTGGGCAGCGCATCTGCGCAACCGCTCTCTGCACTGCATCCTTCGACTACTCACTTCACTACGACAACCGCGATCTGCACTGCTTCGATATCTTCTTCGAGACTGCACTCTTACGACTACTCGTTGCGCTGCATCATCAACGACCTGCTCTGCTTCGAGACTGCACTGCTTCCTGTTCTTCATCGAGCCCTATCGTGAGTTGGTCGTACGACCAGATTATTCTGTTATAATCATATTTTTTAGTACTATGACATGATTATTCTGCTATAATCAGATTGTTGAGTATATTTAGAAGCACAATGAGTTGTCTGCTATTGATATTATTTTATGTATATTTAGTTATTTATTATCTTTGTCTGGTAATAAAGTTTAGAATTAAAATATTATCCAACGAAAAAAACATAAAATATTAAGAAAAGCACCGAATTGCCTAGCTGCATTTCTGACTTCCAACAGAAGAAGACGTAAGGCGTAGATGCTTGCAAGTTCCAAGAGCTCATTATGCATGTGTCGGTGCCACTCGGACAATAATTCTGCATTCCTTTTTCTTCTATGAAATTAAAACCTGATGTTGACGCAGAACGTACATACGTACTTTGTGCCTTCACACGGCAAACATCATCTACAGATTGAACGTTTTTCTCATGATTTAGTTATCGAGATAACCAGTCAATCGTAGATTCAGAAGATGCCTTCTGTTTCCTTGACATGACTGTTGATCACCCAAACTCTTTTCACTTTTGAGAGCGCCGGCATTCCACCATAAATCAACAGTACCCAGCTAGCGTGAACTTGCAACCGATCACATACGGTGTCACTGACGCTAGCTGTGCATGCAAGCAAGACAAATGCTTGATTAGCGCACAGAACATAAGGACCCCAGGCTACACTACGCGCGCGGCATCTTCCAAACACACTGGCACGAGGCGTTGCTCACATCCACCGCACGCAGCGCGCGTAACGTTCATTCCGCTCTCCTGCCGCGTGCATAGCGGCGTGCAGCAGCGGCCTTTCCACTCCAGCCCACCGGCCGGCTCCGCGCACGAGCGTTTTGCTGCTCCGCGCAACTCAACTTGCACGCGGCGGGATTTTATTTTACGGCCAACATGTGCCGTCCCGAGCCGAGGACACATCGGCGGGCCGCGATCGACAGGTGGGACGGGAGGGAGATGGCCGCGCGCGCGCCATCTAGGGCGCACGGACAACGAGGAGGAAGGAATTTGGTGGAGTGGCTCTTGCTGCGCGCACTGGCAGTCTGGCTCTGCCGCGGTGTTGTTTCTTTTCCCGATCTACGATCGATACGCAGCAGGTTCGCTCGGATCGGGTTCAATTATCAGCACTCTTTAGCCAAGTACGAACGTACGAAATCGATTACTACAGTAAAATATGAAAAACGCTATGCTTCACTATTCTATCTACAGTGATTTGCTACGTTGTCTACAGCGAAATGCTGCGTTGTACTGTGGACTACTGTTCCCTCAGCTAAAATTACTGTTCACACAGTATTAGAGAGAATCCGAATCCCGCTAGATTGCAATTGTTCATACAGTATCAGAGAGAATCCGGATCCTGCGAGATCGCACGCGGGTTTCGACATTTCACGCCAGCTGCGCACAGGGAATCAATCATGTACGCTACGTGCGACGTGCCCCACCTGCCGCTTGTTCATGGTCCGCTTTTTGGTTCTCCCGCCGGGGGCGGCGGCGGCCGTTCGTTGTTCATGGTCCGCTTGGGTCAGCGTTCTTGGCACGCGCTGGCAAACGTATCGGGAAAATAAATCCTACAAGGGCTCCTTATCGATCCTTATTTGGATCTCTTTTAAATCAAAATATGTGGACAAACAAAGAGGTTGTTGATTTATTTTATCATGTATCATGAGATTGAAATGGTCTAATATGGATTCAAAAAATATGCTTTTTTCCGGTGAATTGCCTAATTGGTACTGACAGTATGTTTGGTCGAATTTGACCAACGGCATTGGACCCAATTGTTTTTCGAAGCGCGAGGAGGATGAACACCACGTATATATACATCACCAGATCATGCATGAGTAGAGCATGCAACCATTCTGTTTTCATACCTGATGTGCACTCATTAACCTAGTTTCTCTTACACAATCAAAAGATTAAACTGAAGAAGATGGTCGGTCCATTCATCCGATCCAGATTTCTACAGTACTCAATTCCCTAGCTAGGTAGGTGTTCTCCTCGTTGTTTTCTTTGGAAAGGAATTTCGTGCCATCCTAGCTAGTTTGCTCTGATGCTTGTGTTGGTATGAGGAGAACTGCGTGCTGGTAACTTTTTTACTGTGCGTTAGCAAAAAAGAAAAAATGAGATCGATGGTGTGGATGGATTCCTATCTCTAGCAGCTGCTGGTGTACTGTAACACGACCGGAAATCCAAGGCAAGTGCCATCAGAATCGGATCCGGATCCTCTGGGACAAAGTGACGTGTGTCTAGGAGGGTAGAGAGACTGTAGCAAAACTACCGTGCAAAGCCCAGTAGATAAAAATAATATAGTAAAGGTAAACTTTTTTACTGTTTCAATAGTGGTGTAGCGCCCAATCCAGCGTTCGAGTTCGATCCGACGACCGAGGGGAGTTAAGACAAAGAGATCCCAATCCATCAGAATCCCGCTTGGATTGCAAGCTATCGAATCTTGCGTGCCATTACCAGGACAAGCACGATCCTGGGGCCATAGGATCTGCTTCTGTCCAAATCGTTCCATCAATCCGCTGCAGCAAAAGTAGTGACTCTCTCTACCAGTCTCTAATCTCTATAGCTAGCTGCTCTATGTTGCCGTCGCCGCTGCATGTTCTGTGGCAAATTGGTTTCGCCATTGCGATTTGCGAAATAAGCACCTTGTTGTAAGCGCTCATAGAATGACTAGAAATGCATGCACAGTTCTGTTATTTCATTTGTACGAGAGAGAGTTGAAATCTGTACCTGTTACCACATCGATCTAATGAATAATGATGACAACGGATGTAACACGATACGATGTGTTAGTACCTAGCTGCAGGTTTTGGAATAACTTAGCCTGCACATGTATTTCACCAGTACTGATCGATGGCCTGATAGGAACTTGTGGACTATTAACATGTACGCACCAGCCTGGACAGTAGTACTGGACTACGGACATCACGATCGTCAGAGGCCGTAGTGGCGTGGCGCGCACCTATCTTCTCATGTAAAGATATATACGCGGGGCAAGTTGTCCATGAAAACTCAGCTGCTGAGAGATTCGTAAATAGCCCGCGTGCACATGAAATTTTGCATGCATGGTTCGTCGTGCAAAGTAATATAAATGCCTCAAGAGGCTAATGAATATGAATATACCCGGTCGATCCAACTGCAAACACCTTCTCTAGTAAAAATAGAAGGAATAATCTAGTTGCTCTCGAGTTACCACACCAACTTCGTCTGTTTCCAAGGATTCGAATGCATTAGCATGCTCTGTTCTTTACGTTTTTGAAGGGAGGGGGTAAAGGACGTGGCGTAAAGAGAGACGGGCGTGAGACGAGACTCGAGTCGAGAGGATGGTGAGTGTGCAGTAGCTAGAAACATACCCGGGACGTGCAGGTGCGCGCTGTGCACCCCCTCGTGCCACGCGGAGCACTAGGATATATAGGAATATATTACGATGCCTCCGACCCTGGCACCCAGAGCCAGGTATACACAAACCAGTCACTGCTTGTCACTCACCGCCTCTCGATCTTCCTAGGGAACCTAGCTACCACAAAGCAAGCCCACGCACGCTGGAGCGTTTGTACTACATGCCCTAGAGAAACGTGGGCCTCTCATGATATCATATCGCGATCCTTATCGTGCAGCTAGCTAACCAGTGAAACGTACGATGGGAATAGCGCTCTGGATTCTGAATCGAAAGGCTAGTGTGTTTCGACAAGCGAAAGCTAGCCGCTGCAGCTAGGCATAGCTAGCTAGACTTCTTTCCCTTTGGCGGGCAGACAGAGGCAGAGGCAGAGGCAGAGGCTGAGGCTGGCACGGGCGCGCACATGGCGCGGCCTGCGGGGTCGCCGGGCGCGCGGAGCGGAGGTGCCAAAAATGGCGGTGCCATTAGCCTTTCGGAGGTAGTGGGCGGGCAGGTGACCACAAAGAACGCGATACGGGCGAGATCGTGCCGGGGCCTGCGGCCTACTGCTGTCGCCGCGGACGTGTCAACCTGGGGTTGGCAACGCCTCGCAGCCGTCCGATGCGCGCGAGCTCGGCTTCGAGATTGCCGCGCGGCGGCACTGGCCTGCGTACGGACGTGGCTACGTGGCCAATTTGAGTAGTAGGGGGAGAAGTTGGTTTAGTCGATGGGAAAGGAGTGGTTAGTGATCCAGTTGCAAATCTTGGTTTAAGGGTAGGAGAAGACAGGAAAGCGCCGATCGATCCTATGATTGATGGGATTATCGATCGTTCCCGATCCTTTGTAAGTAAGATCGGGCTTTTATTGCTTCTTGCCGACCTTAATCCAAAAGCGCGAAAAGGAGGAGGGCAACTGAACGTGGAGCACGGACAGACAGGGACAAGCGATGCTCCCTGCCTAATCCTTCGTCAAGAAGAAACAAAAGTTCCCTAAACTGGCCTGACCAATATAGCAGGGAACTATAGATTAAATTGGTTCTTTTCGTCAGTTCGGTTATTTTAGCCCTGCACAAATTTTGATTCCTTTCTCTTTCTGTACTCTCTCCCGTGAAAGACATTCTTCAACAAAACCTGCAGTTTTTCATCCTGGGAAAAACTAGGTCGATCTGATTGGATGTACATTACATGCTAGACGAAGGTGAAGGCGCACAAGTAGTCCGACAACAAGCACTCAGTATAACGAATCCAAGGTTCCAAAAATTACATTTTTCTATGGGAAAACATGTTTATATACAACAGTACATCAATGAATTGCACACCCCGGTAAAGAACTATAAATCAACACACAAATAGCCAAAACCGGAACCCTGAATACAGGCGGGACTCACCAAAGCTGCCGTCCACCAAGGACTACACCTTCAACCGCCGTACACGCCATTCCGATACAAGATCACAATAAATCGAAATACGCCGTATGAGCATGAACCAAACGAACTCTACCTGACACAATTTCAAGCATTTGCCCCAACTGTCGTGATGATATTCCAGATGGGTTTTGCCTGATCCAACCAGATCTGACCAAACAATGGTCTTCAGCAAATGACAATCTTTGACAAATCAATCCAGCGGGACAAAGAACTGAAGATAGTTATTTCTCTGGAGATCATCTTCTATTGGCAAATGCTGCCAATGCATTCGCATGAGCTGGTGGTAGAGCACCCAGTATTGGCTGCATTTGCTGACCGTAAACAGATATCAAATGAGAAACGGCCTTGCCAATATTTGTTTTGACTTCATCACTCTCATCTGGGGATACTACCACTTGGGCAAAGACATGTACCACATCAGGCACTAGAGGAAGGATCTGCAACAGTGAAAAGTTAGGTTTGGCTCATGAATAGAATAGGGGTTTGCTCCAGCACTCCTCTTTAGAAAAAGTTAAGTGATGGAAGCAAAGCCCTGGAACAAATAATTGGAGTTAGAACAAGAATCACCTGGGGATGAGATGATAGTAATAAATTACAGATGCAACTATAAACAGCCATTGATTCTTCATGATCTTCTTTTAGTGGCAAAGCTTTGATAAACACAGGAAGAACCTAAGAAACAGGCATATCATTGCAATATTAGATAGGCAATCTTAAGTCTGAAATCTGAAGCTGTTCAAACATATTATGTACAACATAGTGCCTGTTATGAATAGCGCTTGTATTTAATATGAAGCCAATAGGCCAATATATATACAAGTACATGTATAGGCATATATGCAAAGAACCCCTCGTACAATACACATCTAACATCCCCCCTCAAACATATGGTGGATAAACAACATTAAGTTTGAAGAGATAGAAGTTGTGTTGGGCTTTCGTTTGCGCTTTTGTGAAGAAGTGTGCCAACCAGTGTTCACCTAGGAGCTAGGCGGAAGGCCGGCGGAGGGTGGCCGCCTAGCGCCTAGCCCGCCGCCTAGGCGGCCGAACAAAAATAGTAGAGGAAGTGGAGAAGAAAAGGATAAAAATATAAAAAAAGAAAAGAAAAATATACTGTTTTACACTATTCGACCGGCCCATTACTGTTGATGCATGAATGGGCCAGCCCATTACCGTTCATTCCTCTATTGCTCGCTCTCTCTCGTCTCTTATCTCTCACGACGCGTCGATGCATTCGGTCGTTCGACCGACGCTTCCCCTTCTCGTCTGTTCCCCTGCCCTCCTCACTCGTCGCGCCACGCCAACGCCGATGCCGTCCTCTTCCCTTCCCGTCCTCTCCCAGATACAGTCCCCCTCTCTAGTTCTCTTCCCCTTCCTCCCCTTCCTCGTGGCGGCAGGGTGGCGGAGTCCGACGACGGGAAAGGCGGATCCGGCGGCGAGGATGACAAATCCAGCGGCGGCGGAAGCCAATAAGACCGGTGGTGAGCGAGAATCGGCGGTGGTGAGGTAAGTTCCCCTCTCCTCTTCTCCTCTCTTCTCTGCCATCTCCTCTCCGTCCTCCGCGCTTGACGGCCTTAGCTCCGCCTTGACGGCATTGCCGCTTGCCCGCTTAGCTTGCTCACATCCACCGCTTGGACCGGCGTTGCCCGCTTAGCTCGCCCGCCCAGTGGGCGAGCGCCTAAGGGGCGATTATGCCCTAGTCGCGGCGGCCGACGTGCGCCCAACACCTAGGCGGCCGCCTAGGGGAACAGTGCTGCCAACTGAAGTTCGGAAGGCACATACTGAAGAGCAACAATCTGGTTGTGCACCTGAGTCCGCATGTAGGAAGTATGAACACTAATATGTTTTGTAAGCACATACTTCACCGGATTTGTAGCAATGCTAATAGCCCCTCTACTGTCAGACGAAAGAAGAGTGGGTGCGGAAACAGAAACACCAAAATCCCAAGTAACCACTGTAACCAAGTAACCTCCGTAGTCAACAAGGCCATAGCTCTCAACTCTGTCTCAGCACTCGAACGAAAAATTGTTGTCTGCTTCTTAGTCTTCCAAGCAATGAGAGAACCACCAAGAAAAACACAATAGGCAAAAAGAGACCGGCGATCAGAATGATCACTAGCCCAGGTAGCATCAGAATATGCTTGGAGCTGTAAAGAGCTGGAACAAGGGAAAAATAGACGCGAGTGATGGTTCCACGAAGATATCGTAGAACACGAAGATAACTATAGTGGAGCTGAGTGGGAGCAGAAACAAACTAACTCAAGATATGCACAGGATATGAAATGTCAGGACGAGTGACACCCAGATAAACAAGACTCCCAACAAGATGACGATAGCGAGTAGGATCAGTAAGAGGCTCATCTTCAGTGGGCCGAAGATGAACATTAAGCTCTATGGGAGTCTCAGCGGTGTGCTGATCCGTAAGAGAAGCACGATCAAGAAGGTCTTGAATATACTTTTCATGGTACAGATAGAAGCCCTCAGGCTTATAAATAACCTCAATCCCAAGAAAAAAAGCGAAGACCCAGATCAGACATGAGAAACTGCTCATTAAGACGCTCCTTGACAAAAGTCATAAATTGAGAATCATCGCCAGTAATGATCATATCATCAACATATAAAAGGAGAAACATCTGACGATGAGGTAAGTGTGGATAAAAAGAGAAGGATCATGAGCGTTGACAGAGAAACCAGTTGCAGTGACAACAAAAGAGAAGCGATCAAACCAAGCACGAAGAGCTTGCTTAAGGCCATAAAGAGATCAGCGAAGGCGACAAATCATACCCTCGTGAATAGAATACCCTGGTGGTGGCCGCATTTAAACCTCCTCACGCAGCTCACCATTGAGAAAGGTATTATTGACATCAAGCTGAGAGATGGATCATGCCCGAACAGACGCCACTACAAGAGTGCGAATAGTGGTCATGTGAGCCACAAGAGAAAAAGTATTATCATAATCACGACCATGCTCCTGCTGAAAACCACGTGCCACGAGACGAGCCTTGTAGCGCTCAAGAGAACCATCAGAGTGGGTCTTAACCTTGTAGACCCACTTGCACGTGATAGGAGTAACACGTGCGGGAAGAGGGACAAGATCTCACGTACTAGTACGTTCAAGGGCAGCAATTTCCTCTGCCATCGCATGCTTCCACTCCTGATGAACAGCAGCATCACTATAGAAAGTCGCTTCGGCAAAAGCCGCTAAACAAAAGTGCGCAGGAGGCCGAATAGACAAACGATCACGAAGAGCATATCGAGGAGAGGCCGAGGAAGATGACCATAAAGTCGCTTCGGCAAAAGCCGCTAAACAAAAGTGCGCAGCAGGCCGAATAGACAAACGATCACGAAGAGCATATCGAGGAGAGGCCGAGGAAGATGACCCTTCAGAAGATGGTACATCGGGAGAATCCCCAACTCGTGGACGACGAGTGTAGTGAAGAGGATAAGAAGGAACAAAGTTAAGAGGAGCCTCTGGAGAGGATGACAGAAGCAAAGGGATGGTGAAGGAGCCACTAAAGAGGTCAAAGGTTGTGATAGAGGTGTGGTGACTATGGGAGTGGCAGGAAAGAAAGAGGCTCAATAAGAGATGCTGGAGTGATGGAAGGACGAGGGTAGAAAGGGCGAGAATCATAAAAAATGACGTCTCGAGAAACCCGTAACCGTCGGCCAATAGGATACCAACAACGATATTCCTTATGTTCAGCGCTATAGCCCATAAAAATGCACTCCATAGACTGAGCAGTCAGCTTAGTGCGCTCACGAGGGGCAAGAAGAACATAACACACACACCAAAAAAGACAAAACTAAAATAGTCAGGTGTTTTGCCACAGAGACGTTCAACTGGGATCCCACCCTGAAGAGCAGAAGATGGCTAAATATTAATCAGAAAAGTGGCAATAGAAACAGTCTCAACCCAGAAATGTGGTGGAATAGCAGAGGCAAGCATAAGAGCACGGACGGTCTCAAGAAGATGACGATGTTTCCGTTCAGCCACACCATTCTAAGCATGAGCAACAGAGCAAGAAAACTGAGAGAGGATGCCCTCCTCAGCAAGAAAACCACGAAGGACTCCTGACAAGTATTCCACAGCAGAGTCAGTACGAAAGACACGAATAGGAGAATCAAACTGAGTACGGATCATAGTGGCAAAAGTCTTCTAGATGGATAAAACTTCACTACGAGATGACATAAAGTATATCCATGTGTGACGCGAAAAATTATCAATAAAATTATATAATATCGATGACCTACTTTTGTTTTGAGAAAAATGATCAATAAAATTATATAATATCGATGACCTCCTTTCGAAACGAAAGGAGTCGGACCCCATACATCAGAATGAACAAGATCAAAAGGACGATGTGACACTGACTCGCTGGAAGGATAGGGAAGTTGGAGCTATTTACCAAACTTACAACCCTGACAATGATGTGAAGACGCATATGCTGAAACCAATCCCGATAATTGATAGGCGGTGTTGGATGGCACGACGACCAAGGTAACAAAATCTAACAGGTGGCACTGGACAGCGCGACGGTTAGAATGACGTTTTCTCTCTCTCGTCGGCTTTTCTTAATGAGATGGTATAAAAGCGATTCGACCGAATCGTTTCGACCGAAAGCCAAAAGGGTTCGAGCCCAAGCACCCCGCACCGGGGGGGCGACAAGCCCGGCGGCAGCGGCGAAGGCAGCTCCAACGTCGAAGGCCCGACCAAAGGCCAAAGCGCTCGGCCCGAGCACCCCGCACGGGGGGCACGCTGACCAAGAAGACGACAAAGCGGCGACTTCGGATCGAGGCAACGCCGGACAAGAGAGGGTCGGCAGATCCAACACCGACACAAGATGAATACGTGAGAGCACAGGCAGCGACGACTCAGGAAGCGATAACGGGCAGCAGGTGACGCGGCCGTTGCAGATCGAGGCGGCGTCGAGCGACAGGAGATGCGCGGCAGCGGATCGAGGTCGCATGCGCGAAAGTCAAGGCGGCGCAGCAGTAAACCCTAACCCTAACTTTTGCTCTGATACCATGTTATGAATAGCGTTTGTATTCAATATGAGGCTAATGGGCCAATATATATACAAGTACATGTATGAGCATATATGCAAAGAACTCCTTGTACAATACACATCTAACAGTGCCAACCTGGTTGAGAGGAATTGATTGAGGCTGCACCATTATCATCCTAGCAATAGCACCAGCAGCATTATCTGTAACTGCACGGTCGGGTTCAGAATTAGCAAATAAACGATGCAGACTATGAAGTATATCCCCGTAGTATCTGCACAAAGATGATAAAAAAACCAGTTATTAACCGAATTTAAAGCATGAAGTTACCACTTGAGTTCCCTAGAATGCTAACAATGTAATATGAAAATCAATTCATTTGTTGACTAGACAGCAGACCATCGTCCAATATGCTTTACTATTCTTAGATGCCCTTATCCAGCTCTAAATTCATAATTGTGAAAGGAATTTATACCAAGTATAGGGGGTTCAATTTAGCGATACTTAATGAGGAACCTACAAGCTCCTGGCTGACAATCAATAGAAGAAAGACTAGCCCGATTCTTCGTCTTTTGAGCAGGACTAAAAAAGAACACTTGATTCAGAGTACCGTGACTGGCAGGATCCATCGTCCAATATGCTTTACAATTCTTAGATGCCCTTATTCAGCTCTTAAGCCATAATTGCAAAAGTAATTTATACCAAGTATAGGGGTTCAATTTAGCGATACTGAATGAGAAACCTACCAGCTCCTGGCTGACAATCACTGGAGGAAAAACTAGAGCGACTCTTCGTCTTTTGAGCAGGACTAAAAAAGAACACTTGATTCAGAGTACTGTCACTGGCAGGATTCAGAAGAGACACAGAACCTCGAACAACTTACCAATCTTAAATCAATTCAGATACTATGACAACCGACAAGCATCAAACTATGATAACCAATAGTTTTGATCAATTACTCTCACTTGCACACATATTACTCTAATGCTTCGATAAAGTGAAAACAGTACACCCTTCCTTTCTTCCACAAAAGTAATGGATTTCTGAAGAAAATGAATTAGTATAAAAAAGATGAATCTATCAATTATTGTCATGCAGCTAGGTTTTTTGGAACATAAGAAAGAAGATCATACGCAACAGATTTTTAAAAGAAAAGTCTGGAAGTGCAAGGCAGTAGCCTCCAAAAGATAATACATAGGACTTTATATAAAGGCAAGACATGAAATATGTCTGTCCTTGTAAAGTAACATACGTACTTCAGAGCTGCAGCACCCCCGTTCTTGCATATCTCACCAACACAGAAAGCGGCATTTCTCCTGTTAGTAGCCTCAGCTGATGCTAGTTCTTTAAACACCAAAGGCATTATCTTCTGCAGATAATTCAAATTTGAAGAAGCATTAAGACGACAATTAAAACGATAAAAAGAACAAGTTTTTTTAAGAACGCTAGAAGCATACATCAACATAAGCAGAAATTGGAGCACCCATTTCCTGAGCGACCTCAGCTAGAGTTGCAACAACCATAGTCTTATCTTGAGGAGGATGGGGAGATTTCTGAATTCATTCCAGGAAGCAATTTCAAACTCCAAAGGCAAAAAACTTAGAACTACTATAAGTTTCCAGACCAGTGCCAGGTTTACTCACAGCAAATTTCATCAGGGGGTCAAACAATTTTGCAAAGATAGGGTCAAAGTAAGATCCCATGACTTTCGCAAAAGCAGGCAAAAGATCTGAAACTGCATCCATTAGGACTTCATCATGATCAATATCACCATCATCTTCACCATCCGACTCTACCTGCTGACAGCATGATTCTTCACGCAAAAGAAGAAGCGTTGCCTCAGCAAGCCGCGGCATATCTGAAACAACAGCATCGGAAGGAATATTTTTAACAGCACAAGTTAGTATTCTGAGGGCACCTACCTAACACTGAATAAGTGAAGCTTACAAGGTTCAATTGCGGTAAAATCACAGTCCTTCACAATGTCTGCTACACTCATGCAAGCTTGTGCAACTACTTCTTTATCATCATCCTCTGTCATGGTTTTGATGTAGATGTTCATAACAGTATCTGAAAAAAAAGAGAAATGAAGTATGGTTTAATATGCAGAAGTATAAAATGGACTTACAATACAGCATAATATGTTAGCATTTACCAAGAACATCCTTCTGTTTCTCTATTACATCCTGCATGGTAGAGAAAGTATATTTTGCTTCAGAATTCTGATGTTTTGCAACAATCATCTCTAAATTGAGGGAGGGAGGGATGAAAAAGCATATGACTATTTAGGACAAGGAAATACTCACAGCATGTGCATGAGATATTGCCCTAACTGCAGTCAGAATATCTGCAATAATGGTTTGACAATGTAATTACTAATAACACCACAAAAGCGTATCTTAGATGGAACAGTCTAAAAGAATACATTAAAACCCACAATAAATGTTTAAAGAAGCTTCTAACTTTAACAATTTGAAGTTCTAAAGAGCAATTGATTAAAATCGATCGAGACTATACCATTCACACTTATACATTCCCAGGATTGCACTAGCATTGTGTGTCTATATCTAATCTATTGTTAACTTTTGATGTTTCAGCTTGAAATGGGCTTCCTATCGGACATGAACAAAACCTCAACTGTTGGACACAAGGTATAAAGCTACACCATTGAATAAAAAAACTTTGATCACGAATGCATCTTGTGATTTACATAAAACTTCTCAGTAGATATCTGTTCCCTTTAACCTTGCGTTTTGCTATACATCATGCTGGAGACAGCTTTTCTAACTGATGTTTTAACACACTTAATTTTATTAATATAAATTGGCTTCTTGTATGTTAAATGGCTATTGGGTTTTTACAATTATAAATAAAGTCATCGACATTTCTATTTGTTGTTTTTCACTAAGCCTGACAATTGTTTTTTCATAATGCAAACATTACAGAAAAAGGTAACCAAAGACCTGCTGCAAAGTTATACATTAAAGAGGACTAGGGAGGAAGTTACGTTTTAAAGAAATGATTGCCTGGAGTCTGACATCTTCATGAAAATATGCACTGTGCCTAATTAAAGTCTTCAATGACTCCTCCAAGTACCTAGTGCCAGTTACGGAAATTTTGAATAACAAAAACACGACAAGAACATTATGTTAGCACAATTTAAGGATACGGAGCATAGGCACTCTTTGTGTGAAGTGCAAAAAATCCAATAGCCTGAGTTGCAGCAGCTTTCTCATCTAATACTCCAGTCCTCACACTGATATTTCTAACTCTTGGCTCATCATTTACATCATCATCAGAAGAAACACCACTAAATCCATTGTCAACACCATCAGCATCATCAATGTCCACAGCAGAACCATCATCCAAGTTGCACGACGAAAATACAAGAGGTACAACATGAGGAAGGTACTGCAATGTGCAACAACCCACTTCTATAAATATAAACAGCACTCATAAATTGAACAAAATTTAGACTTCCCTTATTACCTGTGTGAAACTATCATCCAAAATCTCGGCAACATTGCTAAAAAAACCATGAGTATATTCTCTAAGCTCGCTATAATCCAATCCAAAACCCTGCAAATATGAGGAGAATAAAGAGTTGCGCTAAAGGCTGCCAGTTGTCCTTTAGCGCCAGTTGTCTGAAGTACAGGAGCTAGGAGCCTAGGACTCACAGAAATAGCAGCTTCAATAAAAGGAGGTAATACTGCTTCCATTCTTGCTCTGCCGACTGCCATTGCTACTATCCCAACAACCTCAGTAGCCCTAGCTCGTGCACACAAATCCTCATCATTAGTGAGCACCATAAAGCCTTTCATCATTTCAAGAACCTTTTCTGCATATGGGATAAAAGCCTGCTCTGCAGCAGCTGCTACAGAGCCGATTGCAGACTGCAGAAAAACATTACCATTGTTGAAACAAAAGATAATTTCAGGGAAAAAAAAGGTTATCTCCTTGACATACGGCTTATTTAAGAGCGACAGTTACTATACAAACCATGCATGTCTCTTGCAGGTTCCGAGGACTGCTCTGCAAAGACCTAACTAATCTGCATATCAAGGGATCTAGATATGGTAGGATATCTTCACCCATATCCTCACAGAACGCTGCCAGCGCATAATATGATTTCTCCTGCAAGATCGCATCGCACTAGTTCATTATTACAGAAAATATCATCCAAAGTTAACTATTATATATTTATATGCAAGGCTTCTGCATATTTAGAAGAGAAAATGCCATCAGAAGTTGGCTGTTTTACCTTAACTTCATCTGATGGATCTTCAAGTGCATTTATGATGCATGGAAGTACGCCTTCATAGTGAGATAAAATTTCTGGCTGCAAGTGTTCAGCAAACTGACCAAGAGCAAATGACGCAGCTCCTCTAACCATTTGCTCTTGATCCTTTAAAGCTTCTAAAACAATTTTGAGACAGTCCTCCAACTTATCTTTCAAATGTTCACAACAACCCTCTGAGACAACACCCAGTGATGTAACAGCAGCTTCACGATACTTGGGATTAGTGTGACAAAAGCTCACAGAAGCAAACTCAAGAACTGGTGCAATAACATGTCTTGGTAAGTTAATCGCCATTGTATCAATGACTTCTGCAGCAGAACGATCTGCTGCTAGATCAGAATCTTCATCTTCATTAGCTGTTTCTGTAAGCAAGGGACACATAACTTGTAGAATAGGTACAACCAGCTTGTGCTTTTTTAAGAAAGATGCTTTGAATTTTACAAGCCATGAGATTATCTGGATAGCCTGAAACAATTAGATGTACATTTATAATAAGTTAGCAGTTTGTAAAATCAGATAGAAATATATTTGAAGGATGCTGATGGCTGATCAAACCTGTTGCCTTATATTTATTTCCAGACCATGGTTTGAGCAAACTTCAAGCGAGAATTCTACAATTGATCTCACTGAGTCCCCAAGAAGTGGGGCAGGGGATTCAATTAGTTCATCGAATATTTCGAAGGCAATGGAAGCAACGTCTTCCTCACCATTAGCAAGACACTGCCTTGATACATTCAAGATACTGGGAACAAAGTCCCGAAACATTTTTACCTACAAATTGTACCCATATATGACCACAACATTAACCAGTAGCAATTAGTCAAATAGTATATTCTGCAACATCAAAACATCAAATCAAATTGCACTACAAAGGCTTACAGAGGATAGTACAAACAATATTTATAGTGTTATACATTAAAGACAAGTGGACAGTAACTCACGAGAAATAAGGTAGCTGTATACAATGACTAAAATGTTTGACTATTTGAACACTAATTTAGGGAGTCTTTCATGTGGCCCTGTGCAATTTCTCCCGAGCTCCAATAATCTGCCAAATTTTTTAAAATGCAAGGAAAAAATTTAGGGGAACTTCTGAAATATGTTGGTCCATGTGTAGTTCAACGTTTTCTTTCTGGGGGATTATTGATTTTCCTTTTCATTTTTGCAGGAGGATAAGAAACAACTCAATTACTCAATAGAACTACAGGGATCACAATTCAAAGGGTAAAACTTTATTTTGCTTTTGTAGATATGTTCATCGGGCATAAGGGGCAAGTCTAGTGGTAGCATGATACTATACTGAAGATTAACAATCAGCTAAGAATAACTACAACTCTAAAAACAAAACAACAAATACAAGAGAGAAAATTACTACTGCAATAAGCAAACAGAACAAGAAAAAACCCAAAGAAGAACTGAAGTACAACTTACTAAAAAAACACATTTCAAAAAGATCTATAAGAACAAACATGACAAATTTTGCACCTCCAAAAAAAGTAAACATTTAGAGAATCGGGCCTGAACAAGCAAAACTTACAATGTCACCTCCATCATTAACATACTCTATGAAAGATCCAACAGCCCTGTTGCACAGAGGAAAAAATAGCTTATTCACAGTCACAAATTGATCAAATGGGAAAAGGTCAAAATAGTGTTTTGTCATCAAACTAAGTCATACTTTAGGGCAGCAATTCTGACTCGAGAGCTAGTCTCGTCTTGCAGGCTTTTCAGTAAAATAGGTTGTAAATCATTCAGGTGAGATTGAAAAGTAATCCCAATAGTTTCAGTAAGGGAGCTGAACAGAATCAAAGCCACCTGCAAAGAAAACAGTGAGCCAGTAAACAGTGACATTTTGTCTGAAGAAATAAAGCATTTCTTTCCTGTATTTTTCAATGGAGATAATATAGAAGTTCTCCGTAAACAGCTGCTACAGATTACAGTACTAGGAAATTGGTTGCTCTTACTGCTAAGCTCATCATATTAATTCATGTCAGAATGCACTATCTCTTAAATGGCATCAACGTAGGCATACCACCCCTAATAACACAAATATAGAGAAAGTAAAAGAAAAGTGAAAAGCAGGTAGAAACTTCCATCAAAACAAAGAGGAACTATAGTGCTTAGGTTTCGCATATGCATAAGCAGCATTATGACTTCCAGTATTTGCTGGTGCTGTCAACCAGAAGAGAAAAAAAATGAATGTCTTAATGCAGGAAACAGATCGTCTTGTAGGCAGCTAAAGAAGTCAGTAGTACAGGCTGTAAAAGCTATTACAAGTTCCAGTTATGAACAGTTTGGAGTTTTATGCATTTAGCCCTTCTTATAGACTAATGTACCGAACAAGCAATTATGAAAGGGCAGGCTAACATGCTGCTGC
This sequence comes from Hsuehochloa calcarea, assembly GCA_036346395.1. NCBI lineage: Eukaryota > Viridiplantae > Streptophyta > Magnoliopsida > Poales > Poaceae > Hsuehochloa > Hsuehochloa calcarea. Next base: position 40,377,701 of record CM070597.1, read on the forward strand.
AATCACATCGTCAACCCAAAAATATACTTTCACTTTCTCAGTTAGCATGGATAAAGTTCAACAACATACATGATACACGAAATAGAGGAAAACGAAAATGCAAAGTGCAAAGAAGCTCTTATTATTATTAAAAACTCTCAGCTATTATCAGAAAATCGCAATATATAATTCCTACTTCATTTCACATGAATACTGAATACTTTTATCTGGCAGGTTGATTCCGTGGTCCTAAACAATACAAACATACATAATGGAAAGTAATATGGCAACTTTGGTAGGAAAGCCCCTTACTTGACTGATATACACTTACTTCTCTATGATCTTCCTGTGGACTTTGGCTGCATTGGAAAAGGAAAGGTAACAACTCCGGCCACTCTCCTGCAGGGACAGCATACTTAGCTATAATGCTCACGACGTTTGTGCTAGCACGCCTTACAAGATGGCTGCATAAAGAACAAGATAAAAGGAACTCAATCTCTCACCTTGTTAAAGTACAAGGTAAAAAAATATGAGGAAGATTGAACAATGAATGATCAGCTTTTGCACCAGACGAGGGGCATTATATCTTGGCAACCCGAGTCTCCATGAAAACAAATTATCTATTCTGGATCACATCAGGTTGTGATTGGTTCAAGTTGTACTACATATCTTAATTTCACACAGCTTTTGGATGTGTATAACTGTGTATCAATATAACATTATCCAAAGAGGAATCACAGTTAAGCCGTGGTGACTTCGTAAGATGTGGAAGTGGTGTGGAAGAATGCCCTAAAAGGTAATTCAAAGGCATCGAACTGGGCCTCACAAGTTTCCAACATATTGATATGGATTCATAACAAAAAAAGGGTTCTCGACCTTCGCTACCACTTCTCGAGGCCCAAACTCTTAGCTTGCAAGTTATGAGTTGTGACCCAAAGGTGAATACATTACTAGAGCTAAACAGCTTTTGCTCTTAGATAACTAGGCTTTACTTGATCACGGAGCATAATTGACATAAACCCAGCGAAAAGAGTATGAATCAATGCACAACAGCTCGAAATCTAACCATCAATCATCTTATAACACAAATGTGAATATTATACGGTTTATAGCCTTTGCATCCAAAATTGGGTGTGCGTGGGACTTCCAAATGAAGCACAAGTAGATTTTTTTTTATCCAATTGTGTATTTGAGAGATTGTGGTCCAAATATAAACATAGCAACTCCATCTTAGATTGGACGACCAAACAGGCAGGTGTATTACAGCCATTCGATAACCTCGCGCAATTCAATACGATAATCATGCTAAATTGTAACGGGTGACATGTGGACCATAAAGTTTCCCCACCAAGGTTCCAGTTGTCATTTATTAGGTCTAGCAGCTCAATTTGGCATCACTTCCATAAGCACCAACTGTTCAGTAGTTGAACAAACATTCAAGTGTCTCTTAGAGGCTTAGACAGGATTGTCTGTCTAACTGAACCCAACAATGGATAAAAACTAAATTACGGAAGCAGAGAGGATGCGGGAGGGTTGAGGGAAGGTGGCTCGTTAAGGACCTGTGGTCGAGGGTGATGGAGTCGATGAGGGCTTGCTTGAGGGGGGCCTTGGCGTGCGGTGGAAGCTTGGGCCAGTGGGAGGTGATCTTTTTGCGGAGGAGCACGGCGGCGAGCTGCCTGACGTTGGGGGTCTTGGCGGTGCGGAGGTGGTGGACGAGCGCCGGGACCACCTGCGGGTCGCGCGCCAGCCGCCGGATCTGCTCCTCCGCCTGCCGACGCGCGTCGTTGTCCGGCATCAGGAACTGGATCAGCAGAAGCTCCAGCGACTGCGCCATTCCTCCCTTCCAGCTGCTTCCGCTGGCGCTCCCCCTTCCTTCCTGTGTGTGATCGGCGGCGCCGGCGGCAGGCGAAGGGGAGAGCAAAAACCCTACCGATTGAGAGGCGTGGTAGTTCGGGTTTTGGTGGCGGCGTGCGTGGCGGCGTGGGTGGAGCTGGGAAATTGCTGTCTTTTCGTTTTTGCTTTTCTAATTTTATTTTGATTTTTTTACTCATGTTTACCTGTCATTTTCACATTTTTATTTCACAAATACTTGTCACGTTTCCCGATACATTATTTCCCATTTTGCCCCAGGTTCAATTTAACTTACCTTGTCTGGGAGGCCAATTCCGGTCGAGATCCCGGCCAATCCAAGGAATAATTCTCCCGTGGTGAATTTTTTCGGCCCGGATTAGAGCTCTGTTTGGGTGTCGCGAGGAAAGGGAAATTTCGCTCAACCCGGCCTAATCCACGGGGAGAAAACATCTCCTCATGTCGGGAATTTCTCCTCATCGTCGCCTGGTATCGCTCCCGAGTTCTTCCTCCTCCCACTCGACCTCCTTCCCACCCACCTCTCCCCCAAGAACCCACTCACCCACACCATGCGGCCAACAAGAGGCGACGGCGGCCGCTTTGGTGGCGGCAAGAGCAGCAGGGCCGCTTCGGCGGTGATGTAGGCAGGGGCCGTTTCGGTGGACCTGTGAGCCGCGGCGGTGGCGGTGGGTACCGCGACGAGGGCCCTCGGGCGAGGTCGTCGGTGAGTGCCTTCCTCCACCCCACAAGAACCCAAACTTTTGTTTTGTTGTGGTTTTTGCTGGTGCAGATGTGTCGACGTTCCTGGACGCGTGCGAGCGGGACGTGGTGACGAAGCTGACGAACAAGAAGGTGCCCTACTTCAACGCGCATATCTACCTCCCGAACAAGACCCATATTGGCAAGGTCGACGAGATCTTTGGCCCCATCAACGAATCCATGAACACTTTGTCTCGTAAGCTTCTAGGTAGCTCGAAAAATTTAACATTGTTCTTGGTCCTGGTGGCTTAAGGTTGGGTGATAAAGTTACAGACTTTAGAGGTGAAGTGTCCATCGATGTCGGTTCCTGTGTAGGACTATGGAATTGGGTTGTTTAGTTTAGTTTTGGCTTGGTTGGAGCTAGTAACTCCTTACGACCAGTTCGTTGACCAGTTAGTGATCATGTTCGATAAGTATACAATCACTATATATCTTCATACGACCAGTTCGTATTTGGTCGGACTGAACGACATGCTTGCGTATTTTCTCATTGCCTCACGATATGTTGTTAAACTCCAGGTGTGATATTTTGTCATCCATGGAATGTACAATAATTTCTCGATCAAGTGGTAGATAACTTCATATGGTCGACTCTTAGACCACTAGTATCACATCTATGCACTTTCTTTATTCGACCACATCGAGGACCAAGAGATATCTTGTCTGTTATGTTAGGAGGGTAAATCACATATCCGACTAGTCACATACGTATGTTTCATAGCAAACCCGAAAGCTACCTTTATAGCTACCCAGTTACGAAGTAGCATTTTGCAACCTCTAACTGTACTATTACACATATAGAAAATTATACTGATCTCAGGTCTAAGAACTATACATCATCATTGCTTGAGACCAACTAATAACACATGAAATCATAACAATCTCAATAGTGTCTCAAGGTGGGTCGATCCAACACCATATTCTCTAATATGTGTTCACTCATGACTGGTGAAACATGGTCATCAATCAATATATGTGATGGTCAATAAGTCACTAGCATTCCGACCAATGACATCTGATGAGAGATACATTTAAAATGACATCACATAAGTTAAAGAGCTTCACCAATAAGTCACATACTTATTAATCTTTATATATGATAATTCATCCAAGTAACATAATAACATTTATTCTGTAACTCACAAACATAGACGTAATACAATCATCTCTACTATTGCCTTTAGGGAATATCACCAATAGTGTCACCATCAAGCTTGCCATTGTGCTTGTTAGTGCAGCTGATATGTTCGTTGGAATGTCTGTGTGTATTCTTATCAAGGGAACAAGGGTGTAGATAATCTAGGATGAAATGACGAATTGCTTGAACAACTGCGCTAATGGCAAACAATTCAATGTTGAGGTGAATATTGTCAACATGTTTCCACTGAAAAATGTTGTAATGGAAGCATAGTCACTGTTAGATTTTGAAGAGATGAGATGAATAGGGGCTAAATAATAGGTTCTATTGCAAGAGCCCAATAGACAATATATAGTGTACAAGAGAAATCCTAGACTAAACTACAGTTACGTAACTACCCCTACCATTTACATGACTATTACACTACTACTTTTAACACCCTCACTCAAACTGAATGTGTATGCAATAGCATTGAGTTTGAAGAGGACAACACTAAAATAAAAGATAAATCTGAAGTCTGGGCTTGAAGATATAGTCGAAGCATGCAACTGTTGAACAAAAATTGTCATTCGGCTCTTCACACACGAATGTCTTGATTTCGATATGTTGAAATGACATGAACAGAGATATATGTCAAATCAAGCCGATGAAGATAGAGACAGAGACGAAGACGCAAACCAAATCCGCCCACTCAAGAAGTGAGGTGACAGTGTTGAATCTGGTGCTCGACGAAGGCAAAGACGACGTACCAGATCCACCCACCCAAGATGTGAGGTGACCGTGCCAAATCTGGCGACCGATGAAAACAAAGACGAAGAGACAATTGATGATGACGACAAAGAAGACCATTTGTCAGGAGTCGTAGTGATGCGAAGATTTGTAGCAAAATGGCTACAAGAGTGGACCAAGAGGGCAAAGTCACATCCACAATGATGATACGGTGACCGCACATGATCCAATTGATGGATGCGGCAACCTGAAAAGGAAGAAGCAATCGACTAATCGACGAATGATATGATGAACTTGCAAAGCTCGATGAACTCAGAGAGAGATGTAGTGGACTTGGATGGACTCGATGGAAATCAAAGGAAATCAAAGAAATATAGACTTAACTAGGAGCAGATACAAGCATTAGCAACATCTTCACAATAGCAGTAGCTCAATCATCCTAGTAGAAAGACCAAAGAGGACAAGATGAAAGATGAATAAATGAGGTCGATGGCGAGATGGCCAACCCCAACTAGCGAGGCGGAGCACAACAGAGCACCAAGAAGAAGCAGAGGTGATGGCGATGACACTAGGATGATGAGCTTTGTTGTGTAGAGCACCAAGACGATGAGCTTCGAGCTGGAGTTGTCCTGGCGTTAGCAGCCCTCTGCTTTGCTTTGATGGCGCAGAGCAGAGGAGCTCGGGACAGGCCACCGACATTGATGGCATCATGAAAGATGGATCCAGCGGCGATGAGGTTGAGCTCGAGGATGCCGAATCCACCACCGGTAACAAGGGAGATGGCCGGATCCACCACCGGTGACTAAGGGAGAAGGCCATAACCGACGTCAAATGAGTTGGGGACTGCCGGATCCGGAAGGGTTGGGGTCGGGGATGGCCGAAAATGACGTTGGCGACCTCCAGACGTCAGCGGCTAGATCCAAGTGGATCGAGTCGGGAAGAAGACAACGACGATGTATATGCCCTTGGAGTTGGTGTAGGACTGTTAGTTGATAACCTCACCAGATTTCGTGATGCAGAGGACAGCAACCTCGGCACCTTTGAGGATGTGGTCCTCAGGACCAATGGCGGCGTCGCCAAAGGTATTGCAAACGACGCGGCCACGGATCCCCCAGTCCGCGCCTCGGCTACCGGGGGCGCCGCCAGCGGAAAGGAGAGGAGGCCCAACTGGAGGAGGAGTTGACACCGGCCAGGGAGAGGACACACTATCGCCGCCGCTGTAGGCAGGAGGATCCAGGAGTAGAGGAGGCAAAGCTGGCCGGAGGAGGTCCACCGGCAATGGGCGCGCGGATCTGGGATCAGAGGAGCCAGGAGACATGGTGGGAGCTCGATGACGAGGACGACCCCGCATCGGGCGAGGAGGACGTCGACGCTGGAGATGGAACCAGGCTCGATCCGCCGGATCCCGTCGCCCACTGTAGCGCCGACAGACGGATCGAGCCAAAGATGGTGACCAAGTGGGAGCGGCGGCGTATCTAGCGACGAGCAAGGTGAAGATGGCCGTCGTGGAGGGCACCCGTGCAAGTGCATGGTGAGGTGGAGCCAGTCGACGGCCCTTCGGCAGCCACACGAGGTGGAGCCAGTGGCCAGGTGTACCTCGGCCGACCAGATTCGGTGGTGATGAGGTTGTCGTCTCCACCATTGTGGTTGCCGTCAGCGAGAGAGAGGAGGAGGACTTCCTTGGTAGGAGGCGGAGCCACGCGAGGAGGTGGCGGAGCGAAGGAAAAGCTTCCCCGAGGGCTAAAGAATTGAGGGCGAAGGATGCGGTTGATTCCTTGAGGATAAGGAGTGCTTGCTACTGCTACTTTACATCTCATAGGATTGCTACTGCGTACTGCTACTACTTGACATTAACAAACTATCGATATACTAAAGATAGACACGAGATTTGGTGCAACCCCGGGAGTGTAGATTATCCTCCCATGGGTTATAGTGTGGAAGAAGATGGAGGCTAGAGTTTGGATCTAAGCTCTGATACTATGTAAGATTTTGGAGATAAGAGAGGAATAGGGGCTGAATAATTGGTTCTATTGCAAGAGCCCAAGAGGCAATATATAGTGTATAAGAGAAACTCTAGACTAGACTGCAATTACATAACTACCCCTAACACTTATATAACTATTACACTACTACCCTTAGGAGCCACTAGGATATGTGTTGACCATGTTGTCATAGATGTTTGTCAGTACAATAATGCAGTAGATATGAATGAAATCATGCCAATTTGTGACAATTTGACTACTCTAATTTGTTGTTCAAGCTATTTATGTTGAACATTTACATATATTTCCATGAACCAATGGGCTTTTCTATATAGAGATTAGTACATGTCATTACATGGACCAAAAGACTTTTCTATACAGAAATAGGTATTGTACATGTTTACATGGAACAAAAGCAACCAGTTTACAAAGATTTCAGTAGTTGTAAGTAAACATGGGACATCTTTTAAGCAAAATACCCACTAACGAGGATTCTTGACTAGATTAACCTTTTTAGTTAAATTCAGAGTCTCTATCAAAGTAGGTCCACATACTAGAGGCTAACTTTATAACAGTTATGAACCTACAACCAGTACTAAAAGAAAGTCTAATCCCTTTATTACGACATGTTTGAGTCATAAGATGACCAACTATGGACACTATCCGACAAACCGTACGGTTTTGGGCCATCCTCTGCCAGCAAAATGGACGGGAGACATGACAATTTTCCACATGACTAACGTGCTAGCTGTTATTAGCGCATTTGGCAACTTACAACATTTGGCAAAGAGACTGACTATTCAAGACTCAAAGAGGAACGCGTGTGAAGATTAGAAGCGTCTTTACCAGGATTAATTGTCACACGTTCAATAGTTATAAATAGGGTAGCCCACATATTATGTAGCAACGAAACACCATTACATTCAGATTCATGCACATCATTTGATCAATTGTGTAACATCTTCATTGTATTCATATACACTCATTTTGTCCACAACAACAAAAGAAGTTCATTTAGATTGTGCCTTCATATCACTTTCCCGAAAAAGCTCGATAGGAATGAAGAGATACGGGTAGGCCACACTAGTTGATAATTTAGAATTTCTACCACGTCAACCAGGAAGTCATGCAAGCAAGAGATCATAAATCGTTACCACTAGACACGCGGTGAAGCGAAAGAAGATTTGGAGCAGCCTGATCCAACATTGAGCGTGTCGATGAAGTGATCATAGTCGATTGTCCAACGTCCTCAGCACCGATCATCTCCAGCAACCTATGATGTTCCTTGCGTAGGTTGTGGATCATCCTCGATAAACGCAGCAGCGTCTCTACAACATTCACACGTCCAGGGGTAGAACTTTGTACACCGGTGTGCTAACACCAACGCGCACTGCAGGGCCTTCAGGGGAACAACTCTTCCGAACCAACAACCCCACGCATCCCCATATAAAGTGTTCATGATGAATCCTATCCGAACTCGTTTGTTCCAACTCGTTATGTGTGTGACCCTATAGGTTCATGCGTAATCGGTTGTGACTCGAAAACTCTTTTTCGACCACTAGTCGTTAGCAGTTCCTAGCAGAACATAATGATTCATGAACACACATAAAATCATATCGGACGAACCTTATGCAATATAAAATGCGACTAGGTCCTTATCACTTACGACCAACTCGTATATCTATACAACCAGTTCATATTTAGTCACGACCAGTTCGTAACTCCTTATGACAAGTTCGTTGACCAGTTAGTGATCATCTTCGACTATACGATGAGTCCATATCTCCATACGACTAATTCGTATCTGGTCAGATTGAACGACATGCTTGTGTATTCTCCCTTTCCCTTACGATATCTTGTTGAATTCGAGGTGAGATATTTTGTCATCCATGGACGGTTCAATACTTTCTCGATTAAGTGACGGATAACTTATGTGGTCGACTGTTCGACCACTAGTGGCATGATCATGCACTTTCTTTATCCAACCACACCAAGGGCCCCAAAGATATCTCACATGTTATGTTAGGAGTGGTAAATCCCATATCCGACCTGTCACATCCCTCCGTAATGTTTTATAGCATACCCTAAAGCTACCTTTATAGCTACCCAATTACGAAGTAGCATTTGGCAACCCCTAAGTGCAGTATTACACATATAGGAAATCATTCTGATCTCAGGTCTAAGAACTATACATCATCATTGCTTGAGACCAACTAATAACACATGAAATCATAAGGTCAATCCAACACCATATTCTCTAACATGTGTTCACATTGTTGATTCGATATCCCGTATCCATGACCGGTGAAACATGGTTATCAATCAATATATGTGATGGTCGATAAGTCACTAGCATTTTGACCAATGACATCTGACCAGAGATACATTTAAAATGACATCATATAAGTTCAAGAGCTCCACCTACAAGTCACATACTTGTTAATCTTTATAAATGATAATTCATCTAAGGAACATAATAGCATTTATTCTATAACTCATAAACATAGACGTGATACAATCATCTCTACGATTGCCTCTAAGGTATATCACCAACAAGGGAACCATGTGTTCCTATCATCGACACCCACATCTGTACATCTCATCCACCAAAAGATATTTCTCATCAGGGATGAAGAAAAGCAAGAAAACAAGCAACACAGTATATCATTCATCGATTTGCCTACATACCTCCTGAACCAAATTGAGAACACACTTGATTTGCATTGGAAGTTTGCTTTCTCTTTCTAACGAAGTTATGTTAACACAAGGGATTTTATAGTTGTTACCTCCCTAATTTCATGGCCCCTATCATGACAAGCTGCAATGTTGAGAATATTTGATTTGACGATGTTGGTGAATACTATTGGACAAAGTAAGTGACTAGATGGGGGTGAATAGGAGTGCATGTATTTTTCACCACCTTCGGTATTCAACTTCTTTTCACTCCAATATATACGAAATCTATGAAGATCAAAGGCACATATCATTGCGGAAGTCTCGCGTTGAAACTGAAAAGCCTCTCGGTCGTTCTGATCGCGGTGCTGGTCTAACCGCCAACTGCAAGAACAACAGCCCAAAAGATCCTCCAATCGACCGAACTTTTGATTTTAAGATCCAAATCCCCTATGATTTAAAAAATAGCTAGTCGAGAAGGCTATGAGCATATTCCAATGGACGATTAAGACAATCGAAGGCAAAGTTCAATGGATTTTTGAATGAGGTCAAGAAGGCATAAAAACCAGAAAAACCAAAACTTGATCCAAAATCTTGCTCATGGGTGGTAGATGGTCCTAGATCGTATCACACAAATCCTAGCAAGCTATATCACAATAAAAGACCCAACAAAACCCTTGGAACACAAAACCCCAAAATCATCAAAGAAAAACAATAACAAGATAGAACTCATCTTTGGGACAATCATGATTGGATTGATTAGAGAGATTGTAGGTTTACAGTCACTCCACCATGGAGGACAAAAGCTCACACTTAAGCACTTAACTTCTCAATCCATCTCTCTCAAACTCTAACCTCCTCCATTTCCTCCACTTTTCCCAATCACAAGAACACCGAGAACACATATCATGTTTCACACAACACACACAACCCTCCTCGCGACTCTGAGATAACCCACGCCAAAGTACTACGCCAAGAGAGGTCCCATATCCCTCCCGCGGGTTAGCACGCATAAGCGCTTGGTTTAGTGACACAAGTAACTCGGTCCTTGATGACCTAGGCACCATTCCATTCACACCAACAGATCACACCAACATACCATTGTGCCCAAGTCGAAAATAATTTTATTTTCGCTTTGACTTTACAAAGTAACAAAGCACAAGGTGCTGGACATAATGGAGTAATAATTATATTTGTGTGATCAAGGTCATCGACTAAGTCGACGATCGCCCCATACCACCGATATCTAAGCATTTCTAAGCATGACATCGAAAAAGACAACAAAAGAGTATAATTAAATCACCGGCTCTAATCCACCAGCGATGTTAATAACTTATGGTTGTGGCAGGGGATAACAATTTGAGGGCAACAGTGCAATAGGAATAACTACCTCTAATCGGGAAAATTAATTTGACACAAAAGCATGCATACATATGAGTTGTAAACAAGATATTAGACTTGAAAGTAATGGGATTAACATGATCAAACCGCTGCCTCTGCTTGTCATGGGTCAAGATATTGCTGAGGATCAACAATATTGCCAATGTGCTCTTCGGATCCTAACGAGAAAGCAAAAAAGAGCCAATAAGAACGAAGAAAACAACATCAAACTTTCTCCAAAACTCTGAAAATTGCACAGTAGCAAGAGCATGATTTATAAAGAATTTAGTAACAAGAACCAATTGATTTGAATTCTTAATGCCAAGAATACGACCAAAAGAAAATCTTACGACCTGTGCACGGCCGAGCGAACCTACGATCGCACAAAAGTCGAGATGGATTTACGCACCGTAGTGGTCGAGAAGAACTTATGATCGGGTTCTAGTCGAGACGGACTTTACGACTCAGATACAAGTCGTGGAGAACTTATGACTTTGACATAGTCGTAGTAAGACTTACGACTAGGTACAGGCCGCGACAGAACTTACCACTGGGTAATGGTCGCAGAAGGACTTATGCCCATGGCATAGTCGTAGTAAGACCTACGACTAGGTACAAGTCGTAGTAGAACTTACGACTAAGCTACGGTGGATCGGCCTGACGTCCGACCACGGCCAGCGCAAACCAAGGGCATGGATGAGTGTCTAAAAGTTGAATGGTTCGACCGGCCGCCAAGACGGCCTGAACATGGTCGCTATTATGATACGACCACTGAGCGCGCCGTAGTAGGTACGGCCGGAGAACTCCCGAACGGACGATACCAAAAGAACAACGAGAACACACCTAAGCTCCCGTAGGGTATGGTAAAAGTACCTGAGCCGGAGAACGACCAGAGACCCACGGAGTGGCTCCGGCGACGAGTATCCGAACGGCGGCGGTAAGGTTCTCGCTAGGCCACAGCGACCTGGGCACAGAGAGAACCAAACCGAGTGAGAGATAAGCTCCAAAGAGTAAAGGGGGAGCAATGGGGGCAAGGACTTGAAGAAGAAAACCCCCGCTGCACCGCCTCCACCGAAGCTCCTCACTCAACAATGGCGGTCGAAGAGATTATGAGGAATCGCAGCTCAAGCAAGTCCGTGAGTGCTAATTGAGTTGCTAAAGTGCTAAAAGAAGCCAAGGGTGAAGCAAAGGAGTTTAAATAGAGCAATGGCAGTGAGCAACGGCCGGGTTTTCCCAGTCGGGTCAACACTGCCATGAGAGCACTTGAGAGCGATGGGAGCAGTTGAATCATGGCCTTCTGAGGGATGAGCGCGACAGCATTTAATGCGCCGTAGCTAGCCGCTTAAAGGTGGACATAGAGTGGATCGCGACGCCATCGCTTCCTTCAAGCGACGCCATGGCAGAGCTCACGCGCGACAGAGGAAGGAGACGACTCGTTGGTCGTCGGATTGAAATCGAACTACTGGCCGGATCGAGCGATTGAACCGATCCCATCGCTCGATCGTCGAAGACCGTTCAATGCCGATCCAACTACCGAAAGTTAGATCGGTGAATTAAAACGACTCCATCGTTCTACCGGTCGAAGACCGCTCGACACCGATCCAACGGCCATTTACCCTAGCGCCTTAACGACCGAAGTTGGCACGCCTAGTGGATCGACCTAGCCAGTGGCTCGAGCCCGAGTCCGATTCAACCTACTGCAATAGTGCAAACCAGCTTAGGGTTTGAACCCTATCACCCGATTTTTGAGGAATTATTTGAGGCAAGAAACAAACTCCAAAATCTATGAAATTTTAATCGAGCTTACTTTGACAATACGGAGGAACCTCACATAGAACTTTCGGAGATTTTCATGCACTGAAACTTCCTCTGATTATCAAATAATTTCTAAAAATCATGAGATAATTCAGAGGTGTTGCCAAGCCTCCTTAGAACTCAGGGAAAAGATTTCCCAGGGTTTGGCACAAGATCTATGACCAGGAGGTTTTGGGTTTGGAGTCAATTGAGGATTCTGATTGCGATTTCCATAATTCCTTAATCACGAATTACAGAAATGATCAATGGCTTCAAGATGCAAGAAAAGGTTTAATTTCTCCTGATTTTCTTACACTTGAAACACAAATCCATTTTTGGGATGTTACAAAACCTCCCCCCCCCTTACAAAAATCTCGTCTCGAGATTTGGCTCACTCAGTAAAGAAAGAGGGATAGTCTGCACGGAGACGATCTTCCCTTTCCCAAGTAGCCTCATCTTCCAATGGTTCACCAATCAACTTTAAGGAATCGATGGTTTTATTCTTGTTCTTCGCTCACCATCGAGTATGCGAAGGGTGCTCGCGATAGGTCAAATCTTCTTGACATCGAGAGTTTCCAACGAGCTTCCTCCGTTGGAACACGGAGGCACTTCTTTAATTGGGACACATGGAACATATCATGTACCCCATCGAGTGTACTGCAATTCCAACTTATAGGCAACCGCCTTTCTTCTCGATAACACTGCAGAAGGACCGATATATCGAGGAGCTAACTTGCCCTTGACGGAGAGACCTTGAGATAAACAAAGTCATTAGGTTCAAAGCTCAACTCACATCGGCGATCCGCATAGCTCTTTTGCCTCGGGTTCAGAAACAAATACTTTAGGCTTTTGTGATCGAATACACTTCACAACGACCTTAGGTAATGTCGCCAAATCTTAAGCGCATGAATCAAAGTCATGGGTAGGATAGTTGAGTTCATGAGGTCTCAATTGCCATGATGCATAGGCCACTACCTTGCCTTCTTGCATAAGGACATCGACGAAGCATCGCAAAGATCGAAGCGCAAGAACGAGGACGGGAGCGGTGGTCAAACGCTTCTTAAGTACTTTTTCTTCAAAGCCGGACCACAAGAACTTCTTGTCCTTCTTAAGCAACTTCGGCCGCGATCTTGGAGAAGTTCTCGATAAAACGGCGATAATATCCCGCTAAACCAAGAAAACTCCGCACTGAAAGTAGGTCATCCAATACCTTTAGGCAACGGCTTTGACCCAAAAGGCCACCTCCTTCAACTGTGCGCGCTCGCAATACTTGCCTAACACAAGCTTTGCTCATCATGTTCCTCATCATCCTTAGAATAGATAAGAATATCATCGATGAAGACCACGACAAACTTATCCAAATACTCCATGAATACCGAATTCATGAGGTTCATGAACAAAGCGGGGCATTGGTTAAGCCAAATGACATGATTTGTATTCAATCTTTTTGAATATTCTCGCGCAACTGATGATATCTCATTCTCAAATCAATCTTAGAGAACACTCGAGCTCCATTGATCAAAGAGATCATCAATGTGGATACTTGTTCTTTATGGGTAATCCACGCATACGATAGTTTCTTCTTTACGAGTTCGAGACAACCCCACTGAGATGAGCTAGTGAAACTTTTCAATCATTGTTGCTTCAACTCCACCAACTCGCTCGGTGGCATACGATAATGCCTCTTTGAAATCGAGGCGTCACAGGAACCAACTCAATGACAAACTCGAGGTCTCGAATCGGCGGCATCCCCGAAGATCTTCAGAAAGACATCAACGAAGTCACGGACCGTTGGGACTTCACTAATATCTAGAGGGCCGCTTCAATCGCCAAGAGATGCGGACCTAGCACTTGCGATGACAAAGCTTAACCTGTTCACGGAAGGACTAAATAGAGAGACGACTTTGGCACAATCGATGTGTCCCTTATGCCGAGACAGCCAATCCATGCCAAGAATTACATCTAGACTTGCTGAATGGAGGAGGATAAGATTCGCGAAGAATCTCACTCCTCGATCTTTATTGGGACATCCCTACACTCGTTAACTCTCAACTCCAAACCGTGAGAGCGAATGAGCAACGGAACCATCAAAGGAGTAAAAGGAGTTCACTAATAGCAGCAAAAGACTCGTAAACAAAAGAATGAGATGCTCCCGAATCAAACAAAACATGAAAGGTAATGAGAGTTAATGAAAGTGTACCCAACACGACGCCGGTGCCTCCTCTGCTTGAGATGAGGTTGACGCGACCGCTACCCATGCCTTGGGTAGCGACTATCTTCGTGTCCCGAAGAAGAACCACCTTGCCTGCGTCCTCCATTAGGACGAGGGGCCGCTTCCTGCCTTCTTAGGGTATTGGTTCGCATAATGCCCCTTCCGTTGCGGTGAAGCGGTGACTCAGCGCCCGGGTTATGGGGCCACCTGCCGACTCGCAGTGCACGCGGATCGGGCAGAGACCTTTGCTGCGAGGACGAAGAAGTCTTGGCCGACGGCTCGGTGTCTGTCTCGACGCGACCCGAGACCGACCGAAGCGGGATAGCGGCCCCTGATGACTTAGCGGGCTCCCACTTACGCTATGGAATGCAAGTGCTCTCCCCGGTGCTCAACGACAATGGCCTTGTCCACCAAGGCCCGAAATCGAGAAGTCAATGACAGATAGCTTGTCCTCAAGCTCCTCGGACAAACCATCCTTGAACTTCTCTTGTTTGGCCTCATCGGCCACCTCTTCCGAGCATAACGAGCCAAATGGTTGAACTCGACAGGTACTCAGACCGAAACGCTCTTGTCTCGAGCGACAAGAACTCCTTCTTCACCTCATCAAGCCGGAAGGAATGTGACTCGACGGCGGCGGTCGAACTCCTCCCATGTGACGGTGGACCGTCCGTGCCGCATGGCAGAAAGCTCTCCCACCAAGACAAAGCCGCACCCTCTAGCCGGTGCAATGCGAACAACGCCTTCGTGCTCCCCGCACGCGCTATGCGGGCTTTCGCTAACAGACAAGCCAATCGCTCAAGGCCAAGCGAGTCCTCGACCTGGAGAACGTGGGAGGCCGAGCGCGAAGAAACTCCGCGAGTCCCCACGCGGCCGTGTCCACTCCTGGCCCGATCTCGGCACCGGTAAGGCGGAAGTGTTGCGCGCGACACGCTACGTCGAGAACCTCCCGCACATCCTCTGCACGGTTGCGCTCAATCTCAAGCAGACCTCGGCCATGGTCGGAGGAGGAGGAAGATCTCGTCCGGACCGTGGTTGCCTTGGCCACTGCAGTCCGTCCGCCATCCCTGTTACAAGAAACTTTGGTTAAAACTATACTCAAAAGTCGAAGCCACAAGAAAGCGAAACGCTAGCGACTAGGGAATGGAATACCCCTAACCAAAGCCAAAAGTAATCGGTGTAAACTTAGACAAGCTTATAAAAAGACTCCAAAACAACAAGGAATCATAAGACTAAAACTCAACTTCCCAATGCAACTAACCCGTATTGAATGAACGAGTAATTGATAGAGAAGACAAAATCGGAAGATCAAGGTAAGATCTAATACCACTAAAGAGTAAGATCAAATCAAAGCTAGCGTTAGATACATAGCCAACTAGTCTAGAGACAAACCTTATTGGGCATCAATTAAGCCTACACACAAACAAGTTTACAATCACGCACGCTTCTCAAAGCGGATAGTGAACCGGTCTCTTGAATACATCTATTTGTGATATTTGTCTTCTTGACCTAAACTACTTCTCATTGTGTTGTCCTGTGCCGCGGTTTCTCCAAGATCACCAACCTGGTATTTTGAGGAAGATACCAAAATATCCCTTCTCGATTCTTCTCTAAAGGCCGAGTCCAATCAAAGTGACTTGATGCAATCCGTTGCACCGATGTCGGACAAGTCTCCCCATCCAGCTCCCATCGGAACCACCATGGCATTTGCACCGACCCCTAAGTCACTTGATGCAATCTGTTGCACCGAACTTCTCATTCAGACGTTCTTGTCCATCTTGTGTTATGCTTGAGTCCAAAGACTTCACACGACATCCTCGATCATTCTGGACATCAGCTTTCCTAACCTAGTCACGGTTATTCTCACTGCTGACCGTAGTTGATTACAAGCCACTTACACAACAATAAACCAAGAAATCGATTTGGACACCACTTCCTCGTAATTTGGCCCACGTTAGCCAAAACATGCATCACATATGCACCGATACTGTAACATCCCAAAATTTTCATTTTGGGAATATAAATATAAATGCATTAGGAAAACCACCTTGATCATTTTTGTACACGTGAAAATATACCCATGTTTGAAATTTGAACCTTTGTTTAAAACAACTCACGAAATACAAACAAATATGCACTCAAAAGAAATAGATAAAACAAAATAAAAATAATAAGTAAGGGAATTATTTTGGGCATAATTTATTAGGAAAATTTTATGAAATAACTTATGTGAAACTTTGTTAAGGAGAATAAGCATAAATACATAAGAAGAGAAAGTTATAGGAATTTTTGAGAAAAATCAAATAAGAGATAAACTCTAGAAATTTACCAAAGAAACTACCTTAGGTAAGGTGCCCTCACAAAAAGTTTCATAAAATTTTAAGGTCGTTTGCTCAGTGTAAAAATCTGATAAACAACTCAGTAGAGTTAAATCCAAAACCCTAACATAATTCCTCTCTCACCCTTGCTAACAGTGGGTCCCACTGTCAGGGAGCTTAGTCCACCTCGCGTGCGCCCTCGCTAGTGAACACTCGCTAGCGCATCACACCCACCGTTTTGGACCTCGCCGCTCCAGGTTTTCCACCGCCCGACCACCTTTGTCACCTCCGCTCCCATGCATGCCCTAGCACGCCAACCCTTCCCGTTGTTCCATCAAAAACCTCTGAGAGCTTCGCCTCCATGCCCGCGGACACGCTCGCTCCCCTGTGGGTATTCTTCGCCCCCATCACCTATAAGAAGCTCGCCAGGGTTCCTTCTCTCCCTTTCCTCTTTATTCCACTCATCCCCCCACCTTCTTCGCCCCTCAGTTGACCTTAAACACCCGAAGAGCTCGAGCTCTACTTCTGCCGCTGAGCCACCACCACCATTCCTGCCGCCCGAAGGGTTTCTCTGCGTGCTATATGCGTCATCTTGTGTTCCATAGCACCTTGAACCTTTCCCCTCACTCAATTTTCTCTTTGATCATTAAGACAAAATGACGTTTAAATGATTAGTTAATTAAGGCTTGAGTCACTAACGTGTGGGACCGAGCCAAAAAGATGAAAGAAAATCTAATTCAAGGTGTTATTCTAAATGAGTCACTAACATGCGGGTCCCGCCACTTAAGTGCACAGTGAACACCTCGGTGAACTGTCCACTGTGCTCGTGGTGCGGGCTACGTAATGTCACGTGGACCGAGTCCCTAACAAATGGACCCCACTTGTCGGGATAACAAAAATCAGAAGGAAATGAAAAGTACGTTTTAGTTTTAAGGAAATACGCTTTATCTATTTGGAAAGTGTAAAACTTAGAGAGCCCAGAGGAGAATACACTTTCTTTACTAGAAAGCATAAACCTCAATAGAACATTTGAGAGAATATGTCTTCTCTGTGGGAAAACGTATCTCTTTTTCTCTGAAATTTTCAAACCGAACCCAATTGAAATATTAATAACTTTTGCATAAAAACTTCAAATTAAATAATTTTTATTTATAAATCCATATAAAATCAGGATCTACTAGAATAAGTAAAAATATTTGAATTTGATCACTCTTGAATTTATTGGTGTTATTTAATTCGTTTTTGACTCTTTTTGAATTAGACGTTGATTGCTTGAGCGATTATTTCGACGACCAACCACCCATATATTCAGAATAGCAAGAGCAAGGCAAGCACCTACTTTGATCATATTGATCCAACCATTTTACCTATTATACTTTATTTTGTAAATTCTATTTTGCATTTGTGTATGTTTGTATGAAAATGCAATGTTTGGGAAGTCGAGTCATAAATCCCATTTGAAGCATATATCTCCTTGAAAAGTTGATGTATTACTATTGTAGCCACCAGGTTATGGGTTAGACAATATATAATATCATTTGGGAATTTTGAGTGCGATTATCGCACGATGGCTAAATAGAACGATAGATTTTGCATAGAAGTATTAAAATGACAATATAATAAAAATGAAATTGGAAATTTTACAAAAAAAGTCCAGAGGATACCTCTATTATTTTGTATGTAAACAAAAATGAAAAAACACTAGTTTTCGACGCGAGCGAATTATATTATTATGAGAAAAGCGAGGAGTGTACCTCATTAGTAGATAGGGAGAGATTCTCACCTGCGTCAATTAAGGACTGAACGCCAGCAACTCCAATTCAAGCCTAAGCGTACAACCACACTACTACAAAAGGGTTATACTGGAAGTCTTATCACAAACTGAGTCAACCAAGCCGCGACCCCTCAAGCAAGAGAAGAAAGCCTATGGGCACATTTCTACTTAGTTCTTGAGTCAGAGCATCTTTGGGAGACTATCAAACGATCGCGTCAACGATTGGAAGTGCTTCAGGCTTCCTACACTGATCCTGAACCCTCCGATGTCGACTACGTCGCCTACAAAGTTTTGATAACGGAGATAGCAGGCTACTTGGGATACTAGAAAAACTTGATCTTCCATTATTTCTACTTTTTTAAATATTTTGTAAGAAGCGACTAGCCACGCTGTTTGACCATATATGTTGAATACAAAAAAAAGCAAATGTAAAAGGAATCACAATTTCAACTTGGAGTTGAGGTTACGTATTGTCTATGTTGAACGAATCATCACAGACGGTTTAGAGGAACAAACCATCTGTGATATGTTTCACAGATGGTTCTAAACTAAAACCATCTATGGTATGGTCGCATTCACAGACTATTCTAGAATATACCCATCTGTGTTGAAAACTGTTTTTGATAATGACAGACTGTTCTAAAATTGTGCGTGTAGACCGAATATCACAGACTTTTTTTTATGGAACTGTCTGTGATATCCCTTTGTTAGTAGGACCCCACTAGGGTTTTAGGCCATACTCCTCACTCGGCGCCCCTTCCCTTTCTCCCCGTCGCCGCGCCTTCTCGAAAGCATCTAGGCCCCTAAGATTTGTTTTGGTGATTAATGACAATATATGAATATGGGACTAACTTGTTTATTGAGTATTTACAAGGTTTGATTCCAGTGGCGGTTACAAAAATTTGGACATACATGCTTAAGGCTCAAGTCAAGGTACAAGTAGTCTAGGATCCTTTTTATTTTACCGGTCTTAAGGTGAAAAGGGTGGAAGACCAGATTGTAGGTTAAATACCGTACTATTAAGAGGATCAAGACTAGTAGCTTGATAGCATGTTCTTGTGGATATTGGATCAATCTAGGATCATGCATACACTCAAAACTTGTTTTTAAAAGCAAATCTTGTTTTATGATACAAATCGGTAGTACCGACATGTTGTTGGCAGAACTACCGTTCTGTGGCATGACCGGTGTTCCCATAGCGGAACTACTGCATAGATCGGATGTACCGAAATCTTGCGGTACGTATTTTCTAAAGAGACACCTTTTGAGTGTTATTTGCTCTTTTGGAAGTGCGGTAGTTCCGGCGTTCCTTGAGCAGAACTACCGCAGATCGGATGTACCAAAATCTTGCAGTACGTTTTTTCCAGAGAGACACATTCTTGGGTTTTATTTTCTCGGCATTCTTTGAGCGGAACTACCGCAAGTCGGTTGTACCGAGCTAAGGCGCAGAACATTTTTTGCAGAACAGTGCATTTTCGTGTTCATTTAATGATTTGCTATTACAGAAGTACCGCTGTGCTTTTCGCGGAACTACCACAGGTCAGTGCGACCGAAAAATTCAAGCGGTACATTATTTTTAGTATGCGGTATTTTGGAACTCCAAGGAAATCGGTCGTACCATCATGAGTTGAGCGGAACTATCGCATGATCAATGGCGGTAGTACCGCAACAAGTTTCCAATGGCTCTTCCAGACACATTAAATGCCTCTACTATAGCCATTACTGTGCTGACGTTGAAGGTGCGGTAGTACCGGCCATTGCAGGGCAGTACCACCGACTTCGCTGAGTTTTTCTTATATTTGCCTCCAACGGTCGTATTTGCTTGTAGGGGGTATAAATACTCCCCCACCAGCTCTAGGGCAAGGGTGATAACACTTCATTGAACATCTTTGAGTCTAGAGCATTCACTCTACTCCTCATTCACTCTTGTTTCATTCATTGTGAGCTAGTTGAGCAAAAATCAACTGCATTCATTATGGATTGATCCATAGCACTTGATTGCTGTCAAGCGAAGTTCGGGATTCATTACTCTTGGTGTTTGTCGACACCTAGACGGCTTGGCAAGAGCTTGCGTAGTGATCTCTTCAAAAAGATTGTGAAGAGACCCGACGCCAATTCTGAATGGTTCGGTGTTCACCATCTCCGGAGAGAAGAAAGAACAACCACAAGTGAAATAGAGGGAAGGCTTAATTTGTGGAGCCGGCTTGATTGGATCAAGCTTCCTCAACGTGGACTAGTGAAGATCGACAAATCTTCGATACCACAGGAAAAACTCCTTTGTCTGTATTGTGGTTATTTCTTGTCCTTATTTATCGCATTTACATTTGTAGAATTTATGTTGTGATAGGAAATCTTGTTAAGATTATCTTGCTCAGTTTCATAAATTTGTAGAGAAATTTTAAAACCTTCTATTCACCGCCCCTCTAGTCGGTAATCCTTATCCTACACTTCTCCCCAACGTCGACGTCGCTCCTTCCCCGACCCCGACGCCAACGCCGAAGCCGCACCTTCTCCTGAACCCCGACGCCAACGCCGCCCTTCTTCCCATATCCATTGTCCATCTTTGCTCCCGACACTACCCTCTTTGCTCACGGCGCCACCCATCCTGCTTGCTCACAGCCGCCCGCTACTCCCTTGTCCTCCAAGCTTGTAGGTATTTCCTTGTACCTCACGGTTTACTACTCGGTTATTGCTAGTACTCGACACTTGGTTTTTTGAGACAGCATCTTCCGAGGTGCCTTGCCCGGTTCTGCTCGGTGGCTTCAATTGCCATCCGCTTTGTGAGTTGTTTCTGTTTACACTAGTGTTTTACTTTGCATATATGTGCTTTGCTAGTCTAAATATGAATTTGGATTAATTATAGTACATGGAGATTTTACATTGTACTACTGTGGGTTCAGTTTACTACTCAGTGTTGATTTTTGTCATATTGTGAAATTAAATTGATTACAAATCAGACTTAAGCTACTAGGACTGCTTACTGTTGTTAAATTATATCTAATAGCTTACCTCTGCTGCTTTCTGTTTTCTGCTGTGATTGATCTGATCAGGTTATTCTGACCCTGCTGTTCCTCTGTTAGTCAATTGGCTTTCTTCTGTTAACCGAGTGGCTCACGTTGCCGAAATTAGCGATCTATTTATTCTATCAAGTGATTAATCCTCAATCTGCTGATTGGTTTATGTTTAATCAAGTCATTCTTATGCACTGTTAATTGTATAACCTTCTGTTAACTGAAAGTAACTTTGCTATTTGAGATCATTCTTGATATAACCAGTAAAGCATTAATTATTTTTAATTATACTGGAATTAATTCTGAATATATGCTAAAACAGTTTTATTTACAACAATTCAGAAAATATGTGCGCATGTAACTTATATATTTTTCTATATTTAATATGTTACAAACAAGAAATTATCCATGAAAATACAATATAATATTTTAGTTATAGGAATACTACAAATTTAGTTCTTTGGGTATGTATCTTCAGAGATGGCATCCGCACAGTCTTCACCATCATCGTCGAATGCGTCTAGGGCTCAAATGGACTGTGCGCCGCCGTTGCCGAATGCGTCATGGGCACCAAAGAAAGGGCTCCTAAGCGAGATGACAGAGAAATATCAAAAAGGCCTCGGGCTGAATGTCCCTCACGGAGGTCGCTGACGTTGGGGTCCCTAAGCATCCCAAGAAAGTGGGGGCAGCATTCCGGACCACCTATGGGATAGTTGGAAGGGAACGGGTCTCCATCACCGCACCAAGCTTGAAATCTCTGACGAACTAACAGAAAGAGCAGTTGTGGGCTGAAATCTCATGCTCGTTCGAGATTCCAACAAAAGTCCAGGACTCGTGATCAAAAAGTATGGAAGACGGCACGCTTGTGTGAATAAGCTCGAAGTATCAATTCATGATCACCTTTGAAAAAGTATGGAAGACCTTCAAAAAATACTCACCCCAGGACTCAAAGCCTTTAGGTACGCTTGTCACATATTACGTGAATAAGGATCGGGTGTCATCGCCGAGGGAGTGTCCCAACGTTTCAAACTGAAGTATCAATGATCTAAAATAACATGATGGTCTCTTGCAGCAAACATTCAGTACTCAATCTTACCAAGGCTCCATGCAGTCAGAGAGAGGGATATGCTATCCACGACCACGAAACAAGGAGGCACTGGTCACTACGCAAGGCCTTGGGGTTTCGCGGGACTTGGAGGCGGTGGATTCCCATGACTCCTAGCGATATAAGCTCTGAGGAGCTCTAAGGTCGCGAGAGCAGATGTATGAAAGAAAAGAAGAGATTTGTGTGGAGATTAGTGCAGAATTTTAAGGACGAATAACAACATTACTGGAACAAAAGGAACAAATGAATCAAGTTCTCAACTGGTCGCAAGCCGCCCCTATTATTTTGGGAGTTAGTCACCCCTCAACATCGGAGTAGCTGCTCGTCCATACCACTTTTTGAATAATGCGACGTCCAATTTCCTATCGACGATATCCTAGTAATGTATACATCTAGAATGCTCCAAACATAGACCTATGGGATGCCTTTGCAAACTGTGTATCATTTTTTAGGAGCCCACGTCCTGCAAGCACCAAGTGAGGCTGGTTGGGTCTATTTGTGTTAGAACATAAAAATACAATTCAGGACCCTCTATATATACTGCATTAGTCCAAGATCAAACTAGTTCACACAATATCAATATAGATGAATATCGAACAACACAAGGCGAATAATAGAATAAATGATTAACTTGAATAGCAAATAGCAGTTTTGACCTTATGTCAAGTTTACACTTATTAAGCCACGCATGGTTAACAGTAAATAAATAAGTAGCAGCGGAACAAAGGAACTTCAACGGAAACCCATCGACTCGCCACAAGCAATCGACTGGGATCAAAACCTAACAATTAGCAACCTCGTAGGACTCCTCCTTGAAGGCAGGCGACGATTCCCCCACTTCAGCTGAATGATTGCAACAAGAATGATCTGAGTACTCAACAAGATGTACCACAGAATGAAATTATATATAGTGGTTTATTCCAAAGTAAATGGCTTATGCAGTTCTTTTGCATAAAAGCAACATTTGCAATTGAATACAAATAATAAACTGAAAGCATAATTCAAAACAAATAAATAGTAATAGTTCAACAAGTATTTTTAGAAAGGACACAAAGCCTAATCAAATTCTTTCACATAGTTGCACAAGTTATCTCACATCGAACAAGTTATCTCACACTGAACAAGTTATCTCACACAACTTTTCCTTCCCAATTGTTTTTTTATGAAAATCCACCCCTCATGTGAAATCCCCGAGCATGTCTATGACTGCAGACGTGGCTATTAGAATAGATTGTTTAATACTCTGCAGAGGTAGTACACTTTACCTACACAATATAACCAGTGTAGCTAGTACTAATCATGATAAAACTTTTTTGAAACTTCAGCATCACAAGTGACCCTCCCAATGTGCTTTACTGTCATACCAACCCTACCACAACGCTTGATACGATACACGCCGTTGGACCTGGAAGCGATGTGACCCTACCACAGCGGTATACACCTCCGCCCTAGCACACAGTCTATCCTACATGCCTGAGTAGATAATGCAAGATTCCATAACTTACTAACTTAGGCCTGTCCCACACCAGGCATATGGTCGTACAGTTGTGGCTCCGTTCAATGGTGCATAAAGTTAAGTCCTTAATTGACCAAGGTGAGACTGTCAATTACTACAACTATCACATTCATATTTATCTCAATCACCCAATTCCACCAAATCACACATTTCCATCCACTCGCGTCAGTCTAAATCTTTCCCACCCTGTTGGTTAAGTGTAACACATGCCATTACGAGTAATGACACATATCACACAGTTTTACATAAACTTCCATAGTGTCTTGGTCAAGTTCATAATTGCAACTCAGATGTTATATATGACTCGTTGCATGGCTAAGCAGACTATTCGTATCTAACCAACCCACACTAGTGCTATGATAATACCAACTAATAATTAACCAAGCTAGAGTGACAAAAGATCATGATAATATAATAGGCAAGGTGGATATTGACAAATAGGATGAATAACTAATCCCAAAGTATTTAAATAAATACTTAAAGTAGAAGTGAATAATTGACTCGAATTAATTTTGGAAAACTTGGTTCAACATGGTCAAAGGTACAAATTGCCTTGAAACAAGTCTTGGTACTGGTCTTGAGCTTGATCAACTCCTCCTCGAAATCTCCCGAAGTATCAACGTCTACTCGCAAATAAAGTAAATAAATAAAAACTCCAAAAAATAAATAAAAATCTCTGAAAAATAGAGCTTGACTTTAGATGAATTCATAAATTTGAATGGGCTCAATCGGAGTTCGTATGAGGAAGAACGGGCTTTTGGAAAATCTAAACCTAAAGAAAAATAAAATCCTGCTTTAATGCGCCAGTGTGTCGTCGGCACATAAAATCAGAATTAAAGCAAAATACAGAAAATAGCCTCACAGGCTGACATGTGGACCTAGTTTCTATGGACCCGGTCCATTCGATCAGCTCATGGATTCGCATAATAGTGCTCTTGACAAGTGGGACTCACATGGCATAGGCTTGGCTCATGGTGGAACATATCTACTGGGATTAAATATGGGTTCACCGTTTTGGGTGACACGCACGTGCTAACTTGGCGGTGACTAGGCGACACATGGGCACTCAGGGGTGATGTGGCGGCTGACACGATGGTGACGTGGACAACAGCGAGGTGGTGGCGCTCAGGTTCCGAGAGGATCCGGCCAACAACGGTGTTTTGTCGGCAGCGACGGTGCGCAATGTGTAGAGGGTACTCCTGCGAACTCAAAGACGTGATCACTGGTGCAAGGGGACGATGGTGGTAGCCGGCATATCCAGTATATGCGACCAATCTAGATCAAAAACTATGCAGGATGGCTCTGATACAACTGAAGGGATACGGGTAGGATACGCTTGTTGATAATTCAAAAATTATACCATGTAAACCAGGATGTCATACAAGTAAGAGATCGGATATCATTACCCCGAATGGCGCAATGCAACTAAGAAGAGTTGAGGCGACCTAGTCTCTCATGTTATGTTACGAGGGGCAAATCTCATATCGACCAGTCACATACTCGTTAATATTTATAACTGATGATTCATTCAAAGAACAGAATAACACCTATTTAATAACTCATAAACATAGACGTGATACAATCATCTCTGTGATTGCCTCTAGAGCATATCACCAACAGTTTTCCACTTGCACTAGAGTCAATCATACATGTATCGAATACTCATAGCTCTTATGTGCACCTCATGCTTGAGGTTGCGGGAGAGACTTTGTCAACGGATCAAATCTATGTGCACTTTGCATATCTTACACAAACCGTAGTCTAAGACTTCGACCACACTGGTCTAAGACTTCGACCACCCTGATTGCGATGCTGAAATCATCTTTGTCGGTTTGGAAGCTAGTATCAATGTAACTATTTATTACCAACTCTTCCTCACCACCATACACAAGGAATGCATTCTTAGTCCTTCTCAAGTACTTAAGAAAATTCTTGACTGCTATCCTGTGACTGATATTTGCCCGTAACACTTAGAGCATATGACACATCTAGTAGTGTACATAGCATATCATACATGATAGATCCAATAGCCGAAACATATGGAATTCTACGCATCTTGTCTCGCTCATCAGCGGTCGTAGAATACTGACTCTTGCTAAGATTAATGTCATGTGCCATGGGCACTAGTCTACGACCAGCTCGTATCTCCACACGACTGGTCTAGACTTGGTCGTATAACCCTACGAGCCATGGGCACCAGTCTAAATCTGGTCGTATCACTATACAACTAGTCTTAATCTGGTCGTATGACCATACGACTATGTATATATCCTGGCTTAAACCAATTAGCCTTTTATATCTATCTCTATAGATCCTTATACCAAGAGTATATGCTGAAACTCCTAAATCTTTTATTGAGAAAGTATTTCTTAATGAAGTTTTACAGATTCAAGCATTGGAATATTATTTTCGACCAGTAGTATGTCATCCACATACAAGGTCAGAAAATACAAGCTTGCTCCAGCTAACCTTCGTGTAAATAAAAGGTTCTTCTTCGTTCTTGATGAAGTCAAACCCTTTGACTACTTCTACAAAACGAATGTTCTAACTCTAAGATCTCAGAGTCTGGGTCCACCGCTTCCGCATAAGTTTTAGGCTCATCACTATTCAATAATAAAACATCATGCCCATACCTTATAGGCAATTGATGTGGCCTTTTTTTATCTACGTGGGGCTGATGCCTCATCTACAGGTTCAACAACACTTTGTTCATCCTATAGAGGTTCAGTAGGAGTTGAAATATTTTCATATGGTTCCCGAATTTCTTCGAGTTGCACCTTGCTCCCACTGATTCCTTTGGAAAGAAACTCTTTCTCCAAGAAGACATCATTACGGGCAACAAACACATTGTTATCAACTCGATTATAAAATAATATCCTTTAGTTTCCTTATGATAACACACAAAGAAGCACTTATCAAACTTGGGTGTGAGTTTATCCGACGTCAAACGTTTGACATATACCTCACAACCCCATACCCTAAGAAAAGATAATCCAGGACTCTTGCCGATTCATATCTCATATGGTGTCTTCTCTACAGTTTTTCATGGAACCCTAATTAAAGTGAAAGCCGCTGTTTCTAAAGCGTATCCCCAAAATTACAATCAAAGATCATATTAGCTCATCATTAACCGAACCATGTCTCACAGAGTTCGATTCCGTTATTCAGACACTGTTTCATGGATGTAGCAAGCCGATGCACCATCCTATCTAACACGCCCCCGCAGTCGGAACGTCGCCAAGGTGAACATTCAGACTGGACCTAAATTGGATGAAGACAAAAGTCTCGGGGACGACGGTCCGCGATGATGATCTGGCGTGATGACGGTAGGAGAGGTGGCGCTGAGAGCCGTGGAGGGAGGTCAGATGTCGACGCAGCGCCATGTCACACCACGGCATCATCGGAAGAGAGGAGGCGCCGGAGAGGTCGAAGCCAAGGCAGTGAAGTCCAGAGCCGAGGAACGTCGACATGTCGGCAGGGCGACGCAAACCGATCCATGATCGGAAAAATAGAGAAAATCTAATTTGAAGATGATCGGGGAAAAGTCTAATTGGTAGCCGATCAGATGATCGATGACACGACTTAAACTATGGGTTGCACAGCCCCCGGGAGAGATCATGGAGATGAGATCATCTCCCAGGGGTGGCGCGGCGGAAGATATGGAGGCGGCGGCTCAGAAGCGGCAACGCTCTGATACCATGTAAGCGAGGAAAGTAATGCTATCTTTGATTGTTAAAATCAGAGTACATGAGTTACACATATATAGATCACAGCTATCATGTGAACGCGTACAGTTATCATGTGAATGCGTACAACTATTATGTGAACGCGTACAACTATCTTGTGAACGCGTACAAATATATTGTGAACGCGTACTATCATGCATGTAGGAAGCCGAGGCACCATCCTGTCTAATAGTTTCCTAGCATCTTCACTTAGCCACTTTGCTCCAATAGCATGAAGAACCTTCTCTATAATAAAAGGAGCGCATCACTTCCTTTGTAATAGACATAATGGGTTTCATCTCTAAGGTCCATGCAACCCAATTTTTTACTTATCCTTCTAGCGGCTTCATAAGTTACTATAGGAAAACACCCAATTTTCCCATCAAAAGTGCAATTTTCTTCATTATCCATCCTTTGGGATGGAATTTGTGCTCTTGCATGTCCGATGAGGTTCAGCTCCATCCAGAAGAACATGGCACCTCCTAGTCTTGCTTTGTAAGAGCAAAACCATTTTTCATCTATAATACCTCCCGAGTACTTCCATATCGGATGTGCTTGATTCTTCAGGGGCTAATACGGCGCGAGATGAAATTCTTCACCATGTGCCACACCATAAGTCATCCTTCTCTCAGGTCCTTGACGACTTGAATGTAGTGGATAAACAGTCGAGGTCGCCTGGAGTCGAGTCCCACGTCTTCTTCTTCTCCACGGCTTTGCCCTTTAAGTAAAGACTGTTATCCTTGGTCACGGTCCAGTAGAACCATCTTTTCCTCCATCCCGATCACGACGAACGGTTGAACATAAGGTTGTACTCCTTTGACATCCCGTAGTAGAGTTGGAAGCCATAGCTGTCGGCAATCAACCGATGCTTACCCATTCCATAGTAGTCTTGAAAAGGTCTAGATCTGGAGGGATTCCCATATATGCCTTGCACAAGTACACGAAGGCACCCATCATCATGATGGACTTGGGAACCAAGTTCGTTAACTCCACCCCAAAATGTTCGAGCACAATAGTCAAGAACGGATACGCATGTAGTCGGAGGCCACACTCGCAGTATGCTTAGAATATTGGGATCTTCCTCGGCTCGTCTAATGGCCAATGCTCTCCTTCATCGCATCGGTCCACTTCACCAAGACTCGCTTCGGAATCTTCTCTGCGGCAACAAGAGTTGTCATCTTCTCTACATCCATCTCTAATCTCTCCCACTTGGAAACGACCCTGGCCATTTCTTTAGAGATTTGAGTTGGATTTGAAGAGATTTGGGGAAGATTGTGATTCGGGTGGAAACAGGGAAAGCAAGAGCTCAAGAGCATTGAAACTATTGGGGAAAGTAAAAACCCTAAGTTTAGCCCTCGATGGCTATTTATAACGTGGACCTGGAGTAAAAGATCGTGAGAACCCAACAATTACAACCTGTTTGGGAACCGCTCCTAACAGACAGAAATTGTTAGAGTGGTTCGTATTCTTTATTCCGTCAGTTCAGAAAAATCGAACCTTATTTTTACAATTCAAGTAAAAATACCTTTATTGACCAAGTCAACTTTTGGTCAAAAGGAATACCAGTCGAAGACGCTCTATCTTCGACCATAATCCTACAACCTCTTTTTCAAGTAAGTCATTTTCACTTGAAATTAGGGGCTAGATGATGAAGATCTAATAATCCTCAATTAATTAAACTATTTATATATAATGTTCATTATAGATAATATCTCTATACACAACCTTCAGAGGTACCCCTCATCATTAAAGATGAGAAAGATTATAATTACATGTGGTCGTAAGTTGTTCTCGACCACCTTATATGGTCGTAAGTCATTCTACTGTCATTATGCGGTCGTAAGGTCTTCAATGACCACATATTGATCATAAATTCTACTATGATCACCACATGGTCGTAAGTTTTACTACGGTCAGGTCAATCACGACCACCCTATGGTTAATAAAGTATACGAACATGTGGACCCAATCGACCAGGGACCTTATAAACTGTGATTATTTATATGTAGTAGACGAATATGTGTCGTTATCCTCTGATACAACTGCACATAACTCTTCCTCTGGCATAACTACAAGGGGAACGTGAGAGGGGTTGTCTCTCTGACAATAACTGCCATTAACATGCGTAATTCATCAACCGTTGAGGCACCTTCTAGCACGAAACAACTGTCACCTCCTTCAGACGTTATATAAGGGATAGTGTCGGTGCACAGAGGGGAAACAAGCGACACAAACAACAGAACAAGACAGGAATCATTAGTTCTAGTCTTTAGTGACTTCTTCCCTGTTGTAAACTCAATCAATAGAAGAACACATGAGTATGGTTATTATTCTCCCAAGATAAGTCCCGAACTTGTCTAAAATCTCTATGTCTTATCTTGTGTAGTCTCGATCAAGTCCTCCTTGAAGGATCGGGCAAGTAGTTTTAGTTGTGTAGTTAGTGTATTTTGAAGACAGACTTAGATCAACCTCAACTCTCTAAAATACGACCACACCTACACCTTGTCGTGGACCACACATGTCTTTGGTATAAGCTAGGTCTAACTCGGGTATGGAAGCATTAGAAATGCAATAAGAATTTCGAAGTGAATTATTTTGCACTTGTAATATCGAACTAGTTAAAAAATTACGTAACTATGTAGTACCACGAAATTTACGAAGTGTAACATAGAATAGGCTATGGATTATTTATACTAGAAATAATATTAGCTTGGACATTTCATTGATAGAAAAATCATACGAACTCCAATCGGGATTGAAAACATATGCGACAAAACGTTAGGTATGCATATAACCAAATTTGTAGAAGCGTTCATTAGGACAAAAATCCATAAATAATTCGATGGTTTCATATGCACATGTGTTAGGTACTTTATGGCGGAAATTGAAGATGCATTCGTGTTCCATGGGGCGCTCTCGTCTGTGACGGACCCGTGCAGTGCGGACACATCAAATTGTCACCGCCGCCGTGATCCGGCGCCGGCTCGAAGGACATGAGCCTCGGAGCTAAGGCGGGTGCGTCGTTCGCGTTCGATCGCGCCCTTGGAAGGAAGAAGTATCGGCGTTGTTTGCCTCGGTGGTGGGTGGTGCGGCGAGACCGTTTGGCAACTTATGAAGGTCACATGGCGCTTCATGGGCCAACCACATGGAGGTTGTTTGCAACCCATTAGCTGCGATATATCTTGTGGCCGATGGTCTCGTTCGAGTTCTTGGAAATGCGGGGACATCACGTGGCGGGTGGATTCGATGAAGGTGAAGCTGGCGGTGAGGAGAACTGCGTTGATGCGCAATGTTGGAGGAGGCGTGGGCGATGGAGGCGTGAGGCGTCGCGGTCAATTTGAGCCGAAGGGCGGAGAGATGGTGGTTGCCGTATTGATTGTCACGAGTACTGACGAGGCCGGTGGATGGTGGAAGCGAGGAGGGCGTGAAACAACTAGTTCGGAAGGCGGCGAAGGCGGAGAAGTGCTGCGGGGGCGCGCGGTGGTTTTGTGACCAGCGACATTGCTTACGTCCCTCACGATTGGGCGATGTTGCGATGACATATTTGGTTACGCCACGTCCGGAGTCTTTGAGTGGGGTTCAATGAGGACACCGCTCTCGTAGGCGGCGCTTTCCTAACAAGATCGCGCACAACATGCTATTGCAAGATCGCCGTTAACATCGGACGGACGTGACGGGTGCGGAGGTCAACCCGACACGCTACATGCGTCGGTGTGTTGATGAATCTGTCTTTGGCAAGGTCCGTGCGCGAGAAGGTTCACGCATCGCCGCCATGGGCTTCGGATAACGGTCTTTGAAGGACCACATATGCGAGTTAGGCGAGTCGCTACGAGCACCGCAACATGGCGTCCTCGTATGTTGCCGCCTTTGATAAGCCACCTCGTCATTGCGAGATGTGTCCATTTCGCCAAAGCTCTTCTTGGCGGATGTTGCCAATATGGTGGGATTCCATCGTCTACAAAGCGGCATGGCGTGCGAGGAGTTACGGAGGCGAATGTTCGGCACATTCGAAGAGGCTTACAACCTAGTACCAAGATTCTCGCATCAAATCGCGGAATCTAATCCGGGGCGTCGTAAACAAGCTTGAGCGGGTGCATCCGACGGAGGGCCCAATTGTTTTGTTCTTGAAAGGGTCTTACGGGCCTTCCGTCGGGCGATCGAAGGGTTCAAACATTGTCGTCCCGTGCTCACGATGGATGGCACCTTCCTATGTGGGAAATGCGGGTACCATCCTCACTTGCCGATTGGCCGATCACGAATGACCGATTAGTCCCATGGCGTTCGCAATTGTTGAGAGCGAGAACACGGAGAGCCGGTTGTGGTTCTGTGCAATGTAAGCGGTGATGCGTGCAAGGTCGGCGGATGTATGTGTCATCTCGGATCGCAATGTTGGGTTGTTATGCGTTGTGCATGATGCAAAATGGGGCCGGCCGCCGTACCGATGGAGCGATGTTAGGAGCCGTTGGTGCATGAGGCATCTCGCGCCAACTTCCACACAAGGTTTCGGAGCAAGGACCTCATGAAGATGTTCAAGCTCTGCATGCGAGAACCAAAGGAGGAAGTTGAGCGGTGTAGAGCACTTCGATGGCGAGGCAGGGAAGCATGTAAGGGACTCGGCGCATCCGAGGCGAGCGTGACTAGAGGGTCGCGAGTTGGGAGTTCACACGATGGGTTAACTCTCGCGCGCGACTGGAGAAATGGTCCTGTTGCACGACACGGACGGTGCAAGAGTGCGGGATCATGGCGACCAACATGTCGGAGGTGTACAACGGTGTGCTCAAGGGTGTCCGATCTCCGCGCTCAGCTGCGATCGTGGAGGAAGGCTGGGCCGTACCATCGGATACTTTGTCAGCGAGCCATGATGGCCAAGAAGCATTTGGAGGGCGGGAAGCAATTCTCCGAAGTAATGCATGCCTACATGGAGAATAAGATCGTGAAGGCTCGATCGCCCGCTCGTACCATGGATGGCGTCGGCGCGGTTCGAGATCGGGCTCGTGGAGAAGTGCGTGATGGGCCATGTTGGGGGATCGTGGCGGTGCGCACGATTGGTGAAGCGTTGCACGCAACAAGCGCGCACTTTGTGCTCCCATGTGCGCGGCATGCGCGCGGCGTGGCGGCAAGCCTCGGGCGTTACATCTCCGAGTACTATGACATCCACCACACGTATGCAACTTGAGGTCTTGAGTTCCATTCATCTGGTGGGACACTCCTCTGAGGACCTTTGGTTTGGGGCGGTGAAGTGGGTGCCCAACGGCGCACTAAAGCACCCGGCCGTGAAGGCGGCAGTCCAGCGCTCCGGAGCGACATGGGCGACAGCCAGCGGCAGACGAGTTCGCCGCCCGTTCGATGGTAAGATCATACAAGCTGTTGGGCACTCCATCAGTATTTGCCCAAGACAGACCCGGCTAAGTAGTGAGGAAGATATAATTACTACGTCGTGATGTATTTCAATGTCTTTGATGGACTACATTCTTTGTTTATCCATGCCTTTATGTAGTACTTGTTAAGTTGTCGGGGTTTGTTGTTAACTTATTATGATCATATTGCATTGTTGAAATTTTTATCGTATGTCTTGCCTTATTTTCTGTGTCACATAATATATTTTACATCGTGCCCTGACATGTTGTTTCTGTTGGCGAGATGGCGCGAGCTCCAGCTTGGCAACGCGTCTCTCCTCGACCTGCCGGGATGTGGGACACCGCTTGCGGGCGTGGTCATACGGCGTCGGCCCTCCGAGCACAGTCTGGCGCCCCCAGAGAGATGGCCCCTTGAAGCGCAGCGTCCCGAGCTTGGAGAGCTCCTGCCCCTCGCCGGATGTTGGACCTCCGCAGCAGCTGCTGATTTGTGGCACTCACATCTGCGCTAGTGGACCGTAGGAGACTCACACCTTCCACTTCGATGGGGAGATGACCATTACTCGGAGGACGTGTCTGCACGAGTCTACCTGCGTGGTCTTCGGTGAGTGCCCTCTCGAGGCGATGGCGGAAGGTCGTTTGGCGACAATTTAGTGACCCGATTCTTTGCGACGGCGTCGGGTGTGCCACATTCTGGCTGCGGCGATACATGATCGCCCAGAGCATGCGACTCGGGAGGAAGTGATGACACATTTAGTCGCGTACACATTGTTCTTGTTCGGATGGATCCTGTTTCCTACCACGCGGGAGAAATGCGTGTACACGAAAACATCCATCGGCACGATCTGGCGGGCCTTTGGCGGCAATTCCACGGTGCGATTGGGGCTCTGCGTGCTTTGCGCCACCTACAGGGTTGTGTGGCGCTTGTCAAACCGCAGGCGAGCGATCCTCACCTACACCTCTTGTTAGAGACGTCAATGTCACCACCCCGTTTGAAACAATCTCTTGATTGTTTCCATATGCGCCGTACTCTTTCTGGTACTAACAGAAAATGATGTGGCAACCTCTGCTACAACTTCTTTTGTCAGCTTCTCGTTTGTGCTTCTCCAAAGTAGAGCTTCGTACACTTGCTTCCGCGTATCATTTGGGAGTCCCTTCTTGCAGGCGTACTGAGTAACAAAATCGGAACAAAAAAATGAAAGGGAAAAAGGAAATCACAGAGATAAGGAACATGTGCTGCAGGGGACTGAAATTAATCGTACTACTACATGGGGCAGTTCCTTACTTTACCATTTATATACCATGTATGAGTAATATTGGTCCAAGTTAAGCACCTCAGCTGGTGAGTGGTGAGGCAGTCGCGGGCCCCCCGGCGTCTTGTTCCATACCTCTCCTCTCTCCTTGTCCTGGACCGCCTCACATTGTTTATACTCCGAGTCCCGTCATCCTATAGGCCCATGTTGACACCATTAATGGAGGATGAGACTCCAAGTTCATTGATTCCCATTCACCTTCGATATGCAAGTTCTACTCAAAATCCCTCTTGTCGAATACATGATGTGTTTTCCATATTTCATTGTGCCATGATTCATTGTTAAATAACACACAACATCTGAACCATTGAAGAAAAAAAACATAACTTCGATTCATTTGATTCTAAAATAAAACCATTAGGTTTGAGGGAGGACTAGAAGGGGATTCCATTGCCAATTTTGGTCAATTGGTAAGATTTCATTTATTTGATACAATTTTCTAACTTATAGCTTATTTGCACATGCACCCTGCCGCCGCGGCCAGGGACGATGTAGTACTGTTTGTCGCCACGGTTAGTGACGGTGTACTACTGCCCACCACCGCCGCCTCGTCCGGTGAATTGGTGCTGTCTCAAGAAGATTGTGTTGTGCTATCTCGTGATTTCATGTGAAATTTTTTGTAGATTTTTTTGGTACATTTGATGCGAGGGCGAGGTAAAAAAACACAGAAGGAAAAAATCAAAGAAAAAGGTGCTCTCGGTTGGATTTTTCAAAGTTGAAAAAATTATCGAATAATATTTTAAATAGTATCAAAATGATTTTTAAACCCAATTCTAGCGTGTCTCTGAGCCAGACTTTGCCTTGTTCGTAGTGGAGGCATGTCCGGCCCCAAGGGGCACGGACAAACCACCTGTCGAGTCATCGTTTGTCTATAGTGTCGTTTTTACAATTGATTCAAAAAAGAGCTACTTTTACTACTTCGCATGCCAATAATGTTAAATGCACCGGAAACTCCCACGCTCGCTTCAGCTCGGGCGTGCCACTGCCACCGCAGTCGGCACCTCAACCGTAAGAATAGGCGGAGACTAGACTAGGATTACTAGTGTACGCCATAGTGCTCTTAAGGATACACATTCAAATCAAAGAGAGCCATTAACATAGTTTGGAGCAAAGGAGAATAACGCTTAAACGTTTGGGCGCCGGTTATTAGTGCCTCTTCTTTTTGGATTTTAACTATAGCCGCCTACTCCATTTGGCACCAAACGGCCGCCCGGCCAGGCGGGCTCCGGGCCGTGCCGGCTCAGCCCGACCGCTCCATTTGATTGTGCGGGCTATGTTGTGTCAAGCTATGGGCCAAGGTGTCGATCCAAGCAAGACACCTTGGATCGTGTCGTGCCGACCGGGGCATGATTAGCCCGACAAGCTGTTCTCAGCCCGCGTAGCCCGTTTCGTCCCGTCGTGCCTACACGGACCCAATGGTTGTAAACGTGTCGTGCCGGCCTGACCTTCACCACGATCTCCGCCCGCATCTTCCTCCCCTCGAGTGCTCCGACTCGACACCTCCTTTCCTGGACGAGCCTCCATCGCGGGCCGCATCTCCTTCCTCGCTCCGTCGAGCCTTACCGAGCATTGCCTCTTCCTCGCTCCGCTGAGGACCGCCTCCTTCCTCGCTCCTCCTCCTCCTCCTCGGCGCCGGCCGCACCCCGCTGTACCTGCACCTTGCCTCTGCCGTGGGCAGGCGATTGTGCCTCTGTGCCGTGCCCCAGATCGTGTCTAGCCCGATATGGCATTGTGCGTGTTGTGCCCAAGCGGGGCCAACAGTGTTGTGCTTCGGACCGGCCCGGAAAGCACGGCCCATCTTACCGCTCTAACGCCAGGTCAAACTATTTAAGTAATCCAACTTGTCAACAGCTTGCACAAATATTGAGAAGATCATCAAGGGCATTTTGGTCATGTATGGTATTTTTTTTATTGTCTTGGGTTTTGTACTCGAGTCAAAATTGATAAGTAAACATGAACTGAGGGAGTACTATTTTATTTTGGGCAACATGTAGGCTACAACCGGTGGATCGTTTGGTTGGGACTTGCAAGCAGATGTGGGAATGGGCTGGATTGCCTAACATACTACCCAGTCCCAATTGAGTCGGATCCAGTATAGTCCACTTACAAACTCGGTCTGGGTCCAATCCATAATTGTCAATATTATCCTGGTGCTATACCGATTTGGCTTTTGGAGTTTAATATAATATATTTATTTATTTATTTATGAGTATATATATATATGTTCAATTGTATGCATACTAAATTTTAGTTGTAATATTACTTCAAATACATAGTAGTAGAAATAAATATAACATATACTTCAATGAGTTCAAATGACGGTATTATCAATTTTGCCAGTACGATCGGTATTGTCCGATATCAAACCCATATGGCTGGTATTCACCGGTATCGAGGTCGGTACGGAACACATGGCTGCTCTGTACTATTTTAGGTGGCATAAAAGTACACACCAGCCATATCAACCGGTACCGAAACAGTATTGATAAGTTTGGTCCAAACTCATCTAAAGTTTCAAAGTTTTTGTCCATACCCAAGTTCATCCTGTCAAGTTTGGTCCAAATTCATCTAAAGTTTCGAAGTTTTTGTCCATACCCAAGTTCATCCTGTCCATCGGAACCCAAAGCATATCTTGTCCAATTGGCCCATACATAATTTAGCCCAATTACATCCTCTACTTACAAGCATTTTGGATCATTCATCTTTGAGTGATCCATAAATTGGAATAAAACATCAGACTATACAAACTTTTAAGTAATTTTTTTATTTTCAGACAACCAACAATAGCTAACCCACCCGTGGACAAACAATGCTGTTTTGCCACCGACAAATGCTGTCGGTTGGCAATAAGTTGTTCCGGACTTTCCATTCATTTTTCACTTTCATTTGATTTAACTTCTACAAAATCTAAAATGTTTCAACGATTCCTTTTCCAGAGAAGCCAAAGGTCTCAGGCACATGTCTTTTTTATTAGAGTTTTGCTCTCGTGCTTGCTTATAATAATGCTGCTCATGTCCTGGCGTCAAAAAGGTGCTGAAATGAACCACAATGCCGGCTTTAGATCGAGGGGTTCCCAGACTTTTTGTACGATGTGCGGTGGCCAGCGAGTTAGTTATGCACACTAGTTTATGAAATCGCAGTGTTCCATCCGAAAAAAAAAAAGTTGTCATAAATAATGTAGAGCTGTAACTTCTATCTTATGCAAATCTTGACGTAATTTGCATCACGATTGCGTCTATAAATTGTACGGTTTTTCGTACCAACAGCGTAGCTCATTCGGTTACGTACTGTTTGGTAAGCTTGCCAGCTTCAAGTTATAAGAGCCAGAGCTGTTCTTGGTTCTTACAGAAGTACTGAAAGCTAGAGCCTAGACTCCAGCTAGAGTCCTTGGTGCACAGGCCTAGGTCATATGGGCTGTCGTTTGCTTACACCGCCGTTGTTATTGTGCTTGTCTTCTGTCAGACCATTCGAGTTTGCTACCAATGCAAGCTTGACGCACGCCGTCGTATGGATTACCATAAGCCCGTCTAGCCTTCCGTCCATGCCCTCTGGGCCATACATCCGAGCTCGAGACCCACGCTCCGGCGTCATCCGCAGGCAGCTGTACGCCGAGCTTTTTTTTTTGGTCAGATACAGCACGTTTTTAATCTGTATTTACATAAATAATTACTGTGAATATGTATTTGCAAATATGAGCTCCCGCGCCGTCACGTGGCTACCCTAGTCAGCCCGTTGCCATGTGGTAACACCTCGTCCGTTGCCGTATGGTCACCGTGCGGTAATGCACTGTAGTATCTGTTGCCGCATGGTCCCCGTGCGGCAATGGGTGAGGTGTTGTCATGTGGCATAGCGTGGCATTTTCTCTTTTTTTTAAAAAAAAATATTTATGCATAATTTTTATATACATTTTTAAATATAGCACATGTACTCCAAAAATTGTATAAAAAATTGGAGCCTTCTAGCACATTGTATTTGCTTGTACAATTTTTTAAAAAAATTTATCCATTCTAAAATTTTCTCAAAAAAATTATTTAAGTATACTGTTGGTATGAATTTTGTAATATAGAAAATGGGGTCCAAACATTATGAATTTTTTTAAGGCTCATTACACAGTGGACTTGATTGTGTAATATTTTGTAAAATTTCATATATTCTGAAAAGGTTTTGAAAATTAAGGGTTTAAGTCTCGAAAATTAGGGTTTTTTGTTTCAAAAATTAGAGTTTTATGATTTCATGTGACTTGAAATGTGTGAAGTTTAGTATCATATTGACCACTCCAGGTGCAGCAGGATTGCTATAGTAGTAGTGACACAATTTGAATTCCCATAGTAGTACTAATCATACTACTATTATTTAAATTTTGGTACTATACTATTTTCTTTCGCTCCGAATAGTACTAATTATACTACTATTATTGGCAGTATGATTAATCTGGTATAATTAGAATTTGAACTTCCATTAGCACAAAACTAATATAAACCGGCAAAGTAAGTAATTACCACTAAACTTACTAATTACAACTTATTTATTACCTCTAAACTAACTAATTATGATTGATTAATTAGAACTAAAAAAATTACAAGTACTTCATTTCCACCTATTTAATATGTCGTAATGATGACTACTAAACTAATTACAACTAATTAATTACCACTAAACTAATTCATTACTAGAGAACTAACTAATCATGACTAATTAATTACCTCTAAACAAACTAATTACGATTGATTAATTACCACTAAAAAATTACCAGTACTTCATTTTCACTTATTTAATATGTCGTAATGATGACTACTAAACTAATTATAACTAATTAATTACCACTAAACTAATTCATTACTACTAAACTAACAAATTATGACTAATTAATTACCTCTAAACTAACTAATTATAATTTATTACCTCTAAACTTCACACATTCCAAGTCACATGAAATTATGAGGCCCTAATTTATGAAATCTAAAACTCTAATTTTTCGAGACCTAAACAATTAGTTTTAAAACCTTTTAAGAACATATGAAATTTTGCAAAATATTACATAATCAAATCCACTGTGTAAGGAGCCTTTTAAAAAATTCATAATGTTTGGACCTCATTTTCTATATTATAAAATTCCTACCAATAGTATACTTAAAGAATTTTTTAAGAAAAAACCAGAATGGATGAAATTTTAAAAAATTACACAAGCAATTTTACTATGTCAAGAGCCTCCACAAAACAAATCATAATTTTTGGAGCACATTTGCTATATTTAAAAATTTCTACAAAAAATATGCATAAATAATTTTTTTCAAAAAGAATAAAAAATATCACGCTTTGCCACATAGCAACACCTCACCCATTGTCGTATGGTCACCGTGCGGCAACGGGTGCTATAGTGGGTGCGACAACGGGCGAGGTGCTGCCACGTGGCGGTTCGGGAGTCGTTGCCGCACGGTGACCGTGCGGCAACGGGTGCCATATTTGCAAATACATGTTCGCGGTGATCATTTCTGCAAATACGGGTTGAAAACGTGTCATATCTGCCAAAAATCCGTTGTACGTATACGATCGGTGGGAGCCGTGAAGCGGCCAAGAAGGCTTGCCCGTCTAGGCGCCTAGCCACAACATCAAAATTTGCGTAAAAACAGGTCCACTCAGCCGCGTCGGTTGGACTCCGCAACGACCACCGGGCGGCGGACAAGACGACACCCCAGCCATGTGCTGCGTGCGGCTCCATCGATTTTTTTAATAATGTTTTTTATAGAACCACATAAATAAATATATATTTAATAAAATTATAGAAAATAGGATTGCATAGCTATTCCAAATGGCGAAATGACACTGCCATGAAAACTATGTGAAATGTCTCTGCCGCCACTGTCACTATTTGGATTGGCGACATGAGTTGTGTCGCCATGAAAATAGTGTAAAATATCTCTGCCGCCATCCAAGTCACCATTTGAATTGGCAACAAGCTCCTGTTGTCCATTCAAATGGTGACATGGCCTGTTTTTTTAAAAAATAAAAGTAACGATAAACAGAAGATAGAAAATTAGGCGCTTATATTATTCATAGTAAGAAATAGAAAGTAATAATAAACAATATTAACGGTAGTACATATGTTATACATAATAATTTGACGCACGACATAACATCGGTACATCGGAAAACACAACTAAATGGGATATATGGCATCACATAGTTATTCGACAAATCACAACAATAGTAAGCAAAACATTCATTGCAACATATTTCAAAAAGATAAACCATCCCCATGGCCGCCACCTACAGGTCCGCCATGTCGATCTCTATGGTGCCCGCCTCGAGTGGGGGGGGGCAGATGAGGTCCCCGTGGCACCATTCAGACTATCGATCTCTCCTTCATGTTGTTTGTTTCTCGCGTATCAATACTTCTAGGTATGTCGGACTCCCTACAAATAGAGTATTTCTTCATACAACGTCCAACTTCTACTTTGCCCATATTGTTCGTGATACATCGTCTCTACCGCCGGCCAACCGTTCCCTTCAGTTTATCAATATCGGCGGCCCGGATCAGCTCCTCCCAAATAGGATAACCATTGAAATGATCAACCACGTTGTAACCATACAACTCTTCACTCCAAGTTAGCATTACCTCTTCCTTGGTGAAATATTTAAAAAGGTATTAGCCGGGATGCTATACCATCATCGAACATGTGGCCATCACATGTGAGTGTGCCTATCTTGAAAGAAATGGTTTGTCGCAAGTGCATATGCAACGAGTGCGGTCAAGTGTGCACTTGTCGATGATCCGCTCATGGTTTGTCCTGCAGCGTCCTTTCTACCTGCATAATACCTCGAAGTGAAGCTCCGTTATGGCCTTCTTGAATGCCATGTGCATCTCATCCTTTTTGTTCTTCTCCTTCATGTACTTGGTTATTATGGTATAGTACACTACTGTCATTTGTCATGGAGAGCAACACAAATGTTGCTTTGGACAACAAAGTACTTTGTGGTGCCGCACAAAATTGCCTCCACCATAACAACCAAAGGTGGGCATCTCGCATCGCGCATGACTCAATTGTACACCGCAGCTAGATTCGTTGTCATAACACCATAACAAACACCATCCTTGTTGTGTAGCAATGACCACTTCACTTTAGGCTCGCGCTCGATCCAATCCGAGAAGCAT
Organism: Hsuehochloa calcarea; assembly: GCA_036346395.1. Taxonomy (NCBI): domain Eukaryota; kingdom Viridiplantae; phylum Streptophyta; class Magnoliopsida; order Poales; family Poaceae; genus Hsuehochloa; species Hsuehochloa calcarea. The sequence continues at coordinate 40,419,461 of CM070597.1, forward strand.
ATCACCTGCCTACCGATCTTCCTCGTCAAATTGCGACCATTTGTGGGTGACTCAGGGAGATTTTTAGTCCTTGTGGCAGGCTTCTTCGCTGCCTTCCTTTTATGTGTCCTCATTTGCTCATTCAGAGTTTTCCAGAGCGTGTCAAACTTTCTCTACTGGTTCTGATTACACAACCGCTTTAAAAGGTTCATCAAGTCCCTGCTGTGAAACTACTTGTAAATTATATCTTCACGTTCTTTAGGAACCACAACCAATTGTCGGTGTTCTCGCTTTCGATGAATGCAAACGCTACAGGAAGAACCTGGTTGTTCTCGTCCGTCGCAATTGCAGTAAGTATATGCCATTGTACTTCCTAGTCATAAACATGTCATTCACGCACAAGATCGGACGGTAATGCATCGATGCATAAGCCAAAGGCGGAGAATGTTCGCTTCAGTTTCCTCTTCCCAACGAATTTTGAATGTGTGGAAACTTCAATGGCGACATGAATACCGGGATTCATGTCCTGTATGACTCAAAATTGTCTGAACAGGTTGTGGTATAAGTCATCGAACGTGCTGAAACTTGCTTTCCAATGCCTTATGCTTTGCCCTTCACACCTTAGCATAACTTACTGTGTACTGGAATCTTGACTCTAATGCTTGAATGATGGATTGTGGCTCGAAATCCAGGTTATCCACGATCTTGCCATACATGACATTCACAATAAAGTATGATGATAGGTTATTGTGGGATCATATTGATTCAGAAACGACACATGTGTGAAGATTACTATAGAGTATTTTCAGTAGGTGTCCTACTTAGACTGGAATGCGAGTACTCGCCAAGAGCATCCCGCTATCTCGCACTACCGCGAATGTGCGCCGCAACGACAAGGCCCGGAATTTAACAGCTTCTTGGACCGCGCTCCATGCATTTGTACATGACCCCTTGCTAACCTTGTTTTGGTTGTACTCCCACCGTACATGGGATCCTTCGTCCACGACGAGGTTGTCAAATTGGTACTTGTTCCAATCAGATGGAACCGTCTGGTGTTTCCCACAATCATCGTGATCCAACCCTTCATCTTCCGATAATGCCTCGTAGTCCTGTTCTTCGAGCGTCATCCTTTGAACTAAGGCTTCAATCTCCTCACCTTCACCAGTAATCCCACTTGCTTTCTAGACCAAAGGAGCTTCTTAGACCCTGTCTTCATCGGCGGCATCAGCTGCTCCCCAACCTTCGGGCGTTGTGTGCACCGCACTGTGGCTAGAGTCCTCGATTTCTTCTGCATCGCCACCAACTACCCCTTGTTCAGTCGCAGATGCAGGCATGGTCTTGGCATATGCCTGGATCAAAAGGACCAAATCTTACCTGCGATCCCTCGCCATGCTTATGTATGACTGCCATGAGCTTCAATAACTCCCATTGTGTGCCCTATGGTGACCGGGTGACAAGACAACTCAATTTTTAGATCGTGCAGAGCATAGTCCAATTCAAGTGTGTGATACAACCACCGCATCACATCGTTCTATGTATGCTGCTCTGGTCTTATCAGGCTAACGATCATCGATTGGAAAACAACGCAAATCAACCCCCTCGGGACCATCCAGAACGGTCCCTTGACTTTAGTAAATTTTGAAATTGATTGCGTCCGACATATTCGACGTACTACACTATAAACATGATTTACACAATTAACTATATATCTAAAACTAAACTACACATATAAAAGAATGCACTACAAGCTACTACACTGTGTAACTATATGTCTAAAGCTATCTAATCTATTCAGTAAAAAAACCTGTAAGGTGGACAATCGGAAGAACAACACTTCACTAGCTCCTCTCCCTTCCCTCTCCCCACTCTTTTTTTTTTGGAATAAAAGTTAATTTGCCCGAATTTTGTTGGCATTTTACAGGAGAGGTTGTGTTGCCATGTATAATAGCGACAAGGACTCGCGAGGTCTTTGTCACCATTTTGAACGACGATTTGCCTAAAAATAACTATTCAAAATGGCGACATAGACATTTGGCACTGGTCGGTGGACAGCAGTGCTTCTGTCGCCAATTCAAATGATGGTCATTTCGCTATTTGAAATAATAGCATAAGATCATTTTTATAATTTTATTAAATATTTATTTATGTAATTCTATTTAAAACATATTATTTCATAACTGTTATAATTCTGAGTTTACCTCACTCCATGGACAATCGTCCTCCCTCCCCCACCTGCTACTCGCTACTGGGCAATCGCCCGCATCCCCACACCAAGCAACCGCTCGCTTCCGTCTTCACGATCTCCACCCCATTCCCATCACGCTTCGCCTCAAAGCCCCGCTCCCCTCTGCTCCCCATCTCCGCCACCCCAAACCGTAGCCCCTCGCCGCGACCCCGATGTTGCCTTCGCAGCCGCTGCCGGTGGCGGCCAGTACGCCGGACTCCTCTGTGCCGGCGTGGCTCCGCGGCCTCCTCCCCTCCCCCCAGTACCGCCCCCACAGAGTTAGAGTTCGTCGACCCCATGACGAACAACCACCTATTCAACAACATTTCCCTCGACGGGCGTGTCAGCAACGCGAGCCCCCTCTTCTTCGAACCCAGTCGAGTTCCTCTTTTCAGCCTCCCCCACCACTTCCTCGGACGCACTGTAGATGTCGTGGTCGGGTTCGAGCGCGAATCCGTGGTCGGCGGCACCGCCGAAACCATTGTGTGACGCGTGATGGCGGCCGTGGCGGCGGCATGGGGATGGAGACGCCGCTGATGGCAGTGGAAGAGGCATTCAAGGAGCTGGCGCGCGGGATGGAGTTCGACGGCGGGGTGCTCCGACTCGCGGCCTTCGGTGAAACCCGCGCGCTCGTCTCCGTGTTCTTCAGCTGCCTCGTCATTGCCTTCAAGTTCGCTGAGATCGAGTACGTCATCAAGGTGAGCACCTCTCTGTCCCGCTTGTCACCGATCTAGATCATGGCTGTTGTTGTCAAATTTCATATTTTTCGATTGTTTGCTTCGCTCGTGCCATTTCTTGGATCTTTGGGATAAAGTTTCAAGATTTCACAGCTTACAACGCCCCCAAGGGAATAATATGTCTTACCCATAGACCATAATAATACACAACTCATTTATTGAACCGTCGTAATTGTTCCTCTATTATACCATGTTCTATGTACCATACCATGTTCTCTTTCTGCGTGAAGTTAAGAATATATTTTCATCTAGATCAACAGGCTGTGGAATGAAGCTACGGGGAGATGACCATGGTGCAATGAAAGATTTTATCATTAGTATTCAGAACTCTGTAAATCAGGTGAAATCACACTCAGCTGGTCAAAAAGATGAAAAAACAGAGATACATAGCAAAATAGTAAGTTGTCTTGTTAATGCACTTATATATATAAAATAGTAAGTTGTCTTGTTAATGCACTTATATATATTATTATCTTTTAATTGCTTAGTTTATTTTATAGTTAAAAGAAATTTTTATTTATATGAAATTTAAGTTTCGTTACAACGTATAGACATCCTACTAATTTTTTTTAATCCGACACCATCCAAACCAGCCAGCCACGCCCCGCGGAGCGGGAGCGCTTTTTAATTCCAGCTCCGCAACTGCTCGTACAGTCGTACTCCCTAGTCTCCTCACTGCTTCCCACCCGTTCGCCTGACCTCGCTTCCCGTGCCAAAGCCGACGCGCACAAAAGCAACAAAAAGCGAAAGCAAAACCACCACCGTCTTCCCCCTCTTCAGTCTTCAATCTTCCCCTTCCCTCCTCCACCCATCACGCCATTCCTCCCCTCGACTCGTCTCTTCTCATCAATCCGTTTCCCTAAAATGAGAAACCTAGTACTACTATAGAAGTCGACTCGAGTAGTCACCCACCACGCACGCCCCCGTGCTTGTGACCGAGGCGCCCACCGTCAGTGACCGAGCGAGCCCATGCCGCCGCAGGCCGCCGCCTCGCAGCCGCAGCAGGGCGACTGCTTCCGACACGGCGGCCCCGCCCGCTGGCGCGGCGGCGAGCTCCCCGGCGGGCCGCTGCCCTTCTACCTGCCGCTGCGCAAGCGGCTGTCGGTGGACGGCAAGTCCCCGGCGCCACGGATATGCATCTGGGAGTGCGACGGCGATGCCGGTGACATCACCTGCGACATCGTCGCCGCGCCCCTCCGCCGCAGCTGCAGCGCCAGGGCAATGCCGCCGCCCCCGCCGCCGGCCCCGCTCCACCGGCTGATGACGCCGACGCCGCCGAGGCCACAGAGGGTGGTGGAGGAGGAGGTCAGGAAGCCCGGGGAGTCCATTCGCAAGGGCCACCGGAGCTACAGCCTCATGCTCAACCTGCAGCTTGGCATAAGGCATTTCTAATGCTCTCCTCTCTTTCTGCTACTTTTCCTAGTCCTTCAAATACTCTGTGTTTCAACACTCGTTTGGTCTCTGTGCTGTAGCTATTCGGTGGGGAAGTCGTCGGCGCTGCCGTTCAAGAAGCTCTCGGCGTCGGACTTTGACCCGCGAGAGAAGACATGGACGCGGTTCCCGCCGGAGGGGTCCAAGTTCACGCCGCCGCATCACTCCGTGGATTTCCGGTGGAAGGACTATTGCCCCGCCATCTTCAGGTGTCATACTGCTTCGCTTTTCTTGGACTCGGAGTGAAACTGAGTTCTTGGTTCGGAACTGATGTGATTACTGTGTGCGCGTCGGTGTATTGACTATTGTTGAGTGATGCCAGGCACCTGCGGAAATTGTTTGGGGTGGACCCTGCGGAGTACATGCTTGCCATCTGTGGCAACGACACGCTCCGGGAGCTGGCGTCCCCTGGCAAGAGCGGGAGCTGCTTCTTCATTACGCAGGATGACCGGTTCATGATTAAAACCGTGAAGAAGTCCGAAGTGAAGGTCAGTGAGTGATCTTCTTCTTCTTTGAAATAATAAGGTAACTGGGGGCATCCTCCACCTTATGTTCATTCAAATGAAGTTTTACAAGCGAGTGTTCATCTGCTGGACTAATTCCCTTCATTTGTGAAAGCTCTAGTGTGGTATATTACGCCTTCAAATGCGTCATTGGACTATTCACGTGTTAATTGCGATTTCTCTATTTTTCTTTTTTTGCAATTTCCTCTTTTAGCATTTTGGCCATCTCTAGACTCTAGTTAATGTACCTGCAACCATTCCAAAACAATCGGCTCAAACGGCAGAAAAGACCCTTTGTGATAATCTTTTTGGGGCAGCAATTGCTCGTTTTTTTTAACTTATAATTTTTGCATGTTTTGAATTCCAATTCTAGCTTGTTTATGGAAAATGGCACATACTAATATTAGTTGGTGACTTCAGCATTGACTTACTCATAATCTTAATTCGCAGGTTCTTATTAGGATGTTGCGGAGTTACTATGAGCATGTTCGTCAGTATAAGTCCACTTTATTGACAAGATTCTATGGCACACATTGCATTAAGCAAGCTGGCTGCCCCAAGGTAAGCAACAATCACGCGAAGATACATAATGCATTTCATTCTTGCATGCATACTATTTTGTTCTTGACCTTATGTCGATGTATACAACTAGGTCCGGTTCATTATAATGGACAATTTTTGCTGCTCGGAGTATAAGATCCATAGGCGTTTTGATTTGAAAGGTTCCTCACATGGTCGGACTATCGACAAAACGGAGCGAAAGATTGATGAAACAACCACATTAAAGGACCTCGACCTTGATTATGCATTCCGGTTGCAAAGATTTTGGTACGAGGAGCTTATGAAGTGAGTTGCCCATTACCTTAACTTATGTAGATTGGCTACCATTTCATGAGAACTATCAGACCAATCCTAAGTCTGACACTTCGCATTACATAGGCAAATTCAGATGGACTGCACATTTTTAGAGACACAAGGAATTATGGACTACAGCTTATTGTTAGGAGTTCACTTTCGTAATGATTTCTCGGTGTCTAAGATAGGCCTATCTCAGCCCATTGCTTTCACAAGTAAGGCTCTCTGATAGTTTTGACATAATCTGAATTATAATTTCACTTGTAATTTGCCAATGAGCTGGCAGTTCACCAGTTTTGAACTAATCTTAACTATGTGCCTGATCAGAATCTACCGGCAAAAGAAAATCATTTGAAGGCGGAGGCAGTTTTTGTGAGTTTTGCTTTATGGACTCAGGATGCAAGGACAGAGATTTTATTCTAGACTCTCGGTAACTAATCACTTGCTACTTGTCTTGCAATTTGCTTGCAATCACATCTTTTGAGCAATCGAAAAATCTTAAAACCTCTTTAGGAGCTTAGTAATAAGGTGCGAAACCTAGTGATCAATTGAAGCCAGTCACAGTTTCGAAGTACTGTTAGTTTAAGAATGATATATCACCTTTAGCGGAAAATGTGATGTATTATTTCCCTTTTCAGGTGCCAGTAGTCCTTTAGAACTTGTAAATTGTATTTTAAATATTTCAATTACTGAAGCTACTACTTGCTCATAGTAACTTTTGACTCTAGCTAGTTGCTTCTATGCCCGCTTCAAAGAAACAATTTCGGTAATTTGGGTAGCATAAATGGAGTTGTTGTTTCTCTAACGTTGACAAGCAGTTCGTACTCCTACTTTAGTTCAGAATAATGCTACTCTCCACTAGGGTAAAGTACTATTTTTATAACGTGGAGTATTTTTCTAAGGTATTTTTATGTTCTCATCATGATCCTACTTTGTTGCTCCCTCTGTAGCTAACAACCAAGGAGCATCATGGGCCTTGTTTGTTTGTTTAAGTCAAACGTTTACAGAGTGAATGAATAAGATACCTGGAACTTTTCTTTGGGGAAAAAATGTGGAACTTTAGTTCTTGCATCTCATAATCTGCATATCAAATTTAGAAACGTTTGATCTCTTGTGCTAATCCAACCTCTGCCTGCTCACATCAGAAAGCCATTGGTTCAGTTGGGTATGAACATGCCTGCCCAGGCAGAGCGCAGCTCAAAGAAAATACTCGAGAAGTTTCTCCTAAATGAAAGACACTTGTTTATAACCACGCCAAGTGGAGGACCGTGTGATGTCTACCTCTTCTTTGGAATAATCGACATTCTTCAAGACTATGACATAGCTAAGAAGCTTGAGCATGCCTACAAGTCCTTCCAGGTCAACCCTGGCTGCATTTCTGCTGTAGATCCAAAGCTATACTCGAGAAGGTTCCAGGATTTTATTCGCAGAGTGTTCGTAAAACAAGAACAGTAAGAAAAAAAAGATGCATAGGGTTAACTGGCGACTATTCCACTAACTTTTTACATCGTGAGATTCATTGGTGAAGTTTATGGTATGGCCGAATCACCAATCCCGAGCATGCCCTGAAATAGTGCAATTGATGGCTGGTTTTACCACACGCACAGTTTTCTGAATAATTGGCGTCAACGAGCTCTGCCGACACGCATGCTGATATTGGAAGGATGGAAGCTAAACTATAGAGCTCCGCCTTTTGGAAGACTTGTTAACTGTAAGTGCCTATTCCATGATTGCAAAGCTAATTCCATACCTTCCTGTTTTTTCATTTTTTTTTCTTTTGCACCTACCAAGAATCTCAAGTTTTTGTTTTGTTTTGCTTCTTGGGGTGCTGTGCTGAATATGATCTTTCCACTGAATATTGTCGTGGTGTATCAGACAATTGTTGGATTTGAGAACCGATGCATCTTGTCAAAGCTTAAAAAGGAACTAGGATGTCCATCTTGCTATCAGTAATATTTGCAGCTTGCCTTTTGCTTGCAGATGACAAATCCCTTGGCAGAGCTGTTTGGCTGAATTTCCAAGTGATGTCATGTTCATAGCTCAGAAAAAAGAAGCTGTCCTGTAGACATTGTTACCTTCTTTGCAAGCATGTGCAGCTTATCTTTTGCTTGTGCCTGCTGTGACCACAGTCGAGAGAGGCAGTGCCACTTGTACAGTTGTACTGCTGCCATTTGTTCTGTGAGATCGGAAGAAAAATAAAGTGGAAAAGTGGAAGGGTGGAGACAGGCATCAAAAGGAGAGAAAGCAAGTGCAGGGAATATGCTGGGACAGATCTTGTCTGCTCCTGTGACTTTTGTCTAATGAAGTGTAGCAGGGTGGAAATTCGCTGGGGGAGCGAGGCCCTCCCCAGCCGTTGATCATGGACGGCTGATCTTTTCCCCAGCCGTTTCAGTGTAGCAACATTTTTTCCCTGTCCTTCTCTCTCTATTACCTGGCCTTTTCTTTCTCGACTTTACTTTGTCCCATGACAAGCCTAGTCCATTTCTTCTTCTCCCTCCTGTGCTCTTTTTGCATGTTTTGCTTTGCTTGGATCTAAAACTGGGCCAGCCTTCGCCATGACTGGAGGAGCAGACCAGGTGGAAAGAAAACTACAGGATGATGCATGCTACTTTCACCCATGACGCATCCTGTGCATGGCCGTGCCGTGATACCAAAATAGGAATAGTACTAGTTACTAGTTGGGCAAATAAGTGATTGTTATTTTACAATTGCCATTGTTTGCTGATGTGTATATTTGAATGTAATCACGCCATTTTATTGGATCTGTGTTTTAAGTCTTTTGAGGAATGCCTTAAGAAGCGCTTGCCTGCATAACACAAAAGTACCGGCATGAAACTTTTCGCCATGACGGTTGATGTGTTAGAATAGACTTCATTGCTTTTGTCGTTATCGAGTTAGGGACTAGCTCCTTCCGCTACCATCCCATCACCGTTGCCATCTATCGATGGCTTCCGTTCCACCACTTGCGGTCCTATTCTCAGGAACAAAACTCCATGTGACGAACTACATGTTGTGGTCTTCACTCATGGAGATCACACTCGACAGTCTCCGCATCTGGGGACATCTCATTGGAGCATGACCATCTCCGCCACCGCCAATTCAACCTCACAGGCAACTTGCTTCTGCACCTCCTGCAAAAGATAAAGCCACTAAGAAGGAGGTAGAGGCTACTGCTGCTGCTGATGAGGTTTTTCAGTATGCCATTGACGCTTTCGAGCGCTGGTGTGGTGATGAGGCTCGTGTTCGAGTCATCCTGGTGGTCAGCGTTGATGACTCCATCCAACCAGACATTGTTGGTATGGAGCACGACCATCTCCGCCATCGCTAATTCAACCTCACAGGCAACCTGCTTTTGCACCTCCTGCAAAAGATGAAGCCACTAAGAAGGAGGTAGAGGCTACTGCTGCTGATGAGGTTTTTCAGTATGCCATTGACACTTTCGAGCGCTGGTGTGGTGATGAGGCTCGTGTTCGAGTCATCCTGGTGGTCAGCGTTGACGACTCCATCCAGCCAGACATTGTTGGTATGCGGTCTACTCGTCAGATCTGAGAGTACTTGCGCGAGCGATACCAGTAGAGCAACGATGCTCAGTTCTTTTTACTTCAGCGTGAGTTGGAGATGCTTCGCCAGAAGGACTCTTCTGCCGACGACTTCTACCGAGCTTTTGGCCAGTGTCTGACGCTAGCTGGACGAGGTGGCTTCCCCGCCTTGTCAGGATTGTCATAAGGTGCAAAAGGCAGATCGTGACCGCTTTCGCCTTTATGACTTCGTCTGTCGTCTTCGTCCAGAATTTGAGCCTGTCAGGGCTCAACTGTTGAGCCGCTCGCTACGGCTGACCGTCACCGAGGCTCTTTCGATGCTTCGTGCTGAGGAGTTTTGCATCAGAGTTTACAATTTGTGTCATCAGAGTTACAAATTGCCGACTTCTCCACGAATATACAATATTTGTATTTTCTCTCCAAACTCAGCATGCGTGATCCACAATAAGTTTGAGAGGAGGGGTGTTAGAATAAGAATTCATTTGTATTTTCTTGTATGTGTACGATATACCTTTTATATTCTCTATATATAGCCTGTTGGATTTCATGAATATACATACAGAGAGAGTGTTTGGGATCTGTGACTGTTTGCGACCACTGGCCAGAAAAGAATTGAACTCGTATATCAAGGCTTGATCTCCCTTTACACCTTTACGACTACGCGTCGCTCGTTATTTGCCCGTCATTTGGAGCAGCAGATGTAGCTGTCATTTTTGTCTTGTTCCTTTAAAATGTGTTATTAATCATGTATTTTTGTACCTTGCCCTTAAAGAATGAATCTGGAGCACAAATCTGACAATAGGTTATTACCGACCTTTTAGTTTAATTCAAGGGGTGCACAGCAGCAGAGACAGATTTTACAATTTTTAGGTAAAAAGTTTGTCTTGTGATTTCGGCAATGCTCTGGTGTTTGCTAAATACAGATCTTTAGAGTGTACATTTGGTACAACAAAATGATACATTTTAAATTTTGGGATGTACAATTAGCCGGTGAAGCTAGTGATGAGCTTTGGTGGCCCGATCTTTCGATGAGAAAGATAAATTCCGATTGAATGATGATCAACTCTCACAATCCAATCACTGAACTAACCACCAAGTCATTATAAGCTGTGTCAAAGACTCGATTGACCTGATCACGATGATCAATTCATGTAAGCAATAGAAGAACAAGCAAAAACGAAATAACAAGCAATTTGAATTGTAAATATATGACTGAGTACAAAAGGTGGGATTTTTCACAATGGATAAACCAAGCAAACGAAATCCCAAACCCTAAAGTGTCGCACACATGAGTATAAATGAGGGGTGACGACCAAGGGGGTGGACGCACGCCCAAGGAGGTACAAGGCCCATGGGCCTAAGTGGAGATGGTGCAACACCCGTTTGACTCGGTCTCAGAATCAGCGCCGAATTGTTTTGGTGATTTCAACACACACAAAAGGAATTTGGATGTAGGGCTAGATCCGATGAAAATATGACGAGATAAGCTTTTCATCAAGTACTTATGCACCTCAAACAGAGTCCGTATGCGAATTTTATGCATATTTGAAGTCAATACTGTCTCCCGAAGGCCGAATTGAATTGTACATGCTTCCCTTCATGGTGCACCCCTCTTTGCGCTTGATCAGCTCCTAAGTTCGCGATTAAAAGAACATCACATGCATTAGGTAGCACCATATTTTTATTAGAAACAATGCACTCTTAGAAACGAAGTTACTTGATAGTTCAATTTACGTGCGCGAGCTCTTGTGATTGGACCTTGCAAGTGCATAGGTTCAGATCTATTATGAGGAGTGTTGGTTGTATGCATGGAAGTGATGTCCTCGTTAGTTAGCAAGGAAATACGTATGTTGTGTTTTTTTTCCTATGTAGATTTAAACCATAGGCTATCCTTCAACCTAAAGTTGAATTTAAAAAAACATATATTCATAATTGGAACGTACAAGATCTTTACATTACGGGCTTGTTGGTAAGGCCGCAGCTCCTAAATTTTCAATCGGAGTAGCCGAAACCCATCCAAACACCCTACCTCCTTGTTTGTTAGAATTAGGATCCCAGTCGGAGCAGAGCAACCTCTAGTTCATTTCTGCGGAGCAACATCGGGGTCGATCCCCGCGCGGAGCAGTTAACCCGTTACCAAAATGTCCTTTAACTTGGGGTGAAATTACCCACTTTCTGCCACACAACAAAACCCCCCCACTTAGCTCCTCCAGTCTGGTTCCATCCACCGGCGATCTCCACGGCCGACCGCCGGCTACCTCGTCCGCGGCTGTGAAGGTTAGAGCCCACCAGTTGCCATCCCTAGTTGTGATTTTCTTGCTTGAGCCGATCCCCTCTTCTCTCCACTGTGAAATGATTCTCTTTTTCTTCGACGCTTAGATGTGAAATATTTTTGCTACCCACATGTTGATCAATGTATGAATTGATGAACTCGTAAGAATGTAAGTTATCTGAATGAATGTGTGTGCTTCTGTATCAATTGTGAGACGAATTATTGTATTAATTATGAGATGAACTCGTAACTTTGTTCTTGTAATCGAGGGATGAATAAGCCAACTCGGCAATAACCAAGCACATGGTAGTGTGCAATATCAAGCATTGGCCATTTTGGGATGAATGTTGTACTTTTTGTAGTCTTGTGATCTGCGAGTACTAGTGTCGATTTGCGAGTGTTTATATCTGAAAGGATAATGCTTTTGCCATGAACTGATGTATCTAAATAGTGTATCACATTCAAATTGAATCAATTCTGGGAAATTTGTAAAGAAATTTTCAAAATTTGCATACAAATAGAAAGGAGTGCAATAAAAATAGACTTAGGTGTTAAAAACAGGGTAGTATGTTTTTTATACCTCAAATCCCCACTTCGAATTTTGGAGGCCAACCTCTTACCAAACACTTTTGTCAACCAACTCTAGATTCTTAGAGGAATGGACTATCTGAGAATTAGGAGTTGACTTGAGAAGAAGGTTTAGGGAGGCATTTGCTGTGGTTATCCTTAGCGTCAAACCTTCCGTGAGAGAGGTGTTTGTTGTTTGGTTGAGAGATTTTGGTTAATGTTTAGCTGGTTCCCTTGTGTAAATTCTTTTCTCCTCTTCCTATACATTAGTTCTGGTTTTAATCTATTTATAGCAGGGGTGCCCCTCCTATTTTTAGTAAAAAAAAGAGTTGAAAGCTGAAAAATAAGGAGTGAAACCTACCAAATGGACCCTAACTGTATAGTTTCATTGTGCCAAATGCACTACATTCTAAGCATGGTAATAGCTAGAAAGCAGTTAGTCGCCTCCCTGGATTTTTTGGTGGTACAAAGTAACCAAGTTAGAAGTTAGACACCCAAGAGCTGATCAAAATTAAGCTCTCCGTGAAAATGGAGTTTGAGTTCTTTTTTTTTTAAAAATGTGAAGTTTAAGTTTCTCACATAAACATTTGCAATAAGTTTTGCGTCCTAGGAAATTACCTAAAAGCTAGGTACTTTCACGAATTCTGGACTAAATTAGCCTCATTGCGCAATAAAAATTCCAAAAATAGCCTCATAAGTTCAAAAATTCCAAAAGTAGCCTCCCTCTAGCAGGAGCTGCCGTCCGGGACAGCGGCACCTTAATCTTGCCACAGTGGGGCAGGCGCGTGCGCTGCCACGCGGCCACAGTGCGCTGCTGCGACCGGGACTGGCGACCACGCTGGCGCAGCGCGCTGCGCGCCGGCTCGCCCGGGCTTCTATGCGCGGGCGCCATCGCTGCCACGCTGGCCTGCCACTGCGTGCCGCAGCGCGTGCGCTGCCGGCGGCGCTTGCGCGGCAGCGCCAGCGCCAGCCTAGCGCCAGAGGCTAGGCCCGGACGCTTGCGCGCCTATAAAGGGAGGAGCGGTGAGGGAGCCTCCTCAGCGGCTCGTCGCGACACGGTTGGAGTGGAAAAAATTTTGTGAAAAAAAATCTACGAGTCGAGAAAAATCACGAGCACGTAGAAAATAAGCTTTGAAGCTGCTGCGAGCACCTAGAAAAGGTAAATGTCATTCGCATTCAATTAGTATTATCGGTAGTTTTAGCAATGTGATTAGGATGCAATTAGATGAATTATAGCAACAGAGTAGTTTTAGTTGTGTAGTTAGTTTATTTTGAAGACCTAGTAGTTAACAATGTCATTATGCCGTAATTAGTTGACTTAATGGACATGTTGCTAGTAGTGTTGTAAATTTCCTTTCGGTATTTTATAGTTTCATGAACTTGGTCATAAAATAGCAAAATTTTGAGGTCATTAAGCAAAATAGAAATAGACCCATGAGCGCTTTGTATATGTACTCTTGATCGGGCATATCGCGTTCGGTGCATGCACTACACATTACACCGCTAGAATGAGAAACTGGACGCACCTCTCGAAGAAGTTTTAAATCTGAAATTTAATGAAAAAGAATACCTTGTCGTGGACCACACATGTCTTTGGTGTAAGTTAGGTCTAACTCGGGTATGGAAGCGTAGAAATGCAAGATAAGAATTTACGAAGTGAATTATTTTTGCAATGTAATATCGAACTAGTTAAAAATTTGTAACTATGTAGTACCACAGAAATTTCGAAGTGTAACATAGAATAGGCTATGGATTATTTATACTAGAAATAATATTAGCTTGGACATTTCATTGATAGAAAAATCATACGAACTCCAATCGGGATTGAAAACATGTACGACAAAACGTTCGTGTATACGATGGGCATAACCAAATTTGTAGAAGCGTTCATTACGACAAAAAATCCATAAATAATTCGATGGTTTCATATGCACATGTGTTAGGTACTTTATGGCGGAAATTCAAGATCTGTTCGTGTTCCACGGGGGCGGTCTCGTCTGCTGACGGACCGTACGGTGCGGACCTGTCAAATTGTCACCGCACCGTGATCCGGGCGCCGGCTCTGAAGGACATGAGCCTCTCGGGCTAAGGCGGTGCGTGCGATCCGCGTTCGATCGCGCCATCGAAGGAAGAAGTCTGCGCGATCGAGCGTTGTATACCTCGGTGGTGGGTGGTGCGGCGAGACCGTTTGGCAACTTATGAAGGTCACATGTGGCGCTTCATGGGCCAACTACATGGGGTTGTTTGCAACCCCGCTGCGATATATATGCGCGGCCGATGGTCTCGTTCGATTCTTGGAGAGCACGGGACATCCGGCGCGGGTGGTTCCGGTGAAGGTGAAGGCTGCTGGTGAGGAGGAGCTTGCGTTGGTCTGCGATTACGGAGGAGGCGTGGGCGATGGAGACTGAGGGGCGTCGCGGTCAATTTTGAGCCCAACGAAGGCGGAGAGATGGTGGTCACTTCGTATTGATTGTCACGATACCGACCGACCGGTGGATGAGGTGGAAGCGAGGAGGACGTCGAAACAACTAGTTCGGAAGGCGGCGAAGGCGGAGAAGTCTGCTGCGGGGAGGTGCGATTGGTGGTTTTGTAACCGCGACATTGCTTACGTCCCCTCACGATTGGGCGATGTTGCGATGACATCATTTGGTTACGCCACGTCCGGGGTGCGGAGTGGGGTTCCATGAGGACACCACCGCTCGTAAACGGCGCTTTCGACAAGATCGCCGCACAACAAGCTATTGCAAGATACGCCGTTAACATCGGACGGACGTATCGGTGCAGAGGTCCAACCCGACACGTACATCGTCGGTGTGTTGATGAATCTGTCTTTGGCAAGGTCCGTGCGCGAGAGGTTCACGACCGCGCCATGGGCTTCGGATAACGGTCTTTGAAGGACCACACATGCGAGTTAGGCGAGCCGCTACACGAGCACCGCAACATGGCGTCCTCGTATGTTGCCGGCGATAAGCCACCTCGTCATTGCAGATGTGTCCATTTCGCCAAAGCTCTGGCGGCGGATGTTGCCAATATGGTGGGATTCCACGTCGGCTACAAGGCGGCATGGCGTGCGAAGCGAGGTTACGGAGCGAATGTTCGGCACATTCAAGAGGCTTACAACCTAGTACCAAGATTATCGCATCAAATCGCGGAATCTAATCCGGGACGTCGTAAACAAGCTTGAGCGGGTGCATCCGACGGAGGGCCCAATTGTTTTGTTCTTGAAAGGGTCTTCGGGCCTTCCGTCGAGCGATCGAAGGGTTCAAACATTGTCGTCCGTGCTCACGATGGATGGTACCTTCCTATGTGGGAAGTGCAGGGTACCATCCTCACTTGCCGTTGCGGCCGATCACGAATGACCGATTAGTCCCGTGGCGTTCGCAATTGTTGAGAGCGAGAACACGGAGAGTGGTGTGGTTCTGTGCAATGTGAAGCGGCGATGCGTGCAAGATCGGCGGATGTATGTGTCATCTCGGATCGCAATCTTGGCTTGTTATCTGCGTTGTGCATGATGCAAAATGGGACGCACCCGCCGTATCGGTGGAGCGATGTTAGAGCCGTTGGTGCATGAGGCATCTCGCGGCCAACTTCCACACAAGGTTTGAGCAAGGACCTCATGAAGATGTTCAAGAAGCTCGCATGCGAACCAAAGGAGGAAGTTCAAGCGTGTGGAGACGGCTCGATGAGGAGACCGGAAGCATGTAAGGGACTCGGCGCATGCCGAGGCGGCGGCGCTAGAGGGTCCGCGAGTTGGGGAGTTCACACGATGGGTTAACTCGCACGCACTGACACGGAGAAATGGTCCCTGCCGCCGCGACACGGGCGGTGCAAGGTGCGGGATCATGGCGACCAACATGTCGGAGGTGTACAACGGTGTCTTTGAAGGGTGTCCGATCTCTGCCGATCAACTGCGATCGTGGAGGAGAGCCGGAACCGTACCATCGGATACTTTGTCAACAGAGCCATGATGGCCAAGAAGCATTTGGAGGGCGGAAGCAATTCTCGAAGTAATGCATGCCTACATGGAGAATAAGATCGACAAGGCTCGATCGCACACCGCTCGTACCATGGATGGCGTCGGCGAAGTTCGAGATCGGGCTCGAGGAGAAATGCGTGATGGGCCATGTTAGAGGGGATCGTGGCAGTGTCGCACGATTGGTGAAGAAGCGTCGTGCACCGCAACAAGCCGCGGCCTGCACAAACCATGCTCCCATGTGTACGCGGCATGCGCGGCGTGGCGGCAAGCCTCGGGCGTTACATCTCCGAGTACTATGACATCCACCACAGATGCAACTTGGAGTCTTGAGTTCCATTCATACGGGCGGACACGCACTCTGAGGACCTTTGGTGGGGCAGTGAAGTGGGTGCCCGACGACGCACTAAAGCACCCGTAGTGGAAGGCAGCAGATCCGGCGCATCCGAGCGACATGGGCGACGACCCGGTAGCGAACAACGAGTTCGCCGACCCGTTGCGCGGTATGCAAAGATCGTTGGGCACTCCATCAGCCGCTGCCCAAACAGACCCGGCACAAGCAGTGCACCGTAGTGAGGAAGATGTAATTACTACGTCGTGATGTCGCTTGCTTATTTCAATGTCTTTGATGGACTCTGTTGCTGTTTATCCATGCCTTTATGTAGTACTTGTTAAGTTGTCCGGGTTTATCCATGATCATATTGTATTGTTGAATTTTTTTATCGTATGTCTTGCCTTATTTTCCTGTGTCACATAATATGTTTTACATGCGTGCACTGACATGTTGTTTCCCTGTTGGCAGGAGATGGCGCAAGCTCCAGCTGGACAGCGCGTCACGGCCGCTTCGACCTGGCGCGGGATGTGGGACACCGTTGCCGGGCGTGGTCTGCCGGCGTCGGCCCTCCGAGCCTGGTCCTGAGCGCCCCCAGAGAGAGATGGCCCCTTGACGAAGCGAGTGCGTCCCGAGCCGGGAGACGGGCTCCGCCCCTCGCCGGATGTTGGACCTCCCGCGCTGGGCTGCGGTTTGGCGCGCACTCATCTGCGCTTCGTGGACCGTTGGAGACGGAGACTCACACCTTCCACTTCCGATGGGGAGATGACCATTACTCGGAGGACGTGTCTCGCTACGTGTCTACCTCTTCGTGGTCTTCGGTAGTGCCCCCCAGAGGCGATGACGGAAGGTCCGTTTGGTCGCAATTTGGTGACCCGGTTCTTTGCGAGCGTGTCGGGTGTGCCACATTCTCGGCCGCGGCGGTACATGATCTGCCCGAGCATGCGACTCGGGAGGAAGTGAGGACACATTTAGTCGCGTACTGTTGTTCTTGTTCGGATGGATCCTGTTTCCTACCACGCAGGAGACTGCGTGTACCGAAACTACATCCATCCGCACAGCCGGCGGGCGCTGGCCGACGAGTTCCACAAGATGCGATTGGGGCTCTGCGGTGCTGCGCCACCTACAGGGTTGTGTGGCGCTTGTCGGCCGCAAAGACGGGCGAGGAGCGATCCTCGCGGTGTGCTACGCCCTCCTCGATTATGGTCGTGGGAGCACTTTCCGATGGCCGACCGTACTTCCGCGCCAGCGTGCACCCTTACCAGTGACCACCGAGCTTTACGGGGGCGGCTGCGGGGACGACCCGTCGGCGGGCCTCGATGGGAACACGTTGGACACGTGCTACCCTAGGGTGGGTTAGGGAGAGACCGAGGCGCGTATACCCGAGTTCCATAACCTTTCGAGACTCTCCACGAGGACGAGGTCATCCGGTGGCCATGGGCAAGACCGTTCCTTCACGACACGGCCCCGCGGATTATCGTCCCGTGCAATGCTGGGCGAGGCACTCTGGATGACGACTGTCACTTGGTCTTCGCACATGGTCGGCGGTACAACCCGCAGCTGGTCATGAGGCAATTCGCCTTTACCGGGAGGTTCCACCGCCACGGACGACCTCTCACGGCTCTCGCCTCGCCACTTTTCGGATGAAATGACAAAGACTGCAGAGTAAGGCGTGACAACTCATCGCCTCGCCACTTTTTTGGACCGAAATGATGGCCTCTGCGGTCATAGACGTGACAACTCATCGCCTCGCCCGACTTTTTCGGACCGAATGATAAAGACTCGCCTCGCCACCTTTTCGATGCGAAATGACGGCCTCTGCGAGTAAGGCGTGACAACTCAGCGCCTGCGCCTTTTTCGAGACGAAATAGCGGCCTCTGCGGTCATAGACGTGACAACTCATTTGCCTCGCGACTTTTCGACCGAAATGACGGACTCTGCGAGCAAGACGTGACAACTCATCGCAACAACCAGACAACACTCGCCTCCGAGCTTTTCCTACCAAAAATAAAGCACTTAAAAAGGGGCCATGACTACTCTGCAGAAAGATTAGACAACACTCGCCAACCACGTCATGCCAACCCTCGGCTTATAAAAGGTGGTGCAAGTCATCTACGAGAAAACCACACAACCAAACCAAACACTACACGAGCTTGCTTCACCACGGGATGGACAACCTCAAGAAGCAATGGGGCGAGATCCGTGATCTAGCAAGGGCTTCAGCGGCACGGGCGAACAAGCTAAGGTCGCTGAGGCCCGGTCCGCAAGAGCAGCTTGCGGGATGGCGACTCTCCGCAATGAAACCCCGCGTACCAGCAACCCCTGTCAGAACGTTCCAAACGAGCCTTCGCCGCAACACCCGCCAGAGGGGGAGACGCCGCCCATCTGTTGGTGCAGGGACACATGCAAGTTCTTCAAATCCAAGCACCAGCTCAGCCTCGGCATGCGTTACTGGGGATGTCCTAACTACTCCTCTGACTATCCCGACCGCCGTTGGGATACGAGCAACTATCGGCAGCCGGTAAGGAGTACTAACAGTAATATATCGTACCAATTCTCTTTTCAGAGTATGCACTAACAATCTCTCCCGTCTACCCGCAGTCCCCGGAGCCGCTATGTGGCTTCCGCAAGTGGATCGACCTAGAGATCCACCCACACGACCAGTGGCAGCTCGACTTCGAGGAGTGGAATGCAGAAAGGGGACGCGAGATCCGGGAGGAGGATCGTCGGACTGAAGAGCACAACGAGCGTATCCGTCGGGAGACTCGGGCCCATCTCGAGGCGTGCAGGCGCAGGGAGCGCGAGGCACGCGAGAGGGAGCGCGAGAAAAAGCGGGAAATGGCGGCCGAGGCCAGAGCGGCAGGCGAGGACTACAATGCCGAGCTCGCAAGAAAGGGCAAATGGCCCCGGTCCACGCAGTAGGTCGGGCTAGTCCGTAGTAGACCCCCTCCTATTCGCCATGTTTTAGCTATCCCCTAAAGGCATGCGTACTTACATGGTCCGGAAGCTCGTGTCGCGAGTTACCGTAGTAGTAGCGTCCATGGTAAAGTAATTAGCCGAACCATCATGCCATGTGACCACATGTAACGTGCTTCTGTCCGCACGGGGGCTGCAATGTAGTTCTGGTTCTGTGCCTCCGCTGAGCCATCAAAGTATAGCCATTCACATCGGTCTCGATTCTGCTATGTTTTAGGGTTTCTCCGTGATCGCAACGTTCTAAGCCCTTTCAGTTAAATTATTTTTCGTACTCTGTTTTTCCGTACTCTACTTTCACAGAAGAAATGTGATGGAGAACCATACTTCCCACATTTCAAGCCACATGAATTCATGAAACCCTAATTTCCGAAACGTCTCGTCCTAATTTTTGAGACCTAAACCCTGAATTTGTCGAGACAATTTCAGAGCATATAAAATTTTGTAAAATTTACACAATCAAGTCCACTGTGTAGGGAGTATGAAAAAAAAAAATCAGAATGTTTGGACCTCATTTGCTGTATTATAAAATTCCTACAAACATTAAACTTTAAAGAATTTTGCAGAAAAAAAAGAATACATAAAATTTCAAAAAAATTACACAAGCATAAATACTATGCCAGGAGGCTCCACAAAAAATTTCATAATTGTTTGAGCTTATTTTGTATATTTTAAAAATCGTCTAACATATATTATTAATAACTTTTTAAAAAAATTTCAAAAAAAAAAAATCTTTGCGTGGGCAAGACCTTGGTGTTGCTTACGTCGCATGTCTTGGGGCGGCACCAAGCAAGCAACACTAAGGTCTTTGCCCACTGCAGCAGACTTTGTCTTGCCTACAGAAGACACTGCTTGCTGCCTTAGTCTAACAAACAACAAGACTCTTGTTGTCAGCTGTCGACAACGGGCAAAGACTGCTAGAGGGAGGCTACTTTTAGAATTTTTGAACTTATGAGGCTATTTTTGGAATTTCTATTGCGCAATGAGGCTAATTTAGTCCAGAATTCTACTTTCACATCATGCTTTCACCGCCCCCACCCAACAGTCATGGATGCAAGATGCATGGATGATTAGGGCTATATATATATATATATTTTTAAAAAGGTATAGGTCTCATGCATATTTGTATATTGGTTTAATTGACCATGAATTTAAGAAATGTCCAACTACAAATTATTCAGTTATAAACTTGTAATCGAACCTATGGGTATAAATCTCGGCATTGCTACTTCCATCTGACGCTGCCTCCACCCCAATGACGCCCTGCAGCAACACCTCGTTTCACTACCCACCGCCCCTAAACTCATCCTTGGCTTAGCTTTCTCGCACGGTGGCTGGGGGCGCATTGCTTACATTAGTGATTCTGAGCATAAATTTGCTTCTACTAAGTAACAGTTCTTAGGGCCTATTTAGATGGGGAATTTAGACAGGGAGGACTTGATTCAAGTTCTTGGGATTTAACTTAAATTTAAAATAACTCTCTGAAATTTCTAAATAATGTCCCTTACTCAACCCCCCCAAGGAAACTATTATTTGGCCAAAAGAAAAGGAAAAACAATTCGACTCCAACGCCGCAATCTCTCCCGACCCGACCTCCGCACTACCCCTAAACCCATCCTGTGCCCGCCGTCGCCGCTTCCTTCCTCCCCTTCTCCCCTCCAAACCCCGTGCACCTCCCCGGCCATGGCCACCGCCAGCGACGGCAGCGGAAGTGGCGGCGAGCAGCGGCGCCTCCTCTCCATCCCCAAGGAGGGCGAGCGCATCATCGCGCCGACGCGCCGCCCCGACGGCACGCTCCGCAAGGCCATCCGCATCCGCGCCGGCTACGTCCCCCAGGAGGAGGTCGCCATATACCAGTCCAAGGGCGCCCTCGTGAGTCCTCGCCCCCATCCCTCCCATACTTTCCTCGCATCAAAACTGCGTCGTTGTTCGATTCGTTGTTCTTACTGGGGGGCTTAAGGTTTCTGCTTGTTTCGTGCTCGGTGCAGATGAGGAAGTCAGGGCCCGACGTACCGCCGGGGTACGACCTGGCGCTCGATGCCAAGCCCAAGACGAAGGCGGCCAAGCGGAACGAGCGGCGCAAGGAGAAAAGGCAGCAGGTAGGCCTTCCTCTCTGGTGATTTTGTCGCCATTGATGTTAGGGAAATATTCAGATTTGCTTGAATTGGCTTGGTTATAGCCTTATAGGTAGGTTTCTTGTCAACGCTTTGTGTTCTGGAGAGAACCAAATAATGGGACGGGGCACGCGATAGAGGGAAGCATTGACCTTTCCTCGTGCACTGATTCATTAGTTTGTGTGTGCTAAAGATTACCCTTGAACAATTCTATCATCGTTAAGATAGTTAGCTGCCGACATCGAGTTAGAGCTCGATTGTGACGAATCGTTAAGATGAATCATGGCAATTTGTGTTGTGTGCATTAGTTAGTTCATTAATTTGTATCTGCAAAAGATTACCCTTGAACAATTTTGTCGTCGTTAAGAAACTTAGTTGCCAGAATCGAGTTAGAGATGGTTTGCGACAAACGGATGAGCAGCAATATCTTCGGCCAAAGATCTATGGCAGATGAACTGTGATACATTTTCTCGGATGGTGTTGTCTAACCGCAAGACTTTAATTTCTTGTGTTGATACCTGATAGTCTGGGTTGTTGTGGCAATTGGCAATCATCTGCATTCAGTCCTTTGCAAATCTTGCAAGTTTTCAACGGGCCTAGCAAACCTTCAGAAAAACGCGGTCTACACAATTAGATGTGGTGAGCTTGATCTCCAAGAAATTCTTCAGTCTTTCCCGGGAGAGTGCAAGAAATTCCCCTACAAATACCTAGGCTTGCCGCTTCACATGCGCTAGCTAAGGAAAACCCACGCCATGCCTGTCATTGACAAGCTGACATCAAGGCTTCCAAGCTGGAAAGGAAAGCTCCTTTCCAAAGCGGGTAGGTTAACACTCGTCAACTCAGTGCTATCTTCGCTTCCAACCTACCATCTCACCATCTTCCCATTGGCAAAGTGGGCAAGGAAGAAACTAGACAAAATTAGACGATCGTTCCTCTGAAAGGGCTCCGATCATGCAAATGGAGGGCATTCCTTAGTCAAATGGGAGACAGTTTGTCGTCCAAAGAAGTTTGGTGGCCTAGGAATTACCGACCTTGATAAATTTGGCCGGGCCCTAAGACTAAGATGGTTGTGGCATGAATGGAAGAATAACTCTAAACCCTGGGCCGGAACAGAGGTGCCTTGCGATGAAACTAATAAACAACTGTTCCGGGTGGCTACAGTTCTGCTGCTTGGAAATGGTCATAAGGTGAATTTCTAACATGATCACTGGCTCTCAAACACGACA
Organism: Hsuehochloa calcarea; assembly: GCA_036346395.1. Lineage (NCBI taxonomy): Eukaryota > Viridiplantae > Streptophyta > Magnoliopsida > Poales > Poaceae > Hsuehochloa > Hsuehochloa calcarea. The sequence goes on from CM070597.1 coordinate 40,442,185, forward strand.
CCAAAATACATAGCACCCAACCTTTTCAAAATTGCCACGAGAAAGAACAGATCGGTCTTTAAGGAATTATATCAAAACAACTGGATTCGCTCGGTGAGATCTCTCAACACTTCTCAACAACTTCAGGAATTCATAGCCCTTTGGACCAAAATTCAGCAAGTCAACCTCAATCCAAGCATCCAAGACGACATTGTCTGGACATGGATGGTGAACGGCGAATACTCCTCTAAATCAGCCTACTTAATGCAATTCCAAGGCAGCATTCAGTGCCCCTCTAGAAAGCTGATCTGGAAAGGCAAGACATAAAACAAATGTAAGTTCTTCGCTTGGACCTTAAGCCACGACAAAATCTTAATGACGTGACAACCTGGCAAAAAGAGGATGGTCACATCAACCTATCTGTAGCCTATGCAACCAAGCCCCTGAAATGTCGTCGCACTTATGCCTGTTGTGCCCCTATGCCATTGAGACTTGGACTAGGGTGCTCAGCCTCTCAAACTGCAACATTCTGAGCCGTGTACCTCCTCAGAATTTCAGCAGCCTAATGGCATGGTGACATCAAGCTAGCCAAGTAGCCAACAGACGCTCAAAGGAGATATAAAAAATTTCAATGGTATAGCCATCTATATAGTCTGGAACATTTGGAAGGAAAGAAATCGGAGGATATTTCAAAATGTGGATTTGAGCTCGCTTACAGGATCAGAGAGGACATCCATCTGCGGGAGCAAGCTTTTCTTGTTTAGCCCCCCACCCCCCACCCCCACGCCCCTCTAGCCAAATCTTCGCGGTTGGCTGTCGTGAGCTTTTCGGTTGTCCTTTTCCTTTTCCTTTCTTTCCTCTTGAACTCTGATCCTGTTTCTTCTTTCCACCTTTAATGGATTTGATAGAGCTCCCGCCTTCTGCTAAAAAAAAGTCCTTCACAAATACATGATTAAGTAGGGTCGTTGTTAGTCCACTGACCAATCCGAGCCTGGACAATATTATACAATGTCCCAAGTTAATGCAATTTTTTGTGCATTTCCTGAACAATATATAAGTCAATTGTATAGTGTGTTTGGGTACTTATGCATTTATCGTGTTTACAGACACTCCATCCAGCTGCAGTAAACTTGTTATGTCACAAGAGTTTTAGCAACCTTACCGATTTTTTGTGTAGAATTTGGAATTCCATAGGCTATAAAAATTAGCAGAACACAGTCGGAAGGGCATTATTTACCTTTCTTTAGTTGTCTCAGATAGTCAGATTCCTTTGTAGAAATCTCACTGTCTGCCCTCTTGTCATTTTATCTGAACCAAAAATGGGTCATACTTGTCATCTCAATCATGCTGTGGCACCTATGCCTAATCTCGAATGAATTGGTGATTCATGATGGCGACAGCTTGCATCATTGTATACCTGTTCACCTTGTTGCAGTGCTCAAGGTCATGTTTCTTCAGGGCTTCAGGCACTATGAGTCCTGGGAGCAGCTCTAGTAATCTGCTCCAGTCTCATTATTGACTTTTGTTACTGCAGTACAGGCACCACAACAATTTTTTATTACACTAGTCCTATTTCTTACTATCAATGATAGTTCTCGTCTTGGTTAGTACTGATTTGGGATTAAAAAAATAGGGATCTGAATATTTGATCAAGGAAAGTATGAATTATGTAGCTTCCCAAATGCCTTTCCTTACAAAGAAGGGTGCTGTGAGAAATTAAACTGACCCAAACAAGGCAAAACAGTGGCTCATACCATGGACCCATTTAATAACCCCACACGACTGAAATGGCAAATGGGTCAATAAATAACCACCAAAACATTACTTGATTGTGAAACATGTAAAAGATGACACAATACAATTGCCATGATAAAGCTAGTTTTTGGTGCTCAACTCTTAAATGTGTCAGTATGAAACGGTTGCATGATTATTTAATGAGTCAACACAATAACTTGAGCTATTAATGTTATGGCTGATATAACTGCGAAAATTCAAAAACCATAACAGAACATGTTTAACTATCCATAAATCCTCTGGTCGATAATTCGGTTAACACAACACTGTTTGTTAGTTGTTTTGTACCATGGTAATGATTAGATCTCTTATACATTGAACAATTATCTGGTTTATTAGAATGGATGTATGATGTAATGCTGTTCATTATCTTATTTATTAGCAGGCTAGTTCGGCAAATGATAAAGGGAAGAGCTTGGATACAGAGGAGGCTGATGCTGGAGAAACCGACAAGGTTCTTTCTTCCAAAACTGATAAGCAGAGGGATACAGTGGACAGTGTAACAAAGCAGATAAGTGGCATTGCTATTTCTGAATCTCCAGTTATAGCAACCCCCTCCACAAATGCTGCGGACAACTCACAATCGGAGTCATCTGCTACAGACATAGATAAGAAAATTCGAGCACTGAAGAAGAAGGTTCTCTCTCGCTCTCTCTCTCGAGTTGGCCCTGTTTCCAGTCCAGTTCCCAAAGAGATGTTTATACCACTTTCTGATTGCTCTTGGGCCTGGGCCTGGTAGATTTTCTCCTACCTTCTGATTTGTTTGTGCCAACTGCCAAGAATCTAATGCTAATATCAATTATTGATTGTGCTTTATTTTATGTTGTTCTAGTATATTTCAGGTATTCTATCCATGCTTTAAACTTCTTGGAGTAGCCATAGTAGATATCGAGAGTGTTATTTTGATTTGCCATCATTAGGCTGAATTTAATCAATAGGCTAAATTTAATTGAAACTACATGTTCGCAATTTTTTGATTTTCTGAAGTGCTGTTTTCACTTGATTGGGGCCCTTTATATCGTCTAATTTATTGAATTTGTATATTCCAGTGTAATCTTTTTTAGAACTTACGCTGTTCTACTTTTGAGAAAACATGGTTGGTTGGTATTCATTAGTATTTTTTGAATTTGCAACTTATTACATTCAAACAGGATGATGTTTAATTTGGATGAATTTGTATTAATTTCTTACAGATACGCTTAGCAGAAGCACAAGTGCAAGGAGATCCAGAAAGATTGAAACCTGAGCAACAGGAAAAGATGAAAAAGATTGAAGGGTGGCGCGAGGAGCTGAAGCTTTTGGAGAATAAGGGCGCTCCTTCTTCTTAGACGAAGTCGGCCTCGGCTCTGATGTAGAGTAGAAGCCATCACTTCCGGACGCCCACTGTGGCGTTTTGCTGATCCAAAGTCCAATCAACCATGTTAGGCGTCTCGAATACCTATGGGTTGCTGGAAAAGCATTCCAGTAGATGTCGGTTTGCACAGAATGGAAGATTTTTTGCCACATTTGTTGTCTCATGTACGCCCATCAGTTCCAAGATTTGCATTGCAAGACCCCATTTGTGACCGATCGATGGTTCATTGGTGTGACAGTATAGCTGTTGCTTTCGTGTATTATGCCAACTTTTGGGGATTCCTTTGGGCACTGGACTAGAATTTTACCTTTCATCTCTACGCCCAGAATATACTCTCTCTGCCGTCCACCCTGATTCCCGGATCCAATAATCTTGCAGTCCTCTTCATTGCATCGACAAAGCTGCCAGACGAGTCCATCCTCCTGTTATATCTTTCAGCTTTGTACTGCCTTGTCACAATTTATAGTGAAACGACCCTTCTCCCTAGGACTGACACATTTTAGTACCATAGGTTATCTCTCACTTTTTTTTTTACTTTTCCTTTTCATTCTGTCATTTTGTGAGTTATTGGTTCAGTCTTTGGATAATCAAAGCACAGAGTTTTACGACAAAATGTTTAGAGTCGTGAAACCATGCGTCACCGTTTTTCAGGGCTGAATTGTAAACGCTTCCTGCTCGACTGTATATTAACCAGCGTAGGCACACACAAACAGGCACCAAAGTCAACAAATAACGCGTGAGATAGGATTCCTTTGACGAAAGCAATATGGCCAGACATGCCAAATGGAGGGCAGCATCCAACGGGAGAATTTCCCTAGGAATTCTCGTACCTTGCAAAGAAGCCTTGCCGTACGTACATTCCTGCTTTCGCATAGAAGCTAACAAGACATGCAATTCCAAGCTAGTAACTACCGTCGTCGGAAGTTCCCATTTTTTCCCTCTCTTTTGCGGTTGGATCAACCAGTAAATCTCATAGCATATCATGACATCAAGACAAATCACTACATGAACATGCATACATATTTACACCGTCCCTTTCTAGTACTTTACACTCATGCGCTCCGACGCACATTTACTCTACTCTCCCGGCCAGAAGAATATTAGCCGGCGCCTCAATCACGAGGACACCTCTCATCATAAACATGATAAAGAATCAAATAATGACACACAAGAGGTTGACGAGGATGCTGTTGACAATACTGTTTCCTGGTAAAAAAGAATCGTCCTTTTCAGCCAGCCCCATATGATTAGCGAGAACTAATATCTGCAGACAGAATAAGCACACAAGTCAAAAGTCAGATCAACCACGCGCTTAGAGAAGAAACAAATGGCGACCTAGTGCACCACAGCTTAGTAGCTGACTGCAAGAACCGTGCAACGTGCCCGATATTGCATGAGGGTTGTTTTCCAGTGCTGTACATGATCTATGAAAAATTGCTGGGAGCAACATGGTTTTCAATCTCATGAAGCAAAACCATCATGTATTTTTTAGATCAAGCGAAACCATCATCTAGGAACCATAACTATCCACTATTTTTGCATGAGTGGAAAAAGAATCGATAGAAGATTAACTTACATTTCGGGCAATAAATGATATGATTGTCCTCAATTCTATCCACTCATGCCACGTGTAGATGAATTTGAGCGCGAAGATGTCCTCATAGACCGTATTGACCGCATTGACCTATTCACGAACGGATGCTCCAACAGTTTGGATGCAGAAGGTCTATCTTCTGGATTGGGTTTTACACACTGGCTTATAAAATCACGAGCATCCCTTGAAAGAACATTTGGAATTGTTGGTGGATCCCCCTTACCAATCCTGTATAGAGCTTGTGTCTGCAGAATAAATTGCAATAATGGGTGTGAATATCTGATGAAAATCGAGAAAATTAAATATACTGGCCACCTTTATCAAATTTCAACCCAATTAAAATTTGCAGAAGTTAGTACTAGATTCCTGGTGAAGAATTACTCACCCATTCCAGATCAGGATAGGGAAGCTGACGTGTTAACATCTCTAGGACTGTGCAACCCAGACTCCAGATATCAGCTGCAGGTCCATATGTCTTCTTGGGATTGACAACCTGAAAGTTCAGTGTGTCCATTTAGAATGATCTTACAGGGTATGGGCACACCGTACATGCTGTTATGCTTATGCCAAATATCTTGTCAAGCCAATAACAAAGAATGGCCATGGCAAATAATGTTTACACAGAACCGGTCCAAGTCAAAATCATAACATAGTTACACTAAAATATTAAATCAAGCCATTATCTACCAAACATCAACATAATTAGATTGTGAACTGCATGTTCGACAGTTATGAGTTGTGACAATAATACTCAAAGTTCCAGGCTAAGTGAGCCAACTGAACTGAAGTAGTGCACCACTCCAAGCAAAATTTCAGTACCTTAATACACAACTCCAAGTCTCCAACACTATCTAACACCAACAGCACCCTTCACCTCTGGATAATACTTTTACTTGCTAGTTGATTATTCTAACGAATTACTAAAGGAAAAAAGTAAGGTAAACAAACAAATATGGGCATATTCTACTTTGATCTTATAGAGTATGGTGGTATACCTCAGGTGCCATCCAATATACAGTTCCTTTGCATGATTTAAGCATGTTGAATTTGGTAATCTGAAAGAGAATTGATAAGCAATATTATATCACAGAGGTAGCGTACGGAATAGCAGAAGTATTCAAAGATCAAACACAAAATTATCCAGATTCTGCAAGGCAGTAATCAAACCTCCTTAGCGAGTCCAAAGTCTGCAAGTTTCACAGATCCATTGGCATGCACCAGTATATTGGCGCATTTGATATCTCTGCAAGATGAGATTTTGAAGTGTATTCAGAACATACGTACATAAAGTACATTGAGCACATATATGATTTCCTAAGACTTTTCAAGTCAATGTGAAAAACCCAGTGAGCGGGCATTGCAAAATACATAATTGTCACCCCTTTCCCCTTGCTATTTTAGAAGGCAAAACCATTGTTATTAAGTCGCACGACTAGTCGCGACTAATCGTCGACTAGTCGGAAAGTCGGCACACTGGCACCGGCTAGTGCAGGCGACTCGACTAGCAGCTCTAGTCGTACGACTTGCCGACTAGTCGGCCTGCGCGAGTCGGGCGCCTAGTTGGCCCAGCGTCAGCCTCAACCAGCGAAGGAGATAGTCAACAAAAACTAAACGAGAGAGGGGAAGGGGACACCAGATCCAATAGAAACTCGGTTCCCCTACTCCCCCACGACGCCGCCAAGAGAGGGAACCCTAGATCATCACCACCCCCGTCCACGACGCCGACGCCGCCACCTCCTCCTCAGTCCTCCCCTGCCTCCCTTGTCCCCTATCCACGCCGCCGCTGCCACCTGCTCGGCCCTCCCGACTCCCGAGTCGTCGTCGACCCACGTCCACAACACCGTCGCGGCGCCGCCACCTCCTCGGCCCTCCCTAGTCGCCGTCAACCCGAGCCGTGGTGAGCACTCCCTCCTCCTCCCCCTTCTCCTCTCCTCTGCCTCTTCTTGCGCCCTCTGCTTGCGCGGCTTGCGCGCTTGCGCTGCTGGTCTGCTACTCTGCTGTAATGCTCTTGCTTGCTCTGTAGCCTCTGTTTTAGTAGTAGTACTAGTAATAGCAGTAGTAGTAGTAGTAGCGGTATTGCATACCAGCAGTAGTAGTAGGCAGTAGCAGGATTACAACTTAGTGCATTATATGCCCTGTATATATATGTCCTAGTCTGGTGACTAGTCGTGGCTAGTTGGTCAAGTCGACAAGTTGGTCCCCTTGCGACTCGACTCGACTTTACAACTTAATAACCTTGGGCAAGACATCAAAATCTAGCAATCTCATTTATGTTATACCGATGCAGACTGAAAAAAATGACATTATTCATATATGAATTAAACTAATCTTATTACCTATGAACAATGTTTCTCTCATGGAGGTAATTCAACCCATTAAGAATTTGTCTTGTATATGCTGAAACATGAGTATCTCGCAGGCGGTACTTCTGATACAAAGATGCAAGAGATCCTTGGGTCACTAATTCGAGGAAGATGTAAAGTTTTGAGTCCTCCTGCAACATAGTCACATAGTTGGATGATCATCAGCATCAAAAGAAATCAGTACAAGAAAATCTATGAATTTATATACAGCACAATAGCACATAGTATTTCAACAAAGTGATGCACAATCACAAGATGAGCAACTTACTTTGTCAGTTCCATAATATTGTACTATATTCTCATGTTCAAACTGACTCAGGAGTGCAATTTCCTGAAAAGTTAAAAGAAGTTACATGAGGTAAAATTTCTCAAAACACCATTAAATATAGGAAACTACCAGTAACAGATTATGGCTCTGATCTTATCAATAAAACAAACATCTTGCGACACCAACCTGCTCAAGCTGAGAAATACACTGCTGTGCGTTGTTCCCTTGATCATGTAAGCACACTTCTTTGACAGCAAAGAAAACACCCTCACTGTGAAACATAATACCATAAGATGCCGAAGTAGAATAGCATGTAAGAGACTAGTTGCAGGAAAACGGAGTAGGCTATAATAAAGGTAATCATTCCCAATGAACACGAGCACATAAAAAGAACAACACTTGCTGCAATGTTTCATCATGGACGACAAATTCATGTGTGGTGTTCTGGAAGCTGAAGTACCAAGTTATTATGACTTGTTACTAAGTATACCACATAATTCAGAAACCTTAACAAGTGCACACGCTTACCTCAGTGCCAGTCCAAATACAATAAATTGAGTAAGCAAAGAATTGTTTGGTCTTCACATAGAACGGGTGTAGTTATTGCAACATGTTGACAAAACAAATTGTCATATTTCCTTGTATACTAGAGGATTTGGTTCATGAAATTGGATAACATTCTGATTCTAGTTGAATTCTGATTGTCTGCAACTCAGGATTGTGTTGTTTAAGTTGTTGAAGATGAAATCATGTTGATATTCAATCACCATTAACTAGTAGTCTGCATGTCATCTAGTGCCTGTTACTTAATAGGTAAAATCGGAGCAAGTGAGTTTCCAATCAACCAGAGGATCAGTTCTGCAAAACTCAGGTTAGTCCAGGCTTCTAGACATACCCTATGCTGTCTATGGACAGACATAGCAAGTTGAATTGTTACTCTAAAGGACAAACTGAACAATCCGCATATAAGAAATCAGTAGATTTCCTCTTTTAGAGTACTTACTCGCTGATCCCCTCGTAGACCGTCCCAAACGAGCCACTCCCCAGGAGCATCCCTCGGTTCCACGACCGGATCTTCCTTCTAAACCTCCCGTTCGGCGAGATGTAGAACATGGACTCGGTAGTCGTGCTCGACGTCTCGTCATCGTTTGTCGTCGACAGCGAAGACGTGCCTGTGAATTCCTCGGACGTCTCCCCTAGCCTCAGCTCCTCCAACATGAACACTCCCGCCACATCCGCATCCTCCTCCACATCCTGGCCCCCAAAACCACCACCAGATTTGCCCGCGGGGGCGTGCCCTTTCTCCTCTGGCGCGAACGACCGCAGGATATCCCACGTGGAACCCACCAAGCAGACGGCCGGCAGGGCCATCGACGGCGGCGGCTTGAGCATCACCGGCGGCGGGCGGGCGCCCTTAATCCCTCCCTCGCAACCTGCTTTCTTCACATCCGGAAGCGCTGGCTCTTGCGGATACAACCGTGCCGGCTGCGCTGGAGCTTCAATTGCTAAATCCGTGGCCGTTTCGTTCGATGGAAGTTCGGAATCGGCGGCTGCGGGCAAGGCCGGCTCCTCGGTAGCCTCGCAGCGGAGCGGGGAGCCCCGCGCAAGGGGGTCGGCGTGCGGCTGCGCTGAGGGGGAGCTGGAGGCGGAGTTGGAAGAGCGGAAGGCCTTGTGCGCCTTCCAGTCGGCGACGGGTATGGCGAAGTCGTCGGGGCCGGAGAGGCCGAGGCTTCGGCAGAGGAGCTGGACGTCCCCGCCGCCGTCGCCGCTGCCGCCGATGCGGAAGCTGGTGAGGTCGAGGGAGCAGGCGGCGGAGCCACTGAGGGACGGCGCCCCCGAGGCTGGCGCGGAGGAGGCGGGGGGCGGGGACGGCGGGTAGCTGCGGAAGAGCGTGGCGTCGTACGCGATGTTCTTGGACGCGTTGCGGCGGTCGAGCCGGCCGCGGCGCCTGGACGAGCCGGACGGCGACGACGCGGGGTCCTGGGCGGGCGGGCCCATCGGCGGCCTCAGCTCATGGGATGGATGTTTTCGGAAAAGCGTGCGCGCGCGCGAGAGAGAGAGAGGCTTTGGCTTTGAGGGATGGAGGAGACGGCAAGTCGCGGATTTTTTTCTCTCTCTCTCTCTCTCTCTCTCTCTCTCGCTCGTTAGCCGCTCAGGCTTTCTGGGGTTTTTTGTGGGCGAGGTGGAGTGGAGGAGACGAGGGGAAGGAGATGGCGCTGTCGCATTGACTCGCATTTTTGCCTCTGGGGTGGCTCGGAGTCGACTCCCTAACAAGGCAACCACGGACAGCTCGGCCCCGCGCGCGCGCGCGCCTGCACCCGGGCCGTCGCGGGCTTCGTCGAAGCCGCAGTGCCTTTTGGGCTGGGCGTTTTAGGCTTTTAGCCGCTCTTGTTGGGGTTGGAAACTCGGAATGGTTGCGGTGCTGGCGTGTGGGCAAACGTCTTAGTCTATTTTGAGCCGAACAGTCGTCGGGTGGGCACGCGCCTGCCTGCGTGTTGCTAAATTGCCGAACGAGCAGACGGTGTTTTTACGTGCTTTGTTGATACGAACCTACCTCAGTGCATAGCTAGCTAATCACACATACTCCCCCTGGAAACACCGTCAGCCTATCAGGCACAACGGGAGCAACAAGCCCCAAGATATACGGTGTGTTTTTCCGTTTGAGAAAGTTGTGCTGTACCACGCTCACATGTATGTCGAGGCGGATCGGGATCCTAGCAACGCAGAGGTATACAGTATTTCTCCGCTTTAAGGCTCTGTTTAGTACAGCTTTAAATTCTTATTTTTCAGATTCTGCTCCTGATTATCTTAGAATCCACTTCTCTGAGAATCTGGAGCTGTCTGTTGAAACCATTTGGCTAGTAGGTTGGCTCCAAAAACCATATGAGGGAGGATTAGAGACAAATAGACTATGTCACCCGTGGGTGTAATACTTCAATTGTATTTGTGTAACTCAGTGGTATTTGCAGGTAAAAACCTTCAACTTTAAAGGATATTTTCGTTTCTGATGGTTGGATTCTCACGAGAATCTGCTGAGAGACTGCTTCTCGTTGCTAGTTCATTTTCGAGATAGCTCCTCGCGAGAAGCAGAATCTAGTGGTTTTGAGAATCAGGGTGTTTGGTACAGCTCCACGAGAATCGATTGAGAAACTGAGAGTGGAAACTGTACCAAACAGGGCTTAGGAATCCTCTCAACCGTAAGAGACAGACGTGGTTGATCGCCACAGCGAATATGAAGAGTGTTTCGCTGCAATGTTCTATCCACGCCATTTTGCTACAGAGTCTACAGTACACCACAATACCACTGTTTGTGCAGCTGAAACTCATTGTTTGCACGATGGTTCTCCGCAACATTGCAGAGGATTAGGATCCACCACCGCCTGCATTCAAAAGCGACGGATCGGATCGGATCGATCGAGAGTCCTTTGCTGATGATCCAATGGCGTGAGCTGCGTGCCGTACGGCCGCGGCAATCCTTGCAGTTACTATTGCATTAGTTTGTAGCATCTAGCATTCTAGCAAGTTGCACCTCCTGTGGCAAGGCTGTACAGGTATTTTTCACCTGATCGCCTACTGTGTTAATATGTAAAATAAAAATCGCCTCTTGGTGATGACACGTGCACAAATGTACAATGAGGCTTTGACCATGGCATTGGAAATTAGACAGCTCTTTTGACCTTTGGACCAAACTGAAGTTTACACGCATGTCAATCAACGACGGGGGAAGATGATTGTCTCCCGGCGGCAACTGGCAGAGGAATATTCTTGGTGTAAAAGGCGTAAAATTACAAGAATGCTATCGAAATCAAACAGCTGCCCGGTCAACCAACATAGTGCAGGCATGGAAGACAAAGAAAAGTGCATACACGCATAAAAAAAGAGAGGAGAGGACGCTGTCTCTGCTCCCCTGTTCGAGTGCTAGTTCGGCACGTGCGATCGCTCGCGTTGTTTATATATATATATATATATATATATATATATATATATATATATATATATATATATATGTTGTCAGCTATATTTTAGACTTAAAAAAGGTTAAAAAATATTGGATAACATAATTGCCGTGTGATCGGCAATAGGCAAAGTTACACGCTACGAAAATGAAGCAGGAAAATACCTTGGAAACGAACCAAAAGTACAAATCGCAAAGAAGAATGCTGGGAATGTGCAGTGGAAGGACATGACCCAACATGGGCGTATCCACCGTAGGTGCTTGTGGGTGCTCAAGCACCCCTCCTCCTACCATCGTACCCCTAGTATCCAGACAGGTGACTGAGGCACGAAGGACGGAGAGAAGAAGACCCGATCGAGGTTGAAGAAGAGCTACCGGAAGTTGAAGAAAGCCGCTTAAGGGCTAAGGCCCAGCGCCCCAGTTGGCCCAAATCATTGACAAATCCTGACCCAAATCAGAGCTAAAACATGAGGAAGAGAAACATGCATTACAGGCGAACAGGAGTAGGCGAGCAGCCGAACGCCGGAACAATCAACAATCAACAGAGCAAAGGAGAGACCGAGTCGAAGAGAGACTCACCGTCGACTCGGCAGCTGGCGCGGCGGAGGGGGAGACGGTAGGCCACTCGGCGGAGGGAGACCAGAGCCCAGAGGCGGTCGACAACTCGACGCGAAACGGAGGGGGAGGCGATCGGCCACTCGGTGGCCGGACGAGGCCGTGGAGGGCGGCGGCATCGCCGCATCGAGAGGAGCGAACACCAAACGCCATAGCCAAACGAGGTGAACTAATCCCCATTTTATTTTGGTTGTGTGACTTTACCTTGCACATGTAGCAAAGCAATGGACTGTCGGTGGCTTGTGTTGTGAGCACTGAGTTGTGACTTGGGCAAATCTTGTGCAGGCGTAGCTGTGTTTATTGACGCGTGAGGCTGAGGCCGTCGTGGCGACGTGAACCCGTCTGCCCGTGCCGTGACCGTGAGGGCGTGAGGCTGACTGCTGAGGCCGCCGTGAGCCCGTGTCGTGCCCGTGAGTGCCTGAGCGATGAGCCCGTGGCCGATGGCCATGAGACGTGAGGCACTGAGGCCTGAGGTGAGGGAGTCCATGACGCCGTGAACCTGAGGGTGACTCATTCATTCATTAGTGATGCAAATTAAACAACAATTTGAATGAATGAAGTAGTGAAATCAGTGAATCCTCAATTTATGATTGTTGTATTGATGCAAATTGTTGTTTAATTGACAGTAGACATTAACCGATTAGCCAATTTGTTTAATTAGTAATTAGCTGGTTGTTGTTTAATTATTCTTAGATTTACAAAAATGGAGAAGCAAACTTTGCACAAATATTTCTCAAATAATGCAACGAGCAGTAACCATCCAACCATAGAAAGGAGAACTGAAGCACAAAAAAAAGTTTGCCATGAATTTAATCCAGATGATATTATTATCGATCCAGCATGTCGCAAACCAATTGAAGAGTATCCTAATGAGATTAGAGATCAAGTTAGGAGAGCATATCTGTTGAAGGGTCCAACTCAACCAATTGATCATGATTTTCTCAAAAAAGGTTCAATTTCAAGATCCTTTCAAGAATCACGGTATAAGAAGTTCGATTGGTTGGAATATAGTGTGAAAAAGATGCCGCCTTTTGTTTCTATTGCCTTCTTTTTAGTGTGGAATATAGTGCGAAAGCATAAGGTTACTCTCCTTCACTATTATCATATTGATATTTTCAATATTGCTCTTGATGCCATTTATGGCAGAGATGGATCATCGTTTCAATGATGTTTCTTCAAAGTTATTGGTATGCATGTCTTGTTTTGATTCAAGAAGCTCCTTCTCTAAGTTTGATGTGCAAAAGTTAGTTCGCCTTACTGATATTTATACTGCAAATTTCACCATAACTGATTGTTTGTTGTCAAGAAATTAGTTTCAAACATTCATTCTCAATGTTAGAAGAGGTGTTGAATTTTATGAATTGCGTGATCTTGCAAATGTTGCTCAAAAGATGGTTGAAACCGGAAAAAATATAAGTTTTCGCATTGGTGTGTCGCCTCATCGAGCTCACATTGACCCTTCTAGTGGCAATGGCATCAGTTGAAAGAGTTTTCTCAGCAATGAAGATTATTAAAATAGGTTTGCGCAACAAGGTATCAGATGAATGGCTCAATGACTTGATGGTGTGCTACACTAAGTGAAAGATATTTAGAATGCTTGATAACAAAAGAATCATTCAACGCTTTCAAGGCATGAAAACTCGTGAAGTAAAATTGTGTCGTAATCAGATTTAGTAACTTAGTGGTATGTTTTCATTTTATTTTTAATATTTATGAATATTCATAATTTAATATTGTATCACTAAATTTGATATTTTTTATCTATAGATCGGTACTCACATATTTATGAATATTTAGGGGCACATTATCCATTAGCGATGTACTAAATTTATTGCATTGTACATTTTCAATTTGTTCTCTTCCTATTTATGTATGAATTTGATATTCCAATGGCAAAAGATCAGTACATGTAGTTTTAGTATGCTTATGTTGTGCTATAGCCTCAATAGTAGAAGTCCCCCTCTATTTTTATCCTGGATTCACCACTAAAACCCAAGAAATCGCCGAAAAAACTAGTAACAGAACACACACAGATGGAGCGACCACATCTCCAAGCCTCCAAGGAATCATCTCATGCAATGTGTTGCCAACAAGGATGCTGTTCTGCCGGCCGAACAAGCAGAGCTTCTTGCATCATCATTATCATTATCGTCGTCGTCGTTGTCGTGATGGTGGTGATGGTGGAGGAGGAGGAGGATGCTTTCCAAGAGAGAAGAACGTATACCCAGCTAGGTCGAAATCGCCGAAAAGGAGCAGGCCAGTAAGTGTTCCTGGAAAGGGACCCCAATTCTTGGTTCCAAAGGGCGCAGCTGTCAAGGCAAGACAAGGTTCCCCGCAAGTGTCCCTGCTGTAAGTGATTAGGTTCCAGCTCATCTGTTAGGGTTTGAGGGAGGTTGGAGACTCGGAGTCAAAGAGCATAGTTGTGCAATTTCTTGTATCCATGCATGCGCCATGTAATAATTAACCGAGAGGCAAAAGAGACGAGGAATTGTAGGGGAAGCAGTCCCACGTGCTTGGACTTCAGTCTACGGCTGGGCCCTCATAATTAAGGGCTTAGAGGCCACACAAGCCATTCTCTTTTAGATTTCTTTTAAGAATATCTGCAATTCATATTTTAAAACTTTGAGTATATATATATATTTATCATGCGAAAACGATAGTTGTAAACTAATCATTTAATTCATTTTTATGGCGTATATACTGGGAAAAGTAGTAGTTAAAAGCGTGTATCGGAGAGTTTAGACTATAAATTTTCAAAATGACAAGTAAAGAGAATGGAGATAGTGTTGCTTCACGGTTTTAGAATGCATGCATTTTGTAAGGATTCTATAGAATTTTTATTAGAAAATGGTGTAACTATACAAGAATCAAACTGTTCCAATCTGAGCCTCAATCTTTAGATCAGAATGAAATGCCCTTTTGCATATGGCAACCCAGTAGAGTAAGTTGTTCTTCGTCCTTTCCTCTCCACCGTTGTAATCAATTCCAACAAAAAAATCCCACAGAGGCTTTACGTCAAATTTTTGTTTTATTTTCAGAGCTAGATCTCGAAATAGCCATAGCCCATTAAACCTCTTCCCAAACATCTGAATTGACGTTGTTCTGCACATTTTTCCGCCGATTAACACACCCTTGTGATAACAATAAAAAGGCAGGTCTTGCTTAGAAGGTTGTTTAATATAAGCTATAACAAACGATACATGTGACGTATGGTTAGATGAAAGTCGCTTTCAACTTTCAAGATCACATGGGCACACTAGTTTTTTTAGAGCTGGGAGTAGTTGGGCCGGTCCGAGGCCCGATCGGTACGGTACGGTTTAAGCATATCACGGCACGACACGTGGTGGGCCAGGTGAAGGGTAACGCGACAAGACTACGATAGCACAAATAAAAATTTTCGCGCTATCAAGGACCATCGTAAGTAATAGATCACGAGATTACCGCTAGACGCGCCGACTCGTAGCGGAAGTAGAGTCGTTGTAGGCGAGTTGATGCGATCGTAGTAGTTGATGCGATCCTCCGAGTCGTTGTACTCACGACACGTCTCCTCCTTCGCCAGTGGTTGTACCAAAGGCGATGCGCGAGGTATCCACACGCTTCTCCAAGAGTGGTCGGTTGACTCGTGGCGAGACTTCTCCTCCGACTCCGGGATGAGGTGACGGCAATGGTGTTAATGGTTTGTCACAAGTTGCGGATCGTCCCTATAGCATGGCGGTGATGCCCAAATTCGCAACAACACCTCCGAGAGTATCAACACGTAGAGGGCGGGATCACCACTTGGTCCCGTTGAGTGCTAGCACCGATCCGACCGGAAGGTCGCGTGGTTGAGAAGGCGTGGTTATTAGGGTTTATATTGCATGAGTTCTTCCAAAGATTATCCTCATGGAGCCCAATAGGATCAAACTTCTAAAAGGTGTAAGCCTCCACTATAAATAGGAGAGGGTGGTGGCTGCCTCTTGACCCTTTATATATTAGAAAACCCTAATTTTGTTTAGGGAGAGCTAGGCGTGGAGGCTAGGTTTCTTGAAGGATTGATTGATTTTCGTGCTCTTGGATTGACCACTGATCCTTGATGGAGTGGGTGTAATCCAGCATCAATCAAGTTTTAATCGATGCAAGGTTTGCTTGAGATAAGTCTCTTTTCGTTCTTGCTTTCAATTTCGTGATTTTAGGGCTTTCTTTGATCCACGAGTTTTTGCTTGATATCGTCACGTGGATTAGTTTGCTGTGTTGTGTGGGAACTCATCTAGGATCATCGTGATCATCAATCACCCACGAGCAAGCGATTGGATCTAGTTTTCACTTTTGCTCGGTTTTAGACCTTTCTCCAATCAGACCATAAAGGATCTTTGTTTGTCCAAGAATTATCATAATTTTTGATTGGAATAGGTCATTAATATCATAGAGAAGGTGTATACTAAGTTTCGTGAAGTTTGGAGTTGAGAATCAAAAGTTAGATCTATTTGCAACTTCGTCATCGGGGTTGTTCTTACTGTTCTGGAGCTCAGCGGTCCGACCGCCCGAAAGCACCGGTCCGACCGATTTGGTCAGAGGTCCGACCGCCAGTATAACATCGGCCAGACCGTCAGTGCATTAAATTGTTTCAACTTTTGGTGATTTTGTCATATTGCTTAGGGGGTTAAATTGGATTTAATACTAGTCTTCCGTTGTACTGGTATATTGATCTTCATAGCTATTGGAGTGAAATTGTGTTGAATTCATAATTTGTGAAAAAGTGAGCGTGCTCCTATTCACCCCCTTCTAGTCGTCTTTTTCGGTCCAACAAGTGGTATCAGAGCCATGTTAGTTCAATTTTAATCTTAACCGGTCACTGAACTTAGGCGATGGATAAGTTCTCCACTAAACCGCATATATTCGATAGGCACGACTATGCCTATTGGAAGAATCGTATGCGAGTATTTCTTGAGAGCGAGGGACAAGCTATATGGGACGTTGTTCGATCCCCGCTCATTATTCCCGAGGTTGCAACGCCTACTACTGCAGCTTCTTTGGTGACAACAACAAGGCCAAGAACCTTTATATGGTGCGCTTGGTAGACAAGAATATGATCGGAATTGCAATCTTGCAACTGCGCACGAGATTTGGAACACCCTCGAAACCTATCATGAGGGTTCGTCCCAAATCAAGAAAGTGTGCCAAACAGTCTATAAGCGCGAATACAACAAATTCGAGATGCGTCCTGGAGAGAGCATCGATGACATTTTCAGTCGCTTTAATAAAGTGATTAATCAAATAAAAGCTGTTGATATTGAATACTCTCAATCTGAAAATACCATCCATCTCTTGGCTTCAATCAACACCAAGGAGTGGGAGATGAAAGCTACTGCTATAGAGGAGAATGTTGATCTTTCGAGTCTTACATTGCAGTTGCTTTATAGCAAACTCAAGACCCATGAAATTAAAAGAGTTGATCATCCTAAGAAAGACAACATGTCATTGGTAGCAGATCCTCTCAAAAGAGCTTCTGATGGTTCTCTTGAATCTTTTTCTGGTTCTAAATTTGCTTGTTTATCTGCTATTCATGAAGAGGAGCTTGAGAGTGTCCCTGAGTCTGAGTTAGCCCTCCTTGCTAAAAAATTCACACGGGCCTACAATAATGTGAGAAACAAAAAGAGAGGTGGTCCGGTGACATGCTACGAGTGTGGTGAGCTCAATCATATCCGGGCAAATTGCCCCAAGCTGAAACGTAAGAGCAATCATAAGGAGTGAAAGCCAGCTTGGAAGAAGCCTCTATTCAACAAATCAAGGTATGAGGCAAGTAAACTTGTGAAGGCCGCTCACCGGGTTCTTGCCGCTTTTGAGGATCAATCCTTGAGCGATGTGGACTCCGGGAGCGAGGAAGACAAGGAGGAGGAGATCCTCGATACAAACAGAAGGGAAAGGCCAAGGATACCGCTAGACGCGCTGAAAGCGAAGTTCTATTTTTCACCCCAAGCCACCGCCTCTTTATATAGGCATCCATGATGGGTCTCGACAACAAAGACTCTCGAGGGCCCATTAGGAACTCATGGCCTATGGTTGAGGATGGCGGCTAATTTGGACCACCCTCCAAAACCATGATCCTTGCCCTTTAAATGTGCGACCCTGAAACTCGAGTTCATGTGTAATCGGTTATGACTGAAAACTCTTTCCGACCACTAACTCTTTTAGATCACTAGTCGTTAGCGGTACGCTAGCCGATCGCATCTCCATACGACTGCCTATAACCGATCAAACTAAGTGACCTACGATTCCCAAATACACATAGAAAATATCGAACGAATCTTGATGTAATATGATCTATGATCAGGTCCTCATCACTCACGACTAGTTCGTATATCTATACGACCAGGTTGCAATTGGTCACGACCAGTTCTTAACTCCTTACGACCAGGTTTTTACCATTCTGTAATTACGTTCGACCAATCTACAACCAGCTCGTATCTCCATACGACTAGTCTGTAATTGATCGAACTAAGCAATCTACTCATGCATTCTCCCTTTGCCTCACGATGTCTGGTTGAACTCCAGATGAGATGTGTGTCATCCATAGACTGTTCAACACTTTCTCGATCGAGTGTCGGATAACATCACGTGGTCGACACTTCGACCACTAGTGGCATGGCCATGCACTTTCTTTATCCGATCACTACGAGGGGCCCAGAGACATCTCTCCTGTTATGTGAGGAGGGGCAAATTTCAACTCGACCAGTCACATCTCTCCGCATGTTTCATAGCATACCCGAAAGCTACCTTTATAACTACCAAGTTACGAGTAGCGTTTGGCAACCCCTAAGAGTGTTATTACACATGTAGGGAACCATGCTGATCTCAGGTCTAAGAATTATACATCATCATTACTTGAGACCAACTAATGACACAAAGATTCATAACAATCTCAATAGTGTCTCAATGATGGGTCTATCCAACCCCATGTTCTCTAACATGTGCTCACATTATTGATTCGATATCCCCATATCCATGACCGGTGAAACTAGGTCATCAATCAATACATGTGCTAGTCATAGAGTCACTGGTGTTCCGATCAGTGACATCCGACCAGGGATACATTTAGAATGACATCATATAAGTTAAAGAGTTCCACCAACAAGTCACATACTTATTGATCTATAAGAAATGATTCATTCAAAGAACATGATAACATATTACCAAAACATGAACATAATGAAATATCATCATCTCTATGATTGCCTCTAGGGCATATTTCCAACACCAGGCCGGCACGGCACGAACGGCAGGCGGGGTTGGTCCTGAGAATGCAGCCCGTTGGACGACATGACACAACACGACCAGTTGAGCCGCGCTTGGGCTGGCCTGGCATGAAATAGACTCAACCTTCCTGTTCTAGCCCAATCCCCCCTCGGCCTGGCCCAATCACTCCCCCACACCGACTTGGCCCAACATCCCTCCCGCCCTCCCCCAACTCCTTCCCCGAGCTCCGGCTCTCAAATTCCCAATTTCTAATCACATTCCCTGATTCCCCTCCCTCCAGCTCTAGCCGCCTCCCTCCTGTAGGATCAAGGATAACCGACTAGAGGGGGCTGAATAGGAGGTTTTTAAAACTTACAACAAATTTATGAAACTAAGCAGGATAATCTTAACAAGACTTTCTATCACAAGATAAATGCTACAAATGTAAATGAGATAAATAAGGACAAGAATTAACCACAATGAAGATAAGGGGTTTTCCCGTGGTATCGAAGATTTGTCGATCTTCACCAGTCCACGTTAAGGAAGCTTGACCTAATCAAGCCGGGTCCACTAATTAATCCTCCCTCAATTTCACTTAAGGTTGTTCTTCCTCCTCTCCGGAGATGGTGAACACCGAACTACTCACAATTGGCGCCGGCCTCTTCACAATCTTCTTGAAGAGATCAGCACGCAATGTCTCGCCAAGCCGTCTAGGTGTCGACAAACACCAAGAGTAATGAATCCCGAACATCGCTTGACGGCAATCAAGTGCTATGGATCAATCTAGAATAAATGCACTTGATTTTGCTCAACTACCTCACAATGAATGCAACAAGAGTGAATGTGGTGTAGAGTGAATGCTCTAGGCTCAAAGATGTTCAATGGAGTATCTTCAATCTGTCCTAGAGGTGGTGGGGGAGTATTTATACCCCCACAAGCAAATACGACCGTTGTAGGCCAAAATCAGAGAAATTCAGGGAATCGGTAGTACCGCCATGTAATGGACGGCACTACCGCACCTCTAATGTCAACACAGTAACGGCCATAGCAGAGGCATTTAATGCGTCAGAAGGAGCTGTTAGAAACTTGGTGCGGTACTACCACCATTAATCATGCGATAGTTTCGATTTTCGGTAGTTCCGCTCAACGCATGGCGGTACGACCGATTACTATGGAGTTCCAAAAATACCGCATACCGAAATAACGTTCTTCTTGAAATCTTCGGTTGCATTGAGATGCGGTAGTTCCACGGAAAACACAGCGGTAGTACCGCTCTTTCAAAATGGCAAACAAACTTGAAAAAGCACTGTTCTGAAAAAAAAATGTTCCGCCTTTTGCTCGGTATAACCAACGTGCGGTAGTTCCGCTCAAAGAACGCCGGTACTACCACATTTCCAAGAGAGCAAATAGAACTCAAAAAAATGTCTCTCTGGAAAATACATAACGCGAGTTTTTGGTTCATCCGAGGTGCGGTGGTTCCGCTCAAAGAACGTCGGTACTACCGCACTTCCAAGAGAGCAAATAAAACTAAAAAGGCGTCTCTCTGGAAAATATGTACCACAAGTTTTCGGTTCATCCGAGGTGCGGTAGTTCCGCCATGGGAACGCCGGTCATACCGCAATGCGGTCGTTGCGCTGACAACACGTTGGTACTACTGATTATATTTCTGAGTGCATGTATCATCCTAGATTGATCCATTTTCCACAAGGCCATGCTATCAAGCTACTAGACATGATCCCTCTTAATAGTACGACATTTAACCTATAATCTGGTCTACCACCCTATTCACCTTAGACCGATAAAATCAAAAAAGGATCCTAGACTGTTTGTACCTTGACTTTGAACCTTTAGCATACATGTCCAAAATATTGTATTCACCACTCGAATCAAACCTTGTAAATACTCAATAAACAAATTAGTCACATATTCATATATCGTCATTAATTACCAAAATAATTTTTTGGGGGCCTAGATGCTTTCACCTCCCCACTTGCCGCCGATCACCGCCCTCCTTCCCACTCCCTCCCCACGCACCGCCGGTCGCACCCTCCCTCCCTCCGTGCCGCCGCCCTCCCTCTCCCTCCCCACGCGTTGTCGCCCTCTACCCTCCCTCCAACCACCTCCTCAACGTCGTCCTTCTCACCCCTTTCGCAAGCGCGTGGCATGACCGAGGTGGACAAAGTTCTTCATCAGTGTCCAGGAGGAGGTTATGGCCAGGGGGAGCGGGCGTGGATGGCACGGGTGTCTTTGTCTTCCTGAGCGACGGCGGCGACTGTTGTCTTCCCGGGCGGCTATAGTTACTTAGAGCTGGACTTGGGCCGGCACGTCACGGTCTTGGCACGACGGACTTTGGGTCGTGCTGGGCTGGGCCGGAAGCGAGGCGGGCCAGCACGACACAGCACGACGAGATGGCCGGGCTGAGCCGGCAGGGCATGATGCAACCCGAAGCACGAAGGGCCCGTGGCACGGCACAGCCAAATGCCTACCACTAATTTTTTTAGATGAACAGGTGTACATTAGTTAGAATCATCACCGGAAGTAGGGCTAGAAACGAGCCGAGCCAAGCTGAGCTCGCCCATGCTCGGTCTGAATTTCGGCTCGGCTCGTTTGTAGAACGAGCTCGAAAGCCGGCTCGGCTCGAAAAACAGCTCGAGCCGGCTTGAAGGCTCGTTCGAGCCAGCTCAGCCAGGGTTCCAAATTTCCAATTCATAATCCATTCATGATACAACCACAAGCATTCATAAATTCATAATCCATACATGATACAACCACAATCATTCATAAATTCATAATCCATTCATCATAGCAGTCTGTAATCCATACATCATATACATAACCATTCATCATAAGTTCATAACAGTCCATAATCCATACATGATAAACAAAACCATTCATCATAGCACTCCATAATCCATACATCATAAACAAAGCCATTCATCATAAGTTCATAACAGTCCATAAGTACATATAACAGTCCATACTCCATAACTCCATTCTCTATATAACATAACAGTCCATACACTTAATATTACAGTCCATACACTTAATATTACAGTCCATACTTCATGGCATATTGGTGTCATCTTGTCATCCGAAATATCCAATGATCCTGCAAAATCAGCGAGCTATTTGATAAAGCATGAGCTGTAATTTAGAAATTATCCGAGTTAAATACGTTTTTAGCATGGCATGAGCTGTTTGATTGCATGTCTTACCATTTTCAGCACAGAATGTAATAAAAGATTATTCCTTTCTTGTGAATCTTGATATTTGATTGAAACAAGGAAAGTTCAGCTGTTTTGACTTTTGATATTCTAAGTTTCGAGTTTTGAGATATCTAATTCATGGGCATGCATATTCAGAAGGTTCATTCCCTCGTTCAAGATGCACAAGCTGACAAACTATATAAGCAGTTTTGAGATTCTGACCAAAATGGACATTCGGTTTCTAGAATATATATGCTAGCTAGTTGATATAGCGAATGCTCTATGTAAACCTATTTTTGCTAATGCAAAACCATGGTTCTCATACATACTTGAAAACCTGCCAGCCAACTTGGATGTCAAATTATACTTACATGTCAAAATGGATTTTGAAAACATAAATAGTACTCACTAGTATTTGTTATGAAGTAAAAGAGCACTTAAAAGTATTAGCACTCACTAGTTGCTCTCCACGATGCTTTGAGGAAATATAATGGTCTCAACATCATCCTCATCATATTTTTCCTTAAAACAACAATAAAGATTAGCCATGATATGAACAAAAAAGATTAGAAAAGACATATTAAAGTAAGCAAGAACCTACCACAAATATAGGAGGTATCATGCCATCAACTGCACCTCTAATCCAGCTAGAGGCACATACCAAATACTGAACCATAGCCGGACGTAGAGAACTCCGATAGTTATCTAGTACTCTACCTCCAGCACTGAAGGTTGATTCTGAAGATACACTGCTAGCTGGTATAGTCAAGAAATTCTTAGCCATCTTTGACACTACCGGGAATCTATATGCATTCAAATTCCACAACTCGCATCTAGATAGATAAGCAACTCTGACTTTGAAGGCTCGGTAGAAGTGGAACGCAAGAATGATCAAATCGAGATGAGATCGAGATGAGGCTGAGGATAAAGAGTTGTGCCGCTTGTACCCATAGTCAAAGAGAAGGTTACATCACCATCTCCTACTAGCCACCTTTTCTTCCCAATACTTATCAAACTTGTCCAACATTGCAGATGATCCACCTCAACCTTCACATTAACTATGTAAGGATAAAAAATATTTGCTGTTGGATAAGTTGATCCAGAAAATGCATTAGTCACTTCAGCCAAGGACTTCAATATTGGTGCAATTTTCTCATACAATGCCCAATCTGCGCCTGATGGCTGCCATTTGTAGTTTGCATCCGTGTCGGCATAACACACTAAAGCGTCCTTATAAGCAAGGCAGGCTGACAACATCTTGTATGTGGAACTCCATCGTGTGGACACATCAAGGCTCAACCCAGGACTAATTTGCAAAGCAAGTGATGAACAAATTTGTAAAAATTGTGCATACGAGATGTGGACTTTTTTATATACTTGATTGTTTCCCTGAGCTTGTTTATCAAAGGTGCTAATGGTACTAGGCCATCATTTACGACCAAGTTTACTATATGACAACCACATAGAACATGAAAATACTTGGCAATGAAACGAGCTGATCCTCTAGCAGCAAACTTGGCCATTAAACTACGTATAGCAGCAGTATTTGAGGAAGCATTATCAAGAGTAAGTGTGATAATTTTATCCTTTATCTTCCATTCAGCAATGCAATCAAAGACAGCCTGAGTTATGACAACCCCGATGTGTGGAGGATCCAACTCAATAAAGTTCAGCACACGACATTGCATAACCTAATTTTTATCTATATAATGTGCTACCAAACTCATGTAGCAAAGGTTTTGGTTAGAGGTCCACAAATCACAAGTTAAACTTATATGAGAGACACTTTTGAGACTCTTCCTAAGGACTTCCCTCTCTGAGTCATAAATCTTGATGCATTCACTTCTTATCGTCTTTCTACTGATGAGTTGATATGATGAATTCAAGTAACGCATCAAAACATTAAACCAAGTGTGCTCAACCATCCTAAAAGGATACTCATGGACAATTATCATCTTAGCAATGATTCGACGAGTTTCATCTTGATCATATTTTCTAGGAGTGGCAATAAGAGGTAAACCAGTGTCACCTACTATGGCGGGACCAAAGTTCAGATTAGCTTGAGCCTTCATCTTAGCCACCTTGTTCTGATATGGCGTGCACTTTGGTATGTGCCTCATCAGATGTGAAGTAGCCCCCCCTTGCTTGTAAGACATGAGTTTGTAACAAAACCTACTGTTGAGGATTAAAATATTCATATATTATTTTAATATATGATAAAGACCATACGTCTTCGTGGTCGTAACTTCTAAAACCACCGACCTAACTGGTCGTAGGTACTACAGAAGTTATATAATAAATACCCTGGTCGGACAAAGTTCCAAACCTAGTCCACGACCAGGTAAGTGCTCGTAAAGCTATGAGCAGGCGTGCAGGGTCGAGTCCCGACCACGCCACTCACTATGTGATGAATGAACCACGTGTTTCATATTCCGCATAATACAACACTGTCACGGTTGATGATTTAACGTCTCCTAAATCATTAACCGCAGAACAGTTGACATCTTCACCAACCGCCTCTGCAGTTGGTGGAACCGTTAAACTGCCACTTCTTTCCGACCAGACGCGTCGCTCCCCAACAGGTGTCTCTTCATGGGATAACTGCCACCGCTTCATCAACTACTTAAGGAGGACCATAGAAGGCCGGAGGGGGGTACAGAACAACAGCACGAGAACATGGGAAGACAAGAAGACACAATACATCAGCAACAGTCCCATAGAAGCACATCAAGCGAGATATAGCAAAGTGTTGTGTTTTTAGATACTCTCAGTGTTTGTAATCGTGAGTTCATAGCAATAAATAGCAAGTCAGATCCACTCCCAGGAGTTACGCATATTTTTCCTCTTTTCATTTATATATTCATAAGATCGGCGATTTGATCGTCGACACCTACACTTTGTCCTTGTATCGATCTCCCCCATCTTTGTCTTCGATGGAACAGTCACCATCTTGAAGATCTTCCAACAATCTGATCTTTGTTTTTGCCTCTCAGTTGCCTTCGGAGATCCCTTCCTCCTTTTTGCCTCCCTCTTTGTTCTTCCTTGAGACATTGTAGTACCATCTTCTGTCAATTCCATGACACCTTGTTCATCATCATTCAAACTTGAAGAATCCACCGAGACATGTCCTTGTTCCCCCTCCGCGTCAGATGGTTGATCATCATCAGCCATATGCTCCCAATCCGCATCCTTACTAGACGAATGCGATAAAAATAGATATAATTAGACAGGGAATGTCACAACATGTCTGAAACAAGTACGATATACGAAGTTCAAGTAAGAATATATAGAATCATGTTATATATGCTCCATGAGGCTACATATATGCCAGATGAGAGCAAATGATCAACTGGAGCATGTTGCTTCTTCATGACTAGCTTAATTAGCTTGTGCGGTATGAGATTAAACCAAGAAATTAAACGATGCTTCACCAGAAAGTCTAGCATGCATACCACATATATGAATGCATGTTGCCAAGTCGATCCTATCTGCACATGCACACTCCACTCCGTATATGAACATGAAGAGGTGAAACTAGCAAAGCCTGACAAGTCCACAGGAAAATCCAACCTAACCTAGCTTAGCTTGCATGGATTATTTTGGATGCATGTAGAGCCTTGTGGATATCAGAGGCCTCCAACATCAATCGAGGATATATACATGCAGATATATGTCAGCAGCAGCTAACTCATCAGATATACAATCACATGATATATACATGCAGATATACTTCTAATCATCCACTTTGTAGTTGCATAATACTGAAGACTCACCGAGGACGACGATATCGGTTTGGCGATGTCAGGAGGCGGTTGGGAGTGGGACTGGGAGCTGAGGAGGCGATGATCGGATCCACGCCCACCCGCTAGTGCCGAGAAGGAGGCCCCAACGTCGGCCGATTTCTTCCCTAGCGCACGAAACTCCAAGCTCCGTTGGTGCCGATCCGGATCCATGCACGTCGGCGTCGGTTCGGCTGAGGATGAGGTGGCGCGTCGGATGGAGAGGGCGAGAGGCTGGCCGTCGCCGGATGGGGCGGCACGGCACGGGCGCACGGCGCAGCGGCGGCGGTGGACGGCGGGCGTCGGGTGGGCGGGGATCTGGGAGCCGGAGGTGGATTGGGGGGAATCGGAGGATCTGGGAGAGGAGAGGAGAGTGGA
This sequence comes from Hsuehochloa calcarea, assembly GCA_036346395.1. Taxonomy (NCBI): domain Eukaryota; kingdom Viridiplantae; phylum Streptophyta; class Magnoliopsida; order Poales; family Poaceae; genus Hsuehochloa; species Hsuehochloa calcarea. The sequence goes on from CM070597.1 coordinate 40,468,682, forward strand.
TGGGCGGCGGTGTCGGGAAAGAGGCGATCTGGGAGAGGAGAGTGGAGAGAGGGCGGGGTTGATGGCGGCCTGGCGGGCGGAGAGCCGAGGACCGCACCACCGGGTGGACGGGTGTCGGGGGTCTGGGAGAGGAGAGTGGATTGGCGGCGGCGGGGGGCGGGCGGTGTCGGGGATCTGGGAGTCGGAGGCCCGGAGGTGGATTGGGGGGGATCTGGGAGCCGGAGAGGAGAGTGGATGGGCGGCGGCTATTAGGGTGGGAGGTGATCTGGGCTTATGGAGGTGGATCAGTTTGATGGGAGTTTGTGGGCCGGAGTAGCGGGTTTTTGGGCCGAGCCGGAAGGCTCGACAAGCGGCTCGAGCTCGGCTCGTATTTTTGGCGAGCTAAACATAAGGCTTGGATCAGCTCGGCTCGGAAAAAAAACAATGGCTCATGCTCGCGAGCTTTTTGTCACCCTTAGTTGGAAGGTCCCATGGTATAAATTAGGATGACAACAACAATGACCATGTATTACTCTCTTTATAGCGCCTAGAATCGGTGAGCACTCACCGCAGCCACGTCGACTCACTTGTCAGCCATTCGATCGAGGCTCGGGGATTTCTTTCGCTTACGCCAGGCCGTTCGAAGCTCCGTGTTAACGCTGTTAACGACCATCGAGCGACTTGCGTTCGTGTGCCCACGGTGTTTCCTGTCGCGTCGTCTGTCTCTGCGCCCCGCCTTGGTTTTTGTGTGCGCGCAAGCGTACGCGTACCGTCGCTGAGGGGCGTTTGTACTGCTCGTTGTTTTGTTCTGGGTCGGCTCTGTGTTTCGCACTGCCAGGTGGGTCATGACTGCGCTGGGGCCACGCACGAATTGCCGATGGTTGCGACGGGTACTTCTTGTGGTGAGCCAGCTCGCTTCCTTTGCTTCACGCCTAGATCGGTGGTTCCGTTCTCCATTAAACGGGGCTTGCGAGAATTTCTTTACATTTTTTTTTACTGTGTTTTCGAATGTATTTTGTGTGCTGCTTTGCTTTTGTGGGTATAAGAAAGGGCAGATTCCTGGTTGTTGCCGCGAACAAAACAGAGAAATCGCCGTGTACGCGCGGATACAACAGCCTTTTGCATACATTAATTAACCGTGTTTTCCAATGTATTTATATACCCCATGCAATCCGTTTGGTCCAGTTACGCTTTCTTTCTGTGTGTATAGTAAGGGTGTTAGCTCAGTATATACGGCCGAATGCAGTGTTTTGTTTCGAAGTTTATCGGGGTTTTTTTGCCTGGTTTTATACAGCTGATGTTCTTTTTGGGTTTAATAATTGTTAGTTTCAACATTTGCCAGCCGCTGTTTCGCCTATTTTGTAATTACAGACGCAACGCCTCTGGAAATGTTTCAAAAACTGCTAAGAAACTATTCAAGGATGACGACAGCAAACCCAAAAAAACGTACATCGTTTCGATCCATCTCATATGTTATGTTTTACCGCTTTCAATCAAAATGGGTCAACATTGCAATTCATCGCCGTTCTTACAGTCCAAACAAAATATTATCCTAATTCAGATATTCCCCCCAAAACTACCGCTTTTCACGTGAACGATACACCAAAGTCAGCTAATTACATTACAAATTCGATTGCTTCACAGATAGCTGCATGTAAGAAACCATAGAAACTACCTGCAGTTTTACTACGCCTGAAAATTATATTCGTTATCAAGATTTAAAACAGTTTTCCCAATGGTTCTTTGGTTAAGACTCAGCCTATAGATGTTCTTTAAACCACATAGTTATTAAAATTGTAGTAATAAAAGCTAAACATCACGTAAGCACAGAGGTTAAACTGATCTCCTCAAACATTATCATGCCATCACGTTTTTTCCAAACTTGGTACAGTTTCGTCTTTACCGCGACGTTTCTACAGACAGTCGGTTTTGTGCTACCACAGTTTCCTCAAGACAGTTTTTTTTTAAAACAATAGATCTCTAAAAAAAATACTATGCATCTCTACAATTTTCCTCTTTATTTCATAAAAAGGTTTCCAAAATGAAAACGCACCGATACATATTGGATCCATTGTATATCTCAATGACAGAGAAAAGAAAAGACACAAACATGTACATTTGCAGTTGTATGATTGCACACTAGAAAAAAAAATGCATTTTGATACAGTTACACGTTACACGTTGCGATAGTAACTTTGCTCTACTAGACACTTATCGTCGACACCGTTTAATTTTGAACCTTATTTTGCAGACCACATTGAGTATGTCTTCCACATCAGTCCTACCACTGTGCTGTACAGCTTTTGGTCGTACAATATGACTGGGATACTGTGATCCATCACAATAGTATGCTGCCTGCTACTACGTTCTTTTGGTACCTACATACACTCATGTCTTGCTCATTCCTTTGTCTTGCCCAGACTACCATGCCAGCCTCTACATGACGCATCCAGCCGATGTATGTATTATAAACACGTTCAACAATAACAACGATGCTCATGTAATAGCTATGTAGATACAACCTTGCTCTTATGTATCATGCTCGAATGTATACCGTAAGTTACTTTGACGTACGCAAGGATTGTTGTGTTACGCCTATGTCTGAACGACATAAACCATCTTGCTTATGTTGTGCCTTACTACCATCCCTATTTCTAGATTTGAGATCGATAACATATACCGTACTGGTAACAACATTATACCTTAGCTAATCATGTTCACAGAAAACCATGCTCTGTACAACAATATAATCCACTACTTAAAACTCAAAAATTACACCTGTTGTCAAACCAATGTGAAATCAGCGGCGCGGCAACGCGCACGCTATCATCCTAGTTTAATTGGAATTGTCAGCTGCGCCTGCGCCCATTTTAGACCAGAACTTCGCCACTGGGCTCCTGATCATGAATTGTGAATATAAAAATGGGTCATCTCAGGCCAACTCATTATCCTATTCCCTCTTAATCAAGCCGGCGGAAAAACGCTGCCGCTTATCTGAACCACTTTATTAATTTATATACTTCTAGTCAATCGCCTGCTCTATAATCTTCTCGCGTCTGTCACTGAAACAGCCGCTATGTGCTAATAATTGGATATCTTCAGGAGACAGCGAAAGTGCACCAGAACTCAGATAATGTCTCGACTGACGACCCCTGCGACAAGATAAACAGCGCAAAGAGCAGTAGTGAGCCGGTGAAAATGTGCCTCAATGTAAGTGTTGTTTGATAGGTTCGTAAAATTAAACCCTGTTAACACAAATGACACATGATGTTGCGACAACAGTTAAGGGATAACGGGACACATTATTTATGAACCTGAAATATAGGCGCAAGGTAGTAGTAACATGGATTCGTGCTTAAACATCATAACACGTAACTACTTCCAAATTCCAATTGAAATATTAAAAAAATGGAAATACAAGGAACAACCCTAATATTTGAAACACTGAAACATCTTGAAAACTGTAAGCCAGGGAACAGATTTACAATGATAAAATTCTAAATTGTCGATATTTAGCGCCTTCCATTGGGTAGCACTATGCCGCTATTCATATCTCAACTATTTAGTTGAACTGTATGAATTATACACTATTTGAGAGCAATTGGGAGAAGCTTGTTGGTTCACACAAGAGACCCAGTTAAAGATTTGAAGCCATATAACCAGATTGAAACTAGGACCTTCACATGGTGCAAATATGGAATTCCACAGTAAAATATGGACACATGGCTCACTAATAGCAACAGGTGGGGAAAAAGGGGCTTCTTAGGGTTCTTTGAGATTTTATCGAGTAGGGAGCTGATTTTCATGCACTAGCAATTGTTTTTGTCACTCATTTTCATGCATGTTAGTGGAATTAAGATAACAGCAAAATCCTGAGATTACTAAATGCAAAGCTACCAAGTGCAAACAACATTTTGGGGCCTAAGGTGCTAGGGTATTTTTGGACCAAAAGTGCTGTGGGGCCTCTCCTTTGACTGTAGATAATTTTGACCAAAAAAAAACGTACAGCATCATACTTTAGTTTACAAACAAAGAATGTTTTTTAGGATTACCTTCTTTGCTTGCTTGTGGCTTTACTTTCAGAAAGTCGCAAGTTTTCTAACCATGAAATTTGACTCATTGAAGACAAATAATCAACAAATGCAGGGCCTCTCAGTGACTGAGATAGCTTTAAAGGAACAACCGGAAGCAGGGATTCACAAAGATGAACTTGTTGCTCCCTGCACAAAGCATTGCGATAACTAATCAAGAGTACTCCATGTTAAGACTACTAAAGTATCAATAGAACAAATCTACAGTGAGTGAACATTAATTCCTGCACGTGACCCGGATACTATCAACAGTTCAATATCAGGGAAGGCTCGCCACCAAATTTTTGGACTCTTTACAAGAAAACAATCAAATTTGTCACAGCCTGCATGCTCAGTGCCTCAAAATGGATCTTCCGTTGGTACATACATACAACAAACAAATTGATTTACCTAGACTTGTAAAAGGTTCATTTAACCAGAAAATATTTCATTAAGTCAAATTTATTAAGTAACAAGTACAATTTATATGAAATCCAATATATAAGGAAATTGCTTACCAGTTACCACAATAAAGTTTCATAAGACTAACAGATGGCCATCTATGTTATAAAATGTTGTGGTGATAAATATGCAACCATTGTTGAAGTTGAAATCAAATAAGGGTAACAAGCTTTATAATTATGGAGCAAAAATGAGATCTATCACTATCATGTGGATTTCCTTGTGCACATTATATCCATTGTACATAGTATGTAACCATGTTGGTTCGACAACTAAGTGCCATAATAATCTTAAATGTTGACTGACTAGCCTTCCAAGATATGCATCTGCCAGACACCAAAATCTCATTTGCATTTCCAAATAAAATGTGCATCATTTATGTATTAACAGAAAATTCTAAATTAATTAATCTCTACCATTTTGCCAATGTATGTGTCTATGTGACCCTATATTAATACAAATGTAGCTGTAAATGTTTACTATTCTGGCCACTAAAACAATCTACTCTACTCGTCTTCAATTTCTTGTTCACGTGATAAATTAAATGCATGAATTAATCAATACGGAGCTGTATACCATGAAAAGATAACCCATGATACGTTATCACTATATACAAGTAACAAATGTACTGCAAGGGAAATCCAATGCTTACCTTCTCTTAGAAATACAACTTGTTGGATTTTTCATATGGGAAATGTTCCCAGATCCATCACTGCTGCTGATTCCTGAACTAGTAAGTTTACCAAGAGACGTGGCAGTTGTACTGGCAAACAATAACTCTTGTGATAAATCAACAAAGCCATCATCCATATCTCGGGAATTCCTTGAGAAAATGCAAAGAGCATGCTGAGCATAGACAGATCCCATGTCAAGCTGCTGGTTGTACCATGAGAAGTCAACAGGCTCAGCACAAGGAGTTGAAGATGGATCCAAAATGTCCTGCACAAATTTATCCATATTTACATGAAGACCGTATTAAAGAAACATGAATCTGCAAGGAACCAAAAAATAAGATGACTGACATTAGTAAGAGGGTAGCAGCGGGTGAGCATAAGATCTGCTTCTGATATTAGATCAGACACTCTGGAAGCAAGCTTCAATGCTCCAGAAGCTGCTCTGTTGTGGTTAGTTTCACGGGGAAGTACAGGACAGCAACGTCGTAGCCTGTTCCAAGTATCCTGTACGTGTTCAACCTTGCAAGAGTGATTAGTTTTTTTGCCAGAAAGCAGCCAAATGCTTTCAGCACGACTACATTCATCCATCAATTGATATCCTGTTGTTGAACTACTTGCTTGTTCATTCCTGCCGAACGATTCCACATAAGCTTCACATGTCTCGCCAACTACATCTTCCATGCATTTGTGTGGTTCAGCCATTATACTCTTCACATTGTTAGTGTCTTCCACTGCCACTGTAGACTTAGTGTAAGTACCATCATTATGAAAGGCAGACAAATCATTGGACACTAGACTTGATAAAAAATCACCACTGCTGATGGATGCAGATGGTCCCCCGACTACGAAGGATGACTCAGGAACACATGACACGCCCTGTGACATAAAAGTATCACATATTTGTGAAATGGACCCAGCCCTGTTGCTTTCAAACAGGTTTTGGAAAGAATTAGTGATTTCAAAAGTCGCCCTTGTTTCGCTAGGGAAACAGAATTGATTTGAAATCCCTTGGCCATGTAAATGGAGCTCTTCTAAAGATTGTGGGAAGAAACCACCTTCTGGAACAGCATTTGAAATCCCTTGCCCATGTAAATGGGGCACTTCTGAAGATTGTGGGAAGAAACCACCTTCTGGAACAGTATTTGAAATCCCTTGCTCGTGTAAATGGGGCACTTCTGAAGATTGTGGGAAGAAACAACCTTCTGGAACGGTATGCCTAGCATCTTTGGCAGTATATGCATCAGCTAGATCGTCATCGGACTCAGATAATAGCATTACAACATGCCTATTTCTCATTCTTTGCTGATCAGACGGAGGAGGGATATCTGGAACATCATGGAAATCGTCAAGATCATTCTTACAAGGTGAAATATCATTACACTCAGCAGAGTGACCACGCTTTAACTTGGATTTCATAGTCTTTCTTGGTTTAGCTGTGCTTCTTCCCTTGGTCAAAGGTGCTGCTATCTGTAACTCGAGGCCTTCAAACTCTGATACTTCCATCTGTTTTATCTTTTCTTCAGCTGAAAGGATTGTTTTGTCTATCTCCATGCATACTGTTTCTGATAATTTACAGGGGAAGTCCCAAGGCAACATTTTTGGTATAATAGAATGTACTGCATCCAAATCAAGGGAGAAAGGACCGGACAAGAATTTATTCGACCTCTCTGAAAGTAGAATACAAATTAGAATAGCAAAACTGGTATACTCACCAGTCACCAGTTCTAGATTGAACACAATATCAAAATGCCAAAAAAAATTTCTAAACTAACAATTAGTCAGACATCGCATAAAAAACTAGAACAGCTTTTCTCACAGCATGGTGCATGGCATTTTAGTGCTAACAATGACATAAACAAATACAATGACATGTCCTTTACAGAGAAAATGGAAAATGAAACAGCAATTCCTGCAACAAACAGATGGAATCTGTCTATAAATGAAGTTGAATTTGAGCCAGGGAATACACTATGGTAAATTAAGAGCCTTCGGGGCCTAGCTTGGCCTTAATGCCTTATCTTATAAACTAGCAAATGGTCATATAGCCAGGGATAAAAAAACCGGCCGGTAACCGGTTTACCGGTCGGAACCGGTAAAAAAAAACCGGCCGAAATTTTTAAATTTTGAATTTGAATTTTTGACTCCATAATGTCCTTCCCTAGTTGGTTTAGGCATTCTTATGCTAGATTATGTATTGAAACATTAGTTTTTAGTATATTTAGCACTATTAAAACATAAATGAGGACTTTTTATGTACAACTTGAAACACTTTCTCATTAATTGGATTGCATGCAACTATGAGAGAATTGGATTGCATCATTATTTGCTCAGGATTGGATTGATTCTTTAATCCTATACTTTCAAATCATTTAGTGACGCGATATGATTAATAAGAGATACGAAAAAGTATTTGCTAATAGTTTGTTCAGCGACACAGGTTTCATATGTATGATTACTAGTATCAACTATGAGAGAAACATTTTCTCATTAATATTTGCATTGTTCCAAATTTAAATTTCATAATTACCATTTTCACCATTTCCGGTTTTTCCGGTTTGACCGGTTAGCCGGTCCGGTTACCGGCCGGTAAAATTTCGAATTCAAAAATTCAAAATTTGAATTCGCACCGGTTTTTTTCCGAAATTTCCGGTAACCGGCCGGTTACCGTTACCGCCCCACGGCCGGGATTTCATCCGGTACAGAGATTTCGATCCCTGCATATAGCACATGAACCGAGGAAGCTTAACATATCAGATAAGCCCCTAAAGCTGTTGGGTTTCTTGAGATAAGCCTGTCTGTGAGCCCCAATAAACTTATAAGCCCCATAAACTACCCTACTGATCTCAACTTCTTTATGTAAGGTAGCTTAAGGTGACAGTTAAACTTAAAAATAAGACAGCTGTTTGACACTAGATTACACCTATTAAAATGTTACTTTATCATAAATTCATAGTCAACTAGTCTGACAAAGGTTGCAAACAAACTACACAAATAGTAGTCTTGAATTAATTGAAAGTAAAACCCCAATCATGCAGGCAGGTAACCACTTCAGTGAATAAGAGAGAGAACATTTTAAGCTATAGTATATCACTGGGTTAAATATTTGTAAGTAATTGGCCAGCACAAGCACGCAAATGTAGTGAGTTAAAAAGGGTTTTCCTTTCAAAGCACCCAACCTGTGTATTGCTGCTTGCCTTGGTACCAAAACTGCAAAAGCATTGTCGTTCTCCTAATATCACCTAAGCAAGTGTTAATTATATGCATCAATTGAGGAACAGTGATGTCTGCTCCCTCAGACTTACAGATCTGCAGAAAGTTAGGATATAGTCAACTTTCAACAAATCCGGCAAGCGACATAACTTTTCAGTGATTTCAGCCTAGAAATAGTTCTTTACCATGTCAACATGTGAGAGTAGCTCTGTAGATGATGGGTATTTGAAATCCAAAGCTAGCTGATCCAAGAGCTGAGGCAAAGATGGGTCCTTCTCTTCAGGAATTAAGGAAAATGCAACAAAATAAAAAGAGCTTTAGTATATTACATCAAATGAAATTATAAATGTCGATTGTTGATAGAGATGTGCAAAAGCCTAAAGGCAAAAAGGTTTACTGTTGCTAGTCAGTATGATTGGCCATTTTGTAGTCTCTGCCATCTTAAGTATGGCCAAAATAAATCCACGATCCTCATCAAAAACAGTATCCACATCCTCAAATAGGATGAGCGTCTTGTTCATGACTTGTTTAGGGACTTCATCACTCAACTTAGAACTTGAGTAGCATTTTACAGGTGACTTTTGTTTATCACCGTTAAATGCTGTTCTTGTAGAGCAGGTCAATGACTGTTTATATTCAGTCCTATCAAGAGTCCCTGAAACTGGACCCAAGGAATTGTTTCTTGGTTGACTGATGACCTCCTCTTGTGACCTGTATGGGAGACAAAAAAATACTTTTGAGGTATGTTCGCTTCGAACAGGCAAGCTTGCAAAGTTTTAGACAAGAATGCTCAGGTAGGCATTTAAACTGCATTTCATTACTTACCAACCTGCCAATAATAATAGGTATAATTTTCCATAATTGTAAGCAAGTTTCCATTGCTATTTTCATGTGCCTCAATACCATCATTCCTATAGCAGATTTGACTGTTATCTCCTAGTTAGTTGAGATCAAGGATCAAAAACCAGTACCAGGAAAAATCTCGTTCGACGGCCGGTACCGGTAGCCGGCCGGTTACCGGAAATCACGGAAAAAAACCGATCGTTTTTCAGAAACTGAATTTTGAACTAGGGTTTTTTAAAACCGGTAACCGGACCAGTTACCGCCCGAAAACCGGAAAACCTGGTTTTAAAAACGGAAAAATCACCCGAAATTTTGAATTAACAAATTTTGAATTAGAAAGTATTTAATGAAGTGCATATTTAGCTCATACAATACGTAATCTAGCATATTTAGTTCATACAATACGTAATCTAGCATATTTAGCTCATAAAATATGCAATCTAGCATATTTAGCTCGTACAATACATAATCTTACATATTTAGCTCATATGAAGCGCAAACCGGCTAAAAACAATAATTCAAGCATATTTAGCTCATACAATACGTAATCTAGCACAAAATAGGCCTAAACCAACCTAAGAAGTGCATTATGCAGTCAAAATTTCAAATTTGATATTGAAATTTTCCAGTTAGTTACTGTCACCCGGCCACCGCTGGTAAGACGGCGGTAACCGGCTAGGATTTTTTCCCTGGTTGAGATCAAGGATTAAAAACCGAACGGGGAAAATATCGGACCACCTCAGTATCGGTTACCGGTGGTTACCGGTTTTAAACCGGCCAAATTTTATCAAACAACATCTAAACTCAAAATTTGAATTTCGATGGTAACCGCCGTTTGACCGATTACCAGACCAGAATACTGTTCATCTATTTAAATTCAAGTTTTAATTTTTAAATTTAGAACTTTTTTGGACCAATATTTTTCTACTGGTCTAGGGCTCTGGGCCAGTACGGCCAGTTACCACCGATTTTTTTATCCTCGGTTGAGATAAGTTAGTATTAGTTGCATTAGAGGTCATGTTTATTTAGCCCAGATTATATTAGATGCATTAGATAGAATCTTTTCTCTTAGATTATATCATTTGGGCCTATTCTATGTAAGAGGTAAGGCAGATTGGATTATCTTTTGAGCAAGAATAAAGAATAAAGTAGCTCAGTCTATGGTCTCATCTTTCTCCTAAGTCCTAAGGCCCCTCCCCTTCAAGCCTTCAGAGTTCGGTCTCTTTCTGTGCGGTGTTTACCCTCATGAACTAAGGTTCATAACAAGGTGCAGCGTGAACAGAATAGAGACGATTAAAAAGGAGAGTCAAGTAGTCAACACTGATTATAATTCATCGTAGACATGAAAAGCGAGAACTTGGAGAAGAAATTTTACAAACCATTTTTCAAGGCCATGTGATTTAGTTGCTTCCTCGAACTTTTGCCTTACATATGCCCCATTTCTCATATCGGATGTATTTACCTAGAACAATGCCACACGCTTTAATTAGAAAGAAATACTGCTGAAGTACTGTAAACTGGATATTGAAACTAGTTAAAATTTAATGCATGTCCCATGTCCTGGTTTTATCATAAAATGACAGCGTGCCAATTGCCAAAATAACAATGCATCCATGTAGATGGAACATTAAGTAATTATCGAATAAAAGTCTGTAACACTTGTGACTTGACTACTGCATGCTTAACATCATGTATAATTCGAATAAGCCCAAGATTATCGAATAAAAGTCTGTAACACTTGTGACTTGACTACTGCATGCTTAACATCATGTATAGTTCGAATAAGCCCAAGATTATAATACATTAAGATCCAAACACAACACGGAAGATGGAACCAATTATAGTGGTATGAACCCTTGGTGCTTCTATCATATGTTAGCTTGGGTTGAATCAGCAACAACATCACATAAGACATAGAACCCAAAAGAAGGTTTATCTTTTTTTAGAGTGAAAAAAAGAAGGTTGACGATGAGGATATCCTTCGCATTGTTCCGTATGTTGTGTGTAATCTTTTCTGTACTTCGGAACAACATGAACTTACCAAAAGGGCGGAAACTTTTGCAAAGAAGCATAACATTGAGGTGAACTCATTTCTATCTATTCCTAATGATGTTATTCGTGAGAATGTAATACTACCTCATGTCACTACTTTATGTATTCTCAGGTTTGAACATTGTGAAGACTTTAGAACCGAGAGGGAGGAGAGGGAAGTTGGAGCCAAAGCAATGGAGGAGAACCATGGAAGATCAAGAGAAGTCACTTTAAGCTGTCATAACCAGGTCTGTTGTCACGACCAGGTCTTGGCCGAAGGTTGTAGTCATGCAGGGCTGGGTACGTCGGTCGGAGTCTACGACCAGATGCAACCATGCGGCGCTAAAGGGGAAGGTCCAAGCAGCCCAAGACTTATAGAAACAAGCCCAAACCGCGTGAAGGCCCAAGGTATGAACAGTACTCGACGTAAACAGTGCGTGACGTAAACAGTAAATCCGAATTAAAGTTTGCTTCGGTATGTGCAACTGGCCCTAAGTTGTGCGTGAGTTGTGGAGGGGCGCCATAAATACCCTTGCCCCCTCCTTTGTATCACTTAGACCATTATTATCAGAAATAATAGATTGCAAAGTTTTGCTCTTGTTCTTCCTTGTTGGCCAAACCAACTAGAAAAAGAATTGAGAGTTCAAGCAAGATCGTTTAACCTTCTCGCTAGGAATTGGAAGCACGATGATTTCACTTGGTGGTCGGTGAAATCAGCATGTGTGATTTGGCGAATTAAAGAGTGCTAACTCTTGCATTGGCAACGGGAGATCACTACGATTCATCAATTCCACATGAGTATTTGATCCTTCGTCGAGAAGATCGGGTGACCCCATATCAGTTGATCTAATAAGCAAGCAGTGGACAACTTGAGTTTAGGCTGTGGTTACCAGACAACGAAATTTGGGTATGCATAGAGATTATTATAATCCTGTTTGTCATCAATATGGAACTTGAGCAAGCTAGGTGCAACCTAATAACAACCAACTGGGAAATGCCGGACTAGCTTATGCAAGACTGATCCGTACCAGTCCGAGTGCACATAGAGATGATTATGATAACATTTGGGATAAATATGAAACCCGAGCAAGCCAGCTAGGTGACACCTAATAGCAAGCAACTGGAATGGATTTCAGCTAATCTGCTGGCGTATCACCATAGCTTACACAGAAATGCCAAAACAAATACATTCAACAATATTGGTAGCTGGTACCCTGCTTGAAGTCAACATAGTTCCAAACTTTTTGGATATTGTTGTAAAAAAACGCAAAGAAACAAGCAGAAGAGAAAGCAGGGGCTAAAAGGCTCCATGAAGCAATATAGATAGTGTATTAGCACACAAAGGTATAACAATATGGAAGTTTTTGCAAGGTACAGAAAAATGGAAGTCAAGAAACAAGGTACAGAAAATGGAAGTCAAGAAACAAGGTACAGAAAAATGGAAGTCAAGAAAATACCTCAATTACATTGAAGCCTTGTTCTCTTGCACATGCAAAAACTGCGGCTGATTTTCCACACTGGAATTAAGAACAACGAGATCAGAGTAGATCTAGGCTGTGTGTCTATACCTAGGTATAAATTAGCAAGTTTACATATTATTCTCATCTTTTTGCCGCAACAGAATTTATTGCTGACAGTAATAGGCAACTTTAGGTGGTTGCTACATTTTGTCAGCTGGACCATAGAAAAATATAAATGAAAACAAAGAAGTAGCATCAATAGATTGCAGTAAGTAACCTTATGTTACCACACCTCTGTGCCCAATTAAATACAGACAATACATACTACCAAGAAAAAAAGTGGTGGCAAACCTACTATTTTATGCCTGGACATGACCGGGAAAAAATATCCCAGCCGGTTATCGCCGCTAACCGGATTTTCTGGTGCTGACTGGGTGAACAATGACCGGCCGGAAAATTTCAATTTCAGATTTGAATTTTTAACTTCTCTTATCACTTCCTAAGTTGGTTTAGGCCTGTTTTGTGCTAGATTGCGTATTGTATGAGCTAAATATGCTTGAATTATTGTTTTTGGCAAGTTTGCACTTCATATGAGCTAAATATGTTAGATTGTGTATTGTATGAGCTAAATCAGAGATCGAAATCCCGGCCGGTTCCCGCCGGTTACCAGTGGGAACCGGGATTTGAAATACCGGCCAGAAACTTCAAATTTGAATTCAAATTCAAAATTCCGGCGGAAACATCTCAAATTCAAATTTATTTGGACGAATTTTGACCGAGTTTTTTCCGAATTCCGGTTACCGGCCGGTAACCGTTTACCGGCCGCCCGGCGGTATTCCCTCTGGAAACGGTATTTTGATCCCTGAGCTAAATATGCTAAATTACGTATTGTATGAGCTAAATATGCATTTCATTAAACACTTTCTAATTCAAAATTCGTCAATTCAAAATTTCAGACGGTTTTTCCGGTAACCGGACAGTTACTGGTCCGGTAACCGGTTTTCAAAATCGGCAATTCAAATTTCAGTTTTGAAATTCGTTCGGTTTTTCTCAAGATTTCCCGGTACCACCCGTCGAGAGGGATTTCAACCGGTTCCGGTTTATATACTCCCTCCATACAAAAATATAGGGTGCATTTTTTGAATGGTCTTGTCCGCAAATATAGGGTGTATTTCATATTACAATGCAAAATAAGTGTGCTATTCCCTCTAATACAACTTTAGTCTCTATTCCCTACATGCATGCACTGAATTAGGGGTAGTTTAGTCATTTTTAATGCCTCCTTGTTCTATGTGCAAGACAAAATACACCCTATATTTTTGGACAGAGTACAAACCAATTTCTGAACAAGTTACAGTGGGTGTAAAACTTCTTGTTTAGAGTTCACATGAATAATATAAGTTATATGAATTGTAAACCTGTTCTATCAAATTTAAGTTGCCAATTGAATACAACTTGCCATCACATTGTTATAACTTTTAATAGAAATAAAACTTCAGGATATTTTTCCTTTTTGCTCGGGGTAGTATAAGATGATGTTCGTTACTCGTTACAGACAGCAAAATCCACAAAACCACAATCTGTTAATAATAGAAAATGCTAAACAGCTTCCAAATATAAATGCAGCAAGAACGATTGCTAAAAAGGATGTTAAATGAAGCGTACAATGCAAATGACAAGTACTCTTGAGCATGGGACTCACCCCGACTGGTCCAGTAATTAGAAGCACATTTTCATAATCAGGAACATCTTCTGAATAATCTGTGTCAGATTCATCTTGACACGAGCTATCGTTGATGTTCCCATTGGCGACTCCAATTTGTTTATTCTTGTGGCCTCTTTCATCCCACCCTTTGAGCCATTCACTGAGAAACTTTACATGCTCAGTATTTCCACAGACCTGTTCAACCAAGATAGAGTGGAAATCTCAGAGCAAATATAAGCATATCTGAAGGTGTTGTTTTCTGTTTTCCTAAAAGAAGTATGCTGGCCAAAAAAGCTGATCAAGTAGAAATAATTGGACAATGGGCTGCGAGATTGTATATTATAAGATATGATGAATAATATACAATATGCAAAATTAATTGTCATGTTCACCTGGGCAGCAGTTTCAGGCCGGTACTTGTCAGTCCATAGGTAATAAACCGGCTGATAGCTGCAATAGCAAATATTAGTATATTACATTGTTTGCCGTTAAAACTTAGAGATAAAAAGACATAAGAAAGTAATTAAATCAACTATTTTGTCCAGCATTTTGTCTATCAATAAACCCGTCCTTAAAAAAGCAACTTGGTTAGCCTGCGGTACTACACATCGATATGCTAAACTACCAAAACTTCAAGAGGTGCGATTCCAATGAATAGTTGATTGGATTATGACAGGGAAGAATGATGAGGGTTTTGGGTCACAAACATAAAATGGCTTCCCTGTAAAATTGAGCTACATGCAAATTAAACCATGATACACAAATGAAACAAAGTTACAAGTTCGCCTGACTACACTAGCTCCAGGAAAAGAAATGAAACCCAAGAAATGTTTAACGTATAGTTAGCTAATCTGATATATTTCAGTAAATATGTAAAGTCATAAACCCTTACTGACTATGCCTAGACTCTCTTCGTACTTTGTTTCAGAAACCATAAACAAATAAGGTTTCATGATGCATACAGCATAAACTTAAATGACCTTGCAGCTTGGTATCGGCAATGATGTGAGCCAAGGATAGAAAAACCGTTCCCGGCGCAATTCCTGGCCGGCGGCCAGTACCGGTAACCGTTTTTCCGGGAAAAACCAGGTCGAATTTCGTTTAAATTTGCTTAAAAATCAACCGGAATTTGAAATTCAAAACTTGAATTTGCAAACTCCGGAAAAACCAGCCGGGATTTCAAATCCCACCGCCCACCGGTAAGGCCGGTTACTGCCGGTAACCGGCCGGGATTTCTATCCCTAATGTGAGCCACCAATTGGAAATTGATATATAAAAAAAATATAACACGTAAATTTTAGATGATTACCACTGATGCAGTTGATGGAAAACCCCATGCCTAAAGTGTTAAAAAATCAATAATAAACAACATTAAATAGAACCGATAAACACCTATTGGTTACAACAAGTCAAATTGTTTTTTTATAATAAAAAAACATGCCACCATCGACAATGAAGTTGACAGGTTTTTTGAGGGGGCAATGTATCGCTCATAGAATAAACAATTATTCAGCCACTATTTTTTGTTTGTGTTAATGAAGGTTTTGGGTTTACAAACTTGTCAGGTAATTATCATTTGGCATATGCAAGGTAAAAGGCATATGCATATATAAGGAGTGCAGCAGCACTAGCAGTGCAAATTTGAAAATTTTCTATTACATACATTATCAAATAGTGCGAAATATGACCCCCTAGATGCCAAAAAAGAAAGAGCACGAAAAGATAGAAATACAAAACAAACTAACATCCTAATGGCTGACACCACTTGAGCGGGCATTAACACAAAATATATGGTAGTGTGGGCTTGTTTGCCGTAGTCATTTTGACCAACATTGGTTCAAGAAACTATGATGTGCAGCTTCATGGGATGATAACATTAAAATTATTAATAAAGTTTCCAAAACAAAATTAAGCCAGCTAGCAGAAATCTGACAGTCTATACACATCTAGCCAAACAATATATGTAATGCTGGTTACCCTTTCCGATGGACTGCTGACCATCCTTGCAGTATCCTTTCCAGTTGTTTGTTATCACAAAGAGAAGCACGGCAACTGGAATTGGATGCCAACAAGCTCTCGTCATCAACATTGATCTGGAGTGCAAATGGTTGAGTTTGAATCAAGATTAATGCATGGTTAGGACAAGAAATTTACTGGCTATAAAATTATGGTAGATGCACAAAGCAAGCTCCTTCAAATGCTTCATAAGAGATTAGGTGAGAAGGTCAGAAGGAAACTTATACCACATCCAAAGAAGAAAACTTGCTTTCACTCTGCTTGTCAGAAAAGCTAGGCAAACTCATTCCTGGAGTTGTACACTCTGCAACACTCTGCTTGGCCAATTGGTCTGGACACATCCTCTTGCAATTAGTTTCTATTGTCAAAGGTTTAACCAAGCCCTCAAAGAATGAGACAGATTTTTGAAGAGTATCGGCAGTACTAGTATCAAGAAAAGATCCATCGGCAATTAGCCATTTACTCCAGTGAATTGGCATACTAGTCTGCAAAAAAAGAGTGCAGTTCAATTGCATTGAACCTCCTTAAATAGACCACAAACTATGAGATGCGTTCTGAAACTAGAAGTATGAAATATATGCTGGGCACACCTCCAATTGGTACACAACATGAATAGGCCAGAATGGTGGGTCCCTCTCAAAAGCACAAAGTGAGTCCGTGTCCTCAATATTGAGGACATCTTGGCCATCACCTTTGTTTACTTTCCGAGAAGCGAAAAACGGATGCATTTTCTTTCCAGATGATAACCTCTGATTTTCCTGGCAATGAAGTCAATTTTTTTTTACAGACAACGTAGACAACACCACCATAATCATGAAATCAACTAAAAAGAAGTGTGACACTAACCAGAGCACCCATATGGAGGCAGACATATATTAAGATAACATACCTTTTTCAAAAATATAAGGATGATAAGAGGGAGGTTCACCCAAACAAGAGAAAAGGGCATTGCTTGCACTACATAGCAGTACTGTTTAACCATAATCTTAAACGATTGCTTATGCTTTAAGGTCTTACTACTAACAAATAAACAACACAATTAAGTTCTCCACCTGATCCCTTAGAAAGCCAGTAGCACCCCACCCCACCCCAAAAAAAAAATACTGTCAGTCGGTGCTTTTGTTTTACTTCTTTAGGGGAAAAGAGCAGGAGGAGCCAACTGCTTTTATTCTATTATCTAATATTTACAAAATAACCTGAGCACATGGGTCGATTTTAGATCAGATTAGCACTACAGACAGATGAAATTGCAAAAGAAAGTTCCATACTTCAGTATTATACTCGATCTTTCAGTCCAAAAAAAACTATAGATAAGATCTACAAAAAGGAGGGGAAAAAACTGTAGATATAGAATAATACAAGGACCCCAAATCATCAACAAGACAACAAGTATCCAGTATACAGTCAACCAAAAGACAACCACACCCAGCCGTAAAAGACAAGTATCCAGTATTCTGAATTAGTAACGTTTTACTTGCTCATGTTTCTTGTGGTGATGAGGTTGCATTTGAACAGTTGTAAACATGTTCAAACCTCCCTATCAACTGTGACAATAAGTATGGCGATAGTATGCACGCCTCCAATTGATTTATCAAATAGTCAGAATATTCTTGATGAATGATCACACAATAGCCAAAAGGAAAGCGTAAAATCAGAAGAAGAAGAAATGTTAGCACAGTAGGATTAAAAATATATCTCAGCAATGCAGACAATGGTGCCGGAGCTTACCTCTGCGGCTATCTTTGTCTCTGACCTGAGGTCAACTATCAACTGTGACTTATCTTGATTGTCAAGTGCATCAACATTATCATTAGCCTGTCTTGCTTCGGAAGGCACACTCATAAGATCAACGTCAAATGATACAGGTGATGCTTCAGGTAAGACAGCTTCAGTCCGACTGCTATTTAGTTGCTGACAGCTTCCATGACCTTCATAAGCAAAAAAAAAAGTCCTATTACACTTCTGCCAAAGTGAAGTTACCAATAAAGACATAAAACCACAACTAGATAAATGATATTCAGTTAACTTGAGGATATATATGTGCAAATGAGTAGGATTCTTTCTGGATGATAATATGTATCCAAACACACAATTATAATATGCATTATGTGACCTATTAAAACCTCAATCTATATAACAGACGATTGAAAGATTATCCGGCTTAATATATAAACTTCTCACACTTTGACACTCAATATAGTTGGACATCACTTTAATTCAAAACTTCAAATGTCAAACGTGCAGATTCTGTAATAGTGATATTTGGACTTGCTGTTCAATAATTGTTCCCTGAAAACTTGGTAGTATTATTTTTCTTCCATAGCACAAATCAACAGGATAGGGTACTTTTACAGACAGTCTCGACCAGGGTTTAAAAAACCGGTACCGGCGCAGTTACCGGCCGGCGGCCAGTACCGGTAACCGGCCGGTTACCGGTTTTTTCGTTGAATTTCGTTAAATTTTCCTTAAAAATCAATTAAAATTCGAAATTCGAAATTTGAATTTGCAAACTCCGGAAAAACCGGCCGGGATTTCAAATCCCGGCCCCCACCGGTAAACCGGTTACCGGCCGGTAACCGGCGGTTACCGGCCGGTATTTCAATCCATGGTCTCGACCAACAAACCACCAACCACATAAGTGATAATTTGATACTAAAAGGTAGGAGTATTTGATAACAGGATTTTAACTAACCATAAGCAACAGATAGAGAGAGAGACATAGAGAGAGAGAGAGAACTGACCATCAGTAGATTCCAATGCCTTGCAGCGCTTTCTGTTCGGCACTTTCAGTGCTGCATCTTGTTTCTTACCTTTCCGCTGCTTTTTCTGGGGGCTCTCATCTGAAATTCATCAGGACAAATATTTAGAGGTGAAATTTCCAGCACAATATTATTTATCGTGTCTCATTCACAATGTAGCAAATAAATAAACAAAATAATGAGTGGCAATAATATTGTAGATCAGTTACAGGGCTGACATACCAACCAAAATTATTTCATCCTTGCTACCTGGATCCAGCCCAGTTGTCTCTTTGTTTGAAGAGGGCTACATAAAGTTTGATACTTTGATTAAACAAATCAGTATTTTGCATAAGAGAAAAGTAAATAGAATAACAAACAGGTACCAGTTCATTGAATATATAGCATATAAATTGAATGAAAAGATCCATCTTTTCTTAGAATATAAGGTTGCACTGTGCTGCGTTGTTTGCCAGCTTATCTCATTGCCAAATTTAGTTTATTTACTTCATATAATTTTGGAAAGCTCTTTGCGATGAAGATAGATGAATAAAATGTACTGGATGAAAGAAAAGGACTAACTATTGTAATTGAATGTGTCTTTTATAAACTATTCTCTCAGAGATTACATGGATTCAAAAAAAACTTTGGGTAAAAGGTAAGCAGGGCGTATTGACACATTGAATTCATTCAGCTCACTTATGTGTAGTTATTAACTTATTTTGAAATATACTTTGTACTTTATAAAATCAACATCACGGACCTTTACCAATCTGTGGCAATGACTCTTTGCACTTTTGAACTTTAGATTTAACTCCAAAAAAATTACGGGCCCACCCCTGTTATATTATCTGTTTGGTTTAGGATATGTGGTAAGTTGGCAGCTCTAGAAAAACAAAGTATTTATGCATGGTCATGGCCTGATTGGAATAGATCAATAGACGTATAGGATAAGAGTGTCCTGGATGGAAAAGGTGCCCAATGCTAAAAGCCTAAATTTGCAACCAGTTCTTACAGTATGTTTTTTGCTCAGTTTCCAGCACATAAATTACCGAGCTAGGGGCAGAGTATGCAAGAGGGAGGGGGGACTTAATCGTGCAGTAAACATATCTTCTGTGTTGAATATTTCTACTGTCTATCATAGATGAAAACCGAATTGAAATGGAATTTGTGTGTAAGTTAGATAGTCATCGAGGGAGGATACTAGTTATGTGTGAGTTGCAGCCCTATGTCAAGGGAAGTGAATTCTCATCACTAACAAACAGAAGAGGAACAAAAAATCTGCACTACGCTATTAATTTATCATGATTCTCCCAGGGTTAGATTTGGTAAAACGAATATCAGAATAAACATATGTTTACCAACATGGAATTGAACATCACGATATTCTCCGCCGCGAACCACCCACAATTCAACACAACGGACGAAATCAAAACAGTGTAAAAGGCTAAAAGCACCGAGAGAACACAAAACAACAGCTGAATCGGGCAAAATTCTAGCAATGTACCTTCCTGCCGGCCTCTGATTTCCGCGGCCTTCCCCTCTTATTCCCCTTCTCCGGCACCTCCCTACCCTCATTCTCCGCCGGCTCCTCGGCCACGGGCGCGGGAGGGGCAGCCCCTGCCCCTCCTCCTCCTCCTCCTCCTCCTCCGCCACCACCGCCACCGCCACCGCCACCGCCCGACTTAGCCGTCCCCCACGAGAGCTTCGACTGCACGCATCGCTTCAGCCGCTTCGCGTCTGCCGACGAAGGCGAGGGCGAGAGCGACGCCTTGGCCGGGGATGGCGACGGAGACGGCGTCGGCGCCTCGGGATCAGAAGCTCCGCCCATGGGAGGAACAAGCGAGGGGGGCGGGAAATCGGGCTAGGGTTTGGGAGCTGGGAGTGGTACTACTGTGCAGCGGGAGATGGGGGTTGGATTAGCTTCACGTTTCCCGCGTGGGGAGTGGAATGGCGGGCAGATTTGGGCGGGCGGAGGAGGTAGGCACCGCGCCCGAGGGACTGGGCGGGGTTCGGGCCGGGAGGAGAGGCACTTCCGGTCAGCGCAAGGAAAATCTAACCGTAATTGTGTGAAAATTAACTCAAATGTTTTGATCGGGACGGGATTTGATTTGGGAAAGTCAGTGGGATACAAGGCCGACGGGATCTTATGGGCCTGGTTTATGGCCTGGATCATTTGTGAATTTTTTTCGGCACAAGACTAGTGGTGGCATTGGGCCGGGATCCGTTGTGTTTTGGGTCACGTCGTGTCGTGTCGTGCTCGGGTCGGGTCGGCCCGGCCCGTCTTACCTTCGGTCAGATTCAGGCACGGCTCAAAGCCCATTGTGCTGGCCCGTGCTGTGTCGATCCAAGCTCAGCCCTAAGTAACTATAGATGTCTGAGAAGACAACAGCAGTCGCATAGAAAAACAAATACATCAGTGCGTCATCTATGTCCGCTCCCCCTCGCCATAGCTTCCTCCTCTCTGGACGCCGATGAAGAACTTCGTCCACCTCGATCGCACCGCATGCTTTGCAAAGGAAGTGAGAAGGATGGCGACGAGGAGGTGGCTGGAGGGAGGGTGGAGGCGCGTGGGAAGGGAGGGGAGGGCGGCGGCACGTGGGGAGGGAGGGAGTGGTCAGTGGTGCGTGGGGAGGAAGGACGACGATCGGCGGCACGTGGGGAGGGAGGCGGTTGGAACTAAAGGGAGAGGAACCAAGGAATGTGATTAGAGATTGTGAATTTGAGAGCCGGGGCTTGAGAAAAAGGGTTGGAGAGGTCAGGAGGGATGTTGGGTCAGACCGGGTGGCAAAAGAGGATGATTGGTTTGACCAAGGCGATGTGGGGGTGATTGAGCCAGGCCAAGAGATGGATTAGGCTGTAACGGAAAGATTATGCCTATTTCGTGTCGTGCCGCCCCAAGCCTGGCCCAACTGGTCGTGTCGTGCCGCCCAACGAATCGTATTCTCAGGCCCAGTCCGGTCCACCGTTCGTGCCATGTTGGCCCGACCCACCACGTGTCGTGTCGCGCCATGCCAACCGACCCTCGGCCCAGCCCGAAAAAACACAACCCAAATCCCAGCTCTACACAAGACGCATCAAGCCAGAGGTCCAAAGTAACGCAAGTGGAAGCTAGCTCACGGTCACCTTTAGATGCTTGACACATGGACAATATCAAGGCCTCTCGAAACAACACATGGGTGAAGCACACGCCGTTCCTTTTCCCTCGCTTCACCAACGAGATTTTTTTTTTCTCATTTAGCATCTTTCTGAAACGAAATATTAAATCCACCACCCTTCCGCAACTAAAATGATAAAAATACCACCTCAGGTAAAAAAAAAAGGTGATATGCGTCCCCTACCATGCTCCTCGTGCGCAGCAACCACATTCTGTGATCCCCATACGCGGCAGGTCACTTGTCGCGCTCCTAACTGCGGCAGGATGGCATGCACACGTAGGCGTCGCGAGCAGCCATGTTCCTATCGTAGACTAGGAGTGCGACAAGTGATCTGTCGCGCACGAGGATCGTGGAATGTGGTTGCTGCGCACGGGAAGTACGGTGGGAATGTCATTTTTGTCATTTCGGACACGCTGGGACTAGATTTGTTATTCTATTCCAAAAAGAGACCAAATGAGCACGAGAGAGAGAGAGCGCGCACATTGCGAGAGTGTCGCCGTCTCCATACCCACCGGTTGCACCGTCATCTGTCGTGCCACGCCGCGTCGCGTCGCGTCACCCCGCGCTCCATCGATCGTGAACTGGTCGCGCTGTTGGCTAAGCTCATATGTCACGTCGCTACATGGGAGTATGTTTCCCCAATCTGAATGTTTTTGAACCTCAATTTGAAAATTCCTGATTTAACAGTTGTTTGTGAATTGAAAGTTTCCGAGTTGAAAGTCCCAATTTTGAATGTTTTTGGTAAGAATTGATGGTTTCAAATAATTTGAAAGTTTTCCAATAGAAATCTTCGAAATAATTTGAAAGTTTTTCAATCATTTTTCGATTCTTTTAAAGCTCTGAAATCATTTGAAAGTTTCCCAATCAATTTTTTTTCGATTCTTTTGAAAGTTTCCAAATCAGAAGCCGGTGAACTCGCTGTGGAAAGAGAAAAGCGCGTGCTCAGTGTATGCTAGAGGGACACGTGTCAGAAAGCTAGCGGGGTCGTCACTTCGCCCGCACATTAGACGCCCTCTTTTTATGATTTACCCATTCATCAAGCAACTGAGAACTCCTAGGTAAGAATAGGTTGTCACATCTGAAAGGTCCAATCAAGTGTGGCAGCTAATTTTGCTGCTCTAATTAAGTAGGTCCTACTAATACACACATCCCCATATTGTGGCACTCGATGCATCCCGCTGCTTTCGCATGGATCTAATTCCACTACTTCACGGTTCCGCGTCGCATCGATCGTTGAGTAACCGTCATTGCGAATTCGATCCGCGATTACCTCGTATACAATATACCAAATCGTAAGAACGATGAAGAACACAAGAACACAACAATAGAATGAACACAGAGATATGCGGGACTTCAGGTCCGCTTTATTCCTTCGGAACAATCGGGGTTACAATGAGAGGGGGAGACCCTCTATTTATAGACAACGGGATGAGGAGTTCAACTGGGCCAGGACTCTCCGGGGTCCTGGGCCCGTACTGGGCCAGGACTCTCCAGAGTCCTAGGCCCGGTTTCTTAACACAGACAACACAGTATATCGTCATTTCATCAGATTTCAGTCTACTCTCCTGTTAGCGCCAACACCCCCATCCCAAACTCCTGCTAGCCGGAGACCATAGCACAAGAAGCAAGGAGGAGGAAGAAAAGCATTTTGTGGGCTTTTGCCGAAGTCCATTCAACTACAGTGTCACTTGCTCATATCTACCCCACCCTATCCCATGTCCCCATCGGTCCCCACCTCATGTTCCTGTTCCAAATCCAAAATTCTCAAATCCCAAATCAATTGAGGTCTGAAAGACACCGAGGGCACGAGGTGGCTGGCAGCCAGTGGCGGCAATGCGCCACCGAGGAGGGGAGGAGGGATCTAGGGCGGGGGAGCTGGAGGACGCCGAGGAGGAGGGATCCGTCGATCCAGAGCGGAGGAGTCGGAGGAGGTGAGGCAAGGAGAGGAGATGAGGGTCGGGTGAGGATTGAGGATTTGAGGAATGAGGACTAGGGATGGCAATTGTGTCCGATTATCCGCGTGCCCGCAGGCGAATACCCTAATGGAGGCGGGTATGTACGTATTTCTTTGTCCACGGGCATGAAAACAGACACAATTAATTGCCTATCGGGGTAAACGGGTATGTGTATAGGTATGAGTAAGCTCCACCCGTACCCGCTTCGTCCGATTACCGCAACCTACCCACATGTGTAAATAACTATGTCACTTTGTAATTTTTTTTATTTGTTGAACTTGATTGGTTGTCTTGTCGAATATGATATGCGAACTGTGATGAACTTTATTAATTGTTGAATGTGTGATGCACCATTGATGTGTGAATTATGATGAACTTGATGTATGCACTGCTCGCGGGTAACGAGCATGTCCGCGGACTATGGGTACTCACAGGCGGCAATGCATTATTTGCGGGTAAACGGGCATGCCCGCGGGCGACGGGCATGGGCGAGGTTTTTCGCTCGTCGTCCTTCGCAGGTATGCCCGTGGGGGGAATTCAGGGTCGCGGGTATGGGTATGGGCGAGCACTATCTGTACCCGCCACGACCGATTGCCATCCCTACTGAAGACTGACGTTGAGGGAGGGCATCTGGTTTGGGAGTGAGGTGAGGGACTGAGGGTCGGGCGGTTGTGAGCTATTGGTTTAGGACATGTGGTGCTTGAGGACTAAGGCGCGACCGTGTGCGTGAGGCTGGAACTGAGAGTCTAAGACAGAGGGATCTGGCCATCTGTTGAATTGAAGAGTAACTGAAGTACTGATTTGCTTTCCAGCCTCTGCTGACTGTTGGTATAATGGTAGTGGTACTGGTATATACTCAATTACTCGTACTCAATGTCTTGATTAGCAATTTATTCGTTGGTTAGAATATAGTACCAATATACTCAATTAGCAATTTGCTCGTTGGTTTGCAATAATGGATAAACGAACTTTACATAATTATTTCATAAGCAATTAAAGTATTACTCCCCCAACCGGTGAGAACGCAACTCAACAAAAAAAACCTCGACTAGAATTTAATGTTTATGATCATTTAAGTATAATTTACTATTGTATCACTAATTTTGCTAATGTTGATGTACATGTCGTTACCCACAGGAACCATATTTATATATTTTGGAGATACACTTTTCATTAACAAGATACATTAAATGTCTTTTTTGCTTTACCTTATTTTTATTCATGTTTGAATTTGATTGTACAAGAATATAAGACTACGATTCTCTCAAATTAGCTTAGTCATTTAAAACTTTAAACCCACACTCCATTTTCATCGTGGCTCATCGTGGCATGGCCACTGTATATCATCTTTGGATTACTTCAGCTACCATTTCTGTTATATTTACCAACAGAATCTACAAGGCACAGTCTAAAGATTCACCTAAGTACTTGTTAAAACGAATCGACCATACAAGGATACTGGCAAAATATCATGATACGTTGATACTCATGCATTTGAATAGTAGTACAGTACATAGCAAAACAAAGAGTTTGCATACTTAATACATATCATGTCTATTTAATTGCGAGCTGGGGTTGAAATGTCTGAGCTGGAAATCCGCAAGGAAATAGTTTTGTCCACATGGAGTTTATCCTCTCAACCATGTGTTCCTGTACGATGAGTTATCTCGCAGCGAAGCATCATGTGGTTTGTACTCCATCAAATAGCTGTGTGGCAGCTTGAGATGCCTCTTAATTGAATCTCTTAATGTCATCACAGCCTGCGACGAACAAGAACACAAGTGAGTAACACAGTTCAAATTCCAAACATCATAGCTACAGACGCATCAAGTACTGTTACAAACCTGGTGGTCTGATGCATTTCGATTCCAAACACTTAGAATGTCTTCATTAAAACGAACACTGAGCACCACACCACAAACATCATCACTATAATCAAGTTGATCACCCACTAGCACCAGCACCTGGAGATATAAACACAATAGGCAAACAGAATTACGATCCAAACCATCATACAAGTGCATGACCAGTTTAATACATAAAACACATATTGAACAGTTAGGTGTCATGCTTGAGGCATTGGAAAGCATCTATAAGATTATAACTGAATGATTGTGATTGCACCGGCTGAATGGAAGAACAAGTCTCCCCTGTGCAAGAACACATTTGCTTTGGTAATTTTTACACGGCCATGGCCAATGCTATGCATCATTGCAACCTTCAAAGAACCTTTTAGAAGAGAGCAGAGACATGTCCACACGTGTGAAGGAACAAAGAAAAACAGGGCATGGTGACAATGTGGCATTAATGCCGAGCAGGCATGACAGAAACAAATGAGATAGTGGCAGAAAATAATGTTAAAACCTACTGGTTGCAATAAAGCAGGGGAGATCAGCTAGAGGTATCTTCCTACCTAAAATAAACGACCTCATATTCTGTTCCAGAGCATGAAAACCATATGGTATCCACAAGTCTGTCTAGACAATACCAAGAAATTGAGAAGCATCATAGCATATATAATGTTGACAGACATTGCATATTTGAATCAAGAGTGTGGACATGAAACTGGTAGAAGGCATCCATATATCCAATTACCCATATGTTTGTCTTAGATTTTTTTTTTTAAAAAAAAATCCAGCTAATAGAGCACAAAAACATATGCAGATTAGAAATATAGAAAAAGTTGGTCAAGGCACACATGTGAATAACTAAGGATAACATAGGTACTAATGTTGTTTCACATTTTTAAACGTTTTGCATCCATTTGAAACTAGCAGAGGATAACAAAGGTACTAACGTTGTTTTACATTTTTAAACACCTTGCATCCATTCTGAACTAGCAGTGCATAAAATTTAATCATCGGACGCATGCAAGAGGTCATTCGCAACTTTCATAAGTAGTCATAGCAAAACTTTTTGCTGTGTCAAATCACAATTATACATTTATACCCCAAATCAAAGGTTAGAGATAAGGAACTTCGAACAAAGAAGATATGTAATGCTAAAATCAATTAAATGCTAAAAATTGAAATAATGACAAACATAATGTAAACTAGTTCAGTAGAACTATGTAACTATAGCATATTGCTTGCATGCAAGCCCACCCATAACAACGAATAGGAAAGCAGGCATGTAACTGCGGGACAGGACATTTGGAAGGCTGCTGATTCATTTCTGGATTAGTCTCAATCTGTTCTATGCTGAACCACTTGCCTATTGCATAAGTGCATACTGTAAACATGAAAGTCGTAATAGTATTACCATCAGGTTTGTGTTAGTATTAAATACCAGAGTAGCAGACATTACGCACTATTTAGGGCCTGTTTGGTTTAAGCAATGGCCTCTTATGCACTTATGATTTTTTTGGAATGGCCCTATTCCTCATTGTTTATTGGCATTATGGACATGAGGAGTAGCATGGTGAAGGGCCAACCCATTCCATTCTTGAAACGGATCATCTGATCCTAGCTCGAAGCTAACCTTCTTGTTTGGCTTGAGCAAATGGAGTGGTTGTTCCACCACCATAGCATCCCACATGGCCACATGCCAATTGAAGATGGCCAGTGAACAAAAAAACATAGTTGAATGATCCCACAACGGACCAACCCATGGTAGAACGGGACTGGGACCATTCCATAGGCCAAGCAGACCTATTGTGTAGTCCTTCATAAGGACTCAGGCAATGGACGTCCAATTTAGGGGGTTAACCACCAACAACAAAAGTTTGGGTATGAATTATCAATCCTATAATTAAACGATCTCCTAAAAACACAAATACATGAACAGTACAAGTTTACTTACCAAATCCTCCCAGAAACGACCAGAAACAGACTTCTTGAACCGTATGATCCACTTGCCACCATTCCGATTTGCAGGATCCTGCCCAATCAAACTCCATTAACCACTATGAACATGAACAGATACAACACTACACTAGGCACCACCACGACTAACAACACCGTGTTCCGAGTAATACCTCCCAAAGGGGGCGGATGCCCTCCTTGAAAAGATGCAGGTCGGTGGGGTTCGGCAGGGAAGACGGGCGCGAGAGGTGGCAGTAGCAAACCCAGAACGACTCAACCTACAAATCATCCAAACAGCACCAGGAATCAATAAGCTGCGCCGACATAAGAAATCCCCCGAAACAACTAGGCAGTCTGCTCTATCGGAGAGACGTACGGTGCTGAAGTCAACGATCTTCCTGATGTTGTCCTCGTACGACTGCGACCTCGTCCCAGGCGTCCGGCGTGTGTACCAGAGCACGAACTTGCGCTGCAGACACAGTGAGAGAACACGGGTTACATCCAGCTCTTCGATCTCAGCTACCATGCGCACTGGAGACACAAAGCTTCCCCCTTTTTTGGAATGGGGGCCAGGGTTAAGGGTTAGATCTAGCGGCGGTGGGTCTTACCCTGAGGGGGTGGAGGCCGGCCTTGAGCTCGCGGTTGCGGCGCTCGTTCTCCTCCGCCTCCGCCTCGTCCTCCTCGGCGGTGGCAGCGGGCACGTCGTCGCTCCGCACGTGCGATGGCTGCTGCTGCTCGGCCTCCTCCCTCTCCGCCGCCGGCTCCATGGCGCGCCCTACTACGGCGATTCGGTCGGCTGGGTTGGGTGTAGCTGGTCAGGGGAGGAGGAAGGGTCGGGAGACGCGGAGCGAGGAATGGGTGTGGGTTTTGTGTGAAGAACCGTGTGAGGGGACGGCGCTTCTATTCGATGGGCGCAAACGGGACGCGGATCCTCTGCAGAAAGGTTCATCGTATACACAGTGTAAATGCCATGCGCGGTAGAGGATCCATTTAAGTCTATAAAAAACTGATTCAAACATTTTAGACGAATTTTGATCATACGAATTGTTGTATTATATATTAAAAAACTGGACATGCTTACAATCAAACACTCACTTAAAAAAGGTAACTATAGTTTGAATTCCAGTTCCACTTTGCCGAGGCACCATGGAGCCCCAGTTAAATATATAGAGGTATTTGTTTTTTTTTTCTTGAGACAAACAACATGTATTTATAATACCATTGCATCAACAGTTGTAAGAAAATGGTTTTAAATTAGCCATATCAACGTGTGACACTTTGAAGTTCAGTTTCCATCAACCACAAATGTGTGAATATTTTGGTGTGTATTTTTTTAGTTATTTGCACCTGTGACATGCAGATTGTAAGCCTTAGAAGGACTGTACTGGCCAATTATTCCTACGCCGAAAAAGTTTATATGTAGTATGGTCTTCCATCTTACTCAGTTCTGAAGTCGCTGATGGGTAGTTGTACTTCCGCATTCGAGGCTTGAGTTGTCGAAGAATGGAGGATCAAAACGGATGGTTTATCACAAGCTTATGATTCTTATGTGTGTGGCTACTTGTAACTTGTTGGAGAAAGAGTGACAATCTAAAAACTTTCTCTTCGCCTATTCATTTTTCTGTGAATCTTCGACTCAACTCTGTTTTGCATATCATCTGCTTAATTTGTTTTAAGGAAGGAAAAAAAAGGACTCTATAGCCTTGTTATTCTAAAATTCTAGCCTTCTACGTCAATGTGGTCATGTATAGACAAGGTGAAAACTGAAAATGTTGGCTCAATACCTCTATTTAATTTGGTCTTTTCTAGTACATTAGTAGGGTACTTATGCGTTACGACAAAACCCAAAACAGGGTGATACATATAAGCAGATGAGATCCAAAATCGTATAATAAATATTATTTTTTCACATACATATAAACAGAAACATTAACTTCGTCTATTGCATCACCTATTATTGCTACTACTACCTGGAAATTAAAATTTTGAATCAATATATTGTTTACATTTGGAAGTTGAAGTTAATGCCAACTTCCATCTCCAACGTGTTGCCCATTTCTAATCATTGTCGGTTGACAAGAAAGAGGGCTACGTGTCTATGACCACCTTTTTCACCCTAAACCCAAGCCACGGCTCGGTTCTCATGGCCATTGGTTTCAGCTCTCGCCAGGCACATTGCGGCGAGGAGGTAGGAGGCCGGGGGAAGAGGCAATGGTGGCGTCGCGGTGGTAAGCGAGGAGGGGGAGCCGATGCTTGCTCGACCAGCGTGAAGCAGGAGACGACGGAGGTGCAGGGAAGAATTAGGATGAAGAGAATATAGTGCGGTGAATTTGAGACGACGGTGTGATAATAAAATGATGTCTTCGTCTCTGCATCTTCCTCGTGCATCGTCGTTGCCTTCCCTCTCTTCCCCGCCGCCACCGCTTCTCCTCCAAGGTACCTCTTCCTCCTCTCCTCTCGGCGCCTTCCCTCATCCCAAACACCGCCTCCCCTCCCCACTATCTTCTATCGTCGTCGGTGTTACCTCCTCGTGTCGCTTCCTCCTACGTTGTCGGATCCTCCCATCTTCGTGCACGCCCCCGTTGCAACCCGCGTACTGAGTGTTAGAAGGGGGCGGGGTCTCTGAGGCACGAAGCGAATGCCTGACAGGCATAGGTGGCGAGTCGCTGTGCGAGACAGTAAGGAGTGAGACAATGACAAATATCAGTGTACGCATGTGAAGAGGAAGTGGCGCGGCAACAATTTAGGTAGTTGCAGAAGAAGTGGGGGAATTAATACGTTCGTGAGTCACGGGGGTGGCGGCGTGAGACGTGGTCCCTGTCAGGTTGGGTTCATATGTTGATGCACCCCGGTGAGAAATTTGGGAGAGACCAGCGCACGAGAGAAATAACATCGTCCCACTGTGCGGAGGTAGACTATTTCTTTTATTAGTTAAGATAAAATTTAAAAAATGTATTTTGGTGCAACATTTGAATTGTGATAAAAACGGTTGGGGGTACAGCGGTAGAGGTAAGCTAACTCTCCGTTTCCACCGATTCAGTCTTCTCTTTTGTTTGCTTGCAAAGTCTAGATAATCATGCATCGTCACATAAGCGTTGTCTTAGATACGTTACGGAGAAAATAGATCATGCCGACCTGTAGACAATAAAAGGATAGCAACTACTATTGACTTGTAGATGATGTAGCAAAGGGGCAGAGGTTAGAAAAACCAGGAAAATTGCGGAAAAAGCAAGTAATTAAAAATATGGAGAAATACTAAGCAACGCCTTCCATGCAAAAAAAATGATTGATCCTAGTACAAAGTGCATGAATGGTGATTTTTTTTTTGCCATACTGACAACTTTTGATTTCGTATTTACACAAATGACCACGTTTTTTTTTTTTTTGCAAATTTGGTCGCCTACCGCACAGCCAGTGTGCGGCAACTGACCGTGGCCACCATGTGTCCACGAAGTGCGGTAGCACCCACGGTCCGCCACGTGTCTCATTAAGGGTTAAGTCGAAATTAGGGCTAGGGTTTAAGCGGGTTTTGGCGATTTTATAGAAATTTTAAAATATAACAAATTAGTTCAAAATTTTTTAAAAAAATACACGGAGTCTTCCGACATAGTGTACTTGCTTATATAATTTTTTATAATTTTATTCGTCCAGAATTATTCTCGTTATTTCATAAGCGTGTACTGGTTTGGCGAGGAAAAAAATCAACAGAAACTGTGTCATATATTGTGCCTCCCGTCACCTTAAATGAGGCCCTTCCATCATCATCCTCTCTTTTCCACCGAAAGTACCACCAAAACTGAGGAATCTTTTCGTCCCATCACCTCCATCTTTTCGTCCTGTCATTTCCATCTATTCGCATGCAAATTAAAAACATCTGCGCGAATAAGTATTTCCTCCCAGCCATAAATTATCGAGCAAACGAGCGCGGTTTCATTTCGCAGTCACTCGCTCGCTCTCTTGCTCTGTCGATTATATTTTTAGGGATTTTTTTGTGTTATCGAGCGCTGACATTCACAGGTAATTTGCATATCCGTCGTTTAATTCTTGAGGACTCGTTAATTAGTTATGAAATAATTAGTCGTAATTTACGGTGGATGCGTACTTAAGTTGTTGTAATTTTGCAGAAAAATTTCCACAAGTAAGTATACTGTGTCGGGAGGCTCCACGTAAAATTTCACAATTTTTTAAAGTCGTTTGCTATATTTTAAAATTCTTACGAACAGCGTCAAAACCCGCTAAAACCGTAACCCTAAACCAAACCAACCGGACCCTAACCCTAAACAAACGGGACACGCGATGGGTCGTGGGCGTCACCACACAGTGGCCTTGCGGTGGCGCTGCCGTATGACCTTGCGTGTGACGAGTGCGATGTGGCGGCCAGAGATGAGCTGCCGTACAGCGGTCGTGCACAGGGGGACAAATTTACAAAAATAAATTGGTGCAACCGCTATTTTTGTACATACAGTACGAAAACGTGCCAATACGACTATAAATTCTGAAAGGGGACGGGTGGAGCTTGAATGTCAACATCACTAGTCGAGTGTCCGTGTATCGCCACAGAATCTTAAACCTTGTA
This sequence comes from Hsuehochloa calcarea, assembly GCA_036346395.1. NCBI lineage: Eukaryota > Viridiplantae > Streptophyta > Magnoliopsida > Poales > Poaceae > Hsuehochloa > Hsuehochloa calcarea. The sequence continues at coordinate 40,501,362 of CM070597.1, forward strand.
CAACTATTATTTCTCTTTAACACATAAAACAAATCAACCAATAAAAAGACGGTGATACATATATCTACAAATATCATATTAGTGCAACATGATAGAACAAGCACTCCATGCGATAATTTTTAAAATAAATGGTAGCAAACAATTTTTTTTACATAATATACTTCAATATATAAATAACTATCAGGCCATCATATAAAATAACTACAAACAACTAATAAAGTAGACATCATGCATTAAACATAAAACATTAACGGAAATTTAGAAATAAAACTGATACGATAGCCTTATGAAAGGCTCATCCTCATCTCTAACTTGTCAAGTAAAGTGAAAGAAAACATACTCTACAATACTAAGTTGTGACCGATGTATAAAAAATATAGACCCAGTGAAAGAAATGCAATATTAACTATTTTTCTTCACAAAAATAGAAGCATTATTGTGTTACTTGTACCTGTCATCCATGATGCATAATTTTCTCGTCGATACGTTGCATCAAGTGTTATAATTATGAGAAGCAACAATACAAAAGTCTATTAAATGAGAGATTACAATATGTGAAAAAATAGAGATATTACCAACAATTGACTTATTTAGATTTAGATAAACTTCAATCAAAATGTGTGAAGTAGGTAGGAAGATAAGGAATCTGAATTAAATTTATCAACTACTGAACTGTAGTTTTGTAAGTGAATCTTAATTCAGACTCCATCATAAAAAAGCAGAATTCATCGGGATTCAGATCAACGTTTACGAGATGGACATCATACAAACTTCTTTCCGCAAGTAATCGATTAAATTTATGCGTTGTCTATCGAAGCAAAATACTTTCATTTTCATGCCCTAATAGAAACGCGGTGGCGCAAATCGAAGGGGCAGATGCGAGGATAGGTGGTGGTAGGGGCGGCGATCGTGATGCGAGGAGTGACAACGACTGGGGCGAGGCGGCGCAGATGCAAGGAGCGACGATGTTAGGGACAGGGCAGTGCAAATGAGTTCGGGGCGGGGCGACACATGTGAGGAGCGACGGTGTTAGGGGCAAGACGGGGTGTTTGTCGAGTGGGACGTTCGTGTTCATCTTACTGCGAGGGAGTGAACTCTATTTTTTATATTTGTAACTATCAATATGCAACTAAAGATATCACCCACCAATAATTTTGCAAAGGAAGAGATACAACTTAGAATTAACACATTCTAGCCAAGCGATACGACAACCTATTTAATTTTCGTCGATGATTGAGTTGCCAATTTTACGAAATAGAATAGAAGAAAATGTCAAAGAGTTATTGGGAGATGATGTGACTGCTCTTTATTGCTATGAATTGGATGCTTTACATGGGGTGCCCTTGACAAGGCAATGAACTAATTTTAATTACACTCAGCGCAGTACTTACTATGCTAATGCTTTATATGAAATCCAATTTTCTGTTGATTTTTCGAATTAGTTTCGACCCCGTTTCACCGTTCGCACCCTTCCTTAAATATATGATGAAGTGGCGGCAGTTAATCCTGATATAGGTGCCTGTTGGGAGTGTCGTGACTGGTCGGAGCGAGTTGACAGTTTATGAAGTATCAACCGTTAGGCGATTTAATGTTCGGGAGACACTAAACCGCATGGTAGTTTATCGCTGATGTCTTAGGATCATGAGACGTCGCGTAGTATGGAACCAATATGATATGTGCTCTATTCATCACACGGTAAAGAATATGCTTAGATCCAAATCAAATGTTAGTTCATTGTTTGTACGAGCAATCATCTGGTCAGGGACTAGGTACAGGACCTCACCCGACCAGTGTACCTATAAGTAACCTCTGGAATCCTAACGAGCACAGAGGTCATTAGCTTCAGAGGTTAAGATTCTTACGGCCACGGGGTCGTTAACCTTAGGGTTTACGGCTCTTACAATCACGCGAGTCGTTATCCTTAGTGTTTACAATCATAGAGAAATATGATTTTTTTATTTATATATTAAAGTAATACGTAGAGATTTTAATCCCATCACTTTTGTCAACGTGGGCTGAAAAAGTGAAATTTAAGGTTCGAAGGTGTCGACACAAGTCCGTTATTATTTTCTCCGAATACCTCACTCGTTTCCTGAAATCCCAAGTCGAATAAAATGGAGTACGATAGAAAGAGAGAGACTAGAATACGCGGACGCTCCCACTAAAGACCAGAAATTTGGACACTTTTGGCCGTATGATGCACGAAAATTCCCCGTTTGGCCCCATTAGCAGCGAATTTCCCGTTTTGGCTCGCCTCGCCACTGCTTGCCGTCGAGTCGGACTGCCGGTGTGCGCGTGGGCAGCACTGCTGCCGTCCGGACGGCGGCGGTGCTGCCCATGACTGCGTGTGACTGCATCACATGGCTGCGCTTGCCGGGACCGGGCGGGCGGCTGCCGCGTCTTTCCACTAACTGCCGTCGGGGGCGGCGGCGAAGTGAAGGCAACCGCCACGTCTCGAGGCCGGCGCGCGGGCCGGCCCGGCCAAGATCAGGCGCAACTTCTGCCGTCGGCAGCGAGTTGCGGCTCCGAGCTCGCTGCCGTGTCTTGTGCTACGTCGGCGGCGGCCGCGCGCGCGACCCCCGCGTGTCCTGCAGCGGCGAAAGCGCGACTTCTTTGCTCACAGCGTATAAGTAGGGGCGAAGGGCGCATTCGCCGTCTGCCGCCTCCGACGTGAGCAAAAGAAAATTAGCGCTAGCGAGCGAGCGAGAGAAGCAAACAGTTCCCAGAAGAGGAGGGAGAAGCGAGGCGGTACAAAAGGTATGTGGCATTCTCATGCAGCTGTAGTTGTAGTAAGTTTTAGCAATGTGATTATGATGTAATAAGATAAATGATAGCAACTGAGTACTTATAATTTTGCAGTGGGTATATCTTGACTTAGTGTTGGGACGCAAAATTAAAAAATGGTTTGATTAGCAAGTAATTAGAATACTCAGTAGTTAGCATTACGATTAGGCCGTAATTAGTTGACTTAGCAGAATTATTGTTGTTAGTGCTGTCAATTTTATGTCGGTAAAAAAATGTCGTACTGTCACGGACAATTTTATTATTGTTGTTAGCAGACATCATAAAATATTAAAATATTCAGGGGTCATTCGGCGAAGTAGAAGTACAATTGAAATAGAGTCGCCGACGGTCCGGACCCACGGAGCGCGCTATCTATGTACTCTTAACCGGGCATATTGACCTTCGGTCCATGCACTACGCAGTAGACGGCGGCAATGATGACATTTCCGGCCGACACATTAGTAAGTTTTTATTTCGAAAATTAAATGGCAAAGAATTCTATGTAGTAGACCCCACATGTCATTACTATGGGCTAGGTCTAACTCGGGTATGGAAACTTAAAAATGCTTTGGAAAAATTTGAAGTGGTTTTTTTACTTTAACTTAGAATTGGTTTGACACTTTGTAGTATCCCAGAAAATTTTGAATTTTTTTTACAGTACAAATGAAATTTACTTCAACCTTTCATGGATAGAAAAATCATATGAACTCCATTTGGAATGAATAAATTTACGTTGATCTCAAATTTTATTACAATTGCTCATGTAAACCACATAATTTTTGAATCCAGCAGTATTGTGCAATTATTTCGCGTAATATTTAAACACAAATTCGACTGAACCTGCAACCATGTAATTTACGTGTTCGATGAGTACGTATGTCGAAAGTTGCTCTTGTGTTAGGTACTTTATGGCGGAGATACAAGATCTGTTCGTGTTCCACAGGGACGGTCTAGTACGTGACGGACCATACGGTGCGGACCTGTCAAGTTGCGACCGCACCGTGATCCGGGCGCCGTCTCTGAAGGACATGGGCCTCTCGGAGCTAAGGCGGTGCGTGCGTTCCGCGTTCGATCGCGCCACTGGAAGGAAGAAGCTGTGCATCGAGGCGGTGTATCCCTCGTTTGCGTGTGGTGCAGGCGAGACCGTTTGTCAACTTATGAAGGTCACATGTGACGCTTCATGGGCCAATTACATGGGGGTTGTTTGCAACCCTGCTGCTGCGATATATGCACGACCGATGGTCTACGTTCAGTTCGTGGAGAGGACGGGGACATCCGGCGTAGGTGGTTCTGGTGAAGCTGCTGGTGGGGAGCAGCCAGCGTTGGTCTCCGGTGTTGGAGGAGACGCTGGTCAAGACGTGGGCGAAGGAGACCTGAGGAGGCGTGCCGTCAATTTCGAGCCCAATGAAGGTGCGGAGAGATGGTGGGCAGCCCGTATTGATTGCCACGAGTACCTGGCCGACCAGGTGGACGAGGTGGAAAGCATGGAGGACGTGGAAACAACTAGTTCGGAAGGCGACGAAGGAGAAGCTGGTACTGGAGGAGATGCAGTTGGTGGGCTTTGGACCACTGACATTGCTTACGTCCCCTCACGATTGAACGACGTTGCAACAACGTCGCTAGTTCTGCCACATCGGGAGGGTGCTGAGTGGGGGTTCAATGATAACACCCTGCTCCTAGGGCAGCGCTTCCCTGACAAGAGCGCCGCCCAGCATGCTATTGCTAAATACGTCGTTAACATCGGTCGGATGTATCGGTGCAGAGGTCCAACCCGACACGTACATCGTCGGTGTGTTGATGAATCTGCGGGCAAGATCCGTGCGCAATGGTTCATGGTCTGGCGCACGGGTTTTCGGATAACTTGGCGAAGGATCACACATGCGAGTTAGCTCAGCCGCTTCACAGGCACCGCAACATGACCTCCTCTTATGTTGCCAGCCTGATAAGCCACCTCGTCACTGCAGATGTGTCCATTTCGCCAAACATCCTCCTGGTAGAGGTTGCCAATATTGTGGGGTTCCCGGTCAGCTACAAGACGGCATGGCGGGCCAAACGCAAGGTCTTGGAGCGAATGTTCGGCACATTCGAAGAGGCCTACAACCTAGTACCAAGATTGCTGCATCAAATCGCAGAATGTAATCCCGGGACATACATAAACAAGCTAGAGCGGGTGCATCCGACAGAAGGGCCCAATTGCCTTATTCTTGATAGGGTCTTCTGGGCCTTCCGTCAGGCGATCGAACCTTTCAAGCATTGTCGTCCCGTACTGACGATGGATGGTACCTTGCTATGTGGAAAGTACAAGGGTACCATCCTCACCGCCGTTGCGGCCGTCGAGCGACCGGCTAGTCCTCGTGGCCTTCGCAATTGTTGAGAGTGAGAACACGGATAGTCGGTTGTGGTTCCCTGCAATGTGAAGCGGCGGTAGTACAAGATCGACCAGTGTGTGTGTCATCTCGGACCGCAATCTTTGGCTTGATGTCGCGTTGAGCACGATCCAAAGCGGGGCCACCATGCGCCGTTCGGTGGAACGATGTAAGGAGCCGTTGGTGCATGAGACATCTCACGGCCAACTTCCACACAAGGTTTCGGAGCAAGGACCTCATGAAAATGTTCAAGAAGCTCTGCATGCAGAACCAAATGAGAAAGTGCGAAGCATGTAAGGGACTCGGCGAATGCCGAGGCAGGGGCATCGGCTGGAGGGTCCGCGAGTTGGGAGTTCACATCGTGGTTAAATCGCCGCTACCGACTGGAGAAATGGTCCCTGCTGCACGACACCGATGGTGCGAGGTACGGGATCATGACAACCAACATGTCGGAGGTGTACAATGGTGTCCTCAAGGGTGTGCGCTCCCTGCCGATCACGGCGATCGTGGAGGAGAGCTGGAACCGTACCATCGGATACTTCGTTAACAGAGCAATGATGGCCAAGAAGCATCTGGAGGATGGTAAACAATTCTCGGAGGTAATGCATGCCTACATGGAGAAAAAGATCAGCAAGGCGCGATCGCACGCGATTCGCACCATGGATGGCGTCAGGCAGAAGTTCGAGATCCGGCTAAGGGAGAAGTATGTTATGGGCCACGCTAGAGGGGATCGTAAGCAGGTCTGCACGATTGGTGAAGAAGCGTCGTGCACCTGCAACAAACCGCAGCTTCTGCACAAACCTTGCTCGCATGTGTACGCGGCGTGCGCGGCGTGGCGGCAATCTTCGGAGCGTTACATCTCCGAGTACTACGATATCCTCCACCTCTTTGCCACTTGGGGTGCCGAGTTCCATTCGTACGGTCTGGACAAGCACTACAGAGACCTCTGGCCGGGACAGGTGAAGTGGGTGCCGAACGACGCACTGAAACACCCCGGCCGTGGAAGACGCCGATCCGACGCATCCGAACGACATGGGCGACGGCCGGTAGCGAACAACGAGTTCGCGGCCCGTTGTAGACTGTGCAAGACAGTAGGGCACACCATCAGCCGCTGTCCAAACAGACCCGGCGCAAGCAGTGCACCGTAACGAGCAATATATAATTACTAAGTCGCGATGTCGCTTGCTTATCTTAATGCCTTCGATGGGACGGAATGTTATGTCGCGATTAGCTTTATCTTATTCTTTGTTAATATATGCCTTTATGTACGGACGGAATGTTATCTTGTGTTAACTCGTTATGGTCATGTGTGGTTGTTTCCTTTTTTTGTCCTATGTTTTGCCTTGTTCTCTTGTGGCACACAATATGTTTTAAATACGTACTAACATATTTTAGGGTATCTGCAGGAGATGGCGCAGGCTCCAGTTGACGACGCGTACGAGCTGCTCGACCCACGCTGGGATGGGGGGCACCGTTGCCGGGCGTGGTCCGCCGGCGGCGGCCCTCCGAGCTCAGTCTGGCGCCCCAGGAGAGGTGGCCCCTTGACGAGCGGTACGTCCCGCGGCTGCGGGACACCGGCCTCCTGCCCCTTGCCCGCATGTTGGACATCCCGCACGCGTTGCAGTTTGACGCGGCACTACTCTCTACGCTTGTGGACCGGTGGAGACCGGAGACTCATACATTCCACTTCCGGTGGGGGGAGATGACCATTACTCTCGAGGATGTAGCAATGCTTACAGTGTGCCGGTGCATGGCCTTCCAAAGAGTGCCACCTCAGAGGCGATGGCGAAAGGTGCGTTTGGCCGGCGGATTCGGTCTCCCCATTCCCGCAAGCGTGTCCTGTTCCACATTCACGGCTACGGAGTTCATGATTTGCCCGTGGGCGCGGCAATGAGGTAGTCGAGACACACCTCGTCGCGTACTGCTTGTTCTGTTCGGATGGATCTTGTTCCCTCGACACACGGAGACGCGTGTACCACGCCTATATCCATCTGGCGAGTCCTGGCGGGCGCTGGCCCGACGAGGTTCCACGTTACGATTGGGCTTCGCGGTCCTCTGCGCCACTTACAGAGGGTTGTGCGATGCCACTCGGCCGATGACGGGCGAGAGCGATCTGGCGGTTTGCTACACCACAATGCGATTGTGGTCATGGGAGCACTTTCGGTTGGTCGTCCTTATTTTCGCGATCAGTGCACCCTTACCCGTTGGCCCAAAGGCATTACGGCAATGCTCTCGGCGACCACCCCACGATGGGCCTACAATGGGAACACGTTGGACACGTGGTACCCTAGGGTAGGCGAGGAGAGACCGAGTGCGTACACGAGTTCCATAACCTCTTGAGACTCGCACGCGACCGAGATCATCCGGCGGCCATGGGCGGGGCGGTTCCTTGCGAATCGGCACCCTATGGATTATCGGCCTTGAATCGAGGACGATCCACTGCGATGACGACACGCCACCGGTCTTCGCACATGGTCGGCCGTACAATCCACAGCGGGTCATGAGACAGTTCGGCCTGTACGAGCAGGTGCCACCGCCGGCGGGACGACCACTCACAGCGAAGGCCCACCGGTATGTCATTTTGTGGATATCATTTCAGCTGTATGTCTGCCTTACATTTTCGACATTAATATGCACTTGCGAGCAAGCGAGGAAAGGCGCAAGAGCGGCGATCGAAGGCGAACCAGCGGCCGTGGGCGGGCTGTGGAGCGAGAGGGTGGCGGCGGGCGTGGTGCACGAGCGCGCGTCTACTCCATCGAGCGTGCGCCAGTATTTGCGGTGGTACATTCCACGCACAGTGCGCCTGCGGGCGGTAGCCGGGCGTGCGATGGTCGACATGCGGGAGGACATCGTACTAGCCGGCGGACCCTCACCAAGGCGGACGCGGCCGACGACGAGGCGGTAAACCATTATTCATGCAATTTCCGTCGGGCAACACGCCGCGCTTACTCCGTGTTTTCTTGCGGTACTACGCATGGATCGATATATCTAGCGAGGGTCTTTGAAATTCTAAGGCGTGGGAACAACAACACCTTCGATCGTCTCCTAGCCGCCGTGTGTGGCATGACCGACGACGCGAGGGCTGCGATTAGAGCCATGACTTGTGGTCGTCACAAACGTGCGCGCACGACACATCGCGGACGCGAGGTACCCTCCACCCCTCCGCCTCGGTACCTCCCTCGGCACCACCCTCCGCGACGCCCATCTCACTCCGGAGCCGTCCGAGCTACGGTCGGTCGGCCCCCGCCTCGAGCCACGGTATGTCATCTCTCGTTGTCAATACCTTTCCATGCACTCATTTTCGGATGTATCGACATTAACCTTTCTTCTAGCGGCTACTACGAGGGGCGGCGATGCGATGCAACCATTGTCATCACGGAGGGCGCAACACACGACTTCCTCGCCGGGCAGCGGTTTCGCCAGCTGCAGACATCGGCCGGACTCCCGCGTAGCGAGGGCGAGTGGTTGGGCTCGTTGACGCCGCGGCGTTGATCCGACTGCGGGAGCGCGACCGTGGTTGCCGATCGTATGGAGGGTACACCGTGCGGCCTACTACTCAGGCGGCGGGAGGATCCTCCTCAGTACAACAACCTACTCAGGTAAGCGTTAACGTAGTTACAACTATTTTATCTGCGCAAAAAACCAAGGACTAACTCACCGAGTACCATTCCCTGCAGGAGGAGCACGGTGGCTAGGCGAGATCTTGAGGCTGGCCGGACCCCACGCGACATCACCGCGGCCGCCTCCCGAGCGACACCGTACTACGTCCTGCGAACATGCGCCACTCCCCGGACAGATTCACCTTCCCTGAGGATCAACTACGCCGTCCGGGCAGGCGACACGATAATGCACACTAGCTAATGTCATGGCGGTGAAAAACGAGTTATGTAATGTCATTGTACACAAAATGTTCTCTGAAATTTTCAGTACAAACGACATGTGTACCTCCCCGACTTTAATTTCTTGGCAAATGCATGACATAGCATGTCGCTTGCCGCGATCTGACCTCGGTCCCACAAGTCGCGAAGTGAATTTTATTCAACCCAATTGCAATTTACCCGTAGCTATATATATTGATGTTTTGGCTGCGATTCCACTCACTCTTCACTTCCTCTTCTCCTTTCTTGCAGTTTTGGTTTGCCATCGTTTGCCTATACACAGGGATGTCTGCGGCCTCGTCAAACTTCCTACTGAATAGGCAAATAGAAACACTACGACATCACTTGTGAGAGACCATGTGAGAGGTCCTCCAGTCTGAGTGATGAGTATTTGACAGCGTGTATGAATAGGTTGAGAGTTGAGTGTTTGGTTTGGGCTGCTTCGTCTTTGAATCGGGATAATCGGAACTACATTGTGTATGGAGCGGAAGTTAGATGTCGAACTCTGGCGTTGGAAATAGGAACTTAGGTTAACTGGTTTTGAGTTGGTTGTAGTATCGGAACTTCCGCACTAGGGTAGCGGAGTGTCCGATATTATGCGGCGTTGAGATTCCACCGAGGCGAAAATCGTAATAGAAATATTGGGCGTGCGGATGTTAGAAGATCGGAAGTTCGCGATGGTAAGCTGCGGAACTTAGATAATCGACAAGTGCGGACGTTAGAAATCGAACTTCATTGTGGTAAGTGCGGAACTTCGATTGTGTCGTAATCTTGTCTTGAGAAGGTTAATTTGTGATTTTGTTTTGTATGAGTTTGAGTCTTATACAATTGTTGATGCTATGATATTGTGCAATGCTATGTGATGTGTTTTGCTTGTGATGACCGCAGGGCATCGAGATGGAGTCGTGGCGAGACACGTGGACGGACTAAGCGCGGAGGCGTTGAGGTCGAACGGTCGGGATGTGTCGAAGGCGGCGTGAATCTTGAAGCGGTTGCGAGTCGTGCACAAGAAGGAAGACGGAGGCTTCGGAAGGTGCGCAAGGCGAAACGGTCTTTTCGCATAGCGGCACAAGTGGAGGCGGTTCCGTTCGGGTGTAGCGGACTTAATGGGCTGGAGGCCCATTAGCCAAGGGCTATAAATAGAGGTGAACTCCTGGTGCTAGGGTTAGACCTTGAGAGAGGAAATTAGGGTTAGCTCCACCAAAAGGCTTTGTTTTGTCTTTTGAGAGTTTGTTGAGTTGGAGAGTATGAACTGAAATCTCTTGTAATCATTCCTCTGTGTTTCCATCGTAAGCGTTTGATTTCTATCAATGAAACTACGAGTTTTGATTACTTGTTTATGTCCTCTTCCTTCTCTCTGCTCTTCTCTTGAATAGCTAGGGTTTTGATGTATCTTTTGATTCGTCTTATGAAATAGTGTGAAACTTGATATCTAGAGTCGTTTTGATATTGCTAATCTATCATCAAAGTTTCATAAGCTAAGAATCTGAGAATCGTGTCTATTGTGGGTTTTGGTCTTTCTTGCCCCTTTCCTCAAGAAATTCGTTTTTGGCTCGATTATTGAATCTTTGGTTGCGATTCTTCTCCATAAGGTCAAGATGGTGTTTAGGATGATGTCTGTGAAACTTGACCTGAGAAGAGCATTCAAGATTAAGTAGTTTGGATTTTTGGGCAAAAACCGGCGTTACATTCTTGGTCGGGATAATCGAGCTCTTAGATTTTACAGTGGAACTACATAGCGGAACTTCCGCACTGGAATTTCGGAACTTCCGAATTTCGGAACTTCCGCACCTTACTGGCCGGAGCTTCCGATTTCCAAAGAAACGGTCCGAGGCTTGTTGTTGTTATTTGTTTTTGCTTCATTTACTTTCTTTAGATCTCCGAGAGATCTTTGTAAGCTTGTTTAAATCTGATAAGGGAGTTATTAATTTTAGGCACTATTCACTCCCCTCTGTTGCCATTTCGGTCCTTCAATTGGTATCGAGCCGGTTAGCTCTTCTTTATAGATCTTAACGATCGTTTGAGCCATGGCAGCGGACAAGTATTCCACCAAGCCTCCGGTCTTTGATGGCCTGGATTACCCCTTCTGGAAGAGCCGAATGGAAACTTACATCCAGGCTCAGGGGTATGCCATCTGGAGAAAGGTGAAGGTTAGATTTGTTGCTCTAGATGAAAACATCAATGTGGGAAACATGCCCGATGTTGAGGCAAGCGCTAAGGCAAGGAACATTATCATTCGAGGTTTGAGCGAAGTGAGTTTGATCGCATTTCTCATTTGATTTACGCTACGACATGCAGGTGACCCTCGATGCATACCATGAGGCACCACCAGTTAAAGCGGTTCGACAAGACCGGTTCAAGCGAGAATCTGATGAAATTTGAAATGCTTCTTTGGTGAATCTCTTGGCGAGTGCTTTTCGGCGTTTTCACAAGATTTTGAGCAACCTCCGGCGGTCGGTCTTACATACCCGACTCGGATAACGCTCGACGGATGCTTTACGCACTTGATCTTCGTGTTTGGGAGATGAAAGTGACTACCATCAAGGATAGCACGGACCTCTCGACCACGACTCTTGATGCGCTTTATTCGCGTCTCAAGACTCACGAGATTGACATTGTCTCTCGAAGGTCGAAGTCTGTCGATGGCTTTAGTCACCGATCCCACCTCTGGATCTTCTTACGAGTCGATCGTGGGTTCTCCTAGGCGCTCTCTGTGACATAGCGATGATCGGTTAGAGCGACTTGAGGATGAATAGCTAGCCCTCCTAGCTCGGAAGTTTTCCCATGCTTACAAGAGGAGGAGGGATGGAAAAAGAGGAGGTCTGTGATTTGTTTGAGTGTGGTGGCCCCAACCACATCCGAGCAAACGTCCCAAGCTTGGGAAGGGCAAAGGTGACTATGGCGGTCCGAGCAAAACGACTACATCGACAAGAACCGCAACACGAAGCCCTCGGCCTGACCAAGGCAAGAAGAAGTTCCGCAACTTTGGGAAGGCAAAGAAGGCATTCCATCAGCGTCCTCACCGCTCGACGAACCGGACACCAGCGAGGTGGAGGGGTGGAGTAACGATGATGGAAAGGGCGATCATGATCCCAGGGCGGCGGCAACTTCTCGGCATGTGCTTCATGGCCCTCGGGGCGAATCGAGCGACAACGAGCGTACTCCGACTCCGATGAGGTGAGTCCCACTTATGACCAGCTTAATGATGCTTTTCTTAAGCTAGGTAGATTTCATGCTAAGTCTAGGGCTAAGTGTGCTGAGTTAGAGAAGGAAGTAGCTAGACTATCACGGGAGCTTTCTTTACTTACATCTGCTCCCTCCCGTGATGATTGTGATACATGCTGTGCTTTGCTTGATGACATGGAAAAACTAAGGACCTTGCATGATAGTGTGTCCTCTGAACTTGACATGATTAAAGTAGAGAACATTAGCCTTCTTGCTGAATTAGAGATGAGTAGAGTTGCACCTCTTTCATCTACTACTGTTGAGGCTACTGCTTGCACCTCATGTGAGGTTAAGGACAATTCGTTTAGAGGTCTTTATACCATGTTGCTCGATCTGCCTGAGACTTGTGAAAATTGTAATAAACTCAAGATGAACCTAAAACGGGCAGATCACAAAATTGCTGAATTTCAAGCTGCGCTACTAGAGCCTATTGTTTCTTGTTTAAACTGTCCTAAGTTAACTGCTGAACTAGAATCTGTATCCAAGCGGTTTAAGAAATGATTGATCACGATAACAAATTGGCTCAAGATGCTTCTAAGAACCTTGTTAGCTCACCATGCAATCAATGTAATAAACTAAAATGTGATTTGGTTGTTTTGGATGAAAATGTGTGAAGCTAACTAAGGACCTTCTAGAACACAATCATCTGCTTGTATTGTGTGTCTTTGGGAAGAAGTCTAAGGGTTTGGTAGAGGCGCCTAGCAGCGTGAACCAATCACTAGCAATAGAATTTGTCCCCTCAAAGTCGGTTGTGCATGCACAAGCCAATCTTTCCTCTCTTTGTTGGTTCTTCTTACGCTCCCTTACCTTCTGCTGTTTCTTCTTCCCCTCTCTTCTTGCACCTCTCTCTTTCGGAGTGTCGGTATCTTATGAACACTCTCGAGAGGTTTGTAGGAGGCAAGAAGAAGCAATCTCATTCTAGACAAATCTAAAATTTGCAGATTTAATCGTGGTCTAGGATATGATATCCATGAGGATATGAGGAAGCATCCACCGTCGTGCTCAAAACCATAGCACGGTGTGATCAAAACTAAGCCCGGGGAGAAAGTCAATTTTAAGTCGTGGGTTTTGTTCAAAGGATTCTGACGACAAGGTGATTCCACATACGCTTGGCCCCTCGAAGGCGAAGTATCATTGCATCTTTGTCGGAAGGATGGACATTTAGTTGATCATTGCTTGAGCGCCAAGATCGCGCGTAGAGATCGTCTTGAGTCATTAGGTACATTCATGGTCGACCCGGACTATGAGTCCACCCAAGACCAACACGAGGTCTAGGTTTGATACAACCGTGATTTAGGCGACATCGAGGACTTGGTTTTTCCGAGTTTTACGATTTTCGTCCTCATGCTCCTTTGATCGTGACTTCCGTCGCTTTGAGGTAGATCTCGGTTTCCCTTCGAGATGGCTACGCGGCGTGATCGACATGTTGCGAATTTCGACTCGCTCTTCCATAGCGGTCGGATTGACCAACGACTTCGTGTCTGCACTCGGACCATCGACTTGTTGGCGGCGAGGCGTAGGGTAGATAGAGGTCGGTCTTGCTTGACCACTTCATCATTCGCGTGTTACTCGGTATTGGGTGCCAAAATCATCGTTGATTCACCCGATCTTGAGACTTTACTCTGTTTGACTCGTGGTCGCCGGTGGGGAAGGAAAGGTGCGGATTGTAGACTCGGTTGTTCTCGCCATATGACCGGAGATTCTCGTTGGTTTTCTTACCTAGTCCGTGCTCGGTGATGAGGCGATCACCTTGAGATTCTTCATTTAGGCGCGTCATCGCTAAAGGTCTTGTGAGCATTAATGATTCTTTTATTTTAAAAGATGTTGCCTTAGTAAGTAAGGCTGCGAGATAATCTGCTTTGATCTCTCGACTTACCGATGATGGTTTCGAGGTGAGCTTTAAGAAAAACAATTGCAAAATTCTTGATTCTTCGGGTAGTCTAGTTTGCGGGATTTCTCGATATGGGAGGATCTTTCGTGCTAATTTTTTGAGTCTTACGGTGATCCTCTCGGTGTTTAATTGCTTCGAATCCGTGACTTGACTTTACGGCATAGGAGACTAGGTCATATAGGCTTTGATCATCGACACGAGTCGTGACCACGATCTCATTCGTGGTTTGCCAAAACTCAAGATGGTCAAGGATCGGTTTGCTCTCCATCTTGACACGGCAAGATGGTTGCCGCTTCTCACTCTCGATCCACGGTGACAATGATGATGCACGGGACAATCGCTCCATATGGATCTGATTGGTCGGCTCGAGTCTGATCGGCGGAGGAAGTGGTATATTCTTGTAGTGGTCGATGACTTCTCGAGGTACTCTTGGGTGTTTTCTTAGCCTCGAAGGATGAGGCGTTTACTCTTTTTAAGTGGTCTTTTAGTAGGTTTTCTGTTGAGCTCCCGGGTGCATTACGAGCAATTACGCGATAATGGCACCGAGTTCAAAATTCCTACTTTGAGAGTTTTGTGGTGAGGCAGTGTAGAGCACCGGTTCTCGTCTCCATCGTCTCCCAACAAAATGGCGTGGTGGAAGGAAGAACAGTACCTTGGTCGAGATGGCGGGCGATGCTTGATGAGTACTCTACACCTAGGAAGTTTTGGTGAGGCAATTACTCTTGCTTGTCATGTTTCTATGAGTTTTTCTTGGGCACTCTTGCATCGCACTTCTTATGAGTTGAGATATGGCGAAAACCTAGCGTCTCGCATTTTCGTGTGTTTGGTTGCAAGTGTTTTATTACAAGTGCAGGAACCTAGATAAGTTAGTCACGATCTTGTGATGGGATCTTTCCGGGTTACTCGACTTCTTCTCGTGCCTATAGAGTGCAGGCTGAGTCTAGTAAAATGATAGAAACACGTGAAGTGACCTTGATGAGGCGGTCAGGGACTAGGCACGATATCTCGAGTTCTCTAGAGCGACTGAGTCCATCTTTGTGGGCGAAGAGGAAGACGGAGATGAGGTTGTCTACGATCCAGTTCTTCCTCCTCCTCTTGAGGTGCCTTCTTCCACAAGTACCTCGAGGAGATCGGCCCTTACCTTCGCTTCTTCGAAGCTAGTGGCTCTGTTCCTATCTCATCGCTAATGAGGTAGAGGCCACCTCTTCATCTCACCTGGACCTCCAAGACACATTCAAAGGACCATCCTTGAGCGCGAGATCATTGGAGACCTCTTGAGCGTGTCACACGTTCCCAAGTGGCTTGTCTCTTTTACATCTCTATTACGCCTTCGTCGCCTCATTTGAGCCCAAAGGCGTTTGTCATGCTCTATCGACGAGTTTTGGACAAGCGCTATGCATAAGGAGTTGGAAAACTTTGAAAGAAACAAGGTCCTGTCCCTTGTTGAGCCCCTCAAGGTCACAATATCATTGGGACCAAATGGGTGTTCAAAAACAAACAAAGTGAAGATGGGTTAGTCATTGAAACAAGGCTAGGTTTGGTAGCTCGGGGTATTCTCAAGTTGAGGTCTAGATTTGAAGAGACCTTTGCCTCTGTAGCTAGACTTGAAGCCATTAGAATCACGCTTGCCTTTGCGACTTCTAAGGGTTTCAAGCTTTACAGGATGGATGTCAAGAGTGCCTTCCTCAATGGCCTTATTGAGGAAGAAGTCTATGTTAGACGACCTCCGTGTTTGAGAACCCCAAATACCCTAACCATGTCTACAGGCTTTCCAAAGCTTTGTATGGACTCAAGCGAGCTCCCGAGCTTGGTATGAAAGACTTAAGTCCTATCTCTTTGAGTCATGGTTTTGAAATGGGTAAAATAGACAAGACCTTGTTCATCCGCCGTCTTGGCACTGATCTTTTGCTCGTTCAAATCTATGTGGACGACATCATCTTTGGCGGCTCCTCACATACTCTCGTATCTCAGTTTTCTGATGTTATGAGCTCGAAATCTGAGATGAGCATGATGGGCGAGTTGAGCTTCTTCCTTGGCTTCCAAATCAAACAGACTCGGGAGGGTACCTTTCTTCATCAAGGAAAATACACTCGAGACCTCTGAAGCGCTTCGACATGAATGATGGAAAACCAAGATCAACTCCGATGGCATCTACAAGCACTGCTGGATCCGGATGAAGGCGGCGAACCTGTTGACCAAAAGGAGTTCAGGAGCATGATTGGCTCTCTCTTGTACCTCACAGCCTCGAGACGAGACATGCATTTCTCTGTGTGTCTTTGTGCTCGATTTCAGGCTTCTCCTCGCGTATCTCACCGTCAGGCGGTGAAGCGCATCTTTCGGTACCTTCGAGCTACCATTGACTATGGTATCGGTACTCTTCCTCTTCTTGTCTATCTCTTAGAGCCTTCTCCGTCTGATTTTCTTTGGTGTAGGATAGATAGGAAGAGCACTTCAGCGCGTGCCAATTCATTGGCACTTCTCTTGTCTCTGGTCGTCAAGGAAGCAATCGGTGTTGCACATCCACTGCAGAGGCGAAGTGCGTTCTTTGCTGACCGATTCTTTGTAGCCAAGTGCTTTGGATGGTCTCGACCACAGAGGATTTTGGGTTATCTATCATTTGTGTCCCACTCTTTTGTAATAACACTTCTACGATTTGCATTGCCAGAACCCAGTGCAACATTCTCGGACCAAGCATATTGATATCGAGATATCACTTTCTTGAGACCATGTAGAGAAGGGTGACATTGTGCTCGGTTTGTGGAGAGTGAGCACCAGTTGGTGATATCTTCACTAAGCCTCTGGGCTGACTCTCGGTTTTACTCTGCGGGAGAGCTTGGGGTGGTTTGTCCTTACAATTTGTTGTGAGGAGTTATGTGCTACTATTGTATAATATTATATTATATTTATACTATTACTCCTTTACAGTTGCATTTCTTTTTATATTTTGGGTGAAGTCCTTCGAGCATAGGTTAGAGTGGTTCTCTTGCCAAATTGCTTTGACTGCTATTTCTTATCTTGTGCTTCTAGGATGCTGCTTTCTTCTCTAAGTAGAGCTTACTCACTTCTTATAGGTTCTAGCGGTCGGGCCACCCTTGGGTAGACAGGGGGCGTGTTTGCTCCTTAGTGTATGAGTTGTTCAAATTGATAGTCCTAGAATCATATGGGGTAGATAAGAACACATGCGGCGATAGTTTTCTCTATATCTTTTCTATGCTCCAAAGGACTGCTTTTTCTGTTTCTCTTATCAGATTCTCGTTTTTGTTCATTTGGTTCAGGGGGAGTTCATCTTGGTTATTCCAGTTCTTAAATTTGTCATAACTCAACCTGAATTAAAAGATGCATCTCATTCGAAGGAATCGGATTTTCGTGCATTTCATCTGCATTGCATTATAATCAAATGGAGTCTTGCTTATTATCCTTTATGATCTGTTTTCACTGTTTTACTTCTTGCCATGATTTATGCTAAAACTGCTAGATCTATCATGACTTTTTATGTGTAGTTTAGTCTTTGCCATGCTAAAGTGATTAAAAATGCTAAACTTGAATTAAAATCTTGTCATGATAGCTCTTGAGACTAATCTGTTGAAGCTATCCTTTTATGATTTTCGCCATGTCAAGTAGGTGAGTTGAGTCTTGAATCTCCATTGAACTGTTGAGTAAGCTATGTCGGTTTGTTAAGAAACTTGACTTCTCTTTAATCGTTGGTCTAAAAATTTCAAAAGCAAAAATGATCTCTTTTGTGCGAAAAAGCGATCTCACCAAATCTTTCTCATGAGGCCGCTTGCCATTGCACTAGGCATAAGGATCAAGAACTTGAGGGTCTTAAACTCGATTAACGTAAGTAATTCTTTACCGTTATCCTTTTGAGTATTTTCTCTTTTCTAATGTCAATTTCTTGTTCGAAATTGTTGTCCAATTGAGAAGCCTCGAGGTCAAATCCAAGAAAAACCTTGATCTACAATGAGTCCATCCGCATCGCTAAGATGAATGCAGAGGACATCGAGCATGGGAGAAAAAGCACATCAAACCATTGCTTCCCATCGAGAAGAGGTTAAGAAACCGATTCTCAATTAGTAGGTAAGAAATGCTTTTACCTATAATTATCTTTGTGTTATCTTCCTCCGTAAGTTTATTTTCGCTTGACCGATTTTATTCTTTTCAGAACAAGTGGTCGAAAACAAGAAACTTCGCGAGGCCTCGACTTGTACCCAGGAGATGGAGTCGATGAAGACTAGTCTTCAAGGCAACATCACTCTCTGAACAATGTGCTTAGTGAGCTACATTACGAGGAAAAACTCCTCGAGAAGATACCATAGTTGCTCACACAAGTACCATTGGGGAACAAGTCGAAAATTGCAAGAAATGGTGACCACTCAAGACTAATCAAGCTGAATCAATAAGGGAGGCAGTCGAAGCTGCAGTAAGTTACGCTTTGGCGAAACTTAAAGCTCAAGACCCCCGCCTTAATGTTAAACCAATCGAAGCCGACTTGATCGTCTCCAATCGAGGCAAGTCGTCTGATTGAGGAAATGCAATTGGCAAAAGGTGGCGGAGGAAATGCAATAGGCTCTCCCTTCGAGTAATCTTGTAACTACCTTGTAAGGCGAGACAATTTACATTGATGAGCAATATATGATCCAACTTATTTCCTGAAAATTATCTTGTCGAGTAGTTAGTAACTCAAAAGATAATAAACGAATTAAAGACTAAGAATTGAAGTCAAATTAATAACTTTATCCTAGCCCCCGACTATTTGCTTAGATTGTTTAGACAATCTAAGTAAATAGTGTTTGAAATGGGGTTTCAAAACAAAGAGAGGTTTGTTTAACTTATAGTTTTGTTATGGTTGTCAAGCACTTGGTCGAAAGAGTAGAAACGACTCGACACTAGGAAGTTCCTTCTAGTGGGCAAGACCACGTCGAGAGAAAATGCTTCGACTAGGTGATGTTACCATCTCCGACTAGTTTAATCAAACCAAGAACAAAGAACTTGAGTTAAGCAAGCGTCTAGAGGACTTTAATAATTGTTCGTCCTTTTACGATGGACTCGATAAGTCTTTTCCAAAGAGCAAAAGTAGGAGATCGAGCGGCTAGGAAGTTCCTTCTAGTGGGCGGGACCACATGCGAGAGGAAAAACTTCGACTAGGTGTGTCTCATCCTTCGACCGACCAAAGCGAAACGAGTACATCAAAGGTGGTCGAATAAATATATCAAGTGTACTCTACTTAGAATATTTTTGGAAATCACCAAAAAATAAACTAAGATTGAGAGAGTTGGCTCTGAGAATATTTCGACTGGATAAAACCCGAGCTCTTTGTATTGGCTGAAAAATGAGTAACGAGTCGATGCTAGGAAATTCCTTCTAGTGGGTAGAACCACATGCAGATAGGAGAAGTTTCGACTAGATGATGTTACTTGTTTTTCGACCAGTGTAAAGAAAGCGTGTGTTTTTGTATCATAGTCGAAAGATTAAAAAGCACTACTCAAAAATAAGGCAAGAGAAGTAGAAAGAACCTGGACTTTTATTGCTTGAGAAATTGGTCACACATAGAATTTGTGTAACTGGTCTATGTTCCAAGAGTTTGAGAGAACCTGTCCATCTTCCATCGCTAGTCGTACCGACCCTGGCCGGGTTACTTCGACCACTGTGTAAGGACCTTCCCATTTGGGGAAAGTTTATTCCGATTAGACTTGGATTGGCGAGCCTCAATACCAAGTCACCTCACAAGAAGGTCATGAGGTTGGACCTTACGATCATAGTATCTGCGCAGGGCTTGTTGGTAGACTGCCGAACGGATTAAAGCTAGGTTTCTCCTTTCTTCGAGTAGGTTAATGTCATCTGCTCGAAGTTGTTCCTGGTCTGAGTTGTTGAAAGTTTCAACTCGTGTCGACCGTAATTTTAGCTCCGGAGGAAGCATGGCTTCGGCTCCGAATACTAGAAAAAACGGTGTTTCTCCTGTTGCTCGACTGGTGGTCGTCTTTAACCGCCCATAACACGGAGGTAATTCTTGTACCCAAGCCCCGAGCGCTTAACAAGTCGGTCAAGACTCGGGTTTTAATTCCTCGCATTATTTGGCCGCTTGCACGTTCGATAGCCGCTGCTTTGGGGATGTGCAATGAAGCATAGCATAATTTGGTACCCAACTCGTCGCAAAATTTCAAATTTTGCACTTGAATTGTTTACCATTATTCGTAATTATCCGACTTAACTCCAAATCGGCTAATTACGCATCTCATCATGAACCTTTTGTCGCTTCCGATGTTATCCCGATTCTGAGTTCACTTCAATCCATTTTGTGAACGTGTCAATAGCCACAAAAGGAATTCAAACCTCCGGAGCTTTGGGAAGCGGTCCCAGATATCGAGACCACAGTCGCAAAAGGCCAAGAAAGAGGTATTGTCCGTAATGCTTGAGCCGGTTGGTGTATTTGTCTACCATGGAATTGGCACTTTGGACACACTTTTAACCACCTCCTTAGCATCATAGAGGGTCAGAGGCCAAGAAAACCTTGTCGAAAGGCTTTACCAACCAAGGTTCAGAGGAAGCATGTGTCCCACAGATGCCACTTGTGTATATCGTGAAGGAGTGTTATTCCTTCGCTTTGCGGAATGCATCGCATGAGTATCCCTTGGTTCCTCGTTTGTAGAGGACTCCTTCGACCAAAGTATACATTTTGGCTTTTCGGGATAAACGATGCGCCTCAAGATCATCTTCTGCACTGGAACCCTTGCGAAGATACTCGTAGATGGGAGTCATCCGGATATCCTCGTAGTCTAATGAGGCCATCTCAATAGGAGGTGTCTCGGTTCTTCGACCGAGACGGCTTTTGGAGTTGCTCCAAGAAAACTCCTTTTGGTACAGTAGATCGGAAGAAGCCATCCGAGCAAGTTGGTCTCATGAGAAATTATCCTTCGAGGATGAATTGTACCTCGAAACCTAAAAATGCTTTTCTAGCTTGCGAACTTCCGATAAGTATTGAGACATTGTCGAGCTAGAGCACCGTACTCTTTCCCGACTTGATTCACGACTAGTTGAGAGTCTCTCTCACGAGTAGTCGATTTAATTGAGAGTGCTTTCGCGGCTCGTATGCCGCCTAGCAAACCTTCGCTACGCCACATTATTAGTGGCACGAAAGTTTAATTGTATGGCATACTTTAAGGTTTCTCCTAGGAGATACCAGACCACCCGACTCTCGAGCCACTTAAAGTAAGTGACCCGTCAAAGTACATCATCCAGCGGTCGGGAATCGTCTCGGGATCCCGAATTGGTTCAGATTTGTCCATTCGGCGACAAAGTCGCCAAGATCAGGGATTTTATGGCCGTTCGGGACACGAAATGGAGGTCGAACTCCCCAAGTTCGATCGACCATTTTGCCATGCGTCCCATTGTTTCCTTATTATGGAGGATTGCTCCCAAAGGAAACTCGGGCGGCAAGACAGCCTATTTTGTGCGCCAAAATAATGCCAGATTTCCTCGAAGACATGAGGAGGGCATATAGAAGTTTTGGACACGAGGGTAACGCTCCTTAGGCCCGTAAAACTTCGCTAACGTAGTAAACCGGTCGTTATGCGTTTTCACGTTCTACGACTAGTCTCGCGCTTCTTGCTGTGGCGCGGCGGCTAGGTAAATTAAGAGCGTTTCTTACGGCTTTGGAGAAACCGAGCAGAGCACTCGAAGATACCTCTTGACATCCTCAAAGGCGTGCTTGTCTCGCTCGACCACTCAAAACCTTCATGTCTCCGAGAAGTTTAAAGAAAGGTAGTCCTTTTCTCCTAGTCGTGCGATGAAACGACTTAAAGCCGCCATGCACCCAAAGTGAGTTTCGACTTCCTTTTTGTGTTTGGAGGACGATCGGAGGATGGCCTTTATTTTTCAGATTTGCTTCGATTCCTCGTTCGGATACTAGGAATCCAAGCAATTTTCTGAAGAAATTCCAAACACACACTTCTCTCGATTGAGTTTTAAGCGGTGCTTTACGAGGTTGTCGAATGTTTCTTGTAGGTCGATGATATGATTAAGTCTCTTAATGCTTTTACGACTAGATCATCAACATAGGCTTCCAAATTCGGCCTAATTGAGATGAAAAAGTCGATTGCATTAGGCGTTGAAAAGAAGCAGGCATTCTTTAGACCAAATGGCATTTTGACATAGCAAAAGGTACCAAATGGAGTAATGAATGCGGTCTTTTCTTCATCGTTTAAACACATATTGATATGGTGGTATCCAGAATATACATCTAAAAAACTTAATATCTCACAACTGCGCAGAGAATCAACCAAATGATCGTCACGAGGTAAAGGGAAATCATCTTTTGGACAAGCTTTATTAAGATCAAGAAAGTCCACGCATATCGCCATTTGTCGTTTGACTTTTCACCATTACAGGGTTAGCCAACCACTCTGGGTGGTTGACTTCTCTTATAAAGCCTGCTTTAAGTAGCTTATCCAATTCTGATTTAATAGCATCTCGTCGATCAGGGGCAAATCTCCGTAATTTTTGTTTTACAGGTACTTTATCGGTAGTAAAGCTAGCTCGTGCTCGATCACCTCCCTGGGGACTCCGGGCATGTCGGATGTTTGCCACGCAAAGACATCTGCGTTAGCTCGGAGGAAGGTAATGAGGGCGTCTTCCTATTTGGGGTCGGAAGTCTCCCCGATGCGAACAGTCTTCGAGGGCTCTTCTGCGTCCAGAGGAACCTCTTTGACTTGGTCGTTCGGCTTTGGTGCAACATTAGGCTTCGACTTACTAGTCGAAGGCTGACTTTCATCTCGAGTTGGTATTTGACCAACCATCTCGAGGATCGGCGGCCATGACTATATGCCATCTTTTGTCACATCGAATGGTGATCACTCCTTTGGGACCTGGCATCTTAAGACATTGATACCCGTAATGAGTAGCCATTAAGAATTTTGCTAAAGTTGGTCGTCCGAGTATGGCGTTATATAGGGATGGCAATCGGGTGCGGCGGGTACGGGTAGTGCTCGCCCATACCCGTACCCGCGACCCCGAATTCCCCACGGGTATACCGCGAAGGACGACAGGCGAAAAACCTCGCCCATACGTCGCCATGGGGTATACCCACATTCGCGAATAATGCATTGCGCTCAGGTACCCATCGCTCACGTACATGCTCGTTACCCACAAGCAATGCATACATCAAATTCATCATAATTCACACATCAATGGTGCATCACACATTCAACAACTAATAAAGTTCATCATAATTCACATATCATGTTCGACAAGACAACTAATCAAGTTTAAGAAATAAAATACAAATACAAATTGACATAGTTTCTTACACATGTGGGTAGATTACGGGTAATCGGGCGAAGCGGGTATGGGTAGAGCTTACCCATGCCCATACCGTTTACGATGGATAAGGAATCGTGCCTTTTCATACCGTGGGCAAAGAAAGACGCCCATACCCGCCTCTATTAGGGTATTCGCCCGCGGGTACGCGGGTAATCGGGCACAATTGCCATCCCTAGCGTTATATGCCGTATCGAAATCGACCACATCAAAGGAGACTTTCTCTGTCCTGAAATTACTTGGTGAACCAAATGTTAAAGGAAGAGAAACTTGGCCAATAGGTTTGGTGAAGACCCCAGCGATTCCATGAAAGGAGTATCGTCTGATCGCCTTACCTTTGTCCCGGTACTTGCATCTCGTCCGGGCATTAGTAAATAATATGTTCAAAGAATCGCCACCATCAACCAACACTCGATTGACCCGACAGTTGTTGATGGTGGGTTCGACCACAATCGGATATCGACCTGATCGACTCGTAGTGATTGGGCAGTCATCGTTCTCAAAAGAGATGGTAACTTCCGACCACTTCGGTAACTTATTGACGAGAGGAGTATGTATGGAATTTACCTCGTCCGTGACTTTAAGTTGTCGTTTGGAGTCGTATGTCGATGATCCTCCGTAGATGTGCTCAACGGTATGTTGGGATCTTGAGCGGCATCTCCTCATCATCCGACGACTTTTGGCCACTCGTATGTCCCACCGCCGAGAGTAGGGAGTGGTGCTTGCTTGTTGTAGTAGTCTTGAGCTTTCTTTGGAAAACTTCGGCGATTCTGAGGTCATGTCCTTCCTTTTTATGAAAAGGACACCACCTTGGTTTGTCGTTCCTACGATCGTGCGCTTACCTTTGCCTTGATCGAGTGCGACTTGGTGGTTTGGGGCTCTCCATCTTTCACGGCGGAACCTCCTTGGAACCACTAGTTTGTGGTTTTGACTTTTATTTTCTTCTTGGACTTTTTGCTTTTTATCCTTACCAACTTCACGGCTCTCGAGGAGTATATGTTTCTCGATCGATAGTGTTGTTCCACTCATTGCCTCGAAGCGATTGCATATCGATCGGCCATCTCGAAGAGTTCGGCAGCGATGTTGGGAGGATTCAAAGCAATGTCCTCCGTTATCCTTCTCTGCGGACTCCTTGCTTAAAAGCCACGATCACGGAGGAATCGAAATTTCGAATTGAGTTACGAACTGACTAAAGCGTTTGATGAATTGACGCAAAGTCTCGTTGTTGTTCTGCTTTATCCGTGCAAGTCGTCTTCTTTCCGTATGTTGTATGTGCCTTGGAAATTCGCTGTAGAAGATCGCAGAGGTGTTGCCAAGAGTAGATCGACTCGAGTGGTTGGTTTAATAACCACGATCGAGCGGATCCTTCGAGCACGCGGAAGGTAATTCGCCATTACATGCTCTCCTTCTCCTGCCGCTCGGACGGTTGTTGTATAGATCTCAAGAAATTCGATGGGATTTTGAGATCCATCAAATTTCTCCATGTTCACGGCCGAAAATGAGGTGGCGAACGCGCTCGAAGGTCGGCGAAAATGCCCGCATCCAAGAATCACTTCTTAGCGCCTTTTTGTAAGAAAGAAGGGTTAATGTCACCAGGTGATCGTATCTGACGATACCGTGAATGACAGCCGACTACTCAGTAGTAGGTCTCGGTTCTACGAGGAGAATACTCCTCGTACTCCACTCGTTAGAATTTCTTTGTCGGTGGTGAATCACCTCTCAGAGGGCTTCTTGATCTTCACCGATCGAAATGTATTTCTCGAATAGGGATCGATTCGACTTATGGCCGTGTCGATTCCTTCGAGAAAATATTCGATTGATTGTAGCCGAGAAGTCGTATTGCTACGACTACACGAATGTTGTCGATGAGTACCTCGGTCTTGTCATCACAGTTGAAGTCTTTGCGTAATCTCTTGACAAAGAGATCGTACTCGGCGTTCGAGCAAGCTCTTGGTCGGATTCTCGAGCAAGTCGTTGATGTCCCGGAGTTCTTGTACCTCCTCCGATGATGTTGAATGCGCCAGCAGTTCTTACGGGCGCAATTTTCTTTCTTCGGCGACATCAAAATCCTCCTCATCGGTCTTTGAGGCCTTCTTAGTGGAGTGCGAGAATGTCGAGGATTTCTCGCGTTCATCAGAGTGTTGGTTCTCTCTGCCAACGGTGGTGCCCTTGCCATTACCACGAGGGGGCGCAGTGTGTGATCTTCGGGGAGTGTTCTTATCTCGGCCTCCATGAGGCTGACCCTGATTTGGGGGAAGGACGAAGACCTCCCGTTGATGATTCTCACTTGCGCTCGAGGCCTCCCCGCTTGAGGAGTGCTCGAGAGACACCATCTGGCGACTTGGAGTAATCCTCCGTAGGGAACTCCGGGTTATAATCGTCTCCGTTCGCAAATGAGATCTGCGGGAGGCGGTCGAATTTGCGAGAAAAGCATGCTTGATCCCACCCTCTGCAGAGTTACCACGAGAGAGGATCACTAGATCTTGATGGAGTCTGGAATGGTGGCTCCCGAACTTGACTTACCAAGTCGGACCGCCTTAAGGGACTTGAACACTTGGAGAAAAACTCTCGTCGTGTTGTGAGTCCTCCCGGGAGCGGTCCTGGTCGGATTGACCCTTGTCCTTTGAGGGAATTGGCTCCTCTGTTGGACGTATTGTTGTGGGGGATAAGGATCCCTCCTCAACTCCATTAATGGGATGGTTTCCTGGAGAATAATCTCCGGAGGCAACATCACCATCAGCGGATGCATCACTCGGCTCGTAGTCGAAACCGGCATCCATGTCGACGTCTGCGTAATCTGCCAAGTCAAACCAGTTCTCCTCGTTCCATTCTCCGCCATGATTGCATGAGATTGGAAAAGAGAGTATGTTGACAAGAGATTACCGGAAGATCCCCACGGTCGGCGCCAACTGTCGGTGTATTAGAACCGATCTTACGTAAAGATTATTTGATTCGGGGGGTCTCCTAGAGATGAAATCACGCAGAGTAGTTGACACGGGATGTTTAGACAGGTTCAGGCCTTCTCCGGAGAGAATAATAACCCTAATCCTGTGTGGTGTGGTATTCTTTAATGATCGAGTAAGAAGCTAAGACTATTACAGAGAATAGAACTCCCCTTCTCTACTCGCCCTTGATGCCCTTATATAGTCGTGAAGGAGTAGCCGTTTTGCCCTGCGGAAGAGGCGCCTTAATTGAGCCAGTAATGGGCGTGTGATGGCAGTAATTACCGGCACATTGGCTTCTCCACGCCGTCTGGCCATTATCATTCAAAGATAATGGGGTATTTAAGCACAATTACTACAGCGGGATAGTAGTGCGTGCGGAGCCGTTCGATTCCTTAATCAATTGGACCCACTCGCCTGTAGGTTTGATTATAAGGTGGTCGTAGTTTACCTGGTCGTAGAAGGACTTACGACCAGGTAGCAGTCGTAGAAGGACTTGCGACTATGTAGTGGTCGTAGAAAGACTTACGACCATGTAGTGGTCGTAGAAAGACTTACGACCATGATATAGTCGTAGCAAGACTTACGACTATAGGGGTGATTGTAGAAGATCTTACAATCACTTGGTAGGCCTCTCCCTTATAGATATAAGGGGTACTTCTGGGGACTATGTGACATCATATTTACCCATAATAAGAATTATAGATAAAAGATAAAATGAGGATTATTAGATCCTCGTCAGTATAGGTATGAGTAAACTCCACCCGTACCCGCTTCGTCCGATTACCGTAACATACCCACATGTGTAAATAACTATGTCACTTTGTAATTTTTTTTATTTGTTGAACTTGATTGGTTGTCTTGTCGAATATGATATGCGAACTGTGATGAACTTTATTAATTGTTGAATGTGTGATGCACCATTGATGTGTGAATTATGATGAACTTGATGTATGCACTGCTCGCGGGTAACGAGCATGCCCGCGGACTATGGGTACTCACAGGCGGCAATGCATTATTTGCGGGTAAACGGGCATGCCCGCGGGCGACGGGCATGGGCGAGGTTTTTCGCTCGTCGTCCTTCGCAGGTATGCCCGTGGGGGGAATTCAGGGTCGCGGGTATGGGTATGGGCGAGCACTATCTGTACCCGCCACGACCGATTGCCATCCCTACTGAAGACTGACGTTGAGGGAGGGCATCTGGTTTGGGAGTGAGGTGAGGGACTGAGGGTCGGGCGGTTGTGAGCTATTGGTTTAGGACATGTGGTGCTTGAGGACTAAGGCGCGACCGTGTGCGTGAGGCTGGGAACTGAGAGTCTAAGACAGAGGGATCTGGCCATCTGTTGAATTGAAGAGTAACTGAAGTACTGATTTGCTTTCCAGCCTCTGCTGACTGTTGGTATAATGGTAGTGGTACTGGTATATACTCAATTACTCGTACTCAATGTCTTGATTAGCAATTTATTCGTTGGTTAGAATATAGTACCAATATACTCAATTAGCAATTTGCTCGTTGGTTTGCAATAATGGATAAACGAACTTTACATAATTATTTCATAAGCAATTAAAGTATTACTCCCCCAACCGGTGAGAACGCAACTCAACAAAAAAAAAACCTCGACTAGAATTTAATGTTTATGATCATTTAAGTATAATTTACTATTGTATCACTAATTTTGCTAATGTTGATGTACATGTTGTTACCCACGGGAACCATATTTATATATTTTGGAGATACGCTTTTCATTAACAAGATACATTAAATGTTTTTTTTTGCTTTACCTTATTTTTATTCATGTTTGAATTTGATTGTACAAGAATATAAGACTACGATTCTCTCAAATTAGCTTAGTCATTTAAAACTTTAAACCCACACTCCATTTTCATCGTGGCTCATCGTGGCATGGCCACTGTATATCATCTTTGGATTACTTCAGCTACCATTTCTGTCATATTTACCAACAGAATCTACAAGGCACAGTCTAAAGATTCACCTAAGTACTTGTTAAAACGAATCGACCATACAAGGATACTGGCAAAATATCATGATACGTTGATACTCATGCATTTGAATAGTAGTACAGTACATAGCAAAACAAAGAGTTTGCATACTTAATACATATCATGTCTATTTAATTGCGAGCTGGGGTTGAAATGTCTGAGCTGGAAATCCGCAAGGAAATAGTTTTGTCCACATGGAGTTTATCCTCTCAACCATGTGTTCCTGTACGATGAGTTATCTCGCAGCGAAGCATCATGTGGTTTGTACTCCATCAAATAGCTGTGTGGCAGCTTGAGATGCCTCTTAATTGAATCTCTTAATGTCATCACAGCCTGCGACGAACAAGAACACAAGTGAGTAACACAGTTCAAATTCCAAACATCATAGCTACAGACGCATCAAGTACTGTTACAAACCTGGTGGTCTGATGCATTTCGATTCCAAACACTTAGAATGTCTTCATTAAAACGAACACTGAGCACCACACCACAAACATCATCACTATAATCAAGTTGATCACCCACTAGCACCAGCACCTGGAGATATAAACACAATAGGCAAACAGAATTACGATCCAAACCATCATACAAGTGCATGACCAGTTTAATACATAAAACACATATTGAACAGTTAGGTGTCATGCTTGAGGCATTGGAAAGCATCTATAAGATTATAACTGAATGATTGTGATTGCACCGGCTGAATGGAAGAACAAGTCTCCCCTGTGCAAGAACACATTTGCTTTGGTAATTTTTACACGGCCATGGCCAATGCTATGCATCATTGCAACCTTCAAAGAACCTTTTAGAAGAGAGCAGAGACATGTCCACACGTGTGAAGGAACAAAGAAAAACAGGGCATGGTGACAATGTGGCATTAATGCCGAGCAGGCATGACAGAAACAAATGAGATAGTGGCAGAAAATAATGTTAAAACCTACTGGTTGCAATAAAGCAGGGGAGATCAGCTAGAGGTATCTTCCTACCTAAAATAAACGACCTCATATTCTGTTCCAGAGCATGAAAACCATATGGTATCCACAAGTCTGTCTAGACAATACCAAGAAATTGAGAAGCATCATAGCATATATAATGTTGACAGACATTGCATATTTGAATCAAGAGTGTGGACATGAAACTGGTAGAAGGCATCCATATATCCAATTACCCATATGTTTGTCTTAGATTTTTTTTTTAAAAAAAAATTTCCAGCTAATAGAGCACAAAAACATATGCAGATTAGAAATATAGAAAAAGTTGGTCAAGGCACACATGTGAATAACTAAGGATAACATAGGTACTAATGTTGTTTCACATTTTTAAACGTTTTGCATCCATTTGAAACTAGCAGAGGATAACAAAGGTACTAACGTTGTTTTACATTTTTAAACACCTTGCATCCATTCTGAACTAGCAGTGCATAAAATTTACTCATCGGACGCATGCAAGAGGTCATTCGCAACTTTCATAAGTAGTCATAGCAAAACTTTTTGCTGTGTCAAATCACAATTATACATTTATACCCCAAATCAAAGGTTAGAGATAAGGAACTTCGAACAAAGAAGATATGTAATGCTAAAATCAATTAAATGCTAAAAATTGAAATAATGACAAACATAATGTAAACTAGTTCAGTAGAACTATGTAACTATAGCATATTGCTTGCATGCAAGCCCACCCATAACAACGAATAGGAAAGCAGGCATGTAACTGCGGGACAGGACATTTGGAAGGCTGCTGATTCATTTCTGGATTAGTCTCAATCTGTTCTATGCTGAACCACTTGCCTATTGCATAAGTGCATACTGTAAACATGAAAGTCGTAATAGTATTACCATCAGGTTTGTGTTAGTATTAAATACCAGAGTAGCAGACATTACGCACTATTTAGGGCCTGTTTGGTTTAAGCAATGGCCTCTTATGCACTTATGATTTTTTTGGAATGGCCCTATTCCTCATTGTTTATTGGCATTATGGACATGAGGAGTAGCATGGTGAAGGGCCAACCCATTCCATTCTTGAAACGGATCATCTGATCCTAGCTCCGAAGCTAACCTTCTTGTTTGGCTTGAGCAAATGGAGTGGTTGTTCCACCACCATAGCATCCCACATGGCCACATGCCAATTGAAGATGGCCAGTGAACAAAAAAACATAGTTGAATGATCCCACAACGGACCAACCCATGGTAGAACGGGACTGGGACCATTCCATAGGCCAAGCAGACCTATTGTGTAGTCCTTCATAAGGACTCAGGCAATGGACGTCCAATTTAGGGGGTTAACCACCAACAACAAAAGTTTGGGTATGAATTATCAATCCTATAATTAAACGATCTCCTAAAAACACAAATACATGAACAGGACAAGTTTACTTACCAAATCCTCCCAGAAACGACCAGAAACAGACTTCTTGAACCGTATGATCCACTTGCCACCATTCCGATTTGCAGGATCCTGCCCAATCAAACTCCATTAACCACTATGAACATGGACAGATACAACACTACACTAGGCACCACCACGACTAACAACACCGTGTTCCGAGTAATACCTCCCAAAGGGGGCGGATGCCCTCCTTGAAAAGATGCAGGTCGGTGGGGTTCGGCAGGGAAGACGGGCGCGAGAGGTGGCAGTAGCAAACCCAGAACGACTCAACCTACAAATCATCCAAACAGCACCAGGAATCAATAAGCTGCGCCGACATAAGAAATCCCCCGAAACAACTAGGCAGTCTGCTCTATCGGAGAGACGTACGGTGCTGAAGTCAACGATCTTCCTGATGTTGTCCTCGTACGACTGCGACCTCGTCCCAGGCGTCCGGCGTGTGTACCAGAGCACGAACTTGCGCTGCAGACACAGTGAGAGAACACGGGTTACATCCAGCTCTTCGATCTCAGCTACCATGCGCACTGGAGACACAAAGCTTCCCCCTTTTTTGGAATGGGGGCCAGGGTTAAGGGTTAGATCTAGCGGCGGTGGGTCTTACCCTGAGGGGGTGGAGGCCGGCCTTGAGCTCGCGGTTGCGGCGCTCGTTCTCCTCCGCCTCCGCCTCGTCCTCCTCGGCGGTGGCAGCGGGCACGTCGTCGCTCCGCACGTGCGATGGCTGCTGCTGCTCGGCCTCCTCCCTCTCCGCCGCCGGCTCCATGGCGCGCCCTACTACGGCGATTCGGTCGGCTGGGTTGGGTGTGTAGCTGGTCAGGGGAGGAGGAAGGGTCGGGAGACGCGGAGCGAGGAATGGGTGTGGGTTTTGTGTGAAGAACCGTGTGAGGGGACGGCGCTTCTATTCGATGGGCGCAAACGGGACGCGGATCCTCTGCAGAAAGGTTCATCGTATACACAGTGTAAATGCCATGCGCGGTAGAGGATCCATTTAAGTCTATAAAAAACTGATTCAAACATTTTAGACGAATTTTGATCATACGAATTGTTGTATTATATATTAAAAAACTGGACATGCTTACAATCAAACACTCACTTAAAAAAGGTAACTATAGTTTGAATTCCAGTTCCACTTTGCCGAGGCACCATGGAGCCCCAGTTAAATATATAGAGGTATTTGTTTTTTTTTCTTGAGACAAACAACATGTATTTATAATACCATTGCATCAACAGTTGTAAGAAAAATGGTTTTAAATTAGCCATATCAACGTGTGACACTTTGAAGTTCAGTTTCCATCAACCACAAATGTGTGAATATTTTGGTGTGTATTTTTTTAGTTATTTGCACCTGTGACATGCAGATTGTAAGCCTTAAAAGGACTGTACTGGCCAATTATTCCTACGCCGAAAAAGTTTATATGTAGTATGGTCTTCCATCTTACTCAGTTCTGAAGTCGCTGATGGGTAGTTGTACTTCCGCATTCGAGGCTTGAGTTGTCGAAGAATGGAGGATCAAAACGGATGGTTGATCACAAGCTTATGATTCTTATGTGTGTGGCTACTTGTAACTTGTTGGAGAAAGAGTGACAATCTAAAAACTCTCTCTTCGCCTATTCATTTTTCTGTGAATCTTCGACTCAACTCTGTTTTGCATATCATCTGCTTAATTTGTTTTAAGGAAGGAAAAAAAAGGACTCTATAGCCTTGTTATTCTAAAATTCTAGCCTTCTACGTCAATGTGGTCATGTATAGACAAGGTGAAAACTGAAAATGTTGGCTCAATACCTCTATTTAATTTGGTCTTTTCTAGTACATTAGTAGGGTACTTATGCGTTACGACAAAACCCAAAACAGGGTGATACATATAAGCAGATGAGATCCAAAGCTGTATAATAAATATTATTTTTTCCACATACATATAAACAGAAACATTAATTTCGTCTATTGCATCACCTATTATTGCTACTACTACCTGAAAATTAAAATTTTGAATTCATATATTGTTTACATTTGGAAGTTGAAGTTAATGCCAACTTCCATCTCCGACGTGTTGCCCATTTCTAATCATTGTCGGTTGACAAGAAAGAGGGCTACGTGTCTATGACCACCTTTTTCACCCTAAACCCAAGCCACGACTCGGTTCTCATGGCCATTGGTTTCAGCTCTCGCCAGGCACATTGCGGCGAGGAGGTAGGAGGCCGGGGAAGAGGCAATGGTGGCGTCGCGGTGGTAAGCGAGGAGGGGGAGCCGATGCTTGCTCGACCAGCGTGAAGCAGGAGACGACGGAGGTGCAGGGAAGAATTAGGATGAAGAGAATATAGTGCGGTGAATTTGAGACGACGGTGTGATAATAAAATGATGTCTTCGTCTCTGCATCTTCCTCGTGCATCGTCGTTGCCTTCCCTCTCTTCCCCGCCGCCACCACTTCTCCTCCAAAGTACCTCTTCCTCCTCTCCTCTCGGCGCCTTCCCCCATCCCAAACACCGCCTCCCCTCCCCACTATCTTCTATCGTCGTCGGTGTTACCTCCTCGTGTCGCTTCCTCCTACGTTGTCGGATCCTCCCATCTTCGTGCACGCCCCCGTTGCAACCCGCGTACTGAGTGTTAGAAGGGGGCGGGGTCTCTGAGGCACGAAGTGAATGCACGACAGCATATGTGGCGAATCATTTGTGCGAGACGAGAAGGAGTGAGACAATGACAAATATCAGTGTACGCATGTGAAGAGGAAGTGGCGCGACAACAATTTAGGTAGTTGCAGAAGAAGTGGGGGCATTAATACGTTCGTGAGTCACGGGGGTGGCGGCGTGAGACGTGGTCCCTGTCAGGTTGGGTTCATATGTTGATGCACCCCGGTGAGAAATTTGGGAGAGACCAGCGCACGAGAGAAATAACATCGTCCCACTGTGCGAAGGTAGACTATTTCTTTTATTAGTTAAGATAAAATTTAAAAAATGTATTTTGGTGCAACATTTGAATTGTGATAAAAACGGTTGGGGGTACAGCGGTAGAGGTAAGCTAACTCTCCGTTTCCACCGATTCAGTCTTCTCTTTTGTTTGCTTGCAAAGTCTAGATAATCATGCATCGTCACATAAGCGTTGTCTTATATACGTTACGGAGAAAATAGATCATGCCGACCTGTAGACAATAAAAGGATAGCAACTACTATTGACTTGTAGATGATGTAGCAAAGGGGCAGAGGTTAGAAAAACCATGAAAATTGCGGGAAAAGGAAGTAATTAAAAATATGAAGAAATACTAAGCAACGCCTTCCATGCAAAAAATGATTGATGCTAGTACAAAGTGCATGAAGGGTGAGATTTTTTTGGCCATATTGACGACTTTTGACTTCGTATTTACACAAATGATCACATTTTTTTTTTTTTGCAAATTTGGTCGCCTACCGCATAGCCAGTGTGCGGCAACTGACCGTGGCCACCATGTGGCCACGCCGTGCGGTAGCACCCACGGTCCGCCACGTGTCCCATTAAGGGTTAAGTCGAAATTAGGGTTAGAGTTTAAGCAGGTTTTGGCGATTTTATATAAATATTAAAATATAACAAATGAGTTCAAAATATTAAAAAAAATACATGGAGTCTTCCGACATAGTGTACTTGCTTATATAATTTTTTATAATTTTATTCGTCCAGAATTATTCTCGTTATTTCATAAGCGTGTACTATTTTGGCGATGAAAAAAATCAACAGAAACTGTGCCATATATTGTGCCTCACGTCACCTGAAACGAGGCCCTCCCTCTATCATCCTTATCATGTGTCATGTGTTGTGCCTCCCGTCACCTTAAATGAGGCCCTTCCATCATCATCCTCTCTTTTCCACCGAAAGTACCACCAAAACTGAGGAATCTTTTCGTCCCGTCGCCTCCATCTTTTCGTCTCATCATTTCCATCTATTCGCATGCAAATTAAAAACATCTGCGCGAATAAGTATTTCCTCCCAGCCATAAATTATCGAGCGAACGAGCGCGGTTTCATTTCGCAGTCACTCGCTCGCTCTCTTGCTCTGTCGATTATATTTTTAGGGATTTTTTTGTGTTATTGAGCGCTGCCATTCATGGGTAATTTGTATATCCGTCGTTTAATTCTCGAGGACTCGTTAATTAGTTATGAAATAATTAGTCGTAATTTACGGTGGATGCGTACTTAAGTTGTAATTTTACAGGAAAATTTCCACAAGTATACTGTGTTGGGAGGCTCCACGTAAAATTTCACAATTTTTTGAAGTCGTTTGCTATATTTTAAAATTCCTACGAACAGCGTCAAAACCCGCTAAAACCGTAACCCTAAACCAAACCAACCGGACCCTAACCCTAAACAAACGGGACACGCGATGGATCGTGGGCGTCACCACACAGTAGCCTTGCGGTGACGCTGCCGTACGACCTTGCGTGTGACGAGTGCGACATGGCGGCCAGAGATGAGCTGCTGTACAGTGGCCGTGCGCAGGGGGCCAAATTTGCAAAAATAAACTGGTGCAACCGCTATTTTGTACATACAGTACGAAACGTGCCAATACGACTATAAATTCTGAAAGGGGACGGGTGGAGCTTGAATGTCAACATCACTAGTTGAGTGTCTGTGTATCGCCACATAATCTTAAACCTTGTACAACTATTATTTCTCTTTAACACATAAAACAAATCAACCAATAAAAAGACGGTGATACATATATCTACAAGTATCATATTAGTGCAACATGATAGAACAAGCACTCCATGCGATAATTTTTAAAATAAATGGTAGCAAACAATATTTTTACATAATATACTTCAATATATAAATAACTATCAGGCCATCATATAAAATAACTACAAACAACCAATAAAGTAGACATCATGCATTAAACATAAAACATTAACGGAAATTTAGAAATAAAACTGATACAATAACCTTATGAAAGGCTCATCCTTATCTCTAACTTGTCAAGTAAAGTGAAAGGAAACATACTCTAAAATATACTAAGTTGTGACCGATGTATAAAAAAATATAGACCCAGTGAAAGAAATGCAACATTAGCTATTTTTCTTCATAAAAATAGAAGCATTATTGTGTTACTTGTACCTGTCATCCATGATGCATAATTTTCTCGTCGATACGTTGCATCAAGTGTTATAATTATGAGAAGCAACAATACAAAAGTCTATTAAATGAGAGATTACAATATGTGAAAAAATAGAGATATTACCAACAATTGACTTATTTAGCTTTAGATAAACTTCAATCAAAATGTGTGAGTAGTAGGTAGGAAGATAAGGAATCTGAATTAAATTTATCAACTGTTGAACTGTAGTTTTGTAAGTGAATCTTAATTCAAACTCCATCATAAAGAAGCAGAATTTATCGGGATTCAGATCAACGTTTACGAGATGGACATCATACAAACTTCTTTCCGCAAGTAATCGATTAAATTTATGCGTTGTCTATCGAAGCAAAATACTTTCATTTTCATGCCCTAATAGAAACGCGGTGGCGCAAATCGAAGGGGCAGATGCGAGGATAGGTGGTGGTAGGGGCGGCGATCGTGATGCGAGGAGCGACAACGACTGGGGTGAGGTGGCGCAGATGCGAGGAGCGACGATGTTAGGGACAGGGCAGTGCAAATGAGTTCGGGACGGGGCGACACATGTGAGGAGCGACGGTGTTAGGGGCGAGACGGGGCGTTTGTCGAGTGGGACGTTCGTGTTCATCTTACTGCGAGGGAGTGAACTCTATTTTTTATATTTGTAACTATCACTATGCAACTAAAGATATCACCCACCAACAATTTTGCAAAGGAAGAGCTACAACTTAGAATTAACAGATTCTAGCCAAGCGATACGACAACCTATTTAATTTTCATCGATGATTGAGTTGCCAATTTTATGAAATAGAACAGAAGAAAATATCAAAGAGTTATTGGGAGATGATGTGACTGCTCTTTATTGCTATGAATTGGATGCTTTACATGGGGTGCCCTTGACAAGGCAATGAACTAATTTTAACTACACTCAGCGCAGTACTTACTATGCTAATACTTCATATGAAATCTAATTGTCTGTTGATTTTTCGAATTAGTTTCGACCCCGTTTCGCCGTTCGCACCCTTCCTTAAATATATGATGAAGTGGCGGCAGTTAATCCTGATATAGGCGCCTGTTGAGAGTGTCGTGACTGGTCGGAGCGAGTTGACGGTTTATGAAGTATCAACCGTTAGGCGATTTAATGTCCGGGAGACAGTAAACTGCATAGTAGTTTATCGCTGATGTCTTAGGATCATGAAACGTCGCGTAGTATGGAACCAATATGATATATGCTCTATTCATCACACGGTAAAGAATATGCTTAGATTCAAATAAAATGTCAGTTCATTGTTTGTGCGAGCAATCATCTGGTCAGGGACTAGGTACAAGACCTCACCTGACCAGTGTACCTATAAGGAACATCTGGAATCCTAACGACCACATAGGTCATTAACTTCAGAGGTTAAAATTCTTACGGCCACAGAGTCGTTAACCTTAGGGTTTACGGCTCTTACAACCACGCGAGTCGTTAGCTTTAGTGTTTACAACCCTGGAGAAATATGATCTTTTATTTATATATTTAAAGTAATACGTATAGATTTTAATCCCATCACTTTTGTCAACGTGGGCTGAAAAAGTGAAATTTAAGGTTCGGAGGTGTCGACACAAGTCCGGTATTATTTTCTCCGAATACCTCACTCGTTTCATGAAATCCCAAGTCGAATAAAACGGAGTACGATAGAAAGAGAGAGACTAGAATACGCGGACGCTCCCACTAAAGCCCACGACCCCATCTATTTCCCGTATTCGTCTCCCCAAACTTTCCCCTCCCTCTTCTCCCGCACCCACCCTCCCCACCCACAAAACACAAACCCCCACAAGTACCACCTCGCGAATGCCCCATTAGCTCCGAGAATCCAAAACCATTCCTCTCCTCACCCACCACCCCACGGCGGCGGCAGCGGCGATGACGACCCGATCCAACGGAGACCACCACGGCAACGGCCACGGCCACGGCCCGTCCTCGTACACGCAGCGCCGCCCGCACTACGGGGGAGCGGCGCCCTCGTACGGCGCGTCGGCCTCCTTCCGCGGCTGCTGCTGCTGCATCTTCCTGCTCCTAACCTTCCTGGTTCTCCTCGCCCTCGCCGTCGCTCTCGTCGTCGTGCTCGTGGTGAAGCCCCGCAAGCCCCAGTTCGACCTCAACCAGGTGTCCGTCCAGTACCTCCTCGTCACCCCGCCGTCCTCCACCGCGTCCCCGTCCACGGCCGCCGCGGCGATGCCCGCCGCCGCCTACCTTTCCCTCAACATCACGCTCCTCTTCACCGCCGTGAACCCCAACAAGGTCGGCATCCGGTACGGCGCGACGGCGTTCGACGTCATGTACCACGGGGTGCCGCTCGGGGTGGCGGCCGTGCCGGGGTTCGAGCAGCCCGCGCACAGCACCCGCCTACTCCAGACCCGCGTCATCGTCGACCGCTTCAACGTGCTCCAGGCCGACGCCCAGTACCTCG
This sequence comes from Hsuehochloa calcarea, assembly GCA_036346395.1. Classification (NCBI taxonomy): domain Eukaryota; kingdom Viridiplantae; phylum Streptophyta; class Magnoliopsida; order Poales; family Poaceae; genus Hsuehochloa; species Hsuehochloa calcarea. The sequence goes on from CM070597.1 coordinate 40,539,669, forward strand.
TCCGCGACGCCGCGCTCAACGACCGCGTCGACCTCCGCATCACCGGCGACGTCAGCGCCAAGATCCTCGTGCTCGGCTTCTCCTCCCCAAAAGTACAGGTAAATCACGACCTCACCTCACCCACCCCTACACCAACTTTTGCTCGCTTCCGCCGCAAGCGTTTCGACGCGCGAGCTGATCGAAAGTGACCCGTGAACGAACCAGGTGTCGGTGGATTGCGCGATCGCCATCAGTCCGAGGAGGCAGTCGCTGACATACAAGCAATGCGGTGTGGACGGGCTAAGCGTCTAGGGACCAAACCAAACCAAACCAAGCCGCCGCAGCAAGAACAGCAGCAGAAGCGGAAGCTATAATCTAATCGAGATAGAGATTAAGTGGATGGGATCTGTACGTTGGTTCGTCTAATCTCTCTGATCTTGGGTTGGTTTTGATTCCTTACAGTACGTGGGGGGTAAATTTTGAGCTCTCACCTCACCTTAGAGGAAGCCACCGCTGATTTTGGTGAATTACTACTGGCTGTCAATTGTTAGCAGTATATTACCATGGTAATTTATCAGTCGCCATTGCTTAGGAGCAAAGGATAGTTGTGGGAGAAAGGTTGGTGCGAGCGAGCGGAATCTGACGGCTTTCCGCTCGCTCCTGCTTGTTCGTGTCCTTTTGGTGTGTGTAATTGTTTCATGCGTTTATTCGCTTGGGTTGGGGAGTTGGTGGGGCTGCGCTGTCCGATGCACACTGCAGCGCTCATGTCTGGGTAATATGGCTCAGGGCGGTAGCGGGGCTGCCGGGGCATGGAAGGCTGATAGGGTGAGGACTTCCCCGTCACATTTTCTTTCGGCATGAAATGACAGGAGGGAGGAGTTTGGCTTGTTTTTCATTTAAATAACAATGTTTGCCCTGAAATATCAAATCTAGTCTCCTCCCGAGATCAACACTTAAAAATAGCACTGCTGTTTCGTTGGCACCCAGTCGATGGGGCTTCCTTCCCTCCGTCGCGTGTCGACTAGGTGTGCCCGATCGGCTGGCACGGACGAGGGGTCCAGGTGCCCATACTTTTTTTAGCTTTGATAGTTGAATAGCGAACTAGATTTACTATTTTTGTACATAAATAGTGCAATTTAAGTTGGAAAAAAAACTCAAAATGTGGGGTGGTGGTGGTTAACGGTTTCATACTTTCATGATGGTGGTGGGGTCAAATCGTCAGTCTTACAGTTACTGGGAACGTGGGGTGGGCAGTTAGGCATTGTAATAAATGTAGACTTGCAGAGTGTGGAAGAACCTTTGGAGTTGGAATGTAACATGCCGTGTGAGTTGTGACCTGTGTCGACAGGAGTATAAAAGGGTAGGATCTAACGCCGACTGGATAGTTGTTATATTAAACCGGGTTAATAACCATTATCGTGAGTTCCTGACTGCAAATCTCAGTTTGCACATGGCATGACGTGATTTTTATGAATTTGTGCAAGACTTCCTGCCATTAATAAGTGTTTTGATTCCCATAGTTGCTGTTGGTCTTACCACGGATACCCGGACATACCTAAGTAACGACTATGATTGGGCATTAAACCACTAGATTGAAGCTCACTTCGCTCTGACTAAACCAACTCTCAAGTCGCAGCATCCATAATCCTCTGACTGCGGCCAGTGCGAGCTTACGTTGGTAAGACGCGGCAGCCTGTCGTAGTCATGAAATGTACCCGCTGGGCCAGTTTCGTGTTTCCTTGCGTTCAGTTGCCTTACGTTTTGCCTTTTATTTCGGTGTATAGCGACCATCATTCTTGATCGGTGGTGGACTCAGAAATAGAGCAAAAGGGGTGACAGTAATAGGCAACTCAGATATACCCTTTCCACGATTGGGAGGAGACCAAGATGCGGATCTGATTGAGGAAGGTGCGTGTCCTGCGGCCGGTCCTTGCAGCGGATGTAACTGGCAGCGACGGCTGGCGAGTACCCCGGGTACCCTTTCTCGCCGCTAAGCGCCCACAGGTCCGCGGCGTACCCGTGGTGAGAGTAGTAGGCGAAGGCGTCGACCTAAGGGTCCTCGGCGAGGAGAACGGAGATGGGGAGGCGCTCGTAGTGCGGGCAGGAGACGCCCTCGAGCTCGTCGAGGCGGGTGAGGCCCCGCGGTGTGACAGCGTAGAGCTCGCCGGCGAAATTATACAGGACCAAGAGCGTCGTTATACGGCGTAGAGCTCGCCGGCCGGCGTCTAGGCACGGGAACAAAAGGGATTGAAGAATGTTTGCTTTGAGATTGTTACAGGGCACTTGTCGCGTGGAGAGACGAGGTCCTTCCGATGAGAAAATGACCGAGGTCCTGTGTGATTTCTTTCCGCAACCCTATTTTGCAGGTTAACCTGGGTTGGGGCAGGCAGTGGGACAGATATTACGACATTAATTAAGTTGCGCTTCAAAGCTTTTTAGAAGCTAAATTGCACGAATGGCAAAAACACAGTCCGTTTAGTAACGGAGCAGTGAGTGTAGGAACGGTTAAACGACAGGCCTTTCGTTTTGCTTTTAAAATTGTGTTGTCTGCTTCTTAGAAGGGCAACGAAATACTCCCCGTGGTGTGTGTTCATGACCAGAATATGGCTATGCAACTTGGCAAAATGATCCAGCTGTCATAGAACATCTGAACATGACACTCGTGGCTCGGTATTAGATTTCTTGTTTGAGCTGATAGCTGCATCTTATTCAGTAGTGCTATTTCTGCTTGATCTGTGCTATATCCGGTACTTATTTTTAAAAAGTGCTCAAAGCTCACTTGGGTTGTTTTGGCATTAGCTGATTATATGTAGCCGCGTCGGACCACATACCAAATACACTGTACAAAGGTTAGTAAGGTACAGCTCATAGTGTCATGGGTTAACTTTAGCAAGGCATTCTTTTTCTGTACTTTGATTTTTCTTCTTTCTGCCGCAGGAAAGTCTTCCCATGTCTTGGCTCTTTCCTCCTCTTTCCACCAACGTATTGCAATTTGCAAAGCAAAGTGTGGTGTAAATAAATGATGGTCCCATTGTTGTTTCAGCTTAACCAAGTAATATTGTTCCTTTGGCCACGCGTATTCCTCGGCAGTGACTGGGAGCTACTAGATTGCAGTAGAATTCTTCTACTTTACCAGAGGAAAGACAGTGTTCCCATCAGTGGTGGTAAAAGTACTTGGTGTGATGGCTGAGGTCACGATTTGGACAATAAGATGTGTAATTCCTCCTTCCGTTCTTGTTTTTTCCCTACTTTATTAGAGAGATCGGGACGCCTTCTTTGTCTTCTGGGCCGGCGGAAGCCGGGGGAGAGCTAGCATTAACAAACTTTCCAAAAGGGCACCGGTGCTCACTGACTATAACATTAGCAATAATAAATTCGTCAGTCACAGCACTACATGTTTTTTACTACACAACTCTAGGGAAAACACACTAAGAATTCACAAATTGATAACGAGTCCAGAATGGCGGAACTCAATTTGGATCAACAAGTGAACTCAGCATGGAGAGAACGACGCAATCCGAAGTGCAAAGCACAAGTCATCGCCGATCTCACTTCAGAACGTGCCCAAATCCTGCGCGCAGAACAGCTCGAGGTATCTCGGCACGGGCGCAGCGCCCGCGCGGAGAGAGCCCCAAGACCTGCACCACCTGCCCCATGGGCGGCCTGACCGCCTTGCTCTGCTGTATGCACCAGCACGCGACGTTGCACGCGTGGCTGACCTCCATGTCCGCGTCCCCCGCCAGCCGCTCGTCCAGCACCTCAAGAAACCGCCCTTCGCCGACCTTGGTCGCGGTCCAGAGCGGGAATTACCCCAGGCCGCGGACGGCGTCCCGGTTCCTCCGACCGGAGATGAGCTCCAGCAGCGTCATGCCGTAGTTGTACACGTCGGCCTTGGGCGTGATGGGCAGGCCCAGGATCCACTCCGGCGCCAGGTACCCCACCGTGCCCCGCGCCGTGGTCAGCGCGTGGCTGAAGTCCCGCCCGATGAGCTTCGCCATGCCGAAGTCGGTCACCTTGGGGCAGTACCGTGTCGAGGAGTATGTTCTCCGGCTTCACGTCAGAGTGCACGATCCGCTCCTGGCATTGCTCGTGGAGGTAGGCGAGCCCCCTCGCGACGCCGGCCATGATCCGGAATCTCGTGCCCCAATCCAACAGCCTAAAGCTCCGCCCTGACAACATAGAGGCTAGAGACCCATTGGGCATGTAGTCGTAGACCAAGAGGCGCTCGTGCTTCATGACGCAGAACCCGCGAAGGCCAATGAGGTTGACGTGCTGAATTGTACCCAGTGTCCTCACCTCGGCGCGGAACGGCTTCTCCCCGTGCGCCGATCCCTCCAGCCTCCGCACAATATTTTTTGCTGTTGTTGTTGGAATAACAACAGTTTTTTTTATTTTCTCTTACTATTATTCACAAATCTAATTACAGAGGTGTTTTTTTATTGAAAGCAAACGGCTATTCGTATCTGAAAAGGATTCTACGTATCCTGAAGTAATACCACACAAACTCTAGAATCTATAATGAAAATTGTATAAATATTGTAGAACTACGTAAATAAACTCTACGTCAAATCTAGATATACTATATGCACAAATATTACTAACAATCACTCCCTAATATTTGTACATTTACTTATTGCAGCAGTCGATCTCAACTACAACCTGTCCAATTGTTACTTAATACAGGATAGCGAACACATCTTCTCAATGTCTCGAACTCAACCCCACAGACTCGACTCGATATGACGAACACATATTCTCAATGTCCCGGATTCAACTCCACATACACATATACAAATACAACACCACAACCGTTTAGTACCAACAAAACGCTTTCACCTTGGCAACACACAACTCATCTTGCGTTCCACCAACGTGCACCATTCTATTCCACATGCACGCATGCATGCAATCAACTAACTCAATGTGCTAACATGTACACACATGACTCAACACTACTTCTCATACATGCATGATTCAACTACATGCATGCGCTCACCAATGAGATTGCACTGTGCAGTCGCCGCTAGCTCCGCTATACCCAGCGTCGCTGCCGACCCATCGAGATCGGTCCACGCCAAGCTGCCAGCCATGCCGTGTCTCCGGCTGCCCGTGCTCACTGTGCAGCTCTACCGCGCTTCGCGTTGACACGCCGCCGGGATCTGTCGCATGTGCACTCTCGTTGAGATCCTACGGGAGCCCACCGCTCTGCCGTGTTGCGTGCGCTCGCGCCGTAGCAGCACTCGTGACGCTGCTCTGTCGGTCACCCGCACGCCTGTCGTAGATCACCTCTCTCGGGGCAGCAAGTAGGGTTTCGAATCTGGAGCTCTTATACCAATTGTTGGTTTAAACCGAAGATGAACACACGCAAACACAAGAATTTTTTTGTGCCGCCGGAACAACAACATTTTTCTAATTTTCTCTTACTCTACTGCTTTTGTTCACAAAATCTGATTACAGAGGTGTCCTTTTATTGAGAGCAAACGACTATTCGTATATGGAAAAGATTTTACGTATCCGGAAGGGACACCATACAAACTCTAGAATTCATAATGAATACTGTATAAATATTATAGAATCACGTAAACAAATTCTACGTAAAATCTAGATATACTATATACATGAATATTGCTAGCTGTGGTGTGGCAACGGAGCGTCCCTCTGTACACGGAGCCAAAGCTCCCCATCCCAAGCTTCTGGGAGTGTTCTTAGCGCTCACTGCGCTAGATAGCCGTAGCTGAACACGAGAAGAGAGCCGTCATGTCGTACGGTATTCGCATGGCGTCGAATCCAGGCAAGAACGAACAACAAGCAGAATATGACGATAATAGCTGCTTGTGAAGCAGCCAGGATGGCGTGGCTAGCGTTTGTTGACGTCGTGCCTTGGCTGGCAGCAGCAGCAAGATCGGCGGCAGCTACTCGGAGGAACAGAGTAGAAGCCCCGGCGTCGCCGTCGGGGAGCCGCTGAGAGTTCCGAAGCTCACCGCTCCTCACCAAGCAGTGATCCTTGTACGCATAGGCCGTGCAAGAGCAGTTGCTCAAGTACGCCGATGCACAATCCCCGGGGCTACCTGCATCAGCCACCGACAAATGCTGCTGGGCAGCTTGACATTTTGTACCGGGAGGAACCCATCGCTTGAAGCGCCGTTGCTGTAGTGCAAGCTCGTCTTCCTCGCGCAGCCACCGCTCCAGTCTCCCGGCGACGCGGACTCGAACCCCGGCAAGCACCGGCATTACCGGGAGCTGGCCACGTCGCACGGGCCGAATGGCCCCGCACACGGAGTAGACGTCGCACTGCGACGTGGGGGTCGCCCAGTGCAGCACCCACTGCATGCCCGGACTCGTCGGACCAGTCGAACTGGGTGAGCTGACCATGCGGGCTCATCACCAGCCCGGACACGATAGATGGGTCGGTGACCTCAAACTAGTAGTTCACCTCCTCGTCGTTGTCGATGTAGATGTAAGTGTACCTCGCCGGTATGCCCATCTCCGGGATGGAGGTGAAGTATTGCCCGTTCCAGGCGCCGACGTAGTGGTAGACGGTCGTGCCGTTCTACTGCGCGGACGCGCCGTACGGGTTGGGTTGACCCGGTCCATGTACAATCCCGTGGATGGGTCGGTGGCGCTCCTCCATGACCGGAGCGCCTGGTACGTGCCGGTGCCCTTGTTCAGCCCGACCCAGCCGCCCGGCACGAGCGTGTCGGTTGGGTGGTGGAAGCTCTGCCAGATGCCGACGAGCTGCCCACCCGCCGGCCACGCAGAACCAGGTTGCCGGTGTCGAGGAGTACCGCCACGACGGACTCGTTGCACGTGCGCGTGGAATTGGACGACCAGAGTGACTGGCTTCCGTCTAGGAGGACGAGGCTGCCGTCCGGAGCCACCGTCAGCTCAGCGGACGACGGGTCGGAGACCGGTCAGTCTCTGTTCATCACCCAGATGGCCGTTCGCCCCGGGATTTGCTTGTACCATATGCCGGCGTAGTAGTTGGAGTTGCCGGCCGGGGAGAAGAAGCCCAGCTCAAAATTGCCTCCCTCCGAGACCAGCGTCCGGTTCCCGGTGAGAGATTCTCCCACGGAGAGCGTGTCGGCTGCCGCGGCAGAGATGCTCAGGTACACAGACCGAACAAGCACGAGAGCAACAGGAGTTGGGCGACAAGTTGGCACCAAGAACACATGCCCACAGGCCGCAAGGCACGCAGGATCGGCCGGGAAAGGCGGTGCCGATGTTAACGTGACAACCCTGAACCGTGGCATTTGGTACCCTTGTACTTATATTGGTACTTGCAGATTCGGAGATTCCAAAACGTGGTGAATGGACACGGTCAAGTTAAGTACTCGGTTGATTTATTATACTTTATGGGTACCTAGTGCCGTACAACTCCTGTTGCAACATATATTTTTTCACTTATTACAATATATCAAAAAAAATCTTATACAATATTATCTCAAAAATATCAGAATCAAAACAAACAAACAACAACTAACTTCTTCTCTTTGATAGGTGCCAACATATTAAAAAAGATACAATATCTCAGAATTCATATGCAAGATTAAAGAGAACATGAAGTATAGTCTGAACATAAGAAAAAATCTTACAACATTATCGTGAACAAGATGCAATATTTTTTCGATAGTCGCAATATTTTTTTCAACGGGTTGCAGCATCTCAAAGAATAGTATACGACATTTTTTTCGACGGTCGTAATATTTTTTTTCAATGGGTCGCATCAGAACCAGAAACAACAGAGGATGACTTGCCGAGTTTTTTCGTGGGCGCGGTGGTGGCGTCCTGATCCGATGGGGGCGGTGGAAGCTGGGGAGCAGCGGCCTGATCTCTGTGGCCATGGTGGCGGCGTTTTGATCCGGTTCTTCAAATCCATTTGGGGGCAGTCCGCTCACGTCAGGAGGTGCTTGCTGCGAAGGGGAGGAGCTGCAGGATGGAAGGGGGTGGAGAGAAAGGTGGAGACGGGAAATGAAAATGACGACTAGCGCTTTGACACAAAGCGATCAGGTGGAAAAGTAGAGAGAGAAAGTGAAACGAGGTAGTCAGATAAAATATGTCGCTCTGTGCGTCTATCTGTAATTGTTTTCCATACTTTATATACACGAAAAAGAGACCGGCAATGCGGGGGCATGCATGGAAGCATGCTGGGAATGACAAAAGACCAGCAGCAATGCACGGACCGACACTTCTTTGCAGGCCTAGTTGTATCTGAATTGGGGAAATAAGATCGTATTGAACTCCCTGCTTCCTTTTTTTCCCCGTTTTAATAAGGGCGGCAAGTTGAGTACGGCCAGACATGGACATCAGACTTCAACCGAGTCCTGGTCAAACTTTCCAAATCTAGCTTTCTTTTTGCTACGACTATAGGTCCATAGTATAAAAGAATCCAATATACAACATACTTTATCTTATTTCGCATTATTCCAATATACAATACATGATTTCTGAAGTCTGGCACGGGGCACGACGCCGAATGTGCAAGATTGCAGATGCCGGGGTTGTTTGCAAATTACGATTTCGGTTCATTCAAGCTGAAGTTCACAAAATTCAGCTCGATCTGCTCCATGCCAAATGCCGCCAAGTTATTCTCCAGGGGCGAGCAAGTAGAAAACGGTAATCTGCTGGAGCTCCCATCCATTTGTAGAAAATCAAATGGAAAGGTACAAAGTTTCTTCTCGAAATACGCAGCTCTCGTAGTAGAACTTATGATCAGTAGATGGTTATGAAAGATCTTACGATCATATAGTGATCCTAGTATAATTTACGAATTACGATCAGTAGGTGATCGTAAAAGATCTTACGATCATATGATTGTCGTAGAATGACTTACGATCATATATGGTGATAGTAGAATAGCTTACGACCACTATGTAATTATAATCTCCCTCATCATTAATGATGATGGGTACCTCTGTGTCGACGATCTTACGAAATAAAATAGAGAAAAAAGACAAAGAGTTCTTGGGAGAGAATGAGATTGTTCTTTATTGCTATGAACTGGATACTTTATAGGGGGTGCCTTCGACAAGGCAGTTGACTAATCCTAATTACACTGAGCGTAGTGCTTGCTATGCTATTGAATCAGACTTGAAACATGAATCTAATGTTGATTGTGATGCTTCAATTCGATGACATTGTTTCTCCGTGCTCCATATTTAAATAACTATCGAAGAGGTGACAGTTACACCTGGAGAAGACGTCTGTTGGAAGTGGTGCGTCCGGTCGGATGGTCAGCTACAATTAACGAAATAGTACCCGATCATCGGTTAGTGTATGTGAGACACTTAATTGTATAGTGGTTATTGTCAGTGTTTTAAGACCATGAAACGTCGCGTGATATGGAACACATATGTCATGTGTTACATTCATCACACGGTAAGGAATACACTTGAATTCGAATCTAAGTGTCAATTCATAGCTTTCACGAGCAGTTATCTGGTCGGGGATTGGGTGCAGGACATCATTCGACTAGGGTACCCATTATGTAACTTCTAGAATCCTTACGACCACACAAGTCGTTAGCCTTAGGGGTTACGACCACGAAGATATATTATCTTTTATTATGTATTTAAAGTAATGCATAGAGATTTTAATTCTCGTCAGCAAGTCCCGAACTTTAAAATGAATTGGTCGTGTGACCCCCCAATGAAAAGTCGTATAAGGTAAATCCTCTTTTAATGTTGTGACAAACGAGGTGATCTGTATCCACTTTAAAGTTGAGAAATTGCCTTAGAAATCGAAGAGTTTTTTCTATCCGTTGGATATTGGTTTGTATTCGTTGGACTTTTGGGTAACTCCTTTTTGCAGTTAAGGAACTGTTGCTATAAAAAAATCCCTTTGGCACACCGCCAAGAGGACTTTATGCTCTCATATTTTCTTAAATTTTCTCTTCATATTCCTACGAAGAATTTCTTCCGACCTCCTTTGTTCTTTTCACCCAAAAACCTTCTCCGACCACTGCTCTTCCAATCATGTCGAACTTGATCACCAAGTGGTTGGTTTCAGATCTAAGCGGGAAGAAGTTCAATGCTTTGGAGGAGATCGGGATGCTTCCAGACAAGAATCTGATTAAATAGAGGTGAGCATCCGGAGAGCATTACCCGAGCAGAAAAGGAGAAATCCATGTTTTTCTTGCCTACAATTTTCGATACACAAGTTACTTTCACAAGTTATTGAGTACTACGATGTTGAACTGGCCAACCTAGCCCCCAACTCAATTGCCAACATCAGCATCTTCGTCTACCTCTGCGAGGTGTACACGGGATTCGACCAGATCTGAGGGTCTCCAGTATTTTTACAAGAAGGCGAGGACGGGAAAGACGACGGGGACACCTGGGGAATGCTCGCTGCGCCTCCACGACGGGAAGGCCGATCAGTACATCAAAATGTACTCGAAGTACTCGTGGTCTTCATTGAAGAAAAGCTGATTTTATATATTGGTCACAAAGGAGGATGTCCTTTACTTCGTTGGCAAATTGGCGAGCGAGAACCCCAACTGGCGGTTGACCGTGAAGGAGGGAAGGGTCGGAAGGTGTGCTGAAGCAATCTATGACCTCAGCGCCAAGGGCATAACTTCTTGCAATGTGGTTAGGGATTTCTCCATGCATCGGATTAGTCCCTTGAGGCTCCGATCACTTTCCCTGCTCTGTTACATTGATCGTGACGAGATGACCAAGTATACCAGGGAAGGTAAGTTATGATAATCCCGACCAGTATAGTTTATTAGTTGTATTTTTCTTAAGCTTGAAATCCCTTTATTTCTTGAAGCGCTTTCCCCTGATGAGATTAGAGAGAGGATCAAAATGATCTACGTGGGGAGCCTGATGTCAAGGTTGCGTTTCCCAACATCATGGCGGTTGTCTCTTTAGAATAGAAAGTGAAGAGACTTAAGGTAGATAACAACATGTTCTTCATCGTTTATATATTCTCTGATCAGTATATGATTCTGTTCTAATTATGTAAGCGGTCGGGCTAAGATTGAAAAAAATGCGATGCGAGCTCTCCATCATCAGTTGTTCCGACTGACCCCCCCGTGATCTGCGAAGATGACGATCTCCCGAAGGTAAAAGAGCATTCGACAAGGAGTATATACCTTAAAATGAAAAAAATAATCACCTAATTAAAATTAGCTTCTTAATTAGGTGGGAGAAAATAAGCATCCGCAGATCAAGGTGGCGGAGGTCGTAAGCCTTAAAGTTGTCGTTAACGACTTGATAGTTGCTACCAAAGCAACTATCCCAGAAGCCAACGAGAACACCGTCCTCGACCAGGGACCTCGACCATCTGGTCGAGGCTATCACTTCCTGTGGATATCATGGGGATATACTCCAGATCTTAGGATGATGTGACAATTGGCAATGGCGTTTGCGGTTTATCGTTTCATGTGTTTTCAACAAGTTTCAGAACTATCAGGCAGTAACCGGTCAGACCGGTCATAGCGTGGCGGTCAGACCGGTACCAAATCGGTCGGACCGGCCATAGGCGGCGGTCGGACCGGTTAACTTAAAAAGTGTCATTTTGAGCTATGCCAAAAATAGAGAGTGTAGGTAAGAGAGGGGATTCTATTGCACTTTGTCCCATAATTTTTGGAGTCTCCAGTCAAAAGTTCTATTGGATTGAAAATTCCAGTAGGTTTCGATTTTCAGATACTGAAAATCGGCTATGTCATTGCTGGCGGTTTGACCGGCCCATGTGTGGCGGTCAGACCTACCATGAGTCGTGGTCGAGGCCGCCCTAGGCGATCGGCCGGTTTCCACTTGTTAAATCGCGGCGTGGCGGCGTTGTGCGGTTATTAGGTCAAAGTCATGAGTTTCAGGGCGTATATGGTGCATGATGCATGTTTTGACTAACATGGTTGAAGTTATGAAGAACTTGTTCCCAAATTCGGTTTGTTTGTCTATTGTTGTGCAGGTTGCTTGGTGGTCAACGACGAGGATGATCGGGACTAGGCTTGGAGAGCTGAGGTCGAGCGATCGGCGATCTTGGGTGAGTTCAATGTACTCAAGCGTGGTGCAAGATGGACAAGGGTGGCCTATTAGCTAATCCGAGGCGCAAGATGACGCTAGGTGTAGCTAGTTAGGTCAAGAGGAGATAAAGACGACGCTTTAAAATGCGTGCGTACGTGTCCCGTTTGTTTTGGGCCATAACGGGAGCCCAATAGGATCAAACATCTAGAAGGTCTAAGCATCTACTATAAATAGGAGAGGGTGGTGGCTGCACCACCGCTGTCTTTTTTTGTAATTCTTGTAAACCCTAATTTTCTTATGGAGAGCTTTTGTGGAGGCTAGGGTTCTTGATGTTTGATGTGATTTTTGTGCTCTTGGATTGAGCATTGTCCTCCATTGATGGAGTGGCTGTAAGACCTGATCATATCAATCAATCAAAGGAAAGTTTGATCAATGTTTTATCTCATTGCGTTCTTTCTCTCTATTTGATGATTTTGGGTCTTTCTTTGATCTGAGAGTTTTTGATTGAATTCTTCACGTGATCTAGCTTGCTGTGACGTGTGGAAACCTATCTAGGATCATCTTGATCATCAATCACCCACGAGCAAGATCTTGGATCAAGTTTTCGTTTTGACCCGGTTTTGAACCTTTCTTTGATCAAACGAAAAATGATCTTTATTCTTTCAAGAATTATCATAAATTTCGATTGTATAGGTTCCTGATATCATATAGAAGGTGTGCTCCAAGTTTCATCAAGTTTGGATTAGTAGATCAAAAGTTGCATCTATTTTCATCTTCGTCATCGGTTTGTTCTTACATTTTGGAGGTGGCGGTCGATCTTGTAGCCACCGGTCAGACCGGTCTGAAATCGGTCCAACCGCCCAAGGCCAGCGGTCCGACCGGCAGCGTACTGATAGTTTTTATCTTGTGTTTTGATCGTTTGTAGTCTTGCTTAGGGGTGTTTATTGGATTCAATATTAGTCTTTCGCTGTACTGATATACTGATCTTCATAGCTTCCATAGCTACTGGAGTAAAATATTATTGGATCCATTATTTGTGAAAAAGTGAGCGTGCTCCTATTCATCCCCCTCTAGTCGCCTTTTTGGTCCAACAAGTGGTATCAGAGCAACGGTTAGTTCAATCTTGATCTTAACCGGTCACTGAACTTGGCAATGGATAGATACTTCACAAAGCCGCATATCTTCGATGGGCACGACTATGCCTATTGGAAGAATCGCATGCGAGTCTTCCTTGAGAGCGAAGGACACGCTATATGGGAGGTTGTTCGAGTCCCGCTCATTTTGCCCGAAGTTGCTACGCCGTCTTCAGAATCCCTTTTGGCTAACAACAATAAGGCTAAGAACCTCTTGTATGGTGGGCTTGGGAGACATGAGTATGATCGGATTTGTAATCTTGAGGCTGCGCATGAGATTTGGAACACTCTCGAAACTTACCATGATGGTTCGTCCCAAGTCAAGAAAGTATGCCAGACAGTCTATACGCGTGAATACAATAAATTCGAGATGCGTTCTGGAGAGAGCATCGATAACATTTTCAGTCGCTTTAATAAAGTGATAAATCAGATGAAAGCTGTTGGTATTGAATATTCTCAATCTGAAAATGCCACCCATCTCTTGGCTGCAATCAACACCAAGGAGTGGGAGATAAATGCTACAACCATTGAGGAGAATGTCAATCTTTCTGATCTGACTTTGGAGCTGCTCTATAGCAAGCTTAAGACTCATGAGATCAAGAGGATTGATCCTCCCAAGAAGGAAAATATGGCTTTGGTAGTAGACCCGCTCAAGAGAGCATCTGATGGGTCTTTTGAGTTTTCTTCTGGATTTTCGCTTGCAGGTTTATCTACAATCCATGAAGAGGAGTTTGAGAGTCTTCCTGGGGCTGAGTTGGCTCTTATAGTCAAAAGGTCACACGGGCCTACAACAATATGAGAAACAGAAAGAGAGGAGGTCCCGTGACTTGCTATGAGTGTAGTGAGCTCAATCATATCCAGGCAAATTGTCCCAAGCTGAAAGGTAAAAGCAACCATAAGGAGGGAAAGCCAGCTTGGAAGAAGCCTCAATGGAACAACTCCAGGTTTGATACTGCCAAGCTGACGAAGGCCGCTCACCGGGTGCTTGCCACTTTTGAGGATCAATCATTAAGCGATGTGGACTCCGGGAGCGAGGAGGACAAGGAGGAGGAGATCCCTCAAAGCAACAAGAAAGGGAAGGCTAAGGACTTCACTGGTTTGTGCTTCATGGCCGACTCCGTTGACAACGACAATGATGATGTACCTCCTTCCTATGATGTTCTTTCTGATAGATGTGAAACTATATTTGAGCAACTCATGAGTCAGGATAAGGTTTTAGAATATGTCATGGCTAGGAACAAGGATTTAGAGTCTCAAATAGGTAATTTGACTTTAGAACTTGAGAATGCTAAGAGTCTTGAATATGATGAATGTTCATCTTGCCATGCTTTGCATTTAGAACTTGATAAATTGTAATCTGCTCATAATATTGCTTTGCAACAACTTGAAAATGCTAGAACTGAGCTCGTTGAGGTTAAATCAGCTCCATGTGAAAAATACCTAGATTCTAGCAAATTAGTTGCTTCTGGTGCTATTGATTCTAGCCTTTGCACTTTTTTTGTTTAGAACGCGAACATGAAGTTAAAGATATCTTAGAAGTAGCTAGAGCTAAATACGCCAAGCTTAAGAACAGTATTGAGTCTTCTACATGTACTTCATGTCCATCTCTTAAACTTGAAACTGCTTTATATAAGGAGAAATATGCTAGAGCCATTAAAGGTAAAACCTGTGAATCATGTGTCAATTTTGAAAAAGAAAATGCTTATCTTAAGGATACCTTAGAAATTTTTTCTAAAGGTAAGAAACAATTAAACATGATTCTGGACAATTATAAGACTCCTTATCAGAAGCAAGGACTAGGATACAATTATGTTCAAGATAAGTCTAAGCCAAAAGTTGTTCAAGTCTTGGAAAAAGGGTTAGTTGAATTTAAAACCCAACCTGCAAAAACTATTTTTAAATCTGCAGGATTTGCCCAACCATCTGTTAAGTCTAAGGGTGCTTCTCCCAGTGGTATTAAGTATCATTGCACCTATTGCAGAAAGAGTGGGTATTTGGTTGAGTTCTGTTGGCGTAGGTTGAAAAATGTGTAGGACCGTAAAGGCGACTAGGGGGGTGAATAGGCGCTTTCTCAACTTTCTCGCCTAAATCAAATTCAACACGAACTTTACTTCTTTAACTATGAAAGCTAAGAAGATCAGTAAGCGCACAGTGGAAGCCTTGTGCTGAATTCGATAACCCTGCTCAACCACACGACACACAAGTGGAGAAATGAACTCAACATTACGGACTAGGCACCGCGGTTTGGCCAAGCTACCAAGGCGATCGGCCGACGGTCAACAACGATCGGATCGGCTACTAATCGGCGGTCGGACCGTTGGATATTGGTTCGACCCGCGATCGAGCGGTCTAAAACGCGGATCGGACCGCGTTATAAAACCGTCGAGCCGGTTCGATCGATCTTGAAAAACAAGTACAAATCCAAAATGAAATTTGATCCAACTTTTGATTCAACCAATGAAACTTGACCAAATTTCGAGCACACCTCCCTAATGATATTAGAGACCTATTTCTAGCGACGATCCTTCAGGTCCACTTCGCAGAATCGATCTCTCAAGGTTTTACAAAAGAAGTGCACAAACCCTAGAAATATGAAAATCTTGATTCAAGACTTGCTTGTGGGGATTGATGATCTAGATGACTCTAGGAGTATTCCCACACATCAAAGCAAGATAAAATAGGTCAAGAGACCAAGCATAAACCCTTGAATCAAGGAAGCACCAAAATCATCCAAAAGAGAGAAGAACACAAAGGGGACAAATGCTCTTTCAATTAAGCATCACAAGATTGATTGAACACACTAGATGCTTACAAAGCCTCTTCAACAAGGAGGACAAGAGCTCACACAAGAGCACACTCACAATCTCTCCAAACCCTAGCTTCTCCTCTCCTCTCCTCCAAACCCTAGAAAATGAAGAAGGGGGACAAATGAATGCTTGGGAGGTTTTTCATCTCCCCCCTTTCTATTTATACTAGAGGCCTAGGGTTTCACTTTTGGGACCCACTCACACATGGGACCCACACACACATAACTATTGAAGCAATCGCCTGCTTCACCACGTGTAGGTTGATCAGCGGTTCTCATCACGTCGCCAAGCCTCTCTGTCCAATCCCATCGAATCTCCCGAGACTCATGACCGACTTCCGCACCGCCCGATCCAACCAGCTGTACAGAACTACCCGTTCGATCCATCTTGCCCATTCTGCACCATGCTTGAGTCACACGACCTCACCCGGCATCCATGATCGTTCTGGATCTCAGCTCTCCAAGCGTAGTCCCGATCCACCTTACCGTTGACGTCGTTGACCTGCAAGCCACCTGCACAGCAATAGACAAACAAATCGTTTCCGGGAACAAGTTCTTCACAGCTTGACCCACGTTAGCTCCGCAATGCAATATACAACAATAAAGCATTGAAGTCCATCTATAAAACACATTCAAATCAACTCAATGCCAACTTGGCTAACCTCCAAGTCATCGGCGGTCTGACCGCCCCACAAGGCCGGTTCGACCGATTCCAGGCCGGTCGGACCGATCCCACAACGGCGGTCGGACCGCCCGAAAAGACTTAGCCAAATTTTCAGCGTGAAAATCCGAAACCTTCTGGAAATTTCAACTGAATAGAACTTTTGACTGGGAGCTCCAAAAATGATGTGACCACATCTAGGAGACTCCCCTCACTTGGCTACACAACCTATTTTTGGCTTAGCTCCAAAAACCACTTTTCAAAATATCGGTCGGACCGGCCATCACGGCCGGTCGGACCTCTCCACGGGCGGTCTGACCGCCCCACACAACCGGTCGGACCGCCTGTGGCTGACAGCCTTGGAGCAAACCCGAAAACGCGTGATTTTGCAAACCAACAAAGCCATTGCCAATTGACTCATCATCCTGAGATCGTGCACATATCCTCACGATATCCACAATCTCCCCCTTGATGAACACATTGACAATTTCCCAGAAAATGTGGTTTTTCAGATTGAAAAATAAAACAAATGCCGTTTTCGCATAAAGGCACAACTTGGTCCATAAACAAGAAAAAGCCTAGAAACCGACCAAGCTGGCTTCAGAATAGTATAAGCAAGTGAGATAAGGCAATGAAAGCACAAAAGGATTCAAATTCCAGAAAGTAGTCAAAAATCTCACTTAGGTCCATATGAAAGACAAACTGTTCTATTTGACCTTTGATCATTGTGAGTCTTCTTCAATTGCAAATATAATCAGACAAAGACAATAACACCCAGAGACTCAACTCCCCATGATCACAAATTTTCAAAAGGTTCATCCAAATTTTTTTATATGTATTCTTTTATATGAGACCTTAAGTATGAAACCAACCGCTCCAAAACAACATTTTTCATAAATCTTTCTCCCCCTTTGACAATGAATTCATCAAGATGCATGGAAAAAAGAAAGAGCATGAAGGAATGACTTTATTTTTGAACTTTAGTAAAAAGGAGCTATAACCATTATCCAAGTAGACAGTACAAGTATTATACCAAGCTATAAAAAGAGTAGAAGCTAAATTCAATCATGGCAAAACATGTACTGCAAAGCTAAAACTAAAATAGCAGTAATCTGAGATTCAGAGAATGAATACCATGAAAAGTTGCTCAATATCATAGTTTCACTAAAAGCAACCAAAAATGAGTCAAGCCATGTCTATAAATAAAAAGAGACTCAAAACAAGAACTGATGTATTTTGAGCATTAAGATTACACTTTTGAAGCAAAACTCAAGCACTTAGCATTTTGAGCATTTCCCTAAAAAGGATTTTTTTTACTGTGCTAGATCTCAAGCCTTGTCGCGACCATCTCAAGCGATAAGCCTAAAAGAATGATCTAGGTCATCCAAAACTCCCCCTGAGTTCATGCATAGTGCAATGGCAAGCCGTCTCATGAGAAAGGATTGGTGAGATCGATTTTTCATACGAGAAAATCTCATTTTTCATTTGCTTGACTTAAGAAGATAAAAAGCTCATTTTCATCTCAAAATAAGTTCAAGATTCAATTCAACCTATATGACATGGCAAGAATCATAAAAGGATCACTAGAGCA
This sequence comes from Hsuehochloa calcarea, assembly GCA_036346395.1. Lineage (NCBI taxonomy): Eukaryota > Viridiplantae > Streptophyta > Magnoliopsida > Poales > Poaceae > Hsuehochloa > Hsuehochloa calcarea. The sequence goes on from CM070597.1 coordinate 40,557,805, forward strand.
AAAACTAGTCACAAGATCCAACAAGACATGATTTGATTCAATTTGCTCACAGCTATAAAGCTAGCAAGGCAAAAGCTAAGCTAAACAAGAAGAGCCATAACTGGTGAGCTTATTTTTGGAATTACTAGAGTTGCTAGGATTTTTAGAGCTGACTTTTCTGATTCTCTTGCTGGTTCTCTAAAATACTTGATTTCATCTTCTTCTTCTGAGTTATGGCTTTGGCACCGTCGTTTGGGGCACATTGGTTTTGATCATCTGACGCGAGTTAGCAACCTTGAGCTTATGAGAGGTTTGCCCAAACTCAAAGCCGTCAAAGATGCTGTATGTGTGCCCTGTAGGCATGGCAAACAAGTTACCGCCTCACACCCTTTAGTGACTATGGTCATGACTGACGGACCGGGACAGTTGCTTCATATGGATACTGTTGGTCCTGCTAGGGTTCGGTCTGTTGGTTGAAAATGGTACATTCTTGTCATAGTCGATGATTTTTCTAGATACACTTGGGTGTTCTTTCTTGCTTCGAAGGATGAAGCTTTTGAGTTTTATCATGATCTGGTTCTTCGTTTGGCTTCTGAACTTCCGGGTGCCTTGAGAGCGATCCGCAGTAATAATAGCACGGAGTTCAAGAATACCTCATTTGCTTCTTTTTGTGCTGAGCGTGGTATTGAGCATCAGTTCTCTTCTCCACACGTCTCTCAACAAAATGGCGTTGTGGAAAGGAAGAATAGGACCCTGGTAGAGATGGCTAGGATGATGCTAGATGAGTATAGCACACCGAGAAGATTTTGGGCCGAAGCTGTTGCTACTGCTTGCCATATTGCTAATCGTGTCTTTGTGAGACATTCTTTGGGCAAGACTGCTTATGAGCTTCGATTTGGTAGAAAACCCTCTGTCTCGCACTTTCGAGTTTTTGGATCCAAGTGTTTTATTCTCAAGACAGGTAACCTAGATAAATTTGAGTCTAGAACTTTTGATGGTTTATTTCTGGGTTATCCTGCACATTTGAGGGGTTTTCGAGTTTTTAATGCTGAAACTAATCTTGTTCAGGAGACATGCAATGTCACTTTTGATGAGACTAGCCCTGGAGCTAGATCAGATATTTTAGGTGATACACATGTGACAGAGCATATTCCTAGAGGAAGATGATGAATGATTTGATGTTCTTCCACCTGCTTGATCACCCGCCTGGGACTCCGGGCATGCCGAAGGCCTGCCAGACGAATACATCTAGATTTGCTTGGAGGAAGGAGACGTGCAAATCTTCCTATTTAAGGTCGAGTCCTGCCCCGACCAGTACATTTTAGGAAGATGCATTAGCATTTCCTGACCCATACGACATTTTAGCGCTTTCCGGAGAAACGCCTTTATCGAGTGGTACCTCCTTGGTCTGGTCGAAAGGTTTTGGGGTCATCTTGGGTCTTGTGTGCTTGACCTGCACAGAAGGCGGATTATTTTCTCTTGTCGGAAGCTCGTCGACCAGTTCTAGGGATTTTCGATTGCATGCATAAGCCATATTTCTATCTCCTCGAACCGTGATAATTCCTTTTGGTCATAGCATTTTTAAACTCTGACAGCCGTAATGCGTAGCTATCAGGAATTTAGCCAATACCGGACGACCAATGATATCATTGTATGCGGTTTCAAAATCCACCACATCAAACAAGATCTTTTATGTTTGGAAGTTGTAAGGCCTTCCGAACGTGACCGGTAGGGACAGTTGTCCTATCGTTTTAGCAGTAGAACCAGTAACTATGCCATGAAAAGCATACTTCACAGGTTTTACTTTCAACCTGGTAATTCGCATTTCTTCCAATGCCACCGTAAACAAAATATTTAAAGAACCGCATCCATCTAGTAATACTCGATTAACTTTGCAGTTAATAATAGTAGGCTCAACAACAATAGGGAACATACCCGGTCGAGTCGATGGGATGTGGCAGTCTTCTTTGCAGAAGGATATAATTGTTTCCGACCACCTGGATGGCTTTATGGCGATCAGAGACTCGACAAGGTTTACTTCTCGCTCCACGGATACGCCGAAGATCAAATCCAAAGTGTGTTGAGTCTCCTGGTACTCCATTTCTTCGTTGCCATCTTTATTCTTCTTGGAACTTGGTTCTTCGAGTTCTGTTATGGAGGGGAAGGGATCTTTACCTGAGTAGTAATCTCTCAGTTTCTTTCGCTAGGCTCGGTATGTGCGCAGGTCATGCCCTGCTGCCTGGTAAAATGGACACCACCTTTTGTTCTTTTTGTACTCATCGGTCGGAACCTTTGTCATGTTTCGATTACAAAAGTTTTTTTGCCCTTGGTAAATTTTTCTGGAATCATAAGGATTTCCTTGTTATCAGGCTTGCGATTCTTCTTACCCTTATGAGTATATTTGCTTTTCTTCTCATGTTTCTCCAAGCCAGGTTGAGGGATTATGTCTTTTCGATCAATAGCTTCACACCATTCAACCGATTCACTAGAGGCTGCACATTTGTCAGCAATGTCAAAAAGTTCGACGGTCGTTCGTGGATGATTCATTGCAATATCCTTTGTAAACCGCTGATTCCTTAGCCCTGCTTTAAAAGTCTAGATAACGGAAGACTCTGCGACCTCTGGAATAGAGTTTCGAACCTGCCTAAACCTACTGATATATTGTCAAAGAGTTTCATTGGTATTTTGCATGATCCGATAGAAATCGTCTTCTTTTCTAGGGCGATCATACGTCTCTTGAAAGTTAGCGATCAGAGTATCGCATAACTGCTCCCAAGTGTAGATAGATCTGACCAGTAGGTTGAGCAACCACGACCGGGCAGACCCTTCAAGGACCGTGGGCAAGTAATTTGCCATCACATTGTTATTACCACCAGCAGCTTTGATGGCGGTAGTATAGATCTGAAGAAATTCAAATGGGTTCTGAGTCCCATTGAGCTTTTCTGTGTTGGCTGGTCGAAACCTGTCCGGCCAGCGTACAACTTGGAGCCATGCTGAGATGGCTCGACAATGTGTTATGGAGTCGCGACACCTTTTTTTTAAAGGAGCCATATTGTAGTCGGTTGGGTACCGATTCCTCTGATTAATATACCGAGTCTCTGGTGCTCCAATCCGGTCGTGGATGTTAGTGTCATGTATTTGACCACCGCTTGGTTCAGATGATGCCGAATGTTGCCAGAACCAAGAGGTAGTTCCTCTTCATGATGAGGAGTGGCTATTGAGAAGAGTCGTTTTCTCTCGTGATTCCCTAGTCGGAACCTATGAGGGGGTATTGGTATCATCCGGTCCTCCGTCCGACCATGTTGTCCCTTGCTGAGGGAAGAGCGCTGGGAAGAAGTCGTGGTTTAACTTTGTGAATACATTTGCTCTCGGTACATTTTTGTATGCTGCATGGTTTGTTGGAGGATCTCCGACACCTGTTTTGCAAGTTGAACGTAACCCGAAGTCTTTGCCAGAGTAGGATTTGGATTACTCAAAATAACATGAACTCGTTGTAAGTTTTGAAGTGTTACCGAAGGTCTTGGAGGATTCTGACTAGCAGTGGGCGTTCAATGAGTCGAATGTCCTTCTGACCTTCCGTCTTGTTCTTTGTCACGTGTTGTGAGGTAGGAACAGAGGGATTAACTAATCGACGTCCATTGGTTCGTTCGCCTCTGATAGGTGGTGCTTGAGCGCCTGTACCATCTTCATCAGTATGTGGTGGCGGGTTAAGCCGTGGAGGACTGTGCATAGCATCTTGACCAGTATCTTTGATCACATTAACCTCGTGGCTCCAGTAGCGATCTTTCGACGTGCTCCTGTTGTAGCTAAGAGAGATAGCCTTCCAGAGCTTTGGCTAGAAGCCTCCACAACGGGGAGTGGTCGAGATTACACCTCCGACGGGCTTTGTGGTGGATTCAGTCTGATCCGGCGGATTGCCGATTATATGTTGAGGTTTATAAGTCCCACTCGGCCTTCGACCAGTGACAATGGTAACTTCATTGACACTCTCACCAAATGTTGGTTGGCCCTCGAAATACGTAGGAGCCGTTGACGAATACTGTTCGCCCATGATAACATCGAGAGTACGTTGATGCTATGATGTTGGGCAATGTTGCCGTTCTTGCCGATTGGATTGACCGGGCTTGTAGAGGCATTCGGATGTTCCGAACTGGTCGAAACGACCGGTTCCTCTTAAAGCGTCACGGATGGCGGTGGTTAATCCTCATCCATCCGGTCAATTTCGCTGGTCTCAGCGAGTGGCAAGCCAGCGGAGGAGGATGACGACGACATCCCGTTTCTTCCATGACGCGGATGCATGCGTCCATGTCGAGGTTGGAGTAATCCGCCGGTCGAACCGATTTTCTCATCTCAAGTCCTTGCCATATTTGCATGAGCGATGACGGAGCGATGAGGGTGAATGAGGAATGCTTGAGCGAAGTGATCTTCAAGAACCCAACACCTTCTTCCCCACGGATGGCGCTAGCTGTCGACGACCGAGTCGCCGATCTTATGAAATAAAATAGAGGAAAATGACAAATAGTTATTGGGAGAGAATGTGATTGCTTTTTATTGCTATAAACTGGATCCTTTACAGGGGGTGTATTATACAAGGTGTGGACTAATCCTAATTATACTGAGCGTAGTGCTTGCTATTCTATTGAATTAGACTTGAAACATGAATCTAATGTTGATTGTGATGCTTCAATTCGATGTCTTTGTTTCTCCGTGCTCCATCTTTAAATAACCATCGAAGAGGTGACAGTTACTCCTGGAGAAGACGCCTATTGGAAGTTGGGTGTCCGGTCGGAGGGTCAGTTACAGTTAACGAAATAGTAACGATCGTCGGTTAGTGTCTGTGAGACACCTAACTGTATAATGGTTATTGTCAGTGTCTTAGGACCATGAAACGTCGCGTGGTACATAACAAATACACCACGTGTTACATTCATCACACGATAAGAAATACATTTGGATTCAGTTCATAGCTTTCACGAGCAGTCATCTGGTCGGGGATTGAGTGTCGGATTTCATCCGACCAGGGTACCTGTTATGTAACCTCTAGAATCCTTACGACCACGAGAGCGAGTTAGTTTTAGGGGTTACGACCACGAAGACATATGATATTTTATTATGTATTTAAAGTAATACATAGAGATTTTAATCATCGTCACTCTGAAGGTTATGTGAAGACGTTCTTATCTATAACGAATATTACAGATAAGTAATTAATTGATGATTATTAGATCCTCCTGAATGAACATACATGTCAGGTTTCTAAGATGAACATAGCTTAAAAGTAAGAGGTGACCAGGTGTAGTTGTTTATAGAACTTTGATGGTTTAACCATTTAAACAAAGGAAAATACATATGCTAGTCTTATGAAAATTATATTATTAGACTAGTCATAAGATTACGGGAATTACTTACGTAGAATTACGAGAATGATATTTTTTGTGCAAATCATTCAAATTTCTAACCTCGCGATTTGCTTAGAAATTCATGCTCTGGCCGGCGAGCTCGTTGTCCTCCTGTCTGGCGCCGTCGTCTTCTGTCGCCACCAGGTTAGCGTTACGGTTCGCTAGAGCCCCCCGAACTTAGAGGGAGGCTGGGGCGGTGGTTAGGGATGGCAATCGGGTGCGGCGGGTACTGGTAGTGCTCGCCCATACCCGCACCGCGACCGAATTTCCCACGGTATACCGCGAAGGACGACGACGGCGAAAAACCTCGCTCTATACTCGCCAAGTTCATCATAATTCATACCATCACGCATTACCCAACTAATAAAGTTCATCAATAATGCATCACCGCAAATTGTGGGTACCCATCGCCCGATGCGTACATGCTCGTTACCCACGAGCAATGCATACATCAAGTTCATCATAATTCACACATCAATGGTGCATCACGCATTCAACAACTAATAAAGTTCATCACAATTCACATATCATGTTCGACAAGACAACTAATCAAGTTTAACAAATAAAATACAAATACAAATTGACATAGTTTCTTACATGTGGGTAGATCACGGTGTCGGGCGAAGCGAGTGCAGGGTGGAGCTTACCCATACCCATACCCGTTACCGATGGGTAAGGAATTGTGCGCCTTTTCATACCGTGGACAAAGAAAGCGCCCATCCCGCCTCTATTAGGTATTCGCCGCGCAGCCTTGTAGATGTCGAGACAATTGCCATCCCTAGCGGTGGTGCTGCCAGCCGCGAGTCGGAGGAGAGCGATGGGCGACAAAAATTAACGAGCATTAGGAGACAACACGAGGCAATGGCTGATCTGATGACAAGTAAGGAGGTGGGCGGCGTCCGCAGGAGAGAAGGGACGCGCCGGTGGGGCGGCAAGGGTGGAATTGGGACGGTGACGCTGGAGGGCTGCGAGGAGGCGATAGGGTTGAGCAATTTTAAGTGCTCGGAGGAGTCAGCTGAATCGTTGGATGGGTATTCAACGGCCCAAAAAATCGTATGCTTTTTCATCCGAAAATCGTGCGCACGATGTGTTGACAAACCTGAGCGACCGAACAAGCAGTACCCTGTTTTGCGAAACGGGGCGTCACCGTCCAATGCACGAGTACAGAACAACCAAAACTGCCATCTCTCCGTTCCAAAAAAAGAAGAGAAACTCCGACACTATAGAAAATCGCCGCGTCGTCAGGGGCATCTACGGCGACCCTTGACTTCCCCTCTCCCCTCCTCAAACCCGAACCAATCCGCTGATCCGAACCGCACGCCGAAAACCCGTCCCCTCCCGATCCGGCGACGATGGAGGGCAGCGGAGACGCCTTCGGGTCCTCGACTGCGCCGCTGGCCTGGCACGATTTCCTCGAGCGCATGCGCCAGCCCTCCGCCGCCGAGTTCGTGAAGTCCATCAAGGGGTCAGCTCAGCCCCCCGCTCCGCTCCCCCAAATTCGGTGCTAGGCGTATGCTCGATTCAGTCCGTGGTGTAGGGATCTGAGATGGAGTTTACTGCGATTTGTTCGTCCTGCGCGATGCGCGTAGGCTCAATTAGTGTAATGTGAGATGAGAGATTTTGCGGTCGTAGTGGGGGATTTGGGACGCTTTGAGCGCGGATCGAAGGGGATTCTGTTGCTGTGCCCTTCAGGATACGCTCACGTTGTTAGCAAGCTGATAGGGCTAATTGTTGTGCCAGTTTGTTTGGAGAGCTTAAGTGCTTACCTAGGGTTGCTGTTTGGCTCTTCATCACATCTGGTAACCATGGTTTGTGTAGTTTTTTACCTGGGGTTTAGTGGCATTCCTATTTGCCCTGTCTTTGCCTACTCTACTTGGATGGATCCCTTGCAGCATGAATGCATGATGTTGATATATTGGGCAATGTAACAAAGTGACGCCTGAGTTGTTTTTCATCTATAGAGGAAACTTGCTGCCCCTTGCTAGGTGGGTGCTTCAGCTTAGGCAGATGGTCACTAGGTTTGAGTAAAATATCTATTGCGGGTGCAGTGCATGGAATTTAATGTGCTTATTTAATCGGTAGTTTCAAGATAAATCTCTGGTACTAATCGAGAGATAGAGGATGGCTTGGATTTATCTGTAGCGACCGAGGTTGAATCCTGAGCTTCAACCGTTGCAAGGACAGCATAGTCAAATATGGAGCAATTTCTTTTTCCATATGCTGCTAAGAAGGCTTGAAGCCCATCGTGAATTAATGTTTTGTGAACTCATGAGGTTACTTGATTCTTTTAACGTTGGAGTTTATTGCGGAGACGCCTCTTCTTTTTTTGTCAACTAGAGTCAATACCAGTGATTAACTAATACTTGACATTTATGTATTTTCATAAAAAATGCTACATTAATGTAGTTATGTTTTACGTGTACAGCTTTATCGTGACGTTCTCAAACAGAGCTCCTGATCCAGAGAGAGATAGTGCAGCTGTTCAAGAGTTCCTGGAAAATATGGAAGGTGCTTTTAGAGCCCACACTCCTTGGGCTGGCAGTTCTGAAGAAGAACTAGAGAGTGCCGGTGAGGTAATTTGCTTGTTGTGTGTTACTGTTAATAATACTACTTATCTAGAGAGATGAGGATCAACATTGCATATGAAAGCTCTATCTTCATGTTGATTAGCTGATTGCAAATTTTCTGAAGTCCTCTTAACTGTGATTTAGCTTGACACGCTGACTGATAAGAAATTTGTGATATTTTTTTTATAAATAGAAGACTCCGTGTTCTTTCATCTTGGATTTTAATTGATGCCATTTAAATATCTGATTCACAAATTTTGGACCCCGTTGGCTGTACTTTTTGCCATGGTTGGACTAATACCTTGATAAATTTTGTTTTGACAATAGGATGAACTATAAAACATTTTATTTTGATGGCGAATAACTATCTTTGCTTAGGCTTTAGTGCTTTACAATTTAAATATGTCAACCCTTTAATAACATTGAGAATTTCGGTCATTCCTTCCTTCTGAATAGAAAAATATTTTATGTCAAAACTTCACTTCTAGTCATGCTTCATGAGTTAGCAGAATGTTAGATGCTAGAAGTCTAGCATATAATATTTTGCTAAAACTGATGTCTGGAATGTTTCCCTCCCTTCTATCTGTAAAACTCGTTATTTCCGTTGGTTAATGGAAAAATGGGAAATATCCCAGTAAAAAAATAGTTGAAACTTCACTTGAGCTGTGAAATTTTACAAAATTCATGTGCTAGTATTATTTGATTAAGGCTAGCAGTGTTAACTTTTACATGCCAATTATTAATCTATTCTACTACTAGTCATGCTGCTGTTCTAATAATATGCAGTTGAAACTCAATGTGGTAAATATTATCTCAAGGTGAATTATATTTTGTTACTAATTTTGCTAGATCTTTACATACTTATAGTTTTTGTCATCTATCCTGTTGTATGTCGTACATTCCTTGTATGTTCTGGACTCTTTTTATTCTTTCTAGCTTATAACAATATTTGTCTTGGCTTGTTCTGTGCTTTTAGGGTCTTGAGAAATATGTTATGACAAAGCTGTTTAATCGGGTATTTGCTTCGGTCCCAGAAGATGTGAAGAGTGATGAAGAACTTTTTGAGAAGATGTCTTTGCTACAGCAGTTTATAAGGCCTGAAAACTTGGATATAAAACCAGAATATCAGAATGAGACATCATGGTTGGTATGAAAATTAACTTCCTCTCTTATGTCATAATTTTGGATTTCGGTGGATGTGTTACAACACTTCTTGATAGCAGGCTGCACGGATGAAAATGTTCAAGCTGAAATTGAGCTATGATAGCATTGTACTTGGGTCTTGGATTAAACATGTTGGACCTGTCAATGTGAAATATATTTATAAGCTACTCCCTCCGTTTTGCTATATTTGTCCATGGCCTTGAGAGTATCCGTTTCAATATATTTGGCCATTGAGGGAATCTAGAGTGTAGTTATTGCAATTTTTCATCTCTCTACCCCTACTTAAATGCTTTGAAAGAGGTTAAGTGGTTGTAGTATGCCATTTAATATGAGTATACATGGTTATTTCTCATTAAGTATTTTTAGATTTATTGTTTCCTTGGTCTGTACACATGATGGGTTGTGGACAAATATAACGAAACGTAGGGAGTGTAATGCTATCATTTGAATGTCACTCTGCCGGCCTGCCCACTTATTACACTTGCCATTTCACATGTATCACCTAATGACAGCTTTCCAATATCACGCATAACACTGGCTCACTCTTCATATAGATGTTCTTCACTAGCATTTGCTCTCTCTCTCTCTCTCTCTTTTGTACAGCTTGCACAGAAGGAGCTGCACAAGATAAACATGTATAAGGCTCCAAGGGATAAGCTTGCTTGCATCCTGAACTGCTGTAAAGTCATCAATAACTTACTTCTGAATGCTTCAATTGTATCAAATGAAACCCCACCTGGAGCTGATGAATTCCTTCCGGTCCTCATTTATGTCACCATAAAGGTACGGTTCACTGCTTGTTCAAGTATGGGTTGATTGGCTGGTGTTCGTTTATTTTCTTAGGAAGCCTGTCTTTGGAAATGAAGTATCCATTGTTAATAATATTGTGTTTAGTTGTTATTGCTGCGTTGAAGGAAGAAAATTCGCCCCTTTGACATGGCATTGACATAATGTCAACATGGCTGTCATGGATGTGGGCCAGCTGCATTGACACACAAGGAAAGGGCAGCAGCCAGATTTGTTAAGATATATTGTTAGTTATGATTTGTTTAGATATCAATCCGTTAAGGATAGGAAGTTATGATTTGATTAGATTCCAATCTCTTATAGATGGAATTAGTTATTTGTTTTCAATCTGCTTATGCCGGCTATACAAGGATAGGCATTTGTAATATATTTCAATCAGGTAATGAGAATACAATAGTCTAAATCCCAATCCCCTTCGTCTCCCCAATCTATAGTCTTCCCTCTTTCCAAGCAGCCGACACCACCCGACTATCCTTTTGGTGATGTTTACCCCTCTGTGATCTAAGGATCACAAGTTCACAACAATGGCATTGACAGTTTGGTAGATGTGGCTTGACCTTGATATATGTTGGAAAAGTATTAAGCAAAGTGTTGGTGTGATGGTATCTGATGTGTTGGACACATCACACGTGACATGCCCCTCGGTAGAGGTGTCAGTGTGCCGTGCAGCCTTGCGTTGCTCTTCATTGCCTATTGTTCTAGCGCTGTACCTATCTATTCTGAGTTCCGACACAGCCTTCATATTTGTCAACCTCATAGCAAGCTAGTGTTGTGGTGTGTTTGTTTGTTAAACGTGAGAGCAACACGAACCTTGCCATGTACATGTGCTTAGGGCAACCAAGATTTAGTATCTTCCCATAGTTCAACAATCTTTCTATGTAGCGTCAATCCAGAATGCTACTTTCAACAGCAATAACTTCGAGTTAGGGCCCACTTAAAAGCATAATTAAGCTTCCAATAGCAAACCTACTAGTCCGCATTTTGAAGGACCTGTTTTTGAAATATTGCGGCTTATGATCAATAAAGACTTTGAGTATGGGTATCAGTTTAGTTTTCAGTCAATCACCTGAAGGAGTTGCTCAACCAACGGATGACCTATAAGAGTTTCTTACATCTGTGCCCTTCCAATTTGGCCTGTCAAGATTTTTTCATTCAGTGCTTTCACTGCTTCTAGATTTTACCGCAGTTAACTCAAACAGTAATTGGCAAAGATGCCCTTGTGCCAGGATTCTGTTGCTTGATTTATTTATTTTTAAAAAATATCTGGACTACAGTGTTATCACCTTTTGTTGTGGGCTTCAAAAATTCATCTATAAATTGTTTTATGTCGTCTATATTAAAATTAAGGTAGCCAAAAGAAATTAAGCAGCTTCTGTTTTTAATGCAGGCTAATCCTCCACAGTTGCACTCAAATCTGTTATACATACAGCGATATAGGCGCCAATCACGACTGGTGTCAGAGGCTCAATATTTTTTTACAAACATCCTATCTGCTGAGTCTTTCATCTGGAACATTGATGCGGAATCATTATCCATGGATGAACTAGATTTCCAAAAGAAGATGGATTGGGCAAGGGAACACTTGTTGGGATTATCCACTGGCTCAGAAAACCAGGATAATCAAGCCAATCTTGATGTGCGGGAGCATAGGTCACAAACACTGAAAGCTAATGTGAATTCTGATGTCAACCTATATTTGCAAGATAATGCCCAAGGCCCAGATCAGGACATGAGAAGGGACAGTAATGTGATTGGTAAACCAGTTGAGAGGGTGCAATCTATTTCTGATTTAGAGAAGAAAGGAGCTACTGAGCTTCTCAAGGGTGATGACCTGAACAAAAAGTTCCAGGATTACCCATTCGTATTTGCACGTGCTGGTGATCTGACAGTTGCTGATGTTGAAAACCTTTTAAACTCTTACAAGCAACTAGTACTTGGGTATGTAACACTTTCTCAAGGGATGGGTCTCAGCCCTGAAACCCCACTTGTTCAGAGCATGCAAACGGCATCTGATATTCTGGTATCTGAGGAGCCTGAGGATGTGAAGAACGTGGTAAATAATAATGAGATCAGTGCAGGAAGCAGCAAGACTTCTGATGACATTAAAAATGAAACCCTTGAGTCAGAAGTAGGCAACGCTAGTACCCAACAAACTGTGGATGATCCAAGGGATGATCAGAAGACACTGAAGGATGAAGCATCAGATCAGCCAGAGCATGCATGAATTGCCGATCAAGTCTGGTTGAACCTGCGAAATACAGGGAAAACATTGCCTTCTGCAGACCAAGAGGTGGCAACCGGTCACAAAACAGAATGCATAGTTCCCCTGTGCCATATGCTGCGGCTCTCGAAGCCAAAAATGTACATGCTGGAAACTAGAATGCAGAGATTCAGTATTGAGGAAGATCAAAATTCATTCTGCTGAAGCTAGATCCGGATCCAAACGTTTGTTCATTGATCCTTGGTTCTTGACTTTGTTGTAAGTTTGGTTTTGTGGTGAACACCATTTTTGTGAACTGTTACTATGTAACTAGAATTTCCATAAGTGAAGCCAGTATTCGATTTGTGCGGAAAAAAATATTCAGAGGAAATGACATGAAAGTTGTATGAGCAAATTGATGAATCTACATGTGGTTTTAAAATTCGCGCATACACACAATTATATCTATCAGTCCAGGGGCTGACCTCCTTTCTTTCGAAGATACTATTCTCACCCTCTTGGCGATTTTCCGATAAATAACAACATTTTATTTTATTTAAGTAATTGACATGAACCAAAAACCCCGTATATAGACGAAACAGAACGAGGTATCTTTTCTGGTTGCTACTATTGGTTTGCTAATTTCACTGGTACGAATTATTCAGCAATTCGTGTCAATTCCGATCAGGCATAGCTCATAAGAGATCTACCTAGCTTGAGAACGATCGAGATCTACAAGGTATCTAGCATTATTTTTGCTCTTTGGCTGGCTTGTTTTTTCCCCTAAATATTTTTAATTGAAGGCAATAGACTGTCAGTTTTCATTAGATAAAAGAACTTAAAAGATTTACTTGTTGATCCTGCATCATAGGTTGAGTTGTCCAGAACATGCAATGTTTCTGTCTGTATCCTCGATTTGCTGCGAGGTCAATTCATTCACCATTCGATTAAAGACCTAGAATGGACACTTGTCCTGGTTGGTTCAAGTTTTAACACTTGCCGACGTGAACAGTCTGAATGTTTATCCTAAACAAGGACTTCCAAACCATTGGTTACGTACATAATTAAGCTGATTTAAATTGGAATCTAACACATCAAGCACCTGCTAAAGTCCGAAGCAATAGTCGAGTGCTTTTCTAGCCGTTGGATTTTCATCAGAGGTCGTCGGGGGTTTCAGTCACATAGCCCCAATTCATGTTTTGACCCCATTAAAATTAATCTTGAGGTTGTTTTGACCCCCCACATGTAAAAACTCCTGGATCCGCACTGCTTAATTCCTTGCACACTGCAGGTACTGAGTCACCATGCGTTAAAAAAGCGACAACGGTGTGAACAGATATGAAATCATTAACCAAGTATACACACGAAAGCACTAAACCTAAGCCCCCATTTGAAAAGCAGAAATATTTTCCAATTCTTACGAGAATTCAACTGTTTTATATGAAATTCATGCGAAATACTTGCATAATACCTGCGTCCAAACGAGGCCTAAATGGGAAAACAACGGGCCGGTGCGCTAGAATCTGGCTATAGATCGAAAGAAGTGTATGTATGTATATATTCACCTTTACAACACCAAAAACTATGGCAGAGCAGTACAGCTAGCTAGCTAGCCTGCAGGCTGCTTAAACACGAAGTCTCTGCAGGAGACACAAAAGCGCGTCCTCCCGAGCGCTTTCTGATTAAATTAACTAATCAAGAAAATAATTAAAACAAGGCGTAGCAAATCCGACCAGTATCCAATGCTCGTTCGATCTCACGGTCTCACTCAACTCACTCTTCAATCCTTACAGTGTAGTACGTACTAGTGTACTACTAGGTAAACTCATCTTATGATCTTATAAAAAAATAGGAAAAAAACACAAGAAAGAATCTATGGAAGATCAAGCCATGGCCGAGACCTCGAGGCTACAGAGAGGGAATCCATGCATGGATGATGGATCAACCTTAGCTTGCAATGCTCAGAAGGAGAAGAAAAAAAGAATCTGTGGAAACATGCATGCATGGATCAGTTTTGATCTGTCCAGTGCAGTGTGCTCGCGCGATCTTCTAGCAGAAGCTCCACAGCCTCATGAGCTCGCCGTCCTCCTCGGGCTCCTCCCACGACGACGAGAACGGCGTGGTGCCGGCGGCGATAAAATCCATGAACTTGGGCGACGCGAACGCGTCCAGCTCGGTCCACAGCTTATCCCCCTCCGGCAGCGAGCTAAAGCTGGCCGCGGCAGACGACGACGTCGCGTGCTCCTGGACGTCAGCGCTCCCCAGGGTCGACAGCGAGGCTGACGTCGGCGTCGTCGCCTCGGCGCTGGAAGAGCAGCTGTCGTCGACGACGCTGGCGACGATCCCGGCGTCGAAGGTCGCGGCTGCCGCGGCGGCGACGAGCTGGATGGACCTCGGGGACATGTCGGGCGGCGCCGCCGAGTCCGAGTGGCGATTATCGACGGGGTGGGACGAGGAGGAAGAGGACGGGAAGTTGAGCACGGCGTCGGAACCCTTGAGGCAGAGGAGCGCGGCGTCGTAGGCGCGCGCGGCGGCCTCGGGAGTGGCGTAGGAGCCGAGCCAGATCCGGCGCTTCTGGTGCGGCGCCCTTATCTCCGACACCCACGACCCCCAGCTCCGCATCCGCACCCCCTTGTACTGCCTCACCACGGTCTGCTTACTCCCGCTGCCGCTGCACGACGCAGCCGCATCAATCGCCGCGCCACCGCCACCACCGCCGTTCTCCGTCTTGCTCGGGTTCTTGACCATTATTTGTCACGCTGTCACGCACGGCCGCGCGCCTATTTCTTTCTCTGGGGAGGGAGGGGAGGGGTGACGCGTAAGCAAAGTTATTTATAGCAGCAGTGGACACTGGAGACTCTTGTGGGAAAGGGCTGTGCAGTCAGTGTGCTCACCGCACACGCAAGGCTAGGTCAGTGGAGAAAGGGTTCGAGCTAGCTTGCAATTGGAGGAGAAGACGCGCGCGCGCTTAGGTGTCACCACTTGACAACCTTTAGAAAAGCCTAGTACTTGTCTTCTCGTTTCCTTTCTGACTAATTTTCAAATCACCAAGGCTGGCTAGATCTCATATCAGCTGGGACAAATCTGTACTGGTACCAAGTTTGATGAGCTCCAAGTCTGAAGTCTTCACTATTGGCTCCTCTTGTACGTACGTATGCCGACTTTGCCCTCGGCTAGGCAGGTTTACATGAGAAGCCATAGGCATGATGTCATGGGAGCATGGAGCTGCCCAACGAAGTTCACGACGCTGCAGTATTAACTGTAGTGACTAGTGAGAGAGAGAGAGAGAGAGAGAAATGGAGATCTCCGCATGCATGGGCTGCCAAACATGCCTGATGCTGTCGGAAAGCTGAAAATAAAGCTAAGAAAGTTACAAACCAGACAGAGCTTATTCGTTTTCCATTTGTGCGTAGATTAGTTCTTTCTATGAGTATTTCAAAGATCTGCAGTAGAAGAGTTGATTAGCGTGTTTAGCTATACGCAATTAGCATGGGGAATTACACTCCTAGCTACTACTAGTATATATGTTTGGCCACTGTAACTCATAATTTATACGTCATGGACTCATGGACATGATTAAGCATTTGTACTTGTGCCCCGCTATAATTAAGTACAAGTACTCCCAAAAGGCTCACGTATGGATCAGTCATCATGACCAAGCAAGTTCAGAGCCCATGGAGAGCGAGAGATCAGGCCACATGAGAAAAGTGGGACCTGAGAGAAGAAATAAAGTTGACACTGCGATAGATGATCAAGCACCTCGATCTGTATATATCTCGGTGTAAAGTGGCTGCGCGAGTAAGGAAAGCTCTGCTCCCCACGGCAAGTGATCAGGGTGATAACGTGCTAGTTTTCCCTATTCAGGAAGGGACGTCGCTCTTTCGATTGATTCATGTCATCATGTGCGCATTACTATGGATCGATCCAAGGTTTTACAGGGTAATAATGTCAATACCAGATGCTTCTGTCACGACCGGATCGCCAGCTAGTAGCGTGGAGACCGAAATCGCATAAATCGGTAGCAAATGATACAAGTAATTGGAGAATTTGGGTGCGAAACTGGAGAAGGGGATGAGGAACCAGAGAACAAGGTGGGAAAATCAATTTTCTATTTCATTGCATCGATGCCCAATAGAGTACAAGGGTTAGAGCTTTATTCTCGGCGACCCCCGGTTTTTTTGAACATCCGTTTTTCCCTTGGTAGAGATTTGACGCGCACGTAAGCTATCAGATCAATGGAAGGAAAAATTCCTTCAGTTTTGGATAGTTTTCTTCAACCTGGGAGGTGAATTGTTGTTGTAGTAACGCCTGCCAAAAATCTTCTTCCGCAAGTCCCTGGTACGTATCTTATGGTTTACTCCATGAAATAAAGCCACCTCGCCTGTAGGCTTTGATCAAACCTATTCGTTGGTACTTGTAGACTTTTTCAGACATCTTCTGTGTTTAGAACTTGGGCTACCTCTTTTTGCGAAATTTTGCATTTGGACTTGCAACATATCATACAAGGTGCTCGAGTTTACTTTATTTGCTGAGTTGTGGCATTATTTTTTTAACAACTTACAAAAGTTTGGATATGTAGCTAGAAACAATGACTTGAAATAAACAGATGTTCAGTGTCAACACGAAAAACAACAGTGCAGTTTAATTGGATAGTTACTTGAGCACTCTGATACCCTCAAACAGAAAAGGGATGCCATGTGCAATTTTCAACCGTCCGAGTCTCTGATACGTCTGATTAGTACGTTACTGTAGTTCGACAGTTCTCAAGCTCTCTTTGCTAGTATATCTCCTACGCACTATGCGATTAATTCTCCTTATTTATCGTGCTTTTTCTCTTTGGCTACCCGCTGCAGCACGCCTTGACACATTTGAAGCTAACAGAACACATCCCTTTTTCTTGATCAGTGGGTGGCAATCAATTTGTTTCCAGCTTTCCATCATCGCAGAAAGAATAAACAACAGAAAAACGCATTCTTGTGGGCTCAATACATGTGTTTCTGTACACGGCGAAAAGGAAGAAAGAGACCTCGAGGATGCCCAGACCCAGATATAGCTAAGCTAGCCAGGCACTTTACATCACGTTTGCACATGCAAGCATGGAACGAGCGCGCGCGCATATGCGTGGTTCGTCCATAGCTTGGCACGGAAGGAAGCAGGCGCAGTGCTGTGCAGGATCGAGTGTGGGTTCATCCCATCTCTCCCCTTCTGCCTTTCTCCAAAGGAAGCCTTGTTCACAGAAAATACTCAGTACTCACTCTGCCAGTATCATGTCCACGCTACACGCAGCCTTCTACAAGCTCTGCACGACTGCAGGGAGACCTAGCTAGATCTTCTTTTCTGGGGGTCGATCACCTGATCTTGCCTTGATCAGGTTTTTTAGCAACTGACCGGGATGGTGCTGACACACAGCACTGTGCACAATGGCCGCGTTTAGAAGGCGAGAATTTTTCGAATTGCTGCGAAAATTGAATTGTTTCCATGTGGCCGTGAGCACGGAGGACGATGAGAGATCGGCCGATTAGGGAAAATAAGCTAATCTGAAAGCTTCGAGACATACCATCGATACATTTCATGTGTTGCCTGCCGTAAGGCACGCTCAAGCGACGTTGCTGCGGCATCTTAACATGTCGGAGAAACTCGGAAGCATCCCGAGCTCACGAGCCGAGCCTGAAAAGCGTCGTCCAGGAGCTGTAAATCGTACTACGCTCCGGGCTTTCTGAGGTGGCGTCGAGCAGCCACTTGCCCAGACGAGAGCGCGCCGGGCGTGCTGTGCTGTGCTGTGCTGTGCTGCGGCGCGGTGCGCATGGTGTGGGCTCCGGAAAGTGAAACTTTCCATCTTTGCGGCTCGTTTCGAGCCCGGCCACTTTGGACAGATCCCATTCCCAGTACGCGCGCAACAAAGGCCCAAACCAGGCACCGATCAAACCAGACTCCACGCACTGCCTAGTATTTTTTGGGATTTGATCTCGTGACCTATACTTTGTTTTCCCTGTAGATTTCTGATTTGCGCGTGATTGGTAGAACATTAGGAGTAGAGGAGGCTGCCTCTAAACGCAGGTTTGAATACCGGTGTAGGGTCTGTTTAGAATGCAGGAACTTCAAGGTAGGCAATTCAGTTCCTACATAAATTCAGGAAAAAAATCCCACATTTTTAACGGGGCGTAGTGGTTTACCCATGGGTGAAGCTGGCCTCGGGCCGCCGATGCAATGATTGAGGCTTAAGATAAAAAAAATTTATATAAATTTCTTTAAAAAAATCAGGAAAAAAATAATTTGAAAATGAAATCAGCTAGACCGGCCTGAGACACGAGCCATGACCAACTACACCACTGGGTTTACCCGTTGAGAACTCACCACGTTTGAAAGGTTTGCATATAGCCATTAGGATTAGAGACCGCCTTCTGAAGTAGATGTAGCAGTAAGCCATGGCTGACATGTCAAAAGGATCGCTATAACATGACGAGGTAGTTACCCCCATTTAACTATACTCTGAAGTGGTCTCGAAACAACTCGCCAATTTCGTTTCTCTTGCCTAGGCTGCCGCTCGATCGACGCTGCCGCCGAGTGACCCGAGTGGCCGACCGCCATCTCGCCGACGCTGTCGCTCGAGGCTGGAGCTCGGAGCCAAGCCGTGGGCGTGGAGGTGGAGAGTGGAGATCGAGACAAATAGTCGGCTAGACAGAGACTACTACTACTACTACCGGGTCGGGAGGGGGGAGTGGCACGTGGGCCGTGGTGGTCTGTGGAGTGGAGGCGTAGCCTTAAGAAGCTTAATGCTTAAGTTGCTTACTTGCTTGATCGAGTACTCAATAACTCATTGACCAACGACAAGATGTAACGAGTGAGTGAATCAATGAATGTGTCAATGTGTCATATGTGATGTAACGCTTTGTCTCATGTGCAAAGTGCATGAGTACGGAATCGATTTATCTAAGTATTGTTTGGTACTATTTGAGTATTGACTTGAATACTTGACTGGGATATAATTTGATTGTTGGGGCCTCTTTTACTCTTTTATTGGTACGTTTGTCTAGTTGTCTTGATAGTTGATTAGTAACATTAGTTGATACTTGGTAGACCATTAGACCATATGGTATGCCGTATGCTAATATAGTAAACTAGTAATGTACTAATTTGAAAATCTTGTTATGATATGTCAATGTAGATTGTAAAGACATGAAGAGGAATAGAGACATCCTTTTTTTTTCGGGACCGTGAAGTGAAGACAAAGAATATTCCATCTTCATCACCGGCTGAAGGGGTCCTGGAGGTAAATGAGACTCAAGAAGGTAGAGGGGAACTCAAGCAAGTGGGAATCAATTGACTTCTTCTCAGACGGAGAATATTGATGCTGTGATTGATGTTATGGTTGCTGTCAATGACCAACCTCAATACCAGCCGAGAAGCGCAGGAGCTTCAAATACACTTATTGGCAGTGAGGAAAGCATTTATGATGTTGAGCTTCTTCCACATGATCCAGGGAAAAGGAAGCCCATCACGAGCTATGATGTCAATGATCAAGATGCAGTTCGGAGAGGATATATTATGAAAGGGCCATGCCAACCTTATACACATGATTTTCCCGTCAGAGAAATATCAGGTAAAAGACGTCACTTCAGTCTTAATTGGTTTGATAGGTACCATTGGATTGAATATAGTGTCGAAAAGGATGTTGCATTTTGTTTTGTCTGTTAATCTGTTATTTGTTCAATGAGAAAACTATAGGGGTGATAGCTTTGTTAAAGATGGTTGGAGAAATTGGAATAAATATGATGCACTTGAAAACTATAGGGGGTGATAGCCTTTTGGAAGATCAAAGCGTTTTTTCCTAAACAAACAAATGATGATCATTTCAGAAGGGAAGTATATCTTGGCATCATTGATAGTGTTCTTCAACAGCTTGATAATCGGTTTGACAAAGTTAATATGGAGTTGCTTGTGTGCATGTTTGCATTGAATCCTCACAACTCATTTGAAGCCTTTGATAAGGAGAAAGTACTTAACCTTGCAAATTTTTATCCCAATGAGTTCTCAAGTACAGATTTGATGAGACTCTCTTTCCAACTTGATAACTTCATTGATGACATGCGAAGTGATGATAGGTTTAAGGACCTCAACAATCTTAGTGACCTTTCTATTAAGCTTGTTGAAACAAAAAAGTATGAAGTTTACAAGTTGGTATGCTTGCTTCTCAAATTGGTATTGCTCCTACCGGTGGCGACGGCGAGCGTTGAAAGAGTATTTTCTGCTATGAGTCTTGTGAAGAACAAGTTGAGAAATAGTATGGGTGATCAATTCTTGAATGATTGTTTAGTCATATTTATTGTGAGAGAAATTTTCTTGAAGGTTAATAAAGATGATGTAATGAAATATTTTCAAGGCATGATAACGCGTAAAGTGGTATTATAATTTTTTTTGAATAGTTACATATTTTGTAATTTGTATTGTGCTTTAGATAAATTTAGAATCTAGGTGTTGGATTTATGATATTATAAAATCATTGTATACACATAACATTATGAGTGTGAAATGTGCACCCCCATCATCTAATTTCTAGTTCCGCCACTGCTAGGCTGAACCCAACCCTGTCACGTAGCCAAAATTTCCCTTTTGCTTCACTATGCACATACATGAAAGATGCCGCACCATTGTCACGCTGCCTGAAACGGATGTGAACAGGGCAGTGCAGTGAGTTTGGTAGATCTTGACACTCCAAGTGAGACAGGGAAACTAATAATCGCAAATTGCATTTCTTTATGAGTAGCAAGTGGGAGTGTTGCGAAAGAAACGCTCCTCCATATAGCTAGATGTTAGTTGGAGGAAGAGCAAAACATTGTTGGCATGTCTCGAGTGATACTTTAACAAGTTAATTTGGCATTATGATATGCTTGGTCCCTTACCAAGTAGCATGTAACATCAGCAGTAGTGACTACAAACTTCCAACTACTGCTACTACTACTACTCAACTATTGGAGCTAGCCAGACTAAATGGCTTGTCTTCGGTCGGTTATAAATTGCATTTTCTTAAAGTACTGTTGAGCAAGAATCTTTTGCGTCATAATCTAAAAAAATCAAGAGAAACCTATTAACTTTGCAGGCAAATATAGTCTATGTACTGTTTCGTGGTGGTATATTACTTGCTTCACATGGTTTTAGATCATTAGAAATGTATTTGGTTTCTTACAAGAGTATTGTCTCTGATGGAATTGCTTGCTTCAACTCGTTTATGCAGCAACTTCAGACTTGAAAAACTATTGTCATTGGTGGCTTCGTTAGAGAAAACACATTATGGGACTATGCGTCTTCCCCCAACTTGTGACTCTGTGCTAGCAAACACATTACAGCTATGCCACTCAACACTGTCCTACTTTAATTTGCCTGATCTTGTGACGTTCAGGCTCTTTGATGCAATCATTCAGAAAACGTTGTCTGTTTCTGTGCGAATGTGCATCTTCCCCAATTAATGATTAGGCATGGCTTAGCATGAAACACGTTACAGCTATTATATAAGAGATTAGCATCTTATTTTGGTTTTTATCAGGCGCCTAGCTTGTCGTAATAGCTGACATGGAATTCAACAAAAATGCTTACTTCTTAAACTGATAAATAATCATGTGCTCCTACTAGTGATCCCAAGAAGCTCACATAGATGACCGATTACTACTTATGCTTCTAGAAGGGCCATCAAGAACATTATTATTGGGTGGACATTAAACCTGCCATACTTCTAAGCTAAACTCCTGTTAACAGGTCCTAGAAAACAATACAAAGCTGAATGACCAAGCACTTCTATGGTTCTAAAACCTAATCGTGTTGGAATATGGTAGGCTACACTAGCGCACAATTAAATTCTATCGTGTAAACTAGGAAGTCATGTGAGTAGGAGATCATAGATTGTTACCACTAGACGCGCAGTGCAGCGAACAAAGAGTTGGAAAAGTCTGGTCTAACGCCGTGTGTGTTGATGTAGTGGAAGTAGTTGACCATCCAACGTCCTTGGATGCCGATCGTCTCCTCCAGCAGCCTCTCGTGTTCCCTACGTACGTCGTGGATCATCCTCGATCAACGTAACAATGCTTTGTTGAACCCGGGAGTAGAAGGACTCCAAATTCTACCCCAAATTCTCTGTGTTTCTCACACTATTCCGGGACAACTAGTGTACACAGCTAAACAAAAATGATAACAAGTCCACACCACACATTTTATTCATATTATCAGAGTTTTATTATAAAAGGCACGAGGCCAAAAGAAAAGTACAACGGAAGCACAAATAAGGTAGTAGTAGGTCACACGATACGTCATAGGCAATCGTCTGGGGCGAAGCCTAGTCATCCAAGTCCTCACCAGCAACGTAGTACTCCTTCTATGATCAACAATTTAATAAGAAAGATGAGTACAGAACGTTACACCCAATAACAAATTATAATGCATAAAGGGATATCAAAGGAGGGTTTATATGACTAAGTTTGCATAAAGTGACCTTTTCAGTTTAAAATATTCTTACTATGTTCCAAAACAATTATTTTATATTTAGAAGTTTATTTTAATTTTTAATCATCATGGTGAGTGCAGGATAATCCTCCCTGCACGATTAGTGAAGGAATAACCCCCACACCAAGGATATCTGCCCAATTTTTTCAATTTGATAAACTATCCAAAAATCAACTGAGTTAAGATTATTTTTAAATCAAAACCAAAGTATAATCCGCGAAAAGCTTTGCTCAGCATGTCCATGACTATGGACACGGGTATTCGAATAGATTTACACCCCACAAAGTTTGTACAATTTTACAAATGAGAGATAGTTTGCTTAAAATGTTAGCTAAGACACGCTTCCGTAGGCGTGTGACTAAGCGACTATCATAAGGATTTTACCCCTACACTATTCCAACGTAGTTATGTCCGCTCAGATTCCGCTACTGTAAGGTTTCACGCCAAATGGTAACCCCCTCTTGCGCTATGTGGCCCAACGGTTTGGACTTGAGTAGGTTGAAAAAAGACATACAACCTTGGCAACGACCCTGCTCCTTTAGGCTCTTTAAATGTGGGAATAAATAAAAATAAGTCATTTTGACACCAACATCTCTAGATGACACAATCACAGTGAAACATTGCAGGTTAGTTAACTAGGTCTATCCTATACCAGACTTGTGGTAGTACGGTTATGGCTTAACAATCCGTAACTCGTAGATTGGTACTTAATTGACTAAATGGCTTCCAAAACAACACCGGGGCTCAATCATTTACTGAATTGAGCTCGTGCATAAATATGCATCCACTAACTATCAAGTTCTCCCAAGTCTAAACAAGTTTTAATTTTAGTTTTCATGTCAATTCATTTTACAAATTTCCTATGGAAAAAGCAATGACATAGTCTCATTTGGCCATATAAACTAGGTTCCTACTTCATACTATTGCATCAATTAGGTTTTCATCTAAGGTGACAAAATATAATTAATTCAACATCAAAATTTGGCCATATAAAGGAATTATGAATAACTATAATTTTAAAATAGGGATTTAAATTAAATTGAATACAAATAAGCAATGCAATAATAATTTTAAACATAATTTAAATACTTTAAATTACTTGGATTCAAATATGGTCAACAAATGTCACTTTCCTTGCTCAAGTGGTTGCTGATCGGATTCGTTGAAGAAATCTAGCTCTTCGGAGTTGTCGAAGTCTATACGTGAAAATAAATAAAATTTGAATGAAATTCAAATATACTCATAATTTTAGTATATTTATCTATATTATCATTTTAGATAAATTTAGAAATTTGAATAACTGGAAACATAGCTCGTATGAAGGAGAACAAGTCATCGGAAGTTTGAAATCTAAAAAAATTACCCTAAATTCAATTTTCCAGAATTAATGAATCATTTTTTCTAAAGGAAAATCTAAATATTGCGCAAGCATGACATCAGAAGTTGAATTTCTTTTCGGGCCGATTTATTTTTCTAAAGGAAAAAGCATACCAAACACTAACATGTGGGCCCTTGGTCCATGGACCGGGTCCATGAGAGCGCACTGGTCCACGGTGGACCAGTGTGTAGAATAGTGGCGCTTGCCACACAAGTAGCCACGCTAGCGAGCACGTGGGTGTTGACGAGGATGGTGAGGTTAACGTGGCGCACACGTGGTTGCCAGGTGGCGCCACGTGGCAGCGACGTTACTCCGACGACAATGGCTCTCGGGACTAAATGGTCACTGGCGCTACGCGCCACGACGATGAGCGTGAATGGGCGCAAAAGAAAGAGGAGGTCGCAGGGAATCTGGTGCACAACAAAGTAGCGGAGCGACGAGAAGAAATGGTCAACGACGAGGAAGAAAGGCGGCGATGTGTTTGGGTTGATGGTGAAGTAGTTGCTCTAGTGACGCTCCAGCGATGAGACAACGCGCACGACGTAGAACGTGGTCTGGCGAAGCTTCTCGTGTAGTTGACTACATCAAAGCTCCCACTACGTTGCCGCAATCGTCGACGCCGCGCTTGAAGCTCCGACAGCTTCAAAGCGATATTCCAGTGAAGTGGGGAGGATTGGGGAGCTAGGGATACGATGATGAGATGATGGGAGAATTGCGAAGGGGGTGCTCCTATTTATAGGACGAGGGGATGGCCGAGACGGCGAGAACATGCACAGCGGTTTTAAGCCAGCGCGGTGGAGGTGCAAATGAGAGTAAAGGAGGGGAAAACAGGCGTTTGAATGCTACTGCGAGTGGAGGATCGTGGGTGTAATTGCGCACGATCACAAGCTCAAACGACCACTTTTACGATCTCAAACTGCCGAAAATGGCAACGGCGTAGCCACAAGGAAGACGAAGCTGACAGGGTGAGCCCATGTGTCAGCGAGGGGGAGAGGAGGAAAGCGGAGCGGGCCAGGCGCGCGGAGATGGGCATCGGGAGAGGAAAATGGACCAAGTGTGGAGAGAAGGAAAGCAGGCTGGGGAAAAGATTTGGCCCAAAAGCGAAATTCGAATTTTTATTTACAAAAATTGAGAGAAAACAAATAGGATTTTAGACAATAGCAAATAGAGTTAAAAAAATTATGGAAAAATTTATAGAAATTATTTGAATTATTTTGAACTTAAATAAAATTATTCCTAACTCAAAATTGGTATTTAGATTTGCAAATAAAATAATTTGACTTTAAAATAATGAAGGGGGATCTTTTAAAAATCAGAAAAATTCAAGGAAATTAATTAAGTTTTTCTTTTAACTAAAATAAAATTTTGGGATGTTACACGCCTATACAGAATTCACACGTCCAGCGGTGGAACATCGTGTGCTGGTGTGCTAGCATCAACGTGCACAGCAAGGCCTTCGGGAGGTGGTAGCTAGGATTTCAGTGGGTGGTGCAACTCATAACCCCAAAAGCCCCACGCCTCCCCTTATAAAGAGTTCATAACGGATCTAATCCATAATAGTTTGTTCTAACCCGTTAAGTGTGTGACACTGTATGTTCATGCGTAATCGGTTGTGACCCGAAAACTTCTTTCCAGTCCACAAATCGGTAGCGGTTCCTAGAAGGACACAATGACTCCTGAATACACATAAAGATCAAATTGGACGAACCTTATGCAATATGATCTACGACCAGGGACTCATCACTCATGACCAATTCGTAACTACTTACGACCACTTCACATCTGGTTGTGGCCTGTTTGTAACACCTTACGACCAGTCGTCGACCAGTTTGTGATCATGTATGACCAACTCACGACTAGTCTATATAGCTACACAATCAATTCATATATGGTCGGACTAAGCAACCTGCTTCTGTATTCTCATTTTGCCTCGCAACATATGATCGAACTGTAAGTGAGATATATGTCATCCATAGTTTGTTCAATTTTTTCTTAATCTAGTGACGAATAACTTTGTGTGGTCGACTCATCAACCACTTGGGGCACAACCACACACTTCTTTTATCCGAGCACATCGAGGGGCCCAGAGATATCCCTCATATTATGCTAGGAGGAACAAATATTATATTCGACCAATAACAACCCCTCGTACGTTTCATAGCATATTCAAAATCTACCTTTATAATTACCTAGTTACGGAGTAGCGTTTGGTAACCCCTAAGCGTACTGTTACACATGTAGAAAACTATACTGATCTTATATTTAAGTATTATACACCATCATTGCTTGAGACCAACTGATGACACATAAAAATATAACAATCTCAATAGTATCTCAAAGTATGATCAATCCAACATCATGTTATCTAACACGTGATCACACTGTTGATTCAATATTCCCCATATCTATTATCAGTGAAATGTGATCATCAATCAATACATGTGCTGATCTATAAGTCACTAGTGTTCCAACCAGTGTCATTTGACCAGAGATCATTTTAGAACGATATCATACAACTATTAAAGAGTTTCACTAACAAGTCACATACTTGTTAATATATATAAATGATAATTCATATAAAGAATGTAGTAATATTTATTCCATAGCTTATAAACATAAATTTGATACAATCATCACCATGATCGCCTCCATGTCTCTTAGGGCATGTCACTGATAAATCTGTCATTGATTTAATCCATGTATCTTAGGGCGTATCACTAATAAATCTGTCATTGATTTAATTTGATAGCCCGTGACTTCTTTCCTGGTTCTAGTCAGCTCAGACACAAAGTGCTGCGGTTCTTAATTCGCTTCCAACTCCACCTTTTCTACGATGGAGACCTTGATTAAATTTTCTACGATGGAGACCTTGATTAAAACAAGAAGGCCCAAAAGAGCGTGGCTAGAGACGCCGAGCCACTTTTCTGGTGACGAACTTGTAGCGCCGCTGCAGGAAAGGTCAAGAACTCATCGTAATACAATACCGTTTGCTTGCAACTATTAATAGTGGGGGATAAAAAACAATTACAGGATTAGTTATCAGGGGTCCATGGCTACACCTACTGTCTAAAACTAATGAGGATTTTTAGCATGGTATTAACGCTCAGATTTGTGAAGTGTGCTTAAAGAGGCTCAGTGGTTTCAACAGATGTAGTAGTGTCAGATGATCGGCACTAGCACCAGGTACTGTTTAAGTGTTTATGGTTTCATCAAAATGGGATCCATCTTAGCTGCATGTGTCTGAATCCTGAAGGGAAATTTCAGGCATGAAACATGTTACATAAAAAAAATTGATGAATCGTTGATGAATCTGTTTCAGTAGACAGCCCCTTCGGGAACCATGTTTCAGATCAGCTCCGGCCTCTGGAAATTGGCATCAGATGAAGATTGTAACGACCCTATTTATGAGACTGTCAAATTTTTTACAACTGTTCAGAACGTACAGTCGTGAAATAAGAAACATCACGAGAAAACTTTCAATTACAATAAAAATCAAACTTTTATTATACAAAGTTAAGGCTTAACAATCAATTTTAACAACGGGCATTCAAACCCAAAGTTAATATATTACATGACAAAATAACTTCCAAACCACAGGCACACTTGAGTTCAGTCGAGACCTATTACCAGTAGTCATTGCCATCCAGAGGTCCAACAAATCCTTCCCCATTAAGATCCTCAGAGTTTTCCCAGATTTCCTTTGTAGTTGATTTAGCAAGAACGATTATACAACCGTACTCAACAAGCCACATGGAAAAGCTAATTAACTACATACCAGGAGTTCAATTGATTGTTCAGGGTTTACCATATCAAGAATATGTGGATGCATTTTGAGTTTTAAGCCGTTTATCTTTAAAATGGTAAAAAATAATAAATATAACATAAGGGGTTTACTCAACAATTGCAATTACCATCTTAACATATCAAAATATCTACTTATGCCTCATGTATTGAAATCACTCATGAACATGATTTCATTAACCGAAAGCACGACGTATTTGAATACCTTTGATTATACTCTCCAGAGTTGGCCAACTTTATCCACAAGATAACTCAAGCTCATACTGTTAGGTCATACACATGTAACACGTTAGTGTGCGGCTGAGCTAAGATAACAAGGCATTTTCACTGCTCAACCTTTCTAGCATTTACCCGGTAGATTCTTGGACCATACAAGCCTCAGGAAATCACCAGCCAACTGTGGAATTCACAGCTCGATGCTGAAGGTACCTACTGTTGTGTAGACCAGCGAGTATCCCTTCAGGCCCACTGCCGCCTCACCCCCAAAAACTGCAGCTGCTCTATGACACAAGAGCAGGTGTTCACCCTGTAGACATTCAATCGGAAGAGCAGTATACTAAGCTATGTTGGAATTACCAAATAATTTATGTGTCTGTTATTTGGCACAAGATTCTTGTCCTTACCTATCTCCAGTGGTCGAAGACGTAGACGGAGACAAGGGTGGTGCGTGGTGCGGGTGAATAACAAGGCGATACGGTGGGGAAGATGAACAGTGGAGAGGCGATTGGGGGGTGGGAGAAAAGGCGCCTTCGGGCATGAAAAACGGAATTCCGGAAGAGGAAAGCGGAAAACAGGTGAAACCTTCTGAATTGGGCAAGAAAACTGAATTCAATCCAAAAACTCAAAAACTTTTGAAATGCTGAATTTTCGGCTTGTTTCAAAGATGCAAGTAATTCTGGAGCAAAACTGCAATTGAGGAAGCTGCATGTGCCAAAGCCCAAAGGTGTAGGCGCAACTGAGCAATTCTTAGGTCGCTTCCACAACCACAAGCAATCAATCATTCACCTTGCTTACTGAAGCATCGGCCATGCATGCATCATGCAACGTCATTAGAAAACTAAAACAAAGCAATGTTTTGCGGCACTAGTACTTTAACAGCAACTAACCATTGCTGATGGCACCGTCCAGCATGTGAACGTTATCACCATATAGATTCTTGGTAGCCTACAGATCAAGGCCGCGACAAAAAGCGCCTAACTGTGGTCATGTATTAAGGTAGTATATCGTGGTAGGAAGCAAGAAGAGTGATGTAACCAGGAGGTTATGCTTAAGCATATGCCTGGACCTGTTGGAACAAATCGTACAAAAAAATTGTCCTTGAAACACGCGTATTCAAAAAAAAAAAGAAGATAAAAGATAATTTGGTGTTGTACAAGTCAGCTTTTCTATTACTTTGACTCTCAATCTTTTTACAAAATCTGATTACATATGACCCCTTTTTATAGCCTTAACCGCTATCACCTTGAGGTCGTCAAACTACTCAATTGCAGAGACAATTTGCAAAAACTTTTCAGAAACTGCACGAAGGAACTTTCTCATAATATAACTCTCTTCCATCTTGTCCCCCAAGATTCGGATCTGATTGACAATCGTCGTCAACCTCATGGCGAAGTCGTCGATCGACTCCGTCTCTTTCATACGCATCCCCTCGAACTCGCTCTTGAGAGTCTGTACTCATGTTTTCTTGACACGATCAGCGCCAAAATGCATCGTCTTCCACGTCTTTCACATAACTTTGGTCGTCTCCTTTTTGGCCAGTTGGAAGAGCGTTTCCTCCTAGATGCCTCCATAAATCGCCGCCAAGGCCATGCGATCCTTGCGCACATCGAAGTTGTCGTCCTCGACCGCATTCCACACCCACTGAGCGCGCATGTACACCTTTATCTTGATTACCCATACTGCATAATTGTTCTTGGTGAGCATCGGATATTGCACTGAAACGGAACTCTCCTTCTAACCGTTTGGTTTCCCGTCTTTCGCCATAGATCATATACCAATTGTTGGAACAAACCGAAGAAAAAACTTGCCCTCGAAAGAAATATACGTATTCAAGAAAGACAAGAGATGATTTGGTGCTGCACAAGTTAACTTTTCTATTGCTTTGACTCTCAATCTTCTTACAAAATCTGATTACATATGACTCCTTTTTATAATCACAACTACTGCTACAGTGCTCGGATTAGGACTGCTATAGTAATCTAGCTCGGTTTGTTACAGTATTTTGGCCTGCTACAGTAATGAACAGTACAAAATACTAAACAAAGAAACTTATACAGATATTATTTCCAACAGAGACAGCAGAAGAGTTCAGCGCTCATGCTCGCAATCTGGAAGCTATCTGATCTATCGTTCTTATTGTAGTGCCGTCAGGTTAGCAACCGGAGCTGGAAATATGTGTGTGGGGTGGGGGGCGGACTTGAGCAGGTGGCCGAATCAGGAATGGGAATATGTCTTGTATTCTATCCTAGTCCCTGGTCATCAATAACATTGGTGCATGGTGTAGTACTGTTGTATATCGAACCTAAATACAGCGACTGTAGTTAAGGATGGTTATGGTCCTTATGGACAACTCTTTAATATTACTCGGAAGATACCCTAGTTACTGTGGCCATAGTCAGCCAGTTTACCAAAATTTAGCTAGTCCAACTCAATCACATAGGCTAAAATTTTCTCCCAATAGCTTGTCGATCGGCTCACTTTGGAAAATCTAATTTAAACCTACATTCACAAGACGACGACCATAAGCGGCCACAGAAAGATTAATATAAATCGAGTTAACATCATCGCCATTTGATCTTTGATTTTTGTTGTAGGCTTAGTCAGACGAGAAGAACGAGCCAAGAACAGCGCGCATTTCTTTATTGCCACCAGCCTCAAACAATTACATTCGTGACCAAAGCAAACGTCAGGCCGCAAGAGACAGCGTATCACTTTTTGACCACCCCATCGCCATATATATATATATATTTTTTTTAAAAAAAGTAACGGCGGGAGGAGCTGCCCCTATGCATTAAAGAAGGCTAAAAGCAGTTCATACAAGATCAAACCAAAAGCGAGACATTCAATGCATGTTTCACGTAAGAAGCAACCAGACAAGGAAGAACAAAATTAAACCTAGCTACAGCAGAGAGAAATCGGTGTGCTCAGTGTTGAGCCATGTTGTGAATTTCCCCTCCTAGCAAGACGTGAAGCTTGGTCGCCCAGCTTATCGTCAACGCTCGGGCGTCCTTTTTGATGGTGGTCATTGTCTCTGTTGCGTCTGTCGCTGAAAAATTCATCTATTCCTTTCCTTCTAGATTTGCCATAAGATTACAATGACAAGTGGGGCTTGGCCTTTTCTACTAGTTGCCTCTGAAGGATAACGCGGTAATGCTACGATAGCACAAATAAAATTTTACTGTACAACCAAGGAACCACCGTAAGTAATAGATCACGATATTACCGCTAGATGCGCCGACTCGTGCGGAAGTAGAGTCGTTATAGCGAGTTGACGACTCACGACATCCTCCTTCAAGTAGTCGTACTCGCGCGCGTCGCTCCTCCGAGTGGTCGTCTCGCACGTTACTTCTCCTCCGACGTGGCGTCACGAGTTGCGGATCGTCCTAGTGCTAATGCTTCGCAACATCTCCGAGGTATCCACACGCGGGCGGGATCACCACGCTACCGGAGTGCTAACCGCGCCGTGGTTGAGAATGCGTGGCTATTAGGGTTTCGCTTTCAAAGATCATCCTCTCGCTCCTCACCCCATGCGACCGCCTATAGGCATCCATGATGGGTCTCGAGGATTGGGAGCTAGGGCTACGATGATGAGATGATGAGAGATCATTGCCCTTTAAGTGTGCGACCTATTTATAGGTTATGAGGGATGGCCGAGACGGCGAGAACATGCACGACGGTTTTAAGCCGGCGCGGTGGAGGTGCAAATGAGAGTAAAGGAGGGGAAAACGGGCGTTTGAATGCTACTGAGAGTGGAGGATCATGGGTGTAATTGCGCACGATCACGAGCTCAAACGACCACTTTTACAATCTCAAACTGCCGAAAATGGCGACGGCGTAGCCATGAGGAAGACGAAGCTGACAGGGTAGCCCACGTGTCAGTGAGGGGGAGAGGAGGAAAGCGGAGTGGGCCAGGCGCGCGGAGATGGGCAACGGGAGAGGAAAATGGACCAGGTGTAGAGAGAAGGAAAGCAGGCTAGGGAAAATATTTGGCCCAAAAACGAAATTCGAATTTTTATTTACAAAAATTGAGAGAAAACAAATAGGCTTCTAGAAAATAGCAAATAGAGTTAAAAAATTTATGAAAAAAATTTATAGAAATTATTTTAATTATTTTGAACTTAAATAGAATTATTTCTAACTCAAAATTGGTATTTAGATTTGCAAATAAAATATTTTGACTTTAAAATAATGAAGGGGGATCTTTTAAAAATCAGAAAATTCAAGGAAATTAATTAAGTTTTTCTTTCAACTAAAATAAAATTTTGGGATGTTACATGCCTATACAGAATTCACACGTCCAGTGGTGGAACATCGTGTGCTAGTGTGCTAGCATCAACGTGCACAGCAAGACCTTTGGGGAGGTGGCAGCTAGGATTTCAGTGGGTGGTGCAACTCATAATCCCAAAAGCCCCACGCCTCCCCTTATAAAGAGCCCATAACAGATCTAATCCGTAATAGTTTGTTCTAACCCGTTAAGTGTGTGACACGGTATGTTCATGCGTAATCGGTTGTGACCCGAAAACTTCTTTTCAGTCCACAAGTCGGTAGCGGTTCCTATAAGGACACAATGACTCCTGAATACACGTAAAGATCAAATTGGACGAACCTTATGCAATATGATCTACGACCAGGGACTCATCACTCATGACCAGTTCGTAACTACTTACGACCACTTCACATCTGATTGTGGCCTGTTCGTAACACCTTACGACCAGTTCGTCGACCAGTTTGTGATCATGTATGACCAGCTCACGACTAGTCTATATACACAACCAATTCATATATGGTCGGACTAAGCAACCTGCTTCCGTATTCTCATTTTGCCTCACAACATATGATCGAACTCTAAGTGAGATATATGTTATCCATAGATTGTTCAATTTTTTCTTAATCTAGTGACGAATAACTTCGTGTAGTCGACTCATCAACCACTTGGGGCACAACCACGCACTTCTTTTATCTGAGCACATCGAGGGGCCCAGAGATATCCCTCATGTTATGCTAGGAGAAACAAATATTATATTCGACCAATCACAAACCCCCGCATGTTTCATAGCATATCCAAAATCTACATTTATAATTACTTAGTTACAGAGTAGCGTTTGGTAACCCCTAAGCGTACTGTTACACATGTAGGAAACTATACTGATCTTATATTTAAGTATTATACACCATCATTGCTTGAGACCAACTGATGACACATAAAAATATAACAATCTCAATAGTATCTCAAAGTAGGGTCAATCCAACATCATGTTATCTAACACGTGATCACACTAGTGATTCAATATTCCCCATATCTATTATCAGTGAAATATGGTCATCAATCAATACATATGCTGATCTATAAGTCACTAGTATCCCAACCAGTGTCAATTGACCAGAGATCATTTTAGAACGACATCATACAACTATTAAAGAGTTTCACTAACGAGTCACATACTTGTTAATCTATATAAATGATAATTCATATAAGGAATATAGTAACATTTATTCTATAGCTTATAAACATAGATTTGATATAATCATCACCAGGATCGCTTCCATGTCTCTTAGGGCATGTCACTGATAAATCTGTCATTGATTTAATCCATGTATCTTAGGGCGTATCACTAATAAATCTGTCATTGATTTAATTTGATAGCCCGTGACTTCTTTCCTGGTTCTAGTCAGCTCAGACACAAAGTGCTGCGGTTCTTAATTCGCTTCCAACTCCACCTTTTCTACGATGGAGACCTTCTTGATTAAAACAAGGCCCAAAAGAGCGTGGCTAGAGACGCCGAGCCACTTTTCTGGTGACGAACTTGTAGCGCCGCTGCGGGAAAGGTCAAGAACTCATCGTAATACAATACCGTTTGCTTGCAACTATTAATAGTGGGGGATAAAAAACAATTCCATGATTAGTTATCAGGGGCCCATGGCTACACCTACTGTCTAAAACTAATGAGGATTTTTAGCATGGTATTAACGCTCAGATTTGTGAAGTGTGCTAAAAGAGGCTCAGTGGTTTCGACAGATGTAGTAGTGTCAGATGATCGGCACTAGCTCCAGGTACTGTTTAAGTGTTTATGGTTTCATCAAAATGGGATCCATCTTAGCTGCATGTGTCTGAATCCTGAAGGGAAATTTCAGGCATGAAACATGTTACATAAATTTTTTTTGATGAATCGTTGATGAATCTGTTTCAGTAGACAGCCCCTTCGGGAACCATGTTTCAGATCAGCTCCGGCCTCTGGAAATTGGCATCAGATGAAGATTGTAACGACCCTATTTATGAGACTGTCATTTTTTTCACAACCGTTCAGAACGTACAGTTGTGAAATAAGAAACATCACGAGAAAGCTTTCAATTATAATAAAAACCAAACTTTTATTATACAAAGTTAAGGCTTAACAACCAATTTTAACAACGGGCATTCAAACCCAAAGTTAATATATCACATGACAAAATAACTTCCAAACAACAGGCACACTTGAGTTCAGTCGAGACCTATTACCAGTAGTCATTGCCATCCAGAGGTCCAACAAATCCTTCCCCATTAAGACCCTCAGAGTTTTCCCAGGTTTCCTTTGTATAGTTGATTTAGCAAGAACGATTATACAACCGTACTCAACAAGCCACATGGAAAAGCTAATTAACTACATACCAGGAGTTCAATTGATTGTTTAGGGTTTACCATATCAAGAATATGTGGATGCATTTTGAGTTTTAAGCCGTTTATCTTTTAAATGGTAAAAAATAATAAATATAAAATAAGGGGTTTACTCAACAATTGCAATTACCATCTTAATATCTCAAAATATCTACTTATGCCTCATGTATTGAAATCACTCATGAACATAATTTCATTAACCGAAAGCACGACATATTTGAATACCTTTGATTATACCCTCCAGAGTTGGCCAACTTTACCCACAAGATAACTCAAGCTCATACTGTTAGGTCATACACATGTAACACGTTAGTGTGCGACTGAACTAAGATAACAAGGCATTTTCACTGCTCAACCTTTCAAGCATTTACCTGGTAGATTCTTGGACCATACAACCCTCGGGAAATCACCAGCCAACTGTGGAATTCACGGCTCGATGCTGAAAGTACCTACTGCTGTGTAGACCAGCGAGTGTCCCTTCATGCCCACTGGCGCCCCACCCCCAAAAACTGCAGCTGCTCTATGACACAAGAGCAGGTGTTTACCCTGTAGATATTCAATCGGAAGAGCAGTGTACTAAGCTATGTTGGAATTACCAAACTTGTGGTTAAGCAATTTATGTGTCTGTTATTTGGCACAAGATTCTTGTCCTTACCTATCTCCAGTGGTCGAAGACGTAGATGGAGACAAGGGTGGTGCGTGGTGCGGGTGAATGACAAGGCGATACGGTGGGGAAGATGAACAGTGGAGAGGCGATGGTGGGGGTTGGGGGGGGGGGAGAAAAGGCGCCTTCGGGCATGAAAAACGGAATTCCGGAAGAGGAAAGCGGAAAACAGGTGAAACCTTCTGAATTGGGCAAGAAAACTGAATTCAATCCAAAAACTTAAAAACTTTTGAAATGCTGAATTTTCGGTTTGTTTCAAAGATGCAAGTAATTCTGGAGCAAAACTGCAATTGAGGAAGCTGCATGTGCCAAAGCCCAAAGGTGTAGGCGCAACTGAGCAATTCTTAGGTCGCTTCCACAACCACAAGCAATCAATCATTCACCTTGCTTACTGAAGCATCGGCCATGCATGCATCATGCAACGTCATTAGAAAACTAAAACAAAGCAATGTTTTGCGGCACTAGTACTTTAACAGCAACTAACCATTGCTGATGGCACCGTCCAGCATGTGAACGTTATCACCATATAGATTCTTGGTAGCCTACAGATCAAGGCCGCGACAAAAAGCGCCTAACTGTGGTCATGTATTAAGGTAGTATATCGTGGTAGGAAGCAAGAAGGGTGATGTAACCAGGAGGTTATGCTTAAGCATATGCCTGGACCTGTTGGAACAAATCGTACAAAAAAATTGTCCTTGAAACACGCGTATTCAAAAAAAAGATAAAAGATAATTTGGTGTTGTACAAGTCAGCTTTTCTATTACTTTGACTCTTAATCTTTTTACAAAATCTGATTACATATGACCCCCTTTTATAGCCTTAACCGCTATCACCTTGAGGTCGTCAAACTACTCAATTGCGGAGACGATTTGCAAAAACTTTTCAGAAACTGCACGAAGGAACTTTCTCATAATATAACTCTCTTCCATCTTGTCCCCCCAAGATTCGGATCTGATTGACAATCGTCGTCAACCTCATGGCGAAGTCGTCGATCGACTCCGTCTCTTTCATACGCATCCCCTCGAACTCGCTCTTGAGAGTCTGTACTCATGTTTTCTTGACACGATCAGCGCCAAAATGCATCGTCTTCCACGTCTTTCACACAACTTTGGTCGTCTCCTTTTTGGCCAGTTGGAAGAGCGTTTCCTCCGAGATGCCTCCATAAATCGCCGCCAAGGCCATGCGATCCTTGCGCACATCGAAGTTGTCGTCCTCGACCGCATCCCACACCCACTGAGCGCGCATGTACACCTTTATCTTGATTACCCATACTGCATAATTGTTCTTGGTGAGCATCGGATATTGCACTCAAACGGAACTCTCCTTCTAACCGCTTGGTTTCCGCCTTTCGCCATAGATCATATACCAATTGTTGGAACAAACCGAAGAAAAAACTTGCCCTCGAAAGAAATATACGTATTCAAGAAAGACAAGAGATGATTTGGTGCTGCACAAGTTAACTTTTCTATTGCTTTGACTCTCAACCTTCTTACAAAATCTGATTACATATGACCCCTTTTTATAATCACAACTACTGCTACAGTGCTCGGATTAGGACTGCTATAGTAATCTAGCTCGGTTTGTTACAGTATTTTGGCCTGCTACAGTAATGAACAGTACAAAATAC
Source organism: Hsuehochloa calcarea (assembly GCA_036346395.1). Lineage (NCBI taxonomy): Eukaryota > Viridiplantae > Streptophyta > Magnoliopsida > Poales > Poaceae > Hsuehochloa > Hsuehochloa calcarea. The sequence goes on from CM070597.1 coordinate 40,594,753, forward strand.
TAAACAAAGAAACTAATACAGATATTATTTCCAACAGAGACAGCAGAAGAGTTCAGCGCTCATGCTCGCAATCTGGAAGCTATCTGATCTATCGTTCTTATTGTAGTGCCGTCAGGTTAGCAACCGGAGCTGGAAATATGTGTGTGGGGTGGGGGGGGCGGACTTGAGCAGGTGGCCGAATCAGGAATGGGAATATGTCTTGTATTCTATCCTAGTCCCTGGTCATCAATAACATAATAGTGGTAATTTGTATGCAAAGAATCCACTAAATTCTTAACCATTCTTCATTTCTTCTGAAGAGAATAAACTCATAAGTCTTAACTGCTGGAATTCAGGTTGTCAGGGATTCCAACCAAGACAACGCAGGAAACCTACTGAATTCATTGGTGCATGGTGTAGTACTGTTGTATATCGAACCTAAATACAGCGACTGTAGTTAAGGATGGTTATGGTCCTTATGGACAACTCTTTAATATTACTCGGAAGATACCCTAGTTACTGTGGCCATAGTCAGCCAGTTTACCAAAATTTAGCTAGTCCAACTCAATCACATAGGCTAAAATTTTCTCCCAATAGCTTGTCGATCGGTTCACTTGGAAAATCTAATTTAAACCTACATTCACAAGACGACGACCATAAGCGGCCACAGAAAGATTAATATAAATCGAGTTAACATCATCGCCATTTGATCTTTGATTTTTGTTGTAGGCTTAGTCAGACGAGAAGAACGAGCCAAGAACAGCGCGCATTTCTTTATTGCCACCAGCCTCAAACAATTACATTCGTGACCAAAGCAAACGTCAGGCCGCAAGAGACAGCGTATCACTTTTTGACCACCCCATCGCCATATATATATATATATTTTTTAAAAAGTAACGGCGGGAGGAGCTGCCCCTAAGCATTAAAGAAGGCTAAAAACAGTTCATACAAGATCAAACCAAAAGCAAGACATTCAATGCATGTTTCACGTAGGAAGCAACCAGACAAGGAAGAACAGAATTAAACCTAGCTACAGCAGAGAGAAATCGGTGTGCTCAGTATTGAGCCATGTTGTGAATTTCCCCTCCTAGCAAGACGTGAAGCTTGGTCGCCCAGCTTATCGTCAACGCTCGGGCGTCCTTTTTGATGGTGGTCATTGTCTCTGTTGCGTCTGTTGCTGAAAAATTCATCTATTCCTTCCCTTCTAGATTTGCCATAAGATTACAATGACAAGTGGGGCTTGGCCTTTTCTACTTCTGAAGGATAACGCGGTAATGCTACGATAGCACAAACAAAATTTTACTGTACAACCAAGGAACCACCGCAAGTAATAGATCACGAGATTACCGCTAGACGCGCCGACTCGTAGCGGAAGTAGAGTCGTTGTAGCGAGTTGATGCAGTCGTAGTCGTACTCACGACGCGTCTCCTCCTTCAAGTAGTCGTACTCGTCGCGCGTCTGCTCCTCCGAGTGGTCGTACTCGTCACGTTACTTCTCCTCCGACTCCGGTGAGCGTCACGAGTTGCGGATCGTCCTAGTGCTAATGCTTCGTAACAACATCTCCAAGGTATCCACACGTACGGGGCAGGATCACCACGCGCTGGAGTGCTAGCACCGGCAGCGTGGTTGAGAATGCGTGGCTATTAGGGTTTCAGGAGTTCTTTCAAAGATCATCCTCTCGCTCCTTCACCCCATGCCACCGCCTATAGGCATCCATGATGGGTCTCGACCTGGAGGCCCATTAGGAACTCGTGGCCTATACGAATTCGGATCACCATCCAAAACAGATCATTGCCCTTTAAGTGTGCGACCCCACAGGTTCATGTGTAATCGGTTATGACTCGGAAACTCTTTTTCGATCACTAGTCGTTAGCAGTACCTAGCAGCACATAACGATTCCCAAAGACACATAGAATAAATCGGACTAACCTTGATGTAATATGATCTATGATCAGGTCATCATCACTTACGACCAGTTTGTAACTCCTTACGACCAGGTTCTTACCATTCTGTGATTATGTTTGACCAGTCTACGACCAGCACGTATCTCCATACGACTAGTCCGTAATTGATCAAACTAAGCGACCTACTCATGCATTCTCCCTTTACCTCATGATGTCTGGTTGAACTCCAGGTGAGATGTTGTGTAATCCATAGACTGTTCAATACTTTCTTGATCGAGTGTCGGATAACTTCATGTGGTCGACACTTCGACCACTAGTGGCATGGTCATGCACTTTCTTTATCCGATCACCGCGAGAGGCCCAGAAACATCTCTCCTGTTATGCAAGGAGGGGCAAATCCCATCTCGACCAGTCACATCCCTCCGCATGTTTCATAGCATACCCGAAAGCTACTTTTATAACTACCCAGTTACGAGTAACGTTTGGCAACCCCTAAGAGTGCTATTACACATGTAGTGAACTATGCTGATATCAGGTCTAAGGATTATACATCATCATTACTTGAGACCAACTAATGACACAAAGATTCATAACAATCTCAATAGTGTTTAAATGATGGGTCTATCTAACCCCATGTTCTCTAATATGTGCTCACATTATTGATTCGATATCCCCATATCCATGACCGGTGAAACCAGGTCATCAATCAATACATGTGCTAGTCATAGAGTCACTGGTGTTCCGACCAGTGATATCCGACCAAGGATACATTTAGAATGACATCATATAAGTTAAAGAGTTCCACCAACAAGTTACATACTTATTGATCTATAACAAATGATCCATTCAAGGAATATGATAACATATTATCAAAAATATGAACATAATAAAATATCATCATCTCTATGATTGCCTCTAGAGCATATTTCCAACAGCCTCCCAGAGTGAGATATGCTGATCCACCAGTCAAGTATGTTCTACCGAGTGGCCCACTGCGTGGGATCTAGATTGTTGCGCTGCACCCAGGTCGCTGCCAGGTACCAAATTTGTTTGGCATATACACATTCGACGAAAAGGTGCACAACTGTTTCTGATGTGTTTGTGCATAGGACACCAATGATCACTTTGCATGTGACGATTTGCCGGAACGTTTGCTGTCCGAAGCTGGTGTTGGATGAGGAGGCATGCAAATATTTTGCACTTTTGCGACACCCGTATGCTCCATATGAGCTTATGATTCGGTCTCTAGACCGACCCAGAAATTGAGCCTCATATACCGACTTGTACGAATAAGTTCAGTGGATGTTCATTTTCAAGTTATGTCGTCCGACACGTCCGAACAGAGCGTGACTTGGTGAAGCATGTTGAATATTTTGACAAAATCCCCTACCAGATGCACATTAATTTCCTCCTTAGATCAGCTATATTTCGTCCGTGCATAGCTTCCCGCACCATTCTTTTTTTTTTCCTGGATTCTACACGGTATAGACCCGGGACTAGGTCTTTCAGTGGTGTGGGATTGAGCCAGTTATCCTTTCAGAAATTTCCTTACCGCCATTTCCCAGCAGTATCGTTGTGGATGCTGGGAACAATACGTAGTCCGTCGCATTTATCGGCAGCGATGTTCTATTTCATTGCTTCTCCTGTTCCTTCCAATGGTACCATACAGGGGTGGATGCAGTGTTAGGATATAGGTGTACAGATGTATACCTAATTTTTGGAGGAAAAACTTAGTATTTATTAGGTATATATACTAGTAAGTATACTTAAAATATGTATTTGCACTGTGCACACGACTCCGTTCGCTCGGCGATTCGCGCAGGCGTAGCCCATTCGCCATTCAGTCACGCCGTCCCACGTCACCAGCAAAGCCCACCACGGCCCAACGCCCACCACGATCATGCCGCCCCACGCCAAGCGCCTCAGTGCCTCACGCCCTCACGCCTCACTTCTTCCTTACTCTATCTCTCATTTCTATCCACTCACGGTCGAGAGCTCCCACAGTCTTCTTTCTTCTTCTTTGCTTTCCCCTTTTCTTCTTTATCTCTCCATCTCACTTCTTCTCTATTTTGGTGGTTGCTTTGGCCGATACTTGCTCGAAGAAATCCCCCCTCTCTTGGTTCTCAAGTGGCTCTATGGTTCCCTGGTTCCGCTGCTGGTCGCTATTGGCTTGGCTGGCGCCCACGCCTGGCCTTGGCCCGTTGCGCCTCCTCTCTGCTGTCTGCTCACTCCGTCACCTCCCTGCGCCCTCTGGCCCGTGTGCACCACGCCCGACGTCCGATGCCTCCCGACTCAATTTTCTCTCTCTACTTCCCTTTCTATTAATTGGTTTTAGTTGTGAATATTGTTTGTTTTACTGATGTGGTTTATTTGTTGATTACGCATGAGAATGAGGATGGGTGGGGCTGTGGGCTATCCTGGCTTGTGGTGTTGCCGCCATTGCCGAGTCGCATTTATGTAACTACTCCCATTCCTCTCTATCCCATTACTCTGTGATGGAATGGATATTAATTATGATAAGTGGATGTTGTCATGTGGATGTGCATTGGCTATTTGGCTCATGGAATCAGATTGGCACTAATGGCTTATTCTCGTTGTGATTTTTTTAGGGTTGAACGTCACTAATTCGGTAATCCTCTATCTATGTGTCTATATATCTACTCTGATGTAGAAACTAGAAACACTGCTCATCCAAATTCAGTACACATACATGTATATGTGGTAATGTTTTCCTAAATATGATTCCGTTGTTTACAGTCCTAACACCATATTTTGCATTATTAGCTTCAAAAGAGTCAGATCGCTATATGACTATTAGAAGTAATGGATAACTCAACCAAATGTGGACTGGAGTAGGTTCATGACACCAAAACTCGATTGTTAGCTTCATGTTTATCTGACTATATGTATACACTTTTGCATCGATAATTATACAACTGCTCAAATAATTTGTACTTTGTTATATATATAATGTACATTTATGTTTTACATTGTACAATATGTTTGTAACTCTGAACATCTATTTTGAAAATACTGGATTCACCACTGATATCATAGCCAACAAAGACGCAGTGCTTGACTAAAGGAGTAAGGCCTAGTACCCCGAGTCCAAGGAATTTTTTTGGGCGGCACGCTGTGCTCCATTTTATCCAAGATTTTTTTCAGGCGGCATACTGTACTCTAATTTACCCAGCAGGCCAGCACTTTCCTCAAGAGTAGATATCATCTTCATTTCAGAACCATGCTCTGTGGCGCATATCAATTTGTTTTCTTACTCAAGAAGATAGCTCTGTAGCTGTTAAGTGTTACGCGAGCGTACTTATGAGTAGAGCATCCGTAGCCTCCGCTCTGGACAGCATTTTCTTTTGTATTCTCCTAATCTGGCTTCTACCTTGTCCGGCAGGGTTGGAGATGTACTCTTCTCAGTTTGCGAAACGAAAGCGGCAAACCAAGATATCTACGTGTCAAGGCGGCCGTGAGGTTCTGGAGATTTCCATCAAGATCTAGTGCCTGACACTGGATTGTTATGACTGTACTTTTTGGTGATGTGCCGGCTCGCGATAATTGCCTCTGACGTCCCGGCTGGCGAGGGCTCCCAATCACCGGCCGCCGCTCGTTTTCGCCGGCCGGCGCTCCAATCACGATGCGAAGATTTCAAGTAAACTAGCTTGCGACAATGCAAACGTAATATTTATCTCTCAGTTCTAATTGGACGCGCGCAGCCTTGTGCTACTGTATGTTTTCTTACGCAAATGTTTCGGTCACCGTGCGACCTGCTCGGTCGTTTGGAGTACGGACGGCGACGGCGACGGCGACTACCTACGGCCGGAGCTTTGCCGTTTAATTACCGACAAATTCAATAATTTATCTTTTAAATTATCTCTAGTATTTCAAGACATTGTCTTCTTGAGCAATCTCTTTAAAGTCTCATAAACATTTAAGTTTTACACGAATAAAATGCCTTATTTCGTGTGAATAAACGACATCAGCACTCTAACAGCAAAAAACTTCGTCGCTAATGCCTTATTTCGCGTGATACGCCCATTACTTCGCGGGAGAACAACCTCATTCTCTCTCATCTTCCACTCTCCTAAATGTTATCAGAAAATCTATGTAGCAACTTTAGAGCATGTACAATGATATGACGTCAGCTGTCTGTAAGTTTTGACACGTACGACACGAGATGATGTGGAGGAGAGAGGGACATAAAGAATTGGACCGTCTCTCATGCAGTAGTCGACTGTAACACGAGAAACAAGATACATTGTACATAGTGGAACTATCTATAGATACATAAAAAAGACAACTCATTGTAGAAACTGTATTTAGTGCTGTTTATAGATGATATAGAATGATATTATAGATAAAATTTATCTATATCATTTTACATATACTTAAAAATAGCTGAAATATCACTATTAAAGACACTCTAGTGGCGGAACGTACTTCGAACAAGACCACTCCTTAGAGAGCCATGCATGGAGCCACATGTTAGTACGGGAGTTTGTCATATTTTGTTTGTTTGTTGGTAAGTTTTTCAGATTTGTATAGATGCTAGTGGTTAACTAGACTGCCGGCCAGTGCTGGCTCTTTCCCATGATCCATGAAATTTAAGTATTAAGTTGACCAGTGGGTGCGTTGGCATATTACAAGATTCCAGAGCAACATGGGTGATGGCGAGTGAAACCCTCCATGATGATACTTTATGTTTACATGGGGGCGTTAAGCTCTAGGTAGATTTTGCTTCAACGGTCTGGGCAAGTTACCTGAGAGAAAAAAAAAAGTATAGTTCGTCAATTGTTGCTTAAGTTTACATTGGTTCATGGCTCAGCAAGTTGGGAGGTCGAAGTTGTCAATCGGAACTTAACCAATTGGAAACAGCAGTGTTCTTTCCTCCTGAAAGGTAAAGATTAAAGAAAGCATATAAGATGATCAAATGCAGTACAAATGTTAGCTTTCAGTTAAACTGAAAACCAAGACTGTCGACAAACCTACAGCCTGTGTGTGTGTGTGTGGACTAGCACGTTCGGAGAGTATAGGCACTACCCAATGACGCTTTAGGAAATTCAGCCTCGGGTATTGCTAACTCCAAATAATCCGCAGGATGGACAGTGGAATTAAAATTTAGCACACTTACTCACGTTCTTCTAATTGATTTACAGGTCAGGTTACTCCCCCCGTTTTATTACGTTATAGAATCCATACAGTCAAACTTTAATGTATTTTAAATTATCTAGATTGGCTACATAAAAATTATATAGTTAGATTTGCTGTTCAAAATCCTTTCGTAATATTATAATTTTATTAGTACATATTAATACACTGTTATAAAAAATAAAATAAAAAAGTCAAATAAAAAATAACGGACGGAGTAGTTTTTTTAGGACCATGCGATAGCATAATAGTATTGTGCGATATGTAGCGAGCTCAAAACCCTACTCAAATGGGTTGTGTTTTTGGGGATTTTCGACTATCTAGAACTCGAAATGTTTTGCTCAAAATTCTTAGAAAGGTAATTTCTTTCTTTTTTAGCCGAGTTCACTCACCAAACTCAGTTTCGGCCTAATCCAATCCAGCAGGCGAGACATCACTAGAAACAAATTAATGCTCACTTAGCGAGCTGGCCTCACTACTCATTTTGTTGGAAGAATCTTTCTTGTTCGATTGTAACGTACAAGTCATCGGTACTACACAAATGCAACCAGAAAGGCAGAAACCACAACAAACAAATTAGTGGTTCTATCCAACAGTAGAGACAAGAACAGAAAAGGAAATATTAGTACCTTTTTTAATCGCTTAGTGATGGATGCCAAACTAGGATAAAATCGTATGAGCAGTTAGATATTGACAAAATGGCTGGACATTACAGCATAAACAGATCGGTATTCCTGTACGTGCTTTAAGATGGTTAACATAATCGGCCAACTCAACTGTTGTCACGTCAATCTAACAATTTTTCTTGCTTACGACGATTAACATGTACTTCAAATAAGTACTTTCAATGTTTTTTTTAATAAAGTTATTGATTTTTCACTGTCTTCGAGACTCGACTCCTATCATTACTTTTGTAACTATTTATTAGTATAAATTAACAAGATCATAATGTTATCTTCCTAGATTTTACCACAGACAAAAAAATTCTTATACCATTCGGTACCATATTCTAATCATAAAACCAAATACATTAAAGAACATGATGCCTTAAATTCAAAAATTAAGCTAGAAACGACGACAAATCTTGATATAGATTGTTCAAATGAAATACAAATAATTCAAATATAGCCATAGAAAAGACTTACATATTATTGTTTATCCGCCGCTTTCGAATGACATGAATGTCTCAATTATATCATCTTCATCAACTTGGAAGAAAATATCCCGCTCAATGAATGTGACTAGACAATCATCCAAAACACTATCACCTAGCTTATTCCTTGACTTTGTTTTCACTATAACCAATGCGTAAAAAACCCTTTCAACACTAGCAGCTTCCATATCATACACTTTATGCCTCTGTGTTTCAACAAGCTTAACCTCAACAATGTTGTCTAGACCTTGGAAGCGATCATCTTATAATTATCAAGTTGCAATTCAAGTTTTAGCAAATCATTGTTGGAGAAATCCTTAGGATAAAATTCAGCCAATCAATCAAAAGAAGCAAAGGAGTGGGAAGGACTAAAGGTCTACAAGAGAGTAGCTCCATATTGATCTCATCAAACCGATTATCAAGCTCTTGACTAATTTGATCAATGACACCAATGTATACTTCGGTCATCATTTGTTTGGTTTCTACCTTATCGATTTTCCATAAGGCACATAAGCCCCATCCATAGCAGTTTGCAAAAGAAGTGACCCTCTCAAGAAAATTATCCCAACCATCGGCATTCTACTCTTTGCCACATTAACAAGTGAGATTGCATTAAGAATATCTTGATCCCTTCTCTGCAAACACTCTCATTTGTGTATTCAAGAATAACATACATTAAGTGCACAAAGAAAACGAACTCAAAGGTTTCAAATGCTCCAAGCACAAAATATATCTTTGTCCAATCATCTTTATGTGAAATATCATCACCAAGATCAATGAGCACATCATGGATTGAGGAATACATAGTGATGATGCTACATATAGTTTTGTAATGAGAGCCCCACCGAGTCTCACGGCAAACCCATCTCTTGATTTAATCCACTCCCTGATTCAAGCTCACCACACTCTAGTGCTTTCTTGACATTCTCAAGCCTAGCATTTCGAAGCATACCATGACGCTTGCAAGAAACCCCAACAATGTTCAACAAGATAGATACTTGATCAAAAAAGTCTTACAATCAAGATTTCCCTTGGCAACGGCAACAAGAACTAGTTGGAGTTGATGTGCAAAGCAATGAATATAATACGCAGAAGGTGATTCTTGCATGATTAATGTTTTCAGCCCTTTAATATCTCCTTTCATATTGCTAGCCCCATCATAACCTTGACCTCTAATCTGAGTCATACTCAATCCATGACTAACAAGTAAACCTTCGATAGCTTCCTTAAGTGACAAAGAGGTAGTATCATCTACATGAACAACTCCAATGAAGTGCTCACAAGGCCTTCCAAGTTTATCAACATAACGCAAGCAAAGAGCTAGTTGTTCTTTATGTGATATATCACTAGACTCATCGGCTAAAATTGCATAGGGCTCATCACCAAGTTCTTCAATTATTTTCTTTCTAGTTTCTATGGCACAACAATGAATAATTTGCTTTTGTATCTTTGGGCTAGTTAAAGTGCAATTACTCGAGCATTGTTCAAGACATACTTGTTCACTTTATCACTATTTCGCAAGAAACTTCAACAATTCAATGAAGTTGCCTCTGTTGCTAGACTCTTCACTTTCATCATGTCCACGGAATGCCAATCCTTGATGCAAAAGAAACTTGATACATCTAAGTGAATATGTCAACCTTTTCTTGTAACGACGAAGATCCTCATCACCCACTTCTCAATGTGATAATCAATTGCTACCTTGGGATTCATAAAACCAATGTATCTCTCCGAAATGCATTGTGTGCCACAAAACCACTATGTTTGAGAAGTGCTTTGTTTCCTATATTCCAATTATTCCATCCATCAACAATAAATGTATTTGACCCAATACCTTTCTTGAACAAGTAGCATATAAAGCAAAATACGTAATCCTTCTTTATACTATATTCAAGCCACTCATGATTATACATCCATGCTAAATTGAATCGACGAGGTTTGTCTCCAATATATCTTGATGGAAAATCATGTGTATAAGGTTTGCATGGACCTTTAATAATATATGCTCTTCTTGCATCTTGATCATTAACATGATAACTTATAATGGGTTGCCTTTCACGGATCATGTGGAAGGCGATTGATGTCATAAACGGTGATGCGGGCGGTGGCGGTGACAGGGCGAGGCACGGATCTTGAACCACCACTCTATCTTGCTCTTGATTCGAACGTGTCTCCACTTCTCTTCATAATTGAACAATTACGAAAAAAATTATGTAATGTAAGTATGACAACTAGCTAGGCATTATATCAAAACTCACATGCGATGATGGAATCATGTTACTATTAAAAACTCACATGGATGGATTGATGCTAAATCCTACTTGACTTGCTTAGCTACCACATTCACATGCTATTACGATGAGCAATAGCATCCAAGCTTTTATGATGTCCTATCCTCAACCAAGAGCTTCCCTTTCACCTTGTAACTTTATGATTAGTATATCTCATCTCTAAGACTCTAATAAGTATTGTAAGTCTCAAAAACCAATCGACTTCATCCCTCGCTTGGTACAACCCTTGTGGCCTCATTATTTACCTTTACTTGAAAATGATTTCTATTAAAAAATACAATAAAATGATTGTATTATGAACATGAAGTGCAAGAACATGAGCAAAGATTGCCATTGAGATCCTTATTGCATAAAAGTAACTTAGTAACTAACTCGCTTTTCTGTTGTACCACATTTTAGGCAATTAATAATTGCAAGGTAAGTATCACGTCAAATTTCTACAGATAGAAATGATTACCGCTACCCTAGGGTTCTCAATCGTAGAGCCCCTTACTAGTAGATAGAGGGGGAATGCTTCGCTAAAATCCTCTGAGAGAAGTCTCAACGATAAAGGCCTGAAAGATCCAAACTCAAGATTATCCTCTTGTTCTGCCTTGATTTGACTCTGGAAACGGTTCAGACTTCAGAGAAAGGCGACTCCAACTTCCAAGAGACCAAGACACGAGGAGCCAAGATCAGTATTAACTGCGTTACACCCTATAGGTATGTGTGTATGACTGCTGAACCCCAGGGTATGCCGTGGCCCACCCGACATACCCTGTGGGTCCGCCCCTGAATGGTATGATGCTATTTTTTAAGCACGAATCTACCTAGTTTCATGTAGCCAATCTATATAGCGCTAAAAAGTTTAGAACGTTTGGCAGTAGATATCAACACTTCCTTGAATTTGTGTACTCAAAGTGGTGGATTATTCCATCTACGTAGAGGAAGTGATGGATGGACAAAAATCGTTAATTTGTACGGTTTTCGTAGGACGTGCAAGTTGTGCTTGCGCATTAATTCATTAAAGATAAGATCCTTGTACATAGGTGTTTAAATAGAGAGAATATAGTCATATCATCAAAAACCAATATAAAGATTATTTTCTTCAATGTAATCATCTCTTTTACAAGTGCTTAGATGGTTGTATTTTTTTTTATTTACAGTTATACACCTAATTAAGTATCGATGTTACAAAATAAATATTTTATTTATTCTACATAGCAAGAAAAATTATTTTTTATTTGCTAAGCTTCTCTATAAGCATCCATATTGTACATACATATACTCTAAAGCAGGAGAAAAACAACAAAACAAACAATAATGAGAAGAAGATAACAGAACCCGTCCATCTTATCAAATACTTTAGGCCCAATTGCACTGCTGGTGTTGAAGAGTGCCAGAACCGGCGTAATTATGCTGTTTATTCCCATTTCAGTGCCGATCCGTTCGGGTCGGGGGCCGGTGCCCAGAATGGCACAACCCCTCCTCCCTCTATAAATAAGCCGCTCCCGTGTTCTCCTGTACTTGGAAAATCTCTGCTCCCTCTCCACCGCTCTCCCCTGTTCCCACGCGCCAAACACATTTCGTAACACCTGCGAGAAGTGCACAAGCACAACGCAGCGTGACAAAGGAAGGCCATGGACGTGACGATGGAATATGTGGCCGGGGGGCTCGAGATCTCCGGCTGCAGCTCCACGACCACCTCCCCCCACTTCTCCTCCTCCCTCGACGACGACATGGGGCCGCACGCCTGGAATGGGCTGTCCCCGGTCGCCGACTGGGGCCCCTTCTGCTCCGACGACAGCGGCCAGGACCTGCACGTCCTGATCGAGTCCATGCTCCGCGACGACACGCTCATCGGCGCAGCCGACGACCACGCCGGCCTCCACCCGGCCATGTTCCCCGACGACCCCTACTACTCCAACGGCTCCAACCAGGGCAGCACCGCCACCACGAACCCCGGCACGCCCGTGTACGACGACCCGCAGGACTGCCCCGAGAAGGGCCTCCGGCTGCTGCACCTGCTCATGGCGGCCGCCGAGGCGCTCTCCGGCCCGCACAAGAGCCGGGAGCTGGCCCGGGTGATATTGGTTCGGCTCAAGGAGATGGTTTCCGGCACCGGCGCCAACGCAGGCGCGTCCAACATGGAGCGCCTCGCCTCGCACTTCACCGACGCGCTCCAGGGGCTCCTCGACGGGTCCCATCCCGTCGCCGGGGCAGGCAGGCAGGCTGCCGCGGCTGCGTCGTCCCACCACCACCACCACACCAGCGACGTGCTCACGGCATTCCAGATGCTGCAGGACATGTCGCCGTACATAAAGTTCGGCCACTTCACCGCGAACCAGGCGATCCTTGAGGCGGTGGCGGGCGACCGGCGCGTGCACGTTGTTGACTACGACATCGCCGAGGGCATCCAGTGGGCGTCCCTGATGCAGGCCATGACGTCGCACCCTGACGGTGTGCTGCCGCCCCACCTGCGCATCACCGCCGTCTCCCGCGGCGGAGGGGGCAGCGCCCGGTCCGTCCAGGAGGCTGGCCGGCGCCTGGCAGCCTTTGCGGCGTCCATCGGGCAGCCCTTCTCGTTCGGACAGTGCCGTCTGGACTCGGACGAGAGGTTCAGGCCGGCGACGGTCCGGATGGTAAAGGGGGAGACGCTCGTCGCCAACTGCGTGCTCCACCAAGCCGCGGCGACGACCACAATCAGACGACCCACTGGCTCGGTGGCGTCTTTCTTGACCGGCATGGCCGCGCTGGGGGCCAAGGTGGTGACGATGGTGGAGGAGGAAGGCGAAGCCGACAAGGACGACGAGGACGCCGGCGAAGCCGCGGCGGGCGGCTTTGTGGGGCGGTTCATGGAGGAGCTGCACCGGTACTCGGCGGTGTGGGACTCGCTGGAGGCCGGGTTCCCGACGCAGAGCAGGGTGCGCGGCCTCGTGGAGCGGGTCATCCTTGGCCCGAACATCGCCGGCGCCGTGAGCCGCGCGTACCGGGGGGTGAACGGCGACGGCGAGGGGAGAAGCGGGTGGGGGGAGTGGATGCGCGGGAGTGGGTTCAAGGCCGTGCCGCTGAGCTGCTTCAACCACAGCCAGGCCAGGTTGCTGCTCGGCCTGTTCAACGACGGGTACACGGCGGAGGAGACGGGGCCGAACAAGATCGTGCTCGGATGGAAGGCCCGGCGGCTGCTGTCGGCGTCAGTGTGGGCGCCGCCGCCACTGTCCGTGCCGTCGTCGCCGCAGGAGGGAGTTTTCCAGCCCGTGGGGATGGCGCCGGCCAGCGGCGGCTTTGGCCGGATGGAGTTTGACTATATCGACTCGTTCCTTGCCGAGCCAGCTTATGCGCTGGCCTGAACTTTGGAAGCAGGTTGCTTGGATCGTAGTTGGGTCGAGTCAGATTTAGCTCGGATGTCGCTGAACATATTCAGATGTAAAAAACTGTCAATTGCAAGAGGTTGAGAGTTGCTAACCCTAGTGCCCAATCTCTTTCAGGTGATTATTGGCTTTTGCTGTAGAAAGTTCCGAGGTAAAACAAAACGTTGCATGTACAGTTAAAAAAAAACTCCACTGTAATTTGTGATCTGAATATTAGACGCCGTACAATATTTGGCAGATGTGAATCTGAGCAGCCTCAGCAGTGCTTTAGCTCCTTGCTTCAGATATTCATCCTGCGAAGTTTCTTTTTTCTTTTTTTGTAATCCTGCCCAGCAGATAAGTTAAACACATGTTTCATAATTCACCTCATCAGGATCACGGAACTTCTTATGATCAAACCAAACACCATTTTCGAATTTCTGACAGGTGGTAGCATGTGAAAATTCGTAGAATTGCGCATGGCCATGGGTCCAGCCCTGAGATATCAGTAAGCCTCCGCGGCTGCGCTTGCGTCCGGCAGTCTGCAGGTTAGCCACCCATCTGCAGGCCACCATGATGATGTTGTGGCACCAATTTATCACGGATTCCCCACACTGTGCGGACTGATTCTAGTCCTGCCGAGCCAGTGGGAATCTCCAGGGTCTCCGTCCGTGGGATTCTTAGTGCCTCGGCTGCTCGGCAGCATGTACATAAATACGTTGCCCGGCAACCTACTTGTTGGCCTGCAGGCCAATTTACCTACCATGACACCCACTAATGCATTTTAAATACGACACTAACATGTAGAAATTCAAGACTTAACCTCAGCCCCCCTCTCTCTCTCTCTCTCTCTCCGAACCTCAGCCTCTCCTAATGGGCTTTTCACTGATTATCGAGCCATGTCACTTGACCATAGCTCTTGGACATGTGAAGCCTCTCTCTTCGAACCTCAGCCTCTCCTAATGGCCTTTTTATTGATTATCGAGCCCATGTCACTTGACCAATAGCTCTTGGACATTTGAGCCCTAATAACTAGCATTCTTGGGCCTTGCACTGGGCACAAGCTGGTTTTCCAGTACCTGCCAGGATGCTCGGACAGGATGGCCAGGAAGATGGGACATCTCCGACTCTCAAATCTCTATTGCTTATATTCAGAAGCGAGAGGAAGCGGACGCTGCAACAGCAATGACAGAAAAGATTCCGAGCACATGGCGCGATCTGTAATCAGAATTCAGAAGTGTTGTTGCATCACTCTCGGATCAGTCTTTCATGTGGCTGCTAGCATGTCAAACTATCACCATCATTACCCAGAGTGAAAAATAAACGAAGCAGTAGATCAACCGTATTAGCAAATCTCTACTATAATTGAAAACAGAATCATCCAGAAGTTCATGGGTCAATTACTAGTGCAGAAGAAGTTCATGGGTCAAGTAAGTACACCCACGTGAGGCATCACATGATTTCACACCAGTTGCAGCCTACCATTTGATTTCGATACATTCATAACCGTATGCACGAAGTGCGGCCCATGTATACAGTAAGGCCATGTGATGGTCCCATGTGTTCCACATGCTGTGATGATGAGTAATGGACAAGTTGAATGAGATAGAATTGGAGTTTGATGTTTGATTCGGAAAGGTTAGAAAGATTCAAAGTCCTTTTGTGCTTGAATAGGCCGTGTAATCCTAGTAGGACGGATCACCCGAGTGGGGCGGATGATCCGGGTTGGCCGGATCATTGGGTCGGATCATACGGGTCAGCCAGATCATGGGTCAGATCATATGGGTGAGCCAGATAATGGGTCGGATCATTTGTCCAAAGAAGGTGTATTTTCATGATTGTTTGAGTCGGATTATCCACGCATGATGATCATTTGCTTGACATTCATCAACACATGATGAGTCTTCTCTTGTCTTGATGATCAACTCATGATCATCTCTTCTTGATAAGCATCAACTCATGATGCATCCTTTACACCAAGCTCTTGACTTGATGATCAACTCATGATCATCCCAAGTCTTCATCATCCTGAAACATAACCTATACATCTAACTCATGGAAAATATTAGTTCCACAATATGATTATCATTAATTATCATACTATACCATTAACTCATAATGGTGGGACAAGATACCTCAATCTTTCCCTATTTGGTAATTGATGATAACCATTTCAAACACAAATAAATTTAATTTGATAAAGCTAGCACAATGTGAGTATATATGAACTACACAAGTTACATATACTCACGATATGAGTATGTAAGAACTACACAAGTTCTATTTTACTCAAACATGAGTATACACAAACTACACAAGTTCTATATACTCAAACGGATATGTTTCAAAGTAAAGATCCCAAATATATGTGGAAAATGGAATATGGATCAATACTAATGAAACCACAAAATATAGAGAAAAAAAACTCCCCCTAAATGTGTGCATACACTAATGTGTAAGGAATACATATGCACATATTCAAGATATTCTTATGGCGGAGTTCTTCCTATATTTTGGATCTAAGGAATGCAACATTATATAAGAGTGCAAGTTGAATGCATACCTCGTTTGAATTTCACCTTTATATCCAAATGAGACTACACATGGTAATACTAAACAAGAGAGTTAGTCTCACAATTAGATTTATCATTAATCATCAAAACACTCCATTAACTCATAATGGCGGGTCTAGATCTTTCAGTGGTGTCGCTTAAATGAAATGTTTCGAGCTTTGCATTCGTGATCTTTTGGAGTTCATAATTTATGTAGTAGCTGAAATTAGTTTGAGCAAAGTAACGTATTGGAAGGTTCTATTGGTTCTTAAGTAATTCATGTGATTTGATCTTAAAGGCTATTTTGTTTGAGTTGGAAAAGTGATGTTGCAATCAAAGAAAATTATTTTCTTTGTTAAATGAAAGAGTGTTGTAGAGGTAGTTGAGGGTGGAGTCAAGTTTTGTAGCTTACAGCTTATTGAAGCGTACTTAACTTTGTTGTTTGGCCACATAAGAGTTCCTTAAGTTTCAAAAGCAGTGCTTAATTTTTATTGGTTAAGGTTTGATATTCTTTTATTGTGGGACTTGTGACATCAACTGTGGTCTCGTCTTTGTCTTTCCAAGATCATTACTATTTGACTATTTTTCTTGGTCTTGTGCTTATTGCAAGTGGTAAATATTTTTCTTATGTGCTAAAAATTATTTTTATTTGCCTCTTCTTTTGAGAAATGATCAACTGATTCATTTCACAAGGGTCTTTTAAAGTGTATATTAAAGGATTTTGTGAGAGTTTGGGTGTCAAGTTATTTGAGATGCATTGGATGAAAAACTGATTTCTTGGAATACTCCTTGGAGAGGATTTAATTTAAATATAATGTTTCTCTTTGGGGCTAAACTGATGGCATTGTTGCAATTAGTAGAACCTATAGTGAGTGTTGATAAAAAAAACAACTGTTCATGTTAGTAGAACCTATAGTGAGTGGATCATTCAACTTCCCAAGAATTCACTGTCAAATTCACATCATAGACATGTTAGAATTGAACCCATAAGTGCAAATGCTAATTTATTTCTTAAATTCCAAAGCATGTCTAGTTTAGTCCCATATTGCATAGCCAAATTGTGGGAGAACAATTTATAAGGTGAAGTCTTTGCCACTCCATGAAACATATGATATATGGTATGGTGTGATATGAGGAGAACTATAGCTAAAGTCACACACACGCACGCGGGCGCATATATTCTCATGGTAATTGTGTGACTTGTGACTTACGACGTGCGACCATGAACGTGCTGTGAACCTAATCCACCTTTTTTTTACTAACCGTGCGTTCCCCCCCCCCCCTTGATATTGGTCAAATTACACTGTTCGGAAGACCAGTGTGGTCACTAGTCAGAGCTGTAGACCAGGGCATAGTCAGGGGCTGATAAACACTGTTTAAGTACCATTAATTGATTTTTCAATTAGTAGTTACTAGTGATTCATTATGTGCTTTATTATACAGTTACTGGAGAGTAATTGTCTTAACCTGAAAATGATATAGAGACATCTAGACCTGAGACTAATTGATTCACTTCCATTCTTTTTCTTCATCTCTATTCTATTGTGCTGGTGTGATGTGTTGTCGAATCAAGTCATCCCTCCTCCTGGGCAAGCACCGAGAAAGAGGGTGAGCGGATATAACTGAACCATTGCCGCAGAGAGTACCTGCATGAGGCGGCAATAAGGTATATGGGCAGCGCAACTGCGCGACTGGTCGCTTCACTGCTTTATCTACGTTCTGCACTACATCGAGTCTGTGTTGTTTCCTATTTTTTATTAAGCCCGACTGTAAATTGATTGTGCGACCAAACTACTTTGTTTTATAATTATTGTATATATTTAAAACTACAATGAGTTACTTGATGTTTACATTGTTTTATGCCTCTTTAGTTATTTATAATTTTTATTTTATAATAAAATATAAAATTAAAATATTATCCATATTTGCAACAAGACAAATCAGAAGCTAATGCAACCTCTCGCTCTAAGACCAACTAATCCACGCTCCGGCTAGTCGAAGGGGTAGGGGAGCGTGGCGATGTGGTTATGAGCCACGGTCCCAATCCACAGCTTCCGGTCCACCTCCCTCACCTCGCTCACCAGCTTCATCACCTCGCCACCCTGGTCCTCGAGCAGCTCGACGACGTTCCCTTCGCCGTCGAGGAGCGCGAGGACGGTGTACATCCTCATGCTGACCATCTTCCCGAGCGTCCTCATCGTCAGGGGCAGCTTGAAGTACATGGTCCGCAGCCACGGCCTGCGCGCGAACACTTCTTGCGCCGGCGTCCTGCAGCAGTCGATCGCCACCCAGAACTGCCCTTTGCTGCTCAGCCGCACGTTGTCGGGGAACCCCGGCAGGTTGGCGAAGACCTCAACCTGGCCTGCTCTTGGACCTTCCAGCCAGTACCTCATTATCCTAGGGTGATCGATCGATATGGGCAATGTTAATGTGAGCCATGATCAGTTTCTGAATTTCTAATTGATCTTTGAACTGAATCATGTTAAAAAATCCTGAGGTTTTTACCTGCAGTTTGTTGTCTCGGAGAACAGGAGAAATTGTTGGTCCTCTGAGATCTGCACACCATTTGGGAAGACCAGCCCGTTCAGCACAACATGAACAGCACGAGTTTCTGGGTCGTATCTGAGTAGCCTCCCCGTTCCTTCTCCTTCCAGCAGAATGTTCAAATGGTCCCTGAATAAGTAGCCCAGTTAATTAACTAATCTTAAGCAAAAATGTGAACTCATCTACTCCACTGGAGAGCACTCTGCTCACTTTCTGCTGTATCTCATGCTCGTGTCGGTGAAGAATACGGAGCCGTTCCTGTGGATGTCAAGGTCGTTAGCGAACTGGATCGGATTCCCGCCCGCTTCTCTCGCGCGAGATGTTGCCACGCCGCCGCTTTGGCCGACGGCCATGAGCCCGTAGTACGCGTCCGCGATGAAGAGCTCGCCGGTCTCTCTGTGGAACCTCAGCCCAAGAGGCCGGCCACACCACTGCTCGTGCTCGTGCTGCTTCTTCGTCGTCGACTCCACTCCATTGGCACAAACTTTCTCCGACCTTTTCCAAGAAAGAACACTAATTATTGTACACATGTTGCTACGAAAGTTAGTATAAGGAATAATTAGAGGGATGGTTTGCAAGAAGAAGATTACGACTGTGCTTAATTACCAGTCAGGATTCATGACGGCGAACGTCTCCCACCCGGTCTTCTCTCCCATCCACCGCACGACGCGGCCGTCGGCGAGCCCTGCGTACGGCCCTCGGCCCTGGCGGTCGAACTCGATGGACTCCGGTCCGAACACCTCGTCGACGAACTCGAGCCTGCCAAGCCTGAGCCGGCTGCCGTTGTCCCTCGGCCAGCTATCCATGACCTCCCTGTACGGTGCGAGCTCGTGCTTCACCGGCCGGTAGTCGACCCCGGCCAGCGGACCGAGGTGGAACGGGTCCGTGACGACCAGGGCCAGCGCCAAGGCCGCGAAGAAGAGGTGCGGGTACTGCACGATGCCATCGCGTCCTCTCTGCTTCTGTGGCTTCTTCTCTTCCATGGAGGGCAGGCGGAGGCTTCGGTTTGCATGCAGAGTAAGAAAGTGCGGGAGCGGGTGATCTTAAATTCTTAATGGATTTGCTCCGGAAAATATATTTCGACACGCATGGAAGTTGCATGAGTCAGTGTGATTGTTTGGGAGTAGGTGCATTTTGGTTCAGAACAGCTAAGGAATCTGGCACTTTTCGATTTAGGGAGTTGCATGTTTTCATTGCTTGAACAATGATTCAAGATGTACAGGTCAACAAGCATGAAATGATGCACGAGGATACCGAACCTGTCTTGGCCATTTTGGCGTGACCGACGAAGTGACGGTAGTCCCCAGTTTGGCACACGGAATGGGACTGAGGTAGGAATCCGATTTAGGAAGTCCTTCTTTCACAGATTTTAAACTATGCAATCTACTAAGGGTACCCGTCATATACACTGACAAGTGGGACCGTAGACATCCCCGCTATAAAAACACCAAAACCCTACTTCCCACCCGCCTCCCACGCCCACAACCCACTTCTTGTCTTCACCGCCTCCCCTTCCACAGCCCCACCCCAGGTCCCCACGCCACCCGCATTCCCGCACCCTCCCTCTCACTGTCTCAACTCTCACAGCCGCCTCGCCTCCCACGCCCACTTCAAGATCCGCCTCCTCGATCTCTCCTTCCGCTCTCCCTCTCGCCTTCGTCCGACAGAGTCTGCCTCAAGCTCAAGCTCCCCCTCCTCCCGGCCGTCCTCCTCCCGGCCGTCCTCTCCGCCTCCGTCCGCCGAGTCGGCCCGTCCGTCGCTGACCGCCTCAAGGCTCGACTCCTCCTCCCGGCTGTCCTCCTCCCGGCCGTGCCCTCCTGGCGGCCGCCCTCCTCTGGCCGTCCCCGATCCAGATCTCTCCCGCCGCCGTTCTCCTCCCGATCGTCGTGCTCCGGCCACCGTCCTCCTCCCGCCCACCGCCTCCTCCCGGCCGTCCACCTCCCGGCCACCGCTACCCTCCAGATCTCCTCCCTCGCCTCCTCCAGATCTTTGAGAGGCGCCATCGGAGGACAATCCTGGCTCGCCTCCTCCAGATCTTTGACAGCGCCATCGTTCTTTGGCCTTGGAGGCTTTGCATTTGCCACCAAAGTAGCTATTGATTTTGCCAAGAAGTGTACTTAGTAGCACCCATGGTTTTGGATTTGCCTATTTATCATGTGACTGATTTTTTTTTCCTTATCCATTAAGTCACTTCTGTGCCATCAAATCTATATCAACCATCCTCATCATCTCCACAACCCACCCATCCCGCCGTCGCCCCTAGCCCCCTCCCTACGCGCCACCACCCCTACAGCCGTTGGCGCCAACGAGGTCCACTGGTGGGCCCTTGCTAACACCACCATCACCTCCTCCTCCTCCTCCACTGTCTGACAGCTCACTTCTAGCTAGTCCGCGACTCCGCGGCAACCGTCGCCTTTTCTAAGCTGCTAGTCTCGTCGTTGCCGCCCCTACCGCTCCCTCCATTCCCGTAGCACACAAATCGCAAGGCACGAATCGCCTTTTAACTCTCAAACATGGGCACGGTTTGCTTGCTCTTCATCTTATCATGTGCTATCATCTGAATACTTTCAAATAAATAATACACTAGTTTAGGTAACAATTATGATCGTCTAGAAACACACACTGACACACAGCCATGTATGCTTTCAAGGTAAAAGAACCAAACACTTAAAACTTGCTAGCCTCCGTCTTTACGTGTACGTGTGTGGTGTATGTACGTGTACATCTTACTTGTAATTGCAAAAATAAAAATAAAACTTACTAGCTTGTTGTTTGAGATATGGCTCATATTGGCTTCTCTTCCTTGCCTGGTAAAGCAAGGTGGGCGAAGGGACCAAACAAGCCTCAAGTGTACTAGGGGAAAATTCTTTGAATGCACAATCAGCCACAGATCCTCAATCGAACGGTTCACAAAGCGCAATTGACGTGGCGCCAGCATGGTGCTTTCCTCACCGATATGGAAACAACCTGAACCACTGACACGAGGCCCCATACCACACAAAACATTCGGGTCAACGAGTCAGTAGCCAATAAACGACGCAAGGGCCGCAAGCCCATCGGTCTCCCACGCGCAAGGAAGAAGAAGGTTCGCGAATCCCCTTCTCCCTTCGACGCCCTCTTCTTAATCCTTCTCCGCCGAGCCAAAATCTGATCCTAGTTTCCATCGCAGAGGGCGGCAAGGGCGATCCGGCCGGCTCGAGCATGGCTTACGTCGAGAGAGGTAATCCGATTTTCCGGCTCGGTAGATCCAGTAAGATCTGCCCCTGAATTCTTCTCGCCATGGAAGTTTTGATCTGTGATTTTGTGCTCGTGATTTCGTTCGCCTGCCCGATTTGTCAAATATTCCAGTCTGGATGGTTCGTATGATCATGTCGCCGTAATCGCTATATGGGTTAAACATGCAGTAGTGTAGATTCGGACGCTAGAGCAACGAGTCCAGCATGCTGGTGCGTTCCAGTATTGACCCAGTGGTACCAGACTGAAGTTTTACCCACAAAAGTATAGTTCTTTCCTCTATAAACTTGAGATTCACTTCAAGAGATGGAATCATGCTACTAGATGTTGGTTAAGGAAATATTGGCCCAAATTGCCCATTTATCAAAACTGCTCTACATGTTCAGTTAGATGAAAATGTAGTTTTTTTTTCTTGCCAAAAAAGTTGAAGAATGAAGATAGAACAAAGTGTCTGACGATATTGATAAGTTTGTGTTTTGAGGAGGTCCAAATCGGCTATGATATTTCGTGGCATAATGTGACATAGGTATACCCTATATGGGATTAATAGTCCTTGAACTTTGGTTGTTAGTAGTCTATTGCGGTTTTTTTTTCTTGAACTGGTCTGATCACTTCACCATCATAGGTATATCTTCCTATGTATTTGGACTGCAGCCATATCACTTTCTATTTCAAGGGAATCAAATCTCTTAAGTACCACGCTGTTGCTGAACCACAGAATAGGAGAAGTAAGATTATATGAGAATTTGAGGGGAATAGGTAGCTGTCCACAGGCCAAAGGAAGTGAGCAATAGTTGTCTAAAGTTCTATTAGTTCATTTAGTGTACATTCATAAATTATAAGTAACATCTTCATGGCCCCACAGCTCACTTCTGGGTTTCTCGAGCTTATGCAATTTCCTAATATTTCATTTACACCTCCATTTGTATCTACAAGCTGAAAGGAGGAAAGATAGTAATTTCCTAGATGTTCTTATAGAAAAAATGTCTTGGAATTAAAAAATCTGTAACAATTGAATGATGGAAGTAGCCTTTAGTCTCCTGGAGATCATGTCTTGTACAAGAAAATTTTGAGGTGCATTTTTTAAGGTACTTGGTCACTGTTTATGTCTCTTTGCCAAAAACAAAATTGTAGTTTGGGACATCACGATATATTATGTTTCAAGTTAAAGAAAGCAAGTAATTGTGGTGAAGCATCAAATGATTGCAATGTTTTAACTTGTTTGTGACATATTTTTAACACTATGCAGTTATTCATATAAACTCTTCACTAGTTGCATCAAATTTCCATGCTTGTAAGTTTTTAACATGGTACACTCCTGAGAAATTGGCAAAGTTTACTAGGTACTCTGACTTTCATGAATCATGAAGGACGTAGCACGAAAGTTATGACATTCAGGTGGACTGACCATCTATCAAAGGGAGGCTCATTTTATTCTTCACGTATCTTTCAGGTGTTGTGAAAGACAAGAGGACTATATGGCGACTAAGCATAATCTCTGACTTCTTTAGGGCTGTTGTGAATTTCATCAGAATGTTCTTTCTCACAATGTTCTCAGTAAGTAACCAGAATTATATTGCCCAAATTATTTTTTGATTGCGAAATTTCCTTTTGTTCCATGTGCTTCTGAAATGAAAATGACAATTTAATTCCCGTGCTTTATATTTCAGATAGAAAAAACAGACAGCTACAGGAAAGGATACGGTGCTGGTAAGAAATGGGATGGTGGACCTGGTGGGGGAGGTCCTGGTGGTGGTTCTGGGCGGGGGCCATATGGGGGCGGCGGTGGCGGAGGTGGCTCCCACGGTCCTCGCACGCTAACTGACCTCCGATCTAATGATCACAGTAAGTACTCAAATTCCAAATTATAGTCCCCTTTTTCAGCACGGTGGATTTAAGTTTTCTAACCAAGCTCACTAATTTCAGGTTCTCTCCCTGCTTGTGGATCATGCTGCGGCTGATGTGTGCACAACTATCGTTACGACTGCTTAACAAAAGAATACACTTGCTTCGCTGGTTAAGGACATAAGAACTCTTGTTACATATTAATTTAATCTTCAGCTGTGTAAAACAATTGTGACATTGTCAAGAGTGTAATATATCCGTTACATATTATGTAGCTTGTTTCTGATGTGATTTGCATGTTGCATACATGCATTCAACGTTTGCCTTAGCTTGTGATATTGGGTTTATGCACATTTTAAGCACCTTAATGAAATGCCCTGCGTGACGTCATGAATCGACCGGTATATGGGAGATGGTGTTAGGACATTCTGGTATCCTTTTTGTCTGTTTGCAATGCTATGGGGAATGGGTTCCAGGTTAAGCTCGACTAGGAAATGATCGGAACAACTGTCTTTCATGATCTTGTTAGCGGCTTGTGATCTAAGCCTCTAACCATCTCGTATCGTACCCCGAAAAGTTCTGAATCCAGACTGCGCGTGCGTTCGGCAGTCTGCTAATACTGTAACATTTCTAAGATTTCACGATATTGCCTGGACAAAATGAAAAGAGTGATCTAACATTTCTGTCGACTTGAGTTGAGAACCGGGAAATTCTCGAATCGTTGCGTTTTGTTCCTGATCTACGGATGTCTTGGAAGATGACCTTTTGCAAAAAGGACCCTTATATTTTCCACCAACTCTAAATCATCTCCACACTTCGTATTAGAAGCCAAGCCTCCCTAGAGAAAACAACGGTATCTTAGTGAAACTCCGCCTCGCCAAACTGAAATGCATCGCACCTCGCCTTTACTGGGTACATGCACCGTCGCCCAACTAGCCGGAGACGTTGCCTGTGTCGACAAGCAGGGATCCTATCCAGTTGCGCACAAACTCAGGAGTGCATTATCCAAACTTGGAAGTACGCAAGACCGAGCCGCAGCTCCGTTGGCTAGGGAGCGAGGTTGTTTCTCCAGCCCGTCTAGATTCGGTCCCAGGGATCGTAAGTCTCACCTGAACACAGCGTTAGTGTAAGAATTAATACGGACTGCGTCTGTTTTAATTTTAATTAATTTTTAAAAAATATCAAAGATCTATGTATATGTTAAAATTGTTTAATTCCACATAAATAGTTGAAGGAGAGTTACACCACTTTATAAGGTGGAACGTGGTAGCCCTCCTTATGGAATTGGAAAAAGCCAACACGTGCGCTCGCTCACTCGCCGTGCCGTGTCGTGCGCGTTTTTCTTTCTCTATTCAAAAATCGAGTCGTGTCGTGCCGTGCTTGTGCGTGCGAGCACTCATCGATGACAAATCAATGGCGACCGTTTTCTTTGGCCTCTGTCTCTTCGTTTTTGGCTATTAAAAAAACAGTGAACTGTTCGTGAAGAGTTGCTTCTCCAATTCACTCCATCCCGCAAGACGCGTGTACGGTCGAACCGGGAGAGTAGGCCTCCGAACCCCGTCCTTGAAGGCTTGCACGAGCGAGGACGAATAAGGTTTTTGGGGAGCGTTCGCGCGATTGCTCGGTGCTTCGTTTTTATCCGATCCTCCGCTACATCTACATCATCTGCACAACTACTATCACTACGCCATGGCGAACGACAACCTAATCAACACTTCTGCTGCTGCTGTTCCGTCTACTGGTTCTGGGTATATCTATCTTACACTTATTATTTGTTTAGCTTTATTATCTATTGTTGTCTTGAATACTGAGATGGGAATACTAGTTTCTGTTCTTCTAGAAATTCGTATGACTATGGTGTTCATGATTACTTGCTTTATGGAAAAAAAAAGCTATAGTATTGTCCATGATTCATCTAGTATATTTCTGAATTAAAAAATTCAAAAAATACTCATATATTCAACAGTTAGTACTTCCACAAAAAAATTCAGCATGTGTCTTGGGACACGCACCTGCGCATATGTGTGGAGACGTGAGTTGAGTGTGCTTGTCTGTTTTGTATCCTTTCGAAAACAAAAATTTAAAAATAGGCCAACCCGCTCGGGTTCGATTCTAGGGAATCGCACCGGCATATCTCACCAGAATAACTAGAATAGGTACACACGTGTGTACGTATTCAGTGAAAAAGTACGTCCCGTGTTCCATAAGATCTCAGTAATTCATAAATTTCTCAACATGTGTTTAGAGATGTGCACAACGTGTGATGGTACGAGTTAAGCATGTGCTTCTGTCTTTTACTCTCTCCACCCATTGCGGGTTGTGAAACCATTTCAACAGCAAAGTTTGTGCCTCCATACAGGTTGCTCGCACACATTTGCATGGTTGCGCTTGGCAAGCCCCAGATCTAACGGGGATTTAGCCCAGTGGAGCATACAACAAATCAACGGCTCGACCAGCGATCTCATATGCACAGATGGAAAGATCTTAGTTGCATCAGAGTTTGTACGGCCAACTTGTAGATGTATAGTGACCGTAGGGTAGCTAAGCTACATTTTTATATCTACTAATTAAGTGTTCGTGCGTTGCTACAAAATATTTTATGAATATAATCATTTATCAATTAAGTAGATATAATATATCTCAATTCGTCAAGGTATGCGGAGCAGAGTAGAAGAGTGGGGTAGAAAGGAGGAAGTGAGGCCCGTCCAGATCCAGCTGATAAAAGCGTCGACGGGTGACGGGACGGATGCACGCGGAGCAAAGCAGAAGAGCAGGGATGGAGGCGAGGGCGGAGGGAGGAAGCGCAGACAGCGATGCCAAGCGAGGAGGAACAGGGAGCGCACGATGCGAGGAGATAGTTTTGTGATAACATGACCCACATGTCAGTAGAGAGGGACAGAGGTGGGAGGATAGAAAGGACGGACGACCACCAACTCTAATTTTTAAGTAGTAGAGATAAACTTGCAAATTACAATGTTGGTACCTTTAGGGTGATACTATGATATGTAATAACTTAGGGATTATTTGATTGGTTCCCAAACTTTGCCATATTTTTGTATCACAAAGTGTGGCAAGTCTAGTTTTTGTGTCGACAAAAAAAATTGACTAGCAGATGAATGATAGGTGGAGTAAGAGACTAAGGAAGTGGAGTGTGACACGCTATAACGGTAGCTCGAAATAAAAAATCAAACTTAGCCAAATTATTGTGGCAAAGATTAGCATGAACCAAACCAACCTTTTTTAAATAATATTATTTTAAAATAAATTTACAAAAATAAATAGTAGAAAAAAATTACAATATCAGGCTATTGTCGCCATTTGAAATGACAAAATTATCATGTCCTAATTCCAAATGGTGACAGTAGACTAGTGAATGCCGATAGTAGCCTAGAACAGTGTAGAGAGATTCATGTCACTAGTTGAAATAGAGAGATAGCCCTATCGCCATTCCAACTAGCGACAGGACCTTGTTGTTATTTCAACTAGCGACATGGATCCCTCGGTTAAAATTTTTTAATATTAAAATTTAGGACAATCATCATTTCAAATGGCGACGGGATTTCACAAGTCCCTATTTTTTAATATAAAAATTAGCAAAATTGTTAATTCAACTGGCAACAAGGATCCCGTAAAGTCCCTAATTTTTTTAATATAAAAATATAGAAAAATTGTCATTTTAAATGGCAACAGGGATCCCGCAAGTCCTTGTCGTCATTCAAATGGTGGCACAATCTAACCTATAAAAGACCCTAAAATTCTGACACAACTCGCTTTTGTTCAAAAAAAAGAATGAGGGGAGGGAAGGGAGAAGAGCAGGGAAGAGTAGAGGGGAGGAGATACGCTAACGAAGCGTTGTCCGCCTAGTCATCCACCTTTTAGATAATTTTTTTAATCGAATGGATTACATAGTTTTAGATGTACAATTAAGTAGTGTAGTATGTTGTACATAATCTTTTTAGTGGGTAGTTTAGTTTTAGATATGTATTTAATCGTGGAAATTTTGTTTACGGTGCAGTACGTCAAATATATCGGACGCCACCAATTTCAAACTTACTACGATCAAGGGGACTATTATTGAGGGTCCTGATGGGATTGATTTGCGTTATTGGAAATGGCGACCATAACCCTAACATGACCAGAGTAGTGTACATGGGGCGCTGTGATGCGGTGGTTGTTCCATACATTCGACTTGGACCATGCCGTGTATGATCTGAGATTGAGTTGTCTTGCTAACCGAGTATCACAGGGCACATATTAGGAGTTAGCACAGCTCAAGGGAACAAGGTTATGACAATCATATGTACGCAAGGCGAGGGAGAAACGGTGAGATTTGGCCCTTCTGACCTAGGCATATGCCAAGCCTACTCCTGCATCGGTGGCTAGGGGTGAAAACAGATCAGATACGGACAGATAATGATTTTACCATATTTGTTTTCATTTTTTCAGATATAGGTACGAATACTCCAGATACGAATAATATCAAATACGAATACGGAGCGAATACAAATCAAAACGAATAAGGTCACAGATATTTCTCGGAACATGAAAACCCCTTAAATTGTATGACAAAAATTTACGAAAATATATAACTAGTTTATTTGATGCAAACATTCATGAATTGTTCATATTTTCAGCAACCACACATAACTTGGCACTAGCAAGCTAAATTAATTAGTTCATCATAAATATAATACTTAGTTCACGACATTTAGCTCATATATATTTAACCCCAATAATACATTCAATATGTAGTTGTGCCCAACTGCACCTGCATTATGCAAATGATGTAGAAGATATAAAATACTAATAATGAATAGCAAGTATTCCCACAAACAGCAAGCCTTTCACAAGATACTAGTAACCATGCACAACAAATATGAATGGCAACCTACCATTGATCAAGTCATTGAGCATGTTGCACAAGAACTTGTACTAATTGAAAAGTATCTAAATCAAGAACATGTATTATAATTGAAAAGCATATACTATAACATTCATTTGTGCTCATATTCTTCTATGAAATACTTCAACAGGGGATCGTAGCACAAGAAAATTCCACCTTACAAGAAGTGAAACATCCCGAGCACACCAAAATTCCACTTCCCAATAGAAATGTAATTCTAGTATCAATTTTCCATGAATAGCAATGTTCGCATCTATCCCAGATCTAGTAACAATTTTTCATGGTTCTAAAAAAAGTACAAATTTCCCATGAATAGCAATGGGGAATTACGACGAATCAACTAGATCTACCCAACACTTGTCACAGATCGAGCCGATTTGAGTCCATACCTTGGGTTTCGGGGGAGGAAGTTAGCCCATAATTGAGGGAGAGGAAGAAGACTCGTGGATCCCGAGGCTACCGCCGCGGTCGCCCAGACTTTTCCTCGTCGCAGTTGTCGCGGTCCTCCTCACTCCCTTCATCGCCGCGGACGCCTATGTCTCGCCGTCGCTAGCGACGACAAAGCCGAGACCTCTCACCTGGGTAGAGAGACAGGATAAGGAGAAGGTGGGAGGAGCAGCTTGGATAGGGTAGGGCAGAGAGATTTGGGAGAGGTGAGGAGGTGACCGTATACGCCCAAATGGATTTGCGAATGCCTGATGGGCCAGTGGGCAGCGTGATGGTCGAATGTCGATGGACAACCTGATGGGTCAGTGGGTTGTTGCGGTTGGGATGGTATTCAGGATATCCGGCCTTCGTATTATCCATATTCAACGATAACAGGATATTGTATTTGTATTCATTTCCGACAAAAATCGATATTCGTTTTCGATCCGATAATTATCCGAGAAAAATCTTATCCGAGACAATCCGAATCCGTTTATGCTTGGATCGGTCAAAACTATCTGATCCGTTTTCAACCCCTATCGGGGATGAACAAGAAGTGGTGGTGATGGCGAAGAAGTCAGGGACTCCAGCTACAGCGTAGTGCACACAATGGTCGAAAGTTTGGGAGTTGCTGATGCTATCAATAAAAACCGTGTGGAAGGAGTTCCTTAAGTCAGGCAAGCTAGTTGGCTTACTAACGAGGATGAGGAGCTGGAAGCCCTAGTCCAAAGGATGGATCTCGAAGATCAGGACTACATGGCATTGTCATAAGATGAGGGATTCGACGACGAGGATGTTGTGGAACAGCAGGTTGTTCCATCCGAGTGGAACACATACCAGTTCGATAACCTCGTCGTTAACGAAGGCTCCCGTGTACTGTGGGAATACGACCAGAGCGAGGTCAGGCAAGAAGCTATCTACAAATGCAAGGAGGTCGTGCAGGAGGCGATCAAATTTTGGGTCTTGTCAGTGCGACGTACATTCACAGTTGTCAAGTATAACCCAAGATGCTACGACGTGAAGTACAACATAGAGGGATGCCCTTGGCGAGTATACGTATTTCAGCCTAAGTGGGACACCTACTGAAAATACTCTATAGTGGTCCCTCACACACGTGTCGTCGCTGAGTTAGTGCAGTCCCATAAGAACCTGTCATCAGGCTTCATCGCTAACATCATGTACGGTGGGATCGTGGATAATCTAGATTTTGAGCCACGATCTATCGTTCGGGCGATTCAGGCAAGGTTCAGGTACACAATTAGCTATGCGCGTGGAGGGCAAAACAGAAGGCACTGGAATATGGTTTGGTACGTTTGAGGACTCCTACCACAACCTGCCCAACCAACTCCGGGTCATACAGGACATGAATCTCGGTACTCATATTGTCATTGAAGATTCCACGCATCCGAAGTGGGGCAATAAGAGGGTACTGAAGCGAGCATTCTTCGCCTTTGATCCATGCATCAATGCATTTCGCACTATTGTATAATCTTGTGCGTGGATGATAGATTCCTAACTGGAAAGTGCAAGGGTTGGATACTGACCGCAATAGCGACAAACGGGAACAATCAAGTTCTTCCTATGGCATTCGTATTTGTTGAAAGCGAATATAGACACATGGTTGTGGTTCCTAATGAATTTGAGGATTTCTGTTGTACATAGCTGTCCTAACGTATGCGTCATACATGGTCGGCATGCGGGCCCGCTGATTGCAATAACTCAGCTACGACAAGGAGAGAATGAACCACTTCCATGGGTGGATCTGCAGAGCAGGTGGTGCATATGGACACTTAGGTGCAAACTTCTACAAGCAGTTCCACAACAAGGATTTGATGAATATGTTCAAGCGACTGTGTAACCAGAACTAGCAATGAAAGTTTGACACACTCTAAAGATTCTAGATGAGCGGGCCCAGACAGACAGAAGGGAGACAGCGAAAAAGACTGCTACAAGCGCTGACCAGTCCCCCGAAGTATTGCCACAACTACTCATAGATGGTTCTAATGTGGCGAGGAAGACATGAGGCGCAGGTGAAATGCTTCTCATACTGGATTGAGTACGAGCCTAAGGAGAAGTGGTCGCTGCTACATGACAGGAGTGATACTCGATATGGAGTCATGACAACCAATTTAGCCGAGGTGCACAATTACGTCATGCGTGGTGCCATGTGTCTCCCTTTGGTTGGTATTGTGGAGGCAATTCTCCACGGTACCACAAATTACTTTGTTGATAGAAACAACAACGTGTCGCTCGCCAGTCAAATGACAGAGTACTATACTCCACTATGATCACCAGGTACATAGAGAAGAAGAGTAAGAAGAGTGAGATGCATTAGGCATTCAAGATGTGCACAATGGAGCTTTGTTTTGAGATAATGTGTAGGGATAAAGGACGTCGCGAGACGAACCACAAGTGGATCACCCACGAGTGCACGCTACGTCGTGCTAGTTGCATATGTACTTGCAACAAACATTTTCTTCTGCATAGGCTTTGTTCACACATCATGGCCGCATATATTAACGGTGAGGCAACATCCCGACCAATGTCTCTATGATTATTTCAACAAGGAGGAGGTGATGCAAACCTGGAGTGCATAGCTATATGGTTATAGTGTGGTTGGCTATTTCATTGGCCATCCGACCTAGGAGCAATTTATCTGGGAACATTGATAAGCTGAAAGGAAAGGTTGGTCGATGACTGGTACGACGTATCAGAAACGATATAAACGAAGCAGAAGCTCGGCGTCGTACGAAGAAGTGTTCCATTTGCAGAGAGTCTGGCAGACATTCAAGAAATACTCTACAAGAAATCCATAGAATGAAGGAGACATCGGCAGTTCGGACAGCACCGCGGGGACCTCATCCGACCGCTCCACTCGAGACGATCAACACAGCGGACGTTGAGGTCGCGTCCCTAGGAAATGTTCGTCTTGTTGAAATATGTGATGCTCAATGCTTTGCAATATCATTTTGATTTATTAAAAAAATAGGAGATGACATTGTGCTGAATAGTTTTGTAATATCAGTATGATTTATCGATAAAATATGTGAGGACGTTGCACTGAATATTTTGTAATATCATTGTGATTTATCGTTAAAAAAGTAATGACGTTGTTCTGAATGTTTTATAATATTATTGTGATTTGTCTACAAACTATGTGGTCAAAAATAAATAGTTAAAAAATCAGGTAGCGGTCCATGTCGCCAATTAGAATGACGATAAGGTCATGTCGCCATTTCAACTGGCGAGAGAGGCCTCTTTGCACTGTTCTAGGCTATTATCGTCATTCTTTATACTATTGTCGCCATATAGCGACATGACAATTTCAATTATTTATTTTTGTAATTTTTTAAAAATAATATAATTTTAAAAATTCAATTTTCCAATGAATGTTTCGTAGATGTGTCAAAGATTAAGAGCAATAGGTAGGGGCCCTTGAGCAAAATTTCTTTCGGAAACCCGTAGAGCAAAAGATATATAAACAAATTTCCAATTGACTTATGGGTTCCACGGTTCATGACCCCACATGTTAACCGCTGATCCACTCTCAGGTAAAGCCAATTCCCTGTATCTCGTCTATTTGCCACCACTACTGCAGATACCCCATTTCGCCTTCTCCATCTTTCCGACCTGTCCCTTTCCCCTTTCTATCCACCTTCTTCCCCGTCCTCGCCATGGCGTTCTTCTCGCACCACCATCTCCAGCAGCCGCACCCCACGGCGCCGCCGCTGCCGCAGCAGCCGGTGCCCCCCTCCTTCAGGTTAGGTGCTCGACCTCAATTTCCGTTTGCACGGCCTTTCTACACCTCTTCCTATGGTAAGAATCGCTCTAAAATTCCCTTCCTAATGCCGCAATTTTTGGCAGGAATGCGCTGCCGGTGCCGGTCGATGGCCAGATCCCGGCGCCTCTCGCCTTCTTCAACCCGCCGCCCGCCTTCCCGGACCAGGCCGCGCAGCCACAGCGTGAGCTTTCTCCGCGAACGGGGCCTCTTCGCCTCTTGAAATTCCGCTTGAATTGAGGCTGATTTTGGAGGAATTTTGCTTTGTTCTGTGTAGTGGTGGACGCGGTGGGGCTGACGGCCGCGGCGGGGCTGGGGTGGAGGCAGCCGAGGGAGCAGGAACTGCTTGGGGAGAACTCGCAGATGTCGTCCATCGATTTCCTGCAGACGGGCTCGGCGGTGTCGACGGGGCTGGCGCTCTCACTGGAGGACCGGCGCCACGGCGGCGGCGGTGCCGGGGCTGGGAATTCCTCGGGCGATTCGCCACTGCTCCTGCTGCCGATGCTGGATGATGACATCTCTCGTGAGGTCCAGCGGCTCGATGCTGATATGGACCGATTCATCAAGGCCCAGGTCTCGCACTCTTTAAACTCTGTTACTTTCCGAGTTTCGCTAATACGGTAATAATAGTAGTTGTGCAAATCTATGTGTTACATGAGGTCCTCTTGATCAGTTGGTGAAGTTTTGTAGGGGAATTAGTGAAGCTTTAGACCTTTAGTGTTTGCAGGCCGTATAGTTGTACAGGTTGAGTATGCACAGAGATAGTCTTTTTACTTTTGCTAATGTTGGTCGTTTCTGCCTTTGTCATGAAGACCACGCGGCTCGTGATGAGTGGCAGGTCTCCATGAGAAAATGATCATTTTCAGGCAAGTGCTTCGGTACTCCACCTAAAAAAAATTCGCGATTTTTAATGATAATGAAGGGTGGATATTACTTATTTACTTCTAGCAGTTACTTAGTCGAACGCCTTGAACGGCACTTTTGACATTTCTTCTCATAAAAACAGACTTCATCTCTCTTTTCTTTCTTTGCCTTCAGATTTTTGCTTGAGTTCTTGACATTCCTTGATGACAATGCCACATCATAACCAACCTCTCTTTTTCTTCTACGAGAGCGATATATTTCACCATGCTATCTTTGTGGGTTGTGACTTATTTCCTCCTGCCAGTACGGCAGATGTATGCATTCACTGCCCAATAAAACATCTAATAGACTAGGAGGACAGGCATGATGAATGATTAAACATCTTTAGTGCTTTCATGTTGGAGCGCTGATGTTGCCTTTTCAACGTCTTGGTAGGAGAGGGATAAACATGTTGGTTTTGGAGCCAGATTTGGAATAATGGAAACCTCACTAATTGCCACTATTGCAAATTATCTCTCGTACTCCCTAATAACAACTTATGCTTTAAGATCTTTGCCAATTTTGTTAGGTGGAGTACTGAAGTAGTCCCCTCATTTTTATGTGCAATATAGCATCCACTTTCCCTAATCGGTTGCTATCTTGCACGAGGTCAAACCTGATACGGTGATGCCCAGTAGACGTGTAGCCTTTCAGATAGACCGTTGTCCAGGGATGAAATGCTTGGATATATGCATGTAGCATCATCCTAGGGCCCAAAATTCACTAAAGCCCAGCCCTTACACTGCCATGCCGGACGGACCCACGCATGCCTAGCAACTCGGGCTTTCATCTCGCTTCACTCAAAAGGATTGCCTCGAAGTTACTACGTTTAAACCCTCAAGCATTATAATCTAGTACAATTCACATTAGCTTTCCAATGTGGGGCTAGCCCACTACCATCACTACACACATGGAGCAGTTGGGCTGCTACTAATGGTCTAGGGTGTTACAGGACATCAGGGCTTGAGTACATCAAGCAAAATGAAACGTAAAGAGAGAATTTCTGGTATAAATGGAGCTTGACATCTTTTGTCTTAGTTTGCATGGTCCGCCTGTTACATTACTGCAGGCCCTCTCCTTGTTCAATGATCAAAACTGCAACACATTTTCATTTGATGAAATAACTATAGAACCAAGGTCTTATCTGTATACTGGCTGTGTTCTTAGTTCTTACTCCTTTTCTTTCAGTTGGCTAGACAATTTTTCAGTTGTTTATTCTTGATTTGCTTCCTTCAATATGGAGTTTTAAGTTCGATTAACCTGCAAACGATGATATGATCCGATCTTCAACATTGGTCAGATTATTCATTTGCATATACTCACTAGTCACTAAACTCCATTCCTTCAACATTGGTCAGATTATTCATTTGCATATACTCACATCAATTACATGGATATTAAGCTAATTGATGCAATAAATCGCTAGGTAATAGGAATGTAGAACTTGATTTTATTTTAGTATCACATCGTATATTTTAATAATCAAAGTGAAGGGAAGAAAGAAAAAGAGGCCATGGGTGATATTGTATATAAACCAAGCAAAAAGGAGAAGCTTTTGTTGCATGTGCTTCAGCTGAGGTGTCAACTTTCTATTTTGCAGCGGCACGATTGAAAGAAAGTTTCTCCGGCCAGTGACCATATCAGTTAGGATCATGCCTAGCGAATTAAATAATACTTGTCTACATTAATTTATTCCATGGAAATTATGTTGGTAATACGAAACCTTTACAATTCCCAAAAAGAAACCAGAGAAAGTAAAGGAGTTAGTGGAACATCAAAAGAAAAAGATGCACATGGTAGAGGAGCAAGTATCGCAGGCCCAAATAAACAAGTACATTCAGTCCTAATGGCTATAGTTTGTTCCACTATGTATGGATGGATTTGGGTTGAACCTCATGTCTGATATCATTAGAATTACTACTGTAATACTGTTAAAAAAAAGTAAGCATGGTATTCAATATTTCATAATATTTCAGTGTTTTAACTAAATTTGTTTAACTGGCAGAGTGAGCGGCTGAGGCAGTCTATACTGGAGAAAGTTCAGGCCAAGCAATTTGAAGCGTTGGCCTCTGTTGAGGACAAGATAGTCCGAAAAATACGGGATAAAGAGGCAGAAGTGGAGAACATTAACAAAAGGAACTCTGAACTTGAGGACCAGATCAAACAGTTGGCAGTGGAAGTTGGTGCCTGGCAGCAAAGGGCCAAGTACAATGAGAGCATGATCAACGCACTCAAGTACAACTTGGAACAGGTATGTGCCCATCAAAGCAAGGATTTCAAAGAAGGTTGTGGTGATAGCGAGGTAGATGACACAGCATCCTGTTGCAATGGTGTGGCCGTCAATTTGCAACTGATGTCAAATGAGAACAGGCACCCCAAGGATTTGACGCCTTGTAGGGTCTGTAAATCAAGCGAGGCATGCATGCTCTTGTTGCCTTGTCGGCATCTTTGCCTATGCAAAGACTGCGAGAGCAAGCTGAGCTTGTGCCCCCTGTGCCAGTCCTCGAAGATACTTGGCATGGAGATATATATGTAGAATAGAATTTGTGTACCGCTTGAGTATCTTTCGAGATACTGCTGTGTTTTATACATCAATCTATTGTCAAACTGTAGCACCTATGGATCACTATGAGATGTCACTGGATCGAAAAGACTACCATTTATGGTAGATTTACTGCAGCAAATTTCTAATTAGAAGTGCATGCTTTGGACTTCGGATTAGATGACTTCTTTAGTAATCGTTTATTGTGTAACAAAATGTTTCCAAGGGTATAATTTTGTGAAAAATACGTGAGGTCGCGTGCTTAATTTTGACCGAGCAGAGTTTAAGGGGACCGTATTGTCTAGCTGGTTGTGCCTGTAATTCTCCTTTATCGCCTCATCGCTTATTACAAGTCTAACAAAAACTAAATAATGCAAACAATGATATCTTATGTGGTGTAACTTTTTTTAGTGACGGTACATCCGAGAGTGACTGGTGCAGAGCCTATCGTTTTTTCACATGGAAATATAACTCAGAAGTGTCAGTTCTCACTCAAGAGCTGTTAACAATTTTTAAAATGTTTTGTAAAATAGTTGGTGAATGTGCTTTTATACACTAGCATTCTAAACAAAGCTGTGTGAGATGTAAAGCAGTTTCGATTATTATTATTTTCAGTTGGATATTGTTGATCTAAACTCGTTTTCTATGTAAGTTCTGGTATAGTCGCAGCTTCTTTTAAATTTGTGTTTTCTTTTAGGTCGAGTGAGCATGAAAGCGCAACACCAACACAGTATTTTGCAAAAAATCATATTTCTGCGCAGTATATTCCAGATTAATTGCCGTACACGCATAGCAATCGTCGGGATCCACACTTCACATCTAATAACATAACACAATCTTCGGGCGGATTACCGCCACTATGATTTGGTGGTTATCGAAAAGCCCCAAAATACTTGCTTACCTTTCAAGCCCAGCAAATCGATTGCTCTCCTGTGGTCTGTTGGTCCGATTATTTTCATGGCTTGGATGGGGACTGTATTCAGGAGGAATGCAGGCCAATGTTTCTAGAAGCTGCCGATACCAGGCTGCGCGACCTATAGCTTTTAAAGAAATAGAATACATAAATATTGTCTCAATTATACATCCGACCTCGTATTCGCGCTGCTGCCCACGAAAACTGCGTAGTATGGGTAGAGTATGCACAATGATACATACAACTATTGTTTATAATATTTCTCTGTATCGTATATAGATAATTTATACAATAAATCATCTTTTTACATGTTTCTATAGACCGTTTTCTATATACAAGACGCCTTGCTTTTCATTATACCGACATCGCATTTGCGCGCGGTCTAATTCTCTACACTCTTCCTCTCTCTTTCACACCATTTCGTGTTCTATATCTTAAAACTTACAGACAACTGACACTACACTATTAGACAACCGATATTACAACATTATACATGCTTTTTATATTTTGATTTTAGATAAGAAGACAGCATTATCCGTTTCCCACGGAACGCCACTAGCTCGCAAAAAATGATGTTGGAGGCCTTGTACTCCCACCTCGTTGAGTTACGTTGACGCCTCCAAAATCCAAATTAACGGTCCCAACTCCCAACAAGGCTGCCGGACCATGCCAGCGCTACCAACCAACTCGCTGCTCAACAAGATACACCTGCTGTACGAGCGCCACCAGTCCACCACCACAGCGGCACAACACAACGCGGTGCGAGACAGCGAGAGCGCGCGAGCGTGACGGCCCGGCCGCACCCGCACGCACGCGTATGTGGCTCCAAGTCGCGCGGTGTCGAGTCAGTGGCGGACGACGGAGTGAGGCGAGCGACGGGCGGGGCGCCCTATCCACGTGAACGAACACGAGCCCTCGCTGCCAGCCAGCCTGGCTGCCACACCCGGCCAGCCTCGCGACCCCTCCCAATCCATCCATCCACCATCGTAACGATCGTCTCCTCCTCTACTTAGCCCGCACCACAACCGCCGCTCCTCCCCTCCACCCTGGTCCCACCATCCCATCCCATCCCATTCCTCCCTGCCCGCTTCCCCACCTCAAATCCCCAACCCGTGCCTAGCCCGTCCGCGTGCCCAATTTCGCCGCAAATCGGCTGCTTTTTCCCGTGCCGAGCGCGCGGCTTTCCCAAATGGCGCTGTCCGCGTCGGCGGCGTCGGCCGGGCGGGGCGCGCGGGCGGAGAAGGTGCGCAGGATCTTCGAGCGCTTCGACGCCAACGGGGACGGGGGGCTGGACCGCGACGAGATGGCAGCGCTCGTCGTGTCCGTCAACTCGCGGGTCAAGTTCAGCGAGGACCAGATCTCCACCATCCTCGACGAGGTGTTCCGCACCTACGCCGAGTTCATACTCCCCGACGGCCGGGGGCTCTCCCTGCCAGGTCTGCTCCGCACCTACGACGACGGCGCCGGGGACGTCGACCGCGACTTCCTCGCGCTGTCCCTGCCCCCGGTCGACTCCGACGCCTCCTCCCCCGAGATCGCCGCGGGGGACGCGCCGGCATCGTCTTCCCCGCCCTCCGGCGCCGCCGTCGCCGCGTCGCTGCTCGACGACCACATCAAGCCGCTCGGCGCCGGCGGTACGGCGCCATCGTCCAGCTCACGCGCCGCGGCTGCCGCGCCGGCGTGGGCGACCTCGCCCAACCACGGGATTGCATACGACTCCTCGTGGGCGCTCCTCGACGACCTGGAGATACTCGTCAAGCGCCTCCGCTCCAAGCAGCTGCGGAAGACCCCCTCCATCGACAACAGTGGCGGCGGCAACAATTTTGACTCCTTCTCTGAGGCCGGGTGGTCCAGGGAGATCTCCGGCCCCGCCGATTCGGCTTCGACCGCCGCGCCGTGGGACGAGACTAGCCGCGACTACCTCACCTTCGTCAAGGAGCTTGCTGTGCTCCGCACGCGCGCGGACAACTCCCGCGCACGCGAGGAGGCCTTCGACAACCACATGGTCATCGGCCGGGCGCTCTCCGAGCACCGCCTCTTCCGAGACGCGCTTGCCAGCTTCCGCCGCGCCTGCGAGCTCCAGCCTACTTATGTCCGGCCGCACTTCCGCGCTGGGAACTGCCTGTACGCCCTGGGCCGCCACGCCGAGGCCAAGGAGGAGTACCTTCTTGCCCTTGAAGCCGCAGAGGCGGGCGGCACCCAGTCCGCGGACATTCTCCCGCAGATCCATGTCAACCTTGGTATTGCAATGGAGGCTGAGGGGATGGTTCTTGGTGCCTGTGAGCACTACCGGGAAGCCGCCATACTGTGTCCATCCCATGCCCGGGCGCTCAAGCTCCTTGGGAGCGCACTCTTTGGTGTTGGCGAGTACCGTGCAGCCGAGAAAGCACTGGAGGAGGCCATCTTCTTGGAGCAAGACTATGCTGATGCGCATTGTGACCTCGGGTCAGCCCTACATGCTTTAGGGGATGATGACCGTGCGATTCAGGAGTTCCAGAAGGCAATTGATCTCAAACCTGGGCATGTTGATGCCTTGTACAATCTTGGTGGATTGAACATGGACGCAGGCCGCTTTGCGCGCGCTGCGGAGATGTATACTCGTGTGCTGAGCATCCGACCAAACCATTGGCGTGCTCAGCTAAACAAGGCGGTCGCTTTGCTTGGGCAGGGGGAGTCTGAGGAGGCCAAGAAGGCACTCAAGGAGGCATTTAAGATGACACAAAGGGTGGAGGTGTATGATGCCATCTCACATCTGAAGACACTGCAGAAGAAGAAGCCAAAGCCTCCCAAAGGGAAAGATGATGCTCAAAGAGAGGAGGCCTTTGTTGTTGTGGAGCCATCCAAGTTCAAGAGGGTTGGCAGGAAGACCACCTTGCGGCCAGATTTGGCCAATGCCCTTGATATAAGGGCCTTTGAGAGAACGACAAAGCTTGGCCGCTGCGATGTGGAGCTTCTGAGGAAAGAGATGAATGAGACTGATGTCCCCATATCCTACTCAGGCACTGGCATCCCGGAGAAGTCAATACGGAAAGCGGCACTTGAGGTTATTCTTCGCAGGGTCCTCTCTTTCCTCAAGCCAGATACCTTTCAGGGTGCTGTCAAGGCAACCAACGAAAGAATTCTCTCCGTCCTTGATGCCTCTGGCTCTGGTCGCGTTGACCTTGGGATGTTCTTTGCTATCATTGCTCCAATCTGTTCTGGTCCTGTGGATAGGCGCAAGCGTGTCGTCTTTGATGCACTTCTTTGGCGTCCTGCAAGCGAAGGCAGTAGGGGCCAGATTAGGAGGAGCGATGCGCTAAATTACATTAAACTTCTTCGTGCCGTTTATATACCCACCCATGGGGCTAGTGACATGCTTGAAATGCATGGGGAGTCTGACCCTACCATGGTATCATATACGGAGTTCCTTGAAATGTTTAATGATCCTGATTGGGGATTTGGAATCCTAAGCACATTGGTGAAGCTTGAAGATAGTGATCACGTTCGTCATGGTCACCACACCTGCTCCATATGCCGATATCCTATCATTGGTTCACGGTTCAAGGAGACAAAACACTCCTTTAGCTTGTGTAACCGATGCTACAGCGAAGGGAAGGTTCCATCGGCTTTCAAGTTGGAGGAGTACAGGTTCAAAGAATACGGCAACGAGTTCGAGGCTTTTATCGATAAGTGCATGTGCTTCAATTTACATTCTAAGAAGCTGGAAGCTGATGATTGATCATTCGAAATTTGGTGTCTAGTGCTCGAGCATGAACCTGTGTATCCCCTGTCTAGGTGCGAAGATGTCTAGTCAGCCCGCATGCCCTCTTGTAAACTAAGGTGCTGTTTGTTCGGAGTTTTATAAATGTTTTGCGATTACTTAAAATCCGAAGCCGTTAGCTATCGTTTGTTCCAGGTGTATGGGAGTAATAACATGTGAATTTCAAACACACTCCTGTTACGGTCCCAGTGCTCTTGTTACAATCCAATGCGACCAAGGTTTTGAAATATTGCTGACCCCGATGTGTTTGTCTAAACCAAACAGTTTTGATGTATTTTTCTCCTTTCATCTCGTAATCTTATGTATTTGGAATTTCAAGTGTGGTTGCAGGGGTAAACCAAACATCACTATGCTGTTCTCTGTTTTCAACTTTTTTTCAAAACCAGTCTAAAAAAAGCTTCTTTCCTGAGCTAGTCACAATGGCTGCTATCGTTTGAATGACACAGGTGGGTTCACCCAATGACCCAAATTTGGGAAATGTTTTCTAATGGTTGGCGAATTCTGCTGCTCTTGCTATGGTTCATATATTGATAAAATTGAGGCAGGTCAGATAAAGAGGGACTGGCGCTGGTTGGATTATCTGGGCTTTGCAGGTTACTTGTTCCTTGATATCCAAATATCTGGACGACATGTTATCGCCTTGCAAGTTGATTTTGTAATCTGGGGATTGCTTCCATTCAAATATTCAATATATTCCCACCCTACACGATATTCTGGGCTATGTGGCCCGTGCTTCTTTTCCTGGTACGTTGAATTATGGGTGTGTTTTTTACTTCATTTAATGTTGCCTTCAGCTGTTCCAGTTCTTGTTTCTGCATCCTTATGCGTTATACTTCCAAACTGCCGAATGCTGATGCTAGGATGCTGAGTAACTTATTGCACATGTATCTGTCCCTCTTTCATATTCCTTTAGAACCCGATGTATCGCTATTCAATTGTTGCCTTCAGGCGTCTTCAAAAATAAATAAAAATGTTGCCCTCACGCGTCCCAGCCAGTTCTGGCTACATTCCTCAAGTGTCGGTCTTCGTTGCCAAGGCAGTTGTTTGCTAGAGATTCTTGCTCTTCATACTTTTCTTCACATCGGAGTGTGTCCCGTGTCTAACCGTCCCATGCTGTTCAAGTCTCCGTGATCAAATCCAGCATATGAGACCCACTTCAGTCTTCAGTGACTCCTTTCACTCTTTTTCTTTCCTTCCTCCCTTTTACCTGTAGTCTTTTTTCAGCCTTCTTTTCCTGCGGCCACTGGCAAAGCAACAATGGTGGCGTCATGTGGGCAGACGGGCAGTGACGATGGTACCACCGGCACGGTGTGGCAGCGCGACGGCAGCATCGGGCAGACTGGTGCTTCACTAGCGGGCAGTGGCGGCTGGCGACCTTGCAATCTGCCTCAACACGCTCGGCAAGTGCCAAAATGCAATTTATTGAAGGTGTCATTGCCCAAACATAAACTGGTACGGTGCTGGTTACCAACGATGGCTGCGTCGATGCAGGTAATAAATAGGTCATTCGAAAGCACCGTACCCTTCTCAGTATACGAAATATATTCAGACATACAATGCGATTGCAGTTTCCCCCCTGAATTATCGAAGGTGACATTGCCAAACCATGTTTCTGCATGACATCTTCTGTTTGCTCCGAAAGAAAATTCAAATAACCAACTTTCTAGCAGCATCAAGCAGTTGAAGGCTTGAAGCTTCACAAAATACGAGCCAACATCTGGTCCAAAGGTCACCTTTACACATATCCACTGCAGCTCCATCAAAAGAACAGCAGCAGCCGAACGGAACGCCCAAAAGAAAGGAACTGAAGCATATGTATATTAGACTGGTAATCAAGTATACAGATACAAACACCAAAATTGAGATAAATCATGCTGTCCAAAAAATATATATAGCTGCATGAAACTCCTGACACATCACATCATTAAGATACAAGTGAGATTTACTCCTGATCAAAGAATCAATTTATTCCCATGAATTAGAACTACACCTACTCACAGTCCAAGTATACAAAACATGGTACAGAGGGGTCTGTAAGCTTTGGGGAAAAGCTACAGAAAACGACCTCTCATGCCTTTTCTAATAACAAGGAAAGATGAACCAAAAATTATGAAGGGGCCTTCAAGTAAGTTGCTAGCTATACCCGCTATGTATAGAACCTGCTCCGTTTCTTGGTCTAGCCATGTTTGATATCATAAGGCAATATACAGAGAGAAAACTTTCTTATCCAAACCCCAAGCTTGCCAAGACCAAAACAATCAACTCTGGAAAGCAGGCACAGAAAAGTATCAGTAGAGAAATGGCGCATCACAGATGTCAAAAGAATCTCTCCATCACTCTTCATCCTCCGAATCTGCATTATGACAAAATTCAATAATTTAATGATTAGAACTAATGTAAATGCCTTTGCTATTAGAGTTTCTGGTACAATGGAAGTTCAAATATCTATCTTGTTACGATAGAAGGGGGCTCCTAATATATGTACCAGAGCCATTTGCCAGAAGGCAATTTTGATCAATATATGATATTCCTTTTATCCGATATTGTGGCTGTTCTATTCATGCAACTAGCCAAAATAGAAATGCAGGTTTTATTATTCTGATATGTGTATGCCACAGGGGCCTTCCCTACCGCTTTTCCCTAAAATAATTTGAAATGCAGGGTTCTCCTGTTTCATGTAGGAAACACCAACAAGGCAAAACCTTGTATTCTCAGGAAGGAAAAGTGTAAATGATAAATAAAACAAGTACGTGGATATCCTAATAACAACAGCCCGACTGAAAAGATTGAATGTAAATCAACCACACAAGTGATTGCACCAAAGAAAAATTATCCTACCAGATCGAACATCCTCTCCAACTTGTCCTTTATTACTCAATTGTCTCATTATCATTAAACATATGAGTTTCCACCAGTACATATGGAACACAAGTAATGTGAGAAGCATTGTGTTGAAAACATAGTACAGAGTTGTTGGGGACCTATTCAGCTTCCTCAAGGATGAGATGGACTGATAGCTGGCATTGCAAGAACAAAGAACGGTAAGTTCGAACCTTACAAGGTAAAAGAAACACAAGATATCATGTAGAGAAGTAGATACAAACCTTGAGCTTTTGATTATCCAAAATGGGAAGT
Source organism: Hsuehochloa calcarea (assembly GCA_036346395.1). Lineage (NCBI taxonomy): Eukaryota > Viridiplantae > Streptophyta > Magnoliopsida > Poales > Poaceae > Hsuehochloa > Hsuehochloa calcarea. The sequence goes on from CM070597.1 coordinate 40,639,098, forward strand.
AAATCAGACGCAACAGGAGCCAGGAGAGAGCAAAAAGGCCAAAAAACAAGCTAGCCCCAAATTCTTTTTCTGTATACTTGCACAATTTGGCGGTCTCAAGAAACACATCACTCGCATCATGCAAAGCAAGAATAATTGTCCCAATTCGGAAAAATCTGCAAGAAAACAGAACTTTAGTTGTCTTAGAGCTGCGGTGAAATGTTGATCTTGAACGGACAATACAAAAGTCAACCATGTCCTACGAAAGCTCATAATCAAAAGAAAAGAAGCGAAAGAAAAAAGGTATAACCCTATGCCTAACGAAGCATAAGCTTTTCAGAAACATCTATGTACTGTAAGATGACATAGCTATGCTGCAAGGAAGAAAAGCTAAATTAAGGACTGCTTACTGGAAATTCAGACCAATCAACAGAAAGAGTTACATTGATCTCTCATTGCCATTATAGGTTTTTCTTTTCTATTTATCTATTTTGTTTACATAATCCCATTGTTCACCAATTTATCCCAAGGAATCAAACCACTAGGTAAATTCTCTCACTGGGTAACTAGCAAAGGCATCAAACCACTAGGTAAATTCTCTCACTGGGTAAATTTATCCCAAGACGTGTATAATTGTCAAAGTGCAGTGTACACTGCACAATCCTTGAATTCTCGTGTAAGTGATGGGTAATTGATGATTTTTTGCCTCCTAGATGCACAATGACCAATTATTGACCATAGATAGGTAGCATCAGAACACAGCAGAAGGGAGCTGTTGTGCAAGTGCAAATCCAGCAAATACATTATTGAAGGGGCTCGAAAAAGATTTACCCATTCAGATATGAATATCCGATCAGAATAGATGTTATTACATGATGAGACATCATTACAGCGAAATCTTTTCTGCGGGTTTCCCAAGCAATCAGAGCACCAATGCTGTAGATATAAAATCCACACTGGCACATGTAGAAAAGCATCAATGAGCCCCTGAGAGAGAGAAGGCAGCATATGTATTAGAAAAAAGAGAGGGAAAATATCACTTCACCCCAAAGAACATGTTAAATGGTCACAGACAGATATGCCTGGGAGTGTATCACATGAGAACTCCTGTTAAAAGAGGAGAATGGGAACTATCAATCTTAGCCATTTGATCAGCGTGGGAATGAACACGGGAATTGGTGTTGCTAGCATTGCGTGATAAAACAATGACTGAACGGCTCAAGATCATATGTTTGCATTCCTCTCTTTTAATAGGTCACACCAGGTACACTCCTCACCCCTGGTATGCCTAGAAAAACTATGGTGAACACAAGTAGACTAGATGACAGGATAAGGGAACAATGAATTTTTACGGTCACAGTTGGTAATGGTGGAATTAAGCAGGATTCCACAATCAAGATGCGAAAGCTATTACAAGAACACATGTAAAAAATAGGACAGCTGGATTCAGTAAAGAACATGGTTGCTAGACAACACATTCTTTGTAGCTTGTACGCATGGCCCCAAAGGCCAAAAGTCACCTTTGGTTCAAATCATTACAAAGTTGATCACAAATCATAACTAGCACCGAACCACATTTAGGTAACTCTCTATGAAGTACTAACACTGTAACACACCATAGCCAACATAATGGTGTCGTGATCCACCTGATTTACATGCCTATAGAATTATCAACAAAAATACGAAGAGCAAGAAATACAAATTAATCTAATTATCAACAAAACTAAATAATGCTAGTGTATGAAGAGAGTAATAAATGCAGATTAATCTTTCTTTCAAGTGTATATCGAAAATGTAATAGAGTAGCAATACCCTCAAGGGTTGATCGAATATTGTGCTAATCCTCATAAAAAAGAATATGGATGCATGATATTTTCGATACAGCCAACTTTCTCATGTTAGCTTATTGACAAGGAAAGCGGGTGCTGACAGTAAGCAGTAGGTGTTTTATCACAGATACCAATTTACGAGATAACTAATCTTCCTTATGCAGTATCAAGCACTTAAATGCACTGGAATATTCTGAAAGTCATATTTCTGAGTATGTTTAGAGGATAACATATCACAATGACAGTAAAGTTCTATCTCGACAACTTCAATGAGACTGGGGAAACCAAGTAATGTATCAGGGCAAAAGCTCATGCCACACCTGTATGCCTATAAATTTCAGAAATCTATAAACGAATAGTTTGCACTCACGGGATAGATTGATTCGGCCAGCCTTCGAAGTATTGCATTGTATCCAACGACCATGATTCCTGCTTTATTATCAAAAGGACCCATGCTTGAACAGAAGCATAGTATGTCAGCTTCCAAATGGACTCTGAGAACTTGACAATCTTTGCTTGCCTGGCCTCATCGTTCATCAACTTAGAATCCTTGCTATTGAAAAGGTAAATTGCCAACGGCTGAAATGAAATATACATAAGGCCAAACGTAAGATGGGAAGGTTAAACTGACCACTATTTTGGAAAGCCAAAAATATTGTTCATACTGACATTTCGGAAACTTTTGGGCAGAAACAAATAACATATACATAAATATAAATATAAAGCAGAGATTACCTAGGGGCCTAACTATATGACTATCAAGTTCTCTACAGGGAAAAGTTATCTAATATATCGAAAGAAAAAAATAGTTCTATTAATCAGTAGCCCACAAAGTCATGTAAATAATTTTAGGCTGCACGACCACTCTCTTCGTGCCCCCCGCGCCGCACCCTACCCTGCACTTGCACCCATCGCCAACCTGGGCTTTCCACCTTCACATCACCTCGATTAGCTAAACCATGTTATCAGACTTGCAGCGGTTCTCAGAAAAGAAAAACCAATAGGCCAGCCATACTGCACGTAGATTTTACACTCTGGATCTAAAACTGATGATAACAATTAAGTGCAGAGATGTATCATGCACAAGCGTTATGTAAGCATCAAATCGTTGATCTAACAATTTGTTTACAACAGAGTACTTGAACCACCAGAAGGCATCAGAACAAACACGCGAGCTCAGGTCATTACGAGTGGTACAGGCAAAGGCCAACCACATCGATCCTAAACAGCGGTCATAAGTGAGGCAATTAAAGACCAGTTTCCATTTTGGAGACAGTGGGGCGCATTGCATCACACGCGCATGGATGATTCGTCAAATTAGCCAGATCAAATTAGTCGGTTACAGACTAGCAGCAACGTCAATGCCCGCGTCACCGCGGAGAGCATTGGGGGAGCCGGGGACGCAAGGGATCTCGCGGAACCCAACGCGAATCTGGCGGGCGGGGCGGGAAGAGGAGGAGCCGATTCGGTACCTTGTAGACGAGGCGGTCGAGGAGGAAGCGGGCGCAGAAGAAGGCGAGGGAGAAGAGGAGCGTGAGGGGGAAGAAGGACGCCGCCTCCGGGCCGCGGATCGCCATCGCCGGCCTCGACTCCGCGGCGGCACCACCACCACCGCACGGCGACGCCCCCGGCCGGCCACGCGAGAGGGCGAGGGCGAGGCGGCGGAACGCTCGCGCACACGCGGATAATGTGAAGGGTTGGATTGGGTTTGGGGGCAGGCGGTTGCGGGAGGGGAGCGAGAGGCCTAGGCGGCACGCACTGTTCCTATTCCCTTCTATTTTGTGCTCGCTCAGGAGGAGGGGACGGGCTTGGGAACGAGGAAGCGAGAAGGGAGGAGGACGATGTGCGTGTGGGATTGGATCTCATCCTCCTCTTTCTCTCTCTACTGTTGCATTTCATTTCATTTCATTTATTGTTCGATCAAGTCGACTGCTTCGATTTAATTATGTTTCAACAGGGACTCCTCTCATGTACAATAAGAGCATATCGAATGTATTGAATCGAAGTAGGTTCAAAACCATACCATATAAGGTCCCCGTCACTATCTATGAGGATGACGAGGAAGACCTCGTGGACAACTAGATTGGGGGGTAGGGTGAATAGGAGTACGCTCACTTTTTCACAAATAATGGATTCAATAAAACTTTACTCCAATAGCTATAGAAGCTAATCGCTACGAAGATCAGTATATCAGTACAGCGGAAGACTAATATTGAATCTAATTTAAACCCCCAGGCAATAAGAGGGAAAACAATAAAGATTAAAGAGAATCAATCTACTGACCGGTCGGACCGCTGTCTAACTGGCGATCGGACCGATTTCCTGCCGGTCTGACCGGTGGAACACGGCGGTCTGACCGTCGGGCTCCAGAACAGAAAAACAGCCCGATGACGAAATTGCAAATAGATGAAACTTTTGATCTACTAATCCAAACTTGATGAGACTTGGAGCACACCTTCTCTAAGATATCAGGAACCTATTCCAATCAAATATTATGATAATTTTTGAAAGAATAACGATCCTTTTCGATTTTATTGAAGAGAAGTGCAAAACCGGGTCAAAACGAATACTAGGTCAAAACTCTTGCTCGTAGGTGATTGATGATCAAGATGATCCTAGATAGATTCCCACACGTCACAGCAAGCTAGATCACGTGAAGAAACCAAGCAAAAACTCACGGATCAAAGAAAGACTCAAAATCATCAAATAGAGAGAAAGAACGCAATGAGATAAAACATTGATCAAACTTTCCTTTGATTGATTGATATGATATGGGCTTACAGCCTCTCCATCAATGGAGGACAATGCTCAATCCAAGAGCACGAAAATCACATCAAACTATCAAGAACCCTAGCCTCCACAAAAGCTCTCCCTAAGAAAATTAGGGTTTGCAAGAATTGCAAAAGAGACGAACAAGAGGTGCAGTCACCTCCCTATCCTATTTATAATGGAGGCTTAGACCTTCTAGAAGTTTGACTCTATTGGTCTCCCGTTAAGGTCCAAAACAAACGGGATTAGCTAATAGGTCACCCTTGTCCATCTTGCACCACGCTTGAGTACATTGACCTCATCCGGCATCGTCGATCGTTCTGGACCTCAGCTCTCCAAGCCTAGTCCCGATCATCCTCGCCGTTGACCGTCGTTGACCACCAAGCAATCTGCACAACAATAGACAAGTAAACCGAATTTGGGAACAAGTTCTTCACAACTTGACCCATGTTAGTCAAAACATGCATCATGCAACATATATGCCCTGAAACTCATGACTTTGACCTAACAAACGAAAATCGCCGCCACGACGGCGCATTTAACCAAGTGACAACCGGTCGACCGCCCCGGCCTCGATCGCTTCACCCCGCCGGCCGACCGCCAATGACTTAGCCGATTTTCAACATCTGAAAACCGAAACCTACTCGAAATTTCATATCAATAGAACTTTTGACTGGAGACTCCAAAAATTATAGGACCAAGTGCAACAGAATCCCCTCTCTTGCCTACACCCTCTATTTTTGGCCCAGCTCAATCCACCACTTTCTAACATTGCCGGTCCGATCACGCTAGGCTTCGCCGGTCGATCGACCGTCGGGACCGGTTATGGCTCGACAAAGACAACAACTATGCCGAAAACACGCAAAACGATAAACCGTTAACGCCATTGCCTATTGTCACATCATCCTAAGATCTGGAGCATATCCCCATGATATCCGCAATCTCCCCCTTGATGAACACACTGATAATAATCCGGAAAGTGTAATTTGGAGGTTTGAAAAATAAAATACTTTCATTTTCGCACAAAGGCACAACTTGGTCCATAAGCAAGAAAAGGCAATGAAAGTGACCAAGCTGGCATCCGAATAGCATAGGCATGTGAGATAAGACAAAAGAAAGTATAAAAACTTTGATTTCCAGAAAAGAGTAAAAAATCTCACTTAAGGTCCATATGAAAGAACAATTGTTCAATTGACCTATGATCATTGTGAGGATTAATAAATGCAATTCAAGTTCAGAGGAATCAATAAGACATACAGAATGCAATTCAAAAAAAAACTCCCCCTCACTACGATCCTCGGATTTCAGAAAATTCTAAATTTTCCAATTGCTCCCCCTTTTTATCATTTTGATATATCTTCTCCATCTTTGTACAATAATGATATATATTCTCCCCCAACATTGAAATATCTTCTCCCCCTTTGATAATGGAGTCATCAAGGAATCACACCTTCCTCTCATGCAGAGATAACAAATGCAGAATGAAGAAAGAAGCATAAGAAGGAGTATGCATGAAGTGCAATGCAGTAGCTTCATTTTTGTAAAAAAATTTGATTACAAGAAGCTTTGGAGATTACCCGAAAGAGCATGCTAGCATCTCTAATATTGCACAAACAGCATATCAAGCCTAATAATGCTAGCAAGATCATGATAAGACATATATATCAAAGCTAAGCACGAAGGCTCAAAAGTAAAGCAATAGATTTGATCAATTTAAGCAAAGCTTCAAATTCAGCAAGTTCATCAACAGGGATCCTAAAGTGAAACTGGCCATGTCAAAAAATCTAACAAAAACCACATTAAGAGTCAATCAGGTCCCGTATTGAATCATTTTGCTCAAATTTCTCAAAAGCCCATTTGTCAACAATTTTCTCATTTGCACCGAATATTGAAGTTGACTAATGATCTAACTTAGTGAAAAAATCCTGGACTAGGAGCCATCCACAAACTCATTCTAAGCTTCGACCAGAAGTTGATTAAAGGTATATCTTAGTGAAGAAGATCCTAGACTAGGAGCCATAGTAAGATCAGAAAAGATCAAAAAAGAATAAGGATAAATTACCCCTAACTCGCTTCTCAAGGTGGCAAACCTAGTTGGGTCTAAAGGCTTGGTGAGAATATCAGCCAGTTGAGCCTCGGACTCTACAAAGTATAGTACAATATCACCTTTTTCGACATAGTCTCTAAGGAAGTGATAGAGAATATCTATGTGCTTGGTCCTAGAGTATTGCACAGGGTTCTTAGCAATATTAATGGCAGAAGTGTTATCACAGAAAAGAGGAACACTAGCAAAATTTAACCCATAATCCTTAAGAGTGGTTACCATCCACAAAATCTGACTACAGCAACTAGCAGCAGCTATATATTCAGCTTCAGCAGTGGATTGTGCAACAGAAGACTACTTCCTAGAAGACCAAGATACAAGAGAAGTGTCTAGGAAGTGACAAGTGCCTAAGGTACTCTTCCTATCTAACCGACAATCAGCAAAATCAGAATCAGAAAACCCCCCGAATGGACAAAGATGAAGAACATGAATACCAAATGCCATACAGAAGGGTAGAGTGTAAATACCTGAATATGCGCTTAACGGCATGGCGATGGGAAGTCCTCGGAGACGCCTGAAACCTCGCACAGAGGCAGACCATGAAATGAATGTCCGGTCTCGAGGCCGTCAGGTATAGAAGGGAACCGATCATGCTGCGGTACTCGCGTTGATCCACGGCTTCTCCTTCCTCATCTGGATCTAAAACAGTCGAAGTTGCCATGGGAGTGGAGATTGGCTTGCAGTCACCCATGTCGAAACGTTTGAGCAAGTTCTTAGTGTACTTCGTCTGATGGATGAAGATCCCTTTCTTGCATGCTTAATTTGAAGCCCCAAAAAGTAATTGAGCTCTCCCATCATACTCATCTCAAATTCCCTGGACATAGTCTCAGAAAAGCTGAAAACAAGAGCATTAGAAGAACCACCAAAGATAATATCATCAACGTAAATTTGAGCAAGCAGGAAGTTATTACCACGCCTAAGAATGAACAAAGTCTTGTCTACCTTACCCATCTCAAAGTAATTCTTAAGCAGGAAGATCTTAAGTCTATCATACCAAGCTCTACGGGCTTGCTTAAGACCATACAAGGCTTTGGATAGCTTGAACATATAATTTGGGTACTTGGGATTATCAAAGCCTGGTGGTTGCCTAACATAAACTTCCTCCTCTATGAAACCATTTAAAAAGACACTTTTAACATCCATCTGCTATAATCTAAAGCCCTTAGATGCAGCAAATGCAAGCAGAATGCAAATGGCTTCTAGTCTAACAACAGGAGCAAAGGTCTCATCAAAATTCAACCCCTCAACTTGGCTAAAACTCTGAGCTACCAACCTAGCCTTGTTTCTAATTACAGAACCATCCTCATTTTGTTTGTTTTTGAAAACCCAGCGGGTTCCTATAACATTATGGCCACTAGGAGGTTTCTACTAGATTCCAAACTTTGTTCCTCTCAAAATTCTCTAACTCCTCATGCATGGCATTAACCCAGTGAGAATCCGATAAGGTATGTGAAATATCGCGGGGTTCAAAAGAAGCAACAAAAGCAGAATGAGAGTAGAGGTTTAGATCGTGATACCTGGAGCGAGTGACTCGCTCATGAAGATTACCAATTATCTGATCCGGATGGTGCTGCTTTTGAATGTGAAGTGGTGCACCCGGAGAGGAAAGCATCTCTTCAACCTCCGCAGGTACTGCTGATGATGAAGATGCAGCAGGAGCCTCATCTGAAGGTGAAGTAGTCACAACAGGTTCTTGTGCTGGAATAGGAGTGTCAACAGCAACAGGTGGAAGAACATCAAATCATTCATCATCTTCCTCTATGAATATGCTCTCTGTCACCTGTGTATCACCTGAAATATCTGATCTAGCTCCAGGGCTAGTCTCATCAAAAGTGACATTGCATGTCTCCTGAACAAGGTTAGTTTCGGCATTAAAAACCCAAAAACCCCTCGAGTGTACAGGATAACCTAGAAATAAACCATCAAAAGTTCTTGACTCGAATTTATCTAGATTTCCTGTCTTCAGAATAAAACATTTAGATCCAAATACTCGAAAGTACGAGATAGAGGGTTTTCTACAAAATCGAAGCTCATAACCAGTCTTGCCCAAAGAAGGTCTCACAAAGACACGATTAGCAATATGGCAAGCAGTAGCAACAGCTTCGGTCCAAAACCTTCTCGGTGTGCTATAGTCATCTAGCATCGTCCTAGCCATCTCGACCAGGGTTCTGTTCTTCCTTTTCATAACTCCATTTTGTTGAGGGACGTGTGGAGAAGAGAACTGATGCTCAATTCCACGCTCAGCACAAAAAGAAGCAAATGAGGCATTCTGGAACTCCATACCATTGTCACTGCGGATCGCTCTCAAGGCACCCTGAAGTTCAGAAGCTAAACGCAGAACAAGATCATGATAATAATCAAAAGCTTCATTATTCGAAGCAAGAAAGAACATCCAAGTGTATCTAGAAAAATCATCAACTATGACAAGAATGTACCATTTTCCACCAACTGACCGAACCCCAGCAGGACTAACAGTATCCATATGAAGCAACTATCCCATCCGTCACCATGACCATAGTCATCAAGTGTGAGGCGGCAACTTGCTTGCCATGCCTACAGGGCGCACAAACAGCATCTTTGATGGCTTTGAGTTTGGGAAAACCTCTCATAAGCTCAAGGTTGTTAACTCGCGTTAGATGATCAAAACCAATGTGCCCCAAACGACGGTGCCAAAGCCAGAACTCAGAATAAGATAATGAAATCAAGCATTGTAGAGAACCATGTTGGATCGTAAAGGCGACTAGAGGGGGGGGGGTGAATAGGAGCACGCTCACTTTTTCACAAATTATGAACTCAATACAATTTCACTCCAGTAGCTATTAGAAAGCTATGAAGATCAATATACCAAGACAAATGGAAGACTAGTATTGAATCCAATTAAATCCCTAAGCAAAATAACAAAATCAACTAAGATTGCAAACTCACAAAGACAGGCGGTCGATCACTGACCCAACCGGTCGGACCGATTGCAGGGCGGTCTGACCGGCGTTGTGCTGGCGGTCGGACCGCTCCAAAATCGGTCTGACCGGTGATGACAGACGGTCTGACCGACCGACTCCAGAACCGATCTGCAAAAGTAAAATCAGCCCGATGACGAAGTTGCAATTAGGTGAAACTTTTGATTCTCAACTCCAATCTTTATGAAACTTTGCACACACCTTCTATATGCTATTGAGGACCTATTCCAATCGAATATTATGATAATTCTTGGAACGATCTTGAGCAATTGCCAATTGATTAATGAAGGTCTAAAACCGCAAGAACGAAAACTTGATCCTAAAGCTTGTTCGTGAGAGATTGATGATCAAGATGATGCTAGATAGATTCACACATATCACAGCAAGCTAATTCACGTGAAAGAATCAATCACAAACTCATGGATCAAAGAAAGCCCTAAAACACGAAATTGAAAGCAAGAACGAAAAGAGACTTATCTCAAGCAAACCTTGCATAGATTGATTTCGTGATTGATGCTGGATTACATCCACACCATCATGGATCAGTGGACAATCAAAGATCACGAAATTCACCACAAACCATCAAGAGCCCTAGCCTCCACCTCAACTCCCCTAAAGACAATTAGGGTTTTGAAACATAAAAGGCGAGAGAGAAGGGTGCAGCCACCACCTCCTCCTATTTATAGTGGAGGCCTAGAAATCCTAGGGTTTGACTCAATTGGGCTCCCGTTAAGGCCCACTAACAAACGGGTCACACACGCACGCTTCGCAAAGCGCCGTCTTTAACCTTTTGACCTAAACCGCTTCACCATGCACCATGGATTCGCCAATAGGTCACCCTTGTCCATCTTGTGTCACGCTTGAGTCGTTGACCTCACCCGCATCGCCAATCGCTCGACCTCAACTCTCCAAGTCTAGTCCCGATCTTCCTCCCCGTTGACCGTCGTTGACCACCAAGCAACCTGCACAACCATAGACAAGCAAACACGAATTCGGGAACAAGTTCTTCACAACTTGACCCATGTTAGTCAAAACATGCATCATGCAAACCATATGCCACGATACCAATGACTTTGACCTAACAAATCAACATCGCCACGGTTGGCCAACGCTCAAGTTATTATCGGCTCGACCGCTCCAGTGAGCGGTCGGACCGCTTTTGGCGGTCGGACCGCTCCTCAGAGCTTGGCCGGACCGCCTGGGACTTAGCCAATTTCAACCCCGAAAATCCAAAACCTTTGGAAACATTAAACCAATATAACTTTTACCGAGACTCCAAAATCATGAGACCAAGTGCAATGGGATCCTCACTTGCCTACAACACCTATTTTGGCCCAACTTGTTTTGACCACTTTGATCATCACGGTCCGATCGCCCCACATGGCTTGGCCCGACCGATTTGGGACCGGCCGGACCGCCCGCCCAAGAAGCTCAGAACTTTGTCGAAAACACGTGAAACGACAAACCGTAAACGCCATTGCCAATTGTCACATCATCCTAAGATCTGGAACATATCCCCATGAAATCCACAAACCAGCAAGAGATTCAGAAAAGCCAGCTCCAAAGATCCTAGCAACTCTAGTAATTCCAAAAATAAGCTCACTAGTTGAATCAAGCACCCAACAAGTATTTTTCTTTAATATAGTCTCATATCCATCATCAAGAAGTTGAGGGACAGAAAGCAAATTAAACCTTAGCTTGCCACAAGGGCGACGTCCTTGAGGATGAAACTGTCGTTCACCCTGATCGATCATGTTCCTTCAATCCGCCCTTGTTTATCATCTCCAAAGGTGATGAAATCATCACCTGTCGACCGCGTGAAAGATGTGAACCATCTTGAGTCTCCGGTCATGTGGCGTGAACAGCCGGAGTCGACGAACCACGTGTCCTTCCTCTTTCAGCGGTAATCCTGAAAATCAAGGAACAGAAGAACGATGTGTCTCAATACTGGGGTTATTTAAACAATACTTAGGAACCCAGTACTGAGACACGTCTGCGAGTAGTATGCAAAGCAGAAGTGCTATCCTTGATTTTATTTGAGGTTCTGTTATGAGCAATGGTTAAAGTAACATGACAATTATCCTGTCTAGGAACATGATGATGAGTATGTGATACAAATCCTAAACCATATTTCTTCTTTTCTATGTTACCATGTCTCATAAAAGTTCTAGGTTGATTAGTTGAAATTCTAGCAAATTTTTTTTTTATCGTTTTTCAACCTACGCCAACAGAACTCAATCAAATGCCCATCCTTTTTGCAATAGATGCAATGATACTTAATACCACTGGGAGAAGCACCCTTAGACTTAACAGATGGTTGGGCAACACCTGCAGATTTAAAGACAGTTTTTGCAGGTGGAGTTTTGAATTCAATTAACCCATTTTTCAAGACTTGAGTAACTTTTGAGTTAGAATTATTTTGAACATGATTGTATCATAATCCTTGCTTCTTATAAGGAGTTTTAGACTTATCCAGAATCATGTTTAATTGGTTCTTACCTTTAGAGAATTTTTCTAAGATATTATTAAGATAAGCATTTTCTTCTTCAAGATTAACACATAATTCACATATTTTACCTTTAATGACTCTAGCGTATTTCTCCTTATATAAAGCAACTTCAAGTTTAAGAACTGGACATGAAGCACATGTAGAAAACTCAATATTGTCCTTAAGCTTGGCATATTTACCTCTAGCTGCTTCTAAGATATCTTTAACTTCATGTTCGCGTTCTAGGCAAAAAGTGCAAAGGCTAGAATCAACCACACCAGACACAACTAACTTGCTAGACTCTAATCATTTTTCACATGGAGCAGATTAACCTCAACAAGTTCAGTCCTAGCATTTTCAAGCTGTTGCAAAGGAATATCATGAGCTGATTGTAGTTTAGCAAATTCTGAGTGCATAGCATGGCAAGATGAACATTCATCAGATTCAAGAGTCTTAGCATTTTTAAGTTCTAAAATCAAATTATCTACATGTGACTCTAAATCCTTATTCTTGGCCATGACAAACTCTAAAGCTTTATCCTGACTCATGAGTTGCTCAAACATAGTTTCACATCTATCAGAAAGAACATCACAGGAAGGAGATACCTCATCGTTGTCGTTGTCAACAGAGTCGTCCATGAAGCACAAGCCGGTGAAATCCTTGGCCTTCCCATTCTTCTTGTTTTGAGAGATCTCCTCCTCCTTGTCCTCCTCACTTCCGGAGTCAACATCGCTCGAGGATTGATCCTCAAAAGCGGCAAGCACCCGATGAGCGGCCTTTGTCAGCTTGGCAGTATCAAAACTTGATTTGTTCCATTGAGACTTCTTCCAAGCTGGCTTTCCCTCCTTGTGGTTGCTCTTACCTTTCAGCTTGGGGCAATTTGCCCGGATATGATTAAGCTCACCACACTCATAGCAAGTCACGGGACCTCCTCGATTTTTGTTTCTCATATTATTGTAGGCCCGTGTGACCTTTTTGACTATGAGGGTCAACTTAGCCTCAGGAACACTCTCAAACTCTTCTTCATGAATTGTAGATAAACCAGCAAGCGAAAATTCAGAAGAAGACTCAAAAGACCCATCAGAAACTCTCTTGAGCGGGTCTGCTACCAAAGCCATGTTTTCCTTCTTGGGATGATCAATCCTCTTGATCTCATGAGTCTTGAGCTTGCTATAGAGCAGCTCCAAAGTCAGATCAGAATGACTATAGAGCAGCTCCAAAGTCAGACCAGAAAGATTGACATTCTCCTCAATGGCTGTGGCCTTTTGTAGCATCCCGCTTTTTTTTTGGAGTTTTTGAATTTTCAAAATTTTAAAAGAGAACCATTTGCTTTTAATTGCCAAAAGCTTAATTGGGAATTTCAAAGTCAAAAGCAGTTTAATATGAATTAATTAAACTTGAATTAAATTGAAGTTGGTTTAATTGAGTTTTTTGGTATTTAAAATCAAAATTATTATTTTAAGTGTTTTCTTGGATTTATTGGATTTTAAAAATTGTTTTTCCTTTTACCCAAAATTAAAAATTAATTTATTTGCAAAATTTAAAGAAAAATTAAAGTTGAAACCATTTTTATTAAGTCTAAGATAATTCAAGGAATTTATGTGAATTTTTCTAGAATTTTTGGACTCTATTTGCTATTTTCTAATTTGCCTTTTTATTTGTTTGAATTTTTGAAATTCAAAAACCCTTGAAAATTCATTTCACTGTTGATGGGCCAAAACCTCCATCGGCCCATCCCTATTCTTCTGCGCAGCTCGCTCTCCTCGCCTTCCCGTTCCGCGCGTTCGCGCCCCTATCCTTCTACGCCTCGATCACCATCCCCTGCTCTCTGCGTGTCCGCGTCCCATCTTCACAAGCTTCGCTGCTCGATCGCCATCCTTCGGTTGTCGATCGTCCGCGCCGCCCTTTCCCCTCCACCGTCTGATCGGAATCGGATGGTGCATCTTCCCCGCGCCCTGCTCTTCTTCTCCCTCCCCCCGGCCGCTCCTTCTTCCCTCTCTCCCGCCTCCGCCCGTGAGCGCGTTGCCGAGATTCCCGCCGCCACCTCGGTCCTGCTGCTTGACCGCACTTCCTGGCCGGCGCCTCGGCCTCGCTCCACTTTCTCCTTCCCCAGCGCACAGACGAGCTCCCCGTCGCAGAGCTCCCCTCTCTCTCCCGCCCGTGAGCTTCCCCGGTGCACCTCGCCCGTGACCCTCCTCCGCCGCTATAAAGCCACGCACTGGCTGCTCCTCCTCCTCCTCTCCGCTCCCGGACGCCTCTCCCTCGCCTCCGCTCGTAGTGTTTGCTTCCCGGCATTCGAAGCTCATCGCCACGCCGCCATTTGCGCTGCCTCCGTTCTTCTCTGGCGCGGCGACCACACCACCGCTTTCCCGAGCCGCCCGACCGTCGCCTCTTCCTTCACGGCCCTCCAGTGTCATCGTCTCGTCGACCCATGCCGCCGCTTTCTCCCCGCCGCCACGCTTACTCTGTTCCCTCCCGGAAGGTTGCGCGCTCGATTCTCGGCATTCCCCTAGCTAGCTTCCGCCCGCGCCCGGCCAAGGCGTGCATCGGCCCCGTGCCACCGCCGCTCGGCCGACGTGGCGCCCATGTGGCGCCAGCGTCACAACCGGTCGGCCTCTTGACTCTTCTACGCGTGGCGTACCACGCGTCGCCCATGTTCCACTGACTATTTTTCCCGGATTTTTCAGCAAAAAAATAAATCCAAAACATCCAAAAATTCCATTTTCTATCATTTTATGTGATTTGAAACTTCAATCGGCCATAACTCTCTCATCTGAATTCCAATTTGGGTGATCCAAATTTCTATATTCATCTAAAATCGAGCTCTTTCATTTGGTTCTGGTTTTGTAATTTTTGGAGTTCATTTGGTACTGTTTTATTTATTATTGCTCATCTCGCACGTGTAGATTCCGGCATTTCGGAATATTTCATCTACCCGACGACTGAAGACCCGCTACTCGTCAACGAAGGCAAGTTGTAGGCATTTGACCATGTTGAACCCATTTTACAAATGTATATTGTTTTAAATTATCATGCATGGCTAGTTTTATTAAAAATAGTTTTGGGAGTAGATAATTACCAAATTGCCATTATGCCTCCTTGATAAATTGAAAATGAAATGTCCCCTTGAATGACATAAATCCATGGACACCTTAGGATGATTAATTACTAGTTGGACATTTGTATTACCAACATGGGCGCGTATTATTGCTTAGACATGCTTTAGTTACCTGTTGGGCTTTACGATCACATGCTCGAAGAATGAATGAATTTGACTAATGGAACTATGGAATTGTGGTGTGAGGCCACTTTAATTAAAATGTGTTGAGCCATGGCAGGGATTGCCATTTGGTTGGGATGAACCCAAAAATGATTTATGCTCGGGCTTGTGGGCGGTGGTGAAGGTGGGTGTGTGAGGCACATTGAGATGCGGAAAGTCTCGTCTGAGCAGCCAACTAAGGACTTAACCTTGTACGCCATTGATCCGGGTCACATCGTGCAACCACAAGTCCGGTATGGGACGGACCTGACCAACTAATTAGGGAAATTTTGAGTCGGTTCTGTTTTGGATGGGAAATGCGCAAGAGGGGGCCGTGAGGGCGAAACCTTAGCGAGCAGAACCGAGGCAAAATGGACCTTTGTAAAGGCCTTGTGATAATAACTTAGTCGCACACCTCGGAAGTGTGTGAGCGGACAGTACGAGTGATTTATCTCTTGTGGGTAAAGCTGTACAACCTTTGCAGAGTGTCAAAAATCTATTCGAATAGCCGTGTCCCCGGTTATGGACATGCCCGAATTATTTCACGCAAGGGGCAGCATTTTCAAAACTGTGGTATTGGTTCGGTGGAAAGGTTTGGTTGGAATGGTTGGGAAGTTAACGGGAGGTTCATTGTTGTTTCTAAGAACTTGGTTATTTATGTATTATTCTTTTAAACTCCTGCTTTGTAATCTAATTATTGTATTTACTGTTAAACTTGCTTTCTGCAAATTAACCATAAAGCCATCCTTACTTAAGCCTTGCATGAATACTATGTGCATACATTTCTCTACGACTTGCTGAGTACTTTTAGTACTCACGGCTTGATGCCCTTTGTTGATCAGTCCCAGTAGAAGAAATAGGGAACGTTTTATGAGGAAGGCTACTTTGAAAACTTCGCGAACTAGATCGCGTCCTCCACTCGATTGCCTGTGGGCACGTCGATTGGGCTCCACGTTACGTTGGATTTCCGCTGCAAGAAACTCTGTTGTTGCTAAGCCTTGCGTGGCGATTTTTGTAAGAACTTGACCATAAGGTCTTTTGCCGTTAACTAATATTACTTTGTCTGCTTCATTAGCTTCGTTGTTGTATATATATGATAACATTTTTGTTGCAACTGTGCGAGCTAACTACTGATCATGGGACTAACTTGGTATGCACAGAGGGTCTCGGGGTTGTATGACCTCGGGGCGCCGACACCTTTATCTCCCACTCCTTGGTGTTGATTGCAGCCAAGAGGTGGGTGGCATTTTCAGACTGAGAATATTCAATATTAACATCTTTCATCTTATTAATCAATTTATTAAAGCGACTGAAAATGTCATCTATGCTCTCTCCATGATGCATCTCGAATTTGTTATACTCACGCTTATAGACTGTTTGGTGCACTTTCTTGACTTGGGACGAACCCTCATGATAGGTTTCGAGAGTGTTCCAAATCTCATGCGCAGTCTCAAGATTGCAAATCCGATCATACTCCTGTCTCCCAAGCCCACTATACAAGAGGTTTTTAGCCTTATTGTTGTTAGCCAAAAGGGCTTCTGAAGCCGGCGTAGCAACTTCAGGCACAACGAGCGGGATTCGAACAACCTCCCATATGGCGTGTCCTTCGCTCTCAAGGAAGACTCGCATGCGATTCTTCCGATAGGCATAGTCGTGCCCATCGAAGATATACGGCTTTGTGGAGTATCTATCCATCGCCAAGTTCAGTGACCGGTTAAGATCAAGATTAAACTAACCGGGCTCTGACACCACTTGTTGGACCAAAAAGGCGACTAGAGGGAGGGAGAATAAGAGCACGCTCACTTTTTCACAAATAATGGATTCAATAAACTTTACTCCAGTAGCTATATAAGCTACGAAGATCAGTATATCAGTACAGCGGAAGACTAATATTGAATCTAATTTAAACCCCTAAGCAATAAGAGGAAAAACAACAAAGATTAAAGCGAATCAATCTCATCAACCGGTCGGATCATTGTCTAATCGGCGATCGGACCGATTTCTGCGGCTTGACCGGTGGGACACGGCGGATCGGCCGTCGGGCTCGTAACGTAAAAACGGCCGATGACGAAGTTGTAAATAGATGAAACTTTTGATCTACTAATCCAAACTTGATGAGACTTGGAGCACACCTTCTCTAAGATATCAGGAACCTATTCCAATCAAATATTATGATAATTTTGGGAAGAATAGTGGTCCTTTTCGATTTTATTGAAGAGAGGTGCAAAACTGGGTTAAAACGAAAACTAGGTCAAAACTCTTGCTCGTGGGTGATTGATGATCAAGATGATCCTAGATAGATTTCCACACGTCACAGCAAGCTAGATCACGTGAAGAAACCAAGCAAAAACTCACGGATCAAAGAAAGATCCAAAATCATCAAATAGAGAGAAAGAACGCAATGCGATAAAACATTGATCAAACTTTCCTTTGATTGATTGATATGATATGGGCTTACAGCCTCTCCATCAATGGAGGACAATACTCAATCCAAGAGCACGAAAATCACATCAAACTATCAAGAACCCTAGCCTCCACAAAATCTCTCCCTAAGAAAATTAGGGTTTATAAGAATTGCAAAAGAGACGAACAAGAGGTGCAGTCACCTCCCTCTCCTATTTATAATGGAGGCTTAGACCTTCTAGAAGTTTGACTCTATTGGGCTCCCGTTAAGGCCCAAAACAAACGAGACACATACGCACGCATTTTAATGCGTCGTCTTTAACACCTCTTAACCTAACTAGCTACACCTTGCTCCATCTTGCGCCTCGGATTAGCTAATAGGTCACCTTGTCCATCTTGCACCACGCTTGAGTACATTGACCTCACCCGGCATCGTCGATCGTTCTGCACCTCAGCTCTCCAAGCCTAGTCCCGATCATCCTCACCGTTGACCGTCGTTGACCACCAAACAACCTGCACAACAATAGACAAGTAAACCGAATTTGGGAACAAGTTCTTCACAACTTGACCCATGTTAGTCAAAACATGCGTCATGCAACATATATGCCCCGAAACTCATGACTTTGACCTAACAAACGAAAATCGCCGCCACGACGGGCGACGAACCTAGTGACAACCGGTCAGACCGCCAGTAATGACTTAGCCGATTTTCAACTTCTGAAAACCGAAACTTATTAGAAATTTCAAACCAATAAAACTTTTAACTGGAGACTCCAAAAATTATGGGACCAAGTGCAATAAAATCCCATCTCTTGCCTACACCCTCTATTTTTGGCCTAACTCAATCCACCACTTTCTGACATTGCCGGTCCGACCGCCGCTAGGGCCGGTCATACTGATCTTGGACCGATCGATCACGCCTCTAGCCTGTCGAGACCGGTTATATTCGACAAAGACAAAGAACTATGCCGAAAACACGCAAAACGACAAACCGTTAATGCCATTATCAATTGTCATATCATCCTAAGATCTGGAGCATATCCCCATGATATCCACACTTTCTTTCTTTCTTTGTTCTTTTTTGCTCGATCTAATATGAACTCCTTGGCTTTGATCTAATTCGTGGGGTTTGGTGCTATGTCTATAAGAACACTCAAGATCTATAGCACCGGCCAGATGGTTAGGCGTTTGGCAAGCGGACGCACTGAGCGATGTACCGGCGAGCTGTAAGGGCAGCGACAAGAGGCAAGAAGACACCAGCAGCAGTAAGAAAATTCAAGCAAGAAGAAAACCAAGACTGAAGCCAAACAGATTGGACGAGGAAGACCTCATCGACATGTAAGCCACTGCCACCACTTTTCTTTTATTTCATTCGTTGTTCTTTTTTGCTCGATCTGATCTGAAGTCCTTGGGGTATGCATGTGCACCGGCGAGCTGTAGGGGCAGCGAAAAAGAGCCTAGAAACCACTACTAGCAGAAAAAATCCAAGCAAGAAGAAAACCAAGACTTAAGCCAACAAACAAGTTAAGTCTTTCTAATCTGCATGAACATTTCTTGACAATTTTGTTGATTGGGGTATGCATGTGCATATTGTTAAAGTGTCATAAGACCTCATTTTCAATTTCAGGATTGTAAGGTGCAGAGGGGATTCATCATATTCAGTAGGATAATGAGATCGTTGCAGATTTGGACTTCAGGACAGGGACCCTGTATGTAAATTCAATCAAAATTCCACTAGGTATTTCTACTGTCGTTAACATAAACCTACTGTTAGAGGATTTCGATGTTAGCAATTAGAAAATTCACTCTGCATATATACATTAGTAGAGTATGCATCTGCACTAGTGAAACAAAAGCTAGAAACACTAGGATTTTCTCTACTATTTACCAACACTTGCATTTGCTTTATCTAATTTTACAACTGTGGGGTACCAACACTGATGAAACAAAAGCATGACACTGAACACATGGTATAATCAGTACATAAATAATATTGTGATATGTTTCCTTCAATTTTAAAAACACTGCATATATAATCAGTGCATAAATAAAAACTAAGATATGGTAATCTCAATTAAAATAATACAAGCAAATCGCTACCTACTAATAATTTCTAAGCTTGACCACCACCGAATCTTTGCCATATATGCTCTAACAAGTCTACCTTGAGACAACGACGCGTTGCTCGATCACGAATAACACTGTTGATCTCTAGGACCCTTGAAAATTCATTAATTGGCCCGTGACTAAATTATGTGATTGGTGTGGAAGTGATGCCCACCTCATCATATGTGTAGTCATAGCGTACCTCATAGGAATCTCGCTCATCCTCAACTATCATGTTGTGCAATATAATGCACACATACATGATATCAGCAAGTATTTTCCTCTTTCAAAGACGTGTTAACGCACGTAAAATGGCAAAATGAGCTTGCAAAACTCCAAAAGCACGTTCAACATCTTTTCTTGCTCCTTCCTGGAATTGTGCAAATAATTTAGCCTTGTCCCTTTGAGGAAGAGGGACTGTTTTGACAAATGTTGCCCACTTTGGATAAATGCCATTAGCTAGATAGTGCCCCATATTATACTCATTGTCATTTACTATAAAATGAAGCGCAGGAGCTCTTCCTTGTAGTACATCCATGAGTAATGTTGATTAGTTCAGCACATTAATATCGTTGTTTGAACCAGCAAGTCCAAAAAATGCATGCCATATCCATAGGTCGTATGAGGCTACGACTTTGAGCATGATGGTTGGGTTTCCTTGATCACCACGTGTAAATTGCCCCTTCCATGCGACCAAGCAATTTTTCCACCTCTAGTGCATGCAATCAACACTTCCCAACATCCCAGGGAATCCATGGGCCTCCCCTATATGAAGTAACCTTCAGATGTCTTCTTCATTTGTCCTTCTAAGATATTATTCTCCAAAATTCTCCCTCACACCTTTAATGAATTTGGTCAAGCACTTGATGGTTGTGCTTTCACCCATCCGCAAATTTTCATCAACAAAATCAGTAGGGGTACATTTCTACATAGGAGAAAAACCAAGGACGAAAGACGTTGGACTCAGATGCGCAATTGATGCCTCGATTCAGATCACCCGGCACAAGCAGTCCAAGCACAGCCTAGGAAGCACACGACAGCACTGTCAGGATCACTGAATATTTGAAATCTGGTCTAGTGGGAAAGCTAACAATTCAGTTATCCAACGGCTGAGGGGCAAAGATATCGATTCAGTATTCAACGGCGGATGACCATGAAGTTCATGTAGATCCAAGGCGGACGACCATGAAGTTCATGTAGATCCAACGACGGACGACCATGAAGTTCTTTACTATTTATTGCAATAGAGAATTACATTTACTATTTACTGTAATATCGGTAGTTTTGTCATTATTAGCTTTTGCTTTTGATAGGAAGTATAAGAACGATCTCAATGTAATCGAGAGGACTATGAGTGAAAACCCTGGTTCTTCCCTACATTTACTTTACTCTTTCGCATTAGCTACTCTAGTTTGCTGTTTATCCTAAGATTTCCCACACACGAGAGCAGAAATCGATTTTGTTGGCTCCGCTCTTTAGTGGTTCCGGACAGAGTGGTATCAGAGCTCAGGCTGACTCTCGAAAATAGTGGATTGTGAGCGATTGGGTCTACAAGATGCCGAAGCTTAGTAGATCTAGTGAGGAAGATTCCAGGCTATCCGTAGCAGGAGATCTTGAGGCGATGAAGAAAGAAATGACTCGTATGCAGCAGCAAATAGATGAGCAATGAGAAAAAGTTCAGATCCAGATGGGGCAGCTTCAAGAGAAGGTTCAAGAAAACTCATCCAAGTTAGATCTGATGATGGAGATGTTGAGGTCATTGATGGAGAAGAAAGGGGATGGGGAAGTGGCAAGTAATTTGGCTGCAGTGGAAGGTGATGACAGTCGGCTGCGTGGCCATCCACAGTCATACCACCCAATCTGGCGAAAAACCTATATGCGACCCCTAGAAGCGGGCATTCAGTCTTTCCTATGGAGAACACAACTCATTTGACACAAGGTACAATTCCTGTACCTTTTAGTATGCCATTAACACCTGGGACAAGCCCCATTTTGTTTTCGCAAACTTCGATTGGAAATGTGCATAGGCTGAATCTGTCTGGTCAATTGGGGAGTCAATTACCGAATGTAATTAATGGAACCTTTGGAGTTAATATGTATCCTATGGTTATGGCAAATGGGAGTTTTACACCTCAGTATGTCAATTCCAACCCACCTTATTTACCTGCCCAAAACTACAACCCATATTGTTCAATAAGCTATGCTCCACCACTCAGACCTGAAGTTCAGGGCTACCAACCATGGCCAAGAGCCCTAGAGGTACGCTGTCATAGTCAATATCAATGCCCATCAAGTCTGGAAAGAAGTGGAAATCAGTATAATCAGCAATTCAGTAGGGGTCCTAAATTGGATTTTCCAATGTTTGATGGAGAACAGCCCGAGGCTTGGATCAGAAAGGCTGAGAAAATATTTTGAATTGGCTAAGATCCCTGATGAGCAGAAAGTCTCCATAGCAGAAGTATACCTCACATGAAAAGCTGATCAATGGATCAGTAGTAATGAAATAGATACTGGGCATCTATCATGGTAGTTATTTTGTATTATGATCAAAAAGAGGTTTACAACAGAGACTGGGTATGAAGTTATAGAGTCATTCAGAGGATTGAGTCAAGAGGGAACAGTGGAGGCTTACATCAATAAGTTTGAGAATCTGATGACCTTAGTAAAAAAAGGAACAATCCAGCCCTTAAGGAAGGATATTTCTTGGAATATTTTGTGTCAGGATTGAAGGGGTACATCAAAACACCTCTAAAATCATTAGAGCCTAAAACATTGGTGGAGGCTTAGTCCCATGCAAGGAATTATGAAAACAGTTCATCATACAAGAGAAGTACTAACTGGAACCCTAGTAACAATTCAATGGGACAAATTCATGGTAACGCACAAAACAAATGGAAAGCCATAGGAGCTAAGCAAGAGCTCTGTGATAAAGCCGCCGCAAACAGTGGAATTAAGTGGAATGGAGGTAAATATTTTACATGCAGTGAACCTTGGGTACCCGGTCGCTGCAGAGTATGCAAATTTCAAAAGCAGATTCACTTTATTACCATTGCGGATGAGGAGGAGGCTAATGAGGAGAATTTAGAAGGAAAATTGCTACACCACCTAGCAGTCCTGAGCACCAGAATAGGAGTGCAGAACTGCATGTATCAATACATGCCATCTCGGGCACCAGCACAGGGGCCAGCACTTTCACATTGAAGGTAAAGGTACAAAAATTTTGTGCCATAGCTCTGGTTGACGGTGGGAGCACAGCTACCTTCATTACACCGATGGCTGCCCTCAAATCTCAGTGTGAAATAACCAATCATACACATATTAGAGTGGCAATGGCAGACGGCGGTATATTAAGCAGTAACTCTCAATGCGTGGGATGTCCATATAAAATACAAGGAGACACGTTTCAAGATAATTTCAGGCTGTTAGAGCTAAAGGGGTATGACATTGTGTTTGGAAGTGACTGGATTTATAACTATAGTCTAGTAAACCTCAATCTGAAAACTAGGGAATTCAGCATTTGCAAAGAAGGAAAGAAGATAGTGAAGTTTATTGATGAGACTTATCCTAGTGAAAATTGTACTATCAATGCCATACATTTGGAAAAGATGATGAGCAAACGAGTGATTGGGGCTATCATATATTCTCATGCTATCTTGAAATATGGAGTCACGGTACAATCCACACCATCAGAGATTCAACACATTTTGGATAAGTTTGCTGATTTATTCCAGGAACCGAATCAGTTACCTCCTGTGAGAGATTGTGACCACACAATTCCTTTAATACCTTAAGTTAGGCCTGTGAATACCAGACCCTATAGGCTACCTCACTACAAAAAAGATGCTATGGAGGGGTTAATCGAGCAATTATTGCAAACTCAAACCATCAGGACTAGTGTAAGTCCTTATTCATCCCCTGCCATCTTAGTTAATAAAAAAGATGGAACCTGCAGGTTATGCATTGATTATAGGCAATTGAATGCTAATATAATCAAGAACAAGTACCCTATTCCTATTATTGAAGATCTATTAGATGAGTTGAATGGAGCCAAATACTTCTCCAAGATAGATCTCAGGTCAGGATATCACCAAGTGAGGATGAAACCTTCTGACATATATAAAACTGCATTTAGCACCCACACAGGTCACTTTGAATTCCTTGTGATGCCTTTTGGGTTAACAAATGCCCCTACCACATTCCAAGTACTCATGAACAAGATTTTGCAACCTTTCCTCAGAAGATTTGCATTGGTTTTCTTCAATGATATCCTTGTTTACAGCTCTAATATGGAAGATCACAAAGAACACTTGCAGCAAGTATTGGGAGTGTTGAGGAGCAACCAGTTATTTGCTAAGTTAAGCATATGTGTATTTGGTCAACTACAAGTGGAATACTTGGGCCATATAATTAGCCAAGCTGGGGTAGCAACAGAACCTGAAAAGGTGATAGCAATCAGGGATTGGCCACAACCAAAGAATATAACCCAGTTGAGGGGATTCTTGGGGCTAGCAGGTTACTATAGAAGGTTCATCAAGGATTTTGGATTGAAATGTAAACCAATGTTCAATGCTCTCAAAAAGAATGATTTCCAGTGGGGTGATGAACAGCAGCAGTCATTTCTGAGGATCAAGGAGGCTCTTATCAGTGCTCCAGTATTAGCCTTACCTAATTTTGGCCAGCCTTTTGTTTTAGAGACTGATGCAAGTGGTTATGGAATTGGAGCAGTACTCATGTAGGAAGGTAGACCAATATCTTTTATGAGCAAGGAAATAGGGCCAAAGGCAATAGCTATGTCCACTTATGATAAGGAGACATTAGCTATACTAGAGGCTGTCAAGAAATGGAAGCATTACCTCATGGGGGCAAGCCTAATCATCAGAACTGACCAACAAAGCTTAAGATGCATTTCTAAGCAGAGATTGATTGAGGGGATTCAACATAAACTCATGATCAAGTTGATGGGATACAATTATAGGGTGGAGTATAGAAGAGGGAGAGAAAACAAAGTTGCAGATGCCTTATCCCGGATTCCTTGTTCTGAACAAAATATGGCTATTACAATGGCTATTCCAGTATGGATCACTGAAGTTACCCAAAGTTATCAGAGTGATGATAATTGCCAAGAAATTGAGAGGAAATTGAGGACTGATGCGAGCAGTGCTCCTCCATATACTCTGACGAATGGGGTATTGAGGTATAAAGGAAGAATTGTCATTGGAGCAAGCACAGACCTTCGGAAATAGATATTAAACTCTTTTCATGAATCAGCATTGGGAGGTCATTCTGGGGGGAGAGCAACCTATCAAAGGTTGAAGATGTTGTTTTATTGGCGGGAATGAAAGCTGCAGTTATTGCTTTTGTGAAAGAATGTGCAATATATCAAAAGAACAAGTCGGAGAATGTTCCATATCTAGGATTGCTCCAACCTTTACATGTACCCGACATGGCTTGGGCACACATCACCTTATATTTCATTGAGGGACTGCCCGGATCAGAAGAGAAAGATGTGATCATGGTTGTTGTTGATAAGTTCACAAAATATGTACATTTCTTATCTCTCAGGCATCCATTTGTAGTACAAAATGTGGTGGATCTGTTCTTAGACCACATTTACAAGTTACATAGTCTACCAATAGTAATCATATCCGATAGGGACATAATATTTACCAGCACTTTGTGGTAAGAACTATTAAGCATTGGGAGTCAAGCTGAGATTGAGTAGTGCATACCATCCCCAGACCGATGGTCAAACCGAGAGAGTTAACCAATGTCTTGAGAATTTTCTGATATGTATGACTTTTTCTAGTCCTAAGAAGTAGAATACTTGGTTGTCTCAAGCAGAATGGTGGTACAACATATCTTTTCACACGGCCTTGAATATAACTCCATTTGAGGCATTATATGGTATGAAACCACCACTTGTCACTGAAGCTATGCTAACATAACATACCAGTGACGAGGCAAGGGTAAGAATTCAGCCCAGGAGAGTTTCACTGGAAGCGATCAAAGCAAATTCGGAAAAAGGCCAGTTCCCGAATGAAGTACTTTGCTGATTGACATCGTACTGAAAGAAACTTTGAGGTAGGAAGAATGATATACTTGAAGATGCAACCTTACAGACACAATGCATTAGAACTGCATAGAACATTGAAATTGCATTCTAAGTTTTATGGCCCTTCTAGTGTGTTGGAGAAGATTGGTAGAGCTTCATATAAGTTGTTACTTCCTGAGGGTTACCCAATCCAATCAGTTTTTCATGTCAGCCAGTTAAAAGGATACATTGGTTCTAAGGTAATACCCAGTAAGAAGTTGCCTCTAGTAGATGAAGAAGAGCATATCTTAACTGAACCGATGGCAATGATTGAGAGAAGGGTAATCCCGAGGAATAGTGAGCCAATCATCCAATGGAGAATCCAATAGGCTAATCTACCTCTAGGGGTAAGTACTTGGGAAGATGTTGATTTCATAGCCAAGGTTTTTCCAGGATTCAATCCTTGAGGACAAGTATCTCAAGAGGGAAGCAGTGCCAGGATCATTAGATATTTGAAATCTGGTCTGGTGAGGGAAGCTAACAGTTTAGTTATCCAACGGCTGAGCGGCAAATATATTGATTCAGTATCCAACGGCAGACGACTATAAAGTTTATATAGATCCAACGGCGGACGACCATGAAGTTATTTATTGTTTATCGTAATAGAGAATTACATTCACTGTTTACTATAATATCGGTAGTTCTGTTGTTATTAGCTTTTGCTTTTGATAGGAAGTATAAAAACGATCTCAATGTAATATAATTGAGAGGACTATGAATGAAAACTCAGTTCTTCCCTATATTTATTTTAGTCTTTCGTATTAGCTACTCTAGTTTACCATTTATCCCGAGATTTAGAAATTGATTTTGTTGACTCTGCTCTTTAGTGGTTCCTGACAGGCACGAACGAAGAGCGCATCCGAGCCGTTCGCCGCGCCGCGCGCACGCGAATCCGCGCTCCCCCGCAAGGTCAGCGGCAGCGCGCCACCACCGTCCGCCGGAGCGAACACGCGATCGCTGAATGCTGATGGAATTCGCATGCCGCTGGGGTTTGGTTGGGCGGAGGGAAAATGTGGACTTGCTGGGTGGGCCAGTGCATCTGACCGCGCGGCGTGCGTAGCCACCGAAACGAACAAAAGCGACGCCCAGCGAGCGAGCGACAGTCGAGAGCAGAGAGGGGCTGACCAGGTAAAAAGCGCCGGTTTCGGCCGGCTACTCCTCCCTTCCTCGTCTCGGTCCGGCAGACCAGACCACCAGACGTCGTCGGCGAGGCAACGGTGCCAGCACAAAAACGTCGGGCGCCGGGGGGAAGATAGGAGGAGACAGGAACCGAGAGCTTGGGCTATCTGCTTCTGATTCAGCTATCATCATCCCATCTATCTGTCGATTAGGTAACTGCCTTTGAGCTCTCCTCTTCTTGCCATGATTGCTCTCCTTGGGTTTCTAATCTGGTTGGTGATTAGTATCGCATACAAATTTTTGTAAGCTGTTTCCGTATCTTCTCAAGATTCTAGGTTTTTAGTTCCCCCTGTTTCTTCCCCCTTTGTAGACTTCGATCGAGTGGAGTAAGTTTGTGTGTGGTTAATCGTGTAGGTGGCATGCCCTCTCGACAGTTCTGAGCACAAATTAGAACTGGCTTCGCATAAACGATTCAGGAGGCCACGGGATTTGTCACATGGGGAGTTCCATCAGCTGCTTGTGGGTCGGCTCCAAGTCGAGGCGAGATCAAAATGCTCAAGCCGCGTCGTCATCTCCTCGTTCAGGTACATTTCATTTGGTTCCATTACGTGAGCTAATGATAAATGGGGACTCCTGATTAAATCTTAATGCTTTCTGCACTTCAAAAGCCCCGCCTTCGAATTTGAAGAACATTTATGTTGTTTTACTTGGAAAAATATTTGCAAGCTTCCTATTCAGCCATGTTTCTCTGGGGTATAGTGGAACAACCATTCTCTGGAGTCTGCATACAGGATTTCTCAATTATCCAAGTGCCATTGGCATGATGTTCTTTTAAAGACAAAAGCCTGGGCCCAACACACCAAAACATGGCACAATATATGCTTTATGAGTAAAATCATAACCCGAAATAATACACCAAACAAAACCAGCTCTTGATGTTCTTGTGCGTTTCTTTCTTGTAAGCTTTGTCGTCTGCAACTGAGGTTTGACTGAGCCATTTCGTACATTAGGGGTCCTGTGATCCTGTCGGAGACTATATCATGACCATTGGGCAATATTATAACAAAGATAAACTTTTTTACCTCTATTTCTTGAACTAATATACAAAGGTGCTTGTTATAATTAAGCATGTGCGCGTGAGGATTTTGGACTTAACTATGATGCCCTCAAGTTAAACTATAATGACTACTATCATGTTTCAGTGCACTTCTGTGTGGACTTTTCTTTTCTTGTTTTTTCTTTTTTTTTGAACTGCCAATTATATGATAACACCTCTGAAAAAAGTGCAGGCCATGTATTATCAAGAGCCAGAAGGAATGTACAAGTCTTCACCCTAAAGGAGTTGAAGGCCGCCTCACGAAACTTTCATATGATGAATTGCGTTGGCCGTGGGGGTTTTGGGGCAGTGTATAAGGTGAGACACTGGACTTGCTTTATGCATCATTGTTTTATTCTTACTTTATGGCCTTTCTGTTATCACCGCCTGTTACTTTTACTGTAAAAAATCTCTTTTGAAAGAATTATTTTTAATCAACCTGCTAATATGGAATTAATAACAAAGGTTCTCCTTCACTTAGGGAAACCTGAAAGATGGCACTCAAATAGCAATTAAAAAGCTTTCAGCTGGATCAAAGCAAGGAAGTAGCGAATTCTTGACAGAGATCAATGTCATATCAAACGTCAGGCATCCCAACCTTGTACAGCTGATTGGTTGCTGTGTCGAAGGGACTAACAGATTATTGGTGTATGAATATGCAGAGAACAACAGTTTGGCAAATGCTTTGCTTGGTAAGTTCAATACTGGAATTTTACTTGCATAAAGTCTACCCTGTGTGTTAACTTTAACTTTGTTATCAGGACCAAAGAATAGATGTATTCCATTGAACTGGCAAGAAAGAGCTGCTATCTGTATCGGAACTGCTTCTGGCCTTGCATTTCTTCATGAGGAAGCACAACCACGCATTGTCCACCGTGATATCAAGGCTAGCAACATTTTACTTGATAAGAAACTAGTTCCTAAAATTGGAGATTTTGGACTGGCCAAGCTTTTTCCTGATACCATCACTCACATTAGCACGCGTGTTGCAGGAACAATGTAAGTACCTCTGTAAATATTCTGCTGTATTTACTTGCTTTTATAGTGGAGTTATGTGAATTTAATGTAGATTTTCGCCAGACAAATATTGCACTGTACTTATTTTAGTGTTTAAAGCATAGGCATTTTAGTCAGCTGCCTTCAGTTACTTTTTTCCCCAGTTGAGCCAAGTTATGTCACTGTCAAGTCAGTTTAGTTTGCTTAGTCTCTAATAACAAACTTGTATTTATGTTTTGGAATATAATTTCTCCTGCAGGGGTTATTTAGCACCAGAGTATGCCCTGTTGGGACAGTTAACCAAGAAAGCAGATATATATAGTTTTGGGGTGCTTCTTCTCGAAGTAATAAGTGGTCAAAGCAGCAGCAAATCGACTTGGGGGCATGATATGCATGTCCTTGTGGAATGGGTAACTCACTTTTCCCTCTCCTTTCCCCATAGAGTACCAATCTTGTAGCAATTGTCATGCTTGCAACAACTCTAGAAAGCTGTAGGATTATACAAATGCTGATATGCACACAAAAGTACCAGCTTTTCCCATGACAGACTCACACCACATGTTGGTGATGGTGTTCCTATTTCAGTTTCTACATGGAGAAGTTGTTGTTCGTCTGCAAAAAATAATAAAAATTCTAACATGTGCAAAACTGCAGACATGGAAGCTGCGAGAAGAAGGAAGGCTTTCGGAAATTGTTGATCCAGACCTGGAAGGGTACCCAAAGGAGCAGATGCTTCGTTTCATCAAGGTGGCACTCTTGTGTACCCAAGCCACGTCGCATCAGAGACCATCCATGAAGCAGGTGGTGCATATGCTATCTAACCAAACAGAAATTGATCTGCAAAACGCAGTCCCTCCAGGTGTGCTGAAAGAACCCCGTCATCATACGAGTAGTTTGGGGGGTTTGACGCTGGACACATCCTCAAGTCAAAGCACCAAAGGCAATCCAGCTGAATCCTACAGTACACAGACCAGAGACAGAGACATGAACAGCTACCAGTTGAGCACGATCGAGGTGTCGCCTAGGTGATGGCGGTGGACTGTCGGCATGCCGGCCTGCTCGCCACCTTGAGAGGGCTCACACACTGCCAGGAGGTTTTACTGTGCTGAGTGCTGACACAATTTTTCTTGAAATGAAAATTAAACAGAACATACTTGAAGCCCTGATCCGTATTCGTCCTAATTTAGGAACTACGCTGGATGTGAGGGGCATTGCTGTTGTACAGAAAGTGTAGTTCACTTTGACAAAGGTTGTTATTACATGTTGTTCTGTAAAGCCTGGTGTACGGATGCATTGCAAGAACAGTATGTCTTCGAGACTGCAAAAAAAAAAAACTGCACCATGTGAGGAGGATGTGGTGAAGAACAGGCTGAACAGCTACTGTACATATGATATAACCCACTAATGTCACGTAGTCACATAATGGTCAGAGTTTTAATGACGTAATTTAAACTTTGTTCCTCTTGGCTAAACAGCTGGTGTAAAAATATGGTTGGGTCATAAATAGTTGCTTTCTGGAAATCGTTTGTACACTTAAACTTTTTATCCACAGTGGGATGTTATCGTTTTTTTCGAGAACACACACATGAGAAGTGGGTGTCATTCCATTAAGAAAGAAACAACCAAGTTTGTACATACGGGCTGATTGATACAGCGTCTGCCGCTGGGTATCATTTGTGAGAATGTTATAATTCTTTTGTTTTTAAAATTTTCAACCGTGGAGCTAGATTTTTTTTCCCCCTTAGAAAATCCCCTGAACGCAATTAGCCTCAGCGAGAAAATGTACTTGTCAGTTGTGACTTAATATAAGGAAAACTTAACTTCTGAAATATCGGTAACAATGAGCAGTCTCAAAAAGTGAGTTGTCACACTATTCATACAACCTGTGGTGCTTAAAACCGGTAATTCTCTTTTTCCGAGCACTTGGGTATCTATCTTTATATACTAATAAAGCGATAGAAAAGTAAGTGTTGTAGGGACAGCCCGCCGGCCACAACGACCTGACAAAGGCCCCAAGAAGACCTCCGAGGGCACCAAGCAGAAGGCACGCCCTGGCTCCCCCGGAGAATAGCAAGTACACCTTCCAGGGGTGAAGGGCGCGTGAGGGCCCAGAGAATGTCTCCGAGGGCACTGAGCCGAAGGCACGACCCGGCTCCCCGGAGGGTACCAAGTGCACCTTCGGATGGGCAAAGAGCATGCGAAGAGCCCGAGAAGGACTCCGAGGGCCCCAGGCCATGGACCCACTCCGGCTCTGCTGAAGGGTTCCAGGAACACCTTCGGAGGGCCAAATAGTACAAGAAAGCTGCCGAGAGTAGCACCATCAGGAGGCACGCTACATGTCCTAAAGCGAAGGAGCCCCGAGGGTCCTCGCCACGGACCACCTCGCATGGAACGAGGGGTCTCCGAGGCCACCTTGCACGTAGCGAGGGGAGGAGACTGCCAGCGGACCAGGAGCACAGTCATGATGGACCAAGTCCAGGAGGGTCCACCATGAACCGAAGACTACACCTAGGAAGGGGAAAAGTCTCTACAACCCATATGGGTATAGGACCTTTCTAGGGGTAAGATTGTAATATCATGTACCCTAGTTGAGAGGCTATAAATAGTTATCTCCCCCCATGTAATTAGGGATGACTTTTTTCAAGACAATAGACACATTAATTCCCTCTTGACACAGGTTCCCTCTCTTGAGGATCCCTTGGTTTCCCCCCTTTTGCATCTGTGGGACACACAAGGTCTCCTTTTCTCTACTGTCTGGTCTTGTTGCTATGACAATAAGCAACCACATTCGCACTTAAGTGCTAGAAATTTTTCATGTTAATCGGTGAAAAAAAGAGAAAAATCTACACCATCAATTGTGGTGTGTCTAGATTATAATAGTCTAGATTAAATACCTAAAATTCAGAATACAAAATAAAATAAAATAAAATTAGCAATTTGATTTCCATATGGATCACTAAGTAAAATTTCTAAATAAATATAGTTTGAAATAAAAATTAAAACAATAGCAAATGGATTTGTATAGGAATTCCAACAAAAAAACTAAAATTTAGAATAAAAAATAAAATTAGTGATTTGATTTCCATAATAATACCAAAGTAAAATCCCTAAATAATTTTAATTTGGAAAAACAAAATTGGAAAAAAAAAATAGCAATTGGGTATGTATACGAATTCCAGTAAAAAAAAACTGAAATTCAAAATAAAAATAAAATAAAATTAGCAATTTGATTTTGATGCGAATACCAAAGTAAAACCCCTAAACAACTATAATTCGGAATAAAAATTAAAGAGAAATTAGCAATTAGATTTGTATACGAATTCTAATAAAAATAAAAAAATGTAATTTGATTTCCATACGAATTCCAAAGTAAAATTTGGAATACATTAAATAAAAGTAGCAATTTAATTTGTATACAACTCCAATGGAAAATAACTAAAATTTGGAATAAAACTAAATGTTATAATGGAGATAGCATAGATGGTGTTGGAGGAGACCACGAAAGAGTGTAATGGTATCGATCTGTCATGCAAGAAGACATTGACCCACGGAGAAGCAAAGATTCGAGGCGACGACAAAGTTGACTCACATTAGCCATTTGACGGGGATAATGTCATTCTACCCGCCAAAGCCATTGAAGAGAAAGGTCAATGACAAAGGAGTCATGTGCCACGATGGCAAGTGGTGAGTATCGATGTTGTTGAAAAGGTTAGTGGCCAAAGAAGCTCGATGATGAAGAAACCCTAGTAAAGAGGAGATGAAGCTTTGCATTGAAGATATGCTATGGAAAATATGAGGTCATTCGATAGCTAGGAGCATGTCATCGCTAGTGAGGGGCACGACATTACCAGCAATGGCGAGAAGATTCTCCATATTGTTAGACATGACTAATGTAGACATACCAGCATGATTGAAGATATGAGGCCGTCACGGTTAGTAAGGATGCCACAACGTTGAGTTGACCAATATCGAAGAAGAGGAGCGACCGATATGGGAGAAAAGTACATCAAGCATGTATAACATTATGCATATGTATATACATGCATGCATCAATACGAATAGAAGTGCGGACGTACAGAAGTAAAAGAGCAAAGAACTTGGAGTAGAGATCGTGCAGCCGTGGGGAATAGGCCTAGGGCCACCGGAGATAGCATGACGGGTTTCCTCGGCAGGGATCGGCGACGATTGTACGTGTATACGTGTTTGGTGTCGCAACGATCAGCATTAAGCAATAATTGAAGAGAAGTGAAAGATAACTATGTGGTAGAGAATTACATTGGAAAATGTATCAACTGAGAGGGATCAATCAAGAATTAGGCTTGATGTTGGAAGTTGCAGAAACGTTGTGGCGACTAGGAGATAGAAGACACACAGTTCGGTGGGGCAGCCAGCGTGTGAGGAAATATAAATTTTAAGGTAGGTTGCACTTGGCTCATTGGTGTATGCATGAGAAAGATACTCTAATAACATGTAATTAAAGTAATAAGATAATTTATCGCACACATAATCATCGTATTGCTTGAGATTAAATAGAGATACATGTGCATGTATAAATTTTTGTAAAAGAGTAACTAATAGAAGAAGAATAGGGGCATGCAGCTACATAATCCAAGTATGAGGGAGAGTTGTTACGTTTCTAAAAATCCCAACAACTTACTATGCTCAATGATTTTCTTCTATGAAAGCTCGTACTTCAATTATGTTCATCAAGTTGTATTTTTTTCAAGCTTCTATTGTCATTTCCAATATTTATGATATCTTAAAAATCTATATAGCCTACAGTATACATAAATATATTCTCAAACAACTAAGTTATACCATTTGACACTACAACTTTAAAATAAATCTAACCACGCAAATGTGCGGGCCACCCTGCTAGTATAGTTAACAGTAGAAGTTTTAAATATTAAGTGGTACATTTAGTTATACACTTGGCAAATGATGTCAACATTTAGTATAATTTTCATACATACATTGTATTTGTTCCTGCATATGAATCCAATGCATATATCTGTTTATGTAAAATGCATACCAATAATATAATGAAGGGAAGATTTGTTCGGTAACATTGCTTTCGTTCGTATTCAGAGGAATGACATCGCTTGGGTGACGCACTGCAAAATAACATCACGAACACTTTGAAATATTAAAAATGACACCAACATCACATTTTCCATCCATCTTTAATAGCAAAGAGGTATGATGTAAGATAATACAATTTTAATGCATGTTTTACCCTTCATCAACTCCGAGTTCAACAACCGTCGGCTACTCCGCTCCGACAACACTAACACGCCCGATGGCCACGCAGGATGTGTCATCTCTCTCTCTCTCTCTCTCTCTCTCGGCTAGCGGCACAGCCTCCATCTCCGCCATGGCCGCCTGCACCGCACATAGCAGACCCGCCTCGCCGAGGAGCTCCCTCACGTTGTCGCAGCTTGCTAAGCACGCCTTGACATAATTGACGAGGTATCCCTCGTTGACGAGCGGGACAAGACGAGACCGCAGGTCGGCGAAGAACAGCAGGTACGTGTCGCCCCCCGCTGCCAGCCCCTTCGACCAAATGAACGTCGTCCAGCCCAGCGCCACAAACGTCAACACTGGCTTGCTGGGCTTGCCGCCGCGGCTAGCTCGGCAGACGCGAGCTCGTCGACGCGCCACTCCAGTGCCTCCGTCGAGGAGTCCGCCCTCATCCACCATCGTTGGATCCAACGGCCTCCGCCTCCATGACCACCGCAGGAATGAGCTCAACGAAGCCGTGGAGGAGGTCGCGCCATCATTGAAGAAGCCAGCCAACGACGCTGCCTCCATCTCCACCACCGCCACCGTGGTAGAAAGCTCGAGAAGGAGGGAGGAGAGGGGGTGGCGAATGGAGAGGCGGCATGGTGGTGACGCGGGTGGGAGGCGAGGAGGAGGCCACCGGCTAGGGAGGATAGAGGCAAGGAGCCAGCACGAAGCGGAAGTGGGCAGCAGAGGAGGGGGGAGGGGAGGAAGAGGCGGCGAGGTGGTGGCGCGGGTGGGAGGCGAGGAGGAGGTCGTCGGCTAGGTAGGACAGAGACGTAATCGAGGTGCTTTTTACAAAGAGGCCACCATTTTGTTTCAAGAGGGCATATTTGTCTTTTTACCTATCCAACGTGAACTAACGGATGTCAAACTGACGATAATGTCGTTTATAATATTTTCAAGTCTTGGAAACTTTATTTTACATTGCGTCACTAAAGCGGTGTTATTTCTCCCGAAAGCAACGCTGCTTAACCAATTTTCCCTATAATGAATGTGCAACTCAAAACCATCTACCTTTCTAATGAACAAAAAAAATAGCCCACAACCATAACTTCCAGATTTATTCGATTCACAGGGCAACATATATATGCTTATTGCTTTTATCCACCCACCGATGATATATTTCTTCCTAGCATGCAGTGAGTGAAGAAACATGAACAAGAACTAACAGAAACAACTCATGACACACTATTCCTTGTCTACAAAAGCTGACTCAGCAAGATCGATAGCCCGAGCTAGAGCTGCCGCCTTATTCTCGCATTCGCGTTGCTCGTCATCTGGGCTACTATCAGCAACAATGCCCGCACCAGCCTGGAGGTGAGCAACCCACTCCCGGCGCCTATCCGCGTCTTTGTATGAGTACATCGTGTTGTGGCTTGGCGCTGTTGAGAATACAATGGTGCGGAGAGCAAGAGCGATAAGCATGTCACCGTCAAATGATATCCCTCCTAAGCCACCGCTATATGGTCCTCGCCTTGTGACTTCCAACTTATCTATCAGCTCCATGGCTTTCACCTGGTTATGTCAAATGAAATTTTAGTAAGCAACAGCTTGTTTAGAAGAGGAAATGAAGATTAGCATCACCCTGATTGGTAAACTAAGAACGAGCTAAGAATAGTCAAAGCGAGATGAATGGAGAATAGCTAAAAATAGGTTGGCAACTAAAACTGAGTACTATCTGCAGAAAGAGTCTAAGCAAGTTTTTTTTAAAAAAAATATAGTATTCCACCAAGCAATGTGATTGGAGTTTACCAGAGAGAAATAAAAACAAATTAAACAGAATGTTATGCAGTTAAAGTAGACAAGTATAAAGACTCTAGAATGGCCATATGCCTAATATTGTGAAAATGCAAGATACTAATAATATGTGTTGATAAGAGAGGAAGGATAAAAGGAATAGTTCATTTGACCACTTTGAACTATTGCAAAAGTCATCAACTATAAAATCGGTAACAAACCCGCTCAACAATCAATACCAAGTATTTTACATCTCACACCATTCCACCCAGGTTTTTATGAGGTGGCGCTGACGTGATAACGGTTTTTACGTGTAAGCTTGTTTTAGGGTGACGTAGCAGTCCCATCAGCATAAATAAATAAAAAATTACAGAGGAGCCGGACCACGCCACTGGTTTGGCTGCCGGCATCGACCACTGCCACCGCCATGTTTCTTCCTTCTCTTCTCTCCCTCTCTCCCCCAGAACTCATCACCATGGCACCGACGACCTAATTGGCTTTGGAGGCGGAGATCACGACATGGATGAAGGCGTTCCGGCACACCATCAGCAACCTATGCGCCCGCGTTTTCGCCAGCCGCCATGTTGTCGTTCGCCGCGGCATCTTCGCCGACCCCACACGTTGCGTCATGCTCCACATGCTCAACTTTACCGAGGCCATCCGCGATGCGTCCGCGATCATCGATTCCTTCCTCGCCGCTTCCGCCTCTCGACCGGAGCGGGCGGTAAGATGCCGCCGGCGGCAACCGGAGTGGACAGAGTAGGCTGGCACACAGATCCGCGGGATCTGGACCTTGTCTTCTCCGCGGCGTGGGGGATTGAACCAGAGTAGTAGCAGCAGCCTCAGCAGCGACGGATCTAGGCCATCTGCGACGGAGCAAGCAGCAGCAGCAGCAGCAGCAGGCGGCGTTGGGAAGAGAAGAGAAGTAGAGCAGCAGCAGCGACAGGCGGTGTTGGGGAAGGAAGCAGAGCAGCAGCAGCCTCAGTTGCGACGGATCTAGACCACTGGCTACATAACAGAGCAGCAGCAGCCGGCGGCGTTGGGGAGGGAAGCAGAGCAACAACAAACGGCGGTGCGGGGGAGAGCGGTGGCGGAGCTTGGTGGCGGCGAGGTGCGCAGGCGATGGCAACGGTAGGGTGGCACGATGAGGATCAGGAGGTCGAGGCCTTCGTGGTGACGTGCTTGGTGCGGACGGAGACGGCCTGGAGCAGCAGATCACCTGAAGTGGAGAGGAGGCAGGGAGGGCACGGGGGCGGAGGCGAGGAAGTCCAAGTGGCTACGGCCTTCGTTTGGGGGCGACGAATTTGGAGCTCGGCCACGGGGCTGCGGGATGGACGGTGGCCGGAGATTGGAGCTCGTGGAGATGGGAGAGAGAGAGAGAGAGAGGGAAGGAGGATGGCATCCAGGGTTGTTTTGAGTTAGGGGGTGATTTTACTAGGTAAAGAATAGACACCCCTGAACTGTCATTACCGGTTTGGTAGTTTAGGGTTGATTTACAGACTTTCGTAAGAATTCAGGAGTGCCAAATAGACTTATTCCAAGATAATATGATCTACATGAAGTACAAATGTTCAGAGAAGGATAAATTTGGGAAGGATATTCGAAGGAAGACTTCACCTTTGGTGCTCCACTCACTGTTCCCACAGGCAATGCAGCTCGCAGGGCATCCCAGCTTTGGTGATGGTCATCCAACTCTCCGCTAACCTGCAAAGCATTCAAACAGGAATTACATTATTTTTCAACATACTGGAGAAGGCTAGAATTCATCACCATACACGCTTATGTCAAAGAGCATTCCATAGTGAGAAATATGTAACATTTTCACAGAGAAATATAGCCTTCATAATACATTTTTGTGAAAAATGTTCTATAATGAAAAACCAAGTCCTTATCGAATGATCACTAGCTAGTGGCTACTGGTCAGTAAACATATATCATATCAACCTTAGAAATGATAATAGAGATGCCATTGGAAAATAGTGATGACCTATTATTTGCGGTGGAAGCTTATTGGTGGAAGCTTATTTGACCTATGCATTCTTATGTTTGTTGAATAAGGCCACATTGGAAAACAAACATAAAAGTGCCGAAATTGCAGAACCAGCAAATGTTCATAAAACAAGCCAATAAGTTAAGCAGAAACAACATAAGCAGGTTCCTTTGATGAACTGAAAATGTAATTTGGCAGAAATTTTTCATGTACTGAGCTAAACCTCTATTGTTCCTTAGCAGAATAAGATGTTGGTATCAATTAACAACTTAGTCCTGAATACTAAAGGAAATAATAGTAACGCAACAAACATGCCTAATTTAAGCTCATCGAATGTGATAAGAGAATATCGAAAGGAGCTAAGTCGAAACTGCTACAGTATTAGAACCACTGTTCAGCAACAGGAGAAGAGCCTAACCGTTGAGCTGATGTGCATGACATGGGAGTACCGCTCAATGTTCATTAACTTCTCCACCTTTACAGATCCAGGTTTGGAGACCTGTCAAGTAGAAGTACTCATAAGAAAATTTCCGATACTGCAACAGTAGTAAGGCTAACATGTTCCCTTTTATAAGTTCTGGAGAGTGGCTGTAACTGCAGCCTAACAAAGCGGTCAAGTGTATGCCACCATGGCTCAATAGAAAGGAAAGGAGATTGTATTCATGTCAGAATTTGATGTAGTAGATCTGACAGACTTTTAATGAGGCGAATCCAGAGTCTAGGCAAAAGAATACACACCTTTCCAACATCATTCCTTCCCAAGTCTACGAGCATAATGTGCTCGGCACACTGTTTTTCATCACTTAATAGTTGTTGCTCTTGCATTTCATCTTCCTTCTCTGTCTTGCCTCTTCGAACAGTCCCAGCAAGTGGTCGGTTAATGATTTTACCCTGAAACAAAAAGGTGTAGATTAGTGAAAGGACAATGAGGCAATCTGGCTAATAGCAATAAGAGGGTTGACATACCTCGCTGACTCGTGTTAGAATTTCAGGACTAGATGCTACCAGGACACAGCCTCTTGCCTAAGAGATGATAAAAGGACTTTAGAACTTCAGAGGTGCACATGACAGTGGTCAAAGTGGGCACAATATCCATAAGTGTACTCAATGTTCTCTTATAATCAGGTTAAAACAGATAACCGGAAGATCAGATCACAATGTAAATGTACCTGTACATATGCCATGTATGGGCTAGGATTCACAATTCGTAAAGCTCGATAAACCTCAAATGGGTTGGCATATGTTCGCCTCTCGAACCTCTGGCTTAAAACAATCTGGAAAATATCACCAGCCATAATATGCT
The DNA here is from genome assembly GCA_036346395.1 of Hsuehochloa calcarea. Classification (NCBI taxonomy): domain Eukaryota; kingdom Viridiplantae; phylum Streptophyta; class Magnoliopsida; order Poales; family Poaceae; genus Hsuehochloa; species Hsuehochloa calcarea. The sequence goes on from CM070597.1 coordinate 40,678,607, forward strand.
CCTTAGCCTGCATAACAGCATCCTTGTATTCATCACTTGTCATTGTCGATTTGTTCAAAGGTGTACCAAACTGCCTAGTGTGTAGCTTCACAAATCCTGGAGAGAGTGTGGGGCTGGAGTGGAAATCAAAATAGATCTAGATGGTGTGAGCACCGAACAAAAATTAGCAAAACACAGGATTTAAGGAATAGGCACAGCATAGCTTACACATTTGAATTGTGCACTTTAGACAGCAACAGGTTCAGCCGGGACCTGCCATCTTGGTATGCTTCCTCAGTGGATGCATGCCGGTCCAGATTTACCCAATGGATGACATATACTTTCTGCAACAAGTACAGAGCCAGAGAATTTGAAATGAATACAAATTTTCCGCGAGTTTTCACTCACACAAGGGGTGGCAAGTTAAAATGCAGGAAAGGCAAGTACTTGTTATTTTGCCTTATAAGTTGCATAGTACTGAACACGGAACAGCATGTTTGAGAGATGTGGTCTCACCGTCTCAGTATGTTATTGCTGATAACCACAAACAAGATGCAGCAATGACAAATTGCAGGTTTCACGATTTAGTTTTTGTCTCAGTATAGTTTGCTTTGTACTACTACAAATTTTCATCTGCCCTCGAAAGGAGGTGTTTCTACTGATATTGATGAACCAAATGACAAATAGGAATAAGTCCATTTGAGTCCCATGGACTCTTGCGAAAGTCAAGATTTCAACCTTCAACTGCAAAACCGGGATGTTTGACCCCCAAAGTATCAATAACAGGCAAATTACCCCCTACAAGCCATTCTACCCCGTTTTTCATCTGACATAGCGCTCACATGGAAGTGGTTTTGATGTGTGGGGCTGGTTTTGGGGTGACATGGCAACCACTCAGCCAAATTAGCAAATAAATAAATATATATATGATGGGACCCACATGTCATGCTCTCGAGTTCTCCCACCTCTCGTCTAGCTCCCCCCTCTCTATCTCTCTCCTAACTCTCCGACTCCTCCGACTCGGATCAAGTGGTGGCGGCAGCTCTAGTTGATGCTGGAGAGCTGCGGCTACAACGACGCAACTCCAGCACAGGGTACTAGCTCTTGCAAATGCGTGTGGCTCGGGCACTTGTGAGGCGAGACCGGTGGCGGCGCGCACTGGGAGGAAGGGGACGGCGAAGCAAGGCGTCCTTAGTGCGGCTACGTGCAAAGGAGGAAGGGGAAGGAAGAAGGGAGCTAGCCGAGACGGAGGAGGCAAAGCGGCAGCTATGGTTGATGTCGGCGCCGGCGAGCAACGGCTTAGGCGAAGTTGTCCCGGATTTGGCAAGGCAATACGATGTGGGTGAGCGGAGGAGGCTCTGGCAACTGCGCTCGGCTTGGGTTTCGATGAGAGAAGGCGGCGGCATTGCGCGGGATCGAAGATGGCGGTTGGCGGCGCATCTCCGCTAGAGCCCCTCGCTGGCGAATGGGGGGAAGCGACACGGATTGGAGGAGGCACGAGGAGGTGGAGATCTTGGGAGAGAGAAGGGGAGAGAGAGAGGGAGGGAGGAGGAAGGAGTTGGGTGTTGACGTGGACGGAGATATGGACGCCAAATCAGCTACATATATCCACGTAACGTCACATAAGCTAAAACCGGTTTCGAATGGCTTGGAGGGGGTAATTTATCCAGTATTAACACTTAAGGGGGGTCAAACATCCGGTTTTGAAGTTGAAGGTTAAAATCTAGACTTTCGTAAGAGTTCAAGGGGTCAAATGGACTTATTCATGCCAAATAATATGGAAGAACTTTGATTATAGGACAATAACCCTTCCTGACGGCCAAAGAAAAATTAACTTTGTTCGGAATAAGATGCAGGGGATGGGTATTGAAGAATTAAGCACCTTCTCAACATTGTCAAAGACGAGAACATCATCGTAGAGCCCCAAGTGAACATCGGGAAGGTTCCTATCGTCCTGGGGGGCACCGGAGAAAGGTAGCTTCTTCTTTTCGACATAGCGGACCGTATCATAGGAAAAGAACCCAACCCATCCACCTATCGCAAACGAAGAAACCAAATGGGATTATTGAACATTTCATCATTGGCAACATCAAATCTTCCTCCTTTCTTCTCCCCATGTTGATTTTGGTCGCTCACCGCAGAATGACTCGGGGAGCTGGTCGATCTGCTGCGGGTGCCATCCCTCCATCATGCTCCTGGGTACCTGCATAGGATCGTCCACGACCTGCTCCGTCACCTGGCCCTTCTCGTGGTCCATGATGGTGACCTTGTGCTCCTTGGCCACGATCTCCATCACCGGGTGGGCTCCCACCATGCTATAGCGACCCTTCAATCCAATCCAGTTCCACACAGTTATTGCCAAGGATAAGAATCGATAAGGCAGCAGATTGGAGAGAAGAGCACAGGAGAGGGGAGTTCGTACGACGTTGGTGATGCCCGCGGGCCCCTGCTCGACGGACTCGAAGAGGAAGCTGGGGGTGTCCATGTTGTCCTCCGTGACGAGGCAGCGGTAGGCGAGCACGGGGGTGAGGTGGTCCGACACGATGCACTCCCACATGGGCACCAGATTGCCCTTCCCGCTCCCCAGCTCCGCCGCCTCGAAGAACCGCCTCCTGTCCTCCTCCTCCGCCTTCGACGCCGCGCTCCCGTTGATCACCGCGCTCGCCGCGCGCGGCTTCCCGGCGCAGCACCTGACCCCGCGCTTCCCATGCCTCCTCCCTCCTGCCGCTACCGCTCTCGCTCTTGCTCTAACCGGGACCGCCGCCGCCGCCGCCGGGGCGGGGTGGGCGGCGAGGCGCGAGGACGAGAACGCGGCGGCTGCGAGGGACTCCATTGCGGTGGCTTTCCACTTCTCACTCTAAACTCTACCCGATTTGGCGCTCGGAGAAAGCGAATGGGAAGGCGCGCATATATAAGGAGGGGGGAATTGCCACCAACTTCAACTTAGCAGCCATGTGGGAGTTGGGTTCTTGGATCCCCGGATTGGGACAGGCCGTCACAGGCGGGCCGGACACACTGAGAGAAAGATTTCCAAGGTTGGGGACGGCGGCTCGCGAGCAGGGTTTTGACTCTTCCTCGATTGGGAGAGGGTATATGCGGATGCGCACACCACGCCTGTCTCTGATCCGAAGGAATATCTAAATTTTCAATCAAACCTGATGCGACTGCCTCGTCAGATACGTGGAGCAAAAATCGGTAGGAGCATGCCTTGTTTTCTTGCATTTCCTGTTGGAACGCGACGTGCCGGTGCCCCCACCAACCACTGCCGACCGAGTGAGTCTATTCAAACTTTCAGCGCCGGTGGAGTAGCGCAGTCGGAGTCGGAGTCGGGGCGCGGACGGCCCACTCGCGTCTGAATTTGCGGTGCGTGGCAACGTACAGTGGGGGGGCCGAGACAGCCGCACGCGCGCGCACTGTGCGCACCGGACGACCGGCTCGTCGCGCTGTCGTGGACGCACCCGGCCCCTCATCGTCGCCGTGCGCCCGTGCCGAACGTTCAACACGGCCGGGGTGTCCGGTGTTTTCCGCCCGCGCGCGCGTGGGCCCATGCGGTGCGCCAAGCAAAGAAGTTGCCCGGAAACGTGCGGGAACGCAGTTGCACGCGCCCGTGGCACCACGGAGCGAGCGCGGTAGGTAGGTCGCCGTTTTCGCTCCCCCGTGTCAATTTTGTTGCTCTCTCTCCGCGAGACAGCGACTTGTGAGTCGGTCACGACGATGGGAGCGTGAACGAGGAACGTGTTGCTCCACCCGTACTCCAAAGTCTTGGCCTTGAAGCTTTTTTTTGTGTTAGAAAGGGTGGGGACCATCGACTAAGTACTGTCAACGGCCGGGGCACCATGCACAGTCCGGGCCCGTCGGCATCAACCGGTGGCGACGGTCCGGAGACGGTACCCAAAAACCATAAGAAACTCCGAACCGAACTCTCTCCCCAGATCAATAAACATGGCTCTTCCCTTTACCAAACCCGACTGCTCTAAAAGTACCACGTGCTGTCCTTAATTTGATCCAGTCCGGTCCCTGCGCGGAATGGTCGCATTGACCAGCGCGGCGTTCTTACCGCTTGCCGTGCAGGTGTTGTTTACTTCTACACATCCCATTGGAGGATCCTGTGCCCGTTTCGTATGATCGTAGAGTCACCCGAGGAGAAAGAAACGTCAAGATCGGGATCTCAACCACTCGCAACATGCGTGCAGACATGACAAAATCGTGCGAAAGGAGAAAGAGGGTTCTCTGTTTCATGACAGGAGGCTCGGTTGCTATCGCGCGTTATTAGCCCACTAATTCCAAACTGATCCCTTAAATGTGGTCCTTAGCTTAGAAGCACCACTTACGGTCCAAATGATCTGAAGGCCCCATACAGATATGGGAGCGTTTAGGCCAAAGCCCAACACAGATCTGCAGTGTTTGGTTCTTAACCGAAGGAGCCACAATTTGCTAAATTTATGTGCCTAATTTGCCGAGGTTGTGACAAACAAAAAAAAAATAGAGCCATAACTTAGCTTGCCCAAGGGAATTTTACCTTAACTTATTGTGTGTATGACGTGTGGGACCTAGCTTGAAAAAAGTATAGTATGTCTTAACTCAGGATAGGATCAAACACTAGACTGACTTGAATAAACCTGTCTAAGGGTGTGTTTGGTTGAGCTGTGGCTTTTGGAAAAGCTGCTGGTGTGAAATTGTGGGAAAAGCAATTGTGAGAAAGCGGTGTGGGAAAAGCAAAGACCGTTTGGTTAGAAGCATTTGTGAAATCAGAGGTTGTGTAAGAAATACTGTAATGCCCTAAAGGTCCAGTGGGTGCGTGGGTGCATGTGAAATCAGATTCTTGATCTTGATATTAATCACGTTTTATGAAATTTTCATGATCAACGGACTACCCCGCCAATGAATGAATTAACGGTCACTCGAAAGATAGGCTATGATGTGATACCTTCGGATGACGTTGGCGATTTGTCGGCTTGCGATGAGTGGGTGTGGGTCGGCGTGACGGCGGGGCGCGGCTATTCTCGGTCGTCGGCCGCGACCGTCCGGCGGCCCATATGCGGTAAGCGAAGCGCCGGACCGGCGATCGGGCGAAACCGGCGACCGGGAGCGGGAAGACGGACGACGGCGCGGAAGGCGGCGCTCAATGGAGACGGGGTATGCGGGAGGAGCGGACCTTTGGTTTGTCTCAGAATAGATGGCGAAAAAAAGCGAAACGTTACCCTCATAGCCGGTGGCGGTGGGTAATTTTACCCAAAAGTACTTGGAGCGGGGAGAGGTGCTTTTGATTTTGTACTAAAGTGAAAGTCGCTTTTGAGCAAAAGCACATATGGCTTTTTACCCCTTTGGTTGGCTTTTGGCTTTTACAAAAGCAAAAGCAGGTTTGACAGCCCAACCAAAGGGGCCCTAAGGGCTTGTGGCAAATTATGGCGACCTTTGGCTTCAAACCAAACATGCACTTTGGTGAAAAAGGTTCGATTTTCTACTTCGAAAGCTGAAAACGGAGCTGATCAAGCAGTCTACTTGGTGTTGCTTGAACGCTTTTTGTGGTATGCTTCGTTTGACAGACATATGGATTGGATGGGATAAAAGTGACAACAACACAGCGAAGAGTGTCGATGATCGGATATAGGGTTTTCTATCGAACTTATCCGAAAAAATAATATGATAACACGATTTAAACAAAGACACCTTATTGCTATGGACATCATGAATGTATAAAAATACAACAGAGACGTTTCAAGATTAATCAAATGATTGTATGGAGCCGTTGAATGATGAACATGTTTTTACAGAATACGTGAACACTACTCCTTTATAACTATTGAATGGGTGGCAATTAATACCGCTAAAGGCGTCTCTCTTATCTTCACGTGCATTCCTCTGTTGAGTCTTGAACTATCACGTCTTAGTCATTTGTCGTAAGTTGTCAGATGCGCTAATAACCGCTTCTCGTGTTATTCACGTGCGAAAATATCATGTCTCCTGACCAGTTCGTTGATCGAAGATAGTCCAAAATCGTATAGTTGATCGGGTGATGTCCATAATTGATCGTCTCATGACTTAAACTGGTATGTGTAAGCAATAACTGAGAGCAAAATCTTGATCTAAACATGATTAACCCTAGCACATCAAAGAACACCAAGACTAATCATTTGAGCGGAAGCGTGAGTGTGTGTACCTGAGCCTGAGGATGCCATTGAGGCTTAGAGTTGGTCGATGTCGATGCTGGAGAGGGTCGGCGTCGGTGTGGGTGAGTGCACTGGAGCGTCGAAACGAAGCGATGGTGGTTCAAGATCTTCGCTCACCTCAACACCCTTAGCATATCGGGTTATGTGTTGGAACTTTTGGTAGCCTAGGACATGAACCAAAGCTTGCCGAGTCCAACCTTTTGTATAGCGCTGGGTGAACGGAACCTAAACCAAAAAGGTTGATGAGCCCCGATCGTATGCGTTATTAAGCCCCGTGGGTTGAGATTAAGCCCCGATTTCTTGGGTTTACAACCGTTATGTAGGGTCTGTTTTTAACAAATACTCTAATTTTGATCGAAAAGGTTAACCTAATTTAGGATAGCTTCGTGGCTTCCTATCTCAAGCGTGGCAGAAGTGGAGTGAAATTGGTCGGAGTATACCAAAATCCGTTCCGAGGGCCGATCAAAATCGTAAGGATTGATCAACAATGGCGTGGCATTTTCCGTCCCTGACATGACTACAGCTTATCAAATCCTAGGAACTGTTCGTTCAACAACCAATTTGACAACCTTTAATAACACGAGGTAAAAAAAAAGAACGTCGATTCTAAAATGTAAAAACTCGACCTTTCGGAGTTTGACGAGTCTTTGATCGTTATGGTACACTATTCCCGCCAGCGAACACACGGTACGTGCATAAGAGTCACAAAATCCAACGACCGAGAGAGCGGAGCAACATCAAAATGAGAAGTGAGGACAAATACCGTGTACCAATCAGTTGACAACACAGGGCCAACATGCCAACCACACTACCACATAACTTATGACATCGCCACATCACTATTGGAAGTGCTCGATCCAATCCAGCGAGGTAGGCAAACGTTGGAGAGGGAGCAAGCAAAAGAGCAAAAGGCTATACACTAGTACCTGCATGCACGTGCCGCGCGGCTAGCTGGTGTAGATGATGACGAAGCATGGGAGCACTGCTCGGGGGTTGAACACCAGCAGCTCGACGTCGTCCTCTCCCCGGCTGCCTCCGCCGCTGGGCGGCACCGGCACCATGGAGTCGTAGGCCACCTTGTCGTCTGCGGCGCCGCGGCCGACGCGGCCCGCCACGACACGGCACACCAGCATGGCGCGGCGCACCTGCAGGAACGCGAACTCGCGCTCCACGTCCTCGGACAGTGACACGTGGGCGGCCCAACCCGAGGAATTGTGGACCAATTAAGCACGTCAAGATAAAAAAAATTCCAAAATAAATTTCATAAATCTAAAAATTCCAAAACGACCTCTTTGCAGTACAGACGCCGGCCCCGACGGCAAGAATTGTTGTCGCCGTCCGACGCAGAAGACATAGGTGCCTGCCGTCCCTGGTAAAGACTTTGGTGCCGCCCACAGTGGGGCTGGAAGACTTAGTCTTGCCGGAGACACCAAATCTGCGTGGGGCAGCACCCCGTCAAGATTTTTATTTTTTGAATTTTTTTAAAAAAGTTATTAATAATATTTGTTGAAAGATTTTAAAATATACAAAATGTGCTCAAACAATTATGAAATTTTTGTGAAGCCTCCCGCATAGTTTTTATACTTGTGTAATTTTTTGAAATTTTATGTATTCTTTTTTTTCTCGCAAAATTCTATAAAGTTTAATGTTTGTAGGAATTTTATAATATAGCAAATGAGGTCCAAACATTATGAATTTTTTTTCCATACTCCCTACACAAAGGACTTGATTGTGTAAAATTTTACAAAATTTTATATGCTCTGTAATTGTCTCGACAAATTGAGGTTTTAGGTCTCAAAATTAGGGCGAGACGCTTTGAAATTAGGGTTTCATGAATTCATGTGACCCACTCTAAGACCCGGAATGAAGTTCTTAAGCCATACAACCTGCCCGGTAGTATCATAACATGCCACAAACTCAGCTTGCATCGTTGAAGATGTCGTAAGGGTTTGTTTGGAGTTTTTCCACGAGATAGCTCCTCCAGCACGTGTGAAGATATAACTTGACGTGGATTTCTTAGTATCAACACATCTCGCAAAATCTGAATCTGAATAACCAGTAACTTCAAGGTTATCAGAGTTCTTATATGTGAGCATGAGATGCTTAGTGGCTTACATATAACGCAAGACTTTCTTAACGGCCTTCCAGTGGTCCGGTCCTGGATTTGACTAATATCTGCCAAGCATTCTGGTTATAAAAGCTAAATCAGGGCGCGTGCTTACTTGAGCGTACATAATGCTTCCGACAGCTGAAGTATAAGGAACCGACTTCATCTGATCAGTTTCATATTGGTTCCTTGGACATTGAAATGTCTCAAACTTATCGCCCTTAATGATAGGAGCAGGCGAGCCAGAGCACTTGTGCATATTGTATCTCTTTAGTACTCTGTCAACGTATGCCTTTTGAGATAAACCTAATACTCCTTTGGACCTGTCTCCGTGAATTTCAATGCCAAGAACGTAAGAGGCATCACCAAGATCCTTCATATCAAAATTGGATGAAAGAAATCTCTTGGTCCCAAACAACATATCCTTATCGCTGCTAGCCAATAAGATGTCATCTACATAAAGCACTAAAAAGGTGAATTTACTCCCCTCGAACTTAACATATATGCAGTTATCAACTTTATTTTTCTTAAATCCAAAATTCCTTATGGCTTTGTCGAATTTAAGGTACCACTACCTCGATGCTTGTTTTAAGCCATAAATAGATTTCTTAAGTCGACATCTCATATGCTCCTTGCCGTCCACGACAAAACCTTCCGGTTGAGTCATGAAAATATTTTCTTGCAAGTTGCCATTAAGGAATGTTGTCTTAACATCCATCTGATGTAGCTCTAAATCACAATGAGCTACAAGTGTCATAATGATTCTAAATGAATCCTTTGTTGAGACAGGAGAAAATATGTCATTATAATTAATCTCCTCTCTTTGTGAGAAGCCTTTTGCTACGAGTCTTACTTTGAACCTTTCAATATTTCCCTTAGAGTCATGCTTGGTTTTGTAGACCCATTTACAGTCTACTGTTTTGACTTCGTCGGGAATTTCTACTAAATCCCATACATTATTAGTGCTCATAGACTTTAGTTCATCCTTTATGGTATCAAGCCACTTAGGAGAATGTTCACTCAGCATGGCTTCCTTATAAGAGGTGGGATCATCTACCTTCCCTATATCATTAATATCCTCATTCATACTGTAGGACCGGAAAGGCGACTAGAGGGGGGTGAATAGACGCTTTCTTAATTTTTCGACTTTAATCAAATTCAACACACACTTTTCTTCTTTAGCTATGAAAGCCAAGAAGATCAGTAAATGCACAGAGGAAGCCTTGTACTGAATCTGATTTCCCCCTTAAACACAAGATTCAACAATGGAGAATTGATCTCACTGGACCGGTCTGACCGTCGGCAAAATGGCGGTCTAAAAAGCTAGCGGTCTGACCGGCAACCAATTGGCGGTCAGAATGATCGGCGGTCGGACCGCCGTAGAGAAATCGGTCGGACCGATTTAGTCCACAGCCACTGCAGACCACTCGAAATCAAAATGAAAATTGATCCAACTTTTGATTCAACCGATGAAACTTGACCAAATTTGGAGCACACCTCCCTAAGGATATCTGGGACCTATTCCTAGCGACGATCGTCCAGATCCACAACAAAGAATTGATCTTTTTAGGTTTTACCAAATGAGTGTCCAAAACCTAGAAATATGAAAAACTTGATCCAAAACTTGCTTGTGGGGGATTGAAGATTTAGATGGTTCTAGGAGTATTCCCACACATCATAGCAAGGTATATGAGGTCAAGAGACCAACCAAAAACAACCGAATCAAGGAAGCACCAAAATCATCAAAAAAGAGAAGAAAACATATGAGACTTTATCCTTAAACAAACATCCAATAGATAAAGACCGGATATTACAATCTTATTAAAATCGAACTTCTACTTAGCAAGAACAAGAAATAATAGAAGAAAAATTACTAAAGTGGCCATGTTAACTAATTTACAGAGCGATTTCTCAACCCTTCCCATCCTTTCATCCAAATTTAAGAACACTATCTTTATTTTCCGTCGGTTCATCCGATGGTCGAGGCACTTGATTTAAATGCGACCACACGACGTGTGTCCTCTTGCAAGGTCGCAATTTGCATTGCAATGCCTCGAACCTCACACAGCCTTCATCACCACGGCCGTAACCGACATGTTGTGTTCTATAAAAATAATTGGGAATACAAGTGAAAAATATTATGTTTGGAAAGAAGTTCAATGGGGATGATCAGACATAAGTTACCGTAAGATTCGAACACTTCATGAACACTCGGGATGGATTCGTTGGCGTATGGGAGGTGAACACATTCACCGGATCCTCGCAACGAGGTCGCCCCGCAGGCGCCCCGTAAAGCTTCGGTGGTCACTCAGTAAGGGTGCACTGGTCTGCGGAAGTACGGTCGGCCGACCGGAAAGTGCTCCCACGACCATAACTGTAGGAGGGCGTAGCACACCGCGAGGACTGGCTCCTCGCCCATGCTACGCTGACAAGCGTCACACAACCCTCGGTAGGTGGCGCAAAGCACTGCAGAGCCCCAATCGCATTGTGGAACTCTCGTCCAGCGCCGTCGCCAGATCGTGCGATGGATGTAGCTTCGGGTACACGCAGTCTCCTGCGTGGTAGGAAACAGATCCATCCGAACAAGAACAACAGTACGCGACTAAATGTGTCCTCACTTCCTCCGAGTCGCATGCTCGGGCGATCATGTACGCGCAGCCACGAATGTGGCACACCCGACGCTGCTCGACAGCAACCGGTCACCAAATGTCGCTACCAAACGGACCTTCCAGTCCATCGCCTCGGAGGGGCACTACCGAAGACCACGCAGAGGTAGACACATGGCGAGAGACACGCCCTCCGAGTAATGGTCATCGCCCCATCTGGAAGTGGAAGGTGTGAGTCTCGGTCTCCAACGGTCCACGAAGCGCAGACAGAGTGCCGCGTCAAAGCTGCGGCAGCGTGCGGAGGTCCAACATCCGGCGAGGCGAGCCCGGCCTCCGGCTCGGGACGTCTGCGCTCGTCAAGGGGCCATCTCTCTGGGGCGCCAGACTGGGCTCGGAGGGCCGACGCCGGACCACGCCCGAACGGTGTCCCACATCCGGCGGGGTCGAGCGCCAGACAGCGTCGTCAATCTGGAGCTCGCGCCATCTCACGCCAACAGGGAAACAACATGTCGGTCACGCATGTAAAACATATTATGTGACACAGAAAATAAGGCAAGACATACGATAAAAATTTCAACAATGCAATATGATCATAATGAGTTAACAACAAACCCGGATAACTTAACAAGTACTACATAAAGGCATGGATAAACAACAACAGAGTCCATCAAAGACATTGAAATAAACAAGCGACATCACGACGTAGTAATTATATCTTCCTCACTACGATTACCGCTTGTGCCGGGTCCGTTGGGCGTGGTGATGGAGTGCCCAACAGTCTTACACGATGCAACGGTTTGCGAACTCGTTGCTCGCTATGGCCGCCGTCCATGTCGTTCGGATCGTCGGGATCTGCTGCCTTCCACGGCCGGGTGCTTTAGTCGTCGTTGGGCACCCACTTCACCGCCCCACCAAAGGTCCTCGTAGTGCGTGTCGGCCCGTATGAATGGAACTCAAGCCTCCAAGTTGCATCTGGTGGTGGATGTCATAGTACTCGGAGATGTAACGCCCGAGGCTTGCCGCCACGCCGCGTACACATGGGAGCATGGTTTGTGCAGAGCTGCGGCTTGCTGCGTGTGCGGCGCTTCTTCACCAATCGTGCGGACACTGCCACGATCCCCTCTAACATGGCCCATCACGCACTTCTCCACGAGCCCGATCTCGAACTTCGCTGACGCCATCCATGGTACGGCGGTGTGCGATCGAGCCTTGTCGATCTTATTCTCCATGTAGGCATGCATTACTTCGAGAATTGCTTCCGTCCTCCAAATGCTTCTTGGCCATCATGGCTCTGTTGACAAAGTATCCGATGGTACGGTTCGGCTCTCCTCCACGATCGCAGTTGATCGGCAGAGATCGGACACCCTTGAGCACACCGTTGTACACCTCCGACATGTTGGTCGTCATGATCCCGCACCTTGCACCGTCCGTGTCGTGCGGCGGGGACCATTTCTCCATGTCAGTGCGTCGAGTTAACCCACCGTAAACTCCCAACTCGCGCGACCCTCTAGCCGCCGCCTCGCCTCGGCATGCGCCGAGTCCCTTACATGCTTCGGTCTCCTCATCGAGCCTCCACACCGCTTGAACTTCCTCCTTTGGTTCTCGCATGCGAGCTTCTTGAACATCTTCATGAGGTCCTTGCTCAAACCTTGTGTGGAAGTTGGCGCGAGATGCCTCATGCACCAACGGCTCCTAACATCGCTCCACCGCACGACTGCGGCCCCATTTTGCATCATGCACAACGCATAACAAGCCAAAGATTGCGATCCGAGATGACACATACATCGGCCGATCTTGCACGACCGCCGCTTCACATTGCACAGAACCACGGCCCGGCTCTCCGTGTTCGCTCTCAACAATTGCGAACGCCACGGGACTAATCGGTCATTCGCGACGGCCGCAACGGCAGTGAGGATGGTACCCTGCATTTCCCACATAGGAAGGTACCATCCATCGTGAGCACGGACGACAATGTTTGAACCCTTCGACGCTCGACTAAGGCCCGTAAGACCCTTTCAAGAACAAAACAATTGGGCCCTCCGTCGGATGCACCCGCCAAGCTTGTTTACGACGTCCCGGATTAGATTCGCGATTTGATGCGATAATCTTGGTACTAGGTTGTAAGCCTCTTCGAATGTGCCGAACATTCGCTCCGTAACCTGCGTTTCGCACGCCATGCCGCCTTGTAGCCGACAGTGAATCCCACCATATTGGCAACATCCGCCGCCAGGAGCTTCGGCGAAATGGACACATCTGCGGCGACGAGGTGGCTTATCAAGCCGCAACATACGAGGACGCCATGTTGCGGTGCTCGTAGCGGCTCACTAACTCGCATGTGTGGTCCTTCAAAGACCGTTATCCGAAGCCCATGGCGTGATCGTGAACCTCTGCGCGCGCGGACCTTGCCAAAGACAGATTCATCAACACACCGACGATGTACGTGTCGGGTTGGACCTTCGCACCGATACGTCCGTCCGATGTTAACGGCGATCTTGCAATAGCTTGTTGTGCGCGATCTTGTCGAAAGCGTTGGTTTACGCGGTGGTGTCCTCATGGAACCCCACTCAAGACCTCGGACGTGGCGTAACCAAATGATGTCATCGCAACATCGCCCAATCGTGAGGGCGTAAGCAATGTCGATGGTTACAAAACCACCAACCGCACTCTCCCCGCAGCAGCTTCTCTCCGCCTTCGCCGCCTTCCGAACTAGTTGTTTCGACGTCCTCCTCGCTTCCACCTCATCCACCGGTCGGTCGGTACTCGTGACAATCAATACGAGCCGACCACCATCTCTCCGCCTTCGTTGGGCTCAAAATTGACCGCACGCCCCTCGTGTCTCCATCGCCCACGTGTCCTCCGTAATCGCAGATCAACGCAAACTCCTCCTCACCGCGGCCTTCACCTTCACCGGAACCACCGCACGGATGTCCCCGCGTTTCCACGAATCGAACGTAGACCATCGGCCGCGCGCATATATCGCAGCGAATGGGTTGCAAACAACCCCATGTAGTTGGCCCATGAAGCGTCACATGTGACCTTCATAAGTTGCCAAACGGTCTCGCCTGCACCACCCACCACCGAGGCATAAACCGCCTCGATGCGCAGCTTCTTCCTTCCAGTGGCGCGATCGAACGCGGATCGCACGCACCGCCTTAGCTCAGAGGCTCATGTCCTTCGAGAGCCGGCGCCGGATCACGCAGCGGTGACAATTTGACAGTCCGCGACCAGACGGTCCGTCACAGACGAGACCGTCCCCGTGGAACACGAACAGATCTTGAATTTCCGCCATAAAGTACCTAACACATGTGCATATGAAACCATCGAATTATTCTACAAATTTAGTTATGCCCACTGTAGACGAACGTTTTGTCGTACATGTTTTCAAGCCCGATTGGAGTTCGTATGATTTTTCTATCAATGAAATGTCCAAGCTAATATTATTTGTAGTATAAATAATTCATAGCCTATTCTATGTTACACTTGAAACTTCTCGTGGTACTACATAGTTACTGAATTTTTAACTAGTTCGATATTACGATTGCAAAAATAATTCACTTGAAATTTTATTGCATTTCTACGCTTCCATACCCGAGTTAGACCTAACTTACACCAAAGACATGTGGTCCACGATAAGGTATTCTTTTTCATTAAAATGCGTAGTGCATGCAATCAACGCGATATGCCCGATCAAGAGTACATATACAAAGCGCTCGATGGGGCTATTTCTATTTTGCTTAACGACCTCCAAAATTTTACTATTTTATGACCAAGTTCATGAAACTATAAAAATACCGAAAGGAAATTTACAACACTACTAGCAACATGTCCATTAAGTCAACTAATTACGACATAATGACATTATTAACTACTAGGTCTTCAAAATAAACTAACTACACAACTAAAACTACTCTGTTGCTACAATTTATCTAATTGCATCCTAATCAGGCCCAACCCGAGGAGTATGTGGCGATGCCGTCCACGTCGGCTTGCTTCCCGGCGAACCCGTGGCGCAGGATGCTGCAGGTGCAGCAGTAGGGGCTCCCGCACACGCCGGAGCCCAGGGAGCAGAGCATGGTGGAGCAGTGGAACCGCAGCCGCTCGTTGCCGTCCGCGATGCACCGCTCCTCCACCACCGCGCCGCCGGAGGAGGCGCCCGCGGAGCGGCGGGCGGCGCGGGCGCGGACGAGGTCGCGGTACTCCTCGAAGCGGGTGAGCGCTCGGGGGTTGTGGTGTATCCTGAGGATACGCCGGACGGCCGGGGGGTCGCCTGCGCCGGACGCGGCAGGCTTCCACCCGGCGAGGAAGATCATACGGATGATGTTCATGCTGGAGTCGAGGTGGGAGAGCTCGGAGAGGGAGTGCTTCATGGCCTGGTGGAGCTCCAGCTGCTGTGGCTTGCTCAGCATTTCACCGCACACCTTGCACGGGAACACGTCGCCGCGGGCGGCGAACGACCGGGACGACTGCCTGGTCGCCTGTGGCAGCTGCTTCTGTGGCGAGGACGACACGGGAGTAATACTGAGGGACTGCGGCGAAAGCGGGGACAGGAACGGCGACGCGCACGGCGACGACGGCGTGGACAGCACCGCCGACGCCTGAGGATGAGGCAGGGACTGGGCGAGCGGCGAGGACACGGTGGTCGTCATGGCCTCTTCTTCCTCTGCGGCCGGAACAGCATTCTTGGCTCCGGAGGTAGAGGAGGAAAAGATGCGGTGGAGGTAGAACCGGAGGTTGGTGGCGAGAGACGACACGTGCCTGCGCCTGGCTCTGACCCTCTCGTCGGCAACGGTAGACGATGACGCAACAGGGGAGAACGCGGGCGGCGACATCTTCCTCCTCTTGATGCCGCCAACGCCGCCGCCTTTCCCGTCGGCGTCATGCGCAGCGTCGTCTTCCTCCTGCGGCTGCGCGGCAGAGCCGGGCGAGAAGCAGCAGCCGGCGTGGCCAACGTGCAGGAAGAAGAGGAAAAGGAGGGACACGAAGCCGCGCAGCAGGGAGCTGCAGCTGCCGCTGCCCGTCATTCCCAATCTTCACCAGCAGCTAGCTCAGGCTTCAGGGACTGAGATCATATCATAATAGCGCAAGCGAACAACGCAACGAGAGGGCTCGATCTCGAGAAGGAGGGAAGGGAAGGAATACTGATGGGTAACATGGGTTAGTGAAGGAAGCAAAGCCAGGGAGGAAGGTGACGAAGCGAAGGACGGAGTTGGAAAGGGTTGGGAAAAGTGGGGTGCTTAGAAGGGAGAGACTTTACGGTATATTTTATTAGTAATATATATAGTAATAGTATAAATTAAATTTAATCGTTGATTTGTTAGAATTATAATGGATTTTTATTTGTATTTATAATTTTTTAGATGATATTATGAATATTTTAAACTAGTGTTGAAAATATTACTATTGTATCATGTGATTCCCCAACATAGACAATTACAATTCTACCTCTATTGGAATTCTATTATTCGTATTGTCGGTGTAGTATAACTAAATCATAACTAATCTGAACAATTTGATAAAAAAAATGGATGACCTGTATTGAATTAGGTATCGTAAAAGAGCTCCTTAAAAGAGGAGAGGGGAATGTGGGTTGTGTGCTTGTGGGTGTTAGTAAGGGCATATGCCACCGTGGAGGTCGAACGGGTGCTTGTAGGGTGTCAAAGAGACTTGCAAAAGTAAGGGCATGTACAACACGGTGTCCCAGCCAGTTGCCCCGCAGGGCCACCTAGGCTCGAATGCCACTGTGGAGGTTGGACGGGTGCTTGCAGAGTGTCAGAGAGACACGCGGAAGAGGCAATGGCTTCAGGAGAGAGAACATGGTCCAGGGAATGAGGGGGGGTTGCACCTGGGACTAGCGGTGGCAACTGGGATCTACTCGGTGGCGATGACAGCTGGGAAGACGACGACGACTGGGACTATGATGGCTGTGGTCGTGACGACCGTATCCGATTGACGGTGACTAGATACGGCCGGATATGGACCTTTGCAGTAAATATCCGGTCAAATCTGGACCAGTGACCCTTCGAGGTCTAGGCCACGAGCGGTGGCAGCGAGGAGTGGTGGAGAAGGCGGCGATGCAGGGATAGAGCATGGGCAGCAGAGGCGACACGATGCAAGGGAGGTCACGCTGACGACAACAACGTTGAGGGTAGGAGATGGGCGGTGGTGTTGAGGGTAGTAGAGGAAGATGATGGGGTTGACCGGCTGAGGATGATGAAGTCATGAGGATGGGGTAGGATAAAAAGGGTGGGCCAGGGGCACAATTAGGGATGGCAATCGGGTGCAAAGGGCACGGGTAGTGCTCACCCATACCCATGCCTACGACCCAGATTTTTCCCCACGGGCATGCCGCAAAGGACGACAGGTGAAGAACCTCGCCCATGTCCGTCGCCTGCGGGCATGCTCGTGTACCCGCCACACAGGATTGTCTATTTGATTTGTATTTCAGATCCAGATCAAGCAGATCTGATCTAGTATGGGAAGAAGAAGGGAGTAAGGAATAGTGACCTTGGAGGAAGTTGCAGTTCTCGCCCTCCTTGCGGGCGACATCGAGGATGGAGTCGATGAGCTCGATGCCCTCATCGTGGTGTCCCTTGGCCCAGTTGTTATCGGTGTCTGACTAGCTGAAGACAAAGTTATCAAGGCAGAAGATATGGCCGTAGGGGGCCGGAGCGCACCGAGTCCATGGTGTCTTGCTCGGGTCCATGAGGACGGCGTGGGAGGAGGGGCGGTCGGGGCAGGAGTATGGGGGTGGCAGTCGGGTAGGAGGGGGTCGGGTGTTGCGTGAGGAGGTCAGGCGTTGAGGAGGTGGTGGTGGTCGGGCGGGAGGAGGCCGGACGTTGAGGAGGGTTTGGACGTTGAGGAGGGGCGGCGGCCAGGCGGGAGGCAGCAGACGGGAGCTGAGGATGGGATTAGAACTGAGATGATATTGAGGATTTAGGGTCAGGGATGGGGGCCGAATGATATTAGCCTTAAGTTTCTTCGGGCCCACATGTCAACGTCGGTTGGCGGCTAAATGAACGAAACAGGCACAAGTGGAGCTCACCTATGCCCGTGCCTGTTTACCCGATGGGTAGAGAATTGCCCTCATTTCTATGCCCGTAGGTAAAAAAAGCACCCCGTGTCTGGCTCCATCAGGAGCATTTGCATGCGAGTAATCGAGTAAAATTGTCATCTCTAGGCACAAGTGTGAATTTTTATATGCTTCTAGGGTGTTTGGTGCAAAATTCTAGACTACCATATAAATTGCTTTAATATAGGGGTTGAATGAAAAAGGAGGGCTGAAATGAAAATACCAATGTGGACCCATTGAGGCTATCATACATCGTAGGAGACACTAATTTTAGCTAAACTACTACGCATTGTACATGACTTAAAGATTGTACATTACTTAAAAGGAGGGAAAGCAAAAAGGCGATCCGGGGACAGCAACAGGGTGCCCGAGTAAGCAGGAATCAGTCACCTAGCATGCACTGCACCTATTGCATTATGCAGAGCGTAGAGCGGTGTACTGGCGTTGGCTAGTACTTCCAGCGCTATGCGTCATCACACTGAACAGATTGTAGATAGAGATGCAGAACTTGCAGATGAGAGAGAGAGAGAGAGTTGGACGTGCTAGGCTGCTAGCGATCAGCTTGAGAGCCGAGGCTGAGGGCTCGTCGGTCGACTTGACTGGATAGTCTGGACTTGAAGGTGTAGGTTTGGAGGGAGCTATCATTGTTCATAGGCCTAACCTGCCCTTCTGTTCCCTCTCCCCATCTCCATTATTCATCACGTCTCATCTCACTCCATTATTCGTGCATGTACATGAGGAACCGAGATAAAGCTAACAGATTTACTATGCCAAACAGGCTCGTCGTCAGCAGGGAGCATGCGGTCCTGCCGTGCTGCCCTCTGGGCCTCTGGCTACTAAACGAGGCAAGGGACGGTAGCTGCGCTTAGACGAGAGACAGAGGGATACGCCTGTTCCTGCCGGCAGTCTGACCGTGCAGATCCGCTTATTCCGCTGCTCCGAGCTCTCCGTCTCACTGCACGGCAAAACACGCTGGGTTTGGCATAAAATACGTGCATTTTTTTGCGAGGAAAATACGTGCATTTTGAGGTGAGCTGGGCGGATAAGTAAGATGTCGATGTGGATCTTATCACGCTCCTTTGGCATAACGGCGGTTCTGTGTCTGAAGCCTCAACACAGCTTAAGGGCTTGTTTCTAATGGTTCGTCTTCGACTTTTCGCTCAAAAAAAAGAAAAAATCATTTCAAACATCTAACTTTTCTTCTCCACTTTTCTCAAAACAGCTTCGCGTTACAAGGTGCGGAAGCCGAAAACCATCCGCGACTTCCCACAGCCCCCATTCCACATTTAACTCGAAGTTAGGGGTAATTTACCCATCTTTTACCACTGAATAAAAAACCCCACAAAACCCTAACCCCTCCCCCCAACTCCTCTCACGTAGCCCCACTCACGCTCCTCTCGCGCACTTCACCCTACCTGCTCCTCCTCCCCTACCGACGTCGCCGCACATCTCCTCCCCACCCCCCACACCTCCGCCTCCCTTTTTCGTTGGCTCACGCCGCTGCGGTCCTCTCTCATCCTCCTCCCTTCTCCAGTGCCAGCACCCTCCTCCTCCTATGCCGGCGCCCCACCTCCCCCCTCAACCCGCCCGCGATGCCGCTCGCCTCCGACCCCAATTGGATCTAGCGTCTCCGCTCGCCTTCGGCTCCCTCCCTCTACCCCACCGACGACCTCCTCCATCGATCCCACCGTCAAACCCCTGGCACAAACCCTAGCCACCGCTGCTTCTTTTTTCCTTTCTCCTTTTTCCTGCTGTAAATATATTATTTTGCAATAATTATTTATTTTTATTAATTATTTAATGTAATAATTAATTATTGTAATAATTCTTTTAATAATTATTGTTGTAATAATTGTTTGTTGTAATAATTATTTATGTAATACTTGTTTATTGTACTAATTGTCTTTTATTACATTAATTACGTTAATTACAGTGTACTGCATTATTTGAAATATATTATTGCTAATCACCGCTACATACAATCAATTGCGTTGATCATCGTTAATTACAATAGTTATCGTTAATTGCATTAATTATCTTGAAATGTGCTAATCGTTGTTAATTATCTTCAATTGTCGTTAAATGTTGTTAATTGTGTTAAACAACATCAAACAAATCATTACTGTTCTAAGAGCATTTCAAACATTTCGCATCTCACAAGCTACACTCAGTCTACCTAAAAGTCAGACATCGAAACACCAAATCTCTCCAACTCAACCATTCAGCTATGCAACAGTTTGATCGTTCAGCCAAACTATAAGCCGCTTTTCAAAAAAAACTAGTCATACTAAACATGCCCTAAAACAGATGGGAAGCTTCAGCACAGCCTAGAACAGATGGGAAGCCACATCCACCGCTGCGTAATCATCCGCATCAGGTACAACGTACTCGAAGTGGTCTGGAATCCGAGATATTACAAAGTGCGTTACATCTCAAACCTGCGTCTTACACAAGAAACGAATGATGCTGGTGCCCGGCACACAAAAGACAGAGTAGAGTTTCTTGAGAGTCGGTGTCATAACGATGTCATGATAGGCTATGTACTGTTAATATATTCCTTTTTCCTAAATGAAATGTTAGCAAATGCTTTATGGTACAACTCGCCATGTTCTGAAACAAAAGGAACACTTGAGCCCATGCATGCATACAACAATCCAAGGAGACACTAGATTACGTGATTCCAGGACCTCATCATGAAACACAAAAAGTAGCAACCAAACCGAGAGTATATATGATCTTGCTAGTCGCAGGAACATAAGATGAATAACTATTTAACTTCCAACTCCAAGCATAACACCAATATAGTATAGATCAAGTACAATCAACAGGCCCACGACAATACACAGGTTATATGTTAAATATATGATACGGTACCGCATCCGGTTGCCCATAAAACGATATATGTTACACCAACCTAATAAACCATTTTGGAACACAACATTCTACTTTGTACAACCATGAAGGTAAATATACTGTCCATCAGGTGCGTAGACAAATTAGGAGCTGCAAACGAACAGCATCAAATAAGTCCGCATTCAAGGAACAAAACTTCTGAGCTCTAATGGGCCACAGTTCGGTTTTTTAATGTGACTACAAAGAAAGTATCGATGTATCACATATGGGCATGACCACTCAAGATTAGTCAACGACCCCCATTATCATATGTTGATGCTAAAAAAAAAAAAGAAACCCCTGTCAGATATCATGTATCATTTTTTTCTGATATCAAAGTTCTAAAGCTCAAAGAAGAAAACATGATGCTTACAAAATTATTCACGCAATGAAATCATGGTGCATAAAGCCTACAGGCTCGCCGCTCTTTCTTTGCATTATTCTAAGGGTCATCTGATATAAGTTCTCTTGACACAACCACGCTACCAACTAGACTGTACTGATGTTATTAAGAAAACATATATAGTACTAATATGATGTTGCAAATACTGTTTTGATGGCAATGTTTACTCTATGAAATGAACCTTTAAATATGGACGAAGGCTACCTTTTAGAATCAGTGGTCTTCAGTTTTGATGTAACACAAAAACCAGTCCAAGTTCAATAACTCATTTGTTGCTATACATAACGTTTGGAATATAAGCATCCTGACAATAGCTAATCTTACTAGTCCATTTAACAAGACAAGAATGATAAGTTGGTCTCAGCTCATGATGCTCTGGCAGGATAATTACAGAGTAAGCTACATAACTATATTGCACTGCATTGAGGATGCCAGGGCTTGTATAAAGTTAAGCTCTTAGTGCTAAGGGATTAGGAAAATATACTTATATCAGAAAAGGTTACTTCAATCTAGGGCATTTGCTTGCCATGAAATGCATCTGCACTTCTGCAGAAGCAAGTACTGAATTTGTGCATGAAATGAGCAAAGATAACATGAATGTGATCCTGTACTAGAAAATACAGTCTCAATTTTTTTGACAGACCCTCCTGAATGATCAGTCATGCTCATAAGGGGAAAAAACTGCTATGAGAGAGAGATAGCACCAGCCAGGCGGGAGCTCTCCCAAACTTCCACACCTTGCATTTCTTCTCTGGTCACAAACAAGCGGTCTCCACCCCCTTCCATCATCAGTATCATCCCACGCTTCGCATCCTCTTCTGTATCCATATAGCTGCTCCTAAAACCATTTTCATTAATTCCTTCTCTGTTGGGTCTCTCCTTTGCTCTCGGTTGCTCCGCTGAGTTGCCTGTGTCATTGCTCTGTTCTTCCAGTCGGGACCAAACCTCCAATCCATCCTTCCGGCTGACAAACACCTGGGACTTGTAGCAATGCAGAACACTGCCATGGCCCCCTCTACTCCCCCTCAGTCCAGACGATATATACACCCAAGAGTCATTACCAAGGCATCTTAGGTCAGCAACTCCAATATCTCCTGACTTTGAGCACACCTTGTATAGTGTCAGCTGCTTAACATCCACATCGGCATCTGCAAACGGATCCCCAAATCGGCTGCTTCTTCCGGATCCCCCTGGCTCGCTCGTCTCCCACACCACATCCCCAGACCGAATGTCCCACAGCCTCATGTACCCAGAGTAGCCAAATGCCCCCGAGTTCACAGATGACACAAACACCAGCCCAAGCTCCTGCAGGTGCACTACTCGACCCGGCACCGACGACTTAGCCGCACTCCCGCTTTGCCGGCCAATCTCCTGTGTGGGCTTCAGAGTTACAGGGTCAACAGCCAGGATACAGTTCTCCCGGTGCTGGCACTCGAACGTAGCCAAGATCGGTGAATTATTATCAGCGGAATCAGCAGGGGGACGGGCGGCAATGGCAATGACCTTCGCCTTGTGTACGCGAGGGTCGGTAGGGTCTGACCACTGAGCGGAGGCGACGTGTCGGCCTTCGAGAAAGTCGTACACATGGAGCCCGGGGGAGGAGCTGGACCCGACAACGGCGAGGCTCGGGGGCAGCTGCCGGAGGGAGGTGACGCGGTGGAGGTGGGTCCGGAAAGTGGTGAGGTGGTCCAGCGCGGGGGAGTAGTAGGTGAGCTGGCCAGCCCCGTGGGCGAGGCAAAAGGAGCCGTCGTGGTGCGCGGCCAGGGCGGTGGGGAAGGGCTCGGAGGTGGGGGAGAGGGTGGAGGCAAGGGAGGCAGAGAAGCCGAGGAGTGGCGGAGGGGAGAGGGCGCCCAGGAGCTGGCCGTGGAAGCCGTAGAAGAGAGCCTCGTCGAGGAGGAGGCGGGTGGGGAAGGCCGGCGCGGAGGAGGGGGCGCGGATGGCGGAGAGGATCGCGTACAGGAGGGCGGGGTCGCGGTCCACGAAGATTGGGGTTGGGGAGGAATCGAGAGAGAGGGAGAGGGAGAGGGAGGGGGAGCTTGCCTCCAAGGTGAAGAGCTTGCCCCCCACGTTGAGCTGCTTCACCGTGCCACTCCTTCCTCCTCGGCCGTGGCCGCCGGCGGCAGTTTCCATCGATGCTGGTACCCACCACCACTCTCTCTTGCTCGTGCTGTCTGCCGAGGGGACGACTTTTCAGACTTCACTTCAGGTTCAGGGCAAGGGGCAAAGGATGACCGGATGAGACACTGCGTGGGCCAGCCACGTCCGGCTAGTAAGGTAGTTCGGGTCGGCCCGGCCCAATCTAATGAGTTATACTGCTACCGTATGTCGGCCAGGATGCCTACCCAGGCCCATGACCCACGTCGGTGCAGTGTTACAGCGTCAACTCTAACAAAGTTTTTTAGCCGCTCAAATCCGCCACAGCACAATGGTGAGAAGACTGGGCAAAAAACGAGCTGAATGCCGACTTCCATGTACTATTTTTAGGAATGACTACGATGCTAACCAAACGGGTCATGGTATAGTTTGCACTTTTACAACATGATACATCCCTCTAGCCGAGTGAGCATATTCACGTCATTCAGGGTATAACAATCATATTTCATGTTGGTATTTTATTCATGGAACATTTGCAATGTTGGTGTTGCTCGTTCATGGACTAACAGATTCACCATCTGTCTGAATTTAGTTTGAAAAACTGGCCATTCACGAGCGGAGAAGTCAGCTCGTCCAGTTAGCACCAGAGACTGACTAGGACTTGAAAGAAGTCGTCGACGGAGGAGTCCTCCTAGCAAAGCGTCCCCAACTCACGCTGAAACGAAAAGAACTGAGCATCGCTGCTCTGCTGGTATCGCTCACGCAAATATTTCCAGATCTGACGAGTACCACGCAGACCAACAATGTCTGGTTAGATAGAACCGTCGATGCTAACAACCAAGATAGCTCGAACATTGGCCTTATCAGCACACCAGCGCTCAAAAGCGTCTATAGCGTACTGAAATGCCTCATCAACAGCGTCAGCAGCAGCAACAGCGGTCTCTGCCTCCTTTACGATCTCATCTTATGCGGGAGGTGCAGAAGTGGGTTGTTTGGGAGAAGGCTGAACCGGCGATGGCGGACAAGTTCGAGCACCAGTGACATATCCCCAGAGACCAATACCATTAAGCGTGATCTCCATAAGTGAAAACCACAACATGTAGTTCGTTCTATGAAGCTTTGTTCCCAAGAATGAGATCGTAGCTGATGGAATAGAAGCAATTGGTAGGCAGCGCTGGACGGCGCAACAAGCAAGGCAACGGAGTCTAACAGCGATGCTAGGCGACGATTAGATCAACGCTTCTGTTTGTCTGTTTTTGTTATCTGATATATATTTTTGTTTGGCTGGGCCGGCTCGCGCTAGAAAACAGCCCACACACTCCAGAGCAATGCACGCGGGGGAACTCTAGTTCCCCCCGCAAAAGGCGGCGTGGCGGCCCGAGCGAGATCGCCGGAAGCGGCAACGGCCCGAGTGAGGTCGCCGAAGGCGTGGCAACGGCGGCCCAAGAGAGGTCGTCGGAAGCGGCGGCGGCCCTAGTGAGGTCGCCGCAGTGGTGTTGACTCCAAGCGGCGACGGCATGTAAAGAATCTAGACCCGCTATTATGAGTTAATAGAGTGTTTTAGTGATTAGTAACAAATCCAATTGTGAGACTAACATTTCTATTGTTATATCTAATGTGTAGTCTCATTTAGATATAAAGGTGAAATTCAACGAGGTATGCATTCGACTTATACTATTATATAATGTTGCATTCCTCGGATCCAAAATATAGGTTGAACTCCACCATAAGTATATCTTGAATATGTGCATATGTTTTCTTTACACATATGTGTATGCACACATTTAGGGAGGGTTCATGCTATATTTTGTGGTTTCACTAGTATTGATCCATATTCTTTTTACCACATATATTTGGGATCTTTACTTTGAAAAATATCCGATTGAGTATACAAAACTTGTGTAATTTTTGTATACTTATGTTTTGAGTATATAGAACTTGTGTAGTTCTTGTATACTCATGTTTCGAATATATAAAACTTGTGTAGTTTTTGTATATTCATATTGTGAGTATATAGAACTTGTGTAGTTCTCGTATACTCATGTTGTGAGTATGTAGAACTTGTGTAGTTCTCGCATACTCATGGTGTGAGTATATATATGACTTGTGTAGTTTATATATATACTCATATCAAACATTCATTTTATGTGTGATTGAAATGGTTATCATCAATTACCAAAAAGGGAAAGATTTAATGGTATGGTGCGGTAATTAATGATAATCATAGTGTGGAACTAACATTTTCTATGAGTTGGATGTATAGGTTATGTTCCAGGGTGATGAAGACTTGGGATGATCATGAGTTGATCATCAAGTCAAGATTCAAGTGAAAGATGTATCATGTGTTGATGCATATGAAGAGCTTGAAGAAAAAGAAAATCATCGTGTGTCGATGATGTTCAAGAAGAGGAGATGATCATAAGTTGATAATCAAGACAAGAGAAGACTCATCATGTGTTGATGGAGGTATAATGAAGAATGCATCATGTGTTGATGCGTGTTAAGACTAGGGATAAAGAAATCATCATGTGTTGATAATGTTCACGACAAGATCCCGAAGTGAAGAAGATCATCATGTGTTGATGATTGTCAAAGTCAAGGACCCGGACTTAAAGTGATGATGTGTGCCATCAAGCTTCGAGAAGATGCAATGCAAAGGTATGACTAACTAGGGCTAAGGATGTGTTCCTAGTCTTTTACCAGTATTGGTGTTTGGTTGGAAGACCGAATTGCTAGTATATGATTGTTGTACTATTAAGAGGGTCTTGACTAGTACCATGAGTTAGTCATGTGTTGATAGCTCATTATGTTTGTTCTAGCTCATCTATGCATGGAGCTATTATTTGCGAATGTGTTTTACAAATGAAAGATGCTCATGCATTTATTCTTTGTAGCATGGGACTATAGTTTGCAAATGTATTTTGCAAATGGTTGAAGTCCATGCACCTTAACCTTGTGGCATGATGTTGTTATTTACGAATGTGTTTTGCAAATAGTTAAATCTCATGTTTGATTTCTTGTAGCATGTGACTTAAATTTACAAATGGTGTAAGTCCATGTACCTTATACCTTGTGATGAGTATTCTAAAGGTTGGCAAATGTGTTTTGCAACTTGTTGAGAATATCATCTTTGAAACCTTGTTGAAAATGCACTCAAATGGGCAACTATGTTTTGCCATTTGAAGAGAAGCCAATGTGTTTGGCCTCTGTGATCTGGCGGTCAAACTGCAAGTGGTCACCGGTCTGACCGGTGCCAAAACGGTCGAACCGCCATGTGTTGGGCGGTCGGACCGATTTCCCTTTGTGTTTATTCTCTGTGCGGTAGTTCCGCCGTTGATAAACGAAACTACCGGTGTGCGGAAGTACCGGTGCGTTCGCGGTACGTTTATTCCAGAGAAGTACCATTTTGGTGTGGGGTGATTTTCCTCGGGCGATCGAACCGGCCAGCCTTGGCGGTCTAACCGATTTAGCAGTGGTCAGACCGGCCATTAGTTGGCGGTCCGACCGACCAAGCCCAACGGCTAGTTTTATAGCCGTTGGGGCATGGGCGGTCCGACCGGCCATTAGTTGGCGGTCAGACCGGCCCTGTACAGATTCGAGGGAATCTTTCCACTAAACGGCTAGTTTTTGAGTGTGGACTATAAATACTCACCTTGGTCGGTTGGGGATGGTTGCTGTTGTTGCTGATTTTGTTGAGGTTGTTGTAGAGCCTCTATTGAGCTAAGAGCAATACTTTCCTCTCATATGTGCATGTGTTGCACTTAGTGAGCTTAGAGAGTAAACTCTAAGTGCATGTGTTGTCTTAGGTAGTGGATTATGTATCCACTTGAGCGTTGACACTTGATTAGTTCAAGTGAAGGTTGAGATTTGTTTCTCTTGGTGTTTGCCGACACCTAGACAGCGTGGAGGTGTCGTGCCCGGTGATCTTCTCAAGAAGCTTGTGAGAAGACCCGGTGTGGTTGTGAGTGGTTTGGTGCTCGCCATCTCCAGAGTGGAGGAAGAGCAACCTTAGTGGAGGAAGAGCAACCTTAGTGGAGCAAGGTGTTGGTTCGTGTTGGAACCGATCAAAGTGGTTGTTCTTACCTCAGAGGTGTTGGCTTAATTAGTGGAGCCGGTCCAACGTGGTTAGGCTTACCTCAACGTGGATTAGGAGAGACCGGCAAGTCTCCGAACACCACGGTAAAACATAATCGTGTCATCTTTATTTGTCTTGTGCTTTACTTTAAGCAATTTACATTACTTGCTTTAATTGCTTATATATCTTTGTATGATTGCTCTCATTGTGTTGTATTCATATTGTTGGTGCACTTAGAGACGCCTAGTTGATTTAGGTTTTAATTGTGCAAAACTAATTTGTTATTAGCTTCCGCATTATATAATGGTTTTAGCGCTAAAGATTTTTAAAACCGCCTATTCACCCCCTCTAGTCAGCCACCTCGATCTTACAGCAGGTCCGAGGCGGCAGCGTCGTTCGACATCGGGTGATGGCGTCGTCCGTCGTCGACAGGCGGCTTGGTGTCGGTCGGTGGAGTGCGGCGGCGATCGAGCGGCCTCAGGCGACGGCGACGCAGGGGAAGCAGTAGGATTCCCTAGCATCAGCGGGCGGCTTGGTGTCGGTCAGCGAAGTGCGGCGAGGATCGGGCGGCCTCGGGCTATGGTGGCGCGGGGGAAGCAATAAGATTCCCCCTGCTGGCGGCGTGAGCGACGACAGCGGTGGCGGCACGAGCGATGACGGATGTGGCACTGGAAAGAGCTAGGTTATAACATCACTCTGATACCATGTTATGAATATTGTGTGCATATATTCAAGAGGCTCAATGGACAATATATATAGGGAGTGCAAGGGGTTGCCATACAGAGATAAGGATATACAAAGAGTCATATTCTAACAGCTGGTTCAGACTCCTCCCAGACAGCCTACTTTGCGCCTCTTCCTGAAGATGAGACCGCCAAGGAGACAGAGGCCGCTACTGCTGCTGCTACTAACGCTGCTGATGAGGCCTTTCAATATGTCGACGCTTTTAAGCGCTGGTGTGCTGATAAGACTCGTGTTCAAACCATCCTAGTGGTCAGCTTCGACGACTCTATCTAGCCAGATATTGTTGGTCTGTGTTCCACTCGTCAGATCTAGGAGTACCTGCACGAACGATACCAGCAGAACAGCAATGCTCAGATCTTTTCGCTTCAATGTGAGTTGGAGACGCTTCGCCAAGAGTACTCCTCCGTTAACGACTTCTTTCGAACCCTGACCAGTCTCTAACGCCAACTGAACGAGCTAGCGTCTCCGTTCTGCCAGGAGTGTCATAAGGTGCAGAAGGTGAATCGCAATCGCCTTCACGTTTATGACTTCACTGCCGTCTTCGCCCAGAGTTTGAGACTGTCAGGGCTCAACTGCTGAGTCGCTCACCACGACCGATAGTCACCGAGGCTTTACGACACTTCGTGCTGAGGAGCTTCGCCACGGGTTAGTAGCACAGTTTGCTCCGGTTGTTCTTGCTACCTCCTTAAGTGTCTGTTTCCGCTCCTGTTTTTGCACCAACTGGGGTTCAATGCAATTATTGTAAGAATTTCGGGCACGACTACCAAAGTTGTGCGATGTGAAAAAACAGAACAAGACGCGTGGGGGTGGACGATCCAAGCGGGGCAGGGAGGCCCTTCCTTGACGAGAGGACAAACCTGCACGTCAAGACCTTCTCAACAAGGTGACTTTGTTCGGCAATTCTGTCAGGCTCTACTCTAGCACCTCTCTCACAACTCAGCTGGTTCTGCTAGTCTAACTCAGACATCTCCTCCAGATACTTCTTGGGTTCTAGATTCTGGTGCATATTTCTACATGACACCAAACTCCACATCTCTCACTTTAGGACCTCCTGCTTTTCCATCTCTGGTCAGACAGCTGACGGTACTCTTCTGCCTGTCAGCTGTCAGAGCAGTCTTTTGTCCACTGATTTGTCTGTTTTAACTGTTTCTCATGTTCCTTAGCTTACCATGCAGATTCTCTCGGTGGGTCAGCTTACCGATCTCGGCTGTTTTTAGGGACACCTCTTTACATTGTATGGGTTGCAAGCTTGGCAAGCAGTTGCAAATCCCCTATCCCGCTAGTGATTCTATTTCTACTCGTCCTTTAGATATTGTTCACTCTAATGTTTGGGGCCTGGTGCCCTTCGTTTCGAAAGGGGTCATCACTATTATGTGGTTTTTATTGATGATTATTCTCGTCATACTTGGATCTATTTCGTGTCGGAGCGCAGCCAAGTTCTCTCTATTTATCAGATGTTCGCCACCATGGTTTCACTCAGTTTGATTCGGTCATTCGCGTTTTTCGTGCCGACTCTGCTGGTGAGTATCTCTATGATGCTTGCTGAGTAGGGCACTCTTCCTCAGTATTCTTGTCCTAGTGCTCACGCTCATAATAGTGTCTCTGAGCGTAATCATCGTCACTTGCTTGAGACCACGCGCGCTATCATGCTTGTTTCTTCTATTCCCCCTCATTTCTGGGCTGAGGCTGTTTCTACTACTGTTTTTCTCATCAACCTGCAACCTTCTACTGCTATTCAGGGTTCTACTCCTGTCGAGAGTCTTTATGGTCGAGCTCAAAGTATAGTCATCTTCGTAGTTTTGGCTATATCTGTTTCATCCTTCTTCCACCTCGTGAGCGCACCAAGCTGACTGTTCAATCAGTTGAGTGTATTTTTCTTAGCTACAGTCCTGAGCATAAGGGTTATCGTTGTTATGACCCTGTTGCTCGCAGGATGAGGATTTCTCGGGATATCACTTTTGACGAGTCCCGCTCCTACTACCCTCATTCCCCCACTGTCAGTCCAGATTCTCTCCTGAGTCGATCTCTTTTCTGATTTTTCCTAACTCTCAGCTTTCCACCACTGTTTCGCCTCATCTTCCATCTACTCTGCCTCCCTCTGTTCAGAGTCCAGCTCCATCCGTTTCGCCTCCGCTGGATTTTTTTCCCGCTCTTTTGTTGAGGCTCCACCTTTTCCCTTGCACTACTCTCGTCGTCCTCGGCCTACTACTTCCTCTCTTGAATCTCCATCTCTGCTTGGTCCTGTTCCGACTTCTCCTCCCAGATATGATCTTCGTGATCATCTCACTGTCAGGCCGCCTGAGCGCTATGGCTTCACTATCGCTGCTCTTTCTAAGCCTACGACCTACCGTGAGGCCGCTGCTCACCCTGAGTGGCAGCTCGCGATGTCTGCGGAGATTGCTGCTTTGGAGTGTACTAGCACTTGGGATCTTGTGCCCTTACCTGCACATGTTACTCCTATCACGTGTAAGTGGGTGTACAAGATCAAAACTCGCTTGGATGGTTCCCTTGAGCGCTACAAGGCTCGTCTTGTGGCGCGTGATTTTCAGCAGGAGCATGGTCGTGACTACGATGAGACTTTCGCCCCTGTCGCTCATATGACCACTGTCTGCACTCTCCTTGTTGTGACCTCTGTTAGATAGTGGGTCATCTCTCAGTTGGATGTTAAGAATGCCTTTCTCAATGGCGAGCTGCGTGAGGAGGTTTACATACAGCCGCCCCCCGAGTATTCTGCCCCTGATGGTATGGTTTGTCGCCTTCGTTGTTCTCTTTATGGGCTCAAACAAGCCCCTCGTGCTTGGTTTGACTGCTTCTCCTCTGTTGTCACTGCCGCTGGCTTCTCCGCCAGTGATCACGACCCTGTTCTCTTTGTTCACACCTCTCCTCGGGGTCGGACGGTTCTCCTTCTATATGTGGATGACATGATTATTACTAGAGATAACTCTCAGTACATTGCCTTTGTGAAAGAGTGTATCAGTAAGCAGTTCTTGATGTCAGATTTGGTTCATCTTCGTTACTTCCTTGGGATTGAGATCACTTCTGCACCCGAGTGCTACTATCTTTCCCGGGAGAAGTACATTCAAGATATCCTTACTCGTGCTTGTCTCACTGATCAGTGCATGACGGATACTCCTATGGAGCTTGGTGTTCACCTTCGGCCTACTGATGGTGAGCCTCTTGAGGATCCCACTCGCTACTAACATATTGTCGAGAGTCTCGTCTACCTTGAGATTACTTAACCTGACATTTCTCACCCAGTTCATATCCTGAGTCATTTTGTCTCTGCTTCCACTCAGCTCTACTTCAGTCACCTTCTCTGTGTTCTCTGATATTTTCGTGGAAATAGCCTCAGTCCAAAAGTGAGGTGGAATAGAGGTGGCAATCATCAGTGTACGAGTCATCTCAAGGAGGTGACGATGCTTGCGCTCAACGACACCATTCTGAGCATGAACACTAGGACAAGAGAACTGAGCGAGAGTGCCCTGCTCAGCAAGGAAGTTGCGCAGGTAACGAGAGATGTACTCGCCAGCAGAGTCAGCACGAAATACACGAATAGGAGTGGAGAACTGTGTGCGAACCATAGTGGCAAATTGTTTATAGATAGACAATGCCTCACTACGAGAAGACATAAAATATATCCAAGTGTGGCGAGAGAAATCATCTATAAATATGATATAATATCGATGACCCCTTTCAAAATGAAGGGAGCCGGACCCCAAATATCTGAATGAACACGATCAAAAGGACGCTGAGACACTGACTCACTATGAGAATAGGGAAGCTGAATCTATTTCCCTAACTTACAACCCTGACAATCTAAAGACATGTCTCCTGAGACAGACCCCAGAAGACCACGACGAACTAAAGACAACAGACGAGATCCACACAGATGACCAAGACAGTGATACCACTATTGGAAAGAGCTGGTAGACGGGGGTGGCAGAAGCGGAGAGACTGGCCGCGACGGTGGCAGTGGAAGGAAGGTGAAGCTGTCAAGCTCCCAGAGACGCTGTTAGTCAAGGCGCCAAGGGCCAGAACCAACCAGAGCCCCTGTGTGACGGTCCTGAATACAACAGGAGTCAGAGTCAAGAATGACCCGACAACTAAGGTCAGTAATCTGCCCAGCAGAAAGAAGCTGCATGGTTAGGCGAGGAACATGAGCAACAGAAGGAACATGAAAAGATGAGTTGCTAAGAGGTCCTCGACCAAAGACAGAAAGAGGGGTACCATCAGCAGTAAGAACACTGATAGGAGAATCAAGAGGTGTAATGAAAGACATAGTGGAAGAATCAGAAGTCATGTGAAAAGATGCTCCGGAATCAAGAATCCACGGGGAGGTACCTGACTGTGTAGAAGGTGGTTTCGCATTGCCCGAAGAGTCAAAAGCAGAACCTGTCGAGGGAGAACCTAAAGCGGCAAGCAAGCGTCGAAGTCTGGCTATCTTCTACTCAGTGAGAGAAACTGCTGAAGGAGTCGATGCAGACATCGATGTAGAAGCACCAGTGCCAGTGCTAGTAAAAGGACGACATGAAAGATGCCGCTGCTTCTTATAGCACTGGGACTCAATGTGGCCGACCTTGTCGCAGTAGGAGCAGTGAGGACGGCCACCGCCGGATGAAGTACGGCCGCCACCACCTGTGGAAGTCGCTGGATGAGGCAGTATGCTGAAGCGTGGAGCAGTCAGTGTAGCAGGTGATCGAGCAGCTAGCACGGAGGGGAGTGGCATTAGACCAGCACCACTCAGACGAGTCTCCTCTGCACGTATCTCAGTAAGAACCTCCAGGAGAGTGACACGAGGGTGGCGTGCAAGGAGCTGGGCACGCCTCTGCTCGAACTCAGGACGAAGGCGAGTAAGGAAATTGTAGACAAGCTAAAACTCCAGTCGGACGTCTGACCAGCAAAGACGGACGGGAGCGGCGGCCAAGCGGCGAAGAGAGTCTAGCTGACGCCAGACAGCAGAGCTCTGAGCGTAAAAAGCGCCAACAGTAGCATCATCCTACTGAAGAGAGTGCTCCTGGCGGACCACGGACAGGTAGAAGGCATCACCAAAGGGCTCATAGCGCTGACGAAGGTGAGTCCACATCTGGAAAGCCGAAGGGAGTCCCACAACCTCAGAAGAGAACTGAGGTTGGACATTGGCGATGAAGACAACAGTCGCCCGAACGTTGTCGTCGTACCACTGAGTATAGGCGGTCAGTCGATCCATGTAGGAATCCAGAGCCTCTTGGTAGGCAGAAGCAGCTGCATCAAGGCAAGCGGCCTCAGTAGCATCCTTGTCGGCTGTCGGGGGCAGTGCGACAGGCGTAACCTTCGTCAGAGAAGTAGGGCAAGGCGGGCAGGTGACATCGCTAGAGAGGACGCCCCGGAGACGAAGACCACACATGTGGATGCGCATATGAGACACAAAGTCAGTGTAATTAACACCATCGAAGATCACTGGGCAGCGAGGAGGAAACGGTGCCCATTGGTAGACGGCGCTGAACGGCGCGGCGACCAAGACAACGAAGTCTAACAGGCGGCGCTTGACAGCGCGGCGGTTAGAACGTTTTTTTATGGGCTGGCTTAAAAACAGCCCGGCTTGAAACGAGGCCGAGCGCCCCGCACGGGGGAACCCTAGTTCCCCCTGGCGGCGGCAGACCGACGGACGAACCCCTCGTCTCAGCGGACGAAACCCGGCGGCGACGGCACCCAACGAACAGAGCCTTCAGCTCCGGCGACATCCTCCGGCAGCAGCGAGCCCTCAGTAGAGGACGGCAGCCCCTGGCAACAGCAGCAGCAGACAGCGGCCCCCGACGACGATGAAGGTAGCAACAGCGGCCCCTGGCGACGTAGTGGAAGGAGGGAGGGAAGCCGACGACGTGGCTAGAGGGAGGGAGGACGAGTTGCGCGTCTGGGAGAGGTAAACCTAACCTCACTCTGATACCATGTTAGGAATAGCAACTTGTATTTCTAACACCTCATTACAATAGGGAATAACACACTCTACATATATCTCTAACACTGCACACTGCAAAGTTAATTTGCATACACTACAGTGACTCAATGAGGATCTTAAGTAACTGAGCATAACAGGTGCCCCAAAGTGTGTCAGCATATAAATATATTTTTATTTAAATATTTGACACATAGGATATAGCTATCCAAATAATTTGTACACAGAATATAGGAAGTTCAAAGTAAACAAGATAGTAGGACAGCTGTGTCATATCTTTCAACATATGCTGAATTTTGTTACCTAACTATACTAATTATTATGAATCAATGGGCCATAAACTGTAGGTGCTTGATTGGTCATAAATCTAGGAGATTCAGCCAAACAAATATTTCTAGGAGTATGGAACTGTTCAATTGTTATAAATGTAGGGAAGAAGCCTGGAAGTTTATTAGCTAAAAAAACCTGGAAGTTTAAGTATCATTTAAAGAAGGGTGTTGCATGTGCACTGATCAGGTACAACAGCTTATCTTGGCTTTGCTATTGTTACCAAAGAATTGTGCATGGCATTACACATCAATACTAAGCATATTTATGGCTTGAGTGGAGCAAAAGAAACTCTACCAGTATAGTCTGCTAATGCAGAAAGGGCAATCGCACTTGTCTTGAACCCTTCTTTTTTGCATATGTACTTGAGCCTAAACAAGCAAAACTTATTCATCTACAAAATGTCATAATGATTAATGAAACATGTTGTGGCTACATAGATAACAACTCTTGGTTTCATGAAATGAAGCTAGAGTGTTGTAACTGCTGTTAGATAAGTCACATAAGTGCATTTACATCGCCTGTTCACCACAGGACTAATCGTTGGCTGCACGAAGACATGAACCCTGTAAAATTTAAACAAATCCTTATAAGAAAAGGTTTGAATGATTTTACAACTGCAAAAGTCTACAACAAAATACAGAGAAGAAAATAGTACTTTGCTACATGGCGTAGTTGTCTCAAGGCTGGAGCATAAAGGACAAATTACCTGTAAATAAATGTAACGTGGTTTAATACACTGCAAGGGCACTAAAATGATGGCAAGTGACAGCTTCATTGCTTACAGGCCTCAGTAGTTTGGCTATGACCTTTCCTTGGGGAAGCCTTTCGGACTTGACTTTCTTCAGCACTAGTGCTTCTGTCAGAGTTGTTGCTCTTTTCAGCATTGATCTGCACGAAAAGAGTCGATCATCTATAAACCAGAGTAATGCATTTATATGAAAATTGCCACAGAGAATGTAGCATTTATCACCTACACAAGACAATGCCATTCTTTTTTGTTAAAAACTAATGTTTAAAAGGTGGAAATAAGTAAAAAAAATGCAGCAAAACAACAACAATGACATCATGGTGATGAGAGAGGAATAGGATGCTACCATCTTTAAAATAACCTCCGCTGCACCTTTCCCATCACCAAGTGCTCCATCAACTTCATCAATTACCTACACAGGGCAGCAGAACTTAACAGAATATGAGGGAAGTGATTTAACGATCAGGCAGCATAGCTTAACTCACCAGGCACTTGAGTTTTGAATCTGACATGATAGAGTTCATCTGAATCACATCAAGAATCTTTGGTCCAATGGATGAAGCAGAACGATCGTCAGTGGCATTTATCTGCGTGTAGTACTTAACATAAGCAATGTACATAATTTGAATTGAGATAGCAATAAGCTGCTGTGGACCCAATAGACCAATAGCTACTAGCCACTCGACCATTAATAACAAGAGGCAATGTTAAAATGAAGTTTTGAGGAATGTTGTTGCTGTGGTAGTTGTTGGGGTACGTGTCCGAGGACCGAGGGTAGAGCACTCTCTCTCATCTAATCGCCGGCAAGGCTTTTTCCTGTCGAGGTAGAAAAGCTCTGAGACTTAGTTGAATTCTTGATTTCTCATTGCTTAATTGATAATGGATACATGTTATCCCTTTAATAGAACAACCCGACTTGATGCCTAATCTATAAGGAAACCTATTAATCTAATATAATCTTTCCAACTATTAAAAATAACATTCCTAATAGATAAGATGGTATCCCTAATAATAACTTGATAGATACCTAACCAAATATTCTTTGTCCTAAAAAAACTCAGCAATCATGTATGGAAAAATAAAAGTGCTACAGCACTGACAGGTACCGTTCATGTGTCTCTACAGTACTAGGTACTGTTTATACACCACTGCAGTGTTCAGCACTGTTTGCACCCTGTTAGAGTGGCCCGCGTCTTGCCCCATAACAGTTGCTAAAGAGCATATAACCATAGGTTTCAAATGAATGTAATAGTTGTAGTTTTTCAGTGAATAAAATATTGAATCATATGCAACGAAATCTAGTAGTGACCAGATGGCAAGTAACAAACTCAAGGTGGTTCAGAAGGACAGCAAGTTAGCAACAGATATATCTGATACACCAATCAGATAGCAGATAAAAGGTATATAGTCCCATAAGGTGTGGCCGTGTGAGTGTGTGATTAAACACCACAATTATACATCATCACATTGAAGGACATAGAAGCTACCAGACAATAAAGCAAGAAATATTGTTAATTACGATCGTATACTCAGACCTCCACAACATGGTAGCCACAATGTTTGGATGCAACATGTGCAAGTGTTGTCTTCCCAAGCCCAGGTGGACCACATAGTAGCAACACCTGCAACATCAGGACTCAGGAGGTTATTCATTGCATTAATAATTGCCAAGAACTTACTGCAGACACAGCTTGTGGTCATACAAATAAGGCATACGACACAGTAGTAGTAACCCAACTTTTGTTCTGGTACATTATCAATGGAGGACCTTTTGTTAAAGGATCTTCTCAGATCTTCTGAGTTACTACCAGGAGCATTTCGGGGCATGTTATCTTGACTCGTGACAGGACCTCCCTTACTCTTGGAGAAGATATTTTTGTTACTTGAATTCTTCTGAACTGTAGAAGAATGCCTACGTAAGGCGGATAAGACATCATCACTTGTAGCGCGAATATGGGACCCAAACACACGGGAGTCCCATTGCTTTAGCCATAGAAGTACCTAAATGAGGCACATACACGCATGTCAAGTAAAAAAGTTCAGGTACGCACAGGAAAGTTTGACTACGAATAGCAAATGCTCAAAGACAGCAAGAAATTCTTGCAGTGAAGATCTTATTTTTATAAACATATTTCTTAAGCGCGAGTGGAATAGCTATTTACCTTCCTGTTTGTGTGCTCATCACTTAACAGCTCTGTGAAAGAATTTGGTGTGTATTTCTCCACCCAAAGTTGTTCTGTAACTTGCGGAGTCACCGCACAACCCTCAAAATTTTGTACCTCTGTGCTTTCCTGCAAGGCCTTCATAGACATTATAAAAAAGGGATTAGTCAGATATTTTTAACTAATCACCTACAGCTGACTGCAATCAACATGGCACTAGAAACAGACATAAAAATGCTTAGTCAGGCCCTTCCTCAGGCTAGTTACACTAGTAGTGAGAACCTGTTGTCAACTTGCCTAGGCACATACAGTACACTGGTGGGGTTCCCAATGCTTAGTGAGTTTTGCAGTTATAAAATGATGATTTGGTTTTCTAACCCCATAGCTCCAAAAATAGTATAATTATGATCTCTGAGATTGTCCATGGTAATATTTGGTTGCGAAGTCCATAAGGGTAAAAGAATTCCAGACATTATATATTTTGGGGGCTGATCTATGGGATTAAGTATTTCCCTCAAAAATATCATAGAAGATAGTGATCACCCATTCCTATTAGCGGTCAACAGTATCCGCTACTTTTTCTAGAGTTTCCCGAATAACTATTTTATTCACTGTTTGCATTTCGTAGACACTGCCTACTTAACTAAAATATAATGTTGTGATAAAACAATCCGGTTGTATCTTCTATTGACTAATGCTAATGATCTGCATATACATATGTACCTTTGCTAGAGCCTCTCGCTCCGCTCGCCTCGTTAGTGAATGAAAGGATTCTGAGAGAAGCCCTGCAAAAGGAAAAACAAGAGGAAATAATACAATGATATATTGATATATTAACAAACTAAGTCAAGTGAATTTCAATACTCGGGATAATAATTAAGTCCGCGAAACAGAAATAAACTTAGCAACTAACCTTTTTAGTTGGGGTTTGGGTTGGAAATGGGAGTCCTATGCCTAGTTTCACCTATTCCTCCACCGACCAACTCCTCCGCCGCAAGCTTCGCGTAAACCCTCTCTCCATTGGGCGAGGTGACGGGCATACAGTCACCCTGGATGTCCGACGCAAACCGCGAGATTGTCTTCTCGCGGACCACTTCAGCGGGAGGCGGCGAGTGCCGCAGCCAGTCCTCGTCCCCCGAATCGTCCCGATCCACAATCCTCGGCTTGCTCCTCTCCACCTCCTGCTCCGGTGGAGGCGGAGGTGGAGGCCGCTTCAGATTGCCTTCCGACACTTCATCTTCGTACACATTTGGTCGATTGCATCAGAAGTCCAAACAATCGAGGCCTAGGGCTGCGATCTAACGAGATGGAGAGAGGTACGTACCCGCGGGTTTCGCAGGGGACGTGGTGGCCTCCTGCGGTGAATCGCGCAGCTGCTCCGCATGCCTAGCGACCGGGAGGAAGCCCTCGTCGGGGTCATCGAAGTGGGTGTCCTCCTCTTCTTCCGGTAGGAGGCCGTGGCTCTCCATGCACTCGAGCTCCTCCGGATCTGGCATCTCTATGTCCGCCTCCATCGCCGTCGCCGACGCAGCGGAAGCCCCAAGCGGCGGCGAAAAGTGAATGACTCACTCGATGGCGGGAAGTGGCGAGGAAAAGGGAATTGGGGGTCAGGTGTTATGGTGTTGCCGCCCAGTGGTTTTGTGGTCACTGAGAAGGGTGGCATGGATCTCCTTAACAAGCCGTTTCAGCTCATGGTCTTGTCTTAGCCCATTGGATTGTTTGATATGGGCCATTTGGGAAAATGCAATCATACTAGGAACACCATTCACTTTTGACAATTTCAGATATGCAAATTAGGCGCAAACGCAGCAAATGTAAAGCGGCCAATTGAAGTATGGTTGAACCTGCAGATCAAGATAAATACAGTTCGTTGATGGTGTCGGACTGTCTGCTGTCTTGTTTATTCTCCATAATTGGTTTTATATGTCTTATCGGTTCAGCTGTGTTCCCTGCTTCGTATACCTAACTTGACACTCGGTACCTGCTGGAAGTTGCAGACTTTCAGGCATCCGTGTTTATATATACTTCATATACTCGTTACCTATATTAATTGTCAGATATTTTTGTTCTTTTAGATGACCTATATAATCAGACCCTTTAACAAAAAAAGGTTGTCGTTACTTGTTACCGGTGATACCCCCCCCCACCACCACCACCACCACCACCACCCCCCCCACCCCCACACACACACACAATTAAACTTTTCATAACTATTTAGAATGTGCAGTTGTGAAATAAGAAATAGCCTCACAAGCAAGTTTTTTATTACAATAAAAGCCAACTATAATTACACAAGATTAAAGCTTAACAGCCAGTTTTAACACTAACACGGTCATTCAAACTCAAAGTTAATATATTACATGACAAAAGAACTTCAAAACCACATGCACGCTTGAGCACGGTTGTAGAATCAAGGATAACCGATTAGAGTATGGTGAATAGACAGTTTTTAAAATCTTTTAGCTAAAAACAGATTTTGCCAAATTAAAGCTATGAAATACAATTTTACCAATTTAAACCTAAAAGAAATAAGGCTCTCTAAGTGCACTATTTACTTAATAGATAAGCTAAGAAATCTAAACGAGATAAACAATTACCTAAAAAATTAAATGTGCAAATGTAGAAGCTATGGAGACAAACAATGTTTTCTCATGGTCTCAGAAATTTGTCGATCTCCACTAATCCACGTTGAGAAATCTTGATCAACTCAAGTTGGCTCTACACGAGCACTTTTCTCGATCACTAATGGTAGCTCTTCGTCACTCCGGATAGGTGAGCTCCAACCTTCACAAATGTCCGGGTTTGAGAAGATCACAGACACAACTCTGAACCATTTAGAAGACGGCAATCTCCAAGAGTAATAAACCAATGATTCTTCACTTGAAGGTGCTCAAGTGCCACAAAAGATCAAACTCTACTCAAAGCACTTGGAAAAACCTCAACAAATTTTGCAAGATGATTTTAATGCTCTCAAATAGTGAAAGAACTAGCAAATGGCTCAAGAGTATTCAATAAGGTTCTTAAAGGCTCTCTTGCTGCAGTTGGTGAGGTATTTATATCCTCCACCCACTCCACTAGCCGTTAGAGCACGAAATTCTGTAAAAAAAATAGTAAGTCTAGTCAGACCACAGGTATAAGGCTGATCAGTCCGGGCTAAAGAAATAACGGTCGACTGAACTGCATTTAATGCACAGAAACTATCTGTTAAGACATGTCCGGTCAGACTACCCACTCAGGTGTAAGATCGAGGTGGCCGACTAGAGGGGGGTGAATAGGCGGTTTTAAAAATCTTTCGCGCTAAACCAATATATAAATGCGGAAGCTAATAGCCAATTGGTTTTGCACAATTAAAACCTAAATCAACTAGACTCAACTAAGTGCACCGACAATACAAGAGAGCAACCACACAATGATATATAAGCAATAAAGCATGAATGTAAATAGCTCAAAGTAAAGCACAAGTAAAAACAAGATGACATGATTATGTTTTACCGTGGTGTTCGGAGACTTGCCGGTCTCCCCTAATCCACGTTGAGGTTAGCCCAAACAAATTGGACCGGCTCCACTAATTAAGCCAATACCTCCGAGGTAAGTCCAAACACTTGGACCGGTTCCTAACCGAACCAACACCTCACTCAACTATGGTTGCTCTTCCTCCACTCCGGAGATGGTGAGCACCAAACCACTCACAAACCATGGGTCTTCTCACAAACTTCTTGAGAAGATCACCGCACCGACGCCTCCACGCCGTCTAGGTGTCGGCAAACACCAAGAGTAACAAATCTCAACTCTCACTTGAACTAATCAAGTGTCTAAGCTCAAGTGGATACACAATCCACTACCTAAGGCAACATATGCACTTAGGGTTTACTCTCCAAGCTCACCAAGTGCAACACATGCACATAAGAGAGGAGAGGCTTGCTCTTAGCTCAAGAGGCTCACAAAGAGTTCACAATAGCACCAGCAACCTCTCCCAACCGGCCAAGGTGGCTATATATAGCCCACACACAAAAACTAGCCGTTGGGAGACAAACTCCTGAAAAATCAGGGAAATCGGAAGTTCCGCCATTCAAAGTCCGGAACTTCCGCACCTCAGCGACAGGCACAATAACGGCTATATCAGACGAGAAACTAGCCGTTGGAAATTGAGATCGGAACTTCCGCCAACCAAAATGCGGAAGTTCCTATTATCGGAAGTTCCTCACATATCATTGCGGAACTTCCGCACCTCCAAAATTTGGCTAAGTCCCAAAAGGGTGCTTCTCTGGAAAAAACGTTCCGCCAAATTTTTGGAACTACCGATAATAGGAAGTTCCGCCCATAACACTGTGGCACTTCCGATTATCCTGACAAACACAACAATGGCTTTTTCAACAACTTCAATTGCAAAACACATTTACCAATTGATAAGCCATGCCAACAAGGATCAATAGCAAGATTCCTAACAAGTTGCAAAACACATTTGCCAACTTTTAGAATCATACCACAAGAAAAAGGTACATGGACTTACACCATTTACAAAACACATTTGCAAACTTAAGTCACATGCTACAAGAAATCAAACATGAGCATCAACTATTTGCAAAACACATTCGCAAATAACAGCATCATGCTACAAGGCTAAGGTGCATGGACTTCAACCATTTGCAAAACACATTTGCAAAGTATAGTCCCATGCTACAAATATTAAATGCATGAGCCTCGGCTATTTGCAAAACACATTCGCAAATAATAGCTCCATGCATAGATGAGCTAGAGCAAACACAATGAGCTATCAACACATGACTAACTCATGCTACTAGTCAAGACCCCTCTTAATAGTACGGCAATCCTATACTAGCAATCCGGTCTATCAACCAAACACCGAGACCGGTAAAAGACCAGGAACACATCCTTAGCCCTAGCTAGTCATACCTTTGCCTTGCATCTTCTTGAAGCTTGATGACGCACATCAACACTTCAAGTTCGGGTCCTTGACTTTGACAATCATCAACAAATGATGATTTCTTTACTTCGGGATCTTATCTTGAACATCATCAACACATGATGATTTCTTCATCCCGAGTCTTCACATGCATCAACGCATGATACATTCCTTCACTTGACCTCCATCAACACATGATGAGTCTTCTCTTGACTTGACGATCAACTCATGATCATCCCAAAGTCTCCACCATCCTGGAACATAACCTATTCATCCAACTCATAGAAAATGTTAGTTCCACAATATGATTATCATTAATTACCACACCATACCATTAACTCATAATGGTGGGACAAGATACCTCAATCTTTCCCTCTTTGGTAATTGATGATAACCACTTAAATACTCATAAATTGAATGTAGATAATTGAAGTAACAAATGAGTATATATAAACTACACAAGTTATATATATACTCTAACATGAGTATACAAGAACTACACAAGTTCTCAGTTACTCAAATGGATTTGTTTCATAAAGATCCCAAATGTATGTGGAGAATGGAATATGGATCAATAACTAAACACAAAATATAGAATAAAACTCAAATAGATGTGTGCATACACAAATGTAATAAGATCCCAAATGTATGGTGGAGAATGGAATATGGATCAATACTAATGAAACCACAAAATATAGAATAAAACTCCCCCTAGATGTGTGCATACACAAATGTGTAATAAGATCATATGCACATATTCGAGTTTGACTTATGGTTGAGTTCAATCCTATATTTTGGATCCGAGGAATGCAACAATATATAAGATTAAGATGTCGATTGCATACCTCGTTGTATTTCACCTTTATATCCAAATGAGACTACACAAAGATAATACTTGACAAGAGAGTTAGTCTCATATTTGGATTTGTCATTAATCACCAAAACAATCCATTAACTCATAATGGCGGGTCTAGATCTTTCATCAGGGTCCTTTCAGACCGGCTTCAAGAAATCCAAACCGGAGAAAACACATACTACTGAAAAAAGTTGACCGCTTTGATAGACCGATAATCCGGCCAGTCCCGAGGTAACGCTTGCGGTCAGTCCGAATTCAGAAAATTAGTAGCAAGACACAAAAACATACTCCTATGAAAAAAGCTGACCGGATCACTCGACCCGGAGGTCCAGTCAGTCCGGCCTGAAGCAAAAAAAAACTCCTTTCTCTGGAAAAAGCTAACCGGACAACCCAGACCGGGGTTCTAGTCAGTCCGGACTTATAACAGCGGTTAGTCCGGCCATAGAAAATACAGAAAAGGAGCTCTCTTGAAAAAGCTGACCGTTCAGTTAATCTGGGGGTCCGGTCAATCCAGACCATGAACTGCGGTTAGTCCGACTGAGCAAATAAAATGAGCATTTGTGGCATCCTTTGCTTTCAAGCTACTCATCATTAATCCCTCTTCGTAGTACAGCTTTCTACACTAGTAATCCGGTTTTTATCCTTCATTCACCTAGACCGGTAAAACTTATGAAAAGGTCCTGTCAACTAGATACCTTTGCCTTGAGCTTAATGAGATCATTTAGCACTCTTTCGTCTTTGTCTGAGAATAACCCTTTTAACATCTTGACAGCACGAGTAAGTGCAAAACACATGGTTGCCCTTAATTACCAAAACATTAGAAATGGGGCCTGGATTCTTCAGTGGTTGAGACCTAATACCAGTAATCGCTACCATCTTGAGGTCCACTAAAACCTTCCTCATTAAGATCCTCAGGGTTTCCCCGGGTTTCCTTTGTAGTTGATATTGCAAGAATGAGTACACAACCGTACTCAGTAAGCCACATGGAAAAGCTAATTAATTGCATGTTTGGAGTTCAATTGATCGTTTAGGGTTTTGTCGACGATCAAATCGCCGATCTTATGAATATATAAATGAAAAGAGGAAAAATGTGCGTGACTTCAGGGAGTGGATCTGACTTGCTCTTTATTGCTATGAACTCACGATTACAAACACAGAGAGTATCTAAAAACACAATACTTTGATAAGTCTTGCTTGATGTCTTCGTCTCTCTCGATGTTACGTGTTCTGTCTGTCTCGTTGTCCCTCTCTTCCACCTTCTATGGTCCCCTTAAATACTTGATGAAGCGGTGGCGATTATCCCACGAAGAGACATCCGTTGAGGAGCGACGTCAGGTCGGGAAGAGATGGCGCTTGATTCGGTTCTACTAACCGCAGAGGCGGTTGGTGAAGATGTCAAGCGTTTGGCGGTTAATGATTTAGAGGCGTTAATTCATCAACCGTGATAGTGTTGTAATTATGTGGAATATGAAACACGTGATTCATTCATCACATAGTGAGTGGCGTGGTCGGAGACTCGACCTGCACGCTGCTCATAGCTTCACGAGCACTTACCTGGTCGTGGACTAGGTTTGAGACTTAGTCCGACCAGTGTATTTATTATATAACTTCCGTAATACCTTCGACCAGTTAGGTCGGTGGTCTTAGAAGTTACGACCACGAAGACGTATGGTCTTTATCATATATTAGGATAATATATGAATATTTTAATCCTCAACAGCTAGCCCCCGAACTTTTAAAAGAATGTTGGTCGTGCGGACACGTTCTTCGATGCAATCATATCGAACAGACCTCTCATTAAATGCCGTGGAACTCGAGG
The DNA here is from genome assembly GCA_036346395.1 of Hsuehochloa calcarea. NCBI lineage: Eukaryota > Viridiplantae > Streptophyta > Magnoliopsida > Poales > Poaceae > Hsuehochloa > Hsuehochloa calcarea. The sequence goes on from CM070597.1 coordinate 40,723,517, forward strand.
CGGTCTGTATTCATTTTTAAAGTTGAGAAACTGCTTTGGAAAAAGGAAAAAGCCTTTCTGTCCGTCAGGCAAAAAGGTATTTGCCCGTTGGACTTCTCGCAGAGTCGGTTACAGTGAAATGCCTATAAAACGACCCTGGCGGAGTGCTTTAAACCTTTACGTCTCTATCTCTAAGAAAATCTTCCTTGAGTTCTTCACCCAAAAAAGGAAAGCATCATGTCGGACCTCATCACAAACTGGTCGATCTCCGATCTGAGCGAAAAAAGATTGAAGAGTTTGGAGAAGGTGGGTTGTTACCCGACAGAGTTTGATCTTTGGAGATCGGCTTTGGAAATCCTTGCGGCGGCGGAGGAGAGATCCCAGTTCCTCGCGTATGTTGAGTGCGGGCTCAAGCTTCCAAAGACATCCTTTTCTTTCTCAAGTCTTTGGAGTTTTATGAGGTTGAGTTGATCAACCTTGCTCCTAACGCCATTGCAAACCTAAGCATCTTCGTCTACCTCTGCGAAGCGTACTTGGGGATTCCACCGTCGATGGAACTCTTCAAGTACTACTATCGGATGGCGAATACGAAGAAAACGACCAGCACCCCTGGGGAATGTACCTTAAGGCTTCATGACGGTAAGGCCGACGAGTATATTCGTATGTACTCGAAGTCCTCCTGGTCGTCATGGAAGAAAAGCTGGTTTTATATGAAGGTTACGCGAGAAGACGGCCTGTATTACAGCGGTAAGAAGGCGGTCGAAAACTCGCGTTGGCGTTCCTCCTCGAAGAAGGAGGGAAATGTTGGGAGATGGATCGAGGCTATCTATCTCCTGAATGTCAGGGGTTTAACCTCCTGGCACGTTGTGAGGGACTTTTCCATTAGGAGGATTAGTCCTTTAAAGACCAGGGCACGCTCGATGCTCTGGTTCATTGGTGGTGATGACGCTACCAGGGATTCTGATCCAGGTAATTTTTTAGAAAATACCGACCAGTTTATTTTGCGAGTTGATTATTTCCGCAAAACTAAGATCTTTCATTTGCATTTGCAGTCTTGTCTTCTGAGGACGTCAGAAATAGGATCAAAACGATCTGTGCTGGCGAACCTGATGACAAGGCTAGCTTTCCTTTAATCCTAGCACTTGTTAGTGCCGAGGAGAGGACCGAAAGACTTAGGGTAAGTGTATTAACTTCTTTTCACCTTTGCAGTTATTTTCGATCAGTTTTAATCCTCTTTATGTGTAGTTGGTCGGACTTAAAATCAATGAGGCTACGAGGCGTGTGAGCCTATTGATTATCCAACCACCTTGTGATCGCCGAGGCGTGATCGCCACGCCGAGGTAAGCAATCGAAAGAAATAACTTCGCAAGATGAAGTATATTCTTCACCTGATTAACTTGGTTTGTTAAATCAGGCGGCAATTACTGAGTCTCGTCTAGTTGTCTATGAGACAGCTGTTCCTGAGACCAGTGAAACTACACTTTCTGATCCAGGAGTCAGGGATCTTGCTCTTGACCAGATGGTCGAGAACATTGCTTCTGATATCCTGATCGGGAGTGTGGAGAATACAATTGAACCTACCAGTTCGGAACTGGTGGGAACAATTGAAAAGAAGAGAAAAACAGGCGCAACGGATTTTAAGCTTTCTTGAGGTTTTCAATAAGGTTTATGGAAGAAATGCTCCTTATGCAGCATATGATCGAAAACCTCGCTACGGTCGGAGGACTAACCGAGCGAGTTAGGATATTAGAAGAAAAACACTCTGAGATAGAAAGTAAGAGTTCTTCTTCTTTTTCCTTATTAAGACTTTCCTTTTATTCATTCTCCTTATCGTAGATTCTTTTGATAGATTTAGAAAAAATAAAGAAGATGCTCTGCCGAAAAGGCGGAAGAATAAAGCTTGAAGAAGAACTTCAGGCTAAAAAACGGTCGATCGAAGTCTTGACGACCAGTAATAAAAAGCTTCTGGATGATTCCAGGAAGAGAGAGGAAGGTAACTGGTCGTAGCCATGACTCAGTACATCTTCCAATCTTTTTTACTTAATACTTGTTTTGTCTATGCAGAACAAAAACAAGCATTGACCAGAGTGAAGAAGGCTCGAATTTGAGCAAGACAAGGGGGCGGCTCTCGTGCTTAGCTTGGACGAGAAAATCACCTCGCTAAACAAAATGTTCTTTGATATGGGCGCGGGATCAAGCTTGCCCTCCTTGAATGACCCAATAGAGAAGGTCAACTTTCTTGGCTCTTTGTTGGAAGAGCTCAAGGTTTTGCTCAAGACTACTAGGAGAACTATGCCCACTCAGTTAAGGAGTCTATTGCTAATGAGTCGGTCTTGCTTTGGCAAAGTGAAAGCTTCACCCATCAACTAACCTTCAAGCCATCGAAGAGGATTTCAACCGCTTACATGCAGAGGCAAATCGATCCTCGCAGAGATGAAACCTCTAAGCGAAAAGGTCGCAGAAGAGATGGAAGTCGGATCTCCATCTAGCGATGAGTTAGCTTAGGCATTCTCTTAGTAGTTTAGTTGCAGGAAAACAATGCATACAAGTAAAGACTTACCTTTCTCTCATCAAAATGGAAAAAATTCTTTTATTTATCCTATTCGACTTGTGAATTTATGTATTACCTAGCCCCATCGTTATATAGTAGAAGATCTTTACTATATAATAGTGCTACCGAGGCCAAGAATAGAAATCAAATTTCAACCATTACTTGTAAGTATGTCTTGATCGGTAAAAAGCGATCGTGATAATACTAGGAAACCTTTATGGTCGGAACAGTAGGTTTTTGGCTAGTTATAAATCTATTTTTAATGATCGAAGTACTTTACTCAGACAACATATGGTCGGAAAAAATAAAGAATTCTCCTTGATAAGAGGAAAAAACACTATGAACATATGTAAAAAAGGAGACAGGTGGTTTTACTTCTATGCGATGCTCAATACTGGTCGGAATGAACCTAGCTAGGAAATAAAGGTATAAACTATATTTCGCAAGACGTACTCATGCTCGTAGTTCGACTGGCAGCGAGGATCGTAGGAAAGAGGCCGTCGCTAGGAAGCTCCTTCCAGTGGGCAGAACCACGTGCGAAAAAGGAGAGACTTCGACTAGGAGGTTTTCCGTGTCCCGACCAGTAGCCAAACAAGAGTAGAACAGAATTTTGAAACATAGACTATATACTTTATACTCCAGAGCATATGAACCGCAGTCGACCAGGATTAGGCAACGTCATATAAATAACATCACCCGCTACTCCAAAATTAATTATTCAATTTAGAGGAATTTAAATGAAATGAAATGAAATGAAATAAAGAAAAGATTAAACAAAGAACTTACGCAATTGGTCAATGTTCCATGAATTTGACAAAACCCTGCCGTCTGACATGGCTAATCGTCTTCGAGCACAGTGGGTAACCGACCACGATTGTAAGGACCTTCCCATTTAGGGGAAAGCTTATTGCGCCCCACTTGGCTCTGAATTTTTCTGAGAACCAGATCACCTACAGATAGGTTGCGAGGTTGCACCTTACGATTGTAGTACCTTCGCATGGCTTGTTGGTAGATTGCCGAACGAATCAAGGCTTAGTTCCGCTGTTCTTCAAGGAAATTGATATCGTCAGTCGATGTTCTTCCCGTTGCTTAAGTTAAAACAATCGGTCGCAGAGCCAATTTTCAGTGCGAGGAAGCATAGCTTCGCCCCATAAACCAAAAAGAAAGGTGTTTCACCGGCCGCACGATCGTCGTGGTCCGACGACCCATAAAATGAAGGAAGTTCTTGAACCCAAGCCCCGACCGCTTTATTAATCGATCGAATACTCGGCGTTTTATCCTGTATTAGGATACCATTGGCACGCATCGCTCCATTGCTCGTGGATGAGCCACGAAGCGAAATGGATTTTGATTCCTAGTTCTTCGCAATTCCTAGAAATTACCGCTGAGAACTGGTACCGCAGATCGCGATGATACGATCGGGTACACCAAATCGTAATCACATTTTTGTTATGAACCTCTTAGCGGCTTGGTTGTAACTTTTACAACCGCTCGGCCGATCCATTTTGTAAACGTGTCAATCATGACGAACAGAATTGAAGCCCGGTGCTCTTGGGAATGGTCCTGAATGTCCAATCCCAAGTTGCAAAAGGCCAAGAAAGAGGATTATTTGCAAAGCTTGTGCCGGTTGATGTACTTATCGGCTATGAAATCGACATTATACGCGCCGTCACGAGCTCTTTTGCATCATGAAGGCGGTTGGCGATAGTATCCTTGCTCAAGGCTTTACCGACCAAGGTTACGTAGGAATGATGTGCTCCATGCACTCCTTCATGAATTTCGTTAGCAACTTAATGCCACCGATTGAGATATGCATCTCATCAACACTCCATGAGATCCTCGTTTATACAAGGTGCGTTCGATTAGAGTGTATGATTTGGCCTTCGTGCTATAATGATCGGCCTCTGCATCATCTTCGTGAATTAGGTCATCTTTGAAGATAATTGTAGATCGGCGTCATCCGGTCTCTACCTTGATCGTCCACCGATCCGTGGAGCATCTAAGTTATCAGAGTCAATAGGATTGACATGATGTAAACTATCGATGTTCTCGGAATGCTCGACCACCGAGGGTGAATCGAGTTGCTCGAGAAAAACTCCCGGCGGGACGGTTGACCTAGTAGAGGCCATCCGTGTTAATCGATCCGCTAGAAAGTTCTCCTTTCTAGGAATATGTTGAATCCGAAACCAAGAAGTGCTTTTCAATTTCCGTACTTCCGCCAGATAGGAAGACATCTTGGTACTCGAGCATTGGTACTCTTTCCCTACTTGATTCGCTACTAGTTGAGAATCGCCCTTCACTAGCAATTTGCGAATCCCGAGCGAACGAGCTGCTCGAAGTCCTGCCAGCAAACCTTCGTACTCCGCCACATTGTTTATAGCGGGAAAGTTAAACTGGACGGCATACTTGATGTGTTCGCCGGTAGGGGATATCAAGACGACTCCAGCCCCCGATCCTTTAAGCACTAAGGAACCGTCAAAGTACATTGTCCACTCATCGTGGCGCTCGTACTCGTGTCCTGCTAGATTCCGGTTTGTCCACTCGTGATGAATTCGCTATTGCTTGAGACTTTATAGCTGTTCGTGAGATGAAATGGAGGTCGAACGTCCCTAGTTCCACCGCCCATTTTGCTATTCGTCCTGATGATTCCCTATTTCCAAGGACTTGACCTAAGGGATATCCAGTATGTACGACCACTTTGTGGGCCTGAAAGTAATGTCTTAGTTTCCTTGAAGCCATAAGGAGACTATAAAGCAACTTTTGTACTGTGGATATTTTTCCTTTGGCCCATGTAAGACTTAACTTCGTAATATACCGGTCGTTGGATCGCCACGGTCTACGACCATTACACCGACGACTTGTGGCGTTGCGGCCAGTAAATCAACAGTGTTTCCCGGTCTTGGAGAGACTAGGACCGGCACTCGTAAGGTACTCTTTGAGTTTTTCAAAGGCATTGTTAAACTCGTCGTCCATTCGAACTTCCATGTTTAGAAGAAGTTTAAAGAAAGGTAGTCCCTTTTCCCTAACACGCTATGAAACGACTTAGCGCCGCCATACAACCGCTAGCTTTTGGACTTCCTTCTTCGTGGTCGGGGCGATCGATGGATGGCCGATATCTTTCTTTGGGTTTGCCTCGATACCTCTAGCCAAACTAGGAAACCGAGCGACTTTCAAATGAAACCCCAACACACACTTCTCCTGATTCAACTTGAGGTTTTGTCTTCTCAAGTTATTGAAAGTCTCTTTAAGGTCAAGCATATGATCGCGGAGTTGACACTTTTACTACCAAGTCATCAACGTAGGCTTCTAAATTTCGACCTATTTGTGGGTCAAGGTTTTCGCATTAATCTTTGAAAAGTGGCACCAAGATTTTTGAGACCAAAGGGCATCTTTACATAACAAGAAGTGCCAAATGGAGTGATGAAGGAAGTTTTCTTCATCTTCTTTACTCATACTAATCTGGTGGTACCACGAGTAGGCATGTAAAAACTTAATAACTCACACCCGGAGGTAGAGTCTACAAGTTGATCAATGCGAGGAAGGGGAAAATCGTCCTTCGGACAAGCTTTATTAAGATCTGTGAAGTCTATACACATCCTCCATTTCCCATTACTCTTCCTAACCATTACGAGATTAGCGAGCCACGAGGTGATGTACTTCACGAATAAATCCGACCTTTAAGAGCTTGTCAATCTCGGTCGGATGGCGTCCTTCCGGTCGGGTGCGAAACGTCTGAGCTTCTGCTTGACCGGATGTTTGTCAGGATGGAGCGCTAGCCTGTGCTCGATCACCTCCCTGGGGACTCCGGGCATGTCAGATGGTTGCCATGTGAATACATCCTTGTTTGCTCGGAGGAAGGAGACGAGCGACTCTTCCTATTTAGGATTGAGTCCTGCTCCGATCAGCACCTTTGGTGAGGATCCACCATCATTGCTTGACATGGCGTTCCTTGAAGAAGCGCCTTTGTCGAGTAGAACCTCTTTGGTGCAGTCGGATGGTTTGGGCGTTATCTTGGAGTCCGGAATGCTTGACTTGCATGGATGATGAGTCGAATTTACGCCGGTAGCTCATCGACCAGTTCTAAAGGACCTTCGATCACATGCGTATGCCATTTTGCGATCTCCACGAACCATGATCACACCTTTCGGTCTGGCATTTTCAAACTTTGATACCCGTAGTGCGTGGCTATCAAGAATTTTGCTAACGCCGGACGACCAAGAATTCTATTATATGCGGTTTGAAATCAACCACGTCAAATGAAATCTTTTAGTTAGGAAGTTATCGACTTCCAAACGTAATCAGTGGATACTTGTCCTATCGGTTTGGCGGTAGAACCGGGAACTATGCCATGAAAGGCGTATTTCACGGTTTTACTTTTGATCCGGGAACTGCATATCTTCTAAAGCTCAGAAAATAAGATATTTAAAGAGCTACCACCGCCTATCAAAACTCGATTGACTTTGCAATTATTAATAGTAGGTTCTACGATAATAGGGAACCTACAGTCGAGTTGATGAGACGAGGCAATCTTCTTTCTTCAAGGAGATCACGGTGTCAGACCACCTTGATGGTTTGGTGATGATCGAAGGTTCCGATAGGTTGACCTCTCGCTCCATGGCTTTCGGATGACGGCGTGAGTCGTATGAAGAAGAACCTCCAAGATCATATTGACCGTCTTGTTGAGGCTCCCGGTACTCCATCTCTTCGCCGCCATCCTTGTCCTTTTTGGAACTTGTTTCCAACTGGATTGCGAAGTGGGCCTTTACCGCATAGAAATCCTCCGACTTCTTTTGCCAAACACGACATGTGCGCAAGTCATGCCTCGTCACTTGGTGAAGTGGACACCACTTCTTGCCTTTATTATGGCCATCGGTGGAACTTTGGCTTTGCCCCGACCGGTATAGTCCTTCTTACCCTTGAGCGGTTTATCCGGACCGCTAGGACTTCTTTGGTGCCCGTTTTGCGGTGCTTCTTCTTCTTGGAAACCTTCTTGGGATTCTTTTACGACTTCTCAAGGCGAAAGTTGAGGATTTTCTCTTTCGATCAATGACTTGATCCATTCAACCGCCTAACAAGCGGCGCATACTTATCACCATGTCAAAGAGTTGGCGGTTGTTCGTAGAGGATTCATAGCGATGTCCTCCGTAAACCGCCGATTCCTTAAACTCGCCTTGAATGCGAATCACGTAAGATTACGCAATTTACGAATAAATTTGAACTGGTGAACCTCTTGATGTCTTGACGGAGAGTTTCCTTTGGTTCTTGCCAAGTTCGATGGAGATCATCCTCCTTTCGAGCGATCGTCGTACTCGAAATTCACAATCAACGGATCGCAGAGTCGTTCCCAAGTATAAATAGATCCGACCGGTTGGTTAAGCAACCAAGACCGGGCCGATCCTTCCAGAACCGTGGGCAAATAATTAGCCATCACGTTTTGATCACCACCAGCTGCTCTGATGGCAGTGGTGTATATCTGGAGAAACTCTAATGGATTTTGAGATCCATCGAATTTATCAAGTTGGCGGTCGGAACCCATTAGGCCAGCGTGCGACTTGGAGCCCCGCAGAAATGGCTCGACAACTCAGAATCGATTCATAGCGCCTTCTTGGAAAAGGTGCGGATTAGGATCGATGGGAGATCGGTTTCTTCTATTTGAACTCGAGGCTCCGTCGTCCGATCCGGTCGTGGGCGTTATCATGACGCCTTTGACCATTAGCATGGTTCGGATGATGACAGAGATCATCCGGGCCAATCAGTGCTCTCCTTGGCTAGGGAAGAGGCCGTTGTTCAAACAACCTTCTTCCTTCATGACCTCTTGGTCGGAATCGCCGAGGAGGTCTAGGTGCCGGTGGATGACCATGCTGCCTCTCCGAGGAGGCGTTGAGATGAAGTCACCGTTAGACTTTGCGACATCCCTTGCCCTCGCACGCTTCTCGTGCGCCGCACGGCTTCATTGAAGAATTTCCGATACTGCTCCACCAATTGGGTAAAGCCGGAGCTTCACCCGAAGCAGGTCGTCGATATTAAGAATATTTTGGATCGACACAAGTTCGAATCTGCTACCGAAGGTCTCGGAGGATTCATTGAAGATGTTGGTGTTCGAGACACGGTTCCTCTGGACCTTTGGCCTAACCTATCATGCTGTCATTCTTGGTGGGGCCGCACCAGCGTATTAGGCGATGGGCGTCCATCGGCCGTTGCCTCCGGTAGGTGGTGCTTGATTGCCGTGCCATCTCCATTAGCGGTGGTGGCGAGGCGGGGTGTGCGGGATCGCGAGTGGCATCACGATCGGCATTTCCGTCGTGTTGACCTCATGCTTCCAAAGAACGATCTTCCGAGGAGCTTCCATCGTGACTAATGGAGAACTTCTCGGTGCTTCTACCAGACTTCCACGACGGAGACACAGCCGGAGATGAGAACCTCCGAGGTCTTCGGCGGGCTCGGCTGATTCGGCGGATTGCCGGCCGGATCTCGAGTCTTATCGTCCTCACTCGGCCCATTACGGTGAGGTCTCATCGACACCGTTACGGATGCGGTTGGTCCTGGAATTTCGAGAGGTTGGTGAATACCATCGACCATGATTGTGTCAAGGGTATATTGACCCTCGGGTTGTAGAAGTGAGGTATTGTCACCTTTTTGCCGGTCGGGAAACCGGTCTTGTAAAAATATTCGGACGTCCCGAACTGATCGGAACAACCCGTTCCTCAGAAAGCGTCTCTTGGCGCAACGGTGTATCTTCATCCATCCGCTCAAGTTCATTTGTCGTCGTCGACGTCAGAACCATCGGAGGAGGACGAAGATTCCCCATGTTGCATGGCTTGGATGCAGGTTTCCATGTCAAGGTTAGAGTAGTCATCCAAGTCGAACCAGTTTTCCTCATCCCAAGTTCCTGCCATACTTGTAGTTACGAAAATGGAGAAGCGGATGAGTTGAACAAAGAACCTTCTTAGAAGTTTTGCACTATCTTCCCACTGGACGGCGCCGGTTGTCGACGATCAAATCGCCGATCTTATGAACATATAAATGAAAAGAGGAAAAATGTGCGTGACTTCAGGGAGTGGATCTGACTTGCTCTTTATTGCTATGAACTCACGATTACAAACACATAGAGTATCTAAAAACACAACACTTTGCTAAGTCTTGCTTGATGTCTTCGTCTCTCGATGTTACGTGTTACATGCATCTCGTTGTCCCTCTCTTCCAGCCTTCTATGGTCCCCCTTAAATACTTGATGAAGCGGTGACAGTTATCCCACGAAGAGACATCCGTTGAGGAGCGACGCGTCAGGTCGGGAAGAGATGGCAGTTTGACGGTTCTACTAATCGCAGAGGCGGTTGGTGAAGATGTCAAGCGTTTGGCGATTAATGATTTAGGAGGCGTTAATTCATCAACCGTGATAGTGTTGTAATTATGTGGAATATGAAACACGTGATTCATTCATCACATAGTGAGTGGCGTGGTCGGAGACTCGACCCAGACGCCTGTTCATAGCTTCACGAGCACTTACCTGGTCGTGGACTAGGTTTGAGACTTAGTCCGACTAGGGTATTTATTATATAATTTCCGTAATACCTTCGACCAGTTAGGTCGGTGGTCTTAGAAGTTACGACCACGAAGACGTATGGTCTTTATCATATATTAGGATAATATATGAATATTTTAATCCTCAACAGGTTTATCATATCAGGCATATGTGGATGCATCATTTGACATAAAACATATTATCTTTAAGACAGTAAAACAATAATAAATATAACATCAGGGGTTTACTCAACAAATTGCAATTACCATCTTAACATCTTAAAATATCTACTTACGCCTCATGTATTGGAATCACCCATGAACACAGCTTCATTAACCGAAAGCACGGCGTATTCGAATATCTTTAATTATACTCTATAGAGTGTCCCAACTTTACCCACAAGACACCCTCTTCGAATATCTTTAATTATACTCTATAGAGTGTCCCAACTTTACCCACAAGACACCCTCTAACTCATATTATCAAGCTATATACACACAATCAGATAGCGTGCGACTGAGTTGAGATAACAATATCTTTTCCACTACTCAACATTTTTAGTCTCTACCCGGTAGGTTCAAGGTCAATACAACCATTGGGAAGCCATTGGCCATTGGTGGAGTGCGCTATCTGATGCTGACTGGTCCATATCGTTGTGTAGTTCTGCGAGTGCCCTGTTCAGCCCACTCCTGACTCACTCCCAAGCCGCGGCTGCTCTATCACACAAGAGCAGGTGCCATCCTATAGATATTCAATTGAAAGAGTGATGTACTAAACCAAGTTGGAATGACCACACCTGTTGTTGAGTGATTTATGTGTCTATTACTTGGCACGAGGTTCTTGTACTACCTGTCTTATAGTGAGGCGATAGACCAACTCGTGGTCGTCCACCTCCAGGTCTCACCTTTGACTCACTTTTTAACAAGTCTATTGGGTTGTCCATCCTCTTGGTCTCAACCCTTAACTCTCTATCAAAACCATAGGCGGTTAACTAATACTATTTTCCAAAATTTATAAACACATTTTGTGAAAATACTAAATATCTAGTTATCATTTTATGTAACATAAACTTGTCAAGGTGAATATGTCCTACAAATAATAGGATGGCTTGTATGTGGGATGATAGAATATATCTAATTATCATGACATTCAAAAGTATTATTTCAGTATTAAAGTAATTGGCATAATTACGATAATAAAAGTAATAATATAATTACATTAAATATATATTCAAAATGATCAAAGGAATGCGACTTGCCTCCTTGCACAAAGTCTTCTATTAACTTGTCTTCTCTGGTGTCTTCTGGAGCCTCGTAGTCGAAGTCAAAACCTAACACAAAATAAAATATCCGAGCTCAACAAGGAACGAGTTGGGAACATAATGCAAGTAAAATAAAATTCAAAAAAATAAAAGAGAAAGGTGGTGTGGTGGATAGGATTTATTGGATGCTTGATTGGGCTGAACAGAGCCAAGAATAGGATTCGCGGGTTCGAGCCAGGTGAAATGAATATATAATGTCGAATTAGGGTTTTGGGTAAATAGTGTTGGGTTAGTACTATTCATATTGGGCTAGGGTTATGAATAGTGTTTTGTGCTGAAATTGTAATGGGTCGGATTTGGATTGTAAGTAGTGTTGGGCTTGAAATGAATATTGTGGGATGTTAAAGGGGTGCACAGTGTTGGCTGACCTATATTTCTTGCTAGGTCCAAAGGCCATTTTGGCCTACTACTGTGTGTGGTCCAACTCGTTTTCGAGATGGAGTTCGCTCTTTAATGGCCGAGTAAAGAAATGGATGGCGGCGAGGATTTTGCTGGCGGTGGTGGGAGGTGGTAGTGATGGGTGGTGCGGGTGGCATCCTTGTGGTGTAAGCAACCCATTTTGGGGCTTTTCATCGCGGAGGTGGTTCGTCAAGAGGGGGGCAGTGATGGCGCACGATCAGAACAGGGCAAAGCGACGGCGGTTTGGCCACGCTTTGACCAAATTGGTCATGGCTTGAGCATCTATGGGTGAAGGGGATCTCATGGGAGGTAGGGGTGAGGTTTATGGTGCATCGAGTGCATGGCGCGACGGAGGAGGATGGTGCCGGCGCGTTGGCGGCGGGGATAGGGATGGGAAGTTAGGGGAAAAGTTTGGGGCGGTGCTAGTGACGTGGTTGGGAGGGAACGAGAGAAAAGGGGGCGGCGAATTTACCTTTAGCTCGCCGGGGAAGAAGGGGAAGGCGGCGGGGATTCTCGTGATTGACCAGTGTTGGTGATGAATGAAGGTGTGACTAAGGTTGTGAGTGTGTTGTGAACAATGTTGGGCTTGAGATGAATATTGTGGGTTGTTTAAGGGGTGAACAGTGTTGGTTGGCCTATATTTCTTGCTAGGCCCAAAGGCCATTTTAGCTGCTACTAGGGATGGCAATCGGGCGCGCAGGGTACGGGTAGTGCTCTCCCATACTCATGCACGCGACCCCGAATTCCTCCTATGGGCATACCCTCGAAGGACGATGGGCGAAAAACATCGCCCGTGCCCGTCGCTCGCGGGCATGCCCATTTACCTACAAATAATGCATCGCCGCCTATAGGTACCCATCGATCGCGGGCATGCTCGTTACCTGCGAGCAATGCATACATCAAGTTCATCATAATTCACACATCAATGGTGCATCACACATTCAACAACTAATAAAGCTCATCACAATTCACATATTATGTTCGACAAGAGAACTAATCAAGTTCAACAAATAAAATAAAAATACAAACTGGCATAGTTCCTTACACATGCGGGTATGTTACGGGTAATCGGGCGAAGTGGGTATGGGTGGAGCTTACCCATGCCCATGCCCGTTTACCCGATGGGCAAGGAATTGTGCCTATTTTCATGCCCGTGGGCAAAGAAAGACGTCCATACCCGCCTCCATTAGGGTATTCACCCGCGAGCACGCAGGTAATCGGGCACAATTGCATCCCTACCTACTACTGTGTGCGGCCCAGCTCGTTTATGAGCTGGAGCTCGCTCTCTTGTGGCCGAGCAAAGAAATGGACGGCGGCGAGGATTACACTGGCGATAGTGATGGGTGGTGCGGGCGGCATCCCTGTGGTGTAAGCAACCCATTTTGGGGCTTTTCACCAACGAAGGTGGTTCATCAAAGGGCGGGCGGCAGTGATGGCACACGGTCGGAACAGGGCAAAGTGGCGGCAGTGGTTTGGCCACGCTTCGACCAAATTGGCAATGGCTTGAGCATCTGTGGGTGAAGAGGGTCTCGTGGGAGGTAGGGGCGAGGTTTGTGGTGCATCGAGGCCTTCCGCGCGACGGGTGGGGTGCATGACGCGGCGTAGGAGGATGGCGCCGGTGCACTTACGGCGGGGATAGGGGTGGGGGAAGTTAGGGGAAAAGTTTGGAGCGGTGCTGGTGACGGGGTTGGGAGGGAACGAGAGCAAAGGGCGCAACGAATTTACCTTCGGCCCGGGAGAGAAGGGGAAGACGGCGGGGATTCTCACGATTGACCAGCGTTGGTGATGAATGGATGTTTGACTAAGGTTGTGAGTGTGTTGCGATGTGTTTGGCTCAGGATCGAGTGGCTTTTATAGCCGGGCTGAGGCGATGGGAGCGCTTGGTGTGTGCGACTGCGCGCAAACGATGTCGGGGAAGGGAGGAAAAAGCAGGGGCAAGGTAGCGAGGTGAGGTGACAAAGCTGGCGGGAGGAAAGAGGACGAAGGTGGTGTGGCGTTGGTGACGCACCGATGAAGAAGAACAGGGGAAGAGGCGAGGGAGGAAAGGCACCTACGGGTAGAGAAAACATAAAACCAAAAGGGAAAAGCGGAAAGGGAGAAAGATTTGCCGAATTTGGAAAGAAAATCCAAATTAAGCAAAAACTCAGAACTTTTGAAATTCTGAATTTTCAGGTTGTTTCATTAGCTGTCACCATAGTATCCGATGCTGCAGGAGCGCTGGCATCAGCCGGCATGGGAATCTTTCAAGTTTTTTTTAGAACTGGAATCGATCTAAGTTTTGGTTATTATAAGCGCACATACACATAAGCCAATGCTACCACACCAGTTCTAATTTCCATTGGAGGTTGGAAAAGAAAACTATAATTTCCAGTCCGGAAGTGCTTGCGGTCACAACACTCTCTCTTGCGTCATGAAATGAAAGAATTGCTTCCACGTCAACGGAAGAATAAACGGAAGCATATACAATGGCATCTACTCGAGTGAACGACGCGGTTAAGTAATCGCGGAAGCCTTGCAGGCCGTTCCTAAAACTCTTAGCACGCTGTGGCGCTCGCTTAATTTCTACGAGAAGCCGAGAACCCCAAACGTATTGTTTGATATGCCTAAACTGGAAGCAACCAGCTGGTTTATATTGGCTTCCCGACGACGACAGGACACGAGGCAAGAGTGACAAATGGCAATACCACACGATCTGCTGTTTCGTTGATAAGATGGTACCAGTACTGTGGATTCGGATCCTCTCCGTAAACAATATTCTACGTTAAGAAGCTTCTCTTAACCGACTAAAATCCAACGGTTTACGTAAATTGCTGCAGTACAATTACTTTCGGTCAGTAAATTCGAGCGCTGTGCTGCAGTGGATGCTACAGTACCGCACGGCGACACCCGTGCAGACTCGAGTTAGTGTCCGTACAGTAGCCCCCCTGCGCAGACAATCCGGATCCCAGTACTGTTGCTTGTCACCGGGCCTACTTGTCAGTCACTGAGCGATCATCTTCACTTGTTCTGTGCAAACAGTCAGTTAATTGTAGATCTTACTTTTTTGCTTCCATTACGACGATGACCGTGACATTAGATTCTTTTTTTGCTCGGTGTTCAACACAGGGATCCCATTCCCGTCACACCTGGGCATGGTTTTGGTTCGCACTTTGAAGCCTGAAACGCCCGGGGGACGGTCAAGATGAGATTGCATTGGGGATTTCTGTTTCTTTAATGATGCGACTGGCCCTAGTGGCCAAGCAGCGTTAAACCAACGCGCGGCGGTAGATAAATACCGTAAAACAGTAGAAGGTCATGTGAGAATGCTTCGGTGGGGCTGCTGTAAATTGTGATCACGTGAATCCATGATCCATGTGCGGGGATAAAGCGATTGTAGTTTGCATATATGCCCCCAAAGGAGTCGAGACCGTGGGAGCATGATTCCTGTCGGTCGTATCATGGATTTACAGCGTGCATTGTCGCGTAGCTATACTTCGCACTTCAACGTCCATTTGGATCAGCGACCTGCTTCGTTCCAACTCTTTTTACTGAACGTGTGAGTAGACCCGTCACAGTGAAACACAAATGTTTTGCTGGGATAATTTTGCTAATCACTTTTCAGCAGCTGTGTAAAACTCAGTTAACAAAAATAAAAACGGCTCCATCGAACTTAACTCGATCCCACAAGAGCATGGACGGGATTAAGGCTGGGAAAATAGCCCGAGACTCTCGAGCTGGTTCGGCTCAGTTCCGCTGGCTCTTGTTGGCCCACAAAGTCCCACTCCCGCCTTGTCCGCCCACAAAACCGCACAAATCCAGCTCTATGCGACTATGCCTTTGCCCTCTGCCCAAAAATTCCACTCCTACCCCGTCCTCCGCCGCCCCCCCCCCCCTCCCCATCGCTCTGACCTGGCGTTGTGTGGGGAGAGGGAAAAGAAGGGGGTAGGTGAGAGAAATAAAGGCTTAGGTAGACATGGCAATACGCAAGAAGCTAGAGAACAGGCGTTGGGAGCAACAACAGAAGGAGAGCAAAGCGGGCATGGTGGTGAGGGAGAATAGGAAGAGAAGGAGAAGGAGGAGGAAATGCCAAGATCGTCGTCAAATAATTCTTCAAGGTGTTCATGTCCGATCAATCCAGAGAACGATTGGTGAGCTTCTATAATCCCTCTTATGGTGTCTAATCTTTGATTGATTGAATACGCTATCTGTTCGCTTTTCTCGATCAGATGTTGATTGCGCGCATTCGGATTATAGGAGAATTTCCTCTGTGGATGCATATTCTTGAGTACGAATGATTTGCTTTGACTTCTTTCTTTGGTAGTCTTTACCAATTCAGTTGTTCTTGATGAGGATACAATAATTGATTTTGATATGTGGATCTTCATGTGCACCTTGTAATTGGGATATAAATTGGTTAGCATCAAGCTAGAACAACATTGTCTGTGCGTACATTGACTCGCGAGCCAGCTCGAGTCTACCACCGAGCCGAGCGAACCTTCTGACTCGTTCTTGAAACGAGCTGAGCCAGCCTCCTTTTCAGGCGAGTTTGAGCGAGCTCAACTCAGTTCGTCTCGCTTTTCCAGCCCTAGACGGGATGACAAAATTTTACCATGGTTACATCCCAAAAGCAGCCAGTCCATTAATTAAAGATTGCACAATTTGTTACTCCACTAAACTAACTAACTTGCAAGGCAAGTAGGCATTAAGTACTCCACTTCGCTTATCATACATCTCTGGATTTGTGGATGAACTTAAGCCTCCAACCAAACTATCAGGTGTTATAAAACTCTTGTTACGTGTTGCATTTGAATTATCCAATTAAACTCATAAATACTGTACAACACTTATTACGTGTTATACATTCAGATCCAATATCACGTAGTTTGAAGTTATAAATTTTTTTTTTCCCGTCGAAGCTGTGCGGACGGCCGAGGAAAAAAAATATGATAGGGAGAGCCTCACGTGCAGCAAATTTCCTTCCCGGGGGCGGGTGTTAGCTGGTTGCCCACCCGCGGCAGGGAAAAGCATATGCGTTTCCTTTCCATGACAATTATTCTCTGTACTCGTCGACCCCGTGTCCCGGTTTTCTGATTAGCGCACCGCCGGTTACAGAGATCCAGTCCACCACATCACATCGCGGTGCAGGGGAGAACCGATTCGATTCCCGTCCGCTGACTCGCTCGTTCGTTGTATTCCCCAAGGCCCCAACCACTTCCACTTCCCCTTCCGTTGTTTTTCCTCCCACGGCCACTGCCAGTCCACCACGACGTCGTCGTCGCCCATCCCGACGCCCCCCCCCCTCGCGTCCCGTCGTCGCATCGCGTCTCTCGGTGGTGGGCGCGCGCGCGCGTCCCCGTGACGCTGCTTCCCCGCGCCGCCGCCTCCCTGCGTGGGGTCGAAGGCGGGGTTTGGAGGAAGGATAGGGGGCACGGCACGAGTGGGAGTAGTGGAAGGCAAGGAGAGGTGGTGTATAATTCGGGCGGTGGTGGGTTGAGTTGGGGGATCGGTGGTGGTGCCGGTCAGGAGGAGGAGGAGGATGGGGCAGGCTGAGGCGGCGGCGGCGCTGCTTCTGCAGGGGGAGGAGGCGGACGCCGAGTGGAGCTCCAGGGCGCACCGCATTGCTCTTTTCGTCGAGCCGTCTCCCTTCGCGTCAGTCTCCTCTCCTCTCCCTCCCCTTAGTCTTAGGCACAGCAGTTGCTAGCCGGATTATGTTAGATTAGATCAGATCGAGATGCTTTGCACGCTTGTGCAGAGCCGGGTCACTGGATGCATGATTTCTCAAACCTGCTGTGTATTTGATCTACTGGAAACTCCAAAGTCAATGGATTTCCTTGTTGCTGTCTTGCAGTTACATATCCGGGTACAAGAACCGGTTCCAGAATTTCATCAAGCATCTGCGAGAGATGGGCGACGAGGTATCCAATCCTTGTTACGACTCGTCTGACTGCTTGTAGTGTAGGGCATGTAGGTGCCTGTCTTCAAGATCCTTGTTGTACCTTGGAATTGACGCTGGCTCTTTCGGTTCAGGTGTTGGTCGTGACCACGCACAAGGGAGCTCCCGAGGAGTTCCATGGAGCAAAGGTCATTGGCTCGTGGAGGTAACCCAACACAAACTATCTTTACCTTGCACTTTAGCGATCATTCTACTTGAGAAATACCAAACATGTCCAAATACAAAGAACTGCTTTCCTGATAGCACGAAACACACTCCCAATGCGAAATAAGGTCTCACTCGCTTGTTGAAACAAAAAAGAAACAACCCATCATTCGAATCGTCCTGTAGTCAACTGCCGTGCTAATTTGGAAGATTTACTAGTCAGTCGTGTGGTGAAATAGATGCTGTCATAGTTGTTTTGAAATATTTTGCCTGGTCGAGTGTCTAATTTTGGGATGACATTAAAATTCAACTTGCGGATTTTCTTTTTCTTTTTTGCATTTACGTAGGTTGCTTAAATTCCTCTTTTTCAGCTTTCCATGTCCATTGTACCAAAATGTTCCTCTCTCGTTGGCATTAAGCCCCAGAATATTTTCTGAGGTGGCTAAGTTCAAGCCAGACATAATCCACGCTACTTCACCTGGAATTATGGTAATCATTAAAAAACTCAATAGGCTTTTATTGTACTTTCTTCCAGTGGTTTCTTATTAGTTATTACCATCTATCGTGATTTCAGGTTTTTGGTGCTCTTGCTATCGCAAAGATGATTTCAGTTCCAATGGTGATGTCTTATCACACGCATCTTCCAGCGTGAGTTTCTCGTCATGAAATTGTGAAATATATTTTTTGCTGCAACATGAGTCCTTTTGCATGTATGATCAGATGCAGATCTTCCAAATTCCAACCCTTTAAAGTGGGGATCAGCTCTGGATTTTGGGTCATACTTTTTCCCTGTAGCCTCAGATGTAGTTTTGTAGAACAAGACTGTCAGTCTCGTGAATAAACCTACCAAGAGGTCATTACTTTTGGTAAATACGCATATTGCATGGGAGAATGCTCTGCGTGCAAATTTCATTTCAGAGATATGTACCTGCTGAACTTCCTCAACCATGTTATGCCTGCTCTTGAGAATAACCCATAAAGCGATACAACACATTTTATCATGAAATTTACTTGAACATAGAGGCGGGGAAGCATTATGGGCTTGTGGTGATACCATGATATGAATCTGGTTGTGTGCACATTATGTGGGTTCACAGGACCTCAGCGAAATGTTGCAAAACCCACTTGGTGTGGTATATTTGCATACAGATCCAAGACAGCTCTGTTGTATGACAGGATAGAACCCCTCCCAGATATATGTATGTGCAAGAAACCCAATAGAAAAATGTTCTGCATCTGCCAATGTTAGACTTACAAACATGCTATCATTATCCAGTAGGCTTCAGTTAAAGTTGTACCACATATATTTTTCTTCCACTTCATTGATTCAACAAATGTACTTCATAATTCTCTCTATTGCAAATTATTTTACTTGGTGTCAATTGGGTCAGGGTTTGTTAATAGATTTAGTGATTTACATTGTTGAGTTGATTTGTTACTATGGTTTTCAGGTACATACCGAGATACAATTTAAATTGGTTGCTTGAGCCCACGTGGGGTCTTATAAGTAAGCCCAACATCATCCCTCATATTTTGTTCTCAACAAAAGAGAGGAACCTAGGAAAAAAATATTCATCTTTCTCACTTAGTTTGTGCTGACACTCTTATTTTGTTTTAAAGGATGCCTCCACAGGTCTGCAGATCTTACTCTAGTTCCCTCAGTAGCTATTGCCGAGGACTTTGAAACTGCTAAAGTAGTATCAGGTTAAACAGTTACAATAAATCTTTATTTCTGTATTTCTTCCCTCCATCCATCCTAACCATAATCCCCCTTGCCTCTTCAGCAAACAGAGTACGGCTTTGGAACAAGGGTGTTGATTCTGAAAGTTTCCATCCTAAATTTCAGAGGCATGAAATGCGCATCAAGTTGAGGTATCACCTATTGCTTTAAAAAATTTCAGTGAGTTGTTAAAAAACTTTGCACAGGCTAACATATTTTCTTTTTCTTCTGCTGTTAGTGGTGGTGAACCAGAAAAACCATTGGTAATACATGTGGGCCGTTTTGGGCGTGAAAAGAATTTGGATTTTCTGAAAAGGTGAGCTTTTCCTTTATACAAATTATATCATCATTTGTCAGTATGAGCTCAACTCTAGAAGCATTTTGAACAATATAGAAGGAAAAATGGAGAGAAGGGAAACCTATTTGATGTTTACCATCAACAATGGATTATTCGTAGAATCCATGTGGTATATTTGACATCCATGTTATTTTAGCAAGGTTCTAAAAAGTGATATGCGGTATTCGTTCGGTCACACACCTAATAGCAATTATACGACTTAATTGGCTCGATTACATGGCCTAACCGGTGATTATTCGGTAACAGGTAGGGGCACATGTTCCTTGTATACGGCCTAGTATACAGCCTAGTAAACCCGTTTTTAGAACACTGTTTTAGGTATAATTCTATAGTAACTATTTGGGTTAATTCTTTATTTGCCACTGAAAGTTGGTCGGGTCCCTAAAATACCATCACGAAACTGCTTCTCCTTTCATTGCAATTGGATCTCAAATTCTATCATGTTTTTGCCACTTCCGTTAGTCACGTTAGGTCCAACCGTCTAGTCGTTGTTAACTGCTAAAAAAAAAATCAAAATGCCCATCTTACCCTTCTTCTCTTCCTCCTCACTCTTCTTCTTCATGCCCCAGCCTCCCCCTGCTGACGCCGCCCACACCGCTCCACTGTTGTCGCCCCTCAGCATGCCGACCTGGCCTCCACGCTATCACCGCCGTCGCCGCTCCCACTCCCGCCACCCCTCCTCCGTCCCTGCTGCCCACGGTACTGGACCCGACCCATGGAACGACGACGAAGGAGGGAGCATGAAGTGTACCCGAGCTATGCATATCTTTGGGCGGTGGTGGCTGATGCGGAGGAGGACAAGGGCGGCCGGAACACGACGGCGAGCAGATGGACATGGAGGCAGCGGATTCTGGTGATTAGGGGCGGAGTTAGCGTGCACACAGAGTGTTTCCGAGCATGGGGACTCTGTTTTTGTGGAAGTTGGGGTAGAAGCATGCGCCAAGGATGCCGGCGGTGGCCATGTCAGCGATGAGGAGGACGACGAAGGCACTGCACGGTGGATAGGGTGGCCGGCGGTGGTAGGGAATAGTATCAGCATGACGAGACGCACCTTGGGACGTGGTTGGATAGTCGACATGACGACAGAGGTGGCGTTGACATGGCCGGCGGCGTGACGAGCGGTGACGGCGATTCTGGCGGTTCTCCGGCGTGGCGAAGGCACTGCTAGAACCACATGAAGGTGAGAAACAAGATGGTACAATCAATTTGAGAAGAAGGTGGCGCTCCGCCGGACTTGGGAACGAAGATGGGCTCGGCGGTGGTGCGGCGTGGTTTAGAGAGATGGAGAGGGCGGAGCGAGGTGAGGCGGCCTCGGCTCGGGCCATATGGGCGAACTAATGGGGCGGCGGCGGGGATAGGCTAGGGTGAGGTGTTGCGGCTGGGCGAAGGAGGCTCGAGGAGGGGAGGGCGGCGAGGGTGAGCTGGTGGGGAGGGAGGAGAGAGATGGGGAGAGAGAGGAGGAGGAAGAAGAAGAAGAAGATGGGAGGGCTAGAAGGGTAAATACGTCTTTTTGCACACAATTTGACAGTCAACACACGGTTGACCGACGGGAGTGGAAAAAAACAGGATGAAAGTTGAGTTCCAGTGGAAATAAAGGGAGGAGCAAGTTCACGATGGCATTTTAGGGACTCGGCTAATTTTCAGTGTCAAATAAGGAATTAACCCTAACCATTTTGTGCTGCTTATTGCTGTTAAAACTGCTAGACCATCTAATTGTCCCTGGTGTGGCCATTTTTTCAGCTGTCCCTAAGTTAGCATAGCTTGCAATGGTCTTTTAGCCTTTTAGCTCTGTAGGCGTACTCATAATATTAACTTCTGTGGTCTTGCTTCTTTATATTTTAACCAAGTAAGCATTTCAAGTTGATCGTACCTTTCATATATCACTTATCTGCAGATTAAGTGTTTGTTACATGAATGTTCCCACCTCGCTTGCACTTTACTTATTTCGGTAACAATACAGGGTTATGGAAAGGCTCCCGGGAGTAAGAATTGCTTTTGTTGGAGATGGACCATACAGGTGTGTCATTGTTCAACTGCTGACTATCTGTTGTTTTCAGTAAAGATACAAACCCGATGACATGTCCTTATGTTCATCAGCAATTCCACGGTATCAAAAGGACATAATTTGGTGCATTTGATTCTTATCTTTTGCACATGTCCAATGCTATATGTTCTTTTACATAAACTTACCTAGTTTCAAGTGAACAAGCATATGTTGATTGTTGAATGAATTCTGAGAAGGTGAACCTGTTCAAAAGTTGCAGTTTACTTTTTTTTAAAAAAAAGTAAATTGTATACATGGCTTGGCCTGAGGATTTATTTCTCCAAGAGGCCAGAATAGTGCTGCACAAGACACTTCCAGACCAAGCAAGCTAGCTAATGTAGTAAGTGAAGGTACCACATGTCCACATAGGCACATACAATAATTATACATAAATACCAAATGAAAAGGGTGGTTTGTTTGCCATGAGCAATTGAGAACCAACTTAGATGTTTTTGACCCCTTGTAGTTTCATGTTGAATTGTGGAGAGGTTTACGTGGTATGTTTCATCTTGGCAGGGCTGAGCTGGAAAGACTGTTCACAGGCATGCCTGCAGTTTTCACTGGAATGCTCCAAGGTGAGGAGCTCTCACAAGCGTACGCCAGCGGGGACGTATTTGCAATGCCTTCAGAGTCTGAAACCCTTGGGCAAGTAGTGCTGGAGTCCATGGCTTCTGGAGTCCCTGTTGTCGCCGCTCGTGCTGGAGGTATACCTGACATAATACCCAAGGACAAGGAGGGCAAGACCAGCTTCTTGTTTACGCCCGGGGATCTTGACGAGTGTGTGAGGAAGATTGAACAGCTCCTCTTGTCAAAGGATTTCAGAGAATCCATTGGAAGGGCTGCCAGGGAGGAGATGGAGAAGTGTGACTGGAGAGCGGCCTCGAAGAAAATACGCAATGAGCACTACAGTACCGCGGCATCGTACTGGCGGAAGAAGATGGGAAGAACTAACTAGGCTGCATTCATCCGTTCAGGAATTCCGTTACCGCCCTGCCCACCTAGTTACTGTTAATAACCAAAGAATTTGTACATTGTACCCAACAGCTTGCGAGTTTGTGTGGCTAGCTGCATTCATGTGTCCACAATTATGGATGATGATTGACCAACCACTTGTATGCAATTCTTGTACATTAGAGAGCTCTTCGAGATTGGCCTTCACTTTCGGGGTGCTAACTATGAAGGTTGATCCGTTGATGCAAGGGCTCCAGCCTCCAGCTTCCAGCCCATTCAATTTATTGGCTACGCTAAACTATTGCAGGTGTTGGCCTGTTGCCTGCTGCATGTAGCGTAAAAGCTGAATTATGAATTTAACTGTGAGCTGCTAGCATTTCGTATCCTGCTTGTCGAGCAATGACAATTAAAAAAAATACCCGTAACCCAAGGCACAAAATCCTCAAGATCACAGCATGTGCTCGATGTTGAGTTTAATCGCATTTTGCTTGCCAATTGCGAGCTATGAGCCTGTCTAAAGATGACGAGTTACAGGCGTTGTTTCCACCAAGAGGTGTAATCACAAGACTGAGAGCTCTAAACTGGTAGGCTTACAGCACGTAGGCCTATCGATCATTATATTTCTAGAGAACATGAGCAACGAGAGAGAAGCATACAGGAAAAACTCAAACTGCTGCAAGTACTTGCTGATGTAATGTACAGTTGTACACATCTGTTGAACTTTAGAGAATAATTGTGTGTTGATCTCTTAGGATCTACACCTCATTTATTTATAGTCTCAAAATATAATCCGATTCTTACACAATCTACTAATCCGACTCTCATACGATGAGATATCTAACTCCAACACAAACTCTCCAACACTCCCTCTCAAGATGGGCATGAGATAACAATCATGACCATCTTGTTACATAATATAATACCATTACTAGAATCTAGTAAAACCTACTAACCACCAATACTACTAAGAACGTCACCAAATCCATCACCACCATCTACCAGCTGCCCGACTTCAACCTCATCTTCCTCTACCCTCATGCCCCCATCCACCCTCGGCTTCCACCACTCTACCCACACTCCCCCAGTCTCGGCCTCCACCACCTCTACCTCTGCCATAGTCCATCACGCTTGACTCCAGTCCCAATCCTCCTCCCAACTCTTTTCTCCCTTCTGCCACTTCTCCGACTGTGTGGTATTCTCTTCTGTCATGGCTGCATTGGCCCTGGACCCACCTCTTCCTCTACCTCTACCTCCACCTTGACCTCCTTCAGCAGATCTATTATTCCCATCACCACCTCTATTAGGGCGAGATGCCCCACACTTATAACACTCAGTCCTCCTTGCAAAATTCAAGTTACCGCATCTCACATCACGACAAATCCAATCACCCTCGCGACCTCCAGTTCGTGAGAGAGGACATGCCCAACTCAAATGTCCTGTTTGCTTACAGTTGTAACACTCTTTGTCATCAGCAATGGCGTACGCTGACCTTATAAGATTGTTACCCACCACCACTCTCTGTCGAGTTTCCTCGATAACCATAGCTGAAATAGCCTCCTCCATAGTTGGCAATACCACCTGATGACATATTGAAGCTCTCCTGCTCTCAAACTCAGGGTTTAAACCTTTCAAGAAGTGAGTGACCCTTCTACGCTGCAGCCATGCCCTACCAAACTCAATATCATCAGCACACGTCAGTTGTAGTGGATCATATTGATCCAAATCTGCCCACAACCGCTGCAACTCACTGGCATATTCTTGAATGCTCTTCTTCCCCTGTTTCAGAGCATCTACCTCGCCCTGAACCTCCACCATCATCATCACATTCCAGCCCAGTACATGTTCCCGTGGTCTTCCACATCACCGTTGCACTTGGAATCGCCTCCACCATCCTAGCAATGGGCGGGGACACCGAAGTCAACAACCATGCCACCACCACAGCGTTGGTAGTATTCCACACCCTCCAATCAAGACCCTCTATCCATGTAGGCTCCACGTAGGTCTCCTGTAAATAGTACTCTACCCCTTTCGTCTTTAGAATTAACTGAGCCCTCCTAGACCAACTCAGGTAATTCTTACTCCCTTCTAGCTTCACATAATTCGGCATCAATTCCAACTTCAACTCTGATAATCTCGTTTCAGCCCTAGGACCTATCAAACCCATCGCAATGAGGTCTTGCAATATACCTCTCATCTCGCATTTTGTGACCAAAGAGGATTCTCCACTCTCCCTATCCATGCTCATCCCTATAGCCGCGCATATTAACGATTACGGCAACCTCTTCACACATCAATAGATCACGACTCCATAGTCATAAACGCAGTTGCCAACACCTTTTGAACCATCCGCAGAACCAGTCACTATGCCACACCAGATCGTAGTCACAGAAATATCAACCAAATCGACCGAAGCAATCTCCTGGACTTCCTCCCGCAAGCTTCTCTCACTAGATCCCCCCTTCCTACAAACTCCCTTCGCCCGATCGGAGCAGCAACTCCTCCCCACCGATTCTCCTAGCGCAGCAACTCCTCCCCACCGACTCCCTTCTCCCGTTCCTCTCCTCTCCCTCCTCCACCACCATCCCCCTCCTCGCAGGACCTCCTCCCTTCCTTCCTCCACCACTGGCCCGAGCCAGATCCGGTTCCCCTCCCCTTCCTCCACCACTAGCCCGAGCTCAAGCCGCCTCCTTCTTCTCCCGATTCACTCGGTCGACCAGCGCCTCATCCTCTTCTCCCGATTCACTCGGCCGACCAGCGCCTCCTTCTCTTCACCTCCTCTGTGCGCTGCTCCCCCCCGAGCGTCGTTCTCCTCCCCCGAGCAACCTTCTTCCCCGAGCGATCTCCTCCCTTGAGCAGCCTTCTCCCCCGTGCGCTTCTCCCCCGAGCATCGTCCTCCTCCCACGAGCAGCCACCGGATCCTCCTCCCTCGAGTCCCGAGCGGCGGCGGCGGCCCGTGTGCCTGCCCGCAAGGTGTGGTGGCGGCGGCTTGCTGGTGACTATGTGGGGACGACTACGGTGGCTACGAATAGGATCTGAGGTGAGTTTTGGGATTAGGGTTAGGCTCTGATACCATGTTGAATTTTAGAGAATAATTGTGTGTTGATCTCTTAGGATCCACACCTCATTTATTTATAGTCTCAAAACCTAATCCGATTCTTACACAATCTACTAATCCGACTCTCATACGATGAGATATCTAACTCCAACACAAACTCTCCAACAACATCCAAGCAGTACTTACAACATGAATAGACTAATTCAAAGAGCGCGCCAAACTAGTGTGGTTTTCCACAGGGCATATGCTACTATTGCAGCAGATGCTCCTTTCATAAGTTCTGCATACCAATCTCATAAAAGGGGGAAAAAGGAGGTTCTGCATACACAATTCCCTCCACACAAAAAGAAAGGTTTTCGTGCACAAGTAGAACGTTCACGCTGAATTTTTCCTACTAAGGTAGCAAGCACATGTTCTGCCTCTGTAGATAACAGAAGGGCCGTGGAAAGAGCAGAAAGACGTCAGCTGTATGTTTGACAAGCTGAACCTTCCATGCACTGACAATAAAATTGCAAGTTTTTAGAGAGATTGTTGTTGCAGATGCCTGTGATCTCATCATCATGTCAATTCAGCAGTATAGGCGATAGGGCAAGTCGTGGAGGAGATGCTACTGTTGTACCATTTTGAGATTTGAAGCAGTACTATTGTTCATCTTGCAGCACGATCATGAGTTCCCCACCTTGACTGAGAGCGCTGTCTAGGAATGCAATCAGTTTCTCTTAGTCCTGAAACTACTTGGGTGCAGAAAATCATTATCCAAATTAAACCAGATACCATCAATGCTTCGAATTGCTACCCAATGCCTGCCAGTCGTCCAGAGCCCCCTCAACCTCCGGACAGGCACATTGATCATCAGACCTACCAACGCTTCTGCATCCAGATCGACCAAAGATGCGCCCTTTCGACGATCGTGCCAAACCACCACCTTCTTTCTAGCTTCTAACACCGCGATAAGAACAATAGTTCCCAGTGAATACATTGTGGTGGGGCTTAAAATCAATGATAGAGGATTCCATTGGTCCTTGTTTGGATCAGTAAGAACAAGATTTTCAGCAATCCCATCCAACCCAGCTCAGGTGAAATATTCCTTTTCCTGAACCAAAGAAAACATAATTGATACAGTTAAAACATGGTAAGCCCAGATTAACCAAGATGGTGTGGGAGCAAATAAATGGACTATGCTGTTTCCAGTAAGATCGTGCTGCTTGTAGCATATGTTGACAAGTGAAAGTGCCAATTAATTATCTTTGTGAGGGCAAGTTGTCTTCTACTGATTAGGCCATATAGACATACAAGGCCAAGCAGGTATCAGCTGAAGTATTTTCTATCTGAGTGTGCTCTTGCAGTCACATAGCCTCTTGCGAGTACAAATTGGTCTCTCAAATTCTGAAATTCACCTCAGCAGCAATTTATAATAGCATTAAGAAAATCGACAAGGCCGAAAGATTTGTTTCTACTGGGCTATCAGCTATGAATCTATATGATTCACGAGCACACCTAGTTAGCCTTTACTCCATAGGGTGGAACATTAGCGTGCAAAAAACGGATGGGCGATACACATAAATGTGTCGTACAGTACATGAACTGATGACAAACAGTGCCCACCGACTGGGCCAAGAATTGACAAAAGTGACTTGTTTGCTGGAGCTTTCTGACGAGGATTAGCATCCTTAATCCTTCCATATTGTGATAAGAAGGTCGAATCACATGAAACATATGCCCACAATCGCCAGTACGGACGGAGTGGAACACAACGCCCAACTACTAACAATACCCACGAGTAATTCGACTGCTGTGTTCGCAGATGGGGAGTGCCGATGTTACTTGATGGGAATAATCGACATTAGTTGTATAGACTACCGGAATCTAAATATGTAAATTTGAACCTTCTGTATAATATACTAGTTTAGAATTACATTAATGCATATAGTGTTAATATAGATAAATATTATTCGGCACAAGATGAATATAAGAATAAACGACTAATTTTATTAATAAAAAAACGATTGTGACCTTCTGGTTGATGTAACAGCCTAAAATTATTAAGTTGGATTGGTTAAGCATTTACTGTACATTTATGAAATTTTAGGCTTTTTAAAACCTTTTTGTTGCAGCAAATAGGTTTCAAGTGTGGGAATATTTTAGTTGGACTCTATATTCTTCGATATGCTTGTTTGGATTTTTCTGGAATTTATTGGAGGTTAATTGGATTCCATCTTATTTACATGCTTAAAATTGAAATTGAATTTAAATTTCAAACAAATCAAAACATGAACAGTAATGTTAGAAAAATTTATGTGCACTAGGTCATCCCAGTAACTCTTCTACCAAATTTTAGATTTTTATAAATTTATTTGCTATTTTTAGAAATTCAATCAAAGTAGGGAGATTTGGAATTTAAATTAGTCAAAACACTGTTTAACCGGTTCGATCCAATTGCACTGTAGCGACTTGATTCAACCAAACCCTTTGAAACCGACCGCACCCACACAAGGGACCGGTCCGACCTAAGCCGCCTCCTCACCGATCGATCGGGCCCCCAATTCAGCGCCTTCTTCTTGCGCGCGCATCGCCGAGATCGTGTTCTGCGCTGCGCGACTCCATGGCCACGCGGGCGCGTCTCCTAGCCCTCTATCGCGCATGGACGTCACACCTCCCCCTTCCAGCACCACCTCACCGGCCCCTTGATTTCAACCCGAAGAAGCAGCACCGCCCTGTCTTTCCTATAATCACCGCACCCTCTCGTCACTGTCCCGGGAGCTCCGGCGAAGGTTGGCAGCATCTGGTGGTGTCACGGTGAGCCCTACACCACGTGGACCAAATCCACAGCGTCAATTTCGGGCTTGAGCCATAGGAGCAATGTGCATCGCCTTCTTCCCCAACCACGACAAAAGCGCCACCACGGCAGATACTTCATCTCCCTGGACCTCCGGCTCAATTCCTCGAAGGTGAAGCACCTTCGGGTCTCCCTCTACCTCCCCACATCACCCACTTCGGCTTCCCCTCTCCCCAACGGCGCCCCCACGGTGAGCTCTCTATGCCACCTGTGGTTCACCGTCGTCGGCCCACCTCTGACCTCCTCTTCGTCGCCCAAACACGCAGGTGAGTTCCTACCATCTCTCTGGAGCTCATGCTCGCGCCCGTTCTTTATCCCACCCCTCCGGCGTCGGCGCCCACTTTCCACCTACACGGACGGCGCCGCCATCGCTTGGCCGCCGCCGTCCTCCTTAAGTCGTGTCACCACCACCACCACTCGGTTCACCTCTGGCTTACGGTTCCATTTTGCCCGTGCTCGGTCGGCGCCAGTGCCTCCTCCGGCGACGAGCCAGGAACCGAGCCACGACCAAGCCTCTCTGTCTGTTCATGTAGTTTCATCTCTGAAGGTCTCTCTGTTAGTTTCTATGTTGGGCAACTGAAGGGTGATAAACTAATTGATCTTAAATACTTTTGGCAGCTGAATGAGTAAATTTGTGGAAAGATTAGTTGTCAAAACCGTGGAAGTTCTTTGTATGAGCTGATGATAAGAGAAGATGTTCAGTTGTAGAATTGAATTGTCAGTAAACCATTTGCAAAACCAGTCCTTTCTTCTGCTAGCCAATTTTGTGAATGGCAATTGAGTTAACAAATTTTAAAATTTTGAATTCAAAATAAGTTTAGCTAATAGCACTTTACCGCTGAAAAACTTCTTGTTATAGATGAATGAACTGTAATCTGACAAAATATCAGAATTGACTAAAGACTAATAGTTTGATGAACTAAATAAATCACTCCTTGTGTTCAGCTTTTAGGGATAAATAAAATGGTGGAAGAGGGGCTGATCAGCATAGTCTTTTAGTTGATAAGATGATCAGAAAAGAGAAAGTTCAAATGTCTGTAGTACCCTTTTGCAAAATCATAACTCTTATGATCACAAATTCGGTGTATGTAAATTAGATCACTCTAGTTAGATAACTTGTTGTTGAGTTTAAAGAAAGTCTGTTTGAACTAGTTGTAGTTTATCGCGCATAATAGAAGCATGTTAATTATACCATTAGTACAGGAATTCAGATAGATAAAATCAAGAAAATAAGAGGATTGATTTTGACTGTATGATCATCGTGGGTGTATACATAGATTGCCTGAAGAGAGTGCTTATGAGTACCAGGTGTCCTGTTAAGTTACTAAACTTCACCAATTTCCTAATTAATTGGAATGAACTCCAATTGAACTAAAAATCATCACCTAAATGCATCTAAAATCATTTCTATCCTCTATATTAATTTCTTAATTTTTGGAGACTCTTGTAATTCTTGGTGTTTATTCGATGCTTTTGATTTGCTAGTTCTTACCGTTAGATGACGATCATTCAGAGTGCAATTGAGAAGTCGTGTGAATGTCCAGAGTTCCAGCAAATAAAGGCAAGGGTTTCCTCCTTTGATGCACGTTGATCCTATTATTTGTGCATGCTAATATTTCAAAGTTTCAACTGTATGTATGCATGCTATGTTGGCAAGTTATTTCTCAGTCACGATAGTTTACCTAGTAGTTACTTGAATTGTAGGTAAATATCCATCCTTTACCACCGAGCCTAGGTTTATATCCGCTGTGACTTAGAGCTCGCTGGATGAGTGCTAGTCACATTATATTAAGTATACGAGTTGTGTCGATTAGGTATGCTTAGCACGGTAGACTGGGAATCATCGCATTAGCGATGGTTGTTACAACACCACCTTATATAACTGAGTCATGATCCTCATGTATGTATCATATTTGGAAAAATAAAAAATAGAAACAAAAAGATTTAGACTTGGGCACATTGGTTGAATGGTGTGGTTATTGGTTTGTGGTATGGTTCCCGAGTCAGTAAGGACCGAACATCTTGTTCCACTGAACCAAGCAATATTGTGTGCTAACCACATGAGGGGGATATGGGACCTCTCTTGACTTAGTACATTGGAGTGTGTTAGCTCCGGGTCGCAGGAGGAGGGTTGTGTGTGTTGGGTGAAAAGGATCTGTGTGTTGGGTGTGCGGTGGTGGAGTTCTGGGTAGGTTCTCCACCTCAAGGGGCATCACAGTTGTCCAAGGCTTTACCCGTGCGGGGTAGTTGATCGAGGCTTTATGATGACCCCGACACAACGTATGGGTCTCTATCCATACGGGCGACTCGTAGTTAATACATAATATTGAAAAACGTCTTGTATGGGCTCAGCCTTGCCGACATACCTAAGGAAGTGTGCTTTATCCAGTGGCAAAAGAGGCGGTCTGATGTGTGGGTACATTGGTACACCCCTGAAGGGTTTTAAACTATTCGAATATCCTTGTCCTAGGTTATGGGCACGCTTGGGAACGCTGTTCGAGAGTTATACTATCATTTTTGTTAAAACTTGAGAATGGGTGGTACGAATGGGTAATTCGTGCTATTGTTGTGGTGACTAAGGTTAGTCACTTCTAGGATGATATTTATTCTTATTGTTGTTGTCACTGATATTGTTAAAATTGGTTTAACAAATTGCTTTTAATCTACTACAGTATTGCAAATAAATTGTGGCTTTACGCTGAAAATAAACTCTACGGCCATCTCCTTTGAATTAAGCCTGCATGTACCCTATAGGTTTGTTATTCGTAAGTCTTGTGGAGTACATTCGTGTACTCACTGTTTGCTTTTATTTACAAATCTGGACAGCAGGTATTGAGATCAAATCGAATAAGGAACTATGCGTAGGAACGTCGATTTGCTATGGTTTCAACCCAGTTGGTTGCCCTGTGGGTTATGACAAGCCATTGGGACTTCATTAATGGTTAGTTCATGATTTTATTTTTAGTTTATTTACTGATTTCCGCTGCGTACCTGATATTTATCTTGTTATTTGGCCGTTCGCCCTTTTTTGTAAACCGAACCTTGTAAGTTCAATATATTGTAAATTATGAAGTTTTGATATTGTAAGCACTTGTGTACGGATTGATATTGATGTTTGTGAAGGTGTATGTGTACCGCTCCTTGGAGGTACATAATACATCGAGACACGGGATATTTGATTTGTGATGCTAGAGTCAAGTGGATGGCCAAGCATTACAAGCTAAATACCCCGGGTTCTCACGAGTTTACACTTATTAAGCCACGCAGAACTAACACTAAATAAAGAGACGGTAGCAGAACGAAAACAACTCCAGCGGGAACCTATCGACTTACCACAGACAACCGACTGGGATCAAAACCTAGCGATCACCATCCTCGTAAAACTTATCCTCGAAAGCAAGCGAAGATTACTCCACTTCAGATGAATGATTTGTAGCAAGAATGAGTACTCCAAGTACTCAACAAGTTGTACCACATAGTGCAATTATAGATGATAACTTATTTCAAAGGAGATTGTTTCTATGGTTATTTTGAAAAAAAACAACATTTGCAATTGAAATACAAATAATAGATTGAAAGCGTGAATTAAAACGAATAAAAAATAATAGTTGATAATTATTTTTAAAAAAGAACACAAAGCCTAATCAATTTCTTGCACACGACTATATGAGTTTAACCACACAACTGTCCCTTCCTAAGTATTTTTATGAAAATTTACCTCTTGTGTGAAATCCCCGAGTATGTCCATAACCGCGGACGCGGCTATTCAAATAGATTGAGTAACACTCTGCAGAGGTTTGTACACTTTACCCACAAGATATAACCAGTGTAGCTAGCATCAATCATAACAAAACCTTTTCAAAACTTCATCTGGACAATTGACTCTCCTAATGTGTTTTACCGTCGTACCAACTCTGATAAAGTGCTTTGGTCCGACGCACATCGTTGGACTTGGAGACGGCGAACTGCTCATAAGTGTGACCCGACACAGTAGTACACACCTCAACCTTGGCACATAGTCTAACCTTCATGTCTGAGTAGTCAATGCTAAGATTTCGTAGCTTACTAAGTTAGGCATGTCCCATACTAGGCATGCGGTCGTACAATTATAGCTCAATTCAATGGCGTACAAAGTTAAGTCCTTAATTGGCCAAGGCGCGACTACCCAATTTCTAACCAAATTACCAAGATTCATACTTTCCCAAGCACGAAGTTCCACTATATCATAATTCTTTTCACTCGCCTTAGTTTAAATATTTTCTCACCGTGTTGGTTAAGTGCAACACATGTTATCAACAAATAATGACTCACGACATACAGTTTTCATACAAAGTTCCAAAATCACTTAGTTAAATTTATATTTACAACTCAAAATGATATTAATAACTCGTTGCATGGCAAAGCAAACTATTTGTGTGAAGCCAACCTACGTTGGTACTATGACAATGCCAACTAATAATTGACCAGGCTAGAGTGACAAAAGATCGTGGTAATACAATGAGCAAATTGGATACAATCAAATGGGTAAATAGCTAAATCCAAAGCATTTAAAGAAATAAATACTTGAAATAAAATGCAATAGTTTGAATCAAAGTAATTTTGGGGAAAAAGCTGGGTTCAATATGGTCAAAGGTACAACTTGCCTTGAAACAAATATTGGTACTAGTCTTGAGCTTGATCAACACCTCCTTCCTTAAAATATCCTGAAGTGTCAACATCTACTCGCAAACGAAAGCGAAAATCAAATAAATACAAAACAGAGCAACACATAAAATCCAAAAAATAAATAAAAATCTTAGGAAGGTGGAGCTTGAATTTAGAATAATTTAGAAACTTGAATGGGTTCAATCGGAGTTCGTATAAGGAAGAACAACGGTGAGGCTTGGGTTGTCCTCCGGAGTTGAATTTTTGGGCGGTCATCCTCCGCTTGCGGTTCTCCATCTCCTGATGTTTGGCCTCCTGGCGAAAAGCTTTGTTCACCAGCTGCTGGAAGTCAGTGTAGTCCTGGGAGATCAGCTGGACGGAGATTTCATCATTCAGGCCCTCCATGAACCTTTCCTGCCTTTCTTCATCTCTAGCCACATCTGCTGGGGCGTAGCGAGCAAGCTGGTTGAACCTATGCAGGTACTCTCCCACTGTGCGGTTGCCTTGACGAAGTGCGTGAAACTCTCTTTTCTTTAAGGTCATTATTCCCGCGGGAATATGTGCATGGCGGAAAGCCCGCACAAACTCCTCCCAGGTGATAGCCTGCGCATCAGCATGGGCGATGTTGAAGTTATCCCACCATTCCGATGCGGGGCCATTGAGCTGATGAGAAGCGAACAGGACTCTTTCACGGTCAGTACATTGAGCTATATCTAGTTTCTTTCCGATAGCACGGATCCAATCATCGGCATCCATCGGCTCTGTCTTTCTTTGGAGAAAGTCGGTGGCGCATCGCATGAACTCGCCATGGTAAATCTCTGCGGAGGTGGAGGGGTGGTGCGATCAGAGTTGTTGCTCGCACATTCGCATCTTCTTGAGGACCGGGCTAGGAGGCTAATCGGTGGTTTGGTTCTCCATCATCCGACGCCAATCCGGTCCTCCACCGTGGTGGCGGTGGTGGTTCTTGCAGGATTCTCCCGATAATCCATGTTCTCGTTGCTTTGTCCTCGGGCACTACCGCCAGTGCGAGTTGTCACCATCTGCTAGAACTCCAAGATTTAGACGAGCTAGAAGGAAGAGGAAGATCTAAAGGGTAAATTCTAATAGCCCAAGAACACACAAAGCACTCAAAGCGAAGAACAATTTTCCAAGGAATTCTTTATTAAATACTTTTCTTCAACGAAATTATGGCTAACACAAAGGAATTGGTAGCTCATAATTCTCGTCTAATGATCGCACTCTTGAAATAACACTATGGGGTGCTAGGGTATAATCTAACTCACTAGAGCTAGTCTCGCTCGCCTTATGGCGAGCGGCTCCTCTTCTGCGCTTTTAACCTCTCCTCTCGCTTCCTCGTAGTCGATCTTGGCGGTTCCCAAGTCTTCGGTGTTTCCGTATGCATAGTCCATGGCCTTTGCTAGGTCCACTTGGTGCGTCGGCTCGGGAAGATCTCGCCAGGCCGAGCGGAAAGTCTTTGTCAATTCAGTCGGAATATCAATGGGTGATAATGGAACCGGTGCCTTGAAAGTAGGGTCATAGATATAGCGGAGATGGCGGTCGCTTCTCTCATGCATCTGGATGCCATCGTGAAGTATCGCGTCGATCGGGGCATGGAAAGCGTGGAAGCGGGTGCGTCCCCAAGGTCGGCGTAAAGCGACGCCGACTCTCCGGAGGGTCGTCCTTCCATCTCGTCCCTCGTAGCCTTGGTAGTCCGGCCTTTATGGTACTCGGTGTTGCATCATCTCCCAAAGAATCTCGCCAATATCCAACGAAACTCCATGGGAAGTAGCGGTGGGTCTTTCACCATCTATACTTTTGAGAAAGAGATAAGTCGATAGCTTTTAGAAAGAAGGGTTGAGAAGGACTCTGGATAGACTCAAAATAGTTTTAATTTTTGGAAATAAATCCTTAAGACAGTTCTAAGGCTACGACCTACAGTCGATATGGCTCTGATACCACTTTTGTCGGACCGGGAACGAAGGATCCCGAATCCTCTGTGCTCAAACACTAGTCCAGGATTTCCAGCGTACACAGTTACAAAATGGTATCACAAACATATCACGCATTTCATTAATAGAGTAATTCCAAGTTGGATACAAACGGCCCAAAGGCCAAATAACAAATAAGTAAATAGCACAGCGGAAATAAAGTAGTAGTAGTAAGCGGGCGATTCGCCACGAGCAATCGTGCTGGGCGCGACCTAAACGTCGGTGTCCTCACCGTCCTGGTAGAAGTCTTCTCCTGAATAAAGATATTCAGCAAGAATGAGCACTACAACAGCGCTCGCAAGTCACACCCAATATTGAATGATAATGCATGCATAAAGTAGTCAATCGATAATGGCAGGGTTATTTGCATAAAATGGCATTTTGATTTTAAATAATATTAATTTCCAAGGCCATTTTTATATCTTAACTAAAATCAAATTTAGAAATGACAAAGTTTTAATGTGGATAACCTCCATGTTTGACTGGTGAAGGATACCCTCCTATGGCTAACCGCCCAATTTTTCCACAAGGATAAATCTTCCTGAAACAACTGTTTAAACCATTTTTAAAACCAAAAACAAGTCTAACTCGGAGTGGCTTTGCTAGCATGTCCATAACCGCGGACGCGGCTATTCGAATAGATTTTTACTCTGCAGAGTTGGTACAACTTTACCCACAAGAGACAGTTTGCTTTATATGTCGGCCATTACACGCTTCCGAAGGCGTGCGACTAAGCAACTGTCACAAGGCTGTTACAATGTTTTACCCCGAAGTACTCATGCCTAAGGTTTCGCCTCCTTTGGACTAACCATCCTCAGGAGCCCCTCTTGCGCCAAAGGGATCGTTGTCTAATCGACACCCACTCGTACCCATGGCACGAATATCTATGGAATATCCCAAATTATTAAGCCAGGTTCTGCCCACACAGAACAAGTGGAAGTACGATAAGGCATAGCAAAATGCGCTCAAAGGCCGGTCCTCAATTGACTTGGGCGACTTTCAACTCAACCCATGGGCTTTAATCCTAACAGATTAAACCCGTGCATAAACTCGCACCCACCAATCCTCCGTTTACCAAGTCCAAATCATTTTCATTTTTGATTAAAATCATCTTTAATAAACCTCCATGGTGAGACAATACCATGGATTAAACTTTTAAATCAATTTGAACCATTTTGGCTAAATTCCCCCAAAACTCAACTCACGACCTAAGCATTTGCTAAGCATATATACTTTGTATAAATTTTATCTAAGGGTGACAAGGGAGTGACATCCAACATTCAAATTGGCCATACGAAAAGAATTGGTATAACTAAGCATTTAAAACGGGAAGTAAAATAATTGATTAAAACTATGCATGCAATAATTATTTAGAAACCGAAATAAATAACTTTAAAATATTAGGGTCAACATGGTCAAAGTGTAACTTGCCTTCGTTGAAGTCTTGAAATTCTAAATCTTGATGGGTCCAAATCCCTGGAATCGTCGAAGTCTAAACGTGAAAATACAACAAATCAAAGAAATTCAACTATATTCAAAAAGATAAATAAAACCAAATCAAAATGAAATTATTTTATTTTATTTAGCTAGATAATAATTTTCTAAAATTTTAGCAATTTGAATCACTCAATTTGGAGTTAAGATGCAAAAGATATGAATTTTACAAGTTTAATCCAAATTCTGAAATTTTCTGATTTAAATTTCTAAAGAAAAATCATTTATTGCGCAATGCCGACGTCAGCCTTCCGATTTTCTGAAATTAAAATTAATTCCGACCGGTGGGCCCCACGTGTCATAGACTCGGTTTACATGGACTCGATTCACGCTTGGTGAGGAGGTGGCGCGACTTGGCGCCGCGTCGGATCCACGTCGGACCGGCGGAGGTGGCGCCACGAGTGCGCGCGTGGTCGAGCCACGGTGGCGAGCCGGCCACCGCCGGCTGGCAAGGTCGCCGGACTACTGGCCGGCGGCGGGCGGTGAGTGTGGAACCGAGAGAGAGGAGACGGCGATCGTGGTGCTCTCACCCACTCACGCAGGCGAGGACGGAGGCGGCCGGCGGTGAGGAAGAAGCGGCGCGGCCGGTTGGCGATGAGGTGGCGGCTCGACGACTCTGGCGAAGGCGAGTGCGCGCCGGCTTGCTGCGATGATCCGGCGATCACGAGTGGTGGTGGCGGCGAGGCGCGGCGGTCACGGTGGCGGCACAATCGAAGCTCAAGCCGGCGGTCGTCGCGGAAAATCTCCGATTCGACGAGCACACGAGAGGGAGGGGAGAGAGTGGTGGCGGCGGATGAGCGAACGGAGGCGCGCACGGGCTTCCTTTATAGGGTCGAGGGGGTCCGGCGGTGCGGCGGCGTCGAGGGCGTGGCGGCGGCGATTCTGGAATCGTGGCGCCGCGCGAGAAGGGGCAAGAGGTGGGGTCGTGCGGAGGTGGGCGCGGATCGTGCGTGGCGACGGGAGGAGCGGAGATGGTTGGGCGGCGGTTGGCGAGCTCGGCCACGCAGCGCTAATGGCGGTCGTGGCGGTGACTTCGTGGAGACGAAGCGGCGGGAAAAGCGGCGCGAGTGAAGCCGTCCGATTTTAATCGGACGGTTGAGGATGGAGGAGGCGCGAGAGCGGGGCCGTAGATGACGATCGGACGGCCAAGACACGCGGAAAAGGGCGGTAGGGAGAGGAATAGGAGCGGGCGGCGATTCAAATTTAACAACATTGCAGATTTTTAAATTGGTTTCTTAATTTATTTAATCCGGTTAATTCAAAAAGGGCTTAGAAAATAGCAAATAAATCCCAAAAATTCTAGAAAAATTAACAGAAGTCTCTAGAATAATTCTGGACTTAAATAAAATATTTCCAACTTAAGGTTGTTAATATATTTTGGAGATAAATTTATTTTAGCCTTAAACCAACTGAAGAAAAGCTTTTAAAATTTCAGAACAACCACAAAATCAAACAAGTTTTAAATTTTAACCAAATTGGAAATTTTGGGCTGTTACAAACTCACTGGCATATTCTTGAACGCTCTTCTTCCCCTGTTTCAGAGCATCTACCTCGCCCTGAACCTCCACCATCATCATCACATTCCCAGTTCCAGAGTACATGTTCCCCAGGGTCTTCCACATCACCGTTGCACTTGGAATCGCCTCCACCATCCTAGCAATGGGCGGGGACACCGAAGTCAACAACCATGCCACCACCACAGCGTTGGTAGTATTCCACACCCTCCAATCAGTACTCCCTCTATCTGTAGGCTCCACGTAGGTCTCCTGTAAATAGTACTCTACCCCTTTCGTCTTTAGAATTAACTGAGCCCTCCTAGACCAACTCAGGTAATTCTTACTCCCTTCTAGCTTCACATAATTCGGCATCAATTCCAACTTCAACTCTGATAATCTCGTTTCAGCCCTAGGACCTATCAAACCCATCGCAATGAGGTCTTGCAATATACCTCTCATCTCGCATTTTGTGACCAAAGAGGATTCTCCACTCTCCCTATCCATGCTCATCCCTATAGCCGCGCATATTAACGATTACGGCAACCTCTTCACACATCAATAGATCACGACTCCATAGTCATAAACGCAGTTGCCAACACCTTTTGAACCATCCAGAACCGTCACTATGCCACACGGATCGTAGTCACGAAATATCAACCAAATCGACCAAGCAATCTCCTGGACTTCCTCCCAAGCTTCTCTCACTAGATCCCCTTCCTACAAACTCCCTTCGCCCGACGGAGCAAAAACTCCTCCCACCGATTCTCCTAGCGCAACAACTCCTCCCCACCGACTCCCTTCTCCGTTCCTCTCCTCTCCCTCCTCCACCACCATCCCCTCCTCGCGGACCTCCTCCCTTCCTTCCTCCACCACTGCCCGAGCGGATCCGGTTCCCTCCCTTCCTCCACCACTAGCCCGAGCTCAAGCCGCCTCCTTCTTCTCCCGATTCACTCGGTCGACTCAGCGCCTCATCCTCTTCTCCCGATTCACTCGGCCGACCAGCTCCTCCTTCTCTTCACCTCCTCCAGCGCCTCCTTCTCCCCCTCCTCGTCGTTCTCCTCCCCGAGCAACCTTCTTCCCGAGCGATCTCCTCCTTGAGCGCCTTTCTCCCCGTGCGCTTCTCCCGAGCATCGTCCTCCTCCCACGAGCGACCACCGGATCCTCCTCCTCGAGTCCCGGCGGCGCGGCGGCCCGTGTGCTCGCCGCAAGGTGTGGTGGTGGCGGCTTCTTTGGTGACTATGTGGGGACGACTACGGTGGCTACTGAATAGGATCTGAGGTGAGTTTTGGGATTAGGGTTAGGCTCTGATACCATGTTGAATTTTAGAGAATAAT
The DNA here is from genome assembly GCA_036346395.1 of Hsuehochloa calcarea. Taxonomy (NCBI): domain Eukaryota; kingdom Viridiplantae; phylum Streptophyta; class Magnoliopsida; order Poales; family Poaceae; genus Hsuehochloa; species Hsuehochloa calcarea. The sequence continues at coordinate 40,763,285 of CM070597.1, forward strand.
TGTGTGTTGATCTCTTAGGATCCACACCTCATTTATTTATAGTCTCAAAACCTAATCCGATTCTTACACAATCTACTAATCCGACTCTCATACGATGAGATATCTAACTCCAACACAAACTCTCCAACAACATCCAAGCAGTACTTACAACATGAATAGACTAATTCAAAGAGCGCGCCAAACTAGTGTGGTTTTCCACAGGGCATATGCTACTATTGCAGCAGATGCTCCTTTCATAAGTTCTGCATACCAATCTCATAAAAGGGGGAAAAAGGAGGTTCTGCATACACAATTCCCTCCACACAAAAAGAAAGGTTTTCGTGCACAAGTAAGAAAGGTTTTCGTGCACAAGTAGAACGTTCACGCTGAATTTTTCCTACTAAGGTAGCAAGCACATGTTCTGCCTCTGTAGATAACAGAAGGGCCGTGGAAAGAGCAGAATGACGTCAGCTGTATGTTTGACAAGCTGAACCTTCCATGCACTGACAATAAAATTGCAAGTTTTTAGAGAGATTGTTGTTGCAGATGCCTGTGATCTCATCATCATGTCAATTCAGCAGTATAGGCGACAGGGCAAGTCGTGGAGGAGATGCTACTGTTGTACCATTTTGAGATTTGAAGCAGTACTATTGTTCATCTTGCAGCACGATCATGAGTTCCCCACCTTGACTGAGAGCGCTGTCTAGGAATGCAATCAGTTTCTCTTAGTCCTGAAACTACTTGGGTGCAGAAAAATCATTATCCAAATTAAACCAGATACCATCAATGCTTCGAATTGCTACCCAATGCCTGCCAGTCGTCCAGAGCCCCCTCAACCTCCGGACAGGCACATTGATCATCAGACCTACCAACGCTTCTGCATCCAGATCGACCAAAGATGCGCCCTTTCGACGATCATGCCAAACCACCACCTTCTTTCTAGCTTCTAACACCGCGATAAGAACAATAGTTCCCAGTGAATACATTGTGGTGGGGCTTAAAAATCAATGATAGAGGATTCCATTGGTCCTTGTTTGGATCAGTAAGAACAAGATTTTCAGCAATCCCATCCAACCCAGCTCAGGTGAAATATTCCTTTTCCTGAACCAAAGAAAACATAATTGATACAGTTAAAACATGGTAAGCCCAGATTAACCAAGATGGTGTGGGAGCAAATAAATGGACTATGCTGTTTCCAGTAAGATCGTGCTGCTTGTAGCATATGTTGACAAGTGAAAGTGCCAATTAATTATCTTTGTGAGGGCAAGTTGTCTTCTACTGATTAGGCCATATAGACATACAAGGCCAAGCAGGTATCAGCTGAAGTATTTTCTATCTGAGTGTGCTCTTGCAGTCACATAGCCTCTTGCGAGTACAAATTGGTCTCTCAAATTCTGAAATTCACCTCAGCAGCAATTTATAATAGCATTAAGAAAATCGACAAGGCCGAAAGATTTGTTTCTACTGGGCTATCAGCTATGAATCTATATGATTCACGAGCACACCTAGTTAGCCTTTACTCCATAGGGTGGAACATTAGCGTGCAAAAAACGGATGGGCGATACACATAAATGTGTCGTACAGTACATGAACTGATGACAAACAGTGCCCACCGACTGGGCCAAGAATTGACAAAAGTGACTTGTTTGCTGGAGCTTTCTGACGAGGATTAGCATCCTTAATCCTTCCATATTGTGATAAGAAGGTCGAATCACATGAAACATATGCCCACAATCGCCAGTACGGACGGAGTGGAACACAACGCCCAACTACTAACAATACCCACGAGTAATTCGACTGCTGTGTTCGCAGATGGGGAGTGCCGATGTTACTTGATGGGAATAATCGACATTAGTTGTATAGACTACCGGAATCTAAATATGTAAATTTGAACCTTCGTATAATATACTAGTTTAGAATTACATTAATGCATATAGTGTTAATATAGATAAATATTATTCGGCACAAGATGAATATAAGAATAAACGACTAATTTTATTAATAAAAAAACGATTGTGACCTTCTGGTTGATGTAACAGCCTAAAATTATTAAGTTGGATTGGTTAAGCATTTCTTGTACATTTATGAAATTTTAGGCTTTTAAAACCTTTTTGTTGCAGCAAATAGGTTTCAAGTGTGGGAATATTTTAGTTGGACTCTATATTCTTCGATATGCTTGTTTGGATTTTTCTGGAATTTATTGGAGGTTAATTGGATTCCATCTTATTTACATGCTTAAAATTGAAATTGAATTTAAATTTCAAACAAATCAAAACATGAACAGTAATGTTAGAAAAAATTTATGTGCACTAGGTCATCCCAGTAACTCTTCTACCAAATTTTAGATTTTTATAAATTTATTTGCTATTTTTAGAAATTCAATCAAAGTAGGGAGATTTGGAATTTAAATTAGTCAAAACACTGTTTAACCGGTTCGATCCAATTGCACTGTAGCGACTTGATTCAACCAAACCCTTTGGAAACCGACCGCACCCACACAGGCGCACCGGTCCGACCAAGCCGCCTCCTCACCGATCGATCAAGGGCCCCCAATTCCAGCGCCTTCTTCTTCAAGCGGCGCCGCATCGCCGAGACTGTGTCTGCGCTCGCCAGCTCCATGGCCACGCGGGCGCGTCTCCTAGCCCTCTATCGCGCATGGACGCCACACCTCCCCCTTCCAGCACCACCTCACCGGCCCCTTGATTTCAACCCGAAGAAGCAGCACCGCCCTGTCTTTCCTATAATCACCGCACCCTCTCGTCACTGTCCCGGGAGCTCCGGCGAAGGTTGGCAGCATCTGGTGGTGTCACGGTGAGCCCTACACCACGTGGACCAAATCCACAGCGTCAATTTCGGGCTTGAGCCATAGGAGCAATGTGCATCGCCTTCTTCCCCAACCACGACAAAAGCGCCACCACGGCAGATACTTCATCTCCCTGGACCTCCGGCTCAATTCCTCGAAGGTGAAGCACCTTCGGGTCTCCCTCTACCTCCCCACATCACCCACTTCGGCTTCCCCTCTCCCCAACGGCGCCCCCACGGTGAGCTCTCTATGCCACCTGTGGTTCACCGTCGTCGGCCCACCTCTGACCTCCTCTTCGTCGCCCAAACACGCAGGTGAGTTCCTACCATCTCTCTGGAGCTCATGCTCGCGCCCGTTCTTTATCCCACCCCCTCCGGCGTCGGCGCCCACTTTCCACCTACACGGACGGCCGCCGCCATCGTTTGGCCGCCGCCGTCCTCCTTAAGTCGTGTCACCACCACCACCACTCGGTTCACCTCTGCTTCACGGTTCCATTTTGCCCGTGCTCGGTCGGCGCCAGTGCCTCCTCCGCCGGCGACGAGCCAGGAACCGAGCCACGACCAAGCCTCTCTGTCTGTTCATGTAGTTTCATCTCTGAAGGTCTCTCTGTTAGTTTCTATGTTGGGCAACTGAAGGGTGATAAACTAATTGATCTTAAATACTTTTGGCAGCTGAATGAGTAAATTTGTGGAAAGATTAGTTGTCAAAACCGTGGAAGTTCTTTGTATGAGCTGATGATAAGAGAAGATGTTCAGTTGTAGAATTGAATTGTCAGTAAACCATTTGCAAAACCAGTCCTTTCTTCTGCTAGCCAATTTTGTGAATGGCAATTGAGTTAACAAATTTTAAAATTTTGAATTCAAAATAAGTTTAGCTAATAGCACTTTACCGCTGAAAAACTTCTTGTTATAGATGAATGAACTGTAATCTGACAAAATATCAGAATTGACTAAAGACTAATAGTTTGATGAACTAAATAAATCACTCCTTGTGTTCAGCTTTTAGGGATAAATAAAATGGTGGAAGAGGGGCTGATCAGCATAGTCTTTTAGTTGATAAGATGATCAGAAAAGAGAAAGTTCAAATGTATGTAGTACCCTTTTGCAAAATCATAACTCTTATGATCACAAATTCGGTGTATGTAAATTAGATCACTCTAGTTAGATAACTTGTTGTTGAGTTTAAAGAAAGTCTGTTTGAACTAGTTGTAGTTTATCGCGCATAATAGAAGCATGTTAATTATACCATTAGTACAGGAATTCAGATAGATAAAATCAAGAAAATAAGAGGATTGATTTTGACTGTATGATCATCGTGGGTGTATACATAGATTGCCTGAAGAGAGTGCTTATGAGTACCAGGTGTCCTGTTAAGTTACTAAACTTCACCAATTTCCTAATTAATTGGAATGAACTCCAATTGAACTAAAAATCATCACCTAAATGCATCTAAAATCATTTCTATCCTCTATATTAATTTCTTAATTTTTGGAGACTCTTGGAATTCTTGGTGTTTATTCGATGCTTTTGATTTGCTAGTTCTTACCGTTAGATGACGATCATTGAGTGCAATTGAGAAGTCGTGTGAATGTCGAGTTCCACAAATAAAGGCAAGGGTTTCCTCCTTTGATGCACGTTGATCCTATTATTTGTGCATGCTAATATTTCAAAGTTTCAACTGTATGTATGCATGCTATGTTGGCAAGTTATTTCTCGATCCACGATAGTTTACCTAGTAGTTACTTGAATTGTAGGTAAATATCCATCCTTTACCACCGAGCCTAGGTTTATATCCATTGTGACTTAGAGCTCATTTGGATGAGTGCTAGTCACATTATATTAAGTATACTGAGTTGTGTCGATTAGGTATGCTTAGCACGGTGATAGGAATCATCGCATTAGCGATGGTTGTTACAACACCACCTTATATAACTGAGTCATGATCCTCATGTATGTATCATATTTGGAAAAATAAAAAATAGAAACAAAAAGATTTAGACTTGGGCACATTGGTTGAATGGTGTGGTTATTGGTTTGTGGTATGGTTCCCGAGTCAGCAAGGACCGAACATCTTGTTCCACTGAACCAAGCAATATTGTGTGCTAACCACATGAGGGGGATATGGGACCTCTCTTGACTTAGTACATTGGAGTGTGTTAGCTCCGGGTCGCAGGAGGAGGGTTGTGTGTGTTGGGTGAAAAGGATCTGTGTGTTGGGTGTGCGGTGGTGGAGTTCTGGGTAGGTTCTCCACCTCAAGGGGCATCACAGTTGTCCAAGGCTTTACCCGTGCGGGGTAGTTGATCGAGGCTTTATGATGACCCCGACACAACGTATGGGTCTCTATCCATATGGGCGACTCGTAGTTAATACATAATATTGAAAAACGTCTTGTATGGGCTCAGCCTTGCCGACATACCTAAGGAAGTGTGCTTTATCCAGTGGCAAAAGAGGCGGTCTGATGTGTGGGTACATTGGTACACCCCTGCAGGGTTTTAAACTATTCGAATATCCTTGTCCTAGGTTATGGGCACGCTTGGGAACGTCGTTCGAGAGTTATACTATCATTTTTGTTAAAACTTGAGAATGGGTGGTACGAATGGGTAATTCGTGCTATTGTTGTGGTGACTAAGGTTAGTCACTTCTAGGATGATATTTATTCTTATTGTTGTTGTCACTGATATTGTTAAAATTGGTTTAACAAATTGCTTTTAATCTACTACAGTATTGCAAATAAATTGTGGCTTTACGCTGAAAATAAACTCTACGGCCATCTCCTTTGAATTAAGCCTGCATGTACCCTATAGGTTTGTTATTCGTAAGTCTTGTGGAGTACATTCGTGTACTCACTGTTTGCTTTTATTTACAAATCTGGACAGCAGGTATTGAGATCAAATCGAATAAGGAACTATGCGTAGGAACATCGATTTGCTATGGTTTCAACCCAGTTGGTTGCCCTGTGGGTTATGACAAGCCATTGGGACTTCATTAATGGTTAGTTCATGATTTTATTTTTAGTTTATTTACTGATTTCCGCTGCGTACCTGATATTTATCTTGTTATTTGGCCGTTCGGCCCTTTTTGCGAAACTGAACCTTGTAAGTTCAATATATTGTAAATTATGAAGTTTTGATATTGTAAGCACTTGTGTACGGATTGATATTGATGTTTGTGAAGGTGTATGTGTACCGCTCCTTGGAGGTACATAATACATCGAGACACGGGATATTTGATTTGTGATGCTAGAGTCAAGTGGATGGCCAAGCATTACAAGCTAAATACCCCGGGTTCTCACGAGTTTACACTTATTAAGCCACGCAGAACTAACACTAAATAAAGAGACGGTAGCAGAACGAAAACAACTCCAGCGGGAACCTATCGACTTACCACAGACAACCGACTGGGATCAAAACCTAGCGATCACCATCCTCGTAAAACTTATCCTCGAAAGCAAGCGAAGATTACTCCACTTCAGATGAATGATTTGTAGCAAGAATGAGTACTCCAAGTACTCAACAAGTTGTACCACATAGTGCAATTATAGATGATAACTTATTTCAAAGGAGATTGTTTCTATGGTTATTTTGAAAAAAAACAACATTTGCAATTGAAATACAAATAATAGATTGAAAGCGTGAATTAAAACGAATAAAAAATAATAGTTGATAATTATTTTTAAAAAAGAACACAAAGCCTAATCAATTTCTTGCACACGACTATATGAGTTTAACCACACAACTGTCCCTTCCTAAGTATTTTTATGAAAATTTACCTCTTGTGTGAAATCCCCGAGTATGTCCATAACCGCGGACGCGCTATTCAAATAGATTGAGTAACACTCTGCAGAGGTTTGTACACTTTACCCACAAGATATAACCAGTGTAGCTAGCATCAATCATAACAAAACCTTTTCAAAACTTCATCTGGACAATTGACTCTCCTAATGTGTTTTACCGTCGTACCAACTCTGATAAAGTGCTTTGGTCCGACGCACATCGTTGGACTTGGAGACGGCGAACTGCTCATAAGTGTGACCCGACACAGTAGTACACACCTCAACCTTGGCACATAGTCTAACCTTCATGTCTGAGTAGTCAATGCTAAGATTTCGTAGCTTACTAAGTTAGGCATGTCCCATACTAGGCATGCGGTCGTACAATTATAGCTCAATTCAATGGCGTACAAAGTTAAGTCCTTAATTGGCCAAGGCGCGACTACCCAATTTCTAACCAAATTACCAAGATTCATACTTTCCCAAGCACGAAGTTCCACTATATCATAATTCTTTTCACTCGCCTTAGTTTAAATATTTTCTCACCGTGTTGGTTAAGTGCAACACATGTTATCAACAAATAATGACTCACGACATACAATTTTCATACAAAGTTCCAAAATCACTTAGTTAAATTTATATTTACAACTCAAAATGATATTAATAACTCGTTGCATGGCAAAGCAAACTATTTGTGTGAAGCCAACCTACGTTGGTACTATGACAATGCCAACTAATAATTGACCAGGCTAGAGTGACAAAAGATCGTGGTAATACAATGAGCAAATTGGATACAATCAAATGGGTAAATAGCTAAATCCAAAGCATTTAAAGAAATAAATACTTGAAATAAAATGCAATAGTTTGAATCAAAGTAATTTTGGGGAAAAAGCTGGGTTCAATATGGTCAAAGGTACAACTTGCCTTGAAACAAATATTGGTACTAGTCTTGAGCTTGATCAACACCTCCTTCCTTAAAATATCCTGAAGTGTCAACATCTACTCGCAAACGAAAGCGAAAATCAAATAAATACAAAACAGAGCAACACATAAAATCCAAAAAATAAATAAAAATCTTAGGAAGGTGGAGCTTGAATTTAGAATAATTTAGAAACTTGAATGGGTTCAATCGGAGTTCGTATAAGGAAGAACAACGGTGAGGCTCGGGGTCCGACGATCACCAGCGTTTTGGGATACGCCAGAGCAAGCGGAGGTGTGCCTCGGGCAGCTGGTGTGACAGGGAACCTAATGGGGTTCACGCGGAGGCCAGAGGTGGACGATGATGGACGTTGGCGAGGTCGAAGCAACGACTAGAGCTCGAGCTCGACAACGATGGGGCTAAGGTGGTGCTCCGGCGAAGGCGAGGGTAGCTCTGAGATGCGGTCATCGAGGCGATCCCGATGGTGGTGACCAACGATGGTGGAGCTCACCGGAACGATGGTGATGAAGACGGAGTCGTTCAGCCGAAGACAAGGAAGAAGATGGTGGTTATGACGCTAGGCGGTGACTTGGGCGAAGGCGGTTAAGGCAAAAAGTGAGGCGCGACTTGGGGTGCAAAAAACGAAGGCCCTCGGGGCTGTAAATAGCCTCAGGAGGCAGAGTCCAGAGCGGCTACGGCGGAGGCGAGGCGAGGGAGAGAGGGTAGTTCGTGTCGGGGATGACAGGGACACCTAACAGGTGGGACCCACCTGTCGGTGACGACGAGGCGGGCGTGAAGATGGGCTACGTCGAGCGTACGGTTGGGCTGGATGGATTGGGCCAGAGAGAGAAGAAATATGTTGGGTGAAAGAAATTCAGCCCGAAAGATTTCGTCAGATTTAAATAAGTTTTGTAATTTAGAAATACCAAAAAATAGAAATGACAAATTAAAAATAGCAAATGAGCTCAGAAAAATTCTAAAAAATTTGAAAAATATTTTTAAGCACGAAGAACTCAAATAAAATAGTTTTAAAATTAGTTGAGGTTAGTCACATTAAATTGTTTTGACTTTAAAAGTCTTATTTAAGCTTTATTAATTTCAAATAAAATCTGTTGAATTTTTTCGAACGACTAAACTAATATTTTTTTAAAAAAAAACTTAGAAAATTAGGATGTTACGTTGACCCAGGAAAGCACGAGAGACTGGATCGGGACTACGAACTGTAGGAAGCCGATTAAATAATTTAGGCCCATGTCCTGAGCTCCCGGCTAGCTTAATACCTCAATCTAGTTAGTAGTTATACAGTCATGCAGAGCAATAGCGCATATAATGGATATACAATTATACATATATGTATATGTAGTATGATCTATCAGGATCGGAGACCCTTAGCTCTGGGGGGCCTGGGCGGTCACCTTCCTTCAGGAACCGCCTGCTCACCTGCATAAGGTTGTTGAGGGCGTGGAGGAGGCAGAACTGCAGCCTTTGCCTTTCATGATTACACCTTATTGTTGCTGCTGCTTCCCACCGCACCCAATATTTCCTCATCTTGTTATGCTTTTGATTTGCCTCTCGACTCCATGTTGCGATGGTGTAGGAAGGAGCAAAGTGGGGGGTTTGTCTTCAGCCGCAGATTCCTTCCCTTCCCTCCCACCGCGCCAAACTAACGCTCGCCTTTCACGCCGCCGGGGCGATGGAACTCACCTCGTCCTCTTTTCTTCACCGATGCAAATATTCAGGAGATTCGCCGATCCGGGACATCGTTCGTGACCTATTTCCTACTCTGTTTTTTACGACGAGAAGAAAAAAAAACTGTGGCAGAAGTCGGCCTAAGTTTGATTTACCTTATACAAGTATATTTATGGGCTTATGGAGAATGCCACCTCTAGTTGTTTGATTTTCTCTCTTGGTGGATCTTTTCCCGCTGACCCGAGTGTTTTCTATTGGACCCCACAACGTGCAAGGTCGGTTTATAGATAAGGTGAAAAGAAATTATATACACCCGAGTTATATACTTACAATTGGTTCGTAGATCGAACCAAACTGAATCAGTTGGGTCTTCGTCTCTAGCTCGATGTTAGGGTTCCACGTAATCGAACGAGGGTATGGTAGGGAGGCCACGATTGCCTTTGCCCCTTGCCTTCTGCCTTCCTGTATATCGTCCTCTCGTTTCAATTCGATGCAAGAGGAAAATACGACTGATCCACCCATACCCGATCTAAGCCGCACCCTTAATCCCAATGGCCACACTAGAACGCCTCAGATCCAACCTAGCATGCTACGAAGTACACGTCAACAGAAACCACTCTACGAAGTACACGTTAACAAAAACCACCTGAATTAGCAGTAAAATGGCTGCTAGGGGGGAAACCAAACACTTGTGGGTGACCATTTGCCACAAATATACTTATAAGGGGGTAAATCAAACTTAGACCGATTTGTTGGGTTATTTGCAAATTTCCCCCGAAACAATAGATATGTGGTCACCATCCATTTAGTTTATTTATTTATTTATTCTTTGGAAACCTAGGGCTTAACGCGATCTCGTTTTAAAATAAAATAAAATAAAATAAAATAAAATGTGCTTGCAACACCTAAATAAATAGGTACTCCATGTTTTTTTCATTCCAAACCGTACGGACGCTCACCGTCTATAGTTGGCAAAGTCGCAAACGATACCACAAAGGCACAAAGTACAATGGTGCAAACAAATACTCGTAGAAGGGCTTCTCGGTATCACATTTGGCCTTGAAAGACTCCGAGCTACCGTTTCGGCGTGATGGCCCGATGATTTTCCCGGCGCCAGCACGATGCTGGGAATTGGGGTGATCCCAAGTGCCCCAACCCAGGACGACAGGAACAAGTCAAGGGGGACGGCATCCAGGCCTCAGCACAGCGAGACGATGAAACGATTTACGATTATGATGGTCAATATCGCTCTCCAGTCTTCCCCTATGAAATGTACGGACTGCGCTTTCCTCGCTACACGCCAAGACGTGAGATATTCTGCGAATTCCTCTCGCCATTCTCAAATCTCAACCGAAACACAGCCTAATTTCCCCCCCAATGTTTCATGTTTGAAGAGTTGGGTGCTCTGGTAGTAGATGAAGAACTCATTAATCCAATCCGTTTTAATTTAATTTGTTTTTAAGTACCACAGATTCCATCTCTTTCGATAAAAGCGTGTATTGAACGAGGATCTGGTTTAAAAAAGGTGGGTGAGGGACACGGGCAGCAGCAGTAGTCTGAACTCCGAAGTCTACACTTGAGGGGAAGCCGAGCAGTAAAGCACGGGACGGAAGGAGACCACGCTTCCGTCTCCCACGATCCAAGGAGACCGAGCAAGCAACAGCCAAAGCCGTGGAGTCTTACAGCCAAAGTTTCGCGTAGCCCTCCCACGCCGCCGCGGCGATCCACCGGCAGGCGAGGCGAAGCGAGATGTCGGACGCGCTGATCAACGGCCTCGCCGGCGCCGGCGGCGGGATCATCGCCCAGCTCCTCACCTACCCCCTCCAGACCGTACGTCTCACCTCCCCGTGCTTGAATTGCTTGCTCAGTTGTTGCTGCTTCCGCGTTCTGAACGGATCGCGACGGTGGGGTTTCTGCGGCAGGTGAACGCGCGGCAGCAGACGGAGCGCGACCCCTCCAAGCCGGCGTTCAAGGACGGCGCCGTCCGCCAGATGTGCCTGGTCCTCCTCCTCCTCCTCCCAATCCCCTTCTCCTGTTCATCCGAACTAATGAGTAGTATAACGGTTAGACTCTAACTCGATCCGAGTCTAATGCTGCTGCGATCTCTGATTCTGCTGTGGTAGGTGGTGAAGCACGAGGGGTGGGAGCGCCTGTACGGCGGCCTCATGCCCTCGCTCGTCGGCACCGCGGTCTCCCAGGTTGGTTCGCTGGTTGGTCGATCCACCAACTTCCTGCCTTGGTTTGAGATGTTATACACGCTTCTGGATTGAATTGATGTGTCGTTAGGGTGTCTACTACTACTTCTACGAAATATTCCGGAACAGGGCGGAGGCGGCGGCCCTCCAGCGTTCCAGGAGAGGAGTTGGCGATGGATCCGTCGGGATGCTCCAATCGCTCACTGTTGCCGCGCTTTCTGGGTAATTCTAATTTACTTGTGCATCTATCATTGACCTATGCATTGCATTCTTTTCCCGGACACAACTGTTGTAAGCTCATATGTGTTCTTATGACTATGATGACGAGCCTTTTGTGCTGTTGATATCCAATTTGCCTTGTCTTTTTTTCTTTTCTTTATTTGCAGATGCGTTAATGTACTTCTCACAAACCCAATTTGGGTTGTTGTTACACGGATGCAAGTAAGCAAATGCACGTTTTTGGGGCATTGTTTCCGAACGTACTGCCTTTAGGGGAAATCATTCAGTAAGATATTTTGAAGTATAATTCATTCTTGTCTGCAGACTCACAGAAAGGCAAACAAACAGCAAAGCCCTCAGGGTTTGACGTGTGCTCTTGAAAAGGCCCAAATAGCTGCCACAATTGAAAACACCCCTCATAAAACTATCCACGCTGTATGTAACTCCGATTATTTCTCTCGAACGATGTGATACTCTATTCATGCAATTATAGATCCCTGATTACTGCATCCCCGATTAACGTCTGTTCTTACTTACATGAGGAAAAAATAATCTTTAACTTTAGGTAGTTTGTTGGATCATAAGGACGACAAGTTCATCTTTATATAGATTTAATATAAGCTTCCCAATTATTTTGCATCCTAGAGATCTGTTTTGAGGTTTTACAACGTAAAATAGAATGGATATCGATATTTTAACTTGCAACAGATAGTTCATGCGTACAACTATGTTATTTTTGTTGTAGTTCATTAGTATTTCATTACTAGCTAAGCTACAACCTTCCACATAAGCTAGAAGCCTAGAACGGTACTGTTTAGGAATGGAAAACAATCAAACATGTCCTGATAATCACTAAGATCTAAAGTTTGATCAAATACCATTTATCCCCTTTATTTGGAGGTGTGCTGTTGGGTAGAACTGGGAATACTGTAAGTTTGGTTATATACCAGTTTCTTGGTTCAAAACGGTTTCATGGTCACTAGTTGAACAATATTAAGCACTAAACAAATCCGGTGATATATTCTTGACATCATTACTGTTTTGATGCTGTACTTGCTGCTGTATCATAAAACAAAAATGTACATGGTTTGGGTTGATCCCTTGAGTCTTGTAAATCCTGAAACATGAATAAAATGAAAGGAAAATGGAAGCGAAGTGGCCCAAATTGAACTCTACTAATTTTTTTTTGTTGAGCTAAAATTTGGACAAGAATCTACCTACTAGTTCGTGTTACTTTGAAGTACTCGGACAAGCCAGTGAAATGCAAACCTCGATACTGATATCTTGTTTGTGTTTCTTTTTAATTAAAAAACTTAATTACAGCTATAATATAGACTATTAGCAGAAAGTAATTATGAAAAACCAAATGGATTTGTGAAAGTGCTGTGTTTGCATACGGGGATGGAAAGACCTGGAGTGGTGAACACTAGAGGAACAAGATAAACAATGCTACTTTAGGAAGAGAAAGAATAGTTTATTTCACTCTAGTTTATTTCACTCTTTTCACTAGAATTTGTTTTTATGCAAGGCTGCTATGGCATATTTGATCTTGATACAAAGCCGCATTCAACTGCTAATGATTCTGAATTTGTTCGGAGTATGGTTGATTGACTTGGTCTGGCTGCAGATTCAGGATCTTTACAAAGAAGCTGGAGTGTTGGGCTTCTGGAAAGGGGTAGTTCCAGCTCTTATTATGGTAAGTCTCTGTTTTTCACATTTTTTCGCTTATTAGTCTTACAGGTTGTTCCACGTTTCATGTGTTATTAGGTTAGCAATCCTGCAATTCAGTTCATGTTGTATGAGACTCTTTTGAAGAAGCTGAAGAAGAGACGTGTGTCTAATTTGAAGGGAGCAGATGGACTGAATGCTCTTGAAGTAAGCTTTGGCTTTTCTTGTGTATCGGATTATCTTTACTGAATTATTAGGGCATATACCAGTTTGCATCATGGTAACTTTCTGTACTGGGGCCTGAACACCCTTAACCTATTAGTAATGATGACGTGAAAGCTTGCTCATTTAGGACATATATATTTACTAGTCTAAAAAATTAGGACACGCTTTGCTGAAAACACTTTGGAATTGTGATGTGCTCCTGTAATACTAGTGTCGTAACAAGAAAGACTAGACAGTAGAAAAAAAGGGACCACCCGGTGTCTATACGAGGGACCAAGTGATCCTCGAAGAGGGGGTTAGTTGTCAGGAATGAATGTGTATTAATTGTCCCGAAAATCGGATCTGAGTTATTACACGGGGGGAAGAGTGGTTATTTATAGCCATTCGACAGGGTACATGTGATTACAAATCTACCCCTAAAAAGGTCCTACGCTTATAGGGGTTGCAGGGGTTTTTCCTACCCCTACACGCGTCTTTGGTTCATGGTGGACCCTTCTGGCTCTGGTCCATCATGCTGGTGCGCTCGGTCCACCGGTGTTCTTCTTCCCTTCACAGCATGCGAGGTGTCCCCGGGCCGAGGGGCCCTGGACACCTTTCAGTTCCCTTGAGGTGGCTCCAGGGAGCGTGCGAGGTGTCCTCGGGCCGAGGGGCCCCGGAGGCCCCAGACACCCTTCGACTCCCCCCGAGGTGGCCCCGGGGTACACCTAGCTCCTGGACTCGGGGCGCCTCAGCGACCCTTCAGTAGCCTTCGCGCCTCCTTCGGAGCCTCCGAATGTATGCCTGACACCCTCGGGGAGGGGGCCCATCCACGCCTCCGGTCGCAGGGCCTTCGGGTGAGGCCCTGCATTCTTCGCCGGGTCGTTTGGGTCCGGTGGGGCCGCCCCTACGACAACTAGTATTTCTTTGTTAGGTAACTTATGTTATGGACAGTTCTAACCTCCTTTGTAAAAATCCTTGTTCAGATATTTCTTCTTGGGGCTGTTGCAAAACTGGGCGCAACTGTTGTTACGTATCCTCTTCTAGTTGTGAAGGTGATTATTTGGTGCATCAGTCATAACTGCAGCTGTTCCCCTGCATATTTGGGCACGTGTCATGTTTAACCATGTTTATTCTGCAGGCAAGACTTCAGGTGAAGCAAATAATTGACGACAACAAGAGGCATCGCTACAAAGGTACATGATCGGCCATCATTATTTTTTTTAATTCATTTTTAATTTTGAATCAGTACTGTTGCTTCAGGTCCTGTTTCTGCTGTCAAGTCTTTACTTCTCTTCTGGTAATTATTCCTTGATGTTACTGGCTTTACTATCAAATATTTTATTGCACCATGTCTTGCTTTCAGGCACATTTGATGCAATCACAAAGATGATACGTTATGAGGGTCTGTCAGGGCTTTATAAAGGAATGAGCACAAAAATTGTGCAAAGTGTTTTTGCTTCTGCTTTCCTTTTTATGATTAAGGAGGAGCTGGTGAAGGGTGCTCGATTATTGGTAACCGGTGACACCAGTCTGGTTAAGAAGTTACCGTCAAAGCCGTCAAGATGATCTAGGTTTTTGTACAAGTGTTAGCATGTCTGCTTATAACACCGATCATTTCCATAAACCATGAACAGAGTTGACAAGCTATAGAGCTCGCCTCTGTTAGGAGATACCAAGTTATCAACTGTAGGCTCCAAAAAAATGGAGATGTCAACTGTAGGTTATACAATGACTACTATGACCCTTGTAGGAACCAAGAATTATATATATTGGGTAGGCTATTTATGTCATTCATGTAAAATATATTCTGGAAGATTGAAACATTTGGAAGATAAGTTGGCAATGAGAATTGGAATCGTCAGCCATCTCTTCAGATATCTTGAGTTGCTTTAGCTTGTTTGTTTACGAAAGGATGGCTGATATATCTGAAAATCAACCAGCATGATGAGTTGCTTCAACTATGCCGAAATACCCGTATCTTCAGATATCTTGAGTTTTGTTTAGATAAGTAGCCCTCTGCACATGGTCATCATCAGCCATCCCTTCAGATATCTTGAGTTGCTTCAACTATGCCAAAATACCCGTATCTTCAGATATCTTGAGTTTTGTTTAGATAAGTAGCCCTCTGCACATGGTCATCATCAGCATAACATGATGAGATTTTTGTCCACAGCACAACTATGCCAAAATACCCGTAGTGTCTCGTTGACATATGAGCCTGAGCCAGTGAGCCTGGTATTTTAGGGAACTGTAAGTAATTTCTAATAGAAAAGTGGAAATGTAAGACCTGATAAAAAATCGAAATGAAATTTAATTCCAGTTTCTTCTGGGTTCATATTTAGCTTGTCATCTAGCCCTTAAAACCTGGAATTTATTTCAAGGTTTTTTTTAGAATGTCTAGTTCTATTTATAGAGGAAAAAGGTTTAACTTCAAAGACGTTAGACTCAGCGAATGCGCAACAGGGACTAGTGTCTAGTACTGACTTGGCGCGGCAAGTAGCCAAGAGTGAGAGTGCGCGACGAACCCCGACGACTACTACCGTGTGTGTTGTGCGTGTGCCGAACTGGTGGATAAAGAGATAGCAGCGGCAGTGCCATCTTCCCTCCCCCTCCCCGTCCCCAACGCAGCTCAGCGAAGCCGCCACAATGCCCGTCTCCTCCGTGGCCTCGCCTCTCCTCCTCTCGCTCTCTTCCTCCTCCTCCCCCTTCCTCTCCTCCGCCTCCGCCTCCTTCCTCCCTTCCTCCTCCTCCTCCCCGCACGCCGCCGTCGCCGCCGGCAGGAGGAAGCCGGCCGCCTCCATCCTCCGCGCGCTGCGCGCCGAGGCGGCCACCCTCCCGGTGCTCTCCTTCTCCGGCGATAAGGTCGGGGAGGTGGCCCTCGACCTCAAGTCCGCGCCGCCCTCCACCGCGCGCGCCGTCGTGCACCGCGCCCTCATCACCGACCGCCAGAACAAGCGCCGCGGCACGGCCTCCACCCTCACCCGCGGCGAGGTCAGAGGCGGAGGCAGGAAGCCTTACCAGCAGAAGAAGACCGGAAAGGCGCGCCTCGGGTCGACGCGTACGCCGCTCCGCCCCGGCGGTGGCGTCATCTTCGGCCCCAAGCCCCGCGACTGGTCCATCAAGATCAACCGCAAGGAGAAGCGCCTCGCCATCTCCACCGCGCTCGCCAGCGCCACCGTGGCTGAAGACGCCTTCGTCGTGGAGGAGTTCGACGAGGAGTTCGCGGCGGGGCCCCGGACCAGGGACTTCGTGGCCGCGCTGCAGCGGTGGGGGCTCGACCCCAAGCAGAAGGCCATGTTCTTCGCCACGGAGTTCGCCGACAATGTGCGGCTTAGTGGCAGGAACATCGGCTCCCTCAAGATGCTAACCCCCAGGACGCTCAACCTATACGACATCCTCGATGCTCGCAAGCTCTTCTTCACCCCGGCCGCCATCGACTACCTCAACTTAAGGTACGGTGCCAGCGTTTTTTATGAATATGACAACGACACCGATGGCGAGGATGATGGTGAAGAGGAAGCGGTGGAGGAGCAAGAGGAAGAAGAAGGCACCACAGAGGAGGCTGCTCAAGGTACACATAGCTATGCATTAACATTTTACTGTGCTGATTGCAACGTGCTGTTTCATTATTTCTGTGCTGGGCATGCGTGAAGTAGGAATTCTACGCTGTAATCCTTTAGCTACTACATGCTTAAACGGGTAATGAGGAGAACAAAAAGTACGAATTGAATAGTTTGATAGTGATTAATGTTGCAAACTACAAGGGTCTTAGCTCTCAAGATTACCACGGTTGGGGCCTTGACATTCTAGTGATGTCAAGTGAATTGCCTGCTCTTGCTGTAAACAGGTAGTGCAGTATATTGCATGAAATGGTTATGGCTCAAAAGGTGAACGAAATTTAAGAGTGTATACAATTGTATTCACTGGAATGCCAAGAGTACACGTTGCCAATTGGCCATTGCCCCCTCAAACCAATTGAGGCTGTGATGACCGGAAGCCGTACAGTTCACTGGTTAAACAACTTGCAGTGAGACTTATTCACAATGTTACAGTAAAATTCTATATATTCCCAATGGAAGCACCTTTGATGTTAAAGGTCCTGGCTTAAGTAGGGGCAAAGCAAGACAACAAGGCAAAGAATTATAAACATCATTTTATTTCTTAAGGATGGATAAAGGCTTCATGAGCTTATAAGATTCTATTATGTTTGAGACGGTTACCAAATTCTTTCCACCATATTAAAAAATGTCTGTCATGCTTGGGTCTTCTGGTAATCTGCACTCTACAGCATAGTTTTTCCCCTTTGCTTTACTATGGCAAGTGTACAGTGAAGTAGTGAACTTATGTTGTTATTCAAAAGATCCCGCTGATTCAAGGACATAAAGCGCTTAGAGATCCACCAATCCACGTACGCCAGTGCTAGCTCTGGCTAGGCCTGGTATGTATTGTGTACGGTTATACGCTAATTCTGTACTCCTGTAGGGTGTGTATCCCCTGGATTTCGTGTGGGCAGGGGGTTCCTTAGGGTGTCCATTCCATATTCAACGCTCAGGTTTAGCTCAAGAATTTTTAAATAGAAAATGACCTCACCTGTGGAGTTTTAATCTTTTAGACCGAAGGTGGAGTTAAGTCTCAAGCATTATACTAAAAAACAAAAAGAGATGAGACCATTTGGTATCCATGAACTCCACTTAAGTAGAACTCGAGGAATCCCGATGCACTCCTTGTTGCGGCACAATATGGTGTGTCACCTGCCTACCGCCTATCACCTATTCACCTGGAACACTGTTAGCCATTGGTGCTGTACTGTTGTTACCATTCACTTCAAAGATGTTCTGTTAGAACTTGGAACCACTTTAACAAAGCAGTTAGTAATAGTGAATATGCTGGAAACAGTAAAATAAGAGCTAAACCTGGCTAAAAGACATGTTTCCTCCATCCCTCAAGTACTTTTTGCAAATCTAAGCAATAAGTAGATAAGTACTTATTATATTTTTGGTGCCATTTTTCGTTACTCTTTAATTGCTGTCCTGCTAGAAATTTCTGTTATTTTGAAAATTCCTCAGGACCTTCTTTTTATGTAATTTTCAGATGAGACTGAAGAGACCGAGGCAGAGGGCAATGCCTAGGTAAGGAGGGTATACATCTTAATGCTGGTGTTTTTATTTGTTGGTTTGGAATTGCCCCAACGAAGAAACCTTTTGGTTTGCTTCTGTTGTAAGTTGATTCTGTTTTCTCACTGATGCAATATAATAGATTTAAACTTCCCATATACTTTCAAGGCAAAATTGGCTACATGACACTACAATGTCGTGGTGTTAGCCATGAGACATCCAAATTTCGTGTCTTTATCGAAATATACTAAAAAAATATGACTCTTTTCTGTAGGACACTGAGGCTAATATAATATCATTTCCGGGCTGAAGAAGAGAGAAAACTAGTGAAAAGTCTATTTTGCCCATTCTGGTCTCCTTCCTTCTTTCCTATTCCTTTTCCCCCCTTCTTTGTCCTCTGCGCTTAGCGGGGCACAACGGTGGCGCTAGACGAGGGCAAAGACAACACCGGTAGTGGGATCTCCATGATAGGGCATATGCCAAGCAGGAAGGCGAGGTCCTGATCTTGCATGACGAACAATCAGAGGCCGAGCTCCCGGAGGTGAGGGAAGCTGGCGCCGCACGGGAGGACTGCAGTGTCCAGTAACCTCCAGACGCCGATGTGGCGGTGAGGACATAGGATGCGGGACTTTCGTTGTCGCTTCGCTTCCGTTCGGGAGGAAGTGGGCGTCGATGAGGGTGAGAAGCACCGAGTGCTAGATGCGGCGCCAGCACGAGGCCACTGGCCACCTACGACGTCGCCACTGACCACCTACGGGCCTCCATCACCTCCCCTATCGTCGCCAGCGTTGCTTCCCATCCTTGCCATCACCGCCACCTCCTCCCCATCCTCGTCGTCACTGTCGCCTCCTCATTTTCGCCAGCAACGTCGCCTCCTCATCATCCTTGTCGTCGCCGCCGCCTCCCATCCTCGCCATACTCGTCGTCATTGTCGCCTCTGATCCTCGCCAGCTCTACCTCCCCCATCCTCGCCATACTCGTCGTCGTCGTCGTCGCCTCCCCTCCTCACCATTACCGCCACCTCTTCCCCATCCCTGCCGTCACCGTCGTCACCTCCTCGTCATGTTCCCGGGCATGGCAATCCCATTTTCAGAACCGAGGCAGGCAGAGGAGGCGCTAAGGATGCCGCTGACGACGACGACCATGGCAAAAAGGAGCTCGAGCTCGGCTGCTGACGCCAATAGCCCGATCTCCCCACAATGCTCTGTATGTTTCTCTTCCTCTGTTATGTTTGTGAAGAATGAGCGAAGAAGAAGAGAAGGACATGATGTCATTTTGAATTGTTTCTCTCTCCAAACCAGTTAAATATATTATTTTAATGGCCTTAGTGTTCCTCATCAAATAGGTATATTTTTGTAGTATCGTTCGGCAAAGACACGAAATTTGGATATCTCATAGCTAACGCCACGAAATTTTAATGTCATGATAGCCTATTTTGCCTACTTTCAAATATATTCTCAAGTTTCAACTATTGTCTCTTTCTTTGCAATTGCATAGTGCTTCCCATCCTTGCTTCCAAAAACTAATTTTAACCAGCTGGTTACCGCTAATTTTTCAAACATCCTGAGGATTGACGGGATTTCAATTTTCTGATTCCTGAAATTGTTGGATTATTCCTTGTTATGACCAAATCGTTGGTGCGAATGGGCCCGATTCTACAAGCCTCTAAGGTTGACTCACTCCATTTATACTATTAGAAGAAAAGCCTGGCCAAGAGCATGACGGGCTAGGTCTAGCTCAACTTGGACATGGAGCATGAAATTCATAGCCTTAGCTGCTGGTTTCGAAATTCTAAACCCGGGCCATCCCTAAATAACAGACCATTTTGCTCAGGTCTACTTGTAGATCCACCTATGGATCCTAGTGGACCCCAATCAGATTAAGGATGTGCTTGGGAACAAAAAATATGCACATTTATGCCTCATCAAAATGATCCCTGTGCAAGAAGAAATTTTGTGGGCTATCCTTCTAAAGCCCATACGAAGCTGCCTTTTTCTTTTAAAAAGGTGCAAACTTAGGTCTTCTATAAATTTTAGGTAGATTCTACCCTTTTATCTGTCATTTTTTAGCTGGTGCTATTGGTGGACCTTACTCATAGCTTCCCCCTTTTTACGCTGCTTTCGACGATAACTAACAAATTATCTGTGAGATTATGACTGACATAATAGTCCATTATGGTCATGAGCGGAAAAGAGAAGAATCTTATTTAGGTTGAGCCAGCAACCTTTACATTGTTTTTTTAGCTTTTGCGGGATAAAAAAGCATCCTTATAATATTAGTCCACTATGGATGAAAAGCATGCAAATAATGGGAGTGGGACCTGAGCACAGCATTTCACTCGTTCTTTGGGAGACTGGTCATGCAGAAAGTTTGTGCAGTTGATTGGTTCCAATTTGGATCGAGCGGATTTTTTTCTCTCTACACATTGTCTCTCTTGGCTTCCATTCTTCTCTTCCAAACGAATCCTTAACCGCTACTGAAAAAAGCTTGCCACTCTACTAAATAATAAATACTACTCATTGTATGTACGATTTAACTATCATATTAGTCTCATGCACATATGCAGACTGCGGTAGTCTTTAAAAGAAACGTTTGACTCATATTGTCACTGGCTGCTAATGTGCAACTGAATTTCATGGATTAAAGTCTCAAAAGAAACATATCCTAGGTCATCTCAGTTTCCGGCAGTAACTGGAAAAATCTGTCGTTGATTCAACGTTCCGATCCAGTAACTTTTAGGAGACAAAAGCGCTAGTGAATGCAATAAGTAAACATGATTGTAGAAAACTTGAGGTTGTCATCCCTGTCGGGTGCTTTTCGTCAAAGTTGGTTTGGTTTTCATTTGGGGCTGCAGCTGTGCTATCTTCCGTGTGTCGGTAAAGTTTGTACATCCACCGTTTTTCTTTCCCAAATTATGCTCCTCCGGCCCTCTGGACAATTAAGTGCGAGCTTATGGAATGCATTCTGTAAGTTTAAGCCAGGCCTTGAATCTTGATAGTCCCAGGATCTAGTGTTCGTCTTAACAATTCCTAGTATTTCTCTGCCCTTCGAAGGTGCACGGTGCACCACACTCCGAGTTTGGTACAGGTACAGCCCTACGACTGGCTAAAAATCCTGAGGAATCACGGTATATAATTGTACAAGCATTTTTTTTATTATAAAACTATTCTGTAGCTAAAGCTACTCGCATATGATTCTCAGTTTCTCACTCACTTCCGCTTTAGGAAATTTTGTAGTATCAATAACACGTACTAACACAGGTAGCATTTACAGGACCGATCTATCAGTAGGTGTTGCAGGATCTAGTAACGAATTCCATTGGCAAGTGCACTGTCCCGTGTCTTCCAGTGCCAGCTTTATTCTCTCCATACATTACGCAAGCATTTGGGGTGCGAGTGTGACCGCGCGCGGCCGCGAGCTCCCGTTCTGCCTGGCCTTTTTCCGCAGAACTTCCCATCTCAGGGTTCGGGACACGCAACCATTCCGAGCCGGGGAGGGGGACACCAAAAGGCATCCGCGCGGATCGCCTCGCTTGCCCAGCCCATGCGGCCGTGCCGTTACGCTGCGCCTGGAAAGCACGCGCGGGCGTTAGCCTTTCGCCGAAAGCATCCGCCTTCCCAACGAACTCGACGGCTGCCGCTTTCGACGCCGTTTTCCCTTGGCTGGCACCGCCGGCCCGTCGACAAGCACGAGCCATCCTCGCGCGCACGCCGGGTACGCACGTCTGCCGTGCCGCTTGCCACTTGCTCGCCGCGGCTTGCTTTCTCTGAACTCTCGACCGGCACCACGTACGCGCGGGCGCGGGCGCGTCGCGACGAATCAACCGGCCGTTTTGGTCGGTTAGTTAACATAAGATGCGGGCCTTGCCGCCGTTCGTTACGAGAAGATTCTGGTTAGCGTGATCGTCCCGAAAGCGTTGCTCATTGGTTCCCGAATGAAATAATAAATCGAGGATCGGCAGCTAGGCATGGGCTTGTCAAAGCGTATATATGAAAGGGTCACAGGACCCAGCCCTGTTGTTGCCTCAGGGTGGGATTCGCTGCCGTGGTCGTTGCGACTATGTACAGCGTGGGTTCACACTACTATTGTTTGATCGACTGAATTGATCAGTAATTCAGACTAATTTAAAATATAATGGTTTTGTTAATTTTTAGTTGTCTGAAATTTTCTTGTCTTTCAGTCATCTACAATTATACGATAATAAATCTAAAATTACAGTATCAAATGATGCGTAATTTTAGCACAGCTCTATTGTAACTTTTAATTCTATTTTTTTAATATTTGTAGAGTTTACCTACATTTACTTTTGTCTAGTTTATATTTTTTTCTCAACACAAAAACTTTGATATTTATTGGATCAAACTCCCACTGCTAAGAAAGATAACTTATAAATAAAAAAAATTCCAATCACCTAAAGCATACACGCTTTCAAAAAATAAAACTCTCTAGAAAATGTCTGCACCCTTCGGGCAGATGCCTGTACAAGCACAGCATCCGCCTCATTGTATGCAACTAGGTAGAATTGGCGCGCTACGCTACGCCCCTGAAATCCAACATGAAGCATGAGCTGT
The DNA here is from genome assembly GCA_036346395.1 of Hsuehochloa calcarea. Classification (NCBI taxonomy): domain Eukaryota; kingdom Viridiplantae; phylum Streptophyta; class Magnoliopsida; order Poales; family Poaceae; genus Hsuehochloa; species Hsuehochloa calcarea. Next base: position 40,786,414 of record CM070597.1, read on the forward strand.
CGCTGCCGAGCGATCTGCTGATACTTTCTAATCAAATACTTTGGTTGAAAAGGCTATGGCATCAGAATGATATAACACAACATGGACATTATAACAAATTTGGCTAAGTGATCTTAGGAACAACACAACATGTGCTCTAAGAAACTGTGAGTTTTTCACCTGGTATAACACAAAAATGGGAAAACTAATTGGAACGGAAAAAATCCATAAGCTGTATGCAGGATCAGGAGTCGGTGATAAGCTCATGACTCTTTTCGCGTTCCCCATTGAGCCTGTAGGATGCACAAAGCTGCGGCATATGCAAAGAAGGCAACAAAACTATTAGGTAATCCCCTAAAAACATTCTCAATTGTAATTTTATCATAAATAGAGAATATGATGCATTCATTAAAGAGATATTCATAAAACTGGGTGGCATGAGAAGCTGCTAAATCTTATTGTTATCATGTTTGGGACAAACATTTTCTTGTGACATACCAACAGGCTGAGTTGTTATAATCTGGAATATGTAGAGCTGCAGCCTTCGAACATAACTTAAAAGAAGATAAATTTGTGGTTAGAAATAAACCATTTCTGTGTTGTCGTAAACTAAAAAATGTTATCCATGATAATTGGGAGAACAAATCCGAATTAGTTGTTTGAATGCTCTGCACATTCTAGCATTTGTAAAAAATGACAAGCATTAAATGCGTTAGTCCGTAATTAAATATGTTGAATAAACAGTAACTGTGTTTTGTATGGAAAATAAGAAAGCAACAGATGGTATTGTCTAACCAATTTTTAATAGTATGGCACTGCCAAACGCAAAATGTAGCTAGAAAAACTCTTTGAAGGCAACATTTTTTTGTCCATGTTTTTTTTTTGCTCACAAGCAATTTCTCAAAGATTACCTTTACTGGCAAACGGAATGGGTAAATGAGCGAATCGATGGTTCATAGCTGAGTTATTTTGATGAATATATACAAACGGGCCCAATACATAGCCTAAGAATTAATACGCAGCAAATATAATAGCACGGTATTTGAACTGGAGACATAAAGGTACATTGGTGTTTGTATCTTAGGTAGAAACTACAATATTAAATTCAGAGAACCATAAAGTATAGAGTCCCGTCATTCTAAATCTTCCTACTAATGGACCGGATACGACCTTAGAATTTACAGAGTACTTTTAAAAAAACTAAGCAATTGGACAGAGAGCAGTACCAATTGACCGTAGGGCAACTTATTTAGTGTTTGGATGTATGGTGCTTTTTTATTACTGGTTGGTTTAATAATGATTATTTTGTGTAATGGATACTGAGATATCAGCTACAACTCTTGCAATAACTCAGAAAATGTGCATAACCTGGCAGCGAATCGATGGTTCATAGCTGAGTTATTTTGATGAATATATACAAACGGGCCCAATACATAGCCTAAGAATTAATACGCAGCAAATATAATAGCACGGTATTTGAACTGGAGACATAAAGGTACATTGGTGTTTGTATCTTAGGTAGAAACTACAATATTAAATTCAGAGAACCATAAAGTATAGAGTCATTTCTGTCCTAAATCTTCCTACTAATGGACCAGATACACAGCCTTAGAATTTACAGGAGTACTTTTAAAAAAACTAAGCAATTGGACAGAGAGCAGTACCAATTGACCGTAGGGCAACTTATTTAGTGTTTGGATGTATGGTGCTTTTTTATTACTGGTTGGTTTAATAATGATTATTTTGTGTAATGGATACTGAGATATCAGCTACAACTCTTGCAATAACTCAGAAAATGTGCATAACCTGGCCTTGCAGACTTATTGCTTCATCAAAAATGTTTGTGTTCACATGTAATTAAATACTTGAAGTGTTTTGGATAACAAACTTAAAAGTATTTTGGATAACAACACTTCAGATAACACTTAAAGTATTTTTGGTAGAAACCTAGCCTTGCACATTTAATGCCTCAGTAAAACCGTGTGTGTTCACATGTAACTAAATACTTGAAGTGTTTTGGATAACAAACTTAAAAGTATTTTGGATAACAACACTTCATATAACACTTAAAGTATTTTTGGTAGAAACCTAGCCTTGCACATTTAGTGCTTCAGTAAAACCGTGTGTGTTGACATGTAAGTAAAGCTACAGTGCACATTGTGGATGGAGGTAACAAACTATCTTGGCTCTACAGCTTGATCTCCCAACAAGGCTTGTTCAATTTTCAACAACATAACATACCTCGCAAAAGTCAAGCATTCATCCTTCTGATCATATTCTCCATGGCCCTAAGTTAAGGTCTAAGATGCCAATGAGGTCATAGAGGGATAGAAGAGAGAAGGAACTGATCCGTTGTCTCTGCTATCTAGAAGAAAAAAATCTCTAGCACAGAAGGAAAAACTGAGAGCGAAAGGTGGTTGGTGTGAGGCATATTCTACTCTAGATTTTAGAAGAGCTGCTCTAGAGCTAGAAGGACAACTTGGTAAAGTGCCCCCAAAATTTTTTTTTTTTTGCCTTGTTCCTTTTACTATCTTGGATGGACATGTACGTAGCATGGATGTTCTGAACTCCCAAGTTTAGTACAAGAAGGCAGAAGCAAAGCAAGAAACATGCAATTAGTGTTTGTTGGTAATAGCAACTGAGTTCTTGTTCACATAGACTCTGAATGGCCCAAAAGGGAGGAGGATCGGCTTATAAGTTCAGGTGTGCTTGTCAGAATTTACCAACTAAAGTGATGGTTAGGCTGTACAATCACTAAGAAATTAATATGGACCTCACTTGGGACCAACAAACTATGTGCTATAATTAGCTCGAAGGAAATTATCATGGCAAAGTAATGTGTAAAGCGGTTGCTCTTGATTCAATGTACTATCTACCCTGGGGCCCTAGCAGAAGATAACACTGTATTTGTGTAAAGTTAATTATGCAGAAGCTCTTCACATGTAAGGCCATTATGACGAGTAGTCTTTTTTTTTTCTCTTAACACAGCTCAATCAAGGGAATTCAATAGGGGCAAAAAAACATATTTTTTGGATAATGAAAGTATGTTATTCATTCATAAGCAAAGAAATGTTAGGACATTTAGGAAGATGTATAGACTAATAATATTGTATACGAAATTGACCAATAACAAAAGATACAATCATCATGTAATCAGACGTAATAACAGTATATTAACTGCCGCACACATTAAAGGATTTCAGATTGTAAGATAAAAGGTACAAAAGAAAATACGTAAATCGAGAACTAAAAGCTGATCTTTACAGGGAAAAAGGGAGAACAGGAGAAAATCCCAAATGAAATCATGGAAGAAAATATCTATCAACTATACCTGGCCCTTGTTCAACGACTGTAGGTGACCCAGCTGAGACCAAACAAGTCATGCCACCTCTTTCATCTGTCTATTCCAATGCATCCTCCTCTTCACACGGCTATAATTGCTATAATCAAACACAAACCAACATGCATGTAAACCGATAAGGAAAGCATCATCAAGATACTAACCTACATGCCCGGAGGATGAAACCACGCCACCCAATCGGCTAAACCACCATGCAACCTATGTTCTCGCCTCGCTGCAACCAATTGGAAGGGTGGAGTCTTTAACTAAACAGTCAAATCCGTAAGAAGTAAAACATTAGAAATAATAACGGATCAACAGAAGAACCCTACCTCGGTGTCCCGATGCGCAAAGAAAATAAGGAACAAAGCCTCGCTAGGCTCTTGAATCGGATGCATGCTCAAGGAAATCCCGCGAATCGCTCTCCCTACTAACTCGTAAGGATTAAACGATAAAAGTATCAATTGAGTGCCAAGGAGAGAACAGGATTGTGTCTTTCTATATGTGAAAGAAGGCAAAAGAGAATTGCTTTTTGAAGATCACCTCTTTTTTTGCGTACATGCTGACACCAGCGGACCGGATTCATGACTACAGCCATTATCATCCAGCGGACCGGATTCATGACTACAGCCATCACCCTGGTTGGAAGAAGCCTGGAAAAAATCCGCATCAATCTTCAGAAAGGACATCAAGTAGTCTGCGCAGATTTCACCGTAATGCCATGAAAGTATCTGAATATCTCACCTTCAATCAATTTCTTCGAACTTGAGGTACTAAAAATGTCTCTTCTATCTGGACTGCTTTTCCTGCAAATAGGTGACCGAGATGATGCGTCGACGATGGCGATTTGGCACAGACGTACCGCGTAACAGCAGGCGTGACGACAATCTACAAGTCATGAACGAAGTGAGCAACAGTAGGACAAATCTAGGAGCGAACTGTAAAGAAGGAGACCGAGGAGGAAATCACCGAGTCCGGATAGTTAAGGCAGCGCACGGGCAAATAAAATAAGCTACGGCGAGGAAGCGAAGTAGGCGAGGTTCGGCAGTGAAGGGAACGCAGGGGATGAGCAACACAGACGCGGTGAAGAAGAAAGTGAACCGCGAGAAACGGCCGGAAGGAAAGGGAAGGTGATTTGAGGCATATTTGTCGGGAGACGTGCTCGTAGCATGTTGCGATACAAAGGACCTGTTCCACATGGACCGAGCGGGCAGGCAGAAGACTCGTCTCGGGGGCGTTCGTGCGACGGGTCCATTTGGTTGGCCGAGAAAGGAAAAACGCGAACGGGTCGGGCGCGAAACGAGAGGCGATGCAGTCGGTACGCTCGCACGACGCGAAACGCGCAACAAAAGACACGCGGATGAGCTGTCAGCACATTGACGTGGACCTCAGTGCGGAGGACTGGTTCCACATGGACCAAATGGTGCGACAGCTAAAAGTTGTAGGAGGCGTTGATGGGCTAGGTCCAACTGGGCGGGCGATAAACGCGAAGCAAAACCTGCTGCGGCCGCGAAACGAGAGGTGCGGCAGTTGGCGTGGCCCAGCAAACCAAAGGCCACGTGTGCAGATGACGGCAGCTACGTCGACACATTAGCGTGGGAACACAAATCCACCCGGGCACGGGGCCCACCGGATGCGCGACCTGCGCGAGCAACGTCCGCGCGCGCAAGCTCCCGCACGATCTCAGCGTTCCGAAGACGATCGAACGGTCATATTTTTTCGGGGCGACGTGGACAGCACGAGCGCACGCGGAATCCAGGCGCTTTAATAAATTAAGAGATTGCAAACAAGCCGCATGATCCGTATTTACCGTTCAACAGTGCATGCTATCCATGTACGACTGGGCGTTAGTAGGACCACTTATCCATCTATACAACCACCCATTCCTGGATTTACCTTAGCATCCACAACTCTAGGCGAGTGATGAGAACGGACGCGTGCATCCATGTGTGGCGGTGTGCACGCATAGACGTGTCCATTGTAATCTCAAAAGACGGGAGAGCTGTCACTAAGTCCGTGCACCGCGGCCGCGGCAAGATCGGTCGAGGGAATACGAGTCTTCGTATAAAATAGCATTGTTTCGTGATAAAATAGTATAAATAATTTTTCTAAATGAATTGATAAAAATATTACATATGTCACACACTCAAAAGACACAACAGGGACCTAACGCACCCCAGATACGTGGCAAGTCACGTGACGAGTTCTCATTCGACAGTGGCCGACCTGCCGCTCTCCCATAGAGCAGCAGGTGGTGGGCAGACGACCTGCAGCTCTCTTGGGGCTTGGCAGCCCCCTGTCACTCCGTGGGGTGCGACAGGCCCCTTGCAGCCGCGGTCGAGTGACATTGTGCAATTTTGCCACTTCATATTTTATGAGACTATTTTTATTATTTCGGTTAAAAACACGCTAAATGAGAAGAACAACAAACTTTGGATTACTAGCATGCGGCAATCCAAGTAGAAGAGTATGCCTCGTTCCAGGCCCGCCATGAGCGCTCGCAACTAGGGATGGCAACGAGGCCATTCCCCGGCGGGGAGCGGTGGAACATACCCATCCCTGAGAGAAGGGAAAATCCCCTCCGTCTCCATCCTCGGGTGGTATTATATTCCATACTCCGTCCCTATCAGGTTATCGGGGCCCCACGGGGACTTAGACCCGAAAATTGGATCCTCAACCTCTCCTACACAAACACACATAAAGAAAATCATGGATGGTGTTAAACAGTACTTATCAGTGTTCCAAATGACGAATTCCAATAATATTCTTGTCGGTGTTTTAGAACCGATCTTACGTAAAGATTGTTTGATTCGGAAGTCTCCTAGAGATGAAATCACGCAGAGAGATTGACACGGGATTTTTATACAGGTTCAGGCCTTCTCCGGGAGAATAACAACCCTACTCCTGTGTGTGTGTGGTATTGACTGTATTCTCGACAATCAAGCAAGAAACTAAGACAATTACAAAGAACAGTACTTGTCTTTCTCCTTGATTGTCCTCGATTGGCTCTATGTCTCGCCCTCTCCCCTTGTCCTTCTGATTGAAGCCTTTATATAATCGTGAAGGAGTAGTCGTTTTTCCCTGCTGAAGAGGCGCCTAATTAAGCCAGTAATGGGCGCATGATGGCAGTAATTACCGGTGTATTGGCTCCTTCACGTCGTCTGGCAGTTATCTTTCAGAGGTAATGGGGTATTTAAGCGCTATTACTACGCAGAAATAATAGTGCATGTGGACCGTCCGGATTCCTTAATCAATTGGACCCACTCGCTTGTAGGTTTGATTATAAGGTGGTCGTAGTTGACTTGGTCGTAGCAGAACTTACGACTAGGGTACAAGTCGTAGCAGAGCTTACGACTGGATAATAGTCGTAGAAGGACTTACGACTAGGTAATGGTCGTAGAAGGGCTTACGACCAGGTAGTGGTCGTAGAAGGACTTACGACCATGACATAGTCGTAGCAAGACTTACGACTATGGGGGTGATTGTAGGAGAACTTACAATCACTTGGTAGGCCTCCTCCTTATGAATATAAGGGGTACTTCTGGGGACTATGTGACATCATATTTACCCATAATAAGAATTATAGATAAAAGATAAAATGAGGATTATCAGATCCTCGTCATCTAGCCCCCCAGCTTCAAGTGAGAGTAACTTACTTGGTGAAGGATTTGCAAATGGTCCTACGACTATGAAAATGTCACGGAACAATGGTCGAAGGAAAAAACTCTTCGATATTTGAGTGCTACTTTGACCAGGAATTTGCTTGGCCAGAAAAGTTGCTTACGATTATCAAATAGTCGTAAAAACCCCTACGACTGTGAGGTGGTCATAGTAGGGCAATCGAAGAAAAATCCTTTCCGATTGTTACTTCATTCGACCAGAAAGACTTGGTCAAGAAAGTAATTTCGCTTGGAGGTGACGAAACGAACCTAATTTTCTCGAACAGACCATCTAGTGAATTGCAACCGACTCCCACAGATCTGTCGATGAGACGGTTCCCGAAGCGGTGGCAATCGGAGAAAAAATCTTTCCGATCGATACTTCATTCGACCAGAATGACTTGGTCAAGAAAGTAATTTCGCTTGGGGGTGACAAAACGAACCTGATTTTCTCAAACAGACCATCTGGGGAATTACAACCGACTCCCACAGACCTGTCGATGAAAACGGTTCCCGAAGCGGTGGCAATCGGAGAAAAAATCTTTCCGATCGATACTTCATTCGACCAGGAAGACTTGGTCAAGAAAGTAATTTCGCTTAGGGGTGACAAAACGAACCTGATTTTCTCGAACAGACCATCTGGAGAATTGCAACCGACTCCCGCAGACCTGTCGATGAAAACGGTTCCCGAAGCGGTAGCAATCGTGCGGTTATAAAAACTCACCGGGAGTTAGACTTAGAGTTTTACCTTTTTCCCCAAATCGCTCACTTTGTTCTTTTCGTCTTCTCCGCCTTCGACTAGGTTTCATCTTCTCCGCCGCCAACTCAATCAAAAACTTCTTGTTTCTGAGAGAAATGGCCAAGAGAGTTTCTGAGTGGGAAGAATCGGAGATGGATGCGGCTAAGATTAAAGTCTTGGTCGACGCCGGGAAGATTCGAGAGAAGGCTCTGGTGAAGTGGATTCCGGCTATTAGGCAAGATCGCCGTCGGGGAAAATGGGCAAATCCCGCCTTCCAAGCGCATCGTGAGTCGCGCCTCCGATCGCCTGCTCACCCCTTTCTTACAGTGGTACTCGAGCACTTTGGGGTGGAATTAGTGAACCTAGGTCCTAATTCCATTACCATGTTGAGTGTCTTCGTGTGCCTGTGCGAGGCATACCTGGGGATTCCGGCGGACCTCGAGCTTTTCCAATATTATTACGGGATGGCTCGACAAACCGGAATCGCTCGGAAGTTGCGGTCTGAAGCTCCACGACTTGAAGTCGAGGGAGTATATTCAGAGTTTCACTCGGTCTTCATGGCCGGGATGGAGAAAGAGGTGGTTTTACTGGAAAGTCACCTCGAAAGACGCCTCTCTTTCGCGGGAAGGTCACCAAAAGAAATCTTCATGGGATTCGACTCCTGAAGATATCAGCCGGATTGCCCCCTATATTCAAGCCATCAAGGACTTGAAAGAAGAAGGGCTGACCGGATGGCATGTGGTAAAAGATTTTATCACACGCTGGATTAGTCCCTTGAAGAAACGAGCATCTCCTATGTGGAGATACTCGGGGAGAGGAGACCCAACCAGGGACTACGATGAGGGTAAGTGAACTTCCGACATAGCTCTTGGTTTAGTCTTTCTTAACATTGTCTAATATTCTTATCTGTTTACACAGATCTTTCACAGTAGAGATTGACGCTAGGGTCAGACTCATCTGTGAGAAGTCTCCGCCACCCCGAGTGGCGGTTCCTCGAATCATTGCGGCTTTGTCCGCAGATGAAAAGATAGAGCGCCTAAAGGTAATCAAAAAGTTGATTTTTTCTTTAGGACTTTATAGTCGCAGAAGAGCTTACGACTAATGGTGATCGTAGAATATCTTACGATCAAGAAAATATCGTAGCAAAACTTACGACTTGGCATTGGTCGTAGAAAAACTTACGACTGGTTAGTGATTCTTCTTTTTCTGTTTTGCTTTACAGAAAGTAGGCATGGAAAATCGTCAGGACGACGAAGAAGTCGTACTGATGACCATTGGCGTAGGGTTGTCGAAAGACAGAGGCTCGGCTCCTCCATCTAAGAGACATCGACTTGTAAAATCCGCCGACAAGGGAGGAGCAAACTCGAGCTCCGGTCTTTCGACCAGACCCTCTACAAAGCTGCGCGCACACGACCATAATCGGCCGAAATTTGAAGCCGTCGGCCGAGGAGGTTGAAGCAAACAATCTTTTAAGCGCAAACCTCGCAGGGCTAAGGTACCCTTCTATTATGACAAGGAATCTTTCGCAGTTGCTGCCACTTCTAGTTTTGTTAAGCAACTGGAAAAGGAGATCTGGAAAGATTTTATGTCTTTTGTGAAGGATGATGCTGCTCCAGCACAACCTGCAGTCGAGGGTAGTGTTGCTTTTGGAATGGTCGAGACTGATCTCGGCCATCCAGAGAATCGAGAGACGAGCTATGGTTCTGCTCAAACTCTACGACCGAGCGTGGTCGTAGCCGGGCCCATTGTTGAACCTCGACCGCACGTCACTACTACGTAAAAGGTCATCACAGCACGGTTCGTAATAGCCATCATCACGAGCGGTTTTGAACCGTCTCGAAATTTATGTGCGAGATAACAGGCGGTTATCACGATTTGGTTGAAAACCGCGAACCGCAGGATAACTCTTATCACAGACGGTTCCAGCCACGAACCGTCTGTGATACTAAGAATCACAGACGGTTCATTGTTGGAACCGTGCGCGATTATTCAAGTATCACTGACGGTTCGTCGTTGGAACCGCTCGCGATAATTCATTATCACGCAGCGGTTTCAACTACAAACCGCTCAGTGGTTATTCAATATCACGCAGAGCGGTTCGTTGTTAGAACCGTCTCGTGATAAGGCCTTTAACCTAATTAAATTTTTTCGTATTTTCATTAGCCTCGTGAATTGCTAGCCATGCCCTCTGAAAACTAGCAAGTAGAAACATGTCACGATAATTGCTTGACAACTCAAAGTGATCATTTAACTCAAAATCAATTACAAAAGAATGTTTCAAGTATATATTGTCGCTAGAGTTACAAATTGAATTACAACCAGTCAAAGTGAATTACAATATTGAATCAATTGTTTTGAGGTCGTTCATCGGTGTCGACGGCGTGAAACTCTCCGTTGGTGTTAACTATGTCTGCCTTGATGAAGCCACAGAGCTCCCCTCGAATGTGCGTGACCTGGTCCATCTCGAGTGCATTTAACTCTATGTTCAAGCCCTATCGCTAGCAGGAGTAAAGTAGTAAGCATATATATTTAAATTTATAATTAGGAGATAATTATTACGAGATTGACAAACCTGGGGATCGTTCGTCCTAGAAGCAATCAATGGCTACATATGATGGCATACGTAGAATGCGCATAGGTGATCTCGTTTTTGCTGGCGGCACTGCAAAAATAGAATTACATATATATGTACATTCAGTTCGAGACGCAATATTACGCAATACATATGTACATTCATTATTGTGTTGTAGCGCGTACCGGAAATCGCATCCTGTGAGTCAGTGTGGCGCTCGTTCCCTTGTATAAACCTCCCTCGGCAACATAGCCGATGAACGCCCTACATGATTCAAAAAAGTTATCCTTGTCCATTTAAAACGAAGGAAGACTACAATAGAGTTATGTGCGGAGAAAATGAACATACCTGTCGAGTATTCCTTTAAGAATGGTGAAGTCGTGATTTTTGTTGAGTAGAGAATCAAGGTACAATACCATGTTCCTCTTTGGCACAAGAATCAGAAGAATCCAGTGGAACCTACTCGTGTATGTCGCTATAGTCATAAACCTATGTTGAAACGTAATTTGTATAGCAAATATTGAAGCACTTACTTACGGTTGTAGGGCACCATTATGTACTCCCGCCGCTCGAGCAAGCAATCCCATTTTTATGTAATTCTCGACGTAGGATGCGCCTTGGTTGATTGTTTGCTCGAGAGACCACGTGTGGGTCGAGGAAACCCACCGGTTCTTTGATTCGACGGGCACATTTCATAATGTATCCGTACATAAGCAATGAGTTATGATATTTATCGGTATCACGTGAGTGTAGAAATTGATTGCACACACTTACGGTGTCCAAAGATCGTAGAAGTGAGGCGTCGAGGCGCTTAGGTTGTATAAGTCAAATAAATCTTGAAGCCCACGACGAAGTGGCGTGCTCGTGGAGAAAATACTCCCTCCGTGATCGGACGGTGATTCCAAGATGACCCCCTTCGCTCGGTCTTGCGCAAGTACCAATCATGCAAAGCTTGACAAGCTACTCCCGATCTCTTTATTTCTGCGCCGAGACCAACGGACTTAGAGGAGTATTTCACGGGTTTGGGAGGTGCCTTAATGTTCTTCGATTTGATTTCTCCTAACGACGCGGCTACCGAGGGCGTCTTCCGTGTGACGCCTCGTGGACCGATATGGTGACACGCTTTTCTTGTCCCTTTGTCGCCTTCTCGGCGGAAGCGATGTGGCGGCCTTCGAAGCTTTGGTTGAGGCGACTCATTGAGGGTCCTATTGGAGAGGCGGGGTCCTCTCGATATCGCGTCACTGAAGGGTCCAGTGCGATGTCCTTCTTGGGCCACTAGATAAAAGTGTGCGTGGCATCCCCTAGTGTTCTGATTTCTTCGTTCGGGAATCTCCAATGGATGACCATGAAATTGTCATGGACCATGTCCACCTGCACCCTGGCGTAACCCTGCGCCACCTGGGCACCGTGCTGCACTGCCCCTTCCTGGTATGGATACACCATACCCCGCCCAGCCTCAATAGGAATCGACCCTACTATCCTCACTTGGAGCTTGCGGGCTTCGGCTCCTACAAAAGCGCATACAATTAGCTAAGGCGTCCTATAGGTCTATCTTTGGAGCACTCGGAGATGTACATTACCTCGATGCCGCCGATCGATAATTGCACGCCGTCGTGTCCGAATTATGTGTGGACGCGACGCTACTCCGATGTCGAGCAGGACTTGCTCCCAAATTAACAGGGGCGGCTTGCGCCTGCATGAGTTGATTTACTTGGTTCTGCAAGTTTGTTATTTGTTCTTGAAATTGTGCAATAATCACATGTTCCAACCGAGTCGTCTTTGGTCCTTGGATCTCTTCCTACTCCTATACGTGTCGGAGTTGTGTGGGAATCCATCCTCCAAGGTACGTAAACCCCAACTCCTCGCGTGCGACCGGGTGCTCCTTGTTTCCCAAGGTCGTAGAGCGGTACATCATTCTCCTGTCCTACTTGAATGAACCTTGGGAACATGCGAAGTCAATTCTTCTGCAAGAGAACATCATGTTATTGTAGACACCATGAAGTTATGGACTTATTAACAATTAAGTGGTTCAAAAATTTACCGACGTTGAGACACCGCCTTGTCTCGCCGGGTTTGTCGAGAGATGTTGCCCAAGACGTGGTGATGCCCTCGCTCTTAACGAGATCGAGCGCGCTCGTCCGAGATCATAGCAAGCGGTCGTGCGGCGGCCTCGTCCTCCGCCGCCATCGCGCGGCTTTACCCGCGTACCAGCCGTGCCGAGTCTGTGGGGTGAGTGTTTTATGCTCGATAGCTCAGGCGCGCACTTTGCTCTGAAATTCAGCCGCCGTCTTTATTTGCACGGCGCGTCCCATGTATCCCGCGACAAAATTGATACGTCGTGAAGGGCGTCCGACCCGTGTTCACGCATCTTTGCGTGACAAGCGTGCTCTTGAAGGTCCTCCACGCGTGGGACATCGCCAAGGCGCGTGCCATCGCACACGTGCAGGTCCGCTTCATGGAAAGTGAACGAGGCGAAAGTTCGATCCACAACCGGTCTCTCTGTACATCCGCCGAGACTTCGTGTTGGGGTGGTGATGGGGACCCGTTCCTTGCAAGTACCCCGCAGACGGTCCGGAATCTCGCACCGCTTTCTTGGGACTCACGGGATCCCGACGCCATCGACCTCCGTGATCGTCATGCGGCCCGAGGGCAATTTGATATTCCTCGCCTTCTCGCTGCATACCACCTTGATCGGAGATCCAGACGCATTTGGCGACGTCGATGACGGCGAAGACGGTGCCTTTGCCATCTCGCTTACTTGCTATCTATATAAGTTACGTGCGCAATTATTACATAGTATATAATATATGGGAAATTGCACAAAAATATAAATAAATATAATCAATGTTTGCCATCTCGAGTAAAATAAAATAAATTGCCGTCGGTGTACCATAAGAATCATCACGGTTCCTGTGTTTACCTGCATTAGTCAAGCACCTAAGTATCGAGACTACCCACACCAACCTAGGTTAACCAAGCATCTTGTTTTTCAAGTCACCTAGGCTAACCTGCATTAGTCGAGACCGGATACCCATGATACCTAGGCCAACCTAGTAAATCGGCACCGCCTTACTTCCATAGGTTTTCATCATTCTAAGACTATACCTCAAGTTTCAGATGCGAAAATGTTGATCAAGAACCCGACAACTACAAGAGAGATTTTTCTTAATAAATGCGTAAAAGTGAATGAAATGAAATACAACAGCTTATAAACTAAAATTCTCGTAACTCTAGTAAGACAATATTTCAAAGAAGGTCACATTAATGATGCGAATGTTGTGCAAGCAGGATGGATTGTAAGTCAATATAATGCCATGCTTGAGTACAGACCAAGTGTCAACACTCAATCTAGAAAGTCCAAATGCCAACTCTCAATCTACTGCCACATCAATCATATAAGCTTTCAATGGCTAGACCAAACAACTATTGACTTTAACAAACCAATTCACAATTGCTAGATTAATACAAACTTTCAAATGGCAGAGTGCATACCACGATATCAATGGCATGTTTAAACATTCAAGATTTGAATTGACATAATACTATAATCAATGTCATACAGATGATTTATGATCACATACAACGATCGCAACAATTTTACCTGTGCCCAAGTGTTTTGCTGATTGCATGATGCACAATGAGGTAAGGAAATGATCTCCAAAATGATCACAACATATTCTGACACTACATATTCTGCAGCATTATGTTCAGTTGTTTAAAGATATAGACAAGTAGAAACTGAACAATAGGTAGGTTCAGAGATTGTGATGCATAGAATACAAGCTCAAAATATTACTTGATCCAACTGCCCAAGTTTGTTCTATAAATGTATCAAAATTTGACACATTAAAAAGGAATTGCTACTATTCTTTCATCCCCAATTTAATTGATAAACCTCCCCAAATACCTGAATCAGTGCACATATATATGCACCATTGCCGGACAAAGCATCACAGATCAACTAAAACATGTGCAAGAATGAATATAATCCGTAGGCAGTTAGTTGTGATCCAAGATTATGTGTGAGAATTATTCCATCGGTAGTTCTTGATCAGAATTTTGAGGCTCTGATCCAAGTGGTGAGCACAACACCAGATAAAATCAATAAAAATTCCATCAAGATACACGTAAACATTCAGTAAAACATGGAGTACTAATTGACATCATTTTTCCCCACATTCTAGACCTAAGTACCTCAAGAAGGGTCCAATCCACCATCTGTTATAGGTCTCAACTTATCTTCCCATACATGATGCTCGCTTTAAAGATCGGAATCATCACCGGCGGTGGTGGGGAGGAGCTTAGTGGCGGCAGGGAGGAGGAGAATGTGAGGGCGCCACGCAAGGGAGGATGAGGGAGAAGAAGGGGGCTGTGGCAAGACCGCCGGGAGGAGGGAGGATGTAGGGCACCGCGGATCTTGGGAGGAGGAGGAGACGGGAGGAGAGAGTTCGTGGGGCGCGACTGTGCGGCGGCCCGGAGTGGGATGGGAGGAAATGGAGGCGCGCATGGGCATGAGAAAGCTAGGGAACTTACCCGGCAGTGGCGGTGGCGAGGTGGCCGGGTCGGGGAGGCGCCGGGTCGGGGAGGAGGGGCGCCGGGTCGGGAGGCGCCGGGTCGGGAGGCGTCGAGAGGAGGCGGCGCGAGGTCGGGGACCGATAGGGTTAGATCAAAACCCTATCGGTTCTCTGAACCTTATATAATCAACATCACAGACGGTTCTTGGGGGAACCTTCTGTGATATGTAATCACAGACGGTTCCCTCAAAGAACCGTCTGTGATGTGGAAACATCACAGACGGTTTTTTGAAGAGCCGTCTATGATGTTCAAACAACCGGCACTCAAGGTCCGGAACGTCCGATTTCCGGAACTTCCGCCATTGAATCTGCGGAACTTCCGATTTCTCTGACAAGTCAGCCATCTCTCTTCATTCAATTCTAAATCTTTTGTGGCCACTTCCAGTGATCAAGTTGATCGTCTATATCTTATTCGTTAAAATGGTATCCACAATTCTCTCATGTCAATCAAAATTCTCTCTTCTCTTTGGAATGCTTTCATGGAAGATCAATAGAAGAGAAGTTCGAGCACCTTGCAAAATTCAATTATTGCTTACAAGTGGTACCAAGTATTTGCAATGGAATCAATTATTCTTGGTATCAAGTGTTTTTCTCATAAGTGGTATCGAGTTCGTACAAGTGGAATTAATTACTTGACAATTGTCATCAATTTAAAGATCATAAGTCCATAACACATTAACACATGACAATGGAATAAATTAGTTAATTACAATGGAGTAAATTCTTAATTAAAATATAGCCCTTCATGATGATCGACGCGCATATAGCTAGCTTCCTCACTGGGTTCTTCCTCGAGCCTGATGCCGTCTCCGAAAGGTGGCAACTCGTCAAATTGATTGTATTCTTCCTCGTCCACTACATTCTCAACTCCGACAATCCTCCTTTTTCCATGAAGAACTACGTGACGCTTCTTATTTGCCTGCCGGTTACATAGAAGACTTGAACAACTTGGTTAGCCAAGACGAATGGTTCGCCTTTGTATCCGACACGCTCGAGGTCCACAGTAGTGACGCCGCATTTGTCGACCTTCACCGTGGGAGATGGACCCAACGGCACCAAATAGGGGATCTTGAAAAGCACGTAGTCGATCTCCCATATCTCCTCTATTTGCCCATAGTACGAGCTCCTCACCCATCGAGATCGAATGCATCTATGCGACACCACTGCTCGCACCGTGCTCTTCCTATCCCGAGTGCCGTATAAAATGTGTACCCATTTATGTCGATCCTTGCCATGTGACAATTGTAAAATGTGGCCCTCTTGCCAACCATAGCAACAGATCATCACTTGATGACCTCCGAGTGATTCGCACCTTTAACCATTCGTTGAACCGACGGTTGTGCTCTCTCGTGATCCAAACCTCCGACCGGCCCGGATTACACATGCGTACCATGTCTTTGTGCTCGTCGATGTACGGGGACACTTGGGTCATGTGTTGCAAGACCGTGAAATGGGCTTGAGCGTACGTATCCAGATCGAGAGTGATTGATTTCCTTCCGATGGTCCCGATACCATCCAGTCTCCCCTCATGACGAGATAGAGGCACACCAATCGGATCCACCTGATCCATGTAGTCGACGCGTAACTCAATGACCTCTTCCGCTGCATAACCTTCGATGATGTCGCCTCCGATCGAGATTGATTCCATACGTAGGACTTGAGAATTCCCATGTACCTCTCGAACGGGTACATATGACGTAGAAACACAGGGCCATATATCTTTATCTCTTTCACAAGGTGAACAATGAGATGGACCATGATATCGAAAAATGACGAAGGGAAATACATCTCAAGATGACACATAGTCGTCACTACCTCGGTCTGCAGAGCATCTAGTCCTTGGGGATCGATGACCTTCTGAGCAATTGAGTTGAAGAAATAACACAGCCTCAAGATTGCCACTCGGACCTTGTTCGCAAGATACTCCTAATTGCAACAGAAGCATTTGTGTCATCAACACACGACAATCATGCGACTTCATACCAATTAATTTCAAATCTTGCATAGAAACAAGTTTCTTAATGTTAGCGGAGTAACCAGACGGACTTTCACACCGCAAGCTCCGCACGCTTCATTTCTCTCGGCCTTGGACAGAGTGTAGCAAGCTGGGGGAAGGTACGTTCGTCCTGTATCAGTCTCTTTCAGTGCTAACTCGGTCCTTATGTTCATATCGACCAAGTCACGCCGCATGCGTTAACACCATCCTTTGTTTTGCCACTAATGTTCAAAGAAGAGACCAATCAAGCTATCACATACATTCTTCTCTCGTGCATAACGTCGATGCAAAGGCGAACTTCTAAGTACTCCCAATAAGGCAAGTCCCAAAAATTGACCGCTTCTTCCGGATGTTCTTCTCACGGGTTCTTAATTTACGCCCCTTCCCAAGCATAACATCGATATCCTTAACCATATCATAGACCTCTTTCCCACTAAAAGCCCTTGAAGTGAACCGCCTTCCTTATTTCCGTCGAATTGTTTCTTCATCTTGCGGTATGGGTGACTCCTCGGAAGGAACCTACGGTGACGCATATACACGCTTTCTGCGAGTTGTTCAACCATACACTCTCCGTAGCATCTAAGCAAAGGCGAACAGTGCTTTGGCTCCATTTGTATCAAGTCCGACAGTTACCAAGGCGGGAAAATCATTGATGGTGCGAGAACAACATGGCGCGTAAAGTGAAGTTCTCTCGCTTATACGCATCCCATACATGTACCCTTCGCTCCACAAAGGTCACAAGATCTTCCAAAGAATGGTGCTAGGTACACATCAATATCATTCCCAGTTGCTTGGCCCTTGGATAAGTAGTGTCATCAAAATGTATTTTCGCTTCATACACGACCAAGGAGGAAGGTTGTACATACATAGATTCACGGCCGGTGCTATGTCGGTCCGCTCATGTTACCGAAAGGATTCATTCCGTCCGTACTCAACCCTAACCTTATGTTCCTCGGTTCCGCACCGAACTCTTCAAGCTCCGATCAAGTTTCTCCACTAGGCGTAATCGCAGGTGTCCGAGCTTCCCATCTTTCTTACGCTCCTCCGAGTGCCAACGCATCAATCTTGCCTCCTTTCGGTTCGCAAATAAACGCTTCAAACGTGGGATCACAGCGATACCACAACATCTTAGCAGAGGTCCTTGCTTCGCTTTAGCATATTCTTCCGCTTGTATCGGATGCTCAGACACGGACATGCATGCATGTCTGCATACTCTTTACTGTAGAGGATACAATCGTTCGGACATGCATGTATTCTTTCTACTTCCATTCCCAATGGACAAAGAACCTTCTTAGCTTGGTAGGTCGTCTTTGGGCAACACGCTTCTCCTCGGAAGGATGTCGGCTAAGAGACCTAACAACGCCAGAAAACTCTTGTCGGACCAACCATTGCTTGCCTTCAATTTCAGCAGCTCAAGCACGGTTGACAACTTTGTGTATTCCGGCTTGCGGCCGTGGAACAAATGTTTCCCGAGTCCTCCATTAAGCCCTCGAATTTACAAAACTCTCTCTCACCGTAGTTCCATTCTCGCATCGTAGCATCCGATCCAGTTGTCATCATGCGATCTATCCTCATCAAAAGCATATTCCATACCCTCGCATATCGTTGACTTCCTCGGCGATGTCGTCATTCATCGACTTCCAGATAATCGCTCTTCACCGTGGATCGCTCCAACATGTATATCCTTTTGAAACCTCTTCAGATTAAGTGAGCTTCGATCTGCGCACGTTGTTAAACATTTTCATATTACCGCAATCAATGCATGGACAATACATATATTTTATCCCCTTCTTCAACATATCCTGCTCGGCGGCTCTTCTAAAAGCAAACACGCCATTAATATACTCTTCACTCACACGGTTCTCAATGTACATCCAATTTCGGTCCATCTACACGTATACGCACGTAACAAATTAATTAGTGTTAAATTATATATTAATAAACCGCAAGTACCCTTTATAATGACCAAACACATTAGTGAGTACTCTATAGCAAATATAAAGGGTTACAGATCGATCGTTACCCTTCTCTCCAAAGTGGCGCAATGTGGGAGGAGGCAGCAGATCAGGTGCCGCAATGGGCCGGGGGAGGAGGAGGCAGGGGTAACAGCTCAAAATGGGAGAGGAGGAGGTAGGGGTAACAGCTCAAAATGGGGGAGGACGCAGCAGCAGGAGGGTGGCAGCGGTTCAAATGGAATTAATCGAAATGGGGACTGTCGGCAGCGGACGCAGCAGCAGGAGGGTGGCGGCGGTTCAAATGGATTTAATAGAAATGGGGATAGGCTTGTATCACGCCGGTTCGATAACGAACCGCCTGTGATGAGAAGAGTATCACGAGCGCTTCATTACACGAATCGCTCGTGAAGTATCACGCACGGTTCGTTAAAGAAGTATCACAGACGGTTTAAGATAACGAACCGCTCGAGAAGATACTTATATATCACGCATTTTGTATAACGAAGAACCGTCTGTGATAAATTTATCACAGACGGTTCCAAAGGAACCGTCTGTGATGGGGTGTCTTGTATAGCATGTTTTGTAGTAGTGCGTGGTCGTGGAGAAGAAGAAGTCCTCCGTTGGGAGGATTGCTCCTAAGTTCCTGGTTAAGACCAGGGTGCAGAGGTATGTGAAATGTACTAGAGTGTAAGAACAACATTTACCTTTTTCCTTTTCACAACCTGATTTGCTTTTCTTTATTTTAGTCCGACTCCTTCAGCCCCCGGGAATGCTTCTGTTGAGAAGCCCATTGTCACTTCTTCAATTGCTGGAGAGGTAACAATGGAAGTGGTTGAAGGATCGTCCTTGACCCAAGTGGCTCCTGAAGTGGTTTCTCCAACTGCTGAGGTTGTAGCTACGACTACTGAGGTCATAGCTACGACCACTGAGAGGGCAGCTGCGACTACCGAGGTCGTAGCTACGACCACTTAAAGGGTAGCTACGACCTTTAAATGGTTGTAGAGACCACAGGCAAATGCAAAGCCTCTCGTCAAGGTGATGATGACTCAGACACCGTCTTAGGAAGGAAGTCGTGGCAGACATTCCTTCCGGTGTCCAAAGAGAAAATTCAGCTACAGAATCAGAGGATGAAGAATATTTCAACTTCTGTGCTGACTTCTTTGGACCTGCTTCCATCATAGGGTCTGCTGCTTTCAGATCTCGCGACCAAGTCCCCCATCCCAAGGATATTCCAAATAGAGAAAATACATTTGACAATGAGCGTCTTGAGAAAGTGTGGTGGGATCAAGTCGCGAGGATAGACAAGCTGCAGAACCCGGAGATAGTGTACTTGACCTTTGCTAGGTCGACCATGAATGTAAGTATTTTTAGGATACTTATACATGTGGCTTTCCCTTTCTTCTCACTATCTTCTTTTTGCAGAAAGCTCTAGAGCAAATTGCCGTTGTCGGTGAGTATCATCGATAACTTTTAGAGCTACGACAAGAGAAAGAAGAACTCTGCATACATGCAGAGAGATGGTAAGTCACTGTTATTCATAGTCATTTTAGATTTGACTATTTATATAGTGCTTACGAGATTTGTCATAGAAAAACTTATGACAAATTATTGGTCGTAAAGAGCTTACGACCAGAGGCTTTGTCGTAGAAGAACTTACGACCAGATCATAGGTTATAGAAAAACTTACAACCGATCGTCTGATGTTCATATCCACTTTTGTCCTCTGTAGGCTGAAAAGTGACACAAAGACCTTAGCCGACTCGCTCGATTATGAAAAAGAGGAGTCGAAAAAGCTAAGGATGGAAGTAGTAGACCTCTCGAAGAAACTTCGAGAAGCCATCTCTGCAACTAGAAGTTTGCAGGAAAAAATAAAAAGTAAGTGCTGAACTTAAGACTGCTTTTGTCTTTGACCTTTACCCAACTCTCATTTCTTTTCCAGAAAAATAAGATGAGATGAGGAAGCTCCGGACCGAAGTTGGAGAAAAGGCTTTGGTTATTCATGAGTTTTCTCGCATCTCCAAAAATAAGGATCAGGAACTCGAGGGACTGAAAACTCGAATAACATGTAAGTAATTCTTTACCTGTCGTTCTTTTCGAGTATTTTCCCTTTTCTTATGCTAATTTCTTTTTCAGAAATTGCTGCCGAATTGAGAAATCTCGAGACTGAAGTAAATGAGAAGACTCTGATCTATAACGAGTCCGTCCGCATTGCTAAGATGAATGCAGAGGACATTTGTGGATTTCATGGGGATATGCTCCAGATCTTAGGATGATGTGACAATTGGCAATGGCGTTTACGGTTTGTCGTTTCACGCGTTTTCGACAAAGTTACTGAGCTTCTTGCTCGGGCGGTCCGACCGTCCTTGCGGCGGTCCGACCGGTCCCATATCGGTCGGACCACCATCTGGGCGATCGGACGGCGATGACCAAAAGTGTTCAAATCGAGTGGGCCAAAAATAGGTGTTGTAGACAAGTAAGGGGATCCCAATGCACTTGGTCTCATGATTTTTGAGCCTCCAAAGAAAAGTTCTATTGGTTTAAAGTTTCCGGAAGGTTTCGGATTTTGGGAGCTTGAATTTGGCTAAGTCTAAGGGCGTCCGATCGCTCACGAGGAGCGGTCCGACCGCCATGGAAGCGTCCGACCGCTCACTGAGCGGTCGACCCGTAACTACTTGAATGTCAGCCAACTTCGTGGCGATGTTGTTTTGTTAGGTCAAAGTCATTGGTTTCATGGCATATGATTTGCATGATGCATGTTTTGACTAACATGGGTCAAGTTGTGAAGAACTTGTTCCCGAATTCGTGTTTTCTTGTGCGTGGTTGTGCGGTAGCTTGGTGGTCAACGACGGTCAACGGCGAGGAGAATCGGGACTAGACTTGAAGAGTTGAAGTCCAGAACGATTGACGATGCCGGGTGAGGTCAACGACTCAAGCGTGACACAAGATGGACAAGGGTGACCTATTGGCAAATCCATGATACATGGTGAAGCGGTTTAGGTCAAAAGTTAAAGACGGCGCCATGCGCGCGTGATGTGACCCGCTTGTTAGTGGGCCTTAACGGAGCCCAATTAAGTCAAACCCTAAGAGTTTTAGGCCTCCACTATAAATAGGAGGAGATGGTGGCTGCACTCTCTCTCTCTCTCTCGCCTTTTATGTTTCAAAACCTAATTGTCTTTAGGGAGTTGAGGTGGAGGCTAGGGCTTTTCATGGTTTGAGGAGAATTTCGTGATCCTTGATTGTCTCGATCCATGATGGTGTGGATGTAATCCGGCTTCAATCACTAAATCAATCTATGCAAGGTTTGCTTGAGATAAGCCTCTTTTCGTTCTTGCTTTCAATTTGGTGATTTTAGGGCTTTCTTTGATCCGCGAGTTTGTGATTGATTCTTTTACGTGAATTAGCTTGCTGTGATATGTGTGAATCTATCTAGCATCATCTTGATCATCAATCTCTCACGAACAAGCTTTAGGATCAAGTTTTCGTTCTTGCCCTGCTTTAGACCTTCGTTAATCAATTGACAATTGCTCAAGATCGTTCCAAGAATTATCATAATATTCGATTGGAATAGGTCCTCAATAGCATATAGAAGGTGTGTGTGAAGTTTCATAAAGATTGGAGTTGAGAATCAAAAGTTTCACCCAATTGCAACTTCACATCGGGCGTTTTTTTCTTCATGCGGATCGGTTACGAGTCGTGCGGTCGGATCGCCGTCATCACCGGTCGATCGATTTTGAGCGGTCCGACCGCCTAGATAACGCCGGTCGGATCGCTTGAAGAATCGGTCCGACCGTTGAGTATAACGATCGACCGCCTCTTTGTGAGTCTTGGTAATCTTAGTTGATTTTGTTATATTGCTTAGGGGTTTAATTGGATTCAATACTAGTCTTCCGCTGTACTGGTATATTGATCTTCTTAGCTTTCTAATAGCTACTGGAGTTAAATTGTATTGAGTTCATAATTTGTGAAAAAGTGAGCGTGCTCCTATTCACCCCCCCCCCTCTAGTCGCCTTTACGGTCCAACAAGTGGTATCAGAGCTCGGTTAGTTCAATCTTGATCTTAACCGGTCACTGAACTTTGGCGATGGATAAGTTTTCTACTAAACCGCATATCTTCGATGGGCACCACTATGCCTATTGGAAGAATCGTATGCGCGTCTTTCTTGAGAGCGAGAGACAAGCTATTTGGGATGTTGTTAGAGCCCCGCTGGTTATTCCTGAAATTGCTACACCTGCTTCTACAATTCTTTTGGCTAACAACAATAAGGCTAAGAATCTTTTATATGGTGCACTTGGTAGACAAGAATATGATAGAATTTGCAATCTTTCAATCACAAGATGAAATTTGGAACACTCTCGAAACATATCATGAGGGTTCGTCCCAAATCAAAAAAGTGCGCCAAACTGTTTACAAGCGTGAGTACAATAAATTCGAGATGCGTCCTGGAGAGAGCATCGATGACATTTTCAGTCGCTTTAATAAAGTAATTAATCAAATGAAAGCTGTTGATATTGAATATTCTCAATCTGAAATGCCACCCATCTCTTGGTGCAATCAACACCAAGGAGTGGGAGATGAAAGCTACTGCTATAGAAGAAAATGTTGATCTTTCAAGTCTTACTTTAGAATTGCTTTATAGTAAACTCAAGACTCATGAAATTAAAAGAGTTGATCATCCTAAGAAAGATAATTTAGCTTTGGTAGCGATCCTCTCAAAAGGCTTTTGATGACTCTTGTGAATCTTCTTACGGATTTTCATTTGCTTGTTTATCTGCTATACATGAAGAGGAGCTTGAAAGTATTCTGAAACAGAGTTAGCTCTTCTAGCTAAGAAATTCACACGGCCTACAATAATGTGAGAAACAAAAGAGAGGTGGTCCCAGAACATGCTATGAATGTGGTGAGCTCAATCATATCCGCAAATTGCCCCAAGTTGAAAGGTAAGAGCAATCATAAGGAAGGAAAGCCGACTTGGAAGAAGCCTCCTTTCAACAAATCAAGGTATGAGGCTAATAAGCTTGTGAAGGTCGCTCACCGGGTCCTTGCCGCTTTTGAGGATCAATCCTTGAGCGATGTGGATACCGGGAGTGAGGAGGACAAGGAGGAGGAGATCCTCAAGGTAAAAAGAAAGGGAAGGCCAAAGACTTCACCGGCATGTGCTTCATGGTCGACACGGAGGACATTGATGATAATGAGGTATCTTTTACTTATGATGAGCTTTCTGCTAAATATGATTCTATAGTTGAGCAATTGCTTAGTCAAGATGAAGCGCTTGAATTTGTTATGACAAAAAATAAGAAATTAGAGTCAAAGATTAGCAAACTGAAAGTAGAGCTTAAAACTGCTAAGACTCTTGAACCTGATGAATGTTTATCTTGTCATGTTATGCATTCTGAAATTACCAAGTTACAATCTGCTCATAATATTTGTGTACAACAACTTGAGAATGCTAAATCTGAACTAAATGAAATTAAAAGTGCTCCTTGTGAAAAATGTTTAGAATCTAGTAAATTGATTGCTTTTGATGTATTTGATTCTAGCCCTTGCACTTCATGCTTAGAAAAAGAACGTGAAATCAAAGATATCTTAGAAGCTGCTAGAGTCAAATATGCTAAGCTTAAGGACAATATTGAAAATAATACTTGTGCTTCATGTTCCACTCTTAAGCTTGAAATTGCTTTGTATAAGGAAAAATCTATGGATAAAACTTGTGATGCTTGTGTTAACTTGAGAAAAGAAAATGCTTATCTTCATGATACATTAGAGAAATTTTCTAAAGGTAAGAAACAATTAAACATGATTCTTGACAAATCTAAAACTCCTTATAAGAAGCAAGGTTTAGGATTCAATTCTTTTCAAGACAATTCAAACCCAAAAGTCATTCAAGTCTTGGAAAAAGGTTTAATTGAATTCAAAACTCAACCAAACAAAAACATCTTTTAAATCAGAGGTTTTGCCCAACCTTGTATTAATTCAAATGGTGCTTCTTCTAGTGGTACCAAGTACCATTGCACTTATTGCAAAAAGGTGGACATTTGATTGAATATCATTGGCGTGAGGTTGAAAAATGATAGGAAAAATTTTGATAGAATTTCATTCATGCAACCTAGAGCTTCTATGAGACATGGTAACACCGAAAAGAATAAACACGGATTAGGATTTTTATCTCATGCAAATCATTATGTTTCTAGACATCCTAATTCTAATGTGTATCGATCAAGGTCCGATCATTGGTCACCGGCCCGACTGCTTTGGTCGCCGGTCGACCGCCCAAACAAACCGGCCGGACCCCATGGACGCTTCAAGTCTCATTTTAATTTAAACATTGCTCATAACCGAATGTTAAATGAAATCAAGGATAGTACTTCGGTTTGTATACTCCTTGCGAGACGTGTGTCTCGAAGATCGATTCCTAAATCTTGCTTATCTAATCCCAAGATTGAGACACATCGTTCTTTGTTCCTTGATTTTCGTGGATTATCGCGAAAGGGGAAGAACACGTGGTTCGTTGACTCGGATGTTCACGCCACATGACCGGAACTCAAAATGGTTCACCTCTTTCACGCGAGCAACGGTGATGACTTCATCACCTTTGGAGATGATACACAAGGGCGAATTGAAGGAGCAGATCAATTAGGGTGAACAACAAATTCATTCTAAAGGATGTCGCTCTTGTGGACAAGCTTAGGTATAATCTTCTTTCTGTTTCTCGACTTCTTGATGATGGTTATGAGACTGCTTTTAAGAAAAATGCTTGTCGTGTGCTTGATTCTCTTGGTGAGCTTGTGTTTGGAATCTCTAGAGTTGGTAGAATTGTTGAGCCGATTTTTCGTAATCTCTTCTTTGGATCTCTTAAATGTTTGCTTACATCTTCTTCTCGATTTACGGCTTTGGCATCGACGTTTGGGGCACATTGGTTTTGATCATCGACACGAGTTAGCAACCTTGATCTCATGAGAGGTTTGCCCAAACTCAAAGTCGCAAGGATGTCAGATATGTGCGCCAGTAGGCATGGCAAACAAGTTGCCTCCACACCTTCTCAGTGACTATGGTTATGACCGACGGACCGGGATGCTTGCTTCATATGGATACCGCTGGTCCCGCTAGAGTCCGTCGATCGGTGGTAAATGGTATATTCTTGTCATAGTCGATGATCTTTCTAGATATACTTGGGTGTTCTTTCTTACCTCAAAAGATGAAGCTTTTGGTTATTTTCATGACCTTGTTCTTCGCTTGGCTTCGAGCTTCTGGTGCTTTGAGAGCAATTCGCAGTGATAATGGCACGGAGTTCAAAATGCTTCTTTTGCTTCTTTTGTGCCGAGCGTGGTATTGAGCATCGCTTCTCCTCTCCACACGTCCCTCAACAAAATGGCGTGGTGGAAAGGAAGAATAGGACCTTGGTCGAAATGGCTAGGACGATGCTAGATGAGTATAGCACACCGAGGAGATTTTGGGCGAAGCTATTATTATCGCTTGCCATATTGCAAATCGTGTCTTTTGAGACCTTCTTTAGGCAAGACTCCTTATGAGCTTCGTTTTGGTAGAAAACCCTCTGCTTTCGCATTTTCGAGTTTTTAGATCAAAATGTTTTATTCTTAAGACAGCAACTTAAATAAATTTGAATCAAGAACTTTTGATGGGGTATTTTGGGTTATCCCGCTCATTCGAGGGTTTTCGGTTTTTAATATCGAGACTAACATTATTCAGAGACTTGTAATGTCACTTTTGATGAGACTAGCCACGAGCTAGATCAATTGCTACGATGATTTACAGTGTGAGAGCATCTTTGTGGAGGAAGATGAGGACGAAGCAAATGTCATTCCTCATCTGCTTCTTCGAGGCGCCCATATTGATACAAGAACACGCAACGCCTACTTCACCTTCAGCTGAGGCTCCTGCCGCATCATCATCATCGCAGTACTGCGGAGGTCGAAGAAACGACATCTCACCCGGCGCCCACTTCGCATTCAGAGACAAAGATCCTCCTAATGATAATAGGTAATCTACATGAGCGAGTCACTCGCTCGGGTATAATGATCCAAATCTCTACTCTCATTCACCTTTTGTTGCTTCCTTTGAACCCCGCGATATATCACATGCTTTATCTGATTCTAGCTGGGTAAATGCCATGCATGAGGAGTTAGAGAATTTTGAAAGAAACAAAGTTTGGAACCTAGTAGAACCTCCTAGTGGTCATAATGTTATAGGAACCGTTGGGTGTTTAAGAATAAACAAGGTGAGGATGGTTCGTGATTAGAAATAAGGCCGATTGGTAGCTCGTGGTTTCAAATAAGTTGAGGGGTTAGATTTTGATGAGACATTTGCTCCTGTTGCTAGACTAGAAGCCATTCGCATTCTGCTTGCATTTGCTGCATCAAAAGGTTTTAAATTATTTCAGATGGATGTTAAAAGTGCCTTTTTAAATGGTTTCATAGATGAGGAAGTGTATGTTAAGCAACCCCCTGGTTTTGAGGATCCTAAATATCCAAATCGTGTTTTCAAGCTATCTAAAGCATTGTATGGTCTTAAACAAGCCCCTAGAGCCTGGTATGATAGACTTAAGACCTTCTTGCTTAAAAATAATTTTGAGATGGGTAAAGTGGATAAAACTCTATTTATTCTTAGGCGTGGAAATGACTTCTTGCTTGCTCAAATTTACGTGGATGATATTATCTTTGGTGGTTCCTCTAATGCTCTTGTTTCCAGCTTTTCTGACACTATGTCCAGGGAATTTGAGATGAGTATGATGGGAGAGCTTAATTACTTTTTGGGACTTCAAATCAAGCAATGCAAGGAAGGAACTTTCATCCATCAGAC
The DNA here is from genome assembly GCA_036346395.1 of Hsuehochloa calcarea. NCBI lineage: Eukaryota > Viridiplantae > Streptophyta > Magnoliopsida > Poales > Poaceae > Hsuehochloa > Hsuehochloa calcarea. Next base: position 40,814,043 of record CM070597.1, read on the forward strand.
GAAGTACACTAAAGATCTACTAAAACGCTTCAACATGGGTGACTGTAAGCCAATTTCCACTCCCATGGCAACTTCGATCGCTTTGGATCCGGATGAGGAAGGAGAAGTCGTGGATCAACGCGAGTACCGCAAAGATGATCGGCTCCCTTCTCAGATTTGACGACCTCGAGACCGGACATTCACTTCACGGTATGCCTTTGTGCAAGATTTCAGGCGTCTCCGAGAACTTCCCATCGCCAAGCCGTTAAGCGCATATTCAGGTATTTACACTCTACCCTCTTATATGGCATTTGGTATTCCTGCTCTTGAGCTTTGTCCATTAGAGGTTTTTCGATTCGATTTTGCGGGTCATTTGTTAGATAGGAAGAGTACCTCGAGCACTGTCACTTCCTAGGCACTTCTCTTGTATCTTGGTCTTCTAGGAAGCGGTCTTACAGCACAATCCACCGAAGCGGAGTATGTAGTCTTCGCTAGTTGTCAGAGCTGATTTTGTGGATGACGTCCACTTTGAAAGATTATGGGTTAAACTTTGCTAGTGTTCCTCTTTTCTGTGATAACACTTCTGCTATTAATATTGCTAAAAACCCAGTGCAACATTCTAGGACTAAGCACATAGACATTCGCTTTCACTTCCTTAAAGATCATGTTGAAAAAGGTGATATTGTGATGCACTTTGTAGAGTCCGAAGCTCAATTGGCAGATATTCTTACCAAGCCTTTAGATCAAACCAGATTTTCCTCCTTAAGAAGTGAGTTAGGGGTAATTTATCCTTATGGGTTGGTTTAAGGGGGAGTTTGATCTTTTTCTTATCTTTCCTTGTTCTTTTGATCTTTTTATTGTTCTTTTTCTGAACTTAGTGATCTTTTCGAACTTTTTAGGTTTTTAGGCTTTTTAATTGTATCTCATTGTGTCATATTGCATTCATATGAAAAATACAACAAGTGGTTACAACAAGTGGTATGAAAAATCCAAAAAGATGCATTGTAATATAAGATTTTCTGCTTATCTTTTAAAAATGATGAAGCTTTGCCTATTACCCTTTAGAGCTTTTGTATTTCAATTCTTGCTAAATGTCATGTCTAGTTCTTTGACTTGCTAGAATTATCATGCTTTTACATGTGTAGCTAAGTCTTTGCTATATGAGCTAGAATCTTTTAAACAACTCAAACTAAGAAATTGCAATTTGTGGATGTGTTAGCGAGTTGCGTAATTAGTGCTCCTCTTGTGACATTGGCCCTGTCAGAATTGCTTTGTTAGCTCTTTGATCTAAAATTGACCATTACTTGAGCTTTTGTGTTCTTGAGATTCTAAAACTGCTCTTGTGAAAAATGAAAATCAAGATTGTCTTATGCTTAAATTGTGCCAAACTATTCTTACGACCGCTTGTCAAATGACATGAACTTGGAGATAGTTTGATGAACCGACGATCTCATGGGGACCGCTTGTCGAAATGACATGAACCTCAAGATTTGTCGCCTTGTAGAAGCTTAGAAAGAGTTTGTGGATGGCTCCTAGTCCGGATCTTCTTTACTAAGATATACCTTTAATCAACTTTTGGTCAAGCTTAGGATGAGTTTGTGGATGGCTCCTAGTCCAGATCTTGTCACTAAGTTAGATCATTAGTCAACTTCAATATTCAATGCAAATGAGAAAAATGTTGACAAATGGGCGTTTACAAAATATTGAGCAAAATGATTCAATACGGACTTGATTGACTCTTAATGTGGTCTTTGTTAGATTTTTGATCTCACTTTGACAGTTTGACATGGCCAATTTCTATTTAGGATCCCTGTTGATGAACTTGCTGATTTTGAAGCGTTGCTTAAGTTGATCAAATCTACTGCTTTACTTTTGAGCCTTTGTGCTTAGCTTTGCTATATATGTCTTACCATGATCTTGCTAGCGTTTATCAGGCTTGATATGTCGTTTGTGCAATATTAGAGATACTAGCTTGTTCTTTTGGGTAATCTCCAAAGCTTCTTGTAATCAAAAATTGAAAAATACAAAAATTGAAGCCACTCCATTGCACTTCATGCATATTCCTCTTTATGCTTCTTTTGTTTCTGCTTCTTTCTTTATTCTCTATTTTGTTATCCCTGGATGAGAGGAAGGCGTGATTCCTTGATGAATCCATTGTCAAAGGGGGAGAAGATGTGTTAAATGAAAAGATATTTCTTTGGGAGAAGATGTGTAATATTTCTTTGCTACTCTTTTTTGGAGAAGATGTGTTAATGAGAAGATTGGGGGAGTAGTTTATACAAAGGGGAGAAACTGAAAATTTGAAATTTGATGATCATAGTGAGGGGGAGTCTTATTGAATATTCTGAACTTGAATTGCATTCTTTTATACTCACAATGATCATAGGTCAATTGAACAATTGTTCTTTCATATGGACCTCATGTGAGAATTTTGACCCTTTTCTGGAAATCAAAGTTTTTATGCTTTCTTTTGCCGTGTCTCACATGCCTATACTATTCTGATGCCAGCTTGGTCATGTTCATTGCTTTTTCTTGCTTATGGACCAAGTTGTGCCTTTGTGCGAAAACTGCGAGTAAACTCGTTTTCAAACCTCTTACTTACATTTTCTGGATAATTGCCAATGTGTTCATCAAGGGGAGATTGTGGATTTCATGGGGATATGCTCCGGATCTTAGGATGATGTGACAATTGGCAATGGCGTTTACGGTTTGTCGCTTCACGCGTTTTCGACAAAGTTACAGCTTCTCGCTCGGTGGTCCGACCGGTCCTTGCACGGCGGTCCGACCGGTCCCATATCGGTCGGGCCGGACCGTCCATCCGGGCGGATCGGACCGGCGATGACCAAAAGTGTTCAAATCGAGTGGGCCAAAAATAGGTGTTGTAGACAAGTAAGGGGATCCCAATGCACTTGGTCTCATGATTTTTGGAGCCTCGGTGAAAAGTTCTATTGGTTTAAAGTTTCCGAAGGTTTGGATTTTGGGAGCTTGAATTTCGCTAAGTCTAATAGGCGGTCCGACCGCTCGTAGGGAGCGGTCCGACCGCCATGGGCGGTCCCGACCGCTCACCGGAGCGGTCGGGCCGTGAATTACTTGAACGTCACCAACTTCGTGGCGATGTTGTTTTGTTAGGTCAAAGTCATTGGTTTCATGGCATATGATTTGCATGATGCATGTTTTGACTAACATGGGTCAAGTTGTGAAGAACTTGTTCCCGAATTCGTGTTTTCTTGTCTGTGGTTGTGCAGGTAGCTTGGTGGTCAACGACGGTCAACGGCGAGGAGAATCGGGACTAGACTTGAAGAGTTGAAGTCCAGAACGATTGACGATGCCGGGTGAGGTCAACGACTCAAGCATGACACAAGATGGACAAGGGTGACCTATTGGCAAATCCATGATACATGGTGAAGCGGTTTAGGTCAAAAGTTAAAGACGGCGCCGCGGCGCATGCGATGTGACCCGTTTGTTAGTGGGCCTTAATGGGAGCCCAATTAAGTCAAACCCTAAGAGTTTTAGGCCTCCACTATAAATAGGAGGAGATGGTGGCTGCACCTCTCTCTCTCTCTCTCGCCTTTTTATGTTTCAAAACCCTAATTGTCTTTAGGGGAGTTGAGGTGGAGGCTAGGGCTTTTCATGGTTTGAGGAGAATTTCGTGATCCTTGATTGTCTCTCGATCCATGATGGTGTGGATGTAATCCACTTCAATCACGAAATCAATCTATGCAAGGTTTGCTTGAGATAAGCCTCTTTTCGCTCTTGCTTTCAATTTGGTGATTTTAGGCTTTCTTTGATCCGCGAGTTTGTGATTGATTCTTTTACGTGAATTAGCTTGCTTTGTGATATGTGTGAATCTATCTAGCATCATCTTGATCATCAATCTCTCACGAACAAGCTTTAGGATCAAGTTTTCGTTCTTGCCCGTTTAGACCTTCATTAATCAATTGACAATTGCTCAAGATCGTTCCAAGAATTATCATAATATTCGATTGGAATAGGTCCTCAATAGCATATAGAAGGTGTGTGTGAAGTTTCATAAAGATTGGAGTTGAGAATCAAAAGTTTCACCCAATTGCAACTTCGTCATCGGTGTTTTTTTATTGCAGATCGGTTACGAGTCGTCGGCCGGCCGATCGCCATCATCACCGGCCGACCGATTTTGAGCGGTCCGACCGCCAAGATAACGCCGGATCGACGCGCCAAAGAATCGGTCCGACCGGTTGAGTATTTTTCTTTGTGTTATCTTCCTCTAGAAGTTTATTTTTGTTTGACCGGTATTATTCTTTTCAGAACAAGTGGTCGAAAACAAGAAACTTCGCGAGGCTTCGACTCGTACCCAACAGGAGATGGAATCAATGAAGACTAGTCTTCAAGGCAACATCACACTCCTGAACAATGTACTTGGTGAGCTACATTCTGAGGGAAAAACTCCTCGAGAAGATATCAGAGTCGCCACATAAGTACCATTGGGGAACAAGTCGGAACTTTGCAAGAAATAGTGACCACTCTGAAGGCTAATCAAGCCGAATCCATAAGGGAGGCAGTCTAAGCTGCAGTAAGTTACGCTTTGGCAAAACTTAAAGCTCATGACCCCCGCCTTAATGTGCAACCAATCGAAGCCGACTTCGACTGCCCTGAAACAGAGGCAAGTCGTCTGATTGAGGAAATGCAATCAGTTGGCAAAAAGGTGGCGGAGGAAATGCAACTAGACACTCCCCCTTCAGAGTAATCTTGTAACGACTTTGTAAGGCAGACAGTTTCTGTTGATGAGAAATATATGATCCAACTTGTTTCCTGCAAATCATCTTGTCGAGTGGTTACTAACTCAACAGATAATAGACGAATGAAAGACTAAGAATTGAAGTCAAATTAATAACTTTATCCTAGCCCCCGATGAAAGCATCTAGGCCCCTAAAAATGGTTTTGGTAATTAATGATAATATGTGAATATGGGATTAACAAGTTTACTAAGAATGTGCAAGGTTAATTCCATTTGATGAACATGATGAAGCAAGGATGCATGCTAAAGGAAAATGTGAAGATCAACAAGGCTTAAAGTCAAGGTACAAATAGTCTAGGATCCTTTTCTATTTTACCGGTCTAAGGAGAATTGGTTGGTAGACCGGATTATAGGATAAATGCCGTACTATTAAGGGGGATCACGACTAGTAGCTTGATAGCTTATTCTTGTGCCATTTGGATCAACTTAGGATCATGCATGCATTTAAAATTGGACTTGAATTTAAGTTAGAATGAATTCAGTGCTTTAATTCTGGAATCGGATGAACCGAAGGCTTAGCAGCGGTTGTACCGAAGCGCGGTTGTTCCGACGATATTTCAAATGATTGCAAAATAACAATCGAGTGTAATCTCCTTTTAAAACCGCTTTTGAGAATCGGTCAGTATCACGCGATAATCGGATAAACCGCATCCCGTTGTTCCGATGATATTACGACGGTTGGAAAATAACGATGAGTGTAATCTCCTTTGAAAACTTCTTTTGAGAATCGGTGTATCGCGACGATAATCGGATGAACCGCAATACGGATGTTCAAATATATTTGGCGGTTGTAAAATTCCGCAACAGATGCAAAATCTACGTTTAGAAACTCAAATCGGACGATCCGGTGTTTGCTCGCGATGAACCGCAACTAAATCCAACGGCTATATCGATGCATTTAATCGCGTAACATAGCCGTTCGCGTGCATTGAGTATAGCGCTGTTGTACCGATGCTAACACGCCGTTGTTCCGATATGTCTTTGAAATTTCGAACTTCTTCCCAACGGCTAGAATTGGTTGGTGGAGGCTATAAATACCTCCCCAACCGCACAAGGGATAAGTTACACAAAGGCATTGAAGATATCTCAACCCTTGTGAGCATTGTGCATTCAATTCTACTCCCAATTTACTCTTGCATTCATTAAGAGGAGATCAAGTGCATTCATCTTTAGTTGATTCATTGGCACTTGAGTAAAGTCAGCGAGGATCGTTGATCTATTCTCTTGGGGTGTTGCCGCACTCCTAGACGGCTTAGCGGTGAAGCACGGTGATCTTCTCAAGTGAAGCTTGTGAGAAGACCCGAGCAAGATTGTGAGTGGTTGGTGTTCACCATCTCCTGAGCGGAGGAAGAACAACCCAAGTGATTGAGGAAGGCTTAATTTGTGGAGCCGCTTGAGTGGTCAAGCTTCCTCAACGTGGACTAGTGAAGACCGGCAAGTCTTCGATACCACGGAAAAACTTCATTGTGTCTTGTGGTTATTTCTTGTCTTTACAATTCCGCACTTATACTTCTAGCTTGCTTATTGTAATTAAATTGCCTAGCTAGGAGCATAACTTGTTTAGACTAAGTCATTGAATTGGAAAAATTGTTAATTTGTTAAAACTTTAAAACCTCCTATTCACCCCCTCTAGTCGGTTATCCTTGATCCTACAAGTGGTATCGAGCTTGGTCTCTCCGTTGTTGGACTTAACCGCCTAGGAGAGCAAGGATGGCTAGTGAGGGAATGGCTTTAGGAAGGGCTCCACTCTTTGATGGCACAAATTATGCTTATTGGAAAATTAGAATGTCAATCTTTTAAAGGCCATGAGTCCAAGCATTTGGAAAATCGTAAATGATGGTTACACTATGCCTCTTAATCCACTTGAACCCACGGATCAAGACACGCGTAACTCTCATTTAGATGCCCAAGCTATGAATGCTCTCTTTGGCGCTTTGAACGGATGAGTTCAATAGAGTGAGCAATTTGGAAACCGCTCATGCTATTTGGACAACTCTCTCGAAATCCATGAGGGTACATCCACGGTCAAAGAAGCCAAATTGCATAGGCTTCGGATTAAATATGAGACATTCATAATGTTGCCTCATGAAAACATCAATGAGATGTATTCAAGACTCAACAACATTGTGAATGAGCTCAAAGGCCTTGGGACTAACCTTTCCGATGTTGATATTGTGCGCAAGATGCTTAGGGCTCTTCCTGACAAATATGAAACTTTGGTGACGCTCTTCATCAACTCTCCCGAATTGCCAAGGATGACACCAACGGCCTTTTGGGCAATCTCATCACAAATGAGTTGTTCAAGAAGGACAAAGAAGAGCTCGTGGAGACATCCTCCTCAAAGAAGAAAATTACCGCTTTCAAGGCCAAAGCGGAATCAAGTGATGATGAGGATGAAGGAGAAGATTCCGATGAGGAGTATGCACTCCTTGTAAGAAAAATGAAGAAGTTCATGAAGAGACGCCCAATAGAAGCTACAACTTTGACAAATACAAGAAGGGACAATATTCAAGTGACAAGAAGAGTTATAGCAACATTCGATGCTATAATTGTGATGAAAAGGGACACATCTCATCTCGTTGCCCATGCAAAGAAGGATGACAAGGACAAGTCATTCAAGAAGAAAGAATATAATGGCAAGAAGAAGCTTTTCAAGAAGCTTCACAAGGATGGCAAGAATGAAGCTCACATTGAGAGTGGGATTCAAATGATGAATCAAGCGACTCAGACTCAGATGAGGATGAGTCTTCCAAGAAGAAGGGACTAGTTGGCATTGCTATCAAAGAAACTCCTTCACTATTCTCCACTCCTAAATGCCTCATGGCAAAAGGAGATAAGGTAAAATCCATTGATAGTGATGAACCAACTTATGAAGAATTATTGGATATGCTTGATGAATTAAATGAATTTAATGGAAAAGAGAAATCAAAATTTAAAGTCTTGAAGAAAGAATATCTCTCTAAAAGACTCTTTTGAGGAGCTAAAGAAAGCTCATGATTCTCTCATCTTAAAGAATATTGAAAATCTCATTCACATATTGGAATTACTTGTGATTTAATGAATGAGATGTCTAAAGTAGATATTGCTTTAAATGAAAAATCCATGTCTAGCATTTCTACTTCATGTGATGATTTACTTGCCATGCCATGTTGCTCTAGTGATGATTCAATTGCTAGTTTAGCAAATACTTGTGATCCTTTACTTATTGTTGAGAACCATGAATTAAAAGAACAAGTCAATAAACTAAGCAAAAGCTTGGAAAGATGCTTTAAGGGTAAGGCCACCTTAGACAAGCTTTTGAGTGAGCAAAGGTGCTCATTCAACAAGGAAGGTCTCGGTATGTGCCTAAGAAAGGTAAGAAGCCAAGCAAATAAACCCACAAGGTATGTGAGGGAAAATGGTAAGTATTGCTATAAGTCTTAGAAATAGGACATGTGCAACAAAATTGTCCTAAAGGTAAAATTGCATCTTTTGGTATATATGATTCATGCTATATGCTTAGAAAGACTAAGGATGGTAAAATACTTGCTCATTTTATTGGCACTTCAATTTTAGGCGCTAAAAGAATGCTATTTGGGTGCCTAAAACCTTGGTCACTAACCTCCAAGGACCCAAACAAATTTGGGTACCTAAAAGAACTTGATTCTTGTTTTGTAGGTGAACTACAAGACCGTGGAAAACATTGGGTGCTTGATAGTGGTTGCACTCAACACATGACCGGTGATAGAAAATGTTCACCACATTCGAGAATGGGAAAGGAATGGACAAAATCACATTTGGTGACAATAGCAAAGGAAAGGTAATTGGATTGGGTAAAATTGCTATCTCAAATGACCTTTCCATTTCAAATGTATCTTTAGTAGAATCACTAAACTTTAACTTGTTATCCGTAGCTCAAATATGTGATCTAGGACTAATTTGTTCCTTTTCTAAAGAAGGTGTTACAATTTCAAATGAAAATGATAACTCTTTAATTTTTAAAGGATTTAGATTTGGAAACCTTTATTTGGTAGATTTCACTTCAAATGATTCATGCTTAAAAACTTGTTTGATGGCAAAACCTCCTTGGGTTGGCTTTGGCATAGAAGGCTAGCTCATGTAGGAATGATTCAACTCAAAAGCTTTTCAAACATGATTTAGTTGTTGGCTTGAAAGATGTGAAGTTTGAGAAAAACCGACTTTGTAGTGCATGTCAAGTTTGTAAACAAGTCGCTAATTCTCACCCTTCCAAAAGTATCATGTCAACTTCTAGACCATTGGAACTCTTACATATGGATTTGTTTGGGCCAACAACCTATAAGAGTATCGGGGGAAATAGCTATTGTTTGGTTATTGTGGATGATTACTCTAGATATACATGGGTATTCTTCCTAGATGATAAAAGTGAAACCTCCTAATTTTCAAAACTTTACAAAAGGGCCCAAAATGAATTTGATTTCAAAATAAAGAAAATCAGAGTGATAATGGTTCCAGTTCAAAAATACTAAAGTTGAAGACTTTTGTGATGAACTTGAATAAAGCACTAACTTTCCACAACCTACACCCCTAACAAAATGGAGTTGTAGAAAGGAAAAATCGTACATTAATTGAAATGGCTAGGACAATGCTTGATGAATATAATACTCCGATAGTTTTTGGGCGGAAGCAATTAACACCGCTTGTCATGCCATAAATCGTTTTTATTTACATCGTCTTTTGAAAAAGACTTCCTATGAGCTTCTTGTAGGAAGAAAACCGAACATCTCCTATTTTCGTGTCTTTGGTTGTAAATGCTATATTTTAAAGAAGGGTGTTCGGTTATCAAAATTTGAAAGTAGATGTGATGTTGGTTTCTTACTAGGTTATTCATCAAATAGTAAAGTTTATCGTGTCTTCAACAAAAACTCCGGTTTAGTTGAAGAAAACATGATGTTCAATTCGATGAAACTAATGGCTCTCAAGAAGAGCATGAGAATTTGGATGATGTAGGCAATGAAGCCTTGAGAAGGGCAATGGAGCATATGCAAATTGGTGACATAAAGCCCAAGATGATTCATCATCCTCCACACAAGTTGAACCACCAACATCTTCTACAAACCAAGTTCAATTTGACAATAAGGAAGATGATCAACCATCTAACTTACCACCAAGAATCCACAATGCAATTGCTAAGGATCATCCAATAGACCAAATATTGGGTGATGTAAGTAAGGGTGTTCAAACTCGATCTCGTGTTGCTTCTTTTGTGAATATTACTCTTTTGTCTCTTGTATTGAGCCAAAGCATGTAGAAGAAGCACTTGAAGATCCGGATTGGGTGAATGCTATGCATGAAGAACTCAACAACTTCACCCGAATGAAGTTTGACATTGGTGGATCGACCCAAGGAACACAACGTCATTGGTACAAAATGGGTCTTTAGGAACAAGCAAGATGAAAATGGTTTGGTTGTTCAAACAAAGCAAGATTGGTAGCTCAAGGTTATTCACAAGTTGAAGGTTTGGATTTTGGTGAAACTTTTGCTCCGTAGCTAGATTAGAATCAATTCGGATATTACTTGCTTTTGCATCATGCTTTGATATTAAATTATTTCAAATGGATGTTAAAAGTGCTTTCTTAAATGGTAAAATTTCCGAACTTGTATTTGTTGAACAACCTCCGGTTTTGAAGATCCTAAAATCCTAATAATGTCTATAAACTCTCTAAAGCGCCTATGGCCTTAAACAAGCTCCTAGAGCATGGTATGAACGACTTAGAGATTTTCTAGTCTCAAAAGGATTCAAAATTGGGAAGATTGATTCAACCTTATTTACTAAAGTTATAGATGATGATTTCTTTGTATGTCAAATTTATGTTGATGATATTATTTTGGGTCTACTAATCAAGATTTTTGCAAAGAATTTGGTGATATGATGTCTAGGAATTTGAAATGTCGATGATTGGAGAATTAAGCTACTTCCTTGGATTCCAAATCAAGCAACTCAAAGATGGGACCTTCGTGAGCCAAACCAAGTATGCAAAAGAATTGATCAAGAAGTTTGGTATGGAGGATGAAACCCATCAAGACTCCCATGGCAACAAATGGTCATCTTGACTTAAATGAGGGAGGTAAATCGGTAGATTTAAAGCTTTATAGATCTATGATTGGTAGTTTGCTTTATCTTACCGCATCTAGGCCCGATATCATGTTTAGTGTTTGTATGTGTGCTCGCTTTCAAGCAAATCCAAAAGAATGCCATTTAATGGTCATAAAAGAATTCTAAGATATTTAAAGCATTCCTCTAGCATTGGCCTTTGGTTCCGAAAGGTGCTAAATTTGACTTAATTGGATATTCTGACTCGATTATGCGGGATGCAAAGTGGATAGAAAAAGCACCTCGGGTAGTTGTCAATTTTAGGAAGATCTTTAGTATCATGGTCATCCAAGAAACAAAATTCGTAGTCCTATCCACCGCCGGTTTAATATGTTTCGCGGGAAGTTGTTGTGCTCAATTGCTATGGATGAGGCAAACATTGATGGATTATGGAATTAAACCGATAAAATGCCTCTTTTGTGTGATAATGATAGTGCTTTGTGAAAATAGCTAATAATCCTGCTCAACACTCAAGAACCAAGCATATAGATATTCGCCACCATTTCTTGAGAGATCATGTGATCAAGGGAGACATTGATATTAGCCACATAAGAACCAAGACCAATTAGCGGATATTTTCACCAAGCCATTAGATGAAGGCCGCTTTTGCAAATTGAGGAATGAATTAAATGTCATAGATTATTCAAACATTGTTTAAATTTTTGTTATTACGATTGCTTTTTATTTGGTGTTATTTAAGTATTTTGTAAAAGAATTTCTCAAATCTCATATTAAATTCACTATAATTATAAAAACTATGTTTATATATAATCTTCAGTATATTATATGCATAATGATCCCTAAATGATGTTTTATTGAGTGTAAATCTAAGGATCATTTGCAATTATTCAAAATTCCAAAGAAATCCAGAGCCTTATCAAAATCTCGTGGCAATCCAGACATCCGAGTGATGCGAACAGACGTCATGCATCGCGGATCATCCGCGTTATAATAGCGGAACGTCCGTTTTACTTTTGACCTTATCACTCCAGCGGCTCGTCCGTTTTCCTTTTCTTCTCAGTCCGCTCGAGTTCTTCTCTCTCCAGCCGAGCGCCTCTCAAAACCCCTCTCTCAAATCGAGTGATTCTCTCGGTGGATCTCCAAGTCCTCGCTGATTCTTGCATTTCCAGTGCTCTCCTTCCTCAAATCTCAAGGTAAAACATCTCTTGATTCGAGTTTTACCGCATTTTGAGCACTCGGAGTAGTTTTTAGGGTTTTCGATAATGCGGTTGATTTCTAGCAATCTAATTGGGCAAAAGTGCTTCACTGGTATCCTATGACCCTTGCGCATCCAGTTCTAGCACTCACTCTCTTAGATTCCATCAAAATCTCGGAGATTCTTCAACCCTAGTTTTGGTCAGGACAATCGGACGTTCCGGTTCTTGAGGGCGAACGACCGCAGCTTGGACGTTCCGCCACATAACGGCGGATGATCCGATTATCTGACATGTAACCGTAAATTGTCATTTCTTTCAATTCAATTCAATTCAAATCTGTTCCTTGACATCTTAATCACTCCAATCTCTATATAGATGCCTAGAATGCGAGGAACATCCAAGAAGTCTCAGGGATCGTCAAGACAAGTGCCTTCAGCACCTCAACCTCCACTGCGAATTGGAAGAGTCCAACCCGACATTCCTGTTCGACGTTGACCTCGCAGGAAAAGGAAAGGAAAGAGACCACCTCGTAAACCAATCGTAAAATAGCTCAGGAAGTGAATCAATTGAGGAAATTAATCCGAAGAAGAAGATGAAGTAGAGGAAGTTCCTCCAAGGACAAGCAGAAGATGATGATTTGGTTGATCCTCCAGGGACTCCTACTGACCTGCATCTTCGTCAGCAGATGACTATGCCATCAAGCGCCATGTCAATCAATATCTTCTGAAGAATGACACATTGAATCCAAAATTCCACACAATCTTTCAAGAGCAAGTGTATGAGCAAATATATAATAGGCACAAGAAGTTTGCCGATCATAAATGGATTAACTGGCATAATATTAATACCTTGGACAAATTCAGTGGAGTCTATCAGCTTTTCTACAATGTGGGTCTTCATGATCTTGTGGGCATAAAATGAATTATGATGACAAGATCATTCGACGCTTTATGCCACATCGCATATGTCTCACGACTTGAAGACTTTTAGATGGTCGATCGTGTCGAAATGTGGAAAGCACCAAAGAGGAATTTGAGAGTATTAAGAATTCATCCGCTCTTGGGACAAAATCTTTGAGAGTTCACCCTACTTGTTCTGCTTGTGCTTGTGTGCATTATGACTCTTCACTAAATGCAAGTTAGGGACAATTCTCGGATTGAAGCTGTAGTGAGCATGATTAATGTGATAATTAATCATACTTTCTACCCTAAGAGTGGGAATTTCGATGCAATGACGGGGCATGTTTGGAACATGATAGATCATATTGTGGAGGAGTTAAATTTGATGTAGTGGATGTTATTCTTCAAGGCATAGCCTCCTCCAAGAATGACAGAGTTAAAAGGATTTATTATGCTCCTTACATCATGGCATTGATTGTTAGAAAGATCGAGTACCGTGGTGGTTTGGGATCTACTCACAAGCCATATAAACCACGAGATGCCATTCCTCCTCAACAAGTCTCGAGAATGCCCCCGCCGAGGTGATGCTCCTCCCTTCGCCGCTATGCCTGATGCAAGTGCTCTAGCGCAAGTACTTCAAAATCAGCAGTCTATTATCAGCACTTTACAGGAAATGAAGGCTGAACAAGCTGCCTTTCAGGATGAGACTCGTCATAGGCTTTCTACGATGGCAGCTATCCAAAATGACTTCTTTGATGAGACTCATAACAGACTATCAGCTTTGTCTGAGGGTCTAAATGACTTAGAACACTTTCTCAAGACCCCTCAGCGTTATGTTCGCCGACCTCCTCAGTCGCCCAAGGGTCCTTCTTCTAGGACAACAGACCTACTCCAGCTCCTCACCAGCACCTCACGAGTTTGTGCTCCAGCTCCTTCCACTCTCTCAAGATCTCAGATCCCGCGCCATCTCAGTCGCCTTCTCCGGATCTGCACTGGGCCACTCACTTTCTTTGCTTCTCCCGCCTCTCCCACCAGACCCACTTCTTCCTCTCAGAACCCCCCTGTTTGATGCTTTTTGGTACTTTGATGCCAAAGGGGGAGAAATTATGAAGATGTGAAGACTTAGTTTTAGGGGGAGCTATGGGCTTATGTGATTTATATGTGTTTTGTAAAACTGGTTGATTGTTGATCTATTTTGTGCCTGTAATAGTTGGTAACTTTTGTTGAACTTGTGGAATGTGGTTATGTCTTATTATCTTTTTATGCAATGCAATCTGAATTATTTGACATATCTTATACTGTATTGCTTCCTCAAGTTCATAAATGCAAAAGAAACTCCGCCAAAATTTTCAATTCTTTACATATGCTTGCAAATTATTCACTATCCATATGCATTCGTTTAGGGGGAGTCTTCTTTTAATTGGATTTGACAAGAAAAATAATTCTCAAAATTTACTTATGCTCATTGCAAAGATTATTTTACCTGTCAAAAGACTTCAAAAGAATATACACTCTTAGTATATTCAAAACAACTTTTCTCACATATTAAGTATGTTGTCATCAATTACCAAAAAGGGGGAGATTGAAAGCATCTAGGCCCCTAAAATGGTTTTGGTAATTAATGATAATATGTGAATATGGGATTAACAAGTTTACTAAGAATGTGCAAGGTTAATTCCATTTGATGAACATGATGAAGCAAGGATGCATGCTAAAGGAAAATGTGAAGATCAACAAGGCTTAAAGTCAAGGTACAAATAGTCTAGGATCCTTTTCTATTTTACCTGGCCTAAGGAGAATTGGTTGGTAGACCGGATTATAGGATAAATGCCGTACTATTAAGGGGATCACGACTAGTAGCTTGATAGCTTATTCTTGTGCCATTTGGATCAACTTAGGATCATGCATGCATTTAAAATTGGACTTGAATTTAAGTTAGAATGAATTGATGCTTTAATTCGAATCGGATGAACCAAGGCTTAGCAATGGTTGTACCAAGCGCGGTTGTTCGACGATATTTCAAATTTGCAAAATAACAAGACGAGTGTAATCTCCTTTAAAACCGCTTTTGAGAATCGGTCGTATCACAGATAATCGGATAAACCGCATCCCGTTGTTCCGATGATATTACGACGGTTGGAAAATAACAAGACGAGTGTAATCTCCTTTGAAAACTTCTTTTGAGAATCGGTTGTATCAAGCACGATAATCGGATGAACCGCAATACGGATGTTCAAATATATTTGGCGGTTGTAAAATTCCGCAACGTATGCAAAATCTCGTTTAGAAAACTCAAATCGGACGATCCGGTGTTTGCTCATGATGAACCGCAACTAAATCCAACGGCTATATCGGTGCATTTAATGCGTGTAACATAGCCGCATCGCATTGAGTATAGCGCGTTGTACCGATGCTAACACGCCGTTGTTCCGATATGTGCTGAAATTTCGAACTTCTTCCCAACGGCTAGAATTGGTTGGTGGAGGCTATAAATACCTCCCCAACCGCACAAGGGATAAGTTACACAAAGGCATTGAAGATATCTCAACCCTTGTGAGCATTGTGCATTCAATTCTACTCCCAATTTACTCTTGCATTCATTAAGAGGAGATCAAGTGCATTCATCTTTAGTTGATTCATTGGCACTTGAGTAAAGTCAGCGAGGATCGTTGATCTATTCTCTTGGGGTGTTGCCGCACTCCTAGACGGCTTGGCGGTGAAGCACGGTGATCTTCTCAAGTGAAGCTTGTGAGAAGACCCGAGCAAGATTGTGAGTGGTTGGTGTTCACCATCTCCGGAGCGGAGGAAGAACAACCCAAGTGATTGAGGGAAGGCTTAATTTGTGGAGCCGGCTTGAGTGGTCAAGCTTCCTCAACGTGGACTAGTGAAGACCGGCAAGTCTTCGATACCACGGGAAAAACTTCATTGTGTCTTGTGGTTATTTCTTGTCTTTACAATTCCGCACTTATACTTCTAGCTTGCTTATTGTAATTAAATTGCCTAGCTAGGAGCATAACTTGTTTAGACTAAGTCATTGAATTGGAAAAATTGTTAATTTGTTAAAAACTTTAAAAACCTCCTATTCACCCCCCTCTAGTCGGTTATCCTTGATCCTACACCCGACTATTTGCTTAGCTTGTTTAGACAATCTAAGTAAATAGTGTGTGAAATGGGGTTTCTGAAAATAGAGAGAGGTTTGTTTAACTTATAGTTTTTGTTATGGTTGTCAAGTATTGGTCGAAAGAGTAGAAACAGCTCGACACTAGGAAGTTCCTTCTAGTGGGCAGGACCACGTGCAGAGAGTAAAGGCTTTGACTAGGTGATGTTACCATCTCCGACTAGTTTAATCGAACCAAGAACAGCAACTTGAGTTAAGCAAACGTTTTAGAGGACTTTAATAATTCGTTCGCTCACTTTTTTTGGTGGACTCGATAAGTCTTTTCCAAAGAGCAAAAGTGGGAGAGGCGAGCAACGCTAGGAAGTTCCTTCTAGTGGGCAGGACCACGTGCAGAGAGGAAAGACTTCGACTAGGTGTATCTCTTCCTTCGACCAGTTAAAACGAAACGAGTACACCAAAGGTGGTCGAATAAATATAAGAAAGTGCACTCTACTTAGAATTTTTTTCGGAATTACTGGAAAAATAAACTAAGATGGGAAGAGTTGGCTTTGAGAACATTTCGACTAGATAGAACCCGAGTTCTTTGTATTGGCAACAAAAGTGAGTAACGAGTTGATGCTAGAAAGTTCCTTCTAGTGGGCAGGACCACATACAGAGAGGAGAGACTTCGACTAGATGATGTTACTTGCCTTTCGACCAGTTGTAAAGAAAACTGGGTGTTTTTGGATCATAGTCGAAAGATTATAAAAGCACTACTCAAAAAGTAAGACAAAAAGAGGTAGAAGGAACCTGGACTCTTATTGCCTGAGAGGTTGGTTACACATAGAATTTGCGTAACTGGTCGATGTTCCAAGAATTTGAGAGAACCTGTCCATCTTCCATTGCTACCGAGTGACTTCGACCACTGTGTAAGGACCTTCCCACTTGGGAGAAAGTTTATTCCGATTAGACTTGGATTGGCAGAGCCTCAATACCAAGTCACCTACAGCAAGGCTGCGAGGCCGGACCTTACGATCGTAGTATCTGCGTAGGGCTTGTTGGTAGACTGCTGAACGGATTAAGCCATGTTTCTCCTTTCTACGAGTAGGTTAATATCATCTGCTCGAAGTTGTTCCTGGTCGGAGTTGTTGAAGGTTTCAACTCGTGTTGACCGCAATTTTAGCTCCGAGGAAGCATGGTTTCGACCAACACTAGAAAGAAAGGTGTTTCTCCTGTCGCCGACTAGTGGTCATCTGAATCGCCCATAATACTAAGGTAATTCTTGTACACAAGCCCCGAGCGCTTAACGAAGTGGGTCAAGACTCGGGTTTTAATTCCTCGTATTATTTGGCCGTTTGCACGTTCGACTGCCCCGTTGCTTTGGGGATGTGCAATAGAAGCATAACATAACTTGATACCCAACTCGTCGCAAAATTCCTGAAATTTTGCACTTGCGTAATGTTTACCATTATGCGTAATTATCCGACTTAACTCCAAATCGGCTAATTACGCATCTCATCATAAACCTTTTGTCGCTCATTGTTATCCTTCTGAGTTAGAAGCGATTCATTTTGTGAACGTGTCAATAGCCACAAAAAGGAATTCGAAACGTCCTGGAACTTTGGGAAACGGTCCTAGGATATCGAGACCCCAAGTCGCAAAAGGCCAAGAAAGAGGTATTGGTTGTAATGCTTGAGCTGGTTGGTGTATTTGTTTACCATGGAACTGGCATTGAACACACTTTTTAACCACCTCTTTAGCATCGTACAGAGCTGTTGGCCAGTAGAAACCTTGTCGAAAAGTCTTACCGACCAATGTTCAGAGGAAGCATGCGTCCCACGATGCCATCGTATATCATGAAGGAGTGTTATTCCTTCGTTTTGTGGAATGCATCGCATGAGTATCCCTTGGGTTCCTCGTTTGTAGAGGACTCCTTCGACCAAAGTATACATTTTGACTTTTCGGGATAAACGATCTGCCTCAAGATCATGCTCGGGTACGGAACCCTTGTGAAGATACTCGTAGATGGGAGTCATCCAGGTATCCTCGTAATCTAGTGAGGCCATCTCAATAGGAGGTGTCTCTGGTTCTTCGACCAGAGACGGCTTTTGGAGTTGCTCCAATAAAAATCATTTTGGTACTTCAGCTCGGGAAGAAGCCATTCGAGCAAATTGGTCTGCGAGGAAATTATCCTTTCGAGGGATGAATTGTACCTCGAAACCTAAAAAATGCTTTTCTAGCTTACGTACATCCGATAAGTACCGAGACATTGTCGAGTTAGAGCACTGGTACTCTTTCCCGACTTGATTCACGACTAGTTGAGAGTCTCCTCTCACGAGCGGTCGATTTAATCGAGAGTGCTTTCGCACTCGTATGCCGGCTAGCAAACCTTCAGACTACGCCACGTTGTTAGTGGCCCGAAAGTTTAATTGTATGGCATACTTTAAGGTTTCTCCGGTAGGAGATACCAGGACCACCCCAGCCCCCGAGCCACTTAAAGTGAGTGACCCGTCAAAGTACATCATCCACTGGTCGTGGGAATCGTACTGGGGATCTGTCCATTCGACGACAAAGTCTGCCAAGATCTGGGATTTTATGGCCGTTCGGGACACGAAATGGCGGTCGAACTCCCCAAGTTCGACTGACCATTTTGCCATGCGTCCCGCTGTTTCCTTATTATGGAGGATCGCTCCCAAAAGAAACTCGACGCAACGCAAATATTTTGTGCGCTGAAAATAATGCCGCAGTTTCTTCGAAGACATGAGGAGGGCATATAGAAGTTTTTGGACCTGAGGGTAACGCCCTTAGACCCGTAAAACTTCGCTATCGTAGTGAACTCGGGTGTGCACGTTTTCACGCTCTACGACCAAGATCGCGCTTGTCGCTCTGTGGCGTGGCAATAGGTAAATTAAGAGTGTCTCTTCTGGTTTTGGAGAAACCAGAACAGGAGCACTCGAAAGGTACCTCTTGACATCCTCGAAGGCAGCGTTTGCCTCGTTCGACCACTCAAAACCTTCATGTCTCCTGAGAAGTTTAAAGAAAGGAAGTCATTTTTCTCCTAATTGTGCGATGAAACGACTTAAAGCCGCCATGCACCCAGTGAGTTTCTGGACTTCCTTTTTTGTGGTCGGAGGGCGCATTTGGAGGATGGTCTTTATTTTCTCAGGATTTACTTCGATTCCTCGTTCAGATACTAGGAATCCAAGCAATTTTCCTGAAGAAATTCCGAATACACACTTCTCGGGATTAAGTTTTAAGCGGTGCTTTCTGAGGTAGTCGAATGTTTCTTGTAGGTCAGTGATATGATTAAATTTCTTAATGCTTTTTACGACTAGATCATCAATATAGGCTTCCAGATTTTGGCCTAATTGAGATGAAAAAGTTGATTGCATCAAGCGTTGAAAAGAAGCACCGGCATTCTTTAGACCAAATGGCATTTTGACATAGCAAAAGGTACCAAATGGTGTAATGAATGCGGTCTTTTCTTCATCGTTTAGACACATATTGATCCGTGGTATCCGAATATGCATCTAAAAACTTAATATTTCACAACTGCGCAGAGAATCAACTAACCGATCGACACGAGGTAAAGGGAAATCATCTTTGGACAAGCTTTATTAAGATCGGTGAAGTTCACGCACATACGCCATTTGCCGCTTGACTTTTGACCATTACAGGTTAGCCAACCACTCGGGTGGTTGACATCTCTTATAAAGCCCGCTTTAAGTAGCTTATCCAATTCTGATTTAATAGCATCTCGTCGATCAGGGGCAAATCTCTGTAATTTTTGTTTTACGGGTATTTTATCAGGTCGTAAAGCTAGCCTGTGCTCGATCACCTCCCTAGGGACCCCGGGCATGTCGGATGCTTGCCACGCGAAGACATCTGCGTTAGCTCGGAGGAAGGTGATGAGGGCGTCTTCCTATTTGGGGTCGGAAGTCTCCCCGATGCGAACAGTCTTCGAGGGTTTCTCTCAAGGCCCGAGGAACCTCTTTGACTTGGTCGTTCGGCTTTGATGACTTTTTAGGCTTCGACTTGCTAGTCGAAGGTCGACTTTCTTCTCGAGTTGGTATCCACCAACCATCTCGAGGGATCAACGGTCGCAGTTTATACGCCATCTTCTTGTCACAATGAATTGTGATCACTCCTTTGGGACCTGGCATCTTAAGACATTGATACCCATAATGAGTAGCCATTAAGAATTTTGCCAAAGCTGGTCGTCCGAGTATGGCGTTATATGCCGTATCGAAATCGACCACATCAAAGGAGATTTTCTCTGTCCTGAAATTACTTGGTGAACCAAATGTTAAAGGAAGAGAAACTTGACCAATGGGTTTGGTCGAAGACCCCGGTACAATTCCATGAAAAGAGTATCGTACCGGTCTTACCTTTGTCCTGGGTACTTGCATCTCGTCCAGGGCATTAGTAAATAGTATGTTCAAGGAACTGCCACCATCAACCAAAACTCGATTGACCCGACAGTTGTTGATGGTGGGTTCGACCACAATCGGATATCGACCTGATCGATTCGAGTGATCGGCAATCACCCTTCTCAAAAGAAATGGTAACCTCTGACCACTTCGGTAAACTATTGACAACAGGAGCATCTATAGAGTTTACCTCTCGTCCGGCAACTTTAAGTTGTCGTTTTGACTCGTATGTCGATGATCCCCCGTAAATGTGCTTCACGGTATGTTGCGGATCCTGGAACGGCATCTCTTCATTATTCGACGACTTTTGTCCAATCGTATTCCCTACCTGCTCGAGAGTGGGGAGTGGTTCTTTGCCGTTGTAGTAGTCCTCGAGTTTTCTTTGAAAAACTTCGGCGATTCTGAGGTCGCTTCCTTCCTTTTATGAAAAGGACACCACCTTGGTTTGTCGTTCTTTCGATCAGGGCGCTTACCTTTACCTTGATCAGGGTACGACTTGGTGGTTCGTGGTTCTTTATCTTTCACAGCCAAGACCTCCTTGAAACCACTGGTTTGTGATTTTTGCCCCTTTATCTTATTCTTGGACTTCTTTGCTTTCTTGTCCTTTTTTCCACCAACTTCACCTGGCTCTCGAGGAGTATTTGTTTCTCGATCGATAGTGTTGTTCCACTCGACCACCTCGTAGCGATGCATATCGATCGACATCTCGAATAGCTCAAAGAATGTTGTTGGGAGGATTCAAAGCAATATCCTCTGTTATCCTTCTACTACGGACTCCTTGCTTAAAAGCCCTGATAACAGATGAATCAGAAATTTTCGGAATTGAATTACGAACCTGACTAAAGCGTTTGATGAATTGACGCAAAGTCTCGTTGTTGTTCTGTTTTATCCGGTGCAAGTCGCCTTCCTTTCCGTATGTTGTATGTGCCTTGGAAATTCGCCAATGAAGGTCGCAGAGGTGTTGCCAAGAGTAGATCGACTCGAGTGGTTGGTTTAATAACCACGATCGAGCGGATCCTTCAAGCACAGTCGGAAGGTAATTTGCCATTACATGCTCTCCTCCTCCTGCTTTGCTCGTCAAATTGTTAGATAGATATGAAGAAATTGATGGGATTTTGAGATCCATCAAATTTCTCCATGTTTATCGGTCGAAAATGAGGTGGCCAGCGAACAGCGAAGGTCAGGCGAAAATGCCCGGCATCCGGTAATAACTTCTTGACGTCTTCTTTGCAGGAAGAATGGTTAATGTCACCAGGTGATCGTATACGACGATACCCGAAGAACAGTCGACTGCCTTGTAGTAGGTCTCGCCTACGAGGAATACTCCTCGTACTCCATCCGCTATGCGGATTTCCTTGTCGGTGGTGAACGATCACCTCTTCGAGGGCTTTGATCATCAATCAATCGAAACATATTTCTCCGAGTAGGGGATCGATGCGACTTATAGCCATGTCGATTTCTACGTGGTGAAATATTTGATTGACTGGTAGATGAGGAAGTCACATTGCTACGACTACCTGAAAGATGTCGACGAGGTGTTTCCAGTCTTGTCATCACGGTTCGAAGCCTTTGTGCAATTTCTTCAGCGAAGAGATCGTATCCTGGCGTTCGAGCAAGCTCTTGAGTGGGATTTTCGAGCAAGTCTTTCATGTCCTGGAGTTCTTGTACCTCCTTCGACTGATATTGGATGCGCCCAGGTAGATTCCTCTAGGCTGCAATCTTCCTCCGTCGGATGGCCTCAAAATTCTCCTCATCAGATTCTTGAGGCCTTCTCAATGGAGTGCGAGAATGTCGAGGATTTCCCTCGCGCTCATCAGAGTATTGGTTCTGCCCGTCCTTGATGATGCCCTTGCCATTATTACAAGGGGGCGCAGTGCGTGATCTTCGGGGAGCGTTCTTATCTCGGCCTCCATAAGGTCGACCGATCCGAGGAAGGACGAAGACCTCCCGTTGATGATTCTCACTTGCGCTCGAGGCCTCCCGCTTGAGGAGTACTCGAGAGACACCATCTGGCGACTTGGAGTAACCCCCTCCAGGTAGGGGAACTCTGGGTTATAACTGTCTCCGTCCGCAAATGAGATCTGCGGAGAGACGGTCGAATTTGCAGGAAAAGCATGCTTGATCTCACTCCCTCTGGAGTTACCCTGAGAGAGAGGATCACCAGATGTTGGTGGAGTCCTGGAATGGTGGCTCTCAGAACTTGTCTCACCAGGTCGGACCGTCTTAGGGGGACTTGAACACTTGGAGGAAAAACTCTTGTTGTGTTGTAAGTCCTTCTAGGTGCGGTCCTGGTCGGATTGACCCTTGTCCTTTGAGGGAATTGGCTCCTCTGTTGGACGTATTGTTGTGGGGGATAAGGATCCCTCCTCAACTCCATCAATGGGATGGTTTCCTGGAGAATGGTCTCCGGAGGCAACATCACCATCAGAGATTGATACGGGATTTTTATACAGGTTCAGGCCTTCTCCGGGGAGAATAACAACCCTACTCATGTGTGTGTGTGGTATTGAATGTATTCTCGACAATCAAGCAAGAAACTAAGACTATTACAAAGAACAGTACTTGTCTTTCTCCTTGATTGTCCTCGATTGGCTCTATGTCTCGCCCTCTCCCCTTGTCCTTCTGATTGAAGCCTTTATATAATCGTGAAGGAGTAGCCGTTTTCCCCTGCTGAAGAGGCGCCTAATTAAGCCAGTAATGGGCGCATGATGGCAGTAATTACCGGCGTATTGGCTCCTTCACGTTGTCTGGCAGTTATCTTTCAGAGGTAATGGGGTATTTAAGCGCTATTACTACGCAGAAATAATAGTGCATGTGGACCGTCCGGATTCCTTAATCAATTGGACCCACTCGCTTGTAGGTTTGATTATAAGGTGGTCGTAGTTGACTTGGTCGTAGCAGAACTTACGACTGGGTACAAGTCGTAGCAGAGCTTACGACTGGATAATAGTCGTAGAAGGACTTACGACTAGGTAATGGTCGTAGAAGGGCTTACGACCAGGTAGTGGTCGTAGAAGGACTTACGACCATGACATAGTCGTAGTAAGACTTACGACTATGGGGGTGATTGTAGGAGAACTTACAATCACTTGGTAAGCCTCCCCCTTATGAATATAAGGGGTACTTCTGGGGACTACGTGACATCATATTTACCCATAATAAGAATTATAGATAAAAGATAAAATAAGGATTATCAGATCCTCGTCATCTAGCCCCCCAGCTTCAAGTGAGAGTAACTTACTTGGTGAAAGATTTGCAAATGGTCCTACGACTATGAAAATGTCGCGGAACAATGGTCGAAGGAAAAAACTCTTCGATATTTGAGTGCTACTTTGACCAGGAATTTGCTTGGCCAGAAAAGTTGCTTACGATTATCAAATAGTCGTAAAAACCCCTACGACTGTGAGGTGGTCATAATAGGGCAATCGGAGAAAAATCCTTTCCGATTGTTACTTCATTCGACCAGAAAGACTTGGTCAAGAAAGTAATTTCGCTTGGAGGTGACGAAACGAACCTAATTTTCTCGAATAGACCATCTAGGGAATTGCAACCGACTCCCACAGATATGTCGATGAGACGGTTCCCGAAGCGGTGGCAATCGGAGAAAAAATCTTTCCGATCGATATTTCATTCGACCAGAAAGACTTGGTCAAGAAAGTAATTTCGCTTGGGGGTGACAAAACGAACCTGATTTTCTCGAACAGACCATCTGGGGAATTGCAACCGACTCCCACAGACCTGTCGATGAAAACGGTTCCCGAAGCGGTGGCCATGCCCTCAGAAACAAGCTGAAATACAACAAGTACATGTATACATCTAATTCACATTCATTTCAGAAATAAGCACATCCATTTCACAAATCAATTAACTAAAATTAACCATTCATGTACATTTATATACATGTAACATTAAGTTCAATCTTATTCCAATCAAGTTTTATCTACATTGTGGAACTTCCCATCTTGATTTATGACCTCACGATTCAAGAATGTCGTAAATTGTCCTCGAATGTTTATGAGTTGGCTCTATTCCAACACAGTTGTATCGATGCTTGCAACCTGTCGTTAGGAAGATTGAATTCGTGCATATATAAATTGATAAGTATGAAATAATTATTGCAAGATTGATAAACCAGAGGATCATTGGTCATCGCATAACTAATGAGTAGTTCTATGTTGTGGTAAACATAGTATCCACAGCTGTTGCAGGGCGGCGGCTGCTGGTGACACTGCAAAAATAGAATTGGTTAGTTTGAGCGGTATTACTACGAAGTGTTATATAGGATTAATGTATACTAGCGAATACCGAGAAATTTAGATCGTGTCGCATAGACGGTGGAAGAGACCAGAAAAAGAACACTACACAATCAAAACCAATACTACACCAGAGTTTGCTTCACCACGCCAGATAGACAAGATGAAGAGGCAATGGGACGAGATCCGCGAACTAGCAAGGGCTGCTGGGGCACAAGACGAACAAGTAAGGGCTGCTGCGGCCCGGGTCCGGCAAGAGGAGCTTGCTAGGATGGCAGCTCTCCACAATAATACCCCCCGTAGCAACAACCCCTACCAGAATGTTTCAACCGAGCCTTCGCCAGAACACCCGTCAGAGGGGGAGATGTCGCCCCTCTGTTGGTGCGGAGACACATGCAAGTTCTTTAAATTCAAGCAGCGGCTCAGCCTGGGCATGCGTTACTAAGGTTATCAGAACTACTCTTGTGACTATCCCGACCGCCGTTGGGATACGAGCAGCTATCGGCAGCCGGTAAGGACTAGTTACACTAAGTTCTCCTACCAATTCTCTTTCAAAGTACGCACTAACAACCTCTCCCATCTACCCGTAGTCCCCAGATCCGCTATGTGACTACCGCAAGTGGATCGACCTAGAGATGCACCCACACGACCAGTGGAAAATCAACTACGCGGAGTAGGATGCCAAAAGGGCACACGAGATCCGAGAGGAGCGCCACACTGAAGAGTACAACCAGCGTATTCGGCAGAAGACGCAGGCCCATCTCAAGGCGTGTAGGCTCAGGGAGCGCGAGGCTCGCGAGAGAGAGCGTGAGAAAAGAGGGAAATAGCGGCGAGGCCGAGGCGGCCGACGAGGAGTACAACGTCGAGCTCGAAAGGAAGGGCAATTTGCTCCGGTCCACGCAGTAGGTCCAGCCATTCCATAGTAGTCCCCCGTCCTACCCGCTATATTTTGTACTATCCCATAAAGGCATATATACTTACATGGTCCAGATGCTTGTGTCACGATGTACCGTAGTAGCAGCGAGGATGACTAAAGCAATTAGCCGAACCATCATGACATGTAGCCACGTGTAACGTGCTTCTGTCCGCGAACTCTAATGTAATTCTCGTTCCGTGCCTCCGCTGAGCCATCAAAGCAAGTCTATATTGCAAGTATGCCTCTTCTAGTGGAATTTCATAAATAACTATTCGCACCGACAGCGATTCCTCCATATTTTAGGGCATCTTCATAATCACAACGAGCGTTCTCAGCCACTTCAATTGCATTATGTACAAGCTTCACAAAGTAGTTTGCTTTAACTCCACCATACAGAAGTAATATGATCAAGAACCGTAGCGACCAAGATATTATTTCTTTTCAGTTTTTCTGTTTGTATTTTAAACCATTTGTATTTTATTGGATTAATTAGAGTTTAATTGGAAATTTTAGAAAATAAAAAATAATTTAAATGAATAAAATAATCTTCAATTAAATTTATTTTTTTTGTACAATTCTTTGAAGAAAAAATTTTGGCAAGGTGCTGTTAATGGTGGGGTCTTTATTGCTGACATCGGGGACGACAGCACAGTAGCTGCCGTCCCAGGCAGCAAGCGTTATAAGGGGGTCGTCACCTCAGTAGCTGCCGTCTCACATAGCAACAAGCGCTATAAAGGGGCCGTCACTTCAGTAGCTGCCATCTCACATGGCAGCAGGCGCTATAAGAGAGTTAAAATTGAAATTTTGAGACTATAAATGTTACTTTAGAAATTTTGATAATCTAACGGGGTTAATAGTGTTCAAATTTCGAAGTTAATAGTGTTCAAATTTCGAAACGAGGTACTCCCTGGAACCGCTGGAGGGGTAACAGGCTAGCTGTTAGCAACGGCGTGTGTACGGAGATAACCTGTAACGGGGAAGGGGGAACAAATATCCGAAGTCCCGGTCCCACGTGTCAGCTGGGCAGCCCGATGGCATCAGAAATCAGGCATCCCATATTCACATGTTCCCATTGGCGGAGAGAGCGACGGCACGGTGACGGCCTGACGACGGGGGAGGCCTACAGCACCCGAAGAAAAAGGCTTCGCTTCGTCCGGACCGGAACCCCTAAAAATTCCCCACTCCCTCCTCCTTTCCTCCCCCCATCCCACCTCACCCTCAACCCCCGTGCAAATCCGCGGCGGAGCAGATCGGATCGCGATAGATCGGCCGGCGGCACGGCTCCCCCGATGGATGACGAGGGCGGCGAGCGGCGGCTGGGGCGGGCGCTGAGCTTCGGGATCCCGGACGTGACGCTGGGGCTGGTGATGGGGTGCGTGGAGGACCCCTGGGACCGCGACGCCATCTCGCTGGTGTGCCGCCACTGGTGCCGGGTCGACGCGCTCAACCGCAAGCACGTCACGGTGGCCATGGCCTACTCCACCACGCCCGACCGGCTCTTCCGGCGGTTCCCCTGCCTCGAGTCGCTCAAGCTCAAGGCCAAGCCACGCGCCGCCATGTTCAACCTCATCCCCGAGGACTGGGGCGGCTCCGCCTCGCCGTGGATCCACCAGCTCTCGGCCTCCTTCCACTTCCTCAAGGCGCTCCACCTCCGGAGGATGATCGTATCCGACGACGATCTCGACGTCCTCGTCCGCGCCAAGGCGCACATGCTCGTCTCGCTCAAGCTCGACCGCTGCTCCGGCTTCTCCACACCGTCCCTCGCCCTCGTAGCCCGCAGCTGCAAGTAATTTCACCTTTCCCTTCTCCCCTCTCTCATTAACTAACATTAATTACTAGTTCGTTTACAGGTTCCATTTCTTCTTCTAAAAATTAATTTCTAGTTTCACTTGTTCTAGTTAGCTGGTTTTTTAAAAGGGGTTAAGGGATGGGGTGTTTGCAAAAGCGAGAATATATGAGATTTTTTCCCCTCATAAAAGGGGAAAGGTGCGTCTAAATGTGCTACTTTTTCATGATGCAAAACATCTTGGCTCTCAACTTCAACTTTGGAGAGAATTCTAGCTTTGCAATATGAATTTGGAAGTGGCGGGCTTTAACAGCAATATGATCTGATTCTATAGCGAGGAGTGAGGACTTTGCATAACTTTGATTCATACGATACTTGGTGGAGATAGTTTTAATTGACACACACTATTGCAATAGTGCTGTAGATTTTAGTAAGAGAACACACTTTTCTAGATTATTAGTTAATCAGTCATGCCTGTTGTTACATGCAGGAAACTGGAAACATTGTTCCTGGAAGAAAGTTCAATTGCTGAGAAAGAAAACGATGAATGGCTTGGCGAGCTTGCTACCAACAATACTGTCCTCGAGACATTGAATTTCTTTTTGACAGATCTCAGGGCGTCCCCAGCGTTTCTTACCCTCCTTGTGCGCAATTGCCGAAGGCTGAAAACTCTTAAGATCAGCGACTGTTTCATATCTGGCCTGGTCGATTTGTTCCGTACAGCAGAAACACTACAAGACTTTGCTGGTGGTTCCTTTGAGGATCAGGATCAAGCTGGGGAGAGTAGAAATTATGAAAACTACTATTTCCCTCCCTCACTGCACCGCTTGAGTTTGCACTACATGGGAACAAATGAGATGCAGTTACTATTTCCATATGGTGCCTCACTCAAGAAATTAGACCTCCAGTTTACACTCCTTACCACAGAGGATCACTGTCAGCTAGTCCAGCGCTGCCCGAATCTTGAAGTTCTAGAGGTATTTCTTGGCAGATTATTTTACATGCTTTTCATATTTCCTATTTGGAGGTTGGATAGTGAATATGCTATTTCAAATGTTTGTATTGATGTTCTTTTTTTCTTGTGAAAACAAACAGGTAAGGGATGTGATAGGGGACCGAGGATTAGAAGTTGTTGCACAGACCTGCAAGAAATTACAGAGACTCAGAGTAGAGAGAGGAGATGATGACCAAGGAGGTCTTGAGGACGAACATGGTAGGATCACACAGGTGGGATTGATGGCTGTAGCTCAAGGCTGCCCTGATTTGGAATACTGGGCGGTACATGTCTCTGACATTACAAATGCAGCTCTAGAGGCCATCGGTACGTTCAGCAGAAATATTAACGATTTCCGGCTTGTCCTGCTTGATAGAGAAGTGAATATAACTGACTTGCCCCTTGACAATGGGGTTCGTGCTTTGCTGAGAGGTTGCACCAAACTCCGGAGGTTTGCATTTTATGTGAGACCTGGGGCTCTATCGGATGTTGGGCTTGGCTATGTTGGTGAATTTAGTAAGACCATCCGGTACATGTTGCTCGGGAATGTTGGGGAGTCTGACCTTGGACTGCTGCAATTCTCAAAAGGATGCCCAAGCTTGCAGAAATTGGAGCTAAGGAGTTGTTGCTTCAGTGAACGTGCATTGGCCATTGCTGCATTACAGCTGAAGTCACTGAGATATCTATGGGTGCAGGGATACAAGGCATCTCCCACTGGCACTGACCTCATGGCAATGGTACGCCCCTTCTGGAACATTGAATTTATTGCTCCAAAACAAGATGAGCCTTGCCCAGAGGGTCAAGCACAGATTCTGGCATACTACTCTCTTGCTGGGATGAGGACAGATTGCCCTCAGTCAGTAATTCCCATCTATCCATCAGTTTGAGTGTACATACATGTTTGATGCCAAAATGCAAAACTCACTTAGTGTAGGTTCTATATTGTTTGAAATATCTGCAAAGCTACACAGTTCCTATTCTGCTTTGCACGGAGGACATTCCACTGGATAGAACCAATCACAGAACTGAAAGCAGAGCAGCTGTTAGCTCGAGGAACAGAGTATATCCTTTTGGGACTAAGAACTGTCCTGCATATCCGAGGGACATTACTTCTGCGTAAGCTTAGCCCAACTGGGCAACATGGACATGTAAACTTTACCATTTTGGCTTGGTTCGGACACACAATTTTGTAATAATGTGCCCTGTTCAATGTTTCTTATCATTTTTCGATTCATCAGCTCCCCCCCCCCCCCCACCGGTGTTGCTCTATGAACGATTATGTCGAATTAGCTGGTGTACCGTCGACTTGCTGTGATCCTGTGGACAGTGTTTTTGTCACCCACGTTTGTCTGGAATTTTCCTGTGATTTGTCTACTGCTTACGGTTTTGCAACCTCTCTTATTTGGTCTATATGCTGCGCAACTATTCCCATCTGGATATGGTGGGATCATGCATACGCATGATCACACATTTCAACAGAAGAAACCATCACTAACCTCGTTTGGCTAAATTGCTTACTCGCAAGCCTAATTATTGAAGAGGTTTCGTGCGTTTCTGATATTATCTATTTAGTTTGGTTTGGAAGGGGGTGCATAATGTACCAGCTTCCGTATCGGCCACCATTTTATACGTGTGCTGAAGGCTTGAAGCATGGAAAATGTCATTTGGCAAGACGCATTTTAGGGAGCACGCGAATTGCGGTGCTTTTGTATGACCTATTTGAAGTCGGTGAAGAACACCGGTAAAGGGGCCCTGGCCTTAGCGATGGAGGAAGCCAGAAGCATGCGTGGCAATGGCACCAGTGCACCACGGTAGTGCTGTGCGCTGTACGCCTGTACAAGCTGCTTCGGAGGCTTGGAGGACGCTGGACTGCTGGAGCTGGAGCTGGAGCGAGACCAGCTTTACATCCCGCTCACTTCTGACGTGCTTCGACGATTAAGTTCGCATGACGTGGGGGAGCAATGTTCTGAATTCTCAAATGCCGCGGGTCACCACTTCGTTCGGAGTGTCAATGGGCGCCCACTGGTGGATGCCTACGAACACGTACCACTGTGGTACGAGTAGGCTTCCTGGTTGCAAAAACAGCTTGCTCCCACCAACAATACCAGATCAAACAAATATGACCATTCCTTCACCCATGCCAAATAATAATACGTGAATACATAAATAGCGACTTAGCAGTATCTGATACAACATAGACATAACATTGTACACGGTTTATAAGCTCAAAGTTTTAAGACAAAATACGGTCGGTAACCACACGAGATAGAGATCTAAGCTCCGATTAGTACAGCGTTTTATTTTTTGTCGACCATCAAAGCTCCAACGCGGTCTCAGCTCTCCCTGGAAACGGACCTTGAGCACGAACTGCGGCTGTGAGCGTAGCTTTCTCTGGAATGCCTCTTGCCAGATGACCTGCCGCGTGAGGGTTTTCTATCACCATATCCTTTCCTCGGAGAACAACTCACTGATCTTTCCAACTCTGGGGAACAGCTGCGAGAATAGCTCTTCTGCGGCGATACGCTGCGAGAATAGCCCCGTCTTCTGCCCCTTGAAGAGCACCTGCTGTAGTATGGCGAAACAGAACGGTCATAGGAATCCGACCTCCGTCTTCTGTAACTGTACGGAGATCTTGAACGGTAGCGATATCCATGGTAAGGTGAGTATGAGCGATGCCTATCATATGGAGAGTATGATCGCCTTCTGCCATAAGGAGAGTAGGACCGTCTCCTTTCATAGGGGGAGTAAGATCTGTGCCTCTCGTAGGGAGTGCGTGATCGCCCTCTGCCGTAAGGAGAATAAGACCGCTCGCTTAGGTGAGTAGTGTGAACTGTAACGATCTCTCCTAACAGGCGAGTAGCTTGGGAATACCTCCGTGCTGGTATCACACATATAATCAAATGATCAACAATAGGTGATACCAAGGAAAAAAATCACAATGCATACTTTTGGCAGAGAAATGGTGGATGGTGCTAAGGCATCCAAAAGTTAGCAGCAATTAGTTCACAACAACTTACCACGTGATGATTTTGAGCCAAGATACCTTCCAGGTGTTGGGGTTCGACCACGTCCTCTCTTTGCCTGTGGAAAAGGGGAGCAAAATAAGTAATTGTGTTTGGCATCGAAAGCAGAACTGCAAAAATTATTGGGAATTTGAATAAAACAATTAATATGGAAAATATATAATGCAGGGTATACAACCCTTTGGTTGAGGTGGCATGGTTTGGTTGTTAGGTTGTATATCTTTTGAATTTGATGCAGAGCAGCTACGGACATCTACCCTGCTGCTGTCAACAAAATCTTCAAACGAACAGAAGAGCACTCAAATATTCAGCTCAGAAGGCAAAATGAACATATAAATTCCACTCCGTATAGAAGTAAAGAAAGATGGACAAACATCACAGAGAATAACATTGTGATAATACCTTCTCAACAGTTATGACACGACCTTCCAACACGGAACGGTCCAGATATTTGATGCAGAGATCTGCCTCCTTGACAGTAGCCATGGTGACAAATCCAAATCCTCGGGACTCCCTTGTCCATGGATCAAGCACTATGCTTGCATCAATCACCTGTCAGCGAGACAAAGTAGTAGTCAGAACAATTGTTAGCAACTTTTTCAGAAGAGTACACTATTTTCCTATGCGGATATTTTCTGTAAAGGTCACCTCTCCTCAGTAGAAAAGTGCTTCTCCAGATCTCGATCTGTTACACGAGCTGATAAACCGGTCACATACAGGTTGTTACCAGGGTTTTCAATGTCACTTGAATCCACACTCCTAACAATGTTAGATAAATACCAATTACTACTCATAATTACAAGAGCCAGAAATATCTAGACTCTAAAACATAAGCCGAAGGCAGAAACAAATTAATGAGTTAGGATAAAGGCCATACCTTGAACGACTCCTATATCTCGAGCGTCTGCTTTGCCTGTAAGGCGATGGAGAATATGAGCGATATTCACACCTTTCATTACAAACCAATCAATAATCGCAACACCAAGCTTAGAGCTTTAAAAACACGCGAAAAATGTTCCAAGATTTTAAATAATAATGCGTACCTGGATCCTCTTGAGTATGACATCTGCAAGACAGAAAGATAAATGTGTCAATTATCCATTAGGGGACTCATATATACAAAACACTCAAATGAGATGACGTTGTGAGAACACAGTTATAACAAATTAAAACGAATAGTACATATTTTAAGCGAGTTGTGACGGCAAAATATATCACCGCAAAGCCAATAAATCATACAAAGATCCTTTATGAGTGATGTGCAGTTCAGGGCCCTCTGCGGGTCTCAAGCCGTGTACGAAACTTCAACAATTGACGATAAACCAAGCAATATCCTAACTCTAGGTCGAACGATGTCACTTGAGATAATCAGATATATGTTACCTTTCTTCCTTTTTATTATTATTTCCAAACCTATTTTTATATCTCTCGAATGAGCACGCCCTCGCAAACAGGCAAAAATACGCAGAAATCAAACAATTTTTACTCGTAATTGTTATCCCAGTTATAAGATAGCAAAACGCATGGGTGGAACGTTTCGAACTCTCATTTGAAATTTCTGAAAACGCAAAAAAGATTATAAGAAATGGCCATGCAACCTTGTTAATGCCATGAGAAATGATTAACGGATCAGAGGGCATGCTATATAACTAAGAACTATCATCATACTCGAACAAAAAAACGAATGAATTCACAGCAGGATCAAATCACGCTGCCAACGAAACATGAGGAAATCGGTAATCGAAGGCAATACCTCTCGTCGCCGCAACGATCCCGCCCTCCGAAGCCTCTTGAGCCTGCCTCTTGTCTTGTGTCAGTCCTGTTGGGACGCGTGCGCGTGTGAATAAATAGTGGTGGCGTGGGGGAAGGTTCTGGAGGAGGCGGACGCGAAACTTTCTCAAATTCGGTTGAACCGGTTTAGCGCACGCACCACGCCACCTTCCGCTTCACACGTGACGCCGCTTCGCGCCATCAGTTTTTTCCTCTCTTTTTCTCCATTCCCTGGTTATATTTGTCTGCGTTTTCTCTTTCTACGGCCCGCTTTGGATGGGCTCCCTTCATGTCCAATACGCTTTTTGATAACTGACACGAGGCCCAGTCACCTTGAGAAAACTAAGGTCGGTCGTTTTTGTGAAAATGGTGGTCACAGAAAGTTGATGTTGCGTCTATTCGCGTGTTTACTAAAACTAGTCCAATACCTGTGTGCTTTGCTACGGATTAAAAAAAATTATATCTCATCAATTGTCGTTGTGTCAGCTTACAATGCAAGTGATCCGCCGATAACCCGTTTGGGCTTTTTACGTACCAGCTTGAGCAGTTGGGGTGTGGGAGGAGTGGAGAGTAGGCTATGGGTGGCCAATCGTACACATGGGATGAACTGAGAAAGAATGAGATCTAACGGCTCACATCTCACAAGAAAGATAGATTTAACGGCTCACATCGCATGAGAGAGGACGAACCGCCACCAATTCTTTCTTTTAAGTAGTAGAGATATTGCACTGCATGCGACTTTGTTTCAAGTTCTAGTGTAATTTTCTCCAATGTTCTAAACCTTTCCTAAGCTTTCATTTGGCGTTCCGATTTTAAGCGAGATACACAGTAATTTCTACCATTCATTTCCATTGCTTGTTCGGTTCTTTTCTATCGAGTTTGATTTTACAGTTTGGGTATTGACGTTGCACGACTAAATCTTAGGTACGGACATGTACCACTAATAATTACGTTCACGCGGCATCCATGCAAAAATCACAATTAATTTGGGTGTCACTTAGGTACTTAGGGGTTGTTTGGATTGAAACCTAAATGAATTAAACTAAACTTTGGTAATACCTATAAATTTTGGCTATGATTTGGTTCCAAATGTTGGTATTACCCAAACAAATTTGGTAACGACTGTGGTCCTCAGCGGCAATGTGCGGGCAAAATCCAGTGGGCGATTTGCTCACCCAAGTTTTGGTGTGGCCAAGGCCCAGTCATTCTCATGACTTGAGACCTTTTAGGGTTTTCCCTTTCTTTCCTCTCCTCATCCTGAACCGCAACCAGCTCCTCTCCTCTCCTCGTTCCGAAGACATCACAACTCCTCTCCTCTCAACTCGCGTGCTCCTCCTCTCCCCTTGTCTCCACAACTGCACCTCCCTACTTCTCCCCCTGGTTCAGGCACACCTCCCCTGCTCATCGTCGCCCCTTGCAAAGTTGAGATGTGGTAGAAATTTGGGTGGAATCGGTTGGGGATTTGAGCGAAATCGGTTGGGGTTTTGGGATTTCTCGGCGGATTTGGGCACATGAGGTACGTTGATTTCATCCATTCCATCTGACATGTATTTGTCGACTCATGTGTGTTACTGATTCATGTGCATGTGATGTTAATTAGGGGGTTGTTCCTTGATCTTCCTTAAGCTGCATCTCCCTACTTCTCCTCTGTAAGATCGAGGTGGCCGACTAGAGGGGGGTGAATAGGCGGTTTTAAAAACTTTATCGGGCTAAACCAATAAGTAAATGCGGAAGCTAATAGCGAATTGGTTTTACACAATTAAAACCTAAATCAACTAGGCTCAACTAAGTGCACCGACAATATGAACACAATACAATATGAGCAATCATACAAGATATATAAGCAATTAAAGCAAGAATGTAAATTGCTCAAAGTAAAGCACAAGTAAACACAAGATGACACGATTATGGTTTACCGTGGTGTTCGGAGACTTGCCGGTCTCCCCTAATCCACGTTGAGGTAAGCCCAACACGCGTTGGACCGGCTCCTTAAATGAGCACACACCTCCGAGGTAAGTCCAACACTTGGACCGGTTCCAAACCGAACCAACACCTCGCTCAACTATGGTTGCTCTTCCTCCACTCCGGAGATGGCGAGCACCAAACCACTCACAACCGTCGGGCCTTCTCACAAGCTTCTTGAGAAGGTCACCGAGCACGACGCCTCCACACCGTCTAGGTGTCGGCAAACACCAAGAGTAACAAATCTAAACTTTCACTTGAACTAATCAAGTGTCAACGCTCACGTGGATACACAATCCACTACCTAAGGCAACACATGCACTTAGGGTTTGCTCTCTAATCTCACCAAGTGCAACACATGCACAAAAGAGAATAGAGGCTTGCTCTTAGCTCAAAGAATGAGTGTATCACTTAACAATAGCACCAAAGAACCTCTCCCAACCGCCAAGGTGGCTATATATAGCCCACACACAAAAACTAGCCGTTGGGAGACAAACCCCTAAAAATCAGGGCAATCGGAAGTTCCGCTGCAAAGGCCTAACTACCGCATGAGAGAAAAAAGGCACCGCAACGGCTATGTCGACGAGAAACTAGCCGCTTGATTTTTAGTGCGGAACTACCGCCAACTAAATATCGGAAGTTCGATTCTTCTAAGTTCCGCTCAACACATAGCGGAACTACCGCACATTGAATTTTGGCTAAGTCCCCAAAATGGTGCTTCTCGAAAAAACCAACCGCGGATTTGAACAACCGATTAATCGGAAGTTCCGCTAGTTACACTCGGAACTTCCGCACTTGGAAAATCGGCTAAGTCCCTAAACCGCCGCTCTGGAAAAATCAAGCCGCGGAAAATCGGACGGTCAGGGTGCGGAACTTCCGCCGTTAAACCGGAACTTCCGATTTTCCGATGAAATCGAAATGGCTTTTTCAACAACTTCAATTGCAAAACACATTTGCTAATTGACAAGCCATGCCAACAAGAGTCACAAGCAAGATTCCCAACAAGTTGTAAAACACATTTGCCAACTTTTGGAATCATACCACAAGGAAAAGGTACATGGACTTTCACCATTTGCAAAACGCATTTGCAAACTTAAGTCACATGCTACAAGGGTTGAATGCATGAGCATCGGCTATTTGCAAAACACATTCGCAAATAATAGCTCCATGCATAGATGAGCTAGAGCAAATATAATGAGCTATCAACACATGACTAACTCAAACTACTAGTCAAGATCCTCTTAATAGTACGGCAAACCTATACTAGCAATCCGGTCTATCAACCAAACACCGAGACCCAGGTAAAATACTAGGAACACATCCTTAGCCCTAGCTAGTCATACCTTTGCCTTGCATCTTCTTGAAGATTGATGACGACATCAACACTTCAAGTCCGGTCCTTGATTTTGACAATCATCAACTCATGATGATTTCTTCACTTCGATCTTGTCTTGAACATCATCAACACATGATGATTTCTCCATCCCGAGTCTTCACATGCATCAACACATGATGCAATCCTTCACTTGACCTCCATCAACACATGATGGGTCTTCTCTTGTCTTGATGATCAACTCATGATCATCTCTTCTTGATAAGCATCAACTCATGATGCATCATTTACACCAAGCTCTTGACTTGATGACCAACTCACGATCATCCCAAGTCTTCAACATCCTGGAACATAACCTATATATCCAACTCATGGAAAATGTTAGTTCCACAATGTGATCATCATTAATTACCACATCATACCATTAACTCATAATGGTGGGACAAGATACCTCAATCTTTCCCTCTTTGGTAATTGATGATAACCACTTAAATTCTCATAAATTTAATGATGATAAATGAGAGAACAAGTGAGTATATATAAACTACACAAGTTATATATACTCTAACATGAGTATACAAGAACTACACAAGTTCTATATACTCATAACATGAGTATATACGAACTACACAAGTTTTGTATACTCAAGGTTTTGTTTCAACGTAAAGATCCCAAATATATGTGGAGAAATAAATATGGATCAATACTAATGAAACCACAAAGTATAGGATAAAACTCCCCCTAAATGTGTGCATACATAAGTGTGTAATAAGGTCATATGCACATATTCAGGTTTAACTTAAGGTTGAGTTCAATCCTATATTTTGGATCCGAGAAATGCAACATTATATAAATTGAGATGTCGATTGCATACCTCGTTGTGTTTCACCTTTATATCCAAATGAGACTACACAAAGATAATACTTGATAAAAGAGTTAGTCTCATATTTGGATTTGTCATTAATCACCAAAACAATCCATTAACTCATAATGGCGGGTCTAGATCTTTCAATCTCCCCCTTTTTGGTGATTGATGACAAATCCATTATCAATAACAACATTTGGATATTCATAGACATAAGAAAAGAATTTAAACTAATGAACTATGTCTATGCATCATATGAGGTGAAACATAAAGCATTAAACAAAATGCATATGAAAACATTCTCCCCCTTTCACAGCTAATGCATATATTTTTCCCTCTTTTGGCATGTCTAAACAAATCAAACATCCAAATGAAGAATATTGATAAACACATTCTCCCCCTTTTGGCATGAATCACCCAAAAAACACAAAATAAATCTTAGCCAAGGGAGCCTTTGCAAATCGATACCACTTGCAAAAAATTGAGGTTGGTCACAAAAAGTATGAATTGAACTTATATGACCAAGGAAGGGAATTTTGTTCTCAAGATATGAGAGGAGAAACAAAGATAGGTTACAAACCTATTGATCATAATATTCTCCCATGTTAAATCAAAACATTGAGAACCACTTGAAATGATAGTTGAAACATATTCAACTAACCTCCCTTTTTTTGACAAGAAATATAGAGAATCTCTCATTTTAACAATTTTCACAAACTATGTTGAGAGAGATTTTCATAAAAAAATTTGACAGAATTTCTCTTGTAAAAATGGACATCCACGACAGGAGACAAGAAGATATAATCAACTACAAATATATTTATTCAAAATCACATCTCATCCACATCTCATGCAAACATAAATCATGACATAAAAGACATGTTCTCACACAAAGTAGCAAAAGATAGCATAGCCAAAATGAGAGTCATACAACCAAGTAGTCATAAAAGATATTACAATTTTTGTGCATACAAGGTCTAATGACCTAAATAAAACAAACGGCTACTGCTCAGCAGGAGGGTCTTGAGGATGATCGACTGGAGGAGCAGCAGGATGATCAGCAGGAGGACCACCGAGAGAGGCGAAGGCGACGCCGTCCAAAACGAACAGGTGGAGGAAACTGCTCTGCGAATCTGGCTGAAAGCGCGTCAAGACTGGCAGTGTGGGCGTCGAGCCTGGAAGTGGTCGCCTCCTGGAAAGCATCCAGTCTGGAAAAAGTGGCTGCCTCAAATGCATCCAGTCTAGAAGTGGTCGCTGCCTGGAAGGTATCCTGGGATGCCCTCATTTCCAACAAGGTGGCATAAATCTGATCCATAGTGGCTTGACCTTGTGGAGGAACAAAGCAGCAGGCAGGAGGTGCAACTTCGTGTTCTTCTCACTGGAGCGCCTAAGATTGGCGAGGTGGAGGACCTTCTCTTGGTTTATAGGCTTTATGCTTGTCAAGGTGTAGCTCCATTATATCCATCTGCCAATGATCAAAGCCATAATATAAGGAGCAAAGTTTATTCTCTTGACTCGATCATTCTTTGTTCCTGCTATCTCCCTTATGATGACATCCACTACATCAAACTTTCTTCCATGCATGATGCATTCCAATATATTCCAAACATGTCCTCTAATCGCATCATAATTCCTGCTCTTTGGTAACATGGTATGATTAATGATCCTATTTACCAATCTGGGAAGAGGAAGAAGTCCTGTTATCTTACCAGGGATAAATCTCTGTGTAGTGTCATAGAATTCACCCAAATCGAAAGAGGAGAACTGCTCCATCATAGATTTGCTCATATTCGCTTGATGGATATTCATTGCATTTTCAAAAGCACGCTTTGTGCAAGAATATCTCACTTGTCCCTCGCTCATCCAAGTGAGCCGAGAAAAGTCGGGGAATGCACATCGTGGCATAGAAGCGCTCGGATGATCTCATCACTTAATTGCATTTTATCGCCACAAAGTTATGAATCCCACTTCATTGAAAGAGCTGTAGGTACCCTCATATTTGTCAAGCCCGTTGAGGTAGGACCAATTAACATACTTGTGATCAAAGAAGGGTTTGTTTGGTCCATAGAAAAGATCATAGACTTGTCTTTGAAACTTTGTATGAAATCGAGGGTCATCACTATTTCCGAGAAGTGAGTATTGATCTTTAATCCAAAAAGAGTGTAGTCGTCCGTGTGAGTGCCTTAAGATCAAGTTCAGTTCTTCCTGTTCTCCTAACTCCTCATCGACTCAGTTCGGACCCTTCACCGATGCACTTTCTTCATTTGAAATTTTGATTCTTCCTCATTTCTTGAAGAAGATGCACCGCATCTCCAATAGTGCTTCGGACGTAAACTTTCATCCTAGGCATCTTCAAAAACAATAATGAATGGAGTGTCAAAGGATGATCCAAAAGAAAATGAAAATCTCAGGTTCAGTCAGGATAATCGGAAGCTCATGCAGTTGACCGCCGGAACTATCGCTAGCGGAAGTTCCGCGCTATTAACTGCTGGAAGTTCGATTTTCTGGCCGACTCTAGGGCAATGAAATTTTTTAATTTTTCAGTATTTTGATGGATTGAGTCCATGGAATCGATGCATAAACATCATACAATACTGAATAAACTAGTTTGCCCAAGAATCTACCACAGATTTCAACAACATTTTCATTTTCCCAAAAACTCAACCTAGGGTTCATGAGGGGTATTGATCCAAAAAGGAAATTGGAGATACCTTGAGAGAAGGGGTGATTGAACCCTGGAGAAGAATTGGTCGGTTGAGATTTGAAGAAAAACCGAAGAAGTGCAAGATTTATCGGTGGAGAATGAAGAGGGGAGGGGCCTTCGGGAGAAAAGAAGAAGTGGCGGCTGAAGAGAGAGAAAGAAACGGAGGAACCGCAGGCAATAAAGTCTCTCAGCTACCGGAAAGCGGAAGTTCCGCATTTCAAAAGAGGAAGTTCCGGACATCGGAAGTTCCGCGCTTGGAGTGCCGGAAGCTCCGATTTTCCGACGCCGGAAGAGCTGAAACGGAAGCTCCGCAATTCAACAGCGGAAGTTCCGGAAAACGGAAGTTCCGCGCCTAGAAGGCCGGAAGTTCCGATTATCCTGACACTTCAGGAAAGATCTTGGAATTTGATTTTTATGCAAATGATCCCTAGTTTTGCACTTAAATAAATATCATTCAGGATCATTGTACATTAAAAAGACTAATGTCTATCCAAGAAAATAATTTTTATGAATTTAGTTTTGATTTTGCAAATGAAGCCTCATTTTCATGAAATTAATCAAAACAACTCAAAGAAAACATTTTGTTGATTTTAAAGTATCCAATTTTGTGTATGAGTCATAAATACCATTTTGAACCCTTTCATATGAAAAATTTTGGTTCATATGGAAAAACTCACTTAAGTGCTAGAAAGTGACCACTTAGGTCAAAGTAGGATTTTGGACGAATTTCAAAATCAAATAACCTTTTCTAGGTTGGTCTTTTGGAAATCTTTTGAATACCAAAAATGTTTAGAATAACCAACTCTAGGATTTTTCTTTTGTCAAGATTTTCAAATTCCTTTTAGAATAGATTTTACACAAAAATCTAGTTTTGGTCAAAAACAAGATACTATAATGTAGGATTTTGGCTAGAAACTCATTTTCACTTAAAATAGGTTTTTCTAAAGCCAAAACCTTTGGTAAATCTTTGAAAAGCATTTGTATACCTTTTGCAACTAGTTTTTCAAAGAAATACTAATAATTATGAAATTTTTGACTTTTGGCTAAAAGGCTTATTTTTGAAAAACAATACCAGCACTTAATTTATTTGGGCACACTTAGGGATGTGAAATACATGACTAAGATTTAGCACCCCCCCTTAATGTGCCACAACCATCTTGCTCAAGATATTAAATAATGAACATTATGAACATAGAGCAAGAGTACCCCTCTTAAAATGATTTTCATGAAATGCAACCTACACAAGGCATAAGGGGCTAGATACTTCAATGTAAATACTTGTTACCGAGATGGCATTGGTTCTTGATGTGAAACGATTATCCTCAACCTTGGCTCCAATTTGATATATGATGACATCCATCTTTATATGAATAAGCCAAGTCTCCAATGCCTCTCCAAGTACCTATTAAGCATTTAAGCGCATTTTGGTACCCAAAACTAGGTTGGGTCCACGAATGTTAGTCACAATAGATTTGGGCACCCAAATGGCCCTAGCATTAGTTTTATGTGTACTAACTATTCTAGCAAACACATTGCCATTAATATCCTTCCTAAGCAAATATTGATCATTATAAATAATGGGCTTAGGAGTGATACCTTTGGGACAATCCTTACTCATATGTCCCTTTTCCCGGCAATTGTAGCAAGTTCGAAGTTTGTATTCATCTTTTATCTTCTTTACTTGCTCCTTGCCGGTTCGCCTCTTCTTTGATGACAATTGCTTGTCATTCACCTTGTTAGGACACACCGAGGCGAAGTGGCCCTTTCCTTTGCATCCATGGCACTTGATATTCTTCGTGTGCCTTGCGTTGTGCCTTGTCTTGCTTGTCTCCTTTTTCTTAGGAGTGAAGCCAATTCCACTCTTATCTTGCAAGCGTCTTTGCTTGCTCAATATATCGTCAAGAGTGGCCTTCCCTTTTAGGCCTCTTTCCAAGTCATTCTTCAATTTGTTGACTTGGGCCTTGAGCTCATTGTTTTTCTCTACAATGTTAGTATTGCAAGATATGGAGGAAATAGGAGCATCTATTTTGGAGCAACAAGGCATATCAATTAAATCCTCACATGAGGTGGATACATTAGCCTTAGATGAAATGCATGAGATAGAAGCTATACATGGCAAATCATCTAATAAATTACATTCAATGCCTATATCCACCTTAGAGCTATTTTGATTATTCAGGAGGAGAGCTTCATGTTCATCTTTTAAAACATCATAATTATTTTGAAGAGAGACATACTCTTTCTTCAAAACTTTGAATTTAATTTCTCCTTTCCTAAATATTCATTTAGCTCTTCTAGCATATCCATCAACTCATCATATGAAGGCTCATCGTTATCATTTACCTCATTATTACCTTTAGCCATAAAACATTGAGTTGATGTGGAGGGAGTTGAGGAGTCCTCATTTTCGTTGTCGGAGCTTGAAGTTGAGCATTCTTCTTCCGACATCCATTCTTGTGTGCAATCTTCACTAGTTGAAGTGGACAATTCATATTGATCTTGAATATATGTCCACATCTCATGAGCGTTCTTGAGATTGCATACCTTGTCAAATATATCTACGCTCAAAGCACTAAATAAGGCGTTAGTAGCTTGAGCGTCGAGATGTAAGCATTTCTCTTCCTCAATGGTTGGAGCAAAATGATCCAATAGAGGAGAAAAGCCTACATCTACAATCCGCCATATTTTCGGACTCATGGCCCTAAAATAACAAGACATGCGGATTTTCCATTGAGCATAATTTGTGCTATCAAATAGAGGTGCTTCACCTAGGTGCACTAAATCTCTAGTTGCCATCCTTTACTCTCTAGACGGTTAAGTCTAATAAATGAGAGACCAAGCTCTGATACCACTTGTAAGATCGAGGTGGCCGACTAGAGGGGGGTGAATAGGCGGTTTTAAAAACTTTATCGGGCTAAACCAATAAGTAAATGCGGAAGCTAATAGCGAATTGGTTTTACACAATTAAAACCTAAATCAACTAGGCTCAACTAAGTGTACCGACAATATGAACACAATACAATATGAGCAATCATACAAGATATATAAGCAATTAAAGCAAGAATGTAAATTGCTCAAAGTAAAGCACAAGTAAACACAAGATGACACGATTATGTTTCTACCGTGGTGTTCGGAGACTTGCTTGGTCTCCCTAATCCACGTTGAGGTAAGCCCAACCGCGTTGGACCGGCTCCTCAAATGAGCACACACCTCAGAGGTAAGTCCAACACTTGGACCGGTTCCAAACCGAACCAACACCTCGCTCAACTATGGTTGCTCTTCCTCCACTCCGGAGATGGCGAGCACCAAACCACTCACAACCGCGGGCCTTCTCACAAGCTTCTTGAGAAGGTCACCGAGCACGACGCCTCCACGCCGTCTAGGTGTCGGCAAACACCAAGAGTAACAAATCTAAACTTTCACTTGAACTAATCAAGTGTCAGCGCTCACGTGGATACACAATCCACTACCTAAGGCAACACATGCACTTAGGGTTTGCTCTCTAATCTCACCAAGTGCAACACATGCACAAAAGAGAATAGAGGCTTGCTCTTAGCTCAAAGAATGAGTGTATCACTTAACAATAGCACCGACAACCTCTCCCAACCGGCCAAGGTGGCTATATATAGCCCACACACAAAAACTAGCCGTTGGGAGACAAACCCTCAAAAATCAGGGGCAATCGGAAGTTCCGCGTGCAAAGGCCGAACTACCGCATGAGAGAGAAAAGGCACCGCAGCGGCTATGTCGACGAGAAACTAGCCGTTTGATTTTTAGTCTTGAACTACCGCCAACTAAATATCGGAAGTTCGATTCTTGGAAGTTCCGCTCAACACATAGCGGAACTACCGCACATTGAATTTTGGCTAAGTCCCCAAAATGGTGCTTCTCTGGAAAAAACCAACCGCGGATTTGAACAGCAGATTAATCGGAAGTTCCGCTAGTTACACTCCGAACTTCCGCACTTGGAAAATCGGCTAAGTCCTAAACCGCCGCTCTCTGGAAAAATCAAGCCGCGGAAAATCGGACGGTCAGAGTGCGGAACTTCCGCCGTTAAACCGCGGAACTTCCGATTTTCCCGATGTAAATCGAAATGGCTTTTCAACAACTTCAATTGCAAAACACATTTGCTAATTGACAAGCCATGCCAACAAGAGTCACAAGCAAGATTCCCAACAAGTTGCAAAACACATTTGCCAACTTTTGGAATCATACCA
Organism: Hsuehochloa calcarea; assembly: GCA_036346395.1. NCBI lineage: Eukaryota > Viridiplantae > Streptophyta > Magnoliopsida > Poales > Poaceae > Hsuehochloa > Hsuehochloa calcarea. Next base: position 40,858,314 of record CM070597.1, read on the forward strand.
TAAGGAAAAAGGTACATGGACTTTCACCATTTGCAAAACGCATTTGCAAACTTAAGTCACATGCTACAAGGGTTGAATGCATGAGCATCGGCTATTTGCAAAACACATTCGCAAATAATAGCTCCATGCATAGATGAGCTAGAGCAAATATAATGAGCTATCAACACATGACTAACTCAAACTACTAGTCAAGATCCCTCTTAATAGTACGGCAAACCTATACTAGCAATCCGGTCTATCAACCAAACACCGAGACCGGTAAAATACTAGGAACACATCCTTAGCCCTAGCTAGTCATACCTTTGCCTTGCATCTTCTTGAAGATTGATGACGCACATCAACACTTCAAGTCTGGGTCCTTGATTTTGACAATCATCAACTCATGATGATTTCTTCACTTCGGGATCTTGTCTTGAACATCATCAACACATGATGATTTCTCCATCCCGAGTCTTCACATGCATCAACACATGATGCAATCCTTCACTTGACCTCCATCAACACATGATGGGTCTTCTCTTGTCTTGATGATCAACTCATGATCATCTCTTCTTGATAAGCATCAACTCATGATGCATCATTTACACCAAGCTCTTGACTTGATGACCAACTAATGATCATCCCAAGTCTTCAACATCCTGGAACATAACCTATATATCCAACTCATGGAAAATGTTAGTTCCACAATGTGATCATCATTAATTACTACATCATACCATTAACTCATAATGGTGGGACAAGATACCTCAATCTTTCCCTCTTTGGTAATTGATGATAACCACTTAAATTCTCATAAATTTAATGATGATAAATGAGAGAACAAGTGAGTATATATAAACTACACAAGTTATATATACTCTAACATGAGTATACAAGAACTACACAAGTTCTATATACTCATAACATGAGTATATACGGACTACACAAGTTTTGTATACTCAAGGTTTTGTTTCAACGTAAAGATCCCAAATATATGTCGAGAAATAAATATGGATCAATACTAATGAAACCACAAAGTATAGGATAAAACTCCCTCTAAATGTGTGCATACATAAGTGTGTAATAAGGTCATATGCACATATTCAGGTTTAACTTAAGGTTGAGTTCAATCCTATATTTTGGATCCGAGAAATGCAACATTATATAATTTGAGATGTCGATTGCATACCTCGTTGTGTTTCACCTTTATATCCAAATGAGACTACACAAAGATAATACTTGATAAAAGAGTTAGTCTCATATTTGGATTTGTCATTAATCACCAAAACAATCCATTAACTCATAATGGCGGGTCTAGATCTTTCATCCTCTCCCCCGGTAGCGGCACGCCTCCCTAGCTCGTCGTCGCCCCTCCGAAGTTGAGGTAGGGAAGAAATTGTGAGAACCAAAAAATTCAAACTAAACTAAACAACGCTAATAGATAATTAGCAGTAAATAAAATCCATCTAATAAAAAACAAAGCATAAACTTGGTTGATTACAACATGGGTAAGCAAGAGGAGGTTGTCAAGACCGAGGAGGCGGGCTCTCGTGACAAGTACATAACATGGACTGATGAGTGAGTGGCTCTCGAGGGTAAGCTAAAATGGTGGATAGGTTTAGAGGCCACAAAGTTCATGCTTGAGTGGTATATTTATATACATAAGGACAAGCCCACCATCTTCAAGTGGAAGATACAGCACCACCTTCAGTGTGTAGATGCTTTGAATGGCAGATTTGGAATTGGAGCCAATAGAAACCAAGTCGATCGACACTTTAGGTCATGCATGGAGAAATAGAATTGGATACGTCTAGCTTTGGGCAAAAGTGGCTTTGGTTTTGATGCACCTACATGCAAATTCAACATTGATCCATCGAGAAAGACCCAAAAAAGCTTGGTGTAAGTACTTTTATTACAAGTATGCATTCGTTGATGAGTAGTATTACACCAGAATGTATTGACTTCTTTACTTTGTTTGTTTTGTATGACAGACAACGAAATACAACTACTTTGCTAGGCCTATCAAGTTCTTCCATCTCTTGGAAGAATTATTCGTGGACTCTACCCAAGCTAATGGTTCACTTGCTCTTGACCAGTCCGCCGTGAATGTTGCAAGCGGCAATGGTGGCAGCAAGAGCGTGAAGGAGTTGGAGACCTATTCATAGATAGTGGAAGATGGTGGCAATGATTTTCACACCACTGGTCGCAATAGTTCAATAACTGAATGGACCAATTCGGGTAAGAAGCGCAAGCGTATCAAATCACCAGCCAAGAAGTAGTCGAAGGATAAAGGAAGCCACGGTAAAACATCGAATGATGAGATGACAGCTAGTATTATGAGGCTTGCAAAATCTCTTGTATATGCTAACCCTGCTACCTCTGTTCAACAAAGTGCACAATCAGACCCTAATGATAATCTTTGGAAGCATATAGAAAATCTCGCCATCACAACAAAGGACAAGATTGACATTACAACCTTTCTTGCAAAGCCAGAACAGGAACACTTCCGCGGTTACCTTAGCATTGCAAGTGATGTTACTTTCTAAGCTTTGGTCATAAACTAGTTCGAACGCAAATATGGCGGTGGGGATGATTTTGGCTATGTTTAAAAATGCACATGTTAGCTACTGGTAATGTGAAAGTAATGCTTTACATCGTATTTTGCATGTTTATGTAAAACTTGATGCTCCTAGTGGTAGCCAGGTTGACATGGATATTTTGTGATGTATGTAAAAATGGATGCTTCAGTAGCTACTCCATGTTAATTCTATTTTGCTTGCTTCTAGATGTAATCTCGACATCTAATGTTGTGTTCCAAACCATTGTAATTTCAGAAGTTGAATGTAATCCAACTATATTTCTACCTATGGGTTACTTTAATTGAAATGGCCAATGTTTCATTAGAGCTTCTAATTCTGGACAGTGGGTAAGATCGTAGTGTTAAATATTGTCTATTGATGTGCGGTATTTCCTGCTTGACAATAGACATTATTAATGTTACTGTGCAGTATTTGGTAGAACCTTTCATTATTTATGGTCCCTATGCACAGTTTGCATCAACAGTACGTTCACAGCTGTGCAAATTGCAAAATATAATCTCACCTCAAATTTGGTAAGGTGACATAATTCTAGATTGGTAGCAAACCAAGTAGCATCAAGTTATTTACTAAAATTTTGGCAAACTATTTGGTACCAAACCAAACCCCATCCTAAGCTACCAAACCAAATATTGGCTCTCCTCTTGGTCACAATCCAAACACCGTAATTTTACCATGATTTTGGTATTGCCTAAATTTTGGTCATAACCAATATTTGGTAGGGTTTATTGAGGCTCAAAACCAAACAACCCCTTAGTTACTTGAGTGTTTTTATACATCTTGTGCCTTGCGGTGCCGCACTGAAGCTGCGCTAGCCACCAGCCGCACCTCCGCAAGCGTTGTCTGACCATTGCACTCCGCAAGCAAGGCCCCAATCACCTCGTGTGGTGCCGCACCGCCGCACCCGCATGCCTCAACCTTGCTCTGCGCCTCCAATGGCCATCTCCGTGTCGCTACAGTGAAAACGAAACAGATATAGGTGGATATTGCTCTTTTCGTATTCCAATCCATATTTTTACTCTGGATTCAGAGTCAGATATGGATATGAACTTTTCGGGATATGATCACGGGACAGATGCAGATCAGATTCAAATCAGTCATGGATAACTTGACGAATAGTATACATAAAAACAAAATATATAACTTTACCAACGAAAGAGTCAAATTAAACTACATATTAGAGAATGATTTGTCCTTCTTAACAACATAAACATAATCAAACATAAATTCATATTATATATTTGTCAATGACTAGATAACCATATAGGATATTAAATGATATTGATGTTTTATTGGATATCCATTTTGTTGATTTATTTGATATCTTTCTGATATCATATAAAATACTAGTACGAATCAGATATTATTTTTTTATATCTTAACCCATATTCCATGAGATCTTTTAGATACAAATACGAATAATATCAGGTACAAATCGGGACTAAAAAAATGTGGTACCCCATTTTCACCCCTACGCACCACGCCTCCGTTGGTGGTCAAATCGCCACCGGCAGCCCCTCTGCTTAGTTGTAGTAACTCACAGTGGCTAGGGTTAGGGCAGAGGCGATGGCGCGAAGGGAGGCCGCACAATGATAGAATAAGCTATAGGAATGCTACAGGCTGCATCAGCTATACGACCTGCTCATCCCATTTACACGCCGACGAACTTTGGACATATATAGCCTCTTAAGACAGCTGAAATTCCAAAAATAGCACTTGTATCATCTAAATTCCCAAAATGGCCTGTGACACTGTCCCCACACCTGCTGTCGTGCCCGCATGTATACTAACATGGTTCGGATGCTTGTGTCACAATGTGCGTAGTAGTAGCGAGGATGACTAAAGTAATTAGCCGAACCATCATGCCATGTAATCATGTATAGTGTGCTTCTGTCCGCGAACTTTGATGTAATTCCCGTTCCGTGCTTCCCCTGAGCTATCAAAGCAAGCCTATATTGCAAGTATGTCTCTTCTAGTGGAATCTCGAAATAACCATTCGCACCGACATCGATTCCTCCATATTTTAAGGCATCTTCATAATCACAACGAGCGTTCTCAGCACCTTCAATTGCATTATGTACAAACTTCACAAAGTATTTTGCTTTAACTCCACTATACAGAAGTAATATGATAAAGATATTATTTCTTTTCAGTTTTTCCGTTTGTATTTTAAACCATTTGTATTTTATTGGAAATTTTAGAAAATTAAAATAATTTAAATGAATAAAAAAATGTTCACTTATTTTTTGCAATTTTTTTACTTTTTTCGCCTTGCATGTGTATGTAGTGGCACGCGTAGTGGGGTCAGCCCCCCTGCGCTGGCTCTATGCTTCCCATACGACGGAGTGCGAGGGCAGAAGCCATTTGGGAATTTATATGATACAGGAGATATTTTTGGAATTTCAGTTGTCTTAAGGTGCTATATATGTCCAAATTTCGACACCGACGACCCACGCATTGGCCCACATGCTCCTCTGACCCCTGCATTCTTCTCGGGCACCCCAACTCCCAACCATGCCTCTACAGCCGACTACCCCTAGGTTTCTTCTCTTGCCCCGATGGTCTGGAGGTTAGGCTGGTATACGGCTGGCGGTTGCCCGAGCTCACCAGAGTGCTGGCTCCGCCCCTGAATTTGGCATATCAGTGGAACACTCCTCATACAACTAGTAATTGTTTGAGAATCTTTGGACACGTCTCTAAAAAGTTCACATCGATTCATATGAAGAGTGGGTCAGTTGTTAGATGTAGCATAAAAGAGAGAGAAAATGCATCACTACTACTTAAACCTTTTGATTTTTGTTAACTCTCATCCATATTTTTGAAATAGCAGCACATAACCATCCGGTCTTTTTATTTATTGCAGGAAGAAGTCCATATAACACCCTAAACTTTCTTTAAAAGTCCATCCAGCGACCTGAACTATGAAACCAAACATTTGACATTCCAACTTTATAATCTAGTTCAAATAACACATTGACCGGTTTCGCATAGTGTTATTGTCCGCATGGCGCGATGAGTGGGAGGATTTTCCACGTCGGTGACATGTTGGCCAGGTTTACGTGACTAGCAAGTGGGACCTACAGGGGCTTCTTCCCCCAAATTGAAACAGAGAGGGAAGAAGCTACAGGGGCGGTGCCACGGAAGCGCAGCGGTAGTAGCTCGATAGGGGAGAAACCCCTGTGTGCCCCACCCGTCATTGACCCAACTTGGCCAGTATGTCATCCTATGTGACAAAACCACCTACTCATTGTGTAACACAAACAATATCACACTGCGAAATAAGATCAGGGTATTATTTGAACTGGATTGCAAAGTTCGGGGGTCAAATGTCTGGTTTCATAGTTCGAGGTGTCGGATGGACTTTCGAGCAAAATTCGAGATGTTATATGGACTTCTTCCTTTATTGTACATTATCTAGAATTTTACCTTTTCTTTTCTTTTCGATAAGTGGTAAAGAGCTATAGCTATTACTAAAGAATGTATGGGTGCCCAAGTTGATTATAAGACTTACCCGGTGGACGAGGCCACAACAACACCTACACCTCTTTACCATACTTATTGCGCCAAAAAAATGAAAGTATTGGTGCCAAGTCGCTAGCTTGCAAGCCCATATAGAACACGGTAAATTTGCAAGATTCATACGGGTTCATATTGTTTTGTGTGAATTTCTTGCATACCAAACTCGCTCTGGAAGTATAAATAGAAAATTTCATAAAATATGGAAAGTATAGATACCATCAATACAATATGCAATGATAAAGTGTATTTTGAATTTTGTAGTCTTTTCGGTTCTCAATCTTCAGGGGGAAACCACTTTGCAACCTTAACTCTTGCATGTTAGACTCTGGAGTAACACCCCTAAATCCTATGTGTTTTCTACATTAGTCACTGGAACAATAGCTAGTGTACACAGTAAACAAATATGGTAACATCCACATCTCGCATAATTTTATTAATAATTATCAGAATTTTACAAGAACGGCTTGCAAGCCAACAATAAACAAACACAGCGGAAGACGAAGTAGTAGAGCCTAGCTAATCTGTCATTGTCAATCGACTGGGGTAGCGGCATAGTCGATGAGATCCATACCGGTAGTGAAGTCCTTCTCCTCTAAACAATATTTTATTAAGCAAGTGTTAGTATAAATAATTATACTCCGCAAGTTACACCTATAATACAGTTAATGCATGCATGAATATTATCAATTGAAGGCTTATAGGGTTATCTGTGCAAAAGCAATATTTGATATTTTAAACACAATAGCTAAGTTCAAATGCTTAAGTTTTACAATATCTAAAATTGAGTTTTAACTAAATTAATAAATCTAGTGTTGGCACCAACCTACCACTAATTTAAACACGGGCACCAACTTGGGGCTTTACACCGGTCCTTAGTTGACTAGACGACTTCCAAAAAGAAACCCTTTGGCCTCAAATATTCACTGAATCGATCTCGTGCATAAACTTGCACCTACCAACTATACATTTTTGACCAAGTCCAAACCATATTTTATTTTTCTTTTCAAATCATTTGTAAATTTCTATGGCAGAATAATGACATAGACACATTTTAAATCAATAGTTGAATCTTTGGCTAAAATTCTTCAAATTGAATTATATATATAAGCATGATTAGGCATATATTTTCCCAAAGTGTTCTAGTTCATACCACTCCATAAACTAGATTTTCAACTAAGGTGTCAAGGTATATTTAATTCAATGTCAAAGTTGGCTAGACAACGGTAATGGGAATAACTATAATTTTGAAACATGAATTTAAATTAAATTGAATACAAATATGCATGTTGTAATAATTTAAAATAGAATTTAAAATTTTTGATATACGGGAATCAAATATGATCAAAGGATGTAACTTTCCTTACTAAATTAATTGTTGTTCTCAAACGGTGTAGAAATTTGGCTCTTCGAAATCGTCGAGATCTATACGCGAAACAAGCCAAATTTTAAAAATCAAATAAACTAAAAATTAAATAATTTTAGGATATTTAACTAGATTAGGATTTTGCATGAATTTAAAAATTTGAATCATTAAAACCGGAGCTCGAACGAAGGAGAACAAGCTATCCGAACATTGAATTTCACATGAAATGATAAAAATGGAAATTTCTAAATTTATGGAATTATTTTTCGAAGGACAAAATACATTTATTACGTCAGCATGACATCATTGAGGATTTTGAATTTTGGCCGAATTGTTTTCCTAAATGAAAATAAAATCAGTTGCTGACATGTGGGCCCTCGGTCCATACACTGGATCCACAGGAATGCCCTGGTCCACGGTGGACCTGGGGCACGGAATAGCATGATTGGCACACAAGCTGCCACGCATGTAGCCACATGGCACTCATGGGGATGATGGAGCCTACGTGGCGGCCACGTCACCTTGATGGCGGCGGCGCACATGAGCCGAGGGTTGCCGGCGTTCCACGCCGCGATGACACACGGTGAGGGACGGAACAGAGAGAGGAGGAGACGAGGGTTGAGATGCTCACGATGTCGCTGTCTAGGCGCGAAGCGGTGGCCGGCGACGAGGAAGGAGATGGTGACGTGGTCGAATTCGTGGCGGCGACGACGCTCCGCCGTTGCTTCCATGAAGGCGAGGCACACACCGGGTAGAATGTGCGACGACGAAGGTGATGGAAAAGACCACATCAGCAGAGCTCCATTGTCAGCGGCGACGGCGCTTGGTGGTCGATGGGAAGAATCCAAAAATTCGGCAAGGAGAGGAGAGGAGAAGAGCTAAGATTTGGGGAGAGGATGATTGAAGATTTGTGCATCTGGTGCTCCCTTTTATAGGGCAAGGGGAGGAGCAGAGGAGGAGATCGTCCACGACGATTTCCCACTGGCATGGTCGACGGTGTAAATGTGATTAAGGCGGGTAATGGCGAGGGAAACGACTGGAGCGAAGGTGGTGCTGAGTGGGGGACTTCATTTTCCTTGAATGCACATTAAAACGAGGCGAAACGACCGAATTTAAGAGCTTGGTGGCACTTGGCAATGGCGGTAAGGGCTGGAGGTTGGGGACGACCTTGACAGGCGAGCCCCACCCGGAGGAGAGAGGGATAGGGTGGGAGGCGGGTGGGCTGACGCGGTAGTCTAGGCGACGCGGGATAGGCCAAACAGAGAGATGTGGGTCGCACGGGAAAAAGAGAGAACAGGCCGAGGAAAGGAAATTCGGCTTGAGAGAAAATCCAAAATTTTAAAGCTTTTCTGATTTTTAGAAAATGGAAGAATTAAAATAAGCTTTTAGGAAATAGTTAATATAGTTAAAAAAAATTCTAGAAAAATTCACAGAAATTCCCTTGGTTATTTTGAACTTCATAAAATTATTTCCAGCTTAAAGTTGGCTTTTATTTTTGCACATTAATTAGTTTTAATTTTTGGGAGATAGAGAAAACTTTAAAATTCTAGAAAATTAATAAATTAATTAAAATATTCTTTTTTAAACTTTAAATCCACAAAATCCCCAGAAAACTCAATATTTTTTTGTCTTTAAAATCCAGGAAATTCAGGAAGACAAATAAAACACTTTTAAAACTAATAAAATATAATAAAGTAATAAATTTATTAATTTTATTTTTGATAATAAAACTTTGAGATGTTACGTTGTCCGAATTTGAAAATCAACCACCAGCTCTAAGATCATCTAAGGCCCTGTTTGGTACAGCTTCTACTCCCAGTTTTTCAATCGATTCTCGTGGAGTCTTACCAAACACTTTGATTCTCAAAACCACTAAATTCTGCTTCTCACGAGGAGTTGTCTCGAAAATGAACTAGCAACGAGAAGTAGCCTCCCAGCAGTTCTCGTGATAAACCAACCTTCAGAAACGAAAATACCCTTTGAAGTTGAAGGTTTTTACCCCGCAAATACCACTGAGTTACACAAATACAATTGAAGTATTACACCCTGGGGTGACATGGTCTATTTGCCTCTAATCCTCCCTTATATGATTTTTGGAGTCAACCTATCAGCCAAACGGTTTCAACAGATAGCTCAAGATTCTTAGAGAATCAGGAGCAGAATCTAGAAAATGAGAATTTAAAGCTGTACCAAACAGGGTCTAAAACGCAACCCCTAAGTAATAAAACGAGGACAGAAGAGCCCCTTGACCATTTCAAAACGGTTTTGAGTGGCGTGGCACCATGTGTCCAAAATTTGCTAAGATGCATGCCGCATGAGCCAACACATCTTCTTCCTCCCTTTCTCCCGTCCGCTCTCTTTCTTCTCCGACGAGATTTAGACTGATGGTGGTGTTGTCGGACTGGAGGAAGCCGCTAGGGGGTTGGATGCAGTGCGCCTCCTCCCACCACAACTCGAGCTCGAGCATGCACGATTGCCACCTGTCGATCCTCCTCGCCAGCCACATTCTCCTCCTCCTCTTCCCTCCCTCCCTATGCTTGACCACCGGATGAGGCACGACAACTGGACCGTGGCTCTCAAAGATGGTCGTAGAAGGACTTTACGACCATGATGTGATCGTAGAAGAACTTACGATCATGTGCTAGTCGTAGAAGCATTAGAGTTGGGAGAAAATAAAGGAAACCCGATGACCAGAGATCCCCACGGTCGGCGCCAGCTGTCGGTGTTTTAAGACCGAACTTACGTAATGATTATTTGATTCGGGGGATCTCTAAGACTCAAATCACGCAGAGAGAACGATACATGGATTTTTATACAGGTTCGGGCCTTCTCCGGAGAGAATAACAACCCTACTCCTATGTGGCTATATTGAGTATGTTAGTTACAGATCAAGAGAAAGACTGAAATGCAATGTCTTGTGCTCCTGATCCTCGTCTCTTTTCTTTTTTCTTGTCGTCTGGTGATTCCTCCTTGTATAGCGTTCTTGGGCAAATATCTCTCCAACCCAAAGGGCGCATCAATGCTTCAGATGATGACATAGTTACTAGAGATTACCGTTGGAGAAGTAACGTTCTCACGTTGCCAGGCAGTTATCACCAGGATAGAGAGATTAATCGTGCTATTATACTGGAGAATAATGACGTATACTGACTGTTTAGCTGCCTTAATCAATTGGGTCTACTTGTCTGTAAGCTCGATTGATATAGGGTGGTCGTAACTGACCTGGTCGTAGAAGGACTTACGACCATGATGTGATCGTAGAAGAACTTACAATCATGTGCTAGTCGTAGTAGGACTTGCGACTATGGGGTGGTCGTAGCTGACCTGGTCGTAGAAGGACTTACGACCATGAGGTGATCGAAGAAGAACTAACAATCATGAGGTAGTCGTAGAAGATCTTACGGCTCCAGCTTCTCCCTTATGAACATTAAGAGGTATACTCAAGAACCATATAATGGCGTCATTATCCGTAATAAGGATTACAGATAAATAATTAAATAAGGATTTCTAGATCATCGTCAATATCCAAGCGAGGCTTCATATAGTGCTATAATATCTGAGTGGTTGGTAAAAGTAGCCACCAAGGTATGCTTGGATGACTGTTGAGAGATTGTTACACCACCACAAAATAATACAAATTCAGTTTGGTATTTTGCACTATAGGGATTTGACAGATAACCAGCACATCTTCGGGATTTAGTAACGATCATCAGAATGTATGCAAGGTCTTCATGATCTTTACATTGTCAACCAACTATATCTAAATTGTTAAGTGGTAAAACCTTCATGGTGAATTTATGTAGTAATCATCGTATCAACACCTTCTGAGCTTGACTAAAATAAAGATTTTCAAAATCTCAAGTATGATGACCAGTGTTTTTGCATATTCTCCCCCTAAATACAACTTCAGTTGAAGTCTTGTTGATTTATTGCCATTCATACATTTTTAAAAAAATATATGCAAGGATATTGTGATCAAATCAACTGGATTATCACAATGCAGAGTCTTACATACAACTATCCTATTACTCATATGGAAGTTTTAGGATAAAAACTTCGGGAGTAACATGGTAAACTTATTAAATATCACTATTTGATTGTGCAACACAAGCAGATTATCCTTGCAGAGGATATTGAGGTAATATTAGTTGCAAAATCGCATGCCTTTCGAATTTGATTTATTGAAACCTTTCAGGATCTTAATATTTTACAACTATATCCGGGTGGTTAATGTTACAACCAATAGTTTGCTATGCAGATCTATAACGTATGATTGTACCACTCTAGAGAAAAATATAACCAGTCTTAGTTTTGGCGTTTACAGGATTAATTGCCAATATGACCAATGTATGTCGCACCTCCATGGTACTAGATAAAACCATCATTCCACTAACTTCTGGTGGAAGATGCACTTTATAAGCACTTGTGTGGCGCACTTCTGGTCTTTAGGTTCCACATTACATTCTTTCTGGTCTTGATGTGTCTTTGTGCACTTCTATGGATCATATGATCATTGGTGTGATTAAGAGGTCAACTGTTAAGATAATTTTTCTTCAGAGAGATGTTTTTTTCTATAGGTAAAAGACTATTGGGTATGTGTTTTATGTATATTGCAATTTTTGTCCTTTCTTACTAGTAATTGTGAGTCATTCAAGGGTCTCGTCAAGGATTTTTAAAACCCATTTAATACATATTTTATTTATTCGTTCATGTCATTTGCCATAATTATTGTGCAACAGAACATTATTTCATCCATAATATGAGAGTGACGGTCTCAACGAGGACCTCTGAACCATAGCTTTCATCACCTCATTATATTCATAATAACCCATCAAGTCTGAACTATCTGGTTCTAAGACTTTTATTAATCAATTATGGTTCAACCACATATGCTATAATTATGCGGCTCGATATGAACGCTTCAAGCGCTCGACAATGGACTTTGGTTTCAGATCCGTGTTCTCATAAGAGAAATTTTAGTAATTGTAGAGTCAAATCGGTCGTCGAAAACTTTTCTCCCATATCGTCGTAATTGAGGGTATATTAGTGTTAACCGGATCTTTGTCATTTTCCAAGCAAAAGATTCTTACTTGTTTCGCATTCCCAGCGTTGTAATATGTGTGCATCAAGTTACTGGGGTTTTCATCTTCATGAAGCATTTCACCTTCAAGGTGGGTTCCTTCAATAGTGTTTAAGGAGTGACCGATAATTGTTTTGACTAGTGTCGTTATATCTTAGACCGCAGGCGTTCTCACATATTTTAGATCAAGGACTGATAATAGATTTTAGATCAAGGACCAATAAGTTAATTTTGCATGGATGTATATACTATTCAACCCAGAGTATTCCATTCTTAGCGACGTATTTATTGCAAGTAAACACTATGGTAACTCCTCCATAATTGGAAAATATACGGTAGACTCCTCGCTTCTACCATGCAGGAGTGTAAACTGAACCTTACGTTTTGCTTGGCTAGTGTGTGTATCTTAGTACTAAAGATCTTTTCCTTCTGAAAAATACCACAACATTCGAACTTTTAGGCATTTCTCTCCCTAATGCCGAGATTCGATCTTTATTAAGTACCATACTACAAAATTCCCCTACTATGGGCACATGATTGATTAAATTTCAGATCCAACATGATCTCCAACAACTGGTGGTGTCCCAAAAGGTGTATGCTATAGTGATGATATCATATGGGAAATGTTTGATATTTCTTCAACACGCACTAATTCCAAAAGGGGGTTTGAGAATTATATATAGTGAGTTGAACTTTTATCATTGCGGTGACACAAAAACTGCATGGTCCTAACATTCTGCAGGTTATGCCAACTTCTAGTTGGGTATTAATCTACGACGAAGATCCCATACTGGGTAGACTTATTATATAGTCTAGCTTCTTTATTGTTTGCCTAAGCTTTAGTATTTCAATTCTTGCTCAATGCCATGTCTAGTTCCTTGACTTGCTAGAATTATCATGTTTTCACATATACAGATAAGTCTTTGTTGTATGAGCTAGAACTCTAAAACAACTCGAACTAAAAATTACAATTTGTGGATGTTTTAGCTAGTTGCGCAATTAGTGCTCCTTTTGTGACATTGACCCTGTCAGAATTGCTTTGTTAGCTCTTGAATCTAAAATTGACCATTACTTGAGCTTTTTGTGTTCTTGAGATTCTAAAATTGCTCCTGTGAAAAATGAAAAATCAAGATTGTCTTATCCTTAAAATGTGTCAAACTACTCTTACGAGACTGCTTGTCAAAGACATGAACTTGGAGATAGTTTGATGATCCAGACGACCTCATGGGGACTGCTTGTCAAAAATGACATGAACATCAATATTTGTCGCCCTGGTAGAAGCTTAGAAAGAGTTTGTGGATGGCTCCTAGTCCAGGATCTTCTTTACTAAGATATACCTTTAATCAACTTCTGGTCAAGCTTAGGATGAGTTTGTAGATGGCTCCTAGTCCAGGATCTTGTCACTAAGTTAGATCATTAGTCAACTTCAATATTCAGAGCATATGAGAAAACTGTTGACAAATGGGCTTTTGAGAAATCTGAGCAAAGTGATTCAATACAGGACCTGATTGACTCTTAATGTGGTCTTTGTTAGATTTTTGATGTCACTTTGACATTTTGACATGGCCAGTTTCACTTTAGGATCCCTGTTGATGAACTTGTTGAATTTGAAGCTTTGCTTAAATTGATCATATTTATTGCTTTATATTTGAGTCTTCGCGCTTAGCTTTGATATATATATGTCTTATCATGATCTTGCTAGCAATGTTATGCTTGATATGTTGTTTGTGCAATATTAGAAATGCTAGCATGTTCTTTTGGGTAATCTCCAAAGCTTCTTATAATCAAAAATTAAAAAATACAAAAATAAAGCCACTCCATTGCACTTCATGCATATTTTTTTATCTTCTTTCTTCATTATGCATTTGTTATCTCCGGATGAAAGGAAGGTGTGATTCCTTGATGACTCCATTGTCAAATGGGGAGAAGATGTGTTAAAAAATGTTAATACTGAACAAAGGGGGAGAAATTAAAATTTTGACATTTTCTGAAATCTGTGGATCTTAGTGAGGGGTAGTTTTTGAATTGCATTCTTATTGTCTTATTGACTCTTCTGAACTTGAATTGCATTTATTAATCCTCACGATGATCCAAGGTCAATTGAACAATTGTTCTTTCATATGGACCTTGAGTGAGATTTTTGACCTTTTTCTGGAAATCAAAGTTTGTATACTTTCTTTTGCCTTATCTCATATGCCTATGCTATTCTGATGCCAGCTTGGTCATTTCCATTGCTTTCTCTTGCTTATGGACCAAGTTGTGCCTTTGTGCGAAAATAGAAGTATTTTACTTTTCAAACCTTCAAATTATATTTTCTGGATTATTGCCAATGTGTTCATCAAGGGGGAGATTGTGGATATCATGGGGGATATACTCCAAATCTTAGGATGATGTAACAATTGGTAATGGCGTTAATGGTTTGTCGTTTCACGAGTTTTCGGCAAAAAACAGTCTGTCGAGCCAAAATCGGCCCGACGGCCAAGGTGGCGATTGGCCGGATCGATTCATGGTCGATCGGCCGACCCATAGAAGCGATCGGACCGACAAGTTATCAGAGGTGATATTTTGAGTTGGGCCAGAAATAGAGGGTGCAGGCAAGAAAGGGGAGTCTATTGCAATTGGTCTCATGATTTTTGGAGTCTCCAGTCAAAAGTTATTAGTGATATAAAATTCGGTAAGAGGGTGCAGGATTTGAGGGCCAAATTTTGGCTAAGTCCCATCCGTGATCGGCCGGCCGGGGTGGGCGGCCCTCGTCCGACCGACCGAGGGGCGGTCTGATCGGTTGTCAGGGCCGGTCTGACCGGTTGTCACTTGATCGTCGCCCGTTGTGGCGGGGATGTTCGGTTGTAAGGTCAAAGTCATGAGTTTCAGTGCATATGTGTTGCATGATGTATGTTTTGACTAACGTGGGTCAAGTTGTGAAGAACTTGTTCCCGGAT
The DNA here is from genome assembly GCA_036346395.1 of Hsuehochloa calcarea. Classification (NCBI taxonomy): domain Eukaryota; kingdom Viridiplantae; phylum Streptophyta; class Magnoliopsida; order Poales; family Poaceae; genus Hsuehochloa; species Hsuehochloa calcarea. The sequence continues at coordinate 40,873,791 of CM070597.1, forward strand.
TCGATTTGCTTGTCTATTGTTGTGCGAGTTGCTTGGTGGTCAACGGCGGTCAGCGGCGAGGATGATCGGGACTAGGCTTGGAGAGCCGAGGTCGAAAACGATCGACAATGCCGGTGAGTCAATGAACTCAAGTATGGTGCGAATGGACATAGAGGACCGAGCAGACGATTCGGTGCGACCGGTTTGAACAAGCGGCGCGAGTCGGTGCAAGTGCCATGGTGGTTTCGGTGGGGCCGGATGAGAGAGACTTGCCGCATGGAGAGCCGTTGATCAACCTACACGTGGCGGAGCGGCGAAGTGCCAGCCGAGATGGACTCGGTCTTGGAGAAGGACCGAGAAGGGTATTTTGGTAATCTTACTAAATACCACCTTGGTGACCTTTGCCAACCCGCGCAAGCAAGGCGCGCAAAGAAAGCGGTTTAGGTCAAGAGGTGTTGAAGACGACGCTTTAAAATACGTGCGTGTGTGACCCGTTTGTGTTGGGCCTTAACGAGAGCCCATTTAAGTTAATCTTCTAGAAGGTCTAAGCCTCCACTATAAATAGAGGAGAGAGGTGGCTGCACCCCCTTCAACCCTTTCATTATTGTTGAAACCCTAGTTTTGCTTAGGGAGAGGATTAGTGGAGGTTAGGGTTCTAGAGAGTTTTGATTTAATTTTGTGCTCTTGGATTGAGCTTTGTCCTCCATTGATGGAGTGGCTGTAAACCCAAACCCTATCAAATCTATCTAAGGAAAGTTTGCTCAAAGATGTGTCTCTTTGCCTTCCTTCTCTCTATTTGGTGATTTTGAGTCTTTCTTTGATTCGTGAGTCTTTGATTGATTTCTTTACGTGATCTAGTTTGCTGTGACATGTGGAAACACATCTAGGATCATCTTGATCATCAATCGCCCACGAGCAAATTTTTGGATCTAGTTTTTGTTTTGACTCGGTTTTGAACCATCATCCTCTCAAACGGAAAAAGGTCGTAACTTTTCCAAGGATCTTCACGATCTTCGATTAGAATAGGTTCCTGACATCCTAGAGAAGGTGTGTTCTATGTTTCATCAAGTTTGGAGTTGTAGATCAAAAGTTACATCTATTTGCAACTTCATTTTTCGGGGTATTTTTACTGTTCATCAGACTAGAGGTCAGATCGCCCATGGTGACCGGTCCGACCGCTATTAACACAGAGGTCAGACCTCCCAACACTTAGAATTTTAGCCCGTGTTGATTTTGGTTGTTTTGCTTCGGGGTTTAGATTGGATTCAATACTAGTCTTCCGCTGTACTGGTATATTAATCTTCATAGCTTCCATAGCTATTAGAGTGAAATTTGTATTGAATCTGATCTTGGTTAAAAAAGTGAGTGTGCTCCTAGTCCTCTAGTCGCCTTTTCGGTCCAACAACCTCAAGCATTTGCTAGAAAATTAACTCAGAGTTTTAGTAAATATTTGCAATCATACTTCAACATGAGTACAATTTTATTGACGTGAAACCAATATATACTGTGTAACATTATGCTTACTAAGTTCTTCAATTAAGAAATCAGTGTGGCGGGGGATAGTGTTATATAGACTCCAAGTCTTAGGGCGTGGGTTATTCTGTACTTATTTAATGATTATAGTATTTTCTCTCCAAATTAATTCGTTAGAGATCACCATATGACCAATTTTGTTCTAGTGCCATCAGGGAAAATTGTTTCCCTTTTGCCATTTAGGCATTGATGCCCAACAAGCTATTCAATTGAGGCTTAGTATATACCAAGATCACATATTCAATATTTTGTTAGCAAGGCATGTCAAAGTATTTCCAATTTTTCAGGCGTACAGTTACAAATTTTATTCCACGTAAGATTAATTATTTTACTACTGGTAAGATATGCTACTGACAATATGTTCTATTAAGAAGATTTAATCAACTATTCAGATAGGATAAGGCTTTAATAGAACAACTTAGACCATTATTTTATTTATAGCATATAGAAAATAACAATCTAATGCATAAGTTTTCAGCCTAAAGCAAAATATAAGAGATGCTCATCATGGGCAAGACCAAGCTCGTCAAGAGCTAAATCTATACTACTAATGCGACTCATGCAGGAAAGCGATATTGTTACAAAGCTAAGGGATAACTAGATGATTGCTATATGTCTCCATAGAGCATAACATGGGCTTATTATTGCTGCCATCCAGGATAAGCAGATATCCATTAAATGATGTCTAACATATCCTACATAATTCATGCAATTTTCTATATGTTTACAACTGATAAATAAGTTTAAATTCACGAAGCGAGTGCAAAATAGTAAAGACTAATTTTATCTATCCAATAGACAATTTTATAAATTTCCTATAGTTGTTTTCATATTTTTTGGATGTTTCTTATAATTTTAATGTCTTGAAGCAATTTTCAGAATTACTAAACCCATTAATTAATTTTTCAAAACACACAGTATTAGGAAAAATAAATCATAAAAATATTATGCTTCCAAGGTGTACCAGGTCTAAAGTTTCACAAATTTACGGATGCTCATATACCTTAGAAATCCAGTTTCTAGGATTTAGTATGAAATTATCAAAATTTACAAATTAATTCATCAGATTACTAAAAACTTCAAGGTTTAAACCACTATTTTTTTCTCCTCAAACCGCACAAATTAATCGCAAATATTCGAAACTCCAACGGTTTATTAGAAATTTTTAGTGTTATCGCAATTTTCCTTCGTAATTGTTTAGTTCTTCGGGGACTAAATTGTGAATTTTCTGTTGGATAACAAATTAGGCCTTTGGGCTCAATTGCAAATGACCGTGCAACCCATTTAGCCTAACACACATATGGGAGTTAGCCGAGCAAGCTAGGGTAAAAACCCTAGCCACCCGAGTGTTACGTCTGTTCCGCTCCTTGCGGCGGTCGGCTCGCGCGACAGTGGAGGGTGGCGCATTAGGCGCGAAGAGGCGACTGTTGCCCAGCAGGAGGGCGGCACATCATACGCGACTCGAGAGACGATCAATTCAATCACACTAAAGAACACTAAAGAGAGATACAAAGTAGAGGAATATCCAATATATTTATCCATGTGTCTCTGTTGTATATGAATGTTCTCCTATTTAGGTGTTGTAACAATTTTATTTGTTGAGCCATCCCTGGCCACGTCAACAATTTGGCCACGTCAGCTAAAACCACGAAGGCATCCTCGGTCCTTCCGCAGACAGCCCGGACCAACACAGCCAGCTACAAGCCTACACCCCCGTACAGGGCCCACCAAACCCAAATTGGCGGTTGGATCCAGTGATCCACCGCCATCTCACCTCAGCACGCCGCTTCGCCGTTCCAATTGCCCCACACCCCGACCCGAAAAACCACGAAACACACAAGCCAAGCTCGCCGGAGATCTCATTCGCCCCCCCCCACACACACACACTCCCGAGGCCATGGCTTCCGGGCAGGACTCGTCCAGCACGACGCTGATGGATCTCATCACCTCAGATCCGTCGGCCGCCCCGGCCGCCGGGGCGGTGTCGCAGCAGTCGTCCTCGGGCGGCGGCTCGCTGGGGAGGCCCGCGGCGGCGGCGGCGGCGGATCGCAAGTCGAAGAAGGCGACCCTGATGCAGATCCAGAACGAGACCATCTCCGCCGCCAAGGCGCTCAACCCTGTCAAGGCCCTCCCCCAGCGCAACAGGAAGAAGAAGGCTCGTCTCTCTCTCCAGCGTCGCGTCATTTCTACCCTCTCTGTACTCCGATTCCAGTCTCACGTTGTAATCTCTGCTTCTCGTGCAGCCCGTCTCGTACGCGCAGCTGGCCCGGAGCATCCACGAGCTCGCCGCGACGTGCGACCAGGTTCGTTTTGTTGTGCTGCTTCGGTTGGATCGAATTGCGTTGACGTGAGCTTGGATCTGTTGGCTTTAGCTGCTCTCCTGTGCTCTCCTTTTTCAGAAAAGCTCCCAGAGGCAGCTTGTGAATAGCGTGTTTCCCAAGCTTGCCGTGTACAATTCTGTGGATCCTTCGGTGGCTCCATCTCTTCTCATGGTAAGTGCGCTATCCTCTACTGCTTTCGCTCTTCTTATGGCTTCATATCCAGATATACAGCGCATTTACTTAGTAGAAATGGAACCGGGCTCACTCCCAGAAAATTCAGCTATGCTAGTACCACAATGCGTTGTCATTGAAATTTGAGAACACCTTTGGATGCCTAAAACAGAGAACTTAGATACTTAAATATGTATTGTAACTGAAATCGCACACATAACATAGTCCAACATAGTCCATGGTAATGATAGCCTAATGTGTTCTTCTTTACTTCAGCTACCTGTTTTCTTACATCCAGTCTGCTTCTGTATGAACAGCTCCATCAGCAATGCGAGGACAGAAATGTCCTGCGCTATGTATACTATTATCTGGCCCGTATATTGTCAGATAATGGTTCGCAGGGTTTAAGTGCTGCTGGTGGCATACCCACACCAAATTGGGATGCTCTTGCGGACATTGATGCTGTTGGAGGAGTGACTCGAGCGGATGTTGTACCCAGAATAGTTGACCAGCTTTCAGCAGAATCCTCCAGCGATGATGTTGAGTGTATGCTTTTATACTGTGATCTCATTGCACATCAAGGCTCTAGTATGCAAAATATGTGTTCCAATCCAACTGTTTGCCACTGATTGGAACACCTAAATATATCATTGGTGCTGCTCTCTATTTGCACCAAAATCAGTTGCCCATTTTCATACTAAATTTTCTCAAAACCTAAACATATCACCTCACTTCTATGAAAATTGGTATCCTCTTGGAAATATTTTTGCAGCACTATAATGAGAATTTAATATTCCTGGCAAACATCTTTTCCTGCATAAAAGGGAACCATATGAGCAAGTTTCTGAAATATCTTACATTCTTACTTGATTTAGGCATCATGCTGACAGCTGACCATGTTCTTTATTAGCAAATAAGCATTTCATAATATCTTCGTGTAAGGCTCAAGAAAAGCAAGACAGTTCTATGTCAACCTAATGTCTTCAATCTTTTTTCTTCTTATTTGTTGTTAAGTACTTAAGTCACATCGCATGGTTCTTCATCGTGCTTAATTATGTACGCTGGTCTTTGAAGTTCATGCGCGGAAACTTGCTGCTCTGAAGGCTCTTACCTCCTCTTCCACAAGCAGTTCTGAGATGCTGGAAAAGCTCTATGAGATCGTGTTTGGCATTTTGGAAAAGGTTGGTCATTGATATTATCAGTTATGGCTTATACCCTCACATTCGTCCCTCACACTTTTACTTTCTAATTTCCTTGTCAATTTTCCTTGTCAATTTTCCTGTTTTCTGGCTTGAAAGTTGACAGTGTTCTGTCCATGATATATTTTGGATGCTTTCAGGTGGCAGATACTAAACAGAAACAGAAGAAAGGTATTTTTACCAAGCAAGGTGGCGATAAGGAGGTATTATTTAAATTTAAGAATGTACATTTTATTTGTACACTGCTAGGTACTTATTTTTGTGTGTATGCACTTAGCCCTTCTCTTAAAGGTGCATTGCCATTTCCATCGTGTACCTTGCTAATAATAGTCATTGAAAACGCACTTACTGCTACAGTGTGCTTAACCTGGCAGCTTTTCTACATTATATGACAAAGATGATGGCACAACTTCCAGTTTATTCTTCGCTAAAAATTAAAATTCTTCTTTATTATGAATCCAATCCCTCCTTGTGACACTTTTCTAATTTGTATTAATTTCACAGTCTATTATACGGAGTAACTTGCAATATGCTTCTCTAAGTGCCCTGAGAAGACTTCCACTTGATCCTGGTAATCCAGCATTTCTGCACCAAGCCGTCCAAGGGTGAGCGTGACCTTATTGTCTCTGGAAATTTAAATTTTGGTTTATTTTGCACCTTATATTTTGCACCTATGTTTAATTTACCAATTCCCAGCTGGGTTTTTGTTACACTTGAAAACAAACATATTTGACAATTTGGAGCATTGTTTGGTCATGTCTTTTCTTTATCTTTCATAATAGTTATTTGTGAGAAACCAAGATTAATGTGTAAGAATCTAGGAGAGATGATTTTGCTATTCACAACTATGCATCTTGTTCATTATTGAGAGGGTATATATGGACATTGGGTTACATGGGCCCCGCGCGAGAGAGTGTGATAGAGAAAGAGAGAGAATGCACAACACTCTTAACACCCCTCTTCAAACTTAAGGTGGATCTGATGCACTGAGTTTGAGTAGATGAAGTCGACGCTGTTCTCGAGTTTGAGTTTTAGTAAAGAAATCTGCAACTTGAAGCTCTGAGGGTACATACTTGAGGTCGATGGTCGACTGCTGACAATGAGACCGTGTGAAGGATGCATCAATACCAACGTGCTTTGTCAACTCATGCTTGACTGGATCACTGGTAATCTGAATGACACTTGTATTGTCGCAAAACAGAGGTGTAGGGTTATTACAATGGACACCGAGATCAGCCTAGAGCCATCGAAGCCAAATGATCTCTGAGATGGTAGCAGTAAGAGCTCGAAACTCAGCCTCTGCACTAGAGCGTAACACTGCAGTCTGCTTCTTGGACTTCCGGACATTGAGCAAAGTACCAAGAGAGATGCAGTAGCAAGTAATAGATCAGCGATCAGCAGGATTACTCGCCCAGGTGGAGTCAGAGTAAGCGTGGAGTTGGAGCTGATTCGAACTGGCATAGAACAGACGTCTGAATGCAGTCCCCCTCATGTATCTCAGCACACGAAGAACATGGTCATAGTGGACTGAGGTGGAAGTATTGACAAACTGACTGAGCACATGAACATGAGCAATGTTTGGCCTGGTGACAGTGAGATAAACAAGGCTCCTAACGAGCTGACGATAGTGGGAAGGATCTGTCAGTGTTACACCGTCTGCAGGTTGAAGTTGCAGGTGGAGCTCTATGGGTGTGGCAGCATTGCGAGTATCAGTCGTCCCAGAGCGAGCGAGCAGATACTGAAAGTAGCGATGCTGAGAGAGGTAGTAGCCATCACCATCAGAATGAACTTCAAATCGCCAGAAAATAGCTCAATGGTCCCAAATATGACATAATAAACTGTTTACTCAATTTTTTCTTCACAAAAGCCACATAATCTATGTCATCTTCTGTGATTAGCGTATCGTCTACATATAGCAGAAGCAAAGTACGACCTCGCTGCGAAGTGTGAACAAACAAGGCAGGCTCATGCTCACTTGGAGTGAAACCGGCAGCTCGAATCACCGAACTGAAATGTTCGAACCAAGTACAAGGAGCCTGCTTGAGACCATATAGAGTACGGCTAAGACCACAAACATAGGCTGTATGACCCTCAACACCGAGGGGTGACTGCATATAGACCTTTTAATGTAGATCACCATGAAGAAAGACATTTTTGACATCCATCTAAGATATAATCCATAGCCGTACCGCTGCAATAACAATGAGAGTAAAGACCGTAATCATATGAGCAACTGGAGCAAAACTCTCATCATAATCTCGACCATAAGCCTGCTGAAAACCTCTTCCAACAAGACGACTAGACGAGCCTTGTATTGCTCCACTGAACCATCTGACTTGTTCTTTACTTTGTACACTCACTTGCAAGTTACAGGCTTAACTCCAAATGGAAGCGGAACAAGATCCCAAGTGCATGTAGACTCTAATATTGTAAGCTCCTCAATCATAGCCAATTGCCACTCAGGTATAATGACTGCCTCCTGATAGGTACTCGGGTCAGATACTGCACACGCACAAGGAAAACCACATCTCTCTGGTGCCTGAAGAGAGAAACAATCATGTAGGGCATACCGTGATGTAGTAGAACGATCGTTAGTCTGTGGTACTGGCTGGAGGGTCAAGTGGAGGAGAGGAGGACTGAGGATCAGAAGGAACTCTTTCTTTGCGACTATAGTGAAAGGGAAAAGTGGTAGAGTTATAAACTGGTGGAGTGGTGGATGAGACACACTAGAAGGTGAAACTGATGGAGAAGATGTATCTGAAGAAGACAAGTCTGGTGAAGGAATGAGAGGTAAACACAAAAAAGTGGAATCTGTGGAAGGAGTGGGATGTGTAAAAGGATGATAAAAGAAGGGTTGGCCCTCATCAAAGGTCACATCACGAGAGATGCGAATGCGACGTGCTGAGGGATCATAGCAACGATAGCCCTTATGTTTATGACTATAACCCAGGAAGATACACAACGAGGTGTTAGCAGGACATAGCAGACATAACCAAAGACATGAATATGAGCATAGCGAGCAGATGCTCTGTATAGGACCTCACCAGGAAACTTGCCCTGAAGCTTGGAAGAGGGTTGATGGTTGATGAGATAGACTGCCCTAGAGACCGCTTACCCTTAGAAGTGAGGGAACAAAGGAGGAAATGAGAAGAGCATGAGTAGTCTCAATGATGTGACGGTGCTTGCGCTTGACAACACCATTCTGAGCATGAGCACCGGACACGAGAGCTGAGGAAGAGTACCCTCAGAAGTAAGGAACCGCCGCAAGGCTGATGAAAGATACTCTTCTCCAGAGTTAGAACGAAAGACACGGATGGCAGAAGAGAATTGAGTATGAACCATCTGAGCAAAATACTGATAGCTGGAAATCAACTGCGAACGATGTTTCATGAAATAGATCCAAGTGTGGTCATCAATGAAAATTACATAGTAACTGTGACCAACCTTTGAAGCAAAAAGAGGACCCCAAACATCCGAATGGACCAAATCAAAAGGACATGAGAGTTGTACTTGCTTGGCCAGTCTACAACCCTTGCACTGAAATTTTGTGTCAACAGAAACAGGACCAAAAACATCTTGATGAATCAAAATAGAGAAGTGTGAACCACACAAGTGCCCCGAGCGATGATGCTATTGAGGAAAAGACTTGCAAACAAAAGTAAATGCAAAAGGACAAGGAGTATACGGACCATTACCAGAAATGGAGGATAAAGAAAGACTCAGACGATCAAGAACATAGAGCCCTGCAGAACCTCTCTGACAATGACCTGTACTGATGACAATTCTTGTTCGACGATCTTGCACAAAGCAGGGCTATCATCGAACCCAACAAAGCAGTTCATATCTGCAAGTTGCCTGACAGAGATGAGATTCATGGAGAGTGTGGCGACCAGTGAGACATCTGAAACTGCGAAGTGAGAGGTGGAAAGAGTCCCCTGATGAGTGGCCGTGCATGGTGTTCCATCAATTGTTTGAATCTTGATACCTTGTGCAGTAGGACGACATAATGTGAGCTGAGATGCATCAGATGTCATATGGAAAGAAGCCTTTGAATCCAACAGCCATGGAAGTGAAGCACCCGACATAGGACATGATGGTGTAGTAAAACCGGTGGATTCATCGGAAGATGCCTGTAGTCGACACAACTGGGCTTGAAGATTGCTCATCTGAGTATGAATCTGACCAAACTGAGTTGCATAAGACTCCACAACACTAGTTGAGACAGAAGAAGCAATAGTAGCATCACCTCGAATAGGTCCAGGACCAAGAATGCCATCAAGAGCCATCAAAACCAAATGATCTCTGAGGTGGTAGCAACAACAATTCGAAGCTCAGCCTCTGCACTAGAGCGTGACACTGCAGTCTGCTTTTTGGACTTTCAGGCAATGAGCGAAGTACCAAGAGAGATGCAGTAGCCAGAACACAATAGCATCAACAACAGTAGAATTGATGGACCACAATCAACAGCATCAGCACAATAGCATCAACAGTAGCAGGGCAATAGGGATACCAAGCAATAGAGTAGTGGATCTACTTCATGAGTTGAGGAGACGAGATGTTCGGCGCCGGAGTTGAGGTCAACGCCGGCTGCAGTGGCAGTTGCCAGAGCTGGCACTAGGCGGTGCACCAGGCGGAGACGACGGGTCACGCCGGAAGGCACCGAGAGGACACCGGATCCAAGCGGTGGGGATCTGGTCGCGCTCGGGCGTTGTGGATCGCGCGCGCGCGTTAGCTCCCGACGGCGAGTAAGGATGGAGCAGAGGAGGTGCGCCGAGGTCCACGGGCAGGCGGAGGCCGCGCGTGGGAGGGAGCAGGAGGTGGATTTCCTCTGCTTTGCCGAGGTCCACGGGCGGGCGGAGGCCGCACGCAGGAGGGGAGCAGGTGGCGGATGACCTCCTTTGCTTCATCGGTGGCCTTGCCTAGGCCACCGATGACCGTTCCCTCGAGGTCGCCTTCTCCTACGACGAGATCCTGGACTCCAAGATCATCAACGACAGGGAGACGATGGCGAGCTCCCACGTCGAGGCCTTCATCCTCTCCCTCATCCTCTTCGGTATGTGGATGCGAGGGAGGGAGCAAGAGGCGGATGGGGCAGCGGCGAAGTGGGCAAGGTCGTGGAGCAGAGGATCAATGAGATGGCGGGAATTAGGGTTAGGATAGAAGGAGTTCTGATACCATGTAAGAATTTGGGAGCGGTGATTTTGCTATTCACAACTATGCATCTTTTTCATTATCGAGAGAATATATATAGACATTGGGTTACATGGGCCAAGAGAGAGAGTGAATGTACAACACTCTTAACATAATGCATGTCCTGCAGTTACTGATTTTGATTAATTTCTTATGTTCTATTCTATTCCTATATTCAATGTATTATCTTTTTACCATTTGTCAGAATGAACACTTATTGTTGCCTATATGTTCTATGAAAACTTGACTATGCTTCTTGAACAAATTTATGAAAGTGATAGTCAAGGCTCACCTAGTTGTCCCGTCGGTCGGAGGCAGACGCCGGGGTCCTTCGCCCATGCCAAGGGACTTAGGCGAGCGACTAGGGCCGGGGCTTCGAGTGAGATTAGGGATGAGGCCGCCGCCGCCCCACTCCAGCTCGCCGCCACCCCCATCTCCAATTAATTTATGTCGCCGTCGTTGTAGGAAGATGGTCGCCGCATCCCTGCCATAGTCACCGGGATCACGGGTCGCCCCCACGATCCACGGCCGGTATCAGCGTCCCGAATTTTTGGTCACTGGCGATCTGGTCACACAGTGAGAATGGCGAGAGACGAGAGGAGGGGAGATGGAGGAAGAGAGGGTGGAAGAGCTGCTTCGGGCCAATCATCTCGGTGGTGAGTAGGAGACTAGAGGAGGAAGATACGAAGAGCACAAGTAGAGCTCTCATAGAGGAGAGAGGAGAAGCATTGATTCGTGGTGAGGAAGAAGAGAGTCACGTTGCTCTAGGAGGGCTGAGAGAGGGTGAGAGCAGTAAATAGGAGGAGAGAGAGACTGATATAGTAATTTTTTTAACAAAAGGTGGAGCTGCACACCAACTTTTCCTTTGTTGTCTGCTGATTCACACCATCTAGGATCTTTTGTGGTTGGCCTATTCCTTTGCTTCTCCTTGTTCATTTTTTCTTTTCAAATATTCTTAGATTACATTATAACAAATGGCTTTATAATTTGGTCATCGACCCGGATTCATCGGGGTCATGTCCCACATCCCGAACTAGCGTCTCAAAGAACACTACCCCTTTTGACCCACATTTCTAGCCACCTGTGACCCGCATCCCGCGACCTCATTCCTCCCCTCTACTTCTTTTGATTTGTTCTTTTGCTCTACTTCTTGCTTGTGTTCATTCAATTGTTATCTAGAGAATTTGGAGTATATTCATTTAATTCCCTGCCATTTGGGGTATTATATGAGGTATATTTATTTAGTTCCCTACCATATGAAGTATTATTTATCATTTTTATTTCCATCGTCTAACTCTCGCCATGGCGGGCGCTGGTGTCACCGCGACTTACCGGAGTGTGCTGTGACAACCTTGGTGATAGTCTTATACATAAGTAGGAACTAGTAATGTACTGTTACATTATCGTCATGTTGTTCTCATCAAGCTTGATACAACTGCAGGGTTGAATTTTCTGACCCAGTTGCAGTGAGGCATGCATTGTCAATAATCTCCGAAATTGCTGTGAGAGATCCATACTCTGTTGCAATGGCATTGGGTCAGTTTCCTCACATACTGCTATTGATTGTTCAAAATTTTCATTTTCATTTTGCCAAGTGGATAAGCATGGGTTGTTATGATTTAGAACATCACCGATCTTTTATGCACAGGAAAATGGGCAATATTAGAAATGCCAATTAAAGTAGTAGATAATTAATTTTGGTATATTTAGTCAATTTTTAACAAATCTGTTACCATGTTATTTCTGTAGTTTGCCAGTCTCATGTATGGTTTAATGTTATGCAGGCAAAAACGCACAACCCGGCGGTACGTTTCCTTCTCCATTTTTGTGTTCATGTTTTTTTTAATCATTTGAACATAAATGCTTGTGAAGGGCTTTCAGCTTACCTAATAATTGATAACTTTCTTCTGTGTCTGACATCTGGGTCAGGGATCCAAAAACCGTTCCCGGGGGAAATCCCGGTTGCAGGTCGGGAAAAAAAACCGGCCGGTAACCGGATTTCCTGGAAAAAAACCCGGACGAAATTCGCTTGAATTTGCTTTAAAAATTCAAATTTTGAATTTTGAATTTGCGAAACCGGGAAAAACCGGCCAGGATTTTGGATCCCGGCCCCGGCCGGTAGCCGGTAACCGGTTAACGGCTACCGACCGCGATTTCTATCTCTGATCTGGGTAAAGCATTACAGTTCTAATTCAATTGATTGAGTTGCAAGAACCATTATTTCGAAGATATTTCCTTCTTTATACAAAATGCAAATAGTGAGATGAATTGTATTTTGTGGAGAACTGAATTTATGCTAACCCCTTTCATAATTATCCTGGTTTAACTTATATTTACTCGTTGGCGCACCCACATGAAATATAAGCAATAACTTGTGGAAAAATATTACCTTCCTGACAGTTGCTGATATATTTGATTCAGTGAAATATCATACGTGTAATTTTCTTTGGTGACCATATTTGATTCAGTGATATTTGAGGACTCGTGTGACTTAATAGCTACACTATTGTTTATTCTGATTTCTGACTATGATACATGACTTCTTAGGAAGCACTCATTTACCATTGCTATGGTAAATGCATATGAGAAGTTTTGGACAGCATTTGGTTGCTTTGACTGATCATAGTGTTGATTGTTTTCCATTCCACCCAAAGGGCATTACCTTCTTCTGTCTATACACAACTGCTTCCAATTTTGTCAACTTCAATAATGCATGGATTTTTCTTCTTTCCACTTTGATGTACTCATTTAGTCATTTGTCTACGATATCATTGTGTCAAATTGAAACAGGTGCTCTTCAGGACATCCTTCATTTGCATGATGTTCTTGCCAGGGTTTACCTTGCAAAATTGTGCCATTCAATATCTAGGGCACGTGTATTGGATGGTAAGTACAATTTGTTTTTGTGCCTGCCCTGAATCATGGCCGCTTTGTATTTCCAGAGTGCATGCATCTAATTGTGGTTCTGAACGAATATGATCTATACAGAGAGGCCTGACATAAAGTCTCAGTACAGTTCTCTCCTTTACCAACTTCTTCTGGATCCCAGTGACAGGGTCTGTTTTGAGGCCATACTATGTGTGTTGGGAAAAGTTGACAACACAGAAAGGTAACAATGATGTTTCATCAAATTAGCTTTTTACATGTCGTCTTTCTTGACCTCAGACCTCAGTAAGAATTGTAAAGATGTGTTATCCTTGCTCATGTCTTGCAGCATGGAGGACAGAGCTGGTGGATGGATTCGGTTAACTAGAGAAATTCTCAAATTGCCTGAGGCCCCTTCTGTAGCATCAAAGGGTGGTCTGTCAAAATCTAGTGAAAAGTCTTCTAAAGCAAGGCGTCCTCAGCCCCTCATTAAACTTGTAATGAGAAGGTTTGTTGTATGTTCTTATGAATATTTAAGTGGTTAATCTCTCCATTTTCCTGTATGCAGTCTCTGGTTCATGGATGCTTACTGTTTGTTTCTTATTCTGTCAGATTGGAGAGCTCTTTCCGTAGCTTCTCTCGTCCTGTTCTTCATGCTGCTGCAAGAGTAGTTCAGGAAATGGGCAAAAGTAGAGCAGCTGCTTATGCTTTAGGTGTTTATAACGAGGGAGCCAATCTTCAAGCTTATTCAGATAATGTTGAATCTCTTGATTCTGATCTTAATGAGAACTCACAACCTGAAGGTATTATAATGCTATTATAGACTTCAATTATACATCGACACATTCAAAATTGTATGAAATAAAATCATAAAAAAACTGTTCCACAAATTGATTTCCGAATTCCGATTGTGTTTGCTGGATAACCAGGAAGTTAGTAAATCTATGTAAATGCATCTCTTTTAGAATTAGACCAAACTAGGACGGTAACTCTTTTGGAAATTGTAAGCATGAATTTGGATGTATTCTGGCATGCCTATATTCACTAGTGGGCCTTTTTTGTTTGTAACCAAACTATGGGTCTTTTGCTTTATGTTAATTTCACTTTTATAATAAAATCATATAACTCTCCATGTTCTTGCTGTAGCTACCCGGAAGGCTAATCCACTGTCCAACGGACATGGTGGAACAGACACAATAGCAGGGTTATTAGCATCACTAATGGAAGTAGTGCGGACAACTGTAGCATGCGAGTGTGTATATGTTCGAGCGATGGTCATCAAAGCTTTGATATGGATGCAAAATCCACATGAATCTTTTGAAGAACTAAAATCCATCATTGCATGTGAGCTGTCTGATCCATCCTGGCCTTCTTCTCTCCTGAATGATGTCCTACTAACCTTACATGCTAGGTTTAAGGTATTGTATCCTTTTCAGTGTTTATAATATACATTTTCTTTTTTTGAACTTTTTGTTATCAAGTTGCTCTTTCTCCCCCATTTTGATGGCTTTTTATCAGCTATGCACCTCAAATCAGGGCATTTGAGATTGGAAGCAGATTTAACCAATCTATGCTCTGTACTGGGGATTGAAATATCGCTCTGGGATGAAATCCGGGCGATGTGATATTCAGAATCGCGGTTCTGGAAATTTCAAAAACCGGTGAATTCAAATTTTGAATTTTTGAACTCCAAATTTTCTGCGGCGAGAATCGACGATTCATCACGCAGAACTTCGAATCGGGAAAACCGAAAACCTAATTTGGGGAAAATGGTAATTATGAAATTTAAATTTAGAATAATGCAAATATTAATGGGAAAATGTTTCAAGATGTACATAAAAGTCATCCTTGGTTGCTTCACTCTCGAGAGCGATCCTCTCGTCCAAGTATTCTAAAGCATGTAACACAATAAAAAACATAAGCTAATGATAATGAACGATAGCTTGACTAGCATACAAAAAACAATAATGAGAAGTAATTCATACCAATACATTGTCGAGAAACGCGAAGGTTGTGCAATGTAGTCGTTGTTATCATAGAGTATAAGTCCTTCAAATTGTGCTAGGTGAGCCTTGTATTGATCCCAAGTGTGTGTTTCGTGTGCATATTGTAACCAATGATTGTAAAGTTGTTGGTAATATGTGGGTTCGACCCACTGGTAAACGTTCCTGGCATTGGTATTGAAGGACACAAGGCCGTAATGGAAACTAGGATCAGAAGAGACGTCCGACAAATGAGAATCATCTCCAGAAGGCAATAGATTGACATCTCGACGTCCATAAGTCCGGAGTGGATCTTGAGCTAGCATGCGATTCATAGGAAGAAGAGTCATGTGGTGAGATTGATCTTTTGGCGACCCTTACCCTCGTGTAGGTCTTATGATATTGTTTTGAAGCATGACAACCGTGGTCTTCATCCCGAGTAGCATGCGTGAAGTTTTGCTCGCATGTGAATTCCAATGGTTGGTCTTGCCTCGCATCATGAGCGATCCCACCATCGCGACCATCATCGGACGACGGAGAGCTACTATCACGGACTCTTGGTATGGACTTCATCGATGGCGGACTTTCTTTCTTCGTCGCTTGCCACAATATCCTCCTCAATGGCCTTTTTCTTCTTCCCCGTCAGCACTCGTTTCCCTGTTTGTGTAAGTGAGGCAAAGTCTTGACCAATTTTTCAGATTGGTTGGCTACAATATTTCCTTTTCCCAAGATGACTCTTGCCAATATTTTTCTTTGCCCAACGCTTCAATGGTTCATCATCTAGTGCTTTATTCAATTCCTTTCGAGGATAGCATCAACTACAACTTTAGATGGCATGGGGGGCTCACCTTCCTCGTCTAGTAGGGGCTCTGATTGTATCATGGAGCTATCAAGCCACTCGTGGATTGGGTTCTCTCTGTCGTACAGAGTGGCATTGATTAGATCGCCAAAAGGATCTACATCCCTATCTTCATTTCTAGTCTCATGCTCTTGCAAGCGAGCCTCAGTTGTAGTGGACATACACGAGTTTATGTAGTTTCTTGTATCCAAGACGGTTCCTCAATTGTGTATGTACCAATGCAAATGTGCTCCAATTTCGTTCACATCCATCGGACGAAACACATTGCGAGACAATCCGCAAGGCATATTTTGTTAATGTCGGTTCTGCGCTCCAAACGTCATCCACCATGTAGCTACAAGTAACATAAAATTTGTGTTAAACTAATAGTGATTGGTCATTTTCCATGTATATGTATGTTCATAACAACCTACCTGCAGAATGACGCTTAGCACTCATGTGAGCCTCATTGGAAGCAAATAAACCTCGCCGATTACGGTATTGTTCTAGCTCGCCTAGAGCCCGTGATCGCGCCCTCGGTGTATCGGCTAGTCTTTGAATCGCCATTGTCGTGGAAGCGACGAGGGTGGATTCTTCCCACATTATAGAAGCGTGGTCTCGGGTTCAAGAACGATCTTTGTGCAAACAAACACACTTAGAGAGTTAGAAAAAATACAACAAATATGTGATATTTATTTGGATTTAGGAAACTATGAACTTGCTCGAACTATGTACGCGGTCCTTCATCATTGCAATTCTCCTATTAACAATCTTTATGACACGACAATAAGTGGCATCATCTTCTTCAAGACGTCTTGAAGTTCAAATTGAGTTCGTGACGTCTTTTCAACCATTCACGCCATCGCTATGCGAGTTTACGTTGGTCGACATATCGAGTAGTCGGTAAATTGGTTCTACCAATTTTATGACCCAATCCATACCGGACCACCATTGTCTACTTGTGAAGCGAGAATACATATATTCTCCTTCCTGGCCGTGCTCAAATGGTTGGAGCTCCATACATCTCGACACCATCCACTTCGTGAACTTTGCTTTTCTATCCCTAAAACTTTTCAAGAAAATGAATGTGGTTCCAAACCTTGTGGCGTTTGGACTAACTATCTCCCTCCAATTTGTTGGCGATTTCATTATGGAGGCGATCGTGGTTGTATAGGAACCGACAAATCCTCTTAGCCGCCTTGACAACCGCATCAACCTCCTCGAATCGACCAATATCCTTCAACATGAGGTTGACGGTGTGCGCGCACATGGTCGCCAGACTAAAGTTGGGTACTCTTCAATTACCGGTTGGCATGCTTTCTTATAGTTCGCACCATTGTCGGTCACAATGCATGACATGTTTAACTCCAACTTCTTCCACAACTCTACGAATCTCACGGTACAAAAAGTCAAGATTTTGTATGTCACGATTGCATTCATCGACTTATGGAAAAACATTCTTCCATTGCAAGACAACATAAAGTTAATGATACTCATTTGTGTAGGCCCACCCAAGAATCACACATAATAGAGACCCATATATATCCCGCCTTCTTTGAACTGTGATACGTACTCCTTGACCTCTTGTTCGTTGGCATCAAGATATGTCCCATCGATTTTATGCCCTCTTGGTGACGGAACCCTTGGCCAAGTTCTTGTGTCTCTTTGATGGCGACACGAAAATAAGGACACTCACCTTAACTTCAATGTCATTACTATGGAACCACTTTGACCAAATTTTCCCAAGTTTTGACTTTGCTTCTCCGCAAGTGTTGTATCAATGCGGGGTTGGACGGTGCCCGATCACGCAAAATATCGTGATCAACTCTCATGGATCGTGACTCGCCAAACATCCTTCAAAAGCATTGCTTCTGTACCACTACCTCTGCCACTTCCACTTCCCTTTCCACTCCCACTTCCCGCACTACTTCCACTACCACCACCATGTTCAAACGTCGCACCTCGGCTCTAGCTCTTTGTTGCATCCGATGTAACTCTATCGACTCCGACGAGCCCATTCCATTTGCATTTCCTCGTTATCATCAAATGCATCTTCATATGATGGACCACGAGCTCTGTGCTCTCTTGCGGCTTCCTCCATTCGCAATGCTCATCTTGAAGAGATTTCTTTCTTGCCTTCGCTTCTTCAAGACTTGCCAAGATGAGCCTTCTGACTTCACGGAACCCCATTGCAAGCAACAACATCTCCGTGTCTCCGGCAAGATGTTGTTTTAGGCGGTGACACCTCACTTTGATTTTGTTAGATTGCAATATCTGCACTTCCAACCAAAGACCTCCTAGTCTTTCTCCATGGTCCCAAACATTGATGGATTTAGAAGTCATCACCTACAATAATCCGCATGTGATGAAAATTGTTAGTCATGGATCATATTGACAAGTGATTTCATCTTCCGTATATGGATATATGCTATGCAGAGTTATCAAGGCATATATGTTGTTTTGTGAATGGATAGCATTCTGTAGTCTTGCATACACTGATACACAACATGCATGGACTTACACATTGATTCACAATTTCACACAACATGCAAGGATAGCATTATGTGGTCTTGCATACACTGATACGCACAGCATGCTATAGCCTTTCACATGACCACTAGTAATCCAAATGTGCAACCCTCCACAAATGCTAACCACTAGTAATCCAAATGTGCAACCCTCCACAAATGCATTCAAGATGGTTTTCTACACTACAATCTCTACTTAGTCCTTACTCCCTACAAACAATGAACTCAAAAACTCGACAAGTAGAAAAACTTTCGGACCTGCTGCTTGTGCTTGTGCTGCTGCTCCTGCTTCCTTGTGCTTGCCCTTGTGCTTGCTTGTGATGGGCTGACTTAGTGCTTGCTTGAGCTAATGGAGAATGAGAGGAAGAGATGCTACTGGAAATGGAGAATGAGAGGGAGGGAAGAGGCCAAGAGGGAGGCAATAAGTGAGCAAATAAACAAATGGTAGTGGGTGGGGTCAATTACTAGCAATAAGTGAGCAAAAAGGGATGAGGGGGCTGCTGCCCACATGGGAGAAAGCAGCAGAATCAAAAGGAGCCAAAAAAATTTTCGGCCGGTTTTTCCGATCCCGCTCGGGACCGGTAAACCGGTAACCGGCGGTTACCGGCCGGTAACCGGCGGTTACCGGCCGGTTTTTTTAACTATGCTCTGTACTGTAGTGACTTAAGAGTTCCCATAGGTTCAATGATTAAAAGCAACATTGCTTTTTTAAAAGAATAAATGATGACACCTTTTTATCTTGGCCTTTTGATTGTAGGATTATATTTCTTGCAATTAAATTTTGTTTGAACTATTTTCTTGCTTTGTTTTGTTTTCCCCTTGTTTATGTGGTCTAAGGTTGCTGTGCATGCATTCTGCAGCTATTGTTTTGATTAGTATCGATCAGTTCTCATTTGTTGGATTTCATGAGTGATTTATTATTCTTGTTTGTTCTTACATGATAGGCAACCCCTGATATGGCCGTGACTCTGCTTGAGATCGCTAGAATTTTTGCCACTAAAGTTCCTGGAAAGATTGATGCTGATGTTCTGCAACTGTTATGGAAGGTAGGCCTTTTATCATAAAGTACTTTCAACATATTGAACCACCCATGTTTACTTGACAAAAGGGACCCAACCTTTTGTAATCAGTTCGCAAAGCTACCACTACTTTATATATATGCTGTTGGAAGAATATTCCATCCACTTACTAATAGGACCCACCCCACAAAGTTAACACCTGCTTAACAGATCCTGAAATGTAATGACCTTGCAAAGGCCGATTGTACCCCTCACTTGTACTAATAGAATAGTCATCCCTAAGGGATATTTTGGTCATTTGTACAGGCCCACGAGCCTATAACTAAGTACCCCATGCAGGGATTGAAAAACCGGATTCACTAGGAATCCGGAGCCGGCGACCGATCAAGACGTGGAATCGATTCTGGAAAAACCGGAAAAATACCGGTCAAATTTTAAAATTCAAATTTTGAATTGAAGTTTTCCTTAATGTAATGCAGTTCGTTATCGTACGAACCGAAAAACCGGTTGAAATACTGGAAAATAGAGAAAATTTGTAATTAGCAATTAGCAATTTGAAATTGGAATAATACAATTTTAAAAGTCCTAAATATACTAAAAACTAATATTTCAATACATAATCTAGCATAACAATGCCTAAACCAACTAAGGAAGGACATTATAGAGTCAAAAATTCAAATTTGAATTCAAATATCCGGGCCGGTTTTTTTACCGGAACCGACCGGGAAAACCGGTAACCGGCGGTTTTTTATCTATGACCCCATGTATCCCTCATTTTGTTGGGGGCGGAGCTCTCTTGAGCAATAAAGAATCATATTAAAATTAGTGAGCCCTCGGGGGCTCCCTCCCAGGTGGTAACCTCCGTTGGCTCACCGACAGGAGTAAGGCGGTCCTCTCGGACCCCCGAACCTGTATAAACCCTTGTGTCATTTTTTACTCTCGTGGACGATGGCCCGTCAGACGGCCGACGTCCACCCCCTCACTCGTGTTTGGTTTTTACACCTACAACATATGCATATAACCTTATAGCTTTTTGCACTTTAGATATGACATCTTTGTTGGTGTTTCCAATGCATGGCACTTTTTTACACAACGACGGTTTTAACTTAACCAAAAAAAACAATTGTTTTCTTTCCAGACATGCCTTGTAGGAGCAGGACCAGATGGAAAGCATACAGCCTTGGAAGCTGTGACGATAGTCCTTGATCTGCCACCACCTCAGCCTGGTTCAACTTCTGGATTCACATCCATTGATATGGTATCTGCCTCCGATCCAAAATCTGCAATGGCACTGCAAAGATTAGTTCAAGCTGCTGTAAGAACAAGACTTCCACTTGGTTAATTTGTTCATTAAGCATGGAGCACAATGGACTGATGTTTTGGCCCTTCAATTGATGAACAGGTTTGGTTTCTAGGAGAAAATGCAAATTATGCTGCATCTGAGTATTCCTGGGAGTCTGCAACACCACCCGGTACTGCACTAATGATGCTAGATGCTGATAAAATGGTTGCTGCAGCTAGCTCCCGTAATCCTACACTTGCAAGCGCTCTGACACGGCTCCAAAGGTGTGCATTTAGTGGCAGCTGGGAGGTATGCAGCACCTCTGAAGAGGACATTTTTCTTTCTTTTAGCTTGACAACTTGGGCTGAGATGCTATTGCATCTTCTTATGTTAGTGCCTTTCCTTTTTCTTATATCTTACCGTTTACCTCTGTAGATCCGTATTGCTGCTGTCCAAGCCCTAACCACCATTGCAATAAGGTCCGGTGAACCTTATAGATTGCAGATATACGAGTTTCTTCATGCTTTGGCTCTGGGAGGTGTACAGTCAAACTTTTCAGAATTGCAGCTAAGTAATGGGGAAAACCAAGGTGCTAGTGGTACTGGTCTTGGATCTTTGATAATCCCAATGCTCAAGGTCCTGGATGAAATGTATCGAGCTCAAGATGATCTTGCTAGGTATGTTATACACAAATTCCTCTTGTCTGCTGGGGAATTGTCCTCGGGTGATTGCTTTGTGTGATTTTTTGCAGGGATATTCGTCAGCATGATAATAGCAAACAAGAATGGAGTGATGAGGAACTTAAGAAACTCTATGAAACT
Source organism: Hsuehochloa calcarea (assembly GCA_036346395.1). Classification (NCBI taxonomy): domain Eukaryota; kingdom Viridiplantae; phylum Streptophyta; class Magnoliopsida; order Poales; family Poaceae; genus Hsuehochloa; species Hsuehochloa calcarea. Next base: position 40,895,519 of record CM070597.1, read on the forward strand.
CACGAGAGGCTTCTTGATTTCGTTTCTTTATTCTGTTTTGTTCCAAGGGCCAAATACTTGCCTTTAGGTCCTACCAGGTATGTACTATTATAATATTTGGGTTTCTAATCTCCTAGAGCAGTCAAATTGTTGCTCGGTTCACCAGTCATCACTACTTGCTATCTTCAGTGCTGTCCGGACTCTGGAGCCATGAACCACACAATTGACCAGGGTATTAGCCTGTGTGATCTGTATCATTTGGTCGGTCCGCATTATTCAATTAAGTGCGGTGTTGTGCCACTGCCCACTGGCTATGGTCCATGTTGGAGTGAATGGGCTCCACTGGTATACCTTAGGGAGCTTTTTTTCTTCTTGAGGTTAAGCACCGGCTTTAGTAGTTCTCCTTTACTTGTAAACAACTAAACATTCAACCAACCTTGGGACTTCCATAGCATTGTGTCATTCGGGAGATATTGGGAGGCAGTGGCAGACGCAGAAACTAATACCTGTGGGGTCAATACTTTAAACTTCTACAGATTAATATGTAAAAACACAAAATGCAAAGGGCTTTTTCAAAAAGCTAGCTTTCATCTAAATCTGCCAATTGGAGGTCTCACATATTATGATGTTTTCTTAGTGATCATATTCATATCCTCGTTAGCAAAGGGTTGGATGGTAGCTAGCTGTCAAATTTCATTTAAAGCTTTCTGATTCGTGCATTTGTGTTTACCTACTTCTGGTTTGCAATCGGAAATGTGTTCTAATCCCTACCTTGTCAAGTTCTTTCATCTCGGAAGATCTAAGATATTTGAACTGTTTTTTGAATACCTGTTTGAATAAGCTGTAGTAGTTCTATAGAATTGATTAGGGTGTAGGGTGATTGTTATCTGTTGCAAGGGCTATCAACTTATTGCTCACTTATATAGTGCATCGCATCTGCTTGAATATCATATTTTAAAGCATTCCATGACAAGGAAGAGCAATTTTTATAGTATCCCATAAGTTATAGCTGTTTCTCATTAAAAAAAGCCAGTTGTGTGTAAATGGATGCCTGTATTGTATAATTATCCTGTCGCTTGACATCATGTAATGTTGACATGTATGTACAGTTCCAAGCTCATTGAGATCTACCGCAACCGCCATAACATCAGTGCATCTGGTGGTCTAAGTGATCCTGCTGTTGCTACCGGAATATCTGACCTCATGTATGAGTCCAATGATGTACATAAAGAGACCACTACTATGCAGTCTGGAATTGACCCTGATCTGGCTATGGCCTGGGCAGCAGGTTTGGAAGATGATGTCTGGGCAAACAATGCACCAGCTGTGGACAAAGTAAGGTTCTTTGCTGTATTTCCTACAAGTTTCTGCTTCCTATATGTTCAACTAAGAGAGAGCTGCCTGGTGTTATCTGTGGATAACTTATTTGCTTAATCATTTCCTCACCAGTTCCCCTTTTCCTCATTGCATGTGCTGACTTTGAGAATGATGTCTTTTTGTCATTGGGATTCTGTGGTCCTATGATAGGTAAAGGACTTCCTTGCGGGTGCTGGAACTGGTGCTCCTGATGTGGATGATGAGGAATACATGAACTCTAGGCCATCAGTTGGTTATGATGATATGTGGGCCAAGACAATTCTCGAAACGTATGATGCAGTAAGTGTTACAGAACTTGCTTAAGCTAATTGGCTTCAGATACTCCTTGAAATTTTAGATAAACGGTCTAATTTGTCGCAGGAAGATGATGGAAGGTCCTCTGGTGGGTCCTCTCCTGAGTCAACTGGTTCTGTTGAAACTTCCATTTCGTCTCATTTTGGTGGCATGAACTATCCATCCTTGTTTAGTTCAAAACCATCAGGCTATGGTGCTTCACAACAAACGGTATGTTTGCTTCATCCATGATCTTATTAGAAAAAAGGATACGAATTATCCAACTGCCGTATTCGATAGGATACAAACATAGTATAGATTTTTCCATCCGATTAACAATTTCTCTCCTATTAGTATTCGTATTCACAAAAAATATGGATGCAAATATGGTATGGAATTTTCCCATCTGAATGGTTATTTTATCCGCACTATTCGGATTCGAATTCGATGAAGCAATATAAGTATTTTTATTGCAGTATGCCTAATTATTTAGATGATTTTTTTTCTAATTCAATGTGAATTCATGTTCCTTTAGGTGAAATAAATAGATTAGAATGATTAAGCATGACTGTACAAGAATAAATTGTCACTAATATCTTCACATTACATAAGTTATGAGGATATCCGGATCCAACCGAATTGAGAGATATTCGATTCACATTCATATTCGTTATGACATTCGATTCGTATTCGTTAAAAAAATACGAATACAAATATGGTTTCACCACTGTTCCATTTGTATTCGATCCGTTTTCACCCCTAATTATTACTACATTAAAGTGTTCTTTTCCAATGGCACTTTGAACTTAAATGTTCAAAGTTAATTTCTTAAATCCTGTGAAATCAAATGTATGCATGCTGATATGGACATTGCATAGGATATATCCCAGTCCTTTCTAAGGTTCCAAACACTGTTTCTTGCAAAAATCCATGCACCAGAGGGGCACACGAAACCATCCAGTTTGTGACTATTCTCCAGTCTTTTTTTCTTTTTGTTAAGTTTCTTGTCTTCCCTTCATCGTGTATAATCATCTTCGTATACCACCTGATTTGTTTGGATACTACTGGGCATCCCACCACTGACTGGGAGAACTGGAACCCTTGGCCTACCCAGCCAGCATGACTTTTGTGGTTTTCTAGATTCACAGCGTTCTGAAGTATGCATTACTGCTCTCCCAAGGATATTGGATGATCGGAGGCTCTGAGCTAAGGATCCATACCTTATGGTTACATATACAAATGCCTGGGTGTCATGGGTGTGAGACTGTTCACAACTTCACATACAGTACTGCCACAGTCACGTTCTGTTCACGCTGCACCGCTTCACGTGCAGCTTCCTAATGGGCTGTGGCTCCCCTGGGCCCACACCCATGACACTTCACCCCTACTGAACGAGTAGCTCATCCTCGAGCTGCAAGGTGGCGACTATGGCTGCAACCTGAGGTGCCCCCATGTTGACGAGAGGTGGTGGTGCCGGCAAAGCGTCACATGGAAGATGATCAGCAATGCTCCAATGGACAATAGTGAGGATTGTGGTCCCTTGGCGTGGCTTGACATTGCAGGAGACGCCGACGGCATGGACAAGCAGCGCGGGGCAGCAGCGACGCTCTTCCCGCCGGTGGTTGGGAGAACACGACGTCGTCGTGGTCCTGGCTCTCGCCACGGCCCGCACCTATGAAGGCAGCCGGTTGGGTGGAGAAGACGGCCGCTGGGAAGCAACCATTTGTGCAACCACGGGCAGTGAGGTTGATGATGGGTAAGTCGTCAGCGAAATTTGAGACGCCTCCGGCGGTGCAGATCGCACAGTAGCTGCTGCCCATGCCTTCTTCTCCTTTTCCATCAACTTGGCCACCATAGCCACCATGTCTACCAAGATGGTTTTCATGTCATCTACGCCAACACTCATCTTGTTGAGGGTGGCCTTTATGGCCTTGAAATTCTCGGCAGCAAAAGCTATGGTGTTGGCTCTGATACCAATTGTAGTGTACCTAGTATATTACAAGGGATAAACACCGTGGAAAAGAGACCAACGACGACGGTTAGAGGTAGAACGACGCTGGGAGGGGAGGACGCCTTGCTGGGGTAGAAAGGATCTAGATTAGAGAGAGGGACTTGAGAGCCTTGAGACTAATTCATATCATTGCTTAACGCCAACGATTACAATAGACCTCTTTATATAGAGGGATCTTCTAACAATTATGGATAAAATCAATCTAAATGATGACCTTCTTAACTAATAGATGACATTCCTAACTAGTAGATAACATTTCTAATTAACTAATTCCTATACAAGGAAACTAATCAACTATTTAGTGAAATAGACATTCTTATTGAGGAAAGGACCCCTTCCTAATACCAACACTACAGTACTTGTTGCACTGTTCACACACGTAAATAGTAATTCCAGCGCATGACACTGGTTTTGTCCATGGAACAAACCCACATCATTATATGGCCGGCTTCAACTAATACTGGACCAGACAAGTTAAAAAAAACCTGTATATTTAATTATAATTGAATCTTAATATGAATATTAAAAGTTGTACTTTTCTTATTAATATCAGGAAAGCAGGTCATCAAATAGCAGATATAGCAATGTTGATGTATAATCTTTGGTTGCTGCTCCCTAAACTTGATTTCTTAATGGCATCATTTGTTTAACGAACATGGTTCCTGATATCCATTTGCCTTTTGTTTCAGATACGTGAAGAACCACCATCGTATTCAACATCAGTTCTACAGAGGCATGAGTCATTTGAAAACCCTCTCGCGGGGCGTGGAGGTCGAAGTTTTGGATCCCATGAGGATGAAGACAAGAGTTCCGGGAATCCTCAATTTGGGAAAGCATTGTATGACTTCACCGCAGGTGGCGATGATGAGGTATGGAGCTACATATCATCTTTTGTTTGGCTGTATCTTAACTTCCCAAAGTTCAATGCTTCCTTCTTCAGTGCTTCATTGAATATTGGTTGTTCTGGAAACATGATTTTTCCTTGACTGAAAATTCTTTATTTCACTAAAGCAAAAATTGTTGGTGTTTCTCAACTGACACTGTTATTCGCTATCTTAATTGGTTGAAAGAACTATTGTTAATATATACTCTATCAAGCCCAGGAAAAAATTCCCGGCCGGTAACCGTTACCGGTTACCGGCCGGGGGCCGGGATCCAAAATCCCGGCCGGTTTTCTCGGGTTTTGCAATTTCAAATTTCAAAATTCAAAATTCGGCTAGTTTTTAATCAAATTCAAACAATTTTTATCTGAGATTTTTCCGGTTTGAACGGTAACCGGCCGGTTACCGTTCCCGGCCAGCCGGCGGGAAATGGGCCGGTACCGGTTTTGGGTTCCTTGATCAAGCCTGTTCAATAGCAAAAAGAGATAATTGCTCTCATAGCACTACTTTTGAGCTCCTTTGCAAACATACCACTCACCTTTGCCACTTTGCTAAAATATCACTATGCAACTTTTTGGACCATTTTGTCCCTCCCACCTTCTTCATATCCCCAAGTCCGGCAACCTCCTCACTGGCATACAAGTGCCTCCTCTCTTCCATTTGAATTGCGTGGAGCTCGTGCTCATGCTGCTCAAGCTCGAGACGCGCACTCCAAACCCCACAGACACCATTCCCCGTCTCTCCTTTTACTCCATTCTCTCTCTCTCCAACGTGGCCACTGGCGTTTCTAGCGCAGCCGTCCTGTAGCCGTCGTCTCGCCGTCGAAGTACTCCCCTCCGCACCACCTTGAATGAGACGCGGGCTGCCGCACCATCATGGTCGTCGCCGCTGTATTTGCAGCGGCGTTGTTAGCGAGGGTGCTGTGGCCTCGATGCCTGCTCAACGTCGCCCTGTGAACACCCTCCCTCTCTTCTACTTCTACTTCTACTTCTACGAGATGAGCTGGGACTTCCATTGCCGGTGGTGGGGGACGTATTTGCAGGGGCGTCGTTGGCGAGGCCGTCGCGTGGTGAACGCCCTCCCTTTCTTCTACTTCTACGACTACGGAGATGAGCTGGGACTTCCATTGCCGTGGTGGGGGAGAAGAACATGAGGGAGATGAAGAGGTAGGGGCAAAAATGCCCATAGTTCTATAGAAGCAAGCTATGTTTGTTATTCAGTGCTATTTGAGCAAGACCATCTTCAATACTGGTATGGGAGCAAAGCCCATCTTCAATAGTGCTATGAGAGCAATTTTCCCTAGCAAAAAAAACCTACACGAAAGTGAATGTCAAAATAGTCAGGCTGACTCTTTTTTCTTGGCCCAGAATGCAAACAAAAGACACTTATTCATGTAAATTGTTTTCAGCTGAGTTTAACCGCTGGAGAAGATGTGGGGATTGAATATGAGGTTGATGGTTGGTACTATGTAAGTACTCATATCACCATTTCTTTTACATGTTCTTTGGTCGTGAATGAAAACATTTTAAAATCGGTAATTGTTGCTATTTGCTCAGGTGAAGAAAAAGAGACCTGGAAGGGATGGAAAGATAGCAGGTCTGGTCCCTGTTCTGTATGTGAGCTCATGATAGCTTATCTTGTGACATACTACTCTGGAAAGGTGGTTGGAATAAATGGACTTGAGAATGGCACGCGGGGAAGTATTTTTATGCGGTCTTCACTGCCTTTCTGAGCCCCTAACATTTTACAGGCAAACATCCTTGTTGAAGGCCATATTCAATCGTCTTGCTGTTTGTATGATGCAGCAATATTGTTGCTGGTCGTGATTTACGAGCAGATTTGTTTGCTTTACACATACCACGAGTCCATTCAATTCATTGTTTATGTGTATATGGATATTTTGTCTGTGTCATTCTGCTCCATCGGTTATGCTTGAAAGGAGTCAGTTTACTCCAGTTCTGCATCAGTTGTGCAATAGTTATCGTAGAACCAGTAGTTGTGAAGAGGCAGTAAACTGCAGGCTGTAATTTTCTCCTCGCAATTCTTGTGTATGGTGTGATCCAATAGTAAGTAGCCTTGTTAATCTGTGTAAATTTTGTTTTTTTTCTGGGGATTATGGATACATGAACATATACCATAGTGAAACGACATGCACCGATTATTTTCATGTCGGGTGTGCTCTGCGTTCTATTTCAGATTATCTGCGCGCAGATCATTAACCGTTGTCGTAATTTTGTTTAGGATGTTGTGGTGAAGTCTGCAGCTGGCCAGCAACATATAAAAATGCAGCAATACTAGTCCGAAACTCTCTGAATCTAGGTGTAAAGATCTAATCATCCGGTCTGTAGCTTGTCATTTTGCAGCCCATGGATGCTTCAACTGGCATCCCTCCTTGGACGTATCGCCCTGTCGCATCCACGACGTTCTGTGCAATGGTGGCAGCGACCTCCCGTCCTCAATTCCAACGAGCATTGTTACAGACGGAGGTTACGTCTCGCCTGTCCCTGGCATGTTCTCTCGCTGCCAACGCCCAGATTGAGACTTGTATATCAGAATTACCCGATAGAGATTTTTTTAAAAATAAAGTCTGCCTGTTGGCAAGTGGGTATACGTACACGTCTCACCAACAAAATCGCAAGCCGGCACAAGCAGCAGCGCAGGGAAAGCAACGCACGCGATGGGAAGGAGCGGCGGCGGTGAGGGGCGAGGGAGTTCGGGAGCATGGAGGAGTTCTGGGGTTTCTACCTGAGCCAGCACTCCAAGCCCGGGACGCGGCGATGGCACTTCCTCGGCACGCTCGCCTCGCTCGCCTGCGCGCTCCTCGCGGCCGCCACCGGCCGCGCCGCGCTCCTCCTCGTGGCGCCCGTCCTCGGGTACGGCATGGCGTGGTACAGCCACTTCTTCGTGGAGGGCAACCGGCCGGCCACGTTCGGCCACCCCGTCTGGTCCTTCCTCTGCGACCTCCGCATGTTCGTCCTCATCCTCACCGGCCGCATCGACGCCGAGCTCGCCCGCCTGCGCCTCAGCCCGCCGCGCGACTCCGCGTTTGCCTCTGCGCACCAAGACTGATCCGTCTCGGCGCCCGTCTGTCGAATCTACGCGTATCTGAGAGCCTGAATCAACCATACCAGCTAGTAGTTCGTGGTAACATCAACAAACTTCGTGATTTGGCACGTATATATATGTACTTGCATGTGTTGCTGGTGTGTATCGTGTTTCCTGGCGTATACTTGCTGCGTATCTTCAGGTATAACACCATGTTCGTGCCTTCTGTGGTTGCTCTGTTCTTATTATTTCTCGTGTTTGGTTTGGCTACAATCCTATCCAAAGTGGGCGTGGAATTCTTCCAAGGTTAGTTAGAAGGACTTGATCAGGTTTGATAGTTCTTTAGAGCCTTTACTAGCAAACGGCGCGCAGTAAAAAAAATGATCGACTGCTACACCATGATACAGTGCTGTTTTATTTCATGTATGTATGTACTTGACACAGAACACAGATTTCCATTGCGACGCACAGGTTTTTTGAAGCACAACATTACAAGAATATCGGATTATCGATGCAGAACAGTAAAGATAAACACATCCTTTTGTGAAGAACCACTGTGGCTTCTTATTTGTTTGTGGAAGGCAAGCATCTGAATGTCTGATGGCTGTAGGGAGCACTGCTCAGCTGTCGCTTCTGTTAGGCTTGTCTGACGCCGTATACACCTGAAAGAGGCAACATATTGCTCGTGTGACTGTTACTGATGCATTCTTGAATTGAAGACAGTCCTATCATTCGTTGATGGGAATTGCGGAAAAGCCGACATATGGAAGTAGCATAGGAGAACGTAAACTAGAATCTGCCCTACCGTGTCAGCTGAGGGGATCCACTCGTTGGTGGCAGGATTTCCCTTGCAGGAAGCATGGCCCTCTGTCGCATATGGGTCTTCAGAGAGTTCAAATGAGGCGCCAGTGGGTTTGTCCATCTTGATGAAGCCCGTCCCAGTCTGCAGGATATTGGCACAGGCAAAGATCAGAGGGTAATATAGTACGGAGTAGCTCACAATCAAAACCATGCAAGCAGGAGGGAATTAAGGCAGTGACCGTGTGGTGCTGCTTGCCGACGCAGCCGAGATCTCTGTAGTACTCCGTCTCCACGAACTCCTCTCCTACCTTGCCACCATCGCACACCAATTTCTGCAGCAGCAAACCATACGGATCGACTCCTTAAACTTAGTTTTCATCAAGGACAGGACAGGCGAGTTAGTACAATTCAGCGGGGTTTTGGACAGGGGAAGAGGAGAAGGGAGACCTCGGTGTGGGCTTCGAGTTCTTGGAACTTGTCGAGCTCGGGGTGGGAGTTGCCGCCGCCGTCGTTGGGGACGAGCGCATCGGTGTAGACGGCGGAGTGCTCGCTGCGGGAGGGCTTGGAGTGGCGCTTGGGCGCCGCGTCGTCATAGAACTCCCGCACATCGGCCTCCCTCGTCACCTCGTCCTCGGGGGACAGGTGCGCGTCGCTCCTGTTCGGCCTCGACATCTCCTCTCCGCAGTGGCGCACAGGGGGGCAGTAGTATTAAGCAGTGGAGGCTGAAAGCGGCGTGCTATTATGGTGGCTCAGCTGCCGCGACGGTGGCGTGCCCTGGCGGGGCGAACGCGATATTTGTGAAGAGAAAATATCTCGGGGGTGGTTGGTCGCTGGCTTAGCGAGAAGTCGACGTGCCCACGACCCCCGAATGCTAAGCCGTCGCGTCTATGAAGACCCGTCGCGTCCATGAAGGCGAGACCCGGTCCGGGCCCAAGGTGGCCGCGGTGCATTTTATCGAGGAGTCGCCGACGTTGAGTTTAATTCGAACGATTATTTTGTAGATAAATTTAGAATTGTAAGAATATATAAAAATATAAGAACGAAATAGTAGATTAAACACAAGAACTTCAGACTTCTCTTTATTACTTTTCTGAAACGGTGTACAATGTTGAGAGTCTCTTTCCTTTATACAGGCAATTGGATGTATGAGGTCCACCTGGACCAAGACTCTCTGGTTCTGAGCCTGGTTTCTTAACACTTCCCATTGGGTACTCATACGACATGTTCATATCTCGTCAAAACTCTATAAAAACCCAGTAATAAAATTTTAGAGAAAGAGTATATGACATGCGTTCCACTGTGTTGCACAAATTGCCTTGTTAAAAACCTTAACCGAGAAATTTCAGCAAAACTCGTCGAGAAAAAAGTACAATACACCCAATTTCATTTAATCTCTACGATTTATTCTTTAGGCACTCGATCTTCGTGATCAAGCTTTAATAATGACTTCGTGAAGATTCCCCTCTTGAATTCTGCACTTCTCTAAGCCTCATCATTCCAATTCCACGTATGCATCTTTCAAAGCTAAACGCTGTAAGTGACTTAGTGAATAAATCTGCAAGATTTTCACATAACTTAGTATGCAGTACCTTAATTTCGTCCATCTTTTGTAATTCACGAGTATGGAAAAACTTGGGGTTGATATTCTTTGTGAGAGGACTATTCATATAACCCATCTACACTTGTGCAACATAAGATTCATTATCTTCATAGATAATAGTGGGAGTTTACGCGGTATTCAATCCACGTGACTGCTGGTTGTAGTGAATCATCCGCCGAAGCCAGGAATATTCCCGTGAGGCTTTGTACAATGCTATGATTTCTGAGTGGTTCGTCGAAGTAGATACAATACTTTGCTTAGACGATTTTCATGAAATTGCAGTTCCACCGCAAAGGAATACATAATCTGTTTGCAACTTAGTTGTATGAGGGTCTGATAGGTACCCAGCATCTGCATAGCAAGTCATAGTTAAGTATTAGTTCTTTTTATAGAACAGGCCAAGATCTTTGCTTCCTTGTAAGTCTCTGAAGATGTCCTTTATTCCCTGCCATTGTCTTTTGGTAGGTTCTGCACTATACCTTACTAGTAGGTTCATGGCAAATGTAATGTCCGGTCTAGTACAGTTTGCTAAATACATTAGTACTCCTATTGCACTCAAGTACGGGAATTATGGTCCCAGATCTTCCTCCCCCCTCTTCTTTAGGTCTGTACGAGTCCTTGTCCTGCTGTAAGGATCTCCCGCCCATCGGTACTTTCGAAGGATATGTCTTTCAAAGCCGAACTGTTCTAACACTTTCTTAGTATAGGTTGACTAATGTACTAAAATCCCTTCAGGGTATACTCAAGCTGCAAGCCTAGGCAATATTTGGTTTTACCCAAATCTTTCATTTCGAACTCCGACTCCAGATAATAGCTTGTTTTCTTAATATCTTCCAGGGTCCCTCGTGTGGTCTTTCTTGCAGAGAAAGTCGCTCAAGCGATTATACCACATTCTGTCTGATTGCTTCAGTCCATATAGTGATTTTCTGAGTTGCACACTGTACATATTTCTATTTGCAATGTCTTTGTTAGGGATAGGGATACCTTCAGGTATCTTCATATAAATGTGTGAATCCAAGTTCCCATAAAGGTATGCAGTTACCACATCCATCAATTTTATTTTTAAATTCAAGTTTACTACCCTTGAGATTAAATATCTAAAGGTAGTTCCGCCCATGACCGGGGAATAAGTTTCTTCATAATCGACTCCTGATCGCTGAGTGAAACCTTATGCAACAAGCCTAACTTGATGTCTTACAATTTCATTGTTTTTATTTCTCTTTCGAACAAATACTCACTTATGCCCTACAAGGTGCACATGGGGAGGCTTGCAGTTTATATGCCCAAATATCTCTCTTTTATTCAGGGATAATAATTCTACTTCTATGCCTTCTTCCAATCTTTCCAATATGATCTTTTCTTACATTCAACGAGCGATCCAGGCTCTCAATCGAGATCGATGATTGTGGTAATTTTCTTTGCAAAATAAATATCGACATTAGCTGTTGTTCTATTCATAGATTCTCCAATGGTCACATAATTTATAACTATTTCTTCATGGGCTGATTCTGCTAATGCTTCTACTTACCCACCGCTACTTCCAATTACAGGGGCAAGTCCCTTTAGTTTTCAGCTCCGACGTGTGCACACACATCCATGCTGATGTCTCCCCTCGTGGGAATATTCAAATCCGGTATGTCTTTTACTGAAGGTTCCATAATGGTGCCAGATCTCAACTGGCCCCCCTTCTAGTTGTGGGGAACTTCAATGATCGCCTATGTCAAGTCCTTCTTATCCGTTTTCACCAGGCGTCCCCAGTTACTTGGGATTCGAGGGGCCGGAGTTCTCGTCCTTTTATTTTGAGGCATCTGGACGGAATTATGGATACCTTTAATTTTCTTTGGTATTTCAACCCTCTCTGGCACATTGCTTGTAGGCACATGCGACTTGGTCACGCTCTTCAAATCACTAAAGTGGTCGGTTAGTTGATTCGCTAATACTTGCAAATCAATTATCTTTTGGACTTCTCTATTTATTTTAGTAGTGTATGGGTCATGTGCATGGATTCTCATGGCTTGCCATGTCATTTCTCGATATTTTTCATCAAGGGGTTGATTTCCATCCCCTAATGACGGGAAACTATTCTCGTTAAATATGATGTCAGCGAAGCGGGTTGTATGCAAATCTCCAGTCATGGGGTCCAGATACCTGATTATGGATGTCGTCTTATAACCAACGTATATCCCAGACTTACGGAGGGGGCCATTGAAGTTCGTTGCGGTGGTGGTATAGGTACATAAACCTTGCAACCAAACCTTCGTAGATGTGAGATTTTCGGTGCTGACCCTTGCGCTAGTTACATAGGTGAATGGATGCTATATGCTGACGGTCTAAAATTGATCTGAGTTGTTGCGTGTAGGACTGTGTGTCCCCAACATGTGGTTGGTAAATTACAATTCTGAAAGAGCGGTCACGTAATAAATTTAATTCATGTAATTAATGCCTCAACTAGTCCATTCTCGGTGTGAACATGTGGTACGGAATGCTAAATGGTAATTCCCATTGCCATACAATAGTCATCAAATGTATTTGAAATAAATTCTCCGACGTTGTCTATGCTGATGGACTTCACATGATGATCAGGGGAATTATTGTTAATTTTAATTATTTGCGAGATCAGCTTTGCAAAAGCACGATTTCTCGTATATAATAAGCATACATGCGACCATTTCGAGGAAGTATCGATGAGCACCATAAAGTACCTAAATGACCCTGACAGGGGCTGTATAGGACCACAAATGTATCCCTGGATACGGTCTAGGAATGCAGAGATTTCATCCTTTACTTTCGGAGTAGTGGGTCTGATAATCGGTTTCCCGGTGGCACATCACCATTTCCACAACGCTATTTTGTTGAGGGACGTGTGCAGAAGAGAACCGATGCTCAATTCCATGCTCAGCACAAAAAGAAGCAAAAGAGCCATTCTTGAACTCCGTGTTATTGTCACCGCGGATCGCTCTCAAGGCACCCGGAAGTTCAGAAGCCAAACAAAGAACAAGATCATGATAATGATCAAAAGCTTCCTCCTTCGAAGCAAGAAAGAACACTCAAGTGTATCTAAAAAAATCATCAACTATGACAAGAATGTACCATTTTCCACCAACTGATCGAACCCTAACAGGACCAACAGTATCCATATGAAGCAACTGTCCTGGTCCGTCAGTCATGACCATAGTCACGGAAGGGTGTGAGGCGGCAACTTGCTTGCAATGCCTACAGGGATCACATACAGCATCCTTGACGGATTTGAGTTTGGGCAAACCTCTCATGAGCTCAAGGTTGCTAACTCACGTCAGATGATCAAAACCAATTTGCCCCAAACGACGATGCCAAAGCCAAAACTCAGAAGAAGAGGATTAAATCAAGCACTTGAGAGAACCAACAAGAGATTCAGAAAAATCAGCTCCAAAGATCCTAGTAACTCTAATAATCCAAAAAACAAGCTCACCAGTTGAATCAAACACCCGACAAGCATTTTTCTTAAATCTAGTCTCATAGCCATTATCAATAAGTTGAGATACAGAAAGCAAATTAAACCTTAGCTTGTCCACAAGGGCGACGTTATTGAGAATGAACTTGTCGTTCACCCTGATCGAACCCGTTAATTCAATCCGCACTTGTCTATCATCTCCAAAAGTGATGAAATCATCACCCGTAGACCGCGTGAAGGAGGTGAACTATCTTGAGTCTCCGGTTATGTGGCGTGAACAGCCGGAGTCAACGAACCACGTGTCCTTCCTCTTTCTGTATATCTCAATACTGAGATTAGTTAAACAAGACTTAGGAATCCAGTACTGAGACACACGTCTGCAAGTAGTATGCAAAGCAGAAGTGCTATCCTTGATTCTATTTGAAGTTCTGTTATGAGCAATGGTTAAATAATAGATTCAATAAGATTTTACTATAGTAGCTATGGAAGCTGTGAAGATTAATATATCATTATAACCGAAGACTAGTATTGAATCCAATTTAAACCCCTAAGCAAAACGACGAAAAACAACACAAGCTAAAAAACTAAGTGTTGGGAGGTCTGACCGCTAGGTCAATGACGGTCGGACCGCTCACCCCTGGCGGTCGGACCGGTAACCTTGGGCGGTCTGACCGTCGGCCTGATGAACAGATTAAACAGCCCGAAAAATGAAATTGTAAATAGCTGTAACTTTTGATCTACAACTTCAAACTCGATGAAACTTGAAACACATATTCTCTATGATGTCAGGAACCTATTCCAATCGAAGATGATGAAAATTCTTGAAAGAATTACGATCTTTTTCCGTTTGATAGGAGGATAGTTCAAAACCGAGTCAAAACAAAAACTAGATCCAAAATCTTACTCGTGGATGATTGATGATCAAGATGACCCTAGATATGTTCCCACATATCACAGCAAGCTAGATCACATGAAGAAATCAAGCAAAAACTCACGGATCAAAGAAAGACTCAAAATAATCAAATAGAGAGAAGGAAAGCAAAGAGATAAATCTTTGATCAAACTTTAATTGGATTGATTTGATATGATTTTGGTTTACAGCCACTCCATCAATGGAGGACAAAGCTCAATCTATGAGCACGAAATCAAATCAAAACTCTCCAGAACCCTAACCTCCAAAAATCCTCTCCCTAAGCAAATTAAGGTTTCAAAACAATAAAAGAGTTGAAGAGGGGTGCAGCCACCTCCCTCCTCTATTTATAGTGAAGGCTTAGACCTTCTAGAAGATTGACTCAATTGGTCTCCCGTTAAGGCCCATCACAAACGGGTCACACATGCACGCGTTTTAATGCGCCGTCTTTATCGCCTCTTGACCTGATCAGCTTCACCTTGGCCATCTTGCGCCGCGGATTGGCAAAAGGTCACCCTTGTCCATTCTGCATCACGCTTGAGTTCATTGACCTCACCCGGCATCGTCGATCGTTCTGGACCTCAGCTCTCCAAGCCTAGTCCCGATCATCCTCGTCGTTGACCGTCGTTGACCACCAAGCAACCTGCACACCAATAGACAAGCAAATCGAATCCGAGAACAAGTCCTTCACAACTCGACCCATGTTAGTCAAAACATGCATCATGCAACACATATGCACTGAAACTCATGACTTTGACATTACAACCAAACATCGCCACCACGAAGAATGACGATACAAGTGAAAACTGGTCAGACCGCCAGCATGGCCGGTCTGACCGCCCACCTTGGCCGGTCTGACCGCCACCATTGGCCAGTCTGACCACCAGCTGGGACTTAACCAAATTGAGCCCCTGAAATTTCGTTGTTCTGTGACCTCCATGGCGAAGGGTCCCACTCATCGCTGCAATGCCGAACCCCTCGGGACGGCGCCAACTGTCGTAGCTAAAACGAGCTATACAGTAAAAGAGGGGGGGACCCTGGACAAGCTCAAGGGGGCTCCGGGGATCCTCAAGAGGGGACTAGCCAGTGACAAGAACGAGACTGTTATTGTTAAGGAATTCGCGTTTGCTTCTCTTTCTTTTTCTCTCTCCCCTTTTACAGGAGGGGTGACCCCCTATTTATAGTCCCCTATGAGGATCTTGTATATGACTCTTATGACCCTATAACAGTACTGTGTGCGCGTAGGGGTTGCAGGGACATTCCCCCTACGTCCTAGACTCTGGTCCATAGTGGACGCTCCTGGACCGGGTCCATCCTGCCGGTGCCCTCGGTCCACGATCGGCAGTGGAGGCTTCGGGCCCACCCCGGAGGTGGCCCGGAGGTCCTGCTGGAACTTTTGACTGGAGACTCCAAAAATTATGAGACCAAGTGCAATAGAATCCCCTCTCTTGTCTACAACCTCTATTTTTGGCCCAGCCTTAAAAACCACATTTTGTATTTGGCCGGTCCGACCGCCGAGGTGGTCCGGTCGATCGCCGTGGCCGGTCGCCGCCTTCTCGGCCGATCGCAAAGGCCCGACAAAGATTGGTTCTTTCTTTGAAAACACGTGAAACGATAAACCTTTAACGTCATTACCAATTGTCACATCATCCTAAGATTAGTAGCATATCCCCATGATATCCGCAATCTCCACCTTGATGAACACATTGGCAATAATCCAGAAAATATAATTTGAAGATTTGAAAAGTAAAATACTTTCGTTTTTGCCTAAAGGCACAACTTGGTCCATAAGCAAGAGAAAGCAATGAAAATGACAAAGCTGGCATCAGAATAGCATATGCAAGTGAGATAAGGCAAAAGAAAGTATAAAAACTTTAAATTCCAGAAAAGAGTAAAAAATCTCACTTAAGGTCCATATTAAAGAACAATTGTCTAATTGACCTTTGATCATCGTGGGGATTAAGAAATGCAATTCGAGTTCAGAAAAGGCAATAAGATGATAAGAATGCAATTCAAATGCTCCCCCTCACTATGATCCTCAGATTTCAAAAAATTTCAAATTCTCTAATTTTCTCCCCCTTTTTAACATTTTTATATCTTCTCCCCTTTATACAACATTGAAATATCTTCTCCCCCTTTGACAATATAGTCATCAAGGAATCATGCCTTCCTCTCATCCAGAGATAACAAATGCAGAATGAAGAAAGAAGCATAAGAATGAGTATGCATGAAGTGCAATGGAGTAACTTCATTTTTGTATTTTTTAATGTTTGATTACAAGAAGCTTTAGAGATTACCCAAAAGAACAGGCCAGCATTTCTAATATTGCACAAATAGCATATCAAGCCTAACAGCGCTAGCAAGATCATGATAAGACATATATATCAAAGCTAAGCTCGAAGGCTCAATATAAATCAATAAATTTGATCAATTTAAGTAAAGCTTCAAATTTAGCAAGTTCATCAACAGAGATCCTAAAATGATACTGGTCATGTCAAAATGTCAAAGTGAGATCAAAAAGCTAACAATGACCACATTAAGAGACAATCAGGTCCTGAATTGAATCATTTTGCTCAAATTTCTCAAACGCTCATTTTTCAACAGTTTTTCATTTGCACTGAATATGGAAGTTGACTAATGATCTAACTTAGTGACAAGATCCTGCACTAGGAGCCATCCACAAACTCATCCTAAGCTTCGACCGAAGTTGATTAAAGGTATATCTTAGTGAAGAAGATCTTGGACTAGGAGCCATCCACAAACTCTTCCTAAGCTTCTACCAGGGCGATAAATCTTGAGGTTCATGTCAGTTCTGACACGCAGTCCCCATGAGATCATCTAGATCATCAAACTATCTCCAAGTTCATGTCTTTGACATGCAGTCTCGTAGAATAGTTTTGCACAATTTAAGCATAAGACAATCTTGAAATTTGATTTTTCATATTCCACAAGAGCAGTTTTAGACTCTCAAGAACACAAGAAGCTCAAGTAATGGTCAATTTTAGATTCAAGAGCTAACAAAGCAATTCTGACAGGGCCAATGTCACAAAAGGAGCACTAATTGCGCAACTAGCTAAAACATCCACAAATTACAGTTTTTAGTTCGAGTTGTTTTAGAGTTCTAGCTCATACAGCAAAGACTTAGCTACATATGTGAAAGCATGATCAAAGAACTAAACATGTCATTGAGCAAGAATTGAAATACAAAAGCTCCTAAGGGTAATAAGCAAGCTTCGTCAATTTTAAAAGATAAGCGAAAAAGCTTATATTACAATGCATCTTTTTGGATTTCTCATATGAATGCAATATTATACAATGAGATGCAAGAAAACTCAAAAAGCCTAAAAAGTTCAAAAAGATCAACAAGTTCAGAAAAGAACAAGGAAAGATCAGAAGAACAAGGAAAGATCAAAAAAGATTGAACTCCCCCTCAAACCAACCCATAGGGATAAATTACCCCTAACTCGGTCATCAAGGTGGCAAACCTTGTTGGGTCTAAAGGCTTGGTGAGGATATCAGTCAGTTGAGCCTCGGACTCCATGAAGTGCAGCACAATATCACCCTTTTCGATATGGTCTCTAAGGAAGTGATAGCGAATGTCTATGTACTTGGTTCTAGAATGTTGCACAGGGTTCTTAGCAATATTAATGGCAGAAGTGTTATCACAGAAAAGAGTAGACACCATCCACAAAATCTGACTACAACAACTAGCAACAGCTACATATTCAGCTTCAGCAGTGGATTGTGCAACAGATGACTGCTTCCTAGAAGACCAAGAGACAAGAGAAGTGCCTAGAAAGTGACAAGTGCCTGAAGTACTCTTCCTATCTAGCCGACAGCCCGCAAAATCAGAATCAGAAAACCCCGAATGGACAAAGACGAAGAACAGGAATACCAAATGCTATACAAGAGGGTAGAGTGTAAATAGCTGAATATGTGCATAACGGCTTGGAGATGAGAAGCTCTCGGAGACGCCTGAAACCTCGCACAGAGGCAGACCGTGAAGTGGATGTCCGGTCTTAAGGTCGTCAGGTACAGGAGAGAGCCGATCATGCTGCGGTACTCGTGTTGATCCACGGCTTCTCCTTCCTCATCTGGATCCAAAACAGTCGAAGTCGCCATGGGAGTGGCGATCGGCTTGCAGTCACCCATGTCGAAGCGTTTGAGCAGGTCCTTAGTGAACTTCGTCTGATGGATGAAGATCACTTCCTTGCATCGCTTGATTTGAAGCCCCAAGAAGTAATTGAGCTCTTCCATCATACTCATCTCAAATTCCCTAGACATGGTCTCAGAAAAACTGGAAACAAGAGCATGAGAAGAATCACCAAAGATAATATCATCAACGTAAAACTGAGCAAGCAGGAAGTCATTACCACGCCTAAGAATGAACAAGGTCTTGTCTATCTTACCCATCTCAAAATCATTCTTAAGTAAGAAGGTCTTAAATCTATCATACCAGGCTCTAGTGACATGCATAAGATCATATAAGGCTTTGGATAGCTTGAATACATGATGTGCGTACTTGTGATTCTCAAAGCCTAGTGGTTGCCTAACATACACTTTCACCTCTATGTAACCATTTAAAAAGGCACTCTTAACATCCATCTGATATAATCTAAAGCCCTTAGATGCAGCAAATGCAAGCAGAATACGAATGGCTTCTAGTCTAGCAACAGGAGCAAAGGTCTCATCAAAATCTAACCCCTCAACTTGGCTAAAACCCTAAGCTACCAATCTAGCCTCATTTCTAATCAGAGAACCATCATCATTTTGTTTGTTTTGAAAACCCAGCGGATTCCCACAACATTATGACCACTAGGAGGTTCTACTAGGTTCCAAACCTTGTTCCTCTCAAAATTTTCTAACTTCTCATGCATGGCATTGACCCAGCTAGAATCCGACAAAGCATGTGATATATCGCGAGGTTTAAAAGAAGCAACAAAAGCAGAATGGGAGTAAAGTTTTGGATCATGATACCTGGAGCGAGTGACTCGCTCATGGAGATTATGTATCATCTGATCCGGATGGTGCTGCCTTTTGAATGTGAAGTGACGCACCTGGAGGGGAAATCATCTCTTCGACCTCTGCAGGTACTGCTGATGATGAAGATGCAGCAGGAACCACATTTGAAGGTAAAATAGTTACAACAAGTTCTTGTGTTGGAATAGGAGCGTCAACAGCAGCAGGTGGAAGAACATCATCGAGTCCTTCATCATCTTCCTCTATAAATATGCTCTCTATTACCTGTGTATCACCTAAAATATCTTATCTAGCACCAGGGCTAGTCTCATCAAAAGTGACATTGCATGTCTCCTGAACAAGGTTAGTTTCAGCATTAAAAACCCGAAAACCCCTCAAATGCGCAGGATAACCCAGAAATAAACCATCAAAAGTTCTTGACTCAAATTTATCTAGGTTTCCTGTCTTGAGAATAAAACACTTGGATCCAAAGACTCGAAAGTGCGAGACAGATGATTTTCTACAAAATCGAAGCTCGTAAGGAGTCTTGCCCAAAGACGGTCTTAAAAAGACACGATTTGCAATATGGCAAGCAGTAGAAATAGCTTCGGCCCAAAACCTCCTCGGTGTGCTATACTCATATAGCATCGTCCTAGCCATCTCGACTAGGGTCTTGTTCTTCTTTTCCACAACGTCATTTTGTTGAGTGACATGTGGAGAAGAGAACTGATGCTCAATTACACGCTCAGCACAAAAAGAAGCAAAAGAGGCATTCTTAAACTCCGTGCCATTGTTCAGAAGCACCCGAAAGTTCAGAAGCCAAACGAAGAACAAGATCATGATAATGATCAAAAGCTTCATCCTTCGAAGCAAGAAAAATCATCGACTATGATAAGAATGTACCATTTTCCACTAACTGACCGAACCCTAGCAGGACCAACAGTATCCATATGAAGCAACTGTCCCGGTCCGTCAGTCATGACCATAGTCACTGAAGAGTGTGAGGCAACAACTTGCTTACCATGCCTAGAGGGCGCACATACAGCATCCTTGACGGATTTGAGTTTAGGCAAACCTCTCATGAGCTCAAGGTTGCTAACTCGTGTCAGATGATCAAAACCAATGTGCCCCAAACGATGGTGCCAAAGCCAGAACTCAGAAGAAGATGATGAAATCAAGCACTTGAGAGAACCAGCAAGAGATTAAGAAAAATCAGCTCCAAAGGTCCTAGCAACTCTAGTAATCCCAAAAAAAAGCTCACCAGTTGAATCAAGCACCCGACAAGTATTTTTCTTAAATCTAGTCTCATAGCCATCATCAAGAAGTTGAGAGACAGAAAGCAAATTAAACCTTAGCTTGTCCACAAGGGCGACGTCCTTGAGAATAAACTTGTCGTTCACCCTAATCGATCCCGTTCCTTCAATCCGCCCATATCTATCATCTTCAAAAGTGATAAAATCATCACCGTCGACCGCGTAAAGGAGGTGAACCATCTTGAGTCTCCGGCCATGTGGCGTGAACAGCCAGAGTCGACGAACCACGTGTCCTTCCCTTTCCGCGGTAATCCTGAAAATCAAAGCACAGAAGAACGATGTGTATCAATACTGGGGTTAGTTAAACAAGACTTAGGAACTCAGTACTGAGACACACGTATGCGAGTAGTATGCAAAGCAGAAGTGTTATCATTGATTCTATTTGAAGTTTTGTTATGAGCAATGGTTAAACTAACGTGAGAGTTATCATGTCTAGGAACACGATGATGAGCATGTGACACAAATCCTAAACTAGGTTTCTTCTTTTCTATGTTATCATGTCTCATAAAGCTATAAGTTGATTGGATGAAAATCTAGCAAAATTTTTCTTATCATTTTTCAACCTACGCCAACAGAACTCAACCAGATGCTCATCCTTCTTGCAATAGGTGCAATGGTACTTGATACCACTGGGAGAAGCACCTTTTGACTAAACAGATGATTGGGCAGATTCAAAAATAGTTTTTGTAGGTTGTATTTTGAATTCAACTAACCCTTTTCCAAGACTTGAGTAACTTTTGGCTTAGAATTATTTTGGACAGAGTTGTATCATAATCCTTGCTTCTTATAAGGAGTTTTAGACTTGTCCAGAATCATGTTTAATTCTTTCTTACCTTTAGAAAATTTTCTAAGGTATCCTTAAGATAAGCATTTTCTTCTTCAAGATTAACACATGATTCACATGTTTTACCCTTAATGGCTCTAGCATATTTCTCCTTATATAAAGCAGCTTTAAGTTTAAGAGCTGAACATGAAGCACATGTAGCAGACTCAATATTGTCCTTAAGCTTGACATTTTTAGCTCTAACTACTTCTAAGATATCTTTGACTTCATGTTCCCGTTCTAAGCAGACAGTGCGAAGGCTAGAATCAACCACTCCAGAAGCAATCAACTTGCTAGAGTCTAAGCATTTTTCACAAGGAGCAGATTTAACCTCAACTAACTCAGTCCTAGCATTTTCAAGTTGTTGCAAAGTAATATCATGAGCAGATTGCATTTTAGCAAATTCTGAGTGCAGAGCATGGCAGGATGAACATTCATCAGATTCAAGAGTATTAGCATTTGTAAGTTCTAAAGTCAAATTGTCTACTTGTGACTCTAAATCCTTGTTCCTGACCATGATATACTCTAAAGCCTTATCCTGACTCATGAGTTGCTCAAAGATAGTTTCGCATCTATCATAAAGGACATCATAGGAGGGAGGTACCCCATCGTTGTCGTCGTCAGCGGAGTCGGCCATGAAGTACAAGCCGGTGAAATCCTTGGCCTTCCCCTTCTTCTTGTCTTGAGGGATCTCCTCCTCCTTGTCCTCCTCGCTCCCGAAGTCCACATCGCTTAAGTATTGATCCCCAAAAGCGGCAAGAACCCGGTGAGCAACCTTCGTCAGCTTGGCAGCATCATACCTTGTTTTGTTCCATTGAGGTTTCTTCCAAGCTGGCTTTCCCTCGTTATGGTTGCTTTTACCTTTCAGCTTGGTGCAATTTGCCCAGATATGATTAATCTCACAACACTCATAGCAAGTCACGAGACCTCCTCTATTTCTGTTTCTCATATTGTTATAGGCCCGCGTGACCTTTTTAACTATGAGGGACAACTCAGTCTCAGGGAGACTCTCAAACTCCTCTTCATGAATTGCAGATAAACTAGCAAGTGAAAATCCAGAAGAAGACTCAGAAGACCCATCAGAAGCTCTCTTGAGCGGGTCTGTTACCAAAGTTATATTTTCCTTCTTGGGATGATCAATCATCTTAATCTCATGAGTCTTGAGCTTGCTATAGAGCAGCTCCAAAGTCATATCAGAGAGGTTGACGTTCTCCTCAATGGCGGTAGCCTTTATCTCCCACTCCTTGGTGTTGATTGCAGCCAAGAGGTGGGTGGTATTTTCAGACTGAGAATATTCAATACCAACAGCTTTCATCTGATTAATCACTTTATTAAAGCGACTGAAAATATCATCGATGCTCTCTCTAGGACGCATCTCGAATTTGTTATATTCACACTTATAGACCGTCTAACGTACTTTCTTGATTTGGGACGAACCCTCATGATAGGTTTCGAGGGTGTTCCAAATCTCGTGCGCAGTCTCAAGATTGCAAATCCGATCATAGTCCTGTCTACCAAGCACACCATATAAGATATTTTTTGCCTTATTGTTGTTAGCCAAGAGGGCTGCTGAAGCCGGCGTAGCAACTTAGGGAACAACGAGCGGGGCTCGAACAACCTCCCATATAGCTTGTCCTTCGCTCTCAAGGAAGACTCGCATGCGATTCTTTCAATAGGCATAGTCGTGCCCATCGAAGATATACGACTTGGTGGAGTATTTATCCATCGCCAAGTTCAGTGACCGGTTAAGATCAAGATTGAACTAACCGGGCTATGATACCACTTGTTAGACCGAAAAGGCGACTAGAGGGGGGTGAATAGGAGCACACTCACTTTTTTACAAATAATAAATTCAATAAGATTTTACTCCAGTAGCTATGGAAGTTGTGAAGATTAATATATCAGTATAACGGAAGACTAGTATTGAATCCAATTTAACCCCCTAAGCAAAACCACGAAAAACAACATAAGCTTAAAACAAAACTCAGTGATGGCTGTCTGACCGCTGGGTCAATGGCGGTCGATCATCGACCACATTGTCGACCACTGGGTCAATGGCGGTCGATCACCGACCAAGCGGTCGAACAAAGAACAAATCAAACAGCCCGACAAACGAAGTTGCAAAAAGATGTACCTTTTGATCTACAACTCCAAACTCAATGAAACTTAGAACACACCTTCTCTGTGATGTCAGAAACCTATTCCAATTGAAGATTGTGGAAATTCTTGAAAGAATTACGATCCTTTTCCGTTTGAGAGTAGGATGGTTCAAAACTGAATCAAAACAAAAACTAGATCCAAAAACTTGCTCGTGGGTGATTGATGATCAAGATGATCTTAGATATGTTTTCATATGTCACAACAAACTAGATCACGTGAAGAAATCAATCAAAAACTCATGGATCAAAGAAAGACTCAAATCATCAAGAAGAGAGAAGTAAAGCAATGAGACAAAACATTGATCAAACTTTCCTTGGATTGTTTTGATATGATTTGGATTTACAGCCACTCCATCAATGGAGGACAATGCTCAATCCAAGAGCATGAAAATCACATCAAAACTCTCTAGAACTCTAGCCTCCACAAAACCTTTTTTTGTCAAACTTTCCTTGGATTGATTTGATATGATTTGGGTTTACAGCCACTCCATCAATGGAGGACAATGCTCAATCCAAGAGCGTGAAAATTATATCAAAACTCTTTAGAACCCTAGCCTCCACAAAACCTCTCCCTAAGCAAATTAGGGTTTCAAACAACGAAAAGAGACGAGAGAGGGGGGCAACCACCACCCTTCTCTATTTATAGTGAAGGCTTAGACCTTCTAGAAGTTTGACTCAATTGGGCTCCCGTTAAGGCCCAAAACAAACGGGTCACACACGCATGCATTTTAATGCATCGTCTTTAACTCCTCTTGACCTAATTAGCTACACCTTGCGCCATCTTGCGCCGCGGATTAGCTAATAGGTCACCCTTGTCCATCTTGCACCACGCTTGAGTTCATTGACCTTACCCGGCATCGTCAATCGTTCTGGACCTCAGCTCTCCAAGTCTAGTCCCGATCATCCTCGCTGTTGACTGTCGTTGACCAACAAGCAACCTGCACAACAATAGACAAGTAAACCGAATCTGGGAACAAGTTCTTCACAACTTGACCCATGTTAGTCAAAACATGCATCATGCAATACATATGCACTGAAACTCATGACTTTGACCTAACAACCGAACATCGCCGCCACGACGAACAACGATCCAAGTGAAAACTGATCAGACCGCCGCCATGGCCTGTTTGACCGCCACCTATTGACCGGTCAGACCGCCAGTTGGGACTTAGCCGAAAACAACTCCTGAAATTCTGAAACCTACTAAAATTTTCAAACGAATAGAACTTTTGACAAAAATTATGAGACTAAATACAATAGAATCCCCTCTCTTGCCTACACCCTCTATTTTTGGCCCAGCTCAAAATACCACTTTCTAAAATTGTCGGTCCGACCACCACTAAGGCTGGTCGGACTGCCACTGGCCGGTCCGACCGCCAGGGGTGGCCGGTCGTACCGCCGCTTAGGCCGGTCAGACCGTCTGAGGCCTAACAGCCCTGATTCTTTGCCGAAAACACGTGAAACGATAAACCTTTAACGTCATTGTCAATTGTCACATCAACCTAAGATCTGGAGCATATCCCCATGATATCCACAACTATTCACACGATTATCGTCCATATAATTACCGATCGGCTTGGTCGGCGACTTCAAGTTGTCTCGCAGTAGATTTAGAACTAATTTACGATTTTCAATCTACGGTACAATCGACATCCACCTTTTGATTCAATTCACCGATTGGCATTGTGTCGACGACTTCAAATCGACTTGCGGTAGATTAGATCGGATTTGCACCGTAGAGTGCAATCTAGAAAACCAAATTTGTAGAATTGAAAGCAATCTAGAAAAACAATTCAATCTATGAGTGTTGTTCATCGACGGTTACCTTTCGATCCGAGGAGAGTCGATCGTACTGATAACGTGTTGAGGAACCGTCGCTGGCGAGTCCAGTCCGAGCGATTAGCTCATAAATAAACTCAGAATTGTAAGAACAATGAAAGAACGGAATAGTAGATTGAACACAAAGATATGAGGGAACTTCAGGCTTCTCTTTATTGCTCTTCTGAAACAGTATACAATGTTGAGGGTCCCTCATCCTTTATAAAGGCAACTTGATGGATGAGGAGCTAACCTGGGCCAGTACTCTCCGGTTTTGAACCCGGTTTCTTAACACATCTGATGCGGCGTTCTGCGCGCAGAATGCAACGGTTTGTGTACCTTTTTCGGTGAAAGCACAGTAGAGCCGGCGCTAACGAGAAAATCTCAGTCGGCTTTTAGTTTCCAGCTAGTCCGAGTGTGAGACATACACATCGGGGGAAGAACAGGAACTAGCTTGTTTCGAGCAAACCACTGAGACAGGACCAGGAACCATTTCAATTAGTGATCACAAGAAGGCACACATGTAGTTCATAATTCATATTAGAGTATGTACAACAGTGTGACGTCAATTATCTATAAGATTTATAAGGTAGAACATTAGATGATATGGATGAGAGAAAGTGAGTATAAAAAATTGAGATGTTTCTCATGCAGTAGTCAGCTGTAACACGAGAAACAAAATATATTATACATCATGTAATAAGACAATTTATTGTATGAGCTATCTTTAGTATTATCTGTAAATGATATAGATATATACTTTAGATATCAATTGTCTATACTATTATACGTGCCTTTAACGATTCAGACTTTAATCAGGATGGTGGCGGAGGTTAAAGATGCTGCTCAAATCTGAAAAAACGAAACAAAACAGAGTGAAAATTGCACGCGGATAAGGCCATTGCTCGCCCGTTCCCTCTAACGTCTCTAGGCCTGGAATGAACGTTACGCCGTCTCGGCCGAAAGCCCAAAAGCCCCCTCCGCCGCTGGGACGTGTTGCCCGTTTCCTCACTCCGGGTGGCTCCTACGGCCACACGCCCACACCTCCAATCCAAAACCGCCACCCCTTTCTTCTTCTCCCTTCCACTCTCCCCCGCAGCCGCTTCCAGATTGCGGTCGAATGGCGGCAGCGGCGCGGCCATCCAATGGTCGGTAGTGCCCACTCTACTCGCCGCCCTTGCAGGCTTCCTTCCACCTGCTCTTATCGATCGTATCGTATGGCTTCCTAGCTCCCACGCGTATCTCTGATTCGATGGCGATGGTTGTCTTGTCGCAGCCACACTTCTCTCGCGGCTCAGAGAGGGCACGGCCAAGTTCGAGCTCCTCGAGGACTCCGCGCCTGCTCCTGCGCCGCCGGTTTGGTCCCGTCTCCACTGCTTCGCTAGGATTGCCCACTCGCTGTACGTGTGATTCTCCTTCTCCGTCTCTCTGTGTCTCTCTATTCGAGTCGATTCAAGTGAGAGCAGAGCTAAGTTGCAACAACTGGTTCGGGGGTCCAGGAGGGGCGGGTGGTCGGCAGCGCTGATCAAGGTGGAGCATTACGGGGTGCAGAGGGTCACGGGCGATGGCCGGTGCATGTTTCGAGCGCTGGTAGGTCGCGGCATGGTCTCCTTCTGCTGCACTGTGCACATAGGAAACGGATGAATTGTGAATCTGTGTTGGAATCCATTCTCGTTCGAGTTTCGATTTCAGTAAAAAACAACTCCTGTTCAAGTGTGTTTCTTGCAGGTTAAAGGAATGGCAAAGAATAGGGGAATTCCATTGTCCCCAAGGGAGGAGGTACAAAATGCAGGTAGTCTAAAATTGTGCCTAGTTCACAGATAAATCTTCGCATTGTACTTTCTCCCTTAGTTTAGTCTTATCTAGTCAGATTTTTCACGGTTGGTTTGGAGATAGTTTGATCTCTGTGTAGAGCTTTGGTTTGCATTTGATATGGGGAGAATATCTTCTTTAGGTGTTACTGTATTCCTGTGAATGCAGATCTTCTCTCTGTTTCCACTAAATAAACCAGATTTTAAAGTTGCATTACGAGAGTGCACTCCGTTATAACAACCTCAGCACTTCACAAAATAGAACATCCATTACAAAAGCAGCAACCTGGTCAACAAAAAAAACACAAAAGAGAAATCTTTATTTAATCTTATGAGATTTGAGGAGCATCTGTACATCTACGACATTAATCAAGAGCTTCAGATGCAGTTCTTATCTTTGGCTTGAAGAACACATTGTTAAAGCATGCATTATTTCAGGCTTTCCAAACAGTCTGATAGATTATAGCAGTTCCAACTGTAACCTTTTGTAGGAAATCAACCTAACCAACTTCTGAAAACATCCAAAGTTAATTTAGGCGTAATTACCTGGCCCTGTTTGGAATGCGGGAATTTTTCATGTGCAGTTCCTGCAAAATTGCTGTGAATTTCCTGCGTTTCAAACATTTCTGTTCAGTGACACCTCGAGAAGATATGGACATTGTTTTAGTCATAGGATAGAATTTACAGTGCAGAATTCACATTCCCTACCAACTATCCCTCAGTAAAATTGTCGTTAGTAAGCATAGCCCACCATCAGCCACATGAAGTCTTTGATTTTTGTTAGCAGCTTTACCCTCCAGATAAACCTATGAGAATACCCATCTGCCACCTAGTGAGCTGACCATTTTTTACCGAGATTTTACTGAAAATTATATGCCTCTCCTTTGAAAGATACTATATTCATTAAATATTTTCTTCTGATGAAGTTGACCTTCCGTTTCCTAGATGATTTACGGATGGCAGTGAAAGAAGTTATATGTGATAGTGAGACCGAGCGGCAAAAACATGAAGAAGCAGTTATAGCAATTACTGTGGAGGAATCATTGAGACGGTTAGGTTCCTATAGCTTCTGATTTTCTTCAATGATATGAACTGTGATAAGATGCTGACCTATTTCTGGTTTTGCAGCTACTGCCAAAGGATAAGGCGACCTGATTTTTGGGGTGGAGAGTCAGAACTCTTGGTATTGGTTTCATAATTCTAAATGTTAACATGCATAATTGATGTAAACATCAGCCATTCATCAGATTAGAGATACAGAATACCCGATTCACATATGTGTGTCATGTTCTTTTTTCAGTGGTGCAGTTTATGCATCACTCTTCTTATCTTTTGGTGTGCGAAGGATATACTTTTGCTTGACTTCCGGAGGTTCTAGTATAGTTACCAGAAACTTCTGGAGGTTCCTAGTTCGCCACTTTTTCTTCCAATTTCCACTGCGTACACGAATCCCGTACTCTAAACCGGTTCGGGTTCGACGAATCCGGTTCACGATTCTCGAGGCTTTATAGCAAATCCGGTAACTATAATATACCCAAAGTAGGTTTACCTATTTCATAGAGTAGAGAGCTAGCACATTTGTTGCTTTGTAGAAGTACGTGGCCGATTCATTCAAATGTATTCTGCATCTTACATGTTCTCTTTTCAGGTTTTGTCTAAACTGTGTCGGCAGCCGATCATTATCTATATTCCGGAGCGTGAGGTAATTTCTATCAACTTTGGCGGTGCTAAACCTATACATGTGGAGAATGGATACAGATACTATACCTTTGATCCAAATATGTAAATATGGTTGTGGCTTGTGAGCAGTGACGTAAAGAAAAGAGGAATTTCGTAATAAAACAATATGCATGGTCGTTTCTCATTGCCTGGTTGGCTTGCCTTTATTGCGCGAGAGAGAAACTAAACACCAGATATTGGAAGAGTAGTGATTTTTTTAGGACCTATCATGATATCATCACTATGGGAATTACATTTTAGCATGACAAAGTTTGATGAAATGAAAAAAAAACTGTGAGAATTGGCAATGTTGCCAATATTCGCTGGTGCTTCAACATAAAAAATTCAAAGTGAGCTTGGATGGATGATCTGCTCAAATTTGCTGTGTAGTGATGTCGAAAGTCAACATTGCGTTTTATATTTCTGTTTCCTTGATCCAATTCCTAGTGTTTCAGAATTTAGATATTTGTTGATGTTTTGAAGAAAAAAATTAGTACACGGGAATACATTTGCAAACAATGGATGGAAGATGGAACTGATAGTAAAGTTAGTGAATACTTTTCTCTTTGCATCTTTCCTTGCTTATACCCAATCCGTCCTCGAATTTGGAATTACTAGTACTAGGTGGGTTTATTTCACTATTTTCTTTGTTTCCTTGCAAACTATCTTGTCATGTCTGAGTGCTCTACTTTCATAGCCTCACATGTTATGCTTCACCTGGTGCATGTCACCATCTCCTTCCCCATTTCAGCCTGACTTACATTTGTCCTGTTTGTGTAACAGTACCGTGGAAGGGGTAACGGTTTTATTCCTATTGCTGAGTATGGATTGGAATTTACCAAAAACTCAAAACAGGGGAAGAAAAGGGTGCCAGTAAGACTGTTGTACAGTGGGAGGAATCACTATGATTTGCTAGTATAAAAGGGTTGGAGGACAGTTTGCCCTCGGCCAAGTCTCAGCAGTCAGCATTCATCTAAGACACAGAATTGATGTCCATTCTATGGTTACATTATTTGATCCTGAAAAACTCCCGTTTGTCATTTTGCCAATAGTTGCGATGCTATAGCCAGAGATTTTAAAAACCTGCCAGTTTAACCGGTCTTACCGGTGGGGACCGGGAATGGAAAAATTGGCCGGTTTTTCCCGGTTTAGCAAATTTAAATTTCAGTTTTTGAATTTTGGCCGGTTTTTAAGCAAATTCAAATAAATTTCATCTGTTTTTTTCCGGTAAATCCGATAACCGGCCGGTTACCGTTTCCGGCCAGTGACCGGGAAAGTGTCCAATTCTGGGTTTTTTAAACCCTGGCTATAACTGTTGTTCTATGGATCATAGGCATTTTGCTTATGCATTTGCAATTTTGGAACTAAAGTGGACACTAACCTGGTTGTTGGAATAGCAACTTGTATTATCAGGGGCTAATTGGCCAGTATATATACACAATACATGTTACAGATAAGGAAACCAAATCAAACACAAATATATCTCTAACTATATCTCTAACACCCCCCCTCAAACTCATGGTGGATCAACAACACTGAGTTTGGAAAGGTAGAAGTCGTGCTGTGCTCGAGTCTGGGCCTTCGTGAAGAAATCCGCTATCTGAAGCTCGGAAGACACATACTGAAGAGCAATCATCTGATCATGCACACAAGACCTCATGAAGGAAGCATCAACACCAATATGCTTGGTGAGCTCATGCTTCACAGGTCACGCAACACTTGATAGCACTGATCTTGTCGACAAGAGAGAGTCGGTGTAATGTGAAACACCAAAATCCTCAAGTAACCACCGTAGCCAAGTAATCTCTCACATCCAAGAGAGCCATAGCTCGCAACTCGACCTCTGCGCTCGAGCGGGACACTGCGATCTGCTTCTTCGTCTTCCGCAATAAGCGAACCACCAAGAAAAACAAGATGGCGAGAGATAGACCGCGATCGAGTGATCACGCCCAAGTAGCATCCGAATAAGCTCAAGTCAGAACGAGCCGGGCGTGGAAAGAAGAGACGGCGAGAGATAGTCCCACGAAGGTATCGCAGAACTCAAGAAGGTGGTTGTAGTGGACTGAGTGGGAGCGAAATAAATCGACTCGTAATGTGAATGGATAATTGATATCCGGACGAGTAACAACAAGGTAGACAAGACTCCCAACAAGATGGCGATAGCGAGTCGGATCGTAAAGAGGCTCGCCATCGAGGGTCTGAGGTGAACATTGAGCTATATAGGAGTCTCAACAGACGCCGATCGGTGAGGGAGGCGCGATCAAGAAGATCTGAATATACTTCTCTTGGGACATAAAGAAACCATCCGAGTGGAAGTAACCTCAATCCCAAGGAAGTAACGAAGAGGACCAAGATCCGACATAAGGAATCGCTCACTAAGACGAGCCTTGACAAAGGCAATGTACTCGAGTCATCTCCTGAATGATCATATCATCAACATACGTAAGAAGAAGAGTCCGACCACGAGACAAAGTGTGGACAAAGAGCGCAGGATCATGATCACTTGTCAAAAAAACCAGCAGGCGAAGTGACCACAGAGGAGAAGCGCCAAACCAAGCACGAGGGCTTGCTTAAGGCCATAGAGAGAGCGACGGAGGCGACGCACCATGCCCTCGAGAATGAATACCCAGTGGCGGATGCATGTAGACCTCCTCACGCAACTCGTCATTAAGAAAGGCATTCTTGACATCAAGTTGAGAAGCAGACCGATGGCGAGCAGGCGCTACCGAAAGAAGAGCGCGGACGGTGGTCATGTGGGCCACAGAGCAAAAGTCTCATCGTAGTCACGACCATGCTCTGCTTTGGAAGCCACGAGCAACAAGACGCGCTTTATAGCGCTCAAGAGAGCCATCGAGCGAGTCTTAATATTATAGACCCACTTACATGTGATGGGGCGAGTGAGATGGAAAAGGAACAAGATCTCAAGTACCAATGCGCTCGAGGCGACAATCTCCTCGGCCATGGCATGCCGCCACTCGGGATGAGTAACAACATCCGGTGGGAGGCGAGCTCACAAGTAGGCTGCGCCCGAGAAAGGCAAACAGGCGGGGGCGAATCGACCGCGATCGCGGAGGCGTGGCGAGGAGAAGACGGCCCATCGGGGAAGATGAAGCA
The DNA here is from genome assembly GCA_036346395.1 of Hsuehochloa calcarea. Lineage (NCBI taxonomy): Eukaryota > Viridiplantae > Streptophyta > Magnoliopsida > Poales > Poaceae > Hsuehochloa > Hsuehochloa calcarea. Next base: position 40,927,542 of record CM070597.1, read on the forward strand.
TCGAAGAAGATGAAACATCGGAGAAGTGGGCTCATCCGAAGATCCTCAATACGAGGTCGACGAGTGTAGACGAGTGTAGTGGGGAGCTGAGGAGCCGCAGGAGACGAAGCAGCGGCAATAATGGCGGAGAGGCCACGGAGAAATATGTGGAGACGAGATGGGTGTATCCGAAAGGTAAAAAGACGAGAGACTCCACAGAGGAAGTCGAAGGAGAGAGCGGGGCGTGGGTAGAAGGGACGAGACTCGTCGAAAGTCACATCCCGAAATCCGCGTCCGTCGACCAACAGATCCCAAAGACCGATAGCCCTTGTGCTCGACTGCACCCGTAAAGACACACTCAATGGATGGCGGTCGGTTTAGTGCGTTCTCGAGGCGAGGAGAACGTAGCAAACGCAACCAAACGACGAAGGCGAGTAGTCGGAAGGAGACCACGAGACGCTCAATAGGGATTGCGCCAAGAGCGAGAAGAAGGTGGATGTTGACGAGATAGGTGGCGGTGGAAACGACCTCCGCCAAAAGTGAGTGGAATAGGCGGCAATCATCGATGCGAGCCGACTCAAGGAGGTGACGATGCTTGCGCCAAGAACACCATTCGAGCATGAGCACCGTGACAAGAGAATCGAAGCGAGTGCCACGCTCGGAAGAAAAAACTGCGCAGGTGATGAGAGATGTACTTACCAGCAGAGTCAGCATGAAAGACACGAATAGGAGTGGAGAACTGTGTGCGAACCATAGTGGCAAACTGTTTATAGATAGACAAGACCTCACTACGAGACGACATGAAATATATCCAAGTATGGCGAGAGAAATCATCTATGAATATGATATAGTATCGATGACCCCCTTTCGAAACGAAAGGAGCTGGACCCCAAACATCTGAATGAACAAGATCAAATGGACGTTGAGACACTGACTCACTATGAGGATAAGGAAGCTGAAGATGTTTGCCTAACTTACAGCCCTGACAATGTAGAGATACGTCTCCTGAGACAGACCCCAGAAGACCACGACGAACTAAAGACGATAGACGAGAACCACACAGATGGCCAAGACGGTGATGCCATTGTTGGAAGGAGCCAGAGACGGAGTGGCAGAGGCGAGAGGCGGCGCGGCGGTGGCGGCGGAAGGAAGGTGAAGCTAGTCAAGCTCACAGAGACGTCTGCGAGTCAAGGCGCCGAGGGCGTAACCAACCGAGCTCCGTGTGGCGGTCCCGAACACAACAAGAGTCGAGTCGAGAATGATTCGATAACCAAGGTCAATAATCATCCCGTGAGAAAGAAGTCGCATGGTTAGGCGAGGAACATGAGCAATGAAGGAACATGAAAAGATGAGTTGCTAAGAGGTCCTCGATCGAGAGACAGAAGAGAGGTACCATCGCAGTAAGAACACCGATGGGGAATCAAGAGGTGTAACAAAAGATAGAGTGGAAGAATCGGAAGTCATGTGGAAGGATGCTCGGAATCAAGGATCCACGGGAGGTACACGCCTGTGTAGGAGGTGGTTTCTCGGTTCAAAGAGTCGATCCGCAGAACTGCAGAACACGCCGAGGAAGAACTCAAGCGGCAGCGATCGTCAAGTCGGCTATCTCACGCTCGGAGAGAAAACGGAAGTAGTCGATCTGCAGACGTCGATGTAGAAGTATCGGTGCGGTGCTAGGAGAAGAACGGCGTGAAATATGCCATTGCTTCTTGTAGCACGGGACTCAATGTGGCCGATCTTGTCGCAATAGGAGCGGCGAGGCGACCACCGCCAGATGGAGGCGCCACCACCACTGTGGTAGCCGCTAGAGGAGGTAGCGTCTTGAAGCGTGAAGCGCGTCGGTGTAGCAGTGTACAAAGCGCGAGCACGGAGGAGTGGCATCGAGCCGGCACCACTCGGGCGAGTCTCCTCTCGCACGTATCTCGATAAGGGCCTCGAAAGAGTGACACGAGGTGGCGTGCAAGTAGGCCGGGCACGCCTCGCTCGAACTTCGGGGCGAAGACGAGTAAGAAACTCGTGAGACACGCTGAAACTCCAGTCGGCAAGACGGACGAGCGGCATGAGCAGAGCGAGCGGCGGCGGTCGAAGAGAGTCCATTGGCGCCGATCGCGAACTCGAGCGTAGAAGGCGTCAACGATAGCATCACTCTGAAGAGAGTGCTCTGACGAACTCTTGACGGTAGAGGCATCTCCAGAGGGTTCGTAATGCGCTGTCGAAGATGAGTCCACATCCGAATACCAAGAAAATCCCACAATCTCGTAAGAGAACGAGGTCGGACATCGGCGATGAGGACAAAGAAGCAGCGGCGAAAGCGTCGTCGTCGCACCACTGAGTGTAGGTAGTCAAGCGGTCCATGTAGAAATCGAGCCTCTTGGTAGGCGAGGCGCCTTTCTCATCGATAAGCGGCAGCCTCAATAGCGATCTTGTCACCGTTGGAGGAAGCGCAACAGACGTAAACTCCGTCGGAGGAGTAGGGCATGGCGAGGCGGTGACATCGCCGCAGAGGGCGCCCGAGAGCGAAGACCACGCATGTGGATGCGCATGAGACACAAAGTCGGTGTAATTAACACCGTCGAAGATCACCGGCGGAGAGGAGAAAGCGGTACCCATTGGTAGGCGGCGGCCGACGCCGCGGCGACCAAATAACGTAGTCTAATAAGCGGCCCGGACGGCGGCGATTAGACCGACGCGTTTTTTGCTCTTTTTTCTCTTCCTTTAAAAGGAACCTACCGGGCCGATTCGGCCCGATCTTGAATCGGAAACCCTAGTCGTGGTTTCCTCTCTGATCTTGGCGGCGGCGGCGATTTATGTGGCGCGGGGCGATTCGGCGCTGGCCGGCGTCGATGGCGGCGGCGTCGCATGGCGTCGGCGGCGACGAGCCGACGGCTTACGCGCGGGCTCCCGAGGATAGCGATGCTCGAGCGGCGGCGGTCGTCGACGAGGCCGGCGCTTTAGCGCGGCGTCTCCGTTCTTCGCGGCTTCGGTGCGGCCGCCGGTGCCTTGAGCACCGGCCGAGCTCCCGATCACGTCGGGCGAGGCGGAGGGAGGCGTCGGGAGACAGGGCTTCCCAAGCCGAGGTAGCGGAGCTGCCGCGGCGACGGGCTCCCGAGGGCTTCCCACCGAGGCGACGGGCTCTGCGTCTCCGAGGCGGCGGTGGTGGTGGGCGGATGGTGCGAGATCGATGGCGGTGCGAGACGTCGGTGATGAGATGATGCCGACGAAGCGACGAGACGAAGTTGCACGAGCGAGAGGAAAGCCGGCGGCAGCGACTAGAGGTAACCCTAATGCTCTGATACCATGTTGAAATAGCAACTTGTATTATCAGGGGCCAATTGACCAGTATATATACACAATACATGTTACAGATAAGAAAACCAAATCAAACACAAATATATCTCTAACTATATCTCTAACACTGGTAATGTCGCACGCGCTAACTAGATGATGCATCATGTACCATAAATTCTAGCCCGGTGAGGCCAATGCTGTTCGCCAGTGATTTGGTTGGCGTGATGACGTCAAGCTGTTAGACTACTTGACCGTACTTCCGGTTGGTGCCGGGCATGCTAATGGCGTGTTCGTCGGACTTGGTGGTTGAGATGGGCAACACGATGGGGGCATTCTTCAAATCCAATTATTACTATGTGCTAATAATATCACTAATATCATGTTGCGAGCCCGGTTGACCCGCATCATATATCCTCGTCGGATGAGCTGTGCGATGCATCCACTCCTATAACTACAAACCCGTGCCAGATGTTTATTTCACTGGCAACTTCTATTAGTTAGCAATGGAACTAGTAGGCAGATGAATTTTGGTACTCATATTACCACTGTTATACTCCTTGACAATGAAATGAAAGTTAACCTTGAGTTTTTCGTGGTAAAAAAGCCTGACATCCAAATTCCAAATGGAAGAAATGTGCTACTGACGATCATGTCGTACGTTCCTGACCTAATCATGCTTGAAGCGAGCGTTACGAAAATGAGCTGTAGCCTGCAGGTATAACACGAGTGTCATAGGAGTAAATGATAGTACTAATCCGGTTGCTAAGCTAAGCTAGAGCTGGTCATTGCCTTTCCCGCGCTGCAGCCCGCGGCGTTGGGCCCCCCATCCGCTGAAGCCAATGGCAACGCACAAGGCACAGCTCGTCGGCCCCGCACGTCAGCCTCTCCCACGGAAGGAGAATGCTGAATTCGGCAGCGTACGTACGCCTTGTCCTCTTGCTCCGCATAAAAGACGGAGAAAAAGAGAGGAATGAATTAATGCGCTGTGCATGCTGCCACCAACGCAATGCCAATAAGCACACTCCCTCCCAATAGTTATTTATAGCTACGTCAGAATTTATAAGGTGGGAGAGAGATAACGTGGTTGATACTCAGGCAAGTACGGAATCTGATTAGGAAACCAATAAATAGTAGTAACAAGTAATGTGTTGGGAGAATTTGATACCATTTTCATAGATCATCCTTAATGGTCCATACGATACGACCGACCGACCGTAGGAGGTGCTCCGACCAAGATACATACAACAATGTAGGGCTCTCCGGTATCAAGGTTTAATATCAAATCATTGGTTGATTGTTTCTAAAATACCACATAACCACTCGTCACTGTTACGAAGGTTTAGCGTGATTGCCCTAAGGAAGAAGAAATAAGGGGTAGCCCGACGAGGCAGCAGGGAGAAAGCTGGCCGACGTGGGCCGCGCCGCGGCGCGGCGCCAGCAGCAGCATGCAATAATATCTTTCCCCATCAACCAGAGCCTGACTCCTGGGTCCCAACCTATCGATCGATGCGAATACCAGCAGTCGTCGTCGTCGTCGCTTCTGCTGCACTTCCTGTGCTCGTCAGAGAGAGACAGCTATCGATCTCTTGTAGTGCTACTACTGCGACTGGCGGGTGGCCCCTGCGTTTTCTGGGCCTACTTACAGTGACACGAGCGACCTTCTCGTGAGAAGAAGATATGTACGCAGAGCATACCAGATACCACTAATGGTAGTAATACTTAGTTAATTAGCACTGCACGCGCTGGCCCCTTTCCCCTCGCTTGCCTTTTTGTTGCCCTTTCCGTCGCGGCAAAAGTGTGGCGACTCGAGTTGGGGGAGGCGAGACGCCCCAAATCCATAATTACATTTGCTTTCCCTGCATCTGCGCATATATAAGCACGGCCCATTGGGCGCGACGAGAGGTGTTTGCTTCTAAGATCAGATCGGTTCCGGATCTTCGCCTGCCTTGCTGCGCCGCGCCGCCCAGGCCGCCGGAGAGGTAGGAGAGGAGACGAGACGATGTTTAGCGGGACGCAGCAGAAGTGCAAGGTGTGCACCAAGACGGTGTACCCGATGGACCAGCTCTCCACCGACGGCGTCGTCTTCCACCGCTCCTGCTTCAAGTGCCACCACTGCAACTCCACCCTCTCGGTATGTCTGTCTGTCTTTCTCTACTTGTGTTCTTTCGTTTTAGGAGAAAAGAAAAGGAAAAGGAGCTGATTTTTGTGGTAGATGGATCTGCTGGGTAATGTAATGTCTCTTATAATAGATCTGCGGATTGTTGTGGTGAATGGATCTGGTGCTTGAATTTTATATCACAATCCTGTCTCTAGGAGATCATGATTTTGGTCCATTCCACATTTACTGACTTGGTAAAAGAGGGCTAAGAGAAAATCGATGGAAAAAATTAGCTGTTGATGTAAGTTAGGAGGACTTAAGATGATTGCCTAGGCAAAGATGTGCATCGGTCTAACCATCTCTTTGCTATCTTGTTTGCGATTTCACAGCTTAGCAACTACTCCTCGATTGACGGAGTGCTGTACTGCAAGCCCCATTTCGAGCAGCTGTTCAAGGAGACCGGGAGCTACAACAAGAGCTTTCAATCACGTAGGCTTTGATTAAATACCAAACTGTAAACACAAAAAGATTTATATATTTTTAATCAAATGTGTTTTGATGTGGTTACAATGCTCTTTCTTTGTTTACTTCTTTCAGCCGCGAAACCTACACTGGAGAAGTTGACTCCTGAACTTGTAAGTGCCATAGGCTGACAAAACCTTATATTCATACCATTTCTGCTGCATTAGCTCTTTGCATTGTAGAGAGTGCAATGTTGTCGTGCTATTTAACTAATTTTTTTGTGAAACGTGCTATTTCAGACTAGATCGCCAAGCAAAGCTGCGAGCATGTTTTCAGGAACACAGGAGAAGTGTGCCACTTGCGGTAAAACAGCATATCCTCTTGAGAAGGTAATACCACATAACTTCTGCTCTTTTTGTCTTCAGCTTTTATTTTTTTAAATAGGATTTAGCTTGCTAAGTCTGTGGTCTAGGTATTATGTCATTCCTCCAAGATCTGCATTGTTCGTCCCATGGTGGAAACAAGGGATTTTATGGCTTGCACCAATGAAACATGTATTTTTCTTTTGGGAAGTATAAAGTTATATCTTGATTCATCAAGATTTTCTTTTGAATTAGATAAAATTGGGTTATACCACCCCAAAGATTGCAGCTTTAGGTACATGCAGTGGTTGTGATGCATAACTGTTAAATACAAATCTTGCAGGTGACAGTTGAAGGACAGGCCTACCACAAGACCTGCTTCAAATGTTCTCACGGGGGCTGTGCCATTTCGCCATCTAATTATGCCGCTTTGGAAGGTATCCTCTACTGCAAGCATCATTTCTCTCAGCTTTTCAAGGAGAAGGGAAGCTACAACCATCTGATCAAGTGTGCGTCTGTCAAGCGCGCAGAAGCACAGCCAACACAGCCAGCACAACCGGCTGCTGATTCCTCCTGATCATGTCATATCCCCAAAGTGGGTTGTGAAGGCTAAAATTCGGAAGCCTTCCTTTTATTCATACCCGCCGTATGCTATGTTCTAGCTGAGGATACGGGGACCGATCTATTTCGTATCCCCTTCTGTGCTAGCTCGATCACATTTGTGAGCCATGGGTTTGCTGTCATTTTCAAAGAAATTGTTATGCATCAAGTGGACAAATACTGATGTCGGGTACTTTAATCTTGTTGATTGCTATATTGAGCTTCTTTTTTTTGCGTAGCTCAATTGTTCAGTTGCCGTATTGGATACCATGTTGCTGTCTGGTTTGATATTTGCTCAATTGTTCAGTTCCGCAAGCAGTCTAGGTCACATCTGCACTTTTAAGCCATAGAAATCGCAAACACTTAGGTCTTGAAGGATCAACTAGATTTGAAGCATTAAAAACGCAAGATTGGAGGACAAAGATCTCAGGTATACTGAAAAATGAAAATCTCTATTTCTTAAAACCCCTTCCTCTAATTCATGTACTCATGTTTATGATTCATTCCAAACCACATCTAAGACAACAGTGGGGGCCTGAATAATACAGAAAGGTGTTTTCCCCAGTTTGTTAGGCCGCCCTGTTTCCATGCCTTGCCGAGCCAGAACAAAACACAATTCTACAAGCCAACTGTGGCAATAACACACGAAGGCAGGTCAAGATGGAAACCCCGCACCGCAAGAACGCTACAAGTCAGCTCGTGCTTACGGTAGTTCTCCAATTTTCCCCTGCAAAAACACCTTCACTTCCAAGTTCTTCCTCTATTCTAAGCAGCTGCAAAGAGGATGTGCAGGGTTATCAGAAACCATTCAAGACACATCAAGTATTTTGAATGCTCATACAGTACTATGACGGGCAATTTCTAGGCCAGATGCTGCGGTGCATGTAATCACATACAAGGCGAAGGATTAGACAGAAAACCTGATTGTATTTAGTGAGACACTCTCCACGGCAAGGGGCGCCGGCTTTGATCTGTCCAGCTGCAGCACCCACAGCCAGGTCGGCGATGAAAGAATCGTCGGTGTCCCCAGACCTATGTGACACCATCACACCCCAATGAGCATCCTTAGCCTGTTTCACAACCTCTATGGCCTCAGTGACAGTGCCCACTTGATTTGCCTGCATATTAAAAACACACACACACACATATCACGTATCTAAACAGAAGAACCACCTGTGAAGTGAAAGAAATTAAGAGGTCAAGGAGGGATCCAGAAGGCAAATACTGCATGTGCAAGCAAGTGGCTGTTGCAACCTTATGTGCCTACAACCTACTAGTACAGTTGCACATTGCTCATCTTCCAGTGAATCAAGTACTAAATGATCAACTGTCTATTGCAGATTGATTATCATATCATTGTCTGTAAATGCCCTTAAAACTCAACTTGTATAACATAAAACTTGATTTTATAATAAAGGTTGAAAAGGAAGGAGTGGCCCTCATCCAGGCACAAACTATAATTAGTCCAATAAAGTGTGCCTAATTCCATGTTATTTATATATATATATATATATGTGTCTAATTTCAAAATTCCTTTTTATGTGGTATTATTACTCTTGGACTGTTCCAATAACATGAGTCATGACTTACCTTGAGAACAAGAGCATTGCAAGTAAATTCATTTATTGCCCGCTTAATGCATTCGGGATCTGACATCAATAAGTCATCTCCTACAACCTGCACAAGTATTACCGAATGAGCTCCTGGCAAACTAGAAACAAAAGGAATAAAAGAACACCATGCACCTGGCAAAGCTCTAGGGTGGTAAACTTTTTCGAGTGCTCCCAGTCATCTTTGTCAAAGGGCTGTTCAATGGAGACAAGTGGGTACTCTAGTGTAGAAAAAAGGAAATATCAGCTTCATGAAATCAAAAGATGTACCCCACAAAACATGTCAATCCACAAACAAGTGATACCTGAACAAAGCTGACTATACATCTCAATCAAATCGTCACCAGTTTTGAAGTTCTGCCCTGATTTCTTTGCAGACTTGAACTCCAGATCATATTTTTTTCCTGCAAAGAAATTCGTGAACATAGCCAAGGAGTTAAGTCACTGACATAGTAAGCCAAACTAACCATAGCATATAGTATATATCTCATTGATGTTCAAGCTAGTTGTTTCTAAGGTTCAAGATTGTACGGTATCTAGATGCAAGAACAACAAGTAACAATATGACAATATCATTACAAGAGGTTGGTCAGTTGGTGCCTGACTGGCAAAGCTGATCAATATGGCATGCTTTCATTGGCGCTAGCATAGCAGCATGGTTCTTGCTTCTTACAAGTAGCCATGACAACAGTAAAAACAAGAGATGACACAACAAAAAGAATAAGCTGGAGAACACAGAAAGTGCGAAACACAAGATCTTTTTAATGCAGTAACAGCAAAATATGGAACTCTTTGTTCAATGCACGCCAGATCAGCAGAGTACTTGCATTCTATCATCCAGATATCCTTAAAATAATAATCTATTTGCTCCTGAGAACTACCTTTTGAACATTTACATAGCCATACCCAAGAGATATCACTGATTACATCCTTACCTGCGCAAAAATCAGTAGCGGCAACATCAATTGCTAATTTGATCCTTCCATTATATCCAGCTCTATATATTGCCGCAATGACAAGATCTAGGCCTTCAGATATGCTGAACATTGACCCAACATAGGTATGGTATATTGAAATCCATATGTAGGTGCCCAAAAGGGAAGAAAAGAAATAAAACATATCAGGAAAAGGTTAAATCAATTCCTTACTTGCCTGGAAATATTTGGAGCAAATCCACCATCCTCACCAATGTTGCAACTGTCTGAACCATATTTCTCCGAGATGATATCCTATTAAATCAATTGGTAAGAACCTTTTGTAAAAGTCAGCAAACTTATATGTGCACTATAAAAAACAGAACTTTGGAACAGCTGACAGCCCATGGATTAAGAATTTCAGTACTTTGTCTTAGGAGCAATCTGCCCAAATAAATTAATGCTAAGCAAGTTCAGAAAACAGAAAAGGGCATCAGAAAGCTAAGATACGATGAATTTTTCCATCTACACAATCTTTCCTACACCGTTTGATGGACAGGTACCAGATTGGTCCAAATATGGGACTGGAGGACAATATTCATGTTGTTGAGAGTGTGTGCAAAGTATAATAGATAATTGTGAAGCAGTTTGTTAGAAGTGGAGGGTACCTTCAGATGATGATATGTCTCTGAACCCATCTGCATTGCTTCTTCAAAGTTTTTTGCACCAACCGGAAGGATCATAATTTCCTACAATTAAGCAAATTTTACTTGCAAGTACCGCAAAAAAATAGTACAGTATGTTGAGATGTTCTGATGTTGATCTACATGGACCATCTTAATACATTCTCATTTAAATAAAAAAAAATCGAATCAACAAGAAGAAACAAGGGAATACAATCTCAAACTTTGCAGTGTTTTAATGGGGTTTGTAGAAACTGTGTTCCAGCAATCCGCAGGGCAAGGTTGGTTATAAAAGGTAACCCTACAGGTTTAGTGAGAATACTTGAATGGGAAGACTATTTCCAGCATGTGTTCCACCATTAATGACTGTAATTGCAGGGACGGGAAGCGTTGTAGCACTTTTACCAACAAGATCTGCTATATGCTTGTACAGAGGAACCTGCACAGAAATAGGCAACCAACTATAAGAATCTGTGTGGCCGTGTCCGACTCGTTTTTGACCTCAAACCCTGGTGATTTAGCAGATAATCAGTACCTCTTTTTCAGCAGCACCAGCTTTACAAGCTGCAATTGATACTGCCAGCATAGCATTAGCTCCAATCTCAGCCTGCATGATGTAGTATCATAGTTATTCATATTCATTAAACAGGAGGCATTACATACTTCCCCTGAAAAAAGCGAAGCCAAGGCCTGCACGGAAACTGAATGATGGGCAGCTACAGAAACTGTACCCAACTACATAGTTGTGCTAAATTGAGATAGTAGTAAAATAGTAATCACTAAGGACATCGAAAATAACACAGCATTATTTCCAGCAGGAAGCCTAAAAATTGAACAAGCCAATGTTAAATATTACCCTATCAATGGAGCCATCAATTGATTGTGGTAAAACCTAGGCATAATATTGCACACTCATTGTATAATCAGTCATTATAAATCTTAACACATAGAGCTTGGCAATGCAGAAGTATATTAACTACAGAGGACGAGGACGAGGAATGGATTGGGGTTTTAGTGATGTACCTTGTGGTGCGCCTTGTCCAAGTCCATGATGGCCTGGTCGATCTGCGCCTGCTGCTGCGGATCCATCCCCACGAGCGCCTCTGACACCTTGTCGTTGATCACCCGCACCGCGTCGGCGACCGCCCTGGAGAGCAGCCTCCGCTTCTCGGCGTCCCTGGCGGCGTCGACCGCGGCGCCCTCGGGCGCGCCCGCCCCTGCCGCGGACGCGCGGTGTACGGCCTTGTTGGTGTGCAGGTCGACCTCCACGGCGGGCGCGCCGCGGCTGTCCAGGATCTGGCGCGCCCGGACCCTCGTGATCACGGCCGGCGCCGCCCGGCGCATGTGGGTGGAGATGAAGAGCACCGGGTCGGGGGTCTTGGCGCGGACCGCCGCGTTCACGGCCTCCTCGATCTTGCGCGAGAGCAGGTGCTTCTCCAGGTACTCCTGCACCGACATGGCTGCGGCGGAGTCCGCTCCACTCCTTACCACGCTCTTCTCCATCTCCGATCTCTCTCCGCGACTCTGCTCTTCTCGTTTGGAGTTGTGACGAGTTGCCGGAATCGTTAGGCCGTCAGAGGGCGACAGGGCGTGGCCCAATTTCACGATGGGCCAAGTCAATTTTGCTAGCACAAAGCGTTCGGTGGTCTATTTGCTTCTTCTCTATGTTTTCCATTTTCATACATTGGCGCCACTTTCACCATATGATGATTGCTTGATAGCCAATTTTGTCATTAAAAAAATTGATGGCTTATTATACCTCTAAACTCTTCCTGTCAAAATAGGAGTTTGCGGCTACGAGCATCTTCAATAGTTAGAGATAAACTTATCTCCGATATATATTACATCATTTTTAGAGATAATATCTCCAATAGATAGTCTTTAGCACACTCTCTAACATTTAAATTTTATAATTTTTATTTGAAATGAGTCTACATCTCAAGTAGAGTAGATTAATGTATCATATCTTGTTTCACGTACACGACAGTTTCTTCAAGTTGAGACAACATATGCTCTTCCTCCATCCACGTAGAATTTTGTTGACGTGATATAGGAAAAAAATAACAATAAAGATATTGTTAGAGACGCGTTGATACATTACTTCAATGCTGTAATTGTTCTAACTTGCATTATCATACCATTTCTGTTCAATCCCAGGAGAAATTTCTCTGAAGATGCTTGCTACCAAAATCTGAATCTAGAAATTTCGGAGACCAGATTTATATACTGTAGAGCCTCCCCCTGCAGTTTCCAGTATATATAAAAAAAAGGGCAAGCTCGGATCAGTGTAAAGCTACTTCAATTTGGACCAGAAGCTGCTGGATATCTCTAGTATCTTCTTCACCACGGTAATGGACCATACTAATTCGGCCCAGTCCATCGGTCGGCGTCTTCGAGTGCATGCCGGAACACGAGAGAACTCTCCAGAAGCATACTTTCCCCTCCTCTCCCATCATTCCCCGCCCTCTATAAAGTCTCCCCCATCCTCATCGACAGAGACCCAAGCAAGACGGGAAAGCAACGATCGAAGGAGCTCCCCTAAATCGCTCAACCTTTGGCTTACAGAATCGCACTCTAAGCTTCGATTCCTTCAACACCAGCTCGAATCACCACCGATCCGATCGACCATGTCGCTGATCCGCCGCAGCAACGTGTTCGACCCCTTCTCCCTCGACCTCTGGGACCCCTTCGAGGGCTTCCCCTTCGGCTCCGGTAGCAGCGGCGGCGGCAGACTCTTCCCGTCCTTCCCCCGCATTAACTTCGAGACGGCGGCCTTCGCCGGCGCGCGCATCGACTGGAAGGAGACGCCCGAGGCGCACGTGTTCAAGGCGGACGTGCCGGGGCTGAAGAAGGAGGAGGTGAAGGTGGAGGTGGAGGACGGCAACATCCTCCAGATCAGCGGCGAGCGCAACAAGGAGCAGGAGGAGAAGACGGACACGTGGCACAGCCTGGAGCGCAGCTCCGGCAGGTTCCTGCGCAGGTTCCGGCTCCCGGACAACGCCAAGGCGGGGCAGATCAAGGCGTCCATGGAGAACGGCGTGCTCACCGTCACCGTGCCCAAGGAGGAGGCCAAGAAGGCCGACGTCAAGTCCATCGACATCTCCGGCTAGACATCTTCGTGCCCGCGGGATGGAGACATGTAGTGGAGTACAGACAAGTTCGTCTGGGTCGTTCTGATGGAGTAATAAAATCGGGTTCGGCTCGAGTGGTGCGAGTGTGTCGTCAGTGTGTTCTGTCCAGTCATCCGATGTGAACGTGTGATGTGTGTGTGTGACGGGTCCAGTTCTCTATGTTATTATGTTCATCAGCGTCTGTACCGATCTCTTCAACTAGTGAAACTATAATAGTTTTTAGTGTCTAAAATATTTTTTTTGTTATAGTTTCTGCTTAATTTGGTTGGGCGATGTGGGTGACTATAAGCGTAGAACGCTTTAATTCGAGGGAAAAGGTCGCTGTAAAGTAAAAGAGTTCCCTGCACTACGCCCAACAAAAGTTTGCTGAAGAAAAGTGGTCACTTCAAGACTTCCTATAGCCTCCATCGCATCTAAGACGTACTAAAAAAATGTCAGGTCTTGAACTTAGAACCTAAGTATACCCAATATCAAGATACTAAGTACACTTATTCAATTTAAGTTTATTTTTAAACTATTTTTTAGTAAATTAATCATTTAAATATTTTTTACCTTCCAACAACATGCAAACAGCAAAAAAAACAAACTATTTGGAACTTAAATTAACAATATGTTATGGCATTTTAAATATTGATATAGTTTGATCGTGATCCTACCTGGCCATACCTTTAAAATCACGATTTTATAATAAATTCATGTCGCGGTTCCTACAACCTTGATTTGTAGTGACGTGACATTAGGGTTTTTCTACCAGCCGAAAACCGTCGGAAAAACCGAATTTACCAGACAGTAGAAATGTGTATCGGACAAATAAATTCGGCCCGGTTTGGATTAAAATCCTGCCAAAAATGGTCCATTTGCTTCGTATTTCCTTCATGGCGGCCATGTGCCACATGCCGGGCTGACCACAATTACGCGGGCACATGGCGCGCTGCCTGGCTGCGCCCGGGCGCTATACAGGCGCTACGCGCGGCCACGCGGCTGGCCACCACAGCAGCAAGGCGCGTGCGCCGAGCTGGCCGGGGCTGCTATAGTGCCCACAAGCGCCTGAGGCTAAGCCGGGACGCTATGCGCGCTATAAAGGAGGAGCCATGAGGAGGCTCCTCACCGCTCGTCTTGACACGTTTGGAGTGGAAAAAAATTTTGTGAAAAAAAAAATCTACGAGTCAGAAAAAATCACGAGCACGTAGAAAATAAGCTTTGAAGCCTGCTGCGAGCACCTAGAAAAGGTAAATGTCATTCGCATTCAATTAGTATTATCGGTAGTTTTAGCAATGTGATTAGGATGCAATTAGATGAATTATAGCAACAGAGTAGTTTTAGTTGTGTAGTTAGTTTATTTTGAAGACCTAGTAGTTAACAATGTCATTATGCCGTAATTAGTTGACTTAACAGACATGTTGCTAGTAGTGTTGTAAATTTCCTTTCGGGTATTTTTATAGTTTCATGAACTTGGTCATAAAATAGCAAAATTTTCGGAGGTCATTAAGCAAAATAGAAATAGACCCACTGAACGCTTTGTATATGTACTCTTGATCGGGCATATCGCGTTCGGTGCATGTACTACACATTACACCGCTAGAATGAGAAACCTGACGCACCTCTCAGTAAGTTTTTAAATCTGAAATTTAATGAAAAAGAATACCTTGTCGTGGACCACACATGTCTTTGGTGTAAGTTAGGTCTAACTCGGGTATGGAAACGTAGAAATGCAATAAGAATTTCTGAAGTGAATTATTTTTGCACTGTAATATCGAACTAGTTAAAAAATTTGTAACTATGTAGTACCACAGGAAATTTCTGAAGTGTAACATAGAATAGGCTATGGATTATTTATACTAGAAATAATATTAGCTTGGACATTTCATTGATAGAAAAATCATACGAACTCCAATCGGGATTGAAAACATGTGCGACAAAGCGTTAGGTATGCAGATGGGCATAACCAAATTTGTAGAAGCGTTCATTACGACAAAAAATCCATAAAATAATTCGATGGTTTCATATGCACATGTGTTAGGTACTTTATGGCGGAAATTCAAGATCTGTTCGTGTTCCACGGGGGCGGTCTCAAACGCGACGGACCGTGACGGTGCGGACTGTCAAATTGTCACCGCACCGTGATCCGGGCGCGGCTCTGAAGACATGAGCCTCTCGAGCTAAGGCGGTGCGTGCGATCCGCGTTCGATCGCGCCACTGGAAGGAAGACTCACCGGTATGTCATTATTTGATGTTATTTTGAGGGCAAAGGCTCACCGGTATGTCATTATTTGATGTTATTTTGAGGGCATTTTTAGTAAGATTTTCTGACATGTAAATTCAATTGCGTGCGACGAGAGAGGGCGGAGGAGCGACGATCGGAGGCGAATCTGGCGACCACGGGCGGCGATGTGGATTGACAGGGCTACGACGGACGTGGTGCTGGAGTTTCGCGGCTACGCCATCCAGACGTACGCGGCGTACTTGCGGTGGTACATTCCGCGCACTAGGTGCGAGCTTCTCGGGCGGCGCCGCGCGCGTCGATGGGCGCCATGCGAGACGACGTCGTACTAGGGTCCGGACCGTCACCGGCGGCCCGCGCGCGACGGTAAAACATTCTTCGCATAATTCTCCTTCAAGAACACTTTTCGCACTTACTATCGGTTTTCGTGCGGACTACCGCTTGGGCGTGTCCGCAACCCGACTCACGAAGCTATAGACCGTGGAAACCCCAACACAATGGATCGTATCATAGCGCGATGCGCGCGATGCGCGAGGATGTAAGTTATGCGATTAGATCCATAACTTGTGGTCGCCATACGACGCTCACGCGCAAGATCGCGTGCGTGGCGGTACCTTCCACCACCTCCGCCCGCACTCTCGTCAAGACCGCCCTCCGCGACGCCTGTCGCACTCGGAGTCGTCGAACTCGAGCTACGGCCGCCGACCGCCTCGAGCCACAGGTATGTCATCTGTCAACCGGTTCTTGTCGTGAGTACCTTTCCATACACTCATTTCGGACGTGTCGACATTACCCTTTATTCTTGCGGCGATTGCGAGGCGATCTGCTGCAACCATCGCTATCACGGAGGGAGGCGCAGGATCGAGCTTCTTCGCACGGCGTTCAATCACACCTCCGGAGCGCGACGGTGGTTCGGCGACACGTCACGGAGGGTACACCGTCGCAGACTACGGCTCAGACCGCGGGAGGTCCTCGTCAACACAACAGCCTACTCAGGTACGTGAACGTACTAACACCAATTTTCCCGTCGTACAAAAGCAATGACTAACTCACCCTGTACGCTTCCCGCAGGAAGAGCACCAGTGGGTGGACGACATGCTCGGGCCTCAGCCGGACCGCCACGATGAGATCACCCCAGATTCGCCTCCCAGACAGGGCCCCTACTACGGCCTTCGAGACGTACGCCACTCCCCGGACAGGTTCACATTCCCTGAGGATCATCTACGTCGTCCCGTAGCGACCACGACCATGCGCCCTAACTAATTTCATGGACGTGTAAAACTTGTTACATAATGCCATCATGCATCTCGCCTTTCTGATTTATGTAATGTCCATGTACGTTACGACTGTTAGATTTATGTACACAACATGTTATCTGAAATATTTAGTACTAACAACAACTGTAACTCCCGATTTAAACTTACTAAACCTTAAATACATAACGCATCTCGCCCACGATACCTCCTCGGCCCTGCTACCTCGCGGACGCGAATTTTCTTCAACCAAATTATAATTTACCAACAGGCTATATATATGCATGATTTGGCTTCCATTCCACTCACTCTTGAGTTCCTCTTCTCCTTCCTCCCGCCTTAAACGGATGTCTACGGCTTCATCAAACTTTCGAGTGAACAGCAATTAGAAGCACTAAGACAAAGACTTGGATTGCCCTCGTTGCGAGGATCCGTGAATGTGTTCACCTCCCATACGCCAACGAATCCATCCCGAGTGTTCATGAAGTGTTCGAATGTTACGGTAACTTATGTCTGATCATCCCCATTGAACTTCTTTCCAAACATCATATTTTTCACTTGTATTCCCAATTATTTTTATAGAACACAACATGTCGGTTCTGGCTGTGGGCTGATGAAGCAGTGCGGACGTTCGAGGCATTGCAATGCAAATTGCGGCCTTTGCAAGAGGACACACATCGTGTGTTGCATTTATTAAGTGCCTCGACCATCGGATGAACCGACGGAAAATAAAGATAATGTTCTTAAAGGATGGATGAAAGGATGGGAAGGGTTGAGAAATCGCTGAAATTAGTTAACATGGCGGTTTGGTAATTTTTCTTCTATTATTTCTTGTTCTTGCTAAGTAGAAGTTCGCTTTTAATAAGATTGTAATATCCACTATTTATCTATGCATCCCCTGCACTACGTGATGTATGCCTTTGCGGTGTTGTGGTACTAGTTTGTATCAAGTATGCATCTATCTAATTCCGTTGTGGACACTTTGCGTGTGATCTAATTTGCGGTACTTCGATTATCGTTCATGCTGAAAATCAACTCCATGGTGCAGAGTACCGCTCAAACATGGCGGTAAGGACCACGCTTGTAGAAAATCAGCTAAGTCCCAAAAGAGTGCTCTTTGTAAAAAACGTTCGCGGGATTTTCGAAGTTCACGAGAGGTACTTCCGCACTTATATCGTCGGAACTACCGATCATCCTAACAAAGAAGCAAAGAAGCGGATGGCTTTCAAAACAACTTCAATTGCAAAACAAATTTACCAACTTTTGGACCGAATGACAAAGACTCTGCAGAGCAAGACGTGACAACTCATCTGCGTCGCCGACTTTTCGATCGAAATGATAAAGACTCTGCCTCGCCAGCTTTTCAGACCGAAATGACAGCACTCTGCAGAGTAAGACGTGACAACTCACTGCCTCGCCAAATTTTTCAGATCGAATGATAAGACTCTGCAATATAGACGTGATAACTCATCGCCTCGCCAACTTTTCGCATCGAATGATAAAGATCGCCTCGCCACTTTTCGGATCAAATGCGGACTCTGCGAGTAAGACGTGACAACTCATCGCCTCGCCAACTTTTGCACCGAAATGACGGACTGCAAATCATAGACGTGACAACTCATCGCCTCGCCAACTTTTCGATCGAATGAAAAAGATCTGCAGAGCAAGACGTGACAACTCACTGCAACAACCAGGACAACACTCTGCCTCCAGAGCTTTTCCTACCAAAAATAAAGCACTTAAAAAAGGGGCCATGACTACTCTCTGCAGAAAGATTAGACAACACTCTGCCAACCACGTCATGCCAACCCTCTGGCTTATAAAAGGTGGTGCAAGTCATCTACGAGAAAACCACACAACCAAACCAAACACTACACCGAGCTTGCTTCACCACGGGATGGACAACCTCAAGAAGCAATGGGGCGAGATCCGTGATCTAGCAAGGGCTTCAACGGCACGGGCCGAACAAGCTAGGGTCGCGAGGCCGGTCCAAGAAGAGCGACTTGCCAGATGGCGCTCTCGCAATGAAACCCAGCGTACAAAGAACCCCCGCCGAACGTTCCAAACGAGCCTTCGCCGCAACACCCGCCAGAGGGGGAGACGCCGCCCATCTGTTGGTGCAGGGACACATGCAAGTTCTTCAAATCCAAGCACCAATCTCTCGGTCCTCGGCATGCGTTCATCGGGATGTCCTAACTACTCCTCGACTATCCCGACCGCTGGGATACGAGCAACTATCTGCAATGCTCGAAGGAGTACTAACAAGAATAATCGTACCAATTCTCTTTTCGAGTATGCACTAACAATCTCTCCGTCTACCCGAGCCCCGAGCGCTATGTGGCTTCCGCAAGTGGATCGACCTAGAGATCCACCCACACGACTGGCGGCACCGACCGAGGAGGAATGCGAAAGGGGACGCGAGATCCGGAGGAGGATCGCTCGATCAAGAGCACAACGAGCGATCCGTCGGGAGACTCGGGCCCATCTCGAGGCGTGCAGGCGCAGGGAGCGCGAGGCACGCGAGAGGGAGCGCGAGAAAAGCGGGAAATGGCGGCCGAGGCCGGTACAATGCCGAGCTCGCAAGAAAGGGCAAATGGCCCCGGTCCACGCAGTAGGTCGGGCTAGTCCGTAGTAGACCCTCCTATTCGCCATGTTTTAGCTATCCCTAAAGGCATGCGTGCCCATGGTCCTAAGCTCGTGTCGCGAGTTACCGTAGTAGTAGCGTCCATGGTAAAGTAATTAGCCGAACCATCATGCCATGTGACCACATGTAACGTGCTTCTGTCCGCACGGGGGCTGCAATGTAGTTCTGGTTCTGTGCCTCCTCTGAGCCATCAAAGTATAGCCATTCACATCGGTCTCGATTCTGCTATGTTTTAGGGTTTCTCCGTAATCGCAACGTTCTAAGCCCTTTCAGTTAAATTATTTTTCGTACTCTGTTTTTCCGTACTCTACTTTCACAGAAGAAATGTGATGGAGAACCATACTTCCCACATTTCAAGCCACATGAATTCATGAAACCCTAATTTTCAAACGTCTCGTCCTAATTCCCAGCCCCAGCCCCCAGGTCACAAGAGTAGCGAAAACATCCCCTTCCCCAGGCGGCAGAGCTCGCCCTCCCTGATCTCTCTCCCCAAAATCAGCACATAGAGGGCAACATCTCGAGCAAGTCGCGACCCCTCTCGAGCTCCTCCCCAAACACGTTTTCTTCAAGCACCCTCCTGCCTTCTCAAAGCGGTGCATGGCGGGCGCCGTCGATGGAGTCGCAGAGACGGCGACGGGGGAAGAGGCCCAGATGGCGGCGGGGGCGGCAGTGGCACGGCAAGATCAACATCATCGGATCGGAACGGTGGTATGGAGTCTATGGAATTTGTGGTGGAATGTTTTGATCCCTGTTAATCTATCGTACATCGAGTATGTTTTTGTGCTTGAAGTCCTTGAACTTCTATCTTCCTATTTGTTCTTGCAATTTTTACTATTGTACAAATCAGTGTGGTATTAGAGCAGATGTGTTGCTATTGATCCTGCGAACGAATTTCATTTTTTTATTATTTCAAACTTTGATTTGAAAATTTCGAGTGAATTTTACCGAAATTTTCCTGTAACGCAAAAAGAATGAATCGATAGAGAAAAAAACATTGCGTGGCACGTCAATAAACTTATTTGGTACTCAGCTTTACAGGATGATGAGTATTTGTCGTGTTATGGCATGCCATTCATACAAGGAGTTTGCAAGCCTTAATCGTTAATTAAAGAAAGAGGGGAATATCGATCCTTTGGTTCCTATCTTATCTACCTCCAACGATTTATATGCAGTTGATTATTTACCTTATCTTTCATATTTAGCTTGATTAGTTGGTATTTTTTCATGTAGTCTGTACAACTACTTCACATCTTCTGTCCGAAATTCGAGTGTAAGAGCAACGTGTTTGCTGCTGGTGTTGTATGTGAGCTGTGGGCCTGTGGTGGTGCCCGGTGGCCTGGTTCCTGGTGGAGTGGTGGGCTTTGTTGCCTGAGCCGACTGCACATCTTCGGTCAGAAATGCGAGTGTAGGAGTACCGTGTTTAGCTCTAGGGTATTTTTAATAGTGTATTTATTCATATTTTTTAGTTATGTTATGTTAATAAAATTCTACAGGGAAGAGATAGAGTATATATTCCTGAAGTGACTGTTGTGAACGCGAAACAAGACATGATATATTAATGATATGTAGGCTTATTGAAAAAAAAATATAAAATATAAATATTGAATATAAATGTTGGAGAGTTTATTAGAGATTATATATTGGAGATGTTATTTTTAAAAATAATAATATAGTATATATTATAAACAATGTTATCTCTAACTCTTAAAGATGCCCTGATGGAGCGTCGTGAGCCAAGAGTCTGGTGTTTTGTATTAAGCAGAGCTGAGTATCAGTTTTTCCCCCATGGTTCCGTTAAGAAATTATGCCATCCCCTCATCCAGAACCAAAACCAGGGAGAAGAAAAACCCGAGTCTCGAAGTACAGTTCGATGGGATCACGTGCTGATTATAATTGACAGTCTATAACGTGGGTATATGCAACAACGTACTATTATTCTGGGAAGTCAAATGTATATTGTGCCTGAACTAAGATGCTAGAGCGAAAGCTGCTGTTTTTCCTATTTCTCATGGAGATTCTGCGGCCTCCCTGCTACCAACCATCACCATTCTCCCAAGATTGATAGTTAAATACAAGTCCGGGAATCTCCTGGTAAGTTTCTTATTAGATTAACATATAATAACTTGTAGCGTAGCATAGATACATACAGACGCAAAAATGCCCTCCCAAATGAACTGGCCGATTGGAGCCCAACACCGCAGTAATGCATTTACAGAATCCGCAAAAAATAAATGGAATGTGCCTCCACAGGGAAACCAGCGGCAGTGTGGCGTGTCCAGGAGCAGTAAATCGTAGCCTATTCTGAATCGTAGAAATCACTGGGGCATGGTGTAATTACATCCGACTCCAGCATCTGTACCACCCTGTGCATTGTCGGCCGCTCCTCTGGCAAAGAGCTTACACATTGTTTGGCAAGAGAAAGCAGAGCATCCAAGGTGTCAATCTGCACGCCTTCGCAATTTGGATCAACAATTTCCCTCTCCCGGTTCTCGCCAGCCAGGAAATTTAACTGCCATATAGGACAGGTTGATACTTTCAGGAATATGCTAAATCCATTGACAGCAAGTATGTAACCTATATGAAATTGTGCACATGAAACGAAAGGACATAGAAAGGTCATACCCATCCAACAATGTTCAGCCCCTTCTCAATGAATGATGCATCAGTAGGTCGCTTTCCACCAAGTATTTCAAGCACCAAAACTCCGAAACTGTAGACATCAGTCTTTTCAGTGGCTCTGCCGCTTTGCATATACTCTGCATTTTGGATTTTGCAAATATTAGCTCAGAGCATTACAAAATGATATCTTAACTAAAATCCAATGGGGGCCATTAGGCAGCAAACTTAAGTTGTGCACAGTTTTCCCGCCTCAATTGGATGAAATGGAAAAACTTTCACATACCTGGCGCAAGATATCCAAATGTTCCTGCAACTATTGTAGTAATATGAGATTCTTCATCCTCTAATAGTTTTGCAAGTCCAAAGTCTGATACACGGGCCTCAAAATTGCCGTCAAGTAAGATATTGCTCGATTTAATATCACGATGTATTATTCGAGGTGAACAATCGTGGTGCAAGTAAGCCAGGCCTTTTGCAGCTCCAAGTATTATGTTAATTCGTGCATCCCAATCCAACTGTTCAGATTTTTCTGCCAAGATTGATGGACGGATGAAATGTTAGGACTGGACATAAAAAGTTTATTGATGTTTAGTAATGGAAGACATGAGCAAAAGTCGTCACTGGTCATGCTTTACACAAGCAATCGTTCAATATAAAATTTAAAGATGGCCAAGCATATGATAAATAAATGGAAATACCATAGTTAAGGCCTCTCAACCTTGTTTTGGTTTGCTGAATTGTTTAGTGTTGGAGATATTAGATATTAGGTAAGAGTCCAAGTCGTGTTAGAGTCGAACTGTAATATTTGACACTATAAATAAAGAGTGACGGTCCCAAGATGGACACACAATATTCTCGAAATCCTACATAGTATCAGAGCCAATACTCCCAAACCCTAACCCAAGCAAGCAAAACCCATACCTAAAGAGCCGATGTACCGCCATGCGTGATCCTCCGTGACCGTGTCTCACGGGAACAGACCAACGGCTGGCTGGGTTGTGTGCGGGCCCCGAGCGGTGTGCGAGGTACGGCGGTGAGTGAAGCCCGAGGCAGCGGCTCGCGACAGTGGAAGGCGAGGAGCAAGGAGGAGATCGAGGAGGATGAGGATCCGAACGTGTACGGGTTGGGAGGTGAGGAAAGCGGGATCCGACCGGTGGTGGCAGGATTCGATCTCAGAAGGTGGGATCTGGCGCCTGGGCTGGTTCGGACGGAAGGAGGTGGAGTGAGGAGGAAGAGAGCAGTTGTTGGTGTTTGCTGGCGTTCGGGGAGGTGCTCGGGCCGGCGACGGAGGAGAAGGCGATCTGACGCTCTCACCGGCGGTGGAGAAGACGGAGGGAGGAGATTCGGCAGTGGAGGTGAAGGCGGCTTGAGGGGGCATCAAGAGGAGGAGAAGAGGTGTTGGTGGGAAGGAGGAAGGAGCTCGAGAGACAAGCGGCGCTCAGAGGAGCTGGTGCTTGAGGGCGGCTGGCGCGGCGTGAGCCCAGGCGCGGAGGCGGCGGCTGGCATAGGCGACGCGGAGGCCGAGGGCAGCAGCCAGGAGGGCGCTGAGGCTGAGGGCAGCAGCCAGGAAGGCGGAAGCTCGGTGGGGTCGGCTTAGCCGAGAACCAGAGAGGAGCCCCAGTGGAGGGAGGTGAGATAAAGAGAGGAGGACAGGAGAGGAAGAAAAGGAGGCAAGGAGGGTAGACGTGCGAGGAGGATAGGCGTTAGGAGGAGGAAAAGGGATGGGAAGGCAAAAAAAAGGAAGAAAAGGATAAAAAAAGGGAAAGGGAAGAAAAAAAGAAGAAAAAAAGGATCAAGTGATCTGGTGTGGGTGGATCCGGTGTGGTATCGATGTGGAGGATCTGATCCGGTGCAGGTGCTTCTAGGGTGGAGGATCTTCTAATCCGGTGTGGAAGTCTGACGATCTGATCCGGTGTGGCTGCATGTGCTGTGTTGGGGAAAGGAGATAGATGATGGTGTGTTGGCTAAGAGTTCTAACTGTTGTGTTGTTTGGTGGTGACAGTATTGGAGGTTACGACGGAAGATATGGAAGACAGGGGGAGAAAACTGTTCAGGTTGTGCTAATGGTGGAATTGGATGATGGTGATGAGCTCGATGATGGTGAGGACGAAGTGGAAGCTGATGGTAGCTCCAATGGAGGTTATGTCGTGCGGTGGTGTTGGTATGGGTGCGGAAGATGTGTTGCTGGAGATGTCCGAGAAAGGATTGAGACTAGAGTCAGGCGTAATGGTCTATGACAGAGGTAGAGATGGTGGATGCCGAGACTAGGGGTGTGTGGGCGGAGTGGTGGAGGCTGGGGGTGGCTAGGAGCATGAGGGTAGAGAAATATGTGGTTGAGGTCGGGGTAGCTGTTAAATGGTGGAGATGGATTTGATGACGTCCCTGGTAGTATTGGTGGTTAGCAACTAGCAATTTTTTTGATGATATTGGTTATGAAGTCGATGGATGGTAGGTTTTACTAGATTCTAGTAATGGTATTGCATTATGTAACAACATGACCATAATTGTTATCTCCGTCTTGAGAGCGAGTATTGGAGATATTAGATATTAAGTAAGAGTCCAGAGTTTAGGTAAGAACCCAAGTCGTGTTAGAGTTGGATTGTAATATTTGACACTATAAATAAAGCGTGTGAAGGTGAGAGACGCACAATATTCCCAAAATCCTACATTTAGTTCCAGAATGGAACTACAGAATGACCGCAACAAGTGTGGCAAAGTTAGTTAAGAAGCTTGAGTGTATGACACATGGGCCGTGGGATCAAGAAAGCGTGGCAAACCACAATTGTGGTGAGTGGTGACAAACCAAACACCTACATAAGATCTGTGGCTCGACTAGGATTACATGTGGCAAAGTTTGACATCAAACACCCACTAAAAGTACCGTTCTGTTCTGCCAATATGAAGTCAGTTCATTCTTCTTTACAGACATTATTTTAGTGGAATTCCTTAAAGGACTATTCGGTATCTCCGTAAATAAATAGCACCTTTTATCCTTTACATTGTACGTGGGATCAAATCCTCTACTTCAAAATGGTTCAAGTCTACTGTCCATCCACTACCAAGTGGTGTTACATTAGTTTTGTTAGAAGAGGTAGACAAATATCTAACATGGTATCAGCAGTTGCCAATTTGCACGAGGGATGTCACATAATAGCCAAATGGGTCCATTGAGGTGAAGATTTTGTGGCCACCACAATATACAATTGTTCTCATTTGAAGGCAGGAATTTTTTTTTTTCACTTATTGAAGCCTTAATCTCCCACTTAGCTATTGCATGCCATTCCCCATCCAGATTAGCAAATGTGTTATGCCTCAAGAGTATGATTCCACATCTTTCTAATATATGGACTGACTGGGGGGGGGGGGGCAATTTGATTTGATCCCCTAAGCATAGAGGACCAAAAGTGCCATCGATCCTACATAGGTAAGCTTTTGGAGAAAATGGATATTGTACTAATAAAGTAACGATTCAACACCTCCCCTGACATCAGGGATCACCAAGCCTACGATGTGAACTTCGTGCAGGCTATAACCCAAGTCTACTCCTACAATACCGTCGTCTGAACCTGTTTTTGCAGGGTCCCCCAAGCCCGGGAAAAAATCTACTCCTAGGATCATCTGGTCTCAAGATTGGATCTCAGGGTTTTGATGTTAATCATGTTATGTTAAATTTCATGCACCAACTAGCTCACCCTAAAGCCTATTTTAATGTTGACTTCGAACAAAACATACCTAGTTTGTCATTGAGGAAACCAAACTAAAATCAATGTATATTAGGATGTCTATTTAGCAGCAACTATGAGTAATTGGAAGAACTCAATACAAATAAAATCAAGAAGAGGCGAGTCAAAAAATGAACATGACACCCACCATGTAGCACTTCATCCAGGCTCCCACCTGGAAGATAGTCATATATTAACAGTTTTGATGAAGGGGAATTGCAATAGCCACGGAGATTGACCAGATAGCGATGCTTAACACTTCCCAATATCTCAAGTTCTCTATCAAAGAACCGATCAAGCCCTTCATTTGTTTTCACTATCCTTTTCAATGCAAAGACACTGCCGTCATCCATTGCGAGTTTATAAACAGTCCCGAAGCCCCCTACTCCAATTATATTTTCCTCATCCATAGTCTCTAGTTTCTTGAGGATATCTTTTGTGGAGTAAGGGAGGTCTCCATGGAACATCACAATGGAAGAGCCTGAAAAGACAAGCGACGTTACAAGAATATTTCCTAAGAAAAATAAGTACTTGCACAGCATATGTCATGACATAGTTACCTCCACATAGCTCCACCCTGAAACCATGGATATCTTTCTTTCCAAAATTTTTGTACAGAAAGCAACCCCAGAAACACATCAAAGCCACCAATAGAAGAACTCCCACTGTTGCTACTGCACTTATAACAAGTCTGGTAGAATTCTTCCCAGGCCTTTTATTAAATATGTCATCTGCAGTCAGAGAACACCGAAATACATAAGTAATAGCCTATAGGCCCATTATGGTGAAATGAAAAAAGAGATCAATTTACAGAGCCTAAATCTACCAGAAGTATGTTTCCTATTGGAACATAAACACGCCTATTAGTTTATTATTGACGTTGATGAATCAATACACATAATGTGATCTTGCCTACAAGGCTACAACTTTAAAAAAATGTTAGAAGCATGGAACAAAGGTGCCTATACAGTGTTATCTTCAAATATCCGATACCTGGGGAAGGTGGCTGAGGGCCATTTGATGGTGATTGGAGTGCATCTTTGCACACTGAGCTAATCTGCTTCCCACATAAACCACGGTTCCCAATGAAGCTGCATTATCATATGCAAATTTAGATTAAATATTATGAATGCGAAAGTAGCATGGCCTCTCATTGGAGAGGAAAAAAAGAGCAGCTTATCACATGTGTACATAACATCTCCGTCTTTACTTAATCAAATATACAGATTGAACTAAATTGATGCAAATAACACAGGGAAAGATAACTCACGAAGCTTCATTAAAATTGACAAGTGAACCATCTGATGGTATTGCTCCTGTCAGGAAGTTCATGGACACATTGCTGCACAGGTTGTGAAATTAACATTTTTTGTTGCACATAGCTTGTTATAAAAAATTCATGGGTATATCCAGATAAAAGAATACTTACAATGATGTAAGTTTGGTCAGCTTATCAAGAGAATGTGGAATCAATCCGCTCAATGTATTACTGGACAAATCCCTGAAGAAGAAAAAAGCATAAGCCTAAAATTGGAATTAATCTCTAAATTACTTAACTGTGGCAAGTGAATTGATCTATAATCCAATACACTTAATTTCATTATTGTGCTTTCTTACATCGCTCACTACAGTAAAATAGTACATGTCTGAGGAGAGATCTATCTGATATGGAATGGACAAACAAAAAACTGTTGTAAATAATGCATGGAAAAATAGAAACGGGAGACATGAATTTTATGTAGAAAACCCTTTCGGGGAAAACCACAGGCACACAAAGGCAATATCACTATATGGAGAGATTGTTACAATGAAGCTCTTACTCTTCCCTATGAACTACAGAGATATATTTATTGTGGTACATGAAAGAATCCGTGTACGAGGAGAACTATGACATAGAGTTGGAAACAAAATTCGTATCACACTCAAACTCAACAAAAACTGGCACTGGTTTACCGCAAAAAGTAATGACAAACAAAGCAACTAAAAACTCCACCCGTGAACTTACAATGTCTCAAGTTCCACCAGATCGCCAAACTCTGAAGGGATATATCCACTTAAATAATTTCCTTGTAGGTACCTGCAAGTGTTTTCACAAAACAAGAAAAGAAGCCATCACCACACACTAGAAATTTTCTAGCACAAATAAAAGAAGCATACAACTAAAATTGCAAATGACATAGTATCATGATTATGAATCTATTATATAATTAAACAGATGAAAAAAGAAGCCATCACGTTCGCTCTTAAGGACTAGAAGTTGTCACGTTAATCCGAGAAAAAGAGAAAGATCTACACCATTGAATTTTTGTATAAGGAATACAGCTATATTTTCATCATAAGCATGTTTCGATATAAGCATATGCATTGTATTATCTAGCCATGCAATTGCGCGGGAAATTCGGCTAGTTATTTGTTACATCATCTAACATTTCATTCCCTGGAAAAAAATACTTTTAGTAATCACTAGAAAACTTACAGCTGTTCCAACTTGGTACAATTCCCCAGTTCAGGAGGGAGCGAACCGTACAAACTATTCCCCTGTAGTGATCTAATGACATAAAAACACATTGTCACGTTTTGATCGAAGACCAAGTGATTTCATGTATAAGGTAGACATCAATTGGAAAAAGATAGAGAAATGCAATTTTTTGGGGGAACACACTTACAAAGTTTGCAACTCGTTTAGTCTTCCAATTTCAGGTGGTATGGGTCCAACTAACCTGTGATACGCAAGAATCCTAAATGAAAGGCAGTGAGTGGTCAGATATTTATGACAGTTCAAAATACTGAAGATGATTATGTTTTATTAGAAAGTGTCATCCTAAAAACAAATATGAAATTACCGAAGCAAAATACTGAGTATCTAGGTTAAAAGGTTAAGCAATTCGCAACAAACCCAGTTAATATATAGAGTGGTTTTTCATTCTTACAGATAAATCACTCTCTTGCTGTTACTACCACATCTAACACCCTTCCAATTGCAGGGATCCGCATCTTGTTCACGCCAATTGAGAAAGACCCCGTCTGAATTTGTAATTGCCTTCTTAAAGGCAAGAAGTGCTTCACCTGTAGGAAACCATTCATGGAATGTTAGCATTGGACAAGCACCCAAAACTCAAAAGTTCCACATGAATACCAACCACAACCATCGCATACCATCTAAACTTAGTGTTCTTGCTTCACGAGCACCAAGGTGCAGAATTATCAAAATGAAGAGGAAACCGGGCTGTTTTCTCATAAAAGAGCCCATTGATCACCAGCTGGTGAAGCATAAAAAGATCACCACAGCTTATTCCAGTGGTCATGGATGAGGCATATGATGTGCATATTTCTTATCGGTAATGAACTCAACAGGTGGCCGTGCCCCCCGAGCGGGGGGCAAATCTCTGGCCCTGGAAGCAAAAAAGGAAACAAATCAACAATCATAAACAAACTAATTAAATAAATAAAGCCACAATCAGAAACGCCTCAACACATGAACGACCGTTGCATCACCATATCAAAACAAATAACGGATCAAATGCAGTGCATCTCGACACACTCATGGTTGGAGCTTGCCCAAAATGGACGGCCATAAGATGGTAACTAAGACAATTTGTGATGCAAAATTTTCTTCTTGGTATCCACATAATTGTTTCAGGCTAATTGAATCAACACTAGTGGCAACCATAATCTGCAGCCAGCTAGTCCCAGGCCACAGTAATCCACTATATCCTTCAGTTACTTTCCCAAAAAAAAAATGGAAACAACACTAGTGGCACCTAGCTGAGGAAACAACAGAGCAGTTACTACTGATTCCAGCTCGCAACTACCAAACGCAAGCATGCATCCAGAGTTAAATCCGCCGCAACTCAATAAAAATTGGGGTACCGCTACAAGCCGCCGCGCTACCGACACGAACCGCGCACACCAATTTAGGGGCCGCCGCAGCAACACAAGCTCAAGACGCATCGATTCACCGCGGCCACGCACGAAACCCCGCGCAAATTAGCGGAAACGGCGGCAGATCCGGCGCAAAACGGGATACCTTCGCTGCGCTAGCAGGAATCGGGGGGCGGCGATCTGCGACGAGCTCGGGGCGACGAGACGGCGAACGGACGCGACGATTAGCGGAGAGAGAGAAGAGGACCAGCATGCGAGCTGCGAGGAAGCGGCAGCGGCGTGGTGAGAGACGAGGGAGAGCAAAGGAGGCTGGAGAGATTAGGCGAGGCCGAGCGCTGCCCTGTTGTGTTGTGGCGTGGTGGCGGTGAGCGAGCGAGAGGAGTGAAGTGAGAGAGTGCGGTTTTGTCCGCGTGCGGTGTGGGCGAGGAACGGGACACAGGCCGAACAGCTAATCACCGCATTCCGCTTTTCCTCTCTCTCCTCTCCTTTTCCTTTCTTCTGTTAGTTTACTTATTGTACTTGTATGGCATGCCGAGTGAAAATGACATGTCATTTGGGACGAGAAAGCGAGAGATTCGCCGGGGGAGAGCGTAGCGATGGGAATTTATTATATGAAATAGTAAAAATATTTTTTTATAAATAAATTGTTAACAATGTTATCGGTATCTACCACACTCAAAATCCACAACCGAAAATCTACTGTACACCGGCCATATAAACAAAAAAACTCTAGCATTTACGGCCATGTAAGACTTAAGACCCACGCAAGGACGCATGGACTTGGAGAAATTATGTGAGATTTCTACATTCTGAAAGGATGAAGTTAACGGTCATTCCAAGGGAGAAGTGTAATCAGTCTTCTTCTATGTGCGACTATATGAGTAGTACTAAACCACGCAATTGTGTAAGAGAAGGTCATGGATAGCTCCCGTGCCTAGTTGGTATTCTCTTGGAAAACCTTTTCGTATAAATGGGCTAGGCCTAGTTTCAAAGGAATTTCAACGCGGGGCGTATTTCCCATTTCATTCAAGGGGGGCAGGTAATTAGTTGAGTTGAGTGCGCCAGGACGAGAATGATAGGAGAGGAGCGAGCGGCGCATAGCGGTATAGGTATTAGGTGAAGGATTGAGATTGAGTGGTTAGCTAGCTGCTACGGGTACAAAGCCCTAGTAAAGCAAGGAGGGGTCGCTGGTGGTGGGACCGGAGCTCTGACCGACGGGGCGACCCAGGCAGGGGGTCGCTGAGCTGAGCTGTGCTGTGGCATACTCGGTGTCCTTTCCTCTCGACGTGACCCTTCCTCCCATCTGCCAAACCAACCGCCTGCTTTTACCCTGCCAAACCAGTGCTTCAGCTTATCTAGTAAGAACACGGCTAAATCTGCCGTTGCCCAGGTAAAACTATTCTGAGCATTTGAAACTATTCTGAGTATTTGAGCTTCTCTTGGGCTAGAAATGTGATGTACCACTCGTACCAATTGCTCATAAATGTTAAATTCATAGAGTACTTGTCCTGAAAATCGGGCAAAAACTGGGGATTAGATTCCCCTAACGTCCCTTTCTGGCATTAATGAACACTAACCGCACGATGCAAGAAGCATGTTACTGATCTACCATCCAACACCGGATAGACAAGGCTGAATGGATCACTGGCAAGTGGCGAGTCTCCAGTACCCATATGATTCTTTGCTGGTATGCCCCCCAAAGCGATTGGAAACGAGCAATCGGACCTAGCAAGCCGTCGTAACTGCGCAAGGCCCCAACAACCTGAGATTGGCGCGGGGAGAGCGCACGCATTCAATCTGTGGACACCACAAACACCCACTTGCAGATTAACCGTGCTACACGATGGTTGTTTTTCACCTCGCTGCTGCTGCTCCGTTTCACTTCCAAGCTCCATGTGCGTGCAGATGCAGGAAACAACCACATAGTATCATCCTCATTCTAGGCTGTACTGACCGGACCAGCAGCAAAAGAGATGTAAAACTTGGTCCAATAAATTCAGAACCTGCAGAATCAAGTGGGTAAAGCAACAACTTGCGGCCAGTGAAATGATGAGGGAAAACAAGTGTTTCTGTTGCGGTTAAGGTTCGGATTTTCTAGAAGATGTTAGAATAGGTATCAGGATAAGAACGCTTTTGTATTATTATTATTTTTATATATTTTTGTATAACCTTATATGTATATGGCATACCATCTTATACTCTCTGTATATATTGTTCAATAGGTCTCTTCAATACATAAACAATATTCATAGTATGGTATCAGAGCAAATGTTAGGGTTTACTGTATTATGAATAGCGCTTGTATTCAATATGAGGTGTATTCAATATGAGGTCAATGGGTCAATATATATACAAGTACATGTGTGTTATATATGCAAATAGTCCATTGTACAATATACATCTAACACCCCTCAAACTTATGGTGGATCAACAACATTAAATTTGGAGAGATAGAAGTTTCTTTGAGCTCAGTCTCGCGCTTTGTGAAGAAGTCATAAACCAAGTTCAAAGCACATACTGAAGAGCAACAATCTGATCCTGCTCCTGGGTCCGCATGTAGGAAGTATCAACACCAATATGTTTTGTAAGTTCATACTTCACTAGATTTGTAGCAATGCTAATAGCCCCTGTACTGGCAGACAAAAGAGGAGTGGGTGCTGAAACAGAAACACCAAAATCCTCAAATAAACCACCGTAGTCAACAAGGTCATAGCTCGCAACTCGACCTCAGCACTCGAATGAGAAACTTCTATCTGCTTCTTAGTCTTCCAGGCAATGATTGAACCACCAAGAAAAACACAATAGGCAGAAAGAGACCGGCGATCAGAGTGATCACTAGCACATGTGGCATCATAATATGCCTGGAGCTGTAAAGAGCTGGAATAAGGAAAAAACAAACGACGAATGATGGTTCCACGAAGATATCGTAAAACACGAAGAAGATGACTATAGTGGAGCAGAGTGGGAGCAGAAATAAACTGACTCAAGATATGCATAGGGTACGAAATGTCAGGACGAATGACATCCAGATAAACAAGACTCCCAACAAGATGACGATATCGAGTAGGATTAGTAAGAGGCCCACCATCAGTGGGCCGAAGATGAATATTAAGCTCCATGGGAGTCTCAGCGGTGTGCTGATCTATAAGAAAAGCACGATCAAGAAGGTCCTGAATATACTTTTCTTGGGACAAATAGAATCAATCGTGCGTAGAAATAACCTCAATCCCAAGAAAATAGCGAAGAGAACCCAGATCAGACATGAGAAACTGCTCATTAAGACGCTCCTTAACAAAAGTGGTATACTGATAATCATCACCAGTAATGATCATATCATCAACATATAACAGGAGAAGCGTCCCACCACGAGATGAAGTGTGAATAAAAAGAGCAGGATCATAAGCACTGACAGATAAACCAGCTGTACTGACAACAGAAGAGAAGCAATCAAACCAAACACGAGGAGCTTGCTTGAGGCCATAAAGAGAGCGACGAAGGCGACAAATCATACCCTCATGAACAGAATACCCTGGTGATGGCTACATATAAACCTCCTCACGCAGCTCACCATTGAGAAACACATTCTTGACATCAAATGGAGAGATGGACCATGCCTGAACAGACGCCACAGTAAGAAGAGTGCGAACAGTGGTCATGTGAGTCACAGGAGAAAAAGTCTCACCATAATCATGACCATGGTCCTGCTAAAAATCATGTGCCACAAGACGAGCCTTGTAGCGCTCAAGAGAACCATCAGAGCGGGTCTTAACCTTGTAGACCCACTTGCACGTGGTAGGAGTAACACGTGCAGGAAGAGGAACAATATCTCACGTGCTAGTACGTTCAAGGGCAGAAATCTCCTCTGCCATCGTATGCTGCCACTCCTGGTGAACAACAACATCACGATAAGAAGTCGGTTCGGCAAGAGCCGCTAAACAAAAGTGCGCAGGAGGCCGAATAGACTGGCGATCACGAATAGCATATCAAGGAGAGGCCAAAGAAGATGGCGCATCAAAAAATCCTCAACTCGCGACGACGAGTGTAGTAAAGATGACAAGAAGGACGATAGGCTGGGAGGAGCCACTGGAGAGGGTGGCGACGACGAAGGAGAAAGTGAAGGGGGAAGCGAAGAGGCCAAAGGCGGTGATGGAGGTGCGGTGACTATAGGGGTGGTAGAAAAAGTCAGAAAAGAAAGCGGCTCAACAAGAGATGTTGTAGTGGTGGAGGGAGAAGGATGAGGATAGAAAGGGCGAGACTCATCAAAAATAACGTCCTAAGAAACCCGCATCCGTCGACTAACAAGATCCCAACAACGATATCCCTTATTCTCAGCGCTATAGCCCAGAAAAACGCACTCCACAGACTGAGCGGTCAGCTTGGTGCCTCACGAGGGGCAAGAAGAACATAGTACATACACTCAAAGAGGCAAGACTAGAATAGTCAGGAGTCTTGCCACAGAGATGCTCAACTGGCATCCCGCCCTGAAGAGCAGAAGAATGTTGAATATTAGTCAGGAAAGTGGCAGTAGAAACAGCTTCAGCCGAAAAGTGTGGTGGAACACCAGAAGCAAGCATAAGAGCACGGATTGTCTTAAGAAGATGATGATGCTTCCGTTCAGCCACACCATTCTGGGCATGGGCACTAGGACAAGAAAACTGAGAGAGAGTGCTCTGTTCAGCGAAGAAAACCACAAAGGATCCCTAACAAGTATTCCCAACAGAGTCAGCACGAAAGACACGAATAGGAGAATCAAACTGAGTACGGATCATGGTGGCAAAAGTCTTATAGATGGATAAAACCTTACTACGAGATGACATAAAGTATATCCATATGTGGCGATAAAAATCATCAATAAAAATTATATAATATCGATGCCCAGACATCAAAATGAACAAGATTAAAAGGACGTTGTGACACTGACTCACTGGAAGGATAAGGAAGTTGAAGTTGTTTATCAAACTTACAACCCTAACAATATAGAGAAATATCACCAGACACAGACCCTAAAAGACCACAACAAAGTAAAGAAGATAGACGTGATCTACAAAGATGTCCCAAACGATGATGCTACTGAGCAAAAGATGCAGTGGAGGATGCAGCAGAAGCGGTGGCGTCGGTGGAGACAACAAGACTGACAGGGGTAGCAGAAGGATGATGAAGCCAATTAAGCTCTCAAAGACGCTGTGAGTCATGGCGGCGAGGGCCAGTACCAACCAGAGTCCCCGTGCGTGGATCCTGAAAACAACAAGAGTCAAAATCGAGAATAACACGACAACCATGATCCGTGAGTTGACCGACAGAGATGAACTGCATGGTTAGTTTGGGAACATGAGAAACTGCAGGAATATGAAAAGAGGAATTCAAGAAGTGCCTCGTCCTGTGACACAAAGAGATGTATCATCTGCTGTATGAACAGTGATAGGAGCAGCTAAAGGACAAATAGAAATAAGACTGGTGGAAACATGTATCATATGAAAGGAAACACCAGAGTCAAGGATTCAAGGTAAGATAACTGAGGAAGAAGTAGAAGGTGGTCTCTCACTGGAAGACTGTGCAGCAGAACCAACAGAACCGGACGGTACAAAAGCAACCATGCGGCGCAGTAGTGTGAGAAACTTCTGAGAATCAGAAGCACCCCATAGCTCCTCTGAGAGGAGGAACCACTAGTTCCCTGTGAAGGACGGCTACACAACATAAATCCTTCTTCTTTTTTGTAGTCGGTCTGCTGTACATGCCCATCCTTATTGCAGTAAGTGCAATGTAGTCACCTACCAACAACAACTGTCACTAGTGAAGTCATCACCGGTGAAGGAGTAGCTGGAGACGTAGCGGGTGTAGAAACTGGAGGAGCTGCCAGAATCGAAGGAAACGACAGTGACGGCGGTAGACCCGCAACACGAAGGCGAATCTCCTCAGCACAAACAATAGTAAGGGCCTCCAACAAGGTCACACGAGGGTGACGTGCTAGTAACTAAGCACGAGTCTGCTCATGCTTAGCCCAGAGACGGGTCAAGAAGTCGTAGATGCGACGAAGCTCCAGGTGAGACTGCTGACGCTGACAGCACTGACATGTGTGGCAAACATCCGGTCCAAAAGAGTCAATCTGACACCATACAACGCAGATAATTGGGCATAGAACTCATCCACAGTGGCATATCCCTGCTGCAACGACTGCTCTTGACGCACAACATAAAGATATAACGAATCACCAGATGACTCATAGCGGTTGCGCAGGTGTGTCCACATCAACTATACTGAAGCCATACCAATCACATCCCCAGTGAATTGCACCTCTATGCTAACAACCAAAATAGTAAAGGCACGAGCATCCTCATCAATCCATATCTTGTGGGCAGCATACTAAGTTTGAAAAATATCCATATCATTCTCAAAACCCCCAGATGCCTTTGTATAGGTGTCTTCGGAAGCATCCTTTGGGAGTACAGGTTCAGCAGGCGGAGCAGGACGAGGCTGTGGATATCGTGGGGATATGTGCATGATCTTAGGATGATGAGTCAATTGGCAATGGCGTTGTTGGTTTGCCGAATCTCGTGTTTTCAAAAATGCTTCATCTTTGTCGAGATTCTGTTGGTCGAGGCCGAGCCAAGCCGCCGGACCGTGGTGAAGTCCAACCGGCAGGCATTGTCGGTCCGACCGACCACGGTTCTTGATGGAATTTGGAGCTAGGCCAAAAATAGGTTGTGTAGGCATGAGAGGAGTCTCACTGGAAGTGGTCACATAATTTTTAGAGCTCCCAGTCAAAAGTTCTATTCAAATGAAAATTCCAGAGAGTTTCGGATTTTCAAGTTGAAAATTAGGCTAAATCTTTTTGGGCGGTCTGACCGACGTTATAGAATCGGTCAGACCGGTTGTGAATCTGTCGATCCGGGCGTAGAGCGGTCGACCGCCCACTTGTTCGTGGCCTTCTTGGTGACGTTGTGTTTTGATTGTGTCTATTGCATGAGTTTCAATGCTTTATTGTTGTATATTGCATTGTTGAGCTAATGTGGGTCAAGTTGTGTATAACTTGTTCCCGGAGACAATTTCTTTGTCTATTGCTGTGCAAGTGGCTTGCAGGTCAACGACGGTCAACGGTGTGGAGGATCGAGACTAAGCTTGGAGAGTTGAGGTCCAGAACGATCATGGATGCCGGGTGAGGTCGTGTGACTCAAGCATGGTGCATAATGGACAAGATGGTTCGAACGAGCAATTCGTTGTAGCTGGTTGGATCAAGCGGCGCGGGGGTCGGTGCAAGTACCTTGGAGGTTCCGATGGGATTCAGATGGGAGAAACTTGCCGACATGATGAGAGTCGCTGATCAACCTACACGTGGTAAAGCAGACGATTGCTTCAACAGATATGTGTGTGTGTGTCCCATCTGTATTGAGCCTTAATGGGAGCCCATTGGAAACCCTAGGCCACCCTATAAATAGAAGGGGGGAGATGGAAAAGCCCCCAAAACATTCATTTAGAAAAACCCTAATTTTTCTAGGGTTTGGAGAGGAGAGGAGAGGCCAGGGTTTAGAGAGAAAATTATTTGTGTGCTCTTTGATTGAGCTCTTGTCCTCCTTGAGGGAGTGGCTTTGACAAGCAACATCTTGAATCAATCTATGGATGTGTGTTCAAAGATGGGGTCTATTGCTTTTGCTTCTCTCTTTTGATGATTGTGGTGCTTCATTGATCCGGTTGTTTTTGGTTGGTCTCTTGACCTCTTTTACCTTGCTATGATGTGTTGAATACTCCTAGAATCATCTAGATCATCAATCTCCCACAAGCAAGATTTGGATCAAGTTTTTTTATTTTTCTAGGTTTTGAACTCCCTTGGTAAAACCTAAAAATGTCAATGCATTGACGTGGATCTGGACGATCGTTGCTAGGAATAGGTCCCATATATCCTTAGGGAGGTGTGCTCTAAGTTTGGTCAAGTTTCATCAGGTAAATCAAAAGTTGGACCAATTTTCATTTTGGATTTGGGCATTGTGCAGTGGTACTGGACTAAATCGGTCCGACCGATTCAAGAATGTGGTCGATCGCCACTTTTTGGACCGCCATTGGTCACGGTCGATCATAAGCTTACTGCACCGCCTTGATTGGCCGTCGGTCAGACCGGTCTACCTGAGATCAATTCTCCTTTGTTAAGTCTTGTGGTTAAGGGGGTAATTGGATTCAGCACAAGGCTTCATCTGTGCATTTATTGATCTTCTTAGCTTTCATAGCTATAAGAGAAAAGTGCGTGTTGAATTTGATCGATGCAAAAATTAAGAAAGCGTCTATTCACCCCCCTCTAGTCGCCTTTCCGGTCCTACAGAGGCGGACAAGGCAACTCTCCAGTAAGAAACTCTCAAATGCGCTGACTATGCACGTGGAGGCGCATATGCTGAAACCAGTCCCGATAATTTAGACCATTGAAGATCATCGGGCAATGAGGAACGAAAATAGTACCCATTGGTAGGTGGCGCTGGACAGCGCGGCGACCAAGGTAACGAAGTCTAACATGCGGCGCTGGACGGCGCGGCGGTTAGAACAACGTTTT
The DNA here is from genome assembly GCA_036346395.1 of Hsuehochloa calcarea. Taxonomy (NCBI): domain Eukaryota; kingdom Viridiplantae; phylum Streptophyta; class Magnoliopsida; order Poales; family Poaceae; genus Hsuehochloa; species Hsuehochloa calcarea. The sequence continues at coordinate 40,965,543 of CM070597.1, forward strand.
TTCCCTTTTTTTCTCTCTCTTCTTCGGCTCAAAATAAAAAGCGATGGGCGGCTCTTGTCCCAACCGCTGCAAGACGGGAACTAGGGTTCCCTTTGGCGGCGGCGTGGCGAAGACCCGACGGCGGCGGATGGAGTGGGGCGATGAGTGGCTAGCCCCGACAAGCTGCAACACGTCCTCGCTTGCCTCTTAGTCTCTCTCGCCGGTGCAGCGTTCGCCGGTCACAGCGCCCGCCCCTACCTCCGCCGACGAGGAAGTAGCAGTGGTGGCGGAAGATGTGGCCCGTCAACGGCAAGAATAGGAACCCCACTGGCGGCAATGGCGGGGAAGACCCACGGCGGCGGCGGCGGCGAAGACGGCGGCGACGGCGGCAACGCGATGGCAAGTCGGCGCCGAGCAACGCGGGTGGCGGCGGCGACGGTAGAGGCCTACCTCGTGGGACTCCTCGAGGACACCAACACCATCCACTTCGCCGGGCATCGTCGCACTGCGAGATCCGCAAGTACCAGAAGAGTCGCCAAAGCACAAGCGGAAGCGGCGGCGGTTTGCCAGAGGCGGGATGGAGGCGGCGGCGGCCTGGGCGTCCCCGAGCTCGGTGAAGAGGCAACGACATCGGCGACGATGACAAGCGATAGGTGGTGGTAGAAGACGCAGGAGGGGCGACGGTGGCGACCGGCAGAAAAACTGACGGCGGCAACGATAAGACCCTAATCCTAACCTCGCTATGATACCATGTTATGAATGATGCTTGTATTCAATATGAGGCCAATGAGCCATATATATATACAAGTACATGAGTGTTATATATGCAAAGAGCCCCTTGTACAATATACATCTAACATACTGCAACCACCGCCTAGCTTCCGCTAATCTCCCGCTGTACACGGGAGGAGCTATCTCCACTCCCGAGGCCAAATCCGTATCCATCCGGCATGCCGTCTCTGTCTGACATCTTGGCACCATTGTCTTTGCCCGACATCTTGGCTCCGTTGCTGTCTCTACTCCAAATCGAGTCACCCCTGGCCCGAGCCCCCTCCGCTTCGAGACCCCTCTTCCCCTAGCCGGAGAAGATTAGGCCGGCACACCGCCTGCTTCCTCTACCGTAGGAGCTTCTCCCAAGCAGCCCCCTCAACTGTTGCCCTAGATCGAGCTCTTCCTAGCCGGATCTGGGTGTTCCCGTCGCTACCGTTGCCAGATCCAAGAGTTGCACGCTACGACGACATTATCAAGACTCGGACTTTTGATTTTCTATATTTTAGTGTCAATCCTTTCCAAATGCAATGCTATTTCATACGGCTTGCATTTGAGGGGGTGTTAGAATAGATGTTAGAATAAGAGCTCTTTTGTATTTCCTTATCTGCATTTGTATAGCCTTACCTGTGTATAACATATCCCCTTGTACTTCCTATATATATTTCTTATTAAGTCTCTTCAATACACACAATATACACAATATTCATGACAGAAGAATCCAACAACCAAGCCTCTTTTGCCCAATCAGATATACTGGATGCTTCAATTGCGTCCTTTGCTTTGCTATTTTGATAAGAATGGCAAAAGAGGAGTAACTAGAATCTGGGTCCAATAGATCAAAAGAGCTTCTGGGTCCAATAGAGAAAAACAAGGGTAGTATCACTATCACTGTACTAAAAACGATAAAACAAATTCGGCGGGAAGCAACCTTTCCACACAAGAAGGGGACGGTTACAGCATCCCATAACCAACAGCTCTATACAATGTTAAAAAACCCAGAAAGGAGATCCTAAAGGCAAAACACTACATTTTACATACAATTATTAGGCACAAGAGGAAGCCTAGAAGCAAAAGAATCTGCACAGAAAGGTAAAAGTTCTACAAAATGCTAATCACTCACGAAATATCTCATGTACAAGGGAAAACAGGACGATAACAGCAACCATTAGTACGAGAGATCAAGTGGTCAGAAGTCCAGGCTCTATCACCTTACTTGCCGGGGCTTTGTCCCTCTGCTCTACGTAGGCAGATGGGAACCAGCCAGCCTTTCCCTTGCATTCCCCTTCCGACCACCCATTTGGAGCCACCTGTGAAGTCAGACAAAGAGTGCTTAGTCAGCATTCCGGTCCCCTGAGGTGGAGAAATAAAAACTACAAAGGGACAATTATATGCTTCCTTGCATCTGTTCATATTCTTGCATCGGCTACTCGACTAACAGTAGGTTGCTGCCGTTGTGAATTGTAGATTATTTCTTACTTCAGAACTTGGTCATGAGAAATCCCATGGCATGGATAAAACCAAACATAACAGTCAACGGTAATGCAAACCATGTGTACCTGGCGGACGACAACGTAATCACCCAAAGAAATACTGAGCTCACCATCAGCCCGAGCATCAAATGGATGGATTGCCTGCACAACCAGAAAGTCACAGATTGTTCAGCATGTACAATAATGCACTGGTATGTCAGTGTACCAATAGTGCAATCGCTAAAATTGTTGAACCTATCTTGGCATATACCTATTATCCTATATATATTTGGCATATAGTTAGGTTCCTTTCCTATCTATATATGAAAGAACCGACAGGGAACATCCATACCAATATTTTGATGGTAGTATTACCAGGTGTAAAGAGGAATAAGATAAAATGCAAGGTAGGGTGGGAAGCTTAGTTGAAGAACAGTAGTATGAGCTATCCACTGATGAAATTCATTGTTTGTTTAAGTTGCTCCATGTTATACTATGATATCCCTTCTTATGCGCATCAACCTTAGATTGAATCATAGTTTGTGAGAAATGACACGAGTGTGCACGATACCAAGAACGAAGTAGATGAATCTTGTAAAGAGAACCAAATAACGCAGACGAAAGAGAAAGATTTGGCAAAACCGACCACAAATTCCTCAAACACAACCTCAAAAGAGTACAAGTGGTTGTCGCTCTTTCGGAACCCTCTCGAACCTTTTAAGACCCTCGGATCCTTACCCTATACAAGAATCTAGTGCTAAAGAATAACCTAGCTCTAATCCTCTCGCGCACATCCTGATTTGGATGAGTTGACTTGTGGCTTGTGTTCTCCATGATCACCCCCTTGTGACTTTATATAGTAGCCTCTAGTTCTACTACAAGAGGAAGTATGAATACTAATCCTATTAAGATTAGGATAGGAACCCTTGTAGAACATATCTCTAAGTTCTAGTATGTTAGGATATGAATCACTCATACTCAACAATCTCCACCTTGACTTATATCCGTTGAAGTCACCGTGCTCCTCTAAAAACTCGCTCCTAATCGGCTCCACATTTTTTGTTTTTTCCTGCCACCTTATGAGTGCCCCTACCACAGGGGCTCATGCACATTACCATTATATGCGTGTCGGTATCCAAGCTAGCCAGCCCGAAAACTCCACCTGAGAGTTCATTTATTGTGTAGTTTAATTAACCACACCTCTTGTTACTACAATCTTCCATGCTATAGGTTTGTACCGCCTCCGAGCTTCACCTGCTCGTCGGTACATGTGGTTGGTCCCATCACGTCTTCCTTCTTCTAACTACTCGCACATTCGTCTGCTAGATTTTGCAAATGTCTTTGCAGTTCAACACATAACTGCATATGAGATTTGAGTACCTACCGTTGACGATACGGTTTCTTCTCCTAATCAGGATTTTTATCATACCTCTCATTTGTTGCTCTTCCCTAGTGATTACCCATTAATCGGTATCCTCTATTGGTCCAGACGCTTTTCATGATTACATGCCTTTTGCAAGTAACTCGCATGACTACACCTCAAAGTGATACCTCACAACTTTCGAGTTTTAAGCAACTTCACAGATATTAGATTCTTCTTTAGGCCTGGAACATATCAAACTCCTGTCAATGTGCAGTGTGGCCCATTATACATCTCTAATATAATCGTTCTCACCTTAGTAATTGCATAGTCATTGCAATCTATATTTGTAATAGAATATATTTATAATCTGAATAAGAATGAATTGGTGGAGCAGTTCCAGGGAAAACTTTGTGGGGCTTCCAAAACCCCATCAGTCTGTCTAAAACATCTCATAAACAGATAGGATAAGGTACAGAGCTAAGGTCTAACATGGTATACTGCACCGCAGTGGGATGCCAGAACGAAGAACAGTAATGGTGAGTTGGTGACACACTACAAGTTCAACGATCATCATGATATGCAGTGCAAAAGGCATACATACCTCCCCAACATAATGCACTTCCTGACCATTCCTTGTAGGTTCACTAGTTGAATTCTTTGTAGGTTCGCTAGTTTTAGTTAATATTGGGTCTTCAGATATGATATCTGAGTGCACATGTGTTAGAGCTGTTTTAGGCTCCGATGATGGCTCATCGTAGTAGTTTTCGGGCTCATCATGGTGTTTTGCATGGAGCATCTGCACAAATTAGCAGAGCAAAACGCAGCAATATTCAGCAGAAAACACACACATCTGTTTCCAGGTTTAGGACATTGCAAATTGCCTATACAGGTGAAATAATCTCATTTTAATGTAACAGTTATGCACCTCATCATGGAGTTTGTTCAGAATATCAGCAGCATTCTGATGATAAGCTCTCTCAGCATCAACCTGCAAGTAGGGCATAAGGTAAATCAAGGGTCATTTAACTCTTTATGAAAGAAACTTCCTATGGATGAACGGTTAACTTTGTTCAACCAAAGTTATTCATAGGTTTGCATATGCAGTTCCAGTACTGGAATTCATGAGTGTCTGGAAATCCAAGAATGAGAAACTTAAAACGGGAACTTTAACAACCACACGAAATAAAAGATAAGGTTTGAACATACAGAAGTTTTGAAATATTTTTCCTTAATAGGCACATTCAAATAGGATGTTTGGACTATTAATATGAGGGGATTAGAAGAGAGACCCCCCTGTATGACAGTATGAAGGGTCTAGAGTCCAACTGCTACTCTATCCAAACAAACCGCCTGATTTTTTTGTTAGGGATAAGTCAAAATTTCATCCTTCATTTGGTCGGTCGTTCTTCGGCTGGCCCGGCCAAAAAAATTTTACCCTTCAAATCAACATCCAACAACTGAATTACGCACATTTTCAAGCACATCTAATGCTGAAAAAATCGACTTACGTTTTACCAGGCCCCTGGTAATCAGAAAAACCGATCTAATTTCTAGGATAAACTTTAAGGGGATCGGACCAAATCTACCTTGTCCAACCAGGGTATGATAAGAAGATTTGTTTATTAGAGATATGCTCAAACTTACACTGAGGAATGACAAATTTTGAGAAGATGAGTTCTAACAAATAACTAAGGCACCCACACATCAGGATTGAACAAAAAAAGACAAAAGCAGCATACCAACATGACCACACACTTCTCTGATCAGCAAAACCAAAAGGTAATATATTACACTGATGTTCACATTGTTTGACCTGAATGCCATACCCACATCTGATACACCCTCTTCTAAAGCAAAAGAAAAAAAGCGGCACGTTGTCAGATGGAAAGGCTTGAGTGGTCATGTAGGCGAAATCATAACCATCGACAGAAAAGGATCACACATTGTTTACTGTTATGCAATAGACAAAGATTTTGAAAGAACAGTGAAGCATATCATACCATTGCAAGGAGAAGGTCAAAGGTAACCTGTTGTTGCTGAGCCTCTACAGCCTCCATAGCTGCAGTTGCTTCTCTTCCTAATGCTGCCAGTGTAGTTCGGAGCTCTGATAATTTTGATTCTGCATGTTGCAGTTTCACAGAACTATCTGCATTACCACTACTCTCCTTGGACTTCAATTGCTTTCTCATCACATCAGCTATCTAATGAAAAACTTTGTTTTTAGTATCTGGCAGTAATCTCTGAAGAACGGGTAATTGCATTTGTGATTCATTACCTGAGACTCCATATCTTGTCTGATCCGTTGATAACGGTAAGTTAACAAGCGAGCATCTTCAAGAGGAGCACTCATTATCATTTCCCGAAGAGGCTCAAAAACCTGAGAGATTGTAGGAAAAGTCAAACGGTAAAAGCATTCAGCAAGATAGCTTTAGCAATCATAAAATGTTTCCCCCAGCTGCCATCAGTTAGACAGAAAATTTCTACGTGCACTGCAGAAACAAACTAACCCAGCTCAATCAATTTAATATCAGGCATCAGTAAATGCTGAATTAGTAGTTTCCCTACATGGCAAACTAACATGCAGAATATGCCATCCAATGGCATGTAGGATTCACCACTAGCTTTGACACCTTTTTGTTACTTTCAGCAAAATAAACCTCGTCCGATTTCAATTGACTTCAGGCTCAAGGGTGAGAAAGGAAAAATATGCATCAACCTAGATGATTCAGACTAAAAAAACATTTGCAATTCTGAAACTTATGAAAGAATGAAGAAAGAGGGTAGAATTTGCCAGCACCTGCTCTCCATAAACTTTAAGAAGATTCTCCCGCTCTTTCTCGATTTGGCTATTAGAGTTACCAAACTCAACCGAAGCCCTTGCAAGAACAAAACCAAAATTTTGATTGTCGTTTCCAAATTTGCGACAATCCTCAGCTAGCTTTTTCACTACAGGAAGAAACATCGTAGCATGATCACAGAAAATCTCTCAAAATGAAAGCATACGCACATACCAATAAATACTCAACGCGAAAAGTTACCTATCTCCATCTGTTTGGTGCTAACAGTAATGAAACCCTCCACGCCTCGTAAGATATTTCGTTGGAAATGCTACAGAACAAGAGATATATACCCAATAACTTTTAAACCATCAGCTGGGCTAGTTTCTTGTAGCACAGGTAACAAACAGAAGGAACACATACTTTAGCTGCTCTTGTAGTATTATAAAGCCTCTGGAGAATCTGGTGGCACTCAAGTTCAGCTTCATCAACAAGAGAAGGGTCCTGATTATAGCGTGCACTCAACTGCTTGAGAACCGCCTGCATCACCACATGGAATTGCTATCAAGGACCAAACAGGCACAGAAGCATGGGATATCGTAATTGTGCGCATTTCATTAGAACAAGTAAAATTAGTCTCGGCTACCGAACAAATCAGCAGCCACAGGCAAATGCGTAAAGGAATGAGAAGGACCCAACCAGTGCCAGACTGCCAGCAACCTACAGAGCATGCGCAATTCAGTTCCATCCAGCTGCTGCTCCTCTCCCAATTCTCCAGTGCTCACCACCAAAGAACCCTCCAAAATTCTAGAACTAGATTTGCGAAATTAACCGGGGAGCAAGCACAAACACCAAGAACCCGATCATATACGGTTCTGAACCCCTTTCGCTCTGCCCAGCGGTGGCTCAAATTTCGCTTTCTCGCCGCGCATCCGGCCACGCGGTGATCGGTTGGGGAGGCTGAATTGCTCAAATTGGGCGAGGAATCCGTACCTGCTGCTGCTTGGCGACGTGCTCCCGGAGCTTGCTGGCCTGCTTCTTGAGCGCCTCCATCCCCACCGCGCCGATCGACTCGATCACGGGCGAATGTCGCTGATGATAGGATTGGGGAAAGTAACAGTGGCGCAAGCCGACAAATAGCCCCAGAAGACCACTAGATAACGCGAACAAGCTAGAAAGCGGCGGCCGCCTCGGACATATGGAGAGACCGACGGAATTGAGCCGTCTCGCTGCTCGAATCGAATGCTTGGATAGTGGTAGTAGCGCACTAGCACTGCGCCGGTACGGTACGAGTAGCCGAGAGACTAGAGCGCGTCTCGCCTTATTCCGCGGCCTCTCCGCGATTTGTCCGGTTGCGGTGGTGGTGTGCGTGGTGGTGGGCTTTGCAGTAGCTGTTGCTGCTGCCGTTGTCGCGCGGGGTGGTAACCGGCTGGTAAAGCGTAACGGGATAAAGGCGAGGAAAGTAGGTGTTGAGTAAAGTAGGAACTCTCGAGTCCAGCCGATTCTTAACACTCCCATGAACACTCATCCAACATGTTCATGTCTCGTTAAAACTCCATAAAACCCGATGGGAAAAATTTGGAGAAAGAGTACATGTCATGCGTTCTCACATGTGTTGCACTGCAATTGCCTCATTAAAAACCTTAGCCGAGAAACTTCGGAAAACTCGTCAAGGAAAAAGAGTACAATCCACCCCGCTTTATTTAATCTCAGGATTTATTTTTGGGTACTTGATCTTCGTGATCAAGATTCAATAATGAGTTCGTGAAGATTCTCACAGATCTGCACTTGTCTAAGTCTTATCATTCCAATTCCACGTATGCATCTTTCAAAACTAGGCATTGGAAGTGACTTAGTGAATAAATCTGCAAGATTTTCACATGACTTAGTATCACGATGCTTTAATTTCGTCCATCTTTTGCATTTCGTGAGCATAGAAGAACTTGGGATTGATATGCTTTGTAAGGGGACTCTTCACATAACCCATTTACTCTTGTGCGACGCAAGCTGCATTATCTTCAGAGATAATAGTGGGGGTTTGCACGGTATTCAATCCACATGATTCTTTGGATGTGGTGAATCATCATGAAAGCCAAGCACATTCTTGTGAGGCCTCGTGACAGTACGCTATGATTTTTTTAAGTGGTTCGTCAAAGTCGATACAAGACTTTGCTTAGGCGATTTTCAAGGAATTACAGTTCCACCACATAGGAATACATAGCTGTTTGCGACTTGGTTGTATGTGGGTCAAGCAGAACCCAACATCTGCATAGTCATTCATACACAAGTCTTAGTTCTTTCTGTAGAATAGACTAAGTTCTTTGCTTTCTTGGAGGTAACGGAAGATGTCCATTATTTCCTGCCAATGCCTTTGGTAGGTTCTGTACTATACCTTACTAATAGGTTTACGGCAAATGCAATGCTGATCTAATCTGGTTGCTAAAACATAAGTGCTCCTCTTGCACTCGGGCATGGGAATTTTGGTCCCGGGACTTCCTCCCCTCTTCTTTAGATCATGCGGGTCCTTGTCTTGCTGCAAGGATCTCCGACCATCGGCACTTCGAAGGATATGCCTTTTCAAAGCCGAACCTTTTCAACACTTTACGAGCGTGGGTTGGTGATGTACTAGAATCTCTTAGGGATATGCTCAAGCCGCAAGCCTAGGCGTGTTGGTTTGATCCAAATCTTTTATTTGAACTCGACTCGGTAAGAGCTTGCTTTCTTAATACCTTCTAAGGTTCCAATGATATTCGAGATCATCTTTATACAATGAGATTTATACAAAATCCATCACAGGATCGTCGTATAAATACACAGGATAATTCTCATTGTTCGTGTAGCCTTTCTTGCATAGAAAGTCGCCTGACGGTTATACCACATTCTGCCTGATTGCTTCAGTTCCATACGGTGACTTTCTGAGTTGCACCTTGTATAGATTTCTATTCGCTCTATCTTGGTTGGAGACAGGGGTACATTCGGTATCTTCATATAAATGTCCGAATTCAAATTTCCATAAAGGTATCACGATTACCACATCCATCAATTTCACTTCTAACTTCCAAGTTTCTTGCCATTGAGATAAATATCTAAAGGTAATTCCGCCATGACCGGGGAATAGGTTTCTTCATAACAATCTCTCGGACGTTGAGTGAAACCTTGTGCAACGAGCCTTGCTTCTTTCATTTCTCTTTCGAACAAATACCCACTTATGCCCTACAGGGTGCACATGGGGAGGTGTGCGGCTTACAGGCCCAAACACCTCTCTTTTATTCAAAGAGAACAATTCAGTTTCTATTGCCTTCTTCCAATCTTCTTAATCGACCTTTTCTTATATTCAACGAAGCGATGCGAGCTCTGGATCAAGATTGATGATTGTGACAATTTTCTTTGCAACATTGGCTGTTGGCTTATTCATAGATTCTCCCAAGATCATAAAGTTTATAGCTATGTCTTCAAGGGGCGATATTTCTAATGCTTCTATTTGCTTACCACTACTTTCAATTGCAGGGCAAGTCCTTTAGTTTTTCAACTCAGATGTGTGCACACATCCATCTTGATGTCTCCTTCATGGGGATGTTCAATTCTAGTATGCCTTTTACGAAGGTTCCATACCGGTGCAGTCTCAAGCGGCTCCCTTACGATCTCAGGGTACTTTGGTGATCGGTGTGTCAAGTCCTTCTTATCCTTTTCACCAGCGTCCCGGTTACTTGGATTCGAGGGGCGGAGTTCTCGTCCTTCGAGGCCTTAGGGCGGGATTAGGGATACCTTCATCGGTATTTCAACCCTCTCGGTGCATTGCGTGCAGGCATATGCGACTTGGTCACGCTCTTCAAATCACTAAAGTGGTTAGGCGGTTGATTCGCTAATGCTTGCAAATCAATTATCTTACGGATTTGCAATTGTCTTCTAGACTTCAATTGTCTTCTAAACTTCTCTATTTGCTTCACTAGTGCGGGTCATATGCATGGATTTCAAATATCTTATAGACTTCAATTGTCTTACGGACTTCTCTATTTCTCGACATTTTACATCAAGGGTTGATTTCCTCCCTAATGACGAAATAATTCTCATCTAATATGCTATCGGTAGCGAGTGCATGCAAATCTCTAGTCGTGGGGTCCAAATACGATTATGGATCTTTGTCTCATAACCAACGTATATCCCGATTTTTAGAGAGTGCCCATTTCAGTTTCTTTGTGGTGGTGGTATAGGTACATAAACCTTGCAACAAAACCTTCAAAGATGAGAAATTTTCGGTGTTGACCCTTGCGCTAGTTGCATAGGTGAATGGATGTTATATGTCGGTGGTCTAAAATTGATTAGAGTTCTTTGCGTGCGAGGCTGCGTGTCCCCAACATGTAGTTGGTAAATAACAATTACGCTAGTCCATTACAGGTGTGGACATGCGATGCAGGATGCTCAATTTTAATTCTCATTTTCACACAATAATCATCATATGCCATTGAAGTAAATTCTCGGCGTTGTCCATTCCGTGGACTTCACATGATGATAAGGAAATTATTCTTAATGTTAATTATCTACGAGATTAGCTTTGCGAGCGGGGTTTCTCGTAGACATTAAACAAACGTCACGACCGTTTCGAGGAAGCATCGATAAGCACCATAAAATACCTAAATGACCTTTACAGGTGTTTAGGACCGCAAATGTCTCCTGGATACGGTCCGGGAATGCAGGATTTCGTCCTTTACTTTGAGTAGAGGTCTAGTAGTCGGTTTCGATGGTACATGCGGGGCACACAAAATCTTCAAGATTCGGAAGTTCTTTAAATTGACACTATGTCCTGTGAATTGTTAATTATATTTCTCATCATCCTAAGACCTAAGTGACATAATCTATCATGCCGAGAGATAGAAGAGGTTTAGAGCTTCTAAATATAGTTTTCGAGGCGGTATAAAGGCCGCGGATGCCTTAATATTAGTGTAGTATAGTCCATTTTTAAATGAAGGAAGTCATTCTAATACCATTTTTTTTCGTCACGCTCTGTAATGAGCAGGTATTCCTTACCATGCTCTTCTTCAGTCTCTGCGTGGAAACCGTTAGCGCGAATATACTTGAGAGTTCTAGTCGATTATGGGCACAACAAGGCTTCTTTAATGACCAAAGTTGTGTCCGTCGGGAGTATAATTGTGGCCCTTCCTAAGCCTATTATACATGTATCATTGCATGCGATTGTTGAAAAATTCCATCTCTCTCAAGGTGGTATTCATTGTCTTGCTTCTGCTAAGCACACTTCCTCCATAGGGCGCTACATGCGATCTAATATAATGTACTTTATTAATATGTAGCAGAAATCCAGCAACACATAAAATAAAAATACTTCAGATATTAGAACATAACTTGCTATCATAAATACGGGAAATATAAGTCTTGCAGGACTCATCATAAGAATTTAATGCTTTGCTCTTCTAGAGCCTACAACCATTATTCAAAGTTTCATCATAATCACAAAATGCAAGTGACTGTAAAAGGATCTAAGTGCAATCGTGCACTAGATCGAATCGTAGTATTCGAAACTTACGCCTTAATCACACGTGGCGATCTTCTCCTCTTGGGCAATTCTGGTGTGACCATTGCTATGTCCAAAAGGAGGCATGATGGGGTTGCTACTAGGTCATCCACATCCATAAGTGCAACTAATGGGTGTGGATCTTAGTGCTTGCAATGGTGAGGTGTGCCTCATGCTATCCTTTGCCCCTTTTCTTAGGCGTAAAAACACCAATTCGTGCGACTCACAACTTTACCCTTCTTGCCCCTCTCCTTCGTGAGAGGCTTCATTACCTTGTAGCTACTAGTATTGGCTTCATGGCCAACATTGCTACTAGGTGGCTGTGAGATGTAGTTCTTCCTTAGAACATCATCTTGTGCTTTCGCAATTTTCACGGTGTCAATTAATGCGGCATACTTCTTGTAGCCATTTTGACAATAATTGCGTGCGGATTGCACCGCATTCGGGTGAAGGTAGAGATGGTCTTGTCAATCTTCTGCTCATCCGTGATTACCTTATCACAGAGGTGAAGACTGTACAAATTCTGGCCATGCCGGGTCAGTTCTTCGAACTCCTGGTTTGTGATGCCAGTCATTTTTCATATTAATGCAAAAGGTTCATAAGATTACTGCTGGTAATTTCCATAAAATGATTGCAAAATTCTTATAATGCTCTTCGAACTCCCAGTTCGTGTTTAAATATTTTCCATGCATTTTCATGATTTCTTGCTATTTTCGATGATTAAAAGCAATATTAATAATCACAAATAATCAAAAAACAGTAAATACAGTAAATAAATTGCATAGAAATAATAATAACAAGGTGAAATATGCTTCAAATGCAAAAACCGATTCAAAATTTGAATTCTCGGGGCCTTTTTCTGCTGGAATATGAATTTTCGGCGAATTCTGCAATTTCCAAGGGCTAAAACGTAAAAATTTCAGTTCTGATAAATTTTCACGCCATTCTGGAAAAACAGAGGGCCTTTTTGCAAAATTGCCATTTTTCGTTTTCATTCTTTTTTTTCTTTTTTTTTTTCGAATTTCATCCGACCGGGACAAGCGGGCCGACCTTCATGGGCCGGCCTGCTTGGCCCGATCGCCCTTAACAAAGGGCGCCGGGGTAGGGTTTCCCTACCCAAGCCAGTGTGGCAACTCCCAAGATAGGGCGCGTTGAGATGTGGCAGGCCGTGATGACAAGCGATTACTGATTCCGTCTCGGCGCGGCGGGGCTGAGGTCTTGGCGTGCTTGCGGGCGGCCTCAGCTGAGCGTCTGAAAAGCGATGGGCGGCGCTCGTCTGCGAGCGGCGCGGGAGTCCGGCGGTAAGGCGGCCGGTCTGCGTAGCGAAGCCAGAATGAGCGCGGCCAGCGGCGGCGGCCTTGCGGCGAACCACCGTCGCGAAGCGGTGGCGGGCGGCCGTCTTGGCCTTGGCTGGGCCGCTCCATGCGATCTGTGGCGAGGCGATGAAGCGGCTGCGCTACGGACGCGAGGCGGCCGGCGGCCAGCGGCAGTTGCTCGCGGCGGGCACAGCTAGTGGTGGCGAGATGGCCGTCCCTTGCCCCTTGGTCAGCGATTTAAATCAGTTGTGGGTGTCGATTTACATGCCGGCGAGACCGTTTAGATAAGTTTTATTGGTTTTTCGTGCCGTGCTGTGCTACATCGGTACTAACTCGTTTGGTGTAACGGGTTAAGATCAACTCCACTTAGCCTGTTATTAATATTGAATATGTAATAAATAGTTTTATTAATATTCAAATGACAATTTCGTTAAAATTTTTGCCAAGTAAAAATTCAATATGAGAAAACATTGGTAAAGAAAAAAGAGTACAACTTATAGCTCTACATACATCTTTATTCTAAGTGTTGTTGTTTAGGTACAGATTTTTGAATATCTTCGACAACTCTGGATTTTTCACATAGTGTTGTGTTCGTGAATCAGTTTGTTCTCAGTCCTTCACAGTTAGAAGTATCTCCACCATCTCACTTGTGAGACATGTTCTTCTCTTCTCCAATATGCTTCCAAAAAGACTGAAAGCAGACTTGGAGAAAACCGTCGAGACAAGTATATGGATAGCATGAGATATGTCAACTTATGAGAAAATTGCATTGTAGGTCAATGAACTTGTGAGGTTGTGTCATTTAGCCTCTGAAGTTGCATTTTACTTTCTCAGTCACATGAACTTGTAAGGTTATGTCACTTAACTCCTTGAACTTGCGTTGAAGCGAAGTTCGTCGAATGCGATGTCGACGACTCCGTCCCCTCCAAGTTCGGTGGACTCGCCGTCGTCCCGTTAGGGTCATGTACATCGTCTCCGTCACCTCACGCCGACAAAACGGATTCTTCGGGCCCGGGAACACGCCCTGCTCGCCTCTTCGCCGGAGCTCCACCGTCGCAGCTTGTCCTCACCCTCGCCTCCTCTGAGTCGGCCGTGAGAAAGAGAAAAATACATTCCCAGTGTCAGAGCGATGCAGAAAATCTATTTTAGTAAGCGTACAAAGATGTTCTATTAGCAATACTTATATCATTTTGTTACTCCCGTCGGATGTGTGGGTGAATCAAAGCTGTCAATCTAAAGATGTGGCTAAAATAAGAAAAAGAAATATTATAGTACAAACAAGGAGTCTATGTTTATTAGTTAGTTGTCTACATGTTTGCACTAGTTGGCTAAGATGGCAGTAAATCCCTTCAAAATAGTCGTAGTAAATTTCTTGTAGTGTTGCAGTAAAAGCACATAGAGGTGGTAGTAAATCTGTTGCACCGGTTTATTAAAGGCATAATGAGGTTATAGTAAATCTTTGTAAGGTGTGGTAAAGTCATATGAAGGTTGTAGTAAATCTATTTTAGTAAGCACATAGGAGGTTTTATTTGCGAGACTTATATCATTTTGTTACTCACGTCGTGACCAAGCTATTGAAAAATATTGTTCATAAATCGGAGCTGTCAATCAAAAGTTATGGCTAAAATAAGATAATAAACATTCTGGTACAAATAAGGAGCCCATATTTATTAGTTGGTTGACTACATGTCTGTACTAGCTAGCTAAGATGATAGTAAATTCCTTCAAAAAAAGGTCACAGTAAATATCGCGTAGTATTGCGGTAAAAGAGCATGGAGGTGGTAGTAAATTTATTGTACAAGTTTATGAAAGGCAAAATTAGGTTGCATTAAATCTTTGTAAGGTGTAATAAAGTCATATGGGGGTTTCAATAAATATCTTTTAGCGATGCAGTAAATCTATTTTAGTAAATGTGTACATATGTTTTATTAGTGAAACTTATTTCTTTTTGTTACTCTCGTCATCACCAAGCTACCGAAAAAAATCGTTCATGAATTGGAGTGCGAGTCAAAAGTTATGGCTAAAACAAGAAAAGAAACATTCTGGTATTAACAATGAGTCCATATTTATTAGTTGGTTGGCTACGTGTCTGTACTAGTTGGCTAAGATGACTATAAATTCCTTAAAAAAATAGCAGTAAATCTCTTGTAGTGTTGCAGTAGAAGCACATGGAGGTGGCAGTAAATCTGTTGTACAGGTTTATTAAAGGCACAATGAGGTCGCAATAAACCTTTGTAAGGTGCATTAAAGTCATATAGAGGTTACAGTAAATCTATGTTAGTAAACACATAGAGGTATTTTATTGTCGAGACTTATATCATTTTGTTACTCTCATCGCCAAATATCGTTCATGAATCAAAGCTGCCAATCAAAAGTTATGGATAAAATAAGAAAAGAAACATTCTAATTCTAGCAGTGCACCCATGTTTATTACTCACTCGGTTCACAAAAATAAGTTATTTTGGAATGCGTGTAGTCAAACTTTAGAAACTTTGACTATCAATATCTTTTTAAATATTTAGATTAGATATATGCAAATCATGTGTGTAGATTCATCTCAGAAAGTACTTTCGTAATATTATAATTTTGTTGGGTTTTATAAATAACTATAATAGTAATTAGTGGCCAAAGTTATATTTTGGGAACCGTGTCAATGTCCAAAATGACTTATTTTTTGTGAACCAGATAGAGTAGTTGGCTTGGTCCCCGTACGAATCAAGTGCACATTGAGATCACAGTAAATCTCTTGTAGTGTTCTAGTAAAAGGTTTCGTTGGGGCGCGAGGGGACATCGGGGACATGGTTGCCGCGCGGGGGTTACGGTCAGAGCATATAATAAACTATTATACACTCGGGGCTGAATAGCGCTACCATATGGGGGTGTAGAGAGAGAGAGAGAGAGCGCTATCCTACACCCCCTCTTAGAATAGCTATTCTACATCGTCCATCCAAACCATCCATATACCATCTCATCATGCTGCTAGATCCCACTGATCGAACTCTCCCCTCCCATTAATCACTCCCCCTTGAAATGGATTGCTCTGGTATCTCTAGATCCCATTAAAAAAACAGTGCTACTAAAACCGGTTTCAAATAAGACAAGAAAATAAAGGTGCAAAATTGTGTAAAATTAGGATAAGTGAGGATTTGAACTCTCAACCTTATGACTGAAACCCACATGTGCTAGGAATCCCACCCATATGGTATGGGCTACTGTGATGAGATGTTAGATGCTTTTATTTTATTAAGTAATTTTGCAGTGCAGTAAAGTTGCAAAAAAGCAGTAAAAATCCGACTATAACTGTAGTATGTAGATACCAAAAATTCCATTGGATACATAACAAAACTACAATGTATAGTGACCAAAAATGCAGTAGACACAAGATCAACGACTGCAGTAGACATATAACAAAAATTGCAATAGACACATACTAAATTGTAGTGCATAGAGACAAAAAAAATTGTAGTAGACATAAGACCAACGATGGAAATAGACACATAGACAAAAAATTTTATAGTGAACACGTACCAAAACTACAGTACACATAGGCCAAACTATAGTAGACACGGGACAACGATTGCACTGTCTGAGTGAGATGGAGTGGAAAGGTTGCACGGCGGGAGACGTGGGAGTGGGAGGAAGTTAGTGGTGACCAAAGAGAGAGGTGGATTTTAGCCCATAGGAAGGGGGTGGTGTGTAGAATAGTTATTCACATTGGAGTATCTTATAATTAGCATACGAGTATACCCAAAGTGATAAAGAAGTATGTCAAGTCAAGTTTGTTTAGGTGGTATATCAGAGGTGGGAGTAACTACACCCGGGAGTATAAGGTATTATATATATATGTGTGTGTGTGTGTGTGTGTGTGCGTGTGTGTGTGTGTGTAGTGGCACTATTCTACGCTTCGGCCGTAACTGGAGCCACATGACACGACTAGGTTCGTCGCGCTTTCGACAACAACCCACCTGCGTGCGCAATTCCTCCCAGGTGCCCCATGCAATCGCCTATAAAACAATCGACATTTCGAATACTCGATCGACCTCCCCCCCGATCTTCCACAGTGCCACACGGTAGGACCATGCAGAATCGACGATAAAATGGTGTGTGGTCGCCCACCACGCGAGCGTGAGAGCCCACCAATCAGCAGTAATCGATCACTGTCGCTGTGTCGTGCAGTTTTACCACCACTGCACCCTCACCGTCTCCAGTGTCGATGCCATGTAGTTTTCCTCTATCATTTACTATCGTGCCAGACAGAGAGGTGACCACACCTAGCCCCTCTGTGCAGACAACTACTCTAGTGTAAACGTACTCCCGCTGACAGTAAGTCCTCCCGACGCCTAGGGTCCACTACTGCACACCTCGGTACTGACGCCACCCACCGCGGTATCTCCTAGCGAGATGTGGACACCGAACACAGAGCGGGCGTTCACTCACGTAAATTGTTTTACTGTTGTGTATGAGCTCTCTTAGTGTCAAGGCACGTAATATTATTGATGCTTTGGTTGTTGGAAATTATTGTGCGTATGACAAGGTTTTCCTACATTGAGACTTGTCTTTTACTAGGTATCCTGTCACAATTATTGTGTTTGATGGTAGAAAAAAAATATGTCTCGTGTGACAAAGATTTCATATGATGAAGGTTATAAATGTTATCAAGACCCAAAGTTTCCAGACTATATGGTGTCGCAACTCTGCATGCGGTTTCGAGGGTGAGGAAGAGGCTTACCAGTTCTACTGCTGGTACACACGAAATGTTTGGTTTGGCGTCAGGAAGAGCAAGACCAAAAAGACGGTTCGAGAGTTATATTGCAATCTAGAAAGAAAACATCGGTACTACATGGCCGAAAAGGAACACGAACTTGACAAAACTTCAAAGAGGATTGGCTGCACGGCCTTCATGAAGCTGAAGAAGAACATAAAGAATGCCTTTGTTTACGTCAAAAGGGTTGTGTTGGAGCACAATCATCCCTTCTCTAGAATGCCATGCTTGGTCTCGTTCATGCAGTCGCACAAAAAGTTTGGTCCTTCCTTGTTGGAGCTCATCGACGCTATGCAGATCGACAAGGTCCCTCATAATGCCTTGATGAACGTTCTGTCCAACATGCATGGAGGGCAACAGTGTTGGAAGTATACCCTAGAGGTAATCATAAAGATTATTATATTTAATTATGTTCATAACATTGGATAATACGTTATCTTGTTCCTAGAATAATGTCAATAATATTTATTATCAAGTATGCGATTTGATTGTGAAACTCTATATTTCTGCGATGATTATTCTTAAGCGTTCTCTAGTCGGAAACATATGAGAACACATATGAATAGACTAGCATATGTATTGGTTG
Source organism: Hsuehochloa calcarea (assembly GCA_036346395.1). NCBI lineage: Eukaryota > Viridiplantae > Streptophyta > Magnoliopsida > Poales > Poaceae > Hsuehochloa > Hsuehochloa calcarea. The sequence goes on from CM070597.1 coordinate 40,984,093, forward strand.
ATGACTATGTTTCACATGTTATGGATATAGATATATCAAACTAATAATATGGACACATGTTAGAGAACATGGTGTTGGAAAAGACCCACCTTGAGACACTGTTGAGATTGTTATGATTCTATGTATCATTAGTTGGTCTCAAGCAATGATGATGTATAATCCTTAGACCTGAGATCAGCATGGTTTTCTACATGTGTAGTAGCACTCTTAGGGGTTGCCAAACGCTACTCGTAACTGGGTAATTATAAATGTTGCTTTCGGGTATGCTATGAAATATACGGAGGGATGTGACTGGTCGGGTATGGGATTTGCCCCTCCTAATCGGGTATGGGTATGTGCTGCAGTATAGAGATGCGAGCTGGTCGTTAGTGATATGGACCTGATCGTAGATCATATTACATTAAGGTTCGTCCTATATATTCTATATGTGTTTGCCCCTCCTAACATAACAGGAGAGGTGTCTGTGGGCTCCACAACGTTGTGGTCGGATAAAGAAAGTGCATGGCTATGCCACTAGTGGTCGAAGTGTCAACCACATGAAGTTATTCGACACTTGATCGAGAAAGTATTGAACAGTCCATTGATGATACAACATCTCACCTGGAGTTCAACCAGACATCATGAGGCAAAGGAAGAATACACGAGAAGGTCTTTCAGGTTGATCAGGTACGGACTAGTCGTATGGAGATACGAGCTGGTCGTAGGCTGGTCGAACATGGTCACTAAGTGGTCGAAACCTGATCGTAAGTAGTTACGAATTGGTCGAGACCAAATATGGACTTGCAGTATAGAGATGCGAGTTGGTCGTTAGTGATATGGACCTGATCGTAGATCATGTTACATTAAGGTTCGTCCTATATATTCTATATGTGTTTGCAAATCGTTATGTGCTGCTAGGTACCACTAACGACTAGTGGTCGGAAAAAAGTTTTCGAGTCACAATCGATTACACATGAACCTATATTGTCGCACACTTAAAGGGCTAGGATTTGATTTGGATGGTGATCCAAATTCTTGTAGGCCATGAGTTCCTAATGGACCTCAAGTACGATACCCATCATGGATGCCTATATATAGAGGGGTAGTGGCATGGGGTGATGATGATCTTTTGAAGAACTTCTGAAACCCTAATAGCCGTGCCTTCCTCATACCACGCTGTCAGCGCTAGCACTCCAGTGCGTGGTATCCCTACCCCGTACGTGTGGATACCTTGGAGGTGTTGTTGCTAAGCATCAGCACCAGGACGATCCGCAACTCGTAAGATCACAAGACTCAAAGAAGAAGTTGCAAAGCATCAGCACTAGGACGATCTGCAACTCATGACGATCACAAGACTCGGAGAAGAAGTTGTGAAGCATCAACACTAGGACGATCCGCAACTCGTGACGATCCGCAACTCGTGACGATCAGAAGACTCGGAGAAGAAGACGCGCGGCGAGTACGACTACGACTGCATCAACGCGCTACATCGACTCTACTTTTGCTACGAGTCGGCGTGTCTAGTGGTGATCTCGTGATCTATTACTAGTGGAGGTTCCTTGGTTGCGCGGTAAATTTTTATTTTGTGCTATCGTAGCCTTCCCGCGATCCTTCAAACAGAACATATCGTTCACTGCATGTGACCTCGAAAATAGTTATTTACTGTATCTAAGGGTGTCAACATATCGGATACGAATCGAATGGTCTGGATACAAATGTCGGATAAAATGGATAATCAATATCTAATTGGCATTTTCTTTAGTCTCAACATATCGAATACTAATAAATAGTCCGGACACGGATGCTGAATAAAACAGATAATTTGTATCCGATTGACATCCTAACTATGTCCCACCACCATCCGTACTATTTTGTTATGCACAAACTACTGGATTGTTTAGTTAACATCGTGGATTTATGCCTGTTAAAAATCCATTTTTTATTCACAGGTCTAGTCGATTTACTGTACTTACCCAACCACACTATTATCCTATTGCGTGAAGGTTGTGAATAAATGTGGTGAGAATGCCGATGATATAAACAAGCTGATGGTGTTCTACTACAACATACAGGTAGATGACAACACCATTGTGAGTTTCCATGCGAGCTTCCATGCTATGTACACTGACTTCATAGATGTTAGTCACATTCGACACAACGTACGGAACCAACAGGTACAACAAGCCTCTGAAGATGTTTGTTGGCTTCAACCACCATTTGCAAAATACCACCTTCGGTTGTACAGCTGCTCCGGGATGAGAAGGCATACTCCTTTGAGTGGTTGTTCAGAACGTTCATAACTTGCATGGAGGACAAGGACCCCTCTGCATCCTTACAAGTAATATTTACTGTAACACCCTGACTATAAGGAAGTCAAGATGTCACCTACAACCACTACTCTTTAAATGAATAACCTCAAAACGCATGATAAGGTGAAGCAAGTATTAAGATTATACGGAAACAAGTATTCATCATCAAGTTTAATCAACGGAATGAAATTAAACAATTCAGAAAGATATGGTAAATAAGGCCAAGTTGGCTTATTACAATTCAACACAAGATATAAATAGAAGACAAAATTAAGTTCTCAAATATTTTGGATTATGGTAGTGAGTGCATCGTGTTGATCTACCCTTCATGAAACCGTTCTTCCTTGTCATTTACCTAAATAAAACAACAAAGCAAGAATGAGCCAAAGACTCGACAAGTAATCGTATGTAACAATCCAATATACCAGAGCAATATATCACAATCATAATTTGAACATTTACTAGAAACGAATTTATGAATGGATGAAATGGAATGATGCATTGAAGGAATGGACATATTGCGGCATATACTGGGTATAGCGAGTGAATCACCCGTCGGTGTTCACTTAAAGTAATCGTATGAAGAACGTTTCATACGATCATCCAACGTGGCCCACATTGGAATGGTGGACTCGCGTAACGTGGCCCACATTGGAATGGTGGACTCACGTACCCATTCGAATTGATGGGATTTTCAAGTGCCCATCTTTGGAATTGATGGGTCTTACAAATGTAATACATGCATGTCATGATGATCCCATGGCAACATTGAATAGTACTCATAATTGAAAAGAAACACATGGCATTCATCTACAAGTATGAACAAATATAATCATTCATTCACACATCACATATTGCATCACCATAGAATACAAATTACTTACTCGCCACACATGAACGGGTTGGGAGGTAATTGAGATACCCTCCACTCACCGCTTCACCGCCTACAATATAAAATAATCGAAATGAGGACAAGCGAGTATGGAAAAGCTACACGTGTCCTCCCACAATCTCTAGCCAAACCAACCAAACAAAAGTTCAATTTGATCAATTTACCCTAACATTCCAAATATCCCTAATCTGGCAGTTTTACTAGAAAATTAACCAATAAAAAACCGTAAGTCCAAAAGACCTGAAACCAGTGCTCAACTTTTCTTAACTTAACTGGCTACAAAACTCTAGTTGGTGGTAAACTCTAATTCGGCCAATACAGAGGTCTAACCATCCAATGAAAAACTATAACTGCAGTCTGCCCAGATTTCAGAACAGCCCTAAAGAAAAGGCTCTAACTTTTAAACCACTGATCCAAATAAAGTGATCTTTATCAGCCTGGAAACATGGTGAAATTATCTTCAAAAACCTAGTTGGGTGGCCGACCTGATTTTGACTCTAACTAGATCAAAACCTAGGTGCAACCGACTATACCCAGAATTTTTGACAGACAGAGCAGCGCGCACTAAAAAAAATCATATCTCCTAAACCGTAAGGCGGAATCATGTGATCTCGGTGGCTATGGAAAGCTAAGAACAATACCTACAACTTTCTAAGAGATGAGAAGATCAGAAAACGTACAGAACGTACCCAAAACTGACGAACAAAAGTGCTGCACTGCAGGGACGAGGGTGGCGTCCACAAGGGGAGGAGAGAGGGAAATGGGGAGGCGGCTAGGGTTGGGGTGCCTCCCTCCCCTTGGCCGGCCCCCTTGGGCTGTTCTCCCCTCTTGGGCCTTCTGGTGGCAGCCCACGGCCCAGTTGGCGAAGAAATGCAGAAAACCCCGTGAACTGGAAATTCGAGTTTGCATTTGTCTTTTACCCTCCGACCGTTCTATTAACCGAATTCTATTCCTGAGTATTACATTCTACCCATTAACAGATTCGACCTCGAATCTAAACACGAATCTTATTCAAAGAAAGCTGCGATCGAATTATTAATGAAAAACACGTACCATAAGCGAGCAGTGCGGATACTTATCGCGCACGAGGTCTCCAAGGCTCTCAAGCTTCTCTCTTTCTGACTAGAAAACCACCACCCAAAGACCCAAAACGACACGACCTAACACTCAACTTTGAACTTTCTAGGTACCCTCATCGAAGAGGATCGAAGATAAGACCATACTCAATGGTCAACGTCTTAAACTATAACTCGAATCTTGAATGGTTCAATGCCCACTCAAGACTGAACACACCGACGCTTGCGTGCTTGCGCGTGTACGAGACGGTCAAAGCGAAATACCAACTTTCTAATTTCGCAACTTTCAAAACGAAGAGAATCCAATTGAAAATAGAGAGTCCTCATCGCGTCCACTCAATGCTAACTCTCCACCAAAAGATTAAATTCCAAATTTGATAATTCATCTCAAAACAAATCTATTTTCTAAATAGGCGGTTTACAAATGAACACCACTACAACCGAAGGAGAAATTCTCGAACGCCTAAACCAAACACCGGCGGTTTATGCGAATTGGAAAGAATCTACATGCCAACAAAGCCTCAACTCAAATTGCAGAAAACAGGTCCACAATACCAAACTCAAGCGAGAATCAAGAAAACATCTAATTATCGATGAACATTTATTTCCACAGTTTCTCTCTTCTAGGGATATAATTTCTCTCGAACCTTGAATTTGACTTCATCGCATACCACACGAGCTTAAACCTCTTGGTTAAATATCCTCAAATCATGCTCAAACCGAATTACATCATCCACACCATTGTGAAGAGACTCTATGAAATCTAGGATACTCTAGGTAATACAAAATCGATTTGATTAAAGGCATCCATAACACCACAATAACAGGCACCACACAATCACATTACCTTCAATTTACAATAACAACAATTCAAGATCCTTAGCACGCACGGACATGTATTACATCAGAAGAGATCTATCAATGGCCATTCATTGCTCAGAAACTCTATTATCCCACTTCCTCTACGCACAATCATCGTGTAACCAATAGTCTAGCATAACAATGCAAACCCAAATTTAACCTCCAAGATCTCTACCACAAATTTCAATTACAACATATAGGAAATCAATGGATTGACTCTCCAACATTTTCCCAATTCTAACATACTCACTCAATTGCATACTTAGAAATTTCTCACCTAATCTCGCATCATTATCCAATTGCGTTGCTCTATAGAAGTAATCAAGGTTTCCATACCTTCGATAATCACCGACCATTCAATCATGAATCAAGTTCAAGTTTCACTATACCATAGGTTCTACTCGATCGTAATAGCTTTCAAACTTACTTGAAACCAAACATTTCGGTGAATCAATTCCCCTCCAAGGGATACAGATCAAAACCATTTCACATTCTACTACTCCTCAGACAACTTGGTAGCAAAATATCATCGCTACGATTACTCATCCACCACCAAACAGTTGCCAAACTTCACCTTGCAAACACTTCGCAACACAAAACTGTGATCCTTTCTCAAGAGGAAGAGGCGAACAAAAACAAGTTCATTCATACAGGAAAGCGTTGCTCACCACGGTAGCCAAGAAACCAAGAAAAATATTCTGCTAAAGGTGATCTTGGAAAACGAAAACTAAGTTCGTAGTTGAGGGAACACATTCCTCAGAAAATAATAGCAAATAACAACCGATAAGAAAACGTAATTACGATTGAAACTCAAATCTTTTGAGTGAAAAGGCGTAAAATTTAGGCATGTTTTAAATACTTCAAGTTACAAAACTTGACTCAGACTATCAGCTACTTCTACTGTACCCTTTTTCCTTTAACACAACAATTAGTTCTAGAACGAATAACACCTTGCCACATGAACAAGCTAAGTTCTTTAGTCCAATCCACGGAGCTACTTAAGAACCAATAACATTTTTTTTCAACACGCCAAATTTGTTCGGAACAGATCATCTACTCATGAAACATGAGATCCAAATGTCTTGACCACAAAACTCAAACATTTCCCTTTACAAGACTTCAGGAAAACAAACGGATTCTCAATGAATAGACGATAATTTTCTTTGATTGCAACCTCACTTAGCGAACCCAAACCAAGGACCCTTTAGGGCTAAATCACACGAAACTCTTAAGAAGCAATAGTATAATCCTATACCTCAAGTTACCCAAAATATTTTCAGTTTCTAGATGATTCATGAACTCCCAAAAGGTCATGAAAACAAAACTCGAAGTATTCTCATGTTAAGCGATATCACCAAGGGCGATCAAATTTCCACACGTATCAACATCAAACTCACTACAACATTTAGAAAATATTTGAAAGACCCACGTGGAAAGAATGGGTTGATTCTTTCTCAAAAGAAGAGGCAAATAGAAACGATCTTCACCAACTAAAGAATTGCTTACCACTCGCGGTGAACACGTAACCAAGGGAAAACCAATTAGGCAATGAACTCATTGAACATAGGTGGAGTCCACAATTGAAAACATGAGCCTCACAAGAAGAGAATGTCGGATCTTTACAGATAAGAACAACGAGCATTCAAGATCAAAGCGCTCGCATCATCAAGAACCATTATAACTCGCAACAAATCATTTTACGTGGCAAACTTCGTTTATCATAATAAATTGGGACCTCCAATAGGTCATGAACACAAAACTCGAAATTGAATCATTTTGGAAACATCAAGAAAGGTGGTCAAACTTCTTTCTTTATAAAAGAATCAACCTTACTCTCACATTCTTGATCGTGTCAATAAACCTTCTAAAGGAAACATGACAAATCGGGTCATAAAAATTTTCAAAGATCACATGGAATTGTAATAACAACTTGTTCTAGAAAAGAATCACGGTACAAAACCACAAAGTTGAATAAACGTCACACCCAAAGACTACAAAACTATAGAGAAAAGAGGTTTGATATTTTCTTTTCAAAGGGAGGTTCTAAACTCCAACACTCCAAATATTCCAAAGAAATGAATATAGTCGAAATTTCTTCAATGAACTTTGTGAAAGGAAATTTTCATTCTCAGAATCAAAACGGATAACCAAGTCGCCCTTATCAACAAGAGAGATAGGGCTAACATAAAGAGAACGATCTTGTCAAGAATAACGTTCACAAACAACAAGGAGAGCTCAAGAGCGTAAAGGCAAGAAACTATTTTGAAAAACAAATAGGGTCTAATAGAAACCTCAGCCCACAATCTTTGTTTGGGTGCAACCCCGACTAAAGCATAACCCAAAGACTCCAAAAGGGTTTTAACGCTTTTCTTGAAAAGGGATGCATCAAATTTCAACAAGTGAGGTTCCAAAGGAATACATTGAGCCAAAACTTTCGTGTTAACGAACTTGCAACAAGAATTCTCATTAGGCAAACCATCAAGCGAGTAAATGAGTCATTTTTTTCCAATGAGAAAGAAAGAACAACCATGAAAATATCAATGTTGCCAATTTACAAGGATCATTTGTAGTAAAAGCAATTCGACAATCGAAAAACAATAATGTTTTGAGTACCATTAAAGGCCTCTCAAACTCGTCTACCAAAATTATCAACCCAAGAGAAATTCATCAATCGCCACCGGACAAGAATTTGTCAAATTCGAAAATCAAGGAAGAGAACGAGTTACTAAAGCAACCCAAGAGAAATATGCAAGATCAATACACACTTGATAAAGAAATTGCAAAAGAATTCTTCCAATACCGAGATTCCAAGCGAATGAATGAGTTAAATTTCCCAACAGGTAAAACAAGTCTTTGTGAAAAGAGGAATCTTGCATTTGAACTATGCTCACGTGGAGCGAAAATATCACAAGAGTCGAAAAGGCAATATTCGTTTCAAAGAACGAATCAGAGAACTGCTGGAGCTTGCCTTCTTCATTAAAACTCCAATTTCAAAAGAATTCATGAACTGCCAGGAACCACAACTAGGAAACCAGATATCAGTTCGAGAAAGGCAATAAGTTCATCAATGAGCTCATGCTCAGTACAGAGCTTATGGAACAGAGGTAAGAAGTTCTCTAATATCCTACTACAAACAGTGGTGTAGCCTGGCAAAACCCAGGACGACAACCACGAACTCAACTGATCAACGCCCGCTAGCGAAACACATAACTAGTGCAATCAATTATGAATATATATATATATATATATCGGATCATCTCATGACGATCATAGAATAATTTCATAGATAGAGGATATCACATCATATCATGGATTAACACATCATAGCACAACACAATTTAACAACGACTCAATATTCGAGTCACCACAATTGAAATGCGGAAGCAACAGTTTACCCAACCCCTCCTAATGTGCACAGTGTGTCAATTTAATATGTTTGAATGAACCACGGACCTAAAGCCCGCTCTGATACCAACTGTAACACCCTGACTATAAGGAAGTCAAGATGTCACCTACAACCACTACTCTTTAAATGAATAACCTCAAAACGCATGATAAGGTGAAGCAAGTATTAAGATTATACGGAAACAAGTATTCATCATCAAGTTTAATCAACGGAATGAAATTAAACAATTCAGAAAGATATGGTAAATAAGGCCAAGTTGGCTTATTACAATTCAACACAAGATATAAATAGAAGACAAAATTAAGTTCTCAAATATTTTGGATTATGGTAGTGAGTGCATCGTGTTGATCTACCCTTCATGAAACCGTTCTTCCTTGTCATTTACCTAAATAAAACAACAAAGCAAGAATGAGCCAAAGACTCGAAGAAGTAGCAGTATGTAACAATCCAATATACCAGGAGCAATATATCACAATCATAATTTGAACATTTACTAGAAACGAATTTATGAATGGATGAAATGGAATGATGCATTGAAGGGAATGGACATATTGCAGCATATACCGGTATAGCGAGTGAATCACCCGTCGGTGTTCACTTAAAGTAATCGTATGAAGAACGTTTCATACGACCAGTCCAACGTGGCCCACATTGGAATGGTGGACTCGCGTAACGTGGCCCACATTGGAATGGTGGACTCACGCACCCATTCAGAATTGATGGGATTTTCAAGTGCCCATCTTTGGAATTGATGGGTCTTACAAATGTAATACATGCATGTCATGATGATCCCATGGCAACATTGAATAGTACTCATAATTGAAAAGAAACACATGGCATTCATCTACAAGTATGAACAAATATAATCATTCATTCACACATCACATATTGCATCAGTCATAGAATACAAATTACTTGCCTCTGCATGCAGAAGCGGGTTGGGAGGTAATTGAGATACCCTCCACTCACCGCTTCACCGCCTACAATATAAAATAATCGAAATGAGGACAAACGAGTATGGAAAAGCTACACGTGTCCTCCCACAATCTCTAGCCAAACCAACCAAACAAAAGTTCAATTTGATCAATTTACCTAACATTCCAAATATCCATAATCTGGCAGTTTTACTAGAAAATTAACCAATAAAAAACCGTAAGTCCAAAAGACCTGAAACCAGTGCTCAACTTTTCTTAACTTAACTGGCTACAAAACTCTAGTTGGTGGTAAACTCTAATTCGGCCAATACAGAGGTCTAACCATCCAATGAAAAACTATAACTGCAGTCTGCCCAGATTTCAGAACAGCCCTAAAGAAAAGGCTCTAACTTTTAAACCACTGATCCAAATAAAGTGATCTTTATCAGCCTGGAAACATGGTGAAATTATCTTCAAAACCTAGTTGGGTGGCCGACCTGATTTTGACTCTAACTAGATCAAAACCTAGGTGCAACCGACTATACCCAGAATTTTTGACAGACAGAGCAGCGCGCACTAAAAAAATCATATCTCCTAAACCGTAAGGCGGAATCATGTGATCTCGGTGGCTATGGAAAGCTAAGAACAATACCTACAACTTTCTAAGAGATGAGAAGATCAGAAAACGTACAGAACGTACCCAAAACTGACGAACAAAAGTGCTGCACTGCAGGGACGAGGGTGGCGGCCACAAGGGGGAGGGAGAGGGGAAATGGGGGAGGCGGCTAGGGTTGGGGGTGCCCCCCCTCCCCTTGGCCGGCCCCCCTTGGGCTGTTCTCCCCCTCTTGGGCCTTCGGGGTGGCAGCCCACGGCCCAGGTTGGCGAAGAAATGCAGAAAACCCCCCGCTGAACTGGAAATTCTGAGTTTGCATTTGTCTTTTACCCCTCCAGCTTCGTTCTATTAACCGAATTCTATTCCGGAGTATTACATTTACTATGCTCGTCGGTATTTGTTGTCTTAGCTAAAACATTTATCGACTCTAACGTACACAATTACAGTAGATTAAGGCCCAACGATGGCCGCAACGATCCAGCGCGTGTTCCCCAACATGCAACATATGATGTGCAGGTGGCACGTTCTAAGAAGTACAAGGAGCTCCTGAACAAGTTGTATGTGCAGCGCAAAGGGCAAAAAAGAGTGTTTGGTGTCCGTCATAAACCATCCGCTAACACCAACATAATTCAAAAATGTGTGGGAGTAACTCGTCTCAGACCAGTGGCGAATCCACCGGGTGGGCTTCGTCAGGCAGAAGCCCACCCTCCACCGGCGACGACTTCGCGGACAAAGAACGATCGATCACGTGGTGCGTGCCTTACCCTTGCTGCCCAAACAAGAATGAAAAGAAAGAAGACCAACAAAGCAAATTCTTGTGGGCCTTACCCCTGCCGAAGCCCAGGCCCAACTCACATCCACCGGTCCACACGATAGTCCCTGTTATTCCGTTCCAAAATTTCCCGATCCCCATTTAATCATCCTCAATCTATCCACATTCAACCATCCTCCAAATCTCCAATCGAGCAATTTCACCGAGGCGCACCGCGCACCTGAGCCAGAGGGAGCTGGGGAGGCCGACTGTCGGTGCCGCCGTGCCGGAGGAGCCGACGAGGGAGGGAGGCCACCGGGGTGTGATCGCCAGAGGAGGAGCCGGGTTGGGGAGGCCGGAAGGGGAGCTCAGGAGGCAGGAGCTGGAGGCGGAGCCGCGCAGGCAGATCTGGCCGGCCGGGCCGACTGCCGACTTCTGAGGCAAGGACCAAGAGTTGAAGAGCAGGCGGTCGGGTGGGGGAGGGCCGGAGGGGGAGCTGGAGGACAGATGCGGTCAGCCGGCCTGGCGGATCTGGGGATAGGGGGAGCCGGGGAGGCCGGGGAGGCCAGGAGGCGGGAGCCCAAGAGGAGGAGGCCGAACTGCTAGAGGCCCAGTGGGGGAGGCGGCCAGGCGGGGAGGTCGAGTGTCCAGTGGGAAGGCGGAGTGGCGAACGGGGACGACAGTGGTCTGAAGGCGGAAGGCCTGAAGTGTTGCGCTGAGGGAGTGAGGGCTGAGGCTGAGGACCTGAGGTGCTGGCCGGCTGCTGCTGAAGTGAAGTGAGTGTTGATATATTGGAGTACTAGACATTGGTGCCGACTGGCGACTGGGTCATTGGGGAACAACAGCTGAACAATGCTGAGCTACTGATATTTTGGAGTTGGACTGGTAAAGTAGTAATCTGGTATATACTAGTTGCTCACTGCTCAATTACCTATTAATTCGTAGGTTTACAATAATGGAGAAACGAACTTTGCGTAATTATTTCACAAGCAATTCAAGTAGTACTCCCAACCGATGAGAGCACAACTCAACCAAAGAAGCCTCGACTAGAATTTAATTCTGATGAAATTATCGCCGATCCGGTACATTGTATACCAATAGAAGATTTTACCAATGAAATTAGAGATGAAGTGGGGAGGACATATTTATTAAATGGTCCAACTCGAGCAATTGAACATGCCTTTCCAAAGACATTGGATGGCAAAGTGTGGAGACCCTTTCAAGAATCATGGTATAATAAGTTTGATTGGTTAGAATATAGTATGAAAAAGATGCCGCTTTTTGTTTCTATTGTCAACCCAACACATTTGGTAATGATGTATTTACAAAAGTTGGGTTCTCTCGTTGGAAGGCGACTATAGATACTTTCAATAAACATGTTGGTGGTCCAAATAGTTTTCACAACATCGCAAGGGGTGAGTGTGAGGACTTCAAGAATCAACGGTCAAGTGTATCTAGCAAAATGGGCACTTACTGTAAGGAGGTCGAAATAGCATACAAAATTCGTTTGACTACATCTTTAGATTGTGCAAGATATCTCATAGCGCAAGGTGAAGCTTTTCGTGGACATGACGAATCCTCCACTTCCATCAACAAAGGTAATTTCAAAGAGTTGTTGGATTGGTACAAGGATAGGAAGGAGGAAGTGAAGTATGCATTTGATATAGCTCCTGGGCACGCAGTTATGACTTGTGCAGATATTCAAAAAGAGTTTTCAAAGCTTGCACACAAGAGGTCGCGAAAGTGATTAAGGGTGAGATTAAAGATAGAAATTTCGCAGTGTTTATTGATGAGTCTCGAGATGTATCAATAAAGGAGCAAATGGCGGTGATTGTGAGGTTTGTTGTACATCTTTTGTTTAGTCATACATTTTTATATTGTTGTATTGTACTATTGTTCCAACTTTGCAAAATTTGTGGTATGCATATTTGTGAACAATCAAGGGAAGGTCATGGAAATATTTCTTGCTATTAAGCATATCACAAGTTGTACATCTGCGGTATTAAAGGATGCTTTAGTTGGTTTGCTTGATCATCACGGTTTACCAATTTGTAAGCTTCGTGGGCAGAGTTATGATGGAGCTTCAAATATGGTTCGTTTATTTTGAATGTTCATGATCATTTAAGTATAATTTGCTATTGTATCACTAATTTTATAATATTAATGTACAGGTTGTTACCTACTGGAACCATATTTACATGTTTTGGGGATGTACTTTTCATTAGCGAGGTACATTAATTGTAATTGTCTTTTTTTGCTCTGCTTTTATTAATGTATAAATTTGATTATGCAATAATATAAGACTATATTTGTTACAAATAAGTTTAGTCATTCAAAACTTTGATCCCATCCTTATTTTTCATCCTGGATTCGCCAGTGTCTCAGACTGTGGGCTCGAGCACAACCACGTCATTGCTACCCTCTATGACCTGCAGGAAAAGTGGTAGCAACATACTTCAAGGACGTATACTTGGCAGGATGACCTCGACGCAGAGAAGCGAGAGTGTGAACAAGATGGTCAAGCGACACTTCATGGGTCACATGACCTCACTTCATAAATTTGCGCGGTAAATGCACCAGATGTTGCAGAAGAGGAAGCACACAAAGTCTCAAGAGACACACTGCTCCACGATAATCGTATTTACTAGAATTAAATTTAACATTTACTTTATTTGAGTATATCATTTATTATTAGACAGTCATAATCTATGTGTTACAATTTGATATGTTTTACTAGGACCAGGTAGAAAATTACTCCTTGTTTATATATCTATTGCATGTCATGTCTGGTTTGAAGAGAAACTGAGACTTACTTCAGAAGTACCGCCTTTTGCATAAGAAACGACCACAATCAACCTGGGCTATATCTCGTGTCTCACGGGAAGCAGTCCAAGACGTTTGTGTGGTTGCAACATGAATTCAAGGTGCTTGCCAACAAAGATCTCGGGAAGTACAGCTGTGAGTGCCACTAGTGGGAGCATCGGTCAACCTAGACAATTACCGGTAACTTCTTGCACATTTCTTGTAGGGTTGTTATACGCACTTGATTAGAGTGTTCACCCACTTGCAGGTCGAGACTATCCCTAGCTAGTACGTCCTACGTAGGTACACAAGGAATGCAATGGTGGATGTGCCCTACGACAGGCGGGACCTCTTGCAAGTCGGTCCAGACGGTACAAATGAGATGTATTGGCACTCGACGCTGCTGACAGAGGCTATGGGTGTGATGAGGTTAGGGTGCAAGTCGAGACAGGCAGATGACAAAACGTTGGAGGTCGTTAAGGTGTTTTAGTGCAGCTTGATAGCATCCTCAGTGACATTGGTTAGGCGGATGCCGAGAATGATGTGCATGACGAAGGAGACGACCTGCCGAATAATCCATATGCACGAAAACAACAAAAAAAACATGAGTTTTACTATAAAGCAGTGTATACTTACTTCAAGCAATCGCTAATGGCTAGTATTTAGTGGATCCGGACTCACTGGCTTTGAAAAAAGCAGCATTTTGGGGAAATCGACAATAAGAATTCGAATTGTGCGCATTGGGGAATTTTTTTGGGCAAAACCACCAAAATCCTAGATCAAAATGAGGATACGCATCCGCATGACCTTTTGAACAAGAAAAAAAATCTGGTGATCACCACAATTGCACACGCGGTTGAGAATCGCTCCACGTCGCACCACAAAACCCTAGTTCTTTCCCCACCGTAATAAAAAAAACAATGCACGGGGTTATTTTTACTCACAATAGTGTATGTAAAGGGTAGGGGGATGGAGACGAAGACCGTTGTTGTTCCTGCCTCTGTCGCCGGGGATGGGGGTGTTGGAGATCGTCGGAGAGCCTACTATTCACCCCAAGGGTTGAGGGTTGGAGCATCGCCAGAGAGAGAGAGAAGAGCGTAAAGATAGGAGCGGAAACCCCAAACGTTGCGGCCCACCCATATAAATATGGCAACTTCCCCGCTGACGATTTCTTAAAAAAAATGGAACCAATGTGTGATATCGGTAGTAAAAATGGATACCATATTTACATCCAGATACATTCCAATTTACGGTAAGGTGAAACTGCTTTTGTTGTACTCACAAATTTACTGGACGCATCGTTAGAGTTTACTAGCACACCTAGTTGTGGCACATACTGGGCATGTAACGTCAGCGTCGGGGCCAGGGTTTTTGTGGCCCATATATGTTGGGAATTGCTATATAACTTTTGACAGTTTTTTGAAGTCAAAACTGTCACTTTTCTGTTCGTTAGATGTGCTATAAGATTCGTGTTGTTAATGTGATGTAAGAAAAAAAAAATCATAATAGTCGAATTTTCATTCATTCGTTATGCTTTGAGATTTGCACCTTTTTCCATATGATAAATTGGGTCCGAATTTATTATGATTTTTTCTTCGGAACATAACGGGTTCACTACATTGTCGTATTTTGTTAGTATATAATTTTTTTATATCTTTGTTTTTGCCCAACCTCTCAAAGTATATGTGAAAAACATAACGGATTCACCACATTGTTGTATTTTGTTGGTATATAATTTTAATTTTTCGTCTTTGTTTTTGCTCAACCTCTCAAAGTACATGTAAGATTTTGAATCGTGTGATGAAAATATGAGTTATTAAGACTTTTAAGAGCAATTACACTGAACAAGAATAAAATTTACATAAATATTTTACTATAATTTATGTATAATGAAGTTGTAAATGAACTATCAGAATGTAACCGTTTTTTACAGAAAAAACATTCGAATTATATGTAGATAGATACATATATGTTGGGATTGATCCAGTCGGACGGGTTCTGGCGCGAGCAGGTGAGGAGAGGCGGGTCGCGCGTCTCGGTGGGGGGACGGGCTTGGTCGGTGCCGTGAGAACTAATTGTTTGCATAGAATAACTTATTATACCATCAGCTACAGAATAATATATCTATATATATTAGTTACAATAATTTGTTTGAAGAAACGACACGTGTGTATAAACTTGCATTCACGCCAAGAACTTCTCCACCTTCTCCACTTCCTCCACGCTGCCGATGTACAGAGGCACTCTCTGGTGGATCTGCACAGCACATACACAAAATGTTAACCTCATGATCTCCAATCTAACATACACATTTAAAGTACATTAATTGCGATTTGCGTGTGTTATACATACCTCTGTGGGCATGATGTCGAGTATCCTCTGGTGACCATCGGAGCCCTTGCCGCCGGCCTGCTCGACGATGAAGCTCATGGGCGCGCACTCGTAGAGCAGCCGCAGCTTGCCGTTCTTGCTCTTCTTGTCTCGGGGGTACCCGTAGATGCCGCCGTAGAGCAGCGTGCGGTGGAAGTCGCCGACGAGGCTGCCGATGTAGCGCGCGGAGTAGGGCTTGCCGGACGGGCCGGGGTCCTTGAGGCTGTCCATGTACTTCTTGAGCTTGTCGTCCCAGAGCGCGTAGTTGCCCTCGTTGAAAGCATAGATCTTGCCCGCCCTGGGGATCTGCACCTTCTCCTGCGTCAGCACGAACTCGCCGTACATCGGGTCCAGCGTGAACACGTACACCCCGGCCCCGATGGTGAGCACGAAGATCACCGAGCTCGAGTACATGCAGTAGCCGGCGGCGAGCAGGTTGCTCCCCGGCTGGCACACGCTCACCACGCACCTCTGCTCCACCTGGTCAAGCTGCGCGCATGGCGGCCGGGCAGAGACGTACGTTTTTGTTAGAGACGGACTGTGCGGAAGGAGAAGAGATCAAGAACTGTTAAAGATAACTCCTACATACGTTTGGGTCGTCGCCGATGTCGGCGAGGCACTCGTCGTTGGGGCTGTAGATGCCGAAGATGGAGCCGGTGGAGACGGCGGCGTCGATGTTGGAGGAGCCATCGAGCGGATCGAACACCACGATGTAGTTGCCCGAGTAGCTCTCCTCCACCGCCACCGGCACGTCCTCCTCCTCCGACGCGATCACGCCGGTGCGCCCGCTCGACTTGAGGCAGTTCGAGAACACCTGCGTGCGCACGTACGTGCATTCCAGCTCTTAGTTGATGGTCGTGTTGCGTTGCTCGAGGTTTCTTATGGTTCGCTAACTAGTTAGTGCTACTACTTACCTCGTTGGAGACGACGTCGAGCTTCTTCTGGTCCTCGCCCTGCACGTTGACGGCGCCCTGGACGCCGGTGAGGTTGGAAATAGGCGCGCGCTGCACCAGCGAGGCGATCTGCTTGCACGCCGTGGAGATGCTCGACAGCACGATGGTCAGCTCGCTGTCGATGATCCCGACCTGCTCCTGCTTCAGCAGCCACGTTGTCAGCGTCGTGATATTGAACCTGCTCGACTTGCTAGTCTCCGGCGCCGTGGGCGCCGAGGCCGTGTCCACGGCCGCCATGCACCGCACGCTCGGAGCCGACGCAGACGCCTGCAAGCCACCGGCGAGCCTGCTGCCGGGCCTTCTGGGGCGGCCGAGGAAGGAGAGGCGGCATTGGAGGGAGGCCGCCTGCTGGCGGGAGAGCAGGAGCAGGTGGGAGGAGGTCGCGGCTGCGGCGACCATCGCTGCTGCTGGGTTTGCTCTCCGCTCCTCTCGCTGCGGCTACCCCTTCCTGGTGCGCACCGTGGTGATGCAGTGGCTTCTTGTTTTGTTCCATTGGTTCCGGGCTGCGGTTTGTGTGGCTTGAGAGGGGGCGGGGGAGGCCAGCGTGTGGATTGGGGGAAGAATTGTGAGGATGGCGTTGCCTCAGAGCCTAGCCGTTTTTAAGACTCTAACCAACTTGCACCCTACTGATTTTTTGTCCTTCTGCCTGTCACATACCTCACGATTACATCTCTCGTGGATCGTAGAGATGCTGCCGTATCCCCCCTAGTAAACGCAAGTTCAGTTCAAAAGTACTTTGCGTCTTTGATTTGGCTAATCACACAGCACATGGAACAATACAAGACTACAAAGCAGAGATAATTGCAGTGCAGGGATGCGGCAGATGATAACTAGGTCCAGGAATTAGCATCTACTGTCGCATAGTTACTTATTCCATCCAACCTATCTGGTAATGTTTACTTCATTTTCGACTTTGCACTGTAAAGTGCGAATACCCTTCGCGCTAGATACCAGCCGTTAAACAAGAAAATCAAGTCGTACGTGAACAGACTTTCACCCCTCATTAGCCACATAACATCTGGCCCAACAGCAGATAGGGCCTAGACAGGAGAGCCGTTTGCCCACTATGCCTTTCCTTTGACCCGACGACAGCTACACCCAGCTCCATCGGCACCCATTCAGCCCAACCCAAACCACGCTTTCACGGCCTCAGCTGGCTGACAGGACGTTTCGGTTGGTTTTAGGCCGCGCGGCCCAAGTTTCCTTGCGCCATCTTTTTCTTGATGCATCTGGGACTAGTTATTTGGAGCGTTGGTAATTTACCTCTAGTATCTCTCAAAATAAATTTTACCTCAAGTAGAATGCTTCGATTTGTGTAAAAAAATTTATTATAAATCAATAGAAAGCTAATGTTGCGTTTCTTCTTCCGATCTGAGATGTTACGATAGCTTCTACTGTATTTTTCTATTAACATTTTCATGTAAAATGAACATGGCATGTGAGCTTATATCAGAACATGAACTAAACAATTTCTCCTCCTCCTCCTGGAGGTGAATCCTTCTTTTGCACGTTCGGCGTTACAACACCAACCAAACCAAGCCCAACATCCAGCCGTCGGTTTGAACAAGAATATTATTGTTACTGTAATATACAACTTTAACTATTATTTTTTATATGATTATGTTAGTAAAAGTTGATAAGATTATTATGTTATAAAAATATTTATATTTAATGATATTATTCTCTCATGGTCAATCTAAATAGTATTTTATATATTATTAGTGAAAATTAGAGAAGTTTAAAACGTTATACAGCTATGAACGGATGGAGTGTTCTAGTTTTGTTTGAGTTCAGCAAACTATATTCTTTAGATCATTGCATAGCAGGAAACTCAAGGAACCAGAAGACAACACCTATGCATACAGCAAATTGGACATTCCAAGGCAATCTGCATGATGTGCGCACGTTGACATGCTATGCTTTACATCGACAATGCCAGCAGACTTGTCCTACTCTCAGTACTCCGTTCCAAACGCAAACATTTCTTGTGTACTGCCAGTTGGGAAACACAGATACCTCACCGGAGACCCGGCAGACTCGTATCCTGTCAAAAGAGAGAATAGAAATACACCTGTCTAGAACTCTTTATTTGTTTGTTCTCCTCACGAGCAACGGAATCTTGGAAGTATCATTGGCAATCTTTGTTCAGAATGCCCTGATTCATCCTGATTCACTCGACAAATAAGCAATCGCCGTCTTGATCCCATCGCATTGTGCGTCATCTTAGGAAATGCCATGTCACGTAGGTCAATGCCAAACCGTGCCATATATACCAGTATGAATCCAAAGGCACATTTCAGTCAGTAGTGGGAGAAAATATCAATGTCGAATTAGTCAACGAGCAAGCCTACTTTGCTTCTCGTTTTGTTTTGTTCGTGGAAGGAGGAATATTAGAACCTAATCGTAGACTTCCAATTGCAGTTGATCCACCTCTGACTACTCTAGGCACTCGTCCATGCAGTTCGATTCGGCCACACTCTTATGAATTCAACTTATGAATTATGAAACTATCAAACCATGAGATTGTGCCACATCTAGAAAGTACTAGATTTGCAGTAGTCTATAGCCTATATAAGCAGTTATTCAAGTTCTCTAATTATAACAAGTGAACAACTTCGTCACCATGCTTTTGCCGTCGCGCGGCTTGACCGGCCCTACTCTTCAAAACTAAAACCGATGCGAGGCGGGGGTGTCTTTTGAGTTTTGAGCCCCACCACGAAGAACGGTAGTCTTTTCCCGACATGCAAGGACAATATGAACGTCAGCTTTTGCCGAAACCGTACTTTCACACGGCAGATTAACCTAACGTAGAGAGCATATTAAAAGGCACCGCACTACGGCCTCGTACTGTTGGCCTTTCTCTATAGACGACCTCCCACTGCAATAATTTCGGTGGAGTCAGAGGCGTCGATCGCCACTCGCCAAGGACACACAAAGAACAACAGCGAAATGGCAATTCCGCCACGTTCTTTATTTCTTTTCAGCAAGCGTCGCTTTCAGGACAAAATTTCGCAGCTAATACATGTACATATATTAAACAAGTAATCTTCACTGACTACAATCAATATTATTCCCCTCTTCCCTCTTGCAGAGCCACATCGTACCCTTAATGTTCACAACCTTTGGATTAAAATCGAGTATGACATATGTTTGTTAGATGCAATTAGTCTCCACTAACTACAATTAATCTCTAACCAACAAATTGATTTATACAATTTCGCGTTGCAACGTGCAGTTATACTAAATAACACATCTGAATCCTCTTCATCATGTCGTTCAGTCGTTCACAATTAAAATTCCTTTTTTACTTGGCGTACGTCTTGTCTCGCTGAGTGCACTGCCGAACTCACGCGCGCATGTAGAGATGGCTGTAAACAAAACAAGGACGCCTTCTAACTCCCAAGCCCGCACATTAGGTGACGCAGATGGCATCGCTTTACAGCTCAAAAGGTCTCGGCACGCTTCGTTTTCTATTGCTGGACCCGGCGGCCTTTGCGCACCAACCGGGTAATCGGGTGAAACGAGGCGGGTGAGATCAGATCAGATCAGATGATTGAGAGGGTTGGTTGCGCGCACCAGGACAACGGGGCTCCCTCTATACCGACGTCTCTTCGGCAACTGATGTGGACCGGCTCCAATCCGATCCGTCGTGTGCATGCGACGTTAGGTACGAAGACTACGAGGACGAGCCTGCCTGCCTGCCTGCTCGCAGTTGCGATGCAAGCTTGCAAAGTTGCAATCCGGTAGCTAGTAACATGCCAAATTGGAATCGCCGTTGCCGAGACCCTGATATAACGATGCTCTCCTTTATTAAAAAAATAATAATAAATCGATGGTTCATGTTTGCATCCCTGTCCCCTTTTGCAGATTCTGTGCAAGCACAGAAGTTAGTTCCTGGAATTGAAACTATGTTTCTCTCTTTGACCTTTTACAGCTTCTTATGCTTTGGATCCACTCTGCCACCTGCCTAACTCCAAGTAGTCCTTCGCTCTAAAACAAATGCTTTTGACTTTGTTTTCTCGATGAGAAATGATAAATAAATAAATAAAAACTATTGAGTACTACGACATTTTCGTTGTTATGGTCATTGACATCTTTGAATTAAAGCATGAATTGTCGGTAACGTGCAAAGAGGCTAATTTTCCATGCAGACGTGATCACCGGAACCACCACTAGTGTGGGCACGACGAGCTGTAAGAATGTGGTTACTACCGGTGAAAGCGTCAGCATCTGACAAGTCTAGTGGTGTCGGGTGCCCTTGACGCGAAATTAGCAAACAGTGGCTTGATTAGAAATTCAGTTATAGCACGAAAGATGCAGGCTGCTCACCGGAATTAGATCGGGGTGTCAGGTTGTTGGGGATATCACGTCGAGCAAATAATATTCCCGTCCGTGTAGCAACCGATGCCACCAACAAACCCGGCTCACCAGACGTGAAAGCGGCGGCGGCCTCTCGCCGGTAACGTAAAACCCCGCAAGCAACATGGCCATCCCTTATCCAGTATGTATGTGTATCTAGGTCGTGTTGATTTTTTCGAGGACCAATCTAGGTCGTGTTAATAATTGATTATCCTGATAATGTTCGTGATCCTGCGATTTGATTAGAAAATATGCAGCACGTAGTGCAACCGGATCAGATCGAATCACGTAGTGCAACCGGATCAGATCGGATCACGTAGTGTAAATGATGGGAAATAACTGGCCTGATTGATCGGTGGATCTCCCGTGTCCAGCGGGAGCCGGGCACCTGTCGCGCCCTCCGGAGCGCGCGCTCGCTCGCAATGATGGGGAGGACAGAGTGGTAGTGGTGGCCATGGCCGTTAGCAGCTAGCGGCAGCGGCAGCAACAACAACCTGGTTGGCACGTCGGAAGAAACGGGCAAGATCTCCACCCCCACGAACGCGAATACAATAACCCGCACGATATACTAGCACGCATGGACGGGGCGACGCAAACGTACAGCAACAGCGTGATAAAATTACACGAGGAATCCACCCGTCCACCCTGCCGCACGCCCGTCCCCGCGAATGCCGCGGATGCCGCGCGCGGCCGGCCGGCCCAACCACCGGGGGTGTGGGCGCGGGCGCGGGCGGGCGAAGCGCCGGTGAAAACTGCGTCCCATCGGTCCATCAAAATCTGACGCGCGGAACTGCGAAACGCTAGTAATCAAGCGTCGATCATTGCGGCACCTAACACGGGCCCCCGGAGATTCCGGTGCATGCGCAAGTGTCAATAGAGCCCGCCCTTACAAATATTTTGAAGCCAGTACTAGTCACGTAGGCAGCCTACCGGTTATGGAAAGGGACTCGACCGTTTGGGACGGATTGCGTGGTCGTACATCGCAGTCGGTGAAACTGGGAATAAACCAAGCCCGGAGTGGGTTTCAGAGTTATAGACTTGGTAGCTCACGTACTTGTAGTTAGTTGTACAGTGCGTGCGACGGCGAATTATCCAGGTTGAGCAGAAGCAACAGTTCAGAATTGCTTGCTGGGAACTCCGGCTTCTCATCATCGGTCTCGGGCATTGGTGCTAATCATCAAATTGAACTCTATGAGTACGCAGTTCATCCTCGGTAGTGGAAAATCTAAATTGATCAGTTAATGCGCAAGTCAAACTGACAAATTACTAATTGTCATGTCAATGGATACTTGGGTAGGCGACCACTCAAAATTCAGTTACATGTAAATTAGGCTCTCAACTTTAGGCAGCTAGGAATGTTTCCATTGTAGTTAGAACAAGTAAACATAGGCCACATAAGCACAGGAGCAACTAGCCATCAGACAAACGATGGGAGCTTTTCTACTGTACATTTCTCTTCATCGTCGGATTTAACTTGAAATGTTTGATCTCAGCCATTTGATCGAGTGTAACAAAAATCGGTGAAGCGCAACAATTATTTAGTACGCATTCAACAAGTCATCATCCGATGTGACAAAAATACAACAAATTCCCAACCCAACGCAACAAGCACAGATTCTTCGATACAACAAATAGACATCCCTACCGCAACAAAAATTTACTCTTGTACAAAAATCAAATAACTTCATATTGAAATAAACAACACCAACTCAATGCAACAAGCACTAATTCTTCGGTGGACCAAAAATTTACTCTTGTGCAACAAATCAAACAACTTCATATTGAAACAAATAACACCAACTCTATGATGCAACACACGAGAAGTCAGGATGCAACAATTATCAATAATTATTGCAACAAAAAAAGAACTTTTGTGTAGCAAATCAACATAACTAATTCAACAAAACACCTCTTGTAGCAACAAATTAAAAATACTATTACAACAACAACAAAACTCTTATTGCAACATCAATTTTAGATGAGGTACACAAGTATGCAACGCTAAAAATACGGCCGCAACAACTCGATTTACCTATTGCAAAAATTAAGAACGAGCTCAGAGGATTAGACAAAAAGTGGCCACACCACGACCTTGTCACCGTATTTGAGATCGAGCTCAAAGCTTAGAGAATCTAATATTTGGGGGAGTACAGTTACTGCTTGCCGTATTTGAGATGACCTTCTCGACGTTAGCCTTGACCTAGGAGCTGGAGAGGCCAGCCTCATGTATGTGTGGCTCACGCTCGAGCCGTTGAGGATGGAGATGATGAGCTGCTCGAGCTCGACCTTGATGACGAGCGTCGTCGGGTGCTTTTGGCCCTCCGTGGAGGAGCCTTTGGCGCTAGCTTGCGCTTGCACGCGGCGGCGAGCGCTTTGGACAGCGCTGACGCGTGGTAGTCGGCATGGTGGAACATGGCCGCGGCCATCGGGGAAGCGGTTGAGCGCGACATTGAAGCATAGCTTGAGCGCCTTGCACCGAAGCGGATGGGGGTGTGACTGGAGGCAGGCGACGCGGAGGAGGCCAGTGCCCGAGAGCGCTGGCAATGTGGAGCAGGGTCACCTATGCGTGTCCCCGGCGCCGCGCCAGGCTCACTGCTTGCCTCACCACGTCCGCCGCCTCAGAGGAGAGGGTCGATGAGCCATAGCTCGTCGGAGAGCTTGACAGTGGCAGCTCAGCTAGATTTTTCGGAGTAGTAGATAGTCTCAAGAAGCAAGAGGGAGAGCCATGGGTGGTGAAGAAAATGTAGATGAGGAATGGGTGCCTAGGAGCAGCGATGGAAAGAGATGGGGCGGAGGAGCCAACACACAGAGATGGCACAAAAAACGAGCAGGTGGGGAAAGTAGAGTAAGTCTTCGTAGGTCCACGTGAGTGAGGCATATGATTTTTTCTTATCGCTCTAGACGCATGTATCGTATCATTGTCCTAAGCACAATGAGGCAAAATTAGATTTGGAGGAAGAATCAAACTAGGGGGTAAAATAAAACATAGTAAAATGACAAAGAGTTCTTGGAAAGGATATGTCTGCTCTTTATTGCTATGAACTGGAGTCTTTATAGGGGATGCCCTTGAAAAAGCAATGGATTAATCCTAATTACACTAAACGTAGTACTTGCTATGCTAATACTTTAGATGAAATCCAATCATCTCTCGATCTTCTGAATTGGATTGCCTTCACCGTTCGCGTTCTTCCTTAAGTAGTTGATGAAAGTGTGACAGTTAATCCTGGAAGAGGTGCCTGTTGGAAGTGACACGATTGGTCGGAGCGAGACAACATTTGATGAAGTATCAACTGTCCGCGGTTGATGTCTGTGAGACACTAAACCGCATGGTAATTTGTTGTTAGTGTTTTAGGATTATGAAATGTCGTGTGGTATAGAGCCAATATGATATATGCTCCATTAATCACACGATAAGGAATATACTTGGAGCAAAATCCATATGCCAATTCATTGCTTGTACGAGCAGTCATCTGGTCGGGGACTAGGTATATGACATCGTTCAATCAGGGTACCTATAAGTAATCTCTGGAATCTTTACGACCACAGAGGTTGTTAGCCTTAGGGATTATGATTCTTGCGACCACGGCGGTCGTTAAACTTAGGGGTTACGACTACGAAGACTTATGATCTTTTAGTTATGTATTAATGTAATACATATAAATTTTAATCCTCGTCAGTTCCCAACTTTTCGACTACTCTCGAATCATCGACTAGTGGCAGCAAGCCTCCAACACTCTCCCAAAAGCTCAAAGACGTGAATTCAATGGCATAACAATTTACAGCATGTGGAATGTTTGGAAAGAGCCAAACCGTGTAGTTTTTCAGAATAAACAAGCCACGATAGAAGAAATGGCAGCGCAAACCAAGAAGGCGATTGAGCAAAGGAAAATGGTGTTCCGCAAGCCTTGATTTCTATACGCTCCCTCTATTGTAGTCCTAGCTTCTCAGCATGCTAGTGTGGTCTTTTTTTACGGGCTCTCGCTCTCCATTTTCTTTTTTCCTATTATGCTTGTGAATCTTTAATTGGTCAGCGTAACTCCTGCCTTAGTTTTTTTGTTTAACAGAGGGTCCATGTAAACTCCCATGCACGCCCTTAACGGAAGTGTGTACGTGGGAACACCACACAACAGCGCAAGGTTGAAACTCGATAAAGGGCAATGTATATACACGCTGACGCACAAAAGGAAATCTAGAAAAATAAATGCTAAACAAGATAGCAGCGGGCGTGCGGCCACGACCAAACTTGGGGCAAAATAATGAGTGGGCATGAAAGGGCAAATCTCGGGGCCCAGATGCCAGATGCCAGCTGCCCACACGACTCATGAAAGCCGGTACAAGTCCACCGAGACCAGGAGAAGGGAGGCGCATAAACCCAACAAAAAAAGGAGGGACTTGGGCATACTGCGCAACGAAGCATCGGAGCAGAGGAGGAGGCCTGAGCTGTGTGTGCGCCTTTTTGTCGCGCTTGTCTCATGAGGAAGCTGTGCCCGAACCTGGAGCGCGATGACGCGCTGGACACGGTGCTCGAGGTGCCCATCCCCGAGGAGATGTTCTCCGGCGGCGGCGGCGGCGGCTCCCGGGGCTGCAGGTTCGGCTGCACCAACGTCAAGGCGTGGATGCGGTCGCACGCCGCCGACTGCTCCAGCACCGGCGAGCCGTGCTCCATGAGCCGCGGCGAGCTCCAGCTCATGCTGGGAGTCATCGGCGCGCCGCTCATCCCCCTCCCCGTCCACCACGCCAAGCAGTCGCCCTCGTCCGTCCTCTGTGAACAGCTCAAGGCGGACCCCATTGTACGATCGAGTTTGAACTATATCCGTTCATCAATTTCTTCTCCACCGTTTTCTTGTTCCTGACACTTGAAGTGCTGATCGATTTATTCATTCATGTGATTGTGTTGCAGGAGTCGTCGTCGGCCAAGTACATAGTGCAGCAGTACATAGCGGCGTCGGGCGGGGAGTGGGCGCTGAACAAGGTGATGAGCATGTACGCGATGGGGAAGGTGAGGATGACGGCCTCGGAGCTCAACAGCAGCGACGCGGACGGCCACGGCGGCGGCATTAGCAGCGGGCACCGCGGCGGGAAGAAGGGCGGCAAGGGCGGCGGCGGCGGCGAGATCGGCGGGTTCGTGCTGTGGCAGAAGAAGCCGGAGCTGTGGTGCCTGGAGCTCGTGGTGTCGGGCTGCAAGATCAGCGCCGGCAGCGACGGCAAGGTCGCCTGGCGCCAGACGCCGTGGCACCAGTCCCACGCCTCCCGGGGCCCGCCGCGCCCGCTCCGCCGGTCGCTCCAGGTGCGTACTGCACGCGCATACACTGATGACTGATACTCACGTATACGTTACCCCTGCTGCCCTGTGCCGCTCACGTACATGCTCTTTAATTTGGTACTTTCCCAGTAACCATACGCGTATCGTAAGGTACTACTACGACTCAAGTGTGTGGTCGATCGCGTGGTACGTTAAACACACATTCAAATCCCATATAGGACACTAGGACAGTAATTTCGACTCAATAACCGGAAGAACTTACGCTTGGGCTGATCTGATGCTCCCATTGGTCGGACGTACGGAACGAGCCCATTGTTGTCACTTGTCATCTCGGTTGCCCCGTTGGTATTGCCGTACTAGCATGGACATGCTACAGTGTGCGGCATGTACACTTCCACACTCTCAGTGCAAGATTGATGATCTGATTATCAAGGGCCGCGCCGGGTGGTGTTTTGAGCAAACCGTACGCTGGAGTCTGGACTGGGCACAGCACACATCGTTATTAGCACTTATCAGTGTGTGCCGTGCCGACTGCCGAGCGTGCGTGGAGGCATGTCGATCAGGGCGTGTAGAACTGTAGATACCCCCCCGGCCCCGGCATACAGTCGGTAGGACAAAACAGATCGAATTCTCACACGGCCCAGAGACATAAATACGCCCTTTTTAGCACAGGGGGAATCAATGAGATGCTGTTAAAGCTGCGGTCAAGGTCCAGGGCAATGTCGGGATAAGGTCGCGTGCTTGCTAGCTGATCATGAGAGAGAGGATCGGGGGAGAGATCCAGGCGTCGGTACGTAGATTTGTGTTAGATCATTGGCGTGGCGGTACCCTGTCGCTCGCTGGGGAGGGTAATTAGTGAAACAAAGAATCGTCGACGGAGAAGGCGTGGCTCGAGATACGCTTAGCACGGAGGAGCAGCGTGATTAGGGGTCGGCCTCGCCACCCAACGTGCGGCCATGTGCACTAACGCGGCCGGACACCTCACATGGACATGGGCCTAATGACCCCGCCCATCAATCGGTTGGTGGCGCGCAGTTTGCCAGCCAGCTCCACCCAACCCTCCCCGCTTATCGCGCAGCACCAACCCGATAACACAAAAACTAATCGCTCGGTAATTTGACCATGGAGTCAACTGAAACTCGGATGCTAGGTCGACACACCGTGTGTTCGTATTTTCACACATGTAATGTAATTGTTTTTTTTAAATAAACAGCTAAATAATACTCAAGTGGATTAAATTAAGTGGCTAAACAAACTTCGTTTGGCGTACGTGCAGGGCCTTGACCCGCTGCTGACGGCGAGCCTGTTCACCGACTCGGTGTGCATCGGCGAGAGGAGCATCGACGGCAAGGATTGCTTCGTGCTCAAGGTGGAGGCGGAGGCGTCCAGCCTGCGCGCGCGCAACAGCAGCAGCGTGGAGATCATCCGGCACACGGTGTGGGGGTACTTCAGCCAGCGCACCGGCCTGCTCCTGCAGCTCGAGGACTCGCACCTGCTCCAGATCAAGTCCAGCGGCCACGGCGGCGGCAGCGTCTTCTGGGAGACCACCATGGAGTCGCGCCTCGACGACTACCGCGCCGTCGACGGCGTCAACATCGCCCACGCCGGCCGCACCGCCGTCTCGCTCGTCCGGTTCGGGGACAGCCAGGACGGCAACACCAGGACGCGCATGGAGGAGACCTGGACCATCGAGGAGGTCGACTTCAACATCTGGGGCCTCTCCATGGACTGCTTCCTCCCGCCCAGCGACCTCAAGGAGGGCAAGGAGACCCAGGACGTCACCGTCGTGAAGGCCGCGCGGCCGCCGCCGATAAGGATACCGGCCGTGGCCGTCCGCGTCGGGCCCTCTCAGGTGGCCGCCGTCAACATGGACGACTCAGACTCGCCAATTGCAAGGTCATGACAACCAAACAGTGTTACGTTAAAAGTGTGTACGTGACACCTGTTAGGCTGTTACTATAAGATCACTTGTGGTAAGATCTGTAAATATATTGCAGGTTGAGATTCTCTCTTTTTTTGAGGTGTGGATTTTACCTCAGCTATAATTGGGGTCAGGAGTGAGTAGTGAGTGAGTAATCCGGACTAGATATCCTAATTAACTGTACTGTAATGAGCTTATGACGCTCCCCGTCACTGTAAATTTGAGAGAATCTCCCAATTCTGCCAAGTGACACTACTGGAACTTTTATCTGTTGTCTTGCTCATACGCTTTGACTTGATTTCTCTGAAGAAAAATACTGGTGCCGCAAGGCCATTCGCTGCAGTTCTGACTTCTGAGCAGAATGTACTGGAGTGTATTCACAATAAAAACTGTAAGTTTGACATAGTACAAGGCAGCTCCAGACTCCCAGAGCATACAAGTTTAGTACTTGCACAAATGCTGATGATGTCGCAATGGACAAAACAGGTTTTCTATGGAAGAAATGTAGGGGATAATACCATTTCTGCCTGGGATTGACAGACACAGAAGCAAGAATATAAAGGGGTAACTAAGCACTGAGATGAGCCTTGCAGCAGCATCACAAAGTCGTATTACATGTACAGCTAGCAACCTCTAAAGCAAATTCCATAAGATTTATCGCTTCTTATATGTGAATCGCACATGGACCATGGTATATTGATCCCACAGCACTACTCACATTACAAAAGAAGGGGAAAAGAAACAAAGAAAAACATACATTTTATCGCAAGAAGCTAGGCTCGCCCTACAGGAGATAGAGGCGGCCGGTGGGGCACATAGCTGGCCGGTGCTCTACCTTGACTGGCTGCCAAAGTCTTGAGCTTATGATTGGCAAGGAGTGCATGCTCTTGCGACGCTTGCACACCTACTTGCATCCTGCTAGGGTACCTGCCGTGAAGCATCACTATACACATCGCAAACGCCTGAAGTAAAGCAATGGATGATCTGAATTCAACTGTGTATAGCCCTTCTTTAAATGAAACCATACTGAAGACATGCCTATCTTCTCGAGATCGACCCTGCAAATACAGGTTACATCAAGCATAAGTTGATTTGTTTTGTCATAACAGAGATAAATCCTGGAAGTAGGCAAGAATAGGATAGCACACCTGAGCGAGCAAGTCAAATCGCTGACTGCCATCCGGCTTCTGGTTAGACTGAATGGACTTATCACCTTTGCTTTCTTGGGCGTCATCGGTGAGGACACTCAGCATGCAACCTTCATCCCACCCGCCACAGTCGCATGCTCCTCCAGATTTCCACCTCTCCATCAGAGGTAATGGCTGTCCAGAAGTTGATGTGCCGTGTAAGCCATTTGGAAGTATGGCAATAACACTGGCTGGAGCAGAACTAGAATTCCTCATATTAGGATGGAAGCTTCCCGGTGGGGGGCAAGAACAGCCAATTGGTGCTGAACTACCTCGGCTGGCATTCTGTGAAGATGATTGATGAGAAGTTTCTGCTTCTTGTTGAGGCACCGTGCTGATAAAAGCCGCAAGCTCTCTGCTAACGTGTGAATCACCTGATTCTTCAGATGACAGTAGCAGTTCAGAACCAACCAGCACAAATTCCCTGTGCATGTGAAAATCTTTTGTGTGGCAGCATCTTGATTTTTGGCGTGAGACCCTCATTTCCCCAACAATACTGGACACCAGTTGATGTTTCTTGTTCTTATTACCAGTCTTGATCCAAGCTCCACTTTTTTTCTTAGGTTCTTCTACAGTGAATAAAGTATAAGTGCTTTCCATATCATCCTTATCGGAGGTGCCCTTCCTTCTCACAGTTGCCGCCAGGATATCAGAATCACCATAAGAAAGCATGAATAAAGGCAAGCCGTTCTTCCATGCTAGCTGCAGAAGCGCTTGCTTTGTTGTTGCTGAATCCCTTTCTTGTTGGAGGTACCTCTCACTGTTCAATAGCACACGAGGAGGCTGATTTATGTTTGCTTTGGTCTGGTAATTTGAATTGACAACTGCATCAACTGACCTACGCTGCACATTCTGTGAAGTGGGTCCTCCCAAGTTCAGAGATTGCTTATTGACAGTGCCTGGCAGATGACACTTTGGAACAAATGAAGGTTGGATTGGCCCATAAGTGGATGTTTGCCTTGGCTTTAATAATGGGTCTAACATCCTCCTCAATGGGCTGCGCCTACCTTTGTCTTTTGATGACTTGTCTCCATTAATCCTATCCATGGAGGTGATTACCTCTGGTTGTCGGGGAGACGGTGCCTCCTTCAGGCTAGAACAGCGGCTCACTCGATTCAGCCCAGAAACAAGATGGAGATCAGGCAACACATCCATATCACTGAACTTTGCGCTACTTTGGGGAGATTTCTCAGAGACACCCATGGCTGATTGGCTTTTATTACAGTTTTCGCCTATTGTTACAGCTGCACCAACAAAGTCATCTCTAGTCGATGTACTGGTGCCAAGCTCTTCAGATGAATCCATGATGGGAAGTGGACATGAGTATGGAATTCGAGGAAATTCATGGGATTGCCCAATATCCTCCAAGACACCAACAGGTGGCCTACTGCCATTTCTTTCTGTTTTCATCACAGCACTAGATATTAGAGACTCCAAATGTTCACCACTCATGCCGTTGCTCAGTTCAAGATCATTGCACATGGAATCATTGTTATGAGAGGTGAAGAAATTTCGCCCAATGTTATCGTCATCTGTAAAAAGCCTGCGTGAACAGTGATGGACAGCCTCCTCTATCTTCCTTGTAGTCTCTTCATCATCAACCATTTCATGTGGCGTGCAACTCCCAGAGGCAGCGATCATAGAGTCTGATGGTAGAGACACAATGCTGAGATTCAAGCCACCGTAATTACTACTGTTCTCTGCACAAAGGTACTTGCCATGCCCTGGCAACAAGCTCAAGACTGCCGAATTAGGGCTAGGTGAATATCTGGCCCTCCCATGGTGTTCATCCACAAGACTACTCCGCTGAGACTTCATAGAACCATGCTGATGTTCATTCAGTGGAGGAGATTGATTGCTTTCAAGAGATTTGCTGCTGGGGCTTGCAGAAGAATGGGGTGAAGAGAATAGCACAGACCTACTGGTATTAGATGGAGAGGCCCCATGGCCGCTAGAGAGCTCATGTTTTTGTTGGTGAGACCACCTCGCAAGAAGGCCCCACTCAAGAACTCCAACATTCAGCGCCTTGTCCTGAAGATGGTCTGCTGTCTCTTTACGCTGTAAATATGAAGGAACATTTGACATATGCTTGACAAGTTCATCAACAGTAGTGGCCTTTCGGCCAGGCCATGGTTTTGAACTCTTCAAGGATGCACCCCCTTCTGCATTCCGAGGTTCTCGTTTCCTTCGAAACTTATCATTTTTCACAACTCTGATTCTATCTTCAAATTTTCCATCTATGTTTCCACTGATTGCTGAGACCTTCTCCTTTGGCACTTCTACAAATTGATCTTGTTGTGAATTTCCCCTTTGTCGTCCATCACGACCTGATGTGACCTTCACATTCCTTTCTCTGCTAAACTGTCCTTTCATTAGCATCTTTGTGATGGTTTAACATAACAAGCAGACCTTTTCAGTTTATCTTGTATGAGCAACACCACAAATTATCACTTGATTCAATTCGATATCCTGAAGTTTGACAGATAGAGATTCAGGAAATTACAATTTGCCTATAACCTGCTAATTAAATATACGCAGAAAAACTATCAGATGTGCAGTTTTATATATTTCTTCCAGAAATACAAATTCACTGGAATTGGTGATCAGCAAGTGAATAGCAAGCAGTACGGCAGTGCGCATTCAATACTCTATTGTGTTATCTTAATTAAGAATTAAGAATGTGTCGGTGGATGATTACATCATTTTGTCTCACGGGAATCCTGGATTTATGATTTATGCTGTTTCCACATGTCCTCAGTGGATCGGGACTTGCACGCCGACAGTTTTTGACATAATAATGTTCTAATGAGGACATGTCAATAATCTTGCATACAAGATAAAGGAAAAATAAAATAAAAAAGAGCTCCCACTAATGATAAATAGGTTCCATTTGATTTTTCTCGGGTGGTTTCAAGAAAGAAAGAAAAAAGTCCTTCGAGCCTCTGTGAACATGGAATCTAACGAACAAGCGAGATGGAAAAACTGTAGTGGTACAAAACAATAGCAAGCTTGGATAAGAAATTGTGGCATAAATTTACCACGAGCTAGGTTGAAATAAAGCTATTTTTCCTTCCTTTTTTGCAGATTAGCACACAGATTGCATCACCACGACGGTCACTAGAGCAACAGAAGGGGGGCAAGCGGGGGAGATGAAGAAGAGAGGCTGCGGGTTGCAGTACTAAACCCCAAACAGAAACCCACTCCACTCTTCACTCTCTCTAGTCCCAAAGAATAGAATCAACCCACATTACCCAAGAATCGGAACGAGAAACCACATACGACCAAGGTAAGTGAACGTACCAGGTAGGCCAACCCCCGCAGATCTGCTACCTCCCTGCCACCACAACAAGAACACAGATCAGTATTCATTACAACTCGACCAAGCACCCCAAAAAAGGCACCAATGCAAGAAAATAAGACATGTCTCACCTGGGGGAAAGGGAGAGACGAGACGAGAGCTCACTTGCAGTGGGAGTGAAAGAAAGCGTAGGTGGACTGGATAGGATGGGGAGGATGAGGCGTGGTGGTAGGAGCCGAAGTATCGCGGTGGTGCGCCCTGCGTGCTTGCCGCTGCCTAATCCCTATTCAGTTTCTTTCTACTTCTACTTCTACTTCTACTTCTACTTCGACCACCCCTGCGGCTAATCTTAGCCGGTGGGACAGAGTACAGAGGATACTTGGGAAA
Source organism: Hsuehochloa calcarea (assembly GCA_036346395.1). Classification (NCBI taxonomy): domain Eukaryota; kingdom Viridiplantae; phylum Streptophyta; class Magnoliopsida; order Poales; family Poaceae; genus Hsuehochloa; species Hsuehochloa calcarea. The sequence goes on from CM070597.1 coordinate 41,017,434, forward strand.
GCAAGAAACCGAGCTGTTTTCTTGTCGTCGTCGGGATCACGAGGAAGAGACGGGGGATTATTGGGTATCGATCGGATCTTGATGCGGTGGGAACGGGTTTTTTCCCCCATAAATAGCTGTTACCTCTTTTTTTTGCCAGAAGTAGCAGCTGTCGTGTTGTATCGTCGAAAATGTTATAAATACCGGACCTATTGTGTCCGGATTTAATCTCCGCCGCATCTTTCTAACCCGAACATCCCTCGTGCAAACACATGTCCGCCTCCGATCGCTCCCTGAACAAACTCGTCCTTGCACGATTGCGCCTCGCGTCCCGACGCGGCCTTGTCTGCACGCCCGTGCTTCTAACCGCAGCGCCCATCCTGGTGCGCTGCGCTTGCATCCATCCATCCGTTGATTGTTGCGTCACATACAGGTTTCTTCTCTAGCAAACTCGCTGTCAAAGGCCTTCCGAGTGGGCTCGTATGCGCACCAGGACGTCGTGCAGAGCAGAGTCACTGCGGTTTAAAACAAGGCACTGGCTTGTTTGGAGACGGTAAATCTGGCCGTCGACTAGCCTCACAAGCCGGTCATTCTGGAGACGGACTGTCACTCGGCGTTCTCGAAGATGGCTTCGTCAACTGCGAATCGTTCATTCTGCAATGCATATTATCCCAGAGATCAAACAGTTGGCTGTGACACTCACACTGATGGAGTTCGTCACGGTGAGGAGAGTTTAGAATAAGCATGCTAGTGTTTCGGGACAATGTATGGTCAGCCTAGCACATGCCCTTGAGCGCCACATGTCCCTGACCCTGAGGCTGAAGCTTGTCCTGTGAATTTTTAGGATCGATGGATGGGCGGATTCGTTCATTCTAAATAACGGATGTACGGTGTCTACCATGGCCGGTGATCCTAAACACCATATTCTCGGTGAATTATCGCTCCTAAGGTTTTCTGTAACCTGTACTACTCTACTCGTAGAGAATGGGATCATCAGCAGCATATCTACGTGCATCCATGTCCTTCGCTTAAGTCCGCACGACGTGCTGGTGCGCACGTGGGCCCACTCGAAAGGCTTTCGACAGCGAGTTTGCTGGAGAAGAAACCTGGATGTGACGCAGCAATGCATGGATGGACAAATGCCAGCTTAGCGCAAGCGTATCCGGGACACGGGCGTACAGACAAGGTGGTGTCCGAGCGAGAGGCGTACGAACAAGCTTGTCTGAGCCACGGGCGACCGGAGGCAGACACATGTTTGCACGAGAGACGTCCAGGCTAGGTAGGTGCGGCGGAGATTAAATCCGGGCGGGGGAGGTCCGATATTGCACACATCCGTGGTGACATTTTTGGTAATACGGCGCGGCAATTGCTACTTCTGCAAAAACAGGCGTAACAGTCACATTTAGGCAAAAAAAAAAAAACTCTAGGTACGGGGAGGGGAGGGGGAAAGCGTGGCGGCGGCCGGGCGGGGATAGTGTGGGTGGGGCCGGGCGGTTTTGTCGCGGTAGTGCGGGATTGTGTGAGTGTGAAGTGGGTGAGGTCGGCGTCGCTCGACACGGCGCCCGGCGAAGGACGGCTACTTCTTTCCATACCACGGGACTGTATAGCAGTGTCCTACAATTCTCAACTGGAGTTGCACGAGCTCAGCCAAATGCCTCAACTACGAGTGTTTTAGAATAGAATCATATAAGGAGCGGAGTGGGTTCTCTAGCCCCTACACAAAACTATGAGTGGCTCAAAAGTTGCTCCCTGCGAGAACTAGCCGTCCTCTTATGAAATTGCCCCTCGAGTTAAAGTGTATTTACCCACCTTTTGACACTTGATATAAAACCATGATTCGGCCCATCTAATCGCGCATTCCCCTTTTCCTACTTGTCTCCCTCTCACAACGCCATGGAGGCCTAGTGGCGCCTGCCACATAACACCTCCCCATCGGCCCGTAGGACCTCGTCTCCGCTTGGAATTGTTGGGTAACGTGGCATTGCTACGATAGCACAAATAAATTTTTACCGCGCAACCAAGGAACCACTGCAACTAATAGATCACAAGATTACCGCTAGACGCGCCGACTCGTAGCGGAAGTAGAGTCGTTGTAGTGAGTTGATGCAGTCGTAGTCGTACTCACGACGCGTCTCCTTCTTCAAGTAGTCGTACTCGATACGCGTCTGCTTCTTCGAGTGGTCGTACCCACCACACGACTTCTTCTCTAACTCCGGTGATCAACACAAGTCGCGGACCGTCCTAGTGTTGATGCTTCGCAACAACACCTCCGAGGTATCCATACATACGGGGCAAGATCACCACTCACTGGAGTGCTAGCTCCGGCAGCGTGGTAAAGAAGGCGTGGCTATTAGGGTTTCAGGAGTTTTTTCAAAGATCATCATCATCTCTTTACCCCATACCACCGCCCCTCTTTATATAGGCATCTATGATGGGTCTCGTACCTGAGGCCCATTAGGAACTCGTGGCCTATACAATTTTGGATCACCATCCAAAACAGATCATTTCCCTTTAAGTGTGCGACCCCACAGGTTCATGTGTAATCGGTTATGACTCGAAAACTCTTTTCCGATCACTAGTCGTTAGCGGTACCTAGCAGCACATAACGATTCCCAAAGACACATAGAATAAATCGGACGAACCTTGATGTAATATGATCTATGATTAGGTCCTCATCACTTACGACTATTTCGTATATCTATACGACCAGGTTGTAATTGGTCACGACCAGTTCGTAACTACTTACGACCAGGTTCTTACCATTATGTGATTACGTTTGACCAGTCTACGACCAGCACGTATCTCCATACGACTAGTCTGTAACTGATCAAACTAAGCGACCTACTCATGCATTCTCCCTTTGCCTCACGATGTATGGTTGAACTCCAGGTGAGATGATGTGTCATTCATGGATTGTTCAATACTTTCTCGATCGAGTGTCGGATAACATCACGTGGTCGACACTTCAACCACTAGTGGTATGTCCATGCACTTTCTTTATTCGATCACCACGAGGGGCCCAGAGACATCTCTCCTGCTATGCAAGGAGGGGCAAATCCCATCTCGACCAGTCACATCCCTCCGCATATTTCATAGTATACCCGAAAGCTACCTTTATAACTATCTAGTTACGGAGTATCGTTTGGTAGCCCCTAAAAGTGCTATTACACATGTAGGGAACCATGTTGTTCTCAGGTCTAAGGATTATACATCATCATTACTTGAGACCAACTAATGACACAAAGATTCATAACAATCTCAATAGTGTCTCAATGATGGGTCTATCCAATACCATGTTCTCTAACATGTGTTCACATTATTGATTCGATATCTCCATATCCATGATTGGTGAAACCAGATCATCAATCAATACATGTGCTAGTCACATAGTCACTGGTGTTCCGACCAGTGACCTCCGACCAGGGATACATTTAGAATGACATCATATAAGTTAAAGAGTTCCACCAATAAGTCACATGCTTATTGATATATAACAAATGATTCATTCAAGGAACACGATAACATATTATCAAAAACATGACACACAATGAAATATCATCATCTTTATGATTGCCTCTATGACATATTTTCAACAGGAATCCTGTTGTCGCCACCAAGAATCCTCGCGCCCTACCCCTGGTAGCTACCGCCACTCCTAACCCCACTGACCTCATCCCGTCGCCTGCCTGCACTCTAGTCTACCGCCTTCTCTCGCCTCCTACCGCCTCCATTACCAAACCCAAGAAGCCACCGCCAGTCTCACAAGCCGTCGTCGTCGATCTCCCTCCCCACCGTCGGTCCCTCGGAGTCGAGAAGGTAAGAGATCACTGTCGCACTAGGTCCCGCGCTCCATTGTCGCCAGCGGTTGAGGACGACGGTGCGAGGTGGAGGAGGCTGATGCGGTCACCGGAGTAGAGGAAGATGATGTCGGTTGCGCGCTTCTCCACTACCACCATGGATGTCTGGTGGATTTTACCTTGACCTTGCTGGATCCAGCGTGGAGATCGTCGGATTTGGAGGCCGGTGAGGTGGAGGAGGCCGGCGCGGGCGAGGATGACACCGGCGAGGTGGAGGAGGGCGGCGTGGTTGAGGATTACAATAGTGTGGGAGACCTTGGTCTATGTCCACCTCTTCAGGGTCCCATCTTTGTTGCCGCCCCCCTCGACGTCGCGCTTGGTCCCCTCCACTGCAGGCTCCAATCTTCGTCCACTGCATGCCCCGACGCCATGCTCTACCACCAAAAGGTCACCTCCCGCCTATCCCAGCCTTCACCTCGCCGCCATCATCTCCCGCTCCTCCTTCCACGGCCAGGGATGGCGATGGCGGCGACAGTCTTTTGGAGTTCCTGCATTTGTTGGGTATGGTGATCGCCGCCCACTAGAAGGGTTGTCGTTGCAGCCTCGTACATCTTGGATATATTCCTCCATTGTTTCTTTAGTTTGGTATTTTTACTAGTTTTCCTTTTTTGTACTGATTTTTATGTGAAACCAAAGACAAAGTAGAATAGTATGATGCGATTTGCAAATTAGCAAAAATGGGGAAGAATTGTGATATGTTGTGAATTTCCTTTTAAGATCAACTGGATGTCCCATCACAAACGTGATTGATTCTTTTGTGTGGATAATGGAGATCATGTTTATGCCTGGTTTGCTCATGGAGATCATGGAAATTTATGTAATCTTTTGATTTACGCCATCCACTAAAGGCGATTCTGGCTGGCTACATTTTTTCCTTTCTGAATTATCACTGTTCTGCTTGTACAAGACCTTGTAATTGTCTGACTTTTTTTTGTGCCTAGCAAGCTGCAGATATGGGATTAGAGATGATATACACTAATGTTGATAGTTCTTGTATGTTCTCCATGTCTCTCTCCTCTCTCGCATCAGATACGTCAACAATGCAAACGAGTGATCAGTTTATAGATAAATTTATTAATGACCTAGCAAGGGCAATTGCTCAATCTCCATGATTGCCTAGCCGGTTGCTAGGACATTTTGCAGTCTTTTGTTATCAATTATCGATGGATACTTCTATAGTTCTATGTATTTTTGTGTTAACACTCATTTATCCTACGAATAATTCCATATTTTTTGTGGCATGAAATGCATTAATCTCACTAGGTTCGTATGATATCGCATTCAAATGGATTATTGGTTGGTCTCGAGAAAGTTGTAGCTACAAATACAATTTAGTAAGTAACAAATACACTTACCAAATGTACAATTATCTTATTGCCTCGAAACATCACTTCCAAAGTTTTAGAAGCAAACCTGTTTCCAAATGATTTCTTTAGGGTTTGTTTGGATGTGATTCGACTCAATTTCTTTGATTTAATTTAAAATTAAAATCTCTTTCAATCCTAAATGGTTAGTTGCAATTCCTTCCTACGCAAATAATCCCTCCGCAAGCAGTAGATTCTCAGAACGAAGAGCTAAAAGCTGAAAATAAAGAGCGAAATCCTACCGATCATGCCCTACCTGGCTACCTCTACGTCTCCTCCCGCGGCACCCCCATGGATCCGTCCCATTATTGCTTCCTGTGTTTTTCGTCCCGGCCTCGTGATCCGTGCGGTACGCAGCTTTTGTTTACGGCCCTGTTTTTTCCGGCAAGCCAGCTCCGGATTAATGGATGTGATGTGATCGCCGATTTGATGCGATCGGCGTGGTACGCGTACTAGGTAGGTGTACCGCGTACTTGGCAATAAAGGTATTCTATCAGCTTTTCACTCGCTGACAGGTCCAAAGGTTCCTGTGTGGAGTACGTGTCAGTGGACTCAGAAATACGATCCCATTCATTTTTTTAATCGTACACCCTCTTCGTGCCGGAGTTTTTCTTCCTTTCTCGTTTAGTTATTTTTACCCTAAGTACTAAAAATAGTCTCTCACATATAAAATGATATAATTAACATCATGTTAGACCAGATAATCAACATGTACCCTCTCTGCACTCCTAATCCGTGAAAACCCATATCGCGCTCCTAGTCCGCGTAAACGTGCGTTAGATGGGTTTTCGCAGGTCGAGAATGAGGCAAGTGGGTTCCGCGAACTGAGAGGGTGGTACGTACTTGTCACGCTCTTTGATCAGTTTGAAGATTCGTGCTCGGCGAGCTCATCCTCCTCTCTGATGTCACCGTCTCCTACCGCCACCGCAGTTAGGACTCGGGTTCGCTGGAGCCCTGAGCCTAGGGGAGGAGGGGGCAACGGGGCAGCAACAACGCTGCCTCGGCCGAATGACGAAGGAGGGCAACAGGCGGGGCAACGAGATCCGACCAGTGGTTAGAAAAAAGGGGGTTGGTTAGTGGCGGTAGCTTCAGAGATGGGGATGGAGGGAGGTAGGTAGAGGGGGTACGCAGGGAAGGGATGGAGGTGGGCTAAGGTTAGGTTTAGAGTTTAATAGTGGGGAGTGGAAGAAGGATAGCCCCTATATCTATATCTAACAGTCAAAAAATAGTTGATTTTTTCATCAAAATCACTTGAGCGATGAATAGACAATCCCATAAGTAATTGAACTTCTACAAAAAAAAAAGTGAATTTTGTGTTTCAAATAGACCCTAAATTCATTCCATCTGGTAGTGCTGGTACGACTAAATTGTTTTATAATATGTAAACTTCATCTAAGATTAGAGGCACGTTTAGAACATAGGAATTTTATATAACATAGTTTAATTTTTATAGAAATTTAGAGACAAAATATCACATGTTTCTTAAGTCTAGTCATTTTAGCATACATCCCACGTTCCAATAATATGCTAGTACTCCACTAACTCCACTGGCCTAACTCTAGTCATTTTAACGTACATCTTAATTATTACTCTACCATCCTGTGCTAGTACTCCACTAATATGCAATGGGACAGCAAGATATTTCCCCCATAAATCCAGTGACATACTTGTTGTACTACACCGCTTCATTTGTAAAACCGCACAAGGCGGGGGCATATCAGGTGAAAATATGCGTTGTTGCACACTATTACATATTGTATGCCTTTTTCGTATTTCATAAACATGATTAAGTTTTTTCTTGATTTTTTGCATGTATATAGATCATGTCCTTGCCTATAGCTATTTTTTTAGAACTTGTACGAGCAAATTTAATAAAATGTGTATTGTTTTCACAGTAGTACTCATTTTCACGTAATATGCTCCGCGTGTGGGAGATGTGCTGATACTCCCAACCGAGTGTTTGAACTTTAGTACTCAATCACTACTACTGTGCCATGTATACCCCACATTTGTGGCAAATTATGAACTGGGTATTTTAGAGGTTTGTGCATTTAAAACAACTTAGTGTAGTGCATTCAATTGCTATCTCATCTCCATATTTAAGTTAAGAAGGCCACGTGCTTGTTTCCCCGGGGATTAGAGAGACTGAGTACTAAAACAACTTAGCCCTGGTTGGACACGACGCATTTTTTGAGTTTCGAGAAAATACCATGGTTTTCATAAAATACAATGGTATCAAAAACTATGACGTGTTTGGGTATAACAACTTTTCAACGTGTATTTGTAGTATTGATCATGCAAAATTCGTATTTGTAGTATTAACACACATGTCGCACGACCGTCGTGCGAGTCCTCCCTCTCGCCCCGTTGCCGCACGGCGCGCGCGCGGCAACACCTCCTCGCGCCACCACGTGCCCTCCTAACGACCCGCACCACCTCCGACCAACACCTCGCGCCACCTAGGGCGTTGTTGCTCGACCGCCGTGCGGCAACGACTCCTGCAACGGCTCCTGCACCGCCACATGCCCTCCCCACCTCAGCCACCCGCCGTCACCTCGGTCATTGCTGCACGGTCGCCATGCAGCAACGTCCCTTGGCTCTCAACGTGTTAGGTTTAGTCAGTGATGGTTAGTTTGGTCAGTTAGGGTTAATGATTAGGGTTTAGCGTCGGTTTGATGCGATCGGCGTGCGGCAACACCTCCTGCGCCACCACATGCCCTCCTAACGACTCCACCTCGGCACGCGCACGTTGTTGCTCGACCGCCGTGGTAATGACTCCTGCACCGCCACATGCCCTCCCCACCTCAGCCACCCGCCGTCACCTCGGTCGTTGTTGCACGGTCGCCATGCAGCAACGCCCCTCGACTCTCAACGTGTTAGGTTTAGTCAGTGATGGTTAGTTTGGTCAGTTAGGGTTAATGATTAGGGTTTAGCGTCGGTTTGTACGAATTTTTAAATATAGTAGATGAGTTCAAAAAATCATAAAAATTTACGTGGCGCCTCCCGACATAGTGCACTTACTCATGTAAATTTATCATAATTTTATTCGTTCAGAAGTTTTCTCGCTATTTCGTGTCAATGTAGTTGCCTACTTATCTTCTATAAACAAGGTGGGAGAAAACATTACATTACGACATCAAATAACACAAGATATAATATGACTCACTCATCTCAGTCACTATTCTCTACCTGCTGCGGCTGCGTCCACATGCGCGACCTTGTTTTGCACCGAGCATGACCCATGGAATACGTCCACCAGTCCGGAGAGCGTGTGTTGGATCGGAGGGGGTACCGAGACCGTTGAGATGGAGGTGGACTAGTAGGTTGACTCTGGAGTAGAGTTTGGTATGCATACATATCGTCGTAATGAGGTATGTCGACCTAGGGGGACTCATCCGAAGAATTCATCCACGACGGTGTCTATAAAATCACTCCGGGGGTACGATGGCTGCAACTCCAGCTGTGCGGATGAGCTCTGGACTTGGACGTACGGGGTTGCCGCGTACCCGGAGGAGCTCGGCCCTTGAACGTACGGTGGGACAACGAACCCGGAGGAGCTCTACCCTGCGTACGCTCCAAACCCTGACTGCCATTGTCCGTACCCTGACGCCATGTACTGCTCCCTAGCAGGAGCTGGGAGGCTCCTATCATCGTCATTAGTTGACATGAAATGGTCGTCATCCCCACGGCCAGCTGAAGGATGCAAGACGGAATGAAGTTAGTACAAATAAACAATCTGGACATAAATTGAGAACCTTGTACCTTCCAGATGTGCAGTGCGGACGACCGAATGGGAGCACCAGTCTGTGTATCAGGTGCGAACGACAAAAGTGATTGATCCCGATGGACCTGTGTGTAACACCCCAGCCCAACACTGAGCCTGGAATGCCACTAAACCACTCTTCCAAACTAATAATTATCGACACACTATAAAATTACAACAAGGAAAACAACGATAAACATATGCATGGACCACAAAAGAACATGCATAATTATGGATCAAGTGATAATAAATAAGCAAGGGGAAATATAACCAGGTAAATAATCCAAAATAGCATCAACCAATGAATCCAAATAATTGAAACAAATAGTCTAGTCCAAAACGTTGTCCTAAACTTTATTCAACCCTTAATATGTCCTAGAGTAATCCTGCATTGAATGAAAAAGATTCTTATGGCAAATGATCATGTGATTGAAGTATGGATCTAATCCATGTGCTCTACTCGCTCTCAGTCACGGCGTCCTCGAAGATCACCTAAAGACAACAAAGAGCAAGGGTGAGTCCACGACTCAAAGAAACACATCAATATACAACGAACAATAATAAATCAACAAAGATTCAATAACTTCATTATCATCACAGTACTTCTATTAATATTCTCATGTCATATCTTCTCTTTGTTTCACACCCATTAATCTCATATATCAATGCAACTCTAATCTACATGTCCACATGCACTTCTTTCGCGTATACCGGTATAGCATGAGTGAATGCTCGCGACAACATTCACTCTCAAGCCCGTTCCTCCACAAGGATCGGGGACCTCCATCACTCCCGTGGAGTTGTGATCATTCATGATCACCTGCTCATATGCAAAGATGCTTATGCATGCAAACATGCATAATTTCATAATACTCATCATATCCAATTTTTCATCATGTACTTTAACAATATAAATCCATACCATTACATTGCTTGCAATTAAATAAAATAAAAGCACAACAATAATGGTAATGGAAGATAAAGAAAACAGTGATCAATCATTGATCGTTGTCTACCATGCACTTGCCTTTACTGGTTGCGATGCACGATTTGGCTAGAAGATGGAAACAAGCACGACTCCTCTCCTACATTAAATACTCAAATTTCAATACAAGCTACAGCATCATAAGAACAACAATCAATCGACATCTCTCCTACACGTCCCCAAATCTACCACGCTTCTCCGGTACCGAAAAGTTACCCATTGCTGTCTTGGTACTAAAATGAACGTAACTTTTGACTCAAAAGTCCGATCACGACAAACCACCCAGTTCTGGATTTTACACAAAATTCCCCTCATTTTCTTAGATTACAAAGTCTTCTAATTAAATCATCTAACCCTCCGTTTTTAGCCCAGAAAACCGATCTGTCCGCTTCGGAACAGCGAGTCTTACTAAATTCATAACTTTTGTTTTACCCAACCAAAATTCGAGTTCTTGGATTCTACAGAACCCTTAGACAATTATCTATATCTTTCATGTAGATCAAAAACTCTAATTAGTCCAATTACTATTTTTAATTTGCAGTCTACCAAAACAGCGCCGAAAGACGACAACCACAAAGACAGCAGTCTTCCAAAATTCATATCTCGAATTCTACTTGTCCGCTCGACATGATTAAATATGCTGTAGAAAGATATCGAAATTATCTACAATTAACTAGTAGATGATATTTCCAAAATTCGTCATTAAGGTACCCGAATAAATCGTTCAACAGAACAGCAGGCTAAATAGATCTAATAATCGGCCCCTCGACTAGAAAATTCTAGAACCCTCTCTAACCTCTAATAAAATTAACAAAACAGAGAGAAAACTAGATCGTTACCTCACGACGAAAACCCAAACCCCACTTTTTTTCTCCTGATTTTTTTCTTTTTCTTTTCTTTTTTTTTCTTCCTTCTCTCTTCTGAATTTGCTTGCACGTCAACTCTTCTTTTCTCTCGGTAGCTCACGGCTTCTAAGGCCACAAGCATGCAGGGCATCCAGCCATCAAGAAAAGGCACGCAGCAGGCCTTGGCAATCACGCCCACACAGCAGGAAAAGCAAGGCCGAGCGGAAGTCCCATGCGCATGCATGCACGGTGGCCGGTGTCAAGGAAAATTAAGGCGGCATTGGAGGCGGCGCAAATAGGATGCAAGCATGGCCGGAAAAAGGAAAATAAGAAAAGACTGCTAGGGTTTCTAGAATCCCAACGATCTTTTATACCTTACGCAATCTAGTCCCTCCGAAAAAACTCTAAATTATTCTATTTTCACGTACCTACTTTATTTAATTACGCACAGGCCCTTAAGACGTTATTATTATTTAGTTATTTTCAAAATATTACATTCTACCCCCCTTAACAGAATTCGACCCCGAATTCTAATCGCCGTTCTACTCAAAGAAAAACTACACTGCTGAAATTAAACAACAAAATAACACGTACCAGACTTGAACAACTCCGGATATTGCTCACGCATACGAGACTCCAACTCCCAAGTCGCTTCTCTCTGGATGATGAGTCCACAAGACCTTGACGATACCAACGCCTTGTGCCTCAAAGACTCGCTCTGACTTTTCTAGGATGCGCACCGGACGCGACTCAATTGTGAGATCTTGCTCAATAGTCAGCGGCTCTAATGAAATCTTATGCTCTGGGTCTCTCAAAAACTTTCTCAGCATCGAGACGTGAAACACATTGTGAACTCCACGCATGGACTCAGGAAGGTCCAGGCGGTAAGCTAACTTCCCAATTCTTGCAATAATCGGGAATGGTCCAACATACCTCGGGCTAAGCTTCCCTTTGGTACCGAACCGAACAATACCTTTAGTGGGAGACACTCTCAAGAGCACCTGGTCACCCACCGCAAACTCCAAGTCACGCCTCCTCACATCAGCATAGCTTTTCTGTCTGCTCTGAGCTGCTAACAAATTCTGCCTCACCATGGCCACACGCTCAACGGTCTTCTGAATCCAGTCCGGACCCAAAACTACCTTCTCTCCCACTGCATCCCAACAAAGTGGCGATCTGCACTTCCGCCCATAGAGAACCTCGAATGGCGCGGCTCTAATACTGGAATGATAACTATTATTATAAGCAAACTCTACAAGTGGCAACTGGTCCTCCCAACTACCCTTCCAAGACAAAACGCAAGACCGCAACATGTCCTCCAAAGTCTGAATAGTGCGCTCTGACTGCCCATCTGTCTGAGGGTGAAACGCTGTACTAAGGCGGAGCTGTGTGCCCAATGCACTCTGCAGACTCTCCCAGAACTTACAGACAAACTTCGCGTCCCTGTCAGAAATAATGGTCTTTGGCACACCATGCAGTCTTACTATTTCACGCACATAAATAGGAGCTAGATCACTCGTTGAATTTGTAGTGCGAATAGGAATGAAGTGCGCAGACTTGCTGAATCGATCCACCACTACCCAAACTGCATCCTTCCCTCGCGGCGTACGAGGTAACACCACCACAAAGTCCATAGAGATATCATCCCAAGGCCACTGGGGAACCTCCAAAGGCTGCAACAACCCTGCAGAACGCTTGTGCTCAGCTTTTACTTGCTGACAAACACCACAAGAAGCCACATAGTTAGCAATATCCACCTTCATCCTTTTCCACCAGAAATTCTGTTTCAAATCTCGATACATCTTAGTCTCACCAGATGAGCGATTATGCAGTGCGATGTGCCTCCTCAAGATATCATCTTTGACCTCCGCCTTTTGCGGTACGCAAAGACGGCCTTTAAACCTCAAAGCACCAAAATCATCCATGCTAAAATCACTCTCTTTGCCCTCATCCAGACGCTTCCTAACCTCATGTAATAACCGGTCACTCTGTTGTGCTTTCCGCACACGGTCTGGAATAGCTGACTCGAGAATCAACTGTGTCTCAACATGTGATGTGCCCGCATAACAATAAGATATTCCCATGCGATCAAAATCAGCAATGAGGCAATCTAGAGTAGCAGGAGTCGCCTTGCGACTAAGGGCATCAGCAACTACATTGGCCTTACCTGGATGATACTGAATAGTAAGATTATAGTCCTTGATCAACTCCAACCACCTCCTTTGCCTCAAATTCAGATCCTTCTGAGTGAAGATATACTCGAGACTCTTGTGATCTGTGAAAATATCACAAGGCTCGCCAAATCTTGTATAGATAATGTCTCCAAATCTTGAGAGCAAAGACAACCGCAGCCAACTCCAAGTCATGAGTGGGATAATCTTGCTCGTGCTTCTTTAACTGTCTTGATGCATAAGCAATCACCTTACCGTCTTGCATAAGCACACAACCAAGACCCACTCGAGACGCATCTGAAAAGACTGAACCGCTTCCCCGGCTCGGGAAGAGTGAGAACAGGAGAGGTCACCAACCTCTCTTTCAAAGTGCAGAAACTGCGTTCACACTTATCGGTCCACTGGAATCTAACATCTTTCTGAGTAAGCTGAGACATCGGCTTGGCAATGATAGAGAAGTCCTGCACAAAACGCCGATAATAACCAGCTAAGCCCAAGAAACTCCGCACCTCCTTCACATTAGTCGGCCTCTTCCAATCCACCACTGTAGAAACCTTGCTAGGATCAACAGCAATGCCCTGAGGATTTATCACATGACCCAGAAAACTCACTTCTGAAATCCAGAACTCACACTTCTTCAACTTAGCATAGAACTTGTGCTCTTTCAAAGTCTCTAAAACCAATCTCAAATGACGCTCATGATCCTCATTGGTCTTGGAATAGATAAGAATATCATCAATGAACACCACCACGAAGTCATCTAGATACTCGTGTAACATGTTGTTCATGGTCTCCATAAAAACGGCCGGTGCATTAGTCAGTCCAAAAGACATAACTTTGAATTCATAATGCCCATACCTGGTGGAGAAAGCAGTCTTCTCTACATCCTGCTCACGCACACGGATTTGATTATACCCTGACTGGAGATCGATCTTGGAGAATACTTGAGCTCCATTCAACCGATCAAACAAGTCCTGAATGCGGGGCAATGGATATTTGTTCTTGATTGTGACTGCATTAAGCGCACGATAATCAACACACATACGCCAACTCCCATCCTTCTTCTCTGTGAACAGAACAGGAGCTCCCCATGGCGATACACTACGCCTGATCAAATCTTTAGCCAACAAATCATCCAACTGCTTCTTCAACTCATCCTGAAACGGACGTGCTAGTCGATATGGAGACATCGAGATGGGACGAGTACCCGGAACAAGATCAATGCGAAACTCCATGTCTCGCGTAGGTGGCAAGCCCGGAAGCTCAGCTGGGAACACATCTCGGTAATCACTAACCACCGGAATCTCCTCAATCTGCGAAGCCACGCTCGGTTTCTCAGTAAGAGCTAAGAGAAGCCCAGTTTTCACTGCGCGCTGACCCGGGAACAATCCGACCAACATCGAAAGAGAGCGCGGAGGCGCACTCCTGAAAGGTCAAAGTCTCCCACGGCGTCTGCGCACAGATCGCTTCTCTGAAACAGATATCACGGCTCGATAAGAGTGCAACCAATCCATGCCCAAGATAACATCGAACGGCTCCATTTGAATAACTATCAGATTTGCCGTGAACCTCTCTCCATCAATGACAATAGAACACCCAAGACAAACAGTAGAGCTCGCAATAATTCCCCCAGGAGAGCTAACTAACACTGACTGAGAAATCCACTGCATACTCAAGTTCGCTCTCCTAGCAAACGCGCCGAGACAAACGAAAAGGTAACCCCGAATCAAAAGGACTAAAGCATCAAACGAATCCACAAGCAAAGTACTGTCCACGTCAGACAACCCGCGACTCACTGTGGGCATGGCGTACACTCCAGGTGGCGCCATGGCGAAAGAAGATGACGCCGGGCGGCGAGAGCCCCAACAATCTGCGTGGCGGTGCGGTAAAGCCGGTCGTGTAACTGAAGCGGTGCGAAGATGGCGGCCGCCGATAGTACCCTCCGGGCGCGCCCAAGTCAAGGAAATGGCAACGCCGGATGAGCGATCATCATCCGAAAGATCCTCGGCAGACCCATCAAGAAGAAGATGGCCCGGCTCCCACTTGATCACGCTTAGCGGGTTCTCGCGACACCCCGCTCCTTGTGACCCGTCGGCCACACCGACGGCAATCTCCGTCCAAGAGCACTCGGCGGCATGGTGTCCATCACCGCACTTAAAGCAAAGCATGCCCGCCCCGGGACAGACGAAGAGCCGAGTACCTACAAAGGACGAGGCGCCAAGTAGAGAACGGCCTCGATCGCTAGACTTGAAGGATCTGCGGTCCTCCTTTGAATTTCTTGGCAGTGTCATTGAATGCACCCACTTCCCTCACTAGAGCTCCTCTTCGGTCACCACCGAAGCAACCATCCACCGAGGCTTGTCGCCTTTGTGAGTGCATCTCCAACTCCATGCCCCTAGTTTGCTCCACAATGAGTGTAGTCACGTAGTGGAGTAGCTCCCAACACATGTCGGTTTTCTGAGGTGAGACCCGACGGAACCTCTTGGCTTTCGAAGATCATCGTTCGCATCTTGAAGGGACAAAGCGAACCAAGTTGTTGAACTCAGCCTCATACTCAGCAATAGACCTCTTCCCCTGAGCAAAGGTCGTCAAGGCAACCTCCATCTTCTCAACAAAAGAGTAGGGGTAGAACTTTTTCTTGAACTGGTCAACAAAGTCCTCCCAAGTAACTAGCCCTTCAGTGGCGGTCCTCGAAGATAACACGCCCTCCCACCAAATGTCTGCTTGCCCCTTCAACTGAAAGGCTACAAAACGGACTCTCTGATGTGAGGACATCTCTAAAGTTCCAAACTGCCTCTCCATGTAGCGCAACCAGTCGGCTGCCTGGACCGGTGTACCCGACCCGTCAAAGGATCCAACCTCAATCCCATCCACTCTCGAAGCGTCATCCGCGCCTCAGGTGCAGGTGGAGGAGCGACAGGAGCAACAACAGATGCCGCAGAAGAATGCCGGCGCTGTGCTGACGAAAAGCACGGATCTCTCCCACCAACTCTCTCAAGAAAGCGGGGTCTCATCTCGACTACAACCGAGGCGGGTCAACAAAGAACCCTCGCCATCGACTCATCTCTTTGTGAGGTGGCTCCACGGACCCTACGCCCACGCCCCGACCTCCACGCATCGCGCCACCACCACGACCACAATACACAATGAGTTCAAAGGTCAAAATAAAATCATGCATCAATAAACAACATAACGGAAGCGTAAAAACTATGTTCGTACCTCTCTCTAACCTACTGTGCACTAGTGTGTTAAATTTTAGGTTAGTTAACCATTAGCAAGTTTTAATTGATTTACTAAAACTAAAACAAATTTTAACAATTTTAGTTTGCCTATGTTGTTAATCTATTCACCACGGACCTAAAGCCCGCTCTGATACCAACTGTAACACCACAGCCCAACACTGAGCCTGGAATGCCACTAAACCACTCTTCCAAACTAATAATTATCGACACACTACAAAATTACAACAAGGAAAACAACGATAAACATATGCATGGACCACAAAAGAACATGCATAATTATGGATCAAGCGATAATAAATAAGCAAGGGGAAATATAACCAGGTAAATAATCCAAAATAGCATCAACCAATGAATCCAAATAATTGAAACAAATAGTCTAGTCCAAAACGTTGTCCTAAACTTTATTCAACCCTTAATATGTCCTAGAGTAATCCTGCATTGAATGAAAAAGATTCTTATGGCAAATGATCATGTGATTGAAGTATGGATCTAATCCATGTGCTCTACTCGCTCTCAGTCACGGCGTCCTCGAAGATCACCTAAAGACAACAAAAGAGCAAGGGTGAGTCCACGACTCAGCAAACACATCAATATACAACGAACAATAATAAACCAACAGCATTCAATAACTTCATTATCATCATAGGTACTTCTATTAATATTCTCATGATGTTATCTTCTCTTTGTTTCACACCCATTAATCTCATATATCAATGCAACTCTAATCTACATGTCCACATGCACTTCTTTCACAGATATGGGTATAGCATGAGTGAATGCTCACGACAACATTCACTCTCAAGCCCGTTCCTCCACAAGGATCGGGGACCTCCTCCACTCCCGTGGAGTTGTGATCATTCATGATCACCTGCTCATATGCAAAGATGCTTATGCATGCAAACATGCATAATTTCATAATACTCATCATATCCAATTTTTCATCATGTCCATTAACAATATAAATCCATACCATTACATTGCTGGCAATTAAATAAAATAAAAGCACAACAATAATGGTAATGGAAGATAAAGAAAACAGTGATCAATCATTGATCGTTGTCTACCATGCACTTGCCTTTACTGGTTGCGATGCACGATTAGGCTAGAAGATGAAAACAAGCACGACTCCTCTCCTACATTAAATACTCAAATTTCAATACAAGCTACAGCATCATAAGAACAACAATCAATCGACATCTCTCCTACACGTCCCCAAATCTACCACGCTTCTCCGGTACCGAATAGTTACCCATTGCTGTCTTGGTACTAAAATGAACGTAACTTTTGACTCAAAAGTCCGATCACGACAAACCACCCAGTTCTGGATTCTTCACAAAATTCTCCTCATTTTCTTAGATTACAAAGTCTTCTAATTAAATCATCTAACCCTCCGTTTTTAGCCCATAAAACCGATCTGTCCGCTTCGGAACAGCGGGTGTTACTAAATTCATAACTTTTGTTTTACCCAACCAAAATTCGAGTTCTTGGATTCTACAGAACCCTTAGACAATTATCTACATCTTTCATGTATATCAAAAACTCTAATTAGTCTAATTACTATTTTTAATCTGCAGTCTACCAAAACAACGCCGAAAGACGACAACCACAAAGACAGCAGTCTTCCAAAATTCATATCTCAAATTCTACTTGTCCGCTCGACATGATTAAATATGCTATAGAAATATATTGAAATTATCTACAATTAACTAGTAGATGACATTTCCAAAATTTTTCATTAAGGTACCCGAATAAATCGTTCAACAGAACAGCAGGCTAAATAGATCTAATAATCGGCCCCTCGACTAGAAAATTCTAGAACCCTCTCTAACCTCTAATAAAATTAACAAAACAGAGAGAAAACTAGATCGTTACCTCACGACGAAAACCCAAACCCCACTTTTTTTCTCCTGATTTTTTTTCTTTTCCTTTTCTTTTTTTTTCTTCCTTCTCTCTTCTGAATTTGCTTGCACGTCAACTCTTCTTTTCTCTCGGTAGCTCACGGCTTCTAAGGCCACAAGCATGCAGGGCATCCAGCCATCAAGAAAAGTGAAAGATCTAGACCCGCCATTATGAGTTAATGGATTGTTTTGGTGATTAATGACAAATCTAAATATGAGACTAACTCTTTTATCAAGTATTATCTTTGTGTAGTCTCATTTGGATATAAAGGTGAAACACAACGAGGTATGCAATCGACATCTCAATTTATATAATATTGCATTTCTCGGATCCAAAATATAGGATTGAACTCAACCTTAAGTTAAACTTGAATATGTGCATATGACCTCATTACACATTTGTGTATGCACACATTTAGGGGGAGTTTTATCCTATACTTTGTGGTTTCATTAGTATTGATCCATATTCCATTTTCCACATATACTAAGGATCTTTACGTTGAAACAAAACCTTTGAGTATACAAAACTTGTGTAGTTCGTATATACTCATGTTATGAGTATATAGAACTTGTGTAGTTCTTGTATACTCATGTTAGAGTATATATAACTTGTGTAGTTTATATACTCAATTGTTCTCTCATTTATCATCATTAAATTTATGAAAATTTAAGTGGTTATCATCAATTACCAAAGAGGGAAAGATTGAGGTATCTTGTCCCACCATTATGAGTTAATGGTATGGTGTGATAATTAATGATGATCACATTGTGGAACTAACATTTTCCATGAGTTGGATATACAGTGTTATGTTCCAGATGATGAAGACTTGGGATGATCATGAGTTGATCATCAAGTCAAGAGCTTAGTGTAAATGATGCATCATGAGTTGATGCTTATCAAGAAGAGATGAGCATGAGTTGATCATCAAGACAAGAGAAGACCCATCATGTGTTGATGGAGGTCAAGTGAAGGATTGCATCATGTGTTGATGCATGTGAAGACTCGGGATGGAGAAAAAATCATGTGTTGATGATGTTCAAGACAAGATCCCAAGTGAAGAAATCATCATGAGTTGATAATTGTCAAAGTCAAGGACCCGGACTTGAAGTGTTGATGTCGCCATCAATCTTCAAGAAGATGCAAGGCAAAGGTATGACTAGCTAGGGCTAAGGATGTGTTCCTAGTCTTTTACCGGTCTCGGTGTTTGGTTGATAGACCGGATTGCTAGTATAGGTTTGCCGTACTATTAAGAGGATCTTGACTAGTAGTTTGAGTTAGTCATGTGTTGATAGCTCATTATATTTGCTCTAGCTCATCTATGCATGGAGCTATTATTTGCGAATGTGTTTTGCAAATAGCCGATGCTCATGCATTCAACCCTTGTAGCATGTGACTTAAGTTTGCAAATGCGTTTTGCAAATGGTGTAAGTCCATGTACCTTTTCCTTGTGGTATGATTCCAAAAGTTGGCAAATGTGTTTTGCAACTTGTTGGGAATCTTGCTTGTGACCTTTGTTGGCATGGCTTGTCAATTTGCAAATGTGTTTTGCAATTGAAGTTGTTGTAAAGCCATTTCGATTTACATCGGGAAAATCGGAAGTTCCGGCGGTTTAACGGCGGAAGTTCCGCACTCGATCGTCCGATTTTCCGCGCTTGATTTTTCCAGAGAGCGGCGGTTTAGGGACTTAGCCGATTTTCCAAGTGCGGAAGTTCCGAGTGTAACTAGCGGAACTTCCGATTAATCGATTGCTCAAAACCGCGGTTGGTTTTTTCGAGAAGCACCATTTTGGGGACTTAGCCAAAATTCAATGTGCGGTAGTTCCGCTATGTGTTGAGCGGAACTTCAAGAATCGAACTTCCGATATTTAGTTGGCGTGTAGTTCCAACTAAAAATCAAGCGGCTAGTTTCTCGTCGACATAGCCGTTAAGGTGCCTTTTCTCTCTCTGCGGTAGTTCGCCTTTGCACTACGGAACTTCCGATTTCCGATTTTTGGGGTTTGTCTCCCAACGGCTAGTTTTTGTGTGTAGGCTATATATAGCCACCTTGGCGGTTGGGAGAGGTTGTCGGTGCTATTGTTAAGTGATACACTCTTTCTTTGAGCTAAGAGCAAACCTCTATTCTCTTTTGTGCATGTGTTGCACTTGGTGAGATTAGAGAGTAAACCCTAAGTGCATGTGTTGCCTTAGGTAGCGGATTGTGTATCCACGTGAGCGTTGACACTTGATTAGTTCAAGTGAAAGTTCGGATTTGTTACTCTTGGTGTTTGCCGACACCTAGACGGCGTGGAGGCGTCGTGCGCGGTGATCTTCTCAAGAAGCTTGTGAGAAGACCCGGCGTGTTTGTGAGTGGTTTGGTGCTCGCCATCTCCGGAGTGGAGGAAGAGCAACCATTGTTGAGCGAGGTGTTGGTTCGGTTTGGAACCGGTCCAAGTGTTGGACTTACCTCGGAGGTGTGTGCTCATTTGAGGAGCCGGTCCAACGCGGGTTGGGCTTACCTCAACGGCTGGTGCTTCTGGCTCTGCTGCCTCTGCTGGCTCTTCTAATTCAGCCGGTCCATCAGCTTCTTATGGGTCTTCCTCTTCAGTGTCTTCTTCGTGTCGTCCATAAAGAGTTTCTTCTAATATGGCGATCCTTTCTTCAGCTCTCTGAAGAGTCTCATAGGTACACTCCAGCTCTGTAGCGGCTAACTCCAACGATTCTTCCCGAGCAACGTGAATCGGGCGAGATGCACGACGGTGGCGTTGTCTTCTCCTCCGTGAGCGGAAAACGTGCGGCAAGATCCACGTCGGAAGTGCGGGGATGATAACGGAAAAGCGTGTCACGAAGCTCGAGAGTAGATGTTGCGATCCTCGGGATGGCAAGGCGTGAAGACTCTGGATTGCTTCAATCCAAATACTCCTTCGAAATGAGATGTTCGGTGGTTTGCTTGCCTTGGTGTTCTCTGGCGTGACGGTCAAATGGCAGATCACTCCATTATCTCGGCCGTTCACAATCCAAGCACTGCCACGGTACAATGGACGATCGAACCCTCCAAGTACTTGTAGCAACTTCCAAAGCTCGGCGGCAAGTCCTCCCTGCGCTCTCCATAACTCAAAGACGAGGCATCCGTCAAGATGGACAAGGATATGAAAACAACTTTAAAACAATGGGAGAGAAAGAATTTCAGCAATAGTTGAGTCAAGAGAGACATGAGATGAGTTAAGGAGTTCAATTAATCTTGTAAGTTAATTTTGCTTTAGAAAATAGCTTTGGACTCACTAAGAATGGCCAATCTAGCTAAGGTCAAGACCTCTGATCAATATGGCTCGATACCACCTCCGCCGTGCCCCAAATATGCAAATCTGGACCCTCAGTGTATTCGCACTAGTCCAGGATCACGCTAGTGCACACAGTGTCAACATTGATGAAATATCACATCCATACAACGAATATAAGAATAAACGAGTACCTTTAAATAACAAATAACTGTTGGGACCTTACGGTCGAGTTTTACATTTATTAAGTCATGCAAGGCTGACAATAAGGAAATAAACTGCAGCGGAAACGAAATAAACTCCGGTGGCTCCCATCAATTTACCACAGGCAACTGACTGGGATCAAGACCCTAACGCTCAACCTTCGTAGAATTCCTCTTCAAAAGCGGTGACGACTCCTCCATACATTGATTTGTTTATCAAGAGTGAGTACACACGTACTCGCAAGTCATACCACAGAATGCATTTATACATGATGGCTTATTCCAAAGAAATGGCTTCTATGGTTATTTTGCAGAAATGCAACATTTGCAATTGAATACAAATAATAGATTGAAAGCATAAAACAAATAGACAATAATAAGTTAACAATTGATTTCACAAAGGACACACAGTCTAATCAAGTTCTTTCACACAGCTGAACAAGTTATCTCACACAGCTGACCCTTCCCAATTGTTTTATGAAAGTCTACCCTCGTGTGAAATTCCGAGCATGTCCATAACCGAGGACGCGGCTATTCGAATAGATTGGTTTAAACACTCTGCAGAGGTTGTACACTTTACCCACACGATGAAATCAACCGGATCAGAGTTGATCACAACAAAACCTTTCAGAGACTTCATCTCAAACAATGACACTCCTGGTGTGCTTTACTGCCGGTCAATTTGTACACACGACCCTTGGAGCGACACACACCATTGGACGGGGATGCAATGAATCGTCCGCGATGTGACATATCACACCTCCACCCATCATCACATGCCTTAAATACAACCCGAGTTGTCAATGTCAAGACTCCATAACTTACTAAGTCAGGCCCAAATTTATACTAGGCATGTGGTCGCATGCAGAAGGCCCAGTTCAATGGCGCACAAAGTTAAGTCCTTAATTGACCAAGGCAAGACTTCCGCTTTAACCCAAATCACAAAGTTTAATAAGCACACAGCTCCACCATTCACACGAATCCACCACTTGCCTCGCCTAAATCTTTTCCCACCTGTTGATTAAGTGCAACACATGCCATCAACGAGTAATAGCACACAAAGACACACAGATTCATCACACGGTTCCATAATCACTTAGTCAAGTTTATAATTGCAACTCTCACATGAAATGATGACTCGTGGCATGGCTAAGCAGCCTAATCGTATCTAACCAACCCACGTTGGTGCTACAATAATACCAACTAATAATTAATCAACCTAGGGTGACAAAAGATCATGGCATACAATAGACAAGGTGGCATAACAATTTGGATTAATAACTACACCCAAAAGCATTTAAATAAATACTTGAAATAGAATGCAATACATTGAAACAAAGTATTTTGAAAACTGGGTTCAAAATGATCAAAGGTATAACTTGCCTTGGAATAGATCTAGATATTGGTCTTGGTCTTGAGGTGCTCCTTCTTCTGCAAAATTCCCCGAAGTATCGACGCCTACTCATGAACGAGACAAAAGAAACAAAACAAATAAATAACAGAGGCAAAACAAACTCCAAAAATCAAATAAAATTCACCATTAAATAGATCTTAATTTTATATGAATTTACAAATTTGAATGGGCTCAATTGGACTTCGGATGCAAAAGATATGGGCTTTGGAAGATTGGAAAATCAATTAAACCCTAATTTGGATTTTCTCGAATTTCCCGAATTATTTTTATAAAGGAAATTCGGATTAATGACGTCGGCTGACGTCAGCAATGAATTTCCACCGGAAAAAGAAATAATTAAAAACCGTACTGACAGGTGGGACCCACTGTCAGTCTCTGGGCTCACGGTGGACCAAATCCACCAAGCCTCTGGATCCGGGTCGGGGCTGAGGTGGCGCACCCACGCGCGGGTGGCACTGACGCGGCGCCAACAAGGCTGACACGCACGCACAGGGGCTGAGGTGGACGCTGACGCGGGCTACGGCGGCGAGGGCGGCGCTCGGGAACCAATGGCAACGGCGAACGGCGGCTCTTCGCCGGCGGTGAGTGGTACCAATGTGTAGAGGGTTATTGCACACATGGGCACCGGTTTGAGCACACGGGTTGACGGAGATGGCCGGGCGAGGAAGAAGCGGCGGAGAAAGCCTTTGGTTTTGTCGGACGGGCGCTCCGGCGATGCTCGGCGACGAGGAGGCGCGCGCGAGGTAGCTCGAGACTTGCGATCACAACGGTCGCGGTCGGTGGAGCAAGGCGACGATGACGGCGGCGCAATCCACCGGAGAAGAAGTTCGGTCGAAAACCCTAAAGCTTGCAATGCGGCGGCGCTAGGGCGATCGGGGCGACGAGAGTGGCGGTTTAGGGTTGCGGAGGCCCGGGCGGAGCTAAGGGAGTACTTATAGGCTCGGAGACGCCGAGATTTGGAAACCCCCAATTCGGGTCCGAAACAACCGGGTTTTTGAATTCCAAGATTTTCGGAGATTGAAACCGATTCGGGGTTTGATTTGGTTTGAAACGGATAAGGAATAACCGGAGACACGATTTTGGTGGGTCGGCTCAAGAAATCAGTGAGAGAATCGGCGTTGTCGTACGGGAGTGAAGCTCTCGGTAATGGCGAACTCGGGCGCGGCGCGAGGAAGAAGAAGACAGCGCGGAGACGACGACTCGGTGGCGGTCCCACCTGGCAGAGAGAGCGAGGCGCGGGCGAGCGAGCGGCGGGATCGACCGAAAGGGACACGCGGCGAAGATCCAGCGGGGCAAGGCGGCGAAGCGGCAGCGGCCGGCGATCTTGATCCAACTACCGGGAGTGAGCGGGCTGGAATAGTGTTGGGCTTTGGCCCAACGCTCGTTCGAAGGATTTTAAATAGATTTTTCTTTTAAATAAATCCAGAAAATGCAAATAGCAATTAGAAAATAGCAAATGACTTTGGAAAAATTCCAGAAAATTCTATAAAATATAACCAAGCATGTAGAATCTAAATAAAATAGTTTTGACAACTGTTGATGTTGGGATTAAGCACATTAAATCAATTTGTCCTTAAAGTCCATATTAAGCTTTTTAAATTAATATTCAAATAAATCCAAATGGTGAATTTTCTCACTACCACTATTTAAAAGATTTTTAAATCTCTGAAATTTGGGATGTTACAGGTTTCTAGAATCCCAACGATCTTTTATACCTTACGCAGTCTAGTCCCTCCGAAAAAACTCTAAATTATTCTATTTTCACGTACCTACTTTATTTAATTACGCACAGGCCCTTAAGACGTTATTATTATTTAGTTATTTTCAGAATATTACACTGTGGTGGGAGAACGACATGATGTTAGCCGAATGTAAGGCATAACCAATAAAACTGAACGTGGATTTGTACATATCTTACCTCCATGGCGACTTGGGCCGCGGATGACTGACAGGGAACACTACGACGCCGGTCGGACTCACTAGACCGTGGTGACCAAGCGGGTGAGCATGCCCCCCACTTATTGTCTGATGCGCAGGACGCCGTCCGTCGAACGACCACAGCTCAAGTTCTTTATTATATTTTTCATCTCTGCCTCCCGGGTTCTATGTGGGCCGTGGATGGCGGCCTCCAACACACGATGGATGCGCTGAACCAGCTCCAACTGTAGTGACATACGTAGCAGGTTCACTAACAAAGAGTACGAATGTCGTTAATGAAACGACCAGAGGTTGTAAGTGTCTTACGGCGTCGTCACGCCGAGAAGCATTGTGACGATCGAACGAGGCTCTGTTGGTTTGTGTCCTCTGGACCGGACCCCAATACTTAGTATGCCCACCCTGCCTCGATCGCCTACATTTCCAGGAGGATTGATGTTAGAAAGGAAGCACGTAAGAGCTGCAAACATTACTCATATGAAGTTTGACTCACAGGTATATAGCTGGCGACAGGGATCAGCCGTATGGGGTCACGACCTGATGCACACTAATCTGTCGCATTACGCGCCGCAGTGGGTAAGGCTCCACCATATGTGCGAACACCACGTGGCAGTCCGTTGTCCACAATACCACGTCCCGGATGCATGACATAGACAATGTGCGGTGTTACTGTGCGCACGACTGTAGATACTATGGATTCCATATAATGTCACTCTCGTGCAACGACTTGAACTCATTGTGGTACAACGAGTAGCACCTCGCCGGTCTTGTGTTGGCCCAGCGTAGATGGCCAGCAGTCCACCGCAAGCCCATGGTGGGCCCGTCTATCTGATCATGCAGAACGGGGTACGGGTGCACCGCTATCTAGATGGACGGTCGCCCAACAGGGAAGTGCTCCCAACTCCACAGCTACAGGAGCACGTAGCAAACGGCCAGGCTGGGGGTACCACCACCGGTGCCGCACCGTGAAGCGTCACACAACCCCCGGTATGTGGCGTAAAGGAAGACTGATCTCCAGCTATAGCGAGGCATCGCCCCAGCCTCCGCGTTAACCAACGACTCGGCGATGCGGATGTAGCTGGGGTAGCAAAATTCACCCTGTGTGGTTGGAAACAGAACCCAACCAAAGAGCTGGAGAAGGTAGGCATCAAGGTGCGCCCTAACCACCTCGTAAGGTGCACCCTGCGGGCACTGACTGAACTGCCTCAGCTAAGTCCGGGGTATACCACGTATACGCTCGAGGAGAGGTTCACCGAACCGCTGCTCCAGCTTGGCCTTCCAATCCTCACCCGGAGGGTCTGGAACAAGCGGCTCACCCCAGATCGGGAGATCGGTCAAGAGCGAGACATCCTACATGGTGACCGTCATCTCACCCCACCGAAAGTGGAATGTGTGCGTCTCGAGCCTCCACCTGTCGACAAGTGCCGACAGTAGGCTGGCATCTAGGGTGATCCGACGTTCGACGGGCACCAGTCTCACAAAGGGCAACAAGCTCGTGTCCCGAAGGATAGGGACGTAGCGATCGTCTAGCTCCCAGTAGCCCCCCCCCCCCCGACCGAAGCACCAGGGGCATAGGGCCATCGGCATCACCGACGATCCATAGCTTGCACCGATGGCCCTCATCGTAGAAGTATTCGAGGAGCTCTAGCAGAGACATGGCTTGCAATACATGGAATAGAAGGAATATTAGTGAGAAGGTGGCTAATGACCATAAAAGATTGTAAATTAAACATGCTAGCTTTTTAATTGCAAGTAGTTTTCCTGGGTGAAAAGCTACATGATAAGCTAGCTTAATTATATTATGCTCATCTGCTCTTCGGTAAATGCAGTTCTTATTATTTGAGTTCACTTTATGACCAAACTAACACTACAAATTAATGTGCACTAATTTACTAATTATCTCGATGATCGAGTAGCCGATCTTACGAAATAAAACAGAGGAAAATGATAAAAAGTTATTGGGAGATGATGAGACTGCTCTTTATTTATATGAACTGGATCCTTTATAAGGGGTGCCCTTGACAAGGTAATGTACTAATCCTAATTACACTAAGTGTAGTACTTGCTATGCTAATGCTTCAGATGAAATCGAATTATCTCTTGATCTTCCGAATAGGATTCCGCTTCTCCTTCGATCTCTCCCTTCTGCCGTTCGCTTTCTTCCTTAAGTAGTTGATGGAATGGTGGCAGTTAATCCTGGAAGAGGCGCCTGTTGGAAGTGTCGCAACTGATTGGAGCGAGGCAACGGTTGATGAAGTATCAACCGTTCGGCGATTAATGTCCGTGAGACACTAAACCGCACGATAGTTTGTTGTTAGTGTCTTAGGATTATGAAGCGTCACGTAGTATGGAGCCAATATGACATGTGCTCTATTTATCACACTGTAAAGAGTATGCTTAGAGTAAAATCCAGATGCCAGTTCATTGCTTGTACGAGCAGTTATTTGGTCGGGAACTAGGTACAGAACCTTGTCCGACTAGGGTATCTATAAGTAACCTCTGGCAACGGCTGAGGTGGTGGCGTGTGGCTGAGGTGGGGAGGGCACATGGCGGCGCGAGAGCCGTTGTCACACGGCGACCATGTGCCAACGGTTGCCGCACCGGCCGAGGTGGCGGTGCGGGAGCCATTGTTACACGGCGGCCGTGCGGCAACGGTTGCCGCATAGGCCGAGGTGGCGGCGCCTGGCGGCGGGCTAACTAAGGCTGCTGCTGGGAGTTGTCGTGAGAGCACATGGCGGCGCGGGAGGCATTGCCGCACGACGCTCGTGCGGCAATGGGCTGCGTGGCGGTAGAGAGGACTCCGCACTGCGGCATATCTTTTGGAGTTTTTAAAAATCCACTCTTTACTATTTTTCTCCCTCGAAACCGAAGGCCGTGCGGTAACGGCTGAGGTGGCAGTGCGTGGCTGAGGTGGGGAGGGCACATGGCGGTGCGGGAGCCGTTGTCACACGGCGGCGTCGCGGCAACAAGAATGGCGGCTCGGGAGCCGTTGTCACACGACGGCCGTGGCGGCCGAGGTTGGCATTGGCCGGAGGTGATGCGGTTGTTGTTGCCGGGAGTTGTCGGGAGGGCACGTGGCGGCGCGAGAGACGTTGCCGCACGATGCTCGTGCGATTATAAACTGCGTGGCGGACAGAGAGGAGAGTCCACACGGTGGCATATTTTTTGCAGTTTTTAAAAATCCACTCTACCTTTTTTTCTCCCTCAAAACCGAAGGTATTTCTGTGGTTTGAAAGGAAATTTGTTGAAGGAGGTCTCACGTGAAGCTCTCCCTATCAGCGCTACTAAAAATAATCCAACGACTGATGAAGAGGACCTCACGCCCTTCCTGTTACATTTTTTCCCTTGGTCTACCGTCTCATCGATCTACTTTCTTCTCGTCTCCTCTGGTCTGCTGCCATGGAGAGAGAGAGAGAAGTGTTGACACGATGGAAAAAAATTGTACTTCCACTCCAAACTGGTGTCCATCGCCCTGCATTGCTCGTCCCCAAATTCCTCCCAGGTTCCCAGCCACGCTTTCTTCCCTTTCGTAATATCATCGCCACGATATCCTCTTTTGTCTGTTGCAATGATATAATCAAATAATGGAGTGTACGCGTATGGATCCAGTACGAACCAATGAGAAGGATCAAATGCGAATTTAAATTTCTAAATAATCCTAGTTAAGATATTTTTGAAACAAAAAACATTGCAATAAGTATAGCAATTACCAAACACGTCATGGTTTTTCTCCATACTGTAAAATATTGTGGTATTCAGAGACTCTGGTATTTGATGATTGAGGCATCAAAACTGCAGTATTCGCAAACTGTGTTTTTAAATGCTGCACCTTCCAAACAGGGCCTTAAGGTTTGGAGTACTATCTTTAGCTTTCTCGCTGATCATGGCAGCTATGTGGCTACATGTAAGTGTAACACACAAGCACGAGCACAAGCACAACACGCAGACAGGAACAAAAATGTAGATTTAGCTTGCTTTGCTTAGTATCGATCTTTTGCTTCCCTTTTGTCTTCGAATTGATCTGCTATTATTTTCATCTTTTACGGAGTACTTAGAGATGTTATAGCATTTCTTTCCAGAGCCGCTTTGTTTGGCACAGGTGGCAAACAGCTTTATTCCGGAAATGGGTGTGAATTAGGTTTTGTGTGTGGGCATTCTTGACTCTTTACCCCGTATATCTGTGTTTGCCTCTTTTTCTGGGTCACATGTGCAGAGGACGCAATCCAGCGAACCCAAGCTTTTCCCGACACGAAATGCATAGCTTGTACCATACACAAGCTTGGGATGTGATTTTGCTGGCGCGAGACTGCATTATCGGCGTCGTCCATGTGCACCGGCGTGCTCTTGCTTGCCTGTAATTTCGCCGGCAAAATTGACCGCATTATCTGAACATCTAGCACTGGACAAATGCCTCGATGATAAATCATGGAACACGCACGACGATATCAGTATAATCAGACGATTTACTCAGCAACGTGCTTGTAGCTAGGCGACAAGAGACAGCTCAGGAGAAGAGATGAGGGATTTCACAGTTCACAATGCACGGCCATGAGGAAAACTTACCGAAATGAGTGGGGGAATCTTGCCATGGTCCGATGTGAATTAAAGAACCAGCTTTCCGTCCTGTCGCGGGAATCTCATGGAGATCGAATCCTCCTCCTCTTTTTACTTCTCCGTGAGACCATGCTCTCAAAAGAGGCCTATTAAATTTGACAACATAGGTCGGAAAACCGGCAAAAGGGAGAGCAACAAACGCTACAAATAAAGGCCTAATCAGCCCTGTATACGAACTTACTTTGGATAAAGATGTTTGTTTGTCACGATCCCATCGATGGCTTCGGAAGAATCCAAAGGAAACCCCGCCCGGCCGGGGGCAAGAATGGGAGCCACACGAGTAGCGGCCGGTGGGAGCGGAGAAAACCGATTTTTTAAATATATAATATGATTTTTATTTTTTTATATATAAAACTAGGTTATAGTTGTTACTTGGAATGACCGTATAAACTCTGTCGACAATTCAATTGGCGAAATATTTCTAGAAATTTTCAAATATAGCAAATAATATAAAAAAGTATGATTTTTTTGTGGAGCCTCTCGACATAGTGCATTTGCTTGTGTAATTTTTCTATAATTTTATCCATTATGATTGTTTTTCTAAAATTCATTTCAGTATACTATTTGTAGGAATTTCTAAATATATATAATGAGCTTAAAAATTATGAATTTTTTTAAAGATTCATTACATGGTGAACTTGATTGTGTAATTTTTCTAGAATTTTACGTGTTCCGAAATTATTTCAAAAATTAAGGGTTTAGATTTAAAAAATTAAGATTTTAGGATTAAAAATTTATGGTTTCATGATTCCGACAAAGATCGCAGTGGGGGTCGGAAACATTGACGAGGAAGGCACACGATCCAACGAAGACAAAAGTAGCTAGCAATCGCGTGAAGCGTTTCCCAAAAACCCTATTTACTCCTTCCCATGCAGGACCAAGAGATGACCCGATTTTAGAGACACAACTCTCCCCATAGACGGTGCACACCGGCGTACGGGAGGAGTAGTCGTGGAAGCGCAACACAATGCGATGGAACTTCATGGTTTTTTGGGAAGGCGTACTTTGTGTCTCGAAAATTAAAAGTTTAGGTCTAAAAACTAATGATTTAGGTATTAAAATTTAGGATTTTATGATTTCATGTCACTTGAAATGTGTGAAGTTTAGTACTACACGACTACTCTAGGTAAAAGGACACTCATATATACGTGGGAGTATATCATGCCTAGTTGGAGGCGTCTTATCCATCCAACACACATCAGAGAAAAACACCATTATCTTCTTCCATCTGCCTGAATTTTTATATGTTTTGAATTTCGGAGTAGCCGAGGCAGCGCAGCGTAGTGCGATGGAACTTTAGGGTTTTTGGGAGAAGACAAATTAGGCTTAATCATATCTTAAGGCTGTATATCACCACTTACAGGATGTAATTCGACAAAGATCGTAGTTGCGTGAAACGCTTCACAAAACCCGATTTGCTCCATCCTATGCAGAACCAAGAGAGGAGTTGATTTTAGAGACACAACTCTCCTCATAGATGGTGCACACAGGCGTAGGGAAAGAGTAGCCGAGGCAGCGCAGTGCAGTCTGATGGAACTTTAGGCAAAAGGAAGAAGACAATGGTGTTTTTTCTCTGATGTGTGTTGGACGGATAAGATGTCTCCAACTAGGCATGACATATTGCTCGCTACTTCTTGTCTTCGTTGTATCAATGCCTTCCTCAGCAACGTTTTTCGGCCCCACTGCGATCTTTGCCGGAATCATGAAACCGTGAAACCTTATTTTCTGAAACCTAAATCTTAATTTTTGAAGCATAAATCCTTAATTTTTGAGACAATTTCAGAACATATAAAATTCTGAAAACAATCAAGTCTATTATGTGAGGAGCCTTCACAAAAAAATATCATAATTTTTGGATCTAATTTGCTATATTTATAAATTCTTACAAATAATATACTTAAATGGAAAATTTAGAACAAAAAATTTATGAAAAAATTACACAAAGCACGTACACTGTGTCGGGATGCTCCACAAAAAAATTCGTAATTTTTTGAGCTCATTTGTTATTTTGAAAAATTATAGAAATCTGTAGCCAATTCAAATAGCGACAGAGACAATGTCTCCAATTGAACTGACGATATGAACCTCTCCTACTGTTCCCTTTAGCGACAGAGTCCCTATCGCCAATTGAAATGATGATAGGAACCTGTCACAATTCCAAGTGGCGATAACAGGAGTATGTCGTTATTTTAAGTGGCAACAGAGACCTAGTTTGTAATTATTTTGGTGACTATCTAGTTACATTTTTTTTTTAACAATATTATTTAAAAAATAAAAAAACGCACAGTCCTGCGGGGGGTGGTTTTGCCTATTCATGCTCGTTCGTTCGTCCGTGCGGCACGGCAAGTGCGAGGCGTGGCGCCGTGTCGCGTTGTCGGGCAAGCAGCCGGGTTCTCGACGTGGTCGATTGACTTTTGCGATTGTGCACTGTTTCTCACAGCTCGCAACTCAAGGCCACGTTTAGCAAACCTTCGTTTACTAGTACATCTTGGACACCTGAATCATTCGTTTTCACGCATTTAGCCCCCAAGCATGAACTCCCCATCGCCACCCTTACAGGTTGCCGTCGCCTCAGGCATTAGTGAAGTTGTCTGCCAATAGCTTTCTGCGACATGGAATCGTGAACCTCTCTATCTACCAAGCAACCGGACGCCTTATCCTTCGGCGAGAAACTAGCGTAGCAGCTTACCTGGCTTAGATCCAGGACGCATAGCATCACTGCTCAGTGGCCCCCCAACACGGTCACAACGAGTCACGG
This sequence comes from Hsuehochloa calcarea, assembly GCA_036346395.1. Lineage (NCBI taxonomy): Eukaryota > Viridiplantae > Streptophyta > Magnoliopsida > Poales > Poaceae > Hsuehochloa > Hsuehochloa calcarea. The sequence goes on from CM070597.1 coordinate 41,049,716, forward strand.
GAGCAAGGCCGCGCACGCTCGCGTCAACAGTAGCCTTACTGGCTCTCTGCTGCGGTCGCATTCAGGACAGTATTCACGATCTCACAGGCCCCGGCAACCACCTACCGACTACCGCGTCCACGACGAGCAACGACCTGTCAGGCTGACAGTTTGCACGTACGACAGTCGACGGTACGAGCTAAGACTGTTCCAGTGGGCCCATCATGGCCCACGTGCTGTATCGTACAGCCCGTCCGTGGTCCACAATGGCACTGGTCCCGTTAGCCCAGCGCCCTGAGCGTGGCACCTATTGGTCTCGGCCCACCCTACGAGAAGGAGGCCCTGGCTAAGGGCCGAGGCGACGCCGACTCGACTTGCTTGCTTGCCCACGCCGAGCGGATCAACCCAGGTCGCCAGAAAACCCGCGGAAACGGCGAGGCTTCACGTGCCGCTCGGCCCAACTGGCGCGGCGGTCCGTCGCAAACACGCGAAAGGCCGAGACGTCCGCGCGCCTGGCCACGTATACGGCACAGCGCGGCACGGCAGGGAGTCCACCCCGCGCGATGCCATGGATATTCCACCACGGCACCGACCTTGGAAGTTGGAACGGCACGCCAGTGCGGAATTTCCAGCTACCGCATTGCGGAAAAGTATATGCTTCTCTCGCCCGGTGGAATGTTTCACCGAACATCCTTTTCTTAATCGTATTAAGTATTAACTTACAATCTTTTAGAAAATAATAGCGAGGGGATGCTGATTTGATAAGGGAATAAAATGAGTATTGAGGCGTCTCTTTATCTCCAAGTCAGTCTGTTATTTTTGGCTCTCACCCGACCGGCCCGTGTCTTTATTCGCGCCCCCGCCGACTCTGAAGAGGAAAAAATTAAAAAAAAAAAAATCCCCAAACCCCAGCTCCCTAGGACCCTAAGCCCTGATCTCGCAATCCGCCCCACCAACTCTAGGGTTTAATGCCGGCTTTCTCCTCACGCATTTCTCCTGCTCGCTGCGCTCGCTGATCTGGTCAATCCCAATAGAGTCCACACTCTAGAGGTGGCGGCGGCGAGGGAGGACGAGGAGAGGGGCGGATGCAGACGGAGGCGAGGGTGGGGATGGCTGCCGCAACGATGGACGGCGCCGCGGCCGCGGCCGCGCGGAGGTACTCGACGCAGCAGCAGCAGCAGCTGCACCAGCCGCAGCTCGGGACGGTGCCCCACCTCCTCTCCGGCGGCGTCGCTGGCGCTGTCAGCAAGACCTGCACCGCGCCGCTCGCTCGCCTCACCATCCTCTTGCAGGTGCGTCTTAAATCGTAATAGGTCAACCTTGCTTCCTCTCCTCCTTTAGCCCAAATACCTTTTATGCGTTTTTCTTCACTAGAATCCTCTGGCCTCTAGCCATCTAGTGCTAACTGCAAGCCTATATAAATAAGAAAGAGTCAGCATAATACTCCCCTTGGATTTGTTTAAATAAGAAAGGAGTGGTATGCTTTACTTCATTGAGCTGCTTGGGAGTGATCCTGCTTTGGAATGGTGGAGAAAGGGGAATCGTGTTGCATTTTGTTTTGCCAAGCAACTCTAGTACCAAGGATAGCTTCTTTAACTGTAAAGAGAAATCCATATGCATATATTCGTCTTCCTGAAGAAATACTGGTTTCGACGGTAAAACTAGGCACATATTCGCGGGCGCTCTTTTGCTTAATGACAGTTTGTCTGTTAGTGAAATTTATGAATTCTATGCGCAGGTGCAAGGAATGCACTCGGATGTGGCTACCCTGCGCAAGGCTAGCATATGGCGTGAGGCGTCCCGCATTGTCTGCGAAGAAGGCTTCCGAGCTTTCTGGAAAGGAAATCTTGTAACCATTGCACACCGGTTACCTTACTCCTCGATTAGTTTCTATGCGTATGAGAGATACAAGAATGTAAGTACAAGTGCCTTTGGATAAAAGTTGCTTGCTTATTCTTTGCCACTGATGATGCGATTAAGTTTGGTTAAATTTGGGCTGTGCAGTTGCTTCAGATGATACCTGGTCTCGATAAGAATGGTGGATTTGGCGCATATGTTGGTGTCAGATTGGTAGGTGGTGGTTTGTCAGGAATAACAGCAGCTTCTGTGACATATCCACTGGACTTGGTGCGGACACGTCTTGCTGCTCAGGTAAGTTGCTGACACCATTCTGCATAAAACTTAATAGAAACTGTTCTGAAATGATCAGGTGTCAAATAAATTGACTTGTTATTAATCCTTGTTCACTCAAAATGCACGTGCGTAAATTAATTTCCTCTTAGAGAAGATTATTGTTCCTGTCACATGATTCTCATTTTCACTGGAGAGGAGTAACACCCTGGGCAACTCCTGCATACTCTTGCCAAAAAAACTGTCTGATGTTAGCCTTTTATATATACTTACTGAGTTACTGTTGGATGTGGAGATATAGTTGCCTGCAATTAAACCAAGCAACAAATTTGGCCAAGCCAAACGCGTACATAACCCCACATCTCCCTCATCCACCTTTTTTATTTGTTCAGCATTCAGGATAGAAGGCATATTTTATTTATGCACTCTGCTCAGCATTCTTGAACCATACACTTTTTTCAATGAAACTTTGCGTTGTTCATCTAGGCTTCTGCACCAATAATGAAGTTTTTCATCGAATGATTGCAGACAAACACTGCTTACTACAGGGGCATATCTCATGCTCTTTATGCGATCTGCAGAGATGAGGGTGTCAAGGGGTTGTACAAGGGTATGGGTGCCACTCTACTGGTATGAACATTTGACATGTCCTTGTTCTTTCATTTTATTGAGCATCCTTTTTTTTCCTGTATGTCATTTGATGATTCTCTAAAACACAGGGAGTAGGCCCCAGCATAGCAATAAGCTTCTCCGTTTATGAAACTTTGCGATCCCATTGGCGAATAGAGAGGTAATTTGTACAAGATAAATGTGGGCTCTAAGTCATATCCATGCAACTTCGTATTAGTTTTAATTGTATTAACCTTTGATCTTCAAATCAGGCCATATGATTCCCCTGTCTTGATCAGTTTGGCTTGTGGAAGTCTTTCGGGAATTGCATCATCAACTGGTAAGTGATCTATAAACAAATGGGTTTTTGTTACAATGTTACCGGAAGCGATTTTGATAATATAGTAGATCCGTTCAGATTCACATAATCTTTCAGGGTCACTTCCAAGTGGTAAAGGTATTTTTCCTTCTTTTTTAAGAAAAAACTAAAGATCTACAGTTCTGTTTGTAAAAAGTGCCAAGTCTCTAGGCAGTCAATGGTTGTAATGGTAGTTAGAATAATATCATCTGTATTACTGATGCAACAAGTTTTTCTCATAAAGGAAACATACAAGACTAAATGTTTCTCTGAATATGAAAATTATCTGCAAAAAAGATATTCACTCTGTTCAACAATAAATTTCTTTCATAGTTCTTAAGGACTGATATTAGTATTTTTATTTTGTCACTTCCCATTTGCCTTTTCCTTTTAATTTGGTCTCAAGGTGTTTGTCTCTGTAAATTTCAAATAAGCAAACCATTCTGATATTTGAAGTAATGTAGAAATGACTGTCATTTCCATTTTGGGCAGTATGAATTTTTGTTATTACTTATTACCGGACTGTTGTATGGTTCTGTCAAACTCAGTGAACCTTGTTTTGATCATTTGCATTTATTATATTTCAGTTACATTTCCATTGGATCTTGTAAGACGCCGCAAGCAGTTAGAAGGTGCAGCTGGGAGGGCCCGTGTCTACCAGACAGGAATTTTTGGAACGTTTGGGCATATTGTCCGCACAGAAGGTTTTAGAGGCTTGTATAGAGGGATATTGCCCGAGTACTGCAAAGTGGTTCCTAGTGTTGGCATCGTTTTTATGACATACGAGATGCTGAAGTCCATCCTCACAGGAGTGGCATCAGATGATTAGATGTCCACTGTTTGATCATGCTTGACAATTTTGATATTTGGGCCATAATTACACTTGAGGCTGATTAGAGTGAGAGAAATATGAGCTTGTAGCATATGTTAGGATTTAGATGGTGCTAAGTTTTGGAGTTCATATTGTGGAAGAATATTTATATGGTTACATATTTTCTTGTAGTGGGCCGAAAAAGATGAGTAACTGCCATCTGTGTATGTTCACAATTTTCGCTTTGTAATGGTACATGAGGTTATTGTCTACAGCTTGACGATCTTCTTAGTAACCCTGAAAGACGGTCTCCAAGATAATCTATGTTGTCATAGTGATGTTTTTGACTAGTGAATTCAGCAGATGATTGAGAATAGCCTCAATTTCCTGAGACGGATCATGGATCTGTTTGATGTATTCTAATGCTGTGTCTCGATTTATAGGACGAGCTATTAATGCGATCCTCTTCGTTGCAAAAATTTGTGATGGTAATAAGTATTGTCAGATGGACAATGTAAGAAATGTTCTACTTCATACTGCCCATTTTCACCCAACACCCCCCCTCTCACGGTGATTATATATGCGTAGAGGAAATGTTGGAACAGTCCCTCATTATTTATGGAGGGGCTGACAGACCTTGCCTGTTTCTTGTTCCATACTACATAAATGAACTAGATCAATCAACTCGTGGTGTAGAGAAATGTAGGACTAGGTTGGAGAGAAATGCCTGATATGTTCTTATGCTGTAGCGGCATCATGCTAGCATCAGTGCTGGTTCATCGCTCAACATTTAGAACTGATGGCAGCTGCCGATTCTACCTTCTTGGTTAACTGAAAGGTACACCCTACATTTCTTTTTTGTAAGGCATGTATCGGTTTCCATCCAGTTTCATAATATGACGTATGAATGTGAGTTTATTCATGTTTTTCCTTGTTTACCCTTATTTATCACTTCTTCTCCCTCCTACATTTATATATAATATTCTCACTAGTTATTCTCTTTTCTATTTCCAAGATATTTACAGAGAAGGTAGCATGGTCACTCAAAATGTGCCTTATATTTACAGAAAAGGTAGCATGGTCACTCAAAATGTGCTTTATATTTTGAAATGGATGGAGTAATTGGGTTTAATTTCCTTATAGAATGATGTCATTTGGTTCCGTTGCTGTTTTTGCACTTCTGCTTAAGAATTGTCAGCGCGCAGAATAATGCAAAGGTGTTGATTAGTGGTAATGGATAGGTTAGTGATGCCTGCTAAGGATACTTCAGAATCAGATGCGAGGGCCATTGGTTTTCCTTTAAGTCTGCTTAATTAGGGTACTTTCATTTTTCTTTTCGCATTTTCACCTGAAGAACACGCTTGCTTATCCGCAGATCAATACTGCGCATTACATTAGTGTTTCTTAGGCCATCTTATTACACTTGACATCCTCAACTCCTATTAATCCGAGCAAATACAGTTCTTTTCCTGTTTTACTCTGACGGGACCCCTCTTTAAAAAAAGATTTTTTTGAAGAATGACAGGACCCCTCTGAAAACGCAAGGTCACCGAAATCCGAATCCTTCTTCCATAGCCCACTTGATCTCCGTATGTATGTGTGTATGATCTTTGTATTTCTGCATCTGGTATGGACATGTTGTTTCCTTGTGTTATACAGGAAAACCTCCGGTTAGGCTTATATGGTTCAGTGTGTGGCGAAGGCCATACTTATTGACAGCTGCTTGGGCAGTTCTGAAACCATCACCGTACGCTGTCGATGTGTCATTGGCAATCTGATGCATGAAGAACTCGCCGAGCTTCTTCTCGGTATGAGATATCCCACCCTTCTTGGAGGATGGTGGTCGATAGGAGGAGGATGAAGACGAAGCATAAGATGATGAAGGTTGCGAGTGTCTTGAAGAAGCTGGAAGAATCTCTGACTCCAGCCACAGGTAAGACATGACTTGGCATATACCTTCCTCAACCTCTGCCTTTAGGTTTCGGTAACCTGAAGGTACCATTAATCAAACAGGGATCAAAAATATATTTTCAGATCAAATTTTAGAAAAAGACAGTGTTGAAGATTCAGACCAGTACATATTGTTCGTATACGTACCTTTGAGGCGCAACCACCCGTGCATTAATTCATGGGCAAGAATAGAACCTGTTAGTAGCCTGCAATAATGAGGAGAATATTTATGATTTCATACAAATGGTAAAATGGTCACAGAATGTAGTCGAATTGCGATATTTGAGTATGACATAAAAATTGAAATACTTAGTCCCAGTGAAAAATGTACTGACCTGGGGAGGCCATACAAGACAAGAATTGCAGTGACCTCACATCTCCGAGTCAGCTTTTGTGGTTGAGTTCTCATATCTAGTAACCGGTTTCCACCAATTCTGGGCCTCCTAAGTATCTGTAGAAACCAAAATGCAAAGGGTCAAAGAACAAACCGAGTCATTTCCTTTGGCTACCCTGCTACTCAATGTAAGTACTCTGAATTTCAAAGCAACTCCATCTCCGTTAAGTTTTGTTGCAAGATCACCGATCAGAGTATCCCATCAGATGATCACACGATGTTGCTGTGATATTACCAGTTGGTCTTTCTGGATTTGATCATTATCTACTGGAGAATTTGATACCATCCTAAAAGTTGTTTTAACTTAGATATTGTACTTACACTGCTCACAGTCTGCTCCTCCGACAGACACAGGCCTCTTGTTTCAGGCATGTGGTGAGGACCCTACAAAAGTGCGGATGCAGTGATCATTAACATTTGCTAAGATTATGCGTCGCAGGACAACTGAAAGAAAAACTCACTTTGCTCTCTCCTTCCATAGCTTCGTTAAGCGCTTGTCGTTCAACCAGGAGCATGGGTATCTGCTGGTCTAGTTTCATGTTCATCCCTTCGTAGTAGTCTCTGATAGAATGGTACAGGGGCTGGCATTCACCGGTGTCCATTATTGCAGAATCTAGGCATTCCATGCACAAGCTGCGGCCGTCTCCCAATGACATGTACTTTGTGTTCCTTGGCTGCAGAATTACAAGAGAACACTTTGCAGTTAGAGGCCTTTCAAGGAAACAAAAATGCAGTGAGATCAGTCTAAACGTTGCATAAGTTTCACAGCATAATCAAACTATCTGGAAATCCCAGCGCCGAGCTCGTAAGCATTTAAGTTTGGCTAACCAACACCTGTATTTTTACTGCTTGATGGACTATTTTTGACAAAGCATTAGGCAAACTACGAACCATTTTTATGTGTATTTACAACCAGAAACTTAAGCACACAAATGTAACAAAAGAAGAAGCCAGTGTTCTAAAAACAGGTATACTAGACCGTTCCGGTTATACCGCATAATCGGGCTGATTATGCCGCATAATAGGCCGATTATGCCGTATAATCACTACTAGGTGGAGTAACCTGTCGAGTTCCTGTTACCGATTTTTAGAACATTGGAAGAAGCACAAAATTCCTTTGAAAATTCGTGTAATATATGCACCTCCATTTTCTCACAGCTACAGCAGCGCGGCGTGCTGTCATGCTCATGTAATGGACAATACTTCTGGCCCCAGAATGGATGGGCTCTGTACTCTATCAAGCCAGACCTGTTCGTCGGAATCTGCAGAAATAAACAAACAAAAAAAGGTTTCTTGCAATAGTCTTCCAATGGCATGCTAATCTTCTACGAACAGAGTTCATTCAGAGTCTTACAAATTGGAAGCAGACATCACATTTTGGGTGATGCAGCTCCTTGTAGCACAACTTGTGGTATGGATCAGCACCTAGCAAAGTGAACTAGGAAGCAGAAAGAAAAAAAGGGGGGAAATCACTGTCTGAAAGACAGTAAGGCTCACTTTCTTCAAAGAAATGTAGGATGGTTACCTCCGTCTCACGAATAGGATGACCACAGGAAGAACAACAGAAGCACTGAGGATGCCAGTGCATTCCCATGCAGCTCAAGTAATGGCCATGTCCTATCTCATGCTTGCAACCCCCACAGACCCTGCAGGATGTAGATGGCTTCTTTACACACGAGCTGTTTCGACGCAATGGAGACAAGGCGATGAACGCAGATAGCAAACCTGTATCCTCTAGGCAAAGCCTGAGAGGGTGCATAAGGATTGTAAGGCGTGTAAGGGTTCATGTTCAGACTGTCCTGTATGGCCCTAGCAAGGTCTTCATCATTGTCTCCCTTATTATGGTTTCTCTCTGCGCAAAATTTAACAGCAATGGCGCGTAGTAGGAGACAAATTAGAAAGGGTACGGTATCGATATCGCATATATGGATATATGATATGTGTACCTTTAGGATTTTTGGCATCCTCTGCAAGAGACAGTGCAATTGCACGGTCCAATTCTTCATTGTCATTTCTAGGTGGATCTTCCTTCTGGAAATAGCAAAGTAAGAAAGGCTTAAGCGACCCATTGTTCCAAGATAGTACAACATAGCTTAATATGAGCGCTTCTATAAATGTAAGATGAATTGGATGTGAATTGTGAAATGGTACTTCTTGAAGGTATGAAAAGAAGCAGAGAAAGGGGGGAAAAGACAGATTGTGGGAGAAGGGGGAAATCAATAAACCAATTACCTTCGGTCTAATTGGTTCTTCTTGCCAGAGCGTGCTCTCTTCTCCTGCAGTCACCCGAGGCCGCCGTCGGTTCTGCTCCCCGTGCTTCGTCCCCTTCAAGAAAGCGCAGAGCCACTTCATGAAGCTGGATCTCCTCTCTGCGTGCATCAACATTAACATCAGCTAGGCCCAAGCAAAATATCAACAGATCTCACACATGGCTGAAACTGAAAAGTGGAGAGCAACTTCCCACCTACCATTTCCTGTCAGTTGCAAGGAGGCATGAAGAATGAATATATTAAACACACTGGGTTGTACTTATATGCTCCTTTGAATATGATTTTTAGAGCAACCCTGATTAGACGAGGGGCTTTAGACCACAACAACTTTACTTGGCCTTGTTTTGATCGTATTACCATAACATGTATAGTAAATTCCAGTCATTATGTAATGTACAGTTAAGCTAAACAGGAACTGTGCTTTTTCAGCACTATGGAAATCCATTCGAAATCAAAGAAGCTCCTAAATATATATTTTATTTATTAGGATGAGGAGGCTCTTAATTGAGTACTACTATATCATAAAGAAGGCCAGATGCGTGTACCTGCATTGAACAAGAGCAAGAAACACAGGGACAAAACACCACATGAAATTGCTTGGGTTGCTAACATGGGCCCCTCTACACCGTGCTAATCACAGTGACACCTTCCTTTTCAATTCTATCTCCGATTGACGGGGCACGCAGGCGCGGTCAGGGGGGTCAGTCACACTATCTCGGTGGACCTCAGTTTATCCTGGATTATAAGAGTCAGTTTCAGTCTACCTTTCTCTCCTCTGAATAGCATGGATATCTGCATGTATGCATGACTGTTAGAAGTGTTCATGTGATGTGAATGCACGGGTGTGATTTGATGTTAGTATCAAGCAGCTAGCGTTGATTTGACTTAGCCTTTCCTAGGTTGAGCCCACGAAAATAGACCAATAATATCGACCACTTGCATCGCCATTTGCGCCACTCCATTATAATGCGCCAGCTTAATGGTAACAAGAACAAGAAAATAGTCTTTCAGAAAAGGGACATGATGTGGCGAGTCTAATGCATAGCAGCCTCAAATTTAAATAAGTGCCTAAAAATGGTTAGTTAGCGATGGATGCTGACACATCAATCGATTGGTAAATCAGAGTTTACTATGAAAGGGATCAACCGAAACCCAATTCACCATGGCATGGCATCCGTACGTATATATGCTTTTAGAACCCAGAAAGATAGCTTAAAATTCATCTTCCTTTTTTTTCCTCAATCCGCTTGGTCTAAGTTGTCTGTTGTTAATTGGATTGCCGACAGTGTCCTAATCTGCGTGCTTTCAACAAGGCAGCACATATTGAACGCACGACAACAAAACAAAACGTAAAATCTAGCCAGACAGCGACAAAAACGCTGGGTAAACAATAGCTTCAGCAGCAGCAGCAGCAGCGCGCGCGCTGAACAAGTAACTATAGAACAAGATCTGAAAACGATGACAGCAACAACTGAATGTGAGAAATGGAAGAAACAAGTAGAGAGATCACCGTGACTGCACTGATCACAAGACCTCGGTGAGTAGGCCATCTATGCAAGAACAACGACTCCAATATATACACGCGGACCACTGGAACGAGAAAAGGAACGAGTTTTGGAAAATCAACTCTGATGATCACGATGTCTGCGAGAAGCAGGGGAGGAGGAGAAGAAAGAACTGCGCTGGACGGAGGAGGAGAGGGGTGGGGGGTTCTTAGAGAATAAAGCTAGGTGGTGGGAAGGAGTTGGCCGCGACAGAAAGGAAAGGATTGAGGGTGAAGCGAAGGGCGGCCGGCCGCCCACAACGCACGGCATCTCGCCTCCTCCCCTCCGCTCCGTGCAAAAGCAACGACGAGCGATTAACTCGATCGATCCCATTAGCTTTCTTCTTTAAAAATTCTCGCCGGTGCCAGTTGATGGCGCATCGGTGACAAATGCACGGGGAGAATATTTGGTTTTGTGCCAGTGAGAGGGAAAAGAAGTGGGGAGGAGGAGAGATTCGTTGTGTCAACGAGAATGTATACTCCCATTAGCTTTCTTTTCCTATGCACTGTAACGCGAAAATGGGCGAGGGACAGGGCGATGCGGGAAGAGTACGCTTGCTTGGAATTCTTTCTTTCTTTCTTTCTTTCCCGGTAACAAAAAGGTACACCCTGGAAGCTGCTGCCGCCGCTGCGCATACGCGGTGTCGTACGTGCAAGTGTCGCGGCCTTTTCGAGACGTGGCGCATCGCCAGAAACGGAAACGAGCCGGACGTTTTGCCCCTGGCGAGCGCGCGCCGCGCGGGGCAATGTGTACAGACGTGATTGACTAGAATATGAGATCGACTAGAAAGATGCATGCACTCAGAATTGTGTATAGCCGAGAGCCCTTTCAATTCATGAGAGAAAAACCAGCCATCAAATCCTCATCTCACGCTTGCATGCACAGATTCTCTCTCACGACATTAGCAAAAGCACAACCTCCAAAGCCGACGCGAGCTTGAGCAGTTACACCTCATGAAAAATTTATTTCCAGAAACTTGCATGCACATGTGAGCCTTATCAACGAAACCAGCCAAACGGGAACAAGCACGAATACGTACACCCAATGGATTGCACACAAACACACAATATACAGGAACATGCACCAACAACCTTGCAAACACATGGACACGAATACACGATCGATAACACCCGCCAGTGGCCGTGCATGGCCGAGGGCGGCGCACAGGGCCGCGTGCCGGAGGCCGGGGGCGGCGCACACGCCCGCGTGCAGGCAACGCCTCGTGCGAGAGGACGGTGCGCTCACGCGTGCGGGCGGCATGGCGATGCAACCGCATACAGGCGGTGTGAGACGTGGCCGCATGCGGGCGGCACGACGACATGTGGGTGTCGGTCGGTGTCGTTTTTTTTGTGTTCACGTAATTTACCATCTATAGTGCAATCGACATCTACTCATTCATGCAATCTACCGATCGGCTTGGCCGACGACTTCAAGTCGGCTCACGGTAGATTAAAGCGGATTCGCACCTTAGAAAAATAATATAGAAAACCAAATTTGAGGAATTGAAAGCGATCTAGAAAATGATTCAATCTACGAGTGTCATGCTTCGAATGTTACCTTTCGATCTGAGTAAAGAAGTAGGCCTAGAGGTAGGCCGGAGTCGATCGTGCTGATAACGTGTTGATGAATTGTCGCTGGCGAGTTCAGTCCGAACGATCACCTCGCAGACAAACGTAGAATCGCATCAAACAATACAAAAAACACCATAACAGAATAGTAGATTGAACACAGAGATACGAGGAGACATACACAGAGATACGAGGAGACATCTTGCTTCTCTTTATTGCTCTTCAAGCTATCAACCTTTTACAATGACTAGCACACCCTATTTATAGTCTACAGAGCCTGCTAGGGTTAAGGATAGGACGGCCATATATGAATCGACTGCTGAGCTAAGCCCATAATTTCCCGAGAATGGTTACCTTACTATGGTCTTACCAATGGACTTTCTTACATGGCAAGTCACACATTGTAGGGAAGCATCTACCTAACTAGCTTCTTAGTGTTGCCATACAGGAAAGAGATTCGTAGGGAGTGAGCAAAGAGAGACAGTAACAGAACTAGAACAGAACAGGGAAACAATAGGTATGAGCTAGTATCATGCATTCAGGCATGCATACCATTGAGTAAATAGTTAGATTGAATCTGCAGTCAAGGTATGTTTATCCAAGTTCCAATTGATCACAAGAAACGGCACATTTTATCTCCTGCTGAAGAAAATTATAAGGGCGCAGATAGACCATATAAGGACCAAGCGTGATTTCCACTAGAAAACAGTACGCTAATGTACCTCACTCCAATAGTCAGAGAGAAGGTAAGTAAGAACAGGATACATCAAACCTGGTCGTGAAAATAAAAGGTTAGGAAAGGGACCAGTGAGGATGCTACTACCGTGATTAATACAATAATAAACACTTGTCGAAGTGAAAAAATATATCTAAACTAGGGAGCATATTTCAAGCTTTCAACAATAGAATGCTTTCAGTCTGTCACATAAAAGACTCTCAAAATTGATATTTCCATTGACCAGCAATTGCCTAAAACTTCCGGCATGTTAAGTTATAACGCATCACCACCTATATACCCACCGCCGTTGGATCTTTGAAGAACACGATAACAAAGAAAACATTAGCTTCAAAAAATGAAGGAAATACAGAAAGGTGGCGATGCATTATAACTTGATTATTCTTGGAAATTTGGAACACGGGGATTTTGCTACGTAAAACACCACGGGTCCCTTTTGGAACGCTTGAATTTTTCTTAATTACGAATTGAAATGTTGTTTTTAAAATTCATACGTTCCAAATAAGGTGTAACCGCGTAAGAGGTGTAACTATCACAATGATGCTACGGTTTCCGTTGTTTTTAACGCGGGCACGTGGTTCAAAATTAAACTTTCAAATTGAAGCTCGACGGCGATGGAGGCGTCCACGTGGAGACGCGCTGCATCGAGGCAAGGCCCCAGCGGCCATGGAGGACAACCCCTAGATCTGGGAGCTTCTCCTCCTCCTTGTCCGGGAGCCCCCACTGTCGACGGTGAGACAAGCCACGGCGACGCGTGCGGGAGGTGAGCCACGGCAGCGGCGACCATGGAGGATGAGTGGACTGAGGTCGTGACGTGAGGCACTACATTTCAACTAGTTTCTTCACATGTGCTGAGTGTCCAAAAAAAAAATCATAAGTTACTGCAGAGAACACACTATTGTTTTGATAGTATGAACAGTACTCAGCAAAAAGCATCATAGCAAAAATAGCGTCATGTTTACAGCAGTAAAATACTAATTAAATTTTACTGTATCCTTTATTACTATATCGTTCCATCTAAATCGTTCGTTTTTGAATTGTGAACCAATACCCTAATACTGCTGTTACTGCAGAGAACACCTTATAAAATGTTGTTTTGATAGTATGAACAGTACTTGGTAAAAAGCACCGTAGTAAAAATAACATAGAAATAAGGCATATTTACAGCAGTAAAATACTAATTAAATTTTACTGTATATTTTGTTACTATAGCGTTCGTTTTTGAATCACGAGCCAATGCCGTAATACCCACGGAGGACCCGTTTCCAGCACGTACGTCTCGGCGTGTCCGCTACATCGGAGTTGCAGACCTACCAGGCCATCAAGCCACACCACAAGCGCTGCGCAGATTTAAAAATGTAGTTTTAACCAAAACACGAACAAAAAAAAAAAATACAAATCAACCAAGGAGGCGAGTTTATCTAGCTATTGGCGGCCCGTCACCCAATCTCTCTCCCGAAGAGTCGAAACCCTAACTCCACCGATCTCTTCCAGCCTGGGGGAGGGGATGGCGGCGGCGCCGGCGGCGGGAGGGCAGGGCGGCGGCATGGACGCCGCGCTCCTCGACGACATCATCTGCCGCCTGCTCGAGGTGCGGACGGCGCGCCCCGGGAAGCAGGTGCAGCTCTCTGAGTCGGAGATCCGCCAGCTCTGCACCGTCTCCCGCGATATCTTCCTCGGCCAGCCCAACCTCCTCGAGCTCGAGGCGCCCATCAAGATCTGCGGTGCGCCCCGTCTCCTACCATCTTTCGCCTCTTTCCCGTTCCCGTTCGTAGAGTAGATCTGGTTTGGCTTTGCCGCAGGTGGGGAAAGTTAGGGTCTTGGGGGATCCTGGCGATTGCCTCTCTATGTGGCGGCGTTAAACAATGCTTTGTAGCATCAATTCGGGTCGTTCTCGTTTAGTGATTCTGTTTCTGTTGGAAGGTTGAGGTAAGGACGGTATCAGTTGACTTCTGCTCAAGGTTTTGTGATTATACACGCGATTGTCATTCTGATGAGGTTTTTGAACGGGAAGAGTCCCGCGCGGCAAAGATGCATGCTTTAGCGTTAATTTGGGTGCACTGGTTTTTTCTTGCGCAACCAGCTGTTAAAATGAGCATGTTTATAAGGGCAAAGTGAGATTTCCTGTTAATTCTGATTGTCTGTTATATATCAATTTGTTTTTTTCCCTATTTTCCTTGAGAGTTCGGTGTCCGTATTGTTCTTACCTACACCAGGCACCAGCTACTATCGGCACAGTAGCTGATATCCTGCCAGATAAGTATATGATGCGTGTCAAGGAAAATGTTTGGTGACAGGAATGCTAGAACACATCTAATTAGGCGCTGCAAATGAGTCATACAGTGATTTTCTTTTGGTGATACCGATTTGTTGCAAATCTTCTATCGCCTTGCTTTGTTTAATTTTGAATACGATCACTAGCTGGCACATAAGAAAGTCAAGTCTGCATGCTTATATCTCAATTTTAGTAATACTCCATTACATATTTATCTCTTTTGCATGACAAGTCCCACTCTAAATGAGGATGATATACTTGCAGCTAGGTTGTATCATAAAGTGTGTTTACCCTCTACCTACAGTGCATTATTGAGCACGAAGTGGCTATTTTGTGGTGCCCTCTTTCTGCATTTATGTTCCACCCCATGTGACTAAGTGTTTTAAGGCACATGATTGGTACAGGTGAAGTAGTTTTCTAAGCAACATGATCAAGATTTAGCAATTGTTTGTTCATTTAGAACTTTGCTAAAATAGACCACCTCTGTGCTGCCTTGATTGACTGTTGGTTTTCCCTCTACACTTATATTGATGTTCCTCATATAATCTACTAAATATTATAAACAAGGAAAAAAATCAAAATATATATCGAGGTGCATATTTTATGGATGCATTTGTATTCATCTCAAAAACATACTTGTGATTGTCAGGTCTGACAAAATGTTGTTCCGGTTTTGCTTAGTGCTTGCTTCGGAATTTCATTCTGTGATTAGCCCACAATCTTGATTCCGTAGTTACCATGTTAGCATCTAATTTTGTTCTCCCTTGGTTATTTGCTATCTAGGTGACATCCATGGTCAGTACAGTGATCTTTTAAGGCTCTTTGAATATGGAGGTTTTCCTCCAGAAGCCAATTATCTATTCTTAGGTGATTATGTTGATCGAGGCAAACAAAGTTTGGAAACTATATGCCTTCTTCTTGCGTACAAAATCAAGTACCCAGAAAACTTTTTCCTTCTGAGAGGCAATCATGAATGTGCTTCAATAAACAGAATATATGGATTCTATGATGAATGCAAGCGTCGATTCAATGTGCGGATATGGAAGGTCTTCACTGACTGTTTTAACTGTCTCCCTGTGGCCGCTCTAATTGATGATAAAATATTATGCATGCATGGTGGCCTTTCTCCTGACCTGACACACTTGGATGAGATAAAAAACTTGCCCCGTCCTACCGATGTGCCGGATACAGGTCTATTATGCGACTTGCTTTGGTCAGATCCAGGAAAAGATATTCAAGGGTGGGGCATGAATGATAGGGGGGTCTCATACACTTTTGGTGCTGACAAAGTTTTAGAATTCCTTGAAAAGCATGATCTTGACCTTATTTGCCGGGCTCACCAGGTAGTATTCTAATACAACATCTTTTTCATTTATTATTTCTAGTCAGCTGGGGTGTTTATATATTTCATGTGATGTCAGGTTGTTGAGGATGGGTATGAATTCTTTGCTGACAGACAACTTGTCACCATATTCTCGGCTCCTAATTATTGTGGTGAATTCGATAATGCTGGTGCAATGATGAGTGTTGATGAAACTTTGATGTGTTCTTTTCAAATTCTCAAACCTGCTGAGAGAAAAGCCAAATTTACGGTGTCAAACAAAATGTGAAATGGTGAAGCCCTATTCACTTCGAGTGGCTCTGAGGTTAGTTGCCCCAGTTGCACTATCTTGCCCTAATCGTAAGTCTTAACGATGCAATGGTTGGATCATATACTTGCACATTAGTCAAAGGTGCTACATATACACTGCATTTTTTAATCAAAGTTTCACTTAAAAAGTTTATGGGATGTCTCATTTATTTGCTCCAAGTTTGATGTAATATAAACTAACAGTAAACTTATTATGTAAGCAATAACAAGTATTGTATTTTAGTATGCGTTTGAGGTTCTGTGTATTTGTAGGGAGTCCCACCCATGGGACAAATTGGTTCTCTGTAATACTCGTATCACAATTTACCTCAGTGACACTGACACCCACAAAAAACCTAGCAGTAACATCATCTGGAACTGGAATTAAGTAATTGAAAATTGATCTAGTAGTTCCATTAAAGATGTTAAAAAATAGGAATATAAAACACGGAACTACTTGACTTTTGCTCAGGTCTGTTTTGTATGTATTGCAGTTGTTAAATAATTCGTTTTGTTAATAGATTTTGTCGCAAATGAATGTGATTGTCCATGATTGGATTTTTGTATCATGAATGTCAGTTTGCATTTGCTAGTCCAGTTATTAATTGTGAACATGTGCTTGAATGGAAGTTACTTTGATGCCTTATATCGTCACAGTAAAATATTGATAATATTTTGTGTTCACCATAATTGAGGTGCCTTTATTTTGCATCAATCATTTCTTTCAGGAAAAAACTGCCAGTTGTATTTTGCATTGGTCAAACAGACTAAGCAGAAGGCTATGCATGGTTTGTAACAATCATACCGGTTTATTGTGTTCATAGTGCCTACACACCAGTAACCCTCTGAATACCATTTTTATTCATTGGGTTGACCAATCAGCAGGCATTGTGAACTATATACCATCGGATGTCATTCATACGTCTAGGAGCATTCCAGACTTAGATCACCAATTTTGGGAGGACATATTTGACTTGATTTTGCAAGAATTTAGCTAGTTCATGATGATCAGCGGTCTTTTTAGATTGATGTTACCAGTCTATCACAAATGTTCTATTTTTGGATTACAGCAAGATTATCACTTAGGCATCCTACATATGATACTATAAACATAATTTGTGATTATTTTTGTTTTACCTTATGGCACTCAATTGTTATGACCAATCTAGGCTCTCTCCTGTGGACACATCAAGGCATCAACGTGCAGGCGCTAGGCTTGAAGGCAGCATCGAGCTAATTCTACCAGAGAAGCCAAATAATATCATATCTAACAGTTGGTCTGGAAGTTACTCGTCATGGCAAGTGCCATAATTTTTTCCCCTTTTCTGTTATCGTGTGTGGAACTATCCTGTTGTAGATATATTGATTATGGAAGGATGAAGTTGCCAATTGACCTGAGGCGATTTCCTTCTCCAGCCAGGAAAAATTCTGAATATGGAGGAGTTTCAATTTGGAAGTTTCACTATCTAAAAGCACTTGTATCAGTTGTATGGAGGTAAGAACTTAAGCCGAGCCTGTGTTTTCTGTTGCTTGTAAGCAAGTTTGGATGAGTTTTATCTTTAGTTTCTAGAGTGCCAATGGCAACAATTTGAATGGTGTGAGCAACAGTCAAGGACTCGAGGGATGCTGATGCTTGATTGGCATTGAATACACATTTTGTTCTGGTGTTGCATGTGTACGTTGCTTATGTTTAGATATGCAATATTTTGTGTTACCATTTTCTCATACACTACCCTTTCGTGACGAGAAGCTACTCGTCAGGCAATGTCATGCGATGCCTTATCCCAGCTTAATCATGCATAAGACAATCATGAATTACCAGGCGCGCTGCATGGATGGAACGTTCATTTGGTCTCCATTCGGGGTTCGGAATAGACAAAACACACACAAACGCAAAAAAAAAAGGGTAAAGGCTAAAGGCCTGCAGATTCAGTGCCGGGCGAACCGTAATTCCCAGGTAGAAAATTTTCCACGTCAAAATATTGGTGGTACAGGTTCAGGTGTGATGTTTACCGGTAAAAAATGACAACCGAATTGAGTTCTGGACAAGTCTCCTACCAGGATCTGGAAGGAATGAAATCGTCTACGGCAGGATGGAAACTTCAATCCCTACGGTTTTTTTTCTCTTAAGGTGCGAACTAAGCACAAAGGTCACCTTGTTTTGCATGTCAGCCGGGCACCAAATAAGAACTAGGCACAGGTCTGTACAGCCATCAAGCATATGGTAGCCTTCCAAAAAATTTAAAATAAAAATCCAACACAGGCTACATAAATGTCCACCGGCCTGACGGTGGGTGTGCTCATTTTTCTCGTCATTGCTCCCAATTTACATGATGTAGTGAACCGAGAGCACATCAGTGTGGTACAGGTACAACAATGGTGATTGAACTCTACAAATGAGCAGTATTGCTGTAAGCACTGCTTTCTGCGGGCAGGCAGGCAGGAAAAAAAACCCATCTGTGAAATTGTAACACAACGCCATCTTGAGAATGACATGTTAGAAACTAGCACATCCAGAATGGTACCAGTGGTGTCATCGGTGAAGTTTGTGTTGATACCTCAGTAGCATCACTGGATTGTCGCATACGTTTCTTGTTTCATTTTCATTAGATTGCCCTCTATGTCTCTTAATACAGGTCTATATCTGCACAAGAGATTATCACGATTTAATTTCACCAAGCACAAATGACGTAGGCTAAGGAGCAGATAAGTAATGGCAGTATACTTACAGGCGCGTGAGGTTATTCTGTGCTTGGACTGCTTTTCTAAGTTCGGCTGAAAGCTTCATTATTTCTGCCGACAATCCCTCAGATCTGCTTTGTTCTTTGATGAGCTGATCCTACAGGTAGTATAGTATACAAGCATAGTGTAAATTGATGACACGATAGTAATCGGATTTGACTATAAGCCCGTCGTGATCCAAACAACCAAAATATTTTCAACAGCTTCAGCTATTAACCTTTAGAGAGAGATTCTCCGTGAACAATTCTGGTGGATTTGAGATGCTGTTCTCATTGTGCCCATCTGGCTGGATATTAATATTGCTTGCTTTCAACAGGCTAGCTTGCTCAAGTCTTAGCTTCTCTAAGTGGGAACGGAGTTCTTCATTTTGCTTCAGACAATCTTTAACCTGGAAGTTTCAATTAAGTCAATAGGCAAGATGCAGCTTTCATCCACAAAGGTTTTTAGCATCTCTATGCAGGAAATAATTGAGAATGCCAACAGCAAACCTGATTTTCCCATTGCATTGTAACAGACACGGCTTCTTTGTATAAAGTTGACAAGGCTGAGTTCTCCTCAAACAGCTTTTCTATTTCTGATGATTGAGAATCAATCTGTTTAACACAATATCAAACTTAGCCACAACTTAGGAAACATATTTCATTTCAAAGAAAGGAAGGCAACATCAAGCACCTCCATTAACAGCTTTTGACGGCTGCCCTCTAGCCTCTCAACCATCAAAGCCATGTCATGCAACTGGTTTTCAAGTTTTTCCCTATCCTGCTGCCATAATAAAAATGCCGTCAGTACAGTTTGTATTAAGCGTTGAGCTCAGCTAGAAGAATACTATGAACAAACAACACTATATGTGCATGCAACTGTTCTAATCACCCGGTTCACCCCTGTAAATTTTGACTTATGCCCTCATGACCACAGGTATCACGCACAATCTCAAGTTCTCAACTATACCTTGAGCCCTTGATCATTATGGGCATAATATATGGAGTTGTTGTCCATGGCTGTAGCACCATACCTGAACATGGGGCTATGCTGTATATACTGTAGAAAGCTTAAATTCTGATGAAACTAAAGAACGTGTTAGATGCATTACCATTGAAAATGCCTTGCGTGCAGCAAATTCAGAAGCCTCCTCTGCATGGAAGGGAAAACTTATTTCAAGGAATAAAATTAATGTCTGCGAATGCTTAATAAGTGGGTGCATAATTTTGAATGCCACAAGATAAATAATACCACGTAGTTATGTACCAGTAAAATATAGAAAGTGTGAAGTAATGGAAAACACTACAGAATGACAAACGTGGGAGAAAACACCTACATCAACATTAGAGTTACATGTTTATTTATACTTCACCTCACTTTAGAAACTATATAATACCATAAAACATGTGTCATCCACACCTGAAGCTTTCTTTGTCAACGCAGCAATTTTGTCTTCCAACTCTTGCTTTTCAGCCGCCAGAGAAGCAATACGGGATTGTTCTTCAACTAGTTTTTGTTGATCGTGTTGCCTCAGTAGGGACTCTTCAGCCAGTTTTTCCTGCTCCTGTTGCCTTAGCAGTGACTCTTGCTGTGTTTGCCATTTTAGATGTTAGATGGATTAAATAAGAATAAAAGCAAGTTCAACACTAATGCAGAAGGCATCAACAACCTACCTTTAGCTGAGCCTGTAAATCTTGTATCTCCTTTTCCATGGCAAGAGTTTGCTCCCTTGACGTTCCCACCGGATATCCACTGTAAGAGTTGCTCATTACTTGCTGCTGCATGGTATTTAGCTGTGCTCTCAAGGATGCAGAGTCTTCTTCTGCCTGTGAGTAACAAGATCAGCACACTGACTGTACTGCTAAGAAGGCATAAACTTTAGAAATACCCTGTACTGCTCCTCTTCTGCCTCCTTCAGCCGCTTCTTCATGCTCCTGAGTTGCGCTAGAGCATCCTCCTACTTAGCAAGTAAGCATACCAGGGAGAAGTGATAATGGGGATTAAGCATAGATACTCCCACAAGGATAAACAAGTGTTGAATACCTTAGCAACAACTGCAGCGTCTTTCTCCAACGAAATGTCATTCAGAGCCTTTTTCAAGGAGGGTACCACATTCCGCTCCTGCAAGTTACAAATAAAGCCACAAAGGTCAAAATGCATGTAAAAATCAGATGCACTAAGGTGCACCACCACTACCAGCTAACAATATACTGTATGAAACTCACGAGGTCATTCAAGCGGTTAAGGGAATCCTTCTCGACTTCCTTCTCAGCAATCTGGGGGGAAGCATGCAGTGTTAGGACCTGCCCATCCTCAAGTAACTATACCATAGACTCAACGGCAGACAAAATACCTTGGACAACAGCATTTGGTTTTCCCTCTCCAATTCCATGTTCCCATCTTCAAGTTCTTTAACTCGAGCAAGAAGCTACCATTCGGACCAGCCTTAGTTACGGTAGAAACCACAGGAAGGGTACATACTAGCAGCTAAACTTAGATTTTTCAACGGCCAAATGCTCTTAAATAAATGGCATAGTAAATAATTTGTCCTAGCTCTTTCTCTTCGATCGGGGCACTAACCTCTGCTCCGGCTTTCTGGTTCCCTACAGATCATGGTCGTTGTTACAGCCGAAAGTTAGCACGAGGCGAAGCAGATTAAGCAAAGATCGCAACGAATTGTTCCAGAAGAGAGAGGGAGAAGGATGAACCAACCGTAAGGGTCGATGTGGGATGCCGCGGCGGGCGGGTTGTGCTGCAGTTGCATCCTCTCGGCGGCTCTCTTCTGCCGGATCTCTTCCAGCTGCCACAAACGCAACAGAATTGGAGCCCTCAGATCTCAGAAGTTTGGCGAAGCGAGACGCCGATCTGAACCGCCTGCCGTCTATAGAAAAACGGGGGAAACGAAGAAAGTTAGAGAGGGGAGGCGGGAGGCGTACGGTGCGGCGGCCCCGGGAGGCGTGGTGAGCTTCCATCGCGGCGGCGTGTCGACCGATGGATCGACCGATTCGGGAGCTCTGAAACGGGGAGATTTGGAACGGAGGAACCCGGAAGCTACCCCCGGAACTCCTCCGGTTCGCGTCGGTTCTTCTGCGATGCCGCGGTGGGGCGAGGTGGGGGAGCCGGAGAGGAGAAGACGAGGCAACCGAAATTCGTGGCCTGGCCCCGATGATGGGCTAGCCCAAAGATCGCATGTTTAGGCCTCTTTGTTGGCCCAAAATAGGTCGGCCAGGCCGAGCTGCGGTTTCGGCGTGGTTTTTGTTAATCGGACGAACTGACGGCCCAGCCACCCAACTGACCGCTAGCTCGGCAGCATCTCCGTCTCTTTCCCTGCCGCCATCCGCAGTTGCTGCAGCTCCCTCGCTGGTTACTACCGCAGACGGAGACGATGCGACCAGTTAGTTACATCTGGGAAGTAGGCGCAAAACCGAAGCAGAAGGGGCGACTGCTATTTTGGTCACAGCAGCTTATGTTGTTGTACATTCTTTCCCTCTTTATGTGCTCTAGATTATCCTCTCTCAGCATTCGGCTCTTGTATTTTCTGCATCTGGATGCATACGGTAGATTCACATGTATCTTTTCCCCTTAAAAGAAACAACGGAAAGGCAGCACAAGAGTAAATAGATGACAATACGACACCTTCAGTATCGTGTAAGAGCCCAATAAATAAACTATCTATCGACGTAGCAGTCTGATTACATTTCCACAAACGACCATGGTTGACCGTCAGCTGCAGCCAGAATTGCCACAGGATAAACCTATCGTGTATAACACACGCGCGCGCGCGCACACGCACGCACACGCGGCTCACGTTACGATAGTAGTAGTTTGGGCAAGTTACGCTTGGTTTTCGCTACTTCCCCTAAATCGCACGATCTCTGACATGATTATCTTACATGCCCTCGTTTGGGCCAACAAATATATGTACAAATGAAAGAATATTGTACAAGTCGACCATGCCCTCGACCCGAAGAAGATGCCAGTCTCCCAAGGGCCCAACGGCAGCAGTCAGTGCCTCTGGCATTGCAATTGGCCGAGCCTAGTGTTGAGGGCTTCGATGTATGAGCGCAGTCGGTGTCGGTCAGATCTTGTTAGGGACAAAGGGGGGTTGAGGGCGAGTGATGGCGCCTCAATGAGGAGAAAACGTAGCATGCATACTCCCTTTGTATATCTTGACATGGCAGTTGCTGCTTTCCCCATCATCTCATCAACCTGCAAGTTAAGACAAGAAACAACACAGGAGTAGTAGGGAGTCAAAAGGTAAACAACAACTTCTGTCTGTTCTGGGATGAAACACAGTTTGCTTTACTTACACCACCATGCCTTCCTAATTGTAGTGCATATTGAAATATTATTTCAATCGCATCTGGCATCTCTGTAGAATCTGCATGCATAAGCTCACTATCAACATCCGAAAAGTCTTAACTAACAAATGATAATGATTCACAACCCATAGTAAGGTAAAGTACCAGGTATCTGTCCCACAGTGCTGGCAAGTTCTTCAGCATATTCGACTTCAATTAGAAACTGTCTCTCTATCTGCATGCATTCATCATCAGCCACTTGAGAGTTTGCAAACAAATGGGGAGCATCGGCATCTAGCCCCTTCATACTAATATCCTGGGAAGGACTATCTCTTGTAGCTGAAGCCGCATAGGAATTGCATATGTGAATTGCTTGCTTCCAGGTTGCAAGAACAATTAACTGAATCGAGAATGCCTCTAAGTGCCTGCCACCTTTAATCTTCAGAGATTTTGGGTGGTTGATCAGGAAAACAGAAGCAAAGTTAGCAGGTGCATAATTACTACTAGCAAACTTATTTTAGGCACGTCAATGTAACTCAATAACTCAGTTTATTACAATAAGAAAAGCTTCACACCAACATTTGAACAAAAAGTTCTAACCACCTCAAAAGGTTGAGATGACGTAAAATAGAAGGAAATCAAATAGGAAAGCAAGGAAACTGAATGTCATCAAACAGAAAATTTTTACCTCTTCTTTGACTAATTCTGCTATGGTAGATGCATACTGCCCCAATAATCTCATCCTGGTCAGATAATCAGATGGTGGTTGATCCATAGCATCGCTCAGGTCTGCAGATCCCTGTGAAGTGCCAGATACTGGAGAGCAATGACTGTCCAAGCTACCGGTTCCAGCAGATTGTTGTCTGTTTATTGCCACACCATTTATTGGCATTGGTGCACTCAGAGCAATTAACTTTGGTGGTGAAACAGATGAATTATCACATTTCGATGGCAAGTTGCGTTGTCGAGAGGCACTTGTTGAAGAAGAGGATCCTTCTGGGTGCGGTCCAGACACAAAAACATATTCCTGATCTACAAACTCTAATGAATCAATGATAGGAGAATCTACATTTGCAAAGTAAAAAACAATAAATTCAGTAAGAACTATTCATAACGATAATGAGGTGTGTGATAGTCACAACCAACTTCAATACCTTCTGGATAACCGCCTTTAGGATCGTGTCCTTCACCAATCTTGCTTTCCTTGGTCCTTTTACCAGGATGGTCTGGGCGTTGACTACTACCCATAATATATCTGGAGAAAAGGCCTGCCTGTTTCGATGGACTCTGACCTGAAGCTTTATCCAACTTTTTACTCATGGCAAACCCATAAGACTTCATTGGACTCTTACTCTCAGGAACAGGACTTTCATCCTGTCCAGTTGACTCATCATCTAAAGGGAAAGGCATACAATCTTCTTGAGAACTTTGGCTCGAAGGCCTCGTTGGACTGCTATTAATGAACGGAAAGCCATCTCTTATGTCTGATGGTGTCCGGCTGTCAATGTAATACAGAATATCAAACACAGTGCACAATGCAGTAGGAGCAAAAAATAGCACAAAGAATATATTACCTAAAGGTTCTCTCTGGAGCATGTTCAGAAAGAAACGGGTGGTTCACAAACTCTTCAACTGTAAGTCGTTCCACTGCATCAATTACACATATTAGTATAATATTGTTAATGTTCACTCATAAGTATATAGAACAACATATTGTATAGTCTGGCACTTTTGAACAACTTACGTCGTGTTATGATATGCCACAGGAGTACAGGATTATCGTAGGCAGTAGGCACGCACTAGTGTTAATTGTTCAAATGATTTTTATAGCAAAATCAATACTTGTGCAGGCAAATAATTGTGCATTAATAAACAATGGTCTTTCTCTGGTATGGCATAGTTCACAACTTCACATATTATCGCAACAGATTTATAATATCCATAATCCTTTTACCTAGCAATGACTAAATCTCTGCTGCAAAACTTTCTTCATGTTAAGGTTAAGGCATACTGAGTCCAACACTGAATCCAGGAATGGTACAAATGAACTCAAAGCAAAAAAAGAGAGGACTAATTACAATGCCACCTAAATCTACTCTTGTATGGTACCATTCAATTTCTACGGAATATCTGTGATGTCACAGTATGACAGTAATACTGCTGAAAACTTCACCCTACCAACTAGCGATATAAGAAATAATGACATGAGGAAAGTTTCTTATATAAGAACCTTTTTGTATAAGTAGAACACAGTGACTTGTACCTGAATTGATTCGCAGTAACTTTCTGCATAAGTCAATGCAGCCATGGCTCAACTCGCAATCAGATGGGAATCGTAATTCACGTGTCTTGAGTATGTTTTGCAGCAACTGACGAGTAAACAACATTTTTCCATTAGCAGTTGTAGTCAGGTACAGTTCCAACAATGTAGAAATAATCAAATCATATGAAAAATACGGAGAGAAACCTGGATCTGACTATCCCCATTAAAAGGTGGAAATCCAGTAACAAGTTGATATAGAATGATACCAACACTCCACAGATCTGCCTGTTGTGTCAGAAATTGAGAAATGAAACACTGGGTCAAGAACAGGAAGCAGTAGATCATAAAACTAATAAGGAAATAGAAAAAAGCCCTGACCTTTGCATCATACTTCTGAGCTTGCATGACTTCTGGAGCCATGTAAAGTGGTGAACCACAAAGTGTTTCGGCTAGACAGAAAGGTTGTAAAAACCTGCTCACGAAAAAAAGGGGCAGAAAAAAGTAAGTACCATACGGCCGATACTATTCAATCGTTGGAAGGCTCATCCATCCGTTAAACCCCACTTGATCCAACCAACATCGAGCAGCGCAGAGAGAAAGCTGAGGTGCGAGTTTTGTGAGCAGATGTAAGTTTCAAATGTTGTACATGTTTTTTTTCAAAATCTTGTGGATTAATTTCATATATTCTTAAAAAATGTTGTAGATTTTTTTTTTTAAATGTGGAACACCTTTTTTTCGCAATGTCAACACATCAGTTAGGAAAGGAGCAGACCCGTTTGGTCATGGCGTCCAATGTTCTGGTTCTCATCAGGCATCCGAGCGCTAGCCGCTCCCAGAAAAGAAATTCAGACAACAGTCAGAAACAAACTGAAGTTGATTTACCCCACAATCAAGAAATGGGTCAACCAGAAAGGAAGGGTTGGATAGGGGAGGATAATAGAAGGCAATATATAAGCCATTTGCTCGATTTGTGGCAGTCATGCTAATACTATATTCCATGGCATCCACTAGAAGATAAACTCAAAGCAGACATATCTAGTTCAGTTGACTAAATTAAGATCATCTGCAAAAAGTGTCAATTGATACTCTTATCTCAGAAAACGAAAGAAATGGAACAGAAATAACTCACTTTGCAAATCCAAAGTCGGCAATCTTCAAGAGGGAATTTTCATTATTTGCAACAAGAAGAATGTTCTGTTTGGACAACCACAAAATTCAGAATCCGACGGTTCAGAAGAAAATCAATCAACCATGTCAGGGGATTGTATTTCTTTCGTTAACTCTTGATTACGAAATATTCAGATACAATGGAAATAAATACTCTACAGCAGTAAACTAACCTGTGGTTTTAGATCTCGATGAACCACGTTACTGTCACGAAGCATCTGCAGACCAGATGCTGCATAAACAAGAGTTTATGAGAGAGAGAGAGAGAGAGAGAGAGAGAGAGGTTGAGGAAAACACTTGCCTAGCTGCCGGATGAAATGCTTAGCAACTGTTTCAGGAACCCTTCTATGCTGTAGAAGGTACGAATGTAAGTCACCACCTCGACAATACTCCAATATGAGATATATATTCCCACCATCCTAAAATCCATATACAAGACAGCGACAAATCAATTAATAGTTATGTATGACAATAAGAAATAGCTATTGTTCTACAATCTCCCTGGACAAAAACTACAATTTTGCTAAACAACTAGCAATATTAATATCGGGGACACAAGTGAGCATATGAGGTTTGAGTTAAACTAATAGGATCCACTTACAGCGTGCTGAGATATGAGAGCATTACTAATTGTTTGTTTCGCAAAAATCCTAACTTCAGACAAAACATCAAAATCAAACAAGCTAACCAGGTTAGTATTTCTGTTGGCATTTCCCGAAAACATACGTCCATCAGGATCAACTCATGTTATTCCCCACAATCGACGAGCGAACATCCAAAGTTGAATTACATGTGCCATGCCATTAGCAAATAGGGACCAAAGTTCAAAACTTCGCAAATCATTTCCACCCTCAGAGGCATCAAGTTCCAAGCTATCCTTTCCTTGAGGTCTCTACCTACCAAGCAGCCCCAGTCAAATCCAACTAGAAATCACCATAAGAACTCCAAATTTTATGCATCCCAGGCTAACACACAGGAGCCATCCGCATGAAAACCTAACAGATCCACAGCAATTGCGCGAGAGACAAACAGGGAGGGGGGAAGGTGTGGTGAGCCGAGGGCGGGGGTACCCTAATGGAGTCGTGGAGGGCGATGATGTTGGGGTGACGGATGCGGCGGAGGATGTCGACCTCGGAGAGGAGGCTGTCTCGGAGCTTGCTGCTGAGCCGCTCCATGGCGATCTCCTTCACGGCCACCTCCATGCCCCGCGTGCGGTGCCGCCCCAGCCACACCTGCGAGTAGGCCCCCGACCCGATCGGCCGCACCAGCACGTACTCCCCCACCTGCCGTCCGCCCCCGCCCCCGCCGCCGGCGCGGTCCTCCATCGCCCGGTCCGGATACTTAGCGCGCCGTCGCGATGCTCGCGAGGTCGGTCGGCGCCGGAGAGAGAAGAGATGCCGCCGCGGGGAGAAGCAACCGTGTTGCTGCGCGGAACATAAAAGGGAGGGGGGAAGAGGAGAAAGGAAACCAGGTCTTCACTCGCGGCGTATGGTTATTTTATCCCTATCCGCCGGACTTATAAGATTCCTCCGTCTTCTGCAAGATTCTCCTTATTATTGGAATATGATATATCCGTTTATTTTGACCGCAAGAGCAAATATAGTATTGCATCATAATGTATTTTCAGAATGGCATGAAAATAAAAATGATGTACATATTCAAACTGTGTGGTTGCATCTAAAAAAACGACGTATGGTTTCTTACATGAGCTACAGAAAATTTGTAGCATAAATATTCATGACAGACCAAAGATTTGTTTATCAATTGACCACAGAAAAAGAAATTTAATTCGGTCATCGCAATTGGGAAAATTTTAAGCTCGGTTTTTTGTTCGCAGTTGTATCCTCCCCCCTCGAAATCAATTTGTCTTATTTTTGGTGTAGTTGGTACGAACCGGATGAGGTAGGCAGAAATATCCGATGATGCGTCGAGTGGGGGTTAATTGCTACCAGAAGCAAGACGACGCCTTACGTCATCGCTGCTGCTGGTCAGCTCATAGACAACCCAAAAGCATTGCTAAGTTTTATCAACTGGCACACAGGAAAAGAAGAATATGCCAGACTTTTTTTAAGTGTGAAATGGGCAGCAGCAACAAAATGATTGTGAAACACGTCGTCTTTACAAAGTCATTGTTACATATGCCAAGCTTGCGGAGACAACAAGATGCTACAAAACACAGGCCACATGAGATCATAACATTGCTAAGAACTTCAACAGCTGTAGATTTACAATTGCCAGATATGATGCATTACAGGAACTGATGGACACTCCGAGTGGCCAAGGCAAAAAAATTGAAGTACTACCATAACAGAAAATAACAATAAGGGCTTGTCTGTTCAATCTGTAATCCTTTTCGAGCAACAAACAGATTATGTGTTGCTGAGTTAGTTCCCTGAGCCACCAACTGGACTGCAATTAGTTGTGATCCTATGGTCTATGACAACAGCATGGCAAAGGACTATTATCCCTGGAGCCTCCACCCGAGTTCCTTGCACTGCTGTTCATCGGGCTGCAGAGTATTCGGTATAGCACCAAAAACACAACGGGCAGCTTCAATCCCAGAAATCGCATTATGGAAAAATGCTGATGCCTCCTCCATGTTCTTCTTAAGTTCATCTGGGGAGATGTGCATGAAATGCTGTGAAGAGGAAGGATGCTGCTTGATAGGCATGGCTGGTGCAATATCAGCGACCCTAACAAATCTCTCTGTCGCTGCCTCCCAGGAAAGCTCATGTCTCAATTCCTCTGAAAGTGGGATTGGCTCTTCTGCCATTGCTTTCATCGTTAATCTCACAAACTCTTTCTCAGTATTGTACATGTGGCAGTTAGGAAATCTTTTGAAGAATTCATTTGAAGGATGGTTTGCACAGATCACAATCTTGCCCATCGCCAAAGCTTCTGCAGTTGTCGTGCATACTACATCTGTTGTGCTTGGGTTTACGAAAACCTTGTAGCTGAAACAGTAGATAATTCAATTGAGTTAGATCAGGAGTAAATCAATGACATAAAGCATTCAGTTAGGACTCCCGTTTCGTACTCTTGGGGGGTACATACTCCCACTTGTAATATATACCACTTAAAAGAATATATTATACTTCTTTATCACTTTCAGTATACTTAAATACTAATTATAAGATACTCCAACACGAATTGATTGAAAAAATAATCATTGGAACCATTTATTTTTGTTATATACCCTTTTTCATATATAAAAGAAGTATATACACATTTTTGCTCTAAAAAGTGCACTTTAATGAAATTTTTCATGGAACTCACTTTGGACTATCTTATAATCATTATTGGAGTATGCTCAAATACATAAAGAGGTATCATCAAATGATTTAAATGGTATATGAAAAATGAGAGTACGTACTCCCAGGAGTACCATACCATTTTCCTATATATATGTATATATAACTCAAAATTCAACCATCTAGCAGCTACATCGCTTATACAAAGATCTTAAGACATTACATATCTGCTATATACTCACTCGTGAAATATCGAATCTCCATGATCGCGACCAGGATAGACTCTAACATCTAGATTTAGCTTCTCAGCTGATGCTTTAACTTCATCAGCATCTTCTCCACTGCCATACAGCTCCATCTTAAGACCAGATAATTCCTTTTGGTGCTTCTGAAGCAGCTGGAGCAGCTCTGTGTAACCTTTACTCCAGACCATCTTTCCAATATAATATGCACCCTTGAAGAATGCTTGCTCTCTTTGAGATATCTGCCGATGCTTCAATTTGCCAATTTCAATAAATTTGGGGTTTACTCCATGAACATTACAAATTACCGACCTCGGGACATCCTGAGTTGCTGCTGATAATCTTATAACCTACAAAAGAATATGAGAAGGAAAAGTCAGAAAAGTTGCAGATAACGAAGTATAAATATATTGTCCTCCAGAAGAGAAAAAAATGGAGCACATGATTACACACCGAATCATGGAAGGATGATGTTGTTATACCAATACAAATATAAATAAATTACGGCTCCAAAAGACACGAATACATTACAGTAGTGCATTATG
The DNA here is from genome assembly GCA_036346395.1 of Hsuehochloa calcarea. Classification (NCBI taxonomy): domain Eukaryota; kingdom Viridiplantae; phylum Streptophyta; class Magnoliopsida; order Poales; family Poaceae; genus Hsuehochloa; species Hsuehochloa calcarea. Next base: position 41,080,460 of record CM070597.1, read on the forward strand.
CCGTATTGGTTCATGCTGTGCATAATAAGTGGGACAGCGGACAGCCACTAGCTTGACCATAACTGTCAAAGAGATATGTATGGGCTATGTCTGATCGCTACAAACATGGTGATCCCATAAATGCAGACACTAGTTGCTGATTTGAAGTAATGTTTTGCAGCAGCCGGTAACAGAATATAGAAAGGTAGGCACATGGCAGGCCTCCAAAGATCATGATAAGAATACTATTCATGTTAAGAGCATATACTGCCTCTGACCATAAAGGTTCTCACTGAAATTGGAGGGCTAGTAGGTTGTATAAAACCAACTGGATGTTAATAACAACTGAAAAGCTTGAAAAAAATGCAAAATAAAATAGAAGGTGAAACTGCTAACCTTATGGCAATAGATGTCAGTGACCCAAGAATTGATATGTTTTAAGACAAATGCATGAAAATATCCATTTTTCTCCCTCTTCACGTATTCCAAATAGTTCGTATGAACAACACCTATAACTTTTCGGAATTTGTTTTTCCACCTCTGTCCATGATGGTACCATGTAAGATGTTCTGGCTCTTCTAGAACTGCAATATCTGCTTTATCATCAGATATGGTCTGGGTGATGTCCCCAACAGGTAGAATGCTTCTTTTCTCCTTCGAAAACTGCATATGGACGCAATTATGTTAATATACCCTATTATCACAAGATAATGAACATCATCTGTGTTATGAATATTGTATGTCTATTCAAGAGGGTCCAATAGACAATATATATAGGGAGCACAAAGGGGTTGCCATATACAGAAAAGGAAATACATAAGTAGAGTTCTATTCTAACACCCCCCCCCTCAAACTCATGGTGGATCACAAACACTAAATTTGGAGAGAATACAAATGTTGTACCCTAGTCTGTGGCTTCGTGAAGAAGTCAGCAACCTGTAATTCCGATGGCACAAACTGTAAAACAAGTATTCCCTCCTGCACCTGTGAGCGTGTATGAAGCATCCACACCAATGTACTTGGTGAGCTCATGCTTCACTAGGTCCCGGACAATACTGATAGCACATGTACTGTCAGACAAAAGAGTCGTAGGTCCCATCACAGGCACTCCAAAATCTGCAAGTAGCCACCTCAACCAAGTAACCTCTGCTGTCATTGCTGCCATATCTCTCAACCCAGCCTCTGCACTCGAATGAGAAACTGCAGTCTGCTTCTTAGTCTTCCAGGCAATCAGGGAGGAGCCAAGAAAAACACAGTAAACAGAAAGAGAACGACGATCAGAAGGATCACTAGCACAGGTCGCATCGAAGTACGCCTGAAGCTGTAGTGAGGTGGAGCTAGGGAAAAACAAACGACGAGAGATAGTCCCACGCAAGTAGCGAAGAACACGAAGAATGTGACTGTAGTGAAGATGTGTAGGACGAACCATGAACTGACTCAAGATACGAACAACATAAGCAATATCAGGATGAGTGTTCACAAGGTACACCAAACTCCCAACAAGATGACGATATCGAGTAGAATCCTCAAGAAGATCACCATCAGTAGCACGAAGCTGGAGGGATAGCTCCATGAGAGTCTCAGCGGTGTGAGTGTCAGTCAGACCAGACTGGTCAAGAAGATCTTGGATATACTTCTGCTGGGAGAGGTAGTAGCCCTCAGGCATGGAAGAGACCTAAATCCCAAGGAAGTATGTAAGAGAGCCAAGATCAGTCATCAAAAACTGCTCACTGAGATGCTTCTTCACATATGTGATGAAGGAGGAATCATCACCAGTGATGAGCATGTCATCAACATACAGAAGAAGCAGTTTCCTACCCCGAGATGAGACATGGACAAAAAGAGCGGGATCGTGGGAACTGACAGTGAAACCGACATCAGTAATCACTGGGGTAAAACGCGCAAACCAGGTACGAGGAGCCTGTTTGAGGCCATAAAGAGCACAACAAAGACGACATACATGCCCATCGGGGACATAATACCCAGGTGGTGGCTGCATGTAGACCTTCTCATACAAAACACCATTAAGAAAAGCATTCTTAACATCCAGCTGAAAGATAGACCACCAGCAAATAGAAGCAACAGCAACAAGAGTGCGAACAGTGGTCATATGGGCAACAGAGGTAAAAGTTTCATCGTAGTCAAGACCGTACTCCTACTGAAAGCCGCGTGCCACAAGGCGAGCCTTGTGGTGCTCGATAGTACCATCAGACCGGGTCTTAATCCTGTACACCCACTTGAACGTGATCGGACGAGCATGCACAAGTGTCGGTACAATATCCCAAGTCTCCGTACGTCGAAGAGCATCAAGCTCCTCTACCATAGCGAGCTGCCACTCCGAATGAGGAGCAGCCTCACGATAAGAACTAGGCTCAGTGACAGAAAGAGCATGAGCTATTGAAGCAAATCCAAGACGATCAGGAGGTCGAAGGAATGTCCGGCCACGAAGGGCGTAACGAGGAGCATCAGCAGGAGGATCAGATGTGGATATCGGCAAGATACCAGGAGAGGAGGTTGGGGAAGAACAAGAACGCCTGGAGTAGTGAATACCAGATAAACGAGACGGTGGTGCTGTAGGAACAAGAGGCGATGCTGCAGGAGGCACCACTGGAGACAGACCAGGGGAAGACTGTGATAGTGGAGAAATGGGTGAAGAGTCAGAAGTAGACAACCATGAAATTGACTCAATGATGGAAACAGGAGGAGCTGAATCTCGATAGAAGGTCGAGATTCATCAAAGACAACGTCTCGTGAGCAACCGGGGCGTGGCGGCTGCGATGGCGGCTCTCGGTCGACAGAGCGTGGCGGCGTCCGATGGCGGAGAGCGGCTCGGCGGCGTCATCCTCGCCTCGGGCTCCCGACGGCGAAGCGTCGGCGGCCGGCTCTTGAGAGCGGCAACTCGTTGCGGCGGCGGGGTTCTTCAGGAGCGGCGACTCGCAGCGGTGCTCACGCCGGACGATGACCGGATGGGCGACGACGTCGGAAGGAACGGCGGCGGCGGCGGCTGGGGATGGCAACGAAAGGGAACGAGCTAGGTTAGAACCTGCTCTGATACCATGTTATGAATATTGTATGTCTATTCAAGAGGGCCTAATGAGCAATATATATAGGGAGTACAAAGGGGTTGCCATATACAGAAAATGAAATACATAAGGAGAGTCCTATTCAAACAATCTGCACCAGATCAATTGATGCTGTCCTTTTATAGATGGATAGAGGCAAGTGCTAGACTTGCTACACCATTAGATAGTTCCCTCTTCCTTTCTCCCTATGCTCAAGTTGCTGATCTATCGACTATCGTCCAAGGGGTAAAGACAAGTTTTGTACCATTCAGTACTTCACCACTCAGTTTCTGCTCTTCCTATGCTCCACTATGACAAATTTTCTAGTAATCCTAGATTAAGGGTACTGGATGCATAAACTCTTCACAAATAAAGCACCTTCTACTATCTAATTCATTGATATTTACTAATATTATGCATCCAACATGGAAGCAGAACATACCATTATACTCCATTTTATTTCCACAACATAAGTTCACAGAGATGCATGTACAATTGCATAGGTGAGCTATTCCAAACTCCAGTAGGTGATGCATTTTTGCGCGGTGTGAAAAGTGGGTGGCTTGATTTCAACTTTCAAGCAAGCAGTAAAGCATAAACATGCACTTCTACACAACATTTACGTCATGGTAACACAAGACAAAATTATATTTTTGCGATTTGTTTAACTTTACCTTCCCAGGATAGAACTTCATGTCGAACCTTGGTAACATCCCAATCCGCTCCTCAAGCCACCGCCGCACATAGCTTTCTTGTTCTGTCGGTGCACCAAATTTCATCTTGTTAGGATAAACCAGCGCCTGGTCCCCCTTTGACAGCCACGGGACCACCAGCGTAACCTCCCAGTCCCCGGTCTTTGCGAGGTAAGCCGCTCGGAACAGGGGGTTGACGGCAGTCCCGGTCATCCACGGCAGGCTCGCCGTGGTGAATATCACAACATGCTGCTTCCTCGCCATCGGCAAAATGACCACCCCACAGCACACAGCCGCTGAAACGTCCAAGAAACACCGCCACTAATCCTTAAATCATCCAATCGAAGAATAGCACAGTAGCATAACGAAAGAATAATGCCGGTATCCCGCAAAGTTTTTGGCCATCATTTCCGCTTATTCCATCGCCCTGACGCATTTGGGGGAATCGATTCATTCGTTGTGGGTCAAAAGCTAGCGATTCATGAGCATCTAATTCGGCGCCCACCGATGCAAACGTGATTCACGTACGCACCGGGGCGAGACTAGCCTAAGAGAAAGATCCATCAAGAACACACAACCTAGCTACAGCATCGATCTGAGCTCTATGCCTCTAACCGCGCCAGCTGCAACCCTAACTGCGATTCTGAGACGGGGCACGAACGGAGAGGGATCGGGAGGGAGGAGGACGAGGAATTTACCTGTGCGGTTGGGGCGCGCGGTCGAGGAGGTGGAGAGGGAGGGAGGGAGGGGAGGAGAGGCCGAGAGGGCTGCGGGGTGCGGATGGCGCTGCGGGGTGCCGACACCGCCGCTGGTCCCTGTCGTCCCGTCCCGAACGGAACCGGGACCCGCATGAATCTCCGGCCCATGGGCCACTCCGGATTCCCGACGTAGTTGGGCTTGGTCGATGGATTCGTTTGGATCCCTTGCTGCTGTTGATCACGATCTTCGGGCCCAATTAAAACTGGTCGGGAAGATTGGACCGAAGAAGTCACTAATCTTTCGCCCGTCAAGCCCGTTAAGCCCACTATTACATTGGGACAACTCAACACAATGAATTCGTACTCTAAAAAAAACCAATGAATTTGTTTGTTTGTTTAGTTGCTGGCCTTTTTCGCTCAACCCAGCCACTGACTTGTGACTTCGCGATCTTGTTCCTCTCAAGTACATTTTCGTCTCCTTTTCCTCGCAGTTTGGTGGAACTTCACATTCTGGAAACGTCAGCTTCCGAATCCAGCTAAGGAGATGCTTTCCAGAGAGTCCAAGACTATTTTAGCCCCGTTGCGTTATAAAAATTTTAAAAATAACCTCTATAATTTCAAAATTTCAAAAATGGCCCCGTCTTGTACGAGCTGCCGTCCCCTGGGGCAGCACCTACAAAATGAGCTCAAAAAATTATGAAATTTTTTGTGGAGCCTTTTGGTATAGTTTATCTGCTTGTATAATTTTTTTTGAAATTTATGCATTCTTATTTTTTCTCTAAAATTCTTTAAAGTTTAATGTTTGTATGAATTTTCTAATATAGCAAATGAGGTACAAACATTATGATTTTTTTTGCTAGACTCCCTACATAGTGGACTTGATTGTGTAAATTTTACATAATTTTACATGCTCTAAAATTATCTCGACAAATTCAGGGTTTAGGTCTCAAAAATTAGGACGAAACGTTTCGGAAATTAGGGTTTCATGATTTCATGTGACTTGAAATGTGCGAAGTTTGGTACGACATGACTAGTCTTGGTCGATATGGTTCTCGATCACATTTCTTCTGTGAAAGTAGAGTACGGAAAAGCAGAGTACGGAAATTAACTTAACTGAAGGGGCTGAGAACGTTGCGATTACGGAGAAACCCTAAAACATAGAAGAATCGATACCGATGTGAATGATTATCTCTGGAATTCCACCAGAAGAGGCATACTTTGATGGCTCAGCAGAGGCACAGCACCAGAACTACATTGCAGTCCACGTGCGGACAAAAGCACGTTACATGTGGTCACATGGCATGATGGTTCGGTTAATTACTTTACCATGGACGCTACTACTACGGTAATTTGCGACACGAGCTTTCGGACCATGTAAGTACGCATGCCTTTAGGGGGTAGTTAAAACATGGCGAATAGGAGGGGGGACTACTACGGACTGGCCCGACCTACTGCGTGGACCGGGGCCATTTGCCCTTTCTTGCGAGCTCGGCATTGTACTCCTCGCCTGCCGCCCTGGCCTCGGCTGCCATTTCCCGCTTTTTCTCACGCACCCTCTCGTGTGCCTCGCGCTCCCTACGCCTGCACGCCTCGAGATGGGCCTGAGTCTCCCAGCGGATACGCTCGTTGTGGTATTCAGTCCGACGATCCTCCTCCCGGATCTCGCGTCCCCTTTCGGCATTCCACTCCTCGAAGTCGAGCTGCCACTGGTCGTGTAGGTGGATCTCTAGGTCGATCCACTTGTGGAAGCCACATAGCGGCTCCGGGGACTACGGGTAGATGGGAGAGATTGTTAGTGCGTACTTTGAAAGAGAATTGGTACGATAAATTACTGTAAGTACTCCTTACCGGCTGCCGATAGCTGCTCGTATCCCAACGACGGTCGGGATAGTCAGAGGAGTAGTTAGGACAACCCCAGTAACGCATGCCGAGGCTGAGCTGGTGCTTGGATTTGAAGAACTTGCATGTGTCCCTGCACCAACAGAGGGGCGGCGTCTCCCCCTCTGGCGGGTGTTGCGGCGAAGGCTCGTTTGGAACGTTCGCGGGGGTTCTTTGCTACGGGGCTTCATTGCGGAGAAATCATCATCATCCGGCAAGTCGCTTCTTGCCGGACCCGGGCCTCAGCAGCCCTAGCTTGTTCGGCCCGTGCCGTTGAAGCCCTTACTAGATCACGGATCTCGTCCCATTGCTTTTTAAGGTTGTCCATCCCAGCGTGGTGAAGCAAGCTCTGGTGTAGTTTTTGATTTGGTTGTGTGGTTTTCTCTCGTAGATGACTTGCACCTCTTTTTATAAGCCAGAGGGTTGGCATGGCGTGGTTGGCAGAGTGTTGTCTAATCTTTCTGCAGAGAGTAGTCATGTCCCATTTTTTGGAGTGCTGTATTTTCGGTAGGAAAAGCTCGGGAGGCAGAGTGTTGTCACGTTTTGCTTTGCAGAGTCCTCTCTCGTCCTGGTTTGCAGTGTATTGTCACGTCTTACTCTGTAGAGTGCTGTCATTTTGGTCTGAAAAAGCTGGCGAGGCAGTGTGTTGTCACATCTTACTCTGCAGAGTGCTGTCATTTTGATCTGAAAAGCTGGCGAGGCAGTGTGTTGTCACGTCTTACTCTGCAGAGTGTTTTCGATCCGTCACGTGTTACTCTTACTCTGCAGAGTGCTATCATTTGATGCGAAAAGTCGGCGAGGCAGTGTGTTGTCACGTCTTACTCTGCAGAGTGCTGTCATTTCGATGCGAAAAGTCGCGAGGCGATGAGTTGTCACGTCTTACTCTGCAGAGTGCTGTCATTTGATCTGAAAAGCTAGCGAGGCAGTGCGTTGTCACATCTTACTCTGCAGAGTGCTGTCATTTCGGTCTGAAAAGCTGGAGAGGCAGTGCGTTGTCACGTCTTACTCTGCAGAGAGCTGTCATTTCGGTCTGAAAAGCTGGCGAGGCAGTGTGTTGTCACTTAAGTTCGTAAATTTGTTTTGCAATTGAAGTTATTTTGAAAGCCATCTGCTGCTTTGTTAGGATAATCGGTAGTTCCGGCGATATAAGTGTGGAACTACCTCTCGGCAGAACTTCCGAAAATCCCGCGGAACGTTTTTTTTCCCAAAGAGCACCCTTTTGGGACTTAGCTGATTTTCTACAAGCGCGGTAGTACCGCCATGTTGGGAGCGGAACTCCTGCACTGCGGAAGTTCTGATTTTCGCGCAGAACGTTTTTTTCCAGAGATGGTCTTTTTACGCTTCATTTAAGAGCGGTAATGCTGCAAGAAATTTACGGTACTTCCGATAATCGGAAGTACCGCAAATTAGATGGCGGTAGTTCCGCTGATTTAGAAATTATTGTTTGATTAATTCACACGCAAAGTGTTCACAACGGAATTAGATAGATGCATACATGATACAAACTAGTACAACAACGCCGCAAAGGCATACATCACGTAGTGCATGGATGCATAGATAAAGAGTGGATATTACAATCTTATTAAAACTGAACTTCTACTTAGCAAGAACAAGAAATAATAGAAGAAAAATTACCAAACTGGCTATGTTAACTAATTTCTGTAGCGATTTCTCAACCCTTTCCATCCTTTCATCCAGTCTTTTAAGAACATTATCTTTATTTTCTGTCGGTTGATCCGATGGTCGAGGCACTTGACAAAATGCAGCCACACGACGGGTGTCCTCTTGCAAGGCTGCAATTTGCATTGCAATGCCTCGAACCTCTGGCACAGCTTCATCACCGGCACCGAACCGACATGTTGTGTTCTGTAAAAATAATTGGAACTGCAAGTGAAAAAATATTATGTTTGGAAAGAAGTTCATTGGGGATGATCAGACATAAGTTACCGTAAGATTCGAACACTTCGTGAACACTCGGGATGGATTCGTTGGCGTGTGGGAGGTGAACACATTCACCAGATCCCTGCAACGAGTGCAATCAAAGTGCTGTCGTAATGCTTCTAATTGCCTGCTCACTCGAAAGTTTGATGAGGCCGTAGACATCTCGTTTAAGACTGGAAGGAAGGAGAAGAGGAACTGAAGAGTGAGGGGAATGACAGCCAAATCATGCATATATATAGCCTGTGGGTAAATTGTAATTTGGTTGAAGAAAATTCGCATCCGCGAGGTAGCAGGGCCGAGGAGGTATCGTGGGGCAGCATTGCGTTATGTCTTTAAGGTTTAGTAAGTTAAAATCGGGAGGTACAGTTATTGTTAGTACTAAATATTTCAAAGAACATTTTGTGTACATAAATCTCACAGTCGTAATGCACAGGGACATTACATAAATCAGAAAGGCGGGATGCACAATGGCATTACATAACAAGTTTTACACGGCCATGAAATTAGTTAGGGCGCATCGTCGTGTCGCTTGCCGGGACGACGTAGTTGATCCTCAGGGAATGTGAACCTGTCCGGGAAGCGGCGTACGTCTCGAAGGCCGTAGTAGGGGCCCTGTCTGGAGGTGAATCTGGGGTGATCTCATCGTGGCGGTCCGACTGAGGCCTGAGCATATCGTCAAACCACTGGTGCTCTTCCTGCGGGAAGCGTACATGGTGAGTTAGTCATTGGTTTTGTGCGACGAGAAAATCGGTGTAAGTACGTTCACGTGTACCTGAGTAGGCTGTTGTGTTGACGAGGATCCTCCTGGCCAGTCTGAGCCATAGTGCTGCACGGTGTACCCTCCGCATGTGTCGCCGAACCACTGGTCGCACTCCCGTAGGTGTGATTGAACGCCGTGCGAGGAAGTCCAGTCCTGCGCCTCCCTCCGTGATGACGATAGTTGCAGCAGAGTGTTGTCCCCTCGCAACTGCTGCAAGAACAAAGGGTAATGTCAGATACGTCCGAAATGAGTGCATGAAAAGGTACTCACGACAAGAACCGGTTGACAGATGACATGTGGCCTGAGGTGGGTCGAGGCCGAGCGACCGTAGCTCCGACGACTCCCGGAGTGCGACGGGCGTGCGGAGGGCGGTGCCGACGGAGGTGCAGAGGGCGGAGGTGGTGGAGGGTGCCCGCCGCGTACACGATGCTGTGCGTGAACGTCGCTGTGGCGACCACAAGTTACGAATCTAATCGCAGAAATTGCGTCCTCGCGTATCGTGCGCATCACGCCTATGAGACGATCCAATGTGTTGCTGTTTCCACGGTTTATAGCTTCAGTAGTCTCATGACGGATACGCTCCAAGCGGTAGTACTGCATGAAAACCGATAGTAAGTGCGAAAAGTGTTGCCGGACAAGAATTATGGGAAGAATGTTTTACCATCTCGTCGAGGCGGGTCCCCCGGTGACGGTCCGGACCAGCTAGTATGATGTCGTCCTGCATGGCGCCCATCGGGCCTTCGGCGCCGCCCGATGAAGCTCGCACCTAGTGCGCGGAACGTACCACCTAAAGTACGCAGCATACGTCTGGATGGCGTAGCCGTGAAACTCCAGCACCACGTCCGTCGTAACCCTGTCAATCCACAAGATCGTCCGAGTGCTGCGTCGCCTCCGATCGTCGCTCCTCGCCTCTCTCTCTCGCTCGCAATTGAATTTACATGTCAGAAAATCTTACTCAAACATACCCTCCAAAAGACACCAAAGAATGACATACCGGTGAGCCGGCGCTGTGAGAGGTCGTCCCGCGGGCGGTGGCACCTCCTGGTAAAGGCCGAATTGCCTCATGACCCGCTGCGGATTGTACTGCTCGACCATGTGCGAGAAGACCAAGTGGCAGGTCGTCATCCAGAGTGCCTCGTCCATATTACACTGGGACGATAATCCGGAGGGGGCCGTGTCGTGAAGGAACTGTGCTGTTCATGGCCACCAGATGACCTCGTCCTCGTGGAGAGTCTCGAAAAGGTTATGGAACTCTGGGTATACACGCCTCGGTCTCTCCCTAGCCCACCCTAGGGTAGCACGTGTCCAACGTGTTCCCATCGTAGGCCCGTCGACGGGGTCGTCCCCTGCAGCTGTTCCGTAAAGCTCAGTGGTCACCTAATAAGGGTGCACGCTGGTGCGGAAGTACGGTCGGCCGATTGGAAAGTGCTCCCACGACCATAACTGTAGCAGGGCGTAGCATACCGCAAGGACTGGCTCCTCGCCCGTGCTGCGCTGACAAGCATCGCACAACTCTCGGTGGGTGGCGCAAAGCACTGCAGAGCCCCAATCAGATTGTGGAATCTCGTCGCCAGCGGCGTCGCCAAAGATCGTGCGGATGGATGTAGCTCGGGTACACGCAGTCTCCCTGCGTGGTAGGAAACAGGATCCATCCGAACAAGAATAAAAGGTACGCGACTAAATGTGTCCTCACTTCCTCCGCAGTCGCATGCTCGGGGCAGATCATGTACCGCCGCAGCTAGGAATGTGGCACACCCGACGCGTTCGCGATGTCGGGTGACCAAATCACGGCCAAACGGACCTTCCAGCCATCGCCTCGGAGGGCACTAATGGAAGACCACGCGAGGTAGACTCATGGCGAGACACGTCCTCCAAACTAATCGCGTCGTAGGAGCGGTGAGGGAGCGAGCGAACTCACCGCTCCTCCTTTATGGGCGCGCGCGCGCGCCTTGCGCGCCGCCTCTGAACTGGCGCCCCGACCATCGCAGCGCGCGCGCGTCGCGTGGCCGCGCTCGGCTGGGTGCGCCGGGCCGCCACGTGGGGCCCGGCGACAGCCCGCCCGGCCGGGTGGGGCCGCGGCGAGTCTTTGCCGTCTAGGTTCTTCTTGTCGGACGGCACTGCACAAGACGGGGCTATTTTTGGAATTTTGTAATTATAGGGCTATTTTTGAAATTTTTGTTGCGCAACGGAGCTAAATTAGTCCAGATTTCCTTCCTAGACTGGCCTGGCCAGATCGGACCAGACCCCTTCCTAAGCTCGTGTCTGCGGTTTCGGAATTAAATAGAGATCTTGTCTGGTGGTCTGGCGGAGAACACTTGTTCGGTGCACAAATGTTAGGGTTCAGGAGGTTGTTAGGGAGAACAACAAGGTTCACAACCACTGGCCATGGAAGTCTTGCCATCGTCTCGATGCTATATTTTTACTATTATAAAAGAGAGTTTTGGTCTGTCATTTACTGTTCTTCCCCACTTTTTGAATTAGTAGGATCTTTTATGGATATATATGAATACATGCAAAAATTACTTGATAGATCTTTTGTGGATAATTAAATTATATGTGCTTGTAGCTTGTGATAAAATTATATATGGCTTGTTGACTAGATACAAATTATGTATGAAACTTTCGTTTGCATAATAATTACCTTTATGAATATTGTTTTTCTAAGTTAATAACTTAAATTATATTTATTTGAAAACCGTTGCAACGCATGGATACTCGGCTAGTACTATTAGAAACTCAAGTATTAATGTATACTATTCGAAGTTGAAAGTTTCTGGTTGAGGTTTGTGCTTGAAGGAATAGTGTCCTGCCTAACAACCTAAATTGAGCGGTTATGGCAAGATACATTCTTCAGCATGAAACTGGAAGTTAAACCCGATTGTTTTTTGGTTAAAAAAACGGATTGCTTCGAGGGTGACAATGGTGAGTCTGAAAGAAAGATCTGAAAGAACCAAAAGAGCTTGAGGCTCGATCAAAGGGCTAGCAAGTCGCATAGGAAAACAAAACAAAGCAATATAGGTACTAAAGTTTCCAACAAAACAGAGCACTGAACAATGCAGATTCCATGATAAACACTACCACTTCTCTTGTAATGAAAGAAGAGCACATCCACTTTGTGATATGTGTGGGAGGAATGCACATCAAAGGAGATGTTCACAGTAGAATAATCTGATGAAATAATTGTATGTTGTCCAACAGGACCCCACACCCTTTATTTATAGTGCCAAGGATTACAACCGGACTCTAATACGGATCCTTATTAGACTACGGACTACAACTCTTGTTGGACCCTAATACTCTTATTGGACTCTAATAACTCACACCAACACTCCCTCTCAAGATGGACATGAGATACAATCATGGTCATCTTGTTACATAATGCAATACTATCACTAGGACATCTACTTTTACCAAACCTATAGCCAACACCATGGCATGACATCCACCTTTACCAAAGCCTGCACCTTTGCCATAATCAACACCGCCTCCAAGATCACTAACAATCGATCATCATTGTACTCACCATCAGTGCCATCACCTTCAACCCCACAACCACTTTAGCCACCCAGATCACCTCAACCACAACTAGGTCTTCGAACTCTACCACACACACCCAATCTTGGCCTCCTCCACCTCTATCCATACACCCCTAGCCTTGGCATCCACCACCTCCATCTCTATCCCCCGACCACCTCGATTGGCCTCCAACACCTCTCCCAACATGTCCCTACGCACCTCAGCTTCCACCATATCTCTCAACGCGCCCCTGACCACCTTGACCTCCACCTTCTACCAACAAGTCCACCAAGCCTCTTCATCAACACCACCTCTAGTGCCAACACCAACACCTTGATAGCTACCATCGACACCTATACCATAGCCTCCATTGGAGCTACCACCAGCTCCAACTGCACCATTACCACCAAGCTCACTAGCTCACTACCACTAGAGATGCACCTCCACTTCCCACACCAACACCATTGCTCGACATCAAGTCCGAGCCTACCACTTCCACCACCAATACTGGCAGCAACACGGCCAACAAACCCATCTCTTGAACGGTCTCCCCCTGTTTCAAGCAAACTTATCAATATTATTTCGGTACCGGTCGATATGTACTATTTCACCACCTAAACTGGTACATAACAGTTGTGTGTTTCGTCTGGCCTCGATACCGGTCAATACCAGCTATACCAGTTCGATACCCATCAATACTGGTTATACCGGCTTTGACACCGGTCAATATCGACTATATTGGACAATACCAACCATACCAACGGAATTGATAATGTCGCCTATTGTACTTGTTGAACTATAAGTTATATTTGATCCTACTACTGTGTATTTGTAATAATATTACAAGTAAAATTTGGTGTGTGTATAATTAAACATATATGTGCTATATTATTATATTAAACTCCGAAATGGTACGCCAGTATGGGCCAGTACTGGAATGTCCAATTCCAACAGCTAAGCTGATATAGCCTCCGGAATGGTATTGACAAGTATAGTTCCAGGGACTCTCTACCTTGCCCTGAAACCTCCACCATTAGAATTGTATTATCCACCACAACCTCCGTTAGCATCACCACCACAGCAATAACACATATCCCACACACCTTTTCTATTACCTCTCTCTTTCTCTCGCACAGTAGTAGCATGCCATACACTCTCACCTTTTCTCCTCACAGTAGACCACCTAATTCATTCTCCTCTCTGTTACACAGTAGCAACAGCCACACAACATCCAACAACAGCCACTACCTCACCAAATCCCAGCAGCCACACCAGATTTGTTTCTATTCCACCATAGATCAAATCTCTCTCTCTAGAGCAGCAAGCAACCATAGCACCCCTCTAATCTTCTCCTCCTTGTCCTTCCCCAACACAACAGCCAAAACAATTTCTTCTTCCTTGCCATGTGTATCTCCCATGATCACCGAAACACCTCAATCATCGATAAACAGTAGCCTAGAAGACCAGCAGCACATCCACTTTCCTTCCTTCTCCTTCCCCTTCTCCTTCTCCTGACCAGATTAGCAAGCAGCACATCCACTTGCTTCCTCCAATGGCCCAATGACAATATCACTCTTCTTCTCTCTCTCCTCTCTAGATCAAAATCACCCAATAGCATCAACAACCTCTCTCCCCCCATTTTAGATCAAGCACGAGATTGAAGCTCCCCTTCCCAAGCAATAGATCCCAACCCCTCTCCTCCTCTCCTCCTCTTCTCCTCTCTCCAAGCGGCGGCCTGGTCCCATCCTAGCAAGGCACAACATAGTGGCATGTAGCGGCTCGCTGTTCCCCCATGTCGTGCAGGGCCCACACACAACCCAGCCAGCCACAGTCCACTCATGCGCGACGCGGTCACAGAGGACCACGTGCAACGAGTCAACGGCGGCGTGATGGACATGATGTACGATGGTGGTGGCGGTGGCGGTTCTGATGTAAGGGTTTTGCTCGGGTTAGAGTTTGTGATGGATTAACTTTGATACCATGTAGACTAGTCTGGGAAAATAATTGTGTGTTGTCCCACAGGACCCCACACCCTTTATTTATTATGCCAAGGATTACAACTGGGCTCTAATACGGATCCTCGTTAGACTACGGACTCCAACTCTTGTTGGACCCTACTACACTTACTGGACTCTAATTCTAACTCATACCACCATTCACCTAATCACATAAAGCAAAAAATTGTTGTTTTTTCATTCATGGATCTGACACATATCTACAAGCCCGGACACAAACTTGAGATTCATCTAAGTACACCATATATAGCTTGAGACTTGAGACAACTTGTCGAGGCCAGATTTCTAAATCTGAGCCCTCTATGTATTACTATACCGGTCATAGATCAAGCTAGTGCACACAGTGGATACATTGATGATAACAAGTCTAAATCATTATTCATAACATAAAAATAAGTAACAGGGTACCAGTCTTATATCCACTTATTACAATAATGGTCATTTGACCTCAATTCTTACAAGAAGTGGAAATCGAAATAAGGAAAACTTTGGAAATGGCCCATCAATTCGCCCACCGACAATCAACTATGGAGCACATCCTAGTATTGTTGATGTCCTTCATCAAAGTCGTGTAGAAGTCGTAACCCCCTCGGTGTCTTCGTAGACTTCTAAGATTTTTGAGTGTAGCATATGAGTACATAGAGTACTCCGCAAGTCTTGGGAATAATGCAATTACATAGATACAAAGCTTAACAACGAAGGCTTATTATGGTTCTTTTGCGTAAAGCCACATTTTAAGTTCCAAACAAACTACAGTTTTCCAAAAGTAATCATTTGACAAACAAGTTGTAATAATGAAACCACAAAACATAGAGTGAACTCTCCCTAAATATGTGCATACACGATTGTGTAATAAAAATATATGCACATATTCAAATTAAACTTTTAGTGGAGTTCAACCTATATTTTGGATCCGAGGAATGCAATAAGATATAAGAATATAATGTCGAATGCATACCTCCATGATTTTTGTCTTTTTATCCAAATAAGACTACACAATAGGTATATCAATCAAAGTGTTAGTCTCACATATAGATTTGTCATTAATCACCAAAATACTCTATTAACTCATAATGACGAGTCTAGATTCTTCACCTTTGATATGTACTCCAACTGTGAGGATAGGTAATTTCTTGGCATCATTGAAATTTTTACATTTGGCATGTTTGTAAATTACAGTGGTAATTGATTTTTTAGTTCTTTCGGTTGTAGCTGGAATGGGGTGAAATGGGAGAATTGGGGCTGAGGGGGGGGGCAAATGGAAGAATTTTTTGGTTCTTGAATGTTGCAGCTGGAATGTTTTTTTGTGCTATCCAATTGTATGTTCAATAATTGGGACTTGAATGTATTATCCAAATGTATGCTCACGAAAATGTATCTGATTCTTTATGAGTGAATGGAAGAATGGAGTTGAATGTTTTTTGTGCTATCCAAATGTATGTTCAAGAATTGGGACTTGATTCTGTATGAGTGAACTTCTCATATTCTGACTGAACTGAACCTATTATGTATGAGAGAACCAAACCTATTATGTATGAGTGAATGGAAGCATGGATTTGAATGTTTTTTGTGCTATCCAAATGTAAGTTCAAGAATTGGGATTTGAATGTATTATCCAAATGTATGCTCATGAAAATGTATCTGATTCTGTATGAGTGATAGGAAGCATAGAGTTGAATGTTTTTTGTGCTATATGTTCAAGAATAGGGACTTGATTTTGTATGAGTGAACTTCTCATATTCTGAGTGCACTAAAGTTTCCCAAAACCTAATACTGTAGCTTGGTATTGTCAATTAATTGAGTGAACCAAACCTTCAAAATTGAGTTTCGAAACCAATTACCATTCAAACTCCAGGCAATATCTGGGCAATATCTGAAAGCAATGGACAAAAACTAGGCTAAAATGTTGATTGGAAGTCTTTGCATTCACCGCTCTAGGCAATATCTAGGCAATAAAACATATGAAAACTGAGCATTCACTGTTATAAAGCAATGGAGAAAATCTGGGTTGAAGTTTTGATTGGGCAATATATGAGAGCAATGGATAAACTTGAAGAAGCAAAATTGAGAACATCAACATGTCAAAATTTGAGTTCATTTCCATGACTCCAAAATACTACATTCAACAACATAATTTTCACATCCATACAACATAATATTGAGGCCCTTGCTTCCATTCACACCCATACAAAAAAAATCTTAGTTCATACATGTTCATGACTCCTGAAATATGAAAGCTCAACATTTCTGAAATTAAAAGTACTACATGTCCATGAGTCCAAAACAAAAATCTGAAGCTCAACATTTATGAAATTAACAGTGTTACTACACTCAAGAACATAATTTTCATCCAATTCAAGAACCAAAAATTTCATCCATTTGCCCCCCCCATCAGCCCCAATTCTTCAATTTGCCCCATCAACCCTAATTCTCCCATTTCATCCCATTCCAGCTGCAACCGAAAGAACAAAAAAAATTCAATTACCACTGCAACCTGCAAACATACCAAATATAAAAATATCAGTGATTCCAAGAAATTACCTAACCCCGCGGTTGGAGTACAAATCAAAGGGGAGAAGCTCAGGGGGTGCACGTTGGGTGCTAGTGTCGATTTGACCTGATGCGGTGCGGGAGTGGCACAAGTTTCGGGCGGGAGGCGCAGGGCTCGGTGAGGGAGCGACGTAGGGGGGGGGGGCTGCGCAAAGGAGGAAGGGTGGCGCAGGACTTCTTTGCCCGGACTGCAGGAGCGGCTCGGGGCAGGGATTGCATTTGCACAGGGGCAGCACAGGGAGGGAGCGGGAACCCTAGCTCGCTCGTGAGTGGCGAATGTGAATGGTGCGGGGGCCGAAGGAAGCAAGAAGGTCTCGCACGGGTTTTTTTTCGCAAATTGCTATGAAGTGGGAGGTGGGGGAATCTCGATCACCGATTTTGCTTGGAAACGGTTCAGATTGGTCATGTGCATATGTCCACAGATGTAGGCATATGTACAAGATATGTTGCCCATAAGTTGAGATTATGTATATGGACTTGGCACTCTGGCATTACTCCTCGAGCACTGCACGGTGCATGTTACACACAAGCACCGCATGGTGCATGCACTTTTGTTGGACCGAAAAAGTCGATTAGAGGGGGGTGAATAGGAGCACGCTCACTTTTTCACAAATAATGGATTCAACACAAATGCACTCCAGTAGCTATGGAAGCCATGGAGATCAATATATCTGTTGGAACGAAAAGGCAACTAGAGGGGGGGTGAATAGGAGCACGATCACTTTTTCCCAAATAATGAATTCAACACAATTTCACTCCAATAGCTATTAGGAAGCTATGAAGATCAATATACCAGTACAGCGGAAGACTAGTATTGAATCCAATTAAATCCCCTAAGCAAAATAACAAAATCAACTAAGATTGCAAAATCTCAAAGCAAGGGTGGTATGATCTCTGGACCCAGCCGGTTGGACCGATTGCCGGGCGGTCTGACTGCTGTTGTACTGGCGGTCGGACCGCTCCAAAATCGGTCTGACCGGTGATGACGGGCGGTCGGACCGGCCGACTCCAGAACCGATCTGAAACAGTAAAATCAGCCCGATGACGAAGTTGCAATTAGGTCAAACTTTTGATTCTCAACTCCAAACTTAATGAAACTTTGCACACTCCTTCTCTATGCTATTGAGGACCTATTCCAATCGAATATTATGATAATTCTTGGATAGATCCTAAACAATTGCCAATTGATTAACAGAAGGTCTAAAACCGGGCAAGAACAAAAACTTGATCCTAATGCTTGTTCGTGAGTGATTGATGATCAAGATGATTGTAGATAGATTCACACATATCACAGCAAGCTAATTCACATGAAAGAATCAATCACAAACTCGCGGATCAAAGAAAGCCCTAAAATCACGAAATTGAAAGCAAGAACGAAAAGAGACTTATCTCAAGCAAACCTTGAATAGATTAAGAACGTGATCGTTGCTGGATTACACCCACACCATCATGGATCAGTGGTCAATCCAAGATCATGAAATTCACCTCAAACCATGAAAAGCCCTAGCCTCCACCTCAACTCCCCCTAAGCCAATTAGGGTTTGAAGACAACAAAAGAGGTGAAAAATAGCGAGAGAGAGAGGTGCAGCCCCCACCTCCTCCTATTTATAGTGGAGGCCTAGAACTCTCTAGGGTTTGACTTAATTGGGCTCCCGTTACGGCCTACTAACAAACGGGCCACACACGCACGCTTCGCAAAGCGCCGTCTTTAACTTTTGACCTAACCCGCTTCACCATGCGCCATGGATTTGCCAATAGGTCACCCTTGTCCATCTTGTGTCACGGTTGAGTCATTGACCTCACCCGGCATCGTCGATCGTTCTGGACCTCAACTCTCCAAGTCTAGTCCCGATCCTCCTCGCCGTTGACCGTCGTTGACCACCAAGCAACCTGCACAACCATAGACAAGCAAACACGAATTCGGGAACAAGTTCTTCACAACTTGACCCATGTTAGTCAAAACATGCATCATGCAAACCATATGCCACGATACCAATGACTTTGTCCTAACAAAATAATATCGCCACGAAGTTGGCGGACGTTCAAGTCATTACGGCCCGACCGCTCCATGTGAGCCGGTCGGACCGCTTAACGGCCGGACCGCTCCTGTGAGCGGTCGGACCGCCCTAGGACTTAGCCAAATTCATACCTCAAATTCAAACCTTCGGAAATTAAAACGAATAGAACTTCTTCTGAGACTCCAAAATCATGAGACCAAGTGCATTGGGATCCCTCACTTGCCTACAACACCTATTTTTGGCCCACCGCTTTGACCACTTTTAGGTCACACAGGTCCGGTCCGATCACGACATGGCCGATCCGACCGATTTGGGACCGGCCGGACCACGTGCTAGGACCGGTCGGACCACCTCGTCTGAAATGCTCGTAGCTTTGTCGAAAACTCATGAAACGACAAACCGTAAACACCATTGCCAATTGTCACATCATCCTAAGATCCGGAGCATATTCCCATGATATCCACAATCTCCCCCTTGATGAACACATTGGCAATTATCCAGAAAATGAAGTAAGAGGTTTGAAAACGAGTTTACTCGCAGTTTTCGCACAAAGGCACAACTTGGTCCATAAGCAAGAAAAGCAATGTAAATGACCAAGCTGGTATCAGAATAGTATAGGCATGTGAGACAAGGCAAAAGAAAGCATAAAAACTTTGATTTCCAGAAAAGGGTCAAAATTCTCACATGAGGTCCATATGAAAGAACAATTGTTCAATTGACCTATGATCATTGTGAGGAAAAAAGAATGCAATTCAAGTTCAGAATATTCAATAAGACAATAAGAATGCAACTCAAGAACTCCCCCTCACTATGATCCTCAATTTTCAGTTTCTCCCCCTTTGTAAAACAAAGATATATATATCTTTTCCCCCAACAAAGAAATATCTTTTCATTAACACATCTTCTCTTCTCATTAACACATCTTCTCCCCCTTTGACAATGGATTCATCAAGGAATCACGCCTACCTCTCATCCAGAGATAACAAATAGATGATAGAGAAAGAAGCAACAACAAAAGAAGCATAAACAGGAGTATGCATGAAGTGCAATGGAGTGGCTTCATTTTTGTATTTTTCACTTTTTGATTACAAGAAGCTTTGGAGATTACCCAAAAGAGCTAGTATCTCTAAAATTGCACAAACAGCATATCAAGCCTGACAGCGCTAGCAAGATCATGGTAAGACATATATATCAAAGCTAAGCACAAAGGCTCAAAAGTAAAGCAGTAGATTTGATCGATTTACGCAACGCTTCAAATTCAGCAAGTTCATCAACAGGGATCCTAAAGTGAAATTGACCATGTCAAAATGTCAAAGTGAGATCAAAAATCTAACAAAGACCACATTAAGAGTCAATCAGGTCCTGTATTGAATCATTTCGCTCAATCTTTTTGTAAACGCCCATTTGTCCACATTTTTCTCATATGCATTGAATATTGACGTTGACTAATGATCTAACTTAGTGACAAGATCCTGGACTAGGAGCCATCCACAAACTCATCCTAAGCTTCGACCAAAAGTTGATTAAAGGTATATCTTAGTAAAGAAGATCCTGGACTAGGAGCCATCCACAAACTCTTTCTAAGCTTCTACCAGGGCGACAAATCTTGAGGTTCATGTCATTTCTGACAAGCAGTCCCCATGAGATCGTCTGGTTCATCAAACTATCTCCAAGTTCATGTCATTTGACAAGCAGTCTCGTAAGAATAGTTTGGCACAATTTAAGCATAAGACAATCTTGATTTTCATTTTTCACATGAGCAGTTTTAGAATCTCAAGAACACAAAAAGCTCAAGTAATGGTCAATTTTAGATCAAAGAGCTAACAAAGCAATTCTGACAGGGCCAATGTCACAAGAGAAGCACTAATTGCGCAACTCGCTAAAACATCCACAAATTGCAATTTCTTAGTCCGAGTTGTTTTAAAAGTTCTAGCTCATATAGCAAAGACTTAGCTACACATGTAAAAGCATGATAATTCTAGCAAGTCAAAGTACTAGACATGACATTGAGCAAGAATTGAAATACAAAAGCTCCAAAGGGTAATAGGCAAAGCTTCATCAATTTTAAAAGATAAGCAGAAAATCTTATATTACAATGCATCTTTTTGGATTTTTCATACCACCTGTTGTATTTTTCATATGAATGCAATATGATACAATGAGATGCAATAAAAAGCGTAAAAACCTAAAAAGTTCAAAAAGATCACTAAGTTCAGAAAAAGAACAATAAAAGATCAAAAGAACAAGGAAAGATCAGAAGAGATCAAACTCCCCCTCAAACCAACCCATAAGGATAAATTACCCCTAACTCGCTTCTTAAAGTGGAAAACCTGGTTTGATCTAAAGGCTTGGTGAGAATATCTACCAATTGAGCTTCGGACTCCACGAAGTGCATCACAATATCCCCTTTTTCGACATGATCTTTAAGGAAGTGAAAGCGAATGTCTATGTGCTTAGTCCGAGAGTGTTGCACTGGGTTTTTAGCAATATTAATAGCAGAAGTGTTATCACAGAAAAGAGGAACACTAGCAAAATTTAACCCATAATCTTTCAAAGTGGACGCTCATCCATAAAATCAGCTCAAACAACTAGCGCAGACTACATACTCCGCTCAAAGAAGGGATTGTGCAATGTAAGACCGCTTCCTAGAAGACCAAGATACAAGAGAAGTGCCTAGGAAGTGACAGTGCACGAGGTACTCTTCCTATCTAACCGACCCGCAAAATCGAATCAAAAAACCCTAATGGACAAAGTCAAGAGCAGAATACCAAATGCCATATAAGAGGGTAGAGTGTAAATACCGAATATGCGCTTAACGGCTTGGCGATGGGAAGTTCTCGAGACGCTCAAATCTTGCACAAAGGCATACCGTGAAGTGAATGTCCGGTCTCGAGGCCGTCGATCTGAAGGGAGCCGATCATGTTTGCAGTACTCGCGTTGATCCACGACTTCTCCTTCCTCATCCGGATCCAAAATACCAAAGTTGCCATGGGAGTGGAAATTGGCTTGCAGTCACCCATGTTGAAGCGTTTGAGTAGATCTTTAGTGTACTTTGTCTGATGGATGAAAGTTCCTTCCTTGCATTGCTTGATTTGAAGTCCCAAAAAGTAATTAAGCTCTCCCATCATACTCATCTCAAATTCCCTGGACATAGTGTCAGAAAAGCTGGAAACAAGAGCATTAGAGGAACCACCAAAAATAATATCATCCACGTAAATTTGAGCAAGCAGGAAGTCATTGTCACGCCTAAGAATGAATAGAGTTTTATCCACTTTACCCATCTCAAAATTATTTTTAAGCAAGAAGATCTTAAGTCTATCATACCAGGCTCTAGGGGCTTGTTTAAGACCATACAATGCTTTAGATAGCTTAAAAACACGATTTGGATACATGGGATCCTCAAAACCAGGGGGTTGCTTAACATACACTTCCTCATCTATAAAACCATTTAAAAAAGCACTTTTAACATCCATTTGATATAATTTAAAACCTTTTGATGCAGCAAATGCGAGCAAAATGCGAATGGCTTCTAGTCTAGCAACAGGAGCAAATGTCTTGATGAACCCTAAGGTTTGATTTGTTGGCCCGATCTTTCGATGAGAACGATAAGTCCGGTAGGCGTCGCTCAACTCTGACGATCCTGGCTATGAACACGCAAGGCTCAAAACCACGCAATCGCTGAACTGATCGACAAGTCGTTATCAACCATGCACGAATACCCGGTTGACCTGACCACGAAGGTCGATTCCTGCATACACCGAAGAAGCACGCAAGAACAAGATAAAGCAATCTGAAATTGCAAATAAAGATTGAAATATTAAAATTGGGATTTCGAAAAGCGGTATTATGGTTGGTCTAGTCGACACAAGCCAATACACGAAGTTGCAACAAGGCTAACTTTTAACTAAACAAAATCCAAGGAAACTAGAGGGGGTGCGTCCTCCTTAAATAGGGGATGAGGAGCCACAAATCTAAAAGAAATAGAGGGGTGGGACTAAAGGCATGAATTACTGTTCACATGAACAGTAATCACACCCCTGTGGGCCGGCATATGGGCCAATTCCGGTACGATTACAAGGCCCAAATCGGCCCAAATTAGTGACATAGCACCTTCTTTTGATGATTCCAAAGTCTACAGAAGGAATTTGGAGGTGAGGCTGGATCCGTTGGAAATATATCGTCGTTAGCTTTCCAACAAGCCTAAGAACACCCGAATAGGACTCCGTTTGCAAAAGTTATATCTGTTTTAAGTTGGTCTTTGTCGGGCTGATTCCGAACTGATCGACCAAAATGTATCCAGCTTGAACTCCTGCTTGGCACATGTAGTAGCACCATGGCATGTACACATAGTACCATGGTATGTAGACGTAGCACCATGTCATGTAGACGTAGCTCGATCTAATTGGGTAATATGGCATTGCATTAGCCGAAAGTCCAATTGGAGAAGATGTTGGTGAAGTAAAGGAAGTAGAGGATGCAGTGCAGCAGGTTGAAGCAGTGGTTGTATCCTTAGGGTCGATGTCCTCATCATGTCTCATCAAAATCTAACCCCTCAACTTGGCTGAAACCCTGAGCTACCAATCTGGCCTTATTTCTAACCACATAACCGTCCTCACCTTGTTTATTCTTGAACACCCAACGGGTTCCTATAACATTAAGACCACTAGGAGGTTCTACTAGGTTCCAAACCTTGTTTCTTTCAAAATTCACTAACTCGTCATGCATGGTATTTACCCAGCTAGAATCAGATAAAGCATGTGATATATCGCGGGGTTCAAAAGAAGCAACAAAAGCCGAATGAGAGTAGAGATTTGGATCATTATACCTGGAGCGAGTGACTCGCTCATGTAGATTACCTATTATCTGATCCGAAGGATGCTATCTCTGAATGCGAAGTGGAGCGTCTGGGTGAGATATCGTTTCTTCGGCCTCCGCAGGTACTGCTGATGATGATGATGCAGCAGGAGCCTCAACTGAAGGTGAAGTAGACGTAGCAGGTTCTTGTATCAATATGGGCGCCTCGGCAGCAGCAGATGAGGGAATGATATTAGCTTCGTCCTCATCTTCCTCCACAAAAATGCTCTCTGTCACCTATGAATCATCTGTAGCAATTGATCTAGCTCCAGGGCTAGTCTCATCAAAAGTGACATTACAAGTCTCCTGAATAAGGTTAGTCTCAGTATTAAAAACTCGAAAACCCCTCGAATGAGCAGGATAACCCAGAAATATCCCATCAAAAGTTCTTGATTCAAATTTATCTAAGTTTCCTGTCTTAAGAATAAAACATTTTGATCCAAAGACTCGAAAATGCGAAACAGGGGATTTTCTACTAAAACGAAGCTCATAAGGAATCTTGCCTAAAGATGGTCTCATAAAGACACGATTTGTAATATGGCAAGCTGTAGCAATAGCTTCGGCCCAAAATCTCCTCGGTGTGCTATACTCATCTAGCATCGTCCTAGCCATTTCGACCAAGGTCCTATTCTTCCTTTCCACCACACCATTTTGTTGAGGGACGTGTGGAGAGGAGAACTGATGCTCAATACCGCGCTCAGCACAAAAAGAAGCAAAAGAAGTATTTTTGAACTCCGTGCCATTGTCACTGCGGATCGCTCTCAGGGCACCAGGAAGTTCAGAAGCCAAACGAAGAACAAGGTCATGAAAATAACCAAAAGCTTCATCTTTTGAAGCAAGAAAGAACACCCAAGAATATCTTGAAAGATCATCGACTCTGACAAGAATATACCATTTTCCACCGACTGACCGGACTCTAGCAGACCAACAAGATCCATATGAAGCAAGCTGTCTGGTCCGTCACCATAACCATAGTCACGAGAATGATGTGAGGCGGCAACTTGTTTGCCATGCCTACTGTATGCGCACATACGAGATCTTTGATGACTTTGAGTTTGGGCAAACCTCTCATGAGATCAAGGTTGCTAACTCGCGTCGATGATCAAAACCAATGTGCCCCAAATGTCGATGCCAAATCCGTAAATCAAGAAGATGTAAGCAAACATTTAAGAGATCCAAAGGAGATTACAAAAATCACTCAAAAATTCTACCAACTCTAGATATTCCAAACACAAGCTCACCAAGAGAATCAAGCACACGACAAGCATTTTTCTTAAAAATAGTCTCATAGCCATCATCAAGAAGTCGAGATACGTAAAGGAGATTATACCTAAGCTTGTCCACAAGAGCGACATCCTTTAGGATGAATTTGTTGTTCACCCTAATTGATCCTGCTCCTTCAATTCGCCCTTGTGTATCATCTCCAAAGGTGATGAAGTCATCACTGTTGCCGCGTGAAAGAGGTGAACCATCTTGAGTTTCCGGTCATGTGGCGTGAACACCCGGAGTCAACGAACCACGTGTTCTTCCCTTTCCGCGGTAATCCCGAAAATCAAGGAACGGAAGAACGATGTGTCTCAATCTCAAGTTAGATAAACAAGATTTAGGAATCCAAGATCGAGACACACGTCTGAAAGGAGTATACAAACCAGAAGTACTATCCTTGATTTTATCTAGAATTCTGTTATGAGCAATGTTTAAATTAACATGGGAATTAAACTGTCCAGGGGCGGTCTGACCGGCGTTGTGCTGGCGGTCAGACCGGCGACCAAATCGGTCAGACCGGTGACCACCAGCGGTCAGACCGGCAGCCTGAAGAACATGAGAATTAGGATATGTAGAAACATAATGATTAGCATGTGAGAAAAATCCTAATCCAGGTTTATTCCTTTCAGTGTTACCATGTCTCATAAAAGCTCTAGGTTGCCTGAATGAAATTCTATCAAGATTTTTCCTATCATTTTTCAACCTACGCCAACAGAATTCAATCAAATGCCCACCTTTCTTGCAATAAGTGCAATGGTACTTGGTACCACTAGAAGAAGCACCAATTGAATTAATACAAGGTTGGGCAAAACCTGCAGATTTAAAAGATGTTTTTACAGGTTGGGTTTTGAATTCAATTAAACCTTTTTCCAAGACTTGAATGACTTTTGGGTTTGAATTGTCTTGAAAAGAATTGAATCCTAAACCTTGCTTCTTATAAGGAGTTTTAGACTTGTCAAGAATCATGTTTAATTGTTTCTTACCTTTAGAAAATTTCTCTAATGTATCATGAAGGTAAGCATTTTCTTTTCTCAAGTTAACACAAGCATCACAAGTTTTATCCATAGATTTCTCCTTATATAAAGCAATTTCAAGCTTAAGAGCGGAACAAGAAGCACAAGTAGTATTTTCAATATTATCCTTAAGCTTAGCATATTTGACTCTAGCAGCTTCTAAGATATCTTTGATTTCACGTTCTTTTTCTAAACATGAAGTGCAAGGGCTAGAATCAAACACATCAAAAGCAATCAATTTACTAGATTCTAAACATTTTTCACAAGGAGCACTTTTAATTTCATTTAGTTCAGATCTAGCATTCTCAAGTTGTTGTACAGAAATATTATGAGCAGATTGTAACTTGGTAATTTCTGAATGCATAGCATGACAAGATAAACATTCATCAGGTTCAAGAGTCTTAGCATTTTTAAGCTCTACTTTCAGTTTGTTAATTTTTTACTCTAATTTCTTATTTTTTGTCATGACAAATTCTAGCGCTTCATCTTGACTAAGCAACCTCATTATCATCAATGTCGTCAGTGTCAGCCATGAAGCACATGCCAGTGAAGTCCTTGGCCTTCCCTTTCTTTTTGCCTTGAGGGATCTCCTCCTCCTTGTCCTCCTCACTCCCGGAATCCACATCGCTCAAGGATTGATCCTCAAAAGCGGCAAGGACCCGGTGAGCGGCCTTCACAAGTTTATTAGCCTCATACCTTGATTTGTTGAAAGGGGGCTTCTTCCAATTTGGCTTTCCTTCCTTATGATTGCTCTTACCTTTCAGCTTGGGGCAATTTGTCCGGATATGATTGAGCTCACCACATTCATAGCATGTCACCGGACCACCTCTCTTTTTGTTTCTCACATTATTGTAGGCCCGTGTGAATTTTTTAGCTAGAAGAGCTAACTCTGTCTCAGGAATACTTTCAAGCTCCTCCTCAGAAATCGCAGATAAGCAAGTAAATGAAAAATAAGAAAAAGATTCAAGAGTACCATCAGAAGACCTTTTGAGAGGATCAGCTATCAATGCCATGTTGTCTTTCTTAGGATGATCAACTCTTTTAATTTCATGAGTCTTGAGTTTACTATAAAGCAATTCTAAAGTAAGACTTGAAAGATCAACATTTTCCTCTATAGCAAGAGCCTTCATCTCTCACTCCTTGGTGTTGATTGCACCAAGAGATGGGTGGCATTTTCAGATTGAGAATATTCAATATCAACGACTTTCATTTGATTAATTACTTTATTAAAGCGATCGAAAATGTCATCGATGCTCTCTCGGGACGCATCTCGAATTTATTGTATTCACGCTTGTAAACCGCTTGGCGCACCTTTTGATTTGGGACGAACCCTCATGATATGTTTCGAGAGTGTTCCAAATTTCATGCGCAGTGGCAAGATTGCAAATACGATCATATTCTTGTCTACCAAGCGCACTATATAAAAGATTTTTAGCTTTGTTGTTGTTTGCCACAAGAATCGCTGAAGCAGGTGTTGCAATTTCAGGAATAACAAGCGGGGCTCGAACAACATCCCAAATAGCTTGTCCCTCGCTCTCAAGAAAGACTCGCATACGATTCTTCCAATAGGCATAGTCGTGCCCATCGAAGATATGCGGTTTAGTAGAAAACTTATCCATCGCCTAAAGTTCAGTGACCTTTTAAGATCAAGAGTGAACTAACCGGGCTCTGATACCACTTGTTGGACCGAAAAGGCGACTAGAGGGGGGGGGGTGAATAGGAGCACGCTCACTTTTTCCCAAATAATGAATTCAACATAATTTTACTCCAATAGCTATTAGGAAGCTATGAAGATCAATATACCAGTACAGCGGAAGACTAGTATTGAATCCAATTAAATCCCCTAAGCAAAATAACAAAATCAACTAAGATTGCAAAATCTCAAAGCAAGGGCGGTCTGACCTCTGGACCCAACCGGTTGGACCGATTGCCGGGCGGTCCGATCATTATCTTGGCGGTCGGACCGCTCCAAAATCGGTCGACCGGTGATGACGGCGGTCGGACCGGCCGACTCAAACCGATCCAAACAAGAAAATCAGCCCGATGACGAAGTTGCAATTAGGTCAAACTTTTGATTCTCAACTCCAAACTTAATGAAACTTTGCACACTCCTTCTCTATGCTATTGAGGACCTATTCCAATCGAATATTATGATAATTCTTGGATAGATCCTGAACAATTGCCAATTGATTAACAGAAGGTCTAAAACCGGGCAAGAACGAAAACTTGATCCTAATGCTTGTTCGTGAGTGATTGATGATCAAGATGATTGTAGATAGATTCACACATATCACAGCAAGCTAATTCACGTGAAAGAATCAATCACAAACTCGCGGATCAAAGAAAGCCCTAAAATCACGAAATTGAAAGCAAGAACGAAAAGAGACTTATCTCAAGCAAACCTTGAATAGATTAAGAACGTGATCGTTGCTGGATTACACCCACACCATCATGGATCAGTGGTCAATCCAAGATCACGAAATTCACCTCAAACCATGAAAAGCCCTAGCCTCCACCTCAACTCCCCCTAAGCCAATTAGGGTTTGAAGACAACAAAAGAGGTGAAAAATAGCGAGAGAGAGAGGTGCAGCCCCCACCTCCTCCTATTTATAGTGGAGGCCTAGAACTCTCTAGGGTTTGACTTAATTAGGCTCCCGTTACGGCCCACTAACAAACGGGTCACACACGCACGCTTCGCAAAGCGCCGTCTTTAACTTTTGACCTAAACCGCTTCACCATGCGCCATGGATTTGCCAATAGGTCACCCTTGTCCATCTTGTGTCACGCTTGAGTCATTGACCTCACCCGGCATCGTCGATCGTTCTGGACCTCAACTCTCCAAGTCTAGTTCCGATCCTCCTCGCCGTTGACCGTCGTTGACCACCAAGCAACCTGCACAACCATAGACAAGCAAACACGAATTCGGGAACAAGTTCTTCACAACTTGACCCATGTTAGTCAAAACATGCATCATGCAAACCATATGCCACGATATCAATGACTTTGTCCTAACAAAACAATATCGCCACGAAGTTGGCGGACGTTCAAGTCATTACCGGTCTGACCGCTCCATGTGAGCCGGTCGGACCGCCTTAACGGTCGGACCGCTCCTCGTGAGCGGGCGGACAACCCCTAGGGACTTAGCCAAATTCATGCCCCAAATTCAAACCTTCGGAAATTAAAACGAATAGAACTTCTTCTGGAGACTCCAAAATCATGAGACCAAGTGCATTGGGATCCCTCACTTGCCTACAACACCTATTTTTGGCCCACTCATTTTGACCACTTTTAGGTCACAATGTCCGATCACGCACATGGCCGGTCCGACCGATTTGGGACCGGTCGGACCGCCCCTGTCCAGAATGCCTGTAGCTTTGTCGAAAACTCGTGAAACGACAAACCGTAAACATCATTGCCAATTGTCACATCATCATAAGATCTGGAACATATTCCCATGATATCCACAATATCAGTACAACGAAAGACTAATATTGAATACAATAAAAACCCCTAAGCAATACTACAAAAGATCAAACACAAGATAATAAATCTCGATTACCTCACGGTCGGACCGCGGCTCAAGGGCGGTCGACCGATCTCTCGCGGCCCGGCCCGGTGATGTTTGGCTTGGCTCGACCCGGCCTCCGAAATGCATCAACAACCCGATGACGAAGTTACAAATAGATAAAACTTTTGATCTACAACTCTAAACTTGATGAAACTTAGAACACACCTTCTCTATGATATCAGGAAGCTATTCCAATCGAAAATTGTGATAATTCTTGGAGGAATAAAGATCCTTTTCCGTTTGATTGAAGAAGAGTTCAAAACTGGGTCAAAACGAAAAGTTGATCCAAGATCTTGCTCGTGGGTGATTGATGATCAAGATGATCCTAGATAGGTTCTCACACGTCACAGCAAGCTAGATCACGTGAAGAATTCAATCAAAAACTCGCTGATCAAAGAAAGACTCAAAATCATCAAATATAGAGAAATAACGTAATGAGACAAAACATTGATCAAACTTTCCTTTGATTGATTGATATGATATGGGCTTACAGACTCTCCATCAATGGAGGACAATGCTCAATCCAAGAACACGAAAATCACATCAAACTATCAAGAACCCTAGCCTCCACAAAAGCTCTCCCTAAAAAAATTAGGGTTTACAAAAAAGATCAAAAGAGACGAAGAGGTGATGCAGCCATCACCCTCTCCTATTTATAGTGGAGGCTTAGACCTTCTAGAAGTTTGACTCAATTGGGCTCCCGTTAAGGTCCAAAACAAACAGGACACTTATGCACATATTTTAATGCGCCATCTTTAACACCCCTTGATCTAACTAGCTACACTTTGCGCCATCTTGCGTCTCGGATTAGCCAATAGGTCACCCTTGTCCATCTTGCACCACGCTTGAGTACATTGACCTCACCCGGCATCGTCGATCGTTCTGGACCTCAGCTCCCAAGCCTAGTCCTGATCATCCTCGCCGTTGACCGTCGTTGACCATCAAGCAACCTGCACAACAATAGACAAGTAAACCGAATTTGGAAACAAGTTCTTCACAACTTGACCCATGTTAGTCAAAACATTCATCATGCAACATATATGCCCTGAAACTCATGACTTTGACCTAACAATCGAAAATCGCCGCCACGATGGGCGACGAACCAAGCGAAAACCGGTCAAACCGCCCCTAGGGCGGCCTCGACCGCCACCTCAAGGGTCTAACCGCCAAGATGACTTAGCCGATTTTCAACCTCTGAAAACCGAAACCTACTGGAAATTTCAAACCAATAGAACTTTTGACTAGAGACTCCAAAAATTATGAGACCAAGTGCAATAGAATCCCCTCTGTTGCCTGCTACCTCTATTTTTGGCCCAGCTCAATCCAACACTTTCTGACATTGCCAATCTGACCGCCGCCCTGACCGGTCAGACCGGTTATGGCCTGCCAGCATTGAAACTGTGCCGAAAACACGTTAAAACGATAAACCGTTAACGTCATTGCCAATTGTCACATCATCATAAGATCTGGAGCATATCCCCATGATATCCACAACTTTGCACTCTAGCAGCACTCCTCGAGCAGCCCAACACCAGCAGTACAACATGCCCAAGTGTCCACTTCCCAGCCGGTTTGCCCAAGCCCCAAGTGCACATGTGGGTGCTGTGTCGGCCTGCCCAAGCGATGGGCTAGCCTGTGGGGATAGGCTGGAGCAGTGGACGCCTCATGCCTGGATGGCTAGGCAGACCGGCTGGTAGCTGGTTAATTTCAGTACGTTTGGTTTTTTCAATTTTCAACCATTTTTTTCCTGAAAATTGAACACAAAAACCTGAATTCTAGATATCGGTCCATCCGGTTCAGTTTTTTTTGGTGCGTGCGGTTTTTCGGTTCGGTGCCAAATTGTTCAGCCTTAGCAAGCGCGAGCGGCGCTGATGCGGGGCGCGTGTAGGAGAGCAAAGAGGAAGGGAGGTGGGCTGGGGATGGGCCAAATGGCCGGTTGTTGTGTTTTGGGCCCATAGAAAGAAGATGGGCCGAAGAGAGAGAAAAAGATGGGCTTTGCCCGTGAAGGAGATCATTCAAATTTGAATTTCAGCTAAGGTTTGAATAGATTTGGAATTCGGAATGAGATTTGAATTTAAACTTCGGATTTGAATTTGAATTTAAAACTCCAAATAAAATCCAAATCTTTGACATACTTTATTTTAAATAAGATTACAAGGAAGAAAAAAAAATCGAGATGTCGCACGACTGGTTACACTTGCACCTCAACAACAAATCAAACAACAAACATATGAAGCATATAGGACTCCCTTTTTACGAACTTTGGCATCCTCATCATGTAGTACGTACGCAGATTAATCCCCGTCCGTCACATGACAATCTCAGGCTTGAGGATGCTGGACTTGATCTCCTTGTGCGGGAGCACGACGCCGCCGTTGCTGTAGATCTCGTCGCAGACGTGCACGTCCTCGCCCAGGATGGTCATGTTCTCCACGCGCGCCCACTTACCGACGGTGGAGTGCCACCCGATGATGCTGCTGGAGATGCACGCGTGCTTCTTCACGCGGGCGCCGCGCATCACCGTGCAACTGGACAGCCTCACCCCGGCCTCCACCACGCACCCGGGCCCGATGGCCACGTCCGGCCCGATCAGGCAGCCATCCCCGATGACCGCGGTCTCATGCACCAGCACGTTGCCCAGGACGTGCGTGCCCGACGCGAGCTTGCCGGGCGCCTTCTTCCTCAGGGAATCAAGGTAGAGCCTCAGCCCGGTGATGTAGTCCCTGGGCTGCCCGATGTCCATCCAGAACCCCGGGAGCACCATGACGAACAGGCCGTTGTCGGCTGCGATGCGCGGGAACACCTCCTTCTCGATGGAGGTTGGTTTCAGCTCGATGCGGTCGAGGACCGATGGGTTGAGCAGGTAGATGCCGGCGTTGATCTTGTTGCCCACGAACACCTTGGGCTTCTCGACGAAGCGCTCTACCTTCCCGGTCTCCTCCTCCATGACCACCACACCGTACTTCGAAGGCTCGTCGACCTATCAAGCAGCAAATAATTCTCAGTACATTTGTACGGACACTTCGACAGTATCCAAGATTCTTCAGTGTTACTGATACGTATACCTTGGTGACCATGATTGTGGCCTCACCGCCATGGGACTTGTGGAACTGGAAGAGCTCAGCAAATGGGTACTCACTGATCACGTCACTGTTGAGGACAAAGAAAGGATCGCCGGAGCCGTCGATGAGCTTGTCGCGGGCCAGGGCCAGCGGGCCAGCGGTTCCTAGCGGCTCTGTCTCCTGGGAGCAGGTGATCTTGATGCCAAGCTTGCTCTCGAAGTCCTTGAGAAAGTTGAGCATTATCTGCGATTTTACCAAAGCAAAACGGGGAGCACCGGTGAGATCTGGGCATCTGACAAAGGCAAAATGTTCAAAGGGTGCCATTCCAAATTTCCAACCAGTAAGTTACCTCAGGCTGGTAATTGATGGCCAGAACAACTTCTGTAACTCCAACTTCTTTCAGAGCCTCGATCTGTTGGTGAAGACATTGCAAAAATCAATCCCAAGATTCATTGAACAATTAAGTCTCAACGCAACAACAGGAATCCTAACATAGATATTTGCTCAATACAGGGAAAAAGTTGATTATTGGTTACTCCATTTCAAACCAAAGCCATCCTGGTTTTTATATTGTCACAATTATTTACCACCAAGAAACACACGAAGAGTGATACAGGTAGATGACTGTTTGCTGTGAGGAATCTACTCATATGGATCCACCTATCAAAAGCATGGACTGATGAGGCCTAAACATAAACATTGTCTACATGCTAATTATGACAACTCAGACAAATAATCAGGTTATTGAGCTACATGACACTGACTTTTTTCTTGTATTGCCATTTCCCCCCAAAAGACTTCTCCTTACACTGTATTCTTTAGCCTGAATGAAACATATTGAGAGGAAAGAGAGATGGAGATGGAGCATTTGTGCTGACCTGATGCAGAATGATGGGCTTGTTGCCGAAATCGACGAGCGGCTTGGGCACGCTGAGCGTCAGCGGCCGCAGGCGAGTGCCGAAGCCTCCCACAAGAATGAGCGCCTTCATGGTCGCAGCCCTCTTCCTAACTCAGCCCCCCCACCCTGTGAAAATGCAGCAAGCAACAAAAGAGCAATGAGATGATCTGATCCAGACCTCGTGGTCACGGAGGGCACAGTTCAGGACAGGCTACAGAACTACAGTCTACAGAGACTCTCTCTTGCCCTGCCTACGCAGATGCCATGTGTCCCAGTACAGCATCCATCTGTGCAAGCTCTAAGATCATGGAATCTGCAGAAACAGCAGAATTTTGCACGGACCAAGAGCAACAACTTGGTACGTGTATATATAGAAAGGAAAGCATCATCACAGATTTGAAGGTATTGGGATAAGGACGACCTGATCTTTCAACCTCCGGTAGAAACGGGCCTTTGCTCGATTTTTTATATCTTTTATTCTATACCTAATTTAATACGGATCGTCTGTTCTTTTTATCTAATGGTTCAGATTAGTTATGCTTTAGTTATACTATGTTTATAGTATATGAGTAGTATAATCCCGAGGAGATAGAATTGTAATTACTTATGTGAAGAATCATATGACACAATAATAATATTTTCAATCCCCGTTGAAAAGGTCAGTAGTACCATCCCGGAAAAATTATAAATACAAAGAAAAGTGTATTATACTCTTAACAAATCAATTATCATATTTAATTTATACTATACCATATACTACTAATAAAATATACCGTAAAATTTCTGCAATTTTTGCGGAGTTCAGCTATTCTGTAAAATTCTTACGTTCCGAGCAGACTGGGATGCTTTTATCGGGTGCGTGACGAGGAAGACGGCAAATGTAGGTGGAGGATATATCAGGTGTCAGCAGAAGTGGCATGAAGAGGGGGGCGCCTCCTAAGCCAAATACATCTATCTATCTACCGATATGCTGCTGAAAACGTTGTTGTCAGCATGCATCTAATGTTGGCACGTTGCTTCCCAGTTCCCACCTAAAAACCACCCTAACAATAATAGACCTCCAGCCAGCACAAAGAGCTGAATTTTTGTGATTTTCTTGGTTCCTGCTCCCTTATATCTCTCTCTGTGTTTTTGGCAAGGTGATTACAGGCTGAATCCACTATGATGAGGCCATGAGGGGAAATAAGATGAGATGATGAAAATGGTCACGCAGCCCTCGAGCACGTACCCACCACGCAAGAGAACAAGAAAAAGGAAAGGGAAAAAAAAAGAGGGTGGAAGGGGGGAAGAAAAAGGGATGAACAGTGGGTGTTTGTTCATTGCAGATCTGTCCTGGATGATGCTCTTGTCTGTGGGCAGCTGGGCTGCGAGCCTGCAACAAGAAACTACCTCTCTCCCTACCGACGACGCAACGACCACTACTGACTCTAATGGCATAGGTGACCCCAAAAACCTCGAGCCAGAAGATGCATAACAACTAACCGAGCAGAAATAATAACAACGAGAGGATTAGCGTGGTGTACGCACCTTGATGCGAAGGCAGCCGAAGCAGAAGATGCGCCTAAACCCTCTCGAGCGTCGTCAATTGCGCCGAGGAGAGGAGGAGGAGGCGAACTGGGTTGGTGGGAATTGAGAAAGGGGAAGAAGCAGAGAGATAGGAAAGCGTCGGATGCGTCTTTATACTGCCTTCCTCCGCCTCCTCCCCCTCCAGCTGCTGCATGCAATTAACGTAGTTAACACTGGCTTCCGCCCTAATTAATCCCATGTAACCTTTTTCCTCTTTTTTTTGTTTTTTTAATCTCCTCTTTTTGTTTATTTTAGCAATGGTTTTCTGTTCAGAGTTCATCCCACCCATGACCCACCGACCCATAATTAAACAGCAGGCCGCCCAGCATGTACAAGGTGTGAATGACCTGTGGGCCATCTGGTGTTACTTTTCCAGTTAAAGATGCGATGAAGGATCAGCTACTCATCAGAGCTGGATTAGTCAGTCAGTTCGTGATGTAATGCAAACTATGCCGTGTAATACTGTAATGGAAGTTCTAGAAGGTGACAATTAAAGTTAGGCGCGTTTCGGTGGACGGCACACCGAGAGAGTCGCCGACGACCGGGTGGATGGATGGACTCGATTTGGCCTTACCTTACCGCTTTCTTCCACGGTCGGTTTGGTGGGCGCGCTGGCTGGATGGCCAATGGGCCCGTCCTTTCCGGCCGTATTTCTCGGCGGCACACCAGTGACACCACCTCGGCAAGGCACAATTTTCTTCCTAATACAAATACAGCCGTCTTTTCTGTTGGAACGTGAGATTTTTTTTGAGCCTTTAGGATTTATACGCGCGTACATGGCCTTCACCAACTGAGTTGGTACTACGAGGGTGGAGGGCGTGAATTGGTCGTTCATCGAGTAGGCCAATAGCCGGACCGGATCTTTCTTGTCACCATTTCCTAGGTCAACGAGCGGGTATCATCCAATTGTAGAAAGCCTGTATTTTTTTTACACGTTTGGGCTAAGTCTATGCGTTGATGCCTTCTTCAACTTGTGCATTGGAAGCAATCTGCACATGAGCCAAATAGGCTCGACGATTTTTCAAACCAAGTCTTGTATTGTTGTGAATATAGTTGTGCATTGTACGTGTGCCTTTGAGTGGGAGAACAGAATGAATTGCCACCAAATCACACAACTACAGTCCCCTTTAAGTGCTACACAAAAGAAATCTGAAGATTCAAGAGTATGTTGCAGCATGACCATGACCCAAACAAAATCGGTAAACTAGTCTCCGAAGTCGTTCTCGGGCGACTTAGGAGGCGACCCCAACCGCTGCGGAAGAGCCCCTTGGCCACCGCTTCCCCCCCTCGCCGCTACCGTCGCCTTCTTGCACCTCCCCGATCGGTGTGGCGGCGGTGCCTCCTCTTCTTCTTGCAGCTCTCCTCCTCCCTTGGCTATCGGATCTAGCGGTGCCAAACCGTCAGCCTCCGGCCTCCGCCGGTTCTTCTTCGCCGCCGGCCTAGGATACCGGTGGATCCAAAGTCTCCCCATCGTCCTCGATGCCCTCCCTCTCCGGATCTGTAGCCTCCCGCTCCGCGGTGGTCATTGGGGCCCATATTCGGGTGCCTTGGCGACAAGGAGTCGCCATCGATGCTAGCCCCGTCTCTCCGTGCCCCCATCTTGGTCGGCGAGGCGATGCTTTGGCCGCCCTCGAGGTCCTCGTCCATGGAAATGAGCCGTTGTCGCCACCGGCCCCGGCTCTTCGTGCCCCCGTCCTGGTCGGTGGGGCGATGTTTCTGCCGCCCCCGAGGACACCGTTGTTGGGCCTGGCCTAGGGCCTCAGGTTGTCGCGACGGCGGGCGACAGCGATGCATCCATCGGGAGGAACCCAGGGAGGGGGTGCTTCGAGTGGGTTGCCGAAGCCGGGGACCTCGATGTCGGATCTGGCGGTGTGTCAACCGAGAGGCTGAATTTGACGAAGAGGAGAGGAGCTCTAGGGCGCCGGTTTTTGTTGTTGTTACCGGCCGCGATGGTTTCAAGACGATGATGGCGTCGATAAACCTGCTGAGCGTCCAGACGACAATCCGGCCACGAGGTGCTCTCAAGATGCTGCTGACCCTCTAGACACCACCGACCCTCTGCATATGTCACCATCCTATTCCCCTCCGGATACACCAACGCTTGCCGCCACCTGAGAGCCTACCTCGCCGCTAGAGCCAAAGACTTCCTGTCATCCTTCTTACTCTTCGGATTGACCATCGTTTGTTGTCCATGCCTACTCTTGGAGAAGGTCCCATCCTGCTATTGTCGAAGGTCGATCGTTGAAAAGGTCCAAATAGTTTGGGCGCTCGATTGCTAGATCTTTGTCCTGAGGTGAAAGTCGACCATTGTGGATGCCCCATATATAACCGCTGGTCTTGACCTAGAGGCAAGCCACCATCGACATCCCCGTGGGAGGAGGAGAGGAGTCAGAGCTGTCATCTCTTCTGCGCAGCATCCACCGTCATTGTTGAGCGGAGGGACCGCTTCCCTCACCCACTACATTCTAATGACTTGATGATCGTCCTGTTAGGGTGGAGTACTTGCCGTGGTTCTTCAGCCTTGGCGGAGCTTTGGTTCTTCATATTTTTGCTTCTACTCTTCTCTCTCAGACACTATGCGATGGTTAACCTCTACATGTTTAACTTGGCTACCAGAAACTCTAGCATGTTAGGTGGTGGGGCATCGTCCTTCCTTTGGCTGTGGTGTGTGGCATGGGTGCGTAAGTGTCGATCGGTGTCCGCCGTGCCTAGTTGGTGTTTGCCCGAGCATGTGTGTTAGGTTGCTTAGCCAGGTGTTGAAAGATCTAGACCCGCCATTATGAGTTAATGGATTGTTTTGGTGATTAATGATAAATCCAAATATGAGACTAACTCTCTTGTCAAGTATTATCTTTGTGTAGTCTCATTTGGATATAAAGGTGAAATACAACGAGGTATGCAATCGACATCTTAATCTTATATATTGTTGCATTCCTCGGATCCAAAATATAGGATTGAACTCAACCATAAGTCAAACTCGAATATGTGCATATGATCTTATTACACATTTGTGTATGCACACATCTAGGGGGAGTTTTATTCTATATTTTGTGGTTTCATTAGTATTGATCCATATTCCATTCTCCACATACATTTGGGATCTTTACTTTGAAACAAATCCATTTGAGTATACAGAACTTGTGTAGTTCTTGTATACTCATGTTAGAGTATATATATAACTTGTGTAGTTTATATATACTCATTTGTTACTTCAATTATCTACATTCAATTTATGAGTATTTAAGTGGTTATCATCAATTACCAAAGAGGGAAAGATTGAGGTATCTTGTCCCACCATTATGAGTTAATGGTATGGTGTGGTAATTAATGATAATCATATTGTGGAACTAACATTTTCCATGAGTTGGATGAATAGGTTATGTTCCAGGATGGTGGAGACTTTGGGATGATCATGAGTTGATCGTCAAGTCAAGAGAAGACCCATCATGTGTTGATGGAGGTCAAGTGAAGGAATGTATCATGCGTTGATGCATGTGAAGACTCGGGATGAAGAAATCATCATGTGTTGATGATGTTCAAGACAAGATCCCGAAGTGAAGAACTCATCATGAGTTGATGATTGTCAAAGACAAGGACCCGGACTTGAAGTGTTGGTGTGCGTCATCAAGCTTCAAGAAGATGCAAGGCAAAGGTATGACTAGCTAGGGCTAAGGATGTGTTCCTAGTCTTTTACCGGTCTCGGTGTTTGGTTAATAGACCGGATTGCTAGTATAGGATTGCCGTACTATTAAGAGGGGTCTTGACTAGTAGCATGAGTTAGTCATGTGTTGATAGCTCATTGTGTTTGCTCTAGCTCATCTATGCATGGAGCTATTATTTGCGAATGTGTTTTGCAAATAGCCGAGGCTCATGCATTCAATCCTTGTAGCATGGGACTATACTTTGCAAATGTGTTTTGCAAATGGTTGAAGTCCATGCACTTTAGTCTTATGGCATGATGCTGTTATTTGCGAATGTGTTTTGCAAATAGTTGAAGCTCATGTTTGATTTCTTGTAGCATGTGACTTAAGTTTGCAAATGTGTTTTGCAAATGGTGTAAGTCCATGTACCTTTTTCCTTGTGGTATGATTCCAAAAGTTGGCAAATGTGTTTTGTAACTTGTTGGGAATCTTGCTTGTGATCCTTGTTGGCATGGCTTGTCAATTAGCAAATGTGTTTTGCAATTGAAGTTGTTGAAAAAGCCATTGCTATTTTCTGTCAGGAAAATCAGAAGTTCCGGTGTCTTAACTGTGGAAGTTCCGCAGGCCGGACGGTCCGATTTCCAGCGGCTCGTTTTTTCCAGAGAGCATCCAGTTTAGGGACTTAGCCGATTTTTGAAGTGCGGAAGTTCCGGCGTGTTACGAGCGGAACTTCCGATTATCGGTTGCTCCGAAATTCCGGCGGTTTGTTTTTTCCAGAGAAGCACCATTTTGGGGACTTAGCCAAAATTCGATGTGCGGTAGTTCCGCTATGTGTTGAGCGGAACTTCCGAAGATCGGAACTTCCGCAACTTGGTTGGCGGTAGTTCCGCACTAAAAATCAAACGGCTAGTTTCTCGTCTGACATAGCCGTTGCTGTGCTTTTCTCTCTCATGCGGTAGTTCCGACTTTGTACGGCGGAACTTCCGATTTCCCCTGATTTTTCAGGGGTTTGTCTCCCAACGGCTAGTTTTTGTGTGTGGGCTATATATAGCCACCTTGGCCGATTGGGAGAGGTTGCTGGTGCTATTGTGAACTATTTGTGATCCTCTTGAGCTAAGAGCAAGCCTCTCCTCTCTTATGTGCATGTGTTGCACTTGGTGAGTTTGGAGAGTAAACCCTAAGTGCATGTGTTGCCTTAGGTAGTGGATTGTGTATCCACTTGAGCTTAGACACTTGATTAGTTCAAGTGAGAGTTGAGATTTGTTACTCTTGGTGTTTGCCGACACCTAGACGGCGTGGAGGCGTCGTGCGCGGTGATCTTCTCAAGAAGCTTGTGAGAAGACCCGGTGGTTTGTGAGTGGTTTGGTGCTCACTATCTCCGGAGTGGAGGAAGAGCAACCATAGTTGAGTGAGGTGTTGGTTCGGTTAGGAACCGGTCCAAGTGTTTGGACTTACCTCGGAGGTGTTGGCTTAATTAGTGGAGCCGGTCCAATTCGTTTGGGCTAACCTCAACGTGGATTAGGGGAGACCGGCAAGTCTCCGAATACCACGATAAAACATAATCGTGTCATCTTGTTTTTACTTGTGCTTTACTTTGAGCAATTTACATTCTTGCTTTAATTGCTTATATATCTTGTATGATTGCTCATATTGTATTGTGTTCATATTGTCGGTGCACTTAGTTGAGCCTAGTTGATTTAGGTTTTAATTGAGCAAAACCAATTCGCTATTAGCTTCCGCATTTACATATTGGTTTAGCGCGAAAGATTTTTAAAACCGTCTATTCACCCCCCTCTAGTCGGCCACCTCGATCTTACAGGTGTTCAGAGGGGTTCCTTTCCTGTCTGTGGTGTTTCCCCATTGGGATCGACAACTGTATCTTTTTATCTATTTTCTCCTTCTTTATTAATATAATGGACAACTCCCATGCATGTTCGTTTCAAAAAATAAATAAAGGGGAAAGCTACAACGAGTCTTCTCAAAATTACACATTTTCGCTAAAAAGAGTGTTGCACGTAAAATATGTATGTGCAATGAGAATCAATTGAAAGGATTCATATTCTTACAATTAGGCAAGGTCAGATTGAAAAAATGAGCTACTGGGGCCGTTATAGAGTTTGTGATGCTTATAGCACCTTTGGTGGAGTGAATAACAAAATTAGCCCCCTCTCCGCCGTATTTGCAAAAATAAGACCCTCCACTGTGCCCTGGAGGCCAGACTTGCCCCGCGCTGCCACACGTCAAATACCGCGCCCAAAGGGCTGGATTCTCCTCTACTGCGCCCCTGGAGGCCGAAAATACTCTCAGTCGTGCCCTAGGGGCACAATTTTCCCCTCGTGGGGCCACATGGCGCGGCTGTGTTTGGGGGCGGATTGTGGTATTGCCATGGCCTAAGGCACGGAAGTACCTCTGCTGTGCGCTGTGAGGCACGGTTTAATTACTAAATTATTTACAACTAATTAATTACTATAAATTAATTATAAATAAATAATTATGACTAATTAATTATCGTAAATTAATTATGGATAAACACTTAGGACTAAATTAATTACGATGAAATAAATTATGAATAAATAACTACAACTAAATAATGACAATTAAGTAAATTATGACTACATAATTAACTAACACTAATTAATTACGCTAATTAATCAGTAATTTATTCTAATTAATTACCCCACACTACTCTAATTCTAGACTTTTCGTACGTGAAATGACTAAACTCTGTTCGCAAAGTATGTCACACATTTTTCATGTTGCGTCGCCGAACAGGGCTTTTTCGATATTATGATGTCGAAGGGGATATTTATAATATTGCGTTGTCCAACATGGCTATTTTCGATATTGCTCCATCGAAGAAGGCTATTTATAATATTGTGTAGTCAAACGGGGCTATTTTCGATGTTGCGCCACCGAAGGGGCTCTTTTTTATATTGCGCCACCTAAAACACATTCCAAATATATTTGATCACATCGAAACTCATAAATTTCTCTCTACCTCATATTTCCTTATATTTTTAAAATTATCGATAGCGCAGACAATTATAGATATACCAAAATTATAAATTTAATTTAATATTGAAAAATGGATCATGTCGCCAATGGAAAATAGCGACACGATCCATGTCGCCAATTGAATTGGTGACCAATTCTCTGTTCACCGTTTGCAGTGGCGACAGAGCACGTGTCGCCATTTCTTCTGCCGACAGGCTCTTGTCGCCGTTTGAAATGATGACATGATACCATTTTTGCAAAAGAAAAATAGCTATTTAATTTTGTAGTTATTAATTAAAACAATATTATTTAAAGAATTTACTAGCCAACCGTAGGAAATGGCGAATTGACAATAGCTCAATAGGATACGAG
The DNA here is from genome assembly GCA_036346395.1 of Hsuehochloa calcarea. Lineage (NCBI taxonomy): Eukaryota > Viridiplantae > Streptophyta > Magnoliopsida > Poales > Poaceae > Hsuehochloa > Hsuehochloa calcarea. The sequence continues at coordinate 41,122,803 of CM070597.1, forward strand.
AGAGAGAGAGAGAGAGAGAGAGAGAGAGAGAGAGGAGGGGGGCTATTTGTAATAGGCAAGCACACATCCTTCGCAAAGATTATGTCATAGACTCATGGTTTTGTAATTGACTGGCCCAATATTCCTAACGGTTACATGGACAAAATTATATATCAAATGCAGTCTTATGAGAAATTATCCCCACGTTATGCCTAAATCTTTAGACTGCTATCACACATCAAGTAAAGCTATGTAGCATCTTACGTGGCCACAAGCTTCAAACATCAATACTGCATAGTTAATTAATTATCGATTGATTAGTGGTAATTAATTAGTGCTAGTTAATTATTTAGTTATAATTATTTATTCGTAATTTATTCGATCATAATTAATTTATTCATAATTTAGTTAGTTCTCATTAGACAGAGTATTTCCGTCCCAGGGCGCGGCAGAGGAGAATCAGAGCCCTTAGGGCGAGGTATTTCACGTGTGGTGGTACAAGGCGAGTTCGGCCCCAAAGTATAGTAGATAGTGCTATTTTTACAAATAAGAGGGAGTTAGTTTTGTTATTCACTCCGCGCCGAAAATTGCAAATACAAATACTGTGGAGGGTGCCATTATACATTAACCTCACCTGGCCAATATGATCATCTCCTACCCATATAGAGTATCAACTTGGCTTGTGCCAAGAGTTCAATGGGGTCACGGGACGCAGGTAACAGCACTGTATTTTTTAAAAAATAAGGTAACAGCACTGTGGATCCGCCCTGCGATTAGCCTGCGACGGCACTACACCATTATCTCCTCAGCCCTCAAAACGAAAACATAACGCTCGAGACATATTCACACTGTAATATGCAGTACTTACCAAATCACTGTAGCAACTCTTGGCACAGTAGCAGATCGCAGTCATCTAAACTTTTGTCTTTTGTTTTTCAAAACTAAATCCAAATGTCCAAGAAGAGAAGAGCACTCACTGTGCACCTTTCTGGCCCTACAGATATTGGTGCAGAGAAAACACACTTTCCGTGTATTATGCACGACTTTTTATCCACGGAGGTGCCTGATTCTAAGAGCTAGTACTCCAAATTGGGGTTTTTTTAACTAATATTATTTTAATTAATAATTACAAAATTAAATAGTCATTTTTTTAAAAAAAGTGGTCTCCTGTTACCATTTCATCGGGTGATATACTCATGTCGCTAGATGAAATGACGACATGTGCCACATGGATGGCGACAACACCCTATCGCTATTTCATTTGGCGACAGAGGTGAATAGTATATGTGGATATCGTGAGGATATGTGCATGATTTTAGGATGATGAGTTAATTGGCAATGGCATTGTTGGTTTGCAAATTCTCGTGTTTTCGGGTTTGCTTCGTTCTGTCAGACCACAAGCGGTCTGACCGGTGGCTGGGGCGGTCAGACCGGCCGTGTTTGCTGGTCCGACCGGGTTTAGTTCAAAGTGTATTTTGAAGCTAAGCCAAAAATAGGTTGTGTAGGCAAGTGAGGGGAGTCTCCTGGATGTGGTCATATAATTTTTGGAGCTCCCAGTCGAAAGTTCTATTTATTTGAAAATTCCAGAAGGTTTCGGATTTTCAAGATGAAATTTTGGCTAAGTCTTTTCGGGCGGTCCGACCGCCGTTATGTAATCGGTCGGACCGGCCTGAAATCGGTCGGACCGGCTGTGTGGGCGGTCAGACCGCCGATCACTTGGAGGTTAGCCTTTTCGGCATTGATGTGATTTGAATGTGTTTTATGTATGGATGTCAATGCTTTATTGTTGCATATTGCATTGTTGAACTGACGTGGGTCAAGTTGTGAAGAACTTGTTCCTGGAGACGATTTGTTTGTCTATTGCTGTGCAGGTGGCTTGCAGGTCAACGACGTCAACGGTGAGGTGGATCGGGACTACGCTTGGAGAGCTGAGGTCCAGAACTATCATGGATGCCGGGTGAGGTCGTGTGACTCAAGCATGGTGCAGAATGGGCAAGATGGATCGAACGGGTAGTTCGGTGCAGCTGGTTGGATCAGGCGGTGCGGAAGTTGGTGCAAGTCTCTGGGAGGTTCCGATGGGATTCGGACGGGAGAGACTGGCCAACATGATGAGAGCCGCTGATCAACCTACACGTGGTGAAGCAGACGATTGCTTCAACAGATGTGTGTGAGTGGGTCCCATGTGTGTGTGTGGGTCTCATGTGTGAAACCCTAACTCTCCATATAAATAGAAGGGGTGAGATGTAAAAGTCCCCAAGCATTCATTTGGACTCTCCAAGTCTTTTTCTAGGGTTAGGGTTTGGAGAAGAGAGGAGAGGAGAGAAAGGTTGTGTGTGTGCTCTTTGTTGAGCTCTTGTCCTCCTTGAGAGAGTGGCTTTGTAAGCATCTTGTTGGATCAATCAATCTTGTGATGCTTGCTTAAGAGATCGATTGTCTCCTTTGTGTTCTTATCTCTTTTGTTGATTTTGGTGCTTCCTTGATTCAAGTGTTTATGCTTGGTCTCTTGACCGATTTTATCTTGCTTTGATGTGTGGGAATACTCCTACAATCATCTAGATCATCAACCCCCACAAGTAAGTCTTGAATCAAGATTTTTATATTTCTAGGGTTTATGCACTTCTTTGGTAAAATCTTCAAAGATCGATTCTGTGAAGTGGATCTGGAGGATCATCGCTAGAAATAGGTCTCTGATATCCTTAGGGAGGTGTGCTCCAAATTTGGTCAAGTTTCATTGGTTGAATCAAAAGTTGGACCAAATTTCGTTTTGGTTTTGGGCTTGGTATTTCGGTTCTGGACTAAATCGGTCGAACCGATTTAGAAACGGCGGTCAGACCGCCAGCATTCGGACCGCCCGTTAACGGCCGGTCGAACCGATTCCAATCGGTCGGACCGCTTTGGCGGCCGGCCGATCGGCCGCCAAAGGTCCGCACTCATCCAAATGAGATCAATTCTCCACATTTGTGTCTTGTGGTTAAGGGGTTATCGAATTCAAGACAAGGCTTCCTCTGCGTGTCTCGATCTACTTAGCTTTCATAGCTAAAGGAGAAAAGTTCGTGTTGAATTTGATTAAGGCGAAAAAGTCGAGAAAGCGCCTATTCACCCCCCTAGTCGCCTTTACGGTCCTACAGTACACCTGTCGCCAATTGAAATGACCATAGGGGCTAAGTATAAAATCCGAATTTCACCACCCCCCACCTCATTCCCATTGAGAGCAGAAGAGGGAGGTAAATGAGAGAGGAGAGGAGGAAAAGTGTGCAGCGAAAGCCTTGTCCATTCGTCGCGGAGGAGAGAGAGAGAAATAGAAGTAGATTCGGTTGTCTACCTCGCGGGCATTTTTTTGTAAAACTTTGTAATTTAATATTACGTAAATACCAAGAATACATTTTAAACTAGAAAAATAGCAAGGTAGCTCTAAGAATTTCATAAAAATTCTAGAGTAGCTAAATAGGGTCTGTAGAGCCTGATTAAAATATTCTTAGTTTTATTTATGTTCATATTTTTTCACGATAAATATTACGTAAATCTTAAATTTCATGTATGGCAGCCCCAAGAGACGCTGCACAGTGGTTGTACGAGCTGCTTGACCCGGTCATTGATGCGACTCACCGTAGTCGCCTCAGTACCATCCTCCCACAGGAGGGCGAGTAGTCCATTGAGCTTGGTGCATTGCAGCTGCGTACGCCCATGAGGGCATGGAGTGTGGACCCACGTTGGGTTCCGCGGTACGTATAGTTCTGATCTTCTTGTAATTAATTTTGGCCTGGCTTGTGTGGGTGGACTCACGTATGTTCTTAATCCTTTCGACATAGGTCAAGAGTGGTAGGCCTACTTCCACTAGCTAGGATGGTGGATGCGACGTGAGAGGACGAGGAGGACGTCGCTACCAGCGGTACCTACATCGAGCCGTTTTTGTACGGCCGGTGCCTCCTGATGGTGCTGGCTGACCGGTGGAAGCTGGAGACGCACACGTTCCACCTTTCATGTGAGGAGATAGCGTCGGCACTTTAGCATGTGGGCTACCTAACCGGGTTGCCCTGCACGGGCTTCTCCATGGTAGTGTATGATGTCCCGAACACGTGGCACACAGATATCCTCGAGAGGTTCCAAGGGTTGCTACCAGCCAACGCCGGCTACAGAGAGTTCTCCAGTACACACGGGCCGATGCCGAGGTGGATCAACTTGTCCGATATAAATGCTTGTAACTCTTGTGTTTCCGCTTCAATTCCTTTTTCAACTTAATGATGTGTCTGTCTTCTTGCAGTCTGCTACCCTAGGCCCGGACGCACCCAAGTACACAGCAAGGAGGGACTTCAAGGCCTACTTGTTGTGATTGTTCAAGTGGGTCATGTTCCTAGGGTCCCACGGAGATAGCGTGGACAAGCACATAATCTGCTACGCATGGAAGCTGGCGTCCTCTCCGAATGTCTGCTGCTTCTTCAACTGTGGTCGTTCGAGCGTTTCCAGATCGAACGACCACAACTGGACCTGGGAGCCTACACCGACGCTATGTATGTCGTCGACGACCTTGTGGACTGGCCGACCATGGGTATGGTGTGGTGTCGCCGATGGGTGTGTTTTTTATAACCTTTAGTGATTTTCGTAATTTAATTTAATTGCATGTGCTAAGTTTTTATTGTTATATTCCACAAGTCACCTTCACTCTGATCACTACGCACGTGTCCTACCCGGACTACGTTGCGACGTTCAATCAATTTACGGATGACCGCATCATTTGGACGTCGTACACCGCCAACAGGGTGTCAGGGTGCGCACCCCGAGGCTTGTCCACCCAATGAACGTGAGACTAGCAGTACTGGTATACACGAAAATTCTTAGTGCAAGACATCTTCGTGGAGGAGTACCACGTGCACCAGGTGATGCTCCAGTTCGGTCTATGTCAGGAGTTCCCAGTGCGCTAGGGGCCGCGGGTGGCACCGAACATTCATAGGTAAGTTCACGTTTTATTTCTGTCGCATCATTTTCCTTACGAACTTATGAATTTATTGTTTCATCTGCCACAGGTACATCCAGAAGGGAGTAGCTGGTACAACTTTCTGGACCGAGAAGATGGCCCAATGGGTTGCGCAGTGGCTACACGCCTTAGCGGATGTGCTACGGGAGTCTACTCCCTACGATCCCGGATGTACTCCACTCGGACGAGGGTTCGTTGCGTCAGGGTTGTGGACGACCCGCCAGGCCACGAGGCTGCGACGATCGATACGTACCCCGCCCAGTTGGACTCTGTATTCCATCGCACAGTATGTATTGAACAGTCCGTACTTGTTTACGGTTTCTAACTTGCTAATTTTTTCCACATAACGATCTCGGATGGGAGTTGTACGAGTTATCGAGCTTCGTGCGTATTTTGACGATCGAGGAGCCCAACATCAAGGCGAGGCAGGAGATCGGATAGACTATGATCCGGATGATGGAAGCGTCGGGGTGAGTCATCCAGCTGACATCGTGTCGTAGACCGAGGGACGTGGCGGACCCACTTGTGCATGGACCCGGGGGGTGAGCCACGGTGCGTCATGCCCCACAACTCCTCACCCGGACGTGACGGGTGGGTCCTTGTGGCACCGTGTTGGGAGTGCCCCAGCGCCAGCTCAGTTCGCAGGTACACCAGAAACACTTATGTTTGATTATTAGGTCCGAGCTCCACTAGTTACCAATAATATTTTCTTCTGGCAGATCCTCAGTATCGTCCATACCAAGGGCGGGACTATGCCGAGTAGTCTGCTGTGATGCAACAATAGGGTATGTCTATGTTGTTCACACGTATAACATACTATTTCAGTATTCTCTTTCTTGTGTACATGCATAATGTGTTGTTCCACAGGTCATAGATCCCTGTCAGATGAGGAGTTGGAGACGCATGAGGGAGCATACTCCGGGGACTTCGATGTCTGCCAGGAAGTGCGGCTACAACGAGTGATGTACGACAAGAGCAGCCAGGTCTCCGTTGGGGCTTCACAGTTGCATGGTGCGCCAGGAGCGAGCCAGCCGATACAACACCCCCTCGGTGCACACCCTTTGGGGATACCCCCTCTAGCAACACCCCCTTAGGCTACTCGCATCAGTAGGGTACCTCGACCGTCGGAGTCTTTGACGTACTCGCACCAGCGTCCGCAGTGGCCTCGGCAAGGCCAGGGGCCACACATGGGTTACGCTTTAAGAGGGCCTACAAGTAAATGTATCAATCTTGTTATGTAAAAATTATATTATGTATGACTTGCATGAATTTATGTTAGTCTCGTGTTTCGATACTATTTGTTCTTATTATGTGTACAGGTAACCGTGTGAGGAAGTCAGCATCGTGAAACCCCATACCACCCTAGCTCTAGCGTTTTCATACGTGAAATGACTACACCCTGTTCGCAAAGTATGTCACACATTTTTCATATTGCGTCGCAGAACGGGCCCATTTTCGATATTACGTCGCCGAAGATGGCTACTTTTTATATTGCGTTGCCTAAAACGTATTCCAAATATATTTGGTCACATCAAAACTCATAAATTTTTCTCTATCTCATATTTTCTTATATTTTAAAAAATATCGGTAGCATAGACAATTATAGATATACCAAAATTGTAAATTTACTTTGACTGCAAAAACTGGAACATATCGCCATTTAAACCGACGACAAGCTCCTATCGTTATTTCACCCTGTGCACTATTTGCAGCGGTGACAGAGCACCTGTCACCATTTCATATGGAAATGACGAATGGAGGCTAGTTTTGCCTTAAAAAATTGACTATTTAATTTTGTAATTATTAATTAAAAAAATATTATTAAAAAAATTCTTCCAAATTGGAAGCAACAATGCATGGTCCATTCCTCATAGCTGTCTTGGATCTGCCCTGACCTGAGCTGGTTTCGACTCAGATCTTGATACATTGGCCTTGCATCTCATGATTTCCATGGACCATGCTAGAAGCACAAACAATTGAACAATGACTTAACACGAAAATTAATCGACATTACTACTACATACGGTACTATTAATACTGGGAGAAAGATCGGCTGCGGCTCTTCTGACACACATCAATGATGAGATCAAAACTTGGGCGGACGCAGGTGCAAGACATCTTCAGCAAATAGTACATCGTTAGTTCCTGTTCAGCCTTCGCCAGCTTGCTGGTTCTTGTACAGTTTTCTCTCTCTTTTATTTCCTTTGTACTGGTTTTGGTTTACTCTCCTATCAATGAAACGTAGGCAGTTCCCCTAATTTTCTTTCAAAAAAAAAACTACTAATGCTGGGGGTTTATTATTAATCACAAGATCCAAATATGCAATTGCCCCATCACTCACATGGTCAGATCAGTTCACACGGACCTGATGCGAAGAGATGCAGCAGTGCTGATAAATGAGTAATCAATGTCGTCCCCCATGCATCCGAGGCTTGCGTCCTCCTGCCCGTGCAGCATTTAGTGGGCGGCAATGCGGCACGGCTACCAGGCCCAACATATATTTGGGGTCAGCAGCACTCCAATAATCGGTATTAAGAGAAATAATATCTAAATCATGTTCGACTGTAAAAATGACACAACAAACAGCTCAAAATCTTAAAAATAATACTATCATCATATTTTCCATCCCTCTTTAATAACAAGTATGTATGATACAAGAGAGTACAATTTTAATACCTATTTTACCTCGCCCTCTACACACGTGCATCCTGACTGCCTCTCCTCCGTCGTTGTTGTCGGCGCCGGCCTACTCCTCCGGTGGGCACTCGAGGAAGTGCTTAGCCCAGATGGCCTTCGAGGGCGAGACGACACCTTCGGACGATGGCGGTTCGCACCGGTCCAATAGCTCCTCCAAGCTTGTCCCGGCCATACCATTGCCGTTGCTCATGGTGGCCGTGCTCGGGCTGTTTATCATGTTCTTCTCACACCGTTGGGGATGCCGCCACGGAGCTTCGCCCGCTGCCGCCATTGGGGACGACAATGCGGTCCGCCAGGTTCGAGGAGCCCCGGCGGGGCCTCCTGGTCGTCCGGGGAGGAATAATTCTATGGATTGTCGAGGACGTCGAGCTCGCACTAGGCATGGAGCTCACACCGGACGCTGGCCATGGCAATCCAGGTAGCCGTGGCCACGTGCTACCGATCGAGGAGTCGCTCCCTCGGGTCGACCCTGTGTTGGTAATATGCCCCAGAGGCAATCATAGAGATGATTGTATTATGTATATATTTATGAATTATAAAATAAATGTTATTATGTTCCTTTAATGAATCATCAGTTATAAAGGTTAACAAGGACGTGACTTGTTGGTGAAGCTCCTTAATTTATATGATGCCATTCTAAATGTATCCCTGGTCAGATGTCATTGATCGGAATACTAGTGATTTATCGACCAACACATGTATTGATTGATGACTATGTTTCACCGGTTATAGATATAGAGATATTGAATCAATAATGTGAACACATGTTAGAGAACATAGTGTTGAATTGACCTACTTGAGACACTATTGAGATTATTATGATTTTATATGTCATCAGTTGGTCTCAAGCAATGATGATGTATAATCCTTAGATCCGATACCAGTATGGTTTTCTACATATGTAATAGTACGCTTAGGGGTTGCCAAACACTACTCCGTAATTAGGTAGTTATAAAGGTAGCTTTCGGGTATACTATAAAACATGCAAACGGATGTGACTGGTCAGATATGGGATTTACCCCTCCTAACGTAATAAGAGAGATATCTCTGGGCCCCTCGATGTGGTCGGATAAAGAAAGTGCATGGTGGTCATGCCACTAGTGGTCGAAGAGTCGATCACATGAAGTTATCCGTCATTTGATCGAGAAAGTATTGAACAGTCCATGGATGACAAAATATCTCACTTCAAGTTCAACCAGATATCGTGAGGCAAAGGGAGAATACACGAGTAGGTCGTTCAGTTCGACCAGATATGGACTGGTCGTATGGAGATACGAGTTGGTCGTAGATTGATCGAATATAATCATTAACTGGTCGTATAGAGACACGAACCGGTCATAAGTGATAAGGACCTGGTCGTAGATCATATTGCATTAACGTTCGTCCGATATAATTTATGTGTATTCGGGAATCGTTATGTCCTGTAGGAACCGCTAACGACTTGTGGTCAGAAAGGTGTTTTTGAGTCATAACCGATTACACATAAACCTATCAGGTCACACACTTAATGGGTTGGAACAAACGAGTTCGGATAGGATTCATTATGGACTCTATATAAGGAGATGCATGAGGTTGTTGGGAAACAAGAGAGATCGGACGTGAGTTGCTCAACCGAAATCCTAGCTGCTATCTTCTCGAGAACCATGCCATGCGAGTTGGTGCTAGCATACCGGCGTACGGCGTTCCACCCCTAGACGTGTGGATACCGTAGAGGCACTACTGCGGTTGCTGTTGCGCTCGAGGACGATCCGCGCCTTCACAAGGAACATGTCAAGTTGCTGGACGATCGACTACGACCATTACACCGATGCACACGATGTTGGATCCGGCTGCTCCAACTCTTTTTTCTGCTGCACTGTGCGTCTGGTGGTAACGATTTGTGATCTCTTGCTTGCATGGCACTCTGGTTTACGTGGTTGAATATTTGAATCGCCAGCTAGTGTAGCCTACCTGTATCCCTTCATCCTGAGCACGGCGTCATACCCGTCTTCACCGGGAGCGACGACATCCCCTACACCAGCCTCGCCACCTCTCTTTTCCAACCCTGACCGGTTCGGCTGCTGCTTCGTCAAGTAAAGATCCGAGAGCGTGTATGACGTCGTTGGCCTCCCACCGGCGCCTCCTCCTCCACCTCCTCCATTTGCGCTGACACGACCACCACCGCCTCCTCCTCGCCGCAAACCACCCTCCCCATCACCACCTTCCTCTCCCCTCGAGCACGCGTCAACTCTCGGATCCACCACCGACACCATTTTCAGGAGGGTATATATGTCTTTTTACCTTTTAACGTCTCCTAACGGCTGTCAGACTGACGACAATGTTATTCTCAATATTTTAAAGTCTTTGGGATCTTATTTTGCATTGCGTTGTCAAAACAATATCATTTCTCAAAAATAGAATGAAAACGATGTTACTGGACCAATTTTCCGTCCGGAATTTGGGATGCAGAGAGAATTCCAAGGGCGTGTGCTAGCTGATCGCACATCATACCATCGTTCCATTTCATGCGCAATGCTATTACAGTACCGACTTACTGTTATTATACTACTGAACCAATTTTCCCTCGGGAATTTGGGATGCAGAGAGAATTCCAAGGTCGTGTGCTAGCTGATCTCACATTATACTATCATCCCATTTCATGCGCAATGCTATTACAGTACCGACTTACTGTTATTATACTACTAGTACTTATTCTGATGATTAAGGAGAAAGTACTAGTAAAACTTGCATCTTTGTTAAAAAAAATCATGGTAGAACATGTGCAGATGTGCTCCTCTTTACTGTGTAGTAGCCTTTTTAAGGACTCACCGTTTGTGATCTCAACCATCTTGTCCGGTTCGTGAAGCTTCTCGATTTGTCGGTGAGAATGTCGGCTGCTGCTGGTGGCAACATTTATCTATGTGTAATGCATCTGTCGAAACTGTATATGTGTGTATTTGTGGTTGTTTCAGATTATGGTTTTCTATACTGTACTCCTTGCATTATTTCTCGATCCCTGCAGCTCCAGTTAGGACTTAGGAGTGGTATTACTTATCTTTATCACTGCGATAGCGACTGGAGAGGGGTAAGAGGTAAATTCAGATCACTGATGCATTATCTTAATGGTGTTTCGATTTTTCTATACTGTACTCCTTGCATTATTTCTCGATCCCTGCAGCTCCAGTTAGGACTTAGGAGTGGTATTACTTATCTTTATCACTGCGATAGCGACTGGAGAGGGGTAAGAGGCAAATTCAGATCACTGGTGCATTACCTTAACGGTGTTTCGATTAAACCATGTTCCTGACGGATGGGAACATTTCATTTGCGAATATCTCTGATGATACTTCTACTTTTTCAGTAGATGAGTTGCTTCTTCAAATTCTTTAAACTGTTGATGGTTCTTTCAATCCAACAACTTGGATATCCATCATCAGCTTTTAGACACGAGTCTGTGGACCCATCTTGATCAGTTGGGTGGGCCCCTCTTTCACTGATCGTGACTGAATGCGAAACCTATCTAGCAATGTATACTAGTTGGTTGATCGCCTCTCCCCTAGAATTATCTTCAGAAATTTAGAATGGAATATACAACCAGTTAAAAGGACATGAGAAAGTTGAACATTCATGTCTGCAAAACGAGCATCTTCTTCACCTGGAAGCAATTTTTGTACCGTGAGCCACTAGCCGAACCATTTCCCACATTTACAGAAGAAATCAAGAAGCTGAAAGAACAGAGAGTGGAGAAAAAAAAATATTGCACACCTCTGCAAACTGCACAAATCTCGAATATATAGTCCCTTGTGTGTCACTGACATGTAGACCGATTCTATCTGTCACTGGCAATACTTTGATAGGCCGAACTAATTCACCTGTGAAACATGAAAGCCCATCTAAATCTAGTCCATTGACCAACCAGCCAACCCTGGCCGCAATCCCCATCGACTCATCACGGCGTGTACAGATTGCATCACTCATAGGTGACTTGGACATAGAGATGGAGGCTAAGGCTGCAGAGAGAGAGAGAGAGAGAGAGAGAGAGAGAGAGATTGCTAATTGTTATATATTGGCTATTGACTACCTGTAGTGAACTATTAACTCTCTTTTTTGGCAAGATCACCGAGTGTTAATTAAAATATTATTTGTAGGATGAGACGATGGTTGACACCGACTCAACGAGAGTGATTGAAAGCAACTTGCTGGCTTGTTGCACTGAATTCTCAGAGAGTGACTGTCATTTCTACTATGTTGAATTTGCAAAGAGCTGTTGTCTTTCTATATTTTGTATAGTCATAGAAAGTATTTAGGTAATGTTCAGGGACAAGTATTTATATAACGTTCCGTGTACTTCTTGAACTTTGTTGGACTACTTATTAAGCAACTACATTATTGTTGCATTTTGGACATGTGTGGTGTGTTATGTATGATCTCTTTTTTGTTATCGTATCGATTCCGATATGTATTCGCAAAAGATACTATCCACATTTATATTCGTATCCGACAACATCATTCGACTCGATTCTAAAAAATAATGTATAATATAACACATGACGAGCGATTTCCAACCACATTCACTCCGAATGCACTCCTGCTAGGTGAACTGTGGGCCTCATGTAAGTGAGACAATAGATGACATGTAACTGTGGGCCTTATGATCAAGGAAGCGGCTACAGATTAATTTCCCCACTTCTGTATTACCAAGCTAAGTAGGTGCCCCTCCGCTGCATTCACGATCGGGCGGTGCCGAGGGGACAATGCGCCGTTGCAGACGGCAACGGCGGTCACGGCCGGCGGCGACGCGTCGGCGGTAGCAGGCCGGGAGTAGGCTCCGGAGTCGCAGGCCACGAGGTGGCCGCCGCCGGCGAGTCGTTCAAGAACGGGTTGCCGGTGTGTGTGGGGGGCTCCTCCCTTCCTTATATGCACTATTGCCCGGCACACAAATGGCAGAAGCCCCTCCATTAGACAATGCGCGCCTTATTTCGTCGGTGTGGTCTCCTCCCTGTCGTGGAGCCTGTTGGTTTCAGATCAGGTACATGCCCCTTCGGCGCGAGAGCGACCTCGTTTATAAGGGTTACGAAATTAAATGTTCTAAACAAAGCTTGCAAGAAGCAAGTAGAAGAAGTGGCCTCCCGGTAATCAAGTTGATTTTTAAGATTCTAGATCAACGAAAGCATCGAGCCCGGGACAGCTTAATAAGGCCTAGAGCTGAAAATATATAGTATACACAGGTGTTAGTATCACAATATCACTTATCCTGCTGCAAGAGTTCGATCCTTGATTGTTCAGGTCAAATCAAAGAACTCCAGCTGTTCCTGAAGATACTCTGGCCTGACCTTTCCTGGCCAACTGAGACGAGGGCCGCATCATTCGATGGTGCCCTCCCATGTCGCGAAACCGCAGCGCCAATCAGCCAACGCGTATCGGGAAGTGGTCAAGTTTTGAAATCACTTGTGCTGTCGCAACCTAAGCGAGAACAGTTCAATGCACTACATTTCAATTCGCTCGACACGGTGGCCAAAACGAAAGGGGCATAAACCTTCATGAGGATTAGTGGACCGCAAACTAAACCTGTCCATCAACGCGGGCCAACATCCCATAACTGATGGGCTAAGTTACGGGCTAGGCTTGTACGAGGTCCAGCTAATGTTTATCATGCTCAGGGCACCTCCAAATTACGCGCCTCAGTTGGAAAATTGAACGACACGACGATTGGGGAAATTCCCTGTCATTCTCACGCTTTCACTACAGCGGCAACGAGATAAGATACCGCAGTTGTAATCGGAGGACCACCCAATGATTTTGCGATCCCAGTGGGAATGTGTAGAATGCGGTCGGTCACCGGCTAATAACCATTTCCCTTCGCGAGGTTCCCCTCCAATCCAGGCAGAGAACACGGTTCCCTTCCCTCGTCAGCTCAACGGCCACTCCCTCTCGCTCCCTTTTCCCAAAGGACTTCAGGGTTGTTCTTATTCTCCCGCGCAAACAGTGCAAGGGATAAACCGCAGATGTGGCTGCTCCGGCGACATGTGCACCGGCCGTGTCAACCATGTTTTCCGCGATACATACCACTACCAGCAAGGCATCGTCTTTTCTTTTCGTCTCCTCTCTCGTCATGGAGTAGTATTCCGTTCTTCTTCTCGTCCAATCCTCTTTTTTTTTTTTTGCCCTTTTGCTCCTCTCATCGCTGTCAAACGATGAGATAGAAAGAGGAGCTGGGGGTGCTTGGGCTTTCGGAGGTCTGCACGAAAGCTCCGCGTTTTGGCATCTTCCCAAGTGGGGTGTCGTTGTAACGCGGCGTACGCTAGCTCGTTTTTGTTCTCATTCTGAAGGGGTGGGGCAAGGCAACGCGGGCGGTCAGGGGCTCCAACTTGCCAAACTTGCAGTGCAAGGTGGCTTGGAGCTCTGGGAGCGTCACGCAAGTGCTCGTGTCTCACGGGGAACGAATTGTGTAGTCCAAGCAGCCAAGCAAAGCGGCGCAAAAGGCTGTGAAAAAAAGGGTTTGCAGGGATGTATCTTTACGCTTTCTATGCCGTTTCTGCATCTAATCGCTTGCGCATTTCAGTGACAGGTGAAAGTTCTATTAGACAACAGTTCTCCTTCAGGAACTGAAAAACTAACCCTCATGTACCTCTCTTACTATTCCATTCGTTTCACAACATCAGTCCATTTTATCGTGAAAAGTCGTTTCACAAGTACATGTCCATGAAAGAAATCAATAATATAGTTGATTATTGCAATACAAATCCTTCCACTTTTATGCCCGCGCTTTAATACTGTAGAAACGTACGGTTGTAGAATAGGGATATATATTATCCAGTATCACTAATTAAAATTGTTTGTATATTTTATGTCTCCTTGATGTATACGCACGGGCCGTAGAGTAGCGAAATGGCGTGATTACTTTGAAAATAAACCACAGGATATATGCCTAATCAGGAAAGTTGTCAATTAGAACAAAGGTTAATAAATCCCTATGCCAATCCACCAGACAGCTGCCACGTGTGCGTGCGTGACTGCTGGATAACACACAGCTACCTTCCACGAGAGATGAAAGAAAAAGTAGCATCAGTTATTCAGCATCCTCCGAAGGAAAAATAAAAGAAAGTCCGAAAAGGCCCGAATAAATGCCGTCCCGATCAGACAACGCTGTTACGAAATTTAATGATACCGACAAAAGGTTAAACCCTTTTTAGAGGGTTTTCACCCTTGTGAGTTATAAATATAAAGGTTTTATATACAATCGATATACAGATGAATAAAGATCATATATCTCCTCTATACACTTGTGTTCAGCGTATCTCTTGGTGTTTCATGTGATTGTTCTTGTGTGAATGATCTACGTCGATATCACGACGACTATCGCTATTTCAACACGTTATCAACACGATTGCTCTTCAACGATCAGTATGATAATCCTAATCTTTTCGTTGCTAGATTAATCTCATCGATTAATTTTGCTAATAATCCTAATTTTTTCGTTGCTAGATTAATCCCATCGATTAATTTTGCTAATCCCCGAGATCCAATTGGGTCGTTTTTTTACACGCGGCTTATTATCCAGTTTATATGAATCGTGTTTGTGTTAATTAATTACTGTTCACACAACGAAAAAATGGCAATCGCGGTGTCACGCCGGCCACTGCACCACGACCGCACTCGCGCTGCCACTGACGTGCCTATTGTGCCCAAGTCAAGCCCGCCGCGCCGCTGTTGCGCTTGTCGCGCGTGCCCAAGCCGCAGACACCGCTCTTCGTCGGTACCGCGCCGCCTTGCGCCCCCCGCCGCCACCGCCGCTCAACAACTTGCGCGCCGCTGTCACGATCACCGCGCGCGCGTTGCGCCTGCACCCAATGTGCTTTCACGTTGAGCCACACGGCGCGTCTGCCTTCGCGCGCTCTGCGGGCCAGCCGCACCGACCGCCACGCCCACACACTGTGCCCGCCCGCCGCCCTTGAACTACCGCCTTGTGCGCCCACAACCGTGCCACCACGAGGCCTCCCGTGCCGCTGTGCCGCACGTCTCGTCCGCGCCTTGCACCGGAGGCATCGTCGGCTGCGCGCCCTCCGTGCACATAACGTGTGCTGCCACCACCACAGTGGTACAATAGGCCAAGAAATAAAAGCCCGACCCAAGCTTCTTCCGAAAAAGAAAAAGAGGGGAAAGCAGAGTAATTTTGCAAAAAGTCCCACATAGTTTTGAAAATTACAAGGATTTTTTTGCAGATAAAGAAATTTTGCGAAAACCCCTAGAGTTTGGGAAATTTATAGGGGATTTCGGATTATTATATATTATTGCAGAATAACCCCTCGGGATTTTGTTTTTAAAGACAATTCAGTATATTCTATGGTTATTTTATAATCTAGACACTCGATTATGGTTATTTGCTTTAATTCTTTTTATGCAATAACCTTTAATTAAATTAATCCTAGAAACAGAATTTCTAAGGTACATGAGCTTCTATAAATTTGTGAAACCTTGGATCTAGTACACCTTGGAAGCATCATATTTTTATTATTCATTTTTTGTTCTGGTATTATGTGTTTGGGAAATTAATTAATGGGTTTAGTAATTCTGGAAATCGCTCCCCGACCTTTCAAAAATTATCAGAAAATCCCAAAAATACTAGGAAAATTCTGGGAAATGTATAAAATTATATATTAAATAGATAAAATTAATCTTTACTATCTTACACTCATTTCATGCATTTAAAATATTTTACCAGCTGTAAACATATAGAAAGTTGTATAAATTGTGTAGAACATGTTTGACAGCACTAAATAGATATTTGTTTGTCCTGGATGATAGCAATGATAAGCCCATATTATGCTCTATGGAGAACTGTAGCAATATCTTAGTTATCCATTAACTTTGTAAAGATATCGCTTTCCTGCACGAGTCGCATTAGGGGTATAGATTCAGCTCCTGTCAAGCTTGGCCTTGTTCATGAAGAGTATCTCTTACTTTTTACTTTAGGCTGAAACCTTATGCATTAAATTGTTTCTTCCCAGATGCCATAAATAAAATAATGGTCTAAGTTGTTATATTAAAGTCTTATCACTTGAATAGAATAGCCTTATTATTGCCCGATAGCATACCTTACCGTAGTAAACTAATCTTGCATTAATAGAATTGGTATGACTGAAAATTGAAAATAAGTTGCCATGTATTGCTAAGATACCTTACCTTTAGTAAACTAATCTTGCATGGAATAAAATTTTGTAATTGGTATCCTAAAAATTGAAAATAAGTTGCCATGTATTGCTAAGAAAATATTGTACATGTGCTCTTGTTATCTAATAAGCCTTAAATCACTAGCTTGTAGTGCACAAACGCCCACGAAGGGCAATTGATTTGTGTCTTCACAATATGTTAACCGCTAACAAGCGGGAATGCACATGGCAAATCGATGGCCGCTTGATGCAGTCGCACATATGCCATATTTTGGCTATGCACCGAAGCATACCATACTCATCAAAATGACACATGCATAAATTGGTATATCACTTGCTTGAAGCAAATATAACCCCAAAAGAAAAATGACCTATTGGACTTTGTTGATCCTGAATGATCTAAATTTGGCCATGATGATTCTGGCATTACATATTAAAATAAGGCATGCAATTTATTATCCTTAATTAAATCTGGTGTTCCTATTGAACAATAAATATTCACAGTGAATAGTTATACTATTTGGGTGATTCAACTAGATTTGAAGTCCACAAAAAAAATCCAGTATTTATGTGTAAATTAACTATGATAAAATATTTTATGTTCAAGCATTATATTTATGTTGTCAAAGAGCATCGTGTAGTTTTATGTTGTTAGAACACACTGCTTATGACCATAAAAAATATTTATGTAATTATAAAATTGAAGTTTAACGATCCAAATTATTTAAAACATGGTATGAGTATTTGGATCAAAACTTGAGCAAATAATAAAGAAGCTAGTCTATAGAATAAGTATGCCAACTCTCGGAACCTCGTATGGGACCTTTGTCGTAGATTAATAAACAACCAGAAGTTGGAATATCCTAAAGAATATTAGGATTATGCAATTTTCTTACCACTGGACTAATAAAAGTCTAGCTCATAGTATATAATCATTAGACCCCTTATTGAAATAAATGTGTGTTGGAGGAATCAAATATTTCCTACATGTTATCATCATTGTCGTATGCACCTTTGGGCCACCACCAGTCGTTGGAGATCATGTTGGATCTAAAATTCAATCAATCATGTGCCTATGATAGGAGAATTTTGTAGTATGCTATTAATAAAGATTGAATCTCGACGTTAGGGGGAGAAATGCCGTTATATTTTTCAGAAGGAAAATATCTTTAGTACCAGGATACAAAAACTAGTCAAGCTAAACTTAAGGTTTAGTTTGTACTCTTGTACACCAAAAGCGGGGAGCCTGCTAGATACTTTCAAGTTATGGAGGAGTTACTATAGTATTTACTTGCAGTAAATACGTCGCTAAGAGTAGAATGCCCCGGGTTGAATAGTATATCCACCTCTGCGAAATTGACTTATTGGTTCTTGATCTAAAATCTGTGGGGATGCCCACGGGTCTAAGATCCAATGACACTAGTCAAAATAATTATTAATCACTCTTTTAACTCTCTTGAAGAGAACCCACCTTGAAGGTGAAATACCTCATGAAGAGGTTCATGATGAAGATGAAAGCCTCAACAGTTTGATTTGCACGTATTACAATGCTAGGAATATAGAACGATCAAGAATCTTTGTTTGGAAAATGACAAAGATCTTGTTAACACTGAGATACCACCAATTAGGAGGATATGGGAAAAAATTATCGACAATCACTTTGCCTTTACAATTGCTAAAGTTTCTCATATGAGAACACGGATCTGGAACCAAAGTCCATGGCCGAGCGCTTGAAGTATTCATATTGGGTCACACAAAGAAAGCATACGAGGCTAAACCAAAATTGCTAAATAAAAGTCTTGTAACCAGGTAGTTCAAACTTAATGGGTCATTATGAAAACAATGAAGTGGCCAAAGCTTTGGTTCAAGGTCCATGTAGATACAATTACTCTCCTATTATGAATGATATAGTGTTCAGTTGAGTAATAATTCTGGCAAATGGAATGAACAAAATATGTAGTCAATGGGTTCTGAAAATCATTG
Source organism: Hsuehochloa calcarea (assembly GCA_036346395.1). Classification (NCBI taxonomy): domain Eukaryota; kingdom Viridiplantae; phylum Streptophyta; class Magnoliopsida; order Poales; family Poaceae; genus Hsuehochloa; species Hsuehochloa calcarea. Next base: position 41,141,583 of record CM070597.1, read on the forward strand.
ATGAGATCCTCGAAGGACTCAAAATCCTAGTAAGAAAGGAAACAATATTGCAATATATATAAAACTCATACCCAATAGTCTCTTACCTGTAGAAAAAGCATCTCCCTGAAGGAAAATTACTTTACAAGTCGATCTCTTAATCACACCAATGATCATATGATCCCTAGAAGTAGACATGGACCCATCAAGACCCGAAAGAATGTAATAAGGAACCTAAAACCAGAAGTGCACCACATAAGACCTTATAAAGTGCATCTTCCACCAGAAGTTAGTGGAATGGCGGTTTCCTTTGGTACCATGAAGGTACGATGTATATTGGTGATATTGGCAATTAATCCCCTAAAAGCCAAAACTAAGATTGGCTATATTTTACTCTAGTGTGGTACAACAATATTTTATAGTTCTACAGAACATACTATTCGTTATAACTTTAACAACCTAGAGATAGTTACAAAATATTAAGACTCTGAAAGGTTTTGATAAATCATGTCTGGAAGGCATACAACTTTACAACTTGTATTATCTTATATCCTCTGCAAGGATAATCTATTTGTGTTGTATAATCAAATAGTGATATTTGATAAGTTAAGCATTTTACTCCCAAATAGTATTTATCCTAAAATCTCAAATCTCCAGAAGAGTAATAGGATATCTCTATGTAATACTCTGAATTGTGGTAATTCAGTTGATTTGATCACAATATACTTGTCTATATTCATTTTTGATAAATGTATGAAAGGCATTAGAGCAACAAAACTTCAGCGGAAATTGTCTTCAAGGGGAGCATACACTAAACACTGATCGTCATACTTGAGATTTTGAAAATCTTAGTCAAGCCTAGAATGTATTGATATGATGATTACTGATCAAATTCACCTTGAATGTTTTACCACTTAACAGTTTAGATCCAGTTGATCGATAATGCAAAGATCATGAAGATCATGTACAGATCTTGATGATCATTACTAAATCCTGAAGATATCTATCAAATATCTATAGTGCAGACTCCCATAATGGATATATATATATATTACTTTCTGGTGGTGCAACCATCTCTTGGCGGTCATCTAAGCAGATCTTGGTAGCTATTTCTACCAATTACTAAGAAATTATAGCACTATATGAAGCCTTACTTGAATATGTTTGGCTCAGACGTATAAATAACCACATCTAGAAGTATTGTGGCATTCATACAGTCAATGCCCCTAAATTATCTATGAAGATAATTATGCTTATATTACATAAATACAAATGGGTTATGTCAAGAGCAACATGACAAAGCACATTGCTCTTAAATATTTTATCCTCATGAAATCCAGAAGAATGGTGAGGTAAAGATCCTGCAAACAAAGCCTTGTGAAAATCCAGTTGATTTATTCACTAAGTCTCTATCTACATCTAGTTTCCAAGAGTTGCAGAGTTCAGGGGGAGTAAATCCCTAAATTATGACCCTTATCAAATTCTGAGGATTTATCCAAAATCTTAAAAATTGGATCCCGAAGATTAAACTCTTTTCGTTGGTGAGTTTTTCTGAAGTTTTTCACATGAAGGTTTTTAGTGAGGCAAAAGTGTAATGCAACTTATGAGTGTAATGTACTCTTTTCTCCATTCCTTTTTTCGCAATGGAGTTTTGGAAGGAGTTTTTGAGGAGGCATTTGCATATCATTGTTTGTTGCCCAAGGGGAAGTGTTACAAAACCTAATTGTGTAGGCAAAAGACTAAAACACCCTTAGAGGACTTTCACCCCTTGTGAGCTATAAATATGAGGAGTTTTGGGCCTAAATGGCATTGTTGGCGACGTTAATAGTAAAAATGGTCGTCGTCACACCGTAATGCCAAAAATAGCAACATGGACGTGCTGACGATCGACACATGTCCAAAACGGTGCCTCCCACGCCAGGATTTCATCTCCACCGCACATCTAGTGCCTGGACTCACCTCCTCCTGCCACGAGGCCTATATCGTGCGTTTGGCGCTTGAACAAGCCTTGTCTGTGCGACCAGCTCACGCCGTTGGCTCCTCCACCCATTGCCATGGACGAGCGCCACGTGGCCACATGCACTGCCCCATATCCTAGACAACACATCCGCTGTCCCCTAGCCCACACAAGCCATATCTGAGCGACATCCCGAATTAGCAAGCTTGCCTCTTCTGTTTCAGTTAATTAATCTCCCCTATTACTAAAGCCTGAGAGAATGACGCGCTTAGACGCATGTCGTACATTTAGCCCTCCGCTCCTACACTGCCATGCGTTGTTAGCCTCCGGCGCTTCCATATGCGAACCAGCTAGCCCTTGCGCCTTCCAGATTCCCGATTTCGTGCTTTCTCCACCCGGTTGCGCGCATGTTGTGCACTACATTTCTGCAAGTTCCACACCCCGCGTGTGCGTACCGCCTCATGTCTGTTGTTTCGGGCGCTCCATTAAGCACGGCCCACACTCGTATCATGTTCACACTGTCATTCTCGTGTGTCTGGTCGCGTCCAGTCCAGGTGGGCCCATTTGTGCCGGGTGGAGCTGGCGAGGGGAGCGCACTTCCTTGTACATGTTCACCACATCCCCTTCCCGTTCCTTCCAGTTCTTCCCCTCGTTTCGTTCTCTTCCTCGCTACGGTCTTGCTTCGTTTTTGGTCGCTCCGCTCACTTTTGGTCATTTCGTCGCACTCTGCCTAGCTATCTCGCCGCTCGTTACCTGCTCGGCGGTCCTTCATCCTGACCCCAGCTTTCTTCTTTATTGTGCATGCTATTGTCTGTATTGTTGTTTTGTGGGTCCGTGCTCTGCTCTTCTTCCGCACGGTGCCTTCATTACCGAAGGTGCTCTCTTTCCTTTCTACTTCTTCACTCTTTGGATCTATTCTTGTTGTCTTGGTCATCGATTCGCACCATTTGGGTGTGCCGATGCTTATTTTTAGGGGGTTTTGTGGGCTCTGGTTGTTGCCACGCCGTTTGTGCCCGAACGCCATCATCTTCCCTATCCAAGGTGTTTCATTTCCACCTTAGTGCTCTGTTCTTTCGCCAGCAAGCTCAATTTCGACCATCCATATGCTTGGTTGAGGCTATTTACGGTGTCAGCCATCGATTCACGTTGTTTTGGGTGTGTCGGTGCTTATTTATAGGGGTTTTGTAGGTTCTGGTTGCGGCTGGTACTGCCACACCGTCCGGGCCCGAACGCCATCGTCTACCCTATCCAAGGTATTTCCTTTCCTTCTTAATACTTCGTTCTTTCGCCTTGCAAATTTGATTTTGCTGATTGGCATGCTTCGTTCTTGCTATGCCGGGTTTTATTTTTTGGGGGGTTTGCAGGCTGTGTTTCCGACTGCTACTACATCGCCGTCTGCGAGGGAAGACCATCGGTTCTTGCATTTCGTTTGGAGTACACCTCGGTGACGGAAGGCCGTCGATCCTTTTCTTTGGATCGATTTGAGGTATAGTGCTATCGTGAAGTGTTATTGCTATTTTTTAAGTATAGTGTTCTCCTCCCATGTTATCGCTCTTTTTTTACACTGTTGTGTTCATATGCGCGATTGATTACCCCTACGTGGTCGTGCTTGGTGTGATTTTGTCGTTCATGCTTTACGTCGGTTTTGCCCATGTCGTAATTTCCCCTTGTGTGTTTTGCATCTTTTTTCGATTGGCCTCCTTGATCGCCTCCCACTTGCACTAGAGTCAATCATATAGGTATCGAATACCCATAGCTCTTGTGTGCACCTCATACTTAGGATGCGGGAGAGACTTTGTCAACAGACCAAATCCGTGTGCACTTTGCATATCTTTCACAAAACCTGGTCTAAGACTTCAACCACGCCGGAGACTTCGACCACACCGGTATAAGACTTCTGGTCTAAGACTTCGACCACCATGGTCTAAGATTTCGACCACCCTGATTGCGATATGAAATCATCCTTGTCGGTTTGAAAGCTAGTATCGGTGTAAACATTTACGACCAGCTCTTCCTCACCACCATACGCAAGGAATGCATCCTTAGTCCTTCTCAAGTACTTAAAGATATTCTTGATTGCTATCCGGTGATCTTCACCTGGATCCGACTGATATCTGCTCGTAACACTTAGAGCATACGACACATCTGGTCGTATACATAGCATGGTATACAAGATAGATCTAATAGCCGAAGTATATGAAATTCTACTCATTTTGTCTCACTCATCAGTGATCGTAGAACACTGACTCTTGCTAAGATTAATGTCATGTGCCATGGGCAAAAGTTTACGATCATCTCGTATCTCCATACGACTAACCTGGACCCGGTCGTTTCACCACACGACAATTTTGGATCTGGTCATATCATACACAAGGAAACCTTTCTTGGAATCTTGCATGTTGAACAGTTTCAACACATTGTCTATGTACATATCATGGCTTAATCCAATTAGGTTTTTAGATCTATCTCTATAGATCCTTATACTAATAATATATGAAGCATCTCCTAAATCTTGCATCAAGAGACAATTTCTTAATGAAGTTTAAATAGATTCAAGCTTAGGAATATCATTTTCGACCAGTAGTATGTCATCCACATACAAGATCATAAACATAAGCTTGCTCCTACTAACCTTCTTGTAAATACAAGTTTCTTCTTCGCTTCTTGATGAAGTCAAACCCTTTGACCACTTCATTAAAATGAATGTTCCAACTCTGAGATCTCAGAGTCTGGGTCCACCATCACTTTTGCATAAGTCTTAGGCTAAGCATTATTCAATAATAAAACATCATGTCTATACTTTATAGGTATTTGACATGGCCTTTTTGATCTACATGAGGTTGATGCCTCATCTACAGGCTCAATAATATTTTCTTCATCCTGTAGAGGTTCAGTAGGAGTTGAAATATTTTCAGATGGTTCCTGAATTTCTTCGAGTTGCACCTTGCTCCCACTGACTCATTTGGAAAGAAACTCTTTCACCAACAAGACACCATTACGGAAACAAACATTTGGTTATCAACCAAATTAAAAAATATTATCCTTTAGTTTCCTTATGATACCCCACAAAGAAGCACTTATCGGACATGGCTGTGATTTTATCAGACGTCAAATGTTTTACATAAACTTCACAACCCCATACCCCAAGAAAAGATAATATAAGACTCTTCCCGGTCCGTATCTCATATGGTGTATTCTCTACATTTTCTGATGAAACCCTATTTAAAGTGAAAGCAGCTGTTTCTGGAGCGTATCACCAGAATTGCAATGGAAAATCACATTGGCTCATCATTGACTGAACCACGTCCAATAATGTCCTGCTTCGTCATTTACACACTCCATTCCATTGAGGCGTTCCCGGCGGAGTAAGTTGTGGAATAATTCCACACTTCTTTAGATGATCACCAAACTCATGGCTCAAATATTCACCTCCACGATCAGATCGTAGATATTTGATTGTCTTGCCAATTTGATTCTCACTTCATTATGAAATTCCTTGAACTTTTCAAAAGATTCCAACTTATACCTCATAAAAAGGACATAGTCATATCTACTGAAATCATTAGTAAAAGTTATGATGTAATGAAGACCACCTCTGGCTGAAGTGCCCATTGGTTCACATACATCTGAATGTATAAGGGCCAATAAGTCACTTGCCCTCTCACCTCTAGTCGTGAAAGGCGCCTTCGTCATCTTGCCAAGTAAACAAGATTCATATATTTCAAATGATTCAAAATCAAATGAGTTTAGAAGACCATCTTTGTAGGACCGGAAAGGCGACTGAGGGGGGGTGAATAGGCGCTTTCACCACTTTCTCCTCTAAATCAAATTCAACACGAACTTTACTCCTTTAGCTATGAAAGCTAAGAAGATCGGTAAGCACACAGCGGAAGCCTTGTGCTGAATTCGATAACCCCCGACACCCACACGACACAAATGTGGAGACTTAAACTCAAAGGGTTGATCTCAGCACAGCGGTCGACCGCTACCACGCAGGCGGTCGGACCGACGTTCAACCAATGATCCGACCAAGCAACTAACTAGCGGTCGGACCGGTGGACAGCGGTTCGACCTTGCAATGATGTCTGAAAATACGGGCGGTCGGACCGCCGTTATAAACCTCGACCGAATTCTGCATCGATCCCAAGATCAAAATGAACCCAAATCCAAAACGAAATTTGATCCAACTTTTGATTCAACCAATGAAACCTCGACCAAATTTCGAGCACACCTCCCTAATGATATTAGAGACCTATTTCTAGCGACGATCCTTCGATCCACTTCAGAATCGATCTCTCAAGGATTAAACAAAGAAGTGCACAAACCCTAGAAATATGAAAACTTTGATTCAAGACTTGCTAGTGGGGATTGATGGTCTAGATGATTCTAGGAGTATTCCCACACATCAAAGCAAGACAAAGTGGGTCAAAAGACCAAGTAAAATCCTTGAATCAAGGAAGCACCAAATTCATTCAAATGAGAGAAGAACACAAAAGGGGAGACAAAAGATCTCACAAGCAAGCATCACAAGATTGATTGATCTCACAAGATGCTTACAAAGCCACTCCAACAAGGAGGACAAGAGCTCACCCAAGGAGCATACAATCTCTCCTCTCTTCCTCTCCAAACCCTAACCCTAGAAAAGCAAGGGGAAACCAAATGAATGCCTCAAGAGGGTTTTACATCTCCCTTCTATTTATAGGAGAGGACTAGGGTTTCACATTTGGGACCCATTCACATGGGACCCACACACTAATATGTTGAAGCAATCGCCTGCTTCACCACGTGTAGGTTGATCAGCGGTTCTCATCGACGCCAAGCCTCTCTTGTCCGAATCCCATCGAACCTCCCGAGACTCGCACCGATATCCGCACCGATCGATCCAACCACCGCACCAACCACCGCTCGATCCATCTTGCCCATCTCGCACCATGCTTGAGTCACACGACCTCACCCAGATCCATGATCGTTACGACCTCGCTCTCCAAGCGTAGTCCCGATCCACTCACCGCTGACGCCGTTGACTCGCAAGCCACCGCACAAAGAATAGACAAACAAACCGCTTCCGGAACAAGTTCTTCACAACTTGACCCACGTTAGTTCCACAATGCAATATACATCAATAAAGCATTGATAACCAAACATTAAACACAATCAACATGCATCAATGCGAACTTGGCTAACCTCCAAGTCATCACGGTCCGATCGATTTCCACAAGGCCGGTCCGACCGATTTCAGCCGGCGGACCGCTCCACAACGGCGGTCGGACCGGTCAAAAGACTTAGCCAAATTTCCAAACGTGAAATTTCAAACCTTCGAATTTTCAACTCAATAGAACTTTTGATCGAGCTCCAAAATGATGAAACCACATCCGTGAGACTCCTCACCGCCTACACAACCTATTTTTGGATTAGCTCCAAAATCCAATTTTAGGTCGACCGTCCGACCGCCACCATCGCCGGCCCGATCAGTCCCACGCGATCTGATCGCCCCACCACCTGGCCGACCGCTGTGGTCCGACAAAGAAGAAGCAAACCCAAAACGCGAGATTTTGCAAACCAACAAAGCCATTGCCAATTGACTCATCATCCTGAGATCGTGCACATATCCTCACCATATCCACAATCTTTATGGAGCTTCATCATGCGCTTCTTATTTATATGACCTAGATGACAATACCAACTAAAAGTGGCATTCAAATTATTAGGTCGAAGTCTCTTAGCATTAATGTTATAGATAGGCTCATCCTTAAGATTCAAAACATATAATCCATTCACCAATGGAGCATGGCCATAAAGCATATCTTCAAAATAAACAAAACAACAATTGTTCTTTATTATGAACTCATAACCTGCTTGTCAGTGTTTTAGAACCGAATTTACATAATGATTGTTTGATTCGGGGGGGAGGGTCTCCAAGACTCAAATCACGCAAAGAGAATGACAAGATTTTTATACAGGTTCGGACTTTCTCCAGAGAGAACAACAACCCTACTCCTGTGTGACTATATTGAGTGTGCTAGTTACAGGTCAAGAGAAAGACTGAAATGTAATGTCTTGTGCTCCTAATCATCTCTTTGTTTCTCCTTCTTCCCCACCGTTTGGTGATTCTTCCTTTTATAGCGTGCTCGAAGTGGGCGATCATTTCTCCAGCCCAAAGGGCGTATCAATGCTTCCGATAATGGTGTAGTTACCAGAGATTACTATTGAAGAAGTAATATTCCCACGTCGCCAAACAGTTATCACCAGGATAGAGAGTTTAATCATGCAGTTATTCCGAGAATAATAGTGTATACTGACTATTTAGATGCCATAATCAATAGAGCCTACTTATTTGTAAGCTCGATCGATTATAGAGTGGTCGTACCTGACCTGTTCGTAGAAGTACTTACGACCATGAGGTGGTCGTAGAAGAACTTAAGATCATGTGCTAGTTGTAGAAGAACTTACGACTATGGGACGATCGTAGCCGACTTTGTCGTAGAAGGACTTACGACCATGAGGTAATCATAGAAGAACTTATGATCATGAGGTAGTCACAGAAGATCTTACGACTCCAACTTCTCCCTTATGAATACTAATGGTATAATTAAGAACAATATAATGACATCATTAACTATAATACATATTACATATAAATAATTAAATGAGGATTTCTAGATCCTCGTCATCTAGCCCCCCAGCTTCAAGTGAAAGTACCTACTAGGGAAAGGAGCAGTAGTATGGTAATCAGAAGTGAAAGTATTTCATTTGACCAGATAAAGACTTGGTCAAGAAGGTAATTTCGCTTGAGGTGTAAAAACGAACTCGGTTTTCTCGAACAGACAAATTGATGAATCTAAATCGACTCTCATAGACCTGTCTGTTGGAGTGGTTCCCGAAGAGGTGGCAACTGTTAGGTTGCAACGTCTCTAACCTAAGTGTGCGGTTATAAAAACTTACCGTAGGTGCGATTGTAGTGTTCTTGCTTTTTCCCAATCACTCCAACTGTTCATCAAGCTTTCACATTCTCCGCCGCCAACAAAATCATACGCCTCCAAGACTCCCCCTTAATAAAGATGGCCGAGCCGCTTCCCAGTGGGCCAAATCGGAGATGGACGCGACCAAGATGAAAGCTCTGGTCGCCACCGAGAAGATCCCAAAAAGGAGTTCGCGAAGTAGATTGAGACTACTGGGCAACATTGACTGTCGGGGAGATTGAGCAGATCCCCATCTTCCAAGCGTAATGTGAGTGTGGCCTTCGATTGCCTGCTCACCCTTTCCTCACGCTCGTAGTCGAACACTTTGGAGTAGAATTGGTGAACCTTGTTCCCAATTCCATCACAATGTTAGTTGTGTTTGTATACTTGTGTGAGGCCTACCTGGGATTCCAGCCGACTTGGAGTTGTTCCAGTATTTTTACGGGATGATCCGGTTGGCGAGAGTAGTAGCTGTAGTATGAAGCTCCACGACGAAGAAGAAGGAATATATTCAGATGTTCACCCGGTCGCCATGGCTGGGATGGAAGAAGAGGTGGTTCTACTAGGGGACGACCAGTGAAGACAATCTCTCTTTCGTCGAGAACGCCGCCGATAAGAGTTCTTCCTAGGATTCGACTCCCAAGGATCTTGGCCGGATTTTCCCTACATTCAAGCCATCAAGGACTTGAAGGAGGAGGGTAGGGGTGGCAAAAAAGCTCGGGGCTCACGAGTCGAGCTCGAGCGCATTTTTTTCGAGCCGAGCCGAGCTCGAGCCGCTCGTCAAGCCGGAAGGCTCGGTCCAAAAAATAGCAACGCACCCCGGCCCACAAGTCGTAAACCCTATCTGGCTATCTCCCGTATCCCCTCTCCCGTCCCGACTCGGCGACGGTGACTCCCTCCCGATCCCCCATCCCCATCCAACCTCCAGGCATCCACCTCCCGGCTCCCGAGTCCTTCCCGACCTCCGGCTCCTCTCCCAATCCCAGATCCCCTCCCGACGGCGCCGCCCGCCGCCCATCCACTCTCCTGACATTGACACCGAACCGACACCGACGACACCCGACGTGCATGGATCGGGATCGACATCAATGGAGCTTGGAGTCTCGTGCGCTAGGGAAGAAATCGGCCGACGTTGGGGGCATTGGGGCCTCGGCACTAGCGGATGGGCGTGGATCCGGTCGTCGCCTCAGCTCCCAGTCCCACTCCCAGGCCCAGCCGCCTCCTAGCGCCAAACCGACATCATCGTCCTCGGTGAGTCCCGGGCTTTTTTGCCTATGGAGCATGGACACAACAGTCACTCTTTTGAAGTTTCTGAAGTAACATTTTGTGGCATATTAGTACACTAACAAGGATGAAATGTATATGGACACAACAGTCACCCAACCACACAAGCAAATTATATGAATCAATGAGTATATCCTAGTCAATTCCCCTAGTCAATTCCAGATAGGTTATTGTGACACTACCTTGATGTACTGATAGTTTGATGAAATCATGAAAATAAACATACCAACTTATCATATATAAAAATGTACTGACCAGGTAGGTCTTTCTGTAGAAGCTTCCATTCATTTTGGATTGTCTTCACCCAATCTTTGGTGGTCTGGTCACATATTTGGAGGTGGAAAATTAATTTACAGTTGGATCTAATACCAGAAATAGCATTCAAGAAATGACATAACATACATTCCCTGGTGAATGCTTTGCATAGTGGTGATCCGAGAAATCTTGAACAACATCAAATTTATGATGAATAGATTATGAATTTATGATGAATAGCTTATGACTTTATGATGAATAGATTATGAATTTATGATGAATAGCTCACATAACCACATTATGTCATTGTTTTTGGGCTTGAGAAGGCACTCGCTCGAACGAGCTTTTCGAGCCAGCTCGAGCTTTTTTTCGAGCCGAGCCGAGCCGTGATTCGAGCTCATTTTTCAAACGAGCCAAGCCAAGCAGAGCCGGAGTTCCAACCGAGCCACAACGAGATGAGCCGAGCCTGACTCATTTCCACCCCTAGAGGAGGGGCTCACCGGTTGGAACGTGGTGAATGATTTCATTACGAGCCGCATTAGCCCTTTGAAGAAATGAGTATATCCCATGTGGAAGTACTCGGGGTCGCAAGGCCTGACCAGAGATTACGAGCAGGGTAAGTAAACCTTTAATTTGGCTCTCTTTCAATTGATTTCTAACTTGGTTATTGAAAGTTTATTTGCTCCTGCAAATCTCACACAAGCAGAAATTGACACTTGGGTCAAGCTCGTTTGTGAGCAATCTTCGCCACCAAACGTGGCGGCTCATTAAATCCTTGCGGTTTTGTCCGTAGAGGATAGGAGGGAACGCCTAAAGGTAATCAAGGACTGATATCTTCTTTAGGACCTCGTTGTCGTAGAAAAAACTTACGACTAGGTACTAGTCGTAGAAGGACTTACGATCGGAGAATGGTCGTGAAAAACTCACGACTAGAGGGTTTTTATAGAAAAACTTACGATTAGGTTCTGATCATAGAAGAACTTATGACCGCTTAATAATACTTCTTTTTCTGACTTCGCAGAAAGTAGGCGTAGACGACCGTCGAGATGACGAAGAGGTCGAATTGATGGTTGTTGGTGCGGCGATGGAGCAAGTCGAGGCTCCTCCGGCCAAAAAGCGTCGGCTCGTGAAAGTCGCCGACAAGGGAGGCGCAAGCTCGAGCTCTGCTGCTCCGACCGGGCCTTTGCATGGTTCATTGTAGAAATGGCTGCTGTAGAGAAGGCAAAGGTGGCCGAAGCGGCTTAAGTACTCAAACACAAAGCCCCCAAGATCAAGGTACCCTTTTACTACGATAATAAGACTTTCGCAGTTTCTACCTCTCGTGGCTTTGTCAAGCAACAATAAAAGGAGAATTGGAAGAGTTTTATATCTTTTGTGAAGGTAACCGCTGCACCGGTAATGTCTGTGGTCGAGGGAAGTGCTGCCCTTAATGTGGTCCAGAAAGGCCTCGTCCATCCGGAGAGCCAAGAGGCTCAGGAGTGGTAGTGCTCGCTCAAGACCCACGACCAGATGTGGTCGTGATTGAGAAGAAGTCGAAGAAATCTTTTTTAGGGAAGGTTTCTTCTAGATTCAGGATCAAATCTGGCACACGATGGTATGTAAAAAGACAAAAGTGTAGAGTACGACGCATTTTCCTTTTTGTGATCTTGACTCGACTCCTCCAGCCCTCAAGGACGTTCCTGTCGAGGAATCCACTCCTATTTCTCCGGCAGTTGGAGGAATGATAGTGGCGGTGGTCGAATGGTTGTCCACTGTCCGAGTGGTGGAAGTGGTCGTTGCTGCCAAAGCAACTGCGACCACAGGAGTGGTCGCAGAGGCTGAGGCCAAAATGACGCATGATGCAACGGAGTCATCAGGCCAAGGCGATGGATCGTTGGGCCACCGCACCGGAAGGAAGTCGTCGCAAATGTTCTTCCCGGTCCCCAAGGAGCTATCGTCACAGAATCAGAAGAAGAAGAATACACTAACTTCTTTTCTGAATTCTTTGGCCCAGCTTCCGTTGTTGGGTCTTCTGCTTTCAGATCTCGTACCCAAGTTCTACACCCAAAGGATATTCCTGACAAGGGGAATATTTTAGATAACGAGCGTCTCGAAAAGGTGTGGTGCAATCGGGTTCAAGAGGTTGATGAACTAAAGAACCCTGCATGCATACTTTCCATTATGCTCGAACAAGCATCAATGTAAGTGATTGTTACTCAACATTTTTATATGTGGCTTTTCCCGCCTCTCACTGTCCCTTATGCAGAGAACTCTAAAGGAAATTATCACTGTTGCAGAGTACGACGGACAACTTGTACATCTATGACAGGAGAAGGTGGAACTCTGTGAGCAGACAGAAAGATGGTAAGTCACTATTACTCGTAGTTGTTTATGTTTCGATCACTTTCACAATGCTTATGGGGATTGTCGTAGTAGAATATATGACTATATGTTGGTCGTAGAAGAACTTACAACCAGAGAAACATCTTAGAAAAACTTACGACTAGATACTGGTCGTAGGAGAACCTATGACCAGAGGAATGTTGTAGAAAAACTTACAATTATATGATGGTCGTAGAAGAACTTACGAGTAGGGAAATATCATAGTAAAAACATAGGATTGGATAATAGTCATAGGAGAACTTAGAACCAGAGGATTGTCGTGGAAAAACTTACGACTAGGTACAGGTCGTGGAAAGACTTATAACTGCTTGTCCTATGCTCATGTCTACTCTTTCGCTCTGTAGATTCAAGAGCGACAAAAAGTTATTGACTGATTCGCTCGACTGCGAAAAGGTCAAGTCGAAAAAGCTAAGTGAAGAGAAAGAGACCCTTCTAAAGAAGCTTGAGGGTGCAAACTCTGTAACTCAAAAGTTGCAGGGACAAATAAACAGTAAGTGCTGAACTTAAGACCGCTTATAACCTTCTTTTTTTTTATAACCCTGATTCCTTTTCAGAAAAAGAGGTCAAATTGGGAAGCTCGAAACCAAAGTTAAAGACAAGACCATGGTTGTTCACAAGATTTCCGTATCGCCAAAGAAAAAGATCGAGAGGTTAAGTCTCGAGGGGAGCGCTATGCAAAAAGCACTGCCTCTCATGACAATGAAGTCAAGAAGTTAGATTCTCGACTGGCAGGTAAACAAGTCTTTTCCTGCGACTAGTTTTATTTTCCTTAAGCGGTCACTTCCTACTTGCCTTATTCTTTTCAGAGGAAGCAGTCGAAATAAAAAAAAACTACGTGAGGCTTCGACTTGTAATCAGGAGGAGATGAAGTCGATGAGGATCAACCTTCAGGACAACATTTCTCTCCTTAACAATGTACTCAATGGGCTACATGCCGAGGAGGTCACTCCTCGTGAAGACAAGATAATTGTTCACTTGGGTACCATTGGAAAACAAGTTGGGACATTGTACGAGTTGGTGACCACTCTGAGGACCAACCAAGCTGATTTGATAAAGGAGGTGGTCGAAGGCGGAATAAGTTTTATTCTAGCAAAACTTAAAGCTCATGACCCCAACTTTAATCTACAACCAGTCAAAGCCGACTTTGACCGATCTAAAGCAGAAGCGAAGCGGTTGATGGAAGATATGCAGTCGATTAGTATGGAAGTCATGGAGGAGATGCAAATAGGATCTCATTCGTCAGAGTAGTTTGAAATAGGAACCTGCAAATACAAGTTTGTTGATATATATATGATCCTTTCTTCTTCCTGAAAAATCATCTTGTCGAGTAGTTAATAACTCATAAGATAATGAATGGAAAAAGAGGTTAAGACTAAGAATTGAAGTTATATTGATAACTTTATCCGAGCCTCCGACTATTTACTTAGTTTATTTAAACTAAGTAAATAGTGTTAAAAAGGTTTTCTGAAAAAATAGAGGTTTGACTAACTTATAGTCCGAGATCCCGATTATCATGCACAGGTCCTAAGAGTAGTAACGAGTCGACGCTAGGAAGTTCCTTTGAGTGGGTAGGACCACATGCAGAAAGAAAATATTTCGACTAGGTGATGTTACCATCTCCGACAATATTAATCAAATCAAGACTTCGACTAGGTGTTATGTCTTTCTCTGAACGGTTAGAACCCACCGAGTTTACCAAGAGTAGTCGAGCAAATTACCAAAGTATACTCTGCTTATAGTATTTTCAAAACAAATGAAGAAATAAACTAAGGTACTAAGAGTTAGCTTGAAAATATTTCGACCATGTTTGTTGAACCTGAGCTCTTTGTGTTGGCAGCAAAAGCGAGGAACAAGTCGACACTAGAAAGTTCCTCCTATTGGGTAGGGCCACGTGTAGAAAGGAAATGCTTTGACTAGGTGATGTTCCTATTCTTTCGACCAGTGTAAAGAAGTGCAGGGTATTGGTCATAGAAAAACTTACGACCATTGGATGGTCGAAAAATTATCGAAGCGCAACTCAAAGTCAGACAATAAATATAGAAATAACATAATACTTTATCGTGGTGGTGGTTGGTTACGCATAAAATTTGAGTAACTGGTCGATGTTCCAAGAGTTCGAGAGAATCCGGCCGTCTTCTATTGATAGTCGTACCAAACCTGGTCGTGTAACTTCGACTACTGTGTAAGGACCTTCTCACTTGGGGGAAAGCTTGTTCCGATTAGACTGAGATTGAATTTTCTTCAATACCATGTCACGTACAGCAAGGCTGAGAGGTTGGACCTTACGATCGTAGTATTTGCGTAGAGCTTGCTAGTAGACTGCTAAACGGATTAAAACTTGATTTCTCTTCTCTTCGAGTATGTTGATGTCATCTGCTCAAAGTTATTCTTAGGTAGAGTCATTCAAAGTTTTGAATTGTGTCGACCTGATCTTTAGTTCTGGTGGAAGCATAGTTTTGGCTCTGAAAACTTGGAAAAAAGGTGATTCACGTGCGGCCCGACTAGCAGTCGTACGAATTGTCCATAATACTGAGGGTAATTCTTGTACCCAAGCCCCCGAGCGCTTGACAAGCTAGTGGTAGACTCAAGTTTTGATTCCCTACATTATTTGGCCATTCACTCTTTCGACTGCCCCATTGCTTTGAGGATGGGCAACAGAGGCGTAGCACACTTTGGTACCTAACTCATCGCAAAATTTTTAAAATTTTGTGCTCGAAAATTGCTTACCATTATCTGTGATTATTCAATTTTGGACCCCAAACCGTGTAATCATGCATCTCATTAGGAACCATTTTGCAATTTTCGTTGTTATCCTAGTCACAGGATCGGCTTCAATCCATTTTGTGAATGTATCAATAGCCACAAAAGGAACTCAAAACCTCCTGTAGCCTTTGAGAACGCTCCTAGGATATCGAGACCCTAGGTCGCAAAAGGCCAAGATAGATGAATTGTTTGCAATACTTGAGCCGGTTGGTGTGTCTGCTTGCTATGAAACTGGCATTGTACACACTTCTTAACCAACTGTTTGGCATCGTAGAGGGCTGTTGGCCAGTAAAAACCTTGTCGGAAGGTCTTTTCGACCAGCGATCTGTAGGGAGCATGAGTTCCACGGACGCCACCGCGTATGTCGTGAAGTAGGTTTAGTCCTTTGCTCTGCGATATGCATCAATGAGTACTTTTTGAGAGCCTCGTTTGTAGAGGATTCTTTCGACCAATGTATATATTTTGGCCATTTGGGATAAGCGATCTGCCTCGAGATCGTCATCGGGTATTGTACCCTTCTAAAGATACTCGTAGATCAGATTCATCCAGGTATCCTCGTATTCTAAAGAAGTTATCTCAATAGGAGTTGTCTCTGGTGTTTCGACCAGAGACGACTTTGTGAGATGCTCTAAGAAAACTCCTTTTGGTACTAGCGATTGGGAAGAAGCTATACGAGCAAGCTGGTCTGCGAGGAAATTATCCTTTCGATGGATAAATTGTACCTCGAAATAAAAAATACTTTTCTAGCTTTCGGACCTCTGATAAGTACCGAGACATGGTCGAATTAGAGCACTTGTACTATTTTTCGACCTGATTCACGAGTAGTCGTCGAATCGCGAGTGTTTTCGTAGCTCGTATGCCAGCCAGCAAACCTTCGTACTCAGCCACGTTGTTAGTGGCCTGAATGTTTAATTAACTGGCATACTTTAAGGTCTCTCTGATAGGAGATTTCAGGACCAACCCAGCCCCCGAGCCACATAAAGTAAGTGACCTGTTAAAGTATATCGTCCACTGGTCATGGGTATCGTACTGGGAATCCTAAACAGCTTCAGGATTTGTCCATTCAGCGGCAAAGTCTACCAAGATCTGGAATTTAATGGTTGTTCGGGACACAAAATAGAGGTCGAACTCCCAAAGTTCTACTGACTATTTGGCCATGCGCTGCTTCCCTGCTCGAGGACCACTCCTAAGGGAAACTCAGAAGGCATAATTATCTTGTGCGCCTGGAAATAATATCGTAGTTTTCTCAAAGACATGAGGAGGGCATAAAGAAGTTTTTGGACCTGTGGGTAGCGCTCATTAGGCCCGTGTAAAACTTCACTTACGTAGTAAACTAGTCGTTGAATGTTTTCATGCTCTACGACCAATACTGCGCTCAATGAATGTCGCGTGGCAGCTAGATAAATTAAGAGCGTCTCTTTTGGCTTCGGAGAATCTAAAACAGGAGCACTCGTAAAATATCTCTTGACATCCTCAAAAGCAGTGTTTGACTCTTCTAACCACTTGAAACCCTCGTGCTTCCTTAGAAGATTTTAGAAAGGTAGTCCTTTTTCTCTCAGTTGTACGATGAAATGATTTAAAGCCGTCATGCATCCTGTGAGTTTCTGGACTTCTTTCTTCGTGGTTGGAGGGCGCATTTGCACGATGGCCTTTATCTTTTCAAGATTTGCTTTGATTCCTTGTACAAAGACAAGGAATCCAAGCAATTTTTCTGACGAGACTCCGAACACACACTTCTTATGATTGAGTTTCAAGCTGTATTTTCTGATGTTATCGAGTGTTTCATGCAAGTTGGAAACATGATTAAGCCGCTTGATGCTTTTTACGACTAGATCGTCAACATAGGCTTCAAAATTTTGGCCTAGTTGAGATAAAAAAAAGTCTATTGCATCAAGCGTTGAAAAGAAGTGCCAACATTTTTTTTACACCAAATGGAATTTTGACATAGCAAAATATTCCAAATGGAGTAATAAATGCGGTCTTTTCTTCTTCTTCTAGACACATATTAATATGATGGTAGCCAAAACATGCATATAGAAAACTTAATATATCATAACCAGCAGTAGAATCAATCAACTGATCGATACGAGGTAGAGGAAAATCATCTTTTGGATAAACTTTATTGAGATCAGTGTAGTCTACACACATTCGTCACTTACCGTTAGACTTCCTAACCATTACAGGGTTGGCCAACCACTCTGGGTGGTTGACTTCTCTTATAAAGCCTGCTTTAAGTAGCTTGTTCAATTCTGATTTGATAGCATCTCGTCGACCATGGAAAAATCTCTGTAATTTTAGTTTTACGAGTACTTTGTCAGACCGTAAAGCTAGCTTGTGCTCGATCACTTCCCTGGGGACACTAGGCATGTCGGATGCTTGCCACGTGAAGACATCTGCATTTACTCGAAGGAAAGTGATGAGGGCGTCTTCCAATTTGGGATAAGAAGTATCCCCGATGCGAACAGTCTTCGAGTGTTCCTCTAGATCCAGAGGAACCTCTTTGACCTGGTCGTTCGGCTTCGGTGCGATTTTTACTTCGGTTGCTTGGTCGAAGATTGCTCCTTGTTTTCTTCCCGAGTCAATATCTGGCAAACCATCTTGAGGGATCGACGGTCGCACGTATGTACCATCTTCTTATCATAGTGAATTGTGATTACTCCTTTAGGACTGACGTCTTAAGACATTGATACATATAATGAGTAGTTATTAAGAATTTTGCCAAAGTTGGTCGTCCGAGTATGGCGTTATATGCTGTATCGAAATCAACCACATCAAAGGAGATCTTCTCTGTCCTAAAATTACTTAGTGAACCAAATAGGTTTGGCCGAAGACCCGTATAATACCATGAAAACAGTAACGTACCGGCCTTACTTTGGTCCTGGGTACTTGCCTCTCGTCCAGGGTACTCGTAAACAAGTTGTTTAACGAGCTTCCACCATCAACTAACATTCAATTTACTCGACAATTGTTGATGGTATGCTCGACCACGATCGGAAAACGACTTGGTCGGGTGGAAGGGATCGGGCAGTCATTCTTCTCGAATGAGATGGTGACTTCTGACCTCTTCGGCAACTTATTGACAAGAGGAGGGTCAATGGAGTTTACCTCGTGTTCAATAGCCTTAAGCTGTCATTTTGACTCGTCTGCTGATGACCCCCATAGATATGCTCGATGGTATGCTCAGGATCTTGTAATGGCATCTCCTCGTTGTCGTCCGACTGTGTACGACCACTCGCTTGCCCTACCTCTTCGAGGGTAGGAAGTGGTCCTTTGTCGTAGTAGTAGTCTTTAAGTTTTCATTGGAAAACCCGACAGTTGCAAAGGTCGTGTCTTTCCTTTTTATTAAAAGGGCACCACCTAGGCTTATTGTTCTTCCGCTCAGGGCGCTTACCTTTGCCTCGATCGGGATATTGCTTGGAACATCGTGGTTCTGTGTTGCTTACGGCTAAGACCTCCTCAGAATTGTTGACTTGAGGTTTTTGACCATTCACCTTTCTTGAATTTCTTGGTATTTTTGTCCTTCTTGCTACTTCCGCCTACTTCTTGAGGATTCTTGTTGTCTCAATCGATTATTTTCTTCCACTCGACTGCTTCTGCAGTAGTCGCATATCGATCGGTCATCTCGAAGAGTTCAACGACGGTAGCCGGAGGATTTAAAATGATATCCTCTGTAATTCTTCTGCTACGGACTCCCTGCTTGAAGGCTCTGATAACATATGAGTAAAAAACCTCAGGAATTGAATTTTGAATCTGACTGAAGAGTCTGATGAATTGACATAAGGTCTCGTGATCATTTTGTCTTATCCTGTGCAGGTCGTCCTCCTTTCCAGGGCGATTGCAGGTACCCTGAAAGTTATCCAGCAGAAGATCACAAAGGTGTTACCCTGAATAGATCAACTCGAGTGGTTGGTTTAGTAGCCACTATCGAGCGGACCCTTCAAGCATAGTCGGAAGGTAACTCACCATGACGCGCTCTCCTCCTCGTGCTGCTCGGACAGCGGTCATGTAGATTTGGAGGAACTCGAGGATTCTAAGACCCATCGAATTTCTCCATGTTCCCTGGTCAAAACCACAGCGGCCAGCAAACTGCTCAGAGGTCAGGCGAGAATGCCCTGCATCTGGTAATTACTTTGTAACGCCTCCTTTGCATAAAAGAAGGGTTGTTGTCATCAGGTGATCATACACGATGATACCCGGTAGCGGGTGAACCCGACTTATGAAAAGTCTTGATTCTACGGAGTAATACTCCTCGTATCTCGTTTGCTGCTTCAGACCCCTGTGTCGGAGTGGTGAACGATCACCTCCCTAAGAGCATGTTTATCTTTAGGCGTTCGAAGAACCTTTCTCCGGTTAGGAGAATGATATACCCTGTTGTCGCGTCGATCTCCGTGCGGTGAGTTGTTCGAACGACTGGAAGCTGATGGAGTCGTACTGCTACGACTTCCAGAATGATAGCGAGGGTGCTCGAGTCTGTTCATCGCGCTTCGAAGCCTTCGTGCGATGTCTTGCGTAAAGAGGTTGTAGCCAGCGCTCGGGCAAGCTCTCGAGTTGGGTTCTCGAGTAGATCGTTGATATGTTGGAGTTCTTGAACTTTCTCTAACTGATACTGAAAGCGCTCTGGCAAATTTCTCTGAGCTGCTATTCTTCTCTGTCTATTTGTCTCGGGATCATCCATGTCTGATCCTTGAGTTTGCCTTAATGAAGTGTGATTATCTCGAGGATTTCTCGCACGCTCATCAGAGTGTTGAGCATGTTCATCACCGGAGGTGTCCTTACCATTGCCACAAGTTGTCGCAATGTGTGATTGTCAGGGAGTGTCCACAGTCCTGTCTCTAGGAGAGTGATCATCACCTGAGGGAAGGACGAAGATCTTTCGTTGATAACCTCCACTTGCGCTCGAGGCCTCCTCGCTTGAGGAGTAGTCGAAAAACACCGTATGGCGACTTGGAGCAAACCCTTCCAGGAAGGGGAATTCTGGGTTATAACCGTCTCCGTCCGCAAATAAGACCTGCGATGAGATGGTCGAACTCGCAGGAAAAGCATGTTCGACCACATCCTCGGTGGAACTAACTAGAGAGACAATACCAGCAGGTGCTGATGAAGCTCCGGAATGATGTCTTCTAGGACTTGTTGTGTCAGGTCGGATTGTCTTAGTCGGACTTGATCATTTGGAGGGGGAGGCCTCGCCATGTCCTGGGTCTACCTTGGAGCAGTCTTGAATGTGGTCGGATCGATCCTTGCTCTTTGTGTGTTGATATAGTAGTCGTAATCGATCGTCCTCGTAGTTGATCGTCCTCGTCACCGATCGTCTTCTCTAGCAACTGATCGCTTTCCTTGCAAAGTCGCGTATCGTTCTCGAGCGCAACAGCAATCGCAGTAGCGCCTCTATGTTATCCACACATCCAAGGTAGGAACACCATACGCTGGTGTGCTAGTACCAAGTCGCACGGGAAGACTCTCTAAAAAAGATGGCGACTAGGGTTTGGTGGAACAACTGACGTATCCTCGTCTACCTCTAATAACCTCAAGCATCTCCTTATATAAAGCTCATGATGGATCCTATCTGAACACGTTTGTTTCAACCCGTTAAGTGTGTGACCTTGTAGGTTCATGCGTAATCGGTTGTGACTCGAAAACCTTTTCCGACCACGAGTCGTTAGTGGTACCTAGCATGACATAATGATTTCGAATACACATAAATTATATCGGACAAATCTTAATGCAATATGGTATATTACCATATCCTATTTGGTTTCGACCAGTTCGTAACTCCTTACGACCAGCATACGACAAGCTCATATTTGGTCTCGACCAGTTCGTAACTTCTTACGACCAGGTTTCGAACACTTAGTGATCAGGTTCGACCAGTCTACGACCAGCTCGTATCTTCATATGACTAGTTCTGTATCTAATCGAACTGAACAATCAGCTCGTGTATTCTCCCTTTGCCTCAAGATATTTGGTTGAACTCCAGATGAGATGTTGTGCCATCCATATACTGTTCAATACTTTCTCGATCGAGTGTTGGATTACTTCATGTGGTCGAACTCTTCGACCAACAATGGCATGATCATGTACTTTCTTTATCACACCACGTCGTGGGGGCCCAGAGACATCTCTCCTGTTATGTTATGAGGGGCAAATCCAATATCCAACCAGTTACATTCATCCGCATGTTTCATATCATACTTAAAAGCTACCTTTACAACTACTCAGTTACGAGTAACGTTTGGCAACCCCTAAGTGTACTATTACATATGTAGAAAACTATGCTGATCTCAGGTTTAAGGATTATAAATCATTGCTTGAGACCAAGTAATAACACATAGAAACATAACAATCACAACAGTATCTCAAGGTGAGTCAATCCAACACCATATTCTTTAACATATGTTCACATTATTGATTCGATATCCATATATCCATGGCCAGTGAAATATGATCATCAATCAATACATGTGTTGGTCGATAGAGTCACTAGTGTTTGACCAGTAACATTCGACTAGAGATACATTTAAAACGACATCGTCATAAGTTAAAAGAGCTCCACCAACAAATCATATACTCATTGATCTTTAACTGATGATTCATTCAAGGAACAAAGAAACACTTATTGAATAACACATAAATATAATTGTGATACAATTATCTCTATAATTGTCTTTAGGGCATATCACCAACAGAGTCGAGCTGAACGTCAGATGTGTAGTAGAGATAAAATCGCATAGCGGAAGATACGATTTTGAACACGTTTCGGCTGTCTCTATACACTTATGTTTATTGTGTATTATTTTATATAATTATTATTATAAGATTGATTTACACTGATGTCACAACTTATGTGATTGATCTGCGCGGATTTCCGGACTACTACTGCTGTATTCTCAACGAATGCAAACCCAAAGAGAATCTTCGATGCGATCGGAGCCACCATCAACCGAACTCAGGACCACGCAACAGGTGGCATTCACCAAACTACACACGTGATTTCAGCGATCTTTACTTTTCCTCCCATCTCTTTTTTTTTCTCTTTTCTTTCCTATCTCGTCGTTCGTCGAGTCGCAGCACAGCTGCGTGCCTCGTGTCCACTATAATTAGGCTGCGGATTTGTTGACTCACTGCTGCACGGTTCACCTACCAGCACGGACTTTTCAGCGACCAAAAAGCAGCAGCAGTATAGACACCAAGAACACTATGATAATAATAGTGCATTTGATTTTAGCGTGTGAAGGTGCACATATTGTGTGCTCAACCTACGTTCTACCAGAAGTTGAATTAAAAATCTGAGCTTTTTGGAAACAGCAGAGAAAGAGAGTTTTTTTATTAATTTTATTTTAAAATAATTCTAACATCACATCACCGATGGTGTGACAAAATCAAATCAGCTTGTATTTGAATAAATTTTTATCACACCACCGTAAATAATATGATAGAGTTATTTGATCACGCTACCACTACTAATGTGATAAAAAATATTATTTTAACAAATTTATCATCCCGAGATATTGTATTCGATAAAATTCAATAAAAAAAAAGTTCAGAGAAAGAACATCCCGAGATATTGTATTCGAGGTTTCACAGCCAAGTAAACAACTCCCGTTGCCGAACGCGTCAAAATGTTTGCACAATCAGAACGACCAGATTAAACCTTTTAACGCATAAACAAAGAAGGGCATCGTAATCTAGTCAGCAGAAGATGGAAGCTTTGATCATTTCCACGAGCAAAAGGGACACTGGATTATATTACAGTTTCTCTGACGCTTGAGGAAAGTTTCTTCAAACATAGGAAACGCATCGGTTTTTCTTGCGGAAAAGGGAGGGGTGGTTTGGTCTGTCTGATCAAAACATTTTTACGCTCCCCAAAATAAACGAAATAATTATGTTCTATATTGAGGAATTCTGCTGAGAATGCCACATTCTGTTCGACCACCGATGAGTTAAGAGATAGGAAAGAAACCAGGAGAGGACTAGTTCGATCGTTGATGGATCCACCCGTCACAATCTCGGGCAGCGCCTGAGATTGACGACGACGACGCTGACGTTGTCCGAGCTCTGCCGCGCCAGCGCCATCTTGGTCAGCAGGATGGCTGCCTCGGCGCACGCCTTGTCAACCTCGGCGCTCTCGTCGTCGCTCTCGGAGTCGGCGCCGGCGGCAGCGCCGGCGTTGGGGGCTTCGTCGCTGCTGCTGCTGCTCTGCCTGGGACTCAGGTTGGACGTCGGACTCGACCACTCCTCGTCGCGCCGCGCGCTGCTCCGGAGGCAGGCGCGCACGACGTTGCACGCCACCTCGTTGCTCACCACGTCCCACAGGCCGTCGCTGGCCAGGATGAGGAACTCGTCCTTGCCGTCCTTCCTCTCCAGCACCCTCACCTCAGGGTCGGATATCACGAACGGCTTCAGGTAGCTGTCCCCTGCAATGGCGCGTCCATTGAAGAGAGTAAAAAAAAAGAGCAGAAATGCCGCACAAACAGAATTGCTACTGAAGCAGAAGGGCAGACGAGTGCTCACCAATGGCTCGCGACATGGCGAGCATGCCGAAGACGCGGGCGCCGTCCCAGAAGATGACGCGCCCTCCAGCAGCTTGGATACGTTCGAGCTCATCGGGCCGGTCCGGCTGAATCGAATGAAATAGAGGCGGTTAGAACGAGAGCAATTCGTGGTTTTCTCAGTGCTAGTAAAAAACTTCATTTCTTCTGTTTGCTGCACATACCTTGTGGTCGGATGAGAGTGGGATGGCAGCGCCTCTGCGGCAAAGGACCGCGCGGGAGTCGCCGCAGTTGGCGACGACGAGGTGGCGAGGGCCCACCACGGCGACTACGGCCGTGGAGCCCACGTGGCCGCACTTGGGCAGCTGCATCTCGCACCGGCAGGTGGGCACCGGCTCGCCGCTCCCCCTTGAACCTACGGCCTCGGCGTCCATCCGAGCAAAACTCCTCTCCATGACGCCTGTCCACCGTGCCTCCTCGTCCAACCCCGCCGAGTGGGCGCCGCCGGCCTCCTCGACTACGATCTCGTGCATCCGCTCCCCGCACGACGTCGCCACCTACATGCACATGCAATCAAATCGATCAATACTAGCGAGTCAAAACCGGAGCCAAACAAGTGCTCACGGCACATGCGCGCGCGCGAGCGTTTCGGCATAGTTCAGATATCAAAAACTCTAGCAGGCGCAGGCACTCACATGCGAGCAGCCGTGGCCGTCGAACACCCCGAAGAAGTGGTGGCCGGGGAGGAACCCGGGCGGGCGGACACCGAGTCCTCCATGTCCCTCCGGCGCCCGCACACCGACGTCACGCCGTACCTCGCGGGCTCCCTCTCCCTGTCCTCGTCCGTCGATGCCTCTCCCCCGCCGCCGCCTCCGCCCGCCAGCCTCCGCCTCTTCCTGGATGCCTCCTCCGGCCCACGCTCGGCCACCACCCTGAGCCGCCGGATCTCCATCCTCCGCCGCCGCGCCGCGCGGCTCCCGGCGTCGCACTCGGCGCCCTTCCCCTCCGCCACCTCGCAGCAAATCTCCGCCATGAATGAATCACCAACCAACTCTCCAAATTAAGCAAGCTCCTCAGCTCGACCCAAACCCTCTCTACACAGCGAGCAAGCAATGCAAGGCAGACGCTGCAGCTAAGAAAAATCTCCCCTCTCCGTTTCTTGTTTGGCAAAGCGTGAGAGCGATTTTGAGGTTGTAACAAGTAGCACCCCACCATATAAAAGTGGGGGGAGGAGACGGAGGCGTGCCACGCGGCCGGCCCGGGTCGCAGTACAGTTGTGCGATCGCGCCGAGGCCGTTGGATGCGGCTCCACGTGACGCTCGCCCGTGGCCGGTACGTGCCGTGGGGACGCGTGTCGAGGCCGGGGCGCGTCCACTGGGCGGTTGGAAGCTGGGGCGCGCGTACGCGTGACACGAGTTAGGCGGACGGGGTGGACTGGGCTGTGCCCGTGGAGTTTTTGTTCGTTTAGCCTATTTCTAGAACGAAAGAGGAAACGTAGGGGGAAACCGCGTCTGAATCGATAAAATTAGGCACTGTAGTGGGATAGACGAACGATATGCGTATTGGGAGCAATTCTGCGGACTAGAGCGTACTAAGTACTTGTTGCGGTGTTATTTTTATAATTTTATATAAATAGTAGCTATTTTTACTATTACAAATAAAATCGTATCATTTTAGTTAAAAACTTGTGCCCTGTTCTGAGCCGCGGTGACAGTGTTTGGTGTTCAACATGGACATGGGAGTTTTTGGCTCTTTTGGCATTATTTAACATCAAAATAGCAAGAGTAGCCTTCTCCGTCGCGAATTTACAAAAATAGCATTGCAGATGTGCCAACAGACGACATGTGTCGCCTGCCGCACACCAGGCACTCGGCACCAGCCTGCTGCTTCCCTTGCGCCCTGCATGCCCCTATCACTCCCCTAGGGCACTGCATGCCCCTGTAGGCACCCCAACACGCGCACCTGGGCCGGCGATCGCGTCGCGGTGGCCCTCATTGCCCACTGCCCTGCAAGCCCGTTGTTGCACCCCCAGAGCACTGTAGGCGCACTGCCAAGCCCAGTCCCATCTGCCTGCCATGCCTAGTCACCTCCACACCTCGCTTCAACGTCCCGCACGTCGCATTTTGGTCGATCGGTCACACGCATGCCACCCTTGGTCCCTGAAGGTCCATGCCCACGACTATAAAAATCCTGGAGCCGTGGCTCTCAAACCCTCACAATCCCTTGGCACAGAGAGACAGAGAGGAGCGAGCAAAGCGATAGAGCGTTCAATCGAAATTTTTCCGTTTACACTGCCAATTTGAGAGAGTTTAGTGTGGTGTTTATTAGTTGAAAAGGTTCTACATAAAGTGAAGATCTTTGAGGAGAGGTATTTTTTTTCACATGCATTATGTTTAATACCGTGTAATTAGTATTTACTACATTCTTCACAATGTTAGGAATATAATCGTTATTAATTTAGTAGTTTGTTTGCTAGTCATTGATTAGGTAGCATAATTATAAAAGTGTTATGAATAAATATTGTGGATTGTTTAGGAATTTTGGTACATGCTGCGAATGTGTTTAGCACCATTATTGGCTACGCAGAAACAATATTTAAATATATTTGTTGATGGTTATGTCATTTTTACAATAATTTACTAGTATGTTAACTATAATTATGCACTAATTAGTTAATGTAATTAGATCTGAATTACCAAAGTTTAGTTGCTTTGGCTATGTAGAGAAATATAGATTAAGTGGTACAATCTATTTAGGTGATTGTGTATGAATAAAATATTTTACACATATTTTGGACGAAATTTAGTAGTTTTTTTTAATTAGCCTGGGTTTCATTTTTAGATAATGATTTTCAAAGTGTAGTTATTTTTGGGATGTTGCGTGAAATTAAAGGCACGTTTCGTGTACAACAAAAAATATGTTAAATGTTAGGAATGTGTTTAGCACGAATGTAGAAAAAAATATGAATTGATGTGTGATTAGTTTTATTTGTAGGCAGTAACTACGGTAACACGACGTATAGCATCCAGTTCACACACGCACCGACCGCCAGAGTTTCCACACTAGCAGCGCAACTACGATAGTACGATAGCACGACGTGTAAAACAGTTTCACACACACATCGAACGATTTATGTCGCTTACCGATGCGTTTACGGTATCATTTTTATTATCTCGCTACGAAGAGATTACATCTTCTATTTGAATGCCAAACGTGCAAAAGAGCAAAAACTCGACGTACGCTGAGGAGAGAAGCGGAGTTGGGGACCGGGTCTACGTAGGCGACACATCCCATTCGTGGAGTGATAAGACAGGGTGAGAGGTCGGCAGGGGAGGCGGGGATAGTTGGACACGTGGAGAGGGGCGACAAGGGATGGTGTACGGGCTACGTCCTCGGTTCGTCTCGCGTCTCGTCGGCGTCGTCCGCCTCGGCCCGGGTCCGCCGTGCATATGGACTCTGAGGTACTAGCCACACCATGCATGTACTTGCATCTCATGCTGTAAATTCGACTTCGTTTTTTTTAGTGTTCTTATTTTGGCAGCGTTATTTTTGTTTGCTAGCATCGGAGTTGAGTTGACAGGAGAACAACATTTACTTTTTTGTGACGTTATCTTTAAATATAGAGTACAACGACGGCTCATATGTACAGTATAAAGCTTCCCACCGTACGGCCAATTACAACAATTTTATGTGCTAAACACAATGTAATTCAAAAGGTGCGTAACATATCAACAATTCACACATATCATTTTAACGAACATCATCGTGAACAAAAGCGTCTACATCATCTCAAAGAACATCACTGTGAATATCATCTCAAAAAGCTCAGAATCAAAACAAAATATCTGGAAAAAAACGGGTTGAAAAATCTTGCGACATCACCATGAACAATATGCAATATTTTTTTACAGATGTAATATTTTTTTACAGATACAATATTTTTTTTTCCTACAGATGCAATAAATTTTTTATGCGGGGCGCAATATCTCAAAGAATAATACGTAACATTCTTTACAACGGGTGCAACAATTTTTTCAACAGGCCAAAATCTTGCAATATCACCGTGAACAGTATGCAATTTTTTTTTTCTACAGATACAACATTTTTTATACAGGACGCAACATCTCAAAGAACAATACACAACATTCTTTATAACGGGTTACAATAATTTTTTCAACGGACCGCAACATCACAGCAATTCACCATTTTTTGCAACATCAGACTTAGAAACACATAGAGGATAAGATCACGTTATTACATGTCATGTGAGTGTGGAAATTTGAGGGTTGCCGTCGCAGGTCTCGCTACGCCTCACATTCAAGCGAAGCACTGAGGAACTAGGGAAAGTGCTCATGCAGAACTCGCACGAGTGTAGCCTTTCGTTAGGGTGGCAGTTCATGTGCGTGTTCAGCCCCCGGGAGGTCTTGAACACCTTCTCGCAGACTGGGCAATCGTGAAGCAGTTGGCTCGGCTATTCCGACGCCTGACTCTACGCAACTGCCCGCTTCAGCGCTTGACTCGAGACTATAACGACCATCTTGGCGGCACTGTCACTTGCCTGGGAGTGATCACCAGCGCTTGACTCGTCAGGGACCACCGTTGCCTACGCTATCGTGCAGTCCCTAGAGGCCGCCACGAGCAGGCCTTCTTTGGTCACGCTGAATTTGGACCGAGGGATTTGGAGATGGGATTGATGATGAGGGATTTGGGGAGATGAAGAGCGTTAGTGCTGGATTTGAATTGAGTGAGTGAATGAAGCGGTGATGGGGACGGTAAAAATAAATGAAATGAATAGAAGCGAGACGTCGGAGAAATATCATTCTCTCTGGACGACTATACAGTATTATTTCCCCGAGATATATCGCCTAACGAAGTTTCTCAATAGGTACCGATATTTCCCCCGATAATAATAGGCATACAATGCTAACTGTAATATCGAATTGAACTTCGTCGATACTACTGGATCGATAAATAATTCACATGACTTTGTTTCATCTATATGTATTTCTCCTGTTCCTTATGCTCTCCCGTTCCCGTGTGTACTACCGGTGTCTCTACGTAGATGGTTCTGGAAATGGTTCATCCTCCCTTTCCTCCTCTTGTACTCGTCTCTTGATCGGTTCGCCTCCGTAGTAAGGTTTCGTTTTCTGCAAAGGAAAGGAATTGTATCGAACGAGTGCAAGTACGTACGTAACTGCGAGCATCAGTGGCTGCGAAACAACACTATCCGTCATGTTTAATACTCAAGAATTTGCGAAGTACAAGCACTTATCGCTGTCCCTAACTACCTGTGAGCCACCTTTCCCTTGGCGATGATGGCATGTGCAGATGTACTGAAAACCAAACAGGGACACGTTCTCGCTGTCGTCCGCTGGTACACGAAACTTGTGTGCGAGAAAACAACAAACAGCCATCTCAAAACCGTTTCTGAAATATTAAAATGCGATCCCATTCCAATGAAGTGAATCTCGCGCGGTTCTCTGAATCATATCGGTGGCGTCGCAACTACAGTACAGGGGACGGCCACGAGGGGGGTGGAATCAGACAGGTGTGCGCTCGATCTTCCACTCCGCAGTTCCAGCCCTCGCGTCGTCGGGGTTCCCGGGCGACGACACGAGCCGCGTTTAGGGCTTGATAATTCCGGTACCTGTTTGGAGGTTCTGGTCAGACGATTCGGCGCGTAACCACGTACGCGTCG
The DNA here is from genome assembly GCA_036346395.1 of Hsuehochloa calcarea. Lineage (NCBI taxonomy): Eukaryota > Viridiplantae > Streptophyta > Magnoliopsida > Poales > Poaceae > Hsuehochloa > Hsuehochloa calcarea. The sequence goes on from CM070597.1 coordinate 41,171,346, forward strand.
GGTTCAATGGTTCGGTGCCTTGTGCAATGGGCCAGCTTTAAAATAACAGCCAGCCATCTGGTCCATTTTCTCCAGCGTGATATTTCCCGCATGTGTGATTGGCCGCACTGCAAGCTTACACATGATTACGAAACTAGTACATTATTTTAAAAAAACACAACGTGTATTGGCTTGATTATTGACTGACAAGAGGCAGGTTGGTGTGGATCCAATGTGCAGGTAATGGTGATATTTGGGCCAGCCACAGTGCACAACGGGCTCTAGAGTATAATCCTAGCGACCATAATGTTTTTCCCCTGTATAGCAGGATGTTTCTAGAGTACTAGCTCCGCCACTGAAGAAGCACGAAGATTGGGAGAGAGATTGAACTCATCGAAGAGGTAATAGCTTGTAAGCTGACCATTCCCTGCATATTTAGGGGCTTTCTACATAGAATTTGATTATTTTTTAATAAAAAGTTATCATATTTTGAAAGTTTATTTATAACTTCATTATACATAAATTATAATAAATTATTCTTGAAAATCATAATAGCTCATATTTACATCACGTAATTCAAAATCTCACATTTACTTTGGGAGATTGAGTAAAAACAAAGACAAAAAATAAAATAAAATTATATACCAACAAAATATGGTAATGTGGTGAACCTGTTATGTTCTTCACATGTACGTTAAGAGGTTGAGCAAAAATAAAGACAAAAAAAATTATATACCAACAAAATACAACAATGTGGTGAACCAGTTATGTTCTGAAAAAAATCATAATAAATTCGAACCAATTCTTCAAATGGAAAAGACGCAAATCTCAAAGCATATCTAACGAACAGAAAAGTGACAGTTTTAGCTTCAAAAAACTATCAAAAATTATATAGCAATTCCCATATATTTATTACCAATCTGCATCCAAATCGGAGCTCACTATATATTTACGTACCATTCCACATCCAAATCAGGATTAATAGCATATATGCTGAGATGCAAAACCGGCGCGTAAATACAAGTCCAAATCCGAATTTGCACTTCGCTAGCTTATGCTTGTTAATTACTCCCTCTAATTCCAAATATAAATCGTTTTAGATATTAACATGGTCTATAAGATAATACTTTGACCATCATTTTATATGAAAATATATTGTTTCAAATAAAAGTAATTATATATCATGAAAGTATATTCCATCATGTATACCAATATTATGTTTTCAATCTTGTTAATTCTTTATATATTGATGGTCAAAAAAATGATCGGTATAGATTTAAAACGACCTACACTTAGAATCAGAGGTAGTAGTTAGTTACACATGTGATTGCACTGGATCACCGCTAATTAGCTTGCACGGAGTATTTAACATATGTGCTTACAAAATTGCTTCGTTACCAACTAAAAACATCACAAATACACCAACACTAAAACACCCCCACACTCGCACAAAAAGAAAACGAAAAAGCTAGCTCAGTATCGTCCCAAAGAGTATAAGTATCGTCCCAAAGAGTATAAATTGAAACATACCAGCCAATGTGAGGATGGCTTATTTTCGTACTCGGTGACCTTTGCAATGGCTGGGCAATATTGCCCTAAAAAAATTGAAAGGGTTACATGCATGCTCTAATTGCACAGGTACGCATACGAGTGAATTACAAATGTGTCACTTAGAGAATGTGGTAGTTACACTTTCCTAACCTACTACACCTACCCTTAACTCTTTAATTCGCCTAATTTCAACTATAAACTCCTAAACCATCTACTCGAGAACCTTAGACTATTGAAATCAGATCACGTAACCCATTGGCCAATTCCACGACAATGCCCAGTGGGAGCTTCTTTCAATTCTGGTCGTGGGAGATGGAGCATGGTTTATAGTTCTAAACTACTATTAGCGCATATATGAGTGTTTTGACTTATGAGAGGCTAAGTTTTCCAACTCACTAGCAACAATGCAAACATAAATATTGAAAACGAACCCATTTTTGGGACTATCGAACTTTTCACAATCGTTCCGGATGTGCAGTTGTGAAATAAGAAATAGCATCACAAGCAAGCTTTCAATTACAATAAAAGCCAAACTTTTATTACACAGAGATAAGGCTTAACAGTCGGTTTTGACACAAACACAGGCATCCAAGCCTAATGTTATTATATTACAAGACAAAAAACTTCCAAACCACATGCACGCTTGAGTGCGATTGAGACCTATACCAGTAATCATTGTCATCCAGAGATCCACCAAAACCTTTCTCATTAAGATCCTTAGAGTTCTCCTAGATTTCCTCTGTAGTTGATTTAGCAAGTATGAGTACACAACCGTACTCAACAAGCCACATGAAGAAGCTAATTAACTATATGCTAGGAGTTCAATGGATTGTTTAGGGTCTACCATATCAGGTATATGCGGATGCATAATTTGAGTTAAAGCAGCTTATCTTTAAAATAATAAAATCATATCAATATAACATCAGAGGTTTACTCAACAATTGTTATTACCATCTTAACATCTTAAAAACTCTACTTATGCCTCATGTACTGGAATCACACACGAACACAACTTTATTAACAGAAAGCATGACGTATCCGAATACCATTAATTATGCTATGCAGAGTTGCTTAGTTTTACCACAAGATACCTTAAACTCATAATATCAGGCCATAAACACGCAACACATTAGTGTGCGACTGGGCTAAGATAACATAATATTTTTACTACTCAACTTTTCTAGGCTCTACCCGGTGGGTCCTTGGACAATACAACCATCGGAAAATCATCGGCCAATGGTGAAGTACGCGGTCCGACGTTGATTGTTCCTACCATTGTGTAGTTCAACAACTACCCTAACCGGACCACTCCTGACTCACCCCCAAACTGCGGCTGCTCTGTACACAAGAGCAGATGTCATCCTATAGATATTCAATTGGAAGAGCATTGTATAAGCCATATTGGATATACCAAACCTGTGGTTGAGAGAGTCCTGTGTCTGTTATTTGGCACAAGGTTCTAGTCCTTATTTGTTTCCAGTGGGGAGGTAAACTAACAACCAATGCGTGGCTACCCACCTTCTTGGCCCCACCTTCGATTCACTTTTGTCGAGTCTATTGTGTTGTCTAACCTCCTTGTCTCAACCCTCAACTCTTGACCAAATCATTGGTGGCTAGCCAATACTTCTTTTCAGTATTTATAAATACATTGTGTGACAATGCCAAATATTTAGTTATCATTTTATGCAACTTAAACTTGTAAGGCGAATATGGCCTACAAAGACTAGTAGGGCTTGTATGTCAGGTGACGGGATTTATCTGCTCATCATGGTATTCAAAAGTATTATTTCAATATTAAAGTAATTGGCATAAATATGGTAATAAAAATAATAATAAAAGTACATAAAATATAGACTCAAAATGATCAAATGGATTACAACTTGCCTCCTTGCTTAAAGTCCTCAAAATTCTCTGCTTCTCCTGAGTCTTGTCCGGCATTCTCCGGAGCTTGGTCGTTGGAGTCGGGACCTAACGCAAATTGAAATAATCCAATTAAAATATCCAGGCTCAACAAGGAGCGGGCTGGGACTAATATAAAATAAAATAAATTCAAAAAGAATACAAACAAAGGTGGTGCGGGATGGTGGGAAACTGTGGATTTATTTGGTGGTTGATTTGGCTAAAAAGAGTTAAAAATGGGATTCACGGGCTCGAAACAGTCGAATTGGATATAAATATACTTAAATGAGTTTGGATGAACAATGTTGGGTTTGTACTGTTCACTTCGGGTTGGGTTCTATGAATACTAATGGTTTCGGGTTTTGGCTAATTTGTTGGTTTTGAATAGTGTTGCTTGCACAGTACTGGGCTTGGCCCATTTGGCCCACTAGGCCCAACCTTTATTGGGCTAGGACGTTGGCATGCTTCTGTGCGGCCTAAGCCATGTGGCTCAAGAGTCGGGCGTGATACCAGGGCTCTCGAGTCGATGGCGATGGCACCAATGACAACTACGGCGGCGCTGTGAGGTGCAGTGAGCATTACTACAACGTGCGCAACCCATTTTTGGGCTTTGCGCGAGTGGTGGTGGCTCTGGGAAAGGGTGGTCACCGGTGGCGGTGCATGGCCGGAGCAGAGGAAGACGGCGGTGGCGTTCCATCGAAGGTACGACCAAAGTGGTCGATGCTTGAGCACCAGTGGGCAGAGGGGAGCCCGGGGGTGGCATCGGTGTGGTCGGGGAGGGATTGTAGCGGCTTGGCAATGGCGGCCGTGAGTGGCGTGGTGGTGGAGTTCGGCACCGGCGAGCTAGCGGCAGGGAGAATGTGGATGTGGCGGGGGATGGCTACAAGAGGTGGAGACGGTGTTGGTAACGGGGTTGGGATGGCAAGGGTGTGAGGGTGGCAGCGAATTTGGGTTTGGGTTCATCGGAGAAGAAACGAGGGTGGTGGCGATTTGTGTAGTTTGGCCATAATTGGGGAAGGAGGTGACCGTGGGGTGGTTTGGAGGTTGATGAAGAAGACGATGTAAGGGGGCTTTGATAGCTGGGAGAGGTGGTGGCGCCAGTGCGAGAGCCGGGTGGGCGTGGTGCGAGAGCATTGCATGGGCAAAGGCTCGAGACCGGGGCGGTGTTGACGCGGGCAATTAGTGTCGTGACAAGGTGGCCGACGAGGTGGCGGGGTGCTGTGGCGGTTTGGCGCGAGCACAAGCGATGGTGAAGTGAGGTGATACGCGGGCGGCGAACGACGGTGTAACGCGCAGAAGGAAGGAGCATAGGAGAAAACACTGGGAAAATACACCTTCGGGCTGAGGAAAACGCAAAGACAAAAAGGAAAGCGGGAATGGCTTAAGATTTTTCTGAATTGGGCAAAAATTCAAACTTCAAAGCAAACTAGAAAAAGTTCAAATTTCTATAAACGGTTTATTTCAAATATCATTTTTAAAAAGCATGCAAAACACGACTTATCAGACTACGATCCTTTTCGGAACGTAAGCATTGGGTTGGAATTTTAGAGGATATATATTGTTTCTAAAAAAATGCTATCAAATCTTCTAGAAAAAGCTATGAAATCTCCATATTCTAAATTGGCTCTACAAGTGTGGCGACGTGATGGCTGTCACTATAATGGTCTGATTATACCCCGGACGTATGAGTACACATATCACACGCACGTCCACTCATACACGTGGATGCGTCGTTAACATACATCTAATCTAGATCGAAGATCTAGACTTCACGAGCGTGAGCACACACCCATATGTGCTTGTGCTATTCCTAAACCCATCTTAACTAAATGGTGAGGCGCATTGGGTTCGAGCCCAGGCGGGCTGCACGCACGATGGCACCGCGAGCCAACTGAACGTTCTCTGCTAAAATGTAATTGCCTCAATTTGCCGGTCCTAATGTTATTTTGAAAAAAAGTAATGCATTGCTTCAACATTCTAGTGGATCAAAAAATAATAATTTTGTTATTTGTAAATGGTAACGTATATTAAAAAAAAAAGCCCTAAAATATCCAACTATCTTACTTAGATACTTTCCAGAGATCAAATCCGACAATTCCAAGCTAGAATATTTTAAATCATAAAGTTTACAGGATACTTGGAAGTTTTTTAATATACAAAACAATATTTCGTTGTTGATATGGCAATCATTTGAGGTAAGACATTTGGGATTGTAGGAGCGAAAAAAAGAAGTCATGTATCTTATGCATTGTAGTATATTATTGCATTTTGTTTCTTGTATTGAAGAAAATCATTTTATTATCTTTGCCTTGAAATAATATCAACGTAGCTTGCCCTAAAAAAATATTAAAGTCACATGGCGCTTTCTTACAATACATTGTTTCTTGAATTAGAGACACTATCTTTTGTGACCCTTAAGCATAAATCGCGTTGTACTTTTCATAAATTTAAAATTCTTAGCTGTCATGTATTTAAGAAAGTTCAACCATTTTACACTAGCAAATATATATCTCAGTAGTTAGTATGGAAAATTAACTAAGAACTATATTTTCTTGCACAGTTTTGCGTGCATGCAAATTTAAATGCTTAATTTGTATTTGAAATCGGTTTGCCACTATATCTCCCTTCCAATTTTTGGATTCCTCAGTGGTTTTGATTTTAATTTATTTTAATCCATATTTTAGCTTTTACCTTAAACTTCAACCACTTTGTAATGTCACGTTGCTCATTTGTTTTTTTGGTTCATGCAAAAACTACAGTCTTTTGAATAAAGTTTCAGTCAATTTGAATTTTTACAAATAAATAAAAGATATTTGAAATAAATATTGCAATCGAAGTTACCCCGTGCCATGAGAATAAAAAGATACATATGTTATCTTTCTTTTGAATATTTAATTAATAAAATAGCGTAAGTGTGTGATAAGGAAGCAAGTGTAGTGGTCCACTAGTATTTTGCCAAGTGTTCCTGCTTCTTGCTTGTATGGAAAAAGAATGCTTCAGTTATGTAGATAGTATATCCTCTCCGTATTCATTTGACATTTACAAAATTATCACTAGATAACATAATGCATTGCTCAACTCTGCACCTTTCAACATGCAGTCGGAATTAAGATTCTACTGAATCAACTATCTATCTCTGGAAGGAATGAATTATATGATAAATTGATGGAATGAAATACAATTATGCGCGATTGGGTTCAATTGAAGGGATATAGTTAGCTAGAGGAGCTGGATTCGACAGTAGTAAGGATCACTAGGGCTCATGCGGAATCTATGTCTGGATTAGTCTAGATGTTGTAATAAAAGGAATGGAGAATAGTGGATCGTTGTTATGTGGTGGCAATGTTTGTCGATAATAGCAATTGGGTTATTGGCTGTTAAAGAAACCAATAAGTATCGGTGGACATTTTAAAGGGTAGCTAGAATACGAAAATGTCAGGTCACTACTAGGAAATACAACTACCCTCTGTTGGCATAACAACATATAATTAAGATAATCAGGCCCACACAGGAGGACCACATGCTAAGAATTTGGTAGTAACATTGATTATGAGCGATGTCTAAAGTCTAAAATCATGGTAATTGGTTAACTAAAGGATAAGAATTGGATTCTAGTACAAACAATAGGACAAGATAATACAAATATAATTATTGCATCGACATCTCCAAGGCTAGTTATCCCTTTGGATATAGACAGTTACTGGCAATCCACCAACATAAAATTTATGACCATCATAAGGCAATTAGATGACACGACCCTTCCACATAGGACATGTTGAAGACAACGACTCTAAGGACCAAGCCCCTCAAAGTCTACAATCTACCTAGAAGAACAAGCTCGCTCTCTACTCCTCTATTTTCCCTGTGCCTTCAGCACACTTTCGTGCATGGTGTCTCCCTCTCATCTACTCCAAGGAAGAGACTGTCGCTGTTATGCTGAGAAAGGGACAAAATGTCAAGCCATGCAACCTTAGCCGCTAGGAAACTCGCAACTATAACATTCCAAAGTTATGTTACTAAAAATAAAATTAATATTTTATTAGATTTTCTAAACATTTAAAAGAGTTTTGTTAAATTTATTGAATTTTAAGGTTAAAAAGAAAATCTAATTATTTTTCTGGATTTTTTTTATTTAAAAAAGTTTTTTTTCCCAATCTCCATAAATTAAAAATAATTTATGTGTGCAAATAAAAGCAAACTTTAAGTTGGAAATAATTTTATTAAGTTCAAAATATTTCAAAGAATTTCTGTGAATGTTTCTAGAATTTTTGAACTCTATTTGCTATTTTCTAAAATCCCTTTTGTTTTGTCCCTTTTTCTGAAAATAAAAAAAAAATCTGAAAATCCTTTTCGAGCTGAAATTCTCTTTCTTCGGCATGTTTCCTCCCTTTTTCATGCCTGGCCCACTTCTCGTGCCGGCCCAACCCACCCGGCCTTCTCCCTCTCCCTCTCACTTCCACCACGGGCCCACCCGTCAGTCACCCGTCCTCTTTTTCTTCCTCCTTTCCCTTCTTCTTCCTCACGTTGTCTGACATGACCACACCCGTGGAGCTCTTAAACTCGGTTAATGCTTTATTGCGATATCGCATTCGGAATCGACGTGGGTCAAGTTGTGAAGAACTTGTTCCGAAACGGTTTGTTTGTCTATTCTTGCGGTGGCTTGCGTGTCAACGACGTCAACGGTGAGTGGATCGGGACTACGCTTGGAGAGCCGAGGTCCGAACGATCGGGGATACCGGGTGGTCGTGTGACTCAAGCATGGTGCGAGAATGGACAAGATGGATCGAACGGGTGGTTCAAATACCGTTGGATCGGCGGTCAGATATCGGTCGCGAGTCTCGGGAGGTTCCGATGGGATTCGACAAGAGAGGCTTGGCGTCGATGAGAACCGATCAACCTACACGCGTGGTGAAGCGATTGCTTCAACAGATTTGTATGGGTCCCATGTGAGTGGGCCCCAAATGTGAAACTCTAGTCCTCTCTAGTATAAATAGGAAAGGGGGAGAAGGAAAACTTTTGAGGCATTCATTTGGTTTTCTCCCCTTGCTTTTCTAGGGTTAGGGTTTGGAGAGGAAGAGAGGGAGAGATTGTATGCTCCTTGGGTGAGCTCTTGTCCTCCTAGTTGGAGTGGCTTTGTAAGCATCTTGTGAGATCAATCAATCTTGTGATGCTTGCTTGAGAGTTCATTTGTCTCCTCTTGGTGTTCTTCTCTCATTTGAATGAATTTGGTGCTTCCTTGATTCAAGGGTTTATGCTTGGTCTCTTGACCCATTTTGTCTTGCTTTGATGTGTGGGAATACTCCTAGAATCATCTAGACCATCAATCCTCACAAGCAAGTCTTGAATCAAAGTTTTTCATATTTCTAGGGTTTGTGCACTTCTTGATTAAATCCTTGAGAGATCGATTCTCGAAGTGGATCCAAGGATCGTCGCTAGAACTAGGTCTCTAATATCATTAGGAGGTGTGCTCAAATTTGGTCAAGTTTCATTGGTTGAATCAAAAGTTGGATCAAATTTCGTTTTGGATTTGGGGTGGATTTTCAAGATCGGATCGAACCGTCGACCGGTCTTGGTTTCTTCCTATTTTCTCGCACATTCAAGTCCCTTAACACCCTACTCCCTCGCTGCCTTCACTCCGGCTGTTCTCCTCGCCATTATGTGTGTTAATGCGCATTTGCGCCGCCGCCTGCGCCGGCGAGAAACCGCCGCGCACGATCTCCTCCTCAGTTCCTCCCTTGCCCTATAAAAAGGAGCACTAAGTGCGCATTATTCCACTCATCCTCTCCAAAAAAATCTCCCCTCCTCTCCTTGTTGGATTTCGAGCTTCTTCGCCGACCACCGAGTGCCTCTGTCGTCGATTGCACCGTCGTCCGACAATCTCCAGTGACGTTGTCTACACCTGGAGCTTCCCCTCATCGTGTTCTACCTCATGCTCACCTCCCCTTCGCCGGAGCGTCACCGCCACTGCGAGCTCGACCGTGCCGCCGCCTCCATCCTCACCGTTGGCCATCGCCGCACGCCCAGGTGACGACACCGTGCGCATCACGCTCCCCGTCTCCTCCTCTCTCTATTCCGCCCCTTGCCACCGGTCACCGTGGCACGTAGCGCCAGCAGCTCATGTGCCGAGAGCGCCACCGCTGCCACGTGGTCATCACGTAGGGCCATGTGTGTGCCGACTCAACCGCCAGTGCCACATCAGCGCTTGTGTGTCACGTTTGTGTGGCACCACCCTATCACCCATGCGCCCCGTCCACCGTGGACCAGACACAATTTTGTGGACTCAGTCCATAAACCAGGGACCACATGTTAGCGGTTCAAAGCCATTTTCTTTTGGACAATAATTCGGTCGAAAACTAAAATCCTTGCCGACGTCATGCTGACGCAATAAATTATTTTTCCTTTAGAAAAATAAATTTATAATTTAGAAAATACATTTACATCATTTCATGTGAATTTGAATCTTTCGAGAGCCTGTTCTCCTTCGTTCGAGCTCCGATTCAAGTGATTCAAATGTCTAAATTCATCTAAATTCAATATTTTAAATTCATCTAAATTTATATCTGTTAAATATAATTTAAATACCTATTTTTAAATTATAGTTAATCCCAATATATTTGTATGACCAAGTTTTGACATTGAAATATCATACTTCGCCACCTTAGATAAAATATAGTTGGTACAATAGTATGAACTAGAATATTTTAGGGGAAAAATAAGCTTAGCCATGCTTAGACAAGAAATATTTGATTTGGGAATTTTTAGCCAAAAACCAAATATGGTTTAAATTGTATCAGTAGCATTGGTGTGTCATAGAAGTTTATAAATGACTTTAAAAATAAAATAAAATAAAATTTGTTTGGACTTGGACGAAATGGATAGTTTGTGTGTGCAGGTTTATGCACGGGCTCAATTTAGTGAATGGTTGAGGCCCAGTGATTGTTTTGTAAGTCGCCCAATCAATTAAGGACCAGTCTGTGAGCTGTGGATTGTTAAGCCATTATGTACTATCACAAGTCTGGTATGGCACAGACCAGGCTAATTAATTTGCAATGTTCTATTGTTAGTTGTACCATGTTGTTGTGTGGGTGTCAGAATAACATACTTTTTATTTATTCCCACATGGTGCAAAAGGTGCTTTCGGCGGATGTTTGCGTTCAAAGGAAGTAAAACCTTAGCGGACATAACTACTTTGGGATGACGCATTATAAAGGCTTTGTGATAATCACTTAGTCGCACACCTACGAAAGTATGTGAAGCAGATATTATAAGTCGATTATCTCTTGTGGGTAAAGTTGTACAACTTCTGTAGAGTATAAAATTATTCAAATAGCCGTGTCCACGATCATGGACATGCTAAGAAAAGCCTTTTGTGGATTATACTTTTTTTGTTTTAAAAATTCTTTATAAAAACGTTTATGAGATGGATTGGTGTCAATGAGAAAAAATTATGGGTTGAAGCGCTAGGTTGGTGCTCGTGTTTAAGTTAGTGTTAGGTTGGTGCCTATACTAGCTTTATTAATTCAATTAAAACTCAATTTTAGGTATTATAAAACTTGAGCTTTAGAACTTAGCTATTGTATTTAAAATGTTAAATATTGCTTTTGCACAAATAACCTTATAAGCCTTCCTTTGATATATCCCAACATATATTAACTCTGTTATGGGTGCAACTTGCAGAGTATATTTTTTATTCATCCATTTTTAATAAAATATTTTTCAGAGGAGAAGGACTTTGTCAGTGTTCAAGAGCTCAATGACTAGGCTGCTACCCCAGTCGATTGCATGTGCCAGATTACTGGGCTCTACTACTTCCTGTTCGTCTTCTGTTGTATTTTTTATTGCTGGCTTGTAAGCCTTTCTTGTAATAAACTCTGATATTTATTAATAAAGTTGTGCGAATTATGGATGTTACCATATTTATTTACTGTGTACACTAGCTAATATTCCAGGTACTAGTGTACAATACACAGAGGATTTCAGGGTGTTACTCTTGGATTCGACAGCAACGTCGGGAGAAGATGAAGCAACCGTAAGGGCGCCAGCGCCTCGCGCTAACCTACCTCTCCGTCCTATCTTCTTTCTTTCTGTAATGACGAATCTGAGGGTCAAGATTCTTTTAACTGGGGTAGTTTGTAACAGTCCAAAAATTTTGTGCCGTTGAAATTGTTTAAAAATGTGGGATTTTTAAAACTTCTTGTTTTGCTTCGTAGATATTCGAATTTATGGGTTGTTATTTGAAACCTCAACCCCAAAAGCAGGAAATTTAATTTGAACTTGAATTAAAGAGAAAAAAAGGAAATGAGACCTCAAAAACGTTGTCTAGGCCAAATGCCACCTGGCCCAGCTTGACTTCTCCTTTTCTTTCTTCTCTTTTTTCTCCCCTCTTTCTTTTCCCTTTCTTTTCTTTCCCAGACCCACCCGCCAGCCTCCGGTCTCTTCCTCCTTTCCTCCCCAGCTTCCTTCACCCGATAACATCCCCTGTTCTCCATGCCGCCCCTGATCTCCACTGGCACCATGTCGTCCGATCACGGGAGCTACACCGCCATCACGTGCATCAACCACTCCAATCGCGTCGCCAGCTCACTCCCATGTCGCCACTGTAGGCATGCCCCAACCTGCTCCCATCGCACGTCCCATGTGGTCAATATCACCATTGTTGCTTCATCGTTGGCCACAACAAGCGCCAACTTCCTCCCCTACTCAAAGCCAACCGAGCTTGCTCCCCCTCCATCGTCTTCCATCTTTGCTTCCCCTTTTCTCCTCGCACAAGCAGAGACAACACAACAGTCGTTCGGCTACTGCGCTTCGCTAAGCCCCGTCGTCGTCCCAGTACGCTCTGGCCATCCCTACCATGTGCATCGCCATCGCCTCGGTAGCCTCATACCCACACCCATCTTCTCCCCTTCCTCGCTTGAATTTCCGGAACGGCCACGCCGCCATCACCATACCCACCTGATCGCCACGTCCACAATGCCAATTCGGCCGATCCGGCGAACTCCATCCACCCCCGTCTGTGTCACAGTGTGTTCTGGCCCTCAAGGGGGCTTTCCCCTCAACCAATTGTAGGATTCCCTCACCAGTGCTTGCATCGTGGTCATCTCCTTTCGCTCCGACCAAAAATTGCCGCCGTTATCGCTGCTTCCACTCCGGTGAGCTCCTCTCCAATCCCTCTGCACTTGAGAACCTCCTCACCTTCCCCAACCTCTCCTATTACTCACCCAAGGTCCCCTCTTCTCCAGCGCTGCCACCATGGTGAACCCACCCCGCTGCCCTCAACTCACGTCGTCGGCCCAACTCGGTGTCTCTCTGCCTTCACCGTCTGCGCTAGTGAGTTCTCCTCACCTCCCTGGAGCTCATGCTCCCCCTATATTTCTCCCTCTCCCCTCCACAGCATCGCTGCCATTTTCCCTTACACGGCTCCGGCCGCCTCAAGCCGCGCCACCACCACCCTTAGGACCACCTCCCCTCCCCAGTTCCATTTTTTCCACCCACGGCTGCCGCTGCTGTCTCCATCGCCAACGACAAGTGCCGCCTGAACCGCCCCTGTCCTCCCCTATTCGGATTCCTTTGTTCTTCTCTCTGTGCTCTCTCCTTGTGACTGAAGTAGGGGCCCACTTGTAAGTAGCTAGCTAGCAGTGGTGTGTGGTGTAAATGAGGATTGACAATAGCAACCACGGGTTAGTTGATTAGTGAGTATCACAGTTAACAGATGCATAGTTAGTTAGGTTAATCAAAGTTAGGTAGGTAGGTGATTAGTTAGTAGGTTTTGCAATCAACAAATACATCGTTAATTAAGTCAATTAGTAAGTCAGGCAAGTAGAGGTCTAACTAGTCATTAACAAATATGTTAATCAGGAGTTAATTAGAAATAGTTAGAATTGAACTAAGTAACTGACTTAGATAAATGCTCCATTGCAGTATAAGTTATATGTAAGATAGCGGTAACAATAGGTTGCTCTAAAGGTTAATTAGGATTGCATAGGGTTGTATACCATGTTCTAGCAACATCATGTTTAGGGTTAATCTTAGTGTAATAATCCTATAGTGTGACATATAAGCTCACATATACTTAGGACATAGAATAAGCAAGAGAATAAAAGTATATGTATATGCATGTATGTCAATTGACATATGGATCATACTAGTGATTGATTAAGCAACCAAGTGTCATTGACATTTAGAGTAAAATGCTAAGTATAGTAGTAGTAAACCTTAAGGAAGGTTAGCGGTAGCAATGATCTAGCTTCATGTTAATGATAGTAACCAAGATGATAGGATTGATCACTAAACTAGGACTAGTAGGTAAGAGCCCATAGGCCTTGTAAAGTAGTTATCTACTTAACTAGAAGTGGTCACTTAACTAGAAGTGGTCATTAGCAGGTGCTATGGCTAAGGATCAACCAAGGGTAATAGGTCCACTTTAGTGTGTGCCGAGTAACATAACTAAGTAGAATGAGTGAAGATCACCTGAATACAGAGATTCAAACCGCATACGCCACTGATCAAGATATAAGACTAGTGCCTCACCAATGCCTAGGAGGCTCCACCTGACTCATGAAACTTCTTTTACAAATGTATAATGATAAAAGAAATCATTAAGTAAAATATGCCCTATGTGTCGATGAGACTTATGTCTACCCTATGCGAACCCTGTACCTATACATAGGTCTCACCTAACTTCCCTGGAACTTCCTCGATAAACCGGAAGTAATAACTAAAGGAATAATTAAGTCAGCTTGGCATCGCGTGTAAGCGTCAATGAGGTGTTCTCAGGTGGGTGAAAGTAACTCAACCACCAAACAACATCGTATAGACTCCAGCTATCATCCATCGCTATCTGTTCTCAGTAGAATGATAATTCGTGACCCAAATATGGATCAGAGAATCCTACCTAACGAGGTGATCTCTCCCATACGGGTAACCAATGCGGAATGTTCATGAGAATATTCTCTCCCTTTCGTAATAGTTGTATCTTCTTTACTAACAGACTTTCTGAGATCCAGATCCCTCTCGACCTAACTCTGGATCAAATAGTTCCCTGGCCCTAGGCCCATCTAGCAACCCAAAACCCTACCCTTAGGTCAAACGAATAAGGTTTGGGTGTGTCTACTTTGGTCTAAAGTATTTTCTTGATTCCAAATATCCCTGAAAGTATTTCATTCCATATGAAGTATTTTCTTTATCAGCTATCCTTAGATATACTCCATCTGAAGTATTTCCTTCGTCAACTCCACTAAGTATGATTAGTTTGATCTAGAGTATTTCCTGATTTCAAGATACCCTTAGGTATATTTAAGTTTCGTTTGAAGTATTTTCTACTTCAAACACTCTTGGGTTGATTGACTTTCATTTGAAGTGTTTCCTTTTGTTTATTTCCCTTTGGATTTATTGGGTTTCATATGATTGTTTTCAGACATTCTTGGGTTCGATCGTATTTCGCGTAGTTAAAATCTGAAGCCATGATGAAGCAGCAGTCCGAGACAGAACAAGAACAAGACCAAGGTTATCAGAATATTGAGGAAGGCGAGTCAATACTTTGATCATGTTGCACCTACTTTTGAATGCAATTTATATTTGTTTAAATTATGAAATTGCATTGCTATGATTTATTCAATTATGTTGACCTAGCTCATAGTTAATACCTTAATGATAATTAAGTCTAACCATCCCATCCTCGAACTTGGCACTATCCTTTGTCACCCTAGAAACTAATTGTATACATACTAGTTACTAAGTCTGTATCTAAGTGTCATGCTTAGCCTTGCTTATATATATTAACATGTGGGTAATGTTTTACCCCGACAA
This sequence comes from Hsuehochloa calcarea, assembly GCA_036346395.1. Classification (NCBI taxonomy): domain Eukaryota; kingdom Viridiplantae; phylum Streptophyta; class Magnoliopsida; order Poales; family Poaceae; genus Hsuehochloa; species Hsuehochloa calcarea. Next base: position 41,186,580 of record CM070597.1, read on the forward strand.
CATTCAAAACTTGAAGCTACTATCGAAGAAAGAATACAGATAATATGTGCATATGAACAAAATTTAGATACATATATAAAACCACATGGAGAAAAGAGGAGATCCATGAATCAAAGAAAGGCAAATTACCTAAATCAAAGATCTACGTCTGGTATGGATTCCTACCAATATGTATAGAATCTGCAAACAGAAGACAAAATACATGTGAAATCAAATTAAATCACAAGCAAACAGTGCCACATCTTGTTTTGTGCACTACATACCAAAAATGAATGCTTGAATTGAACTGTAATTGCTAGGTGATCAAGTAACGCTCAAACTACTGAAAGCATGTACATAAGTCAGTAAATATGGGTGAGATTCATCATTTAGCCAACAATAGAACAAGTAGTATTAGCAGCTGGCCATCACTGTCCACGCACCATTGTATGCCTTCTTGAAAGCTCCAACCATGATCGACAAAGATAAAGATCACCAGGCTCTGCCCCACCGATATATATGACACCACTGCCTAGTACATGAACGATGTAAAAACACACTTGCAATTCAGTAATGCATTGGCTAACATTAAGCAAAGATACATGTAACTGCATGTATGCTATGTATCAATAAATCATCACAGCAAATGTACCAAAATGTAAAAATGAGTAGTCATCTATAAAGGCAAATAACCCCAACCTAGCATTCTATTTGCATAACCGAAATGAAATATGAAAGGATAATATCATATACAAATGATCGAAGATAACAGATGAGTTATTCATAAATACATGAAAACTCAATGCATAACCTCTGGATAGCAAATCAATATAATATATTAACACAAAGAAATGATAACTACATTATCAACAGGGACATACATGAATAAAACTGAACATGTTGTGTCATATGTAGAAGAGCCATTTTCTTCAGGAGGGAATCTAGCAATCTCTGCCTTACAGGCCTGCAAATTGAGGTTTCCTAATAGGTGAATGAAACAGAAGGCTCATACTGTGGTAGAAGTAAATTAGTGATAAACCATTTTTTGTACAATCATTAAACAATTTCATACAAAGATACTACCAACTCCAAGATCAGGGTTGCCTAGAGATCGAGGCGTAGCAAGTAGAGCTTCGTCGGCGATAATGGGGAGGAAGGGGAGGAGCCCAGAGGAAGGCGCGTGTGAGCCCTTGATTCAAAGACCTCCCCGTTGTCCACCGCCTTCGCCCTTGCTGATGAGGCCCTAGATGCACACCTGGCAGATCTGGCCGCCCATGGGCGGAAGAAGTGATGGCATGTCGTAGGGAGGTGGGAGGCGGCTTGACCAGGGGCCGCGGAGGCGGCTAGCTATAGAGGAACAGGTGGGAAGGAGGCGGGAAGGGGGGAGAGGCAGTGGCCTCGATGACGAGCGTAGGGAGACGGGAGGAGTGTTGACCAGGGACGGTGATGGCGGCTGTGTGGGGCCATGGAGGGGAGCGAGCGCGAGAGGAGGACGCGTCGACAGTGAGCGCGAGGGGAAGGGCCAAGTGTAGGAGAGGAGAGGGAGAAGCGAGAGCGTGGGGGTAGAGGGGGGAACGAACGCGGGGGAGGAGCGAGCGGAGCGGTGGCAGTGTGTAGGTGGGGAACGTGATCTAGCACGTGCCGACGGACGGTCGGATCAGTGCCCTCGGTGCCATCGATGGCCACAAGTGCGTAGGATCTCTACGTAATTCCGTAAAACAATGAGGGGCTTTTTGAAAACAGGCGAACACAAAAATTGGCATCGGTGGTTCGGCTGGGACCTCAACGCGATTCCTAAAACTACAGAGGGGTTTTCGCAAAATTGGAGATGTGGTTGGTGGCTTCCTTGGCCTATAAAAAAGAGAATATAGGTCGTATTGAGATTTCATGATTGCCTTGTTCTGTCCATATTATATGGGTTCCTACAGCCACCAACAGTAATACATTTTCTTTTGACCTCTTGCAGTTTCTCTTTGTTGAGTTCTGTGTGGTCAGGTTAAAAAATTCAGCAGCAACTCCTGATATCATCAATCACCCATTGGATGTCAAAAAAAGGCAAACGAATGGTCGCATCATACAAGGAAAGTAAAACAAACACCAGATAACGACTGTCAAGATACAAATCTTCGCGGATTGAGGGGAAAAACCCATCACAAAGTTTGTTGAGTACCATCGACTTTTTTATGTCGCGGTGGCCACGGATCGGAGCATTACGCCAATCAAATCCGACGTTCCCACGGTACCAACACATAGTGGATCGGCTGGCTCTTTCCAGACAGAAATAATAGAAAAGCTACATTATTTTTCGGTCAATTAACCGTATAGCTCGTGGACATCCAATCTAAATTATCCAACGTACCTGATTTGCCATATCTTCATCTTATCCTTTCCTTTCCTTTTCTCCCTCCTCTCGCTCCTCGCTCCATTCCTCTTGATCCAGCCACATTATCCTTTCCTCTAGCTCTTCTCTCTCTCTCTCTTGCTCGGATTTAAGACGGTTGGTGGAGAAGGAGCCGAAGCGACATGCAAGCCAGTAGAGGAGCAGAGGCAACACTGGGCTCGCGACCGGAGGAGGAGCCAGCGGCAGTGCAGTCGGAGGAGGCAACACATCTTCGCGGCAAGGCAGCTTGTTGCAGAGTTAAAGGCGACGAGGTCGGAGGAGCAGCCGTAGCTCGCGGCTGAAAGAGGAGCAGGCGGTGGCGCGGTTGCCGCTGGGGGTGGCGACGCTGCTTCACAGAGAGGTGACGGTGCAGCTTGTCACCGGAGGTGGAGGTAGCGCAGCAGGAGGAGCAATCGTGGCTCACGGCTGGAGACGGAGGCGTGGACTCATGGCTCCCGCCGAGCAGCGACGACGTGGCAGCTAGCCGGAGGTAGGCGTGTCTCTGAATATTTTTGAAACTTGTTTGATTTTTTTTGTGAAGCTTCGTTGAAACATGTGAAACTTTTTCTAAAACTTATTAAAACTTTTCTAAATTTTTTTTGCAACATGTTAAAACTTACGAAACTTCTCATGAAACACACTGAAATCTTATAAAACCTTTTTGAAACTCTTTTTCACAAAACACAAAATATCATAAAACCTTAATCCAAAAACGCCATGAAACCTAAAACTTCATAAAACCTTACAAAACCATATGAGTGAAACGAAAAACCTGAAACGTCGTGAACCTACGAAATCTTGTAAACCATTAAACTCCTACCGCGTTGTAATGCATAGCAACACTCCTTTTCAGATAGCAACACTCCTTTTCAGATGCCTCCGTATCAGTCTTTTTCTTTCCCGATGGCATCATCATACGATTAATCACAGAAGCGATATTTCGAGACTTTGTGGGCTACATATGTGAGGCCGAGCAGAAATATTTATGACGCAACCCGTTCCATCTGTCAGCGTCCGCTTAGAACCAGAGCGGCTAGGCCTTTGCTTTGAGACTACGACAGGAGGTGCCGTCGGTGACGCGCGGCAGGCCTAGCGTCGCCACGTAAAGCCGTGCACGACAGCGACACCGCACGGCGCAACGCATCTGCGCGTGCGCGCGCGCGAGCGCGCCGTGCCGTGCCGTGCCGCGAGCCCGCGACGTGTTCGGCGTCCGGGGCCGAGACCTCGCTGTCACGGAGATCGCGCTGCTGAGTTTCTCGGATTCGAGCACGAGATTTTCGTTTTGAGAATCTTTTTGGTTTTCTGACGGGTACCTTACGCTGCGACGAGTTTGCACGTCAGCTTCTGCTATTTCGCTTTCCGGGATGCGAAGCGGGCGAGAGCCAATGGGGCAGCGGCAGAATCTTTTAGCATTTAGCTCACACGGTCAAGCCAGTTGACCCGAGGGCTGTTTGGAGCAGAGGAATATAAGAAAACATAGGAACTAGAAAAGAATATAGGTGCGAAACAAAGACCGAAAAGCATAGGAATTTTATATGAATGTGTGTTTGGAACGCAGGAATAGAGAGCACGTAGAAATTCTGAATTGACTATATGATGTATAGCAATCTCATCAATGTATATCAATCTCATCTTGATTTGGGTCCTTTCCTATGTTCCAATGGCCACCGCTGGCTTCTTCCAATTATGGGAATTTTTTCTTTGGCTCGGACTAGATGTTTCATTTCCTCTAAAAAGTACTAGTTAGTAAACTTTCCAAAAGAAATGGTTTTCTCGATCCTACGTTCCAAACGGCAAAAACAGTGGCAAAAACTGAGTAATCTTGTCTCCTGTACTTTTTCTTTGAAAATCCTCCGATCCAAACGGACCTGAACATCCAGGACCTATCATGAAGTTAACTGGAACAACAGGGCGATTATTTATTCACATAAACGGCTGCTTACTTTACATAAATACTTATTCTAAGTGCCAAGAGCACGAGATATGGTTGTTTCCTTGACAACAAGAAGCATACAGCTTCTGCCTAATAGTCCTTGCTCCTAAGTCCTCAGTTGGATGAAGCCCACCAGCAGTGCATCAACCGGGATAAAGCCCATTAACAGTCGTACCTCCGTCAACCGAGATCGTCTGACCGGTAATGTAAGTGGAGCCAGGCATACAAAGAAAAGCAACTAGCGATGATACTTCTTCTGGTTCTCCGACACGCCTAAGCGGAGTTCGACTCTTAAGAGTGTTCTCAAACTCTCTATTTGCCAAAATCTGCACAAAGAAACAAAAGTATGAGAGGAGGGTTCAGGGTTGTTTTTATTTTCTCGGAGGTCAAATACTAGCCCCCACAAGGAGCATATGCAGGTAAGGTAAATAAAGAAGATTTTTGTAAGGTAAAAATAAAGGAGAATTGAGAATGAGCTGTTCATGTAAAAATGACAACTCCACATGTGGATGAACTACAGCTTTATTGAGGGAGATGCAGACTTGGGCCTCATGAAATATATTTAGGATTTAGATTCTATATACTATTCCAGGTATAAAACGAACATAAATGGTAAAACAGATACTCATATGACATTTTAAAGCAGCTACAAGAAATGGGGGTCTGAGATTGAACTTTAGTTTCAGTTCGACACAGTCTGAATTCAATAGCAGGCTGTAATGTCAGTATCTGTTGTCCTAATGACAATTAAAATAAAAGCAAAAGTGTATTTTTTGCGCTAATCGTGTTGATAACAACAGATACTAGAATACGGTTTTGGTATTGCAGTCAACACATATCTATTCAGATACTCTACACAGTAATAACACCACTAAAAAAATAGCACAGCGTACCTATTTACACTTCAACATCAGTAAAATTTAATATCTGAACCTATGGCAATATTCTAAAAGCAAACAATACAGTAAAACATTTATATGGAAGTAACTGGTAAGATCATGTAAATGCAGCTCAAGTAATCTTACAAGCAAACAGGAAAGAAGATAATCCTGAAGCAATTACAGTTGCCAGTTGCCACATTTGCCCGAATACTAAGTCTAGACAGTGGATTCAACAACATATTCCAACGTATTCATGTGGTCAGACGTGATGAATTAGGACGAATAACAGAAGTCAGACCCTTACTCCTTCTGAAAGCGAAGTCAAGATGTACCCCGGGGCAACAGAGTTGGCTCTTATGTTGTCTTTCGCCCATTCACATGCTAAGTTCTTGGTTAATTGGTTCATGGCACCTAAACAACACCTGTAGCTGGTTATGCTTGCTAGATGTCTGAAGCAACTTATGTTCAAACACGCTCAAGAAATTGAAGGCAGCGTTCGGTATTGTGCTACAACTGTTACAGTGTTACCTTTAGTCATAGCATAGACAGTTCCGCTAAATAAGGCTACAATTCGAGCAATCGACGATATGAAAACAATGCTGCCTGACCCAGATGCTTTTAGAAGAGGATGTGCAAGTTGGCACAAATGATAAGCAGATTCAAGATTTGTGGCCATCAAAAATGAGTATTCCTCTGCAGAATACTCAATTGTTGGCTTCCTTATGTTTGCCCCCACATTGTTTACCTAAAAGAGCAAATGAAGAAAGTAAAGGTAAATCAACAAGAACATTTGACACAGTGGAATGGGCAAACTGTGGCACGTGCACTAAACATGTAAATACAACTGTAATCATTAATCAACAAAAACAAAACGCATGGAGAGTGAGCTAGCAATTCAATTTGCAGGGTCAAATTGTATTATGACAAAGCCCATATGCATGAAACCCATTGGCAGTATTGAGCTACATTTGGTAAATAGATAGCCAGAGAATGTGGGTCTCAAATTAAAATCTTGATCAGCACACTGCGAAGTTTCACCATCAGCTATCACTTTTGTCTTAAGAGTAGTGCCACATCAAGTCAAGAACTTGCATTCAACCTTCCACTCACAATTTTTCCGATCTTGAATACAACCATGCTGTGCAACATGAACATGAAACAGAACATTTCCACTGGGACATCGTTTTTTAACATAAGGAGGTTTATAAAACTCTCTTTTCTGCAGCAATGGAGGACATTGGGTTTGGGTAAATGTAGCAAGGCGAATACATGGTCATCAGTGTTCATTTTCTTGACAAAAATCGATACCGCGTTAGCAGATGGAGACAAGGGATGAAGAAACGGATGGGAGAGGGATTGGTTCCGACTCACGAGGATGTCGAGCTTGCCGCCGAATCGGTCGGCGACCTCGCGGATCAGGCGCTCCCGCTGCTCCCGCACGGAGAGGTCGCAGACGGAGACGGTGACGCGAAAGCCCTTGGCCTCCCACTCCTTCAGGCGCTCGCCCAGCTCCGCCTCCTTCCGGGAGCAGGTGTGCACGGCCGCCCCCAGCGACGCCAGCTCACGCACCACCGCACAGGGGTGAATCCACTGTGAGTACTTGTGGGTGCTCGAGCACCCCCTCCCACCACCATACCCCTAGTATACCCACTGAGGTCTGAGCGGCTGAGCACTGGCGAGCGGCGAGTCGACTCAGTCTCAGACTCTCAGTGAATTGAAATATCGAATGAAGTAAGGCAGTGAGTTTTGTTCTCCCAGTCCCATATCCCTAATTTTTTTGTATGTTGCAAATGCAGGTAGATAGTAGACTCGAAGATTGGTGAATTAATCATTGATGCAAATATTTAATTGGTGGTGGTTGTTTAATTTGTGATTGATGAATTGATGCAGATTGTTGAAAAGATGGTTGAAACCGGGAACAATATAAGTTTCGCATTGGTCTATCGTCTCATTGAGCTCACATTGAACAAGGTATCATATGAATGCTTGATGGTGTGCTACACTGAGCAAGAGATATTTAGAAACTTTAATAATAAAATAATCATTCAACGCTATCAAGACATGAAAAGTCGTAGAATGAAATTGCATTGTTATCAGTTTTAGTGCCTTAGTGGTATGTTTTTATTTCATTTTTAATGTTTATGAATATTCATAATTTAATATTGTATTATAAATTTTGATATTTCTTATCTACATATCGGTACTCACATATTTATGAACATTTGAGGGCACATTATCCATTAGCGAGGTAATATATTTATTGTATTGTACATTTTTAATTTGTTCTTTTTTAATTTATGTATGAATTTGATATTCTAATGGTAAAAGACTAGTAGATATAGTTTTGATATATTTATATTGTACTATAACCATAACGATAAAACTCTCTGTATTTTTATTCTGAATTCGCCGCTGCCACCGTCACACGACGCGAGCTCCTCATGCCAACCATTTGAGGGAATCTTGCAGAATTACTAGTGAAAGTAAATGACGTTTTTGGGGGAGTTAGAGGGTACCCAATGCCGCGGGTGCCGCCGCTGACAAGGCCTGTCTTGCCGTGCAGAGACCATCTTCCCGGCCATAAATGGAAGAGGACATGAATTTAAACACCACCCACAACTTATGACAGATGACATTTTTTTTAAAGGAATTACAGATGACATTTGACTAGAACAACAAGGAAGCGCCTTGACCGAAAGAGTTAATCAAATCGGTAAAAGCATCCAACAGATCTGACCATAACTTTTACATGGCTGACTTGAACAATGGGCAATAATTAATGATTCGTGATGAGCAACACCAGATATGGCCGTTCCCTGGACCAGAGATTGAAATACTGTCCCGGCCGCTCGGGAAGAAAAAAAACCGGTTGGGATTTTTTAAATTCAAATTTGAATTTTTGACTCTATAATGTTTTTCTCCTGTTGATTTAGGTATTGTTATAGATTATGTATTAAAACATTAGTTTTTAGTATATTTAGCACTATTAAAACATAAAAGATCGGTTTTTCCGGTTCTTGATCGGTAACTGATCCGGTTACCGGTTTCGGGAAAACTGCAGTTCAAAATTTATTTTTCAAAATTTGACCGGTTTTTGTTCCGGTTTTTTCAGTAACTAGGCGGTTATGAGTACCGATTTCCGCCGGGACTGGATTTTTTTAATCCTACACCGCATCTGCCTGATAGTCCTTAAGTTGGATAGAGCCCATTAACAGTAACACCTCCATCCACCGAGATCGTCTGTTCGGTAATGTAAGTGGAGCCAACAAGCGATGATACTTCTTCTGGTTCTCCAACACGCCTAAGTGGAGTTCGACTCACAGCATTGCTCTCAAATTCCTTATTTGCCAAAAGCTGCACAAAGAAACAAAAATAAGAGGGGAAGGGTTCAGGGACAGAGTTTCCATTTTCTCGGTGGTTACATGTTAGCCGGTTAGCCCCCACCCCCACGTAATGAGTGTTAAGAACGGGCCCGGGACTGCGAGAGTCTGGCCCGATCTGAGCCAGGACTCGGAGAGTCCTGGCCCAGTCAACTCCTCACCGTAGTCTATAAATAGAGGTCACCCCTCTCTCCTGTAACCCTAATTGATCCGAAGCAATAAGCGGACCACGAAGTCCCGCATATCTCGTGTTCATTCTCTTTGTTGTGTTCTTGTGTTCTTCATCGTTCTTACGATTACGATCATTGTATCACGAGTACCGTTCGGACTGGACTCGCCAGCGACGGTTACTCAACACGTTATCAGCACGATCGACTCTCCTCGCATCGAAAGGTAACCGTCGAAGAACGACACTCGTAGATTGAATCGTATTTCTAGATTGCTTTTCAATTCTGCAAATTTGGCTTTCTAGATTGGTTTTTTTTTCTGCGGTGCAAATCCGTTCTAATCCACCGCGAGCAGACTAGAAGTCGCCGGCACAATGCCGATCGGTGGATTACATGAAAGATCGGATGTTGATTGTACCGTAGATTGCAAATTCGTTATAATCTACCGCAAGTCGACTCGAAGTCACCGACCGGTAATTGCACGAATTGCATTGGATGAACAGTGATTTCCCATGTACAGTATCACACATGCACAGTACAAACATACAAACAGCAAATCAAAATATTTTTTTTGACGCCGGCCAGCAGCCGGCCCGCGGCTTGAAGCCGCCCACGACGCGCGCCGCGCTGCTGCTACGCATGCGCAACTGCCGAGACCGTCGCCAGTGCGCGGCCGCCGCCGCCCTTGAAGAGCGCGGCGCGGCGCTTCCAGCGCCCGCCGCCCGCCGCGTGGCTCCTCCACGAGCCGCCGCCGCTAGAAAGCAGCGGCGGCTCCCATGAAGGGAGCCGCCGCCGCCGCTGTGATGGCTCCCTCCACGGAGCCGCCGCTAGAGAAAAGCGGCGCGCCATGAAGGGCGCCGCCGCCGCTGCTGGCTGGCTCCTCCACGGAGCCGCCGCCGTGTGTGGCTCCTCCACGGGGCCGCCGCTAGAAGAAGCGCGGCTCCCATGAAGGGCCGCCGCCGCCGCGTGATGGCTCCCTCCATGGGAGCCGCCGCCGCCAAGCAGCGGCTCGGGCCCCGCCGCGCCTGTGATGGCTCCTCCATGGGAGCCGCCATTGCCGAAAGCGCGGCGGCTCCATGAAGGGCCGCCGCCAGTGGACTCGGGGTGAAACCCTACCCCGAGTCCCCTGCCGTATTTTATCTGAAGGCAAAGCGAGCCCGACTGTTGGTAGGCCCGTTCACGCGATATAAAAGCCGTGGGGAGACTCGGTTTATCTGGTAGGGCCTTTGGTAATAACCGTATAAAAAAAAAAAAAAAAAAAGAAGAAGAAAGAAAAAAAAAAGGGCCGTTTTGCGGAAAGGCCCTCCGTTTTCAAGTAAATTGCGAAAAATTTCTCGAATTGAAATTTTCACGTTTTAGCCCCTAGAAATTGCGAATTATTTGAAAATTCATATTCCAATGAAAAGGGCCTCGAATTCAAATTTTAAAGCGGTTTTTGCATTTGAAGTATTTTTTACCTTGTTATTATTATTTCTATGCAATTTATTTATTGTATTTACTGTTTTGGTTATTTGTGATTATTAATTTTGCTTTTAATCACTGAAAATAACAGTAAATCATGGAAATGCATAGAAAAATACGAAAATATTATAAAAATTTTTGCAACCATTTTTATGCAAATTACAGTGATAATCTTATACACTTTACGTATGAATATGCGGATGGTCGTATTACTGACAGGGAGTTGAAGAGTCGACATAGATGGCATAATTATCTGACTTGGGCATCAGATGTCGAGATTGTACTTGGAGCAAAGAAGCTCCGTGCTGCTATTGGACTTGACACCCTGAAGGACGTCGCTCCAACTGCTGAGGGAAATGATCAAGCACTTCATTTCCTCAGACATCATCTCTGCCTAACACTCAAAAATGAGTACATGGCAGAAAAGAGCGCACTAGCCTTATGGACCGCACTCAAGAAGCGGTTTGAGAAGCTAAAGTACACCATCCTTCCTCGTGCGAGCAGGATTGGAACCGACTGCGTTTTGCTGACTACAAGACCGTGGGAGAGTACAATTCTACATTGCACAGAATTTGTACAAGTCTTCAACTATGTGGTAAAGTAACCACAGACGAGCAGAAGATAGAAAAAACTCTCTCTACCTTCCACCCCAACGCGGTTCAATCCGCACGCAACTATCGGCAGGATGGCTACAAGGAGTATCTTGAGGCGATCGATATCATGCAAGTTGCGGAAGCTCAAGATGAAGTTCTCAGAAGAACTACATCTCACGACCACCTAGTAGCAAAGTTGGACTTGAAGTCAGCATAGCGGCTACAAGGTGAAAGCCTCACTCAACGAGAAAGAGCGGGAAGGGTAAGGTCATGGGTCATAAAACCAAGCGGTGCCCAAGCCAAGAAGGGTGGACAAAAGAAGCGCGACGGGAAGCCATATGGTCGTGGGACCAAATTTGCTTCAAATGTGGCACTTGGGGTCATTGGTCCGTGTTTGCCATGAACGCAACACGTGATCGATGCATTCAAGGCCAAGAAGAAGGGCAAAGGACAAGATGAGGCACACCTCGCCATTGCGGGCATAGAGGATCCACAATCATGGAATGCACCCATGGATGTGGACATCCGATGGCGCTCCCACCACACCTCCTTTGGACATCACAGCGGCAGGTGTAGTTGCCAACGAGGAAGCGAGATGAATGAAGCGCAGATCGAGCGAAGTATCTTCATTCTTGATTCGATCTAGTGCACGCATTGCACTTAGTTTTATAGTCATTTACGCTTTTGGTTGCAATAGAATAATAATCTTGCATAATGGTTGTAAGCTCTAGGAGAGCAAAGAAATAAATTCTTATTATGAGTCTGCATGACTTTTTCGTATTAATAAAGGCAATTTGTGTTACATTTTGGAGTACTTTATATATATGGTTGCTTGCTACCCTATATTAATAAATATTTCATATATATCGAGCGCGTGTGGCGCCTATGGAGGAAGTATGCTTAGCGACAATGACAACGAATACCATATTAAGAGAGACAAAATTTTTTGATCAATCGGCAAGAATCTTTGGTAGTCTTACAACAATCGCAGCGGCGATACTTGTGTAATAGGCTCGGGAAGAGCCACAATTATACTCCGATGGGCACAACATTGGTCATTGAAGAAGCCTTGTTGTACCCGAATCGACTAGGACTCTCTTAAGCTTTAAAGATATCCGCTAACGGTCTCCACGTAGAGGCGAAGAAGAGTATGGTAAGGAATACCTACTCATTACAAAGCGAGGAAAATGGAAAAAGGGTATTAGAAAGACTTCCTTCATATGAATCAGGCTATACTACACTCATATTAAGGCATCTGCGACCTATCTTGTCATGAAAACAATTTTTAGAAGCTCGAACTTTTACATCTCTCGCATGATAGATTAGGCCACCCGGTCTTAGAATGATGAGAAATATAATTACTAATTCTCGGGGACATAATATCAATGTAAAGAATTTTCCGAATCCGAGAAGATTTCGTGTGCCTGCATGTGCCACCGGAAAATGATTACTAGACCCTCTACTCAAAGTAAAGGATGAAATCCTGCATTCTGGATCGTATCCGAGGAGACATTCTTGGTCCTATCATTACCTGTCGAGGCCATTTAGGTACTTTATGGTGCTCATCGATGCTTCCTCGAAATGGTCGCGACGTATGCTTACTATCTCGAGAAACCACGCTTTTGCAAAGTGATCTCGAGATAATTAAGATTAAGAATAATTTCACGATCATCATGTGAAGTCCATCGGGATGGACAACGCCGGAGAATTTACTTCAAAGGCTTTTGATGATTATTGTATGGCAATGGGAATTACCGTTGAGCACTCTGTACCACATGTCCACACCGAATGGACTAGCAGAAGCATTGATTAAAAGAATTAAATTCATTGCCCGACCGCTCTTGCGAATTGTAATTTGCCAACTACATGTTGGGGACACGCATGATCCTACACGCATAACTCTCATCAATTTTCGACCATCGACATATAACATCCATTCACCTATGCAACTAGCGCAAGGGTCAACAGAAAATATCCCATCTTGAAGGTTTGGTTGCAAGGTTTATGTACCTATACCACCACCGCATGACGCAATGGGCCCTCTCAGAAAGTCAGGATATACATTGGTTATGAGACAACATCCATAATCAAGTATCTGGACCCAATAACTGGAGATTTGCATACAGCCCGCTTCGCTGACAGCATATTCGATGAGGATAGTTTCCCGTCATTAGGGGAAGGAAATCAACCCCTTGATGAAAAATGTCGAGGCGGCGTGGCAAGCCACGGAATCCATGCACATGACCAGCGCCTTGGTGAAACAAATAGAAAGTCGGAAGATAATTGATTTGCAAGCATTAGCGAATCAACCGCTGACCACTTTAGTGATTTGAAAAGTGTAACCAAGTCGCATGTGCACGCACGCAATGCGCGGAGAGGTTGAAATACCAAAGAAAATTGAAGGTATCCTAATCCCGTCCGAGGCCTCGGAATAAAAGGGCGAGAACTTGGCCCTCGAATCCCAAGTGTAGGGGCGCTTTGGCGAAAAGGATAAGAAGGACTTGAAACAACCGATCACCGAAGTTCCCCATAACGAAAGGGAGCCAATTGAGACTGCACCGGTATGGAACCTTGACAAAAAGGCATACCAGATTTGAATATTCCCACGGAGGAGATATCGGCATGGATGTGTGCGCACACATCGGATTTGAAAAACTAAAGGACTTGCCCCATAGCTGAAAGCGGTGGTAAGCAAGCGAAACATTAAATATCGCCCCATGAAGAAATAGCTATAAATTATGTGACCACGGGAGAATCTATGAATAGAACAACAGCCAATGTCGACATTTATTTTGCAAAGAAAATTGCCACAATCATCGATCTTGATCCAGAGCCTGCATCGCTCGCTGAATGTAAGAAAAGATCAGATTGGAAAGATTGGAAGAAGGCAATAGAAGCGAAATTAATATCTCGAATAAAGAGAGGTGTTTGGGCCTGTAAGCCGCACACCTCCCTATGTGCACCCAGTAGGGCATAAGTGGGTATTTGTTCGAAAGAGAAATGAAAATAATGAAGTTGTAAGACATAAAGCAAGGCTTGTTGCACAAGGTTTCACCCAACGACCAGGAGTCGATTATGATGAAACTTATTCCCCGGTCATGGGCGGAACTACCTTTAGATATTTAATCTCAATGGCAGTAAACTTGAATTTGGAAATGAAATTGATGGATGTAGTAGCGCATACCTTTATGGGAACTTAGATTCGGACATTTACATGAAGGTACGGAAGGTATCCTGTCCGAACCAAGGCGAGCAAATAGAAATCATGCGATGTGCAACTCGAGAAAGTCACTGTATATGGATTGAAGCAATCAGGCAAAATGTGGTATAATCGCTTAAGTGACTTTCTCTGCAAGAAAGGCTACACGAACAATGAGGATTGTCCCTGTGTTTTTATACAGCGATCCCAGGATGGATTCTGTATAATCTCAGTATATGTAGATGATCTGAATATCATCGGAACCATGGAAGATATTAAGAAAGCAAGCTCTTACCTGGAATCAGAGTTCGAGATGAAAGACTTGGGTAAAACCAAGTACTGCCTAGGCCTGCAGCTTGAGCATACCCCTGAAGGTATTCTAGTACATCAGACAACATACACTCAGAAAGTGTTGGAGAGGTTTGGTTTTGAAAAGGCATATCCTTCGAAAGTGCCGATGGTCGGAGATCCTTGCGGCAAGACAAGGACCCGCAGACCTAAAGAAGAGGGGAGGAAGTCACGGGACCGAATTCCCATACACGAGTGCAATAGGAGCACTCATGTATCTAGCAAAGCTGTACTAGACCGGATATTGCATTTGCGGTAAACCTATTAGCAAGGTGCAGTCACGAGAACCTACCAAAAGGCATTGGCGGGGAATAAAAGGCGTCTTAGATACCTCCAAGGAAGCAAAGATCTTGGTCTATTCTCGAAAGAACCAAGACCTTACCATGATTAGCTACGCAGATCTTTGGGTACTGTCGGACCCTTTGCAGCTAAATCGCAAGCAGGCTATGTATTCTGTGTGGTGGGCTGCAATTTCATGGAAATCGTCTAAGCAAAGTCTTGTATCTACTTGACGAACCACTCGAAATCATAGCACTATCTGAAGCCTCACGAGAATGTTCTTGGCTTGACGGATGATTCACCACATCCGGCGATCATGTGGATTGGATACCACGCAAACCCTACCATTATCTATGAAGATAATGCGGTTTGTGTCGCCAAATGCAGATGGGTTATGTGAAGAGTCCCTTACAAAGCATATCAATCCCAAGTTCTTCTATGCTCATGAAATGCAAAAGATGGGCGAAATTAAGGTCTTGCATACTAAGTCATGTGAAAATCTTGCGATTTATTCACTAAGTCACTCCAGTCTAGTTTTGAAAGATGCATACGTGGAATTGGAATGATAAGACTTAGACAAGTGCAGAATTCAGGGGGAGAATCTTCACGAACTCATTATTGAATCTTGAACACGAAGATCAAGTACCCAAAGAATAAATCCCGGAGATTAAATGAAATTGGGTGGATTGTACTCTTTTTCCCTTACGAGTTTTCCTGAAGTTTCTCGGCTAAGGTTTTTAATGAGGCAATTCATGCAACACAGCAGAACACATGACATGTACTCTTTCTCCAAATTTTTCCCACTGGGTTTTTATGGAGTTTTGACGAGACATGAACATGTTGGATGAGTGTTCAAGGGGGAGTGTTAAGCCGGGCCGGGACTCGGAGAGTCTGGCCCGATCTGAGCCCGAGGACTCGGAGAGTCTGGCCCAGTGAACTCCTCACCCCGTAGTCTATAAATAGAGGGTCACCCCCTCTCTCCCTGTAACCCTAATTGATCCGAAGCAATAAAGCAGACCCTGAAGTCCCGCATATCTCTGTGTTCATTCTACTGTTGTGTTCTTGTGTTCTTCATCGTTCTTACGATTCTGATCATTGTATACGAGGTACCCGTTCGGACTGGACTCGCCAGCGACGGTTACTCAACAATGAGCATAAAGGGTTACGCTAATTAAAGAAGAGTTTAACGGGAAGTGTTCACTGCAAAAAAGAAAGGACAACTTCCACATGTGGCTGTGCTACAGACATTTTTTTTAATGTTAACTATTACTAAGTAGCAGATTTGGGACTAATAAAATATATTTATGATGTGCTTTTATACTAGTATTCCGGATACAAATGACATGGATTCTAAAGCAGTCAAAGCAGTTTTAAGATGCGAGGGACTGAGGGTCAGTTTGGCACGACTGTTACTTTTCTAAAAAAAACATCTTTTGATTGGGCTACATGATTGCACGGTTGAGCTGAAGAGGTTTGATGTTTGACTGTCTGTCTTTTAGATAGACTGGCTGCAGTTTCTGAGATAGGGAATGTCTGAAATACCTCTAAGGTAAGTAATGACTTGTTTGATATCGTTTAACGACAATTAATGCAATTGACATTAATTAACGACATTTAACAACAACTAACGATAACTAACACAATTGACTACAATTAACGCAGATGGACAACATTAACATCAACTACAGCAATTAATGATAATTAACACAATTGACTGCAATTAACGATGACTATCGCAATTAACGCAATTGATCGCATTTGACGATAATTAACGCAATATACCGCAATAGACCACAATTAACGACAATCAACGTAGTAAACCGTAATTAACGACAATTATTACATCAGTAAACCGTAATTAACGACAATTATTACATAAATAAACCGTAATTAACGACAATTATTACATAAATAAACCAGAATTAATGATAATTATTACATAAATAATAACAATAAACAATTATTACAATAAAAATATTACATAATTAATTAATTTACAACAAAAAAGAAAAATAAAATATAAAAAAAATTAAGAACAACGGCTAGGGTTGCGGCCCGGTGGGGGGAGTGAGGGCGGCGGCGGTGCCTTGGGGGAGGAGGAAGGCGGTAGAGGCGGTGGCGTCGAAGGAGGAGGAGGACAGCGGTGAAGGCCCGGGAAAGGAGGAGGTCAGTGTCGGGGGAGGATGCGCCACATTGGGGGGGGGCGGCGGTGGGGGTCGAAAGAGGAGGAAGGATCCGGAGGGGAGGCGGGCGGTGGCGGAGGTGCCGAGGGAGGAGTGGGCGCTGGGGAGGAGGCGGCGTCGGGGCGGGAGGAGGAGGGTGGGCGGCGGAACCGGCGAGGGAGGAGGAGCGGGTGAGGGAGAAGTAGGCGCCGGGGAGGAGAGTAGTGGATGCGAGAGGGAGGAAGGAGCATGCCGCACGGGTGTGTGGCTAGGGTTTTGGGTAGGCGGAGGGGGTTGTGTGGTGGTAAAAATAGGTAATTACCCCCAACTTCGGGGGTAAAGTCGAAACAAAGGTCGTAGGAAGCTGCCCCTCGGCGGCTTCCAGCTTTCTCCTGTTATACGAGGCTTCTCTGGCTTCGGGAAAAGCTGTGAAAAAAAGCTGTCCATTTGGAACGGCTTCCGGCTTTTTTTGAGGGAAAATCCGAAGCTGAAGTCGAAGCCGTTCCAAACAGCCCTGAGACTGCCCACAAAAACCAAAGGAGAAAAAGGGAATGAAGCTGGGCTAGTTTGAGTTGGACAGTGTGCGATCCAATAGTTGTGAAATCTGTGCACATTTTATGTGAAGCATGGTTAACTAAAACATTTACCACAACAGAAAATTAGGTATCTATTTGTCGGGAAAATACCACCACCAAGGCACCCACATTAGCATATATGTCTGCTTGCAGAACTACAACTTATTCAAGGTACCAAGCTTCCTAACTTCAAACTCACATACTCTCATTGTCTGAAATGCTCTAGGCATGTTCACATCATTATTTTACCCTACCAAACAGCTTCAATCTAAAGTTCTTAAGTCTCAACCATGCATGATCTACCCTACTTTCAGCAATCCTCCATGAATATCCTTACTGGGATTTGTAGAATGTACATACATCTGCTTCCATCTTGTAAGGTGGGTATCTATTCAAGCATGAAGAGCTAAGGGTATACTTGTATGATCCTTATGAAATACATATCAATATATCATGGATAACTAAACAATTTGCGCTGTGTTCATCCTCTGATGCCACATGAAGGTTTTAGGCTAAAGTCAACATGATACTATTTGCTACTCTACACTGTAACAATAACACTAAAATACTAGCAAGTGACACGTAATGATAATTTAAATATAAGTAGAAGAGTGCTTTTCGCGCTAATGCCATCGATACTAGAACAGGTTTAGTACCGCAGTCAACACAGATCTGTTCAGATACTCCACACTGTAGTGATATCACTAAGATAATAAGTGTAGCGAGCCTATTCGCACTTTAATATCAGCAAATTTTAATATCTGAAAACCTACAACCATGTTCTAAAGACAAACAATGCAGTAAATCATATACATAGAAGAAACCAGTAAAATAATGTAAATACTGCATAATTACTCTCTGAAGCAAGCAGGTAAGAAGGATAACCCTGATGCACTTACAGTTGTCTGCAGCCTGCATGCTACGTCAGAACAATGGATAACAATATATTCCGACTTAGTGTGTAGTTAAATATGATAACTTAAGATGAATAATAGAAGTGAGACGGTGAGACCCTTAGTCCTTCCGTAAGATGTCTTGATGTACCACGGGGCAACAGAGTTGGTTCTTATGCCGTCTTTCGCCCATTCACATGCTAAATTATTGATTAATTGGTTGATGGCACCTAAACAACACAAGTAGCTGGTTATGCGTGTTAGACGTCTGAAGCACCTTATGTTCACACATGCTCAAGAAAGTAAGAAACTGAAGGTGCATTCAGTACTAACCTACAAGCCTACAACAGTTACCTTTAGTCATAGCATAGAGAGTACCGCTGCATACGGCTACCACCCCACAGACTGATGATACGAAAACAATGCTGCCTGACCCAGATGCTTTTAGAAGAGGATGTGCATTTGTGCAAGTTGGCACAAATGATACGCAGATTCAAGATTAGTGGCCATACAAAATGAGTAGTCCTCTGCAGAATACTCAGTTGTTGGCTTCCTTATGTTGTCCCCATATTGTTTACCTAGGAGCAAGTGAAGAAAGACATGATAAATCAACAAAAACATTAAGATCGTGGGATGAGCAAGCTGTGGTAGTTGAATTACAGTACAAGCGACGAGGTAAACCAACGATGGACGTTGCTCCAGCGGTTTCCGATTCGGCGGCTTCAGTCCGTTTGGGTGTTTTGCCGGATTTGGAATAATTATCTTTTAGTTTCCTTTTCGGTTTCAGAGATAGTTTCAGCAATCTGTAATAGCTTTAGTATTTGAATTTGTTTCTAGTATCGATTGATTAGGATCCTCTCTATTTAAAGGGAGAGATGTACTTTGGTTTTGGTTATGCAAAGATATCAGAAAATTGCTCCAAATCTCTTCTGTTCTGTTCTGTTCTTCGGTTCTGCATTGCTTCGTTCGACGAACACAGCTAGGCTCTGCCTCGCGGCTGCGCTCGCCAGGGCGCCCCAGCCGCGACGTCGAGGCCTTGGTCTCCGTCCGAATCCTGTGCATGGTTATAATCCGCGATCACAAGCATCTTCAACAATCAAAAACCCTGACACAACACCTTCCATTCAACCTTGTGTTTACAAGTTTTCTGATCTTGACTTTAACTATGTAGTGCAGCAATAACATAAGACAGATCATTCCCATTGGAAATTTCCTTCTATACTTGTACATTGTTTATTTGTAAGATTAACATAAGGTATACACCAACTCAAATTTGAGTAGTGAAACATTAGGTCACATTGTGCAATTCAATGTATTTAGTGTTTTTGACCTTCAGAAGGGCTCAGTCTTTTGTTAGCTATAATCTTGATTTCTATGTGTTTTGCATGGATGCGGCGAGCATGCAAGGGGTTTGATCGTCAATTGGTATCAGAAACGTGCGAGTACACGTTTAATTGCAGCACTAATGGGCACGTTATGGCATTGAGTTTAGTGTGTGGAGTCTAATTGCCACAACTCATTAACGAGCGAGTCATTGCATATGAAACGGGCGCTATTAGTGGTTCTTTTAATTGCATGTAATGTAGTGACTCTTTATAAGCAATGGAATAACACAGAAACATATGAGTGATGCTAGGAATGAAGAGAAAAGACTCAAGCAGTTCTGGTGTCAAAAAGTTCTTGTGCTTGATTTCTTCCTGTTCATCTTCTTTCTTAGAAATATGAGTGTGTTTTCTCTGGGAGCTTGGCCAACATTTGGTATCAGAGCGAGGTACAAGGAGGCGAGGTGCGAAAAGAAGCCGTGCGGTGTGGCCAGGCAGCGCTCGGCTCGGTCGGGTGACGGCGGCTCTCGACGGGTGAAGCTTGCGGGGTTGGGTGATGATGGAGCGATGAGCTCCCATGGCGGTGACACATGGCAGCTAGCGGGGCGAGCGGCGGAGGTGCTACCAGCACAGCGTCATTGAGAGCGTCGGCCATGGTACCGGTGTCGATGAAGGATGTGAACCGGGCGCGGAAGGAGTACGAGTGCATCAAGGTCTGTGAGGCCTTCGCGATGCAGCTGTACAAGACGTCCGGCATCCTCGTCGCCCTGGTGCATGTGAGCGCGGCAACGACGATGTGAGTGAAGCGGAAGCGGTGTCCGCGCAGCACTTGCCGAGGCGACGCGCAAGGTGCATGCGTGGACGCGGAGGCGCTGAGCCTGTTTTCATAGCCATGTCCTATGTATGTGTATATGGCACAGTAGGAGTGTTGCATGTGTCATTTATTTATTTGTGCATGTAGGAGGTGTGTTACATACGTGCGTATATTTGTGTCATGGTCATGCATGTAGGTGAGTCCGTGCATGATGCATGTGTGTGTGCATGAGTTCTTGTAGGGGTGTCCAAGTTCTGATGTGTGTAAGCTCTAGTGAGAGTCTCCGTCGTCGTTTAGTTGTGTTACCGGTGAAAGACAATCGGAGCTGAGGTAGAAGAAAAAGACATCGGCAAGTTGTGTCACGACGGCATGGTCAGTAAGAAAAAGTCAAAACTCCTTGGAGCTGCTTCGGGACATCGGACTTCGGCTTGTGAGGTGAGTTGTCATGTCAAGATTAGGGGAGAATTGTTAGCTATAATATTGATTTTTATGTGTTTTGCATGGATGCAGCGAGCATGCAGGGGGCTTGATCGTCAATTGGTATCAGAAACGTGCGAGTACACATTTAATTACAGCACTAGTGGGCACGTTATGGCATTGAGTTTAGTACGTGGAGTCTAATTGCCACAACTCATTAACGAGCGAGTCATGGCATATGAAACGGGCGCTATTAGTGGCCTTTTTAATTGCATGTAATGTAGTGACTCTTTATAAGCAATGGAATAACACAGAAATATATGAGTGATGTTAGGAATATAGATGTAATAACAAAAGAAGAGAAAAGACTCCAAGTAGTTCTGGTTTCAAAAAGTTCTTGTGTTTGATTTCTTCCTGGTCATTTTCTTTCTTAGAAATATGAGTACTGTTCCTTTTGTAGGATGGAGTATAGTATGGGGGGTTTAGGGAGGAACTTTGACTCTGCCTGCGTGCAGACGTGGAACTATTCATAGATGGAGACGCGAAAAAGAAGAGATGCTGACAGGAGTGAGAGATTAGTGACAAGTTGACGACTCACGAGGATGTCAAGCTTGCCGCCGAAGTAGTCGGCGACGTCGCGGAGTAGGTGCTCACGCTGGTCCCGCACGGAGAGGTTGCAGACGGAGACGGTGACGCGGAAGAACTTGGCCTCCCACTCCTTTAGGCGCTCGCCCCAGCTCCGCCTCCTTCCGGGAGCAGGTGTGCACGGCCGTCCCCAGCGACGCCAGCTCCTCCACGACCGCACACTTGCACACGATCACACGAGCTCCTGACGTCAACCATCGATCGAGGGCATCTCGCAGAGTTGTGCGGTGTTGCTAGTGAAGAGAGAGAGGTGTCGGGGCGTACCCAATGCCGCGGGTGCCGCCGGTGACGAGGGCGTCTTGCCAGGGAGAGACCATCTCCCCGGCGCCCCCTCCTTGCCCGAGGTCTCCGCCGCCGCTGCCCCAACTTCCGGCCGGTCCCTCTGGCTCTGGCCTCTCCGCTTGTCTGTTCCACGAAGCAAGGAGCCGAAGTTGTGCTGTGTTGTGAGTGTTGGAGTAGGTTCACGATCTCTCTCACTGGCATACGGGCCCCACCAATTGTTAGGCTTACCGTCGGATACAAGCACAAACGAGCAAAACCGGTAAGATAAGGGAACTTTCTATTTGTCGGCGAGATCGAAGCTAGACACAATTGTAGGGATTAGGGGCACTTGATTGCACAAAACTGGAGTTGCGATTGGGCTGCCGTGGTTAAGAATGAGGAACCGTTGCTAGCGCGTGTAATCCGATCGATCACCTTATAGATATACATAGAATCGTACAGAATAATATAAAAATAAATAGTAGATTGAACACATAAAGAGACAAATGTGTAGGGGGTATCCTTCCTTCTTTATTCCTTCATCAATCGATCAACCTTTTACAATGACTAACACCTCTATTTATAGATTACAGATCCTGCTAGGGTTTTGGATGGGGTGTCCATCCATGAATCAGCTACTGGGTCAAGCCTATGGTTTTCCAACACTCCTCCTTGGGCACTTATCCTCACATTTCATGCCTCGTCAAAACTCCATAAAAATCCAGTGGAAATTTTTTTTAGAGAAAGAGCATATGATATACGTTCTACTGCGTTGCACGAATTGTCTCATTAAAAACCATAGCCGAGAAATTTCAAGAAAACTCGTCAAGGGAAAAAGAGTACAATCCACTCAATTTCATTTAATCTCCAGTATTTATTCTTTGGGTACTCGATCTTCGTGATCAAGTTTCAATAATGAGTTCATGAAGATTCTCCTCCTCGATTCTGCACTTCGCTAAATCTCATCATTCCAATTCCACGTATGCATCTCTCAAAGCTAGATGCTAGAAGTGACTTAGTTAATAAATCTGTAAGATTTTCACATGACTTAGTATGCAGTACTTTAATTTCGTCTATCTTTTGTAATTCACGAGCATAAAAGAACTTGGGGTTGATATGCTTTGTGAGAGGACTCCTCACATAACTCAACTGCACTTGTGCAACACAAGCTGTATTATCTTCATAGATAATATCGGAGGTTTGTGTCGTATTCAATCCACACGACTGCTGGATGTGGTGAATCGTCCGTCGAAACCAATCACATTCTCGTAAGGCCTCGTACAATGCTATGATTTCTGAGTGGTTCGTCGAAGTCGATACAAGATTTTGCTTAGACGATTTCTATGAAAATACAATTCCACCACATAGAAATACATAGCATATTTGTGACTTGGTTGTATGCGGGTCTGATAGATACCCGACATCTGTATAGTCATTCATAGTTAGGTCTTGGTTCTTTCTGTAGAACAGATCAAAGTCTTTGCTTCCTTGGAAGTATCGGAAGATGTTATTTATTCCCTACCAATGCCTTTTGATAGGTTCTATACTACACCTTGCTAATAGGTTCATGGCAAATGCACTGTCTAGTCTATCACAGTTTGCTAAATACATGAGTGCTTCTATTGCACTCAAGTACATGAATTCCAATCCCAGGACTTCCTCCCACTCTTCTCTAGGTCTGTACAGAGTCTTGTCTTACTGCAAAGATCTCTGACCATTGGCACTTTCGAAGGGTATGTCTTTTCGAAGCCAAACATTTCTAACATCTTTTGAGTGTAGGTTGACTGATGCACTAATCTCCCTTCAGGGGTATGCTCAAGTTGCAAGCCTAGACAATATTTTGTTTTACCCAAATTTTTATTTCAAACTCTGACTCTAAGTAAAGAGTTCCAAGGTTCCAATGATATTCAAATCATCTTCATACATTGAGATTATATAAAATCCATTCTTGGATCATCGTATAAATACAAAAGGATTATTCTCATTGTTCGTGTAGCCTTTCTTTCATAGAAAGTCGCTTCAAGCGATTATACCACATTTTGTATGATTGCTTACGTCCGTACAATGACTTTCGAGTTCCACATTGTACAGATTTCTCTTTGCCCTGTCTTGGTTCGGGACAGGGATACATTCAGGTACATTCATATAAACGTCTGAATCCAACTTTCCATAAAGGTATCCAGTTACCACATCCATCAATTTCATTTCTAAATTAAAGTTTACTACTATTGAGTTTAAATATCTAAAGGTAATTCCGCCCATGGCCAAGGAATAGGTTTCTTCATAATTAACTCCTGGACGTTTAGTGAAACATTGCGCAACGAGCCTTGCTTACAACTTTATTATTTTCATTTCTCTTTCGAACAAATACCTACTTATGCCCTACAGGGTGCACATGGGGAGGCGTGCGACTTACAGGCCCAAATACATCTATTTTATTCGTAGATTAATAATTCAATTTCTATTGCATTCTTTCAATATTCCCAATATGATCTTTTCTTACATTCAGCGAGCGATGCGAGCTCTAGATCAAGATCGATGATTGTGCGAATTTTCTTTACAAAATATATGTCGATATTGGCTGTTGTCATATTCATATATTCTCCCGTGGTTACATAAGTTTATAGCTATTTCTTCGTGTGACTATTCTTCTAATTCTTCTACTTGCTCACCGCTGCTTCCAATACAGGGGCAAATTCCTTTAGTTTTCCAGCTCCAATATGTGCGCACAAATCCCTGCTAATTTCTCCCTTCATGGGGATGTTCAAATCTAGTATGCATTTTCTGAAGGTTTCATACTAGTATCAGGTCTCAAGTGGCTCCCCTTCTGGTTCTGGGAAACTTCGATGATCGGTTGTGTCAAGTGCTTCTTATCCTTTTTCACCAGGCATCCCCGATTACTTCGGATTTGAGGGGTCAGAGTTCTCGTCCTTTCTAAGGCCTCAGGACGGGATTAGGGATACCTTTTTCTTCCTTCGGTATTTCAAACCTCTCCGGTGCATTGCGTGTAGGCATATGCGATTTGGTCACACTCTTCAAATCACTAAAGTGATCAGGCAGTTGATTCGCTAATGCTTGCAAATCAATTATCTTCTGGACTTCAAATTGTCTTCTAAACTTCAATTATCTTCTAGACTTCTCATCTTCTGGACTTCAATTGTCTTCTAGACTTCAATTATCTTCTGGACTTCTCTATTTGCTTCACTAGTGCGCGGATCATGTGCATGGATTCCCGTGACTTACCACGTTATTTTCTGATTTTTTCATCAAGGAGTTTATTTCCTCCCTCTAATGACGGGAAACAATTATCATCAAATATCCTATCAGCGAAGCGGGCTGTATGCAAATCTCCAGTCATGAGGTCAAAATACCTAATTATGGATGTTTCTCACAACCAACGCGTAACCCAAACTTTCGGAGAGGGCCCATTGCAATTCGCTGCGATTGCGGTATAGGTACATAAACCTTGCAACCAAATCTACGAAGATGAGAAATTTTCGGTGCTGACCCTTGCGCTAGTTGCATAGGTGAATGAATGTTATATGCCGATGGTCTAAAATTGATGAGAGTTGCTGCATGCAGGACTACGTGTCTCCAATATGTAGTTAATAAATTATAATTATGTAAAAATCTGTTAGTCCATTCTAGGTGTGGACATATGGTACGAAATGATCAACGTTAATTCTCATTACCATGCAATAATCATCAAATGTCTTCGAAGTAAATTCTCGGCATTGTCCATTCTGATGGACTTCACATGATGATCAGGGAAATCATTCTTAATTTTAATTATCTGTAAAAATATGGTTTCTCGTAGAGAATAAACATACTAGTGACCATTTCGAGGAAGCATCGATGAGCACCATAAAATATCCAAATGGCCCTAACAGGGGTTGTATAGGACCGCAAATGTCTCCCTGGATACGGTCTAGGAATGCAGAGACTTCAACCTTCACTTTTAGAGCAGGGTGTCTAGTAATTAATTTCCCGGTGGCAAATGCGGGCACACAAAATCTTCCTGATTCAAAAATTCTTTACATTGATATTATATCCCTGTGAATAGTTAATTATACTTATCATCATTCTAAGACTTGGGTGGCCCAATCCATCATGCTAGAGACAGAAAAGTTCAGAGCTTTTTAATACGGTTTTCAGGGCAGTACAGTCTATGGGTGCCTTAATATTAGTGTAGTATAGCCTAGTTTCATATAAAGAAAGTCGCTCTAATACATTTTTTCACTTTTTTAAGCTTGTAATGAGCAGGTATTCCTTACCATGCTCTTTTTCGGTCTCTACATTGAAACCATTAGCACGAATATCCTTGAGAGTTCTAGTCGATTATGGGTACAACAAGGCTTCTTTAATGACCAAAGTTATACCCATCAGGAGTATAATTATAGCATTTCCTGAGCCTATTATACAAGTATCGCTACCCGTGATTGTCGTAAGACTACCAGCATTCTTGTTGATCAACTAAAAAAGTTTCGTCTATCTCAAGATGGTATTCGTTGTGCCGCTACTTGCTAAGAACACTTCCTCCATAGGGCGTCACATGCGATCTAATACTTCAAATATCATAACCTAACTTGCTATTATAAATATCAGGACTCACCACAAGAATTTAATGCTTTGCTCTCCTAGAGCTTACAACCATAATTCAAAGTTCCATCACAATCACAAACTGCAAGTGATGATAAAAAGATCTAAGTGGAATGTGTGCACTAGATCGAATCAACGAAGTATGTAGAAACTTTTGCCTAAATCTGCTCCATGGTGATCTTCTCCTCTTGGGCAACTACGGCTGCGACCGCTACGATGTCCAAAGAAGGGGTGATGGAGGCTGCTACTGGGCTGCCCACATCCATGAGTGCAACTAATGGATGTGGATCCTCCGTGCCTGCAATGGCGAGGTGTGCTTCAAGCTGTCCTTTGCTCTTCTTCTTAGACTGGAAAGCAACAATAACGTGCAACCCACGACCTTACCCTTCTTGTCTCTCTCCTTTGTGAGAGGCTTCCTCACCTTGTAGCTGCTAGTATTGGCTATATGGCCAACATTGCTACTAGGTGGCTGTGAGATGTAGTTCTTCCTTAGAACATTATCTTGACCTTCTGCAACTTGCATGATGTCAATCAATTCAGCATACTCCTTGTAGCTGTCATGACGATAGTTGCGTGCGGATTGTACTGCATTCGGGCGAAAGGTAGATAGAGTCTTCTCAATCTTCTGCTTATTCGTGATTATCTTACCATAGAGTTGAAAACTGGTACAAATTATGTACAAATTCTGGTCATACCGGACCAGCTCTTCGAACTCCTGGTTCGTGATGCCAGTCATCTCCATATTCATGCAAAAGAGTTCATAAGATTACTGCTGGTAATTTGCATAAAATGGTTGCAAAAATTCTCATAATTTTCCCAAATTTTTCTATGCATTTTCAGGATTTACTGCTATTTTCAGTGATTAAAAGCAATGTAAACAATCACAGATAATCAAAACAGTAAATCTAATACATAAATTGCATAGAAATAATAATAACAGGGTTAAACATGCTTCAAATGCTCAAAATAATTCAAAAAATTGACTTCTCGAGGCCCTTTTCTGCTGGAATATGAATTTTCAATGAATTCTGCAATTTCCAGGGGCTAAACCGTCAATTTTCAATTATGAGAAACAAATTTCGTGTCATTTTCAAATTCTAAGGGCTATTATGCAAGAATTTCTTTCCCGAAATATTTTATCGTGATTTACTGAACCTGGAGGGTCTTTTCACAAAATTCAGATTTTCATTTTCTTTTTCTTTTCTTCCAAAAACTCCTTGGGTTAGGCCATGATTCGTTGGCCTGATTCGGCCCAAAAGGCAACCGGTCAAAATGGGCAGGAGGGGTAGGGTTTCCCCCTATTCCCCATGTTGGTGGCGGCTCCAATCACCGGCTCCAGGCGGCCAGGGCGGAGCGTGGCGATGCAGGCCATACGGGGAAAGGCGGCGCAGAGGAGCACCATGGCCCGGGGCGCCACGCCCGGTGTCGACACGACGTGACCATGAGGTTCGGTGGAGAGCGGTGCGAACGTGGCCATGCGCGGCCGGTGGTGCGGCTATGTTGGGTCGGCGATGCATCTTCGGTGTTTACGGGGCGGTGCGAGCACGTTGGAGGCGGCGCAGGCGTCTTGAGGGCAGCCGAGGCGGTCGGGCGGGCGAGTCGGCGACGATAGCCATGGCGCGACACTCGGCTAGCGCGTGCGACGAAGCGCGGAGTGGCCTCGGGTCGGCGGCGATGGTGGCGTCGGTGGCCGACGCGCCATGCGGGGCAGAATGGCGGGTGCACCGTCGCGGGAGGCGTGGTGGTCGTGCGGGGCCGACGACGACGCGACGCGTCCATGCGGCGCCGGCGCCACCCC
Source organism: Hsuehochloa calcarea (assembly GCA_036346395.1). NCBI lineage: Eukaryota > Viridiplantae > Streptophyta > Magnoliopsida > Poales > Poaceae > Hsuehochloa > Hsuehochloa calcarea. Next base: position 41,214,666 of record CM070597.1, read on the forward strand.
TTTTTCTTCTTTTTTTCACTATGCAGTCTGCACGACACAACCATATGTGGGCGCCGACGCTGTTTTTTTCTGTGTTTATCTATGAATTGCACAATCATCAACCTTACTTGAAATTTCAAGTAATCTACCGGTCGGCTTGGCTGGTGACTTCAAGTCGGCACACGGTAGATTAGAGCAGATGTGTAATTTACAATCTACAGTGCAATCATCATATGTTATTTCATGCAACCCACCGATCGGCTTGGCCAGCGACTTCAAGTCGGCTCGCGGTAGATCAGAGCGGAATTGCACTGTAGAAAAACTTTAGAAAGCCAAATTTGTATAATTGAAAGCGATCTAGAAAATGCGATTCGATCTACGAGTGTCGTGCTACGATGGTTACCTTTCGATCCGAGTAGAGTAGGCCGAAGTCGATCGTGCTGATAACGTGTTGAGGAACCGTCGCTGGCGAGTCCAGTCTGATCGACTATCTCGTAGACATACGTAGAATCGCGCAGGACAATGTAAGAATAAATAGTAAATTGAGCACACAAAGAGACAAAGGTGTAGGGGGTGTTCTTTCTTTTTATTCTTTCATCAAGCGATCAGCCTTTTACAATGACTAACACCCGTTATTTATAGACTACAGACCCTACTATGATTTTGGATGGTGCACCCACCCATAGACCGGTTGCTGGGCTAAGCCCATGGTTTCCCAACAGTACAGACATGTGATGAGTATCTGATGATTATGGCGCAAGTGTGTATTGGCATGGATATTTGGCTACATTAGACCTTGTTTAAACAAAGTATAATTCTTGATCCATCTTCGTGAAAATCAGAAATTTAGACTTCCCAAACAAGACCCCAGAGGTGGCAATTTTCCTGTGAACCGGAACCCACGGGGATTATCTGTATGGGGTTTGGGGATGCGGACCCAAGAAATATAAAAATAACATTGTTTTATTGATATATTATATGTTTTAAATATGAAGTAAGTATTTTTATATGTTTGGACTAAAACATGTATATGTACACTAAATTTAAGTGTCAAGCTATATTCCGTGAAAAAGAGGACACAAATAATCATAAATTAATGGGTGAAGTCATACTAACAATTAAATATATATATTTAAACCCTAATTTCAGTATCACGGGGATCCCCCACGGGGGCGGGGATGAGGGATGGCCCCGTCCCCCGCTAGCCTTCGCCGGGGCGTGTACGGGCAAGTGCCGCAGCAGGGATGCATGCGTTAGTTCGTTTTATTCGCTTCTGCCACACCTTTCGAAGTGAGTTCAGTTTCACATACATACTGATACAAACATACACGGTTCTCTCTGAAACGCCGAGCAGCTTCCTGCTACTCAGCTAGTCCTGAGTTGGATACAACCCATTCACGGTCATGCCGCCGTCAACCGAGATCGTCTGGCCGGTGATGTAAGACGAACCGGGCATACAGAGAAACGCGACCAGCGATGATACCTCTTCCGGTTCTCCCACACGCCTCAGTGGAGTTCGTCGCGCTATGCTATCCACGAACTCCTCTTTCGCCAAGTGCTGCAGAAAATAAAACGGGAAAAGGAAAGGGTTCAGAAGAAATCCCCTGGAGTTTTCGTTTCCTTTTTTTTACTGAAAAGTCTTCGTTTCCTTTGTGCAGCTATACCGAGATGGGGGACTGAGATTGTAATCTACAAAGCAAGCATGGTTACTATATTCAGGAGTGAGAATAATGGATTCAACAATCATTTCTGACTTACTGACGATGTCATCAAACAAGATAAGTTTGGGATGAGTAACAGAAGTAAACACTAGATACTTCTGACGAAAATATCATAGAAGAATATAATGACCCTTACTTCTTCCACAAGTGAAGTCTTGATGTACCATGGGGCAACAGAGTTGGTTCTTATATTATCCTTCCCCCACTCACATGCTAGGTTCTTGGCCAGCTGGTTCATGGCACCTAAATAGAATCGGCAGATGTTATACAAGAATGATCATCGATCAGCACTTCATGTACTCATGTTCACCTATGCCGCCATTGAAAACAACAGCATATTGGGAAATAAGTTGCAGCAGTTACCTTTTGTCATAGCATAAATGGAGCCACTAGATACCGCTACCACTCCAGCGACTGATGATATGAAGACAATGCTGCCCAACCCAGACGCTTTGAGAAGAGGGTGTGCAAGTTGGCACAGATGATACACAGATTCAAGGTTAGTAGCCATTATGAACGAGTAGTCGTCTGCTGAGTATTCAGTAGTTGATTTTGTAAAGTTCATTCCCACATTGTTTACCTGCATGACCAAATGGAGGAAAGAAGAAGACTCCAGAAATTAACTACAACAGTCAGGCCATGGAATATGAGAGCTGTGTTCTTTGTCAAAGTAGTACGTTTGTCAAAGTGTAGACAGCAAATGTACAGTAAAAACCATAAAAATAAAAAATGCAACTCTATTCTGCTGTGTTTGATGAACTTTGAACTGACACCCAAACACGATGCTCTGTAACAAATGTTCAAAGTAAAACACATTACTGAAGCAAAAACCACGATGTTGTGTACAACCGAACATCTAAATTTGTCCTGAAAACGACCAAACATTGTTCCAAGTTCACTATCTAATCCTTGAGATCGTGCCACATATATTTAAGCACAGTTTGGAAGCCACACATGCCATGCCAAGAGCAAAATTATTGAAGCCAATAATTACATGATGACGGCCTACCGGTCACAGCCTCAGAGACTGTATGCAACTGTCTCCTCTCACACGAACTCTGATTCACTGAACGCTACAAGCAGAGCAGTGAATCAACAACAATGATCGAATTAAACACACACACACACACACACAACAATGATCGTATTTCCACACGAAGTAGTGATATACCCATATAAACAAAATTTGAAACAGAACTAGCAGATTTCGAGTGAAAACTAAGGGCATGTTTGGAACGCTGGAATTCACAGGAATTTCGCAGGAAATATCTACACGGGAATCAGGAAAATTCTGGCGTTGCAACTTCCAAACGGGGCCTAAGGTTCCGGTGACTAGTTAGTAGGTTCCAAGCCTTACTTCACGGCGATTAAGGGGAAAACTCTGCAATTAGTATCTAGTGATAGATCGAAGATAGCAAGATAATTTGATTCGGAGTGAGCGGGTTAGGACTAGGAGTGCTTTACGACTTACAAGGATGTCGAGCTTGCCGCCGAAGCTGCCGGCGACGTCGCGGAGAAGGCCCTCGCGCTGGTCCCGAACGGAGACGTCGCAGACGGAGCCGGTGACGCGGAACCCCTTGGCCTCCCACTCCTTCACGCGCTCGCCGAGCTCGGCCTCCTTCCGGGAGCACGTGTGCACGGCCGCCCCCAGCGCTGCCAGCTCCTCCACCACCGCGCGCCTGAGCATCGCACGCGCGAACACAAGGCTTGTTCATGTGAACTCCATAGAGGCTCCGGCGGTGCTACGTTAGTAGCTGAAGCCGGCCTGGAATCGGAAGAGGGATGTGCCGAGGGGGTACCCGATGCCGCGAGTGCCGCCGGTGACGAGGGCTGTCTTGCCGTGAAGAGACCATCTCCCAGCGCTGGCGCCGACGGGGTCTGCCACGGCCATATCCTGATCTCCTCCTTATTGCCGATCGCTCCCGCTGCACAACGATTTAGGGTGCGTTGGGTTGGGTCAACATGCGAATGGAACCAGATCACAGCGGATAAATAGGATGATCCTAAATTGTATGATCCTAGATAGCATGGTACCACTTGTGTGTGGATAATTTAATATTTTGTTTGGCTAAATAATATGGTACCAATTATGTATTTAGTTAGTGGGATACGATAATTTAATATTTTGTTTGATTATATGAATGAGATGGTATCGGATGATTTGAAATAATGTTTAGTTTGGGGGATAAAGTTAAATGAGCTGTATGCATATCGGAGTATTGAAATGATTTGAATTTAGTTAATTATAAAAGAATCATTTAACTAAATTAATTATTTTAACTGTCCACTAATTGACATGACTCACTGGTCAGTGACGTATACACAAGGGGAGAGGGGGTAATAGAGGGGACGCACTTGTCCCTGTACTACATGGTTCGCTTGTTTTTATAAAATCGTTCGGTACAACATATTTTAAAAAAATATATCAGAATCTATATGACCCACACAAGATGAGTTGGTTTCGTTCACTCAACCAAACACATGGACATAGAAATATTCAGGACCATACAACATATAAGATCACTTATGTGGTATTTACACTTTTTAATATGCGAATATGAAAGTATTTACATTGGGCTCTCTTGCAAATTTTTCATATGCTTCGCATTGGAGTATCTTATAATTGTTATATAGGTATACCCAAAGTGGTAAATGAGTATATCAAGTTCTTTTAGGTGATATCAGAGGTGGGAGTAACTACTTAAATATTGCAATTGGTGGTGGTCATCCGTCCTCCTATCCTCTTCCATGTCTATTGGATCGGCGAGCTACAAGGGCCAAATCGTGTCGGGCGAGACGCAACCTAGCGCTAGCGTCGCCCTCCCCCCTCCCCTCTCGCTCCCCAGTCCCCACCTGCGCCGCCGCCTCCCACCTAGATGCTTACAATTGGCATGGTCATGCACGTTGGCGACATTGAGTACCATGAATCATGTCCCCGTCGGACACCAACTAGGGAGATAGCCCTGATGAATGTTCGGTATGAGCAATGTAAACTGTTTTAACTATTGATGATTGAATACGATTTGCGTTTTTGGATTCTCGCTACTTGTTAAACGCATAGCTGAGAGTTGGTATTCATACGAGTTTGGGAATTTCATGTGGCATGCCACAACACGCGATGGCGTCTGGCAGATCCATTTTCCATTGTCTGGCCGCTACCCTCTTGAAGGTGAACAGGATCACCGGTAAGGAGAATATACCTTTGCTGCTTTCACAACATGCTGGTATATAAATTGTTTTAAATTTTTACTATGATTCATATTTATGCGGGTTTTGTTGACCACGGTAGAGAGTGAACTCATATTCTTCCCAGATTCAATCTATGACGACGAGTTGGAAGGTTTAAGCCTCTACAGCATCTATGTACTAATTATATTGCATCTGTATAATAATTAGCTCTCTACAGTAACCCTCTAAATAATGTATTACTTTTGTTGGTTTATCTATAGGCCTTCGTGCATCCTTAATGAGTGCCCGACGGATGTACGTGACTACGTCAATTTCATTGTCTAAATGAGGATCAACGCAACTGTACTCCTTGGTTATGTTAGTCAAGCGTTGAACGAGTAGGAAGTCAAAGGGGGAAATGATCTCCATAGTTGACGGACTTATTTATATTGTGCTCCTTGGTTATGTTAGTTTAAATTATAATTTTTTTAGTACTTTCGATGGTATCACTACTACAAAATATGCTATACTACACACCCCATCACAGACGGTTCCTTTGTACGAACCGTCTGTGATGAGTACCATTATCACAGACGGTTACTCATCACAGACGGTTCTTTATACGAACCGTTTGTGAATCACAAACGGTTCGTATAAATAACCGTCTGTGATACTATATACAAGCACTATAAGTAGATGCTCCTGACAGTCCCCCTTTCCATTCCATTTGAGGCATGATCCGCCGCTATTACGAGCTGCTCCTCTTATCTTTCCTCCTCCCCATTGGCCACCTTTAATATGTCTGCTGCTGCTGCCTCCTCCCCATTTTGAGTAATTACCCCATTACTCTCCTCCTCCCCATTGCGGCACCTCTGCTGCCTCCTCCTACATTCGCCACCTTAGAGAGAAGGGTAACGATCACAATAACCCTTTATTTTTACTCTAGACTAATCACTAATGTGTAACGATCCTGTAACCCTTTATATTTGCTATAGACTAATCACTAATATGTTTGGTCATTATGAAGGGTACTTGCGGTTTATTAATATATAATTTAACACTAATTAATTTGTTACGTGTGTATACGTGTAGATGGACCGAAACTGGATGTACATTGAGAACCGTGTGAGTGAAGAGAATATTAATGGCGTGTTTGCTTTTAGAAGAGCCGAAAGGGGATATGTTGAAGAAGGGATAAAATTTATGTCTTGTCCATGTATTGATTGCGGTAATATGAAAATGTTTAATGACCGTGCAGATCGAAGCTCACTTAATACGAAGGGTTTCAAAAAGGATATACATGTTGGAGCGATCACGGTGAAGAGCAGATTATACGGAAGTCGATGTGACGACATCGCCGAGGAAGTCAACGATATGCAGGGTATGGAATGTGCTTTTGATGAGCATAGGTCGCATAATGACAATCTGGATCAGATGCTACGCGATGCAGAAGGGAACTACGGTGAGAGAGAGTTTTATAAATTCGAGGGCTTAATGGAGGACTCGGGGAAACCTTTGTTCCTCGGCCGCAAGCGGAATACATAAGGTTGTCAACCGTGCTTGAGCTAGCTGAAATTGATGGCAAGCAATGGTTGGTCCGACAAGAGTTTTACGGCGTTGTTAGGTCTCTTAGCTGACATCCTTCCGGAGGGAAACGTGTTGCCCAGCACGACCTACCAAGCTAAGAAGGTTATTTGTCCATTGGGAATGGAAGTAGAAAGAGTACATGCATGTCCGAACGATTGTATCCTCTACCGTAAAGAGTACGCAGACATACATGTATGTCCCGTGTGCAAAGCATCCCGATACAAACGTAAGAAATACTGCTAAGGCGAAGCAAGGACCTCCTGCTAAGATGTTGTGGTATCTGCCTGTGATCCCACGTTTGAAGCGTTTATTTGCGAACCGAAAGGAGGCAAGATTGATGTGTTGGCACTCGGAGGAGCGTAAGAAAGATGGGAAGCTTAGACACCCTATTGATTCTGCCTAGTGGAGAAACTTCGATCGGAGCTTCGAAGAGTTCGGTGCGGAATCGAGGAACATAAGGTTAGGGTTGAGTACGGACGGAATGAATCCTTTCGGTAACATGAGCGTGAGACATAGCACTGGCCGTGAATCCATGTATGTACAACCTTCCTCCTTGGTGTGTATGAAGCGGAAATACATTTTGATGTCACTACTTATCCAAGGGCGAAGCAACACAGGAGCGATATTGATGTGTACCTAGCACCATTCTTTGGAAGATCTTGTGATACTTTGGAGCGAAGTGGTACAAGTATGGGATGCGTACAAGCGAGAGAACTTCACTTTACGCGCCATGTTATTACGCACCATCAATGATTTTTACGCCCTTGGTAACTTTGTCGGGTTCGATTACAAAAGGAGTCAAAGCTGTCGCTTTGCTTAGATGGTGCAGAGAGTGTATGGCTGAACAACTCACGCAAAACTTTGTATATGCGTCACCGTAGGTTCCTTCCCAGGATTCACTCATACCGCAAGATGAAGAAACAATTCGATGAAAATAAGGAGGACGGTTCAGCTCCAAGGGCTTTTAGAGGGAAAGAGGTCTATGATATGGTTAAGGATATCGATGTTGTGCTTGGAAAGGGGCGTAAATTAAGGAACCCTCGAGAAAAACATCTGGAAGAAGCGGTCAATTTTTTGGGACTTGCCTTATTGGGAGCACATAGAAGTTCGTCACTGCATCGACGTTATGCACGTGGAGAAGAATGTATGTTATAGCTTGATTGGTCTCTTACTGAACATTAGTGGCAAAACAAAAGACGGTGTTAACGCACGGCGTGACTTGGTTGATATGAACATAAGAATCGAGTTAGCGCCAAAGAGATCGATAAAGGATTTAACGTACCTTCCCCGACTTGCTACACTTTGTCCAAGGCGAGAGAAATGAACTGTCAAAGCTTGCATGGTGTGAAAGTTCCGTCCTAAGCACTCGCCAATATTAAGAAACTTGTTTCCATGAAAGATTTGAAATTAATTGGTATGAAGTCTCATGATTGTCATGTCTTGATGACACAGATGCTTCTTGTTGCAATTAGGAGTATCTTGCCAAACAAGATCCGAGTGGCAATCTTTAGGCGTGTTATTTCTTTAACTCAATTGCTCGAGAAGGTCATCGATCCAGAAGGACTCGGCGCTCTGCGGCCGAGGTGGTGACGACTCTATGTCATCTTGAGATGTATTTCCCTCCGTCATTTTTGATATCATGGTCCATCTCATTGTTCACCTTGTGAAAGAGATAAAGATATGCGACTCTGTGTTCCTCGTCATATGTACCCTTTCGAGAGATACATGGAATTACGAAGTCCTACGTGCGGAATCTATCTCGTGGGAGGGCGATATCATCGAAGGTTATGCAGCGAAGAAGTCATTGAGTTCTGCGTGGACTACATGGCTCGAGTGGAACCGATAGGTGTGCCTCTATCTCGTCACGAGGGAGGCGGAGGGTATCGGGACCATCGGGAGGAAAGCAATCACTCCGATCTAGATACATACGCGCAGCCCATTTCACGGTCTTGCAACATATGACCCAAGTGTCCCGTACATCGACGAGCACAAAGACATGATGCATGAGAATCCGAGGCGGTCGGAGGTTTGGATAACGAGAGAGCACAACCGTCGGTTCAACGAATGGTTAAAGATGCGATTCACTTGGAGGTCATCAAGTGATGAAACGCTGCTATGGTTGGCCAAAGGACCAAAATTTACAATTGTGACATGGCAAGGATACGACTAAATGGGTACACGTTTTATACGGTAGCTTAGGATAGGAAGAGCACAGTCCAGAATAGCGGTGTCCGCATAGATGCATTTCACGAGGGGTTCAATACCGCGGGGGCACGCGGGTTGAACTCGTACTATGGGTTCGTAGAGGAGATTTGGGAGCTCTACTTTGTACTTTTCAAGATCCCCTGTTTCGATGTCATTGGGTTAAACTTCCGCAGGGCGTGAAGGTCGACAAGTACGGCGTCACTACTGTGGACCTCCAACGTGTCGCATACAAGGACGAACCATTTGTACTCGCTAAGCAAGTTGTTCAAATTTTTTTATGTAACGGACCCAGCAAATAAGAACCGCCACGTAGTTCTTCATGGGAAAATAAGAATTGTCGGAGTTGAGAATGTCGTGGATGAGGAAGAGTACAATCAATTTGACGAGTTGCCTCCTTTCGGAGACGGCATCAGACTGAAGAAAGAACCCAGTGAGGAAGCTAGCTATATGCGCGTCGATCATCATGATGGACTATATTTCAATTAAGTATGTATTCGATTGTAATTTGATGTTAACATGGAAACGCTTCACGTGTTATGGACGATGCTAAATCGATCGATCGCCATGTGTTGGGCGGTCCGACCGATTTCCTTTGAAATGTTTCTGCGTGCGGTAGTTCCGCCGTTGATAAACGGAACTAACGGTGTCTGCGAAGTTCTGAAGTTCTTGCGGAACGTTTATTCCAGAGAAGCATATTTTTGGTGTGGGTCAATTTGTGAGGACCCCCGGGTTATTTTCATAAGACCGAGGTCTACTTGGTCTTAAGGAAATAACTCTGGGCCTCAAGTAAATGAATTCCACCTTAACTCCATCCAAGTCAATTCGAAGGTTATACACCTTTAAAAGGTAATATTAATACAAGTCCAAAATAGTTGAGTTTGACTCATCTTGAGTTCCCAAGATTTAGTTATGCATTTACAAAGTTATCAGCAATTTCCTTTGTAACAATAAAGATTTTAAAAGTGCATTTTCCAAAATAATACTCTCTGGTACAGAGACATGCTTGAAACCAATTTTAATATTAACTTTATCAAAAATGAAAAGTATCAGAAGTGGTTTCATCCATTTTGGAGATGAAATGAATTAGTTATGATTTTTCGAAGTTAACATATTTAATAGTGTGCAAATTAATACTTTCTCAGATTTTATAAAGCGATTAATACTTTTCTCACGAGCTTGAGCTAGCTCACGACATCGGCGGTGGGCGCGGCGATGGCGCACGCACCGCGTGTGTAGCGTGATTCAAAGGCGGCGATTGTGAGTTGTTGGATCAAGATCCAATGGTTTACAGCCACGGGCGCGTTTCGGACGGTCCGAACGGCCTATCGAATCTCGACCGTTCATTTGGCATCGCACGGCTAAGATTTGCGCCGCGTTTCGGACGGTCCGAACGGCCCACTAAATCAGAGCCGTCGATTATACATCCAACGGTCAGAAACAATCCAAGTTATCTGCGTCGGAAATGGGCGGTCGAGCGTTTGAATGAAGGTGGGCGTTGATCTAAAGATAGACGGCTCACGGCGAAAAAACCTTGAGCGGTCCGAACGGCCTATCGAATCTCGACCGTTCATTTGGCATCGCACGGCTAAGATTCGTGGCGCGTTTCGGACGGTCCGAACGGCCCACTAAATAAGAGCCGTGGATTATACATCCAACGGTCAGAAACGATCCAAGTTATACGTGTTTGAAGCAGACGGTCGAGCGTTTGAATGAAGGTGGGCGTTGATCTAAAATAGACGACTCACGGCAAAAGAACTTTCGAGCGGTCCGAGCGTTCACGCGAACTGGGTCGTTGATCTAAAGATCGGCGGTCCGTCGGCCCAATCAAAGAACGGCTCATAAGATCTGCATTCGCGTGGAAGATCAGCGGTTAAGATTTCATGGTGGATCGGAATGGTCGAAACGACCCAATGCATCCGCCCGTTCGTTGAGATCGACGGCTCTACATATGTGTGTGTCTGTTCACATCACGAGCGGTTCTATTAATACACTATCTGTGATGACTAACCTCACGAGATGGTTCTAGTAATGAACAAATGCGTGATATGAACATATCACATACTGATTCGATTACATAACCGTCGTGATATTAAAATTAGGGTTTCTCAGTTAAGTCATCACGAGCGGTTTCATAACGAACCGTGCGTGATAGTTAACATCACGCAGCGGTTTGTTTATGGAACCGCTGTGATATCGACTATATAAGTGCCCGACTAGAGCGGTTGTGCACTCTTACGCCTTAGTCTTTTCCACCGGCCGGTCGCCCTCGGTCTCCTCGACGCGCACCTCAGGCCAGTGGCGCCTCCCTTCGTCCACCGCCTCAGGCTAGCGCCTCCTCCCGTCTCTACCTCCGTCGGTCACCGTCCCGCCCGCCACCACCCGTGAGTTTCCGCCGCCCCCTCTTCTCTGCCGTGAGGCCGAGGGTTTCCTCGGTCCTCCCAGCCCTGCCGACCACCGGTGAGTTTCCCGCTTCCCCCTTCTCTGCCGTGAGATCAGGGTTTCCTCGGTGCTTCCCGCCCTGCCGACCACCCGAGGGTTTATGTGGTATTTTACCCCTTTAGATGTTTTACTCGATGTGCTTTTGTTTGAAATGGGAGGTAGGGTTAAATTTCACTCTTGGATGTACATGTAAGTTATATTTACACAAATAGATTTGTCTGAGATCTATATTTAGTTTGTTTACACAATAAGATGCTGTGTATTTGCACAATTAGACATGCATGTATACTTGCATTAATGTATTACGATGGCGTTCTTTGTGTTGGCAAATCTATCTTTTCCTACTTGAAAAATACTAGAAAGACATCTCATTGACTGTTTTAGCTTTGGAATTGGAATTGACTGTTTAGGTAGCAGTAGTAGGCTCTACTTTTTTCAATTTTGTATAGACTCTACATGGTAAAAAATAATATTGTACATGGCAGTGCTAATGAAATAATATTTTTATTGACGTTCCATTCCATTCTCCACTTAGCAAATCTGTACGACCAATTCTAATTCTAGTTTGGTGCCAAATAGTTACTTGAAAACAAGCAAGTATCCAAATACGGTTAGCCGCCTCCTCCTGGCATCTCCGTTCCACACGATTATGGATGAGGATGGAAGTGTTCCCATGTTGTGGCATAGCGGAGTGCACGTTAGCATCCGGAGGAAGTTAGCGAGTCCGGTTTTGTTAGGGAGTAGGTTTTCACGCATAGCAATGCGGTGTTTACGCCGGAGAAGCTTGGCGACAGCGAGTCGGGAGGGTTTGGAGAGGAGAATTAGGAAAGCTACAGTTTCTATCAAGCAAGAAATAAATTTCATTTTCTAGTTTCGCCTTGACCCTCTAATTTCTCTTCATTATGCGTTGGCACTCGGAGGAGCGTAAGAAAGATGGGAAGCTTAGACACCCTATTGATTACGCCTAGTGGAGAAACTTGATCGGACTTGAAGAGTTCGGTGCGGAATCGAGGAACATAAGGTTAGGGTTGAGTGCGGACGGAATGAATCCTTTCGGTAACATGAGCGTGACATAGCTTTGGCCGTGAATCCATGTATGTACAACCTTCCTCCTTGGTGTGTATGAAGCGGAAATACATTTTGATGTCACTACTTATCCAAGGGCGAAGCAACACAGGAGCGATATTGATGTGTACCTAGCACCATTCTTTGGAAGATCTTGTGATACTTTGGAGCGAAGTGGTACAAGTATGAGATGCGTACAAGCGAGAGAACTTCACTTTACGCGCCATGTTATTACGCACCATCAATTCTCGCCCTTGGTAACTGTCGGGTTCGATACAAAAGGAGTCAAAGCTGTCACGCACCGCTTAGATGGTGCAGAGAGTGTATGGTGAACAACTCATGCAAAACTTTGTATATGCGTCACCGTAGGTTCCTTCCCAGGATTCACTCATACCGCAAGATGAAGAAACAATTCGATGAAAATAAGGAGGGCGGTTCGGCTCAAGGGCTTTTAGAGGAAAGAGGTCTATGATATGGTTAAGGATATCGATGTTGTGCTTGGAAAGGGCGTAAATTAAGGAACCCTCAGAAAAACATCTGGAAGAAGCGGTCAATTTTTTGGGACTTGCCTTATTGGGAGCACATAGAAGTTAGCCTTTGCATCGGCGTTATGCACGTGGAGAAGAATGTATGTGATAGCTTGATTGGTCTCTTACTGAACATTAGTAGCAAAACAAAAGACGGTGTTAACGCACGGCGTGACTTGGTTGATATGAACATAAGAACCGAGTTAGCGCCAAAAGAGACTGATAAAGGACGAACGTACCTTCCCCCAGCTTGCTACACTTTGTCCAAGGCCGAGAGAAATGAACTATGTCAAAACTTGCATGGTGTGAAAGTTCCGTCCGGTTACTCCGCCAATATTAAGAAACTTGTTTCCATGAAAGATTTGAAATTAATTGGTATGAAGTCTCATGATTGTCATGTGCTGATGACACAGATGCTTCTTGTTGCAATTAGGAGTATCTTGCCAAACAAGATCCGAGTGGCAATCTTTAGACTGTGTTATTTCTTTAACTCAATTGCTCAGAAGGTCATCGATCCCGAAGGACTCGACGCTCTGCAGGCCGAGGTGGTGACAACTCTATGTCATCTTGAGATGTATTTCCCTCCGTCATTTTTTGATATCATGGTCCATCTCATTGTTCACCTTGTGAAAGAGATAAAGATATGCGGCTCTGTGTTCCTACGTCATATGTACCCTTTCGAGAGATACATGGGAATTCTGAAGTCCTACGTACGGAATCTATCTCGTAGGAGGGCGATATCATCGAAGGTTATGCAGCCAAGAGGTCATTGAGTTCTGCGTGGACTACATGGCTTAGGTGGGCCGATAGGTGTGCCTCTATCTCGTCACGAGGGGAGGCGGAGGTATCGGGACCATCGGGAGGAAAGCAATCACTCCCGATCTAGATACATACGCGAGCCCATTTCACGGTCTTGCAACATATGACCCAAGTGTCCCGTACATCGACGAGCACAAAGACATGATGCATGCGATGAATCCGAGGCGGTCGGAGGTTTGGATAACGAGAGAGCACAACCGTCGGTTCAACGAATGGTTAAGGATGCGATTCACTTGGAGGTCATCAAGTGATGAAACGCTGCTATGGTTGGCCAAAGGACCAAAATTTACAATTGTGACATGGCAAGGATACGACTAAATGGGTACACGTTTTATACGGTAGCTTAGGATAGGAAGAGCACAGTCCAGAATAGCGGTGTCCGCATAGATGCATTTCACGAGGGTTCAATACGCGCGGGGCACGCGTTGAACTCGTACTATGGGTTCGTAGAGGAGATTTGGGAGCTCGACTTTGTACTTTTCAAGATCCCCCTGTTTCGATGTCATTGGGTTAAACTTCCGCAGGGCGTGAAGGTCGACAAGTACGACGTCACTACTGTGGACCTCCAACGTGTCGCATACAAGGACGAACCATTTGTACTCGCTAAGCAAGTTGTTCAAATTTTTTATGTAACGGACCCAGCAAATAAGAACCGCCACGTAGTTCTTCATGGGAAAAGAAGGATTGTCGGAGTTGAGAATGTCGTGGATGAGGAAGAGTACAATCAATTTGACGAGTTGCCTCCTTTCGGAGACGGCATCAGACTGAAGAAAGAACCCAGTGAGGAAGCTAGCTATATGCGCGTCGATCATCATGATGGACTATATTTCAATTAAGTATGTATTCGATTGTAATTTGATGTTAACATGGAAACGCTTCACGTGTTATGGACCAGTGCTAAATCGGTCAGACTGCCATGTGTTGGGCGGTCCGACCGATTTTCCTTTGAAATGTTTCTCTGTGCGGTAGTTCCGCCGTTGATAAACGGAACTAACGGTGTGCAGAAGTTCTAAAGTTCTTGCAGAACGTTTATTCCAGAGAAGCATATTTTTGGTGTGGGTCAATTTGTGAGGACCCCCGGGTTATTTTCATAAGACCGAGGTCTACTTGGTCTTAAGGAAATAACTCTGGGCCTCAAGTAAATGAATTCCACCTTAACTCCATCCAAGTCAATTAGAAGGTTATACACCTTTAAAAGGTAATATTAATACAAGTCCAAAATAGTTGAGTTTGACTCATCTTGAGTTCCCAAGATTTAGTTATGCATTTACAAAGTTATCAGCAATTTCCTTTGTAACAATAAAGATTTTAAAAGTGCATTTTCCAAAATAATACTCTCTGGTACAGAGACATGCTTGAAACCAATTTTAATATTAACTTTATCAAAAATGAAAAGTATCAGAAGTGGTTTCATCCATTTTGGAGATGAAATGAATTAGTTATGATTTTTCGAAGTTAACATATTTAATAGTGTGCAAATTAATACTTTCTCAGATTTTATAAAGCGATTAATACTTTTCTCACCGAGCTTCGAGCTAGCTCTCGACATCGATGGGCGCGGCGATGGCGCGCGCACATCGCGTGGCGCGTGATTCAAAGCGGCGATTGTGAGTTGTTGGATCAAGATCCAATGGTTCACGACCACGGCGCGTTTGGACGGTCGAGCGGCCTATCGAATCTCGGCCGTTCATTTGGCATCGCACGGCTAAGATTTGCGCCGCGTTTCGGACGGTCCGAACGGCCCACTAAATCAGAGCCGTCGATTATAAATCCAACGGTCAGAAACAATCCAAGTTATACGCGTCGGAAATGGACGGTCCGAACGTTTGAATGAAGGTGGGCCGTTGATCTAAAGATAGACGGCTCACAGCGAAAAAACCTTCGAACGGTCCGAACGGCCTATCAAATCTCGACCGTTCATTTGGCATCGCACGGCTAAGATTCGTGGCGCGTTTCGGACGGTCCGAACGGCCCACTAAATAAGAGCCGTGGATTATACATCCAACGGTCAGAAACGATCCAAGTTATACGTGTTTGAAACAGACGGTCCGAACGTTTGAATGAAGGTGGGCCGTTGATCTAAAATAGACAGCTCACGGCAAAAGAACTTTCGAACGGTCCGAACGTTCACGCGAACCTGGGTCGTTGATCTAAAGATCGACGGTCCGATCGGCCCAATCAAAGAACGGCTCATAAGATCTGTTCCGCCCGTGGAAGATCCAACGGTTAAGATTTCATGGTGGATCGGAATGGTCCGAACGACCCAATGCATCTGGCCCGTTCGTTGAGATCTGACGGCTCTACATATGTGTGTGTCTGTTCACATCACAGACGGTTCTATTAATACACTATCTGTGATGACTAACCTCACAGATGGTTCTAGTAATGAACCGTCTGTGATATGAACATATCACATCTGATTCGATTACATAACCGCTCGTGATATTAAAATTAGGGTTTCTCATGTTAAGTCATCACGAGCGGTTTCATAACGAACCGTGCGTGATAGTTAACATCACGCAGGCGGTTTGTTTATGGAACCGTCTGTGATATCGACTATATAAGTGCCCGACTAGAGCGGTTGTGCACTCTTACGCCTAGTCTTTTCCACCGACCGGTCTTGCCTCGGTCTCCTCCATCGCGCCACCTCAGGCCAGTGCGCCTCCCTTCGTCCCTGCCTCCGACTAGCGCCGCCTCCCTTCGTCTCTACCTCCGTCCAGTGCCGCCCCCGCCCCTGCCACCACCCGGTGAGTTTCCCCGCGCCGCCCCCCTTCTCTGCCGTGAGGCGAGGGTTTCCTCGGTGCCTCCCGCCGCCGACCACCCGGTGAGTTTCCCCGCGCTTCCCCCCTTCTCTGCCGTGAGATCCGAGGGTTTCCCTCGGTGCCGCCCCCGCCCCTGCCGACCACCCGAGGGTTTATGTTGTATTTTTACCCCTTTAGATGTTTTACTCTGATGTGCTTTTGTTTGAAATGGGAGGTAGGGTTAAATTTTACTACTAGATGTACATGTAAGTTATATTTACACAAATAGATTTGTACAGAGATCTATATTTAGTTTGTTTACACAACCAGATGCCTGTGTATTTGCACAATTAGACATGCATGTATACTTGCATTAATGTATTCTGATGGCGTTCTTTGTGTTGGCAAATCTATCTTTTTCCTACTTGAAAAATACTAGAAAGACATCTCATTGACTGTTTTAGCTTTGGAATTGGAATTGACTGTTTAGGTAGCAGTAGTAGGCTCTACTTTTTTCAGTTTTGTATAGACTCTACATGGTAAAAATAATATTGTACATGGCAGTGCTAATGAAATAATATTTTTTATTGACGTTCCATTCCATTCTCCACTTAGCAAATCTGGTACGACCAATTCTAATTCTAGTTTGGTGCCAAATAGTTACTTGAAAACAAGCAAGTATCCAAATACGGTTAGCCGCCCTCCTTTGGCATCTCCGTTCCACACCAGTTATGGATGAGGGATGGAAGTGTTCCCATGTTGTGGCATAGCAAGCGAGTAGCGTTAGCATCCGGAGGAAGTTAGCGAGTGCGGTTTTGTTAGGGAGTAGGTTTTCACGCATAGCGGCAGTGTTTACGCCGGAGAAGCTTGGCGACAATAGGAGTCGGGAGGGTTTCGGAGAGGAGAATTAGGAAAGCTACACAGTTTCTATCAAGCAAGAAATAAATTTCATTTTCTAGTTTCTGTCTTGACCCCTCTAATTTCTCTTCATTCTACCCCTGTTATCTTTCCGTCAAGACGGCTCCCGCACATAGGAAGAGGCCATGCCCTCCTGTACCTCATCCATATAACCTACGAAGCAAACACGCCCACACAACACACTAGATTGGTAATAAGACATAATCTATTCATTGCCATCCCTTGATGGTTAACATACCATTTCCCTCGTTCTGTTTTGATCGGTTTTGGTGTAATGATTTATTCCAGAAATTGTTAGGGTGAGGTGATTATTGCTTCTCTTTGTTTCTTTATGGTATGGCACTACTACAAAATAGGGCTGAGATGGCAATCGTTGATTCTTTTGTAACTCGCCTGCTGAGAGCACTCAAAATCATGCAATATTTCACCTATATGTTAAAACTGCACTGTTTGCAATATTTCCTTCTCCTTTGCATCTTTTTTGTGCAATTTTATATATTTTATTTACTACGTA
Organism: Hsuehochloa calcarea; assembly: GCA_036346395.1. Taxonomy (NCBI): domain Eukaryota; kingdom Viridiplantae; phylum Streptophyta; class Magnoliopsida; order Poales; family Poaceae; genus Hsuehochloa; species Hsuehochloa calcarea. The sequence continues at coordinate 41,232,349 of CM070597.1, forward strand.
TCATATATTTAGGTTCAATGGGTAACTTATATTTGTTTATGTAATCATTGCATACGTAACTTACATAGATAGCAAGTAAGCGAGATGGCAGAGGCACCGTCTTCGTCGCTGTCAGCGACGTTGCCAAATGCGTCTGGATCTCCGATCAAGGTGGTACGCAGGCGAGAAGGCAGAGGAATCTCCAAATTGCCCTCGGGCCGCATGACGATCACGGAGGTCAGTGACGTCGGGATCCCGCTGAGTCCCAAGAAAGCAGCTGCGAGATTCTGGACCATCTGCGGGGTACTTGCAAGGGAACGGGTCCCCATCACCACCCTAACCTGGAAGTCTCTTACGGATGTACAGAGAGACCAGTTGTAGACTGAACTTTCTGCCTCGTTCACTTTCCCTAAAGCAGACCAGGCACGTGTGCGATGGCACTCGCTGCTGGCGATGTCCCACGCGTGGAGGACCTTCAAGAGCCTGCTTGTCACGCAGTACGTGAATACGGGTCGGACGTCTTTCACGACGTATCAATTTTTGTCGCGGGATACATGGGGCGCCGTGCGAGATGAAGGCGGCGGCGAATGTCGAGAGCAAAGTGCGGCGCCTGAGCTATCGAGCACAAAACACTCACCCCTACAGACTCGGCACCGCTGATGCGCGGATAAAGCCACACGATGGGCGGCGGAGGGCGAGGCTCGCCGCGACCGTTCTTTGAGATCTAAGACGAGCGCCCTCGAGCCTGGTTAAGAGCGAGGGCATCAGCCACGTCTTCGGGCAGCATCTCTTTCACAAACCCGGTAGACAAGGCAGTGTCTCAACGCCTGGTAAATTTCTCGAACCACTTAATTGTTAATAAGTCCATAACTTCATGGTGTCTACAATAACATGATGTCCTCTTACAGGAAGCATTGACTTCCGCATCTTCCCAAGGTTCCTTCGAAGTAGACAGGGAGAAGGATGTACTATCTACGGCCCTGGGAAACAAGGAGCACCCGGGTCGCACGCGAGGCGTTGGGGTTTACGTACCTTGGAGGGATGGATTCACACACAACTCCGACACATATATGAGTAGGAAGAGATCCAAGGACCAGCACGACGCTCGGTTGGAACAAGTGATTATTGAAAAATTTCAAGAACAAATAACAAACTTGCAGAACCAAGTAAATCAACTCATGCAGGCGCAAGCCGCCCCTGTTAATTTGGGAGCAAGTCCTGCTCGACATCGGAGTAGCGTCGCGTCCACACATGATGACTTACAATTACCGATCGACGAAATCGAGGTAATGTACATCTCTGTAATGCTCCAAAGATAGACCTATAGGACGCCTTAGCTAATTGTGTACCGTTTTGTAGGGGCTGACGCCCTGCAAGCTCCAAGTGAGGATGGTTGGGTCGATTCCTATTGAGGCTGGGCGGGGTATAGTGTATCCATACCAGGGAAGGGCGGTCTGACACGGTGCCCGGTGGCGCAGGTTACGCCGAGTGCGGTGGACATGGTACATGACAATTTCATGGCCATCCATTGGAGATTCCCCGAACGAAGAAATCGAGCGCTAGGGATGCCACACACACTTTTATCCGATGGCCCAAGAAGGACATCTGCTGGACCCTTCAGTGACGCGATATCGACAGGACCCTGCCTCTCCAATAGGACCCTCGATGAGTCCACCTCAACCAAAGCTTCAGAAGGCCGCCGCATCGCTTCCCGTCGAGAAGACGGCGAAGGGACAAGAAAATCGTGTCACCATATCAGTCCCTGAGGCGTCTCACGGGAAGACATCCCTCAGCCGCCTCGTTAAGGAGAAATCAAAATCGAAGAATATTAAGGCACCTCCCAAACCCGTTAAATACTCTCTCGGAAGTCCGTTGGTCTCCGACGCAGAAATAAAGAGCTCAGGACTAACTTGTCAAGCTTTGCATGGTTGGTACTTGCGCAAGACCCGAGAGGAGGGGGGCCATACTGGAATCACCGTCGGATCGGGAGGAGCATTTTCTCCACGAGCACAGCCACTTCGTCGTGGGATTCAAGACTTATTTGACCTATACAACCTAAGCGCCTCGGCGCCTCACTTCTACGATCTTTGGATCTTGTAAGTGTGTACAATCAATTTCTACACTCACGTGATACCGATAAATATCATAACTCATTGCTTATGTACAGATACATTATGAAATGTGCCCGTCGAATCAAAGAACCGGTGGATTTCCTCGACCCACACGTGGTCTCTGAGCAAACAATCAACCAAGACGCATCCTATGTCGAGAATTACATAAAAATAGGATTGCTTGCTCTGGACGACAAGGACTACATAATGGTGCCCTACAACCAGAAGTAAGTGCTTCAAAATTTGCTATACAAATTACGTTTCAACACAGGTTTATGACTATAGCGACATACATGAGTAGGTTCCACGGGAATCTTCTGATTCTTGTGCCAAAGAGGAACATGGTATTGTACCTTGATTCTCTACTCAACAAAAATCACGACTTCACCCTTCTTAAAGGAATACTCGACAGGTATGTTCATTTGCTCCGCACATAACTCTATTGTAGTCTTCCTTCGTTTGAAATGGATAAGGATAACTTTTTGAATCATGTAGGGCGTTCATCGGCTATGTTGCTTGGGGGTTTATACAAGGAGCAGCGCCACATCGACTCACGGGATGCGATTTCGATGCAGCGCTACAACACAATAATCATATATCATACTCCGTAATATTGCGTCTCGAACTGACTGTATATATATATATATATATAATTCTATTTTTGCAGTGACGTCAGCAAAAACGAGATCACATATGCGCATTCTACGTATGCCATCATATGCAGCTATTGATTGCTTCTAGGGCCTTACGATCCCGTGTTTGTCAATCTCGTAATAATTATCTCCTAATTATAAATTTAAATATATATGCTTACTACTTTACTCACCTAGCTAGCGATGGGCTTGAACATAGAGTTAAATGCACTCGAGATGGACGAGTCATGCATATTCGAGGAGCTCGTGGCTTCATCAAGGCGGACATAGTTAACACCAACGGAGAGTTTCACGTCGTCGACACCGATGAACGACCTCGAAACAATTGATTCAATATTGTAATTCACTTTGATTGGTTGTAATTCAATTTGTAACTCTAGCGATAATATATACTTGAAACATTCTTTTGTAATTGATTTTGAGTTAAATGGTCACTTTGAGTTGTCAACAATTATCTGTGATATGTTTCTGCTTGCTAGTTTTGGAGGGTATGGCTAGCAATTCTTGAGGCTAATTTGAAAATACGATAAAAATTAATTAGGTCTAAAGACTTATCACAGACGGTTCGTGGTTGGAACCGTGCGTGGTACTCTGAAATCATAGGCGGTTCGTGGTTGGGCAAATGCATGATAAGATTATCATGACGGTTTTCAACCGTGCGTGATAACCGCCTGTTATCACAGACATAAAATTTCAGACGGTTCAAAAACCGTCTGTGATGATTGTTACGAACCGTCTGTGATGAGCTTTTCTGTAGTAGTGTATGTTATTTCATTTGTTATTGTTTCAATATCACGTCTGTGATAAGTTCATTGTATTGTTGCTTATTTCGAGGACTGAATTCATGAATGTAACATTTTGTTATGTATGGTTTGGACTACATGTGGTGATGGAAAGTTTGTTGTATTTTCATCAAAATGTAAATGAGTCTTAGTCAAACTTATTTAGTCATGTTTTTTTTCCTTCATTTGTGTTATCAAAATGGCTTCAAAATAATTCTATAGTTTGTGTTTTTGTTGTAACACACGGGCACTTGAATAGTTTCGTAATATGTAGATTTTATTATTTTGATGGCGTATTAAGATTAAAAATCATAGTTCAAGTCTTCGTTGTCAAGTCTTCCAACGAAGACTCTAAAACGTCAGAAAAAAACTTGTATTTGTGGAAGGAGGGTACACAACAGCACAAGTTTATCAGAGCAGATTTTGTTCAGTTTGTGAAGATATTGAGATCAAATTTTGAGGATTTTATTGACGCTACCTTTTAGGTTAGGCGCCACTTTCTGTAATGAATGGTATGCAAGTAGTACATACATTAGGTAAAGAAACAGATATATGAGTCCCTGTCCTAAATTGGGCGAGACGAGAAAGGTGACAACAAAAAATTTATCGCCATCGGAGATGCTCCATCGCGTCAGTTGCCACGTCCCTGCCGTGGCGGACGTCTTCTCCGAAGCCGATGGCGAGAACACGCGGTGGTGCTGGCTCCGGCGCTCGCTGTGCGCGCTCATGCTCCTCTCCTTCTCCTACTTCGCCTACTTCTTATTCTTCTCCGGGGACGACGTCGTCCACGACCTCCGGCAGTGTCCATTCTGCGAGCCCCCTCCTCCGCCGGCCGTCGCCGCCCGCTCGTCGACCACTCTTGCCCACATCGTCTTCGTCATTGGCGCGTCCAACAACACTTGGGGGAAGCGCCAGGTGTACACCGGCCTGTGGTGGCGTCCGGGGGCAATGCGGGGCCACGTCTGGCTCGACGAGGCGCCCTCCGGCCACTGGCGCCGGTCCTGGCCACCGTACCGCGTGCTGAGGCCGAACGAGGCGCGGTTCGGCAAGGAACACGCGGCGGCGGCGCGGATGGCTCAGGCGGTAGCCGAGGCCTACGAGGCCGCCGAGGTGGGGCAGGAGTGCGGCGATGGCGAGGTGCGGTGGCTGGTCATGGGCGACGACGACACGGTGTTCTTCCCGGAGAACCTGGTGGCCGTGCTGGACAAGTACGACCACCGGGAGATGTACTACGTCGGGTCGACCTCCGAGAGCGTGGACCAGAACGTGGTGCACTCGTACAGCATGGCGTTCGGCGGCGGCGGGTACGCCGTAACCTACCCGGCAGCCGCGGCACTCGCCAAGATCATGGACGGGTGCCTCCACCGCTACAACGACTTCTACGGCAGCGACCACCGCGTGCAGGCCTGCCTCGCCGAGCTCGGCGTGCCGCTCACCAGAGAGCCCGGCTTCCACCAGGTAAGATCCCTGCAGCTATTAGCCAATAGCCGTTCATTTCCCTAGATCTGAGCCGTCAATCGCATTGACTCTTCCATTAAAAAACAGTTTACCCTACGCCCTACGGTGGTGTACTTGGTTTACCTCAGGTTGGGCTTTCTACACCCCAACTTGAGAAAAACTTGTCACGCACCGGTAAAAATCTCGAGAAAAGAAAAGGAAACGTAAGCTGCCTGTTTCGCAAATCTGGGCGGTTGCGATGTTCATGTCAGTTCTGCTGGCAAATCAGATCCTCTTCTGGTTAACGAACGTGTCAGGGTGGTCCTTGCTTCTATCTGGACCTCTCAAATTATGATGGCTCATATGGATAGATCAGGAGGTTACGAAGTACTAGTCCGTAGTGCTTAAAACTTAACCAGAAAAACGGCGTTGGTAGAAGCAGGAACACACCGTTAAATGGCGTGGATCTGGAGGAACTGGACCACCACAAAAAAAGTGCTACAGAACAAACGCGATTCATTCATTGACGTCTCTGCTAATTTGTTACGTGCAACTTTGCAGCTGGACCTGAAGGGTCACGTGTATGGCCTGCTCGCGGCGCACCCGGTCGCGCCGCTGGTGTCGCTGCACCACCTCGACCGCCTCAACCCCATCTCCCCGAACTGGCTCAAGCGGCTGCACGCCGTCCGGTCCCTGGTCGGCGCGTCGCGGCACGACCCGGCGCGCACGCTGCAGCAGTCCATCTGCTACCTGCGCTCGCGCGCGTTCACCCTGTCCGTGTCCGTCTCCTGGGGCTACATGGTCCACCTCTACCCGGCCGCCGTTCCGCCGCACGAACTGCAGACGCCGCTGCGGACGTTCCGCGCGTGGTCGGGTTCGTCGACGGGGCCCTTCACGATGAACACGCGGCCGGAGGCCACACCGAACGCCACGGTGCTGCCGTGCCACCGGAAGCCCATCATGTTCTACCTGGACCGTGTCATGGAGAAGTCGACCCCGGCCGGCCGGAGCCGGACCTTGACAGAGTACATACCGGAGGTACTGACCGGCGACTCGTGCAACGGCACCGGATTCGACGCGGCCACCAAGGTGCAGATGATCCAGGTGCTTGCGCTCAAGATGGACCCTGCCATCTGGAAGCGGGTATGTGTGTGTATATAATTTTGCAATGCTAACTTTGTTTTCTTCTAAGTTATAATTGGACTCTTTTAGGTTGTGCTTAACCGTGAGGTTAATTTTGCAATGCTAACTTTGTTTTCTTGTGTTATGTTTTAATTCACCTTCGGTCTGGACAAAGGCTCCACGGAGACAATGCTGCAAGGTGCAGAACGTGAAGGAAGAGGACACTTTGGTCGTCAAGATACACGAGTGTAAAGCCTGACGAGGCAGCGTCTTCGGTATAGGGAGAGGAAGAAAAAAAAAAGGGCCTATATTGTTGTGTTTTATTGTATATGGGATATGGCGTCATGTCATGTCGACGGAATGTGGGATAGATTGATCCAATCTTGATTGTGCGTGCTCTGACTACATTTTCAAACAGATAACACAATTACACCAACGTATATTCACATACTTACCATACTCTTCATTTTTTAATCTTTCTTCTAGGAAGACGCATTCTCCACTAAACCAGATAAGCGTTACTAGCAAATTCGAAAAAGAAAGTTGTGACAACCCGCATCATTTGTATATTTATTAACATAAAATATTTTTATTTTATTGCATCAAAAAATTTTTACAATATTTGTTTTACAAGCATTTACAATGTTTTTGACAGCAAGTAATTAAAATCCTAGTCTTCTTCTCTTCTTGCTTTCTGTAGTAGTAGCCTTCCTCGTCGCTTTGTTCTTGAGCGCCTGTCCGTAGAGCCACCTCGCGATCCGTTTTTCTCGCTCGTAGGGAAAATCAGCAATCGGTTAGTAATCGTAGTTAAGAGCATTCTTGTGAGCAGTAGTGTATAGAAGTTGACTGTAGAGAGTTACCGTCAGATTTCCCGAAGTGCAGTAGAGTATCCGAAGTAACCTGAGTAGTCGGTCCCTTGGCAATCAAGATTCCCAGACCAACCGGAGTTAGTCGGCCCCTTGATCGTCAAGATGTCCTGACCACCCAAGATCATTCGGCATCTGTCACTTCTGTGGGTCTCCTGATCCGGCATTGTTAGAACCCAGCACCCACTATTTGCATTTGGCAAAACCCCAAATATAAACCCTCAGTGCATATCCCAGTAAACCACACCCTCAGCCAAAGCATCACCGAGTGCAGCACAGTCATTCCAGACTCTTCCACTTGCAATGCATCCCCTGGCCGAGCCCCTCTCACAGAGCAAGCCAGCCAGTCACCGAAATATCAAGCACGCAGGCGGCCGAAAAATACATCCCCTACCAAGAAGACAAATGCATCCCCCACACAAGCAAAATTGCGGCATGACCGACAACAAATTCTTCCCCAGAAGACAAGTGCATTCCCAAAGACAAGCCAACCTTGACCCGGCAAGTGCATTCCCCCTTGCAAGAGCCAGTGCATCTCCCCTGTAAAACCAGCAAAGCCAGCACCACAAGCTTTTCCCCCCCAGGAGCAAGCAAATACATTCCCCCATAAAGCCAGTTCTCCTTCCCAGATTCACAAAACAAAGCAGAGCCTCCAGCCAGAAGCCACCACTACCTAGAGCAAGGTAAGATCAGGAGCTCAAGCAGCCAGCAACCACCTCCCCTCCTCCCACCTTTCCCGGTAGAAGGCGTGGCAGCAGACGGGTGAACAGAGGAGGAGCCACCAGCCAAGAAGAACAAAGCAACCAAGGGCGGGAGGCGAAGGGAGAGCACCAGCCCAGGCCAACACTGCCATCCCCTCTCCCAGCCTAGATCCATCAAGAGGTAACCCCAGCACATCAGTAAGTATGGCACACTTGTACACCATTCACCATCACTAGATCTCAGTAGAATAATCTAGTAGCTATCGGTTCACCTCAGCACATAGCACAGGTAGGAGTAGAGAGGAGGTCGGTGAGCTTACCCGGGGAGAGAACCGGGTAGGGTAGAACCGAGAGTTGGGCGGATCTGGAGCCAAAGCGGCCGGGGCGGGAGGCCGAGCCGAGCCGGCCAGCAGAAGCCGGGCTTGAGCTGGCTATCGCGCGCGCCGCGCCGCCGAAACGGAGGCGAGGTAGAAGGCCTTGAGGTCGAGCCGCGTAAAGGGGCGGGTCGGGCCGAGTGCCGGGTAGGAGATCGTCTGGGCGACCAGGGCACCGGGTGTAGTGGTGCGCCAGGGCCGGCCGCCGTAGCGAGGTCGGAGCGGGAGGCGCCGAGCCCGGCCGGGAGGCGGCGGCCGGCTAAGCGGATGAGGCAAGCAGAGGTGACCACAGCGGCGCCGGGCCTTGGCAGTCGTGGCTTGGCGAAGGCGGCCGAGCCGAGAGAAGCCTTGAACCGGGAAGCAGGCCGAGGCGCAGAGGAAGCGAGCCGGCGGGCGGAAGCGGCCAGTGGAGGCGATGGCGGCGGAGGATCCAGGGAGAGAGGGAGAGGCGCGAGAGAGTGAGAGGGAGAGGATGAGGGTTAGAGGCGTCGGCGCCGAGGGGGTAGAAGAGTTAGAGAGAGAGAGGGGCGGCGGTGTGGTTGTGTCGGCGGGGGAAGGGGGTAGATTAGGGGGTGAGTTAGTAGTTAGGGTTAGGATTAGGGGTTTAGTCGGTTTGGTTAGGATTAGCCGGGTAAGTTAATTAGTGATTAGGGTTTAGTCGGTTAGCCGGTTTGGTAGGTAATTAGAGAGGGAGTTTAGTAGTTATTCGGTTGATTAGAGATTAGTGTTAGAATTAGTTGTGTGGTTTTTGAGTATAGAAAATTAGGAACCGGTTTAGCCTAAGTGGTAGTATTTGTCGAGTGTTAGGGCGTGAGCTAGGCAGTCGCGGCTGTAAAGCGAGTTAGCTGTAGAACGATTTTTAGCGGAAGAGCGCTAACTGGATCGGGTTCCGAAAATTTTTATTAAATTAAAATTTGGCTAACATAGGAGTTGTATTAGCATTTTACGCGCCTACTATCACTCAAACTCAACTAAGTATTTATTTATATATTATTCGTGCTACCGCTTTGCTCTGAGGGCAAACCGGTCTGCGACGGAGGAGCCGATCGGAGATTCGTCATCATGACCTTTCCTACAACTTTAAAGGCAAGCTATCCTCTTGAACATAAATATAGTTATGTTAAATGTAAACCGTATATTGCTTTATCATATATGTATTGCATCAAAACTATTTCTCAAAATCAAATTGGTTTGAGATGATGAGAAAGATAACAGAACAGAGATGATGAGATGAAATGAGAATGAGAATTACTAGGTGGGTAAAGGGGGCCCTGGCAGGGGAAACGAGATGATGATGATGATGGCAAGAGGTGGGACCCCTTTACATATGGTTATAATATAAGGACTAACAAAACTCTTACTCGGTCAAGAGCCGTAATTCAGTGCCAACAATTTTCCCGTTTCGGCGGGCAGAAAATGCCACCTTGTTACGTAATTAAGTTCTCCACAACGAGTCACATTGGAATATTGGGCACGGAAGAGAGCCGCCCCAAGGTGGAGTGTTGGGCACGGACGAGAGCCGCCTCAACCAACATTACTAGAACTCGGTGTGTGACGAGGTCAGCACCGTGACTAAATCAACACCGACGAAAAGTAATGGGTGGAGACATAATCACGTAACCTGGAAAACGTTCTGTATTCTGAACTCGAAGTCGCGTCAAAGGAAATGCGATGGACCTAACTCAGAGAGAGTTCAGAGTAGCTATGGGTAAAGTGGTGCAAGCCTGCGCAGTGCTAAATCAAATCATGAATTCATGCCAGTCTCCTGGATTGGAGTCTACGGGAACCGCTAGGGGTCTTTCTTCTTTCCGAGTGACTAGTAGTGTTTTCAGAATTAAAATTGTCACTTAATGTTTTAATGAGTATTTTCAGAAAGAGATGATTTTAGAATATGTGATAAAGACCAGAGATCAGTCATGCAGTGCATCTTTTGCTATTAATGCTTGCTGAGTACTTTTGTAGTCAACCTTGTTAGTATTCTCCTTTGTTAGATCCTAGTCTGGCCGGGAGCTATCCCGAGTGGGACGAAGGACTTGCAGTACCGATCAAAGCAAAGAGGAGGAAAGGCACCGACTGCGAGGACCTGAGCGAGATGGGCGCCATCTTTGACTCGTTGGACGAGTTGGAGGGCGGTACTCCAGAGCAGACTCCATAGCGGAGAAGCTCCCTTTTGTGTTTGTGTAGTAGCTTTATTAAGAACCCCAGCCTTGTGTGGCTTCTACTGTAATAAAGATGTACAGTTTCTATCTTATTGTTCTGCTGCGCAACTCTGATAAAAAGGTTTGCTATTCGTCGGAGTGGTATTCTACCGGGTAAACGAATAGTAATTCGTATGCCTAAATGTAATTACTCTAAAGGTAATAACACAGTGCGTCACAGAAGTATTATTTGCGGTGGCTTTAACCATATGGCCATATTATACTGAGCTTGTTCAGGATCCACATAACACGCAACACAGTGTAACAGTCTGTAAGACTGTAACTTGAAGCTTTCGCGGTTCCAACCGAGAGCAAAAGTTGCTGTTTAATCTCCATATATAAAAATCCTATCATCAGACCTTTGTCTCTGAAACAGCCAGGACGTTCCTCTGTAAAAAGCTGCAGGTTGTCGGTCTCTGCAGTGATACGATAGCAACTTCAACTGAGAGCATGCGGCTGCTCAAGACCTTCACTTTGAGAGCTGGAAGGGCCGAGCCCTTCACGGCACGGAAGTCGTTCAGAAATATCCATACTCAAGTGGGAGGCGGCGAGCCCAGACGAGCCACTGATAAAGTGATGAACACCCCTGGCTTGCTCCAGTCGCTGTCGAAACGCTCCATTAACACTCACTTCCCACCATCAATAAGGTGCGGCAGACCAATGCAAAACCATCTACGTCAACGGCCAGGTGCAATGCAATGTATTGTTTTTACACTGAAACTTTTGTGCTTATAAGAAAACACAGCCTACAAGACTCTTCCCAAGTTGCGATGTAACTCATCGAAGTATCTATCAATGAGCGCAAGTGCCAGGGCGGAGCCAGGAACTGGACATTGGGGCCAAGTTAGAATTTTGCGTAGCGAATGATACATACTAATCAAATTACCGTTAGTGATTTTGCAGGCTTTTTTTTTGCCAACGTATTCGATGAAAATGTGAATTGGTGAAAATTCTGTGAAAAATCAAACCTAGAATTTTCAAACATTCAAAAAAATTATGAGGCGTGGGGGATTATGTTCTATATCTCTACAAAATTCCAAGATCAAACTCAAACGTATTTGCTATATACGAAAAATATAAATGCAAATGTGATTCGGTTTGAAACTAAAATTTTGAAAAGATATTTAGAAACTTGTGCATTTGGAATTCATATTTTCACGTGATATCGCTCATTTGTGTTGGTGGATTTGTATGTATACGACACCACCCACCGAGTTTCAAATCCTGCGTGTCCACCTTTACAACTTCACTCATCAAGGTTCAAATCCTAGTACCCACCTTTACTCATACGCTAGTCCATTTCAGTGGAAATTTTGTGAGATCACGGATTTATCCCTATCTTCTGTTTGTCTAGGCGTGTGCTAAGAGGAGAAGCTCACACGTGTGTGTGTGTGTGTGTGTGTGTGTGTGTGTGTGTGTGTGTGTGTGTGAGTGTGTGCGTGAGTGGTGGTGTGTGTTGGTGTACATCTTTCTTGTAATTGCAAAAAAAACACCTACAACACAACAGCATGCTAAACATTACGAAGAAACAAAAAAATACTGATATAAACAGATAAGTGAGTGCATGTGTTACATGATTGAATTGATGCTTGTACATAGTTAAAGATAGCTCAAGACCACGAAAAAAGAAAACAAAAATAACGCTGACTGGACAGCCCACTAGCCATGAGTCATGAGTTATTACTGAGTGGTGGCCTCATTATAGACATCCTTACTTCCCGAGCTCAACGTGTCGTCGAACAATATGATTTGGTTAGTGGACCAGTAATTACTACCTATAGTGCCATATGTCATTCATTGAGATCCAGAGCACCATCAGTGGAACTATCAACCCCGAACAAGAAAGATCTCGTCTCGTTCTCAAGACATGTTGAGCCAAGGAAGTAAGCATGTCTCTTCAGAATTTTTGTTAGCTTAACTGGAGAAATGGAGAGGTTGTCTGAACCTTACTGTTGGTTTCAGCCAAAATGTTTTCGGAGCTCATCGAACTTTGGCCGCACATGTGCCAAAGTGCAGCATCCGCTGCGTGTCCTGTACATGTGCAGCATCAGCTGCGTGTCCTGTACAGCAATCCTGACATTTTAGGTGTGATACTGCAGGTACGTGCTGTCCCTTGCTGAGTTGCCTGTCCTTTGTGTTGTTGTGTAGGCTTGGTCTCCCAGGAAATTCTCAGTTTTGTGCGCACTAATTGCCAATCGTCACAAGGATTCCCCTTTAAGTTTCTTGCTTTTAAACTTCTCGTTGTTTTCATCTTTTGTACTAGTATAGAACTGCATGTTAACCCTCGTAAGGATAGAACTACATCACTTTATCGTATTTCTTTTTGGTGGTTGGCTTTATAGAATGAATGAAGTTGCCTTGTGGGGGGGCTGTTTTCATTCCTGTTAATTACCTCGTTCACAGTGTACAGTGAAAAGATTAGTTCTGACTTTGGACAATTATTTTTTATGCCCATTATTCTATATTGAGTAAATTTCGCAAAACTATGCATTTGTTGACAAAACTATCAGAAAATTATACATTTAAGTTGTATTTCCCAAAACTAAACACACTTTAAACCCATTTGATCAAGAAACTCCACTCTATCGCACTGGACGGAAACTGACAGGGTAGACCCGGACGTCAGTGACACATCTCCCCTGTCCCATTACGGTTGCCCGTTGCGCCTTGCTAGGTCATGCAAAGAGCTTGTCACGTGCACGGCATTTTGATTTGTCATGTCCCTTGCTGAGTTTATCGAGTCTTTGATTTGTCTTTTAAAAAGCTAAACATTTTGCACAAGCTTTTATCAACTCTCTTTCTTTCTTTCTTTTTGCGAAATGCAAACTCATATGTGAGGTTTTATGATATAACAAACTCGGACTTTGTCGTTTGGTGTATTTTCGAGAACACATGTTATTTGGTGTCTTAAAAAATAAATATAATCATTTTTCAAGAACAATTAACAGGCTCTCAGTGCAACATCTTGATGAAAATGGAAATCTTTCAAGTTTCAACACCCATCACCACATCTCAAATTGTCAAACGAATCCTGCTACAGCTGTAAGCATATCTTCCCAAATGTAGTCGCTCATCTTTTTGTGGAATAGCCTGTGCTCGCCCTTGTGGCCTTGTCCACGCATTTCAGTTGCAGGATGCCTCATATACATCAAAGTTTGTTCGACAGAAGCTGCACAAATTTGAACAGTACAGCTCCTCTAGCACCCTAACTATGTTGACTTATCCTTTTGGCCTTCTGGAATGCAGGTAGCATGTCTCATGTGGAAAAGCTTCACACGGCGGCAGAAAATGTTCAAGTATAGGCATAAACCGACTTAGACAGCCGGGAAACTTTGCGATCGCTCCACGCGGCTGTCCGTTCACCATTGCCCGGCGCCAAAGCAACGCCGCATCCGGCACCACGCACGCGCAGCTCCGGCACGAGTCACACCGAACGGTGGATGCTGCCGGGGAAACAATAAATAAGTAGTCGCTGTTACGAAATTTAATTATATGCAAAACACTAAATCGTTTTTGTACGGTTTTTATCTTTTTGAGCTATAAATATGAGAATCATCGTGCACACGATAAATATAGATGAATAAATACAATGGATCTTGATGAACCACAGAGGTCCTATTCTGTCCTGATCATTCGATGAGAAGGTAAATTCAATAGAAATCAATCAACTCTCACGATCCGAGTTACGAACTTAAACGCAATCTGATGTATTGCAAATATTAATAAAATACTGATTGTTGAACAAAATGTAGTTTTAGCATACTTTCATAAATAAACCCAACAATCACTACCGGCAATAAAGCATAATACCAGTATGTAATAAATGACCACAATAACATGCATCCATGAAATTCTTTCAAGTCATCTAAAGATAATATTATGCTCAACATTAACAACAGGAAACTACCATAAAGTAGCATAAAGCACATATTATTGATGATAATGTGTGCTCTCAAAAGGAGAGTTGCAAAAGAACAAGTCTTTGTCATCTCAACCCTATTATCTATTCTCTTCATTAATTGAACTTAATAATTTAGTTTCAAACTTTGAGCTCTAGATGAATTTTTGCTTAACTGTCAAGAGACCAGAAAGTCAAACTACCACAGATTCAAATACAGCTAAACAGGATTAAAATTACAAGATAGAAAACTGGACAACCAACAGAACTTGACTATCTTCAGAATAAACTGGAAGTAAGGTCACAGATCCTGCGCTAAAGCCAAATGGCTATCCAAAAAAAAGCCAATCTGAATTGCTGGACATCAATATAACTAGAATGAAGTAACAACTAGTTATACTAAGAGTGACAAAATGACAGATGATCAAAATACAACATCAACTAACATAATAGAGCTCAAGTATAAACTAAATCATAAAATTTAATTTCAGTATTAGACAACTATCATCACAGAGAAGATAGCAAACCCACTATTATCACTTTGCACTTCTTCCAGTACTAGAGTCTAACTATCACCGAATGAATGAACAACTAGTACAACACAAATCCAAAGGATCAACCAAACCGAGCAATATCGAAATACTCACAGAGCCGGTAGCACTCAAAGCTACCTAGAAGAACAACCGACAAGGCACGTTGAGAAGTGTTATCCTAGAAAACCTAATGCCCCACCGTGGTGTAGTGAAGGATAAGGTCAACGGAGATATAGTGCCTAACTCCACCCACAGGTCACACTAAGGGCGAAGATAGGGAAACAGGGAGGATGATGCACAATCGGTTATTCTATTCCACAAAAACTAAAAAAAGTATATTTTCCTTAACTTATGGCTTTTAGGTTTAAAATAGTTTAAACTTTTTATAAGTTAGATAAAAAATACTTCTTTATTTAGAGTTAGATTTTTTTACTTTTAAATTAGATAAAAAAAATCTAAACAAACATGCCTAAGTAACACGATTAAAGTTATCCCTGAAAAACAACTAACAACCACATACCATTTTGAACGCCCCAACCTTATCAGCCCGGAAAGTTAAAACGCGCCGTTTATTCCGATCGTGTGTGTACCGCGGCGTGCTTCCAAAACTGCGGAACTTCACATCGGTGAACGATAGAAAAGAGGCGCCCGAATCGCCCAACGCCGTACGGTGTCGTCGTCCCGTTTCATTTCCCTTCCCAAAGGCGAGAGCGCCCAGCCGGAGGAGGCAATAGAAATAAATACACGCCCATGATAACAACAGCGCTACAGCGTACAACGCGCGCGCACCAATTCCCCTTCATCCGTCTCCGAGAAGGGGCCTAAAAGGGGGCGCCTCCCCACCACATCCCTCTTGCCTCTCTCCCATCATTGCTTTTCCTTGGAAAGAGCGGCCTCGAGCCCTGCCATTTCGCCCTGCGTTGCGAGATCCCCGTGAAACCGTCGCGGGGGAAGGTGGTGGTGATCGTGGCAGGAACGGATGCTGCACAAATGGAAGGCCGCGGAGGGCGGCGACCAGCGCCGGCGGTGTGTGGCGGCGTCGCTGTCCATGCTGATCGCGGCCACCCTGGCGTTTCTTGCCTACGTCGCCTTCTTCCCGGACGACGGCGCGGGCGGGGTCTACCGGTGGTGGAGATGCCAGGATTGCGCTGGCGCGTTGGGCGAGTTCCCGTTTGACAAGGCCGCTGCGGCTGACGGGCCTACCGCCGGTGGCGGCGGCCACGCGCCGACGACGCTGTCGCACATCGTGTTCGGCATCGGGGCCTCGGCGCGTACTTGGGACCAGCGCCGCGGGTACGCGGAGCTGTGGTGGCGACCCGGGGAGATGCGCGGCCACGTCTGGCTCGACGAGCAGCCGGTGGGGCCTTGGCCGGAGGCGACGTGCCCCCCGTACCGCGTCTCGGCGGACGCGTCCCGGTTCGGGAACCGGGCGTCGGCGTCGCGGATGGCCAGGATCGTGGCGGACTCCTTCTTGGCCATCGTGGCGGAGCTGGCGAACGACACCACAGGTGCAGGGCAGGACGAGGTGCGGTGGTTCGTGATGGGCGACGACGACACGGTGTTCTTCCCGGACAACCTGGTGGCCGTGCTGGGCAAGTACGACCACGAGGAGATGTACTACGTCGGGGCGCCGTCGGAGAGCGTGGAGCAGGACGTGATGCACTCGTACGGCATGGCGTTCGGCGGCGGCGGGTTCGCGGTGAGCTACCCGGCCGCCGCGGAGCTCGCAAAGGCCATCGAGGGCTGCCTGGACCGGTACTCGCAGTTCTACGGCAGCGATCAGCGCGTGCAGGCCTGCCTCAGCGAGCTCGGCATCCCGCTCACCCGCGAGCCCGGATTTCACCAGGTGAAATCCTTACGCAGCTCACTTTGTTTCTTTATTTACTATTAAAAAAACTTTAACTTTCACGATTGATTGTTTCTTTCTATATTGGGAAAAAAAACATCCCCAAAACACAAGTATTTTCTGCCTAAGGAACCCCACAAATATTTTCCTTGATCGTCTTAGGAATCAAGAAAAGGCAATTCTTTATTGCTGATTAGCGCGCACAATTTAGCTCAGCTAGTCAATAGGGCAGCTGCCAATTTCTTCACCGGGTTTCTCTGCGTCAGCCTGAATCAAACCTTTTTGACCAACAGAAAACTTGGCAATCGAGGATATTAGAGCTTTAGAATCTTTCCGGTACCGTGAAAAACCCACAGAAACATCTATCTACCGGTTGCTGCAGAGACGCATAATTGCCCGTGGAAACCTTTTCTAGAAATCGCTGGAACACCCCCCCGCGCGGTGGTAGGCGACGGACGGAAGATCTAAAGGTATCGGACAGCGTGGAGGCACGGACCCAGGCCTAGTCCTTGGAGCGACACCTCCCTCTTTGCCCCATGTGGCGCTTGGTATCTAGCAGGACAAGCATCTGCAGGCCATAGGAGGACTTGGCATGGCTAACCACCACTGCAATCAAAGGACGACAG
Source organism: Hsuehochloa calcarea (assembly GCA_036346395.1). Lineage (NCBI taxonomy): Eukaryota > Viridiplantae > Streptophyta > Magnoliopsida > Poales > Poaceae > Hsuehochloa > Hsuehochloa calcarea. The sequence goes on from CM070597.1 coordinate 41,249,475, forward strand.
CCTCTCCGGTCGCTTTTCATTTCGCCGGGCACCACACCGCCATTTTTCATCCTCCATGCCTCTGCCCCGTCCCATACGGCGGTGCACGTACAAGATAAAAATGAAGGAAGCAAGATATGAGAAACGAGTAGTAGTAGTAGCAGAACAAGGTTGGCCGGTACCGGTTGGTAGAGCCAAACATGTTGGCTACCCGTGCATGGTCCCAAGGTATGGATCGGTTAGATTCGGTTGCCAAAAATTTCGGAGGCCGGGGGGCGATCTACATTTGGGCCGTAGGTGTCGCCGCTTTTGGAGTTCAGATGGCACGCGGCCACCAGTGCGGTGGCTTTCTTAGGCATAGCCGCGTAGGTCATCACACTCAATAGTGGCGGTGCTGGTGCGTGCACGCTTAGCGGAGTCGAGCGATCGTTTCGGAGGCCCCGAACTTGATGGTTGTAGAAAAACCGCCGAGCCGCGCGGCGGGGGAGGTGGTGGTCCAAGTCTGTCGCCTTCCCGAGCGTGCCGCCAACGCGGCGCTTGGTTGGTGCGATGGATCAACCCGCCAAGCCAGGTGTCTAACTGTCCTTTTCCGGTGACGAGATGTCCGGGTTTAGGTGTCACGAGCCCAGTTTAATTTTTGGGTATATTTATTCAGTGTTATCTAAATTGTTTGAGTTGTAAAATATGAGGTTGACAGAAAAATACCATCATAAATTAAAAAAACTCTAAAAATGTTATTGCCGTCATGTTTTTGTTCTAAAGGTACGAAATAACTCTTCTACCTTTACTTTTATATTTCTGTTTTTTTATAAGGCCGGTCCCATGTGTTATTCTACCTTTGCTTCTCCTCCATAAGCCAATATCCAAAAAAGTGAAAAAAAATATATATAAATAAATTGTATTTCAAAAATAAAAACTAAAATTGTGTTTATAATATTTAATTAATCTTAAAAATTACCCTATTTAACTACTCTAATATTTTTATAGAATTTTAAGAGCTATCTTGCTATTTTTCTAGTTTAAAAAGTATTTTTGGATTTTAAACATTATTTACTGTGGAAAAAAATGAAAACCAAATTTAAGTTTATAATATTTTAATTAAGCTCAAAATATTTTATTTAACTACTTTGAAATTTTTTTATAGAATTTTTCGAGCTATCTTGCTATTTTTTCTATTTAAAAAAATTATTTACTGTGTGAAAATGAAAACACATTTGAGTTGAAAATAATTTTTATAAGTGCAAAATGTCGGGTGGTTTTCCATGAATTTGTCGAGATTTTTTAAAAGCTTTGCGTGGTGTTTTTACGGATTTAATATGTGTTTTCTCGAACTATTCTCTACGATAGGTAATGTTGGTATTTCAAAATTTTCGCTTAGAAATGCTCTAATAGTTGTTTTGGACAGAAAACATGATAGCGATGGTATTTTTCGGAGTTTTTCGTGTTTGCGATGGTATTTTTCAGCTAACCTCGCTCGCAATGCTATTTTACAACTCGTGAACGATTACAATAGCACTGAACAAATTTACCCTTTAGTTTATGTAGCAGTGACCTAAAAAAAGTTAGTATGCACTGTGTGTTGTAGGGGCCACAAACCCAAATGACCTAGCGATTGCACTAAGCCAGGGTACACCTCAACATAGTTGAAAAGTGCAACACCTGAAGCAAAGGGTATCGAGGGCTCTAGCCTTCGACCACGTTGCAAGAGTGAAGGGGTCCAGGAAGCCTTTGATCTGGAGCCACCTCGCATGGAGTGAAGAGAGTCAATGCTACTTGTGGACTAAGAGTACAAACGTGGTGGACTAAGCTCACGAGGTCTACTGTACATCGAAGACTACTACGTCTAGAGAGAGGGAAAGACACTGAAGCCCTTATAGATATATGACTTTTTTAAGGTAGAATTGTAAATTAAAGTATCCTAAATATAACACTATAAATAGTCATTTAATAAAGGGTGGACTTCTGAGCAATAAAGACACGCGTTTATCGTACGCTTAAATGTCGTTTTTCACTTTTGAGGATTTTTGAGGATCTTCGGAGACCAGGATTCCCTCAATATCTACTGTCTAATTGGTAGCCACGTGTGAAATTTTGGAGCGTTATAACCAATTGCCCTGTATCGAGCGAGAGTAGCGGGCGCGTTCTTGATCAGACGGACGAGCAAGCGGGCAAACTTGTCAAACTGGTTATTTCTACCGTGGTTGACATGGAGCGGAGTCAGCGAGCAGAGTAAACTTTTTGGAATGCCCCGGCAAACGACCACTTTTCATTTCACCTTCTTTCTTCCAGATTTGTGTTGATTCTCCTTTTGTTGCGTGTCGCACTCTCCGGTCACAATTTGTTTATTGCAGCCTTTTTTCCTTGGCAACCTCGCCATCAAGCACCACCTGTCAACGGGAATCTATGGGTACATGTTACCACGTACTTTTTTTATTCCAAATATAAACTATTTTGTATATTGACCGGTCTTCGAGGTGATATATGATAGATCAAGTCATAACAATTTCATATTGTTAATTTTGTTAATTCTCTATATCTTAATTATTAAACATAAAAATATTTTACCGGTATAGATTTTAAGACGATTTAGATTTAGAATTAGCGGTAGTTTTTTTAACACTAATATTGTTGTAATTCATGCAGGTGGATATCCGCATTGACGCTTACGGGATGCTCGCCGCCCACCCGGTGGCGCCGCTGGTCTCGCTCCACCACCTCGACCACATCCAGCCCATCAGCCCCCAGGGCAAGACCCCGTTGGACGCGGTCCGGTCGCTGGTCGGCGCGTCTCGGTTCGACCCGGCCCGGTCGCTGCAGCAGGCCTTCTGCTACCAGCACGGACCGGGCTACACCTGGTCCATGTCGATCGCATGGGGCTACACGGTCCAGTTGTACCCGTGGGCCTTGGCCCCGCACGAGCTCGAGGTCCCGCTCCAGACGTTCAAGACGTGGCGTAGCTGGGCCAACGGGCCGTTCGTGTTCAACACCCGGCCCCTGAGCCCGGACAACGCGTGCTCCCGGCCCATCATGTTCTTCCTGAGCCGGGTCCGGAACGAGACCGGCCGGGCCACCCTGACCGAGTACTCGAGGCACACCGCGCAGTCGGAGAAGGAGTGCGGCCAGGCCAGCTTCCGTGCAGCCTCCACGGTCCACACGGTCAGGGTCTTCGCTCCCAAGATGAACCCAAATGATTGGAAAAGGGTACGCGCTAATGGCATCAGTTGATCGAGCTCATTTGTTCTGATGCTTTGCACGTACACAGCTATGTGCTTACGCGTTGCATGTTGCAGGCACCACGGCGGCATTGCTGCAAAACGAAGAGGACGAGGTGGGGCACGGTGCTGGAGGTACGGATACGGTACTGTGGCCGAGGAGAGCTCACCACGCCGTAGCTTCTGCCGGTTGGCCGCGACTTCGCCACGGCACGGAGAGAAAGATTTAGTGCTAGTGTGGTACTGATGGGATTTCAAAGGTGAATAAGTCTCCCTGTGCTTGCAAAAGACAGAAGCTAGGTTCTGTTCCCTGACCAGCACTGCGTAGAGTACCTTCCTGCTGGAGCTGAACAGATCGTCTTCAACGTGTACAAAATGGCTATGTGACTTATGGGACCTACAGACACACATACATACACCAGGTGCACAAATTTTCGTTTGCCCATATGGGCTGCTCGAGATACTATTTTTGTAAAGAGCCAGTTGTTCTGGTTACATGGAGATGAGTGGTCGATTTTGACATGTAAAGAGGAGTGGCGATGTATAGGATTGTGCTATTTTTATCAGTTTTTACCTCTTTCCTGGCAGTGTTGTGATTCTACTATGGGAAAATGGGTGGTTTGGAAAAGAGATGGAATGTGTGAGTTCAATATTTGAGTTGGAAGGAAACATAACAGAAGATGTGTGAGTTATAAATATTTGAGTTCAATATTCATATAGTGTTCTTCTCTATATACTTCCGAGTTTCCTACGTGGAAATTATTGTGTAATTATGGATGCAGGCGTTGCGGGAAATAAAACTGACTAGGAATGGCATATTGTGCTAAAACAAATGCACGCGCTAGCCCAGAATGCTTGAAATTTTAAGTGGGCCGAAAACGTGTCCGAGACAGGGGTTGGGTCACAGGAGTCAGGACCTTTCTGAATAAGACTAGGCAATTTTCTTCTGACCGAGTAAAAGAGTAGTAACTCCTCCTCACATGTTGTCCATATTTAACCATCTCAACCGGACAACCAACAACAATGGCTGTCAGTGAATCAAGGGTTTTCCCTGCCATGTGCGATGTTGTTCTAGTGTGACATCTCTTCTCTGGAGCGGTTGGTTTGCTGCGATGTGTCAATGTGACAAGAGAGTCAATACTTAGCTATGAAAGGGGTTTGAATGAACCTTGAAATGTCCCCCTTTCGGGTTTTGAACAGAACTAGAGGCTTTGTCGGGCCGGACACACTCGCAAGACCGGATATGCAATTGACCCGGAAAAGCCCAGTAGACCCGGCCGGGTTTTGCTCATGAGGTCAATTTTCAAGAAACCCCTCAAATGATCTTTTTTTCAAGACTAAACTGAATGGCATGCTCATATTTTAGGTGCTACTAGGTTTTAGTAGGAACCCCCTTGTGAAATTGGTGACTACACATAAATAATTTTCACCTTTCTCACTCCCTCACTCCGGTCGGCAGCTCCTCTCCGTTCTCTGCTCAGCTTCGCCTCCATCAGCAAGATTGATACATTTCCCTACTTGCTTGCTTGGCTTGTCTCTACTCTCTAGTCTTTGTTAAGATGTAAGCATTAGATTTTTACTGTTCTATTTTCTAATCAAAGCAATATATAGTTATATCTAAGACATATATAGTAAGATATAAGTTGGCAATTCATGTATTAAGCCAAACATGCAGTGCATCTGGATGTGGGAGGAATTGCAGTATATTTAAACATATTCATTCAAAGAAGAAAAGTATACTGAGCATTAACTGTTTGAATAATCTCGTTATTGTGTGAGTCCATGATGTTCCTCTTTGACTAACTTAATTTGCTGTTGAGAATTCATATTATTTAATTATTGTTTTGTTGTGTATCATTATTTTTTCTCCTTTTTTTTTGTGGGGTGTGTGTATTAAATTTAAAAACATACGGTTTAATAACATGCGATCCGATTGTTGACCTAACAGTCCGACCATCAGGTCCGTGACATCGGGTCACCATCATACATACGTGCCGAAACTTACTCGGACAGTGCTCTGCTCTTACTCCTCAGATACTAGATATTTTCGTGGAAATTGGGTTGACACCCAAACATCCATCCACTGTGTTGCTCACATTGCTCATGGAATTAGCCCATGATCTCCTTGGTAGTACATGGCCAAGTTGCACCTACCTATTTAAAGAAAGTCAGCCTGGTCGGAGCCAGTCTTAGCCACATGCGCTCTGCCTCGTCGGCAATCTTATCACTCAAGTCATGCGTGCTCGATCGGATAGTGATATGCTCTTACTCCTCAGACACTACATATTTTCGAGGAACTGTATGCGTCTACAAATATCAACTCTCTGAAGCTAAGATGGCTATTGGACCGAGTACTATTACCAAGGTTGCTAGCTGCTTGTCCTTCCTTTCTCAGGCGCAGTCAACCACAACGCTGCATGGCTAGGTAGCCAAAGTACTACTGTGCGGGTACCCCTGTACGAAAATCTGGTCAAAACTTGTTTAAAGAAACGGTCCGTGCGCGCATGGAAAAGGAATCGAACCTCGAATGCATGTGGATAGGCGCACACGTTTAGCAACGACGATATGCACGGTTGGACGGCCCGACTTGAGCTCCTTGTAGCTGATAGGTTGGAGCACTCGATAATATGCTGCGTGCATCTTGCACTGTATCGGTATGGAGCGTAGGTTGAATCCGATTGATTCATACGGCGGTTGACAAAGGCAAGGCAAGCCGACCGACCGCGGCGAGGCAGATCGCAGCTTTCTGCTTTGCGGCGGGCCGCTTCCGAGCAACGCATATGTTCGATCTATTAATTGTTCCATGCATGCCGACGTCGGCGAAGTGCTTGTCAAACCTCGCGCTCTGGCAAGCAAAAGTTTACTTCATTTGCACGGGAAGCAACTGGCCATTCTTTCCGCTTGATGCGGAAAGAGTTCGCATTTTCAGGGTCTGAAAATGCTGACGACAGGGGGACGTGGCCTGGGTACTGGATAAACAGCGGAGAAAACATTATTTAACTTGCGCAATCAAGACGCTAAGCAAGATTAAAGCATCTTAGTTATAGGACCTATATATGCAGCAATATTAATTCTCGCTAATTATAAGTCTACACCCTAGGACGTAACACCAGAGGTTAATCGGTAACCACGCCGTGTAGTTGTTCACAGATGCGGACCGATCATGTATCTATTATACGATAATAGCCGAATTCCCCCCGGTTGCATGGCTAGATATTATAATACATATATTTATCTCTACTATTTAAAAAAAAATTGGTGACGGTCCGTCCTCCCACCATCCGTCAGATCAACCATTAACCAACGGTTCAGATTAACTCACAGCAAGCACTAAACCCTTAAAATTTTAACTTATGAATGACACTAGGGAGATTGATGAGCTGTAACAACATATTCTATACAAAAAAATAATTTTTTGTTGCAACGCACGAGCACACGACTAGTATTTAACAATGGAGTTATATTTGTTATGCAACTCTAATACTTATGATTGAAATGTAGTTGTATTTCTTATATAATTGTAACAACTCTAGTATATCTAATTAATCAAAATTGTTATACACTGGACCCACCAAAATAAGTTGTGGATTTTTCTCTTCATTGTCTTATCATCGTGGGAATTTTTAGACTCTTTAGAGCAAACATGAAGGTTTATTTTATCATAGTTTTAATAATATAATAGATCCACCATGTATAATTTACAACTATTTAAGGGGGAAAATAAAAAGGCCATGTCTATTCATAAGTTGCCTGACATCTTCTTATAAGTAACCTTTTGTAGCCCCAATAGATCTATCCCAGTCCTCTACATACATACATACATACATACATACATACATACATGCAAACTGACCCACTCTGCCCAAAACCCTAACCCACCTCCCTCCCAGCCCACCATCTAGCCACCGCCCACCACCTTCCATGTCAGTTAAGGTGTTGAGGGCGATATTGCCATCCTTCTTGGCCGCTATACCACCACCTCCTCCCCTCCCCTGATCTAAATCTTCCCTGTCTCTGGCTGCTCACCATTAATTGTTGAATCCACCGTCGTCTAGAATCTTCCCAACCTCAAAACCCTACCTCAAACCGTGGCCCCCTGTCACCCCTCGCCCTCCTCCTTCGCGGCCAGCAACGTCACCATTGTCTCCGCCCACCATCATGCCTCTGCTGTCCCTCACTCTTCAATTGGGCCCGGCAAACCCAAACTAACTCGGTGAACCTGAATCCTCACTCTTCATCATCGGCTAGAGCACTAATCACGAATTGGATCCAACGGTGAGAAATGTGAGGTATAGACAAGGAGTAGCTAGAAATTATCAAAACGGAAACATCCGGCCGTCAGTTCAGTGTGCCCTAATAAAGACTAATCCATAACCATTAGATGTTACATAAAATACATTCAAACTCGAAAGAGAAGAAAGAAATTTGAATTATGCAAATAGCTTTGATCTAGATTAGATAGATGACATATTCACACTCGGATGATAAGAAAAGAAAAACTTGAACCAAATAAACCTCTCATTAAGACATTCTTATCGAATTTGAGCTGTGTATCTAATGGTTAAAACTGAGTTGTAGTTAAGATGTTAGGAGCTTTTGATTACATATATACTTCACGGGATAAAAGAGCACAATTTGCGTCACACAAGACAAACAAAATCTTACCAGCCAAAAATCAAACCCTTAATTAGGGAGAGGGAGCTGGCCTGCAAGTCAAGATCGAGACGTTACGTCGATGGGTGCTAGCTGCCGATTTCTAATGGAAGAATTGAGCATCGGTCGATGGGGTTGGGGTGAGGAGGATGGGGGTTGCATGCAATGTACTTGGGTCTGGGCGGACCCATTCCGATCGCGGCCACCGGTCGTTTCGCGGCCGTCGCTTTCGCCGATCGCAACGCTCCAACTATCAAGTTTGGCAATGTTATCTATGACAACAACGCGAAAGCTAGCAGCCTAGCTATTATCATACCAACCCTAGACCGTAGGCCATGCACAGCGATCGCTCGGTAGCTGGCTGGCTGGCTAGGCTAACGCTGCGGGGAAAATGTCCATGCATGTGCGAACAACTCGCATGAGATTGATAATTTATACATGCATGGTTTAATTTCGTATGATTACTCTGATGGGGTTGGTGTACTTTTAAGTAACGAAAGATTCAAGTAAATTGAACAGACTAAATTTCAAGGGGGGGAATACTAATGGATGGCTGAAGTGGAGAGTAGTAGAATGATCAGTGTGTGACTGCCTGTCCACAGTCATGAGTCATATATAACTTTCGTGTCTAGTCTTTAAAAAATGAAGAACGACAAGAACATGTGGCTGCAGGCAAAACCTAGCTACATAAGAACATGAAGGTAAACATGCACCGGTATGGCAACGTCCTGTGCGTGTCCCCAGCACGCAGTCCCTATCTTGTTCATTATTTTTGGCCTTGCCCTCTTCGCAGAATAGATAATGCGCTTTGTGAAACTGTTCCCGATTAAAAGTCACGAAAAAAAATAACAACGAATACGCTGGATATCGCGGTTTCAGTCCAAACCGAAAAAGCCACATATATGTACCTTCTGCATGGTAGCTACTATAGCGATATGTAATCGAGTGGTGGCTCAAAGAAAAACCAGTTAATTCTCTTCGTGTACTTTCCTCCAATTAATCCTCCAGCTTCCAGATCCATTGAGGAGATTAAAGCAGTAAACGAACTGTGGATACAGGGCCGACGAGAGGAATTAAACGATCATCTTTCGCGTCCAAACGCGCACGTGTTTTAGCAGCCCGTGCTTCCATCCAGAGGGTGGTCTCAGATTCTCGCACTCTCTTTCTGCCCCTCGGCGCGCGGCTGCTTCGTTTCGTCTATTTGCACGACATTTTTTCAAAGCCCGCCTGACCCGATCAGATGGCCACTCCGCGCGAGCGCCCACCTTCCCCGAGCCTTCACCTCTCTCTCTCTCTCTCTCTCTCTCTCGTCCTAGCACTGCTCAACGTGCGTACACATGTGGCCGCTGGGTCACTGACCGCCTTGCCACTGGCCGGGCACTGACCGTACCGTGCATATATGCCTCGGTTGCCTTCCCCGCTCCACTGTAGCAGTAGGTTTTGATTGGAAACTAGACGAGTGCCCTGACCGCGACTACTACCGCGCGCCGCTACAGCTCGCCGAGAAGAGAAGCGAATTCTAGAAAGAGGCATAAATAGCTGCTGAGAGCAACGCCCATAGTTCCGTTCCATACCATACAACGGTTACAATCACCGAGCTTACAGACGGACTGCTGCTTCTTGTCCTCGCTAAGCTTGTGTATCTTACGACTGCGAAAATAGTAGGGCTGGCAAACCGGTGGCCGGCTGGCAAGGCGGCCGAGGAGATGGGGAGCATCGATGGCCACTCGCTGCAGGGCCACCACGGCGCCTACTCCCACGTCGGCGCGGGCCCCGCCGGCAGCAACAACGACGAGGACGACGGGTCACCGCCGCCAGCGGCCGCCACAGGGTCAGCGGGGCGCCGGCCGCGCGGCAGGCCCCCGGGGTCCAAGAACAAGCCGAAGCCGCCCGTCGTGGTGACGCGAGAGAGCCCCAACGCGATGCGCTCCCACGTGCTGGAGATCGCCAGCGGCGCCGACATCGTCGAGGCCATCGCGGCCTTCTCCCGCCGCAGGCAGCGCGGCGTCTCCGTCCTCAGCGGGAGCGGCGCCGTCACCAACGTCACGCTGCGGCAGCCGGCTGGGACCGGGGCCGCCGCCGTCGCCCTGCGGGGGCGATTCGAGATATTGTCCATTGCCGGCGCCTTCCTACCTGCGCCGGCCCCTCCGGGGGCTACGGGGCTCGCCGTGTACCTCGCAGGCGGGCAGGGGCAGGTGGTGGGCGGGAGCGTCATGGGGAACTGCTCGCGTCCGGCCCCGTCATGGTGATCGCGGCCACGTTCGGCAACGCCACGTACGAGAGGCTGCCGCTGGACCAGGACGCCGAGGAGGGCGCCGTGCTGTCCGGGTCGGAGGGCGCTCCCGCGCAGCTGGAGCAGCAGAGCAGCGGAGGCGCAGTCGTGCCCCCGCCGATGTACTCCGTACCGCAGACGCCACCGCACGACATGTTCGGGCAGTGGGGGCAGGCGGCGGTGGCCCGGCCGCTGCCGACGTCCTTCTGGCAGTGCGCCGGCGAATCAATGTCTCCACCTAGCTAGTTAGCTTTCCACTTCTTCCTTAGTTGTCTGAAGTAGCTTAATCGTCTTGTTAATTAATGTGCTATGTCATGCACGAGCACTCGTGTGATCTTTTCTTTTCTTTCTCTTGATTTGGAGCTTGGGGAATGTGCAATTCCTACACGTATCAAGATCGAACAATGGTTGCTCGTTAATCAGCTCATCGTGTTATTTCAAATGATTATTTGGCGTTTGTGTAAGGTGCATGCAACGAGCTCTATATGTACGATAATGCGAACAAGTTTCACATGAACTACTACAATTTTCCTTCGAGCTCTGCACTACTATACTGCGTGAATTAATGCGCGATGATGCATTTGCTTTGCTAGAGTAGTGTACGGCCATGCTTGTATGTTTTGTTTGGAACATGCATGTTTTTGGTTACTCATCTTGAATTCTTGATTCTCAATTCGGTTCCTGGGTTTACTTATTTTCATGTGCATTTCGGATTATTTAATATTTATTTATTTTTAACTCCAGCTTTGATGTTTCTTGAAGAAAGAACTGATCATTGTATTGTATTGGCTTTTTTTATAAAAAAAATGACAGTGAGGAGCTATACTGATTTTGACACTTCAATTTTCTATTTTACCAATCCTCGTCTCAACCCACTTTTGTATTCTCAGTGTTTCTTCGTTTTATATTATAAAAAACTTATGCATGGTTATCAAATCCTTACGATTTTGACAGTATGGATTGCACGACGATTATAGAGTAACAACCAGAGAAAAAATTCAAGATAAGTAATGCTGGCTAGATTCATGTCACGCACTAAAAACGCAACCGTAGTTTACCATGCAAACCTTGACATTGGAATGAGACACAAAAAGTGCAGTAGCACTACGATCAACAAATTAAGGAGTAGTACAACTCAATTTGCCATTTGTGATGCTTTTTTGAACATATTTTTTGAAACCAAGTATATTTTTGTAACAGCGTCACAGGAACACTGGAAAGGGAGTAGCAAATTCGCTAGTCAACAATATTCCGGCCACTCATAATCAAACTTTGCATTCTTGTCTGCCTCAAAAACATTTCCATTCTATCAAGAACTAACCCCACTACTAAAATTGACAACCCCCATCTTCTCCTTTTCTTTTCCCAAATCAGCTCAGTTGGACAGGAAAAATGCTCCCCTCACTGCCTCACAGAGCTAACCACTGCAGGTTAATTAGCTGAAGCTCGTCAGTGCCGATTTAAAGGAGCACGGAGACGGCGACATGGTGGCACTGTGCCTGGCCCTACCGGACACTGCCGGGTGAGGCGAAAGAAACGATAGGTGCGCGTACACATGTTCCAATCTCCCCACGAAACGAAAGGGATCTTTCTTGCTCATCAGCCATCTTTGGATGCCCCAAGCACATACCATATCCATCTTCTCACTCTCACGCCAGGACGCTGTGGAAACGAACCTTTGTGTCTAAACTTATTCGCCTGCCCCCCTGCTGATGCCGTGATTTCTTGCAGGAATAGGAATATCCCAACATCCATCTCTCTCTCTCTCTCTCTCTACCAACATCTCTTCTCTCTCCCTATTCCCCAACATCCATCCATCTCTCTCTCTACAAAGGGTATGGGTGTGGGTGTCGAATGGATGGGAAATGTAAACGTTGTGTTTGATTTGAAGTGTGCCGCGGGGCGAGGTACTGAGGAAAGGATGCGATGGATTGTGCTCCAAGCTGGCGATTCCCGTCTTGTTGAGAAGCAGCGGTTGTTGAGCCTTTGGAGTGCAAGCATTCACATCGGACTTGACGTTGTTCTGCACGGCGCCGTGCCGGCGGGGCCCCTCCAGCTAGCTGTCCTTAACTTGCTTTGCTTAGTCCACTAAGAATTTGTTCAGATACAGAGGGGATTAGAATCAATTCATGATTTGAACTAAATTCAAAAAAAAAATTGAATCGAACTACAGTGTATCAAACAAACCCCGAGAGAAGTCCACCCTTTCGCCTTTGGTTCACCACTCCCTGGCCTCGGCCGGGGATTAGGTTCGACATTTCCACGGATTTGACGTCGCCAACTTTACTCCTCGCAGTGCTACTACTTTCCAATGCATTCCATCGCCGTGCGCACCGGCCTGGCACACCGTACGCGTGTCTGCGGCTCGGCACCCGCGACGCTAGCCGCAGGCGGGAGTTTGTTTGCGTGTACGGTGTACCACGCGCGCGGGGGCGTGTATGTGTGCGTGCCGTGCCGCGCCGCGCTGTTTGTTACGCAGAGGCTCGCGGCATTACGGGTGGGAATGAGTGTGACCGCGCGAGGAGATGGGAGTGCTGCCGTGTCGACCGACCGTCCGTCCGTCCGTCCGTGTAGCGCGCGCGCGCGCGTCGCCCACGCACCTGCCGGGCAGCCGGAGCGGGCAAGGCATGAGACGCTGGTGGAGTGGTGGTGGGCGCGAGGGGGTCGGCCGGTCGGTCGATACCGCAGGTGCGTATGACCGCGCACAACCGGACCTTCCCACGTGGAAGCAGTCGCGGCATTTAAGCGGCGGACTGCTTGCCTTTGCCTACGCTGCAGCCTGCAGGGATAGGGACGGGGCCCCACGCACGCGCCGTGCATGCGTTGCGTGTAAATTTGCGGTGGGGGGCGCCGTAAATGCCTGCGTGCAGCGGCTGAGCCGTGCTGATCCGACGATCCGAGGAAGGTGAAACGATCTGTGCCGCCCCGCACCTCCGTGAAGGTGACCGCGCAGGCTGGGTCCAAGCTTTCCACCGGCGACCTAGCTACAGGCGCAAGCCAGTTGCAATTGTAGGCACCGATTTGTTCTATGCAGACAAGTTGTGCCCGGGACTGTAGTAGCGAGGAATTTGACTCCTGCACGGTGTGATTTTGTCTTTGCTACATAGCTCTAACCGGCTCTCGATTCCTTCTAAAACAAGTTACTTAAGGCGCTGCTATAAGTCCAACAAACCTGCCCTACTAAAGGAAGACGACGACAACGACGGCGGAGGGCACTCACCCGCTACACGGCACGTGTGTTACCGGAGCGGCAAGTTGCACGACTTGCAGGGCGCCCGACAGGAGCCGTCACACGAGCCGATCGGGGCATCGGCTTCGCGCTTCAAGACTTTGCGGACCACGCGACCCAACCGAGGCGGGTAGGCGACCAAGTCCCAGCAGCTCTTGAATTGACAACGTGGGCGCCGCTTAGCGCAGCCGGCGCTGGTGCTGTGCGTGATGACGCCTTTGCTTGGCCTAAATTGAGTAGCAATCATAACAGTGCACACGACCAAATTGAGCCGGTCTCTACTCTGCAGGCGCCGAGCTATCACGAGCGACACGAGCAATCATTCCGCGCTAGCTCGGCGGTGCAGCCAACTGATTGCGCGTTGAGCGCAATCACGAGCAACCACTGACTGGTGCATAACATTAGCAGGGCTAAAACTATATTAAACAACAATGGAAAGCAAAGCACAGGCTCCACTCCACTATAGTCCGTGATTACAACTTGAAAGCTTAACTCGAGCTTTATATTAGAAAACCAAAAAAACAAGGAATGACTAGGGACGGAGAAATGAACATAGAGGAGCAGGCAGCAAAGCTGAGCAGCGATCCTCTTGATCCAGAGAGGGGAAAAGAAGGCTGAGCAACATATGCAATCCACACGGCTTAAAATGGTATGATGTACGATTATCACGAACTGTGTCACAGTAGTGCTGGGGCATTAGTAAAATCTGTTGGGCTATTTACTACCGGTTAAGTTACTCTAATTTGTTGACTTCACAGCTTTCAGTTTGATACTGTTCGGATTAGCCGAGAGATTAGCAACAAGAAGAGATGTTTGATCGACAATCATATATGTGCTGGCCATAAAGGACACAGGCATATGCAGTAGCCTGGACAGCCTAATGACCTGCCACAAGCCTGCATGCCAGCGAATTATTATTCAACAACTTAAAACCAGTCACTGTGTCAATGAAACTGCGGAAAGACAAATCCAGGTGTCATCAATAAAATTACAAATAGTAATAATACCAAGGCCAAATGCATGGAAAAAGGATACTGAAAATGGTCGAAAGGTCAATGAGACCACATCATACCCATGAACCAACAAAGTACATAAATAACATACACAAACAAAAACAACATTTTTTAAAACCAAAACATTTATGAAAGAACACAAGTACAGAAAAAAAGATGACCCAACTGTGGGCAAAGAAATAGGATGCAAATAAAGCGAAATTCGCTATATAAACAGCGCGATGTAAAAAGCCCAACAGAAGGGCAATAAATTGCAGCGCATATGCTCCACTATATCATTACAAACTACACGCAATAACCTTTGCTCATGAACTGCACATGAATGCTATCAAATTCCCCTGATGCTAGCAATGTAGCGTTATCTTCTTCACAGGTAAAACATGATGTGCCGATATATTATTTGCAACTCAAATATAACGGCAGGTTCCGTATGGAAACCACAAAATAGAAAAAAGACATATCACGTGTTAGGCACCCTAAGCAAGTAAACCAATAAGCTTCAAATATTTACAAGAATTTTCATTATTTGACCAGAACCTAGCAATCAGAAAAATGAAGCATTGCACAAACCTCAGTCTAATCAGCAGCAACCAAACAATGAAACAGGAGTACTTTAGGAGAGTTTCACAATCATCAAAGAAGTTACCAACTTGGCTGTTGTTGAGGTGTGGATTAAGTCACCCTGGGAACATAAAAAAGCTTGTGCACATGGTGCTAATCTGCCAATAATCCAAATTTAAATCAACAAAGTGGATAGTTTACATTGATAAAGTGTGCACAACTAAAAAAACATGTTACCATTACAAAGCAAGCTCATGAGAACAGTTACACTTCCTCAATCCACATTGCAAGAATATGATCATTAATTCACATTATCTAAAGCTTTTTGCTGAAATCTTCAGCACATATCCAATACCGGTATTCGATACGATAATCATCTACCAGACGACTAAATTTTACTTAGACACTATGTTCTTTTCCAGTAAATAAATAGTATATAAATTATTATGTAGGTTTGATTGATATTTTTTTCCCACGAATTTCTTGATGTAAGTCATCCGAAAAACAGATACTATAATACTAAATTATTTAGAACTACATCAATTGCACTAATTGGAATAAAGAAAAAGGGAACACAATACCAAATAACATAAATATTTCCTTCTCAGAGTTATGGTTCGTACAAATTTGTAAAAGCAAACATTACCGGATAACTAGCAGCTAAGCCTGAACACAGCTGCATCAAGGAAACAGCTCAGGAATCCTCAATTACTCAGATCAACTGCCACATAAACATACAGAACATTAAACAGGCATCATATAAGCACACTTCCATAACATGAGATAAGCACTTGAAAACAGAAACATGTAAATGCATAGCAAGAAATTCCTCAGCCTAGTGGTTGATGGCTTTTTTTTGCTCTAAGAGATTCCAGGGCCTTCTCCCGGAGCTCAATTTCAAGTTTCTTCTGATCAGATTCTTCTCTCCCAGTGTATGAACCTCTCTTCCTAAGATCAACATCTGAGTCAGATTCACGATCCTTCTCAAGATCTGAAGGCGGGGTAACGGTATCAACATGCTTCATTTTTTGTTTGCTGGCATGACGGTCTGCCCTTCTGCGGTGCCGCTCTTCACGTCTACAGCGTCTTTCCTCTTTTCGCAGCCTCTTCTCTTCCTTCTTCCTCCTCTTGGACTCCTTGTCATCTGGCTTGGAATCAGACTCGGAACTATCATCATAATGTCTCTTATGCTTGTGAGCCTTCTTATGCCTTCGCTTCTCAGAATGGGATCTGTGTTTCTCAGATTCTTCTGAGCCCGAACTGCCAGAGTCAATGTGACTATTACCGTATGTTCTTTCCTTAGCTTTTTCAAGAGGACTTCCATCATCCGATTGGGAATCTTCATCAACTTTAGCAGAATATCTCTTTGCTGCAATAGCATCATGAGAAGCATCATGTGAACCCGTCATGGCATGCTCATTATTCATCCCATCCTTTGAATAAGAGTTGTCCTCTCCAACTCTACTAGGAGACTGCTGTTTCCGACGGGAATCAACAGGAGAATCAGTCTGGCGTTTAAATCTTGTACCATCACGCTCATCTTCTGATGATTCTGACAGTTGATTGCCATGTTTCTTCTGGATGTCCTTGGCACTGAAACAGTAAACAGTGTCATATTATTACTGAGAGGATGCACATTGTGCTGAGAGATGGTGCTTCCGATAAATAATTACAGCTAGATGAAACAAATTTAATTACTAGATCAAACATTGTACTTTGGTATATTATACAGTATAAACATCTCGATTAAATGCTTAATGCTTTCCTGCTAAGATTCAGGATTGCAAAATCTAACAAAGCATACATCATGGCCTGAACTGTTTCTAGTAATATTCAGTGTTTGAATCAGAGAAAGAAAAAAAAACACATTTATGAGTTATAGGTCAAAAGAAAAAAGTGTTTCTTAATATATATATAAAACCCTACAAAAAGGAAGTATAGTTAAGATGTCGAGTCAAAAGAGAACAAATTTAAGAAAACTAGCGATTGTCAAACAACAGAGAAATGTAGTAAAGAAGCTTACCTCTGTTGTGATCTAGATGGAGATTTTTCTCCAGGGCTCGAGTCATCAGCATGGACTTTCTTTAGTTGCAGATCAGCTGAGAAATCCTTAGTTTTCCTGCGTGATGAATTGGCTTTCCGTGCATTTTCTCTGAACATGAACAAAAAATTGTGTTTTTACCAAAGTGACACAGATAGCACTAGATAGGAAAGAATGGAGTCCAACCTTGCACGACTGCCTTCCTCCTCATCTCCATTGGTATCTGTGCTGTCCTGACTGAGCAAATGTTTCCCAGTGCTCTTCAAAGGACTGCCAAAAATATGATGAGACCTTTGACGTCTAAGTTTAATCACCAATATGCGGGAGAGAAAATGAAAGCCACATACAAATCAATATATACAAATACACACCTATCAAGTGTGGAGTTCCTTGCTGCATTGTTGGGAGACCTAAAGGATGTTGTCAACCTATGTTCTTCAGAGTCTGGTGAACGACGACCAGTCATTTCTGTGTCATTCCTATCAGCATCATATGATCTTCTTCTATCTTGGCTCCTGAGGCATTATTGGAAGTCAGACAATGACTTCCCTGAATAACTGTAACAGAAGATACCTACGAATAAGACATGCATATTACCTTTGAAGCGTATCTCTATCTTTAGTGGAGGGAATGCCGTTTGTTCCTTTGTCAGTGTCTCTATTCAAATTCCTACGAGAACGATTAGGACTCCTGCTACTGTGTGGACTGATGCTCCTGGAAGTATTGGCATAAGTGTATTCAAATCAAAGAACAATTCTATACAGAAAGGCAACAACAGGTGCAAAGCAAATCAGAGAGCAGTGTTACCTCCTTCGTTGTGGAGAAGCTCGGCGATTTGCAGAACGAGTTTTAGGTGAAACTGGTGATCTCCTCCGCCGTTTTGGTGACCTCAACTGCGGTGAGCGGTGAGGTGAAGGGGGCCGCCGTCTTCCTGGAGACCGAGACCGTGGCCTACGTCTTCTAGGAGATGGAGACCGTTGCCTGCGTCTTCCCGGAGATGGAGACCAATGTCTGGCTGGTGAAAATCTGTGTCGAGCAGGTGATCTGCGACGTGCAGGAGATGGTGATCTCCTCGGTACACGAGCTGGAGACCGACCATAGTGGGGAGACGGCGATCTCCTCGGTACACGGGCTGGAGACCGACCATAGTGGGGAGACGGCGATCTCCTCGGTACACGAGCTGGAGACCGACGATGGTGGGGAGATGGTGATCTCCGCCGCCCAGAAGATGGAGATTTTCTCCGAATATGTGATCTCCAACGAGGTGATGGGGATCGATATCTTGGTACTGAAGGTGATCTCCTGGAATATGGTGACCTCCGCCTAGACACTAAAGGAGTACTTCTTGGAGAATGCCTTCGGGGAGAAACAGAACGTCTAGGTGAAATTGAACGCCGTGATGATCTTTGTTGTCTATCATAAGAAAGGGGATGCCTGGAAGGGGATGGAGAACGTCTCCTGGGAGAAATAGACCGTTGCCTACTACGGGGCGACAAAGATATGCTCCTGGATCTGCGACCTTCCCTGAAATGAAAAATCAAATAAGCTTTCCCATGAGCAACTTGTTTCTATTAGACAGAACCTGCTTCTTGCCATCATGCCATGTAACTAATTTTAACGCCATGTCAAATTAAAACAGTCAAGATTAAATGCTACTGGAAAGGTCGCACTGGTAAACTATAACTGTGTAATCCAGTGTTTGGTGTAAAACAATCAAGTTATCAAGTTTAACTGGTACTAATCAGGTTGCACTGCTTAAAAGAAAGTATGAATGTCTGAAAGAGTGTTGATTCTTTTTATCAAAGGTTTGGGACATCCTCTCAACCTCAACGGAAACAGGGGGCCTAATTGTCCAATTCATAAAAAAGAAGATTTCACTGAAATGCAAATGCCTACAAAGATATCCCCATTGGGTTAATTACAAAATCATCATGTGATCAGCGATCAGGGTACTTAAAAAAAGATAAACCAATGTGAAAGAACTGGGCACATACTAAAAATGTTCTGCCAAGAAGAATATTCAGAAAGGTTTCAGATATAGGTATTCTTAATGGGCATATTGAAAAATTCAAATACAAGGAACAATAATGAAAATTTAAGTGTCAAAGAACGAGAAGCTAAAACACAACCAGGGCTGATCAATGAAACAAACACGAATTGTGACAAGGTCAAAGAGAAAGAGTAAAACAACTTACAGAAACAGCTTCTGCAAAAGTACAAAATCTTAATGAAAGGTATGATAAATTAATCATACAGCTATGCTTCTGGAAGGCGAAGACGAGGAATGCCCTTATTCCCAAGTGTTATTGCCATTGTTCATAATCAGCAATTAATAGTTTCACTAAAGTGTCCAAATGAATAGTTTACTGAGTGAAGGGATGGAAGAGAATTTGGCAATGCCTGTTTGTTACAGGATTTTCCTCAAGAATAGGTGAGACAATCGTCAGCACATAATGGTTAATTGTAGAACGAGAAATAACACAGTACGAGCTAAACAGAAACAAAGATAAACACAAATGTGGGCATTTCATGGACAAGAAATGAAACATTAAGGAGGCATAGTCTGCGAAAATAAATTAAGGAAATCTTAAATATGGGCATTATATGGACAGTTTCCCCAAGAAAAAAGGCAAGGGGGAATCTCAAAGATGGAAGTTCTATAAATATTACCTTATCAGATGTCATGCATTTAAAGGGTAGTTCAAGTTTCTCAAATAAGTTAACTAACCGGCTCTTTGTTCTTGAACTATGCTTCGAGTTCAATTCCTTGTCTTTCTCAGCAACAGCACCGGAATTATTCAAAGCAGAGCCAAGCGGATCACCATGAAATCTTGAGTTACCGGCATCCCCGTCCTACAGTAGTTTTGAGGTAAAGAACGATATGAACCGAAATAATCGGAGAAGCTATCTGAATGTCATCAGAAACACAAGAGGTCACAAGATAACCCTAAAATCAATGATGCAAGAAAAATTGATCGGAAGGAATTGGCTCACCATCGTTTTGTGTTTCTCCGGTTCTGTGTCTCTTCCATCTTTCTCTCTTTTCTTCTGGATCTCCTGGGCAATTCTAGCTTCCTCTGCCTGCATATAAGGCAGATGGAATTAATGAGAAAAATCACTTTTCTAAAAATCCAAAAGACCACAACAAAATTTGATTGTATTCCAGAAAACAATATAAAAGAATGAAAAATGTTATAAAGCCTTTCACAAAATTTCCACTATAATTTTTTTTGACCTGTAGGAAAATACACCAGGGACACAATAATGATCAATTAGGTTCTATGCACAATGTCCAAGAACAAAATAAAGAAAGTCATTCACAACTTCGATTGTGATGGCAGGCTAGCAGCTTGCTTTCTCTCAGTTGACAGAAACTTTTAGACCGGTCTGGTAGGCGTACGCTGAATATCATTTTTGTATGTATTTGCATGATTATTAAGGCGGTAAGGCGAGGCGAGGCGACCCACCCCCCTCACACCTTTTAAGCGGTAAGGCGTGAGGCGAGGGGACGCCTTACCACATCCTAAGGCAAGGCTATGTAGGATTTAAAAATATAGGATTTGAGGATTCATCTAATATATATTAAGTGATATATAATAAAAATACCAAGCTAAGCCATTTCAACCGGTCTGCCCGCTGTCCGACCTGCCCATTGCCCTGCCCGCCTGCTACCCGACCTACCCGACTTGCCCACCCCGCTGCCCGTCGCCCCACCCGCCTGCCCCGCCTCTTATCCCGCGCCCTCCTCTTTTCCCCCGCCTGCCTCCCCTATCTTTCTTTCTGATCTTCGGCGGGGAAAGTGGTGAGCAGCGAGCGACCGAGCGCCCGCCTCCCTCCACGCCCCTTCGCCCGCGCCACCTCCTCGGTCCTCCCTCAGCGCCGCCTTCTCGGCCCTCCCTCAACGCTGACCCGCGTCGCCTCCTCGGTCCTCCCTTAACGCCGGCCCGCGCCGCCTCCTTGGTCCTCCCGCAGCGTCGCCTCCTTGGTCCTCCCTCAACGTCGGCCGGTCCTCCCTCCGGCCCGTGCAGCCTACTCCGGTCCTTCCTCAGCGGCAGCGCTGGCCCACGCCGCCTCCGGTCCTTCCTCAGCAGCAGCGCCAGCCCGTGTCGTGCTGCCTCCCCTCCCCCTCTTCCTCGCCGGCCTCAGCGACGCCTAAGGCCTAAGGCGGGGGCGATGCCTTGCCCCCTGGAGGCGCCTTAGCGCTTAGGCGACGCCTAAGTGACGCCTTAATAACCATGTGTATTTGAACTTATGGGTTAATTGAAAACAACATATCCAACATGTGCCATCCAAATACAGTGAACTAGTGATAATACAGAAATATATTTACACATACCTTTTCCTGCTGAATCTCAGCCTCCTTTGCATCCAAAAATTGTTGGGGCACCCCACTGACATTCTGCTGCGCACTGAGAAGGAGGCTCCACAGCTCCTTCATGAACTTCACTGTGTTCTTCTCCATGAACCCTGTCAGCTGGATCTGTATCTTCTTCCCATCTACCTCCTGCAAAACAAACAAAAAAGAAACCAAAACCATTTTAAGCTCATGAGCACCTGCTATTATCTGGTACACTAACCCACTATTTTTTATTATGGTTGATGAAGGCAAGATTGGAAGAAGCGCTGGATGCAAAAAGGGCTCTGTTTTTTTTTGTTGAAAAAATCGAGTAGCAGTCCAGTTGTGGTGGGTTTTTTTACTAGTTTGTCAGGCTCCTTTTATTTTCTGACTTTAATAGGTAGTAAGTACTGGTGTTGGAACTTTGGTTTTCTGAATCCAGTGGAAGTAGAGGCCGGAGGGTGTGTGGTTGCCTCCTGAATCTAAAAAACCAACTAATTTTAATCATTAGACGAACACAAAGCAGCTACACAGTACTTGAGTGCAGGTTAACAAATTTAAAAAAAATCTATAGACGAGCAACAAAGAACTCGATGACATGGCCAAAAACAAAACTTCCAAAAAATACGAAAGTGTGTTGTCTAAGCATGATTGAATGTTATAAGACACAACCCAGGTCCCAGGTCTTGTTTGGCAAATTTAGGAAAACTTTCCAAGAGTAACCGAATGCCGCTGGAATTTCCTGAATTAGAAGCTACCCTGGCTTAGCTCCGCAAGATGGACTTAGATTCCCTGTCTTATGCTATCCAAACAAGCTCGTGCAAGCTTTTGAATATAATTCCTGAACAGAACTACACATGCATGATTTCAGTTTTAATTCTTGAGCTACACCACGAAATAGTATGGTTTTTAATTCGTAAGCTATATTCTTCAAGCTGATTGGGCCAAATCCTCCCTATCGATACATGCCCTACATGAACCAAGTAGGCGTGTGGTTTTCAATGAGCCTATTTGCGTCAAATTTGCCGTCTGCCTACGTACCATGCACATACAATTCAACGAGGTCATAACAAGCAAGCACCATTGCTCAAGTTAAACAAACCATCTCTCCAAAAACTTCACCTTCTCATCGAGGAGGCCGTAGATGAAGTTGATGAGCACTTCGTCCTCGAACCCGAGGAGCTCAGTGACCCGCGTCGCAATCCACGGCTTTATCACGTCCATCTTCACCTTCGTCATGTCCACCTGCCACCAATCCAACAAAACTCCCCCAAATTAGAGTTTGCGTCGAAACAACAGCGGATAGCACGGAACGCTCATCGACTAGAAGCCAATTGAGGCATGGAGAGCATGAACAAACAAACTAACTAACCAGGTGATCAAGCTCGGGCGCGAACTTCTGTGTCTTGAGCAGCTTGGCCTGCTTGTTGGAGAAGCGGGTGTCCTGATCGGCCGACGTCCCCTGCGAAAACCACAGCGAATCAGCGCGCCTCTCACAGATCCGACGAACCGGAACAGCAAAGCGAGGTTAGCGAGCTAGATCGATACGGCGAGTCGGAGATGCTTACCCGGAAGAAGCCGCCCGACATCTTCGCAGACGCTGCGGCCGCCGCCGCCGCCGCTTCGGGTGGGGGTGGCTAGGGTTCAGAGGCGTGCGTGGGAAGGAGACGACGAGTTGGGGTGCAGTGGAGATGGGGAGCACGGGACGGGAGGGTGGGCTATAGCCTATAGTCCGATCCAAAACAGTCGCCTACGTGGGCCGAACCGAACCCTCGTATTCGTGGGCTTTATATGCCGCATGGACTCTCTACTCGGTTCGTTTGGTCGCTCCGTGTACGTGTGCATTACGATTCGTGTTATAATATAACATTTACAGCAAATCTGATTCTCTGAACCTTTCCCTAAAAAAATATGATTATCTGAATCACACCCGAGGTTGGAATTGGATTTTTTGTTGTTGTATCAGGTGTACATGATTTACAATATATAGGTGACTAAAAAAGGTTGTGCGTGTTATATTAGAATTAGAATCGTTTGCAAATATCCCTAGAGACCACTACAACGAACTTATTTGTGATGACGCAAAACTAAGGACAGAAGCTCGGGGAAGACTACTGAGTGCAGAGTACAACTAGTTACACGACCAAGTAGCAACTGGCAATTCATTTGTGTTACGCATGTCTACGCTACGCTTAAGCTTCTTACTGACAACAGCATCGCACATCTTGATTCTCAAAACAACTAGATTATGATTCTCGCGAAAAGCTATCTCGAAAATGAACTAGCAACGAGAAGCAGTATCCCAGCAGATTCTCGTGAGAATCCAATCTTCAGAAACGAAAATACCCTTCGAAGTTGAATATTTTTACCCACAAATACCACTGAGTTACACAAATACAATTGAAGTATTACACCCAGGGGTGACATGGTCTATTTGCCTCTAATCCTCCCTTATATGGTTTTTAAAGCCAACCTACCAGCCAAACGGTTTCAACAGACAGCTCCAGATTCTCAAATAAGTAGATTCTTAAAGAACCAGGAGTAGAATTTGAAAAATTAGAATCTGAAGCTGTACCAAACAGAGCCGAAGTATTGGACGGAAGCTGGACCGCCAGCTAGTTGACTTCTTATTTCCAACATCATTCCCTATATTTTTTCCTTGTGTTACTACTGATTAATTCAAATTTGGATTGAAATTGTGCCCTATATGTAATTAAATCGTAGAACATGATTGGCAGCATTGTTCACTTCGCAGAAATACAAACCTGAACAAATTGTTTGGTGCATACATGCAAACTACTCGTACATAACATCCAACAAACATAGCATCTGAAATACAGAGTCTGAGTCAAAAGCCCCCCACAGCCGCGGGGTGGGCACAGCAACATCCCGTTTGAGGTTAGTTCTGACGATGAACAGTGTACCAACGAAAAAAAGACTGGCGTGAATGAAAACACTACAAACTGAAAGAAAGAAAGAAAGAGAGCGATGTTACTCTGGCTTCTCGCAGCCTTCCTGTCACGGCCTTGGAGGAAGCTTGCGGCGGCGCCCTGCCATCTGCAAGGAATGCAATCACGGGAGGGACATTACCCAGGAATCTGCCAGTTTCTGTTCTTCTCTGCTGCAGTTTTCTTTGGCTTGTTGAAGAGCAGCAACGGGCAGCCAAAAGCCAAAATCGCAGTCAGATGATGATCTGTGTGTCTAGTGCTTGTCTCTCTGGAAGGTGCGACACTAGCTCAGACGATCCGCTTAGGACCCAGGCTCGGGATTCTTCTTTTATGATCGCCATTGTCCCGGTCGGTTCGTTTCTTTGGTGTTGAAATATTCTCTTGTTCCTTTCCTTCCATAACTCCCACAGAACAAGGATGATTAAGAAGCTTAGCCTTCGCTTCTCCCCGGCTGTTCTGCTTGTGTTCTGTCCAGCCACCAGTCAAGTCAGTTACATTATCGCAGGGATTCCAGTGTACCAGGTTTAGAACGCTTCGGTTCACCCAGGTGGCTGCCAGAGTCCAGACTGCCTTGGCATGCACATTGGATAAAAAAGTGGATCGATGTCTCCTGGTGGGTATTGCAGAATGAGCACCAGAAGTCATTGGGAATATGACGGGCGTTAATACATCCGATGTTGGCAGTCTATGCTAGGCCAGAAGCCATGCGAAGATCTTACATTTTTGGCAGCATACATAGTATCATTCTCCAAAACAAAATAATATCAATTCAGTTGTCTGTATCCACTAATGCATGGATACAAGTGCTATCTACAAATATGCCATTATATTTACACATGAGACAATCCACAGCGCCAGGCCGGCCAGCAGCTACTCGTCCCAGTCCGCCGGCCGGAGCCGTTCATCGTCGTACCAGCAAACACAGCTGAGCCCGACGAGCACCTCGACGATAGCAGCCTCCGCCTTCTGCTGGTCGGCGAAATGCAGCGTCTGCACCATCAGCGCGCGTGGGCGCATGCTGAATCGCTGCGCGCGCTCCATGCTCCGCTCGTCGTGCCACCGCACCGTGTCGTGAGCCATCGGCACCAGCCACTGCAGCACGCTGTCCACCGCGTGCATCGACGCCGCCGCAGCCTCCTCGTCCACCGGCTGCCCCCTCCATCTCTCCCTCAGCTCCGCCTTCACGGCCGCGCGGATGGTCACGGGCAGCATCTTGTACAGCTCGTCTCTCTTCGAGAGCTCGATCCCGTCCTGCACCTCCTCGCTGTGGATTGCCGGCCTCAGTGCCGTTACCAGCGTCTCGGCGGACAAAATCATGTTCGCGTATCGCAGTTCCATCCCCGAGCCGCCGACCGTGCTCGCTGGCGGCTTGATCGAGTCTGACACTGACAACGCTGTGTCTTTCTGGCGGAAGATGGGAGCCGAGTGCCGGATCGCCGCGTCAGGCGTCGTCGCGCGGTGTAACGGGCCGGACGAGTGGCCGAGCGCCCATGCCCGGCCTACTGTCAGAGTTGGCAAGCCCGGCACGGACGCGCCGAAGGTAATGGAGATGCGCGCGAGCACGGCGAGCGCCGACCTGGCCATGAGCTTCGCGACCTTGTGGGCGGCGACGCTCCAGAGCGAGCCCTCCATGAGCCGTCGCACCTTCTGCCGCTGCGACCTGAGCTCGCGCATCAGCTTCTCGCCCGGCTCGGCCGCCTGCTGCCTCTTGGCCGGCGGCGGCTGCGCCGGGATCGGCCCGCTGTGTCGCTTCCACTGCTCTATCCGCCGCTCCGATGCCTCCAGCTCGCTGAGCGCGTCCATCTCCGCGTACAACTTGGTCGTCACGGCCACGTGCCGCTCCATCTTCCTGAATCGCTTCGACACGCCCCTGGAGAACCCGACCGCCGCGTCTAGCCGCGCGAGGCTGCTGCCCCGCTTCGCCTCGGCGTAGACGCGGTCGAAGTCGTGCAGGAACGGCGCTTCCGCGCCGCAGCATCGCGCCCCGAGGCGCGCGGCGGTGTCGGCGGCGCGGTCGAGGTCCGCCAAGAGCTCGCCGCACGCGAGCCGGAGCAGGAGGGACTGGTCCGCGGACGAGAGGCGCGCAACTCCCTCCGCGCGCAGGGCGTCGGCTCGAAGCCTCCTGACCTCCACGTCAGACAGCGACCGGTGGAGCGACACCAACCGCGACATGGCCGCCGCCGCCTCGAAGGCCAGGATGCCGAGCCCCGCCTCCGCCTTGGCGCCGGCGCCGAGCCGCGACCGCAGGTCGGCGAGCCATGACCTGGCGGGCATGACCAACACCATACACCCGTAGGCCGTAGCAAAAAACCAAAGAAAGAGACAGCTGATCTATGTACGCAGTTGATTGCAGCAGCGAACTGCAGGAGCTGTGCTAGTTATAGGAATCGTCGAAATGATCGAGACGGCGCAAGACCATATGAAACGATGCGGGATCGCTCATATGGATTACGCGTTTAACAACGAAGAGCTAAGCCAGCACGCGAAGAAAAGTATCATATATCTACGCAAGGTTAGAAGGAGATACATGCTATGCAGTCGGTAGCGCGACGCGGCCGGGTCAAGAGAGGCGAAGTCGTCCACGCAGCGGCCGAACCATAAGCAGCCATGTGCACGGGCTGGACAGTTCCAAGCCGGGCAAGGAGAGGTACTGCTCCTTGCCGCTTACCACTACCATGTGACACGCCAATACGTCTGCTGGGACTGAATCACTCGATCAATCTCCCTCGGAAATCACTCACGGCTGTGTCACGTGTCTCTGCATAAACACATCCCAAGAAGTTTACTTCTGGGGATTAAATCACTTAATCTCTGTTACTTCTGCTCTTATTTTAACAGTAAAACTCAGTTTAAATAAGTCTTATGCATACATACATACATACATACGACCAGTACTTCACGGACCACTAACTCCATTAGGATTTATTCTCATGCACGACCTTATGGAATATCTCCATGATCTAAAAGATTTGGCCAACTTATTGACTTGGACTACCGCTTCATTCGGGCATTTCGACTGCTACAGTACTCTTACGCGTATACTTCATTCGGACGTTCCGACTGCTACAGTACTCTTACGAGTACAGTACTGCTTCGACCACGACACTTTGACTTGTCGCTTTAATCAAGGCGCTTCTCGACAAGATCTTCAACCACGTCTTCTTGACCCGATCTTCGACCACGGCTTCTCGACTCAATCTTCGACCACGGCTTCTTGACTCGATCATTGTAGCTACTATGACACTATAGCATCTACGACCATGATCATTATAGCTGCTACAACCACTGTAGCATCTACAACCACGATCACTGTAGCATCGACGACCATTGTAGCTTCCACGACCACGGTCATTGTAGCTTCTACGACCATTATAGCTTCTACGACCACGACCATTGTAGCTTCTACGACCATGGTAACTTCTACGACCACAGCCACTACAACCACGGTAGCTTCTACGACCACAGCCACTACAGCTTCTACGATCACTCATGCTGCGGCCCTTTGCACGTTGCAGATATTGGCGCCTCCGTCCGACCGCTTCTCGCAGCTCAACATGCACTCCGCCTCAAGCCTCTATACTTGTATGTATCAAACGTATTGTCGTGCGCTTCTTTTGGTGCCACACACCACTACCATACAAAGACTTAAACAACAAGATCACTACATACAAAATACCAAAGTAAATATGCAGATACAAACTTTGTCAAGATTAGTATCTAATAATTTCCCCCTAATCTTGACTGACCACACTTCATAAGTCTTCACAGAAGAGCTGGCTCATCATCACTCTGAACTCCACAGAATAGCGCTTTCTCCTCCTTTCCTTTTTTAGGACACTCGTATGCGAAGTGACCAAACTGTTGGCAGTTATAGCACATCACCTTGGTTTTGTCGAACTTTCTTCGACCACCACCACTGCTAGTGCTGCCAGAGCCCTTGCCTTCTCGCTTCGACGACCGAGTCTCCCACTCGGCCTTGGTGAGAAGCAAATGCTCCTCGTGCCTGCTCTCGTGATTGTGTATCCGCTCCTCGTACGCTTTGAGGTGACCAATCGCCTCCTCGAATGGCATGATATCCACGTCGGAGAATTGTTCAATTGCAGCAACAACCTGCAGAAACTTGTCAGGAACCGAATCGAGCAACTTCTTCGCGGGTATGGTATCCTCCAGGGTAGTACCAAGACCACTGAACTTGCTCGCTGGCCCACTGATCTTGTCAGCAAACTCGTCGATGGAGTTGCTTTGCTTCATGCGCGGGGCCTCAAATTAACTTTTCAAGGTCTGCAACCGTGCTTTCTTCACTCGATCGGCGCCAAGATACCTCGTCTTCAAGCTCTCCCACGCCTCATTGGTTGTCTTCTTCTTGGCAACCTGGTGGAGCACGTCTTCGGGAACGGCCTAAAAGATATATGCAAGTGCCATCTTGTCCTTCCTCCTTTTCTTGACTACTCCGACCGCAAGTTCTATCGCCTCCAAGATGTCTTGTGCCTCCGTACAAGCCTCCATCTTGATCGCCCAGGTGGAGTAGTTTGAGGATGTGTGATGCGGACATCCTTAGCTACGTTGTTTCATATAATGTTTTCAATTCATTAAATACCTCAGAACAACATGAGCGTAGTAAGAGAGTTGAAAAACAAGAGAAGCTTATCCAACAGGTGAATCTGTTCACTGAATTTACTTTTAAATTAGTTGAGAATTTTATACTACCTAAAACTAGTGTTTTGCTTGTGCTCAGATTGGAAGATTCAATAATGAACGGAGATGAAGGATATGAGGTTGTTCTTGAAGAAAGGTCGTCACAATGGAGGAGAAGCTCGTGGAAGACAAGCAAGGGGAGAGAAGCCCAAGAATCCAAGTCAAATTCGAAACTTCCACAAGCCCAACCAAATTCAAATTCGGAATCAACTCAGAATTCAATTCGGATTCGGAATCAGCCTCAAATTCGGATTCGGAATCAGCAGGACAGTCCGGAGTAAAAAGGTCATAACTTTCTCATACGAAGTCGGATTGGAGTGTTTTTGGGCTTGTTGGAAAGCTAACTTCAAGCCCGATCCAACGGATCCTCCCTCACTCCGAAATTCGTCCCGTATCAAAAGATATGATCGAATCAATGTGACGGTTGTAAAATCAGTTTCCTTTTCTGCTTTGGAATGTGTCGAATTGGAGTAGGACTCCAAATCCGAATTAGAATAGGAGTAGGGCCTCTTGGCCAGCCATAAGGAGGAGTAGGAGCACTATATATAGAGGGTAGACCCCATTGTAACCTCGCACCACGCTTAATATATTTTCAAAGCTTTTGCTTGATTCTCCTGCAGCTTATAGCCAAAACAGAGGAATTGGGCATTGAGAACAAGGGGTCGTTCTTGCTTTTCCGCTGGGAATTGAGGGTTCGACGATCTTCGCTTGTGTCACGAGGATCCAATCAAGTGTGTGTTTGGGCGAATTTCCATAGAGTTGCAAGTCCGTGCATTGGCGCAGGGATCACCGGTGGTTCGTCAGTACACAAGTTATCGAGAGGTTCTACGTCGAGAAGATCGGGCACCCCGCATCAGGTGGTATCGAGCTCCGCTGACTCGGTAGGATCTTTATCCAGCTTATCTTTTTTCCCATTCACGAAAAAGCCATACAAAAAAATTCAAACGTAGTATTTAATTTGTTATTCTAGTGAGTTTTGTTAAGTTTTTGTCCATTAGAATCAAGTTTAGTTTGTCGATCTTGAATTATTTTGCGTTGCTTTTATTTGAGCCTAGTTTGATTTTTTTCGTCGTGTTTATAAAAAAAAACACCAAAAAAAGTGAGTAACCAATTTATCCTTTGTGAACCTTTCAATCCTTTGCGAATACTTTGAACCTATTGAAGACTAGCTAAATCGTTGCTTAGGGCTGCATATTAATATTTGTGTTCTTGCAATTGTTCAAAGATCAAAAGGTGGGAAAGAATTTTGCTCATTTTGGTAGAACAAGAATTTTGGCAATAGTTCAAAAAAAGAAGGAAAAGAGAAAAAAAAAGAAAGAAGAGAAAAAGAAAAGAGAAAAGAGAAAAGAAAAAAGAGAAAAGGAAAAAGGAAGCGCATAGCCGAACCATAAACTTGAGCGAAAATCCCCACTCATTCTTGGTTCAATTGTTAGAATATCAATATTTTGTGCAATCTTGTGCCCTAGTTTCATTATTTGCAACTAGCTAGCGTCTTTCTAAAACTTGTGCAATACGAGCTATTTTGTTCTTCACTTATATCTTACATAGCTCATTCCTTGATTGCACTAAGTTCCAATATCTTTATGTGAGTTGCTTTGATTTTCACTTATATCTTTGTGATCGGCAACTAGGCATTGAATTCTAGTTTGATATTTACTTAGCCTTACAATACCTAGAATTTTCAAATTAAGTAGGTATCCATACCAAGCTCCACAAAACACCCGTTGTCGTGCTTTGACTTGCTCTTGAAATTCGCTCACACATCACCTTGTGGTTCCTGCTGCCCTGAAGTGTAAGTATTGTTGATCTTAATTCCTTCTAACGGTAAAGAAACTTCACCTTGTTAGGATTGTGAGTTGAGTGACCTCTACATATACACATACACCTACATACATATTCTTTGCTTTGTCGCTAACAATGGCGTATGTTGAGTATAATATCTTCCCTTCTATGGTAGTAATGATCCGAGGAGTATCTTGAGTGGGTACAAGACATGGAGTTCGAGCTTGAATCCCATAAGTTCAATCGAAGCCAAGGAAGTGAGAGTGGCCACTTTGTTCTTTACGGACTATGCCTTTAGTTGGTGGCAACAACTAGGTGGAAAACGATTTATTACATCTTGGGTCATTTAAAAGCATCATGAGAAGAGAATTTGTTCCATCCTATTATGAGCGGGAACTACTACGACACGTGGAGAGCATTAAACAAGGATGCAAAGTTGTCAAAGATTACTATATTGAGTTGAATCATGCAATGCGCCGTGCCAATATCACTAGTCCATATCAAGAAAAGACATACTTCAAAGCGTGCTTGAATTATCGATCATTGCTTTGCACTTCAAGATGAATATTTTCGTAGTCCGCAAGATCTTGTGAAATTTGCTATGAAGGCGTAAAAGAGACTTAAACACATTCAAGCACATCAATTAAATCTGCTGCTCTTTAGTTCTAATTCATCCACCGTGTGTCACTTGAGAAGAAGATCGAGCATCGGAATTTTTCTTCGACCGAGGTGATGAGTAGTGTTTGCCCGTCACAACCCGCAACACGTGAGGAGGTCGTGGTTGGTGGTAGTTGTGCCCTTGCCGCCTACGGTCTTACAAGGATGAGATGTATCAAAACCCATGTGAGAATGAGAGCCACATAGCCAAATTGAGTGAGAGTGATAAAAGAGTGAGTCAGTGTGAGTCCACCATATGCGAGGTTGAGAGCATCCCAATTGAGAGTGTGAGAGATACACCAAAAGAAAAGGGAGAGATAGATGATAGGATAAATAAGATTATTTTTGAACCTAACAACTTACCCTCTATTTCTAGTGTTGTATCCCACATTCTGCAGGTGGACCAAGCAAATAAGGAGTTGGAGATTCAAGAGCCCTCACCATTGGAAGAGAAAGATAAAGAGCTAACCATGGATGGAGAGGGAATACCTGAAGATCAAGGTAACACTATTTGTACTGAATTGGTCGTTTATGAAAACAAGGTGCGTAAAACTGAGAACTCCATTATTCATTTAATGATTCCACGTTCTAAATTTGATATGCTTAATTTGCATAATGTGAAATTGATTACTTAAAAAGAAGTTCTTAGTAGAATACACATTAATAATTCTTTGTGTTATATCATATTCAATAGTCCTAAACATGTATCTAGTGTGATTAAGAAGGTTCTTGAAATTTCACACTTAAGATCACTAGTAAATAGCTACATACACACATATAAATTCAATTTGATTGGTGATGTTGGTGTAGACAACATGTTTCAAGTTTATCAAATATACATTACCTATGATAATCTTGTTGATTTACAATCACATGTTTTGCACAAACCATCTATTGAGCAATGTCATGATATCTTTAAGATGGGTTTAAATACAAGTGTCTATTGTTTAGAATGCAACATGATGCCTACTTGTTTATCTCTTAAATGTATAACTAATCAGAGTAGCGCAGTTGAATCATGGAATGGTATCAATTGGTTTTCACCCACTTTCCTTGACTTTGGTATTGGGAAGGTGAAATTTTATCATATGAGTCAGTTGTGCAATTTGAAATGTGATTCCGAGCTATCAATTGCACAAAACAACGCGAATAACACAACAATTGATTCATACATATATCACGTATATACGTTGTTCTCTTTGTTTAATACATGTTCGACAAATCATCATGCGCTACACGGAACTTGTTTGGATGATAAATTCATATACCATGCATATACGTTATTTTCTTCGTCTAGCACATTTTCAGGCTATCAAAAGCCGAGGACGGCTTTTTTTGAAGAAAGGGAGGATGATGCGGACATCCTTAGCTACGTTGTTTCATATAATGTTTTCAATTCATTAAATACCTCAGAACAACATGAGCTTAGTAAGAGAGTTGAAAAACAAGAGAAGCTTATCCAACAGTGAATCATTCACCGAATTTACTTTTAAATTAGTTGAGAATTTCATACTACCTAAAACTAGTGTTTTGCTTGTGCTCAGATTGGAAGATTCAATAATGAACGGAGATGAAGGATATGAGGTTGTTCTTGAAGAAAGGTCGTCACAATGGAGGAGAAGCTCGTGGAAGACAAGCAAGGGGAGAGAAGCCCAAGAATCCAAGTCAAATTCGAAACTTCCACAAGCCCAACCAAATTCAAATTCGGAATCAACTCAGAATTCAATTCGGATTCGGAATCAGCCTCAAATTCGGATTCGGAATCAGCAGGACAGTCCGGAGTAAAAAGGTCATAACTTTCTCATACGAAGTCGGATTGGAGTGTTTTTGGGCTTGTTGGAAAGCTAACTTCAAGCCCGATCCAACGGATCCTCCCTCACTCCGAAATTCGTCCCGTATCAAAAGATATGATCGAATCAATGTGACGGTTGTAAAATCAGAGTTTCCTTTTCTGTTTTGGAATGTGTCGGAATTGGAGTAGGACTCCAAATCCGAATTAGAATAGGAGTAGGGCCTCTTGGCCAGCCATAAGGAGGAGTAGGAGCACTATATATAGAGGGGTAGACCCCCATTGTAACCTCAGACCACGTTTAATATATTTTCAAAGCTTTTGCTTGATTCTCCTGTTGTGCTTATAGCCAAAACAGAGGGAATTGGGCATTGAGAACAAGGGGTCGTTCTTGCTTTTCCGTTGGGAATTGAGGGTTCGACGATCTTCGCCAGGTCACGAGGATCCAATCAAGTGTGTGTTTGGGCGAATTTCCATAGAGTTGCAAGTCCGTGCATTGGCGCGGGGGATCAGCTGGTGGTTCGTCAGGGTACACAAGTTATCGAGAGGTTCTACGTCGAGAAGATCGGGCACCCCCGCATCAATGTGACCATCGGGTATTGGAGAGAGACGCCTCCCTCCCTCGTCGACCGCGTCGCCGTTGCCGTCGTTTCCCCTGTTGCCACAGATTGCTCGGTGGTGGACATCATGTTGAAGCGAAGGTACTTGGGCATACACCGAGCCGAGAACTCAGGCTCTGATACCAAATATTGGGATTGAATCACTCAATCTCTCTCTCTCTCTCTCTTTGGAAACCACTCACTGGTCTCTCCCATATCTATGGATAAACACACGCAGAGAAAAAACTTCTTAGGATTGAATCACTCAATCTCTATTACTTCTGCCATTATTTTAACAGTAAAACTCGGCTTAAATAAGCCTCATGTATGCATACGACCAGTACTCCATGCACCTACTAACTCCACTAAAACTTATTCTCATGCCACGACCTCTTAGAATATCTCCACGATCCAAAAGACTTGGCCAACTTATTGACTCAGACTATCGCTTCATTCGGCGTTCTGACTGTTACAGTACTCTTACGAGTACACTTCATTCGGGCATTCCGATTGCTACAGTACTCTTACGAGTATAGTGCTGCTTCGACCATGGCAATTTGACTAGTCGCTTTGACCAATGCGCTTCTCGACTAGATCTTCAACCACGTCTTCTCGACTGGATCTTCGACCACGTCTTCTTGACACGATCTTCGACCACGGCTTCTCGACTCGATCACTATAGCTGCTACGACCATTGTAGCATCTACGACCACGATCACTGTAGCTACTACAACCACTGTAGCTTCCACGACCACAGCCACTGCAGGTTCTACGACCACGGCCACTGCAGCTTCTACGACCACGGTAGCTTGTACAACCACAGCCACTGTAGCTTCTACGACCATGGCCACAACAGCTTCTACGACCAGTCATGCTGCGGCCCTTTGCACATTGCATATATTGGTGCCTCTGTCTGACCGTTTCTCACGGCTCAGCATGCACTCTGGCTCAAGCCTCCATACTTATACGTATCACACGTACTGTCGTGCGCTTCTTCTGGTGCCACACACTACTACCATGCAAATACATAAACAATAAAATCACTACATAGAAAAGATAAAAGTAAATATACATATACAAACTTTGTCAAGATTAGTATCTACTAATGTCATGGAATTCCTCCAATCCTCTCGATCGACTAAACTACCCGTGGAACTGGGGTTTTGATCGACCCGGGCATGGCCGGAGACTTTACTTTCCAAGGCGAAGTCTTCGAAAGAGACACCTCTCTTCTCGACCCGCATGTCTATCTCTCTTGTTTCCTCTTTCCGTTGGAATGTGCCAGATCGGTTGGTATGCCATGCGTGGTTGGCGTCGGGATACGAGTAGGTTACAGTAGCGCGTAATGAAATTTTGGATATTGATATGGTGAAGACGTCCGATCTGAGATAAACCATCAAACGCCTCACAACCTCACTCGTTCTCGGATCCCATGCCTCCTCTCTCATTTCTCCATCGCGTGTTCGCTTCTTCTCTACTCCTCTCCTCATGCCAAATTCAGATCTATCCCTTCACCATCCACCCATCGGCCTCCCCCACATGCCGCCCCTGGGTCCGGCCTCCTCCGCTTGCACCCGCGTCGCCCTCTACTCGAGCTGGTGACGACAACGAGGCGTGGATCCAGCCGTGCAGCCGCTGGAGTCGGTCTCCCTGCCGTGTCGCCCTTGTACTTAAGGCCAACGATGATGAGGAGGCATCGATGAGCTTCTTCTCAAGGTCGAGTTAGGCGGCGGTGAGGGGATCTGTGGGTCGGGATGCATGGTGGCGGCGGTGGATGGGGATGTGCCAGATCTAAAGGCGTCAGAGTTTGCCTCCCCCACCACACCGCCCTGTAGTCGGGTGCAGCGATGATGAGGAGGCAACGGTGAGCTTCTGTAGGATCAAGGATAACCGATTAGACGGGGTGAATAGGAGGTTTTAAAAATTCTTCTTCTAATTAACAATTTTATGACAATTAAGAACTTGTAAAACTAGATACTATTTTAACTAGGCAATTCTACAAAAGTAAAAAGCTAAAATTGTAAATGTGAAAGAGTAAAGACAAGAAATAAACCACAATAGAGGCAACGATGTTTTTTTCGTGGTATCGAAGACTTGCTGGTCTTCACTAGTACACGTTGAGGAAGTTTGAACGAATCAAGCCAGCTCCACGAATTAAGCCTCAACCTCGATCACTAGAGTTGCTTTTCCTGCACTCCGGAGTTGGTGAGCACAACATCAATCACAAACCCTGTTGGGTCACTTCACAAGCTTCTTTGAAGTGATCACCACACAACTTCTTCTCCAAGCCGTCTAGCTGCCGGCAAGCACCAAGAGTAACAAATCACATCACTTGCTTGAAGACAATCAAGTGTCAAAGGATCAACTAATGATGCAATGCACTTGACTAGCTCTCAACTACCTCAAAATATGAATTCAATGCAAACAAGTAGAAGAGAGAGCACCAAAGCCTTAAGTGTATTGAATATAGCCAAAAAGTCCTAGGCTTGGTGCAGGTGGGGATGTATTTATAGCCCTCAACCACAAATCTAGCCATTGCAACCACTTTCCTGAAAAAAAATCAGGATTTCCGGTAGTACCGCCGTTGACACAAGGTACTATCGATTTTTGGCACAACGATCGGAACAGTAGCATTTAATGCTCTGAACTAGCTGTTACCCATAAAGTTGTTGTACTACTACCAACTAGAATTCGGTTCTACAGACTACCGTATCGTGGAGGTACTGCTCGGCTAGAATGAAGCTACCATTTTTTAGAGCTCGACATTTCTCAAAAACAGCTTCTCCGAAAAACACGTAACGCCATATAAACATCGGTACTACCGTACACCGGTAGTACCGCTCAAGAGATTGCGGTCATACCGATTCTTAAGGGAGATCAAAACTCCCAAAAACGCGCTCTCTGTAATATTCGTACCATCATATAAATATCGGTACTACCGACCAATGGTAGTACCACAGTTGAAATGTGGTCGTTTCATTTTTCAGAGAGGAACAAAACACTCAAAAACACACTCTTTGTATTTTACGTACCGCCATAAATTTTTTAGTGCTACTGACCTGCGGTAGTACCGCAGTTCAAATGTGGTCGTTTCGATTATCAGAGAGATTCAAACATCCAAAAGACATGCTCTCTGGAAAATACGTACCGCCATATAAATATCGGTACTACCGACCGACGGTAATACCTCTTATCAATAGCGGTCATACCGATTTTCAAATTTGTTTTTCAGAAGCTCAAATCAAGACAATGCATGAATCCTAGTTGATCATATGGCACAAAAATAGTCTCTCAAGCTACTAGCCATAATCCATATTTATAGTACGATATTTATCCTATAAATCTGATCTTTTCTCCAAACACCAAGATTGGTAAAAACTACAAAAGGACCCTTAGGCTATATAATATTGTTGTCTTGATCCATATCGATCTTTCTCCACATAAGCCTTGTCAATAACCTTATCACCAAATAATCATCGGGATTTAACCTTTAACATATCATAGCACACATGTTAGTCCTTTTACATAATATTATCATTAATTACCAAAACCAACTATCAGGGCTTATATACTTTCAACTTCTTCTCCAGGTTGAGCTTGGCGGCAGTGAGGGGATTTGGAGGCCGAGATGCTTGGTTGCGGCGGGGAGAGGGGTCGTGCTAGATCTAAAGGTGGCTGGTGGGGATGGGCCAGATGCCGGAGGAGCTCACCGTGGGGGGACTCCAGACAAGGCCGGCATGCTACCCGAGCTCGGCGACGGCGGCATTGAGACGATGTGCCTACGCCTCTGCCGCGCCCCCACAGCCCTGTGCCCTCTTGCCCTCCCCGCTCCCTGGCCTCCTCCGCTGCCCCGCCTCTGCCGTAGCACCGTCGGAGCATCCGCAAGTTGATGGCTCCATGGTGGCCGATTCCCGCGACCACCGAAACAGGTTATTGCATACTTCTCTTTAATTTGTTGCATCCCTTTTTATGTAAATGTTGCATAAAGTGTTTTTATTGCAATTCGACCTTTTCTGAAATTTGTTGCATAAAATATTTCGTTTTGTTGCAATGTGTTTTCTTAAATATTTTCTCAACTTTTTCCAAACTGTGTTGCGTCTGAGATGTTGCAATAGATCATATGGTTCCCTTTTTGTTTTGATTGACAATTTTTGTAGATCCCAAATGTTGCGTATGAGATGTTGCGACCGTTGAAATTTTTGTTGCGATTGTTGAAATATTTTGTTGCGACCGTTAAAAGTGTTTGTTGAATCGGAGAGTACGATGATAGCCTTCCTGATGAGAACATG
The DNA here is from genome assembly GCA_036346395.1 of Hsuehochloa calcarea. Classification (NCBI taxonomy): domain Eukaryota; kingdom Viridiplantae; phylum Streptophyta; class Magnoliopsida; order Poales; family Poaceae; genus Hsuehochloa; species Hsuehochloa calcarea. The sequence continues at coordinate 41,287,530 of CM070597.1, forward strand.
ACCCCTATGGATACAACCATATTTGCTATGCTTGTTGTTTCGGTTACAAGAGCTCGTACGCGTCACTTAGATTATCAGGTGAGCTTTTTTTAAGAGTACCTTTATATTACATGAACTATATGATATTGCCTAATAAATGTGATGTTATTTTCAGAAATAAAAGACAGAGAGTGGTTGGTTTGCAAGAGTTCGAGTTGTACCTATTTTGGAATCCAATTCGGCCTCCGGAGACAGCACCGACTTCAAACGTGCATAACTTTCACATATGGAGTCCGTTGGAGGTCCACTAGTACTTGATGGAAAGATTATCTCGTTATATTTCCAACGGATCCAGCCCCACCTTCAAATTCCTTTTGTGCAGGTCAGAATCGCTGAAACAAACCAGCACGGTGATAGCCCAGCAGGCACATAGTAAAAAGGCCATGACTTTTGCAAACGGAGTCCGATTCGGGTGTTCTTGGGCTTGTTGGAAAGCTTATTCCGAGAGATTTCCAATGGATCTGGCATCACCTTCAAATTCTTTCTGTAGACTTTAGAATCATCAAAAGAAGATACTACATCACCTATTTAGGCCAAATTGGGCTTTGTAGTCATACTCAACTTGACCCATATGCTGGCGGCCCATCTAGGGGCGTGTTTACTGTTCATATGAACAGTAAACCATGGATTTAGTCCCACCCCACTATTTCTTTTAGATTTGTGGTTTCCTCTTCCCTATATAAGGAGGTCGCACCCCTCTAGTTTTCTTGAATTTCGGTGAGTTAAGGTTTAGCCCTTGTGCAAACTATTGTTCTTCAGTTGTGTCGAATGACCACCTGTTAAGACATCCTTCGGAATCCCACATTATCAAATTTCATAAATATTTACAATACATCAAATTGTGTTTTATCTTGCTCTTGCGTGTTCTTCGATTGCATGCAGGAATAGACCTTCGTGGTCAGGTTGATTGTGCTTCCAGCAGGTCAATAACATCTCAGAGTTGGTTCAACGATTGCTAAGGCGCAAGCGTCGTCGTACAGTTGTAGTCGGATCGCAAGAGTCGCCTCCACCAAAATCGATATTTATCAATCTCATCGAAAGATTGGGCACCCTGTCATCATCACTTCCCATCGTAAGTCCGAGCACTAGTTGCACCCAAAATTTTTCTATCACGTAATTCAGGAAGTCATGCGAGTAAGAGATCATAAATCATTACCACTAGGCGCGCAGTGCAACAGAAGAATAGTTGGAATAGCCCGCTCCAACATCGTGTGCGCCAATGCAGTGGAAGTTGTATATCGTCCAACGTCCTTGGTCGTCGATCGTCTCCTCCAGCAGCTCCTCGTGTTCCTTACGTACGTCGCGAATCATTCTAGATCAGTGTAGCAATGATTCCATCAGCACATCTACAGTATCCACACATCAGTGGTAGAACATCGTGCACTGGTGTGCTGGCACTAGCACGCTCGGCAGGCCTTTCGGGAGGAGATGGCTAGGGTTTCGGTGGATGGTGCAACAATATCCCAAAACCACGCACACCTCCTCTTATAAAGAGCCCTCTAACAGATCCTTACGTTGGAAACTTATTAGGACTCTTAACCGCGTACGAATTATAAACCGATTTAAGCCACTAATGGATCCAATCCAAACTACACTAGTACAAAACAAGCTATCATGTACGTTTCATCACAGACGATTCCAAAGAAACTGTCTGTGTCATACGCATCATAGACGGTTCTTAAGAATAACAGTCTGTAAAAATCGCATACGTCATATGCGGCTATTGTTTAGAACCGTTTGTGAATTATCACAAACGGTTATAAACAATAATTGTATGTGATAGTGGAAACTTCACAGACGATTCTAAACAATAACCGTCTGTGATACTAAGAACCGTCGGTGATATACTTTCCCAGCTAATTAACAAATATGCCATAAATTATAACAATAATACATGCACACACACAATCTTCTCCGGCTACTTTATATGGTCCAGAATGCGCTCTATCTTCAATTCTAGCATGCTCCAGATATATAATTATCATAGACGGTTTGTAAATAGAACCGCCTGTGATGTTTATCACAGACGGTTATTAACAAGAACTGTCTCTGATAATTGTTTTTTTTGCTGTCGTCCACGCAGCATGAAAAGTATGAGACATCAGCCATGCCAACTTCATCGATCAATCCTGCAAGTTCAAGAAGTATGGTTGTCAGGAGATCGCATGAAGAGGCTATTTCGCTGGCATTCCTCCAAACACAACTGCAGGACTCGGATGTGCCATGCAGCATGTACAATCCTCCTCCTCATACTGCTTGGGCACATCCAGGGCCTGCAGCATGAAGAGGGGGATCTTTATGCGCTCTCCTGACAGTCATACTGCTTGAACTTGTAGGCTTGATTAATGAAATTATTGTGGCTGCTATCTCATCATCCTCATGCTGCGTGGACGACCGCAAAAAAAAAAAGCCGCATCAGAGACAAAGGGATAATAACCTTATATCACCAAGAACAAATAGTAGATCTACAAGCATACTTGAAAATCTAAGTTATTTATTTCACAAACGCGCGCAAGAGCCGGCAGCATATATATCTCATTTCTCACTAGAGATAAATCTAGATCTGAGGGGACGATCGGATATTTAATGACGCATATCACAGACAGTTTCTTGTTAAGAACCGTCTGCGAGACATGTATAGTTTCATAGACGGTTATTGTTAAAAACCGTCTATGAAATGAGAACTATCATAAGCTGTTTAGTGGGATAAACCGTCTGTAATACGTATCACAGACGGTTATTAACAAGAACCGTCTTTGATATTTACTTAACACAGATGATTTGTAATTGGAATCGTCTGTGATGTGTATCACAGACGGTTATTAACAAGAACTGTCTCTGATAAGCACGACTGCTTTGAAGAAGACGGCGAGTACGTCTAAGAAAGCAACCAAGCCCACCACGAAGCATAATTTTTTTCGGTTGTCGTCCACCCAGCCATGGCCAACTTCATCGAACCTGACACACTCTACTGGCAGCCATGCATGCTTCTTGAACTTGCAGGGGATGGTCATACTATGATTGTATTCCGGCTTGACACACTCTTACTTCATTAGCATTATCTTGGAATAGATCTTGGTACTGGTACTGGTCCTGGTTTTGGTGAACTTACCAGGAGTGTATCAGGTTCGATTAAGTAGGCCGTGGCTACCGTCTCATCAACTCATGTTGGGTGGATGACAAAAAAAGATCATGCTTCGTGGTGGACTTGGTTGCTTTCTTAGGTGTACTCACCGTCTTCTTCAAAGCAGCCGCATCAGAGATAAAGAAATACTAAGATCAGTAAGAACAAATAGATCTACAAGCACACCAAAAAATCTACGGTATTTCTTTCACCAAACGCGCCCCAGATCCAGCCGCCACCTCCTTCATTGCAGCCGCATATATATCAGAGACATTTCTCACTACATATAGATCTAGATTTGATTGCACGACCAGATATTTAATGGTGCATTAACAAGAACCGTTTGTGATACGTATACAATTTTACAGATGATTATTGTTAAGTACCGTCTGTGATATTTATCAGAGATGGTTCGTAACAAGAGCCGTCTGTGAGTCCTACGATTATCATAGACTTATATTTATCACAGATGGTTCGTAACAAGAGCCATATGTGAGGCCTACGATTATCACAGATGGTTGTTATTTAAAACCATCTGTGATATGTATCACACCGCTCTTTTTAAGAACGGTATGTGATATGCGTAATTAAATATATGGTCATCCCGATCGACTCCACATAGATATGTCTATACTGACTACAAACAGAACTGTCTGTGCGGCTGCTTTGAAGGAGGCGACCGTCTCTGGGGGCGTTCGGTGAAAGAATTAAATACAATAGATTTGCAAGTGTGTGCTTGTAGATATATTTATTCTTGGTTATATAAGGTTAGTATTTGCTTCTAATTATATGCATTATAAAATCTAGAGAGGTCGGTGATAGCTAGGTTTACCATCCAATGAGAGGTTATTAATTAGCAGTTAAGATTTACAGTATATAGAACAATGATCGAGCATCATGTATATATACATTGACTTGCCCTCTATTGTGTAGTTGTGTGCATTAATCTAATTTGTTTGCGTATGTAGCACAGATGGACCGAAGTTGGTTGTATGTTGAGAACCATGTGAGTGAAGAGTACATTGATGGCGTGTCTGCTTTTAAAAGAGTTGTCGAGCAGGATATGTTGAAGAAGAGGATAAAATTTACGTATTGTCCATGCATTGATCGCGATAATCTGAAGATATTTACCAACCTGGCGCAGATCGAAGAGCTGATTCGAAGGGGTTTCAAAAAGGAGTATACATGTTCAACCAGTCACGGTGAAGAGTAGATTATATCGATAGGTAGTAACATCGTCGAGGAAGACAACGATATGCCGCTGGATGTAGAATGTGCTTTCGATGAGGGTAGGTTGCACAATGACAATGCAGAAGGGGACTAAAGTGTGTGAGAGTTTGGTAAATTCGAAGGCTTAATGGAGAACTCGACGAAACCTTTGTTCTCGGGTGTAAGATCGAGGTGGCCGACTAGAGGGGGGTGAATAGGCGGTTTTAAAAATCTATCGCGCTAAACCAATATATAAATGCGGAAGCTAATATCGAATTGGTTTTGCACAATTAAAACCTAAAACAACTAGGCTCAACTAAGTGCACCGACAATATGAACACAATACAATATGAGCAATCATACAAGATATATAAGCAATTAAAGCAAGAATGTAAATAGCTCAAAGTAAAGCACAAGTAAAAACAAGATGACACGATTATGTTTTACCGTGGTGTTCGGAGACTTGCCGGTCTCCCCTAATCCACGTTGAGGTAAGCCCAACCCGCGTTGGACCGGCTCCTCAAATGAGCACACACTCCGAGGTAAGTCCAACACTTGGACCGGTTCCAAACCAACCAACACCTCGCTCAACTGTGGTTGCTCTTCCTCCACTCCGAGATGGCGAGCACCAAACCACTCACAACCGTCGGGCCTTCTCACAAGCTTCTTGAGAAGGTCACCGAGCACGACGCCCCACGCCGCCTAGGTGTCGGCAAACACCAAGAGAAACAAGTCTCAACGATCACTTGAACTAATCAAGTGTCAACGCCAAGTGGATACTCAATCCACTACCTAAGGCAACACATGCACTTAGGGTTTGCTCTCAACACTCACTAAGTGCAACACATGCACAAAAGAGATGAGAGGCTTGCTCTTAGCTCAATAGAATGAATATGGGCACCAAAGAACCTCTTCCAACCGCCAAGGTGGCTATATATAGCCCACACACAAAAACTAGCCGTTGGAGGCAAAGTTGCAGAAAAAGGAAATCGGAAGTTCCGCCAACTAATATGCGAACTACCGCTTTCTCTGCTCATGGGTCAGACGGTGCATAACGGCTCAAAAATAGCCGTTAAAAGTTTGGTGCGGAAGTTCCGAAGATAAAAATCGGAACTTCCGATTATCGGAAGTTCCGCAAGATAAAATCGGAACTTCCGCAGCCCAATTTCAGCACAGACGATACTCGGTAAAAATGTCATAACTTTTGACTCGATGTCGAATTGAGTGATCTCGGACTCTATGGAAAGCTTATTCAGAGGGCTACACAACCCACCTATTTGATTGATCTCAAACACATTTGATCAAATTAAAAGCACAACTCCAAAGAGCCACTATCATGATCTAAGTCCAAATAAATAGCAATAAGCAATCTTAGACCATGCCAAGGAAAATGCATGAATCCCAACGATTTGCAAAACACATTTGCAAACTTAGATCATGCCACAAGGTGTAGGTACATGGACTTCAACCATTTGCAAAACACATTCGCAAAAGTATAGTCACATGCTACAAGGATTAATCAGATAAGCCTCAACTATTTGCAAAACACATTCGCAAATAATAGCATCATGCCATGTAGAGCTAGAGCAAGCAAGATTGAGCTATCAACACATGATGAGACTCAAGCTACTAGACAAGACCCCTCTTAATAGTACGACATCCTATACTAGCAATCCGGTCTTCCAACCAAACACCAAGACCGGTAAAAGACTAGGAACACATCCTTAGCCCTAGCTAGTCATACCTTTGCGTGAGCATCTTCTTGAAGCTTGATGACGCACATCTTCACTTCAAGTCCGGTCATCGTCTTGACATGCATCAACCCATGATGCATCCTTTACTTGACCTCCATCAACACATGATGGGTCTTCTCTTGACTTGACGATCAACTCATGATCATCTCCTTCTTCGAGATCTTGTTATGCCTCAACACACGATACATCCTCTTCTTGAACCTTGACTTGATGACGATCAACTCATGATGTCATCCAAAGTCTTCGTCACCCTAGAACATAGCCTATTCATCCAACTCATGAAAATGTTAGTCCCACAATGATTAACAATAATTATCAAGATATACATGCAACAAATGCTTCGAACAAACTATTGTAGAAGGTGCGGTACTACCGCCAACTATCATGCAGAGTTCCGACATCTAAGTTCCGCCATTTCATTGCGAACTACCGTGACTTGCGAAAATGGCTAAGTCCCTAAAAAGGGTACTCTCTGAAAAATCAAACCGCGCATTTTTCTGACCATCCGATAATCGGAACTTCCGCTCTTATCATTGCGGAACTTCCGCACTCGAAAATCGGCTAAGTCCCAAACCGATGCTCTCGGAAAAATCAAGCCATTGAAATCGGATCGTCGATAATCGGAACTTCCGCACGATAACGCCGAACTTCCGATTGTGCCTGAGAGAAAGATTTTGTTTTAAAACCAAACCAAAAGACAATGCATGATCCTAAGTTGATCTTTTACCATCTTTGCATTTCCTTTTCATGTCTTCATTCGCACTCGGACTAAGCCTTGAACACATCTTAGCACACACATTAGTCCCACAACACAATTGCAAATAATTGAATATAAAGCAATATGAGTATATATGAACTACACAAGTTTTATATACTCAAAGGATTTGTTTCAAAGTAATGATCCTTAATATATGAGGAGAATGGAATATGGATCAATACTTATGAAACCACAAAATATAGAGTGAACTCCCCCTAAATGTGTGCATACACAAATGTGTAATAAGAACATATGCACATATTCAAGTTTAACTTATGGTTGAGTTCAACCTATATTTTGGATTCGAGGAATGCAACAATATATAAGATTAAGATGTCGATTGCATACCTCATTGAATTTCACCTTTATATCCAAATGAGACTACACAAGATATTACTAGATAAAAGAGTTAGTCTCATATTTGGATTTATCATTAATCACCAAAACAATCCATTATCTCATAATGGCGGGTCTAGATCTTTCAATCTCCCCCTTTTTGGTGATTGATGACAAATCCATTTTCAATAACAACATTTGGATATAAATAGACATAACGAGAATTTAAGTTAATGAACTATGTCTATGCATGCCATAAGGTGAAATTTTAAAACGTCAAACATTATGCATATGAGAATGATATACTATACATTTAATGCATTCTCCCCCTTTTTGGCAATTCTCGCTCTTTTGGCATTTTAAACAAATGAAACATCCAAATGGAAGAGTATTGATATAAACATTCTCCCCCTTTTGGCATTAATCACTAAAAAGGACACAAAGGGAGGTTTGCAAATCGATACCACTTGTAAATATCGAGGTTGGTCACAAAAAGTATGAATTGAACTTATATGACCAAAGGAGATTTTGTTCTCAAGATATGAGAGGAGAAACAAAGATAGGTTATAAACCTATTGATCATAACATTTTCCCCTTTTTAAATCATAATATTGAGAACCACTGGAAATGATACGACTTGAAATGATATTTGAAATACATTCAAATAATCTCCTACTTTGAAGTCTTCTCAAGAACATTTTCAAATTCCAAAACGAGAAGATCAAAGATGGCCAATATTGAAAATATGTGAAACAAGCTCGAAAAATATGAAATTAATCATGGAGCTAGTGCTGGCATATACACACAATTTTCATTTTGGGAGGCTTAACCAAATGTCAACCAATTTAAAGATATGAAAATCACAAAGTTTCATAAAACTGAAAAATTCAGGATTTTCAGATTTTGACAATTCATTTGAGCCTCAAAAGACAGCTGAGAAAATGGGTAAAATAGTTCCAATAAATTTGAGAAATTTTTTCAACATAGAACCACTATAGAGGATCAAATTTCATTATTATAGCTTCCTCTAATTGTGAACCCATTTAAAGATACAAAATTCACAAATCTGCTCAAAACCATGCACAAATCTGAAATTTCAGCTTTTGAGCAAAGAGAGAAAAAGTCAAAACTTTTTCAATTCAAGTCGAAATACCTTCAAATTTGGCATAAATAAACTTTAGACTCCTGAAAAACTTATCCAAGAAGAATTTTCGAAAAAGGAGTCTCCAATCAAAAGATATGCCAATTTAAGCTTTGAAGGTAAGATTTTAGTTTAAAGAGAAGAAAAGTCAATACTTTTACAAATGAAGTCCAAATTCTTTGAAAAGTTCCAGATTTTAACTTTGGACTATTTAGAGTGTTTTCCAACAAGAATTTTTTAAAAAGTACTTTTCTTTCAAAAGATATGGCAAATGCGCATTGAAGGTATATAAAGAGAGCAATTTTGCTTTTAAGATCCAAAATGCAAACCAATTTGGATTTCATGGAGTTTTTCACTTTGTTAGCTTTGTATGAGTTAGAAATACTATTTCAAGCCAAGATACACAAAGAAATCCGGCTCAAATAGCAAAACTCACTATATGCAAGAATAGGTCATTTTGGGTCAAAGCGAGTTTTTCGGTGAATTTCAAATGAGTATAGATTTTCAATAGTTGGTCTTTTGTAAAAACTTTGAACTTGAGAAATGTTTGAAATGACCAACCCTATGAGTTTGGTATTGAAAACTTTTTTAAAAACTCAATAGATTTTGATTTAAGGAAATATGTCATTTAATTCAAAATCAAGATCATATAAGATCCTTTTGAGGCCAAATTTTCTATTTTGTTTCCAAAGTAGGAATTTTTACTTCAAAAGCATTTGAAAACATTTGAAATACATTTTTAGATACTTTTGTGTAGTTTTTCACAAGATTGACCGTTTTGAGCAAAAAGCCACTTGTAAAAATATTTGGACTTTCGAATGGAAGGCTTGATTTTGAAAAGCTAATCTTGCATATGATTTATAATTTCACCCAAGAATACCAAATGAAGCAAATGAGAATGAAACACATTCATTCACAAGATCCAATAAATTATTTTGGGCAAATAGGTAAAATAGTTTCCCAATATTAATACTTTACCCAATTTTTTATTAAGCCCAAAAATATTAATATTTTTTTTCACAAAGAAAAAATTCCCTTTACACAAAGGTTCCAAAAAAAACTTTCTCCTTTGACACACAAAGGTTCATCATCCATCTTGTCATCTCTTAGACTATATCCATCCATAATTGAATTTTGCAAGGTACTCGAACTTCTCTTCTATTGATCTTCCATGAAAGCATTCCAAAGAGAAGAGAGAATTTTGATTGACATGAGAGAATTGTGGATACCATTTTAACGAATAAGATGATATCACTTGAAAAGATGAGACTCATGCCAAGATCAAGATGATCAAAATAAGCTATCACTTTTGAAAGAATTCCACTTGAGAGATGCAATTGCATTTGAAATCAAGGAAAAGTAGTAGTGGATAGCTAGCAATGATATCAAGGATCAACTTGACCAAAGAAAGCAGCCACAAAAGATTTAGAATTGAAATAGAATGAAATGACTGACTTGTCAGAACAATCGGAAGTTCCGCCAACTAATGTGCGGAAGTTCCGGACATCGGAAGTTCCGAACCTGGAGTGCCGGTAGTTCCGATTATCCTGACACTTCAAGGATTGATCTTGGGATTTGAAGAAAAGAAGGAATTGTTGTATTTTACTCCAAATCTTTGCATAATCAATCAAATAAACATCTTTGGAGTATTTCCAACTTATATAGCCCATAAAAATAAAATTTAAAATAGTTTTTATAAATTAAGCTTTTGGTTTTCGGAAAAGAAACATATTTCCATGAACTTTCATCAAAAGAACCAAATTGAGCAAATGATGAATTTTAAAGCATCCAATTGCATGTATGAGTCATAAATACCTTTATGAACATATTCATATGAAGAATTTTGGTTCATATGGAAAAACTCACTTAAGTGCTAGAAAGTGACCACTTAGGTCATAGTAGTATTTTGGACGAGTTTGAAAATCAAATATCTTTTCTAGGTTGGTCTTTTGAAAATCCTTTGAATACCAAAATGTTTAGAATAACCAACTCTAGGATTTTCCTTTTGGCAAGATTTTCAAATTCCTTTTAGAATAGATTTTACACAAAAATCTAGTTTATGTCAAAAAACAAGATACTATAATGTAGGATTTTGGCTAGAAATGCATTTTTACTTAAAATAGGTTTTTCTAAAGCCAAAACCTTTGGTAAACCTTTCAAAAGCATTTGTATACATTTTGCAATTAATTTTTCAAAGAATTACTAATAGTTATCAAATTTTTGACTTTTGGCTAAAAGGCTTATTTTTGAAAAGCAATACTAGCACTTAATTTATTTGGGCACATTTAGGGATGTGATATACATGGCTATGATTTAGCACTCCCCCTTAATGTGCCACAACCATCTTGCTCAAGAGATTAATAATGAACATTATGAACATAGAGCAAGAGCACCCCTTTTTAAAATAATTTTCATGAAATGCAACCTACACAAGGCATAAGGGGCTAGATACTTCAATGTAAGTACTTGTTACCGAAATGACATTGGCTTATGATACGACATGATTATCCTTAGGCTTGGCTCCAATTTCGCATATGGTGATCCGTCCACCTCTTCATATGAGCCAAACATCCAATGCCTTTCCAAGTACCTATTCATCATTTAAGCACTTTGGTACCCAAAACTTGGTTGGGTCCACGAATGTTAGTCACAATAGATTTGGGCACCCAAATGGCCCTCACAATAGTTTTAGAAGAACTAACATTCCTAGCAAACACATTGCCATTAATATCCTTCCTAAGCAAATAATGATCATTATAAATAATGGGCTTAGGAGTGATACCTTTGGGACATTGTTTACCAATATGCCCCTTTTCCCGGCAATTGTAGCAAGTTAGGACTTTGCTTCCCCTACTTGTCTTTATTTCTTGCTTCTTGCCGGTTTGCCTCAATTTTGAATGTCTTGTCTTGACATCCTTTTGATTAGGGCACACCGAGGCATAGTGGCCCTTTCCGTTGCATCCATGGCACTTGATATATTTCTTCGTATGTCTCGCATTGTGCCTTGTCTTGCTATTCTCCCTTTCTTGGGAGTGTAGCCAACACCACTCTTATCTTGCAAGCATTTTTGCTTGCTCAATATTTCGTCGAGTGGCCTTCCTTTATAGCTTCTTTCCAAGTCATTCTTCAAATTTGTGACTTGGGCCTTGAGCTCATTATTTTCCTCTACAAGATTAGTCCCAACAAGCATAGAGGAAATAGGAGTATCTAATTTAGAGCAACAAGGCATTTCAAGTAAATCCTCACATGAGGTGGATACATTAACCTTAGATGAAATGCATGAGGTACAAGCTATACATGGCAAATCATCTAATAAATTACATTCAATGCCTATATCCACCTTAGAGCTATTTAGATTATTTAGGAGGAGAATTTCATGTTCATCTTTTAAAACATCATAATCATTTTGAAGAGAGCCATACTCTTTCTTCAAAACTTTGAATTTCAATTTCTCCTTTCCTAAATATTCATTGAGCTCTTCTAGCATATCCATCAACTCATCATATGAAGGCTCATCGTTTTCGTTTACCTCATTATTACCTTGAGCCATGAAGCATCGAGTTGATGTGGAGGAAGTGGAGGAGTCCTCATAATCGTCGGAGTTTGAGATTGAGCATTCTTCTCCCGACGACCGTTCATATGTGCAATCTTCACTTGTGGAAGTGGACAGTTCATATTTATCTTGAATTTTGGTCCACATCTCATGAGCGCTCTTGAGATTGCATATGGCATCAAAATATCTATACTCAAAGCACTAAATAAAGCGTTAGTAGCTTGAGCATCGAGATGCGAGCATTTCTCTTCCTCAATTGTTGGAGCAAGAGGATCCTTTGGAGGAGAAAAGCCCGCATCTACAATCCGCCATATATTTAGGCCCATGGCCTTAAAATAACAAATCATGCGGATTTTCCAATAAGCATAATTTGTGCCATCAAAGATAGGTGCTTTACCTAGGTGCACTAAATCTCTAGTTGCCATCCTTTACTCTCTAGACGGTTAAGTCTAATAAATGAGAGACCAAGCTCTGATACCACTTGTAAGATCGAGGTGGCCGACTAGAGGGGTGAATAGGCGGTTTTAAAATCTATCGCGCTAAACCAATATATAAATGCGAAGCTAATATCGAATTGGTTTTGCACAATTAAAACCTAAAACAACTAGGCTCAACTAAGTGCACCGACAATATGAACACAATACAATATGAGCAATCATACAAGATATATAAGCAATTAAAGCAAGAATGTAAATAGCTCAAAGTAAAGCACAAGTAAAAACAAGATGACACGATTATGTTTTACTGTGGTGTTCGGAGACTTGCTTGGTCTCCCTAATCCACGTTGAGGTAAGCCCAACCCGCGTTGGACCGGCTCCTCAAATGAGCACACACCTCCGAGGTAAGTCCAACACTTGGACCGGTTCCAAACCGAACCAACACCTCGCTCAACTGTGGTTGCTCTTCCTCCACTCCGAGATGGCGAGCACCAAACCACTCACAACCGTCGGCCTTCTCACAAGCTTCTTGAGAAGGTCACCGAGCACGACGCCTCCACGCCGTCTAGGTGTCGGCAAACACCAAGAGAAACAAGTCTCAACGATCACTTGAACTAATCAAGTGTCAACGCTCAAGTGGATACTCAATCCACTACCTAAGGCAACACATGCACTTAGGGTTTGCTCTCAACACTCACTAAGTGCAACACATGCACAAAAGAGATGAGAGGCTTGCTCTTAGCTCAATAGAATGAATATGGGCACCAAAGAACCTCTCCCAACCGCCAAGGTGGCTATATATAGCCCACACACAAAAACTAGCCGTTGGAGGCAAAGTTGCAGAAAAAGGAAATCGGAAGTTCCGCCAACTAATATGCGAACTACCGCTTTCTCTGTTCATGGGCAGACTGGTGCATAACGGCTCAAAACTAGCCGTTAAAAGTTTGGTGCGGAAGTTCCAGATACAAAAATCGGAACTTCCGATTATCGGAAGTTCCGCGATACAAAATCGGAACTTCCGCAGCCCAATTTCAGCATGATTTATACTCGGTAAAAATGTCATAACTTTTGACTCGATGTCGAATTGAGTGATCTCGGACTCTATGGAAAGCTTATTCAGAGGGCTACACAACCCACCTATTTGATTGATCTCAAACACATTTGATCAAATTAAAAAGCACAACTCCAAAGAGCCACTATCATGATCTAAGTCCAAATAAATAGCAATAAGCAATCTTAGACCATGCCAAGGGAAAATGCATGAATCCCAACGATTTGCAAAACACATTTGCAAACTTAGATCATGCCACAAGGTGTAGGTACATGGACTTCAACCATTTGCAAAACACATTCGCAAAAGTATAGTCACATGCTACAAGGATTAATCAGATAAGCCTCAACTATTTGCAAAACACATTCGCAAATAATAGCATCATGCCATGTAGAGCTAGAGCAAGCAAGATTGAGCTATCAACACATGATGAGACTCAAGCTACTAGACAAGACCCCTCTTAATAGTACGACATCCTATACTAGCAATCCGGTCTTCCAACCAAACACCAAGACCGGTAAAAGACTAGGAACACATCCTTAGCCCTAGCTAGTCATACCTTTGCCGTGAGCATCTTCTTGAAGCTTGATGACGCACATCTTCACTTCAAGTCCGGGTCATCGTCTTGACATGCATCAACCCATGATGCATCCTTTACTTGACCTCCATCAACACATGATGGGTCTTCTCTTGACTTGACGATCAACTCATGATCATCTCCTTCTTGAGATCTTGTTATGCCTCAACACACGATACATCCTCTTCTTGAACCTTGACTTGATGACGATCAACTCATGATGTCATCCAAAGTCTTCGTCACCCTAGAACATAGCCTATTCATCCAACTCATGAAAATGTTAGTCCCACAATGATTAACAATAATTATCAAGATATACATGCAACAAATGCTTCGAACAAACTATTGTAGAAGGTGCGGTACTACCGCCAACTATCATGCTGAGAGTTCGATTATCTAAGTTCCGCTCATTTCATTGCGGAACTACCGTGACTTGCGAAAATGGCTAAGTCCCTAAAAGGGTACTCTCGAAAAATCAAACCGCGCATTTTTCTGACCATCCGATAATCGGAACTTCCGCTCTTATCATTGCGGAACTTCCGCACTCGAGAAATCGGCTAAGTCCCAAACCGATGCTCTCTGGAAAAATCAAGCCATTGAAATCGGATCGTTCGATAATCGGAACTTCCGCACGATAACGCCGAACTTCCGATTGTGCACAGAGAGAAAGATTTTGTTTTTAAAACCAAACCAAAAGACAATGCATGATCCTAAGTTGATCTTTTACCATCTTTGCATTTCCTTTTCATGTCTTCATTCAGACTCCGGGACTAAGCCTTGAACACATCTTAGCACACACATTAGTCCCACAACACAATTGCAAATAATTGAATATAAAGCAATATGAGTATATATGAACTACACAAGTTTTATATACTCAAAGGATTTGTTTCAAAGTAATGATCCTTAATATATGAGGAGAATGGAATATGGATCAATACTTATGAAACCACAAAATATAGAGTGAACTCCCCCTAAATGTGTGCATACACAAATGTGTAATAAGAACATATGCACATATTCAAGTTTAACTTATGGTTGAGTTCAACCTATATTTTGGATTCGAGGAATGCAACAATATATAAGATTAAGATGTCGATTGCATACCTCATTGAATTTCACCTTTATATCCAAATGAGACTACACAAGATATTACTAGATAAAAGAGTTAGTCTCATATTTGGATTTGTCATTAATCACCAAAACAATCCATTATCTCATAATGGCGGGTCTAGATCTTTCAATTGAGTTAGTCTCATAATTGAGTTAGTCTCATATTTGGATTTGTACATACGTCACCGTAGATTCCTTTTTAGGTATCACTCATACCGCAAGATGAAGAAACAATTCGATGAAAATAAGGAGGACGGTTTACCTCCAAGGGCTTTTAAAGGGAAAGATGTCTATGTTATGATTAAGGATATTGATGTTGTACTTGAAAAGAGACTTAAATTGAGGACCCGTTAGAAGAACATCTAGAAGAAGTGATTAATTTTTTGGGACTTACCTTATTAGGAGCACCTAGAAGTTTATCACTGCATCAACGATATGCACGTGGCGAAGAATGTATGTGATAGCTTGATTGGTCTCTTACTGAACATTCGTGGTAAAAAAAGGATGGTTTCAATGCATGACGTGACTTGGTTGATATAAATATAAGTACCGAGTTAGCACCGAAAGAGACTAATAAAGGACGAATGTACCTTCCCTTAGCTTGCTATACTCTATCCAAGGCTGAGAGAAAGTAATTGTGCCAAAGCTTGAAGAAACTTATTTCTATGAAAGATTTGAAATTAATTGGTATGAAGTCTCCTGATTGTCATGTGCTGATAACACAAATGTTTCCTGTTGCAATTAGAAGTATTTGCCGAACAAGGTCCGAGTGGCAATCATGAGGCTAGGTTATTTCTTTAACTCAATTGTTTAGAAGGTCATCACGCCGAGGTGGTGGTGACTCTATGTCATTTTGAGATGTATTTCCCTCCGTCACTTTTTGATATCATGGTCCATCTCATTTTACATCTTGTGAAAGAGATAAAGATATATGGCCCTATATTCCTATGTCATATGTACCCGTTCTAGAGGTACATGGTTAAAGGTGCAATTCACTGGGAGGTCATCATCAAGTAATGATATACTGCCATGGTTGGCAAAAGGTCCCAAATTTACAATTGTGAAATGGCAAGGATACGACATAAATGGGTACACATTTTATGCGACAGCTCAGGATAGGAAGAGTATAGTCCAAAACAATGGTGTTTGCATAGATGCGTTTCATGAGCAATTCAATGCCGCTGGGTTGAGCTCGTACTATGGGTATGTAGAGGAGATTTGGGAGCTCGACTATGTACTTTTCAAGATCCTCTTGTTTCGGTGCTATTGGGTCAAACTTTCACAGGATGTGAAAGTCGATAAGTACGGTGTCACTACTGTGGACCTCAAATATATCGGATACAAGGACGAACCATTCATACTCGCTAAGTAAGTTGTTCAAGTTTTTTATGTAAAGGACCCAGCAAATAAGAATCGTCACGTAGTTCTTCAAGGAAAAAAAAGGATTGTTGGAGTTAAGAATGTCGTGGATGAGGAAGAGTACAATGAATTTGACGAGTTGTCTCCTTTTGAAGACGACATCTGGCTCGAGGAAGAACCTAGTGAGGAAGCTAGCTATATGCACTTCGATCATCGTGAAGGGTTATTTTTTAAAATAAAATAGCCAAGTGGACCAGAATAATCCCACACGGTGAACACCTATTTAGAAATTTATTCTATTATAATTAAGAAACTCGGCATGCAATTAAGGAATTATTCCATTGTAATTGTTTTAGTAATTAAAAAATTATTCCATATGTGATCTATCTTCTTTCTTATTATTTTCAGAGGGCATGGCTAGCATTTTCAGATGCTAGCCAAAAAACAGAATAGTAAACTATCACAGGTGGTTTAGTGGAACAAATCGTTTGTGATATATGTAGCACATACAATTCCTAAGGCGCCAAAACATTTCGCCTCCCGCGAACATGTCCAAACATTCCCGCACTGAACATCACATATGGTTCTTATAACCGTCTGTGATAGGCTCGCTTTGAAGGGATACAGGTAGGTTGCGCTAGCGGACAATTCAAAAATTATACAACGTAAACTAGGATACCAGGCAAGCAAGAGATCACAGATCGTTGCCACAAGACGTGAAATGTAGCAGAACAAGAGTTGGAGCAGTCTGTTCCAACGAAGAGCGCGTCAATGTAGTGGTCGTAGTCGATCATCCGACGTAGTTGATCGTTCAACGTAGTTGATCGCCCAGCGTAGTCGTCGCCGATCATCTCCTTCAGCAATCGATCGCTTTCCTTGTAATATCGCGGATTGTCCAAGAGTGCAACAACAACCGCAGTAGCGCCTCTACTGTATCCACACGTCCAGGGAAGGAACACCCTACGTCGGTGTGCTAGCACCAAGCCGCACGAAAATACTCTCTCAAGAAGATGGCGGCTAGGGTTTGGAGCAACTCACGTCCACTTTTGTCATGTATCTCCTCTGTTACCGATCTCTTTTCTTAATAGCCTCAAGCATCTCCTTAAATAGTGCCCATGACGGATCCTATCCGTACACGTTTAACAAATCGTATCCGTATTTGTTTGTTCCAACCTGTTAAGTGTGTGGCCTTGTAGGTTCATGCATAATAAGTTGTGACTCAGAAACTCCTTTCTGATCACAAGTCGCTAGCGGCACCTAGCTGGATATAATGATTCATGAATACACACGAATTATATCGGACAAATCTTAATGCAATATGATCTACGACCATGTCCTATTTGGTCTCGACCAGTTCGCAACTCCTTACAACCAGGTTTCGACTAACCTATGACCAGCTCATATTTGGTCTCGACCAGTTCGTAACTCCTTACGACCAGGTTTCGACCAATTAGTGATCATGTTTGACCAGCCTACGACTAGCTCGTATCTCCATACGACTAGTCCGTATCTGATCGAACTGGCTGACCAGCTTGTGTATTCTCCTTTTGCCTCACAATATCTAGTTGAACTCCAGGTGAGATGTTGTGTATCCATAGACTGTTCAATACTTTCTCGATCAAGAGTCGGATAACTTCATGTGGTCGAACTTTTCGACCACCAGTGGTATGACCATGCACTTTCGTTATCCGACCACACCGAGGGGCCCAGAGACATCTCTCCTGTTATGTTATATGGAGCAAATCTCATATCCGACCAGTCATATTTCTTTGCATGTTTCATAGCATACGCGAAAGCTACCTTTGTGACTACCCGGTTACGGGGTAGCCTTTGGTAACCTCAACATGTACTCTTACACATATAGGAAACTATACTGATTTCTGGTCTAAGGATTATACATTATCATTGCTTAAGACCAACTGATGACAAATGAAATCATAACAATATCAAGAGTGTTTCAAGGTGGGTTAATCCAACACCATGTTCTCTAACAAGTGTTCACCTTATTGATTCAATATTCATATATCCCTGACCGGTGAAACATGGTCATCAATCAATACATGTGCTGGTCGACACAGTCACTAGTGTTCTGACCAATGTCTTTCGACCAGAGATACATTTAGAACGACATCATCATATGTTAAAAGAGCTTTACCAACAAGTCACATACTCGTTAATCTTTGTAACTAATGATTCATTCAAGGAACAGAATAACATTTATTCAATAACTCATAAACATAGGTGTGATACAATTATCTCTATGACTCCTTCTAGGTCATATCACCAACACGCTTATAGCAGACGATCTTGGAATAGAACTGTCGATATCATGGGGATATGCTCCAGATCTTAGGATGATGTGACAATTGGCAATGGCGTTAACGGTTTGTCGTTTTGCGTGTTTTAAACACGCATTACAATCTTTCAAGTCTCAACCGGCGACCGGCCAGCGCGAGCGGCGATCGATCGGTCCAAGATCGGTCTGACCGACCCTAGCGGCGGTCGGACCGGCAATGTCAGAAAATGGTGGATTGAGCTGGGCCAAAAATAGAGGGTGTGGGCAACAGAGGAGATTCTATTGCGTTCTTTCTCTATATTTGATGATTTTAAGTCTTTCTTTAATCAGCGAGTTTTTGATTGAATTCTTCATATGATCTAGCTTGATGTGACGTGTGAGAACCTATCTAGGATCATCTTGATCATCAATCACCCACGAGTAAGATCTTGAATCAAGTTTTCGCTTTGACCCGGTTTTGAACCCTTCTTCAATCAAACGAAAAAGGATCTTTATTCCTCCAAGAATTATCATAATCTTCGATTGTAATAGCTTCATGATATTATAGAGAAGGTGTGTTCCAAGTTTCATCAATTTTGGAGTTGTAGATCAAAAGTTTCATCTATTTACAACTTCGTCATTGGGCTGTTGATCTGTTCTGGAGGCCAGCGGTCAGACCGGTCAGTATCACCGGTCAGACCGGTAGGACATCGGTCCAACCGCCATTGAGCTAGTGGTCCAACCGGCAGTGCACTGAAATTTGTTATCTTGTGTTTGATCTTTTGTAGTATTGCTTAGGGGTTTTTATTAGATTCAATATTAGTCTTCCGCTATACTGATATACTGATCTTCATAGCTTCCATAGCTACTGGAGTGAAATTTGTGTTGAATCCATTATTTATAAAAAGTGAGCGTGCTCCTATTCACCCCCCCTCTAGTCGCCTTTTTGGTCCAAAAAGTGGTATCCGAGCCCGGTTAGTTCAATCTTGATCTTAACCGGTTACTGAACTTGGCGATGGATAGATACTCCACGAAGCCGCATATCTTCGATGGGCACGACTATGCCTATTGGAAGAATCACATGCGAGTCTTCCTTGAGAGCGAAGGACACGCTATATGGGAGGTTGTTCGAGTCCCGCTCGTTGTGCCTGAAGTTGCTACGCCGACTTCAGAAGCCCTTTTGGCTAACAACAATAAGGCTAAAAACCTCTTGTATGGCGGGCTTGGGAGACAAGAGTATGATCGGATTTGCAATTTTGAGACTGCGCATGAGATTTGGAACACTCTCGAAACCTATCATGAGGGTTCGTCCCAAGTCAAAAAAGTACGCCAAACAATCTATAAGCGTGAATATAACAAATTCGAGATGCGTCCTGGAGAGAGCATTGATGATATTTTTAGTCGCTTCAATAAAGTGATTAATCAGATGAAAGCTGTTGATATTGAATATTCTCAATCTGAAAATGTCACCCACCTCTTGGCTGCAATCAACACCAAGGAGTGGGAGATAAAGGCTACAGCCATTAAGGAGAATGTCAATCTTTCTGATCTGACTTTGGAGCTGCTCTATAGCAAGCTCAAGACTCATGAGATCAAGAGATTTGATCATCCCAAGAAGGAAAATATGGATTTGGTAGCAGACCCGCTCAATAGAGCTTCTGATGGGTCTTCTGAGTCTTCTTCTGGATTTTCGCTTGCTGGTTTATCTGCAATCCATGAAGAGGAGTTTGAGAGTCTCCATGAGGCTGAGTTGGCCTTCATAGTCAGAAAGGTCACACGGGCCTATAACAATATGATAAACAGAAATAGAGGAGGTCCCGTGACTTGCTATGAGTGTGGTGACCTTAATCATATCCGGGCAAATTACCCCAAGCTGAAAGGTAAGAGCAACCATAAGGAGGGAAAGCCAGCTTGGAAGAAGCCTCAATGGAACAAATCAAGATTTGATACTGCCATGCTGACAAAGGCCGCTCACCGGGTGCTTGCCGCTTTTGAGGATCAATCCTTAAGCGATGTTGACTCTGGGAGTGAGGAGGACAAGGAGGAGGAGATCCCTCAAAACAAGAAGAAAGGGAAGGCCAAGGACTTCACCGGCTTGTGCTTCATGGTCGACTCCGTTGACGACGACAACAATGAGGTACCTCCTTCCTATGATGTTCTTTCTGATAGATGTGGATCTATGTTTGAGCAACTCATGAGTCAGGATAAGGCATTAGAGTTTGTCATGGCCAAGAATAAGGACTTAGAGTCACAAGTAGATAATTTGACTTTAGAACTTGAAAATGCTAAGACTCTTGAATCTGATGAATATTCATCCTGCCAAGTTTTGCACTCAGAATTTACTAAACTGCAATCTGCTCATGATATTGCTTTGCAACAACTTGAAAATGCTAGGACTGAGCTTGTTGAGGTTAAATCTGCTCCATGTGAAAAATGCTTAGAGTCTAGCAAGTTAATTGTTTCTAGTGTGGTTGATTCTAGCCTTTGCACTTTCTGCTTAGAACGCGAACATGAAGTTAAAGATATCTTAGAAGCAACTAGAGCTAAATATGCCAAGCTTAAGGACAATATTGAGTCTTCTACATGTGCTTCATATCCAGCTCTTAAACTTGAAACTGTTTTATATAAGGAAAAATATGCTAGAGCCATTAAGGGCAAAACCTGTGAATCATGTGTTAATCTTAAAGAAGAAAATGCTTATCTTAAGGATACCTTAGAAAAATTCTCTAAAGGTAATAAACAATTAAACATGATTCTGGACAAGTCTAAAACTCCTTATAAGAATCAAGGATTAGGATACAATCATGTTCAAAATAATTCTAACCCAAAAGTTACTCAAGTCTTGAAAAATGGGTTAATTGAATTAAAAACACAACCTGCAAAAACTATCTTTAAATCTGCAGGTATTGCCCAACCATCTGTTAAGTCTAAGGGTGCTTCTCCCAGTGGTATTAAGTATCATTGCACCTATTGCAAAAAAGGATGAACATTTGATTGAGTTCTGTTGTCGTACGTTGAAAAATGATAAGAAAATTTTTACTAGAATTTCATCGAATCAACCTAGAGCTTCTATGAGACATGGTAACATAGAAAAGAATAAACCTGGTTTAGGATTCGTGTCACCTGCTCATCATCATGTTACTATACAGGATAACTCCCATGTTACTTTAACCATTGCTCATAACAGAACTTCAAATAAAATCAAGGATATCACTTCTGCTTTGCATACTACTTCAGACGTGTGTCTCAGTACTGGGTTCCTAAGTCTTGTTTAACTAACCCCAGTATTGAGACACATCGTTATTCTTTGCCTTGATTTTCAGGATTATCGCAGAAAGAGGAAGGACACGTGGTTCGTCGACTCCGGCTGTTCACGCCACATGACCGAAGACTCAAGATGGTTCACCTCCTTCACGCGGTCGACAGGTGATGATTTCATCACCTTTGGAGATGACAAACAAGGGTGGATTGAAGGAACGGGTCGATCAGGGTGAACGACAGTTTCATCCTTAAGGACGTCGCCCTTGTGGACAAGCTAAGGTTTAATTTGCTTTCTGTCTCTCAACTTCTTGATGATGGATATGAGACTATATTTAAGAAAAATACTTGTCGGGTGCTTGATTCAACTTGTGAGCTTGTTTTTGGAATTACTAGAGTTGCTAGGATCTTTAGAGCTGACTTTTCTGAATCTCTTGCTGGTTCTCTAAAATGTTTGATTTCATCATCTTTTTCTGAGTTCTGGCTTTGGCACTGTCGTTTGGGGCACATTGGTTTTGATCATCTGACGCGAGTTAGCAACCTTGAGCTTATGAGAGGTTTGCCTAAACTCAAAGCCATCAAAGATGCTGTTTGTGCGCCCTGTAGGCATGGCAAGCAAGTTGCCGCCTCACACCCTTCAGTGACTATGCTCATGACTTACGAACCAGGACAGTTGCTTCATATGGATACTGTTGGTCCTGCTAGGGTTCGGTCAGTTGGTGAAAAATGGTACATTGTTGTCATAGTCGATGATTTTTCTAGATACACTTAGGTGTTCTTTCTTGCTTTGAAGGATGAAGCTTTTGATTATTATCATGATCTTGTTCTGCATTTGGCTTCTGAACTTCCGGGTGCCTTGAGAGCGATTCACAGTGACAATGGCACGGAGTTCAAGAATGCCTCATTTGCTTCTTTTTATGCTGAGCGTGGAATTGAGCACCAGTTCTCTTCTCCACACGTCCATCTAGGTGTCGACAAGCACTAAGAGTAATGAATCGCAATCTTCACTTGACGGCAATCAGGTGCTAAGGATCAATCTAGAATAAATACACTTGAATTTTGCTCAACTACCTCACCATGAATGCAACAAGTGTATTTGAGATGTCGACAGAATGCTCTTGGCTCAAGAATGTTAAATAAAGTCCTCTCTCTCTCTCTCTCTCTCTCTCTGTTGTCCTTGAGCTATTTGGGAGTATTTATATCCCCCATAAATAAATACGACCATTAGAGGTAAAACACATAATTTTTCAGAACAAACGGTGGTACCGCCGTTCACTGGCCGATACTACCGTGCCTCTAAAACTGCACAGTAACGGCTATCGCAGAAGCATTTAATGCGTCTGAAAGAGTCGTTCGAAATTTAGTGTGGTACTACCGCCATTGATCATGCAGTAATTCCATTTATCTGTCGTTGTAATCAAATAGGGCGGTACGACCGCTTCTTTTGAGGTCCAAAAATGACCCTTGCTGCAAATAATGTACCGCTTTAAAAGTTTCTGTTATACCGGGTTGCGGTAGTTCCGCGATAACAATTGTGGTACTAACGCACTTCCAAGAGAGCAAATAACCTCAGAAATGTGTCATTCTGTAAAATACATACCGCTTTAAAAGTCTAGGTTATAGTGGGTTGCGGTAGTTTCGCGATAACAACTGCGGTACTACCGTACTTCCAAGAAAGCAAATAACCTCAGAAATGCGCCATTATGTAAGATACATACATCCAGCATAAGCTCGGTCTGACTGGGTTACGGTAGTACCACATTGCATTCCCGGTCATACCGCTATGTGGCAGTACCGCTAATAACACTCCGGTACTACCGATTATCTTGAGAAAAACACAATTGGCTTTCAAAACAAACTCTGAGTGCATGCATGATTCTAGATTGATCCAAATGGCACAATAAGATGCTATCAAGCTACTGGTCGTGATACCTCTTAATAGTATGACATTTAACCTAAAATCGGTCTTCCATCCTTTTATCCTAAGACTGGTAAAACATAAAAGAATCCTAGACTACTTGTACATTGTCTTTGAACCATATTGATCTTCATGTTGATCTTTAGCATGCATCTCCAGGTTGTTGTATTCGTCACCAGGACTAAACCTTTTTAAACACTCAATAAACAAGTTTGTCCCATATTCACATATTATCATTAATTACCAAAATAATTTTTAAGGGCCTAGATGCTTTGAGGTTGTTGTAGTACCGTATATCATATCATAGAAATTTAACCGTTTGTGATATATGATATCATAGACGGTTATCTTAGAGAACCGTCTGTGATATACATTTATAAGTAGGGTGCTCCGCTAGGGTTTTTCGCCCATACTCCTCAGAGCACACTCTCTGGCCCGTCTCCCCAGCGCCCTTATGTCCCGTGTTCCTCCCAAGCCTCCTCCTCTCCGTGTCGTCGTCTCCACGCTATCCACCTCCCCGCGCCGATGTCTTCCCTCTACTACCCCCGACCTCCTTCCCACGCCGGCGTCATCCCTCTATGACCTCGACGCTGCTGCCCCTGACCTCGATGACGCCTCGCTCCCCTGACCTCAACTCCCTCTTCGTCCACACCTCCCGTCAAGGTAATCACCGCTTTGGATTGTGCTAGTAGAAATTTCAGATTGTACAGATTTGATTGACTCTGGCTAGCACTGTGAGACATTGCTTTGTTAATCTTGCGAGATAGCAAGTAAGCGAGATGACATCTACATCGTCTTCCCCGCCGTCATCAACGTCGCCGAATGCGTTTGGATCTCCGAGGAAAGTGGTACATGAGCGACATGCCAAAGGAATATCAAAAAAATGTCTGTAGGCCTAATGACCATCACTATCGTCAGTCCCTCTGGGGTCCCTATGTTTCCCCAGAAAGCAGCGACAACATTTCGGACCACCTGCGGTATACTTACAGGGGAACGGGTCCCCATCACCACGCAGAAATGGAAGGATGTGACAGACGTTGTGGACTGAAATTATAGTGTCATTCGAGATCCCACCAGAATCAGCCGAAGTCGTGCGACGGAAGGCATTCCTTGCGATGGCACACGCTTGGAAGACCTTCAAGAGCAAAATTATCACAGAGTACGTGAACAAGGATCAGACGCCCTACACCAAGTATAGTTTTGTGTCGTCGGATACATAGGATGCCTTTGTGCAAATGAAGACGACAGACGGATTTTAGCAGCAAAGCGCAGCGCACAAGGCTATCTAGGCACATAATATTCATCCCCACAAACTCGGCACTGCTGGGTACGCGGGTAAAATCCCGGGATGGATGAATGAGGACGAGGTGGCAATCCAGTCGAAGGTCTCCCCGCCATTTGTCGAGATCACAGACGAGTGCGCCCGAAACTGGTTAAGAGTGGGGCTTTAACCACGTCGACGGGCGCCATCTCTTTCACATACCCGACAGATGAGGGAGTGTGCTAACGCATGGTAAGATATATCCAACTACCTAGTTTTTAATAAGTCCATAACTTTATAGGGTCTAAAATAACATGATAGTCTCTTGCAACAAATATTGAGTACCCAATCTTCCCAAGGCTACTTCGAAGTAGTCAGGGAGAAGGATATACTATCAACAGCCCTGGTAAACAAGGAGCACCGGGTCGCACGCGAGGCCTTGGGGTTTACGTACCTTAAAAGTATGGATTCCCACAAGACTCCACACGGCCATGACTCGATGACTCCACCTCAACCACCGCTTCATAAGGCATCTGTATCCCGTATCGTCGAGATGGCGCCCGTGGAGACGACACCAAAGAAATAAGAAAAGATTGTTGAGCCGTCGTCTAGGAAGACAACTAGCACGTGAGGTGCTAAGGCTAAATCGAATAAGATTAAGGCGCCTCACAAGCCCGAAACGTTCTCCCTCGAAAAACCGTTGGCCTCCGTCACATCATTATGCAACATTGATTTGGGTTGCCAGACTTTGCATGACTGTATATGCGGCAGATTGACGAGGCGAGGGAAGACCGACCTACTAGATTCAGTGTCAGCAACAATGAGGACCATTTCCACCACAAGCCAAGTCGTGTGCTTCGAAGACTTATTTGATCTAGTAACCCTCGACGCCCTCGACACCTCACTTCTACGATGCTGGACACTGTAAGTGTGTACAATCAAGTTCTACATTCACGCAATACCGATAAATATCATAACTCATTGCTTACGTATAGAAACATGATGCAATAATCCCGGTGATGCCGACAACCAGTGGGTTTCCTCGACCCATATTTGATCTCAGAGTAATGCATCCGCGAAGACGCAAACTACGTCGAGAAGTACATAACGAAGAGATTGCATACTCATAGCGACAAGGACTACATACTGGTTCCCTACAACTAGGGGTAAGTGCTTCACTACTTGCTATACAAATTTCATTTATTCTTTATACGCACACGAACTAATTAGGTTTAATGACTAAATCGACATACTGTAGATGGCACTGGATCCTTCTAGTCATTGTACTAAAGTGGAACCAGGTAATATACCTTGATTCCCTAGTTAATAAAAAGCACGACTTCACCCTTGTGAAAAAGTACTCGACAGGTATGCCCATTTCCTCCATACGTAACTGCATTGTAGTCTTCCTTCGTTTGAAATGTCTGATGATAACTTTTTGGAACCACGTAGGTCATTTAGCACCTATGTTGCCGAGAGAGGGACACACAATGAATCAGGCGCCAAACTGCGATACAGGACACGATTTTCGTTACCTGCTCACACTTCGTAACCTGGTCTCTCGAACTAACTATACCTATATCCTATACCACACTTCTATTTTTGCAGTGCCACTAGCAACTACGTCAAGAGAACATATGTGCATTCCACGTTTGTCGTCATATGCTGGAAATCATGAGTGCTAAGTCGAAGGATGCAGAGGTTTGTTAGTCGATCTCTTAATAATTATTTCGTAATTATGAATTTAAATATATATGCTTACTACTTTACTCTTGCTAGTGACAGGGCATGAAAATACCAGAAAGTAGCTTCGATCTCGACTTACTCGTGTAAGTTTGAGGATGGCTCGCCACCTTCATCACGGGGGAGATCATTAAAGAGAGTGGAGAGTTTTACCCCGATGACTCTAATTTATTGTGATTCACTTTGAGTTGTAATCAAATCACTTTGTAATTAGATCATTAAAGTGACTTTGTAATTGATATTGAGTTTGTAAATCACTTTGAGTTGTTCTATATCAAATCAATTTTGATATATCAATTTTCTATTTGCTTGTTTTCAGAGGGCATGGCTAACATTCCCTGGGGTTAGCCGAAAAATCAAAATATATTTAGGTATAGAACGAACTATCACAGACGATTTTGTTTGTGAGTGGTACTCACGGATGGCTACTACTAACAATCGTCTATGATATGTATACAATCACAGACGGCTACTACTAACACTCATCTACTACTATCACCAACAACCGTCTGTGATATGTTGCATATCACAGACGGCTACTATTAAAAACAGACTATGATATGAAGAATATCACAGACGGTTTCATGAAGAATATTACATACGGTTTTTATAGGAAACTGTCTGTGAATGCATACTATCACAGACGGTTTTCTGTTAAAATCGTATGTGTTGTGGCTTTTAACAGACGTCTCACAAACCGTCTGTGATGACGGTTTGGAGCCGTATGTGATGACCATCTCTGTAGTAGTGCTAGTTTGTTCCAATTCATTAAGTGTGTGACCCTATAAATTTATGCATAATCGGCGTGATCCGGAAACTCCTTTACGATCCATAAGTCGATATTAGTTCCTAGTAGGACATAGCGACCACCGAAT
This sequence comes from Hsuehochloa calcarea, assembly GCA_036346395.1. Lineage (NCBI taxonomy): Eukaryota > Viridiplantae > Streptophyta > Magnoliopsida > Poales > Poaceae > Hsuehochloa > Hsuehochloa calcarea. The sequence goes on from CM070597.1 coordinate 41,315,310, forward strand.
ACACATAAAAATTATATCATACTAACATTTATAAAGCTCATGTGATGGTCTTTTTGCCTCACGATACCAAATCAAACTTATGATGGCTCGATCATTCACCCGATCTTGTAGTGGATTACTTAGTCGTAGTTGACTTATCAACCATATTCGGTATGATCATGCACTTCTTTAACCCAACCACATCAACAGGGTCAAGAGATATCTCTTCCGTTAAAGTGGATTGACAAATTCTATCTTAATCGCCCATATCCCTTCGCATGTTTCATAATAAACCCGAAAGCTACTTTTATGACTACCATTTACATAGTAGTGTTTGACAACTCCTAAGTAAACCATTACATGTGTAGAAAATCATGATGACCTCAGGTCTAAGGATCCTATAGATACTATTTATGAGACCAATTGATGACATTTAAATATATAACAATTTCCGCAGTGTCTCAAGGCGGGTTCAACACTATGTTTTCTAACATATGTTCACATTATTGATTTGATATCGCATATCTATGATTCGTGAAACGTGATCATCAATAAATACATGTGTTAATCCATAAAATCATAAGTGTCTCACATAACGATATAAGATCATTGATGTGTAGAATGATACATATACATAAACATAAATAGAGAATTTCAAAAACAAGACACATACTTGACAATCAATGTAAATTATATTTCATTCAAGGGGAAAAATAATATATTATTTAAAAAATTGTAAGTACAGAAGTGATATAATTATCTCTAAAGCGTATGTATCACTGTTGGATGCGTAAAGTTGTCGGTGAGATCGCACATTCGTGGATGTGGCGGAGGATGGTGATGGGAACGCGCTTTACTACAGGTCAACAAGTCGTTTCGATCATGCGTAATTGCGTAGAGATATGGGCGTCTTTTTCTGAGTTAAGTGCACCTTGAGAAGGTCGCTGCTAGTCGCTAGCTGTGCATTTTGCACCGTACCTAAGGATGCAGCCATGGTTAGCGCCCGCACTCCGCAATAGCTTCTCTCTGCACTGTTGCGGCACATATTCCAAACAGAATACCAGCACATTCAGCTTTAATTTGCTGCAACAGCTCATACGTATGTACGTAAAGCTGCCGCTGGCAGATTTAACCAGATACCATGTACCACGTATGCGTTGTGCCGTCATCGATCGCGCAAAGCCAAGGCCAAAACGCGCATGTACGACTTAAACTATTGCTCGCTGCCATGGAGAAGGATATAATAAGGCAGGTGGTAGGAGCTGCGCCATTGTTGATGGACGAAACCAAAAGACGCCAGCAAAAAGCCGTCTCACGTGGAAACCACCCGGGCTCGGGCATCGTCACTCGCAAAAGACGGAAGAGAGCTGCTCTTTTTGACCGCAGCACTACGCAAACGCAATGTACCTTGTCTCCGTCCTGCCACGACGGGAATGGTTATGAAACTGGAGATGGGACTAAGAGATTAATAGGCAAATATATTCTTATACTACTATGTAATTCAAATTCACACACAATCAAATTGTAAATTTCGGCACTTCATCAAAAATTATCAATTAGATAATTATCAAGTAACAATTTCGTCAATCACCACTATACAAAACACAACTATATGTCTATATTACTATACAACATCAATCAAAGTCAAGAGTAACTTAGTAAAGAAAAAGAATATATACCAAATATGCTTACTCGCTGCACCAAATCCCCGACTGGTCGCACTTTCCTAAATGCAGCATCGCCCCTCTCCGCTCCTCCTCTTGGCTAGTCGCGTCGTTGCCTCCTCCGTCCGGTCCCCCTCCCTCCTCAGCTTGTTGCGCCACCACCGCATGCGTGGTCACCGGCTCACGCTTCATCGTGCTGCGTACTTGCACTCCTACCGGCCCGCTGCCTCCCCTCCTCATCACGCCACTCCTCCTCGGCTCCTTGCACCGGCGCTGCCACCCCGCCTCCTGCTTTCTCCGCTCGGCCGCGCTCCTGTGCCCCTCCCCTACCAACTCGTTGGCGCCTCGCCACCTCCCTTTTAGTCGCGTTGCGCCGCTGATGGGCATCCGCCTAGTCGGTGTGCCGTGCATAGGGTTTCTTCCTGATACTCAGCCTAGCTCATCGAGTGTGTCTCTTCGCTCACTCCTCGGCCTCGTCTCGTGGTCGCTCTCCTTGATCGATTGGAATGGAGAACATGTGGTGTGGTGGGATGGATGTGATGCCGCAGTTGGGTCTTGTGGGCTTTAGCAAAGGCCCACAAATCTTTTACCTGGTCAAGCAGCCAGGCTCTTCTTCCACCTTCTTCTGCAAATCGGCTGCTCTACCGTGGCCGCCGGAGGTTGGAGGTGGGGTAGGGGGAGGGCGTATGGCGCCGGCGTAGAGGGTAGGTTCGAGCCGGAGCAAGATTCGCCCTAGGTCATTGTATATCGTAATCGCCCCAGGGTCAAGGTCGATTGTTCATTTGTTTTACGTACTTGGATGCGAATACGATGATACGATATGTCGTCGTTGTCTTCTGCACCGGGAACTGTTGCAATGGTGTAAGTCAAAGACATATTATTATTCTTGGTTATGATCAGGGCATGGGGCCCAACCGTGGGAAAAAGAGAGAACGGACCCCAAGCATGTATGGGTTTACCTTTTTTTTTTTTTGGAGGAGGCTCTTCGTTTCTTCAAACAAAAGCTTGCCAAGATCTCTTGGATTTCTGGGCCTCAAGGAGTGTTTTATTGGGCTTAATGGCCAGATTGACTAGAGCACAATCAAATTGGGGCAAACCACGTAAAGACTTCTCGGATGTACTGGTAACAGTTTTGTGACCTGTGAGGACCATTAACGGATAAGAGCTAGTATACTCGCGTTGTACATAATTATACGCTTGATTCAACGACGAATGTTGAAGGTGTCTTATGTTTGGCTGTTGCGACCTACTTCATTTGATAATCTGTCCCTTACATCATTGTTCTCGTTGATAGGCGTGAGGACCATTGAGCACGTTCTGTGTCATCATGTGATGATGTCTCTAATGCTCCAAATATCCTTCCTCTGACCAAGTATTTCATGGTATACAAATCATTCAAAGCTTTACATGCTTTATTATCGCAAAGAAAAGCTTCCATGCTTTGTTACATTAACTTTGGGTGCATAAGAGATGTACTAGAAGCACACAACAGAGATGTGTATCTCCTCTCCTATGAGGCCGTTTTTTCAGATTGGGTATTGACATGCATGGGATACCGTGCTCCACCTCATTTCAACGAGATAAATCGGAGCCGGTAGACGTTGGGTGAAATGATTGTTTCGATCCACTACTGATACGTCCGCCTCTCTTCCTCCTAAAATCTCTCGTTCCGCAGATGTTGCGAGTGTTGCCACCAACTTGCATACACTCCCCTTCTAAGAGATAGCTAACACTAGTTGGTCTTCGACTCTTCGGCAAAGTAGCTTAACAACTGGACCTTTCTGGTAGTAGTCATCCTTCCCTAGACTGTTTAGCCGCTTTTGGTGCTAGTCCGTTAGGTATTGGTCCCTATTTTCGGCCGAATCAAGTCCCTGAGTTTGTACTGGACTTGATTTCTGGTGATTTAGCCGGCCCCTTAGTTGAAGTGGAAGTATGTTTTCAGTTGGGCCCATCCACTGGTGGCAGATGGGCGGCCCGATACAGTATGGGTATGATGCAGTCTGGCCCATCGTGATCCAACTAATAGATGGACCGTGTCGACCCAAGTGCCGGGAGGCGGGCTAGGCATGGCACGATGGTCTGTCGTGTCAGGCCGCGCCGGGTCGGGCCCATTTAGCCCGATGGGTTGGTTATGGCCCACTTAGCCTGTTAGGCTTGAAAAAATAAAATAAAATCTAGAAAATCAAAAAAAAAATATGTAGAATTCAGAAAATAGTTATAATAATTATATTATAAAAAAATAAGACAAGCATATTAAAAATATAATAACGAATTTTATTAATGTTCAAATGGTTGTCTCGTTAAAACATTTGCCAAGTAAAAACTCAATACGAGAAAACCTTGTGAAAGAAAAAAGAGTACAACCTATAGCTCTACATACATCCTTGTTCTATATGTCGTTATCTAGGTACAAATTTTCGAACACCTCCAACATCTTTGAATTTTTCACAGAATATTATGTTCATGAATCAGCTTGTTCCTAGCTCTTGCCCTCCTTTCCCCTCCTGCATGTGCCCCTGCCCACACGTGCGGTAGTGCGCTGGGTATGGCACGCGACACGCCCCTTGCCCGCCGTCCCTCCTCCACCTCCCGACTCCCTCCATCCCGAGCCGGACCCGCCACCTTCTCCTCCCTCCACGTCGGCGCCCCCCTCTCGACCTCCTCCGCCTCCTTTTCCCAGTTCCCTCCTTCCCGAGCCGGCCCCGCCGCCTTCTCCTCCCTCCACGCCGGCGCCTCCTCCTCCTGGTTCTCTATATTCCTAGCTGGCTCGCCGCTCCTCCTCCCTCCCTCTCATGCTCCCTATGGCCTGGGTCACCTAGTGCCCTGCCTGGCTCGGCCTCTCCGCACATGGGCTAGATGGGTCGTGCCGGGCCTAGTATAGCCTGACACTATTTGTGTTGTACCGCGCTGGCCCACCGTGCCAGGGTATTGGCCCAAGTACGACACATGTCTTCATGCTGGGCCAGCACGACTCGTAAATAGTATGAACCGTGTCGTGCCTGGGCGGGCCAACAGTGCCATGCCTTGGCCCAGCCCAGCCCATCTAACCACCTCTAGCACCATCTCCATCTTGTCGTAGTGCTATGCTCCTCCTCGTCGTCCTTTCCTTATTTGCCACCCTTTTGCGGTTTGCCTCCTCAGCTCCTGTGATTTGCAATACCACCGCTACCCTTGTCACCTCGTTGATGACCATCCTACACGAGTTCTGTAGCTAGAATAAGGGATCGGTGTGCCATACTGCCTTTGTCTTTCCACGTCATATTCACAACATTAACTTCTAGAGATGTCCTTGCCCATGTTTTCCAAAATGTTACTCCCTTTATCCGAGAATATATGGAATTTTTTGCCGTATTGGCACCTTTTCGCCTCGTATTTACAGGAATAGCCGTCCTTGATTTTTTTGCAAAAATAGCCCCCTGCCGCACGACCACCATGCGACAGTCTCTCCTCGCCCGCCACGTGTCCCGTTGTCGCACAGGGCCACTGTGCGGCAACCCATTACTACACGACCACCGTGCAGTGGCGTCGCTGCACGGCCGCTGTGCGATGTCCCCGCCACGCGGCACATGTCCTGGATTAGGGTTTATGTCGGACCCGGATTTCTTAATCCATAATCATCTGTGAAAACATCGTGCTATTCCCTGGATCAGTAGATAGCACTCACAGATACATCACTGAATCAACCGACGAAGTCAGCTAGACTGAGGTGAGACTAGATAAGCTAAGGACTAAACTACGCTTCAAAAATTTCTGTGTCTTCAGACGTCTGGTTCCTCGTAATAGTCGTAAGCTCCAAGATCTCCTGCTTATGAGGGTTGTGAAAAGAGCGAGAGTGAGCACAACTACCGTGCTCGCGAGTCAACACAACAGATGCAATAATATACATGCAAGGCTAAACAAGGATGGCTCGGGTTCTTTTATTTGCACAAAGCAACATTTATAAATATCTTAATTACAAATTCCAAGGACTTAGCATTTTAAACAAATTGCATTTTATTAAAAGAGAGTAAGTGTAATACTAAATAACAGTAGAGGTTCCCTTTATCGGAGACTCTACGAATGCTTAATTTGATTGGAGCTACCTCCATACATTAACCACTCTGGATACGACGATCCAGGGAAAAATCGAACCTCAGGCTAGATGAGTCGACCTGATTTTCATACCACCCACCAAGGTTTTTGAAATAGAACTAACTCAAGTTAAGTTCCCATGTCCACCTATGACCGTAGACGCGGCTGTTTAAACAGTTTTGACTCTGCAGAGTTTGTACACTATACCCACAAGAGACAATCATACTCATTACCCCACATGTCACGGTAACCTTTCAACATATCTCGCCCCTTCCGTCATCTCACCCATATGGGCTGCCCCCATTTGCGATGGGTCCCATAAATTGTGCGGGATGTCTATCACTACGATTTGCGTAGCTAGCAACTTCACCCTCCCCTCGGTGTCCCATTCAAGCTGGATGGCATCCACTACTTGCACCACCTTGCTCAACCACTGATGAGATGAATTTTAGGGTTTAATAAGTTTACTAAGCCAAGTTGTACTTTGCAGACTTGTGGTTGTACTTATTTTACACGGGAGGTCATAACAAAATTAAGTTCATAATCCATCCAGACGGCACCCACCACTCCTACCATCCGCTCAGATGTGGTATCAGCAAGTTTTAGGGTTTTAGAGAAGTGTAAAACAAATTAGCTCAACCATTTCAGTCATTTACCCAATGGCTGCTCAAAATAATCTTTATACTTAAAGGATGATGATTGGGGTGATTAGCACCCCGGTACTCAAGTAAGGCTAGCATGACACTTGAGTACAGACTACAACTAGTAAGTTACCATATAATTACTAGGGTGACAAGGATCAGGGAGTTCAATTATCAAGGACAAGGTGTAATAATTACTTAATAATCAAATTGGTATTTAGCTACCTTAGGACCATTTAACATACATTTGCATAAAAATTAAAGCATGCAGTTTGCTATTTTAAAAGAACATAATTTGCATAAAATGTAGGTTCAACATGATCAAAGTGTTGAGTCACCTGGGTCAAAGGCTAGGGGGTCTTGGAAGTCCTGAGCTTGATCGAAGTGGGAGCCTCCGGCTTCTTCAAACTCTACTCGGACGATGGCACCGGAAACAAAAAGACAAACCAACAAAGCAAATAAATACAAAATCCATAATAAATAAACTCAAAACTTAATCAAACAAGTACCAAAGTATAGGTTTTGAAATTACAAATTTTTGGGCACAAGTTTCATATTTTTTGGAGTTATAATAAAAAAGATATGGATTTTAAAAACTTTATAAAGAATTTTCACTTAAACAGAAAATCAGAAAAAGCCGAAAAATCTACGCGTTGACACGTGGCCCCCGGAGCACGCAATAGTGCGTGGACTCGGTCCACGGCACAGTACCCGTGCGGGGCCCACCTGTCAGTCACAGAGGCAAAACCGAATTAATTAAAGCACCAACACTGTTCACCGGGCCCACCCGTCATTGCCACATGCGAGAGGTTAACATGTCATTAGAGCTGGCTAAACACGGTCTAGCTCTTAAGCGCTACAGTAACCAGGCGGCAAATAACGCCGCTACAGTGCTCTTCTCCCGCCGACCAAAACAGAGCCGAGGGAGGGGCGGTGTAGCAGCCCAAAATTTCAAATTTTAGTTGAAAATAAAAATTGAATTAATTTGGTGATTTTTTTGAAATTTTAAAAGTTTTTCCTTAATTATTTTAAATCTAAAATAATTTATTTGCAAAATCTATTTCCAATTAAAAGTTGGAATTATTTTATTTAAATCCATAATGCCCTTGAGAATTTCTATGAATTTTCTCACAATTTTTGGATTTTATTTGTTATTTTCTAAAGCCTTTTTGAATTTTTGGGATTATTTAAATTAGAAAAGAAATTAAAATTCACCGCACAATAACTGGGCCGAATCCTCCCGGCCAAGCACTGTTCTCGGCCTGCTCTGCCGCACGCTCTCGCTGCGGGCCGTCCGATCTAAATCGGACGACCATCGCTTCTCCCCCTTCGACCTTCCGCTGGCAGGTGGGCCCGTCTGCGCGTCGTCTTCCCCACGTCATCTTCTTCCTCCGGCTCCCGCGCGCTTCGCCGCCTTTACCGCCGCACTGCTTCCTTCAATTCCGCGATTCCCTCCCCCATTTCTCTCGCAATCGTGCGTAATCAAGTCGGTTGTTATCGCCGCACTCATTCCCGGCCGTTACCCCTATTAAAAACGCGCATTCTTGCCGGGCGTTCGCCGTCGCCGCCATGACTCTCGTGCGCGATCTCCGCCTCCTGGCCTCCCCTCGCTCTATAAAAGCCAGCCCTGGCTGCGCACTCTCCCACACAACTCATCGCCCCATCTCTTGTCGCTTCAATTCCCCTCTAGCGCCTGCAATGGGAGATTTCTCGCCGCGGCCGAAGCCTCATTCTTCTCCAATTCCAGCGCCGTCAAGCCTCCTTCGGCCACCTCGACTACACTCTCGGCATCACCACATCGTCGCCTACCTCGTGCGCACCTTCGCTTCGCCAAAAGATCACCGGAGCCCCATTGCCGCCGACGACCGAACCTCACTGCCGCCTCTCTTCGTCGCCGACGACCTTTCCGCCGTGCCTCGTCACCGCAAAGTGGTGAGCTAGGTTCGACATCTCTCCTCGATTCTTTGCACACTCGCCGCCGCGCCGCCAGCCCATTCGCGACGAGTTCACAATGCAGTCTTGTGGCGATGTGGCCTTTGCCAGTCGTGGCGCGCGACGCGCCACATCGGCGCCCTAAGCGATGTAGCTGCCGCATGGGCGCCAGCGTGGCAGGCCGCACCAGCACCCTCCCCCCTTCTCTGTACTGTGTTGTGAGCCGAGTCCACTGTGGACTCGTGCCTTCCTGTGGACTCAGTCCATGACTGAGGGGCCGACATGTCAGTGACTCAAAGCCTTTTTCAGTTGAAAAATAATTCGGTTAAATCGGAATTTTCGTACGGTTGACGTGAGCTTGCGTAATATCTCGATTTTCCTTTAGAGAAATAATTCGGGAAATTCAGAATTTTTGATATTTAGGATTTAATTTAGATTTAAACTTTGAGTAGCTCGTATTTCTTCATACGAACTCCGATTTAGGTGAATCAAATTTCTAAATTTGTATAAAATCAAGATCTAGCTAACTAAACCAAAATTATTTCATTTGGAGTTAATTTGAATATTCATTTTAATTCATTTGTATTTTATTTGAATTTATTTGAATTCGTCTTATTTTCGCGTATAGATTTTGACGACTCCGGAGAGCTTGACCCTGTTGAAGAGGTAGAATACCAAGAATTTGACCAAGACAAGTTACACCATTGATCATTTTGATCCTAGTATTTTAAATTATTTAATTTTGTTTTAAAATATTATTGCATGCATAATTTTAAACATTTATTTTAAATTCATGTTTTAAATGTCTATTTAATCCAATTCCTTTGTATAGCCAAATTTGAATGTTGAATCATCATTCCATTGTCACTTAGGTCAAATAAAAATTTAAAAATAAAAATATGCTTATAAATTGCTTAGACCACTTATACTTAATTTTGGGAGAATTTTAGCCAAAATAGCAAATTTTGATTAAAAGTCTATTACATTGTTTTGTCATGGTGGACTTTTGCAAATATCTTTGAAAATATAAAAATGAGAAATCAGTTTGCACTTGGGCGAAATGGACAGTTGGTGGGTGCAGGTTTATGCACGGGCTCAATCTGGTTAGGATTGAGGTCCAGGATTTATTATTGAAAGTCGCCCAAGTCAGTTAAGAATCGGCCTTTGATCCGCATCTTGCAAAGCTCCACCGTACTATCGCATGTTCTGTATGGACAGAACTAGGCTTATTAACTTGTTATACCTCATTATTGTATGTCCCATTTTTGTTGTGTGGGTGTTGGTTAAACGTTATTCCCACTTTGCGCAAGAGGGGACTTCCGGCAAGTGGTTAGCCAAATGGAAGTGAAACCTTAGCAGACATATTAGTACTGAGGTAGAACATTGGAAAAGCCTTGTGATATTTGTCTAGTCACACGCCTAAGGAAGTGTGCATTGGCCGACATAACGAGTAAATTATCTCGTGTGGGTAAAGTTGTACCCCTCTGCAAGCGATTGGATCTAGTTTTCACTTTTGCTCGGTTTTATACCCTTCTCCAATCATATCGTAAAGGATCTTTGTTTGTCCAAGAATTATCATAATTGTTGATTAGAATAGGTCCTTAATACCATAGAGAAGGTGTATACCAAGTTTCGTGAAGTTTGGAGTTGAGAATCAAAAGTTAGATCTATATAAATTTGCCATAGTTTTATTTGTTCAGAATTTTATCATAATTTCATATAAGTGTACTGTTTGTACGAATTTATAAATGTAGAAAAAGAGCACCAAAAGTATGAATTTTATTTTGAAGGCTCCTCACATAGTGCACTTGATTGTGTAATGTTTTGGCAATTTTATATATGTTCTGGAATTATCTAAAAATTTATAGATTTAGGTCACAAAAAATTAGATTTTAGGTTTCAGAAATTAGGGTTTCATGATTTGATGTGACTTGAAATGTATTGAAAAAGCTACATTGCAACTCCATTGGAAATGTCGATATACAATATGGCGCAGGAGTACGCACGTAACAACCAAAATATGCGTATAAATATAGCAAAATAAAATATGAATACAAATATACCAAAATATAATCGCATAATATGGGATACAATATGACTCACTTGTATGAGCCACTTCTATCTTCTCGTTGCGGCTGCCTCTACACACGCTTGGATGTTTTGCATCGAGCATGTCCTGTGGGATACGTGAGCTGGTCCGGAGAGCGCGTGTCGGATCGAAGGAGGTATGGAGACCGTTGAGTGGGCGGAGGTGCACTAGTAGGCTGAGTCTGGCCCACCAGAGTCTGGTAAGCATACATGTCGTCCTGATGAGACATGCCGAGCTAGTGGCCACCTACGAAGAATTCATGAACGACAAACTTTACAAATTAACTCCCGGGGTGCAATGCCTGCACCTCCAGTTGTGCGAATGAGCTCTGTCCTTGGAGGTACGGGGTGCCAGCCAACTCGGAGGAGCTCTGGTCTTGGACGTACGATGTGCCAGCCTACCCGGAGGAGCTCTGCCCTGCGTACGCTCCAAACCCTAGTGCCATGCTCCATACCCTGACACCATGTACTGCTCCCTGCTAAGAGCTGGGAGTTGGGAGGCACGTATCGTCATCATCAGTCGACGTGGATGTCCGTGACCCCCGCGGTCAACTGAGGGCTATAAGACGGAACAATGTTAGTACATATACACACTTTGGACGTAAACTGAGAATCTCATACCTCCCGGATGTGTAGTGTAGATGACCGAGGGGGAGCGCCAGTCTGTGTACCGAACACGAATGGTAGAAGTGATTCATCCCGACGGACCTGCGGTCGAAGAAAGATATGATGTTAGCGGAACATAAGTCAAAACTAAAAAACAGAACATAGATTTGTACATAGCTTAACTCCCTGCCGATCTGGCCTGCGGATGACCGACGGGGAATGTTACGACGCTGGCCGGACTTGCTAGGTCGTGGTGACCTAGCGGGTGAGCACGACACCCCCACTTGGTGCCCGATGCACAGGACGTCATCTGTCGAATGACCGCTGCTCAAGTTCTTTATTATCTTCTTTGTCTCCACGAAGATGTACTTCAAAGTTTTCATCATCCCCGCCGGTGTTGTGTCTGAGTTGCGGATGGTGCACTTCGATGCGCTTGTGATGCACTATGCCCGCTCCAACTGTAGTGACATATAAAACAGGTTCATTAACGATAAGAGTACAAATATATATCATCAATGAAACGACTAGAGGTTGTAAGTATCTTACAGTGTTGTCACACCGTGAAGCGTTGTGACAATCGAACGAGCGGCGGAGGCTCTGCTGGTGTATGATCTGCTCCAGGCGCTCTAGTGGAGGAAGGGTGAGTCTTGCGTGCGACCGTGGCACATACCACTCCATGTACTCATCGTATGTTCAAACGTTGTACGGACGCTGCTCATGCAAGACATCCAAGTGCGCCCTCTCCATCCATGTCGTAGTCCACTCATGCTGGACTGGTCGCCAGCCCTGAATATGCCTACCTTGTCTTGATTGATTGCATTTTCTAGAAGGATTGATGTTAGAAAAGAAGACATAAGTGTAGGGTTATGGGTAGGCTACACTAGCGCAAATTAATAAAAATTCTACCCGTAAACCAAGATCACTGCAGTTATAGATCACGGTCTTACCACTAGGCCTTGCAGTGCGGAAGCGATCAACGCGTCGGGGCGGAGTAGTCGTACTAAGTTGATGCGGCGTCGGGCAGAGTAGTCGTACTACTTCCTCGTCCTCGTCGCGGCGTCCACGTAATGACTCCCCTCTTGCGGTTCGTCCAAGCGCTACTGAGATCTGCAAATACTCCAAAGGTATCCACACGTGCGGGAGAAAGCGACGCCTTGCGCCGAATCGCTAGATCCGCGCGCGACTAGGGCGTGGGAGAGGTGGCGGCGAGGTTTGAGGTCGAAAAAACTCCTTCAACTGGCGCCCAAGCCCTCCTTTTATAGATGTCCTCACAATGGGCTTCTACCAATAGAGGCCCATTAGGACTCAATGCCCACTCTAATTCGGATCTAATCCGAATTAGGCTTCACCCTTAAGTGTGTGACCCTCTAGGTCGCGTGCGTTTAGACATGACACGAGTGCACATACTCGGTCAATAGTCGATGCGGCCTCTAGCAAGACGTCCCAACTCCTAAGCGTACACAAAGATCATATCGGACGAACCAACACAGCGTTATGTACATGCCAATCCCTTTGCCTCACGATATTCGGTCGAGCTCCAAGTGACCACTCTTTCTCGATCTTGTGATCCTAATCCCTTACTAGGTTAACTCTTAACCTTAAGTAGCATGGCCATGCATTTACGGATCCGATCACTCGAGGCCCAGATATCTCTCTCAGGTAGAGAGGGGCAAATCCCATCTTGACTGACCATGCCTCCATCATGCTTCATGACAAACCCGAAAACTACCTTTATAACTACCCAATTTACGGAGTAGCATTTGATAGCCCCTAAGTAGGTCGATTCACATCTCAAGTACATGCGACAATCTTAGGTCTAAGGACAAGGCGTACACGTTGTGTAGAGAGAACCATAAGTATAATTGTTATGTCTCATGTTGGGTCGGTCCAACCCCATGTTCTAAACATGTGTCCACATTATTGGTTTGACATCTCCATGTCTATGACCTGTGAAACATAGTCATCAACCGATACATGTGCTAATCCACCATTCACGTGTATCCTCACATGAACTCCGACTAGGGACAACTTTAGAATAACCATACAAGTAAAGAGTTTCACAAACAAGTCACATACTTGTTAATCTACACAAATGCAATCAAGGAACATTAAATCATGGATACAACGAAATATCATCATCTCTATGATTGCCTCTAGGGCATATTTCCAACAATAAGAAGTGTAAATGTTACCCGAATAAAGTTTGACTCACAAGTGTACGACTCGCGGCAAGAGCCTACCGTCCGGGAGAACACGACCTGGTGCACGCTAAGCTGTCGCATTACGTGCTACGGCACCTAATGCTCCACCATATGTACAAACACTAGGTGGCAGGTCGTTGCCCATAGTCCTGTGTCCTGGCTGCATTGCAAAGGCAGTCCGTGCAGCGCTATCGTGTGCACGAACTCTGGATAACATGGAGTCCATATGATGTTGCTTTCGTGTAGAAACTCGAACTCGTTGTGGAACAACGAGTAACACCTCGATACCCTGTCTTTGGCCCTGTGCAGACGACCAGCAGTCCACCGTGAGCCCATGGTGGGCCCATCTATCTGGTTGTGCGAAACGGTGTACGGATGCACCGCTCTCTCGATGGGCGGCCGCCCAACAGGGAAGTGCTCCCAACTCCATAGCTGCAGGAGCACATAGTAGACGGCCGGGCTAGGGGTATCACCAGTGCCGCGCTGCGAAGCGTCACACAACCCCCGGTATGTGGCGCAAACGAAGACTGATCCCCAGCTATACTGAGGCATCGACCCAGCCTGTGCGTCAACCAATGACTCGGCGACGCGGACGAAGCCAGGGTAGCAAAAATCGCCATATGTGGTGTGGTTGGAAACATGACCCCACCAAAAGAGTGAAGAAGGTAAGTAACGAGGTGCGTCCTAACGACCTCGTCAGATGCACCCTGTGGGCAATGACTGAACTGCCTCAACCAAGTCCGGGGGACACCATGTACACGCTCCGGGAGAGGTTGGCCGAACCGCTGCTCCAGCCTAGCCTTCCAGTCGGCACCTGGAGGGCCCAGAACAAGTGGCTCACCTCGGATCAAGAGACTGGTGATGAACGATATGTCTTGCAGAGTGACCGTCATCTCACCCCACCAAAGTGGAAGGTGTGCGTCTCGGACCTCCATGTGTCGACAAGTGTCGACAGCAAGCTAGTGTCTAGGGTCAACCGATGTCCGACGGACACCAACCTCGTAAGGCGCAACAAGCCCGTGCCCCGGAGGATCGGGATGTAACGATTATCCAGCTCCTAGTAATCCCTATTTGCCCGAAGCAGCAGGGGTGAAGGGCTATCCGCGTCACCGGCGATCCACGACTTGCATCGGTGATCCTCATAGTAGAAGTGTTTCGGAAGCGTCGGTAGAGACATGGCTTGCAATGCATGGAATAGACAATTGTAATGGGGGTGCGGGAGGGGAGGTTAGCGATTCTGCGAATGAACACATGCTATATGTAATCGATAATTGAAAACCATGTGTGTGTTGATCCCTGTTCTTTCCCATTGCTAAAATAAATTAATAGCATATGTGTGTGTTCATTGCAGGTGCGTGCATACTTGAATACCTAGCAACTACTTGCTTGTATGGCCATGCATGCATGCATGAATAATTAGTTGCGTGAATAATTAGTAACTTCATTTTTTATCTTTTTTAATCCTTGCCGCCATTATGAACTTTAACTAATTGTTTAAAACTAATTAATTAATACAAACTAATTAATTACGACTAATTAATTCATAATTAATTAACCTCACCTCAATAATTGTACACGTTAATCTATGTTCTTTCCCTTTGCTAAAAAAATTATTTGCATATGTGTGTGTTCATTGCATGGTGATGCATAGTTCAATACCTAGCAACTACTTGCTTGCATGGCCAGTAGTGCATGCAACGCATGATATTTTCTTAACTACAAATTATAGATTTAGAACTAATTATTTACATAATATTAATTTAATTACAGAAATTCCAAAACAACTAAAATAAGTACACCTGTAAATGACAACTAAGTAAGTACGAAGATAATACTATGCCTGATTTACTAACAATGCGGTTAATTAAGAATTTGGAGACAAGGAAAAAAATCATCGGCTAGTATGCCTACAAATGACAATGCTTAATAACGCTAAAACGTCACCACATATAAATTCGACAGAGACAACCGAGAGAGAGCTAGATGGCGAAACTTAATTGCTCTCGCTCGCTATTTATAGAGTTTGTGAGCCAAGAGCGCTCTCTCTCTCGCACGCGTTCATGCATGCACATGCAGGAGACAAGGATTTGGGGAGGCAGCGATTGGATGCAGGTGACGGGATGACACGACAATGTTTTTTTGGGGGAAAAGGGGGTGAGGAGGGCTGGCGGGAGGGGGGGGGGGCGTGCGTGAGGGATGGGGAGAGGTCGGCTCGTGGTGGGGTTGCCGCACGATGGTCGTGGCGACAACAGAGCACGTGGCGGTGGGAGGGTCACGTCGTCTGGTGGGTCATGCGACAACGAGCTATTCTTGCAAATAATTTTCGAGGACGGCTATTCCTGTAAATACGAGGCGAAAAGGTGCTAAAGCGGCCAAAATTCAAATATATGACGTTTTGGATACCGACGTGCAATTTTGACTATTTTTATACGAATATGTTCATAAAATAATATAAATATTATGAAATATTTTTATGACTAATCTAATAATATCATTTTTATATGATCAAAAACAGATAATGTTTTATATATTAGTGATCAAAGTTTAAAATTTTGACAGCATATTTTCTAAAACGCGATGTATTTATGAACGCAGAGAGTATCCTAGTTTTATCTATCCCCTCAGATTTAAATTCGCCGATGAGAGAAGTTACACTGCTGTTGACCTCTGCATCCATTAGCGCTGGCTCGCAACATGCCATTGGAGTTGATCTTGGCTTTCCATCATTCATGTCGAAACGCTTGGGAGATCTCGAGTGTATTTGCCTTGATGAAGAAAGGTACCCTCCAGTCTGTTTGATTTGGAAGCCAAGGAAGAAGCTCAACTCGCCCATCATGCTCATTTCAAACTCAGAGCTCATGACATCGGAAACTGGGAAGCGAGCATGCGAGGAGCCGCCAAATATAATGTCATCCACGTAGATCCGACGAGCGGAAGATCGGTGCCAAGGCGGCGGATGAACAAGGTTTTGTCAATTTTACCCATCTCAAAACCATGGCTCGTGAGATAGGACTTAAGCCTTTCATACCAAGCTCGGGAGCTGCTTGAGTCCATACAAAGCTTTGGAAAGCTCGTAGACATGGTTAGGGTATTTGGGGTTCTCGAAACCGGAGGTCATCTCACATAGACTTCTTCCTCAATAAGGCCATTGAGGAAGGCACTCTTGACATCCATCTGGTAAAGCTTGAAACCCTTAGAAGGCGCAAAGGCAAGCGAGATTCTAATGGCTTCAAGTCTAGCTACAGGGCAAAGGTCTCTTGAAATCTAGACCCTCAACTTGAGAGTACCCACGAGCTACCGGCCTAGCCTTGTTTGAATGACTAACCCATCTTCACTTTGCTTGTTCTTGAACACCCATTTGGTCCCAATGATATTGTGACCTTGAGGGGCTCAACAAGGGACCGGACCTTGTTCCTTTCAAAGTTTTCCAATTCCTCGTGCATGGCGTTAGTCCATGACTCATCGAAAGAGCATGACAAGCGTCTTTGGGCTCAAATGAGGCGACGAAGGCGTAATGGAGATGAAAAGAGACAAGTCGGCTTTGGAGCGTGTGACACGCTCAAGAGGTCTCCAATTATCTGCTCTGAAGGATGGTCCTTTGAATGTGTCTTGGAGGTCCAGGTGAGATGAAGAAGTGGCCTCTACCTCATGATCGATGAGATAGGAGCAGAGCCACTAGCTTCGAAGAAGCGAGAAGGTAAGGTGATCTCCTCGAGTGCGGTGGAAGAAGGCACCTCAAAGGAGGAGAAGAAGCTGGATCGTAGACAACCTTCATCTCGTCTTCCTCTTCGTCCACAAAGATGGACTCAGGCCGCTAAAGAACTCGAGATATCGGGCCTAGTCCCGGACCGCCTCATCAAAGGTCACCTCACGGTCTCTAACAATTTACTAGACTCAGCCTGGACTCTATAGGCACGAGAAGAAGTCGAGTAACCCGTAAAGATCCCATCACAAGATCGTGACTCGAACTTATCTAGGTTCCCGCACTTGAATAAAACACTTGCAACCAAACACACGAAAATGCGAGACGCTGGGTTTTCGCCCATATCTCAACTCATAAGAAGTGCGATGCAAGAGTGCCCGAAGAAAAACTCTGTTAGAAACATGACAAGCAGTAGCAATTGCCTTAGCCCAAAACTTCCTAGGTGTAGAGTACTCATCAAGCATCGTCCTGGCCATCTCGACCAAGGTACGGTTCTTCCTCTCCACAACGCCATTTTGTTGGGGGACGTATGGAGACGAGAACTGGTGCTCTACACCTGTCTCACCACAAAAACTCTCAAAGTAGGAATTCTTGAACTCGGTGCCATTATCAGTGCAAATTGCTCGTAATGCACATGGGAGCTCAACAGAAAGCCTACTAAAAGACCACGAAAAGAGTAAGCGTCTCATCCTTCGAGGCTAAGAAAACACCCAAGAATACCTCGAGAAGTCATCGACCACGACAAGTCGTACCACTTCCCTCCCATCGATCGCACTCTAGCCGGTCCCATCAGTGTCCATATGGGCGATTGACACAGTGCATCTGTCATAGTCATCATGCTCGGAGGATGTGAAGCGGCAACCATTTTGCCGTGCTTAAGGAGCACAAACAAGATCCTTGACCATTTTGAGTTTGGCAAACCACGAATGAGATCGTGGCGCTAACTTTCGGTCGATGATCAAATCCTATATGACCAAGTCTCCTATGCGAGAAAGTCAAATCACGGGATTGAAGCAATTAAACATCGGAGAGGATCACGGAAGATCCGTAAAAATCAGCACGAAAGATCCTCCCATATCGAGAAATCCATAAACTAGACTACCAGAAGAATCAAGAATTTTGCAATTGTTTTCTTAAAGCTCACCTCGAAACCGTCATCAGTGGTGAGAGACTAAGCGATTATCTGCGACTTACTTACTAAGGCAACATCTTTTAAAATAAAAGAATCATTAATGCTCACAGTACCTTTAGCGATGACGCCCAAATGAAGCATCTCAAAGGTGATCGTCTCATCAACCGGAGCGCGGCTAGGAAGAAAACCACGAGACTCACCACCATATGGCGTGAACAACCGAGTCTACAATCCGGACCTTTCCTTCGGCCGGCGACCACGAGTCAAGCAGTAAAGTCTCGATGGGGTGAATCAGCGATGATTTTGGCACCCAATCTTGAGTAACACGGCGAGCAGATGAAGTAGTCAAGCAAGACCGACCTCTATCTACCCTCGCTCTCTGTCACTCAACAAGTCAAAAGATCTCGGCTGTTCTTTGAATCCGATTGCTATGGAAGAGCGAGTCGAAGTGCGATAACATCTTGATCTCGCCATGTAGCTATCTCGAAAGGAAAACGAGATCTACCCTCGGGGCGGAGTTACGACCAAAGGGTGCATGAGGACGAAACTCGAAAACTTCGGAAAAACCAAGTCCTCGATCTTGCCCAAAATCATCGGATGGAACAAACCTAGATCTCATGTTGGTCTTAGGTGCACTCAAGATCCGGGTGACCACAGAATGTGCCTAAGAGACTCAACACGGTCTCTACGCGATCTTGGCGCGCTGAAGCAATGATCAACTAAATGTCCATCTTTACGGCGAAAGGTGCAATGATACTTCGCCTACGAGAGGCGAAGCTGCAGTGGAATCACCTTGTCGTCGAATCCTTTGAACAAAACCCGTGACTTAAAATTGACTTTCTCGATCCAGGCTTAGTTTTGATCACACAGTGCTATGGTTTTGAGCACGACGGTGGATGCTTCCTCATATCCTCCCGGATATCATATCCTAGACCACGATTAAATCGCAAATTTTAGATTTGTCTAGAATGAGATTGAGCTTCTTCTTGCCTCCTACAAACCTCTCGAGAGTGTTCATAAGATACTAACACTCCCGAAAGAGAGAGGTGCAAGAAGAGCAGGGGGAAGAAGGGACAGCAGAAGGTAAGGGAGCAGAAGAAGAACCAACAACAGAGGAAAGATTGGCTTGTGCACGCACGGACTTTGAGGGAACAGATCCTCACGCTATGATTGGTTCACGTTGCTAGGCGTCTCTACAAACCCTTAGACTTCTTCCCAAAGACACACAATACAAGCGGATGATTGTGTCTCTAGAAGGTCCTTAGTTAGTTTCACACATTTTTCATCCAATGCAACCAAATCACATTTTAGTTTATTACAATGATTGCAAGGTGAGCTAACAAGGTCATTAGAAGCATCTTGAGCCAATTTATTCTGTGATCAATCATTTCTTGAAGCCGCTTGAATCTGATTCTAATTGTGATTAACTTAGGGCAGTTTAAACAAGAAACAATAGGCTCTAGTAGCGCAGACTTGAAATTCACAATTTTGTGATCCGCCTGCTTTAGGTTCATCTTGAGATTATTACAATTTTCACAAGTTTGAGCGAGATCAAGCAACATGGTATAAAGACCTCTAAGCGAATTGTCCTTATCCTCACATGAGGTGCAAGCGGTAGCCTCAACAGTAGTGGATGAAGGAGGTGCTACCCTACTCATCTCTAATTCAAAGAAGAAGGCTAATGTTCTCTACCTTAATCATGTCAAGTTCGGAGGACACACTATCATGTAAGGTCCTTAGTTTTCCATATCATCAATCAAAGCACGGCAAGTGTCACAATCATCACGGAGGGAGCGGATGTAAGTAAAGTAAGCTCCGTGATAGTCTAGCTACTTCCTTCTCCAACCCGGACACTTAGCCCTAGACTTAGCATGGAATCTACCTAGCTTAAGAAAAGCATCATTAAGTGGTCATAAGTGGGACTAACCTCATCGAGTCGGAGTACAACTCATTGTCGCTCGATTCGCCCCGAGGCCATGAAGCACATCTTGGAGAAGTTCTGTCGTCCTTGGGATCATGATCGTCCTTTCCATCATCGTCCTCCACCCTCCACCTCGGGTGTCCAGCCTGCGAGGCGGTGAGGACGCGATGGAACGACTTCTTAGCCTTCCCAAAGTTGCGGAACTTCTTCTTGCCTTGATCAGTCTTTGAGGGCTTCGTGTTGCGTTCTTGTCGATGTAGTCGTTCTTGCTTGGACCGCCATAGTCACCTTTGCCCTTCCCAAGCTTGGGACGGTTTGCTCGGATGTGGTTGGGGCCACCACACTCGAAACAAATCACAGGACCTCCTCTTTTACCATCCCTCCTCCTCTTGTAAGCATGGGAAAACTTCCGAGCTAGGAGGGCTAGCTGCTCATCCTCAAGGCTGAATGGCGATCATCGGTTATGTCACGAGAGAGCGACTAGGGAGAACCCACGTGTCGACTCGAAGAAGATCCGAAGTGGGATCGGTGACTAAAGCCATCATTGTGACTTCGACCTTGAGAGACAATGTCAATCTCGTGAGTCTTGAGGCGAGTAAAGCGCATCAAGAGTCGTGGTCGAGAGGTCCGTGCTATCTTTGATGGTAGTCACTTTCATCTCCCAAACACGAAGATCAAGTCTGAAAGCATCTGTCGGCGTTATCCGAGTCGGGTATGTAAGACCGACCGCTCGGAGGTTGCTCAAAATCTTGTGAAAACGCAAAAGCACTCGTCAAGAGATTCACCGACAAGCATCTCAAATTTCTTGTATTCACGCTTGAAGGCGGTCTTGTCGAACCGTCTTAATCGAGTGGTGCCCTCATGGTATGCATCGAGGTCACCCGGATGTCGTAAGCGAAATCAAATGAGAAATACGATCAAACTCATACGCTTAAACCACGAATGATTATGTTCCTTGCCTTAGCATTTGCCTCAACATCGGCCATGTTTCCGGCATTGATGTTCTCATCGGCAGAACAAAGAAATCTAACCTTCACCTTTCTCCGGATGGCATACCCACGAGCACGGATGTAAGTTTCCATTCGGCTCTTCGGAAGGGTAATCGGACCATCAAAAGCTGGAGGCTTGGTGGAATACTTGTCCGTTGCCATGGCTCAACCGACCGGTTAAGATCTATCAAGAAGAGCTAACAGGCTCGATACCAATTGAAGGACCGAAATGGCAACAGAGGGGGTGAATGATGCCTAAAATTAATACTCCCTTATGTGTATTTCAAACCGACCTACAAAGATCTCGAAGATCTAAAGAAGGTAAATGAAGCAAGATCAAATAACAAAACAAGTTTGAGTCGTTTCTTACGGAAATCGGAAGTTCCGGCGATGAGCTGCGGAAGTTCCGCTATGGTAGTTCGCGGTGTGTATCGCGGAAGTTCCGCTATGTACTTCCATTGCATAAAATCGGGCTCGATTATCACGACCAAGAACGAACGCTCGGGTTTTGCCCAAAAATCCAAACTACTTAATCTTGAATGCTCTTCTCGGTCAAGTTTTACGGACATCATCCTAAACACCATCTTGACCTTATGGAGAAGAATCGCAACCAAAGATTCAATAATCGAACCAAAACGGTTTCTTGAAGAAGGGCAAGAAAGACCAAAACCAATGATAAGCGAGATTCTCGATTCTTAGAGCATGAAACTTTGAGGAAGTAATAGCAATACCAAAACGATTCTAGATATGAAGTTTCATGCTATTTCATACAACTAAACAAAAGATATGCCAAAACCCTAGATATTCAACATGAGCAGAGAGGAATAAAGAGAAGCATAAACATGTAATCAACGACTCGAGTTTCATTGATAGAAATCAAGCGTTTACAAATGGAAACACAGAGGAATGATTACAAGAGATTTGATTCATTCTCTCAAAACCAACAAACTCTCAAAAAAGGCAACACACACCCTTTTCTAGAGCTAACCTAATTTTCTCTCAAAAGGTCTCACCCTAACTCTGTGGTTCTCCCTATTTATAGCCTTTGCTAATGGGCCTCCAACCCATTAAGCCCGCTATACCCGAGCGGAACCGCCTCCACTTTTGCCGCTTTGCGAAAAGACCCTTCGCCCCTAGCGCACCTTCCGAAGCCTCCGTGCACCTTGTTGTGCACGACTACAACCGCTTCAAGATTCACGCCGTCTTTGACACATCCCGCCGTTCGACCTCAGCGCCTCCTGCGCCTAGTCCGGTCCACGTGTCTCGCCACGACTCCATCTTGATGCCTGCAATCAACACGATACAAAACACATCACATAGCATTGCACAATATCATAGCATCAAGATTTGTATAAGACTCAAACCATACAAAATCAAAATCACAAAATATTCTTCTACGCGATTACGGACACAATCGGAAGTTCGCTCTTACCACGGCGGAAGTTCCGATTTCCATCCGCGCTCGTCGGGATTATCGGAAGTTCCGCACTCAACACTGCGGTACTTCCGATCTTAGGAACATCCGACTTTCGGATATTTAATTCCGATTAGCAACTCGAGAGAACACTCAATGTCGAAATATCGGACACTCGCTACCCCTTGTGCGGAAGTTCCGATTTCCTTCACCGAGACCAAAACCAGATTAATCGGAAGATCCTATTTCCAACGCCGGTGAGTTCCGATTTATCTAACTTCGCTCCATACACAATGATAGTTCCGATTTCCGACTCGGCCCGAACAAATTTCAAACCTAAAAACCCAACTCTCAATCTAATCAACACACTTGTCAAATACTCATCACTCAGAGTGGAGGACCTCTCACATGGTCTCTCAAAAACTTTCATCATACTCTGAGGCTATTGATTCCACTGATTGTAATAAGTGGATAACTGCTATGCATGATGAGATGGAGTCACTTGAAAAGAATGACACTTGGGAACTAGTAAAATTACCAAAGGAGAAGAAGCCTGTTCATTGTAAATGGATTTTTAAAAGAAAAGAAGGTATTTCTCCTACTGAACCAGCAAGGTTGGTTGTTAAAGGCTATAGCCAGATTCCAGGTATTGACTTTAATGATGTCTTTTCCCCAGTTGTGAAGCATAGTTCTATTCGCACTTTGCTCAGTATTGTTGCTATGTATGATTATGAACTTGAGCAATTAGATGTTAAAACTGCATTCTTACATGGGGAGTTGAAAGAAGACATTTATATGGACCAACCTGAGGGTTTTGTTATTCCTGGAAAAGAACACCTTGTTTGTAGATTAAAGAAATCTCTTTATGGTTTGAATCAATCTCCTAGGCATTGGTACAAGAGATTTGCCTTTTTTATGCTCTCTCATAATTTTAAGCGATCTGATTATGACAGCTGTGTATATTTAAAGACTGTCAATGATTCAGCTATTTATTTGCTTCTCTATGTTGATGATATGTTGATTGCTGCAAAAGATAAGTCAAAAATAGCAAAACTGAAAACACAATTGAGTAAGAAATTTGAGATGAAAGACTTAGGAGCAACAAAGAAAATTCTTGGCACGGAGATTATTAGAGAGAGGAAATCTGGCAAGCTATACCTTAGTCAACAATGTTATATTGAGAAGGTACTTTGTCGTTTTAATATGCATGATGCAAAACCAGTGAGTACTTCATTAGCTTCGCATTTCAGATTATCTTCAGCTTTATGTCCCGAGTCAGATTATGATATTGAGTACACGTCTAGAGTTCCATATTTCAGTGCAGTTGGTTCTCTTATGTATGCCATGGTTTGTTCTCGTTCTGATTTATCTCATGCATTGAGTGTTGTCAGTAGATACATGGCTAATCCTAGAAAAGAGCATTGGAAAGCAGTTCAATTGATTTTCAGATATTTGCGTGGCACTTCTAATGCTCGTTTGCATTTTGAAAATTCTAGAGATAAACTTGTTGGGTATGTTGACTCTGATTATGCTGGTGACTTGCATAAAAGGAGGTCACTCACAGGTTATGTTTTCACCATCGGTGGTTGTGCTGTTAGCTGGAAGGCAAGTTTGCAAGCTACTGTTGCCTTATCTACCACTGAAGCAGAATATATGGTTATTTATGAAGCTTGTAACGAAGCCATTTGGTTGAGAGGTTTGTATACTGAGCTTTGTGGAGATAATTCTTGCACTACCATATTTTGTGATAGTCAAAGTGCTATATGTCTTACAAAGGATCAAATGTTCCATGAGAGAACAAAACACATTGATGTGAGATATCACTTTATTCGAGGTGTTATTGCTCAAGGTGATGTCAAGGTGTGCAAGATAAGTACTCATGATAATCCAGCTGATATGATGACGAAGCTAGTTCCTGTTACTAAATTTGAGCTTTGCTCAAGCTTAGTTGGTATTACAGTTTAGTCCTAGAGACTATTTGGCGCACGATGATTTTTATCTTATTGTGGAGATATTCTGGTGATTGAAGATTCTTCATTATTGCTACAAGAGGAAATTCATCTCAAGGTGGAGATTGTTGAAATTGTGATCCGAATTCTCTAATTTGGAAGAGTCCGAATCAGTTTTCATATTAGCGGACAAGTGTCCTACTTGGACTCTACGTCCTCCCCCTATATATACCTCTTGTATGCCGTACGAGAAGAAGAACCGTTTCATTGTAATCATATGCGATTTGTAAACACTCCACATATAGTGATCATCGCCGGTTGGCGCTCGTGGTTTTTTTCGTAATGGTTTTTATGTAAAATTCGTGTCTCGTTTTTACACTATTTTTCTAACGGGTTGGAATGCGGTGGCTTCTCCCTCGGCGTTGTGGAACATCTGACAGTGGAACACAATGGGATTAAGTGTGAATTCTGGTTGGTTGCGTTTCCATCTATCTTGATAGGCGTTCATTCTGCAACCCCTGAACCTGATGCGTGCCTACAGCTGTGCCATGATCTAAATCTGGAACAGAATAGACGGGACATTTGAAGTGGATTATGCCATTGCTTTATTAGATCATGTCAACAAGTGACACACAATGGGTAATCATTGCTCGAACCGATCGAAAGGGTTGTCATATATACAAAGAACCACAACCTCATTTATACGAGACCAAGCTAGCAGAGAGTAGAACTAGTTGCTCGCCGCGAGCCGCGAGGACGGCGAAGACGAGAGCGAGCACGCACGGATGGACGGGTCACGCGTGGTCGCGTGCATGCAAGCGTGCGACGTCGGTGGCTTCGGCCGTCACCTCTAAACCTTGCGCGCGTACGAACAAACCGGTCGCCTCGTTATGAGAGTGCCCCTGGATCCTCACTGCTGCGCGTTGCGCACCTCCAGCGCGCACTGCGACTGGAAGAACGGCACCAGGGACGCCGGATCCGCCACCGGTGTCGGCAGCGCCGGGTGACGCCACACGCCGCTGGGCGCGGCCGCGGGCGCCAGATCCGGCACCCTCGCGGCGTCATCCACCCGGCGCTCCCCGTTGCTGCCGCCATGCGCGCCGTGCCGGGCGGTGCTGCCACCATCCCCACCGCTCCTCCCCTCAGCCTGACCCCCTCCTCCCTGCATCTGCACGCGCTCCCTTCTGCTCGCGGCCTGGTCAGCCTCCCACGCCGGCGCCAGCGACACGATGAGCGGAGACAGGAGAGGTATCGGCGTCCTCCCGTCGCCCCACGCGGCGGGGGGCGCCTGGGCGCCCGGGGCCGGCTCGAGCTGCAGCGACGAGGGCGCCTGCTTCTGGAGCCGGCTCGGCGGCCGCTTCTTGCTGCAGCCGGCGCTCGCACCCAGCAACTCGCCGGAGCTGGACAGCTTCATCTCCATCGATTGGCGCGGCGTGGACTTGGTTGACCGCGATCTTCTTCTGTATCGTGGGCTCGTGGCGACTCGCCTCGGGTTCGGGTCGGTTCGGTTAAGTTGGCTTGTGCGGGAAACATGCGTGCATAGGGGCGCGTACGTGGAGGGATATAAAAGGGCGGCGTGTGATGAAAGGGCGGTCGCGTTTGGAGGAGGCGCGCGCGCGGACGGTGGGGAGGGACAGGTGCCGCGGGTTCGGCTTAATTGTGTCACGAAACCACAGGTGGGCATTGGGCCGGTCGTGCCGGTTTGGTCTGGATCCTTCGTGTTTTGGACAGCGTTGTGCTATACTGGCTCGGCTCGGTAATTCCGTCGTGCCGGTCCATCTCACCTTCGGTTAGGTTCAAGTACAGCCCAAAGCCCGTTGTGCTGTAGTCGTGCCGTGCCAGCTCAAGCACAGTCCTAAATAACTATAGACGGCGGAGGTGGCGACCGCCATCTTCATTCCTCTCGTACTCGTCTCATTAAAAACCTAGTTAAAATTGAATTAATTGGTAAAAACATGGGCACATAAAAATTTCGGAAGAAAAATTAAATTTTCTTGATATTTTACAGATACAATGTTACTGTCTCATTTAAAACCTTACGCTCCAAAGTGGGGTTCCCGAATAAGGAAAAGAGTATAGTAACAATATGCGTACATACAACTACTCATAAATGCCGAGATCGTTCATGCGTTCGAGGCACTACTACAAAACAGGTCATAGAAGACGCCTCATCACAGACGGTTCTTTGAAATCACATACGATTTCAAGATGAACCGTATGTGATGTGTACCTATCACATACGGTTCTAGAGAACCATCTGTGATATGTAGCTATCATAGACGGTTCGTTGTTAAAACCGTCTGTAAAGTATCATAGACGATTCTAACCACGAACCGTCTGTGATACATGTAGCTATCACAGGCGGTTCGTGGTCAGAACCGTCTGTGATAACCACGAACCGTCTGTGATACATATAGCCATCACAGACGGTTTGTGGTAAGAACCGTTGTAATACTTCACAACCACGAACCGTCTGTGATAGCTACATATCATAGACGTTTTGTAATAAGAACCGTCTGTGATGATGTCTCCTTCGACTAGGTAATCGAAACCTTCCTTCGACCAGCTAGTCGAAATATTCTTCGACCAAGTAGTCGAAACTTTACTTCGACTAGGTAGTCAGAATCTCATTCGACCAGTTAGTCAAAACTCCTTCCGACCAGGAAGTTGAAACCTTCCTTCGACCAGGTAGTCGAAATTCTATCACAGACGGTTCATGGTCAGAACCGTCTGTGATACTTCACAGACGGTTCTAACAACGAACCGTTTGTGATAGCTACATATCACAGATGGTTTGTAATAAGAACCGTCTGTGATATGTTGATATTATATATATACCTGGTCTCGACAGAACCCTACCCGAATCATTTGAGCCGCCACCCTCTGCCTCCTCCCCCATTGCTCCACTGCTGCCTCCTCCACTATACCAACTTGGAGAGGAGAAGGAAGGGAAGAAAGGAGGCAGGGAGGAAAAGGAAGGGAGGAGATCTCGCAGGATATTCGTCGTGAGCTCTGAGGGTTACAATATGTACATAACCCTTTATATTTGCTCTAGGTTAATCACTAATAAATTTTAGTATGTTTGGTTAATAGTTAGGGTAATTGCGGTTTATTAATATAATTTAACACTAATTAATTTGTTATGCGTATACGTGTAGATGGATCGAAACTAGATGTACGTTGAGAACCGTGTGAGTGAAGAGTATATTAATGGCGTGTTTGCTTTTAGAAGAGCCGCGAGCAGGACATGTTGAAGAAGGGGATAAAATTTATGTACTGTCCATGCATTGATTGCGGTAATATGAAAATGTTTAATAACCCGGCGCATATCGAAGCTCACTTAATACGAAGGGGTTTCAAAAAAGGATACACATATTGGACCAGTCACGGTGAAGAGCAGATTATACCGGAAGTCAGCAATGACGACATCGCCAATGAAGTCAACGATACACATGACGTGGAATGTGCTTTTGATGAGGATAGGTCGCATGATGATAATCTAGATCAGATGCTACGCTATGCAGAAGGGAACTACGGTGAGAGAGAGTTTTGTAAATTCGAGGGCTTAATTTAAGACTCGGGAAAACCTTTGTTCCCTAGCTGTATACACAAGGTTGTTAACCGTGCTTGAACTGCTGAAATTGAAGGCAAGTTATGGTTGATCCGACAAGAGTTTTATAGCGTTGTTAGGTCTCTTAGCTGACATCCTTCCGGAGGGAAACGTGTTGCCCAGCACGACCTACCAAGCTAAGAAGGTTCTTTGTCCATTGGGAATAGAAGTGGAAAGAATACATGCATATCCGAACGATTCTATCATCTACCGTAAAGAGTATGCAGACATGCATGTATGTCCCGTTTGCAAAGCATCCCGATACAAGCGTAAGAATACTGCTAAGGCGAAGTAAGGATCTCCTGCTAAGATGTTGTGGTATTTACCTGTGATCCCACGTTTGAAGCATTTATTTGCGAACCGAAAGAAGGCAAGATTGATGCGTTGGCACTCGGAGGAGCGTAAGAAAGATAAGATGGAAAGCTCAGACACCCTGCTGATTCTGCCCAGTGGAGAATCTTCGATCGAAGCTTCAAAGAGTTCGGTGCGGAACCAAGGAACATAATGTTAGGGTTGAGTACAGTGGAATGAATCCTTTCGGTAACATGAGCAGCCGACATGGCACCTGACCTGTGAATCTATGTATGTACAACATTCCTCCTTGGCTGTGTATAAAGCGGAAATACATTTTGATGTCACTACTTATCCAAAGGCCGAAGCAACCTAGGAACGATATTGATGTGTACCTAGCACCATTGCTGGAAGATCCTGTGACACTTTGGAACGAAGGGGTACAAGTGTGGGATGTGTACAAATGAGAGAACTTCACTTTACGCGCCATGTTATTCTGCACCATCAATGATTTTCCTGCCCTTGGTAACCTGTCGGGGTTCAGTACAAAATGAGCCAAAGCTTGTCCGCACTGCTTATATGGTACCGAGAGTGTATGGCTGAACAACTCACGTAAAACTGTGTATATGCGTCACCGTACGTTCCTTCCCAGGATTCACTTATACCGTAAGATGAAGAAACAATTCGACGAAAATAAGGACAGTTCAGCTCCAAAGGTTTTTAGAGGGAAAGAGGTCTATGATATGGTTAAAGATATCGATGTTGTGCTTGGGAAGGGACGTAAATTAAGGGCCCCTCAGAAAAACATCTGGAAGAAGCGGTCAATTTTTTGGGACTTGCCTTATTGGGAGTACTTAGAAGTTCGTCACTGCATTGACGTTATGCACGTGAAGAATAATATATGTGATAGCTTGATTGGTCTCTTACTGAACATTAGTGGCAAAACAAAAGACGTTGTTAACGCATAGCGTGACTTGGTTGATATGAACATAAGAACCGAGTTAGCACCGAAAGAGACCGATAAAGGATGAACGTACCTTCCCCTAGCTTGCTACACTTTGTCCAAGGCTGAGAGAAATGAACTGTGTTAAAGCTTGCATGGTGTGAAAATTCCGTCCGATTATTCCGCCAATATTAAGAAACTTGTTTCCATGAAAAATTTGAAATTAATTGGTATAAAGTCTCATGATTGTCATGTGTTGATGACATAAATGCTTTCTGTTGTAATTAGGAGTATCTTGCCGAACAAGGTCCGAGTGGCAATCTTTAGGATGTGTTATTTCTTTAACTTAATTGCTCATAATGTCATCGATCTCGAAGGACTCGACGCTCTGCAGGCCGAGGTGGTCACGACTCTATGTCATCTTGAGATGTATTTCCCTCCGTCATTTTTCCATATCATGGTCCATCTCATTGTTCACATTGTGGAAGAGATAAAGATATACGACCCTGTGTTCCTACGTCATATGTACCTTTTCGAGAGATACATGGGAATTCTGAAGTCCTACGTACGGAATCGATCTCGGCCGGAGGGTAGTATCATCGAAGGTTATGCAACCGAAGAGGTCATTGAGTTCTGCGTCGACTACATGGCTCAGTTGGAACCGATAGTTGTGCCTCTATCTCGTCATGAGGGGAGACTGGAGGGTATCAGGACCATCGGAAGGAAAGCAATCTCTCCAGATCTAGATACGTACGCGCAGGCCCATTTCACGGTCTCGAAACACATGACCCAAGTGTCCCCGTACATCGATGAGCACAAAGATATGGTACGCCAACAGAATCCAGACCGGTCGGAGGTTTGAATCACGAGAGAGCACAACCGTCAGTTCAACGAATGGTTAAAGGTGTGATTCACTGGGAGGTCATCAAGTGATGAAACACTGCTATGTTTGGCAAAAGGGCCAAAATTTATAATTGTGATATGGCAAGGATACGACATAAATGGGTACACATTTTATACGGCACACAGGATAGGAAGAGCACAGTCTAGAACAACGGTGTCCTCATAGATGCATTTCACGAAGGGTTCAATACCGTGGGGGCACGCGGGTTGAACTCGTACTATGGGTTCGTAGTGGAGATTTAGAAGCTCGACTACGTACTTTTCAAGATCCCCCCTGTTTCGATGCCATTGGGTTAAACTTCGGCATGGCGTGAAGGTCGACAAGTACGGCGTCACTACTATGGATCTCAAACGTGTTGGATACAAGGACGAACCATTCGTACTCGCTAAGCAAGTTGTTCAAGTTTTTTATGTAATGAACCCAGCAAATAAGAACCGCCACGTAGTTCTTCATGGGAAAAGAAGGATTATCGGAGTTGAGAATGTCGTAGATGAGGAAGAGTACAATCAATTTGACGAGTTGCCTCCTTTCATCAAACTGGGGGAAGAACCCAGTGAGGAAGTTAGATATATGCGCGTCGATCATCATGAATGACTATATTTCAATTAAGCATGTATTCCATTGTAATTTTATGTTAACATGGAAACAGCGTCACGTGTTATGGACTTGTTCTTCCATTGTAATGTGATGTTAATGTGGAATTGTCATGTGTTATGGACTTGTCATCTCTAATGTTGATGTTAATGCATTGTATCGTGTATCAAATTTGGTTTCACTTGATTTGGAGTTAATTAAGTTGAATTACATATGAAATTTTGGCATCGCCGTCGGTGCATGCGCAAGGTATGGAATTTCGTCTTGGGCACTCTCAGTACAGTATCAAGCGCCGACAAGATCTTGTGCGTGGCGCCACCATGTGGCTTTTGCGAATGAGCACTGTAGCTCATCATTAGCGTCTTAACTATGACCATTAACACTAAATCAATGTTTAGTTGTCGGGTTAGCCCAAATGATTCACTAACATGTGGAATCCGACCAAAAGTTAATAAAAACATAAACTAAAACGTTCTAGTAGACGAGTCTATGACGTGCAGCCCCACGGCTTAAGTGCACAGTAGAATCTCCTTTCGACCAGATGGTCGAAACCAAACCCTCTTTCGACTAGGTGGTCGAAACTAAACCTCCTTCCGACCAGTGGTCGAAACCCCTATTATGCATGCGTGTATGTTGTGTATGAAAAATGCTATTATTGAGAAAATGGTAGATTAAATCCTACTTGTTGCATTATCCTTTTGAAATGTTGATCATCTACTGTTTTAACCATTAGAATATGAGTTAGGCATTATGTAATATCAATTGGGACGTTTTTAGTGCGGTTATCGCACAAATGCAACTAGAGAGCGATACATGTTCTGAAACATTTATAGAAGGACAATATGATATTTTGAGAATTTGGGAATATTTTGGAAAATGTCCAGAGAAGGTATATCTTATATTTGATATGAAAATAAAATAGACTTTATAATGAAGCGTCTGTGAACATCACAGACGGTTACTTAATGGAACCGTATGTGATGTAAGTCATCATAGACGGTTCTATTATAGAACCGTCTGTGATGTCCCGCTATATAAGTGGCCGACTCAAAAGGTTGTACACTCTTCCCTATCTTCTTCCCCAGAATCGCCCCCAACCTCGATCCCGGCTCTTAGGGTTGTGCACTCTGCCCTAGTCTTCTTCCCAAGAATCGCCCCGACCCCGATCCCGGCTCCACCCAACGTCTCCGACCAACGCCACCTCCTTCGTCCTTGCCTCCAACCAACGCCGCCTCCATTCGTCCCTGAGGTAAGGCTCGATCTCCTCCCCGATCCCGGCGCTGCTGGTGGTGATGGCTTTGGGTGCTTGTTGGGGAATAATGGGTCTGTGGTAGTGGCAGTACTCATTGGGGTGTAGGATGTAACAGCCCCTCCACTATCAGCGTTTGTGCTTTCGGCATTGCTGCCACAACTCCTGCATTGGTGGTGCTAGTTGCCTGTCCTGATAAACCTCTAAGTGATGGAGTCAACAAAAAAATCAAACTAGACAAGACATATGATTATAGGCACATAAAAAATTAAAAGAGTGTATACAAATGCAGAGGTTTTAAAATATATAAAAATAGGAACTACAAAGAAGTTATTAAGACTATGCCAAATAAAGACAATGATCAATCAACCACAATGTAGTAAATCTTGACTGGACTTCTAAGGGAGTAACAATCCTATTAATTCTAACAAAATAAATTTTAGTATGTTGATTTGTAGTTATAGACAACTATAATTGCATTGTCTATCATTCAAAATAATTGAACAACATGTGTAACGAATGTCTCTGTTTCATGGAAAGTGTTAGGGGAAATATTTATTTATTGATTATTATTATAAACACTTTTGCACACAAGATTAAGTCAAATACATAGAAAAATTGAAATAGCTAGCTATCACTCTAGACCAATTATTTACAAATTCATTATGCTCATCTTTTTGTGCCAAAAACCATGAACAACTCTTCTTAGTTTTCATAAACACACATATTGCAATGTTTCTAATCAAAAGTAGTATTTGTTATTTGTGTTTCTTGTCTACATCTTCTATTTCATTACAGAATAAATTTATTTCAATGACAGTCACAAGAATCTGGATGCTTTCTAAAGTTGAAGTCCAATGGAAATTAAACCTATGGAAACTAAATTGACCATTAGATATTTATGGACCATTTATTCATATACATACATGAAGTATATATTTTGATAGAAAATAAAATTTATTACTTTTCATGTTTAAACAATATCCGTGTGATATTCTGTCTCCAATATTCTGGCTTTGGAGGAACTAGGTAAGAGCTACTTTTGTTTGGTTCAATGCTTCTTCAATTATCACTATCTATCAACCACAAATCACTTTGTCATACTACGATACTTAGAACTCTTGCTTGCAATTAGTTTCTAGTTTTTAGACCTTGGTTAATTTACTGGTCTAGTTACTAAAGCAACTTACTTTGTGTTAGTTTCCGATCTTGATTTTCCCATGCAAGAAATTGTCTTTCAGTGATTCTTGTCATATTCTAATAGTTTGCTTGCTGCTATCAAATATTCTTGTCATATTTTGTTTCAGTGAATTGCATGTGATTGTTCTGTCAGTCTAGCTAAGCAATTTCATATATTTTCTTTACTACGTATCCTATATTTAGGTTCAATTGGTAACTTTTTATTTGTTTATGTAATCATTGCGTACGTAACTTATATAGATAGCAAGTAAGCGAGAAGGCAGAGACACCGTCTTCGCCGCCGTCAGCGACGTCGCCGAATGCGTCTGGATCTCTGATCAAGGTGGCACGCAGGCGAGATGGCAGAGGAATCTCCAAATTGCTCTCGGGCCGCATGACTATCACGAAGGTCAGTGACGTTGGGATCCATCTGAGTCCAAAGAATGCAGCTATGAGATTCCAGACCGTCTGCAGGGTACTTGGAATGGAACGGGTCCCCATCACCAACCCAAGCTGGAAGTCTCTGACGGATGTAGAGAGAGCCCAGCTGTGGACTGAAATTTCTGCCTCGTTCACTTTCCCAGAAGTAGACCAGGCACGCGTGCGACGGCAGGCGTTCCTCGCGATGTGCCACGCGTGGAGGACCTTCAAGAGCATGCTTGTCACAAAGTACATGAACACGGGTCGGACGCCCTTCACGAAGTATCATTTCTTATCGCTGGATACATGGGACGCCTTCGTGCAGATGAAGACGACGGCCAAATTTCAGGAGCAAAGTGCGGCGCACAGAGCTCTCCAAGCACAAAACACTCACCCCCACAAACTCGGCACCGCTGGGTACGCGGGTAAAGCCACGCAGTGGGCGGCGCAGGACGAGACCGCTACCAGGCCGTTTGCTGAGATCTCAGATGAGCGCGCTCGAGTCTGGTTAAGAGCGAGGGCATCAGCCACGTTTTCTGGCGGCATGTATTTCACAAACCCGGCAGACGAGGCAGTGTCCCAACGCCTGGTAAATATGCCGAACCACTTAGTTGTTAATAAGTCCATAACTTTACGGTGTCTATAATAACATGATTGCCCTCTTGCAGGAAGCATTGACTTCTGCATGTTCCCAAGGTTCCTTTCAAGTAGACAGGGAGAAGGATGTACTATCTACGGCCCTGGGAAACAAGGAGCACCCGGGTCGCACGCGAGGCGTTGGAGTTTACGTACCTTGGAGGGATAGATTCCGACACGACTCCGACACATATAGGAGTAGGAAGAGATCCAAGGACCAGCACGACACCCGGTTGGAACATGTGCTTACTGAAAAATTTCAAGCACAAATAACAATCTTGCAGAACCAAGTAAATCAACTCCTCCAGGCGCAAGCTGTCCCCGTTAATTTGGGAGCAAGTCCTCCTCAACATCGGAGTAGCGTCGCGTCCACACATAATTTTGGACATGACGACGTTCAATTACCGATCGACGACATCGAGGTAATGTACATCTCTGGAATGCTCCAAAGATAGACCTACAGGACACCCTAGCTAATTGTGTATCGTTTTGTAGGAGCCGACGCCTTGCAAGCTCCAATTGAGAATGGTCGGGTCCATTCCAATTGAGGCTGGGCGGGGTACGGTGTATCCATACCAGGAAGGGGCAGTGCAGCACGGTGCCCAGCTGGCGCAGGGTTACGCTAGGGTCCACGTGGACATGGTATATGACAATTTTATGGCCATCCCACTGGAGATTTGCCCAAACGAAGAAATCAGAACACTAGGGGATGCCATGTACACTTTTATCCAGTGGCCCAAGAAGGACATCGCCCTAAACCCTACACTGACGCGATATCGACACGACCCTGCCTCTGCAATAGGACCCTCGATGAGTCCGCCTCAACCTTCGCTTCAGAAGGCCGCCTCATCGGTTCCCGTCGAGAATACGCCGAAGGGACAAGAAAAACATGCCACCATATCGGTCCCTAAGTCGTCTCACGGGAAGACGGGACGCAGGCAACTCGTTAATGCAAAATCGATATCGAAGAACATTCAGGCACCTGCCAAGCCTGGAAAATACTCCCTCGGAAGTCCGTTGGTCTCCAACACAGAACTACACGGCTCAGGACTAGATTGTCAATCTTTGCATGACTGGTACATGCACAAGACTCGAGAGGAGGGGGACCATACTGGAATCATCGTCAGATACAAGAGGGAGCATTTTCTCCACGAGCCGGGCCACTTCGTCGTGGGCTTCGACGACTTATTCGACCTATACAACCTCAATGCCCTCGAAGCATCACTTCTATGATGCTGGACACTGTAAGTGTGTACAATCAAGTTCTACACTCACGTGATACCGATAAATATCACAACTCATTGCTTATCTACAGATTCATTATGAAATGACTCAAAGAACCATGGGTTTCTTCGACCCACACGTGATCTCTGAGCAAACAATAAACCAAGATGCATCATGCGTCGAGAATTACATAAAAATGGGTCTGCTTGCTCTAGACGGGAGGGAGCACATAATGGTGCCCTACAACCAGAAGTAAGTGCTTCACTACTTGTTATACAAATTTCGGTTGAACATAGGTTTATGACTATAGCGACATACATGAGTAGGTTCCACTGGATTCTTCTAATCCTGGACAAGGACTGCGCTGACGGCGGACGAGAAGGCTGCGAGGTACAACAGGAGCTTTGCGCCTGGCTTTGGGCTTGCTAGGCTTGGCAATTTGGCGAGGTATTCATTTAGTTCCTGGAACGCCTGCTGGCAGTCTTCGATCGATTTGAATGGGTCTGCCCCCCGGAGTGTCTTGAAGAATGGTAGGGCTCGCTCCGCCTAGCGGGACAGGAACTGGCTGAGGGCTGCGAGGCGTCCTGTTAGCTTTTGGAATTCTCAGGCACTGTAAGGGGTCTTCATCTCTTAGACGTCCTTTATTTTGTCGAGATTGACCTCGATACCCCTTTCGGACACGAGGAACCCCAAGAGTTTGCCTGCCTTGACGTCGAAGGCGCACTTCTCGGGGTTGAGCTTGATGCCCCCGCTTGCAGGTTGGTGAATGTTTCCTACAGGTCCGCTGTGTGCGAGGCCCCGAGCTTGCTCTTGATCACTACGTCATCCACGTACGCCTCTACGTTGCGGTCGAGCTGGTCGGCCAGCACCTTTGTAATGAGCTGGGTGAAAGTGGCGCCCACATTCTTCAAATCGAAGGACATGCGGGTGTAGCAATATGTGCCCAGGGGGTTGATGAAGGCCGTCTTGAATTCATCCTCCTTTTCCAAGAATACTTAATGGTATCCGGAGTAGGCGTTGAGGAATCTCATGAGCTCGCAGCCCAAAGTGGTGTCCACGAGTTGGTTGATGCAAGGTAACGAGAAGTAGTCCTTTGGTGATGCATTGTTGAGGTCGGTGAAGTCGACACACATGCGTCACTTGCCCGTGCTTTTCTGCATGAGGACTGGTTTGGCCGGCCACTCGGAGTATTTGATCTCGCGAATTACTCCTGCTTTCAAGAGTTTGGTGATTCCCTTCTTCACTGCTTCCAGCTGCTCCACCGACATGCGACATAGTTTTTGCTTTTTGGGCGACGCAACGCCTCGCAGGGTGAGGCGGTGCTTGATGGTTTCCCGCGCAATGCCGGGGATGTCCTCGGGGCCCCACGGAAGACATCTGTGTTGCTGTGGAGTACCCAGAGGATGGCGTCGCATGTCGGGGCCAGGAGCTTGGCTCCAAGGGCCATCATTCTCTCCGGGTCGGCCTCGGCGAGAGGGACCCACCGGAGATGGCCCTCCGACTTGGCCTTTGGTGCCCATTTTGCCGAGGTTGTTCCGGCCCGAGAACCCACGTATGCTTCGACTGTGTGGACGTGTCGGGCTGGTGAGAGCGCCTCCAGCTCTGTTTGTCTTACTAGGTCCTGATCTCCCCGCAACGTGACTATGCCCTCGGGTGCGGGGATCTTCATGCACATGTAATTGTGGTGTGCTATGGCGCTTAAGGAGTTCAGCGTGGCTCGGTGAGGATGGCGTTGTATTGGTAAGGCATCTGGATGACGTCGAATGTGAACATTTCCGTCCGGGAAACAAAGTCGTCACTGAATGTGACAACCAGGTTGATTTGATCGAGGGCCATCACTGGTCTATGCCCGAAACCTACCAAGGGGATGCCTGGGGGTAACAGGCGGTCCCTAGGGATCATCATTTTGTCGAAGGAGTCCGCGAACAGCAGGTCCATGGAGCTTCCTCCGTCCACGAGGATGCGTTGGACATCGAATTCCGCGATGTTGGCCGATATGACGAGGGGGTTCTGGTGCGGGGAATGGATGCCTCGAGCATCCTCAGGGCCGAAGGTGATGGGTATCTCGGCGTAGCGAGGCGGGGTACGTCACGACATGATGGATTTGCCGGGCATACTCGCGTCGTTGCCTTTTGGATGATATGTCCGATGATGATCCTCCAGCAATCATGTCTATGATCTTGCTGTGCTCTGGTTGGGCTCCCTCATACGGGGCCTTGGTGGTGGGGCGGGCAGTTGGTTGCCCGGTCCCCTCCTTTCTTCGCTCCCAACCTGCTGCCGGCCGCGGTTCATGTAGTCCTGCATGGCCGCGATTGTGTGACACTTCTGGGTTGTGTGAGGCCCTTCGCCATGAAGGTCGCAAAAGTGCGGGGTGCTCCCCACACCGCCTCGGGAGGTGCGACATTCCTGGGTTGTATGAGACTCTTCGCCGTGAAGGCCGCAAAAGAGCGGGGTGCCGCTAGCACCGCCGGGTGCGCTCCGCGGCCTCCTCGGCCTCCCCGTTTTGCCCTTCCAGGGAGCTGTCCTCTGTCTACATGATAGACGTTCCGCCCTTTCTTGCGGTAATCGTTGACCGGCGGCTTGGCTGGTGCCCCCACCGGGATGGCCGTGAGCCCCTCCTTCGGGGGGCTTGGTGTTGTGATCAGGGTGGCGGGGGTCGGGGCCCTCGCTCGCTGGGCACTATCTTCCTCTGCCCGGACATACTCCTCCATCTTGTCAAATAGTTCCGCCATTGAGCGGATGGGCTTGCAGGACAGTTTTTCCGACAGGGGCCCTTCTGGAGTCCGTAGGTTGCTGTGTTTATGATGTTGTTTTCGTTGGCCCTCTTCACCTGGCACTTTACCTCTATGAACTTTTTGAAAAAGCTGTGGAGGGACTCGCCCAGGGCCTGTTTTATTGCGAATAAGTGCTCTGCGTCCTTTGGCTCTGTGTAGTTCCCCTGGAAGTTGTTGTGCACCAGGTCTTGCAACTACTCTCCATGTGTACACGGAGCGGGGAGTGATGGTGAAGAACCGCGTGAGTGCCACGCCCTTGAGTGCCAGGGTGATGTTTTTTTGCTTTTGTCGTGTCACCCCCCCTCAGCTGCCTCAATGGCCGTTTCGTATACGCGAAGTAACTCCGAGGGGTCCGTGCACCCCTTGAAGGGCCTGACCTTCGGCATTTTGAAACCTTGGGGCCAGCTGGCTATCTCCAGCCTGGTACTTAAGGGGGAGTGGGGGTCCCCCCCGAAGTACTAGGGCCGGAGAAGAGGCGGCTGGTGCCTGGTGGGAGAATCCTTCGGCCTCATTTTGCGCGAGCCTGAGTGGAGCCGCGAGGGACCCGACCCCTGGCTGTCGGAGGTCGAGTATCTCCTGGCAGAGATCCACCAGCTCCCGATAATGTTGGGTGTCGTAGCGAAAGATGGCTAGACAGTAAGAGAGGGGACCCTCGGTGCCTTCGGAGTGACCAGGGTGTCCTCAAGAGAAGGGACGGTTGCTCGAAAAATGTGTATGTTATTTGTTCTCAAGAAAAAGCCTCTTTTTGTTACACGAGGGAAGGTGGCTATTTATAGCCTCCTTAATATGGTACTTGACATTACTAACCTACCCTAAAAAGGCCCTATGCGCATAGGGGCTGCAGGGACTTTTCCTCCTCCTGTACGTAGCCTTCGGTCCATGGTGGACTCCCCTGGGCTCGGTCCACCAGGTTAGTGCACCTGGTCCACCGGTGCCCGAGGTACCTCCCGGGGTGGTCCGGACGAACTGTCGCTCCTGGTCTTGTGGTACTTCGGTTACCCTCCGGTGACCTCCATGTTTCATCTGGAGCATCTCGACGGGGCGCCTGGAGCTACCGAGGTGGCCCCAGAGGACCTGTCGCTCCTGACTTCGAGGTACCCCGTAGGCCCTCTCGGGATGCTTCGGGTCTTCTCTGGAGCCTCCCCGAAGGGGCTCCTGGTGCCCCCCGGAGGGGGGGGGGGGCTTTGTGCTCGCCGGAGGGCTCGCTGCTCTCGGCTTCGGGGGTACCCCGGAGACCCTCTGGGGATGCTCCATGTCTTCTCTATAGCCTCCTCGAAGGGGCTCCTGGTGCCCCCCCCCCCCGAGTAGGAGGCCTTGGTGCTTGCGAGTCGCGGGGTCTGTCCCACATTGTTCTCCGGACCGTAGGGACTGGTGGGGCTACCCCTACGACACTGTTGTAATATAAATATGGTTAATTATGTGTAATTGTTAATCATTGTATTATTAATAATTGTGTGTGATAATTATTTATTGTGTTTATTTATGCAATAAAATTGTGTGTAATCATTAATCATTGTAATATTAATAATTGTGTGTGATAATTATTTATTGTGTTTATTTATGTAATATTAGCTTATTTTAATAATTATGCATTGCAATAATTATTTTTTAATAATTGTTAATTGTAGTAGTTATCGTTACTTGTTGTTAACCGCGGTAGTTGTCGTGAATTATGGTAGTTGCAGGCTAATTCTGGTTTATGGCGCATATTGTGCTAAATTACGGTATATTGTGTTAGTTGTTGTTAAATGCGACCAATTGCTCTAATTGCGGTAGTCGGCGTTAATTATCGTCAATTACGGCAGTTATCGTCAATTGTGTTAGTTCTCCATTGTCTTTAAATGTCGTTAATTATCGTCAACTTTCGTTAGTTCTCATTAAATGTTGTTAATTGCGTTAAACGACATCAAACAAGTCACTACTGTCATCAAGGGCATTTTAGACATTTTCCATCTCGAAAGCTGCAGCCAATCTACCTAAAAGCCAGATAGCCAAATATCAAATCAGAAAAGCCCAACTGTTCAGCCCGAATCCGAAAGCTATGTAGCACAGCCGGGAGCCGCTTTTCAGAAAAACCTAGCCGAAACAAACAAGGCCTAAGCCTAGTTAAGTTCAGATCGTAATTTTCTCTCCCAATCTAAGTAGTAGTGGCCTCTAGCCCTCGTGATGAAATCTTAGCTCCGTCACTAGTCACGGAGGTCGGGGTGGAGAACATCGGGAGGAAGCTGGTGAACTCGGCAGCGGGGCTGCTTGCATTCGAGCCGCCGAAGGTGATGCTGAGCAACCTGATGGAGTATGGCGTGATGCTGGTGGAGGAGCAGGAGAACGTCGAGAGGGTGCAACTGGCTGACAAGTACTTACGCGAGTCTACCCTCCAAGATGCCAACGAGGAATGAGGACGACGTAAAGACTAAAGATTTAACTTTTCACATCGAAGAGCTTATAAGAAATAGGCTCAAAATGATTGTTTGTAGCCTTTTTCTCCCCTTGCATCACATTGCATGCATGTAGAATTTTCAAAGGGAATGTTTAGAGAGTATCATAGAGATACAATTTGAATACCTAAATAATGAAGATTTTATCTTTAGCTTAGCCCACTATTTTTCATCAATAGTCGAACAAGAACCAGAACCTACAAAGATAACATAAAAAAGCAAATCAAACAGAGGTATGATTAAATACAAAGAACATGAAGTTTATATTTGTAAGAATTCTTTGGATTAAGACAAACAACGCACCTCAATAATTGAATAGATCTTTTAGTAAAGCGATTATTTAACTCAACAGTAATTTGATCATGCACCTACAGTTAGAGCAAATAAACTAGAGCTAAGTCTGCCACAAGAGGATTCACATCTGCCATTGCAATGCAATGGCAGAGGAGCACGGTGTCATGACATTGTGAAGATCCGAGCCATTCGATTCAACTGCTACATTGTTGCTACATTGTTTGGTACAATACCGTAGCTACGATATTTTTTGCTACGTCGTTGTGGCATTCTTCCTGTATAGTAAAACCCGATCTCAGCCTTTGTTTTTTGATCCGATGGCTGTGAAGCAATGTTATGGTACTGTAACACTCAGATGATACGTGTCCTCCACAAGAGGGCCACGGAGGGAAGATATCTAGTGTGAACTGTCTAGCCACTGTGAATGTAAGAAACCTTTCAAATAGCCTATCAAATAATCATAACATTTATAAAAACTAAGACAATGAAGAAGGTATCTATCTACCATTTTATAAAATTTCAACTCCTAATTATAAAATCTCACTGAATAATGACTTCCATCTTTTCCTTTTAGCTTTTCGCAGCAAGGTTGTCCTTTTTGTTTCATTCGGAAACTAATGGGTTCACATTTAGTTGGTAGGTTGAATGGGTTGGCATGTTATATCTCCTGCCACAAGATAATATCTAGCATATAATTTCTCAGTTGACCAAACAATAAATTTGCAAAATATGTTCTAAAAAAATTATCACAATATTTTAGCACAATCTCTGTGAGGGTTACCATGAGATAATCATCTGGATTGTTGTCAACCACAAATCCATAGAGGTACAGTAGTTCCTGTGGGTAAACACGAAGTACATCATCAGTAATTCTGGTTCAATAATCATGCATAACTTATGACTGCACTAGTATCTTTAGTGGTTGATTGCTCACATAGTTAATTATGAAAACACACTGCAGCTTCTCAACATCAAACATGATAATACTGTAACTTCTTCTTCTTTTCTTTTTTATTAAAAAAAGAAACCCTGCTTCTTCTTTCAATTCACCAATGAGCTTGAAAACAATCTTCTCAGTTCTAAGTACGCTGTAAATTCTAGTGCTAATATGTACTCTTACTCCAGCATGTGTGCTACAAGTAAAACAATAAGGATATGTGAATTCATGTAAAAAATCAAATAACCAGATATAATGGACAAAACAAAATGAGCCACAGAACTCCCTCATTTGAATATTTCTCTCTTGATTATGCAGGCTGTTAGGACATAGGAACAAATAACAACAGGTTGCAAAGATGAATACACCAGAAGAGGTGGCCATGGAGGATGCGGCGGCGAAAGAGGAGGGCGGGTGGGCGGGCGTGGAGGGTGAGCGGAATAGGCAAGCGTGGATGGGAGGCTGGGGATTAGGTTGCGGTGACGGCGGCGGAAGAGCAGTTCGAGCCGGTGACGGCGGCGGAAGAGCGGGCCTGCGCGGAGGGAACGACTTCTCCACGAGAAACTTAGTTTCGTGCAACCCATCTGGCTAGCTAGCTCTTCACAACAAAATGAACAATGAATCTATCAGTTTTGATGAGCTACAGCAAGTAGAAATTGCATGGACTCCGTGGCCTTCACAGTGCCGCATCCGGAGTACCTGACTCCAAAATAAAATCCCAAACTCTACCGGACCGTGCGGAGCCGCGGCACGTCGACCCGGCCCACGACGCGTAGGCGCGGAGTTGGCCACCTCCTTTTCCGAACGATACCGTCCCGACCCTCTCTTATCCACTTCCTCCTGCCAACGCCCTCCCGCTTCTTTCCCGCACCTCGCCGCCATGCGTTCTACTGTTACAGCCCGCGGCAACAAGAACTAGGCGCCGCTCCGTTCGACCGTTCCACCCCCACGAAAGCGCTTTTGCGGATAGCTCGGCGATGTCGTGCCTCGCGCCGCAGTTCAAGTGGCCCCCTTCCACCCGCGCAGCGGCGTTCAGGGAGCCCGGGGGCGGCGGCGGCTTCCGCCCGGGGCGGGTCCACTGCGCCGTGTCATCCGAAGCCGTCGTCGAGGCCGAGCGCGTTGAGTTGTCCGCGGCCGGCGCGAGGCGTCTCGTTTACGACGGAGCCGTCGGGCCTCCCCCGTCTCCTAACCCGACCCTTCCGGTAACGTCTACTTACGTGTTCTCGACACTAATGTTCGAGTCCCAGTCCCAAGGTGTCTTTGAATATACCGTAGTATCCTTTTATCGCCTTCCAATGTATTGTTGTAGGTTTATGAAGAAATCGCACACTTTGTTTACAAAGAAATGAAATGTCCGCCGTAAGTGTCAAATCGAGAGTGCTCCTACAACACTTCGAACCGAGTAGAATCTTCAGGACCCAGTGACGTACCTTCATAGGCTGATAGTTTTTCTGAGGTTGCCATGGGAGTATGACACGGCTTGCAGTTGAGCATCCCTGTTCTTCTCAAAACATCCTTGCTGTATTTTGACTGAGTCATCACCATCCCATTATTGATTTTATTTACTTCAATGCCAAGAAAGTAATGTAGCTCACCCAAATCCTTGAGGGCAAAGTCGGATCGAGAGCACGGCACCCCTTGGTACCTTCTGGATTTAACCGGCAACAATAATATCATCAACATAGATGAGAATAAACATGACCAAGTCATTGTTGCGGAAGTAAAAGAGAGAGGTGTCGCCCTTAGATGGTTTAAAACCTAACTCTTGCAACTTTGCACTTAACCTGTGATACCAGGCTCTGGGCGCCTGTTTCAGACCATAAAGAGCTTTGTCAAGCTTGCAAACGTAATCAGGGAACCTTTTATCTTGATACCCAGGAGGCTGTCGCATGTAAACTTCTTCCTCTAGAACACCATGGAGAAACGCGTTCTGCACATCCAACTGACGTAGGCTCCACCCTTGCGATACTGCAATGGAGAGAACCAGTCTGATAGTTGCTGCCTTGACTACAGGACTGAATGTGTCCTCGTAGTCAATGCCATATCGTTGTTTGAAGCCTTTGGCCACTAGCCGGGCTTTATACCTGTCGATTGTGCCATCTGCACATCTTTTAATTTTGTACACCCACTTACAGTCGATGATGTTCCTCCCTGGGACAGATGGGACAAGCCGCCGTGTTTGGTTCTTCTCGCAAGGCCGAAATTCCACATCCATGGCATGCTTCCAATTTGTATTAGTGAGTGCTTCATCAAGAGTATTCGCCACCATTAGCAAGAAGGAGACCGTGCCAGCATATCCCATCGATGAATTGTTTGGGCTTGCGAATGCCGGATTGAGTCCGTGCGAGGTCGCGGACGGCGGGCGAGAGGCGGCGATGGCACGAGCAATCCGGCGACCGTCGTTGAGGAAGCGCCACGCTGACCGGATCCGGTGCGCGGAGCCGTGGTGGCCGCCCGGCGTCTGTGGGCGCAGAAGATTCGGGCCATCATCCGCCTCGCGGTTCGGCGATCCGCGGTTCGGAGACGAGGTCCGCGTGGCGCCCCGTCGTTCGCTCCTA
Source organism: Hsuehochloa calcarea (assembly GCA_036346395.1). Lineage (NCBI taxonomy): Eukaryota > Viridiplantae > Streptophyta > Magnoliopsida > Poales > Poaceae > Hsuehochloa > Hsuehochloa calcarea. The sequence goes on from CM070597.1 coordinate 41,359,648, forward strand.
ACGTGTCCGACGCGCCTGTCGTCGTGGATCGCCGAACCCCGTTGTCGGCGTTGGTGGACGGATCATCTCCGGGAGACGCGCTAGGCGGTATACATGGCGTAAAATCACCGTTTCCTGCTGATTCTGCACCAAAAAATACTGGATTTTCTTCCTGGATTTCTTGGACACGGTTAGCGGGATTAGTATCTGGAGTATGCAACTCATTGTCATGCACTTGTGCACCCTGGAAGCTAGGAGCACTAGAAGGCAGCAAGAGGGATTCTGTGGTGAATTTGGTGCCGGCATTTTGGTGCAATTGAGCAAAGGGAAAAATATGTTCGTCAAAGACTACATCACGTGATATATAGATGCGTCCTGTATTGATGTCGAGACACTTGAACCCCTTATGCATGTTGCTGTACCCAAGAAAGGCGCATTGTTTGGAACGGAACACCAATTTGTGCTGGTTGTATGGCCTAAGATTAGGCCAACAAGCGCAGCCAAAGGTTCTAAGAGAACTGTAATCAGTCTCCTGATTGAGGAGGCGCTCAAGAGGGGTGGAATTGTTGATCACCCTACTTGGCAATCTATTGATAAGATAGGTGGCGGCTAGGAAAGCTTGATCCCAATATTTCAGAGGCATAGAAGCTTGGGCGAGTAAGGAGAGCCCGACTTCAACAATATGCCTATGCTTGCGTTCCGCGGAACCATTTTGTTGGTGCGTATGTGGGCAGGACACATGATGTGAGATGCCAAGTTGACGGAAGGAGTTTAAGCTTTCATACTCTCCTCCCCAATCGGATTGGACGGCTAGGATTTTCCTATCGAATTGTCTCTCAACAAGGCTTTGAAACTCACGAAAGCTACTGAACACATCTGACTTGTGTTTCAGAAGATAAATCCATGTGAATTTACTATGATCATCTATGAAGCTCACATAATATTGATAACGTCCAAACGAATCACAAGCTGGGCCCCAAACATCTGAGAAAATAAGTTCTAAAGGAAATGTAGACTGACTCGAGGACCTTTGATAAGGCAACTGATGGCTCTTGGCCATTTGACATGAGTCACAAATAGAACCAATTCTAGGTCATGAGGAGCATGGTAGTTTGTGTTTATTGACTACTTGCTGAACAATGCTAAAGGACGGATGACCTAGGCGATGGTGCCACCTCTCCAAGGATGGTGGGGCGCCACTCGACACACTGAGGACATGTTTATTCTTGAAGGCCGCAGCTGGCAAAGGATAGAGACCTCCCTTACATGTTCCCCGCAGAAGAATTTGCTTCGTTGCTCGGTCCTTAATAAAGAAAAGATTTGGATGAAATTCAAGATATGCATCATTATCAGCAGCTAATCTATGAACCGAGACAAGATTCTTTGCGGCACTAGGAACATGAAGAACGTTCTTAAGATGTAGATTCCTACCAGGAATGCGACAAATAACATGGCCAATGTTTGCAATGTCCATACCTGACTCGTCCGCTGTGCGGATCTGCTCATTGCCGTGGTAACGATCATGGATGTGAAGCTTGTCTAGTTCGCCCGTGACGTGGTCGGAGGCACCCGAGTCGGTGTACCAGTTGGAGTCCACGCCATAGCTGCCATAGTTTGCTGAGTTCGCGCTCTTTTCTTCTGGCACGACGAATTCCTCATCAAAACGGTGCCAGCACTCGGCAGCGGTGTGGACGCCTACTTTCTTGTAGATCTGGCACTTGACCTTCTGCTTGCCGGAGTTGCTATTGTAGGTGTCGCGGCTTCGTCCTCCCTGATCTCCGCGGCCACGCGAGCCACGGCCACGCTGCCCGCGACCACCACCACGGGTGCGAGAAGCAGCGTTTGCCGAGGAGCCTGAGGAAGCCGAGCCGTTGTTGCCGTGGAAGAGGTTCACGCGCTGCTCAAAAGCTTGGAGCTGGACAGTGAACTCGGTGATGGTGATCGGCTCGGTACGTGCCAGCGCGGCGGAGATGACGGGGTTGTAGTCGAGGTCGAGGCCGGTGCAGATGTAGGAGACGAGTTCTTCATCGTCGACAGGCTTGCCTGCCGCTGCCATCTCGTCGGCGTAGCCCTTCATCTTGGTGACGTATTCGTCGATGGTCATTGACCCCTTCTTCGTAGTGGCGAGCGCAATGCGAATGTTGACCGCACACACCCTGGTCTGGGAGGCACACAACTCCTCAATCGTGCGCCATAGATTAGCTGCGGTTTCACAGCTGGAGACCTGTTTCATCAGATCCTTACCCAGAGACGCGACGAGATAGGTGAAGATTTGTTTGGTCGATCGCCACCGTGCACCATCTGCGGGTTGGGCACTTTGCCCTTGCCATCACTCCCTTCTACCTCTTTGGCCGGAGCCGGGGACGAGCCGTCGATCATGCCGACGAGTTGAGCACCGCGGATCGCAGGAAGAACCTGCAGCTTCCACAGCGCGTAGTTGTTCTTGGTGAGGCGCTCAGTCACTGGATGGGCGAGGGGCGAGATGAAGCTGTTGTTGGACGGCGTCGCCATGGCGACTGAGTTGTTGGACGTGGCTCAGAGGAAGGCTCTGATACCATGTGAAAGTTTGTGGAAGCGTTGAACCTCTCTCGAGGCCGCGTACTCTATTAATACATGCAGAGAACAGCCCTCTGCTTGGCTTACAAGTAACCAACCGTGATTCATGGATAGCCAGTACCATACAAGGTAAAACTCCTATTGTTGTTAACATAATGTTGCCATGACCATGCAAAATTGAACAATACTATTTCCATTAGGATAATTTGGAGTGGCCTATGGCTGAAATGTTTCGTCTCATGGTCTCCTACTTCCTTTGAACGGTGTAACCAGGGAGGTTTTGGGGAGGCACTTCTCAACAAGGAGGCCGTGGTGGCGGCCGCGGCTGCGGAGGCCGTCGCTCTCGCTAGAGCAGCCGCGGAGGTCGCCGGAGAAGTTGCCCGGATGGTGCAGACGGAACACGCGCCAGACATCGCCACACGTGACACGGAGGACAACTTCTTGGCAAGAGATATCCTTCGCACCGAGGTGGGACCAGATGCTAGGTATGCCGGCGTCGGTTTCTTGGAGGACGCGGGGTTTTCCAGTATCTTCAGCGATGAATCAGAGGTGGACGACGACGAGCAGTGCTCCCGGGTCGTGGCTGTCAAGTCGGCGTGTCGATCCGAGAGAAGAGCTCGGAGAGTGAGGGCGGCGATGAAAGCTAAATCTTTCAGCGCTGGGAAGCTCGTCGCAGCCTCCTCGAGGAAGAAGAGGTTGAAGGGTTGCAGAAATCCTTTGGCCTGCTTCTATAAGATGACCGGCCGGAGGCTTCTGACAGCGAAGCAAGAAGTTGAGTTCTCAGAAGGCGTTCAGGTAGTGCTCACAAACTAAATGTCATTTCTGATTTTTGTGGTGTTATGATATCATAAGTAAAGTGCATACTGCGTAATGTTGCAATAGCATCGTTGTTCTACTGACATCATAAGCATACCACACATTGTGCACTAGTCATAGATTATTAATTAACAGTTGGTGAAAGTTTTGATGCTTTGTAGGCACAATTTCATCTCCTATTGTAGTTGGCATCATCATCAGGTGGTAGCAGGTGGCGGCGGCACCATTTTCAGTTTTTCACCATGCGTTTCTGACGATTACTGTCATCCTGTTGCTGCCATCAGCTTAAGCTTATTGTGCATGATTGCCATGAATTGACGCAGGATCTCCTGAAGCTGGAGGCTATCAAAAAGGAGCTTGCACACTACAACGGTGGTGAACCAACCTTCTCTCAGTGGGCTGAAGCAGCTGGCACTGATGAGAACACTTTGCGGAAACGTCTGAATTATGGGATTTACTGCAAGAACACGATGGTAAGATCTAATGTTCGACTAGTGATCTCAATTGCCAGAGAGTTTGAAGGCCCCGGGGTGGAGTTTTCTGATCTTATTCAGGTATTTTTGCAAGTACTTTTTCGACAAAATAGGTATAGCCTCTTCATTACTATATGTACCATTCGCATTTCATTATGTCTCCATTACAGGAAGGAATGCAGGGTCTAGTAAGAGGCGCTGAAAAGTTTGATGGTTCAAAGGGTTTTAGATTCTCTACATATTCTCACTGGTGGATAAAGCAAGCAATACGCAAGTCTGTTTTAGAACAAACCCAGATAATTCGCTTGCCAGTATGCCTTCTTTCTCCTTGTACTTTCATAATTTAATTTCCGACTTTGCTGTACCACATTGGAGGCGACAAGGATGATGAAAGTAAAACGCAACAGTTAAGTGGATTTCCATGTATTTCATCATTTTGAGGACAGGGACCATGATAAGGCGATTTGAGGTTATGATAAGGAGCCTTGCTGGTATCCTCCATGTTCAATTCATTGCCGATCATAATAGGTAGCAGCAATGTGGGGCTAGTGATCAAATGAACAAAAAAAAAGTGCCAAACAACAATTAGAACAGATTGGTTTTGCATTGATGTCTTTCTTCACGAACTAACGTGTGATCTCAACGGTGCTGATATGAACTCAGCACTGATGTTGCATTGAAATGGTTCTCTTGTACCTGAAATATTTCTCATGCTGTTTTGTAGGCACACATGGCCGACGCAAGTTCCCGGGTGAAGGAATGTCGACGACGACTCCGCCAGGAGCTGAAAAGGCTACCCACTAATGAAGAAATCGCATCAGACACCGGCATGCCGATCAGACGGGTCGAAGCAGCAATGAGCCTCCCAAAGTACAGAGTATCCCTCACAGGCAAAGTCGGGTGCACGGACATTACATACCAGGTTTATTCCCTTAGAAGTTAGAACCAATATCATACAACTCGAGTTAAGAAAGAGAAAATACCACACACCTCAATCATCGTATTCATGGTTACTGAATCTAAATCCCTGTACTTTTGCTTCGTCTGCATTGCAGGAGATCACGCCGGACACGAGCGCCGAGACGGCCGAGGAGGTGCTGCACCGATGGTTCATGAAGAAGGACGTGTACAGGGCGCTGGACAGCCTGAGCCCTCGCGAGAAGCAGGTGATCAGGTACAGGTTCGGGATGGACGACGGCAGGCTGAGGACCCTGCACAACATCGGGCGGCTGATGGGGGTGAGCAGGGAGAGGATCCGGCAGATCGAGATGGGCGCGTTCCGGAAGCTCAGGAGCAAGAAGAGGGCCGACTCGCTGCAGCAGTACCTGGAGCCGGCGGAGAGCTGGTAGCCGTGTCGCAAACACACGCGCGACTTCTTCCTGCCGGTCGCTTGAGTTACTAGTACTACATTGCCGTCTTCTTTATGATCCACTTGTATAACACATGTATAAAGAAATTCAAATATTTATTCTCGATATAGGTTCATTTTTCAACCCTAAACTATTATCTGAGTCCAGAAAATAACCTTCAACTTTAAAACAATCCACTTTGACTCCTTAAAATATCAAAACCATTCACTTTCACCCTTAGCCTGGTTTCATGGGTGTTTTTCGCCACGTTGTTAGCTGACGTGGTATCAAGTAGGCAAGCTTATGATGAGGGAAGAAGAAGAGGAGTTATTACAGTATAACAAGTGGGACCAAAGTTTTAAATATACTATTTACTTTTTAATTTGTTCTTGCTAATTAGGGTGACATATTAATATAAGTTTGCCTACTGAGATGTCACATAGCCAAAAAGAGTTATGAGGTTGTCATCGAGGTGAAAGCTACTCATAAAAACAATCTAGGGTTGAAAAGTGAGTGGTCTTAACAGTTTGATAATGTAAATTGAACGATTTTGAAATTGAAGTTTATTTTTCGGAATAAATCAATAGTTCAAAAATAGTTTTTCCTCCTTTATTTTATGACAAAAATACAAATATAGTATTCCCTTAAGAAAAAAACACAGTATGGTTGGTTCCGGAGAAGGAAGCCAGCAGATTTTGCTTACTTATATGAGTGCAAATAGGTTGATGCGTCCACTGTAATGAAGTACCTTTTTTTTGTCTGATGTACAGCACGCATTGTATTTCTTGCAAGTCATCGAATCAGAAAAGGAGCGAGATTTGCAGATTGTTCTGACAATCTAAACTCTAAAAAGACATCAAAAGCAGCATTCAAAAGGGGGCAATAAACTGAATAAACCAAGGAAAAAAAATCTGCAGCTAAAAAGAAAGAAAAATCTGAAGCGGCAAAAACTCCAAAGCATCTCGCAACATGGGCCGCCCGTCGCACACCAACGTCCCCACGCAACAAGCGAAGGCAGGGCAAAACCCTCAACAAAAACGCGAAACGGAGGGCAAGAGATAGGGGAAACCGAAAGGAAAACCCTTGCCTGGACTAGCAGAGGAAATCCCCACTTCTCCCCCCCCCCTCCCCCGACCGCCACATCCGCGGCCGCAATGGCGCTCACCTCCCAGAGCTTCTTCTTCTCCGCGCTGGTGGCCGGCCCTTCCCGGCGAGGCCGGGGCCGGGGGCGCTCCGCTTCCATGTCCGCCGCCGCCTCGCACAACTCGCAGCCCCACAACCACCCCATCGCCGTCTCATCCTCCAGCCCCAAATCCGAATCCGGGACCCCCAAAACCCTCGCCCTCGCCTCTGCCGTCACCGCCGCCGCCTCTGGCGCTTTCCTCCTCGCCTCGTCCGGCGGCTTTGGGTGCGGCGCCGGGGGTCCCCTCGGCGGCGGCGGCGGCGGCGGCGGCGGATGGGGCGCCGGAGGTGGTGGTGCCGCTGGCGCAGGAGGCGGCGGGAGCTTTTGGTCGCGGGTCTTTTCCGCCGGCGCAGCGAACGCGGACGAGAAGTCGTCGGGGGATTGGGACCCGCACGGGCTCCCGGCTAACATCTCGGTCCCGCTCACGAAGCTGAGCGGGCTAAAGAGGTACAAGGTGTCGGAGCTCAAGTTCTTCGACCGCGCCGCGGCCGGCGGCGGCGCGTACACGGGGCCGGAGGACTCCTTCTTCGAGATGGTGACGCTTTACCCCGGCGGCGTGTACACCAAGTCGCAGCTGCTGAAGGAGCTCGAGACACTCGTCTCCTGCGGCATGTTCGAGCGGGTCGATCTCGAGGGGAAGGCCAAGCCTGATGGCACCCTTGGTCTCACCGTCTCCTTCGTTGAGAGCGTCTGGAGTGCAGCGAAGCAGTTCAAGTGCATCAATGTGGGGCTAATGGCGCAGTCGGGGCAGGTTGACTTCGATCAGGACATGACGGAGAGGGAGAAGATGGACTACCTCCGGAAGCAGGAACGTGATTATCAGCAGCGTGTCCGCGGCGCCAAGCCGTGCATATTACCGGAATCTGCGCGGGGGGAGGTACTGGGAATGATGAAGAAGCAGGAGAAGGTGAGCGCCAGGCTGCTGCAGAGGATCAGGGACCACGTCCAGAAGTGGTACCATAATGAGGGGTTTGTGTGCGCTCAGGTGGTGAACTTTGGAAACCTTAACACCAGTGAGGTTGTGTGTGAGGTGGTCGAGGGGGATATAACCAAGGTGGAGTACCAGTTCCAGGATAAGCTTGGAAATATGGTCGAGGGGAATACCCAGATCCCTATCATAGACCGAGAGCTGCCCCAGCAGGTATACCGAATACCAGTAGTTACTAAAACCAAGATGGGAGGATAATTTTGTTAGCATTACTATAAAATTCGATAATTAATTAACATGTATAGAAATAGCTTATAGTGATGTATGTGACATTTTAATTTGACTAATGTAACTTTGTTATGAGTCGTTTCAGAAAGGTCTAAATGTAGCAGTAGTTCCAATATCCTGGGACATTGGGGTGAGGTTGGAAACCTTTTTTAGTGCTTCTGTGTAATTTTATCAACGTGTTGGTTAGCTAGGAGAGTAATAGCTCATACCCTACCCTTTCATGACATATAATTTGATGATTGTTTGCTGGGAAATAACCTGAACTTAAACCTTTTTCAACATACTTACTACCACTGTTAGTGACTAGGTGTGCTTGTGCGGGTCTTCAAGAAAAATAATGATTTTGTTGTGCTTACTGTGATGTTGTTGTTTGATGTGCAAGAAATTGCTAGGTTGTGCATATCTGATTATGATTCTACAATGCTCTTTGTGCTGATATGAATGTTTTGCAATGAAATGTCTATTAGTATTTATGGACTTCAGTATTTAACTTGTACCTCTGTTACTCTCTTTCAGCTTCGACCTGGCCATATCTTTAACATTGGAGCAGGAAAACAAGCTCTGAAGAATATAAATTCGCTCGCTTTATTCTCCAATATAGAAGTGAATCCACGTCCTGATGAGACAAAAGAAGGGGGTATAGTAGTTGAAATTAAGCTTAAGGAACTGGAAGCAAAGTCAGCTGAAGTAAGTACAGAGTGGAGTATTGTACCTGGGCGTCAAGGCCGACCAACTCTGGTAATGTACCTACTGGTTTGCAACCTGTTGTTCTTTGTGGAATGTTTATTTGAAATTGCTAGACAACAGCATGAATAAACAACACATCATTGAAATCCCGTTGTGCAACCTTGTATCTGATGACAAATTTCTTTTAGGCATCCATTCAACCTGGAGGAACTGTGTCATTTGAGCACCGCAACATCTATGGCCTAAACAGATCTATTGTTGGTTCTGTTACATCCAGCAACCTGCTCAACCCTCAGGTTAGTTGGTAATGAGTGTTTTGTTTTTTTGTAGTTTTGTTGTTTGTTTCTTTTGATTACTGTTATATCAGTCATTTGGTGCTATCTACATGTAAGAGGAACGATGTTTAGCAAGAATTCACAGGGTGAGTTTAGTGTGACATTCTTGATCGAATATTAGTTTGTTTATCTCATTACACTACCATACTGAAAGTGTACATTTATAACTGTCTACTTTTCCATTTGCATTTGCAAAAGAAACAAGATTCAAGTCATGGCCCTACTTTAGTTGCCTAAAGGAATTATGTTTTTAATTAGTTGTGCTGTGCATTAAATGTGGAACTTGATTATTTCTGTTCCATCAAAATGTATATTAAAAAACTACAGGCATTATTTTTCCACTACAATATAAAAGAACTAAACAATAGCACGTGATGTATTTGTTAGATATAAAATGTAGTTGAATGATGTGTAAGTTACACATACATGCTTGCTAGCATCATTAAGAAGCATTGGTTCGTTTCATCATTTATTGGTGATATATTCTGTGTCTTTTAGATAACCTAACATACATCTAACATTCCTTTCCGTGACACTTAACTATTTGGGTAGCTACATCACTTGTGATTTTTTGTTCCATATGCATGTGCACTTACCCATGGTTTTTGTTGGGGTCTTTAGGATGATCTTTCATTCAAGCTTGAGTACGTCCATCCTTATCTGGATGGTGTGGATGACCGGAGTAAAAACCGCACCTTCAAAACTAGCTGTTTCAACACTAGGAAATTGAGTCCTGTCTTCGTTGCTGGTCCCAGTATGGATGAAGCTCCACCTGTCTGGGTTGATAGAGTTGGATTTAAAGCCAACATAACAGAGGTTTGCACAAATTGATATTACCTTCTACATCTTTTATTTTTCATGAACAGCCCTCTTCAAGAAATATCTGTAACATGAGGAAAATACACATTTGGATTTTCAGAGCTTCACACGGCAGAGCAAATTCACATATGGCCTCGTGGTTGAAGACATTACAACACGTGATGAAACTAATAGTATCTGTACACATGGTTCTCGAGCAATGCCTAGTGGCGGCTTGAGCATGGATGGACCTCCCACAACGCTCAGTGGTACTGGTGTAGATCGAATGGCATTTCTACAAGCAAATATAACTCGAGACAATACAGAGTTTGTAAATGGTGCAGTTATTGGCGACAGAATTATTTTCCAGGTATGCTGATCTGTACCCTTGTGGTTGCAAAAACACACAGTAAATATTCAATTTTATTGCCAAGTGGTTCTAGATAAGATTCGATGCTACAGTCAATTGTGTGAAAAGGACCAAGACATACTCTCTTTATGATTCATCTTTTGCTTCAAGTTTTGTTTTCACTTTGAGGCTTCCACACAGCGCGTAAAACTGAAGGTTTAGACACATTTTAGCGATTGTTTGTCGTTATATTTATATGTTTATTGTCACAGTATGTAACTTTTTTTTTGCTCAATGTTCTATTGCTTTACTGGCTTATTTCCTAAAACTTGTGCTAGCTATTGTTTAATTGTATCATGTGCTTGTACAATGTTTTCCGTGGTAATGTAAATCCTTTGAAGAAAATTTTATTGTTGACTGCAGTTGGACCAAGGTCTTGGCATCGGAAGCAAAAACCCGCTCTTCAACCGTCATCAGCTTACGTTGACAAAGTTCATTAATTTAAATAAGCAAGAGAAAGGTGCTGGCAAGCCACTGCCAGCTGTTTTGGTTCTTCATGGTCATTTTGCAGGTTGTGTAGGAGATCTGCCGAGCTATGATGCATTTACACTTGGAGGACCTTACTCGGTTAGGGGCTATGGTATGGGTGAACTGGGTGCTTCTAGGAATGTTCTTGAGGTGAGTACTACTAAGGAATTTGGAATTTATTCTGATGCATCATGTTTCATCACTAATCATATTATTATATTATATGCATAGATATGTGTTGAGTTACTGCTTTTCTTCTGATTTATTTCATTGAATTGAACAAGTGAGTGTAATTGACATTACGACTTTTCATAATGTGGTGTAACATCTGGTGGTCATTGCCTTGTTGGAAACTCATGCTTGCATACCTTTTAAATTTTAATCCATGCAGGTTGCTACTGAGTTGCGCATCCCTGTGAGGAACACATATGTGTATGGATTTGTCGAACATGGAACTGACCTTGGGAGTTCCAAGGATGTGAAAGGGAACCCTACAGAGTTTTTCCGACGTGTTGGTCATGGATCTTCATATGGTCTTGGCGCCAAGCTTGGCTTGGTAAGGGGAGAGTACATTGTAGATCACAATGCTGGGACTGGAACCGTTTTCTTCAGATTTGGTGAGAGATTCTGAACGCATTTCATTCTGCCACTGGGGAAGTCACAGATCTTCAAGACGGGATGTTTAACGCACTAGTGGGCATTGAGTCTTGAAGTGGCGATGTATGTGGTGTAAACTGTTGAGCTTGTTGGATTCAACTGGTGAAGGGACTTCTGTTCTACTGAAATAATGAAGCTTTGTTGTTTTCCTGGGGAAGAGGGTAGTAGGTGTCAGGATGAGTTTTGTTTTCTGTAGTAAGTATGGTTTGTCTTTCAGAGCTTGGCGCTCATTGAATAGATGATGAAGGTTCAGAAATATTTGATCCGAGTGTTACCGACAAATGTTTTGACAAGGCTTCTGTCATAGTCAATTTGTTTCGCTGTTAACCTTTTGTCCAGTTGGTTGGTTAGCTAAAGTGTCACTGCAGTTTTACTCCATTCTCGGATTACACTGTAGCTGAACTATAACTTCCTTGTGATGTTGATGCATTGTGCCGGCTCAGAGTGTCGCCCATTTATCTGCATCTTTCTGAACAACTAACTTTAAGGGTCTGTTTAGCAGAACTCCCGCTTTTGGATTCTCAACTCGAGCAATCGGAGTTTAGCTAAACGCCCTCGTTCTTTGTTTTTTTTAGACTTGGGATCACGAGAAGCGAAGCGGGCTTGAAGCAGGCTTGTAGTGGAATTCATACCTTTACCAAAATGCCCTCAGAGTTGGGGGTATTTACCAACTTTTGTCACTCAACAACCCCCCCAACTCCCAATCTTCCCTCTTGCTCCTCGCCCTTGTCATCTCTTTTGCTCCTAAATCATCCCCTTCAAACATTAGGTGTCGCTGACCCTGCACACCAGCCCTCGCCCTCGGATCCCCTTGTCGCCACCCTCACTTGCCCCTGGATCCCCTTGTCGCTGGAGCCCTTCCCCGTCGTTGGCCTCGGAGCCCATACCCGCCATTCTTGTGAGGTGGAGGAGGCTCATGCAGTCGACGGAGTAGAGGTGGAGGAGGCCGGTGTGGTTGCCCTTGCCGGATCCAACGTGGAGACTGCTGGATCGGGAAGCCGGCAAGGTGGAGGAGGTCGGCGTGGTTGAGGATGCCTTCTTGCGCTCCTAGGGCACCGGGGAGGCTATAGGAAGGGTAGACTTGGGGCCGGCGCTCCTAGGCCGCCGCCACTCTCCCTCCACCATCGTTGGGAGAGCTTCCTCAACACCCGCGCCGACGGCCAGAAGCCCCTCTTCTTTGCCCGCAGGTTCTCCATCCCCGGCTGTTCTATAGCTTGTCTCATCTATCTGTGTTTGTTTCTTCTCTTCTTTTGTATGCAAAGATTGTAGCATTCATTCTGAAAGATCAAGGAAAAAGGCCAATATAAAAGTAACTAATATATGTTCGTGCAATATAATAAAACACCTCTGTTGGGGACATCAAGCCAATAAGCTATAGATGAAGTGTTCAGTCATTTGGGGTTGGGAACATCCTAACTGGATCGTTTTACATAATTCCGTGTTAATCAGACAACTGGTGAAAATATAGTCTGTTAGGTTGCTTTTATCTGGAATCCTAGCTGGTGTTCGACGCTGACTTTCAGAATGTGGTTATTATTCCTGCTAGCTGAAGCTACCTTTTTCTATTGGCAGACAACATATGTGAACAATGGCCTGTCAAAGGTAAATGACCTGAAATCCCAGTACATAAGATATGAAAGTTTTTTTGTATCTAGTAATCACTAGTGTAGCAGAAGAACTCTGCTAAAATCTGCTTCTCTGCAGAAATGTAAGGAATCTGGCAGCTAGTTAATTTGTTCATCAAATTTTGTATTCCTCTTTCGTTTGCTGGATCAAGTGCAAATGGTGGTGTTGTTTTTCAAAGATGTGGTGAACAAAAGCTTAAAGATATGATTTTGTTTTATGTCTTTTTTTTGTAATGCTAGTACTTCTATGGAATCCTACGTGTGCTTCTGTATCAATTGTGAGATGAACTGAGATGAATTCTTATATCAATTGTGAGATAAACTCAGTGCTTTGTTTTTGTAATTGATGGACGAATGGGCCAACTCGGCAATAATCAAGCACCAGGTAGTGTGCAATATCAAGCATGTGGCCATTTTGGGATGAATGTGAGTATTTGTATCTAAAAGGATAATGTTTTTGCCATGAACTGATGTATCTGAATAGAGTATGACATTCAAATTGAATCAATCCTGAGAAATTTGTTTGGAAATTTCTGAAATTTGTGTACAACACAGAAAGGAGTGCGATACAAATAGCTTAGGTGTTAAAAACATGAGTAGCATAATCTTTTTGCCTTAAATCCTCGCTTTCAGAGTTTTGGATGCCAACCTCCTATCAAACGATTCCGTCTGCCAGCTCCAGATTATCGGAGGAGTGGATCCTCTGATAATCAGGAGTTTGGAGCTAAAAAATGAGGGACGAAGCCTAATTTTTTTAATTAATAACTACAAAATTAAAGAGATTTTTTTTGCAAAAATGGAACCTGTCACCGTTTGAAATAGCGGCAAGAGCCTGTCGTCATTTCAATTGGCGACATGTTCCATTTTTGTAATTAAATTTAATTTATAATTTCAGTATATCTATAATTGTCCGCACTACCGATAATTTTTGAAAAGATAAGGAAATATGAGGTTGAGAAAAAATATGAGTTTTGATGTAACCAAATATATTTGGAATGCGTTTTAGGCAGCTCAATATAAAAAATAGACAATTTCGACGGCGCAATATCGAAAATAGCCCTGTTTGGCCACACAATATGAAAAATGTGTGACGTACTTTATGAATAGGGTGTGGGGTGTCGTGATGCTGACTCCCTCACACGGTTACCTGTGCACACAACAAGAACAAACAGTATCGAAATACAAGACTAGCATAATGTAACTCGTACATAAATTAATATTTACATAACAAGATTGATACATCTACTCGCAGACCCTCTTGGGGCGTACCCCACGTGTGGACCCTGACCTCACTCGGGTCGGCTGCAGACGCTGGTGTGAGTACGTCAAAGGCTTCGGCGGTCGAGGTACCATATGAACGTGAGTAGCCTGAGGAGGTGTCGCGAGAGGGGGTGTCCCAAGAGGGTGTGCCCCGACGGGGTGCTGCGCCAGCTGGCTTGCTCCTAGCGCATCGTCCAGCTGTGAAGCCTCAACAGAGATCTGGCTGCTCTCACCATGTGAAGGTCCACCGCGCGCTTGCTGTAGCTCCCACTACCCAGCGACGTTGTAGTCCCTAGAGTCTGCTCCATCTTGTGACTCTAGTTCCTTGTCCGATAGGAGTCTACGACCTGTGTAACAACACGTTATGCATTTAAACAAGAAGGAAATGCTAAAATAGTATGTTATGCATGAAAAAAATAGACATACCTGATTGCTACATCGCAGCGGGCGGTTCAACGTAGTCCTGCCCCTAGTATGGACGGTACTAAGGACCTGCCAAAAGAAAATACCATTACTAATTAGTGGAGTTTGAAATTAACAACCAGACGTAAGTGTTTCAGGTGTACCTGCGAACTGAGCTCGCTCTGGGGTACTCCCGGCACCGTGTCACGAGGACCCGCCTGCCACATTTGGGTGAGGAGCCATGGGACGTGACACACTGTGGCTCACCCCCTGTCCACGCACAGGTGGGTCCACCACGTCCCTCGGCCTACGACACGAAGTAAGCTAGATGGCTCGCCTTGTCGCTTCTATCATCCATTCTATGGCCTCCCTGATCTCCTGCCACACTGTGTTGTAGCACTCCCCAATCGTTCGACTACGCACGGAGGTCGCCAACTCATGCATCTCTCATTAGATATCGTTATGTACACAAAATTAGCAAGTTAGAAACCGAAAATATGCGTAGAAATAAGAAGTATGGACCGTTCAATATGTACCACGCAATGGAATGCAGAGTCTGGCTGGGCGGTGTACGTGTTGATCGTCGCGTCCTCGTGGTGTGGTGGGTCGTCCATGACCCTAACGCAACGAACCCATGTCCAAGTGGAGTATCACTCGATGTGCTCCTCGTACGTCCCAGGGTCGTAGGGAGTAGTCTCCTGGTGCACGTCCACCAAGGCGTGGAGCCATTGCTCAACCAATGGGTCATATTCTTAGTCCAGGAAGTTGTACCAGCTACTCTCTTCCTAGTGTACATGTAGAAGACAAAACGATAAATTTGCAAGTCCGTAAGGGAAAGGCTACGACAGACATAAAACGTGAACTTATCCATGAACGTTAGGCGGCGGCTGCAGCCCCAACGCACTAGGAACTCCAGTCATAGACCGAACTGGCGCATCACCTGGTGCACGTAATACTCCTCCACGAAAGTGTCGTGCACCAAGAACTTCCACATGTACTACTACTACTGCAAGTCTCGCGTGCACTGGGTGGACAAGCCTTGGGTGTGCGCGCTGATATCCTATCGGCATTGTACAACGTCCAAATGACATGGTCATCTGTCAACTGATCGAACATCACAACGTAGTCTGAGTAGGATGCGTGCGTAGTGATCGGAGTGAAGGTGACTTGTGGAATATAACAACAAAAAATTAGCACATGCAATTAAATTAAATTACGAAAAGGACTAAAGGTTCAAAAAACTTACCCGTCGGTGACACCACACCATACCCATGGTCGGCCGGTCCCCAAGGTAGTCGGCGGCGTACATTGCGTTGGTGCATGCTCCCAGGTCCAGCTATGGTCGTTTGATATGAAAACGCTCGAAGCACCACAACTGAAGAAGCAGTGGGCATCCGGAGAGGATGGAGCTCTCCCGAACGTGGTGGCACGCGCTGCACAGGTCACGGTATATCGCCCACAACACTACTGAGCCCCACGCATATGGCAAGATCATGTCCACCTCCACGTCCGCCAGCTCCCATGCATAGCAGATCACGTTCTTGTGCACGCTGTCTCTGTGGGACCCTAGGAATATGACCCACTTGATGAGCCACAACAAGTACACCTTGAAGTACCTCCTCACTGTGTACTCGGGTGCGTTTGGTCCCAAGGCAGTCGACTGCAAGAAGACAGAGACACATCACTAAGTTGAACAAATGAATTGAAGCAAAAACGTAAGAGTTATAAATACTTACATCGAACTGGTTGATCCACCTCGGCATTGGCCTGTGTGTACTAGAGAACTCCCTGTAGCCGGCGTTGGCCGGCAGCAACCCCTGGAACCTCCCGTGCTCCACGTGTCCGGGACATCGTACATTGCCATGGGGAAGCCCGTGCGGGGCAACCGGGTCAGGTAGCCTAGGTCATGAGGCGTTGGCGTTATCTCCCCACACTGAAGGTAGAACGTGTGTGTCTCCGGTCTCCACCGGTCAACCAGCGCCGTCAGGAGGCACCGGTCGTATGAAAACCGGCTCAATGTAGACACCCTGGCAGCAACGTCCTCCCCTGTCGCCTCCACCATCCTAGCTAGTGGAAGCAGGCCTGCCACTCTCAACCTATGTCGAAAGGATTAAGAATATACATGAGTCCACCCACACAAGTCAGGCCGAAATTAATTACAAGAAGGTCAGAACTATATGTACTGCGGAACCCAACATGGGTCCACCCTCCATGCCCTCATGGGCGTGCATAGCCGCAACACGTCAAGCTCAATGGGCTACTTGTCCTCCAGCGGGAGGATGGTACTGAGGCGACTATGGTGAGTCGCGTCAATGGCCTGGTCAAGCAGCTCATACAGCCACTGCGTAGCGTCTCCTGGGGCCACCATACCTGAAATTTAAGGTGAACAATATTTCAAAGATTATCTCGGCATATACAGATGAACAATATTTCAAAGATTATCTCGGCATATACAGAAAATTTACCATGCAAAAATCAGAACATAAATGAAGCTGGGAATATTTTAATCAGGCTATACACACCCTATTTAGCTACTCTGGAATTTTTAGAGCTACCTTGCTATTTTCTGCGTTTAAAATGTATTCTCGACGTTTACATAATATTTACTGTGCAAAAATGAGAACAAAATTAAACATAGGAATATTTTAATCAGGTTCTACAAACCCTATTGTAAGATCGAGGAGGCCGACTAGAGGGGGGTGAATAGGCGGTTTTAAAAATCTCTTTAGCTAAAACTAATTCATAATGCGGAAGCTAATAACAATTTAGTTTTGCACAAATAAAACCTAAATCAACTAGGCTTGACTAAGTGCACCAACAATACGAATACAAATGAATGAGAGCAATCATACAAAGATATATACACATTTGAATCAAGTAATGTAAATTGCTCAAACTAAAGCACAAGAACAAACCAAGATGACACTATGATATTTTACCGTGGTGTTCGAAGACTTGCCGGTCTCCCCTAATCCACGTTAAGGTAAGCCCAAACGAATTGGATCGACTCCACAAATTAAGCCAACACCTCCGAGGTAAGTCCAACCACTTGGAACGGTTCCAACACGAACCAACAGCTCGATCCACTCGGGTTGCTATTTCTCCACTCCGGAGATGGTGAGCACCAAACCACTCACAACCACGCTGGGCCTTCTCACAAGCTTCTTGAGAAGATCACCGGTCCACGATGCCTCCACGCCGTCTAGGTGTCGGCAAACACCAAGAGTAATAAGTCTCAACTCTCACTTGAACTAATCAAGTGTCTAAGATCAAGTGGATACACAATCCACTACCTAAGATAACACATTCACTTAAGGTTAGCTCTCCAAGCTCACTAAGTGCAACACATCCACATAAGAGATGAGAGGCTTGCTCTTTGCTCAAGGAACTCAATAGAGGTGCCAAAGTTCTGATTCCAACCGGTCAAGGTGGGTATTTATAGCCCACACACAAAAACTAGTTGTTGGAGAAGAATCTACTGAAAAAATAAGCACATGCGGTACTACCACCGTTCAATGGCCGGTACTATCACACCTAAACGACAAGCACAGTAACGGCTATATCAGACGAGAAACTAGCCGTTGAAAAGTGAAATCCGGTACTACCGCACCTAAATGACAAGAACAGTAATAGCTATATCAGACGAGAAACTAGCAGTTGAAAAGTAAAATCTGGTACTACCTCCAACCAACTCGCGGTAGTTCCGCACTCTAGTAGTTTCGTTTCTGATAGGCGGTACTACCGCTTCGCTCAGGTCCAACACATGGTACCTTCTGAAAAAAAACGTACAACGCTCATTTTCGGAAGCACCGAGCTGCGGTAGTTCCACGCCTAACACACCGGTACTACCGCCCTTCCAGATGAGTAAAGAATTCTCAAAGAGGTCTCTCTAGAAAAAACATACCGCAGGATTTTCGGACCAACCGGCACGCGGTAGTTCCGCTCTCAACATGCCGGTATTACCGCACAGAGGTAGTTCCGCAGTTATAACGCCGGAACTACCGATTATCCTGAGAAAAACAGCACTGGCTTTCACAACAGTTTCAATTGCAAAACACATTTGCCAATTGATGAGCCATGCCAACAAAGATCACATGCAAGATTCCTAACAAGTTGCAAAACACATTTGCCAACTTTTAAAATCACATCACAAGAAATAAGATACATGAACTCAAACTATTTGCAAAACACATTTACAAACTCAAGTCACATGCTACAAGAATCAAGCATGAGCATCAACTATTTGCAAAACATATTCGCAAATAATAGCATCATGCCACAAGGCTAAGGTGCATGGACTTCAATCATTTGCAAAACACATTTGTAAATTACAGTCCCATGCTACAAGGATTAAATGCATGTGCCTCGGCTATTTGCAAAACACATTCGCAAATAATAGCACCATACAAAGATGAGCTAGAGCAAGCATAATGAGCTATCAACACATGACTAACTCATGCTACTAGTCAAGACCCCTCTTAATAGCACGGCAACCTATACTAACAATATGGTCTTCCAACCAAACACCAAGACTGGTAAAAGACTAGGAATACATCCTTAGCCCTAGCTAGTCATACCTTTACCTTATCAACTTCTTGAAGCTTGATGATGCATATCTTCGCTTCAAGTCCAGGTCCTTGACTTTGACAATCATCAACACATGATGATCTCTTTTGCTTCGGGATCTTGTCTTGAATATCATCAACACATGATGATTTTCTTCACTCCGAGTCTTGACATGCATCAACACATGATGCATCCTTTATTAGACCTACATCAACACATGATGGGTCTTATCTTGACTTGATGATCAACTCATGATCATCTCCTCTTCTTGAACAACATCGACACACGATGATTTTCTTTTTCTTCAAGCTCTTCATACGCTTCAACACATGATGCATCTTCTTCTTTTTCAACCTTGACTTGATGACAATCAACACATGATGTCATCCCAAGTCTTCATTACCCTGGAACATAACATATTCATCCAACTCATGGAAAATGTTAGTTCCACAATATGATTATCATTAACTACCACACCATACCATTAACTCATAATGGTGGGACAAGATACTTCAATCTTTCCCTCTTGGGAGAACAAATGAGTATATACAAACTACACAAGTTTTACATACAACATGAGTATACAAGAACTACACAAGTTTTATATACTCAAAATGATATGTTTCAAAGTAGAGATCCCAAATATGTGTGGGGAACAAATATGGATCAATACTAATGAAACCACAAAATATAGAGTGAACTCCCCCTAAATGTGTGCATACACAAATGTGTAATGGGAACATATGCACATATTCAAGTTAAACTTATGGTGGGGTTCAACCTATATTTTAGATCCGAGGAATGCAGTATATAAGAGTATGAAGTCAAATGCATACCTCATTGAATTTCACCTTTATATCCAAATGAGACTGCACACTAGATATAACAATAAAATGTTAGTCTCACAAATAGATTTATCATTAATCATCAAAACACTCCATTAACTCATAATAGCGGGTCTAGATCCTTCACCTATTTAGCTACTCTAAAAATTTTACAGAATTTTTAGAGCTAACTTGCTATTTTCCACGTCTAAAATGTATTCTCGGTATTTACTGTGCAAAAATGAGAACAAAAATAAAGCTAAGAATATTTTAATCAGGTTCTACACACCCTATTTAGCTACGCTGAAATTTTAATATAATTTTTAGATCTACCTTGCTATTTTTCTAGTTTAAAATGTATTCTCGACCTTTACAAAATATTTACCGTGCAAAAATAAGAACACGATTGAAGCTATGAATATTTTAATTAGGTTCTACACACCCTATTTAGCTACTCTAGAATTTTTTACATAATTTTTAGAGCTACCTTGCTATTTTTCGTGTTTCTAAATTATTTCATGTGTAAAAATTACCTAAACTACAACGATAATATAAACAAAAACATACTAAACTACAACTAAAATGATATAATGAAATCAATTATTAGCCACTAGTTTTGTTTGCTAACCTACCATGGTTTCGAATTAAATTACAAAGTTACAAAAAATTACCTGCGAAGTAGACGACATGATCTGATTATCTTCCTCTCTTCTCTACGATGAACCAGCAAAGCTTTGTCACACACTTTTCCTCCCCACCTCTCTCCTTTCCCTCCCTCTTCTCTTCCTCCCCTCCATTTGCTCTCAGCTAGGATGAAGGGGGGGGGGCGCTGTGTTGATTGTTTCTTGAGTTTTATATTGATTTGGATTCTAGTTTCCCAACTTAAGAGCCTATACTCTAAAGACTCACAAGCTAATTGTACTATTGGCAATAAATTCGGGTAATTAAGTTATATATATAATAGCATTATATTGTAGATTGATTAGCCAAAATTTGTGACGAAATTCATCTTACTGATGTGGGCTATAGTTCTAATTTTCTTAACTACTAAATATTCGTGTTTATCCCGCGCCAGCGGACGATCGTCCCCCACCTCACCGCCTCACACAGAAAAAAAAAATGTCGCCTCCCTTTCCCCTCACCAACGCCGCAATGATCGTCACCCGTAGCCTTAACCGTCGCCCCGTCCCTACCTCCCATTCCCCTCGCCCCTGCCCGCCGCCGAGCCGCCCCCGCCTATGCAGCAGCAGCAGACGCCCGCAGGTGACGTGAGCGAGGACATGATGGCGTGCATGGCGGCGCTGGAGGATGTCTTGCTACCCTGCCTCCCCGCGAGTGAGCTGCAGGTCGTCGACCGCTCCCTCCAGTTCTCCCACCATAGTACGTCGAACCGACCCATCATCCCCTCTCCTCTCGCCAACGCCGACCTTCGCTCCGTACGGCTGTGTCGCTGGCTTGTATTTGTGGTGTTTGGTTGGTCGCCGGTGCCTCGCGCGCGAGGTGTTCGCTGTTTTGCTTACAAGATAGGAGCTCATAGTTCGTTATTGCGAAAGCTGACATCTTGCTTGTCCATGAGTAGTTATGTTGTGATTGGCCTATTTGATTCCTGGTAGATTAGATTTCAGGTGCTTAGAATGCTACGATTTGTATATCTATAGTTTGATTTGTTCTGACTGTGTTTTGCTGTCGGTTCCATGCCAAGCAGTTGATGTTGAGAGGCACGCGAGGGATTTCATGGAGGCTGCTAAGAAGCTCCAGTCTTACTTCATTAGCCTGCAACGCGAGGATGAGCCAACGACAGAAGAAATGCTTCGGAAGGTACATTTCTTCAACAAGAATTTGACCTGGAAATCACCCCATCTTAATCCAACTGCAAGTGGAGTAAATGCGTACATAGGTTTAGCTAGATGTTGTGGGTTAGGACTTAGGGGGTGCAGCCAATGGTGATTTTGTGCGTAGGTTGGGGGTGGTGTTCTAGGGTCTGAAAGCAACCTATAGTGTGTTGTGGGAACACTACCAGTCTCATGGACCAAAGTGTCATGGTAGCATGATAGCAGAGGCAGTGAGAGGGGCAACGCCTGCGGCGGCTGCAACGAGCTCCTGTGCGTGAACAACATCCTATGGTGCTTGCGGGGCAACTTGACAGTTGTCGTGACAGCGACTGACTTCTGTACCTCGAACTTTGGCCTCCCCGACAGAAGAATCTAGACCCGTCATTATGAGTTAATATAATATTTTAGTGATTAATGACAAATCTATATGTGAGACTAACACTTTTATTGATATACCTATTGTGTAGTCTTATTTGGATAAAAATGTGAAAATCATAGAGGTATGCACTCGACATCATATTCTTATATATTGTTGCATTCCTCGGATCCAAAATATATCTTGAACTCCACTAAAAGTCTAACTTGAATATGTGCATATGTTTTTATTACACATTTGTGTATGCACACATTTAGGGGGAGTTCACTCTATGTTTTGTGGTTTCATTAGTATCGATCTATATTCCATTTTTCCACATATATTCAGCTCGTCCTGATTTGTTCAACATCTTTACTCCAATGGCTATTTTTTGTGTGGGCTATAAATACCCACCTTAGACCGTTGTGGGGTAGTGAAGCTGGTTCCATATACATTCTATTGAGCAATGAGCAAGCTCTCTATACTCTTATGTACATGTGTTGCACTTGGCGAGCTTAGAGAGTAAATTCTAAGTGCATGTGTTGCATTATATAGTGGATTGTGTATCTACTTGATCTTAGACACTTAATTTGTTCAAGTGAGTGTCTTCGACTTATTACTCTTGGTGTTTGCTGACACCAAGACGGCTTGGAGGAGTTGCGTCGGTGATCTTCTCAAAGAAGGTTGTGAGAAGGCCCGAGCGATTGTGAATGGTTTGATGCTTGCCATCTCCGGAGTGGAGGAAGAGCAACCCCGAGTGGATCGATGTGTTGGTTCGTGTTGGAGCATATCCAAGTGGTTGGACTTACCTCGAAGGTGTTAGCTTAATTTGTGGAGCCGATTCAATTAGTTTGTGCTTACCTCAACGTGGATTAGGAGAGACCGGCAAGTCTCCGAACACTATAGTAAAATGTCATTGTGATTTGTTGTCTTGTGCTTTACTATATTGCAATTTACATTCCTAGAATTAAATTAGTTACTTATATTTGTATGATTGCTATCATTATCAATAGTCTTATTGTCGGGGCCCAAAAATGCATATCAAGAACCCTCTGTGTATTCTGAACTAGTCCCAGATCAGTAGCTAGCTCACATAAGAAGCAGTGATGAAATATAATCCATTTATTCGATTTAACTAAAAGATCTCAAAATAACAAATAATAATAACAACTGGACCTTATGGTCAATGTTTACTTAACTTGTCATGCAAGGCTAAAGAAACAAATAAACTCTTGTAGCGGAACAAAAAATCTTGGAAAGGCCAATTAACATGTCCACAGGCAATCGAGTGAAAAACACATTCTAATCCGCAAAACCTTCATAGTCCTCCTTTTGAAAGAACTCTTGAGCAGCTTGGTATTCTTCAACTGATCAACAAAGGCATAAGCCGTGAATACATAAAGCACTCAGCAAACCGTAGGAAAATGTATGCAAATAGTATTCATGCAAGGCTTGCCAAAGGTTAGCTGTATGGTTCTTTTGCAGAAAGCAACATTTACGATAAATACAATAAATAGATTGAAATGCTTAGTTGAAAAGAATAACAAAAAAGTAAACAATTTCTTTGAAACAACCAGTGAACTTCCCATTCACTTCTCAACCAAACAAATGATAAGTGAATCCCTAATTCACCAATCGACACAAACCACCAAGTGAATTACCCGTTCACCGAACGAACATTATATTCATCAAGTGAACTTCCCATTCACACTCTGACATAATTTATAAGAAACTCTATCTCTCGTGTGAAATCTCTGAGCACATCCATAACCGCGGATACGGCTATTCAAATAGTTTTACACTCTGCAGAGGTTGTACAATTTTTTTTCCACATAACACGACTTCTCTAGTTTGTTTGGCATTCGTCGATACCACTGCTCACTACTTTAGGTAAGCAGTCCAGAGCACGTGACAAGACCTTTACAAAGTCCTATTTTGATCCGGTTCTGCCAGCTAAGGTTTCAACATTGAATGTCTCTTTCCGACCAGATAGGGCTCCCCTCTTGCGCCATTTTGAGTACGTTCCCCGAAACTCACACTTCCAAGACATAACCAGAGTTAAAATATCGCTAATTAATTAGCCAGATCTCCCCCATACAGGATATGTGGTTGTGCGGTTAAGGCTCAGTTCAATAGCACACAAGATTATGTCCTTGACAAGTTACTCAGGAGATCTTTCCACAACCAAAATGTGTTGAAACACCCCCACAATCCACCAACCACTCGCCCGAGCAAATATTATTTTGTTTAACCAATGACATCCCCTGTCATGGTACTCAAATTTTAACAACAGTGGCTAACCACCATAATTTCATATATCATTAAGTCAAGATTAATCATTATGACATATGTAATAATAAACCTATCGTAACTAAGCTTGACTAAGCACTAAAACGATACCCATGTTGGTGATACAAATATGTCCAACTAAAATTATGCATGCTGGGATGACAAATGATTCATGTCATTCAAATAATCAAAGGAGGCATAATGACAACAGGTGATAGCTAATCTCAAAACAGTTGATATAAAGATAGCATGCAGTTGTATAAAATAGTATACTTTTGAAATTATAGGTTCAATATGATCAAAAGACTACGCCTTGCCTCAGAACAGATCCTGGTACTGGTCTTGTTCTTGATGCACTCATCCGTGCT
Organism: Hsuehochloa calcarea; assembly: GCA_036346395.1. Taxonomy (NCBI): domain Eukaryota; kingdom Viridiplantae; phylum Streptophyta; class Magnoliopsida; order Poales; family Poaceae; genus Hsuehochloa; species Hsuehochloa calcarea. The sequence goes on from CM070597.1 coordinate 41,384,095, forward strand.
CAAAACTCCATAAAGTATCAACATCTACTCGCAAACAAAGTAAATAAATTAAATAATTACAAAATAGAGACAAAATCAACTCTAAAAAGTAAATAAAAATCTTAAATAAATAGATCTCAAATTTAGATGAATTTAGAAATTTGGATGGGCTGCAATGGAGTTCGGATGAAGAAGATATGGGCTCTGGAAGATTGAAATCACATAAAATTATGAAATTCATAATTTATGGATTTACTGGAATTATTTTTACAAAGGAAAATAATTTATGACATCATGTGACATCAGCAATGGATTTTTCATCTAAAAAGAAAATAAAAGAAAATGGCTGACAAGTGGGACTTACTTGACATTAACTGGGCTTATGGTGGACTGGGTTCATGGGTGTTTGGCGTGTGTGGAATTTGGATGTGACACATGGCATTGACATGCAAGCACTAACTAGATGCCATACAAGCAAACAAGCGGAGGTGGTGCTGACTTGGCGATGAGATGGCTGCCACGGTGGCACAAAGCGCAAACGAGAGAGAGAGCAGAGGACAGCACTGGCCGGCGGCTTGACGATGGCATTGACGGTGAACAGCGGCGAGGCGGCTCCGGGGAAGTGGCAAAATGGAAACCCACGAGCATGAGGAAGCTCTAGGTGGTAGTGGCTTGGCGATTTCGACGACGAGGTAACGACGGCGACTACTTTGGCAAGGGCGGCGACTTCAGGTGCGGCGGTGATGGAGCTTAGATGGCGCCTGAAGAAATTGGAGAGGAGCAACGGCTTGGCTATGTCCTGAGGATCCCAAATACCACCTTGAAGCTGTCGGAGATCGACGGGAACGCCGGCAAGAAGAAGACGACCGGAAAAGAGGAAAACGATTGGCGGCGGCATCTCGATGAAGGAGAAGCAACGAGAGGAGAGGGGATTAGATGAGAATAGTATTTGGTGCAAGATGACACAGAGATTTGGCCAATAACTCACTGGAAGCGTAGATCGACAACGGGTGCCCACAATCGGTTTTTGGACGAAGATGAAAATGGCGATTTGATGATTCTTCCTAGGAGATGATGGAAGCACGGTGAAGCAGACGATTATGCGGTCCCGATGGCGAAGACGACGCGGGCAAAGATGCACTAACGGCGGCGAATTTGGATGATGAAGAGTTTCGGTGGTCGACTTGGTTCTTCGGCGATTGCGGCGCGATTGATGTCGAGACTGGGGCGGCGCCTTATTGTTTCGAAAGAGGATGGAGAGGCGAGCAAATTGTTGCAGGTGGCGGCCTTTATATAGCACCGGGGAGGGAGATTCGGTTTGGATATGACGGCGGCAATGTGAAACTCGTACTCGGCATTGGAGTCCTGGAGGAAGACGATGTACAGGAGAAGGGGCGATCGGTCAGACGGAGAAGGCGAGGGAGGTTGCGATTGCTTCGGCTGGGCCTAACGAGCGGACAAAGGCCGAGGGATGGGCTGGGTTGCGGAAATAGAGATGGGCCAAGGGTGGAAGATTTGGCCCAAGAATAAACTGAGATTAATAAATAGCTTTTTCTTTTTATAAAATACAGAAAATTCAAATAGCAAATGCAATTAGAAAAATTCTAAAAAAATCTATAAAATATATGCAAGCACATAGAATCTGAATAAAATAATTTTGATAATAGTTGATGTTGGATTTAGTCATATTAAATTGTTTTGCTTTTGAAAGTCCATATTAAGCTTTATTTTAATTCAAATAAAACTTTGGCGAATTTTTCTACAGAACTAAACTACTCAAAAAGATTTTTTAAAACTTTAGACAAATTGGGATGTTACACTTATTTTGTTTGTGCACTTAGTCACGACTTGTTGATTTAGGGCTTAATTGAGCAAAACCGAATTGATTTACAATTCCGCATAAAACTCGGTTTTAGACAAAGTTTTGTTTTTAAAAAAACGTTTATTCACCCCCCTCTAGTCGGCCTCTTCGATCTTACACAGACGATTTCGGCGTCTGGTGCAACTTTCCTAGGGAGCACTTCGAGATATCGGAGGCTTCGTTCCTCCGGGTTGTGAAGGCAAAGGCTGACATCGTTCCTGTGTAGTTCAGAAGGTAACACTCGGTACATACTACTTGTTCTTCAATTGCTCAATTACTCATTGGTCTCTTTTAGCTTATCATTCTGCAACTAGCTATTGTGTGAATTCATATGCAAAAGTGTGATATTATCATTCAGTTGTGCATTTGGTGTTGTTCTTCAGCCCACCGCAATACTGCTTTTGCAAAAGTTCAGAATGATGTTTGGTCATTGGAAAAGGAACATAGAGTGTGTGATACTGCATGTCTCAAGCCACTTTGCATTGTTGGCTACAGGGTAGAAAGCATCAAGCTGAAGAGTGTATAGAGAAAAAAAACAAGCTTTAATCTGCGCTCCTTTACTCTTTTTAATTCTAACTTCTGCCTTTTTATTATGTGCACTTCCCAAGGTTTAATTAATTATCTTTTTGTTTCATATTAACTACTAAATACTCAGGTTTACCCCGCGCTAGCTGACGATCGTCCCCCACCTCACTACCTTGCATGAAAAAATGTCGCCTCCCATTACCCACGCTCGACGTCACAATGATCGTCACCCCTAGCCTTAACCACCACCCCATCCCTACCGCCCATTCCCTCGCCGCGCTTGCCGCCAAGCAGCCCCGTCACAAGAAGAAGGCGACGCCCGTAGGGCCGTGGCGACGACATAATGGCGTGCATGGCGGCGCTGGAGGAGGCACGGCTGCCCTGCCTCCCTGCGAGTGAGATGTAGGACGTCGGCCGCTCCCTCCAGTTCTCCCACCATAGTACGTCAAATCGACCCATCATCCCCTCTCCTCTCGCCACCGCCGATCTTCGCTCCGTACGGCTGTGTCGCCGGCTTGGATTGGTGGTGTTTGGTTGGTCGCCAGCACCTCACGCGCAAGGTGTTTGCTGTTTTGCTTACAAGATAGGAGCTCATAGTTCATTATTGTGAAAGCTGGCGTCTTGCTTGCCCATGGGCAGTTATGTTGTGATTGGCCTGTTTGATTCCCGGTAGATTAGATTTCAAGTGCTTAGAATACTACAATTTTTATATCTGTGGTTTAATTTGTTTTGACTGTGTTTTGCTGTCGGTTTCATGCCAAGCAGTTGATGTTGAGAGGCACGCGAGGGATTTCATGGAGGCTGCCAAGAAGCTCCAGTCTTAGTTCATCAGCCTGCAACGCGAGGACCAGCCGACGACAGAAGAAATGCTTCGAAAGGTACATTCCTTCAATAAGAACTTGACCTAGAAATCACCTCATCTTTGTCCAACTGCAAGTGGAGTAAATGTGTTTATTTGTTTAGCTAGATGCTGTGAGTTAGGACTTAAGGGGTGCAGCCAATGGTGATTTTGTGCGTGGGTTGGGGGTGGTGTTCTGCGGTCTGGGAAGCAACCTATAGCGTGTTGTGGGAACACTACCAGCCTGATGGACTGGAGTGTCATGGCAGCATGATAGCAGAGGCGGCGAGAGGGGGAGCGCCTGCGGCGGCTGCTACGAACTCCATGATCTTCGGGCTGGTGAATTCTGACCATTGCCAAGAAGCTGTCGTCCTCTTGGACCAGATGCTGTGTGACGGCGCAAAGCCCGATCACCTGACATTCACCGCCGTTCTAAGAGCTTGCAGCTATGGTGGCATGGTCGAGACCGGAAGGGCTTGTACTGAGCTATGCGGGAGGAGTACGACATCGAGCCGAGGCTGGAGCACTGCGCTTGCGTGGTGCATTTGCTTGGCCGAGCCGGGAGGCTCGCCGAGGCGCAAGATTTCATCAAGGCGATGCCCGTGGAGCCCGATTGTTTTGTTCGGGGTGCGTTGTGTGGAGCATGCCGAAGCCATGGGAACATCGAGCTTGCGGGGTTGGCGGCGTTCCGCCTACTGACCGTCGAGCCGGGTAATGCGGCGTGTTGCCTGCTCCTGTCGGGAGCACCGGCGAGTGCTGGCAAGCAAAATGATGTTTTCAACATCAAGAAGTTGGTGAAGAGATGGCGACTGAAGAGGCTTGACGGCTGCAGCTGGTCAGAGACTTCTTTGTTATGGCGATGACCAGCAGGCGGCCACCAGAAACAAACAGAATTCAGAGACTATGGCGTAGGGAATAATAGAAGGAACAGATGAGCCAGCGAGCCCAGGTTAGTTCTATTACCGTAATATCTTCTCCACGGATTCGTATCCTCAGTATTGCTACAGTGTTTTGTTACCGTGTTTCTAGATTCTTTTGCTGCCGTGAAAACCCGATCTTAGTGAAAACTTGTCGGGACCCAGATTTACACATTCGAAACCTTCTGTGTATTCTGAACTACTCTCATAACACTGGCTAGCTCACACAGAAAATATCGATGAAATATCATCAATTTATCTATTTTACTGAAAAGATCTCAAAATAACAAATATTAATAATAACTAGAACTTATGATCAATGTTTAGTTAGCTTGCCACACGGAGCTAAAGAAACAAACAAACTCTTGCAACGAAACGAAAAAACTTGGAAAAACCAGTTACCATGCCCACAGGCAATTGAGTGGAGAACGCATCCTAATTCGCAAATTCTTCATAGAACTCCTATTCGTAAAACTCTTTAGCAGCTTGATTAACTGAGCAGGAAAGTTTAAATCCGTGAATACATGAAGTACTCAACAAGTTGTAGGGAAACAATATGCAATTAATATTCATGCAAAGCTTGAACAAATGATTAGTTATATGGTTTTTTTTTCAGAAAGCAGTATTGATAGTAAATACGATAAAAAAATTGGAATGCATAATTTAAAAGAGAATAAGTAAATAAAGTAAACAATTTCTTTGAAAATAACTAGTGAACTTCCTATTCACTTCCCAATCAAACCAGTCACTGAACATTTCATCCACCAAGTGAACTCCTCATTCACCTTTCGACACAAACCAACAAGTGAATTCCATATTCACCAAGCGAACATCATATTCACGAAGTGAACTTCTCATTCACACCCCGACACATTTTTATAAAAAAAACTCTACCTCTCGCGTGAAATCCCCGAGTATGTCTATGACCGTGGACACAATTATTTTAACCATTTTAACTCTGCAGAGGTTGTACAGTTTTACCCATAAGAGATAAATCAACTTATAATGTCCGTACACACATTTCTGTAGGTGCGCGACTAAATAATTATTACAAGACCTTTACAAAGCTCCTTCCCAACCTAGTTATGTCTGCTAAAGTTTCAACACTGAATGTCATCACGACCAGACATTGTCCCACTCTTGCGCCATTGTGAATATTCATACTGGAATTCACGCTTCCAAAAACAAAACTAGAATAGCAAAACATTGCTAATTAATTAACCAAGTCCATCTCATAATGGACATGTGGTTGTACGATGTGGGTTAGTTAGTTCAATGGCGCACAAGATTAAGTCTTTGGTAAGTTACTCAAGCAAGACTACCTCATCCAAAACAATGTGCATCATGCACACCCTTTACTGCACGATCACTCGCCTAAACATCAATCATTTTATTCACTCAAACCAATGACAATCCCTACCATAGCACAAAAGTATGGGAAAATTTTGTTGTTGCCATTGGAAAGGTCTACCACATGGGTTTTGCCCCCCGCAAATTGGTCCATGCTATTTTTACCACAAAAACTTTGCTTGCATTCTTGTTTTGCCATCACCATCAGTCAAAGCTGCGTTGACTGGACAGTTCCGGTTGTTTGCTCCGTTGGAAGACAAAAAAATTGAAAGAAATATTAAAATACCCCCGATGGCAATGGGTCCAAAGTCTTCGAGATGAGCGCCCTCAGACATTGTGATTCATATTCTCGATTCATCTTTGCTCACTCTCTCTCTCTCTCTCTCTCTCTCTATACACTATCCATCCCCTTCCTGAAACCTAATCCCTAAATCCCGCACACATCCACCAATTTAGGCCCCCAATCGGACTCCATCGTGCTTGATATCGTGGATTGAGGAGGTGTTGGGCACAACTGAGAGGCGGGCGACGTGAGGTCGGCGGTCTCCCCCCAACAGTAAGTGAATGTTGTTCGTTCATTTGGTTTTTTGTGGATCTTTGTTGAATGTTCACTAGTTTTCACGTTTGGTTTTGGTTAGTAAGGATGCTACACCGACATATAGGCTGGAGGTGAGGCATGCGGCGCGTTGCATAACTTATGTAGACGGTACAACTCATAATGTGCCATCGTGGACATTCATTTGGGAAGTAGAGAATAGGCATAGATTAAGTGCTTTTCTTTCTTATCTGAACGGAAAATATCCTTGGGGTGTAGATGAATATGTTGTTATCACATATTACAGCAGTTGTATGAACTCTTTGTATGATTTGAATAGTGATGACGATTTGGTTGCCATGTTAGCATAGTATGATAGTGTGAGGTTAGTGCGTGTGCTAGTGCATGTCCATTTAAAAGTGGATGCACATGCAACAAGTTTAGAACCAATCCCATATCCAGAACCAATTCTTCATGTGCCACCAACAGCTGAGAATCTATCCCAACCTGTTAGTGAAGCTCCACCTTCTCTGGACACACAATGCAGCCATCCATCAAGCAGTAAGCATGACAACCAACCATCTAGCAGTAATGAAGGCTTAGAGGGTATAAACCCCGTAAACAAATCTGGCACTGAGAAGGAGTATGAACAAGAGAATCATGTGGGTGTGGATGAGGAGGAATGAACTCTGTGCGGTTGAACAAGAGGATCATGCAAATGTGGATTGTACTCAAGATGGCCCTGACTACGGACCGGTACAGGATGAGGAAATTGGAGATGGTGTAGGGTTGGGTGATTATTTGGCAGACATTGTTTATGACAAGGATGATCCTTCCATGGCCAAAGGGTCATTGTTTCCTTCAATAGAAGAATTTAGACTAGTTGTTGTCATGTATGCTATTAAGAATGAATTTTCTCATAACACTGATAAGAGTAATCTTCAAAGATTGGGAGTTTTTTTATACTACTAAAGGTTGTAATTGGAGGATTCATGTTTCTATTTTGGCAGATGGGAGAACTATTCAGGTCTGTTTTCTAGTGTACTTATTTGTGTGTTATTGTTGGACCAAAAGGCGACTAGAGGGGGGTAAATAGGAGCACGCTCACTTTTTCACAAATAATGGATGAATAAAACTTCACTCCAGTAGCTATAGAAGCTATGAAGATCAGTATATCAGTACAGCGGAAGACTAATATTGAATCCAATAAAAACCCCAAAGTAATGGGACAAAATCAACAAAGATTGAAGAGAAAGAATCTGCTGGCGGTCGGACCGCTGCCTAACTGGCGGTCGGACCGATTACCGACCGGTCTGACCGGTGGCTATGGGCGGTCGACCACGGTGTCTGTAATGTAAGAATGCACCAGATGACGAAGATGAAAATAGATGAAACTTTTGATCTACTAATCCAAACTTGATGAAACTTGGAACACACCTTCTCTATGATATCAGGGACCTATTCCAATCGAAGATTATGATAATTCTTGGAGGAATCAAGATCCTTTTCTGTTTGATCAAAGAAGGGTTCAAAACCGGGTCAAAACGAAAACTATGTCAAATCTCTTGCTCTTGGGTGATTGATGATCAAGATGATCCTAGATAGATTCCCACACGTCACAACAAGCTAGATAACATGAAAAAACTAAGCAAAAACTCACGGATCAAAGAAAGACCTAAAATCATCAAATAAAGAGAAAGAACGCAATGAGACAAAACATTGATCAACCTTTCCTTTGATTGATTGATATGATCAGGGCTTACAGTCACTCCAACAATGGAGGACAATGCTCAATCCAAGAGCATGAAAATCACATCAAACATCAAGAACCCTAGCCTCCACAAAAGTTCTCCCTAAGAAAATTAGGGTTTACAAGAATTGCAAAAGAGGCGAAGGGAAGGTGCAGCCACCTCCCTCTCCTATTTATAGTGGAGGCTTAGACCTTCTAGATGTTTTATCCTATTGGGCTCCCGTTAAGGCCCAAAACAAACGGGAAATATACGCACGCATTTTAAAGCACCGTCTTTATCTCCTCTTGACCTAACTAGCTACACCTTGCGCCATCTTGCGCCTCGGATTAGCTAATAGGTCATCCTTGTCCATCTTGCACCACGCTTGAGTACATTGACCTCACCCGGCATCGTCGATCGTTCTGGATCTCAGCTCTCCAAGCCTAGTCCTGATCATCCTCACCGTTGACCGTCGTTGATCACCAAGCAACCTGCACAACAATAGACAAGTAACCGAATTTGGGAACAAGTTCTTCACAACTTGACCCATCTTAGTCAAAAACATGCATCATGCAACATATATGCCCTGAAACTCATGACTTTGACCTAACAAACCGAGTATCGCCGCCTCGAAGACCGACGGTCAAGTGAAAACCGATCGATCGCTTCAGGGCGGTCCGACCGCCACCTATGGGCGGTCGGACCGCCAAACAGGACTTAGCCATTTTTCCTCTCTGGAAAACCGAAACCTACTGGAATTTTCAAACCAATAGAACTTTTGACTAGAGACTCCAAAAATTATGAGACCAAGTGCAACAGAATCCCCTCTCTTGCCTACACACTCTATTTTTGGCCCAGCTCAAATCTCACTTTCTTTAGTCAAGCGGTCCGATCACATTACCAGCCGTCGGCCGACCGCCACCTGGCCGGCCGAGACCGATTCTGGCCTCACAGCATGCCAACTTTGCCGAAAACACGTGAAACGACAAACCATTAACACCATTGCCAATTGTCACATCATCATAAGATCTGGAGTATATCCCCATGATATCCACAATCTCCCCCTTGATGAACACATTAGCAATAATCCAGAAAATGTAATTTGGAGGTTTGAAAAGTAAAATATTTTCGTTTTCGCACAAAGGCACAACTTGGTCCATAAGCAAGAAAAAGCAATGGAAATGACCAAGCTGGCATCAGAATAGCATATGCAAGTGAGATAAGGCAAAATAAAGAATAAAAACTTTGATTTTCAGAAAAGAGTAAACAATCTCACTTAAGGTCCATATGAAAGAACAATTGTTCAATTGACCTATGATAATTGTGAGGATTAGTAAATGCAATTCAAGTTCAGAAGAAACAATATGACAATAAGTATGCAATTCAAAAACTCCCCCTCACTATGATCCTCAAATTTCAGAAACTTTTAAATTTTCAATTTCTCCCCCTTTTATTATTTTTATATATCTTCTCCCTCTTTGTTCAAAAATGATATATTTTCTCCCTCAACATTGAAATATCTTCTCCCCCTTTGACAATGGAGTCTTCAAGGAATCACCTTCCTCTCATCCAGATATAAGAAATGCAAAATGAAGAGAGAAGCATAAAAAGGAGTATACATGAAATGCAATGGAGTGGCTTCATTTTTGTATTTTTCAATTTTTGATTACAAGAAGCTTTGGAGAGTACCCAACAGAGCAAGCTAGCATCTCTAATATTGCACAAACAACATATCAAGCCTAACAACGCTAGCAAGATCATGACAAGACATATATATCAAAGCTAAGCACGAAGGCTCAAAAGTAAAGCAGTAGATTTGATCAATTTAAGCAAAGCTTCAAATTCAGCAAGTTCATCAATAGGGATCCTAAAGTGAAACTGGCCATGTCAAAATGTCAAAGTAAGATAAAAAATCTAACAAAGACCACATTAAGAGTCAATCAAGTCCTGTATTGAATCATTTTGCTCAAATTTCTCAAAAGCCCATTTGTCTACAGTTTTCTCATTTGCACTGAATTTTGAAGTTGACTAATGATCTAACTTAGTGACAAGATCCTAGACTAGGAGCCATCCACAAACTCATCCTAAGCTTCAACCAGAAGTTGATTAAAGGCATATCTTAGTGAAGAAGATCCTGGACTAGGAGCCATCCACAAACTCTTCCTAAGCTTCCACCAGGGCGACAAATCTTGAGGTTCATGTCATTTCTGACAAGCAGTCCCCATGAGATCGTCTGGATCATCAAACTATCTCTAAGTTCATGTCTTTAACAAGCAGTCTCGTAAGAATAGTTTGTCACAATTTAAGCATAAGACAATCTTGATTTTTCATGTTTCACAATAGCAGTTTTAGAATCTCAAGAACACAAAAAGCTCAAGTAATGTCAATTTTAGATTCAAGAGCTAACAAAGTAATTCTGACAGGGCCAATATCACAAAACGAGCACTAATTGCGCAACTAGCTAAAACATCCACAAATTACAATTGTTAGTTCGAATTGTTTTTAGAGTTCTAGCTCATACAACAAAGACTTATCTGTATATGTGAAAATATGATAATTCTAGCAAGTCAAAGAACTAGACATGACATTGAGCAAGAATTGAAATACTAAAGCTCCAAAGGGTAATAGGCAAAGCTTCATCAATTTTAAAAGATAAGCAGAAAATCTTATATTACAATGCATCTTTTTGGATTTTTCATACCACTTGTTGTATTTTTCATATGAATGCAATATGATACAATGAGATGCAATAAAAGCCTAAAAACCTAAAAATTTCAAAAGGATCAATAGGTTCAGAAAAAGAACAGGAAAAGATGAAAAGATCAAGGTAAGATCAGAAAAGATCGAACTCCCCCTCAAACCAACCCGTTGGGATAAATTACCCCTAACTCGCTTCTCAAGGTGGCAAACCTAGTTGGGTATAAAGGCTTGGTGAGAATATCGGCCAGTTGAGCCTCGGACTCCACAAAATGTAGCACAATATCACCTTTCTCAACATGGTCTCTAAGGAAGTGATAGCGAATATCTATGTGCTTGGTCCTAGAGTGCTGCACAGGGTTCTTAGCAATATTAATGGCAGAAGTGTTATCACAAAAAAGAGGAACGCTAGCAAAATTTAACCTATAATCCTTAAGAGTGGTTACCATCCACAAAATCTGACTACAGCAACTAGCGGCAGCTACATATTCAGCTTCAGCGGTGGATTGTGCAACAGAGGACTGCTTCCTAGAAGACCAAGATACAAGAGAAGTGCCTAGCAAGTGACAAGTGCCTGAGGTACTCTTCCTATCTAACCGACAGCTCGCAAAATCATAATCTGAAAACCCCCGAAGGGACAATGATGACAAACAGGAATACCAAATGCCATACAGAAGGGTGGAGTGTAAATACCTGAATATGCGCTTAACGGCTTGGCGATGGGAAGTTCTCGGAGACGCCTGAAATCTCGCACAGAGGCATACCGTGAAGTGAATGTCCGGTCTCGAGGCTGTCAGGTACAGGAGGGAATCGATCATGCTGCGGTACTCGCGTTGATCCACGGCTTCTCCTTCCTCATCTGGATCCAAAACAGTCGAAGTTGCCATGGGAGTAGAGATTGGCTTGCAGTCTCCCATGTCGAAACATTTGAGCAAGTCCTTAGTGTACTTCGTCAGATGGATGAAGATCCCTTCCTTGCATTTCTTGATTTGAAGCCCCAAAAAGTAATTGAGCTCTCCCATCATACTCATCTCAAATTCCCTGGACATAGTGTCAGAAAAGCTGAAAACAAGAGCATTACAAGAACCACAACATATAATATCATCAATATAAATATGAGCAAGCAGGAAGTCATTACCACGCTTAAGAATGAACAACGTCTTGTCTACCTTATCCATCTCAAAATCATTCTTAAGTAAAAAGGTCTTAAGACTATCATACCCAAAAGTGATGAAATCATCACCCGTTGACCGCGTGAAGGAGATGAACCATCTTGAGTCTCCGGTCATGTGACGTGAACAACCGGAGTCGACAAACCACGTATCCTTCCTCTCTCCGCGGTGATCCTGAAAAATCAAGGCACAGAAGAACGATGTGTTTCGATACTGGGGTTAGTTAAACAAGACTTAGGAACCCAGTACTGAGACACACGTCTGCGAGTAGAATGCAAAGCAGAAGTGCTATCCTTGAATTTATTTGAAGTTCTGTTATGAGCAATGGTTAAAGTAACATGAGAGTTATCCTGTCTAGGAACATGATGATGAGCTTGTGACACAAATCCTAAACCAGGTTTATTCTTTTCTATGTTATCATGTCTCAAAAAAACTCTAGGTTGATTAGATGAAATTCTAGTAAAAATTTTCTTATCATTTTTCAACCTACGCCAACAGAACTCAATCAAATGCCCACCCTTTTTGCAATAGGTGCAATGATACTTAATACCACTAGGAGAAGCACCATTTGATTTAACAGATGATTGGGCAAAACCTGAAGATTTAAAAATAGTTTTTGCAAGTCTAGTTTTAAATTCAACTAACCCTTTTTCCAAGACTTGAACAACTTTTGGCTTAGAATTATCTTGAACATAATTGTATCCTAATCCTTACTTCTTATAAGGAGTCTTAAAATTATCCATAATCATGTTTAATTGTTTCTTACCTTTAGAAAAATTTTCTAATGTATCCTTAAGATAAGCATTTTCTTTTTCAAAATTAAAACATGATTCGCAGGTTTTACCTTTAATGGCTCTAGCATATTTGTCCTTATATAAAGCAGATTCAAGTTTGAGAGCAGGACATGAAGCACATGTAGAAGACCCAATACTATCCTTAAACTTAGCATATTTAGCTCTAACTGCTTCTAAGATATCTTTAACTTCATGTTCGCGTTCTAAGCAAAAAGTGCAAAGGCTAGAATCAACTACACTAGAAACAACTAACTTGCTAGACTCGAAGCATTTTTCACATGGAGCAGATTTAACTTCAACTAGTTCAGTTCTAGCATTTTCAAGTTGTTGTAAAGCAATATCATGAGCAGATTGCAGTTTAGAAAATTCTGAATGTAAGGCATGGCATGATGAACATTCATCAGATTCAAGCGTCTTAACATTTGCAAGTTCTAAAGTCAAATTATTTACTTGTGACTCTAAGTCCTTATTCTTGGCCATGACAAACTCTAAAGCTTTATCCTGACTCATGAGTTGCTCAAACATAGTTTCACATCTATCAGAAAGAATATCATAGGAAGGAGGTACCTCATCGTTGTCATTGTCAATGGAGTCGGCCATGAAGCACAAGCCGGTGAAGTCCTTGGCCTTCCCTTTCTTCTTGCTTTGAGGGAGCTCCTCCTCCTAGTCCTCCTTACTCCCGGAGTCAATATCGCTTAAGGATTGATCCTCAAAAGCGGCGAGCACCCGGTGAGCGGCCTTGGTCAGTTGGGCAACATCATACTTTGAATTGTTCCATTGAGGCTTCTTCCAAGCTGACTTTCCCTCCTTGTGGTTGCTCTTACCTTTCAGCTTGGGGCAATTTGCCTGGATATGATTTAGCTCACCACACTCATAGCAAGTTACGGGAACTCCTCGATTCCTGTTTCTCATATTATTGTAGGCTCGTGTGACCTTTTTAACTATGAGGGCCAACTCAGCCTCAGGAAGACTCTCAAACTCCTCTTCATGGATTGTAGATAAACCTGTAAGTGAAAATCCAGAAGAAGACTCAAAAGACCCATCAGATGCTCTCTTGAACGGGTCTGCTACCAAAGCCATATTTTCCTTCTTGGGATGATAAATCCTTTTGATCTCATGAGTCTTGAACTTGCTATAGAGCAGCTCCAAAGTCATATCAGAAAGGTTTACATTCTCCTCAATGGTTGTAGCCTTTATCTCCCACTCCTTGGTGTTGATTGCAGCCAAGAGATGGGTGGCATTTTCAGATTGAAAATATTCAATACCAACAGCTTTCATTTGATTTATCACTTTATTAAAGCGACTGAAAATATCATCGATGCTCTCTCCAGGACGCATCTCGAATTTGTTGTATTCACGCTTATAGACTGTTTGACGAACTTTCTTGACTTGGGACGAACCCTCATGGTAAGTTTTGAGAGTGTTCCAAATCTCATGCGCAGTCTGAAGATTGCAAATCCGATCATACTCCTGTCTCCCAAGCCCGCCATACAAGAGATTTTTAGCCTTATTGTTATTAGCCAAAAGGGCTTCTGAAGCTGGCGTAGCAACTTCGGGCAAAACGAGAGGGACTCGAACAACCTCCCATATAGCATGTCCTTCGCTCTCAAGGAAGACTCGCATACGATTCTTCCAATAGGCACAGTTGTGTCCATCGAAGATATGCGGCTTTGTGGAGTATCTATCCATCGCCAAGTTCAGTGACCGGTTAAGATCAAGATTGAATTAACCGGGCTCTAATACCACTTGTTGGACCGAAAAGGCGACTAGAGGGGGGTGAATAGGAGCACACTCACTTTTTCACAAATAATGGATCAATAAAACTTTACTCTAGTAGCTATAGAAGCTATGAAGATCAGTATATCAGTACAGCGGAAGACTAATATTGAATCCAATAAAACCCCAAAGCAATGGGACAAAATCAACAAAGATTGAAGAGAAAGAATCTGCTGGCGGTCAGACCGCTGCCTAACTGGCGGTCGGACCGATTCCCGACCGGTCTGACCGGTGGCTATGGGCGATCGACCACGGTACTGAAACGTAAGAATGCATCTGATGATGAAAATAAAAATAGATGAAACTTTTGATCTACTAATCCAAACTTAATGAAACTTGGAACACACCTTCTCTATGATATCAGGGACCTATTCCAATCGAACATTATGATAATTCTTGGAGGAATCAAAATCATTTTCTGTTTGATCAAAGAAGGGTTCAAAACCGGGTCAAAACGAAAACTATGTCAAATCTCTTGCTCTTGGGTGATTGATGATCAAGATGATCCTAGATAGATTCCCACACGTCACAGCAAGCTAGATAACATGAAGAAACCAAGCAAAAACTCACGGATCAAAGAAAGACCTAAAATCATCAAATAGAGAGAAAGAACGCAATGAGACAAAACATTGATCAAGCTTTCTTTTGATTGATTGATATGATCAGGGCTTACAGTCACTCCAACAATGGAGGACAATGCTCAATCCAAGAGCACGAAAATCACATCAAACATCAAGAACCCTAGCCTCCACAAAAGCTCTCCCTAAAAAATTAGGGTTTACAAGAATTGCAAAAGAGGCGAAGGGAAGGTGCAGCCACCTCCCTCTCCTATTTATAGTGGAGGCTTAGACCTTCTAGATGTTTTATCCTATTGGGCTCCCGTTAAGGCCCAAAACAAACGGGATACATACGCACGTATTTTAAAGCATCGTATTTATCTCCTCTTGACCTAACTAGCTACACCTTGCGCCATCTTGTGCCTCGGATTAGCTAATAGGTCATCTTTGTTCATCTTGCACCACGCTTGAGTACATTGACCTCACCCGGCATCGTCGATCGTTCTGGATCTCAGCTCTCCAAGCCTAATCCTGATCATCCTCACCGTTGACCGTCGTTGATTACCAAGCAACCTGCACAACAATAGGCAAGTAACCGAATTTGGGAACAAATTCTTCACAACTTGACCCATCTTAGTCAAAAACATGCATCATGCAACATATATGCCCTGAAACTCATGACTTTGACCTAACAAACCGAGTATCGCCGCCTCGAAGACCGACGGTCAAGTGAAAATCGGTTAGACTGCCCCCAGGGCCGGTCTGACCGCCACCTGGGACTTAGCCATTTTTCCTCTCTGGAAAACCGAAACCTACTGGAATTTTCAAACCAATAGAACTTTTGACTGGGGACTCCAAAAATTATGAGACCAAGTGCAATAGAATCCCCTCTCTTGCCTACACACTCTATTTTTGGCCCAGCTCAAATCTCACTTCCTGTACCTGGCCGGTCCGACTGCCACCAAGGCCGGTCAGACCGTCCATGGATCGGTCAGACCGACCACCCTACCCGGTCAGACTGATTCTGGCCTCACAGCATGCCAACTTTGCTGAAAACACGTGAAACGATAAACCATTAACGCTATTGCCAATTGTCACATCATCCTAAGATCTGGAGCATATCCCCATGATATCCACAGTTATAATTGACTATTTACCCATGTGTGAACTTTCACATATTTCACTGCTATTTGACTTGTAGGTGAAGAAAAATCCACCTTCTTTGCTTGAATATAGGGGCAGGAAGAGGTCAAGGGATCAATCCTTGTCCACAAGTGCACAAACCGCCCAACTAGACATCTCATCTGCAGCTAGTGTTCCAAGCACTGCAAGGTAACTTAGTACATGGTCTTCCCTTCCAATATCCTTCTAGCGTTCAAAATTAACAAACTTTTGCATTGGTACATTCTTTTCAATTATAGCTCAAAAAGCAATGCTACAACCCAAATGGCACCTGGATATTTTAAAAACAATGACAATCTCTATAAGAAACAAAATGTTCTACTTTTTTAATAACTTCATTGGATTTTGGATTATATTTGCAAGTGCTTCATGCTGTCAACATTATGTTGCCAGGTCAAGGTCCACTACGGGCTCTCACCAGCTAGAGTTACCAGCAGCACCTTCCTCTCCAGCACCACATGCTAGGGCTATTGCAGCCACACCTGAAAGCCCAGCCTTCGGGACAAGGAACAAAAAAAGGCTTGCTTGAAGCCTTCTATTCCCTTCTGCATATGTGATGTATTACATTTTGTATCTTTAACTGTGGGATCCCTTGAACTGTTGTTGGGATTGTGATGTGTTCGTACCTTTTATGTATTCTGACTAGCTATGTACTCAGACTTGCTATGTATTCAGACTTGATATGTATTCGGACTTGCCATGTATTCGGATATTCTATGTTACTGGACCTGTTATGTAATGCATGCATAGATAATGTTACTGGTTTCTTGACATTCATGAAGGATTGCAATGCATAGATAAAGAATTGACATTACAATCTCATTACAACCGGACTGCTACTTGGCAAGAACAACATATAATAGAAGAAAGATCGTAAAACTAACTATCTTAACTAATTTCTGAAGTATTTTCTCAACTCTTTTCATCCTTTAAGTTTTTTCTCTTCATTTTGCATTGGTTGATCAGAGGGCTGAGCCACTGGACGAAATACAGTAACACCATAGGAGTCTTTTTGCAAGGCAGCAGTTTGCATTGCAATATCTCGAACCACTGGGACAGCTTCATTAGCCCACTGTCAAAATCGACATGTTGTGTTCTGAAAAAGAATTACAGCATCAAGTGAAAATAAAACAACATGTTATTAAGAATGGAATTCATTCAGGATTATTTTCCATAAGTTACTGTAAGATTTGAACACTTCATAAACACTCAAGATGGATTCGTTGGCGTATGTGAGGTGAACACATTCGTCGGATCCCTGTAACGAGGGCAAACCAAGTGATGCTACAGTGATTCTAATTATCTGTTCACTCAAAAATTAGATGAGGCCGGAGACATCTCCTTCAAGGTTGGAAGAAAGGAGAAGAGGAAGTGAAGAGTGAGGTGAATGGCAGTCAATGCATCCATATATAGCCAGCGGTAGCAGAAAATGGCGCCAAAAACAGGAAGTTTCCCTCCAAAAGTTATGTGACTTCAACCACCGTCCACCGGTGGCAAAAACAAAATCAATGATCAATGACAAATACGTCAAATGAGTATGCATGTTTGGTCCCCGTCCAGTCAACACGGCTTTAATTGACAATAGTGGCAAAAGAAGAATGCAAGTAAAGTTTTTGTGGCAAAAATAGCATGAACCAATTTGCGGGGGGCAGAACCCATGAGGCAGACCTTTCCAATGGCAGCAACAAAATTTTCCTATTTTTATAATAGCGGCATCGCACCACAACTTGTACAACAATGACGTCGCACCATAGTTGCACAACAGTGGCATCACACCATAATTACATATATCATTAAGTCAAATTTAACATTATTGAACATGTGATCATGAGCCTATCGTAACTAAGCATGACTAAGCATCTCTATGATACCCAAGTTGGTGATACAAATATGTCCAATAAATATTGATCATCCTTTGAGCACAAATGATTCATGCATTCAAATAATCAATGGAGGTATAGTGACAAATAGGTGATTAACTATTCCCAAAAGCAGTTAATATAAAGATAGCATGCAATTTGATATAAAATAATATAGTTTTGAAATCATAGGTTCAACATGATCAAAGTACTACGATTTGCCTTGGCTTTAGCTTTGGATTTGCTCAGTTATTACACTTGGATCTTAGAAGCTTGCTTCTGCTCATGCTCCTTGAAGCAGATCGTCTAATGAGAGAGAAAACAACAGGCTAAGCACAAATAAACTCAAAATAAAATCAAATAAAAATCCAAAAATAGTAAAATCAACTCTAAAATAAATAGCTTGATTTTAGATGAATTTAGGAATTTGAACAGATTGAATCGAAGTTTGGGCTAAGGAGAACGATCTCTCGGAAGATTTGACGGAAAGGAAAAAGAGAGAGAGAAGAATATTCAGAAAATATTTCTTTGGATGAAAAGAAAAAGAAATTGAAACTGACAAGTGGGACCCACTCAACAGCGACTGGGTTCATGGTGAGCTGAGTCTATGGAAAAGGTCCAGGGTTTTGGCTCGGGTCCACCATGTGGGCTGCCACGCGGGCCGACACAGAGGCAAAGAGGCTGAGGTAGTGATTTGGTGGCACTGAGGTGCTTGGCAGGATGGCAGAGAAAGAAATCAAGGAAGAACAGAGGAGTTGGCTGGCGGCAATGTCAAGCGGTGATGACGGTGAACGAAGGTGAGGCAAGGGTGGCCAAGGGGCAAAACGGATTCCCGGTGGCTCGGTGATGCTAAGGGAGGTGGTGGCGCGGCGAGGGCGGTAGTGAGACGACGACTGCGGCGGAGAGGAACTCACAGGGGCGCGGTGACTTCGGTGAATCGAGTACGCCCGGAGCGAAGGGAGATGAGCAATGAGCTCAACGGTGGCATGGGGAGCATGGAGAACACCTCGGGGTGGTCGGAGGGTGATTGGAGCGGCAGTGGGATGAAGGTGGCCGGAGATGAAGGAGAAGGACGGTGGTAGGGCATCTCGACTGCGGAGAGAGAAGAAGGGAGGGGAACAAAGGCGGACACACTAGAACACGAGATGACACACTCA
Organism: Hsuehochloa calcarea; assembly: GCA_036346395.1. NCBI lineage: Eukaryota > Viridiplantae > Streptophyta > Magnoliopsida > Poales > Poaceae > Hsuehochloa > Hsuehochloa calcarea. Next base: position 41,403,024 of record CM070597.1, read on the forward strand.
GAGGGGCGACAGGGCTCACCGACGAGATCGGGGTGGTGACGACAAGGCCGGTTTTGAGGAGGAAGGTGGTGGCGACGGTCTAGTGACGCTCGGGCGAATATAGTGGAAGCACCGGGTAGAACGCGGGCACGCGAACTCAACGGTGAAGACAGCTCGGGCGGAGGATAGCGGACAGCGGCAGAGAATACCTTCGATGGCTGGCGGGTTCTCGCTGAATTGCAACGAGATGAGGGCAAATCCGACGGAGGCTCCATGGGGATTCGGGAGAGGAGGATGAGGCATGATTTTTTACGCAGGGGGCACACTTAAATAGGCACCAGAGAGGGAGTATTTGTGTGGAGATCAACAGCACTATCGTGTTCAGCTCAAACGCAAGGAGGAAGGAGGAGGAGAGACGCTGGCAGGGCGGGTCCACACGGCAGTGAGAGAAGGGAAGGAAGGAAGGGCTGGCGTGGAGGAAAAGCAGAGGTAGGCCGGGCCGAAAAAGAAAGAGAAAAGGGAGGAAAAGAAAGCGGACCGACGAGAAAAGAGAAAAAGGGCTGGGCCGAAAGAAAAAAGAAATGACCCAATGAAAAATCCAAAATTAAAATAATTTCTGAATTTAAGAAATTGAATTAAATAAAACCGAACTAAGAAATGTCAAATAAATTCCAACAATTCCTAGAAAATTCTCTGGAACTCAAGAAACCAAAATAAAAATAATTTTTCATTTAATTGAAGTTTAAATTAATTATATTAAATTATTTTAATTTCTGAAAATTCAAATTAACCTTTTATTTAATTAAAAAATAAAAAAATTATTTTTATTTTAAAAGGCTACAAAAACATTTCAAATTTGTGATGTTACAAAACCTATCTCAGTCATGGTGCTTCGCAAAGCCAGACTATGCACGTCCCCTTTCCACATATACATGTGCAGGATGACTTGTCACTTGTGTGCAATTTTTGGTAATAACAGTCAATGCTATTACTGCCAACGTTTAGACACGTCACAATTACAATTACATACTCAACCATAGGATGCCATGGAAGTTGCAGACTACAGATACACAACCCTAAACAAGAACATATCGTTTACTTTATTTTTTGAAACTAGGATGTTATTTACTTACAAGTCCCTGATTTACAACACACTTGATAGAACAAGCCCTGCACATATACACGAAGTACAGCATATTCCCAGTCTCCTTTTTCATGTAGTCGCCCAGTTCAGAATGATCAATTACTCTGGGGAGTTCGATCTACTGTCTGGTGCCGGACCTAAAAGCAGCATCATTCCTCCCACCATTCCATTTCCTGGATCCGATCTCTCATTAGGTGGTGCCCTCCTTACCGAACCTTGGCGCAGTGGCTCAAAGAATCTACCGGCCACATCCGGAGGCTGTTCGAAAGATTCCTCCCCAGGCAGAACAAGGAGACCTTCCTGGTGAAGTGCGGATGGTTCATGGTAGCATGTAATCCACAATGAGTCCACGAGTTGCCTCTCCTCTCGTGCAGCATCCAGGTCTTCAGGAGACATCATCCTTATGCTTTGTATACGTCCCCAGAGAAGCGGTCGTAGTCTGTCATGGTCTGCTAGTAAGCTCTTATTTCCCAGTGTTGTGTCCCTTGCAAGCTCAAGCAGGCCACCTAATGCCGCTTCTCGAACACCAGAGTCTTCACTGGATGCCAAACGCATCATGAGGCGGGGGAAACCCAGCTGTGCAAAAACCGAGCAATCGGAATGGCTTTCACTGAGAAGATAATGAGTCAGGTTCAGTGCTTTCCTGGCAGATAGAACATACATGTTAGTCACAAGCAAGCTAGCAAGGCATTTGCCAAATATTCTCAGACCAGATCAATAATATTACCTCTGAAACCTTGCACTCTCTGAATTCAATGCATCTCTCAGTCCTGCATATCCATTGGCTAGACGAAATGCAGCAACTCCTGGCTTGTTGTTCCGAATCAAGGCTGAACATGAAATGAGGACATTGTCAAACAAGGCAACTTTAGAAATATATATTATTCTAAACAAAAAGAGAAAATACTTACAGGATAGCGCACCAAGGGCCTTTATGCGGGCAGTCAGATCAGGATCTGATGTAAAATTGGATAAGAGGGGCTCAAAACCACTAGCTTCCATAACCAGCTGCTGACTAGTCGGATTGTTCTGAACAACTGTTGTTACCACATCAGCTGCTTTGGCTCGGATACGAGCATCCGAATTTCTGAGGTACTTGATAACCGGAACCAAGCCACCAACAGAATGCAGATCTAGCACACCAGATAAACAAAAAAGGTCAATACACAACAACTTGTAAGCATAAAAACAATTCACACAGAAAGTACATTCACAATGGATTGGTGACTGTCACATGCTCCTTGTTTCCAGATTTCAAGCTTGTTATTCTCTTATTGGAACTAATTCGTTCATCAAGCAATTCTGGGAATCCAGCATCCAATTTTTCTTAACAGATCAGCTCCCCTTGGAAGTTGTAATAGCAGCATAGTGGAAGGGGAAGCTGAGAATTCACCTGAAGAGCAATGTTTTATTGCCAAAAACCACTACGGTTGCCTCCATCCATTTGTTTAGCCACATCAACAGAAACTATATATGCCTTTGAATCATCCAATGTTGTGAATGTTTTCAGTTTGCAACCAGTAATGTATGCCTCCAAGTGCTACCTTTGTCTCCTACAGATGGGATTGTAGATTTAACTTAACGTACTGAATTTGAGTTCACGTACATAGAAATGCAATAGTAATACATCTACAGAAACCTTAATGCATCCAACTATTACCAACTCATGATGGTGGAGTTCTAATGAAGACTCACATATATCAGACGGTGTAGAATGTTGTGCAAGGATATGGCTTGAATGAGGGACCTGAAAGCGCTTAGAGCCTCAGGCACTGGCTTATACCTACCATGCTAACCCAGTGTGGTGGAGATATGTAACCACTAACCATGCACCACAGTTGGAGCATGGTAATCAATAGCAGCAAGGTATGGAAAAAGATGATGACGTTCAAAGACATACCATTTGCCATGTCGATAGACTCGACATGTACCTGCAGCTCAGCCAGCAAACCTGCAATGTTCAAACGCATAGATCAGTATCAACCGGGCAAACATGTGCCAGAATTACCAGGTACTGGCTTAAGAGACGCCTATACACTTTCAAATGACAACTTCAATCAGAACAATGAAAAAAAACACAAAGGGTTTTATCCCTGCCGACCTCAAAAGCTCGTGCAAATTGGGAATGGCATTGGCTATGTTACGATATTACAAATTGCTCAAAGTGCTGAGAACATTAATTCCTAAGAGCTAACGCACATATTTCGCAAAGTGTGTTCAGAACCATCCCTACTCCAAATTCCAATCTCCCCAAGGGTTGGCAAATTGCTAACCCGATTCCACCCATCCATCACCAAAACTGAAATTTTGATCCCTCAAAACCACGCTTAATCCTACAAATCGACAACCACTATCGCCTTCCCCACGGCAGGTATCGACAACAACTGACCCTTACCTTCGATGTCGTCGGGCGTGATGCCCTGCGCCTCCAGGACGGAGAGCGGCGTGCTCATGAGCAGCGCGATCTCCCTCATGCGGCTCACCACGTCCACCATCACGTGCCGCTCCACCGCCTCCGCCAACCACCTCCGCTCCTCCTCGCTGCACAGCATACCAGACACCACCATACATTTGCTTCAGCCGCAGCCCACAGGAAACATCAAACCACCACCTTCTGAGTTATGATCAGCAAAGAGAGATTCCATGTCCCTTTGCCCCCACCTCCTTACCTGATGGCGCGAGAATGCCCCGTGCCGTCGACGTAGGAGAGGCTCCATTTGAGCAGCCCCACCAGGCTCACCCGATCCCCGGCCATTCCGACCTCCCCTTTCCCAGTTCCCGATCCCACGACGCTGCCGGCGAAGCCAAAACCACCGCGCGGTGCGGTGTGTTGCGGTTGGCCTGTGCTCCTCAAAGGCGGTGATGGGTGCGGTGCGCTCGCTCGCTCGCTCGCTCTTCGAGTGCGTTCGTTGTGTTTGACGCGAGATATTTCTGTTGAGTAACCGTCGCTGGCGAGTCAGGTCCGACAGCACCGTATCTGATGATTAGAATCGTAAGAACGATGAAGAACACAAGAAACACAACGATGAGAATGAACACGAGATATACGGGATTTCGAGTGCCTTTATTGCTTGGATCAATCGAGTATATGATGAGAGGGGTGACCTCTATTTATAGACTATGGGATGAGGAGTTCAACTGGGCGGGACTCTTGAGTCTGGGCAGTCTTGGCCGAGGACTCTCGAGTCCGGACCGGTTTCTTAACACTCCCTGAACACTCATCCAACATGTTCATATCTCGTCAAACTCCATAAAAACCCATGGGAAAAATTTTGGAGAAAGAGTACATGTCATGCGTTATAGCATGTTGCACGAATTGCCTCATTAAAAACCTTAGTCGAGAAACTTGAAAACTTCGTCAAGGAAAAAGAGTACAATCCACCTGCTTCATTTAATCTCGGGATTTATTCTTTGGGTACTTGATCTTCGTGATCAAGATTCAATAATGAGTTCGTGAAGATTCTCCCCGATCGTACTTGTCTAAGTCTTATCATTCCAATTCCACGTATGCATCTTTCAAAACTAGACTGAAAGTGACTTAGTGAATAAATGCAAGATTTTCACATGACTTAGTATGCAAGATGCTTTAATTTCGTCCATCTTTTGCATTTCGTGAGCATAGAAGAACTTGGGATTGATATGCTTTGTAAGGGGACTCTTCACATAACCCATTTACTCTTGTGCGACGTAGTGTATTATCTTCATAGATAATAGTGAGGGTTTGCACTGTATTCAATCCATATTCTTGGATGTGGTGAATCATCTGCCAAAGCCAAGCACATTCTTGTGAGGCCTCGTGCAGATGCTATGATTTGTGAGTGGTTCGTCAAGTCGATACAACACTTTGCTTATCGATTTTCACGAATTACAGTTCCACCACATAGGAATACATAGCTGTTTACGACTTGGTTGTATGTGGGTCAAACAGAACCCAACATCTGCATAGTCATTCATACACAAGTCTTAGTTCTTTCTCGTAGAATAGACTAAGTTCTTTGCTTTCTTGGAGGTAGCGGAAGATGTCCATTATTTCACGCCAATGCCTTTGGTAGGTTACGTACTATACCTTACTAATAGGTTTACGGCAAATGCAATGCCCGATCTAATGCAGATTGCTAAAACATAAGTGCTCCTCTTGCACACTCGGTATGGGAATTTTGGTCTCGGGACTTCCTCCCCTCTTCTTTAGATCATGCGGGTCCTTGTCTTGTCTTGCAAGGATCTCCCAACCATCGGCACTTTCGAAGGATATGCCTTTTCAAAGCCGAACTTTTCCAACACTTTACGAGTGTAGGTTGGTGATGTACTAGAATCTCTTAGGGTATGCTCAAGTTTACAAGCCTAGGCGATTTGGTTTGATCCAAATCTTTTATTTGAACTCGACTCGGTAAGAGCTTGATTTCTTAATACCTTCTAAGGTTCCAATGATATTGGATCATCTTCATACACCGAGATTTATACAAAATCCATCACAGGATCGTCGATAAATACACAGGATAATTCTCATTGTTCGTAGCCTTTCTTGCATAGAAAGTCGCTTGAGCGATTATACCACGATACACTGATCGCTTGATCCATACGGTGACTTTACAGGTTGCACTTGTATAGATTTCTATTTGCTCTATCTTGGTTGGGACGGGGATACATTCAGTATCTTCATATAAATGTCCGAATTCAAATTTCCATAAAGGTATCTGATTACCACATCCATCAATTTCACTTCTAACTTCCAAGTTTCTTGCCATTGAGATAAATATCTAAAGGTAATTCCGCCATGGCCAGGGAATAGGTTTCTTCATAACAATCTCTCGGACGTTGAGTGAAACCTTGTGCAACGAGCCTTGCTTCTTTCATTTCTCTTTCGAACAAATACCCACTTATGCCCTACAGGTGCACATGGGGTGTGCACTTCTGAGCCCAAACACCTCTCTTTTATTCAAAGAGAACGATTGATTTCTATTGCTTTCTTCCAATCTTCTCAATCGACCTTTTCTTATATTCAACGAGCGTCTGGGCTTTGGATCAAGATTGATGATTGTGACAATTTTCTTTGCAACATTGGTGTTGGCTTATTCATAGATTCTCCCAAGATCATATAGCTATGTCTTCAAGGGCGAGATTTCTAATGCTTCTATTTGCTTACGCTACTTTCAATTGCGGGGCAAGTCCTTTAGTTTTTCTCATTGTGTGCGCACACATCCATCTCGATGTCTCCTTCATGGGGATGTTCAATTCTAGTATGCCTTTTCTCGAAGGTTCCATACAGTGCAGTCTCAACTGGCTCCCCTTCTGATTCTGGGGTACTTTGGTGATCGGCTATGTCAAGTTCTTCTCATCCTTTTTCACCAGGCGTCCCCGGTTACTTCGGATTCGAGGGACCGGAGTTCTCGTCCTTTCAGAGGCCTTAGGACGGGATTAGGAATACCTTCATCGGTATTTCAACCCTCTCCGGTGCATTGCGTACATGCATATGCGACTTGGTCACGCTCTTCAAATCACTAAAGTGGTTAGGCAGTTGATTCGCTAATGCTTACAAATCAATTATCTTCTGGACTGCAATTATTTTCTAGACTTCAATTGTCTTCTAGACTTATCTATTTGCTTCACTAGTGCGCGGGTCATATGCATGGATTTCAATTATCTTCTAGACTTCAATTATCTTCTGGACTTCTCTATTTCTCGACATTTTACATCAAGGGTTGATTTCCTCCCCCTAATGACGAGAAATAATTCTCATCTAATATGCTATTAGCGAAGTGGGCTGCATGCAAATCTCTAGTCGTGGGGTCCAAATACCTGATTATAGATGCTGTCTCATAACCAACGTATATCCCAGACTTTTAGAGAGTGCCCATTTCAGTTTGCTGTGGTGGTGGTATAGGTACATAAAATTTGCAACCAAACCTTCAAAGATGAGAAATTTTCATTGTTGACCCTTGCGCTAGTTGCATAGGTGAATGGATGTTATATGTCGGTGGTCTAAAATTGATGACAGTTGCTACGTGCAGGACTGCGTGTCCCCAACATGTAGTTGGTAAATAACAATTCTGCTAGTCCATTCTGGGTGTGGACATGCGGTACGGGATGCTCAATTTTAATTCTCATTTTCACACAATAATCATCATATGCCCTTGAAGTAAATTCTCCGGCGTTGTCCATTCTGGTGGACTTCACATGATGATAAGGGAAATTATTCTTAATGTTAATTATCTACGAGATTAGCTTTGCAGAAGCGGGGTTTCTCGTAGACATTAAACAAATGTGCGACCGTTTCGAGGAAGCATCGATAAGCACCATAAAATACCTAAATGACCCTTACAGGGGCTGTTTAGGACCGCAAATGTCTCCCTGGATACGGTCCAGGAATGCAGGGATTTCGTCATTTACTTTCAGAGTAGAGGGTCTAGTAGTCAGTTTCCCGATGGTACATGCAGGGCACACAAAATCTTCCAGATTCGGGAAGTTCTTTAAATTGACACTATGTCCCTGTGAATTGTTAATTATATTTCTCATCATCCTAAGACCTAAGTGACATAATCTATCATGCGAGAGATAGAAGAGGTTTTAGAGCTTCTAAATATAGTTTTCGAGGCGTTATAAATTTGCAGATGCCTTAATATTAGTGTAGTATAGCCCATTTTCAAATGAAGGAAGTCATTCTAATACCTTTTTTTTTTCGTCACGCTTTGTAATGAGCAGGTATTCCTTACCATGCTCTTCTTCAGTCTCTACGTGGAAACCGTTAGCGCGAATATCCTTGAGAGTTCTAGTCGATTATGGGCACAACAAGGCTTCTTTAATGACCAAAGTTGTGTCCGTCGGAGTATAATTGTGGCCCTTCCGAGCCTATTATACATGTATTCTTTGCTGCGATTGTCGTAAGGCTACGAGCATTCTTCTTGATCATTGAAAAATTCATCTCTCAAGGTGGTATTCATTGTGCCGCTACCGCTAAGCACACTTCCTCCATAGGGCGCTACATGCGATCTAATATAATGTACTTTATTAATATGTAGCGAAATCCGAAGAACACATAAAATAAAAATACTTGGATATTAGAACATAACTTGCTATCATAAATACGGAAATATAAGTCTTGCGGGACTCATCATAAGAATTTAATGCTTTGCTCTTCTAGAGCCTACAACCATTATTCAAAGTTTCATCATAATCACAAAAATGCAAGTATTTGTAAAGGATCTAAGTGCAATCGTGCACTAGATCGAATCGTAAGTATTCATAAACTTACGCTTTAATCGCTACATGGCGATCTTCTCCTCTTGTGCAATTACTACCGTGGCATGCTATGTCCAAAGGAGGGATGATGGGTCTGCTACTAGGTTGTCCATATCCATAAGTGCAACTAATGGGTGTGGATCTTCCGTGCTGCAATGGTGAGGTGTGCCTCATGCTATCCTTTGCCCTTTTCTTAGGCGTAAAACACCAATTACGTGCGACTCACGACCTTACCCTTCTTGCCCTTCTCCTTCGTGAGAGGCTTCATCACCTTAGTGCTGCTAGTATTGGCTTCATGGCCAATATTGCTACTAGGTGGTCGTGAGATGTAGTTCTTCCTTAGAACATCATCTTGAGCTTCCACAATTTTATGATGTCAATCATCTGCGGCATACTACTTGTAGCCATTTTGACAATAGCTGCGTGCGGATTGCACCGCATTCGGGTAAAGGTAGAGATGGTCTTTTCAATCTTACGCTCATTTGTGATTATATTATCACATAATTGGAGATTGTATAAATTACGACCATCTTGGTCAGTTCTTGAACTCTGGTTCGTGATGCGATCATTTTCATATTCATGCAAAAGTTCATAAGATTCTCTTTGGTAATTTCCATAAAATGGTTGCAAAATTCTTATAATGCTCTTGAACTCCTAGTTCGTGATTAAATATTTTTCATGCATTTTCATGATTTATGCTATTTTCATGATTAAAAGCAATATTAATAATCACAAATAATCAAAAGCAATAAATCTGATAAATAAATTGCATAGAAATAATAATAACAAGGTAAAAAGCTTCAAATGCAAAAACCGATTCAAAATTTGAATTCAGAGGCCTTTTACATTGGAATATGAATTTTAATGACTCGCAATTTCGAGGGCTAAAATGTGAAAATTTCAATTACGAAATTTTTCGCGTAATTCTGGAAAATCGAGGGCCTTTTGCAAAATGGCCTTTTTCTTTTCTTTCGGCCGTGTAAATGGGCGGCGTTGGTAAACCTTCTCAGTAAAAGCCAGACCCCTTCGGCCACCACTAAAAAAGGGGGGGTGGGTTTCCTACCCGCGCCCGAGTGGCGACTCCTACCGAGGCGCGCTCGGTGAGGCGGCCGGGGTGGGTTTCTACCCCGCGCCCGAGTGGCGGCTTGCGGCTATGGCGAGGCAGCGGTGGCTGCTGAAGCGCCAGCCGGAGAATGAGTCTGCGAATCCACAGCGGCGCCGGGGCGGTGCGAGGCAATGAGACTGCGGCAGGCTATTCCGTGTAGCGGCTGTAGTGCGGCTTCGAGGCGGCGTAAGCAGCGGATCGGCCGCGTCGAGATCGGGGCGGACTTTGCGCGTCCGGCGGAGTCTGCCGGCGCCGAGGCGAGGCGATCGCCGCTTCAAAGCGGCGCGCCCGGCCATTGCCAGGTGGCCGGTCGGGCCGATCGAGGAAGCCGTCGCGCGAGGCCAGCGGTGGAGCGGCGCTTCGTCACGAGGCGGCGGCAAGAAGAGCGCGGCGGCTGCTGGGCGGCGGGATTGAGGCGGCCTTCTTGGCGTGGGACGTCGCCTCTGCGGGAGGCGGCCGCTCCGTCTGTGGCGAGAGGCGGTGGCCGGCTCCACGGCCGTGAGCCGCGCCATGCGGCCGGCGGCGCGCATCCTCTCTCCTTCCTTTCTGTGATGTTGCCGGCTTGCCGCGTTGGCGATTCAAGCGGTGCAGCGTCTGCGGCGGCGCCGGCTAGCGGCGGTGGCCCTTTTTTCTTCTTCTTCTTTGTGATGTGCTGCGTGATGCGGCTACGAGCGAGGTAAGCGGGGACAAGTCGGCAGCGGCTCGGGCCGTTCATGGCGTCGGCTGTGCGGCCGGTGAGGGTTGAAGTGCGGCCACGCGGGCCGTCTTTGGCGTCGATGGCGGTGCCGTGCGGTAGTAGCGCCGTCTTGGGCGGCGGTGTGCCGTCTTGGCTTCAAGGCGTGGCACTCTAGGCCCTTGGTTCTTGTTTATATGTATTTATTATACATATCGATTACTATTCAAATATAATTCTTGTTCATGCAAGCAATTACCATTGGCGACTTGAGTCGGTTCGCGGTGAATGGCAATATTAATCTGGTACAATCAACATCGATCTTTCGTGCAATCTCCGTCGACATTGTGTCGGCGACTTCAAGTCACCGCGGTAGATTAGAACAGATTTGCCGTAGAAAAACAATCTAAAAGCAATTTGCGATTGAAAGCAATCTAGAAAAGCGATTCAATCTCACGAGTGTCGTTCTCGACGGTTACCTTCGATCACGAGGAGAGTCGATCGTCTTGATAGCGTGTTGAGTAACCGTCATTTGGCGAGTCGGTCCGACGGGTACCTCGTATACAATGATCGAATCGTAAGAGCGATGAAGAACACAAGAACACAACATAGAATGAACACGAGAGATATGCGGGACTTGAGTGCCTTTGTTGCGGATCAATCGGGGTTACAATAAGAGGGGTGACCCTCTATTTATAGACTATGGGATGAGGAGTTCAAGCGGGCAGGACTCTTGAGGTCACAGGGCTGCGTCTTGAGCGAGACTCTCGAGTCCGGGCCGCTTTCTTAACAATTTCCTCTTCGGTTCAGGATAGATGATTCGGAGGATGAGCCAAAATGACAAATGCTGTCAGGTCACGTCACGGTCGGGGAGAGAAGGTCGGGGTGAGGGATGGATCTCTCTGGAATTTACTCGGCCGTTCGGGCCCACGCAACGGGTGGCAACACCGTGGGCGGGCCCGGACCGGACCGGACCGTTCGTGGGCCCATTTGGCGCCAGATTGGCCCAGCCATTTCCCGATCGTTTCCCTCCCGCGGGCGCCAGGGACGGGATAATGGCGTCAGCGCACTCCCTCTCCCTCCTCCTCCCCCTCGCGTCATCTCCGACACAGAGGTCGCTAGTCTTCTTAAAGCATGCTGCTTGTAATGGTGCTAGGAACGGGGAGGAGGAGCCACGAGGCCCTTGCGCCTCACGAGGTTGCGCTCAACTGCCGCCGTCGCCAGCGAGGTGGACGCACCCATGGACATGGAGCAAGCCAAGGCCTTGATGAGGATGGCAGCGGACGTATAAGGTGTCACCGCCACTGTGGTGTCCGTGCTGCTCACCATCGCGTTCGTCGGACTCTCCCTCCTCACCATCGGGGTGCGCCGCGTTTGCTGTTTATTCAGTTCTTACCTCTTGGAGAACGAACAGCTCATTACGTTGCAGTGTAGTGTTGTTTTTGGGTGGTCGATGCTGAACCTGTGAATTTTTGTCCTGGTTCTTGTTTTGTGTTGGCAATGCAGGTGATCTACCTATTGGTGCAGGACTTGTAGAAGAGGGAGAGGGAGAAGTTTGAGGAGGAGGAGGCTGAGAGGCAGAAAGAGGAGGCGAGGAAGAAGAGGGCCAAGGCGAGGGGAAGGAAAAGAATTAAGTGATTACTGGTTAATCTGTCACCACAACGTGAGCATTTCTACCCTTTTCTACCTTAGCTTCTTTAAAAAGCAATAGTACTAGATGCGACATTAGAATACGATGTGATTTAGCTTCCTTTCCTACTTAAAATTGATGATTGAGTATAGGATTCAAGTATTAGTTATGAATAGTGTTTGTATTAATCAAAAGGTAAATAGGCCAATATATATACATATACAAGTATGTCATATATGCATATTACCCCTTATATAACAGGAGAAATACACAGATAATAATGCATCTAACACCCTCTAAACTTATGGTGGATCAACTACATGAAGTTTGGAGAGATAGAAGCTATGCTGAGCTCTGGTCTGTGCTTTTGTGAAGAAGTCCGCCAACTGAAATTCTGAAGGCACATACTGAAGGGCAACAACCTAGTCCTGCACCAGTGTTCGCATGTAGGAAGCATCAATATCAATATGCTTTGTAAGCTCATGCTTCACCGGATTTATAGCAATGTTAATAGCTCATGTGCTGTCAGACAAAAGAGGAGTGGGTGCTGAAACAGAAACACCAAAATCCTAAAGTAACTGTCGGTGTTTTAGAACCGATCTTACGTAAAGATTGTTTGATTCGGGGGGTCTCCTAGAGATGAAATCACGTAGAGCGATTGACACGGGATTTTTATACAGGTTCAGGCCTTCTCCGGGGAGAATAACAACCCTACTCCTGTGTGTGTGTGGTATTGACTGTATTCTCAACAATCAAGCCAGAAACTAAGACTATTACAAGGAACAGTACTTGTCTTTCTCCTTGATTGTCCTCGATTGGCTCTTCTTTTTCGCCCTCCTGATTGATGCCTTTATATAGTCGTGAAGGAGTAGCCGTTTTCCCCTGCTGAAGAGGCGCCTAATCAAACCAGTAATGGGCACATGATGGCAATAATTACTGGTGTAGTGGCTCCTTCACGCCGTTTGGCAGTTATCTTTCAGAGGTAATGGGGTATTTAAGCACTATTACTGCGCAGAATAATAGTGCATGTGGACCGTCTGGATTCCTTAATCAATTGGACCCACTCGCTTGTAGGTTTTATCGTTTATAAGGTGGTCGTGGTTGACTTAGTCGTAGCAGGACTTACGACTGGGTACAAGCCGTAGCAGAACTTACGACTAGATAATAGTCGTAGAAGGACTTACGACTAGATACAGGTCGTAGCATATCTTACGACTGGACAATAGTCGTAGAAGGACTTACGACTGGGTAATGGTTGTAAAAGGACTTACGACAAGGTAGTGGTCGTAGAAGGACTTACGACCATGACATAGTCGTAGTAAGACTTACGACTATGGGGGTGATTGTAGGAGAACTTACAATCACTTGGTAGGCCTCTCCCTTATAAATATAAGGGGTACTTCTGGGAACTATGTGACATCATATTTACACATAATAAGAATTATAGATAAAAGATAAAATAAGGATTATCAGATCCTCGTCATCTAGCCCCCAAGCTTCAAGTGAAAGTAACTTACTTGGTGAAGGATTTGCAAATGGTCTTACGACTATGAAAATGTCGCAGAATAATGGTCGAAGGAAAAACTCTTCGACATTTGAGTGCTACTTTGACCAGGAATTTGCTTGGTCAGGAAGGTTGCTTACGATTATCAAATAGTCGTAAAAACCCCTACGACTATGAAGTGGTCGTAGTAGGGCGATCGGAGAAAAATCCTTTCCGATTGATACTTCATTCGACCAGAAAGACTTGGTCAAGAAAGTAATTTCGCTTGGAGGTGACAAAACGAACCTAATTTTCTCGAACAGACCATCTAGGGAATTGCAACCGACTCCACGGACACATCGATGAGGCGGTTCGGCGGTGGCAATCGTGCGGTTATAAAAACTTACCGGGAGTTAGACTTGGATTTTTACCTTTTTCCCAAATCGCTCCCACTGTTCTTCGAGCTTTCGCCTTCTCCGCCGCCAACCCTAATCGTGTCTTCTCTGGCAATCTTTTTTCAATCCAAAACTTCTTGTTTTTGAGAGAAATGGCCAAGAAAGTTTCTGAGTGGGAAGAGTCGGAGATGGATGCGGCGAAGATCAAAGTCTTGGTCGACGCCGGGAAGATTCCAGAGAAGGCTCTGGTGAAATGGCTTCCGGCTATCGGATATCACTGGCCGTCGGGAAAATGGGCAAATCCCCGTTTTCCAAGCGTACTGTGAGTGCGGCCTCCGACAACCTGCTCACCCCTTTCTTACGGTGGTACTCGAGCACTTTGGAGTGGAATTAGTGAATCTAGGTCATAATTCCATTACTATGCTGAGTGTCTTCGTGTACCTTTGCGGCGGCACAGGGATTCCTGGACCTCGAGCTTTTCCAATATTATTACGGGATGGCTCGACAAGCTGGAATTGCCGGTTGCGGTCTGAGCTCCATGACTTGAAGTCGAGGGAGTATATTCGAGTTTCACTCGGTCTTCATGGCGGGATGGAGGAAGAGGTGGTTTCTTCGAAAGTCACCTCGGAAGACGACCTCGCTTTCGTGGGGAAGGTCGCGAGAAGAAATCTTCATGGGACTCAACTCAAAGATATTAGTCGGATTGCCCCTACATTCAAGCCATCAAGGACTTGAAGGAGGAGGGGTTGACCGGATGGCATGTGGTGACAGATTTCATCACACGCCGAATCAGTCCCTTGAAGAAACGAGCATCTCCTATGTGGAGATATTCGGGGAGAGGAGACCCGACCAGGGACTATGACGAGGGTAAGTGAACTTCCGACTTAGCTCTCGGTTTGGTCTTTCTCAAAGTTATCTAACGTTCTTATCTGTTTACACAGATCTTCCACAGGTGGAGATTGACGCTAGAGTCAAACTCATCTGTGAGAAGTCTCCGCCACCCCGAGCGGTGATTCCTCAAATCATTGCGGCTTTACCCGCAAATGAAAAGATAGAGCGCCTAAAGGTAATCAAAAGTTGATTTTTTCTTTAGGACTTTATAGTCGTAGAAGAACTTACGACTAGTGGTGATCGTAGAATATATTACGATCAAGAAAATGTCGTAGAAAAACTTACGACTTGACACTGGTCGTAGAAAAACTTACGACCGGTTAGTAATTCTTCTTTTTCTATTTTGCTTTACAGAAAGTAGGCATGGAAAATCGTCCAGACGACGAGGAAGTTGCGCTGATAACCATTGGTGCAGCGTTGTCGAAAGACAAAAGCTCGGCTCCTCCGTCCAAGAGACGTCGACTTGCGAGATCCGCTGACAAGGGAGGAGCAAGTTCGAGCTCTGGTTTTTCGACCAGATCTTCTACAAAGCCTGCGGCGGACATAGCCGTAATTGAAGCCGAGGCTGAAGCTATCGAAGCCGAGGAGACTGAAGCAGTTGAACCTCTTAAGCACAAACCCCGCAGGGCTAAGATACCCTTCTACTATGACAAGAAATCTTTCGCAGTTTCTGCCACTCCTAGTCTTATTAAGCAACTGGAAAAGGAAATCTGGAAAGATTTTATGTCTTTGTAAAGGACGATCTTTGCTCCAAAGCCACGACTTGCGATTGAGGGTAGTCTTTGCTCTTGGAGTGGTCGAGGCGGTCTCGGCTATCCAGAAGAATCGAGAGACCGAGAGATGTGGTTCTGTTCAAATTCTACGACTGACGTGGTCGTAGCTGGGCCTATTATTGAACCTCGACCAGACGTGGTCGTAGAAAAGAAGAAGTCCTCCGTTGGGAGGATTGCTTCTAAGTTCTGGTTAAGACCGAGTGCGCAGGTATCGAAATGTACTAAAGTGTAAGAACAACATTTACCTTTTTCCTTTTCACAACCTGATTTGCTTTTCTTTATTTTAGTCCGACTCCTTCAGCCCCCGAGAATGCTTCCGTTGAGAAGTCCATTGCCACTTCTTCAGTTGCTGGAGAGGTAACAATGGAGGTGGTCGAAGGATCATCCTTGGCCCAGGTGGCCGATGAAGTCGTAGCTCCCAGAGTGGTTCCTACAACCGCTGAGGTTGTAGCTACGATCGTTGAAGTAGCGGCTGCGACCGTTGAAGTGGCAGCTACGACTACTGAGGTCGTAGAGACAACAGGGGCAGCTGTACAAGCCTCTAGTCAAGGCGGTGATGAGCCTGTACACCGCGCTGGGAAGGAAATCGTGGCAAACGTTCCTTCCAGTATCCAAAGAGAAGCTACAGCTACAGAATCAGAGGAAGAAGAATACTTCAACTTCTGTGCTGACTTCTTTGGACCTGCTACCGTCGTAGGGTCTTCTGCTTTCAGATCTCGCGACCGAGTCCCCCATCCCAACGATATTCCCAATAGAGGAAACATCTTTCACAATGAGCGTCTTGAGAAGGTTTGGTTAGATCAAGTTGCGAGGGTAGACAAGCTGAAGACCCCGGAGCTGGTTTATTCGGTATTTGCTAGGTCGACCATGAATGTAAGTATTTTTAGGATACTTATATATGTGGCTTTCCCTTTCTTCGCACTGTCTTCCTTTTGCAGAAAGCTCTAGAGCAAATTGCCGTTGTTGGTGAGTATCATCGACAACTTCTAGAGCTCCGACAGGAAAAAGAGGAACTCTGCATACAGGCGGAGAGATGGTAAGTCACTGTTATCCATAGTCGTTTTCGACTTGACTACTTATATAGTGCTTACGAGATTTGTCATGGAAAAACTCATGACAAGGTATTGGTCGTAAAAAGCTTACGACCAGAGGCTTTGTCGTAGAAAGACTTACGACCAGGTCGATGGTGGTAGAAGAACTTACAACCGATTGACCGATGTTCATATCCACTTTTATCCTTTGTAGGTTAAAAAGTGACACAAAGACCTTAGCTGACTCGTTCGATTATGAAAAGAGGAGTCGAAAAGTCGAGGAAGGAAGTAGTAGACCTCTCGAAGAAACTTGAGAAGCCATCTCTGCAACTAGAAGATTGCGGAAAAAATAAACGATAAGTCTTGAACTTAAGAGCTTTTGACTTTGACCTTTACTCGACTCTCATTTTTTCCGGAAAAGAAGATGAAATGAAGAAGCTCGGACTGAAGTTGGAGAAAAGCTTTGGTCATTCAGAGTTTTCTCAGATTACCAAGAATAAGGATCAGAACTCGAGGATGAAAACTCGAGTAATGTAAGCAATTCTTTACTGTTGTTCTTTTGAGTATTTTCCTTTTCTAATGCTAATTTCTTTTGAGAAATTCTTTGTCGAATTGAGAAGCCTCGAGGCTGAAATAAATGAAAAAACTCTGATCTGTAACGAGTCCATCCGCATTGCTAGGAAGAATGCATAGGACGTTAGAACATGGGAGAAAAAGCACGCTGAAACCATTACTTCCCATAAAGAAGAAGTCAAGAAGTTGGATTCTCGACTAGTAGGTAAGAAATGCTTTACCTATAATTATATTGTGTTCTCTTCCTCTAGAAGTTTATTTTTGTTTGACCGGTTTTATTCTTTTGTAACAAGTGGTCGAAAACAAAAGACTTGAGAGCTTCGACTGTTCCCAACAGAGATGGAATCAATGAAGACTAATCTTCAAGGCAACATCACACTCCTGAACCAAGTACTTGGTGAGCTACATACTGAGGGAAAAACTCCTCGAGAAGATACGATAGCTGCTCACATAAGTACCATCGGGGAACAAGTCGAAACTTTGTAAGAAATGGTGACCACTCTGAAGGCCAACCAAACTAAATCCATAAGGGAGGCAGTCGAAGCTGCAGTAAGTTATGCTTTGGCGAAACTTAAAGCTCATGACCCCCGCCTTAATGTGCAACCAATCGAAGCCGACTTCGACCGCTGAATCGAGGCGTCGTTTGATTGAAGAAATGCAATCGGTTGGCAAAAGGTGGTGGAGGAAATGCAATGGGCTCTCCTCTTGAGTAATCAGAACAACTTTGTAAGACGGACAAGTTTACATTAATGAAATATATATGATCCATCTTGTTTCTGCAAATCATCTTGTCGAGTAGTTAGCAACTCAAAAGATAATTAACGAATGAAAGACTAAGAACCAAGTTAAATTAATAACTTTATCCTAGCCCCGATTATTTGCTTGGCTTGTTTAGACAATCCAAGTAAATAGTGTGTGAAATAGAAAGAGAGGTTTGTTTAACTTATAGTTTTTGTTATGGTTGTCAAGCATCGGTCGAAAGAGTAGAAACGACTCGACACTAGGAAGTTCCTTCTAGTGGGCGGGACCACGTCAGAGAGGAATGGCCGACTAGGTGATGTTACCATCTCCAACTAGTTTAATCAAACCAAGAACGACAACTTGAGTTAAGCAAGCGTCTAGAGGACTTTAATAATTCATTCGCCTCTTTCTCGATGGACTCGATAAGTCTTTTTAGTAGCAAAAGTGGGAGGCGAGCAGCGCTAGGAAGTTCCTTCTAGTGGGCGGGACCACGTGCGAGAGAGGAAAGACTTCGACTAGGTGTGTCTCTTCCTTCACCGCTTAAAACGAAACGAGTACACCAAAGGTGGTTGAATAAATATAAAAAAGTGCACTCTACTTTGAATATTTTTCGAAATGAGTTGGCTTTGAGAACATTTCGACTAGATAGAACCCGAGCTCTCTGTTTTGGCAACAAAAGTGAGTAACGGGTCGATGCTAGGAAGTTCCTTCTAGTGGGCAGGACCACGTGCAGAGAGGAAAGACTTCGACTAGATGATGTTACTTGCCTTTCGACCAGTGTAAAGAAAACTGAGTGTTTTTGGATCATAGTCGAAAGATTATAAAAGTACTACTCAAAAATAAGACAAAAGAGGTAGAAGGAACCTGAACCTTTATTGCCTGAGAGGTTGGTCACACATAGAATTTGCGTAACTGGTCGATGTTCCAAGAATTTGAGAGAACCTGTCCGTCTTCCATTGCTAGTCGTACCGACCCTCACCGGGTGACTTCGACCACTGTGTAAGGACCTTCCCACTTGGGAGAAAGTTTATTCCGATTAGACTTGGATTGGCAGAGCCTCAACACCAAGTCACCTACAGCAAGGCTGCGAGGCCGGACCTTACGATCGTAGTATCTGCGTAGGGCTTGTTGGTAGACTGCTGAACGGATTAAGGCTATGTTTCTCCTTTCTTCGAATAGGTTAATATCATCGCGCCGAGTTGTTCCCGGTCGGAGTTGTTGAAGGTTTCAACTCGTGTCGACCGCAATTTTAGCTCGGAGGAAGCATGGCTTCGCTCGAACACTAGAAAAATGGTGTTTCTCCTGCCGCCGACTAGTGGTCGTCTGAACCGCCCATATACTAAGGTAATTCTTGTACCCAAGCTCCCGAGTGCTTAACGAGCTGGTCGAAGACTCGGGTTTTAATTCCTCGCATTATTTGGCCGTTTGCACGTTCGACTGCCCCGTTGCTTTGGGGATGTGCAATAGAAGCATAACATAACTTGGTACCCAACTCGTCGCAAAATTTCTGAAATTTTGCACTTGCAAATTGTTTACCATTATGCGTAATTATCCGACTTAACTCCAAATCGGCTAATTACGCATCTCATCATGAACCTTTTGTTTGCTTAGTTGTTATTCCAATTCTGAGTTCGGCTTGATCCATTTTGTGAGCGTGTCAATAGCCACAAAAGGAATTCAAACCTCCCGGTGCTTTGGGAAGCAGTCCTAGGATATCGAGACCCAGTCGTAAAAGGCCAAGAAAGAGGTATTGTTTGTAATGCTTGAGTGGGTTGGTGTATCTGCTACCATGAAACGGCATTGGACACACTTTTAACCACTTCTTTAGCATCGTACAGAGGTGTTGACCAGTAGAAACCTTGTCGAAAGGCCTTACCGACCAGCGTTCTGTAGGAAGCATGCGTCCCACAGATGCCACTGTGTATATCATGAAGGAGTGTTATTCCTTCGTTTTGCGGAATGCATCGCATGAGTATCCCTTGGGTTCCTCGCTTGTAGAGGACTCCTTCGACCAAAGTATACATTTTGGCTTTTCGGGATAAACGATGCGCCTCAAGATCATCCTCAGATCAACCCTTGTGAAGATACTCGTAAATGGGAGTCATCCGGTATCCTCGTAATCTAGTGAGGCCATCTCAATAGAAGGTGTCTCTGGTTCTTCGACTGAGAGGCTTTTGGAGTTGCTCCAAGAAAACTCCTTTTGTGCTGCAGATCGGGAAGAAGCCATCCGAGCAAGGTTGTGCATGAGGAAATTATCCTTTCGAGGATTAATTGTACCTCGAAACCTAAAAATGCTTTTCTAGCTTACGTACTTCGATAAGTACCGAGACATTGTCCGATTAGAGCACCGGTACTCTTTCCGACTTGATTCACGACTAGTTGAGAGTCTCTCTCACGAGTAGTCGATTTAATTGAGAGTGCTTTCGCGGCTGTATGCCGCCTAGCAAACCTTCGTACTACGCCACATTGTTAGTGGCCTAAAAGTTTAATTGTATGGCATACTTTAAGGTTTCTCCGTAGGAGATACCAGACTACCCTAACCCCGAGCCACTTAGAGTAAGTGACCGTCAAAGTACATCATCCATTTGGTTGTGGGAATCGATCGGGATCTGAGAAGTGTTCAGATTTGTCCATTCGGCGACAAAGTCTGCCAAGATCTGGGATTTTATGGCCGTTCGGGACACGAAATGGAGGTCGAACTCCCCAAGTTCGACTGACCATTTTGCCATGTGTCCCGTTGTTTCCTTATTATGGAGGATCGCTCCCAAAGGAAACTCAGACGGCATAACTATTTTGTGCGCCTGAAAATAATGCCGCAGTTTCCTCGAAGACATGAGGAGGGCATATAGAAGTTTCTGGACCTGAGGGTAACGCTCCTTAAGCCCGTGTAAAACTTTGCTGACGTAGTAAACTGATCGTTGTATGTTTTCACGTTCTACGACCAGTACTGCGCTTGCTGCCTGTGGCGTGGCAGCTAGGTAAATTAAGAGCGTCTCTTCTGGTTTTGGAGAAACCAGAACAGGAGCACTCGAAAGGTACCTCTTGACAACCTCGAAGGCAGCGTTTGCCTCGTTCGACCACTCTAAACTTTCATGTCTCCTGAGAAGTTTAAAGAAAGGTAGTCCTTTTTCTCCTAGTCGTGCGATGAAACGACTTAAAGCCGCCCTGCACCCAGTGAGTTTCTGGACTTCCTTTTTTGTGGTTGGAGGCGCGATTTGGAGGATGGCCTTTATTTTCAGATTTGCTTCGATTCCTCGTCGGATACTAGGAATCCAAGCAATTTTCTGAAGAAATTCCAAACACACACTTCTGGGATTAAGTTTTAGCGATGCTTTACGAGGTTGTCGAATGTTTCTTGTTGGTCAGTGATATGATTAAATTTCTTAATGCTTTTTACGGCTAGATCATCAACATAGGCTTCCAGATTCCGGCCTAATTGAGATGAAAAAGTTGATTGCATCAAGCGTTGAAAAGAAGCACCGGCATTCTTTAGACCAAATGGCATTTTGACATAGCAAAAGGTACCAAATGGTGTAATGAATGCGGTCTTTTCTTCATCGTTTAGACACATATTGATCTGGTGGTATCCAGAATATGCATCTAAAAAACTTAATATTTCACAACCTGCAGTAGAATCAACCAACTGATCGATACGAGGTAAAGGAAAATCATCTTTTGGACAAGCTTTATTAAGATCAGTGAAGTCGACGCACATACGCCATTTATCGTTTGACTTCTTGACCATTACAGGGTTAGCCAACCACTCTGGGTGGTTGACTTCTCTTATAAAGCCTGCTTTAAGTAGCTTATCCAATTCTGATTTAATAGCATCTCGTCGATCAGGGGCAAATCTCCGTAATTTTTGTTTTACGGGTACTTTATCAGGCCGTAAAGCTAGCATGTGCTCGATCACCTCCCTGGGGACTCCGGGCATGTCGGATGCTTGCCACGCAAAGACATCTGCGTTAGCTCGGAGGAAGGTGATGAGGGTGTCTTCCTATTTGGGGTCGGAAGTCTCCCCGATGCGAACAGTCCTCGAGGGCTTCTCTGCGTCCAGAGGAACCTCTTTGACTTGGTCGTTCGGCTTTGATGCAGTTTTAGGCTTCCACTTGCTAGTCGAAGGCTGACTTTCTTCTCGAGTTGGTATTTGACCAACCATCTCGAGGGATCGACGGTCATGATTATCGCCATCTTCTTGTCACAATGAATTGTGATCACTCCTTTGGGACCTGGCATCTTAAGACATTGATACCCATAATGAGTAGCCATTAAGAATTTTGCCAAAGCTGGTCGTCCGAGTATGGCGTTGTCGGTGTATTAGAACCGATCTTACGTAAAGATTATTTGATTCGGGGTCTCTAAAGATGAAATCACGCAGAGTGGTTGACGGAAGAGGCGCCTTAATTGAGCCAAGAATGGGCGCATGATGGCGATGAATTACCGCGCATTGGCTTCTTCACGCCGTCTGGCGCTTATCATTCGAGGTAATGGGGTATTTACGCACTATTACTCGCAGGAATAGTAGTGCGTATGGACCGCTCGGATTCCTTAATCAATTGGACCCACTCGCTTGTAGGTTTGATTATAAGGTGGTCGTGGTTTACTTGGTCGTAGTATGACTTACGATCGGGTATAAGTCGTAGTAGAGCTTACGATCGTGCAATAGTCGAGAAGGACTTACGACTGGGTAATGGTCGTAGAAGAACTTACGACGAGGTAGTGGTCGAGAAGGACTTACGACCGGTGTGGTTGTAGAAAGACTTACGACTGGTAGTGGTCGTAGAAGGACTTATTTACTCATGACATAGTCGTAGTAAGACTTACGACTATGGGGGTGATTGTAGAAGATCTTACAATCACTTGGTAGGTCTCCCCCTTGTAAATATAAGGGGTACTTCTGGGGACTATGTGACATCATATTTACCCATAATAAGAATTATAGATAAAAGATAAAATGAGGATTATTAGATCCTCGTCATCTAGCCCCCCAGCTTTAAGTGAAAGTAACTTACTTGGTGAAGTATTTGCAAATGGACTTACGACTATGAAAATGTCGTAGAATAATGGTCGAAGGAAAAACTCTTCGACATTTGAATGCTACTTTGACCAGGAATTTGCTTGGTCAAGAAGGTTGCTTACGACTATCAAAAGTCATAAAACCCCTACGATCGTGAAGTGGTCGTAGTAGGATGATCGGAGAAAAACCTTCCGATTGATACTTCCTTCACCGTAAAGACTTGGTCAAGAAAGTAATTTCGCTTGGAGGTGACAAACGAACATAATTTTCCGAAGCAGACCGTGCGGGAATTGCAAACGACTCCCACAGATCTGTTGATGAGACGGTTCCCGAAGCGGTTGCAATCGTGAAGATTGCTTACGACTATCAAAAAGTCGTAAAAACCCCTACGACTATGAAGTGATCGTAGTAGGGGGATCGGAGAAAAAACCCTTCCGATTGATACTTCCTTCGACCAGAAAGACTTGGTCAAGAAAGTAATTTCGCTTGGGGGTGACAATACGCACCTAATTTTCTCGAACGGACCATCTGGGGAATTGCAAACGACTCTCACAGACCTGTCCGATGAGGCGGTTCCCGAAGCGGTGCAACCAACTCCCATAGACCTATAGACGAGACTCCGCTTCGGGCGGTGCAATCGTGGCGGTTATAAAAACTCACCAGAGTTAGACTTAGATTTTTACCTTTTCCTCAAATCGCTCCGCTGTTCTTCGAGCTCTTGCTTTCTCCGTCCTCGACTAGTTTTCATCTTCTCCACGCCAACCAAATCAAAAACTTCTTGTTTCGGCGAAATGGCCAAGAGAGTTTCCGAATGGGAAGAATCGGAGATGGATGCGCCAAGATCAAAATCTTGGTCGACGCCGAAAGATTCCGCAGAAGGCTCGTGAAGTGGATTCCGCTATTAGGCAAAGATGGCCGTCGGGGAAAATGGGCAAATCCTCGCCTTCCAAGCGTGACAGAGTGCGGCCTCCGATCGTCTGCTTCACCCTTTTCTTACAAAGGGTACTCGAGCACTTTGGGGTGGAATTGGTGAACTTAGGTCCTAATTCTATTACCATGTTGAGTGTCTTCGTGTACTGCATGAGGCGACTGGGATTCCTATGATCTCGAGCTGCTCCAATATTATTATGGGATGGCTCGACAAACCGGAATCGCCGGAAGTCATGGTTCAAGCTCCACGACTCAAGTCAAGGAGTATATTCAGAGTTTTACCCGGTCTTCATGGTCGGGGTGGAGGAAGAGGTGGTTTTACCGAAAGTCACCTCAAGACACCTCTCTTTGCGGGAAGGTCACTGAGAAGAAATCTTCATGGGATTCGACTCCACGAAGATATCACCGGGATTGCCCCTATATTCAAGCCATCAAGGACTTGAAAGAAGAGGGGTCGACTGATGGCATGTGGTGAAAGATTTCATCACACGCCTAATTAGTCCCTTGAAGAAACGAGCATCTCCTATGTGGAGATACTCGGGAGAGGAGACCCAACCAGAGATTACGACGAGGGTAAGTAAACAATCACGACTTAGCTCTCGATTTGGCCCTTCTCAACATTGTCTAATATTCTTATCTGCTTATTACTGCATCTTCACAGCCGAGGTTGACTCTAGAGTCGACTCATCTGTGAGAAATCTCCGCCACCCGAGTGGCGGTTCTCAAATCATTAAGGCTTTGTCCGCAGATGAAAAGGTAGAGCGCCTAAAGGTAATCAAAATGTTGATTCTTTCTTTAGGACTTTATAGTCGTAGAAGATACTTACGACTAATGGTGATCGTGAAATATCTTACGATCAAGAAAGTGTCGTAGAAAAGCTTACGATTTGGCAATCGGGTCGAGAAAAACTTACGATCGATTAGTGATTCTTCTTTTTCTCGCTTTGCTTTACGTAAAGTAGGCATGGAAAATCGTCGGACGACGAAGAAGTCGCATCGATGACTATTGGCGCTGGTTGTCGAAAGACAAAGGCTCGCTCCTCCATCTAAGAGACGCCGACTTGCAAAATCATCCGACAAGGGAGGAGTAAGCTCGAGCCTCGTCTTTCGACCGCACTTACAAAAACCGCTCGCAAGCAGCTGTAGCTATAATCAAGCCGAGGTCGCAGCCTATCGGCCGAGGAGGTTGAAACAGCTTGAATCTCTTAAGCGCAAAACTCGCAAGGCTAAGGTACCCTTCTATTATGACAAGGAATCTTTCGCAGCTTGCCGCCACTCCTAGTTTTGTTAAGCAACCGAAAAGGACATCTCGAAAGATTTTATGTCTTTGTGAAGGACGATGTCGCTCAAAGACAACTCGCAGCTTGAGGGTAGTGTCATTATCGGAATGGTCGAGACTGATCTCGCCATCCAGAGAACTGTGAGACCAGAGCCCTCGTTCCTGTTTCAAACTCTACGACTGACGTGGTCGTAGTCGGTCTATTGTTGAACCTCGACTGCACGTGGTTGTGGAGAAGAAGAAATCCTCCGCTGGGAGGATTGCTCCTAAATTCTGGTTAAGACCAGAGTACAGGTATGTGAAATGTACTAAAGTGTAAGAAGAACATTTACCTTTTCCTTTTCACAACCCGATTTGATTTTCTTTATTTCACCCTACTCCTTCACCCGGGATGCTTCCGCAGAGGCCCATTGTCACCTCTTCATTCTTTGAGAGGTAACAATGGAAGTGGTTGAAGGATCTCCTTGACCGAGGTGGCTCCCGGTGGTTTCTTCAACACGAGGTTGTAGCTACTGATCACGAGGTCGTAGCTACGACTAATCGAGAGGGCAATTACGACCATCGAGGTCGTAGCTACGACCACCGAAAGGGTAGCTATGACCTCTGAATGGTTGTAGAGACCACGAGGTACCGCAAAAGCCTCGGTCAAGGTGAGGATGACTGCAGACGCCGTCTTGGAAGGAGGTTGTGGTAGACATTCCTTCCTATGTTCAAAGAGCAAGTACAATGACTACATAATCGAGGATGAAGAATATTTCAACTCAGGTCGTGATTTCTTTGACTCGCTTCGCTTCATAGGGTCTGCGCCACATCGATCTCGCGACCGAGTCCCCATCCCAAGGATATTCCCAATAGAGGAGATACTTTCGATAATGAGCGCCTTGAGGAGGTGTGGTGGATAAAGTCGCGAGGATAGACAAGTCTGCAGAACCCGAGTCAAAGTGTACTCGACCTTCGCTAGTTCGACAATGAATGTGAGTATTTTTGCGTAATACTTATATAAGTGGCTTTCCTTTCTTCATCGCCTTCTTCTTGCGTAAAGCTCGAGTCAAGGACCAAATGGCAACAGAGGGGGTGAATGGTGCCTTAAAATTAAGAGCTCCTTTTAATGTATTTAAACAAGATCTACAAAACCCTCTCAAGATGAGTAACACAAAATCGTGAGAACTAAAACAGTTTCATTCTGCTCACAAATATCGAAGATCCGATTCTACCCGTGCCATGTAGTTCCGCACTCCGGTAGTTCCGGGTAAGTCGCGGAAGTTCCGCTGCAGATAGTTCGCCTTGACAATCGGAAGTTCCGATTGTCCCGATCAAGAACAAAATACTTCGGGTTTTTCCTAAAATCCAAAGTGCTAAATCTTGAATGCTCTTCTCTGGTCAAGTTTCACAGACATCATCCTAAGCAACATCTTGACCTCATGGAGAAGAATCGCAAACAAAGATTCAACAAACAAGCCAAAATCGGATTTCTTGAAGAAGGGGCAAGAAAGACCAAAACCCACGATAGACAAGATTCTCTCGATTCTTAGTTCATGAAACTTTGAGGATGCATTAGCAATATTAAAACGACTCTAGATATCAAGTTTCAAGCTATTTCATAGATCTAATCGAAGATGCATCAAAACCTAAATATTCAACAAGAATAGGAAAGGAATAAGAGAGGCATAAACGAGTAATCAAAACTTCAGAGTTTCATTGATAGAATCAAGAGATTACAGAGGAAACACAGAGGAAAGATTACAAAGAGTTTCACCATCCTCTCAACTCAACAAACTCTCAAAAGCAAACCAAACCCTTTTGCTAAGGCTAACCCTAATTTTCTCTCTCAAAGTCTAACCCTAACTCTGTGGTTCTCCCTATTTATAGCCTTTGCTAATGGGCCTCCAACCCATTAAGCCCGCTACACCCGAACGGAACCGCCTCCACTTTTTGCCGCTGCGAAAAGACCCTTTCGCCTCTTGCGCACCTTCCGAAGCCTCCCAGACACCTTGTTGTGTACGACTCGCAACCGCTTCAAGATTCACGCCGCCTTCGACACATCCCGACCGCTTCGACCTCAACGCCTCGCGCCTAGTCCGGTCCACGGTCTCGCCACGACTCCATCTTGATGCCCTCGCAACAACATGCACAAAAACACATCACATAGCATTGCACAATATCATAGCATCAATAATTGTATAAGACTCAAACTCATACAAAATCAAAATCACAAATTAATCTTCTCTCGCATTACTCGACACAATCGAAGTTCCAAGATTTATCACAATGAAGTTCCGATTTCCTAACATCCGCATTCGCCAGATTATCGGAAGTTCCGCACTCAACACCGCAGAGATTCGATCTTCTAACATCCGACTTTCCAGATATTTAATTCCGATTAGCAACTCGTAGAACACTCAATGTCGAATATCGACACTCGCTACCCCTCAGCGCGGAAGTTCCGATTTCCTTCACCGAGACCAAAACCCGTTAATCTGAAGATCCTATTTCCAACGCCAGATGTTTGATTTATCTAACTTCCGCTTCCATACACATGTAGTTCCGATTTCCGACTCACCCAAAACAATCCAAACCCTAAAACCCAACTCTCAATCTAATCAACACACTTGTCAAATACTCATCACTCGAGTGGAGGACCTCTCACATGGTCTCTCAGAGTTAAATTGCCATTGTCGGTGAGTATCATCGACAACTTTTAGAGCTACGACAAGAGAAGGAAGAACTCAGATCTGACAAGAGAGATGGTAAGTCACCTTGCTCATAGTCATTTTCGACTTGACTACTCGTATAGTGTTTACTTAGAGTTGTCATGGAAAACTCATGACAAAGTATTGGTCACAAAGAGCTTACGGCTACTTACGACCGAAGAAGTGGTCAGAAAGACTTACGACCATGACATAGTCGAGAAAAACTTACGACTAGGTCGGTGGTCGAGAAGGACTTGCAACCAATCTACCGATGTTTATCTTCATTTTGTCCTCTGTAGGCTAAAAGCGACACGAAGACCTTAGTGACTCACTCGATTATGAAAAAGAGGAGTCGAGAAAGCTAAGGAACGGTATTAGTCCTCTCTGATAGACTCAGAAGCCATCTCTGCATCTAAAAGATTGCGAAAAAAAAATGAAGAAGTCTTGAACTTAAGACTGCTTTTGAATTTGACTTTACTCATCTCTCATTTCTTTTTCGTAAAAGAAGATGAGATGAGGAAGCTCCTGATCGAAGTTGAGACAAAGCTTTGGTCATTCAGAGTTTTCCGCATTACCAAGAATAAGGATCAGAACTCGAGGGCCTGAACTCGATCAATGTGTAAGCAAATCTTTACCTGTTGTCCTTTTCGAGTACTTTCCCTTTTCTTATGCTAATTTCTTGTTCAGAAATTGCTGCCGAGTTGAGAAGTCTCGAGGCTGAAATCCAAGAGAAGACCTTGATCTACAATGAGTCCGTCCGCATTGCTAAGATGAATGCAGAGGACATCAGAGCATGGGAGAAAAAGCACGCTGAAACCATTGCTTCCCATGAAGAAGAGGTCAAGAAATTGGATTCTCAACTAGTAGGTAAGAAATGCTTTTACCTACAATTATCTTTGTGTTAGCTTCCTCTAGAAGTTTATTTTTGTTTGACCGGTTTTATTCTTTTCAGAACAAGTGGTCGAAAACAAGAATCTTCGCGAGGTTTCGACTGCACTCCAACAGAGATGGAGTCGATGAAGACTAGTCTTCAAGGCAACATCACACTCTGAACAATATACTTAGTGAGCTACATTCGAGGAAAAACTCCTCGAGAAGATCATCAGAGTCGCCACATAAGTACCATTGGGGAACAAGTCGAAAACTTGCAAGAAATGGTGACCACTCAAGGCTAATCAAGTCAATCAATAAGGAGGCAATCGAAGCCGCATAAGTTACGCCCGCTAAACTTAAAGCTCAAGACCCCTGCCTTAATGTACAACCAATTGAAGCCGACTTCGACTGCCATGAATCAGAGGCAAGTCGATTGATTGAGGAAATGCAATCGGTTGGTAAAAAGGTAGCGGAGGAAATGCAGCTAGGCACTCCCCCTTCAGAGTAATCTTGTAACTACTTTGTAAGGCAGACAATTTCTGTTGACGAGTAATACATGATCCAACTCGTTTCCTGCAAATCATCTTGTCGAGTGGTTAGCAACCCGAAAGATAACTAACGAATGAAAAACCAAAGGTCTGAAGTTAAATTAATAACTTTATCATAGGCCATCTTGTTTCCTGCAAATCATCTTGTCGAGTAATTAGTAACTCAAAAGATAATAAACGAATGAAAGACTAAGAATTGAAGTCAAATTAATAACTTTATCCTAGCCCCCGACTATTTGCTTAGTTTGTTTGGACAATCTAAGTAAATAGTGTGTTAAATGGGGTTTCTGAAAACAAAGAGAGGTTTATTTAACTTATAGTCTTTGTTATGGTTGTCAAGCACTGTCCTAAAGAGTAGAAACGACTCGACACTAGGAAGTTCCTTCTAGTGGGCGGTGACCACGTGCAGAGAGGAAAGGCTTCGACTAGGTGATGTTACCATCTCCGATCGGTTTAATCGAACCAAAAGAGCAACTTGAGTTAAGCAAACGCCTTAGAGGACTTTAATAATTGCTCGCCCTTTTTGGTGGACTCGATAAGTCTTTTCCAAGAGCAAAAGTAGGAGACGAGCGACGCTAGAAGTTCCTTCTAGTGGGCGACCACATGCAGAGAGGAAAGACTTCGACTAGGTGTGTCTCTTCCTTCACCGATTAAAACGAATCGAGTACACCAAAGGTGGTCGAATAAATATAAGAAAGTGTACTCTACTTAGAATATTTTTCGAAATTACTGAAAAAATAAACTAAGATGGGAAGAGTTGGCTTTAAGAATATTTCGACTAGATATAACCCGAGCTCTCTGTATTGGCGACAAAAGTGAGTAACAAGTCGATGTTAGGAACTTCCTTCTAGTGGGCAGGACCACATGCAGAGAGGAAAGACTTCGACTAGATGATGTTACTTGCCTTTCGACCAGTGTAGAAAAAACTGGGTGTTTTTGGATCATAGTCGAAAGATTATAAAAGCACTACTCGAAAAATAAGGCAAAAGTGGTAGAAGGAACCTGGATCTTTATTGCCTGAGAGGTTGGTCACACATAGAATTTGCGTAACTGGTCGATGTTCCAAGAATTTGAGAGAACCTATCCATCTTCCATTGCTAGTAGTACCGACCCTGGCCGAGTGACTTCGACCACTGTGTAAGGACCTTCCCACTTGGGAGAAAGTTTATTCCGATTAGACTTGGATTGGCAGAGCCTCAATACCAAGTCACCTACAAAGAAGGTCGCGAGGTCGACCTTACGATCGTAGTATCCGCGTAGGGCTTGTTGGTAGACCGCAGAACGGATTAGGGCCATGTTTCTCCTTTCTTCGAGTAGGTTAATATCATCCGCCGGTTGTTCCCGGTCGGAGTTGTTGAAGGTTTCAACTCGTGTCGACCTCAATTTTAGCTCCGGAGGAAGCATGGCTTCGGCTCCGAACACTAAAAAGAATGGTGTTTCTCCTATCGCTCAACTAGTGGTCGCATTTAACCGCCCATAATACGTAAGGTAATTCTTGTACCTAAGCCCCGAGCGCTTAACAAGTCGGTCAAGACTCGGTTTTAATTCTCGCATTATTTGGCCGCTTGCACGCTCGACCACCCCGCTGCTTTGGGGATGTGCAACAGAAGCATAGCATAACTTGGTACCCAACTCGTCGCAAAATTCCTAAAATTTTGCACTTACGAATTGTTTACCATTGTCTGTAATTATCCGACTTGGAACTCCAAATCGGCTAATTACGCATCTCATCATGAACCTTTTGTCGCTCCGTTGTTATCCCACTTCTGTGTTCGGCCGATCCATTTTGTGAACGTGTCAATGGCCACAAAAGGAATTCAAACCTCCCGGTGCTTTGGGAAACGGTCCTACGATATCGAGACCCAGTCGCAAAAGGCCAGAAAGAGGTATTGTCGTAGAATGCTTGAGCTGGTTGGTGTATCATCTACCATGAAACCGCATTGGACACACTTTTTAACCACCTCTTTGGCATCGTGACAGAGTCAGAGGCCAAGAGAAACCTTGTCGAAAGGCTTTACCGACCAATGTTCTCAGAGGAAGCATGCGTCCCACGTGATGCCATCAGTGTATATCATGAAGGAGTGTTATTCCTTCGCTTTGTGGAATGCATCGCATGAGTATCCCTTGGGTTCCTCGCTTGTAGAGGACTCTTCACCACCAAAGTATACATTTTGGCTTTTCGATAAACGATCCGCCTCAAGATCATCTTCTGCACGGAACCCATGTGAAGATACTCGTAGATGGGAGTCATCCGTATCCCCGTAATCTAATGAGGTCATCTCAATAGGAGGTGTCTCTCGTTCTTCGACTGAGACGGCTTTTGGAGTTGCTCCAAGAAAACTCCTTTGGTACTGGCGATCGGAAGAAGCCATCCGAGCAAGTTGGTCCGAGGAAATTATCCTTCGAGGATGAATTGTACCTCAAACCTAAAAATGCTTTTCTAGCTTTCGTGCTTCGATAAGTACCGTGACATTGTCGAGTTAGAGCACCGTACTCTTTCCCGACTTGATTCACGACTAGTTGAGAGTCTCTCTCACGAGTAGTCGACGAATTGAGAGTGCTTTGCACTCGTATGCCGCCTAGCAAACCTTCGTGACTCGCCACATTGTTAGTGGCCCGAAAGTTTAATTGTATGGCATACTTTAAGGTTTCTCCTAGAGGAGATACCAGACCACCCCAACCCCGAGCCACTTAGAGTAAGTGACCCGTCAAAGTACATCATCCATCGGTCGTGGGAATCAGATCGGGATCCCGAACAGTTCAGATTTGTCCATTCGCGACAAAGTCCGCCAAGATCCGGGATTTTATGGCCGTTCGACACGAATGGAGGTCGAACTCCCAAGTTCGATCGACCATTTTGCCATGCGCCCCATTGCTTCCTTATTATGGAGGATTGCTCCCAAAGGAAACTCGACGCAGACTGACTATTTTGTGCGCTGAAAATAATGCCGCAGCTTCTCAAGACATGAGGAGGGCATATAGAAGTTTTGGACTCGAGGGTAACGCCCTTAGGCCCGTAAAACTTCACGACGTAGTAAATCGATCGTTGTACGCCACGCTCTACGACCAAGATCGCGCTTGTCGCCTGTGGCGTGGCGGCAACTAGGTAAATTAAGAGCGCCTCTTCCGCTTTGGAGAAACCAGCAGAGCACTCGAAGGTACCTCTTGACATCCTCGAAGGCGTTGTTTGCCTCGCCGACCACTCAAAACCTTCATGTCTCCTCGAGAAGTTTAAAGAAAGGTAGTCCTTTTCTCCTAGTCGTGCGATGAAACGACTTAAAGCCGCTATGCACCTAGTGAGTTTCTCGACTTCCTTTTTGTGGTCTGAGGACGATCCGAGGATGGCCTTTATTTTTTCGATTTGCTTCGATTCCTCGCTCGGATACTAGGAATCCAAGCAATTTTCCTCAAGAAATTCCAAACACACTTCTGGGGTTAAGTTTTAAGCGGTGCTTTCGAGATTGTCGAATGTTTCTTGTAGGTCTGATATGATTAAATTTCTTAATGCTTTTTACGACTAGATCATCAACATAGGCTTCCATTCCTACCTAATTGAGATGAAAAGTCGATTGCATTAAGCGTTGAAAAGAAGCCCCGATTCTTTAGACCAAATGGCATTTTGACATAGCAAAATGTACCAAATGGTGTAATGAATGCGGTCTTTTCTTCATCGCTTAGACACATATTGATCCGTGATATCCGAATATGCATCTAAAAACTTAATATTTCACAACCCGCAGAGAATCAACCAACCGATCGATACGAGGTAAAGGAAAATCATCTTTGGACAAGCTTTATTAAGATCAAGAAAGTCTACGCACATACGCCATTTGCCGCTTGACTTTTTGACCATTACAGGTTAGCCAACCACTGGGTGGTTGACTTCTCTTATAAAGCCCGCTTAAGTAGCTTATCCAATTGATTTAATAGCATCTCGCCGATCAGGCAAATCTCCGTAATTTCGCTTTACGGTACTTTATCGCCGTAGCTAGCCTTGTGCTCGATCACCTCCTGGGGACTCGGACATGTCGGATGCTTGCCACGCCAAGACATCTCGCGTTAGCTCGGAGGAAGGTAATGAGGGCGCCTTCCTATTTGGGGCCTGGTCTCCCAATGCGATACTTGAGGGTTTCTCTGCGTCCAGAGGAACTTCTTTGACTTGGTCGTTCGGCTTTGGTGCGAGCTTTTCAAAGTCGACTTGCTAGTCGAAGGTCGACTTTCGCCTCGAGTTGGTATTTGACCAACCATCTCGAGGATCGACGGCGCGCAGCTATATCGCCATCTTCTTGTCACAATGAATTGTGATCACCCTTTGGGACTGCATCTCTCGTCCGACGGCTTTGAGTTGTCGTTTCGACTCGTATATCGATGATCCTCCGTAGATATGCTTTACAAGATGTTGCGGATCTTGAACTAAGATCTCTTCATCATCCTTCGATGACTTTTGGCCACTCGTATTCCCTACTTGCTCGAGAGTGGGAGTGGCCCTTGCCGCTGTAGTAGTCCTCGAGCTTTCTTTGGAAAACTCGGCGATTCATGAGGTCATGTCCTTCCTTTTATGAAAATTACACCACCTTGGCTTGTCGCTCCTACGATCGTATGCTTACCTTTGCCTTGATCGAGGTACGACTTGGTGGTTCTGGGCTCTTTATCTTTCACGGCTAAGACCTCCTTGAAACCAATCGGTTTGTGGTTTTGACTTTTTATTTTCTTCTTGACTTCTTTGCTTTCTTATCCTTACCAACTTCACCTAGCTCGAGGAGTGTACGCTTTCTCGATCAATATTGTTGTTCCACTCGACCGCTTCGTAAGTACCGCATATCGATCGGCCATCTCAAGAGCTCAAAGAATGTTGTTGGGAGGATTCAAAGCAATATTCTCTCGTTATCCTTCTACTACGGACTCCTTGCTTAAAAGCCCCGATCACGATGAGTCGAAATTTCCGAATTGAGTTACAAACCCGACTAAAGCGCTTGATGAATTGACGCAAAGTCTCGTTGTTGTTCGCTTGATCCGGCAAGTCGCCTTCTTTTCCGAGGCGGTTGTATGTGCCTTGGAAATTACCTTTAGAAGATCGCAGAGGTGTTGCCAAGAGTAGATCGACTCAGTGGTTGGTTTAATAACCACGATCGGCGATCCTTCAAGCACGGCGGAAGGTAATTCGCCATTACATGCTCTCCTCGCCGCTTCGCTCGGACGGCCGTTGTATAGATCTCAAGAAATTCGATGGGATTTTGAGATCCATCAAACTTCTCCATGTTCACCGGTCGAAAATGAGGTGGCCAAGTAACCGCTCAAGGTCGGCGAAAAATGCTCAAGATCCTAATTACTTCTTGACGCCTTCTTTGCGGAAAGAAGGGTTAATGTCACCAGTGATCGTATACGACGATACCCGAAGAACAGTGACTGCCCCGTAGTAGGCTTGAGCCTACGAGGGAATACTCCTCGTACTCCATCCGCTATGATTTCCTTGTCGGTGGTGAATGGTCACCTCCAGGGCTTCTTGGTCATCACCAATCGAAATGTATTTCTTCGAGTAGGGGATCGATGCGACTTATGGCCGTGTCGATTTCTACGTGGTGAAATATTTGATTGACTGGTAGCTGAGGAAGTCGTATTGCTACGACTACCTGAATGATATCGACGAGGTTCTTCCAGTCTTGTCATCACGGTTCGAAGCCTTTGCGCAATCTCTTCAGCAAAGAGATCATACCCTGGCGTTCGAGCAAGCTCTTGATTAGGATTTTCGAGCAAGTCGTTGATGTCCTGGAGTTCTTGTACCTCCTTCAACTGATGTTGAATGCGCCCCGGCAGATTCTTCTGCGCTGCAATTTTCTTCCGTCGGATGGCCTCAAAATTCCCCTCATCAGATCTTTAAGGCCTTCTCAGTGGAGTGCGAGAATGTCGAGGATTTCTCTCGCATCATCGAGTGTTGGTTCTCGTCCGATCACACGGTGGTGCCCTTGCCATTACCACGAGGGGCGCAGTGTGTGATCTTCGGGAGTGTTCTATCTCGGCCTCCATGAGGTCGACCGATTGAGGAAGGACGAAGACCTCCGCTGATGATTCTCACTTGCGCCGAGGCCTCCCGCTTGAGGAGTGCTCGAGAGACACCATCCGACGACTTGGAGCAATCCCCTCCAGGTAGGGGAACTCTGGGTTATTGTAACAATCCTATTTTCAGAGCTTCAAAAATCTTTTAAATATGGGTAGTAAGAAAATTCACCATTTGGATTTATTTGAATATTAATTTAAAAAGCTTAATATGGACTTTAAGGACGAATTGATTTAATGTGCTTAATCCCAACATCAACAATTGTCAAAACTATTTTATTTAGATTCTATATGCTTGGATATATTTTATAGAATTTTCTGAATTTTTCCAAAGTCATTTGCTATTTTCTAATTGCTATTTGCATTTTCTGGATTTATTTAAAAGAAAAATCATATGAAAATCCTTGAATGCGATCTTGGGCGAAGCCCAACACTATTCCAATTCGGCTCAACTCATGCGGCCCATTCCCGCCTTGAGCCCTTGGATCACGCGCGTGTCCCCTTCAAGGCGATCGCGACGTCACACAGCTACTCCGCCTCGCTTCGCCTCCGGCCCTTGATCGTCGATCGACGGCTGCCGTTTGCCTCGCGCGCCCTTGCTTCTTTATCCGCCGGTGGGACCGCCGTCTTCGCCTCCGTTCGATTTCCTCACGCCCGACTCCGATTCTTCCGCGCGCCACCGCCGTCCTCGACACGGACTCTAGGGTTCCGGGCCCTATTTAAAGCCGCGCCCGTGTCACGAGGATCGCCTCCGGCCGCCTTTTCGCCAAAGTCTCCACCCTAGCGAGCCGCCATTTCACCGAAATCGAGCTCCAACCTCCGCGCCCGTGAGCTTCTTCGCCTGACAGGTTGCGTGCCGTCGGTGAGCTCCGCCGTCGCCACACCCACCCCGTGTTCGCCGCGTCAAGAGCTACCGTCGCGCACGCGCCGTTACCCTCGAAGCTGCCGCTCGTCGTCGCCGCCATCACCGCACTGGCCCGCGCTCTTCTTGTCGCCGCCGTTACTCGTCATCTCCGGCGAGTAGCGATCACGTCACCGATTCGCCACAGTTGCGCTGATTCCAGCGCAGACTCCGCCACCGCCGAGCCGCCGCTCATCCGCCAGATCCATGGTCGCCGAGTGTCGCCGCATTTTGCCTCGTGGTCGCCCACGTGTGCGGCCACATCCCTCTCAGGCCGGGCGTGTACGCCTACGTGGTCGCCAGATCGCCACGCCCTCCCGCTCACAGCCCGGCTTTCTTCCTGGCTCGGAGGATCCAAATCCACCGTGAGTAGAGAGGTCGACAAGCTGGGGCCCACCACAAGACGGATTTTAATTAATTTTTTCCCTACCGACGCAAGCATTGCGCAATAATCCGATTTTCCTTTATAAAAATAATTCGGAAATTCGAGAAAATCCAAATTAGGGTTTAATTGATTTTCAAATCTTCCAAAGCCCATATCTTTTGCATCCAAGTCCAATTGAGCCCATTCAAATTTGTAAATTCATATAAAATTAATATCTATTTATTGGTGAATTTTATTTAATTTTTGGAGTTTGTTTTGCCTCTGTTATTTATTTATTTTGTTTCTTTTGTCTCGTTCATGAGTAGACGTCGATACTTGGGAATTTTGCGTAAGAAGGAGCACCTCAAGACCAAGACCAATATCTAGATCTATTCCAAGGCAAGTTATACCTTTGATCATTTTGAACCCGCCAAAATACTTTGTTTCAATGTATTGCATTCTATTTCAAGTATTTATTTAAATGCTTTTGGGTGTAGTTATTAATCCAAATTGTTATGCCACCTTGTCTATTGTATGCCATGATCTTTTGTCACCCTAGGTTGATTAATTATTAGTTGGTATTATTGTAGCACCAACGTGGGTTGGTTAGATACGATTAGATCGCTTAGCCATGCCACGAGTCATCATTTCATGTGAGAGTTGCAAATTATAAATTTGACTAAGTGATTATGGAACGTGTGATGAATCTGTGTGTCTTTGTGTCT
The DNA here is from genome assembly GCA_036346395.1 of Hsuehochloa calcarea. Classification (NCBI taxonomy): domain Eukaryota; kingdom Viridiplantae; phylum Streptophyta; class Magnoliopsida; order Poales; family Poaceae; genus Hsuehochloa; species Hsuehochloa calcarea. The sequence goes on from CM070597.1 coordinate 41,440,058, forward strand.
TTCGTTACTCGTTGATGGCATGTGTTGCACTTAATCAACGTGGTGGGAAAAGATTTAGACCGAGGCAAGTGGTGGATTCTGTGTGAATGGTGGAGCTGTGCTTATTTAACTTTGTGATTTGGGTTAAAATGGAAGTCTTGCCTTAGTCAATTAAGGACTTAACTTTGTGCGCCATTGAATGGGCCTTCATCAGACGACCACATGCCTAGTATGGGCCGGGCCTGACTTAGTAAGTTATGGAGTCTTGACATTGACCACTCAGGTTGTATTTAAGCCAGTGATGGGTTGGAGGTGTGATATGTCACATCGCGACGGTTCACGCATCCCCGCCCAATGGTGTGTGTCGCTCCAAGGGTGTGTGTACAAATTGACTAAGAAGAAAGCACACCAGAGTGTCATTGTTTGAGATGAAGTCTCCGAAAGGTTTTGTTGTGATCAACTCGATCCAGCTTGATTTCATCGTGTGGGTAAAGTGTACAACCTCTGCAGAGTGTTTAAATCAATCTATTCGAATAGCCGCGCCTCCTGCTATGGACATGCTCTGAATTTCACACGAGGGGTAGGTTTTCATAAAACAATTGGGAAGGGTCACCGTGTGTGAGATAACTTGTTCAAATTGTGTGAAAGAACTTGTTTAGACTGTGTGTCCTTTGTGAAATCAATTGTTAACTTATTATTGTCTATTTGTTTTGAATTACGCTTTCAATCTATTATTTGTATTCAATTGCAAATGTTGCATTTCTCGCAAAATAACCACGAAGCCATTCCTTTGGAATAAGCCATCATGTATAAATGCATTCTGTGGTATGACTTGCAGTACGGTGTGTACTCACTCTTGCTAAACAAATCAATGTATGGAGGAGTCGTCACCGCTTTTGAAGAGGAATTCTACGAAGGTTGAGCGTTAGGGTCTTGATCCCATCGGTTCGTGGTAAATTGATGGGAGCCACCGAGTTTATTCCGCTTCCATCGCAGCTTTATTTCTTTATTGTCACTTTGTATGGCTTAATAAATGTAAAACTCACCATAAGGTCCCAATGCTTATTTGTTATTCAAAGGTACTCGCTTATTCTTATATTCGTTGTATGGATGTGATATTTCATCAATGTTGACACTTTGTGCACTAGCGTGATCCCGACTAGTGCGTAATACACGAGGGTCTAGATTTGCATATTTGGGTCCCGACAGCTTATAATCGCTCCGTCCGCAAATGAGATCTGCGGAGAGACGGTCGAATTTGCAGGAAAAGCATGTTTGATCCCACCCTCTCTGGAGTTACCACGAGAGAGGATCACCGATGTTGGTGGAGTCCTGGAATGGTGGCTCTCGAACTTGTCTCACCGTGTCGGACCGCTCGAGGGGACTTGGACACTTGGAGGAAAAACACTGCCGTGTCGTGAGTCCTCCCGGTGCGGTTCGGTCGATTGACCCGTGTCCTTTGAGGGAATTGGCTCTCTGTTGGGCGACGTTGTGGGGATAAGGATCCTCCTCAACTCCATTGATGGGATCGCTTCGAGAATGATCTCGGAGGCAACATCACCATCACGGATGCATCACTCGGCTCGTAGTCGAAACCGGCATCCATGTCGACGTCACAGAATCGCCAAGTCAAACCAGCTCTCCTCGCTCCATTCTCCGCCATGATTGCATGAGATTGGAAAAAGAGAGTATGTTGACAAGAGATTACCTAAGATCCCCACGGTCGGGGCCAACCGCCGGTGTATTAGAACCGATCTTACGTAAAGATTATTTGATTCGGGGTCTCCTAAAGATGAAATCACGCAGAGTGGTTGACACGGGATGTTTAGATGTGTTCAGCCTTCTCCGGAGAATAACAACCCTACTCCCGTGTGTATGGTATTGATCAGATTCTCGATGATCAAGCAAGAAACTAAGACTATTACAGAGTATAGTACTTGTGTTTCTCCTTGACTCGCCTGCTTTGCCCTCTCTTTCACCCTCCGATTGATGTCTTTATATAGTCGTGAAGAAGTAGCCGCTTTGTCTCGCGAAGAGGCGCCTTAATTGAGCCAAGAATGGGCGATGATGGCGATAATTACCGCGCATTGGCTTCTTCACGCCGTCCGCGCTTATCATTCGTGAGGTAATGGGGTATTTACGCACTATTACTACGCAGAATAGTAGTGCGTATGGACTGTCTCAGTTCCTTAATCAATTGGACCCACTCGCTTGTAGGTTTGATTATAAGGTGGTCGTGGTTTACTTGGTCGTAGTATGACTTACGATCGGGTATAAGTCGTAGTAGAGCTTACGATCGCGCAATAGTCGTGAAGGACTTACGATCGGGTAATGGTCGTAGAAGGACTTACGACCGGTAGTGGTCGAGAAAGACTTACGACCGTGTGGTGGTCGTAGAAGGACTTACGATCATGACATAGTCGTAGTAAGACTTACGACTATGGGGGTGATTGTAGAAGATCTTACAATCACTTGGTAGGTCTCCCACTTGTAAATATAAGGGGTACTTCTGGGGACTATGTGACATCATATTTACCCATAATAAGAATTATAGATAAAAAATAAAATGAGGATTATTAGATCCTCGTCAGGCGTTATATGCCGTATCGAAATCGACCACATCAAAAGAGATTTTCTCTGTCCTGAAATTACTTGGTGAACCAAATGTTAAAGGAAGAGAAACTTGGCCAATGGGTTTGGCCAAGACCCCATACAATTCCATGAAAAGAGTATCGATGCGGTCTTACCTTTGTCCCGGTACTTGCATCTCGTCCGGGCATTTGTAAACAAGATGTTCAAGGAACCGCCACCATCAACCAAAACTCGATTGACCCGACGCTTGTTGATGGTGGGTTCGACCACAATCGGATATCGACTGATCGATTCGGTGATCGGGTAGTCACCCTTCTCAAAAGAAATGGTAACTTCCACCACTTGAGAAATTATTGACAAGAGGAGCATCTATAGAGTTTACCTCTCGTCCGTGAGCTTTAAGTTGTCGCTTTGACTCGATATCGATGATCCTCCGTAGATGCGCTTAACGGTATGTTGCGGATCTTGGGCGGCATCTCTTCATCATCCGACGACTTTTGGCCACTCGACGCCCCTACACCGCCGAGAGGGGAGTGGCTCTTTGCCGCTGTAGTAGTCCTCGAGCTTTCTTTGGAAAACTTCGGCGATATGTGGTCGTGTCCTTCCTTTTATGAAAAGGACACCACCTTGGTTTGTCGCTCTTTCGATCGAGCGCTTACCTTTGCCTTGATCAGTGGTACGACTTGGTGGTTCGTGGCTCTTTATCGCTCACTGACCAAGACCTCCTTGGAACCACTGGTTTGTGGTTTTTGACCCTTTATCTTATTCTTGGACTTCTTTGCTTTCTTGTCCTTTTTTCTACCAACTTCACCTGGCTCTCGAGGAGTATTTGTTTCTTGATCAATAGTGTTGTTCCACTCGACTGCCTCAGAAGCAGTCGCATATCGATCAGCCATTTCGAAGAGCTCGGCAACATTGTTGGAAGGATTCAAAGCAATATCCTCTGTTATTCTTCTACTACGGACTCCTTGCTTAAAAGCCCTGATAACAGATGAGTCAGAAACTTCCGGAATTGAATTACGAACCTGATTAAAGCGTTTGATGAATTGGCGCAAAGTCTCGTCGTTGTTATGTCTCATCCGGTGCAAGTCGTCTTCCTTTCCAGGGCGGTTGTATGTGCCTTGAAAATTTGCCAGTAGAAGGTCGCAGAGATGTTGCCAAGAGTAGATCGACTCGAGTGGTTGGTTTAATAACCACGATCGAGCGGATCCTTCAAGCACAGTTGGAAGGTAATTTGCCATTACATGCTCTCCTCCTCCGCCGCTTCGGACACCGTTGTATAGATTTGAAGAAATTGATGGGAATTTGAGATCCATCAAACTTCTCCATGTTTATCGGTCGAAAACGGGTGGCGTGAAGGAATGTCAAGGTCGCGCGAAAATGCCCAGATCCGTAATAACTTCTTGACGCCTTTTTGCGGGAAAGAAGGGTTAATGTCACCAGTGATCGTATACGACGATACCCGAATGTGGTGACTGCTCGTAGTAGGTCTCAATTCTACGAGGAGAATATTCCTCATACTCCATCCGCTAAGGGTTTCCTTGTCGGTGGCGACGATCACCTCTCAGGGGCTTCTTGATCATCACCAATCGAAACATATTTCTCCGAGTAGGGGATAGATGCGACTTATGGCGTGTCGATTTCTACGCTAGAAATGTTTGATTGACTGGTAGCTGAGGAAGTCGCATTGCTACGACTACCTGAATGATGTCGACGAGGTGCTTCAAGTCTTGTCATCACGGTTGAAGCCTTTGCGCAATTTCTTCAAATAAGAGATCGATCTGGCGCTCGAGCAAGCTCTTGAGTGGGATTTTTGAGCAAGTCTTTGATGTCCCGAGTTCTTGTACCTCCTCGATCGATATTGATGCGCCCAGCGCAGGTTCTTACGGCCGCAATCTTCCTCCGTCGGATGGCCTCAAAATTCTCCTCATCGATCCTTGAGGCCTTCTCAATGGAGTACGAGAATGTCGAGGATTTCTCGCGATCATCGAGTATTGGTTCTCGCCACATCGGTGATGCCCTTGCCATTATCACAAGGGGCGCAGGCGTGATCTTCGGGAGTGTTCTTATCTCGGCCTCCATAAGGTCGACTCGATCCGAGGGAAGGACGAAGACATCCGTTGATGATTCTCACTTGCACTCGAGGCCTCCCGCTGAGGAGTATTCGAGAGACACCATCCGGTGACTTGGAGTAACCCCTCCGTAGGGGAACTCGGGTTATAATCGTCTCCATCCGCAAATGAGATCTGCGGAGAGAGACGGCCGAATTTGCAGAAAAGCATGCTTGATCCCACTCTCTTTGGAGTTATCCGAGAGAGAGATCACCGATGTTGGTGGAGTCTGGAATGGTGGCCTCGTAACTTGTCTCACCGTGCCGGACCGCCTTAGGGGACTTGGACACTTGGAGGAAAAACTCTCGTCGTTTGTAAGTCCTTCCGGTGCGATTACGGTCGGATTGACCCTTGTCCTTTGAGGAATTGGCTCCTCTGTTGGACGATCGCTTTGGGGATAAGGATCCTCCCAACTCCATCGATGGGATGGTTTCTGGAAAATGATTTCCTGAGGCGACATCACCATCGAGGATGCATCGTTCGGCTCAGAAGTTGAAACCGCATCCATATCGACGTCTCAGACCGCCAAGTCAAACCAGCTTCTCCTCGCTCCATTCCCCGCCATGAGTGCATGAGATTTGGAAAAGAGAGTATGTTGACAAGAGATTACCTAAGATCCCCACGGCCGGCGCCAATCGCGGTGTTTTAGAACCGATCTTACGTAAAGATTGTTTGATTCAGGAGGTCTCCTAGAGATGAAATCACGCAGAGCGATTGACACAGATTTTTATACTGTGTTCAGCCTTCTCCGTGGAGAATAACAACCCTACTCCTGTGTGTGTGGTATTGATCAGATTCTCAACAATCAAGCCGTAAACTAAGACTATTACAAGGAACAAAGACTTGTCTTTCTCCTTGATTGTCCTCGATTGGCTCTTCTTTTTCGCCCTCCTGATTGATGCCTTTATATAGTCGTGAAGGAGTAGCCGTTTTCCCCTGCTGAAGAGGCGCCTAATCAAACCAGTAATGGGCACATGATGGCAATAATTACCGGTGTAGTGGCTCCTTCACGCCGTTTGGCGCTTATCTTCGAGGTAATGGGGTATTTAAGCACCATTCTCGCGCAATAATAGTGCATGTGGACCGTCCGATTCCTTAATCAATTGGACCCACTCGCTTGTAGGTTTTATCGTTTATAAGGTGGTCGTGGTTGACTTGGTCGTAGCAGGACTTACGACTGGGTACAAGTCGTAGCAGAACTTACGATTGGATAATAGTCGTAGAAGGACTTACGACTAGATACAGGTCGTAGCATATCTTACGACTGGACAATAGTCGTAGAAGGACTTACGACTGGGTAATGGTCGTAAAAGGACTTACGACTGTGTAGTGGTCGTAGAAGGACTTATTTACCATGACATAGTCGTAGTAAGACTTACGACTATGGGGGTGATTGTAGGAGAACTTACAATCACTTGGTAGGCCTCCCCCTTATAAATATAAGAGGTACTTCTGGGGACTATGTGATATCATATTTACCCATAATAAGAATTATAGATAAAAGATAAAATGAGGATTATCAGATCCTCGTCAGTAACCATCGTAGCTAAGTAACCTCTGCAGTCAACAAAGTCATAGCTCGCAACTCAGTCTCAACACTCGAATGAGAAACTGTTGTCTGCTTCTTAGTATTCCAAGCAATGAGAGAACCACCAAGAAAAACACAATAAGTAGAGATAGACCGACGATCAGAGGGATCACTAGCCCCGGTGGCATCAGAATATGCTTGGAACTGTAAAGAGCTAGAGCGAGGGAAAAATAGACGACGAGTGATAGTTCCATGAAGATATCGTAGAACACGAAGAAAATGACTATAGTGGAGCTAAGTAGGAGCAGAAACAAACTGACTTAAGATATGCACAGCGTATGAAATATCAGGACGAGTAACACTCAGATAAACAAAACTCCCAACAAGGTGATGATAGCGAGTAGGATCAGTAAGAGCCTCACCATCAGTGAGCTGAAGATGGACATTAAGCTCCATAGGAGTCTTAGCGATGTGCTGATCAGTAAGAGAAGCACGATCAAGAAAATCCTAGAGATACTTTTCTTGGAATAGATAGAAGCCCTCACGTGTAGAAGTAACCTTAACCCCAAGAAAGTAGCGAAGAGGACCCAGATCAGACATGAGAAACTGCTCATTAAGACGCTTCTTGACAAAATTAATGTACTGATAATCATGTCCAGTAATAATCATATCATCAACATATAAAAGAAGAAGCGTCCGACCACGAGATAAAGTGTGAATAAAAATAGCAGAATCATGAGCACTAGCAGAGAAATCAGATGCAGTAAAAACAAAAGAGAAACGATCAAACTAGGCACAAGGAGCTTGCTTGAGGTTGTAAATAGATTGTCAAAGGTGACAAACCATACCCTCAAAAGCATAATACACCGGTGGTGGCTGCATATAGACCTCCTCATGTAGCTCACCATTGATAAATGTAGTCTTAACATCAAGCTAAAAGATAGACCACACCCGAACAGACGCCACAGTAAGAAGAGTGCAGACGGTGGTCATGTGAGCCACAGGAGTAAATATCTCATTATAATCATGACCATACTCCTGCTGAAAACCATGTGCCACGAGACGAGCCTTGTAGCGCTCAAGAGAACCATCAAAGCGAGTCTTAACCTTGTAGAACCACTTGCACGTGATAGGAGTAACACACGCGGGAAAAGAGACAAGATCCCACGTACCAGTACGCTCAAGAGCAGCAATCTCCTCTGCCATCGCATGCTGTCACTCTTGAGGAACAGCAACATCACGATAAGAAGTCAGTTCGGCAAGAGCCGCTAAATAAAAGCACGCAGGAGGCCGAATAGACTAGCGATCACGAAGTGACGAAGAGCATATTGAGGAGGAGAGGCCGAAGAAGATAACCCATTAGAAGAAGATGACGCATCAGAAGAATCATCAACTCGTGGACGACGAGTGTAGCAGAGAGGATAAGAAGGAACAAGGCTAGGAGAAACCTCTAAAGATGGTGTCGGTGGCGAAGGAGGCGGTGAAGGAGGCACCGGAGAGGCCAAAGCCTATGATAGAGGTGTGGTGACTATAAGGGTGGTAGGAAAATTCAAGAAAGAAAGTGGCTCGACAAGAGATGTTAGAGTGCTGGAAGGAGAAGGACAAGTGTAGAAAGGATGAGACTCATCAAAAGTAACGTCCCGAGAAACCCGCATCCTTCGGTCAATAGGATCCTAACAACGATATCCCTTATGCTCAGCGCTATAGCCCATAAAAACACACTCCGCGGACTAAGCGGACAGTTTGGTGCGCTTACGAGGTGCAAGAAGAACATAGCGCACACAACCAAAGAGACAAAGACTAGAATAATTAGGAGTCTTGCCACAGAGACGCTCAACTGGGATCCCACCCTGAAGAGCTAAAGAAGGCTTAATATTAATAAGAAAAGTGGCAGTAGAAACAAGTTCAGCCCAGAAGTGTAGTGGGACATCAGAAGCAAGCAAAAGAGAACAAGGTATCTCAAGCAGATGACGATACTTTCGTTCAACCACACCGTTCTGGGCATGAGCACCAGGACAAGAAAACTGAGAGAGAGTGTCCTACTCAGCAAGAAAACCACGAAGAACTCCTCACAAGTATTCCCTAACAGAATTAGTATGAAAACACGAATATGAGAGTCAAACTGAGTACGGATCATGGTGGCAAAAGTCTTGTAGATGGATAGAACCTTACGACAAGATGACATAAAGTATATCCATGTGTGTTGAGAAAAGTTATCAATAAAAATTATATAATATCAATGACCTACTTTCAAAACGAAAGGAGCCGGACACTATACATCATAATGAACAAGATCAAAAGGATACTGTGACACTGACGCGCTAGAAGGATAGGGGAGTTGAAGTTATTTACCAAGCTTACAACCTTGAAAATTTAGAGAAGTATCACCAGACATAGACCCTCAAAGACCACAGCGAAGTAAAGAAGAGAGACGCGACTCGCAAAGATGTTCCAAACGATGATCTCACTGAGCAAAAGATGCAGTGGAGGATGCAGCAGAAGCGAAGGCGGTGGTGGAGGCGACAAGGCTAGCAAGGGTAGAAGAATGAAGATGAAGCCAGTCAAGCTCCCAAAGTCGCCATGAGTCACGGCAGCGAGGGCCAGCACCAACCAGAGTCTCCGTGCGTCGATCCTGAATAAAATAAGAATCAGAATCAAGAATAACATAACAGTCATGATCGGTGAGCTGACCAGCAGATATGAGCTGCATGGTTAGTTTGGAAACATAGGAAACAACATGAACATGAAAAGAGAAATTCGTAAGAGTGCCTCGTCCTGCGATAGAGAGAGAGGTATCATCTGCTGTCTAAATAGTAATAGGAGCAGCTAAAGGACCAATGAAAGTGAGACTGTTGGAATCAGATGTCATATGAAAGGAAACACCAAAGTCAAGAATCCAAGGTGATATACCTGAGGAAGAAGGAGTAGAAGGTGGTCTCTCACTAGAAGACTATGCAACAGAACCAGCAGAACCAGACAGTGCAAAAGCAGCCATGCGATGCAACAGTGTGAGAAACTCCTTAGAATCAGACGCACCAGAGCTCCTCTAAGAGGAGGAACTGCTAGTGCCCTTCGAAGAATAGCCACCACGACGTAAATCCTTCTTCTTCTTGTAGCAGAATTGCTCCACATGCTTATTCTTGTTGCAATAGGTGCAGTGAAGTCCCCTACCAACAACAGCTATCACTGGTGAAGACACAACTAGTGATGGAGTAGCTATAATATGTGTAGAAGCTGGAGGAGCTGCCAGAACCGAAGGAAACGACTGAGATGGCAGCAGACCTGTAACACGAAGGTGAATCTCCTCGACACGAACAGCTGTAAGGGCTTTCAACAAAGTCACACAAGAGTGGAGTGCCAGCAACTGAGCACGAGTCTGCTCATACTCAGCTCGAAGACGTGTCAAGAAGTTATAGATGCGTCGAAGCCCTAGGTGAGACTGCTGATACTGAAAGCACTAACAAGTGTGGCGAACATCCAGTCCCAAACAGTCAATCTGATGCTATACCACAGACAACTGGGCATATAACTCATCCACAGTGGCATCCCTCTGCTGCAGCGACTGCTCCTGAAGCACAACAAAAAGATACAAAGAATCACCAGATGACTCGTAGTAGTTGCACAGATGTGTCTACATCAACTGTGTTGAAACCAAACTAACCACATCCCCAGTGAATTACACCTCCATGCTAGCAACTAGAATAGTAGAGGCACGAGCATCCTCATCAATCTATATCTTGTAGGCAGCATATTGAGTATGAAAAATCTCCATAGCATCCTCAAAAGCATCAGATGTCTCCTTGTGAGCGTCTTCGAAAGTAGGCTTCGGGAGCACAGGCTCAGCGGGTGGAGTAGGGCGAGGCGGGCAAGGCAACTCGCTGGTAAAAAAACTCCCAAAGACGCTGACCACGCATGTGGAGGCACATGTGCTGAAACCAGTCCTAATAATTGAGACCATCGAAGATCACCGGGCAGCGAGGAACAAAAATAGTGCCTGAAGACATTTTCTTTCTTTCTTCTCTCTCTCTCTCTCTATGTGTGTGTCCGTCTCGCACTAAAGCTTAAAGCTCCTGCTCAGCCTGCAAAGAGCGCTTCGATCGAAGAAGCACACAAGGGGGACCAGGGCTCCCTCTAGCAGCGGCGGCGGCCGAAGAGGCGGAAGACAAGCGACAGCTAGGGCTGCTGCTTGAGGCGACGACAGGCGGATCGACAACGATGGGAGCCGAAGGCGCACGCAGGGCTCGAGGCGGCAACAGGCGGATCGACAACGACGGGAGATCGACGGCGGCCCACAACAACGTCATGGCTCCTAGCAATTTCGACGGAAGACGAAGACAGGGCGAAAAGAGTCGACGCCGCCGACGTGCTTGGTGTGACGAATCCGCCCAAGCAAGCGACGATCGGAAGAAAAACCGGCAGCAAAGCCAGACGACAACCAAAAGAAAAACCGGCGGCAAAGCCAGGCGGCGACCGGGAGAAAAACCAGCGGCAGCGTGATAGAAAAAACAAACCTTAGGTTTGCTATGATACCATGTTATGAATAGAGCTTGTATTAATCATGAGATCAATAGACTGATATATATACATGTACAAGTATGACATATATACAGATAACCCCTTATATAACAGGGGAAATAAACATATAATAATATATCTAACAGGGACATGCTACGTTAAGAGATGCTGCAATTAACTTGTTTTTTTTTATGATGCTCCATTAATAAGAACATACTGTTGCACTGTAGCTATGAGCAAATGTTTCAGTGTCACATGAAAAGTTTACTGTATATTGTGGCATTAGATGCAATGTTACATTGGATCAAAGGAGCACCTCACACCACATTTCAGAGAACAATTTTTAGAAACATCTACATATTTTTATAGGTAACAGTGTAATTTTGCCATATTTTGTTCTTTTGTTCAGTTATTGTTTTGGATTAACGGCTTAGTTTGCGTATCCTTTCTCAATTTAGGAAGCCTAAACCATGTAATATGCATTAGCCAGTGATCATTGGTGTCAGGGGCGGATCCAGGACAAGATATTAGGTAGGGCGAGTCGCGGTCTCACAGGTTGCGATATGGCCGCACCCCCACTCTCCGGCAAGGTCGTACGTATCATGGACGTCCTCCTCGCGTTTCTTTTATGAATCTACAATATATTGTATGTAATCCATTGGAGGCTATATTATGGAGACGGTATCCCTGAAACTGCATTTGAGGCTGTTTGTTTCATCTTAGACAGATCACTGGTGTCTAGTGGTGAAGTTCTCCTACATGAGATCTACAATAGTACAACCAGTAAACCACATTACTACAATATATTATAGCACCGATTGATCCTAAAAATTACAAATGGGCATGAAACAATCAATCTCACATTGTCCTCGGCAAGCAGGGGAAGGTGGATGACGATATATCCATTAAAGAATTTTTTCACATATATAAGAATGTGGTTCATTGAGGCATTGTATCAAACAAGTGGTGTGCAAACTCACTTTAATAGCAGCGAGGGCGCATGATTGCCGAAACCGCCGAGTGGGAGAGCTGGAGGCCGAAGGCCAGAGCGGAGTGGGAGAGCCGGAGGTCGGAGGTCAGAGCGCCAGAGCGAAGAGGAGGTCTTGCCGGGTTGTCGCGCTGTCTGTCGGGAAGAAGTGCGCGGGGGGCGGGGCGGCTCCGGCTACCTGGGGCGGCCGCCCAGCCTTACCCTATTGCTGGAGCCGCCCCTGATTGGTGTTGTACTATGCTGTACATGAGTATGCTAATGACATCCTCATCACAATTACTAGAGCACTGCCCACACGAATGCTTATATGCACATTCATAGACACAGTCACATCTGTATTTCGCTTAGGATGATTATTCTGTCGACAAGGAAAACGTGTGCAGCGTCAACAAATGCGTACTTGCTTACAGTTCTGTAAAACTTCATTTTGACCACCCAATCAGCTTATATTATCAGAATCATTCACAAATGGAAGGATGAATTCATCGATACCAATTGACAGATGTTAACAGAGCAATTAAATTTGCATAAAACACATGCATACTTCATGGTATTAGATATTTTGTTGCTTCTATGGTGAGGTTGGATTTGGACTAGTTAGGCATTGACCTTTTGTACGTGAACCTTCGAAACAGCAGCTATACATCGATGTTTGTTGGGGACTTTGGGGTTGCTATCCTCTGGAAGGGCGAAAATCTTGGTGTTTCCTTTGTGAAATGTGCCATACGATATTGAGGCCTGTGTGCCATGTACGATGGATAGATACAATATGGAGTACATCACAAGTCTACATGTCTGATGTTGGATTGAAGCAATATTTTTTCTGGACAAGGCATCTTGTTAGGTAATTTTTTTATGTAATGTGTGATAACATTTCCTACACATCATGCTCGAATAAGCACATGAACTCATGTATATATATCTAGAGACCACACAATTTTATTTGTAGGTGTTGAAAATTGAAATGTTCTTTTTTTTTTAGCCCTGTAGCGTAGAATAACAGTGACCATACATGACTTCAATGGGTGGGGAGGAAGCTTCTTGGCAGCTCTCTCTTGAGCAGACATGGAGTAGTGTAGCATGTCTTATTGAGCACGACAGCATCTGTAGTTTCTTGGTTGCTTCTATAGATCTCATCCCCTTCCCTGACATGGACTTAAGCACAGGTCAAACTTCCCTGACTTTTGGCATATGGCCAATTTGTGCCATCTAGGCAGTATAATGGTCAAGGCGACATGGTTCATTTTCCCTGATGTGAAACAGCCATGATTTGTATGGTTATTGTTTATTTTCCCAGTAAGTAATTGAGAAATTGCGACAATTACATCAGGGAACTTTTTTAAAAAAAAATTATTTTAAAGTTAACCACTCGAACTTCATTTCCAATTCTTACCTTTATTTGTCGCGCTACCATCCTGACAAGATAATATTATCACGCTATAGGATAAGTTTGGTGACGTGATAAAAATTTATCCAGATACGAGCTGGTGTGACAGTGTTGTTTGTCACGTTACAGATGATGACGTGATCAAAGGATTAGAATTAAAAATAAAATTTGTAAAAATTAACTTTAAAATAATTTTTAAAAAATTAATTAATAATAAAAATCTACATCAGGACACCTTTGACCGCTGTGTTGAGAAGGGGGCATCTACGGTGAGGCGGTGACTCGTCTTTTCTCATGAAGTGACTGAAAGGGGAGTTGTTGCTGCAATGGTGACCACTCGCAAAAAGTATCTGCCTAGATGTGAATCATTTTTCTATGGGAGACAAAACAAAGGCCATACAACGGCCGAGGGGTGCAAGGTCGAAAACATTAGTTGTATGTACTAACTATTTTATTTAAAAACTTATATGAATAAAAAATTTATTTATATTTCAACACTCTCTCTCACGTGTAGATTCTCTTAGTTCTAAGACGTAAAATAGAAGTAGAGTATAATAATTATTATTTAATTGCGTCATCGGATCTTAAACTCAAGATCTTTCAACTCTGATATCCTATTGAGTTGTATGCACCAATCAATTCATCTAGAAACTTAGGACGATGAGAAAAAAAAATAGAGATTTTACTTGTACTTCAAAGGAAAGGAATGCATCAAAAGTAAAAAAAGAGAACTTATATAATACACTGCGTTTTCACAAAAAAGTCATCTCGATGTTAGGTGATACAAGCAAAATACATCACTACTATGATATCAGTTAATTCTGGCTTACATTTTTTCCTATCCGATTAAAAAATAATTGTACACATCTTGGATTCAACTCAAATGTAGCCGTGATCAAGCCAAGCCGAAGCCGAAACCGAAACGGCTGCTTTTTACCGTGCAAGTCAAAACAGCTTCCATCCTTCCTTCCTTCCTTCCATGCGGCGCCGCGGCGGTGGTTAATCCCGTCCGGACGCCGCCGGTCCATCCATCCCCGCTTCCCCTTTTACTCGATTCTCGAGGGCCGGTTGACCGGTCAACGTCACTAAGCCGCTTAACGCCGTGAGTCCACCCAATCGCCGCCCTCCACGTGCCGACGCCATCACCCACGACGTCTCCACCCCGGCGACGCCGTCCCACATAAGAACGACCCACCTACTCACCAACCCCGCAAATTCCCCTCTTCTCCTCAAGTCTCCCGAAAGCCCCTATTCGAATCCGGCGAGTTCGATTGGGGATTTCGGCGTTTCGCTTCCAGAAATTCCTCGGATCCGAGCTTGTTTGCCTGTTCGATTTGTGCCTGGAGTTGGAGCTGACAGGTTTGCGGTTCGATTTGGTCGGGGGGTTCGTTGTTTGGGGTTTTCGCGCGGATGGCGTCGTCTCCGGTGTCGTACTGGTGCTACCACTGCAGCCGCTTCGTGAGGGTCTCGCCGGCCACCGTCGTCTGCCCGGAGTGCGACGGGGGCTTCCTGGAGCAGTTCCCGCAGCCGCCGCCGCGCGGCGGCGGCGGCGGAAGCGGCGGGCGCGGGGCCATGAACCCGGTGATCGTTCTCCGGGGGGGATCCCTGTCAGGGTTCGAGCTCTACTACGACGACGGCTCGGGCGACGGGCTGAGGCCGCTGCCCGGCGACGTGTCGCACCTCCTGTTGGGGTCGGGGTTCCACCGCCTCCTCGACCAGTTCTCGCGGCTGGAGGCGGCGGCGCCGCGCCCGCCGGCGTCGAAGGCTGCGGTGGAGTCGATGCCGTCGGTGACGGTCGCCGGAAGCGGGGCCCACTGTGCGGTGTGCCAGGAGGCGTTTGAGCCCGGTGCCGCCGCGCGGGAGATGCCGTGCAAGCACGTCTACCACCAGGACTGCATCCTACCCTGGCTCTCCCTCCGCAACTCCTGCCCCATCTGCCGCCACGAGCTTCCGGCGGCTGCCGCCGCTGAGGCGGAGGCAGATGCGGGACTCACCATCTGGCGACTCCCACGGGGCGGATTTGCCGTCGGGAGGTTCGCCGGTGGGCCCAGAGAACAGCTCCCAGTTGTCTACACCGAACTGGATGGGGGCTTCAGTAACGGAGTCGGGCCGAGGCGGGTGACATGGCCGGAAGGAGACGGGCACGTGGATGGCGGTGAAGGTCGGATTCGCCGTGTATTTAGGAATCTGTTTGGTTGTTTCGGTCGGGGCAGCCGGCCGGAGAGTTCATCGCAGTCTCGTAGTGGCTGAGCACGGTTCTTGGTAACTCACTTTCAATTGATGAGTGGTGAATAAGTAGGAGATAGTATAAGAAGGGAACCCAGATTATAATTTTGTTGGGACTTTTGTAAATGAAGGCCTTGCATTTCCCCCCTTTTGTCTCGTTTTAAGAATTTAGAGATGGCCATGAGCAAACAACTCGGAAATGAGTTTGGAAAGCAAATTAGAAGGAACAAGCACAGGACTTCAAGAAAGGTAGCAATGAATTTATTTGGGGAAATCAACCATTGGCAATATTGTAGGCAAAGAGAACAATTGATGTTCTTACCGCTGTATTATTTGTGTATATACTGGATGGTTCGAGATGAATTCCAATTTTGCAATATCTTGTTCTTATACATGAAATTCCAGTATATTTTGTTATTATTGTTATTCCTCCGGCCAAACCCCCTCTTTTTTTTCAACAAATGGGTATGTACATCATGGATCAGTTGTAACGACGACTATCTAAGCCCTTGCTAATGCTAGTTGGTCAAATCTTGTGCTAGTACACCATGCCATTGCTGTTCTCTTGAATTCCCTCGATGTGCCTTCCCGATATTGTATTCTAATGTTTCCTCTGCACTGCTAAACAGGGAAACCAAAAGTCCATGTATTGATTTTGAATGCTCTTACCAATCCAAATGTTATGTTTGTATTGTTGAAATACCGAGATAGTGGATTGATTTCTTGAGTGAGTTCTACTAGTATGATGACTTAAGTAAGGTGGTTAGAGGAGTTAAACAATTAACAAATTGCCACATGTCAAATGTATTGTTATATGAGTTCTCTGGACAACGCAAATCCAAATGGAGCCTATGAATTTCAGATGTAACTACATTCCAGCAGTACTAACTTTGCTATTTCTTCATGTATGGCAGGGTTGGTGAAGAACAGTACTATCTCGCAATAGGCATGGTAACTCTGTGTCTGTGTTCATCTTTGTAGTTCCTTTCTCTGGTTCGAAAGTTATAAGTTAATCCATAGTGGTTGGCCTAACTGTGAAATTTCCCTTCTTTGTTTGTTATGTATATTCGTTAATATTAAATAGCAACATAATGATATTTTCTTGTATTGCTATGGTTATGCACTGGCAATTTAAAAGAAGTATTGTAGTTGCCATCTATTTGGATTTTATAATCATGTGTAGTGAATGGTGTTGCTCCAGTGGCGACTGCAGTTGCGAAGCTCATCGCTAATTCCTTAGCAAGCTTTCTTGTATTGCAATGGTTATGCACTGGCAATTTAACAGGACTATTGTAATTGCCATCTATTTGGATTTTGGGAATTATGCGTATTGAGTGGTGTTGCAGTGTTGCTCCAGTGGCAACTTCAGTTGATAAAGCTCATCGCTAATTCTTTAGCAAGCTGTGACAAGAAGTCAAGCGGGCGGATTGTTGAAGCACTCCCCTGAATGTTCATTGGTTCATGTGTT
Source organism: Hsuehochloa calcarea (assembly GCA_036346395.1). Taxonomy (NCBI): domain Eukaryota; kingdom Viridiplantae; phylum Streptophyta; class Magnoliopsida; order Poales; family Poaceae; genus Hsuehochloa; species Hsuehochloa calcarea. The sequence goes on from CM070597.1 coordinate 41,456,852, forward strand.
AGTGCTATTGAAGAAGAAAGACCTTGATCATTCTGCTTTATGCAGCTGTAATGCCTGGTTGCCTGCAGTGCGGTATGTTTTCCTTTTGGCTATGGTTTGGGTTTGCGCGTGAACATACCCTTATTTACCTCGTATCATCTTGTGTTTTCTTGTATTACCAACCTTATCATGAACTACCAAGCTACCTAGAGCAGAAGGATGTCTGACAAACCACTTAAATTCAATATTTTAGCTTCTGCTGTCCTCACTTGACTGCTTTTTCTTGCATTTCCTTATTCAACTTGCCATGCAGTTGCATGTTTTTGTTGTTCTGCTTGTTTCTACATTTCTTCTACCATCGTGAATACTGAAACATCTAATGCTAATGTGTGTTGTCTGCAGCAAAAAGCTAAACATCAATTGAATGTCTTCAGTCTTCACACGCTGCAGTGAGGATAAGAAATATTTTCATTTCTTAACTTTGGATCATATTCCATGACTACAATTCAACTGTAGTTAGTAAAGGTTGTTTTTCTGAGTTCACAGTGTCGTTATCTTCTATTTGGTCTTCATCATGTATCATTCCTTTACTGTAGCTATACTTCACTGCTACTCATAGGAACCAATTCTTTGGTCATTATCTGCAGCAGAAGATTTCCTATCAGGCTAGTAACTAACAACGAATACGAACTAGTTATTTTACGTTTTCTTTTTTCAACTGCTGCCTATGAATAGTCACCCAGTAACCGACATGTTTTTACTTTTCAGTTAGTTGTTTTATCCTTTACATCATGCCTCTCTTTGTCCTACTGCTCTCTTCTGACTAAATTATTTTGGACATGTTGGTTTATATTCTGGTGCTAATAGTCTTTTTCCTTTTTTCGCTCCCAGATAGAAACTGTGATATACTTTTCAAGAGAATTCCCCATCTCGTCCTTCCCAGGACTGTAGGTTGACAGGAAGGATTCCAGTGGTCCCATGTGTAGTTTTGACAAGGTTCTCCAGCTGAGTGGCACACATGTTCAGGGTGATGATCATGCATTTCTAATGTTCTGAAAGTACATCGTAAAAGATCAGCTTCCTGGTGCGGCATGCGTGGCAATGTGGGGGAATTCATCGGCAGGGATATAACCCCATTAAACCTGACAGAGTTTGCTTAAACATCATCGGCTGGATTGCTCATCTGTTAACATTTTGGTATTGGCAGACTCAGTTACAGCTTACAGTAATTTCTTCTCTCTTTTTTGAGGAAAATAGCAGGAACTCTGCTGAACCATTTCCCACCAGTTCTGTTACCTGCATCAAGATGAAATGTGTTCTCTTGTTTGTTGGGAACTCAGTATCACCTAATGTCGGTTGATTCAAAAGCCTGCTGGTGCATCTATGCAGGTATGCTCTACTGCCCCTGGTGATGGTAAAAAATTGGGGTCCGTTGAAGGATCTCACCGTGAGAGCGTCTGACCAAGATTGGAAGACAGTTGTCAGGTCAAGCAGGACTGTACCTATTCCAGGCCATTGATAACGAGCAAATCGCCGTCGCTTTCTCAGCCATTATGGGAGCTCATCTTTGATTGAGATAAGCATCTTCTGTTAGGTATCAGAGGTTGAGGCTGGCCTTGATAGTAATCAGGGAAATGCTTGGCAGGATGGCGCCGGGGTTTGGAATGCATAGGTGGACCTGGAGAACCTTCAGCATCCTGGCGCATTATTGTGAGTGCTCGGCGAAAAGGACTTGCTGCTGAACGTGATTACTATTTGCTCACTGTGCTGTGCTTTATGCATTATTCCTGACTTTAAGAGGCCTTGGAAAAGATCACTGTCTTTTGCTCTATCTGCTAAATCTATATCGCAGGGAGTGATGAAATGAACCACTCAGATGTCAGGATTACAACGCATATTTCCGCGGCAACAATGAGAAGATCTTGGCCTGCAACAAGGATACTGTGCTTGTTTGGGCAGAATGGCAGGGGCTGGGTGTGGAACTGTGGACTCAACTTTCTTCCAGGGCACATCACGCACAATAACACGTACTATTGTGCTGTAAGGGATTCGACGGATGTTGATACACATACAGTGCGTCCTGCGGTGTCCTTGTGATGCTTTGGTGGAAGAGGCTCCATGTTTTACGAAAGTTCAGTCCACTTGGTTGGGTTGGTTCCCCTCTTTCCAATGTGCGGACATCATTTCGCAGCATCCAAGTATTGAATTCGTCGTTGTGTGGTTGCCTCCAATCACTGTCGCAGGATTGAACAACTAGACAGTAAAGAATTGGTGCAGGTACGTACAATAATCATGCTTACTGTACAAATCTATGAGAAAAAGAGGGAGATTGGATGGTTTATTTCCTTTGTTTCATCTTTGTTGTCCCTGGCAGTCTGGCACCAGCCCTCGGTTGTGCATGATTTTTTTAGAGATAAGAAGAAGAATAGTCATCCATGTCGGGTCAACATGTGTCTCCAACACCTAACCATTTGTGAAGCCAAACTAAATACGACGAGTGCCTATTTGCCCTTTTGTCGATTTGTGGTATTGGGATTTGTCTCGTACATGCACTGTCATAATAATAACGGTGTTTTGACTAAAAGCTGCTGGTTGAATCGTGAGGCGCAGTGTCTAGGATGCATGAACTGAAGTACATTTATTGCTTTGAATTTGCCCATCTGGTTGGTTGTGAACTTTTGCTTTGGTTCATCTGGTTGGTTTTTCCTTGCCAAAATAAGTGCAACTAGTTCTGCACAATATGCGAAGAACGTACCAGATGGAGCACATCTGTACATGAGCAGATCCACGCACGCATGCTTCGTGCCGTTACCTTGCTTTCACGTATGGGAATATGCTTCCATCACCAGAGCTCGTCCCGCAAAGGTAAAAGAGTCTAGAGTAGTCCGGTTCGTAGGCAACGGTCAGTCATCTCGTGTGGTGCGGTGGTGGGAGCCGCCGAGCCGAGCACGTCACATGCGAATGCAAATCATAAGATGGCCGTCACCATCTCATGATCACTGTAGCCTCCGGAATCATTAGTCCGTTTGGGAGGGCTCGTGTTCCTTCACGGGTTAGGTCTCGTTTGTAAACGGGGGGATTCGATTGTAATTTTGGAGAAGTCTTTGCCGATTTCTACAAAATTTATGTTTTCGAACAGGACCTAAGTGGGGCTTAAGCCATCGTAGTCACAGTTCCATGCGGGAAGCTTCCAATTTCCTTTTGAGACTGCACATTTCATCGAGCAAATAGAAGTAGCAGTAGAGGACTTCCCTATTTTGTAGTAGCAGTAGTAGTAGAGCAAATAGATTTCTAATACAGTCATCACTCAACAACCAATCAAGAGTTCCTGTGAAGGATCAAAAGCATGCACAGAAGGATATGGCTCTCGCAATGTGTTCCAGGCATCCAGCTGTCGACCATGGATTTCTCAACCACAGACAGGATGAACTGCTGCAACACAAGATTTTTCTTTCGGCAAGTCCAACAAGAGATCGTGGCGATGCCTTTGCCCTGAGCAGCTGCACTGAAAGCTACTCGCCTCCGAAGTCTTCACTGGCGATCGAGCATGTCGTAGCAGCAAATTCAGTATTTTCATAATGACTAGAGAGTTCTCCAAGAGAGTATAAGTTGTCAAAAAAAAAAGTATGTATATTAATTGCTCTAAAAATTGTGTTTGAGTTATTATGGGGAATGTGGCTATTTATAGTTTTCCAACAGGGTATTTGATATTACTACCCTACCTTAAAAAAGTCCTATGCATATAAAGATTACATGGCTTTTTCTGTCCCTACACGTAGCTTTCGGCCATGTTGGACCTTCCTGGGCTTGATCCACCTTGCTAGCGCGCCTGGTCCACCAGCGTTCGGGCCCTTTGTGGCGTGTAGGACACCCCTGGGCCGAGGAGGCCCCGGACGCCCTTTGCCTCTCCAGAGGTGGCCCCGGATGACTCGTGGCTTCTGAGCTTGTAGTGCTTCGATGGCCCTCCGGTAGCCTCTTGGTTTCCTCCGGAGCATGCCGAATGGGCGTTTGGTACCGCTGAGGTGAGGTCGTCCACGGGCACCCTTCGGCTCCTCCGAGGTGGCCCTAGAGGACCCGTGGCTTCTAGCCTTGCGGTGCTACGGTGGCTAGCCTCCGGCAGCCTTTGGGCCTTCCCTGGAGCTTCCCCGAAGGGGCGCCTGGTACCCCCTTCGGGGCCTCGCGCTCGTGGGCCATGGGGTCTGCCCGCGGTCTTCATCGGGTCGTTGGGCCGGTGGGATCGCCCCTATGACAAGCCTGTCCCAGTCGAGGTTCTGCTTCGTCGTGGCTGAAACCGCGCCCTTTCTCCCAAAGGGTCTAGGTACACCGTCCCCTTCGGCCTGGCGAAGCATGCTTACCCTGTCTTTCTCCAGCAATCCAAGGTGAGCCGGAGCAAATGTGGGTGGGAGGGAGTTGCTCTCTTTTTTTGTAATGACCTCTAGTTTTGAATGAAATGAAAGTTGTGAATTCTGTTGTATTGATGTTTGCACTCGCGTTGTGTTTATACTCTTGCTTATTAGTTTGCTTAGCCAAGACCGCCCTTGTTCTGACGCACCGCTCGGCGGGGCCTCGCCCTTCCGAGGGGCAAATGACTAAGGTCACTATCCTCCACGCGGTCCGAAGGATGAGCGCAATCTTCTATCAATCTGGCCTCTACAGCTATGTTACTGGGGCGTCATATACCACGGTGCGAAGTGGCAGCAATGGAAACTGGCGAATCCGGATGGGTCTATGGAGAATTTTTAGCTCTTTCGTGAGTGCAAGGCAGCGAGGGCGCGCGACGAGATACGAGCTTTCTGGGAGCGTCAAAGCCCTGCCTCTATGGCTAGAGCCCCTTTGTCCTCGTTCGTTGAATCGGCGACCTCGTCCGCGAAGGCTTCTAGCGGGGGCTCCTTCTGATCTTTATGCGACGCAGAGAGGGAGTATCTGCACCTTGATGAACCCTAAGGTTTGATTTGTTGGCCCGATCTTTCGATGAGAACGATAAGTCCGGTAGGCGTCGCTCAACTCTGACGATCTCAGCTACGAACACGCAAGGCTCGAAACCACGCAATCGCTGAACTGATCGACAAGTCGTTATCAACCGTGCACGAATACCCGGTTGACCTGACCACGAAGGTCGATTCCTGCATACACCGAAGAAGCACGCAAGAACAAGATAAAGCAATCTAAAATTGTAAATAAAGATTGAAATATTAAAATTGGGATTTCGAAAGCGGTATTATGGTTGGTCTAGTCGACACAAGCCAATACACGAAGTTGCAACAAGGCTAACTTTTAACTAAACAAAATCCTAGGAAACTAGAGGGGGTGCGTCCTCCTTAAATAGGAGATGAGGAGCCACAAATCTAAAAGAAATTGAGAGACCATGTGAGAGGTCCTCCACTCTGAGTGATGAGTATTTGACAAGTGTGTTGATTAGATTGAGAGTTGAGGTTTTCAGTTTGGATTATTTACGGTCGAGTCGGAAATCGGAACTACATTGTATGGAGCGGAAGTTCCGATTAATCGAACTACCGGTGTTGAAAATAGGATCTTCCGATTTATCCGGTTTTGCTCTCATTGAAGGAAATCGGAACTTCCGCATACGGGTAGCGAGTGTCCGATATCTTGGTATTGAGATTCCTCCGAGACGAAAATCGGAATAGAATTTTTGGCGTGCGGATGTTCAAGATCGGAAGTTCCGCAGCGGTAAGCACGGAACTTCCGATATTTCGACAAGTGCGGATGTTAGAAATCGGAACTTCATTGTGGTAAGTCTTGAACTTCCGATTATGTCCGAATCGTGCGAGAAGGTTAAATTGTGATTTTGATTTTGTATGAGTTTGAGTCTTATACAAATATTGATGCTATGATATTGTGCAATGCTATGTGATGTGTTTTTGTCTGTGTTGATTGCAGGGCATCAAGATGGAGTCGTGGCGAGACACGTGGACCGGACTAGGCGCCGGGGCGTTGAGGTCGAACGGTCGGGATGTGTCAAGACGGCGTGAATCTTGAAGCGGTTGCAGTCGTGCACGACAAGGTGTACGGAGGCTTCGGAAAGGTGCGCAAGGCGAAGGGTCTTTTCGCAAAGCGGCAAAAGTGGAGGCGCCCGTTCGGGTATAGCGGGCTTAATGGGTTGGAGGCCCATTAGCGAGGCTATAAATAGGGAGAACCCTAGAGTTAGGGTTAGACCTTTTGTGAGAAAATTAGGTTAGCTCTAAAAGGATTTGTTTTGCTTTTTGAGAGCTTGTTGAGAGGAGAGTATGATCTCAAATCTTATGTAATCATTCCTCTATGTTTCCATCTGTAAACATTTGATATCTATCAATGAAACTCGAGTTTTGATTACTTGTTTATATCCTCTTCCTTCTCTCTGCTCATGTTGAATAGCTAGGGTTTTGATGTATCTCTTGATTCGCCTTATGAAATAGCTTGAATCTTCATATCTAGAATCGCTTTTGATATTGCTAATCTATTATCAAAGTTTCATAAGTCGAGAATCGAGAATCGTGCATATTGTGAGTTTTGGTCTTTCTTGCCCTTTCTCAAGAAATCCGCTTTTGGCTCGATTTTTGAATCTTTGTTTGCGATTCTTCTCCATGAGGTCAAGATGTTGTTTAGGATGATATCTGTGAAACTTGACCGAGAAGAGCATTCAAGATTTAGCACTTTGGATTTTGGGAAAACCCGAGCGTCTCGTTCTTGGTCGGGACAATCGAACTTCCGATTGTCCAAGTGAACTATCTGCAGCGGAACTTCCGCATGAACCGGAACTTCCGGTGCGGAACTCTCACGGTAAAATCGAACGTCCGATTTCTCGAACGATCTGAAACTTCGGTTTCGTTCTCGATTTTGCTTCACTCTTCTTTAGATATCCGAGGACCTTGTAGGTCTTATTTAATTACAAACAAGGGGAGCTCCTAATTTTAAAGCACCATTCACCCCCTCTGTTGCCATTTCGGTCCTTCAATTGGTATCGAGCCGGTTAGCTCTTCTTGATAGATCTTAACGGTCGGTTGAGCCATGGCAACGGACAAGTATTCCACCAAGCCTCCGGTTTTGATGGTCCGGATTACCCTTCGGAAGAGCCGAATGGAAACTTACATCCGTGCTCGGGGTATGCCATCCGGAGAAAGGTGAAGGTTAGATTTGTTTGTTCTCGCCGATGAGAACATCAATCTTTGAAACATGGTCGATGTTGAGGCAAATGCTAAGGCAAGGAACATAATCATTCGTGGTTTAAGCGTATGAGTTTGATCGTATTTCTCATTTGATTTACGCTACGACATCCGGGTGACCCTCGATGCATACCATGAGGGCACCACTCGAGTTAAGACGGTTCGACAAGACCGGTTCAAGCGTGAGTACAAGAAATTTGAAATGCTTGTCGGTGAATCTTTAGACGAGTGCTTTTGCGTTTTCACAAAATCTTGAGCAACCTCCGAGCGGTCGGTCTTACATACCCGACTCGGATAACGCCGACGATGCTTTCGCACTTGATCTTCGTGTTTGGGAGATGAAAGTGACTACCATCAAAGATAGCACGGACCTCTCGACCACGACTCTTGATGCGCTTTACTCGCGTCTCAAGACTCACGAGATTGACATTGTCTCTCAAGGTCGAAGTCACGATCGATGGCTTTAGTCATCGATCCCACGGATCTTCTTACGAGTCGACACGTGGGTTCTCCCTAGTTGCTCTCGTGACATAACCGATGATCGCTTAGAGCGACTTGAGGATGAATAGACTAGCCCTCCTAGCTCGGAAGTTTTCCCATGCTTACAAGAGGAGGAGGGATGGTAAGAGAGGAGGTCCTGTGATTTGTTTCGAGTGTGGTGGCCCCAACCACATCCGAGCAAACCGTCCCAAGCTTGGGAAGGGCAAAGGTGACTATGGCGGTCCAAGCAAGAACGACTACATCGACAAGAACCGCAACACGAAGCCCTCAAAGACTGACCAAGGCAAGAAGAAGTTCCGCAACTTTGGGAAGGCTAAGAAGTTGCTCCATCGCGTCCTCACCGCCTCGACGAGCCGACACCAACGAGGTGGAGGGTGGAGGACGATGATGGGAAGGACGATCATGATCCCAAGGACGACGGCAACTTCTCGGCATGTGCTTCATGGCCTCGGGCGAATCGAGCGACAATGAGCCGTACTCCGACTCGACGAGGTTAGTCCCACTTATGACCAAATTAATGATGCTTTTCTTAAGCTAGGTAGATTCCATGCTAAGTCTAGGGCTAAGTGTGTTGGGTTGGAGAAGGAAGTAGCTAGACTATCACGGAGCTCACTTTACTTACATCCGCTCCCTCCGTGATGAATGTGACACATCTTGTGCTTTGATTGATGATATGGAAAAACTAAGGACCTTACATGATAGTGTGTCCTCTGAACTTGACATGATTAAGGTAGAGAACATTAGCCTTCTTCTTGAATTAGAGATGAGTAGGATAGCACCTCCTTCATCCACTCTTGTTGAGGCTATCGCTTGCACCTCATGTGAGGTTAAGGACAATTCGCTTAGAGGTCTTTATACCATGCCGCTTGATCTCGCTGAAACTTGTGAAAATTGTAATAATCTCAAGATGAACCTAAAGCAGGCGGATCACAAAATTGTTGAATTTCAAGTCGCGCTACTAGAGCCTCGTTGTTTCTTGTTTAAAGCTGTCCTAAGTTAATCTTTGAACTAGAATCAGATCTAAGCGGTTTCAAGAAATGATTGATCACAAGAATAAATTGGCTCAAGATGCTTCTAAGGACCTTGTTAGCTCACCTTGCAATCATTGTAATAAACTAAAATGTGATTTGGTTGCATTGGATGAAAAATGTGTGAAGCTAACTAAGGACCTTCTAGAGACACAATCATCTGCTTGTATTGTGTGTCTTTGGGAAGAAGTCTAAGGGTTTGGTAGAGGCGCCTAGTAACGTGAACCAATCGCTAGCAGATGATTGTCCCCCAAAGTCGGTGTGCGTGCACAAGCCAATCTTTCCTCTGTTGTTGGTTAGCCTTCGCTCCCTTACCTTCTGCTTGTCCCTTCTTCCCCTGCTCTTCTTGCACCTCTCTCTTTCGGGAGTGTCGGTATCTTATGAACACTCTCGAGAGGTTTGTAGGAGGCAAGAAGAAGCTCAATCTCATTCTAGACAAATCTAAAATTTGCAGATTTAATCGTGGTCTAGGATATGATATCCGGAGGATATGAGGAAGCATCCACCGTCGTGCTCAAAACCATAGCACCGTGTGTGATCAAAACTAAGCCGGGGATCGAGAAAGTAAATTTTAAGTCGTGGGTTTTGTTCAAAGGATTTACGACGACAAGGTGATCCCACTGCGGCTTTCGCCCTCGGCGAAGTATCATTGCACCTTCATCGAAAGATGGACATTTAGTTGATCATTGCTTCAGCGTGCCAAGATCGCGTAGAGACCATGTTGAGTCTCTTAGGCACATTGTGGTCGCCCCAGATCTTGAGTGCACCTAAGACCAACACGAGGTCTAGGTGTGTTCCATCGATGATTTTGGGCGAGATCGAGGACTTGGTTTTTCCGAAGTTTTACGAGTTTCGTCCTCATGCTCCCTTTGGTCGTAACTCCGCCGTCCCGAGGGTAGATCTCGTTTTCCTTTCGAGATAGCTACTCATGGCGAGATCGACATATTCATCGCACTTCGACTCGCTCTTCCATAGCGATCGGATCCAAAGAACAGTGAGATCTTTGACTTGTTGAGTGACAGAGAGCGTAGGGTAGATAAAGGTCGGTCTTGCTTGACTACTTCATCTGCTCGCGTGTTTCTCGAGATTGGGTGCCAAAATCTCTGCGATTCACCCCAAGATCTTGAGACTTTACTCTGCTTGACTCGTGGTCGCGGCCGGAAGGAAAGGTGCGGATTGTAGACTCGGTTGTTCACGTCATATGACCGTGAGTCTCGTTGGTTTTCTTCCCTAGCCCGCGCTCCAGTGATGAGACGATCACCTTCGAGATGCTTCATTTGGGCGTCATCGCTAAAGGTACTGTGAGCATTAATGATTCTTTTATTTTAAAAGATGTTGCCTTAGTAAGTAAGCTGCAGATATAATCGCTTTCGCCTCTCACTTCACCGATGACGGTTTCGAGGTGAGCTTTAAGAAAAACAATTGCAAAATTCTTGATTCTTGGGTAGTCTAGTTTGCGGATTTCTCGATATGGGAGGATCTTTCGTGCTGATTTTTCCGGATCTTCCGTGATCCTCTCCGATGTTTAATTGCTTCAATCCCGTGATTTGACTTTCGGCATAGGAGACTTGGTCATATAGGATTTGATCATCGACCGAAAGTTAGCGGCCACGATCTCATTCGTGGTTTGCGAAACTCAAAATGGTCAAGGATCTTGTTTGTGCTCCTTGCCGCACGGCAAAATGGTTCTTCTTCACCTCCTCCGCTGATGACTATGACAGATGCACTGTGTCAATCGCCCATATGGACACTGAGGGACCAATAGAGTGCGATCGATGAGGAGGAAGTGGTGCGTGCTTGTCGTGGTCGATGACTTCTCGAGGTATTCTTGGGTGTTTTTCTTAGCCTCGAAGGATGAGACGCTTACTCTTTTCGTGGTCTTTTTAGTAGGCTTTGTTGAGCTCCGGTGCATTACGAGCAATTCGACCGATAATGGCACCGAGTTCAAGAATTCCTACTTTGAGAGTTTTGTGGTGAGGCAGTGTAGAGCACCGCCTCGTCTCCATCGCCCCCAACAAAATGGCGTTGTGGAGAGGAAGAACCGCACCTTAGTCGAGATGGCGGGCGATGCTTGATGAGTACTCTACACCTAGGAAGTTTTGGTGAGGGAATTGCTCTTTGCTTGTCATGTTTCTAAGAGTTTTCTTGGGCACTCTTGCATCGCACTTCGTATGAGTTGAGATATGGGCGAAAACCAGCGTCTCGCATTTTCGTGTGTTTGGTTGCAAGTGTTTTATTACGAAGTCCGGGAACCTAGATAAGTTCGAGTCACGATCTTGTGATGGGATCTTTCCGGGTTACTCGACTTCTTCTCGTGCCTATAGAGTCCAGGCTGCGAATCTAGTAAATTGTTAGAAACTCAGTGAGGTGACCTTCGATGAGGCCATCCAGGACTAGGCCTCGATATCTCGAGTTCCTTAGAGCGATGCGAGTCCATCTTTGTGGACGATGAGGAGGATGGAGATGAGGGTTGTTTACCCGATCCAGCTCCTTCTCTTCCTCTTGAGGTGCCCTCTTCCACCGCACCTCGAGGAGATCACCCTTACCTTCGCTTCTTCGAAGCTAGTGGCTCTGTCCCTATCTCGCCGCTAATGAGGTAGAGGCCACTTCTTCATCTCACCTGGACCTCCAAGACACATTCAAAGGACCATCCTTGAGCGGATAATTGGAGATCTCTTTGAGCGAGTCACTCGCTCAAAAGCGCATGTCTCTATTCTGTCTCCATTCGCGCTTTGTTGCCTCGTTTGAGCCCAAAGACGCGTTTGTCATGCTCTTTCGATGAGTCATGGACTAACGCCATGCACGAGGAATTGGAAAACTTTGAAAGGAACAAGGTCTCGTCCTTGTTGAGCCCCTCAAGGTCACAATATCATTGGGACCAAATGGGTGTTCAAGAACAAGCAAAGTGAAGATGGGTTAGTCATTCGAAACAAGGCTAGGCTGGTAGCTCAGGGGTACTCTCAAGTTGAGGGTCTAGATTTCGAAGAGACCTTTGCCCCTGTAGCTAGACTTGAAGCCATTAGAATCTCGCTTGCCTTTGCACTTCTAAGGGTTTCAAGCTTTACCAGATGGATGTCAAGAGTGCCTTCCTCAATGGCCTTATTGAGGAAGAAGTCTATGTGAGACTGACCTCCGGTTTCGAGAACCCCAGATACCCTAACCATGTCTACTGAGCTTTCCAAAGCTTTGTATGGACTCAAGCAGCTCCCGAGCTTGGTATGAAAGGCTTAAGTCCTATCTCACGAGCCATGGTTTTGAGATGGGTAAAATTGACAAGACCTTGTTCATCCGCCGTCTAGGCACCGATCTTCTGCTCGTCGCATTTATGTGGATGACATTATCTTTAGCGGCTCCTCGCGTGCTCGTTTCCCGGTTTCCGATGTCATGAGCTCGGAGTTTGAAATGAGCATGATGGGCGAGTTGAGCTTCTTCCTTGGCTTCCAAATCAAACAGACTCGGGAGGTACCTTTCTTCATCAAGGCAAATACACTCGAGACCTCCCAGCGTTTCGACATGAATGATGGAAAGCCAAGATCAACTCCGATGGCATCTACAACCGCTCTGGATCCGGATGAAGACGGCGAACACATTGACCAAAAGGAGTTCGAGAGCATGATTGGCTCTCTCTTGTACCTCACGGCCTCGAGACCGGACATACACTTTTCGTGTGTCTTTGTGCTCGGTTTGAGCTTCTCCTCGCGTATCTCACCGTCGGCGGTGAAGCGCATCTTCGGTACCTTCGAGCTACCATTGACTATGGCATCCGTACTCTTCCTCTTCTTGTCTATCTCTTAGAGCCTTCTCCGATCTGATTTTGTTGGGTCAGAGGATAGATAGGAAGAGCACTTCGCACTTGCCAATTCATTGGCACTTCTCTTGTCTCCGGTCGTCAAGGAAGCAATCCGGTGTTCGCAATCCACTGCAGAGGCCGAGTATGTTGTCGCGCAACCGATTCTTTCGTAGTCAAGTGCTTTGGATGGTCTCGACCCTGCAGGATTTCGGGCTATCTATCGACTGCGTTCCACTCTTCTGTGATAACACGTCTGCGATTTGCATTGCCAAGAACCCAGTGCAACATTCTCGGACCAAGCATATAGATATCAGATATCACTTTCTTCGAGATCATGTAGAGAAGGGTGATATTGTGCTCCAGCCAGTGGAGAGTGAGCACCGGATGGCGATATCTTCACTAAGCCTCAGGATGACTCTCGGTTTTATTCTGCGGGGAGAGCTTGGGGTGGTTTGTCCTTACGGACTGCTGTGAGGGGGAGCGTTGTGCTACTACTGTATTATATTATACTATATTATATTATACGCTTACTCCTTTCTGGTTTCATTTCTTTTAATATTTGGTCAAGTCCTTCCAAAGATAGGTTAGAGTGTTTCTCTTGCCACATTGCTTTGATCGCTACTTCTTGTCTTGTGCTTCTAGGATCTTGCTTATTAGTCGCTCTTCCTCTCTAAGTAGAGCTTACTCACTTCTTATAGGTTCTAGCAGGGGTCGGGCCTCCCTTGGGTAGACAGGGACAGTGTTTGCTCCTTAGTGTTTGTGTAGATCAGCTAATAGTCCTAGAATCATATGGGGTAGATAAGAATCATGCGAGCGATAGTTTTTCTATATCTTTTCTATGCTCTAAAGGATCGCCTTTTCTATTTTTATTTTCGATTCTCGTTTACATTCCTTTGGTTCAGGGGAGTTATTCTTGGTTATTCCATTTTCTTAATTGTGTCTTAACTCAACTCAATTAAAAGATGCATCTCATTCTGAAGGGAATCTGGATTTTTGTGTATTTCATCAAGCATTGCATAATAATCAAATGGAGCCTTGTTTATTATCCCTTATGATCTGTTTTCACTTTTTACATCTTGCCATGATTTATGCTAAACTGCTAGATCTATCATGACTTTTTATGTGTAGTTTAGTCTTTGCCATGCTAAGGTATTTAAAAATGCTAAACTTGAATTAAAATCTTGTCATGATAGCTCTTGAGACTAGTCTGGTTAAAACTATCCTTTTATGATTTTCGCCATGTCAAGTAGGCTGAGTTGAGTCCTGAATCTCTTTTGAACTTTTGAGTAAGCTATGTCGCTTTATTAAGAAACATGACTTATCTCTAATCATCGGTCTAAAAACTTCAAAAGCAAAATGATCTCTTTGTGCGAAAAACTGATCTCACCAAATCTTTCTCATGAGACGGCTTGCCATTGCACTAGGCATGAACTCGGGGAGCCTTGGATGACCTAAGATCACCTCCTTAAGTCTGTTGCTTGGAGTGGTCGCATAAGGCTTGGGATCTAGCACATGGCTAAAAAAAAATGGTTGAAGCTCAGGAGGCAGTTGTGGATGGCACCTAGTCCAGAGCTTGCTTTACTGAGATAAAACCTTAAAGAGCCTTAAAATAGAAAGTCTTCAAGAAAAAGAAAAATGTGCTAAAATGCTTATCATCAAAGAAACCAAGTTCCTGGATAAAATGAGTCCTTCTTCAACTGGTAGCACTCTAAACTGTTCAGTATGAGTCTTCTTGGTTCAACTTAGATTATTTGACATGGCTTGCATCATCCTTGGATATCTTTAGCTAGATTTCAATCTTGACTTATTTGACCTGCTAAAGAACTGGATCATTAATCGATTATGGACTTTCTGCTTAGCTCTTCTATACATCGATTGTCATGATCTTGATAGCATTCTTCTGTGTTATGGCTTGGTGTAATACTCTAATAGTCATTTTGGATAATCTACATGGCTCCTAATGCTTAAAATGAACATCATATAGTCTTTTCCTCCCTTTTCTACATATTGATGATTTTATTGCCAAAGGGGGAGAATGTGTGTGAGAAAAAGCCTTCTGAAGAAAAGCCTTGAGTTTTGTGCGAAAATTGCTCTTTCATCTCATCTCAAGTCTTTCTCTTTTGTCAACTTGGTCTTGAGCTTAATTCTCTTGTTTAGACCTTGGTTGACTGGAATCTCAAACTCATCTTATGCTTTTTGGTAATTGTCAATATACTCATCAAGGGGAGATTGAGAGACCATGTGAGAGGTCCTCCACTGAGTGATGAGTATTTGACAAGTGTGTTGATTAGATTGAGAGTTGAGGTTTTCGGTTTGGATTGTTTCGGTTTGAGTCGGGAAATCGGAACTACACCGTGTATGGAGCGGAAGTTCGATTAATCAGAACTACTGGTGTTGAAAATAGGATCTTCCGATTTATCCGGTTTTGCTCTCGGTGAAGGAAATCGGAACTTCCGCACATGGGGTAGCGGAGTGTCCGATATCTCGGTATTGAGATTCCTCCGAGACGAAAATCGGAATAGAATTTTTGGGCGTCATGGATGTTAGAAGATCGGAAGTTCCGCAGATGGTAAGCACGGAACTTCCGATATTTCGACAAGTGCGGATGTTAGAAATCGGAACTTCATTGTGTAAGTGCGGAACTTCCGATTATGTCCAGAACTGTGCAGAGAAGGTTAAATTGTGATTTTGATTTTGTATGAGTTTGAGTCTTATACAAATATTGATGCTATGATATTGTGCAATGCTATGTGATGTGTTTTTATCTGTGTTGACTGCAGGGCATCAAGATGGAGTCGTGGCGAGACACGTGGACCGGACTAGGCGCTGGAGGCGTTGAGGTCAGAACGGTCGGGATGTGTCGAAGACGGCGTGAATCTTGAAGCGGTTGCGAGTCGTGCACGACAAGGTGTACGGGAGGCTTCGAGAAGGTGCGCAAGGGCGAAGGGTCTTTTCGCAAAGCGCAAAAGTGGAGGCGCCTCCGTTGGGTATAGCGGGCTTAATGGGTTGGAGGCCCATTAGCAGAGGCTATAAATAGGGGAGAACCCTGGAGTTAGGGTTAGACCTTTTGTGAGAAAATTAGGGTTAGCTCTAAAAAGGATTTGTTTTGCTTTTTGAGAGCTTGTTGAGAGGGAGAGTATGATCTGAAATCTTATGTAATCATTCCTCTATGTTTCCATCTGTAAACATTTGATATCTATCAATGAAACTCTGAGTTTTGATTACTTGTTTATATCCTCTTCCTTCTCTCTGCTCATGTTGAATAGCTAGGGTTTTGATGTATCTCTTGATTCGCCTTATGAAATAGCTTGAATCTTCATATCTAGAATCGCTTTTGATATTGCTAATCTATTATCAAAGTTTCATAAGTCGAGAATCGAGAATCGTGCATATTGTGAGTTTTGGTCTTTCTTGCCCCTTTCTCAAGAAACCGCTTTTGGCTCGATTTTTGAATCTTTGTTTGCGATTCTTCTCCATGAGGTCAAGATGTTGTTTAGGATGATATCTGTGAAACTTGACCGAGAAGAGCATTCAAGATTTAGCACTTTGGATTTTTGGGAAAACCCGAGCGCATCGTGTTCTTGGTCAGACAATCGAACTTCCGATTGTCCAAGGCTGAACTACCGCAGCGGAACTTCCGATCGAACCCCGAACTTCCGGAGTGCGGAACTCATCACGTAAAATCGAACGTCCGATTTCTCGAGCGATCTGAAACTTCGGTTTCGCTTCTCGATTTTGCTTCACTCTTCTTTAGATATCCAGAGGACCTTGTAGGTCTTATTTAATTACAAAGAAAGGGGAGCTCCTAATTTTTAAAGCACCATTCACCCCCTCTGCCCATTTCGTCCTTCGTAAATAGAGGGTGGGACTAAAGGCGACCATCGCTTATGTGAATAAGAATCACGCCCCAGTGGGCTGGGCATATGGGCCAATTTCGGTACGATTACAAGGCCTAAATTGGTGACATATAGGGATGGCAATTGTGCCCGATTACCCGCGTGTCCGCGGGCGAATACCTTAATGGAGGCGGGTATGGGCGTCTTTCTTTGCCCACGGGTATGAAAACGGGCACAATTCTTTACCCATCGAAAACGGGTATGGGCATGGGTAAGCTCCACCTGCATTCGCTTTCGCCTGACACCGTAATCTACCCACATGTGTAAGAAACTATGTCAATTTGTATTTGTATTTTATTTGTTAAACTTGATTAGTTGTCTTGTCGAACATGATATGTGAATTGTGATGAACTTTATTAGTTGTTGAATGTGTGATGCACCATTGATGTGTGAATTATGATGAACTTGATGTATGCATTGCTCGTGGGTAACGAGCATGTACGCGGGCAATGGGTACCCACGGGCGGCGATGCATTATTCGCGGGTAAAAGGGTATGCCTGCGGGCGACGGGTACCCGCGGGCGACGGGTATGGGCGAGGTTTTTCGCCTATCGTCCTTCGCGGGTATACCCGTGGGGGGAATTCGGGGTCGCGGGTACGGGTATGGGCGAGCACTACCCGTACCCGCCGCGCCCGATTGCCATCCCTAGTGACATAGCACCTTATTTTGACAATTCCGAAGTCTACAGAAGGAATTTGGAGGTGGGGCTGGATCTGTTGGAAATATCTCGTCGTTAGCTTTCCAACAAGCCCAAGAACACCCGAATCGGACTCCGTTTGCAAAAGTTATGTCTGTTTTAAGTTGGTGCTGTCAAGCTGATTCCGGAGGCCGAACTAGATTCCAGAACGGGTCCAGCTCGAACTGCTTGCTTGTCTTGGACCAAAAGTGACATGATGCTGCACATATATATATTTCATCATTAGGTAGCATCATATAGTTCATATAATATAAAGACACTCCTAAAAACAAGCTCACCTGATAATTTAAGTGAAGCGTACGAGCTCTTGTACTTGGAACAACAAGCATAGCAAATATGGTTGTATCCATAGGGGTCATGTCCTCATCACACCTTATAGCTATCGGGGCGTCTGACGAAGAGCTTCTTGAGTGGGTGCTGAGCACAGAGGAGTGGGACTTTGTGTCGTAGCGCTGCGAGGCGACGATGTATCTTGTATGTTTATGAGGATGTAACTTGTGTGTGTGATTCATGTTATTTTATTGTATTATTTTTCGTGTGCACTCTTTTCTTTGTTGGTCGAGCCACCCCCAGGCTGTGTATGTGCCTTGTGTACCTTGGATTTGTGATGAATAGTGCCTTTCTTTGTAGCGATAAACTTCTTTGCGAGGGTGCTTATTGCGGCCAGGGGGGGTCTAGGCTAGCGCTACCTCCCCGGCTTTTTTAGATAGGGCTCCAGGGGAGCCCTTTGTTGGTGATATGCTCTAGAGGCAATCATAAAGATGATTGTATCACGTCTATATTTATGTGTTACTGAATAAGTGTTATTTTGTTCCTTGAATGAATCATCAGTTATAAAAAAAATTAACAAGTATGTGACTTATTGGTAAAGCTTTTTTAACTTATGATGATGTCGTTCTAAATGTATCCCTGGTCGGATGTCACTGGTCGGAATACTAATGACTCTATCGACCAGCACATGTATTGATTAATGATCATGTTTCATCTGTCATGGATATAGGGATATCGAATCAATAATGTGAACACATGTTGGAGAACATGGTGTTGGATTGACCCACCTTGAGACACTGCTGAGATTGTTATGCTTTTATGTGTCATCAGTTGGTCTCAAGCAATGATAATGTATAATCCTTAGACCCGAGATCGCATGGTTTTCTACATGTGTAAGAGTACACTTTAGGGTTGTCAAACGCTACTCCGTAACTGGGTAGTCATAAAGGTAGCTTTCGAGTATGCTATGAAACATGCGGAGGAATGTGACTGGTCGGATATGGGATTTGCCCCTCCTAACATAACAGGAGAGATGTCTCTCGGCTCCTCGATGTGATCAGATAAAGAAAGTGCATGGTCATGCCACTGATGGTCGAAGAGTTCGACCACATGAAGTTATGTATCACTCTATCGAGAAGGTATTGAACAGTTCATGGATGACATAACATCGCACTTGGAGTTCAACCAAATATCGTGAGGTAAAAGGAGAAGACATGAGCTGGTCGTTCAGTTCGATCATATACGGACTAGTCGTATAGAGATACAAGCTAGTCGTAGGCTGGTCGAACATGATCACTAAGTGGTCGAAACCTGGTCGTAGGGAGTTACAAATTGGTCGAGACCAAATATGAGCTGGTCGTAGGTTGGTCGAAACCCGGTCGTAAGGAGTTGCGAATGGTCGAGACCAAATAGGACCTGGTTGTAGATCATATTGCATTAAGATTCGTCCGATATAATTCGTGTGTATTCGGGAATCGTTATGTTCTGCTAGGTGCCGCTAACGACTCGTGATAAAAAGAAGTTTCTGAGTCACAACCGATTATGCATGAACCTACAGGGTCACACACTTAACAGATAGAATAAACCAGTACGGATACGATTCGTCGAACATGTTTAGATAGGATCCGCCACGGGCATTTTTTAAGGAGATACTTGAGGTTGTTGGGAAGAGACATAGATAACAGAGGAGACACACGATAAGAGTTGACGTGAGTTGCTCCAAACCCTAGCCGCCATCTTCTTGAGAGAGCCTTCCCGTGTGAGTTGGTGCAAGCACATCGGCGTATAGTGTTTCTGCCCTGGATGTATGGATACCATAGAAGCACTACAGCGGTTGCTGTTGCGCTCGAGGACGATTCGCGACATTGCAAGGAAAGCGATCAATTTCTAGAGGAGACGATTGGCGACGACTAAACTGGATGATCGACTACGTTGAATGATCAACTACGTCGGACGATCGACTACGACCACTACATCGACACACTCTTCGTTGGACCAGACTGCTCAAACTCTTCTTCCGTTGCATTGCACGTTTGGTGGTAATGATCTGTGATCTCTTGTTTGCCTGGCATCCTAGTTTACGTGGTAGAATTTTTAAATTACCAGCTAGTGTAGTCTACCTGTATCCCTTTAGCCCTAACTCTTTTTTGTGATGGGGAGGCGAAGCCAGCGCTGTCCCCCACAATTATTTAGCTAGGGTTCCGGGGGAGCCCTGTCCCTCTTTTTTGTGCGGGGGCATGTTGGGTTACGAGCAAGGCTATGATAGCACAAACAAAATTTTACCGCGTAAATAAGGAACCACCGCTAGTAATAGTTCACGAGATAACCGCTAGACGACCGACTCGTAGCGGAAGTAGAGTCGTCGTAGCGTGTTGATGCAGTTGTAGTCGTACTCACGACACATCTCCTCCTTCGAGTGATCGTACTCGCCGCACGTCTGCTCCTTCGAGTGGTCGTACTCACCACGCGACTTCTCCTCTGACTCCGGTGATCGTCACGAGTCGCGGATCGTCCTAGTGCTGATGCTTTGCAACAACACCTCCAAGGTATCCACACGTACGGGGCAGGATCACCACGCGCTGGAGTGCTAGCACCAGCAGCGTGGTTGAGAAGGTGTGGCTATTAGGGTTTCGGAAGTTCTTTCAAAGATCATCCTCTTTCCACCCTATGCCACCGCCCCTCTTTATATAGGCATCCATGATGGGTCTCAACCTTGAGACCCATTAGGAACTCGTGGCCTATATGAATTCGGATCACCATCCAAAACAAATCCTAGCCCTTTAAGTGTGTGACCCTACAGGTTCATTTGCAATCGGTTATGACTCAGAAACTCCTTTGTGACCACCAGTCGTTAGCGGTACCTAGCAGCACATAACGATTCCCAAATACACATAGAATAGCGGACGAACCTTGATGTAATATGATCTATGACCAGGTCCTCATCACTTGCGATCAGTTCGTATCTCCATAAGACCAGATCACATTTGGTCCCGACCAGTTCATAACTCCTTACGACCAGGTCCTTACCATTCTGTGATTACGTTCGATCAATCTACGACCAGATCGTATCTCCATACGACTAGTCCGTAACTGATCGAACTAAGCGACCTAGTCATGCATTCTCCCTTCACCACACGATGTCTGGTTGAACTCCAGGTGAGATGTAGTGTCACCCATGGACTGTTCAATACTTTCTCGATCGAGTGTCAGATAACCTCATGTCGTCGACACTTCGACCACTAGTAGCATGACCATACACTTTCTTTATCCGATCACCACGAGGGGTCCAGAGACATCTCTCCTGTTATGTTAGGAGGGGTAAATCCCATCTCGACCAGTCATATCCCTCTGCATGTTTCATAGCATACCCAAAAGCTACCTTTATAACTACCTAGTTACAAGTAGCGTTTAGCAACCCCTAAGAGTGCTATTACACTTGTAGGGAACCATGCTGATCTCAGGTCTAAGGATTATACATCATCATTACTTGAGACCAACTAATGATATAAAGATTCATAACAATCTCAATAGTGTCTCAATGATGGGTTTATCCAACCCCATGTGCTCTAACATGTGCTCACATTATTGATTCGATATCCCCATATCCATGACCGGTGAAACCAAGTCATCAATCAATACACGTGCTAGTCATAGAGTCACTGGTGTTCCGACCAGTGACCTCCGACCAGGGATACATTTAGAATGACATCATATAAGGTAAAGAGTTCCACCAACAAGTCACATACTTATTGATCTATAACAAATGATTCATTCAAGGAATACGATAACATATTATCAAAATCATGAATATAATGAAATATCATCATCTCTATGATTGTCTCTAGGGCATATTTCCAACAGTTTCCCACTTGCACTAGAGTCAATCATTTAAGTATCTAATACCGATAGCTCTTGTGTGCGTCTCATGCTTTGGCTGTGGGAGAGGCTTACTCAACGGATCAGCAACATTTAAATCCGTATGAATTTTGCATATCTTAACATCTCCTCTATTGACCAGATCGTGAATGAGATGGTAACGCCTGAGTATATGTTAATTTGGACTTCTAATGGGATCTAGGCTCCTTAGCCTGCGCAATGGCTTCATTATTGTCACAATAGAGATCCATTGGGCTCAAGGCACTCAGAACCACACCCAACTCAGCAATGAAATTGCTTATCCAAACACCTTCCTTTGTAGCTTTAGAAGCCGCAATGTACTCGACCTCAGTCGTAGAATCAGCAACCGTATCTTGCTTGGAACTTTTCCAGCTCACTGCTCCTCCATTCAAAATGAATACAAAACCAGATTGCGAACGATAATCATCTTTATCGGTTTGGAACCTTGCATCGGTGTAACCCTTTACAACGAGCTCTTCATCACCGCCATAAACTAGGAACACATCCTTAGTTCTTCTCAAGTACTTAAAAATGTTTTTCACAGCTGTCCAGTGACCTTCACCGGGATCAGCCTGGTATCTGCTCGTAATACTTAGAGCAAATGATACATCTGGTCGGGTACAAAATCATGGCATACATAATAGATCCAATGGCCGAAGCATATAGAATACTATTCATACAATCTCACTCATCAGTGGTCGAAGGACACTGACTCTTGCTAAGACTTATGCCATGTGACATAGGCAAGAACCCTTTCTTGGTATCATGCATCTTGAACCGATTCAACACCTTATTAATATAAGTACTTTGGCTTAATCCAATTAGCCTTATTGATCTATCTCTATAGATCTTTATTCCCAAGATATATACTGCCTCTCCTAGGCCTTTCATAGAAAAACTATTTTTCAATGATACCTTAACGAATT
This sequence comes from Hsuehochloa calcarea, assembly GCA_036346395.1. Lineage (NCBI taxonomy): Eukaryota > Viridiplantae > Streptophyta > Magnoliopsida > Poales > Poaceae > Hsuehochloa > Hsuehochloa calcarea. Next base: position 41,478,997 of record CM070597.1, read on the forward strand.
CCAGCATAGGAATGTCATTCCCAATCAATAATATGTCATCCACATATAAGATTAGGATTACATGCCTCCCATACTTTTTTTAGATAGGGCTCCAGGAGAGCCTTAACTTTTTTTGTGAGGGGGAGGCGAAGCCGGCATCGTCCCCTGTACTATTTTAGATAGTACTCTGGGGGAGCCCTAATTCTTTTTTTAACAGGGGAGGCGAAGCCGCCACTGTCCCCCATACTTTTTTTATATAGGGCTCCTGGGAAGCCCTAACTTTTTTTGCGAGGGGGAGGCGAAGTCGGCGCTGCCCCCATACTTTTTAAGATAGAGCTCTGAGCGGGCCCTAGCTTTTTTTTTGAGGAGGAGGCGAAGCCAGCGACGTCCCCATACTTTTTAAAATAGGGCTCCGGGGGAGCTATAACTTTTTTGCGAGAGGGGTGAATCCGGTGCCGCTCCCCATACTTTTTTAGATAGGGCTCTGGGGAGCCCTAACCTTTTTTTGGGGAGGGGCGAAGCCAGTGCCGCCCCCATACTTTTTTAGATCGGGCTCCAGGAGAGCCCTAGCTTTTTTGCGAGGGGGAGGCGAAGCCAGCGCCGCCCTCATACTTTTTTAGATAGGGCTCCGGAGAGCCCTAACTTTTTTTTTGAGGGGAGGAGAAGCCGGCCCTGTCCCGCATACCTTTTTAGATAGGGCTTCGAAGGAGGCCCAACTTTTTTTTGCAAGGGGGAGGCAAATCTGGCGCCGTCGTCCATATGTTTTTAGATAGAGCTCCGAGGGAGTCCTAACTTTTTTGTGAGGGGAGGGGAGGCGAAGCTGGCGCCGTCCCCAATACATTTTTAGATAGGGCTCTGAGGGAGCCCTAACTCTTTTTTGTGAGGGGGCGGCCGCGTTGTCCCCATTCTTTTTCATATAGAGCTCCGGGGAAGCCCTAACTTTTTTTTGCGAGGGGGTGCGAAGCCGGCACCGTTCCCCATACTTTTTTAGATAGGGCACCGAGGGAGCCCTAACACTTTTTTTTGCGAGGGGACGCGAAGCCGTCCCCGTCCCCCATACTTTTTTAGATAGGGCTCCGGGGGGAGCCATAACACTTTTTTGTGAGGGGACGCAAAGCCGGCGCCGTCCCCTATACTTTTTATATAGGGCTCCGGGGGAGCCCTAACTTTTTTGTTTGGCGAGGGGGAGGCGAAGCCGGTGCTGTCCCCATACTTTTTATATAGGGCTTTGGGGGAGCCCTAACTTTTTTTGAGATGTGGAGGTGAAGCTGGCTCCGTCCCTTATACTTTTTTATATAGAGTTTTGGGGGAGCCCTAACTTTTTTTCGAGGTGGAGGCAAAGCCGTAGTCTCCCATACTTTTTTAGATAGGGCTCCGGGGAGCACTAACTTTTTTTATGAGGGGGAGGCGAAGCCGGCGTCGTCCCCTATACTTTTTTAATTAGGGCTCCGGGGGAGCACTAACTTTTTTTCTAGGGGAGGCAAAGATCGACGCCGTCCATCCTGTGAGAAGCTGTACAATCAGACTAGTTTAAAATAACATAAATCGCTAATTGGCAGTAATTAAATATTTTCTTAACACAACACAAGAATTAATTACATCAGAGCAGATCATGTTTTACAACTTTGAGTGCATTACAAAGATATTAAAATAAAAATTTGCATTGCATGCCGCCGGAGCCTTCCTTGAAATCTCGTCAGTCCATCGCCGTCCAGTCAAACCGTCTTCCTCGACCCAATCCGAAACATCATTTCCAGCTCCATCGTTCGCCAACCAACCACAAGACCATTAGCAGTTCAAAAGCAATATAATAGAGTTAGAATGAAATGAATTTGCCGTCAGAATACCATAGGAATCATTGCGGTTCCCAGATCGACCTAGATTAGCTGGCACCCTGGGTATCGAGACTGCCGACACCAACCTAGGTTAACCAGTACCTTGATTTTCAAGTCACCAAGGCTAACCCAGATCAGTTGGCACCTTGATCCCCAAGATACCTAAACCAACCTAAGTAATCGCGCGCCTTATTCTCGTAGGTTTCATCACTCGGCATTATAGAGTCCAACACCTACGTATTCGATTCGCCTAGACTGCAGAGAATCCATCTCGTAGTGTATTACCAGCCAGTGGACCAAAATGCCATAGCACAAAAATATCTGGAGAGAGAGAGCCATTCAGATTAGCACTAGGGCATAACAACCATTAGGGATCACAACCAGGGAGGCAACCAAATGCATTCCCCAGCCGAGCAGCCGAAGAACCCCATGAACAGGGCAATTTAGGATAGGATCATGGTAAAAAGGAATAGGGCCCTGGTAATTGGAGAACACACAGTCAGGAGATAAGCCAGCAGTCGTGCATGCACGGGATAGGGCAGCCAAATACATCCCCAGTAAATGCATCCCCCATTCAAAAGCATTCCCCCAGTCAATACATCCCCAGGCCGGTGCACTCTCCAGCCAAACCCAGCCGAAGTGCATTCCCCTGCAAAGCCAGCATAAAACCAGTAAAGCCAGCACACAGAGCCAGTAAGCCCCATTTCCTTCCAACACACAAAGCCACCCCAAGGTAAGCCTCCCACTGCCATTCCCCTCCTCCCACCTCTTCTCAGCCGAAGGCAAGGCCAGCAGCAGCAGCAGCAAGGGAGCAAGAGGAGGAAGGAAGCCAGGAAGCAGAGGAGAGCACTAGCACCAGCACCAGCACGAGGCCAGCACTGCCATCCTCTTCTCCCAACCCAAACCCCCTCAAGAGGTAACCTCAGTACACATCAGTTTGCACCACAAATACTCAGCATTCACATTTCACCAGATCTCAGTAGAATCAACCCCATATCTCAGTAGATTAATCAAGTGGCTCTCAGCTCATCCAGGCATCTCAGAGTAGGAAGGGGTCAGGGAGTAGAGAAGAAAGTGGGTATTACCCCAGTGTGATCCACGGTCGAACCACCACCCTCACCTTCCGGGTGCACCAACCCAATCCATCTCCACTAGTAGCAAGCTCACCCTAGAATCATACTCCTTCATCATCAACTAAGCAACCACATTAGAAAGCAACGCAAATAAGGTCTTTAATGAAGAAAAAATGAAGAGGGTGCACTGGTAGCAGCCGAGCAACATGGGGCCGTGGGGGCAGGAGACGAGAGACACCCGGGAAGTTGAGGGCACAACCGGATCTGAGCCACCAGGGGAGGGGACCGAGAGCAGAGGGAGGAGAAACCGGCCGAGGGGAACCGAGACAGTGCCGGACCAGGCCGAGCCAAGACCAAGCGGGGCCGAGCGCCGGCGGCCGTAGGCCAGGCCGGCAGGAGGGTGGAGGATCTGAGCCAAGGCGACTGGTGGCCGGGAGGCCGAGCCGGCCAAGCCGAAGCACGTTGGTAGTAGCCGAGCGGGAGGAGGTCGAGTAGAGAGCGGTGGCGTATGGTAGCGCCTGGCCTTCCGACCATACCCAGGGAGGAGGCGCCGAGAGAACCGAGGGGGAAGGAGCCGAGGAGGCCTTGCAAAGAATCTTGTGGCCGGCGCAGCTACCGGCCGAGACAGGAGGAGGAGGAGGCGGCGGCAAGCGGAGTGTGCGAGAAAGAGAGAGCGAGAGGTAGAGAAGGAAAGGGGGGATGGGTTGAGATTGTCGACGAGGGAGTGTCGGCAGGGGTAGATTAGGGGGTTTGGCCGGTTAGGTTTAGGGAAGGGGTTTAGATGATTAGGTAATTAGGTGAGAAGGGTAGTTAGTTAGGCAATTAGGTAAGTAAGTGATTAGGTTAGTAGTTAGGTAACTAGGGATTATAGATTAGAAAATCAGGTGTATAATTTTTGAGTATAGGAAATTTAGGAATCGGTTTAACTCGTGTTTATTCTTGTAGGCGTAGCAGGTTTGTAGGCTCGAGTAGTAGTGTGTGTCGAGGTAGAACGCGAGTTTGGCGATTTCAGCTGTAGATCGAGTTCAACCGTAGAACGATTCTAGGGGAGAGTGCTAACTGGGCCGGGATCCAAAATTTTTGTTAAAATTAAAATTTACTAACATAAGGAGCTGTACTAACATCTTATATGCCTACTATCATATAAAATTCACTAAGTATTTACTTAATTATTTATTATCCGCACCATCGTATGATTGCAGCAGACGAACCAACGCTTGCAGGAATAGTTGATACAGTTTTCATCATCGACGACCTTTTCTACAATTCTGAAGGCAAGCTTTCCTCTTGACCATAAATATAGCTATATTAAATGTAAACCGTATTTTGCTGTATATCATATGTATTGCATGAAAACTATATTCAAAAACTCAAAATCGGCTAAATGAAATGATGAGAAAAGGTAAGAGAACATGAATGATGAATGAGATGATGAAATGAGTTAATATTTATGGCTGGTAAAGGGGACCCAGTGCAGGGGAAGAAGATGAAGAAGAAAAAGAATGAAGATGATGATGATGTGGCAAGAGGTGGGACCCCTTTACATATGGGTAATATATAAGGACCAACAAAACTCTTACTCGGAATGAGGCCGTATTTAAGTGCAACCATTTTCCCGTTTCGACGGGCAGAAAATGCTACTCTGTTACGTAATTATGCTCTCCATACCGGGTAAGTAATATGTGTGCATGTGATGTAAGAAGAGGCGCTATAGCGCTCGGTGGAGTGTTGGGTGCAGAGAGGATGAACTGGCCCAACCAACATTACCAGAACTCGGTGGTGGCCAGGTCAGCACCGACGAAAAGTAATGGGTGGAGAAATTAATCACGTAACTTGAAAAATGTTCTGTATTCTTAAAAGAAATACGATGGACCTAGCTCAGAGAGAGCTCAGAATAGCTATGGGTAAAGTGGTACAAGCCTGCGCAGTGCTATACAAATCATGAATTCATGCCAGTCTCCTGGATTGGAGTCTACGGTGACCGCTAGGGATTTATCTTCTCTCCGAGTGACTAGTAGTCTTTTCAGAATTAAAATTTCTCACCTAATGTTTTAATGAGTTATTTTCTGAGTCAGAGATGAACTAGAAAGTTAAGTAAAGAGCAATGATGAGTCATCCAAGTGTATTTTTGCTATTAATGTTTGCTGAGTACGTTTGTACTCAACCTTGTTAGTATTCTCCTTTGTAGATCCTAGTCCGACCGGAAACTATCCCGCGTGGGACGATGGACATGCAGGTACCGAAGAGACCGCAGGTGGTGAGGGCGTGAGCTATGAAGACCAGGGTGAGATGGGTGCTCTTTTCGACGCGTGGGACGAGTAGACGACCAGAAAAGCAGGGAAGGCAAGCGATGGGACCTAGTCCCATTTCGAGGTTGTAAATCACTAGTTGTAGATACCATAGCCATGCGTGGCTACTGTTATGATAAGGATGTATAGTTTCTATCTTATTGTTCTATTGCGTAACTCTGATAAAGGCTTACTATTCGTTGAGCAGTGTTCTACTGAGTAGATAAATAGTAATCTGTATGCCTAAGTGTGATTACCCTTGGGGTAATGACACGGGGCGTCGCACCCCCCGTGCGCCCTGGTGTTTGGGACCAGGTAGTGTGCCGGGGTTTGAGCCATGTGCGGCATTTTCGTTTGCGTGCCCGTGTCCACAGGGGGCATCGGTGCGCCCGGGCCCGCAGTATTTCATAGAGTACTTCCGGCGGAGGGCGCTCGTCGGAGTTGGCCATCTTTGCGAGTCTGTTTACCACCTCGTTACTGCTTCTTAGGATATTTTGGACGGTGATGCTGAGGAAGTGATTGGCTTCGGCTCGAATCGCCGCTAGGTATCTGGACATTTCAGGGTCCCTTGTCATAAACGACTTGTCGAAGTGCCCCGCCATGAGACGAGAATCACTTTTGATGATTTTGCACTTTGCAACCAGCGCTTTTACTTTGCGGACGCCTAGCAGCAGTGCTTCATACTCTGAGGCATTGTTTGTTGTCGGTAAGTCGAGGCGGGCAGCATGGGAGACGCTTCGCCCATTCGCGGCGGCCAAGATGTCTGCTATGTCGGGCCCAATTGCGCACCACGATTCGTCGGCGTATATTTTCCATGGTGCTTTGATCTTGCTTGGTGGTTGCTCTTCGATTTGCGGGGTCCATTCGGCGATAAAGTCGGCTAAGGCCTGCGACTTGATGGCCGTTTGTGCTGCGAAGGTGTTGTCGAAGGGCACTAGCTCAACCGCCCACTTGCCTATTCAGTCCAAGACGTCCTTGTTTCGTAGCACTAGTGCTAGCGTGTAGGACGTTGGGACCGTGATGGCATGCGCTAGGAAGTAGTGTCGGAGCTTGAGCGAGGCCATGAGTAAGGTATATGGTAGTTTTTTTAGCTCTGCGTATCGGGTCTTGGCCCCTTGAAGGGCCTCTGAGATGTAATACACCGAACGTTGTCCATTTCTCTCTTGGACGAGGCCTGCGCTTACTGCAGATGAGGAGGCGACGAGATACAACAGGAGTTGTGCACCTGGCTTTGGGCTGGTTAGGCTCGGCCGCTGGGTGAGGTATTGCTTAAGCTCCAGGAACGCCTTCTGGCACTCCTCGGTCCATCTGAATGGCTTCGCCCCAGAGTGTCTTGAAAAATGGCAGGGCCCGCTCTGCCGAGAGGGACAAAAACCGGTTGAGGGCTGCAAGGCGTCCTATCAGCCTTTGCACCTCTCGGGCATTGCAAGCGGGCTCCATTTTTTGGATGGCCTTTATTTTTTCTAGGTTGACCTCAATGCCCATTTCGAACACGAGGAACCCTAGGAGCTTGCCCGCCTTTACGCCGAATGTGCAGTTCTCGGGGTTGAGCTTGATCCCCTCTGCCCGCAGGTTGGTGAAGGTTTCCTGTAGGTCCTTCGTTTGCGAGGCTTCGAACCTGCTTTTGATAACTATGTCGTCCACGTATGCCTCTACGTTGCGGCCAAGTTGCTTGGGCTAGCACCTTCGTGATGAGTCAAGTGAAGGTTGCACCCGTATTCTTCAGGCCGAACGACATGCAGGTGAAGCAATAAGTACCTAGGGGGTGATGAAGGTTGTTTTTGGTTCGTCTTCCTTGGCCATCAATATTTGATGATACCCGGAGTAGGCATCTAGGAAACTCATTAGCTCGCAGCCCGAAGTGGCATCCACCAGTTGGTCAATGTGAGGTAGGGGGAGTCGTCATTCGAGGATGCCTTGTTGAGGTCGGTGAAGTCGATGCACATGCGCCACTTGCCCATGCTTTCTTGCATGAGGACGGGGTTGGCTAGCCACTCATAGTGCTTAATTTCGTGGATGACCCCTGCCTTCAAAAGTTTGGCAATTTCTTTTTTTACTACTTCCAGCCTCTTCGCCGACATACAACACAATTTCTGCCTCTTGGGTGATGCATTGCTTCGGAGGGCTAGGCGGTGCTCAATGGTCTCCCACGCAACGCCGGGGATGTCCTCAGGGACCCAAGCAAAAATATCTATGTTGTCCGGAGCACTTGGAGGATGACATCGCATGTTTTGGCTAGGAGCTCCACTCCGAGGGCCACTGTCCTCTCCAGGGACGCTTCACTTAGAGGGACTCACCGGAGCTATCCTTCTGGTTTGGCCTTCGGCACCTATTTTGCCAAGGTGATGCCAGCCCGGGCACCCGCATCCGCTTCGACTGTATGGATGTGGCAGGCTAGTGAGAATGCCTCCAGCTCCGTTTGCTTTGCTAGGTCTTGGCCCCCTCACACCGTGACTATGCCCTCCGGTTCGGGGATCTTCATGCATATGTAATTGTTGTGTGCTATTTGTGTCGAAGGTGTTTAGCATGGCTCGACCGAGGATGACGTTGTATTGGTAGGGCATCTGGACGATGTCGAATGTGATGACCTCGGTCCGAGATGTGAAGTCGTCGCTGAACATGACGACTAGGTCGATCTGACCTAGGGCCATCATGGGACTACCCTCGAAGCCCACCAGGGGGATGCCTGGGGGTGACAGGTGATCCTGGGGGATCATCATTTTGTCGAAAGCGTCTATGAACAATAGGCCCATGGAGCTTCCCCCGTCCACAAGGACACGTCTAACCTCGAAGTTCGCGATGTTGGCGGAAATAACGAGGGGATCCTAATGTGGGAAATAAAAACCCTAGTCATCCTCGGGCCCGAAGGTCATTGGAATTTCAGCGTAGCGAGGTGGGCTGGAAACAGGGTATGTCGTAACATGGTGGATTTGTTAGGCGTACACGTGCTGTTGTCTTTTTGACGTCATGCCAGACGAGGAACCTCTGGCGATCATGTTTATGATCCTCTGACGATGTTCTCTGTGGCCTCTCTCTATGTGGGGCCTTGGTGGTGGAGCAGACAACTGGTTGCCCGCTCCCCTCCTGTCTTCGCGTTCGGTCGGCTGTTGGTCGCGGTTCATGTAGTCCTACATGGCCGCGATGGTGCGATACTCCCTAGTTGTGTGTGACCCCTCGCCGTGAAGGTCACAAAATAGCGGAGGGCCTCCGGCACCATCTCGGGTGTCCGATTGCCTCCCGCCATTACACCCGCGACCTCCTCAGCCTACTCGCTTCGCCCCTTCAGGGGGGCTACCCTCCGTTTACATGGTAGACATTTTGCCCCTTCTAGCGGTAGTCATTGGCCTGTGGCTTGGCAGATGCCCCTGTTGTGGCGGTCGTGGGTCCTTCTTTTCTGGGTGGCCCGCCTGGTGTTGGAGTCGGGGTAGTGGGTGCTATCTTCCTTCGCCCATGCATACTCTTCCATCTTGTCAAAGAGCTCTACCACTATGCGGATGGGCTTGCAGGCTAGTCTTTCTAACAGGGGACCCTTCTGGAGCCTGCATGTTGTTGCATTTATGATAGCGGTTTCGTTGACCCCCTTCACTTGACATTTCACTTCCGTGAATTTTTTAAAGAAGTTGCGGAGGGACTCGTCCGGGGCTTGCTTTACTGCGAACAGGTGCCCCGTGTCCTTTGGCTCTGTATAATTTTTCTGGAAGTTGTTGCGCACCAGGTCTTGCAATTACTCCCATGAGTATATGGACTGGGGCAGGATGGTGAAGAACTATGTCAGCACCACGCCCTTGAGCACCAGGGTGATGTTTTTTTGCCTTCATCATTTCGTCTCCTCCGGTCACTTCGATGTCTGTTTTGTATACTCGGAGGAACTCCAAGGGGTCCGTGCACCCCTCGAAGGGCTTGACCTCTGACATTTTGAAGCCCTGGGGCCAATAGGGCGTCTCCAGCCCTGCGCTTAAGGGGGAGTTGGAATCCCCTCGAAGTAGCCCAGCGGGAGGTACGACCGTTGGTGCCTGAGGGGCAGCTTCCCCTGCTTCGGTGGTTTGCGCAAGCCTGAGCGGAGCCGCGAGGGCCACCTCTCTAGGCTGTCGGAGAATAAGTATCTCCTGGCGGAGGTCCGCTAGCTCCTGCTAGAGGGCTTCGTACGTCTCCCGCGTTATGCCTCCCGGGGAGGGATGCCTCGGCGGGCCGGGTATCACCCCCAACGATGTCCCCGTGCGTGGAATTGTTCGCTTCCTCCTCTGTGGCCTGGGCGGTGGCCGTCGTCGCCACGGAGGTTCTGCTTCGCTTGGGCCTTGGGGTGCTAGGAGTCGCGACAGCTTTGGTTGCTGAGACCTTGGGTGTAACTTTCCGAGCTGCCATACTAGTACCTTAGAGCTATGCTTTGTGACTTTCCTGTCGTAGCAAAGAAGACTAGACAGTAAGAGAGGGGACCCCCGATATCCTTGGAGTGACCAGAGAGTCCTCGAAGAGGGGACCAGTTGCAAGAAAAAATGTGTATATTAATTACCCTGAAAATTAGATCTGAGTTATTACATGGGGGAATGTGGTTATTTATAACATTCCAATAGGGTACTTATGATTACTACCATTCTCCTAAAAATGTCATATGCATGTAGGGACAACAGAGGTTTTTCCTGCATTTACGCGTAGCCTTTGGCCCATGGTGGACCTTCCTGTGCTTGGTCCACCTGGCTGGTGCGCCTGGTTCACCGGTGTCCAAGGCCCTTTATGGCGTATAGGACACCCCTGGGTCGAGGAGGCTCCGGGCGCCCTTCGCCTCGCCCGAGGTGGCCCCGGATGACCAGTGGATTCTGGGCTTGTGGTGCTTTGATGGCCTCCGGGTTTCCCCCGGAGCATCCCGAAGGAGTGTTTGGTACTGCTAAGGCGAGGTCGGTCATGAGCACCCTTCGACTCCTCCGAGGTGGCCTTAGAGGACCCGTGGTTTCTGATCTTGTGGTACTCCGGCGACCCTCCGGCAACCTCTAGACCTTCCTCGGAGCCTCTCCGAAGGGGCGCCTGGTATCCTAGAGGGGCCTTCGCGCTCGTGAACTGCGGGTCTGTCCTGCGCTCGTGGACTGCAGGTTTACCCTGCGGTCTTCACCGTGTGCAGTTGAAACCGGCGGGCCGCAACTACAACAGAGCACAAAATCTCCCTAGCCAATGTCCGAAACCTTGTCCCTAACTACGTATTTATGAGCTCCCTGCGTTTTCAAGTGCAGAGCCCACTCGGACACGGAATAAGGAAGAGAATCGCAGCTTGGCGTAGTGCAAGTGCGGTCACTTCGCCTTCATTGCCATTCATTCCCTCTGCCCTGAAGCAGAGCAGCGGCAACGCCGAGTTACACGGCACTGATAAGCCGCGAGGATAGGAAAGTACAAACATAGAGTGACTGGCCGCCATGGAGTCGTTTCTTGTTCTTCTCTGCCTCTTCCTCGCGAGGGCGGAGGCGGCGGGTGGGAGAGCGAGCTACGGCATTGGCGGCGGTAGAGAAGGGAAGGCGGCGGGGGCAGCGGTTCTCCTTCCGCTCCGGGTTCAGGAGGTGGCGCCTCCGCCGCAGGCTCCGGCGAACAGGCTACGGTTCCGCCACAATGTGAGCCTGACGGTGCCGGTGGCCGTCGGCACGCCGCCGCAGAACGTGACGATGGTGCTCGACACCGGAAGCGAGCTCTCCTGGTTGCTCTGCAACGGGAGCTATGTGTCGCCGCCGCCGTTCAACGCGTCGGCTTCTTCGTCATACGTCGCCGTCCCTTGCTCATCGCCGGCGTGCCAGTGGCGTGGGCGTGACCTGCCGGTTCCGCCGTCCTGCGACGTGCCGCCGTCGAACGCCTGCCGCCTCTCCCTCTCCTACGCCGACGCCTCCTCGGCCGACGGCCTCCTGGCCGCCGACACCTTCCTCCTCGGTGGCGCCCCGCCCGTGCCAGCCCTCTTCGGCTGCATCACCTCCTACTCGTCCACCACCACCACCAACAACAATATCACTAATCACTCGGAGGCGGCGACCGGCCTCCTCGGCATGAACCGGGGCATCCTCTCCTTCGTGACGCAGACGGGCACCCGGCGCTTCGCCTACTGCATCGCCCCCGGCGAAGGCCCCGGCATCCTCCTCCTCGGCGGCGACGGCGGCGCGGCGCCGCCGCTGAATTACACGCCGCTGATAGAGATCTCCCAGCCGCTGCCGTACTTCGACCGGGTGGCCTACTCCGTGCAGCTGGAGGGCATCCGCGTGGGGCGCACCCTGCTCCCCATCCCCAAGTCCGTGCTCACGCCGGACCACACTGGCGCAGGGCAGACCATGGTGGACTCCGGCACGCAGTTCACCTTCCTCATGGCCGACGCCTACGCGGCGCTCAAGGGCGAGTTCCTGAACCAGACGCGCCCGCTCCTCGCCCCGCTCGGCGAGCCAGACTTCGTGTTCGAGGGCGCGTTCGACGCGTGCTTCCGCGGGCCCGAGGCTCTGGTGGCGGCGTCGAGCCAACTCCTCCCGGAGGTGGGCCTGGTCCTCCGCGGCGCGGAGGTGGCGGTGTCCGGGGAGAAGCTCCTGTACAGGGTGCCCGGCGAGCGGCGCGGGGAGGAGGCCGTGTGGTGCCTGACGTTCGGCAACTCGGACATGGCGGGCATGTCGGCGTACGTGATCGGGCACCACCACCAGCAGAACGTGTGGGTCGAGTACGACCTCCAGAACGGCCGCGTCGGCTTCGCGCCGGCGCGCTGCGACCTCGCCACACAGCGCCTCGGCGCCGGCGCGTAGGCTACTAAAAGTAACAGTTCTCTAATCGACGCGTGCATGGTATAGCACAGCAGCAGCAGGGCGCGAATCGTAGGCAGAGGGCAAGTATTACTGATGGTCTCTCCGATCACCTGCTGCTGTGGTGAAATGGTGATTGTTCATTGTTTGTATTATGTGATGAAGTATACGAGCTAATGACAAAATTGACAGTCGTTTAGTTTTGGATTGTGGCCTTCTTGGAGGGAATTAAGCAAGATTGGACCCCTTTTGGTTTTGAAATCGGTTTAAAGTAAACATTTGAAAAGCAGTTCATGGCTATGGTTGTGCCACTGGTTTTTTTAGCTATTACTAGCACCAATGGGGCCATATCAGGTAAAAGTGGGCTAAATGCTGCAAATTCCATGGAAATCAAGTGTAACAGTTTCACAAATATTTTTTAAAAAATAACCAAGATCAAACTCAATTGTGTTTGTGAGATTTTTTTAAAAAGATAAATACTTTGTGAACAGTGTAGATTGAAATTGGTCTTGGAAATTTTGTAAAGATATAGAACATGCTCCCATATTTGGTATTTGCTGATAATTTCTGAAAACGTCCACAGACGATTTTCACGCATTTGCAATGTTTATGATGTTCTTACAGGATAGTTAACCCATCATGAGTAGGGTTAGTCAACACTTGTCCACATATAACGTTGTACTGTATACGAAAGGAGTAGGACAACCACCACATAACTACACATAAGCGAGGAGAGAATCCATGCTGCATTTAGCCACCACGTTGCTCTGACTAACACCAATATTGGTATAGTTAGCTAAGCAACCCTCCTGCTCCTCGCTTTGCCGTTGTCATTTGGGTGAAAAATAATTTGGAACAAAGCCCATGAATCATTGAAGTTTATTGTTTATTGAACAAAATCTGCTATGATTTACAACACTAGTACTGAAAAAGTTTGAAAGGCAATCAAATCCATAATAATACATGTTCTTTAATTCAGTTATTACTATAATCTCATATGCTAAAATCATTAAAACAATCTTGCATTCATCACGATTAATATTGGACCATAGCTTTCAAGTTCTGTCTACTTATTGTAACGAATCGAACTCTTCCTTTTAATTATTTAACGTAACAATATGTGTATTTTAATATGTATCTTATAAGAATACTAGGCGGCTAGTGTGCCGTAAGCTTATCCCCCCGAACTAAAAGTGTAAAATACCCTCGTTTCTTGCTTGGACGCAAAGACGCGCCATAAAACCCCTGAAAACACTTGGCCCGTCCATCATCCAACGGACGGTCTAGACGAAGCCACGCACCCTCCACCAGGCCGTGCCCAGTGTACGCAACGCACACGATCTGAAACTGAAAAAAAAACCACGCCTTTCTAGGCTAGCTCCTACTCTTCCCTTTCCCTTCCCCTTCCCTTTTCCCCATTTCCAGCCGCTGCTGCTGTTCGCGTCACCGGCTCCCGTTCCAGGCCTCTCGTCTCCGATCAGGTGCGCGCCCTCCTCGAAATCTCGCTCCTTTCTCCGATTCCGCTCCTGTTTCCCCCGATCGGGACCTGAAATCGACAACCTTTGCGGCCCCTGTGGCGAACCTTCCGGAAGCTTCAGGGTTTATCCGGGGTGTTTTCCGCCTCGGAATCGCCTGGGGCCGCCGGGATTTCGAGTTAGGGTTTTGGTTGGGGCGTCGCTTTCCACCGCTTGTTTCATTTCATTTATATTGTCGGTGCCCTCCTCGGCTTCAGGTCAGGGGGCGTGGGCTTGTCAAGTTTTTGTTGCTGCGAGGGGCAGAAAGGACACGGCTTTGGAGCTACTCTTACGCCTGGTGGTGGTGGTGGTGGACGGTGGGCGCCATGAGCTTCGTGTTCCGGGGGAGCAGGGCGGACATCGAGGCCGGCGGCTTCCCGGGGTTCGCCCCGGAGCGCCGCACCATGGTGAGTGTCTGTTCATCTCTACCCGCATTTCTGCTCAAATGTTGGTTTTGGTATTTTTGCCTAAAGTAGATTTGTTGTTCTGAGTGTCTGATTCCATTCGTGTGTGCTTGTGTGCAGAGGATTCATGCGGGGGGCAGGCCGGTTAACAGCAATTCCTTGGCTTTTCTTGTAACTGGTAATGTGGGCGTGTACTGCGTACTACTGATATATTAAGCTGTTAGACGTTAGTTTTTTTAGTTAATGTGGTTTGCTGCTTCATCTTGGGCAGTTCTTATCTTGTTCATGGTACTGAACTCGCATCAGATGTCTCCGAACTTTTTGGTAAGTTATACATGATCGGTGTGGTTACGTATGGGTTATTTTGCTTATGAAGCTTGATGGAGTAATTTCATAACTTTTGTCGGATTGCGCAAATTGTCTGTTCTTGTAGCTTTGGCTGGTTTTGGGAGTGTTCCTAATGGCCACCAGCCTTAGGATGTACGCCACGTGCCAGCAACTCCAAGCGCAGGCGCAAGCTCATGCTGCAGCTGCCAACGGCTTCCTTGGACACACTGAGCTGCGGGTGCATGTCCCGCCAACCATAACCCTTGCTACGAGAGGCCGGTTGCAAAGCCTTAGACTCCAACTTGCTCTTCTTGATCGCGAGTTTGATGATTTAGGTGCACTAATACGCTTTATTCATTGGTTGGTGCTTGTAGCCTTGTAGTGTTTCTTGCAAACTTAACACTATGGTTGCATCTTTTGCTCGCAGACTATGATGCTCTTAGAGCTTTGGATGCTGACAATAGCCCACATGCTCCTTCAATGAGCGAAGAAGAAATAAATGCTCTTCCTGTCTTCAAATACAAAGTTCAGGCGCAGCAGGGAAGCGCCTCTGCCCGCAAAAGGTAAGATGAATTATCCTTCTGTGTTGCCTTGTTTATATGGCTTCAACACACTGATTACAAGTGCCTTCCATCTTCAATAGGTAACCAACCATTTAATTTTGAATATAACTAGTAGGGTGGCCTGCACATTTTGCACGGTTAGATTTGTTTCGAAGTTTGTAAATGATTGAGAATATATTTACATATCTTATACGATATTTAGATTTTTAAGATATTCTAAACATTAGAAATGACAATAGAAGCTTGAAGGAAAATACAACCTGAGGAACGTAATTGAAATATGAGCTTTGATGGAAGAAAATAATTGAGCATAATAAGTTGTTAGGGTTCTTAGAAACTAATCACTCTCCACCTTGCATAGATCATGTACCTGCATATCCCCATTCTTACTCTATTAGTTATCTTTTTTCAAATTGTATGCATGCACATGTATATGTATTTAATCTCAAGCAATACGTTGATTATGTGCGCGACAAATTATCTTATTAGTTTACATGATATTAAAGTACCTTGTTCACGCATACATCGATGCACCATGGGTTGCCTATCTTGAACTTATCTTCCCTCACACGCTGGTTGCCCCACAAAACCGTGTGTCTTCTATTTCTTCTCGCTGTCACAACTTTTTTGCTTCAATCTCCAACAGTAAGTCCAAATCTTGATCGATTTCTCTCAGGTGCTACCCCTTCCATTGCAATATTTTACCACATAGTTATCTTCTACTTCTCCCCAATTATTACTTAATGTTAGCCGTTGTGACATCAATACGCATACACATGCAACCGTCGCCGATCCCAGCTAAGGACACCTGTCGCGCTCTCTTCGGTGACTTCGAGCCTATTCCCTACTACTGCGTTATCTCTATTCCAAGCTTTTTGCTCCTCTGCCTCTGTACGTCCACGCTTCTATATGTATGGATGCATGCATGTACATACATATACACGATGTTATACATGCTCGATGTCCTCTTCTCTCATGTTGGTCACTCCCCTTCTTCAACGTTGGGCAACTCAACGTTGTGGCTTCCTCACAAACTATGACAACCTCTCATCTTCACTGATGTCGACATATCTGCTTTAGTCGTTGTCTAACGATAAAGAGAATCTTTTCGCCATCGCCGGCAACGATGTGCCCCTCACCAGTGATGTCATGCTCCTAGCTACTACAATCGACGGTGTAGAATTAGTATTGAAATCAAATTGCTAATTTTATTTTATTTTATTCCAAATTCCAATTATTTTTTGGTTGTATTTCGTATACAAATCTAATTGTCAATTATTGTTTTTTATTACGAATTATAATTTTTAGAATTAGTATCGAAATCAAATTGCTAATTTTATCTTATTTTTATTTCGAATTTCAGTTGTTTTTGTTGGATTTCGTATACAAATCTAATTGCAATTTTCTGTTTATTTTTTATTCCAAATTATAATTATTTAGGGGTTTTACTTAGGAATTTGTATGAAAATCACATTGTTAGTTTTGTTTTATTTTTATTCCGAATTTCAATTTTGTTGTATTTTACATAGACTCTTTTACTTAAGAATTCGTATGGAAATCAAATTGTTGATTTTATTTTGAATTTCAGTTGTATTGTACTTAACATTGACTCTTTCTTTTAATCTAGACCGTTATAATCTGGACCCACAACGATCGACGGTGTATATATTTCTCTTTTTTTCCACCCATTAACGTGTGACTTTCTAGCCCTGAGAGCGAACGTGATGTCTTTTTTTGACTCTGCTTTAATAAGATAATAGATTGCGTGCTATTCACAATGTGGAGCTAACCATTTAATTTTTTTGATTCAGTAGTGATGGACCATCTCAATCATTGGTTTCCTCTTCTGTATCTGGCAATGAGGTAATGGATAAATACTTACCTTGTTCTCACGATGTGATTCTTTCAGTTATATCTTAGTAGCATCCTGCATCCATCTTATAGGCTGTTGAGATGTAATATTGTTTGTGGTCGTACAGTTTTTCAGCCATTGGTCTATGTGTTTCTTTTATCATATTTCTATATGAAGCCAGCATATATCTATTTGACATTTTGGTGTAAATAGACAATTAGCAATATGGCCTGAGTATGCTAACGGCATGTTCTTTAGCTTATATTGATGTAAATTATTGGATGTTGCTTGGCTAGCTTCAGGGTTTATGTGATATTGTGGTGCTATGTAGTTTTGCATTTAAATGCTTTCTTGACTGATGTAATAGCTATTCTTTAGAATTTCAATATAGTCAACTGTGGTACCTCCATACCAATCGCAGAGCTAATGCCTGTGCTTTTCTTTCTGTTTTTTTGATTAAGTGTGCCTATAATCATTGGCAGCTGTGCTGCTGTGCAGTAGCACATGCATGGTCTGGACTGTGGTGTGCAGCATTTCTTGTTTTCCTTATTTGCTTTTGCTGTGCAGAAAAAGCAGGATAATTGCAAGGCAGATGGAACCAGCAAAACCCCAGAGGATGAGTTGACGTGCAGTGTTTGCTTAGAGCAAGTCGTTGTGGGTGATCTATTGAGAATCCTACCATGCTTGCATCAGGTAATATTATACTAATCATCTTACACTTGGTTTCTTCCTATGGCAACAGCAGATTACTTTTATTTCTGCTGTGATATGATCATGGGTAATACTAACTCTAGTGTGATATATATATAGTAACTGTCTTGACATATTGTTAGCCAACTTACTAAAATCATGCCAGGAAACCAAAACTGTGTTTTATGCGTCGACAGGCTATAAGCAGACTGGTGCATTTTGCACAATGTATGTATGGTTATAGTGAAAATAACGAAGATAAAAGCTTTTTCATCATTTATTTTCCAGATATCATATACAAGCATCTTGCACTTGGTCGGTCACTTTCTTATGTATGCGATTTTGTACTAATGTGAGTTGCTGATGATGTACTTATGTGCATGCTGCCACAAATAAAGTAGCGGTCGTCATAATATGGGTGTGATCCTTAGATTTGAAATACCTTAAATTTGTTGAAGCAATACTTGAATTTCAATGGCCAATTGCCACATCAATGACTACTATAGTGCTATGTTTTTGTTATGCTTGTTTTTCTATATAGCTCTGATTTATCCTTTTTTTTACACAGTTTCATATCCAAATCATTAAAAATCACGTATGAAGTGAACCTAATGAGTAATGACTAATAGCCATAGTTGTGAATATGTGAAGCCATGCCAATCAGCATGACCGCATGAGTTATTGTGTTTGAGTTTTCCATAGTATGGGAACTTCTGATGCTTGTGGAGTACGCATAGCTTGTCTTAAGGAGGATTGATGATGCTATTAATGTTGTGTCATGAGGCTAGACTGCAGTATTTACTTATTTTCCCTCTTGTTTCGCAGTTTCATGTAAACTGCATCGATCCATGGCTGCGCCAACAAGGGACATGCCCAGTCTGCAAGCACCAGGTGAGTGACGGGTGGCATGGTGCCGGCAATGGTGAAGCAGACGCTTCTTACATGGTGTAAGTAGCTGCAACTGAGCAACAAGGCCTTAGCTAATAGCTACTAACAAAAACCCATGGAACTGGGGACTAGCTGTTTAGTGAGAGTTTTTGTACATCAAATGTTCACTTCTCTGTGTTGTTTATACATCAAAATGCTGCTGGTATTTTTGGTGGTTCTTTTATCCTGGTGCGTTGTTTTAGTATATCCTTACACTTGTTTCTTCCCCGTCTGTTTGTTTAAGATGTTCACATGTGTTTCAGTTGGGAAAGATGGGGCTATTAAATTACTATTGTATGCCTGTGCCTGTGGGGGTTTTAGGCTGAACTATCAGTTAACCGCCTACCGTCGCTGTCTGAACGACCAGCTACCTGTACAGGCATACAGTAGTAAAGGGCCGGTTGACCTTCATGTTCCAGCCATTGGATTGCTTAGGAGTGTTGTGCCATTCAGGACAAGTTCATTTGAATGAAAGAGACAAAGCAAGCACAGATCGTTCGCAGGGCCTGAAATGTATACTGCCTGCTGTACACTCAAGTCTCCAAAAGGAGCAAAGCACACATCACAACCCAACAAGCCCCGCCGCCACCACCGTTTGTTTCCTGCAAACCTGCCGCCGATGTGCCTCGGCTGTCCTCACGTTTGCTCCCCTCTACCGCTTGTCGTTACTCACCCTTGCTTCCATGCTATTAATGACTGTGCATGCAGGTAGTTCAAAATATTCATATTCTTCGGCAGTGTGATACGTAAAGTGAAGTTTAGACGGTTAAATCTAGTCCATGGATAACTCATCGAACGATCCATGTAATGCGATCAATGCTATTAATGACTGTGCATGCTAGCATCATTTTCTAATGCTAATTACGCGAGAAAATTGGCATTTGGCAGTGGTGTGGCCTCGCAGCGCACGAACACACACACACACAAGTAGTAGTATAAGTACACAGAACCTCAGGGCGACACTTTGCCCTGGGATCTGCAATTTATGCTGGGCCTATTCGCTTTGCTTCCAAGTTGTTTAAGGCCCTCGATCCAGAGCATGGGCTGGTGGGATTTTCTGAGAAGCATCAATAGAGGGAAAGGAAGCGAAGGCACATGTGCCGAGAGGTACATCATACTTCGTAGTTCATACAACAAAGTACAAACCTCTCCTAACTACTGGATAAAAACCAGACGTTTTAGATGAGCCACTACAGTATCAATAAAATGATACCAAAAATATTACAGCATCAAACAGCACCTACGGCAGTTTCGTTTATTGTTTATCTGTTTGATGATTGTAGACAAAATTAATGTACAACATCATCGTAAACATTGTTTATGGTAAAAGCGAATCATATTAAACATCCTAACATGGGAGGGTATAAAAGTCAGCTGCATCCAGGTACTACTATTAAACCCAATCAAACTGTAGAAAGCCACTAACATATGCACAAAGACTGCTAGAGCATGGGTAAAAACCAAACTAAGCACTTTGTTACGCAGGAAAGCAGTACCGTCCCACTCCATGGAGAATCCCAGACCCCACGAGCTGATAGGAAGGGTGTGTTGGCCTCCGTGATGTGGCCACACACGTATGTGCGCCTCCATCCCTCCCCATTTCCTGCTACTGCAGCACACCACTGGAGAGTAAGCTACGGGCTTCTCCTCTCTTTCTCTCTCTCTCAAATGGATCACGGCGGAGGAGAACGCGAGATGGTAGGGAAGGAGGCGGCGGCGGATGGGGAGGAGGCAGCTTCCACCAACCAGAAGACCCAAAGCTTGAAAGGCTGGTCAGACATCTTCCTCCTCTCCTCTGTTGCGTACTGGCAATATGCATGGTATTCTTTGTACTAATTTGCCTGCCATTAGTTGTTGATCTGTTGCGGCAGTTCTTCTTCTTTGCTCTTTTTTCTTTGGTGATTAAGTAATAGCTTAAGGTAGAATAGTTAGACGCAGTGGCGGAGCGGAATTAGAGATGAGGGTCAACTATACTATGTGGTGTAATTAGATTCAACAAGGGGAGCCAAATAGCATCAATTCAAATAAAATCCTTTGAAACACAGAGGGGTATACTTGCAATTGTTGGATCATGGGGGGAGCCATGGCATCTGCCAGTCCCCCTCCCCCCGCCCCTGGTTAGACTTAGACACGGCCCAGGTGAGATCTCTGTGGGGAAATGGGGCATTGGTACGCGGTTTTGCCACTGTAGCTGACAATAACCAGTGGCCTTGCAGTAAGGCCTGATGCCAAATTGAAGAGCAAAGTAAAGTGTTTTATGAGCCTTTTAATATGTTTTGGGCTTCCTATTTTGTGCGTAAGCTCACGATTGAGTGGATCGGAGAAGCATGAGCGGGGTTTGGGAAAAAGAGTTTGGGAGAAAGATAAGGTCACACTTACTACTTGTGGTTTCTGAGGCGATGAAGCGAGCTAAGTATAGTACAATGTTAGAGGTCAGTACCGCTGGCTGCAACTTGGTAAAGCAGAATTTGTGTTGGTATGGTGCCTAACAAAAGACAACATACACACTTATTAGGTGAGTTAAATCAGGGTATGTCGAAAGCCCTCTTTTTATTAGGGAATTAAATGATCCGAGTTTGTTTTCCCTGTTTAATGTCTAGCAAATAAGGTTTCCACTTTTCAGTACTAGTTTGTTTTCTATTCCTTTACCTTTCTGTTCCTGGAAAGGGACGAAGATCGAAACATACTAGTAACTAGTAGTCCCAATTTTATAATTAAGTTGGTGCATTTAAGTAAGCCTAGCCTAGGTTGATGATAGTATGATACACAAGGATAAACCACAGCAAGTCAACTTTCGCATCTCGTCTGTGCGACTGTGCCAGTTTGTGATCTGAGGTTGCCCCTATACAGCTCCAATCCAATTCTGGTGATATGATTATTGCAGCCTGTAATTCTGTTCAAATCAATCTAGAGATTATCACAACTTACTGGAATCGGCTGCGGTCTGAATGACATGATGGTATGGTTCACTGGCCTGAGATGACAACGTAAGCAAGGCGTGTGTCCTAAGAGAGCTGCATTTGTAGGCCTCTTGAGAAGTCTCCTCCGAAGTCCTAACAGAATACCACAAAATTAACAGCTTAAGATTAGATGGCAGATGTGTGTTTGTATGCTCCATGCTCGCAGAAAGTAGAACCCATAAAATTGTTATGAATATTGTGAGTATATTCAAGAGGGTCCAATAAACAATATATATAGGGAGTACAAGGGATACTATATACAAATAAAGAAATACAAAAAGGACTCATATTCCAACAACTCCCTCAAACTCATGGTGGATCGCACACACTGAGTTTGGAGATAAAATACAAATATTGTACCCTACCCTGTGGCGTCATGAAGAAGTCAGCAATCTGTAACTCTGAGAGCACAAACTGTAAAATAAGTACTCTATCTTGCATCTGTGAGCGAGTTTATGAAGCATCAACACCAATGTGCTTGGTGAGCTCATGCTTCATTGGGTTCCGGGCAATACTGATAGCACATGTACTGTCAGACAAAAGAGTTGTAGATCCTATCACAGGCACTCAAAAATCTACAAGTAACCTCTGCTATCACTGCTACCATAGCTCTCAACTCAGCCTCTGCACTCGAACGGGAAATTGCAGTCTACTTCTTTATCTTCCAGGCAATCAGGGAGGAGCCAAGAAAAACATAGTAAGCAGAAAAAGAACGACGATCAGAAGGATCACTAGCTCAGGTCGCATCAGAGTACGTCTGAAGCAAGAGTGGTGGAGTTAGGGAAAAACAAATGAAAGAGATAGTCCCACGCAAGTAGAGAAGAATACGAAGAAGGTGACTGTAGTGTAGATGAGTAGGACGAGCCATGAACTGACGCAAGATATGAACAACATAAGCAATATCAGGACGAGTGCTCACAAGGTACACCAAACTACCAACAAGATGACGATATCAAGTAGGATCCTCAAGAAGATCACCATCACTGGCGCGAAGCTGGAGGGATAGCTTCATGGGAGTCTCAGCAGTGCGAGTGTCAGTCAGATCAGATCGGTCAAGAAGATCTTGGACATATTTCTACTGAGAGAGGTAGTAGCCCTCAAGCATGGAAGGGACCTCAATTCCAAGAAAGTACGTAAGAGAACCAAGATCAGGTATCAAAAACTGCTCATTGAGATGCTTCTTCACATACGTGATGAATGAGGAATCATCACCAGTGATGAGCATATTATCAACATATAGAAGAAGTAGTGTCCTACCCCAAGATGAGACATGGACAAAAAGAGCAGGATCGTTGGAACTGACAGTGAAATCGACAGCAGTAACCACTGAGGTAAAACATGCAAATCAGGCACAAGGAGCCTGTTTGAGGCCATAAAGAGCACGATGAATAACCAGGTGGTGGCTGCATGTAAACCTCCTCATGCAAAACACAATTAAGAAAAGCATTCTTAACATCCAGCTGAGAGAGACCACCGGCGAACAGAAGCAACCGCAACAAGAGTGTAAACAGTGGTCATACGGGCAACAGGGGCAAAAGTCTCATCGTAGTCACGACAGTACTCCTGCTGAAAACCGCGAGCCACGAGTCGAGCTTTGTAGCGCTCGATAGTACCATCAGACCGGGTCTTAATCTTGTACAACCACTTGCACGTGATCGGACGAGCATGCACAGGTGTCGATACAATATCCCAAGTCTCCGTACGTCGAAGTGCATCAAGCTCCTTTGCCATAGCGAGTTGCCACTCGGAATGAGGAGTAGTCTCACGATAAGAACTAGACTCAGTGACAGAAAGAACATGAGTTATCAGAGCAAATCCAAGACGATCAAGAGGTCGAAGCGATGTCCGGTCACGAAGGACGTAACGAGGAGCATCATCAGGAGGATCAGGTGTGGGTGTCGGCAAGATAGCAGGAGAGGAGACTGGTGAAAGACCAAGATGCCTGGAGTAGTGAATACCAGAGAACCGAGACGGTGGTGCTACAGGAACAAGAGACGGTGTTGTAGGAGGCAACACCGAAGGCAGAGGTACAGAGGGAACCACTGGAGACAGACCAGAAGAAGACTGTGATAGTGGAGAAATGAGTGAAGAATCAGAAAGAGACAACTATGAAATCGTCTCCGGTGGAAACAGGAGGAGCCAAATATCGATAGAAGAAAGGTCGAGATTCATCAAAGACAACGTCTCGTGAAATCTGATCCGTCGAAAGGTAGGATCGTGCGCAAATGATAACCCTTATACTCAGAACTATAACCAAGAAACACACACTCAACTGACTGGGCCGATAGTTTAGTGCGCTCACAAGGCTGTAACAGAACAAAACAAGTACAACAAAAAACACGAAGGTGAGTGTCTTTGGGGGCTCGAGTAGAGACGCTTTATAGGATGACACCCTTAAGAAGCGATGGCGGTGCATATTGATGAGATATGCACCAGAAACAACCTCGATCGAATCGTGGTGCAACGTGAGAGTAACGAGAAGAGCGCGGGCGCCTCAATCGATGACAATGTTTGCGCCAACAACCCCATTCGAGCATGGGCACGGGACAAGAAGATCGTAAAGAGTGCCTGTTCGAAAGAAGTCGCCTTAAAGCGCCCGAGCGATTACTTTCGCCAAGAGAATCACAAATGAAAAGTACATATGGAAGAATCAAACTGAGTACGAACCATCGTTGCAAAGCTATGATAGATCTCAAGAAATTGACCATGATTAGACATAGGGAAAATCCATGTAAAACTAGAATAATCATCAATGAAGATCACATAAAGTTTATGCCCGCCTTTAGAGATAATAGACACATGTCCCAATACATCTGATTGAACTAAGTTAAAAGGATGAGAAGACAATGACTCACTAGAATGATAAGAAAGTCAGAGTCGCTTGCCCACTTACAACCCTGGCAAAATATGGCTGTGTGAACAGTAACACGTCCAAGAACACCCTGACGAACTAATGAAGAAAAACAGGACCCACACAAGTGATCTAAACGATGATGCTATTGCGCAAAAACGACAGAGGTGGTGGCAGCAGTGGCGGTGGAAGTAGACGTAGAGGTGACAGGAGCAACTAAAGTAAACAAAAGGTGGAGGCGATCAAGGATGTAGAGACCCTGACGATCCCTACGGCGCCGGCCAGTCCTAAGTACCATCCCTGTCTGTCGATCCTGGATGAAACCGGTGTGAGAGTCAAAACCAATCCTACAGCCAAGATCAGTAAGCTGACCCACCGAGAGAAGCTGCATGGTAAGGTGGGGAACATGGGAAACAATTGGAACAGAAAAGTCAGTGGACAAAAGAGTGCCTGACAGCTGACAGACAGAGGAGTACCGTTAGCTGTCGGAACAGAGATGGGGAAAACAGGAGGTCCTACTGAAGTGAGAGATGTGGAGTCTGGTGTCATGTGGTAAGAGGCACCATAATGAAGTACCTGGAGATGTCTGAGCTAGACTGGCCGAACCTGCTGAGCTGTGAGAGAGCTGCTGAAGTATAGCTTGGCGTAATCTGGCGAACAGAGTTACCTTCTTTGAGAAGATCCTTACGTCTTTGTTCGTCCTCCCGCCGAGGAAGGGCCTCCCCGCCTCCTTGAGCGCCCACCTCTACGCCTTATTCGCTTTTGCGCACCGCACAACACTGATAGTCGTGCTCAAAATTCTTGCAATAATTGCACTGAACCCCAGTTGGTACAAAAACAGGAGCAGTGACAGGCACTTGAGGAGGGATTGTAGTCGAAGAAGAAGTGGTAGCAAGCACAGCCGGAACAAACTGTGCTGCTAATCCGCGGAGAAGCTCCTCAAGACGGTTAAGCCGAAAGAGCCTCGATGTTGTTGGTAGTGGTAAGCGGCTCAGCAGTTGAGCCCTGACAGGTTCAAACTCTCGGCGAAGATGGCAGACGAAGTCATAAAGCCGAAGGTGATCACGATCCACCTTCTGCGCTTTATGAAACTCCTGGCAGAGCGGAGAAGCCAGCTCGTCCAGCTGGCGCGAGTCCTCCTGACGAATCGTCTCCAACTCACGCTGAAGTGAAAAGAACTGAGCATTGCTGCTCTACTGGTATCGCTCGCGTAAGTACTCCCAGATCTGACGAGTGGCACGCAGACCAACAATGTCTGGTTGGATGGAGTCGTCGACGCTGACCAGCAGGATGGCTTGAACACGGGCCTCATCATCACACCAGCGCTCAAAAGCGTCTATGGCATACTGAAAGGCCTCATCAGCAACAGCAATAGCGGCCTCTACCTCCTTTTTGGTGGCCTGATCTTACAGGGAGGTGCGAAGTATCTTTATCGAGAGAAAGGTGAACCAAAGGATTTACGCACAAGATCGGAACCGATAACATGTTTCGTATGAAACCATCGAGCGTGATCTCCATAAGTGAAGACCACAACCTGTTGTTCGTCCCATTAAGCTTTGTTCCCGAGAATGGGATCGCAGCTGATGGAACAAAAGTCATTGGTAGGCGGCGCTGGACGGTGCGGCGGTTAGATCGACGTTTTTTTTGTTCTCGCGGGCCGAGCTGGCTCATGTAAAACAACGGCTTGTTAAGACCACTGAAGGAAACACGAAGGGCACACGCGAGGGGGAACTTCCCCCTTGCTGGCGGCGGAGGCAGCAGCAGTGCTCCGGTGACAGACGGCTGGCTCGGCCCGCGCGGATGAGACCAGCGCGGGGACGTGGAGGCGGCGGCTCGACATCCGGACCGACGACGACTCGGGCTCGACATTCACTGGACCGGCAGTGTCGACGGTCGAGCGGTGACCCGAATTGGGTGGCACCGGACCGGCAATGAGGCGTCGGCGGCGCCAAACTCGAGCTCGAGGCGATGTCGGGCGGAAGGGGTGCGGCGTCGTGTCGGGGGCGGCGGCGGCTTGCAGAGAGAGCGGTGGCCTTCGACAACAACGTGGAGGCGGATGGGCGGAAGAGCTAGGTTAGTGCCTTAGCTCTGATATCATGTTATGAATATTGTGTGTATATTCAAGAGGGCATAACAAGCAATATATATAGGGAGTACAAGGGCGTACCATATACAAATAAGAAAATACAAAAGAACTCCTATTCTAACAAAAATAACTGTCAGAGGAAGTGAAGGAGGCTACCCTCCAGGGCTCGGCCTCAACCTTTTACAAGGACCTGTTGATCTACCCTCTTCAACACTCTTGGTACCACTACCACATCTGATGATCATGCTTGATCTTGCACAGATCAGATGGTGTTAAGAACATCATGTAATATGTTGACAAAAGATGTAGAGATACTGAGATACACGATGTAAGCAATGAACTGAAATTCTATTGGAACAACGGATTGATAGACATGAGCCACGTGGACTTTTTTTTTCAACGAGGCCACATGAACTGTGAAGTTGGCCAATTGCTACCTAAGCTTCTAAAAATTCTACTTTTTTCATTCTGTCACCTGATTGACTATTTTGGACTGAAATTAGCTAAAATATGTACTAGTTTGATATGTTGAATTATGTTTATTTTTTATTCATTCTAAGGTTAATTCATTTGGTCTTTAATACAAATTCTTGGAAATTTTTGTAAAGTTGAACTTACCAGAAATTGAAACGTTACTGTGGTGATAAAAAAAAAAATGAAAACACCATTGGTCAAGTGCGAAGACATTATAGTCCACCTCACATTCTATGATTCATATTAATTCTGTAAAAGTGATTTTCAGTTTTTCATGATGGGAATATTTTTTAAAAAACCGAACTGGTCAAAATGGGAACATTTCATATATGAGGCAAGCTCATTTCATATATGAGGCAAAGCTATTTTACTTATAACTGATGAGAAATGCAATACTAAAACCTCCAAAGTTTGTTCATATAGCATATATAAAATTATGTGAGTATTTTTTGTCTAGGTGATTGCTTATTGTTCTGTGAAAATAAAGTTCAGGTTTGTAATGTCATGCTATGGCTTGTTCCAGCTCGGGCAGTGCAAAGAAATTTTACCCTGTTGACAGTCCAATTAAGAAAAGGAAGTCACAGTACGAGCTGAGTGATCCAAGGCTGTCATCACTGAAACATAAGTTTCAGGGCCGATTAACTTGGCAGGAGGATGAGTCTGCAAGAACAGAAAGCTTAGGATGTGATGGCATTTTCATCGATAAAAATTGTGACACGGACATGGTCAACATAGTAGAAGAATTGGACTCTTGTGAGAATACTCAAAGCCTTTTAGGTGGGTGCATTGAAGTGGACTCTATAAATGGAGTCGAGAGCCAATCTATGAGAAAAATATTTCAGGTCCGGACATCTACGTCCAGCAGATCAAGCAACAACATCTCATCTGATGCTTTCAGTTCTTCCCATAGCAGCGGCACTAAAGAGACTGACAGCTGGGTGATGCAGCACCTGGAGCATGATCACCCAGGTCTGATGCTGCAACCATATGATCATGACATAGAGAGGATATACGATGTACTCGGGCAATACGATGGTCTGATGAAGAATGCGCTAGCAACTGGTGATGTCGATGGTTCTTTTGCTCGTATCATGGACGAGAAGCTCTACTCGAATGGCGTCGATGATTTCCTAATTTTGCCAACAGGCCAGACTGGTTGTCATGGTATGCACTGACGCGTACATTTCTTTTACTTGTGCTTGCATTTGTTTGTTGCCTAGATGTGGTTACTAACGTGTTGCATGTGGCTATTTGGGTGGCAATCAATCAGGCGAGAAGAAGCTAACCATCGATCAAGAATTCGAGCAATATTTTGGAAAGCTCATGCTTTAGCGTGGATAATATTGTGACAAGAAATCCGCTACGTTGGAACCTGCAAAGATGCTTTGCTTCCCGCAGTTACGAGGTTTAAGCTACCCTGGATGAGCAAATGCAAGTCTTAGCTACTATTGGAGTTAGTTGTGTATTTGTACACTTAATCTTACCACTGCAATGCATTATGCATATGTTCCTTTTCATGTCGTACCTTGAGTGCCCATGCCCATCAAATCTTGGCATCATGCTGTATGTATATATGTACATAAAAACACATCTAGATTGAAGAGATTGTTCCTGTTATCTCTTGGTGTTCTGAATGGTGATGTAAGGAAGCCATACCCCGGAATTGGAAGTGAAACCATGGACTTCCGTTGTTAGCGATCATCCGGCTGCCGAGACTGACCGGCTGAATTCAGCGGTACTTAAGGAGTGTTTTTTGGAGGGCTCAAATGTGCACGTAGTGTATGTACCCACATGTGCATGTTGTTTTGCATTTTTTTTTTTGGAAGATCGATGGCCCTATTGGCTAAACGAATGCTCGATGAGGGGCATGGAAGGTTTAACATGTATATCTATTGAGAAACCGTCGCTGACGAGTTCAGTCCAAGCGATCACTTTGTAGATAAAATTCAGAATTGTAAGAATAATGCAAGAACAAAAGAACAGAATAATAGATTGAACACAGAGATATGAGGAAATTTTTGGTTTTTCTTTATTGCTCTTCTATAAAATTGTAGTACAATGGCTAGGGTCTGTTTTATATAGTCTACTAGAAAGATGAGGAGCTCATCATGGGTCAGACCTGCCTGGTTTGGGCCCGATTTCTTAACACTCCCCATTGGGTACTCATCTATCATGTTTATGTCTTGTTAAAACTCCATAAAAAACCCAGTAGAAAAAATTTAGAGAAAGAGTACATGAATTACGTTATACAGTGCTAAACTTCAGGAAAACTCGTCAAGGGAAAAAGAGTACAATCTATTCAATTTCATTTAATCTCCAGGATTCATTCTTTTGGTACCCGATCTTCGTGATCAAGCTTTAATAAAGAGTTTGTGAAGATTCCTCTCCTAAATTATGTACTTCTCTAATTCTCATCATTCAAATTCCACATATGCATCTTTCAAAGCAAGACGCTGGAAGGGACTTAGTGAATAAATTTGCAAGATTTTCACATGACTTAGCATGCAATACTTTAATTTCGTTCATCTTTTGTAATTCATGAGCATAGAAGAAATTAGGGTTGATATGCTTAGTGAGAGGATTTTCCACGTAACCCATCTGCACTTGTGCAACACAAGCTGTATTATCTTCATAGATAATAGTGGGGGTTTACGCGGTATTCAATCCACACAACTGCTGGATGTGGTGAATCATCCGCCGAAGCTAAGAACATTCTCGCGAGGCCTCGTACAATGCTATGATTTATAAGTGGTTCGTCGAAGTCGATATAAGACTTTGCTTAGGCGATTTTTATGAAATTTTAGTTCAACCACATAGGAATACATAGCCTGTATGCGGGTCTAATAGGTATCCGGTATCTGCATAGCCAGTCATAGTTAGGTCTTGGTTTTTTTCTTCTGTAGAACAGACCAAGATCTTTACTTCCTTGGAGGTATCGAAAGATGTTCTTTATTATCAGCCAATGCCTTTTGGTAGGTTCTGCACTATATCTTGCTAGTAGGTTCACAACAAATGCAATGTCCGGTCTAGTGTAGTTTGCTAAATACATGAGTGCTCCTATTGCACTCACGTACATGAATTTTGGTCCCAGGATTTCCTCCCCTTCTTCTTTAAGTCTGTAAGGGTCCTTATCTTGCTACAAGGATCTCCCGACCATTGGCACTTTCGAAGGGTGTGCCTTTTCAAAACCAAACCTTTCTAATACCTTCTGAGTGTAGGTTGACTTATGTACTAAAATCCCTTTACGGGCATGCTCAAGCTGCAAGCCTAGGCAATATTTGGTTTTACCCTAATCTTTTATTTCGAACTCCGACTCCAAGTAAGAGCTTGCTTTTTTAATATCTTCTAAGGTTATGATGATATTCAGATCATCTTCATACACTGAGATTATATAAAATTCATCCTAGGATCATCGTATAAATACTCAGATACAATTATATAAAATTCATCCTAGGATCATCGTATAAATACTCAGTTACAATCCTCATTGTTCGTGTAGCCTTTCTTATATAGAAAGTCCCTTCAAGCGATTATACCACATCCTACCTGATTGCTTAAGTCCGTACAATGACTTTCTGAGTTTCACACTGTACATATTTCCATTTGCTCTATCTTGGTTCGGGACGGGGATATATTCAGATACATTCATATAAATATCTGAATCCAAATTTCTATAAAGGTGTGCAGTTATCGCATCCATCAATTTTATTTCTAAATTCAAGGGTGGTTCCTCGCATGATCGGGGGATAGGTTTTTTCATAATCATCTCCTAGACGTTGAGTGAAACCTTGTGCAACGAGCCTTGCTTGTTTTCATTTCTCTTTCGAACAAATATTTACATATGCCCTACAGGGTGCACATGGGGAGACGTGCGGCTTACAAGCCCAAAACACCTCTCTTTTATTCAGAGATAATAATTCTGCTTCTATTGCCTTCTTCTAATCTCCCCAATTAAATATTTTCTTACATTTAGCGAGCGATGCGGGTTCTGGATCAAGATCGATGATTGTGGTAATTTTTTTTGCAAAATTAATGTCGACATTGGCTGTTGTCTTATTCATAGATTCTCCCGTGGTCACATAATTTATAGCTATTTCTTCATAGGACGATACTTCTAATGCTTCTACTTGCCCACCGCTGCTTCCAATTACGAGGGTAAGTCCCTTTAGTTTTTCAACTCTGATGTGTGCGCACACATTCATGCTGATGTCTCCCTTCATAGGGATGTTCAAATCCGATATGCCTTTTCTGATGGTTCCATAATAGTACCAAGTCTCCACTGGCCCCCCTTCTGGTTCTAGAGAACTTCGGTGATCGACTGTGTCAAGTCCTTCTTATCCTTTTTCATCAGGCGTCCCCGGTTACTTCGGATTCGAGGGGTCAGAGTTCTTGTCCTTTCTGAGGCCTTATAACAGGATTATGGATACCTTCATTGGTATTTTCACTGTAATACCTCGGAATCGAATCGGGTAATTAGACTATCAGCCGGGAGAAGAAAGGGCAAAGAAAGGAGTACAAATTCTGAAACAAGAAGGGGTTTTTCACATTATTTCGACACTGGGGCCTGGGCTGCAGCCCAGAGGGGCCCAAGAGGGGCCGCCATGAGGGGATCCCACTCCCAAAACCCTAAAACCCCTCCCCTCCTCCCCCTATTCCCCCTAGTGGCCGCCGCCTCTCCCGACCTCTTCCCTGCGCCACTGTTGATCGTTAGTTTTGAGTAAGTTCTGTACGTTTTCTGATCTTCTCACCTCTTAGAAAGTTGTAGCCCGTTGTCTTAGCTTTCTTTTGGCACTGAGATCGTCTGATTTGGAGTTACGGTTTAGGAGATATGGTAGTTTTACCGCGACTGTCCAGGAGAGCTGACGTGATTTGGTAGATTTTCTTGTCGGGCCATTATGATTTACTTAGAGGCCGAATCTGTTATTTTCATCTTCTAGAGTTTTGTTCCTGATGTCTTTATATTTCTTTTGGCACCAAGATCACTAGATTCCGCCTTACGGTTTAGGAGATATGAATTTTTAATCGTGCACTGTCCTGTCTGCCTGAGAATTTGGAACTGCTGGTTTGACCCTCGGTTTTGATCTAGTTAGAGTCCGATTCAGAACTTTCACCCAACTAGGTTTTTGTAGCCCTTGAATATATCTTTCCAAGTTGATAAAGATCATCTCAATTGGATCAGTATATTGAAAGTTATATTATTTTCTTTGCTACTGTTCTGTAATCTGGACAGTTATCTGTTTGTGTTTTCATCTGTTGTTTAGGCCACTGTTTTGGCCGAATCAAAAGATCCAGTCAACTAGAGTTTTGTAGTGTTATGCGTTAAGAGTATTTGAGCACTGGTTTCAAGTCATTCGGAGTTACAGATATTTAATTATGATTTTTCTCGTACTGCTGTTCAGAAGGGCTGATATTGGCTGATTAGTTAATTCGTCATTTTGAGTTTTTGGTTTTGTTGATTAGATAGAGGGTTATGGTAAAATGCTTGTAGTCACGTCATGTCTTGTTATTCTTATTTCGAATGAATATTTGTGTAGGCGGTGGGGCAGGGAGTGGAGAAATTCCGTCGTTGCCTCCTAACTCGTCACAGCGCGGAAGGCAAGTACATGGTAGAGTGGTGAACAATGGGTTGTTCACCATGATCATTATTGTTACTTATCATGCTATTTATTATGCTTTCGTTCAGCTTATTCTTATACATGATATTGATGACCTTGAGTGAATGAGATTATGATATTGAGAAAATGAGGAGATATTGAGTTAATGAGACGGACTATGTTGATGAATAAATAAAGATGTCGCATCATTTACATTCATCATGACAGGGTTGCATGAGCAGTCGGTGAGAAAGTCATGTAACTATTCCGTGAGGTCGGTGAGAAAGATACATGACTAGTCCGGAGAGCTCTAGATAAAATCCTACTTTGGTGGGGACTTCACGGAGTGAAGGATAGAGTGTGTCATCGACGGTGAACACTCCGCTATACCCAGATCACCGATGAGATGCATATGAGCATGAGCATGTTGGTGCATTCGCATATCTAAGTAAATTGTTAAATTGTGCAACTTTACCTATATGGAATATGACTTGTTTGTTTGAGAATGACAATGTCATTAACTAAATGGATGATGATGATAACTTTGATTATGGTTAATAAACTATTGTTTATGGCTTTATTATGTATTTGCTTGAGTCTTGGACTCATTCTTGCTCTATTGTTGTTTTTAGGTGACCAAGGATGACGTTTTACTCGGGAAGGGCTAGCGACTTGGAATCATGCACTTCACCCAATTATTTGATTCATTGAACATGAGAAACTTTTAGAATAACATGAATATTTATATCTAGGACATGATGGTATTGAATAACCATAGATGCTTGGTTTATGTTAATCTTGGTTTATTATTTTGCTATGCTCCTAGGTCTAATTTATTTATGATTGTCATAGTGTTATGCTTGCTGAAATTTCATAGTGTGTTGATGTATAATAGATGATAAGAGTAGTTTGGTGGCATTCGTGCTCGGTGTTGAAATTGGGGTGTTACGATTATATCGAGCACGGCTTTAGGTCCGTGGTGAATAGGTTAGCAACTTAGGTAACTTGATTTGTAAAAAAAAAAATATGTTAATGGTTAATTAACTTAAAACTTGACACACTGGTGCACAGTAGGATGGGAATGGGCAAAGTATTGCATTTACGTTTCCGTTATGTAGCAATGATTATTGCTGATATAAATTGATTATGAATGCTTATGATTTGGCTACGTGATTGTTATATGTGATGATAGTAGATGCTGAGAGGTAGAGATTGTGGTTATGGCCATAGGTATGGTCAGGTTGTACTGCCGTTGGTGGCAGGGGAAAAGGGAAGTGTTTACTCTGAGAAACTTTGTTATGAAAGTTGGGGATGGGTCTCCTTGGGAAGCTTGTTGTTTTCTTGAGTTTCCATTGGGATATTCTGATTAGCCATTGTTGGTTGATGAATTCTCATGGATTAGTGGGTACAAAGCGACGTGTTGAAAAGTTCTATTTGGTCCTTGAGAAGTTCATTGTGGTTGATGGTTGCTTCGAGAAAGATTAATGTGTTTCCGTTGGCTTAACTTGTCTCTTAAAGCAATTATTGTTTTCCCAATTGTTGAGTTATTCTTGCTACTGGTGAGCTTGGTTAACTGTCAAGGTTGACCTTTGAATTGGAGTTTTGTCTTTCTTATTGGAAAACATGACCCATGTATTTCGCTTGATGATTTGGATAATGAAGGTTTTCTTTTGCGAGTCTTTTAGTATGTGGAAGGTTTGACTCAATGTAACTCTTTTGGGTATTCTGAGCGTTGAAGTTGAATGGTTCTCTTTTATGAAAGAAAATGTTAAATCCTTTTAGCGATGTATTCTCATGGTTAAGTGAGAGGTTACTATCAAAGAAATTAATGGGTATGATATGGGTTATCAGCCTGGGTTTGCAGTGCGGTGCATAATAAATTTTAACGAGTACCTCGAAGTGAAATCGTAAGTCGATATTGTCCTCTAGTAGTTCTTGATGAGCTGTGAATATGAGGGTGACTATACTTTGTTGGAATCAATAGAGTTATTAAAAGTGTGGAACATTGATGAAATGGTTGATTATTAGAATTGTGTAGTTTGCTAAACTTGTTGGATTATTTGGTCTCGATAGGCTAATCTAACGGTGTAGAATGAGAGACATAAGGATTTGTTCGATCGTTGTCTCAAAGAGATAATGATATGGAACTTTCTTTGATTGGTTACTTGATGATCTTGTGTATGCCCGAGGGAATACAAATAGAGAAAGAACCATAGATTCGCCCATGATTGGATAACCATCAATGGTTTATGATAACCTCCATTGGAATTAGTGTGTACTAGATTAGTGTGAGCATTGTTAAGAGGTAAAGGGTTGAAATTTAAAAGTAATTTATTCATGTGTATTTTATGAGGTTGGCCTGCGGCTGCATGGCCTTGTTAAAAGAGGTTTGCTTTGATGGTGTGGTTTGTGTATCGATAATCTCTAGGACAAGTTGACCGTTAGAATATTATTGAAATAATGAAATATTATGAAATAGTTTATTGTGTTTCTTTTGAAGGGTTTATGATATGATTGAATAGGAGATGTGTTTGCATGACGATGAAATTGTCGGATAATAGTATGCCTCGATGAAAGGGTTTTGGTATAACCTATTAAATTGTGTAGTAGATTCCTCTAAATTAAAGTAGTTGTTGTAGTGAGGTTGCATGATTTTAGTATACCCTCAATTTGAAGTTGAGGTGATAAAGTGGTATATACCAATTCGGTGAACTTTTGGAGCTTTACAATGGAAGAGTTGACGATAAGGAATCATGTTAAAGAGTGTGTTATTCTAAATGTTAGTGAGATTGTCTCGCAATGGATTGTGACTTATGAGCGGTGATGATTCTTTCAGAAAGAAAGTAATTTGACCGCCTTGTGTAATATCGGATAAATGATAAGTTTAAGAGTTTTGTATTCATGAACTTTTGGTAAATCATGATTACCTTGTAGTAGTTAAATCTGTTGAGCAAAAAAATTAGATTAATCGAGGTGTGAGAATGTTCTACTGGGTTCTTAAGTGATTAGTGTGCTCGGTTTTAAGGCACTTCTTGTTAGAGGTGGCAAGTGATGTGGTACACAAAGAAAATTATTTTCGTTGTTAAGGAAAAGAGTGTGGTAGAGTTATTTGGAGTTAAGTTTTGCAGCTGGCAAACTTAATAAAGTGTGTTTAACATTTTGGTTGTTGTTGCTTAAGAGTTTCTTGAGTTTCAATAGCAATGTTTTATTCTTGTTTGTTGAGGGTTGAAAATTCGCTTCTAGTGGAATTTGTGAGCTCAATTGTGGTCTCGTCCTCTATTTTTCGAGATCTTGGCTATTTGACTCTCTCCATTGGTTTTGTGTCTACTACGAGTGGTAAATGTTTTTACGTGCTGAAACGTGTTTCTACCTATAGCTTCTTTTTAGAAAAGATTAACTGATTCGTGTTGCAATATCTTTTAGGATGTGTAATGGCAACTTGATAGTGGTGGTCAAGGAGATGATTTTGGGTGAGACTCTGCGTGTCAATTTGTTTGAGATGCATTGAGTGATAAGTTGATTTCTTGGACTAGTCCTTGGAGAGGGTTTATCTTAAATAGAAAGTTTAGTCTTTGGGGCCAAACCGATGGCAATATTTGTATCTAATAGAACCTATAGTGTTTGCGGTCAAAGATTATTTGTTCATGTTGAGTGGAACATTAGAATTGTTGAAAGCATGAAAATCTTGGTTAGTCTATTACAGATGAATTGAGTAATGTGCCAGATTGTATAGGCAAAAAAAATGAAGGTATAAGTTAATGAGATCAGGATTAGCGAAGAAATCTGATTGTAATGTCAATTGATGGGAGAGTAGGGATTGTTTGAATTATTACTGTGTACGACTTGGCTTCAGTGAGTAACCTCTAGGAGTTAGAATCTCTAAAGATAATTTGGTTGAGAATAAGTTTTTCGGTGGTTGTTAATGAATGAATATGTTTAGATGGTGAGAATCTTAGTCATCGGACTTGAGAGTTTTCATATCAGTTGCATCGAAATACATTTACATGAGACATGTAGATTGAAAATTTTGACTTGGTGTTCTATGCTAGGACCTTGGAGGCTAATGAGATTGTGTAGAAATAGTGGAACAAAGTAGATTTTAAATAGCACGATGATCATTGATAGCATCCTTTGGGTGTAGTAAATGAGGGTGTGTGTGCTGCGAATTTTAAGTTGATTATTCTTAAAGGATTGAGAAGATGTGCTCGTGGGTGCAATCTATATTGAGGTACGTTGGAAATTATTTATCAAAGTGATTCATTTGGTAGAGGAGTTGGCTAGAGCATGTA
Organism: Hsuehochloa calcarea; assembly: GCA_036346395.1. Classification (NCBI taxonomy): domain Eukaryota; kingdom Viridiplantae; phylum Streptophyta; class Magnoliopsida; order Poales; family Poaceae; genus Hsuehochloa; species Hsuehochloa calcarea. The sequence goes on from CM070597.1 coordinate 41,515,452, forward strand.
TTTGTGGATTAGTAGAGTCTCTCTACATGAGTGTGGTTGTTGCTTCCGGGTTGAGCAACGCTTTGAGGTCGTTGGATAAGAGAAAGGAGCAGCGTGTTAATTGGGAATACCGTAATATAAATGAATGTTTATTCCTAAAATAAGGATTGAGGGAGCAGAGTGTTTTTGGGTAATAGAATGCTCTCTTAATTCTTGTTCGAGCAACGTGTCATGACGGTGTCATTTGTAAATTTGATTTGGCTTTATGCGGGTATGTGTGGTTCTTTCCGATTCATAAAGAATAAAGGAAGAGATTGATTTGAGCATTCGAAAGTGATTTTCGCTTGCTTACTTGGTGTTTATTTGCAAATTGTCTACATTGGGAAATGGAAAAGGTTCTTGAGATAAATCTTCAACTTTGGATTTGATTCTGTTGGTAGGGAGTTGTTAATGCATGGTTACGATGAGAATCTTTTATTTTCAAGTTGGGATCTGTTTGCAAAATAGTTGTTTAAAAGCGAGTTCTGTTTTACGTTCCTGGTTTACGGTTGTGCTCCTTGTTAAGGTGAAAGAACTGATTGAGACGTGGAATAAGAGTTCCAGGTGTTTTGTGTTGGTTGTGTTATTTGGTACCGAAGAGAAGAGTGGCCTAAGGTACAAAGGTTCGTTTTTGGAAGCTGCAGTGATTTTGGAAGGAGGAGAATCGCTAGGACCGTCTCGAGTCCCGCCTGTGGTATACAATGTTTTGTGCAGCCCGGTGTCGAGGGAGTACTTGAGGCATCTGGAGCGTGAGGTTTCTTTAGAGCCGTCGAACCACGAGTCAGACTGTGCTATTGTAACATCCCAAATTTCAGAGCTTTGAAAATCTTTTAAATAGTAGTAGTGAGAAAGTTTACCATTTGGATTTATTTGAATATTAATTTAAAAAGCTTAATATGGACTTTAAGGATAAATTGATTTAATGTGCTTAATCCCAACATCAACAATTGTTAAAATTATTTTATTTAGATTCTATATGCTTGGTTATATTTTATAGAATTTTCTGGAATTTTTCCAAAGTCATTTGCTATTTTCTAATTGCCATTTGCATTTTCTGAATTTATTTAAAAGAAAATCAATAGAAAACCCTCGAATGTTGTTGGGCGAAGCCCAACACTATTCCGCCGCAGCCTCAGCCTTTCCTCTACCCACCTTCCGCTAGCGCGCTTGTCCTCGCCGTCGGATCGTTATGGACGCTTGATCTCAACGCGCCTTCGCCTTCTCTCTCTAACGCGTGGGCCCGCCAAGGTCGTCGTCTCCGACACGGTCTCCTTCCTCAAAGGGCTCCTCGACCGTGTCCGCCATTAGCGCTTCTAGAAGCTCAGCGCGCTGTTCTCGCTAACTAAAATCCGGATTTTCTCACCGCACTTCCGCTTATCTCTTCCGCACCGACTCGCTCAATTTCAAACTTCAAATCCGTTTCTATCCCCGCTTCTCGCGCACTCGTTTGGGCGCTTGATCTCCACCGCGACACGTCACCTCGAGGCCGCCCACACCTATAAATAGGTCCCCGTGGATAGCCGCAGCCCCTCTCCAAAACCCTCACCCAATTGCCCTCCCAAGCCCTTGTAGCGCCAGAATTGTTCGTCAAAGGTTCTCGGCCGTGTGTCGTCCGCCATCGAATTGCACCACCGCTGCCGCCGCCCAAATTCGCCGCCGATCGCCTCCTTGGGCTCGGTGTCGCTCGAGCCACCAGGCGCGCTTTCGCCGCCAGAGTCCCACTGCCGCCGCCGTCCGACAATAGCCGTGACTTCGCCTCCGCTTTTTCTCCACCGGCCGCCGTCACTTTCACCGGGTAAGGTCGGCACTAGGTGCGCAATAGCGCAAGGAATGCTCGGTACCCTTGGTCGCCGCGACTTCGCCGCCGATCGCGGTGATACCCTTGGTCCTCATGCCTTGTGGTCGGCCATGATTCGCCGTGGCGTCGGCCCTCTCGCGCCTCTCGCGCCTACGTGTGCATCGCGTGGCGCCAGATCGGACCAACAAGATGCACACATGGTCGGGTTCACCGTGCCGCCTTGTTCGGCTCGGAGGACCCAAATCCACCGTGAGTTGAGAGGTCGATGGGGTCCCACTTTGTCGCTTTTATTTAAATTTAATTCTTTCCGAAATTCTCGGACGCGCAAGCATTGCGCAATAATTCGATTTTCCTTTATAAAATTAATTCGGAAATTCGAGAAAATCCAATTTAGGGTTTAATTGATTTTTCCAATCTTCCAAAGCCCATATCTTTTGCATCCGAACTCCGATTGAGCCCATTCAAATTTGTAAATTCATATAAAATTCAGATCTATTTATTTATGAATTGTATTTGATTTTTGGAGTTTGTTTTGCCTCTGTTATTTATTTGTTTTGTTTCTTTTGTCTCGTTGCGAGTAGACGTCGATACTTCGGGGAATTTTGCAGAAGGAGCACCTCAAGACCAAGACCAATATCTAGATCTATTCCAAGGCAAGTTATACCTTTGATTTTTGAACCCAGTTTTCAAAATACTTTGTTTCAATGTATTGCATTCTATTTCAAGTATTTATTTAAAGGCTTTTGGGTGTAGTTATTAATCCAAATTGTTATGCCACTTTGTCTATTGTATGCCATGATCTTTTGTCACCCTAGGTTGATTAATAATTAGTTGGTATTATCGTAGCACCAACGTGGGTTGGTTAGATACGATTAGACTGCTTAGCCATGCCACGAGTCATCATTTCATGTGAGAGTTGCAATTATAAACTTGACTAAGTGATTATGGAACTGTGTGATGAATCTGTGTGTTGTGGTGTGTTACTCGTTGATGGCATGTGTTGCACTTAATCAACGGGGTGGGAAAAGATTTAGACCGAGGCAAGTGGTGGATTCGTGTGAATGGTGGATCCGTGTGATATAAACTTTGTGATTTGGGAAAAATCGGAAGTCTTGCCTTAGTCAATTAAGGACTTAACTTTGTGCGCCATTGAACTGGGCCTTCTTATGCGACCACATGCCTAGTATGGCCGGGCCCGACTTAGTAAGTTATGGAGTCTTGACATTGACAACTCAGGTTGTATTTAAGCTATGTGATGGGTCGGAGGTGTGATATGTCACATCGCGAGACGGTTCACGTGATCCTCGCCCAATGGTGTGTGTCGTTCAAAGGCTGTGTGTACAAATTGGACAAAGAAAAGCACACCAGAGTGTCATTGTTTGAGATGAAGTCTCGAAAGGTTTTGTTGTGATCAACTCGATCCGGTTGATTTCATCGTGTGGGTAAAGTGTACAACCTCTGCAGAGTGTTTAAATCAATCTATTCAATAGCCGCGTCCTCGCTTATGGACATGCTCTGAATTTCACACGAGGGTAGATTTTCATAAAACAATTGGGAAGGGTCACCGTGAGATAACTTGTTCAAATGTGTGAAAGAACTTGATTAGACTGTGTGTCCTTTGTGAAATCAATTGTTAACTTATTATTGTCTATTTGTTTTGAATAATGCTTTCAATCTATTATTTGTATCCAATTGCAAATGTTGCATTTACGTAAAATAACCACGTAAGCCATTTCTTTGGAATAAGCCATCATGTATAAATGCATTCGTGGTATGACTTAAGTAGTACGGTGTGTACTCACTCTTGCTAAACAAATCAATGTATGGAGGAGTCGTCACCGCTTTTGAAGAGGAATTCTACGAAGGTTGAGCGTTAGGGTCTTGATCCCGCGGTTGTTCGTGGTAAATTGATGGGAGCCACCGGAGTTTATTTCGTTTCATTGCAGCTTTATTTCTTTATTGTCACCTTGCATGGCTTAATAAATGTAAACTCGACCGTAAGGTCCCAATGCTTATTTGTTATTTAAATGTACTCGCTTATTCTTATATTCGTTGTATGGATGTGATATTTCATCAATGTTGACACTTGTGTGCACTAGCGTGATCCTCGACTAGTGCGTAATACACGAGGGTCCAGATTGCATATTTGGGTCCCGACAGAGGTGGTATCGAGCCATATTGATCAGAGGTCTTGACCCTAGTTAGATTGGCCGTTCTTAGTGAGTCCAAACTATTTTCTAAAGCAAAATTAACTTGCAAGATTAATTGAACTCTTTAACTCATCTCATGCCTCTCTTGACTCAACTATCACAAATTCTTTCTCTCCCGCTGCTTTAAAGTTGTTTTCATATCCTTGTCCATCTTGATGATGCCTCGTCTTCGAGTTATGGAGAGCGCAAGGGAGGATTTGCCGCGAGCTTTGGAAGTTGCTACAAGTACTTGGAGGGTTCGATCGTCCATTGTACCGTGGCGGTGCTTGGATTGTGAACGCGCGAGATCGTGGAGTGATATGCCATTTGACCGCTTCACGCCGAGCGAGAACACCAAGGCAAGCAAACCACCGAACATCTCACTCGAAGGAGTATTTGGATTGAAGCAATCCAGAGTCTTCACGCCTTGCCATCCCGAGGATCGCAACATCTACTCTCGAGCTTCGTGACACGCTTTTCGTTATCATCCCCGCACTCCGACGTGGATCTTGCCGCACGCTTTCCGCTCTACGGAGGAGAAGACAACGCCACCGTCGTGCATCTCGCCCGCCGCGTCAGAAGAATCGTTGGAGTTAGTCGCCACGAAGTGGAGTGTACCTATGAGACTCTTCGAGAGTCAAGAAAGGATCGCCATATTAGAAGAAACTCTTTATGGACGACACGAAGAAGACATCAAGAGGAAGACCTGTAAGAAGTCGATGGACCTACCGAACCGGAAGAGCCAGCAGAGCTGTAGCACCAAAGCAAGACTGCACTGTGGACACTGCTCCTATTGCACCATCCCGGACATCGGATCGGTTTGCAAGGATGCCACCACTTTCGTGTCTACAAGACAGCGGAGCACCGCCAAGGTCATGGAGGCTATTTGATTGAGTAGTCTGCTCGCTTGTTTCGTGCTTAGCCGCTTTATGTCTTGAGTCGCCTTTAGGCGTGAGTTGGTGTGCTTAAGTTCGTCCTTATTTTTGTGTGCAAGTATGAGCGCAAAGGCCCTTAGGCATTTGTTGCAAGCCATACTATTATCTTAATCAATATAAGAGTTTCATTGAGCTTTCTTAAAATATGTTGTTGGGTTTTACCTACCCGCTTAGTTCTACAACTTATCTCGTGCTTGCTACCTTATCTAACCCTTGAGATTCACCAGATGGTTCGACTCGTCAAGCCGCAAGTGGTTCCGATACTCGTGTCGGAAGGACGGAGCAAATCCCGCAGCAGTTCCACCACAAGCACCTTCAGTCGATCTGCAGAATTTTGGAGCATTCATGACAGCTCAGACCCAGCTGATGTACACCATGATGAATCGGATGCGAGCTATGAATAATCGAACAACAACAATCAAGATCACAATGGAGCCCAGCTTGCTCATGGTCACAATGGATCATCCAAGTTGGCGGAGTTTATGAGAACCCGTCCACCAACCTTTTCTGGACATGTCTCACCAGTAGAAGCTGATGATTGGCTACGTGTTATTGAGAGGAAACTGCTGATCACTCAGATGGAAGGCATTGCCGCCGAATGGTGGGAAAACTTTTGTGCAGCGCATGGAACGCCGCAAGATATTACTTGGGAAGAGTTCACAATCGCCGCCAAGATATCATGTACCGTAAGGAATCATGGATCGAAGAAGGATGAATTTCGCTCTCAAGCAAGGATGAATGTCGTGATCGACTACCTCAACAAATTCTCTCAACTTGCTCGATATGTCGCAGAAGATGTCGCCACCGACAAGGCTCGTCGAGTCGTCAAAGGATTGAACACCGGACTTCAAGTCAACTTGATCGCCACACCTTTCCCGATTTTCAAGAGTTAATCAACAAGGCTTTGATTCTAGAGGATAAGCGCAAGGAATTGGAAGATCATCGTAGCGCAGAATGGCTCAAAGAAGGAAGTCACCAACCCCACCGAGGGCAAGAATGATTCCACCGCAGCTTTAGCCGCTTCCACCACGCACTCGCTGCACCACCCGCACCAACTTCAAGACTCGCCCGCTTGCTCGTAACTTCCGCAACCCCGCACTACCAACCCCAATCCAAAAAGCAACCCACGTATACAACCGAGTTTGCTTTACCCGCCGCCGCCAGCATTTCGCCAACCGATGTCCGCAGAATGGGACTATCACTCCAGTACGCTTCAACCTTGGGAATACACCAGCCAAGACACCAGTACAAGGCAACCATCAAGGAACTTCTCAAGCTACCGGTCAATCCGGAGGAGCACCGCCATCGGTGGTCGAGGCCGTCAACCACGCCACTCTAGAAGGAGCCCAAGAAGCACCTGACGTTGTACTGGGTAAGTTCCTAGTAAATTCAGAACCTGCATCAGTTCTGTTTGATTCTGGAGCTTCGCATTCGTTTGTTTCTGGAATTTTTGCAACTAAGAACAAATTGGAAGTTATACATCTTAAGCATACTGTTAGTCCAATACCGAGCAGAGCTAAGTTCTAAAGTTGGATGTTTAGGAGCTAGGCTACTCATAGTCGGAGTTGAGTTTCTAGCCAACCTAATAGTTCTAGACACTCGCACCATAGATGTCATCCTTGGTATGGATTGGTTATCCAAACATAAAGTGCTAGATTGTGGTCGAAGAGCCGTGACAATTGAGGATACCTCAGAAAGAAAGTAGAATTTCTAGCCACCTCAAGACGTGATGGACATTTGGTAGTCAATCAAGACAGCTTTGGAAGACGACAGTAGTCGAGATTACCCGATGTATTTCCGAAGAATTACTGTGAATGCCACCGACCGTGACATTGAGTTTGTCATCGATCTAGTGCCGTGAACAAAGACCAATTTCAAGAGACCCTATCGGATGCCACGATGAACTTGTGGAAATGAAGAAGCGATAGAAGAACCATCGAGAAAGGTTTTGTAAGACCTAGTTCGTCGCCATGGGGAGCACTGCTTTGTTCGCAAGAAGAAAGATGGAAGTATGAGAATGTGTATCGATTATCGTTCTCTCAACGAAGTCACCATCAAGAACAAGTACCCATTGCCCGAATTGATGATTTGTTCGACTGGATGAAAGGAGCCGAGTATTCTCCAAGATCGATCCGCGATCGTTACCATCGCTTGAAGATTTGCCCTAAGGATGTACCAAAGACCGCTTTCAACCCTAGTATGGACATTATGAATTTCTAGTCATGTCTTTTGGATTGACTAATGCCCCGCCTATTTCATGAACATGATGAACAAAGTATTCATGGAATATTTGGATAAGTTCGTGGTAGTGTTTATTGATGATATTTTGGTATACTCAAAGTCGGAAGAAGAACATACTGTAACATTTGAGATTAATCCTAGAGAAGCTCAGAGGACATCGCTTGTATGCCAAGTTCAAGCAAGTGTGACTTTTGGAAGAAGAAAGTTGATTTTCTCGGTCATGTGATGACAAAGAAGGAGTAGCAATTGACCCGGAAAGGTTAAAGTCAGAATGAATTGGGAGCAAACCAAGACGGTTACTCAAATTCGTGGTTTCTTGGGAATGGCAGATACTATCGCGTTTCATTGAAGGATTCTCAACGATTGCTAAGCCCCTTACGCAATTGTTGAAGAAAGAGAAGAAGTTTATTTGGACCCCACCTTGTGAAGAGAGTTTTCAAGAATTGAAGAAACACAAGTTCTTCACAACGACCCACTTAGTTCCACAATGCAATATGCAACAATAAAGCATTGATAACCAAACATTAAACCAATCAACATGCATCAATGCGAACTTGGCACACCTCCAAGTCCGCCGGCGCCGCCCACAAGGCCGGTCCGACCGATTCGAGGTGGATCCGCTCCCGCAACGGTCGGACCGGTCCAAATGACTAAAAATTCAAGCGAGAAATTCAAACTGAAATTTCAATCGAATAGAACTTTTGTGGAGCTCCAAAATGATGGGACCACATCCAGGAGACTCCCTCACTTGCCTACACAACCTATTTTTGGATTAGCTCCAAAATCCAAAGTTAGGTCAAGCCGGTCCGGCCAGCCTCCATTGCCGTCGGCCAGTCCCCATTGCAGGCTCAAGTCACCGCTATGGGTGACAAGAAAAGCAAACCACGCGAGATTTTGCAAACCAACAATGCCATTGCCAATTGACTCATCATCCCGAGATCGGACATATCCTCACGATATCCACACTCTTCCTGAGCGTTCTTCACTTCTCTCCCGAGCCCCTCTCTCTCTCCAAACTCCACAACACTTTGATCCTTCTTGTGATTTCTTCAAATCTCGAATCAATATCTTCCTGGGTTCAATCAATCCCTTGCTCAAGGTATTTCCAATTCCCTTCTTGGATTTTTACCTCTCATGAACCCTAGGTTAAGAATTTGGGAAATTGAAATGTGGATGAGATCTGTGGTAGATTCTTGGGCAAATTAGTTGATTCAGATTGTATGATGTTTATGCATCGATTCCATGGACTCAATCCATCAAAATCGAAAAATCAAAATTTATCTTTGCCCTAGAGTCGCCGAAAATCGAACTCATTTAAGGCTGGAACCGCTAGCGGTAGTTCCGGCGTTAAACTTCGAGCTTAATTGTCCTGAGAACCCGAAATTTCATCTTCTTTTGATTCAATCTTTGACACTTCATCCATTGTTGTTCTTGAAGATCCGAGGATGAAGATCCGCCCCACACCTATAAATAGGTCCCCGTGGATAGCCGCAGCCTCTCTCCAAACCCTCACCCAATTGCCCTCCCAAGCCCTTGTAGCCAGAATTGTTCGTCAAAGGTTCTCGCCAGTGTCATCGCCATCGACTGCACCACCGCAGTCGCCTCAACCCGTCGCCGACCGCCTCCTTGGGCTCGGTGTCGCCAGCCACCTCAGCGCGCTTTCGCCAGAGTCCCACCGCATGCCGTCCGACAATAGCCGTGACTTCGCCTCGCTTTTTCTCCACCACGGTCACACTGGCCACTTTCACCGCCGAAGGTCAAGACTAGGTGCGCAATAGCGCAAGGAATGCTCGTACTTTGGTCGGCGGCGATGGCGATCACGGCGGATACCCTTGGTCCCGCAAGATCATTCGGCCATGACTCGTCTGGGCCTCGGCCACTCGGCCTCTCACGCTTACGTAGCATCGCGTGGCGCCAGAATCAAGACCAAGATGCACACATGGCCGGTTCACCGCGTTAGCCTTTGTTCTCGGAGGACCCACCACCGTGGGAGTCGAGGTCATGACAAGGTCCCACCCTGCCGCTTTTATTTAAATTTAATTCTTTTTCCGAAATTTCTACGACGCAAGCATTGCGCAATAATTCGATTTTCCTTTATAAAATTAATTCGGGAAATTCGAGAAAATCCAATTTAGGGTTTAATTGATTTTTCCAATCTTCCAAAGCCCATATCTTTTGCATCCAACTCGATTGAGCCCATTCAAATTTGTAAATTCATATAAAATTCAGATCTATTTATTTATGAATTTTATTTGATTTTTGGAGTTTGTTTTGCCTCTGTTATTTATTTGTTTTGTTTCTTTTGTCGCTATGCAGTAGACGCCGATACTTCTGGGAATTTTGTAAGTAAGGAGCACCTCAAGACCAAGACCAATATCTAGATCTATTCCAAGGCAAGTTATACCTTTGATCATTTTGAACCCGCTTTCAAAATACTTTGTTTCAATGTATTGCATTCTATTTCAAGTATTTATTTAAAGGCTTTTGGGTGTAGTTATTAATCCAAATTGTTATGCCACTTTGTCTATTGTATGCCATGATCTTTTGTCACCCTAGGTTGATTAATAATTAGTTGGTATTATCGTAGCACCAACGTGGGTTGGTTAGATACGATTAGACGCTTAGCCATGCCACGAGTCATCATTTCATGTGAGAGTTGCAATTATAAACTTGACTAAGTGATTATGGAACCTGTGATGAATCTGTGTGTCTTTGGTGTTGTTACTCGTTGATGGCATGTGTTGCACTTAATCAAGTGGTGGGAAAAGATTTAGACCGAGGCAAGTGGTGGATTCTGTGTGAATGGTGGATCTGTGTGATATAAACTTTGTGATTTGGGAAAATCGAAGTCTTGCCTTAGTCAATTAAGGACTTAACTTTGTGCGCCATTGAATCGGCCTTACTGCACGACCACATGCCTAGTATATGGGCCTCGACTTAGTAAGTTATGGAGTCTTGACATTGACAACTCAAAGTTGTATTTAAGCTATGTGATGGGTCGGAGGTGTGATATGTCACATCGCGGACTGTCACGCATCCCCGCTCCAATGGTGTGTGTCGCTCCAAAGGGTGTGTACAAATTGACTGCAGAAAGCACACCAGAGTGTCATTGTTTGAGATGAAGTCTTTGAAAGGTTTTGTTGTGATCAACTCGATCCGGTTGATTTCATCGTGGGTAAAGTGTACAACCTCTCGCAGAGTGTTTAAATCAATCTATTCGAATAGCCGCCCTCTATGGACATGCTCTGAATTTCACACGAGGGTAGATTTTCATAAAACAATTGGGAAGGGTCACTGTGTGAGATAACTTGTTCAAATTGTGGAAAGAACTTGATTAGACCTGTGTCCTTTGTGAAATCAATTGTTAACTTATTATTGTCTATTTGTTTTGAATAATGCTTTCAATCTATTATTTGTATCCAATTGCAAATGTTGCATTTTCGCAAAATAACCACGTAAGCCATTTCTTTGGAATAAGCCATCATGTATAAATGCATTCTCAGGTATGACTTATGTAGTACGGTGTGTACTCACTCTTGCTAAACAAATCAACGTATGGAGGAGTCGTCGTCGCTTTTGAAGAGGAATTCTACGAAGGTTGAGCGTTAGGGTCTTGATCCCGATCGGCTGTCGGTAAATTGATGGGAGCCACCGAGTTTATTTCGCTTCACGCAGCTTTTTTTTATTATCACTTTGCATGGCTTAATAAATGTAAAACTCGACCGTAAGGTCCCAACAGCTTATTTGTTATTTAAATGTACTCGCTTATTCTTATATTCGTTGTATGGATGTGATATTTCATCAATGTTGACACTGTGTGCACTAGCGTGATCCTCGGACTAGTGCGTAATACACAGAGGGTCCAGATTGCATATTTGGGTCCCGCATACTATCGAGTCCTCGCTGTGGAGTGGCTCAAAAGAGCGGGATGAATAATACAACATAATACGTTAGTTAGTAAATGTGCGGTGGATGCATCGATCGAGCGAAAAGCGACTTGGGAGCGGAATCCGCGGCTAATTGTAAATGTCCTTCGAGTAGAATTCACGTAAAGAATTCGGGTCGAATTTTAAGGGGGTAGAATGTAATACCTCTAATCGAACCTGTAATTAGACTATCACCGGAGAAGAAACGGCAAAGAAAGGAGTACAAATTCTGAAACAAGAAGGGTTTTTCACATTATTTCGATAACTCGGCCCTGGTCGCAGCCGAGAGGCCCAAGAGGGGCCGCCATGAGGGGATCCCACTCCCAAAACCCTAAAACCCTCCCCTCCTCCCCTATTCCCCTAGTGGCCGCCGCCTCTCCCGACCTCTTCCCTGCGCCACTGTTGATCGTCAGTTTTGAGTAAGTTTTGTATATTTTCTGGTCTTCTCACCTCTTAGAAAGTTGTAGCCCTTTGTCTTAGCTTTCTTTTGGCACCGAGATCATCTGATTTGGAGTTACGGTTTAGGAGATATGGTAGTTTTACCGCGACTGTCCAGGAGAGCTAACGTGATTTGGTAGATTTTCTTGTCGGGCCATTATGATTTACTTAGAGGCCGAATATGTTATTTTCATCTTCTAGAGTTTTGTTCCTGATGTCTTTATATTTCTTTTGGCACAAAGATCACTAGATTCCGCCTTATGGTTTAGGAGATATGAATTTTAATCGCAGACCGTCCCGCTCTGGCCGAGAATTTGGAACTGCTGGTTTGACCCTCGGTTTTGATCTAGTTAGAGTCCGATTCAGAACTTCCACCCAACTAGGTTTTTGTAGCCCTTGAATATATATTTTCGAGTTGATAAAGATCACCTCAATTGGATCAGTATATTGAAAGTTACATCATTTTCTTTGCTACTGTTCTGTAATCTGGACAGTTATTTGTTTGTGTTTTCATCTGTTGTTTAGGCCACTGTTTTGGCCGAATCAAAAGATCCAGTCAACTAGAGTTTCGTAGTGTTATGCGTTAAGAGTATTTGAGCACTGGTTTCAAGTCATTCGAGTTACGTATATTTAATTATGATTTTTCTCGCATCGCTGTTCGAAGGGTGATATTTGCCGATTAGTTAATTCGTTATTTTGAGTTTTTGGTTTTGTTGATTAGATAGAGGGTTATGGTAAAACGCTTGTAGTCACGCCCTGTCTTGTTATTCTTATTTGAATGAATATTTGTGTAGGCGGTAAGGTGGAGTGGAGAAATTCGCGTTGCCTCCTAACTCACACAAAGGCAAGGCAAGTACATGGTAGAGTGGTGAACAATGGGTTGTTCACCATGATCATTGTTGTTACTTATCATGCTATTTATTATGCTTTCGCTCATTTTATTCTTATACATGATATTGATGACCTTGAGTGAATGAGATTATGATATTGAGAAAATGAGGAGGAGATATTGAGTTAATGAGGCGGACTATGTTGATGAATAAATAAAGATGTCGCATCATTTACATTCATCATGACAGGGGTTGCATGAGCTGTGCCTAAGAGAAAGTCATGTAACTATTCCTGAGGTCGGTGAGAAAGATACATGACTAGTCCGGAGAGCTCTAGATAAAATCCTACTTTGGTGGGGATTTCACGGAGTGAAGGATAGAGTGTGTCATCGACGGTGAACACTCCGCTATACCCCAGATCACCGATGAGATGCATATGAGCATGAGCATGTTGGTGCATTCGCATATCTAAGTAAATTGTTAAATTGTGCAACTTTACCTATATGGAATATGACTTGTTTGTTTGAGAATGGCAATGGCATTAACTAAATGGATGATGATGATAACTTTGATTATAGTTAATAAACTATTGTTTATGGCTTTATTATGTATTTGCTGAGTCTTGGACTCATTATTGCTCTATTGTTGTTTTTAGGTGACCAGTGATGACGTTTTACTCGGGAAGGGCTAGCGCATTTGGAATCATGCACTTCACCCAATTATTTGATTCATTGAACATGAGAAACTTTTAGAATAACATGAATATTTATATCTAGGACATGATGGTATTGAATAACCATAGATGCTTGGTTTATGTTAATCTTGGTTTATTATTTTGCTATGCTCCTAGGTCTAATTTATTTATGATTGTCATAGTGTTATACTTGCTGAAATTTCATAGTGTGTTGATGTATAATAGATGATAAGAGTAGTTTGGTGGCATTCCAGGCTCAGTGTTGGGCTGGGGTGTTACATTCACCCTCTCCGGTGCATCGCGTACAGGCATATGCGACTTGATCATACTCTTCAAATCTCTAAAGTGGTCAGACAGTTGATTCGCTAATGCTTACAAATCAAATATCTTCTAGACTTATCTATTTTCCTTACTAGTGCATAGGTCATGTGTGTAGATTTCAATTATCTTTTGAACTTCAATTATCTTCTGAATTTCAATTATTTTCTGATATTTTTCATTAAGGGGTTGATTTCCTGCCCCTAATGACGGGAAACAATCCTCATCAAATATGCTATCAACGAAGCGGGCTACATGCAAATATTCAGACATGGGGTCCAAATACCTGATTATGGATGATGTCTCATAACCAACGTATATCTCAGACTTTCAGAGATGACCCGTTGCAGTTCTCTGCGATGATGGTATAGGTACATAAACTTTACAACCAAATCTTCAAAGATGATAAATTTTTTGTGCTAACCCTTGCGCTAGTTGCATAGGTAAATGGATGTTATATGCCGACAGTCTAAAATTGATGAGTATTGCTACGCAGAATCGCGTGTCCCCAACATGTAGTTGGTAAATTATAATTCGCTAGACCATTCTAGTGTGGATATGCGATTTAAATGCTCAACTTTAATTCCTATTGCCATGCAAAAATCATCAAATGCCTTCGAAGTAAATTCTTCAGTGTTGTCCATTCTTATGGACTTCACATGATGATCAGAGAAATTATTTTTAATTTCAATTATCTGCGAGATTAGCTTTGTAAAAGCGTAGTTTCTCGTAGACAACATACGTGTGACCATTTCGAAGAAGCATTAATGAGCATCATAAAATACCTAAATAACCATGACAGGGGCTGTATAGGACCGTAAATGTCTCCCTCGATACGGTCCAGAGATGTAGAGATTTCATCCTTCACTTTCACAGTAGAAGGTCTAGTAATTAATTTCCTGGTGGCACATGCGGGGCACACAAAATCTTTCTAATTCGGGAAGTTCTTTACATCGATATTATATCTCTGTGAATTGCTAATTATATTTCTCACCATCCTAAGACCGGGGTGGCCTAATATATCATGCCAGAGACAAAAAAGTTTAGAGTTTCTAAAAGTGGTTTTCAGGACAGCATAGGCTGTAAGTGTCTTAATATTAGTGTAGTATAGCACAATTTCATATGAAGGAAGTCGTTCTAATACCCTTTTCTACTTTCTTCACGCTTTATAATGAGCAGATATTCCTTACCAAACTCTTCTTCGGTCTCTACGTGGAAACCGTTAGCGCGAATATCCTTGAGAGTTCTAGTCGATTCTGGGTACAATAAGGCTTCTTTAACGACCAAAGTTGTGTCCATCTTGAGTATAATTATGGCCCTTCCTGAGCCTATTATACAAGTATCGCTGCGTGCGATTGTCGTAAGACTACCAATATTCTTGTTGATCCACTGAAAAAATTTCATCTCTCTCAAGGTGGTATTTGTTGTGGCGCTATCCGCTAAACACTCTTCCTCCATAGGGCGCCACATGCGTTCTGATACTTCAAGTACCAGAACATAACTTGCTATTATAAATACAGGAAAAATAAGCCTTGCAAGTCTTATCATAAGAATTTAATGCTTTTGCTTTCCTAGAGCTTATAACCATTATTCAAAGAATAAATTAATTAAATATTCCATCACAATCACAAACTACAAGTGAATGTAAAAAGATCTAAGTACAATGCGTGCACTAGATCGAATCAACGAAGTATGTAGAAACTTTTGCCTGAATCTGCTTCATGTCGATCTTCTCCTCTTGGGCAATTACAGCTGCGGCCACTAAGATGTCCAAAGTAGGTGTGATGGGGGCTGCTACTGTGCTTTCCACATCCATGAGTACAACTAATGGCTGTGGACCCTTCGTGCCTGCAATGGCAAGGTGTGCCTCATGCTGTCCGTTGTCTTTCTTCTTAGACCGAAAACATCAATAACGTGCGACTCACGACCTTACCCTGCTTGCCTCTCTCCTTCGTGAGACGCTTCCTCACCTTGTAGCTGCTAGCATTGGCTTCATGACCAACATTTCTACTAGGCGATTGTGAGATGTAGTTCTTCCTTAGAACATCATCTTGTGCTTCCGCAATTTGCATTATATCAATCAATTCAATATACTCCTTGTAGCCATCTTGACAATAGTTGTGTGCGGATTGCACCGCATTCGAGTAAAAGGTAAGAGAGAGTTTTCTCAATCTTCTGCTCATCTGTGATTACCTTCTACAAAGTTGAAGACTGTACAAATTCTGACCATACTAGGCCAGCTCTTCGAACTCCCAGTTCGTGATGCCAGTCATCTATATATTTCATGCAAAGAGTTCATAAGATTAATGTTGGTAATTTGCATAAAAATAGTTGCAAAATATTATAATGCTTTTTGAACTCCAGGTTCGTGATCCTGTATTTTTTCTATGCATTTTTCATGATTCATTGCTATTTTTTCTGATTAAAAGTAATATAAACAACCACAGATAATCAAAACAACAAATACAATATATAAATTGCATAGAAATAATAATAACAAAGTTAAACATACTTCAAATGCTCAAAAGGATTCAAAATTTGAATTTTGAGGCCTTTTTTCTGCTGGAATATGAATTTTCGGTGAATTATGCAATTTCCAAGGGCTAACACGCTAAATTTAAGTTCTGAGAATTTTTTGCACAATTTTAGAAAAAACCCGATGACCTTCTTGCAAAATTTTCTTTCCTTTTTGGTTTTCTTTTCCCAAAAATTCCTTGGGCCAGGCCCATCCGGCCCAACCGGTTGCGTTAAAACGCCCGGGGGGGATTAGGGTTTCCCCCACCTTGTTCTTCGTGGCGGCGTCGCGATACGCACGCGGCGTGGAGGCTCATGCGCAATCAACGACGCTGTCAGGAGGGGCGAAGCGACGGCAAGCGCTGTGCGATGAGTAGGCCGGGAGGCGACGGCAAGCTATGCAGGTCGGTGTTCCTTCGTCCGCCTTACATGTGGCGTGGAGGCCGTAGGGGCCGCGGCGATGCGATGGGGCCGTCGCGGCGGTCGTCGCGAAGTGCGCGCAGTCGGGCGGAGGCCATGCGGCGAGCCGCATCGGCCGCGGCGAGAAGAGCGTGCTACGCGCGGATGGTCAGCTGAGAAGCTAGGCCGCGCCATACGGCGGCGGGACGCTATAGAGGGCGGTGGGGCACGCCTCGTCGCGAGAGAGCGGAGCCTGCGGTGGCATCGAGGCGGCCCTTGCGGATTTCGGCCGGCGGCGAGATGCGCGCGTGGTATAGAGCGCCGCAGGCGAGGCGGCGTCATCTGGCGGGTCATGGCGGCGGTTCGCTTTCTGCAAGGGTCGGCGACGTGTGGGATGGATTCGCACGCGGTCGGCCGGTGACGGCGTGGTTCGTAGGGCGCATGGCGTGCCGTGGTGGCATGCGTGCCGCTGGTGGCGCTTTCGGTGCTTGTCCGGTAGGCGTCGGCGTGGGTACTTCCGGGGTCGCTTAGCGGCGGCGAGGCGAGCGAGGAGGCATGATGCGATGCGCCACGGCAAGGTGCTCATGGCGCAGAGCGACTACGAGGATGGTGGCGACTACAGTTCGGGCAATTTGTCGCCATTGTTTGTGATATCGCGTACCGCGGATCTGGTTGTTATGGCTTGAGGTAATTTTGAACATGCAAGACATGGTACTGTTTTATGGCGATGGTATCGTACGTCCTCATTGTCGGAGTCCACAATGGACTCCGCAAGGTGAATGTAACTAGGGTACACCATGTCCCCCAGCGTGCTAGGGAACATGACCCACACGAATATAAACAACAAATATGCAATTAGGTGGCGTCGAACCACCTCCTCCGTTGTGTCATTTGGGCAATGTGTGAATCGTCGTAGCCAGGCGTGTGGAACGCCCTCTCGAGGATAGGCTATCCGAAGCCATGGCCAAGACGCACCTTCCAGTCCGGCGACCTCGGAGGGGGAACAACTGCAAGGCCTCGCAACGACAGGCCGGTCATGAGACTGACGCCCTACAGTGTCACGGTCATCTCCCCCACTAGAAGTGGAACGTGTGGGTCTCCGACTGCCATCGATCAACCGGGGCGGAAAGAAGGGAGGCGTCAATCAGGAGGTTCTGCCCCATGTTCAGCATGCGGGCAAATACAATTAGCCCAGACTGACGAAGCCTCCCAACATACCGGTCGTCCAACGGCCAGGTCTCCCTCGGTCCCCGTGTCACCAGGGTTGGCGGCCCATGCCACCGATCCAAGCGTGACAAAGAATGTTGGGCTGCCCATGCCACCTCGGCAGGGTGGTAGATTACATGCCATTGGTGCAAATAGAACAACTCATAATTAACGAATTAATTTAGGTGGTAGATTACATGTCATTGGTGCAAATAGAACAACTCATAATTAACGAATTAATTTAGGTGGTAGATTAGTAATTACGCATGTAATAGTTGCTATCGTGCAAACTAATGTATGGACCGAATAATTGTGCGACTGGTATAATGTACATGTATTATTAAGTAAGTACTTAACGCTAAAAATTGCAATAACAAAAGTCTTAAATAACGCAGCCGAGCGAGCGAACGATCGGAATTTGTTTAGCTAGTCGGAATGGGAGCTTCAGCGAGTGACTCGACAAGACGCGGCGACGATGTAGCGTAAAAAAGAGAAAAATAAATAAAAACAGAAGAAACTAATTTAACTTTCTACCACAAGGTCGCGACTCGCCGCGTCTGTGGTCGGGATAGATCCCTTCCGCGCCTGTGGTCAGGGGCAGTTCTCCTACTGCGTCTGGGTCGGGATATGTACACTATTTAGAGCTAGTTCTATAAATTATAGTGAAAAAAGACTTGTTTAGAAAAAAGAAAAGCAGGACGCCGTAAATGCAAAAAATTCCTCGCCGTTGTGCCTCGGGCACCGTCTGCCAGAAAGCGGAACTGGAGTTAGTGGGTCCCACCGCACGTTGCCCGGCTCCCCGATGCGCCGCCGTGGATTCCACGCCGTACGCTCCTACGTGACCCGCAACCCACGGGCAGCCCGACTACCGGGTCCCACCCACTACCCTGTAGCGGGCGCCGGGCGTCAAATCGGCGGGGTGGATCCAGGTCCGGTTGGTGGGGGTGCCTGGGGCCCGCCGTGCCCACGTGCGATGTTGAGGCTTGTCTGGTCCTGTGCTGCCTGCCGCACGCCTCTCGGATCGATCGATCGAGATCGGGCGCCGGGCTGCTGCTACCACTGCTACCGGTCTCCAGCCCATCCGCTCGTGGGCTCCGCGCGCCCCGCGGCAGGTCAAGGGTCAGCGTCACGGCCCATATCATGATATCCTACTCCTGTCGCGGCCGCGCGCGCACGTTTCGACCGCACCGGCTAGAGGGGGCGACGGGACGTTAATCTTAAATCACGCACACTCGTTGGTGTAGGTAGAGACTTTTTTTTTTGGAAAAAATCTAGGTAAACACTCCGAACTTTGTTTGAAAGTCCGTTTTATCCTAAATTATTAAACAAAACATTTAACTCCCCCTCGAATTTTGCAATTAAGTTCAAATAATACACTGACCCAACTTTGTATGGTGGTAGTTGCCTGCATGATGTGATAAGTGAGCATTTTTACCATGTAGGATGGCAAACTGGCCAAATTAGATCAATGATAGATGGGCTATAGGGGCTTCTCCCCCCACTGAGCTCCCAGCCATGTTCCCATGGCTGCCGCCCATGTAGCTTCCTCCCTCTTTGTTTCAATTTGTGGGAAAAGCCTTCGTGTGCTCCACCTATCATTCATCTAAATTTGCCCAATATATCATCTTGCGTAGTAAAATCACTCACTCATCGCGCCACAAAAAGCAATACCACCTGCGAAACTAGGTCAAGTTGTTATTTGAACCGAACTGCACAGCTTGGATAGTCAAATATTTAGTTTTACAGTTTGAGGTGTTGTATAGACTTTCGAGCAAAGTTCGAAGTGTTATATGGATCTCTTCTCTTTTTTAGGATGGTAGAGGGATACTTTGACGCACACGCTTGTGTTGAGTCCACTGCCCCAGAAAACGTACGGGCCTCACACTTTGGGATCGTGCGTACGTGTAGGATGATGTATATCCGGCTGCACGTGTGACAAAACATGAGCTGTGCGATGGAGCTTTAATGGGGTGTGACCATGTGTGACAATCAAGGGCAAGGTGCGAGGACACACCACAAGACACAAACGAAGAGTTTTAAAGATGAAACACTGTAGGCACTACTACGAGAAAAGGTAATCACTGCTCAAAATTATCATCACGAGATAGTTTTTTGAACCGTCTGACTTTATGGGTCAATGATACTATATGGTCATTAAGCTATCATGCATTTCGCTTCTAAATAATAATCGCTTATGATAGTTTTTGTATTGTAAGAAGGTAATTAAAAGATACTCTCTTCTCTCTCAATCATTGCCTCACTCTCGACAAGGACGAGGTCGAGTAGAGGCGTCCATCTCGAATCGAATAAGCATCCCTTATCGACTACGATGGAGATCCTCATTCGTAACAAAATCTCACAGATGTAGGGACGAAACCAGAGCGGGAAGGAAACCAGACGGGATTTGGGGGCAAAATTTCGTACTCACCTGAGGCCAAGATAGGGGCGATTAGATCTGGCGATACTGGTCGAGCCGCAGCGACCACTCACTGGAGGCGCCGTGAAATAGCAGGCTGCGTCTCCTCGCCGAACCGCGTCGAGGAATCGAGTGCAGTCTCCAAAGCTTGGCGTGGGGAGGCAAGAGGGAGAGACTGATTGAAGATAAGGCGAGGGTGGTTATAATATATAAGGACAACGCTAAAATATTTCGCCTCCGTTGCACGCTGCTCAAAAATTTCGCCCCACCTCCGCTTAGAATCACAGACGGTTTCAAATAAAACCGCCTGCGTGATGTAATATCACGCACGGTTCTTGTTTAGAACCCTGATACTTCACAGATGGTTTTCAAAATGAACTGCTTGTGATTTTACCTTGACTTATAGTGCCTTACTCTGTGATTTTGTCATGCCTTGAAAATAGACATTTCAAGTTATAGTAAAATCAATGAGTAAGGAATCAAGCCATGAAAAATCACAGAGTTAGGTATTTTTCCAAGTCATGATAAAATTAGAGAGATACTTAGCACAAGCGGTCTTTAATACACACCGCTTATGATGAGAACGAAGTCACGCATTCGCCTATGTTGAAACCGCCTATGAAGTATTACATTTGTGATACTTTACGATAGTTTTAATACAAACCGCTCATGATATTACCTCTTCACAGATGGTTTTTAGCGCAGCCAATAACACAGGCGGTCATTAAACTAAAATTATCTGTGATTGTATTTAATATAGATGATTTTGATCAATCGTCTGTAATAAGACGTTCAGTATTAATATTTTTGTAGTAGTGGGGGCCGCCTCAAGGATACAGTGGTGGGGGTATCTCTCGGCCTTTCCCTGGTCGGCGCGCGTACGTCTGCCGTGTCCGCCGGTATCTCCACTCCGCTCCACGTCCGCACGCACTCGGCACTAGCTAGATCGGTTCAGCCCAGCCAACCGCGCGGCCGCCCCCGAGCGGTTAGCTTAATTTGACCGCATCGTACAAGTGTTCACGTGCCCGGCGCCGGCCGTGGCGCGGGGATCACGCTCGGCTCCATCTCGCACGGTCCGTCCGTTCGTGCATCGGCGCTAGGATACGATTCCGCCGGGTCTCGGCTCCGCGCGTCGCGTGGCTCCACCACCCGCCGATTGCTGGCTCCGTGTGGCAACGCCAGAACATGAAGAACGTCGCGGTTTTGAGTCTTCGCCCTCAGCACGGACGGGCGGTTGGTGGCTCGTTCCATTCGGTACTTGTTTCGAGTCGAAATGGACAGTCCGTGCTGTGGTGTTTGCTGCGGTTTCATTCTGCCATATGTGAATGGGATCATATCGTACTTGTTCGGGAAATACTACTGGGGGGAAGGCGGGAACCTACCAAATTAATTTTTCACCTGTGCAATTATCCTCGTGATATTTCCCTTCTCATCTTGCCCGGTGTTATCGCGCAGAATAGTCAGCTGGACCCTGCTGCCGGTGACAGTACTGCGTCAGTGATATATATCCACCGGCACAATACTATTTCCCGATGTAGCACATGCAGAGTACAAAACTCTTCCCAGATGAAACAAAAAGGTGCTGAAAACAACTGAACACGAGGATCGCTAATTAGGTCAAAGGAACGTGCGACAGAATTTAGCGCGGGCTCTGGCTAGAAAAATGATCGATCAGAAAGATTCTGAGGCCAGGCGACAACTTCTCCCATTACCGAAAGCAAGAAAAAAAAAATGCCGTTTCCAAGAATAACGAAAAGCATTTTGGGCCAGCGATCGAGCACAATCGGAGCAGCTAGCACCCACTTGATGAAGCTATAAGCAATCAGCAACATGATGAAAAGCATCCGGACCCTTATATGTACCTATCGTATCGACCAACCCTTTATTTCCTGCGATTCGCCACAATGTTCGGGGGAATGACCAAAAGCAACGCTAGCTTTCACTATATGAGCAATTGGCAAGGAGTAGGCCGCGAAAGACTACATGATAGATCACTCAAAGTGTCGAGAGGGATAAATTCCCATATCATCTTATGATACCTGGATGCAAAAAAAAAAATACTGCCACACTACTGCACAACAGGTTGCACGTACGAGTCGAACCGTGAACTCGACAACGGAGCATCGTATCAGCTTGACCAGAATTGATTGGCATCGGCCTAATGCTTTCATTGTCGTACCAGTACTCCTGATCAATTGATTGGTTGATTTGCATGCCGTGCCAGGCATGATCATAATGCCAAAGCATATGTTTATCCTTACCACTTCTCACCAGGCATGAAAAGAGAGGGAGTATCACATCAGTGTTTGGTGCAGGCACATGGACTGTCTTAGCTAACAGAGGAGGAAAAGGGCATGGGAGACAGTGTTCAAGCACTTGAGACCTTTTGCTCTACCGCTTGTGTCTTAAAGAAGGGGATAACGTTTTTAGTAGATGATGGTGGTGTAATAATCCTACAGTATTCCCACATCTGCCGTGCTGCTAGTGTAACTTCCTTTTTCCTGCAGTAAACCGTGTTCCTGCCCCCCTTTTCCCCCATCTTTTCTGGTCGCCAAGATCACCTAATCTTCCCTCTATCGCCTGCAGTCAAATATGAGTGCTCATCGCCATGCTTGGTCTGGACTTTCCATTGCACGATTGATGCCTTGCACTATGGCAGGTTCCCTACAAATCGCAGAGATAAAGCATGTACATGAGTTAATATACTTGGAAAACTGACTGTCCAGATGGAGATGGGTGTCGTGTCAAGACTCGAAGAGCACATCTCTATCGGGCCGGGTATTTGAGGGGACCCGAACCCATCTCCTGTTCTAGACTAAGAGCCTAAAAGCGCACGTCTTGATCTGACTTCGCTACATTCTGCAAGGTGATTCAGCTTCTCTCTTGGGAAATCGGGCGGGAGCAGTAGAGATATCGTAAACTAGTTGGCATGGGTTTTTGCATATGTAGAGAAATTAGCCTTCGCGTGATCCAAAGGAGAAGGTAGAGTGAAGCGGTGGACCGTTTAATTTGCCACGACAGTTTCAAAGACCCACGCGCCACCAACCCTCTAAAGCTTGCCCCCACTGGATTTCCTGTTCATGAACCCAAGATTTGGGCCTACTTGTTCATATCATGTGTTCCAACCCATAACATTAGGAAGATTTTTGTTTGGGGCAATGTTACGTATGTGATAAAAAAAATTTCTTACAGTATTAATTGCAGTGCAGATTTTGAGGTCGGTGTGTCTAAATCACAGGAAGGATTAGAGGTGATTGATACCGTGGACCACATTTTGTGAAGAGTTCCTTGGAAAACCTCCATCACCGTACCTATTAGGAATAATAGAAACCTAGGGATTCTACAGGAAACGATTCCATTCTCGTAGGAATCAGGAAAAAAAAAATTCGACGTTCTAAACGGTGCCGAAATTTTAGCAGAGTGGCGCTGTTTATGTAGCTAGATTCAGGTGTGTTTCGGTACTAAACGCCTCCAAGGGCTCCTCCCTCCCTGATAGATCACGGGCCGTCGTGCGGTACCACGTCATCCGTACGTGCACAGCAAGAAAGACGAGCCGGCCTCGGCCTCGGCCTCTACACGAGCAACAGGGTCACAGGCGAGCGCAGAAAACTCAAGGGCGGGCCTCTCGCCCGGTGGCCAATGGCGGCATCGCCGTGCAGGTGATGGCAACGCCAGCACTTGCCCTGTCTGTGAGTAGTACTGCATCGATCAGCAGGAGTGGAGAGGGGTTGGCCCAATTCACCTGCAGCAACGTGAGAGGGCCAAAGCCAAATCAGTGGCGCACACACACTCCAGAGTCTTCTCTCTCTCACACATTGTTTGATTCCCCCAGCTGATCTACCGCTCCAACTCATTCCCTGCAATTAACAATGGGTTCCAATGCGTAGGTGACTGACGTAATGTGACTGCACATTAATTAATAACTGATTCAGCCTCAGATCAGTCCTATTTCTAGTGAGGCTCCGCAATCTCTCTCTCAACATGTGTGGGTGTGCTGTGTTTTCGCTTGCTCCAAGCTGACAGGGAGGGGGGCACCAAGTGCAATAATGGAGGGCGTCAGATGGCCACGCCGGAAATGGCAGTCCCAGAAGGGTGAGGACAAACGAAAGGATGCCATCACCGTCACCATCCCCATTTACTGCCTTGGGTTGGCTGTCTGCCCTTCCTTCCTCACCCCAACGCACTGCTCACCGCCGCTCCTCTTCTTCCTCCTCTTCACCGCATCATCAATCTTTCTTTCTAGTAGCCCTTTGACCATTCCATTCATCTTGTTTCCATTTGCACCTCTCTAATTAGCATCGCTGTTGCCACCAGGAGAAATGGCAAGAGAAGAAGAGAATAAAAGGAGAAAGAAAGAACACGAAATGTGCGGTGACATCGTAATATGTTGTTGCGTCTCATTTCTTTAGCTATACATCGGTAGTGACTAGTGACAACTTTTCAGCCTTGTCGTGGCACAATAGTAGAAGAAGATCCACTAGATTTCAGCTAGGCCTAGCCCTGTCTGTGTTCTCTCCCAGCTTCTGCAGCAGCTGTAACAACCAGATGCCCATCTCCTTCAGAAGGAGATCCCAAAACTTGTCCACAATACCACATCTAAGCTTGTAGTACTAAGTACTCTATTAATCACTAACTAATCAAGCACTAGTAATTTCTCCAAGAAATGTCCCGGGAACGGGAGGGAAAAAAAGAAAAAAAAAAAACAAGACTCCTAAGGCTGATATATATATATACATCACCTAATTAGCCTTCTTCTCAATGTCCCTCTTGCTCCTGTCCTATGTCTAATCTGGAGGATAAACAGCGGGGGAGGGAGGACGAGAGATCTTAGGCGGCGTGCGGCAGGCTATGGCTATGAGCAGTCCTTCCAGCAGACGAGCATGGTGACGCAGCGGCGCATGATGTAGAAGCGCGCCCGCTGCTCCTTCACCAGCCCCGCGCACCGGCTCGAGAACGACGGCGCCGCGCAACCGCCCGAGGCGGCGGCGGCCGCCCCGCCGTCCACCCGCCGGCCGATCACCTGGTCCCTCACGCTGGACGACCTCTTGAGGAACGGGCCCCCGCCCCCGCCCCCGCCGCCGCCGCCAGGGACGCGCCTGCTGCCGTTGTTCCGGCTCTTCTTGGAGAACTTCCACTTCTCGTCCTCGTAGAACTCCATGGATTTGCTAGCTTCACTGAGGTGTGCAGGGAGGAGGAAGTGGTGGGGAGATAATGAGGAGGATGCGGGGAGTGTGCGGAATCCACACTATTTATAACGGGTGAGGAGGCTTGGGTGGAGAGGAGAGGAGAGGAGAGCTGGAGAGGAAGCAGAAGACGGGTAGGGGATGGACCTGACCTGGACCTGGACCATCCGGTAGGTTGGATTGGGTTCCCACCTCCTAAGATTTCTAGTCTTTCTCGGTCTCTTTCTGTAGCAACCTTGTTGGCATTTGCTGATTTGTTTCATTGTTTGCATGGACTGAAAAACATTTTTGCCTGGTATAGTTCGTCAATCATATTTGTTGATATAATTGTAAGATTGTAGTACTCGCTGATAGGACGCTCTAATCCCCTATCTCAAAAGTATGATGCGTGCCCCGGTTAGATTCCTCAGTCGCACATAGTCTATGCTACGCTCTCTTAGTTGCTACCTCCGTATTATCTATATATAATTTTTTTTAAAAAAATTGTATAAAATTTAGGAGATGTAGAAAAGGTCGTGATTAGTTAATTATGTAAATTTTAAGATCAAACTTAATCACTTAGAAAATATAAAATTTACAAATAGCAATGAATAGTTTTTATTTTTTATATCTCTCAAATGCGATTATCTTTTATCTTAAAATTTTACATGGATGTAGAATATGTGTTCCCTTACATCTCCTACTTTTTTAGAATTTTTTTAAAAAACTATTATACATAAGTAATACGAAGATAGCCCCATGAGATGAGGTAGCACCATGGAAAATCCTCTCTTATGCATCGATTTCAGAACCCGACTTACTGATGGAAACGAGATTCCAAATACCAACTGGAAAAACTTTAAATTCAAATTCAAAATTCCGGCGGTTACATCCCAAATTTAATTTTTTTTTCAGACGGATTTCAACCGAGATTTTTCAGAGTATTCGATTATCGAAATGCAGAATCATACTAACCGCCTACGGATTTTCCCCGGTAGCGATTTTTGGATCCTTGGGTAACACATCATATTCTCTCCCTAGTTGCTCTCCTAGTACATACTAACATAAATAATTCAATCTATTTCGTGAAGAAATTTGAGCATGCCATTTTTTTTTACAAAAAACATTAAGAGAGAGAGAGAGAGAGAGAGAGAGTAACCACCTTAATTATTTTTCACTTGAACTTTCATATCAAACATGTTGATGATTGTAACGTAGGTTCCCTGTCGAGCTTATCTGGAAAAATGGTATGAGAGCACAATCTAAATAAAGATCTTTTATTGATGTGGATAGAGTGTATGTATGAGAATACAATAGGATGCTACGTAATCAATGAACTTCAATCTAAACGATGAATGTATTCTTAGAGAATACGTGGGCTATTCTCTTTATAGCCATCGAAGGGGGTGACAGTTAATGGCGCTAAAAGCGCTTTTAATCTCTACGCATGTTCTTCTGTTGAGTCTTGAACCATCACATCTCTTAGCCAACTGTCGTAAGTTGCCAGATGCGCCAATAACCGTTTTCACGTTAGTCATGTGAGAAATCGTCATGTTCATCGGTCGGGGATCACAAGAACCGATCTCACGTTAGTCATGTGAGAAATCTTGCCATGTCTATCGGTCGGGACCGCCAAGAACCGTATGGTTGGTCAGGCGATGTACATAGCTGGTTGTTTCATGACTCAAATTGGGCCATAGTAAAGGGTATTAGACTTCTATTTAAGTATTGGTTGTAGGTTCATAATCGTTATAGAGTGAGTTTTTGATATGTGGACCTACTTTGACAAAAGCTCGACTTTGACCAAAAAAGTTAACTCGATCAAGAAACTTCACAAAACAAAATTTTAAAAACATGATTCTTTGGACTATTAATACTATGTACAGTTATTTCTTAGTGGATTATGATTATTTTTTTAGTTTAGGCAGTCACTGCATGACATTCAGCTTGGCAATACGCATCATAACAGGAATATATGTATTCAAAATATGCTTCAATTTATGGTGTTCAACTAAAACACATCTCCTAATAGTTTACGGGACAAAAAATTGCAAAAGAAGACTTGTGATCTTGTTACACCCACGTCTCAACTCTAATTGAAGATGACCATCATGTAATTCAGTGCGAGATGGGACCATAAAATCAGGAGCCATTACAAATTAGTATTCCATTTTAGAGGTTCCAACATAGACCAAAACATAACCTACTTGGCAAAATTTGCATAAGCTAAACTACAGCATATATTGCTAACCCATCCATCCACAAAAAGAGAGATGAGACCTCAGCAAACAAAGTATCTTCTAAAAGGGTACGGTAGCTCCATTAAGCATCAATAGCTTCAACTAAAACGCATGCCTCAACCTAAGGCAAACAGTTGAAGTAAGAGTTTTGTTTTCTTTGCTATGGTAGCTTCAATTAAAATGCGTGGAGCTCATCTGGAGCTACAGCCATTACTATGAGTTTTTAGTAGTACCTTTGGGTACTACTGTATCATCTCTCCTGAAGTTACACCTTGTAGAGTAGCTTGCATTGGAGGTGCGGGCTTGTTTGGTAGAGCTTTACTCCTCGTTCTCGGCTTTCAATTTTGATTCTCGATAATTCACTCATCTGATAATCTAGAATTGGTTGACGAAGCGTTTGCCATGGAGGTTGCCTTCTAAAACTATGAAAGTGAGGATTTGATGTAAAAAGACCATTATATCCCTGTTTTTAACACCTAAGTCTACTTGTATCGCACTCTTTTCTATCTGTACATAAATTTTAGAAATTTCTTTACAAATTTTCCAAGACTGTTTCAATTTGAATGTGATACCCTATTCAGATACAGCTAGATCGGTTCAGCCCAGCCAACCGCGCGGCCGCCCCCGAGCGGTTAGCTTAATTTGACCGCATCGTACAAGTGTTCACGTGCCCGGCGCCGGCCGTGGCGCGGGGATCACGCTCGGCTCCATCTCGCACGGTCCGTCCGTTCGTGCATCGGCGCTAGGATACGATTCCGCCGGGTCTCGGCTCCGCGCGTCGCGTGGCTCCACCACCCGCCGATTGCTGGCTCCGTGTGGCAACGCCAGAACATGAAGAACGTCGCGGTTTTGAGTCTTCGCCCTCAGCACGGACGGGCGGTTGGTGGCTCGTTCCATTCGGTACTTGTTTCGAGTCGAAATGGACAGTCCGTGCTGTGGTGTTTGCTGCGGTTTCATTCTGCCATATGTGAATGGGATCATATCGTACTTGTTCGGGAAATACTACTGGGGGGAAGGCGGGAACCTACCAAATTAATTTTTCACCTGTGCAATTATCCTCGTGATATTTCCCTTCTCATCTTGCCCGGTGTTATCGCGCAGAATAGTCAGCTGGACCCTGCTGCCGGTGACAGTACTGCGTCAGTGATATATATCCACCGGCACAATACTATTTCCCGATGTAGCACATGCAGAGTACAAAACTCTTCCCAGATGAAACAAAAAGGTGCTGAAAACAACTGAACACGAGGATCGCTAATTAGGTCAAAGGAACGTGCGACAGAATTTAGCGCGGGCTCTGGCTAGAAAATGATCGATCAGAAAGATTCTGAGGCCAGGCGACAACTTCTCCCATTACCGAAAGCAAGAAAAAAAAAATGCCGTTTCCAAGAATAACGAAAAGCATTTTGGGCCAGCGATCGAGCACAATCGGAGCAGCTAGCACCCACTTGATGAAGCTATAAGCAATCAGCAACATGATGAAAAGCATCCGGACCTTATATGTACCTATCGTATCGACCAACCCTTTATTTCCTGCGATTCGCCACAATGTTCGGGGGAATGACCAAAAGCAACGCTAGCTTTCACTATATGAGCAATTGGCAAGGAGTAGGCCGCGAAAGACTACATGATAGATCACTCAAAGTGTCGAGAGGATAAATTCCCATATCATCTTATGATACCTGGATGCAAAAAAAAAAATACTGCCACACTACTGCACAACAGGTTGCACGTACGAGTCGAACCGTGAACTCGACAACGGAGCATCGTATCAGCTTGACCAGAATTGATTGGCATCGGCCTAATGCTTTCATTGTCGTACCAGTACTCCTGATCAATTGATTGGTTGATTTGCATGCCGTGCCAGGCATGATCATAATGCCAAAGCATATGTTTATCCTTACCACTTCTCACCAGGCATGAAAAGAGAGGAGTATCACATCAGTGTTTGGTGCAGGCACATGGACTGTCTTAGCTAACAGAGGAGGAAAAGGGCATGGGAGACAGTGTTCAAGCACTTGAGACCTTTTGCTCTACCGCTTGTGTCTTAAAGAAGGGGATAACGTTTTTAGTAGATGATGGTGGTGTAATAATCCTACAGTATTCCCACATCTGCCGTGCTGCTAGTGTAACTTCCTTTTTCCTGCAGTAAACCGTGTTCCTGCCCCCTTTTCCCCATCTTTCTGGTCGCCAAGATCACCTAATCTTCCCTCTATCGCCTGCAGTCAAATATGAGTGCTCATCGCCATGCTTGGTCTGGACTTTCCATTGCACGATTGATGCCTTGCACTATGGCAGGTTCCCTACAAATCGCAGAGATAAAGCATGTACATGAGTTAATATACTTGGAAAACTGACTGTCCAGATGGAGATGGGTGTCGTGTCAAGACTCGAAGAGCACATCTCTATCGGGCCGGGTATTTGAGGGGACCCGAACCCATCTCCTGTTCTAGACTAAGAGCCTAAAAGCGCACGTCTTGATCTGACTTCGCTACATTCTGCAAGGTGATTCAGCTTCTCTCTTGGGAAATCGGGCGGGAGCAGTAGAGATATCGTAAACTAGTTGGCATGGGTTGTTTGCATATGTAGAGAAATTAGCCTTCGCGTGATCCAAAGGAGAAGGTAGAGTGAAGCGGTGGACCGTTTAATTTGCCACGACAGTTTCAAAGACCCACGCGCCACCAACCCTCTAAAGCTTGCCCCACTGGATTTCCTGTTCATGAACCCAAGATTTGGGCCTACTTGTTCATATCATGTTTTCCAACCCATAACATTAGGAAGATTTTTGTTTGGGGCAATGTTACGTATGTGATAAAAAAAATTTCTTACAGTATTAATTGCAGTGCAGATTTTGAGGTCGGTGTGTCTAAATCACAGGAAGGATTAGAGGTGATTGATACCGTGGACCACATTTTGTGAAGAGTTCCTTGAAAACCTCCATCACCGTACCTATTAGGAATAATAGAAACCTAGGGATTCTACAGGAAACGATTCCATTCTCGTAGGAATCAGGAAAAAAAAAATTCGACGTTCTAAACGGTGCCGAAATTTTAGCAGAGTGGCGCTGTTTATGTAGCTAGATTCAGGTGTGTTTCGGTACTAAACGCCTCCAAGGGCTCCTCCTCCCTGATAGATCACGGGCCGTCGTGCGGTACCACGTCATCCGTACGTGCACAGCAAGAAAGACGAGCCGGCCTCGGCCTCGGCCTCTACACGAGCAACAGGGTCACAGGCGAGCGCAGAAAACTCAAGGGCGGGCCTCTCGCCCGGTGGCCAATGGCGGCATCGCCGTGCAGGTGATGGCAACGCCAGCACTTGCCCTGTCTGTGAGTAGTACTGCATCGATCAGCAGGAGTGGAGAGGGTTGGCCCAATTCACCTGCAGCAACGTGAGAGGCCAAAGCCAAATCAGTGGCGCACACACACTCCAGAGTCTTCTCTCTCACACATTGTTTGATTCCCCAGCTGATCTACCGCTCCAACTCATTCCCTGCAATTAACAATGGGTTCCAATGCGTAGGTGACTGACGTAATGTGACTGCACATTAATTAATAACTGATTCAGCCTCAGATCAGTCCTATTTCTAGTGAGGCTCCGCAATCTCTCTCTCAACATGTGTGGGTGTGCTGTGTTTTCGCTTGCTCCAAGCTGACAGGGAGGGGGGCACCAAGTGCAATAATGGAGGGCGTCAGATGGCCACGCCGGAAATGGCAGTCCCAGAAGGGTGAGGACAAACGAAAGGATGCCATCACCGTCACCATCCCCATTTACTGCCTTGGGTTGGCTGTCTGCCCTTCCTTCCTCACCCCAACGCACTGCTCACCGCCGCTCCTCTTCTTCCTCCTCTTCACCGCATCATCAATCTTTCTTTCTAGTAGCCCTTTGACCATTCCATTCATCTTGTTTCCATTTGCACCTCTCTAATTAGCATCGCTGTTGCCACCAGGAGAAATGGCAAGAGAAGAAGAGAATAAAAGGAGAAAGAAAGAACACGAAATGTGCGGTGACATCGTAATATGTTGTTGCGTCTCATTTCTTTAGCTATACATCGGTAGTGACTAGTGACAACTTTTCAGCCTTGTCGTGGCACAATAGTAGAAGAAGATCCACTAGATTTCAGCTAGGCCTAGCCCTGTCTGTGTTCTCTCCCAGCTTCTGCAGCAGCTGTAACAACCAGATGCCCATCTCCTTCAGAAGGAGATCCCAAAACTTGTCCACAATACCACATCTAAGCTTGTAGTACTAAGTACTCTATTAATCACTAACTAATCAAGCACTAGTAATTTCTCCAAGAAATGTCCGGGAACGGGAGGGAAAAAAGAAAAAAACAAGACTCCTAAGGCTGATATATATATACATCACCTAATTAGCCTTCTTCTCAATGTCCCTCTTGCTCCTGTCCTATGTCTAATCTGGAGGATAAACAGCGGGGGAGGGAGGACGAGAGATCTTAGGCGGCGTGCGGGAGGCTATGGCTATGAGCAGTCCTTCCAGCAGACGAGCATGGTGACGCAGCGGCGCATGATGTAGAAGCGCGCCCGCTGCTCCTTCACCAGCCCCGCGCACCGGCTCGAGAACGACGGCGCCGCGCAACCGCCCGAGGCGGCGGCGGCCGCCCCGCCGTCCACCCGCCGGCCGATCACCTGGTCCCTCACGCTGGACGACCTCTTGAGGAACGGGCCCCCGCCCCCGCCCCCGCCGCCGCCGCCAGGGACGCGCCTGCTGCCGTTGTTCCGGCTCTTCTTGGAGAACTTCCACTTCTCGTCCTCGTAGAACTCCATGGATTTGCTAGCTTCACTGAAGTGTGCAGGGAGGAGGAAGTGGTGGGGAGATAATGAGGAGGATGCGGGGAGTGTGCGGAATCCACACTATTTATAACGGGTGAGGAGGCTTGGGTGGAGAGGAGAGGAGAGGAGAGCTGGAGAGGAAGCAGAAGAGGGTAGGGGATGGACCTGACCTGGACCTGGACCATCCGGTAGGTTGGATTGGGTTCCCACCTCCTAAGATTTCTAGTCTTTCTCGGTCTCTTTCTGTAGCAACCTTGTTGGCATTTGCTGATTTGTTTCATTGTTTGCATGGACTGAAAAACATTTTTGCCTGGTATAGTTCGTCAATCATATTTGTTGATATAATTGTAAGATTGTAGTACTCGCTGATAGGACGCTCTAATCCCCTATCTCAAAAGTATGATGCGTGCCCCGGTTAGATTCCTCAGTCGCACATAGTCTATGCTACGCTCTCTTAGTTGCTACCTCCGTATTATCTATATATAATTTTTTTTAAAAAAATTGTATAAAATTTAGGAGATGTAGAAAAGGTCGTATTGTACAATTATGTAAATTTTAAGATCAAACTTAATCACTTAGAAAATATAAAATTTACAAATAGCAATGAATAGTTTTTATTTTTTATATCTCTCAAATGCGATTATTTTTTATCTTAAAATTTTACATGGATGTAGAATATGTGTTCCCTTACATCTCCTACTTTTTTAGAATTTTTTTAAAAAACTATTATACATAAGTAATACGAAGATAGCCCCATGAGATGAGGTAGCACCATGGAAAAAACTCGGCTGCATCGACTTCAGAACTCGACTTACTCTATGGAAACGAGATTCCAAATACCAACTGGAAAAACTTTAAATTCAAATTCAAAATTCCGGCGGTTACATCCCAAATTTAATTTTTTTTTCAGACGGATTTCAACCGAGATTTTTCAGAGTATTCCGATTACCGACCGGTAACCGTTACCAACTGCCCGGCGGGATTTTCCCCGGTAGCGATTTTTGGATCCTTGGGTAACACATCATATTCTCTCCCTAGTTGCTCTCCTAGTACATACTAACATAAATAATTCAATCTATTTCGTGAAGAAATTTGAGCATGCCATTTTTTTTACAAAAAACATTAAGAGAGAGAGAGAGAGAGAGAGAGAGAGAGAGTAACCACCTTAATTATTTTTCACTTGAACTTTCATATCAAACATGTTGATGATTGTAACGTAGGTTCCCTGTCGAGCTTATCTGGAAAAATGGTATGAGAGCACAATCTAAATAAAGATCTTTTATTGATGTGGACAGAGTGTATGTATGAGAATACAATAGGGATGCTACAGAATCAATGAACTTCAATCTAAACGATGAATGTATTCTTAGAGAATACGTGGGCTATTCTCTTTATAGCCATCGAAGGGGGTGACAGTTAATGGCGCTAAAAGCGCTTTTAATCTCTACGCATGTTCTTCTGTTGAGTCTTGAACCATCACATCTCTTAGCCAACTGTCGTAAGTTGCCAGATGCGCCAATAACCGTTTTCACGTTAGTCATGTGAGAAATCACATGTCTCATCGGTCTGGGATCGCAAGAACCGATCTCACGTTAGTCATGTGAGAAATCGCTATGTCATCGGTCGGGATCGCAAGAACCGTATGGTTGGTCAGGCGATGTACATAGCTGGTTGTTTCATGACTCAAATTGGGCCATAGTAAAGGGTATTAGACTTCTATTTAAGTATTGGTTGTAGGTTCATAATCGTTATAGAGTGAGTTTTTGATATGTGGACCTACTTTGACAAAAGCTCTGACTTTGACCGAAAAAAAGTTAACCTGATCAAGAAACTTCGTCAAAACAAAATTTTAAAAACATGATTCTTTGGACTATTAATACTATGTACAGTTATTTCTTAGTGGATTATGATTATTTTTTTAGTTTAGGCAGTCACTGCATGACATTCAGCTTGGCAATACGCATCATAACAGGAATATATGTATTCAAAATATGCTTCAATTTATGGTGTTCAACTAAAACACATCTCCTAATAGTTTACGGGACAAAAAATTGCAAAAGAAGACTTGTGATCTTGTTACACCCACGTCTCAACTCTAATTGAAGATGACCATCATGTAATTCAGTGCGAGATGGGACCATAAAATCAGGAGCCATTACAAATTAGTATTCCATTTTAGAGGTTCCAACATAGACCAAAAACATAACCTACTTGGCAAAATTTGCATAAGCTAAACTACAGCATATATTGCTAACCCATCCATCCACAAAAAGAGAGATGAGACCTCAGCAAACAAAGTATCTTCTAAAAGGGTACGGTAGCTCCATTAAGCATCAATAGCTTCAACTAAAACGCATGCCTCAACCTAAGGCAAACAGTTGAAGTAAGAGTTTTGTTTTCTTTTGCTATGGTAGCTTCAATTAAAATGCGTGGAGCTCATCTGGAGCTACAGCCATTACTATGAGTTTTTAGTAGTACCTTTGGGTACTACTGTATCATCTCTCCTGAAGTTACACCTTGTAGAGTAGCTTGCATTGGAGGTGCGGGCTTGTTTGGTAGAGCTTTACTCCTCGTTCTTCGGCTTTCAATTCTTGATTCTCAGATAATTCACTCATCTGATAATCTAGAATTGGTTGACGGAAGCGTTTGGTGGGAGGTTGCCTTCTAAAACTATGAAAGTGAGGATTTGATGTAAAAAGACCATTATATCCCTGTTTTTAACACCTAAGTCTACTTGTATCGTACTCCTTTCTATCTGTACATAAATTTTAGAAATTTCTTTACAAATTTTCCAAGACTGTTTCAATTTGAATGTGATACCCTATTCAGATACATCAGTTCTTAGCAAAAGCATTATCCTTTTAGATACAAATACTCGCATATCGACACTAGTACTACTAGGACTCACAGATCAAATAACTAAAAAAAAAAAGTACTAGCATTCATCCCAAAATGACCAGATGCTTGGTTCATCATCTCATAATTGATACAAGAATTCTTCTCGCAATTGATACACATACAGGATTACAGATAAAGACATAAAAGCAAACCACATCTTTGAGATTTTGTTCACATTCCTACAAAATTTCAGCTGATTTACACATTCCAACCAAACTGAGCTATCTCTCTGGCTGTGTCTGAAATCTTGGAGTGAAGTATCCTTGTACCGAGCTGATTATCTTATTTTTATCATCTGGTAACAAATACCTAACGGCCTACCCTACATATGTTTGCATCACTTGATCCCTTCAAATTAGATTGCAATTGCAAAAATCGTAACAAGAACATAAAAGAGGACTGTACAAGTGGTATGTCCCCCTACCTCGCTAAAAGATGATAAAATTAATATTGTACCTTGAAGCATAAAAATTATACGTCATCATTAAATGAACTAGGTAGGCATCTTTAGGCTGTTTCTGCTTTGCAATATCAATATCAATATCATGCATTAGTATGCCAACCCTTAGTAGTAACATTGTTGTGTATTGCTTGAAAATCTAGCCAGTGATGCATCAAATGGTAATCTGATAACAACAAAAAATCAAATTAATTTCGACACCAGAGTTTTTGTTTTAGTTGATAGCCGTTGCCTACTTATGTTATGAATTTAGAAGTAAACGTGGTATACTGTTTTCATGAAATTGCCCACCAAAACAAGATAAACTGACGTATTGAGTGCTTACCCTACTGATGTTATCGCCAAGTTGCCAGAGTATAAATCACTTTACCAGCCTCTCATATACTTCTCCATTTTCTTTGATCTTTCATGGTGCTCAAAGCCCTTACGACCACTGCAAGCATCAGGATATGTAAAGGTGTGAACTTTGCGTCAACACCAAGCTGAACATGAAAACATAAAACCTCCCTATAAACAAACGTTAGTCAAAATTCAACATCTCATGTAACCAAAGACTAGTACAAAACAAAGCTATCCCGGATGCTTTCTCATATATGGTTCCAAAGGAACCGCTCGTGTTGTACTCATCACAAAGTGTTCCTCTATGATACGTAATTATCACGCATACCAGAATAGAACCGCTCGTGATAATTCACATATAGTTCTTAAGAATAACCGTCGCGATCACTACTACGTAAAAACTCATCATAGACGGTTCGTATCTATCACGCATTTGTTTTTGAACCGTCAAATTTTATGTCTGTGATAATAGGAGGTTATCACGCACGGTTGAAAACCTCATAGTCTTATCACGCATTTGCCCAACCACGAACCATCTGTGATACTACGTAATCACGCATTTCGTGGTTGAACCGTATGTGATAATACATAATCACTGCATTTGTTCGTGATTGGAACCATCTCGTTATTTCAGATATCACGCACGGTTCCAACCACGAACCGTCCGTGATTATATAGTATCACGCACGCTCGTGGTTGGAACCGTCTGTGATAAGTCTTTAGACCTAATTAATTCTTATCGTATTTTCACTAGCCTCGTGAATTGCTAGCCATGCCCTCTAAAAACTAGTAAGCAGAAACATATCATAGATAATTGTTGACAACTCAAAGTGATCATTTAACTCAAAATCAATTACAAAAGA
Organism: Hsuehochloa calcarea; assembly: GCA_036346395.1. Lineage (NCBI taxonomy): Eukaryota > Viridiplantae > Streptophyta > Magnoliopsida > Poales > Poaceae > Hsuehochloa > Hsuehochloa calcarea. The sequence goes on from CM070597.1 coordinate 41,552,123, forward strand.
ATGTTTCAAGTATTGTCGCTAGAGTTACAAATTGAATTACAACCACCAAAGTGAATTTACAATATTGAATCAATTGTTTCGAGGTCGCTCATCTGTCGACGGTGTGAAACTCTCGTGGTGTTAACTATGTTCCGCTTTGATGAAGCCACGAGCTCCCTCGAATGTGCGTGACTGGTCCATCTCGAGTGCATTTAACTCTATGTTCAAGCCCTGTCGCTAGCAGGAGTAAAGTAGTAAGCATATATATTTAAATTTATAATTAGGAGATAATTATTACGAGATTGGCAAACCTGGGGATCGTGCATCCTAGAAGCAATCAATAGCTGCATATGATGGCATACGTAGAATACGCATAGGTGATCTCGTTTTTGCCGACGGCACTGCAAAAATAGAATTACATATATATGTACAGTTAGTTCGAGACACAATATTACGGAGTATGATATATGATTATTGTGTTGTAGCGCAGATCGAAATCGATTCTCGCGAGTCGCAGTGGCGCTGCCCTTGTATAAACCTCCCCAAGAACATAGCCGATGAACGCCTACATGGTTCAAAGAAGTTATTCTCGCCCATTTCAAACGAAGGAGACTACAATAGAGCTATGTGCGGAGGAAATGAACATACCCGTCGAGTATTCCTTTAAGAAGGGTGAAGTCGTGATTTTTGTTGAGTAGAGAATCAAGGTACAATACCATATTCCTCTTTGGTACAAGAATCAGAAGAATTCAGTGGAACCTACTCATGTATGCTGCTATAGTCATAAACCTATGTTGAAACAAAATTTGTATAGCAAATATTGTAGCACTTACTCGTTGTAGGGCACCATTATGTAGTCCTTGTCGTCTAGAGTAAGCAATCTCATTTTTATGTAATTCTCGACGTAGGATGCGTCTTGGTTGATTGTTTGCTCAGAGACCACGTGTGGGTCGAGGAAAGCCACCGGTTCTTTGATTCGACGGGCACATTTCATAATGTATCTGTACATAAGCCATGAGTTATGATATTTATCGGTATCACGTGAGTGTAGAAATTGATTGTACACACTTACAAAGGTCCAAAGATCGTAGAAGTGAGGCGTCGAGGGCAGTTAAGTTGTATAGGTCAAATAAGTATTCGAAGCTCACGACGAAGTGGCCAGGCTCGTGGAGAAAATGCTCCATCCCGTATCTGACGGTGATTTGTCTTGCGCAAGTGCCAATCATGCAAAGTTTGACAAGCTACTCCTGAGCTCTTTATTTCTGCGCCGGAGACCAACGGACTTCCGAGGGAGTATTTCACGGGTTTGGGAGGTGCCTTAATGTTCTTCGATTTCGATTTCTCCTTAACGAGGCTGCTAAGGGACGTCTTCCCATGAGACGCCTCAGGGACCGATATGGTGACACGCTTTTCTTGTCCTTTCGTCGTCTTCTCGACGGGAAGCGATGTGGCGGCCTTCTGAAGCTTTGGTTGAGGCGGACTCATCGAGGGTCCTATTGGAGAGGTAGGGTCCTGTCGATATCGCGTCACTGAAGGGTCCAGTGCGATGTCCTTCTTGGGCCACTTGGAGCTTGCAGGGCGTCGGCTCCTACAAAACGGTACACAATTAGCTAAGACGTCCTATAGGTCTATCTTTGGAGCATTCCAGAGATGTACATTACCTCGATGTCGTCGATCGGTAATTGCACGTCGTCATGTCCAGAATTATGTGTGGACGCGACGCTACTCCGATGTCAAGGAGGACTTGCTTCCAAATTAACAGGGGCGGCTTGCACCTGCATGAGTTGATTTACTTGGTTCTGCAAGTTTGTTATTTGTTCTTAAAATTTTCCAATAATCACATGTTCCAACTGAGCGTCGTGCTGGTCCTTGGATCTCTTCCTACTCCTATATGTGTCCGAGTTGTGTGGGAATCCATCCCTCCAAGGTACGTAAACCCCAACGCCTCACGTGCGACCCGGGTGCTCTTTGTTTCCCAGAGCCGTAGATAGTACATCCTTCTCCCTGGCTACTTCGAAGTAACCTTGGGAAGATGCGAAAGTCAATGCTTCCTGCAAGAGGACATCATGTTATTATAGACACCATGAAGTTATGAAGTTATTAACAATTAAGTGGTTCGACAAATTTACCAGGCGTTGAGACACCGCCTCGCTCGTTGGGTTTATGAAAGAGATGTCGCCCAAGACGTGGCCGATGCCCTCGCTCTAACTGTGCTCGAGCGCGCTGTCGAGATCTCAAGAAATGGTCGGCAGCGGTCTCGCCCTCCGCCGCCATCGCGTGGCTTTACCTGCGCACCAGGTCGTGCCGAGTCCGTGGGGTGAGTGTTTTGTGTCCGATAGCTCAGGCGCCGCACTTTGCTCTCGAATTCGCCATCGCCTTTATCTCGACGGCGCCCCATGTATCCCGCGACAAGAAATGATACGCCGTGAAGGGCGCCCACCCGTGTTCACATATCGCGTGACAAGCGTGCTCTTGAAGGTCCTCCACACGTGGCACATCGTGAGCGCCGCGCGTACCATCGCACACGCGCTCGGTCCGCTTGTGAAAGCGAACGAGGCGTAAAGTTCACCCACAACCGGTCTTTTCAGACATCCGCCGAGACTTCCAAGGCGGGAAAATCATTGATGGTGCGTAATAACATGGCGTAAAGTGAAGTTCTCTCGCTTGTACGCATCCCATACTTGTACCCTTCGCTCCAAAGTGTCACAAGATCTTCCAAAGAATGGTGCTAGGTACACATCAATATCGCTCCTAGGTTGCTTCGCCCTTGGATAAGTAGTGACATCAAAATGTATTTCCGCTTCATACACGTACCAAGGACAAAGGTTGTACATACATAGATTCATGGGCCAAAGCTATGTCACGCTTCATGTTACCGAAAGGATTCATTCCGTCCGTACTCAACCCTAACCTTATGTTCCTGCTTCGCGACCGAACTCTTCAAGCTCCGATCAAGTTTCTCCACCGCGTAATCGCAGGTGTCCGAGCTTCCTTCTTTCTTACGCCCTCCGAGTGCCAACGCATCACTCTTGCCTCCTTTCGATTCGCAAATAAACGCTTCAAACGTGGGATCACATGTAGATACCACAACATCTTAGCAGGAGGTCCTTGCTTCGCCTTAGCAAGATTCTTACGCTTGTATCGGGATGCTTTGCACACGGACATACATGCATGTCTGCATACTCTTTACTGTAGAGGATACAATCGTTCGGACATGCATGTATTCTTTCTACTTCCATTCCCAATGGACAAAGAACCTTCTTAGCTTGGTAGGTCGTGGCTGGAAACACGCTTCCTCCGTAAAGATGTCACTAAGAGACCTAACAACACCGTAAAACTCTTGTCTGACCAACCATTGCTTGCCTTCAATTTCAGCAGCTCAAACACGGTTGACAACTTTGTGTATTCCGGCTTGCGGCCGTGGAATAAAGGTTTCCCCGAGTCCTCCATTAAGCCCTCAAATTTACAAAACTCTCTCTCACCGTAGTTCCCTTCTGCATCGCGTAGCATCTGATCCAGATTGTCATCATACGACCTATCCTCATCAAAAGCACATTCCATACCCTGCATATCGTTGACTTCCTAGGGGATGTCGTCACATCGACTTCGTATAATTTGCTCTTCACCGTGACTGCTCCAACATGTATATCCTTTTTTGAAACCCCTTCGTATTAAGTGAGCTTTAATCTGCGTCGGGTTGTTAAATATTTTCATATTACCGCAATCAATGCATGGACAATACATAAATTTTATCCCCTTCTTCAACATATCCTGCTCGGTGGCTCTTCTAAAAGCAAACACGCCATTAATATACTCTTCACTCACACGGTTCTCAATGTACATCCAGTTTCAGTCCATCTACAAGTATACACACGTAATAAATTAATTAGTGTTAAATTATATTAATAAACCGCTAGTACCCTTCATAATGACCAAACACATTAGTGATTAGTATAGAGCAAATATAAAGGGTTACAGATCGTTACACGTTAGTGATTAGTCTAGAGCAAAAATAAAGGGTTACAGATTGTTCCCCTTCTTTCCAAGGTGGCGCAATGTGGAAGGAGGCAGCAGAGGTGCCGCAATGGGGGAGGAGGCAGCAGGGGGTGACAGCTCAAAACGGAATGGGAAGCAATGTGCATGGAAGGAGGCAGCAACAGTAGGGTGGCGCAACGGGGGAGGTGGCAGCAGCAGCAGCAGGGTGGCGGCGCCTCAAATGGAATGGGCAGGGGGGCCTATCGGGAGCATCTATTTATAGTGTATAGCAAGCACAGACGGTTCTTGTAAAGAACCGTCTGTGATTCATGCCTATCACAGAAAAACAGAACGTTTTTTTATATATGGAAGGAACTATAACAGACGGTTATAAACTACAATAGTATGTGATTTTTAATTATCATAGACGGTTATTAAAAATAACCGTCTGTGATGTTTATTTACTCACAGACGGTTTGTAATTGGAATCGTCTGTGATGTTTATCACAGACAATTTTTAACAAGAACCACGTCTGATAAACGTTGCTGCTTTGAAGAAGACAGTGAGTACACGTAAGAAAGCAACTAAGCCTACCACGTAGTATGATTTTTCGGGGGGTCGTCCACGTAGCATGAGGTGATGAGACGAGCCACACCTACTTCATCGAACCGCACACAATCACCGACACCATGCTTCTTGAACTTGCAGGGACTGGTCATATCAACCAGGCAGAGAATGCTAATGAAGTAAGAGTGTGTCAAGCCGGAATACAATCACGGTATGACCAGCCCCTGCAAGTTCAAGAAGTATGGCTGCCAGGTGAGCGTGTTAGGTTCGATGATGTAGGCCGTGGCTACCGTCTCATCACCTCATGCTGCGTGGATGACAACCAAAAAATATCATATTTCGTGGTGGGCTTGGTTGCTTTCTTAGGCGTACTCGCCGTCTTCTTCAAAGCAACCGCATTAGAGACAAAGAAATACTAACCTTAGATCACCAAGAACAAATAGATCTACAAGCACACTTGAAAATCTATGGTATTTCTTTCACCAAACGCACCATAGAGCCGACCGCCTCCTTCAAAGCAGCCGGATATATATGAGAGATATTTCTCACTACAGATAGATTTAGATCTGAGGGGATGACCAGATATTTAATAGCCCATATCACAGATGGTTCTTGTTAAGAACCGTTTGTGATACGTATATAGTTTCACAGACGGTTCGTAACAAGAACCGTCTGTGAGGCCTACGATTATCACAGACGGTGGTTATTTAAAACCATCTGTGATATGTATCACAGACAATTCTTTTTAAGAACGGTCTGTGATATGCATAATTAAATATCTGGTTGTCCCGAATCCAGACAGATTTGTATATAGTGAGAACTATCTCTGATATGCGCGTGGCTGCTTTGAAGGAGGCGGCCGGCTCTGGGGCATTTGGTGAAAGAATTAAATACCATAGATTTGTAAGTGTGTACTTGTAGATCTATTTATTTTTGGTGATCTAATGTAAGTATTTGCTTCTAATTATATGCATTATATAATCTAGGGAGATTAGTGATAGCTTGGTTTATCATTCAAGAAGGTTATTGGTAGTTAAGATTTACAATAGAATAATGAGGGGAATGTATATATACGTTGACTTGTCCTGTATTATGTAAAATAATACTATTTACATCATAGTGAGCCTCAGTTCTGACTATATCATGAAATTAATTGGAGGAAGGGAGGAGAAGGAAAGGATGAAGAAAGAGAGGTTGGTCAATAGGAAGAAATCTCGTGGGATATTTGGGTTCTTTGTGGTGAACTCCAAGGGTAACGATATGTAATCCTTTATATTTGCCCTGGGTTAATCGCTATTCAATTTGTAGTATGTTTGGTCAATAGGAAGAGTACGTAGTTACATGCATTAATCTAACTTGTTACATGCGTAGCGCAGATGGACCGAAGCTGGACGTACGTTGAGAACTATGTGAGTGAAGAGTACATTGATGGCGTGTTTGCTTTTAGAAGAGCTGTCGAGTAGGATATGTTGAAGAAATTATTCCATCTGTGATTGTATCTGCTTTCTTATTTTCAGAGGGCATATCTAGCATTTTCTGAAGCTAGCCGAAAAATAGAATATTATTTTTTCAGTTATAGAAGGAACTATCACATGCGGTTTAGTGGAACAAACCGTCTGTTATATATGTAGCACAGTGATTCCTAAGGCGCCAAAAAATTCATCTCCCGCGCACGCGTCTAAAAATTCTTACACTGAGCATCACAGATGGTTCCATAATAGAACTGTCTGTGATACTTATCACATACGGTTCTTAAATATAACCGTTTGGGATATGATCGCTTATCGCAGACGATCCTGGAATAGAATCGTTTGTGATATGCTTATGACCAGGTAGTGGTAGTATCTTTCTTATCACACACAGTTCTTATATATAACCGTCTGCGATATGCTCGCTTATCGCAGTCGGTCCTGGAATAGAACCGTCTGTGATATGCTTACGACCAGGTAGTGGTCGTAGCTTTCTTATCACACCCGGTTCTTCAATATAATCGTCTGTGATATGCTCGCTTATCGCAGACGATCCTGGAATAGATCCGTCTGTGATATGCTTACGACCAGGGGTGGTCGTAGTAAAGTCTACGACCATAGAGCTTATCACAGACGATTTTTTAATATAACCGTCTGTGATATACATTTATAAATAGAGGGCCCCACTAGGGTTTGCGTCCTTACTACTTAGAGCACACTCTCTGGGTTTGCATCCTTACTCCTCATAGCACACTGTTCGGTCCCCCGATCTCCTCCCCGTGCCGACATAATCCCTCTGCGACCTCCGACCTCCTCCCTGCGCCGGTGTCATCCCTCTGCGAGCTCCGACCTCCTCCCCGTGCCAGTGTCCTCCCTCTGCGACCTCGACGACGCCTCGCTCCCCCGACCTCGACTCCCTCTTCGTCCACGCCTCCCGTCAAGGTATGATCACCACTTTGGATTGTGCTAGTAGAAGTTTCAAATTGTGCTGTTTTGATTGACTCTAGCTAGCATTGTGATATATTGTTTTGTTAATCCTGCGAGATAGCAAGTAAGTGAGATGGTCTCCGCATCGTCTTCCCCACAGTCATCGACATCGCCGAATGCGTATGGATCTTCGAGGAAAGTAGTACCTAAGCGGCATGCTAGAGGAATATCGAAAATACCTGTGGGCCGATTGACCATCACGCGCGCTACCCCTCGGGGTCCTCTCGCTTCCCGTAGCGCCGATAGTATTCCAGACCACATGCGGTATACTTGCAAGAGAACGAGTCCCCATCACCACACAGAAATAGAAGGATCTGACGGATGTAGAGAAAGCACAACTATGGACTGACGTTACAATGTCGTTCGAGATCCCACGAGAATTCTCCGAACTCGTGCGGCAGCATGCGTTCCTCACGATGGCACATGCTTGGAAGACCTTCAAGAGCAAGCATATCACGGAGTACATGAACAAGGATCGGACGCCCTGTATGAAGTATAGTTTTGTGTCATCGGATACATAGGACGCCTTTGTGCGGATGAAGACAACAGACGAATTTCAGCAGCAAAGTACGGCGCACAAGGGTATCGAGGCACAAAACATTTACCCTACAGACTCGGCACTACTGGGTACGTGGGTAAAATTCCAGGATGGATGAGTGAGGACGATGTGATAATCCAGTCGGAGGTCTCCCTTCCATTTGTCGAGATCATAGACGAGCCCTCCCGAAACTGGTTAAGAGTGAGGGCCTCAACCACGTCGTTGGGCGTTATCTCTTTCACAGACCCGACAGACGAGGGAGTGTGCCAACGCATGGTAAGATATGTTGAACTATCTAGTTTTAATAAGTCCATAACTTCGTAGGATCTAAAATAACATGATGACCTCTTGCAGCAAACATTGAGTACCCAATCTTCCCAAAGCTTCTTCAAAGCAGTCAGGGAGAAGGATATACTTTCCACGGCCCTGGTATACAAGGAGCACCCGGGTCGCACGCGGGGCTTTGGGGTTTACGTACCTTGGAAGTATGGATTCCCACACAACTTTGAGGCGTATAGGAGTCGAAAGAGATCTAAGGCCGAGCGCGAGGAACAGTGGAAAGCGGAGTTTAAAGAATAGATTACTGCACAATTTCAAGCACAGATAACAATATTGCAGGAACAAATGAATTAAATCCTCAATCGGTCGCAAGACACCCCCGTCATTTTGGGAGCCAGTCCCCTCAACATCGGAGTAGCGTCGCATCTACGCCTGCACTTCCTGAACTTTGCAACGCTCAATTACCTATCGACCTCATCCAGGTAATGTACATCTCTAGGATGCTCCAAAGATAGACATGTAGGATGTCTTAGCTAATTGTGTATCGTTTTGTAGGTGCCCATGCCCTGTAGGCTCCAAGTGCTAGTTGGGTCCATTCCTACTAAGGCTGGGTAGGGAGTGGTGTTTCCATGCTAGGAAGAGATAGTGGTGCACGGTGCCCAGCTGGCGTAGGGTTATGCCAAGATCCAGGTGGACATGATACATGATAATTTGATATCCATCCCACTTGAGAAGCGTCTGAACGAAGATATCATAACACTAGGGGATGCCTTGCATACTTTTGTCCAATAGCCCAAGAGGGACATCACCCTGGACCCTGCAGTGCCGCGATCTCCACACGTCCATGCCTCGATGACTCCACCTCAACCCCCGCTTCAGCAGGCCTCCGTATCCCGTACTGTGGAGACGACACCCGTGGAGATGGCGACGAAGAAACAAGAAAAGCTTGTTGAGTCGCCTTCTAGGAAGACAACTAGCACACGAGGCGATAAGGCCAAACCAAAAAAGATTAAGGTGTCTCACAAGCCCGGGACGTTCTCCCTCGGAATCTCGTTGGTCTCCAACACAACATTACGCAGTATTGATTTGGCTTGCCAGACTTTGCATGCCTGGTACATGCGGCAGACCGACGAGGCGAGAGAAGTCCAGCCTACTGGATTCACTGTCAGCTACAATGAGAACCATTTCCACCACAAGTCGGGCTACTTCGTCCTATGCTTCGAAGACTTATTTGATCTATTCAACCTCGATGCCCTCAACGCCTCACTTCTACGATGCTGGACACTGTAAGTGTGTATAATCAAGTTCTACATTCACGAAATACCGATGAATGTCATAACTCATTGCTTATGTATAGATACATGATGCAACAAGCTCGGCGATCGCGACAACCGGTGGGTTTCCTAGACCCATATTTGATCTCAGAGCAATGCATCCGCGAAGACACAAACTACGTCGAGAAGTACATAACGAATGGATTGCATACTCACCGCGATAAGGACTACATACTGGTGCCCTACAACCAGGGGTAAGTGCTTCACTACTTGCTATACAAATTTTATTTGTTCTTTATACGCAACACGAAATTAGGTTTAACAACTAAAGCGACATACATGAATAGGTGGCACTGGATCCTTTTAGTCATTGTACCAAAGTGGAACAAGGTAATATACCTTGATTCTCTAGTTAATAACAACCACGACTTCACCATTGTGCGAAAAGTACTCGACAAGTATGCTCATTTCATCCATACGTAACTCTATTGTAGTTTTCCTTTGTTTGAAATGTCTAATGATAATTTTTTGGAATCATGTAGATCGTTTAGCGCCTATGTTGCCGAGTGAAGGACACACATGAAACAGCCGACACACTGCGACACATGACGCGATTTCTGGTACCTGCTACAACATAATAATTCTATATCACGCTTCGTAACCTGGCCTCTCGAACTGACTATACCTATATCCTATATCATACTTCTATTTTTGCAGTGCCACCAGCAGCTATGTCAAGACAACAGATGTGCATTCTACGTTTGTCATCATATGCTGAAAATCACGAGTGCTAAGACGAAAGATCCAGATATTTGTCAGTCAATCTCTTAATAATTATTTTGTAATTATGAATATAAATATAAATATATGCCTACTAGTTTACTCTTACTAGCGACAGGGCATGAAAATACCAGAAAGTTGCTTCCATTTGGACTTACTCGTGGTAATTCGAGGACGACTTGTCACCTTCATCACGGGGGAGATCATTAAAGAGAGTGGAGAGTTTTACTCCGACGACTCTGATTTGTTATAATTCACTTTGAGTTGTAATCAAATCACTTTGTAATTAGATCATTAAAGTGATTTTGTAATTTATATTGAGTTTATAAATCACTTAGAGTTGTTCTATATCAAATCAATTGTGATATATCTTTTTTCTGCTTGCTTGTTTTCAGAGGATATGGCTAGCATTACCTGAGGCTAGCCGAAAAATCAAAATATATTTAGGTATAGAACGAACTATCACAGACAATTTTGTGGAATAATCCGTCATGAACAATACTCACGCATTTACTACTACTAACAACCGTCTATAATATGTATACAATCATAAATGGCTGCTACTAACACTCGTCTGTAATGTGTGTACAATCACATACAGCTACCACCAACAACCATCTGTGATATGTCAGATATCACAGACGGCTACTATAAAAAACCATCTGTGATATCGTACGTATCACAGACGATTTTTGGTGGAAACCGTCTATGATAGTAGGATTTCACATACGCTTAACCGTCAATAAATAACCGTGGAAATCTATGATATGCATTCTCGATATCATCTCGTAATATGTGGGATATCACAGGGTTTTTGTGGAAATCGCCTGTGATAGTATGCATTCTCCACCATCTGGTTTGAAAAAACCGCCATCTTCTGTATCACACACACACACACACACACACACACACATATGTGGGATATCATATATGGTTATTTGTTATATATATATATATATATATATATAGAAAATGGTTTGTGAAGATCTATCTATCCACTTAAATCGCATCTATTTGAGTATACTCAATAATGATTATACCAAAAGTTCTATGAAAAAATCCATCTTTTATAGTTTTGTGTACTTTTCATATATGAAAAGGGTATATAGCAAAATAAACCGCCAATCATGATAATCTTATAATTAATATTTAAGTTTATCAAAATGATAAAGAGGTATATCACACACACACACACACACACATATATATATATATATATATATATGATGATTTAAAACTGTCTATAATGACGGTTTGAAATCGTCTCTAATAACTCTCTCTGTAGCAGTGAAAGAAATATTTGTTTCTTCGTCTCTACAAAGTCAGTCAGGTAATCACAAAATTGGAAGACCAACATAGCAGGAGCGTTAAGTCTAATGGTGTGGGTTGATTGAACATGGGAATTTAACAGAACATTTGGCAGGTTTAATTGCGAATGAGCGGTGTTAAAAGAACAATCTTTTTCATTTTTCTTTTTCTGGTGTATGCCTGTTACGGCCTTATGGGTAAAAAATTTTCTGATTACGCTGACTAGATGGGCATCAGTTATTTTTCCATTTCTCCATTTAGAAGCATGCTCTAAAAGGCTTCAGAAGAATATAGCATTTGCATTCGGTATAGTTAACCAAATGGAGGTTGGAATGGCATACCTTTTTGTAGATCTGCTGGTGACAAGGAGATCGACTCTTACCTCCACAGGTCCAACGGAGCAAGCCGGCGTAGGGGGCCATGGGGAGGAGACCGACATAGGAAGCTGCGGGACTAGTGAGGGGGCCCGCCGGGTTTGCTGAGGGTGCAAGGGGAGGAGGCCAATGGGAGGCACTTTGGCAAGAACGGGGCCGACGGGAGGTGCAGCGGCAAGGGGGTTGAGAACCAGGGGCGAGGAGAGCGAGCGACGAGGTTGGGGAATGAGGGGGTGATGTGGAAAAACTGGGTTTATGTGCAATGGCAAAATGTGGATAAATAATTCTAAATTTATGGGATATTTTGGTAACCGAGGCGCTGATTCTTATAAAGAGTTGGCCCAGGGTCGCTTCTAATTTTCTTCTACGAAACAACTCTAATTTATGAATAATTCTAATTGATAAAAAAGAATAAATTATGATTCTCTGAGTAAACTGTAACCACTCCAGTTAAGAATCCAGGAGCACGAGCCCCACTGAACATACCCTGTGTAGCCAAACAATTGCAAAAAAACTCGAAAACCCTAGCCGCCAAACAATTGTCTACTGTACTAGGCGAGCAATTGTGTTTAAAGCGGTCAAAACTCGAAATTTAGCGGACCCGAGTCCATGTGAGTTTAATCAATGCAAGGACGTACGGCGTGATTCTTTTCGGAGACCAATCTCGAAGGAAACAGCAGTGCCAATACATGCATGCACGTAATCACATTTCTGCAAAGATTGTACCCCCAACCCAATCACTAATTTCGCCATGAGAAAGCGTGATCCGAAAGTGTGGTAGTACCTTTTCCCTCGTTATCGCAAGATACAGTCGTACTGTTTGGAGTCAAACGCCTGTTTCTTCAACCCTGAAACGATGAGATCCGGTGTCTGTGTGCAATGTAATCATACGCTGCTTTGCTTGTTGTATTTCTCTTGATATCGCAGCTCCCACACGGAAAAAAAGAGAGGCGTGCGTGCTTTTCATTTTCATTTTTTGAGTTCTTTACTAATTGATTTGAAAGTCAACCTGGGCTGAGAAAGATGGGCCTTGAGGCGGGGCCTGGCCGTGTTCCCTCATGTCCACAGGGGCTAGCAGCGGATTTAACGCGCATGTCTCTCGGTGGTGCAGCCCCACAACCACCGCTGTCTGTTCATTTCGTTCCAGTCCAATCGGCGTTTCGAAATGAACAGTCGTTTTGGTTCTGTTCTGCCGAACTTTCACCCATGGGTGTGTAAATTTTGCCTAGGAACTATCGCCGGTGAATTCAGTTCGAACGATTATTTTATTAATAAATATAAAATCATAAGAACGATGTAAGAATACAAAAACACACTAGTAAATTGAACACAGAGATGTAAAAGATTTCTTATTTCTCTTTATTGCCCTTCATACAATCAGTCTTTTACAATGATTAACACCCTGTATCTATAGCCTACAGACTCGGCTAGAGTTTAGGATGGGGCGCCCATACATAAGCCGGCTGCTGGGCCAAACCCATGGTTTCCCAACACTTCCTCTTGGGCACCCATCATCAAATATTCATGCCACGTCAAAAACTCTATAAAAACTCAGTAGGAAATTTTTTGGAGAAAGAGTACATGATAGACGCTCACGTACGCATTTAATTGTGTCATTAAAAATCTTAGCAGAGAAACTTCATAAAAACTTGTCAAACGAAAATAGTACAATCTACCAAATTTCATTTAATCTCTATGATTTATTCTTTAGGTACCCGATCTTCATGATCAAACTTTAATAAAGAGTTCGTGAAGATTCTCCCCGACTCGCACTTCTAAATCTCATTATTCCAATTCCACGATGCATCTTTCAAAGTTAGACGAAGTGACTTAGTGAATAAATCTGTAAGATTTTCATATGACTTAGTATGCAATACTTTAATTTCGTCCATCTTTTGCAATTCATGAGCATAGAAGAACTTGGGATTGATATGCTGAGTGAGAGGACTCTTCGCATAACTCATCTGCACTTGTGCAACACAAGTTGCATTATCTTTATAGATAATAGTAGGGGTTTGTGCAGTATTCAATCCACATGACTGCTGGATGTGGTGAATTATCCACCGAAGCCAAGAACATTCTAGTAACGCCTCGTACAGTGCTACGATTTCCAAGTGGTTCATCGAAGTAGATACAAGACTTTGCTTATACGATTTCTATGAAATTGCAGTTCTACCACATAGGAATACATAGCATGTTTGCGACTTAGCTGTATACAAGTCTAACAAGTACCCAGCATCAGCATAGCCAGTCATAGTTAGGTCTTGGTTCTTTCTGTAGAACAGAACACCCCAACCCACCACTGAGCCTAGAATGCCACTAACCTACTCTCTAAACTAATTATCATCGACACACTATAAAAAAATTCAGCAAGTAAACAACAATAAATACATCCATGGACCACAAAAGAACATGTATAACTATGGATCAAACAAGAGTAAATAAGCAAGGGAAACATAACCAGGTAAACAATCTAGAATAGCACCAACTAATGAATCCAAATCATTGAAACAAATAATCTAGTCCAAAATGTGACCTAAACTTTATTCATCCTCTAACATGTCCAAGAGTAATCCAACATTGAATGAAAAGGTTCTTATGGCAAATGATCATGTGTTTGAAGTATGGATCTAATCCATGTGCTCTACTCGCCTCACACACGGCCCTCAAGATCACCTAAAGACAACAAAGAGCAAGGGTGAGTCCACGACTCAAAGAAACACATCAATATACAACGAACAATAGTAAATTAACAAAGATTCAATAACTTCATTACCATCACATGAACTTCTATTAATACTCTCATGATGTTATCTTCTCTTTGTTTCACGCCCATTCATCTCATGTATCAATGCAACTCTAATCTACCTGTCCACATGCACTTCTTTCGCGTATACCGGTATAGCATGAGTGAATGCTCACGACAACATTCACTCTCGAGCCCGTTCCTCCACAAGGATCGGGGACATCCTCCACTCCCGTGGAGTTGTGATCATTCATGATCACCTACTCATATGCAAAGATGCTTATGTATGAAAAATGCAAACTCCATCATATTCATCATATCCAACCTTTCCACATGATTGTCAACAAATATATATCCATACCATTCCATTGTTTGCAATTAAATAAAATAAATGCACATTAATAATGGTAATAGAAGATAAAGAAAACAGTGATCAATCATTAATCGCTGTCTAGCATGCACTTGTCTTTACTAGTTGCGACGCACGGTCTAGCTAGAAGACGGCAACAAGCACGACGCCTCTCCTACATTAAATACTCAAATTTCAATACAAGCTGCAGCATCATAAGAAAAGTAATCAATCGACATCGCTCCTACACGTCCCCAAATTTACCACGCTTCTCCGGTACCGAACAGTCACCTCTTCTTGTCTTGGTACTAAAAATAGCGTAACTTTTGACTCAAAAATACGATCATGGCAAACCGCCCAGTTCTGGATTCTTCATAAAATTCTCCACATTTTCTTATATTACCAAGACTTCTAATTAAATCACCTAACCCTCCGTTTCTAATCCAAAAGACTGATCTGTTAGCTTCGAGACAACGGGTTTTACTAAATTCATAACTTTTGTTTTACCCAACCAAAATTTGAGTTCTTGAATTATACAAAACCCTTAGACAATTATCTACATCTTTCATGTAGATCAAAAACTCTAATTAGTCCAACTACTATTTTTAATCTGTAGTCTACCAAAATAGTGCCGAAATACGACGACTACAAAGACACCAGTCTTCCAAAATTCATAACTCGAATTATACTTATCCGCTCGACATGATTAAATATTCTATAGAAAGATATCGAAATTATCTACAATTAACTAGTAGATGGCATTCCCAAAATTCACCATTAAGGTACCCGAACAAATCATACAAATGTAATGGCGTACTAAAATGATCCATTAATTGATTTCTCCCGACTAGAAACATCCTAATATATATTTCCCTTACTGTTCAACAAAACATGCTAGCTCCTCTCTCTTCTTTACTATTCAAAGAAGCACATATATACGAAACATGCAGCTCTAACTGGTTATTGTCTCGCTTTTACTGTTTAAGTATGCATGCAGAGCAATCTTGCACTGCTTGTTAATGTCTGGCACTAGCAGTACCATGCAAAGTTGCATTACTAAATTAATTACCAGCACTAGTTG
This sequence comes from Hsuehochloa calcarea, assembly GCA_036346395.1. Classification (NCBI taxonomy): domain Eukaryota; kingdom Viridiplantae; phylum Streptophyta; class Magnoliopsida; order Poales; family Poaceae; genus Hsuehochloa; species Hsuehochloa calcarea. The sequence goes on from CM070597.1 coordinate 41,567,830, forward strand.
TTTGCATTCATACGTAGCTACAAGACAAAATAGTTAATCACTAAATTCCAACCGAGGCTTTAGTTACTGCATGTATTCGTAGTCACATGCCAAAATAACTAACTACCAAATTCCATCACGCCGAGGCATGCAGACCCCAATAAAAATATTCCTAGCAGTGAACCACTAACCGAACAAACTACTGACGCAACACTAGCTAGCCAAGCAATAGTAGTTAAAAAAATAAGTACGCAAATAACCTTAGGCGCCGGGTGCCGCAATGAAAAAGAATCGTCGCGAAGCAGCGCCATTATAGGATTTCACGCGACGATGTGTCACTTGGTGCACGTGGGCGGACACCGACGCGGCAGGAGACTGCAGGCGCAAGGGGAATCAGCGGCGCCGAGCGGCAATGCAGCGTCCACGCGGCGGCATGACGAAATGGCGGCAATGCACGGGAAACAGAAAAACCAAAGTGGCGGCTAGGGTGGAAAAAAAGAAAAGACTGCTAGGGTTTGAAGAATTTACTCTCCTCACGATCCTTTTATATCTCGCACAGCCTAGCCCCTCCGTAAAACTCCTAAAATATTCTATTGTCACGTACCTACTTTGTTTAATTACGCATAGGCCCTTAAGAGGTAATAATAATAATTATTATTTTCAGAATATTACACAGACCAAGATCTTTTGTTTCCTTGGATGAATCAGAAGATGTCCTTTATTCCTTGTCAATGCCTTTTGATAGGTTCTACACTATACCTTACTAGTAGGTTCATGACAAATGCAATATCCGGTCCAGTACAGTTAGTGCTCCTATTGCACTCAAGTACGGAAATTCTGGTCCCAAGACTTCCTCCCCCTCTTCTTTAGGTCTGTATGGGTCCTTGTCCTATTGCAAGGATCTCCCGACCATCGACACTTTTGAAGGATATTCCTTTTCAAAACCGAACCGTTCTAACACTTTCTGAGTGTAGGTTGATTGATATACTAAAATCCCTTCAAGGGTATGCTCAAGCTGTAAGCCTTGCCAATATTTGGTTTTACCAAAGTCTTCCATTTCGTATTCCGACTCCAGGTAAGAGCTTGCTTTCTTAATATCTTCTAGGGTCCCGATGATATTCAGATCATCTACATATACTGAGATTATACATAATCCATCCTGATCGCCGTACAAAAACACATGGACAATCCTCATTGTTCGTGTAGCTTTTCTTGCAGAGATAGTCGCTTAGGCGATTATACCACATTCTACCTCATTGCTTCAGTCCATACAGTGACTTTCTGAGTTGCATACTGTACATATTTCTATTTGCTATGTCTTGACTCGGGACAGGGATACCTTCAGGTACCTTCATATAAATGTCCGAATCCAAGTTCCCATAAAGGTATGCAGTTACCGCATCCATCAATTTCATTTCTAAATTCAAGTTTACTGTCATTGAAATTAAATATCTAAAGGTAGTTCTGCCCATGACTGGGGAATAAGTTTTTTTTGTAATTGACTCCTAGTCGTTGAGTGAAACCTTGTGCAACAAGCCTTGCTTTTTGTCTTACAACTTCATTGTTTTCATTTCTCTTCGAATAAATACTCACTTAAGCCCTACGGGGTGCACATAGGGAGGCGTACGGCTTATAGGCCCTCACTTAAGCCCTACGGGGTGCACATAGGGAGGCGTACGGCTTATAGGCCCAAATACCTCTCTTTTATTCAGATATAGTAATTCTGTTTCTGTTGCATTCTTCCAATCTTCCCAATTCTGCTTCTATTGCATTCTTCCAATCTTTCTAATCTTATCTTTTCTTACTGTGGATATCATGGGGATATATGCATGATCTTAGGATGATGAGTCAATTGTCAATGACGTTGTTGGTTTGCCGAATATCGCGTTTTTGGGTAAGTTTCAAGGTGTCGTGTCTCAAAGGTTAGATCGGCCGTGAGGCGATCCGACCGCGACTCTGGCGGTCCGACCGTCAAAGAAAGAGGCCGTGGCCGACCGACTCTGAGCGGCGGTCCGACCGGCCAAGACTTTTGGGTGAGTTTGGAGATAGGCCAAAAATAGAGGGTGTATGCAAGAGAGGGGAGTCTCCTACACTTGGTCTCATAATTTTTGGAGCTTCCAGTCAAAAGATATATTTGTTTGAAATTTTCAGAGAGCTCTCGGATTTCAAGGATGAAATTTTGGCTAAGTCCCTTGCGGACGGTCCGACCGGCTAAGCCCTAGCGGTCTGACCGGCAAGAAGGGCGGTCAGACCAGCCAAGGTGGGCAGTCTGACCGGTTATGTGCCGAACATTGATATAATTGGGGTTTTATTTTTGGGATAGGTCATATCCATGTTTATCTTGGCTCATGTGTTGCATATTGTATGTTTTGAGCTAACGTGGGTCAAGTAGTGAAGAACTTGTTCTCGGAGACGATTTATTGGTCTATTGCTGTGCAGGTGGCTTGCAGGTCAACGACGGTCAACGGCGAGGAGGATCGGGACTAATCTTGGAGAGCTAAGGTCCAGAACAATCATGGATGCCGGGTGAGGTCGTGTGACTCAAGCATGGCACAGAATGGACAAGATGGATCGAACGGGTAGTTTGTTACAGCTGGTTGGATCAAGCGGCGCGAGGGTTGATGCAAGTGCCTTGGAGGTTCCGATGGGATTCGGACGGGAGAGACTTGCCGACATGATGAGAGCCGCTGATCAACCTACGCGTGGCGAAGCAGGCGATTGCTTCGACTGGATTGGACTCGGTCCATTGAGAATGATCGAGAAGGTGTATTTTGGTAATTTCACCAAATACCGCCTTTGTGACTCTTGACTAAACCACGGTGCTTGGAGAAGCGGCTTAGGTCAATCGAAGATGAAGACGACGCTTCAGATTGAGTGCGTATCTGTCCCGTTGTATTAGGCCTTAACGGGAGCCCATTAAGTGAAATCTTCTAGAAGACTAGGCCTCACTATATATATATGAGGGGCTGCTGTACAGCCCTTAAGCACTTCATTAGGAAAAACTCTAGTTGGTTTTAGGGTTTAAAGAGGAAGGGTGAGGCTTAGGCTTTAGAGAGATGTGTTGGGTGTGTGCCCATGGATTGAGTTCTTGTCCTCCTTGAGGGAGAGGCTGTAACCAGCAAACACCATGAATCAATCTATGGATGATTGTTCAAAGATGAGTCTCCTTGTGTTTTTCCTTCTCTTTTGATGATTTTTGGTGTTTCCTTGATCCGGTTGTTTTTTATTGATTTCTTGACTTCTTTTACCTTGCTATGATGTGTGGGAATACTCCTAGGATCATCTAGATCATCAATCTCCCACGAGCAAGATTTGGATCAAGTTTTTCGTTTTGCTCGGTTTTAAACCCTTCTTTGAAAAAACAGAGAAAGGTCAAAACTTTGATGTAGATCTGGACGATCGCTGCTTGGAATAGATTCCACATATCTTTAGGAAGGTGTGCTTCAAATTTGATCAAGTTTCATTGTGTAGATCAAAAGTTAGACTGATTTTTGTTTGGGTTTCGGGCTGTCTGCACTGTTTCTGGTTAGGGCCGGTCAGACCGGTTACACAATGGCGGTCAGACCGCCAGTTGGCCGTCGGTCTGAACGCCCCAGTGAGTTGGATCTCCTTATTTTGGGTCTTTTGTTTGAGGGGTTAATCGGATTCAGCGCCAGGTTTCCACTGTGCATTTACTGATCTTCTTAGCTTTCATAGCTATTAGAGAAAAATCCGTGTTGAACTTGATTAAGGTAAAAATTAAGAAAGCGTCTATTCACCCCCCTCTAGTCACCTTTCCGGTCCTAGAAGTGGTATCAGAGCCCGATTTGCTCTTCTCATAGATCTTAACCGGTCTTTGGAGCCATGGCGACTGACAAGTATTCGACCAAACCATATATTTTCGATGGAGTTGATTTTGCTTACTGGAAGGCACGCATGCAGGCCTACATCGAGTCTCAAGGGCACACAATTTGGTAGTAAAAAATCCTTATGTCGTGCCAACCGATGACGATGTGATCACTCCATATGTGGAGGCCAATAGCAAGGCTCGAAATTTTCTGATCCAAGGCCTTAGCCGATCTGAGTTTGAGCGTGTTGCTCATTTGAGGTCTGCTCATGAGATCTGGCGGACTCTCTGTGATTACCACGAGGGCTCCACTGCGATCAAGGAAGTGAGACAGAACCAGCTCAAGAAAATATACTCCAAGATCGAGCAAAGGCCTGGTGAGTCTTTAGATGAGCTGTGGGGAAGGTTTTCTAAGATTCTTCATGATCTTCACGCTGTTTACCTTGTTTTCTCTGAGTTTGAGAACGCACATCAGCTTTTGAGTGCTCTTGATGTGAAGGTCTGGGGAATGAAGATCACATCCATCAATGACAACACTGTCATGAGTGAGCTTACGATGAATAAGCTACTCGAGGTTGAAGACGCATGAGATTGATTTCATCTCGCGTCTCCCCAAAACAGAGTCGATGGCTTTAGTGGTCGACCCATTTAAGGGTAGTTCATCTGATTCTTTGGATTTTAGCTCATCTGGTTTTTCGTTACCAGGTTTGCATTCTTTGAGCGATGAGCAATAATTTAGCCCTCCTATCCACCAAATTCTCGAGAGTTTACAACAAGATGAGGAACAGAAGTAGAGGTGGCCCTGTCACGTGCTTTGAGTGTGGTGAGCCAAACCACATTTGCTCCAGTTGCCCCAAGCTGAAGGGCAAGGAGGAGAAGGACTCTCGGAGGCGTACTCAAGCTAGGGATGTGAAACCCAAGAAGACAAACTATTGCAAGTTCGTCAGCCGGGTCCTTGCCGCTCTTGAGAATGTTAACATGAGCGATGTGGACTCGGAGACGGAGGACGGCGAGGATGACTCCCGTGGCAAGAAGAAGGCTCAGGACTTCACCGGCATGTGTTTCATGGCCAGGGACAGCCACGACATCGACTCCTCCAATGACGACGATCCTTTCAGCGATCCCGATGAAGTATGTCCTTCAGTTGCTGATATGAAACGTGCTTTGGTTCTTGCTGAACAGAAACTACATAAGCAAGCTAAATTGATTAAGAAACATGACACTATGATTGATAACTTGAACCTAGAAGTTGTTAGACTCAAATCCATTAATCCTGATAATACTTGTGATTCCTGCACTAACTTGCTTAATGAATTGACAAATCTAAGATCTGCTCATTCCTCTGTTGCGAATCAATTAAAAGATGCTCTAGATGAACTAGAATCTCTCAAGTCTAATCCTGCTTGCATGAATGCCATTGCTCTTGATGTGACTGCTGTAGATGCTCTCTTTACCGTGCTCAAATTGTGCTTTGCTTGAATTAAAATTAGATAGCACTATGAAAGAATTGCAGAAATTTGATGCTAGTCACACTTGCTCTCATTGTGAGAATAATAGTATTAAAATGAAAGAGATGACAGAAATGATTCTTTACTCTAAATCTGCATCTTGTGAGAATTATCCTAAGCTCACAATTGAAAATAAAGCTGTAAACAAGACACTAGAAGAAAAAGCTAAAATTAAAAAATCTATGACCATTACTGCATCCAAGAAAGTTATTGACTCTTCTTGTTGTGTCTTGTGTACTGAAGTTGGGACAATTGTAGATAAGATACAAGAGACTTTTAGAGACAAATTTAAGGAGCAGTTGAATAGGATTAGGGATTCCTATTGTGTGTCTTGTGAGGCATTAAGAAGTAACCCTTCTTGAGACTAAGTATGATGAGGCAATCAAGTCAAGAGAGTGTGTTATATGTGAGAATCTAGCCAAAGAGAACGATTACCTCAAAGTGATTCTTGAGAGATTTGCTAGTGGGAAGAAGAATCTCAACATGATTCTTGACCAATCTAAAGTGAGTGTGAAGAATAGTGGCCCAGGTTTTAATTCCCTAGAGCATTCCAAGAACCATTCACCTAAGATTGTGAAAGTTGTTGAGAGTGGCCTGTTTGAGGTAGAACCCCCTGAGCTATCTAAGGTTGTCTTTAGATCTGCAGGTTTTGCCCAAACTCTGTCTAGCAAGACAGATGCTTCTGCTTCATTAGGTCAGACCCCTCAAAAGGCAAGTACCATTGCACCTTCTGCAAGAAAGATGGCCACATTGTTGAGTTCTGCTTCCGTAGAGCCAAGACTGAGAGAAAGGACAGGATGAGTGCTTTGAGAACTATTAGAGTAGTTCCTTCACCTGCTATAGTCACCCATTGCATTTGCTACGGTGGTGGTATAAGTACATAAATCTTGCAACCAAACCTTCGTAGATGAGAGATATTTTGGAGCTAGCTGCATAGGTGAATGGATGTTATATGATGACACTCGAAAATTGATGAGAGTTGCTACGTGTAGGACTGCGTGTACCCAACATGTATTTGGTAAATTACAATTCTGCAAGAGCGGTCAGGCAATAAATTTTATCCTTAACTTTCCGAGTGGAGGGTCTAGTAATCAGTTTTCCAGTGACACATGCGGGGCACACAAAATCTTCCTGATTCGGAAAATTCTTGACATTGACATTATGTCCCTGAGAATTAGTAATTATATTTCTCGTCATTCTAATACCAGGGTGTCCCAATCTATCATGCCAGAGACAGAAAAGTTTAGAGCTTTTAAAAGTGGTTTTCAGGACAGTATAGACTGCCAGTACCTTAATGTGAGTGTAGTATAGCCCAGATTCATATGAAGGAAGTCGTTCTAATACCCTTTTCTATTTTCTTCGCACTTTGTAATTAGCATATATTCCTTACCATACTCTTCTTCAGTCTCTACGTGGAGACCGTTAGCGCAAATATCTTTAAATCTTAAGAGAGTCCTAGTCGATTCTGGATACAACAAGGTTTCTTCAATAACCAATGTTGTGCTTATCGGGAGTATAATTGTGGCTCTTCCTGAGCCTATTATACAAGTATCACTGCCTGCGATTGTCGTAAGACTACCAACATTCTTGTTGATCGACTGAATTTTTTTTGTCTCTCTTAATATGGTATTCGTTGCGCCGCTATCTGCTAAGCACACTTCCTCCATAGGTGTCATACGCATTCTGATATATAAAGTATTTATTAATAGAGGGTAGGAAATAATCCACAAACATAAGTAAAATACTTTAAAATAGAACACAACTTGCTATTATTAATACGAAAAAAAGTCTTGCATGACTCATAATAAGAATGTATTGTTTTGCTCTTCTAGAGCTTACAACCATTATTCAAAATTCAATGTTATATCATAACCATAAACTGCAAATGACTATGAAATGTAAGTACAATGCATGCACTAGATTGAATCAATGACATATGAATAAAACTTTAGCCTGAATTTGCTCCATGTCTAACTTCTCTTCTTCGGCAACAACGGCTGCTGCCGCTGTGATGTCCAAAGAAGGTGTGATGGGAGCTACTACTGAGTTGTCCACATCCATGGGTCTAACCCATGATTATGGATCCTCTGTGCCTGCAATGGCGAGGTGTGCTTCATGCTATCCTTTGCCCTTCTTCTTAGACTTGAAAATATCAATTACGTACACGACTCAAGGCAAATACATGACCAATGTCCCCAAGTACCACATTTGTAGCAACTTTGATCCTGCTGACCATAGGGCTTCTCATCGTGCTTCTTTTGTTCGCCTTTCTTGGCTTAAGCATTCTGCTTGGTTTTGTGTCCCATGATCTTACCCTTCTTGCCTCTTTCTTTTGAGTGGGGCTTTCTCACCTTGTAACTGCTTGCATTGACTTCATGACCAACTTTGCTACTAGGCGGTTGTGAGATGTAGTTCTTTCTGAGAATATCATCTTGAGCTTCCACAACTTGCATGATGTCAACCAGTTCAGTATACTCCTTGTAGCTGTCCTGACGATAGTTACGTGCGGATTGCAATCCGTTTGGGTGGAAGGTAGAGAGAGTTTGCTCAATCTTCTGCTCATCTGTGGTTACCTTACCACAGAGTTGAAGACTTATACAAATTCTATGCAATGTAGAGTTGTACTCCTCCACGGTCTTGTAGTCAGCAAAACGTAGTCGGTTTCAATCCTGCTCTGCCCGAGGAAGGATGGTGTACTTCAGCTTCTCGAACCGCTTCTTTAGTGCGGTCCATAAAGCTACTGCATTTTTTTCCACCATATACTCATTTTGTAGCGTTAGACATAGATGGTGTCTGAGGAAATGAAGCACTTGATCATTCTCCTCAGCAGTTGGAGTGGCGTCCTTCAATGTGCCAAGTCCAATAGCAGCACGGAGCTTCTTGGCTCCAAGTACGATTTCAACATGTGATGTCCAAGTCTGGTAATTGTGGCCATGTTGGGTCAGCTCTTCGAATTCCCAGTTCGTAATGCATGTCATCTGCATATTCATGCAAAGATTCCATAAGATTACTACGGGTAATTTACAAAAAAAAATAGTTGCAAAAATTCTCATATTGTTCCCGTATTTTTCTGTGTATTTTTCCTGATTTAGTGCTATTTTCAGCGATTAAAAGCAATATAAACAATCACAAATAATCAAAATAGTAAATATAATAAATAAATTACATAGAAGTAATAATAACAAAGTTAAACATGTTTCAAAAGCAAAAGTCAGTTCAAAATTTGAATTCACGATGTCATTTTCCACTGGAATATAAATTTTCAGCGAATTCTGTAATTTTTAAGGGCTAAACCGCTAATTTTTTATTCCGAGAAAACTTTACGCGCAATTTTTAGAATTTCTGATGGCCTTTTTGCAAAAATATGGATTTCTTTCTTTTCCTATTTTTTCCAAAAATTTTCGGGCCGACCGAACCATCATGGGCTGGCCTTCAGCCCGCACGACCCAAGCGGCGGCTTCAAAGCCGGTGCTAGGGTTTCCCCTAGCACCGCGTCGCATAGGTTGTGGCGCCTATGCGCGTGGCCGACCAGGTCTTCAAGCCCGGCGGCGCGGGCGGCGTTCCGGCGGCGTGTGGGTGCGGTATCTGCGAGGCGCGCTTGCGAGGTGACCGACGGTTGAGGTGGCAGCGGTGCGGCGAAGCTCTGCGGTGGCGGCTTCATGCCGGCGACGAGGCAGCAGATCGGGTGCATTCAGTGACAATGATCGACCAACGCGATGGGTGAGGCGGCCGCATGTAGGAGCCGGTGTGGCGGCGGTGCCTCTGCGGGGCGGCGGCTGGGAGCCCCATGCGGAGGCGGCGGTGCGCAGGAGGCTCCGGCGCAAGACGAAACTACGAGCGGGCGGCCGGCTCCATGGCCGCCGGCGCTTCCCATCCCCTCTTTTTTTTTGCTTCGGGCTATGTCGTGGCCGTGCGTCGTTGCTGCGCCAGTGGTGGTGCAGCCCGACGGCCATGCGGGGCCCTCGCCGGAAGTGGCGTTGTGCGTGCGGGTAGTGGAGCGGCTCCATGGCGATGATGGCACATGAGGGCAGGGGTGCGACCGGCGAGCATGCATGGGCGGCGCCGACATCGGGCGGTGGCACAGAGGCGAGCCCGTGTGCGGCTGTGGAGGCCGGCGATGTCCCGACTTCAAGCCGACGGCAGTGTGTGCGATGTAATGCACTATTCACATGAGTTACTATTTATGCAATTATCGTTCGTGTAATTACCGATCGGCTTGGCCGGCGACTTCAAGTCGGCTCGCAGTAGATTAGAACGTATTTGTAATTTTCAATCTATGGTATGGGCGACATCAACTTTTTCATGCAATCTACCGATCGACATTGTGCCGGTGACTTCAAGTCGGCTCGCGGTAGATTAGAGCGTATTTGCACCGTAGAAAAATCAATCTGGAAAGTCAAATTTGCATAATTGAAAGCGATCTAGAAAAAATGTTTCAATCTACGAGGGTCGTTTTTCGACGGTTACCTTTCGATCCGAGGAGAGTCGATCGTGCTGATAACGTGTTGAATAAAAATCGCTGGCGAGTCCAGTCCGAACGATTACCTCGTAGACAAACTCAGAATAGTAAGAACGATGTAAGAATACAATAACAGAATAGTAGATTGAACACAGAGACGTAGGAGATTTTTGCTTCTCTTTATTGCTTTTCATACCATCAACATTTTATAATAACTATCACCTCCTATATATAATCTACAGTTCATGCTAAGATTTAGAATAGGCGCCCATATATGACCGAACCAAGTCTATGTTTCCCAACAAATTTTACAGTCGGTTTGGTTGATTCACCATGGCAAGAGTGCGTTTCTTTTGTAACGTTGTACACGCTATTGCTCCAGGTTCTGGCACTGGCGATCTGGCTCCGATTCGTTCGATGGGTGCTTTGACTTTATGTGTGGACGGACGTGCGCGGTGGCAGTTCTGGCCGTTGCCCTCGTGCGCCCGTGCGCGCGGCTCGGTTCGGCGCATCCCGATGCGCCCGTCTGCGCGAGCGCGTCCCGCGTCCCGCGGCCCAGTTTTTTTTTTGCCCACTTCCGCACGCGCCAGCCCGGTCGGTCGCCGAATCTCACGCTGGCGCGGAGTCGAAGCCGCCGGCCCCAACAAAAGAGCCGCAGCCTCCGATTCTTTAAACAAAAAAAAAAAAGCGATCTAAACGCAGAAACCGCGCGGGTGGGGGCGTCCGCTACCGCCGTGCCGCTGTGCCGCGCCGGCGTTTTGCCGTAGGCTCGGCCGGGCAGCTGCGCAGGTCATGGCCGCATGGGTGGAGGTGCAAATGGAGAAACCGTAGGATGGACGCGCCGGTGGGCTCGCTGTCGGCATGGAGCCTTATCTCCTCATCTTTTGTTCCAAAAAACGAGGGATCGGCGGCTCGCGGGAGCGGGGTTCCTTGTCACGGCGGGATGGCGAGCCTGCATTCCTTTATGGCGTTTCCCGGCGCGGCCATACCGTCTGCCTGTCGTGACTCGTGACTGCACCTGCATCCTCGTCGTAGGTTTGCACGTCACTCTAGTCTTATCCCATCATCATGCTCTTCGAGGAGAACAGAGGCGTCGTATGGGTCGGTTAGGTAAAACAAAGCTAAGATGTTCGGCTGACGGGACGGGCCCATCAACAGTCACATGATGCAAATGCTCTGAATGAACTATTTTGGTAACTTATTCGTTTCAGATAAGCTCCACGCCACGAAATTATTTTGCGCTTATCTGCAATCCGTCACTTTCTTCTCTGAAGCTTTGACCGAAACGCAAACGCAGGGCAGCAAGGATTGCACGTCCATCTCTGCATAAAAGCAATGATCGATGACAGAAACTTGATTCATGCTACCGGCTGCAACCAAGCGTAGCTGAGCCCTGTTGATTGTTGAGGCCCAGACAGGCGCAGAGCTTGTCACGAATCGTGAGCTGCCGATGGAATCGACAGCTGAAACCGATCCAGAGAGAACTGTAATGGCGCAGTGATAGAGGTTACCAACCCAGAACCCCCAAGGCTTAAGCATAGTAGCAACTTGCGTACACAAAATATCACGGGCTCCAACTCAATCAACAGGGAGCTAATTGTCCTCTCACAGTTGCAGCCTTACAGGACAATGGCGCACAGGAGCATGTCAGCTTCCATGAAAAAAGGAGAGCACGAGCTGGCACGTGGGAGTGATAGGGCGTGACATGGACTTACTCATGTTCGATCCTGGTCAGCCGACCTAGCTCGCGAGAGGGACTCTGACGGTCGAGCGCACCCAAGAGATAATGTACAAGATCCAGTATGTCTCCGCACGGGCAAACCGGCCTCCTATTGCCGGTAACGACTAACACTGTCCTCTGTCTCCGGTCCCAGCAATTCTGGATTTTTCTTATCCGTTGAGTGTAGTTAGTCATCGATCGTGCAGGCAATGCATTTGGAGTTTTGGACACGGAAAACGACTTCAAAGAAGTAATCTCAATGAATGCGCGTGCATAAAAGAATTCGGGTTAATCCAGAGGGATTGCAAAGTACACCACTCTCCAGTAATATCCCTGTCCTTGCTTCATGTGACTAAATTGACAGGACAACTCCATCGTTTCAACCTGTTCTGGAGAGAATCTTGCGGCAGTTGAGTAGCCAAAGCTAGTTCTACCACCACGAAGGACAATTCCCATGTGCTATGCAGGTTTGCATAATGCAATGCTTTCATCAGTTTAAACACTGTTCAACCTATTTCTCCTTTGGAGTTTGGAGAGGAACCTAACTCATGATGAGATGCATATGCATGATCAGCTAGTGCATAACTCCATCCGTTCCCATTCCTACAGGGGAAGATAATATTTTCAGATGCGTAGCACTGTCTGCTTCAGATGTCTATTGTTGGTATGCATTGTCTTATCAATTATTGTCCATTCTAGCTGAGCTGGTACGCATGCGGTAGCATTTTTCTAATGCAAATCCAGGAATTTTTTAAAATAATATTATTTTAAAAGATAATTACAGAAATCAATAGTCAGCCAAATTTTTTGATAAAAATGAGTATCCGTCGCCGGTTAAACTGGCGACAGGGCGACAGTGACCCTGTTAACCCCGTGTCGCCTGTCCAAGTTCCTGTCGCCAAAATGGATCTCTGACGCCGGTTGAACTGGCGACAGGGCGACAGTGACCCTGTTAACCCTCTGTCGCCTATTCAAGTTCCTGTCACCAGTTCGACTAGCGACAGGAAGTGAACAGTGCTCCTATAGTTAGTTCACCAGTTCAACCGGCGACAGGGGTCCATATATAATAACCCCAAAAATCAATTCCAAAGCTCATTTTAATTCAAAAAAAAAAACAGAAGAGAGGAGGAAAGGGAGAGAAAAAGATAGCGAAGCTCTGCCAATTCGTCGCACCAGATCCAGTCGGCCATCTTGCAGATACATTTTTACCACTTTTATACATTCTGTCAAAACCTTGTCGGTTAGCAAACAAAGGTAGAGACATAGAATTAAGTAGATCAGATAAATGTAGTCAAATTATAGTCTACCAGTTCATCATGCACATGTTATGAATGTTCTAGGACTTGAACGATTTAGGATAAATATGCAGAAATAGAAAGTTGTGCGCGGTAATTATATTGCTAATACCATAAATTAATTTTAAACTAGGAAAATAGCATGACATATTTTAAAATTATAAAGAAAATTCGGAGTAGGTAAGTAGGGTGGGTTGAGTGTAATCAAAATAATCCCAGCTTTATTTAGCTTCCCATTTGTGCGCGGTAAACATATTGTTAATACCATAAATTCATTTTAAACTAGGAAAATAGCATGACACATTTTAAAATTGTAAAAAAAATCTTGAGTAGGTAAGTAGGGTGGGTAGAGCGTAATCAAAATAATCCTATTTTTATTTAGCTTCCCATTTGTGCGCGGTAAATATATAATTAATGCCAAAAATTAATTTTAAACTAGAAAAATAGCATGACACATTTTAAAATTGTAAAGAAAATCCGGAGTAGGTAAGTAGGGTGGGTAGAGAGTAATCAAAATAATCTCAGCTTTATTGAGCTTCCCATTTGTGCGCGGTAAACATATTGTTAATGCTAGAAATTAATTTTTAACTAAAAAAATATCATGAATGTAAGATCGAGGAGGCCAACTAGAGGGGAATGATTAGAAGGTTTTAACAATCTTTTGGCTAAAACCGATTTCTAATGCGAAAACTAAAAACAATACGGTTTTGCACAATTAAAACCTAAATCAACTAGTCTTTACTAAGTGCACCAACAACATAATACTGTTGATAATTATATTAATCATTCAAAGATATATAAGCAATTTAATATAGTGAATGTAAATTTTTCAAAGTAAAGCACAAGAAGACACAAACCACAATGACACGATGATGTTTTACCGTGGTGTTCGGACACTTGCTGGTCTCCTCTAATCCACGTTGAGGTAAGCCCAAACCAATTTGACTGGCTCCACAAATTAACTCAACACCTCCTAAGTCCAACCACTTGGATCGGCTCCAACATGAATCAACACCTCGATCCAGTCGTGGTTGCTCTTTCTCCACTCCGGAGATGGCGAGCACCAAGCCACTCACAACCACTCGGATCTTCTCACAACCTTCTTTGAGAATATCACCGACGCAACTCCTCGAAGCCATCTAGGTGTCGGCAATCATTAAGAGTAAAAGGTCGAGGACGCTCACTTGAACAAATCAAGTGTCTAAGCTCAAGTGGATACACAATCCTCGACCTAATACAACACACGCACTTAGCGTTTGCTCTCTAAGCTCACTAGGTGCAACACATGCACATAAGATAGGAGAGGGCTTGCTCTTTGCTCAAGGGAATGAATAACACTGGTAATAACATAGCCACAACCGGCCAAGGTGGGTATTTATAGCCCACACACAAAAACTAGTTGTTGGAAAAAAGATGCTGAAAAAATCAACACGGGCGGTAGTACCGCCGTTCATCGGCCATTACTACTGCACCTCCATTGACACACAGTAACGGCTATAACAGACCTCAGAACTAGCCATTATAAATGTGGCATGCTACTACCGACGTTGATCATGCGGTAGTTCTTCTCTCCGGTCATACCGACACACAAGGGCGGTACAACCGCTTCCACTTGAGGTCTGAAAACGGTCCTCTCTGAAAATAACGTACCGCTTCACAAATCTCAGTTAAACCAGGTTGCGGTAGTTCCGCTCAATGACCACCCATACTACCACTTTTCCAAGAGAGCAAGTAAACACCAAAAATGCATCTCTATGGAAAAACACATACCGCAGAGCAGTAGTAACGCCAACATAACGCCGATACTACCAACTTTTCTGCAAAAAGCAGCAGTTGGCATTTCGCTTCAAATCAATTTGCAAAACATATTTGCCAAATTGATACGCGATGCAAACAAGGGTTAAAGGTAAGATTCTCAATAAGTTGCAAAACATACTTGCCAACTTTTAGAATCGACGCCACAAGGAATAAAGTACATGAACTTAAGCCATTTGCAAAACACATCCGCAAACTAAAGTCGCATGTTACAAAGATTATGCATGAGCCTCGACTATTTGCAAAACACATCCACAAACATCGGCAACATGCCACAAGGAGTACTTGCATGGACTTCAACTATTTGCAAATTAAGTCTCATGCTGCAAAGATTAATGCATGAGGTTCAACTATTTGCAAAACACATTTGCAAATAATAGCACTATGCATAGATGAGCTAGAGCAAGCTCAATGAGCTATCAAAATATGACTAATTCATGCTACTAGTTAAAATCCCTCTTAATAGTGCGACAACATATACGAGCAATCCGGTCTCCAACCAAACACCAAAACCAGTAAAAAAACTAGGAACACATCCTTAGCCCTAGCTAGTCATATCTTTACCTTGCATATCTACTTGAAGCTTGAAGACGCACATCTTCACTTCAAGACTGGGTCCTTAACTTGGTAATTATCAACACATGATGATTTCCTTTACTTCAAGTTCTTGACTTCAATATGCATCAGCCCATGATGCACTCTTTCACTTGACCTCCATCAACACATGATGAGTCTTCTCTTGACTTGATGATCAACTCATGATCATCTTCTCTTCTTAAGCATCATCAACACGCGATGATTTTCATTACTTCAAGATCTTCATACGCATCAACACATGATGCATCTTCTTCTTGAACCTTGACTTGATGATGATTAACTCATGTTGTCATCCCAAGTCATAATTATCATGGAACATAGATGTCGGGACCCAAATATGCAAATCTGGACCCTCTGTGTATTCTGCACTAGTCCAGGATCTCGCTAGTGCACACAGTGTCAACATCGATGAAATATCACATCCATACAACGAATATAAGAATAAACGAGTACTTTGAATAACAAATAACTGTTGGGACTTTACGGTCGAGTTTTACATTTATTAAGCCATGCAAGGCTGACAATAAAGAAATAACTGCAGCGAAAACGAAGTAAACTCCAGTGGGCTCCCATCAATTTACCACAAGCAACTGACTGGGATCAAGACCCTAACGATGAACCTTCGTAGAACTCTTCTTCAAAAGCAGGCGACGACTCCTCCACTTCTGTTGATTTGTTTAGCAAGAGTGAGTACACACCGTACTCGCAAGTCATACCACAGAATGCAATTTATAGATGATGGTTTATTCCCAAAAGAATGGCTTCTGTGGTTATTTTGCAGAAATGCAACATTTGCAATTGAATACAAATAATAGATTGAAAGCATAATTCAAAACAAATAGATAATAATAAGTTAACAATTGATTTCACAAAGGACACACAGTCTAATCAAGTTATTCACACAGCTGTACAAGTTATCTCACACAACTGACCCTTCCCAATTGTTTTATGAAAATCTACCCCTCGTGTGAAATTCCCGAGCATGTTCATAACCGAGGACGCGGCTATTCGAATAGATTGGTTTAAACACTCTGCAGAGGTTGTACACTTTACTCACACGATACAATCAGTGGGGCCAGCACTGACCATAACAAAACCTTTCAAAGACTTCATCTCAAGCAATGACACTCCCGATGTGCTTTCCTGCCGTCCAATTTGTACACACAGCCCTTGGAACGACCACACCGTTGGACAGGGATGCAGCGAACCGTCCCGCGATATGACATATCACACCTCCAGCCCATCACACAGTTTAAATACAACCTGAGTTGTCAATGTCAAGACTCCATAACTTACTAAGTCAGGCCCAGCCCATACTAGGCATGTGGTCGTACAGTAAGGCCCAGTTCAATGGCGCACAAAGTTAAGTCCTTAACTGACCAAGGCAAGACTTCTAGTTTTAACCCAAATCGCAAAGTTTATAAAGCACACAGCTCCACCATTCACACAGATCCACCACTTGCCTCAGTCCAAATCTTTTCCACCCTGTTGATTAAGTGCAACACATGCCATCACGAGTAACAGCACACATCACACACAGTTTTATCACACAGTTCTATAATCACTTAGTCAAGTTTATAATTGCAACTCTCACATAAAATGATGACTCGTGGCATGGCTAAAAGTCTAATCGTATCTAACTAACCCACGTTGGTGCTACGATAATACCAACTAATAATTAACCAACCTAGGGTGACAAGAGATCATGGCATACAATAGACAAGGTGACATAACAATTTGGATTAATAACTATCCCAAAAGCATTTAAATAAATACTTGAAATAGAATGCAATACATTGAAACAAAGTATTTTGAAAACTGGGTTCAATATGATCAAAGGTATAACTTGCCTTGGAATAGATCTAGATATTGGTCTTGGTCTTGAGGTGCTCCTTCTTCTGCAAAATTCCCCGAAGTATCGACGTCTACTCGCAAACGACACAAAAGAAACAAAAACAATAAATAATAGAGGTAAAACAACTCCAAAAATTCAAATAAAATTCACCATTAAATAGATCTTAATTTTATATGAATTTACAAATTTGAATGGGCTCAATCGGAGTTCGGATGCAAAAGATATGGGCTTTGCAAGTTTGAAAATCAAATAAAACCATAATTTGGATTTTATTGAATTTCCCGAATTATTTTTATAAAGGAAAATCGGATTATTGCGCAATGCTTGTGTCAGCCGGGAAAAAGAAAATAAATAAAAACCGTACTGACAGGTGGGCCCCACCTGTCAGTGGCTCAGCCCACGGTGAATCGGGTTCACCGAGCCACGGGAGGTTTGGCACGGTGGACTGAGCCACGCGGCGCTGATGTGGCGGCCACGCAGGTGACACGCAAGCGCGAGAGGTGACGGCGCGGGCGTGGTCGCGACGATGCACGCCGAGGCGCGCGACGGAACCAAGGGCTTGCCGTGATCGATGGGCGAAGTCGCCGGCGACCAAGGGTACCAGAATGTTCCCTAGATTATTGCGCACATGTGGGCACTGGTTTGAGCACCTGAGGTCGTCGGAGATGGCCGACGGCGAGCTTGAGGCGGCGAGGTGGTCTCGGGTTTGTCGGACGGGGGCTCCGGCGATGCTCCGGCGACGAGGAGGTGCGCCCGAGGTAGCCTGGGATTTGCTGATCACGGTGGTGGAGTCGGCGAGGCAAGGGCGACAATGATGGCGGCGTAATTCGCCGGAGAAGAAGCTCGGTCGAAAACCCTAAAACTCGAAATGCGGCGGCGCTAGAGCGATCGGGGCGACGAGGGTGGCGGCTCTGGGTTGCGGAGGTCTGGGCGATGCTAAGGGGGTATTTATAGGCCCGGGGACGTCGAGATTTGGAAACCCCCAAATCGAGTCCGAAACGGTCGGGTTTTGAAACCCCTGATTTTCGGAGATTGAGAGGGATCCAGGGTTTGATTCGGTTTGGAACGGATAAGAAATCAACAGAGCTACGATTTGGTGGGGTCGGCGCGAAGAATCAGCAACCGAATCGGTTTTGTCGGACGGAGCTCGAAGCTCCAAAGAATGGCGAAGCGGCGCGCGCGAGAAGAAGAAGGCTCATGAGACGACGACTTCGGTGATGGTCCCACCGTCGGTAGCGAGGCGCGCGAAGCGCGGCGAGATCGTGGCGAAGCCACGCGGCGAACATCCAACGGAGGAAGGCGGGGTTGAGCGCGTGCGTCCGATCGGAAACGAGGGGCACGCGTCAAGCATCCAACGGACGAGGGCACGGCCGGGGCGAGACGGGCTGGCGCTTTGCTGGAATAGTGTTGGGCTTCGACCCAGCACTGTTCCGAAGGATTTTAAAAGATTTTTCTTTTTAATAAATCCAGAAAATGCAAATAGTAATTAGAAAATAGCAAATGACTTTGGAAAAATTCCAGAAAATTCTATAAAATATATCCAAGCATATATAATCTAAATAAAATAGTTTTGACAATTGTTGATGTTGGGATTAAGCACATTTAAATCAGTTTGTCCTTAAAGTCCATATTAAGCTTTTTAATTTAATATTCAAATAAATCCAAATGGTGAATTTTCTCTCTACCACTATTTAAAAGATTTTTAAAGCTCTGAAAATTGGGATGTTACAATAGACTATTCATCCAACTTATGAAAAATATTAGTTCCATAATATGATTATAATTAATTACCATAACATACCATTAACTCATAATGGTGGAACAAGATACTTCAATCTTTTCCTCTTTGGTAATTGATGATAACCACTTCAATTGCAAATAATTAAATATAGATAAATATGAGTATATATGAACTACACAAGTTTTATATACTCAAAGGATATATTTCAAAGTGGAGATCCTTAATATATGTGAATAAAGAAATATGGATCAATACTAATGAAACCACAAAACATAGAGTGAACTCCCCCTATATGTGTGCATACATAAATGTGTAATAAGAGCATATGCACATATTCAAGTTAGACTTTTGGTGGAGTTCAACATATATTTTGGATTCGAGGTATAAAACAATATATAAGAATATGATGTCAAATGCATACCTCCATGATTTTCACATTTATATCCAAATAAGACTATTCAATAGGTATATCAATAAAAGTGTTAGTCTTACATATAGATTTGTCATTAATCACTAAAATACTCCATTAACCCATAATAGCGGGTCTAGATTCTTCAATCCCCTTTTTAGTGATTGATGACAAATCTTTTATCAATAACAATATTTGAATATAAATGATTATAGGATAAGAATTTAATCTATTGAAATATGTCTTATGCATGTCATAAGGTGAAATCATGTCAAACATTCTCTCCCTATTGGCATTAAGCACCCAAAAAAATCTAAAATAAAGCGAAGCCAAAATGAGTCTTTGAGTCAGCTTTCCCATATAATAGTATACCCATTTTTAAGTAAACCCCAAAAAATAATTAATATATTTTTCATAAAGAAAAAAAACTCCCCTTTACACAAAGGTTCATCTTGACATTTTTTTCTTCTCCTCCTTTGACACACAAATGATTCTTTTCCATCTTGTCATGTTCCTTTTTCGTCTCTCCTTCTTAAGCTTATACAATCTCTACTTATAGGGGATACCACATATTTTCCACTCGAAGAAGAAAAAACAACTTGAAGAGATACTACATATCGGAGAGAGTTTGGTCAAGAAAAGATTTTGCTCGACAAGAAATGAAATAGATACGACTTGAAGGAAAAAGATGATATAACTTGCAGAGACAAAAATAATCTCATGCCGAGATCAAGATGATCAAGGGTGCTACCACTTTTAAAGATAGTACCACTCTTATGATAAAGGCATCACAATATGGTCAAAATGACATATAGAGTCAAAAGGACACTTGAGGGTAGCTAGCGCATATATCAAGGATCAACTTGATCAAAGGAAACAACCAAAGTAGGTTTGAAATTGAATTGAATGAAATGACTGTCTTATTAGAGAAATCGGTAGTACCGACGTGCAATTGGCAGTGGTACCGAGATGCGGAAGTACTACCGTTCAAAGGCTAGTAGTACCGTAAAGTGATAGTACCATTGATAAACCGCTGGTAGTTCCAATTTTTTTTTTTGAAACTTCAGGGATAGATCTTGGAATTTGAGAATTATGCAAATGATCACTAGTTTTACACTCAAATAAATATCATTCAGGATCATTATGCATCGAAGAGACTAAAGAGTATTTAAAAACATAGTTTTTATGAATTAAGCTTTTGTTTTTGCAAATGAAATTTTTTTCATGACATTTCTTCAAAAAGTCCAACTTGAGTATATGATGAATTTTAGGGCATCTAATTTTATGTATAGTCATTAATACCATTATGGACCTATTCATGTGAATAATTTTGGCTCAAATGGCAAAACTCACTTAAGTGTTAGAAAGTGACCACTTAGGTCAAAATATGATTTTGGACGAATTTCAAAATCAAATAACTTTTGCTATGTTGGCCTTTTGAAAATCTTTTGAATACAAAAAATGTTTATAATAACCAACTCTAGTGTTTTCTTTTGGGACAGTTTTTAAATTCCTTTCAGAATAGATTTTACATAAAAATCTAGTTTACGTAAAAAAAAAGATATTATTATCTAGAATTTTGGCTAACTTTTTCACTTAAAGTAAGTTTTTCCTAAGTAAAAACTTTTGGGAAACCTTTGAAAAGCATTTGGATACATTTTGCAACTATTTTTCAAAGGATTATTAATAGTTATAATTTTTGACTTTTGGCTAAAAAGACTCGTTATTTGGGCACACTTAGGGATGTGATATACATGGTTATGATTTAGCATTCTCTCTTAATGTGCCACTTACCATCTTGCTCAATATTTTAATAATGAAGTCTTTGAACAAGAGTAAGAATACCTTTTTTAATATTTTCGTGAAATGCAACCTACACAAGGCATAA
Source organism: Hsuehochloa calcarea (assembly GCA_036346395.1). Classification (NCBI taxonomy): domain Eukaryota; kingdom Viridiplantae; phylum Streptophyta; class Magnoliopsida; order Poales; family Poaceae; genus Hsuehochloa; species Hsuehochloa calcarea. The sequence continues at coordinate 41,588,922 of CM070597.1, forward strand.
GGTCTAGATACTTTAATGTAAATACTTATTACCGAAATGACATTGGCTTATGATATGAAGTGATCATCCTCAAGCTTGGCTCTAATTTTTCTTATGGTGGAATCCACCGTTATATGAATAAACCAAGCCCCTAATGCCTCTCCAAGTAAATATTAAGCATTTAAGCATATTTTGGTACCCAATATTTGGTTGGGTCCATGAATGTTAGTCACAATACTTTTGGGCACCCAAATGGCCATTGCAATAATCTTAGGAGAGCTAACAATCCTAGAAAACACATTGCCACTTTTATCCTTACTAAGAAAATAATGATCATTATAGATAATATGCTTAAGAGTGACACCTTTGGGACATTGTTTACCAATGTGTCCCTTTTCCCGGCAATTGTAGCAAGTTTGGCTTTTTCACCCATCCTTTGTCTTCTTATCTTGCTTATTGACGGCTTGCCTCATTTTTGAATGTCTTGACTTGTCATCCATTTGATTAGGGCACACTGAGGCATAGTGGCACTTCTCGTTGCATCCATGTCACTTGATATATTTCTTCGTGTGTCTTACATTGTGCCTTATCTTCCTATTCTCCTTCTTCTTGGAGACAAAACCAATTCCACTCTTATCTTGCAAGCATTTTTACTTGCTCAATATATCGAGAGTAGCCTTCCCTTTGTAACTTCTTTCCAAGTCATTTTTTAATGTTGTGACTTAGGCCTTAAGCTCTTTGTTTTCCTCTACAAGATTAGTATCACAAAACATAGAGGAAATAAGAGCATCTATTTTTGAGCAACAAGGCATATCAAGCAAATCATCACAAGAAGTGGATATGTTAATCTTAGATGAAATGCAAGAGTTAGGAGCTACGCATGGCATATCATCTAGTAAATCACATGAAATGCCTATATGCACTTTTGACTTATTGAGCTCATTTAGGAGGAGAGTTTCATGTTCATCTTTTAGAACATCATAATTATTTTGAAGTGAGACATACTCTTTCTTCAAAACATTGAATTTTGATTTCTCTTTTCCTAAATACTTATTAAGCTCCTCAAGTTTATCCATCAAATCATCATATGAAGGCTCATCATCGTCATTTACCTCATTATTCCCTTTAGCCATGAGACGTGTAGACATGTCAAATAGTGATGGAGCCTCATTTGCATTTGAGAGGTTGATGGATCATCCTTTATGGCTAGCCCGACAAAATGTCTTCTTTTGTCATCCTTCTTCTTTCTTGATGATGATTTGGACTTTTCATCTTCCCCATCATAAGGACAATTTGAAGGAATGTGTCCCAATTTTTGACAATTGTAGCACCTTCGAGTCTTGTTGTGTTTTGTACTTGAAGATGTGTTTGAATGTTTATGCGAGTCACGTCTCTTCATGAGATCTTCTATCTTGTTCATGAGAGTGACCAATTTTTATTCGGTGTCATCATCTTCCTCATCTTCACTTGAATCATATTTAGCTTTGAAAGCACGAATTATTTTGTTTGAAGTTGAGGCCACCTCCTTGATCTCCTCTTTGTCCTTTTTGTACATTTCATTTGTAAGGAGATTTCCCAAAAGAGCGGTAGGAGTCATGCTTGGTAATTCGGATGAATTGAGGAGTAATGTCACCAAAGTCTCATATTCCTCCGGTAAAACCCTAAGCATCTTGCGCACAATATCAAGATTGGTTAAATCACATGATAAGCCCTTGAGCTCATTTACTATGTTGTTCATTCTAGAATACATCTCATTGATGCTCTCATGAGGCAACATGGTAAATGACTCATATTTGAGTTTTAACCTATGCAATTTAGCTTCTTTAACCGTAGAGGTTCCCTCATGAATTTCCATGAGAGTTGTCCATACATCATGCACATTTTCAAGATTGCTCACTCTATTGAACTCCTCTACACACATAGCACTATATAGAGCATTTAAAGCTTGAGCATCGAGTTGTAAGTTTTGCTCTTCCCTTTGAATGGGGTTTTGTGGATCAATCGAGGTAGCAAAACCCATATCAACAATTCTCTATAGGTTTGAGCTCATGGCCTTAATAAAGATGGTCACTCTAATTTTCCAATGAGCATAATTTGAATCATCAAAGTGCGGTGCTCTACCAAAGGAGAAATCCTTACTAGCCATCCTTTACTCTCTAGGTGGTGAAGCCTAATAAATAAGAGACCAAGCTCTGATATCACTTGTAAGATCGAGCAGGCCTACTAGAGGTGGGTGAATAGGCAATTTTAACAATCTTTTGGTCAAAATCAATTTCTAATGTGGAAGCTAATAACAATACAATTTTGCACAATTAGAGTATAAATCAACTAGTTTTTACTAAGTGCACCAACAATATAATACTATTGATAATGATATCAATCATTCAAATACATGTAGGCAATTTAATATAGAGAATGTAAAATGCACAAGGTAAAGCACAAGAAAAACAAACCACAAAGACACGTTGATGTTTTACTGTGGTGTTCGGAGACTTTCCGGTCTTCCCCAATACACGTTGAGGTAAACACAAACCAATTGGACCGGCTCCACAAATTAAGCCAACACCTCCGAAATAAGTCCAACCACTTGGACCGGCTCCAACACGAACCAACACCTTGATCCACTTAAGGTTACTCTTCTTCCACTCTGGAGATGGCGAGCACCAAAACCACTCACAACCGCTCGGGCCTTCTCACAACCTTCTTTGAGAATATCACCGACGCAACTCCTCCAAGTCGTCTAGATGTCGGCAAACACCAAGAGTAAAAGGTCGAGGATGCTTACTTGAACAAATCAAGTGTCTAAGTTCAAGTGGATACACAATCCACTACCTAATCAACACATGCATTTAGGGTTTGCTCTCTAAACTCACTAGGTGCAACACATGCGCATAAGAGAGGAGAGGGCTTGATCTTTGCTTAAGGGAATGAATAACACCGGCAACAACACACCCACAACCGGCCAATGTGGGTATTTATAGTCCACACACAAAAACTACCCGTTAGGGAAAAGATGCTGAAAAATCAGCACGTGCGGTAGTACCGTCGTTCATCGTCGGAACTACCGCACCTCCTCTGACACACAATAATGGCTATAACAGACCTCAGAACTAGCCGTTGGAAATGCGGCTCGGTACTACCGATGTTGATCATGTAGTAGTTCCGCTCAATGACCTCCGGTATTATCGCACTTCCAAGAGAGCAAAGAAATTCCAAAAATGCATCTCTCTGGAAAACACGTATCGCAGGGATTGTGGTCATACCACTTTGCGGTAGTTCCGCAATAAGAACTCATGTCATACCGCAGAGCGATAGTAGCGATAACATAACGCCGGTACTACCGACTTTTCTGAGAAAAGTAGTAGTTGAAATTTTGCTTCAAATCAATTTACAAAACACATTTGCCAAATTGATATGCGATGCAAAGAAGGGTTAAAGGTAAGAATCCCAACAAGTTGCAAAACACATTTGCCAACTTTTAGAACCGACGCCACAAGGATAATGCATGAGCCTCGACTATTTGCAAAACACATCCGCAAACATCGGCAACATGCCACAAAGAGTTGGTGTATGGACTTCAACCATTTGCAAACTATAGTCTCATGCTACAAAGATTAATGCATGAGTTTCAACTACTTATAAAACACATTCGCAAACAATAGCACCATGCATAGATGAGCTAGAGTAAGCACAATGAGCTATCAAAACATGACTAACCCAAGCTACTAGTCAAGACCACTCTTAATAGTACGACAACCTATACTAGCAATCCGGTCTCCAACCAAAACCAAAACTGGTAAAAAAAACTAGGAACACATCCTTAGCTCTAGCTAGTCATATCTTTGCCTTGCACATCTACTTGAAGCTTGAAGACGCAGATCTTCACTTCAAGACTAGGTCCTTGGCTTGATAATCATCAACACATGATGATTTCATTTACTTCAAGTTCTTGACTTGAATGTGCATTAACCTATGATGCACTCTTTTACTAGACCTCCATCAATAGATGATGAGTCTTCTCTTGACTTGATGATCAACTCATGATCATCTCCTCTTCTTGAACATCATCGACACACGATGATTTCCTTTACTTCAAGATCTTCATACGTATCAACACATGATGCATCTTCTTCTTGAACCTTGACTCGATGACAATCAACTTATGATGTCATCCCAAGTCGTAATCATTATGGAACATAACCTATTCATCCAACTCATGAAAAATATTAGTTCCATAATATGATTATCATTAATTTCCATAATATACCATTAACTCATAATGGTGACACAAGATACTTCAATCTTTCCCTCTTTGGTAATTGATGATAACCACTTCAATTGTAAATAATTGAATGTTGATAAATACGAGTATATATGAACTACACAAGTTTTATATAATCAAATGATATATTTCAAAGAAGAGATCCTTAATATATGTGGATAAAGAAATATGGATCAATACTAATGAAACAACAAAACATAGAGTGAACTCCACCTATATATGTGCGTACACAAATGTATAATAAGACTATATGCACATATTCAAGTTAGACTTTTGATGGAGTTCAACCTATATTTTGGATCCGAGGAATGCAACAATATATAAGAATATGAAGTCGAATGAACACCTCCATTATTTTCACCTTTATATCCAAATAAAACTATACAATAGGTATATCAATAAAAGTGTTAGTCTCACATATAGATTTGTCATTAATCACTAAAATACTCCATTAACTCATAATGGTTGGTCTAGATTCTTCAATCTTCTCCTTTTTGGTGGTTGATGATAAATCCTTTATCAATAACAACATTTGGATATAAATCATCATAAGATAAGAATTTAAGCTATTGAACTATATCTAATGCATGTCATAAGGTGAAATCATGTCAAACATTCGCCCCCTTTTGGCATTAAGCCCAAAAAAAATCTAAAATAAAGCGAAGCCAAAAGGAGTCTTTGCAAATTAGCTTTATCATATAATAGTTTACCCATTTTTAAGTAAACCCCAAAAAATAATTAATATATTTTTCACAAAGAAAAAAAAACTCCCTTTTACACAAAGATTCCTCTTGACATTTTTTTCTCCTCCTTCTTTGACACACAAAGAATTCTTTTCCATCTTGTCATCTTCTTTTTTGTTATCTCTCCTTCTTAAGCTTATACATCTCCACTTGTAGGGGATACCACTTATTTTTCACTCGAGGAAGAAAAAAAATAACTTGAGGAGATACCACGTATCAGAGAGAGCTTGGCCAAGAAAAGATTTTGCTCAACAAGAAATGAAATAGATACCACTTGAAGGAAAAAGATGATGGGACTACTCTTTATTGCTATGAACTGGATGCTTTCCAGGGAGTGTCCTTGACAAGGCAAAGGACTAACCCTAATTACACTAAACGTAATGCTTGCTATGCTATTGAATCAGACTTGGAACATGAATCTAATGCTTATTGTTATGCTCCAATTTATCTTTTCTGTTTCGTCGTGCTCCATCATTAAATAACCTTTGAAGGGGTGGTAGTTACTCCTGGAGAAGATGTCTGTTGGAAGTATCGCGACTGGTCGGAGCGAGACAATGGTTAATGAAGCTTCAACCATTTGGCGGTTGACGTCTGTGAGACACTAAACCATACAGTATTTTGTTGCTAGTGTCTTAGGATTATGAAGCGTCATGTGGTATGGAGCCAATATGACATGTGCTCCATTCATGACACGGTAAGGTATATGCTTAGAGTTTAATCCAGATGCCAATTCTTTGCTTGTACGAGCAATTATCTGGTCGGGGACTAGGTACAGGACCTCGTCCAATCAGGGTACCTATAAGTAACTTCTGGAATCCTTACGACCACAGAGGTCGTTAGCTTCAGGGGCTACGACTCTTACAACCATGGGTGTCGTTGGCCTTAGGGTTTATGACACTTCCGACCACAAGGGTCGTCAATCTTAGAGTTTACGACAATGCAGACATATGGCATTTTAATTAAGTATTTAAAATAATATATATTTTTTAATCCTCGTCAGCTAGCCCCTGAACTTTAAATGAATTGGGCGTGTGAATGCTTTTCCCAGATGAAGTCATATCGGGCAGACCCTCATTTAATGACGTGACATTCGAGGTGGTCTGTATTCATTTTAAAGTTGAGAAACTGCCTTGGGAACTAAAGAGTTTATTCTGTTCATTGGACTTTTGTGTAATTCCCTCTTACAGTTAAGGAATTGCGGCTATAAAATCCTGTTGGTGTTAGGCTTTATAGTTTTTACGCCTCCTACTTTCCATTTTATTCTTCTAAGAGAAAGAACTCCTCCGACCTCTTTTGCCTTCAACCTTCTACGACCTCCTTTCTTTCTTTGATGCAATACCTAACTATGCCGGACTTGATTACTAACTGGTCGATTTTTTTCTGAGAGGAAAGAAGCTTGAAGCCTTGGAGTATATTGGGATGCTTTTGGACAAGAATATGATTTCTTGGAGATCGGCGGCTGGAGAGTACTCTCCAATCAGCGAAGATGGGGAAATCCCTATTTTCGTTGCATATATCGAATGCGGATTCAGGCACCCGATTCATTCATTCCCCCACGATCTAGGAGCATTGTGGAATTGAATTGGTGAACCTATCTCCTAATGCGATTGCTAACCTCAACGTCTTTGTCTACCTCTATGAAGTGTACTTGGGAATTCCTACAAATCTGGAGCTCTTCAAGTACTTCTACAGGATGGCAAAGTCAGGGAAGACGATGGGGACGCCTAGGGAATGCACCTTGCACCTCCACGAAGGAAAAGCTGATGAGTACATCCGTATGTACTCAAAGTCTTCGTGGTCGTCATGGAAGAACAGCTGGTTCTACATGACGTTTACCCAAAAGGACAGCCTCTACTATTCTGGTAAGAAGGCGGCCGAGAACACGAAATGACGCTCCTCCGTGAAGAAGGAAGGAAAGGTGGGAAGATGGGTTGAAGTCATCAAACACCTTAGTATCATGGGTTTAAGTTCTTGGTACGTAGTAATATATTTCTCTATGCACCGGATGAGCCCCCTGAAATCCGGGCACATTCAATGCTATGGTATATTGGTCGTGATGATGCGACGAAATATTCCAAGGAGGGTAAGTCTCTCATTCATTCTTTCAACCCTTTCTCCTGATGAGGTTAGAACCCGAATCAGAATGACCTGCACCGGGGAGCCCGAAGAGAAGGCTAATTTCCCCTGGATTTTGGTGATTGTTTCTGCAATGAGAGAGCCGAGAGCCTTAAGGTAAAGATATCAACTATCTTTCACCATTTATGTGTTTTCGATCAGTTTACCATAAATCCTCTTTGATGTGTAGTCGGTCGGATTGAAGATCAATGAGGCCACCGAGAGTTGTGAGTCGATTGATACTCCGACTGCTCCTACGACCACCCGAGAAGGTGATCTTATGAAGGTAGGTAACTGAACAAAAATTTATATTCTTGGTAAAGAATTTTCGTCACCAAACTAACTTTGATTGTTAATTAGGCAGTTGTTGTGGACTCCCACGTGGTCGCTTACGACCCGTCAGTTGCTACTGAAGCAACCGCTCTGGAGGTCAACGAGACCACACAATCCGACCATGTGGTCACGGATCTTATTCTCGACCAGCTGGTCGAGAATATTGCTTCCGACCTCTTGTCGATGGATGTGAAGGGTCTAACCAACCCCACCGATTTGGAATCGGGGAAGTCAGTTGTAAACAAAAGAAAAGCGAGCGTGTCAGATTTTGCTTCAGCGCGCTTCAAGTTCAAGACTAAGAAAACATGGTATGTATACGTGAAAAAAAACCAATGTAAATACTTTCCTTTAGTGTTTATAGTGTGATACGTCCATAAGTACTACTGTTGTAGCCCCGAGGTCACACAACCCCGAGACCCTCTATGCATTCTGAGCTACTCCCGTGATCAGTAGCTAGCTCGCACAGTTGCAACAATGATGTTATCGTATCCATACAACAACGAAGCTAATGAAGCGGACAAAGTAATATTAATTAACAGCAAAAGGACCTTATGGTCAAGTTCTTACAAAAGTCACCACGCAGGACTTAACAACAACAGAGTTTCTTGCAGCGGAAATCCAAAATAACGTGGAGGCCAATCGACATGCCCACAGGCAATCGAGTGGAGGACGCGACCTAGTTTGCAAAGTCTTCGAAGTAGCCCTCCTCGTAGAACTCAATGTTCCCTAGTTCTTCTGCTGGTACTAATCAACAAAGAGCGTATAGCCGTGAGTACATAAAGTACTCAGTAAGTGGTAGGAAATGTATGCACATAGTATTCATGAAAGGTTTGAACAAGGATGACTTTATGGTTAATTTGCAGAAAGCAAGTTTTGGCAGTAAATACAATAAGTAGATTGCAAAGCAATGTTTGAAAGATTAATACATAGATAATCAAGTTTCTTTGAAACAAGAGTGAACTTTCCGTTCACTCCCCAACCATTCCAACCAAACCATTACATCGAACCATTCTCACATTTTTGAAAATTCTACCCTTTGCGTGAAAGAATCCGGGCATGTCCATAACAGGGGAGACGACTATTCGAATAAATTTTTGACACTCTGCAGAGGTTGTACAGCTTTACCCACAAGACACGACTTCTCTAGTTTGTTGGGCATCCATCGATATCACCGCTCACTACCTTAGGTAAGCAGTCTAGAGCACGTGAGGCCTTTACAAAGTTTCATTTTGCCTCAGTTCTGCTCGCTAAGGTTTCATCTTCCCGGCCCCCTCTTGCGCCTTTCCCATCCAAAATAGAACCGACTCAAAACTTTCCTAATTAATTGGCCAGGTCCACCCCATAATGGACTTGTGGTTGCACGGAGTGACCCAGATCAATGGTGTACAAAGTTAAGTCCTTAGTTGGCTGCTTAGGCGAGACTACCACATCCCAATGTGCTTCACGCACCCACCTTCACCACCGCCCACAAGCCCGAGTATAACATCTTTTAACAAAAGTGGCTTTACGCCACAGTTCTATATTTTCATTAGTCGAGTTCATTCATTCTTTGAGCATGTGACCGCAAATCCCACGGTAGCTAAAGCAAAGCTAAGCAATATTACGCACCCATGTTGTTAATACAACCATGTCCAACTGGTATTAACCATCCTATGCTGTCCATGGATTTATGTCATTCAAGGGGACATTTCATTCTCAATTTACCAAGGAGGCATAATGGCAATTTGGCAATTATCTATTCCCAAAATTATTTTTATAAAACTAGCCGTGCATGCTAATTTAAAACAATATACTTTTGCAAAATGGGTACAACATGGTCAAAGGCCTACGACTTACCTTCGTTGAAGAGTGGTGGAGCTTCGGTTGCCAGGTCGAAGAAATCTTCCGAAATGCTGGGATCTACACGTGCGAAAGGAGCAAAATAAATAAAACAGCACGAAATGAACTTCAAAAATTACAAAACTAGAACCACATGAAAGAACTCGATTTTAGATGAATTTAGAAATTTGGATCACCCAAATCAAAGTTCGGATGAAGAAGTTATGGTCTTTGGAAGTTTTCAATTCACATGAAATGATAGAATTATGAATTTCTGGATTTTTGAAATTGTTTTTAGAAGGAAAATCAGAAAAACCGTCAGCTGCCATGTGGCGCTACGTGGACTGCCATGCAGGTACGTGCGGTAGTTCCGGCGGGGACGAGCGGTAGTTTCGACGGGGGAACGCGCGGTAGTTCCAGCGTGCAACTCACGACAGTACCGGGTAGCGTGGTAGTACCGGGTAGGAGGAGGGCGGAAGTACCGACAGAGGTGGAGCGCGGTAGTTCCTGTGGAGGGAGCGTAGTAGTTCCGACGAAGAAAAACGGTAGTACAAACGTAGAATGAGCGGTAGTACCGGCAGAAATCAAACTTCCCGAGCTTCGGTTGGATCTCAATTGTGATGGGGAAAGAGAGGAGGGAGAGCTCGAGGTTGGCAATGGATGAGGTAGAGCTCACTCCCGGTTTGCTCTGGAGGGGAGGGAGGAGAGTGGAGGAGGAGGGAAGAGGTTGTTGGCCGGAGCAATGCAGTTCTGGAGCTAGAGCTCACGGTTGGAACGACACTTGGCTAGAGGGAGGAGCAACGGGAGGTGCCTCGGCTTAGGCTTGCTCTGGTGGGAGGGAGTAGTGAAGAAGGAGGGAGGAGCAATGGAGCTCTGCCGGCTGAAATAGAGGGAGGAGGGGGAGAGAGAGAGCACGGGAGGGAGGCGGCGGCAAGCAGCGTGATCGTCTGGCGCGCCGGGGCGGAGGAGCGGGGCAGAGGCTAGGGGATCGAGGAGGAGGCGCGCCAAGAACCCGGTGGCGGCGGCTGCAGAGGAGCAGCATGAACTTCAGCGCGTCTGACGCCTGTGGCGGAGGAGGAGATGATGAATGCAGCACGGGCGTCTGCGACTGTCGGATGGAGATTGAGCGGCTGAAAGCGGCGAGGAAACAGAGTGGCCGGATGAAGATCAGACGGCTGCGGCGAAAGAGAGACGTGGACGAAGCGGCGAAGGATCCGTCGAGCGGCCATGAGAGGAGAGCGCGAATCTGTGCAAGGCGTGGCGGCAGACGCGTGGGAGAGGCGACTGGAGGTGGGAGAGGAAAAAAGAACGGGAAGTGGTAGTAGCGGCGATCGTCGAGCGAACGCACATTAGGCCGAAAAGATTCAGCTTGTGAACAATGCTGGAGATTTCAATTGATTTTGATTTTCAGAAATTCCAACAAATAAAATGCTTTTTAGAAAATAGCAAATAGAGTCCAAAAATTCTAGAAAAAAATCACAGAAATTCCTTGAATTATTTTGGACTTAATAAAAATAGTTTCAACTTTATTTTTTCTTTAAATTTTGCAAATAAATTATTTTTATTTTTCAGGTAAAAGGAAAAACCATTTTTAAAATCCAATAAATCCAAGAAAACGCTTCAAATAATAATTTTGACTTTAACACTAGAAAACTCAATTAAAACAAGCTTTAATTAAGTCAAGTTTGATTAATTCATATTAAACAGGTTTTTGATTTCTGAAATTCCCAATTAAGCTTTTTAGCAATAAAAGCAAATGGTTCTTTTTTAAAATTTTGAAAAACATTGAAAACTCTGAAAAAGCAGGATGCTACAACTACCAAAGCATTGGTTTATATCCCTAAATTGAAAACTAATGCTAGAACTCAAGTAGATGCCATTGGTGTTGTTTTGCGACAAAAGGTAAAACAAAACGTTACGAAGGCTGAGAGGGTGGATGGGGATGTTGGCCAACGAGAAGGAACATGCTCTCAGGATAAAACCCTAGCGCATGCGGGTGGTCAAGAAAGACATATGGTGACATGGAAGAAAGGATTGCATTGGTGTCAAAGGAAGCATCGAGGGCATGGAACAAGTTCGCGCAAGAAGTTAGAAAAAGGAAAGCCCACAACACAAGAAAAACCGAGAGGGAGACTTGGCCATGCATGGGGAGGACGCCGGGAACATGGCACTTGGGTTGGTTCAATTTGGATCCAATTCAGACAGCCAATTGGTGTTTAATATTTTTATTCCGAAATTAGAGTAGTTTAAATTTCGAATTAACGTATGAGTTTGCTATAGGGTTTGGTTTGGATACTGTTCATGCACTATTCACCAAATCAGACACTGATCACATACTCAGATTACTGTTCATTCAACTCGAATTATTGTTCATACGATTTAGATTACTATTCATCAATGAGTACTATCCATCCAGGTCTATTGTGCTTGTGTGGGAGGCTATATAAACCTCCCATGGTCGCACCATGTAGGTGAACAAGTTATAATTTAGATAATAAAAATAAAAAAATATGTTTTGACACATATCGTGTGTTCATGAGTTGTGAGATGAGTGGAAGAGATTGAGGGAGGAAGATTGAGAGGAGATCAAGATATTCATCTCTTGCTTCGGAGCACTGTTCAGCGTGGAGTACTGTTCACCAGAGGATACTACTTGCAATTCAATCTATTATATTGGTTCGTGAGTGTATTGATTTTTTTGCAATTCAATTCATCGAATTGGGTTGTGAGATTGCTACTGATCTTCCTGTAGTACTGTAAAAGATCGGGCCAACAATCGGGATCCGTCTAATCAGCTAGTTGGATCCTTATTAGGTGGTATCAAAGTTTCAGCTGCTCACGGTACTTTGTTGCTGCGAAGATCAAGGGTCGACATGACCGACACGAAGGAGGTGAAGCTAGTTATGCAATTTAGCTATACTATAGATCAATATGAGCAGGATTCACTCCATGAGCCAAGCTATATGTTCTTCAATCGGTGTCTAGTGGGGAACACATATTGTGCTATGATGATCGATATGGGAAGCTTGACAAATGCGGCAAGCGAAGCACTTGTTGACAGATTGAGGTTGGTCAGAAAACCACATCCGGAGCCATATATGTTGCTTTGGAGGTTCAAGCACATTCCGATCAAGAAACAAGTGGAGGTAAAATTTTCTTTGGACGGGTATAATACTGTTGTTACTTGTGATGTGATTCCTATGCATATGCGAACATGTTCGTTGGTTATTGGTGCATATTGGTTGAAAGAAAAGAACATACACCGAGTTGCATCATGTCTCGTCATGCGTTACTCTTTTCCTTGGAGAGGAACGCGAAAGGAAATTACATCTTGATCCTCATTAAGGTAATTTGAAGATAGACAACGACGAGACAAGCTCCAAGAAGACATTAAAGAGCAACGTCAAATGCTAAAGGCAAAGAAACGAAAAGAAGAACGGTTGGTCGAGGAAAAAAAGAAATTAGAATTGGCAGCCCTTTCTTTGTACCAAAAAACAGCAAGAGGAGTCCTCTCATGATGACAAAACCGCCAGTGAGGCACCGCAAGACAGTCTTTGTATGCTAACCAAGACGGTTCGAGTTGACAACACTTCAATTGTCGCAACAGGGCAGCGAACCAACGAATTCAAATCTGAGTGTAACATCAGTGGCAAAGTTTGCAAGCTTATCGTTGATGGTGGAAGCTACAACAACATCATTAGTAATGATTTGGTACAAGCTTTGGGGTTGACAACGTTGCGACATCCTAAACCGTATTATGCACAATGGTTACGGCAAGGTGGGGTGTGATGTTGTGCCTATGCACGCATGTCACTTGTTGTTGGGGCGTCCGTGGCAGCATGATCGCAATGCTACGCACCACAGGAGGTCTGTAACATCCCTATTTTCAGAGCTTGAAAATCTTTTAAATATTGGTAGCAAGAAAATTCATCATTTGGATTTATTTGAATATTAATTTAAAAAAGCTTAATATGGACTTTAAGGACAAATTGATTTAATGTGCTTAATCCCAACATCAACAATTGTCAAAATTATTTTATTTAGATTCTACATGCTTGGATATATTTTGTAGAATTTTCTGGAAATTTTCCAAAGTCATTTGCTATTTTCTAATTGCTATTTGCATTTTCTGGATTTATTTAAAAGAAAAACCTATTTTAAATCCTTGAATAAAGATCGGGTCAAGCCCAAGACTATTCCACCCGCCAAACCATATCGCCCGTGGCGCTCTCGTCAGTTGGATGCTCGACGCGTGCCCTCATCTCCGACGGACGACGCGCTCAACCCCGCTTTGACCTACTGGATCTCCGCGTGTTCCCGCAAGATCGATCGCCGCGCCTCGCTTCGCCGCGCCGCTCGCTCCCAACCCTTGGATCCCGATCGTCCGGTTGCCGCTTCGCCGCGCCAAGGCCGCTTTCTCTCTCTCGTGTGGGCTCGCGAGGTCGTCGTCTCCGACACGATCTTCTTCCCCGCTTTCTACTGTCGCCATTTTTCGCCTCAAGGAGCTCGTCCAGAAAAGCAGCAACGCCACGATTTCTCGCGCCAACCCCACCAATCAGAGCCCCTATTCCGTATCCATCCCCAACCGAATTAACCTTCAAATCTCGCTCTATCTCCTAAAACCGGAAGATCCGGCGTGACCGAGACGGACTCAATTGGGGTTTCCATCTCGATCGCTCCCCGAGCCCTATAAGTACACCCTAGGGTTCCTCGTCCTCCGCATCCCATGCAACGCCTCGCTCGATCTCTCGCTCGAGCCCCCACATTAGCCCAAAATCCGAACTTCCGCCTCTCTGTTTTTCGCGTTGCACCGCCGCCGTCCGCCGCTGCCGTCATCGATCGCCTCCTTGGGCTCGGTGTCGCTCGAGCCACCTCGGTAGCGCTTTCTCGTCATTGAGTCCCACTGTCGCCGCCGTCAGACAAAAGCCGTGACCTCGCCTCGCTTCTTCTCCACCGCCGTCGCCGCCACTTTACTTTCTTTGGTAAGGTCGGCACTAGGTGCGCAATAGCGCAAGGATTGCTCTGGTACCCTTGGTCGCCGGCGACTTCGCCGATCATCGCGGTGATACCCTTGGTCCTCATGCCGCATCGTCGGCCATGACTCGTCGTGCCGCGTCGATCTCTCGCGCCTCTCTGCCGCTTACGTGTGCAACGCGTGGCGCGGATCAGCGCCAGTAGCGATGCTGCGTGGTCGGCTCATCGCGCCCGCTTTGCCTCGGCTCGGTGGACCCGATCCACCGTGGTAGAGAGGTGGCGATGGGTCCCACCCGTCGATTTTATTTTAAATATATTTCTTTTCCGAAAATTCTCGGTGACGCAAGCATTGCGCAATAATTCGATTTTCCTTTATAAAATTAATTCGGAAATTCGAGAAAATCCAATTTAGGGTTTTATTGATTTTCCAATCTTCCAAAGCCCATATCTTTTGCACCAAGTCCAATTGAGCCCATTCAAATTTGTAAATTCATATAAAATTAAGATCTATTTAATGGTGAATTTTATTTAATTTTTGGAGTTTGTTTTGCCTCTGTTATTTATTTGTTTTATTTCTTTTGTCTCGCTTTGCGAGTAGACGTCGATACTTGAGGAATTTTGCGAAGAAGGAGCACCTCAAGACCAAGACCAATATCTAGATCTATTCCAAGGCAAGTTATACCTTTGATCATTTTGAACCCGGTTTTCAAAATACTTTGTTTCAATGTATTGCATTCTATTTCAAGTATTTATTTAAATGCTTTTGGGTGTAGTTATTAAATCCAAATTGTTATGCCACCTTGTCTATTGTATGCCATGATCTTTTGTCACCCTAGGTTGATTAATAACTAGTTGGTATTATTGTAGCACCAACGTGGGTTGGTTAGATCGATTAGACCGCATAGCCATGCCACGAGTCATCATTTCATGTGAGTTGCAATTATAAATTTGACTAAGTGATTATGGGCTGTGTGATGAATCATGTGTGTTGTGTGCTATTACTCGTTGATGGCATGTGTTGCATTAATCAACGAGTGGGAAAAGATTTAGACCGAGGCAAGTGGTGGATTACGTGTGAATGGTGGAGTGTGTGCTTATTAAACTTTGTGATTTGGGTAAACTGGAAGTCTTGCCTTAGTCAATTAAGGACTTAACTTTGTGCGCCATTGAATCTGGGCCTTCTTGTGCGACCACATGCCTAGTATGGGCCGGGCGACTTAGTAAGTTATGGAGTCTTAACATTGACCACTCAGTTGTATTTAAGCTATGTGATGGGTTTGGAGGTGTGATATGTCACATCGCGGGATGACGGTTCACATCCCCGTCCAATGGTGTGTGTCGTTCCAAGGGTCATGTGTACAAATTGACGGCGATAAAGCACACCAGAGTGTCATTGTTTGAGATGAAGTCTCGAAAGGTTTTGTTGTGATCAACTCGATCCGGTTGGTTTCATCGTGTGGGTAAAGTGTACAACCTCTGCAGAGTGTTTAAATCAATCTATTCAATAGCCGTCCTCGGTTATGGACATGCTCGGAATTTCACACGAGGGTAGATTTTCATAAAACAAATGGGAAGGGTCACCGTGTGAGATAACTTGTTCAAATGTGAAAGAACTTGATTAGGTGTGTGTCCTTTGTGAAATCAATTGTTAACTTATTATTGTCTATTTGTTTTGAATTACGCTTTCAATCTATTATTTGTATTCAATTGCAAATGTTGCATTTCGCAAAATAACCACGAAGCCATTCCTTTGGAATAAGCCATCATGTATAAATGCATTACGTGGTATGACTTGCGAGTACGGTGTGTACTCACTCTTGCTAAACAAATCAACAGAAGTGGAGGAGTCGTCGCCTGCTTTTGAAGAAGAGTTCTACGAAGGTTGAGCGTTAGGGTCTTGATCGATCGGTTGCTGTGGTAAATTGATGGGAGCCACCGGAGTTTATTTCGTTTCATTGCGAGCTTATTTCTTTATTGTCGACCTTGCATGGCTTAATAAATGTAACACTCGACCATAAGGTCCCAACAGTTAATTGTTATTTAAATGTACTCGTTTATTCTTATATTCGTTGTATGGATGTGATATTTCATCAATGTTGATACTGTGTGCACTAGCGTGATCCTGGACTAGTGCAGAATACACAGAGGGTCCAGATTTGCATATTTGGGTCCCGACAAGGTCTAACAAGTACTCTTTGGTGCATCAGGGAAGATCATATACCCTGTGTCCTATGCCAGGGAGTGTTATTCATGTTGAGGAGATCGTCGCTAAAAATGCGATCGTGAAGACTACCCCGACGAAGATTCCTGAGGTTACACAAAAGACGAGGATGTCTTTTCTCGAAGAAAGGATACCACCTGATAAAGATCCAACTAGCTGATTAGACGGATCCCGATTGTTGACCCAATCTTTCACGGTACTACTGGAAGATCAGTAGCAATCTCACAACCCAATTCAATGAATTGAATTGCAAAAAAATTAATGCAATCACAAACCAATCTAATAGATTGAATTGCAAGTAGTATCCTCTGGTTAACAGTACTCTCCTGTGAACAGTACTCCATGGTGAACAGTGCTTCAAAGCAAGAGATGGATATCTTGATCTCCCTCTCAATCTTCCTCCCTCAATCTCTTCAACTCATCTCACAACTCATGAACACACTATATGCGTCAAAACGGCTTTTCTGAATTTTATTATCTAAATCGTAACTTGTCCACCTACATGGTGCAGCCATGGGGGGTTTATATAGCCTCCCACGCAAGAACAATAGACTTGGATGAATAGTAAACTAAGTCGGATGAACAGTGGTCGAGTTTGTGAACAGTGTCTGATTCGATGAATAGTGCATGAACAGTATCCGAACCAAACCCTATTGCAAACTCCTACGTTAATTCAAAATTTAAACTACTCTAATTTCAGAATAAGAATATTAAACACCAATTGGCTGTCCGAATTGGATCCAAATTGAACAAACCCACGTGCCATGTTCCCGATGTCCTCCCTATGCATGGCCAAGTGTCCTTCTCGGTTTCCCTTGCGTTGTCGGCTTTTCTTCTCCTAACTTCTTGCGCGAACTTGTTCCATGCCCTTGATGGTTCCTTTGACGCCAATGCAATCCTTGTTGTCAAGTCACCATATGTCTTTCTTGACCGCCCGCATGCGTTAAGAGTTTTATCCCAAGATCATGTTCCCTATCGTTGGCCAGCATCCCCATCCACCCTCTCAGCCTTCATAACATTTCGTTTTACCTTTTGTTGCAAACAATACCATTGGCACCAATTTGAGTTCTAGCATTAATTTGCAGTTTAGGGATGCACATCAATGCTTTGGTAGTACTTATGGCCATATCATAGAGTCTTGAGCTTCTTTCCTTCTTTGCTTATAGATCCTCTGGTGTTTTGGTTGCTTCCGACCAGAGCATCCCTCAAGAGAAGACTCCAGAGGAGAAAGAGGTCGAGCCAGCCCCCAAGCAGGTGACAGAGCCAATGCCTATTCTGAAACTCGTGGCAGCTCCAACCTCACCTATGGAGGTGGTGGTATCTGAGGGATTCCAGTAGGTTCTGACCTCTGCTGGAAAGTCTCCTCTTCCTGCTCTTTTCCCCTGTCCGTTTCGAGTCTTCGACAATAAAGAACTCGATGATGTTTGGGGAAGAATATCGGATCATCACTCAAAGATGAGTTCGGACTCCATTTTTGCCAAATACAATAACATGACAATATAGGTAACCTTCCACCACTTTTAATAGACTTTCTCTTTAAACTTTGAAAAAAAAAACTTAAAGAGTTTGTTATTTTTGTAGTATTTAGTGGAGAATTTCGCTATGGTCGGAGGACTATCCCAGCGAATAAAAGTTTTGGAGCAAAAGAACTCTGAATTAGAAAGTAAGCACATTTTCATGCACCCCACCCAGCCGAACTCTGTATTCCACCGCGTGGTACACATTGAACGGTCCATACTTAATATTTAATTTGAAAGATTTAGGTTTCCAACTTGTTGATTACGTGTACAGGTGGATCTACACCAATAGGTCCTCGAGCTGATAGCCTCATCACAGCAGATGACGCTCGGGGACACAAAAGGGGTCCTACAGCGGATCGCCGAGAAGGCAAGGCGAGGGATCTAGATCACGACAGGTTGCACGCTGAGGGATCCGGTGGACCCACCAGTGCATGGACGAGTGGTCACTCATGGAGGTTCACAGCCACGGGCTCCTCCCCTGGGCGTGGCGGGCGGGTCCTCGTGGCATCTTGGTGGGAGCACCTCGGGACAGTTCGCACGTGAGCATGAGACATTTACTTCCGCTTCTTTATTTCGAATCCCACAAGGTACTAACGACAATCTTCTCTTGCAAGTCCTTAGATCCACCAATACACGGGGCAGGAATACGCGAAGTCAGCGGCGGCTGCCTTTGTGCCACCAGGTATGACTACCTTGCTTGCTTGCATAACGTCCTATTTCGTGGTTTTCGTCATAATTGCATGCGTAACGTAATGTTTCATAGATCGTGCACCGCTTTGGGACGAGGCGGACTTGTCGCACGACGAGGCACGCTCCGGGGACTACTACTTGGACGAGCATGGCACCCCGGTCTCCGTGGGGGCTTCGCAACTGCACGGTGCGCTGAGGCCAACTAAACCGACGCATGACCCCCCCTACGACACCTCCTCTGGCTACGTGCGTCGGTCGGGTACCACGGTAGCTCGACCCTCGACGTCTTGGCACCGGCACAAGCGAGTAGCCCGGGCAAGGCCGGGCGACGACGCGTGAAACACGCCCAAGAGGGGCCGCCAGTAGATATTTGTTCCGGTAAATGTCAGTCATGCAATGTAAATCTTAATTTCTGAGCAACTATTACTATTCTAGTATCGTGTTTTGATATCTCTTTTTACGTGCACAACGCGACCACGTGAGGGAGTCTATATCGTGGCACCCCCACACAACCCTCTTTCTACACCTTGACTCCCCCACACCACCTTTACGGACCGATATCATAATACACTATGATGAAAACACGCTTCGTACGGTAACAGCTTTGCACAACGACATAACCCAACAAGGTAGCTTTGCGCAGTGCGTGACCCAACGAGGTAGCTTTGCGTAGTGACGTGACCCGACGAGGCAGCTTTGCGCAGTGATGTGACCTGACGAGGTAGTTTTGCATAAGGACGTGACACGATGAGGCAGCTTTGTGCAGCGACGTGACCCGACGAGACAGCTTTGCGTAGTGACGTGATGAGTCTACTTTGAAGGGCGCATCACACAGACACGAAACACATCCGTGCCTCATTGCAATGGAGCCGCCACAACTGCGCGCTCCGGCTATAAATACAGCGCGACTCGGCCAGGAACTCCTCACCAATGATACTACCTACACAACATGGATAAGGAGAAGGAATAGGAGCATATCCGCGAGATTTTGAAGGACTGGAAGGCTCCCCAGCAGACCAATGCTTGCCACAGGGCGTTTAGTCAGCATCCTTACACTCACCACCCACCTCCGGAGCTCGTCGATCTAAGGAGGTTGGCTCGCAGTACTCGTAACAATTCCGGGTCGAGCCACGCCCCCCTCCTATGCCCATTGAACGCCCTCCGGAATAGTCCCCGACAGGGGTAGTGCCACCCTTCTTGGTGTCGGGATGCCTGCAAGTGCGTCAAAACAACTAATGAGTTGACCTTAGTGCTGCCTAAACTTCTGCGCGGACTACCCTGACCGTAGGTTTGACACGCCGAGCCACAAGCAGTCGGTAATGAAATTGAATTTCAGTGCACACCACTATTTTGCTTCCTGTTACACCGTAACCATGTCTCTCTTCTCACCTCATCGTAATATCATTTACCTTCGTGCTTACGAATCATTGCTACCTTAATCGTCCTCACAAAATTCTTCAAAAATTTACCGCAATACAACAACATACGACGATCACAAAATGTTATTGCGAGTCTAACAGATTTTGCGCCCAAATGAATCTACAAAAAATCAGAAACAGACCAACCAACCAAGTCACAACAATTAGCGAAACAGAGGTATATTACTGATCCAAACGTAATGATGCAAAAATGAATGATACAAAAAGATTTATGCATAGAGTTAGTGAAGCATTGGGCACATAACAGAGGGGCGGACGTATCACAAACAAAGTGATATCACCCAAAAATTCGACACTTCAACGTAGTACCAACGTTTAAAAACATAACATTCAGCATTGAGCATATTACAAACAAAATGATATTAGAAAGCATTGAGCACCACATATTTCAACTGGATGAGCTTTTCCCGTGGCCGCGACCTCAACGTCCGCCATGTGGTCCGCCTCGAGTGGGGCGGTTGGATGAGGTCCCCACGGCGATGTCTGGAGTGCTGATGTCTCCTTCGTGCTGTGGATTTTCACATAGGGCATTTCTTGAAGGTGTGCCCAGACACCCTGCAAAATGGAGCACTTCTTCGTATGATACCCGGCTTCTGCTTCGTCCATGTCGTTCATGATGCGCCGTACCTGTCGCCGGCCAACCTTTCCATATAGCCCATCAATGTCTGCGGCCCAGATAAGTTGGTCCCAGGTCGGATGACCAGTGAAATGGCCAACCACAGCGTAACCATACATCTCTGCACTCCAAGTTTGCATCACCTCCTCCTTGTTGAAATAGTCAAAGAGGCATTGGTTGGGATGTTGTGCCATCGTCAAACAGACGGCCATGACATGGGAGCAGGGCCTATACAGCAGAATGGGTTTTTTGCAAGTGCATACGTAATTAGCGCAGGGAAGCGTGCACTCGTGGGTGATCCTCTCGCGGTTCATCCTGCGGCGTCCTTTATCACTGCATATTATCTCGAAGCAAAGCCCCTTATACCCATCTTGAATGCCCGGTGTATCTCACCCTTCTTGCTCTTCTCCTCCATGTACTTGGTGATCATGGTGGAGTAGAGAACTCTGTCATTTGCCATGACAAGCGACGTGGTGTTCCTTCTGTTAACAAAGTAGTTTGTAGTACCGCGGAGAATTATCTCCACAATATCAACCAAAGGGATGCACCTTGCACCGCGTATGACCTAGTTGTACACCTCGACTATATTAGTTGTCATGACACCATATCGTGCACCACCCCTATCATGTAGCAGAGACCACTTCTCCTTAGGCTCGTGCTCGATTCAGACCGAGAAGCATTTGACTTGCACCCCCGTCTTCCTCGTGACACTGGGACCATCTGTGGGTAGCTGTGTGTAAGATCGAGGTGGCCGACTAGAGGGGGGTGAATAGGCGGTTTTAAAAATCTTTCGCGCTAAAACCAATATACAATGCGGAAGCTAATAACGAATTGGTTTTGCACAATTAAAACCTAGATCAACTAGGCTCAACTAAGTACACCAACAATACAAGGGAGCAATTACACAATGATATATAAACAATTGAAGCATGTAATATAAATTGCTCAAAGTAAAGCACAAGTAAAAACAAGATGGACACAATTATGTTTTACCGTGGTGTTCGGAGACTTGCCGGTCTCCCCTAATCCACGTTAAGGTAAGCCCAACCACGTTGGACCGACTCCACTAATTAAGCCAACACCTCCGAGGTAAGTCCAACACTTGGACCGGTTCCAAATCGAACCAACACCTCGCTCCACTAGGGTTGCTCTTCCTCCACTCCGGAGATGGCGAGCACCAAACCACTCACAACACGTCGGGCCTTCTCACAAGCTTCTTGAGAAGATCACCGGGCACGACGCCTTCACGCCGTCTAGGTGTCGGCAAACACCAAGAGTAACAAGACTCAACGATCACTTGAACTAATCAAGTGTCAAAGCTCAAGTAGATACACAATCCACTACCTAAGGCAACAAATGCCCTTAGAGTTTACTCTCCAAGCTCACCAAGTGCAACACATGCACATAAGAGAGGAGAGGCTTGCTCTTAGCTCAAGAGGCTCAAAGGATATTCACAATATCACCAGCAACCTCTCCCAACCGGCCAAGGTGGATATATATAGCCCACACACAAAAACTAGTCGTTGGGAGAAGATTCCCACAAATCAGCCTAGGGCCGGTCTGACCGCCAACCAATGGCCGGTCGACCGCCCCATGCGCCAACGGCTAGAAAACTAGCCGTTGGGCCTTCGGCCGGTCGGACCGCCGCCAAATCGGTCAGACCGCCGCAGCTGGCCGGTCCGACCGCCCGATGGAAATTTGGCTAAGTCCTAAAACAGATGCTCTCTAGAATAATCGTTCCGCACGAACCCCGGAACTTCCTCACATCGGAAGTTTCGTTTTCTCAACAGCGGAACTTCTGGACGGAGAATCCAAGTCAAAGGAAATCGGTCCGACCGCCAACATATGGCCGGTCCGACCGATTACACCGGCCGACCAGATACACCGTGATCCGACCGGCACCACGTAAGCAAAACACATTTGCTTTACTTCAAATGGCAAAACACATTCGCCCATTTGAGTACAATTCCAACAGGGTTAAAAGATGATATTCTCAGCTAGTTGCAAAACACATTTGCCAATATTTTAGAGTACTCATCACAAGGAATAGGGTACATGGACTTACACCATTTGCAAAACATATTTGCAAACTTAAGTCACATGCTACAAGGATAACACATGAGTCTCGACTATTTGCAAAACACATTCGCAAATAAATAGCATCATGCCTAGATGAGCTAGAGCAACCATATTGAGTTATCAACACAAGACTAACTCAAACTACTAGTTAAGACCCCTCTTAATAGTACGGCAACCTATACTAGCAATCCGGTCTTCCAACCAAACACCAAGACCGGTAAAAGACTAGGAACACATCCTTAGCCCTAGCTAGTCATACCTTTGCCTTGCATCTTCTTGAAGCTTGATGACACACATCATCACTTCAAGTCCGGGTCATTAACTTGATAATCATCAACGCATGATGATCCTTTGCTTGACCTCCATCAACACATGATGGGTCTTCTCTTGTTTTGATGATCAACTCATGATCATCTCTTCTTGATAAGCACCAACTCATGATGCATCCTTTACACCAAGCTCTTGACTTGATGATCAACTCATGATCATCCCAAGTCTTCATCATCCTGGAACATAACCTATACATCCAACTCATGAAAAATGTTAGTTCCACAATATGATTATCATTAATTATCACCTCATACCAATAACACATAATGGTGGGACAAGATACTCAATCTTTCCCTCTTTGGTAATTGATGATAACCATTTCAAACACAAATAAATTTGATTTGATAAAGTAACACAACGTGAGTATATATGAACTACACAAGTTACATATACTCACAACATGAGTATGTAAGAACTACACAAGTTCCATTATACTCAAAACATGAGTATACACAAACTACACAATTTCTATATACTCAAACGGATATGTTTCAAAGTAAAGATCCCAAATATATATGGAAAATAGAATATGGATCAATACTAATGAAATCACAAAATATAGAATAAAACTCCCCCTAAATGTGTGCATACACATATGTGTAAAGAAAATATATGCACATATTCAAGTTAGACTTATGGTTGAGTTCATCCTATATTTTGGATCCAAGGAATGCAACAATATATATAAGATTAAGTCAAATGCATGCCTCGTTGAATTTCACATTTATATCCAAATGAGACTACACATGATAATACTAAACAAGACACATTTATATCCAAATGAGACTACACATGATAATACTAAACAAGAGAGTTAGTCTCACAATTAGATTTATCATTAATCACCAAAACACTCCATTAACTCATAATGGCGGGTCTAGATCTTTCACTGTGGCAATACTTCAGGGGCCTAGTCAGCGCTTGGGGTGGCCCTTTTCACTGCCTCCCTTATGTGTGTCTGGGTGCGCTCATCTAGAATCCTCCAAAGTGAATCAAACTTCCGTTGCTGATTCTGGTTACACAGCCGCTTGAACAGGTTCATCAAGTTCTTGTTACAGAACTGCTTGTAGAAGTTTGCACCTAAGTGCCTCATGCACCACCTGCTATGCAGATCCGCCCATGCAAGTGATTCATTCTCTCCTTGTTGTAGCGGAGTTATTGCAGTCAGCAGCCCCACATGCCAATCATGAATGATGCATACGTTTGGATGACCCTGTACAACAGAAATCCTCACATTCTTCAGGAACCACAACCAGCTGTTTGTGTTCTCACTTTCAATGAAAGCGAATGCCACGGGAAGAACTTGTTTGTTTCCGTCTATCGCTATTGCAGTCAATATCTAGCCCTTGTACTTTTCGGTCAGGAATGTGTCATCCACACACAAGATTAGACAGCAGTGTCGGAATGCATTGATGCATGGACAAAAGGCAAAGAATGCTCACTGCAGTACCTTCTTATTGGCCTACTTCGGATGTATGGAATCTTGAATGTCGACATGAGTACTGGGATTCCTGTCTTGTATGACTCGGAGTAGCCTGGGGAGGTTATGATAGGAGTCCTCGAAAGTACCGAACCTTGACTCCAATGCCTTTTGTTTTGCCCTCCATGCCTTCGCATAGCTGACTGTGTACTAGAACCTTGCCTCAATCGTCCGAATGATGGATTGTGGCTAAAAATCAAGATTATCCATGATCTCACCGTACATGAGGTTGGCGATGAAGCCTGATGACAGGTTCCTGTGGGACTGCACTGACTCGGCGATGACACATGTGTGAGAGAGAGCTATAGAGCACTTCCAGTAGGTGTCCCACTTAGGCTGAAATGTGTGCACTCGCCAAGGGCATCCCTCTATGTCGCACTTCACGTCATAAAATCTTGGGTTTGACTTGACGACTCTGAATGTACACCGCACCGACAAGGCCCAGAATTTGATCGCCTCCTGCATAGCTCCTTGCATTTGTACATAACTTGTTGTCTAACCTCGCTCTGGTCGTATTCCCACAGCACACGGGAGCCTTCGTTCATGATGAGATTGTTGAATTGGTATGTGTTCCACTCGGATGGAATCGCTTGATGGTCCACATCATCCTCGTCGTCGGATCCTTCATCTTTTGATAATGTCGTGTTGTTCCGGTCTTGGAGATTCATCCTTTGCACTATGACTTTCACCTCCTCACCCTCGTCAGTAAGTCCACTAGCTTCCCTGACTGAAGGAGCTCCTTCCACAGGGTCTTCATCGGTAGGACCAGCTACTCCTGGACCTTCGGCCATTGTGTGCACCACGTTGTGGCTCAAGTCCCCGACTTCTTCTTCAGCATCACCACCCCCTTGTTGTTCAGCCGCGGATGCAGGAGTGGGCTTAGCATATGCTTGGGCCAGAAGGACTAAATGCCACCCTCCCTCGCTATGCTTACATATGGCTGCTATGACCTTATTCCCTTCAGCTGCACTAACTCCCAATATGTGAGTTGTGCTACTCGGGGGGCAAGACAGCTCAATCTCAGATCATACACATCATGGTCCACTTGGAATGTGTGAAACAATCACCGCATCACAACGCCCCATGTACGCCCCTTTGCTTTTGACAGGGGTACGATCGTCGATTAGAAATAACGCAAATCAATCCCCTCTGAACCCTCCAAAATAGTCACCTGACCGTAGTAAATTTTAAAATTAGTGATGTTCGACATATTTGACACACTGCACCATAAAGAACATTTCCACGATTAACCACATATCTAAAACTACACTACCCATCGAAAAATATTATGTACAACATATTGCACTACGTAACCGTGAATCTAAAACTATATAATCCATTCGGTTAAAAAAAATACCTAACAGGTGAGCAACCGGACAAGCAGCACTTCGCTAACTTCTCTCCTCCCCTCTACTCCTCTCACTTCGCGCCTCTTTTTCCCGAATAAATATGAGTCATGTGCTGAATTTTAGGGTTTCAAGGGTGTTTTATAAGAGGGGAGTGTCCCTATTGCCGGTTAAACTGACGACAGGAACTTGGACTAGCGACAGGTCCCTGTCGTCAGTTAAACCAGCGACAGGGACACTGTCGTCAGTTAAACCAGCGACAGGAGCTATTGCTAGTTGAACTAGCGATAGAGATCTATTTTTGACATTTTTTGGCTGACTATTTATTTCTGTGATTATCTTTTTAAATAATATTATTAAAAAATCGCAAATCCAGCAGGACCTGTTGAGATAGAAACTCCAGTGGCGGCACTGACAATAAGGACTGCATTTTTCATCGGAAAAAACATTACATTTGGTATATCGTAAAATGTTCCTACAGGACACACATATTCCATGCCCAGAACAAACAGCACATTGGGCATAGAAAATTATGTACATTGATCACTCAGGGAGTGGAACAAATGTACAATTGTACACACGGAGCATTGTAAGGAGGGCTACAGTCCAATTCTCTTTTAATATTATTATTTTCCGAGGACAATTCTTTAGTTATGCATTGCCCCCACATGGCCACAAGGAAAAACTGCACAAAAATTCCTACAGCTAACAACAAAACTGGTGTTCCTACTCCAGACGAAGGTTGAGTACTTAAAACTGACCAAAACTCTTACCTCATTTAATGGTGATGTATCTGTTGGTACCATGCTTGGCCCAGTGATCCTTGAGGTCCACTGGTATTGACAGATCACAACCATCCGCCGCCAACCGGCTGAGTAGCTTTGTGAATACGCTGCCGCTCATCTTGCGCCCACCCAAGCGGGCATGGCGCTTGTTTGGTAGTACAGGAAGGGGGTACACGGATAACGTTGTCGTGCAGCAGGCAGATTGCCACCCGCCATCCCCCCACTTGTAGCATTGCTGATACTTTCCTGTGCAAGAGCAGACTGGTACAGGCATTGTTGAGTCGTCAAATGCGACTTGGTTCAGGCCTAGGTCCTCTACCTTCCATGAACGCCCCTTCTTCTGCCGAGGTGCCTGCTTGTTGAGATCCGCACTAACAAGCTCGACTCCCCAGTCATGACCTGATTTTGCAACCGTCACTTGCTTGCTTGGATTCTGACTGCCACTCCTTTTAATCTTCCTTTGTGCCTTTGATGGCTTGGATGGAGAATCTTGCATGTTGGTGCCAATTT
Source organism: Hsuehochloa calcarea (assembly GCA_036346395.1). Lineage (NCBI taxonomy): Eukaryota > Viridiplantae > Streptophyta > Magnoliopsida > Poales > Poaceae > Hsuehochloa > Hsuehochloa calcarea. The sequence continues at coordinate 41,616,182 of CM070597.1, forward strand.
TTGGTCGTTTTGCCTTGCGGGGTTTGGCAGTACCATCAGAAGATGTTGCAACTGGAAGTGCCTCACCAGCTTCAAACTCCCTCATGATGTAATGCGTGTCCGGTAACTGCTGCTGGTGGTGCTGCAATTGCTGGTGGTGTGGATTTTTTGTCCCTTGTGAGGTAGTTGAACATCCAGGTCTGAGATGGGCACCTATGCCACTTTCACGAGTAAAATGAAGAGCAGATAAAGCACTGTTCCGCACCATCAGTGCGCTGTCCCGTTCAGTAATTGCAGCATCTCGCTGAATGAATGCAGTGTCTCTCTCAGCTATGGCTGCTTTTCTCTCAGCAAGAGCTATGTTTCGTTCTTGAAGTGCCTTATCTCGTTCGGACATAAGAGTCATAATTTTCATGCTCTCTTTTAGTGAGCTTTGAGGCACCATCCACTGTATGGAAGTAAAATATAGATATTAAGCAAGAAGAATAGCATTATAGAAATTTCGCCCTTTTTCCATTGTGTTTTCCTTTACATTCTTGGAGAAGTAATGTGCTAGCAATTGAGTATTTGCATGTTCCATTCTTTACTAAGCAAACTTATTTCACAACCAATGTGATTTTCTGGATAATTTCCAAAGCCCATATAATGTTAAGAGTCGTATAGTGAAGTATCAGGATGTAACTTCGCAAGTGAGCATAGGGAAACTGAGTGTAGAAACCACAAAATCCATAAACATTGGCATCGATTGTATGCAATTATCTGATTGGTGTGTCATGACATAGCAAAAAAAAGTCTGAATGCCCTAAAAAAATCACTCAATGACCTCTAATCATTGAGTCGACACAAAATGACAGGATGTTGTTATATAAGATCAATGACTTCAAACTGTGTGTAGCCTGGTGATATAACCTTAAAAAAATCCTTGACTCCTTGTAGTGAACTAAAGTAATACTTTAACAATATGTCTTGATATTGTGCAATCATAGATGAATCACCATTTATATTTGCAACTTACCCAATACGTAACCACGATTCTCCGCTAGTATAGTAATAATACCACATGAGCATAGTAAAAATATGTCTTGGTTTAACTCGAAAATTATTTATACCTGCCCATGATATTGTTTATATTGATCTGGCTTGTGTCTAGAATTCTCCCTTTCTTTGTTGTCATCCATACTGATGAACCAAGGTTAATGCGCTGTTTGAGTAGCTTCAGAAGGTTGGTGACATGTAGCATTCCCTATCTCCAATCAATGTATGCTTCAGTCTTCAAACAGGCAAATCTACCTACGTCAAAAAGATTGTCATTGGTGCATGTTGAAATAGCCATGTTTATGGATAGGTTTAGTGATGGAGTAGCTCAGAGTTACCAAAGAAGATCGATAATTCAGAATCACCGATCTTTGAACGCGTGCACTCACTAAAGAGGCTAAAAATCAGAAAGCTAGGCACTGATATGAATATTGTGTGTATATTGAAGAGGCTCAATGGACAATATATAAAGGAGTACAAGAGGTGTATGTCATATGTAGATAAGGCAATATAAAAGGTAGATAAGAAAATATAAAAGAGTTCATATTCTAACACCCCCTCAAATGCAAGGTGTATGCAATAGCATTGCATTTGGAAAGGGTTGACACTAAAATATAGAAAATCCAAAGTCTGAATCTTAGTGATGTCGTCGTAGCATGCAACTATTGGAAAATATGTCGAGTATCAAAAGATCTCCTCCCATCCGGTATCGTGTGACAGTGACTCATAAAGCACAAAGTGCGAGAGCAAAGTCGATCGCGACAACACAGCGAAGAAGATGATGAAACTGACAAAAAAATAGAGAAGGCTGTCAAGTCAAGCCAAATAGAAATAGGTGAAAGCATGACAGCGCAGATCGAACGCCAAGATGGCGGTAGCGCGAAAGAAGCGCGGCGGCCTTAGAAGCTCGGGGCGGCGGCAAAAAGAAGCGGCGGCATCATAACGACTTCTACGATTTGCACGCGGCTCAGAAAGAAGAGCGGGAGCGGCGGCTGCTGCCATGCATAAGACAATTCCTATGCTTTTATGATTGACAATAAATTTGTAGACTCACATGGCTTAGAGAAACTCAAAGATTGAGTGGTACGGACTTGGATGGACGCAACGTAAGAAACGACACGAAAGAGGAAACGCCTAAGGATAACTAGCAGCAGCAGACACTAGCAACACCAGTTTTATTTATTTATTTTGGGTTGTAACCCGTCGACCCATTAGAAAAGGAGGCACGGGGGAGGATTAGGGATTCCCTCCCCCTATTCTCCACCATCCGGCGGCGCGCACGCGGACATGCAAAGCGTGGAGCCGGTGAGGAAAGCGGTCGGCGAAGCGCACGCGGCCGCAGACGGCCGGGTCGGCGTCCTCCCCGAGCTCGGCGTGGATCCAGAGGTTGTGCAGCTCAAGGCGGTGTCGGATCCACTGGCGGCTCGAGCAGGGGAACCAAGGCGGCGCGGCGGGGAGTTCCGAGCGGTGGCGACGAGGGCACCAGGTCTCGGCCGGGCAGAGCTCGAGGAGAAAGTCAATCCCGTGGCGCCGATCCGTCGTAGAGGAGGGAGCCGAAGGTGGCGAAGCAGACCCCGACGCGCCAGATCTGGCTGGAGCCGACAGTCGAACGACGACGAGGAAGGCGGCGGCGACCAAGGAGGCGATGGCGCGGTCGAGAGCTCGAGGTCGGCGGCCTTCTGACCGGGCTTGAAGACGAAGGCGCTGGGAGAGGTATCTGGAGGCGGCCGAGAAGAAGAAGCGCGGAGGCGGCGCTCTTGGGCACGAGGATGGCGGCGACAAGCAGCCAAAGGAGGCCACCCCCCTCTCCAAGGAGGACACGTCGTGGAGCTCCACCGCCCAGCGGCAGGCAAGGCCCTTGCCCTTCTCCATCAACGGCGGCACATCGGGGAAGGATCTGGTGAAGCCCGGCGGATCGGGGACGGCGGGGGAGGAGGGCGCGTCGTGGAACTCCACCGCCCAGCGGCGGGCTAGGCCCTTGCCCTTTTCCATCACCGGCGGTAGCTGTTGAGAGATCTTCGGGTTTTGGTTTGGAGTTTGGGCTCTCGACAGAGATGGGAGACCGCCGCGCAAGTTGACGCCGACGAAGCGAAGGTTGAGGTCGGCAAGGAAGGCCGCCAAGCCATAGGGATGCGGTCAACATGGAGGAGCTGGAAGCGACGGCCGACGCAGAGCTGCAGGAGCGCTTGGTCGGCCCAATCTGGATGGATTAGGATCTGGCGCACCACTCGAACTCCTCTCATCTGCAACCAATCAATTGAATCTGTTGCTGCTACTTCTCCTGGAAAAACTACAACTAATGTGGCCAACCCCGGGAGCGGAGATTGCTTCTCCCGGGGGCAGCGGGCAGCGAAAACAAGCTGGAGGCTAGGTTTAGAACCTTGGCTCTGATACCATGTTATGAATATTATGTGGGTGTATACCATATACAGATAAAACAATATAAAAGGCATATAAGAAAATATAAAAGATTCCATATTCTAACTTCTATTCTAACGGGCACAACAATTGTACAGAACAAACACGTCGGAGTTATTGACTTTCCTTAAAAAAGTGATAACTTTCATTAACATCACAGCCATAAATTAATGGCAGTAAGAGTTCATTCACTGATCTGTTCTCTTTTCTTGATGCCAACAAAATAGAGGGGATAAGGATCCATCATGTTGGTAAATTTCAAATGCATAAAAACCTTAGTCACCTGCTAAAAAATGGAGCATGGATGCTCCTGATATATGGTACCTTAATTTCCAATTATGTCACCTAAGTAACACAAGAACACAGATGCTACTGATATATGGTACTATAATACCTATCGAGTCAAGCGTCTCAAAATCACAACTAAAGAAAAGGTGTCTCAAAACCAACAAATTCATGTCAATTTATCCTCAGCACAAGTGAGTTTTATTCATATCAAGATTTCGGGTTACATAAGAACAGAGATTTTCACTAATACTCAACAGGATTATGGGCTACAACAAGTTCTGGAAAGAACTTGTACCACACCACCGATGACTCTGAGTTTTATGCAGCAATCTGAACCGCTACAACCAAGAACATGACCTGGTCTCATTGTCTCCTACCCTGCTTAAACGCTGGCGGTCTCTTCAGAGTAGCAAACTCCTAGTTGAAACTAAATACGATGGTTGCGCTCATTGAGAGACTTAAGCCTATACCTCACAGAGCAAAGAGATAAAGGAGACGGCTTTCTGCTACTTTCCTCTTCTTTTTTCCTCCCCCGGTTTTAACTCCCAGCAAACAGCAAGCAAGAAGAAAAAAATCGAAACTACTGAACAAAAGCAGGAATTATGCAAGTTAAACTGACAAGAAATTTGCACGGAAAAATTGGGGAAAACTTGAGAGGGAATAGAGAAGATGAGGGATGGTTGTCTTACATACGCAGAGTAGAATCATGGGAGGAGGGATTCAGTAAATCTTGATAAAGTTCTCCCATCTCCCTCAGGCCCAGACCCTGTCTTCCTAGACCTATCCAGTATCCACTCGCGCTTCTCTTTCCCGTCCTCTATTTTATGAACTCTTTTTTAATTTAGCCCCATACTGTCACCTTAATTACAACAATAACCTTCTTAGCATAAAATTGCAAACTTAGCCCCATGCCGAACGCGAAAGAACTGGAGGGCGATGTCTGGCACATTCCGCTCTAGGGGACACGGAAAGGTGGCGAGCCCGGGCGGTTTCTGTGCCACCGGAGTACAGCAGGGTCCCGGCGACCTTCCGCTCGATCGGAGCGCGGGAGGAGGCCCTACCGCGCTCCGGCTTCCGCGCTGCTCACCGGCGTTCCGTGCCCCTGAGCGTGAGAAGCGCCACGCTTCGGTCTCCAGTGTTTTCGCGCTGGGGAGACAAAGAGACTATTTTTGTATTTAACGTGGCACCACAGGACCATTTTTTTAAAAAAATCCTATTTTCTGTCTTTCACTTGCTTAAGCACTTGTGAGTAGACGGCTAGAGCCAAGATCCGTATTACTGAGTAGATGTCTCTATTTTTCTTGTTCTTTTTATTTTTTAGGAAAGAAGACGATGAGATGTTTATCTCCGGTGGAACTGTTTTTTTTAATGTAACGGTAAGGGGGATTTAATCAGAGCGCATATGAACGGATATCTATCATTTCATATCCTATTCTATTTTTTTCTCAGAATTGGAGTCACACATAGACAATACCAGATACGAATACGAATGCAGATAGTCTTGGTCACGAATACAGAGCGAATACATGTCGAATCGAATATGGATTATCTCGTTCACGAATATTTAGTCGGATATTACGCAAAAACAGATACCATATATATCACACATATAAAGATCAATCAACCATACTACATATCCAAAATACAATTACATTAGCAATTTAATAAATAAATTTAACTACATCACACTATCACGACGGCTAATTAAAGAAGTAATAGTAAGTAGCAAGTTATAGTGATAGTAGTACAAAAGATGTTCAAAATGTAACTAGTCAACTACATAACTGGACAGATACAACATATACAAAGCCTACAAACCAGTAGCAATAAGTAGTTAGGGATACGCAGAACATTGACCGGTAGCAAGTCTGTAGCATTCTAATTTTCAAGTTTTTTTAAAATCTTTTATTTAAAATAAGTTTTATAAAAAATTATAATTTCTAGAATTTAACAAAGTTTAAATAGAATTTTTAGAAATAAAAATGATTTGATATGAATAAATCAAACATCCATTAAATTCAAAAGTATTTTATTTATGTTCCTTATGTTCAAAAGTATTTTTTTAATAATATTTTTGAAATTTTTCCTAGTTTATTTGTTATTTTTCTTGGCTTATTTGGATTTCATGTATTTTCTAAAATATAAAAAAATAATTAAATAATAAAAAGCCTCTTGAGCCAATTTCTTTTTCCAGCCCACAGGGCCTAGAGTTTACCTAATATCTGGGACAGTGTTTAAGGATACTATCTGCTAAATTATCCGGATAGCTCCGAATCCAACGGATACCTCCTTCCCGCATCTGTGTCCGTATCCGACAAAAACTATCCGGCTCTGAATCCAAAATCTAAGAAAAATCCTGAATATCTGGTTTTACATTTTGAACTTACAGATGAATTGTCGGAACTCTCCGCTCCGTTTGCAACATATTGCTATGCCATTACTACATTAGGTGGATTTTAACTATCCGGTTGAAAGATTAATGCATCAAATTAGATTGCAATAATACTACTGCTGTAACACAAAAGTACTCTGGTGATTTTATCCAGTGTTCTAAAAAAGTTGTACTACGTATACAAGGAACACGAGGAACGATGCCTCCAAATATGAACTGCAGATGCAGTTCCTTCGTGGATAATATAATTACCAGTCAACCATTGTGACAGTAGAATTGCCTACCATTGTATAGATCAACAGTGTGGTATTTGTACTCTCCGGCTAAAGGTTAGAGTTCCTTTCCCACGTAGGTTATTTGTTTATATTTTTCATTATGAGTGTCCTATGCATTTGCGTAACTAGATATGTTTCAAAGTTTGTATAAAATATTTGAGAATATATTTATATATATTATTTGCTATTTAGATTTTAAAGATATCATAAACATTGTAAATGACAATAGAAGCTTGAAGGAAAATACAACATGAGAAATATAATTGAAGTGTGAGCTTCGATGGAAGAAAATCATTGAACATAACAAATTGCTGGGTTATTAGAAACATAATCACTCTCCATCATGCATAGATCATATAACTGTATGTACCTATTATTACTTTACTAGTTACTTTTTCTAAATTGTACGTATGCACATGTACCTCTATTTAATCTGAAGTAATACGTCGATTATGTGCGCAACAAATTAGCGTATTAGTTTACATGGTATTAGAGTACCTTACTCACGTATACACCGATGCACCATGGGATCTACCTTGAACTTATCTTCTCTCATACGTCGATGTCTCACTGAACCGTGTGTCTTCTATCCCTTTTCGTCGTCATAATTTTTTTGCTTCAACCTCAAACAGCAATATCAAATCTTGATCGATCCCTGACAGCTACTACAACTTCTAATGCAATACTTTATGATATAGTTATCTTCTACTTCTCTTTAATTATTGATTAATGCTAACCATCGTGACACCAACACGCATACACATAGAACCGTCACTAATCCTTGCCGAGGACACCTGTTACGCCCTCCCCAGTGGCCCTGAGACTGTTTTCTACGGTTGTGTCATCTTTACTCCAAGCTTTTTTGCATCTCTACCTCATACACCCGTGCTTCTATTCGTACAGATGCATGCATGATGTTATATATGCTCTATGTCCTCTTCTCTCGTGTCGGTTGCTCCTCTTCTTCGACGTTGGTCAACTCAACGTTGCGGCTTCCTCACTAACCATTGAGACCTCCCATCTTCATTGATATCAACATGTTTGCTTTAGTTGTCGTCTAGAATTTTCTCGCCATCGTCGACGACGGCTTGACCCGCATCAGAGATGACCCACTCCTAGCTACGCAATGGCTTTATATCGTATGTAGCTCATCTTCAATACAAAGCTTCATTTCCACTCTGCTATGGCTTCCCCCATCATTCGAAGTCAAATTGCTAATTTTATTTTTTTTTATTCTGAATTTCAGTTGTTTTTGTTGAATTTCGTATACAAATTTAATTGCCAATATTTGTTAGTTTTTTATTCCAAATTATAATTATCTAGGGATTTTACTAAGGAATTCATATGAAAATCAAAGTGCTAGTTTTATTTTATTTTATTTTCAATTTTAGTTTACTTAGGAATTAATATGGAAATCAAATTTCTAAATTATTTTATTTTTTATTCTGAATTTTTTTTTACTTGACATGAACTCTTTTTTTGAATCCAGATATACAAATCTAGTTGCTAATTTTTGTTTAGTTTTTACTCTAAATTATAATTATTTAGGGATTGTACTTTGGAATCTATATGGAAATTAAATTGCTAATTTTATTTTATTTTTATTCTAAATTTTAGTTTTATTGTACTTGGTGTGAACTCTTTTACTTAGGAATTCATATGGAAATTAATTTTCTAATTTTATTTTATTTTATTTTCTGAATTTTAGTTTTATTTTACTTGACATGAACTCTTTCGTTGAATCTAGACCATTATAATCTGGACCCATCACGATCGACATTGTAGATCTTTATATTTTTACACGAAATAACGTGAGAATTTCTAGCCTTTAAGAGCGAACTTGGTGACTTCTTTTATATCTACTTTAATAAGATAATAGTTTTTCGATATTTCAACATATAAAATGTATGCCTTAAGATGATTACACTAGCCAATTGCTCCACACTCTAGAAATAAGTGACCAACTTGATTTTTATTAGGTTTTTTTTTACGTTAATGATTATGTGGTTCTACTTAGGCGGCTTGTCCTTGGTCTTTCGTATTAACGTTCCTGACTTTTTTTTGGTAAAAAATGCATAATTATTAGTAACTAGCCAAATTTCCTACATAATTGTGTGGCCCTTTGTATGGAGACATATTACAACTCTTATGCTTACGATGAAATATAGTTGTATTCCCTATACAACTATAACAGTTCTCGTATTTACATCTGATTGAGTTGTACTATTATAATTTGGACCCACCATAATCGACGTTGCAGATCTTTTTCTCTCCGATTAATGTGGGAATTTATAGCCCTAAAAGCGAATGTGGTGGCTTATTTTTTACCGTCTTGATAATATAACTAGCAGGGTGACACGCACATCTGTGCGACTAGATTTGTTTCAAAGTTTGTAGTATCATACAATATAACTTAGATGCTTGAGAATATATTTGTGTATCTTGTAGGTTATTTAGATTTTTAAGATATCATAAACATTGAAACAAAAATAGAAGCTTGAAGAAAAATACAACTTGAGGAATGTAATTGAAGTATGATATTTGATGGGAAAATCCTTGATTATAATAAGTTGTTGGGATTCTTAGAAATGTAAATACTCTCTATCATGCGTGGATCATGTAGCTACATGCCTCTATTCTTTCTCTATTAGTTATTATTTTCCAAAATGTATGTATGCGCATGTACCTCCATTTAATCTCAAGCAATATGTTAATTATGTGTGCAACAATTATTTTATTAGTTTATATCATATTATGGTACATTGCTTACGCATGCACCAATGCACCCTCGACGAGCTACCTTAAACTTATCTTCTCTCACACGTCGATTGTCCACTGAACTATGTGTCTTCTATCTCTTCTCACCGCCATAGTTTTTCTTGCTTCAATCTCCAACAACAAGCCCGATCCATCACTCTCAGTTGCTACCCTTTACAATGCAATACTCTACCACATAGTTATCTTCTACTTCTCTCTAATTATTGCTTAATACTGACCGTTGCGACATCAACACGCATCCACGCGCAATCATCACCAAACTCTTCGGTGGCCCCAAGCCTATTCTTACAGTTGTGCCATCTCTACTCTAAGTTGTCTGCTCCTCTAGTCATGTACTTCTGTTTCTATTCGTACAGATGTATGTATGTATATACATATACATGATGTTATACATACTCGATATCATGTACTCATGTATCGGTCGCTCCTCTTCTTTGACGTTGACCAACTCAATGTTGTGGTTTTCTCACTAAACATGACGACCTCTTATCTTCACTAATATTGGCATGTTTATTTTAGTTGTTGTCTAACGATATGAAGAATCTTCTTGCCATCGCTGGTGACGCCGTGCCCCTCACCAGCAATGTCACGTTACTAGTAACCCGATGGACCCTATACCGTCCATAACTCATCTTCAATGCAAAGCTTCATCTCTTCTCTGCCACGACTCATCCATCATCAAGATCCTTTGGTCACTACCTTCTTCAACAGCACCGACGATCACCGCTCGCGTCGAGGCCCTTTCTCTTCAATGACTCCGATGAGCAGCATGACATTATCCTCGTCGAACAGCTAATGTCAGCAGCATGACATTGTCCCCATCTTTGTCACCGCCTCGGCTCTTTGCTTTCCCGTGGGTCAATCTCTTCTTGCAGGACAAATCAACACAATTGCAGTCTTTCGTGGTCTTCTCTATCACTATTCATGTTATTCTCCTTATAACTTTTATTTTTCTTTAAAATTTTAGTTATTTTTTTTATCGGAGTTAGTATACAAATCAAATTACTAATTTTATTTCATTTATTCTGAATTTTAGTTATTTACAGATTTTATTTTGAGATTCATACGTAAATCAAATTGCTAATTTACTTTTATTTTTTATTCTAAATTTTAGTTGTCTTTTAGTTGGGATTTGTATACAAATCTAATTGCTAATTTTTATTCTGAATTACAGTTATTTAGGGATTTTACTTTGGAATTTGTATTGAAATCAAATTGCTAATTTTATTTTTTATTCTGAATTTCAGTTATTTTTTTTTGTTGGAATTCGTTTATAAATATAATTTCTATTTGTTGTTTAATTTTTATTTTGAATTATATATATTTTAGGGATTTTACTTAGGAGTTCATATGGAAATTAAATTGCTATTTTTATTTCATTTTTTTATTCCAAATTTAGTTATTTCATGATTGAACTTAACATAGACTCTTTCTTTTAATCTAGACTATTATATTCTGAATCCACCACGATCGATGGTGTAGATCTTGTATTTTTTCCACTGATTAACGTAGGAATTTCTAGCCTTTAAGAGCGAAAATGATAAATTATTTTATATATCATTTTAATAATATAACATATAGATAGCAAATCGCAAAAAAAAAAAACAACTAATAGTTACATTTGTCGGTACACACAATTGTAGTTGGCAAAACCACATTGATAATATATAGCACGTCGTATGGTACTTGTATCATTTAGCATTCTTCATCGCAAATGCTATTACTACTAATCTAGTACATACAACTCGCAAGTAACAGACACATCTATTCACGAAAAATCAAAATCACCTGCATGCGCTATTCTCACTATCCAACACGCTTCGAGATTCGCGCTCCCCTCTCTCTCTCCCCTCACTCTTATCTCTCTCGGCTCCCGCACCCCGGTTCGGCTCTGGCAAGTCTACTACCTCCTCACTGGGGAAGATCCACCGCCGGAAACCCCACCACCGGCCGCCGGAAACCCGTCTCCCGTGAGCTGTCGGAAACCCTCCTCCCTCGAACCACGCCGTCGCTAAAAACCCTGCCAAACCCCGATGTTCCTGTCGGCGGGGGTTACAGGGTTTCCTGTGGAGGAGTTTCTGGACAGACAGAGGGGTACCCGGTGGAGGGAGGCAGCGGCGCTCAGGGAAGAATGAGGAAAGAGAGAAGCCAAAGAAAGAGAAAGAAGGACAAGAAAGAGAGAGAGAGAGAGGTGGCGTTTGAAGCACACGAATCGCGGAGCTCGTTCACGAACAATAAGTGCACTCATTGCAGCCACATGCACATGTGGGTAATCTGCTTCCATCCATTCATAGTCATCTGAATTTGAGCCCAACCACATGTACCGTACGTATCAAACTATTCTTATTGATCCACTATGTATTTAAGCAAAAGCTTTTAAACTACATGAATAAAAATTAAGTAAAGCAATGGCAACCTGATACAAGAATACAACCCTCTTTGAACCTTTTGGAAGAATGGAAAAGGAAAAAAAACATGAAAATACAGCCCTTCTTTAATATTTGTGTGCTATGCACGATAATATCCATCACCAGTGTGCGCAAACCAAACAAAGAAATGAATCACAATCTTGGTCAAGGTCAACGGTCGACCCCTAACACTTGGGAAGATCGGACGGCGGAGGCATCAGCTTCTGGTCCGGCAACGGCCCATCGTTGATCACCCACGCCATCTTCAGCCCCCAGCTCGTGTGCACCTCCAGGTGGCAATGCATGAACCATACGCCTGCCACGCCACATTTTTTATGTAAGAAAATAAAAGAATTAAGCAATCTATTTCCAGCTAGGTTTTGCTCTGGGCAAACAGAATTTGCTACCTACTCACCAGGATTATCTGCGAAGAACCTAATGGCGACCCAGCCGCCGGCCGGGACGCCAATGGTGTTCCTCTGCACGGGGTCGAGCAGGTTGAACCCGGCGGGGTCCTTGGCCGGGTTGTAGTTGCCGAATCCCTGGCCCACGACGAAGAAGTCGAACCCATGCAGGTGCAGCGGGTGGCTCTCGGCGCCTTGGATGCTCGTGTCCTGCAGCACCACCTCCACGCTTGTGTTGTACGGCAGCACCACCACCTTGGTCCCGTTCGACACGTTCGTGTTGTTGGGCGGCGTTCCCGTGTAGTTGAACGGCTCCGGCGGCACGACAGGGAAGTCCGCCGTGTACACGCCGGCGGCGTTGCCATCGTAGTGCGCCTGCAGGAGCGCCGTGGTCGGCATGTCGAAGGAGACGTTGTTCATGGACGCCACGAACTTGGTGTCATTGGTGGGGCCCTGGCACGTCTGGTTCCTCGGGCACGGGGTGGTGCCGAGCCCCACGGTGAAGAAGAAGGGCCGGTCCACGCGCCGCGGCACGTTGGCCGGGTAGTCTGGGCTGGCCAGGCTCCGGAGCTTGGTGCTGTAGTTGGCCGCGAAGGCCGTATCGTTGAGCGCCGGCAGATCCGGCCGGAAGAGCGCGCGGCTCTTGATGTGGCCCGCCGGCGCGTACTCGAGGACGGCGGCCACGGTGGTGTTGTCGAAGGTGCCGAGGCCAGTGGCGTATGGGCGTGCCAGCATGAGGTGTGTGGCGGGCGGGCAGCCCTCGGCCGGCTTGGCGCGGAGGAGCACGTTGGTGGTCTGCCCCGGCGTGATCAGGACCACGTCCGTGTCGAACGGCTTGACGTAGGCGGCGTCGACGTCGACCACGGTGAGCGTGTGGTTCGCGATCGAGAAGAAGAGCTCGTCGTTGAGTGCAGCGTTGATCAGGCGGAGCAGGTACCACTTGCCGGGATGCACCTTCAGCTTGAACGTGTCTGGCAAAGCAACACATACAGACACGTACGTCTCGGGCGAGTTCAATGAGCTAAAAGCAACTTCAAAACTTGAAACCTTCTACATAAATGGGCCGAAATTTGCCGTTTTTACCTTTGCTTGAGCAGTTGTACAATGGGCCCGGAAGCCCGTTGATGGTGTACGCATCGGACACATTTGGGCCCCCGCCAGTTTGAAGCGCCTGCGCGATGATTGCCTCGGGATCCGCGTTGAACCACTCTCCTGCACCGCAGTAGCACATTGTTGCGGAGCACTGCCATGCGTACGAACAAAACTAGCGTAAATGCACGTACGGGCGTACCGAAGATGACGGGCACTTCCCTGTAGGGTTTCGGGAAAGGGTAGGGCACGCCGGCCCTGGGGAGGATGACGATGGGGCCGTAGAGCGTGGCGCGCATCCAGGAGACGTGGGCGTGCCAGAACAAGGTGCCCCTCTGCCCGGTGATGGTGAAGTTGTACACGTAGCTCTGCCCCGTCTGGATCGGGCATTGCGTGATGTACGCCGGCCCGTCCGACCACCCCGTCCGCATCTGCCTCACCCCGTGCCTGCACCCAGATTCACCATGTTATACCGCCATGAATTAGGCAACGCAAAGGAACACGTCCTGGCTAGATTATGAAACAGGTTAATTAATTCTTGCTACAAAGAACGGCAGCCCAACGTCGGCAGCCTTCAGAAAAAAAAAGTGAATTTAGTGGCTGCGGCTTGCCTATATACTTGGAGCAGTAGGCATCTATGATTTGTTTTTGCAAAACGGTTTTGCTAAACAACATTCAACTGTTTTCTTTTGTTAAAATAGTCGAATTTTCATTCGTCCGATTTGCTTTGAGATTTACACCTATTCATATCTGATGAATTGAGTCCGAATTTATTATAATTTTTTCTTTGGAGTATAACGGGTTTACCACATTGTCGTATTTTGTTACTATATAATTTCATTTTTGTCTTTATTTTTGCTCAATCTCTCAAAACATATGTTAGATTTTGAATCATGTGATAGAAATATAAGTTATCAAGACTTTCAAAAATAATTATAGTGAGCAAGAACAAAAATTACATAAATAAATTACTGTAATTTATGTATAATAAAATTATAAGTGAACTAAAACTTAACTGTTTTAGGCAGATAAAACAGTCGAATATTACATAGACGGAGCCAGAACATATTGCAGAGAGATTTACCAGTGGATGGTAACGTTGTCCTTGACATTGTTAACCACCTTGACGACGACGCGGTCGCCTTCCCTAGTGACTATCTTCGGGCCGGGGAACTTGCCGTTCACCGTCGGGATGGCGCGGGTGCTGCACAGCCGTGTCACGCTCTGCATCGTCACCTGCAAAACCGCAAAGGCGACAGGACAAATAAACGAACGCATTGTTCAGCCGGTGCATGCTTGCATGCATTGGAAGGTGCATGTAAAGATAGTACGTACATTGAAGGTGTAGTATCTCGTCGTGCCGGCGAGCAGCAGCTGTGGCAGTGCCAGCAACGTGCCAAGGAACAGGAGCAATGCGAGGCAGTGTGCTCCTCCCATATCTCACTCTTAATCCGATCGATCTGTAATGCAGGTGATATATGGGAAGTAGTAATGGCAAGCTAGCTAGCAAGCACGGCCAGTGCTAATATAATGAACGGTACCACTGGTGGTTGCAATTTATTAGGTGGCGATATGATTTTCCTTTTTTCCCCGATAACAAGGACAAGAAAATGAGAAGTATTAGGTGTTGATGATCAGAGAAGATATATAATTGATGACACAACGGAAAAAAAGATGGCAGCTAGCGCCAGCGCTTTTGCTGGTCATGTACAAAGAGTTGGGTCGGGCTGGCTTTTAGAGTGCAGGCAAAGGAATTGTTCTTTTTGACAAGAGTCTGACTGATCACACACATATTCTCGAATATTACTGGTGGCTTTATCCCGTGGCTTTTGAACAGTACCAATCAGAGTGCACCTCAAGAATCATGATGCAACCGCTCTCTGAGTCTCGAGTGTAGTCCTGACTAAAATCTGCAGCTGCACCGTGCGCGCGTATGATCTGATCTCCCGTCTTCTGCCGAAAGATCGACACAACCTTCGAATTCTTTGTTAAGGTTTCCTTATCATCACGTCAGATCGTTGCGACCTTAACCCCTGTAGGCGAGGAGGATTGGATGGCCTCGGCGGTTAGATTCCACAGTTTTCATCCTTGTGCACGGAATGACTGACGAAACAGATTAGAACACTTCAACCTATAGGTTTCTGTTCTTGGGGTCATCGTGATAAGACCAAAGGCTTCACTAGGCACATAACAAGATACTGTGCAAGATTATGCTCCTCGTTTATGATCGTATCATGGTTCCTAAGTATTGCTTTGTCCAAATTCCAAATTTAGTTTGGTCCAACAGGGCGCTGAATCCATGTGTGAATGACCTGCATCCTGCCAAGCAATCAACCGCATTGGTTGGACGTCGGTCAAGTGCTTTGACCATTGGTTCGCCTGTACCTGAGTGTAACTGGAACGTCAGACAAACTTTGCAACGGGCGGCAACTACACCACACGTACACACTGCACTTCACCACCATCCCAAGAAAACAACGCTAACGCTGGTAAGAAATGCATTTGATGCAATCCGAGTATAACTTCGTAGACATACGTACAAAATCGATTACTCGATCGGACGGTCCAAAACACGTATAGCCTCCCGCTGCGATCTGAAGTTAGAACATCATGGCATCCGATCCTGTTTGCACCATCATCGCACACACTGTTTACTGTTACTCTGTCTATCCACCCCCCCCCCCCACACCCACACACACACGTGTCATCTAATCCAGCATGATCTTCCTGACAGGGCAGTTCTCCCTAATTCCCCTTGCAGGATTAGCAAGTAAAGCACCGTCGCACCATGTGTTAGTGTGTGGCTTAGACTTAGAGGCATGTCTTTTTTGTAAGCTCTTGTTCCTGTCTGAATTAATCTGTCTTGGATATCAAGGAAACAACTGAGTAAAACTATAATCTCGCACAGTACAACCGGAAGCACACACAAAGGAGGTGATGGTTTCTGGTGCGTGACAAGCGACGGGACGTGTGCATCTGATCTTGGCTTTTAGGTTGGTGTCGGGACAGTGACGCGGTATCCTACTCGGATTCGCGAAATGCAGATACAGGACGTGTCGTTGATCTCCTCGTCGACTAGAGCATGTTATTGTAATTAATTGTCACTCTCAGAAACCAACTTAAATAGTTGGGTTGTTGTTGTAGATAGCGGCATTCTAGGCTGGGGTTCTGACAGTAGACCTGGCCAAATGCTAGCAATTGAAATTTCAGTTCGCACTTGAAGAATTAATATATCGTCATTATGGTTTTATCCACTGGCTTTCACTATGCAAGCATGACATGAAGTACCAAGCATATGCGCATGACAACTTGCAAAAGGCAGCTCGAAAGCTCAGGGTTTTTTTCCTCCCCATTTCTGCAAGAGAGGAACAAACAGAAGCAAGATGAAAAACATAAAGGAGCTCCGCAAAATGTTTCCAAGGAGCTCTGCAAAATGTCTCCAGAAGAGTGTTGAGTTTTTACCTCTTTGATACAAAGTTAGCTAAAGTACTTTTACACCTTTGAAAGTTCAATATTTGTTTACTGAATAAGTTGAAGTATGCTCAAGTAGAGACATCCAACTACCCAAAAACAATGAATAAAGTTTAACAGAAAGTGTTCCCGTGACATTTAACATCAGTTGAAGCAACCTCAGCAAGTTCTTGCAAAATAAGGAGAAAACGAGTAGAAGGAACTAAGGGATTCCGGCGACACGATGTCCCTGTAGAACATAGCTTTAGGGGCCAGACAAATGCATTGTGGTTGCAAAAATGCGTGCAGCAAAGTACACTTTTCCTGTGCTTTTGAGGTGCAACGTCAAGACCAGAAAGAAGCTGAACGCCTTGTAGGAATCGCATTAACTGGAAATATCTCCATCGAAGCAAATGTCGACAAGTGATGCCGGGTCTACTTCGTCTAAGAATTGCAAAACATAAGGCAGGCTTACATCCGTTGCTTGCGGTCTCTGCTATATAGAATTTAAGTTGATATAAATACAAAAAAGAAAAAATATATTATTTACAATCCTGTAGCCGATTATATCACCAAAATCAAAGTGGAAATATCTTAAGACCATGAAAGCATTAAAATATTGTATCATCTATAAAGACAAGTGAAAAAATAACTCATTGTATGAGCTGTCTACAGGTGACACAGAGAGTTGCTATAGACAGCAGTTGTATGTACCATTGTACATACTCTAAAGTTGCTTGCGGTGTTAATTTTACTAAAAATGATTTATTTTTTTTGACATTAATGCCGTTGATGTCTGAGTAAAATATTGACTGTGAAGCACATGTTCAAGACTGGCATATACATTTTATTCTAGAGATTGCCTACCTGCAAGGTGATGAAATTTTTTTTTAAGTAAAAGTCATATTTTTATACATTAGATCAACATCCAATCACTTGACACATCAATCTCTACATAAAATCTAATAGTCACAAAAATTGACTTAAACTAAAAAAAAATCAGGCGACTTGGAAATAGCAAATCCTTTTCTTCTGTTACAAGAACAAGAACAACAACATGAAAGAAAATTATGTATAGCGTGCTCTTGGGCAAATTTGAAAAAAAATTAAAATAAAAAATTGCATTGTAGGTTTCCGAACTTACGTTGAAGCGAAGTTCGTCGGATGCGATGCGGGTGATTTCGTTCCCTCCGAGTCCAGTGGACTCGTCGCCGCCCCATTCATATTGTGTTCATCGTTCCCGTCAGCACATGTTGACAAAAATGGATTCTACGGGCCCGAACGCACCGTGCTCGCATCTTTGCTGGAGCTCCACTGTCGCAGCCTGCCGCCAGCCTCACCTTTGCCTCCTCTGAGTCGGTCGTGAGAGAGACATAAGTACATTCTCAGTGCTAGAGCATAAGCTACTCACCCTGCACGAAGTCCATTTGACTATTTGCTAACAGAAAAGACTGATCTAGCGAATCACTGTGTGTGAGAGAATTATTGTGCTCCTGCTCTAGCACTGTGAATGTACTTCTCTCTCTCTCATGGCAGAGTCAGAGGAGGCAAGGGTGAGGGAGGCAGCAAGCAGCAACGGTAGAGCTCCGATGAAGACGCGAGCATGGTGTATTCTCGGGACCGAAGAATCCTTTTTTTGTTGACGTGACATGACAAGGATGATGAACATGGTCGGAACAAGGTTGAGATGAGTCCACTGGACTCGGAGGGGACAAAGTCGCCGGCATCACATTCGATGAATTTCGCTTCAACGCAAATTCAGAAAGCTAAGTGACACAACCTCGCAAGTTTAGGGGGCTGAGAGAGTTAAGTGGCACAACCTCACAAGTTCATGACCTACAATGCATTTTTCTCTTAAAAAAGTAGCAGCTGGAATGATGGAGATGTCGGAATGGCTTTTAAAGTACGCTAGCTTACGGGTGACAAGGATATAATAATCTCTAATTAATTAAGTTATTTATTTATTATAGATAATAATGTATTTTATATAACCTTCAAAAATACCCATCGATATTAATAATGAGGGGGATCATACACACCTAGTGGTCGTAAACTATTTTACGACCACCCTATGTGGTCGTAAGTTTTTCTACAACCACCTATTAATTGTAAGTCCTACTACAATCACTATATATGATCGCAAGTTCTTCTATGATTACCTATTGATTGTAAGTCCTACTACAATCACCCTACATGGTCGTAAGTTTTTTTACAACCACCTATTAATCGTAAGTCATACTATGATTACTTCATGGTCGTAAGTCTTACTACGACCATATCATCTATGACCACCCTATAGTTGATAAAGCTTACAGACATACGGGCCCAATCGACTAGAGATATTTGTGCGCTGTGTTTAATACACGCAATAGTTAATATGTGTTGTTATTCCTGGGATAACTACATGTATTAAACTTATGTCTCTGACATAACCACAAGGTGAAGTGGGGGTGCGTCTATGAAAATAACTACCCTTAAACGTGCGCATTGCATCAAACGATAATGTGCCTTTTTACGTAGACAACTACCACTCATTCATGCGCTATATATGGAGTAAAGCCAGTGGACAAGAAGATTAAGCCATATCTTTAGTGACTCATTTTTGTTGTAAACACAATCAATACAACAAACACATGAGTATGATTATTATTCTCTCAGGAGAAGGTCTAAATCTGTATAAAATTATTGTGTTCTTTTCTGTGATGTTTCACTCCAGAAAAACCTACAGAATTTATTCATAATATCAATATTAAACCATCGACAACGAACCAGGCCAACGAGAATCGATACCGTGCTACCTGCCTCTATGCACAATCGAGTGCACCCTGGTGGGCTATATGCTCAAATATAGCCCTTAAAGCCTCACGAGACGACTCAAATATAACCCGAATTCAAAGGAGGCCCTACCTAAATACATTGTCACAGCTGGCCTTCCTATGGATAATTCGGCTCGCATCGACGCATCCCCTGGTTTGGATATACGCCGAGGCCTAGTCCGTTAACAGCAAATGTTATTGGCAAAATAGAAATGCAAGACCAGGCCTGTGAAGCCCGACAGCACGGTCGGTTCAACGGTCCACAGGTAATCGTCGATGTCCTCTCAAAAAAAAAAAAAAAAAAAAACCACCAGCGTGACTGGCGGGAGTGAAGAAAGTCCCTAACGAATGTACAACGGATAGGCGCCTCAAATGATGGTTTCATTGTTCATCTAGGTATGCAGCACTCAAGACACCATTCAAGCTAACATCCTTCCACTGCGTGGTAGCTTCAAATGGATCCACATGTAATTTTGCGTTTTAGCATTTTATTTTTCCAATTTAGCTCCTGCTTTGTTTCAATTAATGATTTTGTACAATTATTTACATGGAAATCCTTAATATAGAAAAAAAGTTACACGATCACCCCAGCCCCACAAGTCAGGCAAACCACATCCTTGTCCCTTTTCTCCTCTCTTTCCCCAACCAACGTTACTTTCCCACCTTTCCCAAACCCATGTCGTCTTCCCACGCTCCCCGCCGCCCCCGTCCTCACCCGGCCTGAGCTCCGCTGCTCTAGATCCCGTCGCTACCACCCTCGCCCAAAGCCATTGCTCCAGATCCGATCGCCATCGCCTTTGCCCGAGTAGATCGAGGGCCACCTCCTCAACACTGGATGTCGTCGCTGTCCTCCTCTCGTCGAATCCAGTCGCCGCGCAGCCCCTACATCGGTTTTGAAGACCATGGCCGACGAAATCTAAGCGTCACCCGCTAGATCTAGTTGCTATTGCAGCGAGCAGATCCGGATGTCGTCGTCCATGTCGAGCCACTGGTGCCCTCAGATTGTCATTGCGGCCCTCATCTTGGATGCATCCACCCTCCGGTTCGTGCTTCACTGGCCCACATGTCGTAGATGAGGTGCCTTTCTCGCCCCCTCCCCTCCCCTAGGACCGCTTTCATTTCCCCAAACCACCACCTCCTCGCAAAGCTACTTTGGAACTCTGCAAGCTATACCTATCCCCTCTCCCTTCCATGGTGGCATCCAAGTCTAGGTGGTCCAGCAAGGCATCCGGTCAAAGCACCCCGTTGTACATGCCCTAATAACCTACCTCGGCAGGACCCATCGTCCTGGCTGTTTGGATACTTCCCCGCTACCGCAGCGCGGGCTGACTGAGCCCATACCGTAGGTTGGTTGACACTAGAGTTGCCAACGAAAAAGGTTGCGACCCATGACAGTATGGGTGGCAGGTGGCTGTCGTGACCCATTAGTGAGGGTACGAGTCTATGGGGTGTCGGTTGTGGTGACTTGTCAGGACTCGAACATAAAAATTCGGACCCTCTGTGTATTCTGAACTAGTCTCATGATTAGTAGTTAGCTCACAGTGACAACATCGATCAAAATCATATCCATACAACGAAATGACTATGAAATAAGCAAATTATTATTAAATAGAAGTAGTGGACCTTATGGTCTAAGTTTACATAGTTTGCCACACAGAGCTTAAAGGACAAACAAAACTCTTGCAGTGGCAATAAGATAACTTGTGGTGGCCATCCAACATACCCACAATCCTTTTGGCACATTCAACTAAAACATGAGTGAACGTGCTACATCCAACAAATGTCGATTCTTCCTTTCAGCCACTCCATTTTGAGGTGGGGGTTCCTGGACAAGTTGTCTAATGAAGTATATCCTCTTCTGAGAGATACACTGCAAAATCCTTGTTAACATACTCAGTTCCATTGTCTTTTCAAAGAATTCAGACCTCAAACTGAGTAGTAACCATCCCATGGAAGTCCGAAAACACCGAAGGACCTCGCTCTTGTGCTTCATCATATAAATCCAAGTCATACGAGTATTGTAATAAATAAATATGACAAACCACTTAAAACCACTCACAGAAGTAACCGAGCACAGACCTCAAACATCATAATGTATTAATATAAAAGGTTCGTAGCTCTGAAGACTACTGCTACTATATGTAGACCATGTATGCTTTCTAAACTCACAAGCATCACACACAAGTTTACTCTTGTCTACCTTTTTGAACAAATCAGGGTTTAACCGACTTAAACTCTTAAATGACAGATGTCTCAAGGACGATGATGTAACAAAATTTCTCCCTCAACTCCTCATGAAGCCACAGTCAATGCCGCATCAACCTGATCAATGTACCACTGCCCATTACGCCTTATTCCAGTCCCAATCCTCTTTCATGTTCTCTTCTCCTGGAACAAATACGAATCATCATCAAATGTGACAGTGCATTTAGATTGGTCAATGATAGAACTAACTGAAAGAAGGTTGACTGGAAATTAGAGAATATGCAAAACGGATGATAAAATAATGGATGGTGTGCACTCTACAGATCCTACATCCTGAATAAGCTGGGAGGTTCCATCAGCTGTTTGGACAGTTTTAGAATGAGTATATTGGGTGTAAAATGCAAATAAACTAAGTGAACCCGTGACATGCTTGGATGTCCCTGATCTACGATCCAATCAATATGAGAGTGCTTATATGCGGACGCAAGTGCATGTACCTGAGCACCTTTACCCATATGGGCGTAGTTGGCAAAGTTACCAAAGGAGATGGAATCATGAGAAGTCTCCAATGCTTTTTCATACTGCCACTTCTCCCACCTTATAGCTTGCTCGACTATCAGAGTAACAGACATGATCTCCTCTGTTATGGCCATATTAGCCCTGGGGCCAACTCGGCCCCTTCCTCGACCTCCACCTCCACCTCCACGACCACCACGATCTCCACCTTGACCTCGATAATCTCCAACTCGGCTTCTATGACCTCCACGACCTCCATACTGTGGAGA
This sequence comes from Hsuehochloa calcarea, assembly GCA_036346395.1. NCBI lineage: Eukaryota > Viridiplantae > Streptophyta > Magnoliopsida > Poales > Poaceae > Hsuehochloa > Hsuehochloa calcarea. The sequence continues at coordinate 41,638,504 of CM070597.1, forward strand.
AGGATAGGCACGACTCAAATATGATCTCATCCTGCAGTTGTAGCACTCTCTATCATTTGGTATGGCGTATGCGGATCTGATCGGGTTGTTGTCCCCCATTACTCGTAGTCGAATCTCCTCCAGCACCATAGCCAAAATAACCTCCTCCATAGTAGTCAAGTTTACCAAGTGAAACATGACAGCCATTCTACTTTCAAACTTTTGGTTCATACCCTTCAGAAATTGTGTAACCCATCTGCGTTGCAACCACACTCTGTCAGCCTCAATATTATCAACACATGTTAACTGCAGTGGATTATAGTGATCTAAATCTTCCCACAATTGTTGCAGTTCACTAGCATACTCCTGGATGGTCTTCTCCTCCTGTTTTAGAGCCTCCACCTTGCCCTAGACCTCCACTATCATCATCATATTTCCTACCCTGGAGTACATATTGCTCAACACCTTCCACATCGTCGGTGCACTCCGCATCATCTCCACCATCCAAACGATGGATGGAGACATCGAAGTTAGCAACCAAGATACCACCACAGAGATGGTGTTCCACACCCTCCAATTCATGCTCGCTTAGTCTGCAGGATCAACACAAGTCTCCTGCAGATAGTGCTCCACCCCTTTCGTCCTCAAAATCAGCCGAGCCATTCTAGACTAACTCAGATAATTCTTGCTCCCTTCTAACTTTACATCATTTGGTATCAACTCCAGCTTTAATTCATATGACCCTGCAGCAGCCCTTGGACCTATCATACCTATCGCTAAGAGGTCCTGTAACATGCTCTTGATGTCACCTTACGTGACTAGCGAAGAAGTAGTCTCAACAACTGTCTTTCTCTTTTGTTCTACCGCCCTCATTACGATTTCTTCCTCCTTTCTCACAGACTCAATCTCCTCAGTGGTCATCTTCTCAGATAACTGGAGCAATGCCAATTACTATCAAGATATGATGCACATATCTCCCACGATCACGAAAATCCTTCATGCATCAACATTCTGCCGACCCTTGATGACTACCTTCATGGTTACCCAAATCATGCAGAATCGCAACATCAATTTTTTTTAAATCCTTCCCTTTTTTTTCTTCGGTCAGATCCTTATCTAAATCGGTTTTTTTTCCTTTGGTCAGATCTTTTTTCCTTCAATCAGATCTTAGTTCAAATCCCTATCTGAATCGGTGCTTTCTTGTCTTCGTTCCCGTTTCTCCTCTGCACCCCCTCTTCTTCGAATCGATCCCGATCGATCGAGCTTCCTCCCTTCTTCTTCGGCCTCTCTTCTTCTCCTCTGCTCTCTTCTCCGGCAAGCTCCCGTGCGCGACACCGTGGCTCATGGGTGGTCCGTGGCAGCAGTGCGAGTAGTCCTAACGGCGGCTCGGTGGCTTGGGGTGCCCCGGTCTCCTGGCGACAGCCCAACGACCCGAGATAGTTGTGGCCCAGTATGGTGGCGCACCTGGAACAATCAGCAACGACGACGGTGATGGTGGATTGATATTCTGATGGTGGATGGCAGTGTCGGTGGTGGATGGCGGCGTCGGGTGTTGGCATCGGCGATGCCGACGGTGGTTGATCAGGTAAGATTTGATACCATAAAAAAATTTGGGAATATTTTTTGTGTTTCCCGTAGGATCTCTATACCCTTTATTTATAGTCTAAATGTTGAATCCGAATTTAATACAACTTTAAATCTGACTCTAACACGATATATTACTAGATCCTAATAATAACTCACCAACAAGAGTCATCAGATGGCAAGGGAGAATCTGGTTGGGTAAACACAAAGAAGCTCAAGATATTGTGATGTTGGCACTACATTCTAGTGGAGTTGGTGGTCACTCGGGAATAATTGCCACTTATCACAAGGTAAAATCATTATTTGCATGGCCAGGTCTCAAATCTGATGTGCAGTCATATGTTTCACAAATGTCACTTATGTCCACAAGCTAAACCCGAACATAATAAATTGCATGTCCTGTTATAGCCTTTGTTGGTGTGTGTACAAGCCTTGAATGTGATTAGCATGAATTTCATTGAAGGTTTCAAAGTAAGAAAATACAAGCATTATGACACAATTCTACGAGTTGTTGATAAGTTTTAAAAGTATGGGCACTTCTGTCGGGAACCAAAAATGCAATTCTGGACCATCTGTGTATTCTGCACTAGTCCAGGATCATGCTAGTGTACACAGTATCAATACAGATGAATATCGATCCACACAAGATGATTAATAGAATAAACGACTAATTTGAATAACAAATAATGGTTTTGACCTTATGGTCGAGTTTACATTTATTAAGCCACGCAGGACCGACAACAAATAAAATAGCAACAGCAGAACAAAATTTAAACTGAGTGGAATCCCATCAATTTAACACAGGCAACCGACTTGGATCAAGACCCTAACGATTAGCACCTTCGTAGAACTCCTCCTCACATGCAGGCGAAGACTCCTCCACTTCTATTGATTGTTTGAAGCAAGCATGAGTACACAACCGTACTCGCAAGTTATAGCACATAATGCAATTTAAATATGATGGTTTATTCCAAAGGAATAACTTCTGTGGTTATTTTGCATAAATCAACATTTGCAATTGAATACAAATAATAGATTGAAAACAATATTCAAAATAAATAAATAATAATAATTTGACATTTATTTTCACAAAGGACACATAGTATAAACAAGTTATTCACACAACCATATGACTTAGATCACACAACTCCCTTCCCATATGTTTTATGAAAATCTACCCCTCGTGTGAAATCCCCGAGCATGTCCATGACCGCGGACGCGGCTATTCGAATAGATTGATTAACACTCTGCAGAGATTGTACACTTTACCCACAAGATATAATCAGTGTAGCTAGCACTGACCATAACAAAACCTTTCATAAACATCATCTCAAGCATTGATACTCCCGATGTGCTTTACCACCGTCCAATCAATACATACAGCGCTTGGCACAACACACACTGTTGGACAGGGAAGCGGTGAACCGTCTCGCGATGTGAGAATCACACCTAACCTACCAGCCTATGTAATCAATGCCAAGACTCCATAACCTACTAAGTTACGCCCGTCCCATACCAGTCATGTGGTTGTACAGCAAGACTCAGTTCAATGGCGCACAAAGTTAAATCCTTAATTGACCAAGGTAAGACTTCCAATTTCTAACTAAATGTCACACATACCAATATTCTCGTTCACACAGTTTCCACCATATCAAACAATATCCACCACTTGCCTCAGTCTAAATCTTTTTCCACCCTGTTGGTTAAGTGCAACACATGCTATCAACGAGTAATAGCACACAGCACACACAGTTTTATCACACAGTTCTATAATCACTTTGTCAAATTTATATTTGCAACTCACAAGAAATGATGACTCGTAGCATGGCTAAGCAATCTACTAGTATCTAACCAACCCACGTTAGTGCTACGATAATACCAACTAGTAATGAACCAACCTAGGGTGACAAAAGATCATGGCATAACAATAGACAAGGTGGATATAACAATTTGGATTAATAACTAAACCAAAAAACATTTAAATAAATACTTAAAGTAGAATACAGTACATTGAAACAAACTAGTTTTAAAAACTGAGTTCAACATGATCAAAGGTATAACTTTTCTTGCAATAGGTCTAGGTATTGGTCTTGAACTTGGTGCACTCCTTCTTCAAAAGTCTCCGAAGAATTAACGTCTACTCACAAAGGAAATAAATAAATAACAAAATAAAACAAAATCCAAAAATTAAATAAAAAATCTTAAATAAATAGATCTCGAATTTAGACGAATTTACGAATTTGAATGGGCTCAATCGGAGTTCGGATGAAGAAGATATGACATTTGAAATATGAAAACACAAGAAAAATACCCTAAATTGGAATTTCTGAATTATTTTTCGAAAGAAAAATCCGAATTATGATGTCAGCTGGCGTCAGCGAAGAAGTTTCAGAATTAAAATAAATCCTAGGAAAAAGCTACAGTGGCTGCACATGTGGGCCCACAGTCTATAGACCGGGTCCACGAAATCGGCTCATGGGTCCACGGTGCGCAGGTTCACAGAACAGTGGATTTGACAATTTGACCCACATGGCAGTTACATGGCTCACGGTGAACCAAGTTCACTGAGTGACTGGATCTGGGCTGGGTTGGACCGTGCCACGTACGTGCACACGTGGACGCTGACACAGCGCCACGCACGCGACACATAGACAAGGGCACTGAGGTGGCAGCACACGTGGACACAGCAAGGCAGCGGTGTAAGGTTATGGGTAGGCTACACTAGTGCAAATTAATAAAAATTCTACCCGTAAACCAAGATCACTGCAGTTATAGATCACGGTCTTACCACTAGACGCGCAGATCACGAAGCGATCACGACGTCGAGGCGGTAGTCGTACTAAGTTGATGCGACGACGTCGAGGCGAGTAGTCGTACTACTTCCTCGTCCTAGTCGCGGCGTCCCACGTACAGCTCCGCTCTTGCGGTTCGCCCAAACGCTACAGATGCAGTGCCTCCAAAGGTATCCACACGTACGGGAGGAAGCGACGCACGCCGGACTGCTAGATCCGCGCGAGCGACTAGGGCGTGGGAGAGGTGGCGGCCAGGGTTTGAGGATGTCACGAAAAACTCTTCTCAAACCTGTGCGCCCTTGCCCTCCTTTTATAGACGTCCTTACAATGGGCTTCTACTAATAGAGGTCCATTAGGACTCAATGCCCAGTCTAATTCGGATCTAATTCGAATTAAGTTTCACCCTTAAGTGTGTGACCCGACATGACACGAGTATACATACTTGGTCAATAGTTGGTAGCGGCCTCTAGCAAGGCGTCCCAACTCCTCTTTTCATGGAATTGTATCGGGTCTTCTACCAAACCCATTGGCCAAGTTTCTCTTCCTTTAACATTTGGTTCACTAAGTAATTTCGTGACGAGAAAATCTCCTTTGATGTGGTCGATTTTGATATTTGATATAACGCCATACTCGGACGACCAACTTTGGCAAAATTCTTAATGGCTACTCATTATGGGTATCAATGTCTTAAGATGTCAGTCCCAAAGGAGTGATCACGATTCAATGTGACAAGAAGATGGCGATAATCATGACCGCCGATCCTCGAGATGGTTGGTCAAATACCAACTCGAGAAGAAAGTCACCTTCGACAAAGAAGTCGGCCTAAAGTCGCATCAAAGCCGAACGACCAAGTCAAAGAGGTTCCTCCGACGCAGGGAGCCCTCAAGACTGCTCGCATCGGGAGACTTCCGACCCCAAATAGGAAGACACCTCATCACCTTCCTCCGAGCTAACGCAGATGTCTTCGCGTGGCAAGCATCCGACATGCCCGAGTCCCTGTGGAGGTGATCGAGCACGTGCTAGCTTTACTACCGATAAAGTACCAGTAAAATAAAAATTACGGAGATTTACCCCTGATCGATGAGATGCTATTAAATCAGAATTGGATAAACTACTTAAAGCAGGCTTTATAAGAGAAGTCAACCACCCAGAGTGGTTGGCTAACCCTGTAATGGTCAAAAAGTCAAACGGCAAATGGCGTATGTGCGTAGACTTCACTGATCTTAATAAAGCTTGTCCAAAGGATGCTTTCCAATTACCTCGTATCGATCAGTTGGTTGATTCTACTGCAGGTTGCGAAATATTAAGTTTTTTAGATGCATATTCTGGATACCACCAGATCAATATGTGTTTAAACGATGAAGAAAAGACCGTATTCATTACACCATTTGGTACCTTTTGCTATGTCAAAATGCCATTTGGTCTAAAGAATGCCGGTGCTTCTTTTCAACGCTTGATGCAATCAACTTTTTCATCTCAATTAGGCCGAAATCTGGAAGCCTATGTTGATGATCTAGTCGTAAAAAACATTAAGAAATTTAATCATATCACTGACCTACAAGAAACATTCGATAATCTCAGAAAGCACCGCTTAAAACTTAATCCCGAGAAGTGTGTGTTTGGAATTTCTTCAGGAAAGTTGCTTGGATTCCTAGTATCTGAACGAGGAATTGAAGCAAATCCTGAGAAAATAAAGGCCATTCTCCAAATGCGCCCTCCGACCACAAAAAAGGAAGTCCAGAAACTCACTGGGTGCATGGCGGCTTTAAGTCGTTTCATCGCACGACAAGGAGAAAAAGGACTACCTTTATTTAAACTTCTCAGGAGACACGAAGGTTTTGAGTGGTCGAACGAGGCAAACACTGCCTTCGAGGATGTCAAGAGGTACCTTTCGAGTGCTCCTGTTCTGGTTTCTCTAAAACCAGAAGAGACGCTCTTAATTTACCTAGCCGCCACGCCACAGTGCAAAGAAAGCGCAGATCGGTCGTAGAACGTGAAAACGCATAACGACCGCTTTACTCGTCGGGTTTTACACGCCTAAGGAGCGTTACCCTCGTGTCCAAAACTTCTATATGCCCTCCTCATGTCTTCGAGGAAATCGCGGCATTATTTCGAGGCGCACAAAATAGTCAGGTTGCCCGAGTTTCCTTTGGGAGCGATCCTCCATAATAAGGAAACAATGGACGCATGGCAAATGGTAAGTCGAACTTGGGAGTTCGACCTCTATTTCGTGTCCCGAACGGCCATAAAATCCTCGGATCTTGGCGGACTTTGTCGCCGAATGGACAAATCTGAACTGCTCAGATCCCCAAGACGATTCCCACGACCTGGATGATGTACTTTGACGGTCACTTACTTTAAGTGGCTCTGGGTCGGGTTGGTCTGGTATCTCCTACCGAGAAACCTTAAAGTATGCCATACAATTAAACTTCCGTGCCACTAACAACGTGGCGTATCACGGGTTTGCTAGCTGGCATACGAGCTGCGAAAGCACTCTCGATTCGTCGACTACTCGTGAGAGGAGACTCTCAACTAGTCGTGAATCAAGTCGGGAAAGAGTACCAGTGCTCTAACTCAACAATATCTCGGTACTTATCGGAAGTACGTAAGCTAGAAAAAGCATTTTTTAGGTTTCGAGGTACAATTCATCCCTCGAAAGGATAATTTTCTCGCAGACCAACTTGCTCGGATGGCTTCTTCCCGATCTGCAGTACCAAAAGGGATTTTCTTGGAGCAACTCCAGAAGCCATCTCTGGTCGAAGAACCAGAGACACCTCCTATTGAGATGGCCTCACTAGATTACAAGGATACCTGGATGACTCCCATCTAGGAGTATCTTCACAAGGGTTCCGTACCCGAAGATGATCTTGAGGCAGATCGTTTATCCCGAAAAGCCAAAATGTATACTTTGGTTGAAGGAGTCCTCTATAAACGAGGAACCCAAGGGATACTCATGCGATGCATTCCGCAAAACGAAGGAATAACACTCCTTCATGATATACACAGTGGAATCTGTGGGACGCATGCTTCCTACAGAACGTTGGTCGATAAGGCCTTTCGACAAGGTTTCTACTGGCCTACAGCTCTGTACGATGCTAAAGAGGTGGTTAAAAAGTGTGTCCAATACCAGTTTCATGGTAGACAGATACACCAACCAGCTCAAGCATTACAGACAATACCTCTTTCTTGGCCTTTTGCACTGGTCTCGATATCCTAGGACCGCTTCCCAAAGCTCCGTGAGGTTTCAATTCCTTTTGTGGCTATTGACACGCTCACAAAATGGATCAAGCCGAACTCAGAACTAGGATAACAACTAAGCAAAGAAAAGGTTCATGATGAGATGCGTAATTAGCCGATTTGGAGTTCCGAGTCGAATAATTACAGACAATGGTAAACAATTCGTAAGTGCAAAATTTCAGGAATTTTACGACGGGTTGGGTACCAAGTTGTGTTATGCTTCTGTTGCACATCCCCAAAGCAACGGCAATGAACGCAAACGGCCAAATAATGCGAGGAATTAAAACCCGAGTCTTCGACCACTCGTTAAGCGCCGGGGCTTGGGTATAAGAATTACCTTCAGTATTATAGGCGCTCAGACGACCACTAGTCGAGCGACAGGAGAAACACCATTCTTTCTAGTGTTCGGAGCCGAAGCCATGCTCCCTCCGGAGCTAAAATTGCGGTCGACGCGAGTTGAAACCTTCAACAACTCCGACCAGGAACAACTTCGAGCGATGACATTAACCTACTCAAGAAAGGAGAAATATGGCCCTAATCCGCTCTGCGCCTACCAACAAGCCCTACGCAGATACTACGATCGTAAGGTCCACCGCGCGACTCTTCTCAGTAGGTGACTTGGTATTGAGGCTCGCCAATCCAAGTCTAATCGAATAAACTTTCTCCCAAGTGGGAAGGCCCTTACACAAAGGTTGAAGTCACTCGCTGTGGCTCTGTGACGACTAGCAATGGAAGATGAGCGTGTTCTCTCAAATTCTTGGAACATCGACCAGTTACGCAAGTTCTATGTGTGACTAACCTCTCAGGCAATAAAGGTCCAGGTTCCTTCTACCTCTTTTGTCTTATTTTTGAGTAGTGCTTTGATAAATCTTTCGACTATGAACCAAAAACACCCGCTTTCTTTACAACCGGTCGAAAGGCAAGTAACATCATCTAGTCGAAGTCTCTCCTCTCTGCACGTGGTCCTGCCCACTAGAAGGAACTTCCTAGCATCGACTCGTTACTCACTTTTTTTGCCAATACAGAGAGATTGGGTTCTATTTAGTCGAAATATTCTCAAAGCCAACTCTTCCCATCTTAGTTTATTTTTTCAGTAATTTCGAAAAAAAATTCTAAGTAGAATGCACTTTCTTATATTTATTCGACCACCTTTGATGTACTCGTTTCGTTTTAACTGGTCGAAGGAAGAGACACACCTAGTCGAAGTCTTTCCTCTCTGCACGTGGTCCTGCCCACTAGAAGGAACTTCCTAGTCTCCCACTTTTGCTACTGGAAAAGACTTATCGAGTCCACCAAAAAAGGGCGAACGAATTATTAAAGTCCTCTAAGACGTTTGCTTAACTCAAGTTGCTGTTCTTGGTTCGATTAAACTAGTCGGAGATGGTTACATCATCTAGTCGAAGCTTTTCCTCTCTGTACGTGGTCCTGCCCACTAGAAGGAACTTCCTAGTGTCGAGCCGTTTCTACTCTTTCGACCAGTGCTTGACAACCATAACAAAAACTATTTAAACAAACCTCTCTCTGTTTTCAGAAACTCCATTTCACACACTATTTACTTAGATTGTCTAAACAAGCTAAGCAAATAGTCGGGGGCTAGGATAAAGTTATTAATTTGACTTCAATTCTTAGTCTTTCATTCGTCTATTATCTTTTGAGTTACTAACTACTCGACAAGATGATTTGCAGGAAACAAGATGGCCTAGGATAAAGTTATTAATTTAACTTCAGTCCTTGGTTTTTCATTCATTAGTTATCTTTCGGGTTGCTAACTACTCGACAAGATGATTTGCAGGAAACAAATTGGATCATATATTTCTCATCAACAGAAATTGTCTGCCTTACAAAATCGTTACAAGATTACTCTGAAGGGGGAGTGCCTAGCTGCATTTCCTCCGCCACCTTTTGCCAATCGATCGTGATTTCTCAATCGCACGACTTGCCTCGATTCGTGGCGGTCAAGTCGGCCTCGATTGGTTGCACATTAAGGCGGGGGTCTTGAGCTTTAAGTTTTGCCAAAGCGTAACTTACTGCAGCTTCGACTGCCTCCCTTATTGATTCGGCTTGATTAGCCTTCAGAGTGGTCACCACTTCTTGCAAGTTTCCGACTTGTTCCCCAATGATACTTATGTGAGCAGCTACAGTATCTTCTCGAGGAGTTTTTCCCTCAGAATGTAGCTCACCAAGTACATTGTTCAGGAGTGTGATGTTGTCTTGAAGACTAGTCTTCATTGATTCCATCTCCTGTTGGGTACGAGTCGAAGCCTCGCGAAGTTTCTTATTTTCGACCACTTGTTCTGAAAAGAATAAAACCGGTCAAACAAAAATAAACTTCTAGAGGAAGATAACACAAAGACAATTGTAGGTAAAAGCATTTTCTTACCTACTAGTTGAGAATCCAATTTTTGACCTCTTCTTGATGGGAAGCAACGGTTTCAGCAGGCTTTTTCTCCCATGATCTGATGTCCTCTACATTCATCTTAGCAATGCGGACGGACTCGTTGTAGATCAGAGTCTTCTCATTGATTTCAACTTCGAGGCCTCTCAATTCGGCAGCAATTTCTGAACAAGAAATTAGCATTAGAAAAGAAAAAATACTCGAAAAGGATAACATGTAAAGAATTGCTTACCTGTTAATCGAGTTTTCAGACCCTCGAGTTCCTAATCCTTGTTTTTGGAGATACGAGAAAACTCCTGAATGACGAAAGCCTTTTCTCCAACTTCGGTCCGGAACTTCCTCATCTCATCTTCTTTTTCTGGAAAAGAAATGAGAGTTAGGTAAAGGTCAAATTCAAAAGCAGTCTTAAGTTCAGCACTTACTGTTTATTTTTTCCTACAAACTTCTAGTTGCAGAGATGGCTTCTCGAAGTTTCTTCGAGAAGTCTACTACTTCCATCCTTAGCTTTTTCGACTCCTCTTTTTCATAATCGAGTGAGTCGGCTAAGGTCTTTGTGTCACTGTTCAGCCTACAAAGGACAAAAATGGATATGAACATTAGCCAATCGGTGATAAGTCCTTCTACAACCACTGACCTAGTCGTAAGTTTTTCTACGACTATGTCATGGTCGTAAGTCTTTCTACGACTACTACCTGGTCGTAAGTAGTCGTAAGCTCTTTACGATCAGTACTTTGTCATGAGTTTTTCCATGACAACTCTCGTAAACACTATACGAGTAGTCAAGTCGAAAACGACTATGGATAACGGTAACTTACCATCTCTCTCGCTCAGATGCGAGTTCTTCTTTCTCTTGTCGTAGCTCTAAAAGTTGTCGATGATACTCACCGACAACGGCAATTTGCTCTAGAGCTTTCTGCAAAAAAGAAGACAGTGAGAAGAAAGGGAAAACCATATATATAAGTATCCTAAAAATACTTACATTCATGGTCGACCTAGCGAAGGTCGAGTACACCAACTCCGGGTTCTGCAGCTTGTCTATCCTCGCGACTTTATCCCACCACACCTTCTCAAGACGCTCATTGTCGAAGGTATTTCCTCTATTTGGAATATCCTTGGGATGGGGGACTCGGTCGCGAGATCTATAAGCGGCAGACCCTATGATGGAAGCAGGTCCAAAGAAGTCAGCACAGAAGTTGAAATATTCTTCATCCTCCGATTACAGAGTCGCACTTTCTCTTTGGACACCTAAGGAATGTCTGCCACGACTTCCTTTCCCAAGATGGTGTACAGAGTCATCCTCACCTTGATCAGAGGCTTTTGCAGCTGCCTCCGTGGTCTCTACGACCTCGAGTCGCACCGCCTCTCGATGGTCGTAGCTATGACCTCAGTAGTCATAGCTACAACCTCAACAGTTGGAGAAACCACTTCGAGCCACTGGTCAAGGGAGATCCTTCAACCACTTCCATTGTTACCTCTCCAAAGAATCAAGAAGTAACAATGGGCTTCTCAACTAAGCATTCTGGGTCAAGGAGTGGATCAAATAAAGAAAGCAAATCAAAGTTGTGAAAAGGAAAAAGTAAATGTTGTTCTTACACTTTAGTACATTTCACATACCTCAGCACTCTGGTCTTAACCAGAATTTAGGAGCAATCCTCCCAACGGAGGACTTCTTCTTCTCCACGACCACGCCGGTCGAGGTTCAACACTTGGCCCGACCACGACCACGCCTGTCGTAGAGTTTGAACAGAACCATAGCTTTGGTCTCTCGATTTTACGGATGGCCGAGATCGGTCTCGACCATTCCAAAAGAGCACTACCTCGATCGCAGTTGTGCCGAGCAAAGATCGCCCTTCACAAAAGACATAAAATATTTCCAGATCTCCTTTTCCAGCTTGCTTAACAAAACTAGGAGTGGCAAGAATCGCGAAGATTCCTTGTCATAATAGAAGGGTACCTTAGCCTTGCGAGGTTTGCGCTTAAAAGATTCACCGCTTCAACCTCCTGGCCGATAAGTTGCGACCTCGGCCGCCATTTACTATGTTCGCGCGCAGCTTTGTAGAGGGTCTAGTCGAAGACCGAGCTCGAGCTTGCTCCTCCCTTGTCTGGCGGATCTTGCAAGTCGACGCCTCTTAGATGGAGGAGCCGAGCCTTTGTCTTTCGACAACCTCGCGCCAATGGTCATCGCATGACTTCCTCGTCAGTCCCGACGATTTTCCATGCCTACTTTACGTAAAGCAAAACGTAAAAGAAGAATTACTAATCGATCGTAAGTTTTTCTACGACCAAGACTGAGTCGTAAGTTTTTCTCATGACACTTTCTTGATCGTAAGATATTCTACGATCACCACTAGTTGTAAGTTCTTCTACGACTATAAAGTCCTAAAGAGAAAATCAACTTTTGATTACCTTTAGGCGCCTATCTTTTCATCTGCGGGCAAAGCCACAATGATTCGAGGAACCGCCACTCGGGTGGCGGAGACTTCTCACGCATGAGTCGACCTAGAGTCAATCTCGCTGTGAAAGATCTCGTAAACAGATAAGAATATTAGACAATGTTGAGAAAGACCGCACCAAAGCTAAGTCTGAGGTTCACTTACCTCGTCGTAGTCCCCGGTGGGTCTCTTCTCCCGAGTATCTCCACATCGAGATACTGCTTTCTTCAAGGGACTAATCCGCGTGTGATAAAATCTTTTACCACATGCCATCCGTCACCCTTCTTCTTTCAAGTCCTTGATGGCTTGAATATAGGGGCAATCCTACGATATCTTCAGGAGTCGAATCCCATGAAGATTTCTTCTCGTAGCCTTCCCCGCGAAAGAAAGGTCATCTTCGAGGTGACTTTCCAAGAAACCATCTCTTTCTCCATCCCGCCATGAAGACCGAGTAAAGCTCAATGTACTCCTCGACTTCAAGTCGTGGAGCTTGCACCACGCCTTCCGCGATTCCGGTTTGTCGAGCCATCCCATAATAATATTGGAAAAGCTCGAGGTCCGCCTAATCCCCAAGCACGCCAAGACAGTACACGAAGACACTCAGCATGGTAATGGAATTAGGACCTAGGTTCACTAATTCCACTCCAAAATGCTCGAGTACCATCGTAAGAAAGGGGTGAGCAGGCAGTCGGAGGCCGCACTCACAGTATGCTTGGAAGACGGGGATTTGCCCATTTTCCCCCGACGGCCAGTGCTGCCCAATAGCCGGAATCCATTTCACCAGAGCCTTCTCTGGAATCTTCCCGGCGTCGACCAAGACTTTGATCTTCGCCGCATCCATCTCCGACTCTTCCCACTCGGAAACTTTCTTGGCCATTTCTCTCAGAAACAAGAAGTTCTAGATTGGGTTGGCGGCGGAGAAGACAAAGTCGAGTCTGAGGCGGAGAAGGCGAAAACCTAAAGAACGATGGGAACGATTTGGGGAAAAGGTAAAAAACTCTAAGTCTAACTCCCGGTGAGTTTTATAACCGCACAATTGCCGCCGCCGAATCGCCTCATCGACAGTGTCCGTGGAGTCGATTGCAATTCCCTAGATGGTCTGTTCGAGAAATTTAGGTGTGTATTGTCACCCCCAAGCGAAATTACTTTCTTGACCAAGTCTTTCTGGTCGAAAGAAGTATCAATTGGAAGGGTTTTTTCTCCGATCCTCCTACTACGACCACTTCACAGTCGTAGGGGTTTTTACGATTTTTTGATAGTCGTAAGCAATCTTCACGATTGCAACCGCTTCGGAAACCGTCTCATCAACAGATCTGTGGGAGTCGTTTGCAATTCCCTAGATGGTCTGTTCGATAAAATTAGGTTCGTTTTGTCACCTCCAAGCAAAATTACTTTCTTGACCAAGTCTTTCTGGTCGAATGAAGTAACAATAGGAAAGGGTTTTTCTTCGATTGCCCTACTATGACCACATCACAGTCGTAGGGGTTTTTACGATTATTTGATAATCGTAAGCAACCTTTCTGGCCAAGCAAATTCCTGGTCAAAGTAGCACTCAAATGTCGAAGAGTTTTTCCTTCGACCATGGTTCCGCGACATTTTCATAGTCGTAGGACCATTTGCAAATCCTTCACCAAGTAAGTTACTCTCACTTGAAGCTGGGGGGCTAGATGACGAGGATCTGATAATCCTCATTTTATCTTTTATCTATAATTCTTATTATGGGTAATATGATGTCACGTAATCCCCAAAAGTACCCCTTATATTCATAAGGGGGAGGCCTACCAAGTGATTGTAAGTTCTCCTACAATCACCCCCATAGTCGTATACTACGACTATGTCATGGTCGTAAGTCCTTCTACGACCACTACCTGGTCGTAAGCCCTTCTACGACCATTACCTAGTCGTAAGTCCTTCTACGACTATTATCCAGTCGTAAGCTATGCTACGACTTGTATCCAGTCGTAAGTTCTGCTACGACTAAGTCAACCACGACCACCTTATAATCAAACCTACAAGCGAGTGGGTCCAATTGATTAAGGAATCCGGACGGTCCACATGCACTATTATTCCGTGTAGTAATAGTGCTTAAATACCCCATTACCTCTGAGAGATAACTGCCAGACGGCGTGAAGAAGCCAATGCGCCGGTAATTACTGCCATCATGCGCCCATTACTGGATTAATTAGGCGCCTCTTCCGAAAGACAAAACGACTACCTCGTCACGGCTATATAAAGGCATCAATCAGAGAGTGAAAAGGAGGGCGAAACAGAGCGAGTCAAGGAGAAACACAAGTACTGTTCTCTGTAATAGTCTTAGTTTCTTGCTTGATCATCGAGAATACAGTCAATACCATACACACACAGGAGTAGGGTTGTTATTCTCCCCGGAGAAGGCCCGAACCTGTATAAAAATCCCGTGTCAATCGTTCTGCGTGATTTCATCTCTAGGAGACCCCCCGAATCAAACAATCTTTACGTAAGATCGGTTCTAAAACACCGACAATCTTGAATTTTAAAAAAATAAAAACAAATTTCACTCGAATCAGAGTTAGAACGAGGGAGATCGGAACTTCCGAAGTTTGCTTTTGGAATAAGTCAGAAAAAGGAAAGAAAGGAGAGAGAGACTCGGTGCACTACACAGTTCATGGACCAATGGTCCACGAATCACTATGTTGGTCCACGTTTCTCATGCAAAAACTTGCCTCGGGCCTACGTGTCATACAGACAATAGAGAAAATAATGTTCTTAAATGAACATCAATTAACTGCCTCAGGTCCTCATGGCAAAGATTCAGTGCATCACTTAAGACCAGCAATTAACTGACCGTCATTAACATCCAACCCTAAAGACATTGATTTGGTGCTTTAACTGCTGGGTCCACATGTCATTCTCACAGAGAGCATTTAAATCAGCCAATAATCAATGCTTAACCCTTATGGACATGGATTTGGTTAGTAAATGACACATGCATAGAGACTGTCCAAATCAGACAAACAGAGGAGGCTCCGGGGTGCTTCGGCTGGAGACGAAGAAGAAGCAGGATTCCGGCGGCTCTAGTGGACCAAAAGTAAATCGAGCTGGGGGATAACTTCCTTGAGTCTTGGGACACCTCATGACGGTTGGCCAGGGGAGAAATTCACTGGAGGAGGCGCGGCGGCTGGCGCATGGGTGCATGTGGCGCCGGCGGTGAGGTGGCGCAGGGAGAGGGATGGTGGGAGCACGGGCTGCGCCCGAGGATGGGGGAGCTTGGGGGCGGCCGGGGTGGCGAGGCGGCAGCTGCCGGGGACGAAGAAGAAAGGGCTAAAGTGCGACACTTCTCGGCGCGCCACCGGGCAAATGGAGATGGGGAAGAGGTTGAGGGCCATGGGTGACGCGGGGTGACGCAGCGGGAGTGGCGAAAAACTCACTGGGCAGCGACTTGATGACGGCGGCGCAAGGGCGAAAATGGGAGCATCGGGCACTTCTTCGACTTGGCGCTCGGGAAAGAAGAGGGAGAGGAGAAGAATGGTAGGGGAGGGCAAGGGAGATGCACCGGGGCTTTCTCTTATAGTCGAGGGGGAAGAACCTGGGGGAGAGTGAGTTGGGCGCGGCGGCACAAGCTGCGGGAGCACGTGCACAATGCGGGCGGAGCGCGTGCGTAATGCGCCTGGATGGCATGGTGAGGTGGCACGGGGCTCGAAAAAGGGGGTAGAAGGAAAAGGCTAGAGGAAAAATGGGCTGAGCCTAGGAGGAAATTGAGTAGAAATTGAGGATTTGAAGTTGAACTTTTGAATTGAAAACCAAATTTTGAAATTCTTTACAAGAACGAAAAACAGAGACGATCGACACTGAGGACGCTGGACTACGACCACTTCATCGATGCGCTTAACGTTGGATCAGACGCTTCCAACTCTGCTTTCGCTGCGTTGGCCGTCTAGTGGTAACGATTTATGATCTCTTGCTTGCATGGCTTCTTAGTTTACGTGGTAAATTTTTGAATTACCAGCTAATACAGACTACCCATATCCCTACAACTGGAACTCCCACCCAAGTGTAATACATCCGGTAATCCATGTGTCCCGATTAAAGAAAGCAATCAAACCAACCGATCAGGTACGCACTGATTTACCATTCAGCTGTGTACATTCTGTTGAAATGGAACAGCCGTAGGAAGTTTTGGATCGTAAATTGGTCAAGCTGGGCAACACAGTGATGCCTTTTGTGCTAGTGCATTGGACACAGTTGCCACAAGAATGGTCAACCTGGGAGAATATGCGAGAGCTTCAGTCCAGCTTTCGATGCTGCAGCTTGGGGTCAAGCTGTTACCCAAGAGTAGAGGTGGGCATTGGGCGTGCGCCGCGCCAAGACGCGCCAGCCCGCCAGCTCGGGCCGCATCGTCGTGCCGCTCGGCCGGTCACTCCACCGTGTCGTCGTCGCGTCTTGCTGCCTCGCCTCGGTCAAGCCTGTGCACGACCCAAAGCCCACCGTGTCGAGATCGTACCGTGCCGGCCCAAGCCCAGCCCTAAGTAACTATAGACGTTTGAGAAGATGACAATCGCCGCCTCCACCGTTCAGGAAGACAAAGACACCCGTGGGCCAGGCCGGGTGACAGAAGGGAATGATTGGTTGGGTTAGGCCGGTGTGGGAGAGTGATTGGGCTAGACTGAGGGAGGGATTGGACAAGAACAGGAAGGTTGGGCTTATTTGCCCAAGCACGGCCCAACTGATCGTGCCGTGCCGTGCCGCCCAAAGGGCCGCATTCTCAGGCCCGGCCCGGCCCGCTATTCGTGCCGTGCCGCCCTGGCCCACCACGTGTCGTGCCGTACCGTGTTTAGACCGTGTCGTGCCGACCGGACTTTGAACTAACCCAAAAAAACACAGCCCTAAGTTCCAGCTCTACCCAAGAGGAGGGGAGTGTCACGAATGGGGCAGCCCTACAGACTTAAAAACTCATCAGCTGAAGGCGTAGTACAGACTAATGGGTTGCTGGGCCGAAGCAAGTAAGGATGAATGATTTAGTTTGAACCATGACTGTATAACGGTTGGGCAACAAATTTACGCCCATCGATTTGGCTGTGTATTGCTCTATATGTACTCACGCATCTGTCCTGAGAGGCATAAAAAGAATAGCAAATTATCAATTCATATCTATCATGTTCTTCCTTTCCCCACCAACTATCCCGATCTCTCCTATGCTGCTATCCAATTCTCGTTGGTGTGAGGAGCGTGACAGGGGGTCGGCGGGTGACGGGTGGAGAGGGGGATTTGCTCTTGCACCATTTCTTCTCAACTTACTGTATAGACAGATAAATCGCACATTTTCTCCCAAAAAATGAACAGACGTGAATACGACGAAGTAAATCGAAAAGGTTGCAAAATGAGTACTCGGGTTTGTTTGGAGTAACACGGGACGACGAACAGAATGCTGCCAAGCCATCATTATCATACACATGTACCATAAGTTGCACGACCGTGTTTACTGTTTATTGAAACGAGCTGCACTTTGCAATATTATCCACAACTTCTAGTAGAGAATATCCGAGTGGTACGCCAGTCTCACTGTCTCACACAGGTCCATGATCCTTTTTTTAGAGAGAGAGAACACAGGGCCATTATCTGTACGATGGATTCCTTCATATACTACTTCTTAATATGTCTTTTCATTTTTTGCATTTTGATACTGGGGCCTGGCTGGTCGGGAATAGAGTGCTCTATATGATATTATGATATCATCTATTGTTGTGGTTTCGGTGCATGATTGGGAGTCAGGTCCAATTTTCATTATTTTGAGATAACCCTATTAACAAGGATGGCGTTATTTTAAAATATAAAATGACATACCTTGAAATCGATCTGACAGGTATTATGAATAACGAACTGTTTCTGCCTTATCAGAAGAGATACGACCTAAAACGATTTTGACAAGTACATTTTTGGAATGAACAATTTGGCCGCTGGGGTGGCTGTTGGTGTGTACATAAAATTCGTCATGTCTTGTCACAGGAGTTGTCTGGACGACTGGACCCATTCAGTCTCTGAGTCGATCTCATTCAGTTGCAAGCTGATGCCTTGGAGATGCGAAATTGCATGTTATTTTGTTAGCTAGTAGTTTTGGACTCGCAAGTGTTACAAGTCCATTTTAGTTTTCCATCCAACATGAGGTAACACTTTTCAGAATTGAAATCGCTATCCTCCTTTGCATAGATGCGCCCTAACTGTTCTGGTGTCCATGAGAGTGAACAATCCTATGCTTCTGGAATGCAAAATTCCATGGTTTCTTGCTGCCGGTAGGCATGTACTACTACTACAAGCTAGTTGCATACAAGAACACACGCCATCATCAGCTCATCGGTCGTCATAAGATCCTTTACCAGTATAGTAGTTTTAGACTCTAGAGTCTAGTGTTGTATTCTTCTCAGTTTTCTATTCAGCACGAGGTAACGCGTGATTCGCGAGATCAATAATTCGTGTTGCACGTTGCTAAGATCTGGGATCAGCATCACTCCAAGAAAAAAGAAACTCGCGTGCAATTTGTACACTGCCGTGGTTCATGTCTGAAGCTATATTGACCAATAACTGACGTATAAAAGATATTGTATTTTTGTACTGGTCTTTGGCTTGCATTTTCAGATATTCACAGTAAAATAACATCAACCGATGCAGGCCAGAATGACTTTGAAAGCTGAAAGCAGCCACCGATATCAGATCACCAATGAGATAGTCTATACGGTTTTTCAGCTGACAGGGTCGGCCTTGTCTCGTTCCCTCACCAACGTCAACAGTGCAGGATTGCCTCTGCAGGAGGGGAGGTTTGTACTGAAAAAATACACGAACCATTCATCGCCACGACAAGGGAACCGAAAAGATAAGAAGGAAACACAAAAGAAGGGAGCAGAGCTCCTCTAATTTTGTTCAGCATGCTTTGGCAGGTTCCTGAGTTCAGCTCCAGACTTCAGAGTCGTACGGGCCTTGGTGCCTTCTCTTTCTTGGAAGGCAAAGCCGAGGACGTTGCTTATTGCCGCTCACGCTGCGAAGTGCGAACCGTGGTCCTGCATCATGGTCTTCCCAGGACCAATTAACCGGCGAAAGATATCAAGGGCCTAATCGTCTAACCCGACGCTAATAATAGGAGAAGAAAAGTCGGGCTTTAACCTAGCACAGAAAGAACCAAATCGCATGGCACCGCATAGACTGCAGTGCATCCAACTCATGCCAGCTTGGGCGTTGAGTGCCACTAGATAACACGCGCACAAACACCATATCACCATCTCATCGGTCGCCATGCACGGCAATTCCTGCTAAATTTGCTGCAACTTTCAGCTCACTACGTGGAGGCCTTTTCCCAAGCCGATCCGCCGTTCACTGCACCCTGCAGGTGGATTGTGGTGCAGCCGCTGCGCGCCAGCTCCGGCCGTGTAAGATTCAGAGCTGTTGTATTTAGCAAAGCAACCAGTGTTCTTTCAACACACCACTCTGTCTTGACGCACGACCAGTACAGACATTGTCGTTTCTGACGGTTTAAGGATTGAGGATGGGATGGTTATTGGTTAGTCCGTAACGAAAACCAAAATCTGATGTGATGGAGTTTAGGTGTCCGGAGTCTCTGAAACCCGCCTAATTTGACGCATTCGGAGGATCCTCGGAAGGAGGTAAATGTTGAAATCTGAAGTGTGTATGGTATGAAGCATATATGAAATGGAAAGGGAATATTAGCTAGTGGATGGATACTACAAAATTGTGTCAATTTGCTGGATGACACCGGGTATGAGGCTGACAATTAGCAGTACTACGAAATTGTGTTGATGAAGTACAAAATCACTGCGGCATGCAGTGTGAACAAAAGTGAGCACCTAGCTAGGCCCATAGGTAGCTTGTCTAAAGGGCTGCAGTAGTTGAACAGTCCCAAAAAGATCAAGCAGATCTTCCCATCTTTAAAAGTGAGTACCCTTATAAACAACACCGAGGGAGCCATCACTAACATAAACAAAACCTAGAGCGTTATATCGACGGCTTCTTCTGGCAACGTTGAGTGCCTGCTCAAGGTCGTCGTCAAATTATTGCGGCGTGTTAGTAGTAGCGTATGTGCACACCGTGACACCAACCCAACCGCGGTTTACTTCGGTATCAACGTTTAATATTCCCAGCCGTCTCGCATTCCTTACTATTTTGGTTTGACGTTCGGTGTTATTACCTGGCGGCTGGAATCAGCAGATTTTGCAAGAAACTTCGTGTGTTCATACTACTTCAAGCAGCCCTTTTCTGCTAGGTAGGAGTAGTTGGCAAGGCAATGTGAATCATGTGAATTGCAGTATGCTCAATGGAGGATGGGCAAGGAATTAAATATCACAATTCACACACGTGCTTTTAGACATATTTGACATGCCCCATTCTCCATTTCGTTTTTCTTTTTCTTTTTCTTTCTGAAAGCTGTAACATTGTCCTAATTGATTTGAGAGTCTGCCTTTTAGCTTTTGTTGTACTCAAGTCACTGTTGTCCGACAACAGTTTGAGGGGATACTTTTGCTGCCCTGCAGATCACTATTCTCAATTGTCATTTTAGTTTTCAGTTAGCCCCATCCAGTGCGCAAACATTTTGTTTCTGAACCAGAACCTCACAATTTTTGCTTCCTTGCAAGCAGCAAAAATGGACAGCAGTACCAGACTTGATGAGTGATCGATGACCGATTAAGATACCCAGATGGCTGCCAATGATTAGTCACAAGTATTAGATCATTGGCTGCACGCCATAGCTTGATGTGCTGTCTCTGAATTATTGAGCGGCGGATGCTTCCCTGGATCAGTAATAATCAAACGCAAGTCGATCTTATCGTTAATTCCCAATAATTCCGCCCATGAACCATCCCAGCTAAAGTTCAAGAGGCTGCGCTCAAACTATATCAGCACCAGACTACGACGTGTTTTCTATTGGAAATATATGCTATATTCCAACCCAGGTTTTATTACGAGGCAAATTAAATATTACAAATAGCTAGAGATGTATGAATCAATACTAACAATAGACAACACATTGTACTTCAAAATATACTTAAGAACATAATATAACAGAGTCGACCAATCACACGAACGACTTACTGTTGGGCTTGATGAAGAACAGGAAGTAGTGCATGCTCGATGCAGTGTATAACGTAGATGAAATAGCGAAGCGAGCGATTGCGCAGATGCACTACCTAGAAACCTTATTGTCACCCCATACAAGTGTTCTCTGCGGAAATGGTCCGGAGATCCCCCTCCTTCCTTCTCGGTGCACGCTGAGAAGAAAGGCCGACGAAGTTCGATCACTCAACGCGCCAGCACAACTCACCAAAGGAGGAGGAAGATGTGGAAGAGGAATGAAGAAAATCTATGTTATGAACTAGGACGTCTCTAGGTCCTTTTAAGGGCGCACGACAACTACTCTTGAGTAACTTACGCCATTAACACAAATTAAACTGAATTAATCGAGCCATTTGAAATCGCATTCAAATAGAATTAACAAAGAGATAATAGCATGATTCAGCAAAATAAAAGGTGCATTTAATATGAACAGGAGACTCACTATGACACGGCGCAGTCGTTCGTCACAAGTTATAAGTCACACGATTTTTCAGGTCAAAATACGCGAATACGCCCGTGCACGTGCGTACGGGCATGTGTGTGTTTAGCCAAAGTCCTCATGCCATACCCATTCTATTTGTCACATATTTTATAGGGTAGCAAGGACTCCACCTTATAAGTTACCTTCCCACCATTTGACTAAGCAATATAGTACTAAACCATAGATGCTTTGGAATTTCTAAAGGAAATGAGCCTCAACTCATAGGCCAATTTTCAACAATCCCCCACCAATTCCAAAGCAAATAGCAGAAAAGATAACAAGAATCGTTGTATTGAAGTGTTGTTAATATACCAATCTTTTAGTGTAAGTTATATCAGTCTTCACTTGAAATCTCAACTGATACTAGGCTACCAATGAACCACACTCGCTTGTTTTAGAACCGAACTTATGTAATGATTGTTTGATTCGGGGAATCTCTAGGACTCAAATCACGCAGAAAGAACAACACATGGATTTTTATATAGGTTCGGGGCTTCTCTGGAGAGAATAACACCCCTACTCCTGTGTGGCTATATTGAATATACTGGTTACAGATTAAGAGAAATACCGAAATGCAATATTTGATGCTCCTGATCGTGTCTTTCTTCCTCTTGTCTGTCCCTCCTTCCCCACCGTCTAGTGATTCCTCCTTTTATAGCGTGCTCGCAGTGGGCGATAATTTCTCCAGCACAAAGGGTGTATCAATGCTCCAGATGATGGCGCAGTTACCAGAGATTACTGTGGGAGAAGTAACATTCCCACGTCGCTAGGCAGTTATCACCAGGACAGAGAGATTAATCGTGTAGTTATTTTGGAGAATAATAGCGTATACTGACTGTTTAGATGCCCTAATCAATTGAGCCTACCTGTCCGTAAGCTCGATCGATTATAGGGTGATCGTAACTGACCTGGTCGTAGAAAGACTTACGACCATGAGGTGATCGTAGAAGAACTTACGATCTCGTGCTAGTCGTAGAAGAACTTAGGACTATGGGGCGGTCGTAGCTAACTTGGTCGTAGAAAGACTTACGACAATAAGTTGATCGTAGAAGAACTTACAATCATGAGGTAGTCGTAGAAGATCTTACGACTCTAACTTCTCCCTTATGAACATTAAAGGGTATACTCAAGAACCATATAATGGTGTTATTATCCATAATAAGGATTACGGATAAATAATTAAATGGAGATTTCTGGATCCTCGTCACACACGTAAACAGAGCGTTATATGGTTATGCTCCCTTATCTGCTCATGAGCTTTCTAGAGAATGCTATATTCTCGTGAGCTGCGACCTCACAGTTAGGCTCAAGTAGGTGTATTCATTTTAGGTATTATTTAGACCAATACATTTTCCCGCATTTGGACACTAGAATACATTAAGACTTTAAGCCAACATTCCATACAGTTGAGAGTATTTTGTCTATTAGGACATGAGTACAGTTAATAATATGTACTCTCTTGTTACAACATTAACTTGGTTTTATCATTACCTAAGTCACAATATCTCCGATCAAGAAGATATGAGGTTCCATTGTGGTGTAACTCAAATGAGCCTCATACCTATATCCATATATGCAGAGAAATCTCCTTCCTTGCTAGCCCCTTTGTGAAAGGGTCTACTAGATTTTTCCCAATGCCAATATAGTTCACAACAATGACTTTGGAGTTTATCAATATTATAACAAATTTAAGCCTACGCTTCATATGTCTAGAGGACTTCGTGTTATCCTTAGTACTCATAACCTTAGTCAACACTGTTTGGTTATCGCTGTACATTAGGATTGCTGATACTGGTTTCTCCACTAATGGCAAGTTCAACGGTACCTCTCTACGTCATTCAACCTCAACAGTGGTTGTGTCTAGCGCTACAAGTTTAGTTTCCATAGTTGACCTCATAAATATCGTATATTTGCAAGACCTCCATAAAACTACAGCACCAGATGAGACAAAGACATAACCACTTGTAGCTTTGATCTTATCCACATCAGAGATCCAAATGGAATCACTATATCCTTGTAGTACAGATGGGTAACAAGTATGGTGAATTCCATACGATGTTGTGCCTCTCAAGTAACGCAACACTCTCTCAAGTACCTCCCAATGACCACCTCCTCGTTTATAAGTAAACCAACTCAATTTGCATACAACAAATAAAATGTCAGGTCTTGTGACACCAGCTAGATAAATAAGGGACTTAATAATTATGAATATCTCAATTGATATTTCCCTAATCATTTATTCTTCTGAAGCTTTACACTTACATCATAAGGTATTAGGGAAATTTTACAGTTCTCAAAACCGAACCGTCTCAATATTTTCTTAGCATAATGGGATTGGTTCAAAGTGATACCATCCTCATTCTTGATCAATTTAATATTTAGAATAACATGTGCCTCTCCCAAGTATTTCATATCAAAGCATCAAGGTAAGAAAGATTTGACCTCGTCAATTACGACAGTGTTCGTCCCAAATATAAGTATACCATCAACATACAAACATAAAATTACTCATTGACCCCACCATAACAATAATATAAACACTTATCAACCTCATTCACAGTAAAACTGGCAAATGCCAAATTTTTATCAAACTTGTCATGCCACTGCTTAGGTGCTTACTTTAGGCCATACAAGAATTCTATCTAGAAATTATAAAACTATCTGATTTCTCCATATAGATTTCTTCCTCCAACTCTTCATTAAGGAAAGCAACTAATACAATGAGCACTCTAACGGTAGTTAGTTTGGCAACATGAGAATAAGTGTCAAAATGATCCTCTCTTTCTTTCTGGGTATAACCCTTGGCCATAAGTCTTGCCTTGTACTTATCAACACTATCAAACCTCGTTTTTTTTGAAGGCCCACTTACATCTAATAGGTTTGCACTGTTAGGACGACCAGTGATCTCCCAAGTCCCGTTAGCCATGATTGAATTCATCTCTCTACGGACTGCCACTTTCCAATACCTAGCATCAGGTAATGGATATGCCTCTGAAAGATTTTTTGGTACATCATCCACGAGGTGTACAATAAAGTGGTCGCCAAAGGCTTTCTCAACCCTTTGTCGCTTGCTCCTGCAAAGAGCCTTTTCGATTGAATTGTTATTTTCCTCAGGTGGTATATCACTCATGGGTTTAGAAACGGTGGTAGGTTCAGAATTAATATTATTCTTAGATTGATTATTCTCAATTCGTGAAGTACTACATGGAATTCTCATAGGATAAATATCCTAAAAAATAAAGCATCTCCGGATACCATTTTCTAATTTTACTACGAAAATTCTATAGGTCGTGCTGTTATAAGCATATCCTAGAAAAACACAATCGACTGTTTTAGGTCCAACCTTTCTCTTTTTATGCAATGGTATATTAACTTTTGCCAAACACCCCAAGTTCACAGAAAATTCATATTGGGGTTTTGTCCCTTTCCATCCCTCATACGAAGTTATTTCATGTTTTTTAGTGATTACTCTATTTACGACGAAAGTTGCTACCAATATAGCTTCCTCCACCATATCTTATGCATGTCGGCACTCTCCAACATGGCATTTATCAAGTCTGTTAGTGTTCGGTTTTTCCTCTCAGCTATTCCATTTGATTGGGGTGAATATGATGGTGTAACTTCATGGACTATTCCATGCTCAAAACTGTTGGAAATATGCCCTAGTGGCAATCATAGAGATGATGATATTTCATTATGTTCATGATTTTGATAATATATTATCATGTTCCTTGAATGAATCATTTGTTATAGATCAATAAGTACGTGACTTGTTGGTGGAACTCTTTAACTTATATGATGTCATTCTAAATGTATCACTGGTCGAAAGTCACTGGTCAGAACACCAGTGACTATGTGACTAGCACATGTATTGATTGATGACCTCGTTTCACCGGTCATAGATATGGAGATATCGAATCAATAATGTGAGCATATGTTAGAGAACATGGTTGTAACATTCCAATTCTAAGTCTTGGTTTCAAATGTAAGAAAATGAGAAGAAATTAAAACTTTTCTTGCATCTCGAAGTACTTGAGCATTTCTGTAGTTCTTGTAAAGGAATTATGGAAATCAAAATTAAAATCATCAATTGACTCCAATCAAAAACCTCCTTGGCAAAGATCTTGTGCCAAACCCATGTAAATATTTTTCCTGAGCTCTAGGGATGACTTGTGACACCTCGAAATTATTTCATAATTTTTAGAAATTATTTGATAATTTTTGGAGGCAAGTCAAACCAAGTCAAACCTTGTACAAACCCTAACTCTAACCTCTTGAAAATTTCTTGAGAAGAATGCAGTGCATGAAAATCTCTGAAAATTTTATGTAAGGTTAATCATAAAGTCAGCAACCTCCAGTTAAAATTTCATGATTTTTTGAGCTAGTTTGCTACCTCAAGCAAATCCTCTAAAAATCAGCTGTTTAATTCAAACCCTAGTTGGTTTTCACTATTCCTTGGGCGCGAGTCAGACTCGGGCTCGAGCCAAGTGACTCGGTTCAATCAACTAACTGCACCGCCGCGGTCATTCGAGCGCGAGCGCTGTGGGCCGTTGGATCGTCATCGCACGATCCACGATTGGTGCGGAGCGTTGCCGATTCAATCACAGGGAACCGTCCGATTTAGAGATAACGGTCTGGATTGAAGTGAACGTTCGGACCGTCCGAACGTCTCGCGCAGTGTGAGCCGTAGGATCTAGATCAACGGCCTGGATTGAAGTGAATGTTCGGACCGGCCGATCGTCCCGTTCATTTGAACCGTCCGATTTGGAGATAACGGCCTGGATTGAATGGAACGTTCGGACTGGCCGATTGTCCCGTTCATTTGAACCATTCGATTTTGATCCAACGGTGGCCGCGTCGTCTCCTTCCTCGAGTTGAGCAAACGTTGCGTCTGAGTCAAAGCCATGACGTGCGCAGGATCTGGAGCAGCGTAAGGTCACCTCGGTGACCACCTTTAAACGACTCCTTCTGCTCGCATTGATTACCTGTCGTGCACCGCCTTCAAATGTCCATAGCTCAACTGCTCCCATCACTCTCAGAGCTCTCATGGCAAGTTTGACCCGAGGGGGATTATTACCGTTGCTCTCTGCCATTTCCTCTATTTAAGCTCCCTTGTTTCCTCTGTTGGCTTCCTTTAGCATTTCCACAACTCTAGCTAGCACCTCAGTGCTTGTTTGAGTTTGACTCACCAGAAAACACTTCGACCGCCATTGCCAAGCTTCAAACTTTCGGTGAAGGCGGTTCCTCAGTGGCTCTCACTCTCCATTCCTTGCTCCCTCTGCTCCCTTTTTATTCACTCAAGATTAACCCTCACTTAATTTCACTTATCTTTCTCACGGCTTGGCTGAATTTGGATTTTCTCTGTTTCAGCTGAAGTTCATCCCCTTTCTTCTTCCTCAGCGCCGGAGCAGCTCCAACCTTTCTCTGTGTCTCTCCCGTGCTCAGGTAGCTCCACTTTAGTCCCTAGATGCTTGGCACTCGCTTACTTGGACCGTAGCGGAGCTTCTTTGCATTTTTTGTTTTTCGGCCATTTTGGTCACCACTGTCAACTCCAGCTTGCCGGCGTTCTAGACCGCCGCAGCCACGGTGAATGCTCCTATTGTGTGCGTAAGGTTATTGCGGACCCATTTTGGGCCTTAGCTCGCGCCGCCGTGACCAGAGTCGCCGGCGATGAGCCTCCTTTCGTCATCGGTTTTGTCAGACCAAAACTGTGCGCGGGTGTTTAAATGTAGTTCTCTGTGGATCGACGGTCCAGGCTCGCGTGAACGTTTGGACCGGTTGAAAGCTCCTTCGTTGTGAGCCGTCGATCTTTAGATCAAGGGCTCAGATTCGAGTGAACGTTCGGACTGTCCGAATGCTTCGATCCGCATGGACCGTTGGATCCGACATCAACGGACCATGTTCGTTCGAACGTTCGGACCGGACGCGCGCTCGCGATGCCACCGTCGATCTTTAGATCAACGGTTTGGGTTCGAGTAAACGTTCGAACCGCCCGAACAGTTCGATCCGCGTGAACCATTGGATCCAAGATCAACGGTTCCGGTTCGTGTGAACGTTCGGACCGCCCGAACGCCTCGATCCACATAAACCGTTGGATCCAAATCCAACGGTGGAGTGGTGAGCCGTGCGCACGCGCTGTGCTTCCGTGCGCGTGGGTCGTCTGATTCAAGATCAGTGGTCCAATTGCGTCTACGTCGTTTTAATTTCGGATTTTCCTGAAAGGATTATTTGTTAGCTGAAAAATGCCATTAACTTGTAAAATGCATAACTATTTTTCTGTAAACTATTTTTGAGTGAATCCAATTTTATGGGATTCCTCTATTAATGAGCTTACTGTGAAAATTAGTTTTGAACATGTTACTTTTCCCAATTTAATTGCAATGAATAGTAGCAATTGTGATTTATAAGGCTGAGCAGAATTGGTTCACTCATATCTTTTGCATTAAGAATCCAAATCAATTGGTTCTTATTGCTAAATTCCTTATAAATCATGCTCTTGCTGCTATAAAATTTTCAAAGCATTCAGAGAAAGTTTGTTGTTGAGTCTTTGTGTTTTCTTTGTTCTTATCGATTCTTTTTCGCTCTTTCGTTAGGTTCCAACGATTGTGTTAACCACGAGAGTGATCCTCAGCAACATATTGAGCAGCAGCAACTAGGTAAGCAGTTTGATCATATTAATCCCAGTATTTTTCAAGTCTAATGTATTGTTTGCAACTTGTATGTATGCATTGCTATGTTGTGTTAAATTATGATTAGTGCATTATCCTCTACTACCTGAGCCTAGGTTATTTGCTGTGATTGGAGTTCGTTGGATGAGATCTTGTCACTTAGTAGATTGCGATTTGAAATTGCTTAGAAATGCTTAGTTTCGGTAGTAATGGGCGATCATCGATTTAGTCGATGATCTTGATCACACATCTAATTATTATTCCTTTATGTCCAGCACTTGTGCTTTGTTATTTTATAAAGTCAAAATCTGGAAATGAAAAATTGATTTAGACTTGAGCATATTGGTTGGATGGTGTGGTTGTTTGGATTGCGGTGGTATGCCTAAGTCAACAAGGACCGAATTACTTGTGCCACCATACTGAGCGATTTGCGTGCTAACCACACGAGAGGGATATGAGACCTCTCTTGACTTAGTACTTTGACGTGTGTTAGCTCCGAGTCGCAGGAGGGGGTTGTGTGTGTTGTATGAAAAAGGATCTGTGTTCTTGTGTTGGGTGTACGGTGGTGGAGATTCCGGGTAGGTTCTCCACCTCGAGGAGCATCGTAGTTGTCCAAGGCTTTACCCACGATGGATAGTTGACCGAGGCTTTACGATGACTCCGACACAACGTATGGGTTTCTATCCATACGGGCGACTCGTAGTTAATACATAATATTGGAACTGTCTCGAAGGACTTAGCTGTACCGGCATACCAAAGGAAGTATGCTAATCACGTGGCAAAAAGGTGGTCTGACGTGTGGGTACATTGGTACAACCCCGCAGGGATAAAACTATTCGAATAGCCTCGTCCTAGGTTATGGACACGCTCGGATACGCCCTGTGAGAATTAGACTACAACCTTTTAATTAAAATTTGACATGATTGGTATGAATGGGTAATTCATACTATTGTTGTGGTGACTATGGATTTAGTCACTTTCAGGATTGTTGTTGTCATTATTGTTGTCAAATTGTTATTAGAACATTAAAAATAGATTTGCCAACTTGCTTTCAAATGTACTACACTATTGCAAATAAAGATTGCTTTATGTCGCAAATGAAACATACAGTCTCCACTTATTGTTGTCAAATTGTTATTAGAACATTAAAAACAGATTTGCCAACTTGCTTTCAAATGTACTACACTATTGCAAATAAAGATTGCTTTATGCCGAAAATGAAACATACAGCCTCCACTTAAATAAGCTTGCATGTAGCATATGTATAGGTCTGTTATTCTACACATAAGTCTTGCGACATTTGCTTTGCTTAACTATTTGTTGCAGAGGAGGAAGGTGGGCCCCAAGGGCCTCACTTTTGTGAGATGTGCTGCGGGTTTGACGACTAGCTTGGCGGTCCGGTCGGTTGCCTTGTGGGTTAAAGGCACACTGATTGACTCTTTTGTTTATGGCCATCTTATGACACTTTTGCTTCCACTGTTTAAATTATTTGTATGACTTTGGGCCGGTCGGCCTCTCTTTTGTAATAGCTTTACTATGCATGTCTTTGGATCTGTCAAGTTCTGCTTCGGTTCTATGTGAATGAATGGAATTGATGCATGACTTTTTGTAAAGAGGTGTGTATACTGTATTTATGGGAAGTATACATATCTCGAGTCTCGGTTTATTTGATTTGTGATGCTAGGACCGAGTGGATGGTTAAGCATTACAAGCATGATAAACCGGGGTCTCACAAGAGTTGGTATCAGAGCCATACTGACCGTAGTAACCCAAACTTGGTCGTCTTTAGGATATTTTGAAAAACCTTATTTTCAAAGTATCAAATGATTTATGAAAGCTTAAGTAATTCTCAGATTTTACTCCTTACCTATCTTAGCTTTCTCCTTTCATCTTACTCTAATTTGAGTTTTAAAGATGGTTTACCTCTCCTTCCTTCAAAGATAGTTGTTATCGTTTAATTGGATTTTGAGAACTAATGAGTTTGGCAAATTGAAGTGTTGGTTGTCCTCTACAAGGTTTTAAAGTTTCTGGAATGGATAATTTCGACTAGAAGCTTGGATGCAAAATCGGGACAACGATATTTCAATTTCCGAACAGCAAGCTCAAAGGTTCTAAATGGGGTAGAAAATGAGAGGTTAATCAACTAAAACTTGTGGAAAAAGAAGGGTAAGACGTGATACTAGTTAGCTATGTATCTAACACTATTTTCGCTGATTTAACCTTGCTCTTTAGTGGTATTAGATCTTACGCTATATTCTGATTTTTATCTTTTCAATCAATTACTCGTTCATTCAATACGGGTTAGTTGCATTGGGAAGTTGAGCTTTGGTTTGGTGATTCCTTGTTGTTTCTGGAGTCTTTTTATAAGCCTTTTAAAGTTTATCTACTTGCTGCTTTTGGCTTTCGATTAGGGTGATATTCCATTCCCCTAGTCGTTAGCCTTTTGCTTTCTTTCGGCTTTGTTTTTCGGGTCTAGTTGTTAACCAAAGCTCCTTTTTACTCCATTGTCGGTCCCGTTACTCATTCGCTCTCCCGGATTGGAGTTGAGAGCTGAATCCGAGAGTAGGGACGTTCCTATTGAGATCGAGGAAGTGAGATTCTTAGCGAATCTTATCCTTCTCCATTCAGCGAGTCTAGATGTTATTCTTGGCATGGATTGATTGTCTCAGCACATGAGGAAAATTGATTGCGCCAAGAGGTGCATCTTTTTATCTAGTCCCTCCGGCGAGCAGGTTCGCTTTTCCTTAATGGAAACCTAAGTGAGGATGTGTACATGACATAGCCTGAAGGTTTTGTTGATCCAAAGAATGCTAGTAAAGTGTGCAAACTTCAGAAATCCATTTAGGAGCCGATCATCTTTGCGGATACTCGCGTTGATCCACGGCTTCTCCTTCCTCATCCGGATCCAAAGCGATCGAAGTCGCCATGGGAGTGGCGATCGCTTGCAATCACCCATGTCGGCGTTTGAGCAGATCCTTAGTATACTTCGTCGATGGATGAAGATCCTTCCTTACATTGCTTGATTTGAAGCCCTGTAAAGTAATTGAGCTCTCCCATCATGCTCATCTCAAATTCCCGGACATAGTCTCGGAAAAGCTAGAAACAAGAGCATGAGAAGAACCACCAAAGATAATATCATCAACGTAACTGAGCAAGTAAGAAATCATTGCCACGCCTAAGAATGAACAAGGTCTTGTCTACCTTACCCATCTCAAAATCATTCTTAAGCAAGAAGGTCTTAAGTCTATCATACTGTGCTCTAGGGGCTTGTTTAAGACCATACAAGGCTTTGGATAGCTTGAAGACATGATGTGGGTTCTTGGGATTCTCAAAGCACAGGGTTGCCTAACATAAACCTCCTCCTCTATAAAACCATTCAGAAGGCACTCTTAACATCCATCCGATATAATCTAAAGCCCTTAGAAGCAAAGAAATGCAAGTAGAATGCGAATAGCTTCTAGTCTAGCAGAGAGCAAATGTCTCATCAAAATCTAACCCCTCAACTTGGCTAAAACCACGAGCTACTAACCTAGCCTTGTTTCTAATCACGTAACCATCCTCATTTTGTTTGTTTTGAAGACCCAGTGGTTCCTATAACATTATGACCACTAGGAGGTTCTACTAGGTTCCAAACCTTATTCCTCTCAAAATTCTCTAACTCCTCATGCATGGCATTGACCCAACTCGAATCAGATAAAGCATGTGATATATCGCGGGGTTCAAAAGAAGCTACAAAAGCAGAATGAGAATAGAGGTTTGGATCATGATACCTGGAGCGAGTGACTCGTTCATGGATATTACCTATCATCTGATCCGTCGGATGCTGCTTTTGAATGTGAAGTGGCGCACCCGGAGAGGAAAGTACCTCTTCGACCTCAGTGAAATCTGCGATGATGAAGATGCAATCGAGTGCCTCAACCAAGGCGAAGTAGTCACAGCAGGTTCTTGTGCAGGATAAGAATGTCAACAGAAGCAGTGGAAGAGTATCATCGAGTCCATCATCATCTTCTTCTACGAATATACTCTCTGTCACCTGTGTATCACCTGAAATATCTGATCTAGCTCGGGGCTAGTTTCATCAAAAGTGACATTGCATGTCTCTGAACGAGTTAGTTTGAAGATTAAAAACCCAAAACCCCTTGAATGTGCAGGATAACCCAGAAATAAACCATCAAAAGTTCTTGACTCAAATTTATCTAGATTTCCTGTCTTGAGAATAAAACACTTGGATCCAAAGACTCGAAAATGCGAGACAGAGGGTTTTCTACAAAACCGAAGCTCATAAGGAGTCTTGCCCAAAGACGGTCTTAAAAGACACGATTTGCAATATGGCAAGCAAGAGAAATAGCTTCGACCCAAAACCTCCTGAGTGCTATACTCATCTAGCATCGTCCTAGCCATCTCGACTAGGGTCCTGTTCTTCCTTTCCACAACGCCATTTTGTTGAGGGGCGTGGGGAGGAGAACTGATGCTCAATTCCACGCCAAAGACAAAAGGAAGCAAAGATGCATTCTTGAACTCGTGCCATTGTCACTGCGGATCGCTCTCAAGGCACTCGGAAGTTCGAAGCCAAGCGAAGAACAAGATCATGATAATGATCAAAAGCTTCATCCTTGAAGCAAGAAAGAACACCCAAGTGTATCTAGAAAAATCATCGACTATGACAAGAATGTACCATTTTCCACCAATCGACCGAACCTAAGCGGGACCAACGGTATCCATATGAAGCAACCGTCCCGTCCGTCGGTCATGACCATAGTCAGCGATGGTGTGAGGCGGCAACTTGCTTGCCATGCCTACTGGCGCACATACAAAGATCCTTGACGGCTTTGAGTTTAGGCAAACCTCTCATGAGCTCAAGGTTGCTAACTCGCGATGATCAAAACCAATGTGCCCCAAACGACGGTGCCAAAGCCGTAACTCGAAAGAAGAAGATGAAATTAAGCACTTGAGAGAACCAAGAAGAGATTCGGAAAAATCGGCTCCAAAGATCCTAGCAACTCTAGTAATCCCAAAACAAGCTCACCAACCAATCAAGCACCGACAAGCATTTTTCTTAAATCTAGTCTCATAGCCATCATCAAGAAGTTGAGAGACGAAAGCAAATTAAACCTTAGCTTGTCCACAAGGGCGTCCTTGAGGATGAACTTGTCGTTCACCCTGATCGATCCCGTTCCTTCAATCCGCCCTTGTCTATCATCTCCAAAGGTGATGAATTCATCACCCGTCGACCACGTGAAGGAGGTGAACCATCTTGAGTCTCCGGTCATGTGGCGTGAACAGCCGGAGTCGACGAACCACGTGTCCTTCCTCTTTCCGCGGTAATCCTGAAAATCAAGGCACAGAAGAACAATGTGTCTCAATCATCAAGTTAGTTAAACAAGACTTGGGAACCCGATCTCGAGACACATGTCTGCTGAGTAGTATGCAAAGCGAATGCTATCCTTGATTAAGTTTGAAGTTCATATGAGCAATGGTTACTTTAACATAAGAGTTATCCTGTCTAGCAACATGATGATGAGCATGTGACACAAATCCTAAACCAGGTTTCCTCTTTTCTACATTACCATGTCTCATAAAAGCTCTAGGTTGATTGAGTGAAATTCTAGCAAAATTTTTCTTATCATTTTTCAACCTACGCCAATGTAACTCAACCAAATGTCCATTCTTCTTTCAATAGGTGCAATGGTACTTGATACCACTGGGAGAAGCACCCTTTGACTTAACAGAAGTTTGGGCAAAACCCGCAGATTTAAAAATAGTTTTTGCAGGTTGGGTTTTAAATTGAACTAACCCATTTTCCAAGACTTGAGTTACTTGGGGCTTAGAATTATCTTGGACAGAGTTGTATCCTAATCCTTGCTTCTTATAAGGAGTCTTAGATTTGTCCAGAATCATGTTTAATTGTTTCTTACCTTTAGAAAAAATTTCTAAGGTATCCTTAAGATAAGCATTTTCTTTTTCAAGATTAACACATGACTCACAAGTTTTGCCTTTAATAGCTCTAGCATATTTTTCCTTATATAAAGCAATTTCAAGTTTAAGAGCAGGACATGAAGCACATGTAGAAGACTCAATACTGTTCTTAAGCTTGGCATATTTAGCTCTAACTGCTTCTAAGATATCTTTAACTTCATGTTCGCGTTCAATGCAAAAAGAGCAAAGGCTAGGATCAATAAAGACTGGGAGCAACCAACTTGTGGAATCTAAGCATTTTCACAAGGAGCAGATTTAACCTCAACTAACTCACCCTAGCAAGCCATGATATACTCTAACGCCTTATCCTCGCTCATGAGTTGCTCAAAGATAGTTTCGCATCTATCAGAAAGGACATCATAGGAGAGAGGTACCTCATCGTCGTCGACGTCGTCGGAGTCGGCCATGAAGCAAACGCCGGTGAAGTCCTTGGCCTTCCCCTTCTTCTTGTCTTGAGGGATCTCCTCCTCCTTGTCATCCTCGCTCCCGGAGTCCACATCGCTAAGGATTGTTCCCAAAAGCGGCAAGAACCCGGTGAGTCGCCTTTGTGAGCTTAGCGAGATCAAATCTTGATTTGTTCCATTGAGGCTTCTTCCAAGTGGCTTTCCTTCCTTGTGGTTGCTCTTTCCTTTCAACTTGGGGCGCTTGCTCGGATGTGATTAAGCTCACCACACTCATAGCAAGTCACGGACCTCCTCTCTTTTGTTTCTCATATTGTTATAGGCCCGTGTGGCTTTTCGACTATGAGGGCTAACTCGGCCTCAGAAGACTCTCAAACTCCTCTTCATGGATTGCGAGATAAACCAAAGCAGTTTAAAATCCGGAAGACTCGGAAGACCCATCGAAGCTCTCTTGAGCGGAGTCCGCTACCAAGGCCATATTTTCCTGGGTTGAAGCAAGCATCTCGGAGTTGAAATCTGCATTTTGATGAGGAAATCAAAAGGTTTGGTTTCGTCAAAAACAAAGAAGAACCTTGTGTTTACATGAAGGTTAG
Source organism: Hsuehochloa calcarea (assembly GCA_036346395.1). Classification (NCBI taxonomy): domain Eukaryota; kingdom Viridiplantae; phylum Streptophyta; class Magnoliopsida; order Poales; family Poaceae; genus Hsuehochloa; species Hsuehochloa calcarea. The sequence continues at coordinate 41,674,135 of CM070597.1, forward strand.
TGGGAGCGCACTTGTGATTCTAATCTTATATGTGGATAATATATTATTGATTGGGAATGATATTCCTATGCTGGAATCCAATAAGGTATCATTGAAAAATAGTTTTTCTATGAAAGACCTAGGAGAAGCAGCATATATCTTGGGAATAAAGATCTATAGAGATAGATCAAGAAGGCTAATTGGATTAAGCCAAAGTACTTACATTGACAAGGTGTTGAATAGATTCAACATGCATGATGCCAAGAAAGGGTTCTTGCCTATGTCACATGGCATAAATCTTAGCAAGAATCAGTGTCATTCGACCACTGATGAGCGAGACCATATGAATAGTATTCTATATGCTTCAGCCATTGGATCTATTATGTATGTCATGGTTTGTACCCGACCAGATGTATCACATGCTCTAAGTGTTACGAGCAGATACCAAGCTGATTCCGGTGAATGTCACTGGACAGCTGTGAAAAACATTCTTAAGTACTTAAGAAGGACTAAGGATGTGTTCCTAGTTTATGGCGGTGTTGAAAAGCTCGTTGTAAAGGGTTACACCGATGCAAGCTTCCAAACCGACAAAGATGATTATCGTTCGCAATCAGGTTTTGTATTCATTTTGAATGGAGGAGTAGTGAGCTGGAAAAGTTCCAAGCAAGAAACGGTTGCTGATTCTACGATAGAGGCTGAGTACATTAGAGCTTTTGAAGCTGCAAAAGAAGGTGTTTGGATAAGAAATTTTCTTACTGAGTTGGGTGTAGTTCCGAGTGCCTTATGCCCATTGGATCTCTATTGTGACAATAATGGAGCCATTGCGCAGGCTAAGGAGCCGAGATCCCATCAGAAGTCCAAACACATACTCAGGCGTTATCATCTCCTTCGCGAACTGGTCGATAGAGGAGATGTTAAGATGTGCAAAGTTCATACGGATTCAAATGTTGCTGATCCGTTGACTAAGCCTCTTCCACAGCCTAAGCGTGAGGTGCACACAAGAGCTATCGGTATTAGATACTTAAATGATTGACTCTAGTGCAAGTGGGAGACTGTTGGAAATATGTCATAGTGGCAATCATAGAGATGATGATATTTCATTATGTTCATGATTTTGATAATATGTTATCATGTTCCTTGAATGAATCATTTGTTATAGATCAATAAGTACGTGACTTGTTGGTGGAACTCTTTAACTTATATGATGTCATTCTAAATGTATCCCTGGTCGAAGGTCACTGGTCGAACACCAGTGACTATGTGACTAGCACATGTATTAATTGATGACCTGGTTTCACCGGTCATAGATATGGAGATATCGAATCAATAATGTGAGCATATGTTAGAGAACATGGTGTTGGATAGACCCATCATTGAGATACTATTGAGATTGTTATGAATCTTTGTGTCATTAGTTGGTCTCAAGTAATGATGATGTATAACCTGAGATCAGCATGGTTTCCTACATATGTAATAGCACTCTTAGGGGTTGCCAAACGCTACTCCGTAACTGGGTAGTTATAAAGGTAGCTTTCGGGTATGCTATGAAACATACGGAGGAATGTGACTGGTCGAGATGGGATTTGCCCCTCCTAACATAACAGGAGAGATGTCTCTGGCCCCCTCGTGGTGATCGGATAAAGAAAGTGCATGGCCATGCCACTAGTGGTCGAAGTGTCGACCACATGATGTTATCCGACACTCGATCGAGAAAGTATTGAACCGTCCATGGATGACACATCATCTCACCTGGAGTTCAAGCAGACATCGTGAGGCAAAGGGAGAATACATGAGTAGGTTGCTTAGTTTGATCAGTTACGGACTAGTCGTATGGAGATACGTGCTAGTCGTAGACTGGTCAAACGTAATCACAGAATGGTAAGAACCTGGTCGTAAGGAGTTACGAACTGGTCGTGACCAATTATAACCTGGTCGTATAGAGATACGAACTGGTCATAAGTGATGAGGACCTGATCATAGATCATATTACATCAAGGTTCGTCCGATTTATTCTATGTGTCTTTGGGAATCGTTATGTGCTGCTAGGTACCGCTAACGACTAGTGATCGGAAAAGAGTTTTCGAGTCATAACCGATTACACATGAACCTGTGGGGTCACACACTTAAAGGGTAAGGATCTGTTTTGGATGGTGATCCAAATTCGTATAGGCCATAAGTTCCTAATGGGCCTCCGGTACGAGACCCATCATGGATGCCTATATAAAGAGGGGCGGTGGCATGGGGTGAAAGGAGAGACGTAAGAGAGGATGATCTTTGGAAGAACTCCTGAAACCCTAATAGCCACACCTTCTTAACCACGCTGCCAGAGCTAGCACTCTAGTGCGTGGTGATCCTGCCCCGTACGTGTGGATACCTCGGACGTTCGCAACAGCACTAGGACGATCCGCGACTTGTGTTGATCACCGGAGTCGGGAAGAAGTCGCGTGGTGGGTACGACCACTCGAAGAAGCAGACGCGGGTCGAGTACGACTACTCGAAGGAGGAGACGCGTCGTGAGTACGACTACGACTGTATCAACTCGCTACAACGACTCTACTTCCGCTACGAGTCGGCGCATCTAGCGGTAATCTCGTGATCTATTACTTGCGGTGGTTCCTTGGTTGCGCGGATTTTTTGTTTGTGCTATCGTAGCACTACCGTGTATCCCAACAAAAACAGAATTAAAAGAATCCATGAGAGATACACTCTCCTCCAAGATCAGACCTTAGTATTTTAATTTTCCTTTCTAGTTGGTTCTCAACCTGACATTAATATTTTAAAGTAATTTAAAGCTTCATATGTTATTTTCAGCAAATACACATAACAATAAAGCGTTGCATCATCAATAAGAGTTAGAAATTATCTTTTGCCTTCTTTTTACCAACAATCAATTCATCTCAAACAATTTAAATGGACAAGATCTAATGGTGCCAAGTTCTTTTCTTCCTTTAACCCTTTAAAGGGTTTTCAAGACTACTTTGCTTTTACACAAGTTTGACACTTTGATCATTTGAAAATTTTACATTTTGGAATTAATTATAATTGGGACATTCGAGCAACGCTATCAAAACCAATATAACATAAATGAGAATGCCAAACATTGCCCTCACATTTATTCAAACCAGTTGCATCATTTATATTATAACAAGATTTTAAAGTACTTAGGCGGAACATGCATCCGCTCTCATAGTCTTTACCAACAAACTTTCGAAACTTAGATATTACAACTTTATTCGACTCAAATACTAGCTTATAACATTCCCTGCATAGGAGAGAAACACTAACGAGTTTATTGTTGGTGCATGCTGCACGTTTTTCAAGTGGATAATTTTCCTTGGAGTAATCCTTGGATCGATCATGCCAATACCAAGAACAGAAGCATGCGACCCATTCTCTATTAGGACGGAGGAAGCCACGACCGCCTTGTAAGAAGAAAATATCAGAACATACGTGAACATTAGCACCCGTATCAACTCACTGATCAGTGTATTGACATGCTGAAAAAACAACAGGTGAATTAACATACCTTCCTGTTGAGGCGTCGCCTATGATCACGTTGACATTCATCTTCTTTGGTTGTTCAGTACCCTTGCTCTTGTGGTAGCAACAGTCCTTCGTCATATGGTTGTCTTTTCACAAGGTGATGTCTCTTGAGTCCTTAGTTTGCACGATTTTTTCATGCAAAAATATACTAATACGCACGTATTCATACATGCATGTGTGTTTAACCAAAGTTCTCGGAGCATACACATTGCATTTATCACATTTTTTTAGGGTGATCAAAACTCTTTCTTGTAAGTTTTTTTTCCACCACTCTGCGAGACAATATAGTACAGAAATTAGCCTCGACTCATGGGCCCATTTCCAACATTTTCTGCCCTTTCTGACAGCGGCAACGCAATTTCCTGCCAGCATCTCGGAGCGAGCACGCATGCAGGAGGACGGGGCTCTTGGCAAATTGGAGAATAGTATCATTTGTAATTTGGTAGCGCATGGTTTGTTCCTGAGTGGCTAGTGCAATACGGCAAAGCTACCTACCTGGCATCGTGCATTGCAGCTCATCGGCAGCACAGCAGCAGAGGAATTATTGGCGCCTGCCGGTGTGCTTGAATCATACGCAGCCGTGTTCGAGGTACGTACTGGTCTGTACAACTGGCCAAAGATATTTGTGCTTTTGTTGCATCTGGCCGCTCGTCCCGGTGGGTTGATATTGATTTCACCCGACCTAGTTATAGGTTCCATGCATGACACATCGCCTAATCTGAATTTTCTTCCTGTTCCTAGAGCGTCAAGGTTTCGCAAGAATTAGGTTGTGAATGTGTGATGCTAATTAAGGCTGAGGTCCAAGTTAAACCGGCACCACAGGATTTTTCCCTCTGGATCCCCGTATCGAAATTGACCCCCCGTCTAATCAAGTCATGACTTTGCCTCTCCTCCAAGATGTTACATTGTTACCAGCGTCGTTGCTTCAAGCAAAATGCCATCCCCTTAGAAAATTGAACGTACACTACGTAGTAAATTAACCACGACCAACAACAGCAGTGACGCGATCGCTGTTGTAAAAATGTAGTACTACGGCACGTACTGACAGGTGGGCCCACACCGGCTCTCCTGACCTCGCCTCGTCGGAGATATTTCCAGGAGCTGCAGGAGCGCATGAATGAACATCCCTTTGAGAGAGAGAGAGAGAGAGAGAGAGAGAGCACCACTGTACACTCGACGGTCCGTCCGATCACGAAGCTGTGGACGCGAGAGAGCGCGCGCTCACATCTATGTATCGCATGCCGAACTCTACGCACGCGCCCAGCGTACGTAGTACAGCAATGTAGCAATTAGCAAACACCGCGCGCGGCAGGGCCAGCGACAGGGGGGAGACAGCCAAACGGCGCGCGCGGCACGGAGCGAGCGGGCGAACGGGTGGTGCTGGCGCGGGCGGGCCACGACGCGCGCGCCCCAGCCACCCAACGCGGCACGCTATGTCGCGCATACGTACCGTGCTGTCGCATTTGCTTTTTGATGTCAACTCCCCCCGTCCCCTCCCCTTTCCGCCGAGACCACTCGCGTCCGCGTAACCAAAGCGAAGCGCGCGCGCGTTAGTGCGACGGCCATTAGCTTAGCCGTCGTGTTGGCTCGGGCAATACTCACTGCAGCGCAACGGCAAAAACACGAATTTTTTTTCTCGGGGGTTTTGGTTTATTTTTTGTTTCTTTGGAATTGGGGCTTGGAGCGAGCGTATGATGGGAGTGTTGACGCGTCGGCGTGTGCCCCTGGAGAGCCAGGGGATTCCGGGTGCCACGTGGCCCAGCACAAGTATTATCAAATGATTTGCTCCAATTATTGGCCTCCCAAATGATTTACCTTCCTGCTGCTACTAGCTGTTCTGTTCTAATCGCCAGGTCCAACTCCCTCCCGATCAAGGAACAGCTTAGCATGATCTCGATGGTCTCAATTTCTCAATGCAAACGTTGTTCTTTTCCTTTTATCGGGGTCGTGAATCAGGGAAAAAAGAATTGAGGGAGGCATCGTGTCTGACAAATTTGCATCGCGAAATTTGACAATTGTTTCAACCGAAAGTAGTGTCAAAAGAAAAGCAAGACAAAGGAAGGAACAGTTTCTAGGACGAGAAGTTGGGAGGGGACAAATCTGCTGTGCAAAGAAGGGAAGAGGCTCAAGTTTGTTGCGCGTACACAACCACATGAACCCCTTTTCCCCTCTGATACAACCATTCCAGATTTTTGCCACCCATATCCTCATGATCTCGGGATTATCCGGTTGGATATTCCTATAGTAGTGTTAAGTATTAACTGCCAACAATCTGCACCTACCTCTGTTACTATTGTCCCAATTACAATTCCACCCTAGGAAATATGGAACTGAACTAGTGAGTTCGTTTCATCAATCTTAGTCTTTTGTATCGATCGCAATTGTTGCAGTGTCCGTTTTATATGGAACAAATTTGAGGTCACATTATTTGCCTCAGGCCACACGTCACAAGGAAGCAATGCCCTGGTCTACTCTATTAATTCGTCTGAACAACATCCTCATGCTATAATGCATCATGTCATTCATGTGTATGCGCTCTCTGGTCTCTTCTTCTCTCGCAAAACAATTAGTAGTATACAGATCTGTCATCTAAAGAAAAAGAAAAGAAATACAATTGTCTCTCTCCTCCAAGAAATTCCTTGTCTTGTCCTCTCTCCGGGGAATACATCCAGGGTCAAAATTTTCCAGAAGAATAGAGGGGCAATTCGGGAAGAAGGAAACAAAAATGACTCCCCAATTGTTTACTAGGACCAATCATGGGGCCACAGCTGGGCGGCACTGCCCCGGGGGCTATTAACAACCGCGGAACCCCAGTGCTTAGCGAATTAACAAAGGCTAATCGGCTGCTAACCACGACTGCTAATCCCTATTAGCGACGCCATGGCTTCCCTATTTAAACCCGCCATCCCTGCCTCCTCTCCTCCCCCTCCGCCTCGCATTCTCTCTTGAAGGCTAGAGAGTAGAGACCCCTCTCTGCCTCTCTCTTTTGCTCCTCGGCTGTGCAGAGCGTTGTTGCATTGCAATTCGCGAGCACCTGAGTCGTTAGGTATGCTCGTGTTCTTGGCCGTGGATTCACGGCAAATGTGGCTCAATTTAGAGCTTTGATGAACTCTGTGTCAATAATGTGGGAAAAAAGATGCGGTTTTTTAATAGATTGGAAATGATGATACTAACTCATATGGAATTCTGAACATGGTTAAAATTCTTGAGAGAAGTAATCAACGGACCTGCTAATTCTTTGGTTCTTTCTGCAGCTCTTTCATCTCAGTCTGAAATCATGGAGTTCGAAGACCGCTGCCACAAGGTCCAGGAGCCCAGATTCGACTGTCTGCTCTTTGGTAAGCTGCTAGTCACTCTCAATTTCTTTCATGTTTTTTCTTCTTCTTTTGTCCCTCTCTTCTTTACGGAATGCAAAGGCTCTGACTCTGTTCTTGCCTGCCGAACCCTGCAGACCTCGACGACACTCTGTACCCACTGAGCTCGGGGATCGCAGCTCACGTCAAGAAGAACATTGGAGGTAAGGTTTTCTTGAATCTCCTACTGCTATTGTCATCGTTTAGCGTGTGAATTTGTAAAGCTTAACGCAAACATTCTTTGTCATTCTGTTTAGATTACATGGTTGAGAAGCTCGGTATTGAAGAGACCAAGATTGAGAACCTCGGCAATCTGCTGTACAAGAACTACGGCACGTCGATGGCTGGCCTCAGGGTAAATATGCAGCTTCCCTGATCATTTCTACTGTTCTTTTTTTCACTTCTGTGGTAACTCAAAAGAGTTTTTTTTGTCTTCCCCTTTTGATTTACCAGGCAATTGGCTACAGCTTCGATTATGACGAGTACCACAGCTTTGTTCATGGAAGGCTGCCCTACGAGAACATCAAGCCTGACCCTGTTCTTAAGCAAATTCTCAAGAATTTGCGCATTCGCAAACTCGTAAGTTTCCTCCTCGAATGACACAAGGCTCCTATCCTGACATACTTCCTTCGAGGTAATGGCTAATGAGTTGTTGATACATGTTTTTCAGATATTCACCAACGGTGACAAGGTCCATGCCGTGAGAGCCCTCGAGAGGCTGGGCCTGGAGGACTGCTTCGAGGGGATCATCTGCTTCGAGACCCTGAACCCGCCGTGCCCGTCGCCGTGCGGCCAAGAACCGAAGATCTTCGACATAGCCGGCCACTTCGCCCAGTCCGGCAGCGCCGACGAGCTGCCCAGGACCCCCGTCCTGTGCAAGCCCAACGTCGACGCCATGGAGGAGGCCCTCAGGATCGCCAACGTCAACCCTCACAAGGCGGTAAGACCTGACGCCTCGATCACGCAATTTCGTACTAGAAGTTACGTTCACATTTACAACATTTTTTTTATTTGTACTTGACCGTGTACTGAAGAAACACTCGCTTACTTGCTGCAGATTTTCTTCGACGACAGCGTACGCAACATTCAGTCCGGCAAGCGAATTGGTCTCCACACGGTGCTGGTAAGTCAGTGGTTGACAATCCTCTGAAGTTTGCAAAAAAAAATTCTGGCATTTCTGCAGCGTGCAAGGACTAATGCACTGCACATGCTGAATACCGTGCAGGTCGGCACATCGCACCGGGTGAAAGGCGCAGACCACGCGCTGGAGAGCATCCACAACATCAGGGAGGCGCTGCCGGAGCTTTGGGAGGAGGCCGAGAAGACGGAGGACGTCCTCTACTCCGACCGCGTCGCGATCGAAACCTCAGTGACCGCGTAAACATCCTGGCGCACCCGTGCACCGTCGGTCCCTCTACCGAGATCCGAAACACGACGATCATTCGTCACGCCCAGCCAGCCAGACTGGTGTGATCTTCAGGTGGAATTCAGCATCGGCCAGGCCAACAATTCCCAACAAGAGGAGGGGGAAGCTAGGGGGAGTGCAGCATGTATTTGGGTGGGTGGGGGGTGGGGGGTTGGGGGTAGATCATGTTGGGAAGGTCCTAATATATATATGCATCGGTCAGATCTTTCTTGTAAATTACTAGTAGAAGCAATAATAATAAACAAAATCAAGTTACTTGTATGTGTATTATGCGTATTTAGATGAGTCGAATTTTGCTTCCATTTCTCCTGTTTCTTGACGCGTCAGAATCCTGGAAGCTGTTCAGCCGAAGCGGCCAAAGCCTTGGAGATCGGGGATATTCCGTGTGGATGGTAGCACCAGTCGTGCTACGCCAAAAGCTATCTATGATCGTGAGTGCCTTTGGCTAGCAGGCTTGTGCTACTTGGAGTTGGAAAGCATCCATCCATCCACACACTTCCATCGATCTACCTGCCGGGGAAGCAACACAAAAGAAAAAGGGAAGGGGCCGTGCGTGAAGCATGTGAAAGCTTCCATGTCATCATCTGTTAATCACTCTCAGACTTTGGAAGCTAGACTACAAACGGGATATGATACAAAGAGGAAATTGCAGGGCATTAAAGTATAGAGTGCCTTGAAATTACCTTATTTCAGGTAATATATTGTCCAAGTCAACATCGTTTACACGTCGATCGATCGACAAAACTTGCCTAGTTATATTATTGTCGTATCTTGCATCCAGCTAGCTGACGAAGGAGAAGGAGCAGTTCGACTGAAATTACCTGATGGCTTCAGGGGATCAATTAATTAACTGGTGACGAGGACATCCATACTACTTACATATACAAGAAAAACACATACACATCAATTGAGCAATGATTAGGTGAATCCATTCATTGAGAATTCATATTTGCATAAAAGAACAATGATGCTGCCTAATTGATTAAAACATGAATGTAGGTTTGTTAAGAGGTTCACAAGGTGTCTACCGAGAGATGAGGAAGTGACGAGGATTGTTGACACTAGTCAATTATCCAAGTATATCTTTATTCGCTTATTAATAAACACAGTTTTGCTGGGTCCAAGTCATCTTTTTGGGCCTAAGACCAATTAAACATTCAAAATGTGGACCTAAGTCTTTTCTTTGACCATTCCCAACTCCTTCCGGAGACCCAGTTGGACCTCTTCTATAGGTTCCTCCAAGACCTTCTCCAGGACCTCCTCCAAAACCCCTCCGGGACCTCTCCCTTGCAGGGGAGGTTCTAGAAGGCGGTTACCCAAGTGTGATTAATAACAGTTGCACATGAAGATATCGGCTATAACGGTCATTACGAAGAAACGCGACGATTGGCGTGAAGAGATGCAACCATTGGCGCGAAGAGGCACCACTGCAACCAACTGCTGACACTTGCAAAACTATAAATAGCCCGGCCTATGTGCCCTTGTAACATAGATTAACATCGAAGCCCTAATCTATGTGTATTCACAGTCTTTTCCCTGTAATCAGAGCATACTCTTTGCAATATACATTATCATTTTTCGAGTCCATCGGCGAATAGATAGTAATCTCCATTTTTCCTTTATATTCTTGTTTGTCCGTTTTGTGACGAGAGTCCCAGACGTCGACAGCTGGCACCGACCGTGGGGAGCGCTGTCATCATTCTCGCCGACTCAATCCTGGTAATGTGTCTTGTGCTTTGCTGATGAATCACAACTTGCCTGCTTGGAGAGAAGAAAGCATCCTCGACATCTCTGACTGCGATGAGGATATGGAGGAAAACTTCGTCCTCGTATCCGGCAATGCCCATGGTTCCTCTGGGGCCATTGCTAAGGCACTGCCGCCCACCGAATCTCTTACCTCCGCTGGCTCCACACCAGTCGTGCCTTCGTCCATAAGTCTCGCCGTAGACGAGTACCATCATGAGTCTGTCTCCGTTGGAGTAGGAAATTCGGAAGATTCCTGGAGCCCAACGTTCCATGATGATCGCATCGGCAGCCTCCACACTGAAGGCCTGGAGAGAACATCTGGAGAGAATATTCTCTTCACCATACAATACAATTCGTCCTCTTCCTGAGAGGACGATGGCATGTTCACCCCTTCCGCCTGTTCCGGCGGTCGTCAGGTCACCGCCGTCGGTGACAATCAACCCGATCCCCGCGATAATCCCGGAGCATCAGAGCAACACCAGGAGCAGGAAGAACAAGAACGCCAACGAGAGGAAGAGGCCCGACAAGCCGAGATACGTGCCGCCACACAAGCGCACATCTCGTAGGTTCGTGACCTCTACTACCGGGACGTCCCTAGCTCCTCAGCGAGGGCACCGCCACCGTCGACGATGCATACCCCACCACCGCGGACAACGATGGTAAGAGATCCAAATGCCTTACCAACCTCCATGCAGGAAGATTCCCCTATAGAGTGTGTTCGCTACTTAGCAAGCGCCAACGCACATCCTCCGGAAGGATTGACTCCGGAGCAAGGAGTGCAAGTAATACGTGCAATTACGCAAGAGCTACAAGATGAGCAGAGAACATTTCTGCCTGATCGCCCACTGTGCTTTCCCATATGGACTCACACCTAGAAGGGTCCTCGATTGGACGTCAGATACAAAGCCGAAATCATGATGCTCTTGGCCATCATGATCAAGGCCAAGGAGAGCATGACACCCGTTTTTCAGGATGTAATAGACATCCTAGATCTCCTATTGGTCATAATAATCATCGTAATACACGACAATGTGTTGGACCTTATGCAGGTTGCAAAGCCTTTTCCCCCGGACTGAGTGACGTTACCTGGCCGGAGAAATTCAAGCCAGGAGTATGGAGACTTTTGACGGGACACAAAACCGATCAGAGTTCCTCCAAGTCTACACCACCGCTATCCAAGCTGTTGGAGATGATGATAAGGTAATGGCTAACTATATCCCTACAGCCTTAAAAGGTTCCGCCAGAACCTGGTTATGCAACCCGCCTGAAGGATCTATATATAACTAGGAGATACTTTGTAATGCATTACCAAACAACTTTAAAAGTTGTTATGCAAAACCGGGGAAGGATGATGATTTACATCGGCTCCGCCAAACCCCCAAGGAAAATCTACGACAATTTGTAAAGCATTTTATAGAAGTCTGTAATACTATCCCGAATATTTCTGACGACTCTGTAATTCGCACTTTTAAACAGGAGGTGAGGTATCGAAGGTTCACAGAAAATCTCAACATCAACCCGCCCAGGTCTGTGTTGGAACTCTTCGACATGGCAGATCGGTACTCCGATGCCAATGAGGCAGTGGAATGGAATCGAATGGTGGATAAGGGACCACTCCTCCTCAGCCAAGCCTCGAGGATGTCAAAGAAAAGAAATCCAAGAGGTCCAAATGCTCCATGAGCAGCAGATGAAAACCCAAGATGAAGGAGAAGGGGAGGTCCAAGCAGTCCACTAGGGAGGTCGCAACAGTTGACCAGTGACCACCCTACGACAAAAGCAATGGTCCTTGGACCAAAAGGAGGCAAGGAGGCCGTTCAAATTACCAAACTGCCCCACGATTTGTGAGTACGTCCAGGAGCAATGAGCGCTGGTGCCCATTACATAAAGTTCCTCGTCATGACCTCCGCAACTGCCGTACTTGGCAGAAGCAAATGGAGGATTATTACGATGGGAAAGGTCCGATTCCTGTCCCACCAGAAGACAGCGGACCACTAGTGGTCCAAAGCAGGGACAAGGACACGGAAATGTCATTTCAAAGGACGGATCACCACGTCAATGTCATCAAGGGGGTTCTGCCGCCTACACCTCCAAGCGGCGGTACAAGGCAGCATGGAGGGACGTCAACAACGTTGAGGTCCCGCCTGGTCGTCCGGAATACCCCAAGTGGTCAGAGACCTCCCTGACCTTCACAAAGGAGGACGTCCCTAAAGGTATGTCCACTTCCCGTAAATTACCATTAGTAGTTTCTCCTACCATAAGTAATTGCAGAGTCGAGTGGATACTAATAGATAGCGGTAGTTCTCTAGACCTGTTATTTATTAATATTTCAGATGAGATGCAAATTCCTCGTTCAAAAATTAAGCCAATGACAAGTCCTTTCTATAGGATAGTGTCGGGTATGTCTGTTACACACATATGGCAAGTAGTTTTACCAGTAACTTTCGGTACAACTACTAATTTTTGAACTGAGTTAATCACTTTCGAAGTGGTTGATTTTGAGTCTACCTATAATGCTATCTTGGGAAGACCGTCTCTAACAAAGTTCATGGCAGTTACACACTATGCCTACCAGAAGATCAAGATTCCTAGGCCAAAAGGCATGATCGTAGTGAAAGGTGACCAGGCCGTCGCTCTTTCATGTGATTGTAAGTCGTTGGAACTTGTCAATCAATTACCTCTAAAAGATCTTATGTTAGAGGATAAAGCAGGGACGGCTGCGAAAGTCAAGACAACTCCTTAGCCTAGCGAGGAGGTAAAGATCGTACCACTCAGCCCCGAAAACCAATCCAAGACAGTCCGGATTTGCACAGGACTAAGTGAAAAATAGGAAGACGAGCTCCCCACCTTCCTCCATGCCAACTCGGATGTCTTTGCGTGGAAGCCATCTGATATGCCCGGAGTCCCAAGGCTGGTGATAGAGCACATGCTAGCCATTCAGCCTGAGAAAAAACCAGTCAAACAAAGACTGAGATGTTTCGCCCTGGATGTCAAGAAGCCATCAGAGCAGAGCTCGATAAGCTCCTTGAAGCTGGCTTCATTCGGGAGGTTGATCACCCCGAATGGCTTGCAAACCCGGTTCTGGTCAAGAAATCTAACGGTAAGTGGCGTATGTGCCTTGATTTTACCAGTTTAAATATTGCTTGCCCAAAGGATGACTTCCCTTTGCCTCGCATTAATCAATTAGTTGATTCTACTGCGGGTTGCGAACTAATGAGTTTTCTTGATGCTTATTCCGGATACCATCAGATCAACATGACGAAAGAACATGAAAAAAAGATTGCCTTCGTCACTCCCTTCAGTGTCTATTGTTTTGTCAAGATATCGTTTGGGTTAAAAAAAAGCGCTAGGACCACGTACCAGCGTTTGATGCAGAAAACCTTCAGCAGTTAGCTGGGGTGTAATTAAGAGGCCTACGTAGATGACCTCATTGTAAAAAATATTACTAAGAATGAACATTTGAAGGATCTCACAGAGACCTTCGAGAATGTAAATAAACATGGAATAAAGCTTAATCATGAAAAGTGTACTTTTGGTGTTAATTCTGGCAAATTGCTTGGTTTCCTTGTTTGTTCTCGTGGAATTGAAGTTAATCCCGAGAAAAGTCGAGCCATTGAACAATTACGACCACCTTCCACTGTGAAGGAGGTCCAAGCCTTAACTGGTCGAATGGCGGCTCTTAGTCGTTTCATTTCTCGATCGGGAGAATGTGGTTTTCCTTTCTTTAAGGTGATCCGTAAGAGTAATAAGGAGTTTCAATGGTCCAAAGAAGCTGACAAAGCCTTTGAAGGCTTAAAAGCTTATCTCTCAAATCCTCCAGTATTGGTTTCGCCTTAAGAAGGTGAATCTTTAATAGTTTACTTGGAAGCAACGCTAAACGTGGTCAGCGCAGTGCTTATTGCAGAAAGAGGAGGGTCTCAACGACCCATCTACTATGTAAGTGAGGTCTTACACAGACCGAAGGAGAGATACTCTGAGGTCCAAAAACTAATTTATGCTCTTCTAATGACTTCTAGAAAACCGCAGTATTATTTTCAATCTCACAAAATCATAGTACCTTCGTCTTTTCCTCTTAGAAATATACTTCATAATCAAGAAGTAACAGGTTGCATAGCCAAGTGGGCAATAGAACTTGGAGAGTTTGATCTCCATTTCACTGCCCGAACAGCCATAAAAAGCCAAGTACATGCTGACTTTGTGGCTGAATGGACGAACATTGAGGACCAACCTCAATTAAGTCCAAGGCCATATGACCATTGGACACTGTATTTTGATGGCTCCCACGAGCTTAAAGGCTCGGGGGCTGGGATTTTGTTGATAACACCACAGGGTGATCAACTTCAGTATGTCATACAGTTTCTGTTCCCTACTACTAACAACATGGCAGAGTATGAAGGACTTCTAGCCGGGCTTCAAGCAACCAAATCCCTTGGTGTCCGTCGGCTCTTAGCCAAGGGAGATTCACAATTAGTCGTAAATCAGGTATCAAAGGAATACAACTGTTCTGATGAGATAATGGCTCAATACCGGGTCAAGTGAGGAAGTTGGAAAAACACTTCAAGGACTTCGAAGTCCAACATATACCGTGCAAGGAAAACTCCTTAGCGGGCCAATTATCGAAATTGGATTCCTCACGAATGCCTGTTCCAATAGGTGTTTTTCTCGAATACTTTACAAAACCTTTAATAGAAACGGGTTCGATCACCTTAGAGGTCGGAATCATCGAGCAAGATGCGGAGTGGATGAAACCATTGACTACTTATCTTTCATCAGGGACATTGCTTGATGATCCTCAACATAATGATAGGTTAATTCTAAGAGCACACATGTACAAGTTGGTCGAAGGATCATTGTACAGGAAGGAAGCACACGGTGTTCTCATGTGTTGCATATCTCAAGACTCCAGGATAAAATTATTAAAAGAAATCCATCGGGCTTGTGTGGCACACATGCATCCTATAGAACACTGGTTGGCAAAGCTTTTCGGTCAAGCTATTACTGGCCCACCACTCCACAAGATGCCATGCACCTTGTTAAGATCTGTGAGCAGTGTCAGTTCCATACCAGGCAAGTGCACCATCCATCTTATCAATTACGACCATTCTCTTGTCATGGCCTTTTTCGACTTGGAGCATTGATATAGTTGGACCACTACCACAAGCACCCAATGGGTATAAATTCTTGTTCGTGGCCATTGATACATTCACTAAGTGGATAGAAGCTGAGCCAGTCATTTGCATAACAGCTGCAGCAGCAAAGAAATTTTTTTATATGAAACATTGTTACAAGATTTGGAATACCCAGTCGTCTTATCACGGACAATGGGATCCAGTTTGTTAGTGATGTATTTCAAGATTATTGCGACAAAATTGGTACTAAAATCTATTTTGCTTCTGTGGCACATCCAGAGCGCAATGGAGCAGTAGAAAGGGCCAATGGTCATATTATGAAAGGTATTAAAAAGAGAGTTTTTAATAGCCTTAAGGCATGCTCAAAGAATTGGATGGAAGAGCTTTTTTCTGTCCTATGGGCATTGCGCACTACCACCAGTAGAGAAACCGGTGAAACACCATTCGCACTAGTCTACGGTGCAGAAGCAGTGCTACCTAGTGAGATTCGGCTAGGTTCCACACGCATAGACCTCCTAGATCAAATAAATCAAGGAGATTTACATGAAGATGACGTCAATATGCTGGAACAAAGACGTGATCGAGCACTATTAAAATCGGCTACCTATCTGCAAGGGCTGAGGCGCTACTATAATAGAAGAGTTTGTCCAAGAACACTTCATGTGGGTGATCTGGTCTTGAGACGAATCCAGAACCAATCCAACTTGAATAAGTTGTCCTCTAGATGGGTTAGATTAACCATGGAGGATGGTCATGTTTTATCTAACACATGGAACATTGAACATCTTTGCAAATTCTATGTATAAGTATCTTTTTTCTATATTATATAATTTCAGTTATCATTTTGTTGTAAGTATTTTTAGTTTTTTTGACATAAATTTTTACGTATCATTTCGCATACATCTCCATCTTTTCCGTCACTTACACAAGTGCTTACGGTCGATTAATTTAGCTCATGGGTCATAGTGTCTTTACTTATCAAATGACCATCGGTATATATTTGGGAAATGACAATTGTTTGGGACCTCTTCTATCAGCCAATTCTCATTGCATAAGAGCCCGACAGTCTGATTTCATCTTCCTGAGTACACACTAGTCCGGATCATTGATTTTGTAACAGATGCCCTGGTCTTAAAGCTTTTATTCGCCTGAAACACTTCTCCTATTGCCGGACACAGTGTTCCAGGCGAGGGGCTACACATAACAAATATATGGAATCTTAATTTGCAAAATCAAGTCAGTTAACCTCTGACAAATAATTACTATTATCATACACTAAAAAATGTCATTATTCTGTAAAAATAAAACATGTGTATCATTACAATGTCATTTTTGTACGCTTGAGCCAGGAGCATTTGAGGGAAGGGCAGGAGCACTAGCTTCAATATTCCTGATGATCTCTGCCACAACTGGTGTGATCCTAGCTTGAGCCGCAACACTTGCTGCTTTTGTCTTAAACTTGGGCGTAGGGGTAAGCTTCTGGAGATCGACGGAATCCCCATAAAGGATATTAATCTTCAACAAGACTCGGTTTAAAGCTCGACTCATTGCCCTCGTCGAAGATTGGTATATGGTATTCTTCATAGCAGGTATGTGTTTTTGAATATATTTGATTTGAGTATAGATATCATTTCTAAGGTCGTCCAAGGTCATCTTGGTCGCAAGAGGAGTTACCAAAGCCTTCAGATGTTCTGCGATCTCTCATAAAGAAGCTGAAATTTGAGAAAAGCTATTTCCAGTAACTGTGGCAATTTCCATACCAGTCTTCATTAAGGTTTCTACCTTCTTTTCAAGCCCTTGTACGACAGTAGAACTCCGTTTTTCCACTTCCTTCAAGTCTTAAATCTGAAGGTCTTTGTTAGAAGAGGTCTTCTGAAGATCCTCTTTTGCCTTTTCTAGTTCTGAGAAAGAACGGAAAAGGAGAATAAAACTCATGCATTGCGTATAATAGATCAAATGCTCCGTAAGAAACAAAGAGAGGTTCTTTACCTTCTTTCTCCTTAACGAGCATCTTGTTCTGTTCAAAGAGATCATGAATTTCTTTAGATTGTCTGCCCAGGATCTCTTGTAACTTCTCATTCTTCTGAGTCAAGAGGTGGATCTCTTGGTTTTCTCTACCATGACCACCGCACTCTCCTCGGATCTTTTTTCTACCTTAGATAATTTTAATTTGAGAGCCTGAAGTGCAGACTCAGCATTTTCTTGTCCGGCTTTTGCCAGTAAACACTCCCTATGAAGTAAACAAAGGTATAAGTTATTTATTTAAATTAGAATCTTATGATTGAATAATGACTTCCTGTACTTCTCTTTTTCCTCTGCAAAAGTTTTGATCTCCTCCACCATGTCAATATTGACTCTCCAACACATTTTGACAGATGTTATGAGGTCCTGGAGGTTTTTCTTCTCAGTTCTGGGAGGCGAACGTTCCAGAGGAATCTCATCCTTAGGTTGATCCAGTTGAACCAAACGAAAAACTCCTCTGGTTGGATCAGTACTGGTACTTTGTGGCTCCTAAGACATTCTATGAGTCAGGTCCCAGTAGTCGTTGTCAGGACGTCCTGGGCCACTTCCTGAGTGATCCTAGGAGGTACTTCCATCAACAGAATTTCTTCTGCCAGGGGTTCCTCTGTAGCCAATACAATTGGTGTCGATATTTGCTCCTAAGCCATCCATTGTTCCCTTTTCGGGTCCAACGGCAAATCAAGGCTAAAGAGGAAAAAAATAGGATTAATCATTTTAAAACTAAAATTGTAAAGTTATTATCGAAGAACTTACTCGATCTCAAAGCACTTTCGTTAAGGAGCGACATAAAATCCTCATTTACAGTGAAAATGAGTTAATTCTCTCCTTTGCTCTGACGAGCAGGGAACTAAGGCCAGGGAGGTCCTTGGCCTTAGAACCCTTTGAAGAGAGACCTCCTCTTTGGACTCTGCTGATGATCCTTCACCCTGGACCACCCCAGCCAAGAAATTTGATATAGAAGACATTGGCTAGGGGTTAAAGACATATCAAGAAATGAAAGTCTTAACTTTTGTTTCCAATACCTCTCGGGTAGAAGGTTTCGAAGGAGTTGGAATTGAAGCAAGAGGTCTTAGAGAAGTTAAAACGGGTGCCGGTGTGGGTTTTATTTTCTTTGGCGGGATAGGAGGTCTAGAAGAAATCTTTGCACTCTTTGCCAAAGAAGGAGAAGAGCTCGCACCGACATCTTAGATAGGACGTTTGTTTAATGTCGTCTGTCCAGAAACACACAAATTAGATATGAGAAAATTCATTTCATATGTCTAGTTGATTTTTATGGATACTTACCACTGTGCGATCTTTCCTAAGTGACAAAGTTGCGCCAATGAAGCTTGGGGGCTACTCCTCTATATCGATCGGTTCCTTTTTTGGAACCCGATCCTTCAACAGGACTGAGGTCCTAGCTAGGACCTCATCGTTTGAAAGAGCTGCAGTATAAGGAAAAATTACTTTACTTTAACTATGAAAATTCAGTTTGGGTAAAAATATGAATAAGATGTTACCATCTTCAGGGACGTCACAATTGCAAGATAGTATTTCTTTCTTCTGAAAGGGGAAGATCTTGTTCTTGAGGAAGTCGTGGCGATCTTTCGTCTAGTTAGACCTCCCTCTACCTGGTTGTTGATCACCAGGACCACTCTCTTCTCATCCTCTAAGAGCTTAATTTCCTTGTCAGCAGCTCGGTTTTTGGTGGACCTCTCCGGTGGTTCATTAAGATTGTAAGAAATTCAAGTTTCTTTCATAACTTCATAATAAAACCATTCCTTACTCCATGTCTGGTTGGCATCTTTGGTAGCCAAGAAGGGGAACATCCTCTTACTGGCATCTTGAAAATTGAAATAAAAAGAGCCCAAAGCACCAGCACCTTTCTTGTCGCGGATGATTTGGTAGTAAAACCTAAACAAACGCAGACTAGAGGTTATACCTAAAAACACCTCAAACATGTGGGCAAAAACACTAAGTACCATAACGGAATTTTGTACAAGGTGAACCATTTCAATTCCATAATGATTAAGAACTTCGATCAGGAAATCACTCTCGGGCAAGCGGAGGCCTGCCCGGAGGTAAGGCACGGAAAAGTACCGTGAAATCGGCCGGGGGGTTTGGTTCAATCTCCCTCCCCAGTGCACACCACTCGATGAGAACCTTCTCCGGTAGATGTATGTCTTGCTCCAGTCCTTTGAGCTCCTCTGCTGTCAGCATTGATGATTTCCATCCCGCCATTGCTTCGGTTCAATGGGGGACTAACGGATCCTTCTCTTCGAAGGCTTGTGGAGGACGAAAGGTACTCGGTGAAAAGCGAAATGCAACTGGGGTAAAAATGTGCCTAAGGAGAGGTAAAAGATATGTATATGTAGGATCGCTAATGGCAATCAAAGGAGGTGAATGATTGCCATCCGCAGTGGAATCGTATTTATTAAATCTACTGTTTTCTGATAGTCCAATCTGTGAACACATTTAAGAGCACAAAACAAAAGACAGAAAAAATAAAATAAAATAGTACTGTAGCAATCCCGTATACTGTAGCAAACAACGCGGTAGTTACTGCTCGTCAAGGATTACTGTGGCAGGTAAAAAAATGAAGTTGTCGCTTTCAATGGTTGTGTGTGTGCGTATCCCGATCTGGAAAGACAAGCTATTCTTATTAGCTGTTGAAGACAGGACGTTAATTTAATCACCCCTAGCTTATGTAGCCTAGGTGAAGCAAGCCTGTATACGGTAATCAACATCAACAACTCATCCGCGAAAACAGAATTGAATGTCTAACCTTCCAGCAATCCAGCATATGCAGACAGCCGCCGCCAGCACCAACGTCGCGAGATCACTCAACGCAAAAAACATTGATGATGCCCAAAAGTGTTTCTTTAATACATACTGTTGATGACGCCCACAGCCACCATCCATCAATCAATGTATTTTTCTATTCTCTCACATGCATGCAAACACCATGGCTGCCAAACAAATCACCGCCGCCGGCCCTAATCCTCACGTCCTTCTGTTCCTTTTTTCCCCCTCAGCACGTCCGAACTCCTGATCCTTTTATACGTCAACAGTCATCAACCCTAATCACCCTTGTACAGCCCACTAATTCTAGAGTCCAATATGTGAACTTAACATTTGATCATAAAATATCCAATTTTGAACACCCTAAAATTATCACGTGTCGTAGCCTCCGGATCACACCTCCGTTGCTCCAACACACATCATCCATCTTTAATCTCTATGCACTCAAACTCAAGCTCGACCGCCTCCTCCGGTATCCTCAACCCTCAGGACCATGACTTCGCATCAAGTCATCTCCTGGTCATCGCCGTAGAACATGATCACCTCCTAGTTACCATGCACATGCAAAGACCAAAACAACATATTTTTCCGGCATAAGTTCTTCTCAACTTAACTGTCATAAGTTTACACAACACGACACGGCCTCAAATAACATCAATAAATAACCTTATCAATTATTCATCAGTTAAATTATTTTAGAACTAGCCACATGGTCTAACAGTATATATACCCTTGGTGCATTTAAAACCCACTATCTCAAGGATGTAACAACTACGCCTCGATTAGTGATGACACGACAACTCGCGTTCTGTCAAGGAGGTTGTTCCATGCGTCATAGATGTGTAAGAAAAAGTAGTTGGAAAGTTTGTTTCTTTTTTTTCAAAAGTTATCTTCATCCCATATCCATTAACATAGATGTGTAAGAAAAAGTAGTTGGAAAGTTTGTTTCTTTTTTTCAAAAGTTATCTTCATCCCATATCCATTAACATAGAAGTTACCTTGATATACGTTTCAAGAGAAGATCACCTAATCATCGGAATTTTTCTACCACTAATTTCTTGAAGATTTCACCGAATGAATTGACTTCTTGAACACCTTGGATGCATAAAATCCAGATATTATAACATCAAGGTGTACAAAAAGTCAAATTTATTCTATAAAGTCTGTCTTTTTCATGATCTCTACTATTATGATACACCATCTACTCAAATTAAAGGAGTTTGAGAATAAGTGTTCTACGATAAAGTGGAGATAGGAAAGATAGAAAGTTTATGGAGGAATTTCTCTTAGGTTCTACTGTTCAAGACGATTACTTATAGACCAATAATATGCGGTAGAGTTAAATAAACTAGATGGAAGTTCAACGAATAAGATTTTATTAGAGTTTGTTCCTAATAAATCGCTGAAGAATAAAGCATGATCGTCCCTTCGGGAATTGCTTTCATAAATATATATGGCTGACGCTCATGTTCCATAAGGAAAATAGTTATTTACAACTCAAGTAAAACTATCTTCTTAACAAAGTCTAGTTCTGATCAAAAACATCTTCAAGTAAGTTATTTTCACTTGAAGTTAAGGGGCTAGCTGACGAGGATTGTTGACTAGTCAATTATCCAAGTATATCTTTATTCACTTATTAATAAGCACAGTTTTGTTGGGCCCAAGTCAGCTTTTTGGGCCTAAGACCAATTAAACATTCAAAATGTGAGCCTAATAGCCTTTTCTTTGACCATTCCCAACTCCTTCCGGAGGCCCGGTTGGACCTCCTCTATGGGTTACTCCACGACCTCTCCAGGACCTTCTTCAAGACCTCCAAAACCTCTCCAGGACCTCTCCCTAGCAGGGGAGGTCCTAGAAGGCGGTTACCCACATGTGATTAATAATAGTTGCACGTGAAGATATCGGCTATAACAGTCATCACGAAGGGACGCAACGATTGGCGTGAAGAGATGCAACCATTGGCGCGAAGAGGCACCACTGCAACCAACTGCCGACACTTGTAAAACTATAAATAGCCTGGCCTATGTGCCCTTGTAACATAAATTAACATCCAAGTCCTAATCCACGTATATTCACAGTCTTTTCCCTGTAATCAGAGCATACTCTTTGCAATATACATTACTATTTTCGAGTCCATCGGTGAATAGATAGTAATCTCTATTTTTTCTTTATATTCTTATTTGTCCATTCTGTGACGAGAGTCCCAGATGTCGACAGGAAGGAAGGCACCAAAAGAGAGGGTTTGCATTGCATGAAGACGCCACAAGAAGAGCTTGCATCAATTTCGTCCGAAAGAGAAGAGACAAGGAAACCAATTTCAACCGAAAGAGAAAGAAAGGAGAAAGGAAAAAGCAAGCCAAGAGAAGAGAGGAGCACATGGGACAAGGCCAAGGAGGTGTTCGGCCAGACCAAGGAGGAGTCCAAGTGCGGCTGTTTGCAAAGAATCTGAATTGTACTTCAAATCCAGTTCAAAATAAGCCCAAACACCCAATTCCAAATTTGAAGTGGATTTCAAACCGAATTGGGATGTGAGGAGTTAGAAACCAAGTGTCTTGCATGCCTAGTTATTTGGGTTGAATAATACTTAATTGTTGGCCATGTATCTTAATACATTTGAATCCAAACACTAAGAGTTAGAGTTATTTGGTTTAGGAGTTATTTTCTGTTTTATAAACCGAATTGGGCTTGGCCCATGATACAGCCGCGCCTACGAGGGGGCTCCCTACTTAGCTATGGTAGCCCACACTAGGTTAAGGGCCACAAATTTTGATGAGTTTTTCCAGATTGATTTTGTTCTTGAGAAGAATTGTGTGTTCTTGCTACCTTTCTTCTCGCAAATTCTTGTTGTTTGATTGGATTGACCTGTTATGGTCAAACTCTTCGTGCAATTGCATATGTGCTGGTTGTGTGGATTGGTATTCTGTGAGAGTTGTTGTGTGATTGCCACTGTCAGGTCTTGTGCTTGACACAAGGTTGCTCAATTTCAAATCGTGCTGCTACCCTTGATTTATCTTCGTTCTTCTTGTATCCATTGTCATTGCAAGATCAGGACACCTCGTATCATCTTGGTATCAGAGCTTTAGTTGTATAGTGAAAATTGTTATCCTTTAGTTAGATTGATTTTGCATCCTACTAGAAATAACCTACAAAAATAAATTTTGTTTTAGCCTTTTGATTTATTTGAAATTTTAGTGGATTAGGTTAAGTTCTAGTCCATTAGATTCTTTTGTTCTAGCTTGCTGATCTAATTCCTTTGTGTAGCTTCAATCTTTGAATTTAATCTACCATCTTGGTTTGATTGCTTGTTTCAGTTTTGATTTGTTGATTAGATTAAATTAGGGTTTTAGATTCTCCTTGTTTGAGTGCTTGCTGTCGTGAGCATCAAACCGATCCACATGCTTTGCTTGTCCTAGCCGAGTGCATAGCTAGCACCGCATATTGTAACTAAGGCTGGAAAAATAGCTCAAGGCTCGTGAGCTGGCTCAGCTCATAATGAGCTCGAACCTCGAGCCGGCTCGACTCGGGCTCATGAATTTTCAAGCCGAGCCAAGCCCCCTATCCAGCTCGCAAAAAAATGAGTTGAGCTCGAGATACTCGAGCCCACGAAGGCCCAGTTTCCACTCGCCCGAGGGAGGCCTTGCCAGGAGGCAGCCCACACAAACAAATTGCCCCGATCCTCATTCCTCCTGATCCCTTCCTCTCAATCCCCAATCCCCATTCCTCCCATCCCAATCCCCAATCGCCCTGAGTCCCCGACCTCTAGGATCTAGTGGTTCAGCCCTGGTGCCCCGCCACCGTGGCCTCGTCTACCATGTCGTCGCACCCATGCCCCATACTCCCTGCCCATCCCCCTTGGCCCCCCGTCCTCCGCGCCAACGCCCCCCGTCCACCTTGACTCCTTGGCGGCAATGGCGGTGCTCCTCCTCCTCGATGGCGGCATGGGGAAGGAGATCACGCTGCATGGGGAAGGAAGCCGGTGAGGATCAGCAGCTGCCTGACGGGGCAGGCGTCAGCGAACGAGGTGGAGGAGGAGGGGCGGTAGCGGCCACCGTGGCTGCTAAGGAGGTGGCGACGGCTCACCGACACCCGCCTCTCTATTGGATACAACATCCTCACGCGCGACCACTCCAAGATCTACTAGCTGTAAGTCCCCACCAAATCATGTGCACTCCTCGATCTATCCTCTTGGGGCTTAGGGTTTGTTGATTGAGAGGCTGTGTGGGTTTGTGGTGTATCGGGGAATCAAATTGGTTAGTGGAGAGGTGGGATTTTAGTGCCGCCTTTGGTTGATTTAGCTAGGTTTTGGTGTTTGGAGTCCTGGGATTGAATTGGGGAAAACACCTTACCTTTCATAAGATCTTCTTTATTTTGGTGGTTTTTGTGGCAATTACTGTCAAACTCGGTGTGCTTCCTGTAAATGATATAGTTTGATGGGATTGCTATTGTGATACAATATGTAGTACGTCAATTTCCTGATCTTAAAGAAGGCTGAGTAGATGCACTCATGTGTCCAATTCTTAGTGTAAGCTTATATTTTATGTGTGATTACTATTGTGTTAGGATGTATGATGCCAGGACATACTGTCTTAGCCTAGAACAATTGTGTTCTGGCCTGCACTAATATGGAATTTTTCTTACTGAAGTAGAGGTTAGTTCAGGTAGTTCACTAAGATATCAATAGAAATAGACGAGACACCAAGCTGAACCACCTTGAGTTGCTTGGCTCGCGAGCCCTCGCGGGCCAACTCGAGCTTGATTTGAGCCAAGCCGAGCCTCCCTCCTGGCTCATTTTCAAAATGAGCTGAGCCCACTGTTCATCCGAGCTTGGGTGAGCCTGGCTCGAGCTAGCTCGACTTGGCTTGTTTCCAGCCCTAATTGTAACCCTTGCTACACCCTTGCTGCCCCGTGAACATCCAAGGCTAAAATCATCACTCTAGGGTTTCCAGTTGCATGCAAAAAAAATCCAACACCCTAACCGAGAGTGCTTGCTGTAAATTGCATATTCTTGTTGCAACCGAAACAATCAAGTTAGGGTTTCTGTTTTCTAGCCGTTTGCCCACATAAAATACCAATCTAGGGTTTTGGGTTGTTTCCAAAACCGAGAGCATTGTCGTACGTTTAGGGTTTGCCTCCATTGCTCTTAGCCGCATAGCTCCAATCGAGATCATCTCTTGTTGTTGATTGCATTCAAAACCAAAGGGTGGTAATTGCATGCTTGAGCAAACCTTAGCACCAACCACATATCATCTTGATAGCTTATTTGCTTACTATTTTTGCACAAAAACCTAAAGAAGCTTTCACTTATATTCTGTTTTGTGCAATTTTTATAGCCATTCATCCTTTGCGAATATTTTGTGCCTATTTGAGACTAGCTACAATTGTTGCTTAGGGGCTGCACTTACATATTGTATACTTTGCAATTGTATCAAAACCGAAAGTTGGGAAGTCTTTATTCATTGATTGTGTTTGCTTGATTCAACCATCGAGCAAAAGTGAAAAGAAAAGGAAGAAAGAAAATGTAACAAAAAGAGAGAAAAATAAAACTTGTGGTCAAACCACATCAGTTGAGCAATTATCCCTTACTTGTTGGTTCAAATGTGATAATAGACATAGTTTGTGCAATCTTGTGCCCTAGTATTCATTGTTGGAACTAGCTAAGTGTCTTTCTATACTTGTTGCAATACAAGCTAGTTCAATATTTTAGAATGCTCTCAACTAGCTTCTTACTTTGTTTGCATCAAGTTTAATCTATATTTGTGTGTAAGTTGCTATACACTTTGCTTATATCTTTTGATCATCAATTAGGCAATTAATTCTAGTTTGGATTATTACTTAACTTAACAAATGTCTAGAATTCAGATTGCTTCCTTTCTTTAGCCTACCAATCTCCACATATTACTTGTGTTAGTACATTGATATCAACATTGGTAATCACACTATATATCTCTCATTACCAATACCACACACGACCGTCGTGGCATGCACGTGCAACTTGTGAGAATAAGTAAGAACATTGGAAGGTGGGGGTGAGTTGTGAGTGAGCACCACTTTTATTCATTGATTTATTGTTGTTTTCTTGTTTCAATAAACAATGCCAGGAGCTTCACATCAAGGAGAACACCACAGAGTTGAGGAGTTGGAGGACATCCATTATGGTGTTGATCTTCCTCCAAACATCCGTTCTCAATTCATCACTACAAATCAGCACGTCACTAGAAGGTGCAATGTTTTGGATCAATGCCTACATGACCTTCGAATTGATCTAGGCTACCGAATTACTGAGGCGGAGGGTAATCTAAACACTCGCTTCACAAGGCATGAACAAGCATTCCAAACGCACGAACAAGAGATGGACATTCGTTTCGATGCTATCATGGATTCCCTACGACGATTTGAGGGGAATCAAGGTGTTCAAGCTGAAGCTAGAGTTTCTGCTGCCCTCATTCTTCCACCACGACAACGTCCACAGGTACAACATAATTTTGTTGATGATTTTCAGGACTATCACTTTGACGCTATGTCCGATGGAGCTTTCGATGGGAACTACTGCTATAATGACCAACGACGTGGTTTCAATCACCACAACCATGGTGCTAGTCATATGGGAGGTGGTCTATTCGAGCATCACAATTGAGGCTGGCAAGGTCGAGACGATGATGATTTGGGAAGGCTCAAAATCTCCATACCATCATTCACGGACAGAACTGACACATAGAAGTATTTAGAATGGGTAATGTGTGTTGATCAAATATATGATGGTCACAACTTCTCCGAAGAAAAGAAGGTATGTGCCACTTCAATTGAATTCACTGAGTGTGCTTTGGTTTGGTGGGATCAATTGAACAGGCAAGGTAGACGGCCTATGACTTGGAATGGTATAAAGAACATTATGAGATCAATATTTGTACCACCATACTATGCATGATCTACTCACAACAAATCACAATGACTTAAACAAGGTAATCTCTCCATTGACGAATATTGGAAAGAGATGGAAATGTTATTGATTCGTGCACGCATATATGAATCGGAGGAGGCTATTATGGCACATTTTTTTTGGAGGGGCTCAATGAGGATATTCAGGACCGTGTTGAGATGCACCCATATACTAATCTTCAAGAATTGGTACATCAAGCATTGTGATCTGTACAACAACTATTGAGGAAAGTTAAAGCTGGCCGCTCTTATTCGTCTCCAATAACTTGAAGCATACAAATCAACAAGAAGCGGGTGCTGGATCCACATCTGAATTGACGACATCAACAAAATCAGCATAACCTTTCCAAAGTGATGTTTCAAAAATGATAAGCTCAGTAAGTACAAGAATCCAGTGCTAAAAAAATCTAGCATTTAATCCTCTGATGCACCTCTTTCTTTGGATGAGTTGGTTTGTGGCTTGTGTTCTCCATGACCATCCCTCATGGTTTTATATAGTGCCTCATAGTTCTCCTCCAAAAGGAAATAGGAATCATAATCCTATTATTATTCATATAGGAATCCATGTAGCATACTTCTTCAAGTCCTAGTTAATTAGGATATAAGTCAACATACTCAACAATCTTCACCTCGACTCTTATCCATTAAAATCATTGTACTCCTACAAGAACTCGCTACTAGTTTGCTCCACTACTTTTGTTTTTTGTTTTTTTTTATTTTTCTTCCCACCTATGGGGGTGCCCCTACCACAGGGGCTCATAACATTACTACGATGTGTGTGTCGGTATCCAGACTTGGCTACCCGAAACCTCCACCTGAAAGATCCTTTGTTGTGTAGTTTGGTTAACCACACATCATGTTCCTAAATCCCTCTATGATATAGGTTTGTACCACCTCCATCTCCACCTGCTCGCCGATTCCACGTGGTTGGTCCCACCATGTCTTCCTTCTTCCAATAGCTCGCACATTCGCCTTTGCGACTGCTAAATTTTGCAGCTATCTTTGCATTTCAGCAAATAAATACATATGAGATCTAAGTACTTACCATTGACGACACAGTTTCCTTCTCCTGACCAGAATTTTTATCATACCTCCCATTGGCTGCTCTTCCCTTATGATTACCCATTAATTGATATTCTCTATTGCTCCAGACACTTTTTATGATTACCTGCCCTTTGCAAGTAACTAGCATAACTCCACCTCAAAATGATACCTCACAACCTTCAAATTCAAGCGACCTCATAGATATTATATTCTTATTTAAGCCGGTAACATATCGAACTCCCGTCAATATGTTATGTGTTCCAATATACATCTCTAATGTCATTGTTCTCATCTTAGTAATTGCATACTTCTTGCAATCCGCTAAGTGAATAGTTTCATGTGCCAAGTGTAGAGATCCTTCATCAAACATCTCCCTCGCCAAACATATATTGAAGCAACAACCTAAATCTAATATCCATCCAAGAGAAGTACCTGATTGACTGACGACTAGTATGTCTGAATCTTTCACTACCGCCACTGAGCATGCTCCTCTCATTTGCTTCAAACTTGGACAGTCCTTTATCATATAACATTCATCGCCACACAGATAGCATACACATGTACCCTTGCTCTTGCCCTTCTTCCTATGACTTTTTCTTTTGCTTGCAACACCTATGATAACCAATGGTTGGTCACCCAAGGATGAAGAACTTGATGGCTTCTTTAAGGACTCCGCCTCAAATAGATATGACACTGCCTCATTAAAGTTGAGAGTGTTTTTTCTGACGAGAATATTCATCACCAATTGCTCCCATGGTGGTGGTAGAGATGATGTCAATATGACGACCTTGTCGGTCTCCTCAATTTTCTCATCCACACTAGTTAGCTGTGTGATAAGCTTGTTGAAGATATTGGGATGGTCAACGAACCGTGTGCATTTCGCCATGCGCAACCTGAATAGTTTCTGCTTTAGCACCCATCGATTTGTTAGTGACTTTGCCATATATAATTCTTCTAAGTTACTCTATAATTTCTTTGGTGAATTTTACTTAATCACCCAGTACTTTACCTCATCGGAGAGACATAGACGGGTTGTACTAACAACCTTCCGCTCCACCACCTTAAATTCTTCAAGAACGGCTTTTTCGGTTTGTCCCCTTCATGGGTATCAATTAACCTTTGCTGGACAAGGACATCCTTCACCACACATTGCCACATGCTGAAATTTCCTCTGCCGTCAAATTTCTCCACTTGATTTCACATTGTAGACATCGATCTTGTTTTTCTGCCACCTGACACTTTTCTGACCTTCTCACAAATCAGATTAATTTGGTCTTGACTCTGATACCACTTGTTATACTCTAATACACATTCTTATGCGCAACAGCCCTAGATCAGATCAGAGTTTGTGAGAAATGGCACAAGTGTGCACGGTATCAAGAACGAAGTAGATGAATCTCGCTGAGAGAACCAAATAACGGCGACAAAATAATCACAACAAGAAAGAAAGATTTGGTGAAGCCGACCGTAAATTTCTTAAGCGCAACATCAAAAGACTACAGTGGATTGTCACTCTCTCACAACATTTTTGAACTTTTTAGGACCCTCGGATCCTCACCCTAGAAAAGAATCGGGTGCTAAAGAATAATCTAACATCTAATCATCTTGTGCATATCTTAATTTGGATGAGTTGGTTTGTAGTTTGTGTTCTCCTTAACCACCCCTCATGGCTTTATATAGTGCCCATAGTTCTCCTTCAAAACGAAGTAAGAATCATAATCCTATTAGGATTCATATAGGAATCCTTTTAGCACACTTCTTCAAGTCCTAATTGATTAGGATATGAGTCATCGTACTCAACACACACACCGATGCAGTCGAACCGGGAGAGAGAGGAGGGGGCGCGACGGTGGCTCGATGAGGGTGCAATGAGCGGTGGGGGCGACGATGTCGCAGGAGCGCCACAGAGGCGCGCGATGACCATCTGCGGCCTGCGCCACGCGCTAGCCGGCGAGGTGGTGAGGATGTTGCGGGGATGCCAGTGAGCCGTCGAGGGCGTGGGCATGCGGCGACCCCGCGATGATGGCGAGCAGGCAAGGAGGGTGGCGGCGCGCCGCGGTGTGAGTTGCTAAGTACCTGATCGGCTTATCGCAACCGCAACAGTGAGCCTCTCTTCTAGTTCCGATTTATGAAAAAAAAAATATCAATTGTTATTGTGTCAATAGATTGAATAAAGACAACTGTCAAGTAGTTTGATTGATTGTTCTTGATTTGTTCATATATTTGTAAAAATTGTCTTGTTCATTGACGGGATCTGGGCACACTACCTATTAGTGATATACTATATTTATTGTATTTTGCATTTTCATATTATTTTATTTCTACTTATGTATGAATTTAGATGACAAAAGACAGATAAATATATCTTTGATATACTTATTTTATGTTAATTTGGACACATCTGTGCCACATCTATTTTCTGTGAGCTTCGCCGCGGTCTAAAACTAAAAGGACAGGAACCATCCACGGCTAGCGTACTCAGAAAAGCCAACGAATAAAGAAACAATACGGCAGCAGTACCGCACGGCTCTGGACCGTAGGGAGGCTCGTGATGACAGCTACATGGAACATATCTCTGCAAGAAAAGTTAGATCACCATTGATTGGTCATGCCTAGCTATCAGACATGTTAACAATGGGAGGGAATGAAACATATTCGAGAGAAGCATAGTGCTATACGATTGATGTGGATTGGACTCGCGACTAAAATGGTAAAATCCCTTGCACCTAAGATGGGCTGACTCCGCTTGCTCGGTTTGCTTCTGCTGTTTCTTTTCTCGTTGTAAGTCACTCAGGTTTCACTTGTTAAATCGTTTTTTATCAAAATATATTTCCGTGTAATGCATCTGTGGTCCAAGAAAATGTTTAGGGATTCTCTGACCGAAATATTTATATAAGCATCTCATCACCGTCATATATGCAAGAACCAAGTGACAACTTACCAGTTGCAAATTAATATCGGAACTTGACTCGATCGGCTACATCTCAACTGTTCACCCCCTACCGCTATCACCCACATATACTAGGAAAAAGCTCAAAGTCAGTTATATATAGTAGCTTACATGAGTTCACTGCAACTTTTCGACTATTTTAACATAGATGGCCCAGATTAGAATTAACCACGGTTTGCGCACGGCACCTTGATCCTGATGTGCCATAGCACAAACGAAAGGAGCAGGCACGTACGTGAGGAACCAGGAGTTTTTTTCCGCCTTAAATGACACCGTTTGCGTGTGAAATATTAAATATAACCTCTTCCAATAATCAAAACCAAAAATAACATTAGGAACTCGCCAGCAACGATATGAGTCAAGTCCGTGCGCCAGACGGCCGGACACACCAAATCTCCTCGCCAAGGGAGAGGGCTTCCTAAGTCCATGCGCCAACGGAGGGGACACAAGGAGGAGGGGATTTAAAGTCCACATGCCTCTGGCACTGACACCGTATATTGTAATTATCTAATCACAATTAATTTATTCATAATTAATTAGTCATGATTAATTAATTTATAAATAATTAGTTATAATTAAGTAGTTGTAGTTAAATATTCTTAATTAACCAATCATAGTTATTTAGTCGTAATTAATTAGTTATAGTTAGTTAATACAAATAAATTAGTCGTAGTTATTTAGTCGTAAGGATTACTAGTATTTTCAAAAAATTATTAGTTTTTTTATTATGCACTAATTACGTTAAATTTCTACATAAGGATTACCGAAGTGTAGTTATTTTGGAGAGGTAGCGAAATGTAGACTAAATTGTGCGACCTGTTTATTTGATTGTGTATAGTAAAGAACATGGAATTGCTCCTAACATATGCATTGGGTTGTTGTGGCTTTAGATGATATCGAACATGCAAGATTTGCTTGTGTTTTTTACGATGGTCCCGCACGGTGCGGACCAGGTAGGTTGGACATGTCAAGATGTCTAATCAATGTCTACTTAACAATATGTCATAATCCTTAATAGTTTGCACTAATAAATTAACATTTCAGACAATCCAAAAACTCGCATTCCAAATAGGACGCATAAAATCGGGCACATAAAATCATGCACCTTCTTGTATGCCTGACTTTCTATGTATTATTACACGTACCAAAAATTTATCATCACATGAAATCATGTGATGTATTATGACCCTGATTTCAGCGTGTGAAATCATGCATTGTATTATTAATTTAGTCGCAATTAATTTATGGTGCATGTGATAATACAACGTATGATGTCATGCGATGTTAAAATTTTGGTACGTGTGATAATACATAGAAAGTCAGGTATATAGAGAAAGCGCCTGATTTCATGCGCCTTATTTGGAATGCGAGTTTTTGGCTTTTCTGAAATATTAATTTGTTGGTGCAAACTGTTAAGGATTACGACATGTTATTAAGTATTACGACATGTTATTAAGTAGACACAAATTAGGCATCTTGCCATGTCCAACCCACCCAGTCCACCCTGTACGAAACCATCGCCAAAAAACACACACAAGTTTTACATGTTTGACATTATCTAAAGCCACAACAAACAAATGCATATGTTAGGAGCAATTCAGCGTTCTTTAATATAAACAATCAAATAAGCAGTCTCGGACGGGCAAGAAAGAAGAAAGAATCAATCAGATCGATTCCCAAAATTGACAATCAACAAATCGTTGGGCACGGCCCTTGCGAAGCCAGGCCCAACTCACATCCATCGGTTCCCCATCCACATTCAATCTTTCTCATTCAATCGATTCCCCAAATCCACATTCAATCGAGTGTGAGACAAACTGATCTAGAGGGAGGGGGGGCCCGTGTCGATCGCTCGGTCGGTCTCGGTGCCGCCGTCTGCCAAATCTTGGAGGAGGCCGACAGGCCGAGGACGAGGAGGAGGCCGTCAGGCGTCAGGCGTCGGGCCGAGCGAGGCAGCGGGCGTTGGCCGGGCGGCCGGGTCGGAGGCGGATCTAGGCGACAACGAGCCCCAGTGGCCGGGTTGGGAGAGGCTCGAGGCTGAGAGACGGAAGAAGATCTGGCCGGCCGGTTGGGGAGGGCAGCCGGAGGTGGAGGCCGGGACGCAGAGGAGGGGGCGAGGCGATCAGCCATCTGGACTGGAGTCTTTGGATCACGGAGAAGCAGGCGGAGCGGAGGAGGAGGAGCCGGAGGACGGGAGGTCCGGGAGGAGGAGGAGGAGCCGGACTCGGAGGACGGAGGACGGGAGAGACTCGTCTGTCTGGCTGGCTGGCGAAGGACGGAGGAGAGGCGGAGGTCTCGGACTCTCAGAAGATCGAAGAAGGAGACCTGTGGTCTTGTGGATGTGGCCTACTGAAGAGAAGAACGGACTGGGGTTTGGCGGGGCTTTCTGGGCTTTCTTCTTGAAAGTCTTCTTGAATCGAAGAACAATTGAGCGGGGTTACGACTTCGGGAACAGGCGGAGCGGTTCAACGGATGAACAGGCGAAGCCGATTGGAATTTGGGATTCTGGTACAAGACACTACCGATTGAGCCTTGAGCTACGATTACTAAAGTGAGCTACTAATATTTGAGAATTGAAATTTGGTAATTTGGTATATATTCATTACTCATTGCTTAATTATCAATTAATTCGTAGGTTTACAATAATGGAGAAACAAACTTTGCGTAATTATTTTACAAGCAATTCAAGTAGTACTCCCCAACGATGAGGCGCAACTCAACCAAAGAAACCTCGACTAGAATTTAATTGGATGAAATTATTGCCGATCCGTGCATCGCATACCAATAGAAGATTTTGCCAATAAAATTAGAGATGAAGTGAGGAGAGCATATTTGTTAAATGGTCCAACTCGAGCAATTGGGCATGCCTTTCCAAAGACATTGGATGGTAAAGTGTGGAGATCCTTTCAAGAATCATGGTATAATAAGTTTGATTGGTTAGAATATAGTATGGAAAAAGATGCCGCTTTTTGTTTCTATTGTTTTCTTTTCAAGAAACCGTCACAACCCAACACATTTGGCAATGATGTATTTACAAAAATTGGGTTCTCTCGTTGGAAGACGGCTATAGATGCTTTCAATAAACATGTTGGTGGTCCAAATAGTTTTCACAACATCGCAAGGGTGAGTCACGATGACTTCAAGAATCAACGGTCAAGTGTATCTAGTAAAATGAGCACTTCTTGTAAGGAGGCGAAATTGCATACAAAATTCGTTTGACTGCATCTTTAGATTGTGCAAGATATCTCATAGCGCAAGGTGAAGCTTTTCGTGGACATGACGAATCATCCACTTCCATCAACAAAGGTAATTTCAAAGAGTTGTTGGATTGGTACAAGGATAAGGAGGAAGTGAAGTGTGCATTTGATATAGCTCCGGGCATGCGATTATGACTTGTGCGAGATATTCAAAAGAGCTTTCAAAGCTTGCGCACAAGAGGTCACGAAAGTGATTAAGGGTGAGATTGGAGATAGAAATTTTGCAAGTGCTTATTGATGAGTCTCGAGATGTATCAATAAAGGAGCAAATGGCTGTGATTGTGAGGTTTGTTGTACATGTTTTTTAGTCGTTACAATTTTTACATTATTGTATTGTACTATTATTCTAACTTTGCAAAATTTATGGTATGCGATTTGTGAACAATCAAGGGAAGGTCATGGAAAGGTTTCTTGCTATTAAGCATATCATAAGTTGTACATCTCGACATTGAAGGATGCTTTGGTTGGTTTGATTGATCATCATGGTTTACCTATTTCTAGGCTTCGTAAGGGGTTACGATGGAGCTTCAAATATGAGAGGAGAATTTAATGGCTTGCAAAAACTTATTCGAGATGAGAATCCAAATGCTTTCTATGTCCATTGTTTCGCTCACGATTACAATTGGTGGTTGTGCTATTGCAAGTTGTAGTAGAGCTATTCTTGATTTCTTCAACTATGTTCCCTAATAGTTACAATGTTAGTGCATCTTGCAAGAGAAAAGATGTGTTGATTGAAAAGCATCATGACATTTTGTTGGAGAAGTTGGAGAATGGTTTGATATCTGTTGGGAGAGGTTGCATCGAGAATCTAGTCTAGCTAGACACGGAGATACTAGGTGGGGCACACATCTCAAAACTTTGCTTCGTATATACCAAATGTGGGAGGCGATTGTGGATATCTGGAACTTATAAGTGAAGATGCTTGTCAAAACACAAGTCATGGTGGAGCAGCAGGTTTAATGAAAAATATGGAATCCTTTCAATTTGTATTCATCATGCATTTTTTTATAACATTGTTGAGCATAACAAATGAGTTATCACTTGCTTTACAAAGAAAGCATCAAGACATCGTTGAAGCTATGGGCTTGATACAGGATGTGAAAGAACGTTTGCAAGATATGAGGAATAATGGGTGGGAACCATTGTTCGACCAAGTCAAAAGCTTTTGTGAGGCATATGGGATTTTTGTGCCAAATATGAATGATGTTATTGGGGTTATGGGTAAATCTGTACGTCGGAAGCATACAGTAACTCAACATCACTATTACAAAGTTGACATTTTCAATGCTGCTCTTGATGCAACTATAAATGAGATGAATCATCGCTTCAACGAAGCTTCCTCAGAGTTATTGGTATGCATGTCTTGTCTTGATCCAAGCGACTCATTCTCTAAATTTAATGTTGATAAGCTTATTCGACTTGCTGAGATTTATGCTGATGATTTCACGGTGGCTGATCGATTCTTGTTAAGAAGTCAACTTCAAACTTTCATTCTCAACATTAGGACAAGTGAGGAATTTCATGGATGTCGTGATATTTCAAAACTTGCTCAATTGATGGTTGAAACAAAAAAAGATAGAACTTTTCCGTTGGTATATCGTCTCATCGAGCTGATATTGATCCTTCCAGTGGCAACGGCATCTGTTGAGAGAATATTTTCGGCAATGAATATTATCAAAGCAGATTTGCGCAATAAGGTATCGGATGAGTGGCTGAATGATTTGATGGTGTGCTATACCGAGCGAGACATATTTAAATCCATTGATGATGATAGAATCATAAGATCATTTCAAGGCATGAAATCTCGCAGAATGAATTTACCTCGTGAAAGTCGTGATTCAAGCTAGTGTCTTAGTGGTATGGTTCTTTTATTTTGAATTTTCATGATCATTTTAAGTACAATTTGCTATTGTATCACTAATTTTTAAATATTAATGTACAGGTTGTTACCTACTGAAACCATATTTACATATTTTGGGATGTACTTTCCATCAGCGAGGTACATTAATTGTATTTTTTGTTTTCTCTGCTTTCATTTATGTGCGAATTTGATTGCGCAATAATATAATACTATATTTGTTACAAATTAGTTTAGTCATTTCAAACTTTAAGCCCACCCTTATTTTTCATCCTGGATTCGCCACTGGATGGCCCAGATTAGAATTAACCACGGTTTGCGCACGGCACCTTGATCCTGATGTGCCATAGCACAAGCGAAAGGAGCGAGCACGTCACGTGAGGAACCGTGAGTTTTTTCCGCCTTAAATGACACCGTCTGCGTGTGAAATATTAAATATAGCCTCTTCCAATGATCAAAACCAATAACTCCGGCCCAATCTCCTACAGGGCACTCGGCCCGACCGGCCTACGCGGCTCGACCCGCGTGCTCTCTCTCGCCGCCTCCTCCCGGTCGGCTCGGCGCTGGCCGCCGTCTCTTCTCGGCTTTGGCCTGCCCGGCTCGGCTCGGCCTCCGGCCAGCGTACGCCAGCTCTCAGATCCAACCGCCTGCCTCGGTCTACCCTATCCGGTTCTCTCCCATGGGGTAAGCCCTACCTGACATCCCTCTCTACTCCCACCAGTGCTCTGCTGAGGTGAGCTGATAGCTACCAAACTATTCTACTGAAATCTAGTGATTTATGAATGGTGTGCAAGTGTGCCATGCTTACTGATGTGCTAGGGTTACCTCTTGATGGATCTAGGCTGGGAGAGGGGATGGCGGTCTTGGCACAGGCTGGTGCTCTCCTTTACACTCTGGCTCCTGGTTGCAATTCTTTGGTATCGGTGGCTCCTTCTTCTTCTTCTTCTTTGGGCTGGTGACAGTGAGGGCAGAGCAGGCTTACCTTCAACGCTTCGCTGGTGGTGGGAATGGAATGGATGGCTTGGTTGGTTTCTGGCTAGTGGCTTGCTTGCTTTGTGATGATGTGAAGGAGAAGCGCTTCAGGGAATGTATTTGTCTTTCTTCTTGTTTTTGGGGATGGACTTGCTCTATTCTTGGCTTTGCAAGGGGATGCCTTCTGGCTTCTTCTTTGGGATGAATGTTGGGGCTGGCTTTGCAGGGGAGATGCATTTCTTGGGCGTCTTTGTGGGTGTTTTGGCTGGGGAATGCACTTGGGCTCTTTGTTCTGCTTTTGCTTTGAGGGGATGCATTTGTCTTCTTTGGTATTCTGTGCTTGATATTTATTTGGTGGCTTGCTGTGAGAGGGCTTGGCCGAGGAGCCGCATGCTTGCAAGAGAGGGCTTTGGAAATGGTTTCCGCACCCGATGACGCTTGACTGAGGGTGTGGTTTACTGGGATAAGCACTGAGGGTTTTTATTGGGGGTTTTGGCAAATGCAAACAGTGGGTGCTGGGTTCTAACAAAGCCGAATGAGGAGACCCACAAAAGTGACAGATCTTAGAAGAATCTTGGGTGAGTGCGATACAGACGATCAAGGGGCGACTAACTCCGTTAGTGCAGGGATCTTGATGGTCAAGGGACCGACTACTCAGGGTACTCCGGATACTCTACTGCACTTCGGGAAATCTGACGGCTACTTTCTATACTCTAACTTCTATACACTACTGCTCACGAAAATGCTCTCAACTACGATTACTAACCGATTGCTGATTTTCCTTCCGAGCGAGGAAAACGGGTCACGAGACGGCTCTACGGGCGGATGCTCAAAGGGCAAGGCGACGAGGAAGGCTGCTACTACAGAAGGCAAGAAGAGAAAAAGACTAGGGTTTTAATTACTTGCTGCCAAAAACACTGCAAATGCTTGTAAAACAAATATTGTAAAAATTTTGATGCAATGAAATGGAAATGTTTTATGCTAACAAGTATGCAAATGATGCGGGTCATCACACTCAATTATGTGTGAACACTTTATCTAAACAAAGATTCGTTAGGGGGATGTCAACCCACAAGATCCACTAGTTTGTTTAGTCACATATTGCTTATTCATGCATGAAAAGGGTCTCCTCCTATATAAAAAGAGAGGGGGCTCTCATTATAACTACAAGTGTACATGCAAATAGATCAATAAAAAGATAAGGTTGAGATTACATCCTTGTGCTCTTGTCTATTGTTTATTATTTATGAGTTGAGAGCTTCGTTCGTCGGCAACATGACCTTGATTATACAACATCACTTTGTGGTGTTAGCTCCGTGCTCCACTCATTAACGAGGAAAGCGCGAGAAGCTTGAAACAATCACGCTTCGTCTCTTTGCGATCACGTCATCGTTTTTTTGCGAGGAAACCGTCTCTTGTGGGGGGGTTTTTTAGAACAGGCAGGAGGACTACCTAATATATTAATAAAGAAGGAAGCGTAAACAAACAAAGATGAGCAAGTTTAGAAATGAATCTTAATTATACATGTGTGAATGTTTAAGCACTTGGCTCCCACGAGATCCAAGTTCTACCTTCTTCCTTAATCTTTGCCTAACATTGAGGTCATATGAGTTAAGTCAGGTGCGGGCGGCGGACCGCCAAATCTCCCGCCAAGGAGGGCTTCAAGTCCATCGCAGCGGAGGACACAAGGAGGGGATTTAAAGTCCACATGCCTATGGCAGTGACACCGGATATTGTAATTATCTAATCGCAATTAACTTATTCGTAATTAATTAGTCATAATTAAATAATTTATAAATAATTAGTTATAATTAAGTAGTTGTAGTTAAATATTCTTAATTAACTAGTCATGGTTATTTAGTCGTAATTAATTAGTTATAGTTAGTTAGTCCAAATAAATTAGTCGTAAAGATTACTAGTATTTTCAAAAATTTAATAGTTTTTTATTATGCACTAATTAGGTTAAATTTCTACGTAAGGATTACCGAAGTGTAGTTATTTTGGGGAGGTAGCGAAATGTAGACTAAATTATGCGACCTGTTTATTTGATTGTGTATAGTAAAGAACATGGAATTGCTCCTAACATATGCATTGGGTTGTTGTGGCTTTAGATAATATCGAACATGCAAGATTTGCTTGTGTTTTTTACGACGGTCCCGCACGGTGCGGACCAGGTAGGTTGGACATGTCAAGATGTCTAATCAATATCTACTTAACAATATGTCATAATCCTTAACAGTTTGCACTAATAAATTAACATTTTAAAAAAACCAAAAACTCGCATTCTAAATAAGACGCATAAAATCGGGCACATAAAATCATGCACCTTCTTGTATGCCTGACTTTCTATGTATTATCACACGTACCAAAAATTTATCATGATATGAAATCATGTGATGTATTATGACCCTGATTTCAGCACGTGAAATCATGCATTGTATTATTAATTTAGTCGCAATTAATTTATGGTGCATGTGATAATACAACGTATGATTTCATGCGACGTTAAAATTTTGGTACGTGTGATAATACATAGAAAGTCAGGTATATAGGGAAAGCGCCTGATTTCATGCGCTTTTATTTGGAATGCGAGTTTTTGACTTTTCTGAAATATTAATTTGTTGGTGCAAACTGTTAAGGATTACGACATGTTATTAAGTAGACACAAATTAGGCATCTTGGCATGTCCAACCCACCCAGTCCGCCCTGTACGAAACCGTCGCCAAAAAACACACACAAGTTTTATATGTTTGACATTATCTAAAGCCACAACAACCAAATGCATATGTTAGGAGCAATACATCGTTCTTTAATATAAACAATCAAATAAACAGATCGCACTATTTAGTCTACATTTTCGTACCTCCACAAAATAACTACACTACAATAATCCTTATGTACAAATTTAATCTAATTAGTGCATAATAAAAAAACTACTAAATTTTTGGGCAAAACTAGTCATCCTTACAACTAATTAAGTATGAATAATTTATTTGGGCTAACTAACTAGATAATTACAACGGTGTCGGGACAAATATTGTAAAAATTTTGATGCAATGAAATGGAAATGTTTTATGCTAACAAGTATGCAAATGATGCGGGTCATCACACTCAATTATGTGTGAACACTTTATCTAAACAAAGATTCATTAGGGGATGTCAACCCACAAGATCCACTAGTTTGTTTAGTCACATATTGCTTATTCATGCATGAAAAGGGTCTCCTCCTATATAAAAAGAGAGGGGGCTCTCATGATACCTACAAGTGTACGTGCAAATAGATCAATAAAAAGATAAGGTTGAGATTACATCCTTGTGCTCTTGTCTATTGTTTATTATTTATGAGTTGAGAGCTTCGTTCGTCAGCAACATGACCTTGATTATACAACATCACTTTGTGGTGTTCGTTCCGTGCTCCACTCATTAACGAGGAAAGCGCAGAAAGCTTGAAACAATCACGCTTCGTCTCTTTGTGATCACGTCATCGTTTTTTTGCGAGGAAACCGTCTCTTGTGGGGTTTTTAGAACAGCGGGAGGACTACCTAATATATTAATAAAGAAGGAAGCGTAAACAAACAAAGATGAGCAAGTTTAGAAATGAATCTTAATTATACATGTGTGAAATGCTCCAAGCACTTGGCTCCCGCGAGGGTCCAAGTTCTACCTTCTTCCTTAATCTTTGCCACAGATCCAAGGGAATGGTTGACATGTTATTGAAGATTTTGCTATTGTGTTCCTTCCAAATTTTCCAGGTGGTGAGGATGACCACCGTGGTCATCGACCTTCTTGGGAGACCTCTCATACTATTAATCTTTGTCCACTAATCTCTAGTGTTCCAGCTTTTAGCCTAATAGGATGGCCTAAATGGTTCCCAGCCCAACCAAATGGCCAGTGAGTCCCACACCCATCTAGAATATCTACACACATAGAAAAGGTGTAAGGTTGTTTTCGGTGCGTGTCTGCAAAGGGGGAAGATGTGATGGTTCGGCCAACCTCTCGCTTGCAGTATGTCCGAGGTCCAGAGACGGTTCTGAACGGCTACCCAAGCAAAGAACTTGTATTTTGGGGTGGCTGAGGTTTTCCGTATTACCCTTTTGTAGTATATTGTTGTTGAACCGATGAACTACAATGCATATGCGGACTTCGTTGTGTATCCTCCTCTGGTGTTATTTTTCAATTGATGCCATCCAAGAAGTTGGGTTGAGTTCGGTGAGCCGGATTTTCCTCCAAAGGTCTAGGAATTCCTACA
The DNA here is from genome assembly GCA_036346395.1 of Hsuehochloa calcarea. Classification (NCBI taxonomy): domain Eukaryota; kingdom Viridiplantae; phylum Streptophyta; class Magnoliopsida; order Poales; family Poaceae; genus Hsuehochloa; species Hsuehochloa calcarea. The sequence goes on from CM070597.1 coordinate 41,715,377, forward strand.
CGTGCTAGGCAGTTATCCCCCAAGAATGTTTATGTCCGGATACATCGGCCATCCTGTAAGGCTGCACTGACTGCTGTGTTCTTCCTTCTTGATATTTGGAATATATTCGGAGCCAGGTCATTGAGAGGTGTACTGTCAAGCCACGGTAAGGACCAAAAATTAGCTTTGTTTCTGTCGCCCAAGATTATTGTTGTGGTCGCTGCAAAGGCGTCGGTCAACATTGTTGCATGAAATCTCCATTCCCACCCAATGTTTATGATCTGCCTTCCATTCTCGCTAGAGTCTCGTCTTAGGGCCATTGCGAACTTATGGAGATTGAGAACACCAAGTCCTCCAAATCGAGTTGGCCGACAAACCTTGTCCCGGTTGATTTTGCATTTCCCACCTAAAATTTCGTCTGCCCATCCTCCCCATCGATCGGCGATGCCATGATTCCCTTGTCGGTAGTACTCCCTGGCGGTCGCCTAGAGACGCTGCCTTCAGATTGGCGGTCTAGCGCATCGTCCTCGTCAGGTGCGCTAGGAGGCGAACCCTTGTCGTGCTCCTCACAAAGCCGGAATCGGCAAAAAAAAACGCAACTACAGTGCATGTCTATGCGCACACCGCGCGAAATCGAAAAAAAAAAAGAGCGCTACAGTGCATGTATGGGCACCTAAAACACGGAATCGATGAAAAAACAACTTCCACAGTGCATGTCAGCGTGCGCCCAAAACACGGGTTCGAAAAGAAAAAAAACATTACTACAACGTATAAATAGTGTATTTGAGCACTGTGCATATACTATTAAACACTATTTATACATCTTTCACTGTTTGTACACTATTGAACACCATTTATTTATGTACCTATCACTGTCCATGCACTATTGAACATTGTTAGCTCGTTTTTTCTTGTCCACGTAGTGGTGGTGCTGACGAGGCTCGTTTTTCTTTTTGTTGTCCGTGCAATTGGTGGCGCGACGAGACTTGTTTTTTTCTTGTTCACGTAGTGGTGGCGCGGACGAGGGGGTTCGGCCTTCCGATATGCGGACGAGGACACGTGTGCCTGCCGGTGAGTTCGAGATGTTAAAAAAAATTAGAATTGCTATTTTAAACGCAAAGACTATTGTATAAGCCAAAAACAGTGCTCACCTCGCTCCCACCGAAACGGCAAATCAGCGTTGGGAACTGGTGCCGCGTCGCTGTCGTCCTCCTGGCGTCGCACTTAGCTCTGCGGCAATAGGAGCCAAGCATGAGCTCGCGGCAGTGCGTCCGTCCTTACTGCCCTATTGCATGTTTTGGTTTCTTGCCTTTGTTTTTCTTTGGATGGTCTTTTGTTTTTTCCTTACGAACTGTCCTAGCTCGGTGGGCATAAAGCGTGAGCTGAAAGGAAATTTAGAAGGAGGAGCTGAGACATCAACTTGTAAACTAGAATTAGGACAGGGAAAATTAACGTCGTACGGAGGGCGAACCTAGTAGATTTTTAACATATCTTGCAATATATATTTGTGGAGATGGAGGGGGTGGCCGTCCAACATTGTCCTGAACACTAATTAAGCTAGATGGGCAAGCGCGCGATACGCATTCGTATGGGTCCTGTATTTTTTTAAATTATATGTATATGTATTGTTGTACATATCTATAGTAATAGAGGCAAATACAATGAAGTCTCTTAGACAATGAATCGGACTATGACATAAGGTTTTAACGGGTACAATAAATTAATAATGATCTTGTATTGTTAGTCATTAGCATTGACAAGCCTCATTGGCGTGGCTAAAAATTAAAAGCATAGTTTAGTATCAGCAATGTCCATGTGTATGTCTATAACAGAAGGTCTTTATTTTCTGACAAATGAACAAAATGTTGGTATATGTTGTGGAAAAAATTATGTGGGACGGGGTCTCGCAGCCGTCCTCCCAAGGCCTCGTCCCGATGCTGGACACGCATGCAGCGAGAGAAGCAATCTCAAAGCAATTGAACTCCCGAACTACCTCCTCCTCTTCCTCCAGTTCCCCGTCGACGCGAACAATGCTGGACACGCAGCCCGGACCAATCTGCCACTGCCCTCCACCCCCACCGACGATCTCGCGCCCGGCGGCGGCCGCCGTCGATGGCGGACTCGGTCGGCAACATCGGCGTGACTCGTACTGGTTCAACCACGAGTTTGACCGCCTTTTGGTTTTGGTTTCGACCACACTGGTCTTTGATTTCAACCGCTCAGTTTCGACCACACTGGTCTTTGGTTTCGACCACTCAGTTTAAATCAGGGGGAAGTCGCGTCGATGCCATCGAAGGAGTTCGCCATCGACGGCGGCCTCCGCCGGGCGCAAGCAGTGCACGAGATCGTCAGTGGGGGTGGAGGACGGTGAGCGAAGAGAAGGAAGTAGTGTTCGCGGTTTGGGAGTTCAACAAGCTAGCTCCCCAGAGATGGGTAATCCTGACAGCAAGTATGAGAAAATTGCACATAGTTGCTTCATAGCAAACTACGCATCAACTTTTTAGTCCTTGTTGGCACGAGCATCACTGTGGAGGCAAGGACAACGTGGGGCTTTCCACGCCTTTTCCCCACGGGAATCGGCATCAACGATCCCCGTATACCTTTCCCCTCCATCATGGACCACCAAGTTGCCAGTGATGAACTCTTACACTTCCCCGCAATCAAAGGCTCCTCAAGCAATCGCCTCTGCTAAAGGAACAGCTGGATTTTTGATAGAGAAACGAAAAAAAAATGAACTCAAGATAGGCAAAAAAAGAAACTAAACCAAGACTAAGCAGTGAAAAAAAATACCTCTGAGATGCGGACTGGTCGGTCTTCGGAGGATGAGCGAAGCAGAACAGACCGAGAGGAGGGACGGGAGGGGAGGCGCCGAGGCGGCGGCTGGGGAGGGAGGTCGAGGGGGCAATGGGGGGAGGAGGAGGAGGGAGGGAGCGGCAGAGCTAGCAGAGAGAGGCGACTGAGAAGGAAGAGGAGGGAAATAGGAGGCAGAGAGCGAAAGAAGCGAACGTCATTCCCGATCCGACGAATGGCGGCGGCGGGTCTGACCCTCCAACGCGGCCGTCGAGGGCGGTGAAGGGTTGAAGGGGAGAAGAGGGCAGCGCGGGCGACACGGGCGAAGGGGAGGGGGTAGCGGGAGCGGCACGTGTAGAGGGGATGAGAGGAGCTGCGAGTTCCCGATGGAGAGGAAGGGACGAGAGGAAAGGAACCGAGAGCCGTACGTCCACATGGCTCGCGAGGAGAAATAGCTACAGTGGGTGTGATCGGATGGCGAAGGAACGGCTCTCACGCGATTGGCTAAAAATCGGGAATGGCCGACGTGGACACGGCGAGAGCTTGGCAATTCATCTGGCATACTCGCCACACGTGCGCTGCTGCGAACGATCGGATGGCTCGGAAACAGGCCGCACGTGCTCGGCGAAAAATCGGAAGACGCCAATGTAGAGGGGCTGGGAAGCGGGCAATTCTCTCCCGTATAGATCAAAGAAAGATTCCACGCATGGATCTAGCTAGATCTTGTGTCATCCAACGTCCACACAATCTCTGTTAGATCACCATACATTGCTTTATTTTTGCTTACATCTACCACAGAATGTCTGTTTCGGATTATTTGTCATTCTGGAACGTATTGACTTGAATAAATAATCAGAACGTGCTACACTACGAATTCAGTTCAAAATTGTAAAGCACGAAAGCATCATACCACGGGTGGTTCCCATGCGATTTTCTCGACAGGAGATGATTTGAAAAGATGATGGCAACACAAGAATTATAGTACTAGAAGGCAGGCAGCTAGGAAACAACCGAGGTGAGCTAGGTGCCCTGCACAAGAAAAGAAAGCGTTGTTGGAACGGATCAAGCTATCTATCAAACGGAGTCCAGCTCAGCACTTATCTCCCAGAGACTGCACTAGTGGCGTGCGTTTAATTGCTCCGTGATGATTAAAATTACTAGCGAAATCCGGGAATTAATTCTGATGGAGATGAGAGCGGCAGTACACTAGCTAATACTACGTGTGCAGATGACGAGCTGATATGTGTGGCCGACGTACTGCCCCATGGGAGCAGAGCAAGGGAGGCTTTCGCTGGTCCACAAGCGGTCTAGTCTGCATAATTTCTCCCGGGGCCATAGATAAATGGGTGATTGAAGAGGGTTTCGTTACTGTTTGTGAGTTTCTTTCATTTGGACTCTGCTTTGTGTTCTGTCCTGTCATGTAATCATCCTCGGCTCCAATAATGTACCTGTTTGGATTTGGATATGTATCTCAGCGGTAGCGCAAAAACATTTGTGAAAATCGTGTTGAGAGCTTCAAAATTTTCCCAGATGAATTTGCGCATGGATCCATGTAGTAGTTGGAATCGGTCTTAACCAATAGTTTTTGGAATGGCCTGATGTGTGTATCGACCAAGGAAGATGTAAAAACTTCTCTGGTTTTTCCCCCTTTTTGAACACATATCTTCACTTGCAAAGTTCCGTCCATGAATCCATTATCCATGGCTTGTTTCATGTTTGTCGTCCTTTTTGGGGGTACCAAATTCTAAAGGCAGGCTTGCAGAGGCGCCACTGTCAGATGAGCCCAGCCCAGCCCAGCCCAGGTAAGCGTTGTTAGCCCGGCACTAATCACCGAGATCACAGGCTCGAAGATGAAGCCGACATGACTAATTATCAAGGCCCGCTTGTAGAATTCAGGCTTAGAAACGTAGCTCCAATTGGTCCGTCGCTAGAGCAGGACTTAGACGCCCGTTTGCGATTGTGCGCGTAGAGCTGGGACTTGGCTATACTTTTTTTTCCGAGAGAGGTCCGGTCGGCACGATACGTACAGCACATGGTGGGCTATGTGGATCGGCACCATACGTACAGCACATGGTGGGCCAGGCCGACGTGACACGGCAGTTGGATTCTGTTTAGACTAGTCCGGTACGTATAATCTTTTTTTCTAACCCAATCGCCTCTCAGTCTGGCCTAATCACTCCCCCACACCAGCGTGACTCAACCAATCACCCCCTTCTGCCACCCAGTCTGACCCAACATCCCTCCTACCCTCCCCTAACTCCCATCCCAAACCCCTTCTCCCGAGCCTCGCTACCAAATTCTCAATCTCTAATCACATTCCCTGATTCTCGTCCCCCTCTCCCTCTCCACGCATCGTCAGCTGCCCCTCGCTCCCTCCTCTCCTCTCCCTCTCCGTCCCCACGTGCAGCCGCTCTCCCTCTTCCTCCCCACAAGCCGCCGTCCTCCACCCTCCCTCCAGCCACCTCCTTGTCGTCGTCCTTCAAACCCCCTTCGCAAGCGCGCAGCGCGGCCGAGGTGGACGGAATTCTTCATCGACGTCCAGGAGGAGGCGGCCTTGGCGAGGGGTAGTCGGCGTGGATGGCGCACAGGTGTCATTGTCTTCCTAGGTGGCGGCGGCTATCGTCTTTCCGGTGTCTATAGTTACTTAAGACTGGACTTAAGCCGGCACAGCACGGCACTGACACAACTGACTTTAGGTCGTGCCTGGGTTTGAACAGAGGCAAGTCAGACCGGCACGGCAAGATGACCGGACCGAGCCAACACGACACAACAAGAAGCACGGTGGACCCAGCAATGCCCACCACTATGTGCGCGCCACCGAAATCGCTCAAGAAACGGGCATACCAATCGAGAACTGTGCTTAGACTCAGATTTCTGAGCCTTCGCACGCGTCCGCGCCCGTGTTGAGCTGAGCAGCTAGTTGGTTAAGGCGTTGCTGTATGCGGGGTTTCGGTATCGTGAACTGTTCACCCTTCCCGCCCGTGCTTGTCATAAATCGGCTCACGAGCCGTCCATCCCATCCCTGATCGCGCTTTACCTGAGCTAGCCCGATCCTTCCTGCTGTCTCCATGCGCTGTGCCGACGTTGAAGAAGAAGAAGTGGTGGTTTACCATGCATGCCTTCAAAGCGAAGAGGAAAATGGAAGGAAAACTCGGTTTCTAGGGTCTGGTCTCGAGTCTTCCACCCTGTGAAAAGAGCTACTGGTACTTTACCACTACAAGCTAGGTTCAGACCAAAATCTAATTAATTACGCGCAATGGGGAAAATTCATGGACCTCTCATGCCCGCTTTCCCTTTACACCAAGGAATCACAGATGGGGATAACAACTACTACTAAAATATTCAGACAAGAGAAACTTCAGCCTCCGTCATTATGGTGAGCTTCTTTAGCTCACAAGCGTCTGTTGGTTCCATGTCCACATCGCCTTTTATTTATTTTCCCCGATTCACATGCTTGGCAAATCCTATGCCGCCTCGAATTCATTCAGCGGCCGGATCACGCCCTCCCAACTCCCGTCATCATTTCAGGAATGACAAGGTGAAGAAAAAAAAAGGGAGAGAAAGGAAAAGCACTGACACCGCTAAAATGATCCGTTGTTGATACAGACAAGATTAGCATGACTCTTAACAGCTCTGTCACTTGAACCCAGAAAAAGAAGAGAGTCAACACAGGAAGCAGCATGCGTAGTACAATGAACCTACTTGCAAACAGGGTGCTTCTAGGTTTACCTCCAGTGCCCCTGAGACATGAACTCGTTATCTCCGTGATATCTTTGGAATGACATTTTTATCACCCATTTTGACCAATGATGACAATAAGAAGAGTAAAGAAGCATCCATAGTTATGTAAGTCTAGTAGTTTTCATAAGAATTTTTACCACACTTGTTTCCAATGCATTTCTCTCCTGTTATAGCCCCCTCTACCAGTCCACCTTACTGGAGAAGGGCTGAGAGTATTGTGGAGATAGCAATTTAGTCAACACAAAAGAAAAATCCAAGAATTGAGTTTACAGAAAAGTTAGAACAGCAAAAAAGAACTGTACAAGTTCCTAAAAAACAATCAGAAATTTATGTATATCAACACGGCAAGAGTAATTGGCCAACAAAATCAGCTTGCAATCAAGAAAAAATCTGCCAAAGGAAAGGCTTTATTAAATGAAGAGATGGCGATAGTGGTTGCAAGCATCAACCATTATCAAGCGATATCTTGTTCTTTTATTTGCACCATTAAATAGTTAGTTAGCCAGAAAAGTAAGTACTAAGTAAATTTGCAGCACTACTTTTTCTCAAATGCTCAAACTAGTGATCCATTGAAGCCTAAGGACTCCCATTTCTCGACAGCATGCAATGCATACCACAAAAATAATGAATCCACTGACCAAAGAGCAAAGCACTTCCTCAGATACAAACTAAGTGAGTCCACCCAAACAACACCTGCCATTCTCACAGAACATATGTAGATGTTTACGCATGGGGGAATATTTGATTTGATGATGCTGAACCCAACTCATGTTTACTAACATAGAAGGGTCCAAGAAAATCAAAAGTACAAACCTTAAGATAGTAGGTAGTTGGCTAACTAATTAACTAATATAGAAGCTGTGATTTAGTTACTGCTAATAGGATGGTCATAGAAGTAACTGGAATGAAGAAAACTAGGAATTAAATAAGTGATGGTACCAAGGCCAAGGGAGAGCTCACAACTGCTCCTTTCCTCCAACTTATCTCAGTACTGGCTAGACAGATGCAATTGACGCTGAATTCTGGTTGCAGTCCAACAACAACCTTGTTCGTTCTTCAAGCCATTTCCTGGAGATAAAACATTTCATGACACTGTCAAATTACTGCTCCAAGAACAGGTCCACTGGACCCACATTAACGAAAGATATAAAGTCATTACACCATCAATTTACATACTGTTGCACCTAAAAAAGATTGAATACTATTGCATTGAAGTTTAGCTCACTGCGTACCTTGAAACATGGGTGCTCCGGTCAAGCTCCGAACACTAGAATATAGCATGACTACGTAAGTTAGCTGCCTTCAACAATGGAATAGGAGAGATGCAAACCAAGAACCTAATTATTATTAGGCTTCCATGTAGATATGGCATAGATTATCCTTCCTTTCCACCCTTGCAGGAGCCATCCACTGTCTTCATCTATAACAAAGTCTTTGTGATAGATGTCTTTCACTTTGTCCTTTGCTTTCATCACAATGTCTTGGTTTAATGGAGACTGGACAAATCCAGCCCTCAGATTCCTCACTTGCCACTGTTTATATGTCTCCGGTCTCTCAACCCTGTCTGAGCCCTCACATGCAATGACATTGAGTGCCTCTCGGCCAAAGAGATCCCTCTCCATGAGTGTACGCTGGGCATCATCCCGTGGCACAGTTGTCTCAAGCATGTCAAACAACGCAGAAAAATGAAACAACGCCTCACGGAAACGTGTGATGAAGAAGGGAACGCTGTATGACCCATTCACAATTCCATGGATGAAGATTGCTGGGTTCACTTGCCTTATGGTGTTAAGAACCCTATTCCTAGGGCTGTCTACAGCAACTGTTTCGTCAATAAGATTTCTGAACCGGTACAGGCAATTAACAATCACCACTTCATCCTTGGCAACCTTGAGATCCTCAACACGGATGGTTTCCCACTTTGATGCAATGCCTTGGTACTCAAAAGGGACACCGAACTTCTCAGCATATTCTGCAAGCCTTTGTCCTGTCTCTTCGATGCGCTCAGTAGGACGGAAGCCTGGCTGAGGTACATCTATTCCCGTGATGCGCAGCTTTGGTGGACCGCCTTCCCTCTTGTTGAGACGCCTGATGAGGCATGGCCATTGGAAGCCAAAGTAAATGCCGAAGTCAATTATATGCACCTTTGATGCATTTTTTGTCATGCTCAAGATTGTCTGATTGGAGAGGAAATGTGAGAGCCTCTTGAATGGGCATGCTGCAAGGTAAAGATGATAGGCCTTAAGCATGTCAGAGGCAGTTGTCCGTTTCGCTACAAGCTTATGGTAAAGCTGGCTCCCTGTGCCGGCCAAGCGAGCCTCGAGACCATCTGCAAAGCAATATGCCAACCTCTGAGTGTCATCCCCATTTGGCTTGGAATGCTGCCTTATTTGCTTTAACAACTCATTAGCAGTTCGGCGGTCATCAGCTGCCACTGCCTGAGCACAGTGGATGAGGATGGTCCTAAGGTCCACCACATCCTTTGTTGTTGGCTTCCTGCCCCGCGACCGCCCCCCACTTGCTCCTTTCGTCTGAGTGACCTGAGAATTCTTGGAAGCTTCATTACGCATCATTTCTCGCAGAACAGTGGCCTTCTTCTCTGTTTGACAAAGCAAATCGTCAAACATCTCAATCCAATCAGGCTCATCAGAACAAAATGCAGACTGTTTAATGTTCCGTCCTTCCATCAAGTCAAGGTCTTGACTCTGTCTGTTTTTCCTTACCTTCAACACCTCTGCCTTGCTGCCATTCAAAGAAACATCTTTCCCTGCTTCTCGAGGCCTTGCAGCATCACCAGCTTCTAAATCAATCACTAGCTTATCACTTCCAGGGAGAAACTTTCGTGCTTCCTCAACACCTCTCCTGAAATCCCAAGTTGGAAGGCTCTCAAACAAATACTCAGGGATCCTGCCATTAGTGATCAAAGGATCTTCTAATGCCTCTGCTGCATTGCAAACATCGCTTGATGGGCCAACCAGCGGCTGCAAAGACTGTCCACACAAACCTCGATAAGCTTCCAACTGCTCACGGTGTCCAACGTAATGGCACTGGTTGCTATCCACCGCACCACCAGTGCTACCGCTAGTAACAGTACTAGCCAAGGACTGAGCATGACTGCTACTGCTACTCTCACTGGGACTGTCCAGGGACCAAGGCTTCAGCTGGCGATCAGGAGATGGTGGGAATTTGTGCCCAAGAATGTCATAGAATGGCTTCGCAGCAACACGAAGTGCGGCTGACTCCTCCTGGTACATGCTGACTTTCTCATCAATGTCCTCCTCCATGAGCATCCGGCTTATATAGTTGAGTGACTCATCTGAGATGAACTCCCAGTCCTCGGGGTTGTCAGTTTCTGTGTTGGCGGACCTCGAGAGGTTGGACGAAGGATTGGAATTGGGTTCTGCGGCCATCTGGGGCAAGATCACCGGCTGTGGATCAGTGAACCTGAAATAATCACTCGGAGTGCTGTGATCCGTGTAACCACCATAAGACAGGCCGCAGAACATGCCAGACAGCTCGCCAAGAGTATTATCCAGACCCATTGGTGAACTCCAAGAAGCCTCGCCTGAAGACCTGTGTTACCTTTTGTGGTTAGTGATAAATTTGTCAACTTTGGCAAGATAAAGGAATATAAATCCATACAGTTGCTTGTGATTTGTAACAGCAATGACGGATCTTGCTTAATAAGCACACTATTCGGAGTTTCAAATCATCAATACAAACAATAACTAACTAATTCCTGAATGAGATGGAGAAGAAACTTGATAGGAATGAACAGTGAATGCTGAGTGATGTTTCTCTCTCCCAGATTAGCTATGAGAAAACAAATAAAGAAACAACTCCCTTGAACTGCATGATCCACAAAATCGCACATAGCCTACCCAAACCAAGAAAAGAACCCAAAAGGCGGATCCTACCCCGCTACAACCAACACAAATTCGCCACGGAAAACATTACCAAGAACTAGCCACACCACCTCTCCTCAGATCCTAGAGATCAGGGCATCAAATCCTCCCAAGAAACCAGCTTTTCGTTTGCTTAGCTTGCCCGGGAAAGAAAACCAAAAATAATAGCCAATACAAGAAAAACGAAGGGGGAGAGAAAGAAGCTGACCTTTCCTAACTCGACAGTTGACACCAGAGATCAGCCGCGGATTGAGCTCCGCGCGAGGAGGAGGAGGAGGAGGAGAAAGCCTAGAACGCGAGCCGCGCAATCCGCGTCCTGAATCCTGCGGCGCCGCTGCCGCTGGAGGTGTTTGCTAGTACTGGCGATGTAACATGGACACGGACATGGACATGGAGCAAAGCAGCAGAATAATGCGGAAAAGGTACGAGCTCTCTCTCGGCCTCGCCAGTCGCCACGCACCCCACCACCCCCAGGCGCATTAGAAAAACCGTGGCATCCGAACCTTCTCGGGGCCCGGCGCGGGCTGCGTGGCCGCATCACGGCCCTGGGCTCCGCGGCCGCGGCGAATCAGATCGGACGAGAGATGCGGTTGAGGAAAAAAAGAGCGAGAGCGGCCCAGTGGCGGCGCGACAGCTCGGCTCGGCCGAGGAGGCGTTCAGGCGGTGGACCCTGCTGGCCCACCCTGTGATTTGGGGCTGTAAAAGTTTTTGTTAGCTGATATCTCCTCAGGGAAATCTCATCTGCGATGTATACTCTGCTGCTCCGGTCCATTAAAATAAATCGTTTTGGAATACATATAGTTAAATATTAAAAAATTTAATTATCAATTTTTTAAAATATTTAGATTAAATATATAAAAATCATATATATATATATATATATATATATATGATTTATATATATATGTGTGTGGTGTGTGTATGTATTTGTCTCAAAACGAACTTTCAAGATATTATAATTTTATTATGTTTTACAAATATATTATATAGTAATTAGTAGTCAAAATTATATTTTGTTTGGACCGTGTCAATACGCAAAATGACTTATTTTTGTAAATCTAAGGAGTACTACTAATCCTAACACACACAAATAAAAGATAATGAACTCGTTCATATGGACCAAATATCAGTCCCTCCATCGGAATATAGAGATGTGTATAGAAAAAAAAATTTCATTTTTACCGTCCATTTTTTGAATTAGTTGTTGGAACATGACAAAGAGGTGTGTGTGAGTAGCTAACTAGCCAATACAAATGGGCCGACCATGCATGTTCCTCTTATCTTTCATTATCTCACCCTACCTCATGTAACATGTTCTCTCTCAGTCCCCCTCCACCCCCCCCCCCCGATATAGTGGGCGGGGCAGCCGGCGAGGTGCAAAGGCCGACGAGAGGCAAGAGCCGGCGCAGCGGCTGGCGATGAGGAAGGAGGTACACCATCCCTACCGCCAGCGAGGATTGCGACGATTAGGATGCGGGAAAGAGAAGGTGCAGGGCGGTAATAAGGCGGCGGTGTCCTCAACTCCGGGGTCCTGATCCGGACCTACTGGCGCTAGATTTGGTCTCCTCGATGATAGATCTGGGCCTGCCGCCATCGGATCCACCACCCTCGAGCATGGCACCGTCCTCTCCATCGCCGGCGATTGACCTTCTTTCTCACCTCCGATGTTGTGTACTACCTTGACGTGCTCCCGCTCAGCTGCAACGTGCACTCACGGTGCCCAAGGTGCTTCAAAGCCAGCGCGGCTAGATCTGTCCATCACCGCCGCCAGATCCGGCCGTCCCCAACCTCGACGCCTTCGGAACCGCCATCCCTGACCCCTCCACCACCGTCTTCCTCCTCCTTGGTTGTCGCTCCGTATTCTTCCACCCCGTTGTCATCCACATCGCCGGCTTGAGTGTTGTCGAGGAGTACACCGCTGTCAACGGTCATCGTCCGTCGATCTAGCAAGGAGTACATATGTACTCCACCATGGTCCTCGCCGCCTCCACCATGTACTCTGTCGAGCCATCTTCATCACACTAGCGTCGTGCTTCTTGCTCGTCGATACAATTCGACGATCATGGCACCTCGGGTGGATCCAACGATGCTCCTCTAACTTCTCTCTCTCTCTCTGGTGTGTGTGTGTATGTGTGTGTTACATACAGTGTATGTTGTGTATGGCTCATATATGATAGATTTGTTGTCCGAGTCGAACATGTAACTGAGGTATAAATACATAACACTGTAGGACCGTAAAGGCGACTAGAGGGGGGGTGAATAGGCGCTTTCTCAAATTTTTCACCTTAATCAAATTCAACACGAACTTTACTCTTTTAGATATGAAAGTTGATAAGATCAGTAAATACACAGAGGAAGCCTTGTGCTGAATTCGATAACCCCCTTAATCACAAGACCCAAACGGGAGATATGATCTCAGAAGATCGGTCGAGCATCTTGTGGTGATCGAGCCGCGTTTGATCGACGGCCGGACCGGGTTGACTAGCAATGGACCGTGGTGACCCGCTGATCGGACCGTTGGGAATCGACTCGGCCGCTACTACGGCGGTCCGAAAACGGAGGTCGGACCGCCGTTGCTAAATCGGTCATACCGATTTAGTCCAGTACCAAAACACAAAGTCCAAATCCAAAACGAAAATTGGTCTAACTTTTGATTCAACCAATGAAACTTGACCAAATTTGGAGCACACCTCCCTGAGGATATCTGAGTCCTATTTCTAGCGACGATCGTTCAGATCCACTTCAAATAAACGATCTATTTAGATTTTACCAAAGAAGTGCTCAAACCCTAGAAATATGAAAAACTTAATCCAAAACTTGCTTGTGGGGGATTGAAGATCTAGATGGTTCTAGGAGTATTCCCACACATCAAAGCAAGGTATATGAGGTCAAGAGACCAACCAAAATCAACCGGATCAAGGAAGCACCAAAATCAACAAAGAAGGGAAGAACACAAGAGAGACTTCATCCTTGAGCAATCACCAAAGGATTGATTGATTCAAGATGTTACTTACAAAGCCACTCCTTCAAGGAGGACAAGAGCTCAAACCAAAGAGCACACACAATCTCTCCAAACCCAAGCTTCTCCTCTCCTCTTCTCTCCAAACCCTAGAAAAAGACTTGGAGTGTCCAAATGAATGCTTGGGGGTTTTACATCTCCCCCCTTTCTATTTATAGGAGAGCTAGGGTTTCACACATGGGACCCACACACACACATCTGTTGAAGCAATCGCCTGCTTCACCACGTGTAGGTTGATCAGCGGCTCTCATCATGTCGGCAAGTCTCTCCCGTCCAAATCCCATCGGAACCTCCCAGGGACTTGCACCGACTTCCGCACCGCCTGATCCAACCAGCTGCACCGAACTGCCCGTTCGATCCATCTTACCCATTCTGCACCATGCTTGAGTCACACGACCTCACCCGACATCCATGATCGTTCTGGACCTCAGCTCTCCAAGCGTAGTCCCGATCCACCTCACCGTTGACGTCGTTGACCTGAAAGCCTCCTGCACAGCAATAGACAAACAAATCGTCTCCGGGAACAAGTTCTTCACAACTTGACCCACGTCAGTTCAACAATGCAATATACAACAATAAAGCATTGAAGTTCATACATTAACCACATTCAAATCACAACAATGCCAAAAAGGCTAACCTCCAAGTGATCGGCGGTCTGACCGCCCCACACAGCCGGTCCGACCGATTTCAGGCCGGTCGGACCGATTCCATAACGGCGGTCGGACCGCCCGAAATGACTTAGCCAAAATTTCATCTTGAAAATCCGAAACCTTCTGGAATTTTCAACTGAATAGAACTTTCGACTGGGAGCTCCAAAAATAATGTGACCACATCCAGGAGACTCCCCTCACTTGCCTACATAACCTATTTTTGGCTCAGCTTCAAAACCCACTTTGAATCGAACCCGGTCGGACCTCTCCATGGGCGGTCTGACCGCCGATGTCACCGGTCAGACCGCTTGTGGTCTGACAGGCTGAAGCAAACCCGAAAACGCGAGATTTTGCAAACCAACAATGCCATTGCCAATTGACTCATCATCCTAATATCATGCACATATCCTCACGATATCCACAATCTCCCCCTTGATGAACACATTGGCAATTTCACAGAAAATATAGTTTTTCGGTTTGAAAAGTAAAAAATCGCAGTTTTCGCATAAAGGCACAACTTGGTCCATAAGCAAGAAAAAGCCTAGGAAACGACCAAGCTGGCTTCAGAATAGTATAAGCAAGTGAGATAAGGCAATGAAAGCACAAAAGGATTCAATTTCCAGAAAGTAGCCAAAAATCTCACTTAGGTCCATATGAAAGACAAATGTTCTATTTGACCTTTGATCATTGTGAGTCTTCTTCAATTGCAAATATAATCAGAAAAAGGCAATAAAACCAAGAGACTCAACTCACTATGATCATAAATTTTCAAAAGGTTCATTATTTTTTTTATGAGTTCTTTTATATGAAACCTTTATATGAAACCAAAAGCTCCAAAACAACATTTTTCTTCTCAATCTTTATCCCCTTTTGACAATGAATTCATCAAGATGCATGGGAAAAGATAGAGTATGATGAAATGACTTTATTTTTGAACTTTAACAAAAGGAGCCATAACCATTATCCATGTAGACAGTACAAGTATTATACCAAGCCATATTAAGTGAAGAAGCTATGTTCAATCATGGCAAAATATGTACTGCAAAGCTAAGACCAAAATAGTAGTAATCTGAGATTAAAAGAATTAATACCATGAAAAGTTGCTCAATATCATGTTTCACTAAAAGCAACCAAAAATGAGTCAAGCCATGTCTATAAGTAAAAAGAGACCCAAAACTGGAACTGAGGCATTCTGAGCATTAAGAGTTCAAATATGAAGCAATATATTCAAGCACTTAGGATTTTGAGCATTTTCCTAAAAATGATTTTTTTTTCATTGTGCTAGATCTCAAGCCTTTCCGCGACCATCTCAAGCAAGAAGCTTAAAAGAGTGGTCTAGGTCATCCAAAACTCCCCCTGAGTTCATGCTTAGTGCAATGGCAAGCAGTCTCATGAGAAAGAATTGGTGAGATCAGTTCTTCGCTTGTGTCGACTAGACCAACCGTAAAGGACCTCTGCGGAATCCCACCTTTTGAACTCAATCATATATTTGCAATTCAGATTGCATTTTACTTTGTTCTTGCGTTCTTATTCGGTGTATGCAAGAATTGATCTTCGTGATCAGGTCATCCGGGTATTCGTGTACGGTTGATAACGACTTGTCAAGTAGTTTCGCGATTGCGTGGTTTCGGGCCTTGCGAGTTCGTAGCCAGGATCGTGAGAGTTGAGCGACTTCTACCGAATTTATCTTCTCATCGATAGATTGGGCCAAATCAGGACCTCTGAGGTTCATCATGAAGACAAGACGATTATTCTGTTATGTTCATTATCACCTTCCTATGAACAGTTGATCATCACTCTAACACACAAAAAATATACTATCAAGGTTGATGAGATTACCACGACTATACTGGCTCATAATCAACGGAGAGAGAATGGAGGGGAGAGCTCTCAAGGTGATAGTTTGCATACGAATGGTGATCGTGGGAGGAAGCAAGATAAGGAGAAATCTACAAGACGTAATTCCATATCAAAGTCAACGAGCAGATAGAATATCGAGTGCTATAAATGTAAGGACATAGGGTATATGAAGATAGATTTGTCCAAAATTGAAAGAACAAAATGGTGGGAAGCGTGACAAGAAGAATGTGAATGTGACTAGGAAAGATGACTCGAACAACAACGATGCGGATGTTCTCTTAGTTTCAAACAGTCGGCTGACAGATGCATGTATTCTTGATTCGGGATGCTTGTACCACATCATACCTAACAGAGAGTGGTTCACTTCATACATGTTAGGTAATTTGGTTCTATTTACCTTCGTGATGATACATGTTATAGTATTTGTCAGGATATGTGGAGTTGAAATTAAGATGTATGATGGTATTGTTAGAAAAATACGTGATGTTAGGCACATACCAGGGTAGAAAAAGAATATGGTCTCTCTAGGCTCCTTACATGATAGTGGTCTTACTTATAAAACTAATAAGGATATGAAACCATGAAAAATTGTAAGGGTGCATTGACTGTGATGAAGGGTAGAAGAACAATTATAAATATTTACATATTGCTAAGGAGCACTGTTGTAGGTGGAGTCACATAATGATATGGTAAAACTTTCGCATAGGCGGTTGGACCATCTTAGTGTTCGTGGAATGGTAGAGTTGCATAAGATAAACCTATTTGCGGGAATTAAAAGTTGTGAGTTAGGTTTTGTAAGTTTTGTGTTCTTGAAAAATAGTCTAAGGCTAGTTTCTCAAGTGGCAAACACAAAACATAATGAATACTTGATTATGTACACTCTTATGTGTGGGGGCCTACCACAAAACCGTCAATGGGTGGAGCTCAGCATTTTGTTACTTTTAATGGCATTTTTCCCGCAAGTTGTGTGTGTATTTTATGAAGCAGAAATATGAGGTGTTTGTCAAGTTCAAGGTGTGGAAAGCTGAGGTGGAGAACCAAACAGACAAGAATGTAAAATATCTAAGATATGATAACGACACCGAATATAATGATTCAAAGTTTTAAAGATATTGTGAGGAACATGGTATTCAATGTCATTTTATAGTGCGCAAAATGTCACAGTAAAACGTTGTGCCAGAAATGATGAACATGGCTATTTGTGAACGAGCAAGGTGCTTGAGGTTGAATGCGGGCTTCCTAAATGTTTCTGGCACTGGCTGTGAACATAGCGTGATATCTCATAAGCATATCACCACTAGCATCTTTGGGTGGCAAGGTTGCAGAGGAGGTATGTACTAATCTAAGAATTTTTTATTGTCCAACCTATATGCATATACCTGGTGATGAAATGTCAAAGCTTGATGCAAAATCAACGAAGTGCATTTTTCTGGGTTTCAAGAAAGGTGTTATAGGGCACAAGCTTTGGGATCCGACATCGAAGAAGGTGGTGTTGAGTTGGGATTTTGTCTTTGATGAGCAATCAATGTTACAACAAAACAAAGAGGGGGTGTCACAGGAGATTGGAGGATCGGATATGGTGCAGGTAGAGTTGGAGCATAGTTCAAGGACTCATGATTCACACACGCTGCCTCCATATTCCACTTCAGAGGATTTGCATAATTTTCAATTGGAAAGAGATAGACAACGACACACCAATGTGAAATCTCCAAAGAGATTCGGGTATGAAGACCAAGTTTCATTTTATCTCCTTGTTAGTACTGATAATGACCCAACTAATTTTCAAGAGGCTATTATAAGCTAAGAGAAAGATAGGCGGATGACTGTAATGACATGAGAGATGTAGTCTTTACAGAAGAATTGTACTTGGGAGCTAATTCGTCTCACTGAGGATAAGAAGGTCGTTGGATGCAAATGAGTCTACAAGAGAAAGTCTGTAGTATCAGAAAAAGAAGGAGAAAAATTAAAGGCTCGATTAGTTGCAAAAGGGTATTCACAAAAAGAAGAGGATCGATTAGTTCGCACCAAGGGTTGTTGCCAGGTTCAACGGTGTACATGTATGTACAATACATGAAGGCATCCTCCGAACACATCTTTTTACACCTTTCTTCGTACATACGGTGTGCAATACACCTTTCTTTGTACATACGGTGTGCAATACTCCCCTCTCTACACCTTTATTTCGTACATATAGTGTACATTATTTATGCATTTCTGTACTGTACATTGAGATATGTTTATACACTGATAGATGTATTGGTACTGGAGTATTATTTGAGCTGTATGGATTTTTTTTTTATTGCACTGTAGGTGTACATTTCAAATTTCAAATTAGTCTGGACTCTGGACACTACAGGGGAGGAGGTGTGAGAGAGAGGTGGTGGTGGGACCCGATGTACTTTGAACTCCCTTGTAATCAGTGTTTAAATCTCTCTCTCTCTCTCTCTCTCTCTCTCTCTCATGTCCTAAATCCACCGAATGTCGAAAAGCTAAAAACAAAAAGCACTTAAGCACGATTCTTGATGCATATTGCGTGGGTAGGACAGTGGGAGCACCTGGACTCGAGTTAAGACCAGTTCGGTTTCCGCGGTGCGTTTCTTTAAGCCTGCAGTTGTTGGGGTCATCATACCTGAGGGTGTGGTGGTTTTCATCCACCGAGAATAAAAAGGCTGTGTGGCGCACGAGAGCGGCCGTCGATTGATGGAGCTTCGTTCCATTTATGGTACGCCTTTTCATGGTGGGACGGTTTATGCGTGTAGCGCAGACGGGGTTGATATACAACCTGATCAACCTCGCCTTTTTCTGCCCAAGTTTGAGCCCCACTGGGCCGAGCTCTTTCACTTTACATCTGTTACAGTGTTTAGTAGAGAAGGCTCTGGATACTCTACGGTCGTAGAAGAGTGGTGTTTTGGAACATGTGTAATTAAATTTTGTAAACTTTTGGTTAGTGATATTTTTATTAATGTTTATATTGAACATATGAAAATAGTATGCGCAGATTTGTCTTGAAAAATACTTCCAAAATATAATAGTTTCTAATGCTTTATAAATATGTGAAAAATATTCATTTTTCAACCATAAACTATCACCCGAGTCCGGTTTTCAACCATGAACTCTAAACTGGCAAATGTTGGGTTTTAGAGACCGTGTCGATGTCCAAAATATCACTCTTTTATGACTAGAGGGAGTATGAGTACGATGTGTCAAAACAATAATCTGTTTTGGTGTGCTTTTCACGATCATGTTGGTTGCTTACATAATAACAATGCCTTAGCAAGTACGACAAGTATTATATGTTCATAACCAATTAGCTACTATTATGTGGTAAAGTAGTGCCAAATAAGAGAAACATATTAGTCATAGCCAATGAGACTCCAACATATCGACCATGAGTCACTGCTTATAGTTTTAAAAAATATAACCTTAAAAACCCTCTTTATTGTATTGAAATGATTCCTACTGATAACTGGGACCTACGTTACATTGAAAAATCACAAAATAATAATATCCTCTCTTAATCGCATTCTCTCTGCTATGTAGTTGTTTAATAATCATATGAGTTGTTTAATACTTTGAATCGACTCCTAAGTAGAACCCGATTTTATGTATTTTTGTTGTTGGAATCAATCCCTCTAATTTATTAAATTGATTCAATATTTTCTATCTTTTTATTTGAATCGGCTAAAACACGGCATTAAAAATGATCTACGAAGCCTAAAAAAATACCCACCGTCTAAACGAACAAAGCCTTGATAACAGGAAAACCCGATGGCCCGACCGAGGCGTCAAGTTCAGACCGGCGAGTCACCGGGTTTAATCCAAATTGCAACCCAGTTGGCCAAGTTGGCGGCAGCACGGCGTTTGCCGTTCGGGGCGTCACCGCCGGATTACCTCGGCATTCCCCAGTCCAGTGCTTCTCTCCCCGCTTTGGCCCCACCATCTCTCATCCGCTCGGCCCCACGCGCCGCGTGGTGACCGCCGCCTCGCATCGTGGGAGACGTGGCTTTACTAGCGCGCTGTTAAGGGCATCCGTAGTGTTCAGCCTGGGCCCACATGCGGCCTCTAAACCTATCATAATTTTCTGCAGTGCTCCCAAGATGAAGTCTACAACTATAATTAAAAGAACAGAAACATTCTCTAGTCTACTCCAACCACCCACTACCGTCAATCTCAGAGAACGCCAAGCGAATTTGTCTGGAGACAGCACAGCCGAAGAAAGGCCGCGTTGTTGTTTTTCTGAGGCCCAACACACGGGCACAAGGGCGTTGCGGGCCTACTGGGCTGAATCTGCTCTTGGGCTCAACTGGGCCTACGGCCTACAAGCACAAAAGGAGTTGCCGTTTTGGCAGTGGTACGATTGGTGATCGTGGAGCAGCTCAAAAGGCCAGGGCGTAGGGATCATCAGCGAACTAATCAGCCGGCCAGGTCATCGGGAATCGCCAGGATTAGACCTCGCTGTCCCATTACCCCCATTAACTTTATGCTCTTGCAAACATGAAAAAGACCATGGTATCCTCCTCGACCTCAAGGTTCGCAGAGTCTACTTGATCTTGGGACTCTTAAAGAAATCAGGTTCGCCCGCCTCTAGCGTTGGCCTCGCATGCCCTCGCGTCGCCGCATCAGTCGTCCCACTAACACCGCCGCACCAACTGCCGCCCTCGCGCCAGCCGCAATGTGTGCGGCAACCGCCGCCCCACAAACGCGTTGAGTGGGGGGGAACCCTAATCCCCCATCGTTATTTGTACCGGGCCGACGGACCGGATGGGCCTGGGAAAATGGGCCATGGATTTCGGCCCAAGCCGGGGAAAAAAGAAAAGAAAATAGCAAAATTTGCAAAAAAAAAAAGGCCCCTGAGAAAATTGAAAATTATGCGTAATTTTTTTCAGAACAGAAAATTAACGGATTAGCCCCTAAAAATTGCAGAATTTACCAAAAAATTATATTATAATAGAAAAGGTATCGGGAATTCAAATTTTGAATTGATTTTTGCATTTGAAACATGTTTAACTTTGTTATTATTATTTCTATACAATTTATGTATTGTATTTACTATTTTTGATTATTTGTGATTGTTTATATTGCTTTTTAATCACTAAAATACGGTAACATTATAAGAATTTTTGTAACTATTTTTTACAAATTACCATCAGTAATATTATGTAATCTTTGTATGAATATGCAGATGAGTGGCATTACGAACCGGGAGCTCGAAGAGCTGGCCCAGCATGGGCCACAATTACCTGACTTGGGCATCAGATGTCGAAATCGTACTTGGAGCCAAAAAATTCCGTGCTGCTATTGGACTTGGCACCTTGAAGGACGTCACTCCAACTGCTGAGGAGAATGACCAAGCACTTTATTTCCTCAGACACCATCTCTGTTTAACGCTCAAGAATGAGTATGTGGCAGAAAAGAACGCACTAGCTTTATGGACCGCACTGAAGAAGCGGTTCGAGAAGCTGAAGTACACCATTCTTCCTCGTACAGAGCAGGAATGAAATTGACTACGCTTTGTTGACTACAAGATCGTGGGGGAGTACAATTCTGCATTGCACAGAATTTGTACAAGTCTTCAACTCTGTGGTAAGGTAACCACAGATGAGCCGAAGATCGAGAAAACTCTCTACCTTTCACCCAAAGGCGATGCAATCCGCACGTAACTATCGTCAAGACGGCTACAAGGAGTATCCTGAACTGATTAAAATCACGTAAGTTGTGGAAGCTCAAGATGATGTTCTCAGAAAGAACTACATCTCACAGCCGCCTAGTAGCAATGTTGATCATGAAGTCAATGCAAGCAATTACAAGGTGAGAAAGGCCCACTCAAAGGAAAGAGGCAAGAAAGGCAAGGTCATGGATCGCAAAACTAAGTAAAATATTCAAGCCAAGAAGGGCAAACAAAAGAAGTGCGATGAGAAGCCCTATGGTCAGCAGGACCAAAGTTGTTACAAATGTGGCACTTAGAGACATTGGTCATGTGTTTACCGTGAGCCGCGTCACGTGATTGATGCTTTCAAGTCTAAAAAGAAGGTCAAAGAATAGCATGAGGCACACCTCGTCATTGTAGGCACAGAGGATCCACAGTCATGGCTGCACTCATGGATGTGGACATCTCAGTAGCAGCCCCCATCACACCTTCTTTGGACATCACAGCGGCAGCAACTGTAGTTGCTGAAGAAGAGAAGTTGAACATCGAGTAGATTCAGGCAGAAGTTTCTTCATACTTCGCTGATTCGATCTAGTGCACGCATTGCACTTAGATTTTATAGTCATCTACAGTTTTATGGTTGTGATAGAATATTGTATTTTGAATAATGGTTGTAAGCTCTAGGAGAGCAAATCAATAAATTCTTATGATGAGTCCTGCAATACTTTTTCCCGTATTAATAATAGCAAGTTATATTCTATTTTGAAGTATTTTACTTATGTGTGTGGATTGCTTCCTAACCCATATTAATAAATACTTTATATATCAGAACGCGTGTGGCGCCCTATGGAGGAAGTGTACTTAGCAGACAGCAGCACAACGAATACCATATTAAGAGAGACAAAAAAATTTCAGTCGATCAACAAGAATGCTGGTAGTCTTACAACAATCGCAGCCAGCGATACTTGTATAATAGGTTCAGAAAGAGCCACAATTATACTCCAAATAGGCACAACATTGGTCATTGAAGAAGCCTTGTTGTACCCAGAATCGACTAGGACCCTCTTAAGCTTTAAAGATATTCGCGCTAACGGTCTCCACGTAGAGACTGAATAAGAGTATGGTAAGAAATACCTGCTCATTACAAAGCGCAAAGAAAATAAAAAAGGGGTATTAGAATGACTCTCTTTATATGAATCTGGGCTATACTACACTCACATTAAGACACCTACAGCCTATACTATCCTGAAAACCACTTTTAGAAGTTTTGAACTTTTCTATCTCTGACATGATAGATTAGGCCACCTGGTCTTAAAATGATGAGAAATATAATTACTAATTCTTAGGGACATAATGTCAATGTAAAGAATTTTTGAATCAGGAAGATTTTGTATGCCCCGCATGTGCCACCGGGAAACTAATTACTAGACCCTCTACTTTGAAAGTAAAGGATGAAATCTCTGCATTCCTGAACCGTATCCAGGAGATATTTGTGGTCCTATACAGCCCTGTCAGGGCCATTTAGGTACTTTATGGTGCACATCGATGCTTCCTCAAAATGGTCGCATGTATGCTTATTGTTTACGAGAAACTATGCTTTTACAAAGATGATCTCGTAGATAATTAAAATTAAGAATAATTTCTCTGATCATCATGTGAAGTCCATCATAATGGATAATACTGGAGAATTTACTTTAAAGGCATTTGATGATTATTGTATGGCAATGTGAATTACTGTTAAGCATTCCGTACCACATGTCCACACTCAGAATAGACTAGCAGAGGCATTAATTAAAACAATTAAATTTATTGTCCGATCGCTCTTGCAGAATTGTAATTTACTAACTACATGTTGGGGACGCGCAGTGTTACACACAACAACTCTCATTAGTTTTTGACTGTCAGCATATAACATCCATTCACCTATGCAACTAGCGCAAAGGTCAGCACCGAAAATCTCTCATCTACGAAGGTTTGGTTGCAAGGTTTATGTACCTATACCACCACCGCAGCGAACTGCAACACCCCCCTCTGAAAGTCTAGGATATACGTTGGTTATGAGACATCATCCATAATCAGTTATCTGGACCCCATGACTGGATATTTGCATATACCTCGCTTCGCTGACATCATATTTGATGAGGATAGTTTCCCACCATTAGGGGGAGAAAATCAACTTCTAGATGAAAAATGTCTAGAAATGGAGTGGCAAGCCACGGGAATCCATGCACATGACCCGCACTAGTGACGCAGATAGAGAAGTCCAGAAGATAATTGATTTGCAAGTATTAGCGAATCAACTGCCTGACCACTTTAGTGATTTGAAAAGCGTGACCAAGTCGCATGTGCATGTACGTAATGCGCTGGAGAGGGTTGAAATACCAAAGAAAATTAAAGATATCCCTAATCCCGTCCAGAGGCCTTAGAATAAAAAGGACGAGAACTCCGGCCCCTCGAATCCCAAGTAACCGGGGACGCTTGACGAAAAAGGATAAGAAAGACTTGACATAACCGATCACTGAAGTTCCCCATAATCAGAAGGGGAGCCAATTGAGACCTGACACCAGTATGGAACCTTCAGTAAAAAGGCATACCGAATTTAAATATTTCCACAGAGGGAGACATCAACATGGATATGTGCGCACACATCAAAGCTGAAAAACTAAAGGGACTTGCCCCCGCAATTGAAAGCAGCGGTGAGCAAGTAGAAGCATTAGAAGTGTCGCCCTATGAAGAAATAGCTATAAATTATATGACCACGGGAGAATCTACGAATAGAACAATAGCCAATGTCGATATTTAGTTTTGCAAAGAAAATTGCCACAATCATCGATCTTGATTGAGAGCTTGCATCGCCCGCTGAATGTAAGAAAAGATCGGATTGAGAAGATTGGAAGAAGGAAATAGAGACAGAATTATTATCCCTGAATAAAAGAAATGTATTTAGGCCTTTAAGCCGCACGCCTCCTCATGTTCACCCCGTAGGGCACAAGTGGATATTTATTCGAAAGAGAAATAAAAATAATTAAATTGTAAGACATAAAACAAGACTTGTTGCAAAAGGTTTCACTCAACGACCAGGAGTTGATTATGAAGAAACTTATTCCCCGGTCATGGGCGGAACTACCTTTAGATATTTAATCTCAATGACAGTAAACTTGAATTTAAAAATAAAATTGATGTATGTGGTAATTGCACACCTTTATAGAAACTTGGATTCAGATATTTATATGAAGGTACCTGAAGGTATCGATGTCCCGAACCAAGACAGAGCGAATATAAATCAGTACAGTGTGCAACTAAGAAAGTCACTGTATGGACTGAAACAATTAGGGAGAATGTGGTATAATCGCTTGAGCGACTTTCTTTGTAAGAAAGGCTGCACGAATAATGAGGATTGTCCCTGTGTTTTTATACGACGATCCCAGGAAGGATTCTGTATAGTCTCAGTATATGTAGATGATTTGAATATCATCGGGACCCTGGAAGATATTAAGAAATCAAGCTCTTACCTGGAGTCCGAGTTCGAAATGAAATATTTGGGTAAAACCAAATACTGCCTAGGCTTGCAGCTTGAGCATACCCCTAAAGGGATTTTAGTACATCAATCAACCTACACTCGAAAGTGTTAAGACGATTCGACTTTGAAAAGACGTATCCTTAGAAAGTGTCGATGGTCGGGAGATCCTTACAGCAGGATAAGGACTCGTGCAGACCTAAAGAAGAGGGGGAGGAAGTCCTGAGACCATAATTCTCGTACTTGAGTGCAATAGTAGCACTCATGTATTTATCAAACTGTACTAGACCAGACATTGCATTTACCGTTAACCTACTAGCAAGGTATAATGCAGAACCTACCAAAAGACATTGACAGGGAATAAATGACATCTTTAGATACCTTCAAGAAGCGAATATCTTGGTCTATTCTACAAAAAGAACCAAGATCTAACTATGACTCGCTATGCAGATGCTGGGTACCTGTCAGACCCACATACAACTAAGTCGCAAATATGCTATGCATTCCTATGTGGTGGAACTACAATTTCATAGAAATCGTCTAAGCAAAGTCTTGTATCAACTTCGACGAACCACTCGAAAATCATAACACTATACGAAGCCTCATGGGAATGTTCTTGGCTTCAACGGATTATTCACCATATCCAGCAGTCATGTGGATTGAATACCGCATAAACCCCTACTATTATCTATGAAGATAATACAGCTTATGTTGCACAAGTGCAGATGGGTTATGTGAATAGTCCTCTCACTAAGCATATCAACTCCAAGTTCTTCTATACTCATGAATTGCAAAAGATGGACGAAACTAAAATACTGCATACTACGTCATGTGAAAATCTTGCAGATTTATTCACTAAGTCACTTCCGGCGTCTAGTTTTGAAAGATGCATACGTGGAATTGGAATGATAAGACTTAGAGAAGTCCAGAATTCAAGGGTAAGAATCTTCACGAACTCTTTATTAAAACCTGATCACGAAAGATCGAGTACCCAAAGAATAAATCCTAGAGATTAAATGAAATTAGGTGGATTGTACTATTTTTCTCTTGACGAGTTTTTCTGAAGTTTCTCGACTATGTTTTTTACTAAGGAAATTCGTGCAACATAGTAAAACATGTATCATGTACTCTTTATCCAAAATTTTTCTCACTGGGTTTTTTTATAGAGTTTTGATGAGACATGAACATGACGGATGAGTGCCCAAGGGGGAGTGTTAAGAAATCGGGTCCAGGCCAGGAGTCCTAGCCCAAGGTGGGCTTTCCATCCATCCAGTAGCCTATATAAAGGAGGGGAGACCCCAACCATTGTATGACAGTTTTCAGAAGAGCAATAAAGAGAAGCCAGAAATCCCCTCATATCTCTGTGTTCAATCTGTTATTCTGTTATGGTATTCTTGCATCATTCTTACGATTATGAGTCTATCTATGAGGTAATCGTTCGGACTGGACTCGCCAGCGACGATTCCTCAACAGGAACAACTATACTTTTGGTTGGAAAATGGATAAGGAAGGCAAGCATAAAAGATGCGGAAGAAGATGCTAGGATTAGACCTCGGCCCATTACCCCCATTCTCTCTTGTAAACATGAAAAAGCCCATGGTAGCCTCCTCGACCTCGAAGTTCGCACAGTTAATTTGATCTTGGAACACCAAATCAACACTGGAAAATACCAATTTTTTTATTGCATGGCCTATGGAGTATTGCATTGCCATTTCATTTCAATTTCCACTAGGTATGTCACACTGATGTTCTACCACCCAAAACAAATCTTCTATGTAACACATTAAGAGTTGGTCTGCAATAACGACATACGTTAAATTTCCAAGAAACATTATAATTGTTAATAGGAGAAACTTCAATCGAATTCCTTGGAGTAAGTTTCGCAAAGCTCCACATATTTTGTATAAACTATAGCAAAGCTCTAGATTTAAGGCTAAATTTAGCAAAACTCCAGATTTTACCCAAAATTTGGAGCTTTGTGATAACATACCTCCTTAAACATGGAGTTTTGTGAAATTGAGCTTTAAATCTGGAGCTTTATGATAGTTTGTACAAAATATGTGGAGTTTTACGAAATTTACTCCAATATCGATATAGGTAAATTTGCACAATTTGCAAAATTTACTCATATATGCGAATACACCATCATGGTCATGCTTATATGCATCTCATCAGCTGATACCGGTATAGCAGAGTGTTCACCCGTTGATGGCACACTCTTCCTTATCTTTGTTAGGTTGGGGTTCCTACATTGTAGGACTTTAACTAGTCTTTACAAATGTAAGACTTTACATAGAGCACTCTGAACCAGTTATGTATCTTTCTCACTGAACAACCTATTGTTCACCACTCTATCATGTACTTGCCTCTTAGCCTTTAGAAGTTGGGTGATGAAATTGTGGTACAGCGCATGAGGCCAAAGTCTATAAACAAGCAAGTTAAAACAATATTAAAACTACATCATTACAGTACCAAAATATTACACTAATCATCCTCGTATGTCTACGCCAACACGACACAATTAACCTAATTCTACCGGACACACTACCTGTTATCCCAATAGTAAAAAATTTATAACTTATTCATCCGAACTTCAGATTAACCAACCAAAACTTTCAAAAATCCTCACGAAAAAGCCTTCAACTCCCTAGTTATGACGAACTTCCGATTAACCTCCTTAAATCTGAAGTTTTGTGAAATTGAACATTAAATCTGGAGTTTTGCAATAATTTAGACAAAATATGTGGAGTTTTCGAAATTTACTCAATTCCTTGGTTCAAAGAATGGGCATTGTAAAACGGATAAAAAAATATCGGCGAGGGCATCGTGGTCATCTCGCCCGCCCGCCCGCCCGCCCACGTTGCGCCCGGCCCGGTTCGTCCAACGCCCCCGCCCCGGCGCCCCGACCCCGTTTGCCTTGCCCTTTTCTTCTCGCCACCCGCGACCGTTCCAAATTCCACACGGCGACGTCGCCATCGCTGCCTCCATCCCGCTCTCCCCAGACGCGCTCCTCTACCTCTCTACGTAAGGTAGCTGCCTCCGCCTCCTGCCCCTGCCCCCCCACCCCCCAAACCCTAACCTATCCCCCGAATTCCCTCCACGCACGCACGCGCTTCCCTTTGACCCCCGCAGATCGCCGGCGATGGGATCCAAGGACCAGGGCGGGGCCGCCTCGTCGGGCGGCGGCGGAGGGTTCTTCTCCTCGATCGCCGCCGGCGTGCGCAGCTGGGGCACCGCCGTGCACAAATCCGTTAACGGGTGAGTCTCTGCGCCGGCCTGTTTGCCCCCTTCTCCTCAGATCCGCCTCAAGCTCCCCCGATTTTTCCGGGGTTTGTGTTTAGAACCCCACACGAGCTGATCGGTCGGGATCGCCACCTCTCGGCCGCGTCCGATCCCAGCTGGTGGGTGGTGTTGATCCCGCGTGGTGATTCTGGCGAATTGTGAATCGTGCGTTTCATTTAAGTTTCAAGCTCGGGGCTTTAGTGATCATAGTTTTATATGGTATCGTTTGATGAGCAACTTGGTGATCGCATTGTTAGATGAGTAGCTTAGTGGCTGTATACTTGTTTATCTATAGAAATACCGAAGAGATATAGTGAGCTGTGTGTTAAATATGTCAAGCCATCAATTCGTACTTTATAGTATGTGAAAGTGAACGATTAATTGAAAGTTAATTCCTTTTTCTGGATGTAGTATATACTAGTATGTAATGCCTCGAAGAGGATATGGTAATTGTTGTGATTTTGAAGTACAGGCATTTTTTATGTGTGCAGTTCAGAGTAGATAGGATGTGGTTTGTACTGAATTCTGAGGCAAATGGCGGGAAGTAGATTTAGGTTTGACCTACTCTAAACAAAACCCCCCTATGGCATGCACATCACTTGGCGCCTCTTCACTTTATTCTTATGTTTTGCCTTTTGGGATTGAATTCTTCTCAAATGTGCTACCCATTGGTTGCCTGTTGGTCTCCATTGTAAGGATATTGTCTGTTAGTAGAAAAAAATCGTTTGTCGTTACTTGGCACTTTGTAATGAGTTATATGCCATCTATAGGTTGGTCGGCTATGAAGGGCTTGAAGTTATTAACCCTGATGGAGGCACGGAAGATGCAGAAGCAGAGGCTTTGAGGGGCCGATGGAAGCAGGAGGTGAGGATCTGTGAATTAACGAGAAATAATAATTTTATAATTGGAAAGACATAAGCATAAATTATTTTGAAACACTTAACAAGTCGGGAGTAAATTTTGTATGAAGTTTCAAATTTTCATAAAAGAAATTCATTGCTGAAGCTTGCTTTTGGGTATCTGCACTTCTTTTGCATTATTATTTATACACATGACGTGTTTGGGGCTACTGTGGTGCTATACAAGTGCATCTCATAAGCTTATTAGAAGTCTTCAATAACAAAAGTTGGACATGATCAACAAAATTTTACATTCTGTTCAACCTTTTGGGTTTAAGTCAACTAAATGTACTAAAATTATACCTAAAATCTGAACAAATTGTGGATTTTGTTGGTAACATGATTCACTAAGATCTTACCTTTGTTGCACTAAACATACAACTATGTTCTACCACATGTGCATCTCAAAACCCCCTAAGCATGCTCAGAAATCACCATAGTACTCCCCCTTTTAATTTGAGATCAGTACTCACCATAGTACTCTCCCTTTTAATTTGAGATCAGTACTCTCCTATTAGTCTCAAGAATATCTTGTGCCCTTGCGTGTCATTTTATTATAACGTGTCAGGTGTGCACTCTTCACAAGCATTCCATAGCCTCATTAGTTTTACCAATTGGATTCAGATGTGATATTTCATACGGTACTAATGTTAGTTATTCAGTTGCCAAAATATCACCTGTTTAGTCAACTGGACCCCACCTTAATTTATTTAACTAGTCATATTTATGATCTGGGTTTGGTCATGGTCCTCGAATTATATAATGATGTGTGGAAAAAATTGTATCTGTTGTTGAGTGCTATTTTAACCTGAATATTAAAAGGTGAACCCTTAACGACAGTCCCACTCATTCCATAAATGTACGATCAATGATAATTTTATCACAGACTCCCTAAGTTCTATTTCTAACGAGAAATGAGTATCGCACATATATTGGAGTTGTTTTCCATCAAACAATAATTTGTATTGTACCATTATCTGCTGTGGACCTATGATAATTTGCATCATGGTTGATTAATGAGTAATGACCTGCATCATATTTTATCAATGAGATGAGTATTGACCCTCATATTGTGCACTAAACTTGTGTTTGAGGTCTTTCTAGAGGCAACTATCACTCCGATAAATTTGCTTGGTTGATTAGCTAAAGCAAAAATAATAATAATATATATATCAAGTCATTTGGAGCCCCTCTGTATTTCAGTTGTACAACATTATTGTGTCGGTTACTGCACTTCTATGCTGTTTTTGACACTGCAGTTAACTTACAGGATCGTGATAGTCATTGGAAGATGATGCACAAGTACATAGGATCAGATGTTACGTCACTTGTGACACTTCCAGTCATCATTTTTGAGCCAATGACAATGCTTCAGAAAATGGCAGAGGTTTGTACTATTAAGTTCTGAACTGTTGTTCTCAAGGTTTTTACATCGCAGCCAGCCCTTGTGCCTCTGAAGAAAGTGTCTGCAGTTGTTTGATCCTCTGCACTGAAAATTCTTTTATGCTCATTTATTTAGCATAGTCTGGACTCTGGAGACATTGTAGTAGTAATTGGCCCCTTTAGAAAACTATTACTTTGGTAAGGTTAAACAAACTTTCAAGTTACCATATAGTTTGCTGTTTATTTCTTAGTCATAAAATATGGTTATTCACTTGGGCATGTAGTCATATAGAGCAAAAAAACTACTCAAGTATAAGTTTAACCTAGCATGCAACTTCATATTGTCTTCTTTCTGTGTTTGGCAGTGCAGATTTGGTTAACTGTAATGTTAGAAGTTTAATATTGAAAATCAGGAGTCAAATAATCTCGTGAGTTTCTGTTTTTAATTAGCATTAAAGGCTGTAATTTAGCCAGTCATTCTTTGATGTATCTCTTATCTTCCTGTTCTTACCTAAGCCTCGTAGAGACAATAACTTTCCTGCATCTTTTATATGATGATCGCTTGCTAATATTTAGCTGTCTGTTTGTACTGAATGCAGTTGATGGAATACTGTGAACTTTTAGACAAAGCAGATGAATGTGAGGATCCGTACATGCGTTTGGTATATGCTTGTGAGTTTGCCCCTTCTCTCACTTGCAACACTGTTTCAATGCCATATCCTGGTTGTCTGATCTTTTGACCCAACTTTTCAGCTACATGGGCTATATCGGTCTACTTTGCATACCAGCGTACATGGAAGCCTTTCAATCCCATACTTGGAGAGACGTATGAGATGGTTAACCACCAGGGTATTACATTTATTGCTGAGCAGGTTAGTAATGTGAAATATTGTCATTGCAGAAACCTTTTGCATATAACTTTTGATAACCAATTATGCTAATTCTGCATTTTGTTTACTTTATGTTACCTTAGATATTTTTTTGTTTAATGTTATTTTCTCAGGTAAGTCATCACCCTCCAATGGGTGTAGCTCATGCTGAAAATGCTCATTTTACCTATGACATTACATCAAAGTTGAAGACCAAATTCTTGGGGAACTCGGTGGAAGTTTATCCAGTTGGAAGGTAAATTGCTTTAGGTGTAATTTCTTCCATGGAGATCTGATCTGTATGTCTTGAAATCATTTGTACTACCAAGCTTATGGACAAACTACAAACCTTTTTCAAGGTTGCATGGAAACCGGTTATGTAAATATAATCCCTGAATGATCTTGTTTCTACAATACAGGACTATAGTGACACTTAAAAAATCCGGTGTCGTGCTGGAATTGGTACCGCCACTAACAAAGGTCAACAACTTGATATTTGGGCGCACTTGGGTTGACTCTACTGGAGAGATGGTCATGACTAACCTGACAACTGGAGACAAAGTTGTGCTTTATTTCCAGCCATGCGGCTGGTTTGGGTATGATGATATTGACCTTCATTATGCTAATGCATTCTTGGTTGAGTGAAAATTGTTTTAGCATAATATTCACTCTTGCATTTTATTCCGTAATATTATTTGTTATCATTTACCATGAAATTAAATGTGGCCTCTTCCATGTGGGCACTGATTTCATTTGGGATGGGTTCAAATCATTTTTCTGTGGTCGTATATTCTTTTGCCTTTGTAATTGCTCCAAAGCTTTAGTTCATAATGCTTTGTCTAGGCCTGTCTCAATTTACTTTTCATTTCAGGGCTGGCCGATATGAGGTGGATGGGTATGTATATAGTGCAGCTGAAGAACCCAAAATAATGATGACAGGCAAATGGAACCAGTCCATGAGTTACCAGCCTTGCGATCAAGAAGGCGACCCTCTTCCAGGAACTGAGCTAAAGGAGGTAATGCTTTCTTTCAATATTAGTCACTAGGGAGGATGTTTGTTATATTCAGGACTGCAGTCTCGTATTTGTGGATATCCACTGAACCACTCAAATTTATACTTATCCCAGATCTGGAGAGTTGCTCCTACTCCGCCGAATGACAAGTACCAGTATACATACTTTGCGCACAAAATAAATAGTTTTGATACAGCACCTAAGAAGCTGTTGGCATCAGACTCCCGATTGAGGCCTGACAGATACGCCCTTGAGAAGTGCGACATGTCTAAATCTGGTGCAGAAAAGAGCAGGTAATTACCCACTTTTTTTTTGTTAAATTTGCATTGCTGTTGGTGAGCATTTAGCTGTTCATTTTACAAATGACATTGGAATTTGAGGTCTCTTGCCTTCCAATTTCTACCTTATGTTGATGGAAACTTTCAGGCTTGAAGAGCAACAGAGAGCTGAAAAAAGAAATCGAGAGGCCAAGGGCGAGCAATTTACTCCAAGATGGTTTAACATGACCAATGCAATCTCCCCTACTCCCTGGGGAGACCTGGAGGTGTATGAATACAATGGCAAATACACCGAACATCGGGATGCCATAGACAGCTCTAGCGCCGCCGAGGAGACGGACGCCAGTTCCATCGAGTTCAACCCATGGCAGTACAGTAGCTCATCTTCCCAATGATTCTCCAGGCTCTGAAGCTACCCCCATCTCAATTTATCATCTGAAACGCTTCCCGGCCTTACTTTGCGCTGATTCATATCAGCAGTTTTCGTGCCTTTATAGTATTATGACCTCCCCTTTTCTCGTCATCTACTACAGTTCAGGAGGTGATGGTGTATTTGATGTAGTCCATACCATATACTGTCGTTCTTAATCTAGCAGAAGTTGCAAATTTTAATTAAGCTATTGTTTGCATTACTATACGATCATAAGCGAGTTAACTTCATTCATTCAGACCCACAAGATAATCAAGTGCAATGCGGCTTGTCGGCTGGGTGTGGAATGCCCGAATTTTGCAAGATTATAACGTGAAATTCTTGCTTTCCAAACGAGCCGTTGCAGCTTTACTGCAGCAGAGGCGGTACTGGAATTTGGAAACCCAGAATAGCCAAAAGCTGCAACTATTGGCCCGCGGTAGCTTTGGAAGTGTACTTGATCTGAGAGGCAGGCAGGGTTGTTGATTAAATCATGACAAGCGGTTGTGGGTCATTGTGTTCGATGGGCGGCACTAACAGCGTTTCCCGGTGTTTAATGTGATTGTGGCCTTGCGTACCTTGCGTCTTGCAGCTAGCGACGCGTTTGGTGCAGCCAGCCCCGGCCGGTCCAGGCCTACCAAATGGCAAGCTCAAGCTCAGGTAAATAATAACTTGGCTTAGTACTCCCCAGGAACCAGTTTATAGATGTAGATTGTAGCCTTAGCCTCCTTTTGGAACACAATAATTTCAAAACAATTATGGAGAAATTGTTTTTTTTTCCTTTGAAATTCTTTCGTCCCACAATGAAACACTTGGGCTGCAAAAAAAGCTTCAGTACCTGCTCTGAATGATCATTTACATGTGAATATTTGGAGTGTAAGAGGGGAGAGAAGGAAAACTCGACTTTTAAAGTCATTTATAACACAATAATTTCACAGGAAAAAAAAGTTCAATTTTCCCTAGGAATACAATTTTTTTTGCTGTATTCCAAACCCATAGACTGTTAGTTTTAGCAGTTTTCAGCTTACGACTGCCAGTTTTAGCGAATTGAGTTAAGTTCTTTGCCTAGCTAAAAAATTATATGAATACAAGGGAAAAAAACAGACTAGAATATAAAGGTCACGTGGAGTACATAGTGAACGAACGAAGTGAGAAACGGTAGCCACTTGTCGCCTTGCACATATGATTGGATCAAGCATGAGTGGTGTCCTACGATGGACCTGCCCAATTCAAACCAGTTCTGCTAAATCGTGCGGCATGCGTGGAGATGGGACAATCTTGACACTGAATAAGTGTGAAATCCCTCATTCTTCGTCATTTCGTTATAAATTGTCAAAACTTTACCGTAAAACGGCCATCATAACTCAAGTGAACAGCAATGTATTAGTATTTAGTATATGTGTGATATATATGCAAATAACATTTTATACAATACATATCTAACATCCCCTCAAATTTATGATGAATCAACAATATTAAGTTTGAAGAGATAGAAGTTGTGATGAGCTCTGGT
Source organism: Hsuehochloa calcarea (assembly GCA_036346395.1). NCBI lineage: Eukaryota > Viridiplantae > Streptophyta > Magnoliopsida > Poales > Poaceae > Hsuehochloa > Hsuehochloa calcarea. The sequence continues at coordinate 41,750,131 of CM070597.1, forward strand.
CTGCGCTTTTGTGAAGAAGTCTGACAACTGAAGTTCTGAAGACACATACTGAAGAGTAACAATATGATCTTGCATCTGGTTCCGCATGTAGGAAACATCAACACCAATATGTTTTGTAAGCTCATGCTTCACCGGATTGGTAGTAATGCTAATAGCTCCTGTACTGTCAGACGAAAGAGGAGTGAGTGCTGGAATAGAAACACCAAAATCTTCAAGTAATCACCGTAGTCAAGTAACCTCCGCAATCAACAAAGCCATAGCTCGCAACTCCACCTTAGCACTCGAACGAGAAACTGTTGTCTGCTTCTTAGTCTTCCAAGCAATGAGAGAACCACCAAGAAAAACACAATAGACCGAAAGAGATCGGCAATCAGAGTGATCACTAGCCCAAATAACATCAGAATATGCCTGGAGTTGTAAAGAGCTGGAACAAGAGAAAAACAGACGACGAGTGATGGTTCCACGAAGATATCACATAACATGAAGAAGATGACTATAGTGGAGATGAGTAGGAGCAAAAACAAACTGACTCAAGATATGCACAAGGTACGAAACATCAGGACGAGTGACACCCATATAAACAAGACTCCTAATAAGGTGACGATAACGAGTAAATCAGTAAGAGGCTCACCATCAGTGGCCTGAAGATGAACATTAAGCTATATGGGAGTCTCAGCGGTATGTTGATCCGTAAGAAAAACACGACACAAAGATCATGAATATACTTTTCTCAGATGGAGTGGCCCCCTGGCGGCGACGCAGCTCTAGGCGATGCGAGCCCTGGCGGTGACCTAGATGGAGTGGCGGCGGCCGATAAAGAGGAAGACACCGACAGCGGCGACAAGCGCGGTGGAGAAAAAGAGGACACGGGGAGGGTGACAGTAGCGGCGGCGGCTGCAGCAGGTAAAACCCTAATCCTAACCTCGTTTTGATACCATGTTATGAATAGCGCTTGTATGCATTACGAGACTAATGGACCAATATATATATAAGTACATATGTGTTATATATGCACATAACCTCTCGTAGAATACACATCTAACATTAGTATCATGCCAATTGTCTTTCAACCATCTTGTCCTAGCTTCAGCTTCAGCTTTATGGGTTATTAGAGACGGTTTTTAGTGCATATTACGATGATTAAGCTGGTTTTTTGCACTGACCGGTGGGCACCTCCGATCTGATCCCACAAGCGCGGAGGAGGAGAGCACCAAACTCTCTCTCTCTCTCTGCTCTAGCTGGACGGCAACCATCCCCAACCTAACCCACTTCAGTCAGGGATCAGGAGATGGACCACTTCCCCCCAACCTCTGGATCTTTGGGGTTTGTGACGCCTCGCTCTTTCCCCTTAGATTGAGATGCTCCACATTTTCTTTCTCCCCAACAAAACTATCACCATCACATGAATCACCACACACACACACACACACACAAAGAAAGGAAAAAGATGAAGGCAAAACGAACAGAGTACAAGCTAGGAGAGCACACATGCATGTGTTCGGTTGGCCCATATATGCAGCTGGGGCGCCCGCTCTGAACTGGAAATGCACACCCGACAGCACAGCACACGAGCGGGCGGATGCAACCACACATGCACGATCATTCATTCAGAGGGGGGGATAGTAAAGATGAAGGGTAGTACTAGCTAGCACTGGCACTGACTGGCCAGTGTCCTAAGATATACAACAAATCTACACATATTCCTGCTGTTTTTCACCTCGGCTTTGGCCTGGATTGGGTTGGGATCACAGGGTGGAGGAAGAAGGCAAAGGTTTCTTGGCATGTGTGCGCGCTGCGGCGTGGGCTGGTCCGGTACTAGTCCCTCTCTTTCGGTTTTGGCGCTCGTCGCCTTTGGTTAGGCCCAGAAATGCACCGGGGACCAGCCCCCAGTTTAAAATGTTTTGAATGCCACATGCCTCCATGCGTACTTGGAGGTGATTAATTATTCGTTGGCTCCAAGGCAGCTTGGATGGATCATGGATGGATATACGAATGAGGAGGGGGTGTATGTATCTGTGTCTATAGTGGAAGAGAAAATCATTGAAATTTAGAGATGCTGATTAGGGTTGGGTGTTCAGTAGATCCAGTGTAATGCTCTGAATTGGTTTACTTGGAACCACTCCAAACTCAAATCTATCTAGTGGAACTAATGTGCTATTATTACACTTTTAGATGGAATTGGTTTACTTGAATACAGTTATGTTTGAAACACGGGAATTCTGCGGAAATATTCTCAACCTGATTCAGTGTGTAGTTAGATGTCTCCTGTCTCCATGTTGATCGCTGTAAATAGAAACAGATCATGCACATTTTTTTTTCTTTCTTTTAATCGACTGATCATAGCATGCCGTTAGATGTGGGACCTGCAGAATGGAATCTATGCATGTACACATCATCCATCAAGCAAGGCAATAATCTCACATCTGGGCATGCAATGCTCAATCCAGATGCAAAAGCAACCACTTAGGCCCTGCATTTGATTTGTTCGCTCCAATTTTTACAACTCAACTCCAATTTTCACTCTTGGATCCACTCCTATGAGAAGTTGGAGTAGACTACGGAGGTGTTTGGTTAGAAAGTTAACTCCAGCTCCAGGAATAAGAAAGATCTTTGTTAAAAGACTATACTACCTTTGTTTTATTGGATGGGCGAGGGGGGTTTTATTGGATGGCATTTGGTGGGTAATTTTATCTTAATTTTAGGGTATTTTAGAATGATGATGCCCATGCGAGCAGCCTTTCTCGCACTCTGAAAAATACACTACACCGCCTCAGATTCTCAAACTCCAAATTCAATTTTTTGTTGGAGCTGGACCGTTTGGCATGGCTCCACCTACTCCAACTAAGAAGCTGGGAGTTAGAGCCATACCAAACAGGCCCTTAATTAGCATTTAACAGCTCGTTCCTAGAAGTAGAACCCACCCACTTGCAGCACTCACTGTACTTACACCCATTAGTCAGTACATATCAATTTAGCTGTAAATTCGTGCTCTCTTTTTCCCTACCAAACAGATGGATTGGATGTCACCTAAGAAAAGAATATGCCGTTCCTACATCTCTTTCTCGACTAAAAGTGGACAATATTTTAATTTCAGATTTTAGTATGAAATAAAAATCACAAAAAAAACTAGAGATACATAAAGTGATATCAATAGCAGATAACTCATTGCACTGCAAAACATACTCAACAATATGATTATAGCAGAAAAATTGATCGTACGACTAACTTACAGTCAGGCTTGATGAAGAACACGAAACAGTGCAGACTCGATGCAGTGCAGATCGTAGATGTCGAGTGAAGCGAGTAGTCGTAGGATACAGTGCAGAGAGCGGTGCAGACTCGGGGCAATGCAGATCGTAGATGTCGCAGTGAAGCAAGTAGTCGTAGGATGCAGTGCAGAGAGCGGTCACGTAGATGCGCTGCCCAGAAACCTTATTGTCGCCCCGTGCAGGAGAACTCTGCGACAATGGTTCAGAGATATTCGCTCGCCCTCCTTCTCGGTGCACGCCGAGGAGAAGAGACGGCTTGGTTCGACAACTCAATACCTCAGCACAATTGATCAGATAAAGAGATAGAAAAATTGGAATAAATCGATCTTTTGGTTTGGATGTCTCCGTATCATTTTTAGGTCGAGACAATTACTCTCTAGTAACTGCATACTTAAACCACTGGTAACTGCTAATTCAAAAATAATTAATGATCATTAAGCAGTGTTTATTGATCCTGATTGTACACTGGTCTACAGCTTCAACCATTGTATTACGACCACACTGGTCTAAGGATTCGATCACTATTTTTTTGACCACACTGGTCTATATCTTCGATCACACTGGTCTATGCCTTCGACCACCCTAGTCTAATGTCGGGACACAAATATGCAAATCTGGACCCTCTGTGTATTCTGCACTAGTCTAGGATCACGCTAGTGCACACAGTGTCAACATCGATGAAATATCAACTCCATACAACGGAATATTAAATAAACGAGTACTTTGAATAACAAATAACTGCTGTGACCTTAAGGTCGAGTTTTACAATTATTAAGCCATGCAAGGATGAGAATAATGAAATAAACTGCAGTGGAAACAAGTAAACTCCAGCGGGCTCCCATCAATTTACCACAGACAACTGACTGAGATCAAGACCCTAACGATCAACCTTCGTAGAATTCCTCTTCAAAAGCTAGTGACGATTCCTCCACTTCTGTTGATTTGTTTAGCAAGAGTGAGTACACAACCGTACTCGCAAGTCATACCACAGAATGCAATTATACATGATGGCTTATTCCAAAGGAATGGCTTCTGTGGTTATTTTGCAGAAATGCAACATTTGCAATTGAATACAAATAATATATTGAAATGTAATTGAAAATAAATAAATAACATTAACTTAACAATTGATTTCACAAAGGACACACAGTCTAATCAAGTTATTCACACAGCTGCACAATGTATCTCACACAGCTAACCCTTCCCAATTGTATTTATGAAAATCTACCTCTCGTGCAAAATCCCCGAGCATATCCATAACCGCGGACGCGGCTATTCGAATAGATTGGTTTAATACTATGCAGAGGTTGTACACTTTACCCACAAGATGTAACCAACCGGATCAGAGTTGATCACAACAAAACCTTTCAGAAACTTTATCTCAAGCATTGACACTCCCGATGTGCTTTCCTGCCGGCCAACCGATACACACATCGTTTGGTTACGACACACATCGTTGGACAGGGATGCAGCGAACCGTCCCACGATGTGACATATCACACCTCTAGCCCATCACACAACTTAAAATACAACCTGAGTTGTCAATGTCAAGACTTCATAACTTACTAAGTTAGGCCCAGCCCATACTAGGCATGTGGTTATACAGTAAGGCCCAGTTCAATATCTCACAAAGTTAAGTCCTTAATTGACCAAGGCAAGACTTCCAGTTTTAACCCAAATCACAAAGTTTATAAAGCACACGGCTCCACCATTCACACAGATCCACCACTTGCCTCAGTCTAAATCTTTTCCCACCCCGTTGATTAAGTGCAACACATGCCATCAACGAGTAATAGCACACATCACATATAGTTTCATCACACAGTTCTATAATCACTTAGTCAAGCTTATAAATGCAACTCACATGAAATGATGAGTTGTGGCATGACTAAGCAATCTACTCGTATCTAACCAACCCACGTTGGTGTTACGATAATACCAACTAATAAGGAACCAACCTAGGGTGAGAAAAGATCATGGCATAACAATAGACAAGGTGGATATAACAATTTGGATTAATAACTAAACCCGAAAGAATTTAAATAAATACTTGAAATAGAATGCAATACATTGAAACAAAGCATTTTGAAAACTGGGTGCAACATGATCAAAGGTATAACTTGCCTTGAAATAGGTCTAGGTACTGGTCTTGGTCTTGAGGTGCTCCTTCTTCTCCTAAATTTCCCGAAGTATCGACATCTATTCGCAAACGAGACAAAAGAAATAAAAATAAATAAATAACAGATGCAAAACAAACTCCAAAAATCAAATAAAATTCACCATTAAATAGATTTTGATTTTATATGAATTTACAAATTTGAATGGGCTCAATCGGAGGTCGGATGCAAAAGTTATGGGCTTTAGAAGATTTGAAATCAAATAAAACCCTAATTTGGATTTTTAATGAATTTCCTGAATTTTTTTTATAAAGGAAAATTGGATTCTTGCGCAATGCTTGTGTCAGCCGAGAATTTCCGGAAAAAGAAATAGATTTAAAAGAAATCTGACATGTGGGCCCCACATGTCAGCGACTGGGCTCACGCTGAACTGGGTTCACCGAGCCAAGGAAGATCTGGTGCGGTGACTGGGCCACGTGCGCATGTACTGGCGCTGATTGGGCTCCACGCAGATGCCACACAAGCACAGAGGCTGACGCGGCGGTTGCGGTGGCGCTGACGAAACCAGGGCGGCGAGGCGGCGCTCGAGACCCGATGGTCGCCGGCGATTGGCGGCGACTCGCCGGCGGTGGAGGGCACCAGTGGGTTGTTGGCGCTATTGCGCACCTGTTGGTGCCCTTACCACTGGCTGGCAACGACGGTGGTGACCGGCGACGAGGAAGAAGCGGCGGTGGAGCTTCAGGTTTTGTCGGACGGGTACTCCGGCGGTGCTCCGGCGATGAGGAGGGGCGCACAAGATAACTCGGACCTTGCTGATCACGATGGTGCAGTCGGTGGGGCAAGGGCGACAACGACGGCAGCACAATTCGCCGGAGAAGAAGCTCGGTCGAAAACCCTAAAGCTTGGATTGCGGCGTCGCTAGAGCGATCGGGGAGACGAGGGTGGCGGCTCTGGGTTGCGGAGGACTGGGCGATCCTAGGTGGGTATTTAAAGGACTGGGGGACGCTGGAATTGAAACCCCAAATCGAGTCCGAAACGGCCGCAATCGGAATTTTCGAGATTCGGGGAGATTGGGAGGGATTCGGAAACCAATTTGGTTAGGGATGAGTACGGGATAGATACGGCTACAACTTGGTGGGGTCGGCGCGAAGAATCCGCAACGGATGCACGTTTGTTGGACGAAGTTTGAAGAGCGACAATGGCTCCAACCATTATGTAACTATCACAGACGGTTCAGTTATGAAACCGTCCGTGATGACTTAACAGAGAAACCCTAATTTTAATATCACAGACGGTTATGTAACTGAACCGTCTGTGATATATTGATATCACAGATGGTTCATTACTAGAACCGTCTGTGAGGTTAGTCATCACAGACGGTGTATTAATAGAACCGTATGTGATGTGAACAGACACACACATATGTAGAGCCGTCGATCTTTAGATCTACGGCCCAGATTCGCGTGAACGTTCGGACCGTCCGAAAGCACTCTCGTTGTGAGCCGTCCATCTCTAGATCAACGGCCCAGATTCGTGTGAACGTTCGGACCGTCTGAAAGCACTCTCGTTGTGAGCCGTCCATCTCTAGATCAACGGCCCAGATTCGTGTGAACGTTCCGACCGTCCGAACGTTGCCATCCATGTGGACCGTTGGATCTAAATCCAACGGTGGGGTTTGTGAACCGCGTGCACGCGCGCGTTATCCTATGGACTTGGGCCGTTGGATCCAAGATCAACGATCCAAGTTCATCCACGTCGATTTAATTTTGGATTTTCCCGAGAATGATTATTTGTTAACTGAAAAATACAATTAAGTTCAAAAATGCATAACTTTTTCGCTGTAAACTATTTTTGAGTGAATCCAATTTTGTTGGATTTCTCTATTAATGAGCTTACTGTGAAAATTAGTTTTGAACATGTTACTATTTCCAAAAAGTTTACTTATGCATTTTACTTTTGCTCATTTTATGGCTTTGAAAAATTGTAGAAAGTGCATCATAGCTCCAAATGAGATGAATCCAATTGGGTTGTTCATCTCATGAGGTGCTTGATTCACTGTAAAATTTTCAGCTTCACCACCTTTCTAGATAATGTTGCCTAATAATTTAATTGCAATTGGGTATTTGTGATTTATAAGGTTGAGCATGATTTGTTTTGCTCATATCTTTTGCATTAAGAATCCAAATCAATTGGTTCTTGTTGATAAATTCCTTATAAATCATGTTCTTGCTGCTGTAAACTTTTCAAAGCATTAGGAGAAAGTTTGCTGTTGAGTCTTTTTCGTATTCGTCGTTCTTATCTATGTGTTTGAATGGAATTGATACATACTTGTTGGAAAGGGATGTGTATACTGCATTCCTGGGAAGTATGCGTATCTCGAGTCTCGGTTTATTTGATTTGTGATGCTAGGACCGAGTGGATGGTTAAGCATTACAAGTCTGATAAACCGGGGTCTCACACAACTGACCGAGGCAAATTGACCCACACCAAAAATGTGCTTATCTGGAATAAACGTTCCGCAAGAACTTCAGAACTTCTGCACACCGGTAGTTCCGTTTATCAACGGCGGAACTACCGCACAGAGAATCATTTCAAAGGGAAATCGATCGGACCGCCCAACACATGGCAGTCTGACCGATTTAGCACTGGTCCATAACACGTGACGCGTTTCCATGTTAACATCAAATTACAATGGAATATATACATGCTTAATTGAAATATAGTCCTACATGATGATCGACACGCATATAGCTTGCTTCCTCACTGGGTTCTTCCTCCAGTCTGATGCCGTCTCCGAAAGGAGACAACTCGTCAAATTGATTGTACTCTTCCTCATCCACGACATTCTCAACTCCGACAATCCTTCTTTTTCTATGAAGAACTACGTGGCAGTTCTTATTTGCTGGGTCCGTTACATAAAAAACTTGAACAACTTGCTTAGCGAGTACGAATGGTTCGTCCTTGTATCCGACACGCTTGTGGTCCATAGTAGTGACGCCGTACTTGTCGACCTTCACGCCCTGCGGAAGTTTAACCCAATGACATCGAAACAGGGGGATCTTGAAAAGTACATAGTAAAGCTCCCAAATCTCCTCTATGAACCCATAGTACGAGTTCAACCCGCGTGCCCCCGTGGTATTGAACCCCTCGTGAAATGCATCTATGCGACACCGCTGCTCGGATCAGGCTCTTCCCGTCCCGAGCCGCCGATAAAACGTGTACCCATTTATGTCGTATCCTTGCCATGTCACAATTATAAATTTTGGTCCTTTGGCCAACCATAGCAGTGTTTCATCACTTGATGGCCTCCCAGTGAATCGCATCTTTAACAATTCGTTGAACCGACGGTTGTGCTCTCTCGTTATCCAAACCTCCGACCGGCCCGATTTCGCATTGGCGTACCATGTCTTTGTGCTCATCGATGTACGGGGACACTTGGGTCATGTGTTGCAAGACCGTGAAATGGGCATGCGCGTATGTATCTAGATCGGGAGTTATTGCTTTCCTCCCGATGGTCCCGATACCCTCCAGTCTCCCCTCGTGACGAGATAGAGGCACACCTATCGGTTTCACCTGAGCCATGTAGTCCACGCAGAACTCAATGACCTCTTCGGTTGCATAACCTTCGATGATACTGCCCTCCGACCGAGATCGATTTCGTACGTAGGACTTCAGAATTCCCATGTATCTCTCGAAAGGGTACATATGACGTAGGAACACAAGGCCGCATATCTTTATCTCTCTCACAAGGTGAACAATGAGATGGACCATGATATCGAAAGGATTCATTCCGTTCGTACACAACCCTAACCTTATGTTCCTCTGTTCCGCACCGAACTCTTCGAAGCTCCAATCAAAGTTTATCCACTGGGCAGAATCAGCAGGGTGTGTGAGCTTTCCATCTTTCTTACGCTCCTCCGAGTGCCAACGCATCAATCTTACCTCCTTTCGGTTCGCAAATAAACGCTTTGTGGATATCGTGAGGATATGTGCACGATCTTAGAATGATGAGTCAATTGGCAATGGCTTTGTTGGTTTGCAAAATCTCGCTTTTCAATTTTGTTGTGTCCGCTGACCACAGCGGTCCCGATCGGCGGGCGGCGGCCGATCCGCCAGGAGAGGTCCGACCGACCGTGGTGGCCGGTCCGACCGGATATGTTTCAAAGTGGATTTTGGAGATGATCCAAAAATAGGATGTGTAGGCAAGTTAGGGGAGTCTCCTGGATGTGGTCACATTATTTTTGGATCTCCCAGTCGAAAGTTCTATTCATTTGAAAATTCTAAAAGGTTTCGGATTTTCAAGATGAAATTCTGGCTAAGTCATTTCGGGCGGTCCGACCGCCGTTATGGAATCGGTCCGACCGGCCTGAAATCGGTCGGACCGGCTGTGTGGGGCGGTCAAACCGCCGAGCACTTGTGGTTAGCCTTTTTGGCATTGATGTGATTTGGACTGTGTTTATTGTGTGAATGTCAATGCTTTATTGTTGCATATTGCATTGTTGAACTGACGTGGGTCAAGTTGTGAAGAACTTGTTCCCAGAGATGATTTGTTTGTCTATTGCTGTGCAGGTGGCTTGCAGGTCAACGACGTCAACGGTAAGGTGGATCGGGACTACGCTTGGAGAGCTGAGGTCCAGAACGATCATGGATGCCGGGTGAGGTCGTGTGACTCAAGCATGGTGCAGAATGGGCAAGATGGATCGAACGGGTAGTTCGGTGCAGCTGGTTGGATCAGGCGGTGCGGAAGTCGGTGCAAGTCTCTGAGAGGTTTCGATGGAATTCGGACGGGAGAGACTAGCCGACGTGATGAGAGCCGCTGATCAACCTACACGTGGTGAAGCAGGCGAGTGCTTCAACAGTTATGTGTGAGTGGGTCCCATGTGTGTGTGAGCCTTCATGGGAGCCCATTAGTGGAAACCCTAGGCCTCTCCTATAAATAGAAAGGGGGGAGATGTAAAACCTTCAAGCACTCATTTGGACCCCTCCATCTTTTTCTAGGGTTTAGAGAGGAGAGGAGAGGAGAAGCTAGGGTTGGAGAGATTGTGTGTGTGCTCCTTGTGTGAGCTCTTGTCCTCCTTGAGGGAGTGGCTTTGTAAGCATCTTGTGGGATCAATCAATCTTGTGATGCTTGCTTAAGAGATCGATTGTCTCCTTTGTGTTCTTCTCTCTTTTTGATGAGTTTGGTGCTTCCTTGATTCAAGTGTTTAAGCTTGGTCTCTTGACCTATTTTATCTTGCTTTGATGTGTGGGTATACTCCTAGAATCATCTAGGTTATCAACCCCCACAAGCAAGTCTTGAATCAAGATTTTCATATTTCTAGGGTTTGTGCACTTCTTTGGTAAAATCGTCAGAGATCGTTTCTGTGAAGTGGATCTGGAGGATCGTCGCTAGAAATAGGTCTCTAATATCCTTAGGGAGGTGTGCTCCAAATTTGGTCAAGTTTCATTGGTTGAATCAAAAGTTGGACCAAATTTCGTTTTGTATTTGGGCATTGAGTTTTGGTTTTGGACTAAATCGGTCGGACCGATTTATATACGGTGGTCAGACCGCCAACATTCAGATCGCCCGTTAACGGCTGGTCGAACCGATTTAAATCGGTCGGACCGCCCTTTGTAGCTTCTGCCGACCGCCAAGGCCTGCACTGCACCAAATGAGATCAATTCTCCACATTTGTGTCTTGTGGTTGAGGGGGTTATCGAATTCAGCACAAGGCTTCCTCTGTGCGCTTACTGATCTTCTTAGCTTTCATAGCTAAAGGAGTAAAGTTCGTGTTGAATTTGATTAAGGCGAAGAATTCGAGAAAGCGCCTATTCACCCCCTAGTCGCCTTTACGGTCTTACACGCTTCAAACGTGGGATCACAGGAAGATACCACAACATCTTAGCTGGAGGTCCTTGCTTCGCCTTAGCAGTATTCTTACGCTTGTATCAGGATGCTTTGCACACGGGACATACATGCATGTCTGCATACTCTTTACGGTAGAGGATACAATCGTTCGGACATGCATGTATTCTTTCTACTCCCATTCCCAATGGACAAAGAACCTTCTTAGCTTGGTAGGTTGTGCTGGGCAACACGTTTCCCTCCGGAAGGATGTCAGCTAAGGGACCTAACAACGCCATAAAACTCTTGTCAGACCAACCATTGCTTGCCTTCTATTTCAGCAGTTCAAGTACGGTTGACAACCTTGTGTATTCCGGCTTGCAGCCAGGGAACAAAGGTTTCCCCGAGTCCTCCATTAAGCCCTCGAATTTACAAAACTCTCTCTCACCGTAGTTCCCTTCTGCATCGCGTAGCATCTGATCCAGATTGTCATCATGCGACCTATCCTTATCAAAAGCACATTCCATACCCTGCATATCGTTGACTTTCTCAGCGATGTCGTCATTATCGACTTCCAGATAATCGCCACACCATGATCGCTCCAACATGTATATCCTTTTGAAACCCTTCAGTATTAAGTGAGCTTCGATCTGCGCCGGGTTGTTAAACATTTTCATATTACCGCAATCAATGCATGGACAATACATAAATTTTATCCCCTTCTTCAACATATCCTACTCGGCGGCTCTTCTAAAAGCAAACACGCCATTAATATATCTTCACTCACACGGTTCTCAATGCACATCCAGTTTTGGTCCATCTACACGTATACGCACGTAACAAATTAATTAGTGTTAAATTATATTAATAGACCGCAAGTACCATTCATAATGACCAAACACATTAGTGATTAGTCTAGAGAAAATATAAAGGGTTACAGATCGTTACACATTAGTGATTAGTCTAGACTAAAAATAAAGGGTTACAGATCGTTACCCTTCTCTCCAAGGCGGCGCAATGTGGGAGGACGCAGCAGAGGTGCCGCAATTGGGGAGGAGGAGGCAGGGGTAACAGCTCAAAACAGGGGAGGAGGCAGCAGCAGCAGCAAGGTGGCCAATGGGGAGGAGGCAGCAGCAGCAGCAGGGTGGCGGCGCCTCAAATGGAATGGAAAGGGGGCCTGTCGGGAGTATATCTACTTATAGTGCTTGTATATCACGGACGGTTCTTGTAAGTATATCACAGATGGAAAGAACCGTCTGTGATAGGCTGTATCAACGGTTCTTTATACGAACCGCCTGTGACACATAGAATCACACACGGTTCTTTATACGAACCGTCTGTGAAGTATCACAGACGGTTCGTATAAAGAACCGTCTGTGATGAGTACCATTATCACAGACGGTTCTTCATACGAACCGTCTGTGATACTTCACAGACGGTTCATATAAAGAATCGTCTATGATACTTATTTATCACAGACGGATAACGAAGAACCGTCTGTGATGGGGTGTCTAGTATAGCATATTTTGTAGTAGTGAGTAGTGGTGCGAGTATGTGTGATTGCCGACACAACGGCGAATGCCTTACTAAGACGGGAGTGTACCCGGGTGAAGTGAGGATATTCATTCGCCGGGCTAAGTGCAAGGTTAGGGCTAGATGATGTAAAGGCTTCGATACGTACTCTACACTACTTACCAAAGGTAGTGAGTGATGGTATCGATGAATGCCAAACAAACTAGAGAATTAGTGTGTTGTGGGTAAAGTTGTACACCTTTGCAGAGTGTAAATATATTTAAATAGTTGTGCTCGCGGTCATGAGCATTCTAAGTGTAGACTTAATGGGTATAGTTTTGTTTTTTCATAAAAAATAGTTTCGTTGGAAAAACTGTAATACTCCGGAAAAGAATTAGGTAAATAGAAAGAAGCTGGAGGAGTGAAGAGACATTGACCAAATCAGAATTTCTAGATCGACGGGGGGTTTTCTGCCTTTCTTCGCCAACCTGGGCCACGGGCCGCGGCCCAGAAGGCCCAAGAGGGAAGGGGGTGGTCGGCCAAAAAGGGGGGGCACCTCCCCCCAACCCTAGCCGCCACTCCTCCTTCCCCCACCTCCAAGCCGCCGGCTCTCCCCCCAGATTGGCACCTCCCCTTACTACTCCTTGGTTCCGTCTCCCTCCTGTGGTGCTAGCTCCGGAGATCCCCGGTGTTTCTCCCCAAGATCCCCTCCGAAGCCGCCTCCTCCCGCCGTCGTGACCGGCCGTTCGTCGTAGTTCTTGTGGCCGGCCATTGGAGAGGGAAGAGAGGAGAAGGGAGGGAGATCTTCGGGAAGCGGATCAACATCGTTCTATAGGTCTACAAGGGTAACCATGGCCTCTCCTTGCTGTTTGATTCCATAGGATATGAGAATTCGACTTGATTAGTGGATTCATTATGCCTCTGTTTTAGATCCAATCTGTCCAGTCGGTTGTGCGCCCAGTTTCGGCATCTTAGAAGAAGAATATGGTATTTTTATCTCCTAGATATTTATAGCCCCGATGGTTATCTTTCCATAGGCACTAATATCACGAGATTCCACCTTACGGTTTATGAGATATGAATTTTTAACCATACTGCTGCTCGCATGCATCTCGAGATCCGGGACCGCTCGGTTTGTTCCTCGGTTTTGATCTAGTTAGAGTCAGATTCAGAACTTCCACCCAACTAGGTTATTGTAGACCTTTAAATAATATATCCAATTTGATAAAGATAACCTCTATTGGATCAATATAATGAAAGTTACATCATTTTCTTTACTGTTGTTCTGAATTGTGGACAGATGTCTATCAGTTGTTTTCAACCGCGGTTTAGCCAACTGTTTTAGCCGTATCAAAGAACCCCGTCAACTAGAGTTTTGTAGAGTTATGCGTTAATTTTCATTGGGCACTAGTTTCATGTCGTTTCGAGTCCCAGATAATTATTTATGATTTTATCATCAAGATTAATAGATTTATGCCTAACAACTTCTAGGTTCAAATTATCAATCATAATGTCCTGCTTCTTAATCATTTTTACTTGCTTATACAATTTCTGTTCAGCAAACACCAAAGCCCTTTTCATGTCAGCAATTGAAGGGCATACCTCATCAGGATCACTAAAAGGATCCTCATCGTTGGAGGAGTCGCCGTCGTGGTCGTTTTGGCCATGAAACACATGCCCGTGAAGTCATGAGCCTTCTTCTTGCCACGGAGTCACTCTTGTCGCCCTCCGCTTCCGAGTCCACATCGCTCATATTTACATTCTCTAGAGCGCAAGGACCCTACCGACAAACTTGCGATAGTTTGTCTTCTTGGTTTTGCATCCTCTCCGGGATGCCTTCGTGTCTCCTTCTCCTCCTTGCCCTTTAGCTTGGGGCACTTGGAACGAATGTGGTTTGGCTCACCACATTCAAAGCACGTGATAGGTCCACTTCTCCTCCTATTCATCACCTTGTTGTATGCTCTCGTGAATTTGGTGGATAGGAGGCTAAGTCATCCTCGTAGTTTCTCAAGTTGCTCATCGCTAAAGAATGCAAAGCGGATAATGAAAACCGGATGAGCTACAATGAGAGAATCGGAAGAACAACCCTTGGATTTGTCGACCACTAATGCCATCGACTGTCTTGGGAGACGCGAGATAAAATCAATCTCATGCGTCTTCAACCTCGAGTATAGCTTATCCATAGTAAGCTCACTTATGACAGTGTTGTCATTGATGGAAGTGATCTTCATTCCCGCACCTTCACATCAAGAGCACCCAAAAGTCGGCGTGCATTTTCGCACTCGAAAAGACTAAGTCAACAAATACGGAGATCATGAAGAATCTTAGAAAATCTTCCCCACGGCTCATCCAAAGACTCACCAGGCCTTTGCTCGATCTTAGAGTATACTTTCTTGAGCTGGTTCTGTCTCACTTCCTTGATCGCAGTGGACCCTTCGTGATAGTCACAAAGAGTCCGCCAGATCTCATGAGCAGACCGCAAGTGAGCAACACGCTCAAACTCACAACGACTAAGGCCTTGGATCAAATAATTCCGAGCCTTACTGTTGGCCTCCACATCTGGAGTGATCATATCGTCATCGGCTGGCACGACATAAGGGTTTTTTACCTTAAGCCAAATAGCGTGCCCTTGAGCCTCGATATAAGCTTGCATACGAGCCTTCCAATATGCAAAGTCAACTCCATAAAAAATATGTGGCTTGGTTGAGTACTTGTCAGTCGCCATGGCTCCAAAGACCGGTTAAGATCTATGAGAAGAGATAACCGGCTCTGATACCACTTGTAGGACCGCAAAGGCGACTAGGGGGGGGGGTGAATAGGCGCTTTCTCAACTTTCTCACCTTAATCAAATTCAACACGAACTTTACTCCTTTAGCTATGAAAGCTAAGAAGATCAATAAGCGCACAGTGGAAGCCTTGTGCTGAATTCGATAACCCCATCAACCACACGACACAAAAGTGGAGAAATGAATTCACCGCTCGATCGGGTACAGCGGTCGATCGGCCGAGATCGGCGGTCGGACCGACGGTTAACGAGCGGTTGACCGGCTACTAATCGGCATCGGACCGTTGGATATCGGTTCGACCCGCAGATCTTGGCGATCGAAAGCGGGCGGTCGAAAAGCTGTAAAACCGGTCGACCGATTCATCCAAGATCGAAATGTCAAGCCCAAATCCAAAACGAAATTTGATCCAACTTTTGATTCAACCAATGAAACTTGACCAAATTTCGAGCATACCTCCCTAAGGATATTAGAGACCTATTTCTAGCGATGATCCTTCAGATCCACTTCGCAAAATCGATCTCTCAAGGTTTTACCAAAGAAGTGCACAAACCCTAGAAATATAAAAAACTTTGATTCAAGACTTGCTTGTGGGAGTTGATGGTCTAGATGATTCTAGGAGTATTCCCACACATCAAAGCAAGAGAGAATAGGTCAAGAGACCAAGCTTAACCACTTGAATCAAGGAAGCACCAAATTCATCCAAAAGAGAGAAGAACACAAAGGGAGATAAATGATCTCTCAAGCAAGCATCACAAGATTGATTGATCACACTAGATGCTTACAAAGCCTCTCCAACAAGGAGGACAAGAGCTCACACAAGGAGCACACACACAATCTCCAAACCCTAGTTTCTCCTCTCCTCTCCTCCAAACCCTAGAAAAAGGTGAAGAAGGCCAAAATGAGTGCTTGGGGGTTTTACATCTCCCCCCTTTCTATTTATATGAGAAGCCTAGGGTTTCACTTTTGGGACCCACTCACACATAGGACCCACACACAAAACTATTGAAGCAATCTCCTGCTTCACCACGTGTAGGTTGACCAGCGGCTCTCATCACGTCGCCAAGTTTCTCCTGTCCGAATTCCATCGGAACCTCCTAGAGACTTGCACTGACTTCCGCACCGCCTGATCCAACCAGCTGTACCGAACTACCCGTTCGATCCATCTTGCCCATTCTGCACCATGCTTGAGTCACACGACCTCACCCGGCATCCATGATCGTTCTGGACCTCAGCTCTCCAAGCGTAGTCCCGATCCACCTTACCGTTGACGTCATTGACCTGCAAGCCACCTGCACAGCAATAGACAAACAAATCGTTTCCGGGAACAAGTTCTTCACAAATTGATCCACGTTAGTTCCGCAATGCAATATGCAACAATAAAGCATTGAAGTTCATACGATAAACACTATCAATACACAACAATGCAAAGAAGGCTAATCTTCAAGTTATCGGCGGTTTGACCGCCCCACTCCACCGGTCCGACCGATTTCAGGCCATTGGACCGATTCTACAACGGCGGTCGGACCGCCCGAAAAGACTTAGCCAAAATTTCAGCTCGAAATTCCGAAACCTTCTGGAAATTTCAACTGAATAGAACTTTTGACTAGGAGCTCCAAAAATGATGTGACCACATCCAGGAGACTCCCCTCACTTGCCTACACAACCTATTTTTGGCTCAGCCCCAAAAACCACTTTTAGGTCAGGCCGGTCCGACCGGCAACCACAGCCGGTCCGACCTCTCCACGGGCGGTCTGACCGCCCCATACAACCGGTCAGACCGCCTGTGGTCTGACAGCCTTGGAGCAAACCCGAAAATGCAAGATTTTGCAAACCAACAAAGCCATTGCCAATTGACTCATCATCCTGAGATCGTACACATATCCTCACGATATCCACAGTAATGTTATGATCCATGTGCATATTCCATGTTATACATTCCATTCCTATTTGATAATCCATGAGGAAGAAAGTGATAATATTCATTGCATATGTTCATTCCATTCATGTGTTGTTCATGTTCCTTCCACGGGAGTGGTTTTGTAAAGACCCATCAACTCCAGTATGGGCATGTAAGACCCACCATTTCAATGTGGGCAGTTTCGGACACCTGTATGAAACGTTCTTCATACGGTAATTGGGTCCCCGGGCTTTGTTAAGTACGTGCTTTAGTGAACACCGACGGGTGTCTCACTCGCTATACCGGTATGAGCATGTGTTAGTCCATTCCTTTCAATGCACCCATTCATTCCATTCACACACATAAGTTTTCATATATCAATTCATAATTCGTATTGAGATTGGCTTGTTCATAACATGGTATGTTCAAATTATTTACTGCACTTGCTGAGTTTTGACTCATTCTTGTTTTCTGTCTTTATTTAGGTGAACGTTGATGATGGCTTTGTTGGGAGGGATTAGACAAACACATTTCACTCTGTTCACTATTATTCCTCTTCATTGATTACGTTCGATTATGTCTTTCATTTGTTAACTGAGAAACTGTAATAAATAAGTCTAAGACTGAAGGTTACTTCTTTTGTTAGATGCTGCAAGTAGTTCTTTAAATTACACCTTGATCATATTCTGATGTATTCAGTCTTAATTCCTACCATGCTTCTATTAAAGTTGGTCTCTTCATGTACTTAGAGGAGTTACAGTTTAAGTTCTTTCGCAATTTGATTGTATGTTAGTTCTTTTAGGTAACATCTTGGCTTCCGAATAGCCAGGGTGTTACAAAAACATGGGAAATATTTTTGTTGGTTTATATTTGAGTTAAGTGCCATGTTTATAGATGAAAATAAAATGTTGCTCGTAGCTGTGGAGGGTTGTGAGTAGTTATTTATTCAATTACTTGCCGACATGATGAGAGCCGCTGATCAACCTACACGTGGCGAAGCAGGCGATTGCTTTAATTGTAATGTGTGTGTTTGTGTCCCGTGTGTTTTGGGCCTTAACGGGAGCCCATTAAGTGAACCCTTCTAAAACCCTAGGCCTCACTATAAATAGAAAGGGGGTTGGAAAACAGCCCCAAGCACTCCATTTGTAAAAACCCTAGTTTTGGTTAGGGTTTGGAGAGGAGAGGAGAGGCTAGGTTCTAGAGAGGGGATTTGTGTGTGTGCTCTTGGATTGAGCTCTTGTCCTCCTTGAGGGAGTGGCTTTAACAAGCAACATCTTGAATCAATCTATGGATGTTTGTTCAAAGATGAGGCCTCATGTGTTTTCCTCTCTCTTTTGATGATTTTGGTGCTTCCTTGATCCGGTTATTTTTGGTTGGTCTCTTGACCTCTTTTACCTTGCTATGATGTGTGGGAATACTTATAGGATCATCTAGATTATCAATCCCCTACAAGCAAGATTTGGATCAAGTTTTTTATTTTGCTAGGTTTTGAGCCCTCCTTTGGTAAAACCTAAAAAGGTCAAGTCTTTGACGTGGATCTGGATGATCATTGCTAGGAATAGGTTCCATATATCCTTAGGGAGGTGTGTTCCAAATTTGGTCAAGTTTCATCGGGTGAATCAAAAGTTAGACCGAATTTCATTTTGATTTTGGGCTGTTTGCACTGGTTCTGGTCAGGGCCGGTCATACCGATTTCACAACGGTGGTCAGACCGCCAGTTGGCCGTCGGTCACATCGCCAGCTATTCAAACCGCCAGTTGGCCGTCGGTCAAACCGCCTAGTGAGATCAAATCTCTATTTTCGAGTCTTGTGTTTAAGGAGGTAATCGGATTCAGCACAAGGCTTACTCTGTGTATTTACTGATCTTCTTAGCTTTCATAGCTATTGGAGAAAAGTTCGTGTTGAATTTGATTAAAGCAAAAAATCAAGAAAGCGTCTATTCACCCCCCTCTAGTCGCCTTTCCGGTCCTACACATCGTGATGGCACCCAGAAGGAAGAACGTAGAGAAGACCATAGCCTCATCTTCGCGCGGAGTCGGTGTCACCTCCAGGCCAGGAGACAAAACGCCCTCCAGGCTCGGAAGCCGCTTCTCGACAACGAGGGTTGCGAGAAATCTATCCGTGGCCTCCGACCGCCTGAGCTGACTGGTGTAATATACCTGTTGTAGGGATGGCCCACCATCCCCAACGGCCCGAGGAAGAGCCAAAGAAGTTGGCCCGTTCGAGTATGCGAAGGGGAAAGGATGCCACCTAGACACCTCGGTGACGAGGATTTTTTATTAGGTCAAAGCCAGAGTCTCTATCAAAGTAGGCCCACATACCAGAGGCTCATTCTATAACAGTTATGAACCTATAACAAGTATTTAAAGGAAGTGCAATACCCTTTACTACGGCCAAACTAATCATAGACTAGTTTGAGTCATGATACGACACCTCTGATAGGCCAATGAGAAGAAAAAAAAGAGTCAACACATGAAGTACCTGTTGTAGGGACGGCCCACCGTTCCCAATGGCGCGAGGAAGAGCCAAACAAGTTGGCTCGTTCGAGTATGCGAAGGGGAAAGGATACCACCTAGACACCTCAGTGACGATGATTCTTGATCAGGTCAAAGTCAGAGTCTCTATCAAACTAGGCTCACATACCATAGGTTCATTCTATAATGGTTATGAACCTATAACAAGTATTTAAAGGAAGTGTAATACCCTTTACTACGGTCAAACTGGTCGTAGACTAGTTTGAGTCATGAGATGGCCAACAATGGACACCATCCGACCAACCATACGATTTTGGGCCATCCCCGACCAGCGAACTGGACGGGAGACATGACAGTTTTCCATATGACTAATGTGAGAGCGGTTATTGGTACATCTGGCAACTTGCAACAGTTGTCTAAGAGACATGACAGTTCAAGACGCAACAGAGGAACGCGTGTGAAGATTAGAGGTACCTTTAGCGACATTAACTGTCACCCCTTCAATAGTTATAAAGGGGGTAACCCAAGTATTCTATAATAGGATCATTAAGACCAAGATTCATATTCATGTTCATCATTCAACAACTTCATACGATTATTCGATTAATCCTGCAACATCCTTATTATATTCATATACACTCTTTGTGTCCACAACAATAAAGGGTTTTCGTTTAGATTGTGCTCTCGTATCATTTTCCCAGATAAGTTCAATAGGAAACCCCCGTATTTCGATCATCGGCACTCAGCCAATCGAACCACCACCTCTGCCCCCACACGAGGGGCTCCCAGGCCCGAAGGGGTCTCCGAGCGGAGGACAAAGAGGGGGGTCGAGGCCTTACAATGGACCAATAAAGGAGACATGGTGGATGTCGCCCAGGGGAGCCCACCATGTACCAAAACTACCAACAAAGGAGGAAAATACCACAAGACTCCTATAGCCATTGGGCCTTTATAGAGGCACGGTTGTAAATTGAAATCTCCTATCTCTTAACTTGTAATTCTATAAATAACCCCTCTTATGTATCAAAGGGGAGGCATTTTTTCTCTCTCAAGCAACTTTGACGCAAATAAAGATAACATTAATTCTCTACCACTGTTTCCCACACTTTAGAGACCTTGAGACCTTTACCCCCTTGCATTGGGTATAAGTCCCGTGGCTCGCCTATTTTTACTGTTTGATCTCCAGCCATAACAATACCTGTCGCAAAACTCTCCAAAGATTTAACAAATATTTGCTAGATACAGAAATACATGTTATTTGCAATGTTACATGACAGGACGATCTGATCTGATGTGTCACGGTTTTGTGTAGTAGCCTTCTGACAGTGTAGTGTCAGCTCTCACATGCTGATGCTAACAACACCAAAACTATATCATCCTAAAATCATCTTGATTTTAAATTGAGAAAGTAAAGATTGGAGTGGATTTTGCACCCACAGGGACAAGATCCTGCCCTGCTCCAAGCAGCAACTAGGGAACCCCTGTTGATAAAGCATGTGATGAGCTACTGAAGCCCACACCTCCCATGTGAGCCATCTTCACTTGTTAAACCCTTCCTTGAACCCTCCTTCCCCAAAAGATCCAGTGGCACATTTCTACACTATATAATTATATATGAATTTGAAAACTAGACAAAATAAAATTAATAGTATTAGCAGTAGCATTAATCAAGTAGGCACCACCCTTTTCCTCTTGTCTTAGTTGGGAAGTTGGTGAGAGTGGAAGCTACTGCTCCCCAGGGCAGACAGACAATGTGATGCACGCCTCATTATTCCCTTTCTCCCTAAAGATGGCCCCCTGAATAGAGGGGATCCCTTAATGATTAGCCAATTTGTTAAAAATTCTTTCTAGCACTATAGCATCTTGTGGTTAGTGTGGTTGCTCTCTCACCTGCCAGAAACTATTCACAAATGCATGTAACTAATTGTTGTAGCATACATCGGCTGTAAGTTGCAGCTCAGCTAGTAAGGTGCTGTTCTGAAAATTACCACTAGAATTGATCGATTTTAATTTCGTTGCGTTTTAAAGGGTGACCAAAGTGTTGTTATTATTATTATTATTTGGAGACGAAGATTGGACCCAACAACCAGCCGATTCTGACCATCAAACAGATCGGCCGTCAAATCCAGATTGCTCAAGATGGCAGTATTAATATTATTCAATATAGACATGAGAGGTGACCACGACCTTTCCAAAAAAAAATAGTAAGCTTTCTATGATTGCTGTTAGATCAAACACAGTCATCACAAGGCTGCATGTGACAGTTCCCCCTAACATAATTTGTTCGGCATCTGTTGCTTGTGCAGTCACAATTAGATCAAAACATGGGGCGTCAAGCATGTGATGCATTAGCTAGTTCTTTTTCTCTCTCTTGTGCAACGGATCACGTGGTATCTAGCAAGACTTCCATGACAGTACTACATGAGAGAGAGAGAGAGAGAGAGAGGGGGAGAGGGGGAGGGAGAGGTGCCTTGTAAGTTAAAAGGTCCACTTTGAGAAGTAAACCAAATCAATACCAAATTAAAGCAAGGGAGGTGGTCCTAAAAACACTTTAAATACATGGTTTCTTGGCATTTAGACTTTTGAAGCAACTGATTTATGGCCCCAAATAAAAAGAGGCCAGAAGAGGGGATCCTGTAGAATGGATCTGTACGCATGGACAGTGATTGGCATTTAGGCCTAGTGCATTCAAAAGGTGTTGCATCTACACAAATTTGTCTATGGAGGTATGCACAAATGTAGTGTATAGTATTTTTTATATCATTTATAGACGTTATTAAAGACAGTTTCTATAATTGATTGTCTTTTTTACATATCTTTGTAGACAGCTACTCCATGTATAATGTGTCTTGTTTCTCGTGTTACGATCGACTACTTCATTAGAGACAGCTTAATTCTCTATACTTCACCTCTCTTCTCCACATCATCTCGTATCCTTCGTGTCAAGACTTATAAATAGCTGATGTCGTATCATTGCAAGTGCTCTATCTAACTAACCGGAGCATGTTATATATATATATATATATATACACGCGCGAGTAAGTCCCCTGTTTTGCCTATTAAGAAACATCTCTGTGGATGCTCTCTCTCTCTCTACCAACTGAGCTCTCTCCCCTTTTTTTGTGAGTCAGTGCATCTGCTCCTTGGGTGTCTTCTTTTTTGAGAGAACCAGAGGACGCACGTACACGTCTACTGCACACGTACGCTAGGGATATTAAGTACAATGTAAAATACTTATATACGAATATTTAAAGAAAGATAATGTAATTACGTCATCAAGCACCTATGAAAAAATCATTTCCTCCTATATAAACATTTTTTTAGGTGCTTACATGATTATACTAGCTACTAATTATATATAATTATATACATAAGCACCTATAAAAAGTCATTTCCTCCTGTATAAGCATTTTTTAGGTGCTTAGATGATTGTATTAGCTACTAATTATATATAGTTATATACATAAACACCTCTTAAACACCGATGTCTAATTAAGCATCGATGTTACAAAAATAAGCAACTTATCTGTCCTACGTGGCAAGAAAAATAAGTTTTTTTGCTAAGCATATCTCTAAGCACCTGCATTCTACTTGCTCTTACGGAGGCTCTTCTTGCCAACAATGATCAGCAGACTATCTTTTTTTTAGAGAGAAATGTAGTTAATGTACATTAACAGTTAACCGTGTCTGTAGTTTGTACGTAGTTGAGTGGTGGTATGCATGTTGTTGAACTAATTAACCACCACTCCAAGTAATCATATACTAGTAGTAGTAGTAGTATATATATACATAAATTTATTATATATCAACCATCAAGCGAGCCTCCCGTCCTCAGCAAGCTGATCATTGCTGTCTCCATGGACCACAATTTATTTAGTGAAATTAATCATACGGTCTATTACATTGCAATTTCGCTTAATATATGTACCCTACACTAATAACCATTTTTTTTCACAAGTGTCGCAACATTTTCTACCTACACTACATATCACGGCACTGATTCGTAATTTGATGTTTTCATATAAATCTCTACAAAGTGATCTTCAAACTTTTCATGTGATTGGTTATTTGGCTTCATTATAGAATTGGCGCTGCACAAGATGCATGCAGGTCGGTGGCTTAATTAAGGATGCTTTACATTACTCCATGGGATTCTGGGATTATAGCTCGGTGGGCAATGAGAAAGATGTCACGCAAGAGGCCTGTAGTAAAGGCCACATGGCCAGCCTACAAAGGTTGTCTCCCAGTTTGGTAAGGAGATGAGGGATTTATGAGAGGAAAAGAGGCAGCTGAGGGAGGAGGTGAACAGCAACCGCAAATTCGCAAGTTGCAACTGCATGCACTCCCCGTTTGTACTTTGGCTCCGTTGCCCACCTTGCACGTCAAGCAAGCTCCCATCGTCCCACGTTTCCTGCGGCCGGCCACCGTGCACCGGACACCACGGAGACCGGCCAGCTACCGGAGCCACTGACGGGTGAGCCCAGCTGCGATGAAACAGTGAACTTGATCTTGACCTAGAAATAAACTTGCGTGATCTCGCTTGGGGGGGGCAAGGCATGGAGTCTAAAACAGTTTAATTTGACGAACTAGATTCATTGATTCCCTTTTCACGAAACTAAGCAAGTGTCGAAAAATTATTTGTATTATGCAAGCATCCTTACGCAAGGTAAAGGCCGCATCCACTATTAATTTATGGGTTCATAAGTCCCCTCAAGCATAGAAATTCGAGATGGGCAATCAAAAGCTAGCTACAATGGCTTATTAATTGGGAAACTTTTTAAAAAAATTGTGCAATTGGTTAGATCATGTACAATAGGTTTACATCAGTTGTCTATAATCTCTGCCATATATAGGATTTAAGTCGATATAGATGAAAGAGAATAAATAGAGAGAAATGTGTTGTATATAATCATATAGCCGACTATATCACTAGAACCAAGAAGAAAATGTTTTAGATCCATGAAAACATTAAAAAAAATGTGCCATATGTAAAGACAAATAAAAAGACAACTCATTTTATGAGCTATCTATAATGTTGTCTACAGGTGACATGGAGAATTACTATAGACAGCCACTGTATGTACTATTGTATATGCCCTTAGCAAGTTATCTTTAAGGCTCAACAATCAAGAGGTCATGGGATCATATCGGGAAAATCCACCGATAAACTCACCTGATGCACAGTTAGTGTGACTCGAGCTATGGCCATTAGCCAAAAAGACACATTTGTCATACCAGTTGTACTAGCCACCAATTGGCATAAATTTGGAAACCTTGAAGGAACGGATAGTAGTACATTGTTATTATGTGAAGCAGACTATAAGGGGCAACCTAGGTCTAACAGGAAGTTAATCCATTAAGATCATGTCCTTAATATGCATATTCGATTGGACTATCGAACCATACATGCATGCATATATAGGACCTGACCTGAGTGTTATATAACTATTTTTTGGATTAACATTGCTTCGATAAATTTGTGTCTACTAGATGTTTTTTAGCAGCTTTCAAAGCCATGAACCCTTGGCTATTTGGTGTGCACCCGCTCAACAGCCGCCCCAATCCAAATAATACAATGAAATGGGAAAAAAGAGAGACAATTCTAAAGCAAGAATGTACTTCAGGGCGCTATCTATATAGGTCAGCTTTATAGATCGTTGAATGTAGGTATAGATCGAACCAAAAGCAAAGGACATGGCGTTCCAACAACGATTGGTAGCATTAGTATGGTAGCAGTGGTAGTAACAAAAATGAGAGACGCCCCTTTCCAAGAACGTTTGGTATCTTTGCGTTTTACCCTCTTTGGCAAAATCCCATGACTGCCTCTGTAGTTCTCGTGCAAGTAGGTATGCAATGTTTCCCTTCATTCTGATTTTTTCACTGTTTTCTTTTTGGATCTCTCTCTCTCTCTCTCTCTCTCTCTCTGTTTGAACGCCTAGAGCATAAATCCTAAAGTGCAATTGGACCAATTTAGCATATTAATTTGTAAGTCTTCTTCCACCATGTCAGGTGTATCAATAAAATACTAAATTGGAGAGGGACATTTAGGACAAAAATAGAAAGGAGAAACGAACCTCTTTTGGACAGGACAACCGGTATATTACGACTGGACTTACACCTGATATCCTATAGAAATTCAAATTGTAAGTTTTTTTTCCCCATTTTGAGGCACGAATAGCACGTCTGTGTACAGCTCCCGTGAGAAACGAATCATTTAACGTGGAATTTCTACGTTCCAAACATGACTTAAATGGTACTCACAAGTACATGCAAAATACATTAAAATACTCCCGTGGACTGTAACATTGTCAGAACAGGCAGACACACTCTCCCAGGTCACACCAAGAACGGGTCATGGGCACGAGCACGACATTGCTTTTCTTGTTGGTACTTCTATCAGTCTATGACCCATTTGGATTGCGTGATGCACGTTGCCGATATCCATCCTGGCCCACCGAGTCGATCGAAGCGGACCGAACCGACGAGCTCGCCTCGCCTCGCCGTGCATGCATGGAAGTGGTCTGCCTCTAAGGCCCCACGCACGCGCTTTTCCCTTCCCCCCTCTTTCAGCTCCGACAACTCCAATCCTCCAGGCAATATTCTGCCCAGCTTCTGCTGATGTAAAAAATAAAGGAAAGGGGCATCAGATAAGCAGTACGTGTTCCATGATCAAGCTTAGTTTGTGTTAGTACATGTTCCTTTCATGATCCATATACGCATGAACGGATGGGGCCGGGGCCGGGGCCCTATCTGACAAGAATGATGTGTCCATGCATGCATCACGCAGCTAGTGCAATATATAAGCAAGCGGTAGGCTAAGCTAAAACTCATGAGCGGCGATGGCCTCATGGGAAAGGGGGGGGGGAGGAAGTTTTTATCTTATAAAGTGGCAAACGTACCAAGGAATTAGCTTAAGCTAGGAAGATGGAGACAGGCAGGGGCGGACCTAGCACCGCGGTCCAGCCCACCCTCCGCACACTCTAGTTTCTCTAGGATTTTAAGTGCTCATCACTTCTACTGTTAACCCCCATTGTTCCATTAATTAACACATTAGAGTTCAAATTTGAACAAATTATCTATTCAATTTCAATATATGACCGTTATCATCATTGAGCTATTAACTGAACCCACAGAATCACCAGCAATATCTCCTAGTACTAGAATCAAGCCAATTTCAAAAGATTACTAGTACAACACATATATTCAAAGTATTACTCAAAATGGAAATGCAGAATACTCACAAAGTAGTTGGCACTCAAAATCATCGAGAAGAACCAGACAAGGCACGCCAAATGGCGTTGTCTCAGAAAACCAATTGTCTCGCTGTGCTGCGAATACGAGACAAGGTTGACGGAGATACAATGCCAATTCATGATTTCGGGATACACCAAAATCACGAAACCGAGGTACAGGGAGTTATGCCGCATAAGAACCACCACCAGGATGCTTTGGCCGAAAGCACCAAGGAGTACCAAGCACAAAAAGCTGAAAGAACCGAAGCTCTTCTCCCTCAGCAGGTTCAAGCCAGAGAGCACACACGGAAAACCTTCACCGGTGCAACACCAAAATTCCTTACAGAACCCCCAATAGACGAAGAGGGTGCAAGAGGGAGCCGACGGGATGCGCAAGAAGAAGGGTTTCGGTCTCACTACTGATGGCACCGAGACAACCACAGCAGCGCGGGAGCTCCAAATACCCAAAACCGAACACAAATCGAAGGGAAGAAGAAGCACCAGATCGGGGAGGGAACCCACTGGTTTTTTTTTTCAGGTTACCAAGAAGAAGTTCCAAAGTGACATAAAAGAGAGGAGAAGCCTCACGCGGTGGTAGCAAACGGCCGACGTCGAGGCGCACAGGGCGCCGCCCCCTCCGAAATCAACGCCATGCCCGAGCGCAACTGGCGCCACACACGCGCAGACGGGGTTTGGGCGAGTCTCCAGCATCTTATCTCTTTCTTTCTCCCACCGACCTCCTTTTCTTTTATTTTTTTATTTTCTTTTGAGAAATTACCTGAATGCCTTCAAAATATCTATAACAATATATGATGCCTGCGTCGTCTTTCTTTCGATCGTTCGAAGAACTATCTAGCTAGCAGCTTTTGGTGAAGCGGACACACACAGGTGTTCTTTAATTTGCGCCAGTACGTCTTGTTTGGCATGCAAATGTGCAATGGCTATAAATCCAACTCTTACGTACCTCGGCTAGCTACGAGCATTCGTATGGACGCCTAACCAATGCCCCAAATCCATCGGTTGTTTGGAAGGAGCCAAACGAGTAAGTGCATTTTTTATCCGGGCATGCATAGCAAAAATAGAAATTTTAACACCCCCCCCCCCCCCCCAAAAAAACACTACATCACACAACAGTAACAGCAAGTGAAAACTAAAAGACAAGACCATCAACCGCTACAGGATTTTTAACTGCCAGGTTATTAAATGATCCGGGAATAAATTAACCCTGCTCCATTCATTATTCATCTGCCATGTATAAGTGGACGGCCACCAGCTGAACACTTCTACTACTAATGCGACTCACGTCACGAACTTACACAAACGCAAAGCTGTCACGACGAGATTTGATTTGGGTCGGGATACGATTCCCACCACGCACCACGAACCCCCACCCCTTCTAGCTGGATCCGAAAAGCCTACCTGTCCTCCCACGTGTCAACCGGCCCCACCTTCCCCTCCCGTGGACCCCACGTGACGCCCTCCGCCTCAGCCTCGCGCCGCCCAAACCCAAAAACTCGCGGCGCACAGGCGCACACGGACAGGAGGAGCGTCTCCTCTCCTGGCCGTCGGTCTCTCGGTCTCGGTGTCCCGTCCCGCCCACCGTCTTCTGACTAGCGGGCTCCCCAGCCGCTGCGGATTCCCCCTCGCCCACGCGGGTCCCAACGGAAACCGCAAAGCCTCACCACCACAACCACGAGCTAGCGTGACCCGGAAAAACACCCTACCTTATCTCCCACCATGCACGCACGCCGTCAGGTTCCTCGTCGAGACGTCGCCGCCTCGTGTGGCCGGCGGGGCCGCCACGTACGCCGCCCCGCGTCGCCGTCCCATCTGACGGCGGCGAGCCCCCTGATGCGACGCCACAGGAACGGGCCCTAAATAAAGTCGAACGTCACCTCGCCACTTCCCTCTCCCCGACCTTTCCATCACCGAAAAAAGAAAAGCGCAAGAAACACGAACTAATTTCGATTTCATGCTCTCTCTCTCTCTCTCTCTCCTGGGTATCTAGACGATGAAACCGAAGAGCAATAATAAGAAAGAAAGGAGAAAACGTTTAATTCTCGTTGTCAATATCCATCAATCCTCTACTCTGCGTGGGAGATAACGAGTGACAGGAAAATTTCCGGCCAAAATTGACCGGAGGAAAACGTAACGGAGCGTAGGAGGAGCGGGAGGATAGGCCGGCGGATAAGCGTAGGGGAAAAGGGCCCAATGGGGGCGTACCGCGTCGACACGTTTGACGCCTTTTTTCTGACGTGCACGGGCGCGAAATACAGGAAGAGGCGTTGCAAGAAAACACCGGTCCTTATTCTCCTCGTGGAGCTTTTTGTCTCGGATCATCTTATTATTACCGTGGCAAACGCAAGGCCTGCGCTAATATAAGCTTTTTTTTTGTCTTTAAGTAAAACAAAATTGTACTTACTGTACTAATTAGGAGGGAGGAGACCTACTGTTAAGGTAGACCAACAAATAGTACACCATCAATGTGTGTTTCAGTGACCAGGTTCTTCGCGAAAACCTATTAACTCCAACTCGGTTCGAGGTGTTAAACTCTTGAGGGTTTTTTTTTTTGGGGAATTTAAGAACTGGTGGGGCTGCTTGCCATTGAGTTGAGGGGAAGGATAAGCTCTGGAGACCTTATCTCCTTCCGAAGGGAGAAGCTCTCGTGCGCTAGTTGTTCGGCTGGCCGTCGGCGACGGCAGTGCACAAACTCCTCCACCTCTTAATGGGCTGGTTCTTCTCTCTATTTTCTGGATTCCTGAACAACAGTGAGAAATCTCTAATCTTTTGTGCATGTTCTTCCCTTTAATTTGTGTTCGATTTCTGGATCATCAGAGCTCCGCGCGTCGCCGATCTTGTCCCGGTGTTGTCGGTGGTTAGGCCTGAACACTCCTACATGCGTATTCCAGTGGCTCCTTCTTTCACCCTTTCTTCTGTTGGGGGGTTCTGTGGGGTTTTCTATTTGTGCGTCGGTTGAAGATAATTTTGGTGTGCTCCTTGGTGATTCTGCTGAGGGAGAAGAAGTTTGGTTTCTTTGGTGATTGGTGCTACTTGTGCTTTCGACCGGAGTATTTAGGGATGGCAATCGGGTGCGGCGGGTACAGGTAGTGCTCGCCCATACCCATACCCGCGGCCCCGAATTCCCCCCACGGACATACCCGCGAAGGACGACGGGCGAAAAACCTCGTCCATGCCCGTCGCCCGCGGTACCCATCGCCCACAGACATGCCCGTTTACCCGCGAATAATGCATCGTCGCTCGTGGGTACCCATCGCCTGCGAACATGCTCGTTACCAGTGAGCAATGCATACACCAAGTTCATCATAATTCACACATCAATGATGCATCACACATTCAACAACCAATAAAGTTCATCACAATTCACATATCATATTCGACAAGACAACTAATCAAGTTCAACAAATAAAATAAAAATACAAACTGATATAGTTCCTTACACATGTATGTAAGTTACGGGTAATCGGGCGAAGCGGGTATGGGTGGAGCTTACCCATGCCCATGCTCGTTTACCCGATGGGCAAGGAATTGTGCCTGGGCAAAGAAAGACGTCCATACCCACTTCCATTAGGGTATTCGCCCGCACACGCAGTAATCGGCTACAATTGCCATCCCTATGAGCATTTGTTGGTGTTCTCGTGCGGCATATCTCATGTACCTCAACTTCGTTTTTTCAGTGTGTCCCGAAATGCGAAGATCGACATTGTATCTCTGTCAACCTCGTCTATTTTGCGTGGCACAGTGAGGCGCTTGGTTTTCTGAGACAACGTCTTTCTATGTGCCTTATCTGGTTTACAAATCGGTGGTTTTGATTACCATCGGCTTTGTGAGTATTAAATCATTCTATTTTTTATATCACTTTGCTTATGTGTTGTGCTAGTGGATATATTCAATATGTGATTGCAATGTCTGTGACTAGCACTAGGAGATATTGCAAAGTGGTTTTTGTGGGCTCGATTGAATTGCTCGATGGTGAATTGATGAAAATGAAATTGAATGTGATTTTGTGTATAGATTTAGCCTTGAGCTATGAGGTCACATGTTGTTTT
Source organism: Hsuehochloa calcarea (assembly GCA_036346395.1). Classification (NCBI taxonomy): domain Eukaryota; kingdom Viridiplantae; phylum Streptophyta; class Magnoliopsida; order Poales; family Poaceae; genus Hsuehochloa; species Hsuehochloa calcarea. Next base: position 41,781,309 of record CM070597.1, read on the forward strand.
CCTATAAATGTGAGCAAATTGTTTCATACAGTTATGCTTGCTTTTTCTGCAGCTCTTTTAGTCAATATACATTTGTTGTTCCTGTCGTGATTTCGGTGTATACATTTTGTTGTCTGTGATTTCTTTCAGTCACTGATCTACATTTTGTTAGTAGTATATTGATGAAATTTGCTCATGTTGTCCAACATGGATAAAGTTGATTAATTTGCTTGAATCTGTCTAATTAGAATAGCAAGTTTTGAATTGAGCTTAAGACCTAATCTATAATTGTCATATTCAATTTGTGATTACATTTTGTCATAAGTGCTGTGATGACCAAGATTATATCTTGTGCAACTAGTCTTCTGAGAGTAATAAACAATATTCTAAATCTTAATTTTATGTTGATTTTATTCATACACATGATGTATGTGATGAACATATTATTCTGTTTAAACGACTTGAAGAATTTACATATGTATATGTTAATTATGTTATTTAAATGCTACTGGAATTATGCTTTAATTTTTATTAATTATACTAAAATTAATTCTAAATATTTGTTAAAACTGTTTTATTTACAACACGAGGTGCCCACCTCCTTTCTTTAGTGAAACCGAGTCTTGCTATTTTTTTTTAAAAAAAAGTACCATGTATACGCAAGAACGGTGAAAAAAAGTGGTTCATATATAGCATATCAAAGTAGAAGTAACCTTAACTATATATATGCTAGTTAGGAATATATACTGCTGGCACAGGAATATATATATATATATATATATATATATATATATATATATATATATATATATATATATATATATAATTTTTCTTCCACAAGCCGCCAAGCTATTCTTAAAGCGTTAAATAGTATTTTAAATTGTATCCTATAGTATTTCAAATTGTGCCAGATAAAAATCATTTTTATCATTTTTAGTGCCACCCAAGGCAAACCCATCCGCCGAGCCTGGAGGCACGACATTGCCCTGTCGTGCCCCGAGGCACGACATCGCTCTCTGTCGTGCCCCTAGGGGCCGGACTCACGATATATGCCCTAAGGTCCGTTTCACACAGGCGTGTGGAGGGGTTCGACCCCTAGGACATGGTGAGGTTGAGTCCCCCCTGGACCGGACTTGGTTACGTGTCCCGTCGGTTGATCCGTGGTGCTATTTTGTATTACATGCGAGGAGTAAAATTGCTTTACCGCCATCAATAATGTCGATCGCTAAAAACTAGAGGTGTACCGCCTTAAACCTTTCAAAAAAATCCCACCATTTGGGCGCCAAAGACCTGATGTTGTCCCAATTCCTCCTACTCTGTCCCTTCTTACCTTTGGCCTTATTATTTCTAGCGATTTGTTTCGAATTTCTGTCTTGGTTTGCGTATCAATTCCGTCTCGGTCCAGCGTGCACTGTTTGGTGATGCTAATAATAGAAATTGTGTCTTCGTAGTGTATCGCAAAGATATAAAGTTTGCACAAAAAACATAATTTGGTTTATTTTATTTTAAGAAAGTGGGTCCCTGCATAAATATTGGTTAATTAACAAACTACTACATTTCAAAAACTAATAAGTAGTAACAAGTTAATTGGTATAAAAAAGTAACAAGCTAATTGAACTTTTCAATTACGTTACTTTAATGAATGTTTATCCTCCACGCAAAAAAAGAAAGGTGTTCATCCTATCCAAATCTTTATCCCAAAACTTGTCACCATCCTAGCCGCATTAATTGTAGTAAGTCATACGAAAGGCTTATGGAATAAATCAACATTCAGTGTGCTCTAGGTTATACATAACCGGCATAACAAATCTGTCAACTTGTAGATATGTTTTACAAATTGCATACCATATTTGTTAAAAAAAATTCAAGTAACAGACATTTCAATAACAAGTTTCTTAAACCGTATATGCCATGCTCCGTTCGTTTTTTTTCTTCCATACAGAAAGTGTGGTCGAATTACACACTAGGACATATTTATTTACAACATTTTGTGCCTTTAGAAACACAAAGGCCAGGAACTTCTTATCTAAAAATTATCTGGCTCTGCTGCCCTGAAGAACCACCGGAATCTTAGCACCTTTTCGAGCATCCCCCTGAACATTCTCCTCCATGAACAACGCACAGCCTCTCACCTCCCCCGCCCCCGAAATAAAAGTTTATCGAAATATAAAAAATAAAGTAAAGTAGGGAAAACCGAGAGCCCCAAATTGATCCAGAGAGAGACAGCAGCAGCATCCCCCTAATTTCCACGTTTTCCCCTAGAAACGCCCACCCCACACCGATGAATAAGGATCACTCCTCGCGTTCGTGGTCACGAGAGACTCAAGGGCCACCAACGGCTACGGACGCGCCCCCTGCCACCGACGGCCCGGATCCCCTACACGTGGAGCGGAGCCGTGGGCTCGCGGAAACCTCTCGCGCCTGTAAGAACCAAGGAACAGCACGCTGCTCCCCGCTCGGGGCCCGTCAGATCGGAGCGGTGGTGCCACGTGGACGGCTGCGGAGGGAGGAACCGGTCGTTGGCATACCGGGTGAGGCCGGTGGTCGCGTGGGGGTTTAACCGGGAGCGGCCGGTGGCGCGTGGGTGGCGTGGTGCAAGCGGGGGTTGGGGGGTTTAAGAGGAGCGTTGGTTTTGAGGGGTTTTGGCCAAACCACGACCACCACCACCACCAGAAGAAAAAAACCAAGGAGGGGAGGAGGGGAAAACCGGGAAGGGTAATAAATAAAAAGAGAGGCGAGAAGGGAAGAAGAGAAGCGAGGCCACGGGAGGAATAATCCCGCGGTTGTTTGTGGGGGTTTGGCTGGGGATCTGTCTCGTAGGGCGGGTTCGGCCCAGCGCGGTGATCTGAGGGCGGTTGGTGGGGGGGCGATCGGAGGCGGGCGCGGATCGCCGGCGGTGAGGTGAGTTTGCCAGTTTGGTGTGGGGGTTTCGGGGAATTCTGGTGAATTACGAGGTTCCGGGGCTGGGTGTCCCGTTCGGTGCTTGGGTTTGGGGAACTGGGGTTGTTGGGGTTTTGTTCCGGGGTTGCTTTGGTCCAATTCCGTCCGAATTTTGGTTGGTTTGGTCCGATCGGCGAGCCTGGACGCCGAGGACGGGGAGAATTCACGTTGTTTCGAGAATTCTCGCGCATTTTGGAGCTATTTCTTCGGATTCGCCTCGTTTTGGATGAGTTTTGCTTCGAATTGTGTGAATCAGGCGCCGAGATCCGATCTGGCGCCGCCCGATTTGCGAATTCTTGGCTGGTTTTGCTCATGTGGGGTTTGCTGTTCTCTCCCTCTCTTTTTTTAACCGACGCGCTCGCTTTCCTGTTGGCAGTTGCTTAATCCTCACGGATTCCGATGCATGTGATTTTTTAACAAAGGCTTTTTTTCTCTCTCTTTTTGATCGCTTGGCGTGCTGGTTTACCTGGCGATTTTATTTTCTTGGGTGCATTAAATACCGCGGGAAAACCATTTCGCAAAAAAAAAACATTTCTTTTCTCTTAATTTGGACCACGAGGGGAAGTTTGAATTCTCTCTATTTCCTTCGTTCTTCCTATGTTTGATGTTATTAATTTGGTTTTCATTCGCTTTTGGAGCGCAGTTGGTTTAAAATTATCATAATTTCGGGCTCTCCACGCTCGGATCTCTCGTCCAGCTGGGGTTTTGGGATTCTGTTTTTTTATAAAAATTAATTACATTCCTGACTATGATCGTTCCCTGTTTAATTAATCAAGGGTTTATCCGAGATTTATCCTAAGTTCTTGCGGAGATCCCAATGATTGATCTCTTTCTTTTGTGTACTCCTATACCAACCGCCGGTATAATTTCTGTGCAGATTTGTGTTCTGGGACAAGCCATGACCAGCGCAACCACCGGTTGTTAACTAAGCAACCCTCTTTGTAAATTACAAGCAACCGAAGCGAGGCGCAAGAATGGTGTTCCAGAGGAGGTCGTCGTCGGAGATGGAGTCGTGCGGCGGAAGCCACGTCGCGGAGATGCCGCGCGTCCCGAAATCCGCGAGGGTATGCAGCTCTCAGCGGCACCAATTCGGTCCTTGCTGCTCTGGTTGGCGAGTCTGACAGCGACGGCGTTTCTTCTTGTTTGTTGAAATGTGCAGGGCAAGAGATCAATTCGGAAGAAGGAGAGCCATGGCCAGATGTTGTGTGCGTTTGACCTTCTCGCGACGGTGGCCGGGAAGCTGCTTGATGAGGGCGAGGGCTCGCTCGGGAACACGAGCGCTGGCTCCCCGGTCCTCGCTGCGTCCGTGAAGGATGTCCGCATGAAGCAGGAGCAGTGCGATGAGGAGGTGAAGCATTTCAAGAATGAGGTGATGGATCAAGATAGCTGCAATGAGAGTGCACTGGTCTCCCACATCGCGTTTCAGCGACCCGTGAATCACCATGCTCGGAAAGGAGAAGATCCGGAGGCGAGTCATGCTCTGAATGAGGATCCAAAGGCAAAGTCTGAGGCCGTGGACAAGGAATCCTCAATGATAAGTTGGACCAAGGCAGAGCTGGGTTGTAATTTCGGTGCGATCGCGGATAGGTGGTCTCCTGAATCCGTGGAGTCAGGGGCCGCCTTCACTGGCGATGCAGCGGCAAATGTGATGGCGATGACCGCCGCAGGCTTTCGTAAGAATGCCCCTGACATGTACAATCTGCTTGACCCGATGGATGTGGATGTGAAGCCGCCTCCTTTGGTCAGCTCTGACAGCACCGGTGAGATGCCATTGTATGGCGATAAAATTCGCCGGTCGATCTCCTTTCCTAGGGGCCCAAAGGGAGGGCTGGGGTATGCTGTAGATAGAGATGATGATGATGACGATAAATCTTCCGGGTGCACTCATCCGAGCACCACCACTAACAGGGGTTTCAGGCCCAATTGCACAGCCAAGCATAGTAGTGTACAGAAGCTGCTCAGGAAAGTTGCTCCAGCCAGGATGCACAAAGGGGATCTTTCCTATAGTGGTGAGCATAGGGAGATCTCACCCTTCTTTTCCTTTTGAGTAGTAGTACATTTATGGCATCCATGTTCAAACTAGCTTTATCTCACTTGAATTCATTGATCCTGCCAGATGTTGACCGGAAACCTTCTTTCCTCAACAAGAAAATGTATTATACACGACAAAGGACACAAAGGAGTACATTCAAGCGGAGGAAGCTGTCGGATCGTCATTCAACTCTAGTATCTGGTGAATTTGCAAAATCAAATGCAAAGGGAAACACAAAGGTTACAGCAAGAGACTCGCATGCTGCTTCTTTGGAAGGTTTGTTTTGTTTGCACCTGTGTGTTCCTCTTCATGCTATTCCCCTTTCCTTAACTTATTTAGGGGCAATATTTATTCTGCAGCAAACAAGAGGACTAATTCAATGCCATTCCATAAATCTTGTGAATCAAACGACGGTAAGTTTAGTCCGATGTAAATTCATTCAGCTAAATAATTGGTTCTATGGCCATACTGACTGCATGTGTTTCTCCTTGCAGTGAAACTTAGGATAAAGTCTTTCAAGGTGCCTGAACTTCTAGTTGAGATCCCAGAAACTGCAACTGTTGGTTCACTGAAGGTACTTTCAGGACATTGTGCTCCTGATTATTTATTTGTTTGTGTTCAAAAAGAGATGTTGCAAGGATTTCGTTTTTTTCCCTCAATGATGTTTCGTGTGGTTTAACGTGTATTTCCAATGCAGAAAACTGTTCTGGAGGCTGTGAATGCCATACTTGGAGGTGGTCTACGTGTCGGTGTGCTTCACCATGGAAAGAAAGTCAGAGATGATAATAAAACCTTAATGCAAGCTGGGATCGCTCATGATGATATTCTGGACAACCTAGGCTTTTCACTTGAACCAAACTGTACACAGCATCCAGCGCAGTTCCCAGCTCCTGAAGATACCGAATTCCTGGAAACTGTTGATACTACTGAACCCCTAGCAAGGTAACAAACTATGTTCCAAAAGAAATCATTGATATTCTATAATTCGAAGTAAACCTTGAATATTTGTACCCTGACCCAGACTGGTGCACTTTGTTGAATACAGGATTGAACCTGCTGACTCGTCCTCCAAGCATTGCGAAGTTGATGCTTCGCAGGAGCTTGCATTGCCCCTCTTAGCAGCAAATTACGAGGGGAATGATCATGATTCTGTGCACTCTCCTGGGGGAATTTCATCACCTGACAAAGCTTCCACAAACTCGCGAGCTATCGTTCCAGTTACACCTGCAGATTCCGATGCAGGGGCTATAGTTCCAGCAAATAAGGCAAAGAGGTCACCGGAACAGGGGCAGCGTCGAATCAGACGTCCGTTCTCTGTCGCCGAAGTGGAAGCACTTGTGCTTGCAGTCGAAAAGCTTGGAACTGGAAGGTACATCACTTATTTCCTCATTTGACGCGACATTTAAAATCTCTTTCTGCTTGGTTTCTTACTGTATAATTTTGTGATCTCATGTAGATGGCGAGATGTTAAACTTCGTGCTTTTGACAATGCAAAGCATCGGACCTACGTTGATCTTAAGGTAATTACTGTCAAATGCTTGACTTTGACTCAGAAACCTTTTCACGTCAAACTAAAGCAAATTTATTAGCGTTGCACTTGCACATGCTTGTCAAAAATATTTTCATTGCTTTCCTTAAAATGGTCATATTAACCATTATTCCTGATTTATGGATTGCTGCTCATGATTTTACATGCTTTTCGGCTCAACTCTTTGATTGTAGTGGCAGAAGCTTACTCTAGGCCTTTGGGCGTACTTGGCTAATTCAACAAACAGTTTATTGCTTGTGGGTTTTAGGTTCCTTACCCAACAATGTCGTCTAACCCTACTGTTTTTGTGTTAGTAGAAGATTGCAGTCAAGCTCTTGTTCGGGAAAATTTTATGTCCTTATGATTCAGTTAGTGCTGTCCTCACGCATCAGCTTTGTTGTTTGGATGGGTCAAGTGGGCAGTAGTACCAGAATGGTTCACCTAGAACTAAAGGCGACCTATTCTTGCACGTCAACTAACTCGGTCCGGACTTCAGAAAAGTCTCACTAAAGGATCAGATAACCTTTCCTTATTAGACTGGAAGCTTCTTGGCTGCTTTGCATTGCACTTGTAGGCAGCTGACTGGAATCTATTCTTCGGTCAAATTTGATGAAGATTGTAGTAAAGTTTGAACTGTCATGTACTAACCGTGTCAAAATTCTCATGTCAACAGGACAAGTGGAAGACGCTGGTACACACGGCCAGCATCTCGCCCCAGCAGCGGCGTGGCGAGCCTGTGCCACAGGAGCTGCTCGACCGGGTCCTGGCTACCCAGGCCTATTGGTCCCAGCAGCAAGCCAAGCTCCAGCCTAAGACGCCCCCACTGGCTGAGGCTCGCCTGCTCACTTAATAACCTGATCTCAGCTAATTGTCTCTTATGAAACCATTCCAGCTTTTGTATAAAGTCAGTAAGTCAGTCCATTCAAAGGAGGTTAAGGAAAAGATATTAGAAAAGATATGTATAAAAAGGTACAAGAAGTATTGACCGATTTGTTGTAATATCTACTCACCAATTATTCTTTTAAGCCAGGGTTCTCCTTGTGAATTTAACCGAAGGAAAGGGTATTTGATTTCTTTGGCAAACTGTACATGATCGATGATGGAAGAAGAAGATGATCCATGAACTGAGATCTGCAGTGACTACTAACTCACAATGTTTAAAAATTGTGGTTACAAAAAGAAGAGATTAAAGCTTCAGATTCTTTTGTTCAATTCAATTCATTCTTTTGTTAAGAGGATGAGAATGGTGGAAGGATAAGCAGGAGGGATGGATCTTTGCTTCCCTTTACCCTTTTTTTTTCTATTACCCTAGTATTTTTACACAAATCTTGTAGTTATCTCTGTCCCCTCAAAATTGTACTTGATCATCTTAACAATATTAAAAGAAAATTGTTTATGCCACTTCATTAGCCCCCTTAAACTATGTCTCTTGCATGTGATCTTGTTATTATGATTAAAATTTGTACTGACTCTGAAAGTGATCCTGCTTGGGATCAGGCTTAGCTGCTTATTTATTGGTGTCCTGTGGCAGTACTGCCGCCAAGAGTTTAATTATTGGAGAGTCTTATCCACTGCCAAAAGTTTACTGCTGCCAAAATGGATTCTGCATGAACTCTATAGTGGCAGTAGTTCTTAATGTCTGGGTTGTTGCCTTAATTAGTAGTACTACTCTATAAATTTCTCCAACTAATATCTTAATTTGTATAGTACTACTAAGTTGACCTGACTCCTGGTCCGGTATGTTCATCCATGGTTATCTTCACCATTGACAGGTGGTTATCTCAGAAAATTTCTCGCTACCTACCATCACAAGAAATATCCAAAGATTTAAACTCTCTTCACCCTTAGCTTTGATTTCGTCCAGCCTAAGAAAATTCTACCGCCATTCCGCCAACCCGATAGATCCCTTGAAGCACGCCAATCTCCATCTGCGTGCATCTAGCTGGCCGTTCCGTATACTGGGAGTATATCGTGTTTCCGTGTGATGATTGAACGATCGAAGCTAGAATATCCCCACGTGTACATGGCGTGTATTAGACTTAGAAAAAGAAACAAGGCAAGGAGAAGGAAGTAAGCGATGATGAAGCAAACGAACAGGCTGGCTGTTGCTTGTAAGTAACCTTATTAGGGGAACACCGACACCTTGCCCCTGTGCCATTGGCCACAAGCTAACACAAGACTTGTTAAAAAAAAATGTACTAGAGAAACTTTATGGCCAGATGCCCAGATGTATCACAATTAGTTGGGATCAGATACAGAACATGGCAAGCTCCCTTCCTAATCTGCACAGCCTGGGCCCAGCCCTATGCAAGCAAGCACCATGATCACAACAAGACGGGAGATATGTGAGATGGGTTTGTCGTCCCATTCATTGGTATGCCCATATGTGCTGTCCGGCGTGTGTATTGCTCCCCATTATCCCGAGATGGAATAAATATTTAGGCGTAGATCGAATCTGGTTCATCTAAAATCTTTCCGGATAAATAGAGGCAAAAAGAGGGCGAGGAGAGGCTTGCCACATCACCATTTTTTTTTTTTTGCCTCAGCCGTGAGACGCTGCCCCGTGATTCTTTGGCCGTGCGATTTATTCCGACGCTGTTTTACCATGTCCGCGTTTTCCATGAGCCGTTGGTTACTGCTGCCGTTCTTCGCGCCGTTCGATCGGGTCAAGCGGTGCGTTCGCACGCTTTGCCTCTGCCTCGTCGCGTGTGTCCTCATTTGTCGTGCACTTTGTTTGCTCTTAATTTCCGTTGCGCACCTCGTCTGTTCAGTTTCGGTCTTGTTGCCTCACTCGGTTCCGTCTTCTTTTCTTGCTCATTACGCTTCTTCCTCTCGGTTGTCACCGCTTGCTCTTCTCCTTTCTTACGTTTCTGTTCTTTTCGGTTTCGCTTTTTCGTTTCGACATCTCTTCGTTGCTCTGTGCTTCTACCGTGCGCTCACTGCCTCTGGTTCCATACATCTGCCGCTGTATTCCTTCCGTTTTCATAGTTGTCAATCGTTGTTCTTACGTATTTTGGGCTCCTGATCTCTCTTGTTTCGTGGGATTCTACTTTCGCTTTTTTTTAAAAAATGTTTGTTACTCTTCCTCTCCCGCGTGCTCAACGGCTTTCTTTCCGTACATTTGGCACTGTTTGTCCCGTTTTGATGGTTGTGAATCGTTGTTGTTGTGTATTTCTTCCCATTGATCTTTTTTTTTGGGTTTCGCTTTTCGATTTTATGTGCTTGTTACTTATGATGCAGGTGTGTCCTTGTGTTGCTTGCTTTTTATTCTTTTTAGCGCGTTCTTGCGGTCTCATTACAGCTGATTCGCCTTTTCTTCGTTTGCTTTCGGTTCGTGCTGGAGGGGATCTGTTTCCATGAAGCTTTCGTTTTTGTTTTTTGTCGAATCTGGCTCCCCGGGTTTGCTGTTTTTGCGCCGGCGGACCTTCCCGTCCTTCTTCCCTTTTCTTCTATTTGGTTGGATCCCCTCTTTTCACTTCCTCCTCTTTGCTTCTTAGCCTTCAGTTTTGCTGATTTTCCCGATGTTTTGCCATTGTCGATGTCCAGTTCTAACTTGCCTTAGTTTGTTTGCTTGTTATTGGAGATGTTCTTTCCTTGGTCTGTTTTTCGGTTGCCTAGAGGGTCTTTTTTGTGGATATAGTCGGATTTATTTTTCAGTGTGTTTTCCCTTCTGCCTAGGGGGTTCTTCTTTGTGGGTTTGGCCGGATCTATTCCCTCCGCCCTTTTCTTTCTTATTTGTGAACATGCTTGAATCTATTTTCCCTGAGCTTTGGGTGCTCGTGTGTAGGAGTTTTCTGTACATTGTTGCCTATATGTCGTGTCATGTGTTGTTCGTGTTTAATGGTTTGTTCTTGCTTTCGCTTTTGCTTTTGGAGGTGTTCCTGGAAAGTGTTTAATTGTTGATTCGCATGTGTTTCCTTCTCCCTGGGGTTTACTTTCGTTCATTCGGTGGTTCGCCTTTCCCCTTTCTGTTCTTATCTGATTTTTTTGTTCCACCTTCCTGTTTTCTTCTATCTATCTTCGTCGTGTTCCGTTTGTGCTGATTTGTTTTCCTTTCTTTGCAGACCAATCAGCCTGTGTTCGCTTGTACCACGTTCCTCCTTGTATTCTTTCCTCTTGAGTATCTTGGTTTTGTTCCTCTTGATGTGCTCTATATTTGTTGTTGGATATCTAGTGTTGTGTTGCATCTTCATTCATTGTCCTTTTTTCGTCTGCAGGTTCGCCGACAAGTCTTATTTGTTGTGCTCTGTACCTGTCGCACTGCAAGTTTCCTTTTTTGTATTTCTTTTGTGCATTCTCTTCATTTCCCCTGTCTTGTTCGTGCTAGAATTGTGTATATATCTTTGTTGCGTTCACGCTATTATACAACAGTCATCTCGTTGCTATGTGTTCGGTTAGTGTTTCTGTTTTTGTGCGTTGCCTCTGCCTATGTGTGCTCTTGTTGTTGTTGTATCTGCTCTACACATAATCAAATGTCGTTATACAATTGTATATGTAATGTAAGTAGCCTGCTCGGGTTTTGGTGCAATTAGAGCCTCACCCGTTCATCCCTTCTTCTGACTGTAGGGTAACGTGGCAAGGCTACGATAGCACAAATAAAATTTTACTGCGCAACCAAGGAACCACCGCAAGTAATAGATCACGAGATTACCGCTAGACGCGTCGACTCGTAGCGGAAGTAGAGTCATTGCAGCCAGTTGATGCAGTCGTAGTCGTACTCTTCACGCGTCTGCTCCTCCGAGTGGTCGTACTCGTCACGTTACTTCTCCTCCGACTCCGGTAAGTGTCACGAGTTTCGGATCGTCCTAGTGCTGATGCTTCGCAACAACATCTCTGAGGTATCCACACGTACGGGGCGGGATCACCACATGCTTGACTTGTCGGAGTGCTAGCACCGATGTGTGAATTATGCTTGTGGTTAAGAAGGCGTGGCTTTTAGGATTTCGGAAGTTCTTCTAAAGATCATCCTCTTCACCTTCCCACCCCATGCCATCGCCCCTCTTTATATAGGCATCCATGACGGGTCTCGTACCTGAGGCCCATTAGGAACTCGTGACCTATACGAATTTGGATCACCATCCAAAACAGATCATTGCCCTTTAAGTGTGCGACCCCACAGGTTCATGTGTAATCGATTATGACTCGAAAACTCTTTTTCGATCACTAGTCGTTAGCGGTACCTAGCAGCACATAACGATTCCCAAAGACACATTGAATATATCGGGCGAACCTTGATGTAATATGATATATGATCAGGTCCTCATCACTTACGACCAGTTCGTATCTCTATACGACCAGATTGTAATTGGTCACGACCAGTTCGTAACTCCTTACGACCAGGTTCTTACCATTCTGTGATTACATTTGACCAGTCTACGACCAGCACATATCTCCATACGACTAGTCCGTAACTGATCAAACTAAGCGACCTACTCATGCATTCTCCCTTTGCCTCACAATGTCTGGTTGAACTCCAGGTGAGATGATGTGTCATCCATGGATTGTTCAATACTTTCTCGATCGAGTGTCGGATAACATCATGTGGTCGACACTTCGACCACTAGTGGTATGGCCATGCACTTTCTTTATCCGATCACCACGAGGGGTCCAGAGACATCTCTCCTGTTATGCTATGAGGGGCAAATCCCATCTCAACCAGTAACATCCCTCCGCATATTTCATAGCATACCCGAAAGCTACCTTTATAACTACCCAGTTACGGAGTAGCGTTTGGCAACCCCTAAGAGTGCTATTAGACATGTAGGAAACCATGCTGATCTCAGGTCTAAGTATTATACATCATCATTACTTGAGACCGACTAATGACACAAAGATTCATAACAATCTCAATAGTGTCTCAATGATGGGTCTATCCAACACCATGTTCTCTAACATGTGCTCACATTATTGATTCGATATCTCCATATCCATGACCGGTGAAACAAGGTCATCAATCAATACACGTGCTAGTCATAGAGTCACTGGTGTTCCGACCAGTGACCTCCGACCAGTGATACATTTAGAATGACATCATATAAGTTAAAGAGTTCCACCAACAAGTCACGTACTTATTGATTTATAACAAATGATTCATTCAAGGAACATGATAACATATTATCAAAATCATGAACATAATAAAATATCATCATCTCTAGGATTACCTCTAGGGCATATTTCCAACACTGACCTGTGAGCTTCTTTGCGGTCGTCTGCTCTGTGTTCCATACTTCTTATCTTTGCTGCTGGTTTTTTGGTTGTTCTATACCTGCTTGTTATGCATGCGGTAATCTGTTGTACATGTTCATCTTCGTTGGCCTCTTACACCATACCTCATATCTTCTGCTTCCTTTCTTACGCGGTCCTACCTACAATTTATGTATACTTGTGTTCCACGTCCTGCAAAATTCATGGCCGGTGCAGGAACATTCTACAGTGCCACCTCCCGTAGAAGACCAATTATATGTTCTTGTGTACTCTTAGTTCTTCCTTGTTCGTGTCTTTCATGTTGCGATTAGAGTTTAAACTTCCCCCTATATATAGGAGACATTCTTTACCCCCCTTCCCTCTGTAGCTGAGGCAAGGCATCATAGAGAAAAGTGTCGGAAGATCCTTGCTTATCGACATCTGCTTCAGTCAGGTGGTTCTTTATGCTTCTTTGTACTATCATTTTTTCGATTGCCTTGTGAAGATGCGGTTTTATATGCTCTTCCTTTTTGACGCATTGTCCAAGCTGATTGAAATATCTACCGATATTTAACTGTCTCTTACACGTATATTCTGTTTTGTTTTCTTGGGTTAGGTCCTTCTGTTGGGCATATCTTTACGCCTGATTTCCTTCGCTTGCCTCAGGATTACATTGACGCACTTAAAGGTAGCTTCCTGTGTGTCTGTCCATTCTTTTGCCGTTACGTATTACCTTTCCCACACTATTGACACATAATTTTCTTGTCTCTTTCTAAGTGCTTTTTAGGCTTTCTTGAGTAGGGGTGCAAATGGAGCGGATAATTCCCGACCGACCGAATAATTTCGGGTACTATTCGGAGCTTTTTTTTCTTCAGATATCCACTTTTTTGTCAGATTTGTATTCATTTTTCTGTCGTATACGGATTTAGATTCGAGAAGGAGATATCTGGTGTATTCAAAGCTATCCGGGAGTTAAATCGGAGCTATCCGGAAAGTATCCGAGTGCTGTCCGAATCGAATCCGTCTAAAACCGCGAGTCAGCGAGGGAGCGATTCACCAAATCATCAGTCCTCCAGGCTCCAGCTGCTCCCGCAGTCCCGCCCAGGCGCCCACATCTCCCAAATCGCCCCTAACCATAACCCCTACCGCCGCCGCGTTCCTCCTCCCCTCCCCTCCCACAGTCCCTCCTCACTCCCGAGTCCTCAATCCTTATCTACCCCTCCCCTCAGCCTCCCACCTCCCACGCCGCCGCTTCCCCTCCCTCCCATACCTCCCTCCTCATCTCTACCTTCCCCCACTCGCGCCCTCCCCAGCTGCGTCCTTCGGTCCTTCCCCTTCGCAGCTGCGTATCGCCTCTCGGCAGCGCATAGCCTCTGAGCCTTCCTCCCTCATGGCGATCGGAGAGTCAAAGACACAAAGTCAGTGACAGAGGTTAGTGAACAGTGAGATATTTCATTGTAAATTTGTAATATTTGGTTGTTTTTGCAATGATATGAAAGGAATCAATTGCAAATTTAGTTAGATTTCTTGGGATGTTTTAGATTTCTGAGAAGGAAAGTTGCATTTTTTTTTGTACAAGGACATCGCATGATCGCAATATGTGCAAGCATTTTGACCATTGCTATTGTGCATTTTAACAGACATGTGTTCACTTTTTATTGAACTTTTCGGGTGTATTTCGAATCCATAATATTGTATCACCTAGTAAAATTAATATGTGCGGCTTCAAACTTCCCCGAGAAATCTGGCAGTAGTCACAGATTTTGTTTAGAATTGTTGATACGACTTAAATGCCTTGCAGAGTTGTTTACCTTGTGTGACTCGTCTTTCTGTTTCCTTATGTGAATGTGGATGATTATAGGTTCGTGATATATTCATTTATATTTAAAATCAACAATGACCATAATTATAATTGAGTGAAACTGATCTATTTGCCCAGATTATGATAATTTATTGACATGTAAAACCTGGTTTCATTCTATACCCCTGATTGTTGTAATAGAGTGATAAACCATTGCACTATTAGTTCGAAAAATTGTTATCATGCTTCACGAAACTCATTACTTGCTCGCTCACTTGCTATATGCTTATGGCTATATTACGTCTCATTTGTTGGCTTTGTTGCTATTTGTAGGGTATTAAGAATTTGAGATGACTGCTGCAAGTGGAAGTGCGAGTATTTGTGCAAGCACAAGAGCATCCCCTGCTACTGCTACCATAGTAGTTGGTACAGGTCACTGAATGCTAGTGCATTGGTGGCGTGTGAGACAACCACAACCATAGAAGGTGTAGGATGTGTTTAAGTAGATGAAGGGACTTGCATGGGAGAGATTGAGCCTGCTGTGAAGAAGCAAAAGAAGTGTACCTCCAAGGTTTGGGAGTGCTACTCTAAGTATTCGGTGACTGTCCAGATAAGAGATGGTGCGGAGGAGAAACAAGTTTGAGCAAAATACAAGAAATGTCCTCACAAAGCTCGAGCTGAGAACTCAAGGGGAACAAAGGCATTGTGGAATCATCTAGATTCAAGCATGCCGTAAAGCAAGGCCAACAACAGCTCCAATTTAAGAATGATGAAGGTGGAGAAAATAGTTCAGTTCAGACTTACAGGTATGATACTGAAGCTAGCCTGAAGAAGTTCTATTTGGTAATAGTTATGCATGAATATCCCTTTGCTATGGTTGAAATATGGTCATCAATCAATACATGTGCCGGTCGATAAAGTCATTAATGTTCTGACCAGTGACATTCGGTCAGGGATACATTTAGAACGACATCAGCATAAGTTAAAAGAGTTTCACCAACAAGTCACATACTCGTATATCTTTATAACTGATGATTCATTCAAGAAACAGAATAACACTTATTCAATAACTTGTAAACATAGACATGATACAATCATCTCTATGATTGCCTCTAGAGCATATCACCAACAGTCTCCCACTTGCACTAGAGTCAATCATATATGTATCTTATACCCATTGCTCTTGTGTGCGTCTAATGCTTAGGTTGCAGGAGAGGCTTTGTCAACAGATCAGAAATATTCAAATCTATGTGCACTTTGTATATCTTCACATCACCTCTTTTAACCTTGTCAGTTTGGAAGCTAGCATTGATGTAACCATTTACGACCAACTCTCCCTCACCACCATAAATAAGGAATGCATCCTTAGTTCTTCTCAAGTACTTAAGGACATTCTTGACTACTATCAAGTGACCTTCACCTGGATCTGATTGATATCTGCTCGTAACACTGAGAGCATATGACGCATTTGGTTGTGTACATAGCATGGTATACATGATAGATGCAATAGCCGAAGCATATGAAATTTTACTCATTTTGTCTCGCTCATCAGTGGTCATAGGATATTGACTCTTGCTAAGATTAATACCATGCGCCATGGGCAAGAAACCTTTCTTGGAATCTTGCATGTTGAACCATTTTAACATCTTGTCTATGTACATATCCTGGCTTAATCTAATTAGCCTTTTAGATTTATCTATATAGATCCTTATGCCAAGAATATATACCACATCTCCTAAATATTTCATTGAGAAACTATTTCTTAATAAAGTTTTAATAGATTAAAGCATTGGAATATCATTTCCGACCAGTAGTATGCCATCAACATACAAGATCAGAAACACAAGCTTGCCCCCACTAACCTTCTTGTAAACACAAGGTTTTTCTTCGTTCTTGATGAAGTCAAACCCTTTGACCACTTCATCAGAACAAATGTTCCAACTCCAAGATGCTTGCTTCAATTCATAGATGGATTTCTTAAGCTTGTAAACCTCACTTAGGTTTGCATTTAGAAAAACCGTTTTGACATCCATTTGCCATTTCCCATAATTAAAATATGCAGCAATAGCTAGAACGATCCGGATGGACTTAATCATCGCGACAGGCGAGAAGGTTTCATCATAATCAACACCTTGAATTAGTTTAAAACCCTTTGCTACCAGTCACACCTTATGAATGTGAACATGTCCATCTATATCTATATTTTTCTTAAAAATTCATTTGCACTCAATAGTCGTAACACCATCAGGTGCATCAACCAAGTTCCAAACTTTATTGTCATACATGGATTTTATCTCGGATCTCATGGCTTCAAGTATGACTCAGAGTATGGGTCCATCACCGCTTTCGCATAAGTTTTAGGGTCATCATTATTTAATAATAAAACATCATGCCTATACCTTATAGGCAATTGACGTGGCCTTTTTGATCTACGTGGGGCTAGTGCCTCATCTGCAGGTACAACAACATTTTGTTCATCTTGTAGAGGTTCAGTAGGAGTTGAAATATTTTCATATGGTTCCTGAATTTCTTCGAGTTGCACCTTGCTCTCACTGACTCCTTTGTAAAGAAACTCTTTCTCCAAGAAAACACCATTACGGGCAACAAACACTTTGTTATCAACCCGATTAAAAAATAATATAATTTAGTTTCCTTATGATACCCCTCAAAGAAGCACTTATCGGACTTGGGTGTGAGTTTATCAAACGTTAAACGCTTGACATATACCTCACAACCCTATACCCTGAGAAAAGACAATCCATGACTCTTCCCAGTCCATATCTCATATGATGTCTTATCTACAGTTTTTGATGGAACTCTATTTAAAGTGAAAGCCGTTGTTTCTAGAGCGTATTCCCAGAATTGCAATGAAAGATAAGATTGGCTCATCATTGACCGAACCATGTCCAACAATGTTCGATTCCGTCGTTCAACACCCCATTCCATTGAGGTGTTCCTGGCGGAGTGAGTTGTGGAACAATTTCACACTTGTTTAGATGACCACCAAAGTCATGGCTCAAATATTCACCTCTACGATTAGATCGTAGATATTTGATTGTCTTTCCAAGTTGGTTCTGCACTTCATACTAAAATTCTTTGAACTTTTCAAAGGATTCCGACTTATGTCTCATCAAGTAAACATAGCCATATCTACTGAAATCATCAGTAAATGTTATAAAGTATTGAAAACCACCTCTGGTCGGAGTGCTCATTGGTCCGCATACTTCCAAATGTACTACGACTAGTAAGTCACTCGCCCTCTCACCTCTGGTCGTGAAAGGCGTATTTGTCATCTTACCAAGTAAACAAGATTAACATATTTCAAATGATTTAAAATCAAATCAGTTTAGAAGACCATCTTTATGGAGTTTCATCATGCGCTTCTCATTTATATGACCTAGACGACAATGCCAAATAAAAGTGGGATTCAAATCATTAGGTCGAAATCTCTTAGCATTAATGTTATAGATAGGGTCATCCTCAATATTCAAAACATACAATCCATTCACCAATAGAGCATGGCTATAAAGCACATTTTCAAAATAAATTGAACAATAATTGTTCTTTATTATGAACTCATAACCTTCTGCTCCTAAACAGGAAGCAGAAATAATGTTTTTTTTTGCTTAAGGCCAAAATATTATTATTATTATTTTGTTCCATAACTAATCCTAAGGGTAAAGCTAATGATAAAGTGCCAATAGCTAATGCAGCAACTCTTGCTCTATTGCTCACATAAAGATCAACATCTCCTTTTGCCAAATTTCTACTCCTTATCTGTCCTGCATCGAATTGCAAATATGAGCAACCGATCCGGTATCAAATACCCAAGAACTGGTCGGAGAAGTGGCAAGATTAATTTCTATAACATTTATACCTAAACAGGAAGTCTTACTTCCCTTGTTCTTTTTCATCTCGGCTAAGTACTTCTTGCAGTTTCTCTTCCAATGCCCAGTCTTATGATAATGGTAACATTCTGATTCAGGCTTAGGACCCAGCTTGAGCTTCTTAAGCTTAGCTTTGAGTCTCTCGATCTCATCTTGAGTCTTTCCTTTGCCATTTCCCTTTCCCGACTTACCCTTCTTCTTGAAGCTAGTAGTCTTTTGAACCATCATCACATGATTGAAACTTTTCTTGATGCTCTCCTTAGCACCTTTAAGCATGCTATACAACTCGGTCATTGACTTCTCTATGCCATTCGTATGAAAAATCAATATGACTGGCTCAAAACTCGTAGGGAGCGATTGGAGAATCATATCAGTAGCCAACTCTTGACTCAGAGGAAAATCAAGCTTTTCAAGCTCTCAATGTGACCAGTCATCTTGATCACATGAGGACTGACCGGGTTGCCTTCTGACAGCCTACAAGAAAACAATGCTTTGGAGGTATTGTACCTCTCTACCCTTGCTTAGTTCTGAAACATACCTTTCAGACCCATAATCATATTGTAAGCGTCTGTGGCCTCATATTGCTTTTGAAGCTCAGAGTTCATTGTTGCAAGCATTAGGCAGTGCACATAGACTACGTTATTGAAATGCTTCTCATAAGCATTCTTTTCAGTTCGAGTAGCATTAGCATTCGGTTCCTTGGGATAGTGACTCTCTATAACATATTCCTTCTTCTCTTGTTTGAGAACAATTCTCATATTACGAAACCAGTCAATAAAATTTGTTCCATTCAACTTTTCTTTCTCAAGAATATATCACAAATTAAAGGTAGGTGTAGAAGAAGTAGTAAGTGCCATGATGTATAACAGAAATATATACAAAAATCCAGCACTATGTTTAATAAAGATCTTCTGTTAGACACTCATGTTGGTGGTCGTGTTCGACCAGTCTACGACCAACTCGTATCTTCATACGACTAGTCTGAACTCGGTCGTATCACTATACAACTAGTCTGAATTTGGTCGTATCACTATACAACCAGTCCATACCTGATCGAACTTAATCATCAACAATCAATAAAAGATGCTCCCACTATATGTTCTAAACTATGTTTCCCTCAAACATCATATAGTGAGTTTAAGATCGTTGTTTCTAACCTCACTGAGTGGTTCGCTGCAAATAGGTCTCGTCCTGAATATCAAGCTTTAACTTATTGTGAGTTCCCTTCTAAATGGCGCTGGAACGACAATACTAGATCTTGGCAAAAAATACGTAGTGGAACAAAGATAGGCCAATTATACTTTGTACATCCCTCTGTTGGTGAGCAGTACTTCCTTAGAATGCTTCTTATGGTGGTTAAAGGTGCAAAAAAAAACCATGAGGAAGCTCGTACGTTTCAAGGCATTGTGCACAGTACGTTCAAGGAAGCTTGTGCGGCTCGTGGCCTATTAGGAGATGATATCGAGTGGTGCTGTGATCTTGAAGAGGTGTTGATATGGGCTACGCCGTCTCATCTTAGACATTTTGTTTGTGATAATGTTGCTTTTCTGCAATATTAATGATGAACGTTCTTTATTTGATAGAGTTTGGTTAGATCTAGCTGATGACTTCCAATATTGTCTGTGACACGCTACCTGTAATCCACCTAAGTTATGTCTGTTTCTGATCTAAAAGATCATTTGCTAGATGAACTTTCTACTCTATTAACAAGAAATGGCTCTAGAATAACTTCTTTTTAACTTGCCTGCGAAAAATAGTCATAATAGATATTCCTTCACAAATACGATGGTAAATGACGAACTGTCATACAATGTTGATGACCTAGCCATTGAATCGGACAATTTGTGTGCTAGGCTAAATTCTGACCAAAAAAGCACTTTTGAGCGTATTGTTTCGCGGGTGACTAGCAAACAGCCTGGTTTCTTTTTTGTGTCCGGATATGACAGCACTGGCAAAACGTTCCTTCGGAGTGCTATTATAACCTAAGGTCTACTAAAAGAGTAGTTCTGATAGTTGCTTCTCTATTGTTACATGGAGGGGTTGTACGACCCATTCTCGATTTAAAATACCAATTGAAATCGACAAGACAAGTATTTGCGACATTAGACGAAGAATAGCCGAATTAATTAAGATTGCTTCTCTTGTTATTTGAGACGAAACTGTCTTGCTCATAGAGAATGTTTTGAAACATTAGACCGGGCTTTCCGTGATATTCTAGCTGGCGACGACGTTACTGCCTGTACTATGCCGTTTGGTGGAAAAATCTGTGTCCTTGGGGATGATTTATGACAAATCTTACCTGACACCATAATCACATTTTGTCTGTTATTTATATTGTGCCTCCCTATATACGCTGTCTATAGTAACTATCATTTTGCTGCTTCGACCATTCCTCTGATCCCATACGTGTGCTTTGTATTATTCGATCTATCATAGAGAATGAAGGTCTATTTGGAAGTGCGGCTTGTCGTTGGCATATCTCACCAAATATTCCTAAAGCCACAGCGATCGCAGCAAGGTACACACCCGAGTATCTATATATTTATTTACCTCTTTTTCCAAAAATACAGCCTGCAGTCGCGCTTTCAGTCAGTGTCCCATATCATTCTCCGCGATCAGATACCTCCTCGTAACACTGTCTGCACACGGTCCGAAGAAGAAGAAGAAAAAAACACTTGGTGAGATTCTTGACATTAACGGTTTTGATTTTGCAGTTAAGCTTTTTCTCTTCACTTCCTTAAATTCGTTTCTATTTAGTTTCAGTCTAACCGTACTAAGTGATGCAATGATGCCTTTGTACAGCGTACCGGTCTAAGCTGCACCGTGACAATCTTTAGGTTAAGCCCTGGTCAAACGTGGTGGTTTTTTCTCATGCAACAAATGCATCAAGAAATCTTTGTTGGAAGGCGGATCATACATATGCTCATCATGTCCTTGCAGAGCGGCCAAGAGGTGCTGCTACTACCGGTGCTCTCTAAATATCTTTCTCTATTACAGTTAGCTCTGTTAGCAGTGTGCTACCCGCTTTATAATAGATACAAACTTTGTGTTATTGCTACCTATGGTACGGCAGGTGTAGAATTTATATTGTTTGGATGCGATTCTAAGATCAAACAAGGGAGGGGATGAAATACCACCTGAGATTGCTCAAATTGTATGCAACAAATACACCTGGCATATCAGTATTGTTAAGTTGCATGCACTAACTAATTCACCCAAAAGCTTAAGCTGATGAGAAAAGGCATACAATTCACTTATACTTCAACACTCCCCCTCACATGTAGACTCTTTTAGACCTCAGACGTGGAATAGAAGTGGGTTGCAATTATTATTTTTAATTGCACCAACCGGGTCTTGAACTCAAGACCTCTTGGCTCTGATACCATGTTAAGTTGCATGCACTAACCAATTCACCCAAAAGCTTAAGCTGATGAGGAAAGGCGTACAATTCACTTATACTTCAACAAGTATAGCCGAAAAAAGTTTTCATAGCTCTAAAAAATATTTCCAAGTCAACCTTGTTACTGAAGAACAGTCTCACCAACAGTACGTTGCTACCCCTACTTTCCTACTCTTCTTTCATTTCCAACATGTTATCAATAGCGATTGTATTCAATATGAGGTCAATACGCCAATATATATACAAGTATATGGTATGACATATATGCAAAAAAACCCTTGTACAATACACATCTAACACCCCCCTCAAACTTATGATGAATGAACAACAATAAGTTTGGAGAGATAGAAGTTGTGATGGGCTCTTGTCTGCGTCTTTGTGAAGAAGTCTGTCAACTGAAGTTCGAAGGACACATATTGAAGAGCAACAATCTGATTCTGCACCTAGGACCGCATGTAGGAAGCATCAATACCAGTATGCTTCGTAAACTCATGCTTCACCGGATTTGTAGCAATACTAAGAATCCCCTATAGTGTCAAACGAAAGAGGAATGAATGCGGAAACCGAAACAACAAAATCCTTAAGTAACCAACGTAGCTAAGTAACCTCCGCAGTCAACAAAGCCATAGCTCGCAACTCTGCCTCAACACTTGAACGAGAAACTGTTGTCTGCTTCTTAGTCTTCCAAGCAATAAGAGATCCACCAAGAAAAACACAATAGGCAGAAAGAGACCGGCGATCAGAGTGATCACTAGCCCAGGTAGCATCAGAATATGCCTAGGGCTGGAACAAGGGAAAAATAGACGACGAGTGATGGTTCCACGAAGATATCGTAGAACACGAAGAAGATGACTATAATGGAGTTGAGTCGGAGCAGATACAAACTAACTCAAGATATGCACAGGGTATGAAATGTCAGGACGAGTGACACCCAGATAAATAAGACTCCCAACAAGGTGACGATAGCGAGTAGGATCAAGAAGAGGCTCACCTTCAGTGGGCCGAAGATGAACATTAAGCTCCATGTGAGTCTCAGCGGTGTGCTGATCCGTAAGAGAAGCACGATAGAAACCCTCAGGCTTATAAATAACCTCAATCCCAAGAAAATAGCAAAGAGGACCCATATCAGACATGAGAAACTGCTCATTAAGACACTCCTTGACAAAAGTGATAAACTGAGGATCATCGTAATAATGATCATATCATCAACATATAAAAGGAGAAGCGTCCGACCACGAGGTGAAGTGTGAATAAAAATAGCAGGATCATGAGCACTGGCAAAGAAACCAGCTGCAGTGACAACAAAAGAGAAGCGATCAAATCAAGCACGATGAGCTTGCTTGAGGCCATAAAGAGGTCGGCGAAGGCGACAAACCATACCCTTAGGAGTATAATACCCTGGTGGTGGCTACATGTAAATCTCCTCACGCAGCTTACTGTTGAGAAATGCATTCTTGACATTAAGCTGAGAGATGGACCATGCCCGAACAGACGTCACTGCAAAAAGAGTGCGAATAGTGGTCATGTGAGCCACAGGAGCAAAAGTCTTATCATAATCACGACCATGCTCCTACTGAAAACCACGTGTCACGAGATGAGCCTTGTAGCGCTCAAGAGAACCATCAGAGTGGGTCTTAACCTTGTAGAGCTACTTGCACATGATAGGAGTAACACGTGCGGGAAGAGGGACAAGATCCCACGTGCTAGTACATTCAAGAGCAGCAATTTCCTCTGCCATCGCATGCTGCCACTCCTGATGAACAGCAGCATCATGATAAGAAGTTGGTTCGGGAAGAGCCGCTAAACAAAAGCGCGCATGAGGCCGAATAGACTGACGATCACGAAGAGCATATCGAGGAGGAGAGGCCGAGAAAGATGACCCTTCAGAAGAAGATGGTGTATCAGGAGAATCCCCAACTCACGGACGACGAGTGTAGTAGAGAGGATAAGAAGGAACAAGGCCAGGAGGAGCCTCTAGAGAGGATGACAGAAGCAAAGGAGATGGTGAAGGTGGCACCGAAGAGGTCCAAGGCTGTGATGGAGGTGTGGTGACTATGGGAGTGGCAGGAAAGGTCAGGAAAGAAAGAGGCTCGACAAGAGATGCTGAAGTGGTGGAAGAAGAAGGACGAGGGTAGAAAGGGCTAGACTTATCAAAAGTGACGTCTTGAGAAACCCGCATCCGTCGGCCAATAGGATCCCAACAACGATATCCCTTATGTTCAGCACTATAGCCCAGAAAAACACACTCCACAGACTGAGAGGTCAGCTTAGTGTGCTCACGAGGGGCAAGAAGAACATAGCACACACACCCAAAAACCCGAAGACTAGAATAGTCATGAGTTTTACTAGAGAGGCGTTCAACTGGGATCCCACCCCTGAAGAGCAGAAGATGGCTGGATATTAATCAGGAAAGTGGCAGTAGAAATAGCCTCAGCCCAGAAATCTGATGGAACAGCAGATGCAAGCATAAGAGCATGGGCAGTCTCAAGAAGATGATGATGTTTCCGTTCAGCCGCACCATTCTGGGCATGAGCACCAGGGCAAGAAAACTAAAAGAGAGTGCCTGCTCAGTAAGAAAACCACAAAGGACTCCTGACAAGTATTCACTAGTAGAGCCAGCACGAAAGACACGAACAGGAGAATCAAACTGAGTACGGATCATGGTGGCAACAGTCTTGTAGATGGATAAAACTTCATTACGAGATGACATAAAATATATCCGTGTGTAACGAGAAAAATCATTAATAAAAATTATATAATATCGATGACCCATTTTCAAAACAAAAGGAGCCGGACCCCATACATCAGAATGAACAATATCAAAAGGACGATATGACACTCACTCACTGGAAGGATAGGGAAGTCGAAGCTGTGTACCAAGCTTACAACCCTGACAATTTAGAGAAGTGTCATCAGATACAGACTCTAAAAGACCGCGACGAAGTAAGGAGGATAGACGCGACCCGCAAAGATGTCTCAAACGATGATACCATTGAGCAAAAAACACAGTGGAGGATGCAGTAGAAGCCACGACAACAGTGGAGGCGACAAGACTGGTAGGGACAGCGGAAAGAAGATGAAGCCAGTCAATCTCTCAAAGACGTTGTGAATCACGGCGGCGAGGGCCAGTACCAACCAGAGTCCCCGTGCGTTGATCCTGAACACAACAAGAATCGGAATAGAGAATAACATGATAACCATGATCAGTGAGCTGATCGCAGATATGAGCTGCATGATTAGTTTGGGAACACGAGAAACAACAGGAACATGAAAAGATAAATTCAAAAGTGTGTCTCGTCCTGCGACAGAGAGAGATGTACCATCTGCTGCCTGAACAGTGATAGAAGCAGCTAAAAGATGAATGGAAGTGAGACTGGTGGAATCAGATGTCATATGAAAAGAAGCTCCAGAGTCAAGAATCCAAGGTGATATAACTGAGGAAGAAGTAGAAGGTGGTCTCTCATTAGAAAACTGTATAGCAGAACCAATAGACCCGGACAGTGCAAACGCAGTCATGCGACGTAGCAGTGTGAGAAACTCCTGAGAATCAGAAGCACCACGGCTCCTCTGAGAAGAGGAACCACCAGTTCCCCGTGGAGGACGGCCACGTAAATCCTTCTTCTTGTAGCAGGTTTACTTAACATGTCCATCCTTGTTGCAGTAAGTGCAATGTAATCCCCTATCAACAGCAGCTGTCACTGGTGAAGACACAACCGGTGATGGAGTAGCTGTAGCAGGTGTCGAAGCTGGAATAGCTACCAGAACCGAAAGAGATGACTAGAACGACAGCAGACCCGCAACACGAAGGAGAATCTCCTCAGCACGAATAGCTGCAAGGGCCTCTAACAAAGTCACACGAGGGTGTCGTGCCAGTAACTGAGCATGAGTCTGCTCATACTCAGCCCGAAGATGCGATGAAGCTCCAGATGATACTGTTGATGCTGACAACACTGACAAGTATGGCAAACATCTGGTCCCAAAGAGTCAATCCGATGCCATATCGCAGATAATTGGGCATAGAACTCACCCACAATGGCATCTCCATACTGTAGTGACTGCTCCTGACGCACAACAGAAAGATATAAGGAATCACCAGACAACTCATAGCGGTTACGCAGATGTGTCCATATCAACTGTGCTGAAGCCAAACCAACAACATCTCCAGTTAATTTCACCTCCATGCTAGCAACTAGAATAGCGGAGGCACGAGCGTCCTCATCAATCCATGTCTTGTATGCAGTATACTGAGTCTGCAAAATCTCCATAGCATCCTCAAAAGCATCAGCTACCTCCTTACGAGCGTCTTCGGAAGTAGTCTTTGGAAGCACAGTCTCAGCAGGTGAAGCAGGGCGAGGCGGACAAGGCAACTCGCTGGTAAGAAATTCCCAAAGGCGCTGGCCACGCATGTGGAGACGCATATGCTGAGACCAGTCCCGATAATTGAGACTATCGAATATCACCGGGCAGCGAGGAACAGAAATAGTGCCCATTGGTATGCGGCGTTGAACGACGCGGTGACCAATGCAACGAAATCTAACAGTAGTCTTTGGGCGGCACTACCGTTAGAATGTCGTTTTTCTTCTTTTTTTCGATCCGGCTCAAAGGTGGCGCCCGCGCGGGAACCCTAGTTGGGTTCCCCTGGCGGCGGCGGTGGCGGCCCTCGGTAGCAGCGACCCGGCGGCGCGCAACACCTGGCGGAGTGGCGGCGGCCCGGCGGCGACGACGGCGGCTTCAGCGAGCGCGGCGACCCCGACGACGACGATGAAGCGACTTCCGACGGAGCGCGGTGACCCGAAGAACGGCGTGGCCCCTAGCAAGGCGGCGTTCCGGCGACCACAGGCGAGACCGGCGTCGGTGAGATTTGATATCTGCGGTGGCGGCGCGGCTTCAGAGCGGCGACCGGCAACGACAAGCGGCGGTGGACGGCAAAGGATACGGGAAGAGTGGCGGCGGCGGACGACAGAAAAACCGGCAGTGGCAACTGTAAGACCCTACTCTAACCTCACTCTGATACCATGTTATGAATAACGCTTGTATTCAATACAAGGCCAATGAGTTAATATATATACAAGTAAATAGTATGACATAAATGCAAAGAATCCTTTGTACAATACACATATAACAGAACACACCATTACTACGTGATACAACTATTGTTTGTTATCAGCAGACTAAAGACAGCACATGTCGCAGTCTGCTCTACTCGAAAAAGACTCTTTGAATCATCAGAAGCTTCAGATCAGGTTATCAGCATTGCTATATTTCCCTTCTATCTTTGCATATACAGTGTACCGCACCCATAAACACGCGTTTTAGAGCTGCGGGTGGACACAGAATACACGTTTCACGTTGCATCGTATTCATATCATCACATGTACTCTCACTATTTACATTTACATTTATATATATACACTGCTTGCAGAATGTGGAGAGCGCAGATTACATAGAAAAAAAAGTGATTTTACCGCTAGCAAGAATAGTCCGGTCGATCCTCCAGAAAAAAGAACGCATGTACTGTAAGTGACTGCTACTATTAGGCTGCAGATTACTGCATTCAGTTCCCCAAATTTTTCATTACCTTTTTTGCTAATATATACCGCACTTCCGTACTTACTCCTTATTGCCTTAATATGGGTCCTCCTTTGACGCTGAACTATGGATGTGTGCCGATTGCTCTTCCTGTTCTTTGTTCTCATTAATGGACCTGTCCTACTATATCTATAGAACACTTCGTATCTGCTTCATATAAGAGTTTATAGCGTTATCGTATCGATTTCTTTGTATAATAACTCTACTGCATAGATACATGAATGAACTTGACCTACTATATCTACAGAATAGTCCATATGATTTATTTCGTATTAGAATTTATACCATCGCGTTTTATATTTCTCTGCCTGACAGTTTTCCTACATAGATAGATACATGCTTTCAGCGTTGCTTACAGATCCTTTTTTACCTTCAGCTGGACCAAATGATAATTGTTCCTTTCTGTTTGTATAGAATTAGAGTGCTTCGTATAGTTATCGTCTATCTACCATAGAATGCTAATCTGTCATATAGCATTGCCATATGTCTCAAACTAAATGCCGGATTCTCATATCTGAATCTCACATACTGTCTATATGTTGTACAGCTCAGAGCATGGTAAACCTAATGCCTATTATACACGTCAGTAATCCAGCCAGTCACCCCTGCGATACAACTAACCATATAAATAGTGCTATTAGCCTCCATGCGATTTTCTGATTCTCTACAATCATTCTTCTCCCTTCTGCGTTCCTGTCCATCTGTTAGTTCTGACCGATACACACTCTTATCTGTCCTCGTGTATATTAGTGCTGAGCCTAGACGGCAGTGTCATGTTCCCTCCATGTGGCTCGAGCTCGCCCAATTTTAAATTTTGTATTTAAAATTGGGCATATTGACCGAGACAGTTCTTAGGTGGATGTCATCTGAAAATCTCAAATCCGGCCTGCTTTTACATGATCTGATCAAGCTTATGATCCAAATTCTCGAAACTGTTTTGTGGAGCATAGTGGTTGGTGGCGGTAGTGGATGACGATGGCTACAGTGGCGTTTGCTTAGCATTGCAAAGTGGTCCACACAGTGGCGCTTGCTTGATTAGTTATTGTTACCAGCCGCGTTGGTGCGGATTGACATTTGAATCTGTCTCTTTGCGAGTGAGCACAGTGTTGCATAATTATTAGCCGCCAATGAAATCAATTCTTGAAGAAGAAAAAGCAACCTGTTTCTTCTCCCATGATGTTAGGTATAGTTGCCATGTGCACCTTGAATGTTCCAAAGAAACAGGCTCATACTTAATTTTGAACAGTGAATTTCACTTTAGATCATATCATTTTACTAAAGTTTTACTTTACATCATCTTTAACAAATCTTTTCACTTTTATACCACATCTTCTTACCATGTGTTGCACTTTACACTAGGGCAAAGATTTGACCGTCTTCTTCGGTGTTCGGCGATGTGGGAGGCGTCACCGAGGCACGAGATGGAGACATGAGAGGTAGATGGAGCTAGAAAATAGGTCAAAGGCGAAGAATAATAACCGGAGTATCATCGGCGGCGGCGGCGGCGACAGCAAAACAACTCGCTCTCTCTTTCTTTCTTTTTGCTGCCACCTCGCTGGTCGTGTCTCGCTACCGGTAAGCTCTCCGCACGTCTCTCATTTTCCCTCTCGCTGGTGGAAAGTAAAACAAAAAAGTAAGAACATGTGGTGCAAAGTTAAATGACTTGCTAAGGATGGTGCAAAGTGAAATCATGGTAAGATTAGTGAAATTTACTCTAATTTGAAATCAGTTAAAATTAGATCAACCCTTTATCTCCTTGTCGATCTGGTTATTGTTTCCTTCACTCCTCCTTCTGTTGAGAACAGCACAGAATTGAGCATATTCCTAGTTGCCACTAATTGTTTTTGTTTTTCATCATTCCTTGAACAATGGAATGATCCAACTGGACCAAAGATAATCAGTTCAAAGGTGATGAAATGAAACACACGCACGTAAACGATAGTTAATGCCAAGCCGGCAAGTTTCACGCATGAGTGCATGGTTTTTGCTGGCTCTCCGGTACGTCGTAGCAAGTCTTCCAAAGTTCGAGTCCAAGCTGGGCAGGTAAAGAGAACACACACGCGAAGAACAAGGACTCCGTGGTCTTTTACACGTGAAGAACAAGGAAGATTCTGTTCTACTGTGGCACGCGGTGATGTGGGTCAGAATACACATTTGTTTTGACCCGGATGATCGATCGAGCAGACGTTCTGGACTCGCGCAACGCGTTCTCACTTCTCACGCTGGAGCGTGCGTTGATACGACATGTAAAGAGGCACTGGATGCTTCATGCTCATGCATGCTGCCAGATGCTGGGGAAAAAAGATTTCCCTGTAGTTTTGTACCCTTTTTTGTATGATGGGTGTGTTCTATGTCATGTGTTGACCAAAAAAAAACCATGTATTGTCTTCTCCCCATCGTAGCAGCCTCTTCGAAAGCTAGAAAATCTGTAGGTGGTAAGACCTGAATTCTAATTTTGTTGAAGTAAATAGGGGGCCTATAGCTGAATTGCTCTCTCTCTCTCTCTCTCTCTTTGAGAGGAACGTAATCTCTGATAATTGGAAGTTGTGATCGGTCACGGATAGTGCCAACTAGCCTTGAAAGACATTATACCAACCTTCACGAAAGAACATGTCCAAAAGAATGGCGCGTGCAGCAGCCCATGTACCCATAGATGGGTATTGCTGTTGCGGTACACCGATTGATCCATGTAAAACAAGGCCTAAGCATGGCAGTATGGTACGATTTGAGCCCAAACAGCGCCAACCTCACCTAGCCGAAGCGCCCCCGTCTCAGTCCCACCGATCGTAACGGCGCAAACACTGCAATCCGCGTATATTTCAGCCCAAACACTCAGGGCCAGCCCACCACATGCCATGCCAGGGTAGGTTCCAAACTAGCCTGATATCTGAAATCACTTGTGATCTTCTT
This sequence comes from Hsuehochloa calcarea, assembly GCA_036346395.1. NCBI lineage: Eukaryota > Viridiplantae > Streptophyta > Magnoliopsida > Poales > Poaceae > Hsuehochloa > Hsuehochloa calcarea. The sequence continues at coordinate 41,811,558 of CM070597.1, forward strand.
CAAATTGGGCCCGAGCCATCGCCCAGCCTACAAAGTCCGGTCCGCCCGCCTGCGCTTGCCTGGCTCCCCGCTCGGCTCCCCACCCCAGACCTCCTCCTCCACATCTGAAATCCCCGTTCCGACTCTCCCACCCCACCTTGAGCGCCGCCGCCACTTTCGTCGCCACGCCGCCGCCGCCAAGGTACGCCGCAAGGTGCGCTCTTTTTTTTTTCTTCTTTAGTCACTTTGTTATTTTTATTTTTTCGCGTGTCTCGATCTCCGCCTTCTCGGGGAGATGGGGTTACGTAATCGAGCGACGTGCGGTACTGCGCGTTCCATCAAATCACAGAAAATTAGGGTTTGCGGACCTAGCGTGACCGTTAAACTGAATTTCTTGTCGGGGTGCGGGGATGAGATTCGGAGGCCATCACGGCTCACTGGACTGGTTGGTTATCATGTATCCGTTCTCAAGTGCTAGCAAGTAGCAACTGCTATCAGCCGTTTGTTCTGTCGGTAGTCGGGGGTGAAATCTGGGAACAGCGCCGAGATTTGTGACACTCAGACGCTTATTACACCTGGAAATTTGTCTGCGGCATTGTCGATTTGTCGGAGTGTTTGTTCACGATGATAATATAGGATTCTACTTCCTTGTGTTAGTATTTAATGATTTAGTTGTTATTATATAATAAATACTGCTGTGAAGGTCGGTACTTCATGGTAGCTTTGAACTGTCTGGATGTTAGTTTGTTTGGCTTCGTAGAACGTTGAGCTGATGATGTGTTCGTTTGGGCCAGATTTCTTAATTGATCTTTCCAACATTGTTGCTTCTGTACCGTGTTCATTCAGGTTAGAATGAGGCGACGGGGACAGGGGCAGGGGCAGTATGGTGAAGCAGACAATAACTCCACAGTGGCTGCCCAGTTGCATCACTACCAGGCACAGCAAAGGGTTCAGCAACACCCTGATAACAGCTACCCTGCAAGAGATTCTGGGCAAGCTGCTGGGGAGCATCAGTATACCGCCCCGAAGGTGAGACAGAGTCAATGGGATCGTGGTGGACCAAACATCCCGAATCAGATTCCACCATATGCATATAACGAAGGTATGTACTACTGCTGGTTAGTTTGACATGATATTTTTCGTTTGAGATAACATGCTTCATCCGTTGCAAAATATTAGGTGTATAATTTTTTGGAGGCATAATTAATTTTACATGTGCAGCCTTTATTTTGCAACAGAGGAGTAGTTGTGAAGCAATGGTAAATTGGTATTATGTGTGAGAATGTTTAAGCAAATATAAACTGTTGCTTCTTGATCACAGTTATGTAATATTGAGCTGGTCGATATTGCTAATTGATGCAGGTCAAGGTGCTGAGGGTGCACAATCCTTTTACGACGGACGGAGATCTGATCTGAAGGTTGGTTTAGAAAAGCAGCCCAGCAAGGAATCGAGGGACCATCCGCGTACTGATAGGATTGAAGCAAGGTATGAGGATTATAATATTCCTCGTACATTTGAAGGTCTAGAGAAGAATTTCCATGAAGATGTCGTGATGCTATCCAAGGAACTACATGATGCAGAGGATGCTGAAAATGCTAGGCACAGGGAGGTATGTTAAATTATTTTGTAGAAAAAATAATGCATGATTCTGCCCTGTGTTCCCTACCTACCAAGAGTAGTCTAACTGTGCAAGCAATACAGTGTACAGTACTAGCGGTTTGATCAGTTTTTCTCTCTGATATTTATCATCCTTAAGTTCTACTAATGGCAGGGGATCTTTATCCATTTCTTAAGAGCGTAATATCATTTGCTTCTCACTTATTGAGTTTCTATTATATGATTAGCCTTTCGAGGAACAATTGCACAGGTGGATGTTGGAAAACAGATAGTTTATGTTGCTAGTTAGAAACTGGAGGTGTTTTTTTCTTCATAGGTTGGGCAGCTCTATGCACATTCTCATTCTGCACGCTGATATCAGCACACTCATTGTAATTCATATTAGTTAACTAGCGTAAACAATCCCTATCTTGCCATTATAGTTTGTTTCAAAGTAGAGAGAACTTACATTTAATTCTAGTATCAAAAGATGTATATAGGCTATTAAAACGATGAAAGCATTATGATACTTCCAGAACTAGCAAGTTAGCATGGTAAGATAATAAAATTGAAATGGGGGCTTGCCCCCTTGTGTGTCTTAAGCTTATCCAAATATCCATTGGTTTACTATATTATTGTGCTTGAATTGATCTTAATGCTTGGATTTGCTTACTAAAGTAGTCCTGAAATTGAGTTAATCGAAGGTTTTGGTGGTTGTATTCAAATTCCACACTTCTCAGTTTTTTTAATTTAAAAAAAACCATATTATGTTGGAGCGTTTTCTTATATGCCTTTTGATCATGCAACTTCTTATGGTCTCAAAAATGGAAGTTGTCGCGGTCAAGGATCAAAATCCTGGTACCGGATAAAATACCGCCCGACACCATTTCTCCGTTACCGGACATAGTCCCCAACATAATCCATGACAGCCATTTACTGTGTCTGAAGCATACTATTCACTCGAATGTGCAATCATCGAATGATCAGTCATTTCATTGTGAAAAGCATACAAATTTCCCTCACTATTTTGCAAACTCAAGACTGAAAATATCTCTAATCTAGTTTTGCCATTAATAGAAGGATGTCATGTTACAGTATTTTGTAAAATTTAGTTGCACTTAAATACCGTTCAGGTATAAACACAAAGAATAGTAAACAAGCTTATAGAATAAGGTCTTAAGTGTCAAACAAGGTTGTAGAGCATTGGAAGAGAACAATATCAGTTCTTTTCACCTTCCACAAAAGAAACTTTTCTGGCAATTATATCTATCATTGTGTCACCATCAAAGATGACAGTGTCCATCGAACAGAACCAGTGAGAGCAAGCATACATCGGAATATGCAAAAATGCAAGAAACGGTTAATATCTGCACGTGGCATGCACGACTTAAGCTTACATGATCATAAACAAAAACTAATCAGTATACAGAAGACTGCATGCCATAGCCTTTAAGCAACCACATACTTTAGGGCCTTGATGTTCTACAGCTAGGACTTTCAGTTAAGATAATGAAACCATTGCTGAAAAAGAGTAAACTTAGTTATCTCATATATTTATATTCCATCATATGGTATTCCGAGTCTAATAAGCAAATGCAATGGACAACACATCTACCAAAAGTTTCCTTGTTGGCATTTACTTCGACAGTTCAGAGATGCTGGTTAACAACGAAACACCTGATACATCTGTCTTCCTTTCTTCGCAACAGAATCAGGCTAAGTACAAATTTATGTTTAAAGAGATATAACAAACATCGAATTATCATTACACTTATTCAGTAGTAAAGCTTGATTTAAAATTTCTTTTAATGAATCATCGGGCTAAAATATTGTGTTTTGGCTTCCAAGAAGCTGTAGAAAAAAGTTTGGTAGCTTCGCAATCAATGGAACATTTCAGTCAACCAAAGCATGGTTATTAAGGCGGTAAGGTGACCCCCCACCCCCACACTTTTTAAGCACTAAGGCGCGAGGCGAGGCGACGCCTTACATATCCTAAGGTGGCGGTGCGAGCGCGGGCAGCGATTAAGCGAAGGTAGCGGCCGGTGCGGTCGCAGTCGAAGGTCGTAGAAGATCCCAGCGAGTTGGAAGGCCACGAAGATCCCTTTGCCGCCTAACCCGCTGCTGGCTGCCGCCTCCTCTTTTTCCCTGCTCGGCCGCATGCATGCAAGCGCCACACCACTACCGCTTCGGCTACGCCCGCGCCGCCTCCTCAGTCCTCCCTCAGCGCCGCGTTGCGCCGCCTCCTCTGGTCCTCCCTCAGCGGCAGTGCCAAGCCCGTGTCGTGCCGCCTCCCCTCCCCCTCTTCCTCTCCGGCTCTCCCTCTCCCTCTCCCCCTCCCTCTCCCTCCGAGCCCCTTCGCCCACACTGCCTACTTCCTCAGCTTCGGGGAGGAGGCGCCAAGGAGCTGCGCGACGGGGAGCCGGGAGGAGGAGCCGCGTGACGGGGAACCGCGGGGAGGAGGCGCCGAGGCGGTGTTCGACAGGGAACCACGGGGAGGAGACACTAGGAGGCTGCGCGACGGCGACGGGGAGCCAGGAGGAGGAGCCGCACGACGAGGAACCGCTGGGAGAAGGTGGCAACCCGGATATCAGAAGTAATGAATCAGTAATCTAGCTAAATTTGTACAACTCAATATCCTAGCTGAATGTCCGTGCGTTACTACGGGTTAAAAAATATCATATTAATCATTCTAAAACATCACAAAACAAACTAAAGCCATTCTTGTCATTAGGTCCTCAAATTCGAAGATGAATGAAATCAACAGCAATAACGATCAGTTGGCTTTGCTTTTTCTACTGTTTCTATTCTCAAATCTAACTTCTCAAGCTAGCCATGCTAACAATCAGGATGGGCTCAATTGTCATTTCCATGCTCAAATCTAACTTCCCAATCAGCAACGTCATTTTCAACAACACCGGAACTTGATCTTGAGGTGCAAAACAATGTGTCTAAATACAATGACATAAAAATGGAAATAAATGATAGCTTAAAAATATTTGCCATGTTCAGAAACATAGGGGTAGCCTAGTTCTATTAGTGAAACCAGTCTAGACACCACATAACACTATAACAGTGACCAAAATCAAATGAATAAAATTGTGAAGTCCTAGAATATGACATGCCAAAATAACATTCACAACATAACAATTGGTGACCATCTTAAAACATCGGTCACTATAGCAGAAATAGAGATGGCAAAATACTGAATGGATGAGGCTACAAAAAAAATCATATCCAATTCACATCTGTAAACCTAGGACTGGGAGGTTTGCTTCTAACAAACTTGAGCTGGAAACTTGATCCTTATTCTGAATCCATAATTTCCCTCCATGTCCTTGAATCTTTTTTTTTAAGAGACCATGTCCTTGAATCTAGGACGTGTCAATCAATAAATCTAGCAAATTTTGACATGTGCATAGGGAATTCATAGAATTCAAAATGCGATCGATTATTTTTTCTGTAATTATAAGACATGCTTTTCATAACAATAATTCTATACAATTAGATCCTAGTATAATACAAATTTCTGTGCTGAGAGGGAAGACCATGTACATTATATGAAGCTGGTTCTGGCAATGGGCTCAATGAGATGATCTAGCCCTGCTGCCTCGAACTTGACCCCAAGCTCAATATGATGCAGGCTAACAATAGGTGCAGTTGGCGGATATGCACCAGCTTCTACATTGGGCATTGATACCATAACCTCCAGCACTCAAAAAATTTGAGAGATCAGATATATATTTCATTACAATAATGCAATATTCATCTGATTCCAAGAATTGTCCATAAGCTCTCATGTTAGATTGTAAAAGTGAATGCAAGAATGAGAAAATAAATCGGGTAGAACTCAAAAAATAACATAGTATTCTAAAGATGTAGGCATGGTCAGTGAAGTATATTTCCACCATGACTATTAGTAAGTGAACAATCTATTAGTAATAAAAACACATAATTGAGCTCTTGACAGATATTTTACCGGTCCATTGCAATGGCAAGTTTGATTCGGCGGTCAAGTGGACAACAAAGAGAACAACCAAGTTAGCACAATAACAACTAGGCAAAAATTCACACGTAACACAAAACAAATTCCAATTGCCAGTCAATGTACAAATTAGGTGTCCATGGTGAGCTAACATTTCGCCGCTCACTGAAATCGACGGCCTTGCCCTCTGTTAGCAAGGGTTTTGTCATGGTAGTAGTGGGTTGATGGACACGTGCATGCGGTCGTGGCACCAGAGCTCGACGATGCAGCAGTGTTGGGGCGGCGCTTGACAATCGCGGCCGGAGGCGGTGGAGAAAGGGAAAAGAGGCCTATAGAAATCTGTCGCCTCGAACTACTCCCTCAACTATCGCCATGCCCCAACCAAATCAACCAAATTGATAGAGGCAGAGGGGAATTATTGGCGTCGGGCTTACCCTAGACGGAGGGAGGGAGGACGACGGCCGGGCAGCCGCAGAGGCGTTAGGAGAGGGGAGAGATGGGAGACGGAGAAGAATAAATAGGCAAACAGGCTTACCTCAGTGCAACTTCTACCCAAACACGTACTTGCTTGCAACTGCTGAGTTTGTAGCCACGTTCGTTCAAGCTCGACGGTTGGCAAGCAATTGCTCCTTTGCTGATCCTGAACGCCAACCACGGCGCGCGCGTTTCCCAGCGCTGGCGATCTGCGCACGCATTGCCGGATCTCCCTTACTCCTCTATCGCCAAGAACCCTCCTCCGGTCGCCTCCTCGCGTCACCGCCGCTCACGTCCACCTCCTCGGCGCTGAGCTATGATGCACGAACACCCGTGTCGGACACGAGATTTGCCATTTTCTAAAAAATAGCGACACGGGGGCACGACTACATATATATATATATATATAGAGGATGCTCGTTTCAGTATATACTCTCACTTCCAATATACCACTTAAACAAGCATATTATACTTCTTTATCACTTTCAGTATACTTAAATATCAATTATAAAATAATGCGACTTGATTGAAAATTTTCCATTAGAGCCCTTTATTTTTTATATATACCCTTTTTCATATATAAAAGAAGTATATACACAAATTTTACTATAAAAAATAGACTTAATGAAATTTTCCATGGAACTCACTTTTGGGGTATCTTATAATCATTATTGGAGTATACTTAAATTGATAAAGAGGTATCATCATACGATTTGATGTAAAATGTAAAGTGTAAAATAGGAATATGTACATCAAAGATGATCCTTGGCTCCTCACCTCTTCAGTTCTTCATTCAGTTCTTCAAAGTAGTGCATGAACCAGGAAAGAACTACTATCTACAAACTACGTAAAAATTCTTATAGCCAAGGATCAAAAACCCGGTACCATAGGAAATCCCGGTTGGCGGCCGGTAACGGTGATCGGTCGGTTACCGGAAAACCCGAATGAATTATAAAAACTGAATTTTGAATTTAAGATTTGGAAAACCGTTTCCGCCAAAAAACTAGAAAAATAGGTCAAAAAATCGGAAAAGCTGGAATAATGCAAATATTAATTAGAAAGTGTTTAATGAAGTGCATATTTAGCTCATACAATACGTAATCTAGCATATTTAGCTCATACAATACATAATCTAGCATATTTAACGAAGTGCAAACGGGCAAAACAATAAATCAAGCATATTTAGCTCGTACAATACGTAATCTAGTAATAAAAAGGCCTAAACCAATCTAGGAAGTGCATTACACAGTCAAAAGTTCAAATTCAAATTTGAAAATTTCCAAACAAGATCTGTTTCACTCCAAATTTATTGGGATTTCGTGAAGTGATTCTGCAACCGGTAATTGTTGAGATTGTGATCCCTACTTATAGCACATGTGTTGGGTTTGAGCACTCACCTAATACTCAACGCTATCCCGTGGACACAACTAACACGAGAGAACACTCTGGAGCTACACTGGAGTACGACGGAGAGAACCTCTATTCTCTTGTACCACTAGGCTCTATGAAGATGAAACACAGGGAACACCGGAGACACAACTCGACCTGTGTCGTTTTTGTTCCTATTCAACTTAACTTAACAAACTGGATACATGGGCTTTATATAAGCCTCTCACGCACACAACACATGCAGCCACACCTCCACTAACCCACACCTCCCACTAACACATGCACACATGCATCCACATCTCCCACTAACCACACCTCCCACTAACTCCATGTAACACATACATGCAACAAGATTAAAAACTAACATTCTCCCCTAATCTTGTTGCACTAAAGGTGGTCGTTCATCGTCGGCGTCTGCCATAACGAGATGCGTCTCATTCTCCTTCTTCGACTCATGGCATTTCTTCTCCCAAGAATAGTGCTCGTACTCTTGACAGCTTATAGCAACGCACTTTTCCTTGTCAAAGGTGTTTTTCTTCTTCACCGAACCGAGCCGCCTTCCTTGTTCTTGGCCCCAACTCCCATTGAGCGGGTGAGCGGCAAGTGCTCACCTTCCTCCTCACCAACCATGTGGCGCCTCGAACGCCTTTAGCCGCCTCGAACACTTCTTGACCGACATCACATCCATGTCCTCGTGGTTCTCGAGGTGCAAACGATCGGTAGAAACTTCTGTTAAGACCAAGCACCTTATCCACCACACAAGAGTCTTCAACCTCTCTCCCAGTCATCGCATCTTGCCGAGAGCGAGGTGACCCTCATGGCAAAACCATCAATTGACTCACCTTCACGCATATAAAGGTTGTCGAATTCTTTCTTAGCGGTTTGGAGCTTGGCCTCGTCACACGCTCAACTCCAACGTACATGGACTTGAGAGTCGCCCATGCCTCCTTCGCCCTCTGCCGCTTGAGAGCAAGAAGGGTCTCCTCGCCACACCATGATAGATGGCCACAAGTGCCATCTTGTCTTGGCGCCTCTCGACACCGCCTTCTTCAACAAAGATCCCACACCTTTGCGCCCATGTACACTTGCATCTTCATTGACCATGCGGCATAGTTGCTACTAGTCGACCTGAACTGCATCGTGGCGCCCTCCTTCCCGTCTCGTGCCAGCGCCTAATGCGAGCCACCTGCTTGCTGCCGCTAGCCACCTCCTCTAGGCCACTGGCGACACGCCTCGACGACAACGGAGACACGGACCTTGCCATCCTTGCCATCACAACACCGGCTCTGATACCAATTGTTGGGTTTGAGCACTCACCTAATACTCAATGCTATCCCGTGGACACAACTAACACGAGAGAACACTCTGGAGCTACACTGGAGTACGACGGAGAGAACCTCTATTCTCTTGTACTACTAAGCTCTATGAAGATGAAACACAGGGAACACCGGAGATACAACTCGACCTGTGTCGTTTTTGTTCCTATTCAACTTAACTTAACAAACTGGATACATGGGCTTTATATAAGCCTCTCACGCACACAACACATGCAGCCACACCTCCACTAACCCACACCTCCCACTAACACATGCACACATGCATCCACACCTCCCACTAACCACACCTCCCACTAACTCCATGTAACATATACATGCAACAAGATTAAAAACTAACAACATGAACCAAGGAAGGAGCATAGGACGAATAAGTGAATCACTCACCGTCGTCACCGAAGCAGAAGGGGCGAGCCGGGCGGCGTCCGGGAGCAGCAGGGACGGGCGGCGTTAGCGTTTGGCAGGTGCATCGGGTCGGGGAGAAGGGGTGGCGACGAGGAGAAGGAAGGGGAAGGGGCAACGTCTGGAGGGAGGGGTCGCCGCTGGCCGTGGGTCGCCGTCGGAGCAGGCGGCGTAGCAGGGGTGGGCGGGCGGCTTAGCAAGCAGGGGCGGCTCGAAAGGATGAGGGAGTGGGGCTCTAGAGATTGGAGAATGCTAGGGTTAAGGGAAACGAAATGGGCTGGGCTACCACTTTTGGGCCAAATGGCCAATACGTGTCTGATTATAATTTTATTTTTTTGCGGGCCTAATTTTGGACATGCCTAAAATACGTGTTCGAGCCGTGTCGGAGTTGTGTCCGTGTCCGACACGGACTCGCCACCTTCCAGCCGTGTCCATGCATCAGAGGCGCTGAGATCTTCGGCGGGATAGAGGGGCTATGACGGAGAGGAGTAGGGAGTGCCGCCGGCCGCGAGTGGTAGCCGGCAGGGACAGGCACAGTGGTGGAGGCACGAGGAGCTAGGGCTGTGGTGAACGGTGGCGGCCACCAGAAGCGGCAGTAGGGGAGGGGCGGCGGCGCGCGGAGCAGAGTAGAAGAATGGGGGCGGAGAGGAGGAGGAAGCGCAGGCGGCGTCGCAGGCGATACTGGGAGAGGAGTAGGGAGCGCATGATACGAGAAGATAGTTTGTTGATAACGTGGCCTATATGTCAGTAGAGAGGGACATGGGTGGGAGGGCATGGAGAGAACGGATCACCACCAACTCGTATTTTTAAGTAGTAGAGATATATTATTTTTTATTGCTTCTCATTTAGAAACTTTTGTTTATTCTATTTTCAGTAGCACAACTGCTGTTTCATGATTCTTATGTTTGTGTGCAGAGATTAAACGAGATAAATGCACAGTACCAGGAGAAACTATTGGCACTTCGAGCTCGCCAAGCAAACTATAGAGAAGAATTCCTGCGCAAGGAGTCTCTGGCACGCCAGCAGCAATACCATCAGGCTAGCATGAGCAATTATGCAAATAATGTTGTGTCTGGGGAGCCGCATGGCTATCATCCAACAGCAGCAGCCACACCACCTCCTGCTGCTGCTGGAGGTGCTTATGGAGAGGCTCATAGGGGTTATGTTTCTGGCCAGTACGAATCCTTCGGGGAGCAGCCAGAGTACCCAGAGTTTCATGGTGCAGGCCGAGGTCGAGGTCGCGGTTTCGAGCACCGTGGTGAATATCCTGGTGGTCGTGCTTATAATTCTGGTGGCAGGAGATTCTAGAGATGGCTTGGTTAAACAATCGGCCACTTTGGCCTCAACTCACCTTATCTCAGGCTCTCAGCTTGCTGTGGGGAACTTGGTGCAAATTGCTTGGTTGCAATCTCCTAGAAACCTAAACTATTGTAAAACCTGTTCTGCGATTCAGTATACTGATATGCAAGCATTCAATGACTTTTTTCATTAATCACCTAACACCGCCCACCGCTCAACTCTTGTACTTGTGTTTTGCAACTTTGCACAGCTCCTTCTGATTTGTAATTTTGTAGAGAAAGAAGAGAGTAATGTATCCTATGTCTTCTCTGCTATTTATTCATTTGCTACAATCAACGAAGCAATGAGAACATTACATGTTAATTATAGTTTCAAACTGACAAAAACTAGAGCTGTTTCTAGCATCAAAGGTAGCCAATAAGAACTTTACATATGAAGTTTCTTTCCTCCTGCTGTCGGTGCTGCCTGACGTGTTTCATTGACACGCATAGTGTTCTCTTGAGCGCATACACAAATGATCGTGCAATTTGTGACCATAATTCTTCCACAAAAGCAGTTCAAAATCTGTGTGGAATACTAACTGCAGTACCTGAGGCTGAGACACAAGTAATTTTTCCAACCTGTGATACAACGCCGGTGTACCGCTAAGATATATTAGCAGAAATGTAAGTCACAGCAAAGAAGTAACAGCTAGCTGTACAGAAAGCAAGACATATTATACATTCTCTTCTCAACAGATTCAAAAGCTAGTTCCCCAAGTCCCTCATCTGTTCACTGTTTTTACTCCCCTGAAGTGTTAGAAGAAGAGGATGCTCCACAGAGAGGAAGGCATTTGTAGCCAGCAATCCTCCTACTTACTTGCCAGTTTTCGTTGCAGACTTCGACTCTTGAAGCTGTTCCAACACGGTCACAACCTGATCCATGCCTGGCCTGCATCGTGCATCCATCGACAAGCATTGCATCGCCAGCGCTGCGGTCTTCTGCGCTGCCGGAAGCGAGTATTGAGACCCCAACCGTGAGTCCAGGACATGGATGACCCTCCTCTTGTTGGTGATGTAAGGTCTTGCCCACTCCACCAGGTTATGCTGTCCCGGCGGGCGGTTCTTGTCCAGAGCACGCTGCCCAGACAGCAACTCCAGAAGAACAACACCGTAGCTGTAGACATCACTCTTTGCGGTCAAATGGCCTGTGCATAATGTGGGGAAAAGCACATAAGTTGCCGTCAGTCATATGCATGCAAATCGTTGTTGACTTTTACCATAAGAGCATGTGCACAATTGTAGATTAAAGAACAGGATGAGGCAAGTTGGTGATCAGAACTCGTGTGACTTGAGTGGAAGGAAGATGTTGTTAGAATGATCTCGGGCATTTGGCCCACCCCACTGATCGCGCCCTGATCGGGGGCGCCCAGCCCAAATGGCTGGTGGGCCCCTGTCGCCAGCGCCATATAAAGGAAGGGTGGGGGCCGGCGGCACAAAATACGAGGTTCACCGTGCCAACCGAAACCCTAACCCACAGAACCCTAGACCGATCTAGAGGGAGGCGCTCCAGCGACGGGATCGACCACCGCCGCCTCTACACCAGTGAAACCGCCGCCACCCGGGAGACGCCGCCGCCGGGAGATCCCTCTCCTTCTCCACCGACCGTCGCTGCCCTAGCGCAGATCTCACGGACGATCCGCGATGGCCAACCCGACTTCCTCTACATCGGATGGTAACCGAAACCCTAATCTCTCTCTCTCTCTCTCTCTCTCGCTTTCTCGGACCCGAACCAAAACTCCAGATCCAATCCAAAGAACAAAAGAGAAACCAAACAATGGTATCAGAGCCTAGACGGCAAAAGAAAAGGGACGGCAAAGATCCAAAAGAAAAGAACAGAGAAACCCTAACCCTAGATCTAAAACGGCGGGACTTACCTGGCCGTGAAGAGAGGTCGGGCGAGCCGTGCGCTCGCCGGAGTCGTCGCTGGCGTATGGGAGACCGGCCGAGCCGGATGCTCGCCAGCACTCCACGTCCGCCGACCGCTCGGGTCAAGATCTGGGCCACGGTTGCGCGTTCGAAAGTAAGCGCCAACACGGAAGCCGCTCGGCGGCGCGCTCCTCTCGAGGAGCGCGCGCACGCCGGCGAGGGCCCATGGCGGCGCCGGCTTCTTCTTCGTCGCCGCCGTTCGCGCCGCCGGGCGGCGGCGAGAGAGACGAGAGAAGGAAAACCGCGAACGGGGTTAGGGTTTGAGCGTCGCGGCTCGCGGTTTTTGTTCGCCGGAACGCCGCTCCGCTGCTCGATTTAAATCAACTACCGAGATCGCGTCAAGGCGAGCGGATCGCCGGGAAGCGCGGCTGTTGATCCAACCGTCGGATGTGAATCCGACGGTGAAAATGATTCAAGGAAAACCTAACAGTCAGACAAGATGGGTGGAGGCCAGCAGCTTGCGCAAGCGCGCTGGGCGCGCGAAGGCGAGGCGGCCGGCCGAAGCGTCATGCCGTGGCCGAGACCGCGCTGAACGGGCCGAATGGCCGGTTTGTACAGTAAATCGGCCGGTTTTGAACAGTAACTCCGAAAATTGAATTTAATTATTTTCAGAAGTATTATTTGAATGAATTTGATAGAAAAATTGAATAAAATCTCTGTAAATTTTGCACCAACGTGTTATTTTTCAGAGATTAAATGTGTACAGTTATAATGCTTCTGAGAATGAATTATTTTAGAATAATTACAGTTTCCGCTACAAAAGTTAATGTTGATTGATTTTTCATTATTAAATTATGATATTGTTATTTTCTGACCAACGTTGATAATAACAGTATTATAATTTTTCAATTGATGATTTTATGCATTATTTCTATTTCTGCCCAACGGTGATGTAGATTTAATGTATAGATAAAATTGATTTAATTGTATGTCGTATTTTTTGACCAACGTTGGAAATAAGGCATATAATTTTCCTGTTACATTCTCACTTTATTTGAACTAAATTTTCAGGCGAATACAACTTGATGGGTTGTATCAGAGAAATCCCCACTCTCAAAGGAGATAATTATGGAGAGTGGAAGAAAAAGATAGACTTAGCGTTTATCTTGGCTGAGGTGGACTGGGTCCTCACTACAGCACGACCCACTGAGCCTATGGCACTAGTGAGGGATCAAAATGAGGATGATACTGCTTGGCAGAAAAGACAGAGGGATCAAGCTCCCTTACAGATGTCTTATGACCTTGAGCATAAGAAATGGACCACAGCCAACAAGAAATGTATGGTTGTGATAAAGAACACGATTGAGCACGCAATTGTGGGCTCAATCGCAAATGTGACACCGCCACGTATACCTTGAGAAAATAAAGAGTCGGTTCTCGCTCTTCAAAGACATATGCTACACAGCTGATTAAGAAGCTTGTGACAGAAAGGTACTCTGGTGGTGGCAGTGGCATAAGAGAACACATACTAAGGATGAACAACTTGGCATCCAAGCTTAAACCAATGGATTTGGCTCTCAAGGATGAGTTCCTTATTCACTTGATTTTGCTTCCTTCTTTAAAAGTTTGACACCTTTGTTGTCAACTACAACATGCACTCGATAAATGGGACTTAGAAAAGTGCATAGCTATGTGTGTTCAAGAGGAGGAAAGAATTAAATCCTCACATGGTAGATCTATCAACTATGTGAAGGATAACAAGAAAAAGAACTTCAACAGTACCTCCTTATCAAAGAACAAGGAAAAGCCTCTCGTCCATCACCTCAATGTAATAAATTTGTCAGACAAAGATCGTTGTCTTCATCAGAAGAAGACCGGACACTACAAGAAGAATTGTCCCGATTACTTAAAGATGATAATGGCAAAGAAAGGTGAGAACATTATTACCTTCATAAATGAATGCTGTATGTGCAATATTCAAATCCACTTGGTGGATTGACTCAGAGCAACTGCTCATGTTGCTAATTCCTTCTGAGGATTCCGCTCGACGAGGACTACGCAAAGAAACGAAAGATGCATTAAAGTTGCAAATGGAGTCCAAGCTAAAGTTGAAGCCGCATGATCTTTCATTAGAGTTAGCTAATGGCTCCAATCTTTACTTAGAGATGTCCTTTTTGTTCCTCTTTACAGAGGAATTTGATTAGTGTTTCAAATTTGGACAAAGATGGTTATGATTGTAATTTTGGAAATGGCAAGTGTGAAATAATATTTAATAAAGAATGTGTTGGTCTTGCCATATTACAAAATGAGCTTTATTTGTTATCATTATGTGATGATGTGAATGTCGTATGCGATAATGGGAACGTCGCGTGCGAAAGTGATTGAATCCTCGCTCTACGAATATAAATGTAAAACGAAGAGAACTCATAATGAATCGTCGAAATTATGGCACTCGCTGCTTAGGCCATATTTCGAGGGGGAGAATAGAAAGACTAGTTAAGAATGAAATTCTTCCTCTATTAGAGTTCTCAGACTTAGAACAATGCAGAGAATGCATTAAAGGAAAATATGTAAAGAAAATTAAGAAAGACGCAAAAAGAAGCACAGGAGTTCTACAAATTATACATACAGACATTTGTGGTCCTTTTCTTGTGAAAAGTGTGGATGGATATGACTCGTTCATAACATTCACGGATGATTACTCCCGTTATGGATATATTTATCTAATCAAAGAAAGAAATGAAGCCTTGGATAAATTCAAGATATTTAAGGCTGAAGTTGAAAACCAACACGATTTAAAGATTAAGATAGTTCGATCTGATCGTGGGGAGTACTACTGATCGACATACCCCATATGGACAAGTTCTGGACCTTTGCAAGGTTTTTACAGAAAATGGCATAGTGGTCCAAATTCTACACCGGCGAACCTCAAAGAAATGGAGTAGTGAAAGACGCAACTGCACTCGATGGATATGGTGCGAAGCATGATGAGCTACTCCACACTCCCATTGAGTTTATGGATGGAGGCATTGAAAACCGCCATTCATATTCTCAACAGAGTGCCTAGTAAGTCGGTGCCCAAAACACCGTACGAGTTGTGGACAGGAAGAGTTCCCTCACTAAATCACTTACGTGTGTGGGAGTCTGCACGAGGCTAAAGTATTTAACCCAAACCTTGGAAAGCTTGATCCCAAAAAAGAAGTTGCCATTTCATTGGCTACCCCGAAAAGTCAAAAGGTTTTCGTTTCTACTGTCCAGACAGATATACAAAGTTTATAGAAACGAGACACGCTGTCTTCTTAGAGGATGAAATGATGAGGGGGAGCATGGTAGCTCGAGAGATTGATCTTGAAGAGAAGCGGGTATATGTGCCCACTCCGATGATTCAAGAGCCACTCTTTGCACTACTGCTTTGTCATTGCACCGACAGTACAAGACAACGTGGTGCCAAGACTGTTATTGTTCCTCCCGTGGCAACAATGAATGAGAATGAGGAACCCGTTCTTCAGATCCTATAGAACCCATTGCCACAAATGAGGGAGCAACAGCTGACCTCAAATGAAGATGCACCAAATGAGGAGGCCCTTAGAGGTCTCAAAGAGGAAGAAGATCAGCTATTTCTGATGATTATCAGATTTATCATACAGAGAAATTTCAAATGGAGGATGATCCCACCTCATTTAAAGAAGCCATGAGAAGCGAAAATTCTTCAAAATAGCTTGAGGCCATGGAAGAGGAAATGAGGTCCATGAAGGCTAATAAAGTCTGGGACTTGGAAATTATTCCTAAAGGAGCCAAAACAGTAGGCTGTAAATGGGTCTACAAAACAAAGCTTGACTCCCAAGGGAATGTAGAAAGATACAAAGCGCGACTTGTGGCAAAAGGCTTTACGCAAAGAGAAGGGATTGATTACAATGAGACCTTTTCTCCAGTCTCCTGTAAAGATTCCTTCAGAATCATAATGGCATTAGTAGCACATTATGATTTAGAGTTACATCAGATGGATGTAAAGACGGCATTTCTTAATGGGGATTTGGAGGAAAATGTTTACATGGCACAACCGAAAGGTTTTGTCGTGGAAGGAAATGAAAGAATGGGATGCCGCCTAAAGAAATCGATTTATGGGTTAAAGCAAGCTTCAAGACAGTGGTACTTGAAGTTTGACAGTACAATAAGAAAATTTGGGTTTAAAGAGAATGTAGAGGACAACTGTGTCTATACAAAGTTTAAAGATGGAAAGTTTATCTTCCTAATCCTGTATGTGGATGATATCCTCTCGGCTAGTAGTGATGTCATCACA
This sequence comes from Hsuehochloa calcarea, assembly GCA_036346395.1. Lineage (NCBI taxonomy): Eukaryota > Viridiplantae > Streptophyta > Magnoliopsida > Poales > Poaceae > Hsuehochloa > Hsuehochloa calcarea. The sequence continues at coordinate 41,828,221 of CM070597.1, forward strand.
TCGAGACAAAGAAGTTTTTGTCCTCAAACTTTGATATGAAAGATCTTGGTGAAGCTTCGTTCGTTCTAGGGATCGAAATTCACCGGGATAGAAACAAGGGTATGTTGGGACTGTCACAAAAAGCATACATAGAGAAAGTATTAAAGAAATTTGGTATGCATAAATGTAGTCCTTCACCTGCACCTATAGTCAAGGGTGATAGATATGGGGATTTTCAATGCCCCAGGAACCAGTACGAGCTCGATCAAATGAAATCGGTTCCATATGCTTCAGCTGTCGGAAGCTTGCGGATGCTCAAGTGTGTACACGCGACTTAGCGTTTGTTACTGGGTTACTTGGCGATTCCGAACAATCTCGAATAGAACATTGAAATTGATAAAGAAAGTCTTGCGTTATTTGCAAGAAACAAAAGGCCTCATGATGACATACTGTAAGATCGATTTACTCCATATAGTGGGTATACTGATTACGATTTTGCGGGAGATGATAGAAAGTCGACATCCGGATATGTGTTCACTCTCGCTGGAGGAGCTATATCGTGGAAAAGCTCAAAGCAAACCGTCACTACATCGTCCACAATGTATGCCGAGTTTGTAGCATGTTATGAGGCTACAGGCGGTGAATCGGCTAAAGAAGTTCATACCCGCTTAAAAGTGGTTGACGACATCAATATACCACTTAAGTTGTATCGCGATAATGAACCCGCAGAATGTATACCCACAACAATAAGTCAAGTGGTCTTTGCCAAACACATTGACATAAAGTACTATGTTGTGAAAGATAAAGTTCGGGATCAAATTATAAATCTTGAGCATATAAGTACCGCAAAGATGTTAGCGGATCCGCTTACTAAAGGCTTACCACCCAACGTGTTCAGAGAACATATAGCCTGATGGGTTTAAGGAAAGCCTATGATTCTGGACTAAAAGATGGCCCAAAAGATTAAAGTAACTATTTCGAACAAGGAGGTGTATTGTAGCTGTTGAATCTATCGGCGATTGACCGTGACAATGAGACACGTTCTATGCACCAATCTGTGATGGAATGAGTAAAGTCAAAAGTAATTAAAGATAAAGCATAGATTGAGATCAAGGGAGAATGTTAGAATGATCTCGGGCATTTGGCCCAACTACCAAATGCCCACCCCATCGATCACGCCGACGATCGGGCGCCCAATTTAAATGGTCAAGTGGGCCCTGTCGCCAGCGCCATATAAAGGAAGGGTGGGGGCCGGCGGCACAAAATACGAGGTTCACCGTGCCAACCGAAACCCTAACCCACAAGAACCCTAGACCGATCTAGAGGGAGGCGCTCCAGCGACGGGATCGACCACCGCCGCCTCTACACCAGTGAAACCACCGCCACCCGGGAGACGCCGCCGCCGGGAGATCCCTCTCCTTCTCCACCGACCGTCGCTGCCCTAGCGCAGATCTCATGGACGATCCGCGATGGCCAACCCGACTTCCTCTACATCGGATGGTAACCGAAACCCTAATCTCTCTCTCTCTCTCTCTCTCTCTCTGGTTCTCTGACCCGAACCAAAACTCCAGATCCAATCCAAAGAACAAAAGAGAAACCAAACAGATGTAACTAACCACAATTTCTGATTTTGAGGTAGTTCATGCATGAAACCAGCTGGAGCATCTAGTTTTCTATTTTGGATGAACAAAAGATGTGGTAAGCATAAAGTGCTGTGTCAATTAGCATAGTGGTTTGCGTCGATGTTTTCCCCCTAACAGGGTGTCATACATCATCCATCACATTCTTTAAGTATCTAAATCATAAGCATCACATGAATGAAACAACAATTGTCAATCTAAAGGGGATTGTCCACAGACATGCTGTGCTTCTTTCCAAGTGAGTCATGTTCTTTGCTGCTAAAAAAATGTTTTATCACCCTAATAGCTAGAGAAATGTGTTCCTTTAAACAAAAGGCACATCTAAGCACAATGAAGAACCACACCATATAAAACTAAGTGAATCTAACAGATATGGCATGCACGCCATGAAGTATCCAAGTCTTGCTACCAAGATTCCTTTTCCCCCATGAAGGGACGTCTTGTTGCCGAATTCCTTGTTGCCCCACTGTTAGCGGGGCATTGTGTCAGCCATCAACAGAAACTATGAATATTGTGACTTGAGAGCAATGCTGTTCTTGAATATGGAACCTCAAAAATAGTTACGAAGACAATACTAAAAAAAATGGAGATTTATTCCCCCCCCCCCCTTTTCAGCACAATCAATTAATGTCCTCTTTCACTAAGACGCATGAAAAGAATAGACAAACAATAGTTGGCTGGTAAGGCATGTTACAAAGATTACCTGTCGCCAGATATTCAGGGGCAGCATATCCTTGTGTTCCCATGACCCTTGTAGAAACATGACTTTTATCACCACTTGGACCATCTTTTGCCAAGCCAAAATCAGAGAGTTTTGCATTATATTCCTGTAAGAAGTTGAAGGAGGACAAAAAAAAAATCTTTAGATCATAGCTCATCTGACTTGTAAGTATTGTATAGAGACTGATTTGCATGTGCACCGAGTCGAGAAGAACATTGGAGGTCTTGAAATCACGGTAAATAACTTTAGCCTGATCGCTATGCAGGAAAGCGAGTCCTTTGGCAGCCTCAAGTGCAGCCTTCATCCGTAAATTCCATGGCAGAGGTTGGAAGTGTGAACCCCCTGCAATATCATAGCATTGTCACCCACTCATTTCCAACAGCAAGAATTAAACATATCATGCAAATGAGAACAACACACAAGATAAAATTTGAGAACTTACTCCTGAAAAGATGATGCTCCAAGCTGCCTCTTGGCATGAACTCGTACACGAGAAGCCGCTGTTCGTCCTCCAAGCAGTACCCAATAAGCTTCACAAGATTAGGGTGGGATAATTGCCCAAGGTAGTTGACCTCAGCCTACAAGATTTTTGCAATTTAAACACCTGTCTCACTAAACCTTCAGCCTAAACAGACACAACAGGAGCTGCAAGTTCACCAACCAGCCATTCCCTGTGCCCTTGGAAGCTGTCTAGCTTGAGCTTCTTCACCGCGACGATCATCCCGGTGCCCGGCCTGACGGGCGCAAGCGTGCGCTCATCGATCCATCCCTTGAACACGGAGCCGAAGCCCCCCTCCCCCAGCAGGCTATCCGGCCGGAAGTTCCTCGTGGAACCTTTCAGCTCGCTGAAGGTGAACTTCCGGAGATTCGACGACTGCAAGATCTCCGTTTCGGTCCGAGGAGTCGGTGGCACCGACGACGAAGAACAAGAAGCCTTAGTACCGAAGGTGCTGGTATCGGTTGCATTCTTGCTATCGTTCTTGGAACCAGTCCCTGGATTGCAAGCATGAAGCTGAGATTTTTTTATTTTTCCTAATAAAACTCGCATTATTGTGAAGAAAACCTGCTACCATTCTTCGAACCAGTCCTACTTTCTTTCTTTGTTTGGACAAACCATACGCACTTCACTGAAAATTGTGTAATTTTGCCCACCACTTGCCATTCAATAATACTAGAGTGGAACACTAAATTGGTTGTTCTCTTTTAGAAATAATAAACAAAAAAGAAATGCAAAATTGATAACTGAAGTTGGACTCTTCTTCCCAAGCGCAACAGAAGGAATCAAGAAACGCCAGTTTCTAAATCTTAAGAACAAAACCAAAACACTGCAAGAACCGAAAGCAGACAAGGTAGACTAGATATTACTGAAACATTGATGTACTCAAGAAACAAACCTGACGAGGTGGGAACACTGAAGGCTGGGTTGATCTCCGCGTTCCCCTGCACGCCGGCGCAATTCCCCATCAGGAACAAAGATACCCAATCCAACCCAGAACGAGGTCGGTGCGCGCGGTGTCTCCTGCTGGTTTCTGTCAAGTTTTAGGAGCTAGAAGAACTCCCGAGGCCTTCGTGGTGGCATTCTTTTCCTGCTCTGCTAGGTTGGAAGATCTATCATTGCTGTGGCCTGTGAGGGAGGGTGGTGGAAGCAGGAGGGAGCCGTGGGGTCGGTCAGCTCATTAACGACGAAGGTCTTTCCTTCTCCCCACTTTTCTTTTCTGCCCTCCGTTTTGCGGAGATTTGAACACAATTAGGCACCGAAGCTAATTTATAAATTAACCCTACTAGTTTTAAAATTCTACTTTTAACTCCTTTCTAACACGTGTTGTCGTGGTGGGCAGCAGAATTTCAGGTACTGTCGTCGGCAATGGCATCACTTAACTGCTGTCGTGGGCAATGGTAGCCCCCTCCTAACGCGTGCTGCCATTGCCGACGGTAGCAGCAAGGTGCTACCCTTGTTGTTTTTCATTTTTTGAAATTTTCAATTAAGCTCTAATTAATCCAATAAAATACAAATGGTTTATTATATTTTTTTGAAGCTTTCAAAAAACTCAAAAAAATGAGAAAACTGAAAAGAAATAATATCTTGGTCGCTATGGTTCTTGATCACATTACTTCTGTATGTTGGAGTTAAAGCAAACTACTTTGTGAAGCTTGTACACAATGCAAATGAAGGGGCTGAGAACGCTCGTTGTGATTATGAAGATGCCCTAAAATATAAAGGAATCAATGTCGGTGCGAATGGTTATTTATAGGATTCTACTAGAAGAGACATACTTGTAATATAGGCTTGCTTTGATGGCTCAACGGAGGCACGGAACGGGAACTACATTAGAGTCTGTAGACAGAAGCACGTTACACGTGGTTACATGATATGATGATTCGGCTAATTGCTTTAGTCATCCTCGCTACTATTACGGTACATTGTGACACAAGCATCCGGACCATGTAAATATACATGCCTTTAGGGGGATAGTAAAAAACATAGTGGGTAGGATGGGGAAATACTACGGAATGGCCGGATCTACTTCATGAACCGGGGCTATTTGCCCTTCCTTCTAAGCTCGGCGTTGTACTCCTCGCCGGCCGCCTTGGCCTCAACCGTCACTTTTCTCTTTTTCTCGCGCTCCCTGCGCCTGCACGCCTCGAGATGGGCCACACCACCACCTCCCGCATGCGGCTCCACCACGCCCGTGTTGCCACCCGCACGCGGATCCACCAGGCCCATGGCGCCGCCCGCACGCAACACCACCGCCGCGCCACCGCCACTCGCAAGCGGCTTCTCATCGCAGTTTTGGTCTTTCTTGCCAAAATATTCAAGAAATCCGATTTTGCTTTGATTAATGGATCTTTATGCATGATTCCTTCTCAATGAGGTCAAGATGTTGTTTAGGATGATGTCTGTGAGATTTGTCAGAAGAATGATAATTTGTGAGTATTTTGGATTTTGGAAATTTCCGATGCGTTACATTCTTACATGCAGGAAAATCGGAACTTCCGCATTTTACAGCGGAACTTCAGCGTGCGAACTTCCAGCTGGAAGGCGGAACCGATTGATTGTGAGCGGCCCGAAATTTGGGAACTTCTGGAAGGCCGGAACTACTGCATGATCTGGAACTCATCGAGGATAATCGGAACTTCGATTTACGTGAGCAGCCAGGACTTTGTTTAACTTCTTGGATTTGATTCACCTCTTGTTCTTTGATTATCATAGGGTTTTGGGTTGCTGTGTGGACACTTGAGAGGGGAGGATCTTAATTTTAAGGCACCATTCACCCCCCTCTGTTGCCATTTCGGTCCTACAGACAGATTCATCAGCCCACTGCCAAAATCGACATGTTGTGCTCTGAAAAAGAATTGCAGCTTCAAGGGAAAAAAAACAACAACATGCTGTTTGGAATGGAATTCATTCGGGGTGATTAGGCACAAGTTACCGTAAGATTTGAACACTTCATGAACACACGGGATGGATTTGTTGGTGTATGCGAGGTGAACAAATTTACCGGATCCCTGCAACGAGGGCAAACTAGGTGCTGCCGCAGTGATTCTAATTGTCTGCTCACTCAGAAGTTAGATGAGGCTGAAGACATCCCGTTTAAGACTGAAAGAAAGGAGAATAGGAAATGAAGAGTGAGGTGAATGACAGTCAAAGCATCCATATATAACATGCGGCTGAATTGCAATTGGGTTGAAGAAAATTTGCGTCCGCGAGGTAGCGGGCCCAAGGAGGAATCGCGTGGCAGCGTTGCGTCAGGTATTTTAGGTTTAGTACATAAAAATCGGGAGGTAGAGTCGCCAGACGCGGCTCTCGGCGCGCCTTGGCCCTCCATCCTTTTCTCGACGCCACCGCGGACATGCGACGCATATCGGTGGGCTTGCGGTGAGAGGTCATCTGCGGCGTGGCACCTCCGGCCGCCCCCTGTGGATTATGCCTCGACTATGTGGGAGAAGACGCGTCAACCATAGTGTCTTGTCACAGCCCCGCGTGTGCTGCGAGAGATAGTCTGCTTTGTCGCAAAAAACGCCATGGCCACGGATGACCTCGCCTCGTTAAATAGGTTATGGAACGCCGCCGCCATGTCCATGTTCCCATTGTAGGTGACCTCTAGCATTGATAAAGCTCGGCTCAAGGGGGGACACGGTGCTTTAGAGCTGGAAATTGCTCCTCGACCCTACCCTCCCACTTTGTCTGCGTTGAGAGGCCACACAACTCTTTAAGTAGCACAAAGCAACATGGAGCCCCAAGCTTGAATAGGCGTCCACCAAAGACTACTGTGAGATGCTACACGATCTCCACCAATTGTCAACCCAACCGGTCATATACTCCATAGCTAACGGATATGTTGTCAGGAATCGGGTGAATGAATCTACCGGCCATACGCACCTTCGACCTACTGCATACGGAGGTGGCACTCTTTGGAAGACCGTGCGTGGCGGACACAGTGAGCATATCGTCCTCCAAAGTTCTGATCATCTCCCCACCGGAAGTGGAAGGTGTGAGTCTCTTGTCTCCAACGATCCACGAGCGTAGATAGGAGTGTCGTGTCAAACTGAAATGCGTGCGGTAGGTCCAACATGCGGGCAAAGGGCAGGAGGTCGATATCTCGTAGTCTCGAGACATACCACTCGTCAAGAGGCCACCTCTCTCTAGGGCGCTCAGGACCAGGCTCGGAGGGCCGACGCCAGACAACCACGCCAGGCATTGGTGTCGCCCATCCCAGCGTGTGTCGAGTAGCTCATACGGGCCGTCAACTGGAGGCTGCGCCATCTCCTTCTAAGAGAGAAACATGTTAGTCCACATATAAAACAGAATGTGTGGCACAGAAAAGCAAAGCGAAACATATGACAATAGAATGTAAGACAAAGTGATATGACCATAATGAATTAACGTATGACCCAAACAACATAGCATTACGTCCGTATAGAAAGGCATGGATTGACAACAATACAACTAATACAAAGCATTAAAATAAGTATGCAACATCAGGCTTAGTAATTAAATCTTGGTCGCTATGGTGCACTGCTTGTGTTAGGTCTATTTGGGCAGCGGCTGATGAAGTGGCCAATTGTCTTGCATAGTCAGCATCTGGGGCGGCGAACCCATTGTCCGCGCTGGCTGTCATCCATGTCGTTTCAAATGTGTCGTGACTGGCGTCTTCCACGGCCAGGGTGCTTTAGTGCGTCGTTCGGCACCGCCGCTACCGGCGGATGTCCCTATAGTGCATGTCGGTCGTCTGAATGAAACTTCGGCACCCCAAGGCACAGGCGCACCCAGCTGCATGCATGTCGCGTACACATGGGAGCATGGTTTGTGGAGAAGCTATGGCTTGTTGCAGGTGCATGACGCTTCATCACCAATTGTGTACACCAGCTTCCGATCCCCTCTAGCGTGGACCATCATGTACTTCTCCCTGAGCTGGATCTCGAACTTTTGGCTGACATCATCCATGGTACGAGCAATGTGCAAATGGGCCTTGTTGATCTTCTTCTCCATGTACACATGTATTACTTCGGAGAATTGCTTGCCAGCCTCCATACGCTTCTTTACCATCATGGCTCTGTTAACGAAGTAGCCGATGGTACGGTTCCAGCTCTCCTCCACGATCGTAGGGATCGGCAGGGATCAGACACCCTTGAGAATACCGTTGCACACCTTGGACATGTTGGTCGTCATGATCTCGTACCTTGCACCACCGGTATTATGCGCCATCAACACACCTAACGATGTAGGTGTCGGGGTTGGACTTCTGCACCCAATACGTCTGACCAATGTTAACGGCATATCTAGCAATAGCATGCTGGGTAGCGCACTTGTTAGAGAAACGCTGCCCTAGGAGCAGGGTGTCCTCATTGAACCCTCACTCAGCCCCCTCCGAATGTGGTAGAGCCAGCTATGTCGTTGCAATAGCGTCCAATCGTGAGGGTACGTAAGCAATGTTAGTGGTCACAACACCACCAACTGCACGTCCCATAGCAGCTTCTCCATCTTCGTCGTCTTCGGAACTGGTTGTTTCCACGTCCTCCTCCTCGCTTTCCACCTCTTCCACCTGGTCGGCCAGGTACTCATGGTAATCAATACGGGCTGCCCACCATCTCTCCACTCCTTCGTTGGGCTCAAAATTGTTGGCACGAATCCTCCGGTCTCCATCGTCAACTTCCTCGCCCGCGTCTCCTCCAACACTGGAGACCAACGCAGGCTCCTCCTCACCGCTGACTTCTTACGGAACCACCCGCGCCGATGTCCCGTCCTCTCCACAGGCCGAACATAGACCATCGGCCGCGTATATATCGCAGCAGCAGGGTTGCAAACAACCATCATGTAAATGGCCCATGAAGCGTCACATGTCACCTGCATAAGTTGTCAAACGGTCTTGCCTGCACCACCCTGCCACGAGGCATACTAGCGTCTCGAATCGCGACTTCTTCCTTCGGTGTACGATCGAGCGTGAAAGCGCGCTTTGCCTTAGCTCAGAAGGCTCATCTCCTTGAGCGCGCCCGATCACGGCACGGTCACAATTTGTGGATCTACACGTGCGATCCGTAAGTAGTGTCGACGGTGTCCTCGTGGAACACGAGCAGATCTTGAATCTCGCCATGAAGTATCTAACACAGGTACATATGAAACCACTTGTATGCAATGCTCGAACCATTGGCCGACGCCACCAAGACGCGCTGAAGTTCCCTCATATCTCTGTGTTCAATCTACTATTTCGTTCTTAAATTCTTGCATTGCCGCCTCAACACGTTATCGCCACGATCGACTCTCCTTGCGCGCCACACGCGCTGCGCGCTGACACCACCACCTCCGCGCGCGCGCATCGCCATCGCCAACGCCGCCGCCACCCGGGTGAACTGGGGGTAGAGAAACCCTACCCTCGGTCCCCCTTTTAGCACCGATTGAATAGGCCAAGAAGGCCAGCCAATTGTCAACCCAACCGGGCTAAAAGGGGGAAAAGAAAAAGAAAATCTAGTTTTGCAATAAGACCCTCAGAATTCTGAAAATTATGAGAAATTTTCTGTGAATAATAAAATTTTGTAGAAAACCCCTCGGGAAATCTGAAAATTACGCTAAAATTTTCTATGAACTAAAATTTCGTGTTAACGGTCTGCACGTAGAGACTGAAGAAGAGTATGGTAAGGAATACATAATCATTATAAAATGCTAAGAAAGTGAAAAAAAATGTATTAGAACGACTTCCTTCATATGAATGTGGGCTATACTACACTCACATTAAGGAACCTGTAGACTATACTGTTTGGAAAACCACTTTTAAAAGCTTTGAACGTTTATATCTCTGGTATGATAGATTAGACCACCTCGGTCTTAGAATGATGAGAAATATAATTAATCATTCTCAGGGACACAATGTCAATTTAAAGAATTTTTTGAATCAAGAAGATTTCGTGTGCCCCGAATGTGCCACCGGGAAACTGGTTACTAGACTCTCTACTATTAAAGTACATGATGAAATCCTAGCATTCTTGGACTGTATCTAGGGGGACATTTGCGGTCCTATACAGCCCCTGTCAGGGCCATTTAGGTACTTTATGATGCTCATCGATGCTTTCTCGAAATAGTCGCATGTATGCTTATTATCTACGAGAAACCATACTTTTGCAAAGCTGATCTCGCATATAATTAAAATTAAGAATAACTTCCCTGATCATCATGTGAAGTCCATCAGAATGGACAACGCTGGAGAATTTACTTCAAAGACATTTGATGATTATTGTATGGCAATGGGAATTACCGTTGAGCATTCAGTACCACATGTCCACACTCAGAATGGACTAGAAGATGCATTAATTAAAAGAATTAAATTTATTGCTCGGCCGCTCTTGCGGAATTGTAATTTACCAACCACATATTGGGGACACGCAGTCCTACACGCAGCAACTCTTATCAATTTTAGACCATCAGCATATAACATCCATTCACCTATGCAACTAGCGCAAGGGTCGGCACCGAAAATCTCTCATCTACGAAGGTTTGGTTGCAAGGTTTATGTACCTATACCACCACCGCAACAAATTGTAATGAGCCCCCTCTGAAAGTCTGGAATATACATTGGTTATGAGACAACATTCATAATAAGGTATCTGGACCCCATGACTAGAGATTTGCATACAGCCCTTGACAGATTCATAATAAGACACCATATTTGTTGAGGATAGTTTCTCGTCATTAGGGGGGAAATCAACCCTTTGATAAAAAAAATGTCGGAAATGATGTGGCAAACCACAGGAATCCATGCACATGACCCACGCACTAGTGAAACAAATAGAAAAGTCCTAAAATAATTGATTTGCAAGCATTAGCGAATCAACTGCCTGACTACTTTAGTGATTTGAAGAGCGTGACCAAGTCGCATGTGCCTGCACGCAATGCGCTGGAGAGGGTTGAAATAACAAAGAAAATTGAAGGTATCCTTAATCCCGTCCAGAGGTCTCAGAATAAAAGTACGAGAACTCTGACCCGTCAAATTCCAAGTAACCGGGGACGCCTGGCGAAAAAGGATAAGAAGGAATTGACACAGTCGATCATTGAAGTTCCCCACAACCAGAAGGGGAGCCAGTTGAGACCTGGCACCAGTATGGAACCTTCAGTAAAGGCACACCGTATTTGAAAATTTCCACAGAGGGAGACATCAGCATGGATGTGTACGCACACGTCGGAGTTGAAAAACTAAAGGGGCTTGCCCCCGTAATTGGAAGCAGCGGTAGGCAAGTAGAAGTATTAGCAGAATAGCCCCATAAAGAAATATCTATAAATTATGTGACTATGGGAGAATCTATGAATATAACAACAGCCAATGTTGACATTTATTTTGTAAAGAGAAGTACCACAATCATCGATCTCGATCCAGAGCCTGCATCGCTCGTTGAATGTAAGAAAAGATCAGATTGGAAGAAGGCAATATAGGCAGAATTATTATCCCCAAATAAAAGAGATGTATTTGGGCCTATAAGCCGCACGCCTCCCCATGTGCACCCCGTAGGACATAAGTGGATATTTGTTCGAAAGAGAAATGAAAACAATGAAGTTGTAAGACGTAAAGGAAGGATTATTGCACAAGGTTTCACTCAGCGACCAGGAGTCGATTATGAAGAAACTTATTCCCCAGTCATGTACGGAACTACCTTTAGATATTTAATCTCAATGGCTGTAAACTTGGATTTAGAAATGAAATTGATGGATGTGGTAACTACATACCTTTATGGAAACTTGAATTCAGGCATTTATATGAATGTACCTGTAGGTATCCCTGTCCCGAACTAAGACCTAGCAAATAGAAATCTATACAGTGTGCAACTCAGAAAGTCACTGTATGAACTGGAGCAATCAGACGGAATGTGGTATAATCGCTTGAGCGACTTTCTCTGCAAGAAAAGCTATACGAACAATGAAGATTGTCCCTGTGTTTTTATACGGCGATCCCAGCATGGATTCTGTATAATCTCAGTATATATAGATGATATGAATATCATCGTGACCCTGGAAGATATTAAGAAAGCTCTTACCTGGAGTCGGAGTTCGAAATGAAAGACTTGAGTAAAACCAAATATTGCCTAGGTTTGCAGTTTGAGCATACCCCTGAAGGAATTTTAGTACATCAGTCAACTTGCACTCAGAAAGTGTTAGAACAGTTCGGTTTTGAAAAGGCATATCCTTCGAAAGTACCGATGGCTGGGAGATCCTTGCAGCAGGATAAGGACCCGTACAGACCTAAAGAAGAGGGGGAAGTTCTGGGACCGAAATTCCTATACCTGAGTGCAATAGGAACACTCATATATTTAGCAAACCGTACTAGACCGGACATTTCATTCGCATTGAACCTACTAGCAAGGTATAGTGCAGAACCTACCAAAAGGCATTGGCAGGGAATAAAAGATATCTTCCGATACCTTCAAGGAACCAAAAATCTTAGTCTGTTCTACAAAAAGAACCAATGCCTAACTATGACTGGCTCTGCAGATGGTGGGTACCTGTCAGACCCGCATACAACTGTCGCAAACAGGCTATGTATTCTTTTGTGGTGGAACTGCAATTTCATAGAAATCGTCTAACTACTCGGAAATCATAGCACTGTATGAAGCCTCACGAGAATGTTCTTGGCTTCGGCGGATGATTCACCATATCTAGCAGTCATGTGGATTGAATACCGCGCAAACACCCACTATTATCTATGAAGATAATGCACTTGTGTTACACAAGTGTAGATGGGTTATGTGAAGAGTGCTCTCACAAAGCATATCAACCTCAAGTTCTTCTATGCTCATGAATTACAAAAGATTGACGAAATTAAGGTACATCATACTAAGTCATATGGAAATATTGCAAATGTATTCACTAAGTCACTTCTAGCGTCTAGATTTGAAAGATACATACGTGGAATTGGAATGATGAGGTTTAGAGAAGTGCAGAATTCAGGGAGGAATCTTCACGAACTCATTATTAAAGCTTGATCACGAAGATCGAGTACCAAAAAAAATAAATCCTAGTGATTAAATAAAATTGGGTGGATTGTACTCTTTTTCACTTGACGAGTTTTCCTAAAGTTTCTCGGCTAATGTTTTTAACGGCGCAATTCGTGCAACACAGCGGAACGCATGTCATGTACTCTTTCTCCAAAAAATTTCTACTGTGTTTTTATGGAGTTTTGACGAGATATGAATATGTCGGATGAGTGCCCAAGGGGAGTGTTAAAAATCGGACTCAGGACCGGAGAATCCTGGCCCAGGTGGACTCCTCATCCGCCTAGTTGGCTATATAAAGGAGATGGGACCCTCAACATTATACACAATTAGATAATAGCAATAAAGATAAGTCTGGAGTTCTCTCACATCTCTGTGTTCAATTTACTATTTTGTTCTTACGTTCTTACACTATTCTTATAATTCTGAATTCATCTACAAGGTAATCGCTCGAATTGAACTCGCCAACGACGATTCCTCAATGGTACATTTCTTTATGTGTGCAAAACAACACACAATAGGGATTACAGACCCGACCGGCCGTATGCATGGTACGCAACTGTTTGGCTAAAAGGCTAAGGTGTAAATCTCCACAAATTTGCTACGTACCGGAGTACATATCGTGTGCACATACACTATTTCATGGACATATGCACATGAGACATCCGAGCCGTCCATCCAGCGATCCACGGCCGTCCTCGCACCCACCTCCCACTTATGCCACATTTACGAAAACCCTCTCTAGTCAGATTTCGGGTGATGTGGTTTTAGAAAATGTAGCGTAAGTGGGAGGTGGGTGCGAAGACGTCGTGGATCATTGATTGGATGGCTCAGATATTCCATATGCATATATCCACAAAATAATATATATACACAGGATATATCGCCTACTTACCGCACGACCCATATATCTGCACGATCCTGCGGTTGTTTTATGCATGTTCCTTCAAAACGCCTACTGGAAGCACGTAAAGTCGTAGAGTCACTGAAGCACGCAACGGCGAATGGGAATGCAGTTTGCTGGCAAAAGTGAGAATTGTGGGGTTATATGTACCCTGCGTGGTATTAATTTAGTCGCAAATCTGCAAATAAGTGACGAATTGGTTGGGAATTTGGCACGACCCTTTACATGGCGTTGGAGCAAAGTCCACTGTGGCTGTGGCTATGGCTACGTTAGTCCAACCAACAGCCTCGCACCACAGGATTGACCCCCGAATATTGATGGCTATTTTATGGAAAAGGAAACGTACCTATGTATGTGTATGTATCAGGTGCTGGCTAGCTACGCAAGTGTGTTTGTTCTGAGAGGCTTTGATAAATGATACGATACTAATAGATTCTTGCATCCAGCTCAGTATCGCTATTCGCTAGGTTCATTCAACTGAAGGCGTACGTACTGCTTCGACCCCTAGTATTTTGTCCAGGTCTTGCGGGACGGATGTGATGGTCAAGCTTACTTTACTCGGTCCAGCTATTTAATTGATAGCTTTGGGAAAGCTATTTTCCGAGGGCTTGTTTGGATGAGCAATATTCCAAACAGGCCTCGAAAGAAGAATGAACTCGACGGCACTGCGAAAAGATGCGTGAAATAGAAAATAGAAACTACGCATTGTGATCCCCGCGTCACGCCCGAAAGTGAAAGATTACGAGAACAACAGCTAATTTGACGAGGACACGAACTAAATGAGAGAGCGAGATCGATCGATTAGCGCTAGCGGTGCCCCCACTTAGCGGCGCGCACGGGCTTAACGACCACCAAACTAACTGCGCGCGCACGGAACAGGCTACGCGCTGCGCGCATCCGTCCCTCGTGTCTCAGCTGCTGCCTGCCTGTGCGCCCTTGATTTGTCTCTGTTCCTGGCTGTCAGGCAACTGGCCGGGTCAAGATTGGCGCATGCATCCGGCCTAGGATTCACTGTTGCTTCCAGACGAGACAGGCGAGGCCCCGCTCAGCCACCAGTGTACTCTGCGTACCGCTAACTAGTGATGGTGGATTGATTCTTTTCGGGTGTGACCGTTGTTTTGAGCGTCACGCTAGCCTCTCTCGTGGAGTGAACGAAGAGCGTCACGTCACGCCGAAAACATCCGTCACAGTGACACCTTTAACCTGCGCGTGATCTCGATTTTATGTATAGCTGGATTTTTCTGCGTGTTACCACTGCTTGATTAACAACAGTTTGCAGTGGAGTTTGTAAAAAAAAAAAGACAATGATACCACCAAGACATTCGATGTTAGTGAAGTTATCTGACGATATCAGTGAAGTTATCTGACGATGCCACTCGTCACAACACAAATTCATCCCGTTGCCTCATGTGCATGTTAAACCGCGCGCTCCAACCATCATCATGTAATTCTTATCTCATTCTCCAACTTTGTCCAGACCACATTGTCTTCTCCGCCCAGTCTACCAAGGCAACCAACCTATCTTCTCCTTCTCTCTCTTTCTAATTCTATCTTTGTATCCATTTGGAATGGCATGCTATGGCAAGCTAGGACCAAGACACAAGCCATTGGCAGTGTGAGAGGTGCCGTCGCGCCGCTCCAACGAGCTCTGGCCAAGGTACACGTCGTCGAGCAACACGCAAGCATCCTGCTCCAGCAAGCTTCAGTCATGGCACACAAGCGAGCTCCACCGACGCCCGCAGTGAGCTTCAGCGACATCTTGAGCTCCACCGCCGGCGATAAGCTCCAAGAGCAATGCTTGAGCTCCATCGTCGTGGGCTCCTCGCCGGTGCCACAACAACACCCTCGATGATGTGCTGTTGCTACTCGTCACCATCGGTGTGCCTCCTCTGGGTAGATTTGTTGCAAGCGCTTGCTCAATTTATTGCAACAGTTGGCTCGAAATATTGTATGGAGTATTTTTATTGTTGTTATGCTGTTGCAAGAGAGAGGGAGCGACGTGCGTTGAACAGTCATGCCAACTTTTTATTGTTGGAAGAATTGATCGATTGATCCTATAACCAACAAATTGTTTTTTGTGTAGTGGTATTTTGCACTGGTTCATCTTGAGTCTCGACACTCTCGATAGTAGTATGCGAATATCAAACTCCTTATTGCGCCTAGAAATCATGCTCTCCCCGCGATTCACATGTGTTTTCTCCTAGTCGCACGGACAATTGTCCCACGATTTTCTTCACCTGCGCTCCTCTCGTGTGTTGGCTTATCACCAACCGGCGCCTTTCCACCCTTCTTGTATCACTCTCTCCGTCCGTAGCGAGCCCTCCCGACTCCTCCCGCCTGTTCCCCTCCCTTCCCCTCCATCCGCTCCCTCCCCATCGCCTCCTCTTCCCAACGCCGCTGCTCCTCCCTGGTGCCTACGACGCCCCCTCCTCCTCTTGGCCCACGCTGCTACCTCCTCCCCGCCACCCACGATGCCCTCTCCTCCCCATCATCGCCTCCTGTTACCCGCCTCCGCTTCCTCTTCCCATGCCCCGCCGCCGTCTGCTTCCCTCTCCTCACCACCACCTATATCTCCCCGACGTTGTTTGCTTGCGCCACCCCCATGGTGGCTTCATCCCCCCTCTCACCTCTGGATTTCGCCTGTGCCGCCCCCACCACTCGATTGCCCCACTTCGCCCTCCTCCCCTTCGCCCGCGCTATCCCTCTCTCCCTCCCATTCGCTTCCTTAGCCTGGCCGTCGTCGCCGCCGCGGATCCGCCCCTCGGTCCTTCTCCCCTCTCCGCATTTCCTCCCCCGCCGCTCCCTCCTGTCGCCTTCCTTGCTGCCATCGTCGTCCCCAGGTTGCAGCCTCATCGCCCGGTCGAACCCTAGGTCATAGGTCATGCTGCCTTCACCATCTCCCCAAGGTCGGCTCCCACATCTTTGAGGCCGCAAGCATCACCTGCTAGAGAGACAAGTTCGTCAAGGAGCTGCTCCGCAACGTCCACCTCCACTTCGACCGGTTAATCAATTAGCTCAAGGTGATGTGATTTTTGATTGTCCGCCACACATGTTTCCATTTTGCATTCTAATTTATGCATTTCGTAGTTGTATGGTTATGCGCGTGAGCTATCTCCAAAGAATCAAGCAAGCGCCAGCGTGTCGAGTCGAAGCAAGGCGTAAAACGTGAGACGCGCTGTAATCAAGGCATAAGATGTGTCGCGCTACGGGAAGGAAAGGTTGGGGACACCCGCGTTGCGTGAAGGAAATCCCAGGGATAGTAATATTTGAAGCTCCTAATTTATCTGTTTCATAGTTGTATTTTATTTGGGTTTTCTTGGAGACAGTAATCTATGAAGCTCCTGATTTCTTGTTGGTTTGGTTTGCATTCCATTCTGCATGCCTAACACTTTGATGGTGATGCGAAGGTTTAGCATTTTGTATGTCAATTTCTTGTTGTGGTTCTTATTTTTCCTAATGATTTCGTGATGATGCTTTGTAGTGTGCTGCCAATTACTTCTTGCGGCCACATTGGTGCTTGAGGGTTTCTTCCATCCGTGCTCCTCCTGCCCATGTCCAATTGTCTTTGTTTGAGGTAAATTATCCTATCTCTTGGGCACATATTGTTCAAGGTTTCTTATATTCTTTTGTTTTCCCCTAGACCAAAAAAACTCTCCTTCAAACCATCACAAATTTGCACCTCATGAGATATTAGCTAGCAAGATGCCAAGAAAATGTCTTGAATCTGATTAGATTGCCAAATAGGATTTTCCTTGAGACCATCACACATTTACACTTCAAGACATATTAGTTAGCAAGATGAAAAATAGCAGAAATAAAATGGCATGAAAGATGATCTTAGAATATTTTTATTCAATCTATGTTGTGTTTTCTCTGCTTTTGGAAGGTGATACTTTTGCCTGTGTATGTCTCTTTCAACTGTGTTTATGGTTATATTGCTTTTTTCTTACAACTGTTTGTTTTTTTAGAATTAGCTCAATTATATATCTTTATAAAACATATATAGAATTTTCTAGGTAATAGATTTACAGTTTCCATTATCCAATCTATGGAAAGGTTTCTGCACATTACCCTAATTTTCTTACTCCAAGTTTTCTTACTTGAACAGGGTTTGCGACGTTTACCTTGAACAAAAATGGTTGCCTACAAAATAGGCTGAAAATTCTTCCTACACGGCTACTAATTAAACGTTTATGATATACAAGTCATGCCTTATTAATTGTTGAAAGCATCTAGGCCTCTAAAAATAATTTTAGTAATTAATGTCAACAATGTGTTAAGAAACTAACATATGTGTTAAGATATTTAAAGGATTAGTCTCGGAGCTTGAATGATAACATGGAAGTGGCAATGAAAAGGTAATAAAGGATCAATTTAGCTCAAGACAAGGTATCATAGCCTAAGGATTTTTTTTAGTATTTTACCGGATATGTAGGCTAGATGCCATACTATAAAGAGGGATCATGGCTAGTAGCTTAAGAATATATTTATGTGCCATCTTGATCAACTAGAAGTCATGCATTGCATTTGTTTTTGCCTCTGGAAAACTGTTCAGAAAAATCGGTATGACCGTAAGTGATGAGCAGTATTACCGCATGTTGGTAATACCAAAATCTAGTTAGTGGTATGAATCTTCCAAAGAGTATGTTTTTGTAATAGTTTATCAAAATCCCAAAATCGATATGACCATATTTGATAAGCGGTATTACCGCAAGTCGTTAGCACCGAAGTCTAGTTGTAGTATAAATTTTCCAGAGAACATGTTTTTGGGAGATTTTCTTGAAATTGAAAACGGTATGACTGCATCTCTTGAGCGGTATTACTGCAGTGCGGTAGTTCTGGGTTTTAGTTGGCGGTACTATATTTTCCAGAGAATGTGTTTTTCTTGTGATTTTAATCGTTTGAAAATCAGTAATACCGATCTAGCCAAGCGGTATTACCGTTGTACGATAATATCGATTCTTGGATGGTGGTAGTACCGCAACATCTTTCGTAACGGCTGGTTCATAGCATTAAATACTACTGTTCCGACCGTTGATCATAGATATCGGTAATACCGGGTTTGAACGGTAGTATTACCGCAAATGTTGATTTTTTCAGTATCTTTGTTCAAACGGAAGTTTTGTAGTCGGGGCTATAAATACACCCCCATATGCACCAAGCTCAGGACCTTTGGCCACATTGAATACACTTGAGGCTTTGGTGCTCACTCTTCTACTCATTTGCATTGAATTCCCATTTTGAGATGGTTGAGAGTTATTCAAGTGCATTGCATCATTCAGTTAATCATCTTGACACTTGATAGTCTTCAAGCAAGCGCAAAGATTTGTTGCTCTTGGTGCTTACCGATACCTAACGGCTTGGAGAAGGAGTTGCACGGTGATCACTTCAAAAAAGCTTGTGAAGTGGTCTGACAAGGAATTGTTAAGTGGTTGCATGCTCACCATCTCCGAAGAGGAGGAAGAGCAACAATAGTGATCAAGGGTCAAGGCTTAATTCGTGGAGCCGACTTGATTTGTTCAAGTTTCCTCAACATGGACTAGTGAAGACCAGCAAGCCTTCGATACCACGGAAAAAACATCATTATCTTCATTGTGGTTTATTCCTTGTCTTTACTAATTCCGCATTTACATTTCTAGCTATTTACTTGTGTAGAATTGCTTGGCTAGAATTGTATCTAGTATGGTCTTTGTCTCATAATTGTCTTAAAAAGTTTAGTAGTTCTTTCATTGTATTTGTTATAGGAAGCCTTGCTAAGACAATCTAGTTTAAAATTGTTAATTAGTAAAAAAAAATTAAAACCTCCTATTCACTCCATCTAATCGGTTATCTTTGATCCTACAACTGTTTACAATTAGCCACCGGCAATACTGCTAATTAGACATTAATACTTCATCCTTGATCCTTGTGCTACATGTAGTAGTCCAAAAATTATTGCATATGAAACATTCTGATTTTGGCTAAAATTTTCATTCCTGGTGCTTCCGCAGTGGCACAGATATTCAACGAATGAGTCAAGTCCAAGTGTCCTGTATAATGTTGTCATATCTATATGTCTGTCTGCACTTCAGAAAACTCCAAGTGTTATAGATGGTGAGTGTAGGTAATGTTTCCATCTTTGGTTTACCTTCTTTCGTGAAGTAAACCTTTCATATTTTTGCTATGCATGGTGCTTGCAGTCCCATCTTAACAAATTACAAGTGATACCCACCACTCTTGCCTACATTCTTATCATTGGTATTTCAGTTGTTAAGTGTTGGAATTTTGTGTAGATGGTGCTTTACTTTTATATTATAGATGGCGTTATACTAGATAATACTGGAAAAGTTACGATGTCTTTGTGTTATTCTCATTTTCTCGTGTGAAGATTACACCGTTACAAATCCCACAACTCTCTTTTATAGTCTTTAGCTGCATATGTATTCCTTGTTTATCGTGCATTTTGTTGTTTCATGTTTGACTCAAGATTATTGAACCACATTTTTTCTATTTAATGTTTCGTTGTGAATACATGTATGCTTTACGATTTTCACAAAAATTATTTAATGTTTCTTTATTTTGATCTTATGTACTCACTTGTATTTCTCGCGCGACTTGTAATTCCACGTAACAAAAGCGTGGCAAGCGGGCAACATTGACCCCGGCAGCAAATTTTCGAGCGTTGCTGTGCCGACGGTGCCGATCGACGGCGACAGGTGGTGCTAACAATTTTAAGTGGACCGATGCTTTCCTTTTCCGAAAGGGAAACGCCAAGCGTTGACTAGTATCTGTTCTCTTCCATTCCCTGCCGTGCATGTCCGGAGGAAAAGAAAAGAAGAGACATGTTGCTGCGCTGTTGGGCCAATTTGGGAAGGTTGCCCAGTGCGTGCGTCGAAGTAGCCCATGGCTGGAAGCAACGCGCATGCCTACCTCAGCGCGGCGTCCGGGCTGAATCGCCGAAAAGCGCCTGGTGCTCGGCTGTCTACGAGGGAGGGAGAAAATAGGCCACTCCAGGAGCTCCTCTTCCGAGTGGGGAGAAGCTGGGCCTAAGGCCTGACGGGCCACGGAGCAGGGAGTGCGTCGTGCGGTGCGAACGATAGAAAGTGCGCCGCGCCTGGGGAGTGACACGCACCAGGGCCGCGAAAAGAGACGGCCACCCCGCGTCGGCTCGGCTGCCCAGCACGGCATCGACCCGAGCCGCTGCCATAGCCGGCCACCCTGCACAGCGCTGCCTCCGGCCAGCTTGAATCCGCCGCCGCATTCCCACGGCTCCCCGTCCGCAACCGCCTCCCCAATCCAAAAGCGCCTGCAGCGCCACCACTGGCCTCCCCGTTTGGCCACACTACCAAAATCAAGAAAGAAGGGGAGGGGGAGGGGGTGGGGAGGGGAGAGACGCCGCCGGCCATGGAGCCGGCTGACCACCTCTTCACGCCGCCTCACGAAATGGCCACCTCCCGCAAAGGCGGCGCACACCCCATCTGCCACCTTGAAGTGTGCCTCCATCGTCGGCCCCGCCCGCATCCGCTGTAAGATCGAGGTGGCCGACTAGAGGGGGGTGAATAGGCGGTTTTTTAAAAATCCTTCGCGCTAAACCAATATATAAATACGGAAGCTAATAGAGAATTGGTTTTGCACAATTAAAACCTAAATCAACTAGGCTCAACTAAGTGCATCGACAATACAAGAGAGCAATCATACAATGATATATAAGCAATTAAAGTATGAAATATAAATTGCTCAAAGTAAAGCACAAGTAAAAACAAGATGGACACAATTATGTTTTACCGTGGTGTTCGGAGACTTGCCGGTCTCCCCTAATCCACGTTGAGGTAAGCCCAACCACGTTGGACCGGCTCCACTAATTAAGCCAACACCTCCGAGGTAAGTCCAACACTTGGACCGGTTCCAAACCGAACCAACACCTCGCTCCACTAGGGTTGCTCTTCCTCCACTCCGGAGATGGCGAGCACCAAACCACTCACAACATGCCGGGCCTTCTCACAAGCTTCTTGAGAAGATCACCGGGCACGACGCCTCCACGCCGTCTAGGTGTCGGCAAACACCAAGAGTAATAAGCCAAGCCCCTTGCTTGACTCTCACCACGTGCAACGAATGCACAAGCTCAAGTGGATACAAAATCAACCTCTAGATGCAACACATGCAACTAGAGACCTCCCTCCTTGCTCGCAAGGTGCAACACATGCACAATTGAGAGGAGAAGCTCACACTAGCTCAAGTGAGTGAAATAGGATGCCAAAGATTGTCTCTCAACCGGCCAAGGTGGGTATTTATAGTCCACACACAAAAACTAGCCGTTGGGAGCAGAAATCCCCAAAAATCAGGATAATCAAAAGTTCCTCCGTGCAAACTCCGGAACTTCCGTTTTATATCTGTTCAGGGGCCGTACGGGTGCATAACGGCTCAAAAAATAGCCGTTAAAACTTTTGATGCGGAAGTTCCGCAGTACAAATGGCGGAACTTCCTATTATCAGAAGTTCCTCTGTTCTCGGGCGGAACGTCCGTAGCCCAATTTCAGCACAGACGATACTCGGGAAAAATATCATAACCTTTGACTCCGATGTCGGAATTGAGTGATCTTGGACTCTATGGAAAGCTTATTCAGAGGGCTACACAACCCACCTATTTGATTGATCTCAAACACATTTGATCAAATCAAAAAGCACAACTCCAAAGAGCCACTATCATGATCTAAGTCCAAATAAATAACAATAAGCAATCTTTAGACCATGCCAAGGGAAAATGCATGAATCCCAATAATTTGCAAAACACATTTGCAAACTTAGATCATACCACAAGGTGTAGGTACATGGACTTCAACCATTTGCAAAACACATTCGCAAAAGTATAGTCACATGCTACAAGGATTAACTGCATAAGCCTCAACTATTTGCAAAACACATTCGCAAATAATAGCATCATGCCATGTAGAGCTAGAGTAAGCAAGATTGAGCTATCAACACATGATGAGACTCAAGCTACTAGACAAAACCCCTCTTAATAGTACGGTAACCTATACTAGCAATCCGGTCTTCCAACCAAACACCAAGACTGGTAAAAAACTAGGAACACATCCTTAGCCCTAGCTAGTCATACCTTTGCCGTGAGCATCTTCTTGAAGCTTGATGACGCACATCTTCACTTCAAGTCCGGATCATCGTTTTAACATGCATCAACCCATGATGCATCCTTTACTTGACCTCCATCAACACATGATGGGTCTTCTCTTGACTTGACGATCAACTCATGATCATCTCCTTCTTCGAGATCTTGTTATGCATCAACACACGATACATCCTCTTCTTGAACCTTGACTTGATGACGATCAACTCATGATGCCATCCAAAGTCTTCATCACCCTAGAACATAGCCTATTCATCCAACTCATGAAAAATGTTAGTCCCACAATGATTAACAATAATTATCAAGATATACATGCAACAAATACTTCTAAACAAGCTATTGTAGAAAGGTGTGGTACTACCGCCAACTATCATGCGGTAGTTCCGATTATCGGAAGTTCCGCTCATATCATGGCGGAACTACCGCGCTTGCGGAAATTTGGCTAAGTCCTAAAAAGAGTGCTATCTGGAAAAAAACGTTCCGCGATTTGTCCGGAAGTTCCGCCAATGAGTTCCGAGATACAATGCCGTAACTACTGATGATGTTCGAAAATAAATTTCAATAGATTTTGAATGCATGACTCCTTTGTCTTGAGCCATGTTGATCTTTTACCATCTTTGCATTTCCTTTTCATGTCTTCGTTCAGACTCCGGGACTAAGCCTTGAACACATCTTAGCACACACATTAGTCCCACAACACAATTGCAAATAATTGAATATAAAGCAATATGAGTATATATGAACTACACAAGTTTTATATACTCAAAGGATTTGTTTCAAAGTAATGATCCTTAATATATGAGGAGAATGGAATATGGATCAATACTTATGAAACCACAAAATATAGAGTGAACTCCCCCTAAATGTGTGCATACACAAATGTGTAATAAGAACATATGCACATATTCAAGTTTAACTTATGGTTGAGTTCAACCTATATTTTGGATCCGAGGAATACAACAATATATAAGATTAAGATGTCGATTGCATACCTCGTTGAATTTCACCTTTATATCCAAATGAGACTACACAAAATAATACTAGACAAAAGAGTTAGTCTCATATTTAGATTTGTCATTAATCACCAAAACATTCCATTAACTCATAATGGCGGGTCTAGATCCTTCAATCTCCCCCTTTTTGGTGATTGATGATAAATCCATTTTCAATAACAACATTTGGATATAAATAGACATAACAGAGAATTTAAGTTAATGAACTATGTCTATGCATGCCATAAGGTGAAATTTAAAACTTCAATCATTATGCATATGAGAATGATATACTATACATTTAATGCATTCTCCCCCTTTTTGGCAATTCTCCCTCGTTTGGCATTTTAAACAAATGAAACATCCAAATGGAAGAGTATTGATATAAACATTCTCCCCCTTTTGGCATAAATCACCAAAAAAACAAGATAAAGCTTAGCCAAAAGGAGTTTTTGTAAATCAAGGAGCTTGGTCACAAAAAGTATGAAATAGACTCATATGACCAAAGGAGATTTTGTTCTCAAGATATGAGAAGAGAAACAAATGAATAGGTCACAAACCTATTGATCATATTACATTCTCCCCTTTTAAATCAAGACATTGAGAACCACTTGAAATGATACCACTTGAAATGATAGATGAAACACATTCAAATAACCTCCTTCTTTGAAATCTTCTCAAGAACAACTTTCAATTTTGCAAAGAAGAGATCAAAAGGTAGCCACAACTAAAAATATGTGGAAATAAGCTTAGAAAAAGATGAAATTAATCATGGAGCTAGACCTTACAAATGCACACAATTTTCATTTTGGGAGTGTTAACCAAATGTCAACCAATTTAAAGATATGAAAAGGACAAAGTTTCATAAAGCTGAAAATTTCATGTTTTGACAGATTTTGACATTTCATTTGAGCCTGAAACGATAGCTGAGAAAATAGGTAAAATGGTTCCAATAAATCTGAGAAAAATTTTCAACATAGAACCACTATAGAGGATCAAATTTTATTATTATAGCTTCCTCTTATTGTGAACCCATTTAAAGATACAAAAATCACAAATCATCTCAAAACAATGCTAAATTCTGAAATTTCAGCATTTGAGCAAAGAGAGAAAAAGTCAAAACTTTTTCAATTCAAGTCGAAATACCTTCAAATTTTGCAGAAATAAACTTTGGACTCCTAAGAATATTTTCCAAGAAGAATTTTTTTAAAAGTAGTCTCCAATCAAAAGATATGCCAATTTGAGCTTTGAATGTAAGATTTTAGCTCAAAGAGTAGAAAAGTCAAAACTTTTATAAATAAAGTCCAAATTATTTTAAAATTTCTAGATTTTAACTTTGGACTATTTAGAGTGTTTTTCAATAAAAATTTTTTAAAAGTATTTTTCTTTCAAAAGTTATGGCAAAATGCGCGTTGTAGGCATATAAAGAGAGCAATTTTGCCATTAAGATCCAAAATGCAAGCCAATTTGAATTTCATGAAGTTTTTCACTTTCTTGGATTTGTATGAGTTAGAAATACTATTTCAAGCTAAAATACACAAAGAAATCCTACTCAAATAGCGAAACGCACTATATGCAAGAATAGGTCATTTTGGGTCAAAGCAAGTTTTTCGGTGAACTTCAAATGAGTATAACTTTTCAACGGTTGGTCTTTTGTAAAAACTTTGAACTTGAGAAATGTTTAAAATGACCAACCTTAAGAGTTTGGTATTGAAAACTTTTTCAAAGACTCAATAGATTTTGATTTAAGAAAATATATCATTTAATTCAAAATCAAGATCATTTTGAGACCAAATTTGCTATTTGTTTTCTAAAAGAGGAATTTTTACTTGAAAAGCATTTAAAAATATTTGAAATACATTTTTAAATACTTTTGTATAGTTTTTCACAAGATTGATCGTTTTGAGCAAAAAACCACTTGTAAAAAACATTTGGACTTTCGAATGGAAGGCTTGATTTGAAAGGCTAATCTTGCATATGATTTATAATGCTACTCCAAGAATACCAAATGAAGCAAGTGAGAATGAAACACATTCATTCACAAGATCCAATAAATCATTTTAGGCAAGTAAAATAGTTTTCTCAAATTATATAAATTTTGTAACACCAAAATTTATAGGAAATTTTTCACAAAGAAAAACTCCCCCTTACACAAAGGGTTCCTCTTGGCATTTCTTTCTTCTCATTTGACATACAAATGATTTTCTTATTTCCTTGTCATCTTCTCCTTTGTCATCGCTTTAGCATATGCCCATCCGATTTGATACAACTTGTAAAAGATACCACAAAACGGAGAGAGCTTTAGATAAAAGAAGATTTTGATCGGCAAGGATGAATAGAGGATACCACTTCAACGAATAAGATGGTATCACTTGAAAAGATAAATCTCATGCCGAGATCAAGATGATCAAAATAAGCTATCACTTTGGAAAGAATTCCACTTGAGAGATGCAATTGCATTTGAAATAAAGGAAAAGTAGTAGTGGATAGCTAGCAATGATATCAAGGATCAACTTGACCAAAGGAATCAGCCACAAAAGATTTAGAATTGAAATGGAATGAAATGGCTGACTTGTCAGAACAATCGGAAGTTCCGCCAACTAATGTGCGGAAGTTCTAGAAATCGGAAGTTCCGGACCAGGAGTGCCGGTAGTTCCGATTATCCTGACACTTCAAGGATTGATATTGGAATTTGACAATTTTGCAAATGATGCCTAGTTTTGCACTCAAATGAATATCATTCAGGATCATTATGCATTAAAGGGACTAATGTCTATCTAAGAAAAAAAAATTTATAAATTAAGCTTTGATTTTGCAAATGAAGCTTCATTTTCATGAAGCTTTCACCAAAAGATCCAAATTATGCATACGATTGAATTTAAAGCATTCAATTTCATGTATGAGTTATAAATACCATTATGAACCTTTTTATGTGAATAATTTTGGGCTCATATGGCAAAACTCACTTAAGTGCTAGAAAGTGACCACTTTGGTCAAATTAGGATTTTGGACGAATTTCAAAATCAAATAACTTTTTCTAGGTTGGTCTTTTGGAAATCTTTTGAATACCAAAAACGTTTAGAATAACTAACTCTAGTATTTTTCTTTTGGCAAGATTTTCAAATTCCTTTTAGAATAGATTTTACACAAAAATCTTGTTTTGGTCAAAAACAAGATACCATAATGTAGGATTTTGGCTAGAAATGCATTTTTACTCAAAATAGTTTTTTCTAAAGCTAAAACCTTTGATAAACCTTTGAAAAGCATTTATATACCTTTTGCAACTAGTTTTTCAAACAATTACTAATAATTATAAAATTTTGACTTTTGGCTAAAAGGCTTATTTTTGACTAACAATACTAGCACTTAATTTATTTGGGCACACATAGGGTGTGATATACATGATCATGATTTAGCACTCCCCCTTAATGTGCCACTACCATCTTGCTCAAGATATTTAATAAGAACATTATGAGCAATAGAGCAAGAATACCCCTTAAATATGATTATCATGAAATGCAATCTACACAAGGCATAATGGGGCTAGATACTTCAATGTAAATACTTGTTACCGAGATAGCATTGGTTCTTGATGTGAAACGATTATATTCAAACTTGGCTCCAATTTGATATATGATGAAATCCATCTTTATATGAATAAGCCAAGCCTCCAACACCTCTCCAAGTACCTATTAAGCATTTAAGCGCATTTTGGTACCCAAAACTTGGTTGGGTCCACGAATGTTAGTCACAATAGATTTGGGCACCCAAATGGCCATAGTATTAGTTTTATGTGAACTAACTATTCTAGCGAACACATTGCCATTTATATCTTTCCTAAGAAAATAATGATCATTATATATAAATGGCTTAGGAGAGATACCTTTGGGACAATCCTTACTCATATATCCCTTTTCCCGGCAATTGTAGCAAGTTCGAAATTTGTATTAGTCTTTTACCTTCTTCACTTGCTCCTTTCCGGTTTGCCTCTTCTTTGATGACAATTGCTTGTCATTCACCTTGTTAGGGCACACCGAGGCGAAGTGGCCCTTTCCATTGCATCCATGGCACTTGATATTCTTCGTGTGCCTTGCGTTGTTCCTTGTCTTGTTATTCTCCTTCTTCTTAGGAGTGAAGCCAATTTCGCTCTTATCTTGTAAGCGTCTTTGCTTGCTCAATATATCGTCAAGAGTGGCCTTCCCTTTTAATCCTCTTTCCAAGTCATTTTTCAATTTGTTGACTTGGGCCTTCAGCTCTTTGTTTTCCTCTACAATGTTAGTATCACAAGATATCGAGGAAATATGAGCATCTACTTTTGAGCAACAAGGCATATCAATTAAATCCTCACATGAGGTGGATACACTAACCTTAGATGAAATGCATGAGGTAGAAGTTATACATTGCAAATCATCTAATAAATTACATTCAATGCCTATATCCAGCTTAGAGCTATTTAGATTATTTAGGAGGAGAGCTTCATGTTCACCTTTTAAAACATCATAATCATTTTGAAGCGAGACATACTCTTTCTTCAAAACTCTGAATTTTAATTTCTCCTTTCCTAAATATTCATTGAGCTCTTCTAGCATATCCATCAACTCATCATATGAAGGCTCATCGTTATCATTTACTTCATTATTACCTTTAGCCATAAAACATTGAGTTGATGAAGATGGAGTTGAGGACTCGTCATTGTCGGAGCTAGAAGTTGAGCATTCTTCATCCGACATCCATTCCTGTGTGCAATCTTCACTTGTGGAAGTGGACAATTCATATTTATCTTGAATTTTGGTCCACATCTCATGAGCGCTCTTGAGATTGCATATGGCATCAAAAATATCTATACTCAAAGCACTAAATAAAACATTAGTAGCTTGAGCATCGAGATGCGAGCATTTCTCTTCCTCATTGGTTGGAGCAAGAGGATCCTTTGGAGGAGAAAAGCCCGCATCCACAATCCGCCATATATTTAGGCCCATGGCCTTAAAATAATAAATCATGCGGATTTTCCAATAGGCATAATTTGTGCCATCAAAAATAGATGCTTCACATAGGTGCACTAAATCTCTAGTCGTCATCCTTTACTCTCTAGACGGTTAAGTCTAATCAACGAGAGACCAAGTTCTGATACCACTTGTAAGATCGAGGTGGCCGACTAGAGGGGGGTGAATAGGCGGTTTTTTAAAAATCTTTTGCGCTAAACCAATATATAAATGCGGAAGCTAATAGCGAATTGGTTTTGCACAATTAAAACCTAAATCAACTAGGCTCAACTAAGTGCATCGACAATACAAGAGAGCAATCATACAATGATATATAAGCAATTAAAGCATGAAATATAAATTGCTCAAAGTAAAGCACAAGTAAAAACAAGATGGACACAATTATATTTTACCGTGGTGTTCGGAGACTTGACGGTCTCCCCTAATCCACGTTGAGGTAAGCCCAACCACGTTGGACCGGCTCCACTAATTAAGCCAACACCTCCGAGGTAAGTCAAACACTTGGACCGGTTCCAAACCAAACCAACACCTCGCTCCACTAGTGTTGCTTTTCCTCCACTCCGGAGATGGCGATCACCAAACCACTCACAACACGTCGGGCCTTCTCACAAGTTTCTTGAGAAGATCACCGGGCACGACGCCTCCACGCCTTCTAGGCGTCGGCAAACACCAAGAGTAATAAGCCAAGCCCCTTGCTTGACTCTCACCACGTGCAACGAATGCACAAGCTCAAGTGGATACAAAATCCACCTCTAGATGCAACACATGCAACTAGAGACCTCCCTCCTTGCTCACAAGGTGCAACACATGCACAATTGAGAGGAGAAGCTCACACTAGCTCAAGTGAGTGAAATGGGATGCCAAAGATTGTCTCTCAACCGGCCAAGGTGGGTATTTATAGTCCACACACAAAAACTAACCGTTGGGAGCAGAAATCCCCAAAAATCAGGATAATCGGAAGTTCCTCCGTGCAAACTCCGGAACTTCCGTTTTATACTGTTCATGGGCCGTACGGGTGCATAACGGCTCAAAAAATAGCCGTTAAAACTTTTGGTGCGGAAGTTCCGCAGTACAAATGGCGGAACTTCCTATTATCGGAAGTTCCTCTGTTCTCGGGCGGAACGTCCGCAGCCCAATTTCAGCACAGACGATACTCGCGAAAAATGTCATAACTTTTGACTCCGATATCGGAATTGAGTGATCTTGGACTCTATGGAAAGCTTATTCAGAGGGCTACACAACCCACCTATTTGATTGATCTCAAACACATTTGATCAAATCAAAAAGCACAACTCCAAAGAGCCACTATCATGATCTAAGTCCAAATAAATAACAATAAGCAATCTTTAGACCATGCCAAGGGAAAATGCATGAATCCCAATAATTTGCAAAACACATTTGCAAACTTAGATCATACCACAAGGTGTAGGTACATGGACTTCAACCATTTGCAAAACACATTCGTAAAAGTATAGTCACGTACTAAGGATTAACTGCATAAGCCTCAACTATTTGCAAAACACATTCGCAAATAATAGCATCATGCCATGTAGAGCTAGAGTAAGCAAGATTGAGCTATCAACACATGATGAGACTCAAGCTACTAGACAAAACCCCTCTTAATAGTACGGTAACCTATACTAGCAATCCGGTCTTCCAACCAAACACCAAGACTGGTAAAAAAACTAGGAACACATCCTTAGCCCTAGCTAGTCATACCTTTGCCGTGAGCATCTTCTTGAAGCTTGATGACGCACATCTTCACTTCAAGTCCGGATCATCGTTTTAACATGCATCAACCCATGATGCATCCTTTACTTGACCTCCATCAACACATGATGGGTCTTCTCTTGACTTGACGATCAACTCATGATCATCTCCTTCTTCGAGATCTTGTTATGCATCAACACACGATACATCCTCTTCTTGAACCTTGACTTGATGACGATCAACTCATGATGCCATCCAAAGTCTTCATCACCCTAGAACATAGCCTATTCATCCAACTCATGAAAAATGTTAGTCCCACAATGATTAACAATAATTATCAAGATATACATGCAACAAATACTTCTAAACAAGCTATTGTAGAAAGGTGTGGTACTACCGCCAACTATCATGCGGTAGTTCCGATTATCGGAAGTTCCGCTCATATCATGGCGGAACTACCGCGCTTGCGGAAATTTGGCTAAGTCCCAAAAAGAGTGCTATCTGGAAAAAACGTTCCGCGATTTGTCCGAAAGTTCCGCCCAGCGGTAGTTCCGCAGATACAATGCCAGAACTACCGATGATGTTCAGAAAATAAATTTCAATAGATTTTGAATGCATGACTCCTTTGTCTTGAGCCATGTTGATCTTTTACCATCTTTGCATTTCCTTTTCATGTCTTCGTTCAGACTCCGGGACTAAGCCTTGAACACATCTTAGCACACACATTAGTCCCACAACACAATTGCAAATAATTGAATATAAAGCAATATGAGTATATATGAACTACACAAGTTTTATATACTCAAAGGATTTGTTTCAAAGTAATGATCCTTAATATATGAGGAGAATGGAATATGGATCAATACTTATGAAACCACAAAATATAGAGTGAACTCCCCCTAAATGTGTGCATACACAAATGTGTAATAAGAACATATGCACATATTCAAGTTTAACTTATGGTTGAGTTCAACCTATATTTTGGATCCGAGGAATGCAACAATATATAAGATTAAGATGTCGATTGCATACCTCGTTGAATTTCACCTTTATATCCAAATGAGACTACACAAAATAATACTAGACAAAAGAGTTAGTCTCATATTTAGATTTATCATTAATCACCAAAACATTCCATTAACTCATAATGGCGGGTCTAGATCCTTCACCCGCCCGCGTCAGTAGCACGCCGCCCCGCGGCCGCCGTCGTCGGCCACCTCCTCACGGCGCCGACTGCAGCTGCCGACCGCCAAAGAAACCGCGAGTGCAGCGCGTACGCCGCTTGCACTTCGCCGCCACCACGAAGAAAAGAGGTGGGGGAACCCTAACCCCCGCAGGCGACGTTTTGTAGTAGGATGGCAAAACGGGCCGGGCCAAAAAGAAAAAGGAAAAAAAAAGGGAAATTATAAAAATCCCAATATTTGAAAAAAAAGGCCCTCCAAAATCTAAAAATTAAGCGCAATTTTTTGTCAGAACTAAAATTTCACATTTTAACCCATAAAAATTGCAAAATCCGCCGAAATATCCTTTTTCCAGCAAAAAAGGGTCTCGGGAATTCAAATTTTGAATCAATTTTTGTATTTGAAATATTTTTCACTTTGTTATTATTATTTCTATGCAATTTATTTATTGTATTTACTGTTTTGATTATTTGTGATGTTTTATATTACTTTTAATCATTGAAAATAGCAGTAAATTATGAAAAATGCATAGAAAAATACAGGAACATTATGAGATTTTTTACAACCATTTTATGCAAGTTACCAGCTGTAATCTTATGTACTTTTTGCATGAATATGCAGATGACTGGCATTATGAACCGGGAGTTCGAAGAGCTGGCCCAGCATGACCACAATTACCTGACTTGGGCATCAGGTGTCGAAATAGTACTTAGAGCCAAGAAACTTCGTACTGCTATTGGACTTGGCACCTCGAAGGACGCCACTCCAACTATTGAGAAGAATAATCAAGCACTTCATTTCCTCAGACATCATCTCTGCCTAACGCTCAAGAATGAGTATATGGCAGAAAAGAACGCACTAGCTTTATGGACCGCATTGAAAAAGCGGTTCGAAAAGCTAAAGTACACCATTCTTTCTCAGGCAGAGCAACAATGGAACCGACTTCATTTTTCTGACTATAAGACCGTGGGGGAGTACAATTCTGCATTGCACAGAATTTGTACAAATCTTCAACTCTGTAGTAAAGTAACCACAGATGAGCAGAAGATCGAGAAAACTCTCTCTACCTTTCACCCAAACGCGGTGCAATCCGCACGCAACTATCGTTAGGACGACTACAGGGAGTATGCTGAACTGATTGACATCATGCAAGTTGCAAAAGCTCAAAATGATGTTCTTAGAAAGAACTACATCTCACACCCGCCTAGTAGCAAAGTTGACCATGAAGTCAATGCAAGTAGCTACATGGTGAGGAAGCCTCACTCAAAAGAAAGAGCCAAGAAAGGTAAAGTCATGGGTCGCAAAACCAGACAGAATGTTCAAACCAAGAAGAGTGAACAAAAGAAGAGCGACGAGAAGCCCTATGATTAGTAGGACCAAAGTTGCTACAAATATAGCACTTGGAGTCATTGGTCACGTGTTTGTCATGAGCCGCAGCACGTGATCGATGCCTTCAAGGCTAAAAAAAGGGCAAAGGACAGCATGAGACACACCTCATCATTGCAGGCACAGAGGATCTACGATCATGGGATGCACCCATGGATGTGGACAGCCATATAGCAACCCCCATCACATCTTCTTTGGACATCGCAGCAACAGTAGTTGTAGTTACCGAAGAAGAGAAGATGGACATGGCACAGATTCAAAAAGAAGTTTCTTCATACTTTGTTGGTTCGATCTAGTGCACACATTGCACTTAAATTTTATAGTCATCTGCAGTTTATGGTTGTGATAGAACATTGATTTTGAATAATGGTTGTAAGCTCTAAGAGAGCAAAGCAATAAATTCTTATTATGAATCATGCACGACTTTTTCCGGTATTAATAGCAAATTGTGTTTTGTTTTGAAGTATTTTACTTATGTGTGTGGATGCACCCATGGATGTGGACAGCGATACTGGTATAATAGGCCCAGGAAGAGTCACAATTATACTCCCGATGGGCACAGTATTGGTCATTGAAGAAGTCTTGTTGTACCCAGAATCGACTAGGACTCTCTTAAACTTTAAAGATATTCGCGCTAACGGTCTTCATGTAGAGACTGAAAAAGAGTATGGTAAGGAATACCTACTTATTACAAAACGCGAAGAAAATGGAAAAAAAAGGTATTAGAAAAGACTTCCTTCATATGAATCTGGGCTATACTACACTCACATTAAGGCACCTACAGCCTATACTGTCCTGAAAACAACTTTTAGAAGCTCTGAACTTTTCTGTCTCTAGCATGACAGATTAGATCACCCCAGTCTTAGAATGATGAGAAATATAATTACTGATTCTCAGGGATATAATGTCAATGTAAAGAATTTTACGAATTCAGAAGATTCTGTGTGTCCTACAAGTGCCACCGGAAAAATGATTACTAGACACTCTACTCTGAAAGTAAATGATGAAATCCCTGCATTCCTGGATCGTATCCAGGGAGACATTTGCGGTCCTATACAGCCCCTGTCAGGGTCATTTATGTAATTTATGGTGCTTATTGATGCTTCCTCGAAATGGTCGCATATATGCTTATTGTCTACGAGAAATCATACTTTTGCAAAGCCGATCTCACAGATAATTAAAATTAATAATAATTTCCCTGATCATCATGTGAAGTCCGTCAGGATGGACAACGCCGGAGAATTTACTTCAAAGACATTTGATGATTATTGTATGACAATAGGAATTACCGTTGAGTATTCCGTACCACATGTCCATACCAGAATGGACTAGCAGATGCATTAATTAAAAGAATTAAACTTATTGCCCGACCGCTCCTGCAGAATTGTAATTTATCAACTACATGTTGAGGACACGCAGTCCTGCACGTAGCAACTCTCATCAATTTTTGACCATCAACATATAACATTCATTCACCTATGCAACTAGCGCAAGGGTCAACATAAAAATATCTCATCTACAAAGGTTTGGTTGCAAGGTTTTTGTATCTATACCACCACCGCAGCGAACTGCAATGAGCTCTCTCTGAAAGTCTAGGATATACGTTGATTATGAGACAACATCCATAATCAGGTATCTGACCCCATGACTGGAGATTTGTATACAACCCGCTTCGCTGATAGCATATTTGATGGGGATAGTTTCCCGTCACTAGGGGGAAATCAATCCCTTGATGAAAAATGTCAGGAACTGACATGGCAAGCCACGTGAATACACGCACATGACCTGCGCACTAGTGAAACAAATAGAGAAGTCCAGAAGATAATTAATTTGCAAGCATTAGCGAATCAACTGCATGACCACTTTAGTGATTTGAAGAGCGTCACCAAGTCGCATGTGCCTGCACACAATGCGCTGGAGAGGGTTGAAATACCAAACAAAATTGAAGGTATCGCTAATCCCATCCAAAGGCCTCAGAATAAAAGGACGAGAACTCCAGCCCCTCGAATCCCAAGTAACCGAGGACACCTGGCGAAAAAGGATAAGAAGTATTGACACAGCCGATAACTGAAGCTCCCCACAACCAGAAGGGGAACCAGTTGAGACTTGACACCAGTATGGAACCGTCAGTAAAAGGCATACCAAATTTGAATATTCCTACAGAGGTAGACATCAACATGGATGTGTGCGCACACATCAGAGCTGAAAAACTAAAGGGACTTGCCCGCAATTGAAAGCAGCGGTAAGCAAGTAGAAGCATTAGAAGTATAGCCCCATGAAGAAATAGCTATAAATTATGTGACCACGGGAGAATCTATGAACTAGACAACATCCAATGTCGATATTTATTTTGCAAAGAAATTGCCACAATCATCGATCTTGATCCAGAACCTGCATCGCTCGCTGAATGTAAGAAAAGATCATATTAAGATTGAAAGAATGCAATAGAAGCAGAATTATTATCTCTGAATAAAAGAGAGGTATTTGGGTCTGTAAGCTGCACGCCTCCCCATGTGCACCCCGTAGGGTATAAGTGGGTATTTGTTTGAAAGAAATAAAAATAATGAAGTTGTAAGACATAAAAGCAAGGCTCGTTGCACAAGGTTTCACTCAACGACCAGGAGTCGATTACGAAGAAACTTATTCTCCGGTCATGGGCGGAACTAACTTTAGATATTTAATCTCAATGATAGTAAACTTGAATTTGGAAAAGAAATTGATGGATGTGGTAACTTCATACCTTTATGGGAACTTGGATTTGAATATTTATATGAAGGTACCTAAAGGTATCTCTGTCCCGAACCAAGACAGAACAAACAAAAATCTGTACAATGTGCAAATCAGAAAGTCACTGTATGGACTGAAGCAATCAAACAGAATGTGGTATAATCGCTTGAGCGACTTTCTCTGCAAGAAAGGCTACACAAACAGTGAGGATTGTCCCTGTATTTTTATACGACGATTCCAGAATGGATTCTGTATAATATCAGTATATGTAGATGATCTGAATATCATCGGGACCATGGAAGATATTAAGAAAGCAAGCTCCTACCTGAAGTCAGAGTTCGAAATGAAAGACCTGGGTAAAACCAAATACTGCCTAGGCTTGCAGCTTGAGCATACCCTTGAAGGAATTTTAGTACATCAATCAACCTACACTCAGAAAGTGTTAGAACGATTCGATTTTGAAAAGGCATATCCTTCGAAAGTACCGATGGTCGGGAGATCCTTGTAGCAAGACAAAGACCCGTACAGATCTAAAGAAGAAGGGGAGGAAGTCCTACAACCGGAATTTCCATACTTGAGTGCAATAGAAGCACGCATGTATTTGGCAAACTGTACTAGACCGGCAATGCATTTGCCGTGAACCTACTAGCAAGGTATAGTGTAGAATCTACCAAAAGACATTAACAGGGAATAAAGAATATCTTCCGATACCTCTAAGGAAGCAAAAATCTTGGTCTATTTTACAGAAAGAATCAAGACCTAACTATGACTGGTTATGCAGATGGTGGGTACCTGTCAGACCCACATACAGTTAAGTCGCAAACAGGCTATGTATTCATATGTGATGGAACTACAATTTCATGAAAATCGTCTAAGCAAAGTCTTGTATCTACTTCGATAAACCACTCGGAATCATAACACTGTACGAAGCCTCACGGGAATGTTCTTGGCTCCGGCGGATGATTCACCACATCCAGTAGTCATGTTGATTGAATACCGCGCAAACCTCCACTATTATCTATGAAGATAATGCAGTTTGTGTTGCACAACTGCAAATGGATTATGTGAAGAGTCCTCTCACTAAGCATATCAATCACAAGTTCTTCTATGCCCACGAATTGCAAAAGATGGATAAAATTAAAAATACTACATATTTTACAGATTTATTCACTAAGTCAGTATCAGCATCTAGCTTTGAAAGATGCATAGTGGAATTGGAATGATGAGATTTAGAGAATTGTAGAATTCAGGGGGAGAATCTTCACGAACTCTTTATTAAAACTTGATCTCAAAGATCGAGTACTCAAAGAATAGATCCTGGAGATTAAATGAAATTGGGTGGATTGTACTCTTTTTCCCTTGATGAGTTTTTCTGAAGTTTCTCGGCTAAAGTTTTTAATAAGGCAATTTATGCAACACAGTAAAACGTATGTCATGTACTATTTCTCTAAATTTTTTCTACTAGGTTTTTATAGAGTTTTAACGAGGCATGCACACATGAGAATGGGTGCCCAAGGAGGAGTGTTAAGAAACTCTAGGCCCGGCCTATAAGCTGGTCCATGTATGGACACCCCACGGAAACCTTAGTAGGGTCAGGAGGTTATACATAAGGGGATCTCTACCATTGTAATACGATGGTTGAAGAGCAATAAAGCGAAGTTTGAAGACTCCTTGTATCTCTGTGTTTAATCTGCTGTTGTGTTCTTATTTTGTTCTTACGATTCTGAGTATTGCTTACAAAATAATCATTCGAATCACTAGTAACGGTTCCTCAACACTTTCAACTATTTGGTCCATAAGCCCTTACGGCAAGACGAGGGCTGGGTATCCGGCAGGCCGTGTGGGACTCGGCGCGGAAGATCTGATCCGCTGGATGGTGGTGCCGTGCCGTCAACCGATGCCAGTCGTTGGCACGTGTTCCGGGCTGACGGATTGTAGTGCATCACGGCCTCGTTTGACCTTCTATCCTTCCAAACCCATTCTTTGTACACTTCCCCTCTCGCTTCATCTGGTGCCTATACTTAACGATCACTAATTCTGCTTAAAATAATAATAGTAACGAGCAACCTTTTGTTTTGAAGAAATTTAACAGGAGCAGTTGTAATATTCTGTGTGCACATAGTATACATTTACCAAATTGGTTTTTGTTAGTCATGCCACCAAGCGAATTCAAACAAAAATAATAATCACATTATTTGCTGTGGGCACCCCAACTTTACACCTCAGTTGGAAAACATAAACATAAAATGCTTGCTCTTAGTGC
The DNA here is from genome assembly GCA_036346395.1 of Hsuehochloa calcarea. Taxonomy (NCBI): domain Eukaryota; kingdom Viridiplantae; phylum Streptophyta; class Magnoliopsida; order Poales; family Poaceae; genus Hsuehochloa; species Hsuehochloa calcarea. Next base: position 41,866,320 of record CM070597.1, read on the forward strand.
AATTCGATTTCACTACATCCAAACAGTTCACCTCTTAAGGTATGTATTATGTCTTACTTTCTTCACCAAGTGAAAAACTAGAGTTTCTGAATGTAAAAGTACTATGTCAACAATTTTCATAGTTTATGTATTTTTATGTTTTTCTGACATAAAAGTATTAAGGTGACAAGCACGCTTTGATAAACACCGGGAGAAAGTTATGCAATAGATAGATCAAAGCACACCTCATTTATTGGTGGTAACCAGACATTTCTTTTAACAATAAGCGATAACTATAGTAAAACTAGTGTACGATGATTAGATCTATTCACGAGTGACTCAGTCCGCCAGCTCAGCCCAAGTTCAACCCTGTTTGGGTGGGTTTGGAATTGGAATTCTAGCTCGAAAGCTCACCGACCCAAAAAAATATGATTAAAAATGCAAAACTATTTTTTAATTCTGAAATGATTTAAATATTATTTTTTATTCTAAAAATAATTAAAATAATATATTTAATTTGAAAAAACCAAATTTTGGGCAGGTTCAGACTGCCTGCTTGAGACCGGACCGAGCTTTTCAAGTCTAGCCCCATGTTTGAACGGTTCTAATGATGATATCTCATTTATTAACTCGACAAAGGATATGATTGAATCTAGAAGGTCGATTTAGGATTAATTGGGGTAATATTAATGAGTAACTAAGGGGCCTAGATATCGCTACACGTCATTTCGTTGACCTCGTCGCAATCGGTTGGACCGCGCTTATAAATGACACAATACTTGTTGTCATATATATATATATATATATATATATATATATATATATGGACACCCGTTTCGTACTCCTGGGAGTACGTACTCCCACTTCAAATATACCACTTAAACAAAGATGTTATACTTCTTTATCATTTTCAGTATACTTAAATACCAATTATAAGATACTTCAATGTGACTTGGTTGAAAATTTTCATCGAGCCTTTATTTTGTTATATACCCTTTTCATATAGAAAAGAAGTATATATACAAATTTTGCTATAAAAGTGGATTTTAATGAAATTTTTCATGGACCTCACTTTGGGGTATCTTATAATTATTATTGAGTATGCTCAAATAGATAAAGAGGTATTATCATACGATTTAAGTAATATATGAGAAGTGGGAGTATGTACTCAGAGTATCAAACCATTTTCATATATATATATATATATATATATATATATATATATATATATATATATATATATATATATATAGCACAGTAAGTTCAAATACGTCACAACATATCTGTAAAGTAGAATAGCGTGATGGTATACCTCTCATTTATCGCCCACATCGCCTTATACATAGGCATCGTTCCCTGTCATCTCATCCACTCTTCCTAAGCGTTGAAAGTGCTCTTCGACGCCTAGAAACAGATTCACTGCCTGTCATCATATCTCAATTTGTGTCCAAAGGTTTTGAAATTACCGTTGGGAAATTGCTTCATCGAGATGCGATAGATTGTTCACTCCTGTTTTTATACATATAGATAACTAATTCTTCTTAAAATAATCGAAATGAGCAACCTTTGTTTTGAAAACTCCAACTTTACGCCCACACTTGGGGGAAAAAATAAACATAAAATGCTTGCTCTTATTGCAATTCGATGTCACAACCTCCAAACAAATTTACCTCTTAAGGTATCATGTCTAACTTTCTTTGCTAAAAGAAGAGCTAGAGAATCTGAATGTAAAGGTACTATGTCAACAATTTTCACATTTTATGTTTTTCTGACACAAAAGTATTAAGGCAACCAGCATGCTTTGATAACACAGGACGAAAGTTACGCGGTAGATACACCACACCCAACTACTTTCTCGGCAGCTACCATATTTTTTAAAGAATAAGTGGTAACTATAGTAAAACTAGTGTAGGATGATATCTCATTTATTAAATCGACAAACGATATGGTTGAATATAGAAGGTTGATTTAGGATTAATTGGGACGGTATTGATGAGTAACTAAGGGGCCTAGATAATGCTACACCTCGTTTCATTGACCTCGTCACAATCGGCTGGACCGTGTCTAAAAATGATACTTCTTGTCATATATATCTCAGATATGAGTAATATGTAGCACATTAAGTTCAAATATGTCATCGTACATCTGTAAAGTAGGATAGCATGAAGGTATACCTCTCGTTTATCATCCACGTTACCTCATAAAGACAAGTATCGTGGCCTATCACCCCATCCACTTTGTTGCATCCTTGTTCCTAAGTGTTGAAACTACGGTTCGGTGCCTAGAAATTGATGCACTGCCGGTCATCATATCTCTAAGATACGGAAACCTATACATCTCCATAAATTTAGATATATCTTCTTCACATATTTGGATACTTAAATTATCTCAAATTGTCTGTTGTGAGCTCCAGGCTCTATATAAGTCGGAATCGAAACCATTTCAATCCATCCCAAAGCTCTCACTCGCAAGCTAGAGAGCCCTCCATGGTAAGAACAATGGCTAGCAAAACCATCCTGTGGTAAGATGTAGGGTACCCCAAGCAAGAGAGCCACCGTTCACTCAAAAGAGGTCTACCCCTTTATTGCATCACTCAACTCCAACTATAGTCAACTCCCATAAACAAACCACCCTCCCCCTACCCTCCCTTTCCCAAAAGGTCAACTCATCCATCCCCTCGATTCCTCCGATCCCCAAAATCCCAACCCCAAGAAAACAAAATGGGCAATGGCATCACCAAGAACCCATGCTTCTCCGGCGACCCCTACGCCGCCGCCGTCGTGTCCGACCCGCTCCCCGACGACAGCCATGGCCACTCCTTCACCTACGTGCCGTCAGCCGCCGCCTTCGACCAGCCCCCGACGGCCGCCGCGATGTCGTCTGAGGCGTCTTTCTTTTCTCTGTCAGGCGCGGCCATCAGCGCCAACCCGGCGACGTCCGCGTCGATGCCGTCCTTCCGCCTGCTCAACGAGCTGACGTGGCCGCCGTCGTCCGCCTGCACCTTCGAGAGCTCGCGCTCCTTCGCCGCCGTGCCGCTCCAGGCCGCGCCGCCTAGGCTGTCCATGTCCGGACCGCTCCTGTCCATGTCTGGCCGCTTCTCCGAAACATCCGGCACCGCATCCACCACCTCCGGCCCGCTCTCGGACCGGCCTTTCGTGTCTGGCCCGCTCGAACGTTCCTCGTCGTCGTCCTCCTCCGTGAGGCTCCAGCCCAGCGTTTCTGAGCTCATCGCCGAGCGCCGCGCCGCGCGCTCCCGCCGCCGCAATGAGCGATCGCTCCTCCGGTTCTTGGTCAGAGCAGCCTCCAGGCTCCGGTTCGGAGAGGCGCGCTCCGGCCGCCGACCACAAGGGCCTGCTGGGCCGATCAAGGTCGAGTCCTTCAGCGACGGGGACTACCGCTCGCCGCCGAACGGCAATGTGCAGTGGGCTCAGGGCATGGCCGGCGAGGACCGGTTTCACGTGGCGGTCTCGGAGGAGCACGGCTGGGTGTTCGTCGGGATTTACGACGGCTTCAACGGTCCCGACGCGACCGACTACCTCTTCGCCAATCTCTACGTCGCCGTGCACCGCGAGCTCAAGGGCGTGCTCTGGGACGACATCCAAGGCGGCGAACCAGCCAACGCCGAACACCTCTGTTTCGTTCACGCGGGCAATGACAGCCCAGAAGCTGACCGTAAGGCGAAGAAGGGACGAATGGAACAGCTCGTGCCGGGCAATGCCACGGCCGGGGGCGTGGCAATGCACCGCGACGTCCTGAAGGCGCTGGCCCGGGCGCTGAGGAAAACGGAGGCGGCGTTCTTCGAGGCAGCGGAGCAGCGCGCGGCCGAGAGCCCGGAGCTGGGGCTGATGGGATCGTGCGTGCTGGTGATGCTGATGAAGGCCGCGGACGTGTACCTGATGAACGTCGGGGACAGCCGCGCCTTGCTAGCGCGGAGGCCGGAGCCCGACCTCAAGAACATCCTCGGCAAGGCGGCCCAGGACCTGCAGCAGTTCAAGGCTGAGATCATGCGCGAGCTCGAGGCGCACGACATGGACGGCCTGCAGGGCGTACAGCTCACCCCGGAGCACAGCACGGCTGTTGAGGAGGTACAAACACTATCTTCTTCTCTTGTTTACAACTTGAAATATGAGTGAGGCGGAACAAATCCAGGTACACTATGCTGCCGATAACATCCTTGATCATGTGGTGCATGATGCCCAATTCATCAAGTTGTACTTGTTGGAATTTCGTTTCTGCAGGAGGTAAGGAGGATCAGGGGCCAGCATCTCAATGATCGCAACGCCATTGTCAACGGTAGGGTGAAGGGGAAGCTCAACGTCACAAGAGCATTTGGGGCTGGCTACTTGAAGCAGGTATATATCAATCAAACAGTACATCTATTTCTGCTTCAGCGCGCACGTTCAAGTAAATTTGTACTGTCACTCTGTCAGGCTTCCTCTAGGATGTGCATTATGCAATTGCTGAAATTTCTTCTGCGCCGCATTGAACATGTGTAATTATTATGAACATGCTATGTGTATTTTGCTATCAGCCTATCACTCTAGTACTAGATGTAGGAATTTCCAATCAATTCCTTAGGACAAGTTGTTCTTTACATCTGTAGGCCCTTTAAATCATGCTTGATTAGTGCCTGTCCAACAGTAGCTCAATGGCGCTACTAATGCTGTGCTTGTTGACGAAAAACCTAAAAGCTCTGATTGTGACTTGCAATTCATGAATCCCATCCTGCAATGTCGACATGATCCACACTGGCAACAGAACAGTTTGCTGCTGCCTGTTCCTCGCATTTTTCTCATTGCATATGAAAACAGTAAACCTGTATGGCTAAATCATCAGAATTCTGACAATTCGAGGGATGCCCATTCTATTTCGCAGCCAAACTGGAACAGTAGGTTGTTAGAAGCCTTCAAGATTGATTACATCGGCACGGACCCCTACATCAGCTGCACCCCGTCACTGTGCCACCACCGAATTGGTCCGAACGACAAGTTCCTGGTGCTGTCGTCGGACGGGCTCTATCAGTATTTCACCAATAAAGAGGTGGTTGATCAGGTGGAGATGTTCACTGCTGCGCATCCTGACGGCGATCCCGCTCATTACCTCGTCGGCGAACTGGTACTCCGGGCTGCAAGGAAAGCTGGTGAGCTACAAATTCCTCTCTGACAGCGCAACACCGCAACGTTTAAACCAGTTTCTTGACATCGTTGTCATCATATGTTGATTGATTTTCAGGTATGGACTGCCGCGAACTGCTTGAAATACCGCACGGCGACAGGAGGAACTACCATGACGACGTGTCGATCATCGTAATCTCATTCGAGGGAAGGATTTGGAGGTCATCCGTTTAGGTGTGGGTGCTGGCGGTGCATGTGTCCTCAACTTTCAGAAGCCTTGCTGCCTGATGAGCAGTTCGAGGAGTTTCAGAGTTTAAGAAGAGATGAACGTGGAATTGGATGCTTGCCTCCTTTTGGCTAGTAGGGTATGGTTGACATCTGAAAGGGCGAGACAAACAGCACTGCCGAAGCACATGCGCCACGAACTGCCTTGTTCGATTCTTCTTTCTTCTTCTGAGAATCATGTTCTTTTCTTGCCGAAACTGTTTTATATAGTTCGGCAGAAGGAACTCTAGTAGTCTTATGTAATTAGGTTTTTGGCATGATGGTGATAAGAGAGAAAGCAGGGGAGAAGCATATGCAAAATAAGAAGAACTCATCTGTTTGTCGCTCTCTTCGTGTATATATTTTTTCGATTACAACTAAGACGCACATGTACACACCATGCACGCACACCACATGCGTGCACACGCAGGTGTGCCCGCACACATATAGAAAAAACAGAGGTTAGTGATAAACATGCAATCTCACAAAATTCTTACTGAAAACGTATTCGCGGATGCATAAACATAACCACCAGTATTTGAACTCTGGAAGGTTAAGCCGTACATCCACTCCACCAGAAAGTGGTTCCCACTCTCTGCCTATATATATATGACTAGAAACAAGATTGGAATCGATATGTTCGGTTTGGTCACCTGTAGCAACAATCGGTTGGATTCGTATCGCTGAAATCAAATCATTCAAACATGCTGCACAAGTGTCAAATCAATTCATTTCTCCGAATTCAAAATATGAAATCGGTTCGAGAGTTTTCACGGAACAAAATATTCCCTTAGATGCTTGAACTTCAATTCAACTGTGTGAAATAATAAAACATAGCAAATGGTTGATGCAAGCCCGGAGGCACTATGTTTGAACTGCCAATTTTTCAAGTAGAAAGGAAGACGGAAGAACACACACAACGAAGTTAATAAGTTAAAGAATATAAGCTGACAAATTCCCAGCTATACGCCTGAAAAAACGACAAGACGACGTCAATGGAGTTGTATAAGAAAGGAGGAGAGAGAAAAGGAATCTGCGTTGATTTATTTGGTTTGAATTTGTTAGTCCAAGTTGAGAATTCGATATCTTTGGAAACCTTCCGAGGACTCGCCGGAGCATAGTTTATGGCACGTTTGTTAGGTCAACTCTTGCATCCATCCAAGCATGCCTAGTTGAAACCTACTAACGTAACGATCACAACATTTTGCGCAAGTGGCAATAAAAGTGAGAACAGTGAGGAAAAGTGTCCTGGAACTGCTGCATGGAGACATGACCCGTGTCTATGTGCTATGCTGCGTATCCGATCGACGATATCGTTGCCCTTTCAGCAAAAGAGTGTACATATTTTCTCGTCCACGTCATTGGTTGGGTTAGTGCGAATTGCTGCTGACTACGGAGTTATTATTTAACCTTCTGGAATTAACCGTGTTGAGTCGAGCCCATTATTTAACCTTCTGGAATTAACCGTGTTGAATTAACTTCTTGAATGTAAAATTGGTTACATGACATTTAACTTTTGCGCACTTAGTTGATGCACATCTAAAAATCATATCTTAGACAACAAAAAAACACTAAAAAATTATGGCTATTTACTGTTAGACACTTCTATCATTAAAATAATATATCTAGTTGATTAGTAGAAAGAAACTTTGTAAAATGACCTCAATGCTCTCAATGCACAATGTCTGGCTCTGTCGGTTAGTCTGGTTCAACCGTTAACAGTGTCTGGCTCAGTAGAAAATAACCTAAGGTTTAACTACAACTAGAAGGGTGGCCCGCGTATTTGCGTGACTAGGTTTGCTTCAAAGTTTGTATAAATGACTGGGAATATATTTACGTATATCCTAAATATTAGAAAATGACAATGGAAGTTTGAAGGAAAATACAACCCGAGTAACGTAATTGAAGTATGAGCTTTGATGGAAGAAAATCATTGAGCATAATAAGTTCTTTGAGATTCTTAGAAACTAATCACTCTTCATATTGCATAGATCATGTAGTTACATGTCTCTATTATTACTCTATTAGTAGCTTTTTTTTCCAAATTGTATGCATGCACATGTACCTCTATTTAATATCAAGCAATGCATTGATTATGTGTGCGAAAATTATCTTATTAGTTTACATAGTATTAGAGTGCATTGCTCATGCATACATCGATGCACCATGGGCGATGTACCTTGGACTTATCTTCTCTCATATGCTGACTGCCCCACCGAACCATATGTCTTCTATCTCTTCTCGTTGTCACGATATTTTTGCTTCAACCTCCGACAATAAACCCAAATCTTGATTGATCACTCTCAGGTGCTACCCCCTTCCATTGCAATACTTTACCATATAGTTATCCTCTACTCCTCCTCCAATTATTGCTTAATGCTAACTGTTGTGACATCAACACGCATACATATGCAACCGTCGTCGATCCCAGCTGGGGACATGTGTCACGCTCTCTCTGGTGACCCCGAGCATATTCCCTATAATTGCGTCATTTCTACTCCAAGCTTGCTCCTCTACCTCTGTACGCCCACACTTCTATTCGTATGGATACATGTATGTACATACGCATGCATGATGTTATACAAGCTCGATGTTCACTTCTCTCGTGTCGGTCACTTCTCTTATTCGACATTGTCTAACTCAACGTTGTGGCTTCCTCACTAACTGTGACAACCTTCCATCTTCACTGATGACGGCATGTCTGCTTTAGTCATTGTCTAACGGTATGGAGAATCTTTTCACCATCGCGGGTGACTATGCCCTTTACCAGTGATGGCACACTCCTAGCTACCTGATGGCCCTATATCGTACATAGCTCATCTTCAATGCAAAGCTCCATCTCCTCTCTGTCAGGGCTTCCCTACCATCGAGCTTCTTTGGCCTACTAACTCCTTTAACAGCACCGATGCTCACCACTTGTCATCGTAGCCCTGGGCTCCTTCAACACTAGTTTTTTTTTCTTCGATGTCTCCAGCGAGCAGCACAACATTATCCTCGTGGAATAGCTGAGGTGAGCTGCACAACATTACCCCCATCTCCGTCGTCACCGCCTCGGCTCTTCGCTTCTCCGTTGGTTAATGTCTTCTTGTAGGACATATTGATATCATTGCACTCTTCGTGGTCTCTTCTAATGCCATTAGTGTCATCCTCGTTATAACTTTAATTTTTTATTCAAAATTTTAGTTGTTTTTTATTTTATTCCATAGGAAGGAACAATAGAAATTGCACTCTTTCGTGGTCTTCTCTGACTCTGATACCATTCGTGCTATCCCCGTTATAACTTTTATTTTTTACTAGCTAAGTGCACGTACGTTGCAACAAAAATTCATATATAGATATAGTGAAATCACATGATAATATCAAATTAGAGTGTTACATAAATGAACACTTGATGTATCTTGGTAGCCAAAATGCAAACTAAAATAAAACTACGGTTGGAATAAAAAATCAACTAGTCAAAAAATATATATCTATGAGTCGATTAACACAATTTGCCTGAGAAAAAAACTTATTTATCATTGAGCATAATAAGTTCTTTGAGGTTCTTATAAACTAATCACTCTCCATATTGCATAGATCATGTAGTTACATGCCCCTATTATTACTCTATTAGTAACTTTTTTCCAAATTGTATGCATGCACATGTACCTCTATTTAATATCAAGCAATGCATTGATTATGTGTGCGAAAAATTATCTTATTAGTTTACATAGTATTAGAGTGCATTGCTCATGCATACATCGATGCACCATGGGCGATGTACCTTGGACTTATCTTCTCTCACATGCTGACTGCCCCACCGAACCATATGTCTTCTATCTCTTCTCGTTGTCACGATATTTTTGCTTCAACCTCCGACAGTAAACCCAAATCTTGATTGATCACTCTCAGGTGCTACCCCCCTTCCATTGCAATACTTTACCATATAGTTATCCTCTACTCCTCCCCCAATTATTGCTTAATGCTAACTGTTGTGACATCAACACGCATACACATGCAACCGTCGTCGATCCCAGCTGGGGACATGTGTCACGCTCTCTCTGGTGACCCCGAGCATATTCCCTACGATTGCGTCATTTCTACTCCAAGCTTGCTCCTCTACCTCTGTACGTCCGCACTTCTATTCGTATGGATGCATGTATGTACATACACATGTATGATGTTATACAAGCTCGATGTTCTCTTCTCTCGTGTCGGTCACTCCTCTTATTCGATATTGTCCAACTCAACGTTGTAGGTTCCTCACTAACTGTGATAACCTTCCATCTTCACTGATGATGGCATGTCCACTTTAGTCGTTGTCTAACGATATAGAGAATCTTTTCGCCATCGCGGGTGACTATGCCCCTTACCAGTGATGGCACACTCCTAACTACCTGATGGCTCTATATCGTCCATAGCTCATCTTCAATGCAAAGCTCCATCTCCTCTCTGTCAGGGCTTCCCTACCATCGAGCTTCTTTGGCCTACTAACTCCTTTAATAGCATCGACGCTCACCACTTGTCATCGTAGCCCTGGGCTCCTTCAACACTAGATTTTTTTCTTCGATGGCTCCAGCGAGCAGCACAACATTATCCTCGTGGAACAGCTGAGGTGAGCTGCACAACATTATCCCCATCTCCGTCGTCACCGCCTCGACTCTTCGCTTCCCCGTTGGTCAATGTCTTCTTGTAGGACAGATTGATATCATTGCACTCTTTGTGGTCTCTTCTAATGCCATTTGTGTCATCCTCGTTATAACTTTTATTTTTTTATTCAAAATTTTAGTTGTTTTTTTATTTCATAGGAAGGAACAATAGAAATTGCACTCTTTTGTGGTCTCCTCTGATACCCTTCGTGTTATCCCCGTTATAACTTTTATTTTTTACTAGCTAAGTGTACGTGCGTTGCAACAAAAATTCATATATAGATATAGTGAAATCACATAATAATATCAAATTAGAGTGTTACATAAATGAACACTTGATGTATCTTGGTAGCCAAAATGCAAACTAAAATAAAACTACGGTTGGAATAAAAAATCGACTAGTCAAAATATATATATATCTATGAGTCGATTAATACAATTTGCCTGAGAAAAAACTTATTTATCTTTCCCTTCACAATCAGCTCCAGCCTCCATGTGATACTATCATAGAAACCATTTGTTGCAGACACAGGGTGGGAATTGCCCATGTTTATTAAGAAAGCTAAGAGAAGTCTGTAAGCACTAGAGAAATGGGATCATTGGCATTACCAACAATGCATTACATGGCTTTGACAAAGCTTTGACAAACTAAAACGCAACCCTAACAAACCCGAAGAGTCCAAGAGAGAAACTTCACCAGCCTACACATTTAATTTAGCTCCCGCTAGTAGGCTCCAGGTCCCTAGAGGATGGTTGTGCAGGTATGGCTAACATCAGAGGGTGGTGCTATGCACACCCATCAGCAATGATTCTCCATGTTATTGATGTGGATCAATCTTCGTAGTAAAGGTCGGGATCAAGAGACAAAATAGTTTTCATGCCAAAATTGGACATTTATCATAAGAAACCATCCATTTCTACTACCCTGGAGATAACAAATCTCTTCATCCTCGTCTTAATTAGGGCCCTATCAAGAGGGAGTAGACATTTGTGCACAGTAAAAAAACCACCTATAGTCCTTTCTTAATGCAAATAAGGTTATCATGTATCATCTAAAAACCATTAGCTAAGTTAATGACGATGTCAAGAGTAGTGGTTTGCACTAATTTGTCAACTCAATTTACCATAATCTAAAGTTTTGCTCCAGATAAGAAGAATTCAACACAAAATATGTGCAGGGAAAAGGAAATCCTTACATTAGGCATAATAACACCTCACAAAACAAATCGATACGGTGCTAATCTTGGCTGTAGAGCTCCTCAAACCCTATGATCCTTGTAGGCTCCCCCTAACTCAGCACACAAATTATAACGAAGCAAACAAAATTGAAAACTCTAGAAGCTAATTTCTACCTGTTGAAGTAGGGGACTTACATAGAGGAACTAGAGGAGGGTGTGGACTCGTCAGTATAGCTTGGTGGGGAGCCTGAGAGTGGTTATGGCTGTGTAAGGACGAGGAGGCTGACTAGAGGGGGGAGGGGGGTTGAATCGGCTGTTTTAAAATTCTTTTTGGCTAAACCAAATTTTACATGAAATTGTAAATCAATTCGGTTTTGCACAATTTTAAAACTAAATCAACTAATCTTGACTAAGTGCACCAACAAGTTAAGACTAAGACAAGAATTGCAATCTTAAGTAGACAAGCAAGTAATTTAATTCTATAAATGTAAATTGCCATAAAGTAAAGCTCAAGAAATCAAACCATAAGAACACTTGAAATTTTTCCCTTGGTGATCGAAAACCTGTCGGTTTCCCTTAGTCCACGTTCAGGTAAGCCCAAATGAATTGGGTCGACTCCACAAATTAAACCTACACCTCGAATTCACTCAAGGTTACTCTTCCTCCACTCCGAAGATGGCGAGCACCAAGCCATTCACAACCACTCAGGTCTTCTCACAACCTTCTTTGACATGATCATCGGCGCAACTCCTCCAAGGAGACTAGGTGTCGGCAAACACCAAGAGTAACAAGTCAGAGACACTCACTTGAACTAATCAAGTGTTTAAACTCAATGGATACTAAATCCAACACCTAATGCAACACATGCACAAAAGAGATGAGTGGGCTTTCTCTTTGCTTCAAGGGAAATGAAAATGGCACCATCACCTTTCTATAACCAGCCACAAGGGGTATTTATACATCCACACAAGAAAACTAGCTGTTGGAGGAGAATGTGCAGAAAATCAGGGAAACCTAGCCTGATCGCCAACTAATGGCCAGTCAGACCGCCCTAGCTCCAACGGCTATAAAAACTAGCAGTTGGACCCTCAACCCAACTGACCTCCCTCACAGGAGCCGATTTGACCACTAGGGGGGCAATCAGACCGCTCCGTAGAGGATTCAAGCTAAGGGGAAAAACACCCCTCTCTGAAAAAAGCAAATCAGGGTGATTGACTGTGGGGCCGGTCAGATCAGCCAACACATGGCGGTCAGACCGGGGTCCCACCAGTCAGATCGGTTGCTACTAGCAGTCAAAACGCCAGGACATTTAGACCGGCACTCAGCCTGGTCAAACTCAAGGTGGTCCGGTCATACCACTCAAAGGGTGCGGTCAGACCGCCATAGATTTGGAAAACAAATTTTTAATATCGCTTCAACTCAATTTTTCAAAACACATTTGCTAATTGATACGTGATGAAAACAAGAGGTGGAAGTGATATTCTCAACAAGTTGTGAAACACATTTGCTGATTTTTAGAATCACACCCCAAGGAATTTGGTACATGGACTTAAACCGTTTGCAAAATACATTCACAAACTAAAGTCACATACTACAAGGACTATACATAAGCCTCAACTATTTGCAAAATACATTCGCAAATATTGCCAATATGCTAAAGAGAGCTAGAGCAAGCACTAAGAGCTATCAACATATGACACACTCAAACAACTAGTCAAGACACCTCTTAATAGTACGACAACCTATACTAGAAATCCGGTCTTCGAGACTAGAAACACATCCTTAGCCTATTCTGGTCATACCTTTGCCTTGAGCATCCATCTTGGAGTGATCACTTGATGACGAATATCTCCACTTAAGTTCGGGATTTTGACTTAAATATCATCAACACATGATGATCTTCTTCACTTCATGATCTTGTTTTGATACTCATCAACACATGATGGCATCCTAAGTCTTCATCATCATGGGACTCAACATATTTCACCAACTCATAGAAAATATTAGTTCATATGATGATTGTCATTAATTACCAAAATACTTTGTTAACTCATGATGGTAGGTCTAGACTCTTCAGGCGGTGGCGACATGAAGGCGGGGCGTGGCTCCACTACCATTACAACCATGTAACCTTGTAGAAGTGACCAAAATTTAATAGTGCAATAATTTACAACTCGGCCACTCGAGGAAGGTACATATCCACGAATTGGAGATTGATATGACGCTTTTACTATTTAGAATAGTTCACCATCATGAATCAACATCTAGTAGTGTTAAGTGTTATCTTCTTCCCAATCAATATAAATCACATTCACGTTCACAAGCCAGTGTCGCACATCTTTCTGTCTTGCTTTCTTTCTTTGACAAATTCAGGAGTGACTAAATGTCAGGACCAGATTTCTGAATTCGAACCCTCAGTGTATTTTTGCACCAGTCCCTAATCAATAGCTAGTGCACACAGTGAATACAGCGTTGACAACAAGTTTGAATCATAATTCAACATAAAAGTAATAACAAAGTGCCGGTCTTAAGGCTACTTATTACAACAAAGGTCACATGATCTCAAGTCTTACAGCAGGTGAAACAACAAATGATATACTCTGAGTGATGACCCATCAAATTGCCTACCGGCGTTCAACTGGGGAGCGTAGCCTAGTACTCCAGGTGTCCTTCGTCAAAGCCACATGTGAAGTAGTCGTAATCCTCCTCCGTGTCGTTGAAGGCTTTTGAGATTTAATTTTAGTGTAGCACATGAGTACATAAATGTGACGCCCCGTGTCATTACCCCTAGGGTAATCACACTTAGGTATACGGATTACTATTCGTCTGCCCGGTAGAACACCGCTCCGACGAATAGCAAGCCATTTTATCAGAGTTGCGCAGCAGAACAATAAAATAGAAAATGTACATCTTTATTACAGTAGTAGCCACATAAGACTAGGGTTCTTAATAAAGCTATTACACGATACAAAGGGAGCTTCTCGCTCGAGTCTGCGCTCTCGAACTACGCCTCCTACTCGCCCCACGAGTCAAAGATGGCTTCCATCTCGCTCAGTCCTCGCCACGGTGCCTTCTCCTCCTGCTTTGCATCGGTACTCAGAAGTCCTTTGCCCGCTCGGGATAGCTCCCGTGGGACTAGGATCTAACAAAGGAGAATACTAACAAGGTTGAGTATGTATACTCAAGAAGCATTAATAGCAAACAATGCAATCGCATGACTGATCTCGGTCTTTATCACAAATTCTAAAATCATCTCATTCTCAAAATAAACATTAAAACATTAAGTTGCAATTTTAATTCAAAATACTACTAGTCACTCTGAAAGAAGAAAGACCCTAGCGGTTCCGTGAGACTCCAATCCGTGAGACGGCATGAATTCATGATTTGTATAGCATCGCATTGCAGCTTGCGCCACTTTACCCATAGCTATCCCGAACTCTTTATGAGCTAGGTCCATCGCATTTCCTTTGATGCGACTTCAAGTTCGAAATCTGACGCGTTTTCGTGTTACGTGATTAAGTCTCCACCCATTGTTTTCCGTCGGTGTCCTGAGCGCACCCAGTCCTCCACCGAGTTCCAACAATGTTGGTTGGGGCGGCTATCCTCCGAGCCCAACACTCCACCTTGGACCGGCTATCCTCCGTGTCCAACATTCCGCTGTGGAGAACGTAATTACGTAAACAGTAGCATTTTCTCGCCTCACAAACGGGAAATGGTTGGCACCGATTTTACTGAAGATCCGACCGAGTAAGAGTTTTGTTAGTCCTTATATTATAGCTGTAGGTAAAGGGTCCCATCTCATCATCATCATCATCATCATCATCATCATCTCTTTTCTCTATCAAGGCCCCCTTTACCCACATAGTAATTCTCAATCTCATTCTCATTCTCATCTTTCTTATCTTTCTCATCCTCTCAGTCCAATTTGATTTTGAGAAATAGTTTTGATGCAGTACATATATGATAGAGCAATATACGGTTTACATTTAAATTAGCTATATTGATGTTCAAGAGGATCGCTTGCCTTCGTAGTAATAGTAGGTGTCGGTGTCGATGAGTCCGAAATCAGCTACGCCGGTCGGCTGGAGTTCGTCTTCTGAAGCAACGCGGTAATACAAATAGAATACCGAGAAATATTTAGTGATTTTTGGTGATATTCAGATCATAACCGCTAATGCGACTTCTCTTGGTTAGCCAATTTTTAATTTATAAATATTTTTCCCAGAATCCACTCAGTTAGCAGATCTCTTTAAAATCAGATTTTAACTACCCTATTAACCCTAATTTAATCCAAAACCTAATTAACCTACAAAAATCCTAATTATCCTAACTAATCATCCAAAACCCTAATTAACCTAATTACTAAATTACCTAAAAACCCTAACCCTAATTATCAAATTACCTAACTACCCCTAACCCTAATCCTATCTAACCCCGGCCGGCTCTCTCTCTCCCTCCATTCTCTCGGCCCTTCTCCCCCCGTCTCTTCTTCTCCCTCTCTCTCTCTCGGCTCCTCCGCGCGCGCTCCGCCGCCGCCTCTCTCTCTGCCATGGCTCCCAGGCGGCGTCTCACTTCATGGCTGGCCTCTCGGCTTCCCAGTGGCGGCCGGAGGCTGCGCCGCGCCCCAGCTCTCCCCTCAAGCTTTCTCTCGGTTCCTCGACTGCCTCACGTCCCACGGCTCCACCGCCCGCTCCGGCTTCTGCACCGCCTCCCGAGGTCTCCCTTCCCCCCTACTCTCTCTCTCTCGGTCCAGGCGCTGACTGGCTCGGCTGCCGGCCTCCGCCGCCGGCGCTCTGGCTCAGCCCGCCGCCTCTGGCTGCGCCACGCCCTCGGCTCCGGCTCGGCATCGGCCTGGTCTCACACGCCCGGCTCTACTCCGGTGCCTGGCTCGGTCTACTACCCGATGGGTTTTCTGCTTTACTGATTTTGCTCAGGTTGCTTTCTTTAGCCGATTTGGTTGATGCTAATGTTCATATTAAATTGATGCATGCTCAAGTTGATAGCTTGGGTGGATCGGCCATGGCTGGGGGTGATGGTGGTGATTCAACCGTATCGGTAACACCCACCTCTTTCTCTACTCCCGATCCCTTGCTCGTGATGAGAATGGATGGCTACCTAATGATGGTATCGGGATTGGGTGGTACCTTTGAATGATGTGCATAAGGTGCCGTGCATACTCACGGGTGTTGGTTTTACCTCGATCAAGTCCGGGTTGGGAGGGATGGCGGTCTTGCTTGCTTGGTGCTCTCCTCTGCTCCTGGCTTCTTGGCTACCTGGTGGTGGTCTTCTTCCTGCTCCCTGGTGCTGGCCTCTTGTTCCTTTGGTGCTTGCTCCTTCTGCTGGGAAGAAATGGGAGGAGGGAAATGCACTGGAAGGGGTCTTGAATGTTGGCTTGGAATGGGGGATGGATTCAGGGGAAATGAATCAATGGCTTTGCTGGGCTCTTGGTCGTGACCGATCTTGTCTTTGGATGCAATGGTCGGGGTTCTTGCTCTTGCTTTGTCCGGGTGCAATGTCCGTGTGTAGTTCTATGTGTCTTTGGGCAGAGGGTTTGGCCAGGGGGATTGCACTTGGCTGGGAAGGCCACCTCGGCTGATCTTATCTCTTGGCTGTGCAAATTGTTTTCACCCTGCTCCTGTTCGTTTTTACATTTACCATGATCTTATCCTTATGTCAGTGCACTGTGGTGCTGAAATGAGGAAGTGTATGGCTTCCTGTGGCTGATTATTGGCCACCATGCTTTTGTGCTTTTCTGTGGGGTTTTTGCCATATGCTTTGAGCTGAGGGCAAATGGTAAACGTAGGTGTTGGATTTGAGAATGCCGAATGATGAAACCTACGGTAATAAGACAGCGCTGATCGCTTAGGTTGGATTTAGGTATCGCGGGTAACCAGGTGCCAACGGATTTGGTTTAGCCTCGGTGACTTGAGAATCAAGCTGCCGGTTAAACCAGGTCAGTTTGGGTAGCCTCGATACTCACGGTGCCAACTATCCTAGGTTGATCTGGGAACCGCGATGATTCCTACTGTACTCTGACGGCAAACTACTTTATTCTAACTCTATTCTATAGTTTTCGATTTGGGAATGGTCTTATGTTTGGTTGACGGAAACTGGAGCTGGTAGTGGTACTTCGGGTTAAGTCGAGGAAGGCAGTTCGATTGGACGGCGATGGACGAACAATACATCAAGGAAGGCTTCAGAGATATGCAATGCAAAATCTTTGTTTAATCGTTTTGTAATGAACTCAAAGTTGTAATTATGATTTGATCTGATGTAATAAATTATTGTGATCATACGATGTAATTTCTGTACTTTAATTTGTTGTAACAATACTATTGTAAACCAATCCAGAATTGGGTTATGATAATGCTGTGATGACAACTGTGCTTGCTATTAATAGAAAGTTTAAAGGTGTGATTACTGTGATTGATCCTAATACATGTCTTTAATGATGATAAAGAGATTCTAATTTTGTCGGGTTCTCACAATAAAGTACTACACAAGTCTTGAAAAATATGCATATGAAAAGCTTTAACCAATGGGGCTTATATGGTTCTTTTGCACAAAATAATATTATTATATTTCATCAATTTTATAAAGCACATTTGAAAAACGTAGTTTAAATAAGTTAATTTTTTTACTAGTGAAGGTTCTAGCTACCGATCACTAGTATCGAGGCTCTAGTCGCCAAGGTTTAAACAATAGGGCTCTAGCTGCCCAACTAGCTTTAGCTGTCAGCACAACAATCCAAGAGTTCAAACTACTCCTGGATTCCCAAAATAATTCCTTGAAAACAAAACTAAAATATATAATGTGAAAACGCACCTTGCCCGCCCTTGACCGTGGGTGCGGCTATTAGAATAGTTTTACACTCTATAGAGGTTGTACAGCTTGACCCCCACGAGATAATCAGCTTATAATGTCCACTTCACACACTTTCAAAGGTGTACGACTAAGTGATTATCACAAGGCATTTACAATACATCATCGTTACATCAGCTAGCCTAATGAGCTTAACCCCAAGTCATAGACGTCAACTACCATCGACCCTGAGCTCACTTTTGTGGGGGATAACCTGCCTGAACGTGGAGTTCATTTACCAACATATGATGCAAGCCACGACAGACATGAAAGTTCACTTACCATGCTGCACGACAAAGATATGGAAGTACATTTACCATAATCTGCACATCTCAAGATATGGAAGTACATTTACCATAATCAAGAGAACACCTATCACTACAGCCTGCGAGCTTAATTCTTGGACTCGGTAAATTAGTTGGTCAGGTCCTCTCCATTCTGGACATGTAGTTGTATGATAGTACTCAGTTTCGATAGACACAAACGTCGGTCCTTAATCAACCAACGCGAGATAGTCAAAACTCAACTCGCCCTACTCTAAACAAGTTTTCCACTTTTTTATTTTATTTTATTTTTCAAACTATTGACAATACCTATTGCCATACATTTCTAAAAAAGATTTGCATAAAAGGTAACAACAGTTTCCTCCCAATGGGTGATCATGACAACACATGTCTAAGCAATTCCACTGTTTTAACTATTCCAACAATATTGTAATCAATATTATGGATTTCCTATGCTTGGGCGACAATAGTTCATGGATAACAACTTCAAATGACGGTAATATCAAGTTACGATTAACTAACAACCTAGGATTTGAACTTATCATTTTATATAAATAGCAATGCATATTAATTTTGAAACTTAAAATATATTTTAAAAAACATAGGTACAATATGGTCAAAAAAGACTTGCCTTCACCGAAGGTTGAGGTCACTGCGTCCAGTTAGTCCAAATTGACTTCGGCGTCGTCGGACTCTACATGCGCGAAACAATATAAATAAATAACAAATGAAATGAAAAAAAATAGTACCATTGGAGATATTATGAAGTTAGATGAATTTAGGAGCAAGAATCGATCGAATCAGAGTTCGTATGAAGGAGAATGAGCATCTGAATTTTTTTCATAAATGGATATAGCTGAAAATGAGAAAGAGGGGAATATTCTAGGGAATATCCCATTGTGATTTTATAATAGAAAATTAGAGAATATGACATATGGGGTCCACTGTCATTGAGTGAGAGAGGGAGAAAGGATTAGAAATACATGTGGGGTCCACTGTCATTGAGAGAGAGGGAGTGAAAGAGAAGGAAACATGGGAGGAAGAGGCAGAGCATGGTGCAGGCGACACGGGTGCACGGCGGCGCTGGCAAGCGGAGGCGTGGCAGCTGGTGGCAATGCAAAAAATGGAAACCCAAAGTGGTTCCCTACCCACTGGTGGTGGCGGCGTCGCCGGAGGGGCACCGAGGTCTGCAAGGCGCGGCACGCGGTCAGGCGGAGGCTCTGCGACGGTGATGGTGGTGTGGGCACGCGAAGAAGCCATGGGGATAGACGGGGGAGCCGAAGATGGTCCGAGGAGGATGGGGTGGTGGAGGCCGGCGGTGGAGAAGACGAGACCGACGGCGGCGGCGTTCCATGGTGATGCAACGGAGGAAATAAGATGGGGGATAGATAGAGGGGGTCAAGGTAGTGCTACGGGTGAGAGGAATTGAGGAGAAGCTCACCGAGGGCGACGAATTCTGCGGTGGCGGTGGCTTGGCCGGAGGCGAAGAAAACGGTCCGATTCCGGTGAACCTCTACTGAAAAAGTGAAATTAATTGAGGGGATGTGTTCGTTGGCCTTGGGAACATAACATGACATGCACGAACAAGCAAGGGGCTCACCGGGTCGGTGAGAACGCGAGTCAGGTTGTCGGACGACGTTGGGGAAGAAGGCGGTAGTGAACAACGTTTTGGCCGAACAACTATGAGTTAGAGGGTGGGGTTTGGAGCAAAACGAAGGGGAGGGCGAGGCCATCACGGTGCTCACTTTTATAAAGGGAGGAGGGCAAAGGAGAGGGCGCAAGCATGACGGGAAACAACGAGGGTTTCGGCTTGGGTCTTCAATGCGCGCGAACATGGATTGCGGCCATGACGACACTTGAATGCACAGGGCAATGATGGCGCGTGACACGGGGACACGACGTGCATGGCGTAGCCAGGATGTGTGCAGGCAGAGTGCGTGCGGCTTGGGATGGGGCTGGCGTAGACGGTGCGAGTAGGGCCGAGGGGTGGGGCTGGCGCAGCAGAGGTGGCTTAGGTGCGGGCTGGCGCAAGCTGAGACTGGGAGGCGGCGTTCAGCGCGGCCAGGCCAAAGGTGGCGCACAGCGCAGCCGGCTCAGGACAAAGAAAAGAGCACAAGGCAGAGGTGCCAGGAGAAAGAAGAAGAAAGAAGGAAAAGAAAATGAAAGAAAGAAAAGAAAAGAAAAGAAAAGAAAAGAAAAAGATTTTCGGCCCAAGAATAAAAATGATATGAAATTTTGGGATTTACATTTCAGAGAGATTTTTTTGGCTGAGGTTTGAAATTGAGGGGAGATGAATGCAAATTGAGAATTTGAATTTAAATTTGGCCAAGAATTGATTTGATTTTGGAGTTCAATTTGTGATTTGAAGAAGGAAATTGGTTTGAAGTTGAATTGAGAATTTGGAATTTGGATTGATTTAGCAAGAACTCCAATTAAAAAAAATCCAAATCTTTGAATTAATTATTTTAAAATTAATTTTTCACAAAAGTGAAATTTGGGATGTTACACTAAATCTAGACCTTTCTAACATTACAACCACCATAGCCTTTGTATTCAGCAAGTACCATAGGCTTCTATGTGGAAAAAAAAACTAGTATAACATGCCAAACCCTCGTTACCTCATGAAGCCTACAGTTGTGTCATTCCTATGGAAAGCATTTGTGCTAATCGTACAACCCCTCTTGCTCCCAAATGTCCACAAGGAAATCAACCATCTCCGGCAAATTCACGATCTATGTTTAACCACAGTACCACATGCTTTACATGGAATGGTAAATTGAACTGCTTTAGATCTTACATGAAGAGTGGTAGGTTGAGGAAATGTCTTATTAGATCCAAGCAAACTCTCATATGATGCATTCCAACTGCATAAATAAATGGTGTAGATGAGCATGAAGCTTTAGAGTACAACATAATATTATTCATCTTAAAGCTTCATTATATATATGATTTTAGAATGTAACATAGTATCATTTGAACAAAAATAATAGCATGATAGATACTTTGTTGTTTGTGAAAGGCTCCAGAATCACACTAGACTCTAGAGATTGAAACTATTCTCTTTCTTTATTAAGGATCTAACAAATGGTAATAAGTATCAACTAATTGAAATAATATGAAATTAGATTTGTCTCTCTAAAGGATAGCAACAAACTGCCCTTCAAAGTCCAAAAGAAATACTGCTTTGAATACAAGTCTAATAGAAAAGGTTGTACAGGTTAATTTTCTAGTTAAATTCTATAAACCTTTTTTTCTACACAAATATGGATAGGACATCCCATTTTCATACCTTAATATTGGTTCGCGGATCTGCTTCACCTTGGGTTGTTGCCTTATATTATCAATCCACTCTTGTCTATTTTGTTTCTAAAGAAAAAGACCTGCAACAATATTTCAAACTGGTTAGGTTACCATGCCAACTAATATTCTTTGCAGGCAAAGATGTGATGATTCCTTTAATCCTTTTATCACATGGATAGGTAATCAGACTTCTATTTCCCTTAGTTTTCAACATGAAAATCATAGTATAATTAGGCAGTAGTCTGCCCATGGTTATTAAGGCGGTATTAGGGTTGTCAATTGAATCCGAATTATTTGTTTTATCCGGCATCCAAATTCGGTTGGTAGCAAATATGGTTTACATTTTTCCATCCGATTAACTGTGGATATCGTGAGGATATGTGCACGATCTCAGGATGATGAGTCAATTGGCAATGGCGTTATTGGTTTGCAAAATCTCGCGTTTTCGGGTTTGCTCCAAGGTCGACAGCCACCGGCGGTCTCGATCGGTTGTCCGGGCGGTCGATCGCCCGTGGAGCGATCCGACCGCCATGGTGGCGGTCCGACCGTGATTTGAAAGTTGGGTTTTGGAGCCGAGCCAAAATAGGTTGTGTAGGCAAGTTAGGGAGTCTCTGGATGTGGTCCCATCATTTTGGAGCTCCCAATAAAAGTTCTATTCGATTGAAATTTCGTAAGGTTTCGAATTTCTCGCTTGAATTTTGGCTGTCTTTGGACCGTCCGACCGCCGTGATGGGAGCGGTCCGATCAAGATGAATCGGCCGGACCGCCCCGTGGGCTCGGACCGGCAATACTTGGAGGTGAGCCAAGTGTTGCATTGAGTTGATTTTGAGTGTGTGATTCTCTGAACTTCAATGCTTTATTGATGTATATCGCATTATGGAACCGACGTGGGTCAAGTTGAGAAGAACTTGTTCCCTAAACGGTTTGTTTGTCTATTGTTTGCAGGGTGGCTTGCGAGTCAACGGCGTCAACGGTGAGTGGATCGACTACGCTTGGAGAGCCGAGGTCCGTAACGATCGTGGATACCGGTGAGGTCGTGTGACTCAAGCATGGTGCGAATGGACAAGATGGATCGAACGGTGGTTCAAGATACCGGTTGGATCAGGCGGTGTGGATATCGGTGCGAGTCTCGGGAGGTTCCGATGGGATTCTTGACAAGAGAGGCTTGGCGCCGATGAGAACCGCCGATCAACCTACACGTGGTGAAGCAAAGCGATTGCTTCAAGAGTTATTTGTGTGTGGGTCCCATGTGTAAGAGACCCAAAAAGGGAAACCCTAGCTCTCTAGTATAAATAGGAAGGGTGAGGTGGAAAACCTAAGCAAGCATTCATTTAGCCCCTTCTTCCTTTTTCTAGGGTTTGGAGGAGAGGAGAGGAAAACTAGGGTTTGGAGTGTGCTCCTTGTTGAGCTCTTGCCCTCCTTGGTGGAGAGGCTTTGTAAGCATCTATTGTGGATGAACAATCTTGTGATGCTTAATTGAAAGATCAATTGCTCCTTTGTGTTCTTCTCTCTTTTGGATGTTTTTGGTGCTTCCTTGATTCAAAGGTTCATGCTTGGTCTCTTGGCCTACTTTACCTTGCTTTGATGTGTGGGATTACTACTAGAGTCATCTAGATCATCAAACCCCACAAGCAAGTCTTGAATCAAGATTTCTCATTTCTAGGGTTTGTGCACCTCTTTGGTAAAATCTCAAGAGATCGTTTTATGAAGTGGATCCGACCGATCGTCGCTAGAAATAGGTCTCCAATATCTTTAGGTAGGTGTGCTAGAAATTTGGTCAAGTTTTATTGGTTGAATCAAAAGTTGGATCAAATTTCGCTTTTGGATTTGGGTGGAGTTTTTCAAGATCGACTCTACCGGTCCGATCGCCTTCAACGGCGGTTCGACCGCCGTGTTTTCGCATCACGGTTTGCGGTCGAACCACTGTCCACCGGTCCGACCGCTGGATAGTTTCCGGTCAGACCGCTCCTTGACCGTCGGTCCGACCGCCCGTGGTAGCCGGTCAGACCGCCCGTGTCCAGTGAAGAACATTGAGTTCTTTTCTCCTTTTGTGTCGTGTGCTTGAGGGGCTTATCAAATTCAACACAAGGCTTCCGTTGTGTGCTCACTAAACTTCTTAGCTTTCATAGCTAAAGGAGTAAAGTACGTGTTGGTTTTGATTTTGGTGAGAAAGTTTTGAAAGCGCCTATTCACCCCCCCTAGTCGCCTTTCCGGTCCTACAAGTGGTATCGAGCGGTTAGCTCTCTTCTATAGATCTTAACCGGTCTTTGGAGCCATGGCGATGACAAGTACTCAACCAAGCCACACATTTTGAGGGAGTTGACTTTGCATACCGGAAGGCTCGTATGCAAGCGTATATCGAGGCTCAAGGGCACGCTTATTTGGCTAAAGGTGAAAAACCCTTATGTCGTGCCACCGATGACGATACGATCACTCCGGATGTGGAGGCCAACAAGAAGGCTCGAATTATTTGATCCAAGGCCTTAGTCGATCCGAGTTTGAGCGTGTTGCTCACTTGCGGTCCGCTCACGAGATCCGCGACACTTTGTGATTATCACGAAGGGTCCATCGCGATCAAGGAAGTGAGACGAACCACTCAAAAGGTTTACTCAAGATCGAACAAAGGCCCGTGAGTCTTTGGATGAGCTGGGAAGATTCTCTAAAATTCTTCATGATCTCCGCACGTTGACTTGATCTTTTACGAATCGAAAATGCACGCCACTTCGGGTGCTCTTGATGTGAAGGTCCGGGTATGAAGATCACTTCCATCAATGACAACATCACATGAGTGAGCTTACCATGGATAAGCTCTACTCGAGGTTGAAGACGCATGAGATTGACTTTATCTCGCCTCTCCCAAGACAGAGTCGATGGCTTTAGTGGTCGACAAATCCAAGGGTTGCTCTTCCGATTCTCTTGATTTTAGCTCATCCGGCTTTTCATTATCTCGCTTTACATTCTTTGAGTGATGAGCAACTTGAGAAATTGCCCGAGGATGACTTAGCCCTCCTTTCCACCAAATTCACAAGAGCGCATAACAAGGTGAGAAATAGGAGGAGGAGTGGACCTATCACGTGCTTCAATGTGGTGAGCCAAACCACATTCGCTCCAAGTGCCCCAAGCTAAAGGGCAAGGAGGAGAAGGAGACACGAAGACATCCCGTGAGAGGATGCAAAACCCAAGAAGACAAACTATCGAAGTTTGTCACCGGTCCTTGCCGCTCTTGAGAATGTAAATATGAGCGATGTGGACTCGGAACGGAGGACGACGAGAGTGATTCTCGTGGCAAGAAGAAGGCGCATGACTTCACCCCATGTGTTTCATGGCCAAGAACAACCACGACAACGATTCCTCCAAAGATGAGGATCCTTTCAGTGATCCCGATGAGGTATGCCCTTCTATTGCCGATATGAAAAGGGCTTTGGTGCTTGTTTGAATGTAAATTGCATAAGCAAGTAAAAATGATTAGGAAGGTGACATTATGATTGATAATTTGAATCTTGAAGTTGTTAGGCTTAAATCTATCAATCCTGCGATATTTGTGATTCTCGCACTAGCTTGCTTAACGATTTGACAAGCTTGAAATCTGCTCATTCCTCTCACAAATCAACTAAAAGATGCTCTCGATGAACTAGAATCTTTCAAGTCTAGATCTGCTTGTTTAGATGTCATTCCTCTTGATGTGACCGCCATGGAAGCTATCCCTTTAACTTGCTCTAATTGTGCTTTGCTAGAATTAAAATTGATAGTTCCTTAAAAGAATTGCAAAAGTTTGATGCTAGTCACACATGCTCTCATTGTAAGGATAATAGGATTAAGATGCAAGAGATGATGAAACATTGATTTACTCTAGAGTTGCATCTTGTGAAAATTGTCCCAAGCTTACAATTGAAATTGAAGCCTTAAACAAGACCACGAAGAAAAGGCTAAAATTGAAAGATCCATGTCCTTTACTGCTTCTAAAAAGGTTATTGATTCTAACTCTTGTGTTTTGAATGCTGAAGTTGAAACCATGGTTAGTCAGATACAAGAGGCTTTTAGAGTCAAGTTTAAGGAGCAGTTGAGTAGGATTCAGGAATCCTATTGTGTGTCTTGTGAGGCCTTCAAAGTGGAAGTGGCCCTTCTTAAGAGTAAGCGCAATGAGGTAATCAAGTCTAGCAAGTGTTCTAGATGTGAGGAGTTAATGAAAGAGAATGATTACCTCAAGGTGACTCTTGAGAAATTTTCAAGTGGGAAAAAGAAACTCAACATGATTCTTGATCAATCCAAGGTGAGCGTGAAAATAGTGGTCTAGGTTTCAACCCCTAGAGCATTCCAAGAAAAACCCACCTAAGATTGCTAGAGTTGTGAAGAATGGTTTGTTTGAGCTAGAACCTCCTAAGCCATCCGGTTGTTTTCAAATCCAGTGGTTTTGCTCAAACTCTTTCTCGCAAGAAAGGTGCTTTCACTCATTCATGCATGCACTTCAAAAGGTCCATACCATTGCACCTTCGCAAGAAAGAAGGCCATACTGCTGAGTTCTCGCTCCGAGAGCAAAACTTGAGAGAAAAGAGAGGATGAGCGCCCTAAGATCCATTAGAGGAGTCCCTTCTCCGGATGTAGTCTCTAGAGCTAGGCACTGCTTATCGCACCACACATAGGCCTAGATTTGTAGAGAACTTTGTAGACTCTTTTGGTGGGTCTAGGCAGCATGTTGGATTAGGACATCGTGAGGAGAGACACCGGGTAGCACCTAGACAGGGGAGTATCGATCTTTTGGTAGATCGCTTTGAGAGGTCTAGGTGGTTCTCATGTGCATTCTTATGATTTTATTCCCGATCATGTTTCACTATTTCTCTCGCTGCTCCCGGACATCGTGCTTCTCAAGATCGGATTCCTCGCTCATTTATCACTAACCCCATCTTCGAGGCACGGATGTTTTCTCGATTGTGCCTTTTAGGTCCGTCGTGCGAGGAAGGAGGACAAGTGGCTTGTTGACTCGGGTGTTCTCGACATATGACCGGAGATTCTAGATGGTTCTCCTCCTCACACGCATCCGCAATGAATTGATTACATTTGGGGATGCTTCTCGGGACCGTGGATCGCAAAGGGCACTGTGCGCGTCAACGACAAGTTCATGCTAAAAGACGCCGCTTTGGTAAGTAAGTCGAGGTATAATCTTCTATCTGTTTCTCAGCTGCTTGATGAGGGTCTAGAAGTGAGGTTTAAGAGAGGTGAATGTAGAGTTCTAGATTCCTCAGGTGAGCTTGTTTTTGAGATCTCCAGATTTGAGAAGATTTTCTGTGCAAATTTCAGCATTTCTTCTGCTTCTAGTCCTAGGTGTCTTGTGTCCTCTGATTCTCATGACCTTGTTTTGTGGCATCGTAGACTTGGGCATATAGGTTTTGATCATTTGTCTAGAGTCAGTTGCAAGGACTTGATTAGAGGTTTGCCTAGGTCAAGGTCACGAGAGATCTTGTGTGCTCTCCTCAGAGACATGGTAAGATGGTGTCCGCTTCCCACCCACCTCTTACTTTGGTAATGACTGATGGATTCGACACTTCTTCACTTAGATACTGCTTGGTCCTTCTAGAGTTCAACACCGTGGTGGGAAATGGTATGTGCTTGTGGTTGTGGATGATTACTCCAGGTATTCATGGGTTTATTTTCTTGCTTCTAAGGACGAAGCATTTGGATTCTTTAAAGATTTGGTCCTTAGAATTGCTGTTGATATACCTGGAGCTTTGAGAGCCATTAGGAGTGATAATGGGATGAGTTCAAGAATTCTTCTTTTCTACCTTCGTGTGATAGGGAATTGAGCATCGCTTTTCTTCTCCTAGAGTTCCTCAACAGAATGGTGTTGTAGAAAGGAAGAATGTAACCCTTGTAGAGATGGCTCTGACCATGCTAGATGAGCATTCTACTCCTAGGAGATTTTGGGCTGAGGCGATCTCCACTGCTTGTTATATTTCCAACAGGGTTTTCTTGAGATCTGTGGTTGGGAAGACTTCTTATGAGCTTAGATTTGGTCATTCTCCCAAAGTCTCTCATTTCAAGATTTTTGGTTGCAAGTGCTTCATTCTTAAACATGGCAATCTTGATAAATTTGAGTCTAGATGTTTTGATGGCATATTTCTTGGTTATCCTGCTCATTCTCGTGGCTATCGTGTTTTTAATGTTGATACTAACAAAATTGTTGAGACTTGCGAAGTCACTTTTGATGAGGCTAGTCCTGGTACTAGACCCGATGCTTGTGTACACAGTGTTTCGAGACTCAAGAAAGCATCTTCGTCGATGATGATTCTCGAGGATGAAGACTCAAACCATCCTCCCGCTACCTCCGAGAGGGTGGAGAGCTGCTACTACTACTTCAAGGTCACCGAGCACCGCCTCCTATCCCCACCGACGATCCGAGTGGCTCTGCTCCTACCTCCACAACTCATGGGGTAGAGGCCACTACGCACTCAGAGCACCTCTTCGCATTCAAATGACAACATCCTCCCAATGATGATTGGGGATCTTCAAGAGCGAGTCACTCGCCTGTGTTTATTTCTCCCGATTCCCATGCACATTCTCGCTTTTGTCGCTTCTTTTGAACCCCGAGATATCACCCATGCTTTATCTGATGCCTCTTGGGTCAATGCCATGCATGAAGAGCTTGAAAATTTTGAAAGAAACAAAGTCTGGTTTTTAGTTGAGCGACCTTCTGATTCTCATGTTATTGGAACAAAATGGGTTTTTAAAATAAGCAAAGTGAGGATGGATTGGTTGTTCGCAATAAGGCTAGACTTGTTGCTCAAGGTTATTCCTGTGTAGAGGGCTTAGACTTTGAGGAGACCTTTGCTCCAAAGAGCTAGATTGGAGGCCATTCGCATTCTTTTAGCATTTGCAACATCCAAGGGTTTCAAGCTTTTTCAAATGGATGTTAAAAGTGCTTTCTTGAATGGCTTCATAGAAGAAGAGGTCTTTGTCAAGCAACCTCCGGGTTTGAAAATCAAAATTCCCAAACCATGTTTTTAAACTCTCTAAAGCCCTCAGATGGATTGAAACAAGCTCCTAGAGCTTGGTATGACAGCTTAAGAGTTTCTTGCTTGAAAATGATTTCAAAATGGGAATGGTTGATAAAACCTTGTTCACTCTCGTGCATGGCAAGTGATTTCTTGTTGGTTCAAGTATATGTGGATGATATTATTTTCTGTGGTTCCTCTCATGCTTTGGTGTCTAGATTTTCGATTCTATGAGCAAAGGTGAATTCGAGATGAGCATGATGGGAGAGTCGACATTCTTCCTTGGTCTTCAAATCAAGCAATCGAAAGAAGGCACCTTCGCCCACCGAGTAAGTATACAAAGGACCTTCTTGGCGCTTCAATATGGGAAGCAATAGGCCAATGTCTACTCCCATTGCAACAACCACCGTCTTTGGACCACGATGAGGATGGAGAGTCCGTGGACCGAAAGAGTACCGCAGATGATTGGCTCCTCCTCTATCTTACAAATACGAGGCCGACATACAATTCGCCGTATGTCCGTGCGCCGATTTCGAGCTTCCTCGTGCTTCTCATCGTCAAGTCAGACGCGCATCTTCGTGTATCTTCAAGATACGCTTGATTTTGGACTCGTATTCTTCTTCTTGGCTCTTTCAATTCGAGCATTTTCGATGCCGATTTCACGGTGTAGAGTTGATAGGAAGAGTACTTCGGCACTTGTCATTTCTTGGGCACATCACTTGTTTCTTGGTCTTCCGAAAATAGCCTTCTTACATTGCCATCACCGAGGCCGAGTATGTAGCCGCCGCTGGTCGCTCTCGTGTTCTCTCGGATTTTGTCCACGCCGCGAGACTATGGGTTATCTTTGGGAAGTGTTCCTCTTTTCGTGACAACACTTCGCAATTAATATTGCCAAAACCCAAAGGCAACATTCCAGACTAAACACATTGACATTCGATTTCATTTTCTCGAGAGACCATGTTGAGAAAGGTGATGTTGTGCTTCATTTTGTAGAGTCCGAGCAACGACTGCGATATTTTCACTAAGGCTCTTGACTCTTCGCGGTTTTGTCGCTTATGGGAGAGTTAGGGGTTATTAGTCCTATTGGGCTGTTTTGAGGGGAAGTTGCTCTTTTGCATTCATTGTATCATAATGCATGTTTCATTTCATTTGTCTTGCATTGTGTAATAAAATCAAGGAGCTTTGATTATTATCCTTGTATGACTTGTTCTTATATTCTATACCTTGTCATATCGAGTGATAGTCCGCTAGACCTCTTTTATGGCTCTTCGTGTGTGGCTTAGCTTTTGACTTGCTAGCTTTATATCCGTGAGAAATTTGAATCAAATCATGTCTTGTTGGATCTTGTGACTAGTTTTGCTCTAGTGATCCACTTATGATTCTCGCCATGTCTTACAAGTTGAATTGAGTCTTGAACTTATTCTGAGTTGAAAATGAGCTTTTATCTTATTAAGTCAAGCAAATGAAAATGAGATTTTCTCGTGCGAAAAAGCGATCTCACCAATCCTTTCTCATGAGACGGCTTGCCATTGCACTAGGCATGAACTCGGGGAGTTTTGGATGACCTAGATCATTCTTTTAAGCTTATCGCTTGAGATGGTCGCGGCAAGGCTTGAGATCTAGCACAAAAAAAAAGGGGAGAAAGAAAGAGAAATTGCCCAAAAGGGCTAAGTGCTTGAGCTTTGCTTCAAAAGAATTTTCTTAATGCTCAAAATGCCTCAATTCTTATTTTGAGTCTCTTTTACTTATAGACATGGCTTGACTCATTTTTGGTTGCCTTGAGTGGATCTATGATTTTGAGCAACCTTTCATGATTTCAATTCATTAATCTCGATTTTTGCTATCTTGGTTTTAGCTTTGCAAGACACGCTTTGCCATGATTGAATATAGCGTCTTCTCCTTATATGGCTTGGTATAATACTTGTACTGCCTATATGTATAATGGTCATGGCTCCTTTTCACTAAAATTCAAAATAAAGTCATTCCTTCATGCTCTTTCTTTTCATGCATCTTGATGAATTCATTGTCAAAGGGGAGAAAGATTGTGAAGAAAATGTTGTTAATAATGTTGGAGCTTTTGGTTTCATACTCAAGGTTTAATATAAAAGAACTTCATAAAATAAAAATTTTGAACCTTTTGAAAATCTGTGATCATGGTGAGTTGAGTTTCGGATTTCATTGTCTTATCTTATTTGATTTGCAATTGAAGGATACTCACAATGATCAAAGGTCAAATAGAACATTTTGTTTTTCAATTGGACCTTAGTGAGATTTTTGGCTACCTTCGAATGTGAATCTTTTGTGCTTTCAATGCCTTATCTCACTTGCTTACACTATTCTCAAGCCACTTGGTTTGTTCCTAGGCTTTTGTTGCTTATGGACCAAGTTGTGCCTTTATGCGAAAACGCGAATTTTTACTTTTCATTTTGAAAACCACATTTTCTTGAAAATTGCCAATGTGTTCATCAAGGGGAGATTGTGGATATCGTGAGGATATGTGCACGATCTCGGGATGATGAGTCAATTGGCAATGGCGTTATTGGTTTGCAAAATCTCGCGTTTTGGTTTGTTCCAAGGTCACGAAGCATTTGGCGGTCGATCGGTTGTCTTGGCGGTCGATCGCCACGTGGAGCGATCCGACCGCCATGGTGGCGGTCCGACCGATGATTTGAAAGTTGGGTTTTGGAGCCGAGCCAAAATAGGTTGTGTAGGCAAGTTAGGGAGTCTCTGGATGTGGTCCCATCATTTTTGAGCTCCCAGTCAAAAGTTCTATTCGATTGAAATTTCGAAGGTTTCGAATTTCTCGCTTGAATTTTGGCTGTCCTTGGACCGTCCGACCGCCGTGATGGGAGCGGTCCGATCAAGATGAATCGGCCGGACCGCCTGTGGGCGGCGGACCGGCGATACTGGAGGTGAGCCAAGTGTTGCATTGAGTTGATTTTGAGTGTGTGATTCTATGAACTTCAATGCTTTATTGATGTATATCGCATTGCGGAACGACGTGGGTCAAGTTGAGAAGAACTTGTTCCTGAAACGCGGTTTGTTTGTCTATTGTCGCAGCGGTGGCTTGCGTGTCAACGGCGTCAACGGTGAGTGGATCGACTACGCTTGGAGAGCCGAGGTCCGTAACGATCGTGGATACCGTGAGGTCGTGTGACTCAAGCATGGTGCGTAATGGACAAGATGGATCGAACGGTGGTTCATGCATACCGGTTGGATCAAAGCGGTGTGGATATCGGTGCGAGTCTCCGGGGAGGTTCCGATGGGATTCGACAAGAGAGGCTTGGCGTCGATGAGAACCGCCGATCAACCTACACGTGGTGAAGCAGCGATTGCTTCAAGAGTTATTTGTGTGTGGGTCCCATGTGTAAGAGACCCAAAAGGGAAACCCTAGCTCTCTAGTATAAATAGGAAGGGTGAGGTGGAAAACCTAAGCAAGCATTCATTTAGCCCCTTCTTCCTTTTTCTAGGGTTTGGAGGAGAGGAGAGGAAAACTAGGGTTTGGAGTGTGCTCCTTGTTGAGCTCTTGCCCTCCTTGGTGGAGAGGCTTTGTAAGCATCTATTGTGGATGAACAATCTTGTGATGCTTAATTGAAAGATCAATTGCTCCTTTGTGTTCTTCTCTCTTTTGGATGTTTTGGTGCTTCCTTGATTCAAAGGTTCATGCTTGGTCTCTTGGCCTACTTTACCTTGCTTTGATGTGTGGGATTACTACTAGAGTCATCTAGATCATCAAACCCCACAAGCAAGTCTTGAATCAAGATTTCCTCATTTCTAGGGTTTGTGCACCTCTTTGGTAAAATCTCAAGAGATCGCTTTTGCGAAGTGGATCGACCGATCGTCGCTAGAAATAGGTCTCCAATATCTTTAGGTAGGTGTGCTAGAAATTTGGTCAAGTTTTATTGGTTGAATCAAAAGTTGGATCAAATTTCGTTTTGGATTTGGGTGGAGTTTTTCAAGATCGACTCTACCGGTCCGACCGCTCTTCAACGGCGGTTCGACCGCCTGTGTTTTCGCATCACCGGTTTGCTTGGTCGAACTCGCTGTCCCACCGGTCCGATCACTGGATAGTTTCCGGTCGGACCGCTCCTTGACCGTCGGTCCGATCGCCGTGGTAGCCGGTCCGACCGCCGTGTCCAAAGAAGAACATTGAGTTCTTTTCTCCTTTTGTGTCGTGTGCTTGAGGGGCTTATCAAATTCAACACAAGGCTTCCGTTGTGTGCTCACTAAACTTCTTAGCTTTCATAGCTAAAGGAGTAAAGTACGTGTTGGTTTTGATTTTGGTGAGAAAGTTTTGAAAGCGCCTATTCACCCCCCCTAGTCGCCTTTCCGGTCCTACATTAACAATTTCTCCCCTATTCGTATTCGTATAAAAAAGGGAAACGGATATGGTATGGACTTTTGCCATCCGAAATGTTATTTTATCCGCACTATTCGTATTTGTATTCAAATTCGATAAAACAATATACATATTTTATTGTAGTATGGCTAATTAGTTAGAGGAGTATTTTTAGTTTAATATGAATTCATGTTTTTAGGTGAAATATATAAATTAGAATGATTAGGTGTGCTATGTACGAGGACAAAGTATCATAAATATCTTGCAATTACGTAAGTTATGAGGATATCCGAATCTGACCGAATTGAGTAGGTATTCGATTCATCTTTGTATTCGTATTCGACAATACTCAAATTCATTTTCGTTTAGAAAATACGAATACAGGAAGACCACTATTCAATTCGTATTCGATTCGTTGACACCCCTATGCGGTATGACGAGGCGAGGCGCCTCACTACCGCCACACCACCTTAGTGCCTAAGGCGTGCGGCGAGGCGACGCCATACACACACATGACAACAGAGCACAAACCTAACAGAGCACACAAACACAGCCAGTAGAACACACATAGCACATCCAACACCAAACACCAAACACGCATGCACACACACACACAAAACCGAAGAAGATAGAGGGTGAGAGGGAGCAAATGGAGAGGGCGAGGGCGAGGACGAGGGCGGGAGGGAGCAGATGGAGAGGGGGTGCGCTGGGGAGGAAGCAGAGGAGGAGATGCGGCGGCGAATGGGGGATGCAGCTGCGGAGGAAGCAGAGGAGGGGATGCGGCAAGGGTACGTAGAGGAGGGGATGCGGCGGGGGAGGAAGGGATGTGGTGTCTGACTAATGGCATGGCCATGACTCGTGGAGGTGAGGTGACACCACGAGGATGCCTTGGCCAGAAGACAAACACC
Source organism: Hsuehochloa calcarea (assembly GCA_036346395.1). Taxonomy (NCBI): domain Eukaryota; kingdom Viridiplantae; phylum Streptophyta; class Magnoliopsida; order Poales; family Poaceae; genus Hsuehochloa; species Hsuehochloa calcarea. The sequence continues at coordinate 41,900,161 of CM070597.1, forward strand.
GTACGCTTCCATGGCGAGTCGACGACCATGGCGTCCGTCCCTGACCGCCTCGATGCTTAGGCGACGCCATGTTGTTGGCGTTGCCTTAATAACCATGAGTCAGCCTACTCAAATTCTCGCAGTCCAAATCTAGTAGCAAAATATATTGGATATTACATGAGATAACAGTATAAACTCAAGAGTTCCCAAATAATTTTTCTCGGCTGAAAGCACAGAAAGTATGGATAATTAGATGCAAACTAACCAAACTGCAAGTGATTTTCCCCACATCTAAACCAAACAGTGTGAACTCAAAGTTCCCAAAAATAAATTTCATGCTTAGGACCACACAACAATTAAGACATGGTAAACCAAATGCATCGATCTTGATAAAAGCCTGAGAGACCATGTGAGAGGTCCTCCATTGTGAGTGATGAGTATTTGACAACTTGTTGAATAGGTTGAGAGTTGAGTCTCTCTGTTTGTACTGTTTCTGTGCTGAAACAAGAGAAACGGAACTACCGCTGTGTATGTAGCGGAAGTTCCGATAATCGGAAGTTCCAGCTTTGGAAAGCGGAACGTTCGATTAATCTGGGAATTGTGTTCGGTTGAAGTAATCGGAACTTCCGCACCTGGGGACGCGGTTTGTCCGATAATACTGACGTGAGTATTCCTCTGTGACGAAAATAGGAATTGAAAATCTGGGAGTGCGGACGTTTCGAGAATCGGAACTTCCGCAATGGTAAGCGCGGAACTTCCAATAATCCTGACAAGTGCGGACGTTCTGGAAATCGGAACTTCCGCAATGGTAAGTGCGGAACTTCTGATTGTGCACAGAACTGTGCAGAGAAGGATTGTTTGTGATTTTGAGTTTGTATGAGTTTGAGTCTTGTACAAATTTTGATGCTATGATATTGGGCAATGCTATGTGATGTGTTTTTGTCTGTGTTGACTGCAGGACATCAAGACGAAGTCGTGGCGAGACACGAGGTGATCGGACTAGGCGCAGCGCGTTGAGGTCGAACGGTCGGATGTGTCAAGACGGCGTGAATCTTGAGGTGGTTGCGAGTCAAGGACAGCAAGGTGTACGGGAGGCTTCCAGAAGATGCGCAAGGGGCGGAACGGTCTTTTCGCAAAGCGGCACAAGTGGAGGCGGTTCCGTTCGGGTGTAGCGGGCTTAATGGGTTGGAGACCCGTTAGCTAGGCTATAAATAGAGGTGTAACCACGGTGAGAGGTTGGAGATTTTGTTAGGGTTTTGGAATAGGGTTTGTTGGCTTTTGCTTTAGTGGTTAAGGGTTGTTTTGCTTTGGAGCTTTAGTTGTTGAGATTGAGAGGATGAACTAAACTTCTTGTAATCATTCCTCCTTGTTTACCTCTGTAATTTACGCTTTCAATTAATGAAATCTTTGAAGTTGATTTCTCTATTCATGCCCTTGTTCTTGTTCTCCCGCAACTTGATCTTGAGTTTTGGTTTTTCTTGTTGATTCTTGTTGGGACGTGCTAAGATGGATTGCTCTCGCTTGGGATGATACCTCTAGATCATTTGATCAACTCTTCCCACGAGCAAACTTAGTTTAATCTTCGCTCTTAAGTTTTGCTTCCTCTGCTCTTCCTCCCGTGCCTAGGTTTTATTGAAAATCTTGTTTGGCTTGTTGAGAAGGGATGAAACTTGGCACGCAGATCACTATGCTATTAAGTAGCCATCCTCAAAGTTTCATAACCCGAGAATCAAAGAATCTCTTGAATTTCAGTTTGGGCCTCTCTTACCTCTTCTTCAAGAAATCCGATTTCTCTTTAGTTAGACGATCTTTGTCCGCGATTTCTTCTCATGAGGTCAAGATGTTGTTTAGGATGATGTCCTCGTGAGACTTGACTCGAGAAGAGCAAAAAATCAAAAGTATTTCGGATTTTTGAATCGCTCCAGCGCTCGCTCTTCTCGTCAGATAATCGAACTTCCGCCATCCGAGCCGCGAACTTCCGATTTCGGAACTTCCGCGACCGACACATCGAACTTTGTGCGGAACTTCCGCACTGACCGCCTAACTTCCGATTCTCGCGTAATGTACCAAGCTTGTTTTCATTCTCCGATTTTGCTTCACTTCTTTTCTTGAGATTTCCAGAGGGCTTTGTAGGTTTGTTTAAATACTGTAAAGGGGAGTTCTTAATTTTTAAGGCACCATTCACCCCCCCTCTGTTGCCATTTCGGTCTTTCAATTGGTATCAGAGCCGGTTAGCTCTTCCTTATAGATCTTAACCGGTCTGTTGAGCCATGGCAACTGACAAGTATTCCACCAAGCCTCCGCCTTTGATGGCCTGGATTACCCTTTCCGAAGAGCCGAATGGAAACATACATCCAGGCTCACGGGTATGCCATCTGGCGGAAGGTGAAGGTCAGATTTGCCGTTCCTGCCGATGAAAACATCAATGTGGGAAACATGCCCGATGTTGAGGCCAATGCTAAGGCAAGGAACATTATCATTCAGGGTTTGAGCATAAGTGAGTTCGATCGCATTTCTCATTTGACTTACGCTTACGACATCCGGGTGACCTCGATGCATACCATGAGGGCACCACCCGATTAAGACGGTTCGACAAGACCAGCCAGCGTGAATACATGAAATTTGAGATGCTTGTCGGTGAATCTCTTGACGAGTGCTTTTCGCGTTTCACAAGATTTTGAGCAACCTCCGAGCGGTCGGTCTTACATACCCGACTGGATAACGCCGACAGATGCTTTCGACTCGATCTTCGTGTTTGGGAGATGAAAGTGACTACCATCAAGGATAGCACGGACCTCTCGACTCGACTCTTGACGCGCTTTACTCGCTACCAAGACTCACGAGATTGACATTGTCTCTCAAGGTCGAAGTCACAATCGATGGCTTTAGTCACCGATCCCACCTCTGGATCTTCTTCGAGTCGATACACGGGTTCTCCTTGTCGCTCTCGTGACATAACCGATGATCGCTAGAGCAACTTTGAGGATGAACAGATTAGCCCTCCTAGCTCGGAAGTTTTCCCATGCTTACAAGAGGAGGAGGATGGAAAAGAGGAGGTCCTGTGATTTGCTTTGAGTGTGGTGGCCCCAACCACATCCGAGCAACCGCCCCAAGCCGGGAAGGGCAAAGGTGACTATGGCGGTTCGGGCAAGAACGACTACATCGACAAGAACCGCAACACGAAGCCCTCAAAGACTGACAAGGCAAGAAGAAGTTCCGCAACTTTGGGAAGGCAAAGAAGTCATGCTCCATCGCGTCCTCACCGCCTCGACGAACCGGACACCAATGAGGTGGAGGGGTGGAGTGACGATGATGGAAAGGACGATCAAGATCCCAAGGACGACGGCAACTTCTCCCAAGATGTGCTTCATGGCCCTCGGGCGATCTAGCGACAATGAAATGTATCCGACTCCGATGAGGTTAGTCCCACTTACGACCACTTAATGATGCTTTTCTTAAGCTAGGTAGATTTCATGCTAAGTCTAGGGCTAAGTGTACTGAGTTGGAGAAGGAAATAGCTAGACTATCACGGGAGCTTACCTCACTTATATCTGCTCCCTCCCGTGATGATTGTGACACATGTCAGGCTCGCTTGATGACATGGAAAACTAAGGACCTTGCATGATAGTGTGTCCTCCGAACTAGACATGATTAAAGTGGAGAACATTAGCCTTCTTGTTTGAACTAGAGATGAGTAGGGTAGCACCTCCTTCATCTACTACTGTTGAGGCTACTGCTTGCACCTCATGTGAGGTTAAGGACAACTCGTTTAGAGGTCTATATACCATGTTGCTCGATCCGCCTCGAGACTTGCGAAAATTGTAATAATCTCAAGATGAACCTAAACGCAGGCGATCACAAAATTGTTGAATTCCAAATCGCTTTATTAGAGCCCATTGTTTCTTATTTAAACTGCCCTAAGTTAATCAATAACTAAAATCAGATTCAAACAGCTTCAAGAAATGATTGATCACAATAACAAACGGCTCAAGATGCTTCTAAGGACCTTGTTAGCTCACCATGCAATCAGTGTAATAAACTAAAATGTGATTTGGTTGCTTTAGATGAAAAATATGTGAAGCTAACTAAGGACCTTCTAGAGACACAATCATCTGCTTGTATTGTGTGTGCTGGGAAGAAGTCTAAGGGTTTGGTAGAGACGTCTAGCAACGTGAACCAATCGCTAGCGAGAGGACTGTCCCCCAAAGTCGGTGTGCATGCACAAGCCAATCTTTCCTCTCACGTTGGTTCTTCTTCTCGCACCCTTACCTTCTCATTGCTCCTTCTTCCCCGCTCTTCTTGCACCTCTCTCTTCGGGAGTGTCGATCTTATGAACACTCTCGAGAGGTTTGTAGGAGGCAAGAAGAAGCTCAATCTCATTCTAGACCAATCTAAGATTTGCAGATTTAATCAGGGTCTAGGATATGATTTCCATGAGGATATGAGGAAGCATCCACCTGCCGTGCTCGTAACCATAGCACCGGTGTGATCAAAACTAAGCCGGGATCGAGAAAGTCAATTTTAAATCAGGGGTTTTGTTCAAAGGATTTCGACAAAGAAGGTGATTTCACTGCAGCTTGACCTCTCGTATGGCGGTATCATTGCACCTTCCGCCGGAAGGATGGACATTTGGTTGATCATTGCTTCAGCGCGCCAAGATCGCGTAGAGATCATGTTGAGTCCTTTAGGCGCATTCGTGGTCGACCCGGACCATGAGTGCACCTAAGACTAACATGAGGTCTAGGTTTGCTACACAGATGATTTAGGCAACATCAAGGACTTGGTTTTTCCGAGTTTTCTAATTTTCGTCCGCATGCTCCCTTTGTTCGTGACTTTCGCCGCTTGAGGGTAGATCTCGCTTTCCCTTTCGAGATGGCTACCATGGCAAGTGATCAAGATGTTGCCGAATTCACTCGCTCTCCCATAGCAATCGGATTCAAGAATGCCTTCAGTCCGCATACGCACCTTCCGACTTGTTGAGTGACAGAGCGTAGGGTAGATAGAGGTCACCTTGTTTGACTACTTCATCTGCTCGACGTGTTACTCAAGATTGGGTGCCAAAATCACCGCTGATTCACCCTAGATCGAGACTTTACTCTGCTTGACTCAGTTCGCCGGCCGGGAAGGAAAGGTCCGGATTGTAGACTCGGGTGTTCTCGCCATATGACCGAGACTCGTTGGTTTTCTTCCCTAGCCCGTGCTCGAGGTGATGAGACGATCACCTTCGGAGATGCTTCATTTGGGCGCGTCATCGCTAAAGGTACCGTGAGCATTAATAATTCGCTTATTTTGAAAGATGTTGCCTTAGTAAGTAAGTCGCAGATAATCGCTTTGGTCTCTCACCACCGATGACGGTTACGAGGTGAGCTTTAAGAAAAACAATTGCAAAATTCTTGATTCTTCTGTAGCCTAGTTTGCGGATTTCGATATGGGAGGATCTTTCGTGCTGATTTTTCCGAGTCTTCCGTGATCCTCTCCTGTTTAATTGCTTCAATCCCGTGATTTGACCTTCCGCATAGGAGACTAGGTCATATAGGCTTTGATCATTTGACACGAGTTAGCGGCCACGATCTCATTCGTGGTTTGCCAAAACTCAAGATGGTCAAGGATCTAATTTGCTCTCCATGCCGCACGCGGCAAGATGGTTGCCGCTTCTCACTCTCCAAATACAAGGATAATGATCGATGCACTGTGACAAGCGCCCATATGGATACAGCTTGGTCCAAATGAGCGATCGGCGGGAGGGAAGTGGTATGTTCTTGTTGTGGTCGATGACTTCTCGAATTACTCTGGGTGTTTTTCTTAGCCTCAAGGATGAGACGCTTACTCATTTTCGTGGTCTTTTAGTAGGCTTTCTGTTGAGCTCCTGTGCATTACGAGCAATTCGCAGTGATAATGGCACCGAGTTCAAGAATTCCTACTTTGAGAGTTTCGTGGTGAGACAGTGTAGAGCACCGCTTCTCGCTCCATACGCCCCCAATGAATGGCGTTGTGGAGAGGAAGAACCGCACCTTGGTCGAGATGGCCAGACGATGCTTGATGAGTACTCTACACCTAGGAAGTTTTGAATGAGGCTATTGCTACTTTGCTTGTCATGTTTCTAATGAGTTTTTCTTAGGGCACTCTTGCATCGCACTTCTTATGAGTTGAGATATGGGCGAAAACCCAGTGTCTCGTATTTTCGTGTGTTTGGTTGCAAGTATTTTATTTTGAAGTCTGGGAACCTAGATAAGTTCGAATCACGATCTTGTGATGGGATCTTTCTGGGTTACTCGACTTCTTCTCGTGCCTATAGAGTCTGGAACTGCGAGTCTAGTAAAATGGTAGAAACCTGTGAGGTGACCTTCGATGAGGCCAGTCCGGGGACTAGGCCTGATATCTCAGGTTCTCTAGAGCAGTCTGAGTCCATTTTTGTGGACGAAGAGGAAGACGGAGATGAGGGTTGTCTACCCGATCCAGTTCTTCCTCCTCCTCTTGAGGTGCCTTCTTCCACTGCACCTCGAGGAGATCAGCACTTATCTTCTGCTTCTTTTGAAGCTAGTGGCTCTGTTCCTATCTCATCTGCTCATGAGGTAGAGGTCACTTCTTCATCTCACCCTGGACCTCCTAGACACATTCAAAAGGACCATCCTTCAGAGCGCATCATTGAGACCTCTTTGAGCGTGTCACACGCTCCAAAGTCGGTTTGTCTCTCTTTGTCTCCATTCCGCTGTCGCCTCATTTGAGCCCAAAGACGCTTGTCATGCTCTATCCGACGAGTCTTGGATAAACGCCATGCATGAGGAGTTGGAAAACTTTGAAAGAAACAAGGTCTGGTCCCTTGTTGAGCCTCCTCAAGGTCACAATATCATTGGGACCAAATGGGTGTTCAAGAACAAGCAAAGTGAAGATGGGTTAGTCATTCGAAACAAAGCTAGGCTGGTAGCTCAGGGGTACTCCCAAGTTGAGGGTCTAGATTTCGAAGAGACCTTTGCCCCTGTAGCTAGACTTGAAGCCATTAGAATCCTACTTGTCTTTGCAGCTTCTAAGGGTTTCAAGCTTTACCAGATGGATGTCAAGAGTGCTTTCCTCAATGGCCTTATTGAGGAAGAAGTCTATGTCAGACACCTCTCGTGTTTCGAGAACCCCAAATACCCTAACCATGTCTACAAAGCTTTCCAAAGCTTTGTATGGACTCAAGCAGCTCCTCAGAGCATGGTATGAAATGCTTAAGTCCTATCTCACGAGTCATGGTTTTGAAATGGGTAAAATAGACAAGACCTTGTTCATCCGCCGCCTTGGCACCGATCTTTTGCTCGCTCGGATCTATGTGGACGACATCATCTTTGGCGGCTCCTCACATACTCGCTTTCCAGTTTCCGATGTTATGAGCTCGAATTTGAGATGAGCATGATGGGCGAGTTGAGCTTCTTCCTTGGCTTCCAAATCAAATGACTGGAAGGTACTTTTCTTCACCAAGGCAAGTACACTCGAGACCTCCCAAACGCTCGACATGAATGATGGAAAGCCAAGATCAACTCCGATGGCATCTACAAATGCTCTTGATCCGTATGAAGACGGCGAACTCGTTGACCAAAAGGAGTTCAGAGCATGATTGGCTCTCTCTTGTACCTCACGACCTCGAGACCGGACATACATTTCTCTCAGTGTGTCTTTGTGCTCGGTTTCAGCTTCTCCTCACAGATCTCACCGCCAAAGCGGTGAAGCGCATCTTCGGCACCTTCGAGCTACCATTGACTATGGTATCCGTACTCTTCCTCCTCTTGTCTATCTCTTAGAGCCTTCTCCGATGCAGATTTCACCGGTCAGAGGATAGATAGGAAGAGCACCTCGGCACTTGCTAATTCATTGGCACTTCTCTTGTCTCCGGTCTTCAAGGAAGCAATCCGGTGTTGCACACCCACCGCAGAGGCCGAGCACGCTTGTCGCAGCCGATTCTCAGAGCCAAGTGCTTTGATGGTCTCGACCTTGCAGACTTTGGGTTAGTGATCGATCGTGTTCCACTCTTTTGTGATAACACATCTGCGATTTGCATTGCCAAGAACCCAAAGCAACATTCTCGGACCAAGCATATTGATATCGATATCACTTTCTTCGAGACCATGTAGAGAAGGGTGACATTGTGCTCCAGCCAGGAGAGTGAGCATCGCTATCGGTGATATCTTCACTAAGCCTCCGGATGCCTCTCGGTTTTCACTCTGCGGGGAGAGCTTGGGGTGGTTTGTCCTTACGGACTGTTGTGAGGGGGAGCTTGTGCTTTACTATTGTATTATATTTTAATTATGCTATTTCTCCTTTCTGGTTGCATTTCATTTAAGTGCTTTGGGTCTAAGTCCTTCCAGCATAGGTTAGAGTGGTTCTCTTGCCAAGTTGTTTTGACTGCTAATTCTTATCTTGTGCTTCTAGGATGTCGCTTATTAGTCTGTTTCTCCTCTCTCTAAGTTGAGCTTACTCACTTCTTATAGGTTCTAGCGAGGTTCGGGCCACCCTTGGGTAGACAGGGATGTTGTTTGCTCCTTAGTGGGTTAGTTGATCAGCTAATAGTCCCGAATCATATGGGGTAGATAAGAATCAGTCCGAGTTTTGGTATTCTCTATATCTTATCTATGCTCTAAGGACTGCCTTTTCTCTTTCTCGTTCCAGTTTCTCGTTTTTGTTCCTTTGGTTCAGGGGGAGTTTATCTTGGTTATTCCAGTTCTTAAATTTGTCATAACTCAACCTCAATTAAAAGATGCATTTCATTCAAGGGATCTGATTTTCGTGCATTTCATCCTCGCATTGCAACTTAATCATATGGAGCCTTGTCTATTATCCCTTATGATCTGCTTTCACTGCTTTACATCTTGCCATGATTTATGCTAAACTGCTAGATTTATCATGACTTTTTATGTGTAGTTTAGTCTTTGCCATGCTAAGGTAATTAAAAAATGCTCAAATTGAATTAAAATCTTGTCATGATAGCTCTTGAGACTAGTCTGCTGAAGTTATCCTTTATGATTCTCGCCATGTCAAGTAGGTCGAGTTGAGTCTTGAATCCTTATTGAGTTTCAGAGTAAGCTATGTCGGTTTGTTAAGAAACTTGACTTATCTTTAATCGTTGGTCTAAAAACTTCAAAAGCAAAAATGATCTCTTTTGTGCGAAAAAACTGATCTCACCAAATCTTTCTCATGAGACTGCTTGCCATTGCACTAGGCATGAACTCAGGGGGAGCCTTGGATGACCTAAGATCACTTCCTTAAGTCTGTTGCTTGGAGTGGTCGCATAAGGCTTGGGATCTAGCACATGGTTAAGATTTGAAAAATTGGTTCAAGCTTAGGAGGCAGTTGTGGATGGCACCTAGTCCAGGACTTGCTTCACTAAGATAAAGCCATAATTATGTTTCCAGAAAAAGAAACTTGTGCTAAAATTGCTTATCATTAAAAGGACCAAGTACTGTTCAATATGAGTCTTTCTTCAACTGGTAGCACTCTAAACTGTTCAATATGAGTCTTCTTGGTTCAACTTAGATTATTTGACATGGCTTGTATCATCCTTTGATACCTTTAGCTAGACTACAATCTTGGTTTATTTGACTTGCTAAAGAATTGGATCATTAATCAGATTTTGGATTTTCTGTCTTAGCTATTCTATACAACAATTGTCATGACCCTGATAGCATTCTTATGTGTTATGGCTTGGTGTAATACTCTAATAGTCATTTTGGATAATCTTCATGGCTCCTAATGCTTAAAATGAATATCATATAGTCATTTCCTCTCTTTAATACATCTTGATGATTTTATTGCCAAAGGGGGAGAATTTTGGAGAGAAAAAGTCTTCTGGAGAAAAGCCTTGAGTTTTGCAAAAATTGCTCTTTCATCTCGTCTCAAGTCTTTCTCTTACACAACATGGTCTTGAGCTTCGTACTACTTGTTTAGACCTTGGTTGATTTTAAACTCAAACTCATCTTATGCTTTTTCGGTGATTGTCAATATACTCATCAAGGGGGAGATTGAGAGACCATGTGAGAGGTCCTCCATTGTGAGTGATGAGTATTTGACAACTTGTTGAATAGGTTGAGAGTTGAGTCTCTCTGTTTGTACTGTTTCTGTGCTGAAACAAGAGAAACGGAACTACCGCTGTGTATGTAGCGGAAGTTCCGATAATCGGAAGTTCTGGCTTTGGAAAGCGGAACGTCCGATTAATCTGGGAATTGTGTTCGGTTGAAGTAATCGGAACTTCCGCACCTGGGGACGCGGTTTGTCTGATAATACTGACGTGAGTATTCCTCTGTGACGAAAATCGGAATTGAAAATCTGGGAGTGCGGACGTTCCGAGAATCGGAACTTCCGCAATGGTAAGCGCGGAACTTCCGATAATCCTGACAAGTGCGGACGTTCCGGAAATCGGAACTTCCGCAATGGTAAGTGCGGAACTTCCGATTGTGCACAGAACTGTGCAGAGAAGGATTGTTTGTGATTTTGAGTTTGTATGAGTTTGAGTCTTGTACAAATTTTGATGCTATGATATTGAGCAATGCTATGTGATGTGTTTTTGTCTGTGTTGACTGCAGGACATCAAGACGAAGTCGTGGCGAGACACGAGGTGATCGGACTAGGCGCAGGGGGAGTTGAGGTCAGAACGGTCGGGATGTGTCGAAGACGGCGTGAATCTTGAGGTGGTTGCGAGTCAAGGACAGCAAGGTGTACGGGAGGCTTCCAGAAGATGCGCAAGGGGCGAACGGTCTTTTCGCAGCGCGCACAAGTGGAGGCGGTTCCGTTCGGTGTAGCGGGCTTAATGGGTTGGAGACCCGTTAGCTAGGCTATAAATAGAGGTGTAACCCTGGTGAGAGGGTTGGAGATTTTGTTAGGGTTTTGGAATAGGGTTTGTTGGCTTTTGCTTTAGTGGTTAAGGGTTGTTTTGCTTTGGAGCTTTAGTTGTTGAGATTGAGAGGATGAACTAAACTTCTTGTAATCATTCCTCCTTGTTTACCTCTGTAATTTACGTTTCAATTAATGAAATCTTTGAAGTTGATTTCTCTATTCATGCCCTTGTTCTTGTTCTCCCGTGCAACTTGATCTTGAGTTTTTGGTTTTTCTTGTTGATTCTTGTTGGGACGTGCTAAGATGGATTGCTCTCAGTTGGGATGATACCTCTAGATCATTTGATCAACTCTTCCCACGAGCAAACTTAGTTTAATCTTCGTTCTTAAGTTTTGCTTCCTCTGTTCTTCCTCCCCGTGCCTAGGTTTTATTGAAAATCTTGTTTGGCTTGTTGAGAAGGGATGAAACTTGGCACGCAGGATCACTATGCTATTAAGTAGCCATCCTCAAAGTTTCATAACCCGAGAATCAAAGAATCTCTTGAATTTCAGTTTGTGGCCTCTCTTACCTCTTCTTCAAGAAATCCGATTTCTCTTTAGTTAGACGATCTTTGTCTGCGATTTCTTCTCATGAGGTCAAGATATTGTTTAGGATGATGTCCTGTGAGACTTGACCTGAGAAGAGCAGCAAATCAAAAGTATTTCGGATTTTTGAATCGCTCCAAAGGCGCTTTGTTCTTCTCGTCAGATAATCGAACTTCCGCCATCCGAGTGCGGAACTTCCGATTTCCTAACTTCCGACCGACACATCGAACTTCCGCAGCGGAACTTCCAAGACTGATCGCCTCTAACTTCCGCACTGACCGCCGGAACTTCCGATTCTCGCGTAATAGCCCAAACTTGTTTTCATTCTCTGATTTTGCTTCACTTCTTTTCTTGAGATTTCCAGAGGGCTTTGTAGGTTTGTTTAAATACAGTAAAGGGGAGTTCTTAATTTTTAAAGCACCATTCACCCCCTCTGTTGCCATTTCGGTCCTTCAAAGCCAATAGGTACCCAACTAGCCAATAAGATTTGAGAGGCTAACACTGTCTGATGTGGACCGTGTGATTATGTCAAAACCTTGGAACTTTTAACACACTACAAGCTAAGACCACTATTTTTTTTCCTCGGCTGAAAACACGAAGTATGGATAATTAAAGGCAGACTGAACAATATGCTGGTGTTTGTCACATCTAAAATGACTGCAGATGCCCAAAGCCAGGAGATAAACATATAGTCAAAAACAAGGTTAATGTTAATAAAGGTACCTAGAGAATGGGTAAATGCAGTAAAAACACTCCTCTTGGGCATATGACAACATGATTCATGTGACTGCCTCCCACTGGTCCATGCTGATCAAGGGCCCAAGTGGATATGTAACGTGTTTTGATCGAAGAAACTCCTCTTAGATCTGTGGTTCAATCTCTATGGTGCTTCTACTCCAAAATTCTTCTCCTATGGTGGGATTTTAGTCCTGGGAAAGTAAGTTCTTGGGAAGCTCACCTACTTGTCTTACAGTCTTATCACAGCATCCAAAACAACCTCTGCTCTGTTCGCAAGGAATTCGAACATGTAGACAATTAGCATAAAAAACACTCACTAAAAGACGTGGAAATCTGAAAAGATGAGAGACTTGCAAACAAGAAACAATCCAGGCAGACAAAGCAATCTCCCATTTTCGCAAGTAGGTGAAAAGATCCAGCATGATACCATGACCGCATCTAAACCTACAATCTAGGTTACTAACGATATTACATGAGAAAACTATGAGGACAAATACGAAACAGGTAATCATTAATCAGGGATCTGTGTCTTGTGTCTTGTAGGAGGACACCAGTGGAGCAAGCAAGCATCATGTTGCCTTTTCTTTCTCCCCTTATTTAATCCCCATGAGAGCAAGAAGAGGTAATCACCATGCGATCCCACTTTGCATCATACAGTACCAACTACGGCTAGGGCTATCCATCTGGCCATATGTAGTTGCGCACATGCAAGCAACATAGTTGATTCACTCGCAAACAGAGCGATTCTTCTGCCTAGAAGGATCCTAATCGAATTGTCTCAACATAGATCACACTCGAGCGAGAGAGGAAGGAGAGGGGAAGCGGACGAAGCAAACCCCACCCGAAGTAGAGGAAAAGGCAGGCAGAGGAGAGGAGCTGTGGGATGGTACACCAGTTCTAGCCCGCGCCCAGGTCGACGTCCCCGTCGCCAACCCTCAACGTCGATCCGTCTCCACCACGATCACGGGCCACCATGGCGCTCAATGCACCCAAACACACCACTCCCCTCGCTTCGCTGGCAAGAAATCAAAGGGGAAATAATGGGAACAATAAATCTCACCAATCCTGTGAAAAAAGAAGATTGGGGCGCATGGCCACCCGGGTGCGGCGACGATAGCGTGGAAGGCAGGAGGAGGGAGCAGTAGGCTCAGCGTGTGGAAGGAGGAGGATGGTGATGAAGGCGACAAAGTTGAGGTCGGAGAGGAAGACGACAGTGGCGGCGTGCCTGGGGATAGGTCGGATCCAGTGGCACCGCGCCCGGGGATGACCGGATCCCGTGACGCCAAGCCCAGGGATGACCAAAGAGGAAGATGACGGCGGCGGGATACCCGGGAAAGGTTGGCTCTAGCAGCGGTGAGTGAGAGGGGAGGGAGGGAGGGCGGTGCGAGAGTGCGAGGCGGGAGGTGCATGTGGGGATCGTGAGAGGGAGAGAGGAGAGGGAGGGAGGGTGGCAGTGGGATGTGGACGTGGGCGTGGGCGCAAGCAGTTGCTGGCCGCGCGGTACGACCTAGGCTGTTGGTGCTCCGCTCGTTGATCCAACGGACGTTAAAGTAGGTAGAGAGAACAGACGACTACCAACTATAATTTTTAAATAATAGAGATTCAAATTTTTTGTTATTTTTTATTTTTATTCATTAGGAAGCAATAATAGAAACACATGACCTTGATAATGAACGTGATTGCTTCTTTTGTGTCTCCTACGACACCATTCATGACATCCTCATTATAATTTTTTTATTTTTATTCAACATTTTTGTTATATTTATTGGAGTTCGTATACAAACCAATTTGCTAAATTTATTTAATTTATTACGAATTTTAGCTATTTTAGGGATTTTACTTTGGAATTCGTATGGAAATCAAATTATATATTTTTATTTTATTTTTTTATTCCAAATTTCAGTTCCCTTTTCTTGGAATTCGTATCTAAATCCAATTGCTAATTTTTCTTTAATTTTTATTTCAAATTTAAGTTATTTTTTGGTCGGATTTTGCATACAAATATAGTGGCCAATTATTGTTTAATTTTTATTCCAAATTATAATATTTTGATTTCGTATCAAAATCACATTGCTAATTTTATTTTATTTTTTAAAATTTCATTTCTTTGTTGGGTTTCGTATACAAATCTAATTGTCAATTTTTTTTGTATTTTTTTCTAAATTATAATTATTTAGGGATCCTACTTGGAATTCATATGGAAATTAAATTGCTTATTTTATTTATTTATTTATTTATTCAAATTTCAGTTTTATTGACTTGACATGGACTCTTTTACTTAGGAATTAGTATTTGAAATCACATTGTTTATTTTATTTTGTTTTTTATCTAAATTTTAGTTTTTTTGTAGTTGACATGGAGTCTAGAACGTTGTAATCTAGACTCGCCACGATCGATGGTGTGGATCTTTCTCTTTTTACATCGATTAACATGAGAATTTCTAGCCCTTAAGAGGAAATGTGGTGGCTTATTTTGACTATACTTTAATATCCTAGCTATCCGATGGCCTCATATCGTCCATAGCTCTTCTTCAATAAAAATGTTCATCTCCTCTTAGCTAGGGCTTCTATATCATCGAGCTTCTTTGTCCACTAATTTTTTCAACAATGCCAACGCTCACCACTTGTCATCACGTCCCTTGGCTCCTTCAACGCTAGACTTTTTCTTCAATGGCTCCAGTGAGCAGCGCACCATTGTCCTCGTTGAACGACTAAGTCGAGCAATACAACATTGTTCTCATCTCTATCGTCGCCGCCTCGGCTCTCCGCTTCCCCTGTGGGTCAATGTCTTCTAGAAGCTATCCTCGTTATAGTTTTTTTAATCAAAATTTAAGCTATTTTTCATTTTCATTCCATAGGAAGCAACAATAGAAATTGCACTCTTCCGTGGTCTTCTTCGATACCATTCATGCTATTCCCGTTATAAACATTATTTTATATTCAAATTTTTGTTATTTTATATTTTTATTCCATAGGAAGCAACAATATAAACAAGCGAACATGGTGGCTTCTTTTGTATCTTCTCCGACATCATTTGTGTCATTCTCGTTATAATTTTTTATTCAACATTTCAGTTATTTTTATTAGAGTTCATATACATATCAAATTGCTAAATTTATTTAATTTATTTTGAATTTAATTTATTTATATATTTTACTTTGGAATTAGTATTTTTGGATTTTTCTGAATTTTTTCCTTTTTCCTTTTTCCTTTTCCTTCTTTCTCTCTCTCTCTTCCTTCATCTTCGTCCTTCGGCTGCTTGTTCTATGTTCTTTATTTCTTCCTGACAAGCAACACCACCACCTTGATTGCCGACCTTGCCACCCAGTTTGTATTTAGTTTGGAATTCGTTTGCAAAATAACTTACAAATTTTATTTTATTTTATATTTTTCTTAGAATTCGTATCTGAATCCAATTGCTACTTTTTCTTTATTTTTATTCTGAATTACAATTATTTAGGGATTTTACTTTGGAATGTTTATTGAAATCAAATTATTAATTTAATTATATTTTTATTTCGGATTTTAATTATTTTTTGGTTTGATTCTCGTATACACATCTAATGGAGAATTATTGTTTATTTTTTATTCCAAATTATAATTTTTGGAATTAGTATCAACATCAATATGCTTATTTTATTTTATTTTTTATTCCAGATTTCAATTTTTTTATTTCGTATACAAATCTAATTGACAATTTTTTATTCTAAATTATAATTATTTAGGGATTTTACTTAGGAATTTGTATGGAAATCAAATTGCTAATTTTGGTTTATTTTTATTCTGAATTTTTGTTTTGTTGTATTTGACATGAACTCTTTTACTTATGAATTTGTATGGAAATCAAATTGCTGATTTTATTTTATTTTTATTTTAAATGTCTTTTTTTACTGTACTTACTATGAACTCTTTCTTTTAATCTAGACCGTTATAATCTGAACTCACTACGATCGACGGTGCAGATGTTTCTCTTTTTGCACCGATTATTGTGGGATTTTTTAGCCCTGGAGAGCGAACGTTTTGATTTCTTTTGACTATGATTTAATATGATAATAGATTCTAATGGTTGCTTCACTCGTTACTCTTCTTCCCTAAATCGACAGAAACAGAGGAATCTCCATGGGCATGCTTAGATGAGCTCAGTGTCGGCAAGTGGGACCATGAAGATGGATGGGAAGGGCAAAAATGGGACCCTACGGCCACAGAGAAACTAATGGTGGCGACATCGAGGCTAGAGGTGCACCGAGTGGGCATGTCCACGACGGCCGGGTCGTCGGATGTGATGGAACTACCGAGAAATGGGCCTATAGGGGGAGTTGTGCTCTGACAAGGCGAGCGGACAGCGCGGGCGTAGGGCTATCATTATCAGCATGGGCGCAGTGGACATGCGCGGGGTCTCGCGATGGCACGCGATGTGGATCTTCATGCGACTGTTGCAGCATCGTTGGGAAGGTAGCGACATGGGTCGATGGAGCGGTAGGCGGGGGCAAGGGGCGTGTACCACATGGTGAGGGAGGCGGCCTTGTCGGCAGCGTAGCCGGCGTGAAGAGGGGGGTGGCGGGTGGCGGCAGCAGAGCCCACACAAAGAGGGGGGTCCGGTGGCGGCGGCAGCCTAAGGCGGCGCGGCAACGGCCGGAGGCGGTCGAATCCATGCTAGTTTGACTTGGGGAAGAGAAGCGAAAAAGAAGAGGAGAGGAGGAGGCCGAAGGGCAAAAGAGACATTCTGCATACTTTCTCTCTCCTCTCCCGCCTGAAAATAATATGATAATCGCCTCAGTATCCTACAGCAAATAGACACACAATTTGTGTCTTTTGGTAAGGTCACGATTTTTAGGTGTCCACCAGCTAAGAGCGCAAAAATTGAGTGTCATGTAGCTAATTTTCCCTTTCTTGAATGATTTTTTGTTGTTGTATTAGCAACACAAGATCAAATCATATAAGCCCCCACCATGCAATCAGGTATCCAATCAAGAGAAGTTTGCTCCTCATGGAACCCTAGCCGCAGGAGTCGTCGTCTGATCTCCATTGTTCCGTTGTCGGTCCCTCTCCCCTGTTCTTCCGTGCTCTCATTTGTGTTGAGTGGGCAGGGCCCCACTGATTTCTAGAAATAATTTTACATTTTTTTTAAGTTTCTTTTGTGTTTTTTTTCCTATTAGATCAAATTGTTTTAGTTTTCTTTTCTCCGTCGAGCCTTCTCCCGAGTTTTGTTTACCTGTGATGGGTTTTGATGGACTAACTCATACGGAGAATGACGACACCACCTACACTAGAGATCGGCTTCTGGCTAAAGTTGGGTAGAAATAAATCTTCTCTGATTTACTTGTAACAAACAACACTGCTATCAAGGCACAAATTTCTAACAAACAACGCCGCTATCAAGGCACAAGTCCTAAGTAAATCCCTGAAGACCATTCACAGTCTACCTCCCGCTGCCTTGATCATCGCAATCATGTCCTGTCACAGGATCTGGAGTCTCTGGTAAGGAAGACAGAGATCAGCCTGTTCTTCAATTCAAAATCCGAATCAAGGATTTGATGGTACCAGGTTGTCCACCGAAGCTCACTATAAAATACAAAAATTGAGTAATTACGTGCTTTAATCTTGTGTTACATAAACCGTTGAATCTTTCCTAAGGAAAGCATCGAACTGTCTAAGCACTCGGAACTTCTATTGTAGGCTCCAAGAGTACCTTGACCATCTGGTCCATGAGGAAATTTAGCGACCCCATAAAATAACCTCTTTGAGTGGATATGGAGATTAGGCCCAGAGCTGGTTATTGGGCTGGCAATAGGCCCACTACAATCTCGTCAGGGCGAGGTTTGCCTGACGTTACTAGGCCGAGTTTACACTATACTATTCCTCCTATCGGCGGTGGTGTGTCCTGAACTGTCGGTGGGCTCGTCTTTCAGTCAGGGCTAAGGCAGAAATCCAGGCCCGCACCGTGCCGTTTCTTTCGGTGCCCTTTTCCACGAGAAAATAGACGTGTTCCACATCCACGTACGGCCAGCCGCCCCGGCGGTGCGCGGTCGGCACTCGGCACTCGGCACTCGGCACTCGCCGGAGGGCGCGCAGCGCAGCCAATGCGCATGGCACCCGCACGGCCACGTAGGGATACACCACCACGGCCGAGGCAGTGACGCATCAACGTGTCGGCGCGTGTGTCCGCACGGCAGGCGCAGCAGCAGCACCTGAAGACGAACCATTGGGCGGCATTGTATAACTCGGCATGGTTGTCCGATCAAATAAAATTCGATGTTACAATATTTTAAAAATAATAGTAACAACATTTTAAAATAATTATTGTAGTATTCTTAGAAAGGATTACAACAAACCAGAGTGGATCAGAATGGTATGGACCATAGAAAAAAAAACTTAGGGATGAATCAAAACTGCCTGCACAACATTAGAAACCATCGGTGAATGAATAAGGATGAAACAACCAATTCGATCCGGTGTAACAAAAAAATAATAGCGTAACAAATTGCTCCTAATTTGGTCCCGATGCAATAAACACGGAATCGGTAAATAAAAATATGCAACAAATTTGAACTATTTAGAAAACAAATACAAGAACCTATTACCAAAAATAAATAAAATAAAATCTTGTTGCAACAACAAAAAAAATCATCTAAATATCTTCAACTTTTGAGTGTGGCGCATTGCAACATCCAGAAATAGTAGTCGCACCATCACAACTTACCGATTACAACATTTTTATTATGATCTCGAGTAGGTGGTCACCGATTGCAACTTATCGATTTCGTATTGCAATATCTTCAAGTCACCATTGCTGCAGGTGGCGTCCCAAATCGGTCGTAGGAAACCATCCAAACAATAGTCCTGGTTGTCGACCATCGGTTCAGACAGTGGGATAAACAAACCACAAGCATTTCGTCAAGCACGTTGTAGACGAGAATGCCCCACCAAAGATCCACCCAGCCCAGCAAGCCTCCCTGTCAGCGTTGTGGAACCGCACTCTGTGGTCTTCCTGTCACAAGATGGCTCCACCATTGCCACCTTGGTGCTCCACTCCGTGGTCTTGGTCCTCTCAGACGAGAAGACGTGGAGTGAAGGTCATACTACGAAGCCTGCACGGGCGAGCTGCTTCACAAGGACAGCGGCGACAAAGTGCTTGACGCTGCCATCGTTGGCGCTACATAAGAGGCCAACTTCCTTGGCTTCGAAGATGCGCGGGTGGGGGCTTAGGAGCAGACTAAGCGACGGCTTCCCGGGGTTAGCCTTGTACACGATGTACTCGCAGACACGCAGGTGAAGAAGACACGAAAGAGGATGAAGGCGTCTTCCTCAACGATGACGAGGGGTTCCACGGTGATATCCTTGCACTTGAGGCCGGGGTACTAAACGCATAAGTGGGGGACGACTGGCGGGTCAGCTAGCTAGATGAATCCAGAGAGTTTGCCATGGACGACTTGGCTAGTTTTCTAGAGTAGTGGAGAGAGATAAGGTGAGTTGTTGGAATGGATAACGAACGAGGGATTGGCAGCTATACATGTGTTAGGTGTACGATCGGAGACGCTAGAATAGGACATAAGAGCCATATCAATTCCCAATCCGTTTACATCGCTATTGGTTTCCGTTAAATGTGTTTGGTTCGGATAGATCCCATGGAATCGGATCGCGGGCCTGTGCAAAACCCATTCCGCTTCCGAGTTCATAGATGGACACCGCATAAGTTTTGTGATTGATGGTTTGCTTCTCTGTGTGAACATGTTCTTCCTCCATTCTCAGAGTTCTTCTGGCATGTGCTCCAGTTTCCTATTCTTTTTCGCTTCCATCTCCCTGTTGAACTATTCATAGTGAAATCGATTTTTTTTTCCCCTTTGAGGTGACTGAAATCGAATAAACAGTCTACCTGGATGATGGATCATATCCATCATTCAAATTTCCTGACGTAGCAAGTGAAGGGCTCGAAAGTTTCAAGAGAACTTAGTTCATAATTTTTGCATCAAAATTTTGTTTTAGATGGCAATTCTACGGTTTGGCCAGACTTGAACTGAACGTTGTAATGAATCTTCTTACTGTTACATGGTTGAACCAAACATAACTCAGTTTTTACTCATTCCCTTCACATTGCTGGTGTAATCTAATACCAATACCGATTACGATTACAGTGTAGAACCAAACACTACCACAGTGGCATTCGTTGGAACGGCTGGTCTGCATCCTGTTTTTTTAATACACTAGCATCTGGATAAACATCATTCTTTATCAAAGGCCACCGTGATTTTTTTTGTTCGTCCGATCGTGTTGCTCTTCTCCCCCGCCGTCCGATCGAGTTTCCTGTTGGGTTCTCAGGCGCTCCTTCCGGCTCTGCACGTGCGCTCCTCTTGGGCCTTCTTCGCCCCGCGTCGGCTCTCTCTCCATAGATCTATGTTTTCTTCCTTCTCAGCTCTCCCGCGCTTCGGAAAATCCGAACCATGTTCCTTTTTACAGATCTGTTTTTTTTTGGGCGGGGATTTTTTTTTGTCTCGGTCCCTCCTCGCTTCTTCTTTTGGGGTTCCTTGCGTGCTTCTTCTTTTCTGGGAATATGGTGCGATTGGTAGCTGGGTACTCCTGTTTCAGTTCTTGATGAGTTGATCTGAGTTAGCATTTCTTCTAGGGGGATTCGGGTCCTGTTGCTTTCAGCGCTTCTCCGCAGTGTGATATTCTTGATTTGGAGGTGCTCAATTCGCTCCAAATAAAGTTCTTTTGGCTTCATTCCCCCGTCTTGGCTTCATGTGTTCCCTTTCAGTGTTCGTTTGTCTGTAAAAAAAGGCAATGCAAAAGTATTTTCTCGCAAATAATTGTGATATTGGAATCTTTCCATTCAGAAGCATTTATCTTGCAGCATGATGGTTCTTTGCTTGCACCCTACTCCAGTATGTTAACAGTTAGAGATATAGTTAGAGATATATCTGTGTTAGAGTAGGACTCTAGCTTTATTTTGGTTTTCTTATCTCAGAACTCAGATTCAGATATATATAGGCCCATTGGCCTCCTGATAATACAAGCAACAATCATAACATGGTATCAGAGCGTACCTAGGGTTTCGCTTGTCGCCTCTACCGCCGCTTTCGGATCGTATCTTCGGCGCGACTGCCGCCTCCGGTCTCGACGCTGTCGTCGGCCTCCCTCTGCGATAACCACGCTCTCGCCCGATGAGCCGCCACGGCTTCCCTTGCTTGCGATGGCCGCCGCCGCCTTGCATCTCCGCCCGTCCGTGGCGAGCTCGCTGGCGCCGTCCCGCGTCAGGCGGCGCTCCTCGGTCTCGCTCGGCCGACGGTGGTGATCATCGCCGATCGGGTTCCTTGAGCTCCGGCGGCAGCAAGACGGTGGAGAAGGCGAGCCGACGTCCTCGCCGAATCGATTGACCTCCGCTTCGAGCTCCACCGTCGGCTGCTGCTGCAGAGGCCGCCGAGGCCCGCCAGTACCTCCGGCCGCCGCCGCCTTCGCGACCTCGACGCCGAAGCTTTACGTCGCCCACGACTTGGCCGAGGCGCTGCTCGAAGTCGCCACGCCGGCCACCGCAGTTAACGCCGCTGGCCGCCGCCGCGTCGCCGCTCGCTCGCCGCCATCAGCAGCCGCCGCCGGCCGACACAAGGGGAACTAGGGTTCCCTTCCCGTCGCGGCGCGCGTTTGGGCTGGGCCGAACCGGTGAATTAAATCCGTGAGCAGCCCGTGAAAAAAAAATGTCAGTCTAATCGCCGCGCCGTCGAGCGCCGCCTATTAGACTACGTTACCTTGGTCGCCGCGCCGTCCAGCGCCGCCTACTAAATGGGCACCGTTTCTCTCGCATTGCCGGTGATCTTCGACGGTGTTAACTACACCGACCGTGTCTCACATGCGCATCCATATGCGTGGTCTTCGTCTCTGGGGCGTTCTCTCTGGCGATGTCACTTGTCCGCCATGCCCTACTCCTCCGACAGAGCCTGCGCCTATTGCGCTTCCCCGACGGTGGCGAAGGCCGCTATTGAGGTTGTCGGTCTTCTCGATGAGAAGGTCGCCT
This sequence comes from Hsuehochloa calcarea, assembly GCA_036346395.1. Classification (NCBI taxonomy): domain Eukaryota; kingdom Viridiplantae; phylum Streptophyta; class Magnoliopsida; order Poales; family Poaceae; genus Hsuehochloa; species Hsuehochloa calcarea. Next base: position 41,922,270 of record CM070597.1, read on the forward strand.
CGCTACCAAGAGGCTCTGGACTCCTACATGGATTGCTTGACTACCTACACTCAGTGGTGCGACGACGATGCTCGGTCATTGCTTTTCATCGCCGATGTCCACCTCGGTTCTCTTCGAGATTGTGGGATTTTCTTGGTGTCGGATGTGGACTCATCTTCGACGGCGCTACGAACCCTCCGAGATGTCCTCTACACCGCCGAGTTCGCCAGAGCATTCTCTTGCAGGTGATGCTATGTTGGCGCCTTCTACGCTCGAGTTCTCGCGATGCGGCGTCAATCGGACTCTCTTCGCCTTCTTGGTTGTCGTTCTTGTTCGTCTTTGCTTGGTCGTCGTGCTAACTCGGAGTTTCAGCGTGTCACGAGTTCCTTACTCGCCGCCCCGAGTTCGAGCGAGGCGTGCCCAACTACTTGCACGCCACCCTCGTGTCACTCTTCTAGAGGCCCTTACCGAGATACGTGCGGAGGAGACTCGTCGAGTGGTGCCGGCCCGATGCCACTCCCCCGTGCTCGCCGCCCGCACACCGCTACACCGATCGCTTCACGCTTGAAGACGCCTCCTCCAGTAGCCGCCACAGTGGTGGTGGCCACCTCCATCTGGCGGTGGTCGCCCTCGCCGCTCCCTCTCGCGACAAGATCGGCCACATTGAGTCTCGGTGCTACAAGAAACAATGCATATTTCACGCCGTTCTTCTCCTAGCACGCACACCGGATTTCTACAACGACGTCAGACGACTACTTCGCGCTTTCTCTCACCGAGCGTGAGATAGCCGACTTCACGATCGCTTGCCGCCTGTGTTCTTCCTCAACGAGTTCTGCGAGTTCTGCGACCGACTCTTCTGCACGAGAAACCACCTCCTACACGAGACAGTACCTCCCGTGGATCCTTGATTCCGAGCATCCTTCCACATGACTTCCGATTCTTCCACTCTATCTTTTGTTACACCTCTTGATTCCCCGCCGGTGTTCTTACTGCGATGGTACCTCTCTTCTGCCTCTCGGTCGAGGCCCTCTTAGCAACTCATCTTTTCATGTTCCTTCATTGCTCATGTTCCTCGCCTAACCATGCGACTTCTTTCTTACGGGACAGACATCGACCTTGGTTATCGGATCATTCTCGACTCGACTCTTGTTGTGTTCAGACCGCCACACGGAGTTACGGTTGGTTCTCGCCCTCGGCGCCTTGACTCGCAGCGTCTCGGGAGCTTGATAGCTTCACCTTCCTTCCGCCGCTACCGCCGCCGCCGGTCTCTCGCCTCTACCACTCCGTCTCACCGCTCTTTCCAACAATGGCATCACCGTCTTGGCCATCTGTGTGGCTCTCGATCGTCGTCTTTAGTTCGTCGTGGTCTTACGGGTCTGCCTCGGAGACGTGTCTCTACATTGTCGTGGTGTAAGTTAGGCAAACGGCTTGACTTCCTTATTCTCATAGTGAGTCGGTGTCTCAACGTCCATTTGATCTTGTTCATTCGGATGTTTGGGGTCCGCTCCCTTCGTTTGAAAGGGGTCATCGATACTATATCATATTTATAGATGATTTCTCTCGCCACACTTGGATATATTTCATGTCTTCTCGTAGTGAGGTCTTGTCTATCTATAAACAGTTTGCCACTATGGTTCGCATACGCTTCTCCACTCCTATTCGTGTCTTTCGTGGCGACTCTGGCGACGAGTACCTCTCTCATCACTGCGCGCTTTCCTTCTTGGCGGGCACTCTCGCCAGCTTCTCTTGTCACGGTGCTCATGCTCGAGAATGGTGTTGCCGGCGCAAGCATCGTCACCTCCTTGAGTCGGCTCGCAATCGATGATTGCCGCCTCTATTCCACCTCACTTTTGGGCGGAGGTCGCTTTCCACTTGCCACCTATCTCGTCAACATCCAGCCTTCTTCTGCTCTTCAGGAGCAATCCCTATTGAGCGTCTCTGTGGTCTCCTTCGACTACTCGCCTTCGTTCTGCTTGGTTGCGTTTGCTACGTTCTCCTCGCCCCGAGAACGCACCAAACCGATCGCGATCCATTGAGTGTGTCTTTAAAGGGTACAGCACGAGCACAAGGGCTATCGGTGCTGGGATCCTGTTGGTCGACGGATGCGGATTTCTCGGGATGTGACTTTTGACGAGTCTCGTCCTTTCTACCCACGTCCTGTCTCTCCTTCGACTTCCTCTGTGGAGTCTCTGTCTTTTTTGACCTTTCCAGATACACCTATCTCGTCTCCACATATTTCTCCTGTGGCCTCTCCGCCATTGTCGCCTTTGCTTCGTCTCCTGCGGCTCCTCGTGCTCCCCACTACACTCGTCTACACTCGTCGACCTCGTATTGAGGATCTTCGGTGAGCCCACTTCTCCTGATGTTTCATCTTCTTCTGATGCTTCATCTTCCCCTGATGGGCCGTCTTCTCCTCGCTACGCTCTCCGCGATCGCCAGTCGATTCGGCCCCCTGCCCGTTTTGCCTTTGCTGGCGCAGCTACTTGTGAGCATGCCTCCTACCGGGATGCTGTTACTCATCCTGAGTGGCAGCATGCCATGACCGAGGAGATTGCTGCCCTCGAGCGTACTGGTACTTGGGATCTTGTTCCTTTTCCATCTCACTCTCGTCCCATCACGTGTAAGTGGGTCTATAAGATTAAGACTCGCTCTGATGGCTCTCTGGAGCGCTATAAGGCGCGTCTTGTTGCTCGTGGCTTCCAGCAGGAGCATGGTCGTGACTACGATGAGACTTTTGCTCCTGTGGCCCACATGACCACTGTCCGCACTCTTCTTTCGGTGGCGTCTGTTCGCCACTGGTCTGTTTCTCAACTTGATGTCAAGAATGCCTTTCTTAATGGCGAGTTGCGTGAGGAGGTCTACATGCATCCGCCACCTGGGTATTCTGTTCCTGAGGGCATGGTCTGTCGCCTTCGTCGCTCTCTCTATGGCCTTAAGCAAGCCCCTCGTGCCTGGTTTGAGCGCTTCTCATCTGTGGTTACTGCTGCTGGTTTTTCAGCAAGTGATCATGATCCTGCGCTCTTTGTCCACACTTCGTCTCGTGGTCGGACTCTTCTTCTTCTATATGTTGATGATATGATCATTACCGGCGATGACTCTGAGTACATTGTCTTTGTCAAGGCTCGTCTTAGTGAGCAGTTCCTTATGTCGGATCTTGGTCCTCTTCGTTACTTCCTTGGGATTGAGGTTACTTCCACTCTAGATGGTTTCTTTATGTCCCAAGAGAAGTATATTCAGGATCTTCTTGATCACGCCTCCCTCACTGATCAGCGTCCTGTTGAGACTCCTATGGAGCTCAATGTTCACCTCCGACCCTCTGATGGCGAGCCTCTTTCTGATCCGACTCGCTATCGCCATCTTGTTGGGAGTCTTGTCTACCTTGTCATTACTCGTCCGGATATCACTTATCCGGTTCACATTACGAGTCGGTTTGTTTCGCTCCCACTCAGTCCACTCTGACCACCTTCTTGAGTTCTGCGATACCTTCGTGGGACTATCTCTCGCCGTCTCTTCTTTCCATGCTCCACTTTCGTTCTGACTTGAGCTTATTCGGATGCTACTTGGGCGGCGATCCTCGATCGCGGTCTATCTCTGCTTACTGTGTTTTTCTTGGTGGTTCGCTTATTGCACGGAAGACGAAGAAACAGATCGCAGTTGTCCGTTCGAGTGCAGAGGTGAGTTGCGAGCTATGACTCTCTTGATAGCGAGATTACTTGGCTCACGGTGGTTACTTGAGGATTTTGGTGTTTCACATTACACCGACTCCTCTCTTGTCGACAAAGATCAGTGCTATCAGTATTGCCCGTGACCCTGTGAAGCATGAGCTCACCAAGCATATTGGTGTTGATGCTTCCTTCATGAGGTCTTGTGTGCATGATCAGGTGATTGCTCTTCAGTATGTGCCTTCAGAGCTTCAGATAGCGGATTTCTTCACGAAGGCCCAGACTCGAGCACAGCACGGCTTCTACCTCTCCAAACTCAGTGTTGTTGATCCACCATGAGTTTGAGGGGGGGGAGGTGTTAGAGATATAGTTAGAGATATATCTGTGTTAGAGTAGGACTCTAGCTTTATTTTGATTTCCTTATCTGTAACCTGTATCTGTATATATATAAGTGGACTCTAGCTTTATTTTGATTTCCTTATCTGTAACCTGTATCTGTATATATATAAGTCCATTGGCTTCCTGATAATACAAGCAACAATCGTAACATTAACAAGGTTGTAGCAAGGGTTTTGGCTCTTGTTTCGTTGTGAGCATGTCTTGATTTGTGAAGGGAGGATGGGCTCCGGGACGGCCTCCACCACGCCCTGGGTTTCTCAGTTCGACGTGGTTATGGCCTTTCTGCTGGCCTCCAGCTCATAGGGACTGAACCATGAAGGTTGGCTTCTCCTGGCGCTCAAGAGCCAGATGGTTGACAATTTCCACCACCTTGACGACTGGAACCATCCATTGTCGTGCGGGTGGAAGGGCGTGAACTGCTCGTCGGCATCTAGGCCGACGGTGGTGTCTCTCAACCTCAGCAACTTGAACCTTTCAGGCACCATCGCCCCGAGCATTGGCGGTCTGGCTCAGCTGACTAGCCTCGATCTATCCTTCAATGGGTTCTCTGGTACTATCCCTTCGGAGATTGGGAATTGTTCGAAACTGGTGGGGCTCTACTTGAACAACAACAATTTCTAACGTACAATCCCCTGAGCTCGAGAAGCTGGCTATGCTGGCCACATGTAATATGTGCAATAACAAGCTCCATGGTCCAATACTTGATGAGATTGGTAATATGGCATCGCTTGAGGACTTGGTAGGGTACATCAATAATCTCTCTTGTTCTATACCTCAATACTATTGGCAGGCTCAAGAACCTGAAGGCTGTACCTGTCCGGTTGGGTCAAAATCTTATCTATTGTAAAATTCCTGTTGAGATAGGTGAATGCGTAAACCTGGTCGTATTTGGTCTTTGCACAAAACAAGTTAGGAGGTCCATTGCCTAAAGAGATTGGGAAATTGGGTATCATGACAGACCTAATCCTACGGGGGAAATCAGCTTTATGGTGTTATTCCTCTAGAGATCGGAAACTGCTCTCTACATGCGATTTATGCTATTCTCACTACTTCGTACTACTGTATATCATATTGCCTTTGCCATAAATTCTCATTTGTTGTTTGACATGCTGCTCTCTTAGTTCATTTTAGATTCTACTCATTGTTTTTGTTCTAATTGTCGTTACCCTCTTATTCACATTGCTATTTGCCATACTTCTTTCTGATCACCTATGCTACTGCTCTCTACATGGTATTTATACTCTTCTCATTGCTTTGTAGTACTATCTGTCATGTTGCCACATCCACACTGAACTAAGTATGCCACATTCACACTGAACTAAGTATGCCACGTTGGTTGAACTACAAGATAAACCATATGCTATGGTTCTATATATGTGTTACAGTTTGATCGACATACACACTTTCAGCTTTGTGATACAAACTGCTGCTTATGTTGTAGATCTTATAGAATACACAGATTGATACAAACTGTTGCTTATGATGTGGGCTTTACTGTCAACTCTTGTGTTTCTCTGGCGTTACGCGCGCAGGCCACTAGCATGATAGACTACAAGGCAAGCTTTTCATGATGTGGCAAAAGAGTAGCAGGGCCCTACCTAGGGCAGAGTTCTGCCCATGACTACCTGTTTCTTAAAATAATACCCTAGAGAAGACAATAGCGGTACTCCTTCCTGAACAGGTGTTTTTTTCCTCGTCTACTCACTTTTTATTTTGTAATAGCATAAGTAGTGCCGCTCCCATGGAATTGCAAAAAAAATTGCACTGCTAGGTTAGACAAGACATCTAAAATGTTTTCGGACCACTGCGGGTTCCTTCCACGCTCTCAAAGCGCCGCTGGCGCCTGCCGCATTTCTACAAAAAAATTTGCCCCTTTTGCGATTAGGATTTTTGTCTTCTAGCGATTAGTGTATGTTCATTGTAACCTTCCACGGACTGACTGTGCGGCACGTTCCTGCCGTGTAAGCAGAGCACGGTATGTGGCCATCCAAGGTTCTTGCCGTACTTGGGAGTGCGGTACGCACGGCTGCTACAGTCCGGATCTGTAGCAGGCCAGATTCCACAGTTCGAATCCGCGGCAAACACGTACACCGCCGTGATGCAGCCACGGTTTAAGAATTCCCTAACTTACCACGGTACCATTTTGTGGGAAGTACGGAGGCTAGATGTGCTGTTACAAATCAAAAGGCGGCGAACGAGGGGGAAAAAAAATCCCTGGACAGACCCAGTGGTGGTGACTTGTGAAACCAGCCTTCGGCCCCATCCTCTGAATTCAGTAACTTCGTGGTTTTACATCGTTACATGTCTCTTTCAGCTCTCCTCTTTGTCTATCACTTTACTAGTACTAGCTCCTGCCTGCTTGGGTGTCTCCTGATATTCTTTTAGGGCTTTTGATAGAAGTGACATGTCAATTTTGTTCTCTAGTATGTTTCTCCTTTCTTTTACTCCAAAAAGGAATACATAATACTTGTAAGTAACCACTGTGCAACTGGAAGTCTGGAAGAAATGGCGGGGTGGCTGCTGCAATTTAATGTGATGGTTGGTCTTATCAGGGAAGAAAATGGATTTGGTTCCTGATTTTTAACTTATCCTGTGGCTCCTTTTATGTGTCATGCTGACACTACAGCTGAAGATATTTTGAAGCATACTGTATTGGCTTTCTGTCGATTCTATTTTATTCCGTTTGTCCTTTGTATATCATGGTGCAAAACATCTTAAGAACGCAGAATTGATCATTGCTGCCTCCATCTTTTTTTGTTGATTGCTCCAAGAGGGGGGAAAGAAGAGATGTGAAGTAGTAGTACCAATTCCAATCGCTTTTAGCAGTTGCGTAGAGAAAAAAAAAAAGCTTATTTGAGTTTAATCCTGCACTGATGTGGCCATAGATCGGTGGATGGTAAACGCAGAACAGAATTTCCATCATCTATAGCTACAAGCAATCAAGCATTGTGCCGATTCGATCTTCTTGAGGAAGTTTTGTGGGGGCATCATACTTACCGGGTTTTGTGGCAGCAGTTGTCCGGTTGGTAGCAGACTAGCAGCACACACACCTACACTTGCATGCAATACAGATTTACAGAAGCCTGGAAATGATTTGGCTTGACTGAGAGGTTGAACATTATTATCGATGTATGCAAGCTTCTGCATAGGTTTGGTTTGATCTGGGCTCCCATTCAAAATGATTCTTCTGGAGCGTCATTCTTTCTGCACGGTCAGTGTTACAGTACTTCTTTCCTTTTAGACTTGTTTGTGACATCTTCACATTTTCTGGCAAATGTTAGCATTCCTGAGGATGTGATGTCAAGTCGATTCTCCTCGGTTTCTGCGAAAGGCTGCCTCATTCAAGTGTCAGCTCATGTAAGTTCCACAGGGTCACCGTCTTCCCTTGTTCTTGTGAAGCTTGTCTTGACCCTCCTGTTGAACTGAACCATCCCTCTACAGTTTGTGATCTCATCTACCCTACCCAGCTCTTGCCTCTTAAGAATGCTAAAACACATGCTTCAAATTTCAATACTTGTTGAGCCAATTTTGTTACTCCTTTTCAAGAGCATTGCCCATTTTTGCTAGCGAGGTAGCGAGCTGTACAGTGCTTAGCATAAGTGCAGAGTCTTCGCTGAATTGATACATTTTTATTTGTAATAGCAAAAATAACATTTGTTCGTACGAAATTGAAAAAATAGCACGGCGGCAGATTAAGAAGATCACATACAATGCTTCCGTCCACGGAAGCCAGGTATAGCACTCTCAATCCGGGGAACCCATGTACCGCGGACGGGTAGAAGGATGGATTTTTTTGTCTTTTAGTGATTATGTTGGCATGCAGTTGATCCTTCCGCCGTTTCATTCCGCAGTTTTAGTCCGCGTTTTTAGTCTGCGGTATGTAGGTTCTGGGGACTAGGAGAGTGGTACATAGCTTACATAGTATGAAAGCATAATACGTGATCTTTCTAACCTTTTACGGTGCTATTTTTATAATTTAATACGAACAAAACTAATTTTTGCTATTACAAATAAAAAAGGTGCCAACTTAGGGGAACACTCTATAAGTGCGTATTACCACTGCTTATTTGGGACAGCTCATGACGGTAAGTGGTACCTTCTCCACCTCAGCACAACAGTTAGTCCAAAGGGCAACAATCTTTGTCCCCAGCTACACCATTAGTCAGGGGATCCTAAGCTCGGTCATCATCAGATCACAATCGGAACCAAAAACTGGACAGGATTGGACCAGTACTAACGACAGCACCTGTGCAATGTGGCCCGGAAGGAAATTTGCTCCCCCATCAGCCGTTGGACAAGCCTAAGGCCAATTATATGAAGCGGTCACATGGATTTGTACCGGGTTCTCATTATCATATCGGGCCAAATCTCTGAATCAGACATGTACAACCTTTCAAGAACTCCACTGGGGTGGGGGGCTGCTTATTTGGATCTAGTCTATACGCTCAGGCCGGACAGGGACTATGGTCGATAAAGTACACTATATAGTGTTGAAAATTAATTTAGATTTGCCAAATAATTTAGTGTTAGAATGCTGATCTGCGTTAGATTAAAATTAGTTTGTTTCCGTTGTTAAGACTTTTCATGTTTAGTTTTTTACTTAGTTAGCAAGTTGATTAAATGGTCTTTAAAAAAGTATAATCAGATTTGTTTGATTGAAGTAATAGAAGAAAAAAAAACTAGAAAAGCTGCCGTACATGCAGCATCAAAATCTTTCTATTCGCTTCCTGCGTACGAGTTCCAGCGCGTACGTGTGTATCTCTTGGCTCTACTGAACTCGTTCAGCAACGTGTCCTCCCGAGCGTGTGTGCGCTTCTTCGATTGGCTTCCAGTACGATCGTGTGTACATGTGTTTCGTCCAGAGCCACACTGTGTACGTGTTTCGTTGTGCGTGTGCTTCGCAAGGATCGTCATCCAGCGTGCGTGTGCGTGTGCGTTTCAGCGATTGTTTTTTTGCCGAACGTAAGAGTCGTCCAGCGCGACCTTTTTTTCAGATGGGTTGAGTCCTCTCCTGTTGGGCCAATAATTAGTATGGGTTGTGTCGCGCGTAATGTTGAATTGGCGAAGCCGTATTCCAGCGGCAAGCTCAGTGGTGCAGCGGCGCACGTTAGTGCTACGTGCAGGCAGAGCATGTAGCTTCAAGGAGAATCGGCGCGTTGGACGGAGGTGTACGGGGCACCGGCGATAAGATCAGCTACAACACGTGCACCAGGAACGTAACGGTGGAGGTCCACGCAGTCATGGCGAGGCCAACGCGGTGTATCGAAATCGCACGTGACGTGCGCACCAACGGCGGCGATGTGATCACCGTGGAGTAAGTCGACAACAGAAGTCTTCACCAGAGGTGGAGGCCGGTGGTGGCAAAGTGAGGCGGTGTGAAGCCACTGGAAAACGAGTCGACATTAGGCCAACAATCGACGACGACATGGAGGCCATCGTCGCAAGAATTGAAAGTCGGAGTCGCTCGGTAAGTCGTGCAACCAGTGATGAAGTTGTGGCGGCAAAGAGGTAGTAGTGAAGAGTGGAGGCTGCATGTCTCTCAAATACCTGCCACCAAGGAGCGTTATCGATAACCTGCAAGACAAGATGGCATTGGCGGCCATCTCTGTGTCTCTGAGAGAAGAACTGCCAAGTGCATGGGCTGCGGTGGTACCCATGTTTACGGTCGCTGATGGCAGGGGCGGAGCTACAGGGTGGTCCCTGTGGGCCGTGGACCACCCTGAGTTTTGGCCCAAAGTTCTCGTCACTATCTGGATCAGCAATATTGTTTATTTTATATCTCAAGTTCTAGACCTCCGATTGACATAATTCCAGTTGGGTTAGTTCAATAACTGTCTCTAGTTTATTCTGACAAAGTTTGAGATTGATCGGAGTTACGGATTTTTATCGAGATCAGTTTTACTAAGGATACAGTGTTCGTCGAACTTTAAATAAGGCTTAAATAGGTTTTGTGTTAAAGGGAGTATTAAAATTTGATTTTAGTTTCCGCAATCATTCACCCTCTGATTGCCTATCTTAGTGTGAATCGATCCTACATTTAAGATTCTATTGTACTAGTGGAATGATTAATTGAAACATTATATCATTAATTTTGGAGTTGTTTACTTCTCTTGCATTTGTTAAAAATGAAGAGGAGTAGTGATATTGCCTCTCTTTTCCAAAAATACGAGTCAAAGAAGAAGGCTTCTTCTCAATATCCTTTCGTGGTCTTTGCCCGTTCGAGCGAATTGAAGAACAAGATGGACCATATCAAATTGAAGAACAACAAGATAGACCGATCAAGATAGAGTGGTTGAAGAGTAAATATCCTTAATGCAATGTCACTTGTCCGTTTGGCAAAGAGTAAAATGCGAGAAATGAGGTCGAAGGGTGGGTTTCATTTCTTCAAAGGGTAACAATATTTTGCAACAAATTGAGTGAAGAAGAGATCATCAACACTTTCATGGCTATTAGAAGCGAAGGCGACAAGAAGAAGTAGTGACATATTCTTCTTCAACTATTATAGGTATGTAATATTTCGATCAATTCTACGTTAAGAAAGCCATACTCGTCTATTTTATGAACTCTATATGTCTTTTTTTTTTTCCTTAATTGTGTTTTGTAATTCATATACTTGTGTACTGACAAGTTAAATTTATAGCGGTTAAAAAAATTTAGACAATGGACCACCGTAGCTACAAATCCTGGCTACGCCACTGGCTGATGGTGAGGGCGAATGTATTGTCCCTCAAGAGTACTCGTATGTCGAGGGCAACTGTACTGTCTCTCAAGGAGTGCACCACGTGGTAGAGAAGTGGTTGTGTGGGTTCGGTGACACATAAATGGTGCTTGTGTTGCTAACCTGTGCCGAGTAGAAAGGCAAAAATTTTGGAGATGCGTCAGAAGATCGGCCTTCGAGACGTGGAGAAGACAAGTCTAGATTAGAGAGAGATTGTTGGAAATTAATTGAGACTTGTTAAGTAATAGGGAGTTCGAATTCTGATCTACATCGGATCAAAATTAGTTTATTTTCTTTGTTAAGGTTTTTCATATTTAATTTTTAATTTGGCTAGCAAGTTGATTAGATAATCTTTAAAATAACATGTAATCAAATGTATTTGACTGAAGCAATAGAAGGAAAAATATATATAGAAAAACTGGCATCCATGCAGCACCAAAATCTTTCAATTCGCTTCCTGCATACGAGAGTTCCAGTGCGTACGTGTGTATTGCATCGCGTGTGTATCTCTCGGCTCTGCTGAACTCGTTCAGCAATGTGTCCTCCCGAGCGTGTGTACGTGTGTTTCATCCAGAGCCATAGCTTGTGTGCGCGCAAGGATCATCATCCAGGGTACGTGTGCGTGTGTTCCTTCCAGCGATTGTTTTTTGCCCAGCGTCGTCCAGCGCGAGCTTTTTCTTCGGTGAGCTCAGGTCTTTTTCGGTTGTGCTAATATATAGTTTTTAGTTTTCTTATATAAAATAATAAAATATTTATACTTAACACCATTCAATATTTAGTTATCATTATATGATCCACCGGATAAAAACCCTGTACACAGATAAAAATAAATCATTTTCCAAAATTAATCTACAAAAATAGTAGCTCATTCTTTGATCGGTGGTGATGAGACGATGATCATGACGACAACGATGATCACAAGTAGGGTGAACATATGCACTGAATGTCAATGTTGTCCATACTAGGGCTTGTCGTCGACATGTTCGCTGCTGTCGGTTTTCCGTCGACCCATCTTCCCGATCGACGAGGCAATGCTGCCCATCAGGCTGCTGGTGCTGCCCCCGTCGCTGCTGAGGTTCGGGGATCGGCGAGACCGCCTGTGCCTCGGGGACTCCGGCCTGTCCCCCTCGTCGCCGGCCTTTGCCTTTGTCGCCACCACCAGCCGGGAAATGCTGCCGCGGCAGAACGGGCAGGTCGGCAGGGGCTGGCACTGGGTCGCCGGGTTGGGTTTGGTGTGGCAGCACAGCGCCAGCGTGCACGCCGCGCACATCTGGTGCCCGCACTCCCGGACCTCCATGGTGCAAGCCAGCTCGAAGCAGATGCTGCAGACCTCGGCGTCACCGGCCTGCACGACGCGTAAGCTTGGAGTTATCAATCTGAACAAGATCCGCATAATGAAGATGCGTTTGCTCCCAGATAGATGTCGATGCAACGCAGATTATGCATGTGCAGAGTACATTGATCGGATAGATGCGTTTGAATAATGCTCCATATGCATATGGATTGGGGCAGTTGCTCAGACGTGCAATGAGCCAATGCCAGTAGCTTTCGTGCTAGTAGGCGCGTACATTGCTGCAATGCTGCCCACAGTTTGACAAACATGTGCATAACTTGTCATTACCAATAAGAACAATATTAGACTAGTACACCAACACCCATTAGTAGTAGCCATCATGCTGATAACTGGTGGTTAAGCACCATTTAAATATTTTTATCGTTTCTCAAGGCATCATTCGCCTCACTCGGATCAAGATAAATGCTTATAGTAGTACATTTGGGAGCAAGTAACTGTTCAAACTTGAAGGCACGCTAGCTAAAACCAATGCTATGATGAACTCTTGTATAATGCTACCAGATCTTGACTACCTCCTCCGTTTCACTATATTTGTCTATGGTTTTGAGAGTATCCATTTTGATATATTTGTTCATCGTAAGAATCTAGAGTTATTTTTTAGAAAATGGCAGGAGTGTGCCATTAATTCATTAAAGAAAGGTATAGAGACCACCGACAAAAAACTCACGTCGGAGACCTAAAACAAATTAAGAACAGAAGGGGGGAACAAAAGATGATTGCCCTTAAACTATCCGGCAATCTCTACCAATTGGTGGTTAAAATGTGTTGGGCGGGTCCCCTCCGCCCGGCAGGGAGGCCGCAAGCTTGGCTACCTCACTTGTTATCCATGCCCTGGTTTCTTCATTTATGATTGTCATCGCCTCATTTCTTTGATGTTGTAAAATCCTCTCTGCCTCTTTTTCCAAATTTGCCAAAGAACTAGAATAATTAAATAAGCTTGCTCCTTTCTGCTGACAGCTATTTCAGAGTGAAGCCTATGAGAGCACCATTTAAGTAAATTCATTGTGTAACCCACTGTGTAGGGTCCAAGGTGTTGCCTTGCGTCCAGGCTCCTACCAAGCTCCTAACATTTTTGACATAGTTATTGTAATATTTCCTCTCTCTCTCTACCTCTACTTAAATGCTCTGGAAGAGGTTAAGTGGTTGTAGAGATATGTATAATGTTTTCTTAGTCTCTGCACATTGTGGACTATGGACAAATATAGTACTTCCTTAGTCAGTGCACACATTGTAGGCTATGGACAGACATAGTGAAATGCAGGGAGTATCGTATTGTGTCAATGAAAAGTTGGGATGAACGCTATTGCGAAGCTACGAATAAAATCGGCAAAGGAGTAATTTGTAAGATAAGACTTGGCAAAAAGGGTACCTCAGAGATAGTGGTGTCATGAGCACCGTCATCTGAATGCGACGGCGATGGCAACGCGTTACTGGTCCCTTTCAGAATCCTCTTCTCCCTCTCCCTATTGGCCTCCATCAGAGCTGCCTCCAGGAGAGCTTTGGCGTCCGGCTCGAGCTCACTGATGAACTTGAGAAGGGAAGGCCAGACTAGGGGCTCTGCCGATGACGGGTTTAGCAGCGCTGCGCACGCGGCGTGCCCTCGCTTCATCGCAACCTCGTATGGAATTCTCCTGCAGAAACCAATCCACATCAATACATCACCTTTACAACGCAAATGGATTAAGGAACGCAGTGGCTTCAGATTTACTGTAGACAACATTGTATTGGCATTGCAACATCTTTGGAAAATTGGTGTGTTAGCTCTGCAACTACAAGCCTACTGGGGAGTTGGATTTTAACAGTGTTCCAAGAAATGCTCACTCACCCAACGGAGTCTCGCTGGAGGCGGTCGGCGCCCCAGGAGAGCAGCTGGCGGACGCAATCGAGGCTGCCGCCACGCGCGGCCAAATGCAGCGGCGTACTACCGGGGAATCTGCAGGAACGTGTGCCGGCGTCAATGTCACAGCTTTTTCCTAAAAAGATGCGAATTTTACTACTTGGAAGTGCGGTCTTTGACTTGAGGAAAACTTTACCCAAAGGCGCCACTGGCGGCGGACACGATGGCGCCGTTCTCGAGCAGGACGTGGACGCAACGGCGCCTGCCCTGCCTCGCCGCAAGGTGCAGCGGCGTCGCCCCGGTGTCGTCCCTCACGTTGACGAAGCGCGCGAATCCCCTGCATCTCCACAACTGAGAACACATTAGCAAAGACTAGCGGCCACGCGGCTGCCACAGCGCGCGGCGGCGAAAATGGTGACTCCGAGAAGAAGGCCAACCAGGATTCCGACACCGGCGAGGACTGCGCCGCCGAGAGGATGGCCCGGAGGCAGTCGGCGTGGCCGTAGTACGCCGCGTAGTGCAGGCACGTCCGCCCGTGCGACGAATCGAACATCACGATCTGCACACCCAAACAGAAACACCATTTAGTCCAACCCCAATAACAGTTCCAAGCACCAACACTGTCTCTCTAAGGCTCACATTGGCGCCGGCGTCGAGCAGCCGTCTCACGCACTCGGTCCTCCCGTGCATCGCCGCGAGCATCAGCGCCGTCTGTGGCAAAAGCCCAGGATGTGAGGAGAAGCTTCCCCGAGAAGAGAGGACAGGGGCAAAGCGTGAAGCAACAGTGGGCAAACCTGCTTGTGGCGGTTAACGACGTCCGGGTGCACGCAAAGATCCAATGCCACGGAGACCACCTAAGCAAGCAAAAGAACCAGCACGCTGCAGTTAGACCGGGGCGGCGAAAAATTGGAAGGGGGAGGGAGCACTCGGCAGTAAGAGAACCAAGCGGCCACCGGCCGGTGGTGGTTTGGTTGGTGCTTCGTACTTGGAGGTGGCCGTGGGCGGCGGCGATGTGGAGGGCGGAGAGACGGTCGAAGAGCGTGGTGCGGCGGAGGAGGGAGGGGCGGGAGCGGATGGCGGCGGCGAGGCGGGCGAGGTCGCCGGACTGCGCCGCGCCGAAGAAGTCCACCTCCTCGCTGGGGCGCCCGCAGCTGGCGCCGTGCCCCATCGCCTCCGCGCCTCTCGCCGGACGTCCGGCGAGCTGACCGCGGTGGCTGGCGGGGAATGGGAGGAGGAGGGAGACTGGGCACGAGCGTGGGGTGGGGGCGCAGTGGCGAAGGGAGCTTAATAGCGCGTGCGCTCTCTTGTGGTTTTAAAACCTTGCTTCTCCGATCGAGTAGTTTTCTTCTTGCGGATAAACTCTTTCTTTCTCATGCGATGATATTTTCACGAAAAATCTTTACAAACGCTTCGTCACCATCACCGAGATAAAATACAGTGTGCTACTGCTCACCGAGCAGTCTGGTTTAAAAAACACTGTTCATTGTTGCTTTGGGATGAATAGTTTCTCTTTCTCTATCACAGCCTCACTCCCTTTTCCACAACAAGTCCAGTATAATTTTAGAGCGTCCATCCATTTTTTTCCCCATTGGATAAGCTCCCAAGGTGGACACCATTCAGATACCCTCTGGTTTTAAACTTACCTTTACGTGTTGGTGTTCCATGGTTCATGCATTATTGCCAATTACTCGACCTAATATATATTTTCATCCTTTTCTCCCTACCTGTCCAGTGTCTACCCACCCGTTTGAGGTCACTTCAGTAGCAGACCCCCGATCCAATTGTGGGCGAGTTACTCGCACACCCGTACCGCCGTACGTGGGGCGCCTGCCTTGGAGACAAAACAATCACGACGGAGCGATGCAGACGCAGCTAGCCGAGCAGTCGCGAGTCCCGTGAATAACATTTCTCAAACGCGCATCCCTGCCGCTGCGCGGGCGCTTTCAGCGAAATCTTCGCGCTGCATGCAACGTTCTACCCGCGTGAAAGTGATCCTTTACCACACGCATTTTACCTCCTTTGCAAGACATCGGATCAGGATATTTTTAATAAATAATATAAATTTAACATAGAATTATATATCAGGATACCATACTTATTTTTCTCTCCATTCAGAATGATGACAGGAGCCATATCACCAGCCAACCTAAGAAAAAGTCCCTATCATTAATCCAAATAGCGATTGAAATCCAAATAAACATTTAAAGGACCTCGCAGCCCACTGTCACCATTCCAAATGGCGACAGAGACTAGCCTATAAAAGGGTGAAAAATCGGTCCTAATTCACTTTTTATGTAAAAAAAAGAATGGAGAGAGAGGGAGGAGGAGAGAGCGCGAAGCTCTGTCACCGTGGAGAAGGGAGAGGGAGGAGTAGATTCGGCCGCCCACATTGTATGTATTTTTTTGTAATTTTACATTTAAATTCGAACCACTGGTAGGTTAGTAACTGAAACTAGTATATACATAATTTAATGGATTAGATAGTTTTAGTTGTAAGGCTATGTAGTGTAGTTCGGTGTAGTATATCTTTTTAGATGTGTGTAATTTAGTTATAGAAATATGGATAGTCGTAAATAATTTATTTATGGTGTAGTAATTGAATGGTTTATATAGTTTTAGATGTAAGGTTACGAAGTGTGGTTCTTTGTAGTAATTTTTTTAGGTGTGTGTAGTTTAGTTTTAGATATGTTGTTACTCATGTATATATATATTTAAGGTAAATTTGTTCAATACCATCATAATCGTTCGCGAGTTGCAAACTACCATCGCGAACAAGGTCGACTGGAAAATATCATTACAAACACGAAAAACTCTGAAAAAATACCATTGCCATCGCGTTTTCCGTCCCAAATGTACAAAATGACTCTTCTACCCTCACTTTTCTTCTATTTCTTTTCTTTTTTGCTAAGAACGATCCCACATGTCATTCTACTGCCGCCCATGGTAAAGGACAGTGGTGACGAGGCTTGGCTTTGGGGGATATGAAAAATATAATGTGGTAACACTTGTAACTCCATCTGGTCTAATACTGAACATGCCACCTGCAGACGAATGCCTGGGCAGGATTCTTGACCACCTGAAGTGACTCGAGAAACTTATGTATGTGTGTATCCTACTTGTAGTATGTTCAATATGTATGAAGTAGTAATCGTCGTCTGCATAAGGGATTCATGTATGCAAGATGATGTATGCATGTTTATGAATTGGAAGATGTCTTTAACTTTTAGCTACTAGATTTGTATAAACGTAATATGTCAAGAGACAAGGCGAGCGAACTGCCCAAACTAAGTTATGAAGTCATGTTCAATTCACATTACAATACTATCAAACTTCAATATCGCACATTGTCTCGCCACACACCACCACCTTTTCAAACAGAAATAACCACACTCTGCCATGATACCTTTTCAGACCAAAATAACCATACTTTGTTGTGCTATCTTTTCAGATAAAAATGACCACACACTGTCATGACACCTTTTTAGATCTAAAGATCACACCTTGTCAGGTCACATAGTGCCACCTTTTCAGACAGAATGACCACACAATGCACTGCCACCTCTTCAGACCGAAAAGACCACCCATTGTCATGCCACACATTGTTTACTTTTCAAACAGAAATGATCACACACAGCCATGCCGCATACAGGGAAACTGAACAGGTTTTCTGTTTGTTGGACTTTTGGATAACTCCCGATTGCAGTTACTGCTTATGTGGCTATAAAATCCCTACCACATACAGGTTCAGGGTTTTTATGCCTTCAGATTTTCCTTCAGTCTTTCTTCATTCTCTTGCGAAGAATTTCTTCCGACCTCCTCTTGCCAACAATCTTCTCCGATCCCCTTTCTTCCTTTCACCAAAATCCAACCATGTCGGATTTTATCACCAACTGGTCGGTTTCTGATTTAAGTGCGAAGAAACTTAAGAGCCTGGAGAAGATCGGGATGCTTCCCAACAAGGATCTGATCTCTTGGAGATCAGCGGCAGAGGAGCATTCTCTGGCAACGAAGATGGGGAAATCGTTGTTTTTCTCGCGTATATCGAATGCGAATTCAGACTACCAGTTCACTCATTACCCCCCAGGATCTTAGAGCACTACGGTGTTGAGTTGGTGAACCTTGCTCCTAATGCCATCGTCAATCTCAGCATCTTCGTCTATCTCTGTGAAGCGTACTTAGGGATTGCAGCAGATCTGAAACTCTTCAAGTACTTCTACAGGATGGCGAAGTCGAAGAAAACGACGGGGAATCTTGGAGAGTGCACCTTGCGCCTCCACGATGGAAAGGGTGATGAGTACATCTATATGTACTCAAAGTCTTTGTGGTCGTTATGAAAGAAAAGTTGATTCTACATGATGGCTTACCGGGAAGGCGAAAACCTACCCGATTGCTCAATGAAGGATACAGATGTACCACAAGAGTTTCCACACCTGTTGTGCGACTACGATATCCTAGCTTGGATCATTCAGTCCATACACCGGAAGACCGGCGCCTGGGGCGTACTACACGTGTGGGTATATCCACATAAGATAATCTCACATACACATCGATTTTTTATATTTTACGTTGCATTCCACAGATTGCTAACTTTATCCGTGCATAATGGCATCCAGAGGAGCGCTGCTTCTTGGATCGACAGCCTGGACATGCACGATAAGGCGTTCATCGAGCAGAAGTACATGTTCAACTACGCGGTGTCACGCGATGTCTCCACCCGCTGGAAACATTACATACCCAAGTTCCGACCCCATTGAAAAGACACTGGTGGAGCCCAAGAAAACGGGATGGTGGTGGATGACCCCCGAATAGCATGCAGAGGAGGACCGGGCCATGCGCTCCTCATCGCCTGGGCGCACTGCGGATCAAAGAGGTAAGTTATGCTCAATTTACATCATGATTATTGATTTGACCTTACGTTCTGCTACCATCATTCCATCTTCCAACCCGTCTCGCAGTACAGGTCTTCCTTCGGGATTAACCACACCCGCGGGTCTATAGGAGAACAGGAGAAGTCACTAATTGTCCCATCGGGGGCTGGTCGAGCTCCCAATGATCGTCCAGGATGGGAGATCTTCGAAGCCTAGTGGTGGGCTGTCTTTTGGACTAGCTGCGATCACGGGTCTGGATGAGACAAGGGGAAGTTATCGATAGGCCGCCAAGACTAACTTTGTTATGATCCATCTTTTTTTATTCTAAAAGCGCATATGTATTATAGGTGTAGACCGGGTTGGTGATTCATGCATGTTGTCGCTTGTAATGCACATAACTAAACTTTGTGTGCCATAAAATTCACAAATGCATTCCAATCTTTTATTCCACAATTGAAATCTCATCTTCTAAAGTTGACTAATAAATTGTTCTATACTCCATATTTCGTTCTCTTTTTTAAAAATGATTGGTTGCGTGAACACTTAAAGATATTACCAAAAAAACTTAGTATAATCCAGTAAAAATTGAAGCTACATTCTCTACAAATATAAAAATAATTTTATTTTAATTATTTCTGCCAAAAAATAAAAAAATCCAAGTCCTGTCGCCATTTCAAATGACTATGTAATCTCTGTTATCATTCCAAATGGCTATAGAGGCATCTAACACTGTCGCCAGTCCTGTCGTTAATTCAAATGGCAACAGAAATCTATTTTTGTAATTTTGTTAAACTAACATTTGTTTATGTAATTCTATTTTTAAAATGTATTTTTTTTTAAAACGGCACATCAGAGCTAGATTTTGGAATTGGGCAATCGTCGGTGCGAGCAAGCTATACTTGCTACTCGTCCTGCCATTTCGTGATGAGGACTAACATTTATTTTGTTGTTGTGTGTTCTTCGATTGCATGCAAGAATAGACCTTCGTGGTCAGGTCGATCGTGCTTCTAGCAAGGTCGATAATGATCTCGGAGTTGGTTCAGCGATTGCCGGGCATATTGGTCGTGCGCTATTGGTAGCCGAATCGTGAGAGTCATCTCCTCCCAAATCGAGTTATCATTCTCACCGAAAGATCGGGACACCCATTGTCGCATCAGGTGGTATCAGAGCTACAGTTCATCGGTGAGAATGTTTTCCAACAGTCCACAAAGCCACGAAAACAATATTAGAGTTAGTTCATCCCTGTCTAAGCCCCATTGTGCTTTGAAATTTTTATTTTTGTTAATTTTTGCTTATTGAATTATTGGTTACATTGTCGTGTCTAGTTACTGATTTACAGTTCTAGTTATTGTCTAGTTTGCATCTTGATCTTCGTGTTCCTTTGCGTAACTTCATCATCTGATTCAACGAACAAAAACCAAAAACCAAACAATCTCCTGCCTTTCACTGTCGCGGCAACAAAAACCGCATGTCGTCGCTACCATGACAACCAAAAACCCCTGCAATTTCTGCAGCGACAACCACAATCTCTACGCCGCGGCCACTCCCTGCCGCGGCAACCACCACCTCTTGTGGCTTGCTGCCGCGGCAATAAAAATATCCCGTCGTCACTACCGTAGCAAATAAAAGCTCATGACATCACTGCTGTGGCAAATACAATCTCTGCCGTAGCTACCTCTCCCTGCCAATCCCTGCCGCGGCACCCAAAAACTGCTTGCCGCCGTCGTCTCTCGCTGCCGCGGCACACATTTTGCCACCACTACCGCTTCTTGCCGCGGCACCAAAAATAGGCTGCCACCGCTTCCGCAGCACTCATCTTGCCGCCACCCATACGTCTTGCTGCCGCTGCCGCTTTCCCGCCGCGGCACGAAAAACATCCTGCCATCACTGTCGCGGCAACCATAGCACTTGCCACCGCTTTCTTCAGCTGCCGTGGCAAACACAACATATCCTCTGCCGTGGCAACTATCTTTGCTACCAACAACTGCCGTGACAGCTAAAACGCCTACCGTGGCAGTCACCAGCGAGCCCAGCCGACGCCGCTGCCAATTCTGCTGTGGCACCCGAAACTCCTGCCGCCGCTTGATCATCCTTGCCATGACAGCCCTAGTCCGCCTGCCGTGACAACCATTTTCTATGCCGTGGCATACTACAATATTAGCCGATGTTTTGAAGTTTCGGAAAGGAGCAAGAATCAAAAGGGGAACCCTAATTAGTTGGTTTCGATTGTTAAGAGAAAAAAACAGAAATAGAAGAGAGAGAAAAAAACAGAAAGGAAAAAAAGTGTCCACCTTCCCAAAAAAATTGCAAAGCATGTCAAAATTTCGTCAAAACCAGTGAAAATTGGTGGAGGCCTTCTACATATAGCCAAAAATTTGCACATAAAAATCAGCAAGTTTGGCCCAAGGGTTTGAAAGATATAGTAGCTTCAAATTTGAACTCGAGTCGGTTTCGTGTCCGAGTACGATTCCGTTTCCGAGACACCTTCAGTAAACAGTATAACTTTTGCACGCGGTGTCCGTTTGAGACATTCTTATATTTGTTAGGAAGCTAACGGCGATGTGCATCATTTCCAGCTAAGCCACTTGTCTCCCTCACGGAGCCCCAAAATCGGCCATCTTCGGTCCCGAATTCGCGTTGCAAGTTTTTTATTTATGTTTTTGCCTTTTTTCAGTCTCCCCTTTGGAATTTGGGGATTGCCCCAACTGAAAAGTTGCAGATTTCGACGAAACCTTTCAAAAGAGCATATATAATCCATATAAAATATTGTTTTTTTAATCTTTTGAGACTAGCGGTTGTTTACTGCTTCAACTAGAGGCTTGTTTACATTGTACGTTTTTCTGATTTTGTGCTCTACATCATGTGAACAATCTTGTGCCCCTACAAAAAAGTTTAAGTAGTTGACTAGTGTCTCTCCTAGCACTTGGTGTGAGAATTTTCTTTGCTTACATCAAGTCACATTGATCTTTGCGTGTGCGTTCATACAATTCTCTTGGTAGGCTTTGATTAGTTAGCTCTTTCTAGGATAGGATCAGCAACATTGACTAGTACTCTGAATAAATTTTCAACTTGCATTTACCGATTTGATTGTTGCCAATCTTTGTTACCATATTGAAGCCTATCCTAGCTCCACCTCTACCATTGCACAGGTACCAGTTGCTTACAATCGCTTTGTCAATCTTCGGATATTATTGGCACCGACACTAGTTGTTGGTTACCACCTGTTTTCTTGGTAAGAATTGGTAAGAACTTGGTATGATTTTGAGTGTGAGTGACTTTGAGCGTCCAAATCCTAGTAGTTGATAGGAATATATATTTGTGATTTGTTTTCTTATTTTCTATTAACCATGGCAGGTTCATGGGATGATTACGAGCTAGATCCACGTCTTCTTCGAGCCATTGAATGGGAGCGCAAGAAAGTTCGCGAGGAAGATGCACGTTTGATACAAGCTTCTTCACCACGGGAGGTATATGATCGTGATAGTACGTCCAGTAAAACTAAAATCACTTTATCATCATTTGCTGGTAAATTTGATCTTAATGCCTACGTTGACTGAGAGATAGCTTTAGATAAAGAATTTGAATATTATGAATGGTATGATAGGCAAAATATTAGAGCTGCCACTAGTGTTTTTGTTGAGGATGCAACACTTTGATAGAAGTATTTACGTATACATGGAAGAGTGCCTCAAACTTGGCATGCATTGAAGAAACTTTTGAGAGATGAATTTGTTTCTAAATATCATGTTGATTATATGCTAACAAAATTGCAATGTTTAAAACATGGGAGTAGAACTGTAAGGGAATTCTATCATGAATTGAAAATTCGTTTGTTGTGTTGTGGCTTAGAGGAACATGCTGAAGCTATAAAGAATAGATTCTTAAGTGGGCTTAATCAAGCAATTCAGGACCTTCTTGTTCATAAAGAATATAATTTTCTCTCATATTTTCTTATACTTGCCTGTAAGGTTGAAAGTTAGATTATGAAGAAATTTAGAATACTTGATGTTAGGAACACATGAGAACAAACCTATGTTAAAGTCTTTTTCTGTGACTAACAACTTGCAGGAAGTTGAGAACCATGTCGAAGAGGAGAATGAGCTGACTAAATCACCGACTCCATTGGTTGAGAAGGAAGACGAGGAGATGGACGCACTCGCATCATTTGAGGAGGGCCAAAAAGGTAAAGATCATGGTGCTATCATCACTCAAGGTGAGTATGCTTGTGAAGAACTACAATTGTCCACTGTTCATGTTATTTTAAAGCAAAAATTAGTGGAAAACAATTATGATATGCACATATTTCACGAATAGTAATCAGACTGCATTGATTTTAGTGTACCATGTGATAAACTTGTTGACTTGTTGACTTGCACCATGTGATAACATAATTGAATTGCCTGCTGTTTTGAGCGATTCATACGATGAGTCAATCACATATAGTAATCATGTGGAATTGACTAGACGTAAATAAGTTTTGATTAGAATTTCTTCTACTGATTCTTTATGTTACATTATGTTGGATCCACCTATGAAATTATCACATGTTATGGAGAAAGTTTTTGAAATCGCATGTTCGAGATCCTTATCTAGTGCGTACACCCCTGGATATAAGTTTAATTTGATTGAAGATTATGGTGTAGACAATCAATTTCTTGTGTATCGAATATGCATAACTTGTGATTACATAGATGAATTGAAGCTTATTGTTTTAAACAACAATTCTTGTGTGCCGAATCTTGTTCATTATGGGAGGAAAATAAATTTTAGTGATGATCCGATGCCTATGTGTTAATATCTTATTGCACCATCTAGTATTGACAATCTGCATAATGATGTTGAAGTATGGAAGAACTTTCAAATCTTTTCACCCTTGCTAGATGAATTTGCTAACGCTCAATTGAAATATGATTATATGGATGAACTTTGTTTAATTCCAAAGGTTGTAGATTTGCCCATATATGCTACCACTGCAAGCTTACAACTTTAGATATTTGAATTGCATAAATGCTTCACTTACATTTGCAAAACTAGTTGCAATAATTGCTGTGTGAGAAATTTTATTTTGCTCGTTAACATATATGATTATTCTTGGGCTAATAATACAAT
Source organism: Hsuehochloa calcarea (assembly GCA_036346395.1). Classification (NCBI taxonomy): domain Eukaryota; kingdom Viridiplantae; phylum Streptophyta; class Magnoliopsida; order Poales; family Poaceae; genus Hsuehochloa; species Hsuehochloa calcarea. The sequence goes on from CM070597.1 coordinate 41,946,196, forward strand.
GAACTTTTATGACCGCTGCTGTTTTATAACATTAATTGTGCAACAACGAAGAACAGTTAAAACGGATGACATATACATATACCATACATATACCTTAGCTTCTTTGTAACCCTATTTTCATCGTATCAAAAGCCAAGGACGGCTTTGTTTTCATGAAGAGGAGGATGATGAGGACATAACCCGTATAGATATAATCATATTTGCTATACTTGCTATTTCAATTACAAAAGCTCGTACGCTTTACTTAAATTATCAGATAAGCTCGTTTTCAGGAGTGTATTTATATTATATGATGCTACCTAACGATGAAAATGTATATTTGTGCAACATCACATCACTTTTTGTCTAAGCTAAGCAAGAGTTCGAGCTGGACACATTTTGGAATACAATTTGGCCTTCGAAGATATCACTGACTTCAAACGTGCATAACTTTCACATACGGAGTCTGTTTGAGCTCTATAAGGACTTGATGGAAAGCTTATCTCGTCCTCTTTTCAAAGGATCCAGCCTCACCTTGAAATTCCTTATGTGAGCTCTACAATCACCAAAAGAAAGTACTATATCACCCGTTTAGGCCAAATTGGACCTTGTAGTGCTTGAGCCTAAAGGAAGACGCCACCCTAGACGGTATGTACTGTTCATGAGGCACTACTTATATGTAAACATTGTTATAAATAGTACCACCCCTATTTTGTTAGCTATATGTGGCCTCCCCTTCCCTATATAAGGAGGTCGCACCTCTAGTTTCCTTGTATTTTATTTAGTTAAAAGTTAGCTTCGTTGCAACTTCTTGTATTGGCTTGAGTCCATTAGACCAACCATAATACAGCTTCAAAATCCTAACTTTATCAAATATTTCACTTCTATTTGCAATTTCAGATTGCTTATTATTTTGTTCTTGCGTGTTCTTCGATTGCATGCAGGAATATGCCTTCGTGGTCGGTCGATCGTGTTTCTAGCAAGATCGATAACGATCTCAGAGTTGGTTCAGCGATTGCCGGACATATTGGTCGTGCGCGATTGATAGCTGAATCCTGTGAGTTGTCTTCACCCAAATCGAATTATCCTTCTCACCGAAAGATCAGGACACCTATTATCGCATCATTTCGCATCTAATGATATAGGTTCGATTAGTTGTTCGGTTGAGGAGTAGCACGCGAAGAGATTTGGTGAATTATGGGCGGTGTGTGGTCCTTGCACAGAGGTGGTAGTACTAGCTGCTATTCTTGCATGTTGAGACAAGCATTGTTCTTCCGGGACCAGCGCACGGCCGCACTGATTGAGAACGAAAAGCATATATGCTTAATTGAGATTTGCGCTCCCGTTTATGTAGTACTAGCAAGTGGTTGTATGATACGGGCCTGATTTGTTTGTTGTTGCCAAGTAGAGCATCTTTCGCTTATGAATTTATGATATGTCCTGCGTGTATTATATAGTCCAATATAAATGATACAGCTGAGTGGAGTAAGCTCCGCGTAGCTACTCCCCTGTATATTGTTCGTCTCTGGCAACAAAAAAGAAGAATCCTCGGTCAACAAAATAGATAATTGCATTTTAAATAACCCTCTAGTATATTCCTGATCGAAAATGCTTGTCACAACCAGGTTAGATCACAACCAGATCAGGTTACAGTAGCCCCTATTACGACTATGTCAAAACACAATTATTTATTGATCGATAAGTCTCACCGATAGATATGTGTGATGTATCTTGTTGACTAGGGACCATGTACATCATACTCGACTATGTGTGGTAGTTAATACAACACGTGCGCGTATGTGTCTTTGACATAACTGCACGCCCTCTCTCCGTCTCTGGCAAAAACCACTTGGTGAATGTGCAAAGAGAACGTCTAACTGACAGCAACCGTTATCAACGTGCAGATTATAACAACTGTCAAGACGTCTCCTGACATACAACAACTGTCGCCCATTCAAACGCTCTATAAGGACACACATATAAAAGTTATGGACAATATTTATTAATTTTTGTGGCTTGTTGTGTCAGGAATATAAGAGTATGATTGTTATTCTATCTGGAGAATACCTGACCAGTATTAAAAACCCTTTGTATAGAATATGGGGAAATTTTTGTGTGTTGATAAGTTTGGAAATTTGGAGTATGCTAGAAGGTGTTTCTCTTCGGGAATGGGCGGATGATCGGTTGGTTTGGTGGACTTCTAATCAGACTTACTCGTTCTGCTTATCTGGTTTTCTTTTTTGGGGCGACTATTTTTCCTTGTTACGAGCAGTTGTGGAGAACTTGGACGCCATTGAAGTATAAGTTTTTATGCTTGGCTAGCTCTTAACAATCGTTGTTGGACTGCTGAGAGATTACATCGTTGTGGTCTCCCTCACCTGTGTCCTCTGCATCAAGAAAGAACAAACGATGGATTATCTTCTTTTTCAATGCAGTTTCTCTTGGCAAGTGTGGTCCCAGATCTTTCTTTGAATTAGGAAGCAAAGGCTCACTCCAAATGGCGTTCGGAACTTACAGGAGTGGTGGTTGGCAACAAAGGATTTGCTCGTAATGATCAAGTGAAAGGTTACAATTCAGCCACCATTCTAACCATGCGACATATTTGGTTGGAACGGAATGCTATAATTTTCAACAATTCCTATAAACAATTGTCTCAGATTGTCGCCGAAATCAAGGAGGTTTGTAAGTTGTGGCAATATGTATGAGCTAGTTGTAGATAAGTTATTTTCTTAGTTCTCTTGTAGTTTGTCTTTTATTTTGATTGTTATGGTTTGGCTGCTTGGGCAGCAGCTGATCATGGGTACGTTTAGCCCGTTGTATCTTCCCCTTCTCTTTAATACAAGGGCGCCCATACCTCTTGCGGGTTCTCGAAAAAAAAAGAGGTTGCGACGGTAGGTCATATGTCTGCAAAAACGCTAAAAGTCTAATTAGACCCCACATCCGGTATCTCGCACGGTGCACAACATCTTGACACGATCGATCCAGCAGGAATCCGAAAAAGGAAATCTTGTGGATTTGAACCCCCAACGACCGGACAATTTTCGTCACTACAGTTCACCAAAAACATAACCGGGCGGAGAGAAAGGCTGTGTCGGTGAGCGACCGGGCGGATGTGGAATCGTGTTCCCGGTGGCACCATGAGCGCACACCGCTACCTTACGTGCCACGAGCATCGGGGCGGGCTCGGTGCCGGTGCTGGTGCCGGTGCCGGTGCCGGTGCCAGCGCAGCACGTGTGCGTGCCGACCCGCGATTGCCCGTGCGCCAAAGCAAAGCATCGCACGCGCCCCGCGCCGCGTACGCTACTGGCTCTCCGCGCCCGCCTGCCTCCGCCCGGACGGCAGGCGTTCCGTGCGTGCGCCGTGCGCGCGAGCGTTGCTAGCGTTGAGAAACTGCAGGAAACCTCATCAAGGAAATAAAATACAATTCATATAATTTTATTTAATCTTTAAAATTTATTCTTTGGGCACTCAATCTTCGTGATCAAATTTTAATAATGAGTTCGTAAAGATTCTCTCTATGAATTCTGTATTTTTCTAACCCTCATCATTCCTATTCCATATAGTATCTTTTAAATATAGACACTGGAAGTGATTTAGTGAATAAATCTATAAGATTTTCACACGATTTAGTATGGAGTACCTTAATTTTGTGCATCTTTTGCAATTCATGAACATATAAGAACTTGGGGTTGATATGCTTTGTGAGAGGACTCTTCACATAACCCATCTGCACTTATGCAACACAAGCTGCATTATCGTCATAGATAATAGTGGGGGTTTGCGCGGTATTCAATCCACATGACTGTTAGATGTGGTGAATCATCTGCTGAAATCAAAAACATTCCCGTGAGACCTCGTACAGTGCTATGATTTTTGAGTGGTTCGTTGAAGTAAATACAAGACTTTGCTTAGACGTTTTTTTAATGAAATTACAGTTCCACCACATAGGAATACATAGCCTATTTATGACTTAGCTGTATGCGGGTCTGACAGGCACCCAACATTTGCATAGCCAGTCATAGTTTGATCTTGATTCTTTCTGTAGAATAGATCAAGATCTTTGTTTCCTTGGAGGTATTGAAAGATGTCATTTATTCCCTACCAATGCCTTTTGGTAGGTTTTGCATTATACCTTGCTAGTAGGTTCACTGCGAATGCAATGTTCGATCTAGTACAGTTTGCTAAATACATGAGTGTTTCTAGAGCACTTAGGTACGTGAATTCCGGTCCCAAGACTTCCTCTTCCTTTTCTTTAGGTCTGTACAAGTCATTGTCCTACTGCAAGGATCTCTCAACCATCGGTACTTTCGAAGGATATGTCTTTTCAAAACCGAATCGTTCTAACACTTTCTGAGTGTAAGTTGATTAATATACTAAAATCTCTTCAGGGTATGCTTAAGCTGTAAGCCTAGGTAATATTTGGTTTTACCAAAGTCTTTCGTTTCGAACTCTGACTCCAGGTAAGAGCTTGCTTTCTTAATATCTTTTAGGGTCCCGATGATATGAAGATAATCTACATATACTGATATTATATAGAATCAATCATGGGATCGCCGTATAAAAACACAGGAACAATCCTCATTGTTCGTGTATCATTTCTTGTAGAGAAAGTCGCTAAAGCGATTATACCACATTCCGTCTTATTGTTTCAGTCCATACAGTGACTTTCTGAGTTGCACATTATACAAGTTTCTATTTGCTTTGTCTTGGTTCGGGATAGGGATACCTTCAGATACCTTCGTATAAATGTTCGAATTCAACTTACCTTAAAGGTATGTAGTTACCACATCTATCAATTTCATTTCTAAATTCAAATTTATTGCCATTGAGATTAAATATCTAAAGGTAGTTCCGTCCATGACCGGGGAATAAGTTTCTTCATAATCGACTCCTGATCGCTGAGTGAAATCTTGTGCAACAAGCCTTACTTTATGTCTTACAACTTCATCGTTTTTATTTCTCTTTCGAACAAATACACACTTATGCCCTACGAGGTGCACATGGGGATGTGTGCAGCTTATAGGCCCAAATACCTCTATTTTATTCAGGAATAATAATTCTGATTCTATTGCCTTCTTCCAATCTTTCCAATATGATATTTTCTTGCATTCAGCGAGCGATGCAGGCTCTGTATCGAAATCGATAATTGTGGCAATTTTCTTTGTAAAATAAATATTGACATTGGTTGTTTTCTATTCATAGATTCTCCTGTGATCATATAATTTATAGCTATTTGTCATAGGGCGATTATGCTAATGCTTATACTTGCCCACAACTGCTTTCAATTACGGGGGTAAGTCCCTTTAATTTTTCAGCTCCGACGTGTGCACACACATCTATGCTGATATCTCCCCGTGAGAATAGTCAAATTTGGTATGCCTTTTACTGATGGTTCCATACTGGTGCCAGCTTTCAACTGACTCCCCTTCTGGTTGTGGGGGGAACTTCAATGATCAGCCGTGTCAAGTCATTCTTATTCTTTTTCACCAGGCGTCCCCGTTTACTTGAGATTCGAGGGTCGGAGTTCTCGTCATTTTATTCCAAGGCCTCTGGACAGGATTAGGGATGCCTTTAAATTTCTTTGGTATTTCAACCCTCCGTATTGTGTGTAGGCACATGTGACTTGGTCACGCTCTTCAAACCACTAAAGTGGTCAGGCAGTTGATTCGCCAATGCTTGCAAATCAATTATCTTTTGAACTTCTCTATTTGTTTCACTAGTGCGTGGGTCTTGTGTATAGATTCTCGTGGCTTGCCACATCATTTTCCGATATTTTTCATCAAGGGGTTGATTCCCCTAATAACATGAAACTATCCTCATCAAATATGCTGTCAGCGAAGCGGGCTGTATGCAAATCTCCAGTCATGAGGTCCAAATACCAGATTGTGGATGTCGTCTCATAACCAATGTATACCCCAGACTTTCGGATAGGGACCATTGCAGTTCGCTGCGGTGGTGGTATAGGTATATAAACCTTGCAACCAAATATTCGTAGATGAGAGATTTTCGGTGCTGACTCTTGCGCTAGTTGTATAGGTAAATGGATGTTATATGCTGACGGTCTAAAATTTATGAGAGTTGCTGCGTGTAGGACTGCGTGTCCCCAACATGTGGTTGATAAATTATTATTCTGAAAGAGCAGTAGTGCAATAAATTTAATTCTTTTAATTAATACCTCTGCTAGTCCATTCTGAGTGTGGATATGTGGTATGGAATGCTCAACATTAATTTCCATTGCCATACAATAATCATCAAATGCCTTTGAAGTATATTATCCGGCGTTGTCCATTATGATGGACTTCACATGATGATCAGGGAAACTATTCTTAATTTTAATTATCAGCGAGATCAGCTTTGCAAAAGCATAGTTTCTCGTATATAATAAGCATACATGCGACTATTTCGAAGAAGCATCGATGAGCACCGTAAAGTACATAAATGGCTCTGACAGGGGCTGTATGGGACCAAAAATATCTCCCTGGATATGGTCCAAGAATGCAGTGATTTCATCCTTTACTTTCAGAGTAGAGGGTGTAGTAATCAGTTTCCCAGTGGCACATGTGGGGCACATAAAATCTTTTCATTCGAAAAATTCTTTACATTGACATTGTGTCCCGAGAATTAGTAATTATATTTATCATCATTCTAAGACCGGGTAACCTAACCTATCATGCCGGATATAGAAAAGTTTAGAATTTCTAAAAGTGGTTTTCAGAACAGTATAGGTGAGTGTAGTATGGCCCAGAGTCATATTCATATGAAGGAAGTCGTTCTTATACCCTTTTTCATTTTCTTCGCGCTTTATAATGATCGGTATTCTTTACCATACTCTTCTTCAGTCTTTACGTGGAGACCGTTAGCGTGAATATCTTTAAAGCTTAAGAGAGTCCTAGTCGATTCTGGGTATAACAATGCTTCTTCAATGACTAATGTTGTGCCCATCGGGAGTATAATTGTGGCTCTTCCCGAGCCTATTATACAAGTAGCTGCCTGTGATTGTCGTAAGACTACCAGCATTCTTGTTGATCGACTGATTTTTTTTGTCTCTCTCAATATGGTATTCGTTGTGCCACGATTTGCTAAGCACACTTCCTCCATTGGGCACCACACGCGTTCTGATATATAAAGTATTTATTAATACAGGGTAGAAAGTAAACCACACACATAAGTAAAATACTCCAAAACAGAACTCATCATAAGAATTTATTTCTTTGCTCTCCAAGAGATTACAACTATTATTAAAAATTTAATGTTCTATCACAACCATAAACTACAAATGACTATAAAATGTAAGTGCAATGCGTGCACTAGATTGAATTAGCGAAGTATGAAGAAACTTATGCCTGAATCTACTGCATGTCCAACTTCTCTTCTTCGGCAACAACAGCTGCTACCGCTGTGATGTCGAAATAAGGTGTGATGGGGGCTGCTACTGAGATATCGATATCCATGGGTGCATCCTGTGATTGTGGATCCTTTGTGCCTACAATGACAAGGTGTGCCTCATGCTGTCATTTGCCCTTCTTCTTAGCCTTGAAAGCTTCAATCACGTGCTGCGGCTCACGGCAAACACGTGACCAATGTCCCCAAGTGCCACATTTGTAGCAACTTTGATCCTACTGAGCATAAGGCTTCTCATTCTGCTTGGTTTTGTGACCCATGACCTTACCCTTCTTGCCTATTTCTTTTGAGTGAGGCTTCCTCACCTTATACCTGCTTGCATTGACTTGATGGCCAACTTTGTTACTAGGCGGTTGTGAGATGTAGTTCTTTCTGAGAACGTCATCTTGAGCTTCTGCAACTTGCATGATGACGATCAGTTCGGCATACTCCTTTATAGTCGTCCTGACGATAGTTGCGTGCGGATTACACCGTATTTGGGTGAAAGGTAGAGAGAGTTTTCTCGATCTTCGGTTCATCTGTGGTTACCTTACCACAGAGTTGAAGACTTGTACAAATTCTGTGCAATGTATAATTGTACTCTCCCTCACGGTCTTATAGTCAGCAAAACGTAGTCGTATCCATTCTTACTCTACCTGAGGAAGAATGATGTACTTTAGCTTTTCGAACCACTTCTTTAATGCGGTCCATAAAGCTAGTTCATTCTTTTCTGCCATATACTCATTCTTGAGCGTTAGGCAGAGATGGTGTCTGAGGAAATGAAGTGCTTGATCATTCTCCTCAGCAGTTGGAGTGACGTCCTTCAAAGTGCTAAGTCCAATAGCAGCACAAAGTTTCTTGGCTCCAAGTACGATTTCGATATCTCATGACCAAGTTAGGTAGTTCTGGCAATGCTGGGTCAGCTCTTCGAACTGCCGGTTCGTAATGCCAGTCATCTGCACATTCATACAAAAAGTGCATAAAATTACTGCTTGTAACTTGCATAAAATAGTTGTAAAAATTCTCATAATGTTCCCATTTTTCTATATATTTATCATAATTTACTACTATTTTTAGTGATTAAAAGCAATATAAACAATCACAAATAATAAAAAATAGTAAATACAATACATAAATTGCATAGAAATAATAATAACAAAGTTAAACATGCTTTAAATGAAAAACGATTCAAAATTTGATTTCCCGAGACCTTCTTCTGCTGGATAATGATTTTTCGACAAATTCTGCAATTTCCACGGGATAAAACGCGAAAATTCAGTTCTGAGAAAATTTTGAGTGATTTTCAGATTTCCTGAGTGTTTTTTCGTAAAATTTCCTTATTTGTGAAAGAATCTCGTAATTTCCTATAATTCTGAGGGCATTTTTTAGGGCAAAATCACCATTTTCCGGACCGGGCCCATCCGGCCCAAACTGCCGGGATAAAAGGGCGCTAGGGGATTAGGGTTCCCCATCGTGCTTTTTTCGGCGACGGCGGCTCCCGCACATCGTGGTTGGCGCGGCGGTGCGAGTGCGTCGGCTCGAGGGTGTCGGCCGGTGCGGCTGCTCGCAGGTGAAAGGTCGACAGCGCTGCCGGTGGGTGAGGTGGTCGGTGCTTCAAGCGAGCCGGTGGTGCGGTAGCCTTGCGGGTGTCGACGATCAAATTGTCGATCTTATAAAAATATAGAAATAGAGGAAAACGATGCGTATCTCCTGGAATAGAATGATATCGCTCTTTATTATTATGAACTGGTTGTTTACAAGGAATGCCTACGATCAGGTAAAGGACTAATTCTAGTTACAGTGAGTATGATGTTTGCTATGCTACTTAAATAGATCAAAGTATGAATCTAATGCCAATAGCCTCTTGTCCCCTTGATCCTTACATGCTCCATCTTTAAATAGCTTCCGAAGAGGTGGTAGTTGGTTCTGGAGAAGACTCTTGTGTGAAGTGTTGCGTCTGGTCGGAGGGAGGTGGCAGTTGATTAAAGTATCAACTGCTATACGGTTAAATATCGGTGATACATTCAACCATTAGTCAGTGTCTTAGGATTATGTAACGTCGTGTGGTATGGAGTATACAACACGTGTTTCATTCATCACACGGTAAAGGATATACTTGGATTTTGTTGGACCGTAAAGGCGACTAGAGGGGGTGAATAGGAGCACGCTCACTTTTTCACAAATTATGAACTCAATACAATTTCACTCCAGTAGCTATTAGAAAGCTATGAAGATCAATATACCAGTACAGCGGAAGACTAGTATTGAATCTAATAAAAACCCCTAAGCAATGCGACAATAATCGCAAAGAATCAAAGCAACACAAGCATCGGCGGTCGACCTCAGAGTGAACCGGTCGGACCGATTGCCGCGCGGTCGGACCATTGTTATATCGGCGGTCGGACCGCTCCGAAATCGGTCGGACCGGTGGTGACGGGCGATCGGACCGTGATCTGTAACCGATCCAAAGCAGAAAATCACCCGATGACGAAGTTGCAATTAGGTCTAACTTTGATTCTCAACTCCAAACTTCACGAAACTTTGCACACACCTTCTCTATGCTATTGAGGACCTATTCCAATCAAATATTATGATAATTCTTGGAACGATCTTGAGCAATTGCCAATTGATTAACAGAAGGTCTAAAACCGGGCAAGAACGAAAACTTGATCCTAATGCTTGTTCGTGAGTGATTGATGATCAAGATGATGCTAGATAGATTCACACATATCACAGCAAGCTAATTCACGTGAAAGAATCAATCACAAACTCGTGGATCAAAGAAAGCCCTAAAAACATGAAATTGAAAGCAAGAACGAAAAGAGACTTATCTCAAGCAAACCTTGCATAGATTGATTTCGTGATTGATGCTGGATTACATCCACACCATCATGGATCAGTAGAAAATCAAGGATCACGAAATTCTCCTCAAACCATCAAGAGCCCTTGCCTCCACCTCAACTCCCCTAAAGACAATTAGGGTTTTGAAACATAAAAGGCGAGAGAGAGAGGTGCACCACCATCTCCTCCTATTTATAGTGGAGGCTTAAAACTCTTAGGGTTTGACTCTCTTGGGCTCCCGTTAAGGCCCACTAACAAACGGGTCACACACGCACGCTTCGTGAAGCGCCGTCTTTAACCTTTTGACCTAAACCGCTTCACCATGCGCCATGGATTCGCCAATAGGTCACCCTTGTCCATCTTGTGTCACGCTTGAGTCGTTGACCTCACCCGCATCGCCGATCGCTCGACCTCAACTCTTCAAGTCTAGTCCCGATTCTCCTCGCCGCTGACCGTCGTTGACCACCAAGCTACCCGCACAACCACGCACAAGAAAACACGATTCGGGAACAAGTTCTTCACAACTTGACCCATGTTAGTCAAAACATGCATCATGCAAATCATATGCCATGAAACCAATGACTTTGACCTAACAAAACAACATCGCCACAAAGTTGGCCGACGTTCAAGTAGAAACCGGTCCGACCGCCCAGTGAGCGGTCGGACCGCCTTTGGCGGCCGGACCGCTCCTCGTGAGCGGCCGGACCGCCTTGGGACTTAGCCAAATTCAAGCCCCGAAATTCAAACCTTCGGAAACTTTAAACCAATAGAACTTCTTCTGGAGACTCCAAAATTATGAGACCAAGTGCATTGGGATCCCCTCACTTGCCTACAACACCTATTTTTGGCCCACTGCTTTGAATACTTTTAGGTCACCGCCGTCCGATCGCCCATGGCCGGTCCGACCGATTTGGGACCGGCCGGATCGCCGATGCAAGGACCGGTCGGATCGCCCCGTCCGTAATACCAGTAGCTTTGTCGAAAACACGTGAAACTACAAACCGTAAACGCCATTGCCAATTGTCACATCATCCTAAGATCTAGAGCATATCCCCATGAAATCCACAATCTCCCCTTGATGAACACATTGGCAATTATCCGTAAAATGTAAGTAAGAGGTTTGAAAACGAGTTTACTCGCAGCTTTAGACAAAGGCACAACTTGGTCCATAAGCAAGAAAAAGCAATGAACATGACCAAGCTGGCATCAGAATAGTATAGGCATGTGAGACAAGGCAAAAAAAAACATAAAAACTTTGATTTCCAGAAAAAGGTCAAAATTCTCACATGAGGTCCATAAGAAAGAACAATTGTTCAATTGACCTATGATCATTGTGAGTAACAAAGAATGCAATTCAAGTTCAGAATATTCAATAAGACACTAAGAAAGCAACTCAAGAACTCCCCCTCACTATGATCATCAAATTTCAAATTTTCAATTTCTCCCCTTTGTATAAACTTCTCCCCCAATCTTCTCCCCCAATAAAGAAATAGAGAATAATTAACACAACTTCTCTTCTCATTTAACACATCTTCTCCCCCTTTGACAATGGATTCATCAAGAAATCACGCCTTCCTCTCATCCAGAGATAACAAATAGAAAATAAAGAAAGAAGCAGAAACAAAAGAGGCATAAAGAGGAATATGCATGAAGTGCAATGGAGTGGCTTCATTTTTTTGTATTTTTCAATTTTTGATTACAAGAAGCTTTGGAGATTACCCAAAAGAACAAGCTAGTATCTCTAATATTGCACAAACAGCATATCAAGCCTGACAGCGCTAGCAAGATCATGGTAAGACATATATATCAAAGCTAAGCACAAAGGCTCAAAAGTAAAGCAGTAGATTTGATCAATTTAAGCAACGCTTCAAATTCAGCAAGTTCATCAACAGGGATCCTAAAGTGAAATTGGCCATGTCAAAATGTCAAAGTGAGATCAAAAATCTAACAAAGACCACATTAAGAGTCAATCAAGTCCCGTATTGAATCATTTTGCTCAATATTTTGTAAACGCCCATTTGTCAATATTTTTCTCATTTGCATTGAATATTGAAGTTGACTAATGATCTAACTTAGTGACAAGATCCTGGACTAGGAGCCATCCACAAACTCATCCTAAGCTTCGACCAAAAATTGATTAAAGGTATATCTTAGTAAAGAAGATCCTGGACTAGGAGCCATCCACAAACTCTTTCTAAGCTTCTACCGGGGCGACAAATCTTGAGGTTCATGTCATTTCGACAAGCATCCCCATGAGATCGTTCGTTCATCAAACTATCTCCAAGTTCATGTCATTTGACAAGCGCCTCGTAAGAATAGTTTGGCACAATTTAAGCATAAGACAATCTTGATTTTCATTTTTCACACGAGCATTTTTAGAATCTCAAGAACACAAAAACTCAAGTAATGGTCAATTTTAGATCAAAGAGTTAACAAAGCAATTCTGACAGGGCCAATGTCACAAGAGGAGCACTAATTGCGCAACTCGCTAAAACATCCACAAATTGCAATTTCTTAGTTTGAGTTGTTTAAAAGATTCTAGCTCATATAGCAAAGACTTAGTTACACATGTAAAAGCATGATAATTCTAGCAAGTCAAAGAACTAGACATGACATTGAGCAAGAATTGAAATACAAAAGCTCTAAAGGGTAATAGGCAAAGCTTCATCAATTTTTTTTAAAAAAAATAAGCAGAAAAACTTATATTACAATGCATCTTTTTGGATTTTTCATACCATTTCTTGTAACCACTTTTTGAAGTTTTCATATGAATGCAATATGACACAATGAGATGCAATTAAAAACCTAAAACCTAAAAGTTGAAAAGATCACTAAGTTCGAAAAGAACAATAAAAGATCAAAAGAACAAGGAAAGATAAGAAAAGATCAAGCTCCCCTCAAACCAACCCATAAGGATAAATTACCCCTAACTCGCTTCTTAAGGAGGAAAATGGTTTGATCTAAAGGCTTGGTAAGAATATCCGCCAATTGAGCTTGGACTCTCACGAAGTGCATCACAATATCACCTTTTCAACATGATCTTTAAGGAAGTGAAAGCGAATGTCTATGTGCTTAGTCCTAGAATGTTGCAATTGGGTTTTTAGCAATATTAATAGCGTAAGTGTTATCACGTAAAAGAGGAACACTAGCAAAGTTTAACCCATAATCTTTCAAAGTGGACGTCATCCACAAAATCGACTACAAAGAACTAGCGAGCTACATACTCCGCTTCAAAGATGAGATTGTGCAATGTAAGACCGCTTCTAGAAGACCAAGATACAAGAGAAGTGCCAAGGAAGTGACAGTGCACGAGGTACTCTTCCTATCTAACCGACACCAAAAATCGAATCAAAAACCTCTAATGGACAAAGTCAAGAGCAGGAATACCAAATGCCATATAAGAGGGTAGAGTGTAAATACCGAATATGCGCTTAACGGCTTAGCGATGGGAAGTTCTGAGACGCTCAAATCTTGCACAAAGGCATACCGTGAAGTGAATGTCCGGTCTCGAGGCGTCAAATCTGTAAGGAGCCGATCATGTTTGCGGTACTCGCGTTGATCCACGACTTCTCCTTCCTCATCCGATCCAAAGCATCGAAGTTGCCATGGGAGTGGAAATTGGCTTGCAGTCACCCATGTTGAAGCGCTTGAGTAGATCTTTAGTGTACTTCGTCGATGGATGAAAGTTCCTTCCTTGCATTGCTTGATTTGAAGTCCCAAAAGTAATTAAGCTCTCCCATCATACTCATCTCAAATTCCTGGACATAGTGTCGTAAAAGTCGAAACAAGAGCATTAGAGGAACCACCAAAATAATATCATCCACGTAAATTTGAGCAAGCAGAAGTCATTGTCATGTCTAAGAATGAATAGAGTTTTATCCACTTTACCCATTTCAAAATTATTTTTAAGCAAGAAGGTCTTAAGTCTATCATACCGAGCTCTAGGGGCTTGTTTAAGACCATACAATGCTTTAGATAGCTTGAAAACACGATTTGGATATTTAGGATCCTCAAAACCGGGGGTTGCTTAACATACACTTCCTCATCTATGAAACCATTTAAAAGGCACTTTTAACATCCATCCGATATAATTTAAAGCCTTTTGATGCAAAGCAAATGCAAGCGAAATGCGAATGGCTTCTAGTCTAGCAACAGAGCAAATGTCTCATCAAAATCTAACCCCTCAACTTGGTCAAACCCCAGAGCTACCAATCGGCCTTATTTCTAACCACGTAACCATCCTCACCTTGTTTATTCTTAAACACCCAACGGGTTCCTATAACATTATGACCACTAGGAGGTTCTACTAGGTTCCAAACTTTGTTTCTTTCAAAATTCTCTAACTTCTCATGCATGGCATTTACCCACTAGAATCGATAAAGTATGTGATATATCGCGGGTTCAAAAGAAGCAACAAAAGCCGAATGAGAGTAGAGATTTGGATCATTATACCGGAGCGAGTGACTCGCTCATGTAGATTACCTATTATCATTCCGAGGATGCCGTCTCTGAATGCGAAGTGGGCGCCCGGGTGAGATATCGTTTCTTCGACCTCCGCAGTATCACTGATGATGATGATGCAAGCAGGAGCCTCAATCAAGGTGAAGTAGACGAAGCGAGTTCTTGTATCAATATGGGCGCCTACAAAGAAGATGAGGGAATGACATTAGCCGTCCTCATCTTCCTCCACAAAATGCTCTCTGTCACACCAGAATCATCTCAGAGCAATTGATCTAGCTCGTGGCTAGTCTCATCAAAAGTGACATTACAAGTCTCCTGAATAATGTTAGTCTCAGTATTAAAAACTCGAAAACCCCTCGAATGAGCAGGATAACCTAGAAATATCCCATCAAAAGTTCTTGATTCAAATTTATCTAAATTGCTGTCCTTAAGAATAAAACATTTTGATCCAAAAACTCGAAAATGCGAAACAGAGGGTTTTCTACCAAAACGAAGCTCATAAGGAGTCTTGCCTAAAGAAGGTCTCAAAAAGACACGATTTGCAATATGGCAAGCAGTAGCAATAGCTTCGGCCCAAAATCTCCTCGGTGTGTTATACTGCCTAGCATCGCCCTAGCCATTTCGACCAAGGTCCTATTCTTCCTTTCCACCACGCCATTTTGTTGAGGGACGTGTGGAGAGGAGAACCGATGCTCAATACCACGCCAAAGACAAAAGAAGCAAAGAAGTATTTTGAACTCCGTACCATTATCACTCGCGAATCGCTCTCAAAGCACCGAAGCTCGAAGCCAAACGAAGAACAAGGTCATGAAAATAACCAAAAGCTTCATCCTTTGAAGTAAGAAAGAACACCCAAGTATATCTAGAAAGATCATCGACTATGACAATAATATACCATTTTCCACCGACTGATCGGACTCTAGCAGACCAACAAGATCCATATGAAGTAACCGTCCCGTCCGTCGGTCATAACCATAGTCTGAGAAGGGTGTGGCGGCAACTTGTTTGCCATGCCTACTGTAGCGCATACAAAGATCTTTGACACTTTGAGTTTGGGCAAACCTCTCATGAGATCAAGGTTGCTAACTCGTGTCGATGATCAAAACCAATGTGCCCCAAACGTCGGTGCAAAACCGTAAATCGAAGAAGATGTAAGCAAACATTTAAGAGATCCAAAGAAGAGATTCTCAAAATCAGCTCCAAAATTCTACCAACTCTAGAGATTCCAAACACAAGCTCACCAAGAGAATCAAGCACACGACAAGCATTTTTCTTAAAAACAGTCTCATACCCATCATCAAGAAGTCGAGAAATGTAAAGGAGATTATACCTAAGCTTGTCCACAAGAGCGACATCCTTTAGAATGAATTTGTTGTTCACCCTAATTGATCCTGTTCCTTCAATTCGCCCTTGTGTATCATCTCCAAAGGTGATGAAGTCATCACCTGTTGCTCGCGTGAAAGAGGTGAACCATTTTGAGTTCCCGGTCATGTGGCGTGAACATCCGGAGTAAACGAACCACGTGTTCTTCCCCTTTCCGCGATAATCCACGAAAATCAAGGAACAAAAGAACGATGTGTCTCAACATCAAGTTAGATAAACATGATTTAGGAATCCAATCTCGAGACACACGCCCTGCAAGGAGTATACAAACCGTAAGTACTATCCTTGATTTCATCTAACATTCGGTTATGAGCAATGTTTAAATTAAAATGAGACTTGAATCGTCCATGGGCGGTCCGACCGTTAATCAAGGGCGATCGATCGCGACCAAAACGGTCGATCCATGGTGATCACCCAAAATGATCGGACCTTGATCGATAAACATTTGAATTAGGATATTTAGAAACATAATGATTTGCATGAGAGAAAAATCCTAATCCAGGTTTATTCTTTTCAATGTTACCATGTCTCATAGAAGCTCTAGGTTGCATGAATGAAATTCTATCAAAACTTTTCCTATCATTTTTCAACCTACGCCAATGTAATTCAATCAAATTGAAGGACCTAAAGGCGACTAGAGGGGGTGAATAGGAGCACCTAATCTTTTCGCAAAGAATGGATTCAACTTGTAAATTACTCCAATAGCTATGAGAGCTATGAAGATCAATGATTAAGCACGAGAGAAGTCTTATGTTGAATCCACTCTCACCCCCAAAGCTCAAAGAAACAAAAGCGAGGAAGAACCAAGAAATCGGGACAATCGGTACAACCACGGGCAAATGGCGGTTGTACCACGATCCAGACAACCCATGAGTAATGGCGGTTGTACCGCATCCGTAAGACAACCACGAGTGTTAAGCCGGTTCATCCGATTGTCCCGAGCAGCAAAAACCTCTCGGGTTTCAAAGCGAAAATCGACGTAACTTTTGAACCGCTTGGCCAAACTCTACGAGATTTGAACCACACCTCCCTAAAGACACTAGGAACCTATTCCAAACAAATATTTCAGAGATCCATTCCAAAGTTCCTATCTTCTTGCATTTGAACGAAGAAGGATGCAAACCGGGCAAAACCGAAATGCTCCACAATCTCTCAACCTTGGCTCATGAGATTTTGCAAGAAGGTTAGTAATAACCTCAGGACATGCTAGCATGAGTCTTAGGCCAAATCCTCAAGGAAATCAAGAATTTCATCAAAAACCCTAGAAGAGGAAATGAAGAAACGATCGGTCCACAGTGGAGAACAAAGAAACTAAAGCAAAGAAACACACCAAGCACAGAGTCCAAAGATCAAACCTCACACGCACCAAAGAAAAGGACACCAAATCAATAAACATCATCTCATATTGATCTAAAGAAAGAGGATACAAGATTGAAACAAGAGGAATGATTACAAGCATTCAACTCATCCTCTCCCACTCAAAACTCAAGAACACTCGACCATCTTGAAGAAAAAGAAGGGGACAAGCAGGGAACAACTCTCAACAACTAAAGCCTAAAGCAAAACAAACTCTCTAAAGCCTATTTTGACTAAAGGAAACCCTAAAAACCCTTGGAGTGTTCAGATATGAGCAGCACCCCCTCCATCCTATTTATAGCCCATGGCTAACGGGTCTCCACCCCGTTACACCCGCTTAAAACCAACGGAGCCGCTCCCGCTTGTGCGACCTTGCGAAATTCCGTTTCGCCCCTCCTGCACCTTCACGGAAGCTTCGCGCTCCTCGCCTCGCACGCCTCGCAACCACCTCGAGTCCACATCGTCTTTGACACATCCCGACCGTTCTGACCTCAGTGCCACCTGCACCTAGTCCGGTCCACCGTGTCTCGCCACGACTCCACCCGATGTCCTGCACTCACACAGACAAAGAAACACAAAACCGGAACAAGTTCTTCACAACTTGACCTAACGTTAGCTCAAACATGCAATATGCAACACATATGCATGAACACACTGGATATGACCTATCCCAAAACTCAAATCACCAAAATGGCGAACCTCACAATACAATTGGTACAACCGCCATGTTACCGGCGGATCAACTGCGACTCGGTCGAACCGATTATCCCGACAACAATTGAAAGACTTTCACGAAACGCGTGAACGGCGCAAGAACGACATGGTCCGACCACACAAACCAAACTCGATTGATCAAACCCTTGTCAAATACTCATCACTCTCTTGGAGACACGACCACAAGGTCTCTCAATCTCCCCCTTGATGAGAATATTGACAAACTCAGAAAAAGCTTTAAGAAGAGTTTGAGTTTGAAAAATCCAACATGGTCCAAGAAATGAAATGAAGCTAATGACAATGTCGATGTAAGGAACGCTAGAGCAACAAGCGGGAGAGCAAATTGATCTCAAAGCTCTAAACTGCTCCCCAATGGACTTTTCTTCTCTATTCTCCCCTTTTGGCAATAAACGATCAAGATGCAATAGAGAGAATATGACATGTTAATGAATGAAAATGGTCAAGTTTGTTTATTTAAACATTTTGAGCCATGAGAATTATCCATAATGACCAACATGTAATACACCAAGCCATAACTCAATAAAATGCTATCTAGATCATAACAACATACATATAAGCTAGCTAGAGCACATAGATGACAATCAAATGTAATGCATTTAGAGAGCAAGTCAAGTCATCAATGAGCAAAGTCTAACTAGAGATATCCAAGGATGATGCAGCCATGTCAATAAGCTAAGCGTAACAAGGAAGCTAACATTGAGTCCGAATAGAGTGCTATAAGCTCAAGAATGAATCATTTGGCTCAACTTTTGTCAAAAGCCCAAATTTCAACTATTTTTCATTTGCAATGAATATTCAAGTTGATAAAAGGTCTATCTTAGTAAAGAAGGTCTGGACTAGGAGCCATCCACAACCTCTTCCTAAGCTTCAACCAATTTTGACAAATGGCATTTTTAGCCATGTGCTAGATCTCAAGCCTCACTACGACCATCCCAAGCAACAAAAGCTTAAAAGAGTGGTCTAGGTCATCCAAAACTCCCCCTAAGTTCATGCCAAGTGCAATGGCAAGCCGTCTCATAGGAGAGAATTGGTGAGATCAGTTTTTTCGCACAAAAGAGATTTTTTTTTTAACAAGTTGTACTAACTCATGCATCATCAAGAGACTAAAACAGCTCTTTCTAAGGCTCAATATAGATTCATCACTCTACCCAAATTTATTTGACATGGCATGAATCATAAAAGGATAGCTCGAGAAAGACTAATCTCGAGTGCTAACACGACAAGATTTAGTTTAAGTTGAGCAATTTTAATTAACTTATCATGGCAAAAGCTAGGCTACACATATGAAGTCATGATAAATCTAGCAAATAAGCACAAGTCATGGCAAGGTGTAAAGCATTGTAAACATGTCATAGCAGGATAGTAATCAAGGCTCAATGTAGTTATATTACAATGCAGAATGCTAGAAATGCAGAAGATCCAGCTCCCCCTCAACATGAGATGCAACTTTTAGTTCAAGTTGAGTTAAGTCAATATTAAGCTCCAGAAGCTCCCAAAAGAACTCCCCCTGAACCAAAGCAATAAGATCGAGAAGCTGGAAAAGAAAATGTTAAGTAGGCGGTCCTTAAAGCATAGATAAGATATAGAGGCAACTATGGCTTAGGCGACTCTCATCTACCCCATATGACACTAGGACTATTAGGCCAGGTAATCTACCTTACTAGGGAGCAAACACGTACCATGTCTACCCAAGGGCGGCCCTTGCTAGAACTGAAAGCGGTGAGTGGGCTCAACCTAGTGAGAGAAGAGAAGCGACTAATCGAGAGCGGAACCCTAGGTCACAAGAAAAGAGCAAGGAGTCTAAGCAACTAGTCGAGAAGATCACTCTAATTTATGCTAGAAGGACTAAACCCCAATGCACCCATAAAATGCAATGCGATGAGAAATGAGACGAAGCATAATCAAAATAGTAAAGCGATAAAGCACAAAGCTCCCCTCACTCTGATCCATAAGGACAAACCACCCCAAGCTCTCCCATGAGTGAAAACCTCGAACTATCCAAAGGCTTGGTAAAATGTCACCAGCCGGTGGTCACTCTCCTGGCTCAAGCACTATATCGCCCTTCTCTACATGGTCTCTAAGGAAGTGGAACCGGATATCGATGTGCTTGGTCCGAATCTTGCCTTGGGTTCTTGGCAATGTTAATCGCAGTGTTATCACAAAAGAGTGGAACACTATCGATAACTAACCCAAAGTCCCGCAGGTCGGCCATCCAGAGCACTTGGCTACAAAGAATCGGCCGCGACAACATACTCGGCCTCTGCGGTGGGTAACAACAGGATTGCTTCCTCGAAGACCAGAAACAAGAGAAGTGCCAAGAAATTGGCGGTGCGAAGTGCTCTTCCTATCTATCCTCTGACCAATGAAGTGCGCATCAGAAGGCTCTCAAGGAAAGACGGGATGAAGAAGAGTACCGGATACCATAGTCAATGGTAGCTCGCAGTATCGAAGATGCGCTTCACTTTGGCGGTGAGAAACGCGAGGAGAAGCTCAAACAGCGCACAAACACACAGAGAAATGTATGTCCGGTCTCGAGCGGTGAGGTACAAGAGGGAGCCAATCATCTTTGCGAAACTCCTTTTGATCAAGCGGCTCGCCATCCTCATCCAGGTCAAGATAGGTCAGTAGAAGCCATGGGAGTCGACACAGGCTTACCATCACTCATGTCGAAGCGCTTCAGGAGGTCACGAGTGTACTTTCCCTGATGAAGAAATGTACCCTCCCGAGACTGCTTAATTTGGAAGCCAAGGAAGAAGGTCAACTCACCCATCATACTCATCTCAAACTCGGTGCTCATGACATCAGAGGCGGGAAACCAGTATGGGAAGAGCGCCAAAGATAATGTCATCGACATAGATCTGGACGAGCAGAAGGGCAGTGCCATGCCGGCGGATGAACAAGGTCTTGTCAACTTTACCCATCTCAAAACCATGACTTAACAAGTAGGACTTAAGCCTCTCATACCAAGCCCTGGGGGCCTGCTTAAGTCCATACAATGCTTTGAAAAGCTTGAAGACATGGTTTGGGTATTTGGGGTTCTCGAAACCAGAGGTCACGGACGTAGACCTCTTCCTCAATAATGCCATTGAGAAAGGCACTCTTGGCGTCCATCTCGTAAAGCTTGAATCCCTTAGAAGTCGCAAAGGCAAGCGAGATTCTAATGGCTTCAAGTCTAGCTCTGAGGGCAAAGGTTTCCTCGAAATCTAGACCCTCAACACAGGAAAACCCGAGCAACCAATCTAGCCTTGTTTGGATAACCACTCCAACCGCTCTGCTTGTTCTTGAACACCCACTTAGTCCCAATAATATTGTGACCTCGCGGGGCTCGACAAGCGACCTGACCTTGTTCCTCTCGAAATTTTCTAGCTCCTCATGCATGGCATTGACCCATGACTCATCGATAAGGCATGAGTAACATCTTTGGGCTCAAAGGAGGCAATGAAGGCGTAATGGAGACAGAATTGAGATAAGCTGATTTTGAGCGGGTAACACGCTCAAGAGGTCTCAATGATCCGCTCAAGGATGAGCTTTACGGATGTGTCTAGGAGGTCTGGGAGAGATGAAGAAGTGGCCTCTACCTCATGAGTGACGAGGTAGGAGCAGAGCCACTAACTCGGAAGCGCGAAGGCAAGGGCCGATCACCTCGAGTGCGGTGGAAGATGGTACCTCAAGGAGTGGGTGAGGGCGATCGTAGACAACCATCGTCTCCTTCGTCCTCGTCATCCACGAAGATGGTCTCGGACCGCTCTAACGAACTCGAGATATCGTGCCTAGTCCCGGATCGCCTCATCGAAGGTCACCTCACGAGACTCTACCATTTTGCTAGACTCGCGATTCCGCACCCTATAAGCCCGCTGAAGAAGGCGAGTAACCTGAAAGATCCGTCACAAGAACGTGACTCGAACTTATCTAGGTTCCCGGACTTCAAAACAAAACACTTGCAACCAAACACACGAAAATGAGAGCGCTAGGCTTTCGCCCATATCTCGACTCATAAGAAGTGCGATGCAAGTGTGCCCAAGAAAACTCGATTTGAGACATGGCACGCGGTGGCTATAGCTTCACCCAAAACTTCAGCGGTGTAGAGTACTCATCAAGCATCGTCCGGCCATCTCGACCAAGGTGCGGTTCTTCCTCTCCACAACGCCATTCTGCTGAGGGACGTATGGAGAAGAGAACTGGTGCTCTACACCTGTCTCACCACAGAAACTCTCAAAGTAGGAATTCTTGAACTCCGTGCCATTGTCACTGCGGATTGCTCGTAAGGCACCTGGGAGCTCTACAGAAAGCCTACCGAAAAGGCCTCGGAAATGCGAAAACGTCTCATCCTTCGAGGCTAAGAAAAACACCCAAGAGTACCTCGAGAAGTCATCGACCACGACAAGCACATACCACTTCCCTCCTGCTGACTGCACTCGAGCTGGTCCCACTGTATCCATGTGGAGCAGCTGTCCAGGTGCATCGGTCATAGTAACTGTGACCGGAGGATGAGAAGCGGCAACCATCTTGCCGTGCCGGCATGGAGAGCAAACAAGATCTTTGACCATCTTGAGTTTCGGCAAACCACGAATGAGATCGTGGCCGCTAACTCGGGTCAAATGGTCAAATCCAATATGACCAAGTCTCCTATGCCAGAAGGACAGGTCGCGGGACTCAGAAGCAACTAAACACCTGAGAGGATCGCCAGAAGACTCAGAAAAATCAGCACGAAAGATCCTCCCATAACGAGAAATCCCGCAAACCAAACTACCCGAAGAATCAAGAATTTTACAAGCATTTTTCTTGAAGCTCACCTCGAAACTGTCATCGATAAGCTGAGAAACAGAAAGCAAATTGTACTGCAGCTTACTAACCAAGGCAACGTCTTTCAAAATGAAAGAATCATTAATGCGCCACAGTACCTTTGGCGATGACGCGCCAGTGATGAAGCATCTCAGAGGTGATCGTCTCATCACCGGAGCACGGGCAAGGAGGAGAACCAGCGGAGTCTCCTGCCATATGACGAGAACAACCGAGTCTACAAGCCAAACCTTCTCCTTCCCTACCCGGCGAACCTCGTCCGTGTCGAGATCTGACTACATTTGTCATTGAAGTTCGCCCTTGAGGGCCATGAAGCACATCTTAGGAGAAGTCGTCGCCGCCATCCTTGGGCTCTTGGTCACCCGTCCGTCATCGCCGCTCCATCCCTCCACCTCGGCCGAGGTCGAGGTCGCCGAAGCGGTGAGGACGCGGTGGAAGAGCTTCTTGGCTTTGCCAAAGTTGCGAACTTCTTCTTCTTTGGGCGTGCGAAATGGAGGCTTCTTGTTGCGGTTCTTGTCGGTGTAGTCGTTCTTGCCCGAACCGCGTGTAGTCGTTCTTGCCCTTCTCCGCCTTGGGGCGGTTCGCTCGGATGTGGTTGGGGCCACCACACTCGAAGCAAATCACGGGTCCTCCTCTCTTCTGTCCCTCCTCCCTTTGTAAGCGTGGGAGAATCTACGAGCAAGGAGGGCAAGTTTGCTCATCCGCATAAGTCGCTCTAAGCGATCATCGCTTATGTCACGAGAGCAAGCAAGGAGAAATTGCAAGAGGACTCGGAAGAGAGACCGGTTTAGTTGAGCGGGATCGGTGACTGTGGCCATCGACTGTGACTTCGACCTACGAGAGACAACGTCAATCTCGTGAGTCTTGAGGCGTGAGTACAGCGCATCAAGAGTCAAGGTCGAGAGGTCTGTCGTGTCTTTGATGGTGGTCACTTTCATCTCCCACACACGCAGATCGAGTGCCGTAAGTATCTGACGAGCGTTGTCCGAGTCGGGGTATGTGAGACCGACCGCTCGGAGGTTGCTCAAGATCTTGTGAAACGTCGCGAAGCACTCATCTAGGGATTCACCAAAGAGCATCTCAAATTTGTTGTATTCTCGTTTGAACCGGGTCTGTCGAACTGTCTTGATCTGGTGGTGCCCTCATGGTATCGCGCCGAGGTCACCCGGATATCGTAGGCGACGACGACGGGTGAGATATGCGGTCAAACTCACTACGACTCAAACCCTGGATGATGATGTTCCTAGCCTTTGCATTTGCCTCAACATCAGCCATGTTCCCGGCATTGATGTTCTCATCGGCAGGAACAGCGAATCGAACCTTGACCTTTCGCCAGATGGCATACCCCAGGCCTCGATGTATGTCTCCATTCGGCTCTTCCGAAGGTAATCGATGCCATCAAACGCGGCGGCTTGGTCGAGTACTTGTCCATCGCCACGGCTCTTGAGACCGGTTAAGATCTATTGAAAAGAGCTAACCTCTCGATACCAATTGAAGGACCGGAAGGCGACTAGAGGGGTGAATAGGAGCACCTAATCTTTTCGCAAAGAATGGATTCAACTTGTAAATTACTCCAATAGCTATGAGAGCTATGAAGATCAATGATTAAGCACGAGGAAGTCTTATGTTGAATCCACTCTCACCCCCAAAGCTCAACAAACAAAAGCGAGGAAGAACCAAGAAATCGGGACAATCGGTACAACCACGGGCAAATGGCGGTTGTACCACGATCCCATACAACCGAGCAGTAATGGCGGTTGTACTGCAGATCCCATATAACCACGTTGTTAAGCCGGTTCATCCGATTGTCCTGGAAGCGAGCAAAACCTCTCGGTTTCAAAGCGAAAATCGACGTAACTTTTGAACCGCTTGGCCAAACTCTACGAGATTTGAACCACACCTCCCTAAAGACACTAGGAACCTATTCCAAACAAATATTTCAGAGATCCATTCCAAAGTTCCTATCTTCTTGCATTTGAGCGAAGAAGGATGCAAAACAGGGCAAAAACCAAATGCTCCACAATCTCTCAACCTTGGCTCATGAGATTTTGCAAGAAGGTTAGTAATAACCTCAGACATGCTAGCATGAGTCTTAGGCCAAATCCTCAAGGAAATCAAGAATTTCATCAAAAACCCTAGAAGAGGAAATGAAGACATGATCGGTCACAAGTGGAGAACAAAGAAACGAAAACAAAGAACACGACCAAGCACAGAGTCCAACATCAAACCTCACACGCACCAAAGAAAAGGACAGCCAAATCAATAAACATCATCTCATATTGATCTAAAGAAAGAGGGATACAAGATTGAAACAAGAGGAATGATTACAAGCATTCAACTCATCCTCTCCCACTGTCAAAACTCAAGAACACTCAGCCATCTTGAAGAAAAGAAGGGGACAAGCAGGGAACAACTCTCAACAACTAAAGCCTAAAGCAAAACAAACTCTCTAAAGCCTATTTTGACTAAAGGAAACCCTAAAAACCCTTGGAGTGTTCAGATATGAGCAGCACCCCCTCCATCCTATTTATAGCCCATGGCTAACGGGTCTCCACCCCGTTACACCCGCTAAAACCAACGGAGCCGCTCCCGCTTGCGACCTTGCGAAATTCCCGTTTCGCCTCGCACCTTCTCCGGGAAGCTTCCGCTCCTCGTCTCGCCGCCGCCGCAACCACCTCGAGTCCACATCGTCTTTGACACATCCCGGCCGTTCGACCTCGGTGCCACTGCACCTAGTCCGGTCCACCGTGTCTCGCCACGACTCCACCCGATGTCCTGCAGACCACACGCATAAAGAAACACAAAACCGGGAACAAGTTCTTCACAACTTGACCCAACGTTAGCTCAAACATGCAATATGCAACACATATGCATGAACACACTTGGATATGACCTATCCCAAAACTCAAATCACCAAAATGGCCGAACCTCACAATACAATTGGTACAACCGCCATGTTACCAGCGGATCAACCGCACTCCGGTCGAACCGATTATCCCGACAAAGAATTGAAAGACTTCACGAAACGTGAACAACTGCAAGAACGACATGGTCCGACCACACAAACCAAACTCGACTGACCGAAACCCTTGTCAAATACTCATCACTCTCTTGGAGACACGACCACAAGGTCTCTCACAAATGTCCACCTTTTTTGCAATAAGTGCAATGGTACTTGGTACCACTAGAAGAAGCACCATTTGAATTAATACAAGGTTGGGCAAAGCCTGCAGATTTAAAAGATGTTTTTACAGGTTGGGTTTTGAATTCAATTAAACCTTTTTCCAAGACTTGAATGACTTTTGGGTTTGAATTGTCTTGAAAAGAATTGAATCCTAAACCTTGCTTCTTATAAGGAGTTTTAGACTTGTCAAGAATCATGTTTAATTGTTTCTTACCTTTAGAAAATTTCTCTAATGTATCATGAAGGTAAGCATTTTCTTTTCTCAAGTTAACACAAGCATCACAAGTTTTATCCATAGATTTCTCCTTATACAAAGCAATTTCAAGCTTAAGAGCGGAACAAGAAGCACAAGTAGTATTTTCAATATTGTCCTTAAGCTTAGCATATTTGACTCTAGCAGCTTCTAAGATATCTTTGATTTCACGTTCCTTTTCTAAACATGAAGTGCAAGGGCTAGAATCAAACACATCAAAAGCAATCAATTTACTAGATTCTAAATATTTTTCACAAGGAGCACTTTTAATTTCATTTAGTTCAGATCTAGCATTCTCAAGTTGTTGTCTGAAATATTATGAGCGCTTGTAACTTAGTAATTTCGAGTGCATAGCATGACAAGATAAACATTCATCAGGTTCAAGAGTCTTAGCATTTTTAAGCTCTACTTTCAGTTTGTTAATCTTTGACTCTAATTTCTTATTTTTTTGTCATAACAAATTCTAGCGCTTCATCTTGACTAAGCAATTGCTCAACTATAGAATCATATTTAGCAGAAAGCTCATCATAAGTAAAAGATACCTCATCATCATCAATGTCGTCGGTGTCAGCCATGAAGCACATGCCAGTGAAGTCTTTGGCCTTCCCTTTCTTTTTGCCTTGAGGGATCTCCTCCTCCTTGTCCTCCGCACTTCCGGTATCCACATCGCTCAAGGATTGATCCTCAAAAGCGGCAAGGACCCGGTGAGTAGCCTTCACAAGCTTATTAGCCTCATACCTTGATTTGTTGAAAGGAGGCTTCTTCCAAGCTGGCTTTCCTTCCTTATGATTGCTCTTACCTTTCAGCTTGGGGCAATTTGCGGGATATGATTGAGCTCACCACATTCATAGCATGTCACCGACCACCTCTCTTTTGTTTCTCACATTATTGTAGGCCCGTGTGAATTTTTAGCTAGAAGAGCTAACTCGCTTTCAGAATACTTTCAAGCTCCTCTTCATGAATAGCGGATAAACAAGCAAATGAAAATCCGAAGAAGATTCAAAAGAGTCATCAAAAGCCTTTTGAGAGGATCTGCTACCAAAGCTAAATTATCTTTCTTGGGATGATCAACTCTTTTAATTTCATGAGTCTTGAGTTTACTATAAAGCAATTCTAAAGTAAGACTTGAAAGATCAACATTTTCCTCTATAACAAGAGCCTTCATCTCCCACTCCTTGGTGTTGATTGCACCAAGAGATGGGTGGCATTTTCGATTGAGAATATTCAAGATCAACAACTTTCATTTGATTAATTACTTTATTAAAGCGACTGAAAATGTCATCGATGCTCTCTCCAGACGCATCTCGAATTTATTGTATTCACGCTTGTAAGCAGCTTACGCACCTTTTTGATTTGGGACGAACCTCATGATATGTTTCGAGAGTGTTCCAAATTTCATGCTGTGATTGAAAGATTACAAATTCGATCATATTCTTGTCTACCAAGTGCACCATATAAAAGATTCTTAGCCTTATTGTTGTTAGCCAAAAGAATTGCGAAGCGGTGTAGCAATTTCAGAATAACCAAGGGGCTCTAACAACATCCCAAATAGCTTGTCCTCGCTCTCAAGAAAGACGCGATACGATTCTTCCAATAGGCATAGTCGTGCCCATCAAGATTTGCGGTTTAGTAGAAAACTTATCCATCGCCAAAGTTCGTGGACGGTTAAGATCAAGATTGAACTAACAGGCTCGATACCACTTGTTGGACCGTAAAGGCGACTAGAGGGGTGAATAGGAGCACGCTCACTTTTTCACAAATTATGAACTCAATACAATTTCACTCCAAGAGCTATTAGAAAGCTATGAAGATCAATATACCAAGACAAATGAAGACTAGTATTGAATCTAATAAAAACCCTAAGCAATGCGACAATAATCGGCAAGAATCAAAGCAACACAAGTACTAGCGGTCGACCTCAGAGTGAACCGGTCGGACCGATTGCGGGCGATCGGACGCTGTTATCTTGGGCGGTCGGACCGCTCCAATCGATCGGACCGGTGGTGACGGCGATCGGACCGGCGATCTGAACCGATCTCAAACAAAGAAAATCACCCCGATGATGAAGTTGCAATTAGGTCTAACTTTTGATTCTCAACTCCAAACTTCACGAAACTTTGCACACACCTTCTCTATGCTATTGAGGACCTATTCCAATCGAATATTATGATAATTCTTGGAACGATCTTGAGCAATTGCCAATTGATTAACAGAAGGTCTAAAACCGGGCAAGAACGAAAACTTGATCCTAATGCTTGTTCGTGAGTGATTGATGATCAAGATGATGCTAGATAGATTCACACATATCACAGCAAGCTAATTCACGTGAAAGAATCAATCACAAACTCGCGGATCAAAGAAAGCCCTAAAAACACGAAATTGAAAGCAAGAACGAAAAGAGACTTATCTCAAGCAAACCTTGCATAGATTGATTTCGTGATTGATGCTGGATTACATCCACACCATCATGGATCAGTAGACAATCAAGGATCACGAAATTCTCCTCAAACCATCAAGAGCCCTTGCCTCCACCTCAACTCCCCTAAAGACAATTAGGGTTTTGAAACATAAAAAGGCGAGAGAGAGAGGTGCACCACCATCTCCTCCTATTTATAGTGGAGGCCTAAAACTCTTAGGGTTTGACTCTCTTGGGCTCCGTTAAGGCCCACTAACAAGCGGGTCACACACGCACGCGCGCGGCGCCGTCTTTAACCTTTTGACCTAAACCGCTCACCATGCGCCATGGATTCGCCAATAGGTCACCCTTGTCCATCTTGTGTCACGCTTGAGTCGTTGACCTCACCCGGCATCGTCGATCGTTCTGGACCTCAACTCTTCAAGTCTAGTCCCGATTCTCCTCGCCGTTGACCGTCGTTGACCACCAAGCTACCCGCACAACCACGCACAAGAAAACACGATTCGGGAACAAGTTCTTCACAACTTGACCCATGTTAGTCAAAACATGCATCATGCAAATCATATGCCATGAAACCAATGACTTTGACCTAACAAAACAACATCGCCACAAAGTTGGCCGACGTTCAAGTAGAAACCGGTCGATCAGCTCCAGGTGGCCGGTCGGACCGCTTTGGCCGGTCGGACCGCTCCACGTGAGCGTCGGACCGCCTTGGGACTTAGCCAAATTCAAGCCACAAATTCAAACCTTCGAAACTTTAAACCAATAGAACTTCTTACTGGAGACTCCAAAAATTATGAGACCAAGTGCATTGGGATCCCCTTACTTGCCTACAACACCTATTTTTGGCCCAACTCGTTTTGAATACTTTTAGGTCACCGCCGGTCCGATCGCCCCACATGGCGGTCCCGACCGATTTGGGACCTCGGACCGCCGTTGCAAGGACCGTCGGACCGCCTATCCCGAAATACACTGTAGCTTTGTCGAAAACACGTGAAACTACAAACCGTAAACGCCATTGCCAATTGTCACATCATCCTAAGATCTAGAGCATATCCCCATGAAATCCACAGATTTGGATCTAGATATCAGTTCATAGCTTTACAAGCAGTTAACTGGTCGGGGACTAGGTACGGTACCTTGTTCGACCAGTGTATTCATTATGTAACCTCAGAAATCCTTACGACCAGTGAAGTCGTTAGCCTTAGGGGTTACGACCACGGAGACATATGACTTTTTTTATGTATTAAAGTAATACATAGAGATTTTAATCCTCGTCATCGGGGCTGAAGAGGAGATGGCGCGCGGTGGCGATGGGCCGGCGGCGCTACGGGAGCGGGGTGGCGGTGCCGTCTTTGCGGGAGGCGGCTTCGGGGAAGACGGCCGATGCGGCGCGCGCTTTGGGCGAGACGTTTGGGCGGCTTGTGGCGGCCGCGGTGAGTATGCGGTGCTTGGCATCCGAGTCGCAGGCGGTGGTCGGCGCGGCTCCATGGCCGACGGCGGCTCGAGCTAGCGGCACTTCCCACCCCTCTATTCCCTTTTTTCTTTATTTTGGATGGTGTCATGCGGGGCGAGGCGGTGTGGCGGCCGTCGCGGCGCGGGTTGGCGGTGGAGGCCGATGCGGGTCACCAAGACGCGCGGATTTGCCATGCAGGCCAGCCGCCGCGCCACCCCCTTTCCTCTTTTTTCTTTTTTCTTTTGTATGATGCTCGGTGACCGGCGGCGTGTGCGTGTGCGGCTCGGTGACGGGTTGCTTCATGGCCAGCATGGCGGCGGTGCACAGTCTCCAGGCCGTGCGCCTGCAAATTTCATTGTTTACTGTTCATCCAAAAAAATATTATTCATCGGAGTACTGTTCATCCAAAACTGTTCGTACAATCCACCGATCGATTTGGTCGGCGACTTCAAGTTGGCTCGCAGTAGATTAGAACAGATTTGTAAATTCCAATCTATAGTACAATCGATATCCACCTTTCCATGCAATATACCGATCGACATTGTGCCGACGACTTCAAGTCGACTCGCGATAGATTACAGCGGATTTGCACCGTGAAAAAGCCAATTTAGAAAGCCAAATTTACAGAATTGAAAGCAATCTAGAAAAACGATTCGATCTACGAGTGTCGTTTATCGACGGTTACCTTTCGATCCGAGAAAAGTCGATCGTGTTGATAACGTGTTGAGGAACCATCGCTGGTGAGTCCAGTCCGAGCTATTACCTCGTAGACAAACTCAGAATCTTAAGAACAATGCAAAAACATAAGAACATAATACTAGATTGAACACAATGATATAAAGGAAATTCAAACATCTCTTTATTGCTTTTCTATAAACCGTATATAATGTTAAGAGTCCTACTCTTTTATATCAGCAACAAGATAGATAAAAGAGGTCATCTGAGTCGGGAGACTCCGGCCAGATTTTTAAAAGCTAGCTGTGATCTCATGCCGAAGTTGCCGCCCGGTTTGCAACTACGTGCCGTGCACTCGCGCCGTCGCGCGCGCGGACGAATTGAATGCCCGGGCGGCGCCCGCTGGTGGGTGTCTCCACTGTCCATGGAAACTTTGGCGCTCGCGAGCGTGATCGATATCTCCCGATCCAGTGCTGTCCGGCGGAATCAGATTGCAACTATCTAGCTAGGCCTGTAGGGATTGACTATTACAACTACTACTGCTCTACTAGATTGTACTCGTATTCTAGTACTACCACCATAAATGGCGTCGATTTGATTCTGGCATTATTTCATTTATAGTACTGCCTTTGAAAGTCATTCCTGCAGATTTTAGAGTGATACGACATGTCCAAAGGTTAACGACCTGTGAGCCCTAAAGGAAGTGAAAGGCTGGAAGGAGAAAGAGTTAAAAAAAGGGCCACATACTGGACTACCCAAAAATATTAACGGCTTTTTGAACAGCCATGGGCAGGCACGATTTGGTACATCTAAGATCTTATTGAGGAATTGTTATCGGTGAGTCTAGTATGATCGATCACTTTATAGGAGAATCATACACACAAGTACAGAAAATGAATTGACACTGGGATGGGAACTTCTCTCTTTATTTCTATTCTGTCAAAAGTCACCAACAAAGAGTTGGGGCCCTATATATAGACTAAGAATGAGAGTAGCCCACCATTGACCAAAGTTGCACGGTCCAGACTCAAGTTTTCTAACATTCTTTATTGGGCACTTATCCGACATGTTCATGTCTAGTCAAAACTCCACAAAAACTTAGTGAATTTTTTGGAGAAAGAGTAAATGATACACGTTCTGCTGCTTTGTACGAATTGTCTCATTAAAAACTTTAGCTGAAAAACTTCAGGAAAACTCGTCAAGGAAAAAAGAGTACAATTCACCCAATTCCATTTAATCTCCAGGATTTATTCTTTGAGTACTCGATTTTTGTGATCAAGTTTCAATAATGAGTTCGTGAAGATTCTCTCACTGAGTTCTGCACTTCTCTAAGTATTATCATTCTAATTCCATGCATGCATATTTTCAAACTAGATGCTGAAAGTGACTTAGTGAATAAATCTGTGAGATTTTTACATGACTTAGTATGTAGCATTTTAATTTCGTCTATTTTTTGCAATTCATGAGCATAGAAGAACTTGAGGTTGATATGCTTATAAGATGACTCTTCACATAACCCATCTACACTTGTGCAATACAAGCTTGTTGGTGTTTTAGAATTGAACTTACGTAATGATTGTTTGATTCGGGGGGTCTCCAAGACTTAAATCACGTATAGAGAATGACACATGGATTTTTATACAGGTTAAGGCCTTCTCCGGAGAGAATAACAACCCTACTCCTGTGTGGCTATATTGAGTATTCTGGTTACAGATCAAGAGAAAGACTGAAATGTAATGTCTTGTGCTTCTAATCGTGTCTCTTCTTTCTCTCCTTTCCGCCGTTTGGTGATTCCTCCTTTTATAGCGTGCTCGAAGTGGGTGACCATTTCTCCTGCCCAAAGGGCGTATCAATGCTTCAGATGATGGTGCGGTTACCAGAGATTACTGTTGGGGAAGTAACGTTCTCACATCGCTAGGCAGTTATCACTAGGACAGAGAGTTTAATTGTGCAGTTATTCCTGGAGAATAATAGCGTATACTGACTATTTAGATGCCCTAATCAATTAGGCCTACTTGTCTGTAAGCTCGGTCGATTATAGGATGGTCGTAACTAACCTAGTCGTAGAAGGACTTACAACCATGAAGTGATCGTAGAAGAACTTACGATCATGTGCTAGTCGTAGAAGGACTTACGACCACGAGGTGATCGTAGAAGAACTTACGATCATGAGGTAGTCGTAGAAGATTTTACGACTCCAACTTCTCTCTTATGAACATTAGGGGTATACTCAAGAACCATATTATGGTGTCATTATCCATAATAAGAATTCTAGATAAATAATTAAATGAAAATTTCTAGATCCTCGTCATCTAACCCCCAACTTCAAGTGAAAGTACCTAGTTGGGAAAGGAGCGTTAGATGATATTATGACCAGAAGATGGTCATAGAACGGGGGTTGGAGGAAAGACTCTTCGACTGGTATTTCATTTGACCAGAAACAGACTTGATCAAGAAGTTTGCAGGAAACCTTACGACTAAAAGGTGGTTGTAGAAAATCTTACGACTACAAAGTGGTCACAGTATGGTAATCGGAAGTAAATCTTTTCCGACTAGTATTTTATTTGACCAGAAAAAGATTTGGCTAAGAAGGTAATTTCACTTGAGGTGTAAAGACAGACTTGGTTTTTTCGAACAGACAAATTTACGAATCTAAATCAACTCTCATAGACCTGTCTGTTGGAGTGGTTCCCGAAGAGGTGGCAACTGTTAGGTTGCCACGTCTTTAACCCATGTGCACGGTTATAAAAACTTACCATGGGTGCGATTGTACGGTTCTTACTTTTCGTCAATCACTCCAACTGTTCATCAAGCTTTCGCATTCTCCGTCGCCAACCAAATCATACACCTCCAAGCCTCCTCCCCTTGAGAAAGATGGCCGGAGCCGCTTCCCAGTGGGCCAAATTGGAGATGGACGCGACCAAGATGAAAGCTCTGGTCGTCACCAAGAAGATCCCAAAGAAGGAGTTCGGGAAGTGGATTGAGACTTCTGGGCAACATTGGTTGTCAGGGGAGATTGGGCAGATCCCCGTCTTCCAGGTGCGTGCTGTGAGTGTGGCCCTCGATTACCTGCTCACCCTTTCCTCATGCTCGTACTCAAACACATTGGGGTGGATTTGGTGAACCTTGTTCCCAATTCCATCACAATGTTAGGTGTGTTTTTATACTTGTGTGAGGCCTACCTGGGGATTCCGGCCGACTTAGAGTTGTTCCAGTATTTCTACGGGATGACCCGGCTGGCGAGAGTCGCCGGTAGCTGTAGTATGAAACTTCACGACGGGAAGTCGAAGGAGTACATTCAGATGTTCACCCGGTCGTTATGGTCGGGATGGAAGAAGATGTGGTTCTACTAGGAGATGAACAGTGAAGACAACCTCTCTTTCGTCAGGAACGCTGTCGAGAAGATTTCTTCCTGGGATTTGACTCCCAAGGATCTTGGCCGGATCATCTCCTACATTCAAGCCATCAAGGACTTGAAGGAGGAAGGGCTCACCGGTTGGATGTGGTGAAAGATTTCATCACGCGCCGATTTGGCCCTCTGAAGAAATGAGTACATCCCACGTGGAGGTACTTGGGGTCGCAAAACCCGACCAGAGATTACGAGCAGGGTAAGTAAACCTTCAATTTAGCTCTCTTTCTACTAATTTTGAACTCGGTTAGTGAAAGTTTATTTGCTCCTGTAGATCTCACACAAGCACGAATTGACGCTCGGGTCAAGCCCGTTTGTGAGAAATCCCCACCACCAAACGTGATGGCTCCTCAAATCCATGCGGTTTTGTCCGTAGAGGATAGGAGGGAACACCTAAATGTAATCAGCGATTGATTTCTTCTTTAGGATCTCGTAGTCGTAGAAAAAGTTACGACCAGGTACTGGTCGTAGAGGGACTTACGACCGGAGAATGGTCATGGAAAAACTTACAACTGGGTTCTGGTTGTAGAAGAATTTACGACCGCTTAGTAATACTTCCTTTTCTGACTTCTGAAGAAAGTAGGCATGGAAGACCGTCGAGACGACGAAGAGATCGAATTGAAGGTCGTTGGCACGGTGATGGAGCATGTCAAGGTACCTCTGGCCAAAATGCGTTAGCTCGTGAAAGTCGCCGACAATGGAGGCGCAAGCTCGAGCTCTACTACTCTGACCGGGCCGCATGGTTCGCTGCAGAAATGACTGCTGTAGAGATGGCAAAGGCGGCTGAAGCACTCAAACGTAAAGCCCCCAAGATCAAGGTACCTTTTTACTATGATAATAAGACTTTCACAGTTTCTGCCTCTCGTGGCTTTGTCAAGCAACAATTAAAGGAGAATTGTAAGAGTTTTATGTCTTTCGTGAAGGAAACCGCTGCACTAGCATTGTCTGTGATCGAGGGTAGTGCTGCCCTTGATTTGGTCGAGACGGTCCCGGCCATCCGAAGAACCAGGAGGCTCAAGGAGATGTAGTGCTCGCTTAAGACCCACGTCCAGACGTGGTTGTGGTTGAGAAGAAGTCGAATAAATCTTCTTTAGGGAAGGTTTCTTCCAGATTCTGGATCAAATCTGGCACACGAAGGTATGTAAAAAGATAAAAATGGAAGAACAATATTTACCTTCTTTTTTACCTTTTGACATGTTTTTTTTAGCCCGACTCCTCTAGCCCTCAAGAATGTTCCTGTCGAGGAATCCACTACTATTTCCCGGCAGTTGGAGGAATGACAGTGGCGGTGGTCGAAGGGTCGTCCACCGTCCGAGTGGTGTCGTTGCTGCCGAGGCAACTGCGACCACAGGAGTGGTCGTAGAGGCTAAGGCAAAAACGGAGCATAATGCAGCGGATGCATCATGCCAAGGTGATGGGTCGTTGGGCCACCGCGCTGGGAAGGAAGTCACCGTGGACATTCCACCTGGCCCCTAAGGAGTTGTCGTCACTGAATAAGAAGAAGAAGAATATGTTAACTTTTTTTTCTGAATTCTTTGGCCCAAGTTCCGTTGTGGGGTCTTCTGCTTTCAGGTCTCGTACCCGAGTTCCACACCCCAAGGATATTCCTGACAGGGGCAATGTTTTCGATGACGAGTGTCTCGAAAAGGTGTGGTGGAATCGGGTTCAAGAGCTTGATGAACTGAAGAACCCTGCATGTGTACTCTCCATGTTTGCTCGAACGAGCATCAACGTAAGTGCTTGTTGCTCAACATTTATATATGTGGTTTTTCTCGCCTTTCACTATCCTTTGTGCAGAGAGCTCTAGAGAAAATTTTTACTATTGCAGAGTACAACAAACAACTTGTACAGCCGCGACAGGAGAAGGCAAAACTTTGCGAGCAGGTAGAAAGATGACAAGTCACTATTACTTGTAGTCGTTTATATTTCGACCACTTTCACAGTGCTTGTGGGAATTGTTGTAGGAGAACTTACGACTATGTGTTGGTCGTAGAAAAACTTACGACCATAGGAATGTCGTAGAAAAACTTACGACTATGTGTGTCGTGGGGGCGGCCCCAACGTCCCGGCGAAGCCCGCAGGACAAACTCTGCAACCCACGAGCACAGAGGCCCCCGCCTGAGGGGCACCAGGGGTCCCTTCTAGGATGCTCCAGGACAGAGCTGGCGCCCCCTGAAGGGTCACCAAAGTCCCGACCCGATAGGCCCAAAGGAGTAGGCCCTCCGACCACCTCTGAAAGGTCCGGTCGGTCGGCGGGTCCCCGGCACCACGGCTGGAGCAGAGCCCTCCTGGGCCAACTCGAGGTGTCCAAGTCCTCTTGAAGGATTCCCGGGGCACCGCGAGGCCCGAAGTAGCAAGGCCTCCGAGACCACCTCGGTGGAGCCCGGGAGGGCCCGTGGCCGTTTCACCTCGGGAGGCCCAAGCACCTCTTAGGCGTGCTCCAGGAGAAGTCCGCAGGTGAAGCACTTCGGGCGCCAGTGGACCAGGTGAACAACAGTGAACCAGCCCTGTGGAAACCCATCAGGCCGAGCCTACGCAGTAGAAGGGACAATCCTCGCAGCCTCCTACGCGTATAGTACCTCTGTAGGGTTAGTATAGTAATGTAAGTACCCTATTTTAGGAGGCTATAAATAGGGGTTTGCCCCCTCATATAAGGGGGATGAGATTCAGGTATTTGGAGCAATGAATATACACCCCTTTTCTTAACAGCTGGTCCCTTCTCCTGAGGATCCTCTGGTCCCTCCGAGTACACCAGGGGTCCCCCTCTCTTATTGTTTAGCCATCTTTTTTTTTGCTACGATAGTTGGCGCTGTCCGTAGGAATAGACAGGAATGTCAAGCACAGCTCAGCTCCGAACCACTAGAATGGCCCCTCGGAAAGTTGCGCCCAAATTGTCCGCGGTCGAAGCCACAGTGGCAGCGGCAGCACCCAGCACCCAAGGGCTGAGCAAAGCAAGACCTCTAAGGTAGCGGCGGCCACCGCCCTGGCCACGGAGAAGCTAACAATTCCATGTACGGAAACATCATTGGGGCGTAAGCGAAGACAATGCCCGGTGGGCGGGCCACTCAGGCAAGAAAGCGAATAAGGAGGCGACGAAGCAATCTAGCGAGAACTGATGAATCTCTACCAGTAGATGCTCGACCTCCGGCAGCTAGGGGTCGGGCCCCTAACGACTCCGGTCAGCCTCGCACAACCCGAAGCCGAAGGAGCTACCCATTGGGCGCCACCCACCGTTAATTTAGCTCCAGCGCTGGGCTGGAAATGCCCACTGGCCCCAAGGCTTCAGGATACCGGAGGTTAGGCCCTTCGAGGGGTGCACAAACCCCTTAGAATTCCTTTGCGTCTATGAAACGACCATCGAGGTCGGGGGCGGGGGATGACACCACAAAAGCAAAAAGCATCACCCTAGCTCTTAAAGGCGTGATGTTGACCTGGTTCTTCACCATCCTACCTCGCTTTGTATACACGTGGGAACAGCTGCGGGGACCTAGTGTGCAACAATTTCCAGGGGAACTACGCGGAACCGAAGGATACAGGACATCTATTCGAGATAAAGCAGGTCCCAGCCGAGTCCCTCAACAGTTTTTCAAAAGATTTGTGGAGGTAAAATACCCGGTGAAGGGGTCAATGAAACTACCATCATCAATGCAACGAGATGCGGACTCCAAAAAGGCCCCTGGCGGAAAGATTGACCCGCAAGCCCATTCGCTCGGTAACGGAGCTCTTCAACAAGATGGAAAAGTACGCAAGGGCGGAGGAGGACAGCGCCCGGCGAGCAAGAGCTCTGAACCCCGCCCCCGTGGCCGTGACACTAAGCGGACCACCCGTGAAGGAACCCGCGACAACTGCAGCAGAAGCTGCAGCCAAGCCATGTGGCAACGATTACCGCTAGAAAGGGCGGAACGTATACCATGTGGACGGGGGGCAATCCCCGGAAGGAGCAAAGCGAGGAGGCCGATCAGGTCGCAACCACGGCCGGGTGAAGAATCTAGACCCGTCATTATGTGTTAATGGAGTATTTTGGTGATTAATGATAAATATAAATATGAGACTAACACCTTTCATTGATTAATGATAAATATAAATAAGAGACTAACACCTTTCATTGATTAATGATAAATCTAATTGTGGGACTAACTCTCTTATCTAGTATGATTTTGTGTAGTCTTGTTTGGATATGAAAAGGTGAAAACCGTAGAGGTATGCATTCGACTTTATACTCTTATATATTGTTGCATTCCTTGGATCCAAAATATAGGTTGAACTCCACCAAAAGTTTAACTTGAATATGTGCATATGTTCTTATTACACATTTAGGGGGAGTTCACTCTATATTTTATGGTTTCGTTAGTATTGATCCATATTCCATTCTTCACACATACTTGGGATCTCTACTTTGAAACATATCCTTAGAGTATATATAACTTGTGTAGTTCTTGTATACTCATATTGCACTATGTTTATTTATCTACATTCAATTTATATGCAATTGAAGTGGTTATCATCAATTACCAAAAAGAGAAAGATAATGGTATGGTAATTAACGATAATCATGTTGTAAAACTAATATTTTTCATGAGTTGGATGATTAGGTTATGTTCCCGGATGATGAAGACTTTGGATGACATCATGAGTTGATCATCATCATGTCAAGACTCGGGATGAAGGAAATCATCATGTGTTGATGATGTTCAAGACAATATCCCGAAGTGAAGAAGATCATCATGTATTGATGATATTGAAGTAAAGAGCTTGAAGTAAAGGAGATCATTATGTGTTGATGATTATCAAGTTAATGACCCGGACTTGAAGTGAAGATGTGGGTCATCAAGCTTCAAGAAGATGTTCAAGGCAAACGTGTGACTAGCAGGGCTAAGGATGTGTTTCTAGTCTTTTATCGGTCTTGGTGTTTGGTTGGTAGACCGGAATGCTAGTTTAGGCTACCGTACTATTAAGAGGGGTCTTGACCAGTAACTTGATAGTGTCATGTGTTGACAGCTCGTCGTGTTTGCTCTAGCTCTCGTTAGCATGTTGTCAATATTTGCAAATGTGTTTTGCAAGTAGTCGAGGCTCATGCATAATCCTTGTAGCATGTGACTTTAGTTTGCGAATGTATTTTGCAAATGGCTTAAGTCCATGTACCTTATTCCTTGTAGCATGGTTCTAAAAGTTGGCAAATGTATTTTGCAACTTGTTGAGAATCTCGCTTTCAACCCTTGTTTGCATATTGCGTCAATTGGCAAATGTGTTTTGCAAATTGAGTTGAAGCTATTGCAAAATCATTTTTTGTTTCCTGGACCGGACCGACCGCTATGTGTTGGCCGGTCTGACCGGGGTTCCGGTCAGGGTCACGCGGTCATCTTTTTTCCCCCAAAAGATGTGTTTTTATGGATGTGTTGATTCCTTTGTGGAGCGGTCTGACCGCGGTTATAAGTCCAGATTGACTGGACCTTCGGGTCTTTGACCCAGTCAGCTTTTTTCAGAGAGTGTGTTTCTCTGATTTTAGTTGGAGTGGTATGACCGACATGTATTGACCGGACTGACCAGCTGGTCTGGTCTGACCGGTCATTGGTTGGAGGTCAGACCGGATGTGTCCAACGGCTAGTTTTATAGCCGTTGGAGCAAGTGCGGATCCGATCGCCATATGCTCATGGCTCGACCGAGCACGATTCTCGTGAGAATCTCTCCCTAACGGCTAGTTTTTATGTGTGGGTTATAAATACCCACCTTGGCCGGCCTTGGGTGAGGTTGCTGGTGCCATTACCCATTGCCTTGAACAAGGAGTAAGCCCTCTCATCTCTTATGTGCATGTGTTGCACTTAGTGAGCTTAGAGAGCAAACCCTAAATGCATGTGTTGCGTTAGGTAATGGATTGTGTATGCATTGAGCTTAGACACTTGATTCGTTCAAGTGAGCATCTCCGACTTGTTACTCTTGGTGTTTGCCAACACCTAGACGGCTTGAAGGAGTTGCGCCTGTGATCTTCTGAAAGAAGGTTGTCAGAAGACCCGACCGGTTGTGAGTGGTTTAGTGCTCGCCATCTCCGGAGTGGAGGAAGAGTAACCCCGAGTGCATCGAGGTGTTGGTTCATGTTGTGAGAACCGGTCCAAGTGGTTGGACTTACCTCGGAGGTGTTGGCTCAATTGAGGAGCCGATCCAATGCGGTTGGGATTATCTCAACCTGGATTAGGGGAGACCGGCAAGTCTCCGAACACCACGGTAAAATATTATCGTGTCATCTTGGTCTGATCTTCTTGTGCTTTACTATTGCTATTTACATTCCTTATATTAAATTGTTTATATGTCTTTGTATGATTGCTTTCGTTCTCAATAGTCTATTATTGTTGGTGCACTTAGTAAAGACTAGTTGATTTTGGTTTTAATTATGCAAAACTAATTTGTTGTTAGCTTCCGCATTAAATGTAGGTTTTAGCCAAAGAGATTATTAAAACTGCCAATTCACCCCCTCTGGTCGGTCTCCTCGATCTTACACCGGGGCCGCGGGCTCAATGGCGGAAGGCACCCGGACACCCGAAGCGGCGCTGGGGGCGCCTCGCTCTTTTGCGACCTGCACGGCGAAAGGTCCCATACGACCCAGCAGTACCCCACCACCCGGAGCGGCTTCGATGGGAAATCTTTGTTCTGCGACCTGCACGGGGAGGGCTGTCACACGACCTAGAAATGACGCATGATCGCGGCCATGCAAGATTACATGAACAGCAGCCAGCAACCAACTGGGAACGAAGACAGGAGGGGCCTAGGCAACCAGTTGCCCCCAAGGCCCCGCATAGAGGGAGCTCAACTAGAACATCGTCAAAGGATCATAAACATGGTCGCTGGAGGATCATCATTGGGCATATCATCAAAAATACAACGGTGCATACACCCGCCAAATCCATCATGTCGCAACCATACCCGGCCTACAGCCCACCTCGCTACACCAAGATTCCCATCACATTCGGCCCCGAGGATGCTCGGGGTGTCTACTTTCCGCACAGGACCCCTCGTCATCTCGGCCAACATTGCAGATTTCAACGTCCGACGCGTCCTCGTAGACGGAGGAAGCTCCACAGACTTGTTATTCGCAGAGGCCTTCGACAAAATGATGACCCCCAGGGAACACCTGTCACTCCTGGGCATCCCCCTGGTAGGCTTCGGGGCAAACCGGTGATGGCTCTGGGTCTGATCAACCTGGCCATCACATTCAGCGATGACTTCGCTTCCCGGCCCGAAATCGTCATATTTGACGTCGTCCGGATGCCATACCAATACAATACCGTCCTAGGGCGAGCCACGCTGAACTCCTTCGGTGCTATAGCACACCACAATTACCTATGCATGAAAATCCCGCACCCAACGGAATAGTTAGGGTACGAGGAGATCAGGACTTGGCAAGACAAATAGATCTGGAGGCACTGTTCGGCCCGACATGTACACACAGTTGAGGCAGATGCCACTTCCTGGGTCAGCAGCACCTCGGCAAAGTGGGCACCAAAGGCCAAACCGGAAGGCCAACTCTTGTGAGTCACCCTCACCGACAGTACACCAGAGAGGACGGTGGCCCTCAGAGCCGAGCTCTGGTCGCGACATGAGACGCCATTCTCCAGGTGCTCCATAGCAATGCGGATGTCTTCGCCTGGGGCCCTGAAGACATTCCCAGGGTTCTACGGGAGACTATCGAGCACCGTCTCGCCTTGCGAAGCAATGCGTCGCCCAAGAAGCAAAAGTTGCACCGCATATCGTCGGAGCGATTAGAAGCAACCAAGAAGGAGATCGCCAAGCTCCTGAAAGCGGGAGTGATCCACGAGATCAAACACTCCGAGTGGCTAGCCAACCTTGTCCTCGTACAAAAGAGCTCAGACAATTGGCGAATGTGCATCGACTTCACCGACCTCAACAAGGCATCGCCGAAGGACGATGTTCATCTGCCCTGTATCGATCAGCTCGTGGATGCCACTTCAGGCTGCGAGCTGATGAGCTTCCTCGACGCCTACTCCGGTTACCATCAAATATTCATGGCAAAGGAAGATGAACTTAAAACGGCATTCATCACCCCCTCGTCACTTACTGCTACACCCGCATGCCCTTCGGCCTCAAGAATGCGGGCGCCACATTCACACGGCTCATCACTAAAGTCCATGCCGATCAGCTCGGCTGCAACGTAGAAGCCTACGTGGACGACATAGTGGTCAAAAGCAGACTCGGTGCCTCGCACACGGCGAACTTGCAGGAAACATTTACCAACCTGCGAGCAGAGGGAATCAAGCTCAACCCAGGTAAATGTGCCTTCGGCGTCAAGGCCGGCAAGCTCTTGGGTTTTCTCGTATTCGAGAGAGGCATTGAGGCCAACCAAGAAAAATAAAAGCCATTAAGGAGATGACCGCCCATGCAAAGACCCGAAGTACAAAGGCGGCGGCCACCTCCTGACCCTCGCAGGTTCCTGTCGTCCCGACATGAGGGGGCCTTGTCGTTCTTCAAGACACTCCGTGGAGTGAAGCCATTCAGATGGACTGAAGAGTGCCAGTGCGCTTTCGTAGAACTCAAGCAATACGTCACTCAACTGCCAAGCCTAACAAGCTCGAAGCAAGACATGAATCTCCTACCGTACCTTGCAGCTTCCTCCTTCGCTGTTAGTGCGTCCTCGTCCAAGAAGACAATGAACAACGCTTGGTGTATTATATCTCAGAAGCCCTCCAATGGGCCAGATCTCGATACACTGAGCTAGAGAAGTTGGCGTACGCCCTCCTCATGGCCTCATGCAAACTCTGACACTACTTCCTGGCACACGCCATCATAACCCACACGTCCTACCCGCTAGCGATTATGCTGCAGAATAAGGACACCTCGGGACATGTAGGCAAGTGGGCGGCTGAGCTAGCACCCTTCGACATCACCTTTGTCGCATGCACAACAATCAAGTAGCAGGCCTTTGCCGAGTTCGTCGCCAAATGGACCCCGCAAGCACAGGACCAGGCACCAAGCGAGATCGAAACACCATGGATAATATACACCGATGAGTCATGGTGTGCAGCAGGGGCTAGTGCTGCGGCCATCTTGGCCACACCGGATGGCCGAAGCGTATCCCACGCCGCACGCCTCAACTTCCCAACTACCAACAGTGCCTCCGAGTATGAGGCACTACTGCTAGGTCTGTGAAAGGCAAAATCACTAGGTGCGAAGCACATAATAAGTAAAATTGACTCCCGCCCCGTTGCAGGCCACTTCGACAAATCTTTCACGACAAGGGATCCGGAGATGTCCAGATACCAAGCAGTGGTTCGAGCTGAAGCAAAGTATTTCCATGGCATTACAGTCCAAAATATCCCTCGAAGTAGCAACGAGGCGGAAGATAGTCTTGCCAAAATAGCCAACTCGGATGAGCCCCCCACCCCACCGGAAGTGCTATACGAAATACTAGGTCCGCCCTCAACGGCCCCGGAAGCATAGGGGCTGCCCGCGTAGTACAACAGAACGACCGCCTCGTGCTCCCAGTCGACGAGGAGGATTGACGTCACGTCATCCACAACTATCTCCAAGGAGAAAGCCCGAAGATGCGATCGAAACAAAACGCCTAAAGCATCGAGCCCGCAACTACCACATCATCAGCGGGCAACTGTACAAAGGGGGCATTTGCGCCCGCTACGGTGCATCTCCCGAGATGAGGGCCAATCGCTCCTAAAGGAGATACAAGAAGGCCTCTGCGGCGAACATCAGGCGCCTCAAAGCCTCGTGGTGAAGACC
Source organism: Hsuehochloa calcarea (assembly GCA_036346395.1). Lineage (NCBI taxonomy): Eukaryota > Viridiplantae > Streptophyta > Magnoliopsida > Poales > Poaceae > Hsuehochloa > Hsuehochloa calcarea. Next base: position 41,990,265 of record CM070597.1, read on the forward strand.
TTTCGCCAATGTTTTTGTTGGCCTACAGCGCTTTGAGACGCACAAGACTTGGTACGACAGTGCTAGGACCGCCAATGGGCCAGCCACCATTGCAAAGCACTAGATGTCTCGTTGCCACCCTCGCCCCGATGTGGCCCTTTGCCCGCTGGGGACTCAAAATCGTCGACCCGTTCCCAGCAGCCAAGGACAACCTCCGCTTCGACTTCGTCGCCATCGAGTACTTCTCCAGATGGGTGGACGCTGAGTCAGTCGCCAAAATCACGGCTGCAGCGGCGCAACGCTTCGTGTGGAAGAACATCGTGTGTCGATATGGGGTACCCCACGACATCATCACCGACAATGGCACCCAATTTGATTATGCGGCTTTCTGAACATTCTGTTAGAACATCGGGACCACAATATGCTTCACATCCGTCGGCCACCCCGAATCGAACAGGGCGGTCGAGTGAGCCAACAGCAACCTGTTGGCAGGACTAACCAAGCACCTCGTAGGCTTGCCGAAGGGGGTTTGGCCCGACGAGCTCCAAAAGGCTTTATGGGCACTCCGCACATCACCGACAAGGGCCACGGGCTTCTCCCGCTCAAACTCTTTATTCGGAGATGAAGCAATAACCCCAGGCGAGTTTGCGGTAGAGTCCCTCCGAGCAACCAAGAGCGGGAGCCCCACGGACCGCAACACGTCGCTAGACCTCCTGCAGGAGCACTGAGTTCAGGCCATTTCAACAATGGCGAAGTACGCCGAAGGGGTTGCGAAGGTATACAACAGGAAGGTCAGAATCCGCAATTTGACACCAGGTGATATGGTGCTCAAGCGAGCGGCAAACACCATGGTGCTAGGAAAGCTAGAGTCCAAATGGGAAGGGTCGTATATCATCACTCAAAGCACAAGAGCGGGCTCCTACTACATCACAACACTTGAAGGACAACAACTAGATCATACATGGAATGCCAAGAGCCTCCAAAAATTTTATCCACAGGGGATATGTAAACACCGGCTGCACCCAGACAGCTACTCCCTATTGGTTTTGTACGGCAGAACTTGTATGTGTAATGTAACGACATTTTTCGCACTAGCTTATCAAATTATATAGACACAGTGCATGGCCTATGGCACCGGTGCACACACTGTAGCCGTCCGCAGGCACGACTGTATAAACAGACATCGCGCATGGCCTCTGGCCCCGGTGCACATCGTAGCCCTCCGCAGGCACGGGTTTATAAACAGATACAACGTATGGCCTATGGCCCTAGTGCACACCGTAGCCCTCCGTAGGCGCAAGTGTATAAACAGACACCGTGCGTGGTCTAAGGCCCCGGTGCACACCTTAGCCCTCCGTAAGCACGAATGTATAAACCGACACCGCGCATGGCCTATGGCCCCGGTGCACACCGTAGCCCTCTGCAGGCGCGAGTGTATAAACATGCACCTTGCTCCAAATCCGAACAAAGCGGTGTAACCACACATTTTATTTATAACAAATTCGAAGTACACAACAGACATACATAGCCACCGCAGGAGACTAACAACAAGGCCTTTCCTACACGTCACACGACAACATCTTCAAGCGATACAATAAAAGCAACAATCAACGACACGTTACAACCCCACACAAACAGTACACATCGCAGCCCCGCGACGCTAAGGCACAAAGTCCCACTCCTCCGTCCTGACTACCCACGCAATAAGCTTCTCATCGGATGCCCCGGTAGCCACAAGGTGCTAGTACTCCCTCTCCTCATCGCACAAAGATCCCGAGGACTCCCCTGTAGTAGCCTCTGGCGGCGAGGTGGCCGATTCAGTAGATGAGGCCACTGGGTACTCCGTCACAAAAGTAACCCCCCGTTGCTCCCAGAAAGCGTGAATCTCATCGCGCGCCCTCGCAGCCTTGTGCTCCTAGAAGAGCCAAAAATGCTCCATCGATCCCTCCGAATTAGCCAGTTTTCTTTGCTGCCTTGTCGCGCCATGATACACGACCCCTCGATAGCACAGTTGTAGAGGCCAGATGGAGAGAAGATTCGCCATCCTTCGTGCACTGCAGGCATAATTACTTTATCATCCCCTCCGGAGGATGAGGCTCTTTGAGCGCTTTGTTTGAACCGACCGGCGGGCCTAAGCAAACCAAGAAGCAAAACTATAAAACGATGCAACCACAGACTATAGTGCAATGAGATTTGCAACTATCTTTTCATTCAAAATCAGAGGTTATTACAAAAAAACAGCAACCCCCTTCTACCAATCGGAGGTCATTACAAAAAACAGCAACCCCCTCCCACCAACCTCCGCTCGGGCACAAGAGCTGGAGTGGGGTAAAAAAAGAGAAGCCTACAAAAGTTCTACAGTTAGAATTGCTGGAGTAGTGCGGAGCGTCACACCTTGTCACCGGTGGTGGCCCCTTTCGCCAAAGACCTTCGTTCAGATCCAGCCCTTGCCCATCGCTCGCTTCCAAAGACCAAAGCGAAGGGAGTCCATCGCTACCTCACAGCCATGCGGCACCCAGAAGGCTTGAGCGAAGGCCTTGGTTGCCTTCCGCACAAACCGATGCTCGGCAGCAATCTCCGACGCCGGGGCCACGGGCAAGGAGCGCGCACTGAGGGCATCAACATGCCTGCAGCCAGCCCTCTTCAACAACATGAAGGTTGTCGTCCAAGTCGCCTTCGCACAGTGGTCGTCATAAGCTCGCGCGGTGGGTAGGCAGATCTCCCCAGCACGCCGGAGACGGTCAAGCGTCTGGTCAACCTGCATAGGGGTATGCTTCCGCAGCGGCGGCACGACTCCGAGCTCAGTTACAGCATTTTCTAGCGTTCCATGGCATCCCAGGTAATGCGTGACACCGTCTCAGAGAACTAACGCTCCGCCTCGAGATCCTTACGGGTAATCTGAGGCATTTGCACCTCCTCACGAAGGTCGTGGCACACTTTCTCTAGCTCAGCAACCCACGCCACCAGCCCCATTGCCCTTTCAATGAGAGCCAGGTGCTCGGAGCAAAGTGACTCATTGTGCGCATGTTCTGAGTCGACCCGCTGTTGAATCTCCGCATAGCCGCGGCGAATACCCACCCCCCCTCGAGCGCGCGGGACAGCATCAGGGTCTATGCGAAGTGCACCTTCATCAACCAAATTATATATATACATTAATGAGCGAATGAGGAAAAGATCGTCCAAACTTATCCTAGCGCCGTTTGCCTTGATCGACCTAACCATCCGATGAGTAGGCATGCTTTCGAAGAGCCACTCCACCAACGACGGTGTGGCGAAGTGAACCACCTCCTCGCACACAACGGCCACACCAGGACTAACCTTGAACTCATTGGTCCACAGCGGAAGAAAATCCATCGCAACGTCGGCCCCAGAGGCGCCAGCAGCTGGGGGCATCTCCTCCCCAGATCCCTTGATACCGGGCCACTCGCCAGCCCCACCGTCGTCAGAGTCGCCTTCCGACCCCCCAGCGTCAGAACCACCACCCTCGCCATTCCCGCCGCTCACTGTTAAAAAAAGAGAAAAAGAAGAGAAAAAGAAAAAAGAGTCAGTACGGCAGCGTCGACCAGAAGAAACGCAACAATAATCCAACCGAAATGAGCCAGCTACGCTAGCCGCCCCAGTGCCCATGGTAGCGAGCACCGAAGGAATCTCTTGCGCCCCCGAGGAAGAGCCTGTCGATCTCACATGCTCGACTCGCCCCACGGGACCACGAGCCTCCTTTTGAGGGCGTATTACCGAATCCACCCTCGCGTAGTGGGAGCCGCCAACACCCGCAGCTCCAGCACACTGCAAGGGCACCGTGCCGATTGGCCCCATTGCGTTTAGCTCCTTCGACACCTAGTTTTTCTTCTTCCTCCCCTCGTCAGGGTCGGGTCGCTCCCCCAGGCGGACAACAGGGTCCGAATACGCACGATTCAAGCGAGGCTCCCGCACCACGAGCCCCTGCTTTGCATGCACTCCCATATAGGCCTAAGAGCTGCTCTACAACCCGCGCAACCTAGTCGATAGGTGGCACTGCATGACCCCCTTAAGAGAAGAAATATTTATATGAATAACGGGGTAAGCATGCATACGATTAGACGAGCGAAGCGGTCATACTTACCATCCTCGCCATCCGATGATCGAACGAAGGGACATCACTCTTCGCCGCGCCAAGTTTGACATTCCATCCCCGTGCAAGCGGCCACAGCCGAAGCGCGCAGAAATCGTCCACAAGATCCCTCGTGGAGAGCTTCCGCATCGCAGTCAGCAGCTACTGCAAAAGCGCCTCCTCCCTCGACGTTAGCTCGATCTCCGGACAAGGGATGAGCTGGATAGGCCCTCCGTTAGACCATAGGCCAGCAGTCGACAGGGACTTGTGGTAAAACCACCACCGCGTCCAGTCCGTCTCCCATCTATTTCGAGACGCGGGAGCCGGTAGGTACCGAAGGTAGCGTGCCTTTGGCTGAAAATTAATGCTTCCAAAATGTAACATCCCAATTTTCAGAGCCTTAACAACCCTTCATTTAGTTAGTAGGAAGAAAATTCACCATTTGGATTTATTGAAATAAATTTAAAAGCTTAAATATGGACTTTGTGTAGCAAAACAATTTAATATGACTAAAGTCAACATGAACAATAGTCAAAACTATTTTATTTGGATTCTAGATGTTTGGATATATTTTCTAGAATTTTCTAGATTTTGTCCAAGTTCATTTGCTATTTTCCATTGCTTATTTGAATTTCTGCTATTTTCTAAAAAGGAAAACTAATTTAAAATCTCCAAACAATAAGTTAATTTGAATCTCCTACCAAAGATCGCTCATCCGCCCATCTCTCCGTAGCCGTCCGATCAAGATCGACGGCGATTCGCCGCACGCTGCTGCCGCCTCCTCGCCTCACCGCCAAAGTGGGCCCCACCGCTTCGTCCTCACTGCGTTCTTCCGCGTGGACGCTGCGCCAAGAATCGCCATGGGCGGTCAACGCCGAAGCCAGACGCGAGCGCCTCAACCTCCCGTGCTCGCAGCGTGGCGCGACGACTCGCGCCCACCGCCACGAGCCCCACCCCTTCTTTCCTTCTTCTCCGCGGCATGCGCACGGCCGCAACCGCCGCCCACGACCTCCACGCCACACGCCGCCGGACCTCCCGGCCCTATAAAGATGTGCCGGGCGCCGCGTCACCCATCCCAACCGCCACCCACTCTCTCTCTCGCCTGTGCTCGCGGATCGGAATCCAACGCCGACACCAAGGCTTGAGCTTGATTGCGCCGCCTCGCCGCCCCTGCGTCGCCGTAGCCACCACCGCTGGATTCGCCGTGACGCCGCGGCCGGGTGCTCACCTCGCCTTGCCGGAGGAGCCCTCTAACGCCGCGCCGCCGAGCCCGCATCTCCTCCGCCAAAGCCTCCACGGCCGCCCGCTCGCCCTTGAGCACCAAAGGTGAGCACACCGAGACCCCGTGTTCCTCTACCTCCTGCACCACTCATCGCCGTTAACTCCCGCTGTTCACGGGACCCTCGGGTCCATCGCAGGCTGCCGCTCGCCGCCGTCCATGTCACTCGCCACCTCGGCCGCGGCGCACGTGTCATCCCCGGTGGCGCGGCGTCGCTGCACAGCGCGCTGCAGCGCCACCTCGACCTCATCCTCGTTCGGTGGCTCGGTGGACTTGGTCCACCGTGGAGCCGTCACCGACATGCGGGTCCCACATGTCGCTTAATTCTTTAATTCTTTTAATTCTCGGAAAATCCTTCACGACGTCATGCTTGCGCAATAATTCGATTTTTCTATTGAGAAATAATTCGAATTCTAGTAAATCCTATTTTTAGGGTTTTTCTTTGATTCAAACTTTGAAACCTTATAACTTTTGCATCCTAACTCCAAATCCATCCATTCAAATTTCTAAATTTGTATAAAATCAAGATCTATCTATTGGAGATTTTTAATTATTTTTATCAGAGTTATTTGCTTCTGTTATTTATTTATTCTTGTTGTTTGCTTCACATTTAGAGTAGACTTCACGATACTTCGGAAGGTTTGAGGAAGAAGGAGCTTTCAAGACCAAGACCAGCACTGAACCTATTCCAAGGCAAGCTATACCCTTGACCATTTTGCTTCCTCGCTTTATAAAAGTATTTTAAATTCAAATTTATGCATCTTAATTCAAGTATTTATTTAAAAGCTTTTGGGTGCGATGAGTTAATCCCAAATTGTTATGCCATCCTTGTTAATTGCTATGTCCCGATTCCTTGTCACCTTAGTTGGTATTTAGTCGGTAATATTGTAGCACCAACGTGGGTTGGTTAGTTGCGATTAGATTGCTTAGCCATGCCACTAATCACTTGTCATGTATACCGTTGTTATAAATTGACTAAGTGAATATGAAACTAATGTGAGCAAACTGTGTGTACTATATGTCTTTGTGGCATATGTTGCACTTAAATCAACTAGGTGGTAAATGGATTTGGACTGAGGCAAGGGGTGGATACTGTGTGAAAGGATGGACCGTGTGGACTGTGTGAATAATATTAACTGCGGTGTCTATGTGGTTTGGTTAGTGGAAGTCTTGCCTTGGTCAATTAAGGACCTCACCATGTGCGCCATTGAACTGAGCTTCAGACGACCACATGCCTGCTTTGGAGACAGCCTAGCGTAGTAAGATAAGGTATCCAAATGCTTTGTTATGCTTAGTGTTAGCTACACTAAGTGTATCTTGTGGGTAAAGTGTACAAACCTCTGCAGAGTGTAACGTAATCTATTCGAATAGCCGCGTCCGCGGTCATGGACAATGCTCGGGGATTTCACACTAGGGGTAGATTTATCATAAAACTGTGTGGGAAGGGAGCCATGTGATTGAATCATCTAGCTATGTGAATAACTCACAGTCAGGCTGTGTGTGTCTTTGTGAAATAACTTGTTAAGATTATTATTGTCTATTGGTTTTACCTGTTTTCAATCTATTAATTGTATTAAATTGCAAAGGTTGCATTTATGCAAAAGAGCCACGAAATGCCTTCCTTTGTAAAAAGCCGGCATATATACATTTTGCATTTCGTGGTGTGGCTTATAGTATGGTGTGTACTCACGCTTGTTTTGACGTAATCAAGCAGGAGGAGGAGTCTTCACCAAAGATTCGAGGACGAGTACATTGAAGGTGCCTAATCATGAGGTCTTGATCCCAGCCGGTTGCTGTGGTGAATCGATGGGGTGCTACTACCTTTTTGTTTCACTGCCGCTTAATTTCTCTGTTAGCCCTGCGTGGCTCAGTAATTGTAACTCGACCTTAAGGTCAAAACCATTATTTATTAATCAAAGTTATTCGTTTATGTTACTATTCGCTTGTATGGATCGATTTCCATCTTTGTTAACACTGTGTGCACTAGCGTGATCCTGGGCTAGTGCATTAAACACAGAGGGTCCTGAATCGTAATTTTGGGTCCCGACACAAAATTAAGCGTCTCACAAGTGACCTTCTTCGGCTGACACTGCCTGTCGTGAAGATACGCGAAGAGTCGGCCCTCCCCACTCGCCCTGGCCGGCCACATTACCCACTCGAACACGCTGAGTTTCACGATCGAGTTGGGCTTCAGCTGTGCCAATTCCACCCGATATGGCCGAAGAACACAGACCACAAGCTCCACACAAGGGAACCAAAGACCGGCATGAAAAAAGCAACGAACACGACGGCCTTGTCCTCCCAGGGCTCCGGCACTGTCTCCTATCCAGGGGCTCACACCAGCGAAAGCTCAGTTGTCTTGCCCCCATCCCGCAGGGTGCGCAGGACTTACGGAGTCACCGATGAGCGGCCAAGCTTGTCGGTGTAGACCACAGACCCTCCACCATCTCGAGGGCGCTTCGTCGTTAAGCTGTGCTGAAGATAGGCGCCGAAGACACTCGAAGGAGGAGCACACAAGAATAAGGGAAGCTAGGGTTTTCATGATGGAGGCAAATGCCAGGGGGACGGCCCAACCCTGTATTTATAGCCGCACTAGGCCCATGAAACGACAAGGCACAGAAGACGAGGAGCCACGCGCCAATCATCCATTGACACGTGTGCCCCAACCGAAGACATGGCTACGTTCCGTTATACTGCACAGCGCCCGAATGAATGTCGTCAGAACACGAAACCCGAGTAGGCACCATCAAGACCGCGGTGAACCAGTCAAAGGTGGCTCGGGTTTTCGGCAAGCAGAAGCACAAGTGGTTCCACTAAAACAAGAGCGAACCAAGGAGCAACACGCCGCGAGGGGCGACGAAAAAATGCTTCGCTAGCCCGAAGGGGGCGATGTGCTTGGACCCTTCGGGAAAGATGATGCAGTTTCAACCTTGATGAAGCGGGACCTCGACCGCGAGGGGCTTGTCGTGGGGTAGCCCAACCGCTCCAACGACCGCGAAGCCCGCAGGACAAACCCTGCAACCCACTAGCACGGAGGCCCCCTCCCGGGGGGCACCAGGGGTCCGTTCGAGGATGCTCTGGGGTAGACCTGGAGCCCACTGATGGGCCACCAAAGTCCTAAGAAGGCCAAAGTAGCAGGCCCTCCGGGACCACCTCGGGGAAGGTCCGAAGCCGTCCGGAAGGGTCCCCGGGCCACCGCGAGGCCCGGAGCTGTAGGCCCTTGGGGGCACCTAGGGGAAGGTCCGAAGCTGTCCCGAAGGGTCCCCGGGGCACCACGAGGCCTGAGGCCGGGGAGTCAGAGTGGGACTGTTGACGTTTCACCTCGGGAGGCCCAGGTACCTCTTTGGTGTGCTCTAGGAGAAGCCCGAAGGTGAAGCAGTTCGGCCATCTTGAAGAGTTCAGCGACGGTAGCCGGAGGATTTAAAGCGATGTCCTCTGTAATTCTTCTACTGCGGACTCCCTGCTTGAAGGCTCTTATAACAGATGAGACAGAAACCTCAGGAATTGAATTCCAAATCTAACTGAAGCACGTGATGAATTGTCGTAAAGTCTGATGGTCATTTTGTCTTATCCTATGCAGGTCGTCCTCCTTTTCAGGGCTATTGTGGGTACCCTAGAAGTTAGCCAGCAGATAAGATCACAAAGGAGTTGCCACGAATAGATCGACTCGAGTGGTTGGTTTAGCAACCATGATTGAGTGGACCCTTCGAGCATAGTCGAAAGGTAATTCACCCTGACGCGATCTCCTCCTCCTCGCCGGACAATGGTTGTGTAGATTTAGAGGAACTCGATGGGATTATAAGATGCATCGAATTTCTCCATGTTCACTGGTCGAAACCGCGGTGGCCAATGAACTGCTCGGAGGTTAGGTGAGAATGCCCTACATCCGGTAATTACTCCATAACGCCTCCTTTGCAGAAAAGAAGAGTTGTTGTCATCAAGTGATTGTACACGACGTTACCTGGCAGTGGGTGAACCTGACTTATGATAAGTCTTGATTTTACAAGGGTAATACTCCTCGTATCTCGTCTGCTATTGCACACCTTTGTGTTGGAATGGTGAATGATCAACTCTCCTAAGAGCTTATTTATTTTCAGGCATTCAAGAACCTTTCTCTAGTTAGGAGAACGACATACCCTGTTGTCATGCCGATCTCCGTGCGGTGAGTTGTTCGAACGACTGGAAGCTGATGTAGTCGTACCACTATGAATTTCAAAAGATGACGGCGAGGGTGCTTGAGTCTGGTCATGACGCATCGAAGCCTTTGTGCGATCTCTTTCCGGAGAAGCGCCTTTGTCGAGTGGTACCTTCTTGGTCTGGTCGAAAGGCTTTGGAGTCATTTTTGGTCTTGAGTGCATGACCTGCACGGAAGACGAATTAGTTTTTCTGGTGAGAAGATTGTCAACCAATTCTTCGGATTTCTGATCACATGCATAAGCCATTTTTCTATCTCCTCGAACCGTGATTACTCCTTTTAGTCCTGGCATCTTTAAACTCGGATAGCTATAATGCGTAGATATCAGGAATTTAGTCAATACCAAATGACTAAGGATCCCATTGTATGTGGTTTCCAAATCCACCACATCAAACTAGATCTTTTCTGTTCGAAAGTTGTCAAGTCTTCCTAATGTGACCGCAGGGACAGTTGTCCTATCGGTTTAGCAGTACAACCAGGAACTATATCATGGAAAGCATACTTCATAGGTTTTAGTTTCGACCTGGGAATTTGTATTTCTTCTAATACCCCTGTAATCAAAATATTTAAAGAACTACCTCCATCTATTAAGACTTGATTAACTTTGCAGTTATTAATAGTAGGCTCAACAACAAAAGGGAACCTACATGGTCAAGTACACGAGATGGGGCAGTCTTCTTTGCTGAAGGAGATAACTGTTTCCGACCACCTTGATGGCTTGATAGCGATCGGGACTCGGCAAGGTTTACTTCTCGCTCCACGGTCTTCAAACGAGGAGGATCCGATGAAGACCATATTCATAGTGCGTTGAGGCTCCTGATACTCCATTTCTTCATCGCCATCTTTATCCTTCTTGGAACTTGGTTCTCTGAGTTCTGTTATGGAGGAGAAGGGACATTTGCGTGAGTAATAATCCTCCAGTTTCTTTTGTTAGGCTCGGTAGGTGTGCAGACTATGCCCTGCTGCCTGGTGAAGTAGACACCACTTTTTATTCTTTTTGTACTCATCGGTTGGAACCTTTGCCTTGTTCTAACCAGAAAAGTCTTTTTTGCCCTTGGTAATTTTTTAAAAAATTGTAAGGACTTTCTTGTGATCGGGCTTGCGATTCTTCTTACCCTTGAGAGACTTTTTACTTTTCTTCTCTTGTTTCTCCAAGCCAAGTTGAAGCATATTTGTCAGACATGTTCAAAAGTTCGACAGTCATTGGTGGAGGATTTATTGTAATATCTTCTGTAAACCGCTAATTCCTCAGCCCTACTTTAAAAGCTTGGATAACGAAAGACTCCGTGACCTCTAGAATAGAGTTTCGAAACTGGCTAAACCTCTTGATATATTATCAAAGAATTTCATTGGTCTTTTGCCTGATCAGATGGAGATCGTCTTCTTTTTTGGAGCGGTCGTACGTCCCTGGAATTTGGCGATCAATATATCACAAAGCTGCTTCCAAGTGTAGGTAGATCCGATCGGAAGGTTGAGCATCCATGATCAGGCAAATCCCTCAGGGACCATTAGCATGTAATTTACTATTATGTTGTTATTACCACCAGCAGCTTTAATGGCGATAGTATAGATCTGAAGAAATTCTAATGTGTTCTGAGTCCCATTGAACTTCTCAATGCTGGCTAGACGGAATATGTCCGACAAACGAACAGCTTGGAGCCCAGCTAAGAAGGCTCGATAACCTGTAATGGAGTCATGACGCCATCTCTGAGAAGGGGCGAATTGTAGTTGGTTGGGGACCGGTTCCTTAGGCTAGTATACCTAGTATCTGTGCTCCAATCCGGTCGTGGATGTTAGAACAACATCTCGGACCGCCTGCCTGGTTCAGATGGTGTCAAAGATCATCGAAACCGAGCGGTCATTCCTCTTGACGAGGACGAGGAGTGGCTGCTTGGAAGAGTCGTCTTCCCTCGTGATTCCCTGGTCAGAAGCTACAAAGGGGTCTTTGTATCGATCGGTCCTCTGTCCGACCATGTTATCCTCTGCTGAGGGAGGAGCATCAAAAAGAAGTCATTGTGTGAGTTTGTGAGTTTTTTTGCTCCCAGTACATTTCCGTATGATGCATGGTCTGTTGGAGAATCTCCGACACCTGTCCTGCAAGTTGAATATAACCAGGAGTCTCTGCTAGAGCAGGATCTGGGTTATTCAAGATATCATGAACTCGTTATAGGTTTTGCAGTCTTACCGAAGGTCTTGGAGGATTACTGCTAGCAGTGGGCGTTTGATGAGTTGAATGTTCTTTCGACCTTTCGTCTTGTCCTGCCCGACCTGTCACGTGTTGTGAGATAGGAACAGGTGGATTAACTGATCGACGTCCATTAGTTTGTTCGCCTCTGACAAGTGGTGTTTGAGAGACCATACCATCTCCATTAGTATGTGGTGGCGGGTTAAGCCATGTAGGACAATGCATGGCACCTTGACCGGTATCTCTGATCGCATTAACCTCGTGGCACCAGCAGTGATCTTTCGACGAGCTCCCGTCGTAGCTAAGGGAGAGCCTTCTGAGCTTTGGTAAGGAGCCTCCACGACGGGGAGCGGTCAGAGATTACCACCTCCAGTGGGCTTTATGGTGGATTCAGCCTGATGCGGTGGATTATCGATCATATGCTGAGTTTTATCATTCCCACTTAGCTTTTGACCAGTGGTAATGGTAACTTCATTGACACTCTTACCAAGTGTCGGTTGGCCCCCGAAATACGTTGGAGCCATTGGAGAATATTGGTCGCCCATGATATCATCGAGAGTACGTTGATTCTAAGATGTTGGGCTACTGTCGTCGTTCTTGCCGGTTGGATTGACCGGGCTTGTAGAGGCATACGGATATTCCGAACTAGTCGAACGACTGGGTCCTCAGAAAGCACCATGGAAGGCGGTGGTGAATCCTCATCCATCTAGTCGATCTCGTTGGTCTCAGCGAGTGGCGGCGGTGTAAGAGGATGATGATGACATCCTGTTTTCTTCCATGGCGCGAATGCATGTGTCCATGTCAAGATTGGAGCAGTCCACCAGGTCGAACCAGTTCTCCTCATCCCAATTCTCTTCCATGTTCGCATGAGCGATGATAAACGAAGGGAGTGAATGAGGAATGCTTGAACGGAGTGATCTTCAAGAACTCAACGCCTTCTTTCCCCACGGACGGCGTCAGCTATCGACGATCGAGACATCGATCTTACGAAATAAAATAAAGGAAAATGGCAAAGAGTTTTTGGGAGAGAATGAGATTGCTCTTTATTGCTATGAACTGGATCCTTTACAGAGGGTGCCTCCGACAAGGCGGTGGACTAATCCTAATTACACTGAGTGTAGTGCTTGCTATGCTATTGAATCAGACTTGAAACATAAATCTAATGTCGATTCAGATGCTTCAATCCGATGCCCTTATTCCTCCGCGCTTCATCTTTAAATAACCATCGAAGAGGTGACAGTTACTCCTAGAGAAGACGTCTGTTGGAAGTGACACGTCCGGTCGAAGGGTCAGTTACAGTTAATGAAACAATAACTGATCATCGGTTGGCGTCTGTGAGACACTCAACCGTATAGTGGCTATTGTTAGTATGTTAGGATCATGAAACCGTATAGGGGTTGATTTCCTCCCCCCAATGACGAAACTATCCTCATCAAATATACTATCAGCGAATCGGGCAGTATGCAAATCTCCCGTCATAGGGTCCAAATACCTGATTATGGTTGATGTCTCATAACCAACGTATATCCCAGACTTTCAGAGAGGGCCCATTGCGGTTCACTGTGGTGATGGTATAGGTACATAAACCTTACGATCAAATTTATGAAGATGAGAAATTTTCAGTGCTGACCCTTGCGCTAGTTGCATAGGTGAATGGATGCTATATACCGACGGTCCAAAATTGAAGAGAGTTGCCGCGCATGACTGTGTGTCCCAACATGTAGTTGATAAATTATAATTCTGCAAAAGCGGTCTGATAATAAATTTAATCATTTTAATTAATGGCTCTGCTAGTCCATTCTGGGTGTGGACATGCGGTACGGAATGCCCAACTTTAATTCCCATGGCCATGCAATAATCATCAAATATTTTCGAAGTAAATTCTCCGGTGTTGTCCATTATGATGGACTTCGCATGATGATCAGGGAAACTATTTTTAATTTGAATTATCCGCGAGATTAGCTTTGCAAAAGCATGGTTTCTCGTAGACAATAAACATACACACGACTATTTCGAAGAAGCATCGATGAGTACCATAAAATATCTAAATGGCCCTGACAGAGGCTGTATACGTTCTAGGAATGCAGGGACCTCATTCTTCACTTTCAGAGGAGAAGGTTTAGTAATTAATTTCCGGTGGCACATGCGGGACACATAAAATCTTCTTGACTCAGGAAATTTTTTATATTGATATTAGGTTCGGGTGAATTGTTAATTATATTTCTAATCATCCTAAGAACTGGGTGACCTAATCTATCATGCCAGAGACAGAATAGTTCAAAGTTTCTAAATATTATTTTTAGGGAAGTATAGGTTGCAGGTGCCTTAATATTAGTGTAGTATAGCTAGTCTCAAATAAAGGAAGTCGTCCTAATACCCTCTTTCCACTTTCTTCACACTTTTGTAATGAGCAGGTATTCCTTACCATACTCTTCTTCAGTCTCTATGTGGAAACCGTTAGTGCGAATATCCTTGAAACTTACGAGAGTTCTAGTTGATTCTGGGTACGATAAACCTTCTTTAATGACCAAAGTTGTGTCCATCAGGAGTATAATTGTGGCCCTCCCTGAGCCTATTATACAAGCATCGTTGCCCACGATTGTCGTAAGACTACCAGCATTCTTGCTGATCGACTAAAATAATTTCATCTCTCTTAAAATGGTATTCGTTGTGCCACTATCAACTAAGCACACTTCCTCCATATGGCGTCACATGCATTCTAATATAAAGTACTTCATTAATATGTAGTAGGAAGTAATCAAGACATAAATAAAATACTTCAAATATCAGAACATATCGTGCTATTATTAACTGAATAAATGAATGAATAAAATAATATGATCCAACCATCACGAGAAATAAATTGTTTAATGCTCTACATGAGCATACAACCATGATCCATGCAAAAGTATAACTTATTCCGTCCACACACAAAATAAATAACATTTAAATTCTAAGTACATTCTATTCACTAGACCGAGTCCACCAAGATGTTAGAGACTTCAGCTGCTATCTTCTCAGGGGTGACATGCTCTTCTTGGGAAATCATGGCAGCAACAACTACAATATCAGGGGGGTGTGGCTGCAAGAGTGAGTTTCAATGTGCCCTTTGCCGCCCTTCATCTTCTTGGCGTTAAAAGCATAGACGACGTGTCACGGTTCTTCACAAATCCACGACCAGTGCCCCAACTTACCACACTTGTAGAAGGTTTGGTCTTATTGACCATAAGGCTTCCTTCAGAAGATTTGCGCCTTCTTCCCCACGGACGGCGCCAGCTGTCGACGATCAAATCACCGATCTTACAAACATATCTAAAAATAGAGGAAAATGGCACATATCACCTGGTAAGATATAGGGTTGCTCTTTATTGCTATGAACTGGCTATTACAAGGGGTGCCTTGAATCGGGACTAAGGCTAATCCTTGTACACTGGAGCGTATTGCTTGCTAGAGTGACGTGGACTAATCGAATGGTGGTCTTCATGAATGCCTTCCAATCGATCTTCTTGTGTTGTCTTCCGTTGTGTCCCTCTTCCCTCAGCCTTCTCGATCCCTCTTAAGTAGTGGATGAAGCGTTGGCGGTTATCCCTTGGAGAGACTCCAGTTGGGAAGTGACGCGTCTGGTCGAGGAAAGGTGGCAGTTGATAATGTATCAACTGCTATGCGATTGTATGTTTTTTGAGACATATAACCGTTTGTCCAGTGTATCAGGATCATGTAACGTCGCATGGTATGGAACGTGTAGCACGTGTTCCATTCATCACACGGAAGAGGATATACCCAGAGGTAGTTCCAGGTACCAGTACATATTCTTACGATCAGTTAGCTGATCGTGGACTAGGATCATGACTTTGTCCGACCAGGGTATTTATGATGCCATCCCTGGAACGCTTCGACCAATGTGGTCGTAGATCTTAGGGGTTATGACCATGGAAACATATGGTCTTCTCTATATATTAAAATAATACATAAAGGGTTTAATCCTCATCAGCTAGCCCCCGAACTTTAAATGAAGGTGGTCGTGTAGACATTCTTTTCTTCCAATGAAGTCGTATCAGGCAGACCCATCATTAAATGTCGTGACATTCGAGACGGTCTATATTCATTTTTAAAGTTTGAGGAACTGCCTTGGGGAATGCAAAGGCCTTTCTGTCTGCTGGTCAAAAAGGTTTTTGTCCGTTGGACTTCTCCCGGAAGTGGTTACAGTGGTGCGGTTATAAATACCATTTCATGTCGGATGTTTAGGTTTCTACGCCTTTTGCTCTTCCTTAGCTTTCGAAAGATCATATCCGACCACCTTTGTTTCCTTCGCTCGTAAGAAATCACCATGTCGGATCTTATGTCCAACTGGTTGATCTCCGATCTGAGCAAGAAAAGATTGCAGAGTCTTGAAAGAATCGGACGACTTCCGGATAGAAATCTAATCTCTTGGAGATCAACTTTTGGGGAGCATTGTCCAAGTGGAGAAGACGGAGAAATCCCGGTGTTCCTCGCATATGTTGAATGCGGGTTCAAACTTCCGGTCCACTCCTTCCTTACTCAAGTTTTAGAGTTCTATGGGGTGGAGTTGATCAACTTGGCCCCCAACGCCATCGCCAACATCAGCATCTTCGTCTATCTCTGCGAAGCGTACTTGGGAATTCCAGCGACTTTAGATCTCTTCAAGTACTACTACAGGATGGCGAATGCAAAGAAGATGACTGTTACACCGAGAGAGTGTAAATTACGTCTCCATGATGGTAAAGCTGATGAGTACATTCCTATCTACTCAAAATCTTTGTGGTCGTCATGGAAGAAAAATTGGTTTTATATGAAGATTACTCGGTAAGACTACCTTTACTACATTGGTAGGAAGGTGGTCGAGAATCCACGATGGCGCTGCTCCTCGAAGAAAGAGGAAAAACTAGGGAGATGGGTTGATGCCATCCAACTCCTTAATGTCAGGGGTTTGACATCCTGGCATGTGGTGAGGGATTTCTCCATGCGGAGAATTAGCCCATTGAAGGCCAGAGCTTACTCAATGCTCTGGTACATTGGTCGTGATGATGCGACCAGGGACTCCAGAGATGGTAAGTGCTGGTGAATTCCTACCAGTGAATTTTACTAACTAATTACTCTTGAAATCCTAAAATCTATCTTTTATCCATGTAGTTTTATCTTCTGATGAGATCAGAGTCGGATAAAAATGATTTGTGCTGGAGAGCCCAGCGACAAAGCTGGCTTCCCTTTGATCTTAGCAGTTACTTCCGCAGAAGAAAGAGCTGAGAGACTTAGGGTGAGTATATCAATTACTTTTCACCCTTTTAATACTTTTCAATCAATTTTTACCCATAATCCTCTTTGAAATGTAGTCGGTCGGGCTTATAATTGACGAGTCAACGAAACATGTGTGCCAATTGCCGATCCAACCAGTCTTACAATCACTAGAGATAGTGACCATGTAGAGGTAGGTAACCGAAAAATATTCTTCGTTTAAGTGAAGCATGTTCATCACCTGACTAACTTTGCTTGTTAATATAGGCGGTAGTCATTGAGTCCCATGCGGTCTCTTAGGACCTGCTGACCAACGAACCTACACCTTCTGATCCAGTGGTCGGAGATTCTACCCTCGACCAGCTGGTCGAAAGTATTATCTCTGACCCTCTGTTGGAGGGTGTAGGGGGTGCAACCAACACGACCAGTTTAGAACTAGTAAGATCAGTTGAAAAGAAAAGAAAAGCGAGCGCTACAGACTTCAAACCAGCGTGCTAAAAAATCAAAACCAAGAAAATAACCAGGTATGTATAAGTGCAATAATCATGTGAAATGCATACCTTCCATGTTTTTGATAAACTTGATCTTTTTCCTTCTTTTGTGCAGATCCGCTGGGGTTCCGGTCGTTTCGACTAGGTTATCCCAGAAGATCGGGTGATTGGGGGTAGCTCCAACCAGAACCTTCCTCACTCAGGAATTCCTGGGGAGGAAATGGTCGAAAAAGCCCCCGAGCCGGTTGCAGTGCCGGGGTCGAACTAGATCCTGTGGTGATTGCTACTCCGTCGGTGGAGGTAGGAATCTCTGCAGATTCTCGACAAGTTCCGACTCCTGTAATCAACCCCTCCCATACTAACAAGTTCTCTTTCTCTCCTCGATTTATCGAGGACAAGGAGCTTGATGAAGCCTGAGGGAGAATATCGAATCGTCTTAAGAAGGCGAAGCCCGATAAATTTTTTGCCGATTATAATGACACATCAATACGAGTAAGTGTCCTTAACCATTCTTATAGCTTTCCTTGAAGTTTACAAGAAATTTAAAGAAGAAATGCTATCTCTGCATCATATGGTCGAAAATTTTGCTGCGATCAAAGGACTAACCGATCGAATTAAGAATCTAGAGCAAAAACACTCCGAATTAGAAAGTAAGAACTTTCTTCTTAATTTGTCTTTTTTCAAGACTTTCCTTTCTTCCTTTAACTATTCTCCCTTATCAAATTTGATAGATTTGGAGAAAATAAAAGAAGAAGTTTTGGCTGAAAAAGCCAGGAGAATAAAGCATGAAGAAGAAATTCAAGCTAAAAACTGGTCGATCGAAATCCTGACGACCAGGCACGAAGAATGCCTGAAAAATACAGGAAGAAGGCCGAAGGTAACTTAGTCGTAGACTTGACTTAGTATTTTCTTCTAATCCTTCTTGCTTAATATTTTCTTTGTTTATACAGAACAAAATCAAGTATTAACCAGAGTACAAAAGCAGTTATGCTTAACCTTGATGGACAAATTACTTCTCTCAATAAAATGATCTTTGATATGGTATCAGGATCAAGTTTGCCCTCCTTGAGTGATC
This sequence comes from Hsuehochloa calcarea, assembly GCA_036346395.1. Lineage (NCBI taxonomy): Eukaryota > Viridiplantae > Streptophyta > Magnoliopsida > Poales > Poaceae > Hsuehochloa > Hsuehochloa calcarea. Next base: position 42,008,812 of record CM070597.1, read on the forward strand.
CAGTTCAAAAAGTGAATTGCCTGGGTAAGCTTCTGGAAGAACTCAAGGTCTTGCTCAAGACTACTAGAGAGAATTATGCCAAGTCTGTAAAAGAATCCATCGCTTGTGGAGTTAGTCTTGCTTTGGCAAAACTAAAGGCTTCCAACCCTTCTACCAATCTTCAAGTGGTTGAAGAAGATTTCAACTGCTTGCCTGAGAAGGCGACCAAGCTCCTCAACGAGACAAAACCTCTTGGAGACAAGGTTGCAGTGGAAATGGAGGTCGGATCTCCATCAAGTAGTGGTTAATTAGGTACTCTCTAGTAGTAGAAATGTAAGATGCAAAAATTATGCAAAAATGTAAAGACTTACCTTTCTCTTATCAATGAAATCTTTTTGTTCATCCGGTCGACTTATGGAATTCATATATTATCAAGCTCCCGACTGTTTTATAGTAGAAGATCTTTACTATATAAGCAGTAGGCCAAGAATATGAACTTAAGTCTCAACCATTGTTTGAAAGTATGTACTGATTGTTGAAAAAAAACTGATCGTGATAATACTAGGAAACTTTTTTGGTCGAAACCAGTGTTAGGTTTCGACTAGTTGTAAATCTGTTTTTCATAATTAAAGTACTTACTAAGACAATATATGGTCGGAAGAAAAAAATGATTTTTCTTCACAAGAGGAAATTATATGCAAAGACATATATAATAAATGAGAAGTGGTTTTATTTCTATGCAGTGCTCAACACTGGTCGAAATGAACTTGCTAAGAAATGAAGGTATAGATTGTATTTCGCAACACGTGTTCATGCTCTAGTCCGACTGGCAGCGAGGATCGTAAGAAAAGGACCGTCACTAGGAAGCTCCTTCCAGTGGGCGGAACCACATGCGAAAAAGGAGAGACTTCGACTAGGAGGTTTTCCGTGTCCCGACCAGTAGCAAAACAAGAGTAGAACAGAATTTTGAAATAAAAAAATATAATCTCCATAGTCTTAAGCATATGAATCGTAGTCGACCAGAGCTAGGCTCTGTCATATAAATAACATCACTTGCTTTTTGAACTGATTTATCCTTTATTAAACTGAATGGAAATGAAATGAAAATTAAACGAAAAACTTACGCAGTTGGTCAATATTACAAGAATTAGATAAAACCCTACCGTCTGACATGGCTAATCGTACCGAACCTGGTCGGGTGACTACGACCACAGTGTAAGGACCTTCCCACTTGGGAGAAAGTTTGTTGTGATTTGCTTGGCTCTGAATTTTTTTGAGAATCAAATCACCTACAGCTAGGCTGCGAGGTTGCACCTTACGACTGTGGTACCTTTGCATGGCTTGTTAATAGATTGCCGAACACAGTAAGGCTTGGTTTCGTCGTTCCTCAAGGAAATTGACGTCATCGAGTCGTCTTTCTTCCTGATCGTTTTCATAAAAATAATCAGTGCGAGCAGAACCAATTTTTAGTTCTGGAGGAAGCAAGGCTTCGGCCCCATAGACTAAAAAGAATGATGTTTCACCGGTCGCACGACTAGTCGTCGTACGAATAGCCCATAAAACAAAGGAATTTCTTGAACCCAAGCTCCTGGCCGTTTTATTAACTGGTTGAATACTCGACGTTTGACCCTCTGCATTATGGTACCATTGGCACGCTCAACTGCTCCGTTACTCTGCGGATGAGCAACTAAAGCAAAATGGATTTTGATACCAAGGTCATCGCAGAATTCCTGGAAATTACCGCTGAAGAACTGGGTACCATTGTCCGTGATTATACGACTGGGTACACCAAATCGTGTAATCATATTTTTTTTGTGAGGAACCTCTTAGCAGCCTCAGTTGTAGTTTTAACAACTGGCTCAGCTTCGATCCACTTTGTAAACGTGTCAATCATGACGAAAAGGAATTCGAAGCCCCCGGGTGCTCTTGGAAAAGGTCCCAGAATGTCTAGTCCCCAGGTTGCAAAAGGCCAAGAAAGAGGAATTGTTTGCAGAGCTTGTGCCGGTTGATGCACTTATCGGCTATGAAACTGATATTGTACGTACTTCGTTACGAGCTCTTTTGCATCATGAAGCGCAGTTGGCCAATAGTATCCTTGCTTGAAGGCTTTACCGACCAGTGTTCTGTAGGAATGATGTGCTCCACATACTCCTTCATGAATTTCAGCTAGCAACTTAATGCCATCCGAGTGAGATATGCATCTCATCAACGCTCCATGAGATCCTCGTTTATACAAGGTACGTTCGATTAGAGTGTATGATTTGGCTTTTCGTGCTATATAATCAGCCTCTACATCATCTTCTGGAATTAGGTCATGCTGAAGATAATTGTAGATCGATGTCATCCAATCTCTACCACGATCGTCACCGATCTGTGGAGCATCTATGTGACCAGAATCAATTGGATTGACCTTGATGAGGACATCACTCCTTCGGATACCCGCACTACACAAAATCCTCTAGATCCGGTTGCTAAACTACAAGGTCCTATGACAAGAGCTCGTGCACGTCACTTAAATTATGAGGTGAGCTCGTTTCTAGGTGCTAATAATTTATCTATGCAGAATGGTATGCTACCTAAAAATTATGATCTTACATTGCCAGGAATGATGGAGAGGATCCAAGCCGTCTCGACCGATTCTCTTTGATCGCAAGCTCTCGACCGATCCTACGACGAGCTACGGATCTACGACCAGCCCTACGACCAGGCCCACGACCAGTGACGACCACGTTGGGAGTTAGTCAGAGACATTGAAATAAGGTGATGCGTCACCGTTTTGGGCCTAATAAGGCCTTGTAAGCGTGGCAAGGTCAAAGTCCAGGATGTGTACGCCTCTCCACATGGCAGCACAACCCTTGGTCGACCTCCTCATGTTCTCCTCCCTATATATTGCATGCACGTATACGGTTTAGGGTTGGGTTTTTCTTAGATTATTACGCCTTTGCGGTTTCACCATTCGGTTTGAGAAACCCCACTTGTGAACTTCATCCAAATCTGCAATATATTTCAGATTGCATCTATCTTGTTCTTGTGAGTTGCTTCGATTGCTTGTAGGAACCATAACCCTCGTGGTAAGGTCGATCGCGGGCGAGCGTGGTTGATAACGACAGTTGTGCAGGTGTAGCGAATTGCGAGGTGAAGATCTGCGGATCGGAAGTCTGAAAGCGTCAACGTCCCCACGACGAAACAAATCGAACCTATCGGAAGATCGGGCCACCGTTTACTCATCAGACCTGATGTGAACCATTGATGTTTTCGAAAGGCTCGATTACCGAGGGTGAATCAAGTTGCTCAAGAAAAACTCCCAGCGGGACGGTTGACCTAGTGGAGGCCATCCGTGCCAACTAATCTGCTAGAAAGTTTTCCTTTCTAGGAATATGTTAGATCTGAAAACCAAAGAAGTACTTTTCGATTTTTCGTACTTCCGCCAGATAAGACGACATCTTGGTACTTCAGTACTGATATCCTTTCCCTACTTGATTCGCTACTAGTTGAGAATCACCTTTCACTAGCAATTTGCGAATCCCGAGCGAATGAGCTGCTCGAAGTCCTGCCAGTAAACCTTCATATTCCGCTACATTATTAGTAGCGGGAAAGTAAAACTAGATGACGTACTTAATGTGTTCGCCAGTAGGGGATATCAAGACGACTCCAGCCCCCGATCCTTTAAGCATTAATGAACTGTCAAAGTATATTGTCCACTCGTCGTGGTGCTCATACTCGAGTTCCTGCTTAGGTTCTGGGTTTGTCTATTCGGCAATGAATTCTGCTATTGCCTAAGACTTTATAGCTGTTCGTGAGATGAAATAGAGGCCGAACGTCCCTAGTTCAACTGCCCATTTTGCTATTCGTCCCGATGATTCCCTGTTTCCAAGGACTTGACCACTTTGTGGGCCTAAAAGTAATGCCTTAGTTTCCTTGAAGTCATAAGGAGACCATAGAGCAACTTTTGTACCTGTGGATATCTTTCCTTTGGTCCATGTAAGACTTCGCTTACGTAATATACTGGTCGTTGAAATCTTTCACGTTCTACGACCAATACACCGATGACGCCTGCGGCGTTGCAGCCACGTAAATCAACAGTGTTTCTTCCGGTCTTGGAGAGACTAAGACCGGGGCGCTTCCAAGGTACTCTTTGAGTTTTTCAAAGGCATCGTTGGCTTCTTTCATCCACTCAAAACTCCCATGCTTCTGAAAAAATTTAAAGAAATGTAATCCCTTCTCACCTAACCTGGCTATGAAACGACTTAGCGCTGCCATACAGCCAGTTAGCTTTTTGACCTATTTCTTTGTGGTCGAGGGACGCATCTGATTGATGGCCGATATCTTCGCCGGATTTGCTTCGATACCTTTAGCCGATACTAGGAAACCAAGAAGCTTTCCAGCGGAAACCCCGAACACACATTTCTCCGTATTCAACTTGAGGTTATGTCTTCTCAAGTTGGTGAAAGTTTCTTGCAGGTCAAGAATATGATCGCCAGCGTTGATGCTTTTCACAACCAAGTCATCCACATAGGCTTCTAAATTTTGACCTACCTGCAGGCTGAAAGTTTTCTGCATTAACCTTTGAAAAGTTGCACCAGCATTTTTGAGACCAAAAGATATCTTAACATAACAGTAAGTGCCATATGGAGTGATGAAGGAAGTTTTCTCATCATCTTCTTTACTCATGTTAATCTGGTGGAATCCTTAATATGCATCTAAAAAACTTAGTAACTCGCACCCGGAGGTGGAGTCTACAAGTTGATCAATGTGAGGAAGGAGAAAATCATCCTTCGGACAAGCTTTATTAAGATCTGTGAAGTCTATACACATTCGTCATTTTCCATTATTCTTTTTAACCATTACAGGATTGGCAAGCCACTGAGGGTGATGGACTTCACGAATAAATCCAGCTTTGAGGAGCTTGTCAATCTCCGACTGGATTGCTTCCTTCCGGTCAGGTGCAAAACGTCTTAGCTTCTGCTTGACCGGTTTTTTGTCAGGCTGGAGAGCTGGCATGTGCTCGACCACTTCCCTGGGGACTCCGGGCATGTCGGATGCCTGCCAGGCGAAAACGTCATGGTTTGCTCGGAGGAAAGAGACGAGCAACTCTTCCTATTTAAGGTTGAGCCCTTCTCCGATCAGTAATTTCGGAATGGACCTGTCAGAGTCTCCTAACCTGGCGTCTTCCGGAGAAGCGCCTTTGTTGAGTAACACCTCTCTTGTCTGATCGGATGGTTTGGGTGTTAATTTTGGTCTGGAGTGCTTGACCTGCATTGTAGAAGAGTCAGTATTTCTGGTCGGAAGCTCATCGACCAGTTCTAAAGATCTCCGATCGCAAGCATAAGCCATCTTTTGATCTCCCCGAACCATGATGACAACCTTTGGTCCTGGCATCTTCAAACTCTGATAACCGTAATGCGTGGCTATCAAAATTTTGCTAGAGCCGGCGACCAAGGATCCCGTTATAAGCGGTCTCAAAATCAACCACGTCAAATGAAACCTTTTTATTCAGAAATTATCAGGACTTCGGAATGTAATCGGCAAGGACACCTGTCCTATCGGTTTGGCGGTAGAGCCAGGGACTATGCCATGGAAGGCATATTTTACTGGCTTTACCTTTGATTTAGGAACCTGCATTTCTTCTAGAGCTCCCGAGAATAAAATATTTAAAGAGCTACCTCCATCTACCAAGACTCTATTGACTTTACAATTATTAATGGTAGGCTCAACTATAATAGGGAACCTACCCGGTCTAGTCGACGAGATATGGCAGTCTTCTTTGCCGAAGGAGATTAATGTGTCCGACCACCTCGAAGGCTTGATGTCGATCGGAGACTCCGCTAGGTTGACCTCCCGCTCCACGGCTTTCAGATGACGTCGCGAGTCGTACGATGAAGATCCTCCAAAGACCATGTCAACCGTGTGCTGGGGTTCTTGGTACTCCATCTCATTGTCGCAATCTTTGTCCTTTTTGGAGCTTGCTTCCCCTAACTCTTGTATTGAGGGAAGGGAGCCTTTACCTGCATAATAATCTTCCAACTTCTTTTGCCGGACACGGCAGGTGCCTGTTGGTGAAGCGGGCACCACTTCTTATTCTTTTTATACTGGTCGGTCAGAATTTTTACCTTGTCTCGACCGGTATAGTCCCTCTTACCTTTGGTAAGCTTTTCTGGGACCGCTAAGACCTCCTTACCATCCATCTTGCGATGCTTCTTCTTGAGAACTTTATTATGCTTCTTTTCTAGCTTTTCTAAGCTAGATTGAGGAGTTTTGTCTTTTCGATCTATAGCTTCGCTCCATTCGACCGCTTCACTAGCGGCTACATGTTTATCCGCCATATTGAATAGTGCGGCGGTTGTTCGTGGGGGATTCATAGCTATATCCTCCGTAAACATCCGGTTCCTCAATCCTGCCTTGAAAGCCTGAATTATAGAAGATTATATAATCTCGGGTATGGAATTACGAACCTGGCTAAACCTCTTGATGTACTGGCGAAGAATTTCTTTTGGGTTTTGACGGATCCGATGTAGATCATCTTTCTTTTCAGGGCGGTCGTACGTACCCTGGAAATTCACGATTAAGAGATCGCAGAGTTGTTCCCAAGTGTAGATTGATCCGACCGGCTGGTTAAGCAACCATAACCGGGCAGATCCTTCTAGCACCGTAGGTAGGTAGTTGGCCATCACGTTTTCATCACCGTCGGCCTCTCTGATGGCGGTGGTATAAATCTGGAGATATTCTAACGGGTTCTGAGACCCATTGAACTTGTCCATGTTGGCCGGTCGAAACCGGTTATGCCAACGCCTGACACTGAGCCACGCACGTAAAGCTCGGCGACTGTGGCGATTCATGGCGCCTTCTTTGAGAAGATGCCGGATTGTGAACGGTCGGAGACCGGTTCCATTGATTAGAAAACTGGGGCTCTGGCGTTCTGATCTGATCGCGAGTATTATGACGCCCTTGATCACCTGCCCGGTTCAGACGATGTCGAAGATCGTTAGGACCAAGCGAATAACCCTCTCGATGAGAAGAAGGTGTATTTGTTCAGAACAATCTCCTTCCCTCATGACTCATTGATCGAAATCGTCGAGGAGGCTGTGGTATCGATTGATTCCCAACATACGCATGTTGCCCTCTGCTGAGGGAAGAACGCTGGGACAAAGTCATGGTTTGACTTTGTGGTGCCCTCCGTTCTTGGTATTCTTCCGTACGTTGTACGGTTTGCTAGAGAATCTCCGACACCTGTCCTACTAATTGGACAAAACCTGGAGCTTCTGCTAAAGCAGGGTCAGTATTATTTAAAATATTACGAATGCACTGCAGGTTCTGTACCGTTACTAAAGGTCTTGGAGGATTCATCGAGATTGTTGGCGTTCACAGATCCGAACCTTCTCTTGACCTCGTGCCTGGCCGCACTTGACCTACCATCCTTGGTGAAATTTGAACGGCGAATTAAGCGATGGGCGTCCATCAGTTCTGTTGCCTCTGGTAGCTGGTGCTTGATTGCCCGCGCCATCTCCATCAGTATGTGGTGGTGAGGCAGCATGTGCAGGACCGTACAGGGCATTGCGACCAGTATTTCTGATCGCATTAACTTGTTTCCAGCATCGATCCTCCGAAGAGCTTCCATTGTACTCAGTGGAGAGCTTCCCAGTGCTTCTACCAGACATTTCCACGATGGAGACCGGTCGGAGATGAGCACCTCTTGAGGCCTCCGTGGCGGACTCAGCCTGACACGACGAACTGCCGATCGTATGCTGAACTTTATCATCCCCACTCGGCCCATGGCCGGTGAGGGTTTCATCGACACCGTTACCAGATGTCGGTTGGCTCTTAAAATTTCCAGAAGCCGTTGGTGAATACCTGTCAGCCATGATGGTGTCGAGAGTGTATTGACTCTCGGATTGTAGGGCTGAAGTTTCATCACCTTTTTTGCCGATCGGAAGGACCGGGCTTAGAGAGATTCTTGGACGCTCCGAACTGGTCGGAGTGGCCTGTCCCTCGGGAAGCGCCACTTGTTGCAGTGGCGTATCCTCATCCATCTACTCGACTTCGGCATCATTAGCGACCTGCAAACCGACAGAGGATGAAGATGACGACATCCAATTATCCTGCATGGCCTGGATGCAGGCGTCCATGTCGAGGTTGGAGTAGTCATCCAGATCGAACCAATTCTCCTCGTCCCAAGTTCCTACCATGATCGCATGATCAGAAGGATGAGCGAGGATTTGATGAGCAAAGAATTTCTTTAGAAGATTTGCGCCTTCTTCCCCACGGACGGCGCCAGCTGTCGACGATCAAATCGTCGATCTTATAAACATATCTAAGAAACATAGGAAAATGGCACGTATCTCCTGGTAAGATATAGGGTTGCTCTTTATTGCTATGAACTGCCTATTACAAGGGGTGCCTTGAATCGGGACTAAGGCTAATTCTTGTACACTGGAGCGTATTTCTTGCTAGAGTGATGTGGACTAATCGAATGGTGGTCTTCTTAAATGCCTTCTAATAGATCTTCTTGTGTTGTCTTCCATTATGTCCCTCTCCCCTCAGCCTTCTGCGATCCCTCTTAAGTAGTGGATGAAGCGTTGGCGGTTATCCCTTGGAGAGCGCCCGGTTGGGAAGTGGCAGCGTGCAGTCGAGAAAGGTGGCGATTGATAATGTATCAACTGCTATGCGGTTGTATGTTTTTTGAGATATATAACCGTTTGTCCAGTGTATCAGGATCATGTAACGTCGCATGGTATGGAACGTGTAGCACGTGTTCCATTCATCACCTAAGAGGATATACCGCAGGTAGTTCAGTACGATTCATATTCTTACGATCGATTAGGCGATCGTGGACTAGGATCATGACTTTGTCCGACCAGGGTATTTATGATGCAATCCACAGGCGCTCGACCAGTGTGGTCGTAGGTCTTAGGGTTACGACCATGGAAACATATGGTCTTCTCTATGTATTAAAATAATACATAAAGGGTTTAATCCTCATCAGCTATCAAGGACAAGCCATCCAGAAGACACCTAGTTTAACGGTATTGTAGAGTGCCTTCTTAGCCTTGGTCCCTCCATCAATTCATTCAGATACATGTTGCCCGTGATCTCAGTCGACGGGGCGTTTCTAACTGGGAAATAGAAGAGCATGATCCTGACAGTAATTGGTGTTGATGGCAACAATCAGATTCTGCCATTTGCCATCGCTTTTATTGAAAGTGACAATTTCGATAGCTGGTTGTGGTTCCTTCGACATCTAAAGGAGGGGGTAGTTGGGGCACATCCTGATGTTTGCATAATCCATGATCGACACCCCGAGATGATGAAGGTCATCAGAAAACTTCAGCAAGACCTTGATAAGTCGTTCCCTTGGCCAGACGTGAGGAACAACCGTCGTATTGTTATCGTTGCGCTATTTCTCAAAAGTTTTTCATTGTGTATGAATTCCCTGGCACATCGTAAGAATCACTTATCTTTGTACTTACAACTCATTGCTACCTCTATCGTCCTCACAAAATTCTTCAGAAATTTACTTTACTACAACAACATACAACGATCACAAAATGTTGTTGTGAGTCTGACAAATTTCACACTTTTGAGATTCTACGAAAATCACAAACGGACTAACCAAACTTGTCATCACTCTTTTATTTTTTTAAAAAAACCTATAAAACAACATTTACTAAATGTATTACCTACAAAAATTCTATTTATTCTCATACAAATATTTTCACCGAATTAATAAAATAATACTATTATTAATTAAAATCGTCCAGCGGTCGAGCGATACATGGCATTGTTGCCTAACCATTGAGCGACTAGGTCCAAGTCGCTTGACGATTCGGCGACAAGGCTACGTCTCGCTCGACGGTTGGGCGATTTGGACTAGTCACCCAACTGTTGAATGACTAGGTCTAAGTCACTCAACGGATGAGCGACATGATATTATTTATGTTAAAAATATTACTGTATTTTGAAATAAAATAATTATAATTATTTTTAAAAAAATCTTACAACCAAGCATCAAATCAACACATCCGCATGCACGCCAGTCCAAGCCACTCCAAATTCCGTGGTTGAGCACCAAGTGCATGTTCACTGTCACTTAAACACCCAGATATAATCGTCCATCACACTTGTTTCCAGCTCAACTTCAATGAGCGTCATTACGGAATGCGTAATTCAAAAACCTCAGACATATTGCAACACGTTTTTTAGTTGAGCTGAAATAATGTCGAACGCATAAATTCCTTTCCGTTCCAGTGTTTATCAATTGTGAGGTTGGATAGTCAACTACTCCATCAGCGCCAACAATGGTTCATCGTAGAATATATTTACTCTTGACAGATTTTAGGCCCGAATTTTCTGTGTTGTCGATTTTTTGTTCTTGAGATATTCAGCATTATATTGTGTTAGAGCCATTATAAAAAAGATTCTGCAGCAACCAAAACATCCAAACAACCCGCGATTATATCCCGCCAGAAAACAACTAAAACGAAAAAATATATTTGAGTGCAGAAAAATTGCTAACGTTCCATCATTTTAAAATTTTAATTTTCCCGATAGCAACATAAGCTTATCAATTCCATTTCGATACCGACCGAAATGGCCGAAAAATAACATACAGGTACCCAAAGCGGCACATAGTAGCCTCAATCTCATACCGGCCTCGATACCGGTCGTTCCGGTCCATTTCGGCCCTATTCCAATCATTCTAGTACCGGGTATAATTGGAGTGACCACTCATTTGAATCAACTCGGAAGACCTAGTTCAATATTGTTTCATCGGTAAGTGAAATTATACTAGACTAGAATGTCATACTATAATAAAATGTATGTAGTTATGAACTCGTGTTATATTATTTAACAACATACGACTTTTGTATTTACGATGTTATTGAACTATGTGTTATTTTTATTTTATAGTTATGTATTTGAAGTGAGATTCCAAATAAAATTACGAGAATGTATAATTACTATAGATTATTTTTATTTTATAATTATGTATTTGAACTGAAACTGCAAGTGAAATTATAAGTACTTATAATTACATAGGCCTCTCTGCAGCAACAGCTTGCGATACCGTACTAGTCTACTGTTACCACGCCATTGTACTTCCGCCGACTACACGTTCGACGAAATGCCCCCGCGAGTCCTCCACTAAGATTCGCCCGCATCTCCTTCGATTCCCCACTCCATTTCCATCTCAGTATCCCGCAAGATCGAGACATCTTTCCGGAATCCGGCGCTCGCCGTCGCCATCCCGGCTGGATCTCCGGGCTTGAGCCGTCTTGATGGTTCTTGGGATCCGGTGGGCGAGGAGGAGGAGTTCGCGGCGATGAGCAGGCTGGCGTCGGGGCTCCACCGGCTGCGGAGGTCGCCATGGGAGGTGCTGTGGTCGGCACTGTTCTCCTGCGGCCTGGTGCTCTTCTCGCAGCTCGCCGTGGCCATGGTGCCCCGCCTCTTCCCTTCCCTCTCCCTCCTCGCCATGCTCCCCATCGCAGGTTAGTCCTGGCTCCCTTTGCTTTCCTGTGTCTCTTTTAGCGCAATTTTGATATTGCTCTGGTTGCGTGTTGCGCAGGTTTGGTTTTTCTGGCGGCTATTGTGGTGGGCAGGTTCTGGAGGAGGTTCATCGGGGCGGCGGCGTCGGCGCCGCTGTTCGTGCTGTTCAACATCCTCTTCTTGTGGGGTATCTACGTATTCGTCATCCGGAGAGGTGAAATCTTGGCGCATTGCATCGGTTGGACATTGCAGAGTGTGCATAGGCAGGTCTTTCGTGTTAGAAATCGCATAGTATGTCGCTGCAATGTGGTATGATTTCTGATTATAAGGTTAGCATTCTTATAGGTCAGCACATTGGTAGGATGCCATTTGGATGGTGTTTGTTGCTATAGATATGTGCTACCCCCTCTGTTTCGCTATATTTGTTCTTGGCCTCACGAGTATCCGTTTCAATTGTTAGAGAATCTAGAATGTAACTATTGCGATTTTTACACTCTCTACCTCTATTTTAATGCTTTGGAAGAGGTTAAATGGTTATATTATGTCATTTAATAAGGGTATATATGGTCATTTCTCGTTAATCTTTGGAAGAGGTTAAATGGTTGTGTTATGACATTCAATAGAGGTATGTATGGTCATTTCTCGTTAACTATTTCTTAAATTTAGTGTTTCTTTGGTCCATGCGTACGATAGACTGTGGACAAATATAGCGGAACAGAGGAGTATATTTGTGGCGTTACATTGATTTTGGTGAACTGAGGTCCGTTCCTGATGCTTGCAGTGCTAGAGCTTAGTTAGATTAAATGCAATCATACATGCCATTACAGTACATTTAGGAGTATATCACTGGTATTGTAGATGAGGTGCCATAAATGGGTCTGGTATGTAGGCGTGTAGCTTATACCCTTTAATCCTTCCCTTATGCATAATTTGTTAATTCCATTTGGGAACAGGACATTCTAGGTAAATGAGTGTATCTTGCTTCTGTTATAGTTTTGTAATTAGTCTTATGTTTTGCAGACACATCTTCTCTGCTAGACATGCTAATTAATGCTGAGTGTGCACTGCTTCTATGGGGACTTTACAGGTTAGCTCCTCTTCTTGAACATGCTTTTTCACAATGCACTTAAGCTGAGTCTAAGCTAGAATTAGTCACTTTACATTATTGTTGTGCAAATCCTAAGATTAAGAACTAATGGTCTTAGCATACCACCATGTTTGGGATGGAGGGTTTAGTTTGAATTTCTTATTGCAGGATTTTTTCTGGTGATCCTGGCATTGTTGCATATGAATCTTCATTTTTAGAAGAAGCTGTCTGCAAGGATTTCGTGGATGCTATATGCCCGAGTGAGGTGTCGAGGAAGTAGAGTTTTAAATAGAGTTGTTATATTAAGTAGCTAACCTGAAATGTGGAGTTCTTGCATTAACATGTCGACACCTTTTGTACTTTTGCTGTAGAAACTTCTGTCGCTCTCAAGGGTCAGGCACTGTAACTGCTGCAAAGCAAGTGTTAGGGGTTATGACCACCATTGCCCTGCATTTGGTAACTGCATAGGTACTATATTCCATTTTTGATATGTGCTAGTTTTGCTCTTGTTGTATGACAGGTGTAGGCATGCATTCTGATGTGTAGTACATATTTTGCAGGACAGAAAAATCATCGGCTGTTTATGGCCCTTTTGACAGGATTTGTTGTCGCTGAATCAACATATACAATGTGCTCAACTAAATGTATGTGGTTTGTCTACTTGCTCTCTGAAATGAGTTATCTGTTTTCTCCTGATAGCAGACTGCATGCTTTCACAACTGTGACGGTCTTTTAAGGGTTTCCCTGCATTTATAACTGCTTTTACTCTATTTTACAGATATCACTAGATGCATAAATTCAGGAACTATAAGATCTCAGGTATCTTCTTTATCATCTTATTTTGCATACCTAGCATGCATGACTTGCCAAGTGATCTTATAATCGCATTATCAAGGCAAATGTTCTGGTTTTTCTTGCATGGTAATGGTCTTGAACATTGCCTTCAGTTCATGTTAACAAATAATGCTTGTTTTTGTTAAGTATTATGAGTTCAATGATGCTAATTGATTTTCTATATAATAAAACTGTTACCTAGGATGGTCCATCTTAGTAGCGTTCAGGTATTTAGGCACAATGGGTGCATCTATATGTTTTAAGGAATATTTCCTGTTGTATTGTAGTGCCAGGGCATATAGTATTGCTCTTTGTTTGATTTGTCCATCAAATAGCATCAATATTTCTGATTATCTGTAAGAATGACAGCATGATACTTACTGAGGGTACCTTTTACAGAATCCTTTCTCTCTAAACATGGTAATCAGCACAATGCTTTTCTCTGTCCTCCAAGTGCTCTGGCAGGTTTGTTAGCCTCTTGGCGTAACAACTAACAACAGTTTTTGCTTCTCTCAAACGTTTACCTGGGCACATCCATGAGTGCAATCATTGTCTGGGAGGAAAAAACATCAACATGTGCCAAAACTGCCGACCTGGCATTAACTGGTTACGAGATACATTTATCAGCATATAATTAATGATTCATCTGACAAGATATTCAGAAAATGATTTGGATACAACTGACCTCATGATGATTGTCCAACAAATCATGATTAATGAATTATGAGAAGAAAAGGAATACAAATGTTGCACTGTTTAGTAATTTCTACACAGCATAGGATCACAACTACTGATACCAAATGTTGATGGTTTTTCATGCATTAACTGTACTGGAAGTGCCAACATTTGTAATACTAAATTCAGACACTGCAATCCTGCTATAGATACCCACTTAGTAGAAATACCAGTTTGGTCTCTCATACATTTCACATATTTAGTAAGATTGACCAGGTATCTAATAAATGTCAGCTGCCAAATCTTGTGTGTTTTGGCACATTTTGAAATTTGGCCTGTCCTTTTTGTTGTGTTAGTAACAGTTTGTTTTTCTCGAGCATTTGGAGACAACCTTATGATAGACTAAACAGATCTCATCTGCGGTTAGTGCAACACACAATTCAATCTGAAAAACTGAAGATATACCAGATGACGTCATTGCTCAATGTAATATTGATCAGAAGTATTAGATGAATTGTTGTTCTGTCTACCTAGGTTTGGTCTTTCCCACCAAGAGGTAAGCTATAAACTCCAACTATGGATGAGGATAGGGTGTATGGCAAAAATTAACCTGATGAGAGGACCTAACCCTTATTTATAGTCTTTAGCATAGAATCCTATCCCGGTCCATCAATAGAGATATATTCCAAATAGGTTTCTACACAGATTTAAATATCCAAGTCCATATTTTCCTTAATATATTTGAGCCAACCAAAATAGATAGCTGATATTTATTTAAACTCATGTAGGTCCACATAATAGGAAATTAATCCAACACCTTATACTAAGGCTGTGGCTACATTTGTATTGATGTGCCTATACCAAACGTTCTAATTAAAACTGCTTACCACCTATTTTGTTTCTCATATATCATTTGTACCCATTTTGCTGCTCCCTTGCCAGGTTGTGTTCTTGATATGGCACATATACTGCGTCTGCGTCAACATCAAGACGGATGAGTGGGTAATGCCAAATTTTATGCTTTGGACTCTTTCTTCATCAATTGCAGGTCGACTTCTCGTTTGCTGTTTCTTATAGCTAAGAGGTGAGATTTTCCAGATAAACTGGAAGAAATACCCTGAATTCCAGATGAAGGAACAGGCTCAATCAGGTGCTTTACCTGTATACATATTATGGATGAGCACACAGTTCCTCTAGTGTTTTTTTAAAAATATATATATATGATACGTCCATGCCCATTTTCCCTTCAAATGCAGATTCTGAAGTCAGGTTTGTGAATCCATATGACAAAGGCGTGCTTTGTAACATTAGTGTGTTTCTGAAGCCGAAATGATACAAAGCCAATATTGAGTACAAGGACCTGACCTGATGGGAAAGTCTAAACGTGGGAATTGTAGAATGCGCCGAGACAGGATAACACCGAGGATTCTGGAAGGTTGTTTTTCTTGTTACTGCCACATTGATTGAGATTCGTTGTTGTGAGCATCGTTTGGACTCTGGTGGCTGGCTTACTATGCGATTAACATTCTTTGCAAACTTTCTGTCGTTGAGGGGGAACTGTATGCAGATGAATGTTGCGGCAAATGTGATCTGGGCATCCCACCCAAGTACATACATGATAAATAGTATGGAATTCACATCGTGTTCCTGCATGTTGTTTTGCACGGACATATTTCAATGTTTTGATTGCTATGCCGTGACCAGGTCATTCCGTTGTGTTGAAATATGATCCCCCTTCACACAAAGCTGCCCGAGTCTGCAAATCTGGATGGGGGTTTGCTACGTCCAAGTTTCTTGTCATCTTCGTTGCCCCCACCCCCACTAGCAATTCGCGTAAGAAAAGAAATGTGTGGCATGTGCAACGACGAGAAGTAGCTAGCTTCTCCAAGCCCAGAATGACAGTGACGTGCTGCTTATCGGGTACAGGCAGTCGCCGTCCGCAAGGAAGCATCACTTTTGTTTTCCTAAGTGGGCCAATAGTATACGAGAATCATTCCCATTTTGTTTACACGTTGGTCATCACGCATTCAAAGGCGTCTTGCTCTGTTTTTCCAAACCGAGCAGATATGTCCAAGTCCAATCGTTCTGTCGCACAAGCAGGTGGGCATTGGAAAAGAAGGCCCAAAAGAAAATGACAAGTTTATTAGCAGGTTACTGTGAGCAGCACTGAGGAAAAGCGACAGGAAAAGAAAACTACTCTGAGAAAACAAAGTTCCAAGTAAGAGAGTCAATCACACACGACGAATTTGATCGTGCTGATTGGATATTTAGTCTATACTTTTCGTTCTTAGCAACTACTAACTGCAAGACTAAGGCATTTGGTATGCTTCTTAGTTGGAGTAGGTGGAGCCACGCTAAACAGTCATCATTCCAACAAAAATTGAATTTAGAGTTTGAGAATCCAGGTAGAGTTGTAGTGTATTTTTGAGAGTGCGAGAAAGTGCTCGCATGGAGCGATCATCAGGTTCTGAAAATACCCTAAAATTAAGATAAAATTACCCACCAAATGCCATCCAATAAAACCCTCGCCCATCCAATAAAACAAGGGTAGTATAGTCTTTTAACAAAGATCTTTCTCATTCACTGAGTGAGTTAACTTTCAACCAAACACTCAGTACTACTCCAACTTCTCATAGGAGTGGATCCAAGAGTGAAGTGGAGTTGGAGCTGTAAAAAATTGGAGCAGAGCCGTACCAAACAGGGCCTATGTCGCATTGCCAAATCTCAAATAACCATAGTATATGCTTTAGTAGGTTAATCTTGAAGTGTTAATTTAAAAAAAAATGAAGAGGCATTTAGGCAAGAGAGAAAAGTACCAAAAAGAGAGAGAGAGAGAGAGAGAGCTTAGGGAAACAGATGCAACGGGTAGACAAGCAGTTGGGTTTCGGCCATTGTTGACGTGAAACCAACCACACTACCGTGGAGCAATGTTCCCTCAACAAGAATCTGTAGTATTCACTGGTATTAATTTCACACTGTTTTGGGGGGATTAAATTTCATCCTGTTGAAGAGATTAATTTTCAGGAACATTTATGTCCGAGAACAACAACTAAAATATCATTGCGGCCTGATAGGTCCAAACAGCAGATTCCATTACTTCAACCAGCAGCAGCAAGGTAAGAATAATTCTTTGAGTTCTATTGTAGCTTGTTCCAAAGTCCATTTCCGAAAGCAATCATGTCAAAAAAGTTATAATTGATTAAGCCACCTGCCATAACATCCTTAATTCGACATTACCGGTACAGGCATTTATTCTGAGCCGCGAGCAGAAAAGAAAATTTGGGCATAGTTATTAAGGCGGTAAGACGAGGTGAGGTGATCCCACCTCCTCACACTTTTTAAGCGCTAAGGCGCGAGGCGACGCCTTACTCGGCGCCTAGGTGATGATTAGACGACCTCTGAATTGGCTGGATTACCCCTAAACCAAAAAAAAAAAAAAAAATGGAGGTCCAGTTAGTAAAAAAAGAGGAGGGTGGAATTGGGCGGGCCAGGCCGAAAAGGTCACTGCTATATATGAGGAGCAGGCGGGGTGCAATGCCCTAGCCGATGTGCCACCGCTCCTGCTCTCCTTCTTGCTCAAGCCATCGTCGCCATCTGCTAATCCCCGCTCCCTCTTCCTCCTCCCGGGCCCTTCCTCCTCCTTCCCACATGGCGCCGCGCCACCGCCTTATCCTCCCCCGAGGGGCGCTGGCGCCCTTCCTCCTCCTTCGAGCCGTCACCCTCTCCTTCTCCCCCCACACGACGCACCTCCACAGCCTCCCCGCGTAGATCTGGGCTCCTCCCCGGCCGTGAGCCGTCGGTGACCTCCTCCCTCCCCCCTCCTCCTACCTCGCTGTTGGTTCTCCTCCCCCCCCAGCCCGTCGCGCCATCTCCCCGCCAAATCTGGATGCCTCCGCCTCTCCTTGCATCGCCGCTAACAGCCGGGGAGAGAAGCCGTCGTGCGCCTTCGCTAGCTGCTGCTGCATCGTTCGCGCTTCTCCTCTGCGGCAAGGCGACGGCGAGGCGCGATGCTGTGATGACATATAGCAGCAAGCGGCGCTTAGGTGGCCTTGATATGATGAATTTGGGGCACAAAAAGCCGTGTATTTCCTTCTCTAAAGAAGTGTAGCGAAGTCACCTCCTGTTAGGAGTCCACCGCTATTTTACCATCATCTGGAACTGCTTGAGTCGCTGCTTTTCTGTCTGTTGTATTTCTTGAGGGCCTTTGTGGTAATTTCTCAATTAGAGAAAATAAGAAAATGCAAAAAAGAAAATGTAGGTCCGGAAAGGCGACTAGAGGGGGGTGAATAGACGCTTTCTCAATTTTCACCTCAATTAGATTCAACACGAACTTTTCTCCAATAGCTATGAAAGCTAAGAAGATCAGTAAATGCACAGAGGAAGCCTTGTGCTGAATCCTATTAACCCCTGAAGCAAAAAACCAAAATATGAAGATCAAGCTCACTTTGGGTGGTGGATAGATGGCAAGCGCGGTCGGCCGGCGTTATGGAACCGTCGGCCGTACGACCGAAAGCAGTCTGAGAGCGACTGAAACCAAAATAAAAATCGGTCTAACTTTTGATCTACACGATGAAACTTGATCAAATTTGGAACACACCTTCCTAAGGATATCTGGAACCTATTCCAAGCAACGATCGTCCAGATCTACGTCAAAGTTTTGACATTTTTCTGTTTTACCGAAGGAGGGTTCAAAACCTAGCAAAACGAAAAACTTGATCCAAAACTTGCTCGTGGGAGATTGATGATCTAGATAATCCTAGAAGTATTCCCACACGTCATAGAAGGTAAATGAGGTCAAGAAACCAACCAAAAATCACAGGATCAAAAAGGCACCCAAACTCATCAAAAGAGAAGGAAGAACACAAGAAGTATCATCTTTGAATAATCATCCATAGATTGATTCATGATATTTGTTGGTTACAGCCACTCCTTTAAGGAGGACAAGAGTTCAATCCATGAGCACACACCCAACACATCTCTCTAGAGCCTAAGCCTCTCCTTTCTTCTCTAATCCCTAAGACAAACTAGGGTTTCTCCAAATGAAGTGTTTAGCCCTATTTGGCAACAACTACCTCCTATTTACAGTGAGGCCTAGCTTCTAGAAGAGTTCACCTAATGGGCTCCCATTAAGGCCTAATACAAACGGGACACATACGCACGCATTCTGAAGCGTTGTCTTCATCTTCGATTGACCTAAACTGCTTCTCCAAGCGCCAACCCGCGCCGCGGTTTAGTCAAGAGTCACAAAAGTGGTATTTGGTGAAATTACCAAAATACCCCTTCTCGATCCTTCTCCATGGACCGAGTCCAGTCCAGTTGAAGCAATCGCCTGCTTCGCCACTGTAGGTTGATCAATGGCTCTCATCATGTCGGCAAGTCTCTCCCGTCAGAATTCCATCGGAACCTCCAAAGCACTTGCAGAACCCGTAGCTTGATCCAACCAATGCATCAAGCGCCTGTTCGATCCACCTTGTCCATTCTGCACCATGCTAGAGTCACTCGACCTCGCGGCATCCATGATCGTTACGGACCTCGACTCTCTAAGCTTAGTCCGATCCTCCTCGGCTTGACCGTCGTTGACACGCAAGCCACACCGCAACAACAGGCCAGAAATCATCTCCGGGAATAAGTTCTTCACAACTTGACCCACGTTAGCTTAAAACATGCAAGATGCAACATTAAAACATTGAATCTCATGAACTTGACTTAACCAACACACAACGCCGCCAAGATGGCCGACGAATAAGTGGAAACTGGTCTGACCGCCATACATGGTCCGATCTGACCGTCCTCAGGCCGGTCGGACCGATTAGTCTTAGCCGGTCGGACCGCCAGCAAGGACTTAACCAAAATTTCACTGTGGAAATTTCAAACAAATATAACTTTTGACTTGAAGCTCCAAAAATTATGAGATCAAACGCAGGAGACTCCCCTCTCTTTCCTACAGACTCTATTTTTGGCCTAGCTCCAAACTCAACCAAAAGTTCTAGCCGGTCGGACCGCCGCAGAGTAGGTCTGACCGTCGGCCTCTTCGGCCTAACCAGTCTGACCGCTAGTGCTTCTCGGGTCGATGCCCTGGCCGATCGGCCGCCGCTTTGGCGGTCGGCCGCTTGAGACTGACGACATTAGAACTTTTCCAAAAATGTGAGAATCGGCAAACCAATAAAGCCATTGCCAATTGTATCATCATCCTAAGATCATGCACATATCCCCATGATATCCACAGAAAAGGAAATGGCAGGGCCCACCTACCAATGGGAGGCAAGAGAAGATAAGGGCTGGAGTCTCTAGTCGGCTTGAGCACATAGAGTGGATTCGATTTTCCCTTTGCCCTGTGCGGGCGCGATTTCAGCGCAAGAGGAGAGGAAATGGTGGTGCTGGAGGAGCGAGTGGTCCAGGGATATCGATCTCGGCTGTTTGTGGCAACAGCGCCGTTGGACCTTCCTCTTCCTCTTCAAAGCCGAAGGCTCTTGGGCTTTTCTGGATCTGAGAAAATTTTGAGTGAGTTCCCCTTCAATTGATTGCTTCTTCTCCTACATGACTTCGGTATTGGGAGGATTTGGAGTTCTTGTTCCGCTGTGGTTGTCTTCACGCCATCGGTGATGAACTCTTGATCTTCTCGTGTGTGCATCCGGTCGATTTCCTTCTTGCGCCATACTCTTTGTGTGGGGACTTGAAGGGAACCTCCGTTTGTGCGATTAGAGTTCTTGTGGTCAGCTTTGGCTTGACCTTGAGGGAGAAGAAGTCGTCGGTTTGGTTCTAGTGCTTGGTGTTGAGGTGCACTCGGCCAATACATCCTTGTGGTCTTATGCGGCATACTCCTGTACCTCAACTTCTTTCTTTGGTGTGTCCCCAAGGGCGAAGATCAGCATTGTATCTCTGTCAACCTTGTCTATTTTGTGCGGCACGACGAGGCGCTTGGTTTTCTGAGACAACGTCTTTCGACGTGCCTTGCCTGATTTCATCTCGGTGGTTTTGAATACCATCGGCTTAGTGGGTATTTTGGTATTTCAATTCTTGAGTATTACTTTGCATATATATGAGATGTACTGGTTCAAATTCTGGAATTGATTTGATGCTAGTATTGTGAGATATTGCACTGTAATGTTTCGGGTTCGGTTAAATGCAAAATGATGATTTTTGTCAAATTGTGAAATTAAATTGATAACAAATCAAACTTGAGTTGCTAGAATTGCTTATTGTTGTCAGATTATATCTAATAGTTTGGCAATGTTGATTTTTGTTTTCGGCTATGATTGAGTTGACATGTTACTCTGATCCTGTATTTTCTATGTTGGTCAATTGGCTTTCTTTTGTTAACCGAGTGGCTCACTTTGATGAAATAAGTGATATGTTTATTATATCAAGTGGTTAATCCACAATCTGTTGATTGGTTTATGTTTTAATCAAATGGTTCATGTGCACTGTTTATTGCATAGCCTTCTGTTGACTGGAAGTAACTTTGTTGTTTGAGCTAATTCTTGTCATAACTAGTAGAGTATTAAATTTTGAGCTCATAGTCTGATTTATTGTTATCATTTTTAATTAGATTATAATTTGGACAAAAGTATTGAGAAAGACCAAAATTGCATCTTGTGCAACTCTATATCCGAGAGCAATATCAAAATGTTAAATGTTAGCTTTCTACTGATTTCATTTGTACACATGATGTATGTGTTGAGCATATTATTCGTTTTAGATGATTTGGAGAAATTACATGTGTATATGTCAATTTGGTCATTTAAATACTGTTGGAATTATGCTTTAACGTTATTTAAATATGCTGAAATTAATTTTTGTTGTTTGCTAAAACCGTTTTATTTACAACAATTCGGAAAACTAATATTTAAAGAAATAACTTCATCGTCAGATGTCGTTATGTTGGAAGTGTTTGACGGCGCTAACTTTAAACGTTGATAGGCTAAAACCAAGTTATGGCTGACTGACCTCAGACTTTTCTAGGTCATTTCGAATCCTCCGATGTTCCCATTAGAAACTGCTGAAATAACGCGGTGGGAGGATGCGAACAACTCGGTCTTAGCTCGGTTGTTAGCAATCTTATCAAACTAGTTGTTCGACGTATATGTTAACTTTAATAATGCTAAACAACTCTGGGACGAGCTTGATGAGAAGTATTCTGATGGTAGAGGGGCGATTGGTGATGGAGCAGCTCCATAAGCTACAACTCCATGTACGTGATTTAAATCAGTACGACTGCCTCCTACTGGAGAGTTTTCAAGTGTCATATTGGCTATGTTACTGCCCTCGTGGCGTGACTTGTGACCACTCGTAGACATATAAAGGAGTGATTGACACTCCATAGACATATAAAGGAGCGCTTGACACTCAATGAGCTGTCAGCAGCTATTAATATCGAAGAGCGAGCAAGAGCCGGTAACTGTAGAGGTAAGGCTCAAATTTAGGCTCATCATGTGGAGGTCAAGAGTGCTGGAGGCTTTGGGAAGTCGAAGTTCAAGAATCAGCCCCAAATCAAGATGCAAGGAAAGAAAATGAAGAAAAAGGAGGACAATGTTTGCTTTGTGTGCGGAGTGGTTTGTCACAAAGCCAATCATTGCCACAATTGTAAAGGCAAGGGTCATTATTCTGCTCAACATAAAGGCCGCAAGGCCGAAGTGAATATCGCACTTGCTAGCCCTAGTGCTGAAGGGTATGTACCTCAGGTCTTTATAGCAAATCCATCTATTGATTGGTGGATTGATACAGGTGCTACTAAACATATATGTGCTAATCAATCGTGTTTCTCTTTATTTCAGGGTGAAGGTGGTGGATCCGTCCTGATAAGTAACGGAGCCACTGCTACAGTACGTGGGATCGGACAGGTTTGCTTGAAGCTCACTTCAGGCAAAATACTCATTCTGAAAGACGTACTGTATATGTCAATTTGGTCATTTAAATACTGCTAGAATTATGCTTTAATGTTATTTAAATATGTTGGAATTAACTCTGATTGTTTGCTAAAACTGCTTTATTTACAACAGTTTCTACACGTGATGGGGAGTGTTGAAGTATATGTGAATTGTCTGTCTTTCTTCATCAGCTTAAGTTTTTTGGTGAACTAGTTGGTACGTGCAACTCAATATGGTATCAGAGCCGAGAGGTCTTGAGTTCAAGATCCATCTGGCTCAATTTAAAAAAAATTATAGCCCACTTCTATTCCACATCTTAGACACGAGGGAGCCTACAAGTAAGGGGAGTATTAAAGTATGAGTGAATTGTTTGTTCATCAACTTAAGTTTTTTGATGAACTGATTGGTTGCAAGAAACTCAGTACTTTCTTCCTAAGCTAGGGGAGAAGCCTATCTGAGTGAGAGTGCCTCAACAAAGCTACTTTGTTCCCTGGAAATGCTGCTGTCTTTTAATTTAATATAGTTTAGTTTGTTCTCTGAGTGATTGCCCTTTGCTGCTAGTTCTTTTAATTGAATAGTGAAGGACCATGTGAGAGGGTCCTGGATTATGTTGTGTTGAACCATTGCAATTTGGAAAGGTCGAAAAATTGATTTACAAATTTATTAGAGTTTATAGGTTGCATGAAACATGTTCTGCTAACATGGGTCAAGTTGTGAAGAACTTGTGTCCGGAAACGATTTCTTTGTCTTTGGATGTGCAGGGTCGCCTCGAGTCAACCACGGTCAACGGTAAGGATCGAGGCTAAGCTCATGGAGGAGCTAAGGCCCAGAACGATCAAGGATGCCGGGTGAGGTGGTGATCTCAAGCATAGCACGAGAAAGGCGGGAAATGTTGAAGAGAAGTTCGAACGGTGGGATTGCACCATGTCATTTGGTCGGTCCAAGTGAGGCATGGTCCGGTGGAAGCAGAATGGGAGAGACTTGCCGACGCGCGGCAAGCCAATGGTGCATCTACACGTGGCAAGCATGGCGATTGCTAGCAATGGATGGAGAAGACCGGGTCAAGGAAGGGTATTTTGGTAGTTTGACCAAAATACAGGAAACTGCTTCGGTAGAAAATCGCGGCGCTTAAGCGGTATTTGGAAAGGCGGTTTAGGTCATGGAGAAGCTGGTTGATCAAGTTGGATCAAGGCTAAGGACTTAGCGTTTTCGGGCTTATGCGCTCTAAAAAGTGTGCATAAGAGTAGAGTGTGAGTTAAAACCCGTGTGTGTAGGGTTATCGGGTTTCCCCCATTGTGCTAAGTGGATAGTATCCACTAAGGGTTAGATGTGACTGGTTAGCTCATCTATTTAAGGGGTTGGGATAGAGACTTATGGTCATCCATCCAACCATCCTCTCTTGAGACCTAGGGTTCATGAGTTCTAGGCTTAGGGTTTGAGAGAAGTTGAGAGCTATAGTGTGCTCTCTTGTCCTTCAAGTGGAGTTGCTATAAAACCCTTATCCTCAAGTAGTAAGAAAGCTAAGAAGATCGATAAGCACTGCGGAAGCCTTGTGTTGGATTTGATAAACCCTCAACCACACGACACGGATGAAGAAAAGAACTCACCGTTCTTCATTTGATGCTCGCGGTCTGACCGGCTACCACGGGCGATCGGACCGACGGTCAACCAAATGATCGACCGACAACTAACTAGCGATCGGACCGGTGGGCGTGATTCGACCCGACAAACCCGGTGATCGAATACCTGGCGGTCGAACCGCCGTTGAAAGGCGATCGGACCGGTAGAGTCGATCTTGAAAACTCCACCCAAATCAAAACAAAATTTGATCCAACTATTGATTCAACCAATAAAACTTGACCAAATTTCTAGCACACCTCCTAATGATATTGGAGACCTATTTCTAGCGACGATCCGTCGATCCACTTCAGAATCGATCTCTCGAGATTTTACCAAAGAAGTGCACAAACCCTAGAAATGAGAAAATCTTGATTCAAGACTTGCTTGTGGGGTTTGATGAACTAGATCATTGCAATTTGGAAGGTCGAAAAATTGATTTACAAATTTATTAGAGTTTATAGGTTGCATGAAACATGTTACTGCTAACATGGGTCAAGTTGTGAAGAACTTGTGTCCGGAAACGATTTCTTTGTCTTTGGATGTGCAGGGTCGCCTCGAGTCAACCACGGTCAGCAGTAAGGATCGAGGCTAAGCTCATGGAGGAGCTAAGGCCCGAGCGATCAAGGATCTTGGGTGAGTGGTGATCTCAAGCATAGCACGAGAAAGCGGGAAATGTTGAAGAGAAGTTCGAGCGGTGGGATTGCACCATGTCATTTGGTCGGTCCAAGTGAGGCATGGTCGGTGGAGGCGAGAATGGGAGAGACTTGCAGCGCGTGGCCCGCCATGAGTGCATCTACGCGTGGCAAGCATGGCGATTGCTAGCAATGGATGGAGAAGGCCAGGTCAAGGAAGGGTATTTTGGTAGTTTGACCAAAATACGAGAAGCTACCGATGAAAATGTGGGTAGCTTAAGCGGTATTTGGAAAGGCGGTTTAGGTCATGGAGAAGCTGGTTGATCAAGTTGGATCAAGGCTAAGGACTTAGCGTTTTCGGGCTTATGCGCTCTAAAAGTGTGCATAAGAGTAGAGTGTGAGTTAAAACCCGTGTGTGTAGGGTTATCGGGTTTCCCCATTGTGCTAAGTGGATAGTATCCACTAAGGGTTAGATATATTTGGTTAGCTCATCTATTTAAGGGGTTGGGATAGAGACTTATGGTCATCCATCCAACCATCCTCTCTTGAGACCTAGGGTTCATGAGTTCTAGGCTTAGGGTTTGAGAGAAGTTGAGAGCTATGCTGTGCTCTCTTGTCCTTCAAGTGGAGTGGCTATAAAACCCTTATCCTTAAGTAGTATGTAGGACCGGAAAGGCGACTAGGGGGGGTGAATAGGCGCTTTCAAAACTTTTCGCCTAAATCAAAAACCAACACAGAACTTTACTCCTTTAGCTATGAAAGCTAAGAAGATCGATTAAGCACTGCGAAGCCTTGTGTTGGATTTGATAAACCCTCAACCACGCGACACGAGATGAAGAAAAGAACTCTGTTTCTTCTTTGATCTTGGCTCTGACCACTACTACTGGCGATGGGACCGATGATCAACAATGATCAATCGACAACTAACTAGCGATCGGACCGGTGGGCGTGATTCGACAAGACAAACCAATGATGATAATACGGCGGTCGAGCCTTCGTTGAAAGGCAATCGGACGGTAGAGTCGATCTTGAAAAACTCCACCCAAATCAAAACAAAATTTGATCCAACTATTGATTCAACCAATAAAACTTGACCAAATTTCTAGCACGCCTCCTAATGATATTGGAGACCTATTTCTAGCGACGATCCGTCGGATCCATTTCAGAATCGATCTCTCGAGATTTTACCAAAGAAGTGCACAAACCCTAGAAATGAGAAAATCTTGATTCAAGACTTGCTTGTGGGGTTTGATGAACTAGATGACTCTAAGAGTAATCCCGCACATCAAAGCAAGATAAAGTAGGCCAAGAGACCAAGCATGAACCTTTGAATCAAGGAAGCACCAAAAACATCCAAAAGAGAGAGAGCACAAAGGGAGCAATTGATCTTTCAATTAAGCATCACAAGATTGTTCACTCACAATAGATGCTTACAAAGCCTCTCCACCAAGGAGGGCAAAAGCTCAACAAGGACACATCCAAACCCTAGTTCTCCTCTCCTCTCCTCCAAACCCTAGAAAAAGGAAGAAGGGGCTAAATGAATGCTTGGCTTGTTTTCCATCTCCCCTTCCTATTTATACTAGAGCTAGGGTTTCCTATTTGGGGTCACTTACACAGGACCCACACACAAAAAACTCTTGAAGCAATGCACCTTGCTTAGCGTGTAGGTTGATCGGTGTTCTCATCGCGTCGCAATGCCTCTCTTATCAGAATCCGCCGAACCTCCGAGACTGCTGAGATCGCGCTTGCGCTGATCAACGGTTGTGTCGAACCACGGTTCGATACATCAATCTTTGTTCATCTCCATGAATCTCTTTTGTGTTTATTGATTTGCTCTTGATTTTGTTGGTTTTTCCCTATCTATCTTCTCTTCTTGATCTTGTTATGCCAAGGACATGTAAGAGATGGTGATAACCTCTGGAAATCAATCTCCACCCATCTAGGCACTTTCATGCCAAGATTCATGAAGAAACCCGGTTTTACTCTCTTTAGCCTCTCCGAGTGATTTCTTGATTCAGCTGTTTTTGCCTCGATTTCTTTGGTGTTTTTGCTTGCTATTATATGTAGGAACATATCTAGAGCCATCTTGGCCATCATCCATCCACGAGCAAGTTATATTCACCATCTTCGGTCTTTGCCCTATTTTTGTGCAACTTTCCCTCAAATAGAAAAATGTTATAACTTTAGCAATGATTTTCTCTATCATTGAGTAGAATAGGTTTCTGACATTCTAGAGAGGGTGTATACCAAATTTCAAGTCATTTGGAGCTTTGGTTTGAGAGTTAGCTCAATTTTTGGTTTTGAGCCAATTTTAGTGCAGCGGAGCTTCACGAACCAAAAGATCCAAATTTTCTCAATTTATTTTAGATTTTTCTGTTGGCGTAGGTTCCTAAGATCATGGCCCAGCCTTGGTTCAAGTTTCAAGTCTTTTGGATCTACGAATCAAAAGTTACATGGATTTTCGAATTTGAAATAGTATTGTTTTTACACTATTCACGATCTGAAATTATTGTAGCAGTTTGATTTTTAGAATTTTTTATTCTCCATCTTCGTAGCTTCTCATAGCTATTGGAGTGAAGAGTAGGTGAATACTTGGGAGGAAATTTGAAAGCACTATTCACCCCCCCCCTTCTGTTGCCAAACTGGTTCTACAAGTGGTATCAGAGCCCGGTTAGCTCTTCTCATACATCTTAACCGGTCTTAGGAGCCATGGCATCAGACAAGTATTCTACCAAGCCACCTGTGTTCGATGCAGTCGATTTTTCAAGGGCACTCAATTTGGCTTAAGGTCAAGAATCCTTATATAGTGTCGGCCAATGACGATGTGATCTCACCTGGTGTGGAGGCAAATAGCAAGGCTCGAAATTTCTTGATTCAAGGACTTAGTCGATCTGAGTTTGAGCGTGTTGCTCACTTGAAGTCTGCTCACGAGATCTAGAAGACCCTCGCTGACTACCATGAGGGCACTACCGCGATCAAGGAAGTGAGATAGAACCAACTTAAGAAAGAGTACTCAAAGATTGAGCAAAGACTTGGTGAATCTTTGAATGGGTTGTGGGGAAGGTTTTCCAAGATCATTCATGAATTACGTGCTATGGACCTTGTGTTTTCTGAGTCTGAGAATGCACGCCGACTCTTGGGTGCACTTGATGTGAGAGTTTGGAGGATGAAGATCAGTTATATAAATGACAACACTGTCATGAGTGAGCTTACCATGGATAAGCTCTACTCGAGGTTGAAGACGCATGAGATTGATTTCATCTCGCGTCTCCCCAAGATAGAGTCGATGGCTCTAGTGATTGACCCTTTTAAGAATAGCTCTTCTGATTCTTTGGACTTTGGCATATCTGGATTTTCATTGTCCGCCCTGCACTCCTTGAGAGATGAGCAGCTAGAGAGGCTACCTGAGGATGACTTAGCCCTCCTACCCACAAAATTCATGAGAGCCTACAACAAAGTGAAGAACAAGAGAAGTGGCTCTGTTACTTGCTTTGAGTGTGGTGAGCCAAACCACATTCGGGCTAAGTGCCATAAGCTGAAGGGCAAGGAGGAGAAGAACTTCCGGAGGCGTCCTCAAGCTCGAGATGCGAAGGCCAAGAAGCCCAACTACCGGAAGTTCGTCAGTCGGGTCCTTGCCGCTCTTGAGAACGTTGATATAAGCGATGCGGATTCGGGGACGGAGGACGACGAGGATGATTCCTATGGCAAGAAGAAGGCTCAGGACTTCACCGGCATGTGCTTCATGGCCAAGGATAGCCACGACGTTGAATCCTCTAACGACGCAAGCCTGCAGCGATCCCGACGAGGTATGCCCCTCACCCAATGAGATGAAACGTGCATTGGTTGCTACTGAACGAAATCTGAAAAAGCAAGTTAAAATGATTAGGAGACAGGATATCATGATTGACAACTTGAACTTAGAAGTGGTTAGCTCAAATCCATTAATCTTGCGGATGATTGTGATTCTTGCTCTTGCTTGCATGATGAATTGGTAAATTTGAAATATGATCATTCCACTATTGTAAATCAACTTAAAGATGCTCTAGATTTACTAGAATCTCTCAAATTTAGTCATAGTCATGTTTGATTGGATGCTATTGCTTTAGATGTGACTCTTGTAGATGCTATCCCATCACCTTACTCAAGTTGTGCTTTGCTCGAATTGAAATTGGATAGTGCTACTAAGGAATTGCTGAAATTTAATTCTAGTCACACTTGCTCTCACTATGAGGATAGCAAGATTAAAATGAAAGAAATGACTGAAATGGTTCTTCATTTTAAGACTGCTTCATGTGAAAATTGTTATAAACTCACAATTGAGAATAATGCTCGTAACAAGACTCTAGAGGAGATCTAAAATTGAAAAATCCATGTCCATGACTGCATCGAAGAAAGTAATTAATTCTAATTGTTGTGCCTTTTGTGCTGAAATTGGGACTAATTTAGATGAAATACAAGAGGCGTTTAGAGTCAAGTTCAAAGAGAAGTTGAGTAGGATTAGGAATTCCTCTTGTGTGTCTTGTGAGGCCTTAAAAGTTGAGATATCTATTCATAAAGAAAGATATGCTAGGGCAACCAAGTTGAATAAGTGTGCCACATGCAAGGACCTAGCCAAAGAAAATGACTATCTCAAAAAGACTCTTGAGAGATTCTCTAGTAGGAAGAAGAACCTCAACATGATCCTCGATCAATCTAAGGTGAGTGTGAAGAAGTGTGGCTTAGGATTTAATTCCCTAGAGTATTCCAAGAACCACCTACCTAAGGTTGTGAGAGCAGTTGAGAGTGACAAGTTTGAGGTAGAACCCCCCTTAACCATCTAAGTCAGTCTTTAGATCTGCAGGTTTTGCCCAAACCCCTTCTAGCAAGTCCGATGCTTCTATTTCAGCAGATCAGACTTCTCAATAGGTCAAGTATCATTGTATCTTCTGCAAGAAGAATGGCCACATAGTTGAGTTCTACTTCCGTAGAGACAAGGGTGAGAGGAAGAAGAGAGTGCGTGCCTTGAGGTCCATTAGAGGAGTTCCTCCACCTACGACTGTCTCTGGAACCAGGCAATCTGTCTTTCCTACTAGACATAGGCCTAGGTTGTAGATAACTTCTTTGACTCCTTTGGTGGCTCTAGGCAGCATTTTGGGTTAGGATATCATGAGGATAGACCACGGACAGCATCTAGACAGGGGGAGTGCCGACCTTTTGGTAGGTCAATTCGAAGAGGTCTAGGTGTTTCACGTTTGCATTCTTATGATTATCCCTCTAACCATTTTATTGCTGCCCCTACTGTTGTTCCTAAGCATCGTGTGGCTCAGTACTGGGTTCCCAAGTCTTTTATCACTAACCCCAGTACTGAGGCACAAATGTTCCCTACTTATGCCCTATAGGTCTGACATGCGAGGAAGGAGGACATATGGCTTGTTGACTCTGGGTGTTCTCGACACATGATTGGAGATTCTATATGGTTCTCCTCCCTCACACGTGCATTCGGCAACGAGTTGATCATGTTTGGGGATGCTTCTACTGGGATTATAACAGCCAAGGGCACAGTGCGCGTCAATAACAACTTCATGCTTAAGAACGTCGTTTTGGTAAGTAAGCTGAGGTATAATTTGCTATCTGTTTCTCAACTTCTTGATGAGGGTCTAGAAGTGAGGTGTAAAATTCTAGACTCCTCGGGT
Organism: Hsuehochloa calcarea; assembly: GCA_036346395.1. NCBI lineage: Eukaryota > Viridiplantae > Streptophyta > Magnoliopsida > Poales > Poaceae > Hsuehochloa > Hsuehochloa calcarea. The sequence goes on from CM070597.1 coordinate 42,039,659, forward strand.
GAGCATGTATTTGGGATCTCTAAGTTTGAGATGATCTTTAGTGCTGATTTCAGTATCTCTTCTACCTCCAGCCCTAGGTGTCTTGTGGCTTCTGACTCTCATGAATTAGTATTGTGGCATCATAGGTTTGGACACATAGATTTCGACCATTTGACTAGAAGTAGCAAGAACTTGATTAGAGGTTAGCCTAGGCTTAAAAATGTTAGATACCTAGTGTGCACACCCTGTAGACATGGTAAGATGGTCTGTGCTTCTCATCCTCCTCTTACTTTAGTGATGACTGATGGGCCTAGTCAGCTCTTGCACTTAGACACAGTTGGCCCTTCTAGAGTCCAGTCTGCAGGAGGGAAGTAGTATGCGCTTGTCATTATGAATGACTTCTCTATGTATTCTTGGGTATATTTTTTGGTTTCTAAGGATGGGACATTTGGCTGCTTTAGAGAGTTGGTCCTTAAACTAGCAGTTGACCTCCCAGTAGCCTTGAGAACCATTAGGAGTGACAATGGCACAGAATTCAAGAACTCATCTTTTACCGCTTTCTGCACTGAGAGGACTAGAGCACCAGTTCCCCTCACCTAAAGTTTCCCAACAGAATGGGGTTGCAGAAAGGTAGAACAGAACCCTTGTAGAGATGGCTAGGACCATGCTAGATGAGCATAGCACACCTAGGAGGTTTTGGGCTGAGGAGATCTCTACTGCTTGCTATGTGTCCAATAGGGTGTTCTTGAGATCAGTCATAGACAAGACTTCCTTTGATATTAGATTTGGCCTTAGGCCTAGAGTCTCTCATTTCAAGATATTTAGTTGCAAGTGCTTCATTCTTAAACATAGTAACTTGGATAAATTTGAATCTAGATGTTATGATGATATTTTCCTTGGGTCTAGTCACTCCTGAAGTTGAGAGCTATGGTGTGTTCTCTTGTCCTCCAAGTGGAGTGGCTGTAAAACTCTCATCCTCAAGTAGCAATACATCAATCTTTGTTCATCTCCATGAATCTCTTTTGTGTTGATTGATTTGCTCTTGATTTGGTGGGTTTTCCCCATCTCTCTTCCCTTCTTGATCTTGTTGTGCCAAGGACGTGTTAGAGATGGAGATAACCTCTGGAAATCAATCTCCACCCATCTAGTCACTTTCATGCCAAGATTCACGAAGAAACCCGTTTTTTGCTCTCTTTGACCTCTCCGAGCGATTTCTTGATTCAGCTATTTTTGCCTCGATTTCTTTGGTGCTTTTGCTTGCTATGATATGTGGGAACATATCTAAAGCCATCTTGGCCATCATCCATCCACGAGCAAGTCATATTCACCATCTTCGGTTTTTGCCCTATTTTTATGCAACATTCCCTCAAACAGAAAAATCTCATAACTTTGGCAACGATTTTCTCGATCGTTGAGTAGAATAGGTTTCTGACATCGTATAGATACCAAATTTCAAGTCATTTTGAGCTTTGGTTTGAGAGTTAGCTTATTTTTTTGTGTTGACCCGATTTTGGTGCAGCAGAACTTCACGAACCAAAATATCCAAATTTTCTCAAGTTCTTTTAGATTTTTCTATTGGGATAGGTTCCTAAGATCATGACCCAACCTTGGATCAAGTTTCAAGTCTTTTGGATCTACGAATTAAAAGTTACATGGAATTTCAAATTTCAAATAGTGCTGTTTTGCACTGTTTATGATCGGAAATTACTGTAGCAGTTCGATTTTCAGAATTTTTAATTCTCTATCTTCACAGCTTCTCATAACTATTGAAATAAAGAGTATGTGAATACTTTGAGAAAAATTTAAAAGAACCATCCACCCCCTCTGTTGCCGTACCGATCCTACAAATAGTTTCATTTGTTCTGAGTGATTGCCCTTAGGGTACCTAGCTTCCCTTCAATGCCAACAACTAGCTAGCAAACTTTTCCAACAAGCAAGGCGATCTAGATCAGAGAAACAGAGCATCTTTCATCGCAAAAAAAAAAGAGCTAGATCATAAATGTGACATGCAGTACTACTCGGTCAGGTATATCAACAATACCACAACGTAGGCAATGTATCGTCGAGTGACCGACAACATGCACAAAATTGTATGAACAGTATGATAGAACATCAGCTGAGATTATGTAATCAACTATAGCCACCCTTAGATGCCGCATTTGGTTCCAAACAAATAGAATTACATATAAGAGACCAAAAGGTTTGATCCAGAGACATGGGAATAACAACTGGTGCTGGACACAACCCCAAGGCTAGGAGTAAGATCACAATACAGAACAAAATTCACAGCAACTGTAAGGATGAACAAAGAATAGCTCAGTAAGTGGGGTAGTAATACCCAGTATTTGCAGTGTAAGCCATCGGCATGGGGTTTGTGTTGTATGCCACAGGCATCCCGTATGGCATGGCTGGGTTCGGAGCGAAGCCATTGTTGTAGACCCGATCAAGCTTGGCCAAGCTCGATTGCCCCTGCATGCCGTCCTTCTGGTACTGCTGCCACATCATTTGCTCTTGTGTCAAGAACTGCTGCTTCTTCTCCATCTCGGCCATCTGCATGTAGGACGGTGGCGCGAAGCTAAGGGATGCCGCGAATGGGTCACCACCAACATTCTGCATTGAGCCGTCTGGAGCCGGCAGAGCCAGCACCTGTGTCTTCTGTCCAGGCGCAGGTAGGGCGACGCTGCTGGCGCTCCCAGTGGTTACCTGTGCATTGACATGCTGGCGCACAGCACCCTGGTCATACATACCGTTCAGTAGCAGTGGGTCCATACCACCTGTCATTGTAGCCTTTTGCTTGGACAAGTTGCTAGCCGTCTCCACAAGAGCGAGTTCCCAATCGGCCTTCCCTGGCTCAGCTGCAGGTGTCTGCCACGCAGAAGTCACCTCGCTGCCACCGTTCGAAGGGAAGGCCTCCCATGACCCATTGCCCCCACCAGCGGCAGGTGGCCCCTGGAAGAGAGCCAGAGCAAGCCTGTTACCTTGCTCGTCTGCAGTCACCGTTTCTTCTCTAAGATCCACCAAATCACCCTGGGGCTGCGGCGGGGGCTCTGGCTTCACCTCTTCCTCCACCTTCTCAGGTTCATGCTCCTTATAATCCTCTGGTGCAGGAAGCGCCTTGATGCTGTTCATATCCAGCTCAGGCTCTTCCTCCTTGACAGGCTCAGGCTCAGGCTCCCGTGGTGGGCTCTTGGGCCGCTTTGCCCGGTCCCTCATAAATTCCTCCAACGTCTCCAGCAACTTATCAGTGACACGCTGCACCTCTGGGTACTCCGATGACCTCGCCACCCCAGTATCCTTACACCAAGCATAGAATGCACAAAGCTCATCAATCTGCTTTGCAGCACTGGCATATGCCTCAAAGGCCTTCACACACTCGACATATTCCATGTCAAAGAACCTGTCCAGCAGCACCGCGAGCACCTCACAGATATCAGCATAGAGCTGGAAGCTCTCCCTCACAATCTGATACAGCGCAACCAGCACCATCCTGCTGTGCTTCGCACCACCAGTGGGGCGGCAGGCAAGGAACCTGTCAAGCAGCTGCTGCAGGTGGTGCATACGGGCAAGGACCCGCTCCGGCTTCATATCCCTCACAGGGGTCGGTGGCCTCTTGTCATCAGTGTTGCTACCGTTCCTCTCGCGGTAATCATCGTGACCGCCATACCCGTACCCATTCCCCGGGGGTGAGGAGTACGAGGGCGACCGGCGGCCATACGGATCGGGCGAGCCCCAGCGGTCACGCGGCGATGGGCCGTTGGCACTGGAGCCCGCGCTGGCGTTGAAGCCCTGCTTGCGCTCGTGGAGGAAGAACTCAAGCCGCTGGTCAAGGTACAGGGCGTAGGTGCGGACGAAAGCGGAGTGGTCCCACGACCCAGAGTGCGCCTCGTCACGGAAGTCGGAGAGGTTGAGGAGGCGGGTGCCGCGGCGCGTGCCGTGGAGGAGCTCGCGGTGGAAGGAGGGGTCGCCGTCGGCCAGGAGGCGGTGCACGAGCATGAGCGACTTGAGCGCGACGACGTAGTCGCGGGTGCGGGAGAGCCTGCGGGAGCATCCTACCACGGCGGCGGCGACGTGGGCGCGAGATCCGGAGGTGAGGTGGAGGATCTCGCGGATGTGGCGCTCCTCCGCCGGCTCGTCGTCGTGGCTGGTGGCCTTGACGATGAGTACGTCGAGCTCCGGCGCGATGTTGCTGGTGACCTTGGCGAGGCCGATGCTGGTCTGGTCCTTCACCGCCCCCAGCGCCTTCCGGATCGTGCTCGACGACATCTCCACCGCCTCCGCCTCCTCCTCACCAACCAACCACCAACAACCGCAGCAGCAGCTCTTGCTCGATTTAGATCTGAACAGAACAAGCAATACATGAGCCTCACAGATATTTCTCTCCCTGTTTGCTCTTAGAAGTCGCGAGAAACCAGTGCTTTGTTTTATCAAAACCAAACGCTGGTCCCTAAAATTTCGCGGGTTTTATTTGGAAACACGTCAAGATATCCGCCGAGTTCGAGATCTGCGGAGCCGGACAGCGAGATCTCAATTGCTGAATCTACCAAATACGGATGGAGTGGATAAAATGATAGATACAATCATCATCGTCTAGAGCAGCTACCTAGCTAGCTAGCTAATTCGAGCCGAAGCAGCAGCCGCGGAGCTAGCAACGGAACTATCTCCGGTTTTTTGGAAGCAAGAGCAGATCTAGCGAGCAAGATTTAAACAAAGGATTACCTTTGCGGCAGCGGCAGATCTGGGGCGTCGAGTGCGCAGCTCGAGATCCCGGCGGTGGCTGGCACGGGAGGCAGGAGCAGCTCAGATCCGAGAGCCCCTCCCCTCTCCCCCCTCTAGCTTCCTCGGCTGGGGGCTCGGGGATTTGACTGAGCTTTCGGGGTGGAGGCTGCGGGAGGCTGCGGTCCGCGGAGGCGAGGCGAGCGAGAGGAATGCGGCAAAGGGGGAAGGAAATGGGGTGTGTGTGTTGTTTCGGGCGTTCGGTGCTTTGCTGTTTTCAGATTTTTATTCACGGAGTGGTAGCGGAAGGAAGGAAGCTTCGCAGAATTTTTTTAAAAATAATATTAATTTAAAATATAATTACAAAAAATATTATTTTTTTGTAATAAAAATAGGTGTCTATCACCCTTCTGTCGTCAATTATAATTTCCGATGATGTTTCAGTCATCGGTTGAACTGGCGATAGGATAATTTTGTCAATTCAATTGGAGAAAAGATCCTAATTTTTAAAAAATTATGACTAGATAATTCAACCTAAAGATTTAATGTGTTTCATAAAGTTTTTTTTGTAATACCTTAAAGTGATCGTATAGTTCGTAATCCGAAATTGAAGAAGATGACAAAATATGAAGTAAAGAATTCGAGATCGGCGGCACAATAACATAAATAGCCCCATTCGGAGCGAAATAAAAAAAATTGGGCTTAGGGTTGTCATGCGCATTGTTGTCCCGATCGTATTGTTCGTGGAACCGATTCCTTCGAGAAAGATTATGTAATATTTAATACTCAAAATATTTAGGAAAGATATTTAAGTTCGAAAGACTTCATAATTTAATTGCAAAATACATGGCGTGTTGGGTTTGGTTACGTACATTAGAAACGCCGACATACATGAATCAATAAACCGAAATACACCTACGATACATGTGTACCTTCTTGGAATCCCAAAAAAATGTTGATTGGAACGAAATCGATCAGTCCTAGCAGCTCATCGATCTCTTCCCCTTATCTTTGGGCTGCCCACAGCAGTGACCAGTCACGAAGTCAGCCATGTTCTGCTAGACGGACTGAACGATTGAATGATGTTATGATAACACAACGTAGAGCCAAATTAATAATCAGGATGCAAAATGAACATAACTTTCCTCTTTAATCCGGACTGCGTGTCGTGCGCTCGGCCCGGCCGTACTCAGCTTCCTGTTCGTCGGTCCTCCACCACCACCCTGCTTTCTAGGGCTCCTCCGGTGCCTTTTCAGTAGTGTCGGGTACGTAAGTTTTCCAACGTTTGAAGGTTTTGGCTCGCATCGTATAGTTCAACATGTACTTCTGCTTGATTAACATCCTATCGTACATGTCCGAGTCGTCGATCTATTGGAAGAAGTTGTATCGCATCTTCAACAACCATTATGCGCGAATGTAGTTAGGGATTTGTGGAATGGAACGTAAGATATGAAAAATCTATATGTGTGCAATATTCACTTACGAGGACGTTCCCGCACGTGTAGTACGCCCGAGCGGCCATCAACGGGTGTGTGGATTGGTTGATCTTAGCCGGTTCTTCACACACACATTGCGGGCGTGGAAACTCCGGTGGTACTAGTGCATCCTTCATAGAACAGTCCGGGTAGGGTTTAGCCCTCTTGGCAAGCCACTTGCGCTTCCACAGCATCTTCACGTAGAAGTTCGCAGACGAGTCCGACGTATCCTTCCCCTCAGTTGTGTGAACCAAGTTTGGTGAAGTGTTGGGCGTGGTGGTGTAGTGTTCTCCTCCAGTTCTCTTCTCCCTCCTTTTATAATGGGCATTTTCGGTATGAAAAGATGATGTGGCAGAGTGTGTTGTCATCTCAATCTACAAAAGTATTAATTTGTGGTGTGTCGTAGTGCGTTCTTTTCGATCTGAAAAGGTGGCGTGCCAGAGTGTGGCTTTCTCGGTCTGATAAGGTAGTGTCAAAGTGTGTTGTCAACTCAGTCCGCAAAAGTTGCAGCGTGTGGTGTGACAGGGCGCGGTCTTTTCGGGCTGAAAAGGGGGCGTAGCGGAGTGAGATATTTTCAGTGTGAAAAGGTATCATCGAAGTGTGTTGTCATCTTGGTCTGAAAAAGTGGCAGTGTGTGGCATGATCGGATGCAGTCTTTTCGATCTGAAAAGGTGGCGTAGTGCAGTGTGGTCTTTTCGGTGCGACAATGTAGCATCGATGTGTGTTGTCATCTTAAACTACAAAAGTGACAGTGTGTGGCGTGACTCGGTGCGGTCCTTATGGTCTGAAAAGGTGAGATGTCGCGATGCTAACTCCCTCACGTGGTTACTCATACACACAAGAATAAATAGTATCGAAACACAACACTACCATAATGTTAGTTGTACAAAAAATTATGTTTGCATGACATAACTGATATTTATAAGAACAAATATCTACTAGCGAGCCCTCTGGGGCGTACCCCACATATGGCTCCTGGCCTCGTCCGGCGCAGTTGCGGGCGCTGGTACGAGTAAGTTAAATGCTCAGGCGGCTGAGTAACCTTACCGGCGTAAGTAGCCTGAGAGGGTGTCGCGAGAGGGTATTGCGTCGGCTGGCTCGCTCCGGGGGCACCATGCAGTTGTGAAGCCCCCACGGAGACTTGGGTGCTCTCATCGTGCGAAGGCCCACCGGCACCCTGGTCGAAATCAAAGTCCCCGGAGTGTGAGTCCTCGTGCGACACCAGTTCCTCCCAAATGGGTGTACGAGCTGTGAAATAATAAGTTATGCATGTAAACATGACGAAAATAATGAAATAGTACGTTGTGCATGCAAACAAGATAGATATACCTCGTCGCACGAAGGTAGCGGACGACTCTGCGTACTCGTACCGCGTGTACGGGGGGAATTCAAGACCTCTCAGGGAAAATTATCGTTAGTAACAAGTGGAGTTCAAATTAAACAACCAGACGTGAGTGTTTCATGCTGACTAGCAAACTGTGTCGGTAATCCCAGCACAGTGCCACGAGAACCCGTTCGCCACGTTCGGGTCAAGAGTCGTGGGGGCGTGATGCACCGCAGCTCACCCCCCGTCTACGGACAGGTGGGTCCACCACCTCGCTCGGCCTACAGCAGGACGCCAGCTCGATACCTCACCTCGTCTTCTATAACATCTCAAAGTTCTGTTACCAAATTTAAAATTATAAAGTTATTATTTTACTGGATTTCTTGGGTTTTAAAAGAGTTTTATTGCTTTTCTCTATTTTCTAAATTTTAAAATTCTAAAATAAAATCCATTGAGTTTATTGGGATTTTATTGGATAAAAAGTTTAAGATAAAAATTTAATTAATTTATTGAATTTTTTGAAATTTAAAAAGGGTTTTCCTATTTTTCAAAAACTTAAATTAATTTATGTGCAAAAACAAAATCAAAATTTAAGTTGGAAATAATTTTATTAAGTTCAAATTGATTCAATGAATTTTTGTGAATTTTTCTATAATTTTTTAGCTCAATTTTCAATTTTCTAAATAGCCTTTTGGTTTTCTTGTATTTTTGTAAATAAAAAAATATTTAAAATCCAGAATTTGACTTTGGGCCGAATCCTTTTTCTGGCCCATTTCCTCCCAGCCAACCTCCTCCCGCGGCCCATCCTTTCTCGGCCCGCCAGCCCACCCGGCCTTCTCTCACGCTCCCTCTCCTCCTCTCACCGCCAGCGAGCCCCACCCATCAGGCGTCTCTTCCTCCTCCCTTTCTTCCCATTGCAATGCGCATAATGAGTCGTGTCAGTGCGTCCATATCTCTTGAGTGGTTTCGAGGTTGCTCACTTGATTGAACTCATCTGCGTTCAAAGCTCCAAAAAGAGTGTTCATGGCTTGATTATTGAGGTGAGAGTTTTGTTCCTCAAGATCCATGGGTGGCGTAGGATCAAGTGCCATAACGAAAACCACACTCACAATTCTCCATATGCTTAGGTGTTATGGCCATTAAATAAATGGATATTCCTATTTTCCAATAAGCATAATTTGATCCATCAAATAGAGATGTCTTGTCTATAGACGTACCCCCACTAGCCATCCTTTCTCTCTTATACGTTAAGCTTAAATAATAGAGAGATCAAGCTCTCATACCACTTGTAGGATCAAGGATGACCGGCTAGTGGGGGTGAATAGGATGTTTCTAAAAACTTATCGTATAATTATCAATTTTAACAATTATCAAATCTAGCACACTTCAAAAGATATGTTCTATGCTTAACTAAGACAACACCAAACTATGTCAATACTAAATACAATTCTATTCAAGCAATTCTACACAAATAAATTGCTAGAAATGTAAATACAAAAATAGTAAAGGCAAGAGAAAACCACAATGAAGACAATTGAAGTTTTTCCCGTGGTATCGAAGACTTGCCGATCTTCACTAATCCACGTTGAGGCAAGTCTAAATAAATTGGACCGGCTTCACGAATTAAGCTTTAAACACCTCGATTACACTAGTATTACTCTTCTTCCACTCCGAAAATGGTTAACATCAACCAAGCATAATCGTTGCTGGGCCTCTTCACAATCTTCTTGAAGAGATCACCGCTCAAACTTCCTCCAAGCTGTCTAGGTGCCGGCAAACACCAAGAGTAACAAATCGCAGCGCTTGCTTCATTATTATCAAGTGTCAAAGAGATCAACTAATGATGCATATGCACTTGAATGCTCTTAACTACTTCAAAATGATAAATATGAGCAAATGGGTATATGAGAGTGCACCAATCACTCAAGTGTATTAAAAAAGGTACAAGGTTATGAGCTTGGTGCTGGTGATAGGGTATTTATAGGTCCCAACCACAAATTCGGTCGTTGCAATTATTTTTCTGAAAAATTCAGCAGGTGCGGTACTGCTGCTGTTCATAGGCCGGTACTACCGTACCACTATACAACAGTCAACTGTTGTTCGTTTAATACGTCAGAACTAGCCGTTACAAAAATGTGCGGTACTACCGCCTTTACAAGGTCCAGTACTACCGCAACGGTAATACCACTTGGCTCAATCGATACTACCGATTGTCAGGGGAGAAAAACTTTCAAAAACATGTTCTCGGGGATAAACGTACCACCAACTAACTTCCAGTACTACCGCTCTACGGTAGTACCGCTCATCAATTGCGGTCATACCGATTTTTATTGAAGATTTTCCAGAATCTTTTCTAAATACAATGCATGACTCCTAGTTGATCAAGATAGCACAAAATTAGATCATCAAGCTACTAGCCATGATCCCTCTTTATAGAATGGCATCTAGCCTGCATTCTGGCCTTTTCACCAAAACACCAAGACCGGTAAAAACTATAAAAAGAGTCCTTAGGCTACATAGTACCTTTGTCGTGAGTCATATCGATCTTTTATGGTCTTTACATTTGCTATATTCATGTTATCATTCAAACTCTGGGACTAAACCTTTAGAACATCTTAGCACACATATTTATCACATAACACATTGTTATCATTAATTACCAAAATCATTTTTAGGGGCTTAGATGCTTTCACCTGTCGCCATTTGAACTGGCGATAGTAACCCACGGGTTCCTGTCGCCATTTCAATTGGCAATTTGCACACCCTTCGATGCAAATTGTGAGTTGAAACATCGATATGCAGTTGGAACGGCGACTGGCAGTAAATAGGTTCATGCCGCCGTTCGGAATGGCGACAAGCATCTATTTTTGTAATTTTTTTACTATTTTTTGTAATTATGTTTTAAACTAATATTATTTTTAAAAAATCAAGCTTCGTGTGGCTTCCCCCCTCTCGGTCCGTTCGCATCGACACAACTCGTTCGGTCCGTTTCGACGCCTGCCTAGCCCCATGCAGCTCGCTTATTTTCGCCAGGAATTGATACCGCGAAGACGTTCTATACATCGGACGTCACGTTCACTCCATTGTACATGCTTTAGTTCTCTCCCCTATTTGTCTTTCATAAGTTCGATATTAAAACATCGACAGGACTATCGCTGCTGATTGCCACATGCCTTAGATTCTGTTTGGAATGAAAAAATTTATTCCATGTACGAGATAATCTTGTAAAATTCCTAAGCTCATAGTTTTAGGCTAATATAACACGTTTCACGTGCGCAATAGCAAATGTAACTCTCTCTCCGCGCTAAATGCAAAAAAGACGTCGTGTCTTTGCGCGAGAGGGCCGGAGTCGCTGGCGGAGCGACACGTCGTCACGTCCATGCGTCCGAGGTATGGTGCCGGTGCATCTGTGCTCCTCGGGAGCGGAGTCGCCTTGTGTCCGTGCGCCACACCCACGTGCCCCATCCCGTGCCTGCGCGCCACACCTTGCTTCTGTGCGCCTTGCGTCCGTACCCTGGGTGCATGGACTCGGCACATCCGTTCCCCGGGAGCACGGACTCGGCACGTTCATTTCCCGGAAGCACGGACTCGGCACGTTCATTTCCCGGGAGCACAGACTCGGCACCACTGTTCCTCAGACGTACAAACTCGACGCGTCCATTCTCAGGGAGCACGGACTCGACGCTACCGTGCCCTGGGCACATGGACACGGTGACATGTCGTTTCACCGGCAACTCCGGCCCTATCGCATACAAACTTAATAACTTTTTTTGCATTTAGCGCAAATAAATAGATATATTTGCTATTACGAGCGTCAAGATGTTTTATTAGCCCGAAAGCTCCCATGGTCGGCACTTGCTACTTATGTGGTTGCTAGATAGACTGCGGCGTTGTTTGGGACTGAGCCTTGGGGACAAACCGAAGGGTGTCACGGGTCCGGATGATTGTGTTGGCCTAATAATTGGCGGTCGCGCTCCTTTCTCACATAATCGATCGGTACTCTCGGGTGGGTGTTAATTAAACACTGCTAGTAAATGAAGTAGTTACTAGTACTCCAACAGTCCTACTAACCATCGTTTAACTGGGGAGCAAGTATGCTGCAGATTACTACATGTTGACATAAACAGGTAGGTGAAGGCAAATCTTATAAAGATCCGAGTCAATCGAACTACACTAACCCGACCATTGTGGTCACCTCACCACCACGAGATACAGCTCATCAACGTGGATCGATTAGTTGAGCAAATGCCAATGCCTGTACGTTAAAAGCATAGTTAACCAATTAGCATATAAGCAAAATATTGTATCAGGTGTTGCACAAATTGAAAGATATATTTATACGAATCTTCAACCGATATGATACAATTATAAAAATATAGCAAATGCGTCATCATGTTTACTGGTGATAGCAATCAGATATACAAAGCATTTAATTTTATATTACTAAACAAATTCAATTGTTGAAGGTCTTGCAGACAAGCGCTCATATTTGAGCTATGGACATCGTTTTCTTCTACCAACTTGTGTTCAAGGCCTTTTAAATTTTTATGCAGCTCTTGGCTGTCGCAAGCGTAATTCGAACCGCTCGCACGCATCGTCCCAATAAAAATTTCATCAAATACTTTCAATATTAAGTAATGTTAGCTTGTTGGGATCAAACTTTATGTGTTAATCAATCAATATCATGTTAGCTTTTGTACCATTTTAATCCAAATTGGAAGCAAATGCACGATCATCGCAGGAGCTAGTGAAATTAACAATTTCTAAATTTTCAAAAAGCCTATTGAGAGATAATTCGACTGAATACGGACATATCACATGCCCACGCAGAGAGGTAAAGACAGAGAGAGGAGGGGGAGCTATGTCGCACCGTAAGTCTGCCAATTGCGCCTACTCTGTGCGCGCCCCCCGCTGTGCCGGTCGTCGACCTACTACGCTTGTGTCACGCGTGCCCTTCGCCTTGTCCTTCACCCTCGGCCTGCTTGCAGCCGAAGCTGTGTGGCCGTGTCGCTCCTGCCTAACCGCCACATGCTTTCTACCATTGTAAGAAAGGAGAGCGATAGTAGGATTAGATGTTGAGGAGAGGTGAGAGCGATCAGATAAGAAAATAATGAGCAAAATATTTTATCGAGCGACTAGTGGACAATGAAACAGCGAGTCGTCGGGCTGATTTGAGGCCGTGAACCTAGAGCTTTGAACAGCCTGCCAACTTCATGACGGCAAGGACGGAGGAGCTTAAGCTCGCCTGTGGAGTACGGGAAGCAACCACGACGGTGCGGGTCGAGGAACGGCGTGAGGGTGGTGAGCACTGCGTCGCGATGCTTTGACGGCGATGTCAAACATGACATGGAGGGTAGAGGGCGGTGTTAGGGATGGTGTTGGGGGCGGGGCAGCGGACGAAGGAATCGCGACGGGGAGGTCCTGGCACGCGGAAAAGGCGCCATGGGAAGAGGGTGGAGAAGACGCGGGGGAGGGGGAAGGCGAGGGTCCAAAAGTTGGGTGGAAGGGGTGACAAGAGGTGGAGCCACGCAGGGATAGAGAGGGTAAACGTGCACTGGTGCTACCTGTCGGCGCAAATGAGTTGTGGGAGGAGGAGAGAAGAAAAAAATGCATTACCCACTATTACTATAGCCTTCTTAAGTAGTAAAGATTTATCCTTGTTAATAGACAATTTCTTTTTTTAAGACAGTTGGCTTGCGATATGCCACAACTAGGACGTCTGGGACTTTGCGTTCTTGTGCTGTACCCAGGCTGCAAAGATGGACTCCGCGTGTGATGGATAGTACTCGTACATGGCTGGCATCTGGATGGCCGCAGCGTGCCGCTTTCATGTACGTGAGAGGAGAGGACATTAATCGATCTCCACCGAGCGCGGCTGCTGTGGTCGTCCGTTCCTGTAATCAATTGCAGGCAGCTCCCGTTTTTTACTTTGTCTATGCCGGTGCGCGCGCATCTCACGAGTTGTGTCTTCAACGATCTGCCATGTTAGCATCCATGGAAAACGAGTGCCGCACATCTCGATCCTCCATTCAATGCGTGCAGTTCATTCGCGCTCACATAGCATTGACTGTTTGAATCGGTGATATTCACAATATTAGAATTTCTTGATGTTTCGATGCTTTCTGCCCCCAACCCTCTTCTAAAAAAAGGCCGAGATTTTGCGTGGGGACGGATTAGGACACTTGGAAGTAAAGGTGAGGCATCGTGTTCTTGGTGAACCGGTGAAGCTAGTGGGCGAAATGCCGGTGATGGAGGGACCCTTGGCACTGAATCACCGGGAGGGATGCCACCAAGTAAAATGTCCACATTGGTAAGCTCCCTACTTTATCAAGAGAAAGATGTCTCAATTGATCTCTTCAAATTGCAGATTCACTCAATCCGATCAATTATACTACCCTAGCATCCTTAGGCTATATGATCTGTAAACGAATGCCTTATTTTTTTGGTCAAGTTTCATCGTGAAAATCAAAAGTTAGACTAAATTTTATTTTGGTTTTGGATTGTTCGCACTGTTTCTGGTCAGGGCCGGTCGGACCGGTTCCATAACGCCGATCAGACCGTCGAGCTATCAGACTGCCAGTTTGCCGTCGGTCTGACCGCTCTAGTGAGCTTGATTTACATATTTTGGATCTTTTGTTTAAGGAGTTAATAGGATTCAGCATAAGGCTTCCTCTGTGTATTTACTGATATTCTTAGCTTTATAACTATTGAAGAAAAGTTCGTGTTGAATCTAATTAAGGTGAAAATCGAGAAAGCGTATATTCACCCCCCCTCTTTAGTCGCATTTCCGCTCCTACAAAAATGTTTACTTCTGGACTGGCAACTTATTGTGAGTGAATGCAACTTGTTCGCTGAAATTTGGAAGCATCCACTGACAAATGATCCACCAGGGGTGCACCGGGGCATACAAATGATCCACTTGTATACTGAATTTGATTGTTGCTTGGTGTTACGAGAAATTTAAACTCCACAACAAAACTGAATCTATTATCATTGTAGCATTGTCCTTTTTATATATATAAAAATAGCATTATCCTGGATCTTCTTTTGGTACTAGAAGTCGGATGCTCCATACGACACGTAGAGAGTGAAAATAATTCGCCTCAAGAATTATTATTTTTAAAAAAAAAATAGAATCAGATCATCATGTGCGACAGTGACACTCCAATTATTTCCTTTAAAGAAAATAATTTACACTAAAGCGAGCGGACCGTGATGCAATTTGTTCCACGGCTCGTTATCACGGACTCCTGATAAGTGGCAGTAGAGCTGTCCGCTAGTCAGTTGGTCCCGGTGAGTCCAAGCCACCTCGAGTAAAAACTAAAAAAATGCCTCTCCTTCAACCGGATAGTGGAAGCGCTTTTTACGCTACTTTACCATTATTATACTAGAAAATGTGGTATGGCCTAACTGTCCGCATTGTTAATTTGTTTCAGACGAAGCTTTTTGCATCGTCATGTCAGCATGTTGGCCGTGTGTACCACGTTAATGGAAGTATGACGTGTGCGTCTTACACCTGCACTAAAGAAAACCACGCCACAGGGCCCACAAACACTCTATGGCTATCAAAGTTACGAAGACATGAGGAGGAGAAGAAGAAGAAGAAAAAGAAGTGGAGTGGAAGAGAAGGCCGGGCATGGTTGACGGGTGGATGGAGCGGTTGACAGTGACGTAGAGACCATCGGACCAATGGTGGTAGGATGTGCTGCCCTGTACAAGACTAGCAGACCAATGCAGAGCGTCAGAGTAATTAAACGCATCTTTAATACCAGAACCGGGTGTGACATGTGAGTGCGTATTCAGTAGTTAGTTATCTCTAACATATGTTACACCATGTTTATATAGAATCTTCAATAGATAGTCTCTAATATAACACAGTTTTTAATATTTAAACTTTATAATTTTTATTTGAGACGAATCTACCTATCAACTACATTAGATTAATGTATCATATCTTGTATCACATGTACGACAGTTTCTTTAGAAAAAGATCATCTGTACTCTCTCTCCTGCTCCCTCTCTTCTCTACCTAAAATTTTGTTAATGTAGCATAGATATTGGGGTGGCATCCGTGAGCTAACAACTTTCCTCCGTTGTTGTTTTTTTTTTCACGTTGGATAAACTAATCACCTCCTTAGTCCTTACCGAATGGCTACTTCCGTAACCAGTCAGCACCTCCTATAAATGAAGCATCTAGATTGTGACTACAGCTAGTAAATTTTGTACTACTACTACTTGCCACTGGGATCTACTCTTCTAAAGCTTGCTACTATAGGTAATTAAAAAAGTATGATTTATGTCCAAGACAAGGCCTACTTTGCAGATGCGGTCGCAGTCCAGCGCTCGGTTCACGGGCCGGACCGCCCCACGGAAGTGGGAGTTTTTGTGCACAGCCCGTGAGGCCGGTATAACTACTATCTGCGTATCGAGGTAGATAGTAGTTTTTTTTTTTCCTGAAATTAATTTGATTTAATATTATTTTATTTATAATTTAAAAGTATTTTTCTGAGCTAACGAGTCCAGCCGAGCTGATTCAAAGTGAAATTCAATTTCATTGGAAATTGAGTCATTTCGATTTTTAATCAAATATAAATGGATCGATTCTAAACCAAGGCAAGCCAAGAAGCCCGCTAACAAACTTTTTTCCCCGCCTAGTCAATCAGGAACCCGCAATCCACACAGCCGCTAAAAGCGTGCCTCACGTAGAATACCACCGCCGGACGGCCACAAGATGGTCAGTCGGTACCAACTTGCGATTAATTTTCCCTGCGCTTTTAGATAGGAGTAATATCTAAGCGGAGTCCAGTTGCTTACAGTCACAGGCATTAGTACTCGTATTTTATTTACTAGGTTACTTTACATATGTACGGGCCGGCAAGCTTGACAAGTGCAGCTTTGCGCGAGTGATGGGCTGATTTGGGTGTCCCTGCGTTCGAGAATGCTTGGAGGACCAAGAGAAAAGCCCAATAGTTCTCCAAGCAGTGAAACAACGTAGGTGTACAAGTTTTCCGCTTTCACCAACCGGACTGTTAAAAAATCTGGCCCCAGACCTCGTCGGTAATGGATTCCTTGTCTGCTAATAAATTATATACTCTCAATTATTGTATGTATTTTTTTTAAAAAAAAAATAAAAAAGTTATCCATATCTCTCTATGTTTAATTTACTATTTATTTTTGTATTATTCTGTACGATTCTACGCTTATTTACGAGGTGATCGCTCGGACTGGACTCACCAGTGACAGTTCCTCGACACGTTATCAGCACGATCGACTCCGGTCTACCTCTATACCTATTCTACTCGGATCGAAACGTAACCATCATAGCAAGACGCTCGTAGATCGAATCACATTTTCTATATTGCTTTCAATTCCGCAAATTTGGCTTCCTAGATTATTTCCTACGGTGCAAATCCGCTCTAATCTACCGTGAGCGCGACTTGAAGTCGCCGACACAATACCAATCGGTAGGTTGCGTGAAGGAAGCGATGTCGATTACCTGTGGATTATAGATTGCAAATTTCTGTAATCTCGCGAGCCAACTTATAGTCGTCGGCACAATGTCGATTGGAAGATTGATTGAAAAGAGGATTATTGATTCTAGTATTTATTTATGCACAAAGTAAAGAAGAAAAATTGCCCACTGCATGCGCCGCGCGCGTCGCCTCAAGACGGCTCACGCATGAGCTCCGCCGAAACCCTTTCGCGCGCGCCGCCCGCCGGTAGGTTGCGTGAAGGAGCGATGTCGATTGCACCTTGGGATTATAGATTGCAAATTTCCTCTAATCTCCGCGAGCCAACTTATAGTCGTCGGCACAATGTCGATCGGAAGATTGATTGAAATGTTGCTTGGTGTTACGAGAAATTTAACTCCACAACAAAACTGAATGTATTATCATTGTAGCATTGTCCTTTATATATTAAAAAAAAATAGCATTATCCTGGATCTTCTTTTGGTACTAGAAGTCGGATGCTCCATACGACACGTAGAGAGTGAAAATAATTCGCCTCAAGATTATTATTATTTTAAAAAAATAGAATCAGATCATCATGGTGCGACAGTGACACTCCAATTATTTCCTTTAAAGAAAATAATTTACACTAAAGCGAGCGGACCGTGATGCAATTTGTTCCACGGCTCGTTATCACGGACTCCTGATAAGTGGCAGTAGAGCTGTCCGCTAGTCAGTTGGTCCCGGTGAGTCCAAGCCACCTGGAGTAAAAACTAAAAAAATGCCTCTCCTTCAACCGGATAGTGGAAGCGCTTTTTACGCTACTTTACCATTATTATACTAGAAAATGTGGTATGGCCTAACTGTCCGCATTGTTAATTTGTTTCAGACGAAGTTTTTTTGCATCGTCATGTCAGCATGTTGGCCGTGTGTACCACGTTATTGGAAGTATGACGTGTGCGTCTTACACCTGCACTAAAGAAAACCACGCCACAGGGCCCACAAACACTCTATGGCTATCAAAGTTACGAAGACATGAGGAGGAGAAGAAGAAGAAGAAGAAGAAAAAGAAGTGGAGTGGAAGAGAAGGCCGGGCATGGTTGACGGGTGGATGGAGCGGTTGACAGTGACGTAGAGACCATCGGACCAATGGTGGTAGGATGTGCTGCCCTGTACAAGACTAGCAGACCAATGCAGAGCGTCAGAGTAATTAAACGCATCTTTAATACCAGAACCGGGTGTGCCATGTGAGTGCATATTCAGTAGTTAGTTATCTTTAACATATGTTACACCATGTTTAGATAGAACATATTCAATAGATAGTCTCTAACACAGTTTTTAATATTTAAACTTTATAATTTTTATTTGAGACGAACCTACCTATCAACTACATTAGATTAATGTATCATATCTTGTTTCACATGTACGACAGTCTCTTTAGAAAAAGATCATCTGTACTCTCTCTCCTGCTCCCTCTCTTCTCTACCTAAAATTTTGTTAATGTAGCATACATATTGGGGTGGCATCCGTGAGCTAACAACTTTCCTCCGTTGTTGTTTTTTTTTCACGTTGGATAAACTAATCACCTCCTTAGTCCTTACCGAATGGCTACTTCCGTAACCAGTCAGCACCTCCTATAAATGAAGCATCTAGATTGTGACTACAGCTAGTAAATTTTGTACTACTACTTGCCACTGGGATCTACTCTTCTAAAGCTTGCTAGTATAGGTAATTAAAAGTATGATTTATGTCCAAGACAAGGCCTACTTTGCAGATGCGGTCGCAGTCCAGCGCTCGGTTCACGGGCCGGACCGCCCCACGGAAGTGGGAGTTTTTGTGCACAGCCCGGTATAACTACTATCTGCGTATCGAGGTAGATAGTAGTTTTTTTTTCCTGAAATTAATTTGATTTAATATTATTTTATTTATAATTTAAAAGTGTTTTTCTGAGCTAACTAGTCCAGCCGAGCTGATTCAAAGTGAAATTCAATTTCATTGGAAATTGAGTCATTTCGATTTTTAATCAAATATAAATGGATCGATTCTAAACCAAGGCAAGCCAAGAAGCCCGCTAACAAACTTTTTTCCCCGCCTAGTCAATCAGGAACCCGCAAAATCCACACAGCCGGAAAAGCGTGCCTCACGTAGAATACCACCGCCGGACGGCCACAAGATGGTCAGTCGGTACCAACTTGCGATTAATTTTCCCTGCGCTTTTGGATAGGAGTAATCTAAGCGGAGTCCAGTTGCTTACAGTCACAGGCATTAGTACTCGTATTTTATTTACTAGGTTACTTTACATATGTACGGGCCGGCAAGCTTGACACGTGCAGCTTTGCGCGAGTGATGGGCTGATTTGGGTGTCCCTGCGTTCGAGAATGCTTGGAGGACCAACAGAAAAGCCCAATAGTTCTCCAAGCAGTGAAACAACGTAGGTGTACAAGTTTTCCGCTTTCACCAACCGGACTGTTAAAAAATCTGGCCCCAGACCTCGTCGGTAATGGATTCCTTGTCTGCTAATAAATTATATACTCTCAATTATTGTATGTATTTTTTTAAAAAAAATAAATAAATAAGTTATCCATATCTCTCTATGTTCAATTTACTATTTATTCTTGTATTATTTTGTACGATTCTACGCTTATTTACGAGGTGATCGCTCGGACTGGACTCACCAGTGACGGTTCCTCGACACTTTATCAGCACGATCGACTCCGGTCTACCTCTATACCTATTCTACTCGGATCGAAACGTAACCATCATAGCAAGACGCTCGTAGATCGAATCACATTTTCTATATTGCTTTCAATTCCGCAAATTTGGCTTCCTAGATTATTTCCTACGGTGCAAATCCGCTCTAATCTACCGTGAGCGCGACTTGAAGTCGCCGACACAATACCAATCGGTAGGTTGCGTGAAGGAGCAGATGTCGATTGCACTGTGGATTATAGATTGCAAATTTCCTGTAATCTCCGCGAGCCAACTTATAGTCGTCGGCACAATGTCGATTGGAAGATTGATTGAAAAAGAGAGATTATTGATTCTAGTATTTATTTATGCACAAAGTAAAAGAAGAAAAAATTGCCCACCGCATGCCGCAGCCGCATGCGCGTCGCCTCGCGACGGCTCCATGCCATGAGCTCCGCCGACCCTTTCGCCAAGCGCACCGCCCGCCACTTTGGTAGGTTGCGTGAAGGAGCGGATGTCGATTACTGCTGTGGATTATAGATTGCAAATTTCCTCTAATCTCCGCGAGCCAACTTATAGTCGTCGGCACAATGTCGATCGGAAGATTGATTGAAAAAGAGGATTATTGATTCTACTATTTATTTATGCACAAAGTAAAGAAGAAAAATCGCCCACCGCGCCGCATGCGCGCCGCCTCAAGACGACTCAGCGCGCCCATGACTCCGCCGACCCTTACGCCAAGACGCGCCGCCGACCGCCGCGTTACTGCCAGATCGCACCGCCGCACGCGGGAGTCCGCACCCACACGCATGTAGCACGTCACCACCACCTTATGAACAGGGGTAGGGTTTCCCTACCCCGCGCCCCTCACCCTTTTGACCTGGTGACGAGGATTAAAACCTCTATTTATTATTTAATAGATAAATGATCATATATCTTCGTGGTCGTAACCCCTAAAGCTAACGACCTCACTAGTCGTGAGGATTCCAGAGGTTACACAATATCTAACCTGGTCGGAGAAGGTTCCTAACCTTGTCTCCGATCAGTCAAAAGCTCACAAAGCCTTTGAACTGGTATCTCTAGTGCCAGATATATCCTCTACCGTATGAAGAATGGAACATGTGTTGTATATTCCATACCACGCGGCGATACGTAACTCTAAGACACAGGAATACGATCAAATGGCTCACTGACATATAACCGTACAGCAGTTGATACATTGTCAACTGACGCCTCTCTTCGACCAGACGCGCTACTTCCCAAACAGGCGTCTCTTCCAGAGACAACTGCCAACTCTTCATCAACTACATAAGGAGGACTGCGGACTGAAGTGGAGAAGGCCGAAACAATGAAAATAGATTGGGAAACACTCTCAGAAGAACATTGTATTCCCGAATTAGTCTTCAGTCTAGGTTACAGACACCCATTGTAATAGGCAGTTCATAGCAATAAAGAGCAGTCTCATTACTTTCCAGGAGATACGTGTCATTTTCTCTTTCTCTTCAAATATTCATAAGATCGGCGATTTGATCGTCGACACCTGGATACCACATGGGTCGTATAGGCCAAACGGCCCGACCTAAGTATTCTTGGGAAAAAGGACAAAAGAAAAATAAAAGGTAATTTTGTAAGAATGCTCTCGGTTTTTTTTAATTGAGGCTCTCGGATTTTTTGAAAATTGTGCTGAGTTCGACTCTCTTGCTTTATTTATTTATTTAGGTGATCGTTGATAATGGCTTTGTTGTAAGGGAGTAGACAAGCACATTTCACACAGTTCACCATAATTTACTTTCATTAATAATGTCGACTATGTCTTTCATTTGTTAACCGAGGAACTGTAATAAATAAGTTTACTACTACATGATATTTCTCTCCATGTTACGGTTTTTTGTTAAATGCTGCTAGTGGTTTGTTTTATTACTCCCTGACTATGTTCTGATGAATTCAGTCTTTATTCCTGCCATACTTCTATTAAAGTTGGTCTCTATATGTACTTAGAGGAGTTACAGTTTAAATTCTTCCGTAGTTTGGTTGTATGTTAGTTCTTTAGGTAGCATTTTGGCTTTTGAATAGCCAGGGTGTTACAATGAAAAATCTCAGCATTCCTGGACCATATCCAGATAGACATTTGCAGTCTTATACAGCCCGTGTCAGGGCTATTTAGGTAATTTATGGTGCTCATCGATTCTTCATCGACATGGTCGCACGTATGTTTATTGTCTAAGAGAAACCATGCTTTTGCAAAGTTGATCTCGCAGATAATTAAAATTAAAATTATTTTCCCTAATCATCATGTGAAGTACTCCGCCTCCCGCAGCAGCTGTTGGTACTCGGCCTCAGGGAGCACGGGGACGTCGCCGTCCCTGAGCCAGTTGAGCACGTGTTGGAACTGCTCCCTGTCATGGTCCACGAACACCGCCCCCTCCTGCAACCCCCACCAACCAAGCCCAATTCATGCAACAAATTCACTCAAGCAGCAGCAACAACAACGAGTGTTGAGCATGCAGTGAGTTAATTAGGGACCATACGGTGATAGGGAGGTGGTGCGCCCCGCCGGCGAACATGGCGATGAGGAGAGAGCTAGGCTCCCGCTACGTGAGCGTGTCCACCGTCGTCCGTAATAGCTACCCCCTGCACCGCGCAGCACAAAAATCGGCAGCCACCGCCATCGAGGCCGTGAGTCCGTGACCACCCGCCAGTACAAGAACGAGGAATCCAATGAATTTTTGAATCGAATCAAATCGAATGGAGGCTATAATTAGCAAACGGTGACAGGGGAGAGAGGGAAGAGGAGGACCAACCGATGTTGAGGAAGACCGGCTGCATCGCGGCGAGTGGGCTCTGGATCTCGGCTTCCCACTCTTGTTTTCTCGACGTGTCGCATGACATGGGGAGGGAGGGGGAAACAGGAGTATGTGCCATGTGGCGTGCTGTGGTGTCTGGGTCATATGGTGACCTCGGGCCCTCGGAAACCCCGTGGAGGTAGGCGAGATGGTGGAGGCGGGCGAGATGGCCGGTGGCGAGGCGAGGGCGGCTAGAAGCCGCGTGGCTTGAGGTGTTCCTGGGTGTGATGACTTGTGTGGACTATGGACACTGGAGTAGCCGAAGGCAGCAGAGCATGACCCTAATGAGAGAGATCGATGGATTGTTGCCTGATGGGCCAGTGGGCTACTATGCTATATTCTGGATATTCAGCTCTGTATTCTCTGGATAATTCATATTTGTATTCCACAGATAACAATCTTACCGTATTCGTATTCATTTCCAACAAAAAAAATCAATATTCATTTCTGATCCGAGAATTATCCGAGAAAAATCCGATCCGATCCGAGACAATCCGAATTCGTTTTCGTTCGGATCAGACGTAAACTATCTGATCCGTTTTCACCCCTATTCTTTGGCACTTGATTGTCTTCAAGTGTGCGCCACGATTTTTTACTCTTTGTGCTTGCTGGCACCTAGACGGCTTTGAGAAGAAGTTACAGAGTGATCACTTCAAAGAAGCTTGTGAAGTAACTCGGCAAGAAATTATGAAGTGGTTGCATGCTCACCATCTCCGGAGTGGAGGAAGAGCAACGATAGTGATCAAGGTGTTAAGGCTTAATTCGTGGAGCCGGTTCAATTTGGTTGGATTTACCTCAACGTGGACTAGTGAAGACCGGTAAGTCTTCGATACCACAGGAAAAATATCTTTTTGTCTTCATTGTGGTTTATTTCTTGCCTTTACTTTTTCTCATTTACATTCCTAGAAATTAATTGAGTAGAATTGCTTAGCTAGAATTATTTTTGGTATTAGCATAATCTTGAGTTGTTTTAGCTTTGTGATCATAGCTCTTAAACTTGTGCTAGTATTTCTTCTTTAAGATCACAATTGTTTAAATTGTTTAAAATAGCACAAGAATTTTCATAACCTTCTATTCACCCTCTTCTAGTGGTCATCCTTGATCCTACAGCCGCTTTTGTAAATTGTTTAAAATTACATAATTGTAATTTACCTACTATATGTTGGGAACATGTAGTCCTGAACGCAACAACTCTCATTAATTTTAGACCGTCGGTATATAACATCTATTTACCTATGTAACTAGCTCAAGAGTCAGCATCGAAAATTACATCACCGCAGCGAACCGCAATGGGCTCTATCCGAAAGTCTGGAATATACATTGGTTATGAGACATCATCCATAATTAGGTATTTGGACATCATGACTGGATATTTTGCATACAACCCACTTCGATGATAGCATATTTGATGAGGATAGTTTCCCTTATTAGGGGGGGGGGGAATCAAACCCTTGATGAAAAATATCAGGAAATAACATGGCAAGCAACGGGAATCCATGCACATGACCCATGCACTAGTAAAGTAAATAGAGAAGTTCAGAAGATAATTGATTTGCAAGCATTAGCGAATCAACTGTATGACCACTTTAGTGATTTGAAGAGTGCGACCAAGTCGCATGTGCCTACAGGCAATGCACTACAGAGGGTTGAAATACCAAAGAAAATTGAAGGTATCTCTAATCCCGTCCAGAGGCTTCAGAATAAAAGGACGAGAACTCTGGACCCTTGAATCCCAAGTAACCGGGGACACCTCGTGAAAAAGGATAAGAAGTACTTGACACAGCCGATCACTGAAGTACCCCCCAGAATCAGAAGGGGAGCCGGTTGAGACCTAGCACCAGTATGTAACCTTCAGGAAGAGGCATACCGGATTTGAACATCCCCCTAGATGGAGATATCAGCATGAATGTGTGCGTACATATCAGAGCTGAAAAACTAAAGGGACTTGTCCCCGTAATTGGAAGTATCGGTGAGCAAGTAAAAGCATTAGAAGAATCAACCTATGAAGAAATAGTTATAAACTATGTGACCATGAGAGAATATATGGATAGAACAACACCAATGCTGATATTTATTTTGCAAAAAAATTACCACAATCATCGATCTTGATCCAGAACCTGCATCACTTGTTGAATGTAAGAAAAGATCAAATTGAGAGGATTGGAAGAAGAGAATAACAACTGAATTATTATCTCTGAATAAAAGAGAGGTGTTTGGGTCTGTAAGCCGCACGCGCTCTCTATGTGCACCCCGTAAGATATAAGTGAGTATTTGTTCGAAAGAGAAATAAAAATAATGAAGTTGTAAGATATAAAGTAAGGCTCATTGCACAAGGTTTCACTCAACTTCCAGGAGTTGATTATGAAGAAACCTATTCCCCGGTCACGGACGGAACTACTTTTGGATATTTAATTTCAATGGAAGTGAACTTGAATTTAGAAATGAAATTGATGGATGTGGTAACTGCATACCTTTATGGAAACTTAGATTTAGACATTTATCTGAAGGTATCTCTGTCTCGGATCAAAACAGAGTAAATAGAAATATGTATAGTGTATAACTCGAAAAGTTACTGTACGGACTTAAACAATTAGGCAAGATGTGGTATAATCGCTTGAGCGACTTTCTATGCAAAAAAATTTACACAAATAATGAGGATTATCCTTGTGTATTTATACGATGATCTCAGGATGAATTTTGTATAATCTCAGTGTATGTAGATGATCTGAATATCATCAGAACCTTAGAAGATATTAAGAAAATAAGCTTTTACCTGGAGTCGGAGTTCGAAATGAAAAACTTGGGTAAAACAAATATTGCCTAGGCTTGCAGCTTGAGCATGCCCCTGAAAGGATACTAGTGCATCAGTCAACCTACACTCAAAAGATGTTAGAAATATTTGACTTTGAAAAGGCATCCCTTTAAAAGTGCCAATAGACGAAAGATCCTTGCAGCAAGACAATGATCTGTATAGACCTAGAGAAGAGGGGGAAGAAGTCCCGAGACTATAATTCCCATACTTGAGTGCAGCGGGAGCACTCATGTATTTAGCAAGCTGTACTAGATTGGATATTGCATTTGCTGTGAACCTATTAGCAAGGTATGGTGCAGAATCTACCAAAAGACATTGGTAGGGAATAAAAGACATCTTTCGATACCTACAAGGAAGCAAAGACCTTAGTCTGTTTTACAGAAAGAACCAAGACATAACTATAAATGACTACGCAGATGTCGGGTACCTGCCGGACCCGTATACAGTCAAGTCGCAAACATATTATATATTCCTAAATCATAGAAATCGTTTAAGTAAAGTCATGTATCACGAACCACTCGGAAATCATAGCACTATACGAGACCTCACGAAAATGTGCTTGGCTTTGGCGGATGATTCACCACATCTAGCAGTCGTGTGGATTGAATACCGCACAAACTGCTACTATTATCTATGAAGATAATGCAGCTTGTATTGCACAAGTGTATATGGTTATGTGAAGAGTCAACTCACAAAAGTATATCAACCCCAAGTTCTTATTTGCTCATGAATTGCGGGCGAAATTAAATTACTGCATACTGAGTTATATGAAAATCTTGTAGATTTTTTTAACTAAGTCACTTCCAGCATCTAGTTTTGAAAGGTGTATACGGAATTGGAATGAGGAGACTTGGAGAAGTACATAATTCTAAGGGAGAATTTTCACGAGCTCATTATTGAAACTTGATCACGAAGATTGAGTACCCAAAGAATAAATCCTAGAGATTAAATGAAATTGGGTAGATTGTATTATTTTTTTCATTAACAAGTTTTCCTGAAGTTTCTAAGCTAAGGTTTTTAATGATGCAATTTGTACAGTACAACAGAACGTGTTAATGTACTCTTTCTCTAAATTTTTTCTACTAGGTTTTTATTGAGTTTTGACGAGATATGAACATATCGGATGAGTGTCCAATATAGAGTATCAAGAAATCTGAGCCCAGACCTTGCCCATAATGGACTCCTCATCTGCCGGTAGACTATATATAGAACGTTATTTCAACCATTGTACATGTTTTTTAAAAGAAGAGAAATAAAAAGAAAAAGAAATTTTTTTATATCTGTGTGTTTAATATATTATTTATTTTTATATTATTCTATACAATTTTAAACTTATCTATAAGATAATCGATGGAACGGAACTGCTACAAACGGCAAACGTCTTCGGGACGACGAGGCTGCAGCAGTCAGCAGCGACAACAGCAGCCGAGCAGCGGAATTACAGGTCCTGAGCTCTGACAGCGGCACGAGGCTAGCTAGACCCATACCGAAACAAATAAAGCGCCACTCACCATTGGCGTGGCTCGCGGCAGCGGCCAACTACAGCGCGGCGCGCAGATGAGACACCCGGCCGATGCGGCCAGGACAGGAGGCGGCATCGCGCGATTCGTTAGCGGCGGAGGCGGAAGCGTACGCGGGGCCCCGCGCGTCCGCTCGTACACATGCGACGACTCGCCTCCTGCGGTCTTCTTCCCGCGATCACATGCGCCCGCTCCACCGTGGGGCCCTCCGCCCCCGTTGGTCCTACCGTCCCCGCTGGGAGCACAGGTGTCGCGCGTCCGTAAGCTTCCGCTCGCTGATTCCCAGGTCGCGCCGCGCGGGGGCGTCCTGCCTTTCCTCCGCACCGTCAGATCTGGGTTACACGGCGGGGATAGCAAGGGCGAGGCTGTGGGTGGGCCCGGTCGCCCTCGGGAAACACGACAGCCCATGTGCGGCCTAGGGGCCATCTATATAGTCCACGACGGCTTAGTGGAGCGCCGCGGCCCGCAGGAAAATCGGAGCCGATCTGAGAGTGAGAGTGAGCCGCTGGAGAGTAGGATAAGCTGCCAGCTTGTGAGTCGGCTACAGCCACGCAACGGGCAAAAGGTTTCGCATGATTGCGGCTATAGAAGATAATGTGCTTGATAAAATCTTTGGGTGCGCCGGCAAGATACAAAATAGGCAAATGCTTATGTACGTAGTATGTGCCTTTTCATTTTAAAAAGCGCAGCTTTGGGACAAACAACTAAAAAATAAGGGCTCTTTTGTTTACAACTACGATCAATGGTGTGTAGCAGTGTAGGTTTTGTACCTGTATTACTAAATATATAGGATGTTTAACATCAAAATTGCTTAGGTTCACAGCTACTTGTGAAGTAACTATACAAAAGTAGTGGTGGAAATGCACTCTATTACTTGCATTGCAAAAATACTTGTACTACTTAAAATACCACCTATAAAAGAATGGTTTAAACCCCGTTGGAATGCATGATTTTTTTATATATTCCTACGGGACTGTTTCCTGCAAAATCTCTACATTCTAAATGGAACCTAACTCTTGTTTCACCCTAGGAGGGAAAAATCCACAGTGAAACATGTACAACATATATACTATTAATGTCATTAAAGCATTTATGACGAAATATGATATGCTTAAAACAGGTAACATCCTTGCTTTATGGAAATCGTCCTTGTGGGATGAATACAAAATAATTGGATACTGTTCGGTACAATTCCAAAACGGATCTACTTGCTAACTGTATAACACGATACCGAATGGTTAATTATGCTTAAATTAGTTACCAGTTTAAGGGGTGTGACTCTTCTCAAAGTTGTTTAGAACTCCCAAAAAGCCCATATATGTTTTTTTTTGGTGTTAAATTTGATGTGTTTGGTCATGGAAATGCAGTGCCCACTGATTTCTTCCATGCTTATGTACTCCAAACAAATTGTGGACAAACTAAAACAGATGGTTCAGACAACGACTATATCATTAATACATGCATCTTGTTTCTCTCGCACCTTATTTGTCCACAGATTGTAGCATACAAAATCAATGAGAAATCATTG
Organism: Hsuehochloa calcarea; assembly: GCA_036346395.1. Taxonomy (NCBI): domain Eukaryota; kingdom Viridiplantae; phylum Streptophyta; class Magnoliopsida; order Poales; family Poaceae; genus Hsuehochloa; species Hsuehochloa calcarea. The sequence goes on from CM070597.1 coordinate 42,067,990, forward strand.
TCTCTATCATGCTCAATTAATTTGACCAAAGAAAGTGTGCTTCTACGATCAAACTTCAAATTTGATGACCTAGTCCATTCTATAACAAAGTCTTTGTTTCTGTCAATGAAAAATTAACAGTTATTAGTAGTATTACTGACGTAGACAACTTGCACAAAAAAATGCTACTAGCAATTTTTTTTTAAATTTTTTTGCTGATAAAATGCTTATAGCCAAGAAAGGCACTTGCTTGCAAGTTGCACCCTCTCGTTCTCGTAGACTACAACAAACCGGCTGCTATGCACGGCACGGCACCACCCAAACTCGCGGGCCCACAGTTCAGCCGTTTCTGATTAGAAAAGTGCCAGTCTTGTCTAGCTAAGCAGCCAGATCATGACGCGATTTAGAACAAACTAACGAGTCACTCAACCAAAAGCGACCAAAATCCAAATGGTCCAGCCCAAAAGCCACGCCGTCCAGTCATGTACAGCTCCAGTCGCAAGCATTCCTGAACCCACCCCATGCAGCGGTGAGCATCGCCGCCCTCCATCCCTCCTCCAGATTCTCACTCCCAGGGGTCCACACCTCCGGTTCACCAGCTAGGCGCGACCCGGAGCCGAGCTGAGCCGGCGCCGAGGGAGGCGCTACATCAGCACAGAGATGATACTGACCAGTGGGACCGGTGGCCCGCATGGCAGAGCGAAGCTATACTAGGCGAAGCAGAAGCCACGAGCCCGACCTCTCTCGCCTACTCCAAATCCCCTCTGCGCAGTCGCACATCGCCACCATCCCGCGTCTCCGGCCGCCCTACTACGCCCAGGCCCAAGCCTGAGCTCTAGCACCGCCGCCATGGATGAGGAAGCGAAGCCCAATCCTAGCGAAGATGCCAACACCAACGCCGCCGCCGCCACTGCAGCCGAGGCTGCCTCTCCGCCGCCGCCCTTGGGTTCGGAGTCGGCGGAGGGGGAGGCGAAGGGGGAGGAGGAGGCGGGGAATTTGGTGGATCAGCTTGCGGAGCTGGTGGACGAGATCGCGGCGATCTCGGACTTCAGGAACGCGTACCGGGGGCAGTTCTGCAACCTGTCGCGGCGGATCTGGCTGCTCGCGCCCATGCTAGAGGAGGCCAAGGAGGGGCCGCGGCCGCTATCGGAGGCGTCGGAGGCCGCGCTCCGGCAGCTCAGGGAGGCGCTCACTGGCGCCAGGGAGCTGCTCCGGCTAGGCAGCAATGGTAGCAAGATCTTCCTGGTGGGATTTCTCGCTTAAAGCTCGTTTTTTTTTGCTTGTTTACTCGGTGCATCTTAAATTTCTCTTCTTTTTAGTGCATTTTGCGTTAGATAAGGATTTAGCTGTGGAGTTAAAGAGAGTTTTGCTTGACGAATCAGAAGGTATTTTAGTGTGCTATACTGCAGAATTAGTACCTCCCGTTGCTCACTTCTTTGTAACTTGTTGCCTTTTTGCTTAATTTTGTTAGTGTAAACCAAGCTTAACCTTACGAATTAGCTAAGGTTGGACCAGGTTTTGGAATGCCTGGGTGTCAAATCAATGCCGGGCCAGAGCAGTTGACATTGTTTAGTGGTGTTGAACAAGTCTGTCCCATACCTTATCTTATTACGTTTTTTGTTTACGTAGATGGGCGAGATTAGGACAAACAAAGGCATAGTAATTGAATTCTATACCTTCTAATTTTGGTGTAACCAATACTGTTGTAGTTCTAAAGATGGTTTTTCTGAGGTCCTACTAGGTCATATATAGTAAGCTTGGTAACTGCAAGTTTCTATGAAACGTGGAGTAAAAGCTCACTGTGAATTTACTCCATACTAACCAATTATTGGATTACTGTTGCCATTTACTACAGTGATTAATTTCCATACCTGGAGTCACACTAGCCTTGCTCACAAATTGCTCCTTTGCAGCTCAAAAAAGCTGATAACACTTGTCCAGCTGTGTGTTTTTTGGGTGCAAGGTGAAAACAATGGATCTCAATGCTAGCAATGGATGGGAATTGCGAAGATGCACACCAACAGGATGCGGTTTTATGGACCTGTAACATCAGGCCCTACACAAGAATAACTTTTTACATAATCAGTTCTTTTAATTTATGACATGGAGTAACAGTTATGGAGTGAGATATGTCAACCCAGAACATAATGCTAGTACGCTAAAGCTTCTTCATTAGAAAAGTACGCTGGGTGCAAAATTTCTTCATTAGAAAAGTACGCTAAAACTTTTGGATGTATCATTGCAAGTATACAAGCTATGTAAGCGGTGGGTACTATAAGATGCGGTGGCAATGTTCTAAAAAGTGGTAACGCTTAAAACTTACGCAGTACGTGAGCACATATGCGGCCTTGTGAGAGGATTGCATATTTAGAAATAATAATGATAATATGATATGCACATAGTGTTATGAATTACTTTGCATGAAAATCAAGAAGAAAACAATAACATACGTATGATTGTTAGAATGAACTAACTGCGGAAGTGTTTTCGTCTTTTTTTTTTTTGAACTAAGGTATTTGTCACCCCTGCGTGGGCTGGGGATCGAACCCAGGACCTCACACCCGTGAACCCCGCACGCAACCACCTGGAACTCATCCAGGTCCCTAGTGTTTTCCTAGACTTAAATTAACAGAAGAAAATAGGAGAAAACTAACGTGTGATTACATTTGCACCTATTTTAGGCTCTCCTGTGGCCTCTTAAGTGCCAAATCTGCTCATTCCAACTGCTTATATAAAAAGCTGTGTGAGGGTACTGCTTACCGCTTAATGGGCCACTTAGACCACTTTTCAGAGCTGTGCCCAATTGTGTCTTGGGGCAGTTTTGGAACCAGAGAAATTGGCGATGATGGGAGAAAAAGAGGAGGGCAGGGTAGCATGCAAGCGCTAAAGGTCATACCAAATTGTAGTGGAATTATACTCTTGTTTAAAACGTGTATTTAGTTCATTTTGAATTGAGTGTTACCGATTTAAGTTTTACATATAGATATTAATAAACAAAGATGGCAACTAGAGGTGTACGATCGACTAGGTTTTTATATATAATTTAAATACATTTGAATTTTCATTTGCATTTAAAATGTTGAGCAGGATATGTCCTGTTTACTTCTTAAAATACACAACTTTATTGTACTTAAAGCATACAGTTTCTTTACGCCCAATGTGTATCTAAGTACTGTAGTGGTGGTTTTTAGCAAGCAATGGCAGCTGCCAGAAAACAAGTATGGAAAAGGTATGTCTTAAAAAAGAGAAAGTAATTAAAGACCTTGATGTCGCCAGAGGACTTGGGTTCAGTGACTGTGGTTCCAATTCTTACTATCTCGTGACTGTTCGAGTGTAAGGACTGGAACACAGAGAGAGACTCGGCAAGCGGGCATGTGGTGTCTTCAAATCTTCATGTCTTTGCTTCGGTCGTATTGGCTGCGATGCGAGATGGACCCATATCTCTTGCTCAAGGAAGGAAACCTCCAACAGGGCCTGGGCACTGTCCAAAATGTGCAGCCATGGCATTTAAGTTGTGGACTAGGGTATTCCTTTTGCGGCGGGCTTGGGCCAGGACGGTCACTAGGGCAGCTCCGCCCTGGTTCTGTCCCTGGTCTGGTCTTGTCCGTTTATACAATAATAATACAGTGGAGCAGTGGAGGACTCAGATATCTAGAAACTTTCATCAACATACCGTAACATTGATGTACAATGATCTTGTGGAATAGTAATTAAGTATACTGATTGTAAAAAGTAAAAACAAACTTTTCGAATAAAACTAAAATGTACCCTGCTATACGGCCATAACCGCATGGGTGACAAAGATGGAACAGTTATTGTTGGTTGAGTTTATCGTCACCTTCCTTTCAAGAGTATTGATTTTGAGATGAGCGAATCAAGGGTTGGGAACACAATGTGCTGTTTGAATTGCACGGCAAGGGATAACTTCTAAACATTTTTTTTTCTGTTATTGCTTTTAGGATACAAATGACACTATGTTACTTTCTTCCGATGAGGTATATGATGGTTAATCAAGCACTTCTATATGTTTGCACCAGTTCGTTCATGAAAAAAATAGTAAGGTTGTGTAGTTGAGTGGGCCTAATGTCTCTTGATACTTTTACCTTAATGAGCACTAAATGTTGTTTTCAGTAGATTCCCTCCAAAGCAGATCACTTCTGTGGTTAATTTTATTTTACACTTTTGCAACTACTTTTGCACTCAGTACATCTTTAAACAACAAATACACAATCATGGCCATTTTTCAATAATAAGTGGTTCCCCTGTTTGCAGGTTCTTGAGAGAGAGAAAATAATCCAGACTTTCCAGGATATTACTGCAAGGCTTGAACAAGCCTTAGCTGGTATCTCGTTTGATGAGCTTGACATATCGGATGAAGTAAGGGAACAGGTAGACCAATATATTATCGTCTCTCGAGTGTTTTTTCTATTTACAAAAATACCATCTAAAATCTTTTCATGTCCTGTTTGCCTTGTCTTGTTTTACAATGGGAGCTAAAACATGCACAATGTTGTGCAGGTTGAACTGGTGCATGCTCAGTTCAAAAGAGCTAAAGAACGATCAGATACATCTGATGATGATGTCTTTAATGATCTGATGTTTGTCTATAATTCAAGCACCAATGCTAATGTTGACCCGGATATTCTTCGAAGGTTATCTGAGAAGTTGCAGCTTGTCACCATATCTGACCTCAATCAAGAATCATTTACCTTGCATGAGATGGCTATTGGGGGGGATCCTGGTGCAGTTGTTGAGAAGATGTCAATGCTGCTGAAGAAGTTCAAGGATTTTGTGCAGACTCAAGACCCTGTCATAGGCACCCCAGCAAGTACAACAGACCTTTCCCCAAAAGACAATTCGACATCACCTGTTGTTCCAGATGATTTCCGTTGCCCAATATCACTGGATTTAATGAAAGACCCAGTTATTGTGGCTACTGGGCAGGTCTCCGCTTAACTTTTTTTTGTTTCCTATCAATCTGCAGAGCTTCCATTTGCATTTCTACTCACAATAATTCCTTGAAAATGCATGTACAGACTTATGAGCGAGGTTGCATAGAAAGATGGTTGGAGGCTGGGCATGACACCTGTCCGAAGACACAGCAGAAGCTTCCCAATAAATCTCTAACTCCAAATTATGTCCTTCGCAGCCTCATAGCTCAATGGTGTGAAGCAAATGGTATGGAGCCACCAAAACGCACTGCTCAACTTAGTAATGCACCAGCATCATGTACCGCTTCTGAGCATAGTAAAGTTATTGAGCTTCTTCAGAAATTGTCATCCCAGAATCTTGTAGACCAACGTGGAGCTGCAGGTATGCTTCGTCAGCTTGCCAAGCGTAGTGCTGAAAATCGTGCTTGTATTGGAGATGCTGGTGCTATTCCTATTCTTGTCAGCCTGCTATCGACAACTGATGTTAGCACCCAGGAACATGTGGTTACTGCTCTCCTGAATCTTTCTATTTATGAAGAGAACAAGGCAAGAATAATGACCTCCGGAGCTGTTCCTGGAATTGTACATGTGCTAAAGAGAGGCAGCATGGAGGCTCGGGAGAATTCAGCTGCCACACTGTTCAGCCTATCAGTTGTGGATGAGAACAAGGTGACAATTGGGGCTTCTGGGGCAATTCCAGCTCTCGTGCTGCTATTGAGTAATGGAAGTCAACGTGGTAAAAAGGATGCGGCAACCGCACTATTTAACCTGTGTATCTATCAGGGCAACAAGGGTAAAGCTGTTAGAGCTGGATTGGTCACTATACTACTAGAACTTCTAACGGAGACAGAAAGTGGAATGGTGGATGAGGCCCTTGCTCTATTGGCAATTCTCTCAAGCCATCCTGAGGGCAAAGCAGCTATCAGTACTGCTGCTGCCATACCAATCCTGGTTGGAGTTATCAGAAATGGATCCTCAAGGAACAAAGAAAATGCAGCTGCTGTTCTGGTGCATCTCTGTAATGGTGAACAGCAGCAACAGCATCTTGCTGAAGCACAGGAGCAGGGTGTCGTGTCCTTGCTGGAGGAGCTAGCAGAAAGTGGCACAGACAGAGGAAAGAGGAAGGCAATCCAGCTGCTCGAGCGAATGAACAGGTTCCTAAAGCAGCAGAGTCAAGCCCAAGCCCAAGTAGAGGAGATTGCACAGGCTCATGCTCAGGCGCTAACCCAGGCCCAGGGTCTGGTTCAAGCTCAAGCAGAGATGCAAGTAGAGCAATCACTGCTTCCTACTTCCTCACATGTTCCTGATAGATGAGGTGATTGATCATCAGCATATTTTGTCTAGTTAGTGGTTTGTTTTTGGCCGAGGCTGGCAGGTGGAAGATCACCTGCAATTCCTAGTGTGGAGTGTGTGGTTTTTGTTGTACAATCCGAACCAGGAAGTCCCATCAGCGCGATTTAGGGCCATGAGCATGTTGACAAGTGAGTTTTGAGATCATGGTACTGTTAACCTGTGTGTGTGTGTGTGTGTGTCGTTCGTACAATGTGTCAATGATTGAATGTAGGATCCTCGAGTTTTAGTGAGGTGTTGTACTTGTACCGGGTGCGTAGTACAGGACTAATTTGTGGCTTCCTAGGTTGATAATTTTACATGTCTGACAAAGAGAGTTGCAGTAAAGCATTAGTTCAAGTGTTTGTTCAGCTCAATATCCGTTCTGAATACTATCTCAGAGAGTTGCTGGAGCAAGGAGGGCTTTTGACATGGACTGTTCTTCACCTGTCCTGTTTCCACCATAGCTTCATATGTACACATGGAAATCAATGTGATGAGATCTTTAGAAATTCTGTCCGCTTGTTCTCGTAATGAATCCACCCGGGAATACTGTAGCCAGCCCAGACGAAGAATCTACCTGGACATCGATAAAGTCAGAGCTTCCCTGTCAGAGTAAAATTGTCCGTGTCTTCAGGTTGTGTTGCCTGCTGAATCCATCTGGATTCTTGATGCATCTGACTGACCCCTGCATTTCCCAACACATACTGACATACACACACATGCGACATCGTAGGAGTTGATGTGTCGTGTACACATGACAACACGGCTGCTGTTGCAGGGACAAGACCTGTCTGCGCATCATGGGCGCGGTCCAGTCCGGTGCCCACGCACCGGCCGGAGCATGCAGAACAGCGGAAGCAGCAGCAATCCTGATACCAATCGATGTGCCCGGGCTGAGGGCTGAGGCCAAGGAGGCGATCGACGATGCTATTGGGGGACGTCACACTCGTTTAGGCCACACTACCTTCTGTCTCAAGACACTTAACTGTCATGGCGATGGCCGAAAGCCGGCACGCCGATGACTCGGGCCACAGCCCACATGCGTGTGCCTCTTACCTTTCCCTTCGTCAACGTTACCTTTCTAGTTCGTCGCGCAGTTGTATGCTGAGTCCAGCAGTAAAAGTGAGCGAGGTTGCTGTTAAGACTCGAGAGTCAGAACCTGATGTGACTGTCTGAGATCAAAGTGCTAACCAACGTCGTTGCCACCAGGGGCCAAGATGAGATCGATGGATCATAACATTTGGATTTTAGAAGCTGTGAAATCCGTGGCAATGTGGCATGTGCAATCGCACTGTAGATCATTAGTTTCCTCCTCGTCACACATTTTCGCAGAACCTTTTACTTATAACCGCCTGGTTGTTTTCACCGTTAGATCGTGCCAGTGACCGCTGTTGAGATACTAGCACCATTTTAAGCTTCCCTTCCCTACTTATCATTATCAAACCCTTGTGGGTAAGTACATATTACATCGTTTGATACATGCTAACTAACCAGAGACAGCGCCACCTCCTGATTTCTTTTATACTTTTTCTATTGCTAGCTCCTCACTGAGAAGCAGCACACAACCTACTAGCACTGGTGCTAATACCAAAATATATAGAGAAAAAAAAATCTTTATTTCGCATGTACATGTCCGGCCTTGCAAAAGATCGAGCATACACAATACATATACACCACTCCATAGTCCATGTCATCAGCTACGTACCTGTGCGCGTACGTGCCTTTCCAACTCGAACCCACCAGCAAATGTCGCGCGCGCGGTTGAATTATTTGATGTTTTCCACAATATAATGTCATGCCTCGCATCGCATTATTGCCATCTGATTGATTGCGCCCGGCGACAACCCTATCAAATTAAGAAAGAAGCTGCTTCATTAAAGAAAAGCTACTCCTTAGGAAAAAGCTTAAAGCTCGTGCATTATGCAACATCGAATTATCGATCTCTACTACATGTGGTGACCTCATGGTTGATTGATTATTTAGTGCGATATGATGACGATAATGCGACAAATGATCACTCAGAATCAGCTTGTACGGGGAGAAGGATAGTTAATTAATTAGCACGCGAATGTGTCGCCGGTTTGGCGCCGTTGTCTGTAACAAGTAACAGCTACTGCGTCGACGATCGTTCGGTTTTGGCCAGTGGAGCTGGAAAACTTCAGCTCGAATCGCTTCAAAGAGTAGAAAAGACGCTCCTTTATAGCTTTGACAATGTTGGCAATCTTAAGAGTGAAAGGATGTTAAGATCAATCATACCGGAAACCATACAATGTTAACGTTCTGAAGAATTCAGGTTGGTGCTTCAGTTCACAATCAAATCCTCTTATTGTTCTTGTTATAATCTTCGGTTCCTGTGTTAGATTTGTTGGTTCCTGTTAGACTCTTTGGTTTCGACTCTTCGATTTCTGGTCTACACTGTTCCTAGTCCACACTGTAACCTTTGATTTATATATATAACCTTTGGTTTATCAATACATATAGTGTATGTAATTGCCCCAAATATTTCACTCTCTCATGGTATCAGAGCGGATAGCAGCTGCGACCACACCCTTCCGCTAATCCCACCGCCATGGCCGGCGAAGACGACACCGCTGCCGCCGCACACCGTGAGCAGCAGGCTGCCGCCGCCGCTCGCCACAAGCAGGAGGCCGTGCATGCACTGGCCCTCTCCGAGGCCGCCGCCGTTGCTTCCCCCATGCCTAGACATACGATGTCCTCAACATCAAGGCCCTCGTCCCTGTCGTCCTCGACCAGCCTCTTCGAGTTACAACAAATGGCGCGGCCTCTTCCTCACCACCCTCGGTAAGTACGCCCTCTCCGACCACATGCTCTCCGACGATGCCCACCCCGACATCGTAGACTGGGTCCGGATGGATTATCACGTATTCTCGTGGCTCTATGGAACCATCTCTGCCGAACTTCTCGAGATCGTGATGACTCCTACCTCCACAACGCGGCTCGTATGGGTGGGCCTCGAGCAACAGTTCATCGATAACTAGGAGACGAGTGCCCTGTACCTGGACGCAGAGTTTCGCAACTTCGTCCAGGGCGACCTCTCCATCTCCGACTACTGCTGCAAGTTGAAGAGCATGGCCGACGTCCTCGGTGACTTGGGTGAACCGGTGCACGATAGCACCCTTGTTCTGTCCCTTCTATGCGCAGTCGGAATACGAAGTTCACATACATGGCGGCCCTGCTGAAGCGACAAAAGCCGTTCCCCTCGTTCATCGATTCCCGTTCTGATCTTCTGCTTGAAGAAATCACGATATCGTCGTGACTCTCGGCACTCTCCATAGCCCTCATCGCCACGACTCCTAACGATAATGGGGTCCCGGCGGTGGTGTCTCTGGGGCGGTGGTGGCGCATCTTGCAGCCGCTCCACTAGCGCACCTCAGAGCGATCCCTCCGGTGGCACCGGCAGTGGCGGGGGCGGCTCCAGTCGCCGTCATCACGGCGACAACGGCGGCAACAACCACAAGACCGGCGGCGGAGGTGTGGGTGGTCACTCCGGGGCAGCACCTCTGGTTGGCCACCCTCCTTCTCAACCTTTGGACCAGCACCATCCAGATGTGGCTCGGGCAACTCCATCCATGCCAGGCCCCCAGCCTCCTCAATCCGCGCGCCCACCCAGCTGCGCCCCGGTGGTGCGCCCCGCACGCGCTGGCGGCCAACCAACTCTAGCCAACTACACGCTACCCTCATACCCGCCACCATGGCCTCCTCGGGTTGATTCGGGTCCTGCGCCTCTTGGTCTTGGTCTATGGGATCAGCAGTCATTGGTAAACTCTTTCAACACTATGACTCTTACTTCCCCGCCGACTACCGACTGGTACATGGACTCTGGTGCGACCTCGCACATGACGTCGGACGCCAATAACCTCTCCCGTTCCCATCCCCCTCACTCCTTCACTCCTTCCACCATCGTTATCGGTGACAGGTCACTACTACCTGTCACCTCCACTGGTTCCACTAGTTTTGACTCTCTTCATCTTACTAATATTCTTGTCGCTCCGCACCTTATCAAGAATATTGTTTCCGTTCGTCAATTCACTATTGACAACAACTGTTCCGTTGAGTTTGACCCTGTTGGTTTTTCTGTCAAGGATTTTCGTTCCAGAAACGTGGTCACCAGGTGCAATAGCACCGGACATCTCCACCCCTTGCGTCTGCCGGTGTCTGCCTCCCCTTCGTGCGCACTAGTCGCCGGCGCCTCCGTCTCCTTTGGCATCGTCGTCTCGGGCACCTTGGTCCTGAGTCCATGTCTCATCTTGCTAGTGCGTCCATCATTGCTTTTGATAATGGACCCGTCGACACTTTCTGCCATGCGTGTCAACTTGGTCACCATGTGCATCTACCTTCTGCTACTTCACAGTCTCGTGCTCTCAAGAATTTTGATTTAGTTCATTTTGATCTTTGGACCTCGCCTGTCATCAATGTGTTCAGTTACAAATACTACTTGGTTATTTTTTATGATTGCTCGCATTATCTTTGGACGTTTCATTTGTGCCTGAAATATGATATTTTTGTCACTATCTCTCACTTTTTCTTATGTTGCTATTCAGTTCAGCGCTAAGATCAAGAGTATTCAGTGCGATAATGATCGTGAGTTTGACAACTCCACCGCTCGTACTTTTTTCCTTGCCCATGGCGTTACACTCTGCATGTTATGTCCATACACCTCTCAGCAGAATGGCAAGGCCGAACGTATTATTTGTTCCACTAATAACATTGTTCGGTCTCTTATGTTTCAGACCAGCCTCTCTTCCTCTTATTGGGTTAAGGCTCTTCACGTCACTACCTACCTTCTCAATTGCCAACCCACCAAAACTCTCAATTTTTTCACATCTTTTTTTGTGCTCTTTGGTGTTTCCCCCTCCTACTCCGACCTTCGCGTTTTTGGCTGCAAGTGTTACCCGAACCTTTATGCCATCGCTCCTCACAAGCTTTCTCCTCGCTCAACCATGTGCGTGTTTCTCGGCTACCCGTACGAACACAAGGGATACCGATGCCTCGATCTCTCCTCAAATCGGGTCATCATTTCTGTCATGTTACGTTTGACGAGTCCTCCTTTCCTTTGCCGAGCTCGCCGCTCTGCCAACTCCCACTGACCTCGATTTTTTGTTGAAACTTGATCACACATCGATGCCAATTGGGCCTCAGCATCTTGTAGGTCCTGGTGCCCCTCCTAGTGTGGCGCACCCACTCGTGCTCCTACCGGTCGTGGCGCCCGACGGTGCTGCCTCTCCTGCGTCGGTTGTGCACGGCCCTAGTGCGCCCGCAGCACTCGATGTCATGCGCATTCTGATGAACCCTAAGGTTTGATTTGTTGGCCCGATCTTTCGATGAGAACGATAAGTCCGGTAGGCGTCGCTCAACTCTGACGATCCTGGCTATGAACACGCAAGGCTCGAAACCACGCAATCGCTGAACTGATCGACAAGTCGTTATCAACCATGCACGAATACCCGGTTGACCTGACCACGAAGGTCGATTCCTGCATACACCGAAGAAGCACACAAGAAACAAGATAAAGCAATCTGAAATTGCAAATAAAGATTGAAATATTAAAATTGAGATTTCGAAAAGCGATATTATGGTTGGTCTAGTCGACACAAGCCAATACACGAAGTTGCAACAAGGCTAACTTTTAACTAAACAAAATCCAAGGAAACTAGAGGGGGTGCGTCCTCCTTAAATAGGGGATGAGGAGCCACAAATCTAAAAGAAATAGAGGGGTGGACTAAAGGCATGAATTACTGTTCACATGAACAGTAATCACGCCCCCAGGTGGGCCGGCGGCATATGGGCCAATTCCGGTACGATTACAATGTCCAAATCGTCCCAAATTAGTGACATAACACCTTCTTTTGACGATTCCGAAGTCTACAGAAGGAATTTGGAGGTGAGGCTAGATCCGTTGGAAAGATATCGTCGTTAGCTTTCCAACAAGCCCAAGAACACCCGAATCGGACTCCGTTTGCAAAAGTTATATCTGTTTTAAGTTGGTGCTGTCAGGCTGATTCCGAACTCCTGCTTTGCACATGTAGTAGACCATGGCATGTACACATAGTACAATGGTATATAGACGTAGCACCATGGCATGTAGACGTAGCTCGATCTAATTGGGTAATATGGCATTGCATTAGCCGAAAGTCCAATTGGAGAAGATGTTGGTGAAGTAAAGGAAGTAGAGGATGCAGTGCAGCTGGTTGAAGCAGTGGTTGTATCCTTAGGGTCGATGTCCTCATCATCCTCCCTTTCTTGAATTTGAGTCGTCCTCGACTCATTTGTTTTCTCGAAGTCATCACTCTCCTGCAAAAGGTTAGTAGCAACAGGAGGCAAAGAAACATGCACTTCTTCTAATGGACACGGAGTTTCTTTACAAATCATAGTATGACATTTAGATTCATGTTTTTCCATATCAATGGAATCAATTTTTGTAGCTAACATAACAGGAGCTTTAAATTTAATTTCACTTGGAGCTATAATCTTTTGATCAACTTGTGTCTTCTCCTTACTTGTTCTCATGATTCTTTCTAATTCATCCTTTAATATAGCGGGAGACATTGGAAGCGAGTGATTTTCTTTTCTTTATATGTGAAAGTATAATGATTAGATCTACCATGATGTTCAGTATATCTATCATATTGCCAAGGTCTACCTAATAATAATGAGCATGCTTGCATAGGTACGACATCACAATCAACATAATCATGATATGATCCAATAGAAAAGTGTACGCGCACAAACTTAGTTACCTTCAACTTACCACAAGAATTCACCATTGGATGTAGTAAGGATGATGGTGTTGTGTTGTGGTCAAGCCAAGCTTCTCGACCATGTCTATGCTAGCAAGGTTGTTGCAACTCTCGCCATCAATGATGACTCTACATGAGCGTTCCTTGATGACGAACTTGGATTGAAACAAAATGTGGCGTTGATTTTGTTCAGCAAGTTCCATTTGAGCACTTAGCACACGTTGAACAACTAGGCTTTGGTACATGTCAGACGCCTCATGGTTTATATGTTCTTCCTCAGTTTCATCACCAGCATTGTTAGTTGCAACCAACACATGTTCTTCCTCAATATCGCTAGTGAAGTGTACTCACCATTGTCCTTGATAAGCAAAGCTCACGACTTGGGCAATCGCGCATCAAGTGCCCAAATCCTTTGCAACGGTGACATTGCACATCTCTAGATCGCCTGTAGAAACAAATGAAGAAGCACTTTTGTAAGGGCTTGTACTTTTGCGGGTTTGCTTGCATCGAGGATATGTATAGGAGTTGAAGCGGCGGGGGGTGCAGTCGAAGTGGAGGAGGATGCCATGTGATGTTCTTTGCCTTGGCCGACTTGCAAAAGTTCCTCCAATATTGCCCCCGAGCGAGATTGTCGACCACGCACTTCTCTCTCGGCTTTGCAAGCAATATGGAATAAGCGGTTGATAGAATCATATTCTTTATAGTCTAAAATGTCACGAATTTCACGGTTTAACCCTCCCAAAAATCTAGCCATCTTAGCATCCTCATTTTCTTCTAAACCACAACGCAACAAACCGGTTTGCAATTCTTGATAATAGTCTTCTCTGTAACTACTACCTGTCTTAAGCGTTGTAATTTATTAAGCAAATCACGTGAATAATATGAAGGTACAAACCTACGTCTCATTGCTCTTTTCAAAGCATTCCATGTTCTAGGTATGTCACGATGAGTACGACCATATTCACTCCACCAAATAGATGCAAAATCTGTGAACTCACTAGTAGCAGCCCTAACCTTTTTATTGTCAGGAAATTCATGGCATGCAAATTTTTAGTCCACAACTAACTCCCATGTGAGATAAGCATCAGGATCATATTTACCAGCAAAAGGAGGTATAGTGAATTTAATTTTACCAAGTGAATCATTATGGTCACGTACCTCACGTGGTGGCTCTCTTCGCATACCTTGTCGATTGAAGCGTTGTTGTCGGTGATCACGATCATTAATGGGATTGAAATCACCATCGGACCCCGTATCAGCAACATATGGGTTTGCTTCATCTTCTACCTCATCGGCCCATGAGCGAGCAACGGATGGGTTACGGCGCGGTCGTGCAATGCCGACAGCAGCGGGGGGCGGCAAAGAAGGTGGAGCTCTCTCTAGCTGCTCCACACGTGTAGCCAACGCAGTAAGTTCGTCAGTGGTGCGATCTAGAATCAACTCCATACGCCCTGAATGTTGATCCAGCATGCGAGAAAAGCGCCGCATGATTTCTTTTGTGCGAGGACTGAGCGGTGCATCTTCCTCATTGTTGTGCCTGCTATGCTCCCCTTGTGACGATGAACCTGCCATTGTTAGTATCAAAGCAAAGAACAAATCACAGTGTATATGTCCCTATCAACTACAAGGTTCCGGAGGCTCAATCAAGTCACTCACACTCAAGCTTATACCTAGTTCTTACAAGTTCTTACCAATGCAGCAAGGAAGTGGTACAACCGGTGGCTGGTTCGTGATACTCTCACTTGCGATCAGCCCAACGATTGCGAGGAACGACACCTGCTGAGTTAGTAGGAAGTGGAGCTCGGAAGGCTAGTATGTAGCAAAGGAATAGCAATTATTCAATTCAGTATGCAAAATTGAAAAGCGCTCAAAGTACTAGTCACAAGTCTTGATCCTAGTCTAATCAAAGTTTAGCTAATCAAAGCCCCACTAAGAGATGTGTATGTACGCACGCATAAAGATAAATGTGACTTGATGTAAGCAATGGAAAACCTCACAACAAGTGCTGGGAGAGACGCTAACCAACTACTCAAACTTCTTTGTAGGGCACAAGATGGTTCACACGATGTAGAGCACAAAAACAGAATAACGTGCAGCGTAAACAACCCTTTAGTTTAAGCAGAAAACAATAGTTAGTCTCAAGAGATGAAAAAGCAAAATTTTATATGGCTTATATATACTCTTTTGAAAGGTTTCGATGAGATCTACAACTTTGCAGTTGAGACGAACCCCAAATTCTGATGGGAAGACTAAAAGAAACGGCAAAAACCGAAACCAAAAACTTGTGACGCAAATTCGGAGCCGAAAATTACCGATTTTGGGTTCCCTGGAGGGAGACTAGTGCATTAAGTGGAAAGTATGCGCCTCGTTGTTAGCTTTCCAACGAGTCCAAGAACGTCCAAATCGGACACCATATGAAAAAGTTATGCCCGTTTTACTGAAGGTCTATCGGAAACGGAATCGTACTCGGACTGGAAACCGACTCGGTTTCAATATTTAAATTGCTATATCTTTTGATTCCGTGGGCTAATCTTGCTGAAATTTTTTGTGCCAGTTTGTGGCTATATGTAGAAGGGCTCCACCAATTTTCACTGGTTTTGGTGTAAGATTATTATTTTTTTCTTTTTTCTACCACGGCTTTTGTTTTGTGTGGCGGCCTCTTTCTCCGTCTATTTTTTTTGCCGGCTCTAGGGATTTCAACAAGTCGCGAATACAGCAAAGTGTTCTCTCTTTTTTTTTGATGCAGATTAGAGGAGTTCTAACCGACGAATTTTCTGTTTTAGATGCAAAAACTAAGAACCCTAAAAGAACGATTAAGCGGCAAAAGGAAAAACACGAGAAGCAATCTAGACAACGACCAACTAGACAATAACTAGAACTAAAGATCAGCAACTAGACACGACAATGTAACTAAATATTCAACAAGCAAACTGAAAAGAAAAAATTACAAATGCTCAAAGGGCTTGGTATGGATGATAGATGCGAATTTTTTTCTTTTGGCAATTTTCTGGACTCTAGGTATGAAAAACGAATCTACTACTAGAAAACAGGAAACTCTCACCGAAGAACTGTAGCTCTGATACCACTTGATGAACCCTAAGGTTTGATTTGTTGGCCCGATCTTTCGATGAGAACGATAAGTCCGGTAGGCGTCGCTCAACTCTGACGATCCTGGCTATGAACACGCAAGGCTCGAAACCACGCAATCGCTGAACTGATCGACAAGTCGTTATCAACCATGCACGAATACCCGGTTGACCTGACCACGAAGGTCGATTCCTGCATACACCGAAGAAGCACGCAAGAACAAGATAAAGCAATCTGAAATTGCAAATAAAGATTGAAATATTAAAATTGGGATTTGAAGCGGTATTATGGTTGGTCTAGTCGACACAAGCCAATACACGAAGTTGCAACAAGGCTAACTTTTAACTAAACAAAATCCAAGGAAACTAGAGGGGGTGCGTCCTCCTTAAATAGGGGATGAGGAGCCACAAATCTAAAAGAAATAGAGGGGTGGGACTAAAGGCATGAATTACTGTTCACATGAACAGTAATCACGCCCCCAGGTGGGCCGGCGGCATATGTGCCAATTCCGGTACGATTACAAGGCCCAAATCGGCCCAAATTAGTGATATAGCACCTTCTTTTGATGATTCCGAAGTCTACAGAAGGAATTTGGAGGTGAGGTTGGATCCGTTGGAAAGATATCGTCGTTATCTTTCCAACAAGCCTAAGAACACCCGAATCGGACTCCGTTTGCAAAAGTTATATCTGTTTTAAGTTGGTGCTGTCAGGCTGATTCCGAACTGATCTGACCAAAATGTATCCAGCTTGAACTCCTGCTTGGCACATGTAGTAGCACCATGGCATATACACATAGTACCATGGTATATAGACGTAGCACCATGGCATGTAGACGTAGCTCGATCTAATTGGGTAATATGACATTGCATTAGCCAAAAGTCCAATTGGAGAAGATGTTGGTGAAGTAAAGGAAGTAGAGGATGCAGTGCAGCAGGTTGAAGTAGTGGTTGTATCCTTAGGGTCGATGTCCTCATCACATTCCTAGAGCAAATGTAACGCCGGCCGGTAGCGTTCCTCCTGGCCCCGCGGCTGTGGTAGCACCCACTGCTCCAGCCGTGGCTCCTCCCATAGCAGTCGAAGCATACGGTACTCCTGCCGGTCTACCAGTTGGCCCGCTAACTCCCAGCGAGGTCGTTCTCCTGCAGCTTCCCCCATGTGTGTCGCTCCAGCCGGTCGATAACTCCCATGCCATGGTCACTCGTGGCAAGCACGGTTTTCGATAGCTACTCACCCGCATGAACTTTCATGCCACCACTCTGTCTCTTATTCCGACCACATACCGGGCTGCTCTCGCTATCGCTGACCCTAATTGGCGCGACTCCATGGAGGAAGAATACACTGGTCTTCAGGCCAACAACACATGGGATCTTGTTCCGCGGCCATCCAATGCCAATGTGGTCACTGGAAATTGGATTTTTCGGCATAAGCTCAATTCGGATGGTACTCTTGCCCGCTATAAGGCTTGATGGGTTCTTCGTGGTTTCACACAACGTCCTGGTATTGATTTTGATGAGACTTTCAGTCCAGTCGTCAAGCCAGCCACTATTCGTACAGTTCTTTCTCTGACCCTATCCCGGGATTAGCCTATCCATCAACTGGATGTTAAGAATGCGTTTCTTCATGGCATACTCTTGGAGACTGTCTTCTGTTCGCAGCCGGCTGGACTTGTGGATTCATCTCGCCCAGATTACGTTTGCCGCCTCAACAAATCTCTCTAGAGTCTCAAACAGGCGCCCCGAGCTTGGTTCAACTATTTTACGGCTTTCTTGGTGTCCCTCGGTTTCCTGGAGGCAAAGTCTGACACCTCCCTCTTTGTGTCACATCGAGGCGGTGACACTGTCTACCTGCTGCTCTATGTGGACGCGTATTGTGCTGATTGCTTCTTCGGACTGTGTGCTCCGTCAGGTGGTTGCCTCCCTTCAGCAGGCTTTTCCTATGAAGGATTTCGATCTACTTCATCATTTTCTGGGTGTTTCTGTCAGTCGTCGTAATGGCAGCATGTTCCTCTCTCAGCGGCAGTATACTCTAGATATCCTGGACCACGACGGTATGACCGCTTGCAAGCCTTGCAACACCCCTGTCAACACTCACTCCAAGGTCTTCTCTTTGTTGGCACTTCTATGGCTGATTCGACGTTCTACCGAAGTATTGCGGTGCTTTGCAATACCTCATTTTTACTCGCCTAGATATTGCTTACGCCATACAACAAGTTTGCCTTCATATGTATGATCTTCGTGAGCTACACCTCGCCGCCGTGAAGTGCATTCTTTGGTATCTTCACGGCACCATCGACCATAACCTTCTTCTTCACCGAGCCACCTCTACAGATCTGGTTGTCTACTCCAACGTCGACTGGGCTGGTTGTCCTGACACGCGCAAGTCCACTTCAGGCTACGTTGTGTTCCTGGGTGATAATCTCATCTCCTGGTCCTCGAAGCGGCAACACACTGTCCCTCGTTCGAGTGCGGAGGTTAAGTACCGGGCTGTGACCAATGCTGTTGCTGAGGCATGCTGGCTGCGCTAACTTCTTTAAGAGCTTCACAGCACTCCACGCCGAGCTACCCTCGTCTACTGCGATAATGTCAGCGCGGTCTATCTCTCAACAAATCCGGTGCAACATCAGTGCACTAAACATGTTGAGATTAACCTTCACTTCGTCCGGAACGAGTTGGTCTTGGCGATGTCCGCGTTCTTCACGTTCCGACGATATCTCAGTATGCCGACATCTTCACCAAAGGGCTACCTACTTCTGTCTTCCCCGAGTTCTGGTCCAGTTTGAATGTCCGTTCCGCCGATGCTCCAACCGCGAGGGGTGTTGGACTCTTCGATTCCTGTTAGACCCTTTGTTTCTTTACTCTTCGATTCCTGATCCACACTTAGTGTTAGACTCTTTGGTTTCTGGTCCACACTATAACATTTGGTCTATATATATAATCTTTGGCTTATTAATACATATAATATGTGTAATTGTTTCAAATATTCTACTCTCTCAGTTCTCCCTATTCATAATGAAGAACTAACATGCACACTTTGCCAGCTTTCTTGACACTAGTCACAGCAGAACGGATGATGGAATTAGCCAACTTAACTTGCTGTATTTGCTGGCCATTCAATATATGTTGACAAAGTTGACAAAATTAAGCTCATGGAATCAGCCACCGGAAAAGTGCTAACATCACACTTGCATTCGATGTGTCCGAAGGCATAAGTACATCGAGACAAGATGTTGTTACGAATATTG
Source organism: Hsuehochloa calcarea (assembly GCA_036346395.1). Classification (NCBI taxonomy): domain Eukaryota; kingdom Viridiplantae; phylum Streptophyta; class Magnoliopsida; order Poales; family Poaceae; genus Hsuehochloa; species Hsuehochloa calcarea. The sequence continues at coordinate 42,087,318 of CM070597.1, forward strand.
TGTGAATTAAAAAGATCTAATGAATAATATATATAAGATATAAAGAGATATATTATGAATATTGTATGTATATTGTATGTATATTGAAGATGCCCATCAAGATAGCATCACCATCTCAGATGCCAGACACATTAAGATAACATCTCAATCGGGCCAAGTCTCCAACCATCTGCCTCCTCCATCCACGCTCACCGCACTACACCAACTTGCCAAACAAACCTGAGCGGTAGGAAGCGAGCGCTAGAGAGACCCCGCCCATGGAACGCCCACTAGCGTTGCCACCAAGCCCACCGGCGGCGGCTCCAAGAAGGCGGCTTGTAAGGCCTTCTCTCTCATGGATCCGCCGGGAGAGACGCTCCAGCAGAAGAAGGCCAGGGACGATGGATCCTAGCGGTGGCAACGAGAGCGCCAGAGATGGACCGGCGGAGCTCGAGAAGAAGGGAGGCTAATTCCAGGAGGAGATGAGCTATAGCGGCAGATCGAAGGAGATGCGGCGGGCTGCTCTTCCCCAACACGAGCGAGCCGACCAGGAGCAGACACTACTACAGAACACGTCATCACAGACGGTTCGGAACCGTCATCACAGACGGTTTCCGAACCGTCTATATTTGTTCGTCGTGATAACAGCGATTATCACGAGCGGTTCAAAACCGTCTGTGAGACTATTATCACGAGCGGTTTGATTCTAAACCGCCGTCGTGATAAGTGGTTATCACGAGCGGTTTACTTTAAAACCGTCGTGATACTAGAAATATCACGAGACGGTTTACTTAAAACCGCCTCGTGATAAGCACTTATCACGAGCGGTTTTATGTTGAAACCGTGCGTGGTAATAGCCTTCACGAGCGGTTTCAACATAAAACCGTCTGTGGTAGTGGCGATCCTAGCTACATTGTTTCTTGTTTTTGGCGACCTCGGGAATTGCTAGCCATGCCCTCGAAAACAAGCATGTACAAAAAGCAGATACATCGCAGATAATCAATTGTTGACAACTCAAATTGATCATTACTCAAAATAAATTAATAAAGATCGAATTTGTTGAAGTATTTTCGCTATAGTTGTACAATTGGATTACAATTAAGTCAATTGTTTGCGTGAATCTGGGGTCGGCGATGGAGTGAAACTCTCCTTTGTCAACTATTTACTGTCATGATAAAGGTGCATAGTCGCCTCGAACTTCCACGAGCTCTTGCATAGCGAGTCCATGTAAATCTATTATCAAACCACGCGCTAGGTCAAGAAAAATGGTAAGGATATATATTTGAATTTACAATTACAAAAAATTATTTGAGATTGACAAACCTCCGGATTCTTCATCTTAGCACTAATGATTTCTTGCATATGATGGCAAGCGTAGAATGCACATAGCTCATCATTTTTTCTTTGGCGACCTTTGCAAAAATAGAATTACATATATACGTATAGTCGATTGAAGACACATTTTATGAAGTATGATATATATAGGATTATTGTGTTGTAGCGCGTCTAGTAAATTTAGTCTGTGTGTTAGTTGGTATTTGGATCCACTTGTATCTTCCTTGTTGGCTAACATAGGAGATGAGCGAACTACATAATTGAAAAAGTTATCCTTGGGCATTTCAAGCGAAGGAAGACTACAATAGAGTTATGTATGGAGGAAATGATCATACTTGTCGAGTATTCCTTGCGAAATCTTTGAAGTCGTGATCGTTTACGACTAGGAATCAAGATATATCACGTGTTCCTCCGGGTATAATGACTAAAAGGATCGATGGTACCTACTCATGTATGTCGCTATAACTATTAAACCTAAGTACAAATGAAATTTGAATAGCAAATAGTGAAGCACTTACCCACGGTTGTAGGGCACCGGTATGTAGTCCTTGCGAGTGCGAAGAAGCAATGCCGCCGTTATGTAGTTCTCGGCGAAGGTCGCGTCGCCTTCGATGGTTTGCATAGATACCACGTGTGGGTCGAGAAACCCACGGTTCTCGCCCTTCGGGCATATTTCATCATGTATCTATACATAAGCAATGAGTTGCGATATTTATCGGTATTACATGAATGTAGAACTTGATTGTACACACTTACGATGTCCAACATCGTAGAAGCGGGCGTCGAGGGCTTGAGATTGAATAGGTTGAATAAGTCGTTGAAGCCCACCGAAGTTGCGGCCCGTTGAAGAAATGCTCATCCTTGTATGCGGCGGTGATTCGATGATCGCACCCTTTCTTTGCGGTATTCGCAAGTACCGAGCATGCAAAGCGACAAGCAAATCGGTAGCGGGCTAATTGTGCGTTAGGGCACAACGGTTTTCGATGGAGTACTTCCGTGCTTCGGGACTTGGGAGGCGGCTTAATGTTCATCGATTTCGATTTGGCCTTAACGATTGGCGGCGTCTTCTGCGAGACGACTCGGGAACCGATCGGTAGCACGCTTTTCTTGTTCCTTGGCGTCTTCTCCACGGGAACCGATGAGGTGAAATATGAGGTGGAGTCATGGAGGTCCGTTGGAGAGGAATGGTCTGTCGAGATTGCGGCCTTCTTTGGGTCGGGGCGATGTCCGTCTTGGGCCATTGGATAAAACGTACGGCATCCCCTAGTGTTGTGATCTCTTCGTTGGGCGAATGTCGGTAGGGCGACCATAAAATGTTGATGTACCATGTCCACCTCCACCCTTGCGTAACCATGCGCCACTGGACACCATCTTTGCTTCGCTCCTTCTGGTATGGATGCACCATCCCCCCGACCTCAATAGGAATGGACCCAACTAACCTCGGTTGGAGCTTGCGGCCGTCGGCTCCTACAAAGCGATCGCAATTAGCTAAGGCGTCCTATAGGTCTATCTTTGGTGCATTCCATAGATGTACATTACCTTGATGTGGTCTATCGGTAATTGGTCGTCGTCATGTTCAAAATTATGCGTGGACGCGACACCACTCCGATGTCGAGGACTGGTTCCCACAATAACGAGGCGGCTTGCGGCGGTTGCGAGTACTTGATTGATTGATCCTGCAAACTTGCTATCGTCCTTGAAATTACGCATTAGCGGTTCCAAGCGATTGTCGTACTCATCCTTGGATCTCTTCCTACTTCTATACATGAAGTAGTCGTCTACGAATCCATGTACCCAAGGTACGTTAACCCCCTTGCCTCGCGTGCGACCCGGGTGCTCCTTGTTTCCTAGGGCCGTAGATAGTATATCCTTCTCCCTGTGTTCTTGGAAGGAGCCTTCGGAAGTTTGGGCAATCAATTCACGCTGCAAGAGGTCATCATGTTATTATAGTCACTATGAAGTTATGGACTTATAAACAAGTAGGTAGTTCGACATATTTACCACACGTTAGGACACTTCCTGGTCCGCCGGGTTTGGGAAAGTGACGCTGCCATCAGACGAGACTTTTGCCCTCACTTTTAACCAGGTTAGGGAACGCGGGTGTGTGACATCAGGAAATAGATTCTCCTCCTCCGCCTCCCATTGCGCGGATTTAGCCTCGTACCCAGCGGTGCCGAGTCTGTGGGGGTGAGTGTTTCGTGCCTGGATTGCTTTGTGCGCCGCACTTTGCTCCTTAAATTCATCCGTCGTCTTCATAGCCACAAAGGCGTTCCATGTTTGCCGCGTCAAGAATGGAAACTTCGTGAAGGGCGTCTCACTCTTGTTCACGTACTGCGTGACAAGAACGCTCTTGAAGGTCCTCCACGCGTGACACATGGAGAGCAAGGCATGCCGTTCGACGCGTTTCATGTGTGTTTCTGGGATAGTGAACCTGCTTGAAAGGTCTTCCCACAGCATGCGTCTCTGATCTTTTATCAGAGACTTCCACTTTGGTGTGGTGATAGGGACCTTTTCCCTTGCAAGTATCCCGCAGATGGTCCGGAATCTCGCCGATGCCGGGGACTCGGAGGACTAGCGTCACCGACCTCCGTGATGGTCGATCGGCCCGGTGAGCAATTCGATATTCCTCGCCATCTCGCTACGTGTCTGCGGCGTCGGTGGCGGCGTCGAAAAGACGGCGCCTACGCCATGTCTTGCGCGTCGGTGGCCGGCGAAGACGGCGCCTCTGCCATCTCGCTTACTTGCTATCTATGTAAGTTACAGAATTAAGCATTAATCCTATTGTAATTAGCACAGATTTGCAAAAGATTGATGATAGTTTGTGCTCTCAGAAGGAGAGTTGCAAAAGAACAAGTCTTTGCCATCTCAATCCTATTGTCTATACACTTCATGAAATGAATATGATAATATAAACTCAAGTATGCAATATATCGATCAATTTCAAACTCTAGTAAGACAATATTTCAAAGAAGGTCACATTAATGATGCGAATGTTGTGCAAGCAGGATGGATTGTAAGTCAATATAATGCCATGCTTGAGTACAGAAACACCAGTTGTTTCTTACTTGACTGTGGGGCTGAAATAATGTTTGTATGGGTTGGTCGGATAACACAAATGGAGGATAGAAAAGGCCAAGAAAGCAGTTGAGGTAAGCTCTCAAGCAGTCTTGCCTTTCCTTTTATATTTTTGTTGCCATTTGAGATATGCAACAACTTTGTGATGTTTTTTTGTTTGTCTCTTGTAGGAATTCATCATTAATGAAAAAAGCCAAAGACAACAAGAGTGACTCAAGTGATTCAAGGTTATGAGAGTCATGCCTTTGTTTAAAATAAGTAATCACAAAAGGCATAAATGGAATTGTCCTACCAAAAGAGGACATGGGAAAATTTTACTGATGGAGACGCTATTTGGTGTGGTGCATTGATGGCAAGGCTAAACTCATGCTATAAGTGAGCAACTTTTATGTCGGTTGGTCATTGTTCTTGATTTGTTTTACAATAGGACTTATCATTCACTGTAGAAGTGAGTGAGATATCCTACTTTTACCTTGGATTGCATATCATGGCTGATTCTAGCGAAAGGAATTTACCAGTGTAATTTCTTGGGTGATGCTTCCATCATTTGCAATCTGTTAGGTTGTTATCCTCTGGTTTATGTCTTGTGTATCCGATTTTGACTCAGATTTTCCAATTTTCCTAGACTAGTACACTAGTATCTCAGAAACCCTTTACTCTCGGACATCCGCTAGAGAACTATTAGTACTATTAAAGAGACTGCTAGATTTTAGATATTATGCAAAACTTATGCTAATTTGATGATTTATCAGACCAACCCATACAAACATACAAAAGAGATCGCTAGAGAAATATATTGTTAGCCAAAGTTTAAAAGTTTGACTGCACGTACTCCAAAATGACATTCTTTTGTGATTGGAGGGAGTATCATCTAATCCAAATAAAAAATATGCCATTCTCCTCAAGGCTTTTGTTCAGATTAAAAACTAAAGGTTTGAGAAAAAAAGGATAGTTTATATTGCAAAATTTGCATCATGAATATTGTACTTATTTAATTACCAAAGATGGTATTTGTCAAATAAAACGTAAACAAATAAAATTCTAGAAAGGTTTATTTTTCACACTTAGCTTAGCAAGCTAGTTTGGAAAGTTAAGCATGCCTAGTTCTCTGGGCACTATAGTAGGACCTTGTTCTCTGTGTAATACTTTATAATTCTGACTTATGCCAACACTTCCATAAATTTTGACCTGAATGTTGTAATTGTGGCAGTGTATTTTTTACAGATTAGCCATGACTCCCAAAGTCCAAAAAGCAGCACAAGTCAAGTCAATTGGAATACACAATATCGTAAAACTTAAATTTTACAGAAATTTTATAGAACTCCAGTACAAAATTAGCACAAAAAGATCAGCACTTGGATCACATCATTTGATTGAGATGCCTTAACAGCTTAATGCACACAATACCATCCAAAAATGCCCGCGATAGCCGACATTATGCACACAACAGTAAAGATCCCCATCTAGTCCCAACCATAATGGATCAACCGCAAAAGGTCTGCAGCAGTTGCTAGACTCAGCATTAGTCTCAGTAGGGTGCCTGCCGATCTAAATGACTTAATTGATGTATCCCCATCTTGTATCAGTTAATTCAATCACTCTCCACGGCCAATTAACCCACCAAGCACCGGTGAGAGAGATCTATATAGGTTTGAGGCGAGGATGTATGGGGCACGTACCGGTGGGAGATGGCTTTGGGAAGAGGTGGTGGTGTCGGCGGCGGCGGTGGCGGCGGCGGGGCGCGACAGCGAAGTGGAAGTGGGCGGCGCCTTGTGGTCGAGGAGCGGACGCGGCGCTCCTCCGTGAACTCCTCCGCCGGCCGGGTCGGGGAGGCGCCGGTCGGGGAGGAGGCGCGCGGGTCGGGAAGGAGTTCGGAGAGGAGGCGTGCGGATTCGGTGGAGGAGGCGCTAGGTTCGGGAGGCGCGGAGAGGTCGGGGCCGATAGGGTTAAGAGCAAAACCCTATCGGTTCTTTGAACCTTATAAAAAACAACATCACGAGCGGTTCTTTGAGGGAACCGTGCGTGATATCAAACATCACAGACGGTTCCTTCAAAGAACCGTGCGTGATGTGGAACATCACTGAGCGATTCCTTCAAATAACCGTGCGTGATGTTTGATTATCGCTGAGCGGTTCCCTCAAAGAACCGTCTGATATTCAAACACCACGACGGTTATTTGAAGGAATCGTCGTGATGTTTCCCACATCACGAGCGGTTCTTTGAGGGAACCGTCTGTGATATGTAATCACATACGGTTCCTTCAAAGAACCGTCTGTGATGTTGTTTTTTTAAGGTTCAAAGAACGGTTACATCACAGACGGTTCTTTGAGGGAACCGTCTGTGATTACTTATCTCGAGGACACAGGAAGTTTTTTAACCTCTTTGTACAAGTTGATGAGGCAAAGCTTGAAATCTTTTATATCTTATACTCCATCTGTTCTTAAATAGACGCCATTTTAGAATGTGTGCAATGAACTTGACCATTGATTTCTAGAAAAAATATTTAGATTTACCATAAGAAAATTATATGGATAGAAATATCATGGATAGAAATATCCATACACTGCACTATAGCCTCCAAGCAAATTTGCTTGGCATTGCCTCTAAGGCTAGAGGCAACCTCTAACCAATAAAAAATTTGTGCGACCTTACATCACTTATGATAGATGGTCGTTGGAGTAGGGATTATGATGGATGGTAGTTGCGGTAGGGATTTTATATATATATATATATATATATATATATATATATATATATATATATATATATATAGTTGTACTAGTAGCCTTTATACACACAATAAAATTATGCTAGACTTAGATCATGTACAATAAATTTACATTATCTGTCTATAGACTCTACGCAACGTAGGATTTAAAGCGGCGTGGATGAAAAAGAATAAAAGAAAGAAATGTGATATCTACAATCTCGTAGTCATTGTATCACTCGAACCAAGGAACATCCACATTGTCATCAATTTAAAGATCATAAGTCCATAACACATTAACACATGACAATGGAATAAATTAGTTAATTACAATGGAGTAAATTCTTAATTAAAATATAGCCCTTCATGATGATCGACGCGCATATAGCTAGCTTCCTCACTTTGGGTTCTTCCTCGAGCACGATCCGTCTCCGAAAGGTGGCAACTAGTCAAATTGATTGTATTCTTCCTCGTCCACTACATTCTCAACTCAGACAATCCTCCTTTTCCATGAAGAACTACGTGGCGCTTCTTATTTGCGGGTCGGTTACATAGAAGACTTGAACAACTTGGTTGCTTGATCGAATGGTTCGTCTTTGTATCCGACACGTTCGAGGTCCACGGTAGTGACGCCGTGCTTATCGACCTTCACCGTGGGAGATGGACCCAACGGCACCGAAATAGGGGATCTTGAAAAGCACGTAGTCGATCTCCCATATCTTCTCTATTTGCCCATAGTCGAGCTCCTCGACCCATCGATCTTGAATGCATCTATCACGGACACCGCTTGCTCGCACCTTTGTGCTCTTCCTATCTGAGTGCCGTATAAAATGTGTATCCATTTATGTCGTATCCTTGCCATGTGACAATTGTAAAATATGGCCCTCTTGCCAACCATAGCGTATCATCACTTGATGACCTTCGAGTGATTCGCACCTTTAACCATTCGTTGAGCCGAAGCGGTTGTGCTCTCTCGTGATCCAAACCTCCGACCGGTGCGGATTACATTGGTGTACCATGTCTTTGTGCTCGTCGATGTACGGGGACACTTGGGTCATGTGTTGCAAGACCGTGAAATGGGCTTGAGCGTACGTATCCAGATCGGGAGTGATTGATTTCCTTCCGATGGTCCGATACCATCTAGTCTCCCTCATGGCGAGATAGAGGCACACCAATCGGATCCACGAGCCATGTAGTCGACGCAGAACTCAATGACCTCTTAGTTGCACAACCTTCGATGATCTTGCCCTCGGTCGAGATCGATTCCGTCGTAGGACTTGAGAATTCCCATGTACCTCTCGAGCGGGTACATATGGCGTAGAAACACGGGCGCATATCTTTATCTCTTTCACAAGGTGAACAATGAGATGGACCATGATATCGAAAAATGACGGAGGAAATACATCTCAAGATGACACGAGTCGTCACTACCTCGGCTGCGAGCATCTAGTCCTTGGGGATCGATGACCTTACGAGCAATTGAGTTGAAGAAATAACACGACCTAAAGATTGCCACTCGGACCTTGTTCGGCAAGATACTCCTAATTACAGCAGAAGCATTTGTGTCATCAAGACACGACAATCATGCGACTTCATACCAATTAATTTCAAATCTTGCATAGAAACAAGTTTCTTAATGTTAGCGGAGTAACGGACGGGACTTTCACACCGTGCAAGCTCAGCACGATTCATTTCTCGGCCTTGGCGAGTGTAGCAAGTCGGGGAAGGTACGTTCGTCCTGTATCGGTCTCTTTCGGTGCTAACTCGGTCCTTATGTTCATATCGATCAAGTCACGCCGTGCGTTAACACCATCCTTTGTTTTGCCACTAATGTTCAGCAAGAGACCAATCAAGCTATCACATACATTCTTCTCTCGTGCATAACGTCGATGCAAAGATGGCGAACTTCTAAGTACTCCCAATAAGGCAAGTCCCAAAAATTGACCGCTTCTTCGGATGTTCTTCTCACGGGTTCTTAATTTACGTCCCTTCCCAAGCACAACATCGATATCCTTAACCATATCATAGACCTCTTTCCCACTAAAAACCCTTGAAGCTGAACCGTCTTCCTTATTTCCGTCGAATTGTTTCTTCATCTTGCGGTATGGGTGACTCCTCGGAAGGAACCTACGGTGGCGCATATACGATTTCGCGAGTTGTTCGACCATACACTCTCCGTAGCATCTAAGCGGTCTTGACGAGGCTTTGGCTCCTTTTGTCTTGAAGCCCGACAGTTACCAAGGGCGGAAAATCATTGATGGTGCGAGAACAACATGGCGCGTAAAGTGAAGTTCTCTCGTTTATACGCATCCCATACACCATGCACCCCTTCGTTTCACGGTGTCACAAGATCTTCCAAAGAATGGTGCTAGGTACACATCAATATCATTCCAGGTTGCTTGGCCCTTGGATAAGTAGTGACATCAAAATGTACTTCCGCTTCATACGACCAAGGAGGAAGGTTGTACATACATAGATTCACGGGCAGTGCTATGTCGGCTACTCATGTTACCGAAAGGATTCATTCCATCCGTACTCAACCCTAACCTTATGTTCCTCGGTTCCGCACCGAACTCTTCGAAGCTCCGATCGAAGTTTCTCCACTGGGCAGAATCAGTAGTGTGTCTTAGCTTTCCATCTCTCTTACGCTCCTCTGAGTGCCAACGCATCAATCTTGCCTCCTTTGGGTTCGTAAATAAACGCTTCAAGCGTGGGATTACGAGCGAGATACCACAACATCTTAGCGAGAGGTCCTTACTTCACCTTAGCGATATTTTGGCGCTTGTATCGGGATGCTTTGCACACGGACATACATGCATGTCTGCATACTCTTTACGGTAGAGGATACAATCGTTCGGACATGCATGTATTCTTTCTACTTCCATTCCCAATTGGCAAATAACCTTCTTTGCTTGATAGGTGGTGCTGGGCAACACGTTTTCCTCCGGAAGGATGTCCGCTAGGAGACCTAACAACGCCGTGAAACTCTTATCGGACCAACTATTGCTTGCCTTCAATTTCAGCGGTTCAAGCATGGTTGACAACCTTGTGTATTCGGCTGCGGCCGGGGAACAAAGGTCTCACCGAGTCCTCCCTTAAGCCCTCGAATTTACAAAACTCTCTCTCTTTGTAGTTCTCTTACGCATCGCGTAGCATCCGATCCAGTTGTCATCGTGCCCCCATCCTCATCAAAAGCACGATCCACATCCGCAAATCGTTGACTTCCTCGGCGATGTCGTCATTATTAACCACGGTATAATCTGCTCTTCACCGTGGTGGTCCAACATGTATACCCTTTTTGAAACCCTTGAATCAAGTGCGCTTCGATCTGCGCGCGTTGTTAAACATCTTGATTACCGCAATCAATGCACAGACGATTACATAAAATTTATCCCTTCTTCAACATATCACCTCGTGGCTCTTCTAAAAGCAACCACGCCATTAATGTAATCTTGACTCACACGGTTCACACCGTACATCGATTCGATCCATCTACACTACGCATGTAACAAATTAGTGTCAAATTGATTAGCGATTAATTTATAGCAAACATAAAGGGTTATAGATCGTTACCCTCGGAGCTCACGAAGAAAATATCTAATATCTCTCGATAATCCCTACCTCTCGACACGATATCTATCTCAATTGAACAATCATGCAACCCAAATATAGGCATCATCTCATACAACACTTATTAACCTAAAATACCGGAACAGTAAATGCAATATTGTTTGACCCAAACCCCCGCATCTTGTGAACCGGTGTGTAAATTTTATTTTTTTAAGCCAATTAATTATCCTAACTCAAATTTTAGTGATTATTAGACCTAATTCAATTTTATTAAGTTACCACTCCTAAGTAAAATTTTAGTTCATTAGTTATAAGGGAAACCATTATTCAAAACTAAGATTTGCAGGGCTAATATTATTTATTCCAACATTGACGGTGCAAGATCGATCATGTGCTAAATCTTTGTGTCATCCTCAAAGATCACCTAGAAATAGCAACAAAAAAAACAAGGGTGCATAAGTCCAAGACTCAGCAAGTCCAAGACTCAGCAAGTATGTAATAAATCAATAGTAACAACACCATTCTCAATATTCACAGTTAGCATCTACACTATCTTTTCTCCTTTCTTTTAGTCAATGCATTAACACACAATACAATGCCAAGTCCACAAGCATCTCCAAGCTCATACCAGTATTAGAGGAGGAGCCGCAGGTTGGAGGAGCTAGGGCAGGGAAGTGGCGCCTGGAGCGGTAGACACAGCGGCAGTGCGGCTGAGGGATGTCTCGGCTCAATTTATATGAAGCACAGAAATCACAGACGGTTCTATTTGAGCAAATGCGTGATAATAAATATCATAGACGGTTACAAATATAACCGTGCGTGATATTACACGACGGTTATTATTGGGAACCGTGCAGCGATAATTACTATCACGACGGTTCACAATAACAACCGTCGTGTGATAGGCTCGCTGCGCCAAAACAAAGCCAGACAGACCCAACACGAGCGCCCAAAGGAACCGTCTGTGATGGGCCGTCTGCTATAGCCTCTTTTGTAGTAGTGAGATGAGCTTGCAGATGAAGAGCCAATCCAAATCGGATTTGGATAGGCGATGGCCGGACGATGAAGACGAGGCGAGGCGGCTCGCGTGGACGGCCAGACGATGAAGATGAGGCAAGGTGGCTCGCGCGGACGGCCAGGCGATGAAGACGAAGACCAAGCTCAGCGGCAACGGCCTCGACTGGAGAGCGACAGAGAGGTGAACCACCAATGGCGGAGCGACGACAGCGGCTGGAGAGGATGATCCAGCGGCAATGACGAAAGGCCGCCCCCGGGAACAAAGATCAGTCCTCCGGGGGCAGCGACAGCGGAGAACGGGTCTAGCCTAGGAGGCGGCGTAAATAAGAAACCATAACCCTAACCTTGGATCTGGTACCATTTTATGAATATTGTGTGTATATTGAAGAAGCTCAATGAGCAATATATATAGAGTACAAAGGGATATACTCTATACAGATAAGGAAATACAAAAGACACATCATATCCCTGATATAACTCTATCAGATGTGTATCTCTGGATCAGAGCCAAATATTTTAGTTAGTACGTAGCACTTACTGAACACAAAAGCTTTGGCTATGGTAGTAGATCGCTACAGAGAAAACAGTGAGCTAAACTGGTGTGTGATTGATCATCGATGATGCTATATGCAATCATGGAAGCTATCATTAGCTCTTGCTCCAATTAACGATCAACAGAAGTGCAAGTGACATGGCAGTACTAGTTTTCCAAGGTCATTCTTGTCACCTATTTTAGAGCACAGTTACCGTACGTTGGGAGAAAAATTGTCATCGTGGTCCCCACTAAAAAATCACACTGATCCATTAGTGCAGTACGCACTACTTATTCTTGCTTAATTATTATCTCACCCAAAGCGCTAGCTATATATAGCAGGTTCACGTCATTCTTTCTTTCTTATCTCATGTGTCCTTTGAGTTGTATATGATTCTGAGAATCGTCATGTGGACATGTGGTGCTCTAGCTGTATGTGCGACATGAAGGATGCCTACTGCATTCCATATATATGGGCAACTGGGAATACACATGTACATTTAGCAGCACAATGACGTCAGTGACTAAATGATATATAGAAACATATTGTATATTGCATCTGTAGTCGCTTCATGATTGCTAAGTTTTCATTTGGAGTACAGATCACCACATTTTTAATACAAACTTCGTAAATATGAAAATTTGTTAAAGAGTTGCATGGCATCTGCCCTAGTATTAAAGAAAATGTAGGCGTGTTAGAGTAGTAAATTACATATAAACCCTATGTAATTGTAGTGCACCAGTTGCAAAAGGAAATTTTTATTATTATTAATTAACCTTCTAAAATTTTATTTAAAAGTTAACCCCGCGAACTCTATTTTCAATTCTGACCCGTTTGATCATACCACCGTCACGATATAAGATAAGTCCGCTAAAATAACACTTTTTGTCACGCTATTGGTGGTGGCGTGATAAGAATTTATCCAGATACGATGACGTGACAGTGTTGTTTTATCCTACCACGGGTGGTGGCCGGTGGCGTGACCAAAGGAGTCAGAATTAGAAATAAAATTCGCGGAAGATTAACTTTAAAATAAAATTTAAAAAGGTTAATTAATAAAAAAATTCTTGAAAAAGTGACGCTTAGCTTAACTTAGATATCCATGCCAAATTGTCTCACCTATGGCAGGTATTCGCAAAAGTGGACACCTGAGCACGCTCATGTCGAGGAGGGCCGTCATTGATCCCCTCTCCCACTCGTCCACATTGGCTCTGAAGTATCCACTTTCACAAATACATGGGGCTAAATGAAACATTTTGACACAAATATCTAGTGTTAAGTCACACATTTACAAAAAAAAAGTGTTTTTGCAACTACTGCACAATTATCTAGGTATTTATGTAATTACTCTATACAAAATAGAAAAATGTACACTTACCCTCTCTAATTATTGCGAATGTTCACCTAACACACTGAACTTTTTTTTTTGTTCACTTAACCCCCAAACTTCTGATACCGGATCACTTCACACTCCGACGTTGGTTTTCAGAGTGGTCTGCCGCCATGTAATCCAATTCAAGACTCAACAGAGAAACATGCGTGAAGATTAGAGACGTCTTTAGTGACATTAACTGTCACCCCTTCAATAGTTATAAAAAGGCAGCTCACGTATTATGTAATAACATGTTCATCATTCAACGACTCCATAAGATCATTTGATTAATCTTATAACATCCATATTGTATTGTCATACATGCACTCATTGTGTCCACAACAATAAAGTGTATTTGTTTATATCATGCTCTCATATCATTTTTTCGAATAAGTTCGATAGGGAATCCCGTGTTCCGATTATATGGACAATTTGTGTATAGGCATTGGGAGGGGGGATGCTAGCAAGGAAGGGAGCCCGCTGTCATGTGGCGGCCACAGTGGCAAACTGGGTTTACGTGGAGGCCAATATTGCGGCAAAACCACTTTCAAAACTGGTGTCTAGGTGAAGTAATATGGTATTAGAAAAGCTCAGTGGTTAAGTGAACACAAAAGGTTTCAGGAGGTACATATATACTTCAAAGGAGCAGATCGAGTGGACTTTTTTTTCATAAAAATATATTAAACGTACGTGCATATAAAAAACCCATTATATATAAGGAACTCTCTAGTTACCCATGATCGAGATGTGCCCCCATGCCTTTTCTGACATTAACAAGCTCTTACCGATGAGTAGTTGAGATCTCAGTTCAGTAGGCTGACGATGCCAACCATAAGATATAGTAAACCACGTACTCGAGCACCTGGCCGGATCACACACACGCAGCCACGCAGAGTGGCCAGAGATCAGCCGATCGATACCCGGCCCACCTGCACCCATGCATGAGGCCATGACCATACCCATGCGGCCATGCATGCATGCATGCCACAAATTAAAGGCGATGCGATGCTACAGTGGGTATACGTTCCCCGACCCCGACACGATTATTACCGCCTTGATTTGTTCGATCAGAGAGCCTCTCCTGTCATGTGGTCGCCATGAATTGTCATCCATGCATGCATGTGACGCGCCGCGCGCGCACCACCCCCGGCCGGCCCGGCCCCTAGCTACCCGCGCGCACTCATGCAGACATGCAGCGTTGTGCATGCATGCATGCATGCAATGGGTGTACCAAACGCATATGCCGGCTTTCTCTCTCACTCATGCACCAGCTAGCTGATATGCAATCAGGCAGATCGCTTTGGAGTGCTTACTCAAAACCCATAATAAACATATTACCTATTCACATGAATATACTATTGGGGCTTGACTGTTCCTGTCATGTGTTGTCACTGTGGTGGCCCATGCCATGCCCCCCTCTCTCCATCTTCATCCCTAGCCTGACTCGATCTTATACTATCCGTGTGAGCGGGAGAGAGAGAGAGAGAGAGAGAGAGAGAGAGAGGGGATGGCTTTTGCAGTTCCTTATGCAAGGGACGGTCACCTTGTCTGAACCACGTACGGCAGAAGAGAGCTGGCCTTCAAGTGGGTTGGAGTGGCTAGAGTTGCTCCTTGAAGACGTGCACGTTTCTGGCCCTGGCTTCAAGCGCGCAATGGCAAAAAACAAGTGTTATTCCTGATATTAACGAGTACAGTAGAAACAAAATTAAAACCATGCATGCATGCGAGTGTGTCGGGGCCCACCATTTGCCACCAAGCAATGCACGGAAGGAAGGGGGTCGGTCGAGAAGAACTGAATGGAAGGGACATGCATGCCGTGGCGAAACGACAACCGAAGGAGCCGAGAAGAGCACGCGACACTGGCTGACCACTCGCTCGCTCGTGGGCGCAGCGGTGCCGCCTGCTGCCCGCGCACCTGCACGCGTCCGGTCGGTTTGGTCGCTAGCTTGCGCGCGATCGCCCGTATTATCTCGCGCAGGCTTTTGTTTTGTTACATCGATCGGCGTACGTGGTCGCGAGATATAATTATGCATGCACGGCATGGCACGGCACGGCACGAATGGAGCCGGCCGGCGTACACGGGGGATCGGTCGATGTGAGAGACACGCAAGGGACGTACGATCGAGCGAGATGTCCCAGCGGCTAGATTGGCATCGATCTTTTTAAGGTTTAGTGCTCCTGTTTTTAAGGATTAGTCCTGTTCATGTAGGTGGCCGGCTGTCCTGTAGCGCCCTGTGTCCGGTCACTCTCTCACACACGTACGCCACACCAGCACACCAGCACCAGCACCAGCTAGCATGTGTATTGGCTAGGTGCCTGTTGCAAATATGGCTTGGTGAGATTGACCCCAGGTGAAAGCCCATGTCTGATTGGTTTGCTAAACACTAGCTAGAAAGGTACCCACAGCACTCACGAGGCATGCATTGTAGGGTAGCTGGGCCCTGGTTACGCACCAATTTTGCATTTGAACACCGCTTTATATTAGTTACTGTTTTTCCTTTAAATTCTTCCCTCTTAGACTGTCGAAATGACTATGGCACATGTGTCCATTTGTCATTCTACCAGTTGTCCCCTGCTTTTAACTGGTGCTAATACATTTTAGCTATTTACCCAACTTTTAGTGTACCAAAGATCTTTCACCATTGGACAGCAATAAGGAAATTAAAAAAAAAGGCGCATGCCCTAGGAAATATGGCAAGCAATGGCGGGAGAGGATATGTGTGCATGCATACAGGTGGAGGCAGCTGATCCCTGGTACGTGGTGCAAACCGGTGCACATTGCATGGCAACATACTAGCGGGGCGAGTGGGGTTGTGCCCCGTGCGTGACTGCTTATGGTCTCGATCGAACTGTAGCGTGCCGTGTACGATGGCGCTAGCTGTAGTTGGTGGCAAATTAGTGGTTGTGGTGGTGAGTCGTACGTCCATGCATGATGGGTCATTATCATCCTTCTCCAACTCAAGGTCAAGAGTTTCAGTATAATATTTGGCGACTAAGATATAATAGCTTTTGAAAATTAAATAGGCAGAGTTTTTAAGATTATATATATATATATATATATATATAGTTGTATAACTCTAAATTTTTTGAAACTTTTACAGGAGACCACCGACTCTATATTATAAACAACCGTGTGTACTTTTTTTAGAGTTTTTAATGTATTTAATTTTTCTGTAAATATTTTTCAATTATCTGATTTAGGGGGTTTAACTAGTAATTGATAGGTTTGACTGACCCAAATAAAATAGAAAATAAATCCTAAAAATTATGAAATTTTTCAGAGGAGTTACTAAGGTGATCCAGAACCTAGAAAAATTATTTTCAGGTACTGTTCACAAGATTTGTTGTAAAATTCTTAAGGGATTTATGTTTCTAGTAATTACTGTTTTCAAGATGAACAAAACCTTTGAAATAGTTTTCAAAAAATTCAAATAACGACATGATGCATCAAAAAGTTTGAAATCCTTATCATTTTATACATTTGAAATACAAACCAAAGTTTGGGATGTTACACCAGAGGCGCGGCACGTTGGCTCGGCGACACTCATGGGCGTGCGGCCAGCGGTGCTACGGACGGTGGCGGCACGAAGGGCGCGTGCAGGCATGAGGCACGGTGCACGTGGCCGCACAGCTTCAGGCCGACGGCAATGGTGCGGTGGGCACCGACAGCTTCAGGCGCGCGGCTCGGCCGTCGTTACTACGTGCAGGCAGCGGCGAAGCGAAGTCAGTGGGTTAGAATTCGTAGGATTTTTTGTTTGTTTAGATTGTTTTTTTGACAATTTTTGTGTTACCTTTTCTTGGACAAAATGTCCATTGTTTCCTTATTCGGTTGACAACTGTTTGATTTTAGCAGCAAAGGAATGCAGGATTGGTCAAAACATGCTACTTTATTTGATCTATATATGTAATATAGATCTTTTTGATAACTTGTATGTTAGATCTTAGCATCTCAGGAATGATTGACAAAGTAGGAAATAAACAACCATCCCATGTTTTGCTTTATGTAGAACATTTTGCATCTTGGCTCTTTGTGATTTATGCTAAATGAGTTGTGAATAAATGAATCATAGCATTACATGTTTATGGCTGTAGTATCTTATTTGTGGTGAAGAAGGTCTAGCTGTCACTAACTCACTAATTTGTTTCCATATGGTAGCTGGAGATGGCATTTTTCATTTTCCATGGTATGGTCTAATTTATGTTCTCTTTTCTTTGCAGGTCAAAGGAGAAACCCACTCTTGGGTAAACACTCTTGTGCTTACTCATATTCTTGTGTTTTACATTTTCCTGTATTACTTGATCATATTGTTATGGATATATCACCTCCTACTCATATGTCGCGTTCTATATGTCCCAGATTTCTCAATGTTGTGCACTTTAGGCTAAAAGAGTAGACTCCTTTAATTTATTTTGATTATTATGGTTATATTTTATATTCTTGTTCATAAATGGTAATATTCCAATAGTAGTAGTTGCAACAAATTGGACCAGAATGATGTTGCATATTCAATTTCATTAGATTTGTTCATTTTGAGCTATCCCTGATCATCAAATGAACTAAAAAAATCCAAAAAAATCTGAAAAATATTTCCAAGCAAAAAGAATCAAATAAAATAGTTTTGGAATTAATTGATGTTCAGATTAGCCACACTAAATTATTTTAACATGTGAAAGTCTTATTTTAGCTTGATTACATTCAAATAAAATTTGGTGAATTTTTTTAAGGAACTAATTAAACTACTCAAAAGGTTTTAAAACTTAGAAAATTGAGATGTTACATTCTCTCTCCCCAAGGAGCCTCACAAGATACTAATTCTCTTGAAATGGAACACTGATTGGGGGTTAGTGACCAAGATCCAACATTCTAATTACCAAGAGAGAGCAAAGCAGTGGGATCTGCAATCTTACCTTGACCAGCTGAGCGACTTCCTCGACATCGTCCGCGCTAGCAGCCGCCGCTGCAAACCTTGACAACGCAAAGCGTCTTCCTCGCGACAGCACTGGCGCCGAGCTCCGGGATGGCGGCCATCGCCGGCACCTTCCAGGACGACGCTTGCACGACCGCTACTGGAGCTGGGTTCACCTGTTGGGGACTCCCACAGCAGCGATGCACGCTGCGGCAGCCTCTCCATCTCTGACCAAACCCTGCCGCCACCTGTTGTTACCAGTCGCGCTCCCCCTAGTTCGGATGCTTTTGGAAGGGAGTAGTGGATTTGGGGTTGGGGGAGGAAGGGAGAGGGTGGTTTGGTTGAGCAGAGAAGAGTAGATTGTGGATGGAGGGGGACCCCACGGTGGCTTGCAGAGGAAGCAGAAAACAAAAGGGGAGAGGAAAGAGAGGTGGCGGCATCGCAACGGAGCGGGTCCAATTAAGACGAGTACCAGCAACCAAGCGGTGTAGCAACCGGTCCACGACGCCTAGCGAACTGCTGACCGAGCCAACCTCCTGGACAGTTTTTTACGCGAACAGGCTCAACGGGGGCATAATGCTATTAGAGGACTAAACGTACGAAAGCGCTCTGAGGCTACCAATCCTATGCAGCTTAATAATATGGAAGATGGGTGCCGATGATATATATACGGATTTGCTTTTTTCAAAATCATTTGAATTTCTTACCTTTGAATATGCTCCTAGATTTCTGTCTCTCCCATCCTCCTCCTTCAGCTTCGGCTAAGCCAAGTCTACGCGCGAGCACCACCACTGCAGCCGACGAAACCGAGAGTGAGGGAAAGTGCCGCAGCCGCCCCAGTGAAGCCGACTTGTGCCGCCGCCCCGTCGAATGCCCCTGTAACACCCTGCCCTTTAGTACCACATTGTCACTTTATATTGAGTTCCACTAGCATATAATACATGTTGGTCAAAATCATAATACTTCTGGATTAACCTTTTTGGACGAAGTGAGGACGAAAGCCCACTACTACACAAAGGGTCATCACAAAGGGTTCTAAACCGTCACCACAGAAGGTTTCTGAACCGTCTGGAATTATATGTCTCTGGCGTCATCACAGACGGTTTGAAAACCGTCTGTAAAAAAACTATCACAGACGGTTCTGAACAAGAACCGTCTGTGATAGTTTTTCTACTGCAAAAAAAAATCATGTTCACGACAGAACTGTGAGACGAGAGGCTGATGTGGTAGGAGGCAGTGGGGAGCTTCTTGTCCGAATCATCCGACGCCATCACCCAGATCTGCAAGCCAAATGCCACGGAATCAGTGATGGCAAGAGAAAAGAAGAGGGAAATCGTACCAGTAATCTGCAACCACAACGAGAAATCAAGACACATGCCTAGACCTAAACCCCGCCGACTTCAAAACCAATGAAAATTGAGGGGAAATGGAGCACCAAATCGAGGAGCACAACACTACACCGAGACTCGAGAGGTCGGCGGTTGGGTCTCGTAAGGGAGGAAGCGGAGAGAGAGAGAGAGAGAGGGGGATGGCTGAGGCGAGTAGGCGACGAACCTTGATGTCGTGGTCTCTGCCGCCAGTGGCGAGGAGGCGGGAGGCGGGGTGGAAGTCAAGGGTGAGCACTGGCTGTAGGTCGTGCCAGTTGATCTGCACCGTGTGGCCCCGCATGTCTATTCTTCTTCTTCTTCCCTACTCGCTCCTCATGACGAGCTCCACCTCCGCCGAGCTGAGCAGCCGTCGCAGCATGCGGGAGCCTCGCCCCAGCGTGTGCCGCCTCGACTCGGCTATAATATATAAGGACAACGCAAAAACATTCTGTCTCCCGCGCACGTGTTCAAAATTTTTCGAACTCCCGCGCTGCGAATCACAGACGGTTTCATGCAAAAACCGTCTGTGATGACATATCACAGACGGTTCGTATCCCGAACCGTCTATGATGACATACCACAGACGGTTCGTATCCCGAACCGTCTATGATGACATACCACAGACGGTTCGTATCACGAACCATCTGTGATGCTTCACATACGATTCTTAATACGAACCGCCTGTGATGAGATACTTACTACAGATGGTTCATATTAAGATCCGTCTGTTATATGACGACATGTCACAGATAGTTCTATTTATAAATAGTCTGTGATAATTACGTATCACAGACGATTCCATAGGAACCGTATATGATAAGGCGTCTAGTATGGTCTGTTTTGTAGTAGTGGCCCTAGAGAAGTGTTATGGATGCATGCTTGCTCCATGTGTGGGTTGGGCTTTGAACAAATTTTAGGCCGTAGGTGTTAGGTGTTACAACCCCCCTCCCAACCCACTCATGCATGACCTCTCCGACGAGCAACCGCTCCGCCACATGCCCTCTTTTCCTTATATTAAGTGTCTAGTTGCCCTTTGGCCACGACAAGGAAGAGGAGGATGCAGTGGGAGGACTCCGGGGAGGCGGCGACACGTAGGGATGATGAAAAGGCACAATAGAGGGGTTGGAGGAGGCGCGAAAAAGCTCACAATGGAGCTTCGGTGGGCCTCACCGGCATCGGTGGCAGGGGTGGCGGTGCACGAGGCGATGAGGCGGTAGTGCTTGGAATCCACGAGAATGACTCGAGTGGTAGGGAAATGGGGAATGATTCGGTTCGGTGGTTTCGTACCTATGGGAGGGGATGAAGTAGTGGTGTGTTGGGTTGGATCCAGTGTCTTAAAATTCAACTGATTTAGTAGAAGAAAACACTCGAATATTGTATAGATCAGTCCCATACCTCACAAACTAGTCGTTCTTGGCAAATATTTAGAGGGCTTAAAAGAAAGTTAAAAGGCAAAAAAAAAAACAGGAATTCGATCGAACAATAGTTAGCTATATTCAAAATGGGTAAAAACTCAAAATTACGCAAGCTAGACGAGCTTGTGCCCGCATGGTGTACTTGCGTGCGCGGAATTGTCGGTAGACTTATCGTCGCTAGAATGATCATGCTAAGAAGGTTTCCAGAATCAAGATTCCTTTTCCCTCGATTTAGAACACTATATGGAGGTCGCAGACACAGCATAATTTCCAACCGATCGATAGAGATGAAAACCCCTGTTCGTACCACTGATTGGCCGTCATTGTCATGCCATCTTGCCATGGTACGATCTGTCGACTGAGAACACAAGAAACCAGAGGAATTTCCTCTGCTTTTCTTTCGTCCCGTTGCGTCGACCTATCTGACGGCTGGTCAATATATAAAAAAGCTAGTTCGATAACGACATCCCCGTGCCATCTATCTATCTATCTATCTGCGTACGCTTAGCATGCACGAAACACGCACGCTTTTAGTCTCTCGATACATGCATTCTGCCGCTATCATGCCGACGAAAGTTACCGATCACTAGCTAAGTAGCTAGGAATATAACGTACGCACGCTGCGTCGTCTCTAGCTAGCTCTTGTCCGCGTCCCGTAATTACAACCAGCTTTGACGACCTACGCTGGTGAAGCTGATTACACTCACATAGATAGGTTGGTACTGTCTGCACATGCCTTTTCCCTGCTCACTGTTCACGTTATGTTGTTGTACACAGACATATGGGCATCTCATGGGCGCAAGCCCTTTATTCTCGCTCTTTATTATCTTCAAGGACGAGAGAGAGAGAGAGAGAGTACTAGTGCCTCGGTACTCGGGAAAGGGTCTTCAGATGCTGATGCTGATGCTGATGCTGATGCTGCTAGGTGATGATAGAGGTAGCAGTAGTACCTCTCCACAGATTCCTTCAAGTCCAGCATGCACACAGCCATTGCAAGTATATATGGTCGTCTTCAAGCCTCGCTTTTGGCTCCTCCCTTTACCCAGTCCTTGCAACACTCGGCTCTGGCTCCTTTTTTCCCGCTCTCCTTTTGATTGCTAGTGCACGCATATGTGTGTGTTCATGATGCATCGTTAAATTTGTTTTGTCGTCACAGTTGTAAAGGATCAGGTAGGCATGCAAAAGCTACCAGCGCCATGTACATGGTGGGACCATATCATGAATACCTTTTCTAGCATTGGTCTCCCTCACACCCCTGGCTATGGATATCGTGTTATATTGATGTATGTGTAACCTAGCTACTTGCATGTCGACTTATCTGCGTGGTTGTACCACCTTTCTAGTATCGCTCCAAGAATAGACAGTACTTGGCAAAGGCCAAAGGCCTTGCAAGTTCACTTTCAAATAATGTGAACTTTCTATTTTAGCCATTTGATTAGCTTGGAAGAACCCCATTTGCACGACAAATATAATCTATCAGCATCGTGGCGTGTTAGAAAATGATAGCATCCCATGATAGAACCGGTCGTGTTCGTTACCATGCATATGATAATCGAATTGTTTGGATCGAAAGTTTACACTACCACTTTAAGGGAGTTCCACACATATATAGTACATTATTAATTTCCAATATGGGCATACTTAACATTCGTAGTGTAATATGTCGCTATATATGCAATGTTCCATTCCTGGATTACACTCAAATCATGGACCCCACCGGGAATCTGGTAATTTCTTGGTGAATATTAAGGTAAGGTCTCTCTCTCTCTCTCTCTCTATATATATATATATATATATATATATATATATATATATATATATATATATATATATAGACACACACACAGAGACACACACACACTCAAATTATGGTGTTTCCACAATTTTAAAATAACATTGTGGACGATCAAGTCGATCGCCGATCTTACGAAATAAAATAAGAAAAATGGCTAAGAGTTCTCAGAGGAGAATGGGGTTGCTCTTTATTGCAATGAACTGGATCTTTATAAGGGGTGCCTTTAGGAAGGCGACAGACTAACCATAATTACACTGTGTATGTTGTCTACTATGCTTCAATTGTCTTCAGAATGGATACAACTGCCTCTTGATCTTCTAGATCATGAGTCTTGTTCTTCTTTGTTGTTCATCATCCACATTTAAATACCTAGCGAAGATGTGGCAGTTACTCCTGGAGAAGACACATTTTGGAAGTGATGTGTCTGGTGATGAACCACGGAGGTCCTGATTTGGCCCGATCTTTCGATAAGAAGACAAATTCGTTAGAAATCGCTCAACTCTTACGATCCTGGCTAAGAACTCGCAAGGCTCGAAACTACACAATCGCTGAACTGCTCGACAAGTTGTTATTAACCGTGCACGAATACCCGAATGACCTAATCACAAATATAAACTCCTGCATACACCGAAGAAGCACGCAAGAACAAGGCAAAACTACAATCTGATGTATTGCAAATATGAATAAAATTAGTATTGATAAGCGGGGTTTTGAAGACAATGTCGCTGTTGTTCTCGCCGAACAAGAGAGCAAAGCATAAAGTAGCAAAGCTAAACTTCAATAAGCAAAACCCGAATTTTGCTAAAGGGGCAGCGGCTCCTATATGAGGAGTGCAGTAGCCAGGAGGTGGGAACCCTAGGGCCGGTGGTACTATTCACAACTACTACTCATAAAGTACAAATCAACAAGTATAGCCACTATTGCAGCACTTACTCCTGGTTGTAGGGCAAAAGTATGAATTCCTTATTGCGGTGAGCCAGCAATGACTCTGTCATGTAATCTTCGATGAATTTTGCATTATCCTTGATGGTTTGCAAGCAGACCAAGTGTGGGTCGAGGAAACCTATCGGTGAATTCCTTAATTCAGCTTTAGAAATCATGTATACACACACACACACACAAAGCAAGGAGTTAAATATAACATTTATCGGTATTACATGAACGTTGATTGTGATTGTACACACTTACAATGTCCAGTATCGCATGAGTGAGGCGTCGAGGGCGTCGAGGTTGAAGAGATAGAACCAGTCCTCGAAGGTCACCGTGAAGACACAGTCTTGAACCACGTGGTTAAGATGATCATTCTTAAACTTGACGTTGACACCTGAGTATTGTTGTCCATCCGTCTTGTTGGCCTGTTCCATGTACCATACATGCAATCTTGTGCAAGCGAATCCTAGGGTGCAGTCGTGCTCTACCGTCTCGACCATCTTCAATTTGCCCTTGTTGCCTTACTTTTTAGAGGTCGACTTCACGAGGGTCGACCAAGCACGAGGAGTAGATGCATCTGACGCACCGGGTCCTTGCCGCTTCGGTGCGGGTAGCTCCAGTGCAGGTAGATCCCGTGGACTTAACACCGTTGCAGGACATTCTTGTGAAGTTGACACCAGAGCAGGTAGCTCCAGGTAGATGTCACTCTTGGTCCATTGGATGAATATTCCAATGGCTTTCCCTGGAGTCACGACCTCGTCGTTTGGGCGAATCTGCAATGAAACGACCGTGAAATTAGCATAAACACCGTCTACATTCACTTTTGAGAAACCCATCGTTGGATTTACACCGTGCACCAAAGCCCCGACCCCGGATGGATACACCTGGCCCCAAGCAACATCTTGGACAACGGAGGCATATCTCACTTGGAGCTTGCACTTCATAGCCACCTATATAACGATACAAAATTAGCTACTCTAACAAGCCTATCAATGGATCGAACATTCCAGAGATAATAATTATTACCAAGATGTCATCGACAGGAAATCTATCGTCGCTTTTTGGGGTAGGGTTAGGGTTGGACGCACAGCTCCTCGGAAGTTTGGGGAGGGGCTGGCTAGCACAATAGGGGAAGGGGCTTGCAACTAATTTTTCCTAACCCTTTCCTCAAGACTTTCCATCTGCTATCACATCTCATCTTTGACGTGATCATTGATCTCATCTCTGATGGATTCAGTGATCTCATCTCTGAGGGATTCACAAATCTCCTCTCGTAGCCGTGCATCGCGCTCGACTTTGGCTCTCTTCCTACTCCGGTAGGCTTCAGAGTCCGCTGGGATCCATGTTTCCATGGAACATAAAGACCAAGGCCTCTCGTGCGATCCGGGTGCTCATTGTTTTCCAGGGCCGCAGAGGGTATATCTCTCTCCCTAACTGCCTGGAATGAGCCTTGGGAAGATTGTGCACTCAATGTTTCCTGCAATAGCCCGACATATCATTTCACATCCTATGAAGTTACGGAGTAATTATAAACTAGATAGTTCGATATCTTACCAGGCACTGGGATACTTCCTCATCTGCGGGGTTTGGAAAGGAGATGACCCCCGAAGACAGGGTAGATAACCTCGCTCTTAGCTAGTTTCTGGCGCGCTCATCAGGGATCTTGGCAAATGGCGGGGAGACATTCGAACGGTTTGCCAGCCGGTCCTTTTCCCTCCATTGCGGGATTTTACCTGCATAACCAGCGGTGCCGAGTCTGTGGGGGTGCATGTTTTTTTTTTGCCTAGAGGGCCTTGTGCACTACACTTTTACTCCTAAAATTATTTGTCATCTTCTTCGCCACAAATTCTTCCCAATACTCTTCCAAGAATGGATACTTGTGGAAGGATGTCAGATCCTTCTCCACGTAGTTCTTGACAAGCGTGCTATTGAAGTTCTTCCATGCTTTGCACGCTTGTAGCAACGCGTGTTGTCGCATAGTCCTAATGTTGTTTCGGGATCTCGAACGATCGGAAATTATCCATCAGCAACTCACCTTTCTGAGCTTTGGTCAACTTTTTCCATGAATCGTTGGTGAAGTTGACCCGTTCCCGTGCAACTATTCCGACTGTTCTCCGGAATGCGGACGTTGCTCGACGAGGATTGACAGGGGTCCCATACTCATCGACCTCCGTGATGGTAAATCGGCCCCCGGGCCTTTTCGATATTCCTCTTCTTCTACCATGCTTGGATATTCCAGAGGACAATGCATCAGACGCATGAGGCGACGATGACAAAGAATGAGCGAAAGACATCTTCAAAAGAAATAGAAGTTCTGACAAATAAAAACATATTATCATAAGATTCGATATCTATGTGTATGGGTATACACACCAATTAATAAATAATTGAGATATGTAGGGAAGAAATTAGGACCAATACAATAACATAATTGATATATAAACATGTAAATCTTCTAAGTCATTTAAAAGGAATAATATGTTCAACATAAACATCATGTGAACAAATAAAATTAGCATAAAGCTAAGATTTAGCATTTTGATATAGCTCTCAGATGTAGAGTAAGCATTCCAATTAGAGCTCAAGTTCAAACCCGATTATCAAAATATTTTAAGTACAATACTATTATCATCACAGAGCATTCATCTCAAACCCACCACACCACATTGCAATATATTCCAATACCAGTATCAAAACAAATACCATATGAATCACTAACTATAACAAATACAAATTCCTAAAACAAGTGCAACACCTCATACTACTCAGTGTTTAAACCAGATACATGAGTCCATAAGGACCATGATAGCATGACAGATTATTGATAGAAAGAGCGAGGGAAAGGGGCATTGGGGTCGGCAACTCGACATCGGTTACCTTTGGGCGTCGAGGAGAAGGACAAGCAGGGAGCCGTACCGAAGCAGCAGGGCAGCATCGAAGGGGAGGCGTGCCGGGCTCGAGGGAGGAGGAGGAGGCAGCGGGCTTGGGGGAGGGGAGGAGGCGGTAGGCTCGTGGGAGGAGGAGGCGACGCGTGCTCGTTCTCGGGGAGGAGGCGGCGGGCTCGGGCAAGGAGGCGTGCTGGGCTCGAGGAGGAGGCAGCGTTGAGGGGCTCGGGGGAGGAGTCACGCTGGGCTCAAGGAGGAGGCGGCATCGAGCACGGTGGCGACGAGCTCGAGGGAGGTGGGTGAGTTGAGAAACTTAATCGTTTGAGTTGGGGGGACAAACCCTAGAGTCCGAATATAAATAGGGTTGGACATCATAGATGGTTCTAAAGTAGAACCGTATGTGATAATAATATCACAAACGGTTCCAATAAATAACCGTAGGCGATAGATTGCGTATTACAGATAGTTTGTAGATGAAACCATATGTGATATCTGATATATCACAGATGGCTTATCCTAAGGAACCGTCTGTGATAGATTATGTATCACAGACGGTTTTTATATAAAACCGTTTGTAATAGATTATCACACACGATTTGTAGATGAAATCGTCTTTGATATTCTTTTGTATTAGTAAATCTAGTTCTTTTTATTGGCTAGCCTCGGGAAATACTAGCCATGCCCTCTGAAATAAGTAGAAACACAATAAGTACATGTATACATTAAATTCACATTCATTTCAGAAACAAGCACATCCATTTCACAGTACAAATCAATTAACTCAAATGAACTGAAATTAACCATTCAGAACATATACACACATTGTTCAATCTTTAAAAATTAGCCCTTCTTGATGATCGACGCGTATGTAGCTAGCTTCATCATATTGTTCTTCCTCGACCCTTATGCTATTTTTGAAAGGAGGCAACTCGTCAAATTGATTGTATTCTTCCTCGTCCACTACATTCTCAACTCCAAAATTCCACCTTTTTCCAAAAAGAACTACATGACGCTTATTTACCTGATCAGTTACATAGAAACTTGAACAACTTGGTTAGTGACTACGAATGGTTCATCTTTGTATCCAACACGTTCGAGGTCTATGGTAGTGACACCATACTTGTCGACCTTCACCTGTGGGAGATGGACCCAACGGCACTGAAATAGGGGGATCTTAAAAAGTGCATAGTCGAGCTCCCAAATCTCCTCTATGAGCCCATAGTAGGAGCCCCTCAGCCCATCAGTGCTGAACACATCTATGAGGACACCGCTGTTCTGGACTTCTGGTTAGTGCTAATTATATCCTGAGCCCGCGTATAGAATGTGTACCCATTTATGTCGTGTCTTTGCCATGTCACAACTGTAAATGACGGCCCTTTTGCCAACCATGTTAGCATATCACTTGACGAGCTCTTAGAGAGTCGCTCCTTCAACCATTGGTTGAACTGACTGTTGTGCTGTCTTGTGATCCAAACATCCGGTCACTCCGGATTCTTTTGCCAAAGCAAATCCTTATGCTGGTCGATATACGGAGACACTTCAGTCATGTGTTGCAAGACCATGAAATGGGCTTGAGCATATGCATCTATATCTGGAGTGATTGCTTTCCTTTTGATAGTTCTGACACCCTCGAGCCTCCCCTCATGGCGAGATCGAGGCACACATATCGGTTTGACCTGAGCCATGTAATCGACGTAGAACTCAATGACCTCTTCGATTACATAACCTTCGACGATGCAGTCCTCTGGCCAAGATCGATTCCGTACATAGGACTCGAGAATTCCCATGAACCTCTCGAATGGGTACATGCTACGTAGGAACATAGGCCCACACATCTTTATCTCCCTCATAATGTGAACAATGAGATGGACCATGATATGGAAAAACAATGAAGAAAAATACATCTCAAGATCACATACAGTCGTCACCACCTCGTCCTGTAGAGCATCTAGTACTTCGGGACCGATGACCTTCTTTAATTGTGTTAAAGAAATAACGCAACCTCATGATTGTCTCTCGGGCCTTGATTAGCAAAATCTTTCTAATTGCAACATGGAGCATTTGTGTCATCAACACATGAGAATCATGAGACTTCATGCCAATTAACTTCAAATCTTCCATTGAAACAAGTTTCTTCATGTTGGCGGAGTAACCGGACGGAACTTTCACACCATGCAAGCACTGGTATAGTTCAATTCTCTCGGCCTTGGACAGAGTGTAACAAGTAGGGGGAAGGTATGTTCATCCTTTATTGGTCTTTGTCGGTGTTAACTCGGGTCTGATGTCCATATCAACTAAGTCAAGCCGTGTGTTGACACCATCATTTATTT
Source organism: Hsuehochloa calcarea (assembly GCA_036346395.1). Lineage (NCBI taxonomy): Eukaryota > Viridiplantae > Streptophyta > Magnoliopsida > Poales > Poaceae > Hsuehochloa > Hsuehochloa calcarea. The sequence goes on from CM070597.1 coordinate 42,116,535, forward strand.
TGTCACGAATGTTCTGTAAGAGACCAATCAAGCTGTCACATATATTCTTCTCTACGTGCATGACATCGATGCAGTGGTGAACTTCTAGGTACTCCCAATAAGGTAAGTTCTAAAATATTGATCTCTTCTTCCAGATGTTATTCTCACAGGTCCTCGATTTACGCCCCTTTCTGAGCACAACATCTAAATCCTTAACCATATCATAGACCTCTTTTCCGCTTAAATGCCTTGGAGCTGAACTGTCTTCCTTCTCTCTGTCGAATTGTTTCTTCATCCCGCAGTATGGGTGAGCCCTCCGAAGGAACCTACGGTGACGCATGTACACAGTTTTATACGAGTGCTTCAGCCACACACTCTCGGTATCATCTAAGTAGTGAGTACATGCTTTGGCCCCCTTTTGTACTCTCACCCGATAGGTTAGCAAATGCAGGATAATTATTTATTGTGCAGAACAACAATGAGCGTAAAGTGAAGTTCTCTCGTTTGTACGCATCCCATACCTGTACCCCTTCAATCCACAATATTTTTATATCTTACATCAATGGTGCTAGGTACACATCAATATCATTCCCATGTTGCTTCGACCCTTGGATAAGTATCAATAGCAAAATATACTTTCGCTCCATACACAACCAAGGGGAAGGTTGTAGATACAGAGAGTCACGGACCAAATGCTATATCGGCTGCTGATATTACCGAAAGGATTCATTCCATCTGTACTAAATCCAAACCTTATATTCCTCGGTTCCGCACCGAAGTCTGCAAACCACTTATCGATGTTTCTCCATTGGGTGGAATTAGTAGGGTGTCTTAGCTTTTCGTCATTCTTACGCTCATCCGAGTGCCAATGTAGTAGTTTTGCATCCTTTGGGTTCGCAAAAAATCGCTTCAAACGGAGAATTACAGGAAGATACCACACCACCTTAGCAGGAGGTCGTTTCTTCACCTCGATTTCCTCATCATCATCTGATTGATTCTTACGCTTGTATCGGGATGCGTTGCACACTGGGCATACATGCATGTTTGCATACTCGTTACGGTAGAGGATACAGTTGTTCGGACATGCATGTATTTTTTCTACTTCCATTCTCAATGGACAAATGACCTTCTTGGCTTTGTAGGTGGTTTTGGGCAACTCGTTTTCCTCCGGAAGGATGTCCGCTAAGAGACCTAACAGCGCCGTGAAACTCTTATCGGACCAACCGTTGCTTGCCTTCAATTGCAGCAGTTCAAGCGCGGATGACAACCTTGTGTATTCCGGCTTGTAGCATGGGAACAAAGGTTTCTCCTAATCCTCCATCAAGCTCCAGAATTTAACATACTCCCTCTCATCACGGTTCCCTTCTGCATCGTGAAGTATCTAATCCAGATTGTCATCGTGCAACCTATCCAAATTGGAGCCACAATCGGCAACATCCGGCGGCATATCGTTGACTTCGTCGACGATATCGTTATTACTAACTTCCATAATTTGCTCTTCACCGTGACTGGTCCAACGTGTATAACCCTTTTTGAAACCTATTCGAATCAAGTGTGTTTCGATCTACGCTTGGTTCTTAAACATCTTCAGATTCTCGCAGTCAATGCATTGACAGTACATATATTCCACTATCTTATTCAACATATCCTCCCCGCAACTCTTGTAAAAACAGACACACCATTAATATACTATTCACTCACACGGTTGCCAGCGTACATCCAATTTCGGTCCATCTATGCGACACATATAACAATTTAGTGTTAAATATTGAATTAATTAATTAGTATATTATAGATGCAACTTTTGATATGTGTTTTGAAATATGTATTTCTAATGAATTGAAAAACATCAATGCACCCTAGGGTCAGGTTGTTCATCACAAACACATTATAGATAGCCCATGGCCAACTTCAGATAGCAAGAAGGCAACACTTCCAAAATAACACAAAAGATAGATCTAAACTATCTTCAATTCTCTCTTTACCGATCTAAACCATCTTCAATTCTCTCTCTTTACCAAGCTAGATCTAGAATACAATGCAATGAATAAATTATGTACTAACCATCAATAGTCAAGAATAAACTACCAAATCCACAGTCTCCTTTCACCAAATCATCTCAAAGCCCCACCTCCAACAGCAGATGTGAGAATAGAGCTGTAATTTAAGACAGATCGATCTGTTAGGGTCGAGTTTGCAATAAATAAGATTATCACAGATGGTTTGTATACAAACCAGCTGTGATGAGGACGGAAAGTCATAGATGGTTCATGTTGAAAACTGTCTGAGAAGTATCACAGATGGTTCTGAACAAGAACCGTTTGTGATACTTCACACACGATTTTCAACACGAACTGTCTGTGATATTACATCTTCACAGGCGGTTTTTACCACATAAAGTAACACAAACGGTCGCTAAACCAAAATAGTCTGTGATTGTATTTAATACATACAGTTTTGGTCAATCGACTGTGACAAGGTGTCCAGTATTAGCCTTTTGTAGTAGTGTACCTTTCTTCTATTTTTGTAGATCCTCTGGTGTTCCGATTATTTTTAATTAGAGCACTATTCAAGAGGAAACTCCTGAAGTAATGATAATCAAAACAGCCCCTGAGTGGGTGGAGGCGCCAATGCCTGCTCCTACCGCCTAGGACTCCTTGACGGTTCCAACCTCGTCTAAGGAGACAGAGGTTGGAGAAGAGCCTCAGCAGGTTCAACCCGCTGCTGGGACTGATTAAGAGGAGAGGAGTTCTTCCTTATTCAAGAGGTCTCCTCGTCCTAGCAGCATCCCTGACCGACCTCGAATCTTCAACGACAAGAAACTAGAGGCGGTTTGGAGGAAAATCTCGGACTGTCATTCAAAGACAGGTCATGAAACTATTTGCCCCAATTATGCGAACAAGGCGGTCCAGGTAAATACCCATGACCATTGTTAGGGCATTTTCATAGAGTTTATGTAAAACTTAAGGAAGCTTTACTGTATTTTTCATAGCATATGGTGGAGAACGTCGCTATGGTCGGAGAACTGACCGAACGAATATCTCTCTTAAAAAAGAAAAATGTAGAATTGAAAAGTAAGTACTTCTTCTTCCTTTTTTTGTTATTTTTTCCCTCGTTGTTTCTTAACTCTCCTCTATCATAATTGACAGAATTCAAGGCCCATAAAAAAGAGGTTATGGCTAAATAAGCCATCATAGCCATGCTTGAAAGAGGTGCAAAGCCAAAGACCAGTCGATCGAGGATTGGTCAACCAGGTTCAATGCGGCTTGTCTCAAGCATAAGGAAGCTATTGCAGGTTTCGAGAAGAAGACTCAAGGTAACTAGTCGTTAACCTGAACAGTTTACTATTTATTTTAAGTTTATATCTTTAACTTTGATCTACTCGTGCAGAGCAAGCTCAAAAGTTAGAACGAATAGAAAAAGCTCTTGAGTTTGAATAGAGCAAGGAAATGGAGCTCAAGAGGAATCTTCAAGAGAAGATCCTTGCCTTCAATAAGATGCTTTTCTACATGGGGTCGGAGGTATTCTTGTCGACCTCAAGGGAACCGACTGAGAAGGCAAATTGTCTAGGCCGACAGCTCGACATTCTCTAAGATCCGCTCGCAACCTCTCGGAAAAACCACGTGAAGACTATGAGATGCTATTGCGGATGGAGTTATCTTTGCATTGGTAAAGTTTAATGCCTCCGACCCCTCCATCGATCTCCGAGCAGTTGAAGTAGACTTCAATTGCTTAGAGGAGGATGCAACCAAGATCTTTGAAGAAATGAAGCCCTTCGAAAACAAGGTTGCAGAAGAGATGAAGGTTGGATCTCCATCCCATAACGACCAGTCTAGTGGCCCCGTAGAGTAAATGAATGTAATATGAAATTGAAATGCAAAAATCTTACTGATGAACCTCGGAGGTCCTGATTTGGCCCGATCTTTCGATGAGAAGATAAATTCGGTAGAAGTCGCTCAACTCACACGATCCTGGCTACGAACTCGCAAGGCCCGAAACCATGCAATCGCTGAACTGCTTGATAAGTCGTAATCAACCGTGCACGAATACCCGAATGACCTGATCACGAAGATCAATTCCTGCATACACCGAAGAAGCACACAAGAACAAAGTAAAACACAATCTAAATTGTAAATATTTGGTTGAGTTCAAAAGGTGGGATTCTGCAAAAGGTCCTTTACGGTTGGTCTAGTCGACACAAGCGAAGAATGAGAGTTTTCACAATGGAGAAACTAATCAAACGAAATCCAAGGACTAAACTCATGACTTACTATTTATGTGAACAGTAACCACACCCCAGGTGGGCCGGCGGTATATGGGCCAATTCCGGTACGATTACAAGGCCCAAATCGGCCTAAATCGATGGTATTGCATCTTCTTATGATGATTTCGAAGTCTACAAAAGGAATTTGGTGGTGAGGCTGGATCCGTTGGAAATATATCGTTGTTAGCTTTCCAACAAGCCTAAGAACACCTGAATCGGACTCCGTTTGCAAAAGTTATGTATGTTTTAAGTTGGTGCTGTCACGCTGATTCCGGAGGTCGAACTGGATTCCAAAACGGGTCCAGCTCGAACTGTTTGCTTGTCTTGGACCAAAAGTGAGATGGTGCTGCACACACACACACACACACACACACACACACATATATATTTATTTCATCATTAGGTAGCATCATATAGTTCATATAATATAAAGACACTCCTAAAAACAAGCTCACCTGATAATTTAAGTGAAGCGTACGAGCTCTTGTACTTGGAACAACAAGTATAGCAAATATGGTTGTATCCATAGGGGTCATGTCCTCATCACTTACCATTTTGTTATCAATAAAGTTTATGTTTTATCTCTCAACTTGTATACTCATATATTGCCTAGTCCACGACTTCTTCTGTAGTAGAATACCTTACTAATGAAGCAGTAGACCAAGAAAAAGAGCACATGTTGCGACCAACGTACAAGGCATGAACTGATTATGTTGTAAAAATGATCTAATTAGTATTGTAAAATCACTTTGGTCGGAACTAGTATATGATTTCGACCAATTTTAGATCTATTTCCATAATTGAAATACCATATACTACTTTGTATGGTAGGAAGATGTCATAAAACTTATCTTGATGATTTGAATGATAAAAAATTATGCAAAATGTATGCAAAAAACGATAAGTGTTCTTATTCATATGCATTATCCAAGCTGGTCGTAAAAAGTGCTAAGAACCAAAGACATGATTGATACATCGCGAAACGTACTCAATACTCATGTTCTGATTGGCAGCAAAGATCGTGGAAAAAAGGCTGTCACTAGGAAACTCCTTCCAGTGGGCAGGACCACGTGCAGAGAGGAGATATTTCGACTAGGAGCACTACTATAAAACAAACTATAGTGGACACCTCATCACAGACGGTTCCAAAGGAATCGTCTATGATACGTAACTATCACAGACGGTTTATAACTAGAATCATCTGTGAATTATCACAGACGGTTCTTAATCAGAACCGTCTGTGATGATCCAGATGCAAAGCATCCCGATACAATCGTAAGAATACTGCTAAGGTGAAGCAATGACCTCCTGCTAAGATGTTTTGGTACCTGTCTGTGATCCCACGTTTGAAGCATTTATTTGCGAATCGAAAGGAGGCAAGATTGTTGTGTTGGTACTCAGAGGAGCGTAAGAAAGATGGAAAGCTAAGACACCCTGCTGATTCTACCGAGTGGAGAAACTTCAATCGGAACTTCAAAGAGTTCGGTGCGAAACCGAGGAAAATAAGGTTAGGGTTGAGTACAGATGGAATGAATCCTTTCGGTAACAGGAGCAAGCGACATAGCACCTGGCCCATGAATCTATATATGTACAACCTTTCTCCTTGGATGTGTATGAAGCGGAAGTACATTTTGATGTCACTACTTATCCAAGGGCCGAAGCAACCTAGGAACGATATTGATGTGTACCTAGCACCATTGCTGGAAGATCTTGTGACATTGTGGAGTGAAGGGGTACAAGTATGAGATATGTACAAACGAGAGAACTTCACATTACGCGTCATGTTGTTCTGCACCATCAATGATTTTTCTGCCCTTGGTAACCTGTCGGGGTTCAGTACAAAAGGAGCCAAAGCATGTCCACATTGCTTAGATGGTACCGAGACTGTATGGCTGAACAACTCGCGCAAAACATTGTATATGTGTCACTGTAGGTTCCTTCCCAGGATTCACCTATACCTCAAGATGAAGAAACAATTCGACGAAAATAAGGAGGACAGTTCAGCTCCAAGGACTTTTAGAGGGAAAGATGTCTATGATATGGTTAAGTATATCGATATTATGCTTGGGAAGGGACGTAAATTAAGAATATGTCAGAAGAACATCTAGAAGAAGCGGTCAATTTTTGGGGACTTGCCTTATTGGGGGGCACTTAGAAGTTTGTCACTGCATCGACGTCATCCACGTAGAGAATAATGTATGCAATAGCTTGATTGGTCTCTTACTGAACATTAGTGGCAATACAAAGGATCGTGTTAACACATGACTTGACTTGGTTGATATGAACATAAGGACCGAGTTAGCACCAAAAGAGACCGATAAAGGACGAACGTACCCTCCTCCAGCTTGCTACACTTTGTCTAAGGCCGAGAGAAATGAACTGTGCCAGAGCTTGCATGGTGTGAAAGTTCCATGGAAGATTTGAAATTAATTGGTATGAAATCTCATGATTGTCATGTGCTGATGACACAAATACTTCCTGTTGCAATTAGGAGTATCTTGCCGAACAAGACCCGAGTGGCAATCTTCAGGCTATGTTATTTCTTTAACTCAATTGCTCAGAAGGTCATCGATCCCGAACAACTAGATGCTCTGCAGGACGAGATGGTGATGACTCTATGTACTCTTGAGATGTATTTCCCTCTGTCTTTTTTCAATATCATGGTCCATTTAATTGTTCACCTTGTCAAAGAGATATAGATATACGACACTGTGTTCCTACGTCATATGTACCCGTTCAAGAGGTACATGGGAATTCTCAATTCATACGTAGGGAATAGATTTCGACCAGACGCAGCATCATCGAAGGTTATGCAACCAAAGAGGTGATTGAGTTATGAATCTAACTGTCTACAATATGGCTCAGGTGGAACCGATAGGTGTGCCTCTATCTTGTCATGAGTGGAGACTGGAGGGTATCAGGACCATCGGAAGGAAAGCAATCACTGCTGATCTAGATACTTAAGCGTAAGCCCATTTCATGGTCTTACAACACATGACCCAGTGTCCCCGTACATCGACGAGCACAAAGACATGGTACGCCAACAAAATCCAGACCGGTCGGTGGTTTGGATCACGAGAGAGCAAACCGCCGGTTCAACGAATGGTTAAAGGTGCGATTCACTGGGAGGTCATCAAGTGATGATACACTGCTATGGTTGGCAAAAGGGCTAAAATTACAATTGTGACATGGCAATGATACTACATAAGTGGGTACACATTTTATACGACAGCTCAGGATAGTAAGATCACAGTCCAGAACAGCGGTGTCCGCATAGATGTGTTTCACGAGCAGTTCAATACCGCCGGGGCACGTGGGTTGAACTCCTACTATGGGTTCATAGAGGAGATTTGGGAGCTCGACTACGTACTTTTCAAGATCCTCCTATTTCGATGCTATTGGGTTAAATTTTCACAGGGCGTGAAGGTCGACTAGTACAGTGTTACTACTGTGGACCTCAAATATGTCAGATAAAAGGATGAACTATTTGTACTCGCTAAGTAAATTGTTTAAGTTTTTTATGTAACAGACCCAACAAATAAGAACCGCCACATAGTTCTTCATGAAAAAAGGATTGTCGAAGTTGAGATTGTCATGGATGAGGAAGAGTACAATCAATTTGACGAGTTACCTCCTTTCGGAGACGACATCAGACTCGAGGAAGAACCCAGTGTGGAAGCTAGCTATATGTGCATCGATCATCATGAAGGGCTATATTTTAATTAAGAATTTATTACATTGTAATTTATTCCATAACATGAGACATGTCAATGTGGACTTGCCATGTGTTATGGACTTGTAATATCTTATTTTGATGTCAACGTGGAATTGTCATGTGTTAATGTGTTATGGACTTGTCATCTCTAATATTGATGTCAATGTGGAGTATCAACATTGGTTTCACTTGATTTGGAGTTGAGTTGAATTAGATATGAATTTTTGAAGTTATATGAATTTTTAGTGGATAAATTAATTTTCAGTCAAATTATTTGGCGTTGTGTTATGGACTTGTCACCAGGTTCATGTGGATAAATAGAATGAACCAATGGCATATCACAGATGGATATATTATGGAACAGTTTGTGATAAGTAATTACAGACGGTTCTATTATGGAATCATCTGTGATTACTTATCACAGACGGTTCCATAATAGAACCGTCTGTGATATCCCTTTATTAGGAGGGAACCTCTAGGGTTTGTGCGCCCTCACTCGTCACTCTCCCTTACTATCGCCCGTTCACCTCCCCAGCGCCTTAGTCCCTTGCACTCGCTCGTTCACCTCCGACCTCGACGCCGCCGCCCGAAGCCTCCTCCCCGACTCGCTCGTTCGCCACCAACCTCGACGCTGCCGGCCCCGACCTCAACACCGCCCGAAGCCTCCTCCCCGATGTGCTTGTTCGCCTCCAACCTCGACGCCGCTGACCCCGGCCTCGACGCTGCCCGGAGCCTCCTCCCCGACGCCTTCGAAACCACCTCCCCGACCTCGACGCCACTCGGCCTCCTCCTACCCCTTCCTCCCCCACCACCATCCGAAGCCACCTCCGAAGGTACATCTCCGCTCTTCGCGCCGGCCACAACTGCGGACTCATCGTCGTTGGTGGCTGCAGCTCTTTCCGAATAATTTGTAAGATGCACTTTTAGTCTAGTTTATAGGTTTTTTTTTGTTGAATCTTAATGTTGTTGTATGCATTGTGTAATCCCTAGATGCTGAAGGAACCAAATTTTGAATGACCAGATATTTGATAAACAATTTCTGATATTTTTTAGTTTGCTTTCACTATCATCATTCTTGTATAAATAAGCTACTTGATTAATATCCATATTCCCATATGTATAGATGATGTATTTTTTCATTTCATTTGGCTTAACATGTTCTCACTTAATCACATTCTAACGTAGTAACATTCTATTTTTTATGCCAAAAATAAGCAAGTCACTGAGCCATCACATTAGCACAGCCATGAGCCTATGGTAGTCACTTTAGCAATCCTACCATATGTTGACGATGTCTAATATACTTAGATATTTACAATCAAACATGGCAAGTCTAAGATGCTGCCAACGGATGCAAAAAGAATGCATCTATAAATGGCAACACATAAATACCTGTGTAGGATGCATGTAATGCAACCCATCCCAAAATCAAATAATAAAATAAGGAGTACTACATCCTTATTCCAACATTTGCATTTTTATGTGCGGCCCACTGAGATATAGAGCTCATGTCTGCTAAGAGGTCCATGGCAGAAGTTATGGCCACTAGAATCTTTTGATACTGAGAGCCCAGTATCCCATGAGTACCTTTTCAGTTTTTAATATTCTTTACTACGTATTCAATATTTAAGTTCAATGGGTAACTTCTATTTGTTTATATAATTAATGTGTTTACAAGGCAATTTTAGTTAATTGGTTGGGTAACTTCTATTTTTTTGTATAAAATATGTTTCCAAGAGAAATTATCTTCAAAAATACCTAGTGGATATCAACTTGCAATACATGAAATTTTAGTTCATTGTGTATGTAACTTATATAGACAGCAAGTAAGCGAGATGGTAGAGGAATGCGTCTGTATCTTTGAGCAAAGTGGTATGTAAGCGAGATGTTTGAGGAATATCGAAATTGCCATCGGGCTGAATGACTATCACGGAGGTCAGTGACGTTGGGATCCCACTTAGTCCCAAGAAAGCAGCGGCGAGATTCCGGACCATCCGCGGGATACTTGGAAAGGAACAGGTCCCCATCACCACACCAAGCTGGAAGTCTCTAACGAATGTACAGAGAGACCAGCTGTGGACTGAAATTTCAGGCTCATTTACTATCCCAGAAGAAGACCAGGCACGCATGCAATGGCAGACGTTGCTCGTGATGGGACACACGTGGAGGGCCTTCAAGAGCACTCTTATCACGAAGTACGTGAATACGGGTCGGACGCCCTTCATGAAGTATAAATTCTTATCGCAGGATATATGAGACGCCTTTGTGCGGATGAAAACGACGACTGAATTTCAGGAGCAAAGTGCGGTGCACAAAGCTCTCCAGGCACAAAACACTCACCCTCACAAACTCGGCACCGTTGGGTACGCGGGTAAAACTAAGGATGGCAATTGTGCCCGATTACCCACGTACCTACGGGCGAATACCCTAATAGAGGCGGATATGTGCGTCTTTCTTTGCCCACGGGCATAAAAATGGGCACAATTCCTTTCCTATCGGGTAAACGGGCATGGGCATGGGTAAGCTCCACCCGTACCCGCTTCGCCTGATTACCCGTAATCTACCCACATGTGTAAGGAACTATGTTAATTTGTATTTGTATTTTATTTGTTGAACTTGATTAGTTGTCTTGTCGAACATGAGGATGGTTGGGTCTTTCTATTGAGGCTAGGCGGGGGATGGTGTATCCATACCAGGAAGGGACAGTGCAGCACGGTGCCCAGCTGGTGTCGGGTTACGCCAGTGTCCGGGTGGACTTGGTACATGACAATTTCATGGTCGTCCCGCTGGAGATTCGCTCGAACGAAGATATCAGAACACTAGGGGATGCTATGTACACTGTTATCCTGTGGCCCAAGAAGGACATCGCCCTGGACCCTACAGTGCCGCGATCTCAATACTACCATGCCTCTCCAACAGGACCCTCGATGACTCCACCTCAACCTTCGCTTCAGAAGGCCCCCTCATCGGTTCCTGTGGAGAAAACGCCGAAGGAACAAGAAAAGTGTGTCGTCGTATCAGTTCCCAAGTCATCTCACAGGAAGACGTGCAGCGGGCAAGTCATTCATGCCAAATCGAAATTGAAGAACATTAAGGCGCTTCCTAAGCCTGGAAAATACTCCATCGGAAGTCCATTGGCCCCTGACATAGTATTAGCCTGCGCTGGATTAGGTTGCCAGTCTTTGCATGTCTGGTACATGTGGAAGACCAAAGAGAAAGGGTGTGGTACTAGATTCACTGTCAGATACACAGAGGAGCATTTCCTCCACAAGCCAGGCCACTTCGTCGTGGATTTGGACGACTTATTCGACCTCACTACCCTCGACGCCTCACTTCTATGATGCTGGACACTATAAGTGTGTACAATCATGTTCTACGATGCTGGGCACCGATAAATATCATAACTCATTGCTTATGTATAGATACATGATGAAAAATGCCTGAAGATGGAACGAATTGGTGGGTTTCCTCGACCCACAAGTGGTCTCTGAGCAAACCATCAACGAAAACGCATCCTACGTCGTGAAATACATAATGACGGGGTTGCTTACTCAGGACGACAAGGACTACATAATAGTACCCTACAACTAGAAGTGAGTACTTCACTACTTGCTATACAAAATTTATTTGTACTTTATTCGCAGCACGAACTTAGGTTTAGTGACTATAGCGACATACATGAGTAGGTACCACTGGATCCTTTTAGTCATTATACCAAAGAGGAACAAGGTAATATACCTTGATTCCCTACTCAACAAAACCCACAACTTCACCCGTTTGGAAGGAATACTCGACACGTATACTCATTTCCTCCATACATAACTCATTGTAGTCTTCCTTCGTTCGAAATGGCTGAGAATAACTTTTTGGAATCATGTAGGTCGTTCATCGCCTATGTTGCCGAGGGAGGGCCATCCAAGGGATCGAGCGCCGCACTGTAACACAAGACGTGATTTTTGGTACGCGCTACAACACAATAATCATATATCATACTTCGTAATAACGTGTCTTGAACATACTATACCTATATATGTAATTCTATTTTTGCAGTGCCGCCACCAAAAACAAGATCACCTATGTGCATTTTACATTTGCCATCATATGCAGCAAATCATGAGTGCTAAGATGAAGGATCCTGAGGTTTGTCAATCTTGTAATAATTATTTTCTAATTATAAATTTAAATATATATACTTTTACTCCTGTAAGCGACAGGGCTTGAACATAGATTTAGATGCACTCGTTATGAAAGAGATCTCGAAGGTTCGAGGGAAGCTCTGCTGCTTCATCAAGATGGAGATCGTTAACGCCAGCGGAGAGTTTCACTCCGTCGACACCGCTAAACAACCTTCAAACAATTGATTCAATTGTAATTCACTTTGAGTAGTTGTAATTCAATTGTAACTCTAGCGACAATACTTGAACATAATATTTTGTAATTGATTTTGAGTTGTAAATGATCACTTTGAGTTGTCAACAATTGATTCATCTGTGATGTAGCTATTTTCTGCTTACTTCTTTTCATAGGGCATGGCTAGCAATTTCTGAGGCTAGCCAAAAATCACAAAAAAATTAGTTAGGCTAAAGAACTATCACAAACGGTTTTTTGTTGAAATCGTCTGTGAAGGTATGCTATCACAGACGGTTTCAACAAAAAACCATTTGTGATACGTAGAATATCACAGATGGTTCTATTTACAAACCGTATGTGGTATTTCTCCAATCATAGACGGTTTGTAAATAGAACCGTCTTGGATAAGCTACGTATCATAGATAATTTTTTGTTGAAACTGTCTGTGATAGTATACATTCACAAATAGTTTCAACAAAAAAATCATATGTTATCACAAACACAAAAAATTAGATAGTTCAAAACCCGTCTGTAATAACCGTCTGTTATCACATACACACAAATTCAGATGGTTCAGAAACTATCTGTGACAACGGTTCCTAACTGTCTGTAATGACCCTGTCTCTACTAGTGGAGGTTTTCTGTGTCTCGACCAGGTGCAATACAAGAGAAGAGCAGAATATTTAAGTAGAGAAAGAAAACCTTTTAAGTTCTTAAACATGTAAATAACTATATCGAGTTGTCTGTGTCATATCCCTTTTACTCGTTTTCTGGGAGAACAGAGCGTAAGGTTATTCGTGAGAACCATATCTGTGATGGTCACGATGAGAACCCTTATGGAGTTCGACGAACATGTCAAAGCCAAAAAGTATAAGGTATCCTTTACATGGATGTCGAAGAGTAATGGATCTTCTCCGATGATCTTAGACAACAATTAGCATGTCACCAAGCAGTTGATAATCGAAATATAAACAACAACACTCATCAGAAAGTAAAGAAATGATGCATCTTTATTGAAATTATAAATGAAAAGAACATTTATACGTAACACGCCCGTCTGACAAAGAATTAGACATAACACGCCCGTCTGACAAAGCAAGTCGTATCGATCCTGATCGGGTTACTTCGACCACAGTGTATGGACCTTCCCAATGAGGAAGAAGCTTGTTGCAATTTGCCTGGCTCTGAATTTTTCTGAGAACCAGATCGCCTACAGATAGACTGTGAGTTTGCACCTTATGACGGTAGTACCTTCTCATGTCTTGTTGGTAAACTGCCAATCGTATCAAGGCTTTGTTTCGTCTTTCTTCAAAGAAATTGATATCGTTGATTCATCATTCTTCTTGATTATCGTTGCTATAACAATCTGTTCGAGTAGAGCCAATTTTCAGTTTTGGAGAAAGAATGGCTTCAGTACCGTAAACCAGAAAAAAATAGTATTTCACCGGTCGCACGACTAGTCGTGGTCCGAACAACCCATAATACAGAGGGAACTTCCTGAACCCAAGCCCCTGGCCGTTGGATTAACTCGTCGAATACTCGACGTTTTACTCTTTGTATTATTATACCATTAGCCTGCTCGACTGCTCCATTACTCTGTGGGTGTGATACAGATCTGAAATGTATCGTGATACCTAGATCTTCACAGAATTCCTGAAAATTCCCACTCGAGAACTGGGTACTGTTATCTGTGATGATACGACTAGGTATACCAAATCATATGATCACATTTTTTATGAGAAATTTTTGGCAGCATCAGTTGTTACTTTAACAATTGGCTCAACTTTCATCCATTTTGTGAATGTATCAATCATCACAAAAAGGAATTCAAAGCCCCCAGGTGCCTTTGGGAAAGGCCCTACAATGTCCAATCCCCAAATTGCAAAAGGCCAAGAAAGAGTTATTGTTTGCAAAGCTTGTCCAGGTTGATGTATTTATCGACTATGAAATTGATATTGTACACACTTTGTCATTAGTTCTTTTGCATCATGAAGGATAGTTGGCCAGTAGTATCCTTGTCTAAAGGCTTTACCGACCAGAGTTCTGTTGGAATGATGTGCTCCTCATACTCCTCCACGTATGTCGGATAGTAAGGTCATACCATCCTCTTGAGATATGCATATCATCATCACTCCTTGAGCACCCCATTTGTAAAAGGTACATTCGATCAAAGTGTATGATTTGGCTTTTCGAGCTGTACGATTGGCTTCTACATCATCTTCAGGAAGTGTGCCATGCTAAAGATAATTGTAGATTGATATCATCCAATCACTAGTAGGATCGATCTGTACGACCTCTGGTGGAGCGTGTGTGTCTTCAGAATGCTCAACCACTGAGGGTGTATTGAGTTGCTCGAGAAAAACTCTGTGCGGGACAAATGATCTTGAGAAAGCCATCTGTGCCAACTGGTATACCAGAAAGTTGTACTTTCTAGGAATATGTTGGATTTGGAAACCTAAGAAGTGCTTTTTGAGTTTTTGTACTTTCGCTAAATAAGATGACATCTTCAGACTTGAGCATTGATACTCTTTTCCAACTTGATTCGCTACCAGTTGAGAATCGTCTTTCACTAGTAATCTGCGAATCCCGAGCGCTTTTGCTGATCGAAGCCCTGCCAACAAACCTTCGTATTCCGTCATAGTATTTGAAGCAGGAAAGTTTAACTAAATAACGTATTTAATAAGATCTCTGGTAGGAGATATCAGAACAACTCTAGCCCCCGGGCCTTTAGGCATCAAGGAACCGTCAAAGTACATGATCCACTCTTCATGGTGTTTGTACTAGGGCCCTTGGGTGGGTTCAGGGTTCGTCCATTTCGCAATGAATTCTGCTAAAGCCTCGGGCATAATTGTTGTTCGTGAAATAAAATGGAGATCGAAGCCCCCAAGCTCGACCACCTATTTTGCTATCGTCCTGATGATTCTCTATTTATGGGAACTTGACCAAGAGGATATCCAGTTGATATGACCATCTTGTGGGCCTGAAAGTAGTACCTTAGTTTCCTCGAAGCCATAAGAAGACCGTAGAAAAACTTTTCTACATGCGGATAGCGCTATTTTGTACTATGTAAGACTTCACTTATGTAGTATACTGGTCGTTGGATATTGTCACGTTCAACGACTAGTACATCACTAACAGCTTGTGGTGTTGTAGCCAAGTATATCAGTAATGTTTCTCCCGATCTTGGAGATACTAAGATCGGAGCATTCATAAGGTACCATTTGAGTTTTTCAAAGGCATCGTTTGCATCTTTAGTTCATTCGAAACTTCTGTGTTTTTGAAGAAGCTAAAATAAAGGTAATCCTTTTTCTCCTAACCACGCTATGAAACGATTTAACGTTGCCATACAGTCAGTTAGTCTTTGGACTTCTTACTTTGTGGTTGGAGGGCGCATCTGTTCGATGGCCGCTATTTTTGCTGGGTTAACTTCAATTTTTCTAGCCGAAACTAGGAATACAAGAAGCTTTACAGAAGAAACTCCAAACACACACTTCGACAGTGAAGGGATACAGGTAGGATAAGCTAGCTGATAATTCAAAAATTCTACCACGTAAACCAGGATGCCATGCAAGCAAGAGATCATAAATCATTACCATCAGACGCGCAGCGCAGTGAAAGAAGAGTTGGACTAGCCGGAGCAATGTAGAGCGCATCGATGTAGGGGTCATAGTCAATCGTCCAGCATCCTCGTCGCCGATCGTCTCCTCCAGTATCCAGTCGTGTCCATTGCGAAGTCGTGAGTCGTCCTTTAGCGCGACAGCAAAAGCAGTAGTGTCTCTACGGTATCCACACTTCTAGGGAAGGAACACTGTACGCCAGTGTGGTAAGATCAACTCACACGGTAGGACTCTTAAGAAGTTGGCGGCTAGGGTTTTGGTGGAGCAACTGACGTTGTATGTCACGTATCCTTGTATCACCCAATAGACTCATGCATCTCCGTATATAGTGCCCATGACGGATCCTATCCGAACACGTTTGTTCCAACCTGTTAAGTGTGTGACCCTGTAGGTTCATGTGTAATCGACTGTGACCCTATAGGACCTTCCGACCAAGAGTTGTTAGTGGTTCCTAGCAGGACATAACGATTCCCGAAACACACAAATTATATCGGACGAACCTTAATGCAATATGATCTATGAGTAGTTCCTTATTACTTACGTCTAGCTTGTATCTCTATACAACCAGTTCATATTTAGTCCTGACTTGTTCGAAACTCTTTATGACTAGTTTATGACCAGTTAGTGATCATGTTCGATCAGTCTACGACCAGCTCGTATCTCCATATGAATAGTTCGTATCTGTTCAAACTGAATGACCTGCTCGTGTATTCTCCCTTTGCCACACGATATCTGATTGAACTCCATGTCAGATAATTTGCCATCTATGGATTGTTCAATACTTTCTCGATCAAGTGTCGGATAACTTCAGGTGGTCGAATCTTTCGACCACTAGTGTCATGTCTATGCACTTTCTTTATGCGACCACATCGAGGGGTCAATAGATATCTCTCCTGTTATGTTAGGAGGGGCAAATCCCATATCCGATTAGTCACATTCCTCCGCATGTTTCATAGCATACCGAAAAGCCACCTTTATAACTACCCAGTTACAGAGTAGCGTTTGACAACCCCTAAGTGTACTATTACACATGTAGAAAATCATGCTGATCTCAGCTCTAAGGATCATACATCATCATTGCTTGAGACCAACTGATGACACATAAAATCATAACATTCTCAATAGTGTCTCAAGGCGAGTCAATCCAACACCATATTCTCCAACATGTGTTCACATTGTTGATTCGATATCCCTGTATCCATGACCGGTGAAACATGGTCATCAATCAATACATGTGTCGGTCGATAGAGTCACTAGCGTTCTAACAAGTGACATCCGACCAGTGATACATTTAGAATGACATCATATAAGTTAAAGAGCTTACCAACAAATCACATACTTTGTTAATCTTTATCACTATTGATTGATTCAAGGAACATAATAACATTTATTCTATAACTCATAAACATAGATGTGATACAACCATCTCTTTGATTGCCTCTAGGGCATATCACCAACAGACAGGTGCGCAAATCATGTCCTGCTGCCTGATAAAGTACACACCACTTCTTGTTCTTTTTGTATTCATCGGTCGGAGTTTTTGCCCTTTTACAATCGGAATAATCCTTCTTGCCCTTGGTAAAGTTGTCAGGACTTGCAAGGACCTCTTTATTATTGGGCTTACAATTATTCTTACCTTTAAGAGCCTTCTTAAGTTTCTTCTCTAATTTATCCATACCTGGTTGGGGGATTTTCTCTTTCTGATCAACGGCCTTATTCCATTCGACTGCCTCACTAGTGGTCATGTACCTACCAGCCATGTCGAATAGATCGACGATCATTCATGGAGGATTCATTGTGATGTCCTCTATAAACCGTCGATTCCTTAATCCCGCCTTAAAATCCTGGATAATAGATGAGTCTTCGACCTCAGGAACAAAGTTACGAATATGGCTGAACCTCTTGATGTATTGTTGAAGAGTTTCATTTGGTTCTTGCCGGATTCGATGAAGATCGTCTTCCTTTCTAGGGAGATCGTATGTCCCCTGAAAGTTCTCGATCAATAGGTCACATTATCGTCATCACCAGCAACTCTGATGGCGGTAGTGTAGATCTGGAGAAACTCTAATGGATTTTGAGTTCCATTTGATTTTTGTAAGTTTGTTGGTCGGAACTTGTCTGGCCAACGCACTGCTTGGAGTCTTGTCGAGAATGCTCGTAGCCCGTAATTGAGTTATGACGCATTCTTTGAAAGGAGTCAGATTGTAGTTAGTTGGGGACTGATTCCTCGGGTTGGCATACTGAGTATCAAGTGTCTCAATCCAATCGTGGACGTTAGTATAACACATTCGACCGACTGCCTGGTTTAGATGATGTCGAAGATCACCTGAGCCAAGCGGTCATTCCTGTTGTTGAGGGGGAAGAGTGGATGCATGGAAGAGCCATCTTCCCTCGTGACTTCCTTGTCAGAATCTTCTAGGTATCGAACGGTCTCCAGTCCAACCAAGCTAGCCCTTGCTTAGGGAGGAACACTAGGACGAAGTCAAAGTATGACTTTGTGAATTCGTTTGTTCCCTGTACATCTCTGTACGTTGCATGGTCTGCTGAAAAATTTCTAATATCTGCCCTGCAAGTCGAGCATACACTGGAGTTATTGCCAGAGCAGGGTCCAGATTATTTAAAATATTACGAACTAGTTGCAGGTTTTGTATTGTTATCGAGGGCCTCAAAGGATTCTAGCTGGCAGAAGGTGTTTGTTGACTCGAATTCCCTTCTGACCATCTGGGTTGCCATGTTCGACCCATCATGTGCAATGGGGTAGAAACGAGTGAATTAACCGATCGATGTCCACCAGCTCCATTGGCCCCATCATCTCGGGTTGGTACTTGAGTGTCAATGCCATTTCCACCAACAGGTGTCGGTGGGACAAGCTGTGAAGGATTGTGCACGGTATCTTGATTGTTATCACCGATTGCATTAACCTCGTCCCTCCAACAACAGTCTCCCGACGAACTTCCATCGTAATTATGGGAGAGCCTTCCACTGCTTCGGCAAGGAGTGTCCATGACAGAGAACGGTTTGATTGATACTACCATCTCTGGTGGGCTTTGTGGATTTAGCCTGATCCGGTGGACGCCCGAACATCTTTACTTGGCATTCGACCAGTGACAATTTTACTATCACCCTTACCAGGTGTCGGTTGGCCTCCAGAATACGCAGGAGCAGTTAGCGAATGTTGGGCGCCCATGACTGTATCGAGAGTACGCTGATCCTCCGATTGCAGCATTAGTCATTTTTACTGGTCGGAAAATCCAGGCTCGTAGAGGCGTTTCGACCATTCCGAACTTGTCAGAACGATCGAATCCTCTAGGGCGCCACTGATGGTGGCGTTGAATTTTCCTCCATTCGGCCGATTTTGCTGGTCTCAGCGAACAGAGAGCCTGCGACGGAAGAGGACGACAACGATATTACATCGTGTTCCATGGCGCGGATGCATGCGTCCATGTCAAGGTCGGAATAGTCCGCGAGGTCGAACATGTTTTTCTCATCCCATGTCCCTGCCATGATCGCATAAACGACAATGAAGCGGAGGAAAATTGAATGGGGATTGTTGAGCAAAGAAAGCTTCATGAACTCAGCGCCACGATCCCCACGGACGTCTCCAGTTGTCGACGATCAAGTCGCTGATTTTACGAAATAAAATAAGAAAAATGCTAAGAGTTCTTGGAGGAGAATGGGGTTGCTCTTTATTGCAATGAACTGGATCTTTACAAGGGGTGAAGGCGACAGACTAAACCTAATTGCACTGTGTATGTTCTCTAGTATGCTTCAATTGTCTACAGAATGAATACAATTGCCTCTTGATCTTCTGGATCATGAGTCTTGTTCTTCTTTGCTGTTCATCATCTGCCTTTAAATACCTAGCGAAGATGTGACAGTTACTCCTGGAGAAGACACATTTTGGAAGTGACGCGTCTGCAGTGGGGCGATCGTTGTGTGTAAACCATCAATTGATTGTCAGTTATAGTTAACAAGAGACGGAACTGTGCAATAGTTATTGTCAATGACTTAGGGTTGTAAAGCGTTGAGTGGTTTGAAGTAGATAAAGCACGTGTTTCATTCATCACATGGAAAGAAGATGCTAGGATGGGGTCCAAGCATCAGTTTATGGATTCTCCAAGCAGTTAAGTGGTCGGGCAATAGGTACAAGACTTTCTCCGATCAAGGTACTTGTTGAGCAACCTCTGGGATTCTCACGACTACAGAAGTTTTAGACCTGAAGTGTTACGACCATGAAGTCTTTAATTAAATAAAAAAAGTATTAAGGAAATTAATCCTCGTCAAACATTGTTTCTTAATTGCTTTGAGATTTAAAATCACCAGCATTAGCTGGTCTTATAAATCCTGGTGCCCAATAACTGGGATTAATTTCCGGTAAGAGGCTGGTTACCACATGTATTGGGATTTCGAACACAGTTTTTGTGCGAAAAAGCAAGTACCTAAATATTTGGATCTGTATTGGGATGGTGTAAATTTTACTGTTAGTTCTAATTTAATTTTGTTAACATTTTGAGTTTAAGTTATCTATTCAAATTGCAATTCTAATTCAAATTTGGAACTAACTCTATGTGCTGGTCCTAATCAATGGAAAAAAAAAGAGGAAACTGTAGTATAGGAATATCCATCCATCTATCTATCTACCTACCCATTATATTATATTATATTATTAAAATAAAGAAAAACATGATCATGTTCATCAATTGTGTTGGGCCCATATTATAACTGTGTAGATTAGTCATATATAAATATAAGATTTACTACAATTGTAATTCCATCATAAGTATTACAGTTGTACAACTCTAATTTAAATATAAACATATGCATTGTAGTATCTATTCACGTAAAAATTCGACTAGTTAATTTGAAATTTAGTAAGTGTTTACGGACTGAAATGCTTAAGCCTTAGATATTGTCTGTTGTGAGGATGAGTAAGAAGGGTCAGACAACTGCAAGAATAGCTATATGCAAATTGATCAGTTGTAAGGCACCATTAATTCTCTTCCCCCACAGAACAGTTGAACTTTGACGATCACATCAGCCATATAATGATCCAGCTGGCAGTACTGTAGCTGGTGTACTATATATTTATGTGTGCTTGATCTTTAATCATAACCATCGTGTATTCTTGTTGCATTTAACTGTGTCCCTGGTTATGCATGTATGCACATGCACACGGCAGATAACAGTATAACACGCAGACGCAGATCTCGCAAGTACCAAGTACCAAGTAGCAGGCCAAGGAACAAAACTACGTGGGGGTGGCCAGAGGTATAAATTAAAGAGAAAAAGCGAAGCGAAGAAGCGAAGCGAAAGAAGGTGGATCAGAATAAATAAGCATACAGGATCTCCAGATAAGCTAGCTGCAGCTCATGAACTTTACGCTGCTCTCCAACCCCGGCCGGTAGTATATCCGTATCAAAACCATTCCGGATGCTATACGATTTTGTTTCTGAAATGGTACAATTCGGTCCACTTTACACTGGTGTACCGTTCCGTAGTTTAATATAATATTATATATTTAAGAGAGAGTGTGTATATTTTACTTTAATATACACATTTATGCATACTAAATTTTACTTTAATATTACTCTAAATGCATAGTAGTAAGATCAAACATAACGTACACTTCAGTGAGTTTAATAGACGGTATTATCAATTCCACCGGCATGTCTGGTATCAAGGTCGGTATTGACCGATATCGCGGCTGGTATGAAATGCATGGCCACTCTGTACCTGTCGGTGTTTTATAACAGAACCTACATAATAATTGTTTGATTCGAGTGGTCTCCAAGACTTGAATCACGCAGAGAGAATGACACATGGATTTTTATACAGGTTCGGGCCTTCTCTGGAGAGAATAATAACCCTACTTATGTGTGGCTATATTGAGTATGCTAGTTACAGATCAAGAGAAAGACTGAAATGCAATATCTTGTGCTCCTGATCGTGTCTTTTCCTCCTCTCTTCTCGTCTGGTGATTCCTCCTTTTATAGTGTGCATGAAGTGGGCGACCATTTCTCCAGCCCAAAGGGCGTATCAATGCTTCATATAATGATGCAATTATCGGAGACTACTGTTGGAGAAGTAACGTTCTCACGTCGCCAGACAATTATCACCAGGACAGAGAGATTAATCGTGCAGTTATACCAGAGAATAATAGTGTATACTGACTATTTAGATGCCCTAATCAATTGGGTATACTTCTCTGTAAGCTCAATCGATTATAGGATGGTCGTAACTGACCTGATCGTAGAAGGACTTACGACCATGAGGTGATCGTAGAAGAACTTATGATCATATGCTAGGTGTAGAAGAACTTACGACTATGAGATGGTCGTAGCTGACCTGGTCGTAAAAGGACTTACGACTATAAGGTGATCGTAGAAAAACTTACGATCATGAGATAGTCGTAGAAGATCTTACTACTCCAGCTTCTCCCTTATGAACATCAAGGGGTATACTCAAGAACTATATAATGGTGTCATTATCCATAATAAGGATTACGGATAAGTAATTAAATGAGGATTATAGATCCTCGCCATCTAGACCCCAGCTTCAAGTAAAAGTATCTACTTGGGAAAAGAACGTTAGATGATCTTATGACCAGAAGATGGTCGTAGAACGGTGGTCGAAGGAAAGACTATTCGACTGGTATTTCATTTGACCAGAAACAGACTTGGTCAAAAATGTTGCAGGAAACCTTACGACTACAAGGTGGTAGTGTGTTCGTATAATTGTGTGAGGTGTGTTCGTATAATTGGTGAACCTCGTTCCCAATTACATCACAATGGTATGTGTGTTCATATAATTGTGTGAGGCCTACCCGGGGATTCCGGCCTACTTAGAGTTGTTCCAATATTTTTACAGGATGACCCCGCTGGCAGGAGTCAACGGTAGTTGTAGTCTGAAGCTCCACGACAGGAAGTCAAAGGAGTACATTCAGATATTCACCCGGTCATCATGGCCGGGATGGAAGAAGAGGTGGTTCTACTAGGAGACAACTAGTGAAGACAACCTCTCTTTTACCGGGAACATCGCCGAGAAGATTTCTTCCTGGGATTCGACTCCCAAGGATCATGGCCGGATCACCCCCTACATTCAAGCCATCAAGGACTTGAAGGAGGGGCTCACCGGTTGGCACGTGGTGAATGATTTCATCACGCGCCGCTTTAGCCCACTGAAGAAATGAGCACATCCCATGTGGAAGTACTCGGAGTTGCAAGACCCGACCAGAGATTACGAGCAGGGTAAGTAAAGCTTCAATATGGCTCTCTTTCTATTGATTTCAAACTTGGTTATTGTAAATTTATTTGTTCCTGCAGATCTCACACAAGTGGAAATTGACGCTTGGGTCAAGCTCGTTTGTGAGAAATCCCCACCACCAAACGTGGTGGCTCCTCAAATTCTTACGGTTTTATCTGCAGAGGATAGTAGGGAACGCCTGAAGGTAATCAAGAATTGATTTCTTCTTTAGGATCTCGTAGTCGTAGAAAAACTTATGACTAGGTACTGGTCGTAGAAAGACTTATGACCGGAGAATGGTAGTGGAAAAACTCACAACTAGAGGGTTCTCGTAGAAAAACTTACGACTAGATTCTGATCGTAGAAGAACTTACGACCGCTTAGTAATACTTCTTTTTCTGACCTCTGCAGAAATTCAGCATGGAAGACTGTCAAGACGACAAAGAGATCGAATTGATGGTCGTTGGCGCGGTGATGGTCGCCGACAAGGGAGGCACAAGATCGAGCTCTATTGCTCCGACCGAGTCCTTTGCATGGTTTGCTGTAGAAATGGCTGCTGCCGAGAAGGCAAAGGCGGTCGAAGCTGCTGAAGCACTCAAACGCAAAGCACCTAAGATCAAGGTACTCTTTTACTACGATAAGAAGACTTTCACAGTTTTTGCCTCCCAAGGCTTTGTCAAGCAACAATTAAAGGATAACTAAAAGAATTTTATGTCCTTTATGAAGGAAACTGCTGCATCGGCATTGTTTGTGGTCAAGGGCAGTGCTACCCTTGATGTGGTCGAGACGGGTCTCAGCCATCCGGAGAGCCAGGAGGCTCAAGGAGCGGTAGTGCCTGCTCAAGACCCACGACCAGTCATGGTCGTGGTTGAGAAGAAGTTGAAGAAACCTTCTTTAGGCAATGTTTCTTCTAGATTCAAGATCAAATCTGGGACACGAAGGTATGTAAAAAGACAAAAGTGTAAGAACAGTATTTACCTTTTTTTTTACCATTTGACGCATTTTCCTTTTTGTGATCTCAACTCGAATCCTCCAGCCATCAAGGACGTTCTTGTCGAGTAATCCACTCCTATTTATTCGGCAGTTGGAGGAATGACAGTGGCGGTGGTTGAATGGTCGTCCATCGTCCGAGTGGTGGAAGAGGTCATTGCTGACGAAGCAACTACGACACCTAGGGTTTGGAGGTACTGTTCACATAACACTATTTAGCATGAACTGTGCCGCCGCCCCCTCCCTCTTCCTCCTTTACATAGTGGCCGCCATCCCTTTGTTTCAGGTGGTTTTTCTTTTTAGATTATTCTACATAGTAGTTTCGCCGCTCGTCGGTTTGAGGAACCCCAACTTTGTGAGCTTCATCACTATTCGCAATACAATTTCAGATTGCATCTTATACTTTCTTGCATGTGTTCTCGATTCACATGCAAGAGATAGCCTTCTTGACGAGGTCAACCACATGTCAAGTAAAAGACTACGGTTGATAATCATCTCTCGATTGATGCCCTTATATAGTCGTGGTGTAGTGATTGCGAGGTAGTTCGATCCGTTTTATCTTCCGTGAGCCTTTAGATCATCAACCTTAATCAATGATCCCCGCAATCGACATATCACTATGATTGTAGAAGAACTTACAATCAA
This sequence comes from Hsuehochloa calcarea, assembly GCA_036346395.1. NCBI lineage: Eukaryota > Viridiplantae > Streptophyta > Magnoliopsida > Poales > Poaceae > Hsuehochloa > Hsuehochloa calcarea. The sequence continues at coordinate 42,141,337 of CM070597.1, forward strand.
AGGTTAGGCCTCTCCTTATAGAAATAAGGGGTACTTCGGGGACTATGTGACATCATATTTACCCATAATAAGAATGTAATTTTGCTTGGGGGTGACGATACGCACCTAATTTTTCTCGAATCGGACCATCGGGGAATTGCAACCGCTCTCTCGGACTTGTCAGATGAAGCGGTTCCTGCGGTACAACCATCTATCATAGACCTATAGCGGGACGGTTTCGGCGGCGGAGATCGTCTGATTATAAAAACTTACCAGAGGTAGACTTGGATTTTACTTTTCCCCAAATCACTCCATTGTTCTTGAGCTCTTGCTTTCTCCGTCTTCGACTAGGTTTCATCTTCTCGCCGCCAACCCAATCAAAAAAACTTCTTGCTTCGGCGAAATGGCCAAGAGAGTTTCGAATGGGAGGAATCGGAGATGGATGCGGCTAAGATCAAGATCTTGGTCGATCTCGGAAGATCCTGAGAAGGCTCGGTGAAGTGGATTCCGCTGTCGGCGGATTGGCCATCGGGGAAAATGGGCAAATCCGCCTTCCAAGCGTATTGTGAGTCGGCCTTCGATTACGCCCACCCTTTCTTACAAAGAGTACTCGAACACTTTGGGGTGGGCCGGTGAACTTAGGTCCCAATTCCATTACCATGTTGAGTGTGTTCGTATATCATGCGGCGTGCACAGGGATTCCGCGGATCTCGATTTGTTCCAATATTATTATGGGATGGCTCGACAAACCGAATCGCCGGAAGTCGTGGTCCAAGCTCCACGACTCGAAGTCGAAGGAGTACATTGAGCTTTACCCGTCTTCGTGGTCGGGGAGGAAGAGGTGGTTCTCTTTGGAAGGTCACCTCTGAAGACACCTTTCTTTCGTGGGGAAGGTCTTTGAAAAGAAATCTTCATGGATTCAACCTCAAGATATCACCGGATTAGCCCTTATATCCAAGCCATTAAGGACTTGAAGGAAGAAGGGTGGACCGGATGGCATGTGGTGAAGGATTTCATCACACGCCCGAATCGATCCTCTGAAGAAACGAGCATCTCCTATGTGGAGGTACTCGGGAGAGGAGACCCCACCGAGACTACGAGGAGGGTAAGCAATTGTCGACTTAGTTCTATGTTTGGTTTTCCCAACCTTGTCTAATATTTTTATCTGTTTACACGGATCTTTCACAGTGAGGTTGACTCAGTCGACTCATCTCGTGAGAAGTCCCCGCCACTCAGGGGCGGTTCCTCAAGTCATTGCGGCTTTGTCCGCAGATGAAAGGATAGAGCGCCTAAAGGTAATCAAAAGTCTGATTCTTTCTTTAGGACTTTATAGTCGTAGAAGATACTTACGACTAATGGTGATCGTAGAATATCTTACGATCAATAAAAAGTCGAGAAAAACTTACGACTTGGTACTAGTCGTAGAAAAACTTACGACTAATTAGTGATTCTTCTTTTCTGCTTTGCTTTACGTAAAGTAGGCATGGAAAATCGCCAGACGACAAAGAAGTCGCTCGATGACTATTGGCGCCGGGTTGTCGAAGACAAAGACTCGGCTCCTCCTCGAAGAGACGTCGACTTGTAAAATCTGCCGACAAGGGGAGCAAGTTCGAGTTCTGGTCTTTCGACCAAACCCTCTACAAGGCCTGCGGCAGCTGTAGTTGTATCTGAAGCCGAGGCCGCAGCCGTCGAAGCCGAGGAGGTTGAAGCAATTGAACCTCTCAAGCGCAAACCTCGCAAGGCTAAGGTACCCTTCTATTATGACACGGAATCTTTCGCAGTTGGTGCCACTCCTAGTTTTATTAAGCAACTGGAAAGGGAGAAGCTGGAAGGATTTTATGTCTTTTATGAAGGACGATCTTTGCATCGGCACAACACGCAATCGAGGCGATCTTTATCGGAATGGTCGAGACACCTCTCGTCCATCCAGAAGATCAGGAAACCAGAGCTCTGGTTCCTGTTCAAACTCTACGACCAGACGTGGTCGTAGCTGAGCCAAATGTTGAACCTCGACCAGACGTGGTCGTGGAGAAGAAGAGGTCCTCCGTTGGGAGGATTGCTCCAAAATTCCTGGTTAAGACCAGGGTGCGGTATGTGAAATGTCTTGAAGTGTAAGAAGGACATTTACCTTTTCTTTTCACAACTTTGATTTGCTTTTCTTTATTTGGTCCGACTCCTTGTTGGGAATGCTTCACGAGAAGTCCATTGCTATCCCTTCAGCTACTGGAGAGGTAGCAACGGAGGTGGTCGAAGCATCACCCTTGGCCCAGGTGGCCGATGAAGTCGAGACTCTCAGAGTGTCTCCCACATCTGCTGAAGTCGTAACTACGACTCTTGAGGTAGCGGCTGTTACTGTTGAGGTGGCCGCTACGACTACTGAAGTCGTAGAAACAACAGAGGCAGCTGTGGAAGCCTCTGGTCAAGGTGGTGACCAGCCTGCGCACCGCTCTGGGAAGGAAATCGTAGGAGGCGTTCCTTCCCCTACCCAAAGAGAAATCACAGAACCAGAAGGAGAAAATTTCAACTTCTGTGGTGACTTCTTTGGGCCTGCCTCCGTCGTAGGGTCTTCTGCTTACAAATCTCGTGACCGAGTCCCCCATCCCAAAGATATTCCCAATACGGATAATACTTTTGACAACGAGCGCCTCGAGAAGGTGTGGTGGGACAAAGTCGCGAGGATAGATAAGCTGCAGCACCCGGACCTTGTATATTCGATTTTTGCTAGAACGACTATGAATGTAAGTATCTTCAGAATACTTATATATGTGGCTTTCCTTCACTTCTCACTGTTCTCTTTTTGCAGAAAGCTCTGGAGCAAATTGCTGTTGTCGGTGAGTATCATCGACAACTTTTAGAGCTAAGACAGGAGAAAGAGCTACTCGCATGAGGCGAGAGAGGTGGTAAGTCACTTATCATCCATAGTTGTTTTCAACTTAAATACTCGTATAATGTCTTACGAGAATAGTCATGGAAGAAAAAACTTACGACTACTTACGACCAGATAGTGGTCATAGAAAGACTTACAACCATTCGTAGTCGCGAAAAACTTACGACTAGGTCGGTGGTTGTAGAAGTACTCACAACCATTCTACCGATTTTTATCTCCGTCTCTGCCCTTTGTAGGTTAAGCAAGGATTCAAAGACCTTAGCGATTCACTCGACTATGAAAAGAGGAGTCGAGGAGGCTAAGGAATGAAGTATTAACCCTCTCGGATAGACTTGAGAGGTTGTCTCTACATCTAAGAAATTGCGGGAAAAATAAGCGATAAGTCTTGAACTTAAGACTGTTTTTGAGTTTTAACCTTTACCTAACTCTCATTTCTTCTTGGATAAAGAAAATGAGATGAGGAAACTCGGATGAAGTTGGAGACAAATCTTTGGTCATTCGGGAGTTTTCCGCATTAGCAAGAATAAGGATCAAGAACTTGAGGTTACGAGAACTCAAGTAACAATTAAGTAACTCTTTACTGTTGTCCTTTTGAGTGTTTTCCTTTTTAATGTCAATTCCTTGTTCGAAAATTGCTTTGCCCAATTGAGAATCCTTGAGGTGAAATCCAAGCAAAGACCTTGATCTACAAATATCTTTGTGTTATGTTCCTCTAGAAGTATTTTTGTTTGACCGTATTATTCTTTTGAGAACAAGTGGTCGAGAACAAAAGCTTCATGCGAGGCTTCGACTTGTACCCAACAGAGATGGAGTCGATGAAGACTAGTCTTCAAGCAACATCACTCTCTGAACAATGTGCTTAGTGAGCTACATTACGAGGAAAAACTCCTCGAGAAGATACTATAGCCGCTCACACAAGTACTATTGGAGAACAAGTCGGAAAATTGCAAGAAATGGTGACCACTCAAAGGCTAATCAAAATTTGAATCAATAAGGGAGGTAGTCGAAGGCTGCTTGTAAGTTACGCTTTGGCGAAACTTAAAGCTCAAGATCCCCGCTAATGTTAAACCAATCGAAGCCGACTTGATTGTCCTGAATCGAGGCAAGTCGTCGATTGTGGAAATCTGATCGATTGGCAAAAAAGGTGGCGGAGGAAATGCGGCTAGGCTCTCCCCCTTCAGAGTAATCTTGTAACTACTTTGTAAAGCAGACAATTTTTGTTGATGAATAATATATGATCCGCCTTATTTCCTGAAAATCATCTTGTCGAGTAGTTAGTAACTCAAAAGATAATAAGCGAATGAAAGGCGAATGAAAGACTAAGAAAGACTAAGAATTGAAGTCAAATTAATAACTTTATCCTAGCCCCGACTATTTGTTTAGATTGTTTAGACAATCTAAATAAATAGTGTTTAAACGGGTTTTACGAAAACAAAGAGAGGTTTATTTAACTTATAGCTTTTATTACGGTTGTCAAGCAATCGTCGAAAGAGTAAAACGACTCGACACTAGGAAGTTCCTTCTAGTGGGCAGGACCACGTGCAGAAAGGAAAGGCTTCGACTAGGTGATGTTTTCATTTCCGACTAGTTTAATCGAACCAAGAACGACAACTTGAGTTAAGCAGACGTCTTAGAGGACTTTAGTAATTCGTTCGTCCTTTTTGGTGGACTTGATAAGTCTTTTCGATAGCAAAAGTAGGAGGCGAGCGGCGCTAGGAAGTTTCCTTCTAGTGGGCGGTGACCACATGCGGGGAGGAAAGACTTCGACTAGGTGTGTTTCTTCCTTCACCGATTAAAACAAATCGAGTACATCAAAGGTGGTCGAACAAATGTAAGAAAGTGTACTCTACTTAGAATATTTTTGAATTGATGAAAAAATAGACTAAGATTGAGAGAGTTGGCTTTGAGAACATTTATTGGATAGAACCCGGCTCTTTGTCTTGGCGGCAAAAAAATGAGTAACGAGTCAATGCTTGAAATTCCTTCTAGTGGCGTAACCACATGCGAGAGGAGAAGTTTCGTCCGGATGCGCTTTCGCTTTTCGGCCGGTAAAAAAAGCGGGTGCTTTCATATCATAGTCGAAAGATTAAAAAGCACTACTCGAAAATAAGGCAAAAAGAGGTAGAAAGAACACGGACTTTTATTGCACGAGAAATGGTCACACATAGAATTTGCGTGGCGGTCGATGTTCCAAGAGTTTGAGAGAACTGTCCATCTTCCATTGCTAGTCGTGCAGACCACGGCGAGTTACTTCGACCATCGTGTAGGACCTTCCCATTTAGGGAAAGTTTATTCGATTAGACTTGGATTGGCGAGCCTCAATACCAAGTCACCTCGACAAGGTGCGAGGTTGGACCTTACGATTATAGTATCTGCGCAGGCTTGTTGGTAGACCGCCGAGCGGATTAAGGCTAGGTTTCTCCTCTCTTGAGTAGGTTAATGTCATCTGCTCGAAGTTGTTCTGATCCGAGTTGTTGAAGGTTTCAACTCGTGTCGACCGCAATTTTAGCTCGGAGGAAGCATGGCTTCGGCTCCAAAACTAGAAAAATGGTGTTTCTCCTGTTGCTCGATCGGTGGTCGTCTGAACCGCCCATAATATGGAGGGTAATTCTTGTACCCAAGCCCCGAGCGCTAACAAGGTGGGTCGAAGACTCGAGTTTTAATTCCTCGCATTATTTGGCCGTTTGCACGTTCGAGCCCCATTGCTTTGGGGATGTGCAATGAAGCATAGCATAACTTGGTACCCAACTCGTCATAAAAAATTCACAAATTTTGCACTTGCGAATGTTTACCATTATGCGTAATTATCAGACTTAACTCCAAATCGACTAATTCGCTTCTCATCATGAACCTTTTGTCGCTTAGTTGTTATCCTGATTCTGAGTTGACTTGATCCATTTTGTGAGCGTGTCAATAGCCACAAAAGGAATTGAAACCTCCGGAGCTTTGGGAAGCGGTCCTAGGATGTCAAGCCCAGTGTCGCAAAAAGGCCAAGAAAGAGGTATTGTTTGTAATGCTTGAGCCGGTTGGTGTATCATCTACCATGGAATTGTACTGGACACACTTTTAACCACCTCCATAGCATCGTCAGTGTCAGAGGCGAAGAAAACCTTGTCGAAAGGCTTTACCAACCAATGTTCAGTAGGAGGCATCGTCCCACGGATGCCACTGTATATCGTGAAGGAGTGTTATTCCTTCGTTTTGCGGAATGCATCGCATGAGTATCCCTTAGGTTCCTCGTTTATAGAGGACTCCTTCAACCAAAGTATACATTTTGGCTTTTCGGGATAATCGATCCGCCTCAAGATCATCTTGGTCACGGAACCCTTGCAAAGATACTCGTAGATGGGAGTCATCCGTATCCTCGTAATCTAATGAGGCCATCTCAAGAGGAGGTGTCTCGGTTCTTCGACCGAGGCGGTTTTTGGAGTTGCTCCAAGAAAACTCCTTTTGGTATTATGGATCGGGAAGAAGCCATCCGAGCAAGTTGGTGCATGAGAAATTATCCTTCGAGGATAAATTGTACCTCGAAACCTAAAAAATGTTTTTCTAGCTTACGTACTTCTGATAAGTACCGAGCCATTGTTGAGTTAGAGCATTGGTACTCTTTCCCAATTTGATTCACGACTAGTTGAGAGTCTCCTCTCACGAGTAGTCGACGAATCGAGAGTGCTTCGCACTCGTATGCCAGCTAGCAAACCTTCGTATTCTGCCACATTGTTAGTGGCCTGAAAGTTTAATTGTATGGCATACTTTAAGGTTTCTCCGGTAGGAGATACCAGGACCACCCCAGCCCCCGAGCCACTTAAAGTAAGTGACCCGTCAAAGTACATCATCCACCGGTCGGTGGAATCGTCTTTGGGATCCCAACGAGTTCAGATTTGTCCATTCGCGACAAAGTCCGCCAAGATCTGGATTTTATGGCGTTCGGGACACGAAATGGAGGTCGAACTCCCAAGTTCGACCGACCATTTTGCCATGCGTCCATTGTTTCCTTATTATGGAGGATTGCTCCCAAAGGAAACTCGGGCAGACACAACTATTTTGTGCGCTGAAAATAATGCCGCAGCTTTCCTCGAAGACATGAGGAGGGCATATAGAAGTTTTGAACTCGAGGGTAACGCTCCTTAGGCCCGTAAAACTTCGGCGGCGTAGTAAACCGGTCGTTATGCGTTTTCACGTTCTACGACCAAGATCTTGCTTCTTTGCTGTGGCGTGGCAGCTAGGTAAATTAAGAGCGTCTCTTCTGGCTTTGGAGAAACCAGAACAGGAGCACTCGAAAGATACCTCTTGACATCCTCAAAGGCAATGTTTGCCTCGTTCGACCACTCAAAACCTTCATGTCTCCTGAGAAGTTTAAAGAAAGGTAGTCCTTTTCTCCTAGTCGTGCGATGAAACGACTTAAAGCCGCCATGCACCCAAAGAGTTTCGACTTCCTTTTTGTGTTTGGAGGTCGATCGGAGGATGGCCTTTATTTTTCAGATTTGCTTGATTCCTCGTTCAGATACTAGGAATCCAAGCAATTTTCCTGAAGAAATTCCAAACACACACTTCTCTGGATTAAGTTTTAAATGGTGCTTTCTGAGGTTGTCGAATGTTTCTTGTAGGTCAGTGATATGATTAAGTCTCTTAATGCTTTTTACGACTAGGTCATCAACATAGGCTTCCAAATTCCGGCCTAATTGAGATGAAAAAGTCGATTGCATTAAGCGTTGAAAAGAAGACCGCATTATCAATATGTGTCTAAACGATGAAGAGAAGACCGCATTCTTTAGACCAAATGGCATTTTGATATAACAAAAGGTACCAAATGGAGTAATGAATGCGGTCTTCTCTTCATCGTTTAGACACATATTGATCTGGTGATATCCAGAATATGCATCTAAAAAACTTAATATTTCACAACCCGCAGTAGAATCAACCAGCTGATCAATACGAGGTAAAGGGAAATCATCTTTTGGACAAGCTTTATTAAGATCAGTAAAGTCTACGCACATCGCCATTTGCCGTTTGACTTTTGACCATTCTGAGGTTAGCCATCCACTGGGTGATTGACTTCTCTTATAAAGCACGCCTTAAGTAGCTTATCCAATTCGATTTAATAGCATCTCGTCGATCGAGGCAAATCTCCGTAATTTTTGTTTCTGGTACTTTATCGGTAGTAAAGCTAGCACGTGCTCGATCACCTCCACAGGGACTCGGGCATGTCGGATGCTTGCCACGCGAAGACATCTGCGTTAGCTCGGAGGAAGGTAATGAGGCGTCTTCCTATTTGGGATCGGAAGTCTCCCAATGCGAGCAGTCTTGAGGGTTTCTCTGCGTCGGAGGAACCTCTTTGACTTGGTCGTTCGGCTTTAGTGCGACTTTAGGCTTCGACTTGCTAGTCGGTGACTTTCATCTCGAGTTGGTATTTGACCAACCATCTCGAGGATCGGCGGTCGCAGACTATCGCCATCTTTTGTCACATTGAATTGTGATCACTCCTTTGGGACTGGCATCTTAAGACATTGATACCCATAATGAGTAGCCATTAAGAATTTTGCCAAAGTTGGTCGTCCGAGTATGGCGTTATATCTTATATCGAAATCGACCACATCAAAGGAGACTTTCTCGAATCTGAAATTACTTAGTGAGCCAAATGTTAAAGGAAGAGAAACTTGGCCAATGGGTTTGGTGAAGACCGATGCGATTCCATGAAAGGAATATCGTCTGCCTTACCTTTGTCTGGTACTTGCATCTCGTCCGGGGCTTTAGTAAATAATATGTTTAAGAACTACCACCATCAACTAACACTCGATTGACCCGACGGTTGTTGATGGTGGGTTCGACCACAATCGAAATCGACTGATCGACTCATAGTGATCGGGCGATCGTCCTTCTCAAAAGAGATGGTAACTTCCGCCACTTCGTAATTTATTGACAAGAGGAGTATGTATGGAATTTACCTCTCGTCCGCAGACTTTAAGTTGTCGTTTGGAGTCGTATGTCGATGATCCTCCATAGATATGCTCAACGGTATGGTGCGGATCTTGGAATGGCATCTCCTCATCATCGGCGACTTTTGACCACTCGTATGTCCTACCTTTCGAGAGTAGGGAGCGGTGCTTGCCGCTGTAGTAGTCCTCGAGCTTTCTTTGGAAAACTTCGGCAATTCGGAGGTCATGTCCTTCCTTTTTATGAAAGGGACACCATCTTGGTTTGTCGTTCCTACGATCGTATAGCTTACCTTTGCCTTGATCGGGGTTCGACTTGGTGGTTTGGGGCTCTCTATCTTTTCTACCAAGACCTCCTTGAAACCACTAGTTTGTGGTTTTGACTTTTATTTTCTTCTTGGACTTTTTGCTTTTTGTCCTTACCAACCTCACTGGCTCTCTAAGGCGTGTGTTTCTCGATCGATAGTGTTATTCCACTCATTGCCTCGAAGCGATTGCATATCGATCGGCCATCTCAAAGAGCTCGGCAGCGGTGTTGGGAGGATTTAAAGCAATATCCTCTGTTATTCTTCTACTACGGACTCCTTGCTTAAAAGCCACGATCACGGAGGAGTCGAAATTTCGGAATTGAGTTACTGAACCGACTAAAGCGTTTGATGAATTGGCGCAAAGTCTCGTTGTTGTTCTGCTTGATCCGGTGCAAGTCGTCTTCCTTTCGAGGCGGTTGTATGTGCCTTGGAAATTTGCACATAGAAGATCACAGAGGTGTTGCCAAGTAGATCGACTCGAGTGGTTGGTTTAATAACCACGATCGGCGGATCCTTCGAGCACGATTGGAAGGTAATTCGCCATTCGTGCTCTCCTCCTCCTCTTTGCTCGGACGGTTGTTGTATAGATCTGAAGAAACTCGATGGGATTTTGAGATCCATCAAATTTCTCCATGTTCACTTTGGTCGAAAATGAGGTGGCGTGAATCGCTCGAAGGTCGGCGAAAATGCGGCATCCGTAATTACTTCTTGACGCCTTCTTTGTAGGAAAGAAGGGTTAATGTCGCCAGTGATCGTATACTGACGATACCCGACAACAGTGACTGCTACATTGTAGGTCTCGGTTCTTGAGGAATACTCCTCGTAATCCACCGTTGTGAATTTCTTTGCCGAGTAGTGATTGATCACCTCCTCGGAGGGCTACTTGATCATCGGCCGATTGAAAAGTATTTCTCGAATAGGAGATCGATGTGACTTATGACCGTGTCGATTCCTCTGCAGAGAAATATTCGATTGATCGTAGTCAAGAAGTCGCATTACTCGACTACACGAATGTTGTTGACGAGGTACTTCGGTCTTGTCATCACAGTTGAAGCCTTTGCGCAATCTCCTCAAAGAAAGAGATCGTATCTGGCGTTCGAGCAAGCTCTTGATTGGGATTCTTAAGCAAGTCGTTGATGTCTGGAGTTCTTGTACCTCCTGTGGATCGATATTGAATGCGCCCGCGAGTTCTTACAGGCTGCAATTTTCTTTCTTGGATGACCTCAAAATCCTCCCGTCGGATCTTTGAGGCCTTCTCGGTGGAGTGCGAGAATGTCGAGGATTTCTCTCGCGTTCATCGAGTGTTGGTTCTCTCTCGCACGGTGGTTCCCTTGCCATTACTACGAGGAGGCGCAGTCGTGATCTTCGGGAGGGTTCTCATTTCGACCTCCATGAGGTTGACTCGATTTGGGGAAGGGCGAAGACCTCCGTTGATGATTCTCACTTGCGCTTGAGGCCTCTCCGCTTGAGGAGTGCTCGAGAGACACCATCTGGCGACTTGGAGTAATCCTCCGGTAGGGGAACTCGGGTTATAATCGCCTCCGTCCGCAAATGAGATCTGCGGAGAGGCGGTCGTATTTGTAGGAAAAGCATGCTTGATCCCACTATCTCGGAGTTACCACGAGAGATAGGATCACAAGATCTTTGGTGGAGTCTGGAATGGTGGCTTCGGGACTTGTCTCACTGTCGGACCGCCTTAAGGAACTTGGACACTTAGAGGAAAAACTCTCATTGTGTCGTGAGTCCTCCAGGTGCGGTTCAGTCGGATTGACCCTTGTCCTTGGAGGAATTGGCTCCTCTGTTGGGCGTATCGTTGTGGGGATAAGGATCCTCCTCAACTCCATTGATGGGATGGTTTCTGGAGAATAATCTCCGAGGAACATCACCATCGTGGATGCATCACTCGGCTCGTAGTCGAAACCGGCATCCATGTCGACGTCTCGTGTCGCCAAGTCGAACCAGGTTCTCCTCGTTCCATTCTCCGCCATGCTAGCATGAGATTGGAAAAAGAGAGTATGTTGACAAGAGATTACCGGAAGATCCCCACGGACGGCGCCAATGTGCGGTGTATTAGAACCGATCTTACGTAAAGATTGTTTGATTCGGGGTCTCCTAGAGATAAGATCACGCAGAGTGGATTGACACGGATGTTTAGACAGTTCAGCCTTCTCCGAGAGAATAATAACCCTAATCTGTGTGTATGGTATTCTTGATGATCAAGTAAAAGACTAAGACTATTACAGAGAATAGCACTTGTGTTCCTACTTGATGGCTCTTGTTAGCCTCTCCTATCTCTCGATTGATGCCCTTATATAGTCGTGAAGAAGTAGCCGTTTGTCCTACGGAAGATGCGCCTAATTAATGTAGTGTAGCGCGATGATGGTAGTAATTACCGCGCCTTGACTTCTTCACGCCGTCGCAATTATCTTCCGGAGATAATGGGGTATTTACACACCATTAATACGCGGAATAATAGTGCGTGTAGACCGTTCGGATTCCTTAATCAATTGGACCTACCACTTTGTAGGTTTGATTATAAGGTGGTCGTAGTTTTCCGGTCGTAGAAGGACTTACGATCGTAGCGATCGTAGAATAACTTACGACTATGTAATGGTCGTAGAAGGACTTACGACCATGATGTAGTCGTAGAAGAACTTACGACTATGGGGGTGATTGTAGAAGAACTTACAATCAAAGGTTAGGCCTCTCCTTATAGAAATAAGGGGTACTTACGGGACTATGTGACATCATATTTACCCATAATAAGAATTACAGATAAAAGATAAAATGAGGATTATTAGATCCTCGTCAACTACCTTTCAGAAGATCGGGCCACAGCCACATTAGAACCTACGACCAGAGGATTGTCGTAGAAAAACTTACGACTAGGTACCGGTCGTAGAAAGACTTGCAACCGCTTATCCTATGCTCATGTCTACTCTTTCCCTCTATAGATTCAATAGCAATAAAAAGTCCTTGGCCGATTCGCTCGACTACGAGAAGGTCGAGACGAAAAAGCTAAGTGAAGAGAAAGAGACCCTTCTAAAGAAACTTCAGGAGGTAAACTCTGCAACTCGAAAGTTGCAAGGATAAATAAACAGTAAGTGTTGAACTTAAGACCACTTATAACCTTATTTTCCTTTTCTAACCCTCATTCCTTTTCAGAAAGAGAGGTCGAAATGGGGAAGCTCAAAACCGAGGTCAAAGACAAGACCATGGTTGTTCACGAGATTTCCCGTATCGCAAAAGAAAAAGATTGGGGGCGCTATGCAAAAAGCACTACCTCTCATGACGATGAAATAAAGAAGTTAGATTCTCGACTGGAAGGTAGACAAGTCTTTTCCTGCGACTAGTTTTGTGTATGTACGCACACGCAAAGATAAATGTGACTTGATGTAAGAAAAGGAAAATCTCACAACAAGTGCTAGGAGAGACGCTAACCAACTACTCAAACTTCTTTGTAGGGCACAAGATGGTTCACACGATGTAGAGCACAAAAACGAAATAACGTGCAGCGTAAACAACCCTTTAGTTTAAGCAGAAAATAATAGTTAGTCTCGAGAGATAAAAAAACAAAGTTTTATATGGCTTATATATACTCGTTCGAAAGGTTTCGATGAGATCTACAACTTTTCAGTTGAGGCGAACCCCAAATTCTGAAGGGAAGACTGAAATAAATGGCAAAAACAGAAACTGAAAACTTATGATGCGAATTCGGAGCCGAAAATGACCGATTTTGGATTCCCTGGAGGGAGACTAGTGCATTAAGTAGAAAGTATGCACCTCTTTGTTAGCTTTCCAACGAGTCTAAGAACGTCCAAATCGGACACCATATGCAAAAGTTATGCCCGTTTTACTGAAGGTCTCTCGGAAACAGAATCGTACTCGGACTGGAAACCGACTCGGTTTCAATCTTTAAATTGCTACATGTTTTGATTCCGTGGGCTAATCTTGCTGAAATATTTTATGCAAGCTTGTGGCTATATGTAGAAGGGCTCCACCAATTTTCACTGATTTTTGGTGTAAGATTGTTTTTTTTTCTACCACGGCTTTTGTTTTGTGTGGCGGTCTCTTTCTCCTTCTATTATTTTTACGGCCCAAGGGTTTTCCGCGAGTCGCAAAAAAAACAGTAAAGTGTTCTCTCTTTTTTTGGGGTAGGTTAGTGAAGTTCTAACCCACGAATTTTATGTTTAGATGTAAAAACTATGAGCCCTAAAACAACGATCAAGCGACGCGAAGGAAAAACACGAGAAGCAATCTAGACAACGATCAACTAGACAATAACTAGAGCTAAAGATAAGCAACTAGACATGACAATGCAACCAAAGATTCAACAAGCAAACTGAAAAGAAAAAATTGCAAAGGCTCAAAGGGCTCGGTATGGATGATAGATGTATTTTTTTTGGCAATTTTTTGGACTCTAGGTATGAAAAACGAATCTACTACTAGAAAACAGGAAACTCTCACCGAAGAACTGTAGCTCTGATACCACCTAATGAACCCTAAGGTTTGATTTGTTGTCCCGATCTTTCGTTGAGAACGATAAGTCCAGTAGACATCGCTCAACTCTGACGATCTCGGCTACGAACACGCAAGGCTCGAAACCACGCAATCGCTAAACTGATTGACAAGTCGTTATCAACCGTGCACGAACACCCGGTTGACCTGACCACGAAGGTCGATTCCTGCATACACCGAAGAAGCACGCAAGAACAAGATAAAGCAATCTAAAATTGCAAATAAAGATTGAAATATTGAAATTGGGATTTCGAAAGCAGTATTATGGTTGGTCTAGTCGACATAAGCCAATACACGAAGTTGCAACAAGGCTAACTTTTAACTAAACAAAATCCAAGAAAACTAGAGGGGGTGCGAACTCCTTAAATAGGGAACAAGGAGCCACAAAACTAAATGAACCGGCGGGGTGGTACTAAAGGCCGCGGGGTTACTATTCACTTGAACAGTAACCACACCCCCGGGTGGGCTGCAGGCAGATGGGTCAAGTTCAGTATGATTACAAAGCCCAGGTTGGCCTAAACAAGTGACATAACGTCTTCTTTTGATGATTGCGCTCAGTCCAAAAGGAATTTGGAGGTGAGGCTGGATCCGTTGGAAAGGTCTCGGAATAGGATTTCCAACAAGCCCAAGATTACCCGAATCGGATTTCGTTTGCAAAAGTTACGCCTGTTTTATGTTGGTGCTGTAAGGCTGATTCCGAACTGATCTGACCAAAATGTATCCAGCTTGAACTCCTGCTTGGCACATGTAGTAGCACCATGACATGTACACATAGTACTATAGCATGTAGACGTAGCTCGATCCAATTGGGTAATATAGCATTACATTAACCGAAAGTCCAATTAGAGAACATGTTAGTGAAGTAAAGGAAGTAGAGAATGTAGTGCAGCAGGTTGAAGCAGTTGTTGTATCCTTAGGGTCGATGTCCTCATCAAAATGGTACATACCGACCATACCGACCGGTACCGGAACAATATTAATACCGTAACTGGATCGGATCGACACAGGTTGAGGAGTCTTATCATGCTTAATTCACCACCCTAGGCCGTCGGGTCAGAGCGGCGCACGGTACAAACTGTAGTAATATCCCATACACCTCCATAGGATAACTATTCTACGCCCCAGCAAACCTTGCAGTGAAATCCGACTTGGCCAGAACCCCCTCGCGCAACTCTGCCACCCGCGCACGGCTCCCCCGACTTACTCCGCGCCGCTCGATCTCGACTCTGACACGCTACGCGACATTGACCTCCCCGCCTAGCCCTCGCGAGCGGTGTGAATTCTGCCGAAATAAATCGAAGCCCTTGGAGATTGGAACCGACGGCCTCATGCAAGCACTAGCACTCTGCTACGCCTAGCCAACTAGGCAATCGATTGGGCAGTGAGGACTAGCTACTTCTTGATTAAGGTTACCAACCAGTCAACCACTAATTAACTAAGATCCACTTTCCTGGGTTTCTATCTTTGCTTGTTGCATGCATGTATGGATACCAGAATATTCATTTTTTTCCCCCAATAGTCCTATTTTTCTAGCACGGACGAGTGATTAGTTGAAAACCCCAATAGTCCTATTTTTCTAGCACGGACGAGTGATTAGTTGAAAACTGATCTCAAGGATAGGTACAAACGGATAAAATCTAGAAATGATGGGTAGTCTGACGAACATCCAGACAGACGCGCGTGTACACGAAACACCTACACACATGCATGGACGTGTACGTACACTCACTAACAAATCCGTACACTTATATGTATCGGCCATCTATAAAGAGTTTCACTCCATCTATGTACCTCGTTACGTCATCCACGCTGCAGTAAAGTTACAAGAAATGAGTAGTAAATATTCAGTAGCAATTACAATATAATACCTATTTACTTCACGTTTCTAAATGCGAGGTATGTAGTAAAAATTACATTAGACACGTAATCAAGCTGCGGTACACAGAGATTAAAACTGTAATAGACATGCGACCAACGAATGTAGTAGACATATAATCAAAAGTTGCAGTAGACACATGCCAAACTGCAGTACAGTACAGAGACCAAAAACTACAGTAGACATAGGATCAACGACTGCAGTAGACACATACACATAAACCAAAATTGCAGTAGAAGCGTACTAAAACAACAATACACAGATACCAAAACAGTAGTGGACACAAGACAACAACTACATTGTCTGAGAGAGGAGGTGAGTGTGGAAAGAGAAATTGATATTGATTTCAAACTTTGAAGAGCGATATCTCCTAGACTAATTATCGGATTTTCGATCCGTTTGCACTATTGTGTTCCAAGAAAACATCTTAACTAAACGATATCGATGTCGAATATGTTTTAGAGATGTAAGAATTGGTCTACTGCATATTTACTAGAGACCTACTGCACTGTTTGAACACAGAAAAAGTGCATGAGGGGAGATGTGGGAGTGAGAGTGAGTGGAGGGGGTTGCCAAGATGGGTGGTGGTGGGTTTCTTTGACAACAAGGTGGGAGGTGGGTTTTAGGCTTTTAACCTATAGAAAGGGGGTGGGGGTGTAAAAAAAAAATATTCTACATAGGAGTGTAGGATAGCTTCACAGAGGTAGATTGGTCACCCTTCGACCGGACCATTGGATCGCGTGATCAACGGTCCAAATTAATCGAGGATCCGTATGTCTTGTGCGGTTTGTCATTCACTTCACCAAATCCGGCATCTACATCTCGATTATTAATTTGTTAGTGCATGCGCCTATATATATATATGAGAGAGAGCTATCGCCTATTAGCTCGATCGATCGCATCTGCATGGTCCTTTCAGGTCCAGCATGGCTAGCTGCATATATCCTAAGCTGCATCACATCACATGCATGCACGCGCATGGTTGGTGCTGGCTAGCTTTTTCTTAAGTTGCTTAAGTAGTGAAAGCGAAGGCTCTTCGCGGCACGCGTGTTGGGGAGATGGTCATGCGTCAAGGTGAGATCGATCGAGCTAGCGATCCAGAGAAGCAAGGAAGGAAGAACAAGAGAAATAAATGGCCGTTAATTCCTGTGTACGTGCGTGCATGCCCGGCCTATCCTGTGAAAGCTAGCTAGCCACCTAGCTAGCAGCGATATGATCTTCTGCAACAACCTAGCTAGCTTGTATTCAAAGCCATAAAGCTAGACTACACTGGAATTAAGGTTAAACTTGACGGCTTTGACAATAGAGAGCTAGCCAGTTTAGGCCGGAAGGGCAGATCTGATTCGGCAGAAGAAAGCTCTAGCTAGCTAGCTAGCACACTCGATCGGCAAATTAAGCATCCATATGGCTCGATGGAAATGCAGACTTAAAAGAAGACAGGGACACATGCACCAGCGCGCACCAGAGTCGTTTGCATAGGCCGGTCAATCGATAGACATGAATAATGTGGTGTGTGCAGGTTGGTCAAAAGCTATATCCTTTCTCGCAAAGCTAAACAGCGGCCTATAGCCTGTTGAAAGATTCGGGGGAGCCGTACTGCCATATCACACGTACGTACGTACATACACACACGCTGAGCTTTCACCGAGTAGTACTGTGTGCTCCAAACAGCAGACAAGGCTTCAGATGAGCGTCCCAATCCACGGCCACGGATCGTATTTGCATATCGCAATTAAGCTAGCTGAAGATGGCCAGAATTCAGAGGCCGTGCATCCCAAATAAAGGGCGTTGCTGGTACGATCTTCCTAGAGAAAATCGAGAAGGTTTTTAAAGCACCGTTGGTTATCGGCGTGTGGCGAATGATCATCCGGTCGGTCGTCAGCTAGTTTTGATTGCTTCAAAACTGGCAATATAGTATTTTTAGGAGAGTACAAATTAAAGCACTACTACACCACAGGTGAGGCATATATACAACTAACAAAAATAACTATGTACATGTAATGTATATATATAGCTACGTAGAAAGGCCCGCACTTAATTGGTTACATACGCCTAGTTATATACTATATTCATGATCAGCTTGATCCAATAAGGAAAAATCCGTCATTTCCAATCATAATCTAATCATGGTGCTACGGAGACTGTGTGACCTGCCGAGGTTACATCATGCTGTACTACACTAGCACTGCAAAAACTGATCAAAATCTTTCACACACACATGCACCAGAACACTACTCACTTTTATGTGTATTTCACCAACGGGGAAATATCTGTGAACCCATTATTCAGTTTTCCTCCTTATATACCTCAGATCAATGAATAGTATTATGAGTACGTTAGGGTCTTTTAAGTACACCTGGTATACATATGCATGTCAACAATTTGTCTTTTTAAGAACAAGATGTCAACAAATTATTGTTACCTTGTCCAAAGCGAGAGAACTACAAATAATGTACTAGGTTTAGTTATTTGACTAATTAATCCATGCACATTCCCACAAAGAACAATCCAAACACACATAATTAATTGGATGGAGCATAAAAAGGGGAGAAAAGTACTTCGTGCTTTCTGAAAATGCAGGAGATCCAATGCCAGGAAATTCAAATAACTTAATCAAAAGAAACGAGGGGAAAGGAAATTTGTCAGAGAAGCCAGAAAAAGGGTGCTATTTCTTCCTATGTATTTTAATAGTAGGTAAGAAGAGAGTGCTTCTGTGCTAAACAAGAAGTACATAAATCTTAAATTGCCTTTGCACTAATTAATAATATGGTACAGTGGTATCTAGATCAAACTTAACTCCTATATTACCCTTTACGATTTGCATAAACTAATATACTATTAATAAAACTAATAGAAGAGCATAGAAGTACCTTTCATTTCACTATCTCTAGGCCAGAATAGGAACATGTGCCCATGCTAGTTAAAGGCTATCATATAATTGTAAAGAAATTCTGATTAATGGAGTTAAAGGTCATTTATCTTTATTTCAATATAATGGTGGCTGGTTCAGAAAATCATGACAATTGTATTTTGAATTGCATAGCATCACACCATGTAATTAATACATACGACGTGCAAATGTAGTTCAGCAGGCAACTAGAAATGAATAAATATTCATCAATATATGTGCATATATGAAGATTTAATTCTAATAAATAACTAGATATATACTATAAGAGTAGGTTCACTAATGAAGAGATCACGCATATATGTTGCGGAAAAAAGAAATGACCACGCATATATATGCATATGTATTCCACCGATGAATACCAAATGCATGCGATTAAGAGCTAGCTTACTAGTGCTCCTAACACGCGAGTGATTGCACTAATTGTAGTACTGTAATTTACTTAGTCAAGAACACTCGGAAGCTAGAACATATATATAGGATATATAGGAATATGTAACATTATTTGGCAACAAACCTTACATTAATTCCATGCAAGTTTCAGAGAACTAATGAAAGAATTTGACCAATGTCCAATTTCCAAGTCAAATATATTTGATCCTATATACCCTCATGCACCAAGTTTGATTAATTTTAATTAATCCCTGTAAACAATATTGTGAAAAGGATTAAAAGCGACACTATGGACACAACACAAGCATACCTTTGAGT
Source organism: Hsuehochloa calcarea (assembly GCA_036346395.1). NCBI lineage: Eukaryota > Viridiplantae > Streptophyta > Magnoliopsida > Poales > Poaceae > Hsuehochloa > Hsuehochloa calcarea. Next base: position 42,160,457 of record CM070597.1, read on the forward strand.
TCAAAACCAAATGGCGGAAGAAAAAAAAAAGGTGTTAATCGGCAAGTAGCAACTTTAGCTTGAACCCCCTACCTGAGACAATAATGAGCTAGCAACACTTCTGCGGTAGTCGTTGATTAAGAATTGAAACTTGAACCCCTTCGTCTTTCCCTCCTTTCATTTGCTCAAACCATGCATCTAGCTAGCTTGAAAACCTTCCTTTTGTCAAGCCAATTGACCTAGCTAGAAGAAGCAGTACACTACAACAGGCCGCCGCCATCGCCGCCGGTCGACGAAGAATGGAATCCAGGAATGTTCATGGTCCAGCTGCTACTGCCATTGCCGCTGTTGCCGCCGCCGTCGCTGGCACTGCCACCCCAGACACCCTCTCCTTGGCGTAGAGCCGCCATGTACTGCCTCTGCAAGATCATCTCCTGCCCCCTGCTATCTTCCAACTTCATTGACCCTTCGTGCCCTGCGGTGGTAGCACTAGTCTGCCCTAACGTGAACGTCACCGCTGCTCCTGTGCCTGTGCCTGATCGAGTAGCTTCCAATCCCATTTGGTACATCGGCGGCGGCGGCGGCGGAAGCTCCAGTACCCCTCCCCCCAAGAACGGGAACTGCTGCTGTGGCTGCTGCTGCATTCTCCACTGCTCCAGTGATACGCCAATGGTGGCGCCGCCGCCGCTTGCCACCGGGAACTGATCCACCGCGTCCACGTGCTGCATGCCGAGCGGCGGGAGGCCTGCGGAGAAGGCTAGCCTTAAGTTGGGCCCCGGCGGGTGCATCGGCCCCAAGAACGGCAGGTGGTGCGACATGGAGCTGAGGCCCGGCGGGATGATCGTGCCGGTGGGGCCCGGGCCGGACGCTGCAGTGGACGGCATAGACGACGGGCCACCGGGCAGCTGCTGCCTGGCCGACGACGATGGCTTGGAGGAGGCCGCGGCGGCGGAGGAGGACTTGGACGAGCGCTTGTTGCGGCGGCACCCGCCGCCGATGGGGACGTTGCGGAGAGTGCCGCCGCGCGTCCAGTAGCGGCGGCACGCCTTGCAGAAGTGGCGGGGCTGGGAGAGGGAGTAGTTGTTGTAGTAGCAGAACTTGGTGTTGGTGGAGTCACAGCGCGGGCACTTGAGCGCCGGCTCCGGCTGCGGCACCCGCGCCAGCCGCGCGCGCTCCGCCATCGAGTTCGGCCGCCCGTGCTGCGCCACGGTCGCACTGGCCGACGAGCTGCTCGGCAAGACACCGACCTCGAGCGCCGAAGCTGTAGCCGCGTTCGGGCCCACGGGCAGCCGCGGTGCATCGCCTCCGCCGCCACCGCCGCTCGCCCTCGGCTGCTGGCCTTGCTGTTACACACATATTACATACATATGCAAGCATGTTGCAGATCAAAAGAGGAGAGCAAAAAGAAGAAGAGAATTGTCTGTGAATATTCAAGAGGAGAATATCTTTCTAGCTGCTGTGCTTGATTCTTTGTGTCAAAATTGTTATGCCATGAAGATGGATTAAGGCTAGCTAGAGAGCTCTACACAGACAGAGGAAGAAAGGAGAGAGAATTAAGATCATGCAGTACCTGGTTATTCCAATTAGGTGGATCTAGGTAGGCAGGCACTGAAGGGAACACCATGGAGGCCAGTTAGTGGTGGTGAGAGAGAGATATTTCTCTCTCTCTCTCTCTCTCTCTCTCTCAACTCTCCCAGCTTTTGTGCTGCTTTGAATTCCGATCTTTTCTATATAATTTGCACTTTTCTTTGCTGTGGATTTGTGTTTGGAAAGAAAAGGAAGCAGCAAGCAGCTAGCAGGGAAGAAAGGGAGGAAGAGGTGGAGTACTCTAGCTAGCTAGCAGGTGGTGGAGAATCACATCCAGCAGTTGCATGAGAGAAGACAGCAAAGAGAGAGGGAGAGAGAGAGAAAGAGAAGTTAGGAAAGAGAAAGGGAGAAGAAAAGCATGAGTTTATCTTCTCCTTTTATGCATATTGTGGGTTTATATTTTCTAGTTTTTGCTTTGTGGGGTTGGGAAGAATGTTTGAGAGAGAGAGAGAGAGAGAGTAATTAAAGGTTGCTTAGTCTGCAAGGTTGTACTAATTTTGCATTGTGCTCAGCAGAAAAAATTGTAGGCAATGATCAGCTGGTGGAGATACAGAAGGACTGAGATGGCATGAAATGGTTGGATGGGTAGCCAGTGATGAGTATTTTTGATGTGTTTCTAGGATGGAAAAGGAGCCAGAATATATGAGAAAAGGAGTAAGAGAATGCAATGCAAGAAGGCATGGCCCTTCAGAAACCCTAATAGCAGCTACAGGAATACTCCAACTAGCCAGAGCTTAGTATTAGCTCTCTTTTGTTGCATCAAGCTAGCTTAATGGAGTATTGTACAGATAGTTACATGATTGGAAGATGTACATACGACGACGTAGAAGTAGTGCTGCTTGCCATGACCACAGTCAGAGATTTTAGACTCTACGGGGTCGTCCTCCATGTAAAAGCTTTGGAGTGGGCCGGGGTCCTTTATTGTAAGTTTTATTATGAGTGTCCAGCTGCAAATATTATACTACCGCTAATGCTATACATCCTAAGTCCAACCGGATGTTTTCGCATCGGACAAACAATCCAACGCCTAATAGCTATCCATCGACTCACAATCCCCGTCATCGAGTGCAAGGTCTTGTTCTCAGACGCGAAGGCTCCTTCTGCCACACGCACTCCATTCGAACTCACAGCCGTATATGGATAAGGTCAACGAGTTACCATAGCCTTCGTAGGCTCTGCCGCGCGGTGAGCTTCACGAACGCCATGGGTGTGACCTCCCGTGAACTTCACCTCCCTCCCTCCCCACAGCTATGGTGCTGATCGAGGTCCCCACGCTTCCCTCCTTTCCCTCTCCGCTCCTAAGTCTGCTGCCCGCTTCGAGCCCATGGCGGTTCTCGATGTTCTTTTTTTTTTTCTGATTCAATCACAGGAGACGATGATATGCGTGGACAACTCAGAGTGGATGCGGAACGACGACTATCCGTCGTCCTGGTTTCAGCGCAGCCGACCCAATCAACCTCATATGCGGTGCCAAGACGTATGTTGGTGATTGGTTCCCCTACCACCTGCCATCTTCAATTCCATCGTGTGATCCGAAACTCACTCTTTGCCTAGCTTCTTGACCCAGTGCCACCACCATGGTGTAGACACTGTTTTAATTTATTGCTAAATTTGTTATAACAGTTGGCTCGAAATATTACATTGAGTGTTTTTATTGTTGCGATGTTGTTGCATCAAATATTACGGCGAGATATATTTTGTGTTGCTATGGTGTTTTTTATTTGTTGCACAAGAGACCCTTCACAATTTAATTGTTGCATGTATTCTCTCACATTATTGCAATAGTTTTTCTCCGTTATAGCAAAAAGTGATTTGGTTACATCTTCCTGAAATTTGTAGAAAAATGATTTTGTTGCAACAATTGTCGCCGATTATTGCACACATGAAATTAAAATATTTCATAAGTATATTTTAAATATTGTAAATTTCTTTGATATTACAATAATTATTTCTGGATGTTTCCACTGTTATTTTCATCGATTACAATGTTGTAACATCGATTTGTTTTTTGTTTTGGGGTATTTGAACTAGTTTTTTTTCAAGCACGACTATGTTTTATACTGATGATTTTATGTATTTTCGGTGAGAATTTGATATTTTTTTTCTTAGCATTGTATTTATCATTTGAGTATTTTGTTGCACACAAAAATTATTTTTGTTACAAACGTTATGTCCGAATATTACGTCGGAACGTACGATAAAAAGCTTAACACGTAGGTCCGAGCGCTCCTTGCAGCACTCCGTGTTCCAAAGGGCTCAGTTATATAGATTTTAGTGGGCCTTGTATCATGTATGCATATATAGGCACATATATGCATTATCTATACAGAAGTGCTTCCATGTTTTCCAAATTGTTTTTTTTAAGAAACGTGTTTTCCAAAATGTTAACATTGTAAAAGAAGCCCTTTATGATCGAGTAGCAGTCAATACAGTTGAAGTGTTAAATACGCTAGATATTGAAGTGTAGTGTATCTCAACACTTCCGTGACAAAAACCAGTGTATGACTGCAGGATGCAACATTGTCATGTACTAATATGTGTACGTTCCACGAGAAGGATAGTAAAAAAAAACACTACTAGCAGTATCCATTAAACTGCCAACATCGACTTCCTCCAGAACGTGACCTGTACAACGCGAGTCAAACGGAGCCAATCAAATGCTTCTATATATAGTCAAAGCTGCTAGCTCCTCCTCCTTCCGCCACCTACTATAAATCAAGCCCGGCCCGCCCAGCTCTCACCTCATGCCCTGTCTCGATGGCTCGGTCGATCGATGGAACCTCACCGCCCGGCCGTACGTGCGTGCTGTCCAGTGAAGCGACAAGGGGCAGTTCGCTCGGCCCGGCCGGCCCGGCCCGGCCCGGCGTGGTGGGCAGGGTGCTGTCGTCCCGGTACGTACGCGCGTACGTGTGCGGTCACCATGCTACTACGGATACAGTGGTTGCACAGGAGCATGAGCCGGGCTTGGGCATGCAAGAACAGGGGGCCCAATCACGCTGTGCGGAGCCTTACCCGCCGAACAATCTCTCGTGCTTTCGGTGCGAGATGCTGGAGTTTTTGCGCTGATTCGGTATGTTTTTTTTTGTTAATTTATAACAGCAAAAGTAGCTTCCGCTTATACATAATTATAAAAATAACACCACGGAATGTTAGACAAGACTTTTAGCACTTTCAGACCGCGGCAGTAATGCACTGCAGGTTCGTTGATGAAGATATCAACATTAATGATACAATCACTGCTCTGACCCGCTGCGCATCCTCTATTTCAGCCACATCGCCTCTAATATGACTTTCGGCTACTGCAATATCGTATTCTCTAATTAAACAGAGCTACTTCTACTCCTACGAGCTGAACTGTGTCTGCATGTCATCGTACTACGTCTACATGTCCTGGTGATGTGTCACCTCTTGTTGGTCCATGAGCTATGTAATGAATGGGTTGATTTATGTCAGGAATGGACTTACTTGGCCCATATGCTAGCCGCCCAGAGCCAGTACTGTCCACGTGAACAGTACTACCTCCACGTGAACAGTACCCCATCATATGGTTTCCACCTCTTGACCATCCTCCTCATATAGGAGCCGCCGCCCTTTAGCAAAATTGGGGTTTTGATATATTGAAATTTAGCTTTGCTACTTTATACATTATTCTCTTGTGCGACGAGTATAACAACGGCATTGTCCTTTGGAACCCCACTTATCAATACAATTTTCATTTCTATTCGCAATTTTAGATTGCTTATCTATCATGTTCTTACTTGTTCTTTGATTGCATGCAGGAATAGATCTTCGTGGTTAAGTCGATCGTACTTCTAGCAATGTCGATAACAATCACGGAGTTGGTTCAACGATTGCGGGCATATTGGTCGTGTGTGATTGATAACCGAATCGTGAGAGTCGTCTCCATCCAAATCGGATTATCTATCTCATCGAAAGATTGGGATACCCATTGCCACATCATTCGTACCCCGCGTCCGGTCCACAGTGTGGAAGAAATCGGCAATGCATTACCTTGCTAAATAGTGGCACAAATAGTTGTCTAAATAGTGATGCAAAGGTACAAATAGAGTTGAATACTGATGTAAATAGTGCAAATGGGAACACCTGCTGCGAACGGGGGAGCGTGGCAAGTGTCCTGTTGTGGATAGGGAGGATGACAGGAGGAGTGTTGCGCACAAGGAGCATAACAGGAATGTGTTACGGTCTTAGTGCACGATAGAGGTACGTGTCGTTTGCTTAGCCTACTGTGTTGTCATTTTTGTCATTTCAGCAACGATGGGGCTAAATTTGCTATTCCGTTTCAAAAAGCTACCAAATGAGCCAAAAACTCCTCAGATGCTGCACTCAAGCTAAGCCCGGCCCCGAACAGGCTGATCTACTAACAAAATTGAAATGGAGCAACATGTACAGTGTAGCATCGATCGCATTTTTGGTCGTTTTGGCACTGTTCTCGCCTGTATTTGCGAAAATGGCTCTCGTTGCCTCGGAATTGAAAAAATAGAGTCTGGACCGCACGGCCACCGCGCGGTGAACTATTGGGTGGACACGTGCCCTCCACCACATGGTCACTGTGCGGTGGAGGAGGCTGTCGCACGGTGACCGTGTGGTGGAGGTACACTGGAGTCCCATCATGTGGTTGTGTTGGCTCCCGCATGGCCACTGTGCGGAGGAGGGTACGTGTCGCAAGTTGGCGTGCGAACAACCCTCCTCCGCACATGTGTTGCCCTGTTGTTGCTGTCCCCCTTTGCCCGCAGCACTGCTATGAACATGTGTCGCCCCATCGCTGTTGTCCCCTTTTGTCCGAAGTGCTGCTCCTCGACAACACCTCTGGAATTTCTGGCACCAACACATCGGCTCCCCCTTTGCTCAGCTATAAATACCGAACTCTCGCAGTCGCTCATCACTCGAATCAATTGTGTTTTCGTTCTCGCACTCGTCGCTGAGAACTTAGAGAACGTAACGTAAATTTTTTTAGAGATTAAAGTTCGGAGCAGTCATTACGATTGTAGCTGTTTTGATTTCTTCCCCCGAAGGGAAGGTAATTCTTTGTCGCCTTTGTCGTTATTACCGTAGTCGTAGTTAATCTGTAATTTATTAGCGCATGGTACTTTGTGGTGATTAATCAATCGTAATAAATTAGGCTTTGTTATTTTCAGTATAAATTAGTTAGTGGTTGAAAACGAGTGGAAATTAAGTAGTCATGATTAATTAGTTATAATTAGTTTAGTGGTAATTAATGAGACGTAATTAGTTTAGTGGCAATCATCCTGGCATATTAAATTAGTAGAAATCAACTACTCGTAATTAATTTAGCGGTAATTAATAAGTCGTAATTAGTTTACGGGGAATTAGTTTGGCATAACTAATTAAGTGCAAATTAGTTAGTCATAATTAATTTAGTGGTAATGAACCTGTGGTAATTAACATATCGTGTTACTTCGAGTTGTGGTTTAATAGTGGAAAGTACAGTAGTTATGAATTACTCGTAATTAATTTTTCGGGGGAGTAATCAAATTCTTGATAATTAATTAATTATTTGTATTTAATTACACGTATGTAATCGATCACTTGCATGCAATTTGTGCCATGGGTAATTGGTGATGATTAGATTGCTTGTAATTATGTAGTATTAATCAGTTCAGTCGTATTAAATCTGTTGTTACTACGTACTATGTTTGTTATATCGCGTACGGCGGATCGATTTGTTGTTTCTTTAGGTAATTTCGAACAAGCAGGACTTGGTACTGTTTTATGGCAATGGTCTCGTACGGGTCAGACCCCATCGAGATGCCAATACAAGGTGGTGCGGGCGGAGGGGCTTGATGCAATGAATATTAACGAGCTTTGAAGCTGCATCGGAGGGAGTTCATCATGGAGGCAATGACGAAGAAACTTGTGATCGAGGGGATCACCTATACGAATGTCGTGTGGGAGCTGGTCAAGATGAATGGAAGCGTAGCATGGAGCCAGTACATGCAGATTGCCTCCCAGCCTGAGGCGGCATGCGGCACCCCGTGTCATTACCTCGGATGGTAATGACACTTAAGTCTACGTATTACTATTCGGCGAGTGGGGTGAATAGACGATCGGGGGAGCGAGGTAGGCAAGCGAGGGGAATTCTTTCCCCGTTATAATTAAATAAATGTATTAAAAACTTTAGCCTTGCATGGCTAACTGTATAATAAAGTGCAGTTTCTATCTTATTGTTCTACTACATTAACTCTGGTAAGGCTTACTATTCTGAAAAGACTACTTGTCACTCAGTAAGAAGATAAACCCCCAGCGGTCATCGTAGCCTCCAGTCCAAGAGACAGGTATGAATTCATGGCTTGAGATATAGCACTGCGCAGACTTTGTACCACTTTACCCATTGCTACTCTTATCTCTCTTCGAGCTAGGTCTCCCGTATTTCCTTTGCTGCAGTATCGAGTTCAGAATACAGAATGTTTTCCAGGTTACGTAATTAAGTCTCCACCCATCACTTTCCGTCGGTGTCCTGGGACGCTGACCCCGTCTGTAGGACCGTAAAGGCGAGTAGAGGGGGTGAATAGGCGCTTTCTCGATTTTTCGCCTTAATCAAATTCAACACGCACTTTTCTCCTTTAGCTATGAAAGCTAAGAAGATCAGTAAATGCACAGAGGAAGCCTTGTGCTGAATCCGATTACCCCCTTAACCACAAGACTCAATAAGGAGAACTGATCTCACTGAACCGGTCGGACCGGTGTAGAGCTGGCGGTCTGACTGCCTGGTGGTCGGACCGGCGATCAATTGGCGGTCTGACTATCGGGCGATCGGACCGGCAGTGAAAAATCAGTCAGACCGATTTAGTCCATAGGCAACGCACAATGCCCATATCCAAAACGAAAATTGGTCCAACTTTTGATTCAACCAATGAAACTTGACCAAAATTGGAGCACACCTCCCTAAGGATATCTGAGACCTATTTGTAGCGACGATCGTCCAGATCCACTTCAAAGAATCGATATCTTTAAGTTATACCAAAGAGGTGTTCAAAACCTAGAAATGATTGATTGATTCAAGATGTTGCTTACAAAGCCACTCCCTCAAGGAGGACAAAAGCTCAACCGAAGAGCACAAATTTCCTCTCCTCCCATCTCCTCTCCAAACCCTAACCCTAAGTTTTCTAGGGTTTTTACAAATGAAGTACTTGGGGTTTTTTTTTCATCTCACCCCTTCTATTTATAGGGTGGCTAGCGTTTCTCTCATGGGCTCCCATTAAGGCCCAACACAAATGGGATACACACACATCTGTTAAAGCAATCGCCTGCTTCACCACGTGTAGGTTGATCAGCGGCTCTCATCATGTCGGCAAGTCTCTCCCGTCCGAATCCCATCGGAACCTCTAAGGCACTTGCACCAACCCCCGTGCCGCTTGATCCAACCAGCTGCAACGAACTGCCCGTTCGAACCATCTTGTCCATTCTGCACCATGCTTGAGTCACACTACCTCACCCGGCATCCATGATCATTCTGGACCTCAGCTCTCCAAGCGTAGTCCTGATCCACCTCACCGTTGACGTCGTTGACATGCAAGCCACCTGCACAGCAATAGACAAAGAAATCGTCTTCGGGAACAAGTTCTTCATAACTTGACCCACGTTAGCTCAACAATGCAATATGCAACAATAAAGCATTGAAACTCATGCATCAAACACAACGAAAACACAACAATGCCAAAATGGCCGAAGTCCAAGTGGAAGCCGGTCTGACCACCATACCCACCGGTCGGACCGATTCCACAACGGCGGTCGGACCGCCCCAAAAGACATAGCCAAATTTCAACTTGAAAATCCGCAACCTCTCTGGAATTTTTCAATGGATAGAACTTTTGACTGGGAGCTCCAAAAATTATGTGACCACATCCATGAGACTCCCCTCTCATGCCTACACAACCTATTTTTGGCCTAGCCCCAAACTCCACTTTGAACTGTGGCCGGTCGGACCGGCAAGCATTGCCGATCGGACTACGACACGACCGGTCTGACCGGCGGCTTGGCCGGTCGGACCGCCAATGACCGAAGCACTAAAGTTTTCCAAAAACGCGAGATTCGTCAAACCAACAATGCCATTGCCAATTGACTCATCACTATAAGATCATGCATATATCCCCACGATATCCACACCGTCATCCACCGAGTTCTTGTAATGTTGGTTGGGTCGGGCAATCCCGCTCTCAACACTCCACCTTGCATTACTATAACGTCTTGGATCCCCTACTTCTGGACTTTTCCTACCGGTCCTAACTCAACCCATGCAATATTACTTACCCATTGTGGAGAACACAACTACGTAACAAGGTAGCATTTTCTGCCCGCCGGGATAGTAAAATGGTTAGCACTTAAGTACGGTCTCTTATTCGAGTAAGAGCTTTGTTGGTCCTTATATATTATCCATATGTAAAGGGTCATGCCTCTTCCCTCTTCTCTTTTCCTGCCAAGGGCCCCCTTTACCTTCCTAATAATTCTCTTTTCTCATCTCTTTTCTCTTTATCTCATTTATCCGATTTGATTTTGAGACATAGTTTTGTTGCATGTACATATATGATAAAGCAATATACATTTTCCATTTAATATAACTAGGTTGATGTTCAAGATATTGGCTTGCCTTTGTAGTCGTAGAAAAGATCAGTGTCGACAGATAACAGATCAGATACTCCTGCCTCCGTCAGTTCATTTTCTGCAATTTATACGACAAACGCGAATAATACGTAAATAAATACTTAGTTGCCATTGGTTGATATTATGCGTACATAAATTTATTAATTTTCCTTTGTTAGCTAATTTTAATTAATTACATCTTTCGGGTCCCCCGTTAAGTTAGCACTCCCCAACTACGGTTGCTCTAGATCTACAGGCTCTGGAATCGAGGTTGACTAAACTCATGTTTTCACAAAACGGACCCTGTCTAGTCTGTTCTAGGGGTGATATTTACGGAGGTTGTTTATTTTAATTATTCTAACATGATTAAATTATTTCAATGAATTAGATTATTTGTCTAATTTAGTGCGTTCTACTAGTGATTAATCTATTAATATAGTCTCAGATTAATTTTACACTTCTTCCTTCTTTTATTTTCTACCGGTCGGTCTATGGCTAATTATCCCTACGCGACTCACAAAATTATTTGGTCTAACAATTTCATAGTGCTAACACTTATTAATACCGGTGCTCAATATACTGCTAAATCTATTACTAATCCTTCTTAAAAGTTATCTTTTTACCCTATTACTAACATCTTAATTTCTACCCCTTTTTCTTTTTTTTCTTTCTTTCTTTTTACCATTTTTATTTTTATTTTATTTTCTCTCTCTACCCTATCCATTCACTCAGCCGAGACTTTTTTCCTTGGTCACCTCATCTTCTTTTTTCCTCATTTCTTTCTTATTCTCATTCCTTTATCTTTCTCCATTTCCATTTCTCTTCTCTGGTGATCCCTTCTCTTGGTCGAAGCTCATAGCGTCATGGCGCCACCTTCCTTTGGCTATCGTCACCGCTCGCCCGGTTCGCTCCTGCCAGCTGCGCCAGCCCGATTCAGCTCCCTCTGGCCTCCCAGCCCGCGTGCACAGCGCTACCTCCTTCTAGCTCCGGCTCGGCCCGGTGCTCGCCTTGGCTTGGCCCACGGCCCGCCCGCAAGCGCTTCGGTCGGTGCGCTAGCACCGGCGCCTTGGCCTCGGCCCACCCTTGCCTACTCGTCGTTCCTGCGCCGCGCCTGGTCGGCTCGGCCTCGCAGTTCCTTCCTCCTAGGGTTTGGTTGCCCTCCCCTTTTTTTGTCATTTCAGTTTTATGGTTTGTTTGTTTGATTCATATTCTAAGGTGGGTTGGTTGATGCATGTACATGATGAAGGCGATGTGGTTGGCTACCGTGGTTGCCGCGTCGCACTGAGGTATACCATTCCCCTCCCTCTCTATCCCATTCCCTCCCCTTGCTTTATGATGTAGGTGATGCTACTGTGAGCTTTCTGTGCATGGTTTAGTTTACATGGGGGGTTTGGATGGGCAAGAAAAATGGCTGTGGAAAAAATGGTGATGGATGAATGTGTCATGTGGAGTGTGTGGTTCATACCGAGGGTTCATTTTGGACAAAAATACAGTGGTGGGGGGTGTGGGCTACCTTGGTTGGTTCAGTCGGTTTGGGAATGGAATGGTGGTGACGATGGTCGTGGGGGTGATGCTGATGCTCTCCCTTTGTTCCCTTGGTTGCTTTTGGTCCTTCCTGATCCTTGTCGTCTCGGCTTGGTTCGGCCCTCAGTGGTCGTTGTTGGTTCTAGTCATTTTTGTGGTCGTCCCTCGCTCCATCGTCTTCCTTGTCCCCTTTGCTCCCCCTCCCCTGGTTGTTCTCTGTGGGTGAGCTTGGTTATGGAAATAGTGGTGGGTGACTTGGCTTGCTTGTGCTGGCAGCGAGCTCTCTTGGTTGTGGCTTGGCTTGCTCTTGATCTTGGTCTTGGTTGTGGATGAACTGGGAGTGGGAACGGTGGTGTGAGGCTTTGCTTTGGCTTGGGTTGCTTGGCTACCTTTCGCTGAGGAAAGGAAATGGTTTTGGGAAGGAGGTGTTGGCTTGCTCTCTTGTGAAGGAATGAGGGCTTGTGATGTGATAAAATGGTTTTATTGAGGGGAGGGCTTCAGCTGTGCCTTTCCCTTGCATGTGCATAACCATATTGTCCTTTGCTTATCCCTTCCCCCCTCACTGTGGCTATTTGGCTATGGACATTTGGTCCAAAGGATGCTTCAGATACTATTTTTTGGATTTTCCGCGGCAAAGGTAAGTCGGTATGATGTGAGTGTTGGATTTCTAAAACTGTCGGGTGATGAAACCTACTGGAAGTGGGACGGTGTCGACTAACCTAGGTTGGTCTTTATTCTCACTTCTATTTATTGCATTTGGTCTTCCACTTGTATTTTGGTTGCTTGGCGGATGATGGATGTGGGCAGGGTTTCAGATTGGTCGAGGAAATTGGTTCGACGGACAAGGAAAGGCTTCAGCGATATGCATGCAAGATTTTTATTTTATTCTTTTGCAATTTACTCAAAGTTGAAATTCAATTATTTTGATCTGATGTAATGCATTCTTGTAATTAATTCAGCGATTGTATTATTGTTTTATTTCTGCTTGTAATGAATTTTGTAAATAATCCCGAGTTGTAATATTTTACTTTCGCTTGGAATGAAATCATATTATGATTAATTCTGAGATTGAATCTATGTTGTATGTCCTCTTGTAATGAATTCTTGTAAATGACTCTGGATTGGTATCGATGATTTAATTTTGTTGTAATAATTTATATTGTCATTTGAGTTTATGAATTCTTTTGAGGATTTAACTTGTATGAAATTGTTTGGCGATGTGTTCGATTTTAATCTGAGCTTATGTTTTATTCTTGTTTAAAGGAACTTTATTTACTGCTAATTACCGATTATTGTCAATTAGATTAGTTTAATTTTTAGGGTTCTCACACGACCATTTATGGGAGGACGATGATGTATATGAGGGGCAGAACTGTGTTGATCAGACCGCATTGACTACCACGATTATCTCCCGGGCCAGCCTCTCGGGTTGGAGTCCGACAAGAACACTGACTCGGGCTCGGATGGTAGCGAGGAGGACATACACCAGGCTGGTGGTCCGACCAGCAGAATTGTGTCATCGTAGGTGCCTTATGTGGAATCCAGACGTGATGATATCGCGGTGCGCTCGCTCGTATTGCCGCCAATAGAAAGGTCCGAGTGGGGGTTCGATGCCGACATCCCCTTAGTTGGGCAGCACTTCCCTAGACTTCGGCTCCTATTATCTTTGTTTACCAATCTTTAAATTGGTGAATTGGATACCTTTGGACTCGTATCTTGTTCGTACACAATCAACGGAGCCCTCCAACATATGGCTATACTTAAGAGTAAAACATAAGGAAAAGCCAAGGTTATAGTGCAACAAGCTATAGTACGGTACGCCTTGTCCATCAGCCGTGTGTACTGGGCGCACCAGTCTAATCCATGACAATATGTAGTGAAGTGCATAGTGCAACGCTACCTGGTAAGGTCATTACTCCCCGAGCAAAGTTGTTCGGCTCGGTCTTCGCAGTCAAGGCGATGACCGAACACACTTATGAGCTTAGCGAGCCACTCTGACAGTAGCGGAATGTTACCTTCGCACATGTGGTAAGCCTCATCAGCCACCTGGTTGCGGCAGACGTCTCTGTCTTCCCCAAGATGCTGATGTTGGAAGTCATCAACATGGTTGATTATCCAGTCACTTACAACATGGTTCGACGAGCGAAGTAAAAGGTTATCGAGTCCATATATGGGACATATGAAGGGGCGTACAACCATGTGCCGAGAATGCTTCACTAGATTGCCGAGGCAAACTCCGTCACGTACATAAAAAAGCTTGAAAGTGAAGATACTGATGGCCAACTACTTCATACTAGACCATGTGTTCTGGGCCTTTGCCCAAGCCATAGAGAGCTTTAGGTTCCATCGTCCCGCGCTAACGATGGACGATACTTTCCTCAAGGGGAGGTACAAGGACACCATTCTTACCGCGGTGGCGGCCAACACGAATAACTGGCTTCTCCTGGTTGCCTTCGCCATTGTGGAGAATGAGTGCACATCCAGATGGTTGTGGTTCCCGGCCAATGTGAAGCGGACGGATATGGGAGACCAGCCCAACGTATGTATTATCATAGACCGCAATGTTGGGTTATTATTGGCTCTTGACACCATGAAGAATGGGACAGAACCGCCTCACTAGTGGAACGATGTGGAAACCCAGTGGTGCATGATACATCTTGCATCGAACTTCTTCACGCGGTTCCGCAATTAGAAACTTATGAAGATGTTCGAGGCATTGTGCTTGCGCAACTAGAGGCGAAAGTTCGAGACCATCTGAATAGATCTCGGAACATCATACTACAATTTATACGGGGGATTCCCCTCCGAATGCATAGGAGGGATAGCAGACTACAAGCCGACAATCCAGGAGTATTATAAGTTTGACGTGATGGATTAACCTCCATGCTCCTGAGTTAGCAAAATGACCCTACTCTATGACAAGAGGGTGCGAGATACGGAATTATGACGACCAACATATCCGAGGTGTACAACAACGTCCTCAAAGGTGCGCGGTGCCTCCCTATCACCATGATCGTCGAGGAGACATGGACTCGCACAGTCGATCACTTCGTCAATAGAGCCTCCGTAGTGAGGCGTCAACTTGAAGAAGGGAAGCAATGGTCCGAGAGTATGCAGATGTATATGGTCTAGAAGATGCAGATGGCCTGGATGCACGTCATCCGAGTGATCAATGGTCTCAGGAGGAAGTATGAGGATCAGGCTGCGACAGAAATATGTAAACAGTCATGCTAGGGGAAAGGAAACAAGCATGCACCCTAGATGATGTGGCGACATGCACCTGCAACGAGCCGAAGCTCATGCACTGGCCATGCTCCCATATGTACAAGGTATGTGCGCAAATGAGGCAGATGTCTATGTCATACATCTTCAAATACTACGACATGCAGCACCTTTTGGATACATGGAGTGCATAGTTTCACTTGTACGGCTTGGACATGAACTATAAAGATTTTTGGCCAAACGGGGTGCAATATGGCCCGAACAAGGTCTTGAAGACAATAGAGAAAGGATGATGGCAGACGCGGCGCTTACAGGACGACATGAATGCCAGCCAACATGCCAGCCTTAGCCGCACAATCAAGTGTAGAACATGCAAGACCCCTGTGCACTCAATGAAGGATTGCGCTAACAGACCGAGCTCGTCTAGTCGTCATTCAGTGTCGTAATTTAATGTATTGTTCACCTTGTTTTGTTCAGTACAGCGAAACTTATACGATACCCAGGTATATCAGACTGATCAGCAAACTTCTACGTGAGGATGTTGCAGAAGCGCAAGTGACTTGCGAAGAAGGCTAAACTTCTAGATACCTAGTTTTTTCAATGAAAGATGCTTTGATACCACCATGTTTTTCGGTCTCGCAGTGTGTGTACGAAGAGCCCGCGAAGATCATTCAGTCGACGCACCCTGACACCTCCATCCGGGCGTACTACACGTGGGGCACCACCTCGTAAGCGTTTCTTTTGCACACATCGAGTTTCCACTTCCTACGTTGATTTTTATAAATTTTTAACTTCATTCGCGTGTAATGGCAACCCGATATGTGCTACCACTTCTTCTAGTGGATCGATAGCCCAGAGATGTATGATAGGGTGTTCATCCTGCAGAAGTACATGTTGAACTACTCGATGCAGGATGAGACCTTAATGCGATGGAAACCTTACGTACCGGACCCTGTTGAGGAGGCACCGAGGAGCCCGTGACTCGCCCGACGGACAAGGGGAAGACTCCTGCGACTAAGACCGGTGGTCATCGTAGCTTCTCCTGTTGCTCGGGAGTACTCCATATCGAAGAGGTGGTTACGTACAATTCACATCCTAGTTTTGTATTTGCCCTTTCATTCTTCTAACATCATGCAATCATCCAGCCCCTATCGTAGAACATGGGTGACTTCGACACATGACAACGACGTGTAGAGTCCCGAGACAAGGGGAAGGGGAAGGCTCCTGCGACTAAGACCGACTGCCGTCGTAACATTTTCGGTCGCCCGGCACACTCCATATTGAAGACGTGAGTTATATGTAATTTACATCCTGGCTACGTTTTTAACTGTATGGTCCACTTACATCATGGAATCGCAGGACATGGATGACTTCGACACTCGTAGCCACCGTGGGCAGCCTCGAAACTAGTTTGCACCCTCCTTCATCCCGATTGCAATAAACTCGTGCGTGTATCATGTAATGCTTATAACCAAACCGCGCGCGGCATGTAAATCCCATTGTCCATTGGAAATGTCGACACTCCTTGTTCTCTGTTTTCATGTGGATATAGCGCACCAGTACACACCGATGGAGGTGAAATGCCGGGTGAGGGAAGTGACGGGAGGAAGGTGACATGCCGTGTTGGAAAAGGAGGAGGAACCGCACGGTCACCGTGCGATAGAGGTCAAAACTGCACGGTCACCGTGCGGTAGACCTGTTCATGGGCGACCCAGCCCGCCAGCCCGACCCAAGCCCGACACAGTCCGGGCCGGACTTGGGACTGAGTTTTCGGCCCGAAAAAAGTATTTTTACAAATGAAAACCTATTTTTTAATTCTGGAAATGAATTAAATATTATTTTTTTTATTCTAAAAAATAATTAAAATAATATATTTAAATCAAAATTCAAATTTTTGGGCCAGGCTCAGGCCTAACCGTTTGAGGCCTGGTCGGGCCTGACGTTTGAACAGCTCTACCGTGCGGGCGAGGAAAACCCGCACGGTGATCGTGTGGTTTTCACAACTGTCACGTTATTTTTGCAAATACATCGAGTAGAAAGTTATTTTCACAAGTACGTTCGAAAACTATGCTAATACGGCCAAAAAATTCCGATCGATCCGGTGAGAGTATCCATTTCAATTCCCATGAGCATTGTACTTTTTCTCGAGGGCTTTAATTCCTAGGCCCTGTCCATTCAATTATCCATCTATCTACAGTTGAAAAGAGATGGATTAAAGTTGGAGGGAATATTCATGGAGCTAATTAATTCACTGCTGCGTCAGAGGGGAAGAAAACAACAGATTTGTTTGTGCGATCACGATATGTGGGGGCAGCCTGGCCAAAGCCAAAGGTGTAGTAAAGGAAGGAAGAATAAAGGCGCGCGCGCCTTTAGCCAACACCCGATCTCCGCCCAGGTTCGTCTGCTACATCTCCGCGTCCGTCAAACCAGCAGGGTCGTATCCCTCAGCTGGACGGCGATGCATAGCAAGTCGTTTACATGATCGATTCGCCCTGATAATATCTTGCTTTTAATGTAATTTACATGCACGGTAGGAGACTAGCTAGGAATAGTAAAGAGAAAGTGCATGAATATGGGCAGTTTTCGGTAGTAAAGCAAGTGTTTGTTCCAGACGCAAAATTTCCCCTTCTGCCTTGTCACATACACGTACCTTCATGTGTGAGATCGAGAAGAAAATACATGACTACAAACCGCAATGACAGAATAAGGTAGATAATACCAACCTCAAGGATCCCTGCAGGAGCCAGCCAGCCAGCCAACCAACCATCCCCATTGATGAATAGGTTCTCCGGATTGGCAAGCGAGGATAACAAGGCCGTCCCTTTCGTCCCGTGTACCACCACCGATCGCACACCGCGTAACTAAAACTGCACAAACCAGCCCGTTTGGTTCGCCCGAAAGTGGTCTGCTCAATCCAGTAAGGATGGCATAGCTTCCACGGCCGGCGGCCCATTTGGTCGAGCCCAGTGTTAACCCAGAAAACACAGGCGGTGCGAGCCGCTCCGGTTTTGTGTGTTTCAGTCGATGAACCACTCCGGGTTCTGTTGAAACCTCGGATTTGGTCTAGCAGTTAGTCTATCGTTGGGAAATCTCAGATTTGGTCTAGCAGTCGGTCTATCGTTGGGAAACCTCGGATTTGGTCTATAGGTAAGTGTTTTATTCAAAATTCTAATAAAGTCTCTAGTTTATAAATAAGGGATGCTAGTCATTGTAAAATATTGATAGCTTGATGAAAGAAAAAAGAAGTAAGAATACCCTTTACACCTTTGTCTTTTTGTGTGCTCAATATACTATTTATTCTTACATTATTCTGTGCGATTCTACGCATTTCTACAAGGTGATCGATCGGATTGGACCCGTCAGCGACGGTTCTTCAACACGTTATTAGCACGATCGACTCTGGTCTATCTCTAGGCCTACTCTACTCGAATCGAAAGTGACGAGGATCTAATAATCCTCATTTTATCTTTTATCTATAATTCTTATTATGGGTAAATATGATGTCACATAGTCCCCAGAAGTACCCCTTATATCTATAAGGGAGAGGCCTAACAAGTGATTGTAAGTTCTTCTACAATCACCCCCATAGTCGTAAGCCTTGCTACGACTATATCATGGTCATAAGTAAGTCCTTCTCGACCACTACATAGTCGTAAGTCCTTCTACGACCACTACATAGTCGTAAGTTCTTCTCATCGTAAGTCCTTCTACGCTACCGTAAGTCGTAAGTCCTCTCGCTACCCAAGAAAACTACGACCACCTTATAATCAAACCTACAGACGAGTAGGTCCAATTGATTAAGGAATCGAGCGGTCTACATGCACTATTATTCCGCGTATTAATGGTGTGTAAATACCCCATTATCTCCGGAAGATAATTGCGGATAGGCGTGAAGAAGTCAAAGCGCGGTAATTATGCCATCATGCGCCCATTACTACATTAATTAGGCACATCTCACGAGGAAAAACGGCTACTTCTTCACGACTATATAAGGGCATCAGACAGAGAGAAGGACAACGAAAAACAAGGGCTAGTCAAGTAGAAACACAAGCACTATTCTCTGTAATAGTTTTAGTCCTTTGCTAGATCATCAACAATACCATACACACAGGATTAGGGTTATTATTCTCTCCGGAGAAGGCCTGAACCTGTCTAAACATCCCGTGTCAATCCACTCTGCGTGATCTCATCCTTAGGAGACCCCCCGAATCAAATAATCTTTACGTAAGATCGGTTCTAATACACCGACAGTTGGCGCCGACCGTGGGGATCTTCCGGTAATCTCTTGTCAACATACTCTCTTTTTTCCAATCTCATGCAAGCATGGCAGGAGAATGGAACGAGGAGAACTGGTTCGACTTGGCGGTCTGTGAGCGTCGACATGGATGCGGTTTCGACTACGAGCCGAGTGATGCATCCTCGATGGTGATGTTGCCTCGGAGATTATTCTCCGAAAACCATCCCATCAATGGAGTTGAGGAGGATCCTTATCCCCACAACGATCGTCCAACAGAGGAGCCAATTCCTCAAAGGACAAGGGTCAATCCGACCAAAACCGCACCGGGAGGACTCACGACACAATGAGAGTTTTTCCTCTAAGTGTCCAAGTTCCCTTAAGGCGGTCCGACACAGGTGAGACAAGTCACGAGAGCCACCATTCGAGGACTCCACCAACATCTTGTGATCCTATCTCTCGGGGTAACTCCGGAGATAGTGGGATCAAGCATGCTTTTCCTCTGAATCGACCGTCTCTCCGCAGATCTCATTTGCGGATGGAGCGATTATAACCCGAGTTCCCCTACGGAGGATTACTCCAAGTCGCCAGATGGTGTCTCTCGAGCACTCCTCAAGCGGGGAGGCCTCAAGCGCAAGTGAGAATCATCAGCGGAGGTCTTCGTCCTTCCCTCAAATCGAGTCAACCTCATGGAGGCGAAATGAGAACCCTCCCGAAGATCACGCCTGCGCGCCTCGTAGTAATGGCAAGGGAACCACCGTGACAGAGAGAACCAACACTCGATGAGCGAGAGAAATCCTCGACATTCTCGCACTCCATTGAGAAGGCCTCAAAGATCGGCGGGGAGGATTTTGAGGTCATCCAAGAAAGAAAATTGCAGCCCGTAAGAACCCGCTGGCGCATTCAATATCGATCCAGGAGGTACAAGAACTCCGGGACATCAACGACTTGCTTGAGAATCCCAATCAAGAGCTTGCTCGAGCGCTAGGATCGATCTCTTTCTTTGAGGAGATTGCGCAAAGGCTTGAACCGTGATGACAAGACCGAAGTACCTCGTCAACAACATTCGGTAGTCGTAGCAATGCGACTTCTTCGACTACCGATCAATCAAATATTTCTCGTAGGAATCGACACGGTCATAAGTCACATCGATCTCCTATTCGAGAAATACTTTTCGATCGGTGATGATCAAGTAGCCCTCAGGAGGTGATCAATCACTACTCCGACAAAGAAATTCTAGCGGTGGATTACGAGGAGTATTCCCTCGGAATTGAGACCTACAACGAGATATGTCACTGTTGTTGGGTATCGTCGTATACGATCACTGGCGACATTAACCCTTCTTTCCTACAAAGAAGGCGTCAAGAAGTAATTACCGGATCTGGGCATTTTCGCCGACCTTGAGCGATTATTTGGCCACCTCATTTTCGACCGGTGAACATGGAGA
The DNA here is from genome assembly GCA_036346395.1 of Hsuehochloa calcarea. NCBI lineage: Eukaryota > Viridiplantae > Streptophyta > Magnoliopsida > Poales > Poaceae > Hsuehochloa > Hsuehochloa calcarea. Next base: position 42,181,069 of record CM070597.1, read on the forward strand.
AATTTGATGGATCTCAAAATCCCATCGAATTTCTTCAGATCTATACAACAACCGTCCGAGCGGCGGGAGGAGGAGAGCATGTAATGGCGAATTACCTTCCAAGCGTGCTCGAAGGATCCGCTCGATCGTGGTTATTAAACCAACCACTCAAGTCGATCTACTCTTGGCAACACCTCTGCGATCTTCTACGGTGAAATTTCCAAGGCACATACAACCGCCTACGAAAGGAAGGCGACTTGCACCGGATCAAGCAGAACAACAACGAGACTTTGCGCCAATTCATCAAGCGCTTTAGTCGGGTTCGTAACTCAATTAGGAAATTTCGACTCATCTGTGATCGGGGCTTTTAAGCAAGGAGTCCGTAGTAGAAGAATAACAGAGGATATTGCTTTAAATCCTCCCAACACCGCTGTCGAACTCTTTGAGATGGCGATCGATATGCAATCGCTTACGAGGCGGTCGAGTGGAATAACACTATCGATCGAGAAACACACGCTCTTCGAGAGCCGGTGAGGTTGGTAAGGACAAAAAGCAAAAAGTCCAAGAAGAAAATAAAAGTCAAAAGCCACAAACTAGTGGTTTCAAGGAGGTTTTGGTAGTAAAGATAGAGAGCCCCAAACCACCAAGTCGAACCTGATCAAGGCAAAGGTAAGCGCCCGATCGTAGGAACGACAAACCAAGATGGTGTCCTTTTCATAAAAGGAAGGACATGACCTCATAGCTCGCCGAAGTTTTCCAAAGAAAGCTCGAGGACTACTACAACGGCAAAGCACCGCTCCCTACTCTCGAGCAGGTAGGACATACGAGTGGTCAGAAGTCGTCAGATGATGAGGAGATGCCATTCCAAGATCCGCACCATACCGTTGAGCATATCTATGGAGGATCATCGACATATGACTCAAAACGACAACTTAAAGTCTGCGGACGAGAGGTAAATTCCATACATACTCCTCTTGTCAATAAATTACCGAAGTGGTCGGAAGTTACCATCTCTTTTGAGAAGGACGACTGCCCGATCACTATGAGTCGATCAGGTCGATTTCCGATTGTGGTCGAACCCACCATCAACAATTGTCGGTCAATCGAGTGTTGGTTGATGGTGGCGCTTTGAACATATTATTTACAAAAGCCCCGGATGAGATGCAAGTACCGGGACAAAGGTAAGGCCGGTACGATATTCCTTCCATGGAATCGTACCGGGGTCTTCGGCCAAACCCATTGGCCAAGTTTCTCTTCCTTTAACATTTGGCTCACCAAGTAATTTCGTGACGAGAAAGTCTCCTTTGATGTGGTCGATTTCGATACGGCATATAACGCCATACTCGGACGACCAACTTTGGCAAAATTCTTAATGGCTACTCATTATGGGTATCAATGTCTTAAGATGCCAGGTCCCAAAGGAGTGATCACAATTCAATGTGACAAAAAGATGGCGTATAGCTGCGACCGCCGATCCCTCGAGATGGTTGGTCAAATACCAACTCGAGATGAAAGTCAGCCTTCGACTAGCAAGTCGAAGCCTAAAGCTGCACCAAAGCCGAACGACCAAGTCAAAGAGGTTCCTCTGGACGCAGAGAAACCCTCGAAGACTGTTCGCATTGGGGAGACTTCCGATCCCAAATAGGAAGACGCCCTCATTACCTTCCTCCGAGCTAACGCAGATGTCTTCGCGTGGCAAGCATCCGACATGCCCGGAGTCCCCAGGGAGGTGATCGAGCACAGGCTAGCTTTACGGCCTGATAAAGTACCCGTAAAACAAAAATTACGGAGATTTGCCCCTGATCGACGAGATGCTATTAAATCAGAATTGGATAAGCTACTTAAGCGGGCTTTATAAGAGAAGTCAATCACCCAGTGGTTGGCTAACCTGTAATGGTCAAAAAGTCAAACGGCAAATGGCGTATGTGCGTAGACTTTACTGATCTTAATAAAGCTTGTCCAAAAGATGATTTCCCTTTACCTCGTATTGATCAGCTGGTTGATTCTACTGCGGGTTGTGAAATATTAAGTTTTTTAGATGCATATTCTGGATATCACGGATCAATATGTGTCTAAGCGATGAAGAAAAGACCGCATTCATTACTCCATTTGGTACCTTTTGTTATATCAAAATGCCATTTGGTCTAAAGAATGCGGTGCTTCTTTTCAACGCTTAATGCAATCGACTTTTCATCTCAATTAGGCCGAATTTGGAAGCCTATGTTGATGACCTAGTCGTAAAAAGCATTAAGAGACTTAATCATATCAGCGACCTACAAGAAACATTCGACAACCTCGAAAGCACCATTTAAAACTTAATCCAGAGAAGTGTGTGTTGGAATTTCTTGAGAAAATTGCTTGGATTCCTAGTATCCGAGCGAGGAATCAAGCAAATCTGAAAAAATAAAGGCCATCCTCCAAATCGACCTCCAAACACAAAAAGGAAGTCGAAACTCACTTTGGGTGCATGGCGGCTTTAAGTCGTTTCATCGCATACGACTAGGAGAAAAGGACTACCTTTCTTTAAACTTCTCGGGAGACATGAAGGTTTTGAGTGGTCGAGCGAGGCAAACATTGCCTTTGAGGATGTCAAGAGGTATCTTTCGAGTGCTCTGATGCGGTTTCTCCAAAGCCGGAAGAGGCGCTTAATTTACCTAGTTGCCACGCCACGAGCGACAAGCGCGATCTTGGTCGTAGAGCGTGAAAACGTACAACGACCGGTTTACTCGTAGCGAAGTTTTACGGGCCTAAGGCGTTACCCTCGGTCCAAAACTTCTATATGCCCTCCTCATGTCTTGAGAAGCTGCGGCATTATTTTGGCGCACAAAATAGTCAGGCTGCGTCGAGTTTCCTTTGGGAGCAATCCTCCATAATAAGGAAACAATGGGACGCATGGCAAAATGGTCGATCGAACTTGGGAGTTCGACCTCCATTTCGTGTCGACGGCCATAAAATCCCGGATCTTGGCGGACTTTGTCGCCGAATGGACAAATCTGAACTGCTCGGGATCCCGATCTGATTCCCACGACCGATGGATGATGTACTTTGACGGGTCACTCACTTTAAGTGGCTCGAGGTGGGGTGGTCTGGTATCTCCTCCGGAGAAACCTTAAAGTATGCCATACAATTAAACTTTCGGGCCACTAACAATGTGGCGAGAATCAAGGTTTGCTAGGCGGCATACAGTGCAAAGCACTCTCGATTAAATCGACTACTCGTAAGAGGAGACTCTCAACTAGTCGTGAATCAAATTGGGAAAGAGTACGGTGCTCTAACTCAACAATGGCTCGGTACTTATCGAATCGTAAGCTAGAAAAACATTTTTAGGTTTGAGGTACAATTTATCCCTCGAAAGGATAATTTCCTCATGAGACCAACTTGCTCGGATGGCTTCTTCCCGATCCATAGTACCAAAGGAGTTTTCTTGGAGCAACTCCAAAAACCGTCTCAGTCGAAGAACCGAGAGGCACCTCCTCTTGAGATGGCCTCATTAGATTACGAGGATACGGATGACTCCCATCTCGAGTATCTTTGCAAGGGTTCCGTGCGAAGATGATCTTGAGGCGGTCGATTATCGAAAAGCCAAAATGTATACTTTGGTTGAAGGAGTCCTCTATAAGCGAGGAACCCAAGGGATACTCATGCGATGCATTCCGCAAAATGAAGGAATAACACTCCTTCACGATATACACAAGGCATCTGTGGGACGCATGCTTCCTCTGAACATTAGTTGGTAAAGCCTTTCGACAAGGTTTTCTTGGCCTCTGACCATGCGATGCTAAAGAGGTGGTTAAAAGTGTGTCGAGTGCCAATTTCATGGTAGATGGATACACCAACCGGCTCAAGCATTACAAACAATACCTCTTTCTTGGCCTTTTGCGACACAGGGGCTTGATATCCTAGGACCGTTTCCCAAAGCTCGGGAGGTTTGAATTCCTTTTGTGGCTATTGACACGTTCACAAAATGGATCAAGTGAACTCATGCTTCGGGATAACAGGGGCGACAAAAGGTTCATGATGAGAAGCGTAATTAGTCGATTTGGAGTACCAAGTCGGATAATTACGAACAATAATAAACAATTACAAGTGCAAAATTTGAGAATTTTGCGGCGAGTTAGGTACCAAGTTATGCTATGCTTACATTGCACATCCCCAAAGTAATGGGGCGGTTGAGCGTGCAAGCGGCCAAATAATGCGAGAATTAAAACTCGAGTCTTGACCCGACTTGTTAGCGCTCGGGGCTTGGGTACAAGAATTACCTTCCATATTATGGGCGATTCGTACAACCACAAGTCGAGCAACAGGAGAAACACCATTTTCTAGTGTTGGGCGAAGCCATGCTTCCTCGGAGCTAAAATGCGGTCGACACGAGTTGAAACCTTCAACAACTCGGACCGGGAACAACTTGAGCGGATGACATTAACCTACTCGAAGAGAGGAGAAACCTAGCCTTAATTAGTTCGGCGGTCTACCAACAAGCCTGCGCGAGATACTATGATCGTAAGGTCCAACCTCGCGACCTTCTTTGTAGGTGACTTAGTATTGAGGCTCGCCAATCCAAGTCTAACCGGAATAAACTTTCCCTAAATGGGAAGGTCCTTACGATGGTCGAAGTAACTTTCGGCGAGTCGTCGACTAGCAATGGAAGATGGGCGAGTTCTCTCAAACTCTTGGAACATCGACCGATTCGCAAATTCTATGTGTGACCGATTTCTCAAGCAATAAAAGTCGAGTTCTTTCTACCTCTTTTTGCCTTATTTTGAGTAGTGCTTTTTAATCTTTCGACTATGATATGAGAACACCCAGTTTTCTTTACCTTTGGCGGCGGCGTCATCCGGGCGAAACTTCTCCTCTCTGCATGTGGTTACGCCCACTAGAAGGAATTTCAAGCATTGACTCGTTACTCATTTTTCTTTGCCCGATACAAAGAGCCCGGTTCTATCCGATCGAAATGTTCTCAAAGCCAACTCTCTCAATCTTAGTCTATTTTTTGATCAATTCAAAAAATATTCTAAGTAGAGTACACTTTCTTACATTTGTTCGACCACCTTTGATGTACTCGATTTGTTTTAAGCGGTGAAGGAAGAGACACACCTAGTCGAAGTCTTTCCTCTCTGCATGTGGTCACGCCCACTAGAAGGAAACTTCCTAATATTGCTCGATCTCCTACTTTTGCTCTTTGGAAAAGACTTATCGAAGTCCACCAAAAAGGACGAGCAATTACTAAAGTCCTCTAAGGCGTCTGTTTAACTCAAGTTCTTGTTCTTGGTTCAATTAAACTAGTCGGAAATGAAAACATCACCTAGTCGAAGCCTTTCCTTTACGCGTGGTCACCGCCCACTAGAAGGAACTTCCTAGTGACGAGTCGTTTTAACTCTTTCGACCGATGCTTGACACGTAACAAAAGCTATAAGTTAAATAAACCTCTCTTTGTTTTGAAACCCCATTTTAAACACTATTTATTTAGATTGTCTAAACAATCTAAACAAATAATCGAGGCTAGGATAAAGTTATTAATTTGACTTCAATTCTTAGTCTTTCGTTCGTTTATTATCTTTTGAGTTACTAACTACTCGAAAAGATGATTTTCGAAATGAAGCGGATCATATATTACTCATTAACAAAATTATGCGCCTTACAAGGTAGTTACAAGATTACTCGAAGGGGAGAGCCTAGTTGCATTTCCTCATACACCTTTTACCAATGATGCATTTCCTCAATCGACGACTTGCCTCGATTCGGGACGATCGAAGTCGGCTTCAATTGGTTTAACATTAAGGCGGGGTCTTGAGCTTTAAGTTTAGCCAAAGCGTAACTACTGCGACTTATTGCTTCCTTATTGATTCGACAGATTAGCCTTGAGTGGTCACCATTTCTTGCAATTTTCCGACTTGTTCTCCAATAGTACTTGTGTGAGCGGCTATAGTATCTTCTCGAGGAGTTTTCCCTCGAATGTAGCTCACTAAGCACATTGTTCGGAGAGTGATGTTGCCTTGAAGACTAGTCTTCATCGACTCCATCTCTGTTGGGTACAAGTCGAAGCCTCACGAAGCTTTTGTTCTCGACCACTTGTTACGAAAAGAATAATACGGTCAAACAAAAATACTTCTAGAGGAACATAACACAAAGATATTTGTAGGTAAAAGCATTTCTTACCTACTAATTGAGAATCAATTTCTTGACCTCTTCGCGATGGAAAGCAACAGTTTGACATGCTTTTGCTCCCACGCTCGATGTCCTCTGCATTCATCTTAGCAATGCGGACGGACTCATTGCGAATCAAGGTCTTTGCTTGGATTTGACCTCAAGGATTCTCAATTGGGCACAATTTACGAACAAGGAATTGACATTAAAAAGGAAAACACTCAAAAGGACAACGGTAAAGAGTTACTTACACGTGACTTGAGTTCTCGAACCTCAAGTTCTTGATCCTTATTCTTGGTAATGCGGAAAACTCTGAATGACCAAAGATTTGTCTCAACTTGATCGGAGCTTCTTCATCTCATTTTCTTTATCTGAAGAAGAAATGAGAGTTAGATAAAGGTTAAAACTCAAAAGCAGTCTTAAGTTCAAGCACTTCTTTGTTTATTTTTTCCCGCAATTTCTTAGATGCGAGAGACAACCTCTCGAAGTCTTTCAGAGAGGTTAATACTTCATTCCTTAGCCTCCTCGACTCCTCTTTTTCATAGTCGGCGAGTCGGCTAAGATCTTTGAATCCTTTGTTTAACCTACAAAGGACGGAGATGGAGATAAAAATCAGTAGAATGGTTATAAATACTTCTACAACCACCGACCTAGTCGTAAGTTTTTCTGCGACTACGAATGGTTGTAAGTCTTTCTGCGACCACTATCCGGTCGTAAGTAGTCGTATAAGCTTTTTACGACTAACACTTTGTCATGAGTTTCTTCCATGACTATTCTCGAAAAGCATCATATGAGTATTTAAGTCGAAAACAACTATGAATGATAAGTGACTTACCACCTCTCGCCTCTGCAGAGTAGTTCTTTCTCTGTCTTAGCTCTAAAAGTTGTCGATGATACTCACCGACAACGACAATTTGCTCGAGCTTTACGCAAAAAGAAAGCAGTGAGAAGGGAAGGAAAGCCACATATATAAGTATTACGAAGATACTTACATTCATAGTCGTTCTAGCAAAATCGAATATACAAGGTCAGTCTTTGCGACTTATCTATCCTCGCGACTTTGTCCCACCACACCTTCTCGAGGCGCTCGTTGTCAAAAGTATTATCCGTATTGGGAATATCTTTGGGATGGGGACTCGGTCCACGAGATTTGTGCGAAGACCCTCGATGGAGGCGGGCCCAAAGAAGTCACCACGAAGTTGAAATTTTCTCCTACGGTTCTGTGATTTCTCTTTGGGTAGGGAAGGAACGCGCCTCCTCGATTTCCTTCCCAGGCGGTCGCGCAGTGGTCACCACCTTGACGGAGGCTTCCACAGTGCCTCTGTTGTTTCTCGACTTGATGAGTCGTGGCGGCCACCTCAACGATGTGGCCGCTACCTCAAGAGTCGTGAATTCGACTTGGCGGATGTGGAGACACTCAGGAGTCTCGACTTCATCGGCCACAGGCCAAAGGTGATGCTTGACCACCTCCATTGCTACCTCCCGATGGCGAAGGGATGGCAATGGACTTCTCGATGGAAGCATTCCGAAATTTGAAGAGTCGGATGAAATAAAGAAAAGCAAATCGGGTTGTGAAAAGAAAAAGGTAAATGTCCTTCTTACACTTGATACATTTCACATACCTCGCACCTGGTCTTAACCGGGAATTTTGGAGCAATCCTCCCAGCGGAGGACCTCTTCTTCTCCACGACCACGTCGGTCGAGGTTCAACATTTAGCTCGGCTCGACCACGTCACGGTAGTAGAGTTTGAAACGAGAACGAGCTCGGTTTCTGATCTTACAGATGGGCGAGAGTGTCTCGACCATTCCGAAGCGACAACGCCCTCGATTGCGAGTTGTCTTGATCTGACATCGTCCTTCATAAAGACATAAAATCCTTCGGTTCTCCCTTTCCGGTTGTTTAATAAAACTAGGAGTGGCACCAAGCTGCGAAAGATTAGTGTCATAATAGAAGGTACCTTAGCCTTGCGAGGTTTGCGCTTGAGAGGTTCAAGCTGCTTCAACCTCCTCGGCCGGCGAGTGCGACCTCGGCGGATACAACTACGGTTGCCGCGGTCTGTAGAGGGTTTGGTCGAAAGACGAACTCGAACTTGCTCCCCCTTGTCGGCAGATTTTACAAGTCGGCGTCTCTTGAGGAGGAGAGTCTTTATCTTCGACAACCCGGCGCCAATAGTCATCGAGCGACTTCTTCGTCGTCTGGCGATTTTCCATGCCTACTTTACGTAAAGCAAAGCGAAAAGAAGAATCACTAATTAGTCGTAAGTTTTTCTCGACTAGTACCAAGTCGTAAGTTTTTCTCGACTTTTTCTTGATTGTAAGATATTCTCGATCACCATTAGTCGTAAGTATCTTCTCGACTATAAAGTCCTAAAGAGAGAATCAGTTTACGATTACCTTTAGGCGCTCTATCCTTTCATCTGCGGACAAAACCGCAATGACTTGAGAACCACCCCTCGGAGTGGCGGGGACTTCTCACGGATGAGTCGACTCAGGAGTCAACCTCGGCTGTGAAAGATGCAATAAGCAGATAAAAATATTAGACAAAGTTGAGAAAGACCAAGCGGAGAGTTAAGTCAACAATTGCTTACCCTCCTCGTAGTCTCGGTGGGGTCTCCTCTTCCAGTACCTCCACATAGGAGATGCTCGTTTCTTGAAGGACTAATTCGGCGTGTGATGAAATCTTTCACCACATGCCATCCGGTCGACCCTTCTTCCTTCAAGTCCTTAATGGCTTGAATATAAGGGCTAATCCGGCTAATATCTTGAGGTTGAATCCATGAAGATTTCTTTTCAATGACTTTCCCCACGAAAGAAAGGTGTCTTGAGTGACCTTCGGTAGAACCACCTCTTCCTCGGCCGACCACGAAGGCGGGTAAAGCTCTGAATGTACTCCTTCGACTTGAGTCGTGGAGCTTGAACCATGACTTAGGCAATTCGGTTTGTCGAGCCATCCCATAATAATATTGGAGCAGCTCGAGATCCGGAATCCCAGTATGCCTCGCATGCAGATATACGAACACACTCAACATGGTAATGGAATTGGGACCTAAGTTCACGGTTCCACCCCAAAGTGTTCGAGTACTCTGTAAGAAAGGGGTGGGCGGTGTCGAAGGCCGCACTCTGTCGCTTGGAAGGCGAGGATTTGCCCATTTTCCCCGATGGCGATCTTTGCCCGATGGCGGAATCCACTTCACGAGCCTTCTCGGGATCTTCCGGCATCGACCAAGATTTTGATCTTAGCGCATCCATCTCCGATTCCTCCCATTCGAAACTCTCTTGGCCATTTAAACTCGAAGCAAGAAGTTTTTTTGATTGGGTTAGCGGAGAAGATGAAACCTAGTCGAGGACGAAGAAAGCAAGAGCTCGAAGAACGGCGGAGTGATTTGGGAAAAGTAAAACCCAAGTCTACCTCTGGTAAGTTTTATAACATACGATCTCGCCGCCGGAAACCGTCTCGTCTATAGAGTGCAGTAGGAGTTGGTTGTACAGCCGGAACCGCTTCATCGGACAAGTGCGTGAGGCGGTTGCAATTCCCGGATAGTGCATTCGAGAAAAATTAGGTGCGTATTGTCACCCCAAGCGAAATTACATTCTTGACCAAGTATTTACGGTGAAGGAAATATCAATCGGAAGGCTTTTCTCCGATTCCCTACTCGACCACCACCGGACGGTCGTAGGGGTTTCTGACTTTTGATAGTCGTAAGCAATCTTCACGATTGCAATCGCCGAACCGTCTCATCAACAGATCTGTAGAGATTGTTTGCAATTCCCAGATGGCTGTTCGGAAAGTTAGGTTCGTTTCATCACCTCCAAGTAAAATTACTTTCTTGACCAAATCTTTACGGTCAAAGGAAGTATCAATCGGAAGAGTTTTTCCTTCGACTATCTTTCTCGACATGTTCATAGTCGTAAGTCCATTCTGAAACCTTTACCAAGTAAGTTACTTTCACTTAAAGGTGGGGGCTAGATGGCGAGGATCTAATAATCCTCATTTTATCTTTTATCTATAATTCTTATTATGGGTAAATATGATGTCACATAGTCCCAAGTACCCTTATATCTATAAGGGAGAGGCCTAACAAGTGATTGTAAGTTCTTCTACAATCACCCCCATAGTCGTAAGCCTTGCTACGACTATATCATGGTCGTAAGTCCTTCTCGACCACTACATAGTCGTAAGTCCTTCTCGACCACTACATAGTCGTAAGTTCTTCTCATTGCTACACAGTCGTAAGTCCTCTCGACCGGAAAACTCGACCACCTTATAATCAAACCTACTGACGAGTAGGTCCAATTGATTAAGGAATCGAGCGGTCTACGCACTATTATTCCGCGTATTAATGGTGTGTAAATACCCCATTATCTCTCGGAAGATAATTGCGGATGGCGTGAAGAAGTCAAGCGCGGTAATTCTGCCATCATGCGCGTTACTACATTAATTAGGCACATCTCCCTGAGAACAAGCGGCTACTTCTTCACGACTATATAAGGGCATCAAGCGAGAGAGACAAAGGGACGAGAGAGGAACAACGAAAAACAAGGGCTAGTCAAGTAGAAACACAAGCACTATTCTCTGTAATAGTTTTAGTCCTTTGCTAGATCATCAACAATACCATACACACGAGATTAGGGTTATTATTCTCTCGGAGAAGGCTGAACTGTCTAAACATCCGTGTCAATCCACTCTGCGTGATCTCATCCTTAGGAGACCCCCCGAATCAAATAATCTTTACGTAAGATCGGTTCTAATACACCGACAGAAAGGTAACCGACGAAGAACGACGCTCGTAGATCAAATCGCTTTTCTAGATCGCTTTCAATTTCATAAATTTGGCTTTCTAACTTTATTTTCTACGGTACAAATCCGCTCTTGACGAGGATCTGATAATCTTCATTTTATCTTTTATCTATAATTCTTATTATGGGTAAATATGACGTCACGTAGTCCCCAGAAGTACCCCTTATATTTATAAGGGAGAGGCCTACCAAGTGATTGTAAGTTCTCCTACAATCACCCCCATAGTCGTAAGTCTTACTACGACTATGTCATGGTCATAAGTTCTTCTACGACCACTACCTGGTCGTTAGTCCTTCTACGACCATTACCCATTCGTAAGTTCTGTTACGACCTGTACCTAGTCGTAAGTCCTTTTACGACTATTGTCCAGTCGTAAGTTCTGCTACGACCTGTACCTAGTCGTAAGTCCTTCTACGACTATTATCCGATCGTAAGTTACGCTACGACTGTACCTGAGTCGTAAGTTACGCTACGACCAAGTCAACCACGACCGACATAATCAATAAAACCTACAAGCGAGTGGGTCCAATTGATTAAGGAATCCAGACGGTCTACATGCACTGTTATTTTGCACATTAATAGTGCTTAAATACCCCATTACCTCTGAAAGATAACTGCCAAACGGTGTGAAGGAGCCACTACACCGGTAATTATTGCCATCATGCGCCCATTACTGGCTTGATTAGGCGCCTCTTGTGAGGGAAAGCGGCTACTCCTTCACGACTATATAAAGGCATCGATCGGAAGGAAAAAGGGAAAGCGACCAATCGAGGACAATCAAGGAGAAAGACAAATCTTGTTCTGTAATAGTCTTAGTTTACGGCTTGATTGTGGAGAATCTGATCAATACCACACACGGAGTAGGGTTGTTATTCTCTCGGAGAAGGCTGAACACGTATAAAAATCCGTGTCAATCTCTGCGTGATTTCATCTCTAGGAGACCCCCCGAATCAAACAATCTTTACGTAAGATCGGTTCTAAAACACCGACAGTTGGCACCATCCATGGGGATCTTCCGGTAATCTCTTGTCAACATACTCTCTTTTTCAAATCTCATGCACTCATGGCGGGGAATGGAGCGAGGAACTGGTTTGACTTGGCGGTTCTGTGAGGCGTCGACATGGATCTTTGGTTTCGACTTCTGAGCGAGCGATGCATCCTCGATGGTGATGTCGCCTCGAAATCATTCTCGAGAGACAATCCCATCGATGGAGTTGAGGAGGATCCTTATCCCCACAGCGATCGTCCAGCAGAGAGCCAATTCTCTCAAAGGACAAGGGTCAATCCGACGAACCGCACCGAAGGACTTACAACATGGCGAGAGTTTTTCCTCCAAGTGTCCAAGTCCCCTAAGGCGGTCCGACACAGGTGAGACAAGTTACGAGCCACCATTCGAGGACTTCACCAACATCGGTGATCCTCTCTCTCGGGATAACTCGAGAGAGTGGGATCAAGCATGCTTTTCACTGCAAATTCATTGTCTCTCCGCGGATCTCATTTGCGGATGGAGCGATTATAACCTGAGTTCCCCTACGGAGGGGTTACTCCAAGTCGCCAGATGGTGTCTCTCGAATACTCCTCAAGCGGGGAGGCCTCGGCGCAAGTGAGAATCATCAGCGGAGGTCTTCGTCCTTCCCTCAGATCAGGGTCAGCCTTATGGATGCCGAGATAAGAACACTCCCCGAAGATCACGCACTGCGCCCCCTCGTGGTAATGGCAAGGGCACCACCGATAACGGACAAAACCAACACTCTGATGAGCGCGAGAGAAATCCTCGACATTCTCGCACTCCATTGAGAAGGCCTCAAGGATCTGATGAGGAAGATTTTGAGGCCATTCGACGGAGGAAGATTGCGACCGAAGAACTGCTGGCGCATCCAATATCGATCGAGGAGGCACAAGAACTCCAGGACATCAAAGACTTGCTCGAAAATCCCACTCAAGAGCTTGCCCGAACGCTAGGGTACGATCTCTTCGCTGAAGAAATTGCGCAAAGGCTTCGAACCGTGATGGCAGGACTGGAAGCACCTCGTCGACATCATTCAGGTAGTCGTAGCAATGCGACTTCCTCAGCTACCAGTCAATCAAACATTTCACCACGTAGAAATCGACACGGCCATAAGTCGCATCGATCCCCTACTCGGAGAAATATGTTTGATTGTTGATGATCAAAGCCCCTCGAGAGGTGATCGTTCGCCACCGACAAGGAAATCCGCAACGGATGGAGTACGAGGAGTATTCCCCTCGTAGAATTGAGACCTACTACAGGATATGTCAGCCTGTTACTGGGTATCGTTGTATACGATCACCCGGTGACATTAACCCTTCTTTCCTGCAAAGGAGACGTCAAGAAGTTATTATCGGATCAGGGCATTTTCGCACGACCTTGGTAAATGCTCATTGCCACCTCGTTTTCGACTAGTAAACATGGAAGTTTGATGGATCTCAAAATCCCATCAATTTCTTCAAATCTATACAATTGTCCGGCGGCGGGAGGAGGAGAGCATGTAATGGCAAATTACCTTCCAACTGTGCTTGAAGGATCCGCTCGATCGTGGTTATTAAACTAACCACTCAAGTCGATCTACTCTTGGCAACATCTCCGCGACCTTCTACTGGCGAATTTTCAAGGCACATACAACCGCCCTGGAAAGGAGGACGATTTGCACCGGATGAGACAGAACGACGATGAGACTTTGCGCCAGTTCATCAAACGCTTTAGTCAGGTTCGTAATTCAATTCCGGAAGTTTCTGACTCATCAGTTATCAGGGCTTTTAAGCAAGGAGTCCGTAGTAGAAGGATAACAGAGGATATTGCTTTGAATCCTCCCAACACTGTTGCCGAGCTCTTCGAAATGGCTGATCGATATGCGACTGCTTCTGACGCGGTTGAGTGGAACAATACTATCGATCGAGAAACCAATACTCCTCAAGAACCAGGTGAAGTTGGTAGAAAAAAGGACAAGAAAGCAAAGAAGTCCAAGAATAAGATAAAGGGTCAAAATCCACAAACCAGTGGTTCCAAGGAGGTCTTGGCTGTGAACGATAAAGAGCCACGAACCACCAAGTCGTGCCCTGATCAAGGCAAAGGTAAGCGCCCTGATCGAAAAAACAACAAACCAAGGTGGTGTCCTTTTCATAAAAAGGAAGGACACGACCTTCATAGCTATAAGTTTTCCAAAGCTCGAGGACTACTACAACGGCAAAGAACCACTCCCCACTCTCGAGCAGGTAGGGCATACTAGTGGCCAAAAGTCGTCAGATGATGAAGAGATGCCGTTCCAAGATCCGCAACATACCGTTAAGCATATCTATGGATGATCATCGACATATGAGTCAAAACGACAACTTAAAGCTGTCGGACGAGAGGTAAACTCTATAGATGCTCCTCTCGTCAATAATTTACCGAAGTGGTCGGAAGTTACCATTTCTTTTGAGAAGGGTGACTGCCCGATTACTTCGAATCGATCAGGTCGGTATCCGATTGTGGTCGAACCCACCATCAACAATTGACGGGTCAATCGAGTTTTGGTTGATGGTGGCAGTTCCTTGAACATACTGTTTACAAATGCCCTAGACGAGATGCAAGTACCGAGGACAAAGGTAAGACCGATGCGATACTCTTTTCATGGAATTGTCACAGGGTCTTGGCCAAACCCATTGGCCAAGTTTCTCTTCCTTTAACATTTGGTTCACCAAGTAATTTCAGGACAGAGAAAGTCTCCTTTGATGCGGTCGATTTTGATACGGCATATAACGCCATACTCGGACGACCAACTTTGGCAAAATTCTTAATGGCTACTCATTATGGGTATCAATGTCTTAAGATGCCAGGTCCCAAAGGAGTGATCACAATTCATTGTGACAAGATGATGGCGTATAAGCTGCGGCCGTCGATCCTCGAGATGGTTGGTCAAATACCAACTCGAGAAGAAAGTCGACCGACTAGCAAGTCGAAGCCTAAAGTCTACATCAAAGCCGAGCGATCAAGTCAAAGAGGTTCCTCGGGCGCGGAGGAGCCCTCAAGACTGCTCGCATCGGGAGACTTCCACCCCAAATAGGAAGACACCCTCATCACCTTCCTCAGAGCTAACGCGGATGTCTTGGCGTGGCAAGCATCCGACATGCCCGAGTCCCTAGGGAGGTGATCGAGCACAAGCTAGCTTTACGGCCTGATAAAGTACCCGTAAAACAAAAATTGCGGAGATTTGCCCCTGATCGACGAGATGCTATTAAATCAGAATTGGATAAGCTACTTAAGCGGGCTTTATAAGAGAAGTCAACCACCGAATGGTTGGCTAACCTGTAATGGTCGAGAAGTCAAGCGGCAAATGGCGTATGTCGTGAGACTTCACGACCTTAATAAAGCTTGTCCAAAGATGATTTTCCTTTACCGCGTATCGATCAGTTGGTTGATTCTACTGCAGGTTGTGAAATATTAAGTTTTTTAGATGCATATTCTGGATACCACCAGACCAATATGTGTCTAAGCGATGAAGAAAAGACCGCATTCATTTCACCATTTGGTACCTTTTGCTATGTCAAAATGCCATTTGGTCTAAAGAATGCCGGTGCTTCTTTTCAACGCTTGATGCAATCAACTTTTTCATCTCAATTAGGCCGGAATCTAGAAGCCCATGTTGATGATCTAGTCATAAAAAGTATTAAGAAATTTAATCATATCACTGACCTACAAGAAACATTCGACAACCTCGAAAAGCTTGCTTAAAACTTAATCCAGAAGTGTGTATTCGAATTTCTTGAGAAAATTGCTTGGATTCCTAGTATCCGTCGAGGAATCGAAGCAAATCTGAAAATAAAGGCCATTCTCCAAATCGCCCTCAGACCACAAAAAGGAAGTCGAAACTCACTTTGGGTGCATGGCGGCTTTAAGTCGTTTCATCGCATGCGACTAGGAGAAAAGGACTACCTTTCTTTAAACTTCTCAGGAGACATGAAGGTTTTGAGTGGTCGAACGAGGCAAACGCTGCCTTCGAGGATGTCAAGAGGTACCTTTCGAGTGCTCCTGTTCTGGTTTCTCCAAAACCAGAAGAGACGCTCTTAATTTACCTAGTTGCCACGCCACAGGCAGTATGCGCAGTACTGGTCGTAGAACGTGAAAACGTACAACGATCGGTTTACTCGTCGGCCAGTTTTACGGGCCTAAGGGCGTTACCCTCGAGTCGAAACTTCTATATGCCCTCCTCATGTCTTCGAGGAAACTGCGGCATTATTTTCAAGCGCGCAAACTAGCTGTGCCGTCTGAGTTTCCTTTCGGAGCGATCCTCCATAATAAGGAAACAACAGGACACATGGCAAAATGGTCAGTCAAACTTGGGGAGTTCGACCTCCATTTCATGTCCCGAACGGCCATAAAAGCCTTCCCCACGAAAGAGAGGTTGTCTTCTGAGGTGACTTTCCAGTAAAACCACCTCTTCCTCCATCCCGGCCATGAAGACCGAGTTAAACTCTGAATATACTCCCTCGACTTCAAGTCGTGGAGCTTCAGACCGCAACTTTCGGCAATTCCAGTTTGTCGAGCCATCCCGTAATAATATTGGAAAAGCTCGAGGTCCGCCGGAATCCCCAGGTACGCCTCGCATAGGTACACGAAGACACTCAGCATAGTAATGGAATTAGGACCTAGATTCACTAATTCCACTCCAAAGTGCTCGAGTACCACCGTAAGAAAGGGGTGAGCAGGCAGTCGGAAGCCGCACTCACAGTACGCTTGGAAGACGGGGATTTGCCCATTTTCCCCCGACGGCCAGTGCTGCCCAATAGCCGAAAGCCATTTCACCAGAGCCTTCTCTGGAATCTTCCCGGCGTCGACCAAGACTTTAATCTTCGCCGCATCCATCTCCGACTCTTCCCACTCAGAAACTTTCTTGGCTATTTCTCTCAGAAACAAGAAGTTTTGAATTGAAAAAAGATTGCCAGAGAAGACACGATTGGGTTGGCGACGGAGAAGACGAAATCGAGTCGGAGGCGAAGAAGGCGAAAACTTGAAGAACAGTTTGAGCGATTTGGGGAAAATGTAAAAATCCAAGTCTAACTCCCGGTAAGTTTTTATAACCGCACGATTGCCACCGCTTCGGGAACCGTCTCATCGACAGGTCTGTGGGAGTCGGTTGCAATTCCCTAGATGGTCTGTTCGAGAAAATTAGGTTCGTTTTGTCACCTCAAAGCAAAATTACTTTCTTGACCAAGTCTTTCTGGTCGAATGAAGTATCAATCGGAAAGGATTTTCTTCCGATCGCCCTACTACGACCACTTCATAGTCGTGGGGGTTTTTACGACTATTTGATAAATCGTAAGCAACCTTCCTGACCAAGCAAATTCCTGGTCAAAGTAGCACTCAAATGTCGAAGAGTTTTTCCTTCGACCATTATTCTGCGACGTTTTCATAGTCGTAAGACCATTTGCAAATCCTTCACCAAGTAAGTTACTTTCACTTGAAGCTGGGGGGCTAGATGACGAGGATCTGATAATCCTTATTTTATCTTTTATCTATAATTCTTATTATGGGTAAATATGACGTCACGTAGTCCCCAGAAGTACCCTTTATATTTATAAGGGAGATGCCTACCAAGTGATTGTAAGTTCTCCTACAATCACCCCCATAGTCGTAAGTCTTACTACGACTATGTCATGGTCATAAGTTCTTCTACAACCACTACCTGGTCGTAAGTCCTTCTACGACCATTACCCATTCGTAAGTTCTGTTACGACCTGTACCTAGTCGTAAGTCCTTCTACGACTATTGTCCAGTCGTAAGTTCTGCTACGACTTGTACCTAGTAGTAAGTCCTTCTACGACTATTGTCCAGTCGTAAGTTCTGCTATGACCTGTACCTAGTCGTAAGTCCTTCCACGACTATTGTCGGTCGTAAGTTACGCTCGACACGCACCTGAGTCGTAAGTTCTGCTACGACCAAGTCAACCATGACCAGCTTATAATCAATAAAACCTACAAGCGAGTGGGTCCAATTGATTAAGGAATCCAGACGGTGCTTAAATACCCCATTACCTCTGAAAGATAACTGCCAAACGGTGTGAAGGAGCCACTACACCGGTAATTATTGCCATCATGCGCCTATTACTGGCTTGATTAGGCGCCTCTTCAGCAGGGGAAAACGGCTACTTCTTCACGACTATATAAAGGCATCAATCAGAAAGAAAAAGGGAGGCGAAACAGTCAATCGAGAACAATCAAGGAGAAAGACAAGTACTGTTCTTTGTAATAGTCTTAGTTTCTGGCTTGATTGTGGAGAATACAGTCAATACCACACACACACAGGAGTAGGGTTGTTATTCTCTTCGGAGAAGGCCTGAACCTGTATAAAAATCTCGTGTCAATCTCTCTGCGTGATTTCATCTCTAGGAGACCCCCCGAATCAAACAATCTTTACGTAAGATCGGTACTAAAACACCGACAGCTCTAATCTACCGTGAGCCGACTTGAAGTCGTCGATACAATGTCGATCGGTAGGTTGAATGAAAGAGTAGATGATGATTGCACTGTAGATTGTAGATTATAGATTGCAAATTTGCTAAAATATTCCGCAAGCCGACTTGAAGTCGCAGGCCAAGACGATTGGTAGATCACATGAAAAGAGCAGATGATGATTGCACAATTCATGGATGAACAGTAAAGGGGGAACAGACGGCGCAGCGCAGACCCGTCGGCAGCAGCGCCGCGCTGCGTGGTCACGTGTCGCATGCGCAGCTTCTCGGCTGGAGCCGTACAAGCGCCGGCTTTGCATGTCGGCCGCCGACGCCATGCCGCCGCCGCTTGGCCCGACTAGGAACCGAACCGCCACCGGCGCCACGTGCTGTGGTCGGCTTGAGCTCTGCCCATGCAGCGGTTCCACCGGTTGCGCGTCGCCTATAGCACCCGCCACGGCCCCCATGCACATCGTCGTGCCCTTAGACGGCGCCACCCGCGCTCATCGCCGCCGAGCTCGCCGACCCAAAGATAGTCACGCCGTCGCCTCGAGCCGCACGCCGCCGCCGCGTTGGAACCGCCGCGCACCGTCGCTAACCGCCCGCCTGCGGCCGCCGGCTCGCGCGCCGCCGCCACATGCACGCCGCCCGCCGCGGTTGCTGCGTGCCGCCCGCCTTCGCCGCTTCTGCCGAGCTTGTAGCCTCCTTCCATTGTCCCGGCATGGCCGCGTCGCCGTCGGTCGGGCGCCACCGCGTCGCACCTCAAAGCCAAGCGACTCCTCGCACCGGCCGCGCCTTGAGCCACCTGAAGCAGCCTTCGCTGCGCCGACCGTGCCTCCGTGCCAGCACGCGATTGAGCCGTGCCCGCCCGCACCGCTTGAAGCGCCGCCACCGCGCATGGCTCCATGCCCACACCGCCCCTCCGTCGGCCGCCACGCACACCATGCTGCACGCCACACCGTCACCGGCTTGCATCCGCCGCTAGTGGAACCCGGTGTCGTTGAGGCGGTGATCATAAATGTGGCGAAGTTGACGGACAACTTCTCTCGCCGCATCCTGGAGGCCTTCGGAGAAAGTGCCTCATTGCATTGGAGCATCAAAGATGTGGAAATCAGTGTTTGGTGACAAGTTGGAGTAGAGTATCACCTCTACCCTCTAACAGTCTTGATTTCCCACCTTGCACTTGTAAGCCTGATACGTCGGTCTCTCGTCGAAGCCTAGATGTTGCATTATCTTCAAAAGAACAGCGGCCCAATGTCCAGCAAAAACCCAGTGGGAAATGGCATTCGGTACCTCGGCCATCTACAATTTTTTAGAGAGATGAGTTAGTAACTATTTTTAAAGAGAAGGGTTGAGATAGGACACCAGAAGACCAACATATTTTTAATTTTCAAAAATAAGTCCTTAAGGATTTGATTCCTTCTACGCCACGACCTACAGTCGATATGGCTCTAATACCACTTCTATCGAACCTGGGAACGAAGGATCCCGAAATCTCTGTGTTTTTCACACTAGTCCAGGATTGCTAGTGTATACAGTCTAACAAAAAGTGTCATCACAATCATATCACACATTTATTTATATATGAATCAGAATTTATTACAAAATAGGGCTGGGGCCAAATAAAATAACACAACGAAAAACAAATAAGTAGTAGGCCACACAATGCGCCACAGGCAGTCATCTGGTAGCGTAGGCCTAAACGTCTGGATCCTCGCCGTCTGGATAGAAGTCTTCTCCTAAATGATATTATTCAGCAAGAATGAGCACAACTTCCGTTCTCGCAAGTTACACCCAATAAAGAAATATGATGTATGCATAAGTAAACAAGTGAGGCTGATAGGGTTTATTTGTGTAAAGCAGCATTTTCAGTTTTAATTATTCATACTAAGTTTCAAGGCAATTTTTTAAAATATATAACTAAAATCAGATTTTAAATTTACAGTTTTATAGTAGATAACTTCCATATAAAATATGGTGATGGATATCCTCCTGCCCAATTTTACCACAAGGATTCACCATCCTAAAATTATTTACTAAAATTATTTTAAAACATAAAACAAAGTCTAACTTAGAGTGGCTTTGCTCAGCATGTCCATGACCGTGGACACGGCTATTCGAATAGTTTTGCACTTTGCAGAGGGGGTACAACTTTACCCACATGAGATAATTTGCTCTTTATATCGTCTAATACATGCTTCCTTAGGCATGTGACTAAGCAAATATCACCAGAATTTTCCAATGCTCTACCTCAAGGCTAACACGTCCGCTAAGGTTTCGCTTCCGTTGGGTTAACCACCTGTCGGAAGCCCGCTCTTGCACCAGGTGGAAATACTGTTTAACCAACACCCACTCAACAAAATAGCACATAAGACAATGAGGTATTACTAATTAATAAGCCTAGTCTTGCCCATACAGGACATGTGGTAGTACGTTGGAGCTTTGCAAGATGTGGCTCAAAGGCCGATCCTTAACTAACTTGGGCGACTTTCTAAAATAACCCATGGGCGTCAACCCTACCCGGGTTGAGCTCGTACATAATCCTGCACCCACCAGCTGTCCATTTCGCCCAAGTACAAACCAATTTTTCCATTTTGTTTTTCAAAAACATTTGCAAAATTCGTCCATAACAAAACAATATCATAGGCTTTTGAACAATAGTTGATCATTTGGTTAATTTTTTCAAATCAAATATTTTTTATCTAATAAATATCTAAGCATATCTTTATTTTCAAATTTTTATCTGACTAAGGTGACAAGGAGATGATGATTCAATTAACGACATTGGCTACACAAAGGAACTGGAATAACTGGGAATTTAAAACAGGAATTTATATTAACTGAATATAATTATCCATGCAATAGAAATTTTAAAAATATAATTAAATAAATTTAAAATACTAGGATCAATATGATCAATGGTATAACTTGTCTTGCTTAAACTCCTGATAATCTAACTCTTTAGATGGATCGAGCACTCCGGAGTCGTCGAAATCTATATGCGAAAATAAGCTAAATTCAAATAAATTTAAATAATACATAAATAAATTCAAATGAACATTTAAATTAACTCCAAATGAAATAATTTTAGTTTAGTTAGCTAGATCTTTAATTTATATACATTTAGAAATTTAATTCACCTAAATCGGAGTTCGTATGAAGAAATATGAGCTCCTCGAAGTGTTAAATCTAAATAAAATGCTAATTTCAGATTTTATTTTTAAAAAAAGAAATTTGAATTATTGCGCATACTAACCTCAGCGTACAGAAATTGAATTTCGGCCGAATTATTTTTCTAAAGGAAAAGCTCTAAGTCACTGACATGTGGGACCCACAGTCAAAGACTGGGTCCACGGTTTGGCCGAAGTCCATGGTGGACCCGGTTCATGGAATAGTGAAGGTGATGCGCGTGCTGACACAGATTGCCACGCGGCATTCATGCGGATGCTGACTGGCCGATTGGGCTGACGTGCCGTTGACATGGCGCTGGCGCAGGCATGCCACGTCGTCCGATGAGTGACAGCGCTCGGTGTTGTGCTCGCCGGCGCTACGCGCCACAGCGAGCTCTGTGGACGCGCAAAAGAACGTGGGGGAGGCGGGGAATATGACGCTCACCACAACGACGATTGGGCGTGAAGGAAACACCGATAGTGAGGAGTTTGGCAGCGGCGCGATTCGGTCGGCGATAGCAGTGGTGCTCCAGCGGTCCTTGGGCCGGGAGAATGTGCGCACGAGGTTGGCGATGAGGCGGTGATGTCGATGGCGAGGTCGGGGTTGCCGGAGTGGGCTTGACGTCGCCGGAGAAGACAAAGAACGAAGCTTCGGTGGTCGCTGAAAAAATTCAAAATGCCAGCGATTGGAGGGGGGAGAAGATTGGGGACTTGGGGCGTTGGGTTGCGTGGAGGTATGCGCACCTGGTGCTCCCTTTTATAGGCCAAGGGAGGCCGGGAGGAGGAGATTGCGTGTCGGGTGTCACGGCGGTGACGGCGTGATCCGGCGAAAACGCGCACGCGAATCAGGGAGAAGGCCAGAAATGGAAGCGGTGTGTCGCATGGATTTAAATGCGCACAGTCGCGTAAGGAAACGAGTCGAGATTCGCGACGGAGATGGAGCTCTTGCATGCGCTAATGGCGATGCTAGGCGTGGCTTCCGCGCGAAGAAGAAAACGGGGGAGAGAAAGTTGCTTACAAGTGGGCTCCGCTTGCCAGTGAGATGGAGAGGGAGGCGGGGAGGAGCGGGCTGGCGCGGAGTGGGCCGAAATCTACAAGGCGCAGGAAGAATAGGGTTGGGCCAGGAGATTCGGACCGAGAACTATGCGGGCGATTTAAATTGATTTTCTAATTAAAATAATTTCAGCAATTCAAAAAGGCTTTAGAAAATAGCAAATAAAATTCATAAATTATGAGAATATTCACAAAAATTCCCTGAGGCATTTTGGATTTAAATAAAATATTTTCAACTTAAAGTTGGTAATGGATTTTGCAAATAAATTATTTTGGCTTTGAAATAATTAAGGAAATGCTTTTAAAAATTTCAAAAAATTCCACCAAAGTAATTAAATTTTACTTTCAACTGAAATTTAAAATTTAGGCTGTTACAAAAAGGCATACCCGATTTGAACATCCCCATGAAGGGAGAAATCAATAAGAATATGTGTGCACACATCGGAGCTGAAAAATTAAAGGGACTTGCCCCATAATTGGAAGCAGCGGTGAGCAAGTAGAAACATTAGAAGAATTGTCCAATGAAGAAATAGCTATAAACCATGTGACCACGAGATAATCCATGAATAAGACAACGACCAACATCGATATTTATTTTACAAAAAGAATTACCACAATCATCGATCTTGATCCAGAGCCTGCATCGCTCAATGAATGTAAGAAAGGATTAGATTGAGAAGATTGAAAGAAGGCAATAGAAACTGAATTGTTATATCTGAATAAAAGAGAAATGTTTGGGTCTGTAAGCCGCACGCCTCCCTATGTCCGCCCCGTAGGGTATAAGTGGGTATTTGTTCGAAAGATAAATAAAAATAAGTAAGACTCGTTGCACAATATTTCACTCAACGTCCAGGAGATGATTATGAAAAAAAATTCCCCAGACGTGGGCGGAACCACCCTTTAGATATTTAATCTCAATGGTAGTAAACTTGAATTTAGAAATAAAATTGGTGGATATGGTAACTGCATACCTTTATGGAATATTGGATTCAGACATTTATATGAAGGTACCTGAATGTATCCCTGTCCTGAACCAAGACAAAGCCAATATAAATCTGTACAGTGTGAAACTCAGAAAGTCACTGTACGAACTTAAGCAATCAAGCAGGATGTGGTATAATCGTTTGAGCGACTTTCTATGCAAGAAAGGCTACACGAACAATGAGAATAATCCTTGTGTATTTATAGGACGAGCACAGAATAGATTTTGTATAATCCCAGTGTATGAAGATAATCTGAATATTATCAGAACCTCAGAAGAAATTAAGGAGGCAAGCTCTTACCTTGTGTCAGAGTTCAAAATGAAGGATTAGGGTAAAACCAAATATTGCCTAGGCTTGCAGCTTAAGCATGCCCCTGAAGGGATATTAGTGCATCAGTCAGCCTACACCCAAAATGTGTTAGAAAGGTTCGGCTTTGAAAAGGCATACCCTTTGCATGTGCCTATGGTTGGGAGATCCTTACAGCAAGATAAGGACAAGTACAGACCTAGAGGAGAGGGGGAGGAAGTCCTAGGACTGGAATTCCCATACTTAAGTGCAATAGGAGCACTTGTATATTTAGCAAACTGTACTAGATCGGATATTACATTTGCCGTGACCCTATTAGCAAGGTGTAGTGCAGAACCTACCAAAAGGCATTGGCAGGGAATGAAGGACATCTTCTGATACCCCCAAGGAAGTAAAGACTTTGGTTTTTTCTACAGAAAGAATCGAGATCTGTCTATAAATGGCTATGCAGATGTCAGGTACCTATCGGATCCACATATAACCAAGTCGTAAACAGGCGATGTATTCATGTGTTGTAGAACTACAATTTTGTGGAAATCGTATAAGCAAAGTTTTGTATCAACTTCGACGAACCACTCGGAAATCATAGCACTGTACGAGACCCCACGAGAATGTGCTTGGCTTCAGCGGATGATTCACTACATCCAGCAATCGTGTAGATTGAATACCACGCAAACCCCTACTATTATCTATGAATATAATGCAGCTTGTGTTGCAGAAGTGCAAATGGGTTATATAAAGAGTCATCTCACAAAGTATATCAACCTCAATTTCTTCTATGCTCATGAATTGCAAACGATGGACGAAATTAAAGTACCATATACTAAGTCATGTGAAAGATCTTGTAGATTTATTCACTAAACCACTTCCAGCATTTAGCTTTGAAAGGTGCATACAGGAATTGGAATGATGAGACTTTGAGAAATGTAGAATTCAGGCGGGGAATATTCATAAACTTAGTATTGAAACTTGATCACAGAGATCTAGTACCCAAAGAGTAAATCCTGGAGATTAAATAAAATTAGGTGGATTATACTCTTTTTCCCTTAACGAGTTTTTCTGAAATTTCTCGGCTAAAGTTTTTAATGAGGCAATTCGTGCAACGCAGCAAGAACGTGTATCATGTACTCTTTTTCTAAAATTTTTCCACTGAGTTTTTGTGGAGTTTTGACGAAATATAAACATATGAGGATGGGTGCCCAAGGTGGAGTGTTGAGAAACCATGGACTTAGCCTAGCAGCCGACTATGGGTGGGCGCCCCATCCAAAACACTAACAGGGTCTATAGTCTATAAATAGGGGGTATTAATTATTTTAAAAGGTTGATCGCTTGATGAAGGAATAAAAAAGAAGAATCTCTCTACACCTTTGTCTTTTTGTGTGTTCAATCTACTATTTATTCTTATATTATTTATGTACAATTCTACGTATGTCTACGAGATGATCGATCGGACTGTACCCGTCAGTGACTGTTACTCAACACTGTCACGCCAAACCTGTTGGTTTTTTTTTTTTTTTGCATGTAATCAAGCCATCGACACACGACAAAGATGCCATGAGAAAACGGTCCTCCCTCCAAGTCGTCGGCCGTTTTCGTTAGCTATTGCTTCATGATGTGCCATGGCTCACACGAAACGTGCTGCGAGAAATCCAAAGCAACGAGTGGACATGGCATGCGGCGGATGCAGGTTCGCAAACGGAATGAAAAGGGTTGGCCCAAGGTGCATTGGCAGTTTTGGTGTCACCCCCGAAGCTATTGGGCCAAGGATAAGCCGGAGTTGAAGACCAAAAGGAACAGGGCCAAGTTGTAGAAGCATTCACTCCAAGTATAATACTCGTCGGGTTGTCGGCACTGCCACGTGCTCTTTCCTTTTCTTCTCGTTTTCTTACTCCAGACACCGAACTCGTTCGTGTCCACGCTTTGTTTTTCTTAATGACCTTTCCACGCGCGTTCGAGCTGTCCTCTGCTGGGATTCTCGGTGGCATTGGACACTTGTTGAACTGATTGTGTGGCCACCGGAAAAGAAATCCAGACTTGAGTCCGTACCTCCGGGTGCGGAGCCAACAATTCAAAATAGGTAGATTGCGTATTTTAACATTGGTGTATTTGAATTTTGCATGCTCACCACCACAAAATTAGGCCAAAAGTGATATGGTGCCGATCCAAAGGTGAGGAATGTTTTTTTTAAATATACTTTACTGACACTCTTGCAAGGTTCAGGGGAGTTCACTAAGCACAAGTGACCAAACTACTTGGTTCTTCAGAGTCACGGAAGGTTGCGAGTTCAACCGCCGTTAAATTGACTTTGGTGATTAATATTAAATCTAAATATGATACTAACATTTTTGTTAATACCTTATTATTCAGTCTTATTTGAATGGAAAATTAAAATATCAGAGGTACGCATTCCATGTGCTGTATTCATTCGATCCAAAATATACTAGAAAGGGGGGATTTCTCATTTGGATGGAAAGATAAAAATTTCAGAGGTATGCATCCGTTGTCATGTGTCACATTCTTTGAATCCAAAATATAGGTTGAACCCCACCAAAATCAAACTTAGATATGTGCACACTGTTCCGTCTCATATATATGTATGCACACTAATATTGATCCATGTTCCTATTTCATATATTGAGGATCTTCACTTTGAAACACATCCATTGACTATACGAAGCTTTTGTAGTTGAATATACCAATGATGATTCAAATTCAACTATTTACAATTGTGTTGTCATCAATCACCAAAAAGAAGAGATTAAATGATCTAGTCCCTTCATTACGTGTTAATGGTGAGTTTTGGTCATTAATGGCAACCGAATTTGTGGGATTAATATTTATTATGATGTAGTGAAATAGGATGAGTCTCACGATGAGGAAGACTTTGGATGACATTATGAGTTAATGATCATCGATTCAAGATTTAGGATAAATAATAGCATCAAGTGTTGATGGTCATCAAGTAAAGATCCCGAAGTTAAGAGTGACATCATGTGTTGATGGCCACCAAGTCAATATCCCAAAGCAAAAGGACAACATCTTGTGTTGATGCATGTTAATACAATGACCCGAACATGGAGAAGCGATATGCGTCATTGACTTGAGGCTCCAAGAGGATGCGTTTCGAGACCCCGAGTATGCAATCCTGAGATACTTTGTATATACTGAACTAGTCTTAGATCAGTAACTAGCTCACACAGTTGCAACGTTGGTGTACTCGAAACCATACAACAACATGGCTAAAGAAGCAGACAAATTAATAATACTTAGCAGCAAAAAGACCTTATGGTTAAGGTTTTACAGAGCTTGCCACGCAGGGCTGAAGTCACGAATAGGTACACGACCAGATCCATACCAGATCTACGACCAGGTCCACGACCAAATCTACAGCCAAATCCACGACCAGAGTAAACTTACAATGGAACAAAATAAACTCGAGGAAGTCATTGAATGATCTAGACCCACCATTATGAGTTAATGGAGTGTTTTGGTGATTAATGACAAATCTATTTGTGAGACTAATATTTTTAATGTTATATCTAGTGTGTAGTCTCATTTGGATATAAAGGTCAAATTCAACGAGATATATATTCGACATCATATTTTTATACATTGTTGCATTCCTCGGATCTAAAATATAGGATGAACTCGACCATAAGTTTAACTTGAATATGTGCATATGTTCCTATTACACATTTGTGTATGCACACATTTAGGGGGAGTTCACTCTATATTTTATGGTTTCATTAGTATTGATCCATATTCTGTTCTCCACATATATTTGAGATCTCTACTTTGAAATATATCCTTTTGAGTATATAAAACTTGTGTAGTTCATATATACTCATGTTGTGTTACTTTCAATTATTTACATTCTTTTATGTGCAATTGAAGTGGTTATCATCAATTACCAAAGAGGGAAAGATTGAAGTATCCTGTTCCACCATTACGAGTTAATGGTATGGTGTGATAATTAATGGTAATCATATTGTGGAACTAAATTTTTCCACGAGTTGGATGAATAGGTTATGTTTCAGGATGATGAAGGCTTGGGATGACATCATGAGTTGATCATCATCAAGTCAAGGTGTAAAAAGAGGATGCATCATGTGTTGATGCGTAGCAAGAACTTGAAGAGAAAAGAAAATCATCGTGTGTCGATGATGTTCAAGAGTAGGAGATGATCATGGGTTGATCATCAAGTTAAGAGAAGACCCATCATGTGTTGATGGAGGTCTAATGAAGGATGCATCATGCGTTGATGCATATCAAGACTTGGAGTAAAGGATGCATCATGTGTTGATGCACATCAAGTCAAGAGAAGACCCATCATGTGTTGATGGAGGTCAAGTGAAAGAATGCATCAAGAGAAGACCGACGTTAACTCAGCGAAATTACCACTGAGCGGTAGTACTGAAGTTCATGTGGCGGAACTACCGCAACCCGGATAGTCCGAAATCCGGCGATACGTTTTTTTCCAAAGAGATATTTTTTCGAGTTTGTTTTGCTCTCTTGGAAATGTGGTTGTACCGGCGTGTTGGGAGCGGAACTACCGCAGCTCGGTATTTTCGAAGGTTGGAGCTGTACATTTTTTCCAGTAGGTGCCATTTGTTGGATCTAAGTAGAAGCGGTAGTACCGCCCTTCATAATCGGAACGACCGGAGTGTGGAACTACTGCAAGTTGAACGTTGGTAGTACCGCGATGCACTTTTCAACTACTAGTTTCTCATCTGATATAGCCGTTACTGTGCTTGTCGTGTGGGTGCGGTAGTACTGGCCATAGAACGGCAGTAGTACCGCTTGTACTGATTTTTCAGCAGATTCTCTTCCAACGGCTAGTTTTTGTGTGTGGGCTATAAATACCCACCTTGGCTGGTAGGAGGTTGTTGTTGCTGGTGCCATATTCATTCCTTGAGCTAAGAGCGAGCCTCTCATCTCTTTTGTGCATGTGTTTGTCGGGACCCAAATATGCAAATCTGGACCCTCTGTGTATTCTGTACTAGTCCAGGATCACGCTAGTGCACATAGTGTCAACATCGATGAAATATCACATCCATACAACGAATATAAGAATAAAAGAGTACTTTGAATAAAAAATAACTGTTGGGACCTTACGGTCGAGATTTACAATTATTAAGCCATGCAAGGCTGACAATAAAGAATAAACTGCAGCGAAAACGAAATAAACTCCGGTGGGCTCCCATCAATTTACCACAGGCAACTGACTGGAATCAAGACCCTAACGATCAACCTTCGTAGAACTCTTCTTCAAAAGCAGGCGATGACTCCTCCACTTCTGTTGATTTATTTAGCAAGAGTGAGTACACACCGTACTCGCAAGTCATACCACAGAATGCAATTTATAGATGATGGTTTATTCCAAGGAATGGCTTCTGTGGTTCTTTTGCGGAAATCAAATATTTGCAATTGAATACAAATAATAGATTGAAAGCATAATGCAAAACAAATAGACAATAATAAGTTAACAATTGATTTCACAAAGGACACACAGTCTAAACAAGTTATTCACACAGCTGCACAAGTTATCTCACACAGCTGACCCTTCCCAATTGTTTTATGAAAATCTACCCCTCGTGTGAAATTCCCGAGCATGTCCATAACCGAGGACGCGGCTATTCGAATAGATTGATTTAAACACTCTGTAGAGGTTGTACACTTTACCCACACGATACAATCAGTGTAGCGATCACTGACCATAACAAAACCTTTCAGAGACTTCATCTCAAACAATGACACTTCTGATGTGCTTTACCGCCGTCTAATTTGTATACACAGCCCTTGGAACGACACACACCATTGGACAGGGATGCAGCGAAACGTCCCGCGATGTGATATATCACACCTCCAGCCCATCACACAGCTTAAATACAACCTGAGTTGTCAATGTCAAGACTCCATAACTTACTAAGTCAGGCCCAGCCCATACTAGGCATGTGGTCGTACAGTAAGGCCCAGTTCAATGGCGCACAAAGTTAAGTCCTTAATTGACTAAGGCAAGACTTCCAGTTTTAACCCAAATCACAAAGTTTTAAACACACAGTTCCACCATTCACACAGATCCACCACTTGCCTCAGTCTAAATCTTTTCCCACCCTGTTGATTAAGTGCAACACATGCCATCAACGAGTAACAGCACACAGCACACACAGTTTCATCACACAGTTCCATAATCACTTAGTCATATTTATAATTGCAACTCACATGAAATGATGACTCGTGGCATGGCTAAGCAATCTACTCGTATCTAACCAACCCACGTTGGTGCTACGATAATACCAACTAATAATGAACCAACCTAGGGTGACAAAAGATCATAGCATACAATAGACAAGGTGGTATAACAAATTGGATTAATAACTATCCCAAAAGCATTTAAATAAATACTTAAAATAGAATGCAATACATTGAAACAAAGTATTTTGAAAACTGGGTTCAATATGATCAAAGGTATAACTTGCCTTGGAATAGATCTAGATATTGGTCTTGGTCTTGAGGAGGTGCTCATTCTTCAGCAAAATTTCCCGAAGTATCGACGTCTACTCGCAACCTAGACAAAAGAAATAAAAACCAATAAATAACAGAGGCAAAACAAACTCTAAAAATCAAATAAAATTCACCATTAAATAGATCTTGATTTTATATGAATTTACAAATTTGAATAGGCTCAATTGGAGTTCGGATGCAAAAGATATGAGCTTTGGAAGATTGGAAAATCAAATAAACCCTAATTTGGATTTTATTGAATTTCCCAAATTATTTTTATAAAGGAAATTCGGATTAATGACGCCGGCTGATGTCGGCGATGAATTTCCACCGGAAAAAGAAATAATTAAAAACCGTACTGACAGGTAGGCCCCACCTGTCAGTGGCTCGGCCCACGGTGGATCGAGTCCACCGAGCCACGGGATCTGGGAGCCGATGGACTGGGCCACGCGGACGCCAAGTGGCTGCCACGCAAGTGACACGCAAGCGCGAGAGGGTGACGGGCGTGGCGGCGGTGTTGACGACGACGGCCGAAGCGGCGCTCGCTCGGGACCGAGGCGCTCATGGCGTTCGGCGGCGACTTCGCCGGCAGCAAGCACAAAAAATGGGTTGCCAAGGCGCGGGTTCTTGGAGGTGACGGCGGAGCTTAGTGGCAACGGCTCACCGGCGGCGAAAGAATGTGGCGGCGGTGAGCTCCGTTGTCGGACGGTCGCAACGCCGATGGAGGCGTCCTCGGGCGGCGGCGGCGGCGCCGAGTAGCTCCGGCTTT
Source organism: Hsuehochloa calcarea (assembly GCA_036346395.1). Classification (NCBI taxonomy): domain Eukaryota; kingdom Viridiplantae; phylum Streptophyta; class Magnoliopsida; order Poales; family Poaceae; genus Hsuehochloa; species Hsuehochloa calcarea. The sequence continues at coordinate 42,212,220 of CM070597.1, forward strand.
GCGATCACGAGGCGCGGCGACACGGACAACGAAGGTCTGGAGGCGGCGGAATCCGGCGGCGAAGGGGTGCGGCGGCGGTGAACTTTCGGGTGTCTGGCGCAACGGCGATGAAGCAGGGGGCGGCGCCTTAGGGTTTTGGTGGAGGAGGTCGGGGCGAAGAGATTGGTGGGGGTCGGGGCCTTTTTATAGGCGGAGGAGGGTGAATCCGAGGTGAAAACGGCGGTGGCAGCGCATAGGGCGGAGTCGGGCGCGGGGAAGAGTCCGTGGAGACGACGACGCTGACGCGGCATCGGCGGGCCCACCAGTCAGCGAGAGCGAGGAAAGCGCAAATACGGCGAAGCAGCAACCGAGCGATGGCGATCCAACGGTGCGAGCGCCTTGGGGTGGTGAGAGAAAGTTGAGGCTGCGCGGAATAGTGTTGGGCTTCGCCCAAGACTGCTATTCGGATTAAAATGGATTTTCTTTTAATAAATCCAAAAAATACAAATAGCAATTTAGAAAATAGCAAATGACTTTGGAAAAATTCCAGAAAATTCTATAAAATATATCCAAGCATATAGAATCTAAATAAAATAATTTTGGAAATTGTTGATGTTGGGATTAAGCACATTAAATCAATTTGTCCTTAAAGTCCATATTAAGCTTTTAAATTAATATTCAAATAAATCCAAATGGTGAATTTTCTCACTACCACTATTTAAAGGATTTTGAAAACTCTGAAAATTGGGATGTTACAGTGTTGCACTTAGTGAGCTTGGAGAGCAAACACTAAGTGCATGTGTTGCCTTAGGTAGTGGATTGTGTATCCACTTGAGCTTAGACACTTGATTAGTTCAAGTGAAAGTTGAGTCTTGTTAGTATTAGTGTTTGCCGACACCTAGACGGCGTGGAGGCATCGTGACTGGTGATCTTCTCAAGAAACTTATGAGAAGGCCCGGCGTGGTTGTGAGTGGTTTGGTGCTCACCATCGCCGGAGTAGAGGAAGAGCAACCCGAGTGGATCGAAGTGTTGGTTCGTATTGGAACCGGTCCAAGTGGTTGGACTTACCCCGGAGGTGTTGGCTTAATTCATGGAGCCCGTTCAATTCGTTTGGGCTTACCTCAACGTGGATTAGGGGAGACCGGTAAGTCTCCGAACACCACTGTAAAACATCATCGTGTCTATTGTGGTTTGTTCTTGTGCTTTAACTTGAGCAATTTACATTACTTGCTTCAATTGCTTATATATCTTTGTATGATTGCTCTCATTCAATTGTATTCATATTGTTTGTGCACGTAGTGGAGACTAGTTGATTTAGGTTTTAATTGTGCAAAACCAAATTGTTATTTGCTTCTGCATTAGAAATTGGTTTTAGCCAAAGAGTTTTTAAAATCGCCTATTCACCTCTCTCTAGTCGGCCTCATCGATCTTACAAGTGGTATCAGAGCTTGATCTCTCATTTATTAGACTTAACCGTCTAGAGAGTAAAGGATGGGCACTAGTGATATAGTGCATCTAGGTGAAGCACCTTTATTTGATGGCACAAATTATGATGTTTGAAAAATTCGCATGACTTGTTATTTTAAGGCCACGAGCCCTAAAATTTGGCGGATCGTAGATGTGGGCTTTTCTCCTCCAAATGATCCTCTTGCTCGAACTGTTGAGGAAGAGAAATGCTCACATCTTGATGCTCAAGCTACTAACACTTTGTTTAATGCTTTGAGTATAGAGATATTCGATGCCATATGCAATCTCAAGAACGTTCATGAGATGTGGACCTATCTTCAAGATAATTATGAAATGTCCACTTCAACCAATGATGATTGCATAGAAGAATGGACGTCGGAAGAAGAATGTTCAACTTCTAGCTCCGACAATGATGAGTCCACAAGCCCATCCACATCAACTCAATGCTTCATGGCAAAAGGTAATAACGAGGTAAATGACAATAATGAGCCTACTTATGATGGGTTGATGGAGGTATTAGAAGAGCTCGATGAATATTTAGGAAAAGAGAAGTTAAAATTTAAAGTTTCAAAGAAAGAGTTTGTTTCACTTCAAAATAATTATGATTTTTAAAAAGATGAGCATGAAATTCTCCTTCTAAATAAGCTAAATAGCTCTAAAGTGGATATAGGCATCAGATATGATTTATTAATTGATGTGACATGTATAGCTTCTAGCTCTTGCATTTCATATAACGTTAGTATATCCACTTCTTGTGATGATTTGCTTGATATGCCTTGTTGCTCAACATTAGATGCTTCTATTTCCTCTATGTCGTGTGATACTAACATTGTAGAGGAAAACAAAGAGCTCAAGGCTCAAGTCACCAAATTGAAGAATAACTTGGCAAGAAGCTACAAAGGGAAGACCACTCTCGATGAAATATTGAGCAAGCAAAAACGCTTACAAAATAAAAGTAGTATTGGCATCACTCCCAAGAAAAGGGAGAATAGCAAGACAAGACACAATGCAAGACACACAAAAAATGTCAAGTGCCTTGGTTGCAACAAGAAGGGTCACTTTGCCTCGATGTGCCCAAGTAAGATGAACGACAAGCAAACATCATCAAAGAAGAGGCAAGTCGGCAAGAAGCAAGAGATGAAGACAAGTAGGGGAAGCAAAATCCCGACTTGCTACAATTGCCGGGAAAAGGGAGATATTGGTAAACAATGTCCCAAAGGTATCACTCCTAAGCCTATTATTTATAATAATGATTATTTTCTTAGGAAGGATATTAATGACAATGTGTTTGCTAGAAATGTTAGCTCACATAAAATTATTGCTAGGGCCATTTGGGTGCCCAAAATAATTGTGACTAACATTCGTGGACCCAACCAAGTATTGGGTACCAAAATACGTTTCAATGCTTAATAGGTACTTGGAGAGACGTTGGAAGTTTGACTCACATGAAGAGGTAGATTCCGCCATGTGCAAAATTGGAGCCAAGCTTAAGGATGATCATGTCATATCATAAGCCAATGCCATTTCGGTAACAAGTACTTACATTAAAGTATCTAGCCCTTTATACCCTGTGTAGGTTGCATGTCATGAAAATCTTATATAAATAGTGTTCTTGCTCTTGTTCATAATGTTCATTATTAAAATCTTGAGCAAGATAGTAGTTGCACATTAAGGGGGAGTGCTAAATTAATCATATATATCACATCCCTAAGTGTGCCCAAATTGATTAAGTGCTAGTATTGTTTTTTAAAAATGAGCCTTTTAGCCAAAAGTCAAAAATTTTATAACTATTAGTAATTCTTTGAAAAACTAGCTGCAAAATGTATACAAATGCTTTTCAAAGTTTTTTCAAAGGTTTTGGCTCTAGAAAAACCTATTTTCAGTGAAAATAAGTTTCTAGCCAAAAATCAAAATTATAGTATCTTGTTTTTGACCAAAACTAGATTTTTGTGTAAAATCTATTTCAAAAGAAATTTACTATTCTAAATATTTTTGGTATTCAAAAGATTTCCAAAAGACCAACCTAGCGAATGTTATTTGATTTTGAAACTCGTCCAAAATCTTATTTTGACCTAAGTGGCCACTTTCTAGCACTTAAGTGAGTTTTACCATATGAGCCTAAATTATTCACATGAATATGTTCATAATGGTATTTATGACTCATACGTTAAATTGGATGCTTTAAAATTCTTCATTTGATCATTTTGGCTTGTTTTGAAAAATTTCATGAAAATGAGTTTCAGTTGCGAAAACAAAGTTTAATTCAGAAAAATTATGTTCTAAAATAGACATTAGTCTCTTCAATGCATAATGATAATAAATGACATTTATTTGAGTGCAAAACTAGGGATCATTTGCAAAATTCTCAATTCCAAGATCAATCCTTGAAGTTCCAGAAAAATCAGAACTACCGGCGGTATAACAACGGTACGACCGTGTTGCGGTACTACCGGCATTTGTAAGGCGGTACTTCCATATCCCGGTACGACCGCAAGATACATGTCGGTACTACTGATTTCTCTGATAAGATAGCCATTTCATTCCATTCAATTCTAAATCTTCTATGGCTGCTTTCTTTGGTCAAGTTGATCCTCGCTATCCTTGCAAGCTACCCATTACTAATTTTCCTTGATTACAAGTGCAATTGTATCATTCAAGTGGTATTCTTTCTAAAAGTGGTAGCTTCTCTTGATCATCATGACCTCGGCACGATATTTGTCTTTACAAGTGATATCATCTTATTCTTTGAAAGTGGTATCTAATTCCTTCCTTGCCGATCAATATCTTCTCTTATCTAAAAGCTCAAGTACTCTTCGTATACGAGTGAATTCTCTCTTCGTCTCTTCTCCTTGATGCTTTCTTTGAAGATCTTTGCAAGAGAAGTTCAAGCACCTTGCAAACTTCAGTCATGCATACAAGTGGTATCAAGTATTTACAAATGGAATCAATTACTCTTGATATCAAGCGCTTTTCACAAGTGGTATCAAGTTTCTACAAATGGAATCAATTATCCTTGATATCATTTACTTTTGCAAGTTGTATCAAATGTCATCATGAGTTCTTGGATGGATATATCATAGAGAGATGACAAGATGGAAGAAAATCCTTTGTGTGTCAAAGGAGGAGAAGAAAGTATTTTTAAGAAAATCCTTTATGTGTCAAAGGAGAAAGAAGATTTTTCAATAGGAACCTTTGTGCAAGGGGGAGTTTTTCTATGTGAAAAACTTATTAAATATTTTTGGGCTTAATTAAAATTGGGTAAATTATTAGTATTGGAAAACTGTTTTACCTATTTGCCCAAAATGATTTATGGATCTTGTGAATGAATGTTTTTCATTCTCGTTTGCTTCATTTGATATTCTTGGAGTGGTATTGTAAATCTTATGCAAGATTATCTATTTAAACAAGTTTTTTTTGTGAAAAAGCAAAATTTTACAAGTGGTATTATTTTAAACAAGCCTTCTATTCAAAAGTCAAAAGGATTTTACAAAGGAAATCTTGTTTTAAAGGCTAGAGTTTTATGAAAAATCAAAATTTTACAAGTGGTATTTCAAATGTTCTTGAATTAAAAATTCCTATTTTATAAAACAACTATCAAATTTGGCCCCATTCCAAGTTGCTTTGCTCTTCTCGGCCATACAAAGGGAGTTTGTTATCTTTTTGGATTTTCTCAAATATTAAAAACATATCTTTTGAGCTCAACATGATTTCAAATGCATATATCCCTTTGGATTTTTTAGAAAATGAGCATAATATCTCCATGCAAATGTTTATTGTCAATATTTCAAAATGGAGATTATTTGAATATGTTTCAAATATCATTTCAAGTGGTTCTCAATCTATTGGTTTAAAAGGGGAGAATGTGATATGATCAATAGGTTTGTAACCTATTTTGTTTCTTCTCACACATTTTGAGAACAATATCTCCTTTGGTCATATATGTCTATTTCATATTCTTTGTGACCAAGCTCCTCAATTTGCAAAATCCTCTTTTTGACCTTACTTTATTTTTGAATTATTTATGTAAAAAGGAGAGAATATTTCATGATTTCGATTGCCAAGTTCATTGCTCTGCAAAATCTCTTTCTTGGTTTTAGATTTGTTTTGAACTTTTTGGTGCTTAATGGCAAAAGGCGGAGAATATGTATATTATCAATATCCCTATATTTGGATGATTAATATATTCTCCTTTGTCATTTGATTTATACCAAAAATGGGACAATGTTTATATCCATATTCTTCCATTTGGATGTTTAATTTGGTTAATATGTATTATGCCAAAAGGGGGATAATACATTGATTATACAAGCATATCATTCTCATATGCATAGTGTTTGAAGCTTTAAATTTCACATTATGACATGCATAGACATAGTTCAATAGCTTAAATTCTTATGTTATGTCTATTTATATTCAAATATTGTTATTGATAAATGATTTATTTTCTTATGTTATGTCTATTATGAGTTAATGGAGTGTTTTGGTGATTAATGACAAATCTATTTGTGAGACTAATATTTTATTGTTATATCTAGTATGTAGTCTCATTTGGATATAAAGGTGAAATTCAACGAGGTATGCATTCAACATCATATTTTTTATACATTGTTGCATTCCTCGTATCCAAAATATAGGATGAACTCGACCATAAGTTTAACTTGAATATGTGCATATATTTCTATTTACACATTTGTGTATGCACATATTTAGGCGAGTTCACTCTATATTTTATGGTTTTATTAGTATTGATCCATATTCCGTTTTTCACATATATTTGGGGTCTTTACTTTGAAACATATCATTTTGAGTATACAAAACTTGTGTAGTTCTTGTATACTCATGTTGTGAGTATATAGAACTTGTGTAGTTCTTGTATACTCATGTTGGAGTATATATAACTTGTGTGGTTCATATATACTCATGTTGTGTTACATTAAATTATCTACATTCAATTTATGTGCAATTGAAGTGGTTATCATCAATTACCAAAGAGGGAAAGATTGAAGTATCTTAAGATTGAAGTATCTTGTCCTACCATTATGAGTTAATGGTATGGTGTGGTAATTAATGATAATCATATTGTGGAACTAACATTTTTCTTAAGTTGAATGAATACGTTATGTTCCAGGGTGATGAAGACTTGGGATGATCATAAGTTGATCATCAAGTAAAGATTCAAGTAAAGGATGCATCATGTGTTGATGCGTACGAAGAATTTGAAAAAAAAGGAAATCATCGTGTGTCGATGATGTTCAAGAAGAGGAGATGATCATAAGTGGATCATCTAGTCAAGAGAAGACCCATCATGTGTTGATGGAGGTCAAGTGAAAGAATGCATCATGTGTTGATGATTATCAAGTCAATGACCCGGACTTGAAGTGATGATGTGCGTCATCAAGCTTCAAGAAGATGCAAGGCAAAGGTATGAGTAGCTAGGGCTTAGGATGTGTTCCTAGTCTTTTACCGGTCTTGTTGTTTGGTTGGAAGACCGGATTGCTAGTATAGGTGTCGTACTATTAAGAGGGGTCTTGACTAGTAGCATGAGTTAATCATGTGTTGATAGCTTATTGTGCTTACTCTAGCTCATCTATGCATGGAGATATTATCTGCGAATGTGTTTTGCGAATAGCTGAGGCTCATGCATTTAATCCTTGTAGTATGGGACTATAATTTGCAAATGTGTTTTGCAAATGGTTGAAATCCATGCACCTTAGCCTTGTGGCATGATGCTATTATTTACGAATGTGTTTTGCAAATAGTTGATGCTCATACATGATTCTTGTAGCATGTGACTTGAGTTTGCAAATGTGTTTTGTAAGTGGTTTGAGTCAATGTTCCTTATTTCTTGTGGTATGATTCTAAAGTTGGCAAATTTATTTTGCAACTTGTTAGGAATCTTGCTTGTGATCCTTGTTGGCATGGCTTATCAATTGGCAAATGTGTTTTTGCAATTGGAGTTGTTGTGAAAGCCATTGCTATCTTTGTTAGGAAGATCAGTAGTTCCAAAGTTAAGAAGGCGGAACTACCGCTGTGCGGTAGTACCGGCGTTATGAGAACGGAACTACTGCAACCCGGATGGTCCGAAATCCGGTGGTACATTTTTCCAGAGAGACGTTTTTTCGAGTTAGTTTTGTTCTTATGGAAGTGCGGTAGTACCGGCGTGTTGAGAGTGGAACTACCGCAGCTCGGTATTTCTGGAAGTTGGCACGGTACGTTTTTTCCTGAAGGTGCCATGTGTTGGACCTAAGTGGAAGCGGTAGTACCGCCCTTCAGAAACAAAACTACCGCGAGTTGAATGTCGGTAGTACCGGATTGCACTTTTCAACGGCTAATTTCTCGTCTGATATAGCCGTTACTGTGCTTGTCGTCTAGGTGCGGTAGTACCGGCCATAGAACGGCGGTAGTACCGGCCATAGAACGGCGGTAGTACCGCTTGAGCTGATTTTTCAGTAGATTTTTTTTCCAACGGCTAGTTTTTGTATGTGTGCTATATATACCCACCTTGGCCGAATGAAAACAGATCTTTGGCACTTCTATTGAGTCCCTTAAGCAAAGAGCAAGCCTCTCATCTCTTATATACATGTGTTGCCATAGGTAGTGGATTGTGTATCCACTTGAGCTTAGACACTTGATTAGTTCAAGTGAAAGTTGTAGACTTGTTACTCTTGGTGTTTGCCGACACCTAGACGGCGTGGAGGAATCGTGGACCGGTGATCTTCTCAAGAAGCTTGTGAGAAGGCCCAGCATGGTTGTGAGTGGTTTGGTGCTCACCATCTCGGAGTGGAGGAAGAGCAACCTGAGTGGAGCGTGGTGTTGGTTCGTGTTAGAACCGGTCCAAGTGGTTGGACTTACCTCGGAGGTGTTGGCTTAATTCGTGGAGCCAGTCCAATTCGTTTGTGCTTACCTCAACGTGAATTAGGGGAGACCGGTAAGTCTCCGAACACCACGGTAAAACATCATCGTGTCTATTGTGGTTTGTTCTTGTGCTTTACTTTGAGCAATTTACATTATTTGCTTTAATTACTTATATATCTTTGTATGATTGCTCTCATTCAATTGTATTTATATTGTTGGTGCACTTAGGGGAGCCTAGTTTATTTAGGTTTTAATTGTGCAAAACCATATTGTTATTAGCTTCTACATTAAAATTAGCCAAAGAGATTTTTAAAAACGCCTATTCACCCCGCCTTTAGCCGGCCTCCTCGATCTTACAGTATGGCCCAGATCATTGGCGCACAAAGTTAAGTCCTTAGTGGTTGCTCAAATAAGACTACCTCATCCCATGTGCCTCGCGCACTAAAAAATGTGCCTCTCGCACTGCCTCGCGCATTCCTCCTTTATCACCGACCACTCGTCCGAGCATAAATCATTTTCATTCACCCAAGCCAATGACAACCACTGCCATGGTACTAAATTTTATAACAGCGGTATCGTACCACAATTGACACAACTGTGACCTCGCACCACAGTTGCACAATAGTGGTATCACACCACAATTCCATATATTATTAAGCCAAATTTATCATCATTGAATCATGTGATCGAGAGACGTTGCATAACTAAAGTATGTCTAAGCATAATACACACCCATGTTGGTATTACAATAATGTCCAACTAAGATTACCCAATCTATGGTCTCCAAGGGTACATGTCAACATGTCGTTCACAATTGTTCAAGGAGTCATACTGTCAAGTAGGTATTTAACTATTATCGGAAACAATTGATATAAAAATAGCAATGCATGTTGATATAAAATAATATAATTTTCTAAAATGGGTACGACATGATCAAAGACCTACGACATGCCTTCGTTGAAGAGTTGAGATGCTTTGGTCGAGATCGGCGGGTCTAAGAACTCTTTGGAAACGCCGGAATCTATACGAGCAAAAAAGTGCAAAATAAATAAAACAAATCCAAATAAAATCCAGAAATTACCAAAGTAGAACCAAAAGAAAGGTACTGAATTTAGAGATTTGAATAACTCAAATCGAAGCTTAGACGGAGGAGAACGGGCTCTCGGAAGGGGATTTGACTACAGGTGGTCGGAAGGAGCTTCGACTACCTGGTCGGAAGGAGGTTCGACTAGTCGAAGGAGTTCGACTACTCAATGCGGTCGAAAGAAGAAAGAAACATTTGATTGCTTGACGCGGTCGAAAGAAGAAAGAAGAATTCGACTGCTCGACGTGGATGAAAGAAGAAAGAAGGATTCGACTGCCCGACGTAGTTGAAAGAAGTAAGAAGGAAGAATAGGGCACGAGGAGCTTACCAAGACTAAGAGATAGGCTGGAGAAGGTCGATGGACGGCAAACGACGGCTTGGAAGCTCGTGGTCGGAGGCGAAGAAGGACGGTGCGAGCGCTCCGGGAAACTCTTCGGCGACGAGGAGCGCACCGGGTAGGCCGCGATCTTGCGAAGCCAATGGTGAAGACCAAATCGGTAGAGAAGCTTTGACAGCAGCGCTAGAAGCGGCGACGCGAGCTCCAGTCGGTGGCAGCGAAACTCGAAGCACTACAAAACGAGGGTGAGAGAGAGAGGAGAGTTGAGGCGAAAACAAGAGGAGGGCAAAAGGGCTCCCTAGTGCTCCATTTATAGAGGAAGGAGGGGGACTGGGCGACAAGATGGAGCGGTGATATTCGTGGTGGCGTGGCGGAGACAACGACATTCAATGCACAGACGACATTTAATGCGCATGGCGCGGCAGAGATAACGACATTCAATGCGCATACAACATTTAATGTGCACAACGCGGTAGAGACAATGATATTTAATTCACAGATGGCATTTAATGCGCACGACACTGGGAAAAAGAGGGAGGAACACGCGACGAGGAGGGTGGTCGAAACCGAGGGGCAGTCGAAACCAGATGGCTGATCGAAACCGAGAGGGTGATCGAAACCGGAAGACTGGTCGAGACCACAAGGCTGGTCAAGACAGAAAGACTGGTCAAAACCGAAAGACTGGTCGAGACCACAAGGCTGGTCGAAACCAAAAGGCTGGTCGACTACGAGAGGATGGTCGATACCGAGAAGGTGGTTGACTACAAGAGGATGGTCGACACCGAGAGGATGCAGCTCGGGGAAGGTGGTGCCAGGGCGTGGCAAAGGGGCGCACGAGGAGGCAACAAGGTCAAGCGGCAGGTGAGGGAGGAGGCGGGAGCAGGAACGACCGACGTGAATTCGGGACAAATAGAGAGAAGGGAAATTCAAATACTAGAGAACTCCAATAAACACAAAATAAACCAAATCGAATTAGTTAAAGTTTGATTTAGTCATTTAAATTGCTTTTAATTCCCAATATTTCAAGTTAAGCTTTGGAAATTCAATAAAATCGAATGGTTATTATTTATTTTTTGAAAATTTTCAAAATGTCCTAAAAATTAGGATGTTACAATGCGCAAGGCAAAGGTATAACTAGCATAGGCTTGGGATGTGCTCCAAATATTTTATCAGTCTCGGTGTTTGCTTGTGAGATCGGATTGATAGTATAAGTTGTCATACTATTAAGAGGGGTCTTGTATAGAAGTTTGAGTCTCATCATGTGTTAAAAGCTCAATCCCGCTTGCTCTAGATCTTCTAGGCATGATACTATTTTTTGCAAATGGTTAAAGCCCATGCATTTACTCTTTATAGCATCAAGCTATAATTTGTAAATATTTTTTACAAATGGTTGAAGTTTAGCACCTACTTCTTGTGGCATGATATTAAAGTTTACAAATGTGTTTCACTCGAGCTAGTGTGAGCTTCATCTCTCAATTGTGAATGTGTTTCACCTTGTGAGCAAGGGGAGAAGTCTCTTTCATCTAGAGGTGGATTGAGTATCCGATTGTGCTTGTGTAGCACTTGGTGAGAGTCAAGCAAAGGGCTTGACTTATTACTCTTGGTGTTTGCCGACATCTAGATGACGTGGAGATGTCGTGGTCTAATGATCTTCTTAAGAAGCTCGTGAGAAGACCCGACGTGTTGCGAAGGTTGGAGCTCACCTAATCGGAGGGGGAAAGAGCTACCACTAGTGGTTTCGAGGTGTTTGGCTTAATTCGTGGAGCTGGTCCAATTCATTTGACCTTACATCAACGTCAATTAAGGGAGATCGGTAAGTCTTCGAACACCATTATAAAAAGATTGTTGTGTCATCGTGGTTTGCTATTTTATGCTTTACTTTGTACAATTTATGTTCTTAGAATTAAATTTCTTACTTGTCACTCTATTATTGTAAACCTTGACATCGACTTAGGTTGTTGGTGTATTTAGTTGAGACTAGGGGCCTGTTTGGCATGACTGAAGTTGTTGGTGTATTTAGTTGAGACCAGGGGCCTGTTTGGTATGACTGCAGTTTTCCTTAAAAATGAGTTTCTGGTTAGGCTGAAGGGTTGAACGGCTGAGCTGAAGACATTTAGTATTTAACATCCTAACTTTTAGGTAGGCTAGCAGGAGCTTCTAAGCTGGAAAATATCAGAAATGCTCCTGAGGTAAATGATAGCTTGTTTGATGCTATTTAACAGACATTATGAGTAGATTTGATTTAATGTTTTTTATTTATATACGTGTGTGCTGATTTAGGGTTAATATAAATGTTTTATTTATTATTTTGGAGAAAAAAATGCTCAAACGCGTAATTGTATTGAGTTTTAAACAATTGAGCTGATACACTAATGTAACTTGTTGGTAAAGCTCTTTTAACTTATGATGATGTTGTTCTAAATGTATCCCTGGTCGGAACACCAGTGATCCTATCGACCAGCGCATGTATTGATTGATGATCATGTTTTACTGGTCATGGATATAGAGATATCAAATCAATAATGTGGACACATGTTAGAGAACATGGTGTTGGATTGATCCACTTTGAGATACTACTGATATTGTTATAATTTCATGTGTCATCAGTTGGTATCAAGCAATGATAATGTATAATCCTTAGACCTGAGATCAACATGGCTTCCTACATGTGTAAAAGTACACTTTGGGGTTACCAAACGCTACTCTGTAACTGGGTAATTATAAAGGTAGCTTTCAGATATGCTATGAAGCATACAGATGAATGTGATTGGTTAGATATGAGATTTGCCCCTTCTAACATAACATGAGAGATATATCCGAACCTCTCGATATGGTCGGATAAGGAAAGTGCATGACCATGCCACTGGTGGTCGAAGTGTTCGACCACATGAAGTTATCCGATACTTGATCGAGAAAGTATTGAATAGTTCATGGATGAGACAACATCTCACCCAGAGTTCAACCAGATATCGTGTGGCAAAGGGAGAATACATGAGCAAGTCTTTTAGTTCGAACATATATGGACTTGTCGTATGGACATACGAGCTGGTTGTAGGCTGGTCGAACATGATTACTAAGTGGTCAAAATCTGGTTGTAAGAAGTTACGAACTGGTCGAGACCAAATGTATGCTGGTCGTATAGAGATACGAGCTGGTCGTAAATGATAAGGACTTGGTTATAGATCAAATTGCATTAAGGTTCGTCCAGTATAATTCGTGTGTATTCGGAAATCGTTATGTTCTGATAGGAGCTGCTAACGACTCGTGATCGAAAAAGAGTTTCAGAGTCACAACCGATTACGCATGAATCTAACGGGTCACACACTTAACGGGATGGAATAAATCAGTACGGATACGATTCGTCAAACGTGTTCGGATAGGATCCGTCACGTGCACTATATATGGAGATGCTTGAGGCTGATGGGAGGGGGGATAGACGAGACACATGATAAAAGGTGACGTGAGTTGCTCCAAGCTCTAGCCGCCATCTTCTTGAAAGAGTCTTCCCGTGCGACTTGGTGCTAGCACACCGGTATACAGTGTTCCTTCTCCGGACGTGTGGATACCGTGGAGACACTACTGCGGTTGCTGTTACGCTTGAGGACGACCCACGACCTTGGCGAGGAACCCGATTGGTTACTTGAGAGTACGATCGGCTATGAGGACGATTGACTACGAGGACGATTGACTACGTTGGACGATCGACTACGTTGGGCGATCGACTACAGTGAACGATCGACTACGGTCTTACATCGACAGGCTCTTTGTTGGATCCAGCTACGAGGACGGTTGACTACATTGGACGATCGACTACGTTGGGCGATCGACTACAGTGAACGATCGACTACGATCACTACATCGACACACTTTTTGTTGGATCAGGTTGCTCAAACTCTTCTTCCGCTGCACTGCGCGTCTGGTGGTAACAATCTATGATCTTTTGATTGCATGATAGCCTGATTTATATGGTAGAATTTTTGAATTATTAGCTAGCATAACTTACCCGTATCTGTGTAATTTGAATTTAAATTCTACCATGCTTTTCCCTGCGTGTCGATACAAGCGAATGTTATTAGAGACCCGCGAGAACAAAAGTAATTCAAAATACAAAGTCCCAAATAATACAGCTGAACGTGCTTGAATTACTCCAGAGTCTGGAGAGGACATTCTGAAATACAACACGATGGCAACTCCCAAAGGAAGCAACAGCCTTTCCCTCTCCTGCGTAGAGAATCCAGGTCAAACCCGGCGGTTCTTCCAGGCGTCTGAAACGGCATCAAAGTATCAAACCCAAACACGCCGTAGGAATCAATCAAGCAATTCCTACCGGCCAGTCGGCGGAAATCTGAAACAAAAGGGAATATCTCCCGTCTCCAGAACCTTCCGGTAGTCTCCTGAACCCGAACCCCAACCCAATCCCCCTCTAGCCGAGTCCAAGTTCCCCCCGACGAGCCCGTTTCCACACCCGCAACGAAGCCGCCGCCTCCCCTGCCCGTCCAGATCGCATCCGACGGCCGCGCCCGCCCCGGAACATTCTAGAACCCCTCCCAGCCACACAAGCCTATAAATCCAAACCCCTATCGCCTCCTACCTCTCGTCCACCTGTTATTCTTCTCGTCCTCCTCGCGTGCTCTTGGCTCCAATCCAATCGCGTAGATTTTTTGTCGAAGTTTTTTTTTTCGTGCTTGATATTTCGACGAGATCATGGCCGGGAAGGGAGACGGGCCGGCGATCGGCATCGACCTCGGCACGACCTACTCGTGCGTCGGTGTGTGGCAGCACGACCGCGTCGAGATCATCGCCAACGACCAGGGCAACCGCACCACGCCGTCCTATGTCGCCTTCACCGACAACGAGAGGCTCATCGGCGACGCTGCCAAGAACCAGGTCGCCATGAACCCCATCAACACAGTCTTCGGTAAGTAGTTCCATCTGCTCTGCTATGATCATAAGTTGTTATTTGATCGAGATCCGTGCGGTATATATATGGATCTAAAACGCGCGTGTGGCCTCTTGCTTGCAGATGCGAAGAGGCTCATCGGCCGGAGGTTCTCGGACGCGTCGGTGCAGAGTGACGCCAAGCTGTGGCCGTTCAAGGTGATCCCGGGCCCCGGCGACAAGCCGATGATCGGGGTGCAGTACAGGGGCGAGGAGAAGCAGTTTTCGGCCGAGGAGATCTCTTCCATGGTGCTCAACAAGATGAAGGAGACGGCCGAGGCCTACCTCGGCAGCACCGTCAAGAACGCCGTTGTCACCGTCCCCGCCTACTTCAACGACTCCCAGCGCCAGGCCACCAAGGACGCCGGCGTCATCTCCGGCCTCAACGTCATGCGCATCATCAACGAGCCCACCGCCGCCGCCATCGCCTACGGGCTCGACAAGAAGTCGAGCAGCGTCGGCGAGAAGAACGTGCTCATCTTCGACCTCGGCGGCGGAACCTTCGATGTCTCCCTCCTCACCATCGAGGAGGGCATCTTCGAGGTCAAGGCCACAGCTGGCGACACCCACTTGGGAGGCGAGGACTTCGACAACCGGATGGTTAACCACTTCGTGCAGGAATTCAAGAGAAAGAACAAGAAGGACATCAGCGGCAACCCGAGGGCCCTCCGGCGGCTGAGGACGGCCTGCGAGAGGGCGAAGAGGACGCTTTCTTCCACGGCACAAACCACCATTGAGATTGATTCGCTCTACGAGGGCATCGACTTCTACACGACCATCACCCGCGCCCGGTTCGAGGAGCTCAACATGGACCTATTCCGCAAGTGCATGGAGCCCGTTGAGAAGTGCCTCCGCGACGCCAAGATGGATAAGAGCAGCGTCCACGACGTCGTGCTCGTCGGAGGCTCCACCCGCATCCCCCGCGTCCAGCAGCTCCTCCAGGACTTCTTCAACGGGAAGGAGCTCTGCAAGAGCATCAACCCCGACGAGGCCGTCGCGTACGGCGCCGCCGTCCAGGCCGCCATCCTCACCGGCGAGGGCAACGAGAAGGTGCAGGACCTCCTCCTGCTCGACGTCACGCCGCTCTCGCAGGGCCTGGAGACGGCCGGAGGCGTCATGACGGTGCTGATCCCGAGGAACACCACCATCCCCACCAAGAAGGAACAGGTCTTCTCCACCTACTCCGACAACCAGCCCGGCGTACTCATCCAGGTGTACGAGGGCGAGAGGGCGAGGACCAAGGACAACAACCTGCTCGGCAAGTTCGAGCTCTCCGGCATCCCCCCGGCGCCCAGGGGCGTCCCCCAGATCACTGTGTGCTTCGACATTGACGCCAACGGCATTCTGAACGTCTCGGCGGAGGACAAGACTACTGGGCAGAAGAACAAGATCACCATCACCAACGACAAGGGCCGGCTGAGCAAGGAGGACATCGAGAAGATGGTGCAGGAGGCGGAGAAGTACAAGGCAGAGGATGAGGATCACAAGAAGAAGGTGGACGCCAAGAACTCCCTCGAGAACTACGCCTACAACATGCGCAACACCATCAAGGACGACAAGATCGCGTCCAAGCTCCCGGAGGCAGACAAGAAGAAGATCGAGGACGCCATCGAGAGTGCCATCAGCTGGCTCGACAACAACCAGCTCGCCGAGACCGATGAGTTCGAGGACAAGATGAAGGAGCTGGAGGGCATCTGCAACCCCATCATCGCCAAGATGTACCAGGGCGCCGGCGCTGACATGCCCGGTGGCATGGAGGAGGATGCTCCGGCTGCTGGCGGCAGTAGCGGACCTGGGCCCAAGATCGAGGAAGTTGACTAAATGATAGATTTAGATCGCATCGGTTCTGCTTGAAATAATTTGTCGCTCCTTTTACAGTGGATTCTTAGTATTGTTCTGCAATTTTTCATGTGGGCATGTATACATTGCCTGCATATATTTAAGTTGATTTGGAACCATGTTTTAATTAGTGACAGTGGAGTATATTTATTTCTCTGCATTTGCTGACTCGTTTCTAAGTAAGTTATCTCTGATTAAATTGCTTCAACCTTTTACGTGAATTTTCTCTCACATTCTAATCATCTGAGCATTCAACTGAGGCAGACAATGCTGCGTTCGTCAGGTCACCAGACGAGTACAACGTTGTACTGCAATAGTGTTGTGAAAATAAGACGAGATTATCGATGAATCCGTGGTTCATGTACAAAACAGAGTGTAATGAAGGCAATTTAACTGTTGAGGGACATCAAGAGGGGTTGCTCTTTCAGGGACCTTGGCAACAACATCAAATCAGTGATGATCAATAGAGCAAGAGCGCGTCCTTCAAGCTAAGATAGAGGATGATAGTCAACAGCATTGCAACAATAAAGGGTCTTAGTTCGGACCACAAGAAAGAAAAGGCTCCAGAAATCAGAACTAAGCATGCTATCCACTTAACCAACATTGCAACTTATCCGGATATACAAGAATCGCTTACTCTTGCAGTCACATTAACATACTCAAAACGGGTAATTATAAGTACTCCGTCTTGGGTCACTCCGGTTGATACCATCAATAAGCTTCGCGGAAAATGGCACTATACACACACACAAACACATAATACTCTTACGGCACGTACAATAGTACAGATGACTGTTGTCTATCGGTCTATCGCAACACTTTATATCACCTGTAGACAATACTAAATACAGCCTATACAATGGGTTGTTGTGATACAGTCAGCTACAGCCTACAGGATTGTAGACAACACACAATCTTTTAATTCTTTCATTGGTTCTGGTCATATAAACGGCTACAGAATTGTAGGTAACACACTTCTCTCTTTTCATTCTCTTTCATCCATGTCAGCTTAAATCCTACGTGGCAGAGTCTATAGATAGCTGATGTAATCTCATTGTACATGACTTTAGAAGTATGTACTCCCATACCTACATACTTTTGATCAGCTTTGAAATATGTACCTACTAAGTGGGGACCTAATTAGTGGTATTAATACTACCTTTGTAACAGTCCATTTTCGGATTATGAATAGTATTTATTTGTTTAGTTGGTTTCAAAACTTTATTTCAACTAAAGTTGTATTTCCAATATCTCAAGCCTCTACCCCAATTTCAAAACCTCTCTCTTCGTGCCCAGCCCATTTTCCTCCCCCTTGGGCCGGTCATCCTTCCCCCTGGTCGTAGCCCCCCTCTTGGCCTCCTCCACCAGCCCAGCTTCCCTTTCCCTTCGCCCCTGCTGGCCCAGCCCCTCCCTCCCTACCTTTCTTCTCCCCCGGCTCAGCTCCCGAGCCAGCCCCTGCGACTCTGTCCCCTCCACCACCTGCTCCACCTGCCCTTGACTCTGACGCCCCCTCTTCACCGTCGGCGCCTACGACGCCCACCTGCTCCCATTGCCTCCGCCACCTGCTTGACCCCCGAAGTCACCACATCCGTCGCCCCGTCCCGCCGCATGTCCCGCCGCTGCGTCAGCGCCATGGCCGTGCTCCTGTGCCTTTTGGCCTTCTACCGCCACCTACTCCCCTCCACCTCCGTCGACCAGTCCCGTCGCTAACACTTGCTCGTGTCGGCCCCACCACCTGCGTCGCCCGCCCGAGTCGTCGCTCCTGTCACTTCCCCGCTGCGCGCACCTACCCCGTCCTCTCCGACCAGAGCGCCCATGCCACGACCGCCTCAGGAACTCTCACGCCTCCGAGTCTCCAACGACTCCTTTTGCCATCTCACCGGCTATAAAAGAGGCTCCGAGCCTTCCCTTACCTCCCCTCGTCCCCCCTTCGTGCTGGTAAGTGCCCCAGAAAAGAGTCCAAGTAGCCCCTTTCTTCTCTAAGCTTCCCCACTCTCGCTCGTGTCGCTGTGGTAGACCGAAGCCCCGAAGCTCTGAGTTCAAGCCGCTGCGTGCCTCCTTCTGATTCTCGCTGCACCAGTGCAGCCCCTCTCCTACCTGAGTCAGTTCGTGCCCCAGAGCTCCTTGGAGCAGCCCCCTCACTCGATTTCAGTTTTGTGGCACAGGAACCTTCATCTTTCCTCTTCTCCTTCAATCCCAACCGACCCCTTCACCGCCGTCCTCCTTCGTCGCCGACTGCGAGCTGCCCCGCCGCCTTTCACCATCCACCAACCTCCTCTGACCTCTCTCTCGGTCTTGGTAAGTCCCTTTCCTTGTGCCCGGTGGTTCCTCTTGTCGTTCCGACCACGCCGTGTTGTCAAACCTCTCTCTGACCACGCCGAGCGGTCACAACTCCTTCTCGACCAGCTCTACGACTATGTATACGACCATGTCAACAACTACGTCTACGACTACATCTACAAGTACGTCTACGACTATGTCTATGACTATGTCTACAACCACGTCCACGACCAGGTAGTCGCGTAGTCGAAACCCTTTCGACCATGCAGTCGAAACCCTTCAAACTATGTCCTGTAGTCCAACCTCCTTCTGGCCACGTCAGCTCGAAGTGAGCAGTATCAACCACGCAGTCGAAACCCTTTCGACCACGCAGTCGAAACTCCTTATGGTGATGTTAGCTCAAAGTGAGCAGTACTAGAAGTCAACAGTACTCGAAACGAACGGTACTCGAAATGAACAGTACTCGAGCCGGCAGTACTCAAAGCCAGAACTTCAGAAGCTCCGTTATAACTCCGATTCTAGTGATTTTTGTTTCTAAATTTGTCTAAATTCAAGACCTTACTAAGTGCACTGGTCTTATTTAAATTGGAGTTCATTTTCTTTTTCTTGTATATTTATTTGTTCTCTTTGCTTGTGGATTCTTTTTCTGGTGCGTTCATTTGAATAGAGTTCGAAGACGCGGGAGATCTTCAGTTTTATAAAGTGCAAGACTTTCAAGACTCTCCCACCTTCACTCCAGGTCAGTCAACACTTTGATCATTTTGAACCTACATTTTACACAAACTATATTCATTTAAATTACCAAAATTGCATGCTTTAATTCTTTAAGCAAATATATATTAAACCTTAAGATAGTTAAATACCCATTTGATGATTAATTAATTATTATATCATCCTTTGGCAATTGAATCCATTATTCCATGTCACCCTAGTAACTGTGTGGTAATTACTAGTTATAGGCTGTACTTAAGCGACATGCTAGTCTTGCTTAAGTACTGGGGGATTAAATGCCCTAATCATTACCTCTTAAAAATCATGAAATTGGATTTGGGCAGTCATTATGGGTAAATGACTGAGATGGTTGAGTCAATGTATATTGCTCCTCAAAAACCCTAATAACTGTTATTACTCCTTCTGGGCGGCTCGTATGGTGGATGCTTATGTAGCCCAAGGAATGTTGGATTGGTGGAATGTGGTATGTACAGCCCAGATAACCCTAAGAACTTAATCCTGTGATAACCTCCCAATGTAAAATAGTACAACCACAAGTCTATAATGGTGTCGACCTGACTAAATAATTTGTATTCGTAAGTACGAATTGCACGACGGAAGTCGTTAAGATAGGCGCAAGAGGGGGTCTGGGTAAGGGTTGACGCAGGTGTGGGAGCGTAACCCTTCTCAGGTGAAACCTTAGCGGTTGTAACAAATACTAAGAGAGACATTGTAAAGGCCTTGTGGTAATATCCCCTTGATTCGCATGTCTACAAAAACGTGTGTACATATCAAGACAATTATCTCTTGTGGGTAAAGATGTACAACATCTGCAGAGTATAAACTGTTCGAATAGCCGTGCCCACGGTCAAGGGCTGGTATGGGGACTTACAAGAGTTAGTTCTATTTTTAAAACTTTGTGGGTGAGATGAATATTGTGTCGGCCTCACCTAGCCGGTGTTTTGGATTTTTACGGGTCGTCGTACCCATTGATGTTAGGTGACTCCAATCAAAATTTAAGCATAGGTGGAGGTAACCTTCGCCGTTGTAAATATTACAATATCTCTTTTAAAAATGAGATTTGGTTAAATTGCTAAGTCATATGAATTTCTAAATTCTGTAATTGAAAATATTGCTTTAAGCAAAAAAAAAAAAACCCGAGTCATCCTTGTTAAGCCCTGCATCTACTATTACTGTATTCTGTGTGTTAGCTCGCGAGCACGGAAGTTTTGCTCATCCTCGCTCTTTCCCCCAATCCCTTAGAAGCAGGAACTTAGGGAGACTATGCATACTACGAGGATCCCAAAGTTGGAGGCCCCAGAAATGATGAAGAATAGTGTAGTTCGTTTAGTCTGGGTCTCGCCTCAGTCTAAATGACTCCGTTGGTACTTGCGTGCTTCCAATATCATCCAACTTTTTGGCTAATATCGGATGCACACGTGTTTCCCCAGTCGCTTGCCTGTGGAGAGATGTGCTCTATCATTTTGCTTCCGCTTCCGCTTTTGCTACCTTCGTAATGTAACCATTTAATCTGTCCGGCCCTTGTTGTAAAACTCTACCCGATGCGGTCTATGTGACTCTCATGTCTATAATATAATGCTTTGTTTAGTTTACATTGTATATGAAATAATTCAGTGATGTATCTGTAAGTGCAATCTACTGATCCAGAGAATAGTACAATATTTTCACAGAGGATTTAGATTTGTAAAATCTGGGTCCGACAACCTTGAACCATGTAATATTATCAAGGGCTGCTTTAATAGGTATTCCCACCTCTGATATATCAACTAAAAAACTTAACATACTTCTTTATCACTTTGGGTATACTCATATACTAATTATGAGATACTTTAATGAGAACTACACGAAAAAATTATAAAAGAGTCCATAGTTTTTAACATATTTTGTAAATACATTCGTATTCGAACATAAAGAGGAGTATGTTTGAAAAATTGTACATATAACCCATAAAAATGTATAAATACCACATAAGTAATATAATATACTCATATAATACACATACATACTCTCGGTTACGCAAGATACTCCATACGTTGTGAGATACGGGATAGGGAGTAACTATACCGGAGTAGAAAAAAGGCTTCCTATATATGATTAATACTTTCTACTTCCGGATGTAGTTTTTTAGTTGATATATCAGATGTGAGACTAACTACATCGGGGAGTAGAAAAGGTATTATATATATATATATAGTCAACCATGGGCTGTGTGAGTATCCACTCGGCCCAGGAAGACAGGAACAGCACGAAAGAAGCTCTTCAGCAATTTGGTGAGGCTGAAAACCCACTAATCATTCGCATTTAAGTCCCTTAAAAACATCAATTGGACCGAATACTCTAGAGCCGAAATCTGCAGTGCTTTCTCCTGAGTTACCAAATCCTCGTCGCGCAAAGTGCCTTGATTCTCCGCTCTTCCGAGTTCCGAAACCACTCGTCCTCGCAAAGTGCCGATTGAGGTATCTCCGCTCCTTTATGTGCGTCGTTACGACCTAGCATCGCTTCCCTTTTTCGAGTTTTGTGTTACATGTCGAGGCTTTGGCCCCAACATTTCGATACAAAATCTTTTGACCTAAAACCTTATTGATGGTCAGCCCAACCCAAATCAAGCAACCATCGAGGTTGAAGGTAATGAGCCACAGAAAACCTTTCCCTCCTCTCTTCTCCGAGTGGCGACCTCGCCCACTTATTATTGTTGCCCTCCTCCACTCCCGCGCTCGCCTCCGGGCCGCTTAGATCACAACCCAAATCAAGCAAACGAGGTTGAAGGTAGCCCTAATTTTCTCCGTGATTTGTTGTTCTCTCTGCGTGCCGGGGACGCCCTAGATCCAATCCATCACAAAAGAGCCCTAATTTTCCGGTGATTTGGGTACAGCAGCGCTCTTGTGTGGGTGGGTTGATGCGTTGCTTGGACGCTTGAGAGGCACACCAAGGCGAATCACCAACATCTCTTCGGTTTAGTTGCTTCTGTAGCGGTTACAACTAGGGATGGCAATTGTACCCGATTACCCTTGTGCCCGTGGGCGAATACCCTAATGGAGCAGGGTATGGGCGTCTTTCTTTGCCCACAGGTATAAAAACGGGCACAAAAATTTACCCATCGGGTAAACGGGCATGGGCATGGATAAACTCCACCCATACCCATTTCGCCCGTTTACCCGTCATATACACTGACAGGTGGGACCGTAGATATCCTCACCATATAAAAACAACACCCTAACTCCCAGCCAGCACCTCCAATCTCCCACCTCCCAGCCGCCTCCCCCTAACTCCCAGCCAGCGCCTCCGCCATCCAGTCTCCCTCTCGAGTCTCGTCTCCCTCCGCTATCCCTCCGCCAGATCGCCTCCACCGCCAGCGGCCAGATCTCCCGGCCGGCCGCCCTCCTCCCGGCCGGCTGTCCCCCTCCTTGTTGTCCCCCTCCTCCCGGCCGCCCCCCTCCTCCCGGCCGTCCCCCTCCCGGCCGTTCCCCTCCCGACCATCGCCCTCCCATCGCCCACCGGCCACCGCGCCTCCCGTCGCCGTCCCCTCCCGGCCGTCGCCCTCTCGGCCGTCCCCTCCAGATCTCCTCCCGGCAGCCCTCCCATCGCCCTCTCGACCGTCGCCCTCTAGATCCCCTCCCGGCCACCCCCTCCTCCCGGCCATTCCCCTCCTCCCGGGCGGGGACGCCCTGGATCCAATCCATCACAAAAGAGCCCTAAATTTCCGGTGATTTGGGTACAGCCGCGCTCTTGTGTGGGTGGGTTGATGCGTTGCTTGGACGCTTGAGAGGCACACCAAGGCGAATCACCAACTTTTCTTCGGTTTAGTTGCTTCTGTAGCGGTTACAACCGAATCTGGTGGGGGAGATGGTGCTCGTTCCTTTGCTCCACTCCAATGACGATGGATTTGTGCATAAATTATTGTTGGGGGAGAGGGGGTGACTTGAGATGCAGATCTGGTGTTTGTTAAAAGGGACCCTTGTTAAAAGTTTCCTTTCCTCCCGTTTTTGGTTAGTTTCTTATCTTTTTACAGTTTGCTGCTGCCACAGGTATACATGGTACCGCCAAACAGGATGCGGTAATGCCATGTTGCTTGTAGACCTCTGAATTGGCTCTTTATCTCGTTGTTTGCCAAATAGGATGTGCATTTTGTAGACCTTGAACCGACACACATAGTTTTTCATCTTAATAAGAAATAGTGGGTTATGTTAGAGATGAAATATTTGTTATTTAGATACTTAATTTGCATATATAAAATGTTATATTATTTATGTTTTGCTATATTTTATGTTAAAGTATTTTTGCTAAAGTTTCATGTTAATGAAGTATTTATGGTTTATTTTTTATTGTGTTCTAGTGTGAGTAAAAATTAGCGTGTGTTTTAAGATGTTAATCTATTAAAATTTCGCTCAAAATCCTTGATCCGCCACGGTCAAATCCTTTATCCGCCACTGACCGCACCCACAGCCTGTTCGACCAACTTCTCTTACCAAAAGAATGTCGCCGTAGCGAAGCGATGATTTCAAAGTTTCGTGCTATTTCCACCCGTGTAGTGCTCGTGCCCCTCTGTAACTGTTGTCTCGCTTATGCAAGTTAAAAAAAATTACTTTTGCGAATTACAAATCCGAACGCTGGCACCCTGGTGAAAATACGCATCTTCGAGTCATGGACATTTTTTTAACGAAACCGAAAACCAAACCGAACCGAACCGAATTAACCGAAATATCGGTTTTCGATGATCAATTCGTTTTTTTCTGGCTCTATTCAGTGTTCGGCAGTAGGTGCGGTTTCCTCCTCTCGGAAACCGAATTGGCAGTGAGTCTGTTGTCCTGTGCTCCACTGCTCCGACTCCAAATCTCCCAACTCTCCAAGGCCCAAGTCCCAGGGCCCAAGGCCCACCACCGTCCACCACTCCACCCCCTAACCCTAAGGTCGCCCACTCTGTCTCTTTCGCACGCGGCCGCCCCGTTCCAGCCTCCAAGTTCCACATCGCAAATCCGAAATCCCAATCCCTAGCCGCAGGCAGCAGGTCCGCAGCCCGTTCCTCACCGGCCACCGCCGCTGCTCCCAGCCGTCGCTTCTCCTCGCCCCCTCTCTCCGGTGCCCTCGCGATCATGACACCGCCATGACCCTCCCGCCCCGCCGCCTGCTCCCCACCGGCAGTCCTCCACTCTGATTCTCTGAAGTCCGCTTATTCCCCACAGGCGCCCGTTACCCACTCTGAAGGTTAGCAAATGTTTTTTTGTCAATTGTCATACCATTGCCGGCAAGGGGCGGACCTACCATTATGGCAAGCTATGGCATCCGCCAGAGCTCCCACCGGTGATCCAGTCTGGAACCCCTCTAGGCCCCTAGACCATTCTTCCTCCCTGCCGGCGTCAGAGAAGAGACGCTGTCCTTCATCCCTACCTCGGTGCTTCCTTGGTCCTCCTCCGTCGCTGGGCTCGAAGAAGCACAGAGTTCAAGTTGATGGGCCGTAGTCGTCCTCCGTCGCCCGTGGCTCAGCCCAACCAACTGACCGAGTAGATGGTGCATGTGCCTCCAGACCACTCCAAGCCGGCCTCAGCCTCACAATTAGGGATGGCAATTGTGCCCGATTACCCGTGTGCCTGCGGACGAATACCCTAATGGAGGTGGGTATAGGCGTCTTTTTTTGCCCACGGGTATAAAAACGGGCACAATAACTTATCCATCGGGTAAACGGGTGCGGGTACGAGTAAGCTCCACCCGTACCCACTTCACCCGTTTACCCGTCATATACACTGACAGGTAGAACCGTAGACATCCTCGCTATAAAAAACCAAAACCCTAACTCCCAGCCGCCTCCCACGCCAGCACATAGTCCTCAGAAGTACCCCTTATCTATAAGGGAGAAGCCCAACAAGTGATTGTAAGTTCTTCTACAATCACCCCCATAGTCGTAAGTCTTGCTACGACTATATCATCGTCGTAAGTCCTTCTACGACCACTACATAGTCGTAAGTCCTTCTACGACTGCTACCTGGTCGTAAGTCCTTTTACGATCGCTACCGGTCGTAAGTTCTTCTACGACCGAGTAAACTTCACCACCTTATAATCAAACCTACAGTAGTGGGTCCAATTGATTAAGGAATCCAAGCGGTCTACACGCACTATTATTCCGCTTATTAATGGTGTGTAATTACCCTATTATCTCTCGGAAGATAATAGCGGACGGCGTGAAGAAGCCGAGGCGCCGGTAATTCTCGCCATCATGCGCCTCACATCTTGGATTAATTAGGCGCATCTCCGCAGACAAAACGGCTACTTCTTCACGACTATATAAGGGCATCAATCGGAGGGATAGAGAGGACACAATGAACAAGAGCTAGTCAAGTAGAAACACAAGTGCTATTCTCTGTAATAGTCTTAGTCTTTACTTGATCATCAAGAATACCATACACACAGATTAGGGTTATTATTCTCTCCTGAGAAGGCTGAACTGTCTAAATATCCTGTGTCAACTACTCTGCGTGATTTCATCTCTAGGAGACCCCGAATCAAATAATCTTTACGTAAGATCGGTTCTAATACACCGGTTGGCGCCGACCGTGGGGATCTTCCGTAATCTCTTGTCAACATACTCTCTTTTTCCAATCTCATGCAATCATGGCGGGAGAATGGAGCGAGGAGAACTGGTTTGACTTGGCGGTTACTGTGAGACGTCGACATGGATGCGGTTTTGACTACGAGCCGAGTGATGCATCCGCCGATGGTGATGTTGCCTCGGAGATTATTCTCCAGAAACCATCCCATTAATGGAGTTGAGGAGGATCCTTATCCCCACAACAATACGTCCAACAGAGGAGCCAATTCCCTCAAAGGACAAGGGTCAATCCGACTGTAACCACTCCCGGGAGGACTCACAACACAACGAGTTTTTCTCCAAGTGTTCAAGTCCCCTTAAGACGGTCCGACTTGGTAAGTCAAGTTCGGGAGCCACCATTCCAGACTCCACCAAATCTAGTGATCCTCTCTCGTGGTAACTCCAGAGAGGTGGGATCAAGCATGCTTTCTGCAAATTCGGCCGTCTCCCGCAGATCTCATTTGCGAACGGAGAGGCGATTATAACCCGAGTTCCCCTACGGAGGGGATTACTCCAAGTCGCCAGATGGTGTCTCTCGAGCACTCCTCAAGCGGGAGGCCTCGGCGCAAGTGAGAATCATCAGCGGGAGGTCTTCGTCCTTCCCCAAATCGAGTCACCTCATGGAGGCGAAATAAGAACACTCCCGAAGATCACACACTGCGCCCCTCGTGGTAATGGCAAGGGCACCGCCGTTGGCGAGAGAACCAACACTGATGATGAGCGAGAAATCCTCGACATTCTCGCACTCCACTAAGAAGGCCTCAAAGACACGATGAGGAGGATTTTGATGTCGTCGAAGAAAGAAAATTGCAGTCGAGAAGAACTCGCTCGGCGCATTCAACATCGATCGGAGGAGGTACAAGAACTCCGGGACATCAACGACTTGCTCGAGAATCCCGATCAAGAGCTTGCTCGAGCGCTAGAATACGATCTCTTTCTTTGAAGAGATTACGCAAAGACTTGAATCGTGATGACAAGACTGGAGGTACCTCATCGACAACATTCGGTAGTCGTAGCAATACGACTTCCTCGGCTACTATCAATCGAATATTTCTCACGTAGGAATCGACACGCCATAAGTCGAATCGATCCCTATTCGAGAAATACATTTCGATCGGTGAAGATCAAGAAGCCCTCGGAGGTGATCATTCACCACTCGACAAAGAAATTCTAGCGGGTGGAGTACGAGGAGTATTCCCTCGTAGAACTAAGACCTACTACGAGCAGTCACTGTTCACAGGGTATCGTCGTATCGATCACTGGTGACATTAACCCTTCTTTCCTACAAAGAAGGCGCCAAGAAGTGATTACTGGATGCCGGCATTTTCGCCGACCTCGAGCGCTTCACGCCACCTCATTTTCGGCCGATGAACATGGAGAAATTTGATGGATCTCAAAATCCCATCGAATTTCTTGAGATCTATACAACAATTGTCCGAGCGGCGGGAGGAGGAGAGCATGTAATGGCGAATTACCTTCCGATCGTGCTCGAAGGATCCGCTCGATCGTGGTTATTAAACCAACCACTCGAGTCGATCTACTCTTGGCAACACCTCTGCGATCTTCTACAGCGAATTTCCAAGGCACATACAACCGCCTCGAAAAGAAGACGACTTGCACGGATAAAATGAACAACAACGAGACTTTGCGTCAATTCATCAAGCGCTTTAGTCGGTTCGTAACTCAATTCGGAAATTTCGATTCCTCTGTGATCGGGGCTTTTAAGCAAGGAGTCCGTAGTAGAAGGATAACGGAGGACATTGCTTTGAATCCTCCCAACATCAAGTTCGAACTCTTGAGATGGCCGATCGATATGCAATCGCTTCGAGGCGGTCGAGTGGAACAACACTATCGATCGAGAAACATATACTCCTCGAGAGCCGTGAAGTTGGTAAGGATAAAAAGCAAAAAGTCCAAGAAGAAAATAAAAGTCAAAACCACAAACCGGTGGTTCCAAGGAGGTTCGGCCGTGAAAGATGGAGAGCCCCAAACCACCAAGTCGTACCCTGATCAAGGCAAAGGTAAGCGCCCTGATCGTAGGAACGACAAACCAAGGTGGTGTCCTTTTCATAAAAAGGAAGGACATGACCTCCATGGCTATCGCCGAAGTTTTCCAAAGAAAGCTCGAGGACTACTACAACGGCAAAGCACCACTCCCTACTCGAAAGGGTAGGACATACGAGTGGCCAAAAGTCGCTTGATGATGAGGAAATGCCGTTCAAGATCCGCAACATCCTGTTGAGCATATCTACGGAGGATCATCGGCATACGACTCCAAACGATAACTTAAAGTGCTCGGACGAGAGGTAAATTCCATACATACTCCTCTCGTCAATCAATTACCGAAGTGGTCGGAAGTTACCATCTCTTTTGAGAAGGACGACTGCCCGATCACTATGAGTCGATCAGGTCGATTTCCGATTGTGGTCGAACCCACCATCAACAACTGTCGGGTCAATTGAGTGTTAGTTGATGGTGGCGATTCTTTGAACATATTATTTACTAAAGCCACGGGCGAGATGCAAGTACCGGGACAAAGGTAAGGCGATGCGATATTCCTTTCATGGAATCGTCATCGGGTCTTCGCCAAACCCATTGGCCAAGTTTCTCTTCCTTTAACATTTGGCTCACCAAGTAATTTCGGAGACGAGAAAGTCTCTTTTGATGTGGTCGATTTCGATCTGCATATAACGCCATACTCGGACGACCAACTTTGGCAAAATTCTTAATGGCTACTCATTATGGGTATCAATGTCTTAAGATGCGAGTCCCAAAGGAGTGATCACAATTCAATGTGACAAAAGATGGCGTATAGTGCGGCCGCCGATCCTCGAGATGGTTGGTCAAATACCAACTCGAGATGAAAGTCGACCTTCGACTAGCAAGTCGAAGCCTAAAGTCGCACCAAAGCCGAACGACCAAGTCAAAGAGGTTCCTCTGGACGCAGAGAAACCCTCGAAGACTGTTCGCATTGGGGAGACTTCCGACCCCAAATAGGAAGACGCTCTCATTACCTTCCTCCGAGCTAACGCAGATGTCTTTGCGTGGCAAGCATCCGACATGCCCGAGTCCCGTGGAGGTGATCGAGCACGTGCTAGCTTTACGGCTGAAAAAGTACCCGTAAAACAAAAATTACGGAGATTTGCCCCTGATCGACGAGATGCTATTAAATCAGAATTGGATAAGCTACTTAAGGCAGGCTTTATAAGAGAAGTCAACCACCCAGAGTGGTTGGCTAACCCTGTAATGGTCAAAAAGTCAAACGGCAAATGGCGTATGTGCGAGACTTTACTGATCTTAATAAAGCTTGTCCAAAAGATGATTTCCCTTTACCTCGTATTGATCACCGGTTGATTCTCTGCGGGTTGTGAAATATTAAGTTTTTAGATGCATATTCGGATATCACCGATCAATATGTGTCTAAGCGATGAAGAAAAGACCGCATTCATTACTCCATTTGGTACCTTTTGTTATATCAAAATGCCATTTGGTCTAAAGAATGCGGTGCTTCTTTTCAACGCTTAATGCAATCGACTTTTCATCTCAATTAGGCCGAATTTGGAAGCCTATGTTGATGATCTAGTCGTAAAAGCATTAAGAGACTTAATCATATCAGCGACCTACAAGAAACATTCGACAACCTCGAAAACACCACTTAAAACTTAATCCCGAGAAGTGTGTATTCGGAATTTCTTCAGGAAAATTGCTTGGATTCCTAGTATCCGAGCGAGGAATCGAAGCAAATCTGAAAAATAAAAGCCATCCTCGGATCGTCCTCCGACCACAAAAAGGAAGTCCGAAACTCACTTTGGGTGCATGGCGGCTTTAAGTCGTTTCATCGCACGCCTAGGAGAAAAGGACTACCTTTCTTTAAACTTCTCGGGAGACATGAAGGTTTTGAGTGGTCGAGCGAGGCAAGCGCGCCTTTGAGGATGTCAAGAGGTATCTTCGAGTGCTCCTGCTCGGTTTCTCCAAAGCGGAAGAGGCGCTCTTAATTTACCTAGCTGCCACGCCACAGGCAGCAAGCGCAGTACTAGTCGTAGAACGTGAAAACGTACAACGACCGGTTTACTACGTTAGCGAAGTTTTACACGGGCCTAAGGAGCGTTACCCTCAGGTCCAAAAACTTCTATATGCCCTCCTCATGTCTTGAGGAAGCTGCGGCATTATTTTCAAAGCACAAAATAGTCATCTTGTCGAGTTTCCTTTGGGAGCAATCCTCCATAATAAGGAAGCAATGGGGCGCATGGCAAAATGGTCAGTCGAACTTGGGGAGTTCGACCTCCATGTCGTGTCCCGAACGGCCATAAAATCCCAGATCTTGGCAGACTTTGTCGCCGAATGGACAAATCTGAACTGCTCAGATCCCGATCTGATTCCCACGACCGATGGATGATGTACTTTGACGGGTCACTTACTTTAAGTGGCTCGAAATCGGGTGGTCTGGTATCTCCTCTGGAGAAACCTTAAAGTATGCCATACAATTAAACTTTCGGGCCACTAACAATGTGGCGAGTACGAAGGTTTGCTAGGCGGCATACGAGTGCAAAGCACTCTCAATTAAATCGACTACTCGTGAGAGGAGACTCTCAACTAGTCGTGAATCAAATCGGGAAAGAGTACCAAGCTCTAACTCAACAATGGCTCGGTACTTATTAGAAGCACGTAAGCTAGAAAAACATTTTTAGGTTTGAGGTACAATTTATCCTCGAAGGATAATTTCCTCATGAGACCAACTTGCTCGGATGGCTTCTTCCCGATCCACGCACTAAAAGGAGTTTTCTTGGAGCAACTCAAACACCGTCTCTCAGTCGAAGAACCGAGACACCTCCTCTTGAGATGGCCTCATTAGATTACGAGGATACGGACAACTCCCATCTACGAGTATCTTTACAAGGGTTCCAGCCAAGATGATCTTGAGGCGGTCGATTATCCCAAAAGCCAAAATGTATACTTTGGTTGAAGGAGTCCTCTATAAGCGAGGAACCCAAGGGATACTCATGCGATGCATTCCATAAAACGAAGGAATAACACTCCTTCATGATATACACAAGGGCATCTGTGGGACGCATGCTTCCTCTGAACATTGGTTGGTAAAGCCTTTCGACAAGGTTTTTACTGGCCTCTGACTCGCACGATGCTATGGAGGTGGTTAAAAGTGTGTCCATGCCAATTCCATGGTAGACAGATACACCAACCACTCAAGCATTACAAACAATACCTCTTTCTTGGCCTTTTGCGACACTGGGGCTTGATATCCTAGGACCGTTTTCCAAAGCTCCGGGAGGTTTGAATTCCTTTTGTGGCTATTGACACGTTCACAAAATGGATCAAGTCGAACTCAGAATCGATATAACAGCGAGCGACAAAAGGTTCATGATGAGAAGCGTAATTAGTCGATTTGGAGTTAAGTCGGATAATTACGCACAATGGTAAACAATTCGCAAGTGCAAAATTTCAGGAATTTTGCGACGAGTTGGGTACCAAGCTATGCTATGCTTCTGTTGCACATCCCCAAAGCAATGGGGCGGTCGAACGTGCAAACGGCCAAATAATGCGAGGAATTAAAACCCGAGTCTTCGACCAGCTTATTAAGCGCTCGGGGGCTTGGGTACAAGAATTACCCTCCGTGTTATGGGCGGTTAAATGCGACCACCAGTCGAGCAACAGGAGAAACACCGTTTTTTCTAGTATTTGGAGCCGAAGCCATGCTTCCTCCGGAGCTAAAATTACGGTCGACACGAGTTGAAACTTTCAACAACTCAGACCAGGAACAACTTCGAGCAGATGACATTAACCTACTCGAAGAAAGGAGAAACCTAGCCTTAATCCGTTCGGCAGTCTACCAACAAGCCCTGCGCAGATACTATGATCGTAAGGTCCAACCTCGCAGCCTTGCTGTAGGTGACTTGGTATTGAGGCTCTGCCAATCCAAGTCTAATCGGAATAAACTTTCCCCTAAATGGGAAGGTCCTTACACAGTGGTCGAAGTAACTCGGCCAGGGTCGACTAGCAATGGAAGATGGACAGGTTCTCTCAAACTCTTGGAACATCGACCAGTTACGCAAATTCTATGTGTGACCAGTTTCTCAGGCAATAAAAGTCCAGGTTCTTTCTACCTCTTTTTGCCTTATTTTTTGAGTAGTGCTTTTTTAATCTTTCGACTATGATATGAAAACACCCAGTTTTCTTTACACCGCCAAAAGCGAGAAACGTCATCTGGTGAAACTTCTCCTCTCTGCATGTGGTTCTGCCCACTAGAAGGAATTTCCTAGCATCGACTCGTTACTCATTTTTGCTGCCAATACAAAGAGCTCGGGTTCTATCTAGTCGTAATGTTCTCAAAGCCAACTCTCTCAATCTTAGTCTATTTTTTATAAAATTCAAAAAATATTCTAAGTAGAGTGCACTTTCTTACATTTGTTCGACCACCTTTGGTGTACTCGATTTGTTTTAACTGGTCGAAGGAAGAGACACACCTAGTCGAAGTCTTTCCTCTCTGCATGTGGTCCTGCCCACTAGAAGGAAACTTCCTAGTGTCGCTCGATCTCCTACTTTTGCTCTTGGAAAAGACTTATCAAGTCCACAAAAAAGGACGAACGAATGACTAAAGTCCTCTAAGGCGTTTGTTTAACTCAAGTTCTTTGTTCTTGGTTTGATTAAACTAGTCTGGAGATGGAAACATCACCTAGTCGAAGCCTTTCCTCTCTGCACGTGGTCACGCCCACTAGAAGGAACTTCCTAGTGTCGAGTCGTTTCTACTCTTTTCACCAAGATTAGCTTGACAACCGTAACAAAAGCTATAAGTTAAATAAACCTCTCTTTGTTTTCGAAACCCCATTTTAAACACTATTTATTTAGATTGTCTAAACAATCTAAGCAAATAGTCGGGGCTAGGATAAAGTTATTAATTTGACTTCAATTCTTAGTCTTTCATTCGTTTATTATCTTTTGAGTTACTAACTACTCGACAAGATGATTTTCGTGAAATGAGGCGGATCATATATTACTCATCAACAAAATTGTCGCCTTACAAAGTAGTTACAAGATTACTCAAGGGGAGAGCCTAGTGCATTTCCTCCGCCACCTTTTACCAATCGAGTGCATTTCCTCAATCGACGACTTGCCTCGATTCGGAGACGATCAAGTCGGCCGATTGGTTTAACATTAAAGCGGGGTCTTGAGCTTTAAGTTTCGCCAAAGCGTAACTTCATCGCAGCTTCGATTGCCTCCCTTATTGATTCAACAGATTAGTCTTGAGTGGTCACCATTTCTTGCAATTTTCCGACTTGTTCCCCAATGGTACTTGTGTGAGCAAACTATGGTATCTTCTCGAGGAGTTTTTCCTCGAATGTAGCTCACTAAGCACATTGTTCAGGAGAGTGATGTTGCCTTGAAGACTAGTCTTCATCGACTCCATCTCCTGCTGGGTACAAGTCGAGGCCTCGCGAAGTTTCTTGTTTTCGACCACTTGTTCTGAAAAGAATAAAATCGGTCAAACAAAAATAAACTTCTGGAGGAAGATAACACAAAGATAATTATAGGTAAAAGCATTTCTTACCTACTAATTGAGAATCCAGCTTAACCTCTTCTCGATGGGAAGCAATGGTTTCAGTGTGCTTTTTCTCCCATGCTCTGATGTCCTCTGCATTCATCTTAGCGATGCGGATGGACTCATTGTAGATCAAGGTTTTTTCTTGGATTTCAGCCTCGAGGCTTCTCAATTGGACAGCAATTTCTGAACAAGAAATTGGCATTAGAAAAGGGAAAATACTCAAAAAGGATAACAGGTAAAGATTTACTTACCTGTTAATTGAGTTCTAAGACCCTCGAGTTCTTGATCCTTATTCGCGTGTCTGGGAAAACTCCTGAATGACCAAAGCTTTTTCTTGAACTTCGGTCTGGAGCTTCCGCATCTCTTTTTCTTTATCTGGAGAAGAAAGGAGAGTCGGGTAAAGGTTAAAGATCAAAAGCAGTCTTAAGTTCAGAACTTACTGTTTATTTTTTCCTGCAATCTTTTAGATGCAGAGACAGTCTCTCGAAGTCTATCCGAGAGGACTAATACTTCGTTCCTTAGCCTCCTCGACTCTTCTTTTTCATAGTCGAGTGAGTCAG
This sequence comes from Hsuehochloa calcarea, assembly GCA_036346395.1. NCBI lineage: Eukaryota > Viridiplantae > Streptophyta > Magnoliopsida > Poales > Poaceae > Hsuehochloa > Hsuehochloa calcarea. The sequence goes on from CM070597.1 coordinate 42,246,426, forward strand.
CTAAGGTCTTCGTATCACTGTTTAACCTACAAAGAACAGGAACGAAGATAAACATCAGCCGAATGGTTGTAAGTACTTCTACAACTACCGACCTAGTCGTAAGTTTTTCTACGACTACGATATGGTTGTAAGTCTTTCTCGACCACTACAGGTTGTAAGTAGTCGTAAGCTTTTTACGACTAGTACTTTGTCATGAGTTTCTTCCATGACTATTCTCGTAAAACATTATCACAGTATTTAAGTCGAAAACAATTATGAATGATAAGTGACTTACCATCTCTCCGCCTCTTGCAGAGTAGTTCTTTCTCTGTCTTAGCTCTAAAAGTTGTCGATGATACTCACCGACAACAGCAATTTGCTCTAGAGCTTTACGCAAAAGAAAGCAAAGTGAGAAGAGAAGGAAAGTCACATATATAAGTATTTTGAAGATACTTACATTCATAGTCGTCCTAGCAAACATCGAATACACAAGGTCCGGGTTCTGCAGCTTATCTATCCTCGCGATTTTGTCCCACCACACCTTCTCGAGGCGCTCGTTATCAAAAGTATTCTCCATATTGGGAATATCTTTGGGATGGGGACTCGGTCACGAGATCTCTAGCGTAAGACCCTCGACGGAGGCAGCCCAAAGAAGTCACCACGAAGTTGAAATTTTCTCCTTCTGGTTCTGTGATTTCTCTTTGGGTAGGGGAAGGAACGCCTCCTACGATTTCCTTCCCAGAGCGGTGCGCAGGCTGGTCACCACCTTGACCAGAGGCTTCCACAGCTGCCTCTGTTGTTTCTACGACCTCAGTGGTCGTAGCGGCCACCTCAACAGTAACAGCCGCTACTTCAAGGGTCGTAGTTACGACCTCAGCAGATGTGGGAGTCACTCAGGAGTCTCGACTTCATCGGCCACCTGGGTCAAGGGTGATGCTTCGACCACCTCCATTGATACCTCTCCAGTGAATGAAGGGATAGCAATGGACTTCTCAACAGAAGCATTCCCGGGGGCTGAAGGAGTCGGACTGAAATAAAGAAAAGCAAATCAAAGTTGTGAAAAGAAAAAGGTAAATGTTGTTCTTACACTTTAGTACATTTCACATACCTCGCACTCGGTCTTAACCAGAATTTTGGAGCAATCCTCCCTACGGAGGACCTCTTCTTCTCCACGACCACGTCTGGTCGAGGTTCAATAATTGGCCCAGCTACGACCACGTCTGGTCGTAGAGTTTGAACAGGGATCAGGGCTCTGGTTTCCTGATCCTCTGGATGGACGAGATCAGTCTCGACCATTCCGAGCGACCGCCCTCGATTGCGAGTTGTCTTGATGCAGCATCGTCCTTCATAAAAGACATAAAATCTTTCCAGTTCTCCCTTTCCAGTTGCTTAATAAAACTAGGAGTGGCACCGACTGCGAAAGATTCCGTGTCATAATAGAAGGGTACCTTAGCCTTGCGAGGTTTGCGCTTAAGAGGTTCAGCTGCTTCAACCTCCTCGGCCGGCGACGCGGCCTCGGCTTCAGATACAACTACGGTGCGCGGCAGCTTTGTAGAGGGTGCGGTCGAAGACCGAGCTCGAGCTTGCTCCCCCTTATCGGCAGATTTTACAAGTCGGCGTCTCTTGAGGAGGAGCCGAGCCTTTGTCTTTCGACAACCCAGCGCCAATAGTCATCGAGCGACTTCCTCGTCGTCCCGACGATTTTCCATGCCTACTTTACGTAAAGCAAAATAGAAAAGAAGAATCACTAATTAGTCGTAAGTTTTTCTACGACTAGTACCAAGTCGTAAGTTTTTCTCGACTTTTCTTGATCGTAAGATATTCTCGATCACCATTAGTCGTAAGTATCTTCTACGACTATAAAGTCCTAAAGAAAGAATCGATTTTTATTACCTTTAGGCGCTCTATCCTTTCATCTGCGGACAAAGCCGCAATGACTTGAGGAACCGCCCCTCGAGTGGCGGGGACTTCTCACGAGATGAGTCGACTGAGTCAACCTCGGCTGTGAAAGATCCAATAATAAGCAGATAAAAATATTAGACAAGGTTGAGAAAGACCAAGCGGAGAGCTAAGTTGACAATTGCTTACCCTCCTCGTAGTCTCTGGTGGGTCTCCTCTCCCGAGTACCTCCACATAGGAGATGCTCGTTTCTTCAGAGGACTAATTCGGCGTGTGATGAAATCCTTCACCACATGCCATCCGGTCACCCCTTCTTCCTTCAAGCCCTTAATGGCTTGAATATAAAAACTAATCCTACCGATATCTTGAGGTTGAATCCATGAAGATTTCTTTTCAGACCTTCCCATAAAAGAAAGGTGTCTTGAGGTGACCTTCGGTAGAGAACCACCTCTTCCTCCACCGCCACGAAGACCGGTAAAACTCAATATACTCCTTCGACTTGAGTCGTGGAGCTTGATCATGACTTCCGGCGATTCGGTTTGTCGAGCCATCCCATAATAATATTGGAATAGCTCGAGATCCGCCGAATCCCAGTGTATGCCTCGCATGATACACGAACACACTCAAGATGGTAATGGAATTGGGACCTAAGTTCACGGTTCCACCCCAAAGTGTTCGAGTACTCAGAAGAAAGGGGTGGGCGAGCAATCAAAGGCCGCTCTCACAATACGCTTGGAAGACGGAATTTGCCCATTTTCCCCGATGGCGATCTTTGCCCGATAGCCGAATCCACTTCACGAGCCTTCTCGGAATCTTCCGACATCGACCAAGATCTTGATCTTAGCCGCATCCATCTCCGATTCCTCCCATTCAGAAACTCTCTTGGCCATTTCGCTCAGAAGCAAGAAGTTTTTTAATTGGGTTGGCGGCGGAGAAGATGAAACCTAGTCGAGGATGGAGAAAGCAAGAGCTCAAGAACAATGTGAGTGATTTGGGGAAAGGTAAAAATCCAAGTCTACCTCTGGTAAGTTTTTATAATCAAGACGATCTCCGTAGCCGGAAACCATCTCGGCTATAGGTCTATGAGAGATGGTTGTACCGCCGAACCGCTTCATCGGACAAGTCTATGAGAGCGGTTGCAATTCCCGGATGGTCCGCTCGAGAAAAATAGGTGCGTATTGTCACCTCAAGCGAAATTACATTCTTGACCAAGTCTTTCTAGTCGAAGGAAGTATCAATCGGAAGAGTTTTTTCTCCGATTCCCCTACTACGACCACCAGACGGTCGTAGGGGTTTTTATGACTTTTTGATAGTCGTAAGCAACCTTCCTGACCAAGCAAATTCTGGTCAAAGCAGCACTCAAATGTCAAAGAGTTTTTCCTTCGACTATCATTCTCGACATTCTCATGATCGTAAGTCCATTTACTGAAACCTTTACCAAGTAAGTTATTTTCACTTGAAGTCAATTAGATGACGAGGATCTAATAATCCTCATTTTATCTTTTATCTATAATTCTTATTATGGGTAAATATGATGTCACATAGTCCCCAGAAGTACCCCTTATCTATAAGGGAGAAGCCCAACAAGTGATTGTAAGTTCTTCTACAATCACCCCATAGTCGTAAGTCTTGCTACGACTATATCATGGTCGTAAGTCCTTCTACGACCACTACATAGTCGTAAGTCCTTCTACGATCGCACCGTCGTAAGTCCTTTTACGATTGCTACACGGTCGTAAGTTCTTCTACAACTGTAAACTTCGACCACCTTATAATCAAACCTACGGTAGTGGGTCCAATTGATTAAGGAATCCGAACGGTCTACACGCACTATTATTCCGCTTATTAATGGTGTGTAATTACCCTATTATCTCTGGAAGATAATAGCCAGACGGCGTGAAGAAGCCGAGGCGCCGGTAATTACTGCCATCATGCGCCCGTTACTGGATTAATTAGGCGCATCTCCCGCAGGACAAAACGGCTACTTCTTCACGACTATATAAGGGCATCAATCAGAGGGATAGAGAGGGACACAGCGAACAAGAGCTAGTCAAGTAGAAACACAAGTGCTATTCTCTGTAATAGTCTTAGTCTTTTACTTGATCATCAAGAATACCATACACACAGGATTAGGGTTATTATTCTCTCCGGAGAAGGCCTAAACCTGTCTAAATATCCCGTGTCAACTACTCTGCGTGATTTCATCTCTAGGAGACCCCCCGAATCAAATAATCTTTACGTAAGATCGGTTCTAATACACCGACACTTATCCATCGGGTAAACGGGTGCGGGTACGAGTAAGCTCCACCCGTACCCGCTTCACCCGTTTACCCGTCATATACACTGACAGGTAGAACCGTAGACATCCTCGCTATAAAAAACCAAAACCCTAACTCCCAGCCGCCTCCCACGCCAAAGACGCCCACGCCCCACTTCGCCGCCTCCTCTCCTCCCACGGTCCCCACTGGCGGTCGCCCGTCGCCCGGCCATCCCCGACGCCTCCTCTTTCACGTCTCCTCGACCTCTCCTCCCACCGTGACCTCCTCTCCTCCCACGTCGGCTGCCGGCCAGTTCCTCCCTTCCGCCTCCTCCGCCCCCCCACCCCATCTTCCTCGCCATCTCCTCCTCCTCGGCCTCCACGACCTGCTCAAATCATTCGACTTCCTCGTCAGCGTCTCCCGGCACCCTCTCTGCGCGCCTCTGCGACCTCCGCCGGCGACCTCGTCCACGTCGGCGATGGCGTCGTCATTGCGATTCGAGTCCGCAGGATCGCCGACGCCCGCAACGTCCTCATCTTCGCCACCGGATCCGGATCGGTACCCAACTTCCCCGCCGTCCATACAACCCTCCATTTGTTTGTACTAGGAATAGGTCAAACCCGCATCGATTACTCGCACGATACACGTTGTTCAATCTTAGGTCTAAATTATCTATAGCTGACGCACTTTGGGCTGCAACGGAAAACGGAACAATATTGACAAATATGTTTCTAAAAATTGCACTAAATACGTGAAGTTCCATCTGTATTGTGATATATCAATTGATTGAGACATTTAGGATTTGTACTTCAGAGTTCAGTTTTTGACCCACAATTTTCTCACATTACTGCGTCCTAAACTGACCTCAAAATGCTCTTGGATATAAATCTCCAATTAAAGAATTCACTTTATCAGGTTTTTGCCTTTTTAGATAGGCACATGCTCTTGGATATAAATCCGCATGATAGGCACAAATAGTGCACTGTTTCATCAGATTTTTGCCTTTTTAGACGATTGAGTTGGTTGATAGTTGCATAATTCGTTTTATGCCGCAACATGCCAAGTAGTTGATGGGTGATGTCCTTTCCTTGATTTTGTTGCTCTATGACATTGATTGGATGAGCAATATCTATCCTCCCCGTGGATAGCTCTGTCCAATTGGTTCAGTTGGAACAGCATTACGTCTGGAGGGAATTCTGCTCTCTACATAAGCTGCATCGATGTTGCCAAAGCACAAATCCACCCTTTTTTAAGCAAGCATAACTACCCGTGGGCGATGGGTACCCGTAGGCGATGGGTACCCGTAGGCGATGAGTACCCACAGGCGGTGATGCATTATTTGCGGGTAATGCGGTATGCCGTGAGCGACAATACCCGCGGCGACGGTATGGCGAGGTTTTTCGCCGTCGTCGCTGCGGGTATGCCCGTGGGGGGAATTCGTGGTCGCGGGTATGGGTATGGGCGAGCACTATCCGTACCCACCGCGCCCGATTGCCATCCCTACTCACAATCCAAAGTTTCAATCGTCAACTCCCAACCCTAGCCCCTAGGCGGCAGCGGCGGCGAACACTAGCGCGGGCGGCGTGGCTGGGGCCGGGCTGGGACGCAGGCGGGCAGTGCGGTGTGGGAGCGTCACGCGCGTGGCGGCTCTGCTCCAAGCCTCCAGGATCTGACCCTCCGGGTACGTCCCCTCATCGAATCCACTGGACCACTGCTTGTACCACCGCTGCCGGCAGAGGCCAGGAAGCTGCTGCCCACAGAGGAGAGCCTCCCTGCCGTAATATCCCAGGCTCCCATCCTTTCTTCTTCTTCTTTAATACTTCCCCCATTTCCCTTCTCTCTCCCGTTGCCTCTCCTGGTTGCTCTTGGTTTCCATTGTGGCCGCCTCCTTCTGCCCCTATTTTGGTCTGGCACCACCACCTCTAGCCTCCCCCTGGCCCGGCTCAACCGCGAGCCTCCCCGTGGCCCGCCTGAGCTCGCCCGCCCGACCCTGGCTCGACCCCGCGTGGGCGGCCCCCGGTTCAGCCCCGCCCCGCACCCGTGCTGCCGGCCGGCTCGGCCTCCGGCTGCCGGCCGCCTGGGCTCTGCCCAGGTCTGGTCCTTCCTTATTGGATTTGGTTCCCCTCCCCTTCCTGGTTATTTTGGTTTTTAAGAGTAGTCTTGATTTATTCATTTTGATTTGTGGTGCTGGTCTGGTGGTGATACTGCTGCTTGTCTTGAGGTCATTGTCCCCGCTATACAATTAGCCCACATTACCCTGGAGTACTGAGTTTGAGTATGGGAGAAATTTGGGAAGAACATGGAAAATTCAACTAAAGTTGGGGTCTTTTCTTCCCTTTCTAGGAAACAGTTAGGATTGCATGAATATTATATGGTTCCAGCCTGTAAGAAATTACTGTTGAAAACTATGGATGGTTGATGATAATTCGGTTAATTCTCTTCTCTAGTCTCTACAGCCAATACAAAGAACCAAGAACTTGAACCAGGAAACAGCTGGTCCTGATTCTTTGTTACCACCCCTAAACAATTAGACAGAGGACTGTTAGATATGAAATAAATAACAACAAAGTTCTGAGCCAGGAGAGCTTAGATTTAAAATTAACTCACTAAAATTAGATTTTTTGCTGAGAAAACCATAATGTCCTACCTTTATCTTCACTTGTTGATTCCATTTAGTGTCGTATACTCGTATTGCTGCGATTGCCTATTTGCAATATAGTTTGCATATTGGTCTGCGCTTGGCGGCTTGCGACTCCGCCATACCTAGAATTTAATCCTGGGTCCGCCATTGATTGTCGGAACCATGAAGAATAATCATATGTGCCCATTGTTAATTGCTGCTGATTGCTGAGGGATAAAATTTCGGTATACCAAAATACCGAACAAACCGAACCGAAATATTTTGGTTTATTCGGTGCGGTTTATATTTTTCAGTTGGTTAATTCGGTTTGCAACTTCCAAAAACCGAAATAAATTTATACCGAATAAACCGTATAAACCGAATGCAATCTTATTGCCCTGTTCAAGTTTACTATACACTGATGGAGTTAGTACTTCGCTGGATAACATGTATAGTATGTTGTTTGTCTTGAAGGAGAATTTTCGCAGTTGCTTTGCAATGTTCAAGCCACAGCACATGAATGCTACTATAACAATGAAACACCTATCTAACCCGAAAGTGCCTTCACAAACCTATATTGTTTGTATTGTATTATGCATTGTAAAGTTCTTCACATCTGTTATTGCTATTGGGAACCTTTCTTGCTTGCATTACTCACTGTAGAGTTTATCTCACGTGTTAATCGGTGGAGTGGCAGAATGGGTCGGAAGGCTGGTGGGCTGTACATAAACCCAAGAAGTTTGGTGGTGTTGTGAAGCTTTGCATGATGGAGATGGTGTCATTCCTCAACTGCCTGGCCCTGAACAAGCAGAGCGATGACAAGTGCATGAGGCAGAAGGAGCTCTTGGTTGCCTGCAGTCAGGCTCAGGTTTCCACCACACTGTTTAGTTTTTTTTCATCCCTCATAAGTTAGAATTTCTCACCTCAGCTTACTATTTATAATTTTTCATGCCTCAGATTGCTTACCTAAACTCGAGAGTTGAAAATGAATCCTGATGCCTCCTTTTGTGCTTATTGCAGAAAGGCAAACGAAGAACCCAGCAAAGACCATCAATTACCATCTCCACCGGCTTGGGAGAGACAAGTTCGGATAGGTCCGATGATAATCAAGACATTTCCTTATCATGTTGCCTTGTGCTGAGGTCCGGAGGACAGACAATTTTCTTCTACCTAGCCTTGCTGAAATGGAGCAGAAATTTATGTGTGTTATATAGACATGGACATGTTAGTAGAAACTATTATTATATCGTCGCTTCATGCAGATTGCGAGACAGCAGTGTGGCATCAATATGGCTTTATTCTGATGGAATAAACAACACTCGATCTTGCTTATTTTCTTGTAACTGTTGTGCTGCTAATTTGGTTGGGTGTTTGTTTCAATTATAGCACTAGTCCTACTCGTAAACTGTGGTTTGAACCTAACCCAATTGCAGCTCTGGTTGCATAGTGAGTTCCAGGTATTACTTATGAGCTTACATTCGACCGTGTCTTGAAAATGATTTTTTAATGGAACATGATTCAACAATCCATCCAAGCCTACACAGCAATAGACTAGACTATATATACATAGATCGCCCAATTGGCAGTTTTCAGTATATATAATTTTTTACCTTTTTAACTGTGTTCAAACCGGAAACTAAACCAAAAGCAAAGTTCCATAAGTTATTAGAGAAGGTATGTTGTGTCAGTTGTACTACTGCTTGTGAATTGTGGTTTTGAGCGCAATTCCAGCTCTGGTTACGCAAGTTTAGGCACGTTACCTGATAGTTATACGTATCTGATGAGCATTTTCGGTGCACCTTTTTTTTCGGTAACTCCATCTCTGCATCTCTGTATACAGAACAATGAAACTACTCGAGCAGTTCGATCAAGCATCACTTAAAATGACTAACATGGAAGATGTAAGACATCCAACTGATATAGAAGATTACTCCACTGTTGCCAATCAAACCATGCTTCCGAAAACAAATATGGCATAAGCTAGGCTAGGGCCATGCATATGCCGATGCCAGAAGCGCGAACAATACCAGTACTAAGCATCCATTGTAAAAAGGCAGCGCGAATCACTACTACAAAACAGGCAATAGAAGACGCCTCATCACAGACGGTTCCATATGTAACTATTACAGACGGTTCGTGGTTAGAACCGTCTGTGATTTTAGGGTTTTACCATGGTCCACACTCATATTCATATACTAACATCTTAAAACACACGCTAATTTTAATAGACTAACATCTTGAAACACACGCTAATTTTTACTCACACTAGGACACAATAAAAAATAAACCATAAATACTTCATTGACATGAAACTTTAGCAAAAGTACTTTAACATAAAATATAGCAAAACATAAATAATATAACATTTTCTAGATACAAATTAAGTATCTAAATAACGAAGATTTCATCTCTAACATAACCCACTATTTCTTATTAAGATGAAAAACTATGTGTGTCGGTTCAAGGTCTACAAAATGCGCATCCTATTTGGCAAACAACGAGATATAGAGCCAATTCAGAGGTCTACAAGCAACATGGCATTACCGCATCCTGTTTGGCGGTACCATGCATACCTGTGGCACCAGCAAACTGTAAAAAGAAAAGAAACTAACCAAAAATGGGAGGAAAGGAAACTTTTAACAAGGGTCCCTTTTAACAAACACCAGATCTGCATCTCAAGTCACCCCCTCTCCCCCAACAATAATTTACGCACAAATCCACCGACATTGGAGTGGAGCAAAGGAACGAGCACCATCTCCCCCACCAGATTCGGTTGTAACTATGGATGGCAATCGGGCGCAGCGGGTACGGGTAGAGCTCACCCATACCCATGCCCGCTGCCCCAATTTCCCCCCACGGGTATGCCCGCGAAGGACAATGGGCGAAGAACCTCGCCCATGCTCGTCGCCCGCGGGTACCCGTCTCCCGCGGGCATGCTCATTTACCCGCGAACAATACACCGCCGCCCGTGGGTACCCATCACCCACGGGTACTCACCGCTTGGCTCGATCTTATCGATTCCTTTCCAATTCGTTTCATAACATTAATGAACACAAAGAGGCAGTTAACTCACTGAATGCTACTTGCGTAATAGTAGTGTTGTTTTCAGAAATGGCTCATAAAATAGTGGCCATAATTGTGGCATGAAGGAAGATGGGCAAACACAATCACATGAACAAAATGATCTTGTCATATAGGGTGTAAATATATAAATTCTAATGCTAGCCATACTAATATAAGCACATGCCAACTGTTGAAGTAATGACACAAGAATGCACTCATAAGTTCTCATATCCGCAAGCTCAAGAAACCACCGTAATGCCAACTATCATAGCCGCATCGGTAGGAACATCAAACATGACAATGTGACCAAGTACGTAAATCACAACGCATCGGTATTACTTTCAAGTGACCATCAGTAATGCTTTCAAGTGAACTATCACAATTTGCATCAAGAGGAACATCAAACATGACAATGTGACCAAATACGAAATCACACTGGAGGAGATCCGGAGTTCACGCCGGGAGGAAGGCGGCGGACGGGAGGGGACAGCCGGGAGGAGTTCAGTGGCGGCACGAGATGGCGATGGGAGGCGGGAGGCGACTACCGGGAGGGCGATGGGAGGGCCACGGCGGAGCCCGGGAGGGAACGGCCGGGACGACTGGAGGAGATCTTGAGTTCACGCCGGGAGGAGGGGGACGGCCGGGAGGGATCCGGAGGCGACGGCCGGGAGGGACGGTGACGGAGGCGCGGTGGCGGTGGGCGATGGGAGGGCGACGGCCGGGAGGGGAACGGCCGGGAGGGGGACGGCTGGGAGGAGGGGCGGCCGGGAGGAGGGGGACAGCCAGGAGGGGGACGGCCGGCCGGGAGATCTGGCCGCTGGCGGTGGAGGCGATCTGGCGGAGGGATAGCAGTGGGGGAGACGAGACTCGCGAGGGAGACGAGACTCGAGAGGGAGACTGGATGGCGGAGGCGCTGGCTGGGAGTTAGGGGGAGGCGGCTGGGAGGTGGGAGATTGGAGGTGCTGGCTGGGAGTTAGGGTTTTGTTTTTATATGGTGAGGATATCTACGGTCCCACCTGTCAGTGTATATGACGGGTAAACGGGCGAAATGGGTATGGGTGGAGTTTATCCATGCCCATGCCCGTTTACCCGATGGGTAAATTTTTGTGCCCGTTTTTATACCTGTGGGCAAAGAAAGACGCCCATACCCTGCTCCATTAGGGTATTCGCCCACGGGCACACGGGTAATCGGGCACAATTGCCATCCCTAGTTGTAACCGCTACAGAAGCAACTAAACCGAAGAGATGTTGGTGATTCGCCTTGGTGTGCCTCTCAAGCGTCCAAGCAACGCATCAACCCACCCACACAAGAGCGCGGCTGTACCCAAATCACCGGAAAATTAGGGCTCTTTTGTGATGGATTGGATCCAGGGCGTCCCCGGCACGTAGAGAGAACAACAATAAGTACGGATCGGAGAAGAGAGGAGGGAAAATTTCTGCATTACCTTCAACCTCGTGGTTGCTTGATTTGGGTTGTGATTTCTTTTGTCGTTAAGTATATACGGGCCAAAGTAGTGACGGAGGGCGAGCTGCCGGGAGTGGAGAGAGGGGCGTCCGGCGGCAGGTGGGCGAGGTTGCCACTCGCGAGGACGAGGAGCCAGAGGCGCGGGGCGGCGGGAGCGCGGGCGTCAGTGGGTGGGGGAATTAGGTTTGGTCTGTGGCTCTGTGGGTGGTGCGTGGTGGTCTTGTGGGCAGGCTGCGTCGATGGGTGGAATAGTAGTTTTTTGGGCCTCGGTCTACACACCATTAATAAGGTTTTAGGCCTATATCAAAAAAGATTTTGCACTGAAATTTTGGGTGCCGGCAAGTTGCCTCGGCATGTAACACAACAACTACTGAAAAAAAGGGAAATGATGCTAGGTCGTGTGCGTGCGCACGCACATAAAGGGAGACGGAGAGTACGTACCTCAACGGAGAAACCGACGGGCGGACGACGGCACGGCGCGATGCAGGGGACGAGTGGTTTCTGGAACTCGAAAGAGCGGAGAATCAATCGGCACTTTTGCATACGAGGAGGGCCTGCGGAAGCTGGTAACTCAGGAGAAAGCACTGCGGGTTTCGGTTCTAGAGTATTCGGTCCAATTGATGTTTTTAAGGGACTTAAATGCGAATGATTAGTGGGTTTTCAGCCTCACCAAATTGCTGAAGAGCTTCTTTCGTGTTGTTCCTGTCTTCCTGGGCCGAGTGGATACTCACACAGCCCATGGTTGACTATATATATATATATATATATATATATATATATATATATATATATATATATATATATAATATTTTTTCTACTCCCCGGTGTAGTTAGTCTCACATCTGATATATCAACTAAAAAACTACATCCGGAAGTAGAAAGTATTAATCATATATAGGAAGCCTTTTTGCTACTCCGGTATAGTTACTCCCTATCCCGTATCTCACAACGTATGGAGTATCTTGCGCAACCGAGAGTATGTATATATATTATATGAGTATATTATATTACTTATGTGGTATTTATACATTTTTATGGGTTATATGTACAATTTTTCAAACATACTCCTCTTTATGTTCGAATACGAATGTATTTACAAAATATGTTAAAAACTATGGACTTTTTTATAATTTTTTCGTGTAGTTTGCATTAAAGTATCTCATAATTAGTATATGAGTATACCCAAAGTGATAAAGAAGTATGTTAAGTTTTTTTGTTGATATATCGTTAAGTTAGAATATATATATATATATATATATATATATATATATATATATATATATATATAGAGAGAGAGAGAGAGAGAGTAGGGCAGCCTAAGGGCAAAAATCCAGTATCCGACCTCCAGCCCCGACCAAAATTTTCCCAGTTTCCAGTTACCGTGGACTCTCTCTGAAGTGTGGGCCCCGGATCTGGATGTATTCACATCTGAAGAAGGGACCATATACATGTATAGTTTCAATCACTTGAGTTGAGCTTTCCAGCTGCAAGTATACAACAACACGCCCCGTGCCTACCGCCGAAACAATCAGAACCACCTCATCAACGCTTTTGCCTCTGAACATAACGCCGAAACAATCAGAACCACCTCATCAACGCTTTTGCCTCTGAACATACCAAAATTCTAGAACCGGCTACACATGTAACATGAGTGTTATATACACTGTTTAGGTCTGAAGTTATCAGGTTCCAAGAGTTTCAACAACAACTTCTCTAGCTTCGCCGAGCTCTTCGTCGGCCTGAGGACAAAGGACCTTCCGAAGAAGGTACAGGGGTCTTTGCCGCCTACCGAGCTACCCAGGCACCACCCACCCGGTGTGAAGCAGTCGGGTGCTCGCCTCAACAGCTCGGCGTCGATCATATCCAGGACTGGATTGTCGTTAGCGAAGGAGTGCGCGAACAGCGCCCCGCTGTTTGCCATCGCGTTGAAATAATCCGCTGTCATGTTAACAAGGTGCGTCCGAGTGGGGTTGTCCCACGCCATGAAACGGAGGTCGTTGTTAACGGTGGTGTTCTGGTAGTACTTTGAGTTGCAGATCACTGTGTGGAAGTAGCCCTCCGAGGATGACAAGAAGTTGGCGAAATACATGAGTAATGTGCGAGGAAGGTTGTCCCATCCCAATAGGCAAAACTCCAGGAATGATCGGCTAAGTATTACCCATGAAGAACCTACATCATGAGAATATGATCATTGGTTAAAGCTCAAATTTACAGATTAAAACAGAGCAGCATTTGACCGTTGACAGTCAAAATATAGACGTCTGTGTAAAGTTTCATCTTCAGGAGAATACTTCATTAAGGAAAAAAATTATATAAATCTGCAAAAAGGGAAATATCCAAATATCGAAGTATTACATGTTCCGTTTACCCGCAACCTCAAGTAAAAGTTCCTACATAGTTCCCTGCAGATGACGTCAACTCTCAAAATTGCAACTAAGATAATGGTTGGGCAAGTGGTCAATGTTGTAAAGGTAATGACTGCTAAAAAGGCATTATATCCCTGTTAGTTCATTTGGACAAGGATTTTTCTATCTCAATCTCCGCATGATAATTTCTTTTAAAAATAGATTGCGTAAGCACCTCCTACATGCCTGATATTACAATACCTATTATGCAAGAACTACTTCACATCCATTGAATGAGCTTGCTGTAACAGTTAGACAGCCTTGAGGAAGGTAATTTTATGAGCATACATGAATATTTTGATGTCATCCATATTATGATTATTATCTACAGGTTGGAATAAAAAATGTTCGACAAACGGCAGTTAATACTTCAGTTGTTATTTGTTATGCTCTATACCCTAGTAATATGGATGGGAATCTATCAGTATTGTGCTTAAAGAGATTATTCTGGAAAGAAGGCAGATAGGCAATAGTGAAGTGTTACAGAGAATTACTACAGAATATTTGAATCATATAAAGTAGAAAATAAGGACGAGACAGTACCTGCAAATATTTTGAAAGCTGAAGGCATGCTTCTTTTCTCTTTTGTTGTCACAACCTCAGTTTTATTTGAGATCTGCAATGCTGGATCTACAATTATTGGTCTTGCCCTTTGATACCTGCACATGCAACCAAAGAATCATAATAAAGAACATATCAGAAGGTTAAGAAACACACAGGGAAAAAATGCTTACTCCTTCCAACCAATATTGCTTTTGTGCTCAATAAAGTTCAGATCTCTTGGAAGATATGAGGAGATATGAAGGATGTCTGTCAAGTATGAGGGCAAGAACATGAATATTAGTTTCGAAAGTTAGAGAACACCAACTATCTTGGAAGAGAGTTGCAATCCAAAATGTGTCACCAATCAACATACAGGTACACGTCAGTAATTTGTTGGAAAAAATAGGTATGGAATTGGAAACCTTACGAACTATAAATAAGTCCAGGAGCACAGGAAGTCTTTGGTTTGCCATTGAGCCCTTCAAAATCATAAAGGTATTGAACTATTGATAAATGTAGACATCCAGCATCCAACGTTCTTGATTGGATACATCTATAATGTTCCAATTAAATTTTATACAAGATAGAATTAACTATTTTTATTCCAATATAACATATTCAATGATAGAATGCAACACTAACATTGGCTAGCCTAAAAAGCACTTAATATCATTAGTGTACAAAGCATATCAAGTGATGGAATGCTATGAATGCAATAATTTATTGCAATTTTAATGTGACATTTGTAATAGCTGATGTAGCATACATGATGAACTTCAACAATATTTCATATCATAGTGGCATGGATTTGCTGGTATAAGATCTAAAGCATAGATGAGGACTGATTGTTTTCATGCCTCTTATCATGCATGGACTTTGCCTCGTTTAAGTGAGATACAAAAAAGAAATTGCATGCACACTTTATGGAGTATACAAGTGGCATTTGACGCGTGCATGATCCTTAGCGTCTTTTAGGTGGCACGCAACAGTGGTAAAGGCATTGCCTAAGTCTATCTCTCCCAAATCTTAACCAAACTAAAGCGCAGGTCTTTCTTTTCAATGCAACCAATACTTTTAAGTAGAAAGTTTTGTGTTTTCATGTCAATGCAGAAATCAAGAAGGAATCCTACATGTCCACAACAAGAGACAGCATATCACCCTGGAGCGCAGGACTTTTTGGTCATCCATTTCAACAATATAAACACTACAAGCTGTGGGTACTTGAGTGGGTGTATGGAGAAAAATAAGGTAACTGAAAACACATCCTATTAGCAGGTCTTTGGGCATGGCGGATGTACAGGAAAGAAGAAATCTTAAAAAGAGAATCAAGGAGGTGGAATTGCACAGGGGAAGTGGTGTAGTGATATGGTTTTGGAAAATGAACTGCCGCGATCACCTTATTTAGTTATTTATCAACCTACTCGATGTAGTTCTGAGTGCCGCTGCAGGGTGAGGAGATACATCAGCGAGCGGACGATGTGAAGATGTGGATCGCCAAAGTGTTGAATATGAGGAGCTGAATTTGAAGCACTGTTGCTTATCCTTTTGTTATGTTAATACTCTGGAAAGTAGTTTAGTTTCAGTAGTTATGTCTATTTGTTTGTATTTTGTGGCATGAGAACTTGTATGAAGACTTGGAAAGCTAGCGCTCCCAGCTTTATCTGTATTCTCTCCTTCCTCTCAAGTTTGAATTTGGCTTTCAATAAAACTGGGCAATACACCTTACTCCTAAACTGATTTAACACCAAACAATAAAAACTGATTGCACGTAATTATAGCAATTGAAAACCTGCCACTGCCACCTTACAGAGCAGTCTACGGGACAACTAGCATGATAAATTGTAACAGAGCACAGTAGAAAAATAGTAGTAAACAGACACAACCTTGGTGAAACGGATATGTAATCCAAAAATTTCCAAAACTCAAAGCTCCTAAATGAACAGAAGCTACACCTAATCTAACCCAATATATTGAAGCTAGTATAACAAGCATTCAACAGCATGCAGCAAAACATATCATAAATGAAACTAAAGTACTAACTGGCCATCATAGGATATGAGTAGCACTTAATATCAGTCTGAGTTGAACGACACGCTAATATCAGTTAGACTAATTACTGCAATATTTCGTGCACTAAGGCACACAATCTATGGTCTTTGGCAACTAGAAGTGTGTGATATGGCCAATTTAGTAAGAAAGAGCAATCTATGCTATACAATTGAAACGCACACACATTTAAATTGCAAGTGAGAAACACTATAATTAGGAAGTAGGAGCAATCCATTCACGAGGGAGCTGAAGTTACCATCTTGTGGCATGAGCGGGTAATCGGAGGCGCTGAGATTGATGAACCAGCTCCACCCCTCGAACTCCCGCAGCATAAGGGCGGCGCCGTGGAGAGTCGCGGCCAGCTCGGTGGGGCCCCGCCGGGAGACCGCGCCCCACTCCCCTGCCGCCGCCACCCGCACGTTGCCGTACCGCCGCGGCGCCTCCTCGCCGCGCACGAAGGTCTCGAGATCCGCGCGCTCCTCCTCACCCACGACCCCGACGAGGTAGTAGTTCCAGGGATGGTACAGCGCCCGCAGCAGCCGCTGGATCCGCGGGCCGTCGCCGGCGCCGCCCGATATGAGGTACGCCAGCCTCGGCGGCGGCTCGGGCGGCCGCCTCCCCTTCCCAGGAGGCGGCGGGGGCGGCGAGCGCGCCGCCCCGAGCGCGGCGTAGAGCACGGGGAGCGAGAGGAGCGGGAGCGCGAGCAGCAGCGCGCGGAGCCACCTGAGCCGGTGCTGCGTCGGCGGCTGCTGCTTCCTCATGGCAGTCTTCCGCGCCGCCAGCGAGGGAGGGAGCGCTAGAGCTCCAGCATTCGCTCTCAGCAGCTCGCCAGCGAGGCGTACGGACAGGGTGCTATCTGTAAATAAAATAAAATCGGAGGGGCCCTCGGTTGCCGCGGCTGGTGAAGTCGGTGTGAGATGCAGGTGAGGCCGCAGTGTTTCGTGCAAGGAAGTCGGGAGGCGTGTACGGTGCAGTGTGTACCGTGTCGCCACTTATTGCAGCACTCGCGGCGTAGCGGAGAGGTAGAGTGCTGCTGTTCCTTGTTGCTTACTAGAAGTCAACCCGCGCTATTTGGCGCGCTGTGGCTGTTACACACGTGACAATCTTATAACCAAAGTTATTTCGTTTTGAACATTACGATCTTAAGCTATATCTGTACAAAAACTAAAAGTGAATATGACAAATACCAATTCATACTTATGCAAAAACTCACCATCTTTCATTCTAACTAGGACGGCATGCGCTATTACAACTGCACACAATTCTATTGGTTTCTGGTGGTTTTGTTTCTTGTGTGAAGCAGTACAAATGCTAATGACATGTAGTGAATAGTTTTGTTAAGAGATAGAAGAGAGATGATCATTTTTTGGCCATAATGCAGGGTTGGTATAAGTTAAGTATTCTCTAATGAATTGAATAGGGGAAACATATATGTTAATAGGCAGAGTGATTCAACAAGGAATGTGACATAAGGCAAACCTGGGGACTACGATTATAATTCGGTCTGTACATACAGATGTTGACGGCAAACAGTTCTTGATTTCTCCTGCCATGTATATATGGGGAATGACATAAATTGGGAGTAGTTCTTAACTAAGCCTTGAATCCTTGCAAGGTCATCAAACTCATACCTGTCATCAGGCTGCATAAGTAGAAAGACTGTAAGAGTTATGTTACAAAATGTTATCTACTACATTACACGTCAGGTGAACCTACTCTTAAAAAGAGAGTAATCTGAGTTCCACATGTAAGCATTTTATCGGGATCAGTCTCTTCCTTGATGACATAAGAGCTCTTATCACCACAGACTTCCCATACATAATGTTATTCTGATTTCGGGCTCTTAGTGGACACCACAACCTGTGATACATTTGAAGACAATTGAGTTCATGTGCAAAAAGGAACATGTTTCATGCAACATATTCTTTCATGCAACATATTCTACAAAGATAGCATAGAATAAATATTTCATACCTTCTCCACTACAAGAAAGGCGAGTAAACTCCAACACCAAACCGACCAATTAAACCATTGTTGGCCTCAAGGTGTTTGTTCTCCTGAACGGTAATTCATTTGGCATTAGCAAAGAAACAATGAAATACTCATGCAAATATTACCATATTGCATACACATAGATGTATCCGGAATGGAAAAGGAAGAACCAACACTCCACCTTCAGAGCCTTCAAAATTTTTGAGTTACCACTCTAGGCAATAGTACCAAGGCAGTCCTTAAGCTCATCTTTGGTCATCCCAACGCTAGTATCACTATAAGACCCATCAGCAAACGGTGTCAAACTTTACACCTTTCGGCAAAACAGGCCACTGGTGAACAACCTACAGTGAAACCTTTATTCATCAGAGGATTGCACTTACATAACACCTTATTGGACATTACTAATTAATCTTGATCCGTAGGTCTAAAAGTATCCGCAAATAAAGCTCTTTTCTTACACAGAAAACTGAAAACACTTTAGAAATAATACATTCGCATAACACTTGATCTGGAACAAAAGAACCACAGTCGAAGTGACAAAATAGTTAGCTATAACAACAGAAATCCATTCCAGCTTTAGGAACAAGTGGTTGGCTTATTAAGATAGAACAATCTATGAACAGAAAGCTGGATAACAATAGGATTACGCACTTAAATATTAATATGTGGTTTGATTATTTAATCCTTGATTAAAAATAAGTATGAATTAGACACAATAACAGTGAAATACAAAGGATACAACAGAAAAAACTGCAGCTAGCTCAATTACACATAATAGGAATGCACAGCTCTTACATCACTATTATCAATGACGTGATTGCACCTTGGGCACTCCCTTGTTGGATCGCTCATCCATTTGTGTTTACTGGGATCCAATGACCTAGATGCCTTTTTTTTATTTTTGAAGCAATTGTTTGGCTATCAATTAGGCAGCATGTCCTGCAGAAAATATTAACAGTAGAGTTAAGACAGATGAATAAAGCAAAGCTGTTCTACAACACTAACAGCATCACCTGAATTTTAATCCCATATTTATCTATCTATCAATAGCATTAACAAAAAAGAGACCAAATGCGGGTACAAAAAAACACAGATAAATTCATTAAACAGATCCCACCAATTTTGTAGAGGCACAAGCTGAATTTAATTTCGAATTCGTTAAGCACGCCATAATTACCATCCGTACGAACAACACTAATTCATGGGGTTCTCAGAATCGTTCCCATGCTAAAATTGATCAAGCATCAGGTTTCCAAAATTCAAGACAAAATTCCACCCCACCACTGGCTACAATGAAAATTCAAAACATAGCTCTGTTAACCTTAGCACAGTTTGAAAGCATCTAACATTTTTGTGCAAAATCAAAGAAATGCAATTTGACCCAGGAACTATGAGTCCATGACACTGGTAAAACTAAAGGCCAACAACAATTGCTCAGGCCAACCTTACATGCAATGCCGATCACAATTATACAGAAATAAGATATGATGGTCTTTCATCAAATTGGCAAGGGCAAAAGCATGGCTTCTCAAAAGCTAAAGATGGATACGACAGCAATCTATATTTTGAACTCAAACCTAGTATACTCAAGCAAGTAAGAAGAAAATCCACTTTTAACAAAAAAGCGACATAATGGTTACCATAAGAGCTAACATGATACCTCCTTTGAAGTAACACTCCCACTCATCTTCCTACCAGAAGTGGATGGATGTTCTTAAACTGCAACAGAACAAAGTGCTCACGTACTGCTACCTCGAAATGGAAAGAAAAAAATGCCTCGTTTCAACTAAAACCAATGCAGAAACGTCATCCTTCTGTTAGACGATCTCAAACATAACTGAAAAACTACAAATTAGCGATGCAACCGAACCATCGCCGCTGCAGCATCCAAAAAGATCCCGCCTTACATCCAAAATCGAAGCATGATTTGGAATCATTCTTATATCCTATGCTTTCCATTTGTGAAAGCAGGAACTCCACAACAGAACACTACTTTTGAGTGATTGGAACGCAAAAAAAGGTCCCGGGTAGACCAAACAAGTTGCCTACATGATTTGACAGGAAGAAAGAAAAATCCACTAGCACTTCCCAGCCTCGATTAGAAGCATCTAATGATTTCCCAATGGTCAACAGTCCCAGCATCAATAAAGCACCTCCAATTTATTGTAAAAAAAATCCCTTAACATAACAGTTCACAATTGGCATCAGCACGCATGAATCTTACATTAGAAAGTAATGAATCCAAGAGCTCTAGGCCTAGCTCCATTAATATCTATCTGGTCAAACAACTCAGAAATAAAAAATAACAAGAGAAAAATCCCAAGTCTATGCATCACATCAGGCTGAGGCAAACAAACTCTCCTAGCAATCTGACCTGCACACTTAGTTACCTAAAACTGCAACCAAATGAATCCTCCGATCATCCTCTCCACTCCGCCCGTAGTCAAAAGCGTCCCACAAAAGAGGGAAATCCCGCTTAAAACTCATCAACTCTTGCAGCAGAACAACACAACCTTCCGCAACAGATGGATCACAACTCTAAAGACCCCAACAACAAAAATTAAGAGCAGATACTGAGCGATAATTACTGTGTTGTTCTTGGCCCCCTTTTTCTCTGTAGTAGGCGAGCAGCTTGCTGTCGAGGACCAAGTAGCGCGTGTGGAAGGACCTCCCGATCTTCCTCTGCCCGTACCGCACCATCCACCCCTCATCGCCCAATTGGCAGTTTTCAGTATATATAATTTTTTTTACCTTTTTAACTGTGTTCAAACCGGAAACTAAACCAAAAGCAAAGTTCCATAAGTTATTAGAGAAGGTATGTTGTGTCAGTTGTACCACTGCTTGTGAATTGTGGTTTTGAGCGCAATTCGACTCACAGTTACGCAAGTTTAGGCACGTTACGATAGTTATCGTGTCGATGAGCATTTTGGTGCACCTTTTTTTTCGGCAACTCCATCTCTGCATCTCTGTATACAGAACAATGAAACTACTCAAGCAGTTCGATCAAGCATCACTTAAAATGACTAACATGGAAGATGTAAGACATCCAACTGATATAGAAGATTACTCCATTGTTGCCAGTCAAACCATGCTTCCGAAAACAAATATGGCACAAGCTAGGCTAGGGCCATGCATATGCCGATGCTAGAAGCGCGGAACAATACCAGTACTAAGCATCCATTGTAAAAAGGCAGCGCGATTCACTACTACAAAACAGGCAATAGAAGACGCCTCATCACAGACGGTCAGACGATTCCAAGACGAACCATCTGTGATATGTAACTATCACAGACGGTTCATGTAGATATCACAAACGGTTCGTGGTTAGAACCGTATGTGATTTTAGGGTTTTACTATAGTTCACACTAATATTCATGGACTAACATCTTAAAACACACGCTAATTTTAATAGACTAACATCTTAAAACACACGCTAATTTTTACTCACACTAGGATACAATAAAAAATAAACCATAAATACTTCATTGACATGAAACTTTAGCAAAAATACTTTAACATAAAATATAGCCAAACATAAATAATATAATATTTTATAGATACAAATTAAGTATCTAAATAACGAAGTACCATGCATACTTGTGGCAGCAGCAAACTGTAAAAAGAAAAGAAACTAACCAAAAACGGGAGGAAAGGAAACTTTTAACAAGGGTCCCTTTTAACAAACACCAAATCTGCATCTCAAGTCACCCCCTCTCCCCCAACAATAATTTACGCACAAATCCACCGACATTGGAGTGGAGCAAAGGAACGAGCACCATCTCCCCCACCAGATTCGGTTGTAACTAGGGATGGCAATCGGGCGCAGCGGGTACGGGTAGAGCTCACCCATAACCATGCCCGCGGCCCCAATTTTCCCCCACGGGTATGCCCGCGAAGGACAACTGGTGAAGAACCTCGCCCATGCTCGTCGCCCGCGGGTACTGTCATGTGATTGTGTTTGCCCATCTTCCTTCATGCCACAATTATGGCCACTATTTTATAAGCCATTTCTGAAAATAACACTACTATTACGCAAGTAGCATTCAGTGAGTTAACTGCCTCTTTAGTCTATTAAAATTAGCGTGTGTTTTAAGATGTTAGTCCATGAATATTAGTGTGAACTATAGTAAAACCCTAAAATCACATACGGTTCTAACCACGAACCGTCTGTGATATCTACATGAACCGTCTGTGATAGTTACATATCACAGATGGTTCGTCTTGGAATCGTCTGACCGTCTGTGATGAGGCGTCTTCTATTGCCTGTTTTGTAGTAGTGAATCGCGCTGCCTTTTTACAATGGATGCTTAGTACTGGTATTGTTCCGCGCTTCTGGCATCGGCATATGCATGGCCCTAGCCTAGCTTGTGCCATATTTGTTTTCGGAAGCATGGTTTGACTGGCAACAGTGGAGTAATCTTCTATATCAGTTGGATGTCTTACATCTTCCATGTTAGTCATTTTAAGTGATGCTTGATCGAACTGCTTGAGTAGTTTCATTGTTCTGTATACAGAGATGCAGTTACCGAAAAAAAAGGTGCACCGAAAATGCTCATCAGATACGTATAACTATCAGGTAACGTGCCTAAACTTGCGTAACCAGAGCTGGAATTGCGCTCAAAACCACAATTCACAAGCAGTAGTACAACTGACACAACATACCTTCTCTAATAACTTATGGAACTTTGCTTTTGGTTTAGTTTCCGGTTTGAACACAGTTAAAAAGGTCAAAAATTATATATACTGAAAACTGCCAATTGGGCGATCTATGTATATATAGTCTAGTCTATTGATGTGTAGGCTTGGATGGATTGTTGAATCATGTTCCATTAAAAAATCATTTTCAAGACACGATCGAATGTAAGCTCATAAGTAATACCTGGAACTCACTATGCAACCAGAGCTGCAATTGGGTTAGGTTCAAACCACAGTTTACGAGTAGGACTAGTGCTATAATTGAAACAAACACCCAACCAAATTAGCAGCACAACAGTTACAAGAAAATAAGCAAGATCGAGTGTTGTTTATTCCATCAGAATAAAGCCATATTGATGCCACACTGCTGTCTCGCAATCTGCATGAAGCGACGATATAATAATAGTTTCTACTAACATGTCCATGTCTATATAACACACATAAATTTCTGCTCCATTTCAGCAAGGCTAGGTAGAAGAAAATTGTCTGTCCTCCGGACCTCAGCACAAGGCAACATGATAAGGAAATGTCTTGATTATCATCGGACCTATCCGAACTTGTCTCTCCCAAGCCGGTGGAGATGGTAATTGATGGTCTTTGCTGGGTTCTTCGGTTTGCCTTTCTGCAATAAGCACAAAAGGAGGCATCAGGATTCATTTTCAACTCTCGAGTTTAGGTAAGCAATCTGAGGCATGAAAAATTATAAATAGTAAGCTGAGGTGAGAAATTCTAACTTATGAGGGATGAAAAAAAACTAAACAGTGTGGTGGAAACCTGAGCCTGACTGCAGGCAACCAAGAGCTCCTTCTGCCTCATGCACTTGTCATCGCTCTGCTTGTTCAGGGCCAGGCAGTTGAGGAATGACACCATCTCCATCATGCAAGGCTTCACGACACCACCAAACTTCTTCGGGTTTATGTACAGCCCACCAGCCTTCCGACCCATTCTGCCACTCCACCGATTAACACGTGAGATAAACTCTACAGTGAGTAATGCAAGCAAGAAAGGTTCCCAATAGCAATAACAGATGTGAAGAACTTTACAATGCATAATACAATACAAACAATATAGGTTTGTGAAGGCACTTTCGGGTTAGATAGGTGTTTCATTGTTATAGTAGCATTCATGTGCTGTGGCTTGAACATTGCAAAGCAACTGCGAAAATTCTGCTTCAAGACAAACAACATACTATACATGTTATCCAGCGAAGTACTAACTCCATCAGTGTATAGTAAACTTGAACAGGGCAATAAGATTGCATTCGGTTTATACGGTTTATTCGGTATAAATTTATTTCGGTTTTTGGAAGTTGCAAACCGAATTAACCAACTGAAAAATATAAACCACACCGAACAAACCGAAATATTTCGGTTTGGTTTGTTCGGTATTTTGGTATACCAAAATTTTATCCCTTAGCAATCAGCAGCAATTAACAATGGGCACATATGATTATTCTTCATGGTTCCGGCAATCAGTGGCGGACCCAGGATTAAATTCTAGGTATGGCGGAGTCGCAAGCCGCCAAGCGCAGACCAATATGCAAACTATATTGCAAATAGGCAATCGCAGCAATACGAGTATACGACACTAAATGGAATCAACAAGTGAAGATAAAGGTAGGACATTATGGTTTTCTCAGCAAAAAAAACTAATTTTAGTGAGTTAATTTTAAATCTAAGCTCTCCTTTGTTGTTATTTATTTCATATCTAACAGTCCTCTGTCTAATTGTTTAGGGGTGGTAACAAAGAATCAGGACCAGCTGTTTCCTGGTTCAAGTTCTTGGTTCTTTGTATTGGCTGTAGAGACTAGAGAAGAGAATTAACCGAATTATCATCAACCATCCATAGTTTTCAACAGTAATTTCTTACAGGCTGGAACCATATAATATTCATGCAATCCTAACTGTTTCCTAGAAAGGGAAGAAAAGACCCCAACTTTAGTTGAATTTTCCATGTTCTTCCCAAATTTCTCCCATACTCAAACTCAGTACTCCAGGGTAATGTGGGCTAATTGTATAGCGGGGACAATGACCTCAAGACAAGCAGCAGTATCACCACCAGACCAGCACCACAAATCAAAATGAATAAATCAAGACTACTCTTAAAAACCAAAATAACCAGGAAGGGGAGGGGAACCAAATCCAATAAGGAAGGACAAGACCTGGGCAGAGCCCAGGCGGCCGGCGGCCGGAGGCCGAGCCGGCCGGCAACACGGGTGCGGGCGGGCTGAACTGGGGCCGCCCACGCGGGTCGAGCCAGGGTCGGGCGGGCGAGCTCAGGCGGGCCACGGGAGGCTCGCGGTTGAGCCGGGCCAGGGGGAGGCTAGAGGTGGTGGTGCCAGACCAAAATAGGGGCAGAAGGAGGCGGCCACAATGGAAACCAAGAGCAACCAGGAGAGGCAACGGGAGAGAGAAGGGAAATGGGGGAAGTATTAAGGAAGAAGAAGAAAGGATGGGAGCCTGGGATATTACGGCAGGGAGGCTCTCCTCTGTGGGCAGCAGCTTCCTGGCCTCTGCCGGCAGCGGTGGTACAAGCAGTGGTCCAGTGGATTCGATGAGGGGACGTACCCGGAGGGTCAGATCCTGGAGGCTTGGAGCAGAGCCGCCACGCGCGTGACGCTCCCACACCGCACTGCCCGCCTGCGTCCCAGCCCGGCTCCGTCGCTCGCCGGCCCCAGCCACGCCGCCCGCGCTAGTGTTCGCCGCCGCTGCCGCCTAGGGGCTAGGGTTGGGAGTTGACGATTGAAACTTTGGATTGTGAGTAGGGATGGCAATCGGGCGCGGCGGGTACGGGTAGTGCTCGCCCATACCCATACCCGCGACCCCGAATTCCCCCCACGGGCATACCCGCGAAGGACGACGGGCGAAAAACCTCGCCCATACCCGTCGCCCGCGGGCATACCCGTTTACCCGCGAATAATGCATCATCGCCTACGGGTACCCATCGCCCACGGGTAGTTATGCTTGCTTAAAAAAGGGTGGATTTGTGCTTTGGCAACATCGATGCGACTTATGTAGAGAGCGAAATTCCCTCGGGCGTAATCATGTTCCAACTGAACCAATTGGACAGAGCTATCCACGGGGAGGATAGATATTGCTCATCCAATCAATGTCATAGAGCAACAAAATCAAGGAAAGGACATCACCCATCAACTACTTGGCATGTTGCGGCATAAAACGAATTATGCAACTATCAACCAACTCAATCGTCTAAAAAGGCAAAAATCTGATGAAACAGTGCACTATTTGTGCCTATCATGCGGATTTATATCCAAGAGCATGTGCCTATCTAAAAGGCAAAACACGATAAAGTGAATTCTTTAATTGGAGTCGTATGGATTTATATCCAAGAGCATTTTGAGGTCGATTTAGGGCGCACTAATGTGAGAAAATTGTGGGTCAAAAAGCTGAACTCAAGTACAAATCCTAAATGGCTCAATCAATTGATATATCACAATACAGATGGAACTTCACGTATTTAGTGCAATTTTTAGAAACATATTTGTCAATATTGTTCCGCTTTCCCGTTCTTGATTCCAAAGTGCGTCGGGCTATAGATAATTTAGACCTAAGATTGAACAATCGTGTATCGTGCGATGTAATCGATGCGGGTTTGACCTATTCCTAGTACAAACAAATGGAGGGTTGTGCAGACGGCGAGGAAGTTGGGTACCGATCCGGATCCGGTGGCGAAGATGAGGGCGTTATGGCGTCGGCGATCCTGCGGACCTCGAATCAAAATAAGCGACACTACCGCCGATGTGGACGAGGTCGCCGGGGCGGAGGTCGCAGAGGCGCGCTGTAACGTCCCGTTTTTCAGGAGTTTTTGAAAAATTTTAAAAGAAAACCATTTGTTTCTATTCGTCAAAAGCTTAAATTGGAAATTTCAAAATCCATTTGCATGTTTAATATGAATTAATCAAACTTCAATTAAATTAAAGTTGGTTTGATTGAGTTTTCTGGAATTTAAAATCAAAATTATTATTTTAAGAATTTTCTTGGATTTATTGGATTTTAGAAATTGATTTTTGATTTATCCGAAATGGAAAAGTTATTTTATTTGCAAAAGAAAAAGAAAATTTAAAGTTAAAAGTATTTTTATTAAGTCTAGAATAAGTCAAGGAATTTATGTGAATTTTTCTAGAATTTTTGAAGTCTATTTGCTATTTTCTAAATTGCCTTTTGTCTTATTTGAATTTCTGTAAATTAAAAACTATTTAAAAATCCCTTTTCGGTTTTGGGCCGAATCTCTCCCGCCCAATCATCGTTTTTTTTCTTCGCTTCTCGCGCTCCTGCTTCGTTCCATTCGCTCGCGCCGTCGCCCTCCGCCTTGGATCTCCATCCGTGCGCTCTCGTTCCATGCGCCGCTTCTTTCTTCTGACCAGTTGGATCAAGATCCGGCTGTTCCGTTCGCCGCGGCCGCTCGTTTCTCGCCGCGCCCTCCTCTCTTCTCGCCGTTGGATCGCGATCAAGCGCCTCCATGCGCCGCGCTTTTTCCGCTTCCCACCGTCCGTCGAATCGGACGGCGCCCTCGCTTCGCTCGCCGCGCGCTCTTCGCTTTCCCGTCCGTCTGACGAATCGGACGGCTCCATCGCCGCCGCCTCCTCGCTCCTCGCCGTCCGTCAATCGGACGGCTCCGCTTCGTCCCGCCTTGCGCCGCCGCTCTCTCTCCCACGACGCCGCGAGATTCCGCCGCCGCGAATCCTTTCGCCTCGCCGCGCCTCGATTGCGTCCATTGCCACGCCGTGCGTCTCGTCCCCTCTCCGCCCGCCTTGCCACACGACTTGGCCATGTTTCTCCAAATCCATTCGTGGCGGTCGCCGCTTTAAAAGCCGCCGCTTCTTCCTCTCCTCTCTTTTCTCTCTCTCTCTCGCTCGGTTCGTCGCCGCGCTCTCTTTCTTCCCATCCTCCGTGCGCCTCCATGTGCCGTCTCCCAGCGCCTCCGCCTGTTCTCCGTGGCGTCGCCGCCGTCTTCTCGACTCCGCCGCGCCATGCTGCGCGCCCTCTCTCTCTCTCTCTCTCTCTCTCTCGACCAGTGGGCGAGCCCACGTGGCGCCACGCGATGGCGCCACGTCGGCCCCGCGTCGTGATTCGCCGCGTGGCGCCACGTAGCGCACGCGTGGCGTGACGTCGAAAATCCGGTTTTCGAAGAGAAAATAATTCTAAAAATCCAAAACCCTAATTTCATCATTTTATGTGATTTTGAAACTTCTTTTGGCTATAACTTTCACATCCGAACTCCGATTTGGGTGATCCAAATTTCTAAATTTATATAAATTCACCTCTTTCATTTGGCAATCGGTTTTGTAATTTTGGAGTTCATTTGGTGCTGTTTTATTTATTTGTTGCTTTTCTCGCGTGTAGATTCCTGTTTGGAAGATTTCTTCGACCGACGATGAAGACCCTCTCCTCGTCAACGAAGGCAAGTCGAGGCCTTTGACCATGTTGAACCCATTTTACAAATGTATATTGTATTAAATTATCATGCTTGGCTAGTTTTATTAAAAATGGTTTTGGGAGTAGATAATTACCAAATTGCCATTATGCCTCCTTGATGAATTGAAAATGAAATGTCTCCTTGTATGACATATATCCTTGGACACCATAGGATGGTTAATACTAGTTGGACATAATTGTATCACCAACTTGGGAGCGTATTATTGCTTAGACATGCTCTAGTTACATGATGATTTCGATCACATGTTCAATGATTATTGAAATTTGACTAATGGAACTATGGAATTGTGGTGTGAGGCCACTTTATTAAAGATGTTGTGCCATGGCGAGGATTGCCATTTGGTCGGAATGAACAAAAATGATTTATGCTCGGGCTTGAGGTAGGAAGCTAGAGTGGGTGTGTGATGCACATTGGGTTGTGGTAGACTTGTCTGAGCAGCCAACTAAGGACTTAACTTTGCAAGTCATTGATCTGGGTCACCTCGTGCAACCATAAGTCCGGTATGGGACGGACTGCCAACTAATTAGGAAGTTTTGGGTCGGTTCTGTTAGGGTTGATTATTGGCGCAAGAGAAATGTGATGGCGAAACCTTAGCGAAACGTAACCGAGGCAAAATGGAACTTTGTAAAGGCCTTGTGATAGTCACTTAGTCGCACACCCTCGGAAGTGTGTCGACGGACATTACAAGTGATTTATCTCTTGTGGGTAAAGTCGTACAACCTCTGCAGAGTGTCAAAAATCTATTCAATAGCCGTGTCCCGATTACGGACATGCACAGTGATTTCGCGCAAGGTAGCATTTTTCAAAAATGTGGTTTGGTTCGATGGAAGCGTTTGGTTGGAATGGTTGGGAAGTGAATGGGATGTTCACTGTTTGATTCAAAAGAACTTGGTTATCTATGTAGTATTCTTTTACAATCCTGCTTTGTCATCTAATTATTGTATTTACTGTTAAACTTGCTTTCGCAAATTAACCATAAAGACATCCTTGTTTAAGCTGGCATGAATACTATGTGCATACATTTCTCTCGACTTCTTTCGAGTACTTTATGTACTCACGGCTTTATGCCCTTTGTTGATCATCCCATGGAAGAACCAGGAAACGCTGAGTACTTTGAAGAAGGCTACTTTGAAGACTTCGCGATCTAGGTCACGTCCTCCACTCGATTGCCTGTGGGCATGTCGATTGGTCTCCACGTATTTTGAGATTTCCATTGCGGATACTCGATGTTGCTAAGCCCCGTGAGGCGACTTTTGTAAGAACCTTGACCATAAGGTCTTTGGTTGCTTTAATTAATATTACTTTATGCGCTTCATTAGTTCGTTGTTGAATGGTTATGATTACATCATTGTTGTAACTGTGCAAGCTAGCTACTGATCATGGGACTAGCTTGGTATGCACAGAGGGTCTCGGGGTTGTGTGAATCCCCGGGGTCCGACAAGAGATGGTATCAGAGCCATATCGACTGTAGGACGTAACCTTTAGTTAGATTGGTCGTCTTAGTCAAAGATTCAAAATATATTTTCTAAATCAAACCAAGCAATTAACTTGACTAGAAATTCTTCTCTCATCTTATTCTGTTCTTTCTTACCTTATTCTATTCTTATCTTATCATCTTACCCTCTTATATCATTCTTGAGTTCTTTCATCTTATCTTTTCTGGAACTTGGTTTTCCAAATTTTAATTGACTCCTTATCTCTGGAATATCCCTAGGATCGAGCCCTTCAAGATCAAGCAATGGAAGTTTTGGAAGTTCAAGATCCGCAGTTTGTTTCTTGTTGCCCCTCCGTAAAGATTAGATTAGTAGCTGCCCTCCCTAGTTTTAGTATCGTTTAGTCTGCGTAATAGTGCTTTTGTGCTTAAGTGTCCCTTTTGGTTTGCTTCTTGATAGCTTTCCGGCTATCCGTTCGTTGGGTAAAACCAACTTTGTCCGCATTAGGTTGATCCATCTATCTTCCTTGTTCCTCGCTCATCTCCGTGCTTTCCCTCGCATCTAAATTGCTTTCTTCTTCTCGTCTATTAAACCAGTGAAGCTTTGTCGCAGATGGTTCAGACCCGCAACTCCGCAAGCCGGATGAGACTCAAGCGCCAAGGTGCCCGTCTTCCCGAGCCGCCAGGCAGATCCGGTTTGAGTCGGTTCATGGCGGCCCGACGCACCGATGAGTTCTTTGATGCGAAACATGACTCGGATGATGAATCGTGAGAACCGCATCACGCTTGCCTTCTCGCAATGATGAATCGAATACAGTCAAGCGGCCACGCCCGCGCCGCTTCCACCCCCGCTTTTCCTCGACCCGAGTTGGCGAGTTTTGAGGACCCATCCGCCCACTTTCTCTAGCTCCTCGGAGCCATTGGGCATGAATGGTAGGTTGCGTTCCATGGAAAGAAGCTCGCTATCACCGTTGTGATGATCGCGAGAAGGTTACAGATGCCACCACCACCTCGAAGGTACCGCAGAATGGTGGGAGAACTATTGTGCCGCCATGGAAACCATGAGAGTATCACTTGGGCCGAGTTTTGGAGCTTTCGCCACTCCCATATCCCGATGGAAAGGTGGAAATGAAGAAGAATGAGTTCCGTGAATCGCGGCAAGGCAACATGTCGGTGAGTGAATATCTTAACAGATTCACTCGGTTGTCCGTTATGCTCGAAGGGCGTTGCCACAGATGATGCCCGCCAAGCGCTTCAAGAGAGGACTCAACCCCAGTTTGAAGGTGCAAGTCATTGGGAATGATTATTGATTTCCGGCGACTTGGTGAACAAGGCCATGCTCATTGAGGAATCCGTAGTGAACTTGAAGAATCCCAAGAGAAAGATGATGCGAAGACAGTGCCCATCGGTCTCACTCCCGAGAGCGAATGAATGTGCGCCTCCCGCCGTGTTGCTCCACTGTCACATTGAGCCCACAGAGCGACACCTCGCCCGCCGAGCCCGGTAAACCCGCAGCTTCAGCAACTCGGCAACGGCAGAACCAAGAAATGTCAACCTGCACTGGGATCACACGCTTTAAGTGCCATCGGTTGGGGCACTTCGCCAAGATTGCCGCAGAGGCAAGGCCCGCCTCTGTTCGTTTCAACATGGGAGCTACTCCGACCAGACCCCACTCCAGAGTCGCACGTGGAGCCCTCGGACTCCAACCGCACGGTCAAGTCTCCTCGGCCTTTTGGAAGAGGTCGTGTGAACCACACCACTGTGGAGAAGCCCAGACCCGGACGTCGTCTTTGGGTAAGTTCCTTGTCAATTCAAAGACTGCCACTGCTTTGTTTGATTACGGAGCTTCGCATTCGTTTGTTTCTGGAGTTTCTTTGAAAGGCACCAGTTGGAAGTTTTGCCTCTTAAAAGTGTTTTGTTGGTTCGATCTCGGTTGAATTGAGTACGAACCAAGGTTGCCCTAAGGTTAAAGTGACCATAGAAGGGTAGAATTCCTTGCTAATCTCATCATCATAGACAACAAGTCTCTTGATGTGATTTTGGGAATGGATTGGCTTGCCAATCACCAAGCCCTCTTGGATTGTGGTGGTAGAAGCATCACTTTGGTCGATCCGGTTGGAACCAAGGTAAAGTTTGAAGCCTCCCGAGAAGCTAGGGATCTTTAGTCTGCAGTGCGGTGTTGTGTCTTTGGAAGAAGTGCCATGGTCGAGAGTTTTGGATGTCTTTCCCGATGACCTACGGAATGCCGCTGCATCGAGACTTGGGTTTGTCATCAATCTTGTTCGAGGCGCACCTATTTTCAAGAGGCCCTCTGATTGCTGTCAATGATTTGGTTGAGTGAAGAAGCAAATTGAAGAAATGCAAGAGAAAGGTTTTGTCAGACCAAGTTCTTCACCTTGGGAGCCCGGTGATCTTTGTTGCAAGAAGGATGGCACCCAACGGATGTGTGTTGATTACAGAGCCCTCAATGAGGTCACCATCAAGAACAAGTACCCTCCGCCGGGATCGATGATTTGTTTGACCAGTTGAAAGGAGCCGAGTGTTCTCCAAGATAGACTTGAGGTCGATACCACGATTAAAGATTCGTCCGAAGATATTCCCAAGACAGACTTTCTCAACCGGTATGGGTCAGTATGAGTTCACGGTCATGTCTTTTGGATTGACCAATGCCCACGCTACTTTATGAACTTGATGAATAAAGTATTCATGGAGTATTTGGATAAGTTCGTCATTGTCTTCATTGACGATATTTTGGTGTATTCAAGAGTGAAGGAGAGCATGAAGAGCACCTCCGTTTGGTCTGAATAAGCTTAGAGATCATCAACTCTATGCTAAATTCAGCAAGTGTGAGTTTTGGATGAAAGAAGTTACTTTCTTGGGACATGTCATGTCTGCGGAAGGAGTATCTGTTAACCCTAGCAAGGTTAAGGATGTGCTTAATTGGGAGTCACCCAAGTCGGTGCCTCAGTCGAAGTTTTCTTGGAATGGCGGGTTATTATCGTCGATTCATAGAAGGATTCTCCAAGATAGCAAGACCCTCACTCAATTTGTTGAAGAAAGAAAAGAAGTTTGCTTGGACAGATTGTGAGCAAAGTTTTCAAGAGTTGAAGAAGCGTCGACCACGCCTCGGTGTTGATTTTGCCCGATGTCCTAAGGATTTTGAGATTTTCTCGTGATGCATCCGGCAAGGACTTGGTTGTGTCTGATGCAAGAAAGGAAGGTAGTGGCCTATGCTTCCGTCGCTTGAGGCCTCATGAAGTAAATTACCCCACTCATGACTTGGAGTTAGTCTGTAGTAGTGCATGCTTTAAAGATATGGCGTCATTACCTTATTGGAAATCGCTGTGAAGTGTACACGGACCATAAGAGCTTGAAGTACATTTTCACTCAGGCTGATCTTAATATGAGGCAAAGAAGGTGGTTAGAGTTAATCAAGGATTATGATATTGGAATCCATTACCACCCAGGCAAAGCTAATGTTGTGGCGGATGCCTTGGCGAGAAAAGTCTCTTGCAATACCACATCGATCAAGGAAAATCACCACCCTTCATGAAGAATTCACGAAGCTCAAGTTAGAGTTGGTTGAGGAAGGTTATCTAGCTGCCCTAGAAGTTCAACCCATTTTGCGGAATCAGATCAAGGAAGCTCAAGTTGAAGATGTCAATATTAAGGAAATCAAGAGCAACATGAAGAAAGGTAAAGCCCTGAGATTTTCAGAAGATGAGCAAGGCACCATTTGGTTTGACAAGCGAATCTGTGTTCCAGATCAGCAAGAGCTCAAGCAGCTGATACTCAAGGAAGCCCATGAAACTTTGTACTCCATTCACCCTGGAAGCACAAAGATGTACCAAGACCTTAAAGAAATGTATTGGTGGCCTAGCATGAAGCGTGAGATTGCCGAGTTTGTAGCTCGGTGTGATGTCCGTCAAGTTAAAGCCGAGCATCAAAGACCTCTTTGGACTCCTGCAACCCTTGAAAGTGCCCGAATGGAAGTGGGAAGAAATTGGCATGGATTTTATCACTGGTTTGCCAAGGACAAGGTCAGGATATGATTCTATCTGGGTAATTGTGGATCGTCTAACCAAAGTTGCTCACTTTCTCCCAGTCAAGACTACTTACTCTGGTGATAGACTGGCAGAATTGTACATGGCAAAGATAGTGTGCCAACATGGAGTCTTACCGAAGAAGATCGTGTCAGATCGAGGAACCCAGTTCACCTCAAGATTTTGGCAGAAGTTGCACAGTGTTTTGGGTACTAATCTAAATTTCAGTACAGCTTATCATCCCCAGACGGATGGACAGACAGAAAGAGTAAATCAAATCCTAGAAGATATGTTAAGGGCTTGTGCCTTAGCAAATCAGACCAGTTGGGATCAAATGCTACCTTATGCAGAGTTTTCTTATAACAACAGTTACCAGTCAAGCCTCCAGATGTCTCCATTTGAAGCTCTTTATGGAAGAAAATGCAGGACACCCTTGTATTGGAATGAAGTAGGCGAAAGACAAGTGTTTGGGCCAGATATTTTGGAAAAAGCCGAAGAGCAAGTTCGATCTATCGAGAAAAGTAAAACAAAGATGACCGAGCGGAAGAGTTATCGCGATAACCGTCGCCGAGATCTAGCTTTTGCACCTGGTGATCATGTGTACTTGAAGGTGTCGCCTCTCAAAGGGATGCGTCGTTTCCGAGTAAGTGGAAAGCTTGCACCAAGGTACATCGGACCTTTCCCAGTTCTAGCCCGAAGAGGAGAAGTCGCTTACGGTTGGACCTCCCGCCTCGGTATCGGATGTGCATAATGTCTTCCACGTGTCACGGTGAAGAAGTGCTTGCGTGTGCGAAGCGCGATGCCGTGGAATCAATTGCCCGCAAGAAGACCTCACCTACAAGGAGCATCCTCAAGATATTGGAAGTAGCGAGCGAGTGACAAGAAGCAAGATCATCCGTTTACGCAAGGTCGATGGAGCAACCACAGAAGAAGAAGCCACTTGGGAGCGAGAAGATGACTTGAAGGTGAGTTTCCCGCCTATTCTCTAGTCGACTGAATCTAGGTCGAGATTCCCTTTAAGAGGGGTAGGTTTGTAACGTCCGTTTTTCAGAGTTTTGAAAAATTTTAAAAGAAAACCATTTGTTTCTATTAGTCAAAGCTTAAATTGGAAATTTCAAAATCCATTTGCATGTTTAATATGAATTAATCAAACTTCAATTAAATTAAAGTTGGTTTGATTGAGTTTTCTGAATTTAAAATCAAAATTATTATTTTAAGAATTTTCTTGGATTTATTGGATTTTAGAAATTGATTTTGATTTATCCGAAATGGAAAAGTTATTTTATTTGCAAAAGAAAAGAAAATTTAAAGTTAAAAGTATTTTTATTAAGTCTAGAATAAGTCAAGGAATTTATGTGAATTTTTCTAGAATTTTTGAAGTCTATTTGCTATTTTCTAAATTGCCTTTTGTCTTATTTGAATTTCACGTAAATTAAAAACTATTTAAAAATCCTTTTCGGTTTTGGGCGAATCTCTCCCGACCAATCACTTTTTTTTCTCGCACGGCCGGCCTCGCGTGCCGTTCCGCTCCCATGTGCGCCCGCCCCCCGTAGTTGGATCTCCATCCGGCCTCGTTCAGCCATGCCGCTCTTTCTTCTGACCATTGGATCAAGATCCGTGTTTCCGGATTCGCCATGGCCGTTCGTTTCTCGCGCGCCCTCCTCTCTTCTCGCCGTTGGATCGCGATCCGACGCCCTCCGCTCCGCGCCGCGCCTTCCGCTTCCCACCGTCCGACGAATCGGACGGCGCCGCTCGCGCCCTCTCCGCGCTTTCTTCCCCACCGTCCGTCAAATCGGACGGCCGCCATCGCCGCGCCTCCTCGCTCGCCACCGTCCGTCGAATCGGACGGCCTCGCTTCGTCCGACGCCGCCGCCATTCTCTCCCACGACGCCGCGAGATTCCGCCGCGCGAATCCATCGCCTCGCCGCGCCTCCGCAGATTCCATTGCCACGCCCGTCTGCCGTCTAAATCCCTCTCCATGCGCCGCCACGACAAGGCCATTATCCGAATCCTCTCGTGGCCGCCTTTAAAAGCCGCGCCTTTCTTCTTCTCTCTCTCTCTTCTCTCTCTCTCGCTCGGTTCGTCGCCGCGCTCTCTCCCTTCTTCCTCGGCTCCGTTGCTCCATGCCAATGCGCCGTCTCGGCGCCTCGCCGTTCTCCGTGGCGTCGCCATGCCGTCTTCTCGACTCCGTGCCCGCCGCGCTGCGCTCTCTCTCTCTCTCTCTCTCTCTCGACCGTGGGCCCGAGCCCAGCGTGGCCCACGCGTGGCGCCACGTCGGCGCCAGCGTCGGCGTTCGCCGCGTGGTCGCCACGTAAGCGCCGCGCGTGGCCGTGACGTCGAAAATCCGGTTTTCGGTAGAAAAATAATTCTAAAATCCAAAACCCTAATTTCATCATTTTATGTGATTTTGAAACTTCTTTTGGCTATAACTTTCACATCAGAACTCGATTTGGGTGATCCAAATTTCTAAATTTATATAAATTCACCTCTTTCATTTGGCAATGGTTTTGTAATTTTTGGAGTTCATTTGGTGCTGTTTTATTTATTTGTTGCTTTTCTCGCACGTGTAGATTCCGGCGTTTCGGAAGATTTCTTCGACCCGACGACTGAAGACCCTCTCCTCGTCAACGAAGGCAAGTCGTAGGCCTTTGACCATGTTGAACCCATTTTACAAATGTATATTGTATTAAATTATCATGCATGGCTAGTTTTATTAAAAATGGTTTTGGGAGTAGATAATTACCAAATTGCCATTATGCCTCCTTGATGAATTGAAAATGAAATGTCTCCTTGTATGACATATATCCTTGGACACCATAGGATGGTTAATACTAGTTGGACATAATTGTATCACCAACTTGGGAGCGTATTATTGCTTAGACATGCTCTAGTTACATGATGCTTTCGATCACATGTTCAATGATTATTGAAATTTGACTAATGGAACTATGGAATTGTGGTGTGAGGCCACTTTTATTAAAAGATGTTGTGCCATGGCAGGGATTGCCATTTGGTCGGGAATGAACAAAAATGATTTATGCTCGGGCTTGAGGTAGGAAGCTAGAGTGGGTGTGTGATGCACATTGGGTTGTGGTAGACTTGTCCGAAGCGACCAACTAAGGACTTAACTTTGCAAGTCATTGATCCGGTCACCTCGTGCAACCATAAGTCCGGTATGGGACGGACCGCCAACTAATTAGGAAGTTTTGGGTCGGTTACTGTTAGGGTTGATTATTGGCGCAAGAGAAATTGTGATGGCGAAACCTTAGCGAATGTAACCGAGGCAAAATGGAACTTTGTAAAGGCCTTGTGATAGTCACTTAGTCGCACACCCTCGGAAGTGTGTCGACGGACATTACAAGTGATTTATCTCTTGTGGGTAAAGCTGTACAACCTCTGCAGAGTGTCAAAATCTATTCGAATAGCCGTGTCCCCGATTACGGACATGCACAGTGATTTCGCGCAAGGGGTAGCATTTTTCAAAAATGTGGTTTGGTTCGATGGAAACGTTTGGTTGGAATGGTTGGGAAGTGAATGGGATGTTCACTGTTTGATTCAAAAGAACTTGGTTATCTATGTAGTATTCTTTTACAATCCTGCTTTGTCATCTAATTATTGTATTTACTGTTAAACTTGCTTTCTGCAAATTAACCATAAAGACATCCTTGTTTAAGCCTGGCATGAATACTATGTGCATACATTTCTCTCGACTTGCTGAGTACTTTATGTACTCACGGCTTTATGCCCTTTGTTGATCAGTCCCAGCAGAAGAACCAGGAAACGCTGAGTACTTTGAAGAAGGCTACTTTGAAGACTTCGCGATCTAGGTCACGTCCTCCACTCGATTGCCTGTGGGCATGTCGATTGGTCTCCACGTATTTTGAGATTTCCGCTGCCAGATACTCTGATGTTGCTAAGCCCTGTGAGGCGACTTTTGTAAGAACCTTGACCATAAGGTCTTTCTTTGCTTTAATTAATATTACTTTATCCGCTTCATTAGTTCGTTGTTGAATGGTTATGATTACATCATTGTTGTAACCGTGCAAGCTAGCTCGATCATGGGACTAGCTTGGTATGCATGAGGGTCTCGGGGTTGTGTGAATCCCGGGGTCCGGCACGCCGCAGAGGGTGCCGGGAGGCGCTTGACGAGGAAGTCGAATGATTTGAGCAGTACTATGGAGGCGGAGAGGAGGAGATGGCGAGGAAGATGGGGTAGGGGCGGAGGGAGGCGGAAGGGGAGGAACGGGCGGCGTGGGAGAGAGGAGGTCACGGTGGGAGGAGAGGTCGAGGGAGACGTGAAAGAGGGAGGCGTCGGGGATGGCCGAACCGAACCGAACCGAACCGAATTAACCGAAATATCGATTTTCGATGATCAATTCGTTTTTTCCTGGCTCTATTCAGTGTTCGGCAGTAGGTGCGGTTTCCTCCTCTCGGAAACCGAATTGGCAGTGAGTCTGTTGTCCTGTGCTCCACTGCTCCGACTCCAAATCTCCCAACTCTCCAAGGCCCAAGTCCCAGGGCCCAAGGCCCACCACCGTCCACCACTCCACCCCCTAACCCTAAGGTCGCCCACTCTGTCTCTTTTCGCGCGCACGCCTTCTCACCTCCAAGTTCCACATCGCAAATCCGAAATCCCAATCCCTAGCCGCAGAGCGAGTCCGCACCGTTCTCACGGCCACCGCCGCCTGCTCCACCCAGCCGTCGGTTCACTCCACCCTCTCCGGTGGGCGTCGAGGATGGCCGGCGGACGAAGCGACCGCCAGTGGGGCTGTGGAGAGAGGAGGCGGTCGAAGTGAAGTGTGGGCGTCTTTGGCGTGGTAGGCGGTGGGAGTTAGGGTTTTGGTGTTTTTATAGCGAGGATGTCTACGGCCCACTTCGACCGCCTCCTCTCCCTCCCACAGTCCCACCCTGGCTATAAAAACACCAAAACCCTAACTCCCAGCCGCCTCCCACGCCAGCACGCAGCAAAACATATCATAAATGAAACTAAAGTACTAACTTGCCATCATAGGATATGAGTAGCACTTAATATCAGTCTGAGTTGAACGACACGCTAATATCAGTTAGACTAATTACTGCAATATTGCGTGCACTAAGGCACACAATCTATAGTCTTTGGCAACTAGAAGTGTGTGATATGGCCAATTTAGTAAGAAAGAGCAATCTATGCTATACAATTGAAACGCAAACACATTTAAATGCTTACTCCTTCCAACCAATATTGCTTGTGTGCTCAATAAAGTTCAGATCTCTTGGAAGATATGAGGAGATATGAAGGATGTCTGTCAAGTATGAGGGCAAGAACATGAATATTAGTTTCGAAAGTTAGAGAACACCAACTATCTTGGTAGAGAGTTGCAATCCAAAATGTGTCACCAATCAACATATAGGTACACGCCAGTAATTTGTTGGAAAAAATAGGTATGGAATTGGAAACCTTACGAACTATAAATAAGTCCAGGAGCACAGGAAGTCTTTGGTTTGCCATTGAGCCCTTCAAAATCATAAAGGTATTGAACTATTGATAAATGTAGACATCCAGCATCCAACGTTCTTGATTGGATACATCTATAATGTTCCAATTAAATTTTATACAAGATAGAATTGACTATTTTTTATTCTAATATAACATATTCAATGATAGAATGCAACACTAACATTGGCTAGCCTAAAAAGCACTTAATATCATTAGTGTACAAAGCATATCAAGTGATGGAATGCTATGAATGCAATAATTTATTGCAATTTTAATGTGACATTTGTAATAGCTGATGTAGCATACATGATGAACTTCAACAATATTTCATATCATAGTGGCATGGATTTGCTGGTATAAGATCTAAAGCATAGATGAGGACTGATTGTTTTCATGCCTCTTATCATGCATGGACTTTGCCTCGTTTAAGTGAGATACAAAAAAGAAATTGCATAGCGTCTTTTAGGTGGCACGCAACAGTGGTAAAGGCATTGCCTAAGTCTATCTCTCCCAAAACTTAACCAAACTAAAGCGCATGTCTTTCTTTTCAATGCAACCAATACTTTTAAGTAGAAAGTTTTGTGTTTTCATGTCAATGCAGAAATCAAGAAGGAATCCTACATGTCCACAACAAGAGACAGCATATCACCCTGGAAGCGCAGGACTTTTTGGTCATCCGTTTCAACAATATAAGGAGCGGACGATGTGAAGATGTGGATCGCCAAAGTGTTGAATATGAGGAGCTGAATTTGAAGCACTGTTGCTTATCCTTTTGTGATGTTAATACTCTGGAAAGTAGTTTAGTTTCAGTAGTTATGTCTATTTGTTTGCATTTTGTGGCATGAGAACTTGTATGAAGACTTGGAAAGCTAGCGCTCCCAGCTTTATCTGTATTCTCTCCTTCCTCTCAAGTTTGAATTTGGCTTTCAATAAAACTGGGCAATCGCCTTACTCCTAAACTGATTTAACACCAAACAATCAGTTTACTCTCAAGTTTGAATTTGGCTTTCAATAAAACTGGGCAATACACCTTACTCCTAAACTGATTTAACACCAAACAATAAAAACTGATTGCACGTAATTATAGCAATTAAAAACCTGCCACTGCCACCTTACAGAGCAGTCTACGGGACAACTAGCATGATAAATTGTAACAGAGCACAGTAGAAAAATAGTAGTAAACAAACACAACCTTGGTGAAACGGATATGTAATCCAAAATTTCCAAAACTCAAAGCTCCTAAATGAACAGAAGCTACACCTAATCTAACCCAAATATATTGAAGCTAGTATAACAAGCATTCAACAGCATGCAGCAAAACATATCATAA
Organism: Hsuehochloa calcarea; assembly: GCA_036346395.1. Taxonomy (NCBI): domain Eukaryota; kingdom Viridiplantae; phylum Streptophyta; class Magnoliopsida; order Poales; family Poaceae; genus Hsuehochloa; species Hsuehochloa calcarea. The sequence goes on from CM070597.1 coordinate 42,287,135, forward strand.
ATGAAACTAAAGTACTAACTTGCCATCATAGGATATGAGTAGCACTTAATATCAGTCTGAGTTGAACGACACGCTAATATCAGTTAGACTAATTACTGCAATATTGTGTGCACTAAGGCACACAATCTATAGTCTTTGGCAACTAGAAGTGTGTGATATGGCCAATTTAGTAAGAAAGAGCAATCTATGCTATACAATTGAAACGCAAACACATTTAAATTGCAAGTGAGAAACACTATAATTAGGAAGTAGGAGCAATCCATTCACGAGGGAGCTGAAGTTTTTTAACAAACACCAAATCTGCATCTCAAGTCACCCCCTCTCCCCCAACAATAATTTACGCACAAATCCACCGACATTGGAGTGGAGCAAAGGAAAGAGCACCATCTCCCCCACCAGATTCGGTTGTAACTAGGGATGGCAATCGGGCGCAGCGGGTACGGGTAGAGCTCACCCATACCAATGCCCGCGGCCCCAATTTTCCCCCACGGGTATGCCCGCGAAGGACAACGGGTGAAGAACCTCGCCCATGCTCGTCGCCCGCGGGCATGCCCGTTTGCCCACGAACAATGCACCGCCGCCCGTGGGTACCCATCGCCCACGGGTACCCACCACTTGGCTCAATCTTATCGATTCCTTTCCAATTCGTTTCATAACATTAATGAACACAAAGAGGCAGTTAACTCACTGAATGCTACTTGCGTAATAGTAGTGTTGTTTTCAGAAATGGCTTATAAAATAGTGGCCATAATTGTGGCATGAAGGAAGATGGGCAAACACAATCACATGAACAAAATGATCTTGTCATATAGGGTGTAAATATATAAATTCTAATGCTAGCCATACTAATATAAGCACATGCCAACTGTTGAAGTAACAGACACAAGAATGCACTCATAAGTTCTGTCATATCTGGCAAGCTCAAGAAACCACTGTAATGCCAACTATCACAGCTACATCAGTAGGAACATCAAACATGACAATGTGACCAAGTACAGAAATCACAGCTGCATCGGTATTACTTTCAAGTGACCACTGTAATGCTTTCAAGTGAACTATCACAGCTGCATCAGTAGGAACATCAAACATGACAATGTGACCAAGTACAGAAATCACACCTGGAGGAGATCTGGAGTTCACACCGGGAGGAAGGCGGCCGGACGGGAGGGGGACAGCCGGGAGGAGATCTGGTGGGCGACGGCCGAGAGGGCGATGGGAGGGCGGGAGGGCGACAGCTGGGAGGGCGATGGGAGGGCCACGGCCGGGAGCAGGGCAGGGGAACGACCGGGACGACCTAGAGGAGATCTGGAGTTCACGCCGGGAGGAGGGGGACGGCCGGGAGGGGATCTGGAGGGCGACGGCCGAGAGGGCGATGGCTGGGCGGCCGGAAGGAGATCTGGAGGGGACGGCCGAGAGGGCGACGGCCAGGAGGGCGATGGGAGGGCTACGGCCGGGAGGGGGACGGCGACGGGAGGCGCGGTGGCCGGTGGGCGATGAGAGGGCGACGGCCGGGAGGGAACGGCCGGGAGGGGGCGGCCGGGGACGGCCGGGAGGGAGAAGGGCGGCCGGCCGGGAGATCTGGCCGCTGGCGGTGGAGGCGATCTGGCGGAGGGATAGCAGTGGGGGAGACGAGACTCGCGAGGGAGATGAGACTCGAGAGGGAGACTGGATGGCGGAGGTGCTGGCTGGGAGTTAGGGGGAGGCGGCTGGGAGGTGGGAGATTGGAGGGAGACTGGATGGCGGAGGCGCTGGCTGGGAGTTAGGGGGAGGCGGCTGGGAGGTGGGAGATTGGAGGTGCTGGCTGGGAGTTAGGGTTTTGTTTTTATATGATGAGGATATCTGCGATCTCACTTGTCAGTGTATATGACGGGTAAAAAGAAGAAACAGGTATGGGTGGAGTTTATCCATGCCCGTGTCCGTTTACCCAATGGGTAAGTTCTTGTGCCCGTTTTTATACCTGTGGGCAAAGAAAGATGTCCATACCCTGCTCCATTAGGGTATTCGCCCACGGGCACACGGGTAATCGGGCACAATTGCCATCCCTAGTTGTAACCGCTACAGAAGCAACTAAACCGAAGAGATGTTGGTGATTCGCCTTGGTGTGCCTCTCAAGCGTCCAAGCAACGCATCAACCCACCCACACAAGAGCGCGGCTGTACCCAAATCATCGGAAAATTAGGGCTCTTTTGTGATGGATTGGATCAGGCGTCCCCAGCACGCAGAGAGAACAACAATAAGTACGGATCGGAGAAGAGAGGAGGGAAACTTTCTGCATTACCTTCAACCTCGTGGTTGCTTGATTTGGGTTGTGATTTCTTTTGTCGTTAAGTATATACGGGCCAAAGTAGTGACGGAGGACGAGCCGCCGGAGTGGAGGAGGCGTCCGTGGCGGTGGGCGAGGTCACCACTCGCGAGGACGAGGAGCCAGAGGCGCGGGGCGGCGGGAGCGCGGGCGTCAGTGGGTGGGGGAATTAGGTTTGGTCTGTGGCTCTGTGGGTGGTGCGTGGTGGTCTTGTGTGATGAACCCTAAGGTTTGATTTGTTGGCGATCTTTCGATGAGAACGATAAGTCCGGTAGGCGTCGCTCAACTCTGACGATCCTGGCTATGAACACGCAAGGCTCGAAACCACGCAATCGCCGAATCGATCGACAAGTCGTTATCAACCATGCACGAATACGGTTGACGACCACGAAGGTCGATTCCTGCATACACCAAGAAGCACGCAAGAACAAGATAAAGCAATGCTGAATTGCAAATAAAGATTGAAATATTAAAATTGGGATTTCGAAAAGCGGTATTATGGTTGGTCTAGTCGACACAAGCCAATACACGAAGTTGCAACAAGGCTAACTTTTAACTAAACAAAATCCAAGGAAACTAGAGGGGGTGCGTCCTCCTTAAATAGGGGATGAGGAGCCATAAATAAAAAAGAAATAGAGGGGTGGGACTAAAGGTACGGATTACTGTTCATGTGAACAGTAATCACGCCCCCAGGTGGGCCGGCGGCATATGGGCCAATTCCGGTACGATTACAAGGCCCAAATCGGCCCAAATTGGTGATATAGCACCTTCTTTTGACGATTCCGAAGTCTACATAAGGAATTTGGAGGTGAGGCTAGATCCGTTGGAAAGATATCGTCGTTAGCTTTCCAACAAGCCCAAGAACACCCGAATCGGACTCCGTTTGCAAAAGTTATATCTGTTTTAAGTTGGTCTTTGTCGGTTGATTCGGAGGCCGAACTGGATTCGAACAGGTCCACTCGAATCGCTTGCTTGTCTTGGATCAAAAGTGACATGGTGCTGCACATATATATATTTCATCATTAGGTAGCATCATATAGTTCATATAATATAAAAACACTCCTAAAAACAAGCTCACCTGATAATTTAAGTGAAGCGTACGAGCTCTTCTACTTGGAACAACAAGCATAGCAAATATGGTTGTATCCATAGGGGTCATGTCCTCATCATCCTCCCTTTCTTGAAAACAAAGCCGTCCTCGGCTTTTGATAAGCTGAAAATAGGGTAACAAAGAAGCCAAGGTGTATGCATGGTATATGTATATGTCATCTGTTTTAACGGTTCTTCGTTGTTGCACAATTAATGTTAGACGATAACAGCAATTATAAAAGATCATTGTATTATTAACCCAAGAGTAAGCATATATGTGAATGATCAAAACAAAAGTTCTCACATAGCAATTATTGCAACTAGTTTTGCAAATGTAAGTGAAGCATTTATGCGCTTCAAATCTCGAATTTGTAAACTTGCAGTGATAGCACATAAGGGCAAATCTAGCACTTTTGGAATCAAACAAAATTCATTCATATAATCATATTTCAATTGAGTGTTAGCAAATTCATCTAGCAAGGGTGAAAAGATTTGAAAGTTCTTCCATACTTCAACATTATTATGCACATTGTCAATTCTATTTGGTGCAAAAAGAGGCGAACACGAGAGGATTGAATGATCACTAAATTTTATTTTTCTCTCACAATGAACAAGATTCAGAACACAATAATTATTATTTAAAATAACAAACTTCAATTCATCCATGTGATCACAAGTTATGCATATTCGATATACCATAAATTGATTGTCTACACCATAATCTCCAACTAATTTAAAACAGTAGGTGTAGGTGCTAGATAGAGAATTTAGCGATGAAAGTTCAGAAACTTTTTTCATAGCACATTCCAAACTAACGGGCTCATTAAGAATGATATAACACAACGCATCAGAAGTGGATATTCTATCAAGTACTTCCTTATGTGTAATTAATTCGACCTGTGTGAAATTATGTGACTTCTGATTAGCACATGGTTCGTTCAAGTTAACACAAGGAATATCAAAAGATTGTACTACAACAGGTATATACTCACAAGGCTGCTCTATGTCATGCTGCAACATCAAATCGGTACCTTTGTCATTATTGTCCTTCTCAGATACTATAGGTACCTCAAACTTCTCCTCTGATGACATAAGATGCGCCAGATCATCCTTCATCTCTTCAAGCGTCTCGGCGGTATCTGTGGATGGAGTGGGAGGCAAAATAATGTTAGCATTTTCAATTACCTTAGGTTGCACCTCACTTGTGACCGTGGGTGGTGGAGGTACAAAACGACGTTGTAATTTCTTCTTCATCTGCTCCCATGTGTACATGAAGTGGTAGTCGGTATTCGACCACCAATGTTGAACATCACCGATCGGTAGCAGTCCTTGCTCTTCTCATCTTCTCATAAGGATCAAGGTCATGTCTTTCAAAGTAGTTTTCCAACATAGTAACCCATATGAAATAGTCCAACGATGTACTCTCAGCGGTGAGTGGCATGATGTATAATGGTAGTTGTTTACCTTTGAGTTCAAATCGCAGTGATGTGATCATAATCTATCAACTTTAACCAACTTTGTCATTGTTAGTAGAAAACGAGGAAACAAATCACAGTGTATATGCTCCTATCAACTACTAGGTTTTGGCGCTTCAACAGTTGCTCTCTCACAACACCTTACCAAGTTCTTACTAGTTCTTACCAATGCAGCAAGGAAGTGGTACAACCGGTGGCTGGTTCGTGATACTCTCACTTGTGATCAGCCCAACGATTGCGAGGAACGCCACCTGCTGAGTTAGTAGGAAGTGGAGCTCGGAAGGCTAGTATGTAGCAAAGGAATAACAATTATTCAATTCAACATGCAAAGTTGAAAAGCAGTTCAAAGTACTAGTCACAAGTGATGATCCTAGTCTAATCAAAGTTTAGCTAATCAAAGCCCCACTAAGAGATGTGTATATACGCACGCATAAAGATAAATGTGACTTGATGTAAGCAATGGAAAACCTCACAACAAGTCTTTGGGAGAGACGCTAACCAACTACTCAAACTTCTTTGTAGGGCACAAGATGGTTCACACGATGTAGAGCACAAAAGCGGAATAACGTGCAGTGTAAACATTTCTTTAGTTTAAGCGAGAAAACAATAGTTAGTCTCAAGAGATGAAAAAGCAATGTTTTATATGGCTTATATATACTCGTTTGAAAGGTTTCGATGAGATCTACAACTTTGCAGTTGAGACGAACCCCAAATTCTGATGGGAAAACTAAAAGAAACGGCAAAAACCGAAACCGAAAACTTGTGACGCGAATTCGGAGTCGAAAATGACCGATTTTGGGTTCCCTGGAGGGAGACAATTGCATTAAGTGGAAAGTATGCGCCTCGTTGTTAGCTTTCCAACGAGTCCAAGAACGTCCAAATCGGACACCGTATGCAAAAGTTATGCCTGTTTTACTGAAGGTCTCTCGGAAACGGAATCGTACTCGGACTGTAAACCGACTCGGTTTCAATCTTTAAATTGCTATATCTTTTGATTCCGTGGGCTAATCTTGCTGAAAATTTTTGTGCCAGTTTGTGGCTATATGTAGAAGGGCTCCACCAATTTTCACTGGTTTTGGTGTAAGATTGTTTTTTTTTTTTTTCTACCACGGCTTTTGTTTTGTGTGGCAGCCTCTTTCTCTGTCTTTTTTTTTTGGCCGGCTCTAGGGTTTTCAACAAGTCGCGAATACAGCAAAGTGTTCTCTTTTTTTTGGTGCAGATTAGAGGAGTTCTAACCCACGAATTTTCTGTTTTAGATGCAAAAACTAAGAACCCTAAAAGAGCGATTAAGCGGCGCAAAGGAAAAACACGAGAAGCAATCTAGACAACGACCAACTAGACAATAACTAGAACTAAAGATCAAGCAACTAGACACGACAATGTAACTAAATATTCAACAAGCAAACCGAAAAGAAAAATTGCAAAGGCTCAAAGGGCTTGGTATGGATGATAGATGCGAATTTTTCTTTTGGCAATTTTCGAACTCTAGGTATGAAAAATGAATCTACTACTAGAAAGCAGAAACTCTCACCAAGAACTGTAGCTCGATACCACTTGATGAACCCTAAGGTTTGATTTGTTGGCCCGATCTTTCGATGAGAACGATAAGTCCGGTGGCGTCGCTCAACTCGGCGATCCACGGCTATGAACACGCAAGGCTCGAAACCACGCAATCATTGAATCGATCGACAAGTCGTTATCAACCATGCACGAATACCCGGTTGACCTGACCACGAAGGTCGATTCCTGCATACACCGAAGAAGCACGCAAGAACAAGATAAAGCAATCTGAAATTGCAAATAAAGATTGAAATATTAAAATTGGGATTTCGAAAAGCGGTATTATGGTTGGTCTAGTCGACACAAGCCAATACACGAAGTTGCAACAAGGCTAACTTTTAACTAAACAAAATCCAAGGAAACTAGAGGGGGTGCGTCCTCCTTAAATAGGGGATGAGGAGTCACAAATATAAAAGAAATAGAGGGGTGGGACTAAAGATACGGATTACTGTTCATGTGAACAGTAATCACACCCCCAGGTGGGCCGGCGGCATATGGGCCAATTCCGGTACGATTACAAGGCCCAAATCGGCCTAAATTGGTGATATAGCACCTTCTTTTGACGATTTCGAAGTCTACAGAAGGAATTTGGAGGTGAGGCTAGATCCGTTGGAAAGATATCGTCGTTAGCTTTCCAACAAGCCCAAGAACACCCGAATCGGACTCCGTTTGCAAAAGTTATATCTGTTTTAAGTTGGTCTTTGTCAGGCTGATTCGGAGGCCGAATGGATTCGAGCAGGTCCACTCATCGCTTGCTTGTCTTGGACCAAAAGTGACATGGTGCTGCACATATATATATATTTCATCATTAGGTAGCATCATATAGTTCATATAATATAAAGAAACTCCTAAAAATAAGCTCACCTGATAATTTAAGTGAAGCGTACGAGCTCTTCTACTTGGAACAACAAGCATAGCAAATATGGTTGTATCCATAGGGGTCATGTCCTCATCATTGTGGGCAGGCTGCGTCGATGGGTGGAACAGTAGTTTTCTGGGCCTCGGGCTACACACCATCAATAAGGTTTTAGGCCTACATCAAAAAAGATTTTGCACTGAAATTTTGGGTGCCGGTAAGTTGCCTCGGCATGTAACACAACAACTACTGAAAAAAAAGGAAACGATGCTAGGTCGTGTGCGCGCGCACGCACATAAATGGAGACGGAGAGTACGTACCTCAACGGAGAAACCGACGGGCGGACGACGGCACGGCGCGATGCGGGGGACGAGTGGTTTCTGGAACTCGGAATAGCGGAGAATCAATCGGCACTTTTGCGTACGAGGAGGGCCTGCGGAAGCTGGTAACTCATGAGAAAGCACTGCGGGTTTCGGCTCTAGAGTATTCGGTCCAATTGATGTTTTAAAGGGACTTAAATGCGAATGATTAGTGGGTTTTCAGCCTCACCAAATTGCTGAAGAGCTTCTTTCGTGATGTTCCTGTCTTTCTGGGCCGAGTGGATACTCACATAGCCCATGGTTGACTATATATATATATATATATATATATATATATATATATAATACTTTTTCTACTCCCCGATGTAGTTAGTCTCACATCTGATATGTCAACTAAAAAACTACATCCGGAAGTAGAAAGTATTAATCATATATAGGAAGCCTTTTTGCTACACCGGTATAGTTACTCCCTATCCCGTATCTCACAACGTATGGAGTATCTTGCGCAACCGAGAGTATGTATGTGTATTATATGAGTATATTATATTACTTATGTGGTATTTATACATTTTTATGGGTTATATGTACAATTTTTCAAACATACTCCTCTTTATTTCGAATACGAATGTATTTACAAAATATGTTAAAAATTATGGACTCTTTTATAATTTTTTTTCGTGTAGTTCGCATTAAAGTATCTCATAATTAGTATATGAGTATACCCAAAGTGATAAAGAAGTATGTTAAGTTTTTTAGTTGATATATCAGAGGTGGGAGTAACTACATCCCAAAATAGAATATATATATATATATATATATATATATATATATATATATATATATATATATATATATATATAGAGAGAGAGAGAGAGAGAGAGAGAGAGGGGCAACCTAAGGGCAAAAATCCGATATAGGTGGTATCTTTGGATTTTTGCTATAAATTCTACTCTCTCTCTCTCTCTATATATATATATATATATATATATATATATATATATATATATATAGAGAGAGAGAGTAGGGCAACCTAAGGGCAAAAATCCAAGTCAGACCTCCAAATTTTGGCCAAAATTTTCCCAGTTCTGATTCTGTGGACTCTATGAAGTGTGGGCCCAGATCTGGATGTATTCACATCGAAGAAGGGCCATATACATGTATAGTTTCAATCACTTGAGTTGAGCTTTGAAAATTGGACACTTTTGGCCGTATGACGCATGCGAAAATTCCCTATTTAGCCCCTACGCTAAAATTTCCAAAAATAGCCCCTCGGACCACTGCTGGGCCGTGGGGGCGGCGACAACTGTTGCTGCCGTCCCCCACGGCAGAAGCCACCCTTCCGCCCCCACGGCAGAAGGGTCTCGCTGTTCTTGGCACGAAGAAGCGAGTCATTCCCACTGCCGCTTAGTCCCGACGGCGGCAGTGGCGCCTCCTTTTAAAAAAATTAAAAAATATAATATTTGTTCAACAAATTTTTAAATATAATAAATAAGCTCAAAAAATTATGAAACTTTGTATGGAGCCTCCTGGCATAGTGTGCTTGGTTGTGTAATTTTTTTGAATTTTTCTCAATATTTTTTTTCTCTGCATGATTCTTTGAAGTCAAACTTTTGTATGAATTTTTAATATGGGCCGAGGTCCTAACATTATGAAATTTTTGTCGGACTCCCTACACAGAGGACTTGATTGTGTAAATTTTATGTTATTTTATATGCTCCGAGATTATCTCGAGAAATTCAGGGTCTAGGTGTGGAAACTATGACGAGACGTTTCAGAAATTAGGGTTTCTTGATTTCATGTGACTCGAAATGTGTAAAGTTTATTACCACATGAGTACTCTTAGCCGCTATGATTCTTGATCATATTTTTAAAGATGCCAAGAACTGACCTAAAGGGGTTGAGAACGTTGTGATTACGAAGATAGCTTAAAACATAGAAGAATCAATGTCGATGTCAATAATTATTTCGAATTCCGGGAGAAGAGGCATATTTGCAATATAGTATTATTTTGATGGCTCAATGAGGCCCAAAATCGAATTGTATTGCACTCATGAATGAAGCACGCGTTTCATGTGGTCACATGGCATGTTGGTTCGGCTAATTGGTTTAGTTACATACGCTACTAGTACGGTACATTCGACACAAGCCTCCGGGCCATGTAAGCACGCATGCCTTTAGGAGATAGTAAAAACATGCCTAGTAGAAGAGGGACTACTACTGAATGGCCCGACCTCTCAGTGTGGACCGGGCCATTTGCCCTTCCTCCCGAGCTCGGCGTTGTACTCCTCGCGGCCGCCACGGCCTCGGCCGCCATTTCCCTCTTTTTCACGATCCGCTCGCGTGCCTCGCGCTCCTGCGCTGCGCCTCGAGATGAGCTCGTCTCCGGCGGATCGCTCGTTGCGCTCTTGATCCGACGATCCTCCTCCGGATCTCGCGTCCCCTTCGGCATTCCACTCCTCGAAGTCGAGCCGCCATCGGTCGTGTGGATGGATTTCTAGGTCGATCCTTCGGCGGAAGCCACACAGAGGCTCCGGTGACTACGGGTAGACGGAGAGACCGTAAGTGCGTATTATGAAAAGAGAGCCGATGCGTGAACTTCTCAGTAAGTACTCCTTACTGCCGCCGATAGGTTCTCGTATCCCAACGACGGTCGGGATAGTCGAGGAGTAGTTGGGACAACCCGATGGCGCATGCCGAGGCTCGATCGGTGCTTGGATTTGAAGAACTTGCATGTGTCCTCGCACCGAGCAGAGGGGCGTCTCCTCTGGCGGGTGTTGCGGCGAATGCTCGGTTGGGACGTTCGGCAGGGTTTCGCTTTGGGGGCTTCATTGCGAAGAGCTTCCATCCCGCACGCTCTTGCCGGCCCCGAGCCGCAGATCCCTAGCTTGTTAAGCCCGTCTGGTAGAAGCCCGAGCTAACTCGCGGATCTCGTCCCATTGCTTCGCCTCTTGTCCATCCTAGCGTGGCGGCAAGCTCGTGTAGCAGCGTGGTTGGGTTTGGTTGTGTAGTTCATGTATTTCACCTTGTTTTATAGGCCACATGGTTGGCTTGGTGTGGTTAAGTTGACGTGAGTGGCGGCGTGGGAGGGTGTTTTCGCCCCGCTGCTGCAGTGGGGTCATTTCGCCATGAAAAGTCGGTGAGGCGGGGTGTTGTCGCGTCGACTTTGCAGAGTGTGGTCATTCGATTACGAAAAGTCGGCGAGGCATGGTGTTGTCGCGTCTGCTGCGAGTGTGGTCATTCGATGCAAAAGTCGGCGAGGCGGTGTTGTCGCGTCTGTTTGGCATAGTGCGGTCATTTCGTCCGAAAAAGTCGACGAGGCGGTGTTGTCGCGTCTGCTGCGAGTGTGGTCATTTTGCCGAAAAGTCGGCGAGGCAGTGTTGTCGCGTCCCGCTGCGTAGTCTGATCATTCGGTCGAAACACCGGTGGGAGAGAGTGTTGTCGCGTCTGCTTTGTAGAGTGTTTGATTAATGCGCACACAAAGTATTCATCTGGACGCAATGGGGACCGAGGTATCTGCATGAGCGAGATTGCGTTATGTCCGCATGCGCTCAATAAATTAAAGTCGCGAGGTACAAAAGTCGTTTGTACCAATATTTGGAGAACATTTTGTGTACAAAATGACGATAACGTCATGCACATGGATATTATATAAATGCACAATGACATTACATAACACGTTTGTCACGACCATGATATTAGCTAGGGTGCATCGTCGTGTCGCCTACCCGGACGGCGTAGTTGATCCTCGTGAAAGGTGAATCTGTCAGGGAGTGGCGCATGTCTCGCAGCCGTGTACGGGCCGCACGGGAGGCGGCTGCGGTGATGTCGGCGTGGGGTCCGGCTCAGCCTCGGCATCTCGCCTAGCCACCGTGCTCCTCCTGCAGGAATGGTACTCGGTGAGTTAGTCCTTATTTTTGGCGAGAGAAAATAGTTGTAACTACGTTAACGCTTACCCGAGTAGGTTGTTGTCTTGAGGATGATCCTCTGGCCACCGGTGTAGTCTTGCACGTGTACCCTCCATACGTATCGGCGAACCACGGGTCGCGGTCCCGCAGTCGGATCAACGCCGCGGTGCCAACGAGCCCAACCACTCGTCCCCGCTACCGGGGAGTCCGGCCGATGTCTGCGCAGCGCGAAACCGCTGCCACTGGCGAGGAAGTCGTGTCTTTGCGCCTCCCTCGTGATGACGATGGTTGCATCGATCTTTGTCCCTCGTAGTAGCCGCTAGAAGAAAGGTTAATGTCAGATACCTCCGAAAATGAGTGCATGGAAAGGTATTGACAATGAGAGAGATGACATACCTGTGGCCCGAGGCGGGTCGGGGCCGTCGGGGCCGACCGACCGTAGCTCGGACGGCTCCCGGAGTGAGACGGGCGTGCGGACGGTGGTGCCGAGGGAGGTGCCGAGGGCGGAGGGGGTGGAGGGTACCCTCGCGTCCGCGATCTTTGTGCGCGTGCGTCGCCGTGTCGACCACAAGTCATGGCTCTAATCGCACCCTCGCGTCGTCGGTCATGCCACGCCGGCGCGCTAGGAGGCGATCGAAGGTGTTCTTGTTCCCACGCCAGAATTTCAAACCCTCGCCAGATACGATCCATGCGGTAGTCTTGCAAGAAAACATGGAGTTAGTGCGGCGTCTTTGCTGAAGGAAATTGCTTGAAGAATGGGTTACCGCCTCGTCGCGCGTCGCCCGGCAGGGTCCGGCGGCTAGTACGATGTCCTCCCGCATGCCGACCATCGCACGCTCGTGGCCCGATGAGTCGCACTGGTGCGTGGAATGTACCACCGCAAGTACGGCGCGTCGTCGGATGGAGTAGACGCGTGCCTCGTGCGGCCACGTCCGTCGCCACCCTCTCGCTCCACGCTCGTCCACGGCGGTGTGGTGCGCTTCTCGATCGTCGCTCTTGCGCTTTTCCTCGCTTGCTCGCAAGTGAATCTTAATGTCAGAACATGTAAGGCAGGCATACAGATAAAATTATATCCAAAAAAGGACATACCGGTGGGCCTTCGCTGCGATATGTCGTCCCGCCGGCGGTGGCACCTGCTGGTACAGGCCGAACTGTCTCATGACCCGTTGTGGATTGTACGGCTCGACCATGTGCGAGAAGACCAGGTGGCAGGTCGTCATCCAAAGTGGATCGTCCTCAGTGCACTGCGTCGATAATCCGTAGGGGCCGTGGTTCGCAAGGAACCGCCCCGCCCATGGCCGCCAGATGATCTCGGTCTCGTGCAGAGTCTCGAAGAGGTTATGGAACTCTGCGTACGCACGCCTCGGTCTCTCCCTGGCCCACCCTAGGGTACCACGTGTCCAACGTGTTCCCATTGTAGGCCCGTCGTGGGGGTCGTCGCCGAGAGCATTGCCGTACGCCGACGGTCCAGCGAATGCACGGTGCACCGTGTTGCGGAAATAAGGACGACCAACTGGAAAGTGCTCCCATGACCACAGGCATTGTGGGTGTAGCAAACCGCCAGATCGGCTCCACGCCCGCATCGCGCCCGAGTGGCATCGCATAAGCCTCGGTAAGTGGCGCAGAGCACCGCCAACCCCAATCGCATCTTGTGGAACCTCGTCGCCGGTAGTCCGCCAGGGACTCGCCAGATGGATATAGCCGGGTACATAGCTTCTCCGTGGTCGTAGGGAACAAGATCCATCCGGTCAGAATGTAATGTACGCGACGAGGTGTGTCCCGACCGCCTCATTGCCGCATCCACGGCGATCATGAACTCCGTGAGCTGGGAATGTGGGATACCGGACACGTTTGCGAGGAATCGGAGGCCGAATCGCCGCCCAAACGCACCTTCCGCTCATCGCCTCTGAGGTGGCACTCATCGAAGGCCATGCACCGGCACTGTAAGCATTGCTACATCCTCGAGAGTAATGGTCATCTCCCCACCGAAGTGGAATGTATGAGTCTCCTGCTCCACCGGCCCACAAGCGTGAGAGTAGTCTTTGCGTCAAACCGCAACGCTGCGGGGATGTCCAACATGCGGGCGAGGGGAGGCGGTGTCCGCAGCCATGGACGCACTGCTTCGTCAAGGCCACCTCTCCCTGGGCGCCAGACCCGTGCTCGGAGGGCGCCGCCGGCGACCACGCCCGGCAATGGCCCCCATCCCAACGTGGTCGAGCGGCTCGACGGCGTCGTCAATCGGAGCTCGCGCCATCTCCTGCAGATACCATAAAATATGTTAGTATGCACTTAAAAACATATCGTGTGCCATAATAAAACAAGGCAAAACATAGGACACAAAAGAAAACAACCACACATGAGCATAACGAGTTAACAAAGACCAAGATGATCAACATTCTCGTCTCAGAATAAAGACACATATTAACAAAGAATACTACAATTGCATCGCGACATAACATTCCGCCCCATCGAAGGAATTACAATAAGCAAGCGACATCACGACTAAGTAATTATATCTTGCTCGTTACGGCAGCATCGCTTTGCTTGCGGTCTGCTTGGACAACCACGATGGAGTGCCCTCTTCGTCTTGCATGCCTACAACGGGCCGCGAACCCGCTGCCCACGCCGGCCGCCGCCCATGTCGTTCTCGATCGTCGTGGATCGGCGTCTTCCACGGTAGGTGTTTCATGCTACGCTCGCACCCACTTCACCGCCCGCCGAGGTCTCGTAGTGTGTGTCCACCTGCATTTAATGAAACTCGGCACCCAAGTGGCAAAGAGGTGGTGGATATCGTAGTACTCAAGATGTAAGGCTCAAGATTGCCGCCACGCCGCGCGCCGCTGCGTACACATGGGAGCATGGTTTGTGCGAAGCTGCGGTTTGTTGCGTGCACGACGCTTCTTCCGATCGTGCGGACACTGCCACGATCCCCCTAGCATGGCCCATAACGCATTTCTCCTTAGCCGATCTCGAACTTCGCCGACGCCATCCATGGTGCGAGTCACGTCGCGATCGCGCCTTGCGATCTTTTCTCCATGTAGGCATGCATTACCTCAGAAATTGTTTACCATCCTCCGGATGCTTCTTGGCCATCATGGCTCATTAACGGTATCCGATGGTACGGTTCTGTGTCTCTCCACGATCGCCGTGATCGGCAGGAACGCACACCCTTCGTGACACCGCTGTACACCTCCGACATGTTGGTCGTCATGATCCCGCACTCGCACCATCGGTGTCGTGCGGCGGACCATTTCTCCAGTCGCGCGCGCGAAGTTAACCCATCGTGAACTCCCAACTCGCGGACCCTCCACCGATGTTCCGCCTCGGCATTCGCCGAATCCCTTACATGCTTCATGCAGATCCTCATCGAGCCGTCTCCACACCGCTCGAACTTTCTCCTTTGGTTCGCATGCGAGCTTCTTGAACATTTTCATGAGGTCCTTGTTCAAACCTTGTGTGGAAGTTGGCGCGAGATGCCTCATGCACCAACGGCTCCTTACATCGCTCCACCGAACGGCACGCGTCCCCGCTTTGGATCGTGCTCAACGCGACATCAAGCCGACATTGCGGTCCGAGATGACACACACACCGGGTCGATCTTGTACTACCGCCGCTTCACATTACACAGAACCACAACCACCTATCCGTGTTCTCGCCTCAACAATTGCGAAGGCCACGGGGACTAGCCGTCGTCAGACGGCCGCAACGCGGTGAGGATGGTACCCTTGTACTTCCCACATAGGAAGGTGCCATCCATCGCCAAGACGGACGACAATGCTTGAAAGCTTGATCGCTCGACGGAAGGCCCGTAAGACCCTATCAAGAATAAGGCAATTGGGCCCTTCCGCGGATGCACCCGCCTAGCTTGTTTATGTATGTTCCGGATTACATTCCGCGATTTGATGCAGCAATCTTGGTACTAGGTTGTAGGCCTCTTCGAATGTGCCGAACATTCGCTCCACGACCTTGCGTTTGGCCCGCCATGCCGTCTTGTAGCTCACCGAACCCCACAATATTGGCAACCTCGCCATGAGGATGTTTGGGGAAATGGACACATCTGCGATGCGAGGTGGCTTATCAGCCGGCAACATAAGAGGAGGTCATGTTGCGGTGCTCGTGAAGCTACCGAGCTAACTCGCATGTGTGATCCTTCAAAGACCGTTATCCAAAACCCGTGCGCCAAGACCATGAACGTGCGCACGGACCTTGCCAGCGCAGGATTCATCAACACACCTGACGATGTACGTGTCGGGGTTGGACCTCTGCACCCGATACATCCGACCGATGTTAACGGCGTATTTAGCAATAGCATGCTGGGCGGCGCTCTTGTCGTGGAAGCGCCGCTCGGGAGCAGGTGTCATCATTGAACCCCACTCAAGACCTCCCGATGTGGCGTAACCGGCCGACGCCGTTGTAACGTCGTCCAATCGTGAGGGACATAAGCAATGTCGCGGGTCACAAGCCCACCAACCGCATCTCCTCCAAAGACCAGACTTCTCCTTCTTCGTCGCCTCCGAACTAGTTGTTTCCACGCCCTCCATGCTTTCCACCTCGCCCACCGGTCGGCTAGGTACTCGTGACAATCAATACGGGTTGCCCACCATCTCTCCGCACCTTCATTGGGCTCAAATTGACGCACGCCTCCTCGTCTCTCCATCTCCCACGTCTTCGCGTCTCCTCCAACATCGAGACCAACGCAGCTCCCACCAACAAATTTCCCCAAAACCACCCACGCCGATGTCCCCGCCCTTCCACGAATCGAACGTAGACCATCGGCCACGCATATATCGCAAAGCAATGGTTGCAAACAACCCCATATAATTGGCCCATGAAGCGTCACATGTGACCTTCATAAGTTGCCAAATGGTCTCGCCGCACCGGCCGAATCGAGGATACACCGCCGATGCACGCCTTCTTCCTTCCAAAGGCGCGATCGAACGCGAACGCACGCACCGCCTTAGCTCCAAGAGGCCCATGTCCTTCGTGAGATTTGGCGCCGGATCACGGTGCGGTCAAGAACTTGACAGTCCGCACCGTATGGTCCGTCACGCACTAGACCGCCCCCGTGGAACACGAAGATCTTGTATCTCCGCCATGAAGTACCTAACACAAGAGCAACTTCCCGACACTTCAGAGTAATCGAAAACAAAATTACATGGTTGCGTGTTCAATGAATTTGTGTTCAAATATTTCGCAAAAAATTGCACAATACTATCGGCTTCAAATATTTCGTGGTTTACATGAGCAATTGGAATAAAATATTGAGATCAACGTAAATTTATTAATTCCAAATGGAGTTCATATGATTTTTCTATCCATGAAAGGTTGAAGTAAATTTTATTTCTCTTGTAAATAAAAATTCACAATTTTCTCAGTACTACAAACTCACAAACAAATTCTAAGTTAAAGTAAAAAAATCACTTGATTTCCCCAAAGCATTTTTAAGTTTCCATACCCAGTTAGACCTAGCCTATAGCAATGACATGCTGGGTCTACTACATAGAATATTTTGCCATCTATTTTTGAAATAAAAACTTACTAACAAGTCGGCCTGCTTCATGCGTAGTGCATGGACCAAGGTCAATATACCTGTTAAGAGTACATAGATAGAGCGCTCAGTGGGTCCTGATTGTCGGCGACTCTATTTCAATTGTACTTCTACTTGACGAATGACCTCTAAATATTTTAATATTTTATGATGAGGTCCGTGATAAGACGACATTTTGTTACCGATAAAAAATCACACCGCTTTACTAATTAGAAGTTTGTTTGAGTAGAATCTACAGAAGAAAATTTTTACTCAAGAATTACTCGACTAATATAAATCATT
This sequence comes from Hsuehochloa calcarea, assembly GCA_036346395.1. Classification (NCBI taxonomy): domain Eukaryota; kingdom Viridiplantae; phylum Streptophyta; class Magnoliopsida; order Poales; family Poaceae; genus Hsuehochloa; species Hsuehochloa calcarea. The sequence continues at coordinate 42,304,472 of CM070597.1, forward strand.
ACGCCTAACAACACTAATATTCAACTAATATAAATCATAATGCTAAGTCAACTAATATTCTACTCGGTGAAAATCTGCGTAATTCTACTCAAGAAATACTCACCTTATAAATCAGTCTTAATAAAAATTGACAACACTAACAACATAAAGTCTCCTAAGTCAACTAATTACGCCTAATCGTAATGCTAACTAACGAGTATTCTAATTACTTGCTAATCACACTGCTTTCCAATTTTGCACCCACCGCAATTATAACTACTCGGTTGCTATCATTAATCTTACTACATCATAATCACATTGCTAAAACTTACTACAACTATAGGTGCATGTGAATGCCACATACCTTTGTACCGCCGCTTCTCCCTCCTCTTCTAGGGACTGCTTGCTTCTCTCGCCGCCGCTACCGCTAATCTTCTTCGCTCACGCCGGAGGCAATGCGGCGCGACTCAAGGTCGCTTCTTTATACGCTGTGAGCGCTTTCTTCATGCTTGCCACGCCGCCCACGCCAGGCTCGCGGCCGCTTGTTGCCGGCACATGGCCGCGGCAGCAGCAGCGTGAGTTGTTAACTCGCCGTCGGGACGGAAGAGCGGCAACATTAGGTCGGGCCGCGCCGCCGCGCTCGCGATGGCTGAGCCACGACCTGCCGTCGGGGGCGGCAGCAGTCGTGGCTGCCACGCGGCAACCGCCCGCCGAGTCCCGGCGGCGCGGCACCGCGCCGCCACGCGTTAGTGGCGGCACTCACTGCCGTGCCCTACAGCGGCGGTGACTCGCTGGGTGGGGGCGGCGGCGGTGACTGCCGCCGTGGGGGGCGGCGAAAGTTCTCTCGCCGTCCCGACGGCAGTTGGGCTCTTTGCCGTGGGGGCGGCGGCAGTTCTTCTTCGCCGTCCGGGACGGCAGCAGTGGCTCGCCGCCGCCTCCCCTGCAGCGGCAGTGGCTCTTCCGCCCCCCCACGGCAGCAGTGGCCCGAGGGGGCTATTTTTGGAAATTTTTGCAGAAGGGGGCTAAATGGGGAATTTTCGTGCGTCATACGGCCAAAAGTGTCCAATTTTCTGAGCTTTCCACTTGCAAGTATACAACAACACGCCCCGTGCCTACCGCCGAAACAATCAGAACCACCTTATCAACGCTTTTGCCTCTGAACATAACGCCGAAACAATCAGAACCACCTCATCAACGCTTTTGCCTCTGAACATAACGCCGAAACAATCAGAACCACCTCATCAACGCTTTTGTTCAGAACTGGCTACACATGTAACATGAGTGTTATATACACTGTTTAGGTCTGAAGTTATCAGGTTCCAAGAGTTTCAACAACAACTTCTCTAGCTTCGCCGAGCTCTTCGTCAGCCTGAGGACAAAGGACCTTCCGAAGAAGGTACAGGGGTCTTTGCCGCCTACCGAGCTACCCAGGCACCACCCACCCGGTGTGAAGCAGTCGGGTGCTCGCCTCAACAGTTGGGCGTCGATCATATCCAGGACCGGATTGTCGTTAGCGAAGGAGTGCGCGAACAGCGCCCCGCTGTTTGCCATCGCGTTGAAATAATCCGTTGTCAGGTTAACAAGGTGCGTCCGAGTGGGGTTGTCCCACGCCATGAAACGGAGGTCGTTGTTAACGGTGGTGTTCTGGTAGTACTTTGAGTTGCAGATCACTGTGTGGAAGTAGCCCTCCGAGGATGACAAGAAGTTGGCGAAATACATGAGTAATGTGCGAGGAAGGTTGTCCCATCCCAATAGGCAAAACTCCAGGAATGATCGGCTAAGTATTACCCATGAAGAACCTACATCATGAGAATATGATCATTGGTTAAAGCTCAAATTTACAGATTAAAACAGAGCAGTATTTGACCGTTGACAGTCAAAATATAGACGTCTGTGTAAAGTTTCATCTTCAGGAGAATACTTCATTAAGGAAAAAAATTATATAAATCTGCAAAAAGGGAAATATCCAAATATCGAAGTATTACATGTTCCGTTTACCCGCAACCTCAAGTAAAAGTTCCTACATAGTTCCCTGCAGATGACGTCAACTCTCAAAATTGCAACTGAGATACTGGTTGGGCAAGTGGTCAATGTTGTAAAGGTAATGATGACTAAAAAGGCATTATATCCCTGTTAGTTCATTTGGACAGGTATTTTTCTATCTCAATCTCCGCATGATAATTTCTTTTAAAAATAGATTGCGTAAGCACCTCCTACATGCCTGATATTACAATACCTATTATGCAAGAACTACTTCACATCCATTGAATGAGCTTGCTGTAACAGTTAGACAGCCTTGAGGAAGGTAATTTTACGAGCATACATGAATATTTTGATGCCATCCATATTATGATTATTATCTACAGGTTGGCATAAAAAATGTTCGACAAACGGCAGTTAATACTTCAGTTGTTATTTGTTATGCTCTATACCCTAGTAATATGGATGGGAATATATCAGTATTGTGCTTAAAGAGATTATTCTGGAAAGAAGGCAGATAGGCAATAGTGAAGTGTTACAGAGAATTACTACAGAATATTTGAATCATATAAAGTAGAAAATAAGGACGAGACAGTACCTGCAAATATTTTGAAAGCTGAAGGCATGCTTCTTTTCTCTTTTGTTGTCACAACCTCAGTTTTATTTGAGATCTGCAATGCTGGATCTACAATTATTGGTCTTGCCCTTTGATACCTGCACATGCAACCAAAGAATCATAATAAAAGAACATATCAGAAGGTTAAGAAACACACAGGGAAAAAATGCTTACTCCTTCCAACCAATATTGCTTTTGTGCTCAATAAAGTTCAGATCTCTTGGAAGATATGAGGAGATATGAAGGATGTCTGTCAAGTATGAGGGCAAGAACATGAATATTAGTTTCGAAAGTTAGAGAACACCAACTATCTTGGTAGAGAGTTGCAATCCAAAATGTGTCACCAATCAACATATAGGTACACGCCAGTAATTTGTTGGAAAAAATAGGTATGGAATTGGAAACCTTACGAACTATAAATAAGTCCAGGAGCACAGGAAGTCTTTGGTTTGCCATTGAGCCCTTCAAAATCATAAAGGTATTGAACTATTGATAAATGTAGACATCCAGCATCCAACGTTCTTGATTGGATACATCTATAATGTTCCAATTAAATTTTATACAAGATAGAATTGACTATTTTTTATTCTAATATAACATATTCAATGATAGAATGCAACACTAACATTGGCTAGCCTAAAAAGCACTTAATATCATTAGTGTACAAAGCATATCAAGTGATGGAATGCTATGAATGCAATAATTTATTGCAATTTTAATGTGACATTTGTAATAGCTGATGTAGCATACATGATGAACTTCAACAATATTTCATATCATAGTGGCATGGATTTGCTGGTATAAGATCTAAAGCATAGATGAGGACTGATTGTTTTCATGCCTCTTATCATGCATGGACTTTGCCTCGTTTAAGTGAGATACAAAAAAGAAATTGCATGCACACTTTATGGAGTATACAAGTGGCATTTGACGCGTGCATGATCCTTAGCGTCTTTTAGGTGGCACGCAACAGTGGTAAAGGCATTGCCTAAGTCTATCTCTCCCAAATCTTAACCAAACTAAAGCGCATGTCTTTCTTTTCAATGCAACCAATACTTTTAAGTAGAAAGTTTTGTGTTTTCATGTCAATGCAGAAATCAAGAAGGAATCCTACATGTCCACAACAAGAGACAGCATATCACCCTGGAAGCGCAGGACTTTTTGGTCATCCGTTTCAACAATATAAGGAGCGGACGATGTGAAGATGTGGATCGCCAAAGTGTTGAATATGAGGAGCTGAATTTGAAGCACTGTTGCTTATCCTTTTGTTATGTTAATACTCTGGAAAGTAGTTTAGTTTCAGTAGTTATGTCTATTTGTTTGCATTTTGTGGCATGAGAACTTGTATGAAGACTTGGAAAGCTAGCGCTCCCAGCTTTATCTGTATTCTCTCCTTCCTCTCAAGTTTGAATTTGGCTTTCAATAAAACTGGGCAATACGCCTTACTCCTAAACTGATTTAACACCAAACAATCAGTTTACTCTCAAGTTTGAATTTGGCTTTCAATAAAACTGGGCAATACACCTTACTCCTAAACTGATTTAACACCAAACAATAAAAACTGATTGCACGTAATTATAGCAATTAAAAACCTGCCACTGCCACCTTACAGAGCAGTCTACGGGACAACTAGCATGATAAATTGTAACAGAGCACAGTAGAAAAATAGTAGTAAACAAACACAACCTTGGTGAAACGGATATGTAATCCAAAATTTCCAAAACTCAAAGCTCCTAAATGAACAGAAGCTACACCTAATCTAACCCAAATATATTGAAGCTAGTATAACAAGCATTCAACAGCATGCAGCAAAACATATCATAAATGAAACTAAAGTACTAACTTGCCATCATAGGATATGAGTAGCACTTAATATCAGTCTGAGTTGAACGACACGCTAATATCAGTTAGACTAATTACTGCAATATTGCGTGCACTAAGGCACACAATCTATAGTCTTTGGCAACTAGAAGTGTGTGATATGGCCAATTTAGTAAGAAAGAGCAATCTATGCTATACAATTGAAACGCAAACACATTTAAATTGCAAGTGAGAAACACTATAATTAGGAAGTAGGAGCAATCCATTCACGAGGGAGCTGAAGTTACCATCTTGTGGCATGAGCGGGTAATCGGAGGCGCTGAGATTGATGAACCAGCTCCACCCCTCGAACTCCCGCAGCATAAGGGTGGCGCCGTGGAGAGTCGCGGCCAGCTCGGTGGGGCCCCGCCGCGAGACCGCGCCCCACTCCCCCGCCGCCGCCGCCCGCACGTTGCCGTACCGCCGCGGCGCCTCCTCGCCGCGCACGAAGGTCTCGAGATCCGCGCGCTCCTCCTCCCCCACGACCCCGACGAGGTAGTAGTTCCAGGGATGGTACAGCGCCCGCAGCAGCCGCTGGATCCGCGGGCCGTCGCCGGCGCCGCCCGATATGAGGTACGCCAGCCTCGGCGGCGGCTCGGGCGGCCGCCTCCCCTTCCCAGGAGGCGGCGGGGGCGGCGAGCGCGCCGCCCCGAGCGCGGCGTAGAGCACGGGGAGCGAGAGGAGCGGGAGCGCGAGCAGCAGCGCGCGGAGCCACCTGAGCCGGTGCTGCGTCGGCGGCTGCTGCTTCCTCATGGCAGTCTTCCGCGCCGCCAGCGAGGGAGGGAGCGCTAGAGCTCCGGCATTCGCTCTCAGCAGCTCGCCAGCGAGGCGTACGGACAGGGTGCTATCTGTAAATAAAATAAAATCGGAGGGGCCCTCGGTTGCCGCGGCTGGTGAAGTCGGTGTGAGATGCAGGTGAGGCCGCAGTGTTTCGTGCAAGGAAGTCGGGAGGCGTGTACGGTGCAGTGTGTACCGTGTCGCCACTTATTGCAGCACTCGCGGCGTAGCGTAGAGGTAGAGTGCTGCTGTTCCTTGTTGCTTACTAGAAGTCAACCCGCGTTATTTGGCGCGCTGTGGCTGTTACACACGTGGCAATCTTATAACCAAAGTTATTTTGTTTTGAACATTACGATCTTAAACTATATCTGTACAAAAACTAAAAGTGAATATGACAAATAGCAATTCATACTTATGCAAAAACTCACCATCTTTCATTCTAACTAGGACGGCATGCGCGCTGCGCTGCGCCGCGCTTGTTCCTGGTGGTTTTGTTTCTTGTGTGAAGCAGTACAAATGCTAATGACATGTAGTGAATAGTTTTGTTAAGAGATAGAAGAGAGATGATCATTTTTTGGCCATAATGCAGGGTTGGTATAAGTTAAGTATTCTCTAATGAATTGAATAGGGGAAACATATATGTTAATAGGCAGAGTGATTCAACAAGGAATGTGACATAAGGCAAACCTGGGGACTACGATTATAATTCGGTCTGTACATACAGATGTTGGCGGCAAACAGTTCTTGATTTCTCCTGCCATGTATATATGGGGAATGACATAAATTGGGAGTAGTTCTTAACTAAGCCTTGAATCCTTACAGGGTCATCAAACTCATACCTCTCATCAGGCTGCATAAGTAGAAAGACTGTAAGAGTTATGTTACAAAATGTTATCTACTACATTACACATCAGGTGAACCTACTCTTAAAAAGAGAGTAATCTGAGTTCCACATGTAAGCATTTTATCGGGATCAGTCTCTTCCTTGATGACATAAGAGCTACTGTCAGCCACAGCTTCCCATACATAATGTTATTCTGATTTCGGGCTCTTAGTGGACACCACAACCTGTGATACATTTGAAGACAATTGAGTTCATGTGCAAAAAGGAACATATTTCATGCAACATATTCTTTCATGCAACATATTCTACAAAGATAGCATAGAATAAATATTTCATACCTTCTCCACTACAAGAAAGGCGAGTAAACTCCAACACCAAACCGACCAATTAAACCATTGTTGGCCTCAAGGTGTTTGTTCTCCTGAACGGTAATTCATTTGGCATTAGCAAAGAAACAATGAAATACTCATGCAAATATTACCATATTGCATACACATAGATGTATCCGGAATGGAAAAGGAAGAACCAACACTCCACCTTCAGAGCCTTCAAAATTTTTGAGTTACCACTCTAGGCAATAGTACCAAGGCAGTCCTTAAGCTCATCTTTGGTCATCCCAACGCTAGTATCACTATAAGACCCATCAGCAAACGGTGTCAAACTTTACACCTTTCTAAAAACAGCCATCGGTGAACAACCTACAGTGAAACCTTTATTCATCAGAGGATTGCACTTACATAACACCTTATTGGACATTACTAATTAATCTTGATCCGTAGGTCTAAAAGTATCTGCAAATAAAGCTCTTTTCTTACACAGAAAACTGAAAGCACTTTAGAAATAATACATTCGCATAACACTTGATCTGGAACAAAAGAACCACAGTCGAAGTGACAAAATAGTTAGCTATAACAACAGAAATCCATTCCAGCTTTAGGAACAAGTGGTTGGCTTATTAAGATAGAACAATCTATGAACAGAAAGCTAGATAACAATAGGATTACGCACTTAAATATTAATATGTGGTTTGATTATTTAATCCTTGATTAAAAATAAGTATGAATTAGACACAATAACAGTGAAATACAAAGGATACAACAGAAAAAACTGCAGCTAGCTCAATTACACATAATAGGAATGCACAGCTCTTACATCACTATTATCAATGACGTGATTGCACCTTGGGCACTCCCTTGTTGGATCGCTCATCCATTTGTGTTTACTGGGATCCAATGACCAAGATGCCTTTTTTTTATTTTTGAAGCAATTGTTTGGCTATCAATTAGGCAGCATGTCCTGCATAAAATATTAACAGTAGAGTTAAGACAGATGAATAAAGCAAAGCTGTTCTACAACACTAACAGCATCACCTGAATTTTAATCCCATATTTATCTATCTATCAATAGCAGTAACAAAAAAGAGACCAAATGCGGGTACAAAAAACACAGATAAATTCATTAAACAGATCCCACCAATTTTGTAGAGGCACAAGTTAAATTTAATTTCGAATTCGTTAAGCACGCCACAATTACCATCCGTATGAACAACACTAATTCATGGGGTTCTTAGAATCATTCCCATGCTAAAATTGATCAAGCATCAGGTTTCCAAAATTCAAGACAAAATTCCACCCCACTACTGGCTACGATGAAAATTCAAAACATAGCTCTGTTAACCTTAGCACAGTTTGAAAGCATCTAACATTTTTGTGCAAAATCAAAGAAATGCAATTTGACCTAGGAACGATGAGTCCATGACACTGGTAAAACTAAAGGCCAACAACAATTGCTCAGGCCAACCTTACATGCAATGCCGATCACAATTATACAGAAATAAGATATGATGGTCTTTCATCAAATTGGCAAGGGCAAAAGCATGGCTTCTCAAAAGCTAAAGATGGATACGACAGCAATCTATATTTTGAACTCAAACCTAGCATACTCAAGCAAGTAAGAAGAAAATCCACTTTTAACAAAGAGCGACATAATGGTTACCATAAGAGCTAACATGATACCTCCTTTGAAGTAACACTCCCACTCATCTTCCTACCAGAAGTGGATGGATGTTCTTAAATTGCAACAGAACAAAGTGCTCACGTACTGCTACCTCGAAATGGAAAGAAAAAAATGCCTCGTTTCAACTAAAACCAATGCAGAAACGTCACCCTTCTGTTAGACGATCTCAAACATAATCGAAAACTACAAATTAGCGGCGCAAGAACCATCGCCACCGCAAAGATCCAAAAGATCCCGCCTTACATCCAAAATCGAAGCATGATTTGGAATCATTCTTATATCCTATGCTTTCCATTTGTGAAAGCAGGAACTCCACAACAGAACACTACTTTTGAGTGATTGGAACGCAAAAAAAGGTCCCGGGTAGACCAAACAAGTTGCCTACATGATTTGACAGGAAGAAAGAAAAATCCACTAATTAGCACTTCCCAGCCTCGATTAGAAGCATCTAATGATTTCCCAATGGTCAACAGTCCCAGCATCAATAAAGCACCTCCAATTTATTGTAAAAAAACCCCTTAACATAACAGTTCATAATTGGCATCAGCACGCATGAATCTTACATTTGAAAGTAATGAATCCAAGAGCTCCAGGCCTAGCTCCATTAATATCTATCTGGTCAAACAACTCAGAAATAAAAAAATAACAAGAGAAAAATCCCAAGTCTATGCATCACATCAGGCTCAGGCAAACAAACTCTCCTAGCAATCTGACCTGCACACTTAGTTACCTAAAACTGCAACCAAATGAATCCTCCGATCATCCTCTCCGCTCCACCCGTAGTCAAAAGCGTCCCTCAAAAGAGGGAAATCCCGCTTAAAACTCATCAACTCTTGCAGCAGAACAACACAATCTTCCGCAACAGATGGATCGCAACTCTAAAAACCCCAACAACAAAAATTAAGAGCAGATACTGAGTGATAATTACTGTGTTGTTCTTGGCCCCCTTTTTCTTTGTAGTAGGCGAGCAGCTTGCTGTCGAGGACCAAGTAGCGCGTGTGGAAGGACCTCCTGATCTTCCTCTGCCCGTACCATCCACCCCTCACGGCCGCCACGCGCCGTCGCCGCCAATGGCGCCTTTGGCGCCTCCGCTCCGCGCCACGGTGAACTAACCTCGAACCCGCGCCATTCGCGGCACCCGATCGGATCCAGGCCACGCCACCACCTAATCCAACAGGCCGCACCCACAGATCCCATATCCGGCCACACCCAACCGAAAGAACATGCAAGAAACCGTGGTATCCGAGGAAGGGATCGCCTGATCGGTGGTAGAAACCAGGAGTACCTTGCGGCCTTTGTAGACGACCATCGCCGAGGAGCCGGAGGTCATACAAGGCGAGAGATCGGAGTCCTGTTCGGACAGAGCGCGAGGCGGCGAGGGGAGAGCAGCACGGATGTCATGTAATTTGTCCACGTTCCGTAATCCTCACCTCAGATCTTGGGGACGGCGACGTGCCATACGGGGTGGACAAGGAGGAGGTAGCGCCACGGGGAAGGGAAAGGAGCGCGGCGAGAGGGAAGAGGATTCTTGCTGCTGGGAAAGGCGGCCTTGCGTGGGAGGGGAGATCACCTCATATCTTAGGGACGACGGCGCACTAGACGGGGTGGAGAAGGAGTAGGCGGCGTCACGGGAAGGAAAGGGTCAGGCTTGAGAGGGAGGAAAAGGCGGCCGCTGGGGAGACAGCCTTGGCCAGGAGAGGGAGGCGGCACACATGGCAGGCGAGGCGGGCGTGGAGAGGAGGCAGAGCAATGAGGGGCGGGGAGGGAAAGTAGCGGCTGGGACGGAGCGGAGGGACGGGAAGAGAGCGGAGGGACGGGAAGAGGGCGGCGCGAACGACACGGGCGAAGGGCAGCAGTGGCGGCGCACAAAGGAGAGGAGGCGTGGGCACCGAAAAATTGCGCGACCACGGGGCCCACCGGACGCGCGGCCTGCGCGAGCGCACAAGCGCTGGCGCGATCCCAGCCCTCCGAAGGCGATCGGACGGCCGGTATTGTTTGGGGCGATGTGGCCGACCAGGTGAGCCCCAATTCCTTCCGCTTTAATAAGATGTTAAGATTAAGATTAAGATTTGTACACATTACTAAGTATAGTTTAGTCAAAATAGTAAGGGTTCAGACCATAAATATGTAAAATGTAGCAGATCTCGCCTATTAAGAGGACCCCCAAAATAACTAATTTGATAAAACACTTTACATGAGTCCTGATATGAAACTAAGAAACAACTGATAATTTGAGGGGTGGTTTCGTGTCAAGAAAACATAAATTAAATTAACAATCTAACTACGTTGCTTCTTGTGTACCTTTGGTATGTTCGTATGTGGTGGTTTCATTTTAACACGTCACTAAATTTGAGGTCATTCGCAAGCACAACAACAAAACATTGACGATATTTTTCAATATTCAATACCTATATATGAAAACACAAACCTTAAATGTAAGTAATTTCTAGATAAAGGGTGTTCAAATCAAAATAGACAATTAGTGAGCATTAGTTTTTAAAAAATACCTCACTTCTAAGCAGTTAATGTATGGTAGTAGGAAAGCACGTAGTCTAGCAATGCTGGAATTCGAAGAGATGATCTCATGTTAGATATTTCTTATTTGATCTCTGAACGCAATGAGTGGATATGTGTATTTTTTATGAAATAGAAATAAAGTATCATAAATAAATATGTGAAAGACACAATATTTACCAACAACACATTGGGAGTCTACCAACATTTTATTGATTATATATGGACTTATATGAAGCAAAAGCTAGAGAATTCCATGAAACAATGTTATGCAAACTAAGTGTATGTGTTGTCAATGTGATATATTCCACTAATAGTTCAATTATGTCGATGATCTAGTATCGATCTTACGAATGAATGTTTGGAGCTTCCTTTGAAATAGATCCACGCAGAAAAAGACACGGGATTTATACAGTTAAGGCCTTCTCTTGGGAGAATAATAACCATACTCATGTATTCCCGTATTCACTATGCTTGTTACATTCGGGATGAAATCACTCAAACTAGGACTCAATGATCTCTTGCGGCTAACCCCGGTCGCCTCGCCCTTTTGTTCACTGACTTTAGCGCTTATATAGCATGTAAAGGGGTGGCAGGTGGCGGTTACTCCATGCCAAGAGGCGCCTCAACGCCCGATGAAATGCACACGTTGATGGTAGTTATTATCAGAGAAAACTGCACACCCCATGTCGCCTTGCAGTTACATCCAATTACTGCCCAAAACCACTTTCATGATTAAAAGATGATGATCATGATATTTATTGTATTGATACTTAAGCAAGACTAGCATGTCGCTTAAGTACAACCTATGCTAGTATTTACCACATATTTACTAGGGTGACATAGAATGATGGATTTAATTTATCAAATGATGGATAATAATTAATAAATCATCAAATGGGTGTTTAACTACCTTAAGCTTTAACATACATTTGATTACAGAATTAAAGCGTGCAACTTTGATATTTTAAATAAATATAATTTGCATAAAATTTAGGCTCAAAATGATCAAAGTATTGACTCACCTTGGTTAAATGCACCAGGGTCCTGGAACTCTTGAGCTTGGTCGAAAGGGAGGTCTACTGCGTCTTCGAACCCTAATCGCACGAAAATACCAAAAAAAGACACAACAGTAAAGAGAGTAAATAAATACAAAACACATAACAAATGAACTCCAAATTTAACAACACCAGTGCTATTAGAAAGATCTTGAATTTAGAAAATTTTAAAAACAAGTTTCATAATTTTTTGAGTTATAATGAAAAAGATATGAATTTTTGAAGCTTTTCAATTGAATTTTTTATTGAAAAGAAAATAAAAAACCAAAATTACCACGTGCTGACACGTAGCATGCACATAGAGCTCGGTCCACCGCACAGTGCGTGGACCGAGTCCATGCGCACCAGATAGCCTGCATGCGTTGTGGAGAAAAAGGACACCAGGCAGCTCAATGTCCCTACTGCCCCAACTGTGATAAGGATCACCAGTCAGGTGAATGCCCAATGAGTAAAATCACGTACTTTCTCTATGAAGGACAGGACCACTGCCCCAATGATTGTTTCATGTGCCCAATTCTGACCAAGGCAATCGAGTTACAAAAGACAAGTCTTCAAGTTGCTGCGAGACTCGTCGTAAGTAAGGATGGCAAGGATAACTAATATCTGACTTTAAAAGAGAATAGTCAGGTTGTGCCAAAGTGTCAGAGTACCTCAGAAGAGATAGAGAGAAGTAAGGATCTTCTCTGCCTTCCCCAGCCTGCAGTGTGAAACCCAATCGCTCATCTTCGCTATTTCAACTATGGAGAAAAAGGTCATTTTATCAATAAATGCCATCAACCAGTCACCCCGGTGAGGTTCAACTTCAGAACAACACCAGCTCGGGGACATATTTCAGCTTCAAGCAAAAGTCGTCAGACCCCGCAGGCATCCAAAGCCGCTTCCATGCCAAGTCAAAATCAAAGCAGCTGAATTATAAAGGACAAGTTTCCTGACCGTTATGAAGCTCATCATGAATGAAGTTAGTTGAGAAATCTAGTGTTGAGCACGCTTCAATTTAAGGTGGGTAGCTAAACCGCTCAGAAGTATCAAGGATGTAATGAGTATGCTAAATCTGCACCAGCGCATGTTATGCTGGAGCTTTGCTCTTTTGTGTCAAAAGAAGCTTGTTGTAAGGCTATTTTGCCAACCCCTTAAGTTAAAGGAAATCATGGTACCTGGTTTACCCAAGTAAAAACCCTTGTTTGCTATCTCAGCAAAACCCCTAAGTAAAGATCGTTATGGAAAACTTCAGATTCCTAGCAATCCTCCAAGTGCTGCAAGCCAAACTTTGGACATCATCCTAGAGATGGATTGGTTGGCCATATACCAAGAAATGTTAAGCTGTATCAATGAGAAAGGTGATACACACTAAGGACCCGGAAACTGTGATAAAGGTTAATATGGACCGCTTCCCGGCTTGGATCATGCAAGGCATAACCCCGGGAAATATCACTGGAGTCAACGCTTGGAGTTCAAGATTACCCGAAAAAGCTTATCAGATAACATGCTCCACGTCCCTCAGCTGAAGAAAAGCCTCAGAGTGTCTTAAGAAGCAAACTAGAGATACTTCGTCCCTGCAAGTTCAGTAGAGCAACCCATTGGATCAAGAAGCCGCTAGGAATCACAAAGACCAGCTAAGCCCGACCGCCCTTACCTGTTTTATGAGCCACCCGAATCTCGGGGTCGAGATTCATTTTAAGGTGGGTAGGATTTGTAACATCCCGTTTTCGGACGACAAATAGTGATGATTATTTAATTTTGATTTTCGTTGCTTTTCAATTCGTCGCTTGAATTTTCAAAAAAATTCGCGCTCTCTTTAAGCTCGGGTTTGTGTTTTAAACCTATCCCCAAATTTCAAATTCAAAATTCAAATTGAATTAAAAAAATTTAGATTTTGGAACCCTCTCCCAAAATCTGTCTTTCCTTGTTTTGCTTGAGCCCAATCCCATCCTTCCCAACTTAACTTTTTATCAGGCCACTTAATTTTCTTTTTCTTCCGGGCCAATTTCTCTCCCGGCCCACCTAAGCCTGACCCACTTTTCCCTCTCCCGGCTCGCTCAACTCTTCCTCGGCCCGGCCTCTATTTCTTCCGCCGGCCCAACCAACTCCTGACCCACGGCCGCTCGCCCGTTCCTCTCTCTCCCTTATCCTTTCTCCCCCGCCGCCTCGGCCTCTTCACCCGAGCGCGTCGCCTCGCCTCCGCCCACTTCATCTTCTCGCGCCCGTCTACCCTTCGTCTTCCCCGTCTCCTTCTCCCGTGCGCGCCGCCGGCTCTTTGCCTCCCCGCCGCTCTTCCCCAGATCCGCCGCCTCCGTCCAGCCCACCTCGCCGTCCCAGCCTCCACCCTCTCTCTGGCTCGGCCCGGCTCCATCTCCCCCACCTGCTCCCTCGCCCCCACCTCCAACTGCTTCACTGTCGCGTCGCCTCCACCGGGCCCCAGCCGAGCGCCGCCCCATCCCCTGCGCTCATCTCTACCGACGTCATCGCCTCGCCACCAGCTCCACCTGCCCCGGTCAGCGCCGTCCTCTCCGTCCGTGCACGCAAGCATCCGCCCGGTCCAAGTGGTGAAGCCCCGGTCCGAGCGGCGTGTCGTCTCCCGTCAACGCCTGTGGTGCCGACCCATTGTCCTCCCGCATGGGCGCCCACTCCACGCCATGGCCGCCCATACCGCCGTCGCCATGCCGCCTCCGTCAGCCCCTTCACCGGCTCCCCTCATCCCGTCTATAAAAGCTCGGACCCTCTGCCTTCTTCTCCGCCCCACTTCTCCCTTTTCTCCCCCTTTGGTAAGTTTCTCCAGTACCCCCCCTATCCTGAGTTCTTCTCCCTCGTTGCCGACCGATTAGAGCCCCGCCGGCCGCCCTCGTCGCCGCCTCGGGCTAGATGCTTGGAGCTGGAGCACCCCTCGGTGACCCCAGTGCTCCCCGACCACGGTTGTAGCTCTCGGCCACCAAGGACCGCTGCCGTCGTGCACCTTCCCCCGCGCCGCCCTCGGCTCCATCGCCGATCTCCCTCGGCATCCCCTCCCCTCTAGCGGCTTGGTAAGCTCTCCCTCCCCTCTCTAATACTCATGTTAGTGCTCCCCTCCCTCCGAATGGCGTGGACGCCGAGCCCCTCAGCTCCCACCGTCGCCAGTTCCTCCTCGTCGCCGCTCCGGCCCCAGCCCCACCTCCTCTGCCCAGCATCTCGTCTTGGGATGCCCCAATGCCCCTCTGGCCTCCCCTCACCACTGGCGGCCGTCGCCAAGCCTGAAGCTCCTTCCCCCTACTTCCCCGGTCAGACCGACCGCATCGACCGGTTAGACCGGCCCGCACACCCCCCTTCTCCCTCAGCTCTCTGTGCTCTTTCCCTCAGTGCCCTCTCTGCCTTGGGCGAGCCCCCCTCCCCTGCTCCTCCTGCCGATTGCTCTCCCTGTGGCCGAGACTCCCCTCAACAGCAGTGGCATGTGATTGCTTGCCTGTGAATTGTCTCCCAGATCGATATTGTTGTTGATATTTCGGTTTGTCGTCTGTGATTAATGATCTCCAGTGTTCGATATCAGTGACAATGTCAAGATTGATTAACAGTGATGTGGTTGTGGTTGTTGTCTGTAGTTGTTGTTTCAACCAATCTGTGATGCTGGGCAGTGGTAGCAATTTTTGTATCTGGCATTCAAAGTTTTTTGTGCTAATCTGGCAATTTGAAAGGACAATGTTTGATAGCAATTTGATTATCGATACTGTTGTTAATAACATATGTTTTGTATTCGAAATATATGTGTAAACCGGTAATGGAGTCATTTGTGGAATATTATGTCCTTCGACGAACTAAATTGATTAATTTGGCGATTATGAATTGATGCATTAGGTTAATAGTTTGAATGGCTTGGCAATGGAAAAATTCGCCTTAAGCTGTCAATTGAGTTGTTGTGTCGTAGAAGTTGCGATCAATTGTTATTCATCCTTTTCAATTGTCAACATTTGATTCATAGTTATTTCCCCAAATTATAGCAGTAGCATTAAGGTTACAATCGATCCGACAATTGAGAATTGATGCCATAGAATAGTAGGATGTTTTGCTGGTAGTAAATTGATTATTGATTAATTATCTGTGATTACTGATCATCAGTATAAGTGTTTTGACAGTAATTTAAATGATTGGTTGTGATCCTGATTATTAGGGATAGCTTTAACCTTCAGTAGTAGTATTGTCTATTGGATTTGTTAATCAATTGTTAGCTGTTGGTTAGTGTTTCGTCAGTAGGTCAATGATTGTTGGAAGTAATGGTATTTGATGAAAACTGGAAGTATTGATTTAATTGCTTTATCGATCTGTATTGTTTGGCAATGAGTTATGGTTTGGCAATGATTGGTAATCTGGCAATTGTATAGTTGGTAATAGGTTGTAGTAGTAGGTTGAGTAACTAGCATTTGAATCGGTATGATGTTAGCAATTGAATCGTTGAGTATTATCTGGCAGCTGAGTTTGGTATAGAATTGCCATTGGATTGTGTGTCGATCTGGTATCCTAGATTTGGTGTAGAACCTGTAGTCAAGTTGCTTTGTCGCCTGTCGAAGGATAGTCTTGCAGTCTTCCAAATCCGCAGTAGAGTATTCCGGCAAAATCTCCTTCGACCTTACCCTCCTTGTATCCTCCCTCCGGACAGACATTCTAGGTCATTCCTCCTTTCGCCCAACTGGTCGTTTGACTCTGTCAAACATTCCGGTGTCGCTCAAACCTTTCTCTCAAGCCCGTCATCCGCAATCTTTCTGAGGCTCTGGTGTTTTATTTGGTCTTTTGGAATTCTTTTGATTTATTTGGTTTTTCAATCGTTATTGTGTAATTAGAAATTGAAATCCAGAAGAATCGACGGCTCAAGCAGATCCAAGTTTCAAGCAAAGATGCCGACCAAGACTTCAAACCTCTGTCTAATCAGGCTTTGAGTAAGATCAAGGCCACGGTAAAAATAGCACAGTCGAGTCAACACTTTGATCATATTGATCCTACATTTTGTGCAAATTATATTCTTTTAAAATATCAAATTGCATGCTTTAATTTTCTATGCAAATGTATGTCAAACACTCTAAGGTAGTTAAATGCCTACTTGTTGATTAAATAATTACTATACCATTTCCTTGAAAATTGAACTCCCGATATCCTTGTCACTCTAGTAAATATATGGTAACCTACTAGTTATAGGTCGTACTTAAACGCCATGCTAGACTTGTTTAAGTACTGGGGTATTACTACCTCAAATCATCATCCTTTAAATCATAATAATTATTTTGGGCAGTCATTGGGGAGAATGACTGAATTGGGTGGATAATTTATTTTATACTTCTCCAAAACCCTAAAAACTTGCTAATACCCATCTGGGTGGATGGTAAACTGGAGGGTATATGGTTGGATGCTAATGTAGCTCATGATATTTTTTGTGGATGGTATGTGGTAAGAACCGCCCAGATGATCTTAAGGACTTAATCATGTGATGTCCTCCAATTGTAAAACAGTACAGCCACAAGTTCTATAATGGGTGTCGACCTAGCTAATTAATTGGTGACCTTCGGTACGAGCTGCACCATTGGAGGGACACCCCTTCACCGTGAGCCCACGAGGCTACGGGTTGCGGTTTGCGACTTGCGGAACCTAGGCGTAAGTCGTACGGCGCAAGAGGGGGTCTGGGCGAGTGGTTGTCGAGTCCCACGGGAACGAAACCCCACTCAGGTGAAACCTTAGCGGGTGTGGCAAATATCGAGGGATGCCTTGTAAAGGCCTTGTGATAATCTCCTCTTGATTCACATGTCTACGAAACGTGTGTACATATCAAGCCGATTATCTCTTGTGGGTAAAGATGTACAATGTCTGCAGAGAATAAAAGCGTTGAATAGTAGTGCCCACTGGCCAAGGACTCGCATGCGAGCTCATAAGAGTTAGTTCTATTTCAAAAACTTTTGTGGATGAGATGAGAAATGTGCGGGGCTCACCTAGCCCTTGATTTGGATTTTCCCTAGGTATCCTTACCCAGCGCTGGTAATAGGTGGGTATGACCACCCTCAAATATAAGAATGAAGGTGGAGGTAGCCTCTGCTTTTATTAATTATTGTACAATTAATCTCTTTAAAATGTAATTTGGTTAAAATGCTAAGTGATAGATTTTCTAGTATCTGTATTTATAAATACTGCTTTACGCCAATAAAAGAACCCAAGCCATCCTTGTTACACCTTGCATATATATTATTGCATCTGTGTGTGTTGGCTCGCGAGTACAGTAGTTGTGCTCATCCTCGCTCTTTCCCCAAACCCTCAGAAACAGGAACCTTGGAGCTGTCGACTTCAACTTGGATCCAGAAGTTTGAAGATCCAGAAATCGTTGAAACGTAGTTTAGTCCTTAGTTGTTCTAGTCTCACCCCAGTCTAGCTGACTCCGTCGGTTCTTGTGTGCCTCCTATATTGTCCGAGGTTTTCGAATAGTATCGGGCGTACACGGGTTCCCTAGTCACTTGCCTGCGGTAAGATGTGCCCTCACCTCTTTGCTTCCGTTGTTGCTTCCGCTATCTTTTGTAATGTAATCATTTGGCATGTTTGGCCTTTATTGTAAAAATTAGCCCGAAACGGTCTATGTAAACTCTGATGTGTAAATTAATGAATGAAATGATTTTACGTTATGTATGGTTTGATTCAGTATTGTGTCTGTGAAGTGCTATCTACTGATCCAAGGAATAGCACAGTAGTTTCACAGAGGAATTCGAATGGAGAAATCCAGGGTCCCACAGTAGACAAGCAATTTGGACGTGCATGGGGATATCCAACCAGAAAAAGGACAAGAATAAAGAAGGAAAGGGGCATGCATGGTGACTGCATGTTAGGCGACATGTGCCGGAACAGAAACAACATGGTCTACCGGAGCACAAGTGCACTTTGGCTGGGACAAGCAGCAAGACACAAAGAGAATTAGTAAGCCCTGCGACGGGGATCCAGCAGGGGGGAAATGAAAAGAGAAAAGGAGAAGGGGAAAACAAAAGGATTAGCATGCACGCAACGCATGAGGAGGGCTACTTGCATGTATTTGGATCGGATGAAAAGAAAGAAGGGAAAAATAACGAAGCACATGAAAAGGAAACACGGCCGATGGGAAGAGAGGTGACATTGACTCGCGGTTGCGGGCGGTGACGCTGGATGTGGCGGATGCCGGCGGAGTGTGTGGCGGCCGGGGAGACACGAGGAGAAACGACGAAGAGGCATTCAATCACCGTGGTAGACATGGTCGGCCGTGGAGAAGAAGTAAAAAAAATAGATCTGATCTACTGATCAGCAAAAAAGAAATTAATCTATTTAATCGGAGATGAGGAGGGGAGGCCATCCGTCTACAATGTGCATGCCCTAGGAGATTACATCGCCTTCCCTGGGGCGGCGCGTAGTGGAATTTGGTGGTAGTTAGGAATATTTCGAGATGTGAACCCACTCTAATACCATAAAGGAGGATGGAATAACCGAAATAATTGGTAATGTATTTCTCGAGTCTCGGAGGCATATATATAGATTAAATGGTGATTTAGAGATCAAGTTAATTTACTAAAGATAAAGAAGGAATCAGATACAAATTATAACTGATTCTATTCTATCTCTAATAGTCTTGCTACACATCACTGATTTTATTCTATCTCTAATAGTCTTGTTACACATCACGTGTACTCTTGACACTATGCCACGAGCACGGAGCGGAACCAGCACTTCGTCGGCCACGACGGCGACAAGACGGCTTCGGCCATAGCAAGAGACGGCTTCGGCAACAAACAATATTTACATTTGGCCAAAACTAACCTCACTCAATTAACGGTTAAGATTGAAAACCCCTCTTACCTCTAGAGTGACAATTGGTGCAGAGCTCTGATGTTGTCCAGAACGAACAGAGATGAACAATACAGTGTGCAGTCTCACTAGTAAAAACATGCGAAGATTATTATATGTATATATAAATCCATGATACTGTACTTTGTTTCATAAGGTCAAACGAAACTCGAAAAGCAAGAAGAAATGGATTTAATTTGACAGATTCATCTATGAAAGAACAAAAAATTTGGAACAAGTAGCTAATCACTCAAGCAGCTTCAGGTTCGGCAGCACTAGCAGCATTCAGATCCACGGAAAGATCAAGCTCCTGCATTGCATGAGTGCAAATTGTTACTCCGTATTGCTAACTAAAGGCACTAATAATAGTCTTTTTTTCTCCCACACAATTACCTTTCCAGTGATCTTGCTGTACAAGGCGAGCACATCCTTCACCGTCGTCTCAAAATGAGTAGTTGCATCGTAGCTCTGTAAAATCCAGGCACTAATCAACACTTCTGCAGTGCGGTCGAGTAAAGAAATTTGCTGTTGCTTGAGCTTACATTTGTCACGAAACAGTTGTCCTTCTCAGTACTATTAGCAGGTTCGTATCGGTCGTAGATGTCGAAGAACGTTTCCTCCACGGGGCCGAGCAGATCGATCCCAGGTTTCAGCTCGATCTCAGGCTTGTCGGTCTCAGCTTCAGTCGACACGAAAGCGATGAACTTGCCTTTCGGCGCGACGTTGTGAGCGTAGGAGCAGCAGAACACGTACCTGAAATGAAACATGGGAAAGACGCAGAACACCTCATGAGAATATATATATATATATATATATATATATATATATATACACACAAAATATTTATGTGGTGTACTAGTATAATAGTATTATGTTTTAACCAAGCAAGACAACTACAGATTTAAAGGCGATCATCAAAACAAGAACCAAATGAACAGTACCCTTATGTAATTAAGATGGTCCTAAAAATCACTGTATTGCTTTTGTTCTAAACTACTTACATGTCCGATTTGCGCTTCAGCTGTTTCTTTGGGAGGATAATCTGCACGGAGTGCGAGTCCTTGGTGTCAGGAATCGGATGCTTCATTATACATATCGCACGCGCCACCCTTCCAACCTTCTTAACCTGTTCATTGTTCGAAGGATTTTAAGGCCATATGCTACCATAAACCTGAATCTGAAATGTACTGCAAGCGAGCCTCGAAGGTTACCTTGTCAGGCAAGTACGAGGGGTCACAGACAATCTTCTTGCATTTTGCGGTCTCCCCTTCGGAAGTCACACCAAATGCTTTACCACTCTCATCAAACTCAACCTGCAAACAATCGCCAAATTTGAGCATATTTGACTGAAGATCTGGAAACTAGCATTGGGGCATTGTCGAGTGGTGAACTGTCTGCAAAGTTTCAGTTCAGCTACCTTGCATTCTGGTTTGTTGAGCATGTATGTGCCACCGTAAACAGCGCTCAGACGAGCAAAGGCCTATTACAGCATTCAGAGTTTCAGTTGTAATGAAACTGAAACGTGTTCCAATTCCTGATAACTTGACGATGGCATACCTGAGGGAGCTCTCCTAGCCCATACAGGGGGTAGATATAAGGCGATCCGCCTTGAAATCGTGCCAATGATTCCGCGTAAAGCTATTGTGAATCAGAATACCAATGTGAGGATAAGATTTTGAATTTCTTTTACCCTCAACGTGCATCACAATATACTTATTTTGTCCAATTATCTGCCATGTGGTTTTTTTAAAAACGGATCATGTGGAATAATTTTCAGCTATAGAAATTGTCTCAGCTAAAAGTGTGTCATGTGGATGCAACCACGGGCAAATATCTATTATATGATGACCATATTATGCATATTTTGGTCCAGAAAACAAACCCTGAAGTTTTGGACAGCAGAAGAACACCACATTATGAGAGCACGTGATGGATCACTTATATAAGCAATGATGGAGTTGTGTGGTCACAAGGTCAAGAGCAACTAACCAGGAATTAAAACAACAACATAACGGTATATGCCGTTTTGAAGGTCGTTTTAATGCGCATGTGCATAACCTAATGCTTGTTAGTCTTAATCATATTGAATGGAAAAGGAGGACCACAGAAAATGAGAGGACATAACAGACATTAATAACAAGGGAAGTAAAAACTTCCGGACAAGTAATGGTTCCATTGGTAAGTCTTCAATTGGACCCTAACAGCTAGCTTCAATCATGCTCTAATTAAGATGTATAGTTCCAGTACTAGTTCCTTTTGTAATCCACCGTCCAAAAATATAGATTAGGATATATATTATTCTTCAAAAAAGAAACAACATAGCTTAGGATCTTGAAATATTGATTCCAAGATGATGATGTATAGAGAATTCAATACCTTCATTCTCTTGACAGTGTCAATTGCAGGCTCACCCAGATAGTTGTCATCCCGGTGAAGTGCTAATGCATGCCCAATAAAGTCAACTGTGTCATCCTCCAATCCATACTTGCTGATCCAAACCAACATCAAAGTATTTTAATTAGGACATGGTGGTAAGATAGAACTTGGCTTTCTAATTTTTGCCCAGCGTGCACCAACTGAAATGTAACACAAGTGAAGGCAACTTACGAGATGACTTCCCTCGTCGTGACCTTGTGCAGATCCAGGCCCTCGTGTGACTTAGGATCATCCTCTTCGTAGTCCTGCACGTATATGAAGAACTTGCGAGCGCGGCGCTTCTCAAACAGGCCCATCAGGTTAGATTTCAAGGCTTCGACATCGGTTGCAGGGACTTTGTGGATCTGCCAGAATCACCGAAGAAGTAAAGGTGAATCAGTACATCGTATATACATGTTTCACAGCTGCATCATATCTCAATATCAGATTAACCATACCTTGCCATTGTTGTACACGAAGCTGCCATCCACGGCCTTGAAGTTCAGATACTTTGTCACGCTCGTGTGGATCAGAACGCGGACCAATGCGCCGTTGGCCATCATGAACTGCAAACACACGATTTACAGTGATATGCATAAAGCCAGAGGTATAGGAGAGCAAGGGGCAGATTTCAGGAGCAAACAGACCTTGGGCACCATGTCGACATTGTACTCCTTGCTGACACCCAGATGTTCAGGAGGGTTTTCATTGCCTTTAAATCTCTTCCAAAGCTATGCATACCATGCGAATGGAACAAATCGTTAGAGAGCATAGATACTATATAACATAATTTCAGAGTAGTGATCTTTTTCTATTTTGAGAAAGCATGATGCTAGATGGTTTTTAGAGTTCTTCCTATGCTAACTGGATGGAGCATAAATAAATGTCAATGTAGTATTCCACTATCACACCTTAGTCAGATTAAGGGACGAAGATTCTCCTCCATAGTAATCATTCCTGTCCATGTGAAGAACCTGTATGTATACACACAAGAAAGAAACAAAAAAAAATGACTTCAGAGTGTGCATTGTACCTTTGTCTAAAAGGGAACTAACTTAACCTTTAAGATTATGAGATTAGTTCATTTTTTATCATTTGAATTTGAGGTCGCAATCTGCGTTGAGATTGCTGCAAGATACATGCATGATCACTGATCAGATGACCTATCTATAAAAATCGGGTAAATCGGACCGGGCAAGACGCTACTCTTGAGTCCTATTTTAGCAATATTTTTTAGGAAATACATGGAGACAACAGTTTGCCTGTCTAATTTAACATGTTCAGGGCCATCGTCCTATAATCAACATTTTCAACATTTCTCTTCTTTATTTTTCCTTTTTCAAATTTTTTTTTGCAAGATTTCACCTTCTTTAAATAACAGGCCATCCAAAGATCTTCCGATCTTTACAAATATGGTTCCTGAACAATAGCGACATACCCAGCCACATTTCCCATTTGACACGCGACATTTCCAACAGTACAAAACCAAAATGCGAGTTCAAAGAATCTCATGTCAGATAGCAATGCACATTTGTTTATCAGAAACAGAACACATGAACAAAACAAATCAGATTTATTTACCTTGAGGCCATCGACGGAGAGGAGGCCGCTGAGGATGCACTCCTTGAGCCCCGTCCCTAGCACGATCACGTCGTACTCCTCATCCATCTCTCCTCCTCCGATCCACCAGATCTCTTCTCTTCTCCACCTTCCCTTCCCTTGTGCCGATTAGCCTGCCTCTCCTCTTCTCTCCTCCTCCTGCTGATGATCTCTCCTAGGCTCGTCGTATATATGGCTATGGATGAGGCGGCAAGCAGCGGTCGCTGCTTCCCGCGAAGATGTCGTCGAGGCGGTTGCGGTTGCGGTTGCGATTGCCGCGCCCGGCGAGCGCGACGCGTGGCCTGCCTGCTTCCCGTTCTCTCGCACACGGAGGGCCACCGGATGCGCCACAAAATCCCAGCCCAGGGGGGCCAGCCGGATGTTTGCTAGTACTAAATTGATCGTAGTTGCGCATTGATCTATCTAGCCGGGTCAAACTTGCCCATTGGCCTATAGGCTGTAGCGTAATTTTGAATTAGAAAATTACGGCGATTTGTCGCCACAATGGTACCATTGGCCCGGTGATTGGCTGGTCGCAGTGCAGTGGTTCAAAGTCTTAAATTGTCGGACCTGTTTTTTATCTGGTTCCTAGGTGTATGCCGAGTTAGTCACGTAATTAATAGCTAACTCACGTATTATAATATCGATGAATATCATATATATACATGTATTTAAATAAAAAAGTACTTAATATTATATAAACAGTTGGAAATAAGTTTTATAGTGAAGTTCTTATCTAACGGGCCGATAAGCCGATAAGTCAAAAATAGAAAATAGGAGCGGAAGGTAAATAAACCAAAAGAGTTTTCATGATATGCCATAGACAATCGACTAAGGCTACGACCTAGTTACCCCATCATATTTGTTTCCAAACTCATACGCATAGAAATGTTTATACATCGGGTCTTCAGTATTACGGTCTGAATCCACATATTTGAGCAACAATGAGTATAAAGGTACTCGGCGAGCCTTTACACCAAATGCAGTATATAGATGCTTGGTTTGCCAAATGAGGGTTTTATGGTTATTTTAGCACAAAATTAGGTTTAGCTCGAGTACTGTAATTATTTTCCAAGCATATGATCTAGTCATTTCAACTTAAAACCAAAGTGTTATTTGTATAAGCAAGTTTTATCATAAAACAAAGTTTCATCCAACTATTACTACTCATGAGGTTCCATCCACCTATCTCTAGATCATCACTACAACTATTTTTACGTTAGCATGTCCCCTTTCCACATTTTATCAAAACTAACCAAGTGTGGCCTTCTTCACAATGCCCATAATCGGGGCACGAATATTCGGATAAATTATACACCCTACTGAGGTTATACAACTTTATCCACAAGATATGATCAACTTATAGTGTCGGCTAGTGACACGTTAACGAGGATTAAAATTCATAAATGTTGCTTTAACATTTAATTAAAAACCATGTGGCCCTTATGGTCGTAACCCCCGCGGTTAAAGATCCATGTAGCCGTAAGAATCCCAAAGATTGTTCTACAAGATTTAAGGGTGGACGACGAACAACATTACAAGAGAACAACCGAAGCACAACAAACAAGACAAAGGAGGTTCCAAGTGATTAATATCACTGTAGACAACTCTCTTTCTCCAAACAATATACTCAATGTAATTAGGGCTAGTTTGTTGCCTTGCCTAAGGCATCCCTATAAAAACCAATTCATTGCAATAAAGAGCAACCATATTCTCCTCCAAAAATTCTCAACAATTTTCCTTATTTCATTTCGTAAGATCGGTAACTTGATCGTCGACATCTGGCGCCATCCGTGGGGAGAAGGCACTAAGTTCTTAAATATTTTTTCACTCAGCAATCCTCATTTACCTTCCTTCTGTTTCATTGTCGCCTATGCGATCATAGCAGAGACAAGGGATGAGGAGAACTGGTTCGATTTGGCGGACTACACCGACCTCGAAATGGACACATGCATCCGCACCATGGAACACGACACGAAGTCATCATCCTCTTCCTTCGCAGGCTCCCGGCTCGTTGAGACCGGTGAGATCGACTGGATGGAAGAAGATTCATCGTCCCCATCAGTGGCACTCCCAGAGGAATCAGTCGTTCCGACTGTTTCGGAATGTCCGAACGCCTCTGCAAGCCCCATTCTTCTGACCGGCAAAAATGGCAACAAAAGCTCAGCACTGCAATCAAAGGGTCAAGGTACTCTCGATACGGTCGTGGGCAACCGATGTTTGCTGACGACTCCTAGGTATTTTGGGGGCCAACTGACACCTGGTAGTGGTGTCAATGAAATTGCCGCCGGCGAAAAGCCAAGTGAAGATGATAAGCTCAGCATACGATCAAAAATCCGCCGGATTAGGCTGAGTCCACAACACCCACCACAGGTGGTAATCTCAAACTGTTCCCCGTCATGGATGCTCCTTGCCGAAACAGTGGAAGACTCTCCCTTTGTTACAATGGAGCTCATCGGGAGATTTCTGTTTGGAGACACGAGGTTAAAGCAATTGGTAATATCGATCGAGATGTTGTGCATGATCTTTCACAACATAACCCGCCAGCACCCGTTGGTGGAAATGGTGTAGACATTCAAGCATCGACCCAAGATGGCGGAGGCAATGGAAGTGGTGGACGTCAATTGACTAATTAACCTATTGCTACCCCACTACGTATAATGAGTCGAACGGGATAAGCAAGAAGGTCGGAAGGGCATTCAAGTCATCGAACACCTTCTGCTAACAGGAATCCTTCAAGACCCTCGGTAACAATCTAGAACCTGCAACAAGTTTGTAATATTTTAAACAACCCGGACCCTGCTCTGGTAGAGACTCCGGAGTATGTTCAAATTGTAGGGTAGGTGTCAGAGATCCTTCCGCAGACCATGCAACGTACAAAGATGTACAGGTAACAAAGGAACTCACAGAGTCATACTTTGACTTCATCTGAGTGTTCCTCCCTTAGAAGTCGGCATGGTTGGAAGGGAAACCATCCGACATCTAGACCTCCTTAAAGATTCCAACAAGGGAGTCACGAGGAAAGAAGGTTATTTCATGAAGCCACTCCCCCCTCTCGTCAAAAGGAGCGGTTGCTTGGCTCAGGTGATTTTCGACATCACTTAAACCAAGCAGTTGGTCAAAGACGTCATACAAATGTTCACGACCAAGTTGGGGCACCAGATACTCGGTATGCCAACTAGAGAAATCGGTCCCAAACTGATTACAATCTGGCTTCTTTCCAAAGAAGGCGCCATGACTCAATTACAGGTTGTCGAGCATTCTCAGCAGGACTCTAAGCAGTACGCTAGCAAGACAAGTTCCGACCAGCAAACCTGGAGATATTCAATGGAACCCAAAACCCATTAGAATTCCTTCAGATCTACACAACAACCATCAAAGTTGCTGGTGGTGATGGCAATGTGATGGCAAATTATTTGCCCACGGTACTTAAGGGATCTGCCCAGTCCTGGTTGCTCAATCAACCGGTCGGATCAAATTACACTTGGGAGCAACTCTGCGACCCCTTGATCACAAACTTTTAGGGTACTTACGATCTCCCTGGAAAGAAAGATGATCTCCATTGGATCCGGTAGGAACCTAATGAAACTCTTCGGTGGTACATCAAGAGGTTCAGCCAGGTTCGTAATCCCATTCCTAAGGTCGCATATTCCTCTGTTATTCAGGCTTTCAAAGCAGGGTTAAGGAATCGACGGTTTACAGAGAACATCACAATGAATCCTCTACGAATGACCATTGAGCTATTCGACATAGTTGATAGGCACACAGCCGCCAGTGAGGCGATTAAATGGAACAAAGCCATTGATCGAAAAGAAAAAAATTCCTCAACCCGGCCTGGATAAGCAAGAAAAGAAACACAAGAAGGCAAGATAAAAAAGAATCGCAAACCCAGTGATAAAGATGTCCTTGTAATTCCTGAGAAGTTCACCAATGGCAAGAAGGAATATTCCAATCGCAACAAGGCAAAAGCTCTGACCGATGAATATATATATATATATATAATAAGTTGTGTCCGCTTCATCAGACGACAGGGCATAATTTGCTCACTTGCCGAGCCTGATAGAAGAAGTTAGAAGACTACTATTCAGATAAAGGTCATTTTCCTTCCATACAAGAGCCTAGAGAGCCAAACTCCAAGAAAGACAAGGATGGCGATGAAGATATAGAGTATTAGGAGCCACAACACATCGTCGACATGATCTTCGGCGGGTCCTCCTCATCTGAGTCCAGGCGCCATCTGAAGGCCGTAGAGCGGGAAGTGAACCGAAACTCTAATCATCAACTCAGCTAGGTAGGTTTTCTATTGTCGTAGAACCTACTATAAATAATTGCAAAGTCAATCGAATTTTAGTAGATGGTGGTAGTTCTTTCAATATTTTGTTTACGAAAGCTTTAGAATAAATGCAAATTCCCAAGTCTAAGGTAAAGCCTGTGAAGTATGCCTTCTATGGTATAGTTTCAGGGTCTACTGCTAAACTGACAGGGCAACTTTCTCTACCAGTTACATTCAGAAGCCCAGATAACTTCCGAACCGAAAGTTTTTCATTTGATGTGGTAAACTTTGAGAATACATACAATGGGATTCTTGGTCGTCTGACGTTAGCGAAGTTCTTGATAGGCAAGCATTACGGCTGTCAAAGTTTTAAAATACTAGGACCAAAAGGGGTTATTACGGTTTGAGGGGATAAAAAGATGGAATATGCATGCAATCGTAAATCCTTAAAATTGGTCGATAAAGTTTTGGCCAGAAATATTGACCTGCCTTCCACGCAGGTCAAGCACTCAAGACTAGAGGTGGCCCCAAAGCCCTCCGACCAGATCAAGGAAGTTTCACTCGACAAGGACGCCTCTCCTAAAAGCACCAAAGCATCATTTGGACTTGAAAATGCTAGCGTAACCTTCCAAAAGATACTGGTTAGAGCAGGACTTGGTCCTAAATATGAAGAGTTGCTTGTCTCCTTCATCCAAGCCAATTCGAATGTATTCGCCTGGCAGACATCCGATATGCCCAGAGTCCTTAGAGAGGTGGTCGAGCACAGGCTAGCTCTTTAGCCTGACAAAAAACCGATCAAGCAAAAGCTAAGATGCTTTGCACCAGATCGCAAGGAGGCAATCTAGTCAGAGATTGACAAGCTTCTCAAGGCTGGATTCATTCCTGAGGTCGACTAGCCAGAGTGGATCACCAATCCTGTAATAGTTATAAAAAGTAACAGGAAATGGCGAACGCGTATCGATTTCACATATCTTAATAAAGCTTGTCCGAAGGATGACTTTTCCCTTCCACGTATCGATCAGCATGTAGACTCTACTTCTGGGTGTGAGTTGTTAAGCTTTTTAGATGTGTATTCAGGGTATCACCAGATTAATATGAGTAAAGATGATGAAGAGAAAACTTCCTTCATCACACCATATGACACTTATTGTTATGTTAAGATGTCATTTAGTCTAAAAAATGCTAGTGCTACTTTTTAGAGGCTAATGCAAAAAAACCTTTTGTCTGCAGATAGGTCAGAACTTAGAAGCATATGTTGATGACCTGGTCGTAAAGAGCATCAATGTTGGAGATCATATCTTTGACCTGCAAGAAATTTTCAATAACTTAAGAATGCATAACCTTAAGTTAAATCTTGGGAAGTGTGTGTTTGGAATTTCTTCTAGAAAGCTTAATGATTTCTAGTTTTGGCTAGAGGAATTGAAGTGAACCTAGTAAAAATAGCAGCCATTGAACAGATATGCCCTTCGACCACAAAGAAAGAAGTCCAAAAACCAACCGACTGTATGACAGTGTTAAGTCGTTTCATAGCACATTTGGGAGAAAAATGATTACCTTTCTTTAAACTTCTTTGAAAATAAGGAAATTTTGAATGGACTAAAGATACAAACGATGCATTTGAAGAGATCAAAAGATACCTTACGAATGTCCCTATCTTAGTATCTCCAAGATCGGGAGAAATATTGTTAGTATACCCGGATGCGGCACCACAAGCAGTCAGTGCTGTGCTGATCGTTCAACGTAACAATATCCAACGACCGGTATATTACGTAAGCGAAGTCTTACATAGACCAAATGAACGATATCCACATATACAAAATTTGATATACGGTCTCCTTATGGCTTTAAGAAAACTAAGGTATTACTTTCAGGCCCACAAAATGGTCGTACCTACTGGATATCATCTTGGTCAAGTTCTCCAAAAGCAGGGAATCATCAGAATGAATAGCAAAATGGGCGGTCGAACTTGGGGGTCGATCTTCGTTTCATTTCACGAACAACAATTAAGTCCTAGGATTTAGCATAATTCATTGCCGAATGGACGAACCCTGAACCCACCCAACGACCCAAGTACGAACACCACAAAGAGTGGACTATGTACTTTGACGGTTCCTTGGTGATCAAAGGCTCGAGGGTTGGAATGGTCATGATATCTCATACTAGAGAACACATTAAGTACGTCATTCGGTTAAACTTTTCTGCTACAAATAATATGGCCGAATACGAGGGTTTACTGGCAGGACTCCAAGTAGCCAAAGCTCTAGGGATTCGCAGATTACTATTGAAGGGTGATTCTCAACTAGTAGTGAATCAAGTTGGGAAAGAGTATCAATGCTCAAGTCCCATGATGTCATCTTATCTAGCGGAAATACGGAAACTCGAAAGGCACTTCATCGATTTCTAGATCTAACATATTTCAAGAAAGGACAACTTTCTAGCAGACCAGTTAGCATGGATGGCTTCCTCAAGATCACCTGTCCTGCTCGGAGTTTTTCTTGAGCAACTCGATACACCCTCGGTGGTCAAGAATTCCGAAGACAAATATGCTCCACCAGAGGTCATACAGATCAACCCCAAAAGTGATTGGATGACATCAATCTACGATTATCTTCAGCATGGCTCACTTCCTTAAGATGACTTGGAGGCTGATCGTACAGCTCGAAAAGAAAATCATACACTATGATCGAATGAACCCTTTACAAACGGGGAGCTCACGGAGTGTTGATGAGATGCATATCTCAAACAGATGGTATGAAATTACTATCTAACATACATAGAGGAGTATGTGGAGCGCATCATTCTTACAGAACTCTGGTCAGTAAAGCCTTTAGGTAAGGATACTACTGACCAACTACCCTCCATGATGCAAAAAAATCTTGTGATAAAGTGTGTACAATGTCAGTTTAATAGTCAACAATTATATCAACTGACACAACCTTTGCAAATAATACCTCTTTCTTGGCCTTTTGCAACCTAGGGGCTAGACATTCTGGGACCTTTCCCAAAGGCCCCAGTGGGCTTCGAATTCCTTTTTGCCATGATTGATACATTCACAAAATAGATAGAAGCTAAGCCAGTTATTAAAATAATAACTAAAGCTGCCAAGAAATTCATCACAAAAAATGTAATTACACGATTTGGTATACACAGTCGTATAATCACAAATAACGGATCCCAGTTCTCGAGCGGGAATTTTTCAGTAATTCTGTGAGGATCTAGGTATCAAGATATATTCCACTTCCGTGGCTCACCCATAGAGTAACAAGGCAGTCGAGTGAGCTAACAGCATATTAATACAAGGAATAAAACGACGAGTATTCGACCAGTTAATAAAATGATCAGGAACTTGGGTTCAAGAACTTCCCTCTGTATTATGGGCTGTTCGGACCACAACCAGTCGTGCGACCGGTGAAACACCCTTTTTCGGTTTATAGTGCTGAATCCATGCTTCCTCCGGAACTAAAAATTGGCTTTGCTCGAACCGATTGTCATAGCGAAAATAATCAAGTAGAACGACAAATCGACGATATCAATTTCCTTGAAGAAATACGAAACAAAGCCTTGATGTGATCAGTAGTTTATCAACAAGCCATGATAAGGCACCACAATCGTAAGGTGCAACCTCTTAGTCTAACCGTAAACAATCTGGTTCTTATGAAAATTCAAAACCATACAAATTGCAACAAACTTTTTTTTCTAAATGGGAAGGTCCATACACTGTGGTCGAAGTAACCAGACCAGGATCGGTACGACTTGCCTTGTCAGATGGCGTGTTCTGTCTAATTCTTGGAATATTGATCAATTGTGTAAGTTTTTTTTATAAATATTATTTTCATTTACGATTTCAAAAAAGTTGCATGATTTCTTTCCTTTCCGATGAGTGATGTTGTTTATATTTTGATTTCCATTGCATGGTCACACAGACACACTATTGTTGTCTAAGATCATCAGAGAAGATCTATTACCCTCCGACATCCTTCTAAATGTTATCTTTTACTTTTTGGCTTTGACATATTTGTCAAGCGCTATGAGGGTCCTTATCGTGACCGTCATAGAGATGGTTCTCACGAATGACCGCACACTCTTTTATCATTAAAAAAATAAGTAAAATGAGCATAACACAGACAACTAGATATAGTTACTTACAGGCTTAAGGACTTAAAGACTTTCTTTCTTCACTTCAATATTCTGCACTTCACTTGTTTTAAAACTGGTCGAGACACAGAAAACCTTCTAGTCGAAATCTCTCCTCTCTGAATGTGGTCTTGTCTACTGGAAGGAGTTTCCTAGCGACTACCATTTTCTTACGATCTTTGCTACCAGTTGAAGCTTGAGAAAGAGTACACTTCGTGAGGTATTAATCATGTCTTTGGTTCTTAGTACTTTTACGACCATTTTGGATACTGTGTATAAATAAAAACACTTATAATTTTTTTGCATACATTTTTGCATAATTTCTTAGCATTCATATCATCAACACAAGTCTTATGACATCTTTCGACCATATAATGTACTATATGGTATTTTGATTATGGAAATAAATCTAAAGCTAGTTGAAATCATACACTGTTCCGACCAAACTGGTTTCATAGTGCTAACTAGATCCTTTTTACAACATAATCAGCACATACTTTTACGTCGATCGCAACATATGCTCTTTTTCTTGGTACACTGCTTCCTTCGTAAGTTTTTTTTTTCTAAGTCAGGGCTAGGAAATATACGAGTATTTAGCAAATTGAAAGATAGATATAAGCTTTATTGATGACAAAGGTAAGTTTTTACATTATAATTTTCTTTACTACATTTATTTACTCCTCGGAGCCACTTGACTGGTTACTGTAAGACGGAGATCCGACCTTCATCTCCTCTGCAACGTTTGTAGGATCAAGGATAACCGACTAGAGGGGGTTAATATGAGGTTTCTAAAAATTCTAGATCAAATTATATAATTTTGCAAGATGAACTAAGCAATGCTAACTATCACAAGATATATATCACAAATTGATTGCAGTAAGTAAAGACAAGAAATAACCGCAAGGGAGACAATGATGTTTTCCCGTGGTATCGAAGACTTGTCCATCTTCACTAGTCCACGTTGAGGAAGCTTGACTCGATCAAGCCGACTCCATAAATTAAGCATTTCCTCGTAATCACTTGGTTGTTCTTCCTCCTCTCCGGAGTTGGTGAACACCGACCAATCACAATTGGCACCGGGCCTCTTCACAAACTTCTTGAAGAGATCACCGCGCAACCTCCGCCAAGCCGTCTAGGTGCCGACAATCACCAAGAGAATAGACATTGACCTTCGCTTTACAGCAACCAAGAGCCAAAGGATCAACTAGAATGCAAAGCTTTAGGTTTTGCTCAAACCTCACAATTTAATGCAAAGAGAGAGAGTGAAGTGTGATGAGAGTGCTCTAAGCTCAAGTGCATTGAATGTATGCTCAGCAACCATGTCCTTGAACTGGTGGGAGTGTATTTATACCCCCACAACCAAATACAACCGTTACAAGAAGAAACCAGATTTTTCAGGGAAATCGAAAGTTCCGCCACGTACCATGCGAAACTACCGCCCTTGCATCGAGTGCACTGTAACGGTCATTATAGTGGCTTTAAATGCTCTGATTATAGCCGTTGGATTTTATATGCGGAACTACCACCAACTAATTTTCGATTCAGTACAGCGGAAGACTAATATTGAATCCAATAAAAACCCCAAAGCGATAGAACAAAATCAACAAAGATTGAAGTGAAACAATCTACTGGTGGTTGGACCGCTGCCTAACTGGCGGTCGGACCGATTTTCGACCGGTCTGATCGGTGGCTATGGGCGGTCTGACCGATTTCCTCCAGAACAGAAGAACAGCCCCGATGACGAAGATGCAAATAGATGAAACTTTTGATATAATAATCCAAACTTGATGAAACTTGGAACACACCTTCTCTATGATATCAGGGACCTATTCCAATCGAAGATTATGATAATTCTTGGAAGAATAGCGATCATTTTCGATTTGATTGAAGAGAGGTTCAAAACCGGGTCAAAACGAAAACTGGATCAAAGCTCTTGCTCGTGGGTAATTGATGATCAATATGATCCTAGATAGATTCCCACACATCACAGCAAGCTAGATCACGTGAAGAAACCAAGTAAAAACTCACGGATCAAAGAAAGACCCAAAATCATCAAATAGAGAGAAAGAACGCAATGAGGCAAGACGTGATCAAACTTTCTCTAGATTGATTTGATATGATATGGGCTTACAGCCTCTCCATCAATGGAGGACAATGCTTAATGCAAGAGCACAAAATCACATCAAACTCTCTAAACCCTAGCCTCCACCAAAGCTCTCCCTAAGAAAATTAGGGTTTCCAAAATAGCAAAAAGGCAAAGCACTGGTGCAGCCACCACCCTCTCCTATTTATAGTGGAGGCTTAGACCTTGTAGATGTTTGATCCTATTGGGCTCCCGTTAAGGCCTAAAACAAACGGGACACATACGCACGTATTTTAAAGCGACGTCTTTATCTCCTCTTGACCTAACTAGCTACACCTTGCGCCATCTAGCGCCTCAGATTAGCTAATAGGTTACCCTTGTCCATCTTACACCACGCTTGAGTACATTGACCTCACCCGGCATCGTCGATCGTTCTGGAGCTCAGCTCTCCAAGCCTAGTCCCGATCATCCTCGCCGTTGACCGTCGTTGACCACCAAGCAACCTGCACAACAATAGACAAGTAAATCGAATTTGGGAACAAGTTCTTTACAACTTGACACATGTTAGTCAAAACATGCATCATGCAACATATATGCCCTCAAACTCATGACTTTGACCTAACACACGAATATCACCACCACACCGGGTGACGAACAAAGTGAAAACTGGCCGACCGCCCTAGCCCTAGGGCGGCCTCGACCGCCACCTATGTCGGTCGGGCCTTGGTGAGACTTAGCCATTTTTCCTCTCTGAAAAACCGAAACCTACTGGAATTTTCAAACCAATAGAACTTTTGACTGGAGACTCCAAAAATTATGAGACCAAGTGCAATAGAATCTCCTCTCTTGCCTACACACTTTATTTTTGGCCCAGCTCAAAATAACACATTTTAAGTTCACCGTTTCGACCGTCGCCTATGGCGGTCGGACGATTGGGACCGGCGGACTTCTTGCATCGCTCGATTCTCAAACTTTGTCGAAAACACATGAAACGACAAACCGTAAACGTCATTGCCGATTGTCACATCATCCTAAGATCTGGAACATATCCTCATGATATCCACAAAATCACATTGAATCTACAAAACTTGTCCAACTAATTAGATACATTGCAATAAAATATTTATATTACTTCATCGAATCCGAATCCGAATAGTTACGATAAAATAACAATTTGAATAGTTATGATAAAATAACAATTCAGATGAGAAAATCTTATATCATATTTGTATCCATAAGTTTATGCGAATTCGAATACGAGTAAGAATAGAAGATAAATTGCTAAACGAATAGAAAAATATATATCATATTTATATTCTATTAAATACAATACTAAAATAATACCGATAATTCGTATCGGTTTTCATCCTAGGCACGGGTAGGGTGGCTGAACGAGGCATGCGTTGCTTCGCTTGCGAGAGGGAGGGGATCAGGGGAGGGAGTACGATGAGGTGGACCGTGGACGTGCCAGGGGCCGAAAGCAAATGGGGTTGACGGTTTGTGCAAGCGGTGCGGCAGCATGTGGCCATTAAGCAGCTATAGAAGAGAGGTGGATGGACATGCAATGCAAACAGTTGCCACAGCCCATCGGCTACTCGATGCATCTGTCCCATTTATGCGCAAGTGCTAAGTCTCCTCGATGAGAGGCTGATTAGCAAATTATTGGATATTCATGGCACTAGTTGCAAACTACGAAGGGAAAGCCGTGATATTCTGGTCAAACTACCCCCATGGATGAACGTAGCACTTTTCTCATTTTGTGTACCTGTAACAGTATTCTATAGCACCAGTACCATTTTCCAAAAACAACAGTATTCTAGTATTCGGAAACGATACACACACGATTTGTTACTACTACACCCATACGTCTCTCTCTCTCTCTCTCTCTCACGTGGAAACTAGGGATAATTGAAGCAAGGATTAGCCTGCACATGTAGTTGTCGTGATAAAATTGTATGGTCATTGTCGTATGTATAACAGCTTTGTTTAGTATTTTACACTACTAATCCAGTTGCAATATACAAATCCGGAGGAGGACACGTACATAAACTCCCCTAAACCAGTTCTTTACTGCTACCCTGGCAGAGTCTCCTTTATTTTATCCCCTGGTCCCAAAGAAACACGGAAGCAAGATGGCACATAAAAAACCAAAAAGAAGAAAGAAAAGGGAAACGTTGCGGTCCACACTCGAGAGGGGGAGACCGGAGAGCCCCATCCATCCATCCACCCCCCACACCACAGCACAGCACCACCCGCCCTTCGCCTTCCCGCGGCAAATTACCAGCGTGCCACTGCCCTTCGCCTTCCCGATCCAACCCGAGCCAATCCTCCCCCTCCCCTCCCCTCCCCACCCCACCCAGCCGTCACCGTCAAGTAACGGCCCCCCACCCGGTGTCCAGGCTCCTTCTGGGGGAGGCGGGCCGCGCCTACCGTCGCCTTTAACTCGCCCCTCCTCCGTTACCGTCTCCCCCCTTCCGACCTCCCCCACCCGCGGCTCATCAACACGCCTTCGATTTGATTTCGATTGTTTGCAACGCTGCTGCGCTGCGAGGAGAGGTGGTCGCGGTTCTTTGATTTGAGAGCTGCGGAGTTCTTGGATTTCTCGTAGGTATGTGGGTTTCTTGGGGTTAGATACTTGGATCGGATCTTTGCTCTTGTGAATTGATGTGATTTCTTGTTAGATTTGGGTTTTGGCTGAGAGATGTGGTTTCTGTGTGTGATTTGCAGGGAAAATATTCTTTTTTTTCTCTTCGCTGTGGGATGGACGCGCGGGAGGTGTGAAGCCTGGTCGCTAACTGATGCTCGTGGAGAGATTCGGGGGAGAGGAGCGCGCGGTGAGGAGGCGGTGGAGGCGGAAGCGCCGACGAGTTGAACATCAGCGCAGCGACGGACGACGCGCAGCCGGCGGGGGACGAGGCCAGGAAGAGGGCTGCTCC
Source organism: Hsuehochloa calcarea (assembly GCA_036346395.1). Taxonomy (NCBI): domain Eukaryota; kingdom Viridiplantae; phylum Streptophyta; class Magnoliopsida; order Poales; family Poaceae; genus Hsuehochloa; species Hsuehochloa calcarea. The sequence continues at coordinate 42,341,359 of CM070597.1, forward strand.
GCCAACGACGGCCGCCGCCATGGGGGAGTCGCTGCTCACCGCGCTCTCCATGGACACCGCCACGGCCCACCACCCGCACCAGGGCCCCTCCACCTTCCTCTCCATGGACACCGCCTCCCACGACGACTTCGACCTCTTCCTCCCGCCGCCGGGGCCCTTCCGTCGCTGCCTCCATGCCGCGGCTGCCGCCCCCTGACATCAACCTCCCCCTCGCCGCCGACCCCTCCCCTCCCCCTCCGGCCCTTCAGGCCACCGCCCTCCATGACTCCAACGTCGACATGCTAGATGTCGTCCTCGGCGGCCCGCAGCTCTACGACTCGGACTCGCCTGCCGCCGCCGGGGCGGCCTCGGCCCCGGCAGCCGCGACCACCATGGTAGCCGTGTCTCACACCAAGGGCACCAGTTCCAGCGCGGCACGCAAGTGCGTCAAGAGGAACGATAGCATCTGGGGCGCGTGGTTCTTCTTCACCCACTACTTCAAGCCTGTCATGTCTGCTGACAAGGGTGGCAAGGCAAAGTCAGCCACCGTGGGTGGGAATGGTAATAATGCCACGCTGGATGCTTTCCTGGTGCAGCACGACATGGAGAACATGTACATGTGGGTGTTTAAGGAGCGGCCCGAGAATGCCCTCGGGAAGATGCAGCTGAGGAGCTTCATGAATGGGCACTCGCGCCTTGGGGAGCCGCAGTTTCCTTTCAGTGCGGAGAAAGGGTTTGTGCGCTCACACCGGATGCAGCGTAAGCACTACCGGGGCCTGTCAAACCCGCAGTGCCTGCACGGGATTGAGATCGTACGGGCACCAAACTTGGCGGGTGTGTCCGAGGCTGATTTGAAGAGGTGGATGGAGCTCACTGGTAGGGATGCTGATTTCTCGATCCCAGCCGAGGCGAGTGATTTTGAGTCATGGAGGAATCTGCCGAGCACAGACTTTGAGCTCGAGAGGCCAGCAACTGCTGCTCCAGCAAAGAGCACCTCACATGGCCATCACAAGAAGTTGTTGAATGGTTCTGGCTTTAACCTGTCAACACAGCCATTGAATTATGGTTCTGGGGATGGTCTGGACATCTCGGCCATTACCCACAAGCGCAGGAAGGATTCCTCCCCCACTGCCATGGAAGAGGATTGCAGCAATTCAAATTCAGACAAGGTCCAGGACATGGATGTGAGCCACACTTTTGAGCCATCATGGATGAATGACTTCTCTGGTGTGATGCGCCATGCTTTTGGGCCAGTAACTGCTGCAAAAACAATATACGAAGATAGCAAGGGCTACTTGATCATCATTAGCCTGCCGTTTGCTGATATACAAAGGGTGAAGGTTTCATGGAGGAATACTCTTACAAATGGGATCGTTAAGATATCGTGCACTAGTGTTGGTCGGATGCCATTCTTGAAGCGACATGATCGGACCTTCAAGCTGGTGGACCCTTCACCTGAGCATTGTCCACCGGGAGAGTTTATCCGGGAAATTCCACTGCCTACCCGGATCCCAGAAGACGCCACTTTGGAAGCATACTGTGATGAAACAGGAACAGGCCTAGAGATTATTGTCCCTAAATACCGTGTTGGTCCTGAAGAACATGAAGTTCATGTGTCTATGAGGCCCCCCTCTTCATGGTGCCAATGAAAATATGTTCAAGGTGTGTGACAGATGTTCCTGCAGTAGTTAGAAGTCCATTATTGTCTGCTGCTCTTGACTGATCTTTTGCTGTCTGCTAACCCTCTAGTTCGCGAGGAGACATGGTGTGGAGGTTACCATACAACAAATGCAACTCAGTTTTGCTAATTGTGATGGGAAACAGTCCTAATTGATTGAAGCATTATGCTAGTTGGCAATTGGAACAGTTTAGGAATATGCTACAAGTCACAAGGAACGTATCTAGATTACTTCGTTCTTCATTTCAATATATTTGTTTGGGAATACCTTATGTATTATCTTTTGCTTTCATCAAAATTTTCTTTGTATGAAAGGTTTGTTGCCTGCTCGATGTGCTTAAATCTGTGCATTTTTTTTGCGAGCAGTTTGCTTGTTCTACAGAAATGACTCCTGGAGTATATAGGCATTTATAGTCAATTTCCGTAGATAGGTGAGAAGTTTGTTTTGTGGGCTTTCTGGGAAATTTCATCTCATTTATTTGATGGAAACTAGGCAAGGAGTACTTGTCAGGGCTTTTAGGATTTGTCGACGTTTTATGGGAATTAGTGGGTTTTTATAGCATTTGTGAACGTTTTCCAGGAATTACTGGAAGGCAAGTGTAATTGATTGAAGGTACAAATGTATCTATCTGTTATCAATATAGAAGTGATTGGTGTTTATCAGTTATGAGCACTACTCTATATTTACCAGTCATTTAATGTGCTTCAGTTATTATCTAATATCATTCAGTATGGGTGCTTGGTTCAACCCATGAGATTTCTGTCTGAAGATTTTGCTAGAAGGCAGAGATGTATTTGCAAGGATTAGCCTTGTTGGGATATCTCTGTAGAATGCCCTTTTGGATGGATTTGCTTATTCCAATGCCTTATGTTTGACACAACACCTTGTTTAACTACTGAGACAAGACAGTGAAGGCTGGCCCATTGGTTTCTAATGCTTCCTTGAAAGTGACAAATGTTTGGATAATACTTCGTTTCGTCTCTGTTGCACTGCTAAACCTGCCAACTGGCAGTTTTAGGATCATTTTCATGTTCTCTTGCAAGTTGGTGTGTTGTTTTCCCTGTCCCCTGGCAGTTTTAGGATTTATTGATCTTATTGACATAGGCAACTAGCACGGTGTCATTTCTACCCAAGTTGGCAGTTTTAGGATTGATTGATCTTATTGACATAGGCAACTAGCACGGTGTCATTTCTACCCAAGTTGCATTTTCTTTTGAGCTCCCGTTTGATTAGTACTAGTACTGCACTCCAACGCATGATGTATGACTCAAGAAAAGCGTTGTTTCTTGCTCTGCCAAGAATTGAGAGGATCTTGTTCATCCCCACTGAATCTCTAAATAATAACTCGGCTCTGGAAGATAATTGTTTGTTAATTAATCCTTGCTGACTTGCAAGAAGAGAGGAGGTTCTATAGCAGCTTGGCGTCATCGTCGCTGAAACAACCCAAAAATTTTGAAGTTCCCAATTTTCTTCAAGTTTTGGCTTGATTTTGAAGTCTTTCCCAATTCGGAAACTCTTAAACTCTTTTCTCCTTCCTCTTTGGGCCATTTCATTTTCCTTTACCGAAAATGGCTTTCTCAAAGCCGTCACCGCCTCTATTCATTTCTGCCCCATGTCGCGCCGACATCCTTCGTCCCAACCGCCGCTCGCCGCCCAGCTTCGCGCCAAAGCCGCACTAGTGACTGCCACCTCCCGCGCCACCTGGCCAATAGCCCTTCCCTCGCCATCAATGCCCATGCGGCGCAAGGCTCTGCGACCCTCGCCATTTGCTCGATCTGCAGACGCGCCTGCCCAGCCGGCACCATCCGGCGCTTTTGCGCCAGTGAGGTGCCACCGCCAGCGCAACAACGCCGCACCGCCACCTTGCCCTCGCACGGCACCGATTGCACCCCGACGTCCACCTCAACGCTGCGCGCACCTCATTCGGTCACTGCTACCACCGTCTTTCCTAGGCTATAAAAGCCCCTCCAATTCGTATAATCTCTATCACCCATACCCACTGAACCTCACCATCGCCTCATCCCCTCTAGCACCGGCCATCTTCTTCAATTTAGGCGATGCCCCCTTTCTTCTCCGGTGAGCTCAAATCTCAATTCGTTGCCACCATCTCGCCTTTTCCCTCCCGACCCCGTCACAACCACCGCCTCACCACCCCGAACCTTTCCCCCATCCCCTCCGTTGCCACCTCACCGCCACCGTCCTCCACCACCACGCCACACATGACACATGTGGCTAGACCGCCTCGGTGCATCCCAAACCCCGCCGCCACCTTCCACGAGCTCTCCTTCACCCACCAATGCTCACGTGCCGGCCAATTTGGTCGGAGCACCGCCAAACCACCGTCGCCACCTTCGTCTGCTTCGTCCATGCGCCACCACCCCATTTCCGAGCCACCTTGGCCCAAGCAAAACCCAAAAATGGGTTGCTCAGGCCACCGTGGTGCTCGCCGCACCACCCGATGCCACCGTCCGCCGTCGGAGCTGCCGCTAGCCTCGCCAGCGCCAATTCCTTCTGCTCGGGAGCACGTCCTGGCTCCAGGCCGTGCAGCTCAAGCTGCATCTGCGACTGGGCCTTCTGGCCTGGCCCAGTGGCTTTGAGCCCATCCACATGTCGGGCTTAGCCAACACTGTGCAAAACACTATTTCGGACCAACCTATCACTGTTCACCGAAACCCGTTAGCCCATAACCCAAAACACATTACTGTTTATTAAGACATGTTACTGTTCATAAACCATAACCCGCCATCAACAATACCAGCCCGATACTGTTTATCAGGCCCAATACTATTTGCCTAAACCCAATTTTGACCTATTATGTCCGTTTCAACTGTTTCGAGTCTGTGAATCCTATTTTCAACTTTGTTTAACCCGATCAAGCACCCATTAAATTATATTTACCACACCACATTTCTCTTTTAATTCTTTTTTGAATTTTATTTTACTTGCATATTGTTTCCATCTCGTTCCTTGTTGAGTTCGAATATTTTATTTGGATTATTTTATTTTGCATTAGGTTTCGACTTCGACAACCAAGCTCTGGAGAGCGCCGGCAAGACGAGTTAATAGAAGACTTTGAGCAAGGAGGCAAGCTGCATTCATTTGATCATTTTGAGCACATATTTTATATACTTTTATTATTACTTTCATTACCATATTTATGTCAATTACTTTAATATTCGAATAATACTTTTGAATGTCATGATGATTAGATATATCCTATCACCCCACATACAAGCCCTCCTATTCTTTGTAGGTCATATTCACCTTGACAAGTTTAGGTCACATAAAATGATAACTAACTATTTGGCATTATCACACAATGTGTTTTCAAATACTGAAAACAGTATTGGCTAACCGCCAATGGTTTTGGTGGAGAGTTGAGGGTTGAGACCAGGAAGTTGGACAACCCAATAGACTTGATAAAAGTGAGTTGAAGGTGAGATCAAGAGGTGGACAACCCAATAGACTTGATAAAAGTGAGTCGAAGGTGAGATCAAGAGGTGGACAACCACTAGTTGGTGTTGGTCTATCGCCTCACTATTAGAAAGGTAAGGACTAGAACCTTGTGCCAAATAACAGATACAGAAATCACTCAACCACGGTTTTGGTATATCCAACTTGGCTTAGTACACTGCTCTAATTAAATATCTATAGGATGACACCTGCTCTTGTGTGATAGAGCAGCCACGGTTTGGGTGTGAGTCAGGAGTGGTCCGGTTAGGACACTTGCTAAACTACATAACGGTAGGAACAATCAGCGATCGGACCACGTACTTCACCATTGGCCGGTGTTTTCCCGATTGTTGTATTGTCCAAGGACATATCGGGTTAGGGCTGAAAAAATAGCTCAAGGCTCGTGAGCTAGCTCGGCTTGGAATGAGTTGGAGTCGGATCAGCTCGAGCTCGTGAATTTTTGAGCCGATCTGAACCCCATGTTTAGCTCGGGAAAAAATCAAGCCGAGCTCAAGCCGCTCGTGAACTAGTTTGGCTTGTTCTTGTTGACTGCGCATAAAACCCAGTCGGCACGGCAATGGTAGTCCCCAATTCCCCAACCATCCTCCCAATTCCCCACCCCATCCATCCCGATCCCCTTCCTTTCCCACCTCCCACAGTTCCACCTCCCACCTCCCGAACCCACCACCGTCGGGTAGAAGCCAATGGCGAAGGAGCTGGTCCCTGTGGTGGACCTCCGCGTGCTCTTGCAGTCCGACCTGGAAGCCCTCACCGCCGCCTCTGCCCACGCCGTCACCCCAGAGCTACCCCAATGTCGACCCCCTCCTGCCTCTCAAGATCGATCGCGCCGTCTTCAACGTTAGCGTCGGCTCTTGCAAGCAGATCTTCTCCCGCCTCTGCCTCCTCACCTTCTGCCCGCCCACCTCCCCTTCCTCCTCCCAGCCGTCTACCGCCTCCGCTGCGGCCACCCACCCCCCCTCGACCGCCTCCGCTACAGTCGCGTCCTCCAGCAACGGCCTCACCTTCAAGCTCCACCCCCTCATCATTGACTCATCATCAACGTCTCCAACCACCACACCCGCTCGTCAGCTGCTTCGCTCGCGAGCCAGCTCGTGCTTTGTTTCAAGCCGAGCCGAGCCTCTCTCCTGGCTCATTTTCAAGCCAAGCTGAGCTGAGCCCATTGTTCATCCGAACTTGGGCGAGCCTAGCTTGAGCCAGCTCGACTCGGCTCGTTTCCACCCCTATAGCAGGTAGAGGCTAGAAAAGGTTTAGCAGTGAAAAGGCTTTGTTATCTCAAATCAGTCGCACGCTATCAGGTCGCATGTATATAGCTTGACATTATGATTTTGAGGTATATTGTGGGGAAAATTGAGCAACTCTGCAGAGTAAAATCAATGGTATTCGAATACGTCGTGCTTCCGGTTAATGAAGCTGTGTTCATGGGTAATTCCAATATATGAGGTATAAGTAGAGATTTTGATATGTTAAGATGATAATTGTTATTGTTGAGTAAACCTCTGATATTATATCAGTATGATTTTACTGTTTTAAAGATAAACTGTTTTATCTCAAATGATGCATCCACCTGTACCTAATATGGTAAACCCTAGACAATCCATTGAACTCCTAGCATGTAGTTAATCAATCTTTCCATGTGGCTTGTTGAGTATGGTTGTGTACTCATATTTGCTAAATCAACTACAGAAGAAAACTGGACAAACTCTGAGGATCTTGTTGAGGAATGTTTTGGTGGACTTCCAGATGACAGTGATACTGGTATTATGTCTCGATTGCGCCCAAGCATGCTTGTGGTTCGGAAGTTCTTTTGACTTGTAATATATTAATTTTGGGCTTGGATGCTCGTGTTAGTGTTAAAATCGGCCGTTAAGTCTTAACCTTGTATAATAAAATTTTGACTTTTATTGTAATCGAAAGCATATTTGTAATGTTATTTCTTACTTCCTAACTACACATCTTGTATGGTTGCGAAAAATTTGACGGCCTCAGCCTTTCGTTCACCCAAAGGGTGTTTTTCTGCAGATATACCTGACCCTGGTCCCTGAAAATAATGGCAATTTGGAGCGTTGGGGATTATAAATTTGATAAGCTGAGTTCAGATCGTGGAGTGCTTATTTGCCCCAGTCTGCCATATAATAACGTTTTTTCGGTTCCTATGTCAATTGGATAAGCATCCTGTTTTGTTTGGTTTTCCTTGGAAACTGAAGTGAAGCGCGAGGTTTTCTTTGGAACACGGTTTTTTGTGGGAATTTCGTAGTAAACAATTTAATTTCTATTGGAATTGTGAAAAATTCCCGCATTTTGGACCGATTTGCTTCCTGTTTAGGAGTTTAGGTCCGCGAGAGATCTAGCTATATAAGATTGGTATGAGATGATTTGTGATGGAAATTCACCCTGTTAACTTGCAAAAAGATTACTGGTTTGATATTGTCAGTCACCGTGCTGTCATGTGCTTAGTTTTGCTGGACTAGCCATATGGCTCCATTTACTTTCACTGAATGTGTGCCGTATGAGGTGGTTTTGCGACCTTACCAAGTATCTTTTTGTGTTGGAATTTAGTTTCGATGTCTTTCGTCTATGGCTGATGTTATAGTAAACGCTGCAGGCAGGCGTTTGCCTGCTGATGTATTGTCCTCCAATTTCTTTTAAAGAGAAAGTTGCTGATGCATTCTGTCATCGTATGAGTATGTAGCAATTGCTGCTTTCCTAATGGTATCCACATCGAATATTCTTTCGCCTTAATTAGCTTTAGCCTAAGATTATCTTTACTTGTCGCAGTAGTTATGGTCTCCACGTCATATACGCTGTTCCTTCTGTTCTTATCATTCCACCTGGATGGCAACCGACAGTCTCTGAGAGTGTAATTTCTCCTATAAGGTTTATTTCAAACTAGATAGTAAGATGATTGATTTAACTGAAAACTCCCGTAGAATACCTTCTTTACGATCATTTATGCCATTTCGGGTTGCCCCGAAATGGGAGTATGGTTTCTCAAAAGGGCAATGAGGGTATGGTTTGGATGTTAATTTTTTTTTCGATGAAAGTTTGGATGTTAATTAAAAGCGAGTAAACCAGTTGAGACAGAGAGAGAGAGTATTAAATTAAACCATTTTCGTTTTGACATCCAGAACAGAGACGGTCTCCAGGCTGTTTGCGATGGATGCTACTCTGAATTATTGGAGCCGAAGTTTCTAGGGAGATTTGCGCATGCAACACCATGGGATTGGATTGGTATAGCCGGAACGAGACGCCACTCTCCAGCAACAAGCCAACCAATCTTTCGGATGCGTCAGGGTCAGGCCTCCCAAATATTCAAGCTTGAGACAGCGAGGTGCCTGGTAGAATCCAGAACTGTTCGGAAGACAGGAAGCTGGATGTCAGCAGCAGACTCCAGTGCACTGCAGATGCGGCGCGGCATAGTTTGGCGACGCTACCACGTCGACAAAAGGAAGCCCAACACTAGGTAAAGCCACGGGCCTTCTCTGCAAGTCCATGGGCCGGATTCAGTACAGCAAAGTGCAAAAACAGTAGTAGTACAGCCATGGCTGCGGTGAATCGAGTGAGGCGCTTATCGAGTTTTTTCCGATCGGAGACATTGATTTAATATCATTTTATTTATAATTTAAAAGTATTTTTAAAATCGTGCTAACACTGATGTCATTGTTTAACTTAACCAATTAATATGTACAATTAGAGTAATTTTAAACCGAGTAAACTAACTAGCTTTTTTTTCCACCCTAATGGCATGCTTAACTTGGCTCGGTGGTATCCACTCATCCAGCTCATGGAAGAGCTTGCTCTTCTTTTTACCTTCTTTTTCTGAAGTATTATGGAAGGAGAGCTTGCTCTGAACACGAGTTCTTGCTTTCTTTTCTTTCCCTCGTTTTGTTAGTCCCAACCATGCATGGACCATCATGCTGAATTGGCTATGAAAGTTATCGGATCATTCTCGACTCGACTCTTGTTGTGTTGGAACCGCCACACGGAGCTCGGTTGGTTCGGCCCTCGGCGCCTTGACTCGCGGCGTCTCTGGGAGCTTGGTGGCTTCACCTTCCTTCCGCGCCATCGTCGCCGCCAGTCTCTCGCCTCCGCCACTCCGTCTAGGCTCTTTCCAACAATGGCATCACAGTCTTGGTCATCTGTGTGGCTCTCGTGCATCGTCTTTAGTTCGTCGTGGTCTTAGGTCTGCCTCAAGAGGCGTGTCTCTACATTGTCGAGTCGTAAGTTAGGCAAGCGGCTTGACTTCCTTATCCTCATAGTGAGTCGGTGTCTCAGCGTCCATTTGATCTTGTTCATTCGGATGTTTGGGGTCAAACTCCGCCGTTTGAAAGGGTCATCGATACTATATCATATTTATAGATGATTTCTCGCCACACTTGGATATATTTCATGTCTTCGTAGTGAGGTCTTGTCTATCTATAAACAGATTTGCCACTATGGTTCGCATACGCTTCTCCACCCTATTCGTGTCTTTCGTCTTTGACTCGCTAGCAGTACCTCTCTCATCACTGCGCTTGATTTCCTTGCTTCGAGCGGGGCACTCTCGCCGATTCTCTTGTCCGGTGCTCATGCTCGAATGGTGTTCTTGGCGCAAGCATCGTCACCTCCTTGAGTCGGCTCGTGCCGATGATTGCCGCCTATTCCACCTCACTTTTGGGCGGAGGCTGTTTCCACTGCCACCTATCTCGTCAACATCCAGCCTTCTTCTGCTCTTCAGGGCGCAATCCCTATTGAGCGTCTCTGTGGTCTCCTTCGACTACTACGCCTTCGTTGCATTTGGTTGCGTTTGCTCGTTCTCCTCGCCCCTCGAGCGCACCAAGCCGATTGCTCGATCCATTGAGTGTGTTTTTTGGGATCTGATGCCGAGCACAAAGACTATCGGTCTTTGGGATCCTGTTGGTCGACGGATCGCGGATCTCTCGGGATGTGACTTTCGGCGAGTCTCGTCCCTTCTACCCACGCCCCGCTCTCCTTGACTTCCTCGTGGAGTCTCTGTCTTTTGACCTTTCCGGATACACCTATCTCGTCTCCACATATTTCTCCCGTGGCCTCTCCGCCATTGTCGCCACTGCTTTCGTCTCCTGCGGCTCCTCAGGCTCCCCCACTACACTCGTCTACACTCGTCGACCTCGTGAGGATCTTCGAGATCGACCACTTCTCATGATATTTCATCTTCTTACGATGTTTCATCTTCCCCGATGGACCGTCTTCTCCTCGCTTCGCCTCCGCGATCGCCCGGTCGATCCGGCCCCTGCCCGTTTGCCTTTCTTTGGCGCTCGCTACTTGTGAGCTCGCCCTCCTACCGGATCTTGTTACTCATCTGAGTGGCGACATGCCATGGCCGAGGAGATTGTTGCCCTCAGCGTCTTGGTACTTGGGATCTTGTTCCTTTTCCATCTCACTCTCATCCCATCACATGTAAGTGGGTCTATAAGATTAAGACTCGCTCGATGGCTCTCTTGAGCGCTATAAAGCGCGTCTTGTTGCTCGTGGCTTCAGCGGGAGCATGGTCGTGACTACGACGAGACTTTTGCTCTGTGCCCACATGACCACTTGTCGCACTCTTCTTTCGGTGGCGTGCATTGCCATCTGGTCTGCATTCTCAACTTGATGTCAAGAATGTCTTTCTTAATGGCGAGTTGCGTGAGGAGGTCTACATGCATCCGCCACCGGGTATTACATTCTCGAGGGCATGGTCCGCCGCCTTCGCCGCTTCTCTCTATGGCCTTAAGCAAGCCACTGCGTGCTCGGTTTGAGCGCTTCTCCTCTGTAGTCACTGCTTTGCTGGTTTTTCACAAGTGATCATGATCCTCGCTCTTTGTCCACACTTCGTCTCGTGGTCGGACTCTTCTCCTTCTCGTATGTTGATGATATGATCATTACGGAGATGATTACTCGAGTACATTGCATTTGTCAAGGCTCGTCTTAGTGAGCGATTCCTTATGTCTGATCTTGGTCCTCTTCGTTACTTCCTTGGGATTGAGGTTACTTCCACTCCGGATGGTTTCTTTATGTCCCAAGAGAAGTATATTGAGGATCTTCTTGATCGCGCCTCCCTCATCGATCAATCGTCTGTTGAGACTCCTATGGAGCTCAATGTTCACCTCCGACCCTCGATGGCGAGCCTCTTTACGATCCGACTCGCTATCGCCATCTTGTTGGGAGTCTTGTCTACCTTGTCATATCACTTATCGGTTCACATTCTGAGTCGGTTTGTTTGCTCCCACTCAGGTCCACTCATTACACCTTCTTGAGTTCTGCGATACCTTCGTGGGACTATCTCTCGCCGTCATGCTCGGATACATTCTCTATCTACGCTTCTTGTGTTTTTCTTGGTGGTTCGCTTATTGCACGGCTTGCGATGTCTCCCGAGAAGAGTGAGTTGCTCAGTCCACTACACCACCTTCTGAATTGTGTGTGCTGCATGCCCACGTCATCACACCGTGCAATCAGTCTCATCTTCTCAGCCATGGACTGCCATACTGCACTGGTTATGAGCCTCAGAATGCTGCTGAATCGTGCGCGCATGCTGCATATGAATTGGTTTTTGCTCCTCCCCGGCACATGACTACACTGCATTTGCTCAGGAAAGAAGAAAGCAGAATAAAGAATGAGAGTTGCATAGGAAGGTGATGCGTCTTCAGCAAAAATACATTGCATGTGCCTTTAAGCTGAAAATGTCTGGACTTACAATGAGATATTTAAAAACGTCAAGGTATTTTGCAGCAGGTAAAGCATGATGAAATTTGTTTGTTTATTAGCGCTGGAAGTCTTGCTTTTATCTACTTATGATTGGCACAAATGAGAGTGACATAACACAACAATGAAGTGAGATAAAAGAACAGTGTATTTCTCGACTCCTGAACTCAAGCAGACACAGTTACATGAACGACATACGGATGTTGTTCTTACAGATTATTTGCTTAGGAAAGAAGAAAGCGTGATATTGGACCGAAATAGCGATTAGAGGGCGAATAAAAGTCACCACTTTTTCACCTGCGGTATTTAAGTTTCTTTTTTCACTCCAATAGTTATACAAGATCACAGCGAAAGTCTTGCATTGAAATCGAAAAACCCCAAGCTTACACAGCCTCTGCCGATCTGGCCGCTGACGCTAGTCTGATCGCGTCGGTCCGACCGCTGGCCGATCTAACCGCTGGTGAGGCTGGTCTGACCGACTGAAAAACAACAGCCCGAAGGATTTACAAATTGACCTAACTTTTGATCCCGTAATCCAAATCCTTTTAGATTTCAGACATAGCTCAATAAGAAGGCCGAAAACATATTACAATCGACGATCGAGATGATCGTAGCCAATATTTCATAAATTTCTTAATTCATGTCAAGAAAGCTCAAAACCGGAGGAAATCCTAAACTTGATCTAAAATCTTACTCGTGGTGGAAGACAATCAAGATGACCTTACATCATATCTCATAAGTCCTGACAAGCTAGATCGCAACAAAAGGCCCAGCTAAAATCTTTGGAACACAAAAACTCTAAAATCACCAAAAAGAATAAGAACAAGATAGAACTCATCTTGTGACAAACTTGATTGGATTTATTAGAGAGATTGTAGATTTATAGTCACTCCACCATGGAGGAGGGAAGCTCACTCATGAGCACCCAATTTCGCAATCCATCTCTCTCAAACCCTAGTCTCCTCTGTTTTCTCCACTATCCCCAAATTACAAATTAGGGTTTTAAGATTTGGTTGTGCAAATCATGCACCAACTCTTATACAGTGGTGGTTAGGTCTAGAGAAAAAACTCTAACAGGCACCCGTTAAGCCCACACACAAATGGATCTGTACTTACGCACGCTTCTCAAAGCGGATAACGAACCGGATCTCCCGATCCGTCTCTTCGTGATCTTCTTCTTCTCTTGATCTGAACCGCATCATGTGCCCCAATTTCTCTAGGTCAACATCCCAGTATTTTGTCGAATATATCAAAATATCTCTTCTCGATCCTTCTCTGTGATAGTCCAATCATCGTGAAGCAATCACATGCTTCGTCGCGTCTAGGTTTATCAATGACTTTTCACATGTCAGCAGGTCTCTCTCATCCGACTCCCACTGCACCGGCCTCAAGCCACATGATACAACCCATTGTACCAAACTTCTCGTTCAGTTGTTCTTGTACATCTTACACCATGCTTGAGTCCAACTATTTCACCTGTCATCCTCAATCGTTCTTAGACCTCAGCTCTTCTAGCCTAGCCCCGATAATCCTCATCATTAGCCGTAATTGACTCTAAGCGTCCTAAACAACAATGGATCAAGAAATCGATTCCAGATACAAGTTCCTCACAACTTTGACTCATGTTAGCTCATGCAACACTTATACACTGAATTTCATGACTAAAGTCAATCCACAAGTTCATCACAGCTCACTGTGCATGAGCACGCCCTGTATCTTTGATAGCACCTCATGCAAACCACACCTCACACACTCCTTAACAACAATGTCAATTGTTCAGCATTTAAATTTGGACCGCGCAGAATGAAGTGTAAAAAAAGCAGAACTGCATATGAGCCCGAGCAAGTAAGAACAGGCTAAGCTTTGGCGAGCGATCATGGCTGCGAATCTCTGCACTTACATTTGAGGAATATAAAGACTTCAAGATATTTTGCGGTAGGTAAAACCTGATTGGCACAAGTGAGAATTACAGATCACAGCAATGAAGTGAGGGAAAAGAACTGCGTTTTTCTCGACTCCTGAACGAGCACACTCAATAACAAGAACCACATATGGAGGATGTTCTTACTACAGATTATTTACTCTACGAAACCTAATACACATTATTTACTCTACTAAACCTAATACCTCCATCACTGGCCACCCTTCAGGCACTCGCACTGCATTATTCGACATATCACATAAGACATAAGCACACAACCAAGACACAAGCAAGACGAAGCAGAACACTCCGAATGCAGCACCGCCACCTCCAGCTCAAGACCTGGCACGAATCACGACTCGCTTAGTCCACTTCCTCAATCTTGGGCCCGGCGCCGCTGCCACCGCCGGTGCCCGCGCCGCCGCTGGGCGTGTCCTCGTCCATGCCCGCGGGGCCGCCCGCTCCGCCCTGGTACATTTTGGAGATGATGGGGTTGCAGATGTTCTCCAGCTCCTTCATCTTGTCCTCGAACTCGTCGGACTCGGCGAGCTGGTTGCCGTCGAGCCACTTGATGGCGTCCTCGATGGCGTCCTCGATCTTCTTCTTCTCCTCGGAGGGGAGCTTCGACGCGATCTTCTCGTCGCGCACCGTGTTGCGCATGTTGTAAGCGTAGTTCTCCAGCGCGTTCCGGGCCTCCACCTTTTGCCGCACCTGCTCGTCCTCGGACTTGTATTTCTCGGCCTCGTGTACCATCCGCTCGATCTCCTCCTTGCTCAGCCGCCCCTTGTCGTTGGTGATGGTGATCTTGTTCTTCTTCCCAGTCGTCTTGTCCTCAGCCGACACGTTCAGGATGCCGTTCGCGTCGATGTCGAAGACGACGTTGATCTGGGGCACGCCCCTCGGCGCCGGTGGGATGCCGGTGAGCTCGAACTTGCCGAGCAGGTTGTTGTCCTTGGTCCTCGTCCTCTCACCCTCGTACACCTGGATGAGCACGCCGGGCTGGTTGTCAGAGTAGGTGGAGAAGACCTGTTCCTTCTTGGTGGGGATGGTGGTGTTCCTCGGAATCAGCGTGGTCATCACACCACCGGCCGTCTCCAACCCGAGCGAGAGCGGCGTGACGTCGAGCAGCAGCAGGTCCTGCACCTTCTGGTTGCCCTCGCCGCTAAGGATGGCTGCCTGGACGGCGGCGCCGTAGGCAACGGCCTCATCGGGGTTAATGCTCTTGCAGAGCTCCTTGCCGTTGAAGAAGTCCTGGAGCAGCTGCTGCACCTTGGGGATACGGGTGGAGCCACCGACAAGGACGATGTCGTGGATTTGGGACTTGTCCATCTTCGCGTCTTTCAGGCACTTCTCGACGGGATCCATGCACTTGCGGAAGAGGTCCATGTTGAACTCCTCGAACCGGGCGCGGGTGATGGTCGCGTAGAAGTCGATGCCCTCGTAGAGGGAATCGATCTCAATGGTAGTCTGCGCGGTGGAAGAGAGCGTCCTCTTCGCCCTCTCGCAGGCCGTCCTCAGCCGCCGGAGGGCCCTCGGGTTGCCGCTGATGTCCTTCTTGTGCTTCCTCTTGAACTCCTGCACAAAGTGGTTCACCATCCGGTTGTCGAAGTCCTCGCCTCCCAGGTGGGTGTCGCCGGCCGTGGCCTTGACCTCGAAGATGCCCTCCTCGATGGTGAGGATGGACACATCGAAGGTGCCGCCGCCGAGGTCGAAGATGAGCACGTTCTTCTCGCCGGTGCTGGCGGCCTTCTTGTCAAGCCCGTAGGCGATGGCGGCAGCGGTGGGCTCGTTGATGATGCGCATGACGTTGAGGCCGGAGATGACACCGGCGTCCTTGGTGGCCTGGCGCTGGGAGTCGTTGAAGTAGGCTGGGACTGTTATGACGGCGTTCTTGATGGTTGTGCTGAGGAACGCCTCGGCGATCTCCTTCATCTTGGTGAGCACCATGGAGGAAATCTCTTCGGCCGAGAACTTCTTCTCCTCTCCCTTGTAGGTCACCACGATCATCGGCTTGTCGCCGGGGCCCGGGACCACCTTGAACGGCCACATCTTCATGTCCGCCTGCACGGCCGGGTCCGAGAAGCGCCGCCCAATGAGCCGCTTGGCGTCTGCATTGCGCAACAGAGGGGTTAGTGAGTGCTCAGTAAAATACATGCTTAATTATCATGTGGATAATTTCAATAATTTATTACTCAAGCTGCTGCGATCGAGGTGAAATTCAAAATAGTGATTCTTCTCTGCCGCCAAAACAGAGGGAGGAGCAGAGCAGTTTTGGTGTGCGCTAGGTTACCGACGCTACGTGTCACATTTTCCATCTCATGGGTTGACATAGTTGTCGATTGTGAATTCGCGATCTCTCGGCAACAGGAAGCATATACGACTCGAATTATTCAAGGCGCGAGAGAGCATGAAGAGGAACTTACCAAAGACGGTGTTGGTGGGGTTCATGGCGACCTGGTTCTTGGCGGCATCGCCGATGAGCCTCTCGGTGTCGGTGAACGCGACATAGGACGGCGTGGTGCGGTTGCCCTGGTCGTTGGCGATGATCTCCACCCTGTCATGCTGCCAGACGCCGACGCACGAGTAGGTCGTGCCGAGGTCGATGCCGATCGCCGGGCCCTCCCCCTTGTTGCCTCCCTTGCTCGCCATATCTCCTCTCCTCCGATCAAATCAAACAGAAACTAGAAACAGAAGCTAGAATTGAACTGAATCGAAGTGGGGGGTTTGAGCGCGCTCTGTGATTGATCCTAGTTTGTTGTTCCTTCGGATGGCTCGCGGTGGATATGCTTGGTTTGTTCCTCTGGATTGGTGGGAGGAGGGGGAAGAAGGGAAGTGCTTATATAGGAGGGGAGCCATGGCGGCGTTCGGGAAGGTTCCCGTGGGAGGATGAGGTGGGCGGTTTCGGCTCGGAGGGTTCGGGCGGGCGCGCGAGTTCTCCAGAACGGTGCCGGGACCGGGATCCCACAGTCGGTCGCCGGTTCCGTGCGTCGCTTTGGTTTGGGACTCTGGGTTGGTGGGGCTCGAACCGGGTGAAGGCCGGGAGATTTTGTTCGCCGGGGTACCTCGACCGCTCGAGTGGGTTCCCGCGCCAAGTGGAAAACACTGGAATTGTGTGGCTTTGTGGCCCGCCTCCTTCACGATTTCTTTCCAACTTCCTCCGCCAGACCCGTCTGGAATTGTGGAGAAAAAAAGACCGATTTTCGCATGAATAAAAAATCTCAAAACGGGCTTAGTTTGAATTTCAAAGGAAATAGTTAATAAAAACTATTAACGGGATTAGTATAATTAGTTTAGAGAAATTTCGCTGGAATTCCATTATACAAGTCGATCAATCACACGCCAATACACTATTAGCGGTTAAAACTGACAATTGCTATACTACCAACTGGCTCAGATTGGGCCTACTCGCGAACTGCACTAGCTCAGTAGGCCTATTAGACTAGGCCCAAGCGTGCTCCTTGCGTTTTTGACTTTGGACACAAGTAGACACAACCGGGCTGTTCGACGGCCTGTATCTCGCTCTGGACCATTATTCAGGTCTGCGTGACTGTGTATAATGCGTGAATATGTATGTGATTTGTACATTTCCACTCCATTAAGCAACCTGGCATATGTTGTGCTTAACCGTAAATCGATGGGCATCTGTTGTCTTCTCGTCCTTGTTCGAGAGCGTGTCGCCTTTGGCCAGGTTCGGGTCCTCCATGTCCCTACGACATCTCAGTACGTCGACGTCTTCACCAAGGGCCTCTCCACCTCTTGTTTCGGAGTTCGATCCAACGTTCGCGTAAGTGTTAGCATAATGTAATTATAGTAGGTCGCCCTTGATTTGTGCTGTAATCCTGCGCATGTGTGGCTGGCTTGCATGCCACCCCTGTGCCTATATGTACTCCTGTACACAGATATAGAATAACGTCAATCACAATTACAGTGTGACTTGCGAGCACGCCTGTAGGCTTGGGTTCCCCGTGTAAGTGTATAACTGGGCTGGCCTTTAACGGCTCTGCAATCTGGTTGCTCGTATAAAACTCGGAGAGAGATGCACATGAATCATGAGTCATGACGGGCACCGCGAGAGAGATAGAGGGAGAGGGAGGGAGACGACCAGACGGACAGAGTACAGAATGGGCATTCCTTGTTATACATGGCAATACAGTATCTCCCACATTGAATGCCGCTACTCGCGGGCGTGGCTCCCCATGCGCACGGTGATCCCGTCGATGTCCCTGACGTAGCCGACCTTCTGCCCCAGCTTCTTTTTTTAATGGATACATATATGATACACTAACTATCGATTTTTTTAAAAAATTACCATATAAACTAGAATATCATACAAATAAGAGATCATATATCGTTATCATCAGACACGCAATACAACGGAAGAAGAGTTAGAGCAGCCTAATCCAACAAAGAGCGCGTCGATTGGTGATCGTAGTCGATCATCCTCATAGTCGATCGTCTCCTCCAGTAGCCAATCGTTTTCCTTACAAAGTTGTGGATCGTCCTAGAGCGCAACAGCAATCGCAGTAGCACCTCTACGGTATCCACACGTTCAGGGCAGTAATGTCGTACGTCGGTGTGCTAGAACCAAGTCGCACATGAAGACTCTCTCAAGAAGATTGCTGCTAGGGTTTGATGGAACAACTCATGTATACCCTCTCTTATCCCATCAGCCTCAAGCATCTCCTTATATAGTGTCCGTGACAGATCCTATCCGTACTGGTTTATTCTAACCCGTTAAGTGTGTGACCCTGTAGGTTCACACATAATCGGTTGTGACTCATAAACTGTGGATATCATGAGGATATGCTCCAGATCTTATGATGATGTGACAATTGGCAATGACGTTTACGGTTTGCCGTTTCACGTGTTTTTGGTAAAGTTGGCATGCTGTCAGGCTATAATCGGTCTGACCGGCCCTGGGAGGATTTGAGCTGGGCCAAAAATAGAGGGTGTAGGCAAGAGAGGAGATTCTATTGCACTTGGTCCCATAATTTTTGGAGTCTCCAGTCAAAAGTTCTATTAGTTTGAAATTTCCAATAGGTTTCGGTTTTCAGAGGTTGAAAATCGGCTAAGTCATTACTGGCAGACGGTTTTCAGAGGTTGAAATTTCAGACGGTTCAAAAACCGTCTGTGATGACTGTTACGAACCGTCTATGATGAGCTTTTCTGTAGTAGTGGGTATAGTCATGCACTTTCTTTATCCGACCACATCGATGGGCCCAGAGATATTTGTACTATTATGTTACGATGGTTAAATCTCATATCCGACCAGTCACATTCCTCCGCGTATTTCATAGCATACTCGAAAGTTACCTTTACAACTACTCAGTTACAAGTAGCGTTTGACAACCCCTAAGTATACTATTACACATGTAGGAAACCATGTTGATCTAAGTCTAAGGATTATACATCATCATTGCTTGGGACCAATTAACGACACATGAAATCATAACAAACTTAGCAGTGTCTCGAGTTAGGTCAATCCAATACAATATTTTCTATCATGTGTTCACATTATTGATTCGATATCCCTGTATCCTTGACCGGTGAAACATGGTCATAAATCAATACATGTGTTTGTCGATATGATCATTACTATTCCGACCAGTGACTTACGACCAAGGATATATTTAGAACGACACATCGTAAATTAAAAGAGCTTCACCAACAAGTCATATACTCGTTGATCTTTATAACTGATGATTCATTCAATGAACAGAATAACATTTATTCAATAACATATAAAATATAGATGTGAAATAATCATCTCTATGATTGCCACTAGAGCATACTACCAACACTTATGCTCTGGTGTGCTCACCCGTATGGCCCTGTTGTCCACGGCGTGCCGGTACACCGCATCGACATTCAGCCGGCGAATCCGGCAGCTGCACCGTGCCCGTGAGCGCGTCGGTCCCCCTCTGGTGCAGCGGTGTGAACGCGATGGTCGTCGGCCCGCTCTCCAGCTCCGCCCACCTGCAACACATGACATATTGACATTTTTGTCACGTGCACACAGACGATGAAAGAAATTATGTAGGTTAAATCAAGGGAAACACTATTGTCCGAACGCCTGGTACGAGGCGATAAAATCAGACACTCCATTGCCCATGTATTCCCTGCCACATGCCTCCCTTTTTTTAGTGGCTTCAAACACGTCTCCTCCACTCAGTCCTCTTTCCCCATTTCCAACTTCGCTTTTTTAGTAGCTTCAACCACATCTCCGCTCAATCCTCTTTCCCCATTTCCAATCGCATCATCTTCTCTACTGCATTCTCTCTCTCTCTCTCTCTTACACACACACACACTACTAATGTTGTTGCCACTGATTTGCCATTGAGCAGTGCTTTGGATGAGCCGAGGAATGACTAGTGGAGGAGCGGGGGTTGTGGACGGGTCACCGACGATGAGGCGACATTGGGCCGACTGTTCGGCGCCATATGTGAGGATCCCTTTTCTCCCCAGCACGGTGCCACACGACGGCTGCGAGCAGTGTGGCGGCGGACTCGCCGGCGTCAGAGCTGTCACGCTTTGATTCGCTTGAGCTCGTGCAGAAGCACGACCACATTGGCCGTGCTATCCACACTTGTTTCGGCGTCGTCCGTCGCATACCTGAAATTGCAACAAGCCATTCAAGATGTTGGAATAGGTAATTTGGGATTTTGCATCTATTTGTTCTGATTGTTGCAACAATATTTTCATATCAAACAAAATGTTTCATGACTCCAGAACTCGCAAAGAGTTAATTTAGAAAAGAATTTTTTTTGCAACATTATTGTGAACAGTACGCAACATTGTTTTTTTATTGATGAAATATTATTTTACTTCAGATGTAATATTTGTTTTACATATGCAACATTCAAAAGAACATTATACAATATTATTTTAAGTGGGCCGCAACATTTTTCGTAATGGTTCGCAACATTCGTCTTGTTCAAAAAAATTCTTCCCTAAATTGATGGGGGTTGCTGCGGGGAGATCGGCGAGGGATTGATGGGTGTTGTTGAGGGAGATCGGATGCTGTCGAGGTCGCGCCTGCGCGAGATGAACGACTGTAGAGAACTTTACAGGATCCAACGATGGAACGTGCCGTACGGACCTTAGTCCGAGCGCTAGGTGTTCCCTTAAATCAATCACTTGTGGGACTGGTCGAGGCGGCGGACGGTGTAGCCGAAGTTGGCGGAGTAGAAGGCGGCCGACTTGGCCACGTCCTTGGCATAGACGACGGTGTCGGCGAACGCGGGGCTCACGGCGCCGCAGCCCATGGCTCGTTGATCAATTCCTTCCTACGACGACGTGCATGCCAGCTAATAAAATTGCCACTTCCTTCCAGAATCCAGGCGCGCGGGGGTGGGTTGTATACTTGTATCCTCCCTAGTCTGGTGCTCTCGAGCGCCCTTCTTAGAGGTGGGCATTGGGCGTGCCACGTCTTGCACGCAGCCCGAGCCCACCGTGTCTTCAGCCGTGTCGTCGCGTGCCCGGCTCGGCTGGTCATTCCACCGTCGCCGCGTGCGTCTTGGCCGTGACGCCTCTAGTCGAGCCCAAGCACGACCCAAAGCCCGCCGTCTTTGGGATCGTCTTGTCTTGCCCAAACCCGCCCTAAGTAACTATAAACGCTGAGAAGGCGATAACCGCTTGCCGCCGCCGCCGCGTCCGTCGGGAAGACAAAGACACTGTGGTTCAGGTCGGGTGGCAGAAAGGGATGATTGGTTGGGCTAGGCCAGTGTGGGGGAGTGATTGGACCAGGCTGAGGGAGGGATTGGGCTAGAACGGAAAGGTTGGGCCTATTTCGTCCGACTGTCGCCCAATCGCCCAACCGATCGTCTTGC
Source organism: Hsuehochloa calcarea (assembly GCA_036346395.1). Taxonomy (NCBI): domain Eukaryota; kingdom Viridiplantae; phylum Streptophyta; class Magnoliopsida; order Poales; family Poaceae; genus Hsuehochloa; species Hsuehochloa calcarea. Next base: position 42,362,937 of record CM070597.1, read on the forward strand.
GTCGCCTAACGGACGCATTCTCGAGCCGCCGGCCGTTGTTCGTCTTGCGTGTCCGACCGACCCGGCCGTGCTTAGACCGTCTTGTCTTTGTTTAGACCGTGTCGTCGCCGATCGTGTGCTTGGTGACCAAAAAGCACGGCCCAAGTCCCAGCTCTAGCCCTTCTGAGCGTGCAGCAGGCCGGGTCGATAGCTTAGAGGTGGTGCGCATGCATGCGGTGGCCCGCCCGCCTGCTTCCACGTGTGTCTACTCTCTGTCCATCGGTAAGCGTGGATGGACTTTGGGGCGGTTAGGGCCGAGCTGCTGGTTACTAGGCCCTCTCAGGCGAGGCCCGTGCTAATTGAGTTCAGAGCCCGGTTTGACTCCGACCAGGCCTAGTACCCAGGCATGTTGGGCCGCCAGATCAGTTGGGCCGCAGGTACAGCACGTCGGGCCAACTGCATGTTGGGGCCACGGAGAATTTACGCCTTAGAATAGAGATTCTTCGAGGTGATTGAAGTGCTCCACCGTCCTCTCCTGCAGCTCCAAGGGAACAATACGAGACTAGATGCCACCGTGGTGATAAGATCGAGCTAGTGGCCAATGTGCGAGTGTGATTGGTTGTTGGTGTTACGAAACTTGAGGGTTTTATGGGCAAAACTAAACGGTTTTAAGAGGTTTCTACCTTTATAGCTTATAAATATGATAATCTTAAATACAACAGAAACACACATGAATAAAAAATATTGATTCTCCTTTACACATTTGCGTTCATTATCTCATCTCTCTTGGTGTTTACGTGATTGCTCATATATTGATTTGATGTATGAATCATCAACTGATGACTACCGATCAAGGGGCGTCGGGTCTGGTGGTAGGGTATATCCGATTGGACCGTCCCTAACTTTGAATCTTCGCTAATTGTTAGGCATGCATCACGTCGTTTCTGCAACAAGTACGTACGTCGTTCCGCCGCTATATCAGCTGGCACGAAGTTAATTTGGACTTCGGATTATATAACTCGCTCTACATGCATCCCTTTCAACTCTGGTTTGGACAGTCAATTCAACACACCAATAGCAAACATTCGATGTGACTCGCGAGCGAGCTGCATGTGTAGGCATAGTACTACAAAGTTGACTCCAAGTCCAAGCTACTTCGTCCTGAAGTGATTCTCATACATTCTGGACCCATGGTTGCGTAACCTCGCGGAGCCACTGTTGGGGCTACAGCCGCAGCTCTGGTCGCCGGACCTCCAGTACCTCTCTTAGCACCGGCGTAGGTTTCTAGGCATGAAGGCGGCACAACACAGGCGCTCGAGCCGTTGGGGAAGAAGTAAAGAAGAATTCAGATGAGTCTGGTATTTGGCAAAAGGCACCACTCAAGGCTGACTGCCTGTTCATATATAGCTCAAGATTACACTGAGATCCGTAATCATCGCCACGTCTAACCAACGTGTGTGATCCGGAGGAATAGGCTTGTGTGATCCGGAGGAATAGGCTGACACCGTTACAACAACCATATTCTAATAGTCCCTCTCAATCACAACCTTTATACACCAGGTTGAGATTGTTACAAATCATGTTGAACGGTGCCCTTGACAAGGCCTTGGTGAAGACGTCAGCTAGTTGATCCTTTGATGAGATGAACTGCACCTTCAAGGCCCTCCTAGCCACTGTTCTCGGACAAAATGGAAATCCACTTCTATGTGTTTCGTACGAGCATGAAACATTGGATTTGTAGTCAAGTAAGTTGCTCCGAGGTTATCACACCATAACACCGGTGCACATTTCTGGAAAATGCCCAATTCTTTCAGCAGGGACTGGACCCAAACCAATTCTGCAGTAACATTTGCGATTGCCTTGTATTCGGCCTCGGTGCTCGATCTTGACACAGTTTGCTGCTTCCGGGAGCTCCACGATATCAAGTTTGATCCCAGGAATACTGCGAAGCCGTTGGTTGAACGCCGATCATCAGGGCATCCGGCCCAGTCTGCGTCTGAAAATGCATGCAATTCTTCGTTGTCAGTTTTCTGAAAGATCAGACCTTGACTCAATGTTCCCTTCACATACCGAAGGATTCGTTTGACCGCTGCCCAATGCTTGTCAGTGGGTGCTTGAATATACTGACACACGCGATTTACAGCAAAAGAAAGGTCTGGTCTTGTAATAGTTAGAATCTGCGCACTTCATGACTACACTACGTATTGAAACTGTTCATCACCCGACAATGCTTTGCCAAATTCTTTGCTCAATTTCTCAGTAGCTGCCATTGGTGTTGAGATAGGTCTGCAGTTCTCCATTTTTGCTCTTGTCAGGAGATCTTGTGCATACCTCTTCTGGGACACTATTAGACCCTGCTTTTCAGATGCAACTTCAATGCCCAGGAAATATGCAACCTTCCCCAAATCCTTTACTGCAAAATCCTTGTCAAGTTCATGTATTAGTTTGTCAGTTGCAGTGGATGAGGAGCTTACAATAATTATATCATCCACGTAGACTAGCATGTACATGGTGATATCTGACTTGTTCAGAATAAACAGCGACGCATCTGCCCTGGACGGCAGGAACCCCAAACTCTGCAACTTCTGTGCTAAACGAGAATGCCAAGCACGTGGGGCTTGTTTTAATCCATAGAGTGCTTTGTTCAGTTTGCAGATGTATCCTCGAGGAGCTTCTTGGCTTTCATATCCAGGAGGTTGGCGCATATACACTTCCTCTTGAAGGAAACCATGAAGAAAGGCATTGTGTATGTCAATCTGTCTCATGTTCCAGCCTCTCGAGACAGCAAGAGAAAGAATTATTCGGACAGTAGTTGGTTTCACCACTGGACTGTAGGTGTCCAAGTAGTCAATACCAAACCTTTGTTTAAACCCCTTGGCCACTAATCGGGCTTTATAACGATCAATGGATCCATCTGCCCTTCGTTTGACTTTGAAGACCCATTTGTTATCAATTAGATTGATACCCTTCTTGGGGGGAACAAGTGTCCAGGTTTGGTTCTTTTGTAGTGCAGCATACTCAGAATCCATAGCTTCCCTCCATTCCTTGTACTTGTTCGCCTCTGAAAATGATCCGGGTTCTTCAGGTACTGATGTAAGTGAGTAAGTGGTTGCAGTCGCTGTATATCTTATCGTCCCATCTGTGTATTCCTTTGGCTTCACAATGTTGTTTCGAAGCCTAGTTTGCATTGGATGGGTCGATTGCAGCACACTGTTCTGCTGTATATCCGAAGACAAGTCAGTGTCACTTGACTCCACTTCTGGGCTACCAGGAGAACCTGCATGTTCAGACACATCTACATTCACATGATCAGTGCTAGTGTGAGTTGATCCATTGTCAGTAGGTAGATCATCAAGTACTGGACTGCTCGAAGGTTCACAGGGAGGAACATTACCGATACTTTCTGTTGTCGGATTTTCATCAGTGAGAAGGCTTTCGGTGTATTGGACTGAAGGAATAAGGGTTGGATGATGGGCTGTGCTTGTGGTAAGTGTGGGCTGTTCGACAAGGTTTGAAAAGGAAATACGCCCTCATCGAAGACGACATCTCTTGAGATATAGATCCTCCCTGTTTGACGATCAAGACACTTATACCCTTTGTGACTAGAGCTGTAACCAACAAATACACACTCTCTAGACCTGAAACTGAGTTTGGCTGAATTATAGGCTCTCAGGTTGGGCCAGCATGCAGAACCAAACACTTTTAAAAATTTGTAGTCAGGATTAACACCAAGAAGACGATGTAAAGGATTGTCTCCATGAATCACACGACTAGGCATTCTATTGATCAGAAAGCATGCTGAATTGAAGGCTTCATCCCAGAACCTAATTGGCATGAAGGAGTGAGCTAAGAGAGATATGCCGGTCTCAACTATGTGCCTGTGTTTTCTTTCTACCAGGCCATTCTGTTGATGTGTATGAGGGCTAGAAATTCTGTGTGTGATGCCTACACGAGCAAAGTGTTTATGTAATCGGTGGTATTCACCACCCCAGTCCGACTGAATGGCAAGAATCTTTTTGTTTAGAAGGCGTTCGACGTGATTTTGAAACTGGAAGAAAATGGATTCCACATCAGATTTATTCTTGAGGAAGTAAATCCAAACAAACCGGCTGTAGTCATCAACAAAGCTTACATAATAACGATAGCCATTAACAGAGATTTTGGCTGGCCCCCAAACATCGGTGTGAACCAGCTCAAGTGGACTAGATGACACATGATCAGAAGGAGCAAAAGGTAACTGGTGAGCCTTTGCTTGTTGACAGGCGTCACAAACTCTAGACTCATTATTAGGGACTACATCAAGTTTGTTTTCTTCTAGAATCTGACGAACAATGGAAGGAGCAGGGTGTCCCAACCGGCGATGCCAAATTTTAGATGAGACTTTGGCAGAGAGGAAGGCTCGGCTGGTTGAATTATTTGGAACACAGTAGAGGCCCTCTTCACAAGAACCTTTAAGCAGAACGGTCTTCGTGGCTCGATCCTTAACAAGAAAATGGTCAGGATAGAATTCCATGAAGGCATTGTTATCAGACACAAGTTTGTGGACAGATAGGAGATGTCTGTTGATTCTAGGAACATGTAAAATGTTGTTCAATAGTAATGGACGACGAGCAGCAGTAATTGACGAATTACCAACATGAGCAATGGACAAACCTGCACCATTGGCGACTTGCACACGATCATTGCCGGTGTAGTGTTCTCTGGTCGACAGACGCTCGAGGTCACTGGTTATGTGATCAGTCGCGTCGGTGTCTGCGTACCAGTTGGGGTCGACGGTGTAGCTGTTCACCATGGAGGCTGCAGCAGCAACTCTGACATCACTGGCGATGTAGTTCTGGTCAAGCGATGATAGCATCGAGAGGCGTCATGATTGTCGCGATGGCAGATTTGACAGGGTTGCTTCTGCCCGCCTTGATTTGAGTTTCCTGGACCAGCGTTCCTGGTGCCGCCTCCACGTCCGCCTGGAAAGGGAGGTCGTCCACTGTGGTTGCCGCGTCCGCGGCCACGACCACGGTTGCTACCACGGCCTTGGATTTTGCTCACCTGGTTGATTTGGTGACTGGAGTGATTGTGCTCAAGCCTTAACTCGAAGTTGAGCATGTGCGCATAGACGTCGTTGACGGTCAGTGCGTCGGTGCACGTCGTCAGACTGGTGACGAGTGGATCATACTCGGACCCGAGTCCTTGTAGCATGTAGGCGACGAGCTCGTCGTCTTCGAGACGTTTGCCGATTGCAGCAAGTGTATCAGAAATGTTCTTCACTTTGCGGAAGTAGTCATTGATGCTGAGATCCTTCTTCTGGATCGTGGCGAGCTGCATCCGTAGCTGCATAATTTGGGCGCGGGAGCCGGCGGCGAATGCCCGCTCAATGGCGCACCAGACCTCACGCGCGGTACTACAGCCAACAACTTGAGCAAGCACACTCTCTGTAAGAGAAGATAAGATTGCGCTCATCACAAGTTGATCCTGCTGGTACCAAGTATAGTACTCCGGATTGGCGACTGGTTGTACGAGGCCGTCGGTGCTGCTCTGCGTGAGAATGGTCGCTGGGCGTGCAATGGTACCGTCGATGTACCCCATGAGTCTCTGACTCCTCAGGTAGGGGAACAATTGCGCGGTCCACAGCAGGTAATTGTCGCCGGAGAGCTTGACGGTGATCATTTGGTTGAAGGCCGGTATGATCCCGGCATGAGTTGACGCCGTGGTGTTGGAGACGATGGCGCCGGTGTTGCCGCTGTGCTGCGCGCTGCCGGTCGTTGACATGGCGATAGCGGAAGAGACTAGTGAGGATTGGATCGTGGCTCTGATACCATAAAGAAGAATTCAGATGAGTCTGGTATTTGGCAAAAGGCACCACTCAAGGCTGACTGCCTGTTTCATATATAGCTCAAGATTACACTGAGATCCGTAATCATCGCCACGTCTAACCAACGTGTGTGATCCGGAGGAATAGGCTTGTGTGATCCGGAGGAATAGGCTGACACCGTTACAACAACCATATTCTAATAAGAAGAAGGTCTTGTGGGCGCTTAGGTCGTGTGGCTTGGTGGGCCATTGCTAGTTGGAGTTTGGAGACCTAATTTGCAATTAGAATTAGTCTGCTGCCTGCTGCACTCCGCACTTGAACGGTGGAACCCTAGACGGCGAGACGTAAGGCAGAGAGAGAGGGCATGGTACGGCGGAGAGCGTTGCGGGGATGTTGAGGGAGACGGCGAGGGTGAAGACGTGCAGCGACAGCGAGCAAGCAAGGAAGGCGGTGCGACGTGACTGCGTGAGTTCCTGGCGTCTTCTGAAGTTCTGAATTCTGATTTTTTTTTGTCAATTGTAAGTTTGTAACCAGGTGTTTGTGTCAATGGATCGAATAGAGATAATAACCAATTTGTTTGTTTGATTCTTGTTGACTTGTTTATATATTTGCAAAAATGGACAAATGAACATTGCACAATTATTTCTTAAAAATGCAAGTACTAGTAGTAACCTTCAAATCGACAGGAGCACAACACATGAGCACCAGCTCTATTTTCATCGTGGCTTTGCCATTGCCTTGTATTGTGGTTCAGTCAGTTAGCACAAAAAGGATTGATGTGTTGTGCATCTAATCAAGGGATTGTTTGGATGGATGGGGATTAGATATAATCCAATTGGGTTGAAGGGGTTTTAGTACGGGTACAATCCCTTGGTATCCAAGCAAGCCCGGTAAATTGTAGTAGTACTTAGAAAGGCCGGTGGTTAAGATTTAAAGTGTTATCAATCTGATACCCTTTCTTATGTATTAAGAACAAAGTATATAAAACTCGTAGAGTGAACCAAAATAATGGTGATGAAATGGTCACAATAAGAGATCAAATATTTGACGAAGTTGATGACAAATTCTTTAAGTGAAGCCTTAAAAGAGTATAAGAGATTGTTGCACTCTCACAATCCTATCAAACTTTTGGACCCTCAAATCTTTACCCTATACAAAAATCTAGTACTAATAAATAACTTATACTCTAATCCTCTCCTACGCCCCTAATTGCTTCTACCCTTGCTTTGTATGAAGATTCCTATGCTTGGCTTCCTCGTGGCTTACATAGTCACACACTTGTCGGAAAGTGGATTTTCATCTCCTAAGGTGATATCCCCCTGTCTCATCCGCCCGCCCAATTTTTTACCTCGAGAGTCGTGCATGCGTATTTGGGGGAACATAGAACACTAAAAGAGAAAATGATCGATGTGAATCTTGAGATAAAATGGAAGACAAATGAGATAAGAGGATGTCATCCCAAGAGGTAAAAAGTTTTTCCCCATACCTGTCCTTGTCCAAAAGGAAGTATAAATCCTGATATATCCGAATTGGATTAGTATATGAATCCTCGAATCCTTTAGCCTCACCTTCCAAGTACCAAAAGATTACCAGTTCTAGTAGGGTACGAGTCACCTTTCTCAACGTCGAGGCGTTTGTATTTTCTCCCCAGATGTTGAAATTTCTCTGCTACAAGTACATATGAGATGACCATCTATGCCAGAGGGAGGTTCAGAAAGATTACACAGGTCGATCTTCCCAGGTAAAAAGAATTGATAATTATAGCTTCATTTGGATCGCAGGATTCCCACGAGAATTTTGTAAGAGGCCCTACATCTAGTAAGAGTTTTGTCCCTTCGAAATTCCCGTGTCCCGGATAGGGCCTAATCGAGAACGAACAAGAGATCAAGTCAAGTCGAGGGCTAGCTCTACATCACGAATTATATCTTCCACGTCGATGTATTTTGTTGCACAAACGTGCGTACATTGCGTAGTACACGTCATCTTTATTCCCAGTTGCAGCATGCGAAGGCTACAGCTTATAGCCAGCTTGTTCAGTGCATGCTGAAACATCAAGTCACTTGCACACAGATAATAGTACTAGTACTATGTACTATACGTGTACATGCATGCATGCGTGCGTGTACATGATCAGCACGTGCAGCCTATATGTTAAGGGTGCACGACGATCTTGGTGTACTTTGTCATATCGGTGGTGGCGCGGCCGCCGGCGCCGTCGAGAGGGAAGTAGAAGGGGTAGATCTCGTAGCGCACCCTGCAGCTGCTGTAGTTGATCTGGCACCCCTGCTGGGCGCCGCAGTAGTCGCCGAACTTGGACACCGCCGTCGAGAGGCACTGCGCGCACGTCAGCGGCGCGAGGTCCCGCGTGCACTGCGCCAGGCCGTAGATGTTGATGAACGGCGTGTACTGGTCCTTGACTTTGCCGAGCCCCGCGCTGCCCGCCGCCGCCGCCTGCGACGTCGCCTTGCCCATCACCTTCCCAACCGCCTTCTCGAACGACTTGGGGTTGTCCGCCGCCTTCACGTTCACGAAGATCACGCCGGCGTCCGTGTCCGACTGCCCGACGAAGTTTGTGTTGTCGTACCGCATGAAGCAGTAGTCGTACCTGCACGCCGCATGCTCGCACGTATCAACAAGTCTCTAATTCAAATGATGAAACTACTCCTCCATCGATCGATCTTTTAGTCAGTGACAGTGTTGTATCATATATGGTACGTACTGACACGCATGTGATGATGCGAGCATACCATATTCTGGCGTCCGACTGGTAGCTGCAGGCGCTGGGGAGCTGCTTGGCGGCGTCAGCGAGGCAGGCCGCGCAGTCGCTGGCGGAGACGTCGCCGCGACATTGCGCGAGGCCGTAGATGACATTGTTGCCCTTTCCGGCGGAGGACGTGGCGAAGCCAGCGGAGGAGCCCTGGGCGACGAGGTCGGCGAGGACGGAGTTGATGCTGACCACGGTCTTGCTGCTGCCCGCGTAGCTGGTTCCGGAGCAGTAACTGCCAATGGAGTCCATGGCCATGCCCAGAGGGAGCAGAGACAAGGAGACAAGCAGCAAGCAACGGCAAGCTCTGCTAAATGCCATGGTGTTAGTTAAGCTTCAGTGTTATGTTACACTGCTTGCTAGTAGAGATCGATGTGTGTGGCTTCTATTGCGAAGAAGGGTTGGAGCTTATAAAGAGGAGTGGATAGCCAGCCATAGGAGGGAGAGCTGTGGCATGTGTACTTGCTGCCTTTTTTGACTGTTTAATTGGCTGCAGCAATACGTGATGTGGATATTAGTACGAGACCGTGGGCAGAGCTATTGCCGAGTCAGCTAGCCAAGGGCCATGGGCAATTGGGCATATGGGCACTTGCAGATATGGACGTGGACATTGCTAGCTCGCTGGTTGGCGGCATGTTTGGACTCGTTGACTTGGCTTCATTAGGAACAGGGCCGTTCCTGGGCAAGGGCAGCCGGCGCAACTGCCCAGCCCCACGACAGATAGGCTGGAGTGGCTATAAGCATTTAATCCCTCGTATCAATCCAATTGAGTTTATGAAAAATTGAGTTATCTTATTATCGACGATCAAATCGCCGATCTTATAAAAATATATATAAATAGAAAAATAATATGTATCTTCTGGAAGAAAATATGATCGCTTTTTATTACTATGAATTGGCTGTTTACAAGGAATACATATGATCGGGTAAATGACTAATTTTAATTACACTGAGTATGATGTTGACTATACTCTTGTCTTCTTTGCCTCCCAGAGTCTTATTGTTTGTCTCGCTTTTTCTCCCCTCTCCTCCTTCCATGCTCCATCTTTAAATAGCTTCCGAAGATGTGGCAGTTGTTTTTGAGAAGACGCATGTGCGAAGCGTTGCGTCTGGTCGGAGGGAGGTGTAATTGATTAAAGTATCAACCGTTGTGCGGTTAAATGTCGATGAGACGTTCAACCATTAGTCAGTGTGGATATCGTGGAGATATGTGCATGATCTTAGAGTGATGAGTCAATTGGTAATGGCGTTGTTGGTTTGACGAATCTCGCATTTTCGGAAAACTTCAGTGCTGTCAGGTCATTGGCGGTCCAACCGGCCAAGCCGCCGGTCAGACCGGCCTAGTGGCAGTCCGACCGGCAATGCTTGCCGGTCCGACCGGCCACAGTTCAAAGTGGAGTTTGGGGCTACGCCAAAAATAGGTTGTGTAGGCATGAGAGGGGAGTCTCCTGGATGTGGTCACATAATTTTTGGAACTCCCAGTCAAAAGTTCTATCCATTGGAAAATTCTAGAGAGATTGCGGATTTTCAAGTTGAAATTTGGCTAAGTCTTTTGGGGCGGTCCGACCGCCGTTTTGGAATCGGTCCGACCGCTGGGAAATCGGCCGACCGATGTGTATGGCGGTCAGACCGGCTTCCACTTGGACTTCGGCCATTTTAGCATTGTTGTGTTTTCGTTGTGTTTAATGCATGAGTTCCAATGCTTTATTATTACATATTGCATTGTTGAGCTAACGTGGGTCAAGTTGTGAAGAACTTGTTCCCGGAGATGATTTCTTTGTCTATTGCTGTGCAGATGGCTTGCAGGTCAACGATGTCAACGGCGAGGAGGATCGGGACTAAGCTTGGAAAGCTTAGGTCCAGAACGATCATGGATGACGGGTGGAGTCGTGTGACTCAAGCATGGTGCAGAATGGACAAGATGGATCGAACGAGCAGTTCGTTGCAGCTGGTTGGATCAAGCGGCGCGGGGGTCGGTGCAAGTGCCTTGGAGGTTCTGATGGGATTCGGACGGGAGAGACTTGCCAACATGATGAGAACCGCTGATCAACCTACACGTGGTAAAGCAGGCGATTGCTTCAATAAATGTGTGTGTGTATCCCATTTGTGTTGGGCCTTAATGGGAGCCCATGAGAGAAACCATAGCCACCCTATAAATAGAAGGGGGGGAGATGGAAAAAAACCCCAAGCACTTCATTTGTAAAAACCCTAGTTAGGGTTAGGGTTTGGAGAGGAGAGGAGAGGAGAGGAGAGGAGAAGAAATTTGTGTGTGTGCTCTTGGATTGAGCTCTTGTCCTCCTTGAGGAGTGGCTTTGTAAGCAATATCTTGAATCAATCAATCTATGGTTGTTTGTTCAAGGATGAAGTCTCATTTATTTTCTTCTCTCTTTTGATGATTTTGATGCTTACTTGATCCGGGTGTTTATGCTTGGTCTCTTGACCGATTTTGCCTTGCTATGATGTGTGCTAATACTCCTAGAATCATCTAGATCATCAATCCCTCACAAGCAAGTTTTGGATCAAGATTTTTATATTTCTAGGTTTTGAACACTTCTTTGGTAAAACCTAAAGAGATCGATTCTTTGAAGTGGATCTGGACGATCGTCGATAGAAATAGGTCTCAGATATCCTTAGGGAGGTGTGCTCCAAATTTGGTCAAGTTTCATTGGTTGAATCAAAAGTTGGACCAATTTTCATTTTGGATTTGGGCATTGTGCGTTGCCTCTGGACTAAATGGATGCTGGGTGGAGTCGTGTGACTCAAGCATGGTGCAGAATGGACAAGATGGATCGAACGAGTAGTTCGTTGCAACTAGTTGGATCAAGCGGCGCGGGGGTCGGTGCAAGTGCCTTGGAGGTTCCGATGGGATTCGGACGGGAGAGACTTGCCGACATGATGAGAGCCGCTGATCAACCTACACGTGATGAAGCAGGCGATTGCTTCAACAAATGTGTGTGTGTGTATCCCATTTGTGTTGGACCTTAATGGGAGCCCATGAGAGAAACCCTAGCCACTCTATAAATAGAAGGGGAAGATGGAAAAAACCCCAAGCACTTCATTTGTAAAAACCCTAGTTAGGTTTAGGGTTTGGAGAGGAGAGGAGAGGAGAAGAAATTTGTGTGTGCTCTTGGATTGAGCTCTTGTCCTCCTTGAGAGAGTGACTTTGTAAGCAATATCTTGAATCAATCAATCTATGGATGTTTGTTCAAGGATGAAGTCTCATTTGTTTTCTTATCTCTTTTGATGATTTTGGTGCTTCCTTGATCCGGTGTTTATGCTTGGTCTCTTGACCGATTTTTACCTTGCTATGATGTGTGAGAATACTCCTAGAATCATCTAGATCATCAATCCCCCACAAGCAAGTTTTGGATCAAGATTTTCATATTTCTAGGTTTTGAACACTTCTTTGGTAAAACCTAAAGAGATCGATTCTTTGAAGTGGATCTGGACGATCGTCGCTAGAAATAGGTCTCAGATATCCTTAGGGAGGTGTGCTCCAAATTTGGTCAAGTTTCATTGGTTGAATCAAAAGTTGGACCAATTTTTGTTTTGGATTTGGGCATTGTACGTTGCCTCTGGACTAAATCGGTCTGACCGATTTTTTATTGCCGGTCCGACCGCCTGATAGCCAGACCGCCAATTGATCGCCGGTTCAACCGCCAGGCAGTCAGACCGTCAGCTCTGCACCGGTCCGACCGGTTCAGTGAGATCAACTCTACATTATTGAGTCTTGTGGTTAAGGGGGTAATCGATTCAACACAAGGCTTCCTCTGTGCATTTATTGATCTTCTTAGCTTTCATAGCTAAAGGAGAAAAGTGTGTGTTGAATTTGATTAAGGCGAAAAATCGAGAAAGCGTCTATTCACCCCCTCTAGTCGGCTTTACGGTCCTACAGTTAGTGTCTTAGGATTATGTAACGTCATGTGGTATGGAGTATACAACACGTATTTCATTTATCACACGATAAAGGATATACCTGAATTTGGATACAGATATCAGTTCATAGCTTTACGAGCAGTTAACTGGTCGGAGACTAGGTACGAGACCTTGTCCGATCAGGGTATTTATTATGTAACCTCTGGAATCCTCACGACTAGTGAGGTTGTTAGCTTTAGAGGTTACGACCACGAAGACATATGATCCTTTCTTATGTATTAAAGTAATACATAGAGGTTTTAATCATCGTCACATATTCTTGCCATCTCTTTTGTGATTTTAGAGTTCTTGTGTTATAGGGCTTTGTCTTAGTCTTTTACTGTGATCTAACTTGCTAGGACTTGTAGGATCTGATCTAATATTATCTTGACCATTTCTCATCCATGAGCAAGTCATTAGATCAAAGTTAGATTTTTCCGGTTTTGAGTCTTCTTGCCTTCAATTACGAAATTTGTGGAACCTTAGCTATGATTGTCTCCATCTTCGATCGGAATAGGTTTTTGACTTTCTTGTTGAACTATGTTTAAAATCTCAGGTGGTTTGGATCACTATATCAAATTTTAGGTTGTTTTGTGAATCCATCGTCCTGCTATTTTTTAGTTAGCAGAGGGGAGCGGTCAAACCGCCCTCCAAGGCAATCAGAACGGCTGTGCCTTGGCGGTTAGTCCGGATGAGGGGCGTTGATGTTTGATTTTCTTAGTTTCTACTCAAGTCTTTCGTTGTGATATCGAGATCTTGATCCTTATAGCTTTGCATAGCTATCAAAGTAAAAAGAAAGTTGAATAACAAAGGAGGAAAAGAGTGGGCTCCTATTCACCCCCCTCTAGTCTCTATTTCGGCAACAAAAAAAAAAACGTAGCAACTACAACACTGGCTAATGCATATTCCAAGACATGCAAATGAAGCAAGCTCATAGGCTGGCAAAGGAGCAATTCAGATGTTCGCTAACAATCAACAAATTGCCACTACTTCGTGCCACAGTTTGTATCACACAATAATCCTTGCAATTATCTTTCGAACTTGCAACTCCCAGATATGTATAATATCAGAGTGTGAGAGAGAGAGTGTGTGTGTGTGTCTATATATATATAACGATCGATCATGTTCAGCGTCCAACGTTTTTTTTCTTCTCTTCAGCAACAGTTGCTCCTGGCGGCGTTGTTCCGTCGTGCCTCGCGCGCCATATGTAACAAGAACCAGTAGTACTGGGCAGACACTGGATGTGGATTCTCCCTCGTCGTTGCCCCTGTCGCCATCTTCTTCAATGTGTATGCATGTATGCTACCGAATTAAGCTTCTTAGAGTACAGTTCATCCCATATATAACTGGTTAGTTCGCCTGGCACTAGCTAGGTGACTTTGCGCTTCAGTCGAGTCGTGCTCTTCTGCCTAACTGAAGGGAAAAAAAGAGGTAATACTGCATGCGCAACTGTCACCGGCGGCGCCGCGGCGGAGGCAGGAGTCGCAGCAACTAGGTTTTGCTTGGGCAGCCGGCCTACCGAGCGATGGTTTGCTCAAGTAGGTTATGCCAGCTTATGTATGTAGGTGCATATTGTTTGCCCAGTCTCTGGGGTATTTTCGCACTTGGTATCAGAAGTTGCCCAACCTCACATATACAATCTTAATTAGCTTTGCCGTTGACAGCTACAATATACTTAGTTGCTGCTTCTTAGATTTAATTTTGAACAATTAAATGGCCTGCTACATTTTTTTATATAAAAAAACTTAAATCCTTCAAGGTTTCTTTCTGTACCAGTTTTTCTGTAAGAAAGAAACCATATACTTGAAGGACATGGGCTTTTTTAGGCCATATGCCCGTCAGATCGCGCAACCAACGCTCCTAGATCAACAGTCGTTCAAACCATAAAAGTCGAATGGTATATTGACAAACAAATCGGCACCACCATGAAGGCCGAAAAGTAAGAAGAAGAGCAGACGCAACATGCATGATGCATGATGCACCCCAGCCTAGCGCCAACAGGAACATCTCTGCATGACTGCATTGTGGAGATCAATATAACAGGCACCGAGGCACGTCAGGGTCAGGGGCCAGGAAGGAGCTCGATCCAGAAGACTTTGCCGGACGGACGACGTGTGAGATTCCTTCCCCGCCTCACATCCTTTCCTTTCAGCTTCTCCGGATGGTTTCTGGGCCCATATGGCCTAAAAAAGCCCATGTCCTTCTAGAATATGGTTTCTTCCTTGTAGAAAAACTGGTACAGAAAGAAACTTAGAAGGATTTAAGTTTTTTTCCTTCAATTAGGCAGAAGAGCACGACTCAACTGAAGCCCGAAGTCACCTGGCTAGCTAGTGCCAGGCGAACTAACCAGTTATTGGGATGAAAGTATTCTACGAAGCTTAATTCGGTAGCATACACATTGACGAAGACGACGACAGGGGGCAACGACAAGGGAGAGTCCACATCAAGTGTCTGCCCAGTTCCACTGGTTCTTGTTGCATATGGCGCGTGAGGCACGACGGAACAACGACGCCACGAGCAACTGTTGCTGAAGAAACAAACAAAAAAAAAACGCTGGACGATGAGCGCGATCGATCGGTTTGGGTTCTACCAAACAGCTAACTACTTTAGCCCTTCGTCCGCGTGAGTCACAAGCAAGAAGGCGACCGGCTCCGCCACCGACGGCACGACGGGCAGTGGAGACGGCAGTTGCATTCGACCACGGGTTCGCACATCGATACATGAGCGATTTATAGAATCGACCGGTAGAACTGCTTTGCTGTGTTTACGTGCGACAATACGTTTGACCAGCGGTGAGCTCTGGGTGTTTTCTTTTGCAAATCCTATGCGGGATTCTAGCTGACTTTGGGACGAACTCCCAGGTCAAGCTGGGAGCCAGTGAATTGGAGCTCGTTGTAAAAACACATCATATCAGTCAACCATTGCATTTGAATTAAAGCAAAATGAGATCATATCTAGAGCAAGATGGAAGATCTTGTATTCTCTTCCAAGATACTAATTCCGAAGCAACTAGGCACTTGGGCATGCAGTGAACCATGAGATGTTCTGCAGCAATTAATTTGCACAAGACATTTGAATTAGGCTGGGTGCAACCTAATTCTGAAGTTTATCGAAGATGCTTTAAAACTAATTTTACTTGAGTGGCTCTAGCACAAGGAGATTGTGCATCTAGCTCGATCTGGCAAGTGATAACAACGCACAACAGTTCTAGGAACAAATCAAACCCCAGCCAAACATGTTTCAACTCACTCCATAAAAAAAATGCACGAGGCAAAAGCCTGGTTAAGCGTATAAGGCTGGAGATTAATTACTAGAGCAATTGACCATAACCTTTCTTTCTTTAGAAAAGGATAGCTAAGAACAATAGAATGACATGGTACTATTAATCCCACTCTCCTTAGCTCATTGTGTAACCACCCACTAACCATGGCACACAAAAGATGGGAACTTTTTGGTGGCGTAGCTAATACTACAATTAAACTATAAGATACTAGTGATGTGTATCCTTGATGGTCATCATAATCTCTGACGTGGTACCCATGCTCCTCTAATCTCCTCTCTTTCCTTCTGCTGATGATGTTGTTCACTATTCTAATCTTTTGTCGGGCCCAAGACCAATCGCAGGCGCTTCGGCCACGAATCACGATGCACCCGTACGTCGCAAGCAACAAGTCACACTCACACCGCACCACCTCACCGCATCCTCCAGCTCCGAACCCGACAGCCCGGTGCCCCGACCCGGAGCTCGTCGGTCGGAGTCGGACCCGCGAAACCCCCGACCTGATCACCCCGCTCTAACCTTACCCGCCACTGGAGTCAATGCACGGGGGCCCACTTGGCAGCGAGGAGGACAGCACTCCCCGTCCTAAACAATCACCCAATTTCCTGCCCGCTAATGACGAACCAATCCCCACCTTCCAGAGGTAATTTTACCCCAAAAGCGCCACCAAATCCCCGCCCAATCGCGGCACTAAATCACGAGCACAAGATTAGTAGTAGTACTCAGTTGTGTGAGGCTCGGGTCGGGCGTCCAGATCCGGGCTCGCTGAGCTGTCGCCGTCGCTCGAACCGACCACTCGTTGGAATCTCGCGAGGAGGCACCAGCACCTTTGCTTCCACCGGAAGCGCAGATGCTTCTGCACTGCGCGAATTATAATTAGGCTACTCATAAATCGTAATAAAATGGCCGAATTTTTCACTGTCCTTTTTAATCGTGGAGTCGGGTGGTGCGAGATCTGATCAGAAGAGATCAGCCGAGCCATCCCGGTTGGTAGTAGTCGGTGTGTGTGCTTTCGTGCGTGGGGGGAAGAGAAGAAGGGGCGCTATAAATATGACTCAGATCTGGGAGGCTTCCTCCTCGTCCGGCCCCGGTCTAACACGATTCAAACCCATCGCTTCCTCGTGTCCGAACTAAGCCCCAATCCCGGCGCCACCGCCCGCCCGGTGAGCATTCCGACGCTTCCTCCTCCGTGAATTCGTCCGCGATCCATTCCGAGATCGTTCTTTTCGCGTTGGGGTTGGGAATTTGGCATGCGGTTTTCTGGCGATTTTGGTCGGGTGGTTGATCTGTGGGCTGTGGTGTTGCAGACGAGGTGCTCGACGCGATGGCGCAGAAGGAGGCCAATGGCAACGGCGAGCACACCACCCGCCCGCCCCCGACGCCCTCGCCGCTCCGCTTCTCCAAGTTCTTCCAGGTATGTGTGGGGATCTGATCGCTGGATCTCGCCGCTTGATCGTTCGTGATTTTGATCAATCGGTGCTAATTTGGGGATTGGGCAGGCGAACCTGCGGATCCTGGTCACCGGCGGAGCTGGATTCATCGGCTCGCACCTCGTCGACAAGCTCATGGAGAACGAGAAGCACGAGGTACGGACGAGATCCCGTGGCATCGATCATTGCGTTGCTTGCTTGTTGCGGTTCGCGATATTGACCTGTGTCGGTGAGCGAGGTCAACTCCATGGTCCCGTCGTGAGGGAGAGTTGCTAGATCTGAGTGATACAGTCAGGGGTCTAGATCTGTGCGAAAGGGACGTTGTGAGTGGAGCTGCTTTGCGCCAGATCTCTGGGTTGCAAGCTTTTGTGTTAAGTCTTGCATGGTGTGGGGCATTGCTGTCTAGAGCTTAAGCTGGAAGCTTTGCTAGTCTAAGTACCTGAGAATTTTTGGGAATGGGCGAGATCAGAGATCCAGCGGCAATGCTTTAGAGATTTCACTGCGGTTACTTCATTGAAAGTCCTGAGCTTAATTTGTATCTGTTTGGGAATATGAGAGATCACGGACCCAATAGCAATGCTTTGAGATCTTGCTGCAAGTACTTGTTGTCAGGTACCTGAGAAAGTTTTTGAATTATGCAGACTGCCATGCTAAGGGTTGAGAGCTCTCTCGTGTAGTGTTTACTTGATTTGGGTTTCGCTAGATTTTGTAGAATTGAGTAATGTACTATGTGGATCTGTATTACAGGCCTTTTGGCTGATAAAATGTAGACACCTTTGATCGTGTATTCTTTTCGGTTCAGGTCATTGTTGCTGATAACTTTTTCACTGGTTCAAAAGACAACTTGAAGAAGTGGATTGGC
The DNA here is from genome assembly GCA_036346395.1 of Hsuehochloa calcarea. Taxonomy (NCBI): domain Eukaryota; kingdom Viridiplantae; phylum Streptophyta; class Magnoliopsida; order Poales; family Poaceae; genus Hsuehochloa; species Hsuehochloa calcarea. The sequence goes on from CM070597.1 coordinate 42,380,973, forward strand.
CACCCAAGATTTGAGCTCATCCGTCATGGTAATAAATAAATGCTTAAGGCACCATCTAGTAAATTCTCAATGCAGCTCATTTCTACATGGCCACAAACTATTTTGTTATGGTCACAGAAAATTGACAACCTTTGAGTCTTCTCTTTCTAAGGTCCCTGAAAATTATAGATCCTGGTTAGTCAATGACAAACAAAGTACCATAAGTTTGTCTTGGCATATACTCATTGCTTGCCCAAAAACATGTCCTGACTCCAGAGTTGTCTCTTGAATGGATACAAAAATTTTCTGAGCTGGTCATTGAACCCTCTGTAGTCAATACATATTAATATCTTGTTTGACTATGGCTATGTGTATGTGACTTTATATTAGCAACTAATGTTCTAAACAAAAGTACGTCCATGCATGTCAATATTGTGTGACCAGGTGTTTAGTCTAACCATATAAGCATGCCAATAGGACAGTTATTGTGCTCATCTTAATTGTTTAATGTACTTGCGCAATAACCTTTGTTTCAAAACACTTCCCTAGATGTTCCATTTTCAAAGGTATATTCTTGTTCATGAGTTATGCTATAAGTTTATTTTTGCTTCATTTCAGATGTCACCCAACCGCTGCTTGTGGAGGTTGATCAAATCTATCACCTTGCTTGCCCTGCTTCACCAATCTTCTACAAGCACAACCCTGTCAAGGTGTGCACGCTCTCTGTTTTTGTGATTTTTCTTATTCTATCATATGTTTAGTATAACCGTTTCAAATATTGCTTTGTCTTTAAAAAAAAATCTTGTCGTGATTATTCATAGACGCGAAATTTGACTTGTTACTGTCCTGTCCTGATACTGAAATGGGATTAAATATCACGTACAGACCATCAAGACAAATGTTATTGGGACCCTGAACATGCTGGGTCTTGCAAAGAGAGTTGGGGCTAGGTCAGTGTTTATCACGCTGATTGATTCTTTCAATACATCTCATAAGATATATTAAATGGAGGTTTTATGTTTAATTGCAGAATTTTGTTGACTTCGACCTCTGAAGTTTATGGTGATCCGCTCGAGCATCCTCAAACGGAGGCTTACTGGGGCAATGTTAACCCAATTGGTATGTCTGTTCATCTGACAAATGCATTGTATTCTACCCTGACTATTCTTAATCTATCTCTCAAAGTTCTCTTATCACTTTGTATTGATTTTCTTTATCAGGTGTCAGGAGCTGCTACGATGAGGGTAAGCGTGTAGCAGAGACACTGATGTTTGACTATCACAGGCAGCATGGCATTGGTAATACTTCGACATTGACTTAAACTTCACTATTTGCTCATAACGTTTTTGTCTTGTGAGTATTTGATTATGACTTGTCCTTAATAAGTATTTGTCATCTACTTCTGTAGAGATCCGAATTGCCAGGATTTTCAACACCTATGGACCTAGGATGAACATTGATGATGGGCGTGTTGTTAGTAACTTCATTGCTCAGGCCGTACGGTAATGATTGTTGCACTTCTTTTTAACTTTTTTTCTGAGCTTGTGTCCAGATGGTTTTGGAGCTTATTTTGTCATAATTTTGCAGTGGTGAACCCCTGACTGTTCAGAAGCCAGGAACACAGACTAGGAGCTTCTGCTTTGTTGCCGACATGGTTTGTCTTCCATTGTGACTTGTTATCGATTAGTATCTGGTCAAAACTCCGAATTTTCACTGGCATCACATCATCAATGGTACCATTTCAATGCAGGTTGATGGTCTTATTAAGCTGATGAATGGCGACAACACTGGACCGATTAATTTGGGGAACCCAGGTAAATTTATCTGTGCATTCGTTTGGGTTTTTTTGCCACACAGTGAACAACTTGATCTTTGATTTATTTATAATTTTGTACTAGCATTTCTGTGGTAATTAAATGGGCTTTTTCTCCTTTTCTCTAAATGGTCGTAATTTATTGTGATGTAGGTGAATTTACCATGCTGGAACTCGCTGAGAACGTGAAGGAGGTAAGCTGGATATTCTTTAGTTGCATTTCATTCAACTAGCAGTGCATGGGATTTCTGGATGGTATAATAACGTGCCTGGTTTCACTTTCCAGTTGATCAACCCAGACGTGACAGTGACGATGACTGAGAACACTCCCGATGACCCTCGCCAGAGGAAGCCAGACATTACAAAGGCTAAGGAAGTCCTGGGGTGGGAGCCCAAGGTCGTTCTGCGCGAGGGCTTGGTGCTCATGGAAGATGATTTCCGGGAGCGCCTGACAGTGCCCAGGAAGGCCAAGGCCTAAGTTGCTTCTTCCCATTTGGCGAAGACTACCACCTGAGCATACTCATAGTTGTGTTCACCATTGTCCGTGGCCACGTTTCATTACGGAATTTGAGTTCCAATAAAACCAATTACACCTTTGTCGTTCACGTAAAAGATTGTATTATTAGAAATTTCATACAGGGCTGTCTATTTGTGCTACTACCGCTTTTGCAGAACTTGTGATACATTTGTTTGTAGCATGTGTACTTCCCTAAATCGAATATAGCAATGTTGATGTCGTTTTAAGCTTGTTAAAGTTTTGGCTGCTGAGATTGTCGGTCTGACATGGCTGCACGTTCGTGATGCTTCTACCTTGTAACATCTGTAAGTGATTCCAAATGGAGATCTTTTTGGTCTTGATTTGCTGTATTGCTGCCGTTTCTTATTCTGTTGGTTCTCCCAGCACCACAAAATTTTAATCTTCATCTGTTTGTTGTCTAAGGCAAGCGTCTTGCTGTTACATTACTACTTGCTTGCTCAGTGGGTAATAGCGTGTTAAGCAGTTGTTGTGCCGTACGGCTTACTAACCAAAAAGGCCAATAGCGAATCCGGTCTTGGTCTTCTCCAAGTTTCCAACGAAAAAGCTGCTGCAGCAGCTGTGAAGGAACCTGTACGGTTTATCGTGAGATCTGACTGGTTCGTTGCAGGACTGTTCCTCGTTGCCAGTTGCATTTCCTTCGACGGCCGCACGGCTCGTGCTATTCAATGTCAAACAGACGCTTCAAACTAAGCAGTGGAGAGAAAAAAAAAAGAAGCCACGAATTTCTTCTTGTGCTTTGAACGAGTGTTGATCTGTGAGCGTTGGTTGCGTGATCTGACGGGCGAAGGAGGAGGCCGCCGCTGCTACGGCTGCAGTAGATCCTACTCCAGCTTCGTTGGCTAGCTAGCCAAGCTGGTCACATGACTCCATCACGTTTACTAAAGAGTTCCGAGGAGTGCATAACGATCCAATGCTTCATTCGAAAGCAAGCACATGTGCATCGCAACCTACGTCCACGTGTCCATGCCCCAGGCGTGGAGCAGAACGCGATGATGTCGGTAGCCACTAAGTGGCATGCACACATATCTTCAAGGGGGACAGGAGTACAACGCAGAACAGGATTGCGGTGCTCACCCGCTAATACTCACATCAGCGGTCAACACGCGCAGTGTATCCCAAGAAACCTCCCCTTGTCATCCATGAACCTTGTTTGCCACTGCACCTGTACTACCCAACGTCTTCCCATTCTCTAAGCCCAACAGATAACATGTTCCAATCCTCCGAAACAACACATCTTATCTGTGATTATACGGCTGACTAAAGCAATGTGGAGCTTCCTTTTACCTATATCTACCTGATTCGTCCCATCTGCCATCACGAAGCAATGGCAAGCACGACAGAAAATTGAAAATTGCTATAGCGGCCCTAAAAAAACCACTGCAGTACACACTCTCTCTCTGTCTCTGTCTCTCATAAAATAAGATTTAGTGATGATGCGGGCACTGCAGCTTCCACCGGCGGAGCTTCAGCTGGATGAGGGCCCTGACCCCCTTCCAAATTGAAAAAACCGTGATTATGTACTGATATTTTATTGAATAGATCCTTATCAAGTCATTAATTAACTCTTTACATAAAAGATTAAAACACAATGCATTGAATTAGCCATCTCTTAATCTTTAGTCAAGCTCCGCCACTGGCAGCTTCCATGCGACCTACCTAACCCTACTCGTGGACGCAGTTGGAGGCCACGAGCTGGACGGTTGCCACCGGCAGATCAAACGCAGGAACGCAGGGTGGATCCATCTCCATCGTAAGAGCAGCGGCGTGTGCTGAACGAAACGAGAGGCGCGGTCCACGCGGCAAACCGGTCAGGATCCTCCGCTTCTCCGGCCCGCTTTTATAATAAGCCCCCCCCCCCACTCTCCTACCCATCCCATTCCCACCGACCGTAATTTTCGCTCCTTTATTAGTACTCGTTACCTCCTCCTCCGCGACCGTTCTTCCGTTCCTGAAGCTTCTCCGTCCTCCGATTCGGTTCGTTCGTCTCCGACGCGTCGTCGCCGCCGCCCCCCAGATCTCCGCGCGATCTGCGCTCGGTGAGCCAGCCCTCCGCCGTTCTTCCGTTCATAAATTGGATTATGAATGCATACTGTGTTGGATTGCTTGTGGCGACGTTGCTTCTGTGTTTTATTCTGGTTCCTGGTGTTAGATCCGTGTCCCTACGGCTCTGCTGCTTAGTGTGTGGGTTTGCGTGTGGGGGGAGGAGGCGTGATCTCGCGATCTCATCTGGGAATTCCGCCCGGGTTCCCCTCGATCGGTGGTGGTGGTATGTGGGGCACGGCGGGCAATGGCGCTGATTGCGATTGCAGTCGTAGTGTGATGTTTCGTTAATTGGTTTGTCTTTGCTGGACTTTTGGATCATGACGAGTGCCTGGTAAAATTGCGTTGGTTACTGGTTAGGATATTGTAGTAAGGGTATTCTCGGTTCTGTGCCGGCTGATGTCGCTAATGATGTTTACTGGTAGAGTTAATTAGTTATTTCCTATTTAATAGAATTCCTATATTTGCCATTGAGGTAGGGAGTAGATCTCCTTTTAGAAGTTTGTGTTCTCTCTCTCTCTCTCTCAGTAACTTTGATGACACCTTGTGAGAGTAATTCTGATGCTACTTGTAACACATAACAGGTTGCTAAATTAGCAGGCAAAGATGGGAACTTATGAGCCCAAGAACATTCTCATAACTGGTGCTGCAGGTTTCATTGCATCGCATGTGGCGAACCGCCTAGTTAGAAACTATCCGCACTACAAGGTGGTTGTCCTCGACAAGCTCGATTACTGCTCCAGCCTAAAAAATCTTGACCCTTCGCGTCCGTCGCCAAATTTCAAGTTTGTCAAGGGTGACATTGCAAGTGCTGACCTGGTGAACTACCTTCTCATCACTGAGTCTATCGACACCATCATGCACTTTGCTGCTCAGACTCATGTGGATAATTCATTTGGCAATTCCTTTGAGTTCACAAAGAACAACATATATGGCACCCACGTCCTTCTTGAGGCCTGCAAGGTTACTGGTCAGATCAGAAGATTTATTCATGTCAGTACTGATGAGGTGTACGGAGAAACTGATGAGGATGCTGTGGTTGGTAACCATGAGGCCTCACAGTTGCTTCCGACAAATCCATATTCAGCTACAAAAGCTGGGGCTGAAATGCTTGTGATGGCTTATGGAAGGTCTTATGGTCTCCCTGTGATTACAACTCGAGGCAACAATGTGTACGGGCCAAATCAATTCCCTGAGAAGCTCATTCCCAAATTTATTCTTTTGGCCATGAGAGGCTTGCCCTTCCAATTAGCAATGCTTTGAGATCTTGCTGCAAGTACTTGTTGTCAGGTACCTGAGAAAGTTTTTGAATTATGCAGACTGCCATGCTAAGGGTTGAGAGCTCTCGTGTAGTGTTTACTTGATTTGGGTTTCGCTAGATTTTGTAGAATTGAGTAATGTACTATGTGGATCTGTATTACAGGCCTTTTGGCTGATAAAATGTAGACACCTTTGATCGTGTATTCTTTTCGGTTCAGGTCATTGTTGCTGATAACTTTTTCACTGGTTCAAAAGACAACTTGAAGAAGTGGATTGGCCACCCAAGATTTGAGCTCATCCGTCATGGTAATAAATAAATGCTTAAGGCACCATCTAGTAAATTCTCAATGCAGCTCATTTCTACATGGCCACAAACTATTTTGTTATGGTCACAGAAAATTGACAACCTTTGAGTCTTCTCTTTCTAAGGTCCCTGAAAATTATAGATCCTGGTTAGTCAATGACAAACAAAGTACCATAAGTTTGTCTTGGCATATACTCATTGCTTGCCCAAAAACATGTCCTGACTCCAGAGTTGTCTCTTGAATGGATACAAAAACTTTCTGAGCTGGTCATTGAACCCTCTGTAGTCAATACATATTAATATCTTGTTTGACTATGGCTATGTGTATGTGACTTTATATTAGCAACTAATGTTCTAAACAAAAGTACGTCCATGCATGTCAATATTGTGTGACCAGGTGTTTAGTCTAACCATATAAGCATGCCAATAGGACAGTTATTGTGCTCATCTTAATTGTTTAATGTATTGCAATAACCTTTGTTTCAAAACACTTCCCTAGATGTTCCATTTTCAAAGGTATATTCTTGTTCATGAGTTATGCTATAAGTTTATTTTTGCTTCATTTCAGATGTCACCCAACCGCTGCTTGTGGAGGTTGATCAAATCTATCACCTTGCTTGCCCTGCTTCACCAATCTTCTACAAGCACAACCCTGTCAAGGTGTGCACGCTCTCTGTTTTTGTGATTTTTCTTATTCTATCATATGTTTAGTATAACCGTTTCAAATATTGCTTTGTCTTTAAAAAAAAATCTTGTCGTGATTATTCATAGACGCGAAATTTGACTTGTTACTGTCCTGTCCTGATACTGAAATGGGATTAAATATCACGTACAGACCATCAAGACAAATGTTATTGGGACCCTGAACATGCTGGGTCTTGCAAAGAGAGTTGGGGCTAGGTCAGTGTTTATCACGCTGATTGATTCTTTCAATACATCTCATAAGATATATTAAATGGAGGTTTTATGTTTAATTGCAGAATTTTGTTGACTTGACCTCTGAAGTTTATGGTGATCCGCCGAGCATCCTCAAACGGAGGCTTACTGGGGCAATGTTAACCCAATTGGTATGTCTGTTCATCTGACAAATGCATTGTATTCTACCCTGACTATTCTTAATCTATCTCTCAAAGTTCTCTTATCACTTTGTATTGATTTTCTTTATCAGGTGTCAGGAGCTGCTACGATGAGGGTAAGCTGTAGCAGAGACACTGATGTTTGACTATCACAGGCAGCATGGCATTGGTAATACTTGACATTGACTTAAACTTCACTATTTGCTCATAACGTTTTTGTCTTGTGAGTATTTGATTATGACTTGTCCTTAATAAGTATTTGTCATCTACTTCTGTAGAGATCCGAATTGCCAGGATTTTCAACACCTATGGACCTAGGATGAACATTGATGATGGGCGTGTTGTTAGTAACTTCATTGCTCAGGCCGCGGTAATGATTGTTGCACTTCTTTTAACTTTTTCTGAGCTTGTGTCCAGATGGTTTTGGAGCTTATTTTGTCATAATTTTGCAGTGGTGAACCCCTGACTGTTCAGAAGCCAGGAACACAGACTAGGAGCTTCTGCTTTGTTGCCGACATGGTTTGTCTTCCATTGTGACTTGTTATCGATTAGTATCTGGTCAAAACTCCAATTTTCACTGGCATCACATCATCAATGGTACCATTTCAATGCAGGTTGATGGTCTTATTAAGCTGATGAATGGCGACAACACTGGACCGATTAATTTGGGAACCCAGGTAAATTTATCTGTGCATTCGTTTGGGTTTTTTGCCACACAGTGAACAACTTGATCTTTGATTTATTTATAATTTTGTACTAGCATTTCTGTGGTAATGAAATGGGCTTTTCTCCTTTTCTCTAAATGGTCGTAATTTATTGTGATGTAGGTGAATTTACCATGCTGGAACTCGCTGAGAACGTGAAGGAGGTAAGCTGGATATTCTTTAGTTGCATTTCATTCAACTAGCAGTGCATGGGATTTCTGGATGGTATAATAACGTGCCTGGTTTCACTTTCCAGTTGATCAACCCAGACGTGACAGTGACGATGACTGAGAACACTCCCGATGACCCTCGCCAGAGGAAGCCAGACATTACAAAGGCTAAGGAAGTCCTGGGGTGGGAGCCCAAGGTCGTTCTGCGCGAGGGCTTGGTGCTCATGGAAGATGATTTCCGGGAGCGCCTGACAGTGCCCAGGAAGGCCAAGGCCTAAGTTGCTTCTTCCCATTTGGCGAAGACTACCACCTGAGCATACTCATAGTTGTGTTCACCATTGTCCGTGGCCACGTTTCATTACGGAATTTGAGTTCCAATAAAACCAATTACACCTTTGTCGTTCACGTAAAAGATTGTATTATTAGAAATTTCATACGGGGCTGTCTATTTGTGCTACTACCGCTTTTGCAGAACTTGTGATACATTTGTTTGTAGCATGTGTACTTCCCTAAATCGAATATAGCAATGTTGATGTCGTTTTAAGCTTGTTAAAGTTTTGGCTGCTGAGATTGTCGGTCTGACATGGCTGCACGTTCGTGATGCTTCTACCTTGTAACATCTGTAAGTGATTCCAAATGGAGATCTTTTTGGTCTTGATTTGCTGTATTGCTGCCGTTTCTTATTCTGTTGGTTCTCCCAGCACCACAAAATTTTAATCTTCATCTGTTTGTTGTCTAAGGCAAGCGTCTTGCTGTTACATTACTACTTGCTTGCTCAGTGGGTAATAGCGTGTTAAGCAGTTGTTGTGCCGTACGGCTTACCAACCAAAAAGGCCAATAGCGAATCCGGTCTTGGTCTTCTCCAAGTTTCCAATGAAAAAGCTGCTGCAGCAGCTGTGAAGGAACCTGTACGGTTTATCGTGAGATCTGACTGGTTCGTTGCAGGACTGTTCCTCGTTGCCAGTTGCATTTCCTTCGACGGCCGCACGGCTCGTGCTATTCAATGTCAAACAGACGCTTCAAACTAAGCAGTGGAGAGAAAGAAAAAAAAAAGAAGCCACGAATTTCTTCTTGTGCTTTGAACGAGTGTTGATCTGGGAGCGTTGGTTGCGTGATCTGACGGGCGAAGGAGGAGGCCGCCGCTGCTACGGCTGCAGTAGATCCTACTCCAGCTTCGTTGGCTAGCTAGCCAAGCTGGTCACATGACTCCATCACGTTTACTAAAAAGTTCCGAGGAGTGCATAACGATCCAATGCTTCATTCGAAAGCAAGCACATGTGCATCGCAACCTACGTCCACGTGTCCATGCCCCAGGCGTGGAGCAGAACGCGATGATGTCGGTAGCCACTAAGTGGCCACCATCTAGATGCACACATATCTTCAAGGGGGACAGGAGTACAACGCAAAACAGGATTGCGGTGCTCACCCGCTAATACTCACATCAGCGGTCAACACGCGCAGTGTATCCCAAGAAACCCCTTGTCATCCATAACCTTGTTTGCACTCGTACCTCTCTCCCAACGTTCTTCCCGTTCCTGAAGCTTCTCACGTCCCCGATTCGGTTCGTTCGTCTCCGAACGCGTCGTCGCCGCCGCCCAGATCTCCGCGCGATCTGCGCTGGTGAGCCAGCCCTCCGCCGTTCTTCCGTTCATAAATTGGATTATGAATGCATACTGTGTTGGATTGCTTGTGGCGACGTTGCTTCTGTGTTTTATTCTGGTTCCTGGTGTTAGATCCGTGTCCCTACGGCTCTGCTGCTTAGTGTGTGGGTTTGCGTGTGGGAGGAGGCGTGATCTCGCGATCTCATCTGGGAATTCCGCCCGGGTTCCCTCGATCGGTGGTGGTGGTATGTGGGGCACGGCGGGCAATGGCGCTGATTGCGATTGCAGTCGTAGTGTGATGTTTCGTTAATTGGTTTGTCTTTGCTGGACTTTTGGATCATGACGAGTGCCTGGTAAAATTGCGTTGGTTACTGGTTAGGATATTGTAGTAAGGGTATTCTCGGTTCTGTGCCGGCTGATGTCGCTAATGATGTTTACTGGTAGAGTTAATTAGTTATTTCCTATTTAATAGAATTCCTATATTTGCCATTGAGGTAGGAGTAGATCTCCTTTTAGAAGTTTGTGTTTCTCTCTCTCTCTCTCAGTAACTTTGATGACACCTTGTGAGAGTAATTCTGATGCTACTTGTAAGACATAACAGGTTGCTAAATTAGCAGGCAAAGATGGGAACTTATGAGCCCAAGAACATTCTCATAACTGGTGCTGCAGGTTTCATTGCATCGCATGTGGCGAACCGCCTAGTTAGAAACTATCCGCACTACAAGGTGGTTGTCCTCGACAAGCTCGATTACTGCTCCAGCCTAAAAATCTTGACCCTTCGCTCCGTCGCCAAATTTCAAGTTTGTCAAGGGTGACATTGCAAGTGCTGACCTGGTGAACTACCTTCTCATCACTGAGTCTATCGACACCATCATGCACTTTGCTGCTCAGACTCATGTGGATAATTCATTTGGCAATTCCTTTGAGTTCACAAAGAACAACATATATGGCACCCACGTCCTTCTTGAGGCCTGCAAGGTTACTGGTCAGATCAGAAGATTTATTCATGTCAGTACTGATGAGGTGTACGGAGAAACTGATGAGGATGCTGTGGTTGGTAACCATGAGGCCTCACAGTTGCTTCCGACAAATCCATATTCAGCTACAAAAGCTGGGGCTGAAATGCTTGTGATGGCTTATGGAAGGTCTTATGGTCTCCCTGTGATTACAACTCGAGGCAACAATGTGTACGGGCCAAATCAATTCCCTGAGAAGCTCATTCCCAAATTTATCCTTTTGGCCATGAGAGGCTTGCCCCTTCCAATTCATGGCGATGGCTCTAATGTCAGGAGCTATCTGTACTGTGAGGATGTTGCTGAGGCTTTTGAGGTAGTTCTTCACAAAGGAGAGGTTGGACATGTGTATAATATTGGTACTGTGAAGGAGAGGAGGGTGATTGATGTGGCCAGGGACATATGCAAGCTATTTGGCTTGGACACTGAAAAGGTCATCAGGTTTGTCGAGAACAGGCCCTTCAATGACCAGAGGTACTTTTTGGATGATCAGAAGCTAAAGAACTTGGGATGGGCAGAGCGCACGCCATGGGAAGAGGGGTTGAAGAAAACAATCGAATGGTACACCAACATCCCTGATTACTGGGGAGATGTTTCCGGTGCATTGCTGCCTCATCCAAGGATGTCGATGACGCCTGGAGTTGAAAGGCATAACTGGATGGAGGAAATAAAATCTCTTGCTTCTTCACCAGCAGATGCTAAGGAATCTGGCACAACAGCTCCTGCAACCATTGCCAAAAGCACCAGCAGTGCCCCTCAAAAGGCTTCCTACAAGTTCTTGATATATGGTAGGACTGGATGGATTGGTGGTCTGCTTGGGAAGATATGCGAGAAGCAAGGCATACCATATGAGTATGGCAAAGGACGCCTGGAGGAGCGCTATCAGCTCTTGCAGGACATTAGAAATGTGAAGCCAACTCATGTTTTCAATGCTGCCGGTGTCACTGGAAGACCAAATGTTGACTGGTGTGAGACCCACAAACAGGATACTATCCGCACCAATGTTGTAGGCACCTTGAATCTTGCTGATGTTTGTCGTGACCAGGGGTTGCTCATGATCAATTATGCTACAGGTTGTATATTTGAGTACGATGCTAAACACCCTGAAGGTTCTGGAATTGGTTTTAAGGAGGAAGACACGCCCAACTTTACTGGTTCATTTTATTCCAAAACTAAAGCAATGGTAGGTTCAACTTTGTTGTTTATGAACTATGACATTTTTCCTTTTGCTTCTCTCAGAAACTAATGTATGTGTTGTCGCATGCAATGCAGGTGGAAGAACTATTGAAGGAGTACGACAATGTCTGTACTCTTAGAGTCAGGATGCCCATATCATCAGATCTAAGCAACCCTCGTAACTTCATTACAAAGATAGCTCGTTATGACAAGGTGGTGAACATTCCCAACAGTATGACAATTTTGGATGAACTTTTGCCTATCTCCGTCGAGATGGCGAAGCGGGACTGCAGGGGCATATGGAATTTCACCAATCCTGGGGTTGTCAGTCACAACGAGATTCTGGAGATGTACAAGAAGTACATTAATCCCGACTTCAAGTGGACCAACTTTACACTTGAAGAGCAGGCCAAGGTTATAGTTGCACCAAGAAGCAACAATGAAATGGATGCATCAAAGCTGAAGTTGGAGTTCCCTGAGCTACTGTGCATTAAGGATTCTTTGATTAAGTATGTGTTTGAGCCAAACAGGAAGGTCCCTGGTAATTGAAGATTTATGGGCGCGGGCGTGGTGGAGGTTATTTCTGTTGGTTACTTGACACTGATTCGCTAATATTGCATGGTGGCAGTTGTGGTCAATTCTTTTGGGCTATGGCAGGCATACTTATTTTTGTAATTTTTTCTTATGCATCCCGTTTTACTTAGAGATATCCTTAGATGCTCTATATAGTGTCGGATGTGTTTTTTTGACATGGTTATCAATGAACGCCTGAGATTAACCTATTTCATCATATATCAACTATTAAGGTGTAATTTGTTGACAGTGTTGTGCATTCTACTTCTTCGTTGCGCTTTTTTTTTTTTCTCCTTTAGTTCTCATGCTCGGCAGTTTTTACGCCAGATTCAAGCTGCTGCAAACCTTTTCTTTTGTTGCTATGTTAGTTCAAATATCCAACGCTTCTGTTTTCCCAGTGAAACTTTGTATAGTCCCGTCAATTTGCAAAAAATATGGTGATATTGATTTTTCGCGTGATATTGTATACCCAGCTGTCGAGAAGATTGTCGGCCGGCGCACCCTGATCAACCATCAGCTCCTGACATCACGACGTTTTATTAGGACCACACGTCGAAATCTTCCACGTGGACAGTAGATTACCATTTATCGGCGAGGTGTGTGTATGACCCGGTAAGTTTCACCGTTGAATCTGGTCGTGTGTGTCGCTTCGAACTTGTATCTTGGGACAGTTGGACAGGTCGAGGAAATCATCGCTGTTCAATTCGTTCGATCGTAGATTGATCACAGCGGTATAAGGGATTTTTTTTCCTTCCCTTTATTTCTCTTCTCATGGTCAGTCTTTTACAATGATTAACACTCTCTATTTATAAACTACAAATCCTGCTAGGGTTTTGGATGGAGTGCTCACCTATGGGCCGGCTGCTGGGCCAAACTTAAGGTTTCCCAACACTCTCTCTTGGGCACCCATCATCACATATTCATGCACCATCAAAACTTCCCAAAAAAATCAATAGAAATTTTTTGGAGAAAAAGTATATGATACACGTTCCTGCTGTGTTGTATGAATTGCCTCATTAAAACCCCTAGCGAGAAATTTTAGGAAAACACGTTAGGGGAAAAAGAGTACAATTTACCTAATTTCATTTAATCTCCAGGATTTATTCTTTGGATGCTCAATCTTCGTGAAGATTCTCCTCCTGAATTTTGCACTTCTCTAAGTCTCATCATTCCAATTCCACGTATGCATATTTCAAAGCTAGATGCTGGAAATGACTTACCGAATAAATCAGCAAGATTTTCACATAACTTAATATGCAGTAATTTAATTTTGTCCATCTTTTGCAATTTATGAGCATAAAAGAACTTGAGGGTTGATATGCTTTGTGAGTTGACTCTTCACATAACTCATCTGCACTTGTGCACCACAGGTTGTGTTATCTTCATACATAATAGTGGGGGTTTGTGCGGTATTCAACCCACACAACTGCTGGATGTGGTGAATCATTCGCCGAAGCCAAGCACATTCTTGTGAGGCCTCTTACAGTGCTATGATTTTTGAGTGGATCGTCGAAATCAATACAAAACTTTGCTTAAATGATTTTCATAAATATGCAGTTCTTTCACAGGTACCCGACATCTGCATAGTCAGTCATAGTTAGGTCTTGGTTCTTACTATAGAATAGACTAAGGACTTTGTTTCCTTTGAGATATCGAAAGATGTCATTTATTCCCTCCTAATTCCTTTTGGTAGGTTCTGCACTATACCTTGCTAATAGGTTTACAACAAATACAGTATCCGGTCTAGTACAGTTTGCTAAATATATGAGTGCTCCTACTGCACTTAAGTACCGAAATTTCGGTCCCAAAACTTCCTCCCCCTCTTCTCTGGGTCTGTACAGATCCTTGTCTTGTTGTAAAGATCTCCCGACCATTGACACTTTTGAAGTGTGTGCATTTTCAAAGCCAAACCTTTCTGACACCTTTCGATTGTAGGTTGACTGATGCACTAATGTCCCTTCAGGGACATGCTCAATCTGCAAGACTAGGCAATATTTAGTTTTATCCAAACTCCAGGTAAGAGCTTGTTTTCTTAATATCTTCCAGGATCCCAATGATATTCAGATCATCTACATACACTAGGATTATGCAAAATTCATCCTGGAATCGTCGTATAAATATACAGGGACAATCCTCATTGTTCGTGTAGCCTTTCTTGTATAGAAAGTCGCTCAAGCGATTATATCACATCCTGCTTGATTGCTTAAGTCAGTATAGTCATTTTCTGAGTTTCACACTGTACAAATTTCTATTTGCTCTGTCTTGATCCAGGATAGGGATATATTCAGGTACCTTCATATAAATATTCGAATCCAAATTTCCATAAAGGTATGCAGTTACCACATCCATCAATTTCATTTCTAAATTCAAGTTTATTGCTATTGAGATTAAATATCTAAATGTGGTTCTGCTCATGATCGAGAATAGGTTTCTTCATAATCAACTCCTAGACATTGGGTGAAACCTTATGCAACGAGCCTTGCTTACAACTTTATTATTTTCATTTATCTTTCGAACAAATACCCACTTATACCCTAGGGGTGCACATAGGGAGGCGTGCGGTTTACAGACCCAAACACCTTCTCTTTTATTCAGATATAATAATTCAGTTGCTATTGCATTCTTCTAATCTTCCCAATCTGATCTTTTCTTACATTTAACAAGTGATGCGGGCTCTGGATCAAAATCGATGATTGTGATAATTTTTTGCAAAATAAATATTGATATTGACTGTTGTCCTATTTTATGGATTCTCCTGTGGTAAGATAGTTTATAGCTATTTATTCATAGGGCGATTCTTCTAATGCTTCTACTTGTCCACCATGCTTCCAATTACGGGGGCAAACCCCTTTAGCTTTTTCAACTCCGATGTGTGCGCATACATCCATGTTGATATCTCCCTTCGTGGGAACGTTCAAATCCGGTATGCCTTTCCTGACGGTTCTATACTGGTATCAGGTCTCAACCGGCTCCCCTTCTAGTTCTGGGGAACTTCGGTGATCGACTATATCAAGTCCTTCTTATCCTTTTCACCAGGTGTCCCCGGTTACTTGTAATTCAAGGGTCGGAGTTCTCGTCCATTTCTAAGGCTTTTGGACAGGATTAGGGATACCTTCAACTTTCTTCGGTATTTCAACCCCCTCCGGTGCATTGCGAGTAGACATATGCAACTTGGTCATGCTCTTCAAATCACTAAAGTGGGCAGGCAGTTGATTCTCTAATGCTTGCAAATCAATTATCTTCTGGACTTCTCTATTTGCTTTACTAGTGCGCAGATCATGTGCATGAATTATCGTGGCTTGCCATGTTATTTCCTGATATTTTTCATCAAAGAGTTGATTTCCTTTCCCTAATGATGGAAAACTATCCTCATCAGTTATACTATCAGCGAATCGGGCAGTATGCTAATCTCCCGTCATATGGTCCAAATACATGATTATGGATGTTGTCGCATAACCAATGTATATCCCAGACTTTCGGAGAGGGTCCATTGTGGTACGTTATGGTGGGGTATAGGTACATAATCCGTGCACCCAAATTTGTGAAGATGAGAAATTTCCAGTGCTGACCCTTGCGTTTGTTGCATAGGTGAATTGATGTTATACGTCAATGGTCTAAAGTTGATGAGAGTTGTTGCATGCAAGACTGTGTGTCCCCAATATGTAGTCGATAAATTACAATTCTGCAAAAATCTGCTAGTCCATTCTGGGTGTGGACACGCGGTACGGAATGCTCAACGTTAATTTCCATTGTCATGCAATAACCATCAAATGCCTTCGAAGTAAATTCTCTGGCGTTGTCCATTCTGATGGACTTCACATGATTAGCTTTGCAAAAGTATGGTTTCTCGTAGACAATAAACATACTTGCGACCATTTCGAGGAAGCCTCGATGAGCACCATAAAATACTTAAGTGACCCTGACAGGGGCTGCATATAACCGCAAATATCTCCCTAGATGTGTTCCAAAAATGCAGGGACTTCATCCTTCACTTTCAGAGTAGAAGGTCTAGTAATTAATTTTCTGGTGGCGCATGCGGGGCACACAAAATCTTCCTGATTCATTACATTCTTTACATCAATGTTATGTCCCTATGAATTGTTAATTATATTTCTTATCACTCTAAGACCTGGGTGGTCTAATCTATCATATCAGAGATAGAAAAGTTCAGAGCTTCTAAATACAGTTTTCAGGGCAGTATACGTAATACTCCGAATTATTATAAGAAAGAAAACTCTCAAAAGAGAAATTAGACATAAGAAAAGGGGGTTTATGTATTTTTTTTGGCAACCTGGGTTTCGGGCCTTGGCCCTGGAGGCCCATGAGGGGCCGGCCACGTATAAAAGGAGGGGAAAAACCCTAATAATACGGTAGCTACAGTGCACACCGCCACTGTAGCAGTCCCCCTCCATGTTGCTCTACCAAGATGTGGAGAAGAGGAGAAAGGAAGGAGAGGAAGGAGGAAGAAGAAAAGAAGTGGAAGAAAGGGAGGAGGAGGGAAGAGGTGATGTGAAATTCTATATTTCTGCGATGATTATTCTTAAACGTTCCCTGGTCGGAAACATATGAGAATACATATGAATAGACTAGCATATGTATTGGTTGATGACTATGTTTCACAGGTCATGGATATGGAGATATCAAACCAATAATATGGACACATGTTAGAGAACATGGTGTTAGAAAAGACCCACCTTGAGACAATGTTGAGATTGTTATGATTCTATGTGTCATTAGTTGGTCTCAAGCAATGATGATGTATAATCCTTAGACCTGAGATCAGCATGGTTTTCTACATGTGTAATAGCACTCTTAGGGGTTGCCAAACGCTGCTCGTAACTGGGTAGTTATAAAGGTGGCTTTCGGGTATGCTATGAAATATACGGAGGGATGTGACTGGTCGGATATGAGATTTGCCCCTCATAACATAACAGGAGAGATATCTCTAGGCCCCTCGTTGTGGTCGGAAAGATAAAGTGCATGGCCAAACCACTAGTGGTCAAAATGTCAACCACATGAAGTTATTTGACACTTGATTGAGAAAGTATTGAACAGTCCATGGATGATGCAACATTTCACCTAGAGTTCAACCAGTTATCGTGAGGCAAAGAGAGAATACAGAAAGGTCTTTTAGTTCGATCAGATGAGAACTAGTCGTATGGGAGAAACTGTAGTCTGAGTCAGGTGCCAACATCGATTAAGAAGCTTACGTTTGGTCGAGACCAAATATGAACTTGTGTAGAATCGAGCTAGTCGTTAGTGATATGGAACTTTGCTAGATCATATTGCATTAAACTTCGCGCAATATATTTTATGGTGTTGGGAATCGTTATGGGTTGCTAGATTGATGAGTCCTGGAGATCTTCAGATAGGTTCGATTCGGTTCAAGTGGCAGTTACTTGAAGGAGGCTTAAGGTTAAGTTGCACCAAACAACCAATGGATGCATCAAAGCTGAAGTTGAGTTCCGATACGCACACGTTCTTGATCGACCTTACCAAACAGGTATGGTTCCGGAAGCAATCAGGCCAAGAACAAGGTAGATGCAACTGTTGGTTATTGGATATAGATGAAGTTTAAGTGGGTTTCTCAAACCGATAATGGGCATGGCAGGCAATTGGTGTAATATCTAAGAAAACCCGTTTTCTAAACTATCCTGATGCTTATATATGTCGGAGGTTTTGAAGGTTATCTATGACGCCTGGATTAACCTGATTAGCGTATACAACATTATGAACTCTTGACAGTTTACAAAGTCTTATTAGTTTCAGCTGTCGCAACACCTTGTTGCTGGAGTTTTGAGAGATTCAGTCGTGAAACCTGGTCCTAAGGTGGTCTTGAGGTCCATGCTATCATTGGTCGTGATTATGTCCAACTTTGATAGCCCGTCATTTTGCATGGTGTAGATTGCTCCAATCGAATCAACTAGTCCAGGTCTTCTTGTAGTGGTCGAGATCTTCCTGATCAACCTCGCCTGACATCGGTTTTTTAGGACCGTCCTAGATTTCACTGTACAAGTAAATCATCTCCATTAGCGGCGATAGAGTTCTCAACATAACTTCACCTTGAAACAACTTTACGATCGATTAAGTCGTGTTAGCTCTTGTCATAGGCCGTGTAGTTGCAAACGATGCGGGGGCTTGTGTTGTGTGTGTATCAGGAGGATGTCCTCATCATAGATCGCTAACGACTAGTGGTCGAAAAAGATTTTTGAGTCACAACCAATTCACATGAGTAATACTCAATTATTATAAGAAAGAAAGCTCTAAGAGAAATTAGACATAAGAAATGAGGTTTCGCAGCTTTGCAACCTGGCTTGGCCTGCGGAGGCCCATGGGCCGCAGATAAAAGGAGTGGGAAACCATAAACACTGGCTACGCACACCACCATTGGCCCCTCCATGTTGCTCTACCAAGATGAGGAGAAGCGAAAGGAAGGAGGAAGGAGAAGAAGAAGAAGAGGAAGAAAGGAGGAAGAAATAGGAGGAAGAGAGAAGGCGCCGCAGCGAGGCGCGATCTCAGCGATTCGTCAAGGCGGCGAGGCGGCGAGTGTGGGCACCTTCGTTGCCTCCTAGCACGCACAAACGAAGGCAGTACAATGTATTACGGTATTGATTTCTGAATGATGGTTGATGTACTATTAATGATAATCCATGTTCATATTCCATGTTATACATTCCGTGTTAATTGATAATCCATGTTCAGTTCCATGTTTCATTCCGTCTTAATTGATAATCCATGTGGAAGATGGCATCTTGCATTGTCCATCTGCGTTCTGCGCCAGACATCGCGTGTACGTGTGCGCTAGCGAGCCTGCTACTGGCGGCTGCATACGCTTGGAGTCTTCCTCCCAAGAAAATAATGCCAAAACCTTAAAATTGGTCCGGTGGCCCCCTCAATAAAACTTTTTACTATATATTAAATAAAATATCTATTACCGTCCACCGTGGCGGTCCGAAGAGGGCCAGAAAGGCGAACGGCCTCGCCTTAACCCCCCCCCCCCCCTCCCCATTTCTTTTCCCCCTTCTCACCCTGTTCCCCCCCGCCCCCTTCTAATGTATGTTGTTTTTTGTCGTCCCGTGGTTGGGGGGGGATCCCGGTCCGGGGGGGGGAGTTTTTATGTTTTGTTTGCGAAATTGTGTGAGGTGTCGATTGTATTTTTTAATCTTCTGGCTTATTTATTCTATTAAGTAATGAAGGATCCAATAGGTTTGACCTAACAGGTCATCCAAAATCCTCATTATTAGGTACGACTCTTGATTTGATCTTTAAAAGCCCTTGCAGTGATTTGGAAGGGTGGTGGAAAGCGAAGCGGTGTAAACATTTAGACAATGCCAAGCCATGCTATTTCGTATGTTTAACCAGTGATGTTTAGGACCATTGTTTTTCAAAAAAGGTATTTTTATTTTCTTTTAAATTAGGAATAGATTGCCTAGGGGATTCACGGGTATGAATACCTAGCATTTAGCAGTTCAAAAAAGGATGCATCAAAGCTGAAGTTGGAGTTCCTGAGCTACTGTGCATTAAGGATTCTTTGATTAGTATGTGTTTGAGCCAAACAGGAAGGTCCTGGTAATTGAAGATTTATGGGCGCGGGCGTGGTGGAGGTTATTTCTGTTGGTTACTTGACACTGATTCGCTAATATTGCATGGTGGCATTTGTGGTCAATTCTTTTGGGCTATGGCAGGCATACTTATTTTTGTAATTTTTTCTTATGCATCCCGTTTTACTTAGAGATATCCTTAGATGCTCTATATAGTGTCGGATGTGTTTTTTTGACATGGTTATCAATGAACGCCTGAGATTAACCTATTTCATCATATATCAACTATCTTAGTGTAATTTCTTGACAGTGTTGTGCATTCTACTTCTTCGTTGCGCTTTTTTTTTTCTCCTTTAGTTCTCATGCTCGGCAGTTTTTACGCCAGATTCAAGCTGCTGCAAACCTCTTCTTTTGTTGCTATGTTAGTTCAAATATCCAACGCTTCTGTTTTCCCAGTGAAACTTTGTATAGCCCCGTCAATTTTGCAAAAAATATGGTGATATTGATTTTTCGCGTGATATTGTATACCCAGCTGTCGAGAAGATTGTCGGCCGGCGCACCCTGATCAACCATCAGCTCCTGACATCACGACGGTTTTATTAGGACCGCACGTCGAAATCTTTCACTTGGACAGTAGATTACCATTTATCGGCGAGGTGTGTGTATGACCCGGTAAGTTTCACCGTTGAATTTTGCGCGGTTTGAATCGATAGAGTTTTGACCATCGTCGCGTATTTGCAAACTAGCGGTGGGAGGGCCCTCGCGGCGCAGTGCGCGCGCCGCCCACGCGCGAGCCGGCCGCCACGCCGCCCGTGCCACGCCTGCTGGCGCACGTGTGGCGCTGGGCGGCGCAGCGCCCACCGCAGCCGGCTGGCGGCGCAGCCGCGCTACGCGCCGCCGCCGCCCGCACGCGAGCGGCGCGCTAGGCGCCTGGCGGAGGCCTGGGCCGGCCCGTAAAGCAGTGCGACAGCACGCAAGCGACGTGGCTAGCGCCCACCGACGCGCGCGCCTGCTCTAGTGGGCACAGGACGGCACGGGAGGCGGACGCATGGAGGGCCGAGCAATCGGCAGACAGACGCCGCTACACGCAGCGCCGATCTGGCGTCAGGCGGCAGCGCCGAGTGCACTTGCGCACCGTAGCGTCCATACGCGCAAGTCTAGATGTCTGTGATCGCCATTTATTGCAATGACTGGGATTGGTCAAATTCGCTAATACACTTTGAATCGCATGTTATACGTTGCCTAAAAATTCTTAATCATGTCGTGTGTCCTGTAACTTGTATCTTGGATTGAAACAGTTGAGAAATCGTACATTCATTCAATTTTCATCTATTATCCTGTATAAGGTTTTCTTCATTTAAATCCTTCTCATGATGGTTTTTACAATGATACATTCATTTAAACTAAAACCTTAAGTTTTGAATGGTGCTATCCAGGATAGGTTAGGAAACTAACGTTTCCAACACTCCTTTGGGACCATATCACTTTCATGCATCAAATCTTCTCAAAAATCAAGGAATTTTTGGAAAAAATTAGTCATATTCTATTGTTGTATGAATTGCCTCATTAAAACCGTGAAAGTTTTGGAAAAACGTTAGGGAAAAAAGACAATTTATTAATTTCATTTAATTAGATTTTTCTTTGATGCTAATCTTCTGAAATACTCGAATTTTGCACTTCTTAAGCTATCATTCCAATTCACATGCACTTTCAAAGCAGATTTGAAATGCTTAAATAAATGTCAAGATTTTCAATAACTTAAAACAGATAATTAATTTTGTCCATCTTTTGCAATTTATAGCATAAAAGAACTTGAGGGTTGAATTTTTGTGGTTCGCTCCAATAACTCAACACTTGGTACCACATGTTTACTTCATACATAATAGTGGGAGTTGCGTATAGTACTCCCACTGGATGGTGACATACCACGAGCACATTCTTTGGCCAAGCTCTATATTTGGTGGTTCTCAACATACAAATTTGCTTAAACACTTTTCATAAAATCAATTCAATGAACTATCAGTGTCAAATTCATGTCATCAATCAGTTAGCTTGGTTCTTACTATAGAATAGACTAAGGTCTTTGTTTCCTTTGAGATATCGAAAGATGTCATTTATTCTCGCCGGAGCGAGTGTAGAGGCACCTTCGTTGCCTCCTAGCGCACAACAGGAAGGCAAGTACAATGTATTAACGTGTATTGATTTCTGTTGAATGATGGTTGATGTACTATTAATTGATAATCCATGTTCATATTCCATGTTATACATTCCGTTGTTAATTGATAATCCATGTTCATGTTCCATGTTATACATTCCGTTCTTAATTGATAATCCATGTGGAAGAATGTGGTGACATTCATTGCATATGTTTCATTCCATTCATGCGTTGTTCATGTTTCGTCCACGGGAGTGAAATTGTAAAAACCCATCAACTCCAGTATGGGTATGTAAGACCCACCATTCCAATGTGGTCAAACTTCGGACACCCGTATGAAACGTTCTTCATACGGTGATTGGATCCACAGACTTACGGGCTTAGGTGAACACCGACGGTGTGTCACTCGCTATGCCGGTATGAGCATGTGTGCAATCCATTCCTCTCAATGCATCCATTCATTCCATACATACACATAAGTTTCCAAAGCTGAGTTCATAATTCGTATTTGTAAGATCGAGGTGGCCGACTAGAGGGGGTGAATAGGCGGTTTTAAAAATCGTTCGCGCTAAAACCAATATATAATGCGGAAGTTAATAACGAATTGGTTTTGCACTATTAAAACCTAAATCAACTAGGGTCAGCTAAGTGCACCAACAATATGACTACAAAACAATATGAGCAATCATACAATGATATATAAGCAATTAAAGTAAGAATGTAAATTGCTCAAAGTAAAGCACAAGTAAAAACAAGATGACACAATTATGTTTTACCATGGTGTTCGGAGACTTGCCGGTCTCCCCTAATCCACGTTGAGGTAAGCCCAACCACGTTGGACCGGCTCCGCTAATTAAGCCAACACCTTCGAGGTAAGTCCAACCACTTGGACCGGTTCTAAACCGAACCAACACCTCGCTCTACTAGGGTTGCTCTTCCTCCACTCTGGAGATGACGAGCACCAAACCACTCACAAACCGTCGGGTCTTCTCACAAGCTTCTTGAGAAGATCACCGGGCACACGCCTCCACGCCGTCTAGGTGTCGGCAAACACCAAGAGAAACAAATCTCAACCTTCAATTGAACTAATCAAGTGTCAAAGCTCAATTGGATACACAATCCACTACCTAAGGCAACAAATGCACTTAGGATTTACTCTCCAAGCTCACCAAGTGCAACACATGCACATAAGAGAGAAGAGGCTTGCTCTTAGCTCAAGAGGCTCAAAGGATGTTCACAATATCACCAGCAACCTTTTCCAACCGGCCAAGGTGGATATATATAGCCCACACACAGATATATCATTAGGGGTACAATGATCGCGTTGCAGTTGTAAAATTTAATTTAATCAACTTATGTGTTAAGTTCTTAATTCTTCTGGCCTATTAAAGTTAAGTTAAATCAAATCCCTGATTTTTAACCTTTTAGCTTTAACACTTTTGTTACCTTGAGGATTTTTCAGATATTGCATAAGTAAACCAAATAGACCTTCTTGCTCTCTTTCTTAGGATGTTTCGTTTCCCGATTTCTATTTGCTCGTGATCGATAGATATATTGTACCTTCATATAAATGTTAATCCAAATTTCCATAAAGGTATCTACACATCCATCAATTTCATTTCTAAATTCAAGTTTATTCATTGAGATTAAATATCTAGTGGTTCTGCTATGATCGGAGAATAAGTTTCTTCATAATCAACTCCTAGACATTGGGTGAAACTAAACGAGCCTTGCTTACAACTATTATTTTCATTTATTTTACAAATACCCCTTATACCTAGGTAATAGGAGGGGCTCGACAAACACCTTTCTTATTGATATAATAATTATGTATTGCATTATTCCAATCTTCCCAAGATCTTTTCTTACATTTAACGAGTGAGGCTCGATCAAAATCGATGATTGTGATAAAAATTTTGCAAAAAAATATTGGATTGAGTTGTCCTATTTTATGGATTCTCCTGGTAAGATAGTTTATAGCTATTTATTCATGGCGATTCTTCTAATGCTTCTACTTGTCCACCATTGCTTCCAATTAGGCAAACTTTAGCTTTTCAACTCCGTGTGTGCGCATCATCCATGTTGATATCTCCCATGGACGTCAAACGTATGCCTTTCCGAGGTTCCATCGATGTCGTCTCAACGCCCTTCTAGTTCGGGAACCGTGATCGACTATATCAAGTCCTTCTTATCCTTTACCGTGTCCCTTCAAATTGTAATCGAAGGTAATTCTCGCCATTTCTAAGGCTTTTGGCGATTAGATACCTTCAACTTTCTTCGATTTCAACCTACGGCGCATTCAGAGTAGACATATGCAACTTGGTCACTCTTCAAATCACTAAAGTGGCAACATTGATTCTAATGCTTACAAATCGATTATCTTCGACTTCTATTTGCTTTACTAGTCGCGATCATGTGCATGAATTATCGTGCTTGCCATGTTATTTCTGATATTTCATCAAGAGTTGATTTCTTTCCTAATGATGGAAAACTATCCTCATTTGACAATTCCAAAAGTTAAAAGATTAATCATGCTATCAAAATCATATTGGTCCAAATTTATGATTATGGATGTTCTCACAAGCAAAATGTCATAGACCACTTTAAAAGAAGTCCAATTTAATACTATGGTGGGTTTAGGTACATAATCTTGCACCCAAATTTGTGAAGATGAAATAATAACATCATGCCAGATTGGCGTAAAACATAGGTGAATTGATGTTACACATCATCAAACTACTAGTTAAGACCTCTTAATAGACGACAACCTATACCCAATCCGTCTTTCAACCAAATACCAAGACCAAAAAGCTAGTCAACACATCCTTAGCCCTAGCTAGTCATACCTTTACTCAACTTACTTGAAGCTTACGACGCACATAACACTTCAAGTGTCATTAACTTGATAATCATCAGCGATGATTCCTTTGCTTGACCTCCATCAACACATGATGGGTCTTCTCTTGTCTTGACGATCAACTCATGATCATCTCTTCTTGATAAGCATCAACTCATGATGCATCCTTTACACCAAGCTCTTGACTTGATGATCAACTCATGATCATCCGAAGTCTTCATCATCTTGGAACATAACCTATTCATCCAACTCATGGAAAACGTTGGTTCCACAATATGATTATCATTAATTACCACACCATACCATTAACTCATAATGGTGGGACAAGATACTCAATCTTTCCCTCTTTGATAATTGATGATAACCATTTAAATCACACATAAATTGATTGATAAAAGTAACACGTTGTGAGTATATATGAACTACACAAGTTACATATACTCACGATATGAGTATGTAAGAACTACACAAGTTCTATTTTACTCAAGCATGAGTATACACAAACTACACAAGTTCTATATACTCAAACGGATATGTCTCAAAGTAAAGATCTCAAATATATGTGGAAAATGGAATATAGATCAATACTATTGAAACCACAAAATATAGAATGAGCTCCTCCTAAATGTGTGCATACACATATATGTAAAGAAAACATATGCACATATTCAAGATATACTTTTGGTGGAGTTCTTCCTATATTTTGGATCCGAGTAATGCAACAATATATATAAGATTAAGTCGAAAGCAAACCTTGTTGAATTTCACCTTTATATCCAAATGAGACTATACATGATAATACTAAACAAGAGAGTTAGTATCACAATTAGATTTGTCATTAATCACCAAAACACTCCCTTAACTCATAATGGCGGGTCTAGATCTTTCAGTATTGTGGTTGACATGTTCATAATTTTGTATGATCAATTGTTTATTGTACTTGCTGAGTTTCGACTCATTTTTGTTTTCTTTATTTAATTAGGTGAACGTTGATGATGGCATTTGGGAGGGAGTAGACATGCACTATTCATTCACTTCACCATATTCAAGTTTCAATAAAAATAATTTTTCCTTGATTAAAATCAACTGTGGCTTTCGCTCATGATCGGAGAATAATTTCTATAATCAATCCTACATTGGTGAAACCTATTCACCAACCTTCTAAACTTTTTTCATTTATCTTAACATAATACCCACTTATACCTAGGTCATAGGGGGCGACAAGTACTGCATCCAAACACCTTTCTTATTGATATAATAATTAAATCTAATTGCATTATTCCAATCTTCCCAATGATCTTTTCTTACATTTAACGAA
This sequence comes from Hsuehochloa calcarea, assembly GCA_036346395.1. Classification (NCBI taxonomy): domain Eukaryota; kingdom Viridiplantae; phylum Streptophyta; class Magnoliopsida; order Poales; family Poaceae; genus Hsuehochloa; species Hsuehochloa calcarea. The sequence goes on from CM070597.1 coordinate 42,407,091, forward strand.
GTGATGGTCAGATCAAAATCGATGATTGTGATAAAAAATTTTGCAAAATAAATATTGATATTGCTTTGTCCTATTTTATGGATTCTACGTAAGGTAAGATAGTTTATAGCTATTTATTCATAGGCATTCTTCTAATGCTTCTACTTGTCCACCATTGCTTCCAATTAATGGGCAAACCTTTAGCTTTTACAACTCCGATGTGCAAACATCCATGTTGATATCTCCTTTGGGACGTCAAACGTTATGCCTTTCCAAGGTTCCATCGATGTCAGTCTCAATCCCCTTCTATTAAGGAACTTCTGATCGACTATATCAAGTCCTTCTTATCCTTTCACGAGTGTCCCTATCACAATTGTAATTCGAAGGGAGTTCTGCCATTTCTAAGGCTTTTGGTGACAGATTGGATACCTTCAACTTTCTTGTTATTTCAACCTCCGGTGCATTTGTTTTTAGACATATGCAACTTGGTCATGCTCTTCAAATCACTAAAGGGGGAGACTTGATTCTCTAATGCTTACAAATCGATTATCTTCAGATTATTTGCTTTACTAGTCGCGGATCATGTGCATGAATTATCGTGGCTTGCCATGTTATTTCCTGATATTTTCATCAAGGAGTTGATTTCCTTTCCCTAATGATGGAAAACTATCCTCATCATATATCTTATCGTGAATCAGGCGAGATGCTAATCTCGTCATATGGTCCAAATACATGATTATGGATGTTGTCTCATAACCAATGTATATCCCGACTTTAGAGAGGTCCATTGTGTACGTTATGGTGGGGTATAGGTACATAATCCGTGCACCCAAATTTGTGAAGATGAGAAATTTTCAGTGCTGACCCTTGCGTTTGTTGCATAGGTGAATTGATGTTATACATCGATGGTCTAAAGTTGATGAGAGTTGTTGCATGCAGGACTGTGTGTCCCCAATATGTAGTCGATAAATTACAATTCTGCAAAAATCTGCTAGTCCATTACGGTGTGGACACGCGTAGCGGAATGCTCAACGTTAATTTCCATTGTCATGCAATAACCATAAAATGCCTTCGAAGTAAATTCTCTGGCGTTGTCCATTCTGATGGACTTCACATGATTAGCTTTGCAAAAGTATGGTTTCTCGTAGACAATAAACATACTTGCGACCATTTCGAGGAAGCATCGAGGAGCACCATAAAATACTTAAGTGACCCTGACAGGGGCTGCATATAACCGCAAATATCTCCCTAGATGTGTTCCAAAAATGCAGGGACTTCATCCTTCACTTTCAGAGTAGAAGGTCTAGTAATTAATTTTCCGGTGGTGCATGCGGGGCACACAAAATCTTCCTGATTCATTACATTCTTTACATCAATGTTATGTCCCCATGAATTGTTAATTATATTTCTTATCACTCTAAGACCTAGGTGGTCTAATCTATCATATCAGAGATAGAAAAGTTCAGAGTTTCTAAATACGGTTTTCAGGGCAGTATACGTAATACTCCAAATTATTATAAGAAAGAAAGCTCTCAAAAGAGAAATTAGACATAAGAAAAGGGGGTTTATGTAATTTTTTGGCAACCTGGGCTTCGGGCCTTGGCCCAGGAGGCCCATGAGGGGCCGGCCACGTATAAAAGGAGGGGGAAAACCCTAATATCTGTAGCTACAGATTGCACCCGCTCATGCGTCCCTCCATGTTGCTCTACCAAGATGAGGAGAAGAGGAGAAAGGAAGGAGAGGAAGGAGGAAGAAAGAGGAGGGAAGAGGTGATGTGAAACTCTATATTTCTGCGATGATTATTCTTAAACGTTCCCTGGTCGGAAACATATGAGAATACATATGAATAGACTAGCATATGTATTGGTTGATGACTATGTTTCATAGGTTATGGATATGGAGATATCAAACCAATAATATGGACACATGTTAGAGAACATGGTGTTAGAAAAGACCCACCTTGAGACAATGTTGAGATTGTTATGATTCTATGTGTCATTAGTTGGTCTCAAGCAATGATGATGTATAATCCTTAGACTCGAGATCAGCATGGCATTTGGGAGGGAGTAGACATGCACTATTCATTCACTTCACCATATTCAAGTTTCAATAAAAATAATTTGGTTCTTGTCTTTCATTGGTTAAGTGATGAACTGTAATAAATAGAGTTAGACGTTGGATGATAACTCTCTTTATGTTGAGGATGATTAAATAACTGCTTGTGATCCTTGATTACTCCTTCGATATAATCATCTTAGTGGATTCATTAGACTTGAATAGTTGGAGTTGGTGAACTGTCATTGGATTCGAACTATACTCCTGCATTGTTCTATTAAATTTTGATCTCTTCATGTCATTAGGTGTGACATTGTTTAAATTCTTCCGCTTTATGGTTGTAGGTTAAATTCTTTAGGTAACATTTTGGCTTTCAAATAGCCAGGGTGTTACAGTATAGGCTGTTGATGCCTTAATATTAGTGTAGTATAGCCCAATTTTATATGAAGGAAGTTGTTTTAGTATTATTTTCCACTTTCTTCATATTTTTTAATGAGCAGGTATCCCTTACCATACTTTTCTTCGGTCCCTACGTGAAAACCGTTAGCGCGAATACCCTTGAGAGTTCTAGTCGATTTTGGGTACAACAAGCCTTCTTTAATGACCAAAGTTGTACCCATCAAGAGTATAATTGTGATACTTCCTGAGCCTATTATACAAGTATCGCCGCCTGTGATTATCGTAAGACTATCAACATTCTTGTTGATCGACTGAAAAAGTTTCATCTCTTTCAAGGTGGTATTCGTTGTGCCGCTATCCACTAAGCACACTTCCTCCATAGGGCGCCACACGCGTTCTGATATAAAGTATTTATTAATATGAGGTAGGAAGGAATCCATCATAAATAAAATACTTCAAAATCAGAACATAACTTGCTATTATAAATACGGAAAAAATTAAGTCTTGCATGACTCATCACAAGATTTTGATACTTTGCCCCCTAGATCTTACAACCATTATTTAAAGAATAAAATAATTCAAAGTTCTATCACAATCACTAATTGCAAGTGATGATAAAAAGATCTAAGACTCTATTTAATCAGCGAAGTACGTAGAAACTTCTGTTTGAATCTGCTCCATGGTGATCTTCTCCTCTTGGGCAACTACAGCTGTGGCCGCTGTGATGTCCAAAGGAGGGGTGATGGGGGCTGCTACTGGGCTGTCCACATCCATAAGTGTAACTAATGGTTGTGGATCCTCCGTTATTGCAATGGCGAGGTGTGCCTCATGCTATCCTTTACTCTTCTTCTTAGACTGGAAAGCATCAATAATGTGCGACCCACGACCTTACCCTTCTCGCCCCTCTCCTTTGTGAGAGGCTTTCTCACCTTGTAGTTGCTAACATTGGCTTCATGGCCAACGTGGCTACTAGACGGCTGTGAGATGTAGTTCCTACTTAGAACATCATCTTGAGCTTCTGCAACTTGCATGATGTCAATTAATTCGGCATACTCCTTGTAATTGTCTTGATGATAGTTGCGTGTGGATTGCACCGCATTCGGGTGAAAGGTAGAGAGAGTCTTCGCAACATTCTGCTCATCCATGATCACCTTACCACAGAGTTGAAGATTAGTACAAATTCTGGTCATGCTAGGCCAGCTCTTCGAACACCTGGTTTGTGCTGTTAGCCATCTCCGTATTCATACAAAGAGTTCATAAGATTACTGCTGGTAACTTGCATAAAATGGTTGAAAAATTCTCATAATATTCTCGTATTTTTCTATGTAATTTTCATGATTTACTGCTATTTTCAATTATTAAAAGCAATATAAACAATAACATATAATCAAAAAAGTAAATACAATATAAATTGCATAGAAAAGATAATAACAAAGTTAAACATACTTTAAATGCTAAAAAGATTCAAAATTTGGGTTCTCGATGCCCTTTTCTGCTGGAATATGAATTTCCAGTGAATTCTGCAATTTCTATAGGCTCAACCGCTAAATTTCAATTCTGAGAAATTTTCCTCGTAATTTTCTGATTTCAAGGGGGGTTTCAAAAAATTGGGATTTTATTTTCCCATTTTTCATTTTTTCGACCGGTCCTTTTTTATTTCCACCCATTGTTTGGTTTTGGGCCACGCCTCATGGCCCAATCGGCCGTAAAAAGGGGTGAGGGCTTAGGTTCTCCTTGCCCTGTCATAGAGGTGACAATTTGGTGCTTCATGCTTGCTGTAGTAGTAGGCAGGCGGCTGGCTCAACGCGAGCCGACGACAGACGCACGGGTGCATCTACCACCGATGTGGTGCGTCGCTGATCTTGGATGCTGTAGTCGGTCGACCAGCTGACAATGATGTTCCCCCCCCCCCCCCCCCCCCCCCCCCCCCCCCCCCCCCCCCCCCCCCCCCCCCCCCCCCCCCCCCCCCCCCCCCCCCCCCCCCCCCCCCCCCCCCCCCCCCCCCCCCCCCCCCCCCCCCCCCCCCCCCCCCCCCCCCCCCCCCCCCCCCCCCCCCCCCCCCCCCCCCCCCCCCCCCACCACGTATAAAAGGAGGGGAAAACCCTAATATCTGTAGCTACGATTGCCACGCCACATGAAGCGTCCCCTCCATGTTGCTCTACCAAGATGAGGAGAAGAGGAGAAAGGAAGGAGAGGAAGGAGGAAGAAAGAGGAGGGAAGAGGTGATGTGAAACTCTATATTTCTGCGATGATTATTCTTAAACGTTCCCTGGTCGGAAACATATGAGAATACATATGAATAGACTAGCATATGTATTGGTTGATGACTATGTTTCATAGGTTATGGATATGGAGATATCAAACCAATAATATGGACACATGTTAGAGAACATGGTGTTAGAAAAGACCCACCTTGAGACAATGTTGAGATTGTTATGATTCTATGTGTCATTAGTTGGTCTCAAGCAATGATGATGTATAATCCTTAGACCTGAGATCAGCATGGTTTTCTACATGTGTAATAGCACTCTTAGGGGTTGCCAAACGCTGCTCGTAACTGGGTAGTTATAAAGGTGGCTTTCGGGTATGCTATGAAATATACAGAGGGATGTGACTGGTCGGATATGAGATTTGCCCCTCATAACATAACAGGAGAGATATCTCTAGGCCCCTCGTTGTGGTCGGAAAGATAAAGTGCATGGCCATACCACTAGTGGTCAAAATGTCGACCACATGAAGTTATTTGACACTTGATTGAGAAAGTATTGAATAGTCTATGGATGATACAACATCTCACCTAGAGTTCAACCAGATATCGTGAGGCGAAGAGAGAATACACGAGAAGGTCTTTTAGTTCGATCAGATACGAACTAGTCGTATGGAGATACGAGCTGGTCGTAGGTTGGTCGAAACCTGGTCGTAAGGAGTTACGTATTGGTCGAGACCAAATATGAACTTGTCGTATAGAGATACGAGCTGGTCGTTAGTGATATGGACCTGGTTGTAGATCATATTGCATTAAACTTCGTCCAATATATTTTATGTGTGTTTGGGAATCGTTATGTGCTGCTAGATACCGCTAACGACTAGTGGTCGGAAAAGATTTTTCGAGTCACAACCAATTACACATGAACTGTAATACTCCCAATTATTATAAGAAAGAAAGCTCTCAAAAGAGAAATTAGACATAAGAAAAAGGGGATTTCTGCAGTTTTTCGGCAACCTGGGCTTCGGGCCTTGGCCCAGGAGGCCCATGAGGGGCCGGCCACATATAAAAGGAGTGGGGAAACCATAATAACACTGTAGCTACAGTGCACACCACCTATCTAGATCCCCTCCATGTTGCTCTACCAAGATGAGGAGAGCGAGAAAGGAAGGAGAGAAGGAAGAAGAAGAAAAGAAGAGGAAGAAAGGGAGGAGGAAGAAATAGGAGGAAGATTATTGCAATGGCGAGGTGTGCCTCATGCTATCCTTTACTCTTCTTCTTAGACCGGAAAGCATCAATAATGTGCGACCCACGACCTTACCCTTCTCGCCCCTCTCCTTTGTGAGAGGCTTTCTCACCTTGTAGTTGCTAACATTGGCTTCATGGCCAACGTGGCTACTAGACGGCTGTGAGATGTAGTTCCTACTTAGAACATCATCTTGAGCTTCTGCAACTTGCATGATGTCAATTAATTCGCATACTCCTTGTAATTGTCTTGATGATAGTTGCGTGTGGATTGCACCGCATTCGGGTGAAAGGTAGAGAGAGTCTTCGCAACATTCTGCTCATCCATGATCACCTTACCACAGAGTTGAAGATTAGTACAAATTCTGGTCATGCTAGGCCAGCTCTTCGAACACCTGGTTTGTGCTGTTAGCCATCTCCGTATTCATACAAAGAGTTCATAAGATTACTGCTGGTAACTTGCATAAAATGGTTGAAAAATTCTCATAATATTCTCGTATTTTTCTATGTAATTTTCATGATTTACTGCTATTTTCAATTATTAAAAGCAATATAAACAATAACATATAATCAAAAAAGTAAATACAATATAAATTGCATAGAAAAGATAATAACAAAGTTAAACATACTTTAAATGCTAAAAAGATTCAAAATTTGGGTTCTCGATGCCCTTTTCTGCTGGAATATGAATTTCCAGTGAATTCTGCAATTTCTATAGGCTCAACCGCTAAATTTCAATTCTGAGAAATTTTCCTCGTAATTTTCTGATTTCAAGGGGGGTTTCAAAAAAAATTGGGATTTTATTTTCCCATTTTTTCATTTTTTTCGACCGGTCCTTTTTTTTATTTCCAGCCCATTGTTTCGGTTTTGGGCCACGCCCTCATGGCCCAATCGGCCTGGTAAAAAAGGGGTGAGGGGCTTAGGGTTCTCCTTGCCCCTGTTCATAGAGGTGACAACGGCTGGTGCTTCATGCGCGCAGCGCGGTAGGCGCAGGGCGGCCTGGCTCAACGCGAGAGCCGACGACGGCACGCAACGGGTGCATCTACCACACAGTGTGGTGCGTCGGTGCCTATCTTGGGTCATGTTGGGTCGACGCACATGACAATGTGTTCGTCTGACGAGGCGGCGACGGAGGTGCGAGGCGCGGTGCGTGGCGACCTGCGAAGCCGACAGCGTGTAACATCCCAGTTTTTTGGGCTTTTTCAAAATTTTCAAAATTAAAGTTAACCATTCGATTTTATTGGTTTAATAAAGCTTAAACATGAAATTTTACAAAATAAAAATAATTTGATATGAGTTAATCAAACTCTAATTAAATCAAAATTTGGTTTATTTGAATATTCTTGGGCTTTATTGGATTTAAAGTCAAAAAGCTTATTTTAAATATTTTCTTGATTTTTTTTAGAATTTAAAAAGGGTTTTACTATTTGCCCAAAAGCCAAAAAATATTTGTTTGCAAAATTAAAAGCTAAAGTTAAATTGAAAATAATTTTATTAAGTTCCAAATAATTCAAGGAATTTCTGTGTATTTTTCTAAAATTTTTGAACTATATTTTCTATTTGCTAAAAACCTATTTCATTTAACTCAATTTCTGAAATTCAAAAAAGTATTAAAAATCGAGTTATTGCTCACAGTAAATATTCCCGGCCTTCTCGCTTTCCTACCTGCGCTCGCGCTGCCCATCTCCTCGCTACCGCGCTCTCCTTTCTCTGATGCGGAGGGCCCACCCACCAGTGTCTCATCACCCCGCGCCTTCCCACTCACCCTCGCTGCCAAGGCGACCCCACCTGTCGGCATCGCCCTCCCCTGTACTTCTTCCTCCCCGCGCCCATGCATCCCCATTTTTTTCGCCGTGCCGCGAATCCCGCCGGCTCCTTCGCGCATCCTTGTCAACAGGGCATTGAATGTCGTGTTTCCCGCCACCACCGCTTTCCCCATTTCCCCCTCCACCTGCTCCCATGCTCTCCTCGCTTGCCCGCATCACATCGGCCAGAGCTCCGCCATGCCGCACCTATGCCACTCCCGTCCTCTCGCCATCCTCGGCGGCTATGAAAGCGAGCACCCGACGCCCCTTCACCTCCTCTCCCTTTTCCCCCAATCCACCCTCTCTTTCTCCTAAGCACCCATATTTTGAGCTTCAAGAACTCTGGCTGAAGCTTGCGCCAACAGAGTTTGTGCCGCTGTGGAAGCCCCTTCCCCTCCGCCACCTCCACCGTTGGCTTCGCACGATTGCGAGCTACATCGTGCGCGCCTCCCCATCGCCGAACCATCGTCGAACCTCATCGCCATCTCCGAGCCGCCACCGCCGCTTCTTCGATCACCGTCGGCGCCGCTTCGCGCCCCTCCGCCACTAACCCACGCACCAGGACCGGTATCGCCCCCTTCCTTTTGCGTGCACTCACCCAGCTCGCCGTGGCGTAGAACGCCGGCGAGCCTCACGCCTCACGCCGCCGTCCCCGCACTGATGTGGTCACCACCTCACCGCCACCTCCTCACCACATCACCACCTCCGCTAGCGTGGTAGTCGCGTGGTCCAGCTCGAGTGGCGTAGCCACTGTGCCGCGCGTCGGCTCCACGATGGACTCGTGTGCCCTTGTGGACTTGGTCCACGGCCTTAGGGCCCACATGTCAGCCACACATATATTTTTTTAGGAAAATAATTTGGTCGAAATATTAAATTCGGTTGCTGACGTCATGCTGATGCAATAAATCAATTTTCCTTTAGAAAAAAATCCAAAATTCCAAAAAAAACTCAATTTCATCATTTCATGTATTTTCAAACTTCCGAAAGCCCGTTCTGCTCCGTTCGAACTCTGATTCAAGCGATTAAAATTGCTAAATTCATCTAAATTCAAGATCTAGTTATATACACTAAAATTATTTAATTTGGATTTAATTTGGATTTTCTTTGTCTTCACGTGTAGATTTCGACAACTCCGGGGAACCCGACTCAAGCATTTGAGCAAGGCAAGTTACATATTTGATCATATTGAATCCTAATATTTCAAATTATTTAAATTCTTTTTAAAATTATTATTCCCTGCGTATTTAAATTCAAGTAATTTAAATCCCTATTTTAACTTTATAATTCCTTTGTACACCCAAACTTATTATTGATTTAGCTACCCCCTTGAAACTATAGTTGAAAACTAGTTGGTACATCAGTATGAATTAGAACATGTTGCAAAACTCTCTGCTTAGTCGAAGCTTAGCTAAAAACTATTTAAGTTGAGAAAGTTAGCCAAATTTCAATTATGATTTAAAATGTTACCATGGTACGGTTTATACTATAGAAATTTATGAAATGTGTTGACTTGTAAATAAAACAAAAATCGATTTGGACTTGGGCGAAATGGATGTTTGGATGATGCATGTTGATGCACATGATCGATCATTTCTATGACTAAGACCCATGGGTTTTATGGAAAGTCGTCCAAGTCAATTAAGGACCAGTCTTTAAGCGTATTTTGCTAAGCCTTATCGTACTACCACATGTTCTAAATGGGCAGAATCTGGCTAACTAATTTGTAACATCTCACCGTGGTCGTGCTATCCGGCTACGTGGTTGTCTTTTATGACCTATTTTTATGTATTCCCACCTGGCGCAAGAGGATGACTGAACCCGGTGGGTTTCTGTCCAAAGGGGGCGAAACCTTAGCGATGTGGGACTGCGGTGGGATGGTGCTTTGTAAAGGCCTTGTCATGTACTCTAGACTACTTACCTAAGATAGTGAGTGGTGGTATCGACGGATGTCAAATAAACTAGAGTAATCGTGTCGTGTGGGTAAAGTTGTATACCTCTGCAGAGTGTTATGAACTATTCGAATAGTCATGTCCACAGTCATGGACATGCTAGCAAAGCCACTCTAAGTTAGATATTTTGGTTTTGGTTTCAAAAGACTTTTAAATGATTTTGGATTTCTCTCTAAATGGAAATTAGGCGGTTAGCCATATGATAGGAGAGTATCCTTCACCTCTTGTGTGAATGTTATCTGACTATAAAACTTGAGAATTTAGAAAATAAATTTTAGTATAGAGTAAACTGCTTTAGAACTTAGTATGAATAATTAAATGAAAAATATTGCTTTATGCAAATTGAGCCATACAAAGCCTTCAGTTGTTAAATCCTTGCATGCATTATATTTTGTTATTGAGTGTAACTTACAAGCACAAAAGTTGTGCTCACCCTTACATAATAAAATTATTGAGCAGGAGAAGAATGCTACGAGGAGATTAAGAACTTGGATGACTAGACTACACCCTCCAGACGATTGACTATGGCGAATCGTGTGGTCTACCTTACTGCTTTTGCTTCCGCTGTATTACCGGCGTGTTGAGAGTGGAACTACCTCTATGCGGTATTACCGGCGTGTTGAGAGCGGAACTAACGCATGCCGGTTGGTCCAAAAATCCGGCGGGACGTTTTTTCCAGAGAGACACCTCTTTGAGAATTTATTTGCTCATCTGGAAGAGCGGAACTACCGCAGCTTGGTGCTTCCGAAAATGAGTGCGGTACATTTTTTCCAGAAGGTACCATGTGTTGGACCTTAGTGAAAGCGGTAGTACCGCTCTTTAGAAACGGAACTACCAGAGTGTGGAACTACCACGAGTTGAACGTCGGTAGTACCGTGATTCACTTTTCAACGGCTAGTTTCTCGTCTGATATAGCCGTTACTGTGCTTGTCGTGTAGGTACGGTAGTACCAGCCATAGAACGGCGGTTGTACCGCTTTTGCTATTTTTCAGCAGAATCTTCTTCAACGGCTAGTTTTTGTGTCTGAGCTATAGATACCCACATTGGCTGGTTGGAGGTAGTTGTTGCTGGTGCCCATATTCATTCTTTGAGCAAAAGAGTAAGCCTCTCATCTCTTATGTGAATGTGTTGCACTTAGTGAGCTTGGAGAGCAAACCCTAAGTGCATGTGTTGCCTTAGGTAGTAGATTGTGTATCGACTTGAGCTTTGACACTTGATTAGTTCAAGTGAAAGTTGAGTCTTGTTACTCTTGGTGTTTGCCGACACCTAGATGGCGTGGAGACGTTGTGATCGGTGATCTTCTCAAGAAGCTTGTGAGAAGACCCGGTGTGGTTGTGAGTGGTTTAGTGCTCACCGTCTCCGGAGTGGAGGAAGAGCAACCCGAGTGGATCGAGGTGTTGGTTCGTGTTGGAACCGGTCCAAGTGATTGGATTTACTTCGGAGGTGTTGGCTTAATTCGTGGAGCCGGTCTAATTCGTTTCGACTTACCTCAACGTGGACTAGGGGAGACCTGCAAGTCTCCGATCACCACGGTAAAACTTCATTGTGTCCATTGTGGTTTGATATTGTGCTTTACTTTGAGTAATTTATATTACTTGCTTTAATTGCTTATATATCTTTGTATGATTGCTATCATTCATATTGTTGGTGCATTTAGTTAAATCTAGTTGATTTAGGTTTTAATTGTGCAAAACTAAAGTGTAATTAGCCTCTGCATTATAAATTGATTTTAGCAAAAGAATTTTTTAAACCACCTATTCACCCCCTCTAGTCGGCTTCATCGATCTTACAGTTCGGGCACGGGGAGTGCGGTTGGCTTTGGGCTCGGTGAGCGTGGCCGGCTTCGGCGGCCCAGGGCGTGGCGGAGTGCTCGACGAGGCGGCGCGCGATGTGGGCGGCACAACGACACGACGGTGCTTGGTGTTGAGTTGGTTCGCGATGGTAATGTGCCTGCAGGCGCGTCTGCGGTGGCTATGGCGGTGTCTTGGGGCCGTCGGTGGTCAAGCAACCGGCGGCGCTTGGCGCGGCGTCGCTGCGGGTGGCATGCATGCGGCCAACAGCGGCCGATGTAGGCGGTGTGGCTTTAGGGGCGCGAGGCCAAATCACCGTCACGAGCGACATGAAAGCGGCGGACCGATCAATGCCTTGTGCCGTCTGAGACTACGTCGGCCCCCTTTTTTCTTTGTTTGTGCATCCATGAACAGTGCAATCATCATGTAATCTACCGATCGGTTTGGTGGAGACTTCAAGTCAGCTCGCGGTAGATTAGAGCGGATTTGCAATCTACAATCCACAATGCAATCTACATCTACTCCTTCATGGAACCTACCGATCGACATTGTACCGGCGACTTCAAGTTGGTTCACTATATATTAGAGTGGATTTGCACCGTAGAAAATAATCTAGAAAGCCAAATTTACAAAATTGAAAGCGATCTAGAGAAGCAATTCGATCTACGAGCGTCGTGCCTCGATTGTTACATTTCGATCTAAGTAGAGTGGGCGGGTCGATCGTGGTTATAATGTGTTGAGGAACCGTTGCTGGCGAGTCTACTACGGTCGATCACCTCGCATACAAGGATAGAATCACACAGAACAATATAAGAACAAATAGTAGATTGAACACAGAGATATGGGGACTTCTTTCTTCTTTTTATTTCTATTCTTATTATCAATCTTTTACAATGACTAACACCCCCTATTTATAGACCACAGACCCTGCTAGGGTTTTGGATGGGACGTCCACCCATGGACCGACTGCTGGGACAAGTCTATTGTTTCCCAAGAGGACACATAGATTTTTTTAAATAATACATCTTATAAAAATAATTATAAAAATAAATAGTCGAAAAAGAAAAATTACAATTGGCGACAGGGAGCTGTCGCCTATGGAACAAGGATCCCTGAATTACTCTTGTCTAGAGGTGACATGTTGCACTAGAGAAATCTCTATCGCTGATTCAATTGGCGACAGAGGTCTAGCTTTGTAATACTTTTTTTTTTTACTATTTATTTCTATAAAAAAAATATTATTAAAAAAATCTTGGACGCACATGGAATCTCGCCATCTTTTTTAGTTAAAGAATGTCTTGTACGATTAAGATCGTTAGGGCCTGTAGCTATAGTATTCGGGTGCCTAGCGAGACTTTGTTTGCTTGTCGGCTGTCGGTACAGCCGTACAGCAAGCAGATCGACAGCACCCGCGGCATGCATAGAGGCTCCAGCCACGCCCTGCGCTCGGCAGTCGGCACGCATAGCGCACTGCACATGCCCCTGCGGCCCACGCGGTCCGATGAGCCGCGAACCATCCTGCATGGCAAACGTACCGCACCGCACCGGCCGGCCGGCCGGGAAATAAATTCTCTGCGGGAGGGTCTCCGTGGCCTGCTCGCCTGGCCCTCTCTCTCCCCAGTGGACGGCATCGCCCCAGCAGAGAATTTATTTCTGGCCGGACGGTTTGAATTACGAACACTTCTGACCATATAAATCATCACAATTTCAAATATAATTTCTTTACTACCGTAATTGCATTTCTAACTCTTTGAGCCGGCTTGCTGCGCTTGGTGGCCACAGCAGCAAGCTGCTGTAGATTTTTCTTAAAAAATATTTAAAAATATTTTTAGGATAATTTTTTAATATAGAAAGTGAGCCAAAAAATTATAATTTTTTTGCGGAGCCTCCCGGCACAAAGTACTTACTTGTGTAATTTTTTTAGAATTTTATCCGTTCTGATTTTTTCTCAAAAATTCATTTAAGTATATTGTTTGTAGGAATTTGCTAATATAGAAAATGAGGTCCAAATATTATTAAAAAAAAATTCAGACTTCTTACACAGTGGACTTGATTGTGTAATTTTTTATAGAATTTTATATGCTCTGAAATTATCTCGACAAATTAAGGGTTTAGATCTCAAAATTAAGACGAAAGGCTTCGAAAATTATGGTTTTATGATTTCATGATACTTAAAATGTGAAAAATTTAGTACCACATGACTACTCTAGGTAAGAGATACTCCCTCCTCCGCACATTTGTCGCCTCATCGCTGCTGTCCCCTCTTGCCAGCAGTGCTGGCTTTTACCATCGATGGTAATTGATGTTACCATCGTATCCCAGTCACCATATTTGCTCATTCTGTAGAGACAAGGTGCATTTTCTTACCGTGTGCTAGTCATCGTTGCCGCTGAAGAACCACTACAAATTGGAAACAACAATCCAAGAGAGATTGATCATTTGTAGTACAATGCATTTAAGAAGGAAGCTAATAAGCACAATTTAGTTAACATGGGAGAGAACAATGAAAAACGGAAGAGTCAATCTTGATCAACCTAAAAATGATGAATGACTGTTTGACATTAAGATAATATTGTACCTAATGGTCACTTAGCACTTGCTCACTCTACACGCTCGGGAATCACCAAGTATGCTGCACAAACCTATTTGGTGCAACAAGCGCCATGAAGAGGACACACCTCCTTTTTCTTTTCCTTTTTATTTCTTCTTTTCTCAAAACGAGAGATTACCATTTAGACCCCAAAATATCTAACTATCCCTACCAATTTATCAATTTGATAAAAGATGCTCGAAACCTTGTTTAATATACAGTTGTTCGACGATAGATACCTTACGGGTTTGAACCCAAAGCCTAGCAACAAGCACTACGACTCTGCATGAACATAAATAGATGGGAGGGTATGATCTTCATTGGGCTCAATTCTGCTATCAGGTTACTAAAAACTGCGTAAATTGTTGTTTGTTGTTTTGTTCAGAGAGAAAATGAAGTTTTAAGTGTCTCAGACACTGAGAACAACCTATTGCATAATGTCAATTGCCAATTGGGACTAATGTGCTGATACAGTGAACTTGTTTAAAGTGGCTACGGACTAGGACATTAACGCAGATCGGCTAATGCGCTCTCTTTTTTTTTTTTTTGCATAAATGATAGAAAACCATTATTCTTTGATAGTACATATCACACACTAATGTCAAAGTTTAGCGCAATCGCTTTCTCCTTGCCTGATTTGATTACTTGGTGTGCTATCTGTGTGTCGTCGTGAATTTTCAGTGTCCGAGTCTCCAACAACCTGAGTTATGCCCGTCCCAGGGCAGCAATGAACGCAGTAATCGTCGTCATCGCTGAGTCGCTGTTGATTTTCAGAGATCACTTCTCCGTGATATACACTAGCGATGTGGAGCTGTACCATGCCGTCTCCGAGATTGCAATACTGCTTGGTTTAACCATGGTGCTCAACAGTGTGCGGCCTGTGATTTCAGTTACGCCTCTTTCTCTCTTTGACAACATGTTTTGGTTTCTGTATACCCTTTCTTCTCTCCCATTAGTAAAAATAGTACACATGTATAGTCTTATTTCCAGTACTAATCTACACATGTATTTTCAGTCTCTTCTAGATAATTAATAGCTGATAAAGTAATTCTTGCCATGATCGATTATTGCAGCACGCATCTTGCTTGCTTGATATCGTGTATTTGTTGCTGATTCAGGGGTTGCTATTGGGGGTGGATGCCAAGGCCTTGTTGCGTACATCAATCTAGCCTGCTACTACGTTTTTGGATTGCCCTTAGGCTACCTTCTCGGCTACCAGTTCCGCTACTGAGTTAGGGTAAATTGATGCTATCAATTTTAGCTACTGCATGATGCAATCAAGAAACACAAATAAAGTGTGTCATATATATATATATATATATATTTCTGACATTGTTTATGATTTCAGGGGATTTGGGCTGCCGTGCTTTGTGGGATTACACTTCGGACACTGATTTTACTCTCTGTAGTAAGTACAAGCCTTCAACCAAATTAATGAGACATATTATTCAAAATACTCAAATCATACATTCGGTTTGATCAAAACTAGCTAGATGCTATCAATTTTAACTACTGCATGATGCAATCAAGAAACACAAATAAAGTGTCATATATATATATATATATATATATATATATATATATATTCGGTTAGTATACTCACAGGAGTATATACTCCGCTTCAATATACCACTTAAATAAATATATTATACTTTTTTATCATTTTCAGTATACTTAAATATTAATTATAAGATACTCCAATGCGACTTGATTGAAAATTTTTCATTGGGGTCCTTTATAAAAGATGGACTTTAATGATTTTTTTTCATAGAACTCACTTTGGGGTATCTTATAATCATTATTGGAGTATACTCAAATAGATAAAGAGGTATTATCATAAAATTTAAGTAGTATATGAGAGATAGATTACATACTCAAATACCAAACCATTTTCCTATATATATATATATATATATATATATATATATATATATATATATATATATATATATATATATATATATATATGTGTGTGTGTGTGTGTGTGTGTGTGTGTGTGTGTGTGTGTGATATTGTTTATGATTTCAGGGGATTTGGGCTGCCGTGCTTTGTGGGATTACACTTTGGACACTGATTTTACTCTTTGTAGTAGGTAGAAACCTTCAACCAAATTAATACGACACATATTAGTCAAAATACTCAAATCATACATTCGATTTGATCAAAACTAGCTAGCCTTTTGTTATGAATTGGAGAATATACCAAGTAAAAGGAGCTAATAATCTGATAGAAAAAAGAACTTGGTATGAAAATTGGTGCAAGTGTGTGACGCCCCGTGTCATTACCCCTAGGGTAATCACACTTAGGCATACGGATTACTATTCGTCTGCCCGGTAGAACACCGCTCCGACGAATAGCAAGCCATTTTATCGAGTTGCTTGTGAGAACAATAAAATAGAAACTGTACATCTTTATTACAGTAGTAGCCACATAAGACTAGGGTTCTTACTAAAGCTATTACACATATACAAAAGGGAGCTTCTCCGCTCTGGAGTCTGCTCTGAACTACCGCCCTCCTACTCGTCCCACGAGTCAAAGATGGCTTCCATCTCGCTCAGTCCTCGCCATCGGTGCCTTCTCCTCCGCCACATTGCATTGGTACTGCAATTCCTTCGTCCCACTCGGGATAGCTCCGTACGGACTAGGATCTAACAAAGGAGAATACTAACAAGGTTGAGTATGAAGTACTCAAAGAAGCATTAATAGCAAACAATGCCTTTGCATGGTGATCTCTGGTCTTTATCACAAATTCTAAAATCATCTCATTCTAAAATAAACATTAAAACATTAAGTTGCAATTTTAATTTCGAAAATACTACTAGTCACTCGGAAGAAGAAAGACCCCAGTGGTTCCGTAGACTCCAATCCAAGAGAGCGGCATGAATTCATGATTTGTATAGCATCTGCGCGAGCTTGCGCCACTTTACCCATAACTATTCTCGAGCTCTCTGAACTGGGTCCATCGCATTTCCTTTGATGCGACTTGAGTTCGAATCTGACGTTTTCGAGTTACGTGATTAAGTCTCCACCCATTGTTTTCCGTCGGTGTCCCGAGCGCACCAGTCCTCCACCGAGTTCCAACAATGTTGGTTGGGCGGCTATCCTCCGAGCCCAACACTCCACCTTGGACCGGCTATCCTCCGTGTCCAACATTCCGTTATGGAGAACGTAATTACGTAAGCAGTAGCATTTTACGCCTGCCGAAGCGGAAATGGTTGGCATCGATTTTACTGACATCGATCCGACCGAGTAAGAGTTTTGTTAGTCCTTATATTATAGCTGTAGGTAAAGGGTCCCATCTCATCATCATCATCATCA
Organism: Hsuehochloa calcarea; assembly: GCA_036346395.1. Lineage (NCBI taxonomy): Eukaryota > Viridiplantae > Streptophyta > Magnoliopsida > Poales > Poaceae > Hsuehochloa > Hsuehochloa calcarea. The sequence goes on from CM070597.1 coordinate 42,424,427, forward strand.
TCATCATCTCTTTTCTCTACCCAGACCCCCTTTACCCACATTCTCATTCTCATCTCATTCTCATTCTCATCTTTCTTATCTTTCTCATCATCTCAATCCAATTTGTTTTTGAGAAATAGTTTTGATGCAGTACATATATGATAGAGCAATATACGGTTTACATTTAAATTAGCTATATTGATGTTCAAGAGGATCGCTTGCCTTCGTAGTAATAGTAGGTGTCGGTGTCGATGAGTCCGAATCACTTCACGCCGTCTTACCGAGTTCGTCTTACAAGCAGCAGCGGTAATACAAATAGAATACTGAAATATTTAGTGATTTTTGGTGATATTCAAATAATTAATTGCTAATGCGATTCCTCTTGGTTAGCCAATTTTTAACTTACAAATATTTTTCCCAATAACTCGACTCGCTTAGCGAGATCTTTCAAAATCCTATTTTAATTACCCTATTAACCCTAATTTATTTCAAACCTAATTAACCTACAAAATCCTATTTAACATATGTAATCACCCAAACCCTAATTAACCTAATTACTAAAATACCTAAAACCCTAACCCTAATTGTCAAATTACCTAACTACCCCTAACCCTATCTAACCCAATCCAACCCCTGGTCTCTCTCTCTCTCCTCCACTCTCTCGCCCTTCCCCGTCTCTTCTTCTCCCGGCGCCTCCTCCTCATGGCGCTCACATGCCGCCTTCATGTGCCGACGCTTCTCCGTCGACGTCTCACTTCGTCTTTGGCCTTTTCGGCTTCCCGTGGCCCGAGGCTAGCCACGCCAGCCGAGCTCTCCCTCGCGCTTTCTCGAGGTCCCTCCGCACCGCTCGGTCGCCGCTTGATCGCCCAAGGCTCCACCGGCGCTCCGGCTCCCCACGCCCTCCTCCTCGCACGGATCTCCTGCGCCCGAGGCGCCGCCGGTTTCTCTCGCGGCTTCATCGGTTTGATTCTCCCCTCTCTCTCTCTCTCCTACCTCGCCCGACTCGACTTTCTGGTTCGTGGCCGCCTCCACGGCCACGGCCGCTCTGGCTCAAACCGCACCTCCTCCTGGTTGCGCCCGAGCCCGCAGCTCGGCCACAGCTCGGTCTACTACCGGACTTGGCTTCGTTAATGGTTTTGCTACGGTTGCTTTCTTTAGCATTTTCTTGGTTGATGTTAATGTTCATATTAAATTGATGCATGCTCAAGTTGATAGATTGGGTGAATCGGCCATGGCTGGGGGTGATGGTGATGATTCAACCGTGGCTGGTATGGTGGTGATTCAACCGTGGCTGGTAACACCCACCTCCTTCTCTACTCCCCGATCCTTGCTCTGTGATGAAAATGGATTCTTTGCCTTGTGATGGTAATGAGATTTGGTGGTATAAATGAATGATGTGCATAAAGTCTTGTGCATACTACTGGGTGTTGAGTTCACCTTTTTGTTGAACTCTGGATTGGGATGGAGAAGGATGGCAGCGCCGGCTTGCTGGTGCTCTCCTGGCTTCCTGGCTGTCTGCTGGTGGCTTTCTTCTTGCTCCTTGGTGCTGGCCTCTTGCTCCTGGGTTCTTGCTCCTTCTTCTGGGCAGAACTGGGAGAGGATGCACTGGGAAGGCTCTTGGGTGTTGGCTTGGAGTGGGGAATGGATCTGTGGTTGGCTTTACAGTTCTTTGGTTTGCCGGTCTTGTCTTTGGATGCAAATGGTCGGGGATGTATGGTGGCTGCTGTGTTGGGCAGGGGTTTGGCCAGGGGAATTGCATCTGGCTGGGGAGTGCACTCGGCTGATCTTATCTCCAGGCTGTGCAAACTGTTTTCACCCTGCTCCTGTTCATTTTTACTTTTACCATGATCCTATCCTTATGTCTGTGCACTGTGGTGCTGAAATGGGGGAGTGTATAGCTTCCTGTGACTGATTATTGGCCCCTATGCTTTTGTGCTTTTCTGTGGGGTTTTTGCCATATGCTTTGAACTGGGGGAAATTTGGTATTCGTAGGTGCTGGATTTGAGAATGCCGAATGATGAAACCTACGGTAATAAGACGGCGCCGATCGCTTAGGTTGGGTTTAGGTATCGCGGTATCCAGTGCGGTGATTTGGTTTAGCCTTGGTGACTCGAGAATCAAGTTGCCGGCTAATCCAGGTCGGTTTGGGTAGCCTCGATATTCAAGGTGCCAGCTAACCTAGGTTGATCTGGGAACCGCGGTGATTCCTACTGAATTCTGACGGCAAACTATTCTGTTTTAATTCTATGCTATGGTTTTCGATTTGGGAATGGTCTTATGTTTGGTTGACGGAAAATGGAGCTGATTGCGGCATTTCGGATTGAGTCGAGGAAGGCAGTTCGATTGGACGGCGATGGATGATCAATACTCCAAGGAAGGCTTCAGGGATATGAAATGCAAGATCTTTGTTTAATCATTTTGTAATGAACTCAAAGTTGTAATTATGATTCGATTTGTTGTAATATATTCTTTTGATTAAACGATGTGAATTCTGTACTTTAATTTGTTGTAACAATACTCCTGTAACAATTATGAAATTGAAATATACCGATGTTATGACAACTAAGCTTGCGATTGAAAGGAATTTTAAAGAGATGATTACTGCGATTGATCCTAATACAAGCCTTTAATTAAGATTACGAGATTCTAATTTTGTCGGGTTCTCACAAAGTGCCAGGAACTAATAATCTGACACGTATGAATTACAGAATATAGACTAGTTATTGAGTTTCCAGATTTCTGGTCAAATCATTTCAAACGCGATACGGAAAGGATGCTACTTGATGTGTTAGTTTCGTTCGCAGAAGCATTATCACGGCATGGCACACAATATTTTAGGTTCCTCGCTTAACCTGAGCATGGAAATCGTCCCGCGGGAGACGTTCTTAAATTTTCCAATGACAGTTCGGCAAGCATATCCAGTTTTTTCTCGTATAACAATCTGTTTTGTAAGTACGCCTGAACCACGGAACATAGCATGAGCATGATACCATATCCACCACGTAGGCACGTACACATCCTTATGGAAATAAGTTAATATTTTAGTAAATTTCAGAAAACCCTGACTTTTGGGACATTGGTAGTACAAAACTGTAGGTTTCGCAAAACAATCACAAAACCATAGGTTTTAAGGCATTTGGTTACACTTAACCAAATATCTCTTCACATCCCATTCGTCTGACATGTTAAGCTCACAAAGAAATCGACGTCGATTGCTACCCAACTGTGGTCTTCCAACCATGGTTGCGCCACGAAGACCGCTTGCACACACGAACTGTACGAGGAAGCTACAGCTTCGCTCCTTAAGGCCCCATGCTCAGGTCTCCTCACCACATTGTCAGGTGCAGTCGTAGCACCAGGCGAACACACTGCGACCGCTAGCTCAAGACTTCTTTGTGGGCCTAACATACCAGACAGATAAGATATGTGGGGATACGGATAAAATTGGATTCAATGTAACCATCTGCCTCAAAGCATGTAGTTTTGTGAATTTTTTTGTAAATACCAATGCCTCAGTCCACGGGGTTTTCTGAAATTTACTCTTAATATTTCTTATGGATGCTGTGGGATATAATCACAAACCAAGGCGTTGCAAATTAGAACTAACAGTGCACCACAGCAGTTTAAAAATGCAGGAAAAAAAAACAAAGTTGCTAGCCAACAGCCCAGCACGCAGGGGAGGTGCGGTTCAGGTTCGTGCAAACTGCAAAACCTCCTATAGATTAGCTCCTGAGGTAAGTGCTTGAGCATCGATGCAGCGCAAGAAAATGATCTCTCAACTTATGACCCAGACATGCTTTAGACACTCAGTCGTGCAAATAAACATTTGCAAATGCATGTGATGTTTTTTTTTAAGTGACACTTAAAAAAGTGACACTAGAAAAATAATCATGCCAATTAAACAGAAAATAGGCATTTCACGATAACACTAAAGGAGGATATGATACAGCATGCACAATCATTATGATAATTCCAAAACACAACAATAACAAACACCATATCTAATCCAATGCCTACCATATTGCAAATGGAAACATTCCAAAATCAACTACTCGGTAATAGTCTGATTGAAACTAAATAAAGATACAAAACAAATGCTGTAGTTTACCAACACAGCAACACTCTCCTTATAGGTTTCCAAAATAATGGATGATTGATACCATTACCATTGATGCAGGCTGTCAAGAATCGCTTGCAATGTTAAGAAACTTTTGAGTTAATCATCTGTAATCAAGCGCAGCTGACCACCATGGATGTAACTAGTCAATATAGGCTTCCAGATCCCCATACACGAGCAAGAGTATGAAAGGCCTTCGGTTAATAACTGATTTGTATGGCAGAAGCACAAGCCTCCCAAGTGGATCTTCCGAGCACAGTTGAAATGATTACGACCAGCCGCAGTTGACGAGAACAGCCAACTTAGTTGGGATTCCAAATGAGAGTTTGATGCCTAGTATAAGTTAAAATGGAAAGGCTCAACCATATGCTAAAATCATAAAGTAGGCAATGGATAGAGAGAGGGCCAACAGAGCAGTCCAGAAGGATGGCCAAGCCTACATGTCTACCGTCATACTGATAGGCATCTCTAACTATAAATAGCACTGCGACGCAAGATGTGACCTTGATGCTTCTTCAAGCAGATGAGCAACTGGCAAATTCACAATAACCGTACCAGGATGTTGACCACCAGAAGAGGTGAAGGTTATGCAAGGAAGAAATCAACTTTTAAAAGAACAAGACCCCTCCAGTTGTCTTGTGAATCGTTAATGTGCAAGAGAAGATTGCTAGGTCCAAAATCAACAATAGCGGAATAAATAAACAAAAAGGCAGCAGCCACCTGCAAGATGGGAAAAAAGAAGTATCATTAAACCCATGAAGCACAATTATGCATATGAATGAAGTAAACCAACACATAGATAGGTAAATAAATGAGAAATATGCATACCTCCTACAAAGGATGGCTGAAACTTAAACCATTGTACAGCAGAGAAACAATGTCTGACCACCCAAATAATGGCAGACAACAAGGGCACCATGGTGCATCTGAAGTCCAGCATTTTTACCTCGAGGATGCTGTATGATATGAGTCCGAAGGGTTCCTCAATAACTTTCACATGTGGAGCAACTCGAATGGTCCTTCACTTGGCAGAAAAAGGTATAGAGACTAAAGCAACCGAGTAATTTTCATAACAGTGCTCACCAGCATCCACTTAACTCTAGTTCTATGTAGACACATAAAACCCATAAAATTCAGTAAACCAAGAGCCCCACAACATAAGGTTTTGTTGTCCCTTGAACATAGTAGCACAAATAGCAGGAACAAACGGACTAGCACCCTTCATATTTGATGTTGAAATATCAACATTGCAAAGATATCTAGTTAAGTCTGCATCGCATCTGCGTGGTACTTCTCCAAGTCAGCATCAAGTTCTTCAGCGGACCTTGGCTGACTACGCTCTTTGCCACGACGACCACCAAGACCGCCGCCGCCGCCGCCGCCACGACGCCCCCTCCCACCCCTTGGACGGGATCTACTCTGCAGCAAACCAGCTGGGGCACCCCTTTGTGCGCTGTAATATTTACAGACCAATAAGGTACATTGGGAACATCTAATATAAACTGAAGGATTAAAAAAAACATTATAAAAAAGCAACAAACGAGTTGGTTGCTCAAAATGAGGCAGACCCAATATACAGACATACTGATCAATAGTGCTGTAGGTCATCCTCACAACATCAGTATAGGATGCTATGCTTAAAACATTTTTAGTGGACAAAGGTGGGGCCCATCCACATGTCAATAAAGCGGGAAAATGATTCAACCCGATAAATTATGCAAGATATGCTAAATTTCACATGACATGCAGATACAAATGAATTCTTAAACCTACATCCATAATTCAGTTCTGCTAAAACTCCTAAAATGTAACTAAGAATAAGCTAAATTTTGCAGGTGCAATAAAGTAAAAACCATAAATCACCTACTCATATAATCTGTCTCTCTTGAAATATTGGGCATCGTATTTTCCTTGTCAAATTAATAGGCAAAGCCTTTCTGGACATGATGCAATGGAATGCATGCAAGTGCTCTTCTGCGATACATGATTATCAGTTATAGTGAATAAATTACACAGTATCATCAGACCTCACATTTAACATCATAAGACCAGCAATTATGCACAATTTTAGCAAACATACAGATACAGATACTCAACATTGCAACGAACTGATAATTCACAAATAAATAATGCAGCTAACAAAACATACCTCCTAGGAGCGTTCTTAACATGGCCTCCATTATTCGTTGGAAGAGCAGCTGCAGCTGTAGGAGTATTGGTCCCAAGTATCTCTATTTTCATAGGCTTACCATCGAGTTGCACATTGTTATATTTCTTCACCGCTGCAACGGCATCGCCGCGCCTTGCAAATATAACTTCAGCTGTTCCCTGCAAGTAATAGCAATGTCAGACATCACAGAAAAACAGGCATGTAACAAAGAAAGCATAAGATTGCATATGTACCTTAGACCTCCCACTTCGGTCATAGTGAATTGAGCATCGCTTCAGATCACCCAACTCAGAGAAAAGCTCCTGTACCATTATATACAAAAAAATAATTCAGCAAAATGTTTACAAGGCAATGATTTAGTATTGTAAAAAAAATTCAGGTGATGTCTGCTATGTGTAATTGACATGGAAACTACACTGCAATTCGAAATCATTAAAAATAACATAAAATTTTATGAAAAGCAGAGTTTCTACCTATAGCACGGAAACTATAAGGACAACATATAGAGAAGCATATCACAGGGATAAGTAAACTAAATAAATTGAGCACTCAAAATAAGCAGCCAATCCGAGGATTCAAAATTAGGAGCAAATTAGTAAGAGCTTGAAGCAAGCAGAATACTATAAAAATGTTCAAATGTATCTGAACAAGGCTACGGCACAACCTATGCAACCAACTATTTATGGTTCACTAAAATTAAGAACCAAACCAAGTCCTTTTCACAAACAAGCTAAGACTCCAAGGGCACAAAAAAAAAAGTCGGTTTTATACAACAGATCAAAGCTAGCAGCACCACCAAAAAAACAAATATTTACTGAACTTTACTCACGCTTGTGCCAGATCTAGAAAATAGCCAAGCTAATAACATATCCAGCCAACAAGTTACGGTTCTTTACAATTAATTGCTTAGAAGTAACAATTGAACATGTAGATCCAGTGACGCATATACCTTGATGTCCTCGTTTGAGACACTGAAGTCCAAATTGGAGATGTAGAGCTTGGTGCCGGTCTCAATAGCCGAGACCCTCCCGCCGCCGCCGCCGCCTGCTGCGACCTCCGAGTACATGTCGTGCTGCCACGCCGAGTCAGGGGCCTGGATCGCGTCACACCACAGTGAGAAAACCACCCAACCATCCTCCCGCCTCGGAGAAAACGGAACACCCATCCATCGCCGACGGCGCAAACCCTAGCCCGTTCGATTCGTTCGTACCTTCGGCGGCTGGTAGGGCGCCGCCCTGCTCCCCGACCTCTTGAAGGCGCGCCTGGTTGGCCCGACGCCTCCGCCTCCACCTCCGCCGCCTCCAGGACGGCCCTCGCGGCGGCGGCCACCCCCGCCGGACGAGGGGTTGCTCTTCTTGTTGTTCTTGATGATGTCGTCGAGGGTCATGTCGAGGGTCTCCGCCATGGCTGCCCGGACGGGTAGATCTCGCGCTAGGGTTATGGAGGGGCGAGAGCTCGACGAGGAGGGTGGATTTGGGGAAAGCTGATTAGGGTTGCGAGGCAGTGGGGATCGGGGAATTGGGGAATTGGGGATATTTTTCTGCGGAGGCGGGCGGGACAAAATATAGGCGAGGAGAACGCGTGGTGAGGTCACTTGGGTTGAGTTGGGGCGCACGAGTCACGACTCACGACCGCAGGCGTGATAGTGATACGGACGGGCACTCGTTGGCTGGGCCGGGTCGGACTCGAGCTGGGCTCGTTCCGTTATTCCAACTGCTCTGCTATTGTAGTCTGGTCCGAGTCCTTTTCTTTCAATAAATTCCGTTATGCCAACAAAATTTGGGATCTATGGCTATCTTTCTTTTTTTTTCTTTATCCGGGTTGTACCCTTCTGTAGCTTTGGATGGAATTGAAAGTAGCTTTTGTGCTAACCTTTTTGTTCGATCTATTACTTGGACCAAAGCAGAGGCCACGTCCCGTATTAGGCCGACTGAACTAATTATTCTATTTCTTTAATCTTTTATAATTTCTTAGGAGGATTTGTATGGACTTATGGACCTAAGTCTCAGTCTCCCAGATCATCTAGCATGAAGCTAGTCCGAAGCCTAGATCCGCCCTTAGACCAAAGCTAACAACCGTATGAGCATTAACTTTCAGTTGTGAACTTTAATTTATACGGTTAGAAACTCTAAATCCATAACATAGAAACTTTTACAAATAGGTGTACACTGTGTTGTCATCTGAAAAAGAATTGTATTAATCCTATATATTCCTAAATGATTGTGGAGAACATTCCATATAGAGAAATTCACAATATGCTACTGAATAACTACATGTTTCTTAATAGGTGTGTTTGGTAGAGTGCATAAGCTTAAGCTAGGCTTCTCAATTGTAGAATCTTTTTTTTTCGCTTTGTTTGAATGGCTGCATTCATAAAGCAACCTGGTTGAGCAGATGCAAAAGGTGCCTTCGGCCCAGGCTGGGCAGAACACCCAATTTCTCCGTTTCTCCGGATGCAAACACTGCTAATGACATTATTAAGAAGTGATCAGTGCGTATCAAGTAGTATTAGAGTGGATTAAAGTGGATTAAGGCCAAATGAGAGCTAATAGAATATATTAAGATAAAATTAAAATCATGCTAACATTTTCTTTCCATCGTCTCTTGCATCTACTCTTGCGGTCAACGTCATATGCACTCAACCAAATAACATCTTAACACATGGCTCGATTCAACAGAAACAGCGAACTAAATAATCCATATTGTATCCATACAGCCTGGCTCGCTTCAATCTGAATGACTCGTCCAGGCCAGGTTAAAGGTATGTAGGGGAACCAAACACATCTAATATATCACTTATTATGAGCAGATATATTGCAGAGATTTAAAGTTATTAAATGATATATAACGAATTGCCCTTTTATATATAGATGAAGGCGAATTCGTTGTTCCGATGCTAAAAAAGCGTTCCAACCTAGTGCTCCACGTGGTTGAATTTGGGGGTACAAGTTGGCATGCATGTGCTCCAACTAAGCAAAGCCACAGCAACGCTCGTCCTCGCTGTATGTTTCCACCACCCTGCTGGACACGAGGAATTGAGGTTTTCTAGAAACTGTAAGCACCGCAAACGAAATCTTTCCACTGCAGTGTATGGCCGTCCATTCAGTCTCATTTTCCCTAGCAGCATCCCAAAAGTGGACTCACACAGACACACACTCAGCTTATCCCTGGAATCAACTAACGAAAAGCGGAGTCACGCGGCATGTCGCATCATGGACCTGGAAAGTGGTCAACCGGGAAAGAAAGCTCGGGGTTTCAGTGCCTTATCAGTTGGTGGATTGGCGCAAAAACAAAGCAAAAATTATGAGATCACCTTACAATACAGCCAGATTGACAGGGCATGTGCCACACCACTCAAGACTTATCAACTAACGACAAATTTTGGCAGAGCTGTCGAAAGCAACTAGATGCTTAAAATTAATTTTAGTAATTAATGATGATAACGTGTTATAAAACTCATATATGTGCTAACATGGTTTAAATTCTTAGCCCGGATTTGGAACGATGACAATGGAAATAGCAATGCAAAGATAGCAAAGGATTGATATGGCTCAAGGTAAAGGTAATAAAACAACCTAAGGATCTTTTTATAGTTTTTACCGATCTCGGTGATTGGAGTAAAGATCGTATTTGTAGGTTAGATGTCGTACTATAAAGAATGATCATGCCTAATAGCTTGAGGACTTGTTTTGTACCATTTTGATCAACTAAATGTCATGCATTGCATTTAGTATTGTATATGAAAATAGTTTAGTAAAATCGATATGACCGTAATTAATGAGTGGTACTATCACAGAGCAGTAGAACCGGATTCTAGTTAGCGGAGAGCATGTTATTGGAGTTTTCTTCTCCCCTGAAGAACGATATGACCACATCTTTAAAGTGGTACTACTGCAGATGTTGATGTTTACATGGCGGTGCGTAATTTTCAGAGAGGATGTTTTGGGGTTTCTTTTATCCTCTGAAAATCGGTAGTACGTTTGAGCCGAGCGGTACTACCGTCGGACCTTATGAGTGTGGTAGTACTAGACCTTATGAGTGCGTTAGTACCGCACCTTTATATAACGACTAGTTCATAAACATTTAACGCACTCATTTCGATCGTTGAATAGTGAGTGCGGTAATACTGGTTTTGTACAGCGGTACTACCGCATCTGCTGATTTTTTTCAGAGATTAGCTTCAAACGATTAGTTTTGTTGTTGGGTGCTATAAATACCCCTTTACCTGCATCAAGCTCAGCACCTTGGACCTCATTGAATACATTTGAAACTCTAGTGCACTCTCTACTACCCATTTGCTAATATTTATCATTCTAATGTAGTTGAGAACATTCAAGTGCATTGCATCATTGGTTGATCCTTTTGGTACTTGTTTTCTTCAAGCAAAAGTTATGGTTTATTACTTTTGATGCTTGACGGCACCTAGATGATTTGGAGAAAAGTTTACACGGTGATCTCTTAAAAGAAGATTATGAAGAGGTCCGACAACTATTGTGATTGATGTTGTGCTCACTATTTCCAGAGTAGAGGAAGAACAACAGAGAAATCAATGTGTTGATGATTAATTCGTAGAATTGATCCAATTTATTTGAACTTACTTCAACGTGAACTAGTAAAGATCGACAAGCCTTTGGTACCACAATAAAAACTTCAATTGTCTTCATTGCGGTTTTCTCTTGTCTTTACTATTTCCGTATTTATATTTCTAGTAATTTATTTGTGTAGAATTGTTTAGCTAAAATTATATTTTAGTATTGACATAAGCTTTGAGATTATCTTATTAAAGCATAGATTATATTCCTTTTAGGTGTGCTAATATTGATAATTAGAGCACAAAATTTTTAGAAATCTTCTATTCATCCTCCTCTAATCGATCATCTTTGATCCCACGACTGTAGCAACTGTACCATGTCTAAGACAATCAGTAAAAGCAATAAAGAATATGCAAGGAAGTTTGTGTAGATTACAGTTTCAAATCGACATTTCTTAGTAGTTGGGAATTTGGGATGGCAGTTTCAAATGAGCTTTGACCACAGAAATATGCCACTAGACAGAACAGTTGTAGACAACGTACAAAAACACAAACCCCTTTACTCGACCATTTCAGTATCCTGGATAATAAGAACCACCGGACGCTCACATTTTCTGACATATAACAGTTCTGCAAGTAAATAGCCCTCTAGAAAGAGACCAACTTCAGCGGAAGCCACCATCGGTCCAATATGAGCCACCGGAGGTTCCGTTCTGGTTGCTGCCCTTGTTGGAGGTGCTGTGATTGTTACTGTCAAAACTGTCATCTTTCCCATCGTCCCAGCCGGCCCAGGAGTCACTGCTCTGGCGTGGTTTCGCATGCTCATCCTTCCTGCCTTGGTCATCCCAATCATCCCAAGAATTGAATTGGAATGGAATTCTTCGATGAACTATCTTGAGAAGAATTACAGCCGTTGCCCTTGGTCTCATGCTCAAATCTACGGTAAAGCTCACTGTTCTGCTCCCCACGTTGCCAATCATCTCCCCAGCCGCCCATCCCTCCTTCCTTGGCATACTCCTCAACCTTTTGTGAGGCCAACGCCATCACTCCTTTCATAATCCCCCAGGTTCTGCTTCCAATCTCTGCAGTTTTATTCGCAACAACATTCACAGTTTCATTCACCTTCTGATCATAGCCCCCTTCCCTCATCTGCATTCCAGACAAGCACCATTCTTTAAAACAAATACTGATGTAACACAAAGGATAGAACACTCCGATAAACAATCTAAAAGTTGACATTCTTTACTGCAGTCCATCACCCGGTAGAAGCATATGGCTTAAGATGAAGCATGAATTATAAGAGAATAATATGGTTGAGCTAAGACTTCTCCAAAGAGAGGACAGTACAAAGCTAGTGTGGTGTTAAATCTTGCTTGGAAGACAGCTCACTATTATATTAGTATTAAGGAGTTCAGTGTAATGTATTTTTACAACAAGATTTAACCATGAATCCATGACACTAGGTGACCACGGTGAACCTCAACGAGCAATTCAAGTTTCATGACAATAAGACTCAGAAATTAAATTATTGCATATTAAAAATCGGGCAAAGCATTAAAGGCACCTTTGATTGGAACTCTTTTGTGCCAACTTGGACAACACCGGCAGCAGACTGGGCAGCAGATGCTGCAACTAGAGAAAGACGTCCAAATCCCTGAAAAGATAAAATGATAAAGAAGTTATACTTATGAGACATGAAATTAAAACAAGGTCCAATGATGACACGACTATGTCTAACTAGACATGCACATGACCAAAGTATGACTGTTCAACCAAATGATATCTCAAGCTTGGCACAAATCGCATGCATACCAGGCCTGGAGTCACCAATGATAAACACAGATGCTGATATACTTTGAAGGAGAGCTGTTGGCTTTCTGTAACCATATTACAAGAGCTCGTTATGCTCGTCTGCTCTCCTATAAACAGAATGACCTAATCAAGCCCCATTACACTTTTTAGCGTTCATTAGGCTTTAGGACATTGACTAGAACAGTGTGCTCAAAAGATTCATTGCAGGCTTGCAGCGGGTACAGGAAATAGTGCTAACCTATAACTATACGAGAGTTGTCGATGATCAGGACCAGGTGTCAAAAAAAAGCTATTCCTCAGACCTATGCCAAATTGCCAATATGTATAGCTTAATGAAGACCACGATTTATATATCATAAGAAAGAGCGTTGTAATTACATCGAAGGAAGAACCTATGTGCACAAAATCCACAGCACGAATTAACCGAGTATAAGATGGATGTCTAATACTCTAATGGGCACCAGAAATAACCCCCGGAAGGAAAACAATAGGGGTCTGTATGTAACAATAGTTGCAACTTGCAATATAGCAACCCTTTACCTAACAATTCCTCCCAAACAATTTTACATAGCGCTTCACCGTTTGTAGATCTAAAGAAACCAACTTTATAATATAGCAATTAGCAGTTTTCCTTTCTGCAAAATGATGATATCAACATATCATTACCCTGACTACGAAAAAAGTTCTCCTCATGCTATTGAGGAACTTGCGCGCAGATCTGTTAATTGCAACCACAAAGTTGTGCTAATAAGCATAGATAACAGCACAAAAGATGATATTTTTACCTGGGAGACGACCTGCATGACATCGCCCTGGGCAGCACCACCGTTCCTATTGGCCGACGGCGCCGGGCCGGATCCAAACCCGACGTACTTCCCGCCCTGCGAGGGTGGGATCCCCTCAGGCTTCGACTCGTTCTCCGCCATCCTCCTGGAGAAAAAGCTCTCCTTGTTGGCCGCCGACGCCTCCAACTGCTGCCTCGTGTACATGTCCTCCGTCGACTTGGACCTCGTCGGCCCCCTGCCCGATTCTGCCCCCGCGGCGCCGAACGACCCTGCCGACTGGTTCCTCCTCATGTCCGGCCGGAAGTCGTCGTCCCAGTCGTCCCATCCGCCGCCGCCGCCCGCGCCGGAGGCGGGAAGGGGTGGCTTCCTGGCGTGGGCGGGCCCGCCAGATCCGGGCGTCTCCTTAACGACGGGCGGGTCGGTCCACGGGCGGCCCTCGGCGAGAGCTGCGATGCGGTCGCGGTAGGCGGCGGCGGCGTTGGAGTTGTACTTGGCGACGTGGGGCGTCTCCTTGGGCACGCCCCGCGCGGTGAGGAAGGCGTTGAGGCGGTCGTTTCCCCCGGCCTCCATCTTGCGGAGCTGCGCCTCGGTCCACGAGTCCATGGTGACGGAGCGGACGAAGCTGATGTGCACGCCGAGGCCGCGGTGCTTCCCGGAGCACTCAAGGCACATGAACACGCCGTAGGAGACGCTCGCCCACTGCGGGTTCCGCTGCGCGCAGTCCACGCACGTCTTGTTCCCTGGCTGCCCCTGCAGCTCCCGCAGCCGCCTCGCCGCCGTGGACGCCATCGCCGGATCGGATCTGCCGCCTCGGATCCGGGATTGGGGTCGGGTGGGGTGGGTGGCCGCGGGAGGAGGAGGGGAAAGGAGGAGGAGGTGGAGGAGCCGCCGACACGAGACGGGGAGGGGTCTAATACGGCGCCCTGGACGCTTCTGCCCCTGGGTGCTCCTGCGCGGTGCCGAGGGCAGGCTGGTAATGTCGCGGGGTGGAGGAGGGCAGCGCGAGGAGTTCGGTAGGCGTGGCCGAACCGAGCTCCACACTGTAAACAGAGGGCCACTTGCGACGCCGACAACCCGGGCCCAGCTCACAGTGGGAGGAGGGAGGGATAGCAAGGCGTTGGGGTTGGGTTCGCGCGTCGCGGCAGGCGAGAGAGGCGGGTGGCCACCACGTCGCGTCTCGGGCGCGGCGTTGTTTGGGGAGTCTCCGGCTTCAGCGCGCGTTGCGCCAACTGTGCCGTGCGCCTCTCCTCCCCCGCAACACAAACGACCTTGAGGCGTCTCTTCCCCCTCGCCCTCGCGAGCTTTTTACGAACCGTCGCCTCGCGAGCGGTCTCGCCTGCCTCCTAAACTCGCCGATCGTTTCCGCTCTCAATTAGTTCCTTTTCTCTCCCGCATTGCCCTAGCCTGCAGTCCAGAATCTAACCCCTGTCCGGTCGATCATGACGGCGGAGGAGATGCCGGGGGAGGAGTCGGCGCCCGCGGCGGTGAGCGATGAGGCGCCACCGGCCGCGGCCGCGGCTAACGCGACGGTGCCCGCGCTGTACGTGGGCGATCTGCACGAGGACGTGCAGGAGGAGCACCTGTTCGACGCCTTCAGCAAGGTCGGCGCCGTCACGTCCGTGCGCGTCTGCCGCGACAACGCCACCAGCAGCTCCCTCAGATACGGATACGTGAACTAATTCTCCCAAGTAGACGGTACACGCGCTCGTGCTGTTTCGATCTAGTTTCTTCGTATGATAAATTGATAATGTGTGCTAGGTTCCGCGTTATTTTGATCGGTTCGATCGGGTTAGGGCTTGATATATTAGTTGTTTGCGTAATTTGGGTCGTTTTTTAAAAAAAATGAATGACGAAGAAGTAATCATATGTTTCGGTGGTGATCTTAAGTCTTGTCAGATTGATCGAAGCACGTGTATTTACGAGAAGCACTTGCATGTCGTTTTGCACAAGCTATGTATGTCATTGTCAACGACTAGTAAGGTGCTTACGTTGCAACAGAGCTTTAAAAGAGAGTGATATAAATAAAAACGTTAACTCTATCTATTGCATTACTTGCTACTACTACCATTCGAAAATTAAAATTTTGAGTTCATAGATTATTTACCTTTGAAAGTTGATGTTGATGTCGACTTCCCTCCTCGACGCGCTGCCCATTTCCAGCCATCGTCGGTCGGCAAGAAACAGGGCTATGTGTCGACGGCCACCTTCTTCCACCATCAACCCAAGTCGTGACTCGGTTCTCATGACCATTGACCTCTGCAGCCATCGCCAGACGCATCGCTGTAAGGAGGTGTGAGGTCGGGAGGAGGCGGCGGTGGCGTCGCGGTGGTAAGCGAGGAGGAGGCGGCGACGCTTGCTCGGCCGGCGCAAGCAGGAGGCAGCGGTGGTGCAGGGGAGGATTAGGATGAATAGAACGCGGTGTGGTGAACTTGAGGCTGGGACGCTGCGAGGAAGGACGCCTTCATCTCTACCTCTTCCACGTGCATCATCGCTGCCTCACCTCCCTTCCCCAGCACCGCCACTTCTCCTCCAAAGTACCGCCGCCTCCTCTCCTCTCTTTCATCCCGATGCCTTCTCCCGTCCCCGACTCCGCCTTACCGCGCCACCGCCTACAAGGATTGCTAAGAGCATTGTATTTACCAATTGCTCACTACACAACTGTTGCACCAGCACGAATGCATGCCGCCGCACTACCATAGGTCTACCACCTTGTTGACTGCTCCCTTGCTGCAACCACGCCGTGCAGCAGATCCAGCTTCTCCACCGAATGCGCGTGGAGACATAGGGGGTGAATTTGGTGGTGGCCTGATGGGGACTGGAGAGAGAGTAGATGGAGGCGTGCCGCCTCTGGATCCGAATGTCGAGATCTCGGTAGAGACGCGTTGTCGCCGATCCGGACGTCGGGAGCTTGATGGAGGCGCGCCGCCGTCGATTCCAAACACCACCGTTGGCTTCTATCATGAGTGAGAGAGAGAGAGCACCCCGCGAGATAGAGGACCGATGTGGTGATGGAGAGGGCGACGCGGTGAGTCGGTGAGGACGGGTGGGAGAAGAGGACGGGTGTGAGAAGAGGTGGAAGACCAGGGAAGAGGGCGGGTAGCCGAGTATGGTGGAAAGAGATCATAGAAGCTGGCCTTTTTGGTTTTCAGTTTTCACAGAGATTGTAGGAGAGGAGCTGTGAATCGAGGGAGGCACCGGTGGTTTCAGAGAGAAACCAACGCACCCGGTCATGGATCCACCTCCGGGCGAGTGGAAGAGGAGAGGGGGCAGGTGTTTTTTTCATAGCGGTAGAGGGAGTGGGACAATTTGTCCCGCTGCATGGGGGTGGTAAACTCCTTTTTTATTAGTTAAGTTAATAAGGTTAAGATGTTGTATCAATTAAATCACCCTGACCATTGCATTTTCTTTGTGTTGTTAGTGTTTTTGTTACTGTTGCAGCATGACGCTATTTGACGAGGATTAAAACCTCTATGTATTATTTTAATACATAAGAAAAGACAATATGTCTTCATGGTCATAACCCCTAAGACTAACGACCTTACTGGTCGTAAGGATTCCAGAGGTTACATAATAAATATCCTGGTCGGACAAGATCCCGAACCTAGTCTCTGACCAGCCAACTGCTCGTAAGGCTATGAACTGGTATCTGGATCTGAATCCATATGTATCTCTTACCGTGTGATGAATGGAACATGTGCTATATATTCCATACCACGCGACGTTACATAATTCTAAGACACTGGACTACGGTTGAATGTCTCACCGACATATAACCGCACAACAGTTGAACCCTGTCAACTGACACCTCTCCGACCAGACGCGTCGCTTCCCAACAGACGTCTCTCCAAGGGATAACTACCACCACTTTATTAACTACTTAAGGAGAACCACAGAAGATGGAGAGGGGAGATCGGATCGAAGGCAATTTAGAAGATTAGCAGTCGATTTGATTACAACACCATAGCAAGCACCACACTCCAGTGTAATTAGGATTAGCTTTTTGCTTGATCACATGTATTCCTTGTAATAGCCAGTTCATAGCAATAAAGAGTGACATCATTCTTTTACAGGAGATACGCACCATTTTCCTCTATTTTTATATATTCATAAGATCGCGATTTAATCGTTGACAGCTGGCGCCGTCTGTGGGAAGAAGGCGCAAATTTCCTAAAGAAATTCTTCGCTCGAGCAAATCCTCGCCCATCCTTCATAATCGTTTGTGCGACTATGGCAGGAACTTGGGACGAGGAGAATTGGTTCGATTTGGATGACTACTCCCATCTCGACATGGACGGATGTATCCGCGCCATGCAAGAGACGGATGCCATCATCTTCCTCCTCCGCCGGTTCGCATGTCGCTGACGACAGTGAAATCGAACGGATGGATGAAGATACACCACTACGACAAGTGGCGCTTCCGGAGGGACGTATTACTCCGACCAGTTCGGAATATCCAAAAATCTCTCCAAGCCCGGTCCTCCCAACCGGCGAAAAAGGTGACAAAACTTCAGAACCGCAATCCGAGAATCAATACACTCTCGATATAATCATGGCTGACAGGTACTCACCAACGGCTTCTGGAAATTCTAGAAGCCAACCGACATCTGGTAACGGTGTCGATAAAACTCTCACCGGCTATAGGCCGAATGGGAATGATAAGGCTCAGCATACGATCGGGAATCCGCCGGGTCAGGCTGAGTCCGCCCCAAAGACCTTATGAGGTGCTTATCTCCGACTGGTCTCCATCGTGGACGCTTCTGTTAGAAGCACTGAAACGCTCTCCACTGGTTACAGTGGAAACTCTTCGGAAGATCGCTGCTGGAAGCACGAGGTCAATGTGATCGGAAATACGTATCAAAATGTCGTGTACGGTCCTGTACACACCACCTCGCCACCACATATTGATGGAGATGATGAGGGCCATCAAGCACCAAATGCCAGATGTAACAGAGCGGATAGACGTTCATCAGTTAATTCACCTGGTTCTGCCTACCAAGGATGATGGGTCGGACGGGCTAGGTGCAAGGTCGGGCGGGGGGGAGGGGAGTTCAGATCTACGAACTCCTACAACTACTATGAATCCTCCAAGATCTTCGGTGACGGTACAGAACCTGCAGCGTGTTCAGAATATTTTAAATAACACTGACCTAGCTTTAGGAGGTGCTCCAGGTTTTGTCCAACTGGTAGGACAGGTATCGGAGATCCTTCAACAAACCATACAATGTACGGAAGCATACCGGGAACAAAGGACATCACAAAGTCAAACTATGATTTCGTCCCAACGTTCCTCCCTCGGCAGAAGGCAGCATGGTTAGATTGAAGATCAACCGATGCCAAGACTTTCTCGACGATTCCGACCGAGTAGTCATGAGGGAAGAAGCTTGTTTCAAATAGCCACTCCTTCCACTCATCGAGAGGATCAATCGCTTGGCCCTGATGATCTGCGACATCGTCTGGACTGAGTAGGTGGTCGGAGGCGTCGTCCTAACGCCCACAACCAAATCGGAACACCGGAACCCTGGTATTCCAATATGAGAAATCGGTCTTCGACCGATTACAATCCAACACCTTTCAAAGAATGTGTCGTGAATCAATCACAGGCTATCGAGCTTTCTCTGCAAGGCTCCAAGCTGTGCGTTGGCCCAACAGGTTCCGACCAGTCAACATGAACAAATTCAATGGGACCCAGAACCCGTTGGAATTTCTCTAAATCTACACTACTGCCGTCAGAGCTGCTGATGGTGATGAAAATATGATGTCTAACTACTTACCTATGGTACTTGAAGGGTCTGCTCGGTCATGGTTGCTCAACCAACCGGTTGGATCAATCTATACTTGGGAGAAACTCTGCGACCTCCTGATTGTAAACTTCCAGGGTACGTACGACCGCCTTGGAAAGGAGGATGACCTTCATCGGATCCTGCAAGAACCAAAAGTGACTCTTTTTCAATACACCAAGAGGTTCAGCCAGGTTCGTAATTCAATACCAGAGATCGCAGAATCTTCTGTAAATAAAGCTTTCAAGGCATGTCTAAGGAATCGGCGGTTTACGGAGGATATCGTTATGAATCCTCCACGAACGACCGTCGAACTTTTCGACATGGTTGACAAATACGCAGCCGCTAGTGAGGCGGTTGAATGGAGCGAGGCCATTGATCGAAAAGATAAAACCCCTCGACCTGGCTTGGAAAAGCCAGAAAAAGAAGAAGAAGAAGACTCTCAAGAGGAAGAAACACCACAAGCCGATGATCAGGAGGTCCTTGCGGTTCCTGGCAAGTTTACCAAAGGTAAGAAGGAATACACCGGTCGAGGCAAAACAAAAATTCCGACCGATGGATATAAACAGAACAAGAAGTGGTGTCCACTTCACCAGCAGGCAGGCATGACTTGCGCACCTATCGAGCTGGCAAAAAAATTTGGAAGATTACTATGCAGGTAAAGGCCCACTTCCCTCGATACAAGAACTCGGGGAAGCAAGCTCTAAAAAGGACAAGGATGGCGATGACGAGATGGAGTACCAGAAGCCTCGTATGACTCACGACGTCACCTGAAGACCGTGGAGCGTGAGGTCAACATTGCAGAGTCCCCGATCGCCATCAAGCCATTAAGGTGGCTGGACACAATATTTTTCTTCAGCAAAGAAGACTGCCCCATCCCGTCAACTCGACCAGGTAGGTTCTCTATTATAGTTGAACCTACCATTAATAATTGTAAAGTTAATTGAGTCTTGATAGAAGGTGGTAGTTCCTCAAATATTTTATTTGCGGATGTATTAGAAGAAATGTAGGTCTCCAGATCTAAGGTAAAACCAGTGAAGTATGCTTTCCACGGCATAGTCCCTGGTTCTACCGCAAAACCGATAGTACAGGTGTCCTTACCGGTTACGTTCGGGAGTCCTGATAACTTCCGCACACAAAAGGTTTCATTTGATGTGGTTGACTTCGAAACTGCATATAACGAAATCCTTGGTCGTTCGGCTCTAGCAAGGTTCCTGATAGCCACATACTATGGTTATCAGAGTCTAAAGATGTCAGGACCGAAAGGAGTCATCATGGTTCGAGGAGATCAAAAAATGGCTTATGGATGCGATCAGAAGTCTTTAGAATTGGTCGATGAACTCCCGACTAGAACAACTGACTCATTTGCAATGCAGGTCAAGCACTCCAGGCCGAAGATCACACTAAAACCATCCGACTAGACAAAAGAGGTACCACTCGACAAAGGCGTTTCTTCGGAAAACGCCAAGTCAGCAAACACTGACGGGTTTATCCCAAAAGTGCTGGTCGGAGAAGGACTCAACCTTAAATAAGAAGAGTCGCTCGTCTTCTTCCTCCGAGCAAACCAGGATGTGTTTGCTTGGCAGGCATCCAACATGCCCGGAGTCCCCAGGGAGGTGATCGAGCACAGGCTAGCTCTCCAGCCTGACAAAAGACCGGTCAAGCAGAAGCTAAGGCGTTTTGCACCTGACCGAAAGGAGGCAATCTAGTCAAAAATTGACAAACTCTTGAAGGCTGGGTTTATTCGTGAAGTTAATCATCCTCAGTGGCTCGCTAACCCTGTAATGGTTAGAAAGAGTAATGGGAAGTGACGAATGTGTATTGACTTCACATATCTTAATAAAGCTTGTCTGAATGATGATTTTTCCCTTCCCCGCATTGATCAACTGGTAGACTCCACCTCAGGGTGCGAGTTATTAAGTTTTTTAGATGCAAATTCAGGGTACCACCAAATTAATATGAGTAAAGAAGATGAGGAGAAAACTTCCTTCATCACTCCATATGACACTTACTGTTATGTAAAGATGGCATTTGGTCTAAAAAATATTGGTGCGACTTTTCAAAGGTTGATGCAGAAAACCTTTTGTCCACAAATAGGTCGGAATCTAGAAGCCTATGTCGATGACTTGGTTGTGAAGAGCATCAACGCTGGCGATCACATTCTCGACTTACAAGAGACTTTCAATAACTTGAGAAGGCATACCTCAAGTTAAATCCACAGAAATGTGTGTTCGGGGTTTCCGCTGGAAAACTTCTCGGTTTCATAGTTTCGGCTAGAGGTATTGAAGCAAATCCTGCGAAGATATCGGCCATCAACCAGATGCGCTCTCCGACCACAAAGAAAGAGGTCCAAAAACTAATCGGCTGTATGGCAGCGCTAAGTCGTTTCATAGCAAGGTTAGGTGAAAAAGGATTACCTTTCTTTAAACTTCTTTGGAAGCATGGAAGTTTTGAGTGGACAAAGGAAGCCAACGATGCCTTTGAAAAGCTTAAAGAGTACCTTACGAGTGCCCCGGTCTTAGTTTCTCCAAGACCGGAAGAAACATTACTGATTTACGTGGCTGCAACGCCACAAGCTGTCGGTGGCGTATTGGTCGTAGAACGTGAAAACGTCAAACGACCAGTATATTATGTAAGTGAAGTCTTATATGGACCAAAGGAAAGATACCTACAGGTACAAAAGCTGTGTATTGTCTCCTTATATCTTCAAGGGAACTAAGGCATTACTTTTAAGCTCACAAAGTGGTCGTACCAATCGGGTACCCCATTGGTCATATCCTTGGAAATAGGGAATCGCTAGGACGAATAACAAAATGGGCGGTTGAACTAGGGACGTTCGACACAAGCTTTGCAAATAATTCCTCTTTCTTGGCCTTTTGCAACCTGGGGTTTAGACATTCTGGGACCTTTCCCAAGAGCATCCGAGGGCTTCGAATCCCTTTTTGTCATGATTGACACATTTTCAAAATAGATCGAAGCAAAGCCAGTTGTCAAAACTACAACTGGGACCGCTAAGAGATTTCTCACAAAAAAATAAGATCACACGATTTGGTGTGCCCAGTCGTATAATCACAGACAATGGTACTCAGTTTTCAAATGGTAGCTTCCAGGAATTCTACGAAGAGCTTGGAATTAAAGTACATTTCACTTCTGTTGCTCATCCATAGAGCAACGGAGCAGTTGAGCGTTCCCCGATGTATTAAAATAATACATTGAGGTTTTACTCCTCGTCAGCTAGCCCTCAAACTTTAAATGAATTGGTCGTGTGGACACTCTTCTTCCGATGAAGTAGTATCGGGCAGACCCCTCATTAAATGTCGTGATATTCGAAGTGGTATGTATTCATTTTTAAAGTTGAGAAGCTGCCTTGGAAGTTGAAAAAACCTTTTTGTCCACCGGTCAAAAAGTTTTTTTTGTCCGTTGGACTTCTTCCGTATACGGTTACAGTATTGTGGCTATAAAAACCCCTTCGCACTGGGCATTAGGGCTTTTACACCTTTTGTTTTCCTCTTCATCTTCAAGAGGATAAATCGCCTCCGACCACTTCTGTCTTCCTCATCCAGAAAAGAAATCACCATGTCAGATCTTATTACCAACTGGTCGGTTTCTGATCTAAGTGAGAAAAAGTTAGAAAGTCTGGAGGGAATTGGGTTGTTACCCGATAGGAACTTGATTTCTTGGAGATCAGCTATCGGGGAACATTCTCCAAGTGGTGAAGATGGAGAAATTACAGTTTTCCTCGCATACATCGAATGTGGTTTAAGGCTCCCGGTTCATTCCTTCTTCTCCCAAGTTTTGAAATATTATGGAGTGGAACTGGTTAATCTGGCCCCCAACGCCATTGTCAACCTTAGTATCTTCGTCTACCTCTGCGAAGCATACTTGGGGATTCCCGCAACTATTGATCTCCTCAAGTACTACTACAGAATGACGAATACGAAGAAGACGACCGGTACACCTGGAGAGTGCACCTTGCGCCTCCATGACGGAAAGGCTGATGAGTACATTCCCATGTACTCAAAATCCTCATGGTCATTGTGGAAAAAGAGCTGGTTTTATATGAAGATTACTCAACAAGATGACCTTTACTATAGCGGTAGAAAGGCAGTTAAGAACCCACGATGGCGCTCCTCCTCGAAAAAGAAGGGAAAGGTAGGGAGATGGGTTGAGGCCATCCGTCTCCTTAATGTCAAGGGTTTAACCTCCTGTCATGTGGTGAGGGATTTCTCCATACGTAGAATTAGTCCCTTGAAGGCCAGAGCCCATGCGATGCTTTGGTACATTGGTCGTGATGATGCGACCAAAGACTCTAGGGAAGGTTAATCCCAAGGGAATCCGACCGGTTTGATTAAATTGATTGATTACTTTTATAACCCTAAAATCTTTCTTTTGTTGCGGCCATATCTTCTGATGAGATCAGAAGTAGGATCAAAATGATCCGCGCTGGAGAGTCTAGCGACAAGGCTGGCTTTCCTCTGATCCTAGCGGTTGTTACTGCAGAAGAAAGAGATGAGAGACTTCGGGTAAATATATCAATTTCGTTTCATCTTTCTAACATTTTCCGATCGGTTTTTACCTGAAATCCTCTTTGATATACAGTCGGTCGGGCTTAGAATCGATGAGGCCACCGAAACATGTGAGCCAACTGATGATCCGACCAGTCATACAATCACTACAAATAGTGACCGCGTAGACGTAGGTAACCGAGTAGAGATTTTTAGTGTCAGATGAAGCACGTTCATCACCCGACTAACTTTACTTGTTAATCCAGCAAGAATTGTTGAGTCTCATGTAGTCGCTTAAGACTTGCCAATTGCGATTGAAGTAACTGTTTTGGAGACCAACGAATCTACACCTTCCTATCAGGGAGATTATTCTCGACCAGCTGGTCGAGAATATCACTTCTGAACCTTTGTTGGAGGGTGTAGAGGATGTAACCAACCCTACCAGTTCAGAACTGATAAAATCGGTTGAAAAGAAAAGGAAGGTGAGCGCTATGGACTTCAAGCTGGCGCGCTTCAAAATCAAGACCAAGAAAGCAACCAGGTATGTATAAAGGAACTAACCATATAAATGCATGCCCGAGTTCCATCTTTAGAAAACTTGAGCTCCTGGAGAGGGAGATGAAGATAGGATCGATTGGGAATCACTCTCAGAAGACAACCAGTCGATTAGATTGCAAAGTCATAGCAAGCATTGCACTCCAGTGTTACTAGAATTAGCCTTTGGTCTAGATTACATGCACTCCTTGTAATAGCCAGTTCATAGCAATAAAGAGCAGCATCATTCCTTTCCAGGAGATACGTGCCATTTTTCTTCTGTTTTTTTTATATATTTGTAAGTTCGGTGATTTGATCGTCGACAGTTGGCGCCATCAGTGGGGAAGAAAGCGCAATTTTCCTCAAGAAGTTCTTCGCTTGTCAAATCCTCGCCCACCCATCATAAGCGTTCATGCGATTATGGCAAGAACTTGGGACGAGGAGAACTGGTTCAATTTGGATGACTACTCCAATCTCGACATGGAAGCTTGCATTCAGGCCATGCAAGAGAACTAGGCATCATCACCTTCATGATCCGCTGGTTCGCGGGTCGCTGATAACAGCGAGGTCGAGCGGATGGATGAGGATGCACCACTGCGACAAATGGTGCTTCCCGAGGGACAGGTCTCTCAGACCATCTCGAAGCGTCCAAAAATCTCTCCAAGCCCGGTCCTTCCAACCGGCGAAAAAGGTGATGAATCCGCAGCCCTGCAATCCAAGAATCCATACATTCTCGACATAATCATGACTGATAGGTACTCACCAACGGCTTCTGTAAATTCCAGGAGCCAACCATCTTAGCACTAGGTGTTAGGGTTTCTACGCCTTTTGCTTTCCTCTTCATCTTCCAAAAAACCATCTCCCATCACCTTTGAATTCTTCACCCGAAAGAAATCACCATGTCGGATCTCATCACCAACTGGTCAATTTCCGATCTGAGTGAGAAGAAACTGGAAAGTTTAGAGAAGGTTGGATTACTACCCGACAGAAGTCTGATCCCATGGAGATTAGCAATCGGGGAGCATTCTCCAAGTGGTGAGGATGGAGAAATTCTGGTATTCCTCGCATACATTGAATGCGGCTTCAGACTCCCAGTTCATTCTTTTTTCCCCCAAGTTCTGGAGTACTATGGAGTGGAACTGATTAATCTGGCCTCCAACGCCATAGCCAACCTCAGCATCTTCGTTTACCTTTGTGAAGTGTACTTGGGAATTCCAGCAACTCTGGATCTCTTCAAGTACTACTACAGACTGGCAAATGTGAAGAAGACGATCAGTACACCTGGAGAGTGTACCTTGCGTCTCCATGACGGGAAGGCTGATGAGTACATTTTTATGTACTCTAAATTTTCGTGGTCGTTATGGAAAAATAGTTGGTTTTATATGAAGATTACGCAGGCAATGGCCTTTATTACAGCGGTAAGAATGCTGTTGAGAACCTGCGATGGCGTTCCTCCTCGAAGAAGGAGGGTGAAATTGAGAGATGGGTTGATGCTATCCATCTCCTGAGTGTCAGGGGTTTAACCTCCTGGCACGTGGTAAGACTTTTCCATAAGGAGGATTAGTCCTTTGAAGGCCAGAGCTCATTCGATGCTCTGGTACATTGGTCGTGATGATGCGACCAAGGACTATAGGGAAGGTAAATCCCAGTAAAATCCGACCAGTATACCTTTCTGGTTAATTGCTTTCATAACCCTAAGACCTCTTTTTTATTACAATCTTGTCTTCTGATGAGATCAGAAGTCGGATCAAGATGATATGCGCTGGAGAGCCTAACGAAAAGGCTAGTTTCCCTCTGATCTTAGCGGTTACTACCACCAAAGAGAGGGCTAAGAGACTCCGGGTAAGCATGTTAATTAGTTTTCATCTTTATAATATCTTCCGATCGGTGTTTACCTAAAAATCCTATTTGATACGTAGTCGGTTGGTCTAAGAATTGATGAGGCCACTGAAACATGTGAGCCAGTTGACGAACCGACCAGGCTTACGATCACTAGTGATCGTGTAGAGGTAGGTAACCGAAGGAAGTACTTTTCGTTTAGATAAAAAAGATATGTTCATCACCCAGCTAACTTTGTTTGTTAATCTAGGCGGTAGTCGTTGAGTCCCATATAGTTGCTCAAGAATTGCCAATGGCTGTTGAGGCAACTGCTTTGGTGACCAACGAATCTACACCTTCTGATCCAACGATCAGGGATTCTACTCTCGACCAGTTGGTCGAAAGTATTACATCTGACCTTCCATTGGAGGATGTAGAGGGTGCAACCAACTCTACCAGTTCAAAACTGGTAAAATTGGTTGAAAAGAAGAAAAAAAAGCAAGCGCTATGGGCTTCAAGCCAGCGCGCTATAGAGTCAAGGTAAAGAAGATGACCAGGTATGTTTAAAATGAAATAACCATACGAATGCATACATTTTATATTCTTGGTGAACTTGAACTTGAACTTTGAACTTCCTTTCTTTTGTGCAGATCTGCTGGAGTTCCAGTCATTTCCGACCAGGTCATTCCAGTAGGTTATGTGATCGAGGACACCTCTGACCAGGGCTGTCCTCAAGTAAGAAATCCTAAGGAGGAAGTGGTTAGGGGAGCCCCCGAGCCTGCTTCAGTGCCAGAATCTGGTTTGGATCCTGTGGTGATTGTTACTCCATCGAAGGGGCATTTCTCCACAATGCACTCTCTCTTCCTAAACTAACAAGTTTCTCTCTCCTTTTATCGAGGATAAAGAGCTTTGAAACTTGGAGGAGAATGTCGATCGTCTTGCAAAGGCTCGATATTTTTTTTCGATCAATGGCGTTTGGCAATTGTGTCTTCAACCATTTTTATAGTTCTCTTTGAAATTTATTAGAAACTTGAAAAAGAAATGCTATCTATGTAGCATATGGTTGAAAACTTTGCTGCAATCGGAGGCCTGACCGAGCGAATAAAAATCCTGGAGCAGAAACACTCAGAATTAGAAAGTAAAAAACTTCCCCACCTAACTCTTTCTTCTTTATGTCTCCGTTTTTCTCTTTTAATTATTCTCCCTTGTCATATTTGACAGATTTGGAGAAAATAAAAGAAGAAGCTATGGCTGAAAAGGTCAGAAGACTAAAGCTTGAAGAAGAAAATCAAGCTAAGAACCGGTCGATCGAAGACTTGATGACCAGAAATAAAGAAATTTTGGAAAACTCCAAGAAGAAGGCCGAAGGTTTTTTGTGTCCCAACCAGTAGCCAAACAAGAGTAGAACAAAACTTTGAAACTAAAATTATGATCTTCATAATCTTGAGCACATGAACCGCGTCGACCAGATTTGGGTAACATCATATAAATAACATCACTAACTTCTTTGAATTTGATTAACATTATTAAATTTAAAGGAAATGAAATTAAATTAAACGAAAAACTTACGCAATTGATCAATATTCCAGGAATTGGATAAAACTCTGCCGTCGGACATAGATAATCGTACCGAGCCTGGTCGGGTGACTTCGACCACAGTGTAAGGACATTCCCACTTGGGAGAAAGTTTATTGCGATTTACTTGGCTCTGAATTTTTCTGAGAATCAGATCACCCGCAGCTAGGCTGCGAGGCTGCACCTTTCGATTGTGGTACCTTCGCATGGTTTGTTGATAGATTGGCGAACGTATCAATGCTTGGTTTCGTCGTTCTTCAAGGAAATTGACGTCGTCGAGCCGTCGTTCCTCCTGATCGTTTACATTAAAACAATTAGTACGAGCAGAGCCAATTTTTAATTCTGGAGGAAGCATGGCTTCGGCTCCATAAACTAAAAAGAATGGTGTTTCGTCGGTCGCACGACTGGTCGTGGTTCGAACAGCCCATAAGACAGAAGGAAGTTCTTGAACCCAAGCTCCTGACCGCTTTATTAGCTGGTCGGATACTCGGCGTTTGACCCCCTGCATTATGATACCATTGGCACGCTCAACTGCTCCATTACTCTGTGGATGGTCAAGGGAGGCGAAATGGACTTTTATTCCAAGCTCTTCGCAGAATTCCTGGAAACTATCGCTCAAAAATTGAGTACCATTGTCCGTGATTATACGACTGGGTACACCAAATCGCGTAATCATATTTTTTGTCAAGAATCTCTTAGCAGCCTCAGTTGTAGTTTTAACAATTGGCTCGGCTTCAATCCATTTTGTGAACGTGTCAATCATGACGAAAAAGAATTCAAAGCCCCCGGGTGCTCTTGGGAATGGTCCCAGAATGTCTAGTTCCCAGGTTGCAAAAGGTCAGAAAAGAGGAATTATTTGCAAAACTTGTGCCGGCTGATGTACTTGTCGGCTATGAAACTGACATTGTACGCACTTCGCCACAAGCTCTTTTGCATCATGAAGGGCAGTTGGCTAATATTATCCTTGCCTGAACGCTTTACCGACCAATGTTCTGTAGGAATGATGTGCTCCACAGACTCCTCCACGAATTTCGGTTAGCAACTTGATGCCATCCGAGCGAGATATGCATCTCATCAACACTCTATGAGATCCTCGTTTGTACAAGGTACGTTAGATTAGAGTTTATGATTTGGCTTTCCGTGCTATACGATCGGCCTCTACATCATCTTCTGGAATTAGGTCATGCTGAAGTTAATTGTAGATCGATGTCATCCAATCTCTACCCTGATCGTCACCGATCTATGGAGCATCTATGTTATCAGAATCAACAGGCATGACCTGATGTTTATCATTGATGTTCTCGGAATGCTCGACCACCGAGGGTGAATCGAGTTGCTCGAGAAAAACTCCGGACGGGACGGTTGACCTTGTGGAGGCCATTGTGCCAACTAATGACTGCTTGATGGAGATCCGACCTCCATTTCTTCTGCAACCTTGTCTCCAAGAGGTTTAACTTCCTTGAGAAACTTGGTCGCCTCCTCAGGCAAGCAGTTGAAATTTTCTTCAATAGCTTGAAGATTAGTAGAGGGGTCGGACGCCTTCAGTTTTGCCAAAGCAAGACTAACTCCACTGGCAATAGATTCTTTTACGGATCGGGCGTAATTCTCTCTTGTAGTCTTGAGAAAGCCTTTAAGGTCCTCCAAAAGGTAGCCAAGGTAATTTACCTTTTCCATTGGATCACTCAAAGAGGGCAGCGTCGATCCTGATCCCATATCAAAGACCATTTTGTTGAGTACAATGATCTTTTGATCAAGATTAAGCGTGATAGTTGCCTCGTTGTCTTGCTCAAATTCCAGAGCTTTTTTTGCTCTGATTAATGCTTGGTTTTGTTCTGCATAAACAAAAACAAGTATTAGGCAAGAATAATTAGAAGAGATACTAAGTCAAGTTTACAACTATTTACCTTCAATCTTCTTTCAAGAAGTTTCAAGAATTTCTTTATTTCTGGTCAGGGTAGAGATTGGATGACATCGATCTACAATTATCTTCAGCATGACCTAATTCCAGAAGATGATGTAGAGGCCGATCGCATAGCGCGAAAAGCCAAATCATACACTCTAATCGAACGTACCTTGTATAAACGCGGATCTCATAGAGTGTTGATGAGATGCATATCTCGCTTAGATGGCATTAAGTTGCTAACCGAAATTCAAGGAGGAGTCTGTGGAGCACATCATACCTACAAAACATTGGTCGGTAAAGCCTTCAGCCAAGGATACTATTGGCCAACTGCCCTTCATGATGCAAAAGAGCTCGTGACGTAGTGCGTACAATGTCAGTTTCATAGCCGACAAGTACATCAGCCGGCACAAGCTTTGCAAATAATTTATCTTTCTTGGCCTTTTGCAACCTATGGACTAGACATTCTGGGACCATTCCCAAGAGCACCGGGGCTTCGAATTTCTTTTCGTCATGATTGACACGTTTACAAAATGGATTGAAGCCGAGCCAGTTGTTAAAACTACAACTGAGGCTACTAAGAGATTCTTGACAAAGAATGTGATTACGCGATTTGGTGTACCCAGTTGTATAATCACAGATAACGGTACTCAATTTTCAAGCGGCAGTTTCCAGGAATTCTGCGATGAGCTTGTAATTAAAGTCCATTTCGCCTCTGTTGCTCATTCACAGAGTAATGGGGCAGTTGAGCGTGCCAACGGTATCATAATGCAGGGGGTCAAACGCCGAGTATTCGACTAGCTAATAAAGCGGTCGGGATCTTGGGTTCAAGAACTTCCTTCTGTCTTATGGGCTGTTCGAACCACGACCAGTTGTGCGACTGGCGAAACACTATTCTTTTTAGTCTTTGGAGTCGAAGCCATGCTTCCTTCAGAATTAAAAATTGGCTCTGCTCGTACTGATTGTTTTAGTGTAAACGATCAGGAGGAACGACGACTCGACGATGTCAATTTCCTTGAAGAACGACGAAATCAAGCCTTGATACGTTTGGCAATCTATCAACAAGCCATGCGAAGGTATCACAATCGTAAGGTGCAGCCTCGCAGCCTAGCTGCAGGTGATCTGATTCTCAGAAAAATTCAGAGCCAAGTAAATTGCAATAAACTTTCTCCCAAGTAGGAATATCCTTACACTGTGGTTGAAGTCACCCGACCAGGCTCAGTGCGATTAGCTATGTCCGACGGCAGAGTTTTGTCCAATTCTTGGAACATTGATCAACTGCGTAAGTTTTTCGTTTAAATTTCATTTCATTTCCTTTAAATTTAATAAATGTTAATTAAGTTCAAAGAAGTAAGTGATGTTATTTATATGATGGTACCCAACTCTAGTCGACGCGGTTCATATGCTTAAGATTATGAAGATTATATTTTTTATTTTCAAAATTCTTGGCCTAGTGCTTCTATAGTAAAGTTCTTCTACTATAAAACAGTCGGGGGCTAGG
This sequence comes from Hsuehochloa calcarea, assembly GCA_036346395.1. Classification (NCBI taxonomy): domain Eukaryota; kingdom Viridiplantae; phylum Streptophyta; class Magnoliopsida; order Poales; family Poaceae; genus Hsuehochloa; species Hsuehochloa calcarea. The sequence goes on from CM070597.1 coordinate 42,455,431, forward strand.
TAATATATGAATATCCATAAGTCGACCGGATGAACAAAAGATTTCATTGACAGGAGAGAGGTAAGTTTTTACATATTTTTTGCATACTCTCTTTTTGCAGGTTTTTTACTACTAGAGATTGCCCATCTAATGACTGCTTGATGGAGATCCGACCTCCATTTCTTCTACAACCTTGTCTCCAAGAGGTTTAACTTCCTTGAGAAACTTGGTCGCCTCCTCAGGCAAGCAGTTGAAATTTTCTTCAATAGCTTGAAGATTAGTAGAGGGGTCGGACGCCTTCAGTTTTGCCAAAGCAAGACTAACTCCACTGGCAATAGATTCTTTTACGGATCGGGCGTAATTCTCTCTTGTAGTCTTGAGAAAGCCTTTAAGGTCCTCCAAAAGGTAGCCAAGGTAATTTACCTTTTTCATTGGATCACTCAAAGAGGGCAGCGTCGATCCTGATCCCATATCAAAGACCATTTTGTTGAGTACAATGATCTTTTGATCAAGATTAAGCGTGATAGCTGCCTCGTTGTCTTGCTCAAATTCCAAAGCTTTTTTGCTCTGATTAATGCTTGGTTTTGTTCTGCATAAACAAAAACAAGTATTAGGCAAGAATAATTAGAAGAGATACTAAGTCAAGTTTACGACTAGTTACCTTCAATCTTCTTTCAAGAAGTTTTAAGAATTTCTTTATTTCTGGTCATCAAGTATTCGATCGACCGGTTCTTAGCTTGGTTGTCTTTCTCAAGCCTGCTTATTTTGGCCTTATTGGCCACAACTTCTTCTTTTATTTTCTCCAAATCTATCAAACATGATAAGGGAGAATAATTCAAGGGGAAAAACAAAGTCATGAGGAAGAAAGAGTTAAGAAGGGAGTTCTTACTTTCTAATTCGGAGTGTTTTTGCTCTAAGATCTTTATTTGCTGGGTCAGTCCTCCGACCACAGCAAAGTTCTCGGCCATATGCTACATAGATAGCATTTTTTTAAGTCTCCTATAAAACTTCAAAAAGAGCTATAGAAATGGTTGTAGACATTTACCACGTGCCAGGAGGTTAAACCCCAGACACTCAGGAGAAAGGAGTGAACTGGGAGTCTGAAGCCGCATTCAATATATGCGAGGAATACCGGAATTTCTCCATCCTCACCGCTTGGAGAATGTTCCCCAAATGCTGATCTCCATGGGATCAGACTTCTGTCGGGTAGTAGCCCAACCTTCTACAAACTTTCCAATTTCTTCTCATTCAGATTGGAGATTGACCAGTTGGTGATGAGATCCAACATGGTGATTTCCTTAGGGTGAAGAGTTCAAAGGTGATCGGAGATGGTTTCTTAGAAGATGAAGAGGAAAGCAAAAGGCGTAGAAACCCTAACACCCAGTGCTAAGGGGTTTTTATAGCCACAATATTGTAACCGCTTCCGGAAGAAGTCAAATGTACAAAAATCCTTTTTAACCAGCGGACAAAGAAGCTTTTTTCAACTTCCAAGGCAATTCCTCAACTTTAAAAATGAATACAGACCACCTCGAGTACCACGACATTTAATGAGGGGTCTGCCCGATACGACTTCATCGGGAGAAAGCGTCTATACGACCAATTCATTTAAAAGTTCGGGGGCTAGCTGACGAGGATTAAAACCTCTATTTATTATTTAGAATATAGAAGATCATACGTCTTCATGGTTGTAACCTCTAAGGCTAACGACCTCACTGGTCGTAAGGATTCCGGAGGTTACATAATACATAACCTGGTCGGTCAAGGTTCCTAACCTAGTCCCCGACCAGTCAAAATGCTCACAAGGCTTTGAACTGGTATCTGAATCTGAGTCCAGGTATATACTTTACCATGTGACGAATGGAACATGTGCTACATATTCCATACCACGTGACGCTACGTGACTCTAAGACACTGGAATACGGTTAAATGGCTCACTGACATATAATCGCACAACAGTTGATACATTTTCAACTGGCGCCTCTCTCCGACCAGACGCGCCACTTCTCAACAGACGTTTCTTCCAGGGACAACTGCCAACGCTTCATCAACTACATAAGGAGAACCGTGGAAGGAGGAGGGAGAGACTGAAGGGAACATCGATTGGAATCACTCTCAGAAGATAACCAGTCGGTTAGATTGCAAAGTCATAGCAAGCATTGTGCTCCAGTGTTAGGAGAATTAGCCTTTGGCCCAGATTGTAGACACATCTTGTAATAGCCAATTCATCTCAATAAAGAGCAGCCCCATTCCTTGTCAGGAGATACGTGCCATTTTCCTCTGTCTTTTTATATTTGTAAGTTCGGTGATTTGATCGTCGACAGATGTATACATTGGTAGTAACTTCAATTTGTTTAGTTCATTTTAACATTAGTGATGTATATATTGGTAATTACTATAGCTGAATCGCTCAGAAGTGATGAGTTTTTTGTAGCTAGAAATGAGATGGTTGTAATATTGATCCAATGTTCTTGATGCTGACTTGATGGTTGTAGCATTGACATTATTCTAGAGATGCCTTGCTACAGGGTACTGCTGTTGCATTGTGAATTATTGCGCTTAATGTACTCGTGTAATGGAAGCTCATCAGAAAATTCGTTATTCATATACCCATCCTCGGTTTGTATCTAATGTAATGAAGCCATTACAAATTGAGCAACTCATGGACCAGGAAGTTTGATCTGGATCAAGTCATATATTATTTCTTTTGTGTAATTTATCTAGTGGTGTAATTTTTCAAGTCGTTGTTGAGAATGTGTTTTCTGTTCCAATTCTTATGTTTACTGTTTATGCACTTTCATGGTGGATTGAAAATGTTTGGCCGAGTGGATAACCGAGTTCACATTCATGATGAATGACAATATGGACATTTGTCGAGTTTATGTCCAAAATTTTAAATACTTTTGGCCAAAAATATTTTTTTTAAAAAATAATGTCTAAAATAACAATATACAAATGAACCACGTAAATAAGCTAGTAATGTGTACAAAACAATATACATATGACAAAACCATGGGTAGTATAGACATTTTACATACAATCCTCTCATTCTTAAATCCGGAGCCAATCTGCCAACCAAATACTTTTATCTGACAGCTTTAGATTCTCAGATAAGTGAATTCTTGGAGAATTAGGAGCAGAATCTGAAAAATAAGAATATGTAGTCGTACCAAACAGGACCTTAGAGCGAGACTATCCTATTTTTAGCTCTATCCCTATTTTTTCTGTGTCGTGGAGGAGAGATTAAGAAGGTAAGACTTGGGAGCTGTTTGGTTCAATGCCAAAGTAAATCTTACAAAAAATTGGTAATACCCTTGTATTTTGGCCTTCACTTGGTTTGATGCTAAATTTTGACATGCCCATGCCAATGGGCAAGATTCTTCCCATGTTTTTTTTTTGCCAAAACATGGGTAGCAAAATTGGGGGTTGTTTGGTTGATGGCCAATGTGAGCCAAACCAAAATTTTTGCTTAGCTAAAATATAGGTAAAAAAATGTTGTTTGGATCATGATCAAACTAAAATTTGGCGTTACCAAAATTTTGATGAGTGATTTCCTCGCTCTTGGATTGTCCACGTGTGACATTGGATTTTATTTGTGTTACCAAATTTTCATGGGCATTACCAAATTTTGATAGCAAATCAAACAATAGCCAATTTTTATTAGCGCGACCAAATTTTGATAGAATCCCCTCTGAAAATTACATGTGGGCCAAACATGGGTAAGCCAAAATGGCTAGTGTTTGGATTACTACCAAAATTTTTGGTCAGACCCATGATTTGATCATGACAAGTATTTGGTAGGGTAGAGTTGGCAGGATCCAAACAGTCCCTTTGTCATGGCGAAATGTTGGTAGCCATGATAAATGTTTTGGACAATAATACAGTATAGGATTGCAGTATGTCTTGTGAATGTGTGATGGATGTGTTCTGAGAAAGCCATTGCCCGCTCTGACGACAGATGTGTCTTGTACTGTGCATACGATTTATCTAGTTAGTTACTACACGTGATCCATTTGGCGACAGATTTAGGCATTACGCATTATCATCGCCAACTTGTTCGGTCTATGTTTTGGAGGCTAGCTTTGGACCCTGATCATCAAGAAAGACCCTCTTCAGGTGGGATGTACTGTCTTTGCCGTAAGAGCACACCATCAGAACTCAAAACTACTTTTCTTATCGTGTTTTCAGCCCGGTGATGAATTGTGGAGTCACTGGGACAGCTCGTCAGAAATTTCTTCAACACCAGAAGAAGCTGATGAGAATTCAGAAGTCAGAACTACTTCGTTCGTATTTCCCCTGTCCCAATTTACTAAGTTCAGATGGGCGTCGATGTTGTTAATTTCCCATGATATCTCTGATAGAGCAAAGTCAGATGAACAAACTTAAGTTACGCAACTGCAGATGCGTCCATCATGGACGGATCATGGACCAGACCGTGCGTCATCCTTAGCGAATGGTCGCTTGTACAGGGGATATAAAATCAAAATGTTTCTGTGACTGCACTAGATCTTTCATAGAGCATGCTAGGATTATTGCAGGTTGCCTTTGCAAACAAGTGCATTTGCATAGGGCATTTTAAAAAAATATGCTGGTCTGTCAAGACCAGCTAATGGAAGGTCATCTTGGACAGACCAGCTAATGGAAGGTCATCTTGGACCCATGGTCGTTGCATGATAGCTCATTCTGGATGGCTCGTTTTGGTCCAATTATGTGCTGCTTTAAGGGACAAAAAAATAAACTATTTCACCAACTATGATGATAACCTTGTGCTTTGCTTTGGGAAGAGAGTAAATAAAGAAACGGGAAGCTCTAAGAACACGTGCGGATTTCTTTTTTTAGAAAGAATGAAACACTGCTTATATTTGATAGGTTAGTTATGATAGTATTTTAACAGAAAATGCAGCTCACTACAGCATTCTCACAATTAAACTACTCCTTTTTCCTTCAGCTGGACGGACAGCTCTTCGAGGCTATTATGAAGAGACGGAATGGCATGTCTGTCGGCTCTCCATCTCTCCTGTACTCTTACGTGCCGTTTTTCTCTCTAAATCAGTGGAACTATGTCATTGCTCGAGCGTCGCCATCCATCGAAATTGGTTGCCCTTCGTGATCACATAAATCTTGCTCCTTTGGACAAAAATGGAATTTGATGGGAACTACATCTTGCTGTGGTGGTAGAGTCGTGGACTCTACCTATCAAAGTTTAAATGGTGGTGTTCGTATTTACTTACATACAATGCGTTTCGGGATGAATTTTGTTAGGTTCGTAGATTTATCTCTGATCTCCGTCTGTTTAGGTGTATGTTAAGATACACTTATGTATATGCTCGTGGTGTGCGTGTGATGGTGTGTGCACATGTGCGTCTTACTTATATTAAAAAAAAAACATAGAATTTGGTTTTTGTCTCGCACTTTCGGCGACCAAAAGGAATTGCACGGTGGCTGGTGGTACATCCGAGCTGGCGAGACAACTCTTCAATAATTCAATTGGATTTTTATTGTGTCGGTAGTTCCTAAGTATTTGAGGACGAGAAGTCTGAACCCTTGACTGGTCGTATTTTGTCCATGTCGTATTCTTAATCAGAGTGCAGAATCCGACTTTTCTGTCGAATTAATAACAGAACTACAGAAGCGGCAAGACAGCCTCAGGCTGGTAAAATGTTCGAATCTCGTAGTACCATTTGTATGACGGAACGCTGACTGATAAGCTAGTTGTCAGACCATATGGAGGTTAACGATGGTTTGTGGTGAGTAATCAAATGTGGTCTGTGGTTTGCATGTGTTATCCAAATTTGAGTTTGATTTTGGGACTTTCCTATTTTGGAGTTGTTGTCTGTCTGAAGTCGGTCTGACCGATTTACATGGCCGATCATACCACTGGGAATAGGTGGTTTGATCGGTCATTGCATAGCGGTTAGTCCGGTCTTTGAGTCTTGGGTTGAATTTATGAAGGGCAGTCTGGCCACTTCCACGGTCTAACTTACACAGTGGAAGCGGTCAGACCGGTCCTATAAGCTTTGGGTAAATAGGCATCAAACACGTGTAACAACATGCGTAGGGATGTGTTTGCACTAGGTTCCATAGCAGATTGAGCATCGAGCTGAAAGTATATAGAGTTTGAAGTTTCCAGAAGGTTTTGGGCTAAGAAGAAGTGAGTGACTGTCTGACCGGTATGGAGCTTGCGGTCAGACCACTGTCCCAAATTATGGGCGGTCTGGCTAGCTGACTAATGGCGATCAGACCGATTTTGGCGAGTTGGTGTTGAAATTGTATAATCTGGTTTGGGAATTGGTTCTAGCGAGTTAGGATCAGTGTGTGAGTTGCATAATGCATTTATGGGCTAAGGAGGGCAAGGTTTTAATGAACTTGTGCCTAGAAATGGTTTGCTTGGTCTATTGTTGTGCAGTGGTTCCGGTGTCAACTATAGTCAACGGCGGTGGACCGGGATTTGGTTGGGAGAACCAAGGCCCAGAGCGATCATGGAGGCTGAGTGAGATAGTTGGACTTGGAAAGGTGCAAGATGGACAAGGGTCATGGAAGGCACAAGTGGTCAAGGTCAAGTAGGACATGTGGTGCGCCAAGTGACTCGGACCCGTTTGAGAGCCAAGACAGTTCTGAGGGATCCGAATGCGTGAGAAACTTGGCAGGAGGTTATTAGGATCATATGAAAGGTGGTAAAGCATAGGTGATGCTTCGACGCGGAGGATTCAGGAGACGTTTATTGAGGGGAAATGTGATCATTTTCCCAAAATCGGAAGAGTGAGCAGTTTGCAAAACCACAACGGTAGTTTAAGCGGGTTAGGTCAAGAAGACTTCATGGAGGACAAGACACGATGAATTCAGGCTAATGGAGCTAAAGATGAAAACATCGTTTAGAAAAGCGTGCGCGAGCGTGTTGAGTGAAAAATCCAGTAGTATAATGGGTTAACAGATTCCCATGTGTGTGTATTGTGGATGTGATCCACTTTTTGACTAAGTTAGGGTTTCTTGTGAGCCTCCGCTATATAAGGAGGGCATTAGAGATAGAGGGGGTAAAGTTTTCACTTAGCATCCAAGAGAGAAACCATGGTTTGGTTGAGAGAGCTAGGTATTGTCCTCCTGGTGGAGTGACTATAATCCTTTATCTCCAAGTGGTAATCGAAAATCAAACACCATCCTCCATGTCTTCTTTGTGTTATTGTTTGATTTCCTTCCCCTCTTGAGGTGTTCTTGGTTCCATCGTGTTTTAGTGTGATTCGTGTTTAGATATACATAACTAGGACTTGTAGGAAGCCATCTAGGATCATCTTTACATACTAGATCTCACTAGTTTGAGTAAATCATGTTTTCTCTCTTTTGCCTGATTCTTGAGCACTCTTTCATAAAAATGGATAAAGGTGGGAACTTTGACAACAATTATTGAAAATGTTGGTTGGAATAAGTTCTAGATATCATAGGGTAGATGTGTTTCAAATTTGGTGTGATTTAAACAAGTAGATCAAAATTTAGATCCCTATTTGAAATCGTATTATTTTCAATCTATCAGCAGGGAAGCGGTCAGACTGTTAGGGTGCTGTCGGTCAGACAACCCAAACATTGGTGGTCAGACCGGTCTGGCCATTTGTGCTTACGATTTTCTTTTTGGTTGTTGGTTGTGTGTTGGTCGCAAGTTCAATCTTAATCTTGTTAGTTACTTATAGCTATTGAAGTGAAAAGATTGACAAATAACTGGGAGAGAAAAAATTGTAGGAGTCATTCACACCTCTTACTACCGTAACCGATCTTACACTGGTCGATCCCTTTGGTACTGTGTATGATGCAATTTGCTTCTCTAGCAGGTTATTCTGAAAACACACACAAGAACTCGACTCATGAATCAAGATCGAGAAAAGAGAACTACTCTTCCTCTTTCTATCAGCAACACATGCATTGGTTTCACAGCTTATATGATGTAGCGTATACCATTTAGTCAAGAAAGGAGAGCTAGAACGAGAACAAAAATAAAGCGAGAAAGTGCATAGGGCCAAGCACAACAAGGCAAAGCCAGGAGAGCCGTGGAAGGAAGATGTGTAATACAAGAGGGGAATTCAGGGAAACACGTGGTAAAGCAAGAACGCGACCACGCAAAGGCAAACAAGGTAAACCAAGCAGGGGAACGAAGGAAGCCGTGTGTTGGATGTACTGGATGTGTAGGTAAAGCGGGTTATGATGCACAGAATTTGATGTTCACCTTTGTTATGCGCCTTCGTCCAGAGTATGAGTCTATTCGAGCTCAACTACTGGGACGTGCTCTTCTTCCATCCATGGAGGAGGCCCTTGTTGCGTTGATTGCTGAGGAGACTCGACTTCGCTCTTTGTCTTTCGGATCGACATTACCTCAATCTGTTCTTGCGTTACCTCGTCGGGAGGTTTATCAGCCTAGTTCACTTCCTGATGCTACATCCAACCAGACTTTATGCTCTCACTGCAAGTAGCCTAGTTATCCTGTTCAGAGGTGCTATCGACTCCATCCAAAGTTACGACCTGCATCTCACCGTCGTCGTCGTGGTGTGGTTGCTGCCACCACTCCTGCATATGCTGGGGATTTTGCTTTTGTCACTCAGTTGGGTCAGCTTCAGTCACAGCTTTAGGCTCTTCAGACTTAAGTTCAGCAGCAGTCTTCATCTGATGCCCCTCCTTGTGGTTCTGTCAGTCTTGTTGTAGCCTCCTCTTCCGTGTCAAGTACTAGTCTTCCATGCGTTTTGGACTCTGGAGCCTCTTTTCATATGACATCGGATAAGTCTCATCTTGCATCATGTCAACCTGTTATGGATGGTTCCTATGTACAGACAGCCGATGGTACCTCATGTCCAATCACTCATCAGGGCACTCTCTCTACTTCTCATTTTACTGTTCCTGATGTGTCCTTTGTACCTCAGCTTTCTATGAACCTTATGTCTGTTGGTCAGCTTGCTGACATGCACTACTTTGTTGGGTTTGATGACTCTACTTGCTATGTGCAGGATTGTCAGACATGAGTTCTTGTTAGTACTGGCCATCGCCTTAGAGATTCTCAGGATCTCTACTTCCTTGATCGTCTGAGTCTTCCATCTCCCTCCACTCATGCATCTTCAGTTATTGCATCAGCATCTGTTAGTTTTCCTCAGTGACATCATCGGCTTGGTTATTTGTGTGGATCTCGTATTTCTACATTAGCTCGTCAGAGTGTCCTAGGTCATGTCATTGTCGACACTAGTTATGATTGTAAGGGTTGCAAGCTTGGTAAACAGGTGAAACTCCCTTATCATACCAGTACATCTTGGTCTAGTCATCCTTTTGAGTTAGTTCATTATGATGCTTGGGGTCCTGCTCCTTTTGCTTCCAAAGGTGGCCATATCTATTATGTAATCTTTATTGATGACTATTCTCGATATACTTTGGTTTATTTTTTGAAACATTGTTCTCAACTCTTGTCCATTTATCATTCTTTTGCTCGTATGGTTCACACTCAGTTTTCCACTCCTATTCAGACCTTTCGTTCTAATTTAGGGGGAGTACTTGTCGCATGCCTTTCGTCAATTTCTCTCCGCTGAGGGAACTCTTCCTCAGCTTTCCAGTCCTGGTGTCCATGCTCAGAATGGTGTTGCTGAACGTCAACACCGTCATCTTATTGAGACTGCTCGTACTCTTTTACTTTCATCTCATGTTCCACGATATTTTTGGGCTGATGCGGTTTCTACACCTGTCTATCTCATTAATATGCAGCCATCTTCTCGCCTTCAGGGAAAGTGTCCTGTAGAGCTCTTATTTTTCACTCCCCCACGGGATGACCATCTTCAGGTTTTTGGTTGTGCCTGCTATGTTCTACTTCCGCCTCGTGAGCGCACCAAGTTAACAGCTCAGTCTGTTGAGTGTATTTTTCTTGGATATAATTTTGAGCATAAGGGATATCGTTGTTATAATCCCTCTGCGCGGCGTATGCGCATTTCTCGTGATGTTTCTTTTGTTGAGGATCATCCCTACTTTTACTCTTCTGCCACTCGGTCCTCCTCTCCCGCTGAATCTCTCTCTTTTCTTTATCTTCCACCCATTGTTTCGTCTGATACCTTTTTCTGTGGAGTCCTCTTCTCCACCCTTAGTCTGATCATCGTTTCCTCTTCACTATACTCGTCGGTCTAGGGTTCCTCCTGATATTCAGCCTTCTACTATTTCCTCATCTGATGGCATGGCTAGTACTGATGATACTCCTTCTGATGATCCCTCACCGACACCGTCATCTCGGTATGAGCTTTGTGATCATACTACTATTGCTGCTCCTGACAGATATGGTTTTCTTTCTACTGCTGTTGTGCCTGAGCCTCACACTTATCAGGAGGTTGTTGTTCATCCTGAGTGGCAGTTAGCTATGGCTGAGGAGTTATCTGCTTTGGATCGTACTCGTACATGGAATCTTGTTCCTTTACCTGCTCATGTTGTTCTTATTACTTGCAAGTGGGTTTTTAAAGTTAAGATCAAATCTGATGGATCTATTGAGAGGTACAAGGCTCGACTAGTTGCTTGTGGTTTTCAGCAAGCACATGGTCGTGATTATGATGAGACGTTTGCTCATGTTGCTCATATGGTAATGGTTCGCACTCTTATTGTTGTGGCTAATATTCACTCTTGGACTATCTCTCAGATGGATGCGAAGAATGCTTTTCTTCATAGTAATTTGTAGGAGGAGGTTTATATGGCACCACCTCAGGGTGTTATGGCTCCTGCCAGTCATGTTTGTCGCCTTCGCTGTGCTCTTTATGGCCTCAAACAAGCTCCCGTGCTTGGTTTGAGCGGTTCAGTTCAGTTGTGTTAGCTGTTGGGTTCTTCCCGAGTAATCATGATCCTGCATTGTTTATTCATACATCTCCACGTGGTCGTACTATGCTGTTACTCTATGTTTGATAATATGTTGATTACTAGAGATGACAATGAGTACATTGCTTTTGTTAAGTAACGACTTAGTGAGTAGTTTTGATGTCGGATTTGGGTCATCTCTGTTATTTATTGGGGATTGAGTTTACTTGCACAGATGAAGGCTACTATCTATCTCAGTAGCGTTATCTTCAGGATTTGCTTGCTCGCTCTAGTCTCACTGACAATCAAACAGCTGCTACTCCTATGGAGCTTCATCTTAAGCTTCATCCTACTAATGACACTTTGCTTGAAGACCCTTCTCGTTATCGTCATATTGTTAGGAGTCTTGTCTATCTTGTGGTGACACGTCCTGATATTGCTTATTCTGTTCATGTGCTCAGCCAGTTTGTTTATGCTCTCACGTCTGTTTACCATGCTCACCTACTACGTGTATTGCACTACCTACGAGGGACTGTTGATCGTTGTCTCTTTTATTCTCGGTCGACTCAGGTTCAGCTTCATGCTTACTCTAACTCGACATGGGCGAGTGATCCTGTTGAAAGACGATCTGTCTCTGTTGGACCGAAAAGGCGACTAGAGGGGGGTGAATAGGAGCACACCCACTTTTTCACAAATAATGGACTCAACACAAAATTCACTTCAGTAGCTATGGAAGCTGTGAAGATCAGTATATGAGTACAGCGGAAGACTAATATTGAATCCAATATAAAACCCTAAGCAATACGATAAAATCAACAAAGATTAAAGTAAATCAAAGCACTGCCGGTCGATTCTTTGTGTCATCAAGGCGGTCGGACCGATTGCCTTCGGTCGGCCGGTGACTCTGGCCGGTCGACCACGCTTGAAGAAAATGAGCGAATGACCGATGACGAAATTGCTAATAGATAAAACTTTTGATCTACTAATCCAAACTTGATGAAACTTGAACACACCTTCTCTATGATATCAGGAACCTATTCCAATCGAATATTGTGATAATTCTTGGAAGAATAGAGATCCTTTTTCGTTTGATTGAAGAATGGTTCAAAACCGAGTCAAAACAAAAACTTGATCCAAAAACTTGCTCGTAGGTGATTGATGATCAAGATGATCCTAGGTATGTTCCCACATGTCATAGCAAGCTATATCACGTGGAGAATTCAATCAAAAACTCGCGGATCAAAGAAAGACTCAAAATCATCAAATATAGAGAAAGAACGCAATGAGATAAAATATAATCAAACTTTCCTTTGATTGATTGATATGATATGGACTTATAGCGACAATGCTCAATCCAAGAGCACGAAAATTACATCAAACTATCAAGAACCCTAGCCTCCACAAAAGCTCTCCCTAAGAAAATTAGGGTTTGCAAAGATAGCAAAAGAGACGAAGAAGAGGTGCAGCCACCTCCCTCTCCTATTTATAGTGGAGGCTTAGACCTTCTAGAAGTTTGACTCAATTGGGCTCCCGTTAAGGCCCAAAATTAATGGGACACTTACGCATATATTTTAATATGCCGTCTTTAACACCTCTTGACCTAACTAGCTACACCTTGTACCATCTTGCGCCTCGAATTAGCCAATAGGTCACCCTTGTCCATCTTGCACCACGCTTGAGTACATTAACCTTACCCGGCATCGTCGATCGTTCTGGACCTCAGCTCTCCAAGTCTAGTCCCGATCATCCTCGCCGTTGACCGTCGTTGACCACCAAGCAACCTGCACAACAATAGACAAGTAAACCGAATTTGGGAACAAGTTCTTCACAACTTGACCCATGTTAGTCAAAACATGCATCATGCAACATATATGCCACAAACTCATGACTTTGACCTAACAATCAAATATCGCCGCCACGACGGCGACGAACCAAGTGAAAACCGGTCGATCGCCCTAGGGCGGTCGACCCCCTTTCGCCGGTCGACCGCCACCTATTGGTCGATCAGACCGCCAGTAATGACTTAGCCGATTTTCAACCTCTGAAAACCGAAACCTACCTGAAATTTCAATCCAATCGAACTTTTGACTAGAGACTCCAAAATTATGAGACCAAGTGCAATAGAATCCCCTCTGTTGCCTGCTACCTCTATTTTTGGCCCAGCTCAAAATACAACTTTCTGACATTGCTGGTCCTACCGCCGCTTAGGTCGGTCGGACCGATCTTAGGCTCGGCCGATCACGATAGGCGATCGACCGCTTAAAGCCCGACAAAGACGATTCTTTGCCGAAAACCCGTGAAACGACAAACCATTAACGCCATTGCCAATTGTCACATCATCATAAGATTTGGAGCATATCACCATGATATCCACAGTCTCTGGCTATTGTATTTTTCTTGGGTCTTTACTTATTGCCTGGAAGTCCAAGAAACAGGCTATAGTATCACGGTCTAGTGCTGAGGCTGAATTTCGAGCGTTGATCACTACTACTTCAGATATTGTTTGGCTTCGTTGGCTTTTGGCGGATCTTAGTGTGTCATATGATATTCCTGCATCTCTTCTATGTGACAACACTAGTGCCATACATATTGCTACTGATCCAGTGAAGCATTAGTTTACTAAGCACATTGGTGTGGATGCGTACTTCACTCGTTCCCATTGTCAACAGAAGACCATTGCTCTTCAGTATGTGCCCTCTGAGATTCAAGTTGTTGACTTCTTCTCCAAGGCTCAAACTCCAGAGCAACATCGATTTTATCTCTCCAAACTCAATGTTTCAGATCCTCCTGACCCATGTAGAGTTTGAAGGGGGTGTTATGTATATGTATATATTACCCATATGTATATATGGCCCATGAGGCCATTAGCGCTAGGGTTTTGTACTTCTACTATACATACCCTTGAGTATCCATCTAATATATTGAGATGTTGATTTGTAACAGGAACAAGCTTATTCTTTAGTCGTTAGTCTTTACCAAATACCTATTTATTTTTATCAAGTACCTTTAGGTATCATAATCTGCCACAGACTGACTTCGGCTTTCTTTAAAACTCCACTGCTAGTTCGTAAGAGTCGGCCGCAGGAAAGACAAGTCATATAGCTCTAGCTATTACTTTCGCATATTCCTTGAAAGAATATACTAGTAATGACTGCTCAAACCTGCTCCTCCAAAGTCCAAGCAGGATCTTAATAATTTAGAACAAACTTTATTCTTTAGTCTTTACCAAATACCTTTTTTTAATCAAGTACATTTAGATATCATGGACTCTGTTTGTTTCGGCGGTGCTTTTCTGAAAAGCGGTTTCCGGCTGTACTGCAGGGCTTTCTAGCTGTGGGCTGAACAGCTGTGCTTTTCTGATTTGGTGTTTGGCTGTCTGACTTCTAGGTAGACTACCTGCAGCTTCTGAGATGTGAAATGTCTGAAATACCCCTGAGGACAGTAATAGCTTGTTTGATATCGTTTATATCTGATGGCAAAAACAGGGGAGGCGACGACAGATCTGGAGGTGGAGTGAGGAGGCGTGGGAGGAGGGAGGCAGGAGGGAGGTGCGGGTGAGGGCTAGGGATCGGGGGAGGCGCCAATCAGAGTTTATATCTGACGGCAAAAACGGGTAAAAGGTTAAACCTACCGTATTTTCTTGGGATTTTTCATATTTAGGGGATCTTACTACAAGCAATGGAGAAAGCTCCATACTTTCACATGCTATTAGACCAAAATGATGCATAACTTGTGAATCCTTTTTCTTTTATTTTTACCTCAGGGATAATTCTTTGCACCCGCTGCTTTTCAAGGAGGGGGGTCTACCAGACCATGCTTTGTTGACTTACAAGTTGAAGAATGGAGAGGTCCTCTAGATAGTTGCATGAACTATGCTTTCCCTTTTCTGCAACACTAGAATTTGTCATTTAAGAGCACTCACACTTCCCTGTTTTTTAGGTTATAAAGCAAGGCTATAAACAAGGGACAACTATAGTCTGTGATTGCTGCAATTAAGAGGTAACAATATCATACTTAGCAATTAGCAAAGTTAGATTTTTTATGGTGTATTTATTCTTCTCAAGGACCAATGGAGTGTTGTGTTGTTCTCTTTTGACTCCAGTTTACTCCTTCACAATTTGAAGACCACGCTAGAATGGGGCGAAGACGGCAACAGTAAGCACCACCATTTTACACAGAAAGCTTGAACCCGACTCATATAAGAGTGATAAGTTCTTAAAGTGTCATTCATGAAAGTGCTTTTAATAACTCAAAGGATCTCTTGAGTGTTTTAGATCGTTTAAATGGAGGGTATTTATGGTTTCAGGTACCGTAGCATTTATGCTTCAGAAGGGTTGACACTTCATGAGCTGGCACTAAAATTGCAAGATGGTTTAAATTCAAATGGAATCGGCAGTGCTAATTTCCCCACCAGTGATGAACCTCCTAACCTTACTTCTTCAGGTAAGTTGATGTTCATTTCTTAGAATAAAACCCAGTGGCAATGTGCCATTGCGCTTTCTTTTATATATGTTTTATTTTGAGGGGATATCATTCATGATCTCTGTAAAATCGTTGAATGTGAACAAAATAATTGAATGCAAATATTCTAGCGTATATTGGTTAATGTCTTCAGTTCTTCATGTTGCCTTGTTTAAAGAAGGGTAGCCTGCCGCCATATTCGCATTATCAGTTCACCACTTTGGAGGGAAGATTATCCTACTTTTCCCGCATTTTGACCTCTTCGATGGCTAACTATGTTTGCTTACTCCACTAACTAATAACTATCCATGGTGAGGACCAACAGTCACCATGTCATGGTGGCCTGGTGGGGGGCATGCTTTTCGATGGGAATAACTAAAGTGAATGTCGGACATTTATACTTGATTTAGTACATGGAAATGGAACAATTAGTCATTTTTTTAGACATAATGAAAGAAATGATATATAGCTCTAAGTAAAGAGTAAAAAAAGTAAGTTATATATATTACGGCAAGATTGTTGGGAAATATTGAAGAGACGATATTGTTTTAATTGTTGGATGAGCGTCACTTGGTAAATCAATTTGTTGTCATTTATTTGATGACAACATTAATAAGCTTGTTTTGTATTCAACTTTAGGTAAGAGCTAGAAATTTGTGCTTTTAACAGTTCCAATCTTTGGTTTTGTGGTCTTGGATGTCTGGATAGAGCTTGAGGACATGGAACATTTTAGGACTACGAGATTGATATTTATTGATACCTGAAATAGAATGGAACTGCTTCAGCACGGAGGCACTAGCGTGCTGGACAACTATTGGCATTGGGCGTTTGCCATTTTTATGGCAGCTAAAGCATCAAGCCACTTTCTTACTGGAGACTCTTAAATTTTGCATGGGTGGATTAATTGTAGGCACTGATGATGTCCTTCATACAGGGTGTGTTTGATTGCCTGTATGTTTCTAACCTGGTCCGTATGTGCCATCCTGGTTGAACCTAATCAGGCTGAGTGGATGCAATGATGAATTGTTTGGTTGCTTGTTTCTGTTGGACCAGGCTGTGTTGAGATGTTGTTTGGTTGCATATATCTGGCACGGGAGAAGGTGAATAGACTCCCGAACGCTGCCAGCCTGCATGTGCTCAGCCTGGCTAAGGAGGGAAGCTCGAATTAAGTGTTTCCCTCGGGCCTAACCCGACAGAGAATCTTGCATCCACTCAGTTAGGCTCACTCACCCAACCAAACACCCAAAAACTTGTATCTACTCATACGAGTCAACCCCATGCAGACAACCAAACACACCCATAAGATCGCAGGCTACAACTATTTAAATGCACGTGGGTCTTTGCGAAGCATGTTCAATTATTTCTCCTCGTGTATCCAGAAAAATGGTTTAGAGTTTCTTTTTGCGTGCTCTCCTTTTTCTGTTATGAGTCGATGTTATATTACCAAATGGTTATATATTCCCTAGTCTCTACACCATAAATTGGCTACATATGATCATAAAGAACAGAAGAAAGTCAGGAGTTAGTGCTGAAAACAAGTAAAATACGGGTGAAGTGGTGTTAGGTAATTCCCTCATGCAGGTTTTCCCAGGCGGGACTGTTGTGACTTTGACATAATGACATGCGAGCCAAAGTTCTGCAGAGGTCAGAGCATGGTGAACAGCAATTGCATTTTACGAGGATAATAGTCTGTTCTTGTTGGAATCAGTCTGGTGGAGCGGAAAGCTTGCATGTATCCAGTTATCCATACTTCTAGGGCCTTTTTTTTGGTCTAAAATTAGAACTTCTAGGGGAGAAGAGGTTGATGGGTACTGACTAGGCAACTCGGTGCATCTCTCTCCATGTTTTCGGGCCATAGCAGTGAAGAGTAGGATAGCAGTGGAGAAGAGTAGGGTTGTGGCATATTGCAACTTTTGGGAAGGCAATGTGGCCTTCAAGCCAGGGACATATTCAGGGTGCGCTTTACCCCTCCAATCCTTCACTACTATAGCCTTTTAAGGACACTGTTCTTGCTGTGCAAGAGCTTGTTGAGTTGCGGTCCTATTCATACTTTGTTGCTCTGCCTTCACAATGTTGTCCTTCTTTCAACCTTTAGGGTTTTAATTAAGTTGAATGATGGATTTGTTTCTTCCTATTTTGGTTGTTTTCACTTGTATACTTCCCTTGGTGATCTTACGTCTACGTGTATAGATAAGCTTCTTCAATTCCTTGTCTGTGCATACATGTTCAAAGTGTGATTTACTCCGTTTGATGTGCTTTCTGTATGTACAGTATGCACATTCTTTGGTGAATTCTAGAATATTTTGTGCTCAGAAATCAGAATACAAGCGATTCCAGAATTTTTGTTATAAGTGAGCAGCATAGTTATTGCGCTATTGATCTTCGTGCACAGCACAGTCTGAAGAACCGACTTTGCTGGACTGTATTCCATGCTTTACTTCCTTTGGTGATGTATATATTTAATGATTTTTCCTTTAAACAAGGAAGCAATGGTCATAAGAACTTTCATGTTTGAGTTGTTACATTAAACAATTGATTTTCCCCTATTGTATCATTTGTTTCTGTTGTTATTACAGGTTCTGGCAAAGAATCTTCTACCACTAATGGACCTATTATTGTTCCCTTGAAACGGACATTACAAGAAAGAGTGGTTAAAACAGAGAGCTGCCATTTGTGTGGGTAAGAATAAGATTATGTACATTGGTGGAATTGACATGATTATCTGAGCTCCTTTATATGTAACTCTGCACCTTCAAATTTTGACAGAGATGGCCATACATCGGTTGGAATAATCAGTGCAGACATGATTGTCTTTTGTAACCAGGTTTGTTCTGCTTAGTGCTTTTCTCCTATGTGTTGCCTTTGATGGTTACATTGCTTGCTTGAAAATTATGCGCTATTTTTATCTACAGTGCGAGAGACCATGCCATATTAAGTGCTATAACAATGGAATTAAAAAACAGAAGGTATTTCCCTTCAAATGTGGTGGAGACCTTATCATTGTGAAAGACATTGCTGACTCGTTGTATTGAACATTTCAGGCACCGCTGAAAGTTTTGGGAGAATACAAGCAATTTCACTTCTTGTGCTGTGAAAAATGTCAGTTATTCTGTGCTTCTTTACAGCAAGGACTGAAAAAACTTGAAGAAATTGCCTTCTTTAGACAGACAAGATCCAGTATTTGCTGGCAACTTTTAAGTGGAATGAATCTGAGGAGTGATCTGCAGCATTTCATGCATCAGGTCATTGATATCTTCAAAGTAAGTTCTTTTTGTGGGGGGTTTATGTTTGTAGTTTTAAAAACCTTGTTTCTTCAATGATAAACTTTTCATCCATATGTCTGTCGCTTCTAGGCTATTAAAGTTTCACTTTAATCTATGTATTTTATAGGATGCATTTGCAGAAACAGCTGCTGAGGACAGTGATGTCATACAAGATATGGTTAATGCGTAGGTTCTTGCTTATTTTTCTAACTCTTAAGTGGTGTATGAATAGCCACATTAATATGCATTTACCTGCAGTTTTTCTGTTTATCTATTGAACTCTGTAATCGATCTGGACTATGTTCGCAGCAAGGATGTTGGTGGAGAGAAGGATTTTCGAGGAATGTATTGTGCAGTGTTAACAGCAAGGTGACCAAAATAAACTGCTGATGGTTTGGTTTGGAATTTGTTTTTTTTTAACATGTGCTTGTATTTTGTATGTCTATTATTTAGTCGGTATTCTTATACATTTTTCCCTTTTGGTTCTATTGCAGTACGCTTGTTGTGTCAGCAGCGATTCTGAAAGTGCGCACAGAAGAAGTTGCAGAACTTGTCCTTATTGGTACACGTAATAAGTGCAAAAAGAAGGTGGGAATGAATTTAAACTGTACAGTCCATAGTGAACTCTTTCAGTTATCTGATGTACATCTAATTTTGCATATATCTTCATATAGACAAAGTGTTTTCGCTGTCCCTAAATTCCTAAGGCGGAGGATCCTTTTTGTATCTAATCATGCTTGCTCTCCTTCAGTTCTTCTCATCATATAGGACTAACAAGTAACAAAGGAATTTACTCAACTCCCCATTCCCCTGACTCCCCCCCGCCCCCCACCCCTCGTTCTCACCGGCTCCCCGTTTCTCCCCGGCTCCCCACGGCGCCTCCGGCCGGTCGCCCGTAGGATCGCCTCGGTTCCAGCTCCCTCGCCCGACCAAAGCCCAGATCTGCGCGGCTGCACCCCAGCGCCCGGCCGCTCGCCCGCCCGGGTCCAGCTCCGTGCCGCCCTGCGCTTTCCAGCTCCCTTGCCGTGTTGCCGGCGTCGCCACGGCTGTGCCGCTGCGGCTGGTGCCTGCGCGTCTGAGGTCAGCTCCTCTCCTTACCCGTCGACGACTGCCGGTACCCGCCTCCTCTCCGCCGCCCAGCGCCCTGCTCTGCGAGACTGCAGGTACGGTGAGTTCGCTCTTCTTCTACCCCGCAAGCTAAGTGCTAATCCTACTCCTCTCCCTTTTACTGTTACTAGTTCTATTCCAGCTTAAGCCATCAATCATGGGGTTCACTTTTTTTTTTTGTTCATGGTGATGCTAGTGTTGTTGTGGAGTGAATTTTTATGTAGATAAGTTCATGTATGAAATTTTGGAATGTGTGAGTGCTGTGATATATTGGTAAGTAATATACATGTGTCTGTAATTGTGTGATCACGCTAAAATAGAGAATGAGCTAAAGTTGTTTATGACACAGTTATTTAGCTATGCATCAAATCCCAGATTGAGTAATGTACTAGTGTGCTTTTGTTTACCCATGTTTCTTTGATTCTTAACCAGACTATGAAATGTGACAGTTAAGATCTTGTTCTAACATAGATTCGTTTTGGTTAACAAACCAGATTGTATGTGTATCCATGAATCATTTGCTACTCAATTTTCTATGCAAAAATGGATTTAGCAAGACATACAACCATGACATTGGATTTAATCAACCTTCACCCTTTGAGTTGCAGATGCGTATGTATTTTAGATAGCCTTATGTTATGATAAGAATGCTTCATACTAGTTTGAATGAAACCTCAAACTAGCGTTAGTGTATTTGTGGCTTTTTTTATGTATTGGTGTGGGTAGAAATTAGCGTTAGTTTTAAGATGTTAGCCTATTAGAATTTAGCCCGATGCGTGATCAAATCCTACATCCGCCACTGCTAGAAGGTATACGTGTTGAGATTATTCGTTATGAACACTCGTATAAAATCATATACTCTGTTAAACTAAAAACGCAGCACTTAAAAACACATAACTACATCTGACAGGTAAGAGGTGCCGAATAGAGCAACTACTTGAGCGTTGTTTCACCGATTCGCGCTCGTCACCCATGGTGGCGATGGGGCAGGAGGAGGATATCGACCACTACGAGGTGCTCTGCCTCCCGTCTGGCGAGGAAGGCGCGACGCTGTCTATCGAGCAGATCGAGAAAGCTTACCGAACCCAATCACGACTTCGTCATCCCGACAAACGCCCCGACGACCCCAACGCCACCGCCGACTTCCAGCTTCTCGCAAGCTCCTACAAACTCCTCCGAGACGAATCCTCCGCGAGCGATTCGGCCGCGCCTCCGCGCCGCGCTGGCTGTATCGCCGCGCCGCGCGCGCGGCGTCAAGCGACGGAAGGCCGTCTCCGACCTAGAGGAGCGTGGCGCGCGCCGCTGCGGGCCCGGCCGTCGACCCCGCCGAGGCCGCCAGGCGCGAGGACAAGCGGAAGGCTGCCGACGTCAATCGTGAGCTCGAGGAGTTCTTCGCCGCCAAGCAGTCCGCTGTCTCAGGCGCCGCTTCCACTTCGGTAAGGGTTTGGGCCTCTCTCTCGATCTGATATCTAACTAGTCTACGAAATCTATTCAATTAGGTTGTTTCTTCGGGTAGGATTTTTTTAAATTGTTCTTCGGTAGGATTCGTAGTGTTGTATCATGCTATTCTGGCTGCAATTACAATCGCTGCCTTTGGGGGTTATGAATGTTGGGGAATTTTGTAAATTTTGTGATATTCTTTAGCTTTTAGAGGTAAATACAGATGCCTTAAATCTAGATACTTTTAGGTTATTGCTGAAGAGTGATTATTGATCAGAGGGGATAGTGTCTGCAATTGTATCCTACAAATGAAGGTGGAACAGTATTGAATTGATTGCTTGTAGCATCCAGTAAATTCAAGATTTTGCAAGAGATTGGTCGATCCATCTGTTGTTGGAAATTAGTAGTTACCTTTTCTGTTGGTAGTGACCACAACTTGGTTATTTTTCTTTCTAGGCACATGGAGATAAGAAGGGTCGAACTCCACAAGAAGGAGCAAAAACGGACAAGGGTAAAATATTGAAGGTTTCCTGGGAAGGTGGTGCAGATTACTATACTGCAGCAAAGCTGGAGGAGATCTTTAAGCAATTTGGCAAAGTTGAAGACATTGTGATCAAGACAAGGAAATCAAGGAGTAGGGGTTCAGCAATCGTTGTTATGGCCTCCAAAGAGGCAGCAGTAAGTCTTGTTTCTCTACTCTTGTAGTTTTAAAGAGTTTTTCAAAGTTGACCTTGATGAATAGTTTTTGACATGCATCTGCCAATCATGAAATCTCAATTTTCATCTTAATGTCTCGTCCAATTATTTATTCATCAAGCAGCAGGGGCAAATAATAGATATTAAACCATCACAGGAAAATGAGTTATCTTTTTTAATTCACACCAAGATATGAGTTCATAAGCAATTTTTACACATGCCTGTGTTTTATCGTGCATGGCTTGTTAGCTGCTTTCTTTCTTTATGGTCTAAAATTGATGTCATTTGATTCATTTTCATATCATCTTTGGGATCTTTGCCAAGTTGTGTTTCCTGTCTTGAAACTGTATATAATGTTCCATTTCATGGTGCCTCTAACCAATACTTGTTGCTCTTTTGACAGCAATCGGCATTAGAAAACCATTCTATGTGCAATGTTTCTTCGGTCCCATTAACTGTTGCTACTGTTCAAGAATCGGGCGGTTTACCAGCAAGGTCAACTCAAACACCTGAACCAAGGACAAGCAATATTGATGGAACTGGATTCAGTGATTTGGAAGCATCGGTATTCCGGAAACTTCAAGAGGTAATTAACAGTTATATATGACTTCAAGTTTCAACACTAACGTTTTTGTTGAGAAGGATTCAGTTTGCTTTAGGTTTACATTTTTTACTCTGTTAGTTACACACATAATATTTATGTGTGTCGCGTTTGATGAACAATGAAGAATCCAATTTAGATTATTATCTATCTTCTTTTACATGGTAGTTTTGCATTTGCGTTCTGTGATATAATGTGTAGCATAGAATGTGTCGAATCGATGAAACTAACGGATGGCTTGTTTATTTTGCAGGCCCAGAAAAGGAAGCAATGTGGATGATTGGTGCTTCCCGAAACATGATCTATTAACCTTTCAGAGGGCATCTCCTGTCACAACATCGGAGGATAACTGGGACAATTAATTTGCAAAATCAGAACATGTTTGTAGTTTCTGTTGCTGATAAGTCTATGTGAGTCATGCTCATGGTGGACCTAATTTTTATCAAATTACTACCATGTATTTTTGTACTTTTGAATAGTTTGTATTCTTAATGGTATACTTGAAGTATTTGGTATCTAAGATGT
Organism: Hsuehochloa calcarea; assembly: GCA_036346395.1. Classification (NCBI taxonomy): domain Eukaryota; kingdom Viridiplantae; phylum Streptophyta; class Magnoliopsida; order Poales; family Poaceae; genus Hsuehochloa; species Hsuehochloa calcarea. The sequence goes on from CM070597.1 coordinate 42,478,288, forward strand.
TAGACATTTTTTGTTAGGATGTGAAAAGAGAGCAATATGCCAATATCCCTCCCCAAATCGCGCTTGTATTTTGCATTGCGCACTTCTCTAAGTTGCACTGTTGAAGATGTGATATAGTTCGCAATCTAGAGCTCATATGTTTGATTTCAGATGAAGCAGCAGTGTTAGCAAACACGGTCGAGAAATTGGCTATTATAGGACTCCAAACGTTGGGTTTCTCTATAATAGGATTCCTAACGTTTGTTTCTCCAAAATAGGACTCCAAACAATTACAATAAGCGTTAATGACATTTCGGCCCATTTTAATCTCTTTTAACATCTAAATACATGTATTTGTTCCTAACGTGACCGTTTTACCCTTGATGTTTTGACGATGATTGTTGTGTCGTTTGAAAAAAAAAGTCACCGCTTGGTCGCTTGCTTCCCACCCCTTGGCCTTGGTGGGCCATTGCCTTGGTGGTGGCTATAGCCTTTCTTGGTGGCATGAGTGCCTTGGTGGGTGGTCGTAGCCATGGTCGGGCCGTGTTCGGCTCGCCACAAATGCCTTTGGCTTGTCGGGCCGTGGCAATGGCCGCCATGTACAGTTACAAGTAATATATGTACAGTTCCAAGTAATATATAACAACGTTCCAAGTAATATATAACAAGAATTGATTCATACACAATTACAAGTAATACATAACGGCAAGAATTTAGCAACGAGTTCATCTCATAAAACCATGTTTGTAGCATAAACAAGTTCATCTCAGAAGACCATAATGTAGTTCCAAACGAAATCAATGTCATATGAAATAAATCATGAGGTTACATCTCATCACAACTAAAATGCTCCATCATCAAATGTTTAGCTTTCTCCTTTTTGGAGTCATCTTTTTTGGTGGCACCGGGGTAGCCATCCTCACGGGGCTAGCGTTGTCAGTTTGTGAAGATGTGCCCTCTCCAAGTAACATCGCTAGCTTGCTGCACATAAATACGATCGGCAATTAGATGTATATATAAAACAATTATTGTGTACAGTAAATGTGTTAATATTCCCTACCTTCTAGTGACCCTTCTGGACTATCTCGTAGGATTTCATCCTGGTTGGCCTCAGTGGGGTGCTAGGTTCATGGTCCTTCTTTTGTGACATTCTTCCTAGGTTGCCTACGCTTCCTACAAGTGATGAAATAAATTAATATTGATATTTTCATTCAAGTTAGTTGATAAAGAAAATCATCAATTACCCCTTTTTTGCGGTCCCATTGTATGGGCACTTGGAACTAGCTTGCCTGTGACCTTTTTCTCCGCATCGTTTGCAAGTCATAGGTCCTCTGATGATCTTCTGTCCCTTTGCATTTGTTGGAACAGTATCGTTATCACCTTCACCCTCATCCCATCTCTTCTCACCTTCACCCTCATTGGTAGATTTTCCTTTCTTCCTGTGTCCACCCTCATCCCATCCCTTGATTCTCAGTTTCCTCATTCTTCCAGCAGATAATTTAGCCAGAGGTGCACCAACGCCAAATGGTAGGTCAACATGTGGCCACTTGTGTTTTATCATCATTGGCTCAATCTCTCTACCATAAGCAGCCCTAAATCTATTCACAGAGTAGTAGTCATGCACAAACTGTTCTAGATCCACTCCCCTTTGGCGGGTTGCATAGGCCAGTACATGTTGACATGGCTTACCAGTGTGCTGCCATTCAAGACAAGTACATGTTCTTTGGCCTAGCTTGACAATATGCCTCACAGAAACGGCTCTGCTATGGTCCCACACCTCTGCACTCCAGTTAGAACATGGTACAATTTTTAGGTGTCCCAAACCTCTAGTGTTTTCCCTTAGCTGAACCATAATTGCTGGGAGTGTCCCGCCTTCAGGTAGCCTGTATGCAATAATTCTTCTCTTGTTCCACAGTACCATGATCATTTCTCTGATCTTATCAGCAAGGTCAGCAACCGATAAGTCCTTATGGTCTCTAATCCAGTTATTAAATGTCTCAGCAATGTTACTAGTTATATAGTCACACTTAATTTCTGGATTGAAACCACACCTGTACCATAATAGCTTATGATTGGCCTGTAACCATTGCACTGATGCAGCTGATTCACTTATCATTTTTGCTATATTGTCATAGAAAATCTCCTCTGTGTAAGCCCTTGCAGCAGGATATATCTGGCCAAACCCTCTAAATCTCTTCTTGAAGTTTCTGACCATATGATAAAAGCATTCCCTTTGCTCTGCATTGGGGAATACATTCTTCACTGCATTCTCCAAGCCCTTGCAAGCATCCGAACAAGCAAAGAAGGACCGGAAGATCACCTATAGCTTTCTTTAATTGTTCCATGAACCAAGTCCGATTATCTGTTGTTTCCTGAGCTATGAAGCCATAAGCGACCGGATACATCCAATTGTGACCATCAACTGCTACTGCTGCAGCCAAATGACCATTCCACCTCCCATTAAGTGCTTTGTAGCATCTACGCTCAAATGAGGCCTACAACCTTCCAGGAATCCATCAATGCATGGTTTCAGGGCACAGAAAAAACGGTGGAAATATACCTCACCATCTACCTCAAGAACATCGATCTCAACGACACTCCCAGGACTCCGCTTCATCACCTCGGCCTTCCACCTAAACAATAGCTCAAAGCTATCTGACCATTTCCCATAAATCTCTTCAAGAGCTTTTTTTTTACCCCGCTGTACAGTGTCATATCCAATTATACACCTATGTATTGGGTTTGTCTCCAACCTCGTTTTTAGTTCCTTGGTACCAATGTTTGGTTCAACTCTAAGGATATCCACAGCCCTGCTAGCTACCCACTTGCAACTTGGAGTTGTAACCTGCATCCTCTCGCTAGACACACATTCATGTTTATCAACTAACACGGTTACCTACAAAAACAAAAAAATATATTAAATTACATAACAAGATGAATGATTGAATTAAGTGATACAAAAAAAATATTTTACGTCCACAGTAGCGCTGCCATCCAGTTTCGACCCATTTATCCTCCAAGGACAAGGGCCCATCGATTCATCACCAGACTTGCAAAAGCCCCTATATTTCTTCGTAGTTGACTTCTCTACTCCAAAATGGAACTCCTTCTTGATGGCATATGTCCGCACTGCCAGCTTGAACTCTTCCATTGTTGGGTACTGTGTCCCAACCTTCATTGATGGGTTGTTCTTATCATATGAAATGACGATCTCACCCGGTACGGCATCATTAGTAGGAATGGCAGCACCATCAACATCTTGACCAAGCTCATTATCATTGCCTTCTTCATCCATTCGACGATCAGATGCTTGTGTAGGTATATTTGGTGTGCCCTCATCTCCCAATCCCAATAGCTCACACATCTGACTCTCGCTCATAAGTTCAATTCGACCTTCATCATCAACTTCTCAACTATCTGTATGGTAGACCAATCAACTCTTTCTGTATTTTCGACATCATTTACTTGGGACCTACAAAAAAGCGAAATCTAGTTTACTATACTAGTAACATTGATACTAATAAATACATTGACATTTTATACTACAAACTTACTATATATGATAGGATGATGATTGATGTTTTACACAACTGTACTAGTGGCTGCATGGTTGATATATGATCTGCCTTACGTTCTATATATGTTTTATGCCTTCTTAATTGATTAGTTACAATACTGAACAATAGTTATGAGCGATATATGATAGTTGTCTCAGCTAGGCTGCATGGTTACTGAACAATATTGAACAATTGTTACAGCTAGGCTGCATGGTCTAGTACTATATCATTTACTAATATGACAGTTTACTGAACTTTCCATGCCTCGAGCAAACTGAATGGATGAACTAGGCAAACTGAATGCACGATCAAACTGAAAGGATCCTTAATGGCAAAAAACAGAAATCGTCGCCTCACCGACAGCATGGTGATGGTAGTTTCTCAGGTCAGGGTGTTGTGTATGAGACGCTGCATCTCAGTGCCCTTGAAAACTACACCACTGGTGGGACAATACATACTGTGGTCAATAATCAGGTTGCTTTCACTACTGATCCAAGGTCAGGGAGATCCTCACAGTATTGCACAGACGTAGCAAAAGCATTGGATGCCCCGATTTTCGAGAAAATGGTGATTCTGCCATTACGAAAACTGGGCTTCGCAATTTTGCCATCCCGCAAATGGGATTCGCCGCTTGCCATTCTCAAACGATACACACCGCAAATATGCCTGTGGAGGATTTGTTGCCAAATTAATTTTTTTTTTTGCGGCATCTTTTCTTCCGTTTTGCCCCGAGCCTTATCCTTCGTTCCTTTTCATTCACCGTATCTTCACGGAGAGAGAGCACGGAGAGAACGGGAGAGAGACGAGACGAAGACGAGCAGAGGAATCGCTCCACCGCCGATGCCGCCGACGGCGACAATGACCCACCTCCTCGGCCCTTTCCTTCCCGACCACGGCCTCGCGCTAGGCCGCCGCCGCGCCACCGCGCCAGCCGGCCGCCGCCGCCCCGACAGCGTCGCGCCAGACGCCGCCCCGCTTCGACGCGTCGTCCGCTTCCAGACGCCGCCACGCCTCGACGCCGGATATGGGTGAGGCTTCGTCTAGTTCGTCGTTCATCCCAACAATGCCCTTTCTCTCAGTATCCACTTGGCCCTAGCGGGATCCCCTCATTCCATGCCCGAATGTGGTGATAAAGTAGTGGAATGCAAATCTGGAAGAACAACGGCAAAATTTTCTTCAAATCGTAAACTACGATGAATTTGTGAGTATATAATGATCTGCTTTTGTCATATAGAAATGGATGAACTAGGTAATCGTGTCAAGATTTGGATAAATAGTTTGTGTTATGTATTGTCATTTCCACAGCGGTGAAGAAATGTCCATTCTTTAGGTGGATTGATGCTTACAAGAAAGTAGTTGCAAAGAAGATTAAAGAAGACATGGAAAAGAAACGAAAAGAAGAAATGCAAGCTGCAGTAGCATACGAAGGTCATGGTGAAACTAAAGCCTTGGTCGAAATGAAGCCTAATTGCAGGATTTACGAGGAAGAGAGGATGGATCTCAAGATGGACAAGCTTATCGCTCAGTGCAAATTGTTGGTGGTCTTTGTGTTTACTAATTGCGTCCTAGTTCTTTTAGGTGTGGTAGTGCTTATTAGCAAGTGAAGTTGTTTAGTAACTGTGTTCTAGAAGTGTGGGGTACGACTCCTGGTGGTGGTCTGTTTAGTAACTGATTTGTAGAATGTGTTGTAATGACATCTAAGTCCTATGAAATGAAGATGTTTTTCTGGAATCGACCTGTATTTTTGACTTGTTTTATGCGAATTTTGACATAATTTTGCTTGAATTTGGACATAATTTCAATAGAATTTGGATGAATTTTGACACAATTTCATGATCACAATAACATTCTAGCAAAGTACATGTCCGATAAATTCAAGATAGGTAGCATTTAAGTTACAATAACATAGGTCCAAATAAATTAAATAAGGTCCGGATACATAGATACATGTCCAGAGATACGTTTTCATAGAGATCTCCATTCTCATGATGGAGATACATGTCCGAATACAATTTAAGTTACAATTTCATGATGGACATAACATTCCGCATCAAAACCTTCAATTGGTTTTCGCTTTTCTTGGCTTGAGTTTTTTGGTGGGCTCCTCTTTTGCCTTTGTCTTGTCCGGTGAGACACCTTCACTAGCGAGTTTTGCGATTGGTCGCAATAAAAGTAGCACTATGAGTCACTTGTATGAAAGCAGATACAAGTATAAAAGAATGAGAATTAATGTGTAGCATACCCTCTTGTAACCCTATTGGGGTTTGTTTGTATGATCTGGTCCCTTGTGAGCCTTGTGGGTCAGTGAGTGTATTTGGGTGGTGTAGGCATTTCTTGGTCATGGAGAGAAGCATCTGGGCGGTACTTCAATTTCTAAAGCATGCAAATCATCTGGGTGGTGGTGCGATTTCTTGGTCATGGAAAGCATTTGGGGTCTTTGGTTCGATGAGCAGATCCCGAGATTTCCTCCTTCTTTGCTCTCTTTGTTGGGATTTTTGCATTCTCACCATACTTTGTTGTATTTTTCTTGGCTTTCTTTTCCCGCAAGTTTGGACAAAAAGTATTTAATTTAGTTAGCAAAACAAGTCATGGCGACAAGTACATATAGTTGGGTCTTACCTTTTCTTAGTCCCATTAAGATGGCATTTGTAGCTTGTTTCACCATGGCCTAATTCTCCACATCCCTTGCACTTTCTTTTGCCTCTAATCATTTTTTTCTTGCCCTTTTCGCCTCATTTGCAGCTTGTTTATCCGCCTCATTTGTCGCTTCCTTGTCGCCTTCTTTCCTTTGCTACCACCACCTTCAAGGAAGCTTTTGATCCCGAGTTTTACATGCATCATCCAGCAGTCCTCTTGTCAAGTGGTGCCCTAACCCCAAAAGGCAAATCAACATCTGGCCACTGTGTTCTATCAGGCAATGGCTCTATAAGTCTCTTATAAGCTGCCCTGAACCTCTCAACAGAGTAATACTCATGCACAAAGTCCTCCATATGTACATTACTAGACTGTACACTTGTAATCAAAGCCAAAGCATGCTGGCAAGGCTTACCAGTATGCTGCCACTCAAGACAGGTGCACTCATGTAGAGAAGACTTAACAACATGTCTACTGCGAGTGTTTGTGGTGTCCCAAATTTCAGCTGCAGCACTTCCACCATCTATAACAGTCAAGTGCCCAAGTCCTCTAGTTCTGGCTTTCAACTGTTGTATCACTGCTGGGAGGATCTTTCCAGTAAGCCTTTACAAATTTTTCTCCTTTTCGCCCATAGCACCATAATCATCTCTCTGAGTTTGTCTGCAAGCTCAACAACAGGAAGGTCTTTCCAGTCCCTGATCCAATTGTTGAACACTTCAGCAAGGTTATTAGTGATATAATCACATTTAATCTCAGGATTGAAGCCAGATCTCATCCAAAGCTTGTAATGGTGAGCCTCCATCCAAACCAACACTTGAGGACTAGCATCAATGACTGACTTGTAAAAATAATTGAAAACTGATTCTCTATAAGCTCTAGCTGCAGGATACATCTTAGAGAACACATCACCACCAAACCTTTTAATGAAATTGTTCATTAGATGTCTAAAGCACTCCTATGTTCACTGTGAAACACATTCTTAACTGCATTTTCTAGACCTTTGCACGCATCTGACGAAATAGCTAAAACAGGAAGATCTCCTATGGCCTTGTGCAACTGAGTCATAAACCAAGTCCAGTTATCTGTTGTCTCACCATCAATGAACCCAAAAGCAACTGGGTACATCCAGCCAGACCATCTATACCACAAGTCGCACTAAATGACCATTCCATCTACCATTAAGTGCGAGAGAGTCTATGCTAAGGTATGGCCTGCATCCTTCTAAAAAACCTTCAATGCAAGGTTTCAATGCACAAAAAAATCTATGGAAATAGAAATTGCCATCTACCTCCTTGATGCCAATCTCAATAACACTACCTGGACACCTCTTCAGGACCTCTGCCCTCCAATTGAATAGCAGCTGAAAGCTCTCTTCCCATTTGCCATACAATTCTCTCAAAGCAATTTGCCTACCTCTACAAATAGTATCATAATGAATTATACACTTGTGGTCATCCTGTAAAGTTTTTGCGTTCCTTAGGGCCCATAGTCGTTTTCTTCCTAAGGTGATGTATTGCCTTTGAAGCAACCCAAGCAATCGGTTGGTGTGGTAGTCTTCCTCCTAGCACTTGATTCACATGTATGCTTATCAACAACCACCGCCACTGCAACAACAAAAAAATTAGTCAAGGCAACTAATATAGAAGGGCAAAAACATTGGCGACCTTAAAATTATTGAAGGGAAAAATTAATGGAACGAAAATGAAAGTTAGTACCATAACGGTGCACCCATCAGTCGTTCTACGCCCAACAAGATGCCAAGGACAATCTTCTCCCCTTGCAACCTCCAATATATCTTGCGGGATCTGCTTTTGACAACGCGTAGTTCAAACTCTTTATTTATAGCAAATTGTCTCACCGCCAATCTAAACTCCTTCATGTTAGAATAAAGCGTGCCAAGATCCATATTGGGCCGATTTGGATCGTGCACCACGATCCTCTCCCCGGTAAATAGTCATCAACTTCAATGATCGCCCGGTTGTATCAATTTCTTGATCCTCGACAAGTATCGGCGTTACGTTGATCGCTAGCTTTCTTGGTCGCCTTTCTTGCCTTATCGGCCTCCTCATCGTCGACCCTAAACCCCAACACTCATACATCACCTCATCATCAACAATCTCAATTCTTCCTCTTCATCTCGATTGTCCTCGATCGTAGGCTATCCCAATCAACAAGAGGTGCCTCGCATTTCTTTGTGCGGGAGGTTCTACCATGCTAAGCTAAGGTCGCTCCCCATCGAGCCTAGTAAAGAAATAAAAAGGTGGTACAGCTTAGATTACCACCACATCTACACTTGTCGAGTCTCATCTACACGCTTGGGCACGCTTAGAATACGTACCCTTGGAAGAGATCCGCGATTCTCCATCCACCACTTGAGCAAGACGGCGTCGGCCGGCAGAGCCGGACGCTGGTCGCTTCGGAAACCTGTGAGGTGCCTGCAATGACCGCCGTCGGCGCGGCGTCGGAGGTGGCGGTGATGGCGGCGGCGGGATCCGTTCCTCTCTCCTCGCTTGACTGGCGGCGTGCTCGTATCCGTCTGAACGGCACCGTGAGTCTCCGTGAATGAAGAGAAGGCCTCGTGATGCATCGGGAGGGCAAAGCGGGTAGGCAAGTTTGCCATGGTAAAAAAATTAATTTGGCAACAAATCCTCCACAGGCATATTTGCGGTGTGTATCGTTTGAGAATGGCAAGCGGGCGAATCCCATTTGGGATGGCAAAATTGCGGCCCGAGTTATCATAATGGCGAGAATCACCATTTTCTCCGATTTTCCATGTTAGGGCAATACCTCGCACATCAAGCACCTAAGATTGTACTGTTATCGGATGAGGAGCAATGGGCGTGAGCTCTTGCTACTGCTAGAGCATCGTCGCCGGGTTCTCCATTGGAGGTTGTGGAAGGTCATCGGTGCACCGACCGCGTGGCTCGCCCTCCAGAGCCGCGTCCATTGTGCACCAGCGCCGCAGCCGGCCAGGGCAAGAGTCCGGCGCCTAGGGCTAGGGCGGCGAGCCCCCGACGTTGCCTCGACGTCCATGGCAACCGCCCAACGTGGACATCTTGGTGGAGGCTCTTCCTCCATGGAGGCGATCGCGGCGTGGGGAGGAGAGGGCGGCGGTCTTCACTGGCTGGCTGCGGGCGCCGGTGTTCTCGCGCAGGAATGGAGATGAAACGACGGAATCCAGAATAGATGAATTGATACATTGCTAGCCAATTTCTCTTGCTGAAGGGTAATAGGGTCAATACGAAAAATACATGTATTTTTAGATGACAAAAGAGATTAAAAAAGAAACAAAATGTCATTAGAGCTTATTGTAATTGTTTGGAGTCCTATTTTGAAGAAACAAACGTTAGGAGTCCTGTTATAGAGAAACCCAACATTTGGAGTCCTATAATAGCCAATTTCTCAACACGGTCGCGCCATTTGAACAGTGCAAATCCCAGAGACACGTTAATTCCCTCCACCTCAGCCCCCACCCATGCCCACGCCGCTCGTCCTCCCCTCCTGCCCCGCCCACGCCACCACTGCCACCGCGCCTAGCGAAATGTTTTGCAGCGAGTCAAGCGTAATACGATCAAAAGGAAATGGGGTCGATGCTAAAACAAAAAACAGTTCCCCAGAGGGCCTCCGGCGCCAAGTACCTCGTCCTCTCTCACGCCGCCGCGGGCCGCATGGACAAGGCCTTCGCGGCCGCGGCCGCCTCCAAGGAGCCCCCACCCCGCCTCCGGCCCCAAGTACCTCGTCCTCTCCCACGCCGCCGCGGGCTGCATGGACGAGGCCTTCCACACAATGCTCGGCCTGGTCGGGGACGCCGAGAGGGTGTTCGACGGAATGCCGGTGAGGGACATCGTCACGTGGAACTCGATGGTGGAGAGGTATGTGTCGAACGGGCTGGGGGCACTGGCACTGGCATTGGCGTGCTTCAGGGAGATGCACGGGGCACTGGAAGTGCTGCATGACAGTGTTGGGATCATAGCTACTCTTGCTGCCTGGAATCAGCATTGATGGAAGGGCGGGAGATCCATGGAGATCAGGCACGAGCTGGAGCAAGATGTCAAGGTGGGAACTTCTCTTCTTGACATGTACTGCAAATGCGGCGACATTGCTTCTGCCGATAGCGTATTTGCAACAATGCCAATGAGGACCTTGGTGACATGGAATTGTATGATAGGTGGGTATGCGCTGAATGAACGTGAGGAGGCATTTGATTGCTTCATGCAAATAAGGCAGAGGGCCTCCAGATGGAAGTGGTCAGCGCTATCAATTTGCTGGCTGCCTGTGGTCAAACTGAAAGCTCGCTGTATGGAAGGAGTGTTCATGGTTATGTAATTCGAAGACAGTTTCTTCTTCACGTGGTGCTTGAGAGTTGAGACTGCTCTTCTGGAGATGTACGGCAAAGTTGGCAAAGTGGAATCATCTGAAAAGATATTTGGTCAGATGACGGACAAAAACTCTGGTATCATGGAATAATATGATTGCTTCCTACATCTACAAGGAGATGTACAGGGAAGCCATTGCATTGTTTCTGGAGTTACTGAATCAGCCTCTTTATCCTGATTATTTCACCACGTTGACAGTAGTACCGGCATTCGTCTTGCTAGGGTCACTGAGACAATGCAGGCAAATGCACAGCTACATTACCAGGTGAGGTTACGAAGACAACATTCTCATTATGAACACAGTTATGCATATGTATGCGAGGTGTGGTGATGTTGTGGCCTCAAGGGAGATCTTTGACAAAATGGCAGACAAGGATGTCATCTCTTGGAACACAATGATTATGGGATATGCGATTCCTGGTCAGGGAAAGACTGCATTGGAAATGTTCCCTGAGATGAAATGTAATGGCCTGCAACCAAATGAGAGTACCTTTGTCTCTGTGTTGACTGCTTGCAGTGTCTCAGGCTTGGCGGATGAAGGCTGGATGCAGTTCAATTCGATGCAACGTGAGTATGGTATGATCCCACAGTTTGAACATTACGGATGCATGACCGATCTTCTGGGTCAGGTAGGTGATCTGAGAGAGGTGCTGCGATTTATTGAAGACATGCCAATAGCTCCAACATTTAGGATTTGGGGCCCCTACTGACTGCAAGCAGAAACAGGAATGATATAGATGTTGCGGAATATGCAGTAGAAAGGATATTCCAACTGGAACAGGATAACACAGGCTGCTATGTTGTTCTTTCTTCCATGTATGCTGACGCTGGGAGATGGGAGAATGTGGAGAGGGTGAGATCTCTGATGAAGGAGAAGGGGTTGCGGAGGACTGATGCAAGAAGCCTTGTTGAGCTTCATGACAAGTCATGCAGTTTTGTCAACGGGGACATGTCTCACTGTCAGAGCAGGACGATTCATGAAGTGTCCGATATTCTGTTAAGAAAGATTAGGGAAACAGATAACCCAATGAATCGGCCTGATCCAGTCTCTTTTCCATCAAGGAGAACAACAATGCCTAACAAGCATAGTGTAAGGCTGGCTGCTCTTTGGTCTGATATCATCTGAGGTTGGAACCCCCATTCTTGTCGAGAAGAATGTGCGTATACGCAACCACTGCAATCATGCCCTTAAGTTGATATCAAACTATACATGACGGAGGATTGTTGCTGGTGACACAAAGATCTATCACGAATTCTCAGATGGCTCTTGTTGCTGTGGTGACTACTGGTGAATGGTTATGGTTGATGGCAATGCTTAAGTGTACTTCAGCAAAAGCAAGAGAACGCCTGGATCTATATATGGTTATGACAAAATGCCACTATATGTCACAGATTCACAACACTCGCACACGGTATGATGCCATGCTACTACAGTACCAATACACTTTTTAGAGCACATACATGAGAAATCAATTCCCATGTATACTCGTAGCAGTGGTTGGAAGAAAAAGGGGATGCCTTACTGCTGGTACTGGAGGTTGCACATTGGATTGGAGCAAGCATCGCCTTTTGCAATTGACAATGACACGGTGTGCAAAGCCAATTCTTTTCAAGTGAAAATTTTGAATTGCAGGTAACTCAGTGTACCATACATCATACACGGATCAAATGCGAAATAAAAGTCGCTTTCCACTCAATTCTTGGCAAGACAGAATTAAGCAAGTCGAGGAAGAACTGCTTCATAAGCAAGGCCAATACTTTACTCATTTTCTGTCACAATACATAAACGTTCGTACATACTCCAATTGCAAGAAAATTAGCCAACGTAAGCAGCAGAAACAAAAGTAAAAACTGGACGCGTCGAGTTGGGGGCATCTGACAGTGCGTCTATGCTCCGCCGCAGCGCTTGGCCTCCTCGGCCTCGACCATGCGGCGGGACGCCTCGGCGAGGCGGTCGAGCGCCTGCTGCACGGCGTCGCGCCCTCCGATGAGGAGCCGCGCCACCACTTCCGGGTCGCGCTCGTCGCGGGCCTCCTCGAACTCGCGCCGCGCGTTGGCGCGCAGCACCTCGCGCCACGGCACGCCGCGCTCGTCGGGCCACGCGAACAACCGCGTCGCCCGGAGGATGTCCCGGTACAGACCCAGCGCCTCCCGCCGTGAGCTCGTCAGCCGCCGACGAGCCTCGGCCTCCGCCGCGTCGTCGTCGAGGAGCGCCGCGGAGGAGGTGGGAGGCTTCTTGGAGAGGTGGCGGTCGAGGAGCTCGTCGATGGTGTCGGGGCCCTCGTGGATGGATCGGAGCGGCGACCGCCTCGAGACGGCGAGGGCGCGGAGGGAGGATGTGCGGGCGCGTGTGGCGACGGCCATGGTCGTCTGTTGCGATGTGCTTGAGTTGGGTTCGAGTTTGATTTGGGTCGTTTGGTTGGTCCTGGAGGGGCTGGGTCGGTGGGTTCTTTGTGATTAGTGGGTGGACTTGGTTGGGTTGAGTCGGTTACGGGGCCTTACGGGTCGGAACAGGCGGACATGACGGGCGGACACCGTGCTGCGGCGTGTCGCGTGTAGCAACGCGGCAAATATGCTGCCTGACTTGAGTAGTAGATTTTGGGAAATTTATGATAAGAAATCGGGTCCAGGACTCTAAAGAGTTCTAGCTCAGTACGGGTCTAGGATCTCGGAGAGTCACGGCCGATTAACTCTCATCCGTGTCTATAAATAGAGGTCTCCCTCATCATTTAACCCGATTATTCCAAGCGATAAAGCGAAACACAAGTCTCTTATATCTCTGTGTTCAATCTACTGTTATGTTCTTGATTCGTTCTTACGATTCTGCATATTGTATACGAGGTACCCGTTCGGACTGGACTCGCCAGCGACGGTTATTCAACACGTTATCAGCACGATCGACTCTCCTCGCATCGAAAGGTAACCGTCGAAGAACGACACTCGTAGATTGAATCGTATTTTCTAGATTGCTTTCAATTCTGCAAATTTGTTTTCTAGATTGTTTCTCTACGGTGCAAATCTGTTCCAATCTACCGCGAGCTGACTTGAAGTCGCCGACACAATGTCGATCGGGAGATTGCATAAAATATCAGATGTCGATTGTACCGTAGATTGAAATTGACCATTCACCGCGAGCCGACTCGAAGTCGCCGATCGGTAATTGCATGAATAAAAATTACATTGCATAAACAGTACTGATTACATGAACAGTAATTATGCACAAATAGTAATTATGTATATACAATAATACTACATGAGCAGATTACCAGGCACGAGCGCGGTCGGCTTGAAGCCGCACGGCACCCCGACGCCTGCCCGACCGCCGCGCCACCGCACCACCGCCGCGGCGACTGAAGCCATCGTCGCCCTACGCCTGCGGCGCGCCGATGGACACCTCATGGCTCGGCCGCCACCTGACGGCACCAACCCGAGCCGCTGTTCGTGTGCGCATGGCGCTGCGGTAACACAATCATCACGAAAAAAAATAGGGGTGGCGCCGGCCGCGGCCGTGACCACCTTGAGCCGCTGCGCACCAGGGCCATGGTCGGCCACACCTGCCGAAACCACCGCCGCCACGTCCCCGCCGCCTCGCGGCCTGGCCCGCCACGCCGACCAGTAGCGACCACCGAGCCGAAGAGGAGGAAGTGCGCCGAGGCCAAGAAGCACTGGCCGGCTCAAGCTGCTGCTCGACCCGCCGACGGCCCTCGCTGCTCCCGCCCGCACGGCACTATTCAAGAAAGAAAGGGGAAGGGTGGCGCCGGCCGCTGTTGCTCGGAGACCGCCCGCCACCGAGCGGCCGCAAGCATCTCCGCGCCGGTTTCTCGAGCCGCCATGGGCGCCACACGCCGCGGCCATGCGGCGATGCGCTGCCGGCCCGGCCGCCTCTGCAGCGCCGCCTCCATCCCCAAACCGCCGCCTCCGTGCACCGACCGGCGCGCCTCCTCGCTCTGCGGCTCGCCCGCCGCCACCCACGCCGGAAGCGCTCGCCTCGCCGGCTCGCGCCGCGCTTGCCGCCTCGAAGCGCCCCGCCGCAGTCGAAGCTCCGCTCGAGGCCGGCCCAAGCAATGGCGAGGCTCCGGCCACGGCGGCTCCCATGAAGGGAGCCGCCGCCACCCGAGAGGAACGCGGCGGCTCCCATGAGGAGCTGTGTTAGGCGCTGCTTCCACTTCGGTAACGGTTTGGGCCTCTCTCTCGATCTGATATCTAACTATTCTACAAAATCTATTCAATTAGGTTGTTTCTTCAGGTAGGATTTTTTTTAAAATTGTTCTTCGGGTAGGATTCGTAGCTATTCTGGCTGCAATTACAATCGCTGCCTTTGGGGTCATGAATGTTGGGGAATTTTGTAAATTATGTGATATTCTTTAGCTTTTATAAGTAAAATAAATATGCCTTAAATCTAGATTCTTTTAGGTTATTGCTGAAGAATGATTATTGATCAGAGGGGATAGTGTCTGCAATTGTATCCTACAAATGAAGGTGGAATAGTATTGAATTGATTGCTTGTAGCATCCAGTAAATTCAAGATTTTGCAAGAGATTGGTCGATCCATCTGTTGTTGGAAATTAGTAGTTACCTTTTCTGTTGGTAGTGACCACAACTTGGTTATTTTTCTTTCTAGGCACATGGAGATAAGAAGGGTTGAACTCCACAAGAAGGAGCCAAAACGGACAAGGGTAAAATATTGAAGGTTTCCTAGGAAGGTGGTGTAGATTACTATACTGTGAAAACCTAGGGTATTTAGCTTCTAATGCCTCGCCGTCCACTTGACTCTAGCATCACAAACCAAATATTCCGCCTCTCGAAGTAGTATGTACCCCCAGGAGCGGTACGCGCACTCCTTCACAAAATATAGCATCCTTTCCATACACAAGTCGTTACAATACCGAGTCTACAAGTTTACAATACAAGAGACATAATATTCATATTAAAAAATAGGGCCGACCGGCCAAATGTCAACAGTAAGATCTAAAGTAGCAGTGGAAGCAAAAGCCATAATATGGCAATAAACAAAAGACAACCGGTTTGCCCTTACCCACAAGGCAACCGACCTGGCCGCCAAGCTAGTCGTCCTCCACGAAGTCGGTCTCACAATAGTTAACCCCTTGAGGTCAACCTCCTCTGCAACAATTAAGAAAATGCAGTTGAGTACAAAAACATTCTCGCAAGACTTACGGATAACAAGCCTATACATAGCTACATGCAAGCCGAATCAAAAGAGAAGGCTATAGGGTCAATTTTTAGCACAAAGCGGCATTTCATTTGCAATAGAGTAATACATTGAAGGCAATTTAATAAATTTGTTTTTATTTGTTTAAATAAGAGCAAGACAACAATTATGATCATAAATAACATCCTGGAGGTGACTTCCCAACAGCCACCACAACATAGCACGAATTACCCATTCGTACCACCCAAATTCAAGTTTTATCGAAAATGTTGTAGTCTAATTCTTGCACGACCTAACGAAGCATGTCCATAACCTACTATTCGAATAGATTATACCCTGCAGGGGTGTACAACTGTACCCACACGCCAGACCACCTTCTCGCCATGCAATAGAGCACACTTCCTTAGGTATGCAGGCAAGGTTAAGTCCTACGAGACGTTTCCAATATTATGTATTAACTACGAGTCGCTCGTATGGATAGAAACCCATACGTTGGGTCGGAGTCATCGGTCTTAGAAAAGTACCAAAGCTCCTCGGTGTGGAGAACCTAGACAGGTGCCCACCCCCGCACACCCAATAACAACAACACAATCCTTTAACACACAACACACAACCCACCTCCTGCGACCCGGAGCTAACACACGCCAAAGTACTAAGTCAAGAGAGGTACCATATCTCTCTCATGTGGTTAGCACGTAAATAATGCTTGGATCAATGACACAAGTAATTCGATCCTTGTTGACTCGGGCACCATCCATACACACCCGACAATCACACCATCCAACCAATGTGCCCAAGTCTAAAATAATTTATTTTCAGTTTTAGTTTCTCAAATACAATACATACATAGGTACCCTGACCCAAGCAATTTAAAGATATATAGACTATGGCCGGAGCGATGGTCCCCCTTCTACCGTTCTAAGCATTGCTAAGCGACATCAACTCGCATGCTATATGTAAAGTGACTAGAGCCCATCCATCGAGCTCTACATCACAGCGGGTATAAACCTAGGCTCAGTGGTAGAAGATGAATATTTACCTACAGTTTATGCAACTATTTAGGATCATATACTCGAATGTTAGTTTAAACATCAAAATAGAGCATGCATACACACACTTTGCAAACAAGATATTATAATTTGAAAGTAATGAGATCAACATGATCAAAGGAAAAACTGCTTGTCTTGCTGGATATATTCGACTTGCTGCAGAGGATCACTCTCGTATACAATAGAATCGTCAGAACCTATTGAAGATGTCGAAAAGAACCAATAAGAACGGATAACACCGAAAATACTCAAAAATTCAATATCATCCAAAAAATCATGAAATTCACACAAAAAGTGTATCATGATTTTAAATGAATTTATCAATAAGAATCAATCCATTTGAATGTTCTATGCAAAAGTTATGGCTAAAACAAAATCAGCCTTTAATAAAATGCCAAAAATTCATCTCGGTTATTGTTCATCCGAATTAAAGTTTTTGGCCACGATTTCCATAGTAGTGGCAAGTTTTTATGGTAAATATATCACCACATGACATGAACAATGAAATTTGATTCACCTCATTCGGGGCTAAAATGAATTTCTTATAATTTTTCAAAATCATGAAAGTAGCGCACAATTCATATGTGAAATGATATTTTCAGAGGTAGTAACATACTTAAAACCAATTCTAAAATAAATTACAGTAATAGAGGAAACCAACAAAATTGATTTCACTCCATTTGGGGTTATAGAGAATTACTTATGCATTTTTCAAGTTAATTGCATTTTTAGTGCTAAAATAAAGCTACAAAGAAAGTTATTTTGTTAACAACATTTTTAGAACAGTAAAAAGTCTCAAAAACCATACCAAAATAAAGTACACTAAAAATGTAACCCAGCAAAATTTGAATCATCGAATTTGGAGTTAAAATGAATTACTTATGAAATTTTAAAGTTTAATGCATTTAAGAGTACACAAATAAATCCATTCGGATTTTATAAAAACTTTTATAACTTTTTACACCGACACCCTCCTAGCCCTAGACACTGACCAGCGGGTCCCATAAATAGTGCCATTTTATATTTTCATTTTCTGATTTAAATCCTACTGACAAGTAGGGCCCACCTGTCATACGCTAGGCTCACCGAATAGTGCATGAACTAAGGTACATGCACTCGGTCCATGGGTTCATGGTCTGGGTTATTATGCACTTAAGGCGTGGGACCCACATGGAAATGACACAGCACTAATAAATTTCAGTTATTAACACAGTTAAACTGTCATTTGCCAACAACAATCATCGCTTAACTCCTAATGACTGTCATTAATTCTTAATTGAGGCACTACAGTGTTGTCGGCTCGTCCGACAACTGAGGCGCTCCGACCGTGGGCTTTGCCGCTGCGTCGCCGGCGAGGGAAGCTATGGCGGTGCCGGACAAGTACCAAAATGGGGTCCTGACACTAATGCGCAGCCGTAGGCACTGACGGTGGGTGCTCCGGTGAACCACAGCGGCGACGCGGTGAGGTTAGGCGGAGGAGCTGCTGCGGCTAAAATGGTACGCACAGTTCAGCCATTCTCCTACCAAATTAACGCACGCACAAGCATCAGGGAGGCTTAGTGAAGCTGCCAGGATGGCGCGGAAGAACTTGGTTGGTCGGAGTTGAGCCGGCGGCGAGGACCCGAGGGCGGCGGTCGTGCTCCAATGTGGATGCGATAACCTGAGCAGAGATAGGAGCAATTAAGAGTAGGGGCAGCTTGAGTGAGCCCATAGGATGGTGTGAGAGCAAGGAATCGGAAAGGGGGAGCTTCTCACCAGAGATGGGGACGAAGGCGGCTGTTTTCGGCCGAAGAGAAGAAAACCCAAAATTCGATGATTCCTGTGCATGCAAACCAAAATTGAATTAGGGGAGGAGACAATGGTGATCAGGGACGCAAAGTGACGCGATAGAAATGGGAATGAACCCATGTGCCATCGTAACAGCATTGAGGTGCTGCGGCCGGAATTGCAGAGCTTGGGCTCTTCGTGATTTCTTTAGGTGGAAGAGGGGATGGAGGTAGGAGATGGTCTAGTGGTGTTGAAAGAGAGGAGAGGGTGCTCCAGGGGGCTTCTTATAGGCATTGGAGGGAGGGCTCACGAGGAGACCACGTCGGCGTGAGCTCGGTCCAGGGCCCTGGTCACGGGCGAGCAGAGGTGATGGCGAGTGGACAGGGCATGGGGCAAGCGGGGGAGGCAACAAACCACGGGCGCAAGGTCAAGAACCATGAGCGATTGGTTGGCGCTAACATGGGCGTGAGAGGATCCATGGCGCACTCTCGGTGAGCTGGCGCGAGGGCGGCGTTTGCGTGGAGACGACGACCTACAGCTAGGGCCCACACGTCGACGACCGAGCGAATCAACGCAGCGAGCGATCGGAATGAGCCGCTGATCGTCAATCAGACGGTCGACATGCGCTGAGGGGGTTTGGGCTCGAGTCCGGTGCGGGTGGCTGGGTCGGACACGCGAACGCGGTTGGGTCAAGACGACTCGGTCGGACCGGAGGAATAGTACGACTGAGAATAGGAAAACAGACAGAGATGGTTTGGGAATTTTTAGAGGTAGAAATTCAACTCCAAAAATTCTGAAATTTTTACAGGAGGTTAATGGCTTCAGGAGAAACCTTATGTAACATTTCCAGAGTTTTTCATGAAGAGAATTTGTTTGTAGAATTATTTCAATGCTGCTGTCCTAGGGTTTGACCAAGAGCCTAACTGGTTTGACTAGCCTCTAGAAAATAGTAAATAAAATATAAAATTATCAAATCTTTCAGGGAGGTCACTAGGGTGATCTAGAAGCTAGGAAAAATAATTCTAGAGGATGATCACAAGATTTTCTTAAAAATCTTAAAAGGGGTATGTTTCAAGTCAATTAAAGCATTAAGTTTTTGAAATCACCAAAACCTTAGATATAAAATCCAGAAAATTCAAACGACAGCATGATGCATGAAAAAGTTTTAAATTATCCTCATTTTTATACATTTGAAATACAAACCCAGTTTTGGGATGTTACAAATCTCCCCCCCCCCTACAAGAATCTCGTCTCGAGATTCTGTTCACTCGGAAAAGAAAGATGGGTAGTCTGCGCGTAGTCGATCCTCCCGTTCCCAAGTTGCTTCATCCTCAGCATGGTTTGTCCACTAAACTTTAAGGAATTTGATAGCACGATTCATTGTTCTTCGTTCACCTTCTTCAAGGATGCGAAAAGGACGCTCATGGTATGTCAATTCTTCTTGTACATCAAGACCTTCCAATGGAGCTTCCTCGGTTGGAACACGAAGTCACTTCTTTAGTTGAGATACATGGAATACATCGTGTACTCCCTCGAGTGCAATGGGCAATTTCAACTTGTAGGCAACAGCTCCCTTCTTCTCGATGATGCGGTAGGGTCCAACATATCGAGGAGCTAGTTTGCCTTTAATGCCGAACCGTTGATGGCCCTTCAGGGGAGAGACCTTGAGGTAAACAAACTCATTTGGCTCAAATCTCAACTCGCGACGATGACGATCCGCATAGCTCTTTTGCCTTGATTGAGTCGTGCGTAATAGGTCTCGGATCAACTGAACTTGACTCTCGACCTCATTGATTGAGTCCGGACCAAAGAATGGTCTTTCGCCCGTCACTAACCAATTCAGCGGGGTTCTACATTTTCTCCCATATAAGGCCTCAAATGGTGCCACACCGAGACTAGCTTGAAAGCTATTATTGTAAGAGAATTCAGAAAACGGCAAATATTTTTCCCATTTCTTCCCGTAGGAGAGAACACAAGCACGAAGCATATCTTTTAATGCTTGATTGACTCTTCCAGTTTGGCCATCAGTTTGTGGATGGTACGCGGTGCTGAAAGAAAGGCGATTTCCCATAGCTTCTTGCAAGTTATTCCAAAACCGGGAGGTAAAGAGCATACCACGATCTGAAACAATCGTCTTAGTACTCCTTGCAAACTCACAATGCGAGATATGTAGAGGTCTGCTAAAAGACCTACACGAAGGTCAGTCATGACGGATAGGAAATGTGCTACTTTAGTCAGTCGATTGATGACAACCCAAATGGCATCATTTCCCTTGGAGGTTCGGGGTAGACCGGTGATAAAATCCATACCGATCGAGTCCCACTTCCACTCAGGTTTTGGCAAAGTTTGTAGCATACCCGCGGGACGTTGATGTTCAGCCTTCACACGACGGGATACATTGCACTCGGCAATGAACCTTGCGACCTCCCTTTTCATTCGGGTCCACCAAAATCTCCGCTTGAGATCTTGATACATCTTTGTTGCTCCGGGATGAATGGACAAAGGGGATTCATGGGCTTCACGGAGAATTAGATCCCGCAATTCCATGTCCTTAGGAACAACAAGTCATTGTCCGAACCATACCACACCATGGTCATCTTCAGAGAAGCACTTGGCTGTTCCGTTCTGGATATTCTGCTTGATTTGGTTAACTCCATCGCTCGATTGTCGAGCAGCCTTGATTTGATCTTTCAAGGTTGGTTGCACAACCAAGGCAGCGAGGAAACCATGCTCAACTACTCCTAAATTGAGCCGCTGAAATTCTTCATGAAGGGCAGGCTGCTGCGCCTTGATCATCAAGGTTTTGCGATAAACTTTACGACTGAGCGCGTCGGCAACAACATTAGCCTTGTCCGGATGATATTGGAGACCCATATCATAATCTTTGATCAACTCCAACCACCGTCATTGCCTAATGTTCAGATCCGGTTGGATGAAAAGATATTTCAAGCTCTTGTGGTCCGAATACACTTCGCAACAATTACCGATGAGGTAATGTCGTCAAATCTTGAGTGCATAGACCATTGCAGCTAGTTCCAAGTCATGGGTTGGATAATTGAGCCCATGAAGTCTCAATTGTCTTGATGCATAAGCAACCATCTTGCCTTCTTGCATAAGAACACAACCGAGTCCTTGTCGTGAAGCATCGCAATAGATATCGAAGCTTCGGTGGACATCAGGAAGAACAAGAACTGGAGCTGTGGTCAATCTTTTATTGAGTTCTTGAAAACTCTTCTCGCAATCAGCGGACTACACATACTTCTGTCCTTCTTGAGTAATTCCGTCATAGGCTTGGCGATCTTGGAGAAGTTCTCGATAAAGCGACGATAGTAGCCCGCTAAACCGAGAAAACTCCTTATGTCGGTCACGTACTTGGTCTGACCCCACAAGAGCACATCGTTGACCTTGCCAGGATCCACGGCTATGCCTCCCGCTGAAAGAACATGGCCCAAGAATGCCACTTCTTCCAACCAGAACTCGCACTTGCTGAACTTCGCATAAAGCTGGTGCTCACGTAGCTTTCCCAACACTAGCTTCAGATGTTCAGCATGCTCTTTATTATTCTTAGAATAGATGAGGATATCATCAATGAATACCACCACAAATTTATCCAAATACTCCATTAAAACCATATTCATAAGATTCATGAACAGGGCAGGAGCATTCGTTAAGCCAAAAGACATGACGGTACACTCGTACAGTTCGTAACGAGTAGAGAAAGCCATCTTCGGAATATCTTCAAATCTGATTCGGACTTGGTGGTAGCCCAGTCTCGGATCAATCTTGGAGAATACCCGAACTCCGGTCAATTGGTCAAAAAGGTCGTCAATCCGGGCAACGGGTATTTGTTCTTCACCGTCACTGCATTCAACGGACGATAATCAAGCACATCCGCAGAGTCTTGTCCTTATTCTTCACAAAGATCACAGGACAGGGATGAGCTTAGGCAGATGAATCCTTTCTCTTGAAGTTCACCAAGTTGCTTCTTCAACTCTTCCAATTCATTCGAAGGCATCCGGTATGGCCTCTTCGAAATTAGAGCGGTACTGGGCAGCAACTCGAAAACGAACTAGATGTCTCGGATTAGAGGCATCCCAGGAAATTCTTCAGGAAAAATATCAACGAAGTCACACACCACTAGGACTTCATGAATTTTCAAAGATGGCTTTGCTTCAAGCGCGCAAAGATGTGGTTCTAGTAGCTTTGGTGAAATTTCAACCTGCTCACCGGATGGACTGGTGAGGGAGATGAATTTCTTAGTACAATCGATTTATCCTAAGTGTTCGGATAGCGAATTCATATGAAGTATCACATCCAAACTTGTTGAATTAAAGAGGATAGGGTTTGCCAAAAACACCACTCCTCCAATCTCAATATAGACATCCTGACATTCTTTTTCGGCCCTCATTTTCGACCCCGGAGAGTGAATAATCAAAGGGGCATGCATAGAAATAGCATGAAGGTCACTAAGTGCAGCAAAAGACTTTGATATAAAGGAATGAGAAGCTCCGGAATCAAACAAAATAGTAGCAGGTTGAGAGTTGACAAAAAGCGTACCAACACGACGTCGGGTGCCTCCTGCGCCTCCTCGACCGAGATATGGTTGACTCGACTGCTTCCCAAACTCTGGGTCCTTTGGATGACCTTCTGATCTGGAGGATGACCGTTCCCTTGCCCACGTCCTCCATTGGGACGAGGGGCCGCTCCGGTCTTCTTAGGTCAATTGTTCGCATCATGCCCCTTATCACGGCAGAAGAAACAAGTGACCTCTGCAGTCGGATTGTGGAGGTCGACTTGCTGTCCCGCAGGTGCACGTGGTTGATACACGGCCTGCGAAGGGCGTGGTACAAAAGTCGGCGTCCTCGGTGGTGGTGGAGCCTGAGGACGGGCCACCGGAACCTGCCCGACCTGAGGGCGAGGAATGCTGCCCCCTGCCGATCTCTGGGCCTCCCACTTGCGCTTGTGGGACTCGCCCAGCGCCCTTCTTTTGTGCTCAGCGACAATGGCCTTGTCGACCAAAGTCTGAAAGTCGGAAAAGTCAACAATAGACAGCTTGTCCTGCAACTCCTCGGACAAGCCATCCATGAACTTCTCCTGCTTGGCTTCATCAGTGAGCACATCTTCTGGAGCATAGCGAGCCAAATGGTTGAACTCGTGCAAGTACTCCGTCACTGATTTGCACCCTTGCTTGAGCGCAAGAAACTCCCTCTTCTTGAGCTTCATCAGGCCGGCGGGAACGTGAGCCCGTCTGAAGGCCGTGCGGAACGCCTCCCAAGTAATGGATCGGTCCGTGGGCTGCATGGCGAGGAACTTTTCCCACCATGAAAGCGCTGCCCGCTCCAGTTGGTGGGAGGCGAAGAGTGCCTTCTCATGATCTTGACATTGAGCGATGTTGAGCTTCCGACCAGGAGAAAATCGGTGGCTGCGTGCGAAGGAACTCGAAGTGTCCTCCCCGCTGCTGATGTCCACCTCCCCCTCCCGATCCAGAGGCACCGGAAGGAGTGGAGGTGTTTCGCGCAATAACCTCCAGGATCCTTATCTGATCTATTCGGTTCCGCTCGATCTGAGCGAGAACCTCGGCCATGGTCGGAGGAGGCGGGAGCTCCTCATCATGATCACTTGTTGACCTTGTCCGCTTCGAGTTCTTCCAGCCATCCTGTTGCGTTGAATTGGGTTAGCAACAAAAACTCGAGAACTAGACGCAAAAAGTAGTAGAAGAGAAGCCATCGACTAAGCGAATGAGATATTACCCTAACCCAAGAGCAATATACATAACTAACAGGAAGTGAACTCCAATATTTGTAACAAGGTATAAGATCTCGTGCAAAATTCACAAGACATACGGTCAACTTTTCAGCACGACTAACTTGTATTTGAATGAACGAGTAATCGGTTGAAAAGAGAGAGAAAAATCAGAATTCAGCTCGAGTCCTATGGCATCTAATGAGCATGGTAAAAACCCTTTATGGGTGCATTAGGCACTAGCCCTCTAATATCACATCTTACCCTTTTAATTCCCATAAGTTTTAGTTGAATTATCCTCTCATTTTTAACCCTAACGACGAACCACGTGCTTGCTGTCCAAAACTTGAGCTTGCTGTCCAGATTTTGTAAACGCGCTCTGAGCTGAGTTTTCCTACCCCGAATGGTTCAAACCTTCACCAAAAGACAGCCGACACTTCATATTTTCAACTCTCATTGAATTCCAAAACCAATTTTAAACGGTAACACTATCTTTTGAAAGAAGATGAGAGGAAATCAACCTTTTGAAACTCAAATGCGCTCTGAGCTGAGTTTTGTTGAATTAATAACATAACTACAGAACCGGCAAGACACAGCCTCAGGCTGGTAAAATGTTCGAATCTCGTAGTATCATTTGCACGATGGAACACTGACTGATAAGCTAGCTGTAAGACCATATGGAGGTTAACCATGGTTTCTGATGAGTAATCAAATGTGGTTTGTATGTGTTATCAAAATTTGAGTTTGGTTTTTGGAGTTACCAATTTTTGAGTTATTGTCTATCTGAAGTCGGTCTGACCGATTTACATGGTCGATCATACTGTTGGGAATAGGCAGTTTGATCGGCCATTGCATGGCAGTTAGACCGTTCCCGGAGTCTTGGGCTGAATCTATGAAGGGCGGTCTGATCGCTTCCATGGTCTAACCTACACAGTGGAAGCAGTCAGACCGGTCCTATGAGCTTTTGGTAAATAGACACTAAACACGTGTTACAACATGCGTAGGGATGTGTTTGCACTAGGTTCTATAGCAGATTGAACATCAAACTAAAAGTAGATAGAGTTTGAGGTTTCCAGAAGGTTTTGGGCTGAGAAGGAGTGGTTGACAGTCGGAGCGGCATGGAGTTTGCGGTTAGATCGTTGCCCCAAGTTCTAGGCAGTCTGACTAGCTGACTAATGGCGATTAGACCAATTTTTGCGAGTTGGTGTTGAAATTGTATAATCTCGTTCGGGAATTGGTTCTAGTGAGTTAGGATCAGTGTGTGAGTTGGATAGTGCATATATGGGCTAACGAGGGTAAGGTTTTAATGAACTTATGCCCAGAAACAGTTTACTTGGTCTATTGTTGTGCAATGGTTCCTGTGTCAACTATGGTCAATGGCGGTGGACCGGGATTTGGTTGGGAGAACCAAGGCCCAGACCGGTCATGGAGGCTGGTTGAGATAGTTGGACTTGGAAAGGTGCAAGATGGACAAGGGTCATGGAAGGCACAAGTGGTCAAGGTCAAGCAGGACATGTGGTGCGCCAAGTGACTCAGACCCGTTTGAGAGTCAGGACGGTTTAGAGGGATCCAAATGCGTGAGAAACCTGGCTGGAAGTTATTGGAGTCATATGAAAGGTGGTAAAGCATAGGTGATGCTTCGAGGCGGAGGATTCAGGAGACATCGGTTGAGGGGCAATGTGGTCATTTGTCCAAAATCGGAAGAGTGAGTGGTTCGCAAAACCACAATAGTGGCTTAAGCGGGTTAGGTCAAGAAGACTTCATGGAGGACAAGACATGATGAATTCGGGCTAATGGAGCTAAAGATGATAACACCATTTAGAAATGTGTGCGTGAGCGTGTTGAGTTGAAAATCCAGTAGTATAATGGGTTAACAAATTCCCATTTGTGTGTATTGTGGATGTGGTCCACTTTTTGACAAAGTTAAGGTTTCTTGTGAGTCTCCAATATATAAGGAGAGCATTAGAGATAGAGGGGGTAAAGTTTTCACTTAGCATCCAAGAGAGAAACTAGGGTTTGGTTGAGAGGGCTAGGTATTGTCCTTAGGGTTTTATCCTCCTGGTGGAGTGATTGTAATCCTTCATCTCCAAGTGGTAATGGAAAATCAAACTACATCCTCCGTGTCTTCTTTGTGTTATTGTTTAATTTCCTTCCCCTCTTGAGGCGTTCTTGATTCCATCGTGTTTTAGTGTGATTCGTGTTTAGATATACATTGCTAGGACTTGTAGGAAGCCATCTTGGATCATCTTTGCATACTAGATCTCACTAGTTTGAGTAGATCATGTTTTCTCTCTTTTGCCTGATTCTTGAGCACTCTTTCATAAAATGGATAAAGGTGAGGACTTTGACAACAATTATTGAAAATGTTGGTTGGAATAAGTTCTAGATATTGTAGAGTAGCTGTGTTTCAAATTTGGTGCGATTTAAACAAGTAGATCAAAATTAGGTCCCCATTTGAAATCGTATTGTTTTCAGTATTTCAGCAGGGAAGTGATCAGACCATTCGGGTGTTGTCAGACAACCTGTTGGACCGAAAAGGCGACTAGAGGGGGGTGAATAGGAGCACGCTCACTTTTTCACAAATAATGAATTCAACATAACTTTCACTCCAGTAGCTATGGAATCTATAAAGATCAGTATATCAGTACAGCGGAAGACTAATATTAAATCCAATATAAACCTCTAAGCAAAACAACCAAAGATCAACACAAGATAAAAGCAATCTCAGTGCAGGGCGGTCAGACCGCTGGATCAATGCCGGTCGGACCAATTCCCTAGCGGTCTGACCGCTAGCTTCCAGAACAGATCAAACAGCCCGATGACGAAGTTGTAAATAGATGAAATTTTTGATCTACAACTCCAAACTTAATGAAACTTGGAACACACCTTCTCTATGATATCAGGAATCTATTCCAATCAAAGATTGTGATAATTCTTGGAGGAATAAAAATCATTTTCCGTTTGATTGAAGAATGGTTCAAAATCGGGTCAAAATGAAAACTTGATCCGAGATCTTGCTCGTGGGTGATTGATGATCAAGATGATCCTAGATAGGTTCCCAGACGTCACAGCAAGCTAGATCACGTGGAGAATTCAATCAAAAACTCGTGAATCAAAGAAAGACTCAAAATCATCAAATATAGAGAAAGAACGCAATGAGACAAAATATTGATAAAACTTTCATTTGATTGATTGATATGATATTGGCTTACAACCTCTCCATCAATGGAGGACAATGCTCAATCCAAGAGTACGAAAATCACATCAAACTATCAAGAACCCTAGCCTCCACAAAAGCTCTCCCTAAAAAAATTAGGGTTTACAAAAATAGCAAAAGAGACGAAGAGGGGGTGCAGCCACCTCCCTCTCCTATTTATAGTGGAGGCTTAGACCTTCTAGTAGTTTGACTCTATTGGGATCCCGTTAAGGCCAAAAACAAACGGGACACATACACATATATTTTAATACGCTGTCTTTAACACCTCTTGACCTAACTAGCTACACCTTGCGCCATCTTGCGCCTCGGATTAGCTAATAGGTCACCTTTGTCCATCTTGCACCACGCTTGAGTACATTGACCTCACTGGCATCGTCGATCGTTCAGGACCTCAGCTCTCCAAGCCTAGTCCCGATCATCCTCGCCGTTGACCACCAAGCAACTGCACAACAATAGACAAATAAATCGAATTTAGGAACAAGTTCTTCACAACTTGACCCATGTTAGTCAAAACATGCATCATGCAACATATATGCCCTGAAACTCATGACTTTGACCTAACAACCGAATATCACCGCCACGACGGGCGACGATCTAAGTGAAAACCGGTCAGACCGCCACTAGGGCCGATCTGACCGCCCACCCTGGCCGGTCTGACCGCCACCTTTTTTGTCGGTCAGACCGCCAGTAAAAACTTAGCCGATTTTCAACCTCTGAAAACCGAAATCTACTGAAAATTTCAATCCAATAGAACTTTTGACTGGATACTCCAAAAATTATAAGACCAAATGCAATAGAATCCCCTCTGTTGCCTGCTACCTCTATTTTTGGTCCAGTTCAATCCATCACTTTCTGACATTGCCAGTCCGACCGCCGCTTAGGCCGGTCGGACCGATCTTAGGTCGGTCTGACCTCCGCTTAGGCCGGTCAGACCGCCTGAAGCTTGACAGCACTGTTTCTTTGTCGAAACACGTGAAATGACAAACCATAAACGTCATTGCTAATTGTCACATCATCCTAAGATCTGGAGCATATCCTCATGATATCCACACAACCCAACAGTTGGTAGTCAGACCGGTCGATCCATTTGTGTTTGCTGTTTTCTTTTGGTTGTTGCTTGTGTGCTGGTTTTCGCTGGTCGTAAGTTCAATCTTAATATTGTTAGTTACTTATAGCTATTGAAGTGAAAAGATTGGCAAATAACTAGTAGAATTTTTTTTGTAGGAGTCATTCACACCTTTTACTACCGTAACCGATCCTACACTGGTACTGTGAATGACACAATTTGCTTCTCTAGGAGGTTATTCTGAAAACACACACAAGCACTCGGCTCATGAATCAAGATCGAGAAAAGAGAAATAGTCTTACTCTTTCTATCAGCAACGCATGCATTGGTTTCACAGCTTATGTGATGTAGCGTACACCGTTTGGGCAAGAAAGGAGAGCTAGAACGAGAAGAAAAATGAAGCGAGAAAGTGCAAAGAGCCAAGCACAACAAGGCAAGCCAGGAGAGCCGTGGAAGGAAGAAGATGTGTAATGCAAGAGGGGAAATCTGGGAAACGCGTGGTAAAGCAAGCAACGCGACCACGCAAAGGCAAAGAAGGCAAACCAAGCAGGGGAACGAAGGAAGCGGGTGCGCGTGCGGGTGGCCGTGACGCGATAAAAAGGGGCGGGCACACCGCCCAGAAAAATCCCCCGCACGGCATTTTCTCCGCGTCCCGCTTCCTCTCCGCCGCCCCCTGGCCCCATATACTTCCGCCGCCGACTCCCGACGCCGACGCCGACGCCGACGCAAGCTTCTCGCCCTTCCCAACATGGTACGCCCGTTGCCTGCTACTCCACTCCTTGTCCCCTCGTCTTGAGACGCACACGCCTTTTTTTTTGTCCATGTACCGATCTTTTTCTTTTGTTTTTTATTTCTTCTTCGTCCAAATTCCAGCCATTAGTTGTAGATTTCCTCCGTCGATCTCTCCTTAGTAGTTAGATCGCTTCGAACCAACTCGACGTTGATCCGGGAATTTTGCGTAACTGTTGTGACTTGTGATTAGGGTTAGTCTAGGTGGATGTACTTGATTTGGGCGTTTGGTCCGTGGATTGTTGAAATTGTCCCAGTTTTGGGGGGCAAATCGATGTTTTGAATTTCTCCCGTTATGAATTATTCTTGTGTGTGAGAGGCTCTTGGTTGGATTACCGATTACGCACGCCCGTGTGTGTCCGTTTATATTTGTCTGGGGCGTGCTTGTGTAGGCTAACGCGGCGTCCGGGATGGATGTGGACGACGACTGCAAGCTCAAGTTCCTGGAGCTCAAGGCCAAGCGCACCTACCGCTTCATCGTGTTCAAGATCGAGGAGAAGCAGAAGCAGGTCATCGTCGAGAAGCTTGGCGAGCCCAACCTCACCTACGAGGACTTCGCCGCCAGCCTCCCCGCCAACGAGTGCAGATATTGCATCTATGACTTTGACTTTGTCACCGAGGAGAACTGCCAGAAGAGCAAGATCTTCTTCATCGCATGGTATATTTACATTTTCAGATTGCTGGCTTTCCTGCATTGATGTGTCGTCGCAATGAATGTAACTAAATTACCTAGTGGTGGTGTTCATGTGCTCATGTGAAGGTCCCCGGACACGGCAAAGATTAGGAGCAAGATGTTGTATGCAAGCTCCAAAGATAGGTTCAAGAGGGAGCTTGATGGTATCCAGATGGAGTTGCAAGCGACTGATCCGACTGAGATGGGCCTTGATGTGATCAGGAGCCGTGCAAATTAAGTCCTGTTATTCTTACTTGGTTCCTGCCGTGGAGGTACCTCCATGCACTTCACTCTGGATGGCTGCTTTAGTGAATGCCTATAGCTGCTAAGTATCAGTGGGCCAGCAAAGTATAGTCTGGGGTTTGTTTCTGCCCACTGACTCCAGTTTGCTGTAATACTTGCCAGTGTGTCATATTGTTCGGTGCAATGTGGAACTTGACATTGTCTGCTTATAGCTTGATGTCTGCAAGCTAATGATATGCAAGTTTGCAGGCGTTGAACTGGTCAGCAGCCTGCTTTTATGAATGCATTGCTTCAGCTTGACCAATGACATCAGGCTCTATCCTCTTTGCTTTGTCTGTGCATGCATGTGCATGCTAATGATGTATTGTCATTGTAGCTACCGTTTTCTTCTAATGAAACTACTTATCTTCTGGCCCATAATTTATTTGTTGTCACTTGTATGTGGTGATGTTTACTAAGAGATTTTTACACCATGGTGATGAGTTCCGATTACTATTCTTTGTATGATTTATGATGATGATGTGCTTGTTATTTGAACTCTGAAACTTTATGTACCATTGCAATGTTTTAAGTCTTCCTTATCATCTCATGGAACCTCAATGGAGATGTTTTATCTTATAATACAAGAGTTTTTGCAATGTTGCTTTTCCATTTTACTCATTTGGTTTAGGTTGCCTTTCAGAATAATGGGCAATGGCCACCATTTAGGTTCAATTTTGTGGCCACCATTTAGGTTCAATTTTTTAATCTCTTAGCTATCAGAATAGATGAAGAGCTCTTCCGTTTGACCATACATTTTCCCCTGAATAGAGATATATGTATAGGTAATGTTAACTTGACGATTTCGGCAATGTGTTAAATCAAAACCTGTACGGCTAGAGGTATGTGGCCGTATCTTTGTAGAATTCCTGTTAGAAGAATGTAAATTGTAAAACCAGAGATGGTTCAGAAAATTACTGGTTTGTTTGGTCAGATTAGTGGAGCTCATATGACCCTTCATTTATCTACCTGATTTTCGGTAGCACTTTTTTTAGCATATCATATCTTTCAACTCTGAATGGGGTGCAACAAATAAAATGTTCAAAACTAACATTTGTCATAGGTTGTTAAATATAATTGATACTTATTCAAAGAGTACTCTGTCGCTAATATCATGCATTTGTCCCTGTGTAGAATAACAAAGCAAACAAGACTCGAGTATATATCCTAACTTGTCGAAATTGGAAACTAAAGTTCAGTTTAGTAAGCCACAAAAGTTGTGATGACTGATGATCAATTCCTATTTCGATAGGAAAAAGGTTTATTTAGACGATAAGAAAAAAGAACTTGGCATATAGAATGATATCAATGTACTGTCTTTGTGACAGCCTCACAATAAGAAAAAAGAATTTGGTTCTTGAGTATATCATTTAATGTTCTTAAGGGAGAAACTGGAGTCGTAGTATCTTCTACGACTATCTCATGATCGTAAGTTCTTCTACGATAACTTCATGGTCGTAAGTCTTTGTACGACCAGGTCAGCTATGATCACCCCATAGTTGTAAGTTCTTCTACGATTAGCACGTGATCGTAAGTTCTTCTATGATCACCTCATGGTCGTAAGTCTTTGTACGATCAGGTCAGCTACGACCACCTTATAGTTGTAAATTCTTCTACGATTAGCACATAATCGAAAGTTCTTCTACGATCACCTTATGGTTGTAAATCCTTCTACAACCAGATCAGTTACGACCACCCTATAATTGATCGAGCTTACATGCAAGTAGGCCTAATTGATTAGAGCATCTAAACAGTTAGTATACGCTATTATTCTCCATAATAACTGCACGATTAATTTCTCTGTCCTGATGATAACTGCTTGGCGACGCGGGAACATTACT
Source organism: Hsuehochloa calcarea (assembly GCA_036346395.1). Classification (NCBI taxonomy): domain Eukaryota; kingdom Viridiplantae; phylum Streptophyta; class Magnoliopsida; order Poales; family Poaceae; genus Hsuehochloa; species Hsuehochloa calcarea. The sequence goes on from CM070597.1 coordinate 42,510,430, forward strand.
TCTCCAACAGTAATCTCCGACAAATGTGTCATCATCTGAAGCATCGATACACCCTTTGAGCTGGAGAAATTGTTGCTCATTTCGAGCACGCTATAAAAGGAGGAATCACCAGATGGCGGAGAGGGGGAGAGGAAGAAAGACACAATCAGGAGCACAAGACATTGCATTTCAGTCTTTCTCTTGATCTGTAACCAGTATACTGAGTTGTTATTCTTTCCGGAGAAGGCCTGAACCTGTATAAAAATCCATGTGTCATCCTCTCTGCGTGATTTGAGTCTTAGAGACCCCCCGAATCAAACAATCATTACGTAAATTCGGTTCTAAAATACCGACAGTCGGTATCTTAGTACTGGGGTTAGACAATAAACCTTTAGGTAACCCGTACTGAGATACGCGACAAATAGAAGCAACAACCGGCAAAGACAACAAATTTTTAGATTCTAGGCACCGCCAGTCCAACCGCCGTTGACGTGCTGGTCTGACCGCAGGACGGTATGATCACGTGATAGACGCCGGTTGTACCGGTCCAGTCGAAGAAACTAGCAGAGAAAAAGAATTTTGACGTTTTGAATCTGCAGTTTAAACCGCAGTTTACGTTCCGGTTGGACCGCCGGCCGTGTGACCGCGTCAGTCGTAGAAACTCCCAAACTTGCATAACATTGTTTAGATCTAGCAAAGCAATGATAAGGAGCTTGTCAAACTCCACTCCAGTACAATAAATCTTTTTAACATGTCTTTCTTTTCTTTCTTCGCTTTGCGAAAGCAAAATTGAACCAAATAACCCTCTCTAGCACAATGAGTTCATTTATACTTGTCTTGATGAGAAGTCCTATCTATTGCCTTTACAGTGCCCACTTGGGTAGATGGATCCTTTGCAATACCAGCTGATTTAAAAATAATTTATTTTGGTTCAAATTCTACTTTAAAATTTTCAAATTCAAGACGCTTAACAATCTTATAAGGATTATTCTTGGCACGCTCAACAGAATTAAACCTAGACCCTGATGTTTAACACTCACTTTTGACTTGTTTAGGATCATATTAAATTTTTTTACCAAAAGAAAATATCTCTAAAGTATCCTTGAGATACACATTGTATTTAGCTAGAGAGATAAATTGTGCATTTAACAAATTCATTCACATGTTTCTTAAAAGCACTAGACTGAACTAATTTTTTTCCTTTTCAGCAAAATTATTAAGTTGTCTAATCAAAACTTCTATTTCTATGGTAAGTTTAGGACAGTTAGAGCAAGAAGATATCTCGTGATAAAGCATTTGTTGAATTGTTTTCTGAGATGAATTTAGTTTAGCTTCTAGCAATCCACAATTAGAGCAAGTTTTAGTTTGAACATTTGAAATACTTGACTCTAAACATGTAGAAAAACTAAACTTGAGCTTTTCAATTTACCATTTACAAGTTTTAACTTTTCATCACGGAAATCATGAACCATCCTTAATCATCAAATTTAGCATTTACATTTTTAAGTTGAATCAAGTTTGATATATTTATTGACCTAGTAGTCTCCAACTCAGAATGTAAAACTTGAACATACTAACAAGATTCGATTCTTTATCAGGAGTAAGAACTTTAAGTTTATTGATTTCAGAAGTTAAGCTTTCAACAAGATAATTATTTTCTTTTAGTTTCTTTTTTATCTTTTTCAATTCAATAGCAAGTTTAATGAAACCATCTTCAAGGTCATCATATGATGGTCTTACCTCATCGGGATCACTGTCATTGTCATTGTCGTTTTTTGCCATGATGCACATGCCCGTGAAGTCATCATTGTTCTTCTTCTTCCCTTTAGCATCATCTTTGTCATGGTCGTCGTCATTTCAACTCTCATATTCCACATCACTCAAATTCAGATGCTCGATAGCCAAGAGAACATTTTCAGCAAATTTTCGACAAAAATTTCCACCCTTGATGTTATTATTCTTGGATAGCCGACGATGGTAATTCTTGCCTTCCTTGATCACCTTCCCCTTGAGCTTGGGACACTCCACCTTAATGTGGTCTGGCTCGTCACACTCATAACACTTGATCGAGCTTGACACGCCACCTCGCTTCCTCATCCTCATGTTGTTGAGTGCCTTGTATGCCCGTGAGGAGATTAATCCTAAATCCTCTTTAGGGAGCTGTTCGAACTGTTCCTCTAAAAAGAAGACAAAGCAGACACAAGAAAAGAACTCGACGAAACAGCCTGCATAGGGTTAGTCACAAGTGTTATAGATGAAGATTTATCAATCTTAGATGGCAAAACTTCTATCTCATAGGTTTTCAATATAGAGAAAAGATCATCCATGGTTAAAGTATCTAGATCGACAGTTTGATTGATAGTTGTGACAACCATCAACTACTCAGAGCCTAAAGATCTCAAAATTTTAGTTACATTATCTTCATCGGTAGGAATAACGTTAACACCTTGTAAATTACTCAATATTTTTCCAAAACAAGCAAAAAGATCATCAATAGCTTCACTAGGCTTCATAGGAAAATCATAATATTCTTTTTTATAAAGATTTTTACGCACTTTTTTAATTTTAGTGGTTCCTTCATGATAATCACAAAGAGTTTTCTATATTAAGTGGGCAGAATTAATATGAGCTACACGATTAAAATTTTTACGAGAAATCCCTTAAAACAACAAGTTACAAGCTTGAGCATTTAAATCAATATTTGTCTTATTGAGATTAGTAATGGAACTGGAACCTTATATGGTCTAAAGACCTTATTCCAAACATTACTACCTTGAGCCTTAATGTATGCTTGCATACGACACTTCTAAAAAATAAAATCAGTACCATCTAGTATGGGGGGACGATTCACATACCTCTCTGACGCCATAGCAACCCGCTCTAATACCACTTGTAGGATCAGATATGACAATCAGAGGAGGAGTGAATGATTGTAGTGCTTCTTTTTCAACTTACCGAGAAGACCCTACCCTAGATTCAACCGACAACTGAATATCACGTACTCGTATGAGTTAGTCTCCTCGTTGTAGTGGTAAAAATGTTGTGATCGGTTCTGCTAGTCGATGATATTGTCGACAACTAGGAGAACAACACAGTACGTAATCGAAGAAGACAAAGTCGACCTTGTCGAGAGTTACGACCATCTCTCGGAACTAGTCAAAGACTGATCAACACGAGAGCTGGTCGAAGACAGAAGAACAGATCGAATACGATGAACTGGAACAAGTCGAATACAGTGCCCAGAATCACACGCCGGCAGAGATGACAAATCTTTCTTGAAATAGATCTGATCTGTTATTACTCAAATATGTTCTGTGGTTACAAAGTGCTCTCGCAGCACCCCTCAAACCCTAGCAAAAAAAGCACCGAAAAAGCTCTCTCTGAAAACCATCGTCGCCAAAAGACCCAAAAAGCCTCCCGCCAGTGCACGCTACTCTTAACCTCTTCGGCCTTTATATACTATGGCCCTTAAATTGTGTTCTTATCAACACAGACATATAATCTTATCTTCTCCGTGAAATAAGGGAACTGAAACCCCTCAAATCACAGTAATATCTCTAAACCTTCCTGTTATGAAATACCTTACATAACTCTTCACGCGTCGAAGCCTCCAAGACGGTTCCTCCTATAGTTTCGACCACGCATCATGCATTCACATTTGATCTCCATGTGCCCCAGCGTGAGCACGACCACCTCATGACATCCATGACCACCTGAACCATGGATTTCCCCCTCCAAGTTTCGGTCTTCCTCGTCATCGACCATGACCGTCTCCACGCTCAATCTGCATATGCAAATATCAAAGAACTTTTTTCTGGCACAAGTTCTCCAACTTTACCAATATCAGTTTACACACACATATCGCACTCACATTCATCAATAAACACGAATCAGATCATCCACGACCATAAATTTTAGCTTTCAGAAAAGTAATTTGAGACGACTATGTAAAACCGGTCGTACCGCTATGTATATGACGGTCATACTGCTGGCCAACCAGACACGAGTACTCAAGGTACTCGAACAAAACAAGTATTGAAGCACTCGAAGTCTACGACAACTTACAAGAGGCGTACGACCACTTATCAAAGGCATACGACCACTTAGCACGAATCCCACGACTACCGATCATGAAGCCCACGACTATCGATCCACGAAGCCTACGACTACCAATCACGAAACCCACGACCGTCGACTAGTCATTGTAGCTTCAACTATTGACCATGCAACTCCGACTGCCCTTCGTACTCGATGCACACCTCGACTTACGACTGAGTACATTACTCAGAGCTCTACCACTCGGTACTCGGAAAAGTAACACTCAGTACTTTGAACTGTATTACTCGGTACTCGAAGCTACAGTACTCTGAGTTCAGTCGAAAAGAATCATCGGGGGTCACCAATTAGACCATTCACACCGAAAGCCAGCAACCGAAACTTTCACAACCATAAATGTCAATACAAACCAACTGTCAATTATTCATCATCACAAAGTCTACTATCAGTCCACATGGTCTTTTACGACCAGTCCACCTGATCTAACAATTTCGACAACGTGTTAAATCAAAACTTGAACGGCTAGAGGTATGTGGCCGTGTCTTTGTAGAATTCCTGTTAGAAGAATGTAAATTGTAAAACCAGAGATGGTTCAGAAAATTACTGGTTTGTTTGGTCAGATTAGTGGAGCTCACATGACCCTTCATTTATCTGCCTGTTTTTCGGTAGCAATTTTTTTTAGCAAATCATATCTTTCAACTCTGAATGGGTTGCAACAAATAAAATGTTCAAAACTAACATTTGTCATAGGTTGTTAAATATAATTGATACTTATTGACAGAGTTCTCTGTTGATAATATCATGCATTTGTCCCTGTGTAGAATAACAAAACAAACAAGACTCGAGTATATATCCTAACTTGTCGAAATTGGAAACTAAAGTTCAGTTTAGTAAGCCACAAAAAGTTGTGATGACTGATGATCAATTCCTATTTCGATAGGAAAAAGGTTTTTTTAGAAGATTTTGTTGGTTTAGTTTCAGTCTAGCTGATTTGTGTGGAGCTTTCTAATTGAGGTGTGATAATATAGGAGAACCTTGTAAGTTTGTCTTTTGTAAGAGCTTCCAAAATGATGTTCTTGCAAAGTTGAGCAGCTCAATGTTGAGGAACTTGATGGTATCACACTTTTAGGGGTTTGAGTTTTGCTGAAAACATAAATTACTAGTCCATGGTAGCAAAAGGCAAGCTCAATATTTGGATGTGAGACACAGGCCGGCCCGCACCCGAAGCGCCCCCGCTCCGGTCTCGCGCCGTCTCTAATCTCATCGCAGGTACGACAGGTGCCCGCTCTCGCCGTCTCTAATCCCCTCTTCTCTCCTGTCAATCACTAGGCGATTACCGCCGCTAATCGCTGATTAACGATCGCAGCGCAGGATCGTCAGACGAACGGATCGGCGGATGCAGCGGCCGCAGCCGCAGCCGCGTGGAGATTAACAGCGGCAGGTACCTCCTCCGGTTCGAGAAGCACAGTGTGAGTATATAGCCACCCAACCAGACCACGCTCGGCTTGAGCTTCGATCGAGATCGAGCCCACGCACGCGCTCCCGTCCGCGCGTTTCTCTTCGCTTCCTCGTTGATTTTTTTAGCTGAAACAAGTAACCCCCCGCGCCGCGCGCGTAGGCCACCCTCGAGGGCTTCGTCGAGGCCGGCGGATACGCCTGCGCCTGCACCTGCGCCGCCGACTCCGACTGCGGCTACCGCGGCAAGGTACGCAAGATCCCTCCCGTCTGTTTTTCGAAAGGAGTTTTCCTTCCCCGCGGTTTTGGGCAGAAAAAGAGTGTGAGGGGTTTCTTTTGGGGGCTGGGCGGCGCAGGCGTTGTCGGCGCAGCAGTTCGAGAAGCACGCGGGGGTGGTGTCGAAGAACCAGAACGCCCACATCTTCCTCCGCAACGGCACCTCGCTCTACGATCTCTTCCACGCGCTCAGGGTGGTGCCCGCCGACCGCTTCGCTGAGGCCTTTCGGATGGCCGCCGGGGTGCCCATGACCGTGCCCGCCGCCGACGGGGCGCCGACGGAGCAGGTGCAGCGTCTGGAGCAGCAGCCGGCGAGCAGGGAACTGGATGGGCTTCAGGCTGTCGACGTGACAGCGGAGCAGGAGCCTCAGACCCTGGATATGCTGACCGAGGAGGAGAGGGCCGGCCTGTGTCTCCTTGACTTGAGGTGAGCCCTTCTGCGCGCTGATTTGTGTTTGGAGCTCATTGTGTACCGGTGTAATTTCATAGGTATATTGGGCCTTTTCTGGGGGGATGAATTCGATAGTAAGCACATGTAATTGAAGAAGTACTTGACCCAAAGTGAGGAATTGTGCTCTGTGGAGTGGTAAAATTAGAGCTCGTGGCAAGGATCGTTTCAGTCCTAATGCCTTCTTTTTGAGCAGGGCAAGTAGTTCAGCGACCGAGTCGGATCCTATGCACGGCGTTCAAGGGCCTGCTGCAGAGGAGATTGAAAATGTGGACGGTGATGACCAAGCAACGCCTGATGCGGAAGAGATAAGGAATGCAGCGGGTGAACAGCCTAGGGATAGCTGTTTGTCGACAACCACTCCTGTTAAAGTGCGAATGACGGAAACAAAATATCAGCCAGAAAGTTTCCTCAAGGATGTAAGAGGATTGCTATCCACTGGACTTCTTGAAGGTTTCAGGGTGACCTACAAGAAGAATGAGGTGCCTGTAGTTCCTTCAGGCAGTAGAATTGTACATTACCTATAGTTTTGTTTTATCTAAAGAACAACATATATGTTTCATTTCATGATCGTTAGGTGGAGATGACCGGACGTATAAATGGACAGGGATATTCTTGTGGCTGCTCAGAGTGTTGTTACAGTAACGTGAGCTTTCTGTTATTTGCAATACTGCATGCTTTGTAATTTTCATGTCTACACCTGTAAATTGACTGAAAACTGAACTTGATCTTGTGATGTTTGATAAATTGCAGATAATGAATGCATGTGAGTTTGAACAGCATTCCGGTGAGTCATCCAACAACCAAAATGATCACATCTTCTTGGACAGTGGAATTTCTCTTTATAGGGTGATTCAAGCACTAAAATTTACCAGACTTTACTTGCTTGGGGACTTGATTGAAGAACAGATTGGTCTCCCTCCGAATCTTTTTCAATATGAAAAGTGGAAAGGTATTTTGATGAGTACCTAAAGCTTCATAGCTTTTTTCTGTACTTCAGGATCTGCTAATCTTTTTGTTTTGTCTTATCTTTTCGATCTTGTTGATCATTTAGCATCGTTTCAAGTGGGAAAGAACGATTTTGATGCTGCGGCTTCAGATCCTTGTTCAACTCAAAGGTATGTTACTGTACTTGCAAAATTTTAGTGGGCTTTCTATTCAGATTGCACAAATACCCTATTTACGTAATATGGTCTTTACACATTGTTTTGGGGCTTGAACTTTTGAATAAGCTTGATAAGACCATAAACCAAGGAAGGATGGCTTAATGCCATACATTTATCAATGCAGATGGGACTTAACTTTATGCTAGCTTCAGAGTTTAAGGTCCTCCAAAGTCCAAATAGGACCTTACTAATTTGGAACAAGCTTATTCTTTAGTCTTTAGTCTTTACCAAATACCTATTTGCTTTTATCAAGTACCTTTAGGTATCATAATCTGCCACAGACTGACTTCGACTTTCTTTAAAACTCCACTGCTAGTTCGCAAGAGTCGGCCGCAGGAAAGACAAGTCATATAGCTCTAGCTACTACTTTGGCAGATTCCTTGAAAGAATATACTAGTAATGACTGCTCAAACCAGCTCCTCCAAAGTCCAAGCAGGATCTTACTAATTTAGAACAAACTTTATTCTTTAGTCTTTACCAAGTACCTATTGTTTTATCAAGTACATTTAGGTATCATAATCTGCCACAGACTGACTTCGGCTTTGTTAAAAACTCCACTGCTAGTTCGCAAGAGTCAGCTTCAGGAAAGACAAGTCATATAGCTCTAGCTACTACTTTGGCATATTCCTTGAAAGAACCTACTAGCAATGACAGCTCAAACCTGAACTGGAGTGCATTCAAGAGGCGATCTGATAGGCTGTTTAAACGAGGAGGCACTGAAACTTTGACTCCAGCCTTGAGTAGAAGCCCTGAGAAAGGAACTTCTGGTCTATCTACAGGCACTTCAATGAAGAGTGGCACTGCAGAAACTCCTAGCGAGAGCACTGCAGGTCCTCTCAGTACTGATAGTATGAAGCCTTATTTTGCTGGACCTGTTGCAGTAATGTCCACCTCTACAGAACATGATCCCATAAATATCGCACTTTCTTTATCAAGTCCGGTTACAATCATTCAAGAACCACCCCCGGACCACAGCGTGGACTCAAAGTCAACAGAGTTATGTCAACCAAAAACGAGGTAAAAGGTTAAACCTGCAGTATTTTCTTGGCATTTTTCATATTTAGGGGATCTTGCTACAAGCAATGGAGAAAGCTCCATACTTTCACATGCCATTAGACCGAAATGATGCATAACTTGTGAATCCTTTTTCTTTTATTTTTACCTCAGGGATAATTCTTTGCACCCGCTGCTTTTCAAGGAGGGGGGTCTACCAGACCATGCTTTGTTGACTTACAAGTTGAAGAATGGAGAGGTCCTCTAGATAGTTGCATGAACTATGCTTTCCCTTTTCCGCAACACTAGAATTTGTGTCTTAAGAGCATTCACACTTCCCTGTTTTTAGGTTGGAGACTGCCGCGCCTCCTTGAGCCACTGTCCGCCGCGCCTCCACTCGGTCGCCGCCATGCCTCTCCGTGCTCAAGAGTGCGCCGCCATTGGCCACTCAAGACCGCCATAGCTTTAACTTCCGTGGGAACCCTAATCCATTGCAGAACATTCTTTGGGATTAGGCGTGAGCGCCCATTAAAGCTAGGTCGGGCGTGCGGTTGGGTGATTTGGTTTGGTTTGGGCCGACCATTTTTATTTAAGTCTACCAAAAAAAAAAAAAAAAAAAAAACGTTGGTCTAATCGCGCGCCGTCAGCGCTGACTCGTTAGGGTCGCCACGCCGTCCAGCCGCCGCTACCAATGGGTACCGCTTTCCCGCGTTGCGGTGATCTTCGGGTGTGTTAACTACACCGACTTGTGTCTGCATGCGCATCCATATGCGTGGTCTTCGTCTTTGGGCGTCCTTCTGCGATGTCACCGCCTCGCCATGCCCTACTTCTCAGCCAGACCTCGTCTGTTGCGCTTCCCCGACGGTGACAAGGTCGCTATTAGTCTCTTGGCCTTCTTGATGAGAAGGTCCTCTGTCTAAGCAAGGCTATAAACGAGGGACAGCTATAGTCTGTGATTGCTGCAATGAAGAGGTAACTATATCAAACTAAGCAATTAGCAAAGTTAGATTTTTTAGGGTGTATTTATTCTCCTCAAGGACCAATGGAGTGTTGTGCTGTTCTCTTTTGACTCCAGTTTACTCCTTCACAATTTGAAGACCACGCTGGAATGGGGAGAAGACGGCAACCGTAAGCACCACCATTTTACACAGAAACTGGGCCTAGCTTGAACCCGACTCATATAAGAGTGATAAGTTCTTAAAGTGCCATTCATGAAAGTGCTTTTAATAAATCTCTTGAGTGTTTTAGATCGTTTAAATGGAGGGTATTTATGGTTTCAGGTACCGTAGCATTTATGCTTCAGAAGGATTGACACTTCATGAGCTGGCACTAAAATTGCAAGATGGATTAAATTCAAATGGAATCGGCAGTGCTAATTTCCCCACCAGTGATGAACCTCCTAACCTTACTTCTTCAGGTAAGCTGATGTTTATTTCTTAGAATAAAACCCAGCGGCAATGTGCCATTGCGCTTTCTTTTTTATATGTTTTATTTTGAGGGGATATCATTCATGATCTCTGTAAAATCGTTGAATGTGAATATTCTAGCGTATATTGGTTAATGTCTTCAGTTCTTCATTTTGCCCTGTTTAAAGGAGGGTAGCCTGCTGCCATATTCGCATTATCAGTTCACCACTTTGTAGGGAAGATTATCCTACTTTCCCCACATTTTGACTTCTTCGATGGCTAACTATCTTTTTAGTTGGCTTTAGACCATAGGAGCCGGGAGGTAAAGTGTTTGCTTGCTCCACTAACTAATAACTATCCATGGTGAGGACCAACAGTCACCATGTCATGGTGGCCTGGTGGGGGGCATGCTTTTCGATGGGAATAACTAAAGTGAAAGTTGGACATTTATACTTTATTTAGTACATGGAAATGGAACAATTATTCATTTTTTAGACATAATGAAAGAAATGATATGTAGCTGTAAGAAAGAGTAAAAAAAAGTAAGTTATATATATTACGGCAAGATTGTTGGGAAATATTGAAGAGATGATATTGTTTTAATTGTTGGATGAGCGTCACTTGGTAAATCAAATTGTTGTCATTTATTTGATGACAACATCAATAAGCTTGTTTTGTATTCAACTTTAGGTAAGAGCTAGAATTTGTGCTTTTAACAGTTCCAGTCTGTGGTTTTGTGGTCTTGGATGTCTGGATAGAGCTTGAGGACATGGAACATTTTAGGACTACGAGATTGATATTTATTGATACCTGAAATAGAATGGAACTGCTTCAGCACGGAGGCACTGGCGTGCTGGACAACTATTGGCGTTGGGTGTTTGCCATTTTTATGGCAGCTAACGCATCAAGCCACTTTCTTACTGGAGACTCTTAAATTTTGCATGGGTGGATTAATTGTAGGCACTGACGATGTCCTTCATGTAAGGTCGCATTGCAGGCTACAACTATTTAAATGCACGTGGGTCTTCGCGGAGCATGTTCAATTGTTTCTCCTCGTGTATCCAGAAAAATGGTTCAGAGTTTCTTTTTGCGTGCTCTCCTTTTTCTGTTATGAGTCAAGATGTTATATTACCAAATGGTTATATATTCTCTAGTCTCTACACCGTAAATTGGCTACATATGATCATAAAGAACAGAAGAAAGTGAGGAGTTAATGCTGAAAACAAGTAAAATACGGGTGAAGTGGTGTTAGGTAATTCCCTCATGAAGGTTTTCCCAGGCGGGACTGTTGTGACTTTGACATAATGACATGTGAGCCAAAGTTCTGCAGAGGTCAGAGCCAAAGTTCTGCAGAGGTCAGGGCATGGTGAACAGCAATTGCATTTTACGAGGAGAATAGTTTGTTCCTGTTGGAGTCAGTCTGGTGGAGTGGAAAGCTTGCATGTATCCAATTATCCATACTTCTAGGGCCTTTTTTTGTCTAAAAGTAGAACTTCTAGGGGAGAAGAGGTTGATGGGTATTGACTAGGCAACTCGGTGCATCTCTCTCCATGTTTTCTGGTCATAGCAGTGAAGAGTAGGGTAGCAGTGGAGAAGAGTAGGGTTGTGGCATATTGCAACTTTTGGGAAAGCAATGTGGCCTTCAAGCCAGGGACATAGTCAGGGTACGCTTTACCCCTCCAATCGTTCACTACTATAGCCTTTTAAGGACACTGTTCTTGCTGTGCAAGAGCTTGTTGAGTTGCGGTCCTGTTCATACTTTGTTGCTCAGTTGCTCTGCCTTCACAATGTTGTCCTTCTTTCAACCTTTAGGGTTTTAGTTAAGTTGAATGATGGATTTGTTTCTTCCTATTTTGGTTGTTTTCACTTGAATACTTCCCTTGGTGATCTTACGTCTACGTGTATAGATATGCTTCTTCAATACCTCCTCTGTGCATACATGTTCAAAGTGTGATTTACTCCGTTTGATGTGCTTTCTGTATGTACGGTATGCACATTCTTTGGTGAATGCTAGAATATTTTGTGCTCCGAAATCAGAATACAAGCGATTCCAGAATTTTTGTTATAAGTGAGCAGCATAGTTATTGCGCTATTGATCTTTGTGCACAGCACAGTCTGAAGAACCGACTTTGCTGGACTGTATTCCATGTTTTACTTCCTTTGGTGATGTATATATTGAATGATTTTTCCTTTAAACAAGGAAGCAATGGTCATAAGAGCTTTCATGTTTGAGTTGTTACATTAAACAATTGATTGTTTTCCCCTATTGTATCATTTGTTTCTGTTGTTATTACAGGTTCTGGCAAAGAATCTTCTACCACTAATGGAGCTATTATTGTTCCCTTGAAACGGACATTACAAGAAAGAGTGGTTAAAACAGAGAGCTGCCATTTGTGTGGGTAAGAATAAGATTATGTACATTGGTGGAATTGACATGATTATCTTAGCTCCTTTATATGTAACTCTGCACCTTCAAATTTTGACAGAGATGGCCATACAACGGTTGGAATAATCAGTGCAGACATGATTGTCTTCTGTAACCAGGTTTGTTCTGCTTAGTGTTTTTCTCCTATGTGTTGCCTTTGATGGTTACATTGCTTGCTTGAAAATTATGCGCTATTTTTATCTACAGTGCGAGAGACCATGCCATATTAGGTGCTATAACAATGGAATTAAAAAACAGAAGGTATGTGGTATTTCCCTTCAAATGTGGTGGAGTGCTTATCATTGTGAAAGACATTGCTGACTCGGTTGTATTGAACATTTCAGGCACCGCTGAAAGTTTTGGGAGAATACAAGCAATTTCACTTCTTGTGCTGTGAAAAATGTCAGTTATTCCGTGCTTCTTTACAGCAAGGACTGAAAAAACTTGAAGAAATTGCCTTCTTTAGACAGACAAGATCCAGTATTTGTTGGCAACTTTTAAGTGGAATGAATCTGAGTGATCTGCAGCATTACATGCATCAGGTCATTGATATCTTCAAAGTAAGTTCTTTTTTGTGGGGGGTTTATGTTGTAGTTTTAAAAACCTTGTTTCTTCAATGATAAACTTTTCATCCATATGTCTGTCGCTTCTAGGCTATAAAAGTCTCACTTTAATCTATGTATTTTATAGGATGCATTTGCAGAAACAACTGCCGAGGACAGTGATGTCATACAAGATATGGTTAATGCGTAAGTTCTTGCTTATTTTTCTAACTCTTAAGTGGTGTATGAATAGCCACATTAATATGCATTTACCTGCAGTTTTTCTGTTCATCTATTGAACTCTGTAATCGATCTGGACTATGTTTGCAGCAAGGATGTAGGTGGAGAGAAGGATTTTCGAGGAATGTATTGTGCAGTGTTAACAACAAGGTGACAAAAATAAACTGCTGGTGGTTTGGTTTGGAACTTGTTTTTTTATATATAAAAAAAAACATGTGCTTGTATTTTGTATGTCTGTTATTTAGTCGGTATTATTATACATTTTTCCCTTTTGTTCTATTGCAGTACGCTTGTTGTGTCAGCTGCGATTCTGAAAGTGCGCACAGAAGAAGTTGCAGAACTTGTCCTTATTGGTACACGTAATGAGTGCAGAAAGAAGGTGGGAATGAATTTAAACTGTACAGTCCATAGTGAACTCTTTCAGTTATCTGATGTAAATCTAATTTTGTATATATCTCCATATAGACAAAGTGTTTTCGCTTTCCCTAAATTCCTAAGCAGGAGAATCCTCTTGTATCGGATCATGTTTGCTCTCCTTCGGTTCTTTTCATCGTATAGGACTAACAAGTAATAAAGGAATTTACTCAACTGTTGTGATACTTATGGACGAAACCAATATGATTCATTAAATCCATCTACTTAGCAAACTAATATTCCTTCTCTCTCTCTCTCTCTGCAGGGCTACTTTGCGCTTCTCCTAAGGCTAATTGAGGCACATTTGAAAGCCTGGAATATCCGACTTCTTACCGTGCCTATTGATCCTGAAATGGCGTCAATCTGGTCTGAGAAGCTTGGGTTCACTATTCTATCAGATGAAGAGGTAATTGCATCCTATTCTTTGTGTTTGCGCATTTCCTGTGGTCGATGGAAAAGTTCAGTTTTTTTAACTAACTGGAATTAACAATATTGATATCACTCCAGTAGCACTAACGTAATTGCACTGCTGTTGTTGTGCCTGTTGCCAGAAGAAGTCGCTGCTGGAGGCACACCCCTTGGTGATGTTTGAGAACCTAAGATTGGCACAGAAATCACTTGCTTGAGCAAACCTGATCCCGTGGTTTGTAGGAGAAAAGTTACCTTCGGAGAGCCAACTGCACAGTTTTGGTAGCTCATGGTCTAATGGATGATTACAAAGCTCAACCTTTGTAGAGAGTAGACAATCTCTGTAGTTTTTGTAGCTTATAGGCTAACTATGTACTCATCGGCCGAGTGGTCTGCGTTGCGTGTGTGCTGGGCATCATTTGCCATGTGTTCCAGCTAGATGTGATGGCAGGTGCTCTGGTGTCCCGAGTGCTCTCAGATGCTTAATGTTTTTTATGTAAAGACAATTCAATTAGATGTTAATATCCTTAGTAATTTAATGTGTGCGCGCATATGGTGCTGAGGTCATTTTCGGTGGAAAACTTGTTCTTGCCTGAATAATCTCCGATGTGATGGCTTGGTCACCGAAAACTTGTTCTTGCCTGAATAATCTCCGATGTGATGGCTTGGTAAGTGCTCTGAGATACTTGCATGCTAGAGCCCTTTAAATAGTCTCTGAATAACCAAGACATGACATAGGGATCCAATGTGTCTTTTAACACGCACCAATATTCGGCATCAATGTGTTAGCCTAGCCACCTAGAATTTTGAAACGATTTCAGCATTATTTTGCAGTCTACATGCCAAGTTTATCTTTCATGGGATACGCCATCTGGAAAGACTCTGTACTTGAATAAAAAGATGTCATGTCAAGAATTCGGTTCGATATTTCGCAAGTTCCATCAATCTACATCTAGATTAAAGGCAGCATTGGAAATCTTGGCCACATGTCTTGGTTATTGAATTTGAGATAATTGAAAAACTGGGGAAGCTTTCACAGGTATCCGGATGAGCTACCATGTAAAGAACTTACAAAAGCAATACCATCAATTTATATATTCCTTCATAGGTAGCAATGCAGTGCGAGAAGGTTTTCTATCATAACCTGCGATAACAATAACCTTCTTACAACACATAAATGAGACACTAAACAGTAAACACGTGAGAATAGCATCTCATCTCCATGCTCATGTCAATTGAAACAACTCCCAAATGCCTATGGTAATAGGAATATCAAATTCGCGCTATTGAACCACGGTGCAACGCGACTAACCGCACCAGCCTACAGTTTTATTTGTTGTGAAGCCAGTGTGTGAGGAATGAGCGTCCGGCTGAGGAGCAGGCCTCTCCTGCCTCGGATTAGCAGGGTCAACGAAAATAACCCATCCATCCAGAAACTTGGCGTTCATCCCCTGCCGCGCATTCTCGGCTTCTTCTAAAGTCGCGTACCTAACAAAACCGAAGCCCTTCGACCTCCCAGAAATTCTATCTGTTATGACTTTAGCTGCACATGGAGACGACACATTGCAATGAACAGTGGAGAAGGGGATGAACAACAATCAAAACATTACTGCTGATTACTGAAGCAAGCCTTATACCTTCAAGTAGCTGCCCGAAAGGCGCAAATGCATTTTCCAGCTTCTCATTCGTCGTTAGCCTTGAAAGTCCTGGGTTGCATTGCATCAGCATGTGAACAAATACAGCATAAAGTAGGACTTGCTGCTTAGTACCGTACTCGTACAAAGTTTCAGTTTTGAACCGTGTAGTTACTTAACTTATTGAGAACAGCAAGTAAGTATAATGTAAATGCAACATACGAGGGTACGATACAAGCAAGACAAACACAAATATAATAAGGTTTGGCGATGCAGGAGCTCATGAATGGGGATGCACCAGGTCAGAAACTGGCCTAATTGATAAGGCTCAGTGGTTACCTGTAATTCTGTGTCAGCGTCATATGCACAGAGGCATGAAACAAAAATAGCACACGGGACGCATACGCACAGAGATATCGGAGCAAAATACCAGTAAACCACATGAGACGCATACGCACAGAGTGTATCTACATCCGTTGCTCTGATTTGCCAGGACAGGGCAAGATCACATTACAACACATACAACTATCCCCGATTTATACCGAGAAATTGGGCTCGCCGAGGCTAACTTGCAACGACGTATTGTAGCACAAAGAAAACCCATAGCCATCATGCGGAAAATAATGGACTGGGAAGGAAGGGGAGAGAGTTCTTACCACTGACGAAAAGCTTGGGGGTGGTGAGCGGCGGCACGTTGGTGGCCTCGGTGTCGTCGCCGAAGATGGAGGACGGGGGTGGCGGGGTGGGGGAGCGGGCGGAGGAGCAGAAGGCGACGCGAAGTATGGAGGAAGGGGAGGAGGTGGAGGAGGAGAAGGGGGTGGAGCTGAGGAGGAGGCGGCGGAGCAAGGAGGAGGAAGACGAGGAGAGGCCCATGGCCCGCGGCTAAACCCTACCTCTTGCTTGCTTCTGGTTCACCGTTCTGGGTCCGTGGCTCCGCGCGTTCAGGACTTGGGGTCCGACCCGGCCTGATATGCTGTTATGTCGTGTGCGCTAACCGCTGGGGGCTGGCCTCTGTCCAAGCTTCTTCTAGGCTTTTTTTTTTTGGTAATTTTTTATTTACTACCGAAAGTTGATCACATCTCTAAATATCATCGTGAAATTGTTATTTTCTTCATTAACATTGGATCTCAACTTCTATCAATATTTTGCCACTCCTGTTAACGTCGTTACGTCCAATCGCCACTAACCACTAAAAATATATATCAAAATACCCATATTACCCTTGTGCTTACTTTCCTTCTTCCTTATCACTCTTTAGTTTCCTCTTTCTTCATCTTTGATCCAGATAAGCTAGTCGTCGACAAGCATCTGGCTCTCCGTTTTCCAAGGCCCAATGGTGATGGGGGTGACAACGGTTCCACCTAAGAACTGTCGCGTCGTCGTCCCCAAGATTTTGTGTTTCGCATCTCCCCGGCTTCTTTTCTGACCCCACCGCGCAGCGCTCGGACTCTGCCTCCCTCTCCTGCTGCGGCTCACCAATATGGTAAGAGGGTAAAATCCCTGTCTAGTTCTTGGATAGAGCAATGCAGGCTTGGCTTGTTATGACCTGAGATATTTAGGATTCACATAAGAAGAAAAAATACACCTTGTTCCTTGCGATCTATGTATTCGTTCCTTTCTTGTTCGATCTGGTCAGGGAAAAAATTGTTTCGATCGACCGGGGAGAGATTTTGTGCCAGGGTATGAGCTCCGCGTGCGTTTCAATTGGGGGAATTTTGTCTGCGGTTTTGGTAGGTCCATTTGGCCTCTGCTTTCTTGAACCGCGAGTTTGGATAGGGTTTGCTTTGTCTCCTTTTGTAGGGATCTGATCAATATGGTAATGTCCCCATTTGCTGTGATGTATTGCTTCTCCGGGCCCATTTTTTCAATCATATATTGTTGTCTCAGTGTAGCATGTCTTACTTATGTTTGTGAAGTAGGAGGTACCGTTGATCTTGTGTTGATAAATATGAATCCAGTGCACTATTGTAAACTAATGTGGACTTCAAAAATCTAGGCAACTATGTATGATTGCAATGTTGAGTCAATATTTGGCTTCTCTGGATCAAAGATGATAATATATTGTCTGGATTTGTATGTGTATCTGAGCAGATAGGAGAGAGACGGGGAGAGAGAGGAGGATGGAGAAGAAGATGGAAGGCAATAAGGGTAAATAGGTATTTTCTCACACAATTTATTAGTCAACTCATTGTTGTTCAACAGAGTGGGAAAAATAGATAAAAGTTGAGATCCAATGGCAATAAAGGAAAGAGCAATTTTATGATGGCATTTTAGGGATGTAGCCAACTTCCAGTGGAAAAATAAGGAATTAACCCCTTTTTGGGATAATTGGATAAATGTCACTCCAATCGTCTCCCAATTTACATAAATACACAGCCTGTATTCTGATTCAGTATTTGTGTGTGGATTGCACTACCCTTTCGAGCTAGACTAAGGCCTCTCGTGATATGATCCAACCAAGTCTCCATGCCCAGCCATGGCTGGTGGCCACCATTGCACACAAAGGAACTAGACCTCACCGCCAATGGAAGCGTTGCCCCAATCGCCCCTATCCTCCTGGATGCTCCATTGTTCGCCATCAGTCCGCGGGTCGCACCTCCATGTGGTACGGTGTCCCCTCTGCCAGGTCGTCCCACCATACGCAATGCTCTTTGCTGGGCCGCACTGACGTCCGTCGTCCCGCCCTGTCTGCCTGGACATACCATCTCATCATCACGTTCTCATATTTGGTTGACCATGTATGTTAGGGCTGGTTTAGAGGAATTTTTGGCCGTATTGGCACCTTTTCGTCTCATATTTACAGGAATGACCATCCCCGAAATGTTTTTGCAAATATCGCTCCCTGCTGCACGACCACAAAGCGGCAGAGCTCCCGGCCCGCCACGTCGCCTCATACTGCAGGCCCATCGTGCAGCGGTGATTCCACACGGCCGTCGTACGGTGGCGCTTCAGCACGGTCGCCCTGCAGTGACATCCAGCCACGTGCCGCGATTTGGGTTTTGGTCCTAATCAGTCGATTAGAGTTTCGATTGTCTTCATATGGTTTTTAAAATATAGCAAATAAGTTTAAAAAATTATAATTTTTTTGTGAATGCTCCTAATACGGTGTACTTGCCTTTGTAATTTTTTCCATAATTTTGCGCGTTTTGATTTTATCTCATAATTTCATTTAAGTGTGTTATTTGTAGGAATTTGTAAATATAGATAATGAGCTAAAAAATATGAATTTTGTTTTGAAGGCTCCTTACATAGTGGACTTGATTGTGTAATATTTAGACAATTTTATCCACTAGTATTATGAAATTGTCTTGAACATTAAGGATTTAGATCTCAAAATTTGGATTTTAGGTTTCGAAAATTAGGGTTCCATGATTTCATGTAACTTGGAATGTATGGAAAAAAACTACATTACAACTCCATTGGAGATGTCAATATACAATATGGCGCATTATAGGAATTTCATGTTACGTTTGGATCATTCATTTTCTCATCGTCACGAAGTCTATGTTTTGTACGAAGCTTGGAGATTACAAATGTACTCGTGCTGATGAAATCTTTCGACCGAATGTAAAGTGTGAGGCATGGAACTAGAAATACATTAGAGTCCGCAAACAGAAGCACGTTACGTGGTGACATGGTATGATGGTTCGGCTAATTACTTCAGTAATCCTCGCTACTACTACTGTGCACTGCGACACAAGCATCGAGACCATGTAAGTATCCATGCCTTTAGGAGATAGGAATAACATGGCGGGTAAGAAGGGGTACTACTACGAAATGGCCCGACCTACTAAGTGGACCGAGGTCATTTGCCCTTCCTTGCGAGCTCGGCGTTGTACTCCTCGCCGACCGCCTTGGCCTCGGCTGCCATCTCCCTATTTTTCTCGCGCTTCTTCTCGTGAGCCTCTGAAAGATCTAGACCCGCCATTATGAGTTAATGGATTGTTTTGGTGATTAATGACAAATCCAAATATGAGACTAACTCTCTTGTCAAGTATTATCTTTGTGTAGTCTCATTTGGATATAATGGTGAAATTCAACGAGGTATGCAATCAACATCTCAATCTTATATATTGTTGTATTCCTCGGATACAAAATATAGGATTGAACTCAACCATAAGTCAAACTTGAATATGTGCATATGATCTTATTACACATTTGTGTATGCACACATTTAGGGGGAGTTTCATTCTATACTTTGTGGCTTCATTAGTATTGATCCATATTCCATTCTCCACATACATTTGGGATCTTTTACTTTGAAACAAATCCGTTTGAGCATACAAAACTTGCGTAGTTCTTGTATACTCATGATTATGAGTATATAGAACTTGTGTAGTTCTTGTATACTCAAGTTAGAGTATATATATAACTTGTGTAGTTGATATATACTCAAATTTGTTCTCTCATTTATCATCATTCAATTTATGAGTAATTAAGTGGTTATCATCAATTACCAAAGAGGGAAAGATTGAGGTATCTTGTCCCACCATTATGATTTAATGGTATGGTGTGGTAATTAATGATAATCATATTGTGGAACTAACATTTTCCATGAGTTGGATGAATAGGTTATGTTCCAGGATGATGAAGACTTGGGATGATCATGAGTTGATCATCAAGTCAAGAGCTTGGTGTAAAGGATGCATCATGAGTTGATGCTTATCAAGAAGAGATGATCATGATTTGATCGTCAAGACAAGAGAAGACCCATCATGTGTTGATGGAGGTCAAGTGAAGGAATGCATCATGCGTTGATGCATGTGAAGACTCGGGATGAAGAAATCATCATGTGTTGATGATGTTCAAGATAAGATCCTGAAGTGAAGAAATCATCATGTGTTGATGATGTTCAAGACAAGAACCCGAAGTGAAGAAATCATCATGTGTTGATGATTGACAAAGTCAAGGACCCGGACTTGAAGTGTTGATGTGCGTCATCAAGCTTCAAGAAGATGCAAGGCAAAGGTATGACTAGCTAGGGCTAAGGATGTGTTCCTAGTCTTTTACCGGTCTTGGTGTTTGGTTGGAAGACCGGATTGCTAGTATAGGATTGCCGTACTATTAAGAGGGGTCTTGACTAGTAGCATGAGTTAGTCATGTGTTGATAGCTCATTGTGTTTGCTCTAGCTCATCTATGCATGGAGCTATTATTTGCTAATGTATTTTGCAAATAGCCGAGGCTCATGCATTTAATCTTTGTAGCATGGGACTATACTTTGCAAATGTGTTTTGCAAATGGTTGAAGTCCATGCATCTTAGCCTTGTGGCATGATGCTTTTATTTGCGAATGTGTTTTGCAAATAGTTGATGCTCATGTTTGATTTCTTGTAGCATGTGACTTAAGTTTGCAAATGCGTTTTGCAAATGGTGTAAGTCCATGTACCTTATTCCTTGTGATGAGTATTCTAAGGGTTAGCAAATGTGTTTTGTAACCTACTGAGAATATCATCTTTGAAACCTTGTCGAAAATTGCATTCAAATGAGCGAATGTGTTTTGCCATTTGAAGTGGAGCAATTGGGTTTGGTTCTGTAGTCTGCCGGTCGGACCGGCAGTGGTCACCGGTCGGACCGATGGTAAATCGGTCCAACCGGTGTGCTACTGGAGGTCGGACCGATTTCTCTCTGTCTGGTTTCTCTGTGCGGAAGTTCCGCCGTTGTAAAAACGGAACTTCCGGTGTGAGGAAGTTCCGGAGATCGAGCGGAACGTTTTTTCCAGAGAGCTCCCTTTGTGGGACTTAGCCAAATTTGCAACGGGCAGTCGGACCGGCCAGTGCATGGCGGTCCGACCGGCCAAAGGCCCAACGGCTATTTTTCTAGCCGTTGGCGCATGGGGCGGTCCGACCGGCCATTGGTTGGCGGTCAGACCGGCCCTGTGCTGATTTGAGGGAATCTTCTCCCAATGGCTAGTTTTTGTGTGTGGGCTATAAATATGAGCCTTGGCCGGTTGGGAGATGGTGCTGAAAATGTTGTGGATGGTATTGGCTGTGTGCTAGACCATTTGTTGAGTTCTTTGAGCTTAGAGAAAACCCTCTCTTCTCTTGTGTGCATGTGTTGCACTTGGTGAGAATTGAGAGCAAACCCTAAGTGCATGTGTTGCCTTAGGTAGTGGATTGTGTATCCGCTGAGCTTAGACACTTGATTAGTTCAAGTGAAAGTCATAGACTTGTTACTCTTGGTGTTTGCCGACACCTAGACGGCGTGGAGGCGTCGTGCGCGGTGATCTTCTCAAGAAGCTTGTGAGAAGACCCGGCGTGTTTGTGAGTGGTGTGGTGCTCGCCATCTCCGGAGTGGAGGAAGAGCAACCTTAGTGGAGTGAGGTGTTGGTTCGGTTTGGAACCGGTCCAAGTGTTGGACTTACCTCGGAGGTGTTGGCTTAATTAATGGAGCCGTTCCAACGTGGTTGGGCTTACCTCAACGTGGATTAGGGGAGACCGGCAAGTCTCCGACCACCACGGTAAAACATAATTGTGTCCATCTTGTTTTACTTGTGCTTTACTTTGAGCAATTTACATTACATGCTTTAATTGCTTATATATCATTGTTTGATTGCTCTCTTGTATTGTTGGTGCACTTAGTTGAGCCTAGTGGATTTAGGTTTTAATTGTGCAAAACCAATTGTTATTAGCTTCCGCATTATTAATTGGTTTAGCCCGATAGAGATTTTTAAAACCGCCTATTCACCCCCTCTAGTCGGCCACCTCGACCTTACAAGTGGTATCAGAGCTTGGTCTCTCGTTGATTAGACTTAACCGTCTAGAGAGTAAAGGATGGCGACTAGAGATTTAGTGCACCTAGGTAAAGCACCTATTTTTGATGGCACAAATTATGCCTATTGGAAAATCCGCATGATTTATTATTTTAAGGCCATGGGCCTAAATATATGGCGGATTGTAGATGCGGGCTTTTCTCCTCCAAAGGATCCTCTTGCTCCAACCAATGAGGAAGAGAAATGCTCGCATCTCGATGCTCAAGCTACTAACGTTTTATTTAGTGTTTTGAGTATAGATATTTTTGATGCCATATGCAATCTCAAGAGCGCTCATGAGATGTGGACCCAAATTCAAGATAAATATGAATTGTCCACTTCCACAAGTGAAGATTGCACATATGAACGGTTGTCGGGAGAAGAATGCTCAATCTCAAACTCCGACGATTATGAGGACTCCTCCACTCCCTCCACATCAACTCGATGCTTCATGGCTCAAGGTAATAATGAGGTAAATAATGATGAGCCTACTTATGATGAGTTGATGGATATGCTAGAAGAGCTTAATGAATATTTAGGAAAGGAGAAATCTAAATTCAAAGTTTTGAAGAAAGAGTTTGTCTCACTTCAAAACAATTATGATGTTTTAAAGGATGAACATGAAGCTCTCCTCCTAAATAGGCTAAATAGCTCTAAGGTAGATATAGGCATTGAATGTAATTTATTAGATGATATGTCATGCATAGCTCCTAGCTCTTGCATTTCATCTAAGGTTAGCATATCCACCTCATGTGAGGATTTAATTGATATGCCTTGTTGCTCTAAAGTGGATACTCCTATTTCCTCCATATCTTGTTATACTAATCTTGTAGAGAAAAATAATGAGCTCAAGGCCCAAGTCAAAAATTTGAAGAATGACTTGGAAAGAAGCCTAAAAGGGAAGGCCACTCTTGACGAAATATTGAGCAAGCAAAAACGCTTGCAAGATAAGAGTGGAATCGGCTTCACTCCTAAGAAAAAGGAGAATAGCAAGACAAGGCACAATGCAAGACACACGAAGAATGTCAAGTGCCTTGGTTGCAACAAGAAGGGCCACTTTGCCTCGGTGTGCCCAAATCAAGTGGATGTCAAGACTAGACATTCAAAGAAGAGGCAAACCGGCAAGAAGCAAGTAAAGAAGGCAAAAGATGAACATCAATATCGAACTTGCTATAATTGCCGGGAAAAGGGACATCTTAGTAAGGATTGTCCCAAAGGTATCACTCCTAAGCCATTTATTTATAATGATCGTTATTTGCTTAGGAAGGATAAAAATGGCAATGTGTTTGCTAGAATAGTTAGTTCACATAAAACTAATGCTAGGGCCATTTGGGTGCCCAAATCCATTGTGACTAACATTCGTGGACCCAACCAAGTTTTGGGTACCAAAATGCGCTTTAATGCTTAATAGGTACTTGGAGAGGCATTGGAGGCTTAGCTTATTCATATAAAGATGGATTTCATCATATATCAAAATTGGAGCCAAGCTTGAGGATTGTCACTTCATATCAAGAACCAATGCCCTTACGGTAACAAGTACTTATATTGGAGTATCTAGCCCCTTATGCCTTGTGTAGGTTGCATTTCATGAAAATCATTTTAAAAGGGGTGTTCTTGCTCTATGTTCATAATGTTCATTATTAATATCTTGAGCAAGATGGTAGTGGCACATTAAGGGGGAGTGCTAAAATCATTATCATGTTTATCACATCCCTGAGTGTGCCCAAATAAATTAAGTGCTAGTATTGTTTTTTTTATCAGTCTTTTAGCCAAAAGTCAAAAATTTCATAACTATTAGTAATTCTTTGAAAAATTAGTTGCAAAATGTATACAAATGCTTTTCAAAGATTTACCAAAGGTTTTGGCTTTAGAAAAACCTATTTTAAGTGAAAATGAGTTTCTAGCCAAAATCCTACATTATGGTATCTTGTTTTTAACCAAAACTAGATTTTTTTTGTAAAATCTAGTCTAAAAGGAATTTGAAGATCTTGCCAAAAGAAAAATCCTAGAGTTGGTTATTCTAAACGTTTTTGGTATTCAAATGATTTCCAAAAGACCAACCTAGCAAAAGTTATTCGATTTCGAAATTCGTCCAAAATCCTACTTTGACCAAAGTGGTCACTTTCCAAAATCTTCGTTGCGACTCTCCTCCTCCCTCTTCTCGTAGCCCCTCTTGGCATCCCACTCCTCACAGTCGATACGCCACTGATCGCGTGGGTGGATCCCTTGGTCGATCCACTTGCGGTAGCCACATAGCGGATCCGAGGACTACGAGTAGACGAGATAGGTATTTAGTGCTTACTTTGACAGAGAAATGGTAGGGGGCATATTGTAACTGTTACTTACCGGCTGCCGATATCGGCTCGTGTCCCAACAGCGGTTGGGATGGTCCCAGAAGTAGTTCACGCAACCCTAGTAACGCATGCCTAGGCTAAGCCACTCCTTGGACTTGAAGAACTTGCATGTGTCCCAACACCAACAGAGGGGCGACGTCTCCTCCTCGAGTAGGTGTTGCGGCGAATGCTCAGTTGGAATGTTTAGGTAGGGGTTGCTGCTATGGGGGCGTCATTGCGGGGAGGTGCCCTCCTGGCACGCTCCGATTGTTCGTCCCGGGCCACAGCATGCTTGGCTAGTTCCCGGATCTCGTCCCATTGGTTCTCCATTTGAGCGAGATTGTGTTGAAGTTCTGATGCAGGAAAACCTGCCATGGAAGAGGTAGTACTTATATGTCGAGCCAGCCCAACGTATGTGGCTGAATTGTAATTTGGTTGAAGGAAATTCGGGTTTCGTCGATTAGGGTTTTGGCTGTGTTCGTAGGATTATTAAAATATAGCAAAAGAGTTCAAAAAATATGAAAATTTGTGTGAATGCTCCTAATATGGTGCACTTGCTTTTGTAATTTTTATATAATTTTACTCGTTCTGATTTTTTCTCGCAATTTTATTTGAGTACACTATTTGTACAAATTTGTAAATATAGAAAAGGAACTAAAAAAATTATTTATTTTATTTTAAAGGCTCCTTACCCATGGACTTGATTGTGTAATGTTTGGACAATTTTATATGTATTATAAAATTATCTTGAACATTAAGGATTTAGGTCTCATAAAATTGGATTTTAGGTTTTGGAAATTAGGGTTTCATGAATTCACACACAAAGTACTCGTAACAGAATTCGGATTTTCAATGAAGTTGCAATGTACGTTTTTATATAGATAATTGTTGACATTTCAAGCGTTACATGAAACACGCGCTGGTTTATTGCAATCGGGATGAAGGAGGAGGGGGTATTATCACATGTAACCCGATCAAATATGACACACTTTGTTAATTTAACAGGTTAACGTGCATGATATTATTTAATACTGCATTGTACCACAGGCTAAACAAGCTTGTACATGAACCGAGGGAAATACGTGGCATGCAGATCATATAATGATGTATCATAACCTCCGACTCGTGTGCATTTTGAAGGCTACGATACATCGTTATATGATATGCACATCATGCATTTCCCTCAAATCATTCATGTACAATCTTATCTAGCATGTGGTATAAGACAATATTAAAGAATATCATCCACATTAAAATGATAAATTAACAAAGAGTGCCCTATTTAACAATGTTAGTGCCCCTTGCCTCAGGACTACCCACGGTGGCGGCGAGTGTCGAAGTCGTCCATGTCCTACGATTCCATGATGTAAGTGGATCGTACAATAATAAACGTAACAATGATGTAAATTATATATAACTCACGTCTTCGATACGGAGTGCGCCTGGGCGACCGGATACGCTACGACATCTGCCAGTCGCGGTCGAAGGAACCTTCCCCTTCCACTGTCGCGGGACTCCCCACGTTGGTGTCGTATGTCGAAGTCATTCGTGACCTGCGATTCCATAGTGTAAGTGCACTGTACAGTGAAAAATGTAATAAGGATGTAAATTCTGCGTAACAAGGCAGACAATACATTAAATTACGACACTAAATGACGACCAGACCCGGTCGGTCTGTTAGGACAATCCTTCATTGAGTGCCCAAGGGTTTTGCATATTCTGCACTTGATTATGTGGCTAATACTGGTACGTTGGTTGGCATCCATGTCTTTTCGGAAGCGTCGCGTCTGCCGTCGCCCCTTCCCTATTGTCTTCAAGACCTTGTTCGGCCCCATTTAGTCATGTCTAACCAAAGATCCTTGTAGTGCATTTCCAAGCCGTACAAGTGAAACTCTGCACTCTATATGCCGAAAAGATGGTGCATGTCATAGTACTATGAGATGTACGGTGTACACATCTGCCTCATTTGCGTACACGTCTTGTACACATATGAGCATAGTGTAACATCCCAAAATTGGTTTGTGTTTCAAATGTAATAAAAATGAGGAGAAATTAAAACTTTTTCTCTGATCTTGATTTTTGTAATCAGTTCCATAATTTTTGTAAAGGAATTATGTGAAATCAAAAATCAAATTGCCATTTGGACACCAACACAAATCTCCTTCATGAAAATCTTGTGCCCAACCCCTGAAAATAATTTTCATTGAACCTAGGAGTGATGTTTAACACCTCAGAATTATTTCATAATTTTCAGAAATTATTTGATAATTTTTGAGGCAAGTCAAACATTAGTCAAACTCCTAAATTAGCCTTCTGGAATTTTTAGAGAAAAATGCAGTGCATAAAAGTCTCTGAAAATTTTATATAAGGTTCCTCACCCAGTAAGCAATCTCGAGTTAAAATTTCATAAATTTTGGAGTTTGTTTGATACCCCAAATAATTCCTCAAAAATCAGTTATTCAAATTCAAACCCTAACTGGTTTTCACTGTTCCTCGGGTTCGGATCAGACTCGGGCTCGAGCCACTTGATTTGGTTCAGTCAACTAACCGCATCGGTAGCGGCGCAGCACGGGGCGCGGATTTGTGAGTCGTTGGATCGGCATCGAACGGCCCTCGATCGCGTGAACGTTCGGACCATCCGAACGCGCCGATCCATTCGAACCGTTGGATTCTAAATCAAGGGTCCACAATCGCGTGAACGTTCGGACCGTCCGAACGCCTCGCGCAACGTGAACCGTAGGATCCAAATCAACGGTCCAGGATCGAGTGAGCGTTTGAATCGTTATTCTCGACCCGTTCTTTTTCAACCGTTCGATTTCGATCCGACGGTCGTCGTTCGTCGTCTACCTCCGATCGCGCGCGCTCAGCCAAGGTCAACAGTGGCCGGTGAAAATTGCAGAGCGTAGCAGCGTCGGGTCACCTCAGCTTTTGGCCAACGACTCTCAGCATTTAATGCCCCCGTTCCACCGCCTCCTTAGTCGTCGTCCCCACTGATTTCACCTGCTCCCATCGCTCTCAGCCGCCCTCACCCGTGAGTTCGGCCATTTTTCTTCCCGTTGCTTCTTCCTTGCCCCTTCGGCTATAAAACTCCTCCAGTGGCTTCCTTAGCATCCTTTGAACACTCTTGAGCTCCAGCACCACTGTTAGGGCATCGCTCGAGCTCCATTTCAAATTTGGTCTCGTAGCCATTGTTGGAGCTTGGATCCTTCGGTGAAAGTGGTGTTCGGCTCTCTCCTTCTAAACCCTTGCTTCCCCAGCTTCTTAGCATCTCACTGAGTATTAACCCTCTGTCGATTTTGCTTTTGCGGAAGAGGCGGATCAATTTGATTTCCCCAATTGGTAAATCGCTATTTTTCTTCGCCTGAGCCACCGTTTCACCTCGGTGCCTTCTTTGGGCTCAGGTACCCTCTTATTAGTCCCTAGTTATTTGGCACTCGCTCCCTTGAACCGCAACTGAGCGTTTTTGCGTTTTTCGTTTTCGGTCATTTTGACTCATCTCGGTCATCTCCGGCTGCTGGCGTTCTAAACCGCATGACCAAAAAAAATTGTTGGTACCTTTGGGTGCGCAAGGTTGTTAGCAACTCATTTTAGGCTTTTGCTCGCACCGCCGCGGCCAGAGTCGCCGGCGGCGAGCCGTTCTTCCCCATCGTTTGTTTTGCCGGACGAAAACAGGACGGCGTTTGAACGTGCGTCAATGTGGACCGTCGATCCTTAGATCTACGGCCCACGATTCGTGCGGAAATTTTGAATTCGTCGCGCGTCTCGATCCGTGACCCGTTGGATCCAAGATCAACGGTTCCGATTCGAGTGAACGTTCGGACCGTCCGAAAGGTTCGATCCGTGTGGACCGTTGGATCCAAGATCAACGGCTCCTATGCGTGTGAACGTTCGGACCGCCCGAACGTCCTGATCCACGTGAACCGTTGGATCCAGATCCAACGGTGAGCGTTTAGGGTTTGTAGATCCCGCGCGCGCGCGTCCGCGCCGGAGCTTGGGCCGTTGGATCCAAGATCAACGTCCCAGGTTCGGCCACGTCTTTTCAAAATTCTGATTTTCCCGAAAGGATTTAGTTATCGACTGAAAAATATGATAACTTGTAAAATGCATAACTAATTCATTTCAAATCCTTTTCGGTTGATTCAAATTTTGTTGGTTATGTTTTTAACTGAATTTTAATCTAAAAATGTTTCCAACCCCAGTATAGATCCAGAAATTTTTGCTAATGAATAGTAGCATTTTTGATTTATAAAAGCTGAGCAAAATTGTTTTGGTCATATCTTTGGCATTAAGAATCCAAATCAATTGGTTCTTGTTGCTAAATTCTTTATAAATCATGATCTTGCTACTGTAAAATTTTCCGGATTTTTGGAGAGAGTTTACTGTTGGGTCTTTGCTTTTTTATTCGTTCTTATCGGTTGCTTTTTGCTTTCTCGTTAGGATCCGAAGAGCACGCTGATAATATTATCGATCCTCAGCAACACCCTGACCCACAGCAAGCAGGCAAGATATTTGATCATAAATGTCCCATTATTTTCCAAGTCTAATATCTTGTTTACAAATTATATGTATGCATTGCTTTTGTGTCCAATTATTTTTGCCCTGTTTAGAGGTAGCTATTCCTAATGCATTGTTGCCATTAAAATGTTATCCCCTACCACAACCATAAGTTATTATCATCGCTGGTGAATTAGAGCCC
This sequence comes from Hsuehochloa calcarea, assembly GCA_036346395.1. NCBI lineage: Eukaryota > Viridiplantae > Streptophyta > Magnoliopsida > Poales > Poaceae > Hsuehochloa > Hsuehochloa calcarea. The sequence goes on from CM070597.1 coordinate 42,539,649, forward strand.
GGTGATTTAATTATGCTCTTTTCTTGTTTTGCGATGTCATGCTTAGAAATGCTTAGCTACCAGGTAGAATTAGGCGGTTATCGACTTAGTCGATGACCTTGATCACACCAATCATTTTGTTTATTTTTGGTTCAGCACCTTATGCTTTAGTTTTGTAAAAACCGAAAATGAAACAAAATGATTTGACTTGGGCACAATGGCATGTTGGTGTGATTGTTGGGTATGACAAGGAAAGGTGCCCAGGTCCCTAAGGACCGAAAATGTTGCTTGCGCCAGCGATCCAAGTACTTTTGCGTACTAACCACATGAGGGTTATATGGGACCCTCTTGACTTAGTACTTTAGCGTGGGTTATCTCAGAGTCGCGGGAGGGGTTGTGTGTGTTGTGTGAAACATGATATGTGTCTCGGTGTTCTTGTGTTGGGTGTGCGGTGGTGGAGATTCGGGTAGGCTCTCCACCTCGAGGAGCGTCGTAGTTGTCCAAGGCTTTACGGGAAGGGTAGTTGGCCGAGGCTTTACGATGACTCAGACACAACGTATGGGTTTCTATCCATACGGGCGGCTCGTGAATAATTCACAATATTGGAAATGTCTCGTAGGACTTAGCCGTCTGAAGCATACCTAAGGAAGTGTGCTAATAGCTTGGCAAAAGGCGGTCGACATGTGGGTAAGTTGGTACACCTGCGGGGATAAAACTATTCGAATAGCCTCGTCCTAGGTTATGGACACGCTTGGGATTTCCATAAGATCTAGATTTCAACAACTTGTTTTTGTTTTAAAATTAAAACTTGACATGGTTGGCATGAATGGGTAATTCATGCTATTGTAGTGACTAATGGTTTAGTCACTTCCAGGACTGCTTTCTTGTTGTTGATACTTGATTACTCTTGTTTGTATCAAATAAAATCAGATTTGTTAAATTGCTTTCAATCTATTACATTATTGCAAATAAAACTTGCTTTATGCTTAAAATTTTGAGTCCTAGCTTTGCTCCACTTAATTAAGCTTGCATATAGTTATTGTGTAGATCTGTTATCATTCTTGTATATCTTGCGAGTACATTCAAAGTACTCACCCGACTTTTCTTTGAAATTGCTTTTGTTCTGGAGAGGAAGAAGGTGAGCCCCAAGGGCCTCACTTTTGTGAGATGTCTTTGTGGTTTCACGACTAGCTTGGCGGTCCTGGTCGGTTGCCTTGTGGGTTAAAGGCACACCTTGATTGGCTCTTTTGGTTTATGGCCATCTTATGGCACTTTTTGCTTCATTGTTATATTTCTTTATGTATGATGTCATTTGGCGGTTGGCCTCTCTTTTATAATAACTATCCTTTATGTATGTCATCTTAAGTTGTTGTTTTTGCTTGGTTCTATGTGAATGAATGGAATTGATGCATGAGCTTTGTAAAGAGGTGTGTATCTTGACTGGGAAGTATACATGTCTCGAGTCTCGGATTATCTGATTTGTGATGCTAGGACCAAGTGGATGGTTAAGCATTACAAGCCGGATAAACCGGGGTCTCACACATAGCTTGTGCAGGAGTTTCAGCTTGTTGTGGTTCCATGTCACCACATCACCTAGGGCGCATGCCTGTTTCCTTCCCCCTGGCATGACTGTTGACGTATTTTCTGCCGAAGCTTGATCTCATCCTTCCTCCTTAGGCCATCAATCATCTGGATGTCATGCATTCGGGCCTTCTCCATCTTCGGTCCATGTGTCTCTACATGTTCTCGGACCACTGCTTGCCTTCCTCCATCTGTCGCTTGGCTGCGGTGGCTCTATTGATGAAATAACCAACCGTGCGAGTCCATGTCTCTTTGACGATCGCGGTGATAGGGAGGCACTGCACACCTTTGAGGACGCTGTTGTAGATCTCGAACATGTTTGTCATCGTAATCCCGTACCTCGTACCGTCTATGTCATAGAGAAGGGACCATTTCTCCTATTAATGAGTGTGGCCATGAATCCACTCGGAGAAACTTATGGCACTGCTGGGTTTCTCTCCCTCTAGTACGACTACAGTAATAACGACAAAAGCATCCGACAAATTATCTGCTCTTTGGGAGAAAGCAATAAAAAAGGGACGAGCGACGAGAAACAAGAAAATGCTTAATCTCCCAATAAAATTAATTATGTTACGTTCTCTAAGTTCTCAGCGACGAGGGCCAGAACGAGAATCGAAACACAATTGAGATGAGTGACGAGTGACTGTGAGAGTTCGGTATTTAAAGCCGAGCGAAGGAGGAGCCGTGGCGTTAGCACCGGGAATTCCGGAAGCGTTGGGGGCGTAAATTTTGGACGAAGTGACAGATGTGCGGAGGAGGGAGGACGGCCGGTCAGAAAGGTGGCCACAACGCGGTTTGGTGTTTCCCAGCAGAACCAGACGGGTGCGTGGCGGGAGGGGTGGATGGCGGGAGGAAGGGCCGGCCAGGGGGGAGGGGAGGGCGCGTGGCGGGCGGTGATGGGACCACACGGCAGCCATGTGGGAGGGCCACCGCACGATGGCCCTGCGGTATGAGGTGACGTGGCGGGCCGGGTGCTCCTGTCGCACGGTGGCCGTGCGGTAGGAGGCTATATTTGTCAAAAAAAATCAGGGAGGGCTATTCATGTAAATACGAGGCGAAAAGGTACCAATACAGCCAAAAAATCGGTTTGGAGGGGCATGTTGGGACATATGAAAATACGTATAGGAATACAAACAATGTATTTATGTAAATTGGGGAGGTATTGGCCATAATGGCATTTCTATGAGTATTTAATGGTTGCAATGACATTTTTTAAAGAGATGTGATTGCAGTGTCATTTTTCAAAGATACGACGATTGGAGTGGCATTTATCAAATTATCCCTTTTTTAAAAGAGAGAGAGCTCTAGGATTAATTTGGAACATAACAATTTCACATTAAATCGTTTTTCTATATAAATCGGGGAAAATACATTTGGATCTTAGAAGTTAGGACTTTGCAGAATAAAACATATACTTTCTACTCCAAAATATATATATGCAACTAGTATTTCAAATAATCCTTTAGGAGAGTAATAATTCATGCCCTACAAAATTCTCATTGGAATCAGGGCTCCAAAAGAAGCATTAACAGAACTCAATACCCAGCGATGATTGAGGTGACTTGAGAACCTCTTGGTCTTGATTGGATAGCTCAACACAACCTCTGGAAGTAGCTCTTCCATTGTCATCTTGGCATCCATATTATATGTAGTTTTTCATTCATGTTCTATTGGGATCAAGGGGCGATCAAATCGACTAGCAGTGGCAAGGTCAGTAGGCTAGCGGCAGTCATCGATGCGGCGCAGTAGCCATATGAGTGGCGATGTGAAACCACAATCTCCGATACGCAAGGTTATCGGCGTGGTTTAAGGGTGTGTTTGGTTTGTTGAATTGAGTGGTTCTGAACCATCCGGTACGGGAAATGAGCTCGTTCAGGTGTTTGGTTGGTTGAATAGAACCAAACCATTTGGGATGAGATGGTTCAAGAAAAATGAATATTTCATGTTTATGTTGTATCATCCCGTTCGGGAAAAAATCCCGAACCACACCGTTCACTCGACTTCCAAGGCGTTTGGTGACATGGTGGCTTGATTTACGAGCTTCAAATGATCATATTTCATAAACCGAGTATCCAATTTGCGATTCGATTGAACCGTTGTGTTCCTTGTCATTTAATTAACAAAACAAGACCACTCTTGGCATATTTTATTACAAAAAATATCATAAGACCATCCTATCTCACCAACCAAACACCATCTTGAACCATCTAGAACCATCTTATTCCACCAACCAAACAAAATCATGTATCATCATATCCCACCAACCAAACATCATACTTGTATCATCTCATACAGAACGATCACATCGGACCTGTACCATCCTATCCTATTCAACCTCATTCCACCAACCCAATGCACCCTAAGTTCTCACTATGCTAATCCGACTATCGGAGTAGTGACCGACGAATAATCAAGCAGATTTCACAGAGCAGTTTACTGCAATTTCCCACAAACATTTGGGGATCAAAGCACCATCCAGGACTCAATAGTCTAATCCACTCCAATTTCTACAAAAGGATCATTCATTCATACTTAATCACAAAATGTTCATCAGATTGCATTCTTAGGAGGGCCAGGGCCACCAATGGACGGCGGCCCAACGGCGTATACACACAGAATTCGTCAAGAGCTGACGAAAGCTTTACGAAAAATGGACAAGAGCACCGGCAGCGGCTGCGGGCTGTGTGCGAGCTGGTTCTCACGCGGTTGGGAGCACCTTCTTGACGATCTCGTCGCTGAGCGACGCAATCTGCGCGTCGAGCGCCTTGACGGCCTCCTCCTTCTGCGCCTCGAGGTTGGCAAGCGCCTCGACCAGCTCGGCCTCGACGCGGCGGCGGCCCTCGTCCAGCTTGGCCTCCAGCTCCTTGGTCGTCTCCTTCTTCATCTTGTTGAGCGCGGCGGCGATCTCGGCGCGCGCCGCCTTCATCACGGCCGCGGCCTGCTCCTCCAGCTGCCGCACCTCCTCGGAGGCGTCCTTGACGTCGCCCAGCTCGGCCCGGATCTTGGCGTCCCGCTCGTCCATGAACTTGCCCAGCGGCGTGAAGTAGATCTTGTCCAGCGCAACCATCAGCAGCAGGAACTCGATCGCGATCGACGGGAGCGTCAGGTTGAAGTCGAACAGAGCCGCCTTCTCCATCTGCTCCGCCAGCGCCGGGAGCGGCGCGGCGGCCACAGCCGCCGCCGCGATGAGCCCCGGGAGCTGCTTGAAGAACCTCGGCCGCCTGGGTGGCGGCGCGGCGCTGGAGGAGGCCACGGGCCTGAGGAGGAGCGGCGTGCAGCGCGAGGAGCAGGAGGTTGTGGCCGCAGTCATCATAGCCGTCGCCATGGCCGGGTGAGAGGAGGAGGAGTGGAGGTGTGATGGGGAGAAGGGAGAGGGGAGGGGAGGCGGGCTATCGGCATTCGGCTATCTATCCCAACGGGTTTGTGCTTGTGGTGTGCCAAGGAACGGAAGCCACACGATGCCGCTGCTCGCTTGCTGCCACTTGCGCTTTGCCACACGATATTACGCTCTCTTTTTTGGGCTTTGGAAAAGGCCAGATGCAGGCCCATAATAAATACTAAATAGGCCATCAAAAACTGCAGAAAATTTATTTTTGCTCTCTCCGTTCTGGTAGAATGAACGCAGACATGCTTTTAAAATTTTAACCGTGCACAAAAGTGTTTATATTTGTTTTTTAAGTAATACTTGGGATGTTATTACTCAGCACAGGCAGGCAAATGGCCTGCTACAAGACTTGCAACAGAGGCCGGAACAACTTTGTGCTTCACCAACACCCAGCTGGGCTCCGAGTTTCGCCACCTGGTTACAAGAACGCGCGCAGCACACCGCACTGAACAATTATTGAAACAAGTAGCAACTAACAGCTTAGCTTCTTGAAGAGGCGTAGCGTACATGGACATGTCCTGGTCCCTTCTGTTCATCGCCTGGGCTAGCAGCAAAGCATCTGGATAGATAGATAGATAGATAGATAGCTCCCAAGAGGGCTGGCAGGCTCGGCTCCAAAAGCGTTGCTGATCAGGTCACTTCTCCCCGCCTTGGCCGCTACCACTTCTCCGTTACAGTTCCGGGTAATGACTCCCCGACCACCAAATCCAGAATCCTCCAAGAAATCTCCATCTATGTTTGCCTTCATCATAACAACCGTAGGCGGTTCCCATTTATCAATCTTCTTGACTTGTTGATTTGTGGAATTATTAAAAAAGCACCTCATATTCTGCACTGTAGCAGATCACCCTGTTAACAAACGTATATCTCGGTCATGTTATCGATAGAGTTAAAGATTACAATTTATCTTCAGCTTGTATTCTCTCGGTTGTTGCCAGCCGCATACTGTTCACCATCCGGCACTTCCCTGATTCTTTCGGTTGTAACAATAGATGCAATCCTAATGACCCGACTAGTGTTATAAATACATGAGAGACCCAAGAGGTTCTCAATACGGTGCATACATATTTTCACATGGTATCAGAGCCTCGATCGATCACCATGACGATAAGCTCTTCTACCTCATCTCTGGTGCCATCCACCGTCTCCTCTTCTTCAACCTCAACTGGACTTCTACCAACACCGAACTTTAGCCACTTCATCAATGTCAAGCTCAACCATGGTAACTTTATCCTGTGGAAAGCTCAACTAATCCCTTATCTACGCAGCCAAAATCTCCTTCGATTTGTGGATGGATCTGTTGTATGTCCACCTCAGATCATCACCGTGACAACTGAAGCAGGGGCAGAGCAAGTGTCAAATCCTACTCATGCACTTTGGCTCCGGCAAGATCAGCTTGTGTTAAGCGCCTTGCTCTCCTCGTTAAGCGAAGGAATGACCGGCCATGTGTTGTTCATGACTATTGATGATGATGTATGGAAGAGGTTGGGGCAGCTTTTCTCCTCGTGTTCCGGAGCGAGAACAACGCAAATTGGGATGCAATTGGTGAATCTGCATAAGAATGAAATGGCCATCACCGAGTACTTCCAAAAGGCAAAGAATCTGACCGACACAGTAGCCTCTGTTAGTCGATCGCTTGATGAAGATGAATTGCATCCTACATGCTTGTAGGTCTTGGCACGGAGTATGACTCACTGGTGGCATCTATAACCACCCGTCCAGACCCGATCACGTTGAGCAATCTGTATGCACACATGGTGAACTTTGAGATTAGGATTGAGCATAACAACTTATTTCGATCTCCACCATCTGGCAACAATGTCTCGCGTGGCCAACAGAAGGGAAGGAAGTGCAGTGCTGCTCCCAAGCCGGCGCGTGGTCGTGGAGGTGGGTGCGGCAACGGCAATCAAACATGGCAAGGTTTCAACAACAACTCCGGCAGTGGCCACAATAACACCAACAGACCAATCTGTCAAGTGTGTGGGAAACTAGGCCATGATGCACTTAAGTGCTATCACCGCTTCAATCAGGGCTATCAATCGGAGGATACTCATGTAGTGCCAGCGGCGAACGCATCATACAACGTTGACACGAACTGTTATGTTGATACTGGGGCAATGGATCACCTAACTAGTGATCTGGACAGACTCTCAATTAAGGAGCGCTACAAGGGTAACGATCAAGTTCACGTGGCGAATGGTGTGGTTTGTCAATTTCTCATCTTGGTCATTCTAGCATTGCTGGTCCATGTCCTTTGCATCTCGGAAATATACTTCATGTGCCCAAAATTGATAAGCATCTTCATTTCGTTCATAAACTTGCTCTTGACAACGATACCTTCTTTGAGTTCCATCCTAACTCATTCTGTATAAAGGATCGAGCCACGAAGAAAACCCTTCTGGAAGGCAGATGTAGAGGGGGTCTGTACCCTCTCCCCAGCGCATGTCGACCCTCTACCGACAAGCCACACCAGTCCTTCGTCGCGTCCAAGGTCTCTCAGGAGCTGTGGCATCGGAGACTTGGCCGCCCGTCGTCAACCGTCGTCTCAATAGTCCTTCAATCACACGACATTCCTAGTGTGTGAAATAAAGACTCCCACATTTGTGATGTCTGTCATCAAGCCAAAATACACCAGTTACCTTTTAGTTTGTTTAGTCGTCAGTCCAATGTTACTTTAGAGCTATTCCATTATGATGTATGGGGACCAGCAATTACTTCTGTTGGGGGATCTAAATACTATGTTAGCTTCCTCTATGATTATAGTCGCTTTACTTGGATTTATCTGTTAAGGAATAAATCTGAAGTTGAAAGTGTTTATCCAATTCCAATGGCATGTTGAATGTTTGCTTGGCACTAAAATCAAATCGGTGCAGAGTGATTGGGGAGGGGAATACCAGAGGGTGCATTGGCACCTCACCTCTTTTTGGATATCACATCATGTTTCCTGTCCCCAACTCATCAACAAAATGGTGTTGCTGAACATAAACATCGCCACATTATAGAAACAGGAGTTGTACTCCTTGCACAAGCCTCAATACCTGTCCGGTTTCTGGATGAAGCTTTCCTTACGGCATATCACCTCATAAATCGCTTTCCTACTCGTGTTCTTGATGGCTCCACTCCCCTTGATCACCTTCACCAAATTAAACCAGATTATCCTATGCTCATGACTTTCGATTTTGCATATTGGCCCAACCTACGACCATATAATCACAGGGAGCTAGAGTTTCATTCTCAGCAGTGCATCTTCCTTGGGTACAGTAGCTTGCATCAAGGCTACAAATGCCTACATCATTCCTCAAGTGGAGTACATATCTCTCGTGACGTTGTCTTTGATGAGTCGATCTTCCCTTTCTCTCAGATCACTCCTACAACCCGTACATTTGTTCATGAACAACCTTCCACTGCCAGTTTACCTTCTCTACGTGTGCCGGTGTCCACTGGAGTCTCGAAATCAGCAATTCTAGATGATCATCAATGGGAATTGTTCACCGGTACAGACTAACTCCTCTACTACCACAAAACTTGATGTTGCACCTGCAGTACTCCTACGCCAGACATTGTTCATCCTAGACCAGCTTGGAGCAAGGAGAGGCCCATCGTCCACGAACAAGAATGCATAACAACATTATTTAGCCCAAGGTTTTCAGAGACGACACTGTTCGATATCCTCTCAACATAAGAGGTTTTCTAGCTGCCACTGACATTGAACCTTTATCGTACCTTCAAGCCATGACGCGTCCGAAGTGGAAAGAAGCAATGAATGTCGAGTATAGTGCGCTCATCAGGAATCATACCTGGAAATTGGTTCCACCATGTTGGGGACAGAATGTAGTTGGGTGTAAATGGGTGTTCAAATTGAAGCACAAGTCCGATGGCTCGATTGAGATATATAAATCTCGGTTAGTTGCTAAAGGGTAAAGTATTAGATTAACACTGAGAATAAACAGTGTCTAACAACATTAACCCTGGCTCAATCATTGAACACCTAACAAGAATCATTAGTGCGGAAGCGTGAGTGCGTGAATACCTGAGCCTGAGGACGCCATTGTGGCTTAGGGTTGGTCAAGGTCGGCCGAGTAAAGACAGATGGCCAGCCGGGCTGAGGTGACGGTGTAGTCGAGATGGCGACGGAGGTCGACCGGCGGTGTCACAGTGATGCCGAACGGTGCTCGATCTTCGCCCACCTTAACGCACGTAGAGATCGGTTCTGTTATGAACTTGTGTAGCCCCCAGAGAGAGTTCTTTGGCTTGCCGAGTTCATCTTATTAGTATGGCGCTGGTGGACGGGACCAAAACCAAAACGGTTGGAGTCGCCCCGTCGAAGGCGGTATTGGTGTTGACCCTGATTTCTCGGAAGTTGTTAGCCGAGATCATCCCAGCATAAAGCAGATACATGGTATTGACTATGCAGGAGATGTCTGGTGAAACATAAACATGAATTTGTTCTCACCAAGCTCCTTGTAGGAGATGCCCTTTCTAGGGCACCAAATCCCGGCCAACGCTTGAATCAAATCATTTGGATGTGACGGTCTCTCTGAAAGCAACTTCCCCACTTTCTGCGAATCTGCCACCCCCTCTTCGCCACCTCCCCTCCATCGATCTTGATCCATGTCGTAGCAAGAAAAGGCTAGACAGTGGGTACAGAGTACTCTTTGTCTTGGGAGAAGACCAAAAGGAAAGGCGCCCAAGCATAAGGCGTATGAATATTGCATTATGAGTATGCCCATGAGGGAATGAGAAGTCCCCTCTTACATGAGGAGGCCACGGGCCTGAGGAGGAGCGGCGTGCAGCGCGAGGAGCAGGAGGTTGTGGCCGCAGTCATCATAGCCGTCGCCATGGCCGGGTGAGAGGAGGAGGAGTGGAGGTGTGATGGGGAGAAGGGAGAGGGAAGGGGTGGGGAGGCGGGCTATCGGCATTCGGCTATCTATCCCAACGGGTTTGTGCTTGTGGTGTGCCAAGGAACGGAAGCCACACGATGCCGCTGCTCGCTTGCTGCCACTTGCGCTTTGCCACACGATATTACGCTCTCTTTTTTGGGCTTTGGAAAAGGCCAGATGCAGGCCCATAATAAATACTAAATAGGCCATCAAAAACTGCAGAAAATCTATTTTTGCTCTCTCCGTTCGTTCTGGTAGAATGAACGCAGACATGCTTTTAAAATTTTAACCGTGCACAAAAGTGTTTATATTTGTTTTTTAAGTAATACTTGGGATGTTATTACTCAGCACAGGCAGGCAAATGGCCTGCTACAAGACTTGCAACAGAGGCCGGAACAACTTTGTGCTTCACCAACACCCAGCTGGGCTCCGAGTTTCGCCACCTGGTTACAAGAACGCGCGCGCAGCACACCGCACTGAACAATTATTGAAACAAGTAGCAACTAACAGCTTAGCTTCTTGAAGAGGCGTAGCGTACATGGACATGTCCTGGTCCCTTCTGTTCATCGCCTGGGCTAGCAGCAAAGCATCTGGATAGATAGATAGATAGATAGATAGCTCCCAAGAGGGCTGGCAGGCTCGGCTCCAAAAGCGTTGCTGATCAGGTCACTTCTCCCCGCCTTGGCCGCTACCACTTCTCCGTTACAGTTCCGGGTAATGACTCCCCGACCACCAAATCCAGAATCCTCCAAGAAATCTCCATCTATGTTTGCCTTCATCATAACAACCGCAGGCGGTTCCCATTTATCAATCTTCTTGACTTGTTGATTTGTGGAATTATTAAAAAAGCACCTCATATTCTGCATTGTAGCAGATCACCCTGTTAACAAACGTATATCTCGGTCATGTTATCGATAGAGTTAAAGATTGCAATTTATCTTCAGCTTGTATTCTCTCGGTTGTTGCCAGCCGCGTACTGTTCACCGTCCAGCACTTCCCTGATTCTTTCGGTTGTAACAATAGATGCAATCCTAATGACCCGACTAGTGTTATAAATACATGAGAGACCCAAGAGGTTCTCAATACGGTGCATACGTATTTTCACATGGTATCAGAGCCGACGACGAGCTCTTCTACCTCATCTCTGGTGCCATCCACCATCTCCTCTTCTTCAACCTCGGCTGGACTTCTACCAACACCGAACTTTAGCCACTTCATCAATGTCAAGCTCAACCATGGTAACTTTATCCTGTGGAAAGCTCAACTAATCCCTTATCTACGCAGCCAAAATCTCCTTCGATTTGTGGATGGATCTGTTGTATGTCCACCTCAGATCATCACCGTGACAACTGAAGCAGGGGCAGAGCAAGTGCCAAATCCTACTCATGCACTTTGGCTCCGGCAAGATCAGCTTGTGTTAAGCGCCTTGCTCTCCTCGTTAAGCGAAGGAATGACCGGCCATGTGTTGTTCATGACTATTGATGATGATATATGGAAGAGGTTGCGGCAGCTTTTCTCCTCGTGTTCCGGAGCGAGAACAACGCAAATCGGGATGCAATTGGTGAATCTGCATAAGAATGAAATGGCCACCACCGAGTACTTCCAAAAGGCAAAGAATCTGACCGACACAGTAGCCTCTGTTAGTCGATCGCTTGATGAAGATGAATTGCATCCTACATGCTTGTAGGTCTTGGCACGGAGTATGACTCACTGGTGGCATCTATAACCACCCGTCCAGACCCGATCACGTTGAGCAATCTGTATGCACACATGGTGAACTTTGAGATTAGGATTGAGCATAACAACTTATTTCGATCTCCACCATCTGGCAACAATGTCTCGCGTGGCCAACAGAAGGGAAGGAAGTGCAGTGCTGCTCCCAAGCCGGCGCGTGGTCGTGGAGGTGGGTGCGGCAACGGCAATCAAACATGGCAAGGTTTCAACAACAACTCCGGCAGTGGCCACAATAACACCAACAGACCAATCTGTCAAGTGTGTGGGAAACGAGGCCATGATGCACTTAAGTGCTATCACCGCTTCAATCAGGGCTATCAATCGGAGGATACTCATGTAGTGCCAGCGGCGAACGCATCATACAACGTTGACACGAACTGTTATGTTGATACTGGGGCAATGGATCACCTAACTAGTGATCTGGACAGACTCTCAATTAAGGAGCGCTACAAGGGTAACGATCAAGTTCACGTGGCGAATGGTGTGGTTTGTCAATTTCTCATCTTGGTCATTCTAGCATTGCTGGTCCATGTCCTTTGCATCTCGGAAATATACTTCATGTGCCCAAAATTGATAAGCATCTTCATTTCGTTCATAAACTTGCTCTTGACAACGATACCTTCTTTGAGTTCCATCCTAACTCATTCTGTATAAAGGATCGAGCCACGAAGAAAACCCTTCTGGAAGGCAGATGTAGAGGGGTCTGTACCCTCTCCCAGCGCATGTCGACCCTCTACCGACAAGCCACACCAGTCCTTCGTCGCGTCCAAGGTCTCTCAGGAGCTGTGGCATCGGAGACTTGGCCGCCCGTCGTCAACCGTCGTCTCAATAGTCCTTCAATCACACGACATTCCTAGTGTGTGAAATAAAGACTCCACATTTGTGATGTCTGTCATCAAGCCAAAATACACCAGTTACCTTTTAGTTTGTTTAGTCGTCAGTCCAATGTTACTTTAGAGCTATTCCATTATGATGTATGGGGACCAGCAATTACTTCTGTTGGGGGATCTAAATACTATGTTAGCTTCCTCTATGATTATAGTCGCTTTACTTGGATTTATCTGTTAAGGAATAAATCTGAAGTTGAAAGTGTTTATCCAATTCCAATGGCATGTTGAATGTTTGCTTGGCACTAAAATCAAATCGGTGCAGAGTGATTGGGGAGGGGAATACCAGAGGGTGCATTGGCACCTCACCTCTTTTTGGATATCACATCATGTTTCCTGTCCCCCCATCAACAAAATAGTGTTGCTGAACATAAACATCGCCACATTATAGAAACAGGAGTTGTACTCCTTGCACAAGCCTCAATACCTGTCCGGTTTCTGGATGAAGCTTTCCTTACGGCATATCACCTCATAAATCGCTTTCCTACTCGTGTTCTTGATGGCTCCACTCCCCTTGATCACCTTCACCAAATTAAACCAGATTATCCTATGCTCAGGACTTTCGATTTTGCATATTGGCCCAACCTACGACCATATAATCACAGGGAGCTAGAGTTTCATTCTCAGCAGTGCATCTTCCTTGGGTACAGTAGCTTGCATCAAGGCTACAAATGCCTACATCATTCCTCAAGTGGAGTATATATCTCTCGTGACGTTGTCTTTGATGAGTCGATCTTCCCTTTCTCTCAGATCACTCCTACAACCCGTACATTTGTTCATGAACAACCTTCCACTGCCAGTTTACCTTCTCTACGTGTGCCGGTGTCCACTGGAGTCTCGAAATCAGCAATTCTAGATGATCATCAATGGGAATTGTTCACCGGTACAGACTAACTCCTCTACTACCACAAAACTTGATGTTGCACCTGCAGTACTCCTACGCCAGACATTGTTCATCCTACCAGCTTGGAGCAAGGAGAGGCCCATCGTCCACGAACAAGAATGCATAACAACATTGTTTAGCCCAAGGTTTTCAGAGATGACACTGTTCGATATCCTCTCAACATAAGAGGTTTTCTAGCTGCCACTGACATTGAACCTTTATCTCCGAAGTGGAAAGAAGCAATGAATGTCGAGTATAGTGCGCTCATCAGGAATCATACCTGGAAATTGGTTCCACCATGTTGGGGACAGAATGTAGTTGGGTGTAAATGGGTGTTCAAATTGAAGCACAAGTCCGATGGCTCGATTGAGATATATAAATCTCGGTTAGTTGCTAAAGGGTAAAGTATTAGATTAACACTGAGAATAAACAGTGTCTAACAAACATTAACCCTGGCTCAATCATTGAACACCTAACAAGAATCATTAGTGCGGAAGCGTGAGTGCGTGAATACCTGAGCCTGAGGACGCCATTGAGGCTTAGGGTTGGTCAAGGTCGGCACGAGTAAAGACAGATGAGCGCCGGGCTGAGGTGACGGTGTAGTCGAGATGACGACGGAGGTCGACCGGCGGTGTCACAGTGATGCCGAACGGTGCTCGATCTTCGCCCGCCTTAACGCCCGTAGAGACCGGTTCTGTTATGAACTTGTGTAGCCCCCAGAGAGAGTTCTTTGGCTTGCCGAGTTCATCTTATTAGTATGGAGCTGGTGGACGGGACCAAAACCAAAATGGTTGGAGTCGCCCCCGATCGGGGCAGGTATTGGGTGTTGACCCTGATTTCTCGGAAGTTGTTAGCCGAAATCATCCTAGCATAAAGCAGATACATGGTATTGACTATGTAGGAGATGCCTGGTGAAACATAAACATGAATTTGTTCTCACCAAGCTCCTTGTAGGAGATGCCCTTTCTCGGGCAGCAAATCCCGCCCAACGCTTGAATCAGATCATCTGGATGTGACGGTCTCTCTGAAAGCAACTTCCCCACTTTCTGCGAATCTGCCACCCCCTCTTCGCCACCTCCCCTCCATCGATCTTGATCCATATCGTAGCAAGAAAAGGCTAGACAGTGGGTACATAGTACTCTTTGTCTTGGGAGAAGACCAAAAGGAAAGGCGCCCAAGCATAAGGCGTATGAATATTGCATTATGAGTATGCCCATGAGGGAATGAGGAAGTCCCCCTCTTACATGCCATTGGGGCTTTACTTATAGGGGGCAAGAATGGACATTTACCTTCTTACCCTCACAATGTATTGAGAGAGAAGGGAAAAATTAGGTATATTTGTCTAAATACACCATATGGACTTAGTCTATACATGTACCGTATCCTCAACGGCACAACATTATTCCTAACAACCCTAGGGTGTGAGGCACCCCTTAGTGCCATGCTACTACAACTCCCTCGTCTGCGTGGTCCTAGGTCGCGAGGACAGGTCCCGTGGTTCCGAGGGGTGAGCGGACACAATGTTGTTGCCCCCCGCCAAGTCGAGACGGGGCCGTGCTGGCGATTTTTGTCGCTATGCCACCATGCCGAGGCATGGCCTACGAGGGGAGCGGCGCATCGAGGTGAACTATATGCGTGCGAAATCGACGTGGGGCCACCCCGCTAAGGCATGGCCTACGAGGCGGGTGGCGCCTCGTGGTGAAGTGCACATGGGCGAAGTTGACACGGGGCCACCCCACTGAGGCATGGCCTACAAGGCGGGCGGCGTGTCGAGGTAAGGTACGCGCGGGCGAAGTTGATGCGGGGCCGCCCCGCTGAGGCATGGCCTACGAGGTGGGCGACGCGTCGAGGTGGATCCGTCTCTGCACCTCGTTGTGTTCGATTCTTGTCGGTGTGACCGTTTGCGCTGGTCCTGCTGGGGGCCAGGCATCGTCCCCCTTCGGGCGCTTCCAGTGGATTGTGCTGGCGACTTTGAGTGGCTTCAAGGGTTGATGTTTGTTTGCCTGAGGAGGCAGCTGTTTATTATTATTATTAGGCTTGTTTGGGAGCCCACAACTAGCGGGGGGAATGAAGCCAATCAACATCCCCCAACTGTTTTTGATTGGGCTTGTTTGGGAGCCCACTGCTAGCGAGGGGAGGTGAAGCCGAACGCCGTCCCCCAAATCTTTTTTATTGGTCTCCGCTTGGGAGCCCACTGCTAGTGAGGGGGAGGCGCAGCCGTACGCCGTCGCCCAACTTTTTTTTGATTGGGCTCCGCTTGGGAGCCCACTACTAGCGAGGACTAGGCGGATCCGAACGCCGTCCCCCAACTTTTTTGATTGAGCTCATTTGAGAGCCCACTGCTAGCGAGGGGGAGGCCAAGCCAAACGTCATCCCCCAACTTTTTTTTGATTGGGCTCCGCTTGGGAGCCCACTGCTAGCGAGGTGGAGGTGGAGCCGAACGCCATCTCCCAACCTTTTTGATTGGGCTAGTTGGGGGCCCACTGCTAGCGAGGGGGAGGCGAAGCCGAACGCCGTCCTCTAACTTTTTTTTATTGGGTCATTTGGGAGCCCACTTCTAACGAGGGGGAGGCGAAGCTGAACACCGTCTCCCAACTCTTTTGTTGGGCTCTGCTTGGGAGTCCACTGCTAGCGAGGGAGAGGCGCAGCCGAACGCCATCCCCTAACTTTTTTTGATTGGGCTCCGCTTGGGAGCCCACTGCTAGCGAGGAGGAGGCAGAGCCGAACACCGTCCCCAATTTTTTTTGATTGGGCTCTGCTTAGGAGCCCATTACTAACGAGGGGGAGGCGAAGCCGAATGTTGTCCCCAACTCTTTTTTTGCGCTCCGCTTGGGAGCCCACTGCTAGCGAGAGGGAGGCGCAGCCGAACGCCGTCCCCCAATTTTTTTGATTGGGTTCCGCTTGGGAGCCCACTGCTAGCGAGGGGGAGACTGAGCCGAACGCCGTCCCCAACTTTTTTATTATTGGGCTCCGCTTGGGAGCCCACTGGTAGCGAGGGGGAGACGGAGCTGAATGCCATGCCCCAACTTTTTTTTATTGTGCTCTGCTTGGGAGCCCACTAGTAGCGAGGGGTAGGCAAAACCGAACGTCGGCCCCAACTTTTTTTATTGGGCTCCGCTTGATATCTCACTACTAGCCATGGGGAGGCGTAGCCAAACGTCGTTCCACAACCTTTTTTATTGGACTCCGCTTGGGAGCCACTACTAGCGAGGTGGAGGCGCAGCCGAACACCGCCCCTAACTTTTTTTTATTGGGCTCTGTTTGGGAGCCCACTGCTAGTGCGGGGGAGGCGGAGCCAAACACCGTCCCTTAACTTTTTTATTGGACTCCGCTTGGGATCCCACTGCTAGCGAGGGGGAGGTGGAGCCAAACACCATCCCTTAACTTTTTTATTGGACTCTGCTTGGGAACCCACTGCTAGCGAGGGAGGCAAAGTCGAACGCTGCCCCAATGTTTTTTATTGTGCTCCGCTTGGGAGCCCACTGCTAGCGATGGGGGGTCGAAGCTCGTCTAAATACACCGCATGGACTTGGTCTATACATGTACCGTATCTCCAACAAAACAATGGTATTCCTAACGACCCTAGCGTGTGGGACACCCCTTAGTGCACTACTACGACAATCCATGTCTTCTCCGCCTGAGACAACTTCAAATTCTTCATCATTCCCTCAACTCCCTCCATTGGATCACGCCACCAACCTAAAACACATGCACGCGAAAGTGTGAACTGGGTATGAACAGCGGTCTAGATACATAGATCTAAAATTGGGCGCCAAGAACGAAAAACTATGGGAACCATAGCTGCCACGAAAACACACTGTCGAGTCACCTAGAAACCTAAGTGTTTA
Organism: Hsuehochloa calcarea; assembly: GCA_036346395.1. Lineage (NCBI taxonomy): Eukaryota > Viridiplantae > Streptophyta > Magnoliopsida > Poales > Poaceae > Hsuehochloa > Hsuehochloa calcarea. Next base: position 42,556,826 of record CM070597.1, read on the forward strand.
TATTTGTTGCATAGAAATAAATTAGTACATTTACCAACCAAAGAAATCCCATTTCATAATATTTTAAATATTTTTATAACATATAATTAGAAAGAAAAATAGCAGTCAAAAGTGAACTTTGGACACAATTGGCCCTCTGGAGCACTGTAATTCCTAAACTAGCCCCACTAGCTTCAAAATTCCATTTTTAGACTCTCCTAGCGCGTCTTCCGTCATGAGCAGCGGGATCTCGAGTGCTGTGCCGGTTGAGACACGATGCCTAGCTACCGCCGATAGGAATGGCGGCGAACACAGTCTTTGCCATTGTCGACGACGGCGACAGAAGGTGTCGCCCTACCCGTGGCGTAACCTTGCTGCCCCAAGGCCCCACCGAGAAGAAGAGCTATGTGAAAAAAAGAAAAAAAGAAGAATCGAAAAAAAATTCTAAAAAAATGGAACATGAAAAGATTTACTAAACAATGAATTTAATTGAAGATTATTTTATTCATTTAAATTGTTTTTTATTTTCCAAAATTTCCAATTAATCTATAATTAATCAATAAAATACAAATATGTTGTCTATAATTCTGTAGTCGACTGTATCACCAGAATCAAGAAATGAAATATCTTAGATCCATAAAAATATTAAAAGATTATATCATCTATAAAGATAAATAAAAATACAATCTACAATATAAACTATTTATAATAGTATCTGTAAGTTATATAAAAAATTTACTATAGATAACAAGATAAGTGGGAAAAAAAACATGCGCGGCGCGCCATAAGTTTGGTCTCCCGCCTCTCCAATCCAAAGCCTTGACGAACCCGCGGAAAATTCAGCACCCGTCTCCAACGTCCCGCACCTCCGCCACCTCATCGATCCGCGTCCCACCCTCCCCACCAATCCCCTCCCACCGCGCGCCTCTATATTAACTCCCCTCCCCTTCGCCTGCACTTCACGCCAAGAAAAGTCCCCCTCCCTCTCGAGCCAGCGAATCTCTCCTTCTATTCCCCCCGAGACCTCAAGAAGAACCAAGCCCTAATCCCGATCGATGGCGCCCAAGGCGGAGAAGAAGCCGGCGGAGAAGAAGCCGGCCGGCGAGGAGAAGGCAGAGAAGACGCCGGCGGGGAAGAAACCCAAGGCGGAGAAGCGGCTGCCGGCGTCCAAGGCCTCCAAGGAGGGCGGCACGGAGAAGAGGGGGAAGAAGAAGGCCAAGAAGAGCGTGGAGACGTACAAGATCTACATCTTCAAGGTGCTCAAGCAGGTGCACCCGGACATCGGCATCTCCTCCAAGGCCATGTCCATCATGAACTCCTTCATCAACGACATTTTCGAGAAGCTCGCGCAGGAGGCCGCCCGCCTCGCGCGCTACAACAAGAAGCCCACCATCACCTCCCGCGAGATCCAGACCTCCGTCCGCCTCGTCCTCCCCGGCGAGCTCGCCAAACACGCCGTCTCCGAGGGTACCAAGGCCGTCACCAAGTTCACCAGCAACTAAAAAAGTTGTCTGATCTCGGATTCGTCGTTGTGCTCCATCCCTTTGTGTGCGCTGCCACCGGCGAGGATGAGTATTATTAAGTAGCTAGTCTGCTTTCTAAAGCGTGTCTGGTTGTAATGGGCGGCTTGGATTTGAAGCTACGGTTGTGGTATTGTTATTGGCGGCTTTATATCTGTCTTTTGGTGTTTCTTTCTGCTCTGGTGATTTGGGGATCTAGGGTTTGAGGTGAAACTTGAGAGTTGGTGACGAACTGACGACGATGCGGGGAGGGAGGCTGATGGGTTTGGCCTCTCAGGTTGTGGGAAGGAGGGGTTTCAACACCGAGATATTTGTGAGCAGTAAGTCGTTATGTAATTGTTAGCTGTACATGCGGCTACGCGGTCAGTGTGCAAATGCTTGGATCTGTGTGAGAATTTGTATGTGGTGTTGGGGTGCTGCATGATGATAGTTCTCGGTAGACGAATTGATCACTGCTTGGTGAGCTTTTGCATACCAGAGGATGTTGAGTGAGTCTGCTGCCGATATGAGGCGCTTTCAGCATATATTCCTTTTGGATTGTAACAAAAGAAAGATAAGGATGCTTTCTAGACTGGGTTGTGTCTGTTACCTTGTACGAGGCTGATTACAGCCTATAAAAGTAGTTTGCCATAATACCAGTAATCTCCTGGCTGTAAAGCTTATGGAGTTTAATAGATGCTGGTCCATTATGTGTGTAAAAACAATTAGTGCTTACATGTTAATGTTTTGCTCTATGTAGTACCATTTGTAGTCACAACTTGCTTGTGGCAAAACAAGTAAGTCGGTTGTGCTATTACCTCTAGAGTTTTAGTAGCTCTTGTACTTGGGTGCTTTTACATATTGGAAGAAATATCTGTGGTGGGCTGTTCTCATCTTTAATTCAACTTACTATAAATTGTTGTGCTTGGGAGATGCCCATTAGTTGCAATAGACCTTAAGTACAACACAAATAACATTGTTGTATGTGTATACATTTTGCTTCTTTGTTGTAACATTGCCATAGATGTTCTACCATTTATGCACACTGAATCTGTACAATTTTGTTCATAGTGGATTATGTACCAATATTTTGTCTGATGTTGCTTTCTAATTCTGTAATGGAGCTACCACATGTAACATTGATTTATTCCTTTTGGGGTTTTGTTGGGTTGTCATTTTACACAGCATAGGAACTTAAAAACATCTTTTCACCATTTGGCGCCGTACAGGAAGGTACTTTACCTAAGCTATTTTAGGGCCTGTCTCATGCTGTTTACCACAGGGCAATTGGAAATCTCTATTATTGTTTCCTACTGATATTTGAAGTTGGTTATGTTGGTTCCAAGAAAATATTTTAGTTTCATGTTGCTTTGTGTATCTTATCAAATATAACTAGATTGGTGAGAGACAAGCAAACTGGAAGGCCAAAGGGATTTGGTTTTGTGATATATTCGTCACGAGCGGAGGCAGGAAAGCTGTCAAGGCAATGGATGGAAGGGTACTTGCTCTGCTCACTAACTATCTTGGCTATGACCTTCAAATGTTCTTTGTTGATATGTTAATACAATGAGAAATTCACAAACTGTGGATGTTTAGCTGTCATTTGTCCAAGAGGACACTGCTGAAAAACCATGATAGAGAAAAAAATTGTAGCTGTAATTTATTACCGTTGATATTCCTTCGTTCTGAACTGAAATAGCTCAAGAAATCAAAAGACCTCGCTGCAAAGAAACATCCTGGTAGACAGATATGCTTGACTTCTTGTTACTAATGTTGACTAGCAGAAGTACGTAACACACACTTGATTCTAAAACACATATCTTTGATGTGACACAGGTTGCTTTTTACATACAAAGCATTCTCTAGCTTAATCATTTGAAGCCTGTGTTAGTTTTCCCTGTATCATGACAGCATCTTTTCTGGTAAATTTGGCTGAACTAACCCATTTTTTTATTCAGACCAATTTCACTTTTTATTGACTATTTCACATATTTGGGTGGTGAAATTTCACTGTATCATTTTGTTGCCACATCTTACTGCCCTCTATTCATTAGACCCGTGACTAAAAATTGCGTTAGATAAGGCAAACCTGGTGAACAAGACGAAAAAGGTAGTTGACTGTAGAACTAATGTAGTATTGTAGATACAGTTTTTGTGTTGGAGAAGTTAATACCCTTTATGTAGCATTCAAAAATTGATCCCATGTTTTTAACAAACAGCTGTAGCAAATACACTCCATATGTAAGACCACAACTTTCCATACTACTATGAGAACAGAGACACAAAGGTCACGTTCAGGGTTTGAGTAGGTTTGTTGGTGCCGGTTTCTATTATTTCCTGCTAGAACACCCAGGTAGGGGTTTTTAACACTTTTCACGCGATCCCAAGTCAGAAACTGGCTGGAAACTGACTTGTTTCCAATGAAACCCATCTGAAGAACACCCAGGTAGTTGTTTTTTATCTTGTAAATGCAATTGTGATGTAACGTATTTCCTTTGGAAAATAGCTTCAAAATTCGCCAGAATTTGTGTGGCCAGATCCATCACCTTTTAATCTGCCAACCTTTTGGAATTATCCCATTTGGCCATTGACCAACGCTTCTATTTTGGCATCATGAGCATCTCTCTGATCTTTTTTTTTTGTTTGAGCGGCAAAATCCATAGGAATAACGTAAATCAATCTTCGGAACCCTAAAAAATAGTCTACTGACCGTAGTAAAATTTAAAATTGATGACGTCTGATATATTTCACGTATTGCACCGTAAAGGAGAATTCAACGATTAACCATATTCTCGAACTAGACTACCCACTGACAAGTATTATGTACAGCATATTGAACTATGTAATCCTACATGTAAAATTATGTAATACATTCAGTTAAAAAATTACCTGATAGGTGAGCGACCGGACGGGCAGCGTCTCGTGATTTTATAGTATATTATACCAATAGTATATGGTAATATTATAAATAAATTCTAACTACTGATTTGTTAAGAGTATAATCATAACTAATATGAACGATAGGATAAAAAAGAATGGATGTCCGTATTAAATTGAGTGTACTGTAAAAGAACTCTGGAATGAAGACTACATGGAAAATTCAATGTCTGAGCTATATGTGAACTAATACCAGCTTTCATTTTTACCTAACTGGTGTGTTTTATTGTAAGTCTGTAGTCTCTTACTTAATTCTCTTTTGTCAGATTCTACGCGGAAGGCTAATTTTTGTGGAGATCGCAAAGGAACGCGGTACTTGCGTAGGGCACATTGTGTCTCCACAGTTGCTGAAGTGCCTCCTGCTTCTTGGCTCAAAGGCACTTCTGTCTTGATGTCTGATTCTCGGCAGCATGCTTTTGCAAGTTTTATAGCCTTCTGGTTTTTTGCTAGAGCCAGTTTTGGTTCATGAACAAGTGCATTTGTTACCGAGAGAAAAGTGTAACTGAATTTGTTTGTTTCGCACTTGAATTTAGAACGTAGGAGTAATGTGCACTAGTTGTGTGAAAATGCTGGATGATCCGGATGCTCACTTGTGCTCTAGTCCTGTGCTATTGATCAAACCATTATGATTCGAATTTGATGTGAAAAAGAATGAAGGCCTTCATCTTGATTCTTAAGTACAAAGCTTTCACTGGACGAGCGCGTGCCTTGAACTGCTGATTCCTCGACTAATGAAACAAATCGAGGTATTGCTGTAAATGTGATAAACCGATGGTGAATAGCAAATGGTAATCGACTGAAATTGAAATCAATGTAGAACAAAGAAATATGTTCATAAGGCTCTTTGTCCCGAGATAGTCTAGCTGCAGATTCAAGGTTCAGTAGATGTGCATAATTGCCGCCCAAACCCTTCCATTAAATTCAAACGAGAGCAGCAAATCTCACCCCAAAATCTAAATTCCGCTGAACCTTTTTGGGCGCTCAGCTACACATGAGTGCCCAAAAATCAAAATGGACACCAACAGAAGGTTACCCATACTTGTATGCAAAAGTTCGCTCAAAGTCATTTGCATCCAAAGCTGTTGAGGAATTTATTCATGAAGCTCACAAACATACAGACGCTCATAGTAGATCGAGATAACAAACGAAACATAAAGCACAAAGCACAAAGCTTAAGCAATTGTAAGCCATTTCTGACTTTCTTCCATTAAAGAACGCAGATCACACAGGCTACAACGACAATTAAGACCAAAAGCAACAAGTCTATTCTTCTGGGCACATCCATCCCATCTACAAATCTAGGCATGTGAACATCTCTCTCTCTCTAAGCCTTCTTGGGGGACTTGGCACCCTTCTTGGGCGACTTGGCCTCCTTGGCGGCGGCGCTGGCCGCCTTCTCCGCCGTCTTCTTGGGCAGCAGCACCGGGTTGATGTTGGGCAGCACACCGCCGTGCGCAATGGTGACGCCGGCCAGCAGCTTCCCCAGCTCCTCGTCGTTCCTGATCGCCAGAAGCACGTGCCTCGGGACGATCCGGTTCTTCTTGTTGTCCCTTGCCGCGTTCCCGGCCAGCTCCAGCACCTAACCACGAACAAACACCGCATTAAGGACACTGAGTAGGATCAGAGAGCTCAAAGGGAATTTTTTGCAGAAATGAGCATACCTCTGCGGCGAGATACTCGAGGACGGCGGCGAGGTAGACGGGGGCGCCGGTGCCGACGCGCTGGGCGTAGCGGCCCTTCTTGAGGTAGCGCCCGATGCGGCCGACGGGGAACTGGAGCCCGGCCTTCACGGAACGCGACACCGACTTCTTCCTGGGCCCGCCCGCCTTCCTCCCGGCCGCCCCCTTCTTCACCTTCCCGCCCGCTCCGGCACCGGTGACGTCCATGGCTAGCCGCTGCGCTTCCACAAAAGCTTCTCTGGGCACAAGAGATTTGGTGATGCGAGGATGCGAATGCGATGTGTGGTGCTGGCAAAGGCGAGGAGGGGTGGGTGGGTATTTAAATGGCGCGGAGGGGAGGGGTGGTGGGCCCGTGGATCCGCGGGCGCGGGCGTTGGACGGTCGGATCAGAAGAGTAATGGACGGCTGGGATGTGGATTGGGGAGGGGGGATCCATGGGAGGTAGGGCTGGGCCAATCAGGTGAGATAAAATTTCGGGAGCCGGAAAATTTTGCGCCAACGTTTTCCCGCCCACGAGAGGGAGTTTTCGGCAACAGGCGCCAGCCAACAGGTGAATTTGGCGGTGGCGCGGGTGATGTGAGCGCCGGATGAGGTCGGAACATTAAAGGATTGCCAAAATTTCTTTACTAAAGATTTGGTCAAACTAATCAAAGTTAGAAGTGCTTAATTTGTGGTCAATCTTTTGGTGAAGATTTTGATCACGTTGAGATCTTAGCCAATCTTTTTTTAGCAAATTTTCTGTGATGTCTATCTTCATTAATTTTTGGAATGAATTTTTTTGGCACGAATTGGGAGCGAATACTTTGGCGAGGTTTAATTGATTCTAAATTTTGGCATGACCAAGAATGGCTGCCAACAAATCGGTAATAATCCGTGAGAAAAATGAGGTAGGATGTCGTTGCAAGCAAATTTTGCAAAAAAAATGTTGGCCGCAGTTGCATGCTCGCCAATTTTTGTTAATGTGACAAAAATAGTTGGCTTCAAACCGAACATATGGAGAGATACAACACCAGTTGCTAGACTTTTAACAATATTCTTTGTAATAATAATCTATTTTGAACCATTGACGAACTCAAATGGCGAATTTATGGAATTTTATAAAAGACAAATTCATTTATGCAACTTTTTCCTTTTCGGTAACAATAGTAAGGGAAAAGCTAAAACAAAAGTACAATACCTTATTGATGATAACAAGTGGTGGCGCGCAAGAGGGTGCAGCACATCGTCTCCTCAAGGATTGGTTGTCACCCAACCTTAGACATGAAGTCTAAGGGTCATCAATGTTGTGATGACGAGAGAATAGACACCGGAGGATTCCCATGAGGGGGGTTTTCTAGAGGGGAGACCTAATAGAGAGTCTGGTGCTAGGGGATGACTATTTTAAACGAGATGATGTGGAAATCTGTAGTTGTTGGATAATGGCAGCGGTGACAACCAGAAGATGAAGGGGTCTAGAAAGTAGGTTTTGATGTAATGAGATGAGTAATCAAAATCATTGTGTGGAGATTTGTAGTTGTTCTATCAAGGTGTGGCGGCAACAAGGAGAGAGTCGAGGAATTAGATAATGGTGTTAGGGCATCGGTAAGGGGGATGTGTGAGATTTATAGCCATTGGTACTAGGGATGGCGGCGGCGAGAAAGCAAAGGGGTGAGGAATTAGGGTTTGGAACGATGGGATGGCTTTAGTGATTAAAGGTGGAGATGCCTCCGTACATATCGACGGTCATAAACTAAACAGGTGTAATGGTGGGTTCACGATCATGTTTTCTAGGTAGTTATATATATATATATATATATATATATATATATATATATATATATATATATATATATATATATATATATATAGTATAAAGCAATAGACAGTTGAAACTTGCTTCGCCCACATAAACTTTCCCAAATTAACATATCATCACATACTAAGAATCACTTATTTGTGATCAATCCCAAACTTTACCATATACCTCAATTGGGTCCATACTTTCAACTTTGTCGATCGAGTCTCCTAGCATTGACATTTGCTTTAGTTAAGTACTTTCCGTTGACCATAAGTTGACCTGCTTGGTGCCAATATTCAACAGAACTACATAGCGTATTTGGATACGGTGGAACCATCGCAAGTAATATTTGGAGGTGATATTTCCTCGTTATAATTTATAGTGTTATCTGCAAGAGATTTCAATCATTCATCTACTCCCCTCATTATCTACAGATGTCTTATCTCCATTTAAATAAGAAGCAGAAATTCCATACATGTCACTCATGGACACGGAAAACTCGATACTAAGCCACCTTATTGTTGTGTAATAACGATCGCGTCACTCACCTTTAACGGATCAATGAGCGCAATATCACACACATGATATCAATCACATATCGATAGATGCAAACTGAAAAGTAGAGAGACACAATGCCCATAAGTTTTCTTCTTTATTATAAATATCCTAGAGACACAAATGTGTGCGTACAAATAACATGTCCCCTGTCCCTCATTTGTAGGGAGACCATAAAAGGCGCATTCTACTGGGGCTCTTAATGCGCCACGATTACTATCCCAACAGAAGTCCATGTTGTACACGTTTCCAATAAAGAGATTAATTCAAACTGTTTGGGAATTGACGGGAGGTTTCGGAAGGAATTTAATTCGATTGGTATTAGATGGAAAGAGCTTTACTCGGATACGTATTCAAAGGAAAGTATAGAAGATGAGAAGGAAGTTTATCAACTAGGGACGCAAAAAAAAGGAGGCACTTCCCAAGTTGGTTTCAGCCGGTGCATAAAATGTTTGTCCTACGTGATTTTCTCTCTTTGTGCGATCTTATAGGGGGCCACATGCTTCTGTCGTGTCAACTACGATCAGATGGTGCACCAAGGTTTATTATTTAGTTGGTTTGCATTAGTTAAATTCCATGTTTAATTGGTTCCATGTAACATCCCAATTTTCGAGCTTTAAAACCTTTTAAATAGTTAGTAGTTGGAAAATTAACTATTGAGATTTTATTTGAATTTTTTTAATAAAGCTTAATATGAACTTTCAGTAATAAAATAATTTAATATGATTAATATCAACATTAACAATTGTCAAAACTATTTTATTTGGGTTGTATATGCTTGGATATATTTTTTACGAGTTCACTTGCTATTTTCTATTTGTTATTTGTAGTTTCTAAAAAGGAAAATATATTTAAAATCACATAACAGTGTCCGGGCTGAATCTCTAGCTCTGGCCCATTTCCTATTTCTTCCCACGCCGACGTACTCGTCGTGCCTCGCCTTCATCCCTCTTGTAAGATCGAGGAGACCGGCTAGAGGGGGTGAATAGGAAGTTTTAAAAAACTTTTGACTAAAACCGATTTCTAATGCAGAAGAGTTAGTCAAATTGATTTTGCACAAATAATACCTAAAACAATTAGTCTAACTAGGTGCACCAATAATATAAGACTATGTCAATGATAGCAAATATAAAAAGGAATATAAGCAATTTAATTCTAGAAATGTAAATTGCACAAAGTAAATAACTAAAGAACAAACCACAATGACGCAATGAAGTTTTACCGTGGTGTTCGGAGACTTACCGATCTCCCCTAATCCACGTTGAGGTAAGTCCAAACTAATTGGACTGGCTCCACGAATTAAGCCAAACACCTCCGAGGTAAGTCCAACCACTTAGACCGGTTCCAACACGAACCAACACCTCGATCCACTCGGAGTTGCTCTTCCTCTACTCCGAGATGGCGAGTACCAAACCACTCACAACCGTCCGGGTCTTCTCACAACCTTTATTGAGAAGTTCGCTGCGCAACACCTCCAAGTCGTCTAGGTGTCGGCAAACAGCAAGAGTAATAAGCCAAATACTCTCGCTTGAACGAATCAAGTGTCTAAGCTCATGTAGACACACAAATTCACTACCTAATACAACAAATGCACTTAGGGTTTGCTCTCTAAGCTCACTAAGTGCAACACATGCACAAAAGAGTGTAGAGGATTTGCTCTTTACTCAAGAGAATCAATATAGCACCACCAACCTTGTTCATAGCCGTTCACGGTGGGTATCTATAGCTCACGCAAAAAATAGCCATTGGAACAAACATCCTGAGAAAATCAGAATTTTTGGTGATACCATCGTTCAGGACCAGTACTACCGCAGTTGAGAACAACGGTCGACTATTGTGATTTAATGTGACAGATATAGCCGTTACAAAAAGTTGTGGTACCACCACCAACTACAAATCGGTATTACCGCACTGCGGTAACACCGCTTGGCTATATCGGTATTATCGATTTCAAGATGATAAAAAAAAACACGAGAAAAACAGCCTCTCTGAAAAATTCATACCTCCAAGAAAACTTCAAAATTACCGACCTGCGATAATACCGCTCAAGAGCTGCAGTCATACCGATTATCAAGGAGATCAAAACTCACAAAAACACGCTCTTTGTAATTTACATACCGTCATCTATATTTCGGTGCTACCGACCTGCGGTAGTACCGCCGTTCAAATGTGGTCGTACCGATTTTCAAGTTTCAAAAAACTCCCAAAGATATCCTCTCTGTTAAAAACATACCACAAACTAGATTTTGGTACTACTGACTTGCGGTAATACTACTAATCAAATGCGGTCATAGCGATTTTGGAATTTCAAAAAAAATTCAAAAACTTCCACTCTGGAAAATTCATACCACTGTAAACTTCGGTATTACTAACCTGCAGTAATACCTCTCAATACTTGTGGTCATACCGGATTTCTGAATATTTTTTCAGAGGCAAGAACAAAGCAAAGCATGAACCCTAACAATTTGCAAAACACATTGGCAAACTTAGATCACGCCTTAAGGAGAAGGTATATGGACTTCAAACATTTGCAAAGTATAGTCACATGCTATAAGAATTAGACGCATGAGCCTCAACTATTTGCAAAACATATTCGTAAATTATAGCATCATGCTACGGTGAGCTAGAGCAAACGAGATTGAGCTATCAGCACATGATGAGACTCAAGCTACTAGTCAAGACCCCTTTTAATAGTACGACAATCTATACTAGCAATGCGGTCTCCAACCAAATACCAAGACCGGTAAAAGACTAAGAACACATCCTTAGCTTTAGCCAGCAATACATTTTCCTTGCACACTCATTTGAAGCTTGATGACACATATCTTTACTTCAAGTTTGGGTCCTTAACTTGATATGCATTAACCCATGATACATCCTTCACTTGACTTCTATCAACACATGATTATTTTCTTTACCCAAAGTTATTGACTTGGATATGCATCAACTCTTGACGCATTCTTCACGAGCATTCCATCAACACATGATGGATTCTTTCACTTCGGGATCTTGTCTTGATGCTTATCAACACATGATGACATCCTTCATCCCGAATCTTGACTTGAATATCATCAACACGTGATGATCTTCCTCACTTGCCCTTCATCAACACATGATGGATATTCACTTGACTTGATGATCAACTAATGATCCTCTCCTCTTCGTGATCTTGATATGTATCAACGCATGATGCATCCTCTTATTGAACTTTGACTTGATGCCGATCAACTTATGATGTCATCCAAAGTCATCATCATCGTATAACTCAACTTATTTCACCAACTCATGAAAAATGTTAGTTCCACAATGTGATTGTCATTAATTACCACAACGTACCATTAACTCATAATGGCGGGTCAACATACTTTAATATTTTCCTTTTAGGTAATTGATGACAACCATCACATTTACAAATAATTGAATGTTAAACAATGTGGGTATACATAAACTACACAAGTTTTATATACTCAAGGGTATATTTCAAAGTAGAGATCCCAAATATATGTGGATAAAGGAATATGAATCAATACCAATGAAACCATAAAACATATAGTGGACTCCTCCTAAATATGTGCGTACATGAATGTGTAATAAAAATATATGCACATATTCAAGTTAGACTTTTGGTGGAGTTCAACCTATATTTTGAACTCGAGGAATGCAACAAAATATAAGAATATGATGTCAAATGTATACATATTTGATTTTCACCTTTTCATCCAATTGAGACTAAACAATAGGTATAACAATCAAAGTGTTAGTCTCACAAATGAATTTGTCAACAATTACCAAAATACTCTCTTAACTCATAATGGTAAGGTCTAGATTCTCCACCTCTACCAGGTGGACCTCGCCGTCAGTGCTCATCGCCTCCTCCAGCTTTCTTCCTCGCGCAACCTCACTTCACTAACCGCCATGGCCGCGCTTGGAAGCTCCGTCCGACAACGGCATTTCCAACAAGAAAATCTTGTGCAAACCATGTCGTTTAACTTCCCTTATCTACCCACATCCAAATCAAACGAAATCAAATCCCGTATCCTTTGAACCAATTCCCCGATGTTTTCCAAGACTATGCTGAAAACTGGGGAGATAATGCAAAACACACCAGCAGAGATTCAACTAGTTTTGAACCAGTTCCCTGATGTTTTCCAAGACACATAAGAATTGCCACCAATTAGGGAATGTGATCATTCCATTCCTTTGGTTCCAGAAGCTAGACCAGTCTATGCCAAGCCATATAGGTTACCCTATTTTTTTAAAAAAATGCTATGAAAGAGTTAGTGGAACAACTATTGAGGAATCAAATTATTAGACCTAGTGTGAGTCCCTACTCATCTCCACCCATTTTGGTTAAAAAGAAGGATGGAACCTGGAAACTCTGCATTGACTATAGTCAACTGAATGCTAGTACTATCAAGAACAAATACCCAATTCTAATCATTGAGGACCTGCTAGATGAATTAAATGGGGCTCAGCTTTTCTCCAAGATAGATCTCAAGTTAGGGCTAAGCTTTATCCAAGATAGATCTCAGGTTAGGGTATCATCAAATCAGAATGCAACCCTCTGATATTTTCAAAATTGCTTTCAGTACTCATAAAGGTCATTTTGAATTCATTGTGATGTCATTTGACCTAACCAATGCACTTGCCTCCTTTCAAGCTCTCATGAACAATATTTTGTCTCCATTTCTAAAGAAATTTGCATTAGTATTTTTTTTGATGGCATACTCATCTGTAGTGCCATACAGGAAGACACACAAGAGGCATGTGTAGCATGTGTAGCGTGTTAGAAGTATTGAGGAGAAATCAACTATATGCCAAACTAAGTAAGTGTGTATTTGGGCAGATACAAATATAATATATGGGACATGTTATCAGCAAGGAAGGAGTAGCAACAGACCCTCGGAAAATCCTAGTAGTCAAGGAGTGGCCCAAACCAGATAACATAACACAACTGAGATGATTTCTTGGACTGGCAGGTTATTACAGAAGATTCATCAAGAATTTTTGGGTTGATTTGTAGACCTATGTTTAATGCCCTCGAGAAGAATTCCATTCAGTGGGGGGAGAACAGCAACAAACATTCTTGAAGACCAAAGATACCTTGACCAATGCACCTGCATTAGCACTCCCTGACTTCACCCAAACTTTTGTCCTTTATGAGCAAAGCCATTGGGCCAAGATCTGTAGCCATGTCCACTTATGACAATGATGCACTGGCTATATTGAAGGCTCTAAAGAAACATAAACATTGCCTCATGGGGTCCAATCTAGTAATCAAAACTGACCAACAAAGTTTGAAGTATGTTTCTAAGCAAATGTTAGTTGATGGAATTCAACATAAACTCATAATCAAATTAATGGGGCATGACTACAAGGTGGAGTACAAAAGAGGAAGAAAAAACAAGGCTACAAATGTTATGTCTATAATTCCTTGTGTTGAGAAGGTTTTGGCTGTCACCTTGGTCATTCCTGTTTGGATTATAGAAATCATCCAGAGTTATCAAGAGGATGAAAGGTGCCAGTAAGTGGAGAGTAGACTAAGAATCGATGCAAATAGTGTACCGCCATATACCCACACAATGGAATTATGAGTGCAAGGGCATATTGTACATTGGCAGTAGCTCACAGCTCAAAAACAAACTATTATGCTCATTCCATGATTCTGCTTTGGGAGCGTATTCAGAGGAAAGAACCACCTACCAAATTATGAAACTTCTTTTCTATTGGCCAAACATGAAATCTGAAACTAATGCATTTGTGAAGGGATGTGCAGTCTATCAAAAGAACAAATATCAAAACATTCCTTCTCCAGGGTTGTTACAACCCTTGCCTATCCGTGATATGACATGGGCACGCATAACAATTGATTTCATTGAAGGTTTACCCAAATCAAAAGACAAAGATGTTGGTACGGGGTCACCCGATCTTCTCGACGTAGGATGGATACTAACGTGAGTCTCGATGAATTGTAATGATCCTCCAATGCCAGTGCAAGGGACGAACACTTTTTAATCCGCCAAAACACACTCATGTTGGTTTTGCCGACCACCAAGCGAAGATCTATCGTGCACCCAATTCCCAGCGGAAAGGCTGAACAATCTTGATTGAAGAAGACACTACAAATTCCCTATAGAATTTCGGTAGCAAAGGTAAACTCGAAAACTTTAGTAGGTTGATTTTTCTCAAACGTGATCTGAGGTTACAATGGGGGTCTACCCCTCAATATATAGTGTCCCTTCTCTACCTCATGGCTGGCCAAGAGGCCCTACACCTACTCTAATTCGGATTAGGAGTCATACTCCAATTCTGACACATTCCAAAACAAAAAAAGGAAACTCTGATTTTACAACCGTCACATTGTTTCTATCATAACTTTTGATACAAGATGAATTTCGGAGTGAGGGAGGATCCATCGGACCGGGCTTGAAGTTATCTTTCCAACAATCCCAAGAACACCCAAATTAGACTTCGTTTGTGAAAGTTATGACCGCTTTACTCCGGACTGTCCTGCTGATTCCGAATCCGAATTTGATGCTGATTCCGAATCCGAATTGAATCCAAACATTCATATCTTCAATTCCATTATATGAAATGATTTGAATTCGTGTGAAACTTGAGAAAGAGACTCTTGTGAACCTTTGGAGAGTCACGGCATAGCTTGATATCCTCCCAAGAAGTTGTACAAGCCACGTAATCATCAACATTATCAACTATCGCGCGTTGGTCGGTCTGAATGTGCAACATTTACTCAAATAGCCATAACTTGTGGTAGAAAGCTCCAAATCATATGCCGTTTGATCCATTAGAAAGTAGACTTGATAAGCTTTCCAAATATATATATTGTGTATGGTAGATCCTTCCGAGTTTCTACGAAGATCATCTTGAACTTGAGAAGCATCGTGTTCTTTGTCTTCCAATAAACCTTCTTCTTCAAACCTGAAAACAAGCGATGACCCGCTATTAGGTAGTATAATATTCTCAACTAATTTAAAAAGAAATTTAGGGAACATATTCGCCTGTTGGATAAGCTTCTCTTGTTTTTCAACTATCTTAGTAAGCTCATGTTGTTCTGAGGTATTTAATGAATTGAAAACACTATATGAAATAATATAGCTAAGGATGTCCGCATCAGATGTGATCCTAGTGGTTGTGGACATATTCACAAAGTACGTCCATTTTCTATCTTTGAAGCATCCTTTCACGGTACAACATGTGGTAGATATCTTTTTGGACAACATTTACAAGTTGTATGGCCTACCAACAGTGATCATCTCAGATAGGGATAGGATATTTACTAGTACCCTATGACAATAATTATTCAAGGCACTAGGGGTCAAATTAAGGGAGTAATGAGTAGTGCATACCCCCCCACAAACCGATGGTCAAACTGCGAAAGTTAATCAATGCCTTGAGAATTATTCGAGGTGTGTGTCTTTTGCTAGTCCAAAGAGGTGGCATTCATGGCTAACACAAGCAGAATGGTGGTATAATACTTCTTTTTACACCTCGTTAAAGATGACTCCATTTGAGACACTATATGGTGTAAAACTCCTTCTAGTCAATGAGGTGATGTTACCAGATTCTGCAACTGAGGAGATAGGGGAAACAATTCAGAGAAGAAGGGTGCATTGGAAGCTATTAAGGCAAACTTGGAGAAGGCCATCTCTATGATGAAATTCCTTGCTGATAAGCATAGGCATGAGAGAACATTTGAAGTTGGGAAAATGATGTATTTGAAGATGCAACCCTGTTGACATAATGCCCTAGGACTTCACAGAACCTTGAAGTTGCATTCAGATTTTTGGAAAAGATGGGTAGAGCATCATACAAGCTGCTGCTCACAGAGGGGTGTCAGATACATCTGGTTTTTCATGTAAGCCAACTGAATGGGCACATTGGAGATAAGACCATTCCCTGTAAGGACTTGCCATTGGTAGATGTGGATGGAAATATCCTATCTGAACTTATTGCTATTTTGGAGAGAAGGGTGATACCGAGAAACAATGAACCAATCGTCTAGTGGAAGGTTTAGTAGGCTAACTTACCTCTAGAAGCTGCAACATGGGAATATGTTGGTTTCATCTCTCGAGTATTTCCACAATCCCATCCTTGAGGACGGATCTGAAGAGGGGAGCAATAGTTAGAACTCCAAAGACCGAATTCAGTTTCGCTCAGCATAAAGAACATTTCAGTTAACGAACAGTGGAGATGAAGTGGTACCCTTTCAGCTATGTTGATTGTCTGGACGACCAGACATGAGACGACTTATGAAGACCCAACGGCGATCACAACATGATGGCGTGTCATTCTCATCTAACGGCTGGAATCCCTTTTAGTTATTACTATTTACTGTTATTTCGTTTTTGTCATTACTATTCACCGTAAACTGTCGTTGTCACAGTAAGCTGGTATGTAGCCCGCGTTCGAACTCTATTTTAAGCCGCCGCTATGCAATGGGAAAGCAGATCAAAACCCTAGTTCTTATCGCATCTACTTTACTCTCATGTATTAGTTTTTTCCATTTTCACAATTGGTTCCAAAATCCTCAAATCCGAGCGCTGAAATTGCTCCTCCGTTTACTCTTTTGTATATTTGATTTCTGACACTTCCACAGAGCAGACGACCCTATTTGACACCAGAGAGCTCATCCGGAAGGGCGGGGAGGTAGTCGGGCGCGGGACTGGAGGAGCAGGAGGGAGGGGGCGGCATCGCTGCTGGTTCGCTCCAACAGGGACGGAGGCGTCGCGTGGCGGCTGGCTGGTCGCGGCGCCGGCGCGGGACGCGGGGACGGGGCAGGTGGGACCGTGGGGGTGGCAAATTGGCGAGCGGGGAAGGCAGGTGGACCGGGGTTTTTTGGGCGAGGCCGGAAAGCGGATGGGGCCCGCTGGTTGGTGACTGTCTTGGGCCGTGGACTTTTGCTTCTTGGCGTGCTAACCCGGTGAAACAAGCGATTGTTAACGGGGAGAGGCTAAAGCGAAGAAACTTGCATTCGCTGCTGGATAAGGCTCGGGCCGTCGGCACCATCGGACCATGACCACCCAGAATTTGGGTTGCAGATGGTAAGCCCGTTTGAAAAGTAGGAATTTTTATAGAGATTTCGTAAAATTTCACAGCAAACAGTTTAATTTTAAAAATTGCACGGCATAGCTAAGCCGAGAGGCGAAAGGTGTAAGATCAAAACAAAAGAAGCAAGCACAAAATAGTATCGACATGTGCAAAACCCCCAAATAAACAGAACGAGTGGAAAGCCCGGCCTATGCCATGCTAATCTCAATCCAAGATTTCAAGTTAAACCACCCTCTTTAGGTTTTATCCTGCTGGTGCACAATTAAACAAAGACACAGACACGGCTACATTTATACTGGCCGTATTTTCTTGGACTACAAATGTAGAGCGATCTGCTATGGTATTACCACATGCTATTAGCTTCAGTAGTAGAAGATACTATTGTTTTATTGCCTCAGACAAACCGTGCCCTAAGCATTCCAGTAAATTTTCGCTGATGAGTATTGCATTTTAACCGTGTGAGACGTGAGCGCTAATCGAACTAGTACATCGTATGACTCAGATAAGCGTATGATCTAGCCTTGTAAATTTGTAACAGAAGGGCCTGGTGATAACAAGTCATGTCTTGTACTCGTATAAACTGAACCATGGTAGCCTTGTTCAGTCAGCTACAGAGCACCGAACGGTTCGAACCAACGGTCTCCCACGTCGGAGTGACGATGGCTGCGCACCGTCTCGGACACGAGGTTCGCGATGGCCGGTGACAGCGGCGCTAGGCAGAGGCCTCGTCGGCGCAGATCTGCCACACCTTCTTCGTCTCCGGTATCCTGTCACACAAGCTCAAACAACGTGAAAAAGAACGCATCATATTGCAACTTGCAGGACGTATTATGTGCTGTGTGAAAATCTTGCAGAATAAACCAAGCTTGCAGGAATCGATCTACTATCAGATGACGCATTTGGAGAATAGGACACCTGTTGTGACGCAGAGGAACTTATTCCAGGGTAGGAAGCAGTCAGAATCTGCAGGGAGAGGACACAAAGAGACGAAAACGCAGTAATAAGAGACTGCGATTTGTATCTGAACATGCAAAAATGATGCATCATTCAGTTACTAGTTTATCTCAATGATGCAATGCCTGATCACCTGGATTTGCTCGTGGAGGTGCCTGATGCAAGTGGCTGCTTCGTGGAGCACCGATGCCGTATCCGTCTGCAGACTTGCAGATAGATCAGATTCAGAAATACTTTCAGAATTGCAGGCAGGGAATATTACTGGATGGTCATGTACGAGCAGAAGACCCAAGGAGTCGGCATTACCTTGCCATAAGGAGAAACTAGCTGCTGAAGTGCTGTAATCTTGTCCCCCAGCTTCTGGCTCCTCTTACATGGTGCCTGTAAGGTGACCCAAGGCCGTCATGAACGAAAGCAAATCAAGCTAGCCAAATTACCATACACTTAAGACCGCGATAACTTTTATACACAAATTATATCATTCAGTAGTCTCAGTGTACCTATCCTATTATCATTCCACAAAGGAAACAAACGCAACATCACCTTCATAGGCTGATTTATTGGCTTTGCACTGCACTGCAGCCGGTGCTGTGGACCTTCTGATGTTGCTGTAGCTGTTTTCTTCAGCCTCTTTGTGCCCCTAAAACTGCTGCCGTCACCAGTCATTGACTCCCCCGCCGCCGTCCATTTCACCAAATGCTGACAGAAATAAACATCCGAACAACCTAAATATCGCAATAACAGCAGCTTGAGATTATCTCCACAGTTTCAAGAAGGCAAAGAGAATTACAGTAGCAGTAGTTGGCTGGGTATAGCTGAACTGCGTAAACGCAGGCCTGACATCGCCGTTGTAGATAGAACTCTGTCCTATTTCTAGTTCATCAGCGAGTAGTTAGTACAAAAGTAACAAGAGAACATAATCCAATTATCCCTATAAAAGCAGTAGGAAATGAGTTACCTAAATTTCTCTCTGAACCGCGCGTCGAAAAAAGCGTCGGTGACTGAAGACTCTGAAATGATGGTGAGAAGCTCATATGATGGCATAGATCATAGTCCGTGGCGAGCCTACTCAGAGAGAACAACTTCAGTCAGTTCATGTGAAAAGAGGACAATTATTGAAAGTACTAACCACTGAAACCCAGCACTTACATTTTGTCCAAACCTACGGTTCCGGCCGGTGAATTAGAGACTTCACATTTCACTGCAATTGAACATACCTGTTAATAAATCTTACAGAGCATAGGAAATTGCATGACAGGGGGAGAATGTACCATAGTCGTCGCTGAATGGCAGCAAGAGCGAGGACGGTTCAGAATAGTTCCACATTGTCTTTACGATCGAACTCTGAGCACCAACCACTCTCAGGTTTTCACATACTATAAACAAAATATGCAGTTCCGGTTAGGAAAAAAGGATCGAAGATCACAGAAGACAAGAACCACAGGATACTAAGGTTCAAACTTTTGTTGATGATTTCTAACTCATAGACATGAACATTCCAGTTACAAAAGAGTGTAAAAGATGGTTTGAGCATAATGAGCAATTCAAGAAACCAACGGCTTCCCATCTTTCGCCACCCAGAAAAAACTACGAGATTCAGAAACCTCACGGGAAAAAAAGAGAGAGAAAAGAACAAGATTCAGAAACCACAAGAAGAAGAAGAAGAAGAAGAAGAAGAAGAAGAAGAAGAAGACGTAAACAAGCAAGGTTCTACTGAATTTCTTCTCATCGTTTCTTCCTCTAGCATCTGAGCAATGCAGAGGTGGGCAAAATAAAAGAAGAAAAACAATTCAAAGCATAAGGTTAATCAGTACCCCATGGAGGCAGGCTTCGCTCGATCGCAAGAGCAACGCAATACTACAACGAGAGAAGAGAAGGCAGCCCAGAGCAGCCGTTAAATACAACTACTACTGCTACGTGTGCGTCTGTGGGCGTAAGTAGCAAGTATAAATGCGTCGCTTGCTTAGCCTTCCCCTCCCTCCTCTGCTGCCGTTTTTACTCAGGCTGCTGCTAATTATAAGCGCGGAGTTGCCAAAACAACACACGAGATGAGATGGCCAGAGAAGCATGCCATGAAATCAAAGGAGCCCACGGGATCAACGGAGAAGGTAAGGAGATTGCTCCCATAAATAGCCGTGCATTAGGAGAGCATGCCCCAGTTTCAATAAATAAACTCAGCCCCGGCCGCCGTTTCACCCTCTCTCCCCTTTACCATCCTTCCCCTTGACTTCTTACACGCAGATATGATTACCACATGATACGCTCATCAGTTATGGTGTATTAGTATTCTAGTGTTTTGTGACCGTCTAAACAGTACCCGGAAGAATATTGCATCAATTGCTAGAATCATGTAGTGGTATAAAGAGATTTTGGCTTGGAATCCTGTCTCTCTTCCTGCCGTGGTGACGAGTGTCAGGACACCGGTTTGAATCCGGTTGACCATTGTCCGACCCCTAGGGTTTATTTGTCCTGTAAGGATCAGTTCAACTACTCAAAGCGCAATGTTTAAGAAGCCGATGAACCAAACACCTACGACCAAGCAGTTCGTCAAGGCCGGCCGGCCGATTCTTCAAGGCCTGCATCGCGTCGACGCTGTTTCTAAAAATTTAATGTGTTGAAATCAACTATCCGTGCCCTTATTTCGTGAGATATCACAAGCTCATGACGCGCCAAAACAGCGGCTGATCACAGTTCAGAGGCGTAGCGTACACAAAATGCGCATGCTCTGTCTCAACGTCTTAAGTCGGTGAAGGATCCTGAAACAGAGTAGATCTCACCTTCCAGGCCAAAACACAAAAGCGTGCGTTTGTTGCAATAATAAGATAATAATAACCTGTACGCATCTTAGTTAAGAAAAACAATCACATGTTATTAGCAAGAAATGCGAATCAGCTACGAGTACGATGAATGCACTTTCAGTGGGTTTTCTGTTCAAACGGCCGTCTTATTGTTTCACAGCCGACTAGATTGTCAAATGTAGATTTTTCCTATCTCGTCCAGATTCCTAATTTAGCATTTCCACAGAATAATGGCGTGTGCAGAGACATCACGCTGTCTGAACAAACGCACAGTTATAGTAAAGCCCAAAGATCTTTCATGTCATGTAAACTCAAGAAATAGATGCAATTAAAAGATTTTGAAAGATTGAGAAGTTTGAGAACAATCGCACACACAGCGCTGCTGATTGTATTTCATATATAAAGAGTGCCGGACTGCTGTAGCCGATCCGAAAAGCACTCGTTACAGGCAAACGTGGGCAGCGAGGATTCCTCTCTGCCTTTCCTGCTTATTCGCTAGTTCCTAAAGACTAGGACTCATCTGTTTACACAAATGTACAATTATTTTAACACCCTACCTCAATCTTAACCATCTAGTACAGGTTGAGATTGTATCTAAAATTCTCAAAACTCTGCAGCGGAAGAGGTTTAGTAAAAATATCAGCTGTCTGATCCTGTGATGCGATGAATCGAACATCCAGTAGCTTCTTTGCAACCCGTTCTCTCACAAAGTGAAAATCCACCTCGATGTGTTTGGTGCGAGCATGAAAGATGGGATTAGCCGACAGGTAAGTTGCCCCCAGGTTGTCACACCATAGAGACGGTGGTCTCTCCTGAAAAATGTTCAACTCTTTCAACAATGACTGAATCCATACAACCTCGGCTGTTACATTTGCAAGCCCCTTGTACTCCGATTCAGTACTGGATCTGGATACAGTGTGCTGTTTGCGTGAGCTCCATGAAACAAGGTTGGTGCCAAAGTAAACCGCAAAGCCACTAGTCGATCTTCGGTCATCTGAGCAACCAGCCCAGTCAGAGTCTGTAAAAGCACTTATAAGGCTTGAGCTAGACTTCCTGAAATGCAATGCCATGTGCTTGGTGAACTGCAAGTATCGGAGAATCCGTTTCACTGCTGACCAGTGATCTTGTGTGGGAGAATGCAGATACTGACATACTTTGTTGACAGCATATGAAATATCAGGGCGAGTTATTGTCAGATATTGAAGAGCCCCAACAATGCTCCGATATTTAGTTGCTTCTATGTCAGACAAAGATGTACCTTGTACTCTGGACAGCTTCTCACTTGATGACATTGGAGTTGAAATGGGTTTGCAATTCACCATATTTGCTCTGGCAAGAATATCTCCAACATATCTTTTCTGTGTAAGTGAAATGCCATTTCTCTCTGGAATCACTTCTATGCCAAGGAAATAATGCAAATCACCCATGTCCTTGATTGCAAAATCCTTATGCAGCTGACTAAGCAGATCTTGTGTAGCTTGAGCAGAGGAGCTTGCTATAATGATATCATCAACGTAAATCAACATGTATATGATATTACCGTTATGATTGTAAATGAATAGGGATGTGTCAGCCTGTGATGGAGTGAAACCTAGCTCCTCCAATCTGGAACTCAGTCTTGAATACCATGCTCTTGGTGCCTGTTTAAGACCATATAGGGCCTTATCCAGTTTGCAGACATGCTGTGGATGATCTGAATCTTCATAGCCCGGTGGTTGCTTCATATAAACATGTTCCTCTAGAACTCCATGCAAAAATGCATTATGCACATCTATCTGTCGAAGACACCAACCACGGGAAACAGCAAGAGAAAGAATGAGTCTCACTGTTGTTGGTTTTATCACAGGACTGAAGGTATCCTCGTAGTCCAAACCGTATCTCTGCTTGAACCCTTTTGCGACGAGTCGGGCCTTGTACCGCTCGATGCTACCGTCAGCCTTGCGCTTCAGCTTAAAGACCCATTTGCTATCAATCAAGTTTTGATCACGCTGTCTCGGGACAAGATGCCATGTCTGATTTCGCCGAAGTGCATCAAATTCAGCATCCATAGCTTGTCGCCAGTGGGGATCTTGCATTGCATCCTGGTGACTTGATGGCTCAACGGACTTGGCCAGAGCAGTAGTATGGAGAATGATATGCCTCCCTTGGGTTGAGTACCTGACTGTGCCATCATGAAATTGCTTCGGCTTGTGAATGCCATGCTGCAGCCTGGTGCGCATGCCATGTTCCTGAGCCACCGGGGCTGACTCAGAGTCTTGACAAGTGGCTCGACCAGTATCATCATCACTGCGGGATGAGTAATGTAATACTTGGGAGAAGGAGTGACAAAATCAGGCACATGGTCGCTCACAGTAGAGGGAATATTGTTTTGACTGGTAAGATGGAGTGGTAACAGAACATCGCTGGATTGAAAAGGAATTGTGTGAGCAACTCCATCATCAGCAAAAGGAAAATTGTTTCATCAAAGATCACATCTCTAGATATGTAAACACGCCCAGTTTGTTTATCTAAACATTTGTATCCCTTATGGAAATTGCTATAACCAATGAAAACACATCGCTTGGATCTGAATGAGAGTTTGTATCTGTTGTATGGTCTTAGGTGCGGCCAGCACGCACATCCGTATGTTTTGAGAAGAGTGTAATCAGGTTTAGCACCAAAAAGTTTTTCCATGGGTGTACAACGTTGAATAACACGACTAGGCAGTCGATTGATCAAGAAACACGCTGAGGTGAAAGCCTCATCCCAAAACTTCAATGGCATGGATGCTTGAGCAAGAAGGGTAAGACCAACATCAACAATGTGTCGATGCTTCCTCTCAGCAGAGCCATTTTGCTGGTGCGTGTGTGGACAAGAAAGAAGATGCTTAATGCCGTTCTGTCGGAACAGTTTGTGTAAGGTTTGGTATTCACCTCCCCCATCCGATTGAACAGCAACAATTTTCTTATTCAGAAGTCTTTCAACATGAAGTTGGAATTGAGCAAAGATATGAGCAACATCAGACTTGAATTTTATTGGATAGAACCAAACAAACTTGCTGAAATCGTCTATAAAGCTGACATAATAACAGAAACCTCCTACTGAGGTATGGGCAGGGCCCCAAACATCAGTGAAGATGAGATCTAAAGGAGCACTGGATACATTATTTGAAAGAGAAAAGGGAAGTTGATGACTCTTGCCCTCTTGACAAGCATTGCAAACATGCTGCTCGGTCTCATCAGGAGTGACAGGGAGACCATTTTCATGTAGAACTTGCTGGACAACAATGGAGGAAGGATGGCCAAGACGACAATGCCAAAGTCTCGGAGTGGCCTTGACACTGGTGAAAGCATGCTTGTTTAAGACAGTGGAGGAGGCCGTCACCAGTGGATATAGTCCTCCCTCACATTTGCCTTGAAGAAGAAGCTTCTTCGTGGCCCGGTCCTTGACAAAAAAATAGTTGGGATGAAACTCAAGGAAGACATTATTATCAGCTGTAAGACGATGTACTGACACTAGATTTCTATGAGCCTTAGGAACATGAAGAATGTTGCTCAGTTTCAAAGGGCGATTGGAAGTAGAGATGTGAGAGTGACCGATGTGTGAGATTGCCATACCTGCACCACTAGCAGTTGCACATGATCCTTGCCCTGGTACTTGTCACGGACAGAGAGTTTGTCAAGCTCTGAGGTGATATGATCTGTTGCACCGGAGTCCGTGTACCAGTTTGGATCAATGCCGTAGGATGGTGCCGTTGCTAGAGCCGCCACATGTGGTTCTTCAACCTGGTAGGAATGATTGAAACGGTTGTAGCACTTCAATGCCATATGACCCAACTTGCCACAGATCTGGCATTGTGGACGATTCCCGGTGTAAACTGAGCTAGTTTTGTTGTTGGCGTTGGACTTCCAGCGGCCACCGCCGTTGCCGTTGTTTCCGTTATTGCCTCCGCGTCCCTTGCCATGAGAGCCATCTCGACCTCCCCGAGCATTGCGCACAACATTGTTGACTGAGATCTGAAGTGCGCTATTGTGATGCTCCTTGCGCATCTCAAAACTCAGCATATGTGCATAAAGCTCGGTGAGAGAGATTGGCTCCACTCTGGTAGTGATGGACGTGACAAGCGGATCATAGTCTTCTCCAAGACCAGCAAGCATGTAGGAAACCACTTCCTCATCACGGCGCGGCGCGCCTCTGGCGGAGAGAGTATCTGCAAGATTTTTTACTTTATTGAAGAAGTCAGACATGGATAAATCACCTTTCTTCAAGGTCGACAGTTGCATCCAGATTTGCATGATGCGTGCTCTGGATCCAGACGAGAACATCCCTTCTAGTGCCCTCCAGACCTCGGCCGATGTGTTGAGAAGAAGAACTCGACCAAGGATATCTTCTTGCAGAGAGGAGAGCAAGGCGCTCAATACCAGTTGGTCTTGAATCAGCCACTGTTGATGCGCCGGATTTGGGACTTGAGTCGCACCATCAGTCGTTGTCTGAGTGATGGTGGCAGGTGGTCGCGGCGTGGTGCCGTCGACATAGCCAAGTAGTTGCTGGCTCCTCAGGTAAGGCACAAACTGAGCCTTCCACAGCAAGTAGTTGGTGTTCGTCATCTTAACAGTGATGAGAGATCCGAAGGAAGGAGCAGGCGGAGTCGGGAGCAGTCCAGTCATGGAAGAGTTGATGACTGGAGATGACAAAGTCGCGACGCCGCTTGTGGTAGACATGATTGTTGGCAATGTGGTGTGTGTGTGGCTCTGATACCATAAAAGATTTTGAAAGATTGAGAAGTTTGAGAACAATCGCACACACAGCGCTGCTGATTGTATTTCATATATAAAGAGTGCCGGACTGCTGTAGCCGATCCGAAAAGCACTCGTTACAGGCAAACGTGGGCAGCGAGGATTCCTCTCTGCCTTTCCTGCTTATTCGCTAGTTCCTAAAGACTAGGACTCATCTGTTTACACAGATGTACAATTATTTTAACAGCAATGAGCCAAGAAATTGATGCCTGGCATTTCAACCTTAGTAAACACGGCCAAAAAAGGAAGAGGTTATTGGAATCAAAAGGCTGTATCCCTCCAATTCCAATGCCAGAGTTAGTTCTGATCTTTGTTTCATACTTATATGACGATCATGGCTTGATTTATTGGATGCTTCCTGGCCAGCTTTAGGCAAAGCTTGTCTTCCCCCATGCCGTCTTTGTTATCTAGAATAGTCCGTGCCGATGAAGTCACGGTGCCGCCTGTGCTTGCAGCCTTTATCTGCAGATCAGGCAGCAATTGTTTCGAAGTCATTGTGCAAGATAAAGAATGTAAAACAACTTTGACTCGGTTTGTGGTCATCACAAAGATTGTTTCATCACAGGACAAAAGAAGTGCTGTTGCAGTCTCAATTGTTTTAAAACTACCAGTCACGTTTAAGGTTGCAAGTGATTCAATTATGCTAAATGACAGAAGACACATGCCCCACATTGACTAGGGTGACTATTGTATCAACCACTTTTGGCTTAAACCTACTGAAAAGCTCTATTTTATGTACGTAAGGTACAAGCAGAAAAGGGCAAATGAACTCAATGTCATGATTCAAATCATCAATTTTCTGCCTAGAAAGCTTACATTTGGCTGTTACTACTAGAAGAATCAGGAATCATCTATGTGGCAGGTAAAGCCATACTTATTTGATTTTAAGTCTCCACCATTCACAACAGTACTCAACTCAAATAGGAAATATGCCACACCACATAATGCTTTACTAAAATAGCAATTCATCTTGCCTTCCGCCACACGCTTATGGAGGCAAGACAGTGACCAATGAAAACAATATACGAGAAAATCAGCTCCCAAATTCTATGGTAAATAATACCTTCCTAGAGCAGATCATTTCACCAAACTACAACTGCCTAGATAACACGAGCATAACTCACGTAATTAATAGGTGACAGAGGAAAACTCAAACACTAGCAGGTGTATCACAGTTAGAGATGCGCAACAGAGAACAATTGTGTTTAATATAGCAAGGATATAGCGTGCAAACTAATCCATTTAACCTCACATGGAAAGTTGAAAATGCAACCCGGCGTGCCAAGTTACACAAGTAAAATACAGATACAAGACCGAAAGTCACCACCGACGATAGTTATTTTTACATTTCAAACCAAGTTGTACTTAACAGGTAGCATCTATTTAAAACAAATAATCAAACGTGAAGAAAGCATAAATCAAGTAATCAACACATCTAATCATAGACGAAAGTGACTCAAAACCATAATTTTATGCACTAAGGTAGCAAACACAGTTCTGGAAGATATAAAATAACAAACTAAATGGAGAAAAAAGATCAAAGATGATATATAAGATAGGGTGTGTCGTAGGGGCGGCCCCACTGACCCGGCGAAGACCGCGGTACAAACCCCGCGAACCCCCCCCCCCTTCCAGGGGGCACCAGGCGCCCCTTCGGAGAGACCCGAGTCTCCCCGAAGGGTCTCTGAGGTACCACGAGGCCGGAAGCAACGGGTCCTCCGGGGCCACCTCGGGGGAGCAGGCGGGAGCCTGTGGCCGAACCTGCCTCGGCAGTACCAGGCGTCCCTTCGGGATACTCCGGATGAAGCCCGGAGGCCACCAGAGCACCGCAAGACCAGGAGCTACAGTTCGTCTAGGGTTACCTCGGGAGAAGCAAAGGGTGCCCAGGGCCTCCTCGGCCCGGGGGCGTCCTATACCCCGTGAGGTGTTTCGGGCGCCGATGAACCAGGTGCACCAACCGGATGGACCAAGCTTAGGAGGGTTCACCATGGGCCGAAGGCTACGTGTAGGGGGGAAGCCCCTGCAGTCCTTACGCGTATACAACCTTTTTAGGGGTAGGATAGTAATGTCAAGTACCCTGTCAAGGAGGCTATAAATAGCCGCACTCCCCCATGTAACAAGATGAATACAATATTTTGGAGCAACTAATACACATACACTTTCCTGGCAACTGGTCTCTTCTCTTGAGGACTCTCTGGTCACTCCGAGGACACCGAGGGTTCCCTTCTTTTACTGTCTAGCCTTCTTTTGCTACGACAGTCGGCGCCGTCCATGGGGACCGGCAGGAAAGTCACGAAGCACAGCTCCGAAGCACTAGTATGGCCCATCGAAAAGCTGCACCCAAGGTTTCAGCGACCGAGGCCGCCGCGGCAGCCGCCGCGCCAAGCACCCCGAGGGCCAAGCGAAGCAGGACCTTCACGGCGACGGCGGCCACCGACCAAGCCACGAAGGAAGTGGCGAACAATTCCACGCACGGGAACATTATCGGAGGTGACACCCAGCATACCGAGACGTCCCCCCCACCTCTTGGCAAGCCCGCAGCACAGGGCGGCAGGCATAACGCGGGAGGCGTACGAAGCCCTCTAGCAGGAGCTGGCGAACCTCTGTCGGGAGATGCTCGATCTCCGGCAGCCAGGGGGAGGGTCCCTCGTAGCTTCACTCAGGCTCGCGTAAACAGAAGCAAAGGAAGCCACCCCTCAGGCACCAACGGCCATTGTTCCTGCTACAATACTTCGGAGGGACCCCAACTTAAAATGCCAAAGGTCAGGCCCTTCGAGGGGTGCACAGACCCCTCGAAGTTCCTTCGTGTATACGAAACGACCATCAAGGCAGCGCGAGGGGGGGGGGGCAACACAACAAATATAAAAAGCATCACCTTGGCACTAAAAGGTGTGGCGCTGACGTGGTTCTTCACCATCTCGCCCGCTCCGTATACGCGTGGGAGCAATTGCGAGACCTGGTGCGCAACTTCCTGGAAATTACATGGAGCCAAAGGATGCAGCCTGTTCGCAATAAAGCAGGCCCCGGGCGAGTCCCTCCGCAGCTTCTTCAAAAAGTTCGTAGAGGTAAAGTGCCAGGTGAAGGAGGTCAACGAAACCACCATCATAAACACCGCAACTTGCGGACTCCAGAAGGGCCCCCTGTCAGAAAGACTGACCGCAAGCCCATCCGCACAGTGGCGGTGCTCTTCGACAAGATGGAGGAGTACGCCCGGGCGGAGGAAGATGGTGTCCGACAAGCAGAGGCCCCAACCCTCACTACTTCGGCTCTTAACACCAAGCGGGCCACCTGGAAAGGAGGGACCGACGGCCACCACGGTAGGGGCACCAGCCAAACTGTGGGCCAACGACTACCGCCAGAAAGGGCGGAACGTCTACCATGTAGACGAAGGGCAGCTCCCTGAAGGGGCGAAGCGAGGAGGCCGAGGAGGTCGCAGGTGAAATGGCGAAAGACAACCGGACACCCGAGGTGGTGTCAGGGGCACCCGCTCTTTGTTTTTTTTTTTTTTTTTTTTTTTTTTTTTTTTTTTTTTTTTTTTTTTTTTTTTTTTTTTTTTTTTTTTTTTTTTTTTTTTTTTTTTTTTTTTTTTTTTTTTTTTTTTTTTTTTTTTTTTTTTTTTTTTTTTTTTTTTTTTTTTTTTTTTTTTTTTTTTTTTTTTTTTTTTTTCCCCCCCCCCCCCCCCCCCCCCCCCCCCCCCCCCCCCCCCCCCCCCCCCCCCCCCCCCCCCCCCCCCCCCCCCCCCCCCCCCCCCCCCCCCCCCCCCCCCCCCCCCCCCCCCCCCCCCCCCCCCCCCCCCCCCCCCCCCCCCCCCCCCCCCCCCCCCCCCCCCCCCCCCCCCCCCCCCCCCCCCCCCCCCCCCCCCCCCCCCCCCCCCCCCCCCCCCCCCCCCCCCCCCCCCCCCCCCCCCCCCCCCCCCCCCCCCCCCCCCCCCCCCCCCCCCCCCCCCCCCCCCCCCCCCCCCCCCCCCCCCCCCCCCCCCCCCCCCCCCCCCCCCCCCCCCCCCCCCCCCCCCCCCCCCCCCCCCCCCCCCCCCCCCCCCCCCCCTATAAATAGCCGCACTCCCCATGTAACAAGATGAATACAATATTTTGGAGCAACTAATACACATACACTTTCCGCAATGGTCTCTTCTCTTGAGGACTCTCTGGTCACTCCAGGGACACCAGGGTTCCCTTCTTTTCTGTCTAGCCTTCTTTTGCTCGACGATACGGCGCATCCATGGGGACCGGAGAAAGTCACTGGCTACACTCAGAAGCACTAGTATGGCCCATCAAAAGTGCACCCAAGGTTTCATGGCCAGAGGCCGCCTGGCAGCCGCCGCCTAAGCACCCCGAGGGCGCGAGCAGACCTTCACGGCGACGCGGCCACCGACCAAGCCACGAAGGAAGTGGCGAACAATTCCACGCACGGAACATTATCGGAGGTGACACCCAAGATACCAGAGACGTCCCCCACCTCTTGGCAAGCCCGCAAAGCAGGGGCGGGCATAACGCGGAGGCGTCGAAGCCCTTTGTGACCTACATGGTGAAGGGTCTCACACGACACGGGCGTGCTGCAGCATCGCAGCCATGCAAGATTACATGAACCGCGGACAGCGACCGACCGAGCACGAAGATAGGAGGGGACCAGGCAACCATCTACCCGCCCCGCCACCAAGGCCTCACATAGAGGGAACCCACCCAGAGAGCCGTCAAAGGATCATAAACATGATCATCGGAGGTTCATCATCCGACATGCCATCAAAAAGTCAATGACGCACGTATGCCCGACAAATCCACCACGTCGCGACGTACCCCGCCTCCAGCCCACCTCGCTACGCCAAAATACCAATCACCTTTGGCCCCGAGGACGCTCGAGGCATCTATTTTCAACATCGATCCTCGTATTTTCGCCAACATCGCGACTTCGAGGTCGACGCAGATTGGCGTATGAGGAAGCTTTATGACCTATTGTTCGCAGACGCTTTCGACAAAATGATGATCCCTCGGGACCGCCTGTCACCCCCAGGCATCCCCTTGGTGGTCTTTGGGGGTAGACCTGTGACGGCCCTAGGTCAAATCAATCTAGCCGTCATATTCAGCGATGAGCCTCGAATACGAGGCCATACCGCTAGGCCTACGAAAGGCAATAACACGGGTGAAGCGCATAATCATCAAAAGCGATTCCCGACTCATCGCAGGCAATAACACTGCTAGACAAGGGATCCAAAATGTCTAGCTATCTCGTGGCGGTTGGGTTGAAGCCAAACACTTCCTTGGCATCACTTCAAAACATCCCACGGCAAGAATAAGCAAAGCAGACGTCTGCAAAGTTAGCCACTCCACGAACACCCTCGCCAAGACTCTCGAAATATTGCGCGCTCATCAACGCCGAAGGGCAAGGCCTCCAGGAGGCAAGGCGCCCGAAAAGCAGCAAGGCGGCCCAAACACAACGCACTCGCCTCGTCCTTCTTGTTGATGAGGCGATTGACGGACATCATCCTCAATTACCTCGCGGAGGAGCAAGAAGACACGGA
The DNA here is from genome assembly GCA_036346395.1 of Hsuehochloa calcarea. Taxonomy (NCBI): domain Eukaryota; kingdom Viridiplantae; phylum Streptophyta; class Magnoliopsida; order Poales; family Poaceae; genus Hsuehochloa; species Hsuehochloa calcarea. The sequence goes on from CM070597.1 coordinate 42,588,363, forward strand.
AGCAAACCGCCTAAGCAATGAACTCGAACTACCACATCATCAATGGCGGCATCGACAAGGGGCGTTGCGCCCCGCGATGCGTCTCCGAAAGGAGGGTAAATCCTCCTAAGGGAAATTCACGAGGCCTCTCGGACGCATTAAGCACCTCGAGGCCTGCGCACGAAGACCTTCCGCTAAGGTCTCTATTGACCAACCGCGCCCAGACACGCAAGACCTAGTCCAGCACGCCAGGGGTTGCTAGTCGCCACTTGAGCGAGGGCTTGTCGAGGGCGGTCCCACCGGCCCGTGAGGACCACTAATGACCCTGAGCACAAAGCCCCCTCCATGGTGCACTAGCGCCTTCGGGAGGCTCCGGTCGATCTCCAGAGGTACGCAGAGGCCGAAACGGGTCCTCCAAGGCCATCTCGGTGAGCGTGCAGCCGCACGAACCCACATCAGCATGCAGCGCCCTTCGGGATGCTCGGGTGAAGCTCGAGGCCACTAGAGCATCACAAGACTACGAGCTACGTCGTCTGAGGCCACCTCGGAGAAGCGAAGGGTGCCTAGGGCCTCCTCGGCGGCGCCCTATACCCCGGAGGTGTCTCAGGCGCGGTGGACGTGCACCAACCAGATGGACCAAGCCCAGGAGGGTCCACCATGAGCCGAAGGCAACGCGTAGAGAGGAGCCCCTGCAGCCCCTACGTGTATAGGACCTTTTTAGGGGTAGGATGGTAATGTCAAGGAGGCTATAAATAGTCAGTTCCCATGTAACAAAATGAATCCAGTTTGTTAGAGCAACTAATACACATACCCTTTCCGGCAACTGGTCTTTCTCTTGAGGACTCTCGTCACTCCGATGACACCGGGGTCCATTCCTCTTCTGCTCTAGCCTTCTTTTGCTCTGACAGGTGTGTTTCATTTGTAAAGCTCATGTTTTTCAATGTAATATTGTTAAGAGAATCTGAGACTATACGCAAGGAGAACCTTGTTGGAGGCTTTCAGTGAGTGAACAAGACTTAGCTTCCCGGACCGAAATCGTCACATTCGACGTCGTTCAGATGCCTTACCAATACAACGCCATCCTCGGCCAAGCAACGCTGAACACCGTCAGTGCCAAAGCCCACCATAATTACCTGTGCATGAAGATCCCCGCACCTGAGGGCACAGTCACGTTGCGGGGAGATCAAGACCTAGCAAGGCGGACAGAGCTGAAGGCACTCTCACCGGTCCGCCACGTCCATGCGGTCGAAGCAGACGCAGGTGCTCGGGCCGGCACTGCCTCGACGAAATGGGCGCCGAAGGCTAAACCCAGAAGGCTAGCTTCGGCGAGTCCCTCTCGCCGAAGCATCCCCGAAGAGGACAGCGGCCCACGGAGTCGAGCTCCTGGTCGCGACATGCGACACCATCCTCCAGGTACTCTGCAGCAACGCGGATGTCTACGCCTGGAGCCCTAAGGACATCCGCGGCGTGGCATGGGAGACCATCGAGAAGCCTGAAGCTAGACGCAAAGCTCCTGTTGTACCTCGCAGCCTACTCGCCCGCCGTCAGCGCAATCCTTGTCCAGGAAGACAATGGGCAACACCCAGTGTATTACGTCTCGGAGGCCCTTCAAGGGTCAAGGCCCGATACACATAGCTGGAAAAATTGGCATACGCCCTGCTCATGGCCTCGCGCAAGCCCCGACACTACTTCCTGGCACACACCGTCGCAGTCCCTACGTCCTACCCGCTAGCACTGATGCTACGGAACAAGGACGCCTCAGGCCGCATAGGCAAGTGGGCGACCGAGCTAGCGCCCTTCGACATCACCTTCGCAATGCGCACAGCCATCAAGTCGTAGGCCTTAGCCGACTTCGTCGCCGAGTGGACCCCGCAGACTAAAGAGCAACCGCCAAGCAAGATCGAAGCGCCATGGATAATATACACCGATGGATCATGATGCGCAGCAGGGGTCGGCGCCGCGGCCATCTTGGCCGCCCCAGACGGGTGAAGCTTCTCCCGCACTGCCCGCCTCGACTTCCTAACAACAAACAATGCCTCGGAATACGAGGCACTGCTGCTAGGCCTACGAAAGGCAATAACACTGGGTGTGAAGCGCATAATCATCAAAAGCGATTCCCGACTCATCGCAGGGCAATAACACTGCTAGACAAGGGATCCAAAAATGTCTAGCTATCTCGTGGCGGTTCGGGTTGAAGCCAAACACTTCCTTGGCATCACTGTTCAAAACATCCCACGAAGCAGCAACAAGGCAGCAGACGTACTGGCAAAGTTAGCCAGCTCCGACGAACACCCCTCGCCGAAGACTCTACGAAATATTGCGCGCCCATCAAGCGCCCCGAAGGGCAAGGTCGCTCCAGAGGCAAGGCTGCCCGAGCCTGTGGCGCAAGCGCGGCCCGAAACACAACGCACCGCTCGCCTCGTCCTTCTTGTTGATGAGGCAGATTGACGGGACATCATCCTCAATTACCTCGCAGGAGGAGCAAGAAGACACGGCTGAAGCAAACCGCCTAAAGCAGCGAACTCGGAACTACCACATCATCAATGGCCAGCTGTACAAGGGGGGCGTTTGCGCCCCCCTCCTGCGATGCGTCTCCCGAAAGGAGGGTAAATCCCTCCTAAGGGAAATTCACGAGGGCCTCTGCGACGCACATTAAGCACCTCGAGGCCTCGTCACGAAGACCTTCCGCTAAGGTCTCTATTGACCAACCGCGCTCCAGGACACGCAAGACCTAGTCCAGCGCTGCCAGGGTTGCTAGTCGCCACTTGAGCGAGGGGCTTGTCGTAGGGGCGGTCCCACCGGCCCGGTGAGGACCACGGAACAGACCCCGCGAGCACAAAGCCCCCCCCCCCTCCATGGTGCACCAGGCGCCCCTTCGGGGAGGCTCCGGGTCGATCTCCGAGGTACCGCGAGGCCAGAAGCAACGGGTCCTCCAAGGCCATCTCGGGGGAGCCGGTGCGAGCTGCAGCCGAACCCACATCGGCAGTACCAGGCGCCCCTTCGGGATGCTCCGGGTGAAGCTCGGAGGCCACTAGAGCATCACAAGACTACGAGCTACGGTTCGTCTGAGGCCACCTCGGGAGAAGCGAAGGGTGCCTAGGGCCTCCTCGGCCCGGGGGCGCCCTATACCCCGTGAGGTGTCTCAGGCGCCGGTGGACCAGGTGCACCAACCAGATGGACCAAGCCCAGGAGGGTCCACCATGAGCCGAAGGCAACGCGTAGAGAGGAGCCCCTGCAGCCCCTACGTGTATAGGACCTTTTTAGGGGTAGGATGGTAATGTCAAGGAGGCTATAAATAGCTGTCTTCCCCCATGTAACAAAATGAATCCAGTTTGTTAGAGCAACTAATACACATACCCTTTCCTGGCAACTGGTCTTTCTCTTGAGGACTCTCTGGTCACTCCGATGACACCGGGGGTCCATTCCTCTTACTGTCTAGCCTTCTTTTGCTACGACAGGGTGTGTTTCATTTGTAAAGCTCATGTTTTTCAATGTAATATTGTTAAGAGAATCTGAGACTATACGCAAGGAGAACCTTGTTGGAGGCTTTCAGTGAGTGAACAAAACTGAAAGCTCAAATGATAAAGCAGTTCAGATGTCTCGATCAAGGATAGGCTAAACATGTCACAAGTAGTTCAGATGATTACTAGAAATATCAGGTCCTTGGTAACCAGGATGGACCTGCAAGTACTTCACTAAAGAGGCGGTAGAAAAAAAATATAGTTTTGGTCGAATCCTTCACAGTAATTTGACAGCGTGTCCAAGCAATTTTCTTTAGCATGCCATTCACATTATAATCAATGATTTGGGATAGTTAACGCATAGGAGCATATTTTTCATATTATGAAGTGATGAGATGCCTCTCTGAAAGTTTTTTAGTACAAGAGATGCCTCTCTGAAAGTTTTTTAGTACAAGTTCGTGAACTATATCAAATACACCTTGATTGGAAATATTACCGAACTGTTCACTGGAAGGGAAATTCCACAGCAGCTGTGGACAATAAAACACGGTTTAGTTCAGTCATATACGTGTGTATAAGTATAGCCCTCTCAAAAGATATGTATATATAACACTTGAACATCTGTGGAAGTCAGTTTTTAGATGGCTTGGTGAATAATAATTGTGAACAAGTTATCAAATGTGCAGTCAAAAAGAGTGTGTGTATCATGTGGCCCTTTTACATTATTATTTTTGGAAATTGTGCTGCAAAACCTATAAGACTACAAGATCCTTCATACTAACTCATAAGTGATTAATTGGGAAAATGAAAAACATACAAGAAATCCAAGGTCAGCCTGTCCAATTCACTCAAACTAATACAATATGACCATTTTATGGTCTTGACCATTTGGGAGGCTAATCAATAATGATAACAACTCTCAAATTCATCTAAATCTCATTGAGAAAGGAACAAAAGAGCAACCAGTTTATGCAATGCAAACTGATCCATGGTTTCAGGCTTTCAGCACATATTTATCCTACTGAGCTTTCTATGGGGATCACCTGTGCAATTACATACAGTCAGATTATCCAAAGGTAGAATAGTATCATTAACAGGGATCAGCATTGATAAAAAAACCTGGCCCATGTCCATAGAATGTATTGAAGGTTTGCATTAGTATAGGTCATAGAAGAGGAAAATCATTTTGAAATTTGAATCACACAAAGTAGACAATTAAACAGTGTTTCACCTAAGTGATTTTTTCTCTCTCTTTGCCTTTCCCCCCATGAATACGTATTACCTATAAGAGAAGTCGTTTCAAATGTGCCACTTACTCACCTTAGAGGCTTAAGACATAATCAGGGAGGTACTAAACAACTAACTCCACCCCACTTTAGGTATAAAAGTTCCAGTACACTTAAAGCCACGCAGCTGTAATGAGTAAGCAAGAGTAGGCAAAGTATGAAAAAAAAATATTGACAGGCGCACAGACATGTGTTATACCCAATTTGCATCTAAACAAAATGCTCTACAACAAACATAAGTTCACACAAGCAGCAAAAAGAGCCACATTGAACTCGGCATATTCGTTCAGTATTGAATAAATACTCCATCTCAAAACCCTGTGGGTACACTGCATATATCATGCCAGAAGCAAAGTACAGAGCATTTCTCATTAGAACAAAAGAGACTGCTTAAACAACCATCAGAGAAAAAGGTGAAATTTTATTGCTTCTGCCTCTCGGGTTGATGCATTGCTTCCACTAGCTCGCTACAAGCGCTGGAAAGGCATTACCTTGCAGGCGTCGCGGGGGCATTGACGACGTTCCTGCGCACCACCCTGGGCCCTCCGCCATTGCCGTTCTCCTTCGAGCCATTGACACCGTTCCCATCGCCCACGATTAAATCCCGAAGGCCCGAGCTCAGGTCCTTCTCCCTCTTCTCCTTTTCCTTCTTCTTGGCCCTGGCCGTGGCGGTGGCGAGCGGCTCTAAGTGGTTCCCGTAGATGTACTCGGCGGAATAGCCGTCCTCGTCGTCGAAGAGCATAACGTGTCCGTGCCACTCCCATACGCGGTACTCCCCACCGGCCTCATCGTGGAAGCCGACGCACACATGGTGGTCGCCGACGGCCACGGACTGGCCCGAGTTGGTCTTGAGCGCCTCCTCCGCTTCCCCGGCGATCACCCGCCGCACAATCTCCTTCTCCAGCTTGGCCTCCTCCCTCGCCAGCATCCGCCGCCGCCTCGCCTCCCCGGAGACCTCCCCGTCCGAGAGGCCACCGTCCCCATCCTCTTCATCGTCATCGGAGGATCCAGCCGCGGCGGACAGCGCCGCGAACTCGTTGAGGAGGAAGTCGTCGAGGTCCTGGGTGAGGAAAGAGTTGGTGTCGAGGAAGGGCGGGCGGAGCTGGACGCGGCTCATCAGATTCTGGAGAAAGAGCGCGTCCACCGGCGCCGGGGAGGAGGCGCAGCTGCTTCCGCCGGAGGAGGGGCGAGGCGGCGGCGGCGGCGGCGAGGCCATGGGCGGCGGAGTAGGGTTTTGGGTTTGGGTGGGCTTGTGTGGACGTCTGCAGATAGATGACGCGGACTCGGCGTGGATGGCGACGATCAGAGCATGAAATGAGAGCGAGGCGAGGAGATACTTTTGCTTTCTAGTTTGGAGCATATGAACGTGGGTTTCTTCTCCTTTGGTTTTAATTTCGGGCCATATACCGTGGACGGAACAAAAGCACAAAACTACTTTGCACCTGGGCCTAGGCCTGGGCCTGGGCCATTTTATACAGATAGGCAGGGCTCCTTTTTTAGATAGCCAGGGCCCAAATTAGTACTGCCTCTTTTGTTTGACCAAAAATAAATAAATCATTTTGCATGGACGTCTCGAAGTATCATGTGCGTACGTTTTCAACAGAAAACGAGAGAACATCTTGTTTTTTGCCATGCAAACTTTGTCCAGAGGAATCATGTCATCATGCTAGCTGTTAGGAATGGATCAACTTGTATAACAATCTCATCATTCAAGAGGCTACATTCATACTGGATAAGCCGCAAGGTTAGTTAGGAGTGTCACAAAAACTGAACTCTCGAGGGAAATAAACGAAACATGAGACTCAAAACTGAAAAACAAATATCCGCTCAAAAAAATGAGAGAAAATGGTATATGTTCCCCTTTGAAAAGAAAAAAAAGAGAGGAAAATACTCTGCTACAAATACCGCGAAAAGTCAAACCACGTAAATATAGAGCCCCTGGAATATTAGAAGCACTGAGTACATTTTCAGAAAAATATGTGTGTCCAGTATTTCTAATGTTCCAGGGTTGACTTCTCGGGTGGCGTAATGTAAATATTAGATTCCTAAACTTGTATAGAGACGTAAATCTCTTCGGTTGATCGATCTTAACGTGGGAAGTCAACCACCATGGGGAACTCCACGGCGAGCCCCGGTTCCTCCTCCAACGCCGGCACATTCAGGTCGAGCACCAGCTCGGCCGCCGCCGTCTTCTTGCCGTCGTCCTTCGGCCCGAGGCTGAGGCCGAGGGTGAGGCCAAGCCCGAGGCCGTCCGCCATGACGGCGCGGTGGCGGCGCATGTGCCCGCCGAGAGCCTGCCCGACGGCGAACTCGAGCCCGCAGATGGAGCACCCGTGCACCTTGGGCTTGGCAGGCTCGGCGGCGTCCCCGCCGCCGTCCACCAGGCGCGGTTTCTTGTGGCTGGCCCGGTGCCCGCCGAGCGCCTGGAAGGACGGGAACCGCCGGTTGCAGGTCTGGCACTCGAACACCCTCTCCGGCGCCACCGCTAGCATGTCCGGCGACACGACCCCGGCGCCGCCGTGGTGGTGGCCGGAGAAGTGCAGCAGGATCCGCACCATGTCGCTGCTGTCCAGCAGGCTAACCACCTCCTCGGCCTGCTGCCTAGACCTCTTGCCGTTAGCCATTGAAGAACAAATACCAGAGCGATCAAAAGAACTTGGGAAACGGAGAGAGAAAGAAAGGAATGATCCCGACTGGGAGTTCTTGCCTTCTTGGAGGTCCTGTTTGAATGGGAAAAGATGAGGAGAATTGATGTGTATTTATAGTCAGATAAGCCTACATGTCCGGTGCCAGGGCCACATTTGTTAATTTCCTTCCTTGAATTGTAAAATAATGTCAGCCTTGGCCTAGCTTAGCTTAATTTGCTTTGGCTAGGACGGCAGTGAGGTGTACGAGGTTAGTCATGCACTTCGGGGCTGTTTGGTTGGAGTTCTGAATTGGACACGCCTCGCTGGGTGCTTCTCTGGACCTGCCTGTGTCTGAATTGGTTGGTTTACGACCTGAGAATCTAACTTGGTGGCCTCGCCTGATACTCTCGGTGAGCAAGGAGCCTGGCTCACGCGACCGATTTTGAAGGCCCGGGTCTAGCAGGGGCAATTAGAAAAGTGATTGGCGAAGAAATGGAGAAACTTTAACCTGCCTCGTCGCAAAGATCGAAACCTAGTTATTTACCTTCTTTTTTAGATGGGATTACCACCCTTCCATAGGCCCCCTGCTCCTGCTTCTGTGGATAAGAATTTTATTAACATACAGACGTGTGCATGTTTCCATTAGTCAAAAAAGACACACAAAAAAATATTGTGAGGAGCTCTCACAAGAAAATTTTGGGATGGTTAAATTGATGTTAGAACACACTTAATAGAAGCATATTTCATGGGTTTACACTTTCCCAATCTCAAAACGTCATTTTTTTAAAAAATTATGTTTTCTTCGGACCCATGTCTTCAACCAAACACCACATCCTTATACTTGCCTGACCAGGCAAAAAAATTATCTATTATTCATGCTACCTTCAAGCACCACTTTCTCTTAGGCATAGAGGCCAGAGCATCAACCAAACAAGTCCTTAGTATGTATCGTCTTGGTGACGGTTTGGGAAAGTGCCGAGCCTAGCTGCCGCGAGGTGAAGCCATTTGTTTGGTTGCATTATAGAAGTTTGTTCGACGCGTTTGTCTTCTACCTTGTGCGTGGTTATTACAACTGAATACTCCTACTAGTTACGTGCCCGTGCGATGTTACGGAATAACAATCGTTCATGCTGTGAAATTTGTAGTTATAAAAAAGTCAATTTATATATTAAAAACATTACAAAACATTCCATTTGTACGGAGATACTAAATTCGGTGGATCAGTTAGAGGCGCATATATTAGCACAAATAATAATGTGATTGATCAGTTAGTTCAACACTTGTCATAGAGAGACCAATGCAAAAGGAACTAACAAAGCTCAAAATTTTACAACACTTTAAAATGTGCCACAACTCACAAAGCCAATGTGATGCAAATTTGTTTTTGACGTGATCAATGCAATTCTATTAGTGGAAGCATGCTTCAACATATTAACACTGACTTTTTAAGAACATAGATTTAAATTAAACTATCATCACATTTAATGATTATTAAGCTAGTCTTTAATAGCAAATCAAGGATTGAACAGGTTGTTAAATTGAGGCAACCACTATCAGACTATGTTGAGTATCGAAAGAAATGCACACTGAAAAAGAAAAGGGGAAGGGTATAAACAACGGAGCATCTGAACCAACATACAATTGGATGTACTGAATTGATGGATTTTTATGCATTGATCGAAGTTAGCATGGCTTGACCGATTAGTATACATTTGAATAAGAATAAAATTTTGCATAAGCAATATTTCAATAAGAAAAATATCAGTCTGAATGCATTCTGGATATCTCCAAAAGAAAAATCACATCTTCTTACAAACCATGACACCTCTAGTATATAATTTGCAATTTGCAAGATCAGGGAACATTAATCAGGGTTATAATATATATATACACACACACACACACACACACACACACACACACACACACACACACACACATATATATATATATATATACTTTCATGAACCAAATCTTCTAGGTGTTAAGTTCTTGTACAAGACATCAATATTTCTGCAATCCAAATGTTTTATTCCCCACAATAGTAATGATGCAGGAAAATCACTTTGCAAAATGACCTAAAGGGTGTAGAGCATACATAAATTAGTTACAATATGCTTTAGGACCATATAGCAAGAAATTATTCTCATGTATTAAACACATGAACTCAGCGGCATTTGTGATGACATCTAATCAGTGCTCGACACTCATCACCCATTCACACTACAGCCAAGAAGTACAGTGCTAGGCATTTCTCATTTTAGAAATCTTCAAAGAAAAAAGAATGGGGATAGAGCGAACCTTAAGCTCAATATGGACGTAGTCAAGTCCCATCTCCATTATGAAGAGAAGTGCCTCAGGTCGTGATTCATCGACTCCTTCACTGCTTTGGGCTATGCAACCAAAATCAAACAACCTCGAATTAGAAAAGTAATCAAAATACAATTAGTAAAGGAATTATGTAATTAGCAACCTGGAATTTAAACACAGGTAAACAATACCGCGTCTATGATGTGAGGGCCTATCTTTAGACGATGTTCCTCATGTACGTCCCACAACTTGGATCGCTTGGTCTTGTCCTTATCACCGACCGCGAGGATCTTGATGTTCCTTCTTATGGTGGCTCTAGACAGTGTGACGTACAAATGACTGTGACAGAACACCAGATCGGATAGTTACATTTTAAGATATAACAAAGTATGCATTCCATTTGACATGGAAACAAAACAAAGATATTTTGAAGTGCAGAGCTCCTATACAAACATGACTTTCCATACTCCCATAAAAGAGACCCGCCCCTCCTGTTTTCCTCAAAGAAATACCATATGTTTGTAAAATATCATATGTTTGTTTCATTCAGATGATAATGTGAAATCATAGAGTTGTCTTGAATTTTTCGAAGAGCCTAATACTTCACAGCCAACCATTCATTAATGGTGTACTTTTAAATTAAGGTACAACACAAGGGGCATACAACGTCACCTGTAGTAGTATTGGCTTGGAATTGAACTTCAAACAACTTATTTGGGTGTTTCAATGATATCTGGGTCACTTTGAATGCAAAAAATACGCTAGTCTAAAAAAGATTCAGGTCCACTGAAGCACTTACTTGCAGTTTATCTCTATAAAGTGAAAAGATCAGGAAACAAATAGGAAAATACAAGTGGTTATCATCTAAGATACAACTATACTTAAGCACTTACTTCCAATTTATCTTCACGTAATGAAAAAATCATGTAACAGCATGGTAAAAAATCACAGTAGTATGCACTATGATATTAAAATGGGAAACTTCATATCTAACTATGTAGCTTGATTTTTTAAATGGTATTGTACCATGAAATAATCCTATTCAGCAAGCACCCTTAGATTTAAAATTTTCCAAGCAAATCTGGAGAAGGTAGAGGTTGAACAATAAGAATGTGGTTTACCTACTCATATGTATAGATAGAAAACCAAAAGTGTAACTTTCACGGGTACTGGAAAATGAAACACGACATAAAACTAGATACAAAACAATAAAGTTGGCCAAAGAAATCAAACAAACACAACAGAAGTTCCAAATCAAACACGAAATTATCCTAAACAAAAGATGTATCAACTTAATTTCTCACACTAATTTGTAGTCGAATATAACAATTGATCAGTTTATCCCTTCAAAGCCTATATTTGTTTTATCAGCAGTATGACTTCTCATTTTGTTTGTAACAAAGTAAAAAAGAGTCTAGGTCAACAACGTAGGTTTGATCATATCCGGTAAAATAAATATATGGAAAGTATAATGTATTTCTTTTCCATTTGCCAAATAATATAGTGTCGCGAGGTTCATTTCTTATACACTAACCAAGTAGTATATAGAAAACGAAAAACAAAGGCAACAAAAGCACTGAACATTTATATATACACCGAAAAACACAAGGATGCCTCTCACATGATGCATTCAAGACTAAAAGAATAATTATTGATTACAGTTTTGTTTCACTTATGGAGAGTAGTAAACCTGCAGATTATAATATACTAGGGATTACGATGTTTACAAGGGAAAGCTAACATCCACATCTATAGTTCTGACCAAGACTGGAACTATGGGATGCCGACTATACTCTAATAGCACTGAGATCCTTTTTTGCAGGGAAAGCACTGAAATAACCATATGGGATTATTTGCATGCATACCTCGAATAAAGTAATTTTTTGAAATCGATCAATTGTTCTGCAGTCAAGTGAAACAATGGACAATAAAAAATGGAATGCACAAATCATGGATGGTTTAAATAGTAGGACATTGCTTGTTTGGTTGTTGCAACAGAAAAAATGGGACATATATATGGTCTTCTCACCCCTATGCTCAACGAGCAACGGTGCGTGTAGAAAATCGGTTGGAGCAAACGAGGCTATTGGGCTAGATGGAACACAAATTGGACCCAATTCTCAGAAACATAGCTATTGCAAAGAGAAGATAAGGCTACGGATGATAGAACATCTAAACATAAATATCCGAAGATATGTGTAAATTAGACTCACTTCCAATGTGAATGAACAACGGTGCAAATACCATCTAAGTTCATTTCTCTGGGCTTATATAGTGAGGGATCCCGACTTCAAATAGGAAAAATATCTTGATAAGGTTTGTTGTAACAATAACAACAAAATCAATAAAGATCCTAACAAACTGTTCAAGCTGGGCCCAATTTGCGCTGACACCTCCTCCATGATCCGAGCGAGCTGCTTGCGGCGGGTGAGGTCGATGATGCATTATTGTCAACGGCAACTCACCAAGATCATAGCACACTACATAGTGTCGGACCCCAAATTTCTAGTTCGGGATCCACTGTGTCAATTTGTACCATTCTCTGGATCAGTAGATAGCACACACAGATACATTCTTGAAACATTCACATACATCGATGTTTGAATTAGATTAGTACGACCACTGTTATACAAATTGGTCGTACGACCACTGTTATACAAAAGAGCGCAAGGGCCGCCGTCAATACGAGTACAGAGTTGAGGTAAGTGCGGAAGCAAAAAGAGGTAGTGGTGGATCCATTCACTCTGCCCATAGGCAAGCGACTGGGGGTCGCAGCCTAGGCTTCATCTTCATCTCCACCGACTGGTTCATCCGCCCAGTAGTGGTCGTAGGGGTCCTGATCGTTCGGCTTTGAAAGATTATATTGGACGAGTCTGAGTACACAACCGTACTCGCGATCCAACACACAATGCAAGTTATCATAGATACAAGGCTGGATAAGGAGGGCTCATAGTTCTTTTATTTGCATCAAGCCAAGTTTGAATTAGATTAGTAGTAGAACACCCTACGACTTAGCAATTGTTAAGAACATGTTTCATAAACATATTTTCATTTGTAAGGTACTATTGAAGATCCCATCTCCTATACCATTGAGTGCCTCCATCCACTCGATGTCCGGCTAACCGGTAATTGCCACTGCTCCATGACCAGGCCTTCACAAACCCCTAGGGTCCCACCCTAGCTTTTCATTCCACGACCACCCACAAACATTTTTATACCAATTGAAAGCTATTTCAGGTCAGTTCCTGACACCGCTTTTGACCGTGAGCACGGCTATCTAGATAGTTTTCTTACTCTGCAGAGTTCGTACACTTTATCCACAAGAGATAATCATCTTGATATATACACATGTTTTCTTAGACATGTGAATCAGGGGAGATCATCACAAGGCCTTTACAATGTCCAATCTCGACGCAACCCCACCTGCTAAGGTTTCCACCACCCGAAGCCACGCTCCCAGGAGGCCCCCTCTTGCACTGTGTGGTTTTCCTGTGGCTTCTACCCATACCCACGCCACACACTAACCAGTGGCGAAGCCACGCCGAGGCGAACAAATTAGTTAGTCAGGTTGTACCCATTATAGACATGTGATTGTACTGTTTTTACACAAGAGGTCATCACAAGAATTCGGTCTTTTATTGACTTGGGCGGTGCGACCACATACCCCACCGACATGCATCACCATCACCAGCCACTCTTTCCATCCGCCAAGTCGAGTAGAGAGTTTCAGGTTTGGTTGGTTTTAAAAATAACCTTTAGACCAATATACCAGCCGGGCTCCCAGCCACGACTACCCAAATTCAGCTTTTCAAGTTTGGAAAGAATCTTGTTGAACACTTTAGGGCCCGCACGACCAAGTATCTAAGCAAGACTAAGCATGACACTTTGATACATACATATTAACTAGCATGTATCCATTAAGTCTAGAGTGACAAACGATAGTGTCCAAGTTCAAGGTGTGGAAGGTTATACTCAGTTATCATTTAGGCATTAACTACAACTAGACCAAGATAGTTGTTTAAATCACATCAATACATTTTCGTAATTTAAAGCAACATAGTTTGCAAAAACTAGGTGCAAAATGATCAAAGCATTGACTCGCCTTAGTCGTGGTACTGTTGCTCCTGCTCGTGGTCTGGTAGTGGGTCCTCTGAAGCCTTAGGTTCTATACGCGAAAGCCAACTAAAATCTAATTAAGTCCAAATGAATTCGACTTGTATTCAAAATCCAATTAAAAACCAAATTAAACTCAAATGGGGGATGTTCTCGGTTGGGTTGGGAGACTTTAATTGGTCTCAGGTTCCTAGTGTCGTGTTCGACGTTGGATACAATACCCAAACATGTATCATATGCTGTTTTCGAGATAGTGTTTAGTTTGCGGACGAGTTATCGTCTTCAAGTATTGTTCAGTGTTTTGACCACTAGGTCAGAGGGTTTGCACCTTCCTGGAAGGTCAAGAATGGTTCTGAGTTCTGTGTATAGCTTCGTCCACTTGGTCGAAATGGCTTCAAGTGCTTGGTCGAGGAAGTTTCTGAGTTCTGCTCATGGTTTCGACCATTTGGTCGGGATGAGTTTTGAACACTAGGTAGGAAAGGTTTTGAGTACTATTCACGCTTTCGAGTATTGCTCATTATTTTGACTACTGCTTATTACTTCGACTATTGTTCATTGCTTCGACCACTGGTCAAACGTGTTTCGACTTGTTGGTCAAAGGAGCTTTGACCACTGGTGAACGAGATTTAGGAAAGTGTTTCGACTATTGGTGGAAGGAATTTTGACCATCAGTCGAAGAAGTTTCGACCATAAGTCGAAACGGTCTTTCGGTCAACCTGGTCGAAGAAGTTTTGACCATCTGATCGGAGGAGTTTTCAATTATCTGGTCGGATAAGGTTCTACATGATGGTCGTAGGAAGGTTCAGACTAACTGGTTGAAGAAGTCTCGACAAGCTGGTCGAAGAAGGGTTTCAACTAACTAGTCGAAGAAGTTCCGACAAGTTGGTCGACGAAGGGTTTCGACTAACTGGTCGAAGAAGAGTTTCGACTAACTGCTCGAAGAAGTTCCGACACGTTGGTCGAAGAAGGGTTTCGACTAACTGGTTGAAGAAGTCTGCGACAAGCTGGTCGAAGGAGGGTTTCGACTAACTGGTCGAAGAATGGTTCCGACTAACTGGTCGAAGAAGTCTTCGACGGGCTAGTCGAAGGAGAGTTCGACTGACTGGTGGGGACAAGTCTTGACTACAGGGTCGGAGGGGGGTTTGACTATCTAGTCAAATAGAGTTTCGACTACCCGGTCGTGAGGGGTTTCGACTACCTAGTCGAGAGGAGTATCAACCATCCGGTCGAGAGGAGTTTTGACCACCCGGTCAAAAAGATTTCAACTATTGGGTCGAAGGGGGTTTCGACCACTCGGTAACGGAGAGTTTCGACCACCTGGTTGGAGACACAGGGTCCTCCATAGCATTAGGTGGGGAAGGGTTTTACTATGTAGGGGTTCGGCTACGGTTGGGGTCTACAGTGCATTCTTTTGCCCTGGCTATGCTTCCACACATCAAGAGTGGAAATGGACTTCTAGTGGCCACTGGAAATGTACCGGTTGGAGGTGGAAGAAGCATGCAGCCCGAAAACAATCTGCCATTGAAGGTCTGTGACGACGCAAGAGAGCTCCAAGTGACGGTGATGGCCGTCAAAGTCGATCCGACTGCCGGGGCTACTATGGGCAGAGGGAAGGGGGAACGAGTCGGCAGTTCTTGTGAGTACAGAGTGGAATCCATGAGGGGAGCCACCTTTGGGTCAGGAAGCAAGAGCAGAGGAACTCAAGGGGGAGAAGGCTTCACTGAAGGCACCAAAGCTCACTGGCGACGTCGTGTAGGCATTGACAGAGGTGATCACTCAAGTCTTACCTGGAGCTCGAGCTCTCTTGAGGAGTGGCGGAAGAGAGGAAGGGAAGAACCGGCTCTTGGGTTACGGAACGACAATGGGAGGGTGCAGGGTCGCTATTTATAGCGAAAGAGGGGTGGAGGTCGCCAGGTGTTCATTGCATCGGCTCGCATGCGGTACCACGAGTGGTTGGAGATGGCGACTTGGGTAGCACAGTGCATCGACGTGACTCATTGAGCGACGGCTTTAATGGATGAGGGACGACTCGTAATGGGGGAGTAACAGTGGCTACCAGCACGCACACCACGTCGTATCGGAAGTCCTAACTGGGCAGGTGCCGACGCTTATCTGGAAGAGGACGCACTAACCTGGGCCCACATCAACGACCACGATCAGAGGCGGTCTTTGGCACAATGACTTGACTGGCGTTCGACCGGGGTCTGCTCGGGCTGCCATGACCATGGTGTTGTTTCAATCGCACTGTGCGTGAACCACGTTGGAGGAACAAGTCGCAGGTTGCACCGATGCTGCGGCACTAATCGGGAAATAGACGGCCACGACCAGGGTGCGGTCTCGACTACGTCGAGCCAGCTGGACCACTGGCCGGAGGAATTGGTCAGAGGAATAGTGCACCGGGAGGGAGAAAGGTGGCGGCCACGACCAGACGGGGCCGGCCATGGTAGGAGGAGGAGAGAACCGCGGGCGGGGGGGGGGAGATCGGGCCGAGGACGGAGGAGAGGAGGGTGCTGAGGAAGGGAATGAGTTGTGGGCTCACCAATTGGTACTTTCTTTTGGAGGGAAAAGGGAACAAAAACACATTATTCATCACTACTAAAGTCTTTTTAAGTAGTAAAGATATTCCAAGTGAGCTAGTAGCTTCTTATCGGATTGGGAGTGCTAATAATCGGTTGGAAATCTCGGCAAGTAACTGGGACTTTTGAAGGTCTGAAGAATTGAAGAGTAAAGGCTCTGAATTCCTCTCTATCTACTTATGATTGTTGACTACTTTCGATGAGAGAGACGTACTTTCAATACATATTCTTTCATGCCATGCACCTGTCATCGCTAGAGTACTAAGTCATAGCCTTCATTAATCTATGCTAGCTTCTTTGGAAGGAGAGGAATCTCCTTTGCTTAATCTAAAATTCTACACCAACTCTATCCGTATTCCATAACTATGCATCAATCTAGATCGGATGCCAGTATCTGTAACCAATCTGTTCAATCTTGAAACTGAAAATACTTAAGTCAAAATGATCCATCTGCACCAAAGATTGCTGTATACTACACAAATTAAGCCACACTCCTGATTTGCATCGTCTCTCTTGTTTTTTTAGAGATCATGCATCCTTTTCTTCAAGAACACGTGATGGTGAGAAGTTCTAGCAGCTTGTTCCAATTCTTTTCCAACTAGAATACAGTTTTTCTATAACGTGGTATGCATCATTAGTTTGGCCAGTTGCTTGGTGCATCATGAACTCATGATGTATACCATGAGACAAGGAGGAAGTAGAATTCTTCTGCATAAGAGAGGGGAAAAAGATTGTTTATGGCATTCATCCGACGCGGCCTAGTAGAGAGATATGACAATAATAATACCACCACAAAGAATAAAAAGATCTGTAATGTATACACCCACACAAAACTAGATCAACTTCGCTTCCAATAATTCAAACAACAAGTTCGGAAGCTAAAATTAGCTACTTCTCGCACATTGCATTATTTCAGTTGTTAAGGCGAAAACACTGTGCATATCTGGGCCGTTGACATTACCTGTAAGCAACCATAGTCTAATACTGCAAATTATAGGTCAAAGCTTATAAAATACCTTCGCAGCGTACACAATCCCGTCGTATGTATGCTCTTGCAGATGATAGAATATTAGAGTTGAGAGAACGTAAGATTCGGTGCTTAATTTAAAGTCAAGTCTGTGTCGGCAATCCAGAGTCGCCACAAACTTGTAGTAGATTCAGACGACTTGTGCAGTACAGTAGTATTGTAATGCGGTTTGCGGAGAGCGACAGGAGCGGTAGAGAAGAGAAGGCTGCGTGACTACGCACGCAGTGACGCCTTTCTAACAAATTCTTTATGCTAAGGCCAAGTTGCTGCAGGCAGTTGGGACAAGAGGAATATCTCGAAATAACCCTTTTGTTTGCATTTTTTTTTCTCAAAAATCAAATGTTCATGACAGTTCAATATTCGTACGTCTTTTTTATTTTATGTTTGGTGCCTTTTATTGAATTCTTTACCATGAAATGTGCACTTGTAAGTTCTAATACCGCGGCAACGGGCAAAAATTTTACTTTTGAGATGCAGGGTTGTTCAGTATGAAACAAGTGCAGGGTTGTTCTGGGTTTGTTCCATGGAGGTACTCTACCTACTACTGTGTCATCAGATGCACTAAATCCAGCGTTCAGGCCGTAATGCTGCGCCTGCATATCTTCATCTGCGATCACACCCACATACAGATCTATATAACTCTTCTTCGTCCTGTGGGACTTTGATCCGATTGGATGCTCCCTGTCAATTACAGTCACCACGGAGATTTCTCGATTAATCTAGTGATCACAAGTTGGATTATAAGATAAAGTGCGCTTTCAGAGGGATTAAAATAGGCTTCACACGCCTGCTTCTCGTTTCCGCGGCCCAATGGTACAAGAGGCAGCTCGTGGTGGATTCGGGGCGACAGCGACAACGCTTCTACTTTGGTATGTGGCATGCTTAGTGAGCTAAGAGTTGCCTCTTTCAAATAGGCCATTGAATATTAGATATCAAATCAATAACGTTGATACGTGTTGGAGAACATAGTATTGTATTGGCATGCCTTGAGACACTACAATAATTATTATATTCTTAAGTGACATCAGTTGGTCTCATACATAGTGTATGTGAGATTTTTAGACATGAAGTCGTTATGGTTTTATTTTCTACATGTGTGATAGTTTACTTATGGTTTATCAAACACTACTATGTAAATGGGTAGTCATAAATGTAACTTTCAGATTTACTATGAAACACGTGTAGGAATGTGTCCCTCTTTAACGAAAGAAATATCTCTGAGCCCTCGATGTGGTTTGATTAAGTACACAGACATGCCGAATATGGTTGAGGAGTAAACTACAACTAGGGGTGTGTTTAGTTGGTGGCATAGAGTTGAATGGGATGAGATCATCTTGTACCATGTGGTTTCGTTGTTTTGAGTGAACGAGATGGTTCAATATCTAGAGAGAATACTCCACAAATTTGTATTCCATCATCTAGGATGAGATGGTTTCATTCAAGTAACCAAACACATGAATGACATATACCACTTAGTACAAGCAACCAAACACACCATAAGTAATCCACTACAATATCGAGCTAACATATGATGCCACACATTTCGCCTTGAGTTCGATGTGGTATCTTGAGGCAAGTGGACCAGCACATGATCTTTATAAAGGTTTGCCCCGTATGATTTTTATGTGTATTCGGGAGTCGCTATATCCTGCTAGGAATCATTACCAACTCATGGACCGGAAAGGAGTTTCCGGATCACGGTCGATTACGCATGAACCTACAAAACCACACACTTAATGGGTTGGAACAAAACTAGTTCGAATTAGATCCGTTAGATGCTTCAATCAGATTATAATCCATATGTGGTTAAGAGTCATAATGTGTTTCTAACGTAGGGATCCGTTATTGGCTCTTTATAAGGGAAGACGTGGGAGATTTTTGGGAGATGTTGCACTACCAACGGAAACCCTATCCACCACCTCCCCAAAGGTCCTGCCATCCGCGCTGGTGCTAACACACCAGCGCACGACATTCCACCCCCGAAAGATGTGGATACCGTAGAGGTGATGCTGCGATCGTTGTTGCGTTGACCGCGGACGATCCGTGACGTACATAAGGAATGCGAGGGGCTACTGGAGGAGACGATCGTCTACTTCTACTACATCGACGCGCACCACGTTATGTCGGTCTGCTCCAACTATTCTTCTGTTGCAATGCACGTCTAGTGGTATCTATGATTTCTTACTCGCATGACTTTCTAGTTTGCATAGTAGAAAATTTTATCGCACGGCAGCGTAGCCTACTCATATCCCAACAATTAAGAGTTGACCTTTTCAATACCAAAAGATTAGCCTTTGATTAGTTTATCCGGATTGCCCCTTCTCGGCAATGAAGGAAACACCAAGTAAATGGCTACAAAACTATTAAGAAGTGTCCTATAATCCTATGCTTCTATACTACTAGGATGATAAGTGCACTACGTTGCGCCCATTGAGTGGATTGAGGGACCTTGCGTGATTTCAGAAAATATTATTTTTTTGCAAAAACGCAGCGGGACCTCGACGTTATTTTAGAAACCACATGGGGCTTTTCGCCAAATAATCGATATGGAGGACCTCGATGTGATTTCAAAACAACATGGGCCTTTTCGCAAAAAAACAACGTGGAAGACCTTGGTGTGATTTCGGAAACAACATGTGGCTTTTCTAAAAAAAGAGATGTGGAGGACCTCGACATGATTTCGGAAATACTAGAGGCCTTTTGTAAAAAAAACATCACACGGAGGGCCTGGGCGTGATTTTGGAAACAACATGGGGCTTTCTGCAAAAAAAAATTGACATGAGGACCTTGACATGATTTGAAACACAATGACTTTTTGAAAAAAACCAACACGAGGATCTAAACGTGATTTCAAAAAGTACATGTAGCTTTTCACAAAGAAGCCGACGTGGCTCTCCTCGGCGCCTGGCGATATCTTCACCTATTAAAAAAGAGTATATTCAAAACAAAATAATTTATTGAGTGCGAAATTAGGAGCAATGAATAAACAAATGCATTAATTGAACAACTGAAACATTTGGCTGGGTCACTCACCGTCTTTCAGGAAAAATATATGAAGTTATCTTTTGCATATAGTCTGTACACCGTAGACATGGCTGTTGTTTTCGTTTTTTATTTCAGGAGTTTCTATTTATCATCCTATCTTATTAACAATGCATTCTCCAACGTGCCTGAGTGCCTGACAATTGTTCTCGATTATTCAGACATAGAATAAAAATCAAATGAAACACATTTTCCTACAGTTCAGTTGTAAGATATAGACATACCTGTATAGTATGCAGGATGAGAGCACGACCCAGCTGACCTGCAAATATTTTTTTTCCAGGTTAGTTTGCTAAGCTCAATCTGAAGCTAGCCAAGCTTACTCGGTTTGCAGAATATTCTTGCATTCTAACTTTTGAGTGGCATTTTTTTATTATGCAAAACGAGTAGTATACTACATGTAAACTTCATAATTTTTCAATTGGCCTGTTAAGATAACATTATGCTTATTGACCTTCTAGAACGATGGGACCAAGCCGAAGCCAACTAATCTAGCCGTGTAAACAACCACTGCTTGCCAAGTCAACCATATTCCTCAATATGGTCACTCTGCTCAGTTGACTAGACTAAGATAATATAGTAAATTCTTTATTTGCTATTGAAAGTTCGCCATATCCCTAATATGCCATCGCGAAACTGTTCCTCCCTTCATTGCTACTTCCGTCGATATCCATTAGGGCGTTGCACCGTGAATAGCAAAAACCTGTCAGTTTTCCCTCAGAAATACCCATCTTACCCTCACATTGCCCACATGTCATTTCGTTCCTTCTTCCTTCTCCACCATCTTCCCTCTCTTCGCTCTCATGCCTCATCGGATGCACCACTAGCTGAGTGGTTGTCCCCTCCTCCTCTCTCTCGTTCTCACATCGGATGCCACCAGTTCCACCGCCTCCTATCACTGGCCATAGGCTCGTCCCTCCAAGCGCCGAGGACAATGGCGAATGACGAAAGCAGTCAATGACCAGCGCGCTCCGACGAAGACGTCCACTACGAACAACGACCTGTTAGGCATGACGAAGTAGCATATCAAGGAGAGGAGGCAAAGACAAACTCGACGGTGTGGGCTCGAAACCCAATGGTCACCGGAGATGGTCAGTAGTGAGCCAAAGGCGGCGACGTAGTAACAACACATGACAATGGGAGCACATAGAGGCTTCTTCGGTGAAGGAAAGGGAAGCACGAGATAGAATGTGGCTAGACGAACTTGATTAAGTAGATGGCAAGGGAAGGAGCTCACTAGGGCATGGAATTTTTCAGCGGCGATGGCGACTCGGCTCCAATTGCTAGAGGGGAAACGCAGGAGGCGTCCTTGAACACGGCAATACGTGGTTGTTCCGATCATAGACACAATAGAGCGGAGGGAACATGAGGTGCTCTTCAGGCACCGTCACCTTGAGGTTGTTCTTCTCCACCACGAACTTCCCTAGCGCACGATGTGGAGGAAGCGGAGGTGTGCGATGTCGTCCTTGCTGAAGAACGTCACTGACTGGTGCAGTGGATGCTGGTGTGGGACGACCTTCTCCTCGGTCGACCATCTGTATTTCACTGCCATCGGCAATCGTTGTAACATCCCAAAATTAGTATATTTTGAAATATTATTTGAAATTAATTACTTCAAATATTTGGATCTCATTTGGAGTTTCACAAAATATTAAGTTCTGAAATTCCAAGTCAATTCTATCTCAAATCAAATTCAAAACAATCCCAAAATCCCAAATCAAAACTCAATTCCAGTTCCATTTCAAGGCTCAGCCGAAATTTTAATTTGAATTTGAATTCTCTCCGAAATTCAAATATCAGAATTCAATCTCTGAAATTTAAATTTAAATTTGAATTTGAATTCTCGCCTCGATCTCTCCCCGGCTTCCCCGCATGACCTAGCAATCTCCCCTTGATGTTGCCATGCCCATGCGCGCCCTAGTTCCGAGAGGGCAATCTTGGAATTTGTTACCAATGTTGTATCCACTGTGTGCACTAGCTACTGATCTGGGACTGGTACAGAAATACACAGAGGGTTCGTGTCGACGATCAAATCGCCGATCTTATGAATATATGAATGAAAAGAGGGAAATAGCGCCGATCTTATGAATATATGAATGAAAAGAGGGAAATAGCGCCGATCTTCTAGAAAGTAGTGAGACTGTTCTTTATTGTTTTGAACTGACTATTACAATGAGTGTATATAACTTAGACTAAAGACTAATTCGGGAGTACAAGGCTCTTTTGAGAGTGTCTCCCAAATGATCTTCACTGTTCCGGCCTCCCCAACTTCATCGCATTCCTCCTTATGTAGTTGATGAAGGGTTGGCAGTTGTCTGTGGAGGAGACGTCTATTCGGGAAGCAACGCGTCTGGTTGAAGAGAGTCGTCAGTTGATAATGTGTCAACTGCCGTACGGTTATATGTCAGTGAGCCATTAACCGTATTTCTTTGTCTTAGAGTTACGTATCGTCGCGTGGTATGAGATATAAAGCACGTGTCTCATTCTTCACACGGTAGGGGATATATCTGATGCTAGGTCCAGATATCAGTTCAAGGTTTTGAGAGCTTTTGACTGTTCGGGGATAAGGTTGGGAACCTTCTCCGACCAGGTTAGATATTGAGTAACCTCTGGAATTCTCACGACCAGTGAGGTCGTTAGCCTTAGGGGTTACGATCACGAAGACGTATGTTCTCTTATTTATTAAATAATAAATAGATGTTTTAATCCTCGTCAGTTCGGATTTAGAAATTTGGTCCCTACAATCGTCCCCACCATGTCTGCGGTGACTCCAGCGCCATCTTGATTGTGGATCCATCGATCGGGTGTTGAGCAGCGTCGTGGAGCCGCTGTTGAGCAAGATGGCCTCCCCCAACTCCAGCGACGACGGTGGTGATTGCATCCTCCTCACCGACTGCTGCTATTAGGAGGAGCTTGTCCCCGTCCGTCCATGCCCACAACGAGCTCGCCACCACCTACCCTCCACCATATCTGTGTGGCGCTCGTTGGTCAGATCCAACGGTGGTGGGATCGGGAAGCAGTCGTGGGGGTGGGAGGGGAGGAGACGGGCGGCTTATGTGCTTTGTCAGTGGGAAGGGCGGCTGAGGGCTGATGGAGGGGACGAGAAGGGCAGCTGAGGGAGAGGAAGAGACTATTATTGGTGGGAAGTCCACAAGACAAAATAGATAGAGGGGGAAAAGGAGAGGAAGAGGATTAGGAAGAAGATGGAATAGAAAGAGAAAGACGAAGGACAATATAGTCCTTTTGTGTGCCAACTCACCAAGAGTTGACGAAGTGGCAAAAAAAAAGATGAAGGTTGAGATCCAATGATAATAAAAGGGGAACAGTTTCATGATGGCATATTAGGGATCCAATTAACTTCTAGTGACAAATAAGGAATTATCTCAAGATAATAACCGGTTTTTTTTCAACTACCATCAACTCCAGGGTAGCTTCCAATGGACCTGGCACTAGCGGTGAGCAGCGTTATTCAGAACCAACGAACCAACGTGTTGTTCGAAGTCAACAATGTTTTTCTAAACACACTGTGCAAAGTCAACAACAGATTGTTAAATTCGAACCACAAACAAAAGTTATCAAATTTTTTTAGCTTTCAAGTTTCTTGACCCTAGGTTCTGCTTAATTGACAACGATTGAAGTAGTAGAAACGGTGCAGGAAGGCAAGCCAACAACGTCATCTCCACGATGGATGATGATAAGGAGTCCATCGGCTGATTAAGGGTGTGCTGATGATTAAGGGTGTGTGTGTTTTTTTTTTTTGCGAGGATGGTTCAATAGCATTCAAAAAACACACGCTTCGGCAAAAATACCGCTCAACTTTTCCGGTGCTCTTTGATACCACCCAAAGTTTCACGCGTTCCTCAAAATACCATTTCTATCCACGGGTGTCCTGCCGCTTCCGGTGACAATCGGGAAAAAATATTTTTATTTATTTAGCTAAGCCCTCGACCATTTTGTTGAACAATACACAAAAATCCTAGCGCGCGTGTGACGGTGCATGTAGTGTTAGTGGAGTGTGCAACTCTAAAAATATTGTCGAGCAATACACAAAAATCCTAGCGCGGGTGACGGTGCGTGTGTGTGAGTAGCGATGGTAATCGGACGCGGTGGGTACGGATAGTGTTCGCCTATATTTATACCCACGATTCCGAATTCCCTCCACGGGCATACATGCGAAGGACGACAGATGAAAAACCTCGCCCATACCCGTCGCCCGCGGGCATGCACATTTACCCATGAATAATACATTACCGTCTGTGGGTACCAATCGCCTGCGGACATACTCATTACCTGCGAGCAATGCATACATCAAGTTCATCATAATTCACACATCAATAATGCATCACACATTCAACAACAAATAAAGTTCATTACAATTCATATATCATGTTCGATAAGACAACTAATCAAGTTCAACTAATAAAATACAAATACAAGTTGACATAGTTCCTTACACATGTGGGTAGATTACGGGTAATCGGGCGAAGCGGGTACGGGTGGAGCTTACCCATGCCCGTTTACCCGATGAGCAAGGAATTATGCCCGTTTTCATGTTCGTGGGCATATAAAGACGCCCATACCTGTCTCTATTAGTGTATTCATCCGCAGACACATGAATAATCGAGCGTAATTACTATCCCTATGTGAGTGGAGAGTGCTACTCTAAAAATATTGCTGAGCCATACCGGCACAGCTTGTTAAAGGCCGAACCAACCTTAGCCCGTGATGATGCCCATGAGCAGGCCGAAACGCACACACAAACCGGCTAAAGTAAAAAAAAAACGAGAAAAAAGGAGAAAAGCGGAAAAGAACTCGAGGACGGTTAATAGATCTCGCTCTGCGCAGCCTTAATTTTGAAACAGGCCGCAGCCCACGCACTTCAGGCGTAGCGTCCCAAAAGCCGAACACACCTCCACCCACTCACACGAAGGCACGTGCCCAGCACCGCCTGCGCTAAGATAGGAGAAGCACACACTCTCCCTCCCAGAGTCCAAGTCCCCAACGCAGAATTCAAATTTCTCCGGAACGCGAAAAAGGCGGCCTCTCTCCTCCCCTCCCCTTGCCACTCCCAATTCCCCCAAATCGCCGAGCCAAATCCCCCCCCCCCAAAACCACGCGATTTCCTCAAGCCCCGCGTCGAATCCCAGCGCCGGGGCCGTCTAGGGTGGCGTCGGCGGCATGGCGCAGACGCCGAACCCCAACCGGAGGTCGTGGGTGGGGCCGCCCCAGCCTCCCTTCCTCACGCCGCGGCCGGAGCGGCGGCAGCTCGAGCTGCGGTGGGCGGACGGGGTATCTCACAGCTCCGTGCGCCGCAGCTGCGTCGGCGCCGGCGGCGGAGGCAGCGGGAGCGAGAAGGACCGCGAGGCGAACGTGCAGGTCGTGCTCCGGTGCAGGTGAGGTGCTCTCGCTCTGGCTCCATCGCTTCGAAGCAAACGTTTGTAAGCCATGGCATGATTTTTTCGAAGTATTGAGGTGACTCTGAGAGTCGAGACTCGTGATTGTAGATAGTTTTCACTACTTGGGAGTACTAGCTGTGTAGTAAGTGCGGAAATATCGAGCACAGTGATGCTAGTTCATGTTTCCAAATACGAGAAGTAGGAGGTAGTACTGATCGTTTGCACTTTACTATAGTGTCTCTGACGCGTTTGCCTGATTGGTGCGCAATTAGGCCACTAGGCGAGGAGGAGCAGAAAACGAATGTCCAGAGTGCCATCTCTTGCAATGACCAGAAGAGGGAGGTCACGGTGCTGCACAGCCTATTCAAGCAAGCAGACAAGACGTTCACCTTTGATAAGGTAAAGACACCACTTACCTGTGTCTGTGCTTGCTGCTTATAGCGCAATTTTTTTTATAACGTCAAACAAGTTGCCGTCAGTTGGTTTGATGATTAATCCTAAACGATCAAAATCTTACGCATTACTGAATACATGATTTTGATTGATATTGTTTCTCATGAATTTTGCTTAACATGTGGTTGCTGTTTTATACCCAGGTCTTTGGACCAAAATCTCAGCAAAGGGCGATATATGATCATTCTGTAGCACCAATTGTCAATGATGTGCTTGAAGGCTACAATTGTACTGTCTTCGCCTTTGGGCAAACTGGAACAGGGAAAACATACACGATGGAGGGGGAGATGAGGCAGAAGGTACCCAAAATAATTGGATTTCATCCGAGAAGTTACTTGCATCATCTGAACGATTTGCCTCATCTAATTTTTAGGTGGGTGAACTGCCAGCTACTGCTGGTGTCATGCCAAGAGCAGTGCGCCATATATTCGATATTTTGGAAGCACGGAAGGCTGACTATAGCATGAAGGTAACCTTCTTGGAGCTCTATAACGAAGAAATAACAGATTTGTTGGCTTTAGAGGACCAAGGCAGATTCTCGGAAGATAGACAGAAAAGGCCCATATCTCTTATGGAAGATGGCAAGGGTGGGGCGGTCATAAGAGGTCTTGAAGAGATTGTTGTATACAGTCCTAGCGAGATATACAGTCTTCTGGAACATGGATCAGCTAGGAGACGCACTGCGGACACCGCGCTAAATAAGCAAAGCAGGTCCATGATCATTTCACTTCCTTTTTTCTTTCTTTCTTTGGTGCCAAGACGGGTGCGTTGGATAATGGATACTGAGCATTGTCAATTTTGTACTTGCAGCCGATCGCATTCTGTCTTTTCTATATACATCCATGTCAAAGAAACAACAGTAGGGAATCAGGAACTCATGAAGTGTGGGAGGTTGAACCTAGTAGACTTGGCAGGATCGGAGAATATAGCTCGATCAGGTGCAAAAGAGGTATTTGGTTCTATTGTCAGCTGATTAGTGGTTACATCATCTATTCTCCATATCATGTAGTCCGCCGCTTAGTCTAACCGTGCGCCCATCTTCTATATCTTCTCTTATTGAATCACTTGGTCAAATTAGTGAAGTGTATGCTGGAAGATGATGGAATTATATCCTGGTGTCCGTTTAAATAGTTGTATTGAAAACTCTACCCAGTTCACGAATGCTGCAGGCCCAAGGAATAATCATTTGTGTACTTTGAAGTACTATGTTTTCTGTAAAAACTAAGCACTTTTTTTTGGCGAAGTTTCAACCAAGAGCTTTTATGTGTTCTATGTTGCTGCAACTGAATATTCTTATGTATTACATTCAATCTTACTGTGGTGCTGTCTTAGAATGTCAGTTGTTCTTTTGGCTTGCCAATCCATTTTGAAGTAATGATTTTTAGCATGCTGATAGGGTAGAGCAAGAGAAGCTGGAGAGATGAATAAAAGCTTATTAACGCTCGGTCGTGTCATCACTGCACTTGTGGAACATTCAGTTCATGTGCCATACAGGTAGTACAGCTGTGTTTCATAATAAATCTGTAAGCTCATGAATGTTTTATTCATTGCGCATGGCAGTAATACATATTCATTTTGATACTTTTACCAGGGACAGCAAGCTCACCAGACTGCTAAGGGAATCCTTAGGTGGAAAAGCTAAAACATGCATCATAGCAACAGTTTCTCCATCTGTCCACTGCCTGGAAGAAACCCTAGTTACACTTGATTACGCTTATCGTGCTAAAAGCATAAGAAACAAGCCAGAGGTTCTACTTGCCTATTTCTATTCACTCTTGGTGTTCAAATTTCCTTTATATGCTTGTCATAAACTGAACTATAACTGTAGGCAAACCAAAAAATTTGCAAATCTGTTATGCTCAAGGATCTCTACCAAGAAATGGAAAGGATGAAACAAGGTTCTCTTCACCCCTCTAGTTTTGCTTCTGTCCCTCACATTGTTATAGGATCTCATCATTCTCATGAGTATATTGTCAGATGTAAAAGCCGCAAGGGAAATGAATGGAATTTATATCCCTCATGAAAGGTTTGTTCTTGAGGAGGCAGAAAAGAAGGTATATGTAAGACTTAAGTACATTTCTTATGGAACTTCTATGTAAGATGTTTAACGTTCTCTTAATCATTTTGACTATATGTTGCAGACAATGAGGGAAAAAATAGAATATTTGGAGCTCAGTCTGGAAAAGCAGAGCAAAGTATAACTATCTCCAATTCAATTTTTGCTGTATTAATTGTTTTACTAGTTCAGGGTTGAACTGACTTGCACCTTTGGTGGTCTGGTAGGAACTCAAAAATTTCAAAGGTTTGTACCTAGCAGAACAGGAACACAACTTGGATTTGGAAAGTCAGAATAAAGAGTTGAAGGTGAAGCAGTTTGGAGAACTTAATTTCCATTTTTTTTGGAAAAGCAAAAGCATCCTTGTAGGTTTAGGATTTGTAAGATCTTCACATTTTCTACATCTTCCTATTTAGATGAACATTGAAAGCTGCAAGGGAATTTCTAGATCTCCAAGAAGCTCATTCTAGAGCTAACATTTCACTGAAGGAAAAGGATTTCATAATCTCAAACTTACTCTGTGCCGGTAATTGTTTTAAATCTTAAGTAAATATGTAATTTTCTAGCTTGAAGGGCCTAACAGATCAAATAAGCAGGGATCTCTGATCAAGTGTTTTGATGTTTGTGTCTTTTCCATAATATTGGACAGAAAACTTAATTCTTGAACGTGCAAAGGATACCTGCGGCACCTTGGAGAATGCATCTCGAGATATCTCTGATCTTCTGAATAAAATAGGTAAACAACCAGTCTCACCCTTTTTAATACAGGTTATTTTTTCCTTGCACTGACTATTCTTGGTGTTTTTGACAAATATTTATAGAAAGGCAATCAAAAACTGAAGCTGAAAATAAAGGGTTGTTATTCGATTTCCGGTCTCAATTGGATCACAGTCTTGGACTTCTGCATAACACAGTTGTTGGATCGATTTGCGAACAACACCAATTTTTAGAGTCTATGAATAAACAAATCAAATCATACTTTTCAGCTAAATCTGAGGTGCTACTATTAAAATACTGATTTTATTTACTATTCAAGATTACTATCCCTCTCCTAGTACACTTATGTGCCTGCATCATACAACTGCTTCCAGTCAGCCTACCACTTGGAGAGAAGAATTGCAAAAGCCAAAGATATGTATGCCTCTGGGGTGCAATGCATGAACGAGCTTGCCAGTAGGCTATGGCAGCGATCCATCACAGACTCCGAGCAGATGAAACTGAATATATCTTCTCATGCAGCAGCTGTTGACAATGTATTGAATAATAGAACTTTCAATTTTAATTGCTATCTAATGCAAATAACTGAAGCACTGTACAAGATCTAATTACTATCTGTTTTTATTAACAGTTTCTGGCAGTGATGGTTTCAGAGGCAGAACAACTACTGAATGATATTTTGAAATCTATTTCTGAACTCAAGGAGCTATTAGCCTTTTCTGCTGAACAACAATTAGTAGTATGTCTCCTTGGCCCTTGCTTTTGTTAGTTCATATGCATCTATGACACATATTTTGTCAGATGCTGCAACTCATTCTGAAAACTTGTCTTGCAGGGATTGCAAAGGAGTCTTAATTCAGCACAGGCCATGTCAAAGACATCAATTGATTTCTTTGAAGATATCAGGGCCCATGCGTCTAAGCTCATCAAACTTACGGAACAAAGTCAAAGAGAAAGCTCCTCCCAGCTTCTTGAATTTGAGAAGGGTTTTAAGGTGGGTTGGTTTTGGTAGATATTGTAAATTCGTTATACAGTTCATTTATGGACAAACCAACTGATCACATGCTTCCTTTTAATAGGAACTTTCTGTTCGAGAGGAGCAAGCTGCTCTTAACAAGATTGCTGGAATTTTAGCTGGCTTAACTGCCCAGAAAACTACAATGGTCAGATTAGCTATTGCTTGAGCAAAAACAAGACTTGTATGACTTCAACAATAACCGGTCTCTCTTTTAGCAGGTTTCAGAATATGTGGGACAACTGAATGAGAAATACAGTGAAGAGCATAAACACTTGATATTGGAAATGTCCAACCTACAACAAGTTTCAGATAATGGCAGAAACGAGACCGCGGCCTATGCTGGAAAGTTAGAGAGCCAAATCAAGGATGATAAATCATCACATGCTAAAATCAAATATAAAATGGCTGACATATTGCAGCAATGGTACCCACCTCACTTGCCTACCATAAATTTGGTGCAACATGAATTAGTTAGTCTACCTTGAAGTCCTTCTGTTTCCATGATTTATTTATGCTGAACAAATGTTGTTGATTTCAGCTTGAAGAAAAGTGGCCATTCTGTTTCTTACTGGTCCCATACCCAATCATCTTTAGAACATCTAAATAATCGTTCAGTTGTGGAAGCTGATGACTTTACTCAGTAAGTTGTAATCTTCTTTAGAAATTGACCACGCTGGTTGATACTCTGATGGACCTTTTAGTATAGGGCCTTCACAATTTTTCTTACTACTTTCTTGCATGCAGAGAAAGAAGAAAGGAAAACGAAAGTATTTTCCAGGAGATGCTGCTGTTTTCTTCACAGAATGATGCAGGGTTTCATGCCATTACATCTGATATGCTGGCTGCTTCAGAGAGTAACACATCTACCTGGATTATAAATTTATTTATTTTTTTAAAAGCTAGCATTTTCCTTACGTAGTTCATGTTCATTTCCAGATTCTGAGTTAGTGGATCATGAAACTAGAAAGAGAATGGAAACTATATCTGCCTCTTTCTTGGATCATTTGGAATTGCTGAATGAAAAACAAACTCAAGAGACAGAATCTATAAGAACCATGGCGAGTAACTTTATAGACAAGGATTACATGGTAAGCTATTCCTATCCTCAATACGCTTTAGACTAGAACTTAAAAAGCAAGTTATTCAAATATATTGTACTATAAATAACATAAATATTTGTTTGTTTATCAAAAACACAAAAATTGTTTGTTGGTGAAGTATATCTGAACAACTCAAACTTTTTGAGTCTATTGCAGGGAAAATGTAAAAAAAAAAAAAAACTAAAATCCCTATTGCAACTTGCAACAGAGGGACTAATTATTTTTTTGTAGGACTAATGAGTTACTTAATGCAAACCATGAAACCACCTTTTATCATTCTAATATCTCGTGACTTGTCGTCCCTAATGTTGTTCACCTAACAGGCTAACAGTCCAGTTCGGCATCGTCCACGGGAGCCACTGACCGGTGCATATAGCTTAGAATCAATTGAAGAACTGAGGGCCTCTGTACCAGATCTGGTGGTGAAATTCAAATCGGAGAACAAGTTGGATGAAATGGACAAAGGAAAGCCATACTTGGATCAAAGGACACGTACTCCTAGAAGTCCTCTCATGCCAGTCAATCACTATGATCAGTGAAAGAAAGTAGCGTATTGTAAAATTGCTCAAATGTTGTTAAGATGGCAAGATCTCTTGCCGATTTATCACTTTAATTTAGCATGCATCAGCTTTGAGATTCTGCACCTGCGTGCAAGATCAGAACCCAGAAGTGTAGGCCAAACGATTTGTATTATGTAAAAATCAACCGATCTTGTTAGTGTTTTGATTTCCAAGATTTCTAATCAATCAAGTAATT
This sequence comes from Hsuehochloa calcarea, assembly GCA_036346395.1. Taxonomy (NCBI): domain Eukaryota; kingdom Viridiplantae; phylum Streptophyta; class Magnoliopsida; order Poales; family Poaceae; genus Hsuehochloa; species Hsuehochloa calcarea. The sequence continues at coordinate 42,620,280 of CM070597.1, forward strand.
AAATGAATTTCTAAATGCGCAAGGTCATATTTGTTTTCCAGTCCGTACATATATGGTAACTCCAAAAGTATGAGTTTTTAAAGGTTGCAAGTATGGTAAGCTTTTAAGGCGGATATACGCATTCCTTTTGCAATCGTGCATTCCATTTTTGATACGCATAATATTGAATTACTCAACATTTCTCAATTGTTTCAGGTTGCTATCCCATCTGTCCGGCAGAGAAACAAATGGTGCGTGCTATACTTCCTGGCGAATCGATCATCTGAGGAAGCAGGGAAGGGGACAGGGTACTATGTATAACTTCTCATAGATCAGCTGAGGAAACCGGGAGGGTGGGGGGGATAATATGGAGCACAGCGGCGTGGAGCAGAGTCTTGTGGATAAAAATAAAGTTGCGTCGCCCGCCGACCTAGAGGTTAGTTCATGTCTCCGTTTGCTCCAGCGTTTTCTTTACTTTTCCTTCCGGTCTTACGAAAATCTGTCCATTGCCCATTTTGTACTCTCAAAAATCAAAATAGTGTTCAGGATGGCAAATTGCTACATACACATTGAAGTCCGATTTTGGTCGTGTGCATTGCAGTGTTCTCCAATTGGAGTGTTTCTTGTACGATAGCAGTACAGCACCAATTTAGATGGGACAACCGGCTAGTCTTTCTAGATGCACTATATGCGTGATTAACCCATGCGTGTTCCAAGTTGCAACTCATTTGCTTTTTCGAAAGCTGGATCATATTGCTTTTTTTTTTAATAGCGGCTGATTTTTTTTTTTGTCAGAATATGTGAAAAATATTAATTTAAGCAACCCCTTTACACTGGCCGTGCAGATAACAAAATAGGTAAAATACCAAGGAATGTGAACAGAGCAGCACAATTTCAATGGTCACTTGCGCATAGCTGAATATATGGTTACATCAATGGGTGAATTTAGTGTCCTAAAAATAGTACAAATTTAGCATCCGTAGGTGCTTTTCACTAACTAGCCGACTGGCCACGCAATTGTGTGGTTTGGTCTAGTATAGTACAACTAAATTTACATTTTGCAATCTAAATTTGAATTTTGCATATTTGATTTCATATTTAATCAGCAAATTTTATTTTGAAATATTTTTTCCTTATGTGTGAAAGAGAGGATTACGAGGTAGGTCCAGCGAGGAAATTTACATTCTCAACCTTTAAATTAAACATAGTGCTATCTAGGGTTGAAAAACGAACGGACACTTTCCTGTCATTGGCGGAAGCGTTAACGGACCGGTTCTTGGAAAAATTTAGATGAAATTCGTTTGAATTTGCTTAAAACAAACCAAATACAAAAATTAGAATTAGAATTTGCTAAACCGGGAAAACCATCGGTTTTTCCATTCCCGGTCCCTACCGGTAAGATCGGTTACCGACGGTAACCGGCCATTTTTTTAATCTCTGGTGCTATCTATGCCCCCCATCTAAACCATCTATTGAATCTGAATCTAGGCCTTTAAACTTAGGGCCCACCAAATAAAGGGTTATATGTTTTTAGATCTTTTGCAAATTAATATATCTCTAAGACAACTATTAAATCTAAGCCTATAAAATTAGGATCCACCAATTTAAGGATCGGGTGTTTTTCTTTTTATTGAGAATTTCTAGCATATTTTTCTTTTTTTATTAACAGCTGTGAAAGTTATATCATCAACTTTTAATATATAATAGACTATTAAATCTATGGCTTTAAAATTAGAGTATACCAAATAAAGTATTAGATGTTTTTAGATCTTTATTCAAATTAACATATCTCTAAGACAATTATCAAATCTAAGTCTTTAAAATTAGGATTAAGGGTCGATAGTTGTCTTAGAGATATATTAAGGGTCTGATGTTTTTCTTTCTTATGAGAATTTCTAGCATATTTCTCTTTTTTTTCTTAGCAGCTGTGAAAAGCCTGCCATCGACTTTTAATATATAATAGATTATTTAATCCAAGCCTTTAAAATTTGGATCCACCAATTTAAGGGTAAGATGTTTTTATTTTTTGTGAGAATTCTATCATATTTCTCTTTTTTCTTATCAACTATAAAGGACATGTCATCGACTTTTAATATATAATAGATGAAACAACATTTTTTTGTGCATGAATGGTAAGTTCTATGTGAAGTTGATGAATACTAACATAACTGTGGATTAACCATAAATAAAAAACAGTGGAAGCATAGCAATATCAGTGGCAGTAATGCTGTATTCTAGAATGCTTTGACGAACTTAAGCACTGTAGCTTTGTTTTGCAGGAGCGCAGTGTTTTAGAGGAGAGACTTTGTTGGACCAGACTGGAACTGCAAAACACGCTTGCCTTATCCGCAGATGCTAATGAAACAATCTGTCAGCTAGCTACAGTTGCACGTAGAATGATGCAAGAAAGGGATGAGGTGAGGAGCCAAGGGAAGACGTTACTCTCAGAATTACAGGCAAGAAATGCCCCGATGATGCTTGCTGGAAGATCCTACTCCCGAATTGCAAAACCTGATGTCTTTGCAACCAGAACTTTCTGTTCGAGAGGAGCAAGCTGCTCTTAACAAGATTGCTGGAATTTTAGCAGGCTTAACTGCCCAGAAAACTACAATGGTCAGATTAGCTATTGCTTGAGCAAAAACAAGACTTGTATGACTTCAACAATAACCGGTCTCTCTTTTAGCAGGTTTCAGAATATGTGGGACAACTGAATGAGAAATACAGTGAAGAGCATAAACACTTGATATTGGAAATGTCCAACCTACAACAAGTTTCAGATAATGGCAGAAACGAGACTGCGGCCTATGCTGGAAAGTTAGAGAGCCAAATCAAGGATGATAAATCATCACATGCTAAAATCAAATATAAAATGGCTGACATATTGCAGCAATGGTACCCACCTCACTTGCCTACCATAAATTTGGTGCAACATGAATTAGTTAGTCTACCTTGAAGTCCTTCTGTTTCCATGATTTATTTATGCTGAACAAATGTTGTTGATTTCAGCTTGAAGAAAAGTGGCCATTCTGTTTCTTACTGGTCCCATACCCAATCATCTTTAGAACATCTAAATAATCGTTTAGTTGTGGAAGCTGATGACTTTACTCAGTAAGTTGTAATCTTCTTTAGAAATTGACCACGCTGGTTGATACTCTGATGGACCTTTTAGTATAGGGCCTTCACAATTTTTCTTACTACTTTCTTGCATGCAGAGAAAGAAGAAAGGAAAACGAAAGTATTTTCCAGGAGATGCTGCTGTTTTCTTCACAGAATGATGCAGGGTTTCATGCCATTACATCTGATATGCTGGCTGCTTCAGAGAGTAACACATCTACCTGGATTATAAATTTATTTATTTTTTTAAAAGCTAGCATTTTCCTTACGTAGTTCATGTTCATTTCCAGATTCTGAGTTAGTGGATCATGAAACTAGAAAGAGAATGGAAACTATATCTGCCTCTTTCTCGGATCATTTGGAATTGCTGAATGAAAAACACACTCAAGAGACAGAATCTATAAGAACCATGGCGAGTAACTTTATTGAAAAGGATTACATGGTAAGCTATTCCTATCCTCAATACGCTTTAGACTAGAACTTAAAAAGCAAGTTATTCAAATATATTGTACTATAAATAACATAAATATTTGTTTGTTTATCAAAAACACAAAAAATTGTTTGTTGGTGAAGTATAGCTGAACAACTCAAACTTTTTGAGTCTATTGCAGGGAAAAAGTTAAAAAAAAAAACTAAAATCCCTATTGCAACTTGCAACAGAGGGACTAATTATTTTTTGTAGGACTAATGAGTTACTCAATGCAAACCATGAAACCACCTTTTATCATTCTTATATCTTGTGACTTGTCGTCCCTAATGTTGTTCACCTAACAGGCTAATAGTCCAGTTCGGCATCGTCCACGGGAGCCACTGACCGGTGCATATAGCTTAGAATCAATTGAAGAACTGAGGGCCTCTGTACCAGATCTGGCGGTGAAATTCAAATCGGAGAACAAGTTGGATGAAATGGACAAAGGAAAGCCATACTTGGATCAAAGGACACGTACTCCTAGAAGTCCTCTCATGCCAGTCAATCACTATGATCAGTGAAAGAAAGTAGCGTATTGTAAAATTGCTCAAATGTTGTTAAGATGGCAAGATCTCTTGCCGATTTATCACTTTAATTTAGCATGCATCAGCTATGAGATTCTGCACCTGCGTGCAAGATCAGAACCCAGAAGTGTAGGCCAAACGATTTGTATTATGTAAAAATCAACCGATCTTGTTAGTGTTTTGATTTCCAAGATTTCTAATCAATCAAGTGATTAAATGAATTTCTAAATGCGCAAGGTCATATTTGTTTTCCAGTCCGTACATATATGGTAACTCCAAAAGTATGAGTTTTTAAAGGTTGCAAGTATGGTAAGCTTTTAAGGCGGATATACGCATTCCTTTTGCAATCGTGCATTCCATTTTTGATACGCATAATATTGAATTACTCAACATTTCTCAATTGTTTCAGGTTGCTATCCCATCTGTCCGGCAGAGAAACAAATGGTGCGTGCTATACTTCCTGGCGAATCGATCATCTGAGGAAGCAGGGAAGGGGACAGGGTACTATGGATAACTTCTCGTAGATCAGCTGAGGAAACCGGGAGGGGGGGGGTGATAATATGGAGAACAGCGGCGTGGAGCAGAGTCTTGTGGACAAAAATAAAGTTGCGTCGCCCGCCGACCTAGAGGTTAGTTCATGTCTCCGTTTGCTCCAGCGTTTTCTTTACTTTTCCTTCCGGTCTTACGAAAATCTGTCCATTGCCCATTTTGTACGCTCAAAAATCAAAATAGTGTTCAGGATGGCAAATTGCTACATACACATTGAAGTCCGATTTTGGTCGTGTGCATTGCAGTGTTCTCCAATTGGAGTGTTTCTTGTACGATAGCAGTACAGCACCAATTTAGATGGGACCCGGATAGTCTTTCTAGATGCACTATATGCGTGATTAACCCATGCGTGTTCCAAGTTGCAACTCATTTGCTTTTTCGAAAGCTGGATCATATTGCTTTTTTTTTAATAGCGGCTGATTTTTTTGGTCAGAATATGTGAAAAATATTAATTTAAGCAACCCCTTTACACTGGCCGTGCAGATAACAAAATAGGTAAAATACCAAGGAATGTGAACAGAACAGCACAATTTCAATGGTCACTTGCGCATAGCTGAATATATGGTTACATCAATGGGTAAATTTAGTGTCCTAAAAATAGTACAAATTTAGCATCCGTAGGAGCTTTTCACTAACTAGCCGACTGGCCACGCAATTGTGTGGTTTGGTCTAGTATAGTACAACTAAATTTACATTTTGCAATCTAAATTTGAATTTTGCATATTTGATTTCATATTTAATCAGCAAATTTTATTTTGAAATATTTTTCCTTATGTGTGAAAGAGAGGATTACGAGGTAGGTCCAGCGAGGAAATTTACATTCTCAACCTTTAAATTAAACATAGTGCTATCTAGGGTTGAAAAACCGAACCGGACACTTTCCCGGTCGCTGGCCGGAAACGTTAACGGACCGGTTACTGGAAAAATCTAGATGAAATTCGTTTGAATTTGCTTAAAAACAAACCGAAATACAAAAATTAGAATTAGAATTTGCTAAACCGGGAAACCATCGGTTTTTCCATTCCCGGTCCCTACCGGTAAGATCGGTTACCGACGGTAACCGGCCATTTTTTTAATCTCTGGTGCTATCTATGCCCCCATCTAAACCAACTATTGAGTCTGAATCTAGGCCTTTAAACTTAGGGCCCACCAAATAAAGGGTTATATGTTTTTAGATCTTTTGCAAATTAATATATCTCTAAGACAACTATTAAATCTAAGCCTATAAAATTAGGATCCACCAATTTAAGGATCGGGTGTTTTTCTTTTTATTGAGAATTTCTAGCATATTTTTCTTTTTTTCTTAACAGCTGTGAAAGTTATATCATCAACTTTTAATATATAATAGACTATTAAATCTATGGCTTAAAAATTAGAGTATACCAAATAAAGTATTAGATGTTTTTAGATCTTTATTCAAATTAACATATCTCTAAGACAATTATCAAATCTAAGTCTTTAAAATTAGGATTAAGGGTCGATAGTTGTCTTAGAGATATATTAAGGGTCTGATGTTTTTCTTTCTTATGAGAATTTCTAGCATATTTCTTTTTTTTTTCTTAGCAGCTGTGAAAAGCCTGTCATCGACTTTTAATATATAATAGACTATTTAATCCAAGCCTTTCAAATTTGGATCCACCAATTTAAGGGTAAGATGTTTTTATTTTTTGTGAGAATTCTATCATATTTCTCTTTTTTCTTATCAACTATAAAGGACATGTCATCGACTTTTAATATATAATAGATGAAACAACATTTTTTGTGCATGAATGGTAAGTTCTATGTGAAGTTGATGAATACTAACATAACTGTGGATTAACCATAAATAAAAAACAGTGGAAGCATAGCAATATCAGTGGCAGTAATGCTGTATTCTAGAATGCTTTGACGAACTTAAGCACTGTAGCTTTGTTTTGCAGGAGCGCAGTGTTTTAGAGGAGAGACTTTGTTGGACCAGACTGGAACTGCAAAACACGCTTGCCTTATCCGCAGATGCTAATGAAACAATCTGTCAGCTAGCTACAGTTGCACGTAGAATGATGCAAGAAAGGGATGAGGTGAGGAGCCAAGGGAAGACGTTGCTCTCAGAATTACAGGCAAGAAATGCCCCGATGATGCTTGCTGGAAGATCCTACTCCCGAATTGCAAAACCTGATGTCTTTGCAACCACCAGCTATAACCGGGGTATAGTTCCTACCGCAGTAAGACCGTTCAGTGGGATGATGCAGGAACAATACGCCCAGACAGGAGCCAGCTGCTGCTTTGCATCATCCAGTGACCTTGGCCACAGGAACCTTGTTTCCTCACTGAACATTAACCCTGTTGAGCCGTCCTTCCATGACCTCACTTCCTCAAGCCAGGATTATTTTGATCCCGACATGTTCCTACTGGATGCTGCAGAACCACCACAAGATTTTGCTCCAACCACGGCAAGCCCTGACCTGGGGAAAAAACCTGGCGTATTTGATCTCGTTGCTGAACAGATGCCCCTGCCGCGGAATGGTAAGTTAACCCAAGCTGTATGTGACGCAGGTCCATTGCCTAAGTCCGTCATGGATGCTGGACCAACCAAGGTTCACCCTTCATTCACCGAGCAACGCCGCGGCGGAGCAGTGTATAATCGCGCTGCTGTTGTTAACACAGCGGGCAAAAATCACAATTCCTAGGTCAGAGTTCAGTCCATTGTTCACAAGCACAAGTGACTCGAGGAGTCAAACCTGATGTTATTGTTTGCATTTTGCACCATGGAACTGCTGGTGATGGTTTGAAAGTAGAAGACGGCGTGCGATGATAGCCGCCGTATTTGTATCTGAATATTGGAAATAATCCTGTCTTGTTCCAGGCTCAACGTGTGACGCAGACAGTTTGGTCCAATGCAAAAGACTGAAAGCATTGTGATATGTGTTCGCCCTCTCTGCTACGTACGGAACGGAGTGGGTGCAGACATGCTTCGCTCTCCGCGCCGCGCGCCGGTGCAATTCCCCGCAAATGCCATCGTCCGCTGACGCCTCTGCCTGCGACCTCGTTTTCGCATGCCGTTTCACGCGACCTGCGGCCACCCTGCGTGCGACTGGCCAGCCGCCGCGACGAGAGGGACGCAATGTGGACCAGACCGCGTGTCATGTGGGCCACAGCACACGTAGTCCGGCCCATGACAGCACGGAAACTCGCAAGGGAAAGGTCGACGAGAAGGATGGGCCGTGGCCCGCAGGAGACTCCCGCACGCAGTCCCAGCTCAACCCAGACACGGAACCGGACCGAGCCGAGTCCACCTGTCCTCTCCCCTTCCTTCTCCCCGAGAACCCTTCTCCTTCTTCCCCTTCAAATCTAGGGTTAGAGTCTCCGACCGACCTCAACAACAGGAGAGCCTCACCCTCGCATCGCATCGCCTTCCTTGTGCTCGCTCCTCGCACCCGCCGGCCGGAAGAGGAGCGGAGGGGTCGCTGTCGCCGGCGAGCGAGCGAAGATGCCGCAGCGGCACTCGAAGAACAACAACGACCTCGCCTTCTTCACGTACGAGGAGAAGCGGAAGCTCGGGTACGGCACGCAGCGGGAGCGCCTCGGCAAGGACTCCATCAAGCCCTTCGACGCCTGCTGCCTCTGCCTCAAGCTGCTCCTCGACCCGCTCTGCTGCCCCAAGGGCCACACTTTCTGCAAGGAGTGCATCCTCGAGTGCCTCCTCGCGCAGAAGAAGGACATCAAACGGTAGGTCTGCGCGCTCTCTCCCTGTCTTCTCCCCTGATTCGTTCCTTCAGTGGTCATCTCCAGACTGCTAATTTTTTAGGGCAATTTGGAATTGGATAGTTAGTTTGGCACGGCTATCAGACCCCGGCGCAATAGTATATTGTATAGTTGGGAGGAGTTTGCAGTATGGTAGCAGGGATTGTGAAGTTGGTATGTTACTGCTTGGATGGGGTGCTGGGTTTACTTGGGTTCCTTCTCTGCTCCAAGGATTCTTGGGTTCCTCATGGATTTGGTTGATGTAGTCATTGAAGCTAAGCATTTTGGGCGCTCTGAGGACGTCTGTTTTAGCTCCATGTTTTAGTCGCGTGTCACTGGAGATTTCGTGGTGAAAGAATTTGATCATGGCGGGCCTTTCCCTTGTTACTGTATTTGGATTGGTGGTTGTCTGTCACCAGTACTAATAGTAGTATTGTTCGAGCTCACCCCTGAATTGTAGGATAGCATTATCTTACTTTGTGCGTTGGATTTCTACTATGCATACAGTGTAGTTTCAGTATCCAAAACTATGGTACTTGCCCATGCCATTTCTCAGCTTTTGTTCAATATATGTTTGTTCATTGCAATCGGTGTTGCCAGCAACCTGTGAACAATGATGGCTAAAGTAGTTTCCTTGTTGTACTTGGCTTCCTATAATTCCTGTTCCCATTCTTCATGGACACGTGAAATTGCTGTTGCCCTTTAATTATCTGCTTGTGTAACTGAATAGATCGGATGGAATTCTGAGTATTTATCCTTGTTCTTCCAGCAAGCTTGCAGCTCATGAGGCCCAGAAAAAGCAAGAGGAGGAAGAGGAGGAAGAGAAGCTGATACTGCAAAAGTCTAAGGAGTTGGACGCTTTTGATCAGCAGAATCATGGAGCCGTCCCCCAATACCATGATCGCAGCGGTTCCCAGGGCAAGAATGGTTTTCATGGAGCGAACAGTGTGAAGGTTACCTCCTTTGAAGAGGAAGCCCTCCGCAACATGAAGGCGTTCTGGCTTCCGTCAGCCACTCCTGAAGCTACTGTCAAGGTAGAGGCCCCCTCCACCGACACAATCTGCCCCGAGGGGCAGGAGAAGCTCAAGTTGAAATCACTCTTTCCTATCTCTTTCACCGAGGAAAACACTGATCAGAAGAACAAGAAGTCAGTGGAGAAGAGCTACATGTGCCCCAGTTGCAAGTCCACTCTCACAAACACCATGTCCCTTGTGGCGATCAGCACCTGTGGCCATGTCTTCTGCAAGAAGTGCTCCAACAAGTTCGTAGCAACAGATAAGGTCTGCTTGGTGTGCAACAAACCGTGCAAAGAGAGGAATTTGGTTCCCTTGGAGAAAGGAGGAACTGGGTTCGCTGCACACGATGACCGCTTAGAAGCAAGGGATTTCAAGCATTTGGGGAGTGGTTCTGGGCTAGGATTAGTGAAACCTGCTCCAAAGAGCTAATAGCCTTAAATTATTTTAGCTGTTGTATATTGCCTGTGAGTTATCATGGTGTCATCGATATATGTTAACCTGGAAATTTTGTTTCAAGGTTTCGTGGTATTTCAATTCTGGCAAAACTGTTTGGTTGCAGACTGATGTATTGTGTACCAAGTTCCCTTGCGCTTGACTGGCATAATCCATTATCTTTGTTGTTACATTGGAGCTGTTGAATGTAGGGATCAAAATCTCGGTACAGGGGAAGATTCCGGCCGACAGCCGGTTACTGGGAAATTAAAAAAAATAGGGACGAATTAGAATTTCAAATTTTAAATCTGAATTTTCTTCGGACCGGTTACCGGAAAAACCGGCAAAAAAACCAGGAAAAACCAAAAATGGTGAAAATGGTAATTAGCAAATTTAAATTTGGAATAATGCAAATATTAATGAAAAAGTGTTTCAAGTTGTACATAAAAGGTCATCTTCGGTAGCTTCACTCTCTAGAGCAGTCCTCTCGTTCAAGTATTATAAAGCATGTAAAGTAATTGAAAACATGAGTTAATATTAATTAATGATAACTTGACTAGCATACTAAAAGCAATAATGGAGTAGTAATTCATACTAATACATTATCGAGAAACGCGAATGTTGTGCAATGTAGTCATTGTTGTCATATAGTACAAGTCCTTCATATTGAGATATGTGAGCTTTGTATTGATCCTAAATGTGTGTTTCGTAGACATATTGTAGCCAATAATTGTAAAGTTGTTGGTAATATTCGGGTTCGACCCACTGGTAAACCATTCTGACATTGGTATTGAAGGACACAAGACCGTAATGGGAACTAGAATCAGAAGAGATGTCTGACAAAAGAGAATCATCACCAGAAGGCAATAGATTGGCATCTCGACGTCCATAAGTCCGAGCGGACCTTGAGCTAGCACGAGATTCATAGGAAGAAGAGTCATGTGGCTGAGATTTATTTTTTTGGCGACCCTTAGCCCTCGTGTAGGTCTGATGAATTGGTCTTTAAGCATGACAACCATGGTCTTCATCCTAAGTAGCATGCGTGAAGTTTTGCTCGCAGGTGAATTTCAATGGTTGGTCTTGCCTTGCATAATGAGCTGTCCCACCATCAGCACCATCATCGGACGACGGAGAGCTACTATCACCAGACTCTTGGTACTGGACTTCATCAGATGGCGGACTTTCTGTTTCTTCGTCGCTTATCCTCCTCAATGGTCTTTTTCTTCCTCTTATCAGGCACTTGTTTCCTTGATTGCGTAAGTGAGGCAAAGTCCGCAGCCAATTCTTCAGTTGATTGGCTACAATATTTCCTTTTTCCAAGATGACTCTTGCCAATATTTTTCTTTGTCCAGTGCACCAACGGTTCATCATCTAGTGCCTTATCCAATTCCTTTTGAGGGATGATATCAACTACAACTGTAGATGGCAAGGGGGGCTCACCTTCCTCGTCCAGTAGGGGCTCTAATTGTATCATGGATCTATCAAGCCACTCATGGATTGAGTTCTCTCTGTCGTACATAGTGACATTTATTAGATCGCTCAAAGGATCTACATCCCTAATTCCCTATCTTCATTTCTAGTCTCATACTTTTGCAATCGTAGCCTTAGATTGTAGTGGACGTACACAAGTTTGTGTAGTTTCTTGTACCCAAGACGGTTCCTCAATTGTGTATGTACCAATGCAAATGTGCTCCAATTACGTTCACATCCACTGGACGAAACACATTGCGAGACAATCCGCAAGGCATATTTTGTTAATGTCGGTATCTGTGCTCCAAACGTCATCCACTATTTAGCTATAAGTAACATAAAGTTTGTGTTAAACTCATAGTGATGGGTCATTTTCCATGTATATGTAAGTTCATAACAACCTACCCGCATAATAACGATTAGCACTCATGTAAGCCTCATTTGAAGCAAATAAACCTCGTCGATTACGGTATAGTTCTAGCTCGCCTAGAGTCTACACTGCGTCGTCGAGTGTATCGGCTATTCTTTGAATCACCATTGTCAGGGAAGCGACGAGGGCTGGATTCTTCCCCACACTATACAAGTTGTGGCTCTGCGGGTTTAGCAACGATATTGTGCAAACAAACACACTTATAATGTTAGAAAAAAATACAACAAATATGTGATATTTATTTGGATTTAGGAAACTATGAACTTGCCTGCAACTATGTACGTGCGGTCCTTCATCATTGCAATTCTTCTATTAACAATCTTTATGACACGACCATAAGTGGCATTATCTTCTTTCAGTACGTCTTGAAGTTCAAAATTGAGTTCATACGTCTTTCCAACCATTCCTGCCATTGTTGTGGGTTTCTGTTGGTCTACATATATGAGTAGTCGGTATATTGGTTCTAATAATTTTATGACCCAATCCATACTCGACCACCATTGTCTACTAGTGAGGCAGGAATACACGTATTCTCCTTCCTCGATCGTGCTCAAATGGTTGGAGCCCCATACGTTTGACACCATCAACTCCGTGAACTTTGCTTTTCTATCCTAAAAACTTTTCAAGAAAATGAATGTAGTTCCAAACCTTGTGGCGTTTGGACGAACTATCTCCCTCCAATTTGTTGGCGCATTTCATTATGGAGGTGACTGTGGTTGTATAGGAATCGACAAATCCTCTTAGCCGCCTTGACAACTGCATCAACCTCCTCGAACTGACCAATATCCTTCAACATGAGGTTGACGGTGTGCGCTGCACATGGATGCCAGACTAAAGTTGGATACTCTTCAATTGCCAGTTCACATGCTTTTTTGTAGTTCGCGCCATTGTCAGTCACAATCCGCATGACATGTTTAACTCCAACTTCTTCGACAACTCTACGAATCTCACGATACAAAAAATCAGCACTTTGTATGTCACCAGTTGCAATCACTGACTTATGAAAGAACATTCTTCCATTGCAGTACAACATGAAGTTAACGATACTCATTTGTGTAGGCCCAGTCCATGAATCACACATAATAGAGTGTAGGACCGCAAAGGCACTAGGGGGGTGAATAGACGCTTTCTCGACTTTTTTGCCTTAATCAAATTCAACACAAACTTTTCTCCTTTAGCTATGAAAGCTAAGAAGATCAGTACACGCACAGAGGAAGCCTTGTGCTGAATTCAATTACCCCCTTAAACCACAATACACAAATGTGGAGAATTAAACTCACCGAAATGGTGCGGACATCGGGCGGTCGGCCGCTAAAGGGCGGTCCGACCGATTGAAATCGGTTCGACCGCCGTTAACAAGCGATCGAATCTTTGGCGGTCGACCATTGTTTATAATCGGTCCGACCGATTTAGTCCAGAACCGAAATACCAAGCTCAAAACCAAAACGAAATTTGGTCCAACTTTTGATTCAACCAATGAAACTTGACCAAATTTAGAGCACAACTCCCTAAGGATATTAGAGACCTATTTCTAGCGACGATCCTCCAGATCCACTTCACAGAATCGATCTCTGAAGACTTTACCAAAGAAGTGCACAAACCCTAGAAATATGAAAATCTTGATTCAAGACTTGCTTGTGGGGGTTGATGATCTAGATGATTCTAGGAGTATTCCCACACATCAAAGCAAGATAAAATCGGTCAAGAGACCAAGCATAAACACTTGAATCAAGGAAGCACCAAAATCAAGCAAAAGAGAGAAGAACACAAGGGAGACAATCGATCTCTTAAGCAAGCATCACAAGATTGATTGATCCAACAAGATGCTTACAAAGCCACTCCCTCGAGGAGGATAAGAGCTCAACAAAGAGCACACACACAATCTTCCTCTCCTCTCCTCTCCAAACCCTAGAAAAAGGTGGAAGAGTCCAAATGAATGCTTCAAAGGGTTTTACATCTCCCCCTTTTCTATTTATAGGAGAGCTAGGGTTTCACACATGGGACCCACTCACACACATCTGTTGAAGTAATCGCCTGCTTTACCACGTGTAGGTTGATCAGCGGCTCTCATCACGCCGGCAAGTCTCTTCCGTCCGAATCCCATCGGAATCTCCCAGAGACTTACACCGACTTCCACACCGCCTGATCCAACCAGCTGCAACGAACTACCCGTTCGATCCATCTTGCCCATTCTGCACCATGCTTGAGTCACACGACCTCACCCGGCATCCATGATCGTTCTGGACCTCAGCTCTCCAAGCGTAGTCCCGATCCTCCTCACCGTTGACGTCGTTGACCTGCAAGCCACCTGCACAGCAATAGACAAACAAATCGTCTCCGAAAACAAGTTCTTCACAACTTGACCCACATCAGTTCAACAATGCAATATGCAACAATAAAGCATTGACATCCATACAATAACCACATTCCAAACACATCAATGCAAAAAAGGCTAACCTCCAAGTGATCGGCGGTCTGACCGCCCCACACAGCCGGACCGACCGATTTCAGGCCAGTCGGACCGATTCCATAACGGCGGTCGGACCGCCCGAAATGACTTAGCCAAATTTTCATCTTGAAAATCCGAAACCTTCTGGAATTTTCAAATGAATAGAACTTTCGACTGAGAGCTCCAAAAATTATGTGACCACATCCAGGAGACTCCTCTCACTTGCCTACACAACCTATTTTTGGCTTGGCTTCAAAACCCACTTTGAACCATACCGGGTCGGACCGGCAACCACGGCAAGTCGGACCTCTCCACGGGCGGTCTGACAGCCCATGCCACCGGTCAGACCGCCTGTGGTATGACAGACTGAAGCAAAACCCGAAAACACGAGATTTTGCAAACCAACAAAGTCATTGCCAATTGACTCATCATCCTAAGATCATGCACATATCCTCACAATATCCACATAGAGACTCCATATATATCCCAATATTTTTTGAACTGTGCTACGTACTCCTTAACCTCTTGTTCGTTGGCATCAAGATATGTTCCATCGATTTCATGCCCTCTTGGTGACGGAACCCCTTGGCCAAGTTGTCTCTTTGATGGCGGCACAAAAATAAGAACACTCTGCCTTAACTCCAACAATGTCATTACTATGGAACCACTTAGACCAAATTTTCTCCAGTTTTGACTTTGCCTCTCCGCGAAGTGTTGTATCAATGCGGGGTTGGACGAGTGCTCGACTGCGTAAAATGTCAGGATCAACTCTCATGGACTGTGACGTGCCAAACATCCTCGAAAAAGCAGTACTTCATGTACCGCTACCTCTGCCACTTCCACTTCTAGACCCCATTATTAATGACAAATCCAAATATGAGACTAACTCTTTTATCTAGTAATATCTTGTGTAGTCTCATTTGGATATAAAGGTGAAATTCAATGAGGTATGCAATCGACATCTTAATCTTATATATTGTTGCATTCCTCGAATCCAAAATATAGGTTGAACTCAACCATAAGTTAAACTTGAATATGTGCATATGTTCTTATTACACATTTGTGTATGCACACATTTAGGGAGTTCACTCTATATTTTGTGGTTTCATAAGTATTGATCCATATTCCATTCTCCTCACATATTAAGGATCATTACTTTGAAACAAATCCTTTGAGTATATAAAACTTGTGTAGTTCATATATACTCATATTGCTTTATATTCATTTATTTGCAATTGTGTTGTGGGACTAATGTGTGTGCTAAGATGTGTTCAAGGCTTAGTCCCGAGTCGAATGAAGACATGAAAAGGAAATGCAAAGATGGTAAAAGATCAACTCAGATCATGCATTGTCTTTTGGTTTGGTTTTAAAAGCAAAATCTTTCTCTCTCAGCACAATCGGAAGTTCCGCTCGTCGTATGGAAGTTCCGATTATCGACGGTCCGATTTCCAATGCTTGATTTTTCGAGAGCATCCAGCTTCGACTTAGCCGATTTCTGAGTGCGAAAGTTCGCAATGATAAGAGCGGAAGTTCGATTATCGGATGGTCCAAAATGCGCGGTTTGATTTTTCGAGAGTACCCTTTTAGGGACTTAGCCATTTTCGCAAGTACGGTAGTTCGCAATGAAATGAGCGGAACTTCCGATAATCAACTACCGCATGATAGTTATGGTAGTACCGCACTTTCTACAATAGTTTGTTCATAAGCATTTGTTGCATGTATATCTTGATAATTATTGTTAATCATTGTGGGACTAACATTTTCATGAGTTGGATGAATAGGCTATGTTCTAGGGTGATTTAAGACTTTGGATGACATCATGAGTTGATCATCATCAAGTCAAGGTTCAAGAAGAGGATGTATCATGTGTTGATGCATAACAAGATATCGAAGAAGGAGATGATCATGAGTTGATCGTCAAGACAAGAGAAGATCCATCATGTGTTGATGGAGGTCAAGTAAAGGATGCATCATGGGTTGATGCATGTCAAGACAATGACCCGGACTTGAAGTGAAGATGTGCGTCATCAAGCTTCAAGAAGATGCTCACGCAGAAAGGTATGACTAGCTAGGGCTAAGGATGTGTTCCTAGTCTTTTACCGGTCTTGGTGTTTGGTTGGAAGACCGGATTGCTAGTATAGGTTGCCGTACTATTAAGAGGGGTCTTGTCTAGTAGCTTGAGTCTCATCATGTGTTAATAGCTCAATCTTGCTTGCTCTAGCTCTACATGGCATGATGCTATTATTTGCGAATGTGTTTTGCAAATAGTTGAGGCTTATGCAGTTAATCCTTGTAGCATGTGACTATACTTTTGCGAATGTGTTTTGCAAATGGTTGAAGTCCATGTACCTACACCTTGTGGCATGATCTAAGTTTGCAAATGTGTTTTGCAAATCGTTGGGATTCATGCATTTTCCCTTGGCATGGTCTAAGATTGCTTATTGCTATTTATTTGGACTTAGATCATGATAGTGGCTCTTTGGAGTTGTGCTTTTTGATTTGATCAAATGTGTTTGAGGTCAATCAAATAGGTGGGTTGTGTAGCCCTCTGAATAAGCTTTCCATAGAGTCCGAGATCACTCAATTCGACATCGAGTCAAAAGTTATGATATTTTTACCGAGTATCGCTTGTGCTGAAATTGGGCTGCGGAAGTTCCGATGTTTGTCTGCGGAACTTCCGATATTATCGAAGTTCGATTTTTGTATCTTGAACTTCCGCACCAAAAGTTTTAACGGCTAGTTTTTGAGCCGTTATGCACCAGACGACCCATGAACAGTAGAAAACGGTAGTTCCGCATATTAGTTGGCGGAACTTCCGATTTCCGATTTTTCTGCAACTTTGCCTCAACGGCTAGTTTTTGTGTGTGGGCTATATATAGCCACCTTGGCCGTTGGGAGAGGTTGCTGGTGCCCATATTCATTCTATTGAGCTAAGAGCAAGCCTCTCATCTCTTTTGTGCATGTGTTGCACTTAGTGAGTGTTGAGAGCAAACCCTAAGTGCATGTGATGCCTTAGGTAGTGGATTGAGTATCCACTTGAGCGTTGACACTTGATTAGTTCAAGTGATCGTTGAGACTTGTTTCTCTTGGTGTTTGCCGACACCTAGGCGGCGTGGAGGCGTCGTGCTCGTGACCTTCTCAAGAAGCTTGTGAGAAGGCCCGACGGTTGTGAGTGGTTTGGTGCTCGCCATCTCCGGAGTGGAGGAAGAGCAACCATAGTTGAGCGAGGTGTTGGTCTGGTTTGGAACCGGTCCAAGTGTTGGACTTACCTCGGAGGTGTGTGCTCATTTGAGGAGCCGGTCCAACGCGGGTTGGGCTTACCTCAACGTGGATTAGGGAGACCGCAAGTCTCCTAACACCACGGTAATCACTTTCACTTCTTAGCTTCGCATTTATATATTGGTTTAGCGCGAAGATTTTTAAAACCACTTCCACTACCACCACCAAGTTCAACTTTCACGTCGCACTTCCACCACCACCAAGTCGGCCCTTTGTTGCAGCTGATGTACCTCTAACAATTCTCGACAAGCCCATTCCATTTGCATTTCCTCGTTATCATCGAAGGCATCTTCATATGATGGACCACGAACGACAGGCTCTCTTGCGGCTTGCTCTATTCGCAGACGTTCATCGTTACGAGATTTCTTTCTTGCCTTCGATTCTTCAAGACTTGCCAGCATGAGCCTTCGGACTTCCGCCGAAACCCCACTACAAGCAATAACATCGCCGTGCTTCCCAGCAAGATGTTCTTATAGGATGGTGACACCTCCACCTGATTTCTTAAGGTTACAATATGATGAGTCACGGCGGCCCGATCTTCCGATAGGTTCGATTTGGTTCGTCGTGAGGACGTTGACGCTTTGAGGCTTCCGACCAACAGATCGTCACCTCACAATTCGCTACACCCGCACGCCTGTCGTTATCGACCACGCTTGCACGCGATCGACCTTACCACGAAGGTTATTGTTCCTGCAAGCAATCGAAGCAACTCACAAGAACAAGGTAGATGCAATCTGAATTGTATTGCGGATATGGATGAAGTTTACAAGTGGGGTTCCTCAAACCGATAATCGGTAAACCGCAATTGGCGAATAATCTAAGAAAAACCCGCCTCTAAACTATGGCGGCTCTCGTATATATATAGGGAACGTGAGGAGGTCGACCTAGGGTTGTGCGGCCGTGGGATGAAGCGTACACAACCTGGACTCCGACCTCGTTACGTTTACAAAGTCTTATTAGTTTCCAAAATGGTGACGCAGCACCTTGTGTTGCGTATTTCTGGTCGAAGATCTGGTCGTAGGACTGGTCCTAGGATGGTCTTGAGGAGTCCATGCTATCTTTGGTCGTAGATTATGTCCAACGAGTACTGTGCTCGCTTTTCTGGTCGTAGATTGCTCCAATCGAATCAACTAGTCATAGGTCTTCTTGTAGTGGTCGTAGATCTTCTTGCAGTGGTCGTAGACCTTCTTGAACTGGTCGTAGTCCTAGATTCCTGAGTACAAGTAAATCATCTCCATTAGGCAGCATCATAGAGTTCTCAAATAATACACTCAGCCCTAGAAACGACTTTACCTGATCGATTAAGTGACGTGCTTTAGCTCTTGTCATAGGACCGTGTAATTCAGCACCCAGATCTGGAGGGTCTTGTGTCGTGCATGTATCC
This sequence comes from Hsuehochloa calcarea, assembly GCA_036346395.1. NCBI lineage: Eukaryota > Viridiplantae > Streptophyta > Magnoliopsida > Poales > Poaceae > Hsuehochloa > Hsuehochloa calcarea. The sequence goes on from CM070597.1 coordinate 42,639,095, forward strand.
GAAGGAGGGATGTCCTCATCACAATATCTGCACTTTCAACCGGCACCTCCTAGTCTCTCTCCATGATCCCAGACATTTATAGATTTAAGAGCCATCACCTACATTGACAGAATATATGTTTCAAAGACATGTTATCTAGATTCTAGGATGTTTATCGGCTCATGGAGAGAAATTCACCTTTCCGGTCTGTTGCCGATGCTTCCGGCTGTGCTTGCTGTGCCGGCTGGAGCTGCTTGCCGCTACCATTTCTGAGCCGTTGGGCTGCTGCCGTCGTTGCCGAGCCATCGCCGAGCTCCCCTGCCGCAAGGATCTTCTGTCTGCCATGCTGGCGCATGGCATCAGGTCTTCTTCTTCTTCTGGCGGTCTTGGGAAGGGAGTAGGGAGGAAGGGAGCAAGAGGGAAAGAGGGCAAAGCTGCTGCCAGAATGAAGAATAGGAGGAGGTTGGAAGGGAGCAAGAGGGAGGCAAGAATGACAGTCACATGTGCTGTTGTCTAAAGAGCATCCGAGGCAAGGAGTATCCGAGGAGCATCTAAAGAGTATCTAATGCTCTTTTATATATTATAAGTGCTACATATACTAAAAACCAACCGAGGAAGGAAATTATGGAATCAAAAATTCAAATTTCAATTCAAATAGTTTTCGACCAGTTTTTTTTATCCCAGAGCGGGCCGGGATAACCGGTTACCGTCGGTAACCGGCCGGTATTTTCAACCATGGTTGAATACAACGTTTCACATGGCATATCTAAACATGTATCTCATGGTCTCGTCATAACATAAGAGCAGATTTGCATTTTCTGTGACATCAGGCTTTGTTCAGAAATTCAGAGCCAGAGCATAACTTAATGGAAAGCATTGTACTGTTATGTACATGTGTATAGCCCATGTGTATATATGGCCCATGAGGCTTATGAGCTCTAGGGTTTGTAATGTATATATATATACCTTGGGTATTCATCTAATAGATTGAGATATTGATTTTGTTACATGTACATCCCTGCATGGCAGGACGGCTGTTGTAATGTCTATCTATACACTTACACTACAGTAAATGGAGAAGCGGCTAGCCAAGTCCACGGGAAAATTCAGATGGTGAAAAAGAGCAGATGGTCCTGATCGAAAAAAAAAAACACAGTTGGTAACCGCGGTAACTCGTCTTACCGGTGGGGACGGGAAAAACAAAACTTGCTGGTTTCTTTCCAGTTTAGCAAATTCAAATTTTAATTTTTGAATTTCGGCTGGTTTTTAAGCAAATTCAAATTTTAGATTGTGAATTTTATCCGGGATTTTCGGTAACCGTCTGGTTACCCTTTCCGGCCTGTGCTCGGGATTTCCCCCTTTTCTGGGATTTCGATCCTTGGTCCTGACATATCTCTACCATGGAAAACTCTATCGCCGGTTACCGGTAGGGTACGATAAAATTTCATACCGAGCAAAAAAAATTCGGATCTATATAATTTTCATCAAATTTCAATTCAAAGTTTAGATAAATTCCGTCTTTACATCTAACAAATTCAAAATTCAATTCAAAATTTTTGTCTGAATTTTCTCCAAAATACCCGGTAATCGATGATTCTATTGGTGGGTCCAATAAAATTTCCCCAATGATGTAGTTTTCCTTGATCTCTGCACTCTCACCATAGGAAAACAAAAAATTGAGAGTCATGATATACATCAGGATCGAATAAATGATCCCTTTTTGTCAGCCCGTGCTGAGTACAAGACAAAGAACCAAAAAGTTCTAATAAGGATAATGGGAATGCTGACCTAAACCCACACACTCACGACCACTTGGAAGAGCGAGCGAGACACGGTCCAGCAGCAATGGATGACTAACAAAGTTGGGGTAGGCCGACAGAACGCTTGCTTTCTTCAGGTTCAGTGCTCCACTGAAGATTAAATGGCAAGCCTGCAGAGTTTGATTTGCTCCGTTTCCAAACAAGTATGTTCTCGAGCCCTCTTCTCATTGTTCTCTGAAATTTCTTCCTCTGCAGTTTCGCTCAGTAACCACTTGAACTTGGTGTTTGTTTTCAGTTGGTTGCGCCGAATTGTACGGTTACTTCCAGGCTGAATGGGGCTCCTCCATCGGTTGTCAATGCAAACTCGAGCGAAGCATCCTCGGATGAGAAGAGTAATTCCTTTGTGTTCTTTTATCTCAATGTATATTTTACGGTTGACAAAATTTTGTTCATTCAATATCTCTTCATCTTATAGATGTCACTATAAGGAGATTAGCTTTGCTCGGTGCTGGAGCATTAGCCACTGGCCTACTGAAGAGCAGTCCTGCATTTGCTGAAGGTATGACCATTTTAACTGCCTCTGCTGTTTTGTATTCAGTACTCTAGACGATATGTCAAGTTCTCAAGTAGGCTTATTATGATTCTTTGATCTAATACTAACTGAAGTTCATCCTAGATTCCAGAAGCACCGAAGAACTACAATTCTTATGTTGATGCGAAAGATGGATATTCATACCTCTACCCAGCTGATTGGAGGGTGGGTTGCCATATTACTATATTAGCCTTCAAGAACAGCAATTCAAATGCATGTTAAATTTTTGTTGAGGGGCACAACCTATTGACTGTATGCATTTCATAATGCTTTTGTTTGCGCCTCATGTTAGGATTTCGACTTCTTGGGCATGATTCAGCATTCAAAGATCGTAATCCTACATTGGTGAACAATGTTTACGCTCCCCCAAACCAAACACCAACGATCTATGACATGCAACAGGTTTGCCATTCTATTCATTGTTTGCAATCATTAATTCTTAAGCCTTAACCGGCCACGGATTTGCTGTAACATAGCTCGGTGGTTCAGTTGGGCCGCATTTGATTTCATTAGAATGGGTATAAACAACACTGCAAAATAGGCAATTTATTGTACTATTATCGGCAGCGTACGGTGGATGGCAAGAACTAATGGACATCTGAGTATGATCTGGAGTCCCCGGGCTATGGCGTATCAGCTTTTGCGACGGTTGCCATTGGAAACAGTACGATGTCTCTAAACCAAAAAAATCATGAAGAAACATAATGATTCCCTCTGAAGAAAAGAAATTAAGATGTGTTGTTACCAGGACGGTACTACACCATTACTATAAAACAAGTCATAGAAAACGTCTATAAAATAATCACAGACAGTTCCAAGACAAACCGTTTGTGATATTAACTATCACATACGATTTTGTATAACCGTTTGTTCCTCGTTCATGCAGTTTTGTGAGCTTCGACGCCTCTCTTTTTATCTGGACTTCCTTGTTCGGGCAGTCTGGTGAGTTTGGACCTCTCTTTTTCATGTCAAATAATTTATTAAACCTCACTGATACTTTCCCCTCTGTTAATGAAGCTTCGATCGCAGAGGATCTTCTGATTCAACATTCTTCCCCATTTTCGGCCGCCACAGCCATTTTCTAGCTAGTGGCTGACTCGGTGAGTTCCCTGATGATTCCTTCGGTCTCTACCACACTCAGGATGCTTGGAATCTAATGCGCACCTTCTTGTAGCATTTCCATCGCCGTAGCACGCTGTCAACGGGAGCCTCCTTCGCGCCGCCGCTGCTCAAAGTTGTCAAGCTGCTCTAGCCATCCTCTAGTGTCTCTAAAGCCTCGGGTGAGCTCCTAGTAGTTCATTGAAGCTTAAGCATGCGTTAGATTAGAGGATTAGCTATCACAGCTTAGGTTTCAAGTTAGCCGATAATGGTGCCACCCCGGGCAACCATGCCGCCGCTGCTCCGGTGACCTTTGGTCCTGCTACTAGCGACATCATCATAATAGCATCCTGAAGATGATACACTCACTCACCTACCCCAGTTAGGCTCAAACGCGAAAACCACCTCAAGCTCGAGGAGCGCTGCCGCTCTTCTCCTGTGTAGCACCAACTCCGGTCATTAAGACCAAATCAGGGTTGATTAGGACAGAGTAATGATTAGAGTGGTAGGTAAATAGATGAGTTGTCATGGACTCCACATGTCATATTAATGAAATTTAAATGAAAATAAAGAAACGCACTTTTAGTTATGAGGAAATACGTTTCCGCAGTTGGAAAGCGTAAACCTCAATGAGTCTGTGATGATCTTTATCATAGACGGTTGAAAAACCGTCTGTGATAACCGCCTACCATCACAGACGTACAAATTCAGATGGTTCAAAAATCGTCTATGATGACGGTTTCGAACTGTCTGTAATTACCTCTTTTTTTTTTGTAGTATTGCACATTGATTGTGACTGCAAACGAGTGGCGATGGAAGCAGGCTGCGTAATAAACGCATGACTCTTTCAATCTCTCATGATACGATTCCTGCAGAGAAATTGCAATGCCTAGTGTTCCCAGTATTGTATATTAATTCCCTCGTCGAGATGGATTCCAAGACATATGTGTATTTCGTTTTGTGGTAGGTAAAAGGTTGTCATGAATTGCAAAACTACGCTTTCCCGCCAGACATCATCCAACCTGCACCGACCCATGATCTTGCCGGTCTGCAGCGCAGTTGATAATAGGAAATCCTGCTGATGCTGCTCTAGCTTAGTAAAAGTTAGAAGCCCGAGGTGAGGCCAGGAAGGAGCAGGTGACACGAGGCTGGCGTCCAACTGTCCATGCGTGCGCTGGTGGCGACATGAGCTCCGGCACGGCACCCGTGGATTAAAAGGGTTTCTGAGTTGTGGTCGGGTGTGCATGAATTTATTGAATCACACACTTAATATGTTCAAACAGTCAAATACATATATTCGGACTTCGGATACGATCTATTCGTTCTCGAGCTTTGCACCTTAATGGATCTCTAACCTAGGGTTCCACTAAAGGGACAATATAAAGAGAGGTGTGGGGTTTTGGGCGTACGAAACAATATCCACCAAAACCCTAGCTGTTACCCCCTCCCCCTCTCCTTGTGAAGAGCTTTGTGCTCTAGTGCTACCACATTAGCATACGATATTCTACATGTCGGTCACTCTTTCGCAATGCCACCGCACACGGCCGGAGACCGTCAATGCGTGCCCCACGTCCCATGAGTTCACTATTTTTTTACACACACATGGCACAACAAACATTTTAGCAGAAGATGTCTCGGAAGAATATTTGTTTTTAACGCATTGTCTTTACCACGAAACAATATGTTATGGCGAAAGAAACAATGTTTCAAAAATATATCTTCTGCGAAGATGTTTGTGTCATGCATGTCTCTGTGTAGATGGGATGATGTTTCCGCTATATCGGTCAAGAAGAAAATAATTTACTTGGTAACAATCGCCACATCGAGCAGGCGTAGGCAGTAGCAGCAATCCATCGGAGCGAAGGGTTCAAGTGGGATCAGGGAGGCGAAGGGTGAGGAAGAGGATGCCGACCTGAGCAGTAGAGGTTGGGGCCGAAGCAAAGCAAGATTCAGCTTCGTTGGGTTGGGGAAGGAGGAGGGCGGGCGCAGGAGCCAAAGAGGAGCTTCCGGTGTCGTCAAACCTCAAATCCACCGTAGTAGCCGCTCAACCGGTCTTCGCCTTCAGCGGCGGAGGGCGAGTCAAGGAATTTGGGCCACTGGAGGAAGGTGACGAGTTGAGAAATCTGAATTTTAGGGCAAAACAATTAGATCCAGGGACGACGTTTCTGTTACCCTCTAAGGAATCATTGTTTCTTGGAGCCATAACGGAAAAATGATTGTGTATTGGTGAGACTAATATTTAAGTTCGTTTTGGCTCAAAAAATCGATTCTTTAAGAGGGTAGAGAAACAACGTACTTGGATCCAATATATTGTTTTGCCCTAAAAATCAAATTCCCTGCCTTGTCGTCTTCCTCCGGCCGCCCAAACTCCCGATCCGCCCTCCGCCAGACAACCGCCACCACGGAATACAAAGATCGGTTGAACGGTTGCTACGGTTTCAGTGAGGCTCAACGACATCATTCACCGGACAATTCACGATGTTCATGAGGTTCGTGAGGAGCTATTGGATGAGACGATCGGCTGTCAGGGAGGTTGAGCGGATCGCGAGATCGACTACTTTCACTACACCGACAAGGGCTACATTGGATTGAGCTGCTCCAACTCTTCTTCCACTGTATTGCACGTCTAACGATAATGATCTATGATCTCTTACTCATACGATTTCTTGTTTACACGGTAGAAATTTTTTGTTTTGTACCAGTGTAACCTAACTGTATTTTTAAAAACGTGAGCCACGTGCCGGGTGGTCTGGTACGCCCAGTAATCCCAAAGGAACCGCGTCTATTCTATCAGCAGTTGAGCCCGCCCGTCCAGTATAAGGAACGGCTCGGCGGGCGGGGTGGCGCTCGGCCGGAGTCTGAGCCCACGCGGGTCTGGAGTGCTCGATGAGCGGCCGGTGCCCCGCGCTTCGGCCCCCAGCACGCGGCAACCCATCGAATGCCGCCGGTCAGGTGTCGCGGTTGCTTCTAGTCGTAGCCGCACGTCCGACTGCCGGCCGGTCACGTACCAACTACCAAGAGCGTGGAAGTGTGGCATTTATCTGCGACTGCGAGTATGTGTGCGTCTAACACTGAGCTACGTCTTCACTGCGGAGTCAGCTCCAGCCACGTCAATCTGCTGTCGGAGTGCTGCAGCCTGCAACGGCCACCACTTGGTGACTGCAAAATTAGTGCTCCGGTTCGCTCCGTGGGATGGGAGGAAGCTGGTCCAGCGAGTGGCGACCGTGGTCCGTGGTGGCCGTATGATGCAGATATCCTTAGCAATATTATTTCATATAGTGTTTTTAATTCATCAAGTACTTCAGAACAACATAATCTTGCTAAAAGAGTTGAAAAACAAGGTAAACTTATCAAATATGTGAATCTGTTACCTGAATTTTCTTTTAAATTAGTTGAGAATATTATACTGCCTAATATCGGGTTATCGCTTGTTGTCAGGTTTCAAGCAGAAGGTTTATTGGAAGATAAAGAACATGATGCTTCTCAGGGTGTTTTGCTTCTTACAAAAATAGCATGTAACCCATGGGAGGTAAGGGCGCATAAGACGAACAATAGATAGCGCCGCACTGATCTTGAAGTTCACGATGATCTTCGCAGAAACTCGGAAGGATCTATCATAAATAATATAGATGTTTGGAAAGCTTATCAAGTCTACTTTTCAATGGATCAAACAACATATGATTTGTAGCTTTCTATAACAAGTTATGGCTATTCGAGTACATATTGCGCATTCAGACCGACCAACGTGCGAGAGTTAAAAAAAAAAGTTGATGATTCCGAGGCATGTACGACATCTTGGAAGGATATCAAGTTATGTCATGACTTTTTAAAGGTTCACAAGAGTCTCTTTCTCCAGTTTCACACGGATTCAAGTTGTTTCAATTAATGAAATTGAAGATATGAAAGTTTGGATTCAATTCGGAATCGGAATCAACCTCAAATTCGGATTCGTAATCAGCAGGACAGTCCGAGTAAAAAGGTAATAACTTTCACAAACAGTCTGATTTGGGTATTCTTGTGCTTGTTGGAAGGATAACTTCAAGGCCGATCCAATGGATCCTTTCTCAGTCCGAAATTCCTCCTGTGTCAAAATATGTGGCCAAAACAATGTGACGGTTGTAAAATCAGAGTTTCCTTTTGTTTTAGATTGTGCCCAAATTGGAATAGGAGTTCTAATTCCGAAATAGAGTAGGTGTAGAGCCTCTTGACCAGCCATGAGGTGAAGAAGGGCACTATATATTGAGGGGTAGACCTACATTGTAACCTCAGACCACGATTAAAGATTTTGATTGCTTTTTACATCAACACTTGATTCTTCCAAGAAATTTGGTGAAGACCAACGACTTGAAGGGGAATATGGTGTTTTCTTCCAAATACCGTTCTGCCTTTGATATCAGGTGAGCAACTACGATTTATCAATGAGCAACTACGATTTATCAAGTTAAACGTGTAATTTATCTTTGATCCTACGTCGAGAAGATCGACACCTCATATCACCGTAGACCGTGTTCCACCCTGAGACCGGGAGGAACTGAGCAAAATATGCATTAGTAAACGTTAAGAGCCCAAGGCGGGCACTTCACGCTGTTACGCATGTGCCCAGGGGACTAGCACACCGCATTGGGCCATTCAGACTTGTAAGGAGCTCGACATCACGCTGAAACTGCATTTCTTTACAGACGTGTGAATGATCAGATCAATACATTACAGAGGCAGAATAAATCGTGTGCACGAGCCTCTGAAAGAATGTTTGCAACTCGTATGTTACAACAATTACAATCTCCTCCAAACATGCTAACTATTTTCAGAATAAGTTCCCTACGGTTTCGACACAGCTAGCTTTCCCCAGTCTAAAATTTTGTCAAGACCAGGTCACCATTCCGCTCATTCAGAACAGTGCCAGTAGCAACTCCGCCAGAAAGGAGAGCAACATAACCATGAAACTACGTGGCTGGACAGAGAGCGAAAGGGAACTTGATCATGCCCTAAGATAATTTACACCTAAGAAACAAACATTAATTACATTAGCCGATGCTGGCGAAGGCCCTTGCCAAAATGGGGTTGCATTAATCTAACATACAGGCCATTCAGGTTCATCAGGGAGTCATGTGTACCCTGCTCAACTATCCTACCACCATTTAGGACAACAATGTTATCCACATGCTTCATCATCGCTGCCCTGTGAGCGATAAGGATTGTTGTCTTGTTCCCCATGACCAATGTGTCAAGAGCTTCCTGTACCACTCTACTTGATTCGGACTCGATAGCAGAGCTGGCCTCGTCCAACAATAGTATCGGCGCATTCTTCAAAACCACCCTAGCAATGGCAATCCGTTGCTTCTGCCCAGGTGTGAGATCAACCCCTGGCATTCCCACATGAGTGTCATAGCCATGTGGCAAGCTACTAATGAAATGATGAGCATTTGCTATCCTCGCAGCTTCCTTAATCTCAGCTTCTGTTGCGTTGTGCCTTGCATAAATAATGTTCTCTCTAATTGTCGTCGAGAAAATGACTGGCTCTTGATGAATTAGGCCCATATGGCTTCGCAACCATCTCAAGTTGAATGATTTCAGATCTCGGCCATCCAACAGAACCTGGCCAGACACTGGGTCATAGAATCTCTCAATTAAAGATATGATAGTGCTCTTCCCTGATCCTGAAACCCCTACCACCGCAACTGTTTGTCCACCGCTCACTTTAAGATTAAAATTGCTCAGCACAAGAATGTCAGGACGAGCTGGATAAGAGAAATCGACATTCTTGAATTCGATGCTCCCGTAGACATTGGGCGGTTTCAAGCCAGTGTTATCATCAGGATCGATCTTTGGCTCACGGTCAATAATTTCAAACACTGAAGTGAGAGACTTCCGTCGTTTAAGTATGTAGGGTGCGAGTCCAAAGGGCTCCACCAATGCAAATGAAGCGAATGAAAAAAGAATGTACTCTTTTAGTCCTGTGGCTATTGTCAGGCGCTGCTGGTCCACTGAAATGGCAGTGTACCAAAGAAGAAGGGCGTTGCAGGCAAAAAGAAGAAACTGCGAAAAGCCAAAGCCAAAGCCTATAGCCAATCCATGCACAAGACTTTGCTTCAGTATCTTACCAAGATGTAATCTGTAGAGTTCCATTATCTTGTTCCCAGCACAGAAGGCTACAACAGTGTAAATGTTCCGGACTGCATCTTCAAGTACTAATGAAGCCTTTCTATGCATCTCCTGGATTCCTTTTGAGAAGCCAGCAAGCCACAATTTCTGCAACATGGTTTATCAGATCAATTTAGAACATGCCCATTTGCTCCAGTTATAACATAATATCCAGGATAAAGTTCCTGAATGCCAAATTGCATCAAGATTTGTAGACAGATCAAGAGTTATTGCACAGATTCTGTGTCTACCAGATAAGGCAATTTACAGTATCAAATGGGCAATTTATGATTTATGAATAGGCAATACCACTTACAACAAGTTGCAGAATATCAAGAATTCAATATATGGTATTGGTACACTTATATAGTCAGCATATATAAAGATATAAATTATGTTGATTATTGTCAGGAAAGGCCATTCGTAACATGAACAGTAATATTTCTAGAGTTTAACATGTGCACTAATCATTAACAGGCTATTAAGATTATACATGCAAATGAGGTAGATGCTAGAAGTTAGAAACACGTGTTCTAGTGACAATTTTGTAAGCCTCCGGGGCCTATTGAGTTTGCTTAAGGCTCATCTTGTACATACCCCTTTTAAGATCCAGGTAATCTAAAAATCTTGCCTAACCGAGACTTGGATCAATCCAAGCATTAGTATATCCTAGCTTTTATTTAAGGTTTTTCTAATCCAAACTCTGATCAAACACAAACGTGCAATGATCTCGCCAACAGACACCACACCACGATTTCTGTTAGAATGCCAAAAAAACACTACCAGTTTTTTGAGATGATAATAGACCAACAGACTTTAAGCCTGTATTACCTGTGCAATAGCGGAGATAACAAGAACAGGTAAAGTTGCTAGTGCAACAAGTGCCACCTGCCATCCCAATAGCATTCCGATAAGAAGAGCCACAGAAACTGCGGCAGTGTCTTGTATGAATATGGAAAGACGATTACTGAATGCAGCACGAACAAATGTAGCATCATTTGCCAGGCGCATGGACAGTGTATCAGCACTGTTCTCCTCTTTGTCAAACCATCCAATTTCATTGCGCAACATTGCTGTGAAAGAATTTCAAAATTAGTGTGGATTCTAGAAGATCAGAACTAACTTCACGATTACAGAAGAATAAAATAAAGTGAGAAACTCGTATATATAAAAATGCAAATGGCAATTACCAGAGAACATCATTCTTCTTATGCGCTCAGTCATCTTCTCCCCCATTATTCCAAAATAGAAATGTTGCAACCAGTTGACCAGCACTGTAATAACACCCATGCCTAATATGAATAAACACCACCTGTTCACTTCATGGTGCATGTCACCAACGTCTATTCGATAATATGCTGACACTATAAGTGCAATTGTGTAGGCAAGCAGTGGATTAAATGAGCCAAATATAGCAGCACCAATTGTGCCTAAAAGAGCATAAGGCCACTCAGTAATACTAAGTGACGCAAGCCTCCAAAAGGATGGAGGCTTCTGATGTTGCAATTCATCTGGTTCACTCTGTTCAGAACTAGTATCGTCTCGTTCGCTCTGTGGTCTAATAAAAGTTTGTGAATGTGAGCGCTCATCCTTTGGATCAGAAGTCAAAAGAGGAGATATAGGTGAGTCAGGTTCTGAATTCTTCGAAGATTGACGTTGTATGGGATGGATGTCAACTTTTGGAAGATCGGGCAAATTCATTTCAAAACTATCCTGTCTCTTGATGGATGATGCTCTCTCAGTTGCCACCAAAGGTATCCCATTGTCTATAGTTTGCTCTGGCGGAGGGCTTTGATCCTTTGGTGAATCATGGGAGTTTCTATTGGTGTCTGATGGCCGAAATTGAAGCATGCCAGGTGTTCTTTGAAGAGAAGGTGATTTTGCCATCTTAGGAGAGGACGATTGTTGGAAGTTTTGGTTGCCTGACGAGTCCTCAATTCGGAGTGACTTACGGTCCTTGCTATTCTTGGTGGGCATCCTGAGATAAATCAAGATAGCATTAATAAGGCAGCTCTGATTAAATCATGTAAGTGTAACAACTAACACAGCTGAAACAAAATCAGCACCAAAGGTCAACTGATAGTTCTTAAAAATAGTATGGCGTAGGACGCTCTCAACATTCAAGACAAATTTAGCATATACACAGGTATCAAACTTCAGATACACTTAGAACTTGTCTTAGCATATCGAGTTTCATGCACCAATCAACTTACCAAAAAACTTAAGATGTTGAAGAAAGGCGGGTAATCTACTCATACTTCAACACTCCCCTTCACGTCTAGGCTCCATAAGGCCTAAGTGACGTGGACTCAACAAGGGTCGGGAGTAGACAAAATTATTTTTTCTTAAAATTGCGCTAGCCAGATCTCGAACTTCTGGTGCCATATGAGGAAAATAGGGACAGATGCTATATTGAACTGTAGGACAAGGGGCCAAATATATAGACTTATAGACTACATGAGGACCCCTAGACCCTAGTCTGGACTGAAACCAATACGGTACTAAACCTAAACTAATACAAACTCATACTCTTAACAGGATAGTGCCATAGAGAAAAAAACTTGCCTCTTAGGAAGTTTTGTTGCTTCCTCACATCTTAAAAGCTCAGCATAAAGGCCATCCAAGTTCAGCAGTTCATCGTGTGTCCCCATTTCAACAAGATGCCCCTCCTCCATTACAGCTATGTAATCAGCATTTTTAATGAGGCTTAGACGCCTAGCTATTATAATGGTTGACCTTCCCAACATGAGAACATCTAATGCTTCTTGCACAGCCTTTTCAGCTTCAAAATCAAGTCCTCCTGTGACCTCGTCAAGCAAAAGAATTGATGGATTCGACAGCACAGCACGAGCGATTGAAATTTTGATCTTTTGCTCATCATTCAGTGCTATACCAGCTCGACCAACCTAACAAGGTACATAAAATGAATCAGAATAGTAAAAAATGAACCAGAGCTTCCATGCCTAACCAGCTGTCCTACACCATATATATATTTTTTGAAAGAGTGTCCTACTCCTACATCATTATATGATATTGCCATTACCTGGGTTTCATATCCCTTTTCAAGTGAACTGGTGAACCCATGAGCATGTGCTGTCTTAGCTGCCTCTTCTATCTGATCAAAGGTAGCAGATCTTCCATAAGCAATATTTTCCCGAATGCTCAAACTCAGCAATGCAGGTTCTTGGGTCACCAGACCAATTTGGCTTCTTAACCATTCTACTTTCAAATTTTTTATATTTTCCCCATCCAAAAGAACTTCCCCTGAAATCATAAAAAGAAAAGCCTTAGCTAATGAAGAAATTGTAGTGGAAAATCGAAGATGCTTCTCAATGATATTACCTAACGTTGGATCGTAGAATCTCTCCATTAGAGGAATTATGCTACTTTTCCCAGACCCATTTCTACCAACAAGTGCAACAGTTTTTCTAGCAGGTACAGTGAGGAAGAAACCACTTAAAATTGGAATTTCAGGACGAGAGAGATAACTAAAATACACATTTCTGAATTCAATATTCCCGTGCACTTGGGGTAAGGTGATCCCTTCTTGATTGGTGCTGGAAGTTGATCGGCTTATCATCTCGTACAGTCTATAAGCAGCAATCCGCCCTTGCTCAAATGAATAGAAGTTTGTAGCTGCTTGGTTCAAACCACTGTGAATTGGGAAAATATTAGATAAGACACTACTTGATGACGCGGGGGTGGCTAATAGGATTCAGTTGCTTACAGGCCACTCAGAATTACAGCAAACAAAGCTACCACAACTTCACCACCATCAGCTTTTCCACGGGCAATCAGGTGTCTTCCAACCCAGAGTTGCAAAGCACATGAACAAATGGCAAGTCCATATGTAAATCCAAGGCCAATTCCTTGGACAAGGCTTATCAAAATTCCATATCTCAGTGTTGCTTGAAGTGAGGTAGCATAGGAGTACTTTGCAAGAGCTTCATTTGTAAAAGCATATGGCATCCTGATGTATGAGATGACCTGCACATCCACATGTTTTAAAATATGGCATCAACCATATTTGGACTCATTATTTGCACATGATACAAGAATATTATGTAATACACAAGATAAAGAGTGCAGAAATAGCTGCTCTCTGATACAGTGCTATCAAGATTTGTGAGAAGGCAACCATGACCGCTGTATCTGACAGAAGCTTAGGTTGGCATGTTCCTAAACAAATCCACAAGAATGGACAGCTTGGCAGAATATATAAGGAAAAAACCTGTTCAGCAATACTAGCCGCTTCGGCATATGCATCTTGGATATTCTCAGCCAGCCTATGAAGAAATATATTAGATATTCCTCCTGCAGCAACAATCAAGGGCCCAGTGGCAAGAGTTAGAAGTGCTATTTGCCAACAGTTGATCAAGCCAACAATGAGACCGCCAACGAATGTAGCCATATTGTGTATGTAGTTCCCAACCTATAAAGGCACTCAGTTGTTAGAACACACCAAAATTGAGGAAGTTCATGCTGCCAAACATAACTCCAGAGCAATAAAAGCATAATTTACTCTGAACTCACTTTCTCACTAATAGCTGACTGAATGAGCAATACATCGCTCAGCACTTGACTAACTATATCGCCGTTGTTTCCATATGTATCAAAGAAGCTCATGTCCTGATTTAGCAAGACCTGAACATATTTTGATCTTATGACGGCAGTCTGCCGTTCCCCAGTGAGAATCCAGCACGATACCTCTACAGAATCGAAACATCAGGCATATGCATTCATGCTCGGTGAGAAATGCACTTTCAGTGAAAATGCTTAACTTACCTATCCATCCTGCAACAAAAACGCCAGCTGCTATATAGACGATATACAGAGCATGCTGCAACAACATACAGGTGTAAAATTTGAATGAGAACAAGATATGGATTGGACAATAGAAGGCATTGAAGACAGGTGCCAAGACAAACACGTAAACTTGCACTCATTTGGAGGAAAAAGGAGTATCAGTATTCAGTAGTTTGAGGAAAAAATTATTAAAAATCCAAAATTTGAATGTAGCAGCAGAAAGAAACGACTGAAAATATAGGAATATCCAGTAAATAAAATGGTTACAATAACCAAGACAATCATGGATACATTATGACCATTGGCCACTATCCACATCATTAACAAAGTTAAATATAGAATTGATGGGGATCCTTCGCAAATGCAATGTTCCAGATAGGTGTCTAGTAAAGTGTTCAAGGTAGCCCAGCGCTATACATAACAAGGGCTGCTAACTCGCATGAGTGCTTGTCGTAGTAGGGCACCAAGGGGTGCCCCACCCCCTAGAGTCGTCGGCAATACTCAGGAAGCCCTGAGGAAAGTCGTGTGTGTATGGTCCCAATCCATGAGGTGCGTCTATAAAAATGTACCTAAATGCCCCTCTCCCTCTCAATGTAAGACAGACAAGAAGGAAAATGTCCCCTCTTGCCCCTATGTGTAGCCCTAAGGGTATGTGAGAAGGGGGGTTTCCCTCATTCACTCACAACTCTCAATACAACACATTCATACTTATCATACTTTTGGCTCCTCTCCTGTTCGGTTCTCCCATGACTAAAGGGTACTCCGTACTCACTGTCTAACCTCGACGCTATGACAGTTGGCGCCGTTCGTCGGGAATTGACCAAGAGGCTATGTAGGGAAAAGGAGTTGCAAGTATCCATCTTTTAGAGACCTCTGGCCGAAGGCCCACATCACCTTCGCTCGACGCTCCGCTCAGCACTCGAAGCCCACCAAGCGCATGCCCACAACATCTTCGCTACAGCTCCGCTAAACGCCCGAAGATTCACCTTCACCTTCGCTCCTCTCTGCACACCCACCTCGGGCCAGGTCCACCGCAGTACGCCCTCCTCGAGGCCCCTAAGCCGGCCTCGAGTCTTGTCCACCTCCGGCTTCCACCTCGCCAGCCTCAAGTTTCCACGCGCCCGCCTTGGGCAAGCTCCACCGTGGCACGCCCCCCTCATGACCCCTTCGCCGGCCACGGGATCCGTCTGCCTCCGGCCTCCTTTGGCTTCCACCTCGCAAGCCTCGGATCTCCGCGCGCCCACCTCGAGCCAACTCCACCGCGGCGCCCCCTCATGGCCCCTCCGCCGACCTTGGGTCCCGTCCACCTCCAGCCTCCTTTGGCTTCCACCTCGCCGGCCTTGGGTCTCCGCACGCCCCCCTCGTGGCCCCTCCGTCGGACTCGGGTCCGGTCCGCCTCCGGCTTCCACCTCGTCGGCCTCGGTCTCCACGCGCCCGCCTCGGGCGCCTCCACCATGCAACGCCGCCTCGTGGCCCTCCGCCGCCTCGGGTCCGTCGCGCTTAGCTTCCACCTCGTCGGCCACCATAGCGCCCCTCGGGCGCTGGCTACTTGCGTCGTGCCCCGAGGCCCCCTCGGGCCACCTCCTTGCCGCGCCCAAGGCCCCCCGGCGGCTCACTCGCACTGCGCCCGACGCTCGCTCCAACTCCTCCAACAGCCCACGGCGGCACCACCACAACACAGCCGGCAATCCTACAGGTTTGCTCTACCCAAACCCTCCTTTGGTAGATGCTTGTCTGAGTAAAGGATGCGACAAAGATACATCTGATGAACCAATAGGGGCTCATGGCACGGTTGTTGCTAGATCAATTAACTGATTTCATGTTTTGGGCGGCAAAGCACACTAGCACCAAAGCCCCTTAAAACAACCACCTTCCACCCAAACAAATCTAGATAGCACAGTGATAGCAGCATTCCAGTCTGAGCAAACACGAACATATAACCTAAGTGTACTAGCCGCATCAAACCACGTACATTTGTATCTTGGCCACTACTACTATCTGGGGCCAGAATGGGGGGACGACTAGCAATCTCGACTGCAAAATGCAAATAGTGCCTGCTGCATGCACCTCTGTCGCAGATAGCAAGCTTAACGGAAGTGGTATCCTTCATTGAGATTTGAGAATTGTGTCATAACGGATGTTAGAGCTAAATTGCACCGGTGTTCTCCAGCGGGAACTACAATTGTTTCTGATAAGCAGAGGAGCATTATAGAGTGAGGGCACCAGTTCCTTGTCGTTACCTAGGTATAACAGTTACCAATGGTATCAGTTATTTTGGCTAGCATGACCAATGATGTTGCTAGCACACCTTTATGCCACTGCTCCAGCTTGTTTCTCGCTCTTCAAACAACGCAAGAACATCATTGCACAACTCTGCCGTCCAAAGAAAAACGCTTCCCCGTATAAGCCCACAAGGGTGGCATACATAAGCCCACCACTGTAGCAAAAAATAGACCGTGCATGGCTCTACGCCCCAGTGCACACCAACGCCCCTCGCAGGCGTGAGTGTATAAACAAGACACAATGCATGACCCAAACGCCCCGATGCAAACCACAAACCGTAGTCGCTCCGAAGGCCACGCCTCGGTGACTAGGGAGTCTCCCGCCTCGGCGGAGAGACCTCGCATATCGCGCTCCGCCGCGCTCACCCTAGTCGCCCCGAAGGCCGCATCACGACGACTAGGGAATCTCGCCTCAGCGGAAAGACCTTGCATATCGCGCTCCGCCGAACTCACCCTAGTTACTACGAAGGCCGCACCTCGGCGACTAGGAGTCTCCCGCCTCGAACATCTCACCTCGGCGGAGAGACCTCGCATATCGCGCTCACCCTAGTCACTACGAAGGCTGCGCCTCGGCGACTAGGGAGTCTCCCGCCTCGAAAGCCTTGTTTTGGCGGAGAGACCTCGCATATCGCGCTCCGCCACGCTCACCCTAGTCGCTCCGAAGGTCACGCCTCGGTGACTAGGGGGTCTCCCGCCTCGAAGGCCTCGTCTCGGCGGACGGGCAGAGAGACCTCGCATATCGCGCTCACCCTAGTCGCTCCAAAGGCCGCGCCTCGGCAACTAGGGAGTCTCCCGCCTCGAATGCCTCACATATCGCCGGTTTTGGGCTCCTAAGCGAGCCCAATCAAAAAAAAAGTATGGGGCAGCGCTCAACATTCACCCCCTCCCACAGACAATATCAACCCTTCGCACCACTCCAAGTTGCGTGCGCAAACTACTAGAAGTGACCGAAGGGGGGGCGGTACCTGGACTCAACATGACCAATGCAAATGGTCACACCGAAGAAATAATCAAAAACAACAAGGTGTAGTGACGACTTTGCCACGACGCGCCGCCGGCCTCGAGGGCCATGCCTCCGCGTGGTGGCTCCGCATCAACTTCGCACGCACGGGCTCCGTCTTTGCTAGCCGCTCGCCTCGAGGTCATAGCCTCGATGGGTCGGCCAAGGCGTGCCGCCCGCCTCGAGGGCCATAGCCACAGCGCGCCGTCCGCCTCGAGGGCCATGCCTCGGCATGGCGGCTCCGCGTCGACCACGCGGCACAGCTCGTCTCTCGCTTTCGCCACCCGCCTTTGGCCATAGCCTCGGGGGTGGCCCGACGTCTTGCTTGCCTCGAGGGCCATACCTAGGCGTGGCGACTCCACGTTGACTTCGCTCGCGTGAGTGTCTCTCGCTCGCCGCCCACCTCGAGGGCCATGCCTCGGCGTGGCGACTCGCGATCGACCGCCGCCACGGGCTCGCCTCTCTGCTTGCTTCGCCTCAAGGCCATAGCCTCGGCGAGGCGACCGCAACGCGCGCCGTCGAGGGCCATGCCTAGGCATGGCGGCTCCGCATCGACTTCGCTCGCACGGGATCTGCCTCTACTTGCCGCCCGTCTCGAGGCAATCGCCGTGTCTCGAGGCCATAGCCTCGGCGGGGCGGCCCCGACGCATCGCCTGCCTCGAGGGCCATGCCTAGGCGTGGCAGCTCCGCGTCGACTTCACCCGCAAGGGCTCCGTCTCTACTTACCGCCCGCCTCGAGGGCCATTCCTAGGCGTGGCGGCTCTGCGTCGACTTCACCCACACCGGCTTCGTCTCTGCTCGCCACCGGCCTCGAGGCCATAGCCTCGGTAGGGCGGCCCCGACCCACCGCCCGCTTCGAGGGCCATGCCCTCGGCGTGGTGACTTCGTCTCTGCTCGCCACTCGCCTTGAGGCCATAGCCTCAGCGGGGCAGCCACGGTGTGCCGCCCACCTCGAGGCCATAGCACTGGAGGGACGGCCTCGACGCGCCGCCCACCTCGAGGGCCATGCCTCGGCGTGGCGACTCCGCGTCAACTTCACCAGCACGAGCTTCGTCTCTACTCGCCACCTGCCTTGAGGCCATAGCCTCGGTAGGGTAGCCCTGACGCACCGCCCACCTCGAGGTCCATGTCTTGGCGTGGTGGCTCCGCATCGACTTCGCCTGCACGGGCTCCGTCTCTGCTCGCCACCCACCTTGAGGCCATAGCCTCGGCGGGGCGGCTCCACGTCGACTTCGCCCGCACGGGCTCCGTCTCTGCTCGCCACTCGCCTTGAGGCCATATCTTCGGCGGCGGCTCCGCGTCGACTTCGCTCACACGGGCTCCGTCTCTACTCGCTACCTGCCTTGAGGCCATAGCCTCAGCGGAGCAACCACGACACACCGCCCGCCTCGAGGCCATAGCTTCGTCGGGGCGGTCCCGACGCGCCACCTGCCTCGATGGCCATGCCTCGGCGTGGCGGCTCCGCATCGATTTCGCCCGCACAGTCTCCGTCTCTACTCACACCCGCCTTGAGGCCATAGCCTCGGTGGGGCAGCCACGGCGCGCTGCTCGCCTCAAGGCCATAGCCTCGGCGAGGCGGCCCCGACGCGTCGCCTGCCTCAAGAGCCATGCCTCGGCGTGGCGGCTCCATGTCGACTTCGCCTGCACGAGCTCCTTCTCTGCTCGCCGCCCGCCTTGAGGCCATAGCCTCGGCGCGGCGGCCACGGCGAACCGCCCGCCTCGAAGGTCATGCCTCGGCGGGACGGCCCCACGTCGACTTTTCCCAGGGTATCCCGACTCCCGAGGGGCCAGGAGCGAAAGGATTGCGTCCGCTCGCTCCTTGGGACAACGGGACCTGTCCTCGCGGCCTCAACCCTTGCAGACGAGGGGATTGTCGTAGTAGGGCACCAAGGGGTGCCTCGTCCCCTAGGGTTATCGGCAATACTCGGGAAGCCCTAGGGAAAGTCATGTGTGTATGGCCCCAGTCCATGAGGTGAATCTATAAAAATGTACCTAAATATCCTTCCCCCTCTCAATGTAAGGCAAGGGCAAGAAGGGAAATATCTCTTCTTGCCCCCTATATATGTGGCCCTAAGGGCATGTAAGAAGGGGGGCTTCCCTCATTCACTCACGACTCTCTCAATACAATACATTCATACTTCTCGTACTTTTGGCTCCTCTTCTGTTCGGTTCTCCCATGACTAAAGGGTACTCCATACCCACTGTCTAGCCTCGACGCTACGACAGTGCTTAAAGGTGGGGTGACCGCTCACTAATAGCTAACAACTATTTAGGAAATAGAAACTAGAACAAAACAATGATCCCTGGTGCTGTCCTAGGAATCTAGGACTCCAGGATCGTACAGCAACCCCATGGATCCCCAGAAGGAAGAAACTTTGTGGCATCTTTTTTATGTTCCTCTTGTCACAATTGAGGCTTCTTCACATCCTTGATCCTCCCACCATTTTATCCCCTCTTTCACCAACTAGAAGAGCACAAATTAAGGCCCGTTTTGGGTGGGCTGGGAATCAGATCAAGGAAAGGCCGGCATCCTGCCTGATCAGGCCCACCCAAAATGAGTATAAAAGTGAGAAATCTTCACTGGACACATATCTTGAAGTATACAAAGCTCAATTAATAACATTCCATTTACACTATAGTACTAGCACCAAGCTACCAACATGACACGTCACAGGACCAACAACGAGGCGTCCAATTTGGTGTGTCAGCAAGGCCAAACAACATAGCTCAATCCGACAAGTACATTCAGGCCTGCCATCGCATCCTCCAAACCCACAAGACCTTTATGCACCAACTCTGCCCATCAAATTGCAACTCCCCAAATTCCACAAAACACCACCAACACGATAACCCAAGCCTACGTCACTGCTACATAACACATACTATATAACACAAAATACCATAGACTCGACCCCCGAACCTTCCTTCCAACAGCAATCATCCACAACTGCAAGCCAAGGAGACACGCACATCACTCCAACCCACCAATTTCGAATGTGCACGTTGGCATAGCAAAATTTGCATAAGAAAATTTTCAAATGCACTGATCACATGTGGTACGTAACCTAAGTTACATATATAATTGGCGCTCCCAAAAAAATTGCAGTCCAGGGAACAATGTGCAGCCTGAAAATCTTCCTAGCCCTAACTATCAACATTCAAGGGTAACCTAGCAGCATCCAAAACATAAGCAGACTTGGCACTAGCTCAACAATTTTTGAGAATAGCATGCACATAAGAAAACAATGTAGAGCATATGTACCAGAAATATAACAAACCTTGGTCTCTAAGAATCACACGATGAGAATAGCTAATCCGCCTCAAACACTTAATACCACTTCAACCATCCTATCATCTCAATCCAAAATGTAACACCACGTGTACAATTAACCCGTAAGCATCAGAAGCAACAGCTTACCTCCTTAAACCGGTGGAGGAGCTCATCGCTACGGCCGTGGAGAGAGGAATCAACCCGCTCAGAGTCGAGCAAATTCAAGGACCTCCCAAAGTAGTGCAGGTACACGACGAGCGCCGCGCCGTGCGCGGCCGCAGCGAGAGCGCCAGCGGCCATGAGCGCCCAGTCGACCCCGTCGGCGAACTCGAACAGCCTCCAGAACGACACCGCGGCGGGCGGGGGCTCGACCTCGTCGTCCTCCACCTCCTCCTCGCCGGTGCCAGCGCCTTCCCCCTCCCTCGCCCCAACACCGGCATCCCCGGCCGGCCCGTCCCCGTACGGCGACGGCGACTCCGGCGGCTCCGAAACCTCGGACACCGGCGTGAGCGGCTGCACGTGCGGCGACGCCCACCCGAACAGCCCCGTCGGTGCCATCTCCTCCTCGGAACCCTTGAAGAACTCGACGACGCCGTCAAAAACCCTAGGATCCGGAGGAGCACATCACCACAGCACACTCCGCGACGGCAACGATGGGGGGCAGCAGCGGCGACCAAGTCGCTTCCGAAGAGAGCCTCAAGCCGCCTCAGACTAAATTAAACTCCGGGAGACCAACACCACAAAAGAAAGGGCCTTTTAAAAACTTCTCAGTGGCACACGGCAACGCGAAAGCGTGGAGGAGACCCGGTCAGAGCAATCCGGCGGCGTCTCCCACGCGAGCGGGCACCACGCTACACGGAAACTCGTCTCCGGCTAGCGGCGAGCGGCGGCTCGTCGCCGGCGAGGAGGCGGGCACGGTGGGGTGGTGGTGTGCGTGTAGTGTGGGTTTCTTCTGGTGTGCGGTGCGGGTAGGAAAGAGGGGGGGGGGAGCGTGTGTGATTGCGGATTTGCGGTGTGATGGCGTTGGCCTTTCTGCCGAGGGGCGTGGGTCCCAGATAGCGGTGGAAGGGGCTGGGCCCGGGAGTTCGCGCGTACGGAGTGGTGGGCCAGGATCGGCAGTGAGAGCGGGAGAGGGGTTACGTGTTCCGGGTGGCGTGTGGAATTTCTTGGGGAAGTTAAAATTAGACGGGCGGGATTGGTGCGGAAAGAGGTCTCGTGTGCGGTGTGCATCCAAGATGGCGGGGCCCGCGGGTGCCCGGCGGTATGAGCTGTGTTGTTTAGCTTTCCTGGCTTGCTAGGGACACACCAAGCTGGTTCATGTGGGGTGCTCCGTGCAGCTAGAGCCTAAAATGACCGGACGATCTTGCTTTCCTTTTTTAGCTGAGAGAATTATGAACTTGTGTCAGATGATATTTTAACAATCTCTATGTGCCTGCAAGTGATCATACTAGTTTTAGACTATATTTGCATAACTGTATAATTTGGTGTAGTGGTATTTAATATATGGCCTTATTCGTCGCCAATATTTTATTCAGAAAATCGTTGGCGGAGTTTGAGTGAAATTTCGAGGAGGGCCAAAAGCAAATGCAAATCCATGACTTTTTAAGTGCTAAATCATGTCACTACGATGGTGTGCAATTTATACACATTAAGAATTGTGGAATTCTCTCAAAAAAAAGAATTGTGGATTGATCTTGTTCACATTTGAGTTGCAAAACAGGTGCCTCTGTTGTTTCTCAAAATAAAAGAATACGTGTCTTCTATCTGAGCAATTTATAAAAAACTAAATAGTAATTGATCAATGACCGCAAAAAGCCATGCTACCAAAGTGTCTCTAATAAGAATTTTGAGGGTCTAAAAAATAAACAAAAAATTTGAAGCAAAATTACCTTTCCATGAGATGCTAGTTTTCTAACTCTGACAAGATCACGTAGTTCACACTTCACTTTTATCTCTCCTGCGTAAGTAAGCACCAAAATCCTAATGCGCAAAAATGCAAACTGGCCAAATTAAGAATTTATGGACCAATTAGCAATTGCCTCTATTAAGACGGAAGACACTTGGAGTAGATATGTACTAAAGACGTGAGGCACGGTCAAGACACTAGAAAATAATGGGAAGGGCCAAACTCAACAAGCTTTGAGCTCGGAGGTGTAGAGGTGGTCAGCTTGCTATCTAATGGACTGGATATGACTTTAACTGCCATTACATACTATAATTACTCTAAAAAACTTTAATTGCCTCAACAATCCTCCGCCACTGCAGAAGAAGAAGAAATAGCTTGAAAGGAGAACTTCCACAGTACCACATTCCCAAACATCCTAGGAATTTATTGCAGCTAATTTTAGCCATGTAATGCCTTTACTACTATAGTTTGCTTGCACCATTTTGTACCAATTGAGTGAAACTAAATTACAGGTATTTCTTTATCGGTGAAAGCTCACATGTCTGTCCCAAATAAATACAAAACACTTGTACAATTGTAATGAATACATCTCCATACGTATATTATCTTTTTGTAATATGATTTTATCCCAATAATCGTTGGTGCTACAATGGTGACCTTTTATCCACAAATGGAGTTTAAACTACGGCCGTGTTTGTTGCCATGTAATATGCCGTGCTGTAAGGAATCAATGCCATGTAACCTGAATACATTATTATACATCTATCTGTTCACTAGACCTTCGACCCCCACGAGAAAGTAAGTACAACTAATATCAAAAAGTGCACACGTACTAGCCAATAGCAGATGGACAATTAAACAAGGGAAATGATATCTAGCGTCCCTGATAGTACGTCCAACACATGAATTGTTGCCAACCACTCGTTTATTGTCCATTCCTATGACCTGTTTGTTTTGAATAAATTATGTGTCTATTAAAGAGGTCTAAAGTGCAATATATATAGAGTACAATAGGTATAGATATATCTCTAGTACCCTATCTCTAATATATCTCTAACACCCCCACTCAAATACAATGCGTATGCAATAGCATTACATTTGGAAAGGATTGATACTAAAATATATAAAAAATCCTAAATCCGAGTTTTGATAATGTCGTCGTAGCATGCAGCTCTTGGAAAATATATCGAGTATCAAAAGATCTTCTCCTATCCGGTGTCATGCGACAGCTCATAAGGCACAAGGTGCAGGAGCAAAGTCGACCGCGGCAACACAACGAAGAAGATGATAAAACCAACAAATATAGAGAGATCAAATCAAGTCGAATAGGAATAGGTGGAAGCATGGCGGCGCAGATCGTAGCCCAAGACGGCGGCGACGCAGTGCACAAGAAGTGCAACAGAGGCGCAGTGCAGAAGAAGAGCGGCGCAATGCACAAGAAAATACAACGAAGACGCAGTGTGGAAGAAGCACAGCGGCCTTGAAAGCTTGGAGCGGCGGATCTGCAATGCTCAAGAAATAGCAATGGGGCGCGTGGTACATTGCCATGCATAAGGCAATTCATATGCTTCTATGACTGACAATAAATTTGTGGACTCGCATGGCTAAGACGAACTCAAAAATTGAGTGCTACAGACTTGGATGGACGCAGCGGAAACAACGACACAAAGAAATAAAAACCTAAGGATAACTAGTAGTAGCACTTTTAAAACATCGAAAGAAGTTGGAAGAAGCTGGAGTTGGTGAAGTCATTGCAGAAACCGAACTGGAGCTGGAGAAGCCATTGCAGAAAACCGAAACCGGAGCCAGGGAAGCTGGAGCGGCTTCGGCTTGATCCAGCCGTAGTGGTGCATGCTACTTCTCCACCGACAGCACCTCTTCAATTCCACCGACAACTTCACATCAAATCCGGTTATGAATGGCTCCCATCCGTCTCCTTTTAACCACCACTCCACCGCATGGCTAACCAGCCAAACAACCAAAAGAGCGCAGCACGGGCTGCACAGCGCGCACCGCAAGAATCCAAGAAACGACGAGGGGGAGAGTCCCTTCCCCCATTACTGCTAGTCTGCTCCACAACCACCACGAGACAACACAGATCGCACAGGAAGCTTGGGCGAGAGAAGGCCAGCCGGCGGCATATAGATGGCACCGCAGATGGATCTCTAGCACCAGCTCTTGCAGTTAACATAGCAGCATGTTTTTCAACGGCCGCAAGTGCTTCTGATCCTGTAGCACCATTAGAACCCAAAGCCTCAAAAGGGGCCCAATCTGTCAAAGCCACGTAAGACAACCAAATCTCGTAGCTTCCATGTACCGTCCCACTTTCTTCCTCATACTTCCCCTCATGATCGAAGCCCAAGACCGTCGCCAGGTTGGGCAACCTTTCTGAGCCAAAGCCGCATCCCATCTCATGGGAAGAGCAGCACACACACGCGAGCCCGTATCAAGGCGACCCACTCCGCGTTCGTTTGCGGCGCAGCGATGAGGCGGTGGGTGAAGACGCCGAAGAAGAGGCGGACGAGGCGGTGTCGAGGCAAGCCGAGGCAGATGCCGGCAGCCATGGAGTCGAAGGGGACGGCGAATCCAGATCCGGGTGGGAGTCGCAAGCTCCCCGACGGCGGCGAGCACGAGATCGGGGCGGCCGGGTGGATCTCGAGCTTGGGGCCTTGGGAGGATCCGAGAACGGTGGATCCGGTCGGTCCTGAGCGGCCGAGACGGAGCAGTGGAGGCCCGGGAGCCGGATCCGGGCAAGGAGACGCAGCTTCGGGACAAGCTCGGTAGATCCAGGCGGAGAAGAGGCGGCGCAGATCCGGGCGGGGAAGGGGCAGTTGTGGCGGCCACGGCGGAGCAGAGGTTCCACGACCTGCGGAGGCTGCCGTGGGGGGAAGTACGCGGCAGAGATCCGCGACCCACAGCAGGGCGTGCGGCTGTGGCTCGGCACGTTCGACACAGCCAAGGAGGCGGCGATGGTGTACGACAGCGCCGCGCTCCGGCTCCGTGGGCTGTCCACAACGACCAACTTCCCCGTGCCACCATCGCCTTCCTTGGCCGACGGCGCGGAAGCCAACCTCCTCGCCTCCGTGTATGAGGAGTCCAGCGACGAGTCGCAACTCGTTAGCTCACCGGTTTTCGTCCTCCGTACAACTAATGTGGCCGCCCCCGGAGCGGAGATCTCCCGGGGGCAGCGAACAGCGGAAATAAATTGGAGGCTAGGTTAAAGGCTAGGGTTTAGAACCTTTGCTCTGATACCATGTTATGAATAAATTGTGTGTCTATTGAAGAGGCCCAAAGGGCAATATATATAAAGTACAATAGGTATAGATAAGGATATGTTAGAGATAGATTCTATCTCTAACATATCTCTAGTACCCTATCTCTAATACTATTCACCCTCTTCTCTCTCCACTGCTCTAGCAAATTAGTCAAGTCGTCCATGGTGAGCTCTCCGTATTCTTCAGGCTAGCGACTTGTGTGGGCGTCTCCCACTTATGCGTTCACTGTCATGGCCTCAAGGGCGAGGACTTCGTCGTGGAGTCCCTCGTCGTCGTTCTTCCTCTTCCTCGTCTTTTTCACCTGCGTGCCGAGAAGGTCTACGAGTACCTCGTGTACAGGGCCGGCTCCGGGAAGCTGCTCCCAAGCCCCCACCCGCGCATCTTTGAAGCCAAGGAAGTTGGCCTCTTATGCAGCGCCAACGATGGAAGCGTCGAGCACTTTGTCGCCATTGTCCTCGAGAAGCAACTCACCATGAGGCTTCGCAGAATGACCCCCATGTCTTCTCATCCAAGAGGACCTAGACCACGAGTGGAGCACCAAGGTGGCGATGGTGGAGCCATCTTGTGACAGACAAGACCACGAAGTGCAGCCACAATGCCGACAAGGTGATCGCAGTTGGAGGAGACTCGCTAGGATGGGTGGATCTTTAGCGGGGTATTCTCTTTTGCAACCTACTCGACGAAATGCCAGTGGTGCATTTCATCCCACTGCCTGAATTGATGGGCAACAACAAGGACTATTGTCTAGATGGTTTCCCATGGCCGATCCTAAACGTCACATGTAGCAATTGTGACTTGAAGATGTTGCAATATGCAACCAGTAAGTTGCAATAGGAGATCACCTCCTCGAGATCACAATAAAAAATGTTGCAATCGGTAAGTTGTATTGTTGCGGCTACTATTTCAAAATGTTACAATACACCACACTCAAAAGTTGAAGATGTTTAAATGGTTTCTTTGTTGTTGCAAAAAGGTTTAATTTTTGTTGTAATAGGTTCTTGTGTTTGTTGCCTAAATAGTTCACGTTTGTTGCATATTTTGTTTACCAATTTTGTGTCTGTTGCATTGGCACCAAATTTTGTTGCAAGCTTAGGAACTAATTGTTGTGCTTCTGAATTTTTTTTGCTGCACTGGATCGAATTAGCCGTTTCACCCTCATTCATTCACCTATGGTTTCAGATGTTACGCGACAGTTCTGATTCATCCTCATATTTCCTCTATGGTCCATATCGTTCTAATTCAACTTGGTTTGTTACAATCCTTCAAAAAATATTACAACAATTATTTTCAGATGTTGTAACTATTATTTTTAAATGTTGCAATGTTGTAACATCCAATTTTGTTTGATCGGGATATTTGAACTAGTTTTAAAGCGCAACTAGGCTCTATACCGATGATTTCATGTATTTTACAGCGAGAATATGATTATTATTTTTCTAAACTTTTTTCTTGGCATTGTATTATTATTTACGCATTTTATTACTCACAGGGATTAAAATTCTTACATATATTATATATGAATAATACGACGGAGCGTGGAAGGTACGTCCGAGCGCAGTTCCACCCGTTTAATCATGCCATTGTACTAGTACTACAGTAATGTAAAAGAGCGGGACCTAATTAAAGGCCAGAATAGTCAAATGGTTGGGTGGCCCTAGTATTATTTTGTGTCCACGCTGTCCTTTTGTTGACTGTGAGTAGCGCCTGATAGCAACGGTCGTTGACAATTCGGGCAAGCGCGATTTGGAAAATAATAATTCCGTCGTTTGGTGGTTCCCCTAGATTCTAGAACCCATTTTGGACCATCCTTCTGGAAGCATGCTTAATAATCCTACCTAAGTAGTACACACCTTTCGCGTACACATCTGTGCGGATGCACATTTTAGCTCGGCTACTTTTGAAGGTAAAATTGCCATTTGGCAATTTTTTGCTTCTCTAAAAAAGGGTACTTGGGTACTAGAGTAGCAGTAGTCCTTCTAAAAAGAAGTAGTAGTACTCCAATTTTTTACATATTGTCCAATTCGAACCATTGAGTAGGAATTCCGTAGGAATTTGAATGAAACTAGTTCAATGTCTGTGCTTGTGTTTTGTTACAGATTAAAAAATTATATCTCGTTAATTGTCGTCGTGCTTAGCCTACAATACAAGTGATCTGCTGGTAACCCGTTCTTTAAAAGATTGATGGAATCTTTGAGCTTCTTGTGCACCAGCTTGAGCAGTTGGAGTGTGGAGGAGTGGAGAGGAGGTTATATGTGGCCAACCGTACGCAAGAAAGGAACCGAGAAAAAACGAGATCTAACGGTTCACAGAAAAAGATAGAT
The DNA here is from genome assembly GCA_036346395.1 of Hsuehochloa calcarea. NCBI lineage: Eukaryota > Viridiplantae > Streptophyta > Magnoliopsida > Poales > Poaceae > Hsuehochloa > Hsuehochloa calcarea. The sequence continues at coordinate 42,667,526 of CM070597.1, forward strand.
CTAACGGCTCACATCGTATAAAAAAAATAAACCACTATCAATTTCTTTTTTAAGTAGTAGAGATCCACACGGCCACACCACACCCTCTCGTGTGTATATGAAGTTCATACGAAATGGCCGGGCACTTGGTCTATTTGACAAAGCGGGCCGAACCTAGGCATCTCGATGTGGATCAAATCACAACCAGATTCACGAAAGGGCTTGTGATTGGTAGCTAGGCCCACGTTTTGTGAGACAAGGGAGCACTGGAGGGTCCAGACGCGAGCGGCCCACGTGAACCCGCCCCCACCGGACATTTCCCCAGTTTCCCGCTGGCGCGCGCTCTCTCTCTCCTTCTCAACGGAGGAGGAAGAGGATCTCTCTCTCTCTCTCTCTCTCTCAAGAAAGGACAAATTAGCATCCAATCCATGCACGGGAGGGTTCAAGGGCACATGTGGACTTGTCACCTTGCCATCCATGTGGAAGACACTGGAAGGCGATGGTGATGCATACATTCTTTTGAGTTGTTACGCCCTTGAATCCGTGATAAGGTGCGCATGCACGCATGTTCAGCTGGAAGACACGCATCGGTCGTTCGTTGCGTAGGACGCATGCATATATGCAAGATTCCATGCCTGCTGGCCCGCTTGTCAACTAGCTGCGCAGCTCAACGTCGTTAGTCGATCTTGATTACTACGTCCGTGTCCGTGTCCGTGTTCGTGTCCGTCCTACTTTTGAATGTCGACTCGTGGCGCCACTAGCTAGCCCTGGATCGAAGGAGGGCGATGGGTGGGACATCGAGCAAGCGCGCGAGGGCACAAAGTTGGTGTTAGATAGGATGGTGTCTTAATTTTTATATAATAGTTGTATATATTCATATGCTAATTGTACGTATTTATATGATAACTATAATTTATATATGTATAACTTATGTACTATAATTTTAACAATTAAAGATTACGTCACTTTCCTCACTTTTATGGTATCAAAGCAGTGCCGCTTCTGAACCGCCGCCTCCACAACTTCCGCCGCGCCGCCTCTAGGAGATGATCTCTCCGGGGCTTACGTAACCCATAGTTTAAGTCGTGTCACCGATCATCCGATCAGTTACCGATTCAAGTTTTTCCCAGTCATCTTCAAATCAGGTTTTCCCTATTTTTTCCGATCATAGATCGATTTGCGTCGCTCTGCCGACCTGTCGACGTTCTTAGCTCCAGACTTCACCGCCTCGGTTTCGACCTCTTCGGCGTCTCCCCTCTTCCGATGACGTCGTGGCGTGACGCGACGCGCTCGTCGATACGGTCCTCTCTCAACGGCCTTCCGAGCGCCCTATCTACCGTCGCCATCATGCCGGATCATCGTCGTCGGACCGTCGTCCGTGAGACTTCCGTCTTTACCGAATTTAGGTCTAGTCTGAATGTCCGTCTTTACGATGTTTCGATTGCGGGCGTGTTAGACAAGGTGGTGTCTCGACTTTTACATAATAGTTGAACGCGTTTACATGATCACTGTAATCTATATATGTATAATTTATATACTTTAATTTCAACAATTAAAAATAACGTTACTTTCCCGCTTACCGTTGGCATTAGAGTACACGGCAGCCTGGGCTCCAGCCCGAGCCGTAGGATACTTTTAGTGCAAAACCCAGGTATTATTGGCTAGCCCAGGGTGCAAACATCCCTCCTAGCCCATCCTCTCAGCCACCGCCCGTCGCTCCTCCGCCGCGCTGAGCCGCAACCCCGTCGCGCAGCCGTGCTCCTCCCCTCGCCGCTCCGCTCCTCCGGTCCACGCGTCGCCACGCTCCTCCCCTGCCAGAATCAGTGGTCGTCGGCTCGTCGCCCCTCTGAGTTCTGCTGCCCACCGCCTTTTCTACTTTTAGATCTCCTTCTAAAGTACCCCGTCCTGAGTTACCGGATGAGCTTTTTGTGAACGTTGCTGTTGCAATTGGTGCCCAAGTTAATAAGTTCCTGAGATTCTTTCAAGATGTGTTTTGTGAAAGAAACTTGAAGCATTTTTTTTCCTGGTATGTGGAGCTTTTCTGGATCCTTTTTGCATCCCACAAATGTGATCAACAGAACACCTTAAACTAATAAAGAAATCAAACCCTGCATATGTGACTATTCTATTTGTTCATCATCAACAGACACTTAATTTAATGTCACAATATATTTCCTTTCAGGCAAGCAATTGTTGGATTGTGGGCTGCTGCTGTGATTGGGAGCTGGTGCAATTTCCTAACTGTCATTTACATTGGTAAGAGGCTGCAACCTCCTATTGTTTCCTGGGTTGGAGAAGGCATGCACGAGGGTAGGATTTGTGTTGTTTCCTGGAGAAGAAACACACGACACGGAGAAGGCCATGCTGACCAAGATAGAGTGGAAGTAAGTATGCACATCTCTTTCCTTCTTGATTCTTTGAATATAGATAAGGGCATCTGCTTATCTAGCTTGTATCAGATCGTACATGATGTGGGGGAACTAATTGAGTAATTACGTTGAAATGCGGTAGCGTCAGCATTGTTCGATTGACTCGCTAGTTGAATTACAAGAGCCAAGGTAGCTTTTGTTCGATTGTACTGAACATGGCTGCTCGTTCTTTATTTTGTAGCAAACATCAATTAATTAGCGCATTACTCTCGTTGTATTGTTGATAGATATTGTGTTCTTTGCTAAATAATCCGTACTATCATACTGAATTGATGCCATTGTCAATTTGTCAGGCGCTCAAATTTTGCCATGTTTTTCTTATTATGTTGTAATTTTAAGTATTAATTGAGCTCAAGTTTCATGTTAATGACGCGTTTGTGATGTACTTTTATTATACCGTTGTGTGTGTATAAATTAACATTAGATCTATGCTTTTAGAATTCCGCCCGGGACGTTACAAAATCTTGGTTCCGCCACTGGTTGGCATGCGCGGGGAGATGGCCGACGTTGGTGGGCGACAAGAGAGCCACAAAATCCCACTTTTTTCCACGACTAAAAACTGCCAGGAACATGAGAAAAACATCGCTGAAGAGTTCCCTAACGGCCGGCCAATAGCCGCGGTTAATACGGTCCATGAAGATAAAGAATGTCTGACATATACGTTGCACACACGCGGGAAGAAATAAAATTCACTCGGAGTACCTCTGGAATATTGTTGATTGGTGGTATTTATATATATCTCCCCGGCCGGTCGGACACCGGCCGGGGTGTCCTTGAGAAGGCTTGCGTAAATGCACGCAGCATTGCAGCTGCAGGTAGAGAACTCGGTATTCAGGTGCACGACAAGCTCGGTTGGGAAGGGAGCCTCCAGGATAGGATAGCGAGCCATCTTCTGGGCTCCACGCCGCGACGCCGCACTGCTACTCTGCTAGTGCTCGCCCCGTATCTATTCGAGCCAGGTCGCAGGTGTAGCTCTCTTCTCTCTGCAACGCGACAGTGCCCATTGCAAATATGTGCGCGGGGGGGACCGATCGGTGTGCTGTGCATGCATGACAAGTACCCCGCCATGTAGGCCGGCCGGCCGGCCGGTCACACGGTGGCATCGCATGCACACCGTGATGATGTGTACCGGTGGTAACAGCGGGATCCTTTGAGCCGCCGTACGTGTGCGCCGCCGATCGACTCCCCGACTCTGTGTGGCACGCAGTTGCGCAACACTACTGTACGTGTTGGCGGTTGCTACCGCATGCGCGACGCGTGTGTACGCGAGCTTGTCAGCTTTGGCGCCTCCCTCCCCTCCGCGTCTATATCGCCATGCCTTTTCTCTATGCTGAGTAGTAAAATCATAGGTGGCTGGAGTAAACATACATACCATTACCAACGAATTGACCGCGCAACAGACCCGACCGAACGAGACTACAGCAACAGCACACCGGTTGTATCCTCGAGGGTTTGTTTGGAAACATAGATTCCCACCCGTCCGCTGGTTCGGAATCTTAGTTCAAAACTCCAGTCTATTCGGTCTATCCACGGGGATAAATCTAGAATTCGAGCTTTCCAAACAAGGCCTAAACGGCGTGTCTTTTGTACATACGTTAAGTAGGATGATCGATGTGTCTTAGACAGCATTTTTTTTAGTACAATTTCCGTTCTAAATCGTCTGATCATGGTCGATCTCTTGACTGATGTTGCATAAAGAGAGGAACGCCAGCACGCCACGGGCCGGGTTAGTTTATTTGCATCTAGAGGATCCTAGGCCGGCACCGGGCCGGAGGAGGAGGAGAAAGCAGCTGGGGTCGTCGGGGGATAGGCGGGCGAGAGAGAGAGAGAGAGAGAGAGAGAGAGAGATCGAGGGATATATTTGGGGGAAGGAAGAAAACAGATGCGGGGAATCCGGTCGGTGTTGGCCGTCGTGACGCGGGCCTGCGGGGCCAGGTGGCACGTGAAGGCGCGAGGTGCATGTCCACCTGGCCGCTTCCCGCGCCGGGCCCCGCCTGCATGGACTAAGCCCTAGAGAGGAGATATTTGCCACGTCCACGTCGCTTTCCAATCCCCCCCTCTCCTTTCTTCTTCCTCTCTCTCCCCCACGGCTGCACGCCATGCCCCCCGCCAATCTCCTCTCCTCCAATCGCCTGCCCGCGCCCACGTGAACGCCCGCCCGCTTTTCCACCCCGCCTCCGCGCACCACGTCCATGCACCGCCAAGCGGATCCACCCCGCATGCCGTCGTCGAGCGGTGCATGGGCCCGTCGCAGCGAGCTGCCGAAAGGGTTGGTGTCCTCATCCATGCCGCATGTATATATAGGATCCTTCTCTGTCGACTCTGCACGCCTTATCATCACACACACAAAATCAGATAATTCAGATTACCGGGAGGGAGGGATAGACACTTCCAAAGGAAAAGCTAGCTCTGGGGGGAGCGAGGAAGTGGAAGAAAGGTCCATTCGAGCGGTTTATCCGGAAGAAATGGCCCTGGGAGACGACTCCCCTGCCTCTTACATCCGCATGGTAATCAACTCCCCCTCTCTTCCCTACTTCTCGCTGGCTGAAACACTCACCTGCTCCTGCTGTTTACTCCATCTCACTCTTTCAGTACTCTTGGTCTATAATCTACATGTGTAATTAGCACATAAGCAATACCGTCGATTCGACCATAGGGCAATTCTCTGACCTGTATATGCTGACAGTGACGCAGAACTAAACGAGACCAAACTAGCACATTACCAGACGATGTCGTTGAGGTTAAGCCGGCGTACGTGCTTGTATTAATTGCAGGTGCAGCACCTGATTGAGAGATGCCTGACGTTCGGGATGAGCATGGAGGAGTGCATGGAGGCGCTGTCCAAGCGCGCCGACGTTCAGCCCGTCGTCACCTCCACAGGTCGATTACCAGCACCTTGATAACAATCGACTTCACTCGATTTTCGCCATGCATCTGATTATCGCGGCTGTTCTTGATTTTGGGTTTGCGTGCAGTGTGGAAGGAGCTGGAGAAGGAGAACAAGGAGTTCTTCGACAAGTATAAGCAGTGGACATCTGAAAAGGGAGGCGTAAGCAGCAGCAGCACCTAATATGCATGCATGCTGCTTAATTGTGATGCTCTTAGTATTTACTGTACCTAGAAGAAATAAGAGATGGGGAGGTCAGCTAATGCGATCTATATGTGGTGGTGCATGTACAGGGTTGGCAAGGAAGCCATCTTATATATCGGTATATTCAATTCAGATTTGTATCCATCATTAACCTATCACCGATACCACGGATCAGACTTGAGATTTGTTGAAGCTAGAGAGTATCTATCGAGTGTACATATCTTGAAACCAAAGAAAAAAAGCTTGTTCTCCCAAAATCAGCACCGTCTCCGGCGTCCACATAAACATCTCTGAGAGAGACTGACGAACCGGAAGAGTTTTAACTCGTGAAGCAAAAGAATGGCCTGTAAAGAAGACGAGAAGTACCGATGGTGCATGGTTAATTTGTTGAACTCTGAACTGAATAATGATAATGCTAGTGTGCACGAAGAACACGCGCGATGCGTTCCGTGACGAGGTAAGATGTCTTGGGCGAAAGCTAGGATGCAACGGTCCAAACAAGGAAAGTTTAGGCGCGGTCGTGGGACGGATTCCGCTGCGGTACGGCGGGATCGTTACAATCCGCACGGGACAAGGACCGCTTATCTCCGCGAGCAGCAGCATGTGACGCGCGGGGGACAGCTTGGGAAGTAGCATCGGGTGCGGTGCCCGAAAAGAGGATTTGCATCCTCTAAACTTCCGCTCACGAACAAATAGTGCGGTGACATTCCTTGATTGGTATAGTGTTTATAAACAGCACTGATGCTATAGTGTCATTCCTGCCGTATTTGTGCTACATCCATGGATCTTGATCTCGACCGTTGTTTTTGATCCGACGGCTACAAAACAATGTCTCAATACTGATCACCGTGACATTGCTTCTTAAAATCAAAGGATTTGTGTTCCCGGGAAAAGATGGTAGGGACCACCGTATTTATGCTACAATGATAGATCTTGATCTCGACCATTGTTTTTCGATCCGGCAGCTACAAAACAATGTTATAATATTGTTCACCATGACATTGCTTCTTAAAGTTAGAGCATTTGTGTCCCAGGAAAAGATGGTAGGGATCACCTATTGGTGTCGTCTTGTCCGTGTCCAGCGTTGAGCGTCGGCAGCTGGCCCACTTGTCAACCAGGCTTCTCCGTCCTCTTCGTCTGGGGTCTACTACGTACTATTGCTCGGAATATATAGGCGCATGTATAGTTGCCTCTTTTTTATTTTTCTCGTCACAATCTTGTTTTTTTTAAGGAATCATATTTCTATTTAAACTAGATAAAATTCACACTATATCACTGAAGTATGTGGTGAGGCTAACATGTAGGCTGGGACTCATACGCCAGTGAGACACCAATGATATATTATAAAGATCCAAGTAATTCAGTGTCATATATCAAATTGCTTGACTTTTAAACTAAAGTTTCGGCTAAATCACCAAAAACCCAGTCTAGTACAACCTCAGGGGCTTGATTCAACCAAATTTGGGAACCAGCACCTGGAGGGCTAGCACCAAAAGCAACTAAATTGTCTGCTACTTTGTTACACCTTCGATTACAAACTGAGGCTAGAGCTATAGAAAAATCAGTTATAAACATGCTCCTATCTCTTTAAAACCTACACTACATTCAGAATTATCAAACTCATTACTCCTTATTGCCTTAGTCAGATTCGTAGCATCCATCTCCACTATGATTCGTTCCATACCTAGCTGTCTGGCACACATAAAAGCCTTCGCACACGCTTCCACTTCAGCATGTAAAGCATCGTACGCTCTTTTAATATAAGGAATTGCTATATAACTTTTTTTAGTTTTTTAAAGTAAAAAATATTATTTTTTTTGTTCGTTAGATATAATTTGAGATTTGCACTTTTTTTTCATTTGATGAATTATGTCCGAATTTATTACGATTCTTTCTTCGGAACATAACGGGTTCACTACATTACCGTATTTCGTTGGTATATAATTTTATTTTTTATTTTTATTTTTGTTCAACCTCTCAAAATACATGTGAAGAACATAACGAGTTCACCACATTATCGTATTTTGTTGGTATATAATTTCATTTTTTGTCTTAGTTTTTGCTCAACCTCTCAAAGTATATGTGAGATTTTGAATCATGTGATAGAAATAAGATTTTCAAGAATAATCACAGTGACCAAGAACCAAAATTACATAAATAATTTACTATGATTTATGCATAATGGAGTTGTAAATGAACTTTCAGAACGTGACAGTTTTTTACAGAGAAAACAATCGAATTTTGTGTAGACAGTCCCTTTAATATAACCTCCTCCTCCCGCCATAACCCGCCACACTCGTTTTTAATTACAAAACCCTAGCTTCGTGTAAGATTTAAATGGGAATGATGGGTAGTGCTGGCCAAATGGGCGGCTGGCACAACACGAGCACGAGCCGGCCTGACCAATCTTGGCACGACCCATCCTAGCCCGGCTATTAGATGGGGCCGTGTCGTGTCGGCCCACGTGCCTGGGAGATGGCCCAGGCACAGCACGTCGGTCGTTAGTGCCGTGTCGGGCCGGCATGAGCCCGTTTGGCCCGTTAGACCAAGGCCACCCCGTTAGGTCCGAGGCCGCCGCCGCTCCTTTTTTTCCTCGCTCGCCTCGCCTCGCCGACATGTGCGCCGCCCACACGGCTGGCTCTCTTTCCTCGCCTCCACGCAGTGGCCGCCCACTACCCTCCTCGCTCTACCGCCTCCTCGGGTTCGTGATGACACGAGGTCATCACTGCATTTTTTTGAACCGTCAGTGATGAAGGCTCATCACTGCACGGTTCTATTCACGAACCGTCTGTGATAGTTTTTTCTATGGCAAAAAAAAAACGAAAATGGATTTTTGACTTCGTCTGGAGCCTCCTGAGCCTCGCGAATGAATCTGATGTGGATTTTCGTATTGAACTTTTCGCTAGCTTTCCGACAATAGCCACAAAGATCACAAGAGCATCAACTCAATCCATTCACGAGCACTAAAAACAACACGACATGCATCACCCACATCACAAAGAAAGATCAACTCAATCCATTCACGAGCACTAACACATCACGAGAGTAATCCACATCACGAGCAAAAGGGGCGAGTAGAGAGACGGCAGAGGTGATAGGAGGTCGAGGTGACGAGGTCATGGGAGGCAAAGCGACGATGAGGCCGGACGAGGTGGAGGAGGCCGCAGACGAGGTTACATAACTCAGGGGGTTCCAGGACGGGCACAAGGCTTTGAGCGATGTAGAGGAGGTTGGGGTGACGAGGTCGTGACTCATAGAGAGGCCGCTTGATACGACGACATCGAGGACGGTGCGAGGTGGAGCAATCCAACCCTTCGGGAGGAATGCGACGAGCTAGAGAGGCTGGGAGGCCGAGCGCAAGGTTAGGTCGAGACGGAGATGGCAGAGGAGCTCATCAAATCCTCGCCCATCCTTCCGCTTCATGAGATCATGGTAGGAACTTGGGGCGAGGAGAATTGGTTCGACACAGACGACTACTCCAACCTCGACATGGGCGCCGTGCATCCGTGCCATGCGGGGGTGATTGAGCGTCGTCCTCTTCCTCCTCTATTTGGTTCGCAAGTCGACGACAACGCCGTCGGCGGATGGATGAGGACGCACCATCGCAACAAGTAGAGCTTCGAGGGACGGTACATTCCGATCAGTTCGGAGTGTCCAAAAACCTCTTCAAGCCCGGTCTTTCCAGCCGGCAAAAAAGGTGATGAATTTTCAGCCCTGCAATCCGAGAGTCAATACACTTTCGACACCATCATGGTTGATAGGTATTCACCCACGGCTTCTGAGAATTCCAGGAGCCCACCGACATCTGGTAACGGTGTCGATGAAACCCTCACCGGCCATGGGCCGAGTGGGGATGATAAAGCTCAGCATACGATCGACAGTTTGCCATATTAGGCTGAGTCCGCCACGGAGGCCTCAAGAGGTTCTCATCTCCGACCGGTCTCCATCGTGGAAGTGTCTGGTAGAAGTGCTACGAAGCTCTCCACCTAGTACAGTGGAAACTCTTCGGAGGATCGATGCTGGAAACACGAAGTCAATGCGATCGGAAATACTGATCGCAATGCGATGTACGGTCCTGCGCCCGTTACCTCACCACCATGTGTTGATGGAAATGGCGCGGGCAATCAAGCACCAGCTACCAGAGGCAACAGAGCTGGTGGACGTCCATCGATTAATTAAATCAGTTCAAATTTCACCGAGAATGACAGGTCAAGTGCGGCCAGGCACGAGGTTAAGAGAAGGTTCGGATCTACGAACGCAACAACCTCGATGAATCCTCCGAGACCATCCGTAACGGTACATAATCTGCAGCGCATTTGTGATATTTTAAATAATACTGATCCCGCTTTAGCAGGAGCTCCAGGTTTTGTCCAATTGGTAGGACAGGTGTCGGAGATTCTCCAATAAACCGTACAACGTACGGAAGAATACCGAGAACGGAGGACATCGCAAAGTCAAACAATGACTTCGTCCCAGCGTTCTTCCCTCGGCAGAGGGCAACATGCTTATGTTGGGAATCTATCAATACCGCAACCTCCTCGACGTTTCCAACCAATGATTCATGAGGGAAGGAGATTGTTCCGAACAAATACACCTTCCTCTCGTCGAGAGGGTTATTAGCTTGGTCCAAACGATCTTCGACATCGTTCGAACCAGGCAAATGATCGAGAGCATCATAACGCTCACGATCAGGTTGGGACGCCGGAACCTCAGTTCTCTAATATAAGGAACCGGTCCCCAACCGACTGCAATCCGGCTCCTTTCCAAAGAAGGCGCCATGAATCAGTCACAGGCTGCCGAGCTTTCTCTGCAGGGCTCCAGGTTGTGCGTTGGCCCAATCGGTTTCGACCGGCCAACATGGACAAGTTCAATGGGTATCAGAACCCGTTAGAATTTCTCCAGATCTATACTACCGTCGTCAAATGGTAGAGGAGGAGATGGAGACTCAAGCACTCCAAACCAAAGCTGACACCCAAACCCTTCGATGAAACAAAAGAGTTGCCCCTCGACAAAGGCGTTTCTCCGAGAGACGCCAGGTTGGGAGACATCGACAGGTCAGTTCCGAAGTTAATGATCGGAGAAGGATGTTTCTCTTTTCTCTCGTCTCTTTTCTCTGAGCAAATCAGGATGTTTTTGCTTGGCAAGCGTCCGACATGCCCGGAGTCCCCAGGGAAGTGATCGAGCACATGTTAGCTCTCCAACCTGATAAAAAGCAGGTCAAGCAGAAGCTAAGGCGTTTTGCACCTGATCGGAAGGAAGTAATCCAGTCGGAGATTGACAAGCTCCTTGAAGCTGGGTTTATTCGTGAAGTCCATCACCCTCAGTGGCTCGCCAATCTTGTAATGGTTAAAAAGAATAATGGAAAATGACGAATGTGTATTGACTTCACAGATCTTAATAAAGTTTGTCCGAATGATGATTTTCTCCTTCCTCGCATTGACCAGCTTGTAGACTCCAGAAAGGAGGAGATGAAAGACTCGATAATATAGAGAGATTTTCGCACTCGCCATTAAGTGCAAATTTTCTTTTTCCCGCCTATATCATAGACGGTTTTATACAAAAATCGCTCATGATGACATATCACGACGGTTCGCTCGTATCACGAACCGCTCAGTGATAGCGTCTCATCACGCATTTATTCTTAATACAAATCGCTGCGTGATGAGATTCATCACATTTCGCTTTTATGTAAAACCGTCTGTGATTTTAGGATTTTACCACGGCAGAGCATTGGCTGCCCAAACCCTACCATGGCAGAGCATTAGCTGCCCAAACCCTACCACGGCAGAGTATTGGTTGCCATGGTAAATTCGAAGAGCAAGGGGAAAAAATCCAAGTTATGGTAAACCTAAAATCACGCATTTGCCTAACCACGAGCCGCTCAGGATATTCTCAGATCACGCATTTCGGTTCATGGTTAGAACCGCTAGATATTTCACGACGTTCTAACCATGAACCGTCTGTGATATCTACATATCACAGATAATTCTCTAGAACCGTCTGTAATAGTTACATATCACAGACGGTTCATCTTGGAACCGTCTGTGATGAGGCGTCTTCTATGGTTTGTTTTGTAGTAGTGCGTTGCGCCGCTTCCCCTCCCCCTCTTCCTCTTCGGCTCTCCCTCTTCCTCCACGGCCTTCACCTGCACCGCCTCCCCTCCCCCTCTTCCTCTTCGTACTTCGGTTCTCCCTCTCCCTCCACGTCGTCTCCCCTGCCCTTCTTCTTCTCTGGTTCTTGATTGATTGTGATGATTGCATATTTTGTATTGTAGATGAATGGTATGAATGTGATACTGTGAAGTGTGAACTGCGAATGAATGGTGTGAACTGTGAATTATTACGATGACTGCATATTTTGATCTTAGATATCATTTTTTGGTTTGTTTGCTTTAATAGTTTGATTTCTGATGAAATGATTATGTGCTTGCTTGTCTGACTTCTGAAGGTCTGAGCTCATGTTCATCAGTTCATGCATTGCGGGTGAGATGGGCCGTGTCGGGTTGGGCAGGCTCGTGTTGTGCTCGCATGCCCCCAACACCGCTCGTGTCGGCCTGCCGCCCACCGCAGCGGTGGTAGCGCCCAAGCACAAAGACGAGCTGTTATGCCAGGCCGGTATGACCCATGAATAGTGCAGGCCGTGCCTACAGTGTCGTGGTTTGGTCCGACCCGACAGGCATGATCTGTTTGGCTAGCTCCAATGATTGGTTAATTGGAGAGAGAGAGAGAGAGAGCGAAGATGAAAGAAACGAAAAACACAGTCAAGTGGACTAGCTACAAGTGTGTAGACAACCAGATGTGATGACATTTTGTGTAGGCCTGTCAATGACGTTCACGTGCTTTCAGAATTGGGCCTCGTTTATGCGAAGAGGCATGAAGTGAGAAACAGCGGGCAAGCCTACCCCCTTTCTGGGTATGGTGGTGTTAAGTAACCGTCACTGGCGAGTCCAGTCCGAGCAGGTACCTCGTATACAATATTCCGAATCGTAAGAACAAATCAAGAACACAAGACACAACAATAAATTGAACACAGAGATATGAGGAGACTTCAGGGTCTGCTTTTTTTGCTTCTCAATAGACACGTTACAATGAGGGAGCTCCCTACTTTATATAGGCATCAGGGTTGGATGAGAAGTCCAATTGGGCCAGGACACTCCGGAGTCCTGGGCCCGGTTTCTTAACACTCCCCCTTGGACACTCATCTGACATATTCTTGTCTCGTTAAAACTCCATAAAAACCCAGTGGGAAAAATTTGGAGAAAGAGTACATGACATGCGTTCCACTGCGTTGCACGAATTGCCTCATTAAAAAAACTTAGCTGAGAAACTTCAAGAAAACTCGTCAAGGGAAAAAGAGTACAATCCACCCAATTTCATTTAATCTCCAGGATTTATTCTTTGGGTACTTGATCTTCATGATCAAGATTCAATAATGAGTTTGTGAAGATTCTCCCCTTGAATTCTGCACTTCTCTAAGTCTTATTATTCCAATTCCACGTATGCATCTTTCAAAATTAGATGCTGAAAGTGACTTAGTGAATAAATCTGCAAGATTTTCACATGACTTAGTATGCAGTACCTTAATTTCGTCTATCTTTTGTAATTCATGAGCATAGAAAAACTTAGGGTTGATATACTTTGTGAGGGGACTCTTCACATAACCCATTTGCATTTGTGCAACACAAGCTGCATTATCTTCATAGATAATAGTATGGGTTTGCGCGGTATTCAATCCATATGACTGCTGGATGTGGTGAATCATCCGCCGAAGACAAACACATTCTTGTGAGGCCTCGTACAGTGCTATGATTTGCGAGTGCTTCGTCAAAGTCGATACAAGATTTTGCTAAGACGATTTTTATGAAATTGTAGTTCCACCACATAGGAATACATAGCCTGTTTGCGATTTGGCTGTATGCTGGTTCGACAGGAACCCGACATCTGCATAGCCATTTATAGACATGTCTTGGTTCTTTCTGTAGAACGGACCAAGTTCTTTGCTTTCTTGGAGTTAACGAAAGATATCCATTATTTCCTGTCAATGCCTTTGGTAGATTTTGTACTATATCTTGCTAATAGATTTACGGCAAATGCAATGCCTTATCTAGTACAATTTGATAAATACATGAGTGCTCCTAATGCACTCAAGTATGGGAATTCCGGTCCCAGGACTTCCTCCCCCTCTTCTTTAGGTCTGTATGGGTCCTTGTCTTGCTGCAAGGATCTCCTGACCATCGGCACTTTCGAAGGATATGCCTTTTCAAAGCCGAACCTTTTCCAACACTATTTGAGTGTAGGTTGGCTGATGTACTAGAATCCCTTCAGGGGTATGCTCAAGCTGCAAGCCTAGGCAGTATTTGGTTTTACCCAAGTATTTCATTTCAAACTCTGACTCCAAGTAAGAGCTTGCTTTCTTAATACCTTCCATGGTTCCAATGATATTCAGATCATCTTCATACACTGAGATTATACAAAATCCATCCTGGGATCGTCATATAAATACATAGGGATAATTCACATTGTTCGTGTAGCCTTTATTGCATAGAAAGTTGCTTCAAGCGATTATACCACATTCTGCCTGATTGCTTCAGTCTATACAGTGACTTTCTGAGTTACACATTGTATAGATTTCTATTTGCTTTGCCTAGGTTCGGGACAGGGATACATTCATGTATCTTCATATAAATGTCTGAATCCAAATTCTCATAAAGGTATGCAGTTACCACATCCATTAATTTCACTTCTAACTTCAAGTTCACTGCCATTGAGATAAATATCTAAACGTAGTTCCGCCCATGACCGGTGGAATGAGTTTCTTCATAATTGACTCCTCGTCGTTGAGTGAAACCTTGTGCAACTAACCTTGATTTTTTCATTTCTCTTTCGAACAAATACCCACTTATGCCCTACGGGGGTGCGCATGGGGAGGTGTGCAGCTTACAGGCCCAAACATCTCTCTTTTATTCAGAGAAAAAATTATGTTTCTATTGCCTTCTTCCAATTTTTTCAATCTGATCTTTTCTTACATTTAGCGAGCGATGCAGACTCTGGATCAATATCGATGATTGCGGTAAAAATTTTTTGCAAAGTAAATGTCGACATTGGCTGTTGTCTTATTCATAGATTCTCCCATGGTCACATAATTTATAGCTATTTCTTCATGGAGCGATACTTTTAATCCTTCTACTTGCTCACTGCTGCTTTCAATTGCGGGGCAAGTCCCTTTAGTTTTTCAGCTCCGATGTGTGCGCACACATCCATGTTGATGTCTCCCTTCACAGGGATGTTCAATTCTAGTATGTATTTTATGAAGGTTCCATACCGGTGCTAGGTCTCAACTGGCTCCCCTTTTGGTTCTGGGGTACTTCGGTGATCGACTATGTCAAGTCCTTCTTATCCTTTTTCACCAAGCATCCTCGGTTACTTCGGATTCGAGGGGCCGTAGTTCTCATCCTTTCAGAGGCCTTAGGACGGGATTAGGGATACCTTCATTGGTATTTCAACCCTCTCCGGTGCATTGCGTACAGGTATATGCGATTTGGTCACGCTCTTCAAATTACTAAAGTGGTTAGGCAGTTGATTCATTAATGCTTGCAAATCAATTATCTTCTGGACTGCAATTGTCTTCTAGACTTCAATTATCTTCTGGACTTCTCTATTTGCTTCACTAGTGCGCGGGTCATATGCATGCACTTCAATTATCTTCTAGACTTCTCTATTTCTTGACATTTTTCATCAAGGGTCGATTTCCTCCCCCTAATGACGAGACATAATTATCATCTAATATGCTATCAGCGAAGCGGACTGGATGCAAATATCCAGTCGTGGGGTCCAAATACCTGATTATGGATGGTGTGTCATAACCAACGTATATCCTAGACTTTTGGAGAGTGCTCATTTCAGTTCGCTGTGGTGGTGGTATAGATACATAAACCTTGCAACCAAACCTTCAAAGATGAGAGATTTTTTGGTGTTGATCCTTGCGCTAGTTGCATAGGTGAATGGATGTTATATGCCGGTGATCTAAAATTGATGCGAGTTGCTGCGTGCAAGACTGCGTATCCCCAACATGTAGTTGGTAAATAACAATTCTACTAGTCCATTCTGGGTGTGGGTATGCGGTACGGGATGCTCAACTTTAATTCTCATTATCATGAAATAATCATCAAATGCATTCGAAATAAATTCTCCAGCGTTGTCCATTCTGGTGGACTTCGCATGATTAGCTTTGCAGAAGCGTAGTTTCTCATAGACAATAAACAAACGTGCGACCGTTTCGTGGAAGCATCTATGAGCACCATAAGATACCTAAATGGCCCTAACAGGTGCTGTATAGGACCGCGAATGTCTCCCTGGATACGGTCCAGGAATACAGAGATTTCATCCTTCGCTTTCAGAGCAGAAGGTCTAGTAAATAATCTTCTGGTGGCACATGCATGGCACTCAAAATCTTTCTGATTCATGAATTTCTTTACATCGATATTATGTCCATGTGAATTGTTAATGATTTTTCTCATCATCTTAAGACCTAGGTGGCATAATCTATCATGCCAGAGATAGAAAAGGTTCAGAGCTTCTAAATACAGTTTTCAAGGCAGTATAGGCTGCAGATGCCTTAATATTGGTGTAGTATAGTCCAGTTTCAAATAAAGGAAGTTGTTATAATACTATTTTTCTACTTTCTTCATGCTTTGTAATGAGTAGGTATTCCTTACCATACTCTTCTTCGGTCTCTATGTGGAAACCGTTAGCACGAATATCCTTGAGAGTTCTAGTCGATTATGGACACAACAAGGCTTCTTTCATGACCAAAGTTCTATCCGTCGAGAGTATAATTATGGTCCTTCCTAAGCCTATTATACATGTATCACTGCCTACGATTATCGTAAGGCTACAAGCATTCTTACTGATCGACTGAAAACTTTCGTCTCTCAAGGTGGTATTCATTGTGCTGCTACCTGCGAGGCACACTTCCTTCGTAGGGTGCTACATGCGTTATAATATAATGTACTTTATTAATATGTAGCAGAAATCCAGCAACACATAAATAAAATACTTCAGATATTAGAACACAACTTGCTATCATAAATACGGGAATATAAGTCTTGCATGACTCATCATAAGAATTCTAATGCTTAGCTCTCCTAGAGCTTGCAACCATTATTCAAATAAAATAATTCAATGTTCTGCTTCAATTGCAAACTGCAAGTTATTATAAAAGATCCAAGTGTAATGCGTGTACTATATCGAATCAACGAAGTATTCCGAAACTTCAACCTCAATCCGCTACATGACGATCTTCTCCTTTTGGGCAACTACGGCTGCGACCGCTGCTATGTCCAAAGGAGGAATGATGGGGGCTGCTACTAGGGTGTCCACATCCATAAGTGCAACTAATGGGTGTGGATCCTTCGTGCCTGCAATGGCGAGGTGTGCCTCATGCTATCATTTGCCATTTTCTTAGACTGGAAAACATCAATAACGTGATGCGACCCACGACCTTACCCTTCTTGCCCCTCTCCTTTGTGAGAGGCTTCCTCGCCTTGTAGCTGCTAGCATTGTCTTCATGACCAACATTGCTACTAGGCGGCTATGGGATATAGCTCTTCTTTAGAACATCATCTTGAGCTTTCGCAACTTTTATGATGTCAACTTACATAAAATGGTTGCAAAATTCTCATAATATTTTTTGAACTCCCAGTTCATGATCCCGTATTTTTCCATGTATTTCCATGATTTACTGCCATTTTCAGTTATTAAATGTAATATAAATAATCAAAAACAGTAAATACAATAAATAAATTGCATAGAAATAAAAATAACAAGGTGAAATATGCTTGAAATTCAAAAACCGATTCAAAAATTAAATTCATGAGGCCCTTTTTCTGCTGGAATGTGAATTTTCGACGAATTCTGCAATTTTCAGGGGCTAAAACAAGAAATTTCAGTTCTGAGAAATTGTTCGCATAATTGGCGGAACATCCGAGGGGGTTTCGCAAAAATGCTTTATACCGGAAAAATTCGCGTAATTTGCCGATTTGACAGGGGGTTTTCGGTAAAATTTGCAATTCTTTGGCCATCCTTTTTTTTCCTTTTTCCAAACCGGTCCGTTTCCTTGGGCCACTCCGCCCGGCCCATCCGCGTGATAAAAGGGGCGACTTCGGGGTTAGGTTTCGCCCCTCCCCCGATTTTTCTCGGCGGCAGCAGCCAGATCGCGGCGGAGGCGGCGGCCTTCGTGGCAACCTTGCACAGATCTTGCGGCGCGCGGCCCACACCGGTTCCGAGCGGCGCACCTTCTTGGCGGCGTGTCCGGGTGGGGCCGAGCGGCGGTGGTCGGCGATCGAGTCACGTCCGGCGGCGGCGACTATTCAAGAGGCGGCGGCGGGCGACGGAGCCGCATGCAAAGCGGGCGAGTCGTGTTTGCCGGTCGGGCGAGGCGTCTGTGGCGGCGGCCGGGCCGATCGCGCTTCTGGCGGTTGGCGGTGTGTCGGGCGACCGGAGGTGGCGCCTTGCGCGCGCGCCGAGCGCTCAAGCTGGCACTGCGGGGCGGTCGGATCTTCCGCTTCTGACTTTCTTCCTGTGATGCGGTGGGCGCCTTCGGGGCGGCGCCTCCTCCTTTTTTCGGATGGTGCGGCGGCTGCTAGCCGGTGGAGTACACGAGCGGAGGCGGCTGGTGGCACGATGCGGCTTAACAGGGCGGCCGACGACGGCGCGTCTTCTCTCCCCTCCCCCCTTTTCCTGTGATGGTCGGCGACGCCTTCGGGGTGTTCGGGTGCACGGGAGCGGCTTCAAGGCCGGTGCCGAGGGGGGGCGGTGGGCGGCTTCAAGTCGGCCGGTCGATCTGCCATGCAGGGCGGTCTGGCCCCGGGGGGAGGGTCCGGCGGCGCACGGCGGTAGGTAGTGCGTCGGTTTGTTTTGTTTACTGTTCTTATAAAAAAACTATTCATACATAATTACTGTTCAAGTGTAATTAGTGTTCATGCAATAATCTACGGTGCAATCAACATCCATTCTTTCATGCAATCGACCGATATGCATTGTGCTGACGACTTCAAGTCTGCTCGCGGTAGATTAGAACAGATTTGCGCCGTAGAAAAACTAATCTAGAAAGCCAAATTTGCAGAATTGGAAGCAATCAACCAGTGTCGTTCTTCGACGGTTACCTTTCGATGCGATGAGAGTCGATCGTGCTGATAACGTGTTAAGTAACCATCGCTGACGAGTCCAGTCTGAGCGGGTACCTCGTAGACAATATTCAGAATCGTAAGGACGAATCAAGAACACATGACACAACAATAGATTGAACATTGTAGTAGCAAAAACGAGCTATACAGTAAAAGAGGGGGAACCTCGGAGAAGCCCAGTAGGGCTCCGGGGATCCTCACGAGAGGGGATTAGCCAGCGACAAGAACGAGAGACTGTTATTGCTAAATAATTCGTACTTGTTTTTTTCTCCCTTTTGAAAGAGGGAGGACCCCCTATTTATAGTCCTCTGTGAGGGTTTTGTACATTACCCTTCTGACCCTACAATGGTACTGTACTCGTATGGGTTGCAGGGACATTTCCCACCCTACTCCTAGGCCTTGGTCCATGGTAGGCGCTCCTGGACCCGGTCCACCATGACTGTGCCTTCGGTCCAGGATCGGTAGCGAGGGCTTGGTTCGCCTCGAGGCGGCCCGAGGTCTCGGCGCTCCGGTCCCGCTCGGAAGCTTGGGCCGCCCGGGGTGGCCAGAGGTCTTCTCGCTCCGGCCTCGCGGCTTCGAGGCCCTTCGGGAAGCTGGGCCCGCCGGTGGTGGCCTGAGGTCTTGTTGCCCGGGCCTCGCGGAGCTCGGGGCCTCCGGGGGCCTCGGGCCGCCGAGGTGGCCCGCCGAGGTGGCCCGGAGGTCTTGCTGCTCCAGGCCTCGCGGGGCTTCGGGGCCCTTCGGGGAAGCTTCGGCCCGCCCTAGGGGTGGCCCGGAGGTCTTACTGCTCCAAGCCTCGCGGGGCTTCGGGGCCCTTCGGGGAGGCCTCGAGCCCGCCCCGGAGGTGGCCCTGAAGTCTTACTGCTCCAAGCGTCGCGGGGCTTCATGGCCCTTCGGGCTCTAACGGTGCTTCGCCTGGGCGTTGTGGCCGGTGGGGCCACCCCTACGACAAGCCCCTCGCGGTCGAGGTCCTGCTTTGCCATGGCTGAAACCGCACCATTTTTCCCGAAGGGCTTGGGCACATCGTCCCCTTCGGCCTGACGAAGCTATCTGTCGCACCATCTATCGTTGAGTAGTCATGCGCTTGCCCCGTCTCGACTGGCAGCAGTTGGTTGAACCTTTAATGCGATGCGACTAGTCATTAATGGGACGCGCCGCTTCCTTGATGCTCGCGATGATTCATTAATGGGTCGTGCCGCTTCGTAATGTTAATCGATGCTCAGCAACTTCCCTTGGGACCCCCGGGATGTCCTCGGGGCCCCAAGCGAAGATATCATTGTTGCGGCGGAGCACCGCAAGTATGTCTCCGCAAGCCGCGGTTGATAGTTCGGCACCGAGGGCCACCGTCTTGTCTGGTTCGTCTTCGGCGACGGGGACCCGTAGGAGCTGGCCTTCGGGCTTGGCCTTCGGCGTTCATCTTGCCGGGGTGCCACTTGGCTGCGCAGTTTTTGTTCCCACTGTGTGGACGTGGCGGGTGGGGATAATGCTTCGAGCTCGGTCTACCTTGCAAGATCTTGATCTCCCCTCACCGTGACTACCCCTTCGTGAGCGGGGATCTTCATGCAAAGGTAGTTGTGGTGCGCTATGACACCGAATGCATTTAACGTGACCCGTCCAAGGATAGCGTTGTATTGATACGGCATCTGGACTACATCGAATGTGATGACTTCGGTGCGGGCGGTGTAGCCGTCACCGAAGGTGATGGCTAAATCGATCTGCCCCAGTGCTGTCACTGGCCTTCCGCCGAAGCTTACGAGGGGGATGCTTGGTGGCGACAGTCGGTCCCTCAGGATCATCATTTTGTCGAAGGCTTCCGCGAACAATAGGTCCGCGAAGCTTCCTCCATCCACTAGGACGCGGCGCACCTCGAAGTCCGCGATGTTGGCCGAGATGACCAGGGGGTCTTGGTGAGGGAAGTACATGCCCTTGGCGTCTTCGGGACCAAAGGTGATGGGTACTTCAGCGTAGCGTGGCGGGCTAGAAGTTGCGCACGTGGCCACATGGTGTATTTAGCATGCGTAAGCCCGCCGCTGCCTTTTTGACGAGAGACCTGATGATGAACCGCCCGCGATCATGTTGATGATCATCTGCCTGTGTTCCTTCGATGCGAGGCCTCGGGGGCGGGGCGACAATTGGTTCCGCGGCCTCCCCCCGTCATTTGGCCCCGTTGGGCGATCGCGACCCATGTATTCCTGCATGGCAGCGATCGTGCGACAGCGTTGGGTGGTGTGGGAGTCTTCACCGTGCAGGTCGCAAAATAAGAGTGGCCTCTCCTGACCATCCCGGGGGGTTCGACATTGTAGAGTTGTGTGGGACCCTTCGTCGTGAAGGTCGTAGAATAGCAGTGCTTCGGTGTGCCCTCTGTCTTGTCTACCGCGACCGTGCC
This sequence comes from Hsuehochloa calcarea, assembly GCA_036346395.1. Classification (NCBI taxonomy): domain Eukaryota; kingdom Viridiplantae; phylum Streptophyta; class Magnoliopsida; order Poales; family Poaceae; genus Hsuehochloa; species Hsuehochloa calcarea. The sequence continues at coordinate 42,688,591 of CM070597.1, forward strand.
CTCGGCCGCGCCCTGCACGGGGTCCTGGCTGTTGCTGTCCTTCAATGTTGTACACGCCCGCCTTCTTGGCGGTTGTCGCCGCCCGCAGAGCGGCCGCCGCCGCGGCCGCCGCTCTGCTCCTCGGGGCGAGGTCCTCCCACCGGTCTTGTCTTCCTCCGCTCGCGCATTCTTCCATTTTGTCGAAGAGTTCCGCCACCGAGCGGACGGGTTTGCGGGCGAGCCGCTCTGTCAAGGGTCCTTTCTGCAGTCCGCAAGTTGCAGCGTTGATCACAGTTGTCTCGTTGACCCCCTACACTTGGCATTTGACCTCCGCAAACCTTCTGAAGAAGCTGTGGAGGGACTCGCCTGGGGCCTGTTTCATGGCGAATAGGTCCCCTGCGCCCTTTGGTTCGGCGTAGTTTCCCTGGAAGCTGTTGCGCATCATGTCCCGCAATTGGTCCCACGCATACACGAAGCACGGGGGGATGGTAAAGAACCACGTTAATGCTATGCCCCTCAGAGCTAGGGTCAAGCTTTTTTGCTTTCGTGGTGTCGCCCCCCCCGGTGGCCTCGATGGCGGTCTCAGATGCGAGGAACTCGCGGGTCCGCTGATCTTCGAAGGCCGACCTCGGCATCTTGAAGCCTAGGGGCCAGCGGGCCGCCTCCAGCCCCGCACTCAAGGTGGAGTTAGTATCTCCCGGCATCGTGTGGCAACGCGGCGGAGGACCCCGCCGCGAGGCGCCCGACCGGGCGGCGGCACTTCTTCGGCAGGCGGGCCGCCTCACGCTGTCGGAGGTCGAGCGCTCCCGCGGAGATTTGCCGCTCTTGTTGAAGTAGGTCGTGAGTCTCACGCGCCGGGCGGGCCGGGCAAGCGGTTGGCCGACTGCCCGGGTCTCGGGGGGCGCCTCACTAGCCACGGTATCCCGCGTGGAGTGCTCGATTTTCTCAGGGCGAGCGGCAGGCTCCGCGGCCTGGGAGGTTGAAAGATCTAGACCCGCCATTATGAGTTAATGAATTGTTTTGGTGATTAATGACAAATCCAAATATGAGACTAACTCTTTTATCTAGTAATATCTTGTGTAGTCTCATTTGGATATAAAGGTGAAATTCAATGAGGTATGCAATCGACATCTTAATCTTATATATTGTTGCATTCCTCGAATCCAAAATATAGGTTGAACTCAACCATAAGTTAAACTTGAATATGTGCATATGTTCTTATTACACATTTGTGTATGCACACATTTAGGGGGAGTTCACTCTATATTTTGTGGTTTCATAAGTATTGATCCATATTCCATTCTCCTCACATATTAAGGATCATTACTTTGAAACAAATCCTTTGAGTATATAAAACTTGTGTAGTTCATATACACTCATATTGCTTTATATTCAATTATTTGCAATTGTGTTGTGAGACTAATGTGTGCTAAGATGTGTTCAAGGCTTAGTCCTGAGTCCGAATGAAGACATGAAAAGGAAATGCAAAGATGGTAAAAGATCAACTTAGGATCATGCATTGTCTTTTGGTTTGGTTTTAAAAGCAAAATCTTTCTCTCAGGCACAATCGGAAGTTCGGCGCTTATACGCATGGAAGTTCCGATTATCTGACGGTCCGATTTCCAATGCTTGATTTTTCCAGAGCATCCGGTTTCGGACTTAGCCGATTTTCGAGGCGAAGTTCCGCAATGATAAGAGCGGAAGTTCCGATTATCGGATGGTCCAAAAATGCGCGTTTGATTTTTCCAGAGTACCCTTTTAGGGACTTAGCCATTTTCGCAAGTGCGTAGTTCCGCAATGAAATGAGCGGAACTTCCGATAAACGGAACTACAAGATGATAGTTGGCGGTAGTACCGCACTTTCTACAATAGTTTGTTTAGAAGCATTTGTTGCATGTATATCTTGATAATTATTGTTAATCATTGTGGGACTAACATTTTTCATGAGTTGGATGAATAGGCTATGTTCTAGGGTGACGAAGACTTTGGATGACATCATGAGTTGATCGCCATCAAGTCAAGGTTCAAGAAGAGGATGTATCGTGTGTTGATGCATAACAAGATCTCAAGAAGGAGATGATCATGAGTTGATCGTCAAGTCAAGAGAAGATCCATCATGTGTTGATGGAGGTCTAGTAAAGGATGCATCATGGGTTGATGCATGTCAAGACAATGACCCGACTTGAAGTGAAGATGTGCGCCATCAAGCTTCAAGAAGATGCTCACTGCAAAGGTATGACTAGCTAGGGCTAAGGATGTGTTCCTAATCTTTTACCGGTCTTGGTGTTTGGTTGGAAGACCGGATTGCTAGTATAGGATGCCGCACTATTAAGAGGGTCTTGTCTAGTAGCTTGAGTCTTATCATGTGTTGATAGCTCAATCTTGCTTGCTCTAGCTCTACATGGCATGATGCTATTATTTGCGAATGTGTTTTGCAAATAGTTGAGGCTTATGCGCTTAATCCTTGTAGCATGTGACTATACTTTTGCGAATGTGTTTTGCAAATGGTTGAAGTCCATGTACCTACACCTTGTGGCATGATCTAAGTTTGCAAATGTGTTTTGCAAATTGTTGGGATTCATGCATATTCCTTGGCATGGTCTAAGATTGCTTATTGCTATTTATTTGGACTTAGATCATGATAGTGGCTCTTTGAGTTGTGCTTTTGATTTGATCAAATGTGTTTGAGATCAATCAAATAGATGGGTTGTGTAGCCCTCTGAATAAGCTTTCCATAGAGTCCGAGATCACTCAATTCGACATCGGAGTCAAAAGTTATGACATTTTTACCGAGTATCGTCGTGCTAAAATTGGGCTGCGGAAGTTCCTATTTTTATATCGCGAACTTCCGATAATAGGAAGTTCCGATTTTTGTATCATGGAACTTCCGCACCAAAAGTTTTAACGGCTATTTTTGAGCCGTTATGCACCGTCTGGCCCATGAACAAGAGAAAACGGAAGTTCCGATTTTTGCACCGGAACTTCCGATTTCCCGATTTTTCTCGCAACTTTGCCTCCAACGGCTAGTTTTTGTGTGTGGGCTATATATAGCCACCTTGGCCGGTTGGGAGAGGTTGCTTGTGCCCATATTCATTCTATTGAGCTAAGAGCAAGCCTCTCATCTCTTTTGTGCATGTGTTGCACTTAGTGAGTGTTGAGAGCAAACCCTAAGTGCATGTGTTGCCTTAGGTAGTGGATTGAGTATCCACTTGAGCGTTGACACTTGATTAGTTCAAGTGATCGTTGAGACTTGTTTCTCTTGGTGTTTGCCGACACCTAGACGGCGTGGAGGCGTCGTGCTTTCTGACCTTCTCAAGAAGCTTGTGAGAAGGCCCGACGGTTGTGAGTGGTTTGGTGCTCGCCATCTCCGAGTGGAGGAAGAGCAACCACAGCTTGAGCGAGGTGTTGGTCTGGTTTGGAACCCGTCCAAGTGTTGGACTTACTCGAGGTGTGTGCTCATTTGAGGAGCCGGCCCAACGCGGGTTGGGCTTACCTCAACGTGGATTAGGAGACCTAAGTCTCCAACACCACTAGAAACATAATCGTGTCATCTTGTTTTTACTTGTGCTTTACTTTGAGCTATTTACATTCTTGCTTTAATTGCTCATATTGTATTGTGTTCATATTGTCTGCACTTAGTTGAGCCTAGTTGTTTTAGGTTTTAATTGTGCAAAACCAATTCGATATTAGCTTCCGCATTTATATATTGGTTTAGCGCGATAGATTTTAAAACCGCCTATTCACCCTCTAGTCGGCCACCTCGATCTTACAGAGGTCCTACTTACTTAGCCCTCGGGGCGCCGGATGGTTCGGGCGTTGTCGCGGCTCCGGACGCTGCAGGCGTGCGGCGGCTCTTCGGTGCCATTCTTGTACTGGTATGCGCTCGACTTGTCGGTCCCTACGGACGGCGCCAACCGTAGTAGCAAAACGAGCTATACAAGAAAAGAGGGGAACCTCAAGAAGCCTAGGAGGCCCTGGGATCCTCACGAGAGGACTAGCCAAATGACAAGAACGAGCTACATTATTGCTAAAGAATTCAGACTTGTTTTTTCTCCTTTACAAGAGGGGGACCTGCTTATAGTCCTCTGTGAGGGTTTTGTACATTACCCTTCCGACCCTACAATGGTATCAGACTCGTAGGGTTGCAGGACATTTCCCGCCTACGCCTAGACCTTGGTCCATGGTAGGCGCCCCGACCGGCCCACCATGATGATGCCTCCGATCTAGGATCGGTAGCGAGGGCTTTGCCGCCGGAGGCGCCGGAGGTCTCACCGCCCGGCCTTCGGGAAGCTTGTCCCGCCTCAAGGGTGGCCCGAGGTCTTGTTGCTCCCGGCCTCGCGGGGGCTTCGTGGACCCCGCGCCCGCCTCGAGAGGCGGTCCGAGGTCTTGCTGCTCCAAGCCTCGCGAGGCTTGGGCCTTCTGGAAGCTTCACCGCCGGGCGGCTCGAGGTCTTGTTGCTCCGGACCTCGCGGCTTTGGGGCTATTCGGGAGGCCTCTGCCCGCCCTGCAGGTGGCTCGAGGTCTTGTCGCCTGTCTCTCGCGGGCTTCGGACCCTTCGTTATGACGGTTGCTTCGCACAGGCGTTGTGGCCGGCATCGCCCACCCTACGACAAACACGAGATACGAGGAGATTTCGCGCCTGCTTTTATTGTTTCTCAATAGACGTGTTACAATGAAGGGCTCCTCTTTATATATGCATCGAGGTTGAATGAGAGTCCAATTGTACTAGAGTCTCCAAAATCCTGAACCTAATTTCTTAACCGTGTGGCGATAATTTTTTAGGGGCATCCTAGGCACCTCCACCCATCATCACATACCTTAAATACAACCTGAGTTGTCAATGTCAAGACTCCATAACTTACTAAGTCGGGCCCGGCCATACTAAGCATGTGGTCGTCAAGAAGGCCCGATTCAATGGCGCACAAAGTTAAGTCCTTAATTGACTAAGGCAAGACTTCCTGTTTTACCCAAATCACAAAGTTTAAAACACACAGTTCCACCATTCACACAGATCCACCACTTGCCTCAGTCTAAATCTTTTCCCACCCTGTTGATTAAGTGCAACACATGCCATCACGAGTAACAGCACACAGCACACACAGTTTCATCACATAGTTCCATAATCACTTAGTCACATTTATATTTGCAACTCACATGAAATGATGACTCGTGGCATGGCTAAGCAGTCTAATCGTATCTAACCAACCCACGTTGGTGCTACGATAATACCAACTAATAATGAACCAACCTAGGGTGACAAAAGATCATGGCATACAATAGACAGGGTGGATATAACAAATTGGATTAATAACTATCCCAAAAGCATTTAAATAAATACTTGAAATAGAATGCAATACATTGAAAAAAAAAGTATTTTGAAAACTGGGTTCAATATGATCAAAGGTATAACTTGCCTTGGAATAGCTCAAAGTACTGGTCTTGATCTTGAGGATGTGCTTCTTCTTCAGCAAAATTTCCCGAAGTATCGATGTCTACTCGCAAACGAGACAAAAGAAACCAAAAATAAATAAATACAGAAGCAAAACAAACTCCAAAAATCAAATAAAATCACCATTTAATAGATCTTGATTTTATATGAATTTACAAATTTGAATGGGCTCAATCGGAGTTCGGATGCAAAAGATATGGGCTTTGGAAGTTTGAAAATCAAATAAAACCCTAATTTGGATTTTATTGAATTTCTCGAATTATTTTTATAAAGGAAAATCGGATTATTGCGCAATGCTTGCGTCAGCCGAGAATTTCTGGAAAAAGAAATAGATTTAAAAAGAATTCTGACATGTGGGCCCCACATGTCGGGTCTCTCGAGTTCACGCGGATCGAGTGCACCAACCGGAGAGATCTGGCGCGATGGACTTGGCCACGCACGCGGCGTGTCTTGCGCCGATCCGGCGCCACGAGGTCGCCACACCAAGACTTGGCCGACATGGCGCGCCGAGCCGACGACAACGGCGGCAGTGGCTTCGGACCCGATAGTCACCGTGAACGGCGACTTCGCGGCAGATGAGTGGTACCAACGTAGAGGGGTTATTGCGCACATGTGGGCACCGGCTTGAGCACCGAGGTCGACGGAGATGGCGGGCGTGAGCTTGAGCGCGCGAGATGGCTTTCGGGTTTGTCGGACGAGTGCTCGGCGATGCTCGGCGGCGAGGAGGCGCGCACGAGGTAGCACCGAGACTTGCGATCACGATGGTGCGATCGGTGGAGCAAGAAGCGACAACGACGGCGCGCAATCACCGGAGAAGAAGCTCGGCGAAAACCCTAAAACTCAAATGCGCGCGCTAGAGCGATCGGGGAGACGAGGTGGCGGCTACGGGTTGCGGAGGCTGGCGGTGCTATGGGTATTTATAGCCCCGGATACGCCTAATTGGGAACCCCAATTTGAGTCCGAAACGCCGCGATTTTGAAATCCTGAATTCGGAGATATTTGCCGAGTTCGGGTTTGATTCGGTTTGGAACGGATAAGAAATAAACAGAGATACGATTTGGTGGGTTTGCCAAGAATCCACAACGGATACGTGATTTTCTGACGAAGCTCAAGCTCCAAAGAATGGCGGCGGCGCGCGAGAAGAAGAAAGCGCGAGACGACGGCCTGTGGCGGTCCCACTGCCCTGCGGCGCCGAGGCGCGGCGAAGCGAGCGAGCGAGATCGTGGCGGCCACGCGCGATCATCCAACGGAGGAAGGCGGGGTTGAGCGTGTCGCGTCCGATCGAAAATAAGGGCACGCGTCAAGCATCCAGCTGCGAGGGCGCTACTGAGCGCGAATGGGTGGCGCTACCGGAATAGTGCCGGATGGTTCGGGCGTTGTCGCGGCTCGGACGCGGAGGACCCACGCGCGCGGCGCTCGGCTCGGGTGCCATTCTTGTACTGGTATCGCGCTTCTCGGAGATCGACTTGTTGAAGTAGGTCGTGAGCACTCTGCTTGCCCGGCGGGCCGGAGCAGCGGTTGGCCGACGGACGGCGCCAACCGTAGTAGTGCAAAACGAGCTATACATGGCACTAAAAGAGGGGCTCTTGACCTCTTGTAAGAAGCCTAGGAGGCCCAATGGGATCCTCACGAGAGGACTAGCCTAGGAGGGCTCCGGGATCCTCACGAGAGGGGACTAGCCAGCGACAAGAACGAGCGGCTGTTATTGCTAAAGAATTCGTACTTGTTTTTTCTCCCTTTTACAAGAGGGGACCCCTGTTTATAGTCCTCTGTGAGGTTTTGTACATTACCCTTCCGACCCTACAATGGTGCTCAGACTCGTAGGGGTTGCAGGACATTTCCCGCCCCACGCCTAGACCTTGGTCCATGGTAGGCGCTCCTGGACCCGGTCCACCATGACAGTGCCTCCGATCTAGGATCGGTAGCAGGGCTTTGCCGCCGAGGTGGCCGGAGGTCTCGCCCGGGGCGGCTTCTGCCCGCCCAGAGGTCTCGGAGGTCTTGCTTCCGGGCTCGCCCGGCCTTCGGGAAGCCTCGGGCCGCCTCAGGTGGCCGGAGGTCTTGTTGCCTCGCGGGGCCTCGCGGAGGCTTCGAGGGACCGCGCTTCTGGGGACCTCGGGTCCGCTCCGGAGGTGGTCCGGAGGTCTTGCTGCTCCAGGCCTCGCGAGGCTTCGGGGCCCTTCGGGGAAGCTTCGGCTCGCCCCGGGGGTGGCCTGGAGGTCTTGTTGCTCCGGACCTCACGGGGCTTTGGGGCTATTCGGGGAGGCCTCGGCCGCCTGCCCAGGTGGCTGGAGGTCTTCTTGCTCCAGTCTCATGGGCTTCTAGATCCTTCGGGTTATGACGGTTGCTTCGCCTAGGCGTTGTGGTCGGTGGGGCCACCCCTACGACAAACACAGAGATACGAGGAGATTTCAGGGTCTGCTTTTATTGTTTCTCAATAGACGTGTTACAATGAAGGGGCTCCCTCTTTTATATATGCATCAAGGTTGAATGAGGAGTCCAATTAGACTAGGAGTCTCCAAAATCCTGAACCTAATTTCTTAACCGGTGTGGCGATAATTTTTTAAGGGGGCATCCTAGGCCCCGATTTTTTAACAGGTGGGCGATATTTTTTTGGGCATCCTGGGCCGAAACTGTTCGGTCCGCAGACCATCTAATATACGGCTGATGTTAACGTGAGTAAATTTGTACTATAATTATGTATATATATATATATATATATATATACATAATTTATTTGACCTCTTTATCCCTAAATCATGGCTCTGCCCTGAGCAAAACTGAGCTCAACTTGGAGAAGAGTGTCCTTTCTAAAAAGCCAGGTACCACCATCTTTCCCCCGAAACGCGTCCAGAGGTTTGTTAATACCCCATCATTAGCAGCTGAGCATCCCCGTGCCGCCACGTGGGTGCTCGGTGCCCCCAAGCGGCCAACCGAAGCAATCAGTGACCACGAAAGCGTTTCCCTTGGGAACAGTTTAGTGCAGCCTTTCAGCCGAAGCAAAAGATTTCGTCAAAACACGGCTAAAAAACACGCAAGCTATGCATGCGGCGCTTCACCGTGTCTGTTCTTTTTTGTTGACTTCCATAGGTGTACCTCCGAGTACACCAAATTACAGTTTTTATGGAGGCAGCAGAAGGGCAGTTTTGAGAGTTCCATTTCGCGAGACGCCATGATTTGTCAGTCCTGGCATGGAAACCCCCGTACAGTGACGCCAGGGGGAGGAATCATGGGCTCATTGTTCCCAGCAATTATCCTAGTGGTTCATAAACTCGTAAGGCGTATTTTCGGCTGCACGGCAAATTTACAGTGGTTCGTCCCGAAGGCGGAGCAATCCACAGAAAACGAACGGTGAAGACCGGTGTACTCTCAGTCACAGACAACGACTTGCTCCAGCATGATGAATGCTTACAAGCTCCAGTCCCAATAGAAAACTCGGCGAAAGGAACCGCAGGGAGAAAAGTAGAAGCGCGGTTGCAAGAAACCAAGAAGTGGTAGTGACAAACCAGCCAACAACATACCAGAACCCCAACCTCCACGCTTACTCCTCTCATCAATGGAAGACTCGGTAATGGCCATATAGAGGGAAAATAATCCCACGAGACCTTTTGAGTTTTCAGCGACAATTTTTGCCCGAGCCACCAGTACCGCACTAATGGCCATGTAACCCAATCAAAGATCTCTTGGCACATACGCGCAAATCCTCCACCCACTCCTCCCCCTCCCACCGCGGCTCTCAGTTTCTGTGCCTGCACGTTTGTTTCTTCCCCTCGCGTTCCAACCAATTCGAACAGTTTTCGTTTAATTTCCTCGCGTTTTCCTGTCTCGTCTCTCCCTTCGGCGTTCGTTCGGGTCGGGAGCCGAGGGTCTCGTGCTCGGGGGTGGAGTAGATCTACGGGTGCTGCGGGTTGGCGAGCGAGCGAGCGCGATGGTGAAAGTCAACTGGGAGTTGCAGGGCTGCTGCCACCACAGCCAGGTGGTCTTCATCGCCGCCATCGGCGTCTCCGCCGTCGTCATCCTCGCCGTGAGCCTCGCGAAACCCCGCCGTCTTTGCCTCTGGTTGGTTCTTGCTGCCGTGGAGGGGGTTTTCTGATTTGGGTTTTTTGGGGGGTTTTGTTGCCTCTCCTTGTAGCTGTGGCGGACGTTCCTGCTCACGCCCTTCAAGCTCATCACCGTCTTCCTCCACGAGACCAGCCACGCCCTCGCCTGCAAGCTCACCTGCGGACATGTAAGCCTTACCTTTTCCGATGACTTTCTGCTTCTTTCTTGCAACCGATTCGGGGGGGTTTTATGCGGGCGCCAACGGATTGCGCTGGTGTGGCATTGCAATCTGAGTAGCTATGGGCTAGATCCGATTAGGCTTTCAAGTTGGGAGAGATTTTGCCTATTGTTTGTGTTGGTACTGGTTGGTGATTTAGCACTTTCAGGTAAAAGTTGGTACCCCAACGGCAGGGATGATGGATTCCATATCGCATTATGTGAGAGCGCCGTACTCACATGGGAGTATAAGTATGTACTATGAATCTTTGCATTCTTCTAGAAAAAGAGGGATTTCATCTGGGACCTGGACCTTTGGCGGTTAGCCTTTTTTTCCCTCGGAATTATTTACTCCTCAATGTCTCACTTAGGTGGGTAAATCAGCAAATGCATCTATCTCATAATAGTAAATCCTTAAATCCCCTCCTTTCCTCCCTTTTTACCCACAACCATCATTTGCTGTAATTGTACAGTTCTTCTGCATTCGAGTCGAGGGATTCTGGTCAAAGATTATAAATTGTCTAGTGAATGTGCGCTCTCTTGGCGATTTTCCTACGCTACAGTGCCCCCGCTGGACTGGTCATGCGGATTAGCTCTTTGCTAGGGTACATCAAACTGATCTTCCCCTACATAGGTTTTTTAGAGGTTCCCTTGCATTGTTTGTTGCAACATGTGAAGCACCACTTGCATCTGCATTCTGCAGGCGCAACTAGAGACAACTGCAGGATTAGGTGTAAAATGTTGGGGCATGGAGACTCCGTTTAGTATATTTTGATTTCATGGTCGGAGTGGACAGAACTGAAAGTTTTGGTCAGTGGTCATCGGAGTCGAATTGTCACTGGGTTAGAACAAACAATTGTCTACTCTATGATTATTATTGCATAATTTGTACCGTGCCACAACCCACAAGTTTGTTTGTTTGCTCCTTTCCTTTTTTCCATGTTAAACACTTCGTTGAACTTATCGAGTTATTGTTATTTATGGTTGGATAGTGCTGATTGTATATGTGGACGACCCCATAGGTGAGAATTATAACTACTGATTTCGGGGACATTTAGAAAGCATCTGTTGAGTTGATTATCTAGGTCTGTCATTTAGCTTGAAAATTTTAGGTCCGCCTTTCAGAAAAAGAAGAAGTCTTTTGCTATGTTTGCAATTGGACTTTTGTATTACTTAGCCACAAAATTTCGCTCGCTTCAGGCATTTTAGTGTATCTGGACTTTGTTATTCCCTGATGTGCATTCATCAAGGAAATTCCTAGGTTGATATTATATTTCAATGTGATTGGCTTTTGCAGGTTGAGGGCATGCAGGTCCATGCTAATGAGGGTGGTGTTACTCAAACTCGTGGTGGCATATATTGTATAATCTTGCCTGCTGGATGTAAAGAACCTACCCATCCCCTCCCTCGCCATCATACGAGTTCCAGCAAGAACACACAAAAAATGCTAATAGTTCCTTCTCTTATCATTGAACTTCCTATGATTGTGTTCTTCCTCTAATTGATTGATTCATGAAACCTAAGAGGCTGATTTTGTTGAACATTTTGGACAACAAAAGCCAAGAAGAAAATGTCCAAAGAATCTCCTTCATAGGACTCACCTGCAATCTTATTAATACTGGCCTAGGTTCTTGTGGATATTTTAATAATGTTGGAGATATTAGAATTTAGATAAGAGTCCAAGTCGTGTACAAGTCTAAGAGTCCAAGTCGGTCATAATATTTGGCACTATAAATAAAGGAAGGTTCCTCGTATAAAAAAATATTCCCGAAATTCTATATGGTATCAGAGCCAATCCACCCAAAACCCTAACCCAACAAAAAAACCTTACTGAAGAACCGCCGCTGTCATCTGTCGATCCGCCGGCCGCGCTGCCTCGTTGCACGTGGTCCTCCGCGATCGCGTCGCACGGGAACAAATTGCGACCGGCCAGGTTGCATGTGGGAAAGCCGAGGCAACGGTGTGAGGAGGCGTAGAGGCGGTGGCCTAAGAGGCAGCAGAAGCTGTGACAGCTTGCGGTGGAGCAGGCGGCGGTCCAGGCGACGGCGCTGACGAGGCACGAGCGTGTGGTGTGGAGAAGCGGCGGTGGCCGAGGGAGGCCTGAGGAGGCGTGGCAGCAGTCGGAGGCGGCCGGATCCGGCGGCCCACGGTCGGATGTGGGCTGGCTCGGCTGGAGAGGATAGGGAGAAGCTCGGGAAGAAGGTTGCAGGGAGAAGAAGCTCGGGGAAGGAGTGATGCGGAGGAGCTCGGGAGAAGGGGATATGGTCCTTGGGCCAGCGGTGGAGAAGGGATACGGCGCTCGGGCCGGGGAGGAGATGCGGTGGGGGTGAGGAAGTGGAGCGGGCTGGCCGGAGGTAATGGTATCCAGCGGCGGTTGGCGCAGGCGACGCCGAGGCCGAGGGCGGCGACCGGGAATGCAGCGACTTGTTGGGGTTAACTCGACCGGGAGCCAGAGAGGAGCTCCGGTGGAGGGTGGTGAGAGGAAGAGAGGAGGACAGGGGAGGAAGAAAGAGAGGCGAGAAGGATAGGCGTTGGAAGGAAGAAAAGGAGAAAAAGGGAAAGGGGGAAGTGGGAGAAAAAGAAAAAAAGAAGGAGATGTGGTGTGGGTGGATTTGGTGTGGAGGATCGGATCTGGTGTGGGTGTTTCGAGGGTAGAGGATCTTTTGATCTGGTGTGGAAGTCTAACGATCTGATCCGGTGTGAAGGATTTGATCTAGTGTGGATCCAGATCAGTAGAGGATTTGGTGTGATTGAGGAGGATATGTTGTGTTGCTTGGTGGTGTGGTTGTGTGCTGTGTTGGGAAAAGGAGAGAGATGATGGTGTGTTTGCTGAGAGTTCTAGTTGATGGTGGTGGAGGAAGCTTAGGTGGTGATAATACGATGGAAGGCATAGAAGACAGGGGGAGAGGACTGTTCAGGTGGTGACTTTGGTGGTTGAGCTCGATGATGGTGATGACGAAATAGGAGTTGGTGGTAGCTCCAGTGGAGACTATGGTGATGCGATTGGTGTCGTGCGGTGGTGTTGGTATGAGTGCCGGAGATAGAGTTGCTGGAGAGGTCTGAAAGAGGATTAGGACTGGAGTCAGGTGTAATGGTATGTGACAGTGATAAAGGTAGTGGAGGCCATGACTGGGGGTGTGTGGGTACAGTGGTGGAGGCCGGGGTGGCTGGGGGCATGAGGGGAGGAAGATGAGGTTGAGGTCGGGGCAGCTGGTAGATGGTGGAGATGGATTTGGTGACGTCCCTGATAGCATTGGTGGTGAGCAACTTTTTGGTCTTTGTGGTGGTATTGGTTATGGAATCGATGGATGGTAGGTTTTGGTAGATTTTAGCAATGGTATTGCAATATGTAACAAGATGAACATGATTGTTATCTCATACCTATCTTGAGGAAGAGTGTTGGAGATAATCTTTTGTTCTTTTAATGTCTTCAAATTAGAAAGTTAAATCCATCTTTCTTTTAAAATTTCTCTAGAGACTTGTTCACATCCCTCTCGATTTTGCACTTTGGTTTTTATTGTGATGCTACTGTTTTGTTCCAACTGCAGATCTGGGTTCATCATTTTGGGGAATGATCTTCATACTCGCATCCACAAATCTTCTCACTACAAGAATTGCAGCGGGTTGCTTCATACTTGCATTAATTGTCGTTCTTTTTGTTGCTAAAAATGTAAGTTTGCTAATTTATTGTTTCAACTTTTGATTTCCTTCATTTGTCTTTCCCGCTTGTTTCACTCAGTAATCAAGATCATTTACTCAAGTATTATCCTCTCTTGCTTGAATTATGCAGTGGTTTCTTCGCTGGCTCTGCATTGGTATGCACAAAGATGACTTCATCTTAATTTAGAACTTTACTCTGCAGCATGCTACTTACAATATAACTTTCCAGGATTCATCGTATTCATTGGTGTTGTTTGGGTTATACAAGAATTTACAACTTTCCGTATTCTGAAGTATGTGATTCTATTCATAGGTGAGAGTGAAGACCCCCCCTCTGAATATGTTCTTTTTGTTTATTTTACACTTTGGGAAGACAAATTGTATGGTTGGAAGTTAGTTCTTATGTTTGTTTGTGTGTTACAGGTGTGATGAATAGCTTATTTTCAGTTTACGGTAAGAAAAAAATTCCTTATAAATTTATGTTAGAATAAGAAGTAAGTTACCTATTGTACTTATAACTTAAATGTTGTTGAATTATCTAGATATCTATGATGACTTGATATCCCGAAGAGTTCATTCAAGTGATGCTGAGAAATTTGCTGAAATCTGCCCTTGTCCTTGCAATGGTTTTGGATGGGGTGTTATATGGTCTGCTCTGCAATTTCAGTCATTTCCTTATTTTCATGATATTGTATGAAGATAATGCTGACACTAAAAGCTTTTGTTTTCACTAACAACCGCTATTCTTTGTTTAGGGGCTTCATCTCATTTATCTTCCTGTGCGCATCAATATATCTTGGACTGGTTATATTGTCTTGAGGTGATTCTTACGTTTTCATATTGCAATCAGCTGTGTTCTTGTGTTGACCTGCTCGTTATGTGAGTAATATCACTGCAACGCAGAATTACAGGAGGCATTTGCACTATTTTTTAGAGAGAGAAAAAACAAATATAGCGCTACACGATTTACAGCACAGTAGGCATGTAACTGTGTGAATCACAGCATTGCAAAATAGTACTTCCCCTTGAAGATAAAAGGGAAAATATTTGCTGGAGAAAATTGGGAGAAAGAGTTTCATTCCCATTCATGTTCCAGTCAGAGAATTTCATGAGTTTCATGCACTAACCAGTTTACCCAAAAAGTTTAAGCTATTGGGTATTAATATGTATAGTTCAGTCTTGCAAACCCCAACTTTCTTGGCCTTCAATGTGAAGACTTTAAATTTTCAAACAATAAGTGGTTGGCCTTGATCTTCAGTCTTCTTTGACGAGTTAAGCTCATACTGACTTTGATGTACACCTTTTTTTTGGGTACAGGATTTCAACCTCCCCTATAGCATTTTGATCTGACAACCAACTCAGGCGGGTTTCTTCTGTGTCTCCATTGCTCCGGATATTGGTTCCAGCTTTGTGTAGATCCCATGGGTTGTACAAAGTTCATGCAATGGGCAATCAGTGTATGTCAATTGGAGTTGATTGGATAGGGGTTACTCGTGCGATTCTTGCGTTTATTGCTCCTGTAGATGGCGTTTTGCTTTATCATTTGTGTTCATAGCTTGTAGATTTCGCTCTAGGTACTATCGTATGAATTATTATTCTTTGACAAATTGAAACCTATTCAACAATGCAGTCCTATAGACTATAGTGTCATTTTGTCTCACAAATTTTGTCGAAATGATTGATGAGCTGCTGATTGCTGCCAGGAGTTCGTGCATCTGCCTACTTTAATTTACCCTGGTACTTTCAGCCCACTAGCCCAATCTTTTTTGTGTGTGTTTATACAACATTCAACTGTTAGTTCATTTACAACTTTATTATACATAAATTACTTAATTTATGTATGTAATTTTGTTCTTAACCACTGTAATTATTATCGAAAGTCTTAATAACTCTAGATCTTGCCGGCTCTAAGCTCAGTCTCAATGTGGTCCGCTTGCTTTTGGGAGTTAGCGCACTGTTGCAAAGTTGCTGAAAGGCCTCGCTGCACGGTGAAGGGAGTGGCTTTGTTGCGTTACCTCGCGGGAAAGGTGCCTGCCCCGACTACCGTCAGTGCCTGATCTATACTGTTCAGTTGTCGTTGTCCGGGGTCCGGACCAAATTAGTCAGTGCATATGCCAAGCAAAAGACTTGCAGCACTTGCCGGCACCATTTTTGCCGGCGATGGTGCGGCCCTACAGTCGGTTAAATCACCGATTTGCTTATGTTCAGAAGAAGATGGAAATATCGGCGATTGAGCTGTTGTAGTCCAACTGGGAAGGCAGCGACAACAATAGGTTCAGTTCACCAGATGCACAGGGCATATGCGATGTTTTCCGCCCTCTTGCATGAGCATTTAGAGTAAGTTTTAATTAGTGGTAGTAGTACTGGATTGACACCGTGGCGTGTACAATTAAGGGTTTTGTTGAGATGCCTTTTTCTTCCCACATTTCAATTACACAAGGCTGGAGTAGTCTGGAGTCCCCAGCGAGTTGTTACGAATATTGTGTGTATATTGAAGAGCTTCAATAGGTAATATATATAGGCTACAAAGTGACACAAGTCTAAACCCTAGAACAATAGGAAATACCACAGTTACCTTTTTATCCTTAACACATCCCTCAAGTACAAAGCGTATACAATAGTATTGTATTTGAAGATGATTGACACTAAAATATGAATAACCCAAAGTTTGAGTATTGATAATGCCGTCGTAGCATGCAGTTCTTCGAAAATATATTGAGTATCAAAATATTTTCTCCCATCCGGTCGTGCAACAACCCATAGAGCACAGGGTGCAGGGGTTGAGAAAGTCGACCGTGGCAACACGACGAAGAAGATGATGAAACTGACATGAATAAAGAGAGTGATCAAATCAAACCGAATAGGAATAGGTGGAAGCATGACAACGCAGATCGAAACCCAAGATGGCGGCGACGCAGAAGAAGTGCGGCGGCCGCTAAAAGAGAAGTGATGATATCATAATGACTTCTACGATCTGCACGCGGCTTAGAAAGAAGGCGGGAGCGGCGGCTGCTGCCATGCATAAGGTAATTCCTATGTTTCTATAACTGATAATAAATTGATGGACTCGCATGGCTTAGACGAACTCAAAGATTGAGTGATACGAACTTGGATGGATGCAACAAAACAAAAATACAAAAAAATAACTAGCAACATCACCATCTCGACCGACAGGCAGCGACATGGGCCAGGCCTAGGACGTCACTGTGGGTGCCCGATTCCCCCGAGATGACTTTGCATGTTCTCCTAGTGATCCCAAATGTGTTGCTATCCTATCCTCCAAACCAGAAAATGACATCTCCTCCTCCCCAAACATCGATGCCTTCCCGAGCCCACCCCATCCGGTGACGAGGAGAGCGATGACTCCTCTTTCTTCTCCTCCGCTTCATCAGCCTCCAGCCGCAGCCGTCGAAGGTGAAATCGAGAGGCCTTGCCCACGTCCCATTCCTCAGCGCTGCTGCCAGTGTCGGGGGAGATGAGGAAGGGCGGCGGTGGAGAGGCAGAGCACGGGGCGATGTTGAGGCCATGGGGCCCGAGCTCAGCGCGGATCCGGAGGTGGTAGCTCGGGAGGCCGGCGGCTGCAGGATCTGGAGCAGGCGGCGCGGGGAGGAGCTAGATCCAGCTCTAGCATGCAGGATTTGGCTTGGGTGGTGCGGAGAGGTGTTGAGCTTGAGGCGGTGCAGGCTAGGGCCGAGGCGGTTGGCGACGAGCGTGGCGACGCCGTCGTTGGTAACGACGCGGAGGGAGTGGAGCTCGAGGCGGTCACCGGCACGATGCTCCCGAACAGCAACGGGTTCTCGACCATCTCCATGCTCCTTCCTCCGCGTCGCCGATCGAACAAAGACGACTCACGAAGCAGTGAACTGGTCGGCGAACTGGAGGGCTCGCCGGATGGATCTGGATCGGCTGGTGTTCCAGTCGTGCACAGCGGGGACACCAAGAAAAATCTGCAACAGAAGAAGGCCACCCCCGGAAGCGAACATTGGTCATCCCGGGGCAGCGGCAGCGGAGGTAAGTAGAGTCTAGCGGCGGTGGCACTACAGTAGCCTTAACCCTAACCTTTGCTCTGATATAATGTTATGAATATTGTGTGTATATTAAAAAGTCCCATGAACTATATATTACAAAGGACACAAGTTTAAACCATATAACAATAGAAAATATCACAAATACCCTTATATCCTGAACACGAGTAGGCATGTTGGTGTGACAGTGATTTTTTTTTGATTTAATCTGTTTTTTAATATTTTAAAGATAACTTTTCCTTAATTTTATTTTCAATTTTGACATCTTTGGTTACGCCACAACACGTAGCGTGACAAAAGCACGTTGTCACGCTACGGATCTCGCTGTGGCAAACGAGTGCTGTCACGCCGCCCCTCATAGCGTGACAGGACACTACTACACAAAACCTCATCACAGACGGTTTTAAACCATCATCACATATGATTTTTGAACCGTCTGAATTTATACGTCTGTGATGATATGAGATCATCACAGACGGTTTTTAAACCGTCTGTGAAAAAGGCTATCACAGACGGTTCTATTCACGAAATGTCTGTGATAGTCACGGTTCGTGAATAGAACCGTCTGTGATAGCTTTTTCTATTGCAAAAAAAACAAAAATGGATTTTTACTTCGTCTGGAGCCTCGCGAATGAATCTGATATGGATTTTCGGATTGAACTTTTCGTTAGCTTTCCCACAATAGTCACAGCATCACAGTAGCATCAACTCAATCCATTCACAGAGCACTAAAAACAACACGGCATCACCCACATCACAGTAGCATCAACTCAATCCATTCACAGAGCACTAACACATCACAAGAGTAATCCACATCACGAGCAAAAGGGGAGTAGAGAGAGAGGTCGTGGGAGGTCAGGGTGACGAGGTCATGGGAGGCCGGCGACAATGAGGCCGGGGCGAGGTGGAGGAGGCCGCGAGCGACGAGCTCAGGGGAGGACAGGCGACGGCGTGAGGAGGCCCGAGCGACGAGGTCGTGGGAGGCCGCCGACGACGCGAGGTCAGGCGAGTGGAAGAGGGCATGCGGCGACGAGCTCGGGGGAGGCCGGAGCGCAAGGTCAGGGCGAGACGGAGATGGTAGAGGAGAAATGGAAGAGGGGGAGATGGCAAAGGAGGAGATGGAGGACTCTGTTAATATAAAGAGATTTTTGGCAGCCCGCCCATTAAGTGCAAATTTTCGTTTTTCACCCAACAAAACAAAAGTATAATAGACGATTCGAGGTTAGAACTATCTGTGAGACGGTTAGCGGTTAGAACTGTCTGTGATACTTCACAGACGGTTCCAACCACGACCCATCTGTGATAGTTTCATATCAAGTCTTGGAACCGTCTGTGATTATTTCATCACAGACGGTTTCAAAGAAGCGTATGTGATGAGACGTATTCTATGACCTGTTTTGTAGTAGTGAGATTTAGCTCCCAAAACAGGTGCGTGTTGGCTTGAAGGGCTATCGTGATAGTTTTGACCACATCGTGATACGTGACGTGACAGACTATTTTTATCACGCCACGTGTTATGGTATGATAAAAAAATTGAAAATAAAGTAAAAGAGAGATTATTTTTAAAATAGATTAAATAAAAAATAAAAAAGTTCTGTGACGGTGGAGAGCACGAACGACCTGACAAGGAGGGAGCAGCACGAAAGTGCATGGATATTGATATCTTGTCTCGCTCCTCTTGTTATCTGCTACGGCCACACGGCAAGCGCAACACCTGCTGGCAAGCTGTTGCGGTGACAGTGGGCGGTGAGGATGGCTGGATGGGGGACTACGGCTTTCGTCGCTGTGCTTTCGTCTACTCATCGTCATCGCCTTGGTTTCAGAATCTATCCCTGCTTCGTCTCGAACTGCATGCATCTATGGGCTAGTAGAATCCAGGCTCTTGTGTGCACGTAGTAGCGTCCGTCGTCAGCTCGCTTTTATTGCTGTGGCCTGGAGTAGATGGATGAGACGGCTTCGTCTCATCATCCATCACGTCCAGTACTCCAGTGTACGTCCAACATTCCATGGCCGGGAACTGAGCTAGCGTAGCTCAGTTGGGCAAGAACGCGTCGCTCGTGTTCACCCTAATCAAAATGAGGTACACGCCATTAGGGTGAACACGATTCGTGAGGTCTTGGCGTCTTTGAAAAAATTCTCGGTGTATCTAGACATGCCTGTGTTGAATATGCGTTAGGTGTAAGTCGCTATCGACGCGCTTGTTAGAAATTAATATTTACCGTACGGTTTAAAATTTTACTGTAATATATCCACGCTCTACTAGTTCTTAAAAAACATTCCATAGCCGGCCGTTGCTTTCTCCTTTGGGCAAAAAGCGACACCCTCTCTTGCTTGAACTTTCAACAGCCATACACTCGCTTCACAGTTTGAATATTTGTTCTGTGTATACAATTTTTCCCCCTCATGTAGCAACTAATTGGCCAGCTTTAGCTGACTGTTGGATGGTGCAATTAGTGTGGCATCTCGTTGTTCTAGTTATGAGCCAGAGTTATTTCTACTAATTACATGTTAAACGAGTCCGACGAGTCTACACGTGAGAGGAGTCAACACTCCATGCATCTAGCTAGCATAGTAGTGGGGTATTAGATTAAACCGATCCCTTCGCGGTAAGCTCGGTTCATGTCATGCCAAGTTGTGCTTGTCCGCGTACGCAGAACATGGGCGCATTCATCACGCAGATGATTGATGCCCCGAGATGGCGGCCACGAGCTCAACCTCGCAGCAATATATTATGGCGTTGCGTTGCGCCCGCGTCGTGTCCCGTCTCGCGTGCAAGATGCAGCCAAACCATCCTCTCAGCTCTGCACTTGATTAGCGACAAAAGGAGACACTGCTTTACCTAACAGAGCTATTTTTTTTTGGGGGGGGATCAATGATGTTCCCGTCGTCTTGTGAGAAGTGTTGACAGGTGACGTGGCACGCACACAAACACGTAGGTAGAAAAAATGATCAACCAGCCATGTTGTCAAAGTTAAGATCCATTTGGAACGAATAAATTTTATATGAATTTTACAGAAATTTATATGAAATAATTCAATTTCGACAGAATTTAGGGGGAAAAAATCACGTTCCAAACAGGCCTAAAAGAAAAGTAATCGGAATGTGTTTCGCATGAATGAATTTTACAAAATACAGTACAATTTCTCTAGTTGTGCTGCGGAATTCTCGTGTTACGAATGAGCTGGGACCTCCAACGAAATTACCACTGATTCATGGATAGTTACCTGTTTGGTACTGCAAATTCTAGTTCTAGTGTGCCGTACTAGGCCAACGAGCTAGGCAAGATTAAAGAAAGAAAGGAACGGGTCGAGGGGTAGGACACGTACGAGACTGAGCCGCGGCAAATGTCGTGTACGAAAAGCTCAGATCTGCTGTCGCTACTGCTCTGCTCTGCTCTGGCAACCGCGCGACAAGCCACGCGAAGTACGGGCATGGCAAGCCATGTTTTGGAGAAGAATCTCGTTGACTGTAGGTGCATGTTGCTGCCCGGTCGCCAGTGCCGTGCATTTCTCACCCCCGGGACTGGGATTGGGATTTTTTTTTTGTTCGTCTCAGTGTTGTTGGTGAACGTGAGTGGATAGTTGAGAGAATAAAGTTATTAGAACCGCACGACGCTAAGAGAGGCCTTCGGTGGGCGAGGAAAACCCTAAGGAGGTGGTATCTAGCGGTGTGAAGTTGTAAAGAGATTGGTTATTGTAAAAAGGCTTGTGATAATCAACTATTAGTCATACACCTACGGAAGTGTGTCAGGGCAGTATAAATTAATTTATCTCTTGTAGGTAAAGTGTATAAATTTTACAGAGTAAGAAAACTATTTAGATAGCCGTGCTCACGGTCAAGAGCGGTGCTGAGAATTTGCTTGATATAGCTTTAATTTTATAAAACCATTTGTGTGTGGGTGTGGAATGAAAAGGGACCCCAGGGATTTGAGAAGGTCTAGTCGGGGATCAGTGGTAATTACGGGTTAGTCCAAACATTGGGTGGATGGAGCCACTCAATGGTATAGGACATGAGATCTCCACTAGTACTCTACAACAAAAACCCAGTTTATAAAACTTGTGGCTTTATAATCTAATTCAATAAGTGGCTTTGCGTAAAATAAAAGAACCAAGAGCCTTCGCTTTGATTAGCCCTGCATGTATGATAATTGCATTGTGTGTTGGCTCGCGAATACGGTTGTGTACTCATGCTCGCTATTTACATTCTTTTAGTCAGTGCGCACAAAAAAAAGACTACAAGGATAATTTTGAGTATTGATCAAGGCTGAAGATTAAGAAGGCCAAGAACTACGTCGCGAGCCCACAGTCGATTGCCGGTGGGCATATCGTGAAGGTTCCACATGTTCTACTTTGATTCTTCTTCCGCTGTTGTTCTTTGAAAGTATTTGGTCTATCCGGCCATTCTGCAAGCCAAAAGCCGAAAGGTATATTTATGTTTTATTTAATATTATACAATAATTCTGCATTTCCATGATATGTGTTTGAACAAACAATGTAAATATGTGCTATCTACTGATCCAGGAAATAGAACAAGTTAACACAGTAGGTCCAAAGTTTCAAATTTGGGGTCTGACACAAGCCCACTAGCTTTCTTGACAAAAAGGAATTCCTTCCACATGGTCTTCATCGACAGGACCAGCTACTCCCAGACCTTCGACCATTGTGTGTACCGCGCTGTGGCTGGAGTCCCTGACTTCTTCTTCGGCATCACCACCCCCTTCTTGTTCAGACACGGATGTAGGAGTGGGTTTGGTATATGCCTGGGACAGAAGGACCAAATCCGACCCTCCCTCCCTCGACATGCGTACATATGACTGCCATGACCTTGTTCCCTTCAGCTGCACCAACTCCCAATATGTGGGTTGTGCTGCTCGGGGGCCAAGACAACCTAATCATATATTATACACATCATAGTCCACTTAGAATGTATGAAACAACCACCGCATTACAACGCCGTATGTACGCCCCTCTGCTCTCGGCAGGGGCACGGTTGCCGATTGGAAATAATGCTAAATCAATGTATGAGTGTACAGACGTACATACTCCACTTTCTTCTTAGTTTCACGCTAGAAAGGGGAAATTTTGGAAATATGGCAAACAAGATTGAGTTTGGCTAAATCATTTTTGACAAAATCGTTTTGAAGTGTAGCAAGCAAGACAATCTAGAAGCATAGTGAAACAACAGACAGTGTATGTGACCGTAAACATCAACCTATCTGTAGACTATTCTATATGTGACCGTAAACATCAACCTATTTGTAGACTATTCTACTTTCTCATCTAACCAACAATTTTTGGTTCGTTATGAAACCTAATACTTTGATTCATGAAAAACTGAATGCAGATCTGAAACCAATAAATCCTTTCATTAGATCTTAAGAAAGATGATTGAAGGATCTAGACCTGCTATTATGAGTTAATGGAGTGTTTTGGTGATTAATGATAAATCTATTTGTGAGACTAATATTTTATTGTTATATCTAGTATGTAGTCTCATTTGGATATAAAGGTGAAATTCAATGAGGTATGCATTCGACTTTATACTATTATATATTGTTGCATTCCTGGGATCAAAAATATAAGTTGAACCCCACCATAAGTTTAACTTGAATATGCGTATATGTTCTCATTACACATTTGTGTATGCACACATTTAGAGGGAGTTCACTATATATTTTGTGGTTTCATTAGTATTGATCTATATTCTGTTTTTCACATATATTTGGATCTCTACTTTGAAATATATCCTTTTGAGTATATAAATTTGTGTAGTTCTTGTATACTCATGTCTTGAGTATATAAAACTTGTGTAGTTCTTGTATACTCATTTTGTGAGTATATAAAATTTGTGTAGTTCATATATACTCATATTGTGTTACTTTAAATTATGTGCATTCAATTTATGTGCAATTGAAGTGGTTATCATCAATAACCAAAGAGAGAAAGATTGAAGTATCTTGTCCCACCATTATGAGTTAATGTGTTTTGCAAATGGTTTAAGTCCATATATCTTATTCCTTATGCTATGATTCTAAAGTTGGCAAATGTGTTTTGTAACTTGTTAGAAAACTTGTCTGTGATCTTTGTTGGCATGGCTCAACAATTGGTAAATGTGTTTTGCAATTGAAACTGCTGTGAAGCCAATGCTGTTTTTCTCAGAAAGATCGGTAGTTCCGGCGTTATAACTGCGGAACTACCTCTGTGCGGTAGTACTGACATGTTGAGAGAGGAACTACCGCATGTCGATTGGTCCAAAAATCCAGCGTGTACATTTTTTCCAGAGAGACACCTCTTTGAGAATTCTTTGCTCATCTGGAAGAGCGGTAGTACCGGTGTGTTAGGCGCGGAACTACCGCAGCTCCGTGCTTCCAAAAATGAGCGTCGTACATTTTTTTCCAGAAGGTACCATGTGTTGATCTCGAGTGAAGCAGTAGTACCGCCCATCAGAAACGGAACTACCGGAGTGCGGAACTACCGCGAGTTGGTTGGCGGTAGTACCAGATTTCACTTTTCAAGAGTTAGTTTCTCGTCTGATATAGCTGTTACTGCGTTTGTCGTGTAAGTGCGGTAGTACCGGCAGTAGTACCGCTTGTGCTGATTTTTCAGCGGAATCTTCTCCAACGGCTAATTTTTGTGTGTGGGCTATAAATACCACCTTGGCTGGTTGGAAGTAGTTGTTGCTGGTGCCCATATTCATTCTTTGAGTAAAGAGCAAACCTCTCATCTCTTATGTGCATATGTTGCACTTAGTGAGCTTGGAGAGCAAACCCTAAGTGCACGTGTTGCCTTAGGTAGTGGAGTGTGTATCCACTTGAGCTTAGACACTTGATTACGTCAAGTAAGAGTTGAGATTTGTTACTCTTGATGTTTGCCGACACCTAGACGACATGGAGGCGTCGTGACCAGTGATCTTCTCAAGAAGCTTGTGAGAAGGCCCGGCGTGGTTGTGATAGGTTTGATGCTCACCATCTCCAGAATGGAGGAAGAGCAACCCAAGAGGAGCGAGATGTTGGTTCGTGTTGGAACCGGTCTAAGTGGTTAGACTTACCTCGGAGGTGTTGCCTTAATTCGTGGAGCCAATCCAATTCGTTTGGCCTTACCTCAACGTGGACTAGGGGAAACCGACAAGTCTCCGATCACCACGGTGAAACATCATTGTGTCCATTGTGGTTTGATCTTGTGCTTTACTTTGAGCAATTTACACTACTTGCTTTAATTGCTTATATATCCTTGTATGATTGCTCTCATTCAATTGTATTCATATTGTTGGTGCACTTAGTGGAGCCTAGTTGATTTAGGTTTTAATTGTGCAAAACCATATTGTTATTAGCTTCCGCATTATAAATTGGTTTTACCAAAAAAAAAAATTAAAACCGCCTATTCACCCCCATCTAGTTGGCCTCTTCGATCTTACAATGATATGTCTTAATGTTCTGCTACTATGAGCGACACTCTAGCACCACAATAGAACATATGAAAAGAAACGAGGGGACTTACGCTGGGTTGACGGGTTTGCCATTGTCATCCTTGAATAGTTTACTAGCGGTCTTCGAACTACTTCTAGAGGAGCTGCGTCTGTAACCATAGCAATGATATGGAGTTATGTATGCGATTTATGCCTGGCTATCTATTTGGTATAAGAGAGCAGCAAGTTTATATCTACTCATATCTAACCAACCCATGTTGGTGCTATGATAATATCAACTAGTAATGAAGCAACCTTGGGTAACAAAAGATCGTGGCATAACAATGGACAAGGTGGATGCAACAATTTGGATTAATAATTAAACCCAAAAGTATTTAAATAAATACTTAAAGTAGAATGCAATATTTTGAATCAAAGTATTTTAAAAACTGGGTATAATATGATCAAAGGTATAACTTACCTTGGAGTACTGGTCTTGATCTTGGTGCACTCCTTCTTTAAAAGTCCCAGATGTATTAACGTCTACTCGTAAATGAAATAAATAAATAAATAAATAAATAACAGAGATAAAACAAACCTCAAAAATTAAATAAAAGTATCAGATAAATAGAGCTCGAATTTAGATGAATTTATGAATTTGAATGTGCTCAATCGGAGTTCGGATGAAGAAGATATGACATTTAGAAGATCAAAACTAAAAAAATAACATAATGGGAATTTCTAGAATTATCCAAATTATTTTTCTACTAAAAAAATTGGATTAGAAAAACCTACAGAGACTGACATGTGGGTCCCACGGTCCATGGACCGGGTCCACAAAGATGGGCTCTAGTCTACGGATTCACGGGTTCATGGAACAGTGGGCCTGAGAAAGGGACCCACTTGGCACATGCACGACTCACGGTGGATTGAGTTCATGGAAGATTGGATCTGGGGTTCGGTGAACCGTGCCACGCGCGTGTGCACGTGGACGTGACATGGCGCCATGCACGCGACACGCACACGTGAAAGCTGATGTGGCTGCACACGTGCCACGAGACGTCGAACCGACGGCGGCGCGGCTCTGGGCTCGATGGTCGGCGGCGAACGGTGGCAGCTCACCGGCGGTGAGTGGTTCCAGTGGGTAGAGGAGGCTCACGCGAATTCATGAAGGCACTCACTAGTGGACAAGGACAACTGAAACGGCCGACGGCGGAGTCACAGGCTCGACAGGAGTAGAGTTACGGCGACGCTCCGGCGAAGTGAAGGTGACCAACATGAAGCCCTCACCCTTGCGATGCCAAAGGTGCAGACCATGAGGCTCTGGTTGTGGCGGAATCGCTCGTCGGAGTTGCGGCAACGCAGATCCTTCTTCGAGCTTTTCCGGTGGCTAGGGTTTGGCTCCGGCGCTGAGGCGACTAGGGTTGGGATGCGACGCCAAGGGCTACCTCTATATTTATACCCAGAGACCCGGGAGAGTCCAGGGCATGGACGCCTAAAACGGCCGAGCGGCGGCGGGGATCGAATCGTAACAGATTCGGAGACGAAGAACAGTAGCTTCGGTGGGACCTACCCATCAGCGGCTGAGGCTCGCGCGAGTTCGCGTCTCACACGGCACGAACACGCTGAAAGGTGGGATCGGCGCGGACGTGCGGCTGAAGCGAGAGAGGGGCGCTGACATGCGGGGCCCGCATGTTAGCCGGACGCGGGGTGTGGTGGGTGGGCGAATCCATACGAACTATCATCAAACATCCATCAATAATATACTTTTATCAAACATCTAACTGTCCGGTATTCATCAACAATCTATTTCTACAATCCATACCCAATATTCCATAATAATCCACTTCTATCATGAAACATCCATCAACAATATACTTTTATCATCCAGTCTCCAATCAACATAATGTTATAATTCACTCTCCAACAATATAATGCTATAATTCATTTTCTGACAATTTCATCCTTTTAATATTCATCAATAGTCTATTCATATAATCCAAACTCCAACAAATGTATTTCTATCATCCAATAATATTATATTTCCAATAATCTAATCATCATATAATACCATGATCCAACAATGATGTAATCTGATAATCTAATCTCCAATAATTACATGATCTTATAATCCAATAATAATCTTATTCTACGATTTAATCTCCAACAGTAATGTATTTCTACAATCCAATAATCAATAATCACCAAATCTTTTCCATTTGTAATTTCCAAAATATATATCATGCGGAGTGATTCTCCATGCCAAGTATCTTGACAATAAATGGCTATACAAGTGGAATTGGGTATAACTATAAAGCTTGAAACATGAATTTAAATTACTTGAATATAAATGCATATGTAGTAATAATTTAAAACAAAATTTAAATAATTTAAAATACTGAGATTCAAATATGATCAAATGATGTAACTTGCCTTGCTTATTTAGTTGTTATTCTTTAACGACGTCGAAATCCAGTTCTCTGAAGTCGTCGAAATCTACATTGAAAACAAGCCAAATTCAAATAAATTCCAAATTAAATAATTTTGTTTCTAAGAGAAAGATATTGCATTTAGATGAATTTATAAATTTGAATAAATCAAATCGGAGCTCAAACGAAGGAGAACGAGCACTCGGAAGTTTGAAAATACATGAAATGATGAAAAGAGGATTTTCGGATTTTTTGGAATTAATTTTCTTAAGAAAAAATAATTATTGTGTCGTGCTGACATCAGCGAGGGGATTTATGATTTTCAATCGAATTATTTTTAAAAGGAAAATCGGGCCAGTCACTAACATATGGGCCTATGTCTCATGGACTAGGTCCACGAGGAAACCCAGGTCCATGGTGGGCCAGTCATATGGGAGCAGGGGGCTTTGCCATGTGGGTTTGCCACACAGGCAGCCACGTAGGCGAAGGAGATGAGGTGGCGCGGACGTGGCCCTGACATAGGCGGCCACATCAGCCAGAGGCCGCTGGTGGCTCGGGCAAGGTCTCGTCGGCGCTTCGCACCACGGCGAGGCGAATGAGGGTGAACAAAAGAGAGATAACGCGATGCTAAACCTGGTGCACCCGGTTTCGGCAGTGGAACACGATGAGATGTGCAGCGGCGAGACGCGGTCGAAGTCGGCGACGAGGTTCCTACTGGTTCTCGGCGAAGGCGAGAAGCACAACGTGTAGAACATGGCCGTGTGAATCCGAAGGTGGAGACGTTGGTGGCAGAGGACCCTTGCCGGCGGCGCAACCGTCCGTGGAAGGAGCTCTGGCCGGCGAGGTTAGTGCTTAAAATACAGGTGAAACGACGGCGAGAGAGAAGAGGGAAGGAGGGGAAAAGGAGGAGGAGGATAGGCGTCTGGTGCTCCCCTTTATAGAGGCCGAGGAGGAGAGAGGGAGGAGGTAGATGGCATGGGCGCACGGGCGAGTTTTGGCCCGCGTAGAGCATGACGTGAGCCGGCGGGATTCGTAGTGAGAGAGGAAGGTAGGTGCAGGGATGGGCAGCGGGGGGACGGGCATTTAATGCGTGTTGATGGGGGTGGCCTGGCGAGCAGTGAGGTTACGGGACGGGTGAGGCGCGCTGACACGGGCACAGACTGACTCAGCACAGGCGAGCAACGGGAGGGAGAAGATGACTAGGGAGAGGCGCTGACAGGTGGGACCTACCTAACGGTGAGGGGGAGAGAAGAGAGTGGGCTGGCGCGGGAGAGCTGGGCTGAGGGCAAGCGGGTCAGGGAGGAAAAGATGGGTCGAGAGCAAAGGCTTTTGGCCCAAAGGGATTTTCCAGATTTTAAACATTTTTCAAATTACCTAAATCGAGTTAATTCATTTAGGTTTTTAGAAAACAACAAATATGGTTCAAAAATTAATAAAAAAAATTCACATAAATTTCTAACTTATTTTTAACTTAATAAAATTATTTTCTACTTAAAGTTGGCTTTATTTTTTGGCACATAAATTATTTTTAATTCTATAAAATAAAAACCACTTTTTAAAATCCAAAAAATTCAAGAAATTACATAAAATTATCTTTTTAACCTTAAATCCAATAAAATCCAAGGAAACTCAATAAATTTTGCTTTTTAACTTTAAAAGCTTGAAAATTAAAAAATAAATTAAACAATTTTATTTTATTTTTGTTTTAACCCAAAAAAACACTTTAGATTTTAGAAAATCAAGAAAAATATTTTAAAACTCAGAAATAAAATAACAATTTTAAATTGGTAACATAACTTTGGAATGCTACGATTCTAGAGAACATGCATCCAAACTGCAATCAATTGGACTATATATCCTTTCTCTTCCCTGAGACACCACCCACCTTGACACACCCTACCTGAAAAGAAAAAAGAGTCCATGCATGTGGGCCCATGTCGCACGGTTTGCCCGTTGCTCTCCCTTCCCCGGACTCTAGACACTCTCTACTTGCAGGCTACAGCCAACACATCGCGCCATTAGAAAACAGTGCTAGCAAGCACGCACACAAAGGATCGGAATGCTCAACTGACCCGCAGTCACGTAGGATAGGATCCCCTCCTCCCAAGCCCCGGCCCCACGGATTGCGCTAGCCTACTGACGGCCGGGCCCCACCGCCCTACGGAGGAGGCGCTGGCAGCTTCGTGTCACTGACGCGTGGGGTCCAGCGGGGGGGGGGGATCTTCGGCTCCCGCAGGCGTATGAGGTATGAGTGTGACTACGACCGCGCTTCCCGCTCACACCCAAGCTTTGGCGTGGGCATCCGAAGCGTGTGGGGGCTACGCGGATGCCGTGTCAGGGTATGTGGGCATGGACCAGGCCCACTAGGGACCCGCTCGCTGTACACGTGTGCAGGTCGGGACCACCTCCGTTCGGTGGCCGTCCCTTCTCGGTCCACTGCAGACTGTGACCAGGCACAAACAACACTAAGCCATGGCAATTTGCGAAGCCCGTTCTTTTAAATCTTTTTTCTCATGATTCCTTAATATACTCCTAGTAGGCTGCTTTTGCAAATAGGCTCCTTTAGTTTAAAAATTTTGCGTGACTTGGGCGAGGGCTTGGGGCTAGAGGTGTGTGTTGTGGGCTTTTTTTTTTCCAACTGTTGCAACTCGAGAGTGCTACGTCACCGTCTTAGATACATTTTTTTTATTTGAGTTGTTGTCCACGGTCAACACTCCAAACATTTTGAGTTTTTTTTGAACCGCCAAAATTTTGAGTCCGATAGAGTCGTTACAGGAAACAAAAGGCAAAATTAGAAGATCATTTAAATTTCGATGTTGTCTAGTCAATTAAAGCGGTTTACATGTAGAGTACCAATATTGTCTTTCCTGTACTAACGATAATTCTGTTGACAAGTAGAAAAAATAAAGCGACAACACAACCCTACATCTGATATTGAATATTCTAGTCATTTAAAGCGGTTTAGGTTTTATGTTTCGTTATGTTAGTATATAACTTTTCGGGTGGTATTTTGGCGGTGAGTCGAAAAGCTGTACCAAGTAATAACATGATGCTAGAACTATTATTATCCATAATGACGTAGGTGTCTAACTTTTAAAATAGAGAATTGTGCTTATCATACTTAACAAAAAAAAAGTGCAACAATGATGATCGCAAACGAAGCCCCATGGTCACATTTAACTTTCTAATGAAAAGGGAAATACACATTTAGATTTCAAGATGCCTATATAAAAAATAAAGTAAAAGGGTTCAAATGCTAAAAGGGGGATATTGAAAAATTAATTAGGGGGTAGATACTGATAGATGCAACAGGAAGATATCAAAAATTAATTCAGCTGTTGTTAATGGTCAACTCTCCACACATGTTGAATTTTTTTTGAACCTCCAAAATTTTGAGTTCATGATAGAATGTTGTTACTGGAAACAAACACTAATATTAATAAATCATTTAATTTCCGAGCAGCCTAGTCATTTTTAAGTGGTAGGTTTAGGGTCATGTCCATGGGCGGAGGGAAGGGAGGCCTGGCCCTCTATGGTGTTGTGACCGACAGTATTAGTCCTTACCCCCTTAGTAATCATATTATCCCCTAATGATCCATTCCTAGTGCTCTCAATGAAGCATGTTGCTATTCTTCTTCTCTATCGTGTAAATCCATATTTTACTTTGTACATGCACCAATTCAATTGTGTAATCAATGCGCTGACTTATCACTTATCACATACATTCTTCTTCTCTATCGTGTTAATCTGTATTCTCAACAAATTACGAAATGCAGATGGTATGTTTTATATCTTCGTAAAATTTTAAGATCAAACTCAGTCATATTTCGTATATAGTAAATATGATTGAGTTTAATCTTAAAATTGTGTAGGGATATATATAAAATTATAATCTCCCCCTATATCTCATAATTTTTTAGAATGTTTGAAAACTTCGAGGTTTGATCAATGAACATTTTCACCGGATACACCGCCCACAAAAAATTCCTATGAAATTACTCGCATTAATTTGGTGGTACATGTCGTTCGCTATCAATTTTTTAACCTTTATGTTATATAAGTAATGTTTTTTCTTGCATATGACAATTTTTGGGGGGCGAGTTGACAATAGTATGAGCGACAACTCAACCCTATACCTAATATTAAATACTTTCATCAATTAAAGTAGATTAGGTTTTACGTCACATTATTTTTTTGGGTGGTATTTTGACAGGCGGTAAAGCAATTTAGACTAATAACATAAAATACTAGAACAGTTAACACCCATAATGACGTGAGTGGCAAAATTATAGAAAATAAAGCTGTGCTTTATTACACTATAATTAGCAAGTTCATTGTGCAAGAACATGATGATCGCAAACAAAGCCCCCCAAGATCACCTTCAAACTACTAACCAAAAAGCGGGAGGCACGCTAGATTTAAAAACACACGAAGGGCCTGTATGCAAATAGAAATTAAAGAAGAGGACTTTACTGGTAAAAGGAAGATATCGAAAACATAATTCAGGGGGTGATAGATAGACGTAGGAGGATAGAGACAGCCAGAGAGGCAAGAGGAGCAGAAACCGAAAGATACAAAACCATAGGGAAGAGAGATTTCAGAGAGAGAGAGAGAGAGAGAGAGAGAGAGTGCAAAGGGTGGAACGGACAAACAAACCAAAACCCATTTCGCCATCCCCCTCTCCTCGCGAGCGACTCCCCCCCCCCCCCACCACACACACACACAAATCGATTTGCTCGTGTAGCTCTCCACCATTCTTTCTCTTCCTCTCGCGGTGGTCGGTGGATGAGCGGTTGCTTCGTCGCTGCATCCGATCGGGCTCCGGAATTGCTGCGAGCATGGCAAGCATCGGGCGCAGCAGATCGAGGCGCAGAGGAGAGGGCGACGGATTGCTCGAGCGGAATGCGGTCCATTCCACAGTCCCCGCCGTCGATCACCATGGTCCGCGCTCGCCTAGCTTCTTGTTCTAATTCCTTATAAAATTTATTTTTTCTTGATTTGTTTTTGCAAGGAGAAATTTTGAGGAGTCCATTTGATAAAGATACCATCTTTGATTTTTGAAGTGAAGGTTTTTTTTGGGGGTTCTTGTTTCTGCTGTTTTTTTTGTCCCATTGGAAGATTTGGGGATTTTCTTTTATTTTTCTTTTCCGATTTCGTGCGCCCATCGGAAGCTTCCGGTTGCTTGCACAGTTGCCATCCTCTATTTTTAGGGTTTTGCTTCTGATTCTGAATTAAAAGTTCGTAT
Organism: Hsuehochloa calcarea; assembly: GCA_036346395.1. NCBI lineage: Eukaryota > Viridiplantae > Streptophyta > Magnoliopsida > Poales > Poaceae > Hsuehochloa > Hsuehochloa calcarea. The sequence continues at coordinate 42,721,036 of CM070597.1, forward strand.
TTTCCCCATCATTTTTACTTCATAGGGATATCAGGGGTGTTCCATACTGAAAAAGACGTTTTTTTTGTTGAGTTCGTTGTCTAATCGGAAATTTATGGTAACTTAGATTGGCATTAATCTTCTGAGTTGTTAGATATATTAAGACAACCGTAAAAGATTGTAATTTTTTTTCATCCCTGTTGTTTTAAGCAAACGGACGGGGGCATAACTTTCTCATGGACTTTATGTCTTAGTCAAGCCTCTATTGGAGAGAAGATTCTTGCTTTCAAATTCAAATGATTCTAACGGACAAATCTTTTGCTTTTCTTTCTTGTTCTTTCATTTGAAGCTACAATAGCCTAGGTTCTGTAGGAGTTATAGGACAAAATCCGGCCCCTAAACCAAACAGGGAAGAAATGTAATTTCCCCATCCAATTTTGCAGTCTCGGAATAAACTGCTAGAGCATTGGACGCTTTTAATTATTGAGTCCTGTAGAGTGCAGACTCTAGAGTCATGGAAAGAAAATGTGCGATGTGAACTTGGCTATTCCCACGATATCACGCAAAGAAACCTCATTTGCCCGTAATTTGCTGGATATGTAAGTAAAAGCATTAAATTATGTTCTTTTGCGTCCCCATGTCAGTTGGATGCCGTGAAGGTTCATGGCCAAGTGGGCTTATTATTCTAATCACCAAACAAACCATTGTTTAAACATAGATTTGTCAGTTGTCACCTAGTCTGTAGAAGAGCAATGTTAGACATCTTCAAAGTGTTGTTTTTGTTAGGAATTGTGTGTATTGAAGAGAGGTCCAAAGGGCGATATATATAGGAGTACAAGAGATATATGCCATATATAAATAAGGCATATAAGAGTCCCTATTCTAACTCCTATTCTAACATATCTCTAACACCCCCCTCAAATTCAAGGTGTATGCAATAACATTGCATTTGGAAAGGGTTGATACTAAAATATGGAAAATCCAAAGTCCGAGTCTTGATAATATTGTCGTAGCATGCAGCTCTTGGAAAATATATCGAGTATCAAAAGATCTTCTCCCATCCGGTGTCATGCGACAGCTCATAAAGCACAAGGTGCGGGTCGAAGTCGGCAATGTGTCGGAGAAGATGATGAAACCAACAAATATAGAGAGAGCTGTCAAATCAAGTCGAATAGGAATTGGTGGAAGCATGGCGGCGTAGATCGTAGCCCAAGACGGCGGCAACGCAGTGCACAAGAAGCGCAACGAATGCACAGTGCAAAAGAAGCGCAACGCAATGCACAAGAAGTGCAACAGAGGCGCAGTGCAGAATAAGAGCGACGCAATGCACAAGAAGTACAACGAAGACGCAGTGTGGAAGAAGTGCGGCGGCCTTGAACGCTTGGAGCGGCTCGAAGAAATAGCAGCGGGAGCGGCAGCTGCTGCCATGCATAAGGCAATTCCTATGCTTCTATGACTAACAATAAATTTGTGGACTCGCATGGCTTAGACGAACTTTGAGTGCTACGGATTTGGATGGACGCAACGGACGCAACGGAACAAAGCAGAAAAAAATCTATGAATAACTAGCAGTAAACACCCGCCAGCAGAAGACATAACTAGCAGCTCCAGACTAGCCAGATCAACTCCACGGACACCAATCTTGCGACCGCGATCCACCAACGACGTCCACCGGACGAGACCGAGCGACCGGAACCGGACGAAACCGAGCGACCGAACGATTTCTACCGGAATTAAATCCACTGACGCCTCTCCTCCCCCACCCGAGCGGCTCGCCTCTCCTCCCCACGTCGATGGAAGCGGTGACGCCTCTGCTCCCTCTCCCTCTGAGAAAACCGAGCAGCGGCGGGCAAAGAGCGGCGACGGGAGTCGAAGAGGCTTGGGCGCAGGAACTCCACCACGTGCTGAGGCGAGGGGAGATGGTGCGAGCCCTCGACGGAGGGCGCCGGCGCAGCGGGATCTGGCGGCGGAGAGGTCGGATCGGCCGGATCCGGCGGCGCGCAGGCGTCGTCGCACGCGGCTTCCTCTCCGATAATAGACCGCGAACTCCTCCTCCTCCTCCACTCGCATCTCGGATCCGACTCATCGCGGCCATGGCCAGATCTGAGAGACTCGGATCGGAGGCGACGGTCTGCGACGAGGCGGCCGCCGTGGCCGTCTTGAGTCGGAGGCGGCATCCGCGTCGCGAATCCGGCGGAGAAGAAGCCGTTCGGCGAGGAAAGCGCGGCAGGAAGTAGCCCAGGCCAGCGGCGGATCCGAAGCGCCGGCGACCGGATCAGGCGAGAGAGGCCAAAGCGGCGGCGGATTCGTCGGGAGAGCGCGATCGAGGCGGCGGTGGATCGGATCTGGTAAGGCGGTCGATGGAGGCAAGCTCGGGCCGTGGCGCCGACGAGCTCGGCGAGTAGCCTCTTGTCGTCGCCATTGCAGTGTGTCGGGAGAAGCAGATCCGGCCGGCGGGAGGCGGCGACGTAGCGGTCGCCGGGTGATGAGATCAACACCAGTGAGGCACCAGCGAGACGACAGCGAGGCGAGCCGTCGTTGAGATGCGCCGAGAGCCCGGCCCGAGAGCACAAGCGGCGGCATCAGTGACGAGAGGCCGCCCCCGGGAGCGGAGATCGCTCCTCCCGGGGGCAGCAGCGGCGGCTGGAGGCTAGGAGGCGGCGCAGGTAAGGAACTCTAACGCTAACGTTAGCTCTGATACCATGTTAGGAATTGTGTGTATTGAAGAGAGGTCCAAAGGGTGATATATATAGGAGTACAAGAGATATATGCCATATATAGATAAGGCATATAAGAGTCCCTATTCTAACTCTTATTCTAACATATCTCTAACAGTTTTAACCGGTTCAAAGGAGAGAGAAGGGATTGAATCGATTCTAACAAAAAAAATTCCTGGAACCGGACTCTACATAGGAATCGATCCAAAGCATTAAACAATTCATATGAGCCCATTTATGAGAGAGTGTACGGTTGAGAGAGGATATTTTTTTATGGTTTTTTAATGTAACGTGGGTCCCAGTTATTAGTAGGAATTAGATCAATATATTGGAGAAAAACAAGTTCAATTCCTTGAATGCTTACGTGGTATCTCTTTGAATCAACGTCTGTTCAATACACTAAAGATTCTCTTAGTACTACTTTTAAGTACTATGAGTGTAACTTATTCTGTACCCCTTTGCCTAACTCAATGGATTCACTGTTTGTTCTAAACAAAGTAGAGGTGGTAGAAATTCAGTCTGCCACGGTGTCGAATCAAAGCAAATACTGTGTGCTCCATGCTGTGAAATGTTATCTTGTTGCTCGATGTTAGCAGCGATTCAACATGGTTACATGGTTTGGAACACCCTGGCTTTATCAGTCACCACTGAACTTTTTTCCTTATAAATGAGCAGGTAAGTCAAAACTTCCAGGATATGTTTCTAAATTGAGTTCCATTCACCTATGTTTTCAGAGTGGGGCATTTTTACTCAGGGTTCAACACTTCTTTTGTTTGGGCGACCCTGCAACGGACAATTTTCTGCTCAAAATGCTTATTGTGCAATCATTTCATTTTTATTAATTTGAAATGAAACTACATGAATTTATTTGGAAAGAAATGATGTCAAGGGAACTGAAAGCTAGCACACCTTTGTGTCTGCGCTTCCTTTTCTTTTAAGAAGTGCTCTTTTTGGACTTGATATTTCATGTTAATACTACATTCGTTCTTTTTTACTTGTCGTTTTGGATATTGACACGGTATTCAATACCCACTTTTGACCATTACTTATTCTAATTATACGTTATTTTTTTTTTTAAAAATAGTGATATGAAAGTATTTTTTATGACAAATCCAGTGATAACACTTCTATGTGACAAATCCTAATACTTTTGAGCTTATTAGCGGTCAAAGTTTTAAAAGGTTGACTTACGCATTCTAAAACGACATCTGAAAAAGAATGGAGGGAGTAGTATACTGAGTATATTTCCTTGTAGAGACTGGTCCATATGCTATCAAAGCATGCCTGATCAAACCCAGTAACAGATATATTCCTACTCATTTTGCATGTCTCTGGAATCTAGCAAAAAATAAGCTGCGCTTGAAAACTCCTCTCTCTATCTCTTGGTCTTTTTTGGGTCTTTTTTGGGTCTTTTTCTCACAACAAATTTAGTTCAACATGAAGTGCCTTCTGCTTTCCATATTGTCATGTTGCTCCTTATTCCATTGTTGTGGTAGACCTCCAGAAAAATATATTTATTTTTGCTCTTTAATTCAGGGGCTGGGTCATTGAGGAAACAAGCAAGTAACCCTGGGATACTTTCTGATTCTCTGGTGAGTTACCAGCGTTTAGTTGAAGAGTTATTTCACATGATACATATGTTTGTAATCGTAATTAGAGACCTAAAAATTTGTTTACTTTTCTCTAACATGGTACTATAACCCTCTGAGATGAAACTAGAGAGCTGAAAACCGTGATACATACAATGTCCTAATATCAACATTTGCTGCTGTTTTGTAGTATCACGTGAACTTTGTTAATAAACATATCTGGAAATTGACTGTACTTTTGTAATTATCTTCTACTACCAAGCCTTGTTGATCTATTTAATTGATTGTTTAATTAATGGATTGGTACGCCCTCTCTTTTGTTCTTCACAGTTTGCTGTGGAAAACTGTCCAATTAAACCAAAAAAGGCCAGCGGTGTAGCAATGAAAACGCTGATAGACGAAGAATTCTCAAAAGATGTCAATGCTACGTACACTTCACCAGGTGTTGTAGGAAGACTAATGGGTCTTGATTCACTGCCTTCATTTGGAGCCCATAGCCAGAATAGGTATAACCAAAATCATGCACAGAAGACTTCACCTGGTAATTCTCATGATAGATATGGTTTTTCTGAAGATATCCCACATAGGCGAAGCATAGATGAGATGCCAGAGGTCAAAGATGTTTTTGAAGTTATGGAGGCGACAAGAATGAAGATAAACCGGAGCCCAAGATCTAGAAATGGAAATGTAACTGCCAGATTTGACAAGACTGACAATGTTGATTTAGATTTTGCAAGGCAGAAGTTTATGGATGCAAAACGTCTTTCTACTGATGAATCCCTTCAGATGTCAGAAGAGTTCATTGAGACACTTGATGCATTGATATGTAATAGGGATCTTCTTGTGGAATTTCTTCAAAAACTTGATCCAGTCACAAGGGGCCTGCATGATCACGGTTCTCCATCTTCAACTGCAAATTGCATTACAATATTGAAACCATCAAGAAGAAATCAATTTATTGACACAAACAATATCTATCCACAAGATACAGGTACTGAAAGCTACTTCCACAAGCAAAAGGAAGTAAAACACTCTTTGAGGAAGCCGTATGTTAAGTTGTCCAGTCAATCTCTAATAGAAGACTCTGGTTCATTGAGGCAGAAACTGTCAAGGTCAAGTCACCAGGAAACCACTGACAAACGAGTTTGCCCCACACAGATTGTTGTCTTGAAGCCAAGTCTTGAGAAAGCTCAGGACATTGAAGGAGCCTTTGCCCCAACACATGAAATCCCTCATTCTGATTATAGAAGGCACAAAGCATGTCAGGATGCTGGTATATGGAGTCCATATACTGAAGAATCCATGTGTCAGGTGTCCCTTGGAGACTCTGAAACATTAGGCCATATAGCGAAGGGATCTAGAGAAATTGCTAGAGAGATTACCAAACAAATGAGAGCTGCTAGGGGTGGTGGAAGTAGGAAACAGGTTCTCAAACCAGAGACCAGCACATTTGTGCCAGATGAAAGGTCACAGTTTCTGTCATCTCTTACTAACCTCAAGACTTCACAGGTACTCCATAGATCCTCTGAGCTATGTGATGGATGGGCTTCTTCCAGCTTCAACTCTTCGCCAACATATTCAACTGAAGCATCCGTTAGCAAGGAAGCAAAGAAACACCTCTCTAACAGATGGAAGATGACCCGCCAATATCAGCATCGAGCAGCTGAGAATAATGGATTCGGTATGCTTGGAGACATGCTTGGTCTCTCCGATCGGGAATCATCAAAAGTTGCTACCCAGACAATGTCATGCCAGAAATGTCCAAAGGGAGAACTGCACAGGGATAGAATGCCAGGCTCATGTAACTATCCTCGTGGCATCAATAGCAACGATGGTTGGAGAGATGTGGCTACAAGTAATTTGACAAGGTCCAAATCTCTTCCACCATCCTTCAACCGGGGAGTTCAAAAATCAAACAACAGAAAAAGAACCGGTAGGCATAATGAGTTTTCTATGCTTAAAGATGTTCTTAAAGTAGAACCCCATGATCCTGAATATGCATGCCGTAGCAGGCAAAGGAAATCTCTGATTAGAGGTTCAGCATTTCGTGGTGATAAAGCTGATCTAGTTTCCCCAAACAACAAAGAAAGAATGATAATTGAACGTGAGATACATGTGAATTCTGAGGAACTACCGGATGTTATAGCTGTGCCAGATTTATCTAAACAGACAATTATACATCCTGCAAATCCTGACCATGAATTAGATGCAGTGCGTTATCCGAAGAAAGAATCCCGTTCTCCTGCTAGACAGAACAAGCAGATGCATCAACAGCCACCAACAGCATTAGATGACCGCCTTCTTGTCCCTAGCCCCAACAATTTGGTGATTCAGGTATATCACATGTATACTGCCTAATTTAAGCTTATTATGCATGTTAGATGTGTATTATAAAGGGATTCTTTGCATATATGTCACACATGTACTTATATATATATTGACTCATTGGTCTCATATTGAATACAAACGCTATTCATAACATGGTATCAGAGCAAACTTAGGATTTGTTTTCGTCGAGCCGCCGCTGGGTTTTTCTTCCCACCGCCGCCGACTTCGCCGCTTCGCTTGCTGTTGCCGCCGCCGCCTCTGCCCGAGCTCGGCCGTCGCCTCGTTCTCCTCGGCGTCGCCTCATCCTCGGTGTCATCACGCTCTTCATCGGCATCGCCTTGTCCTCGGCGTCGTCTCATCGAGCCCGCCGCCGCAGCCTTGCCGTTGCCTCCGCCCGAGCTAGGCCGCCGCCTTGCAGCTGCCTCCGCTGCTAGGCCGCCATCGAGCCCGGCGCCTCATCGAGCCCGACATTGTTGCTCGCCAACGTCGCCCAATCGCCGAATCCGGACGTCGGCGCGCCTATCGTCGCTCGGACGGCATCGCCGGACGCCGCCGGAGTCGCCGAGATTCCGCCGACGCCTCCACATGGACCGCCGCACATCGCCCATCACCGACGCTGCCACGGCCGCACATCGCCCATCGCCGACGCCGACGCCGATGCTACCACGGGGGAACCCTAGTTCCCAGGGTTCCCCCGTGCACATGCGTTTGTTTGGGCTTCGGGAGTTTAAGTAAGTCGGCTCGATAGAAAAAAACAGTTTGTCGTTCTAACCACCGCATCGTCCAGTGTCGCCTGTTAGACTTCGTTGTCTTGGTTGCCGCACCGTCCAGCGCCACCTACCAATGATCACTGTTTATGTTCCTCGTTGTCCAGTGATCTTCGATGGTCTCAATTACAGGGACTGGTTTCAACACATGCACCTTCATATGCGTGGTCAGCGTCTTTGGGATTTTCTCACTGGCGAGTTGCCTTGTCCGCTTCACCCTGTTCCACTTGTTGAGCCCGTGCTTCCAAAGACACTCGTAAAAGGATATCTGCTGCTTTTGAGGATGTCATGGAGATCTTTCGAGACTCAGTATGCTGCCTACAAAACATGGATTGAGGAGGATGACCGTGCCTTTGCTATTCTGGTTGCTAGCATGGAAGTTCATCTCACTGAGGATGTGGTTGGCTTGGCCTCAGCACAGTTGATGTGGGAGCATCTACGCAATCGCTACGAGCCGTCTGATGATTCCTTGTATCTTTCTGTTGTGCGTCAAGAGTAGTCGCTGCAGCAGGAAGATGCCACTGTGGACGAGTTCTATTCCCAGTTGTCTGCGGTGTGGCGTCAAATTGACTCTTTGGGACCGGATGTTTGCCATACTTATCAATGCTGTCAGCGTCAGCAGTTTCACCTAGAGCTTTGTCGCATCTACGACTTGACACGTCTTTGGGCTGAGTATGAGCAGACTCGTGCTCAGTTGCTGGCACGACACCCTCGTGCGACTTTGTTGGAGGCCCTTGCAGCTGTTCGTGCTGATGAGATTCGCCTTTGTGTTGCGCGTCTACTGTCGTCCCAGTCGTTTCCTTCGGTTCTGACAGCTCCTCCAGCTTCTACACCTGCTACAACTTCTCCATCACCAGTTGTCTTTACTAGTGACAGCTGCTGTTGGTAGGGGACTCCACTGCACCTATTGCAACAAGCATGGACATGCGGAGCAGTTCTGCTATGACAAGAAGGATTTACGTCGTGGTGTCCATTCTCCGAAAGGCACTAGTGGTTCCTCCTCACAGCGGAGCTCTGGTGTTTCTGATTCTCAGGAGTTTCTCACCTTGCTACGTCGCATGACTGCTTCTGCACCGTCTGGTTCTGTTGGTTTTGCTGCACAGTCTTGTAATGGAAGACCACCTTCTACTTATTCATCAGGTATATCACCTTGGATTCTTAACTCTGGCGCTTCCTTTCATATAACATCTAATTCCAACAAACTCATTTCCATTCGTCCCTTAGCTACTCCTATCACTGTTCAGACAACAGATGGTACCTCTCTTTCTGTCGCAGGACGAGACACTATTTCGAATTCCTCTTTTCATGTTCCTGCTGTTTCTTATGTTCCCAAACTAACTATGCAGCTCATATCTGTTGGTCAGCTCACTGATCATGGTTGTCGTGTTATTCTTGATTTTGATTCTTGTTGTGTTCAGGATGGACGCACGAGAACTTTGGTTGGTACTAGCCGTCGCCGTTGTGACTCATAGCGTCTTTGGGAGCTTGACTGGCTTCATCTTCCTTCCGCTGCCCCTGCCAGTCTTGTCGCCTCTACCGCCGCGACTGCTTCTGCTGCATCCTCCATTGTGTCTTTTACTCAGTGACATCATCATTTGGGACATCTTTGCGGGTCGCGACTATCTTTATTACTTCGTCGTGGTCTTGTAGGGTTTGTGTCTGGTGATGCTTCTCTAAATTATCAGAGTTGTAAACTTGGTAAACAGTTTCAACTTCCTTATTCTTCCAGTGAGTCAGTGTCACAGTGTCCTTTTGATCTTGTTCATTCTGATGTATGGGGTCCGGCCCCTTTCGTTTCGAAAGGTCATCGATATTATATCATCTTTATTGATGATTTTTCTTGTCACACATGGATATACTTTATTTCATCTCGTGGTGAGGTTTTATCCATCTACAAGACTTTTGCCACCATGATTCCTATTGAGTTTGATTCCCCTATTCGTGTCTTTCGTGCTGACTCTGCTGGGGAATACTTGTTAGGAGTTCTTCATGGTTTTCTTGCTAAGCAGGGCACTCTCTCAGTTTTCCTGCCCTGATGATCATGCCCAGAACGGTGTGGTTGAACGGAAGTATCGTCATCTTCTTGAGACAGCCCGTGCTCTTATGCTTGCTTCTGCTGTTTCTTCACACTTCTGGGCTGAGGCTATTTCTACTACCATTTTTCTGATTAATATTCAGCCTTCTTCTGCTCTTCAGGGTGGGATCCCAGTTGAGCGTCTCTGTGGCAAGACTCCTGACTATTCTAGTCTTCGCCTCTTTGGGTGTGTGTGCTATGTTCTTCTTGCCCCTCGTTAGTGCACCAAGCTGACCGCTCAGTCTGTGGAGTGCGTTTTTCTGGGCTATAACGCTGAGCATAAGGGTTATCGTTGTTGGGATCCTATTAGCCGACGGATGCGGGTTTCTCGAGACGTCAGTTTTGATGAGTCTCGCCCTTTCTACCCTCGTCCTTCTCCTTCTACCACTCCAGCATCTCTTGTCGAGCCTCTTTCTTTCCTGACTTTTCATGTTACTCCCATAGCCATCACACCTCTATCACAGCCTTTGTCCTCTTTGGTGCCTTTACCGTCTCTTCTCCCTCACCACTGTCATCCTCTCCAGAGGCTCCTCCTAGCCTTGTTCCTTCTTATCCTCTTTACTACACTCGTCGTCCGCGAGTTGGAGATTCCCCTAATGCACCATCTTCTTTTGATGGGTCATCTTCTTCGACCTCTCCTCCTCGATATGCTCTTCGTGATCGTCGGTCTATTCGGCCTCCCACGCGCTTTTGTTTAGCGGCTCTTGCCGAACCGACTTCTTATCGTGATGCTGCTGTTTATCAGGGTTGGCAGCATGCGATGGCAGAGGAGATTGCTGCCCTTGAGCGTACTGGCACGTGGGATCTTGTCCCTCTTCCCGCGTGTGTTACTCTTATCATGTGCAAGTGGGTCTACAAGGTTAAGACCCGCTCTGATGGTTCTCTTGAGCGCTATAAGGCTCGTCTCGTGGTACGTGTTTTCAGCAGGAGCATGGTCGTGATTATGATGAGTCTTTTGCTCCTGTGGCTCACATGACCACTGTTCGCACTCTTGCTGTGGCGTCTATTCGGGCATAGTCCTCTCAGCTTGATGTCAAGAATGTCTTTCTCAATGGTGAGCTGCGTGAGGTTTATATGCAGCCACCACCGGGGTATTCTGTTCTGAGGTATGGTTTGTAGCCTTTGCCGATCTCTTTACGGCCTCAAGCAAGCTCTTCCTGCTTGGTTTGATCGTTTCTCTTCTGTCGTTACTGCAGCTGGTTTACTACCAGTGCTTATGATTTTGCTCTTTTTATTCACACTTGACCTCGTGGTCGGACGCTTCTCCTTTTGTTTACACTGGAGATGATTCTCAGTACATCACTTTTGTTAAGAAGCGTCTTAATGAGCAGTTTCTCATGTCTGATCTAGGTCTTCTTCGCTACTTTCTTGGGATTAAGGTTATTTCTACGCCTGAGGGCTTCTATCTGTCCCAAGAAAAGTATATTCAGGATCTTCTTGATCATGCCTTCTCTTATGGATCAGAACACCGCTGAGACTCCCATGGAGCTTAATGTTCATCTTCGGCCCACTGATGGTGAGCCTTTTACAGAACCTACTCGCTATCGTTACCTTGTTGGGAGTCTTGTTTATCTGGATGTCGTCCTGACATTTCGTACACTGTGCATATCTTGAGTCAGTTTGTTTCTGCTCCCACTCAGCTCCACTATAGTCATCTTCTTCGTGTTATACAATATCTTTGTGGAACCATCACTCGTCGTCTGTTTTTACCTTGTTCCAGCTCTTTACAGCTCCAGACATATTCTGATGCTACCTGGGTTAGTGATCACTCTGGTCGTCGGTCTCTTTCTGCCTATTGTGTTTTTCGTAATGGTTCTCTCATTGCTTAGAAGACTAAGAAGCAGACAACAGTTTCTTGTTCGAGTGCTGAGGCAGGGTTGCGAGCTATAGCTTTGTTGACTGCGGAGGTTACTTGGCTACGATGGTTACTTGAGGATTTTGGTGTTTCTGTTTCAGCACCCACTTCTCTTTCGTCTGACAGTACAGGGGCTATTAACATTGCTCCAAATCCGGTAAAGCATGAGCTTACAAAGTATATTGGTGTTGATGCTTCCTACATACGGACCCAGGTGCAGGACCAGATTGTTGCTCTTCAGTATGTGCTTTCAGAATTTTAGTTGGCAGACTTCTTCACAAAGGCGCAGACCCGAGCTCAGCACAGTTTCTATCTCTCCAAACTTAATGTTGTTGATTCACCATAAGTTTGAGGAGGGTGTTAGATGTGTATTGTACATGAGGTTCTTTGCATATATGACACACATGTACTTGTATATATATTGGCCTATTGGTCTCATATTGAATACAAGCGCTATTCATAACAATGCATTTGTTCCCTTGGATCATGTTGACCAGTTCCTACGGAGAAATTCATCAATTTGTACGAAAATTTAGTTGCATTTTTAAATATGTACGGTCCTTCCATTATTTCTTTCCTCTTGTTCCCCTTGTGCAAGTCTTCAGCTCCGGATTCTCTTTCCTTGGAATGAACCATTTGAATTGCCTCTAGCATGATATGTATGCTAAGTCATTTGTCGCAAACACTGATTTTTTTCTTCATGTGCATGCTATTATACTGCTTTGCTCGTCGTTCCCTCTTTCTGGTCATTTTGGAAGCTCACTTGATTTAGCCTTCCATGTTTAATAACTGCTGGTTGTACTCTATTTCAGGCTGAGGGGATTGAACACCATCAGGATGATGATTACCCAACTTTGTGTAATCCCCGAGCTGGATCAGAATATCCTGTGGAGATTGACCATCATCAAGGTGATGGGAATGAAGCCCTGTGGATTCCTCGAACAGGATCAGAATCCCCAGTGAGCTCCAACAATGATGACCATCAAAGTCCAGTGTCTGTTCTCGAATCTTCCTTGGATGCTGAAGATGTTTACTCTGGAGATTTCGATAAAATTAGTGCAGATCTTCAAGGCAAGTGATTGATTTCTTATTTGTCGATTCATTTTTCTGGTTAATTCTCGGTTCTTAAGTTTGATTTGCTGTAATATTGCAGAACTAAGAGTGCAACTTCGACTTCTCAAGATGGAGACTACAGACAATGCAGATGACACCGAGCTTTTTGTATTGAGTGATGATGAGATTGCCACAGAAAATCAGCCGCTTCCTGAAATGGAGATATCCCATGCTTATCGGGATGAAGAAGAAAGGGATTTCTCTTACGTGCTTGATTTGCTCATTATTTTGGGCATTAGTGCTGCTAACCAGGATGAGCTAATCAACGCGTGCTACTTATCGGATTGTCCCGCAGGCCCCGATGTATACGAGATACTTGAAAGGAAGTACAACAGCCTCATTCTATGGTCGTCATCTGAGAGGAAGCTCCTGTTCGATCTTACAAATGCTGTCATTGCAGATATAGTCACCTCTCTGACGCAGCGTGGCTCAAAGGGATCGTTGTGGAGGTTTTCATCCAGATGGGATCAGGAGGGTTTTGTTGATGAGGCGTGGCAAAGGGTGGTCCAGCTACGACAAGAAATGGAGTGTACTCAGGAGGGCCTATTGATGGATTTAGGGTGGTTTGGTTCCGAAGACGGCATCGATCTTGTCGGGAGCGAGATTGGGAGAATGTTACATGAGGATCTCCTGAAGGAAACCATGGCCGAGTTACTGGGGGTTCCAGAATCTGCTAAGTTTTGTGGCTAGAATGGACCATGATTTGCACCTGTAGCCATTTAAGCATACCGATGGATCGGTGGTTGATGGTTACTGAAAGATGCCAACAACTGGTTAAAGAACTCCCAAGAGGTGGCCATGGGCCATGGCTACTGAAAAAACAGCAGCTAGGATGGCTGTAGGTATGTAGGGAATTTCGCTCGTTGTACCTATTGGTTCTAATAACTGTGACATGGGGGTTTCCCCTATTTCCCTCCTAACTAGAAAAAGGTGGATTTTCGGTCGCATGATGCCGGAGTATAAATGTGAAATTTTGGTATGAACTAATCATGTATTACCCTTGTTTGGGACGTATCAGCTATGCGTTACATGCGAGTAACGCTTGTGTTGGTTATTGTATGATAATATGCTCGTGCTAGCTCTTGTGTTGATGGGCTATCGCTGTCATTGCCTTTAGTGGTTAGCATAATCTGTGCAATGAGCGTAGAAGTCAAGAAGCAATGCCCAACTGTGCAGGCAAAAGAGAGCCAGTGGCATCTTCTCTAGATGTCTATGCTGCGAACGTGTGATCGCCGTTGCCGGCCGGAGTGCTTACTGCAACGAGCCAATGATATGTGCTTTGTAGGATCGGAAGTGAATGATTATAGTACTTTATTTTTGAATTACCGATGAGAGTTTGTGTTGGATTTACGAGTTTGTCTCCTCGTTAAAGTGATCAAAATTGCTATAATCTATTTTGCCAGTCGATGCTATTGTCGACAGAACATGATCGAAGAAGGCGAAGTTGATCTGGTTGAAGGGTAGCAACCACCTAGTCGAAAGGATTTGACTATCAGATTTCTTTCACCCTCCGATTCGGGAGATTCACGCATTGCAAAGAACAAGAACAGAATCGAATACGATGGAAAAGAACAAGTTGAAAACCGATCAACACATGAACTAGTCGAAGACAGAAGAACATGCAGTCGGCGATGACTAATCTTTTTTTTAGTAGATCTGATCTATTCTTTCTCAAACATATTCTATGACTACAAAGTACTTTCACAGCACCCCTCAAACTCTAGTATGAAAACACCAAAAAACTTTCTACCGAAAGCCGCAAAAAGCCTCAAAAGCCACCTGTTACTCTTAACATCTCCGACTTTTATATGATAGGGCTATAAACCGTGTCCTTATCAACATGGACACATAATCATATCTCTTCTGAAAATCAGGGGACCTGAAACCCCTCAAATCCCGAGTTTTCTAATATCTCTAAACCTTCGAGTTATGAACGCCTTTAGGGGTAGCAAAAAAGCTCGCGGCTCGCGAGCCAGCTCGAGCTTGTAATGAGCCGCTCGGTTTTTTTCTAGCCGAGTCAAGCCTTATGTTTAGCTCGGCAAAAATATGAGCCGAGCTCGAGCCGCTCGTCGAGCCTTTTGGCTCGACCCACAAGCCCTGTGCACCTCCCAGTCCCGGATGTTGGCTCGGCCCACAAACCCTTTCTCCCAACCCCCCCCATCCAGTAACCACCTCCGGCACCTAGACCTAGTCGCCTTTTCCCCGATCCCCCCATCAACCTCCGGCTCCTAGATCCCCTTTTCTCCCGGCGACGATCCCCGATTCCTCGTACTCTTCCTCCCGATCCCCGTCTTGCCGTCCACCCGACGCCGCCACCCGTTCACCCGGTGGCGCGGTCCCCGGCTCTCCGCCCTCCGTCAACCCCGCCCCCTCTCCAGTCTCCACCCCACCCCTTCTCCACCCGCCCCGTGAGGCCGTGCGGCCATGCCCCATCCACCGACGGCCGGCCTCTCCCTCCGACACGCCGCCTCGTCCTCAGTCGTCCCCTGCTCCATCTGCCGCGCCATCGAAGGCCAACCGACGCCGACGTGCATGGATCGGGATCGGCACCAACGGAGCTTGGAGTCTCGTGCGCCAGGGAAGAAATCAGCCGACGTTGGGGCCTCCTCCTCGGCACTAGCGGGCGGGCGTGGATCCGGTCCTCGCCTACTCAGCTCCCAGTCCCACTCCCAGCCGCCTCCTGACATCGCGAAACCGACATCCTTGTCCTCCGTGAGTCTTCAGTATTAACTAATCAAAGTCAGCAGAAACATGGATGCTTTCAGTACTATGGATCCTTGGCTTGCCATTCACCCAGAGACAGGGCGCACTACTTGGTTGGTGGGAAGAAAAAGACCTTGCTTGTGCTAAAAAACAACATTACTACTTGGACATTATTGTATATTGATCTCAAAACATACCACTTTGGGTTGTTGCAACCAAAAGATTGAAAGTAAATAAAGATATGGTTATGTTGTTTTGTAAAAGAAAGCAATATCATTAGCCCACTGTGTTTGCCAGACCTTTCAGACAACCGATTAATGATCATTTAAGCGCACCCATATATCAAAAACATAAATATGTTTTTATTCAATATATCTAACTACCAGATATGACATGACAAAGAGTCATGTGCTAATATTATGATCTAATAATGTCTCCCTTCTGCCTAATTCCATCTCCAGAGCCAACAACACAGTGGTACATTAAATATCTGCATCTGGATACAAATAAGAAAATGTAGACATTCATGCACATGTAAATTCGAACTTAAACTTGACCACTACATTGGTACCCTTTAAGTATTGGTAGTCCAATTTTTGTCAAATTTTCTACCTTTATAATGAACCAGTAACAAAGTACAGACTTACATAGTAGCAATAAATTCATGGAATCCAATATCTAGGAACTGAGTTGCATGTGTATTGCTATAAAAATGTGTCTCCCAAGCAAAAGCTGGCAAATGTGTCTCTCGAGTTGCATGTATATTGTTAGATCTAACTTGTTCTGTTAGTGGAAGAGGATATGTGTGTTGATTACACAAACCACAAAATTATGTAATGAGTACATCTTTTTTTTAGATTTCTACATGTCCAACAGTCTGTACACAAAATATTTCTATATACAGTGATGGCAAAATATTGTGTATTAAGTATATCTTCTATTTTTTGTTCCTCATTTGTTCGCAACAGACATGATGATAGGACTAGAGCATGCACACAAAATATTCTACTAGAGTATATATAACATGATTCTATCCCTGTCCAATACGCCATGGAGTATGGATTGTTATATGTACTTATGGACTGTTAAATATTAAGTGTATGGGCTGTTATGTTATATAGAGAATGGAGTTATGGAATATGGACCACTATATGTGCTTATGGACTGTTAAATATTAAGTGTTAGTCTTTCAATTGAATGGATTATGAATCTATGATGAATGTTTGTGGCTGTATCATGTATAGATTATGGACTGTTATGAACTTATGATGAATGGCTTTGTTTATGATGTATGGATTATGGACTGCTATGATGAATGGCTTTGTTTATGATGAATGGATTATGAATTTATGAATGCTTGTGGTTGTAACATGTATGGATTATGAATTTATGAATGCTTGCGGCTACTGGCTGTATCGACTGAATTGGAACCTTGGCTCGAATGAACCTTCGAGCCGGCTCGAGCTTTTTTTCGAGCCGAGCTGGCTTTCGAGCTCGTTTTTCAAACGAGCTGAAATGAGCCGAGCCGAATTCAGACCGAGCATGAGCGAGCTCGGCTCGAGCCAGCTCAGCTCAGCTCGGCTCGTTTCCAGACCTAAACGCTTTCCATAACTCTTCACATGTCGAAACCTCTAGGACAACACCTCCTGTAGTTTCGATCACGCATCATGCATTCTTCTTTGATCTCTATGTGCCCCAGCGTGGGCACAACCATCTCGTGACATCCACAACCACCTGAATCTTGGATTTCCTCCTCCTAGTTCTGGTCTTCCTCGTCATCGACCATGACCATCTCCACGCTCAACCTGCACATACAAAGATCAAATAACGTTTTCCTGGCATAAGTTCTCCAACTTGACCAATATCAGTTCATACACGCATATCACACTTTAATTTATTAATAAACATGAATCAGATCATTCATGACCTTAAATTTCAGCTTTTAGAAAAAACAACTTGAGACCACTATGTATAACCGGTCGTGCTGCTGTGCATAAGCCGGTCATACCGCTGGCCAATTAACCACGAGTACACAAGATACTCAAAGCTTACAAGAATTAAAGCAGTCGAAGCCTACGACTACTTATCGTAAGCGTACGACCACCTATCAGAGGCATAAGACCACTGATCGCAAAGCCTACGACTATCGAATACGAAATCCACGACTACCGATCACGAAGTCTACGACTACCAATCACGAAGCCTACGACTACAGTCCATTGACCATCGACCAGACACTGTAGCTTTCGACCATCGACCAGTCGCTGTAGTTTCGACCATCGACCAGTCACTGTAGCTTCAACTATTGACCAGTCACTGTAGCTTCCCGACATTCGACCATACAACTCCGACTGTCATTCGTACTCGTTACACACCTCTACTTACGACTGAGTACATTACTCGAATCTCTACCACTCGGTACTCAAATCTACAGTATTCAAAATCTAGCACTCGGTACTCTGAGCTACAGTACTTGGAGCTACAGTGCTCTGAGTTCAGTCGAAAAGGATCATCGAGTATCACCGATTAGACCACCCGATACAAGGCATAATCCGATCACTCACACTGAAAATCGAACAACGGAAACTTTCACACCCGCAAAATGTCAAAACAACTCAAACGCCAATTATTCAACATCATAAAATATACGACCAGTCCACGTGGTCTAATAGTGTTGCATCTTAGGGAATTTTAAAGCATTACTGTGCTAACATGAACCTGTCTCCAGAGACTTGTGAAGTACTGAGTTGCACTTTGCAGATCAAAACCCAACCACTTCTCATACATCGGACGGCTGCTGGTCGATTGTATCTACCATCCTCCACCGTCGGTTTCGCCGGCGCGCCACCTGGTGCTCCAATAACCGTGCATCGCGGCACCAGCTAGACCTCAAATCGAGACCTGGCGATGCCTTGCTTGGCTTGGGGAAATGCCGCATCTCCCAAGTCCCAACTATTCCTCATTTATCCAAGAGGATTAGGTTCTTGGCCATTCTCGTACAACACACACAACAACACCACGTAAGGGTCAGGAACGGAGCAACAACTCCACCCATGTCACTACCTGTACCTGTAGCATTAGTGCATTACACACCCAAAAACCTATATAAATCTTGCGTCCTTCCATCTTGCAAACATCCACAGCAGCAGCAGCTAGAAGTAATCTGCTGAGCGATTAATAGCCTCTAAGTACAGTTCTTGCTCTCCCTCTCCAGTCTCCTCCAAGTCTGCGTGAAAATGGTCAGCATTGGAAGCAACTCAGCCTCAGTGACAACCATCAAGATGGCAATCTACTTGATGGTCGCGCTCGCTGTGGCAAACTGCGCCTTCGCCGGCCGCGTTCTCGACGAGCTACCCGCGGCGCCTCCGGCAGAAGCTCCTCTTCAGGCCCCGACCGAGCCGCCCACTGACCCAGTGGTGGTGCCGGCGGCCGCACCAGCGGCATTGCCACCCGATGCCGCCGGCGCTGCGGGAGCAGCAGCGACGGGCAATGCAGCGGCTACCGGTGCTGAGACCGGCGGTGCTGGGGCGGCCGGTGCCGCGACGGCCAGCGTAGGAGCTGGTGCGGCAGGTGCTGCCGGCGCGAGCGACCATCCGCTGACATTCTTCATGCACGACATCCTCGGCGGCTCGCAGCCGTCCGCGCGCATCGTGACCGGCGTGGTGGCGAGCGCGGCTGCCAACGGGCAGCTCCCGTTCGCGCGGCCGAACGAGAACATCTTCCCCATCCAGGGCGCGGTGCCGCTGCCGCAGGGCGCGAGCAACCTCATCAACAGCAACAACGTCCCCTACGTCGCCGGCCTCGGGGGCACGTCCACCACCATCGTCCAGAACAACGGCGACCCCGTCAACAGCGGCAACAAGAACATCCCTTCGTCGTGCCGGCGACTTGCCGTCGGGCGTCACGCTCCAGAACCTCCTCTTCGGCACGACCACCGTCATCGACGACGAGCTCACCGAGGGGCACGAGCTCGGCGCCGAGGTCATCGGCAGGGCGCAGGGGTTCTACGTCGCGAGTTCGCAGGATGGCACCAGCAAGACGATCTTGCTGACGGCCATGTTCGAGGGCGAGCGGCACGGTGACACGCTCAGCTTCTTCGGAGTCCACCGGATGGCCGCGCCGGAGTCCCACATCGCCATCATCGGCGGCACCGGGAAGTACGAGAAAGCCAAGGGCTTCGCCGCCATCCAGACGCTGCACCCGGGCGACGAGCACACCACCGACGGCGTCGAGACCCTCCTCCAGTTCAACATTCACATCTCTTGAGCTGCTCCCAAGTCCCAAGTAGTCCATTCCAAGAACTTGTCCTTCCAGGTTATGATGAGTTTGCCGTCCCGTGAAATGTTTGTAATTTCAAGTACGCGACCTTTGTGTTCTACTACCATATATGCAATGTACTAGTTGTTTTGATCATATCAGAATCTTACATGTAGTAAATTAAGTATCTCTCTGAGATCGTAAAGTCACGTGAAATCCTAAAAACAGATGTGGCCATGCCTGACATTTTAGAGGCCCTGTGCTAAAAACTATAGTCAGACTTCAAGTGAACATTAATGTTGTGAATGTTAGCACCAAGGTTAGCTAGCCTATTCAACATTGTACAGTCAACATGAACATCATCAACATTATTATTTATTTATAGGAAATTAACAAGGTTGAAAAAACAGAACACCGTCTATATACACAAATACAACATTAAATTGCAACAATAAATATAGTATCAACAATTTAAGAATGACGGCAAGACACAATCGCAACCAGGCACATATGGTGACGCAATCGCAACTGGGCACATATGATTGAAAACCTCGACGCGGCACAGATGACCCATTGCGGTGACCAAACAGTATATCATTGTAGCCCAACGACGATGAAGCACAAAGATCTAGAGTACATGACAATAACACAAGATAGAGAGGAAAATTGTAAAATTGTGTGCTTAGGACTTGAACTCACAAAGAAACACGCGGTATTTGACACCAAAGTCAGGATGAGAAGTTTATTTTGATGAGTTAAATTTTGATTATAAGAATTAGGAGACAGTAGCAGCTATGTTTGTGCAACAACACAAGTGAAAAGACATGCATGGATCAATTATGTTCTGCTCAGTTAACTCATTCAATTGCTGAGTACTAATACCGAGATTAACCAATGGTAATTAAAGGTTGGGCTAAAAATTGGGCCCCTTAATTAGTAGAGCCCCTGTGCAATTGATCATTCTGCACACCCTCACAGTACGGGCCTGGATGTCTGGATGAGTAGCAAAATAAATTCAAAACATACATTATAGAAGTAAAATAAGTATCTTTCTGATGCCCTAAAGTAACATCAATTCCTAAAAACAGAATGGATGAGTTGAAAAACAACATTCAAAAGGGAAAAAAAGCTCTATATTTATGTAGATTTCTAGTACTGTTCGCTGAAAAGCTAAGGTTTTGACAAGAAGTTGAACACATAATTCTGTGCAAGACTTATGTATCAAAGGAATAAAAACCAGATAACAGATGTCCTGTCACAGAAAAGAATTGCCTGGAAGCAAACATTTTTGGCAAGTGGTCTGTGCGCCTGCAGCCGAGCTCTTCAAGGCACCAAAAATGATTCGTGAAGTATAATACAGTTCCGAGTTCAGTAGCTCCTGCTCCTCATTTCTCATCCAAGATGCGTTTCTGGAAGTCTGAAACCATACGTGGCAGGCCTTGCTTCAGTGAGATTTTTGGTTCCCAGTTGAGAAGAGATTTGGCCTTTGAGATGTCAGGTTTTCTCATGTGTGGATCATCTGCGGTGTTGGGTTTAAACTCAACTCTCGCACTTGGGTCGATTGTTTCTTTCACTACCTGCAGAAATAGTGCAGAGACGTTATTCCTGATAGGGAGTAGGGAACCCAGTCAAGAATCCACTGTATGTTCAAATAAGAAGTGGAGGCCAGTTAGTTTTAGTGTCCAAGCCAAACCTGAGCAAGCTCTAACATGGTAAATTCTCCAGGATTTCCCAAGTTGAAAGGTCCTATATGATCACTTTCCATCAGAGTTACCAATCCATCAACCTATAAATTCATAGATGGGTAAAGATTTCAGATTCGAATGCATGCATCAAACTGGTTTTGGTTTAAATAAACAAAACCAAAGACATTTCCACACATAGCAAAGAGAAAAGGAAGTAAAAAGTACCAAATCTGAAACATATTGGAAGCTTCTAGTTTGTTTTCCATCACCATAAACTGTCATTGGCTGTTTCCGCAAAGCCTGGAAATGAGGCGCTGCCAATATTAAGTAATGCTGAACTTTTATGATATTCCTTTTTTTTCCTAAGAATCAGAATCATGAATTGAGACAAACCTGTGCGACAAAGTTGCTAACAACTCGGCCATCATCTAAACACATACGAGGGCCATATGTGTTGAATATGCGTGCAATTCTCACCTGAGTAAAACAGATCCATAGTTAAGTTTGCTCTTCAAGAAATGGAATGCAATAACATGGCAAAAATATTAATCAGAAGCAACATATAAACAACAAGTGTGCTACAGGACTACACGAGAGATTACCAAGTTCTATCTGTTTCACTATAAAAGGAGTGTAATGCACTCTCCCTCCCTGAATCCCTCCTTCTACCGAAAATGTGTAAACATACTTTGAATATCGAGTCTAGACAAACTTAAGAGCAGACCTCTTTCTCAAATTCAACAACAGGCCTATTTTTAGACGAGCGTTGTTGTTAGTTCTTACTTAAAATCAACTTAAATAAACTGAATTCCATGTATCATAAAAGATCATTTCTTAAGACATATTCATGGTCTAGTCTAATTGATCATATTAAACAAAATAAATTATAGAGAAAAAATATAAAAGACCATGGAACAATCCGGCACAACATTTGACTTTTGGAGCCTTCTTAGGTTCACTAACTCAAAATGAAAGTACCAAAAATTTCACCTATAAATACCACCCAAAATTCATAATGATTTTTTGTGTGGTTCACTTGCAGACTTTACCAAATTATAACAACAGTTTTGAACTCTACACAATTAATGTTGAGGGACCTGTACAATTAATTTAGGCAAGGTATGTCTGTCCCATTGGCCATTGCCAACAAGACAGTCTGTACTTAGACCCCTGTTTAGAAACTGAAGCTTTACCTCAACACCAGCACCACGATGGTAATCCATGGTCAGAGTTTCTGCCGTTCTCTTTCCCTCATCGTAACAACTCCTAACACCTGCACATTATCACCTAATGACATCGTATACCACAATCCAGTGGAGTGGACAGACATAAATGGGCCAGACTCCTAAGCTATTTCTTGCATATGACAAATGTTTGCTCCTGGAGACAAAATTAACACACCTATGGGATTGACATGGCCCCAGTAGCTCTCCTTCTGCGGATGCTCAAGAGGATCACCGTACACCTCGCTGGTACTGGTCAGCAAGAACCGGGCCCCGACCCTCTTTGCCAATCCCAGCATGTTCAAGGTCCCCATCACATTTGTCTTGTACACCATCAGTTAAGGAACCCATTCGAAAACAAAACAGAATCGAATCAAACAACTACAAAATTCAGTTTCTTCCGGGCAATGCAGGCACAAAATTCCAGATTTTCCCTGAGCATTGTTAACCTAGTATTCAGGAAATCCTATCCATATCCGCAGTTAAATAAAGACAAGCAAAAAGAAGTCATTTGTTACGAAATGTGTAGTGGAAATGAAAAATGAAAAAAAGGATATGATGGTCTTGATGGGGTTGAATTTGTAGTGGACGGGGGAGGCGGGGCAGGCGAGGTGGTAGATCTGGTCGACCTCGAGGAGGATGGGCTCGACGACGTCGTGGCGGATGAGCTCGAAGCGCGGGTTGGTGACGTGGTGCGCAACGTTGTCCTTGCGGCCCGTGAAGAAGTTGTCGACGACGATGACGCTGTCCCCGCGGGCGAGGAGCTTGTCGACGAGGTGGCTTCCGACGAAGCCGGCGCCGCCGGTGACTACGACGCGCAGGGACGTCTTGCGGACGCCGACGGGGAGGCGGCGCGCGGCGGCGGCGGCAGTCGAGACGGTGGAGGCGCCGCGGTTGGTTTTGGTGGTGGCCGTATCGGCGGCGGCCGTGGCAGTGGCGCGGGCGGAGGAGAGAGGGTTGGGGTGCTGGGTGAGGGAGGGGTAGATGAGGAAGAAGGAGGAGGCGAGGAGGAAGCCGAGGAGCACGAAGAGGAGGCGCTGCTCCCGGAGGAGGTAGGAGGCGAGGGAGCGGGAGAGGGAGGTGCGGTGGTGGTGCGGGCGGTGCTGCTTGCTGAGGCTCGATTGCCGGTGGAGCTGCTTCATTGTCGATGGTCGGAGGTATCGGATTCGCTCGCCGGAGGCGGAGGCGGAGGCGGAGGCGCAGATGAGTGGTGAGCGCGGAGGGGAGTGTGCTGTGGTGGCGGAGGCGGATGCGATGCTTCCTGCTGTGGTGGCCTGTCCCCCGCAGATGCCGCACGTGCGTGGAATCGTTCTTTGCTGCCTGAGTCACTCAATCCCCTTCCCCTGTACAGATTGGGAAAACTCGTATAGCCTCCTCACTTTGCACGAAAGTTCGTTCAACATCCTAATTTTAAAACAAGATAACTATCATTATGAACTTTGTAACCCCGTCAATTATATAAGGGATATAGTCTGATTTTGCACGTTATTTTGTCTATGATATTATGAGTTGTGATTTTGTCACGTAGAATTACAAGCTAGAAAAGTTAGATGAATTACAAGTAAGGTATACATAGACTTTTCCCCATATTAAAACAGAGAGATGGGAAGCTACACGGAGCGACGGCCATGGGAGGGGAGCATGGCTGGGAGCTCGACGTCGATGAGAGGAGACGACGATGACCCATAAAAATGGAACGTGACTACCATAACGACCACAAGGGTGGCGGCGACATGGCCTGAGACGGTGCAAGGCAGTGTGCGGTTTGGCCTGACGGCGGCGACAACACACTACCACCACGGAGAAGGCGTGTCGAGTCGCACAACAAGTTGGCCATCTCGCCATTTTCAATTCCCCCACACTCCCTCCTCTCTCTCACTAGGCCGCTTGAAAGGTTACACCATCGTCGTCTTCCCCAATTTCAAAGGAGACGTGACCTACTTGATCTCCTGCTCCAGTGAGCCAATCCAAATTTTCTCCGTGTCAAAGTGTGTTCCCTGTCCCTTTCTCTCCGTGTCAAAATGTGTTCTAGAGTAGTACATACCTGGTAGGCTAGGCATAGCCGTGCCGCCACATGAGCTCCATCGTGTTGCCATCGGCCGTTGTGGGTGGAATCGCATGGGGCACCTCACCGCACACCGACGCCACCCTCGAGGTCGCAGTGTTAGTGGCGTTTCATTTTTGGGGTTCATTAGCAGCCGCTTCCATCTCCCCTCGCTGGTGCCAAGCTTCCACACGCGCTCCCATGATCGCCACCCAGTAGCCCCCCCTCGATTTTGAGTAGAAGCCCATGGCCCCAGTTGTCATTCACCCATATTACCTCCAGTTTGTCATACTACGTGATAAACCATCCACTCATGATGCCATGTAGGTAAAATTGGATTGGAGGTTATATGAACGATATTGTAAAGTTCAATAGGTTAGATACCTGATTTTGAAGTTGAGAGTGCTGAGCGGAATTTCGAGTAAATTTCGGGGTCACGTGGACCTTTTCCGTACAGGTTTTGCAAATTGCGACTGTATTACTGAATATGTAAACGTAACGGAGAGCCCAATTGTTCAAGGACCGCATAGCGCAGTGGATTAGCGCGTCTGACTTCGGATCAGAAGGTCGTGGGTTCGACTCCCACTGTGGTCGTTTTTTTGGGTGCAGGTTTTATAGTTTGTGTAAGTTTTACTTTTTTCTGCAGAAACTGATTCTTATTTGTTAAGGATCGTGACAGCACATAGACTATAACTGAAAGCAATTCGTACCTGTTGGTGATCAGCTGATCTATTTCGCACATTGTCGTTCTGGTATCACTTTTGAAGATGGTTTAGATCACAAAAGGTTGAAGTTCGCAGTTCAATCTCCGCAAGGACGTAGTAGTAATTGTACGAGGGCCATTGCAAGGTTAATTCTCGTAACATATTGAGGAACAATCTCTTTTCCGCCTGTACCTTTGTTTGGCATCCCTTGATTCTGTACTGTTAAAGATTTGAATTCCGTTTCCGGAAGGGCCGAAAGACAAGGCCCAGAGCCCAAGTCGTTGGGGCCGCCCCATCCTCCAACCACTCCGCTGTTAATTAAGCCTGGATCCCGTCTCATCTTCCACGCCCTGGCGCCCGATCGCTTTGGCCCCTTTCCTCGCCGCTCCATCGACTACCCCGCACCGTCGCCGGAGCTTAGGTAGGTGGTTTACGTGGGGTTGTGCACTTCTGCACTCAGTGTTTTCTTGGCGATTGCTTTAGCAGGGGGACGATGGCTAATGGATTTCTCCAGTTCACGCGTACAATTACTTGAACTGGCTACGAGACGAATGATCCGGCCATTCTTGCCGGGTGGTCCAAAGCGCCAGCCAGCCAGAGGATCCGATCCCCTTTCACAACAAACTGCTGTACACGGCTGCCTCGCTCTTGATCATCTTGATTTGCAGCGACCTGCCACTCTTACGGGATCCCTCGCGCCGTATGCCTATATAAACACGGTTAATACAGTTACTGTAGTATTCACAATGGCACCCATTGTTTATGTTTCTGCAGTGAAAAGATGGCCCTGCCGTGGCGGCCGGTGGCGGGGCCGCGGGGAGTGGACTGACTGACCTCACCGACCGGCAAGTCAAGATAAGCTGGTCACGTGAAGGTGTCCATCCGTCCGTCGTCGTGGATTCGATGGCGACGACAGCCGAACATGTGAGCGGTATCAGTCGGGTTGTGCAATGGATTAGGACGCTGATGCGTGACCGCAACTTCCGTGCGGCATCCTTAGCTTGGGAGGAGTGTGCCTGTATAGTTGTAAGCAGAGTTGCAGACTTTGCTGTACAAACTGTGGGTACTGGACAGTAATTGAATTTCACCACTGATCGATCTTTTCTCGATCCAATGCTTTACACCAAACCTCCTTTTTTCTCCCGCGTTTTTACCAATCAGGTAGTTAGGTTGGTTGAGCATTTTCGTATTACGGTAGAGAAAGTTAGCAAGGAAGGGTGCATTTGTACCGTCCCTTTCTGGTTTCCCCAATCAAACTCACGTACGTATGTACAGATAAAGTACTAGTTTAACATTCCGTTTTCGGTTGCCGTTTAGTATCTCCTCGTTGTCTTTTTGGTTTTTAAAACTTATTTCAAGTTATAGTGTATTTGCAAAAAATATCTGGTTTCTGTCTCATTTCAAAATTTTGGATTTCAAGTTTCAGCTTGAATCTTGGTTTCCTTCGAATCCTCTTTGTTGAGCACGGCCCATATGGCCCCTCCCCCCCCCTTCCTTCTTTTCGACCGAGTGGTTTTTCGACCATGTGCCCGCTTTGTTGCGCCTCCGTGCACCTCGTCCCCGCCCGATCCCAATTGCGACCACCTCCTCGTTGTTGATCGTCTCGACCAGCCCATCGGTTTAGGCCAACATCTTCTCCTTTTCCGCAACGCCGTGCGCATTAAATGTTGTTGTCGCTGTCGTGCCGTCTGCACATTAAATATCATTATTGCTGCAGTGTCGTCTGCGCATTAAGTGTCGTCTCCGCGTTAATTGCCGCTGTCTCCGACGTGTCGATGCAAATCCTATCGCTCCATCTTGATGCCCAACCCCCCTCCTTCCTCTATAAATGGAACACCATGTAGCCATTTTGCCTCCTCTTGTTTCTCCCTCAACTCTTACTTTCTTCCTCCATCTCTCACTTTTGTTGTTGTGATTGCCCGAAGCTCTGAGCTCCAAAATCAAGCTGTCACGCACCTTCTCTCGGTCCTCGCGCGCATCAGTGCCGCCCCCTCCTCTACCCGCATCATTTCATGCCACAGAGCTCATTGAAGCAATCCCCTCACTCACTTCGGTTTTGTTTCACAGGAGCCGCCACCTTCCTCTTCTCCTTCTGTCTCGGCTGACCGCTTTACCGCCGTCCTCCTTCACCTTCAATTGCGAGCTTCCTCGTCGTTGTTCACTGTCCGCCGACCCCCTCCCTCCGGCCTCTCTCTTGGTCTTGGTGAGTTTTTGTGCCTTGTGCTCTATCATGTCTTTTCTTTTAACCGCTTCGAGCTGTCGAATCTTTCTTTTCTTACGACCGCGATAAGCAGTCATGTCCTTCATTTCCTTCGACCACATTGAGCATTTGAGCCCTCCTTTCGAGTCTTTCTTGTCTTTCAACCGTGTCGAGCAGTCGAATCCTTTCTTCTTTCAACCACGTTGAGTAGTCGAATCTTTCATTCATTCGACCGCGTTAAGTAGTCTAATCCTTCCTTTCCTTCTTTCGACCACGTTGAGTAGTCGAATCCTTCCTACCACGTGGTGTAGTTGAACCCCCTCCCTCCGACCTCATGGGATCAGATGATCAGTACTCAAAGCAAAGCTTCGAGGACTTCGTTCTCCTCCCTTATAACTCCGATTACAATGTTCTTTGTTTCTAAATTCGTCTAAATTCAAGATCTTGCTTTTGACACTTGTCTTCTTTAATTTGGAGTTCATTTATTATTTCTTGTATATTTATTTGTCCTCTCTGCTTGTTGATGTTTTCCGGTACGTTCATCTGAGTAGAGTTCGGGGAAGCAGGAGGTCTCCAGTTTGATCAATCTCAAGACCACCATGATTCTCTTGCCCATAGCTCGTGAGTCAATACTTTGATCATTATGAGGCTACTTTTTTACATGCAAATTATATTCCTTTAAATTACCAAAACTGCATGCTTTATTTTTTTAGCAACGTATGTTAACTCTTAAGGTAGTTAAATACCCACTTGTTGGTTAATTAATTAATATTCCATCCTTTGTCAATTGAATCCATTATTTTGTGTTCCCCTAGTAACTATGTGATAATTTACTAGCTATAGGTTGTACTTAAGGCACATGCTAGTCTTTCTTAAGTATTGGGGCATTAAAATATCTCAACCATCATCTCTTAAATCATAAAATAGTTTTGGGCAATCATGGGAGGTACATGTCCAAAGTATTTCAGATAAATTAGTTTTTCCTCATCAAAACCCCAAACTGCTATCCTACGTATGGGTGAATGGTATGATGGTGGGTGCGGATGTATCACGAGAATGTATGGAATATGGTATGAACCGCCCAGATGACTTTAAGGACTTAATCGGTGTTGACCTCCCATCGTAAAACATGTGCAATCACAAGTCTGCAAAGTGCAACTTGTCTTAATAAAGTTATCGAACCCTGAAAGTCATCTCGCTGGAGAGGATCGGGGCAGTACAAACGGCGGATGCGTTCCGACTTGAAAGGGACACCGTGGTAAGGTGAAGTTGCCAACTGCGCTAGTCGTTGTGGTGGGGCCAGCTGCGCTAGTTGTTGTGGTGAACATCCCGCACAACGTATGGACGTAACCCCATATGGGTGAGACGACGGAAGGGGTGAGGTGATTTGAAAAGTTACTGTGATTGTCTCTCAACCACATGACTAAGAAATCATGTTGGGTCGCAAGTTGATTATCTTTTTGTGGGTATAGTGTACAAATATCTGCATAGTATAAAATTATTTAAACAGTCGTGCTTACGGTCAAAGGCGGACATGAGAATTTACTAGAGTTAGCTCTATTTCAAAAACCTTTGTGGATGGGTTGAGAAACTGGTCAGGTGGATGTAACATTGACCTCGTGTTGTTCATAGGTTGTCGTACCCAGTGTTGGTAAGTGGTGGAGGTAGCCACGATAAAAAATAAGCATAGATGGAGGTAGCCTCTGCTGTATTCTATTACTGTACAATTACTCTCTTTACAAAATACATTTTGGTAAAAATGCTAAGTGATATGACTTTACTAATATTGATATTTAAAAATATTACGTTAGCAAATAAAAGAACTCGGGCCACTCTTGTCAAGCCTTGTATGTATATTATTGTATCTTGCATGTTGGCTCACGAGCACGGAAGTTGTGCTCATCCTCGCTCTTTTCCCCAACCTTTAGATATCGCAGATCTTGGAGACTACAACTACGTCTACGAGGACTCTGAAGTCGATGGCCAAGGCGGCGATAAAGAGTAGTCTAGCTTCCGAGTAGTCTAAATCTCGTCCTAGTCTAGCTAGCTCGTTGGTACTTGTGTACGACCAGTATTTTCCAAGTCCTTAGTTAATACCAGTCGTATACGAGTATCTCAGTCTCTTGCCTGTGGGGAGATGTGCTCTGCCTCCCCTATTACTTCCATAGTAGTCCCACCTTCGCCCAGGTGGTTGAAACATCCTTTCGACCAGGTGGTCAAAACCGGCTTCTTTCCGTTGTTTTGTGATGTAATCTTTTGGTCTGCTCAACTCTTATTGTAAACTCGACCCGATGTGATCTTTGTAAACTCTGATGTGTTAAATTAGTGAATGGTTTGGTCTTACGACTTGTATGAAATGATCCAGCAATGTGTTTGTGAGTGCTATCTATTGATAAAGGGAATAACACAGTACTTTCACAGATGATTCGAGATTTCGAAAATCTGGCTCCGATAACTAGTATTTCCCAAACGAGAAGTCTTCGTCGTCTTTACTGACGGCAATAAAAAAGACTATCTGATGCTCTGCAGTACTATAGAGGAGTACGAAACCAACATTATTATGAGTCAACTGTTACTGCAGAGGAGTGTTATACCAACAGATTACGAGTCTGCTGCTACAGTATTCTCCAGTAATACAATGGATAGGCACTAGAAACAATGCAGGTTTTTACTGTACTCAGAAAATAATGTAGTAATAGTGTTTATTACTGTAGCACGGCAGTAACTATTGATTTCCGGTGATTGTACGGTCCGAATAAACATAGTGCATACGTACTATAGGATCGGACTCCATAAAAAGAGGGCATCCAACGGAGAGACGTGCGCGGTTCACATAAAAAGGAGAAAGGAGGGAGGGCATACATGTATGCGCGTTGGTCCATTGCACCTATCGCCATGCAAAATGCGTGATGTGTGTCTCGTAGTGATTAGTGAGCGCGTGGGCCCAGTGATTCCTTGATTCTCTCTTTCACCAATGAGAGGATTCCTTTTTTTCTTTTCAGAGTGATGGGCATTTTCCACATACATTACTACTATTCTCTTAATCTAGCAATAAGCAGGAAGCAGTAAAACATCACAGTAAATTCGCGTGCATCGTGTACGGGAATTCACATGCGCGCTACTTCGCGCAGTTTTGTTGGACCCATGTGTCATGTCTTATAATTGGAGTTTTGTAAACATTTCCGCAAAGCGACTATACATCCAACTATAAAATAAGAGTACAGAGGTCATACCTAGACACACACACGTACACACAAAACGAGGGAGTCGAAAATCGAGCTAAGCATGTCCAGCCGCCTGCGCAAGATTTATTTTATAGTTTTTAGTTATTGGAGCGATCGATAATAATTAAGTAGTTAGCGGCTTAGCGCAAAACAGAAGAGATAATAATTAAGGAGGGAAAGCGACAAAATGCATATGCAATGCAATTAGGCAGGTGGCGCAGCGCACCAAACCGAGCCAAGATAAAACAACCGAACGGCACTTCGATCTGCACTCATCGTCACAGCAACAAAAAGCCGCGAGGCGATCCCGACCACCCTCCTCCGTCTTCGCCGCCTCCTCCATCCCGTCCGTCGCTTCCGTCCCATTCGCCTCCCTCTCCCCACCTCCCATTCCGCCCCGCATGCCTCCTGCCCGCCCCCTCAGCGCCGCGCCCTAGTGCCCCCGACGAGGACGACGCCATGGCCGTCGATTCCGACAAAGGTACCGCCTTTTGCTTGCCCTGTGATTGGTTTGATTTGATCGGGCGTTTCGGTGATTGTTGTGGCTGGTTTCTTCGGTTCGGGGTGCAGGGGAGGGGGATTTGGAGATTGGGCTGGCGTCGCCGGAGGAGGGGGGAGGGGCGGCGCCGGTGGGTCCCGGCCGGCCGGCGCTCGACGCGTGCTCCTCCGGGAAGCGGCTCGACCAGTCGCCACCGCGGGCGGCGAGGCTCCCCGGGCTGGTGATGTCCAACTCCGGGAAGCGGCTGGACCAGTCGCCGGCCGCGTCGCCGTCGCCGTCGCGGCCGGTGCTGGTGATGTCCCACTCCAGCAACCGGCTGGACCAGGCGCCGGCGCGGCCGGTGCTGGTGATGTCCCGCTCCAGCAACCGGCTGGACCAGTCGCCAGCGTCGTCGCCGACGCCGGCGAAGGGCCCGCTTCTGGTTGTGCCCGGCTCCGGCAAGCGGCTGGACCAATCGCTTCCGTCGCCGTCCCCGTCGCCGTCGCCGACGGCCGCGGCCGCCGCGGCGCCGGTGCTGGTGCTCTCGAACTCCGGTAAGCGGATGGACCAGGCGGGGCGGAAGAAGTACGTCAAGCAGGTGACCGGCCGGCACAACGACACAGAGCTCCACCTCGCCGCGCAGCGCGGGGACCTCGACGCCGTGCGCCAGATCATCGCCGAGATCGACGCGCAGATGACCGGCACCGGGGAGGAGTTCGATGGCGAGGTCGCGGAGATCCGCGCCGCCGTGGTCAACGAGCCCAACGAGGTGGAGGAGACCGCGCTGCTCATCGCCGCCGAGAGGGGGTTCCTTGACATCGTCGTCGAGCTGCTCAAGCACTCCAACAAGGAGAGCCTCGCGAGGAAGAACAAGCCCGGGTTCGATGCTTTGCATGTCGCCGCGAAGGAAGGCCACCGAGGTGAGCACTGCACAGACAGTTCAAAACTTCCATAGCATAGACCACTTCTAGAGCCCCATAGTTTGCATGAAGAAATGTTTTCACGATAGCTTGATTCCTAGTTGAATGATCTAAGGTTGCTAAATCTTTAATCCCACTACGTGCTTACTCTATCTACTCTTTAATCAATCCCTAATTCCCCATAGATCCTATGTTGTTACTTTTACAGTGGTGAAATTGGCCTGTTCCATAGAGCATATCAACTGTAGTGTGTCATTAACTACACTCTACACAAGCTAATGAACAAGCATTCCTCCATCTTGCTTTTACAATTTTACTGTATTCTTGTGTTACAGAGAAAGATGGACCACTGACATTTGTTTATAGATATTGTGAAGGTACTTCTGGACCATGATCCATCCCTTGGGAAAACGTTTGGCCAATCAAATGTGAATCCTCTGATAACTGCGGCGATAAGAGGCCACATCGAGGTAGTGAACCTTCTGCTAGAGCGAGTTTCTGGGTTGGTTGAGCTATCAAAGGCGAATGGAAAGAACGCCTTGCATTTCGCTGCCCGTCAGGGGCATGTTGAAATTGTTAAGGCTTTGCTTGACAACGATCCTCAGCTTGCTCGGAGGACTGATAGGAAAGGCCAGACTGCTTTGCACATGGCAGTGAAAGGAGCGAGTGCTGCAGTTGTTAGAGCGCTCGTGAATGCTGATCCTGCCATAGTCATGCTACCTGACAGAAATGGCAACTTAGCTTTGCATGTTGCCACCAGGAAGAAAAGATCAGAGGTACCCTTCTGCCATGCTATATCTAGTGTGTAAACATAAGCATTGTTCTTCTCACAAGCTTGTCTCTCTTGCAGATTGTAAATGAGCTTCTGCTTCTTCCAGACATGAACGTGAATGCTCTGACTAGGGATCGCAAGACTGCATTCGACATAGCAGAGGGCCTTGCACTATCGGAGGATTCTGCAGACATAAAGGAGTGTTTATCCCGTGCTGGTGCAGTCAGAGCAAATGATCTGAATCAGCCTCGGGACGAGCTCAGAAAAACAGTGACTGAGATCAAGAAGGATGTACATACTCAACTTGAGCAAGCCAGAAAAACCAACAAAAATGTCTATGGCATAGCAAAGGAGCTGAGGAAACTCCACAGGGAAGGAATCAACAACGCAACCAACTCCGTCACTGTTGTGGCCGTGCTCTTCGCCACAGTTGCATTTGCTGCGATCTTTACCGTGCCAGGTGGTAACAACAATAACGGTGAAGCAATAGCTGTGCATGCGGTATCCTTCAAGATCTTCTTCATCTTCAATGCCGTTGCCTTGTTCACATCATTAGCAGTAGTGGTTGTCCAGATAACACTTGTTAGGGGTGAGACCAAAGCAGAGAGGCGGGTTGTCGAGGTTATCAACAAGTTGATGTGGCTGGCTTCTGTATGCACCACTGTGGCGTTCATATCCTCCTCTTACATCGTGGTGGGGCGGCACTTCCAGTGGGCGGCGCTTCTGGTGACCCTCATCGGCGGGGTGATCATGGCCGGTGTGCTTGGCACAATGACATACTACGTGGTGAAATCCAAGCGCATGCGCTCATTCAGGAAGAAGGTGAAATCAACAAGGAGGAGTGGCTCAAACTCATGGCAGCACAACTCAGAGTTTTCAGACTCGGAGATAGACCGAATATACGCCATATGAAGCTGATTCTGGTTATCCCCTCAGTTTTTTGGCAATGATACCAGCAGATGTAAAAAAAAGAGATGTCACTATAAACAGCATGACCCTTGACCTTGTGATACTAGGGGTTAACTGTATACGTTCCAATAAGCTGGTGTAAACTGCCATTTTTCTGTTCCTGGATCAGCAGGAGCCGATGGTATTGTTGTATACTACTACAGATAGATTGGTCCTCAGAATATGCAGCCTGTGCTGTGCTTCCTGTGCATGGCCTTCATCAAATTTCTCTCTTTTAACTTTTTTGGTGCTAATACAATGATAGCATAATGATATGTCATATGTGCACTTTGTTCGTTGGGTATCCTGTTCTGCATGCAATGTTGTTTGATAGCCGAGAGGTTCTACAAGAGAGGGAGAGCGCTACGTTGCTGTTCTTTTTCCACGGCACGTGGGACGTGAGGAATTTTCCATGATGGTATGCCGTTTTTTTCCACAATACAGGACAAGCCTGGAGTGGTGATAATACACTGATAAAGTCATCGCGATAGAGGCCGGCGATCAACATGTAGAGAGAGCTTGACCGCAACTTGCTTGCTGGCCGTAGCGTCTGAAACAGCATGCTTAGAGTCAGATGGTGAAGGAGAAATGACACGAAAGAGTAGGTGGTTTTGCATACTCCAGAGCAGATAAGGCGTGCGAGATGATGCATTTGACAGTGGACTTGGTTGACTTGTGATTTGGGGCCGTACTCATACATGATTGATAAATGATAATTTATCAGCTCGACAAGTTGAAAGCACACTATCTCGTTGCATTAAATGCGGCAATAATTCAGAGTCCTTGTAGCAATGAATAAGCTGTCCGTTTTTACATTTCAGAAAGGATCTGAGAAGAAAGCCTGCAGGGACCAAAGCAACAAAAGCTTTGAAGAGGAGAACGAAGACATATAAAACAGAAGGCTTTATAATTCTATTTCTGGTTTCTTTACTTGATGATAATAACTGTCCATGGGGTGGAAGGCTGGATGGAGGCTGAAGACGGGCGGTGCGCCACCACCGGCAGAAGATCTCACGTTGAGGCTTTACGCATATGCGAATCCTGTAAAGCTCCAGGGCGACCTAGGCTTTGTGCTTTCTAGGCACTCAAATCAAAGGCTACCCTTTACGAGAACGTTCCTAAGTATGCCATCATCGTCACTTGAACGGAAGATGCTGTTGGGAGATGAGCGGGCTATACTAACGTGCAACTAAAAATTTCTACCGCGTAAATCAGCAAGTCATACGAGTAAAAGATTATAGATCATTACTACTAGACGTATAGTGCAATAGAAGAAGAGTTGGAGCAGCCCGGTCGTCGTGCGCGTCATGCAGTGGAAGTAGTCGATTGTCCAACGTCCTTGGTCACCGATCTTCTCCTCCAACAGCCTCTCGTGTTCCCTACGTATGTTGCAGATCGTCTTCGCTCAGCGCAACAACGCCTTTACAGTATCCACACGTCCATGGGTGGAACGTCGTGCGCCGGTGTGCTAGCACCAACGCACACGGCATGACCTTCGGGGAGGTGACAGCTATAGTTTCGGCGGGTGGTGCAACATCCTCCCAAAGGCCCCATGCCTCCCCTTATAAAGAGCCCTCAACAGATCCCTACTTTAGAAACCTATTAGGACTCTTAACCATGTACTGATTATATCCGATTTCAGGCTTTATCTTCACATGAGCCAGACCACCGAGGTAGCCAACCAGTGGCGTACGCATCATAAAAGTGGACGGGTGCTAGTGAGACAAAATTATTATTAGATGAGCTAACACACATTTAAATGTTATGTATAATCCAAATTGATACATAAATTATAAAAAACAAAGTTTAAATGGAAAATACATTAAATGTAGTACCTTAATAATGAATAGTATGCTTAGAAAGCCTATAAACATGCACAAGTAGTAATCTTAAGAACAAAATTAATTAGATTTGTGGTGCAAATAATAACAAAAATACTGAAAGGGTACCAAGGGTGCGGTGAGCGGAGCCGTTGCTTTAGCCCCCTCGCGTCCCCATAGTGCATATGCCACTGTAGCCAACCAAACAACCCCTGATAACTCTAGGCTACACGTTTGCTTTGGAGTCGTCGGCTAACTAATACAGGACCGTTAGATTACTTTGTAGTCTCAATCCTGGCCGTTGGCACGTCGCCGTCTCCTTCCCGACCCATCCCTGTCGCTTACCCGCCAACCATGTCCTGCACTGCTAGTGTGTCAACGGAAAACGCACACCTTTTTCCCCCTCTTAAGCTCTTGCGTCAAAACAAGAGATTTGGACGCTTGGTCATCACCAAACCAAGGAATGAAAGAAAAGGACATGCACAAAAAAGATTTTTAAAAAATCATAGGAACAAAGTAAACAACAGTAATATATATTACAAACGAAAAAGAAACCAAAATCGATCATCACCTAACCATGCATCGCCAGCTGCTTAACGATATGCATATGGCGTTAGTTACGAATCCACGTCACAACTCACAATTAGTCTTGCTGGTTTATAAATTTAGGCAGGAGAAAACGAGCAACCACTTACAAAAAAACTAAATTCGATTCCATTTCCATGCCTGCCCATCTGCTGATCCAATTGGAATTATTATAATCGGCACGGGTTCTTGTCTTCTCCTACGCATCATCTGCTTTGATGCGTGTGGATTGGGGTCCCGTGCCTCACATGGACGCGGCAGGGAGGTGCAGAGCTCACGCCGGTATGTTTGTTGATTCCTGCCATGCATCTGCGGGCGCCCAAATGATCTGTTCATGGAGGGGGTGGTGTTAACTGTTAAAGATTCTACCATATTGTAAGGCGATTTTGGATTGCCACCATGTGTTTCTTGGACTTTGTTGCAATGCGCCTTTTGATCCCCTTTGTTGCGTTTCTCATCTGGCATTGCTGATTGCTTCGTCTTTATGGCCAAGTTTGAGGCGGAAATGGGGCGGCTTTTCGCTTCGTTGCGAAAGGGGAATGGAAAGATGAATCAAAGGTCGAGGCATTGCCTAGGCTGTTGCGATCTTCTTTTGTAAATCTCTAGTCAATTTTAATGTGGTCTGTGTGGTGTAAATGGAGGCGCCTTTGTGTAGGCAAATGGAGTGGGGAGGGGCACTTGCATGGTAGACATTAGCCGGCCTCCTTTTGCATTTGGTTCACGCTTCTTCTTCTTTTCCTTGACTTTTCTGTCATCTTTTTGGTTGATCCTTTTTCTTTTCCCTTTTCATGGATTTTATTTCCACAATGGTTAGTGTTGGGTAATTTGGTAGGTGGATTCACCCAAGTGGGCAAAAAAGAAAAGAAAAGAGGACAAATAATTGTTGCTAATGGGGTAATGGCCTAATGGAGTCGTGTTCATCTTATTATTGCAGCCCTTGTTACTGCATTTTGACGTGCCTCCGATTTTGATGGAAGCAAAGAACCAATCCGGCGAGGACAGGCTACCGGCCCAACCCGAGGCGATGGACTCGCCGAGGGAGGCGCAGGCGGCGACGCGGCGCAAGAAGATGACAAAGCAGCTGACCGGGAAGCGGGACGACACGGCGCTGCACGCGGCGGCGCGAGCCGGGAAGCTCGGCGCCGTGCGGGAGATGCTGTCCGGCGCGCCTCCCGGGGAGCTGGGCGCGCTTCTATCTAAGCAGAACCAGGCCGGGGAGACGCCGCTGTTCGTCGCCGCCGAGTACGGGTACGTGGCCCTGGTGGGCGAGATGATCAAGTACCACGACGTCTCCACCGCCGGCATCAAGGCCCGGAGTGGCTACGACGCACTCCACATTGCCGCCAAGCAAGGGGATGTAGGTATTGATATGTCAATTATGTAGTCCTTCTCTCACGCGTCGCCATTGCCGATCATGTCGTCTTGAGATGGATGTGATGATGATGAGACATTGGTGTTTCTCGTTTCTTGCATGGTGCAGAGGTGGTGAAGGAGCTGCTGCAGGCGCTGCCGGAGCTGTCGATGACGGTGGACGCGTCGAACACGACGGCGCTGAACACGGCGGCGACGCAGGGGCACATGGAGGTGGTGCGGCACCTGCTGGAAGTGGACGGGAGCCTGGCGCTAATCGCGCGGAGCAACGGAAAGACGGCGCTGCACTCGGCGGCGAGGAACGGGCACGTCGAGGTGGTGCGCGCGCTGCTTGAGGCGGAGCCCAGCATTGCGCTGCGGGTGGACAAGAAGGGGCAGACGGCGCTGCACATGGCCGCAAAGGGAACCAGCCTGGAGCTCGTCGACGCGCTCCTCGCCGCTGAGCCGTCGCTACTCAACATGCCAGACACCAAGGGCAACACCGCGCTGCACATCGCCGCGCGCAAGGCGCGCAATCAGGTGGACATCATATACAAATGTACAACTTTATTTAGTTTTCAGTAATTTGTTGTCGTTAGAGAACTACATGCAAGCAGTGTACACATGTTAGCCAACTTGCATTTCTATCTGCACTCTGATTCGTCAGGAACAAGTTAATTATGTTGGTTCACCATAGTCAGGTGTCTGCAGACTTCAGGTTTCAGAATGCGGCATTTTTGACATATTCATAATTCTGCCCACATTGACCATCTGTATCAGAAATCTTCTGAAATAACACGCTGTTAGCACATATATGCATGGTAGCCAATTGCATTGCAAAATGTAAAATTTATTCCCATGACTCCTTTAAATTTACGTGCACAAAGCCACAAACTGATCTACCAGTACCCAACAGTATTATCATGGTCAGAAGTCAATGGTGGTGATTAGCCGGTGTTCGGTATATTGAATGCAACATGTGTAGGATTTCAACAACGTACGCATACTTCCTGACTGATTCACCTAGTTGTTGATTTTATTTCATCATCAGATCATAAAGCGGCTTCTTGAGCTGCCGGACACTAACATGAAGGCGATCAACCGGTCCCGCGAGACGCCGCTCGACACGGCGGAGAAGATGGGCAACGGCGACGTGGCCGGCGTGCTGGCGGAGCACGGCGTCCCGTCGGCCCGTGCCATCAGCCCCGCGGGCGGCAGCAACCCGGCGCGCGAGCTGAAGCAGCAGGTGAGCGACATCAAGCACGAGGTGCACTCGCAGCTGGAGCAGACGCGGCAGACGCGCGTGCGCATGCAGGGCATCGCGAAGCGCATCAACAAGCTCCACGAGGAAGGGCTGAACAACGCCATCAACTCCACGACCGTCGTCGCCGTGCTGATCGCCACGGTGGCGTTCGCGGCCATCTTCACGGTGCCGGGGGAGTACGTGGACGCGGACAGCCTGGCGCCGGGGCTGGCGCTCGGCGAGGCGAACATCTCCCACGAGACTCCGTTCATCATCTTCTTTGTGTTCGACTCGGTGGCGCTCTTCATCTCGCTCGCGGTGGTGGTGGTGCAGACGTCGGTGGTGGTGATCGAGCGCAAGGCCAAGAAGCAGATGATGGCGGTGATCAACAAGCTGATGTGGGTGGCGTGCGTGCTCGTGAGCGTGGCGTTCCTGGCGCTGTCGTTCGTAGTCGTGGGGCGCGCCGAGCGGTGGCTGGCCGTGGGGGTCACCGTCATGGGCGCCACCATCCTGGTCACCACCATCGGCACCATGCTCTACTGGGTCATCGCGCACCGCCTCGAGGCCAAGCGCATGCGTAGCATCAAGCGCTCGTCGCTCAGCCGCTCGCGCTCCTTCTCCTGCTCCGGCGGCGTGTCGGAGTCCGAATGGATCGACGAGGAGTTCAAGCGGATGTACGCCATCTGATACCCGCAGATGCATGTGATTTACTACAACCCAACAAATCACCCCCTTAAGCGCGGCACTTGTGCTTCACCTCAGCTACGCCAAGCTTGTTCCGTAACTCAATGAACTTCACTCGTCCCAGGGGTTTTGTCAGTGCGTCGGCAAGTTGGTCTTCAGTTTTTACGTGCTCCACTTCCACCATGCCGTCATTGACACATTCCCGGATGAAATGATACCGGGTGTCAATGTGTTTGCTGCGACCGTGATGTACAGGATTCTGGCACAACTCAATCGCAGACTTGTTGTCAATATGAAGTTTTACCTTTGGTGATGCAGCTCCCATCAGCTCGCTGATCAATCTACTGAGCCAAATGCCTTGGCATGCTGCTACTGCTGCTGATATATATTCAGCTTCGCAGGATGAGAGAGCAACAATTTTCTGCTTCTGTGATGCCCAAGTTATCAAACTGCCTCCATAGAAGAACACCATCCCTGATGTGCTCTTCCGGTCATCTGAATCTCCAGCGAGATCGCTATCACAGAAGCCGGACAACTTGGGCTGCGGCACACTGAGCTTCTTGTACATGCATCCAAATGAAACTGTACCACTCACGTACCTTAGGATATGCTTGACTGCCGCCATGTGCTGCTTTGAGGGAGCCTCCATGTATCGGCTAACAATGCCGATGGCGTATGCGATATCAGGCCGTGTATGGACCAGATACCGCAGACTTCCAACAATGCTACGGAACTCCGTGCGATCAACAGCTTCACTCCCATCATTCTTGGACAGCTTCAAGCGATTCTCCATTGGTGTTGCACACGGATTGCAACCCGCCATTCCTGCCATCTCAACGATCTTCTGAGCGTAGCTCTTTTGACTCAGGGTGATACCTTCTGCTCCTTGCTGCACCTCGATGCCTAAATAATAAGACAGCAGACCAAGATCACTCATCTGAAATTTGCGCTTCATCTGCTCCTTGAACTCGACGATGACCTCATCAGTCGAGCCAGTGACGATCAGATCGTCGACGTACACCCCCACAAGAAGGACTGCACCGTTCTTCTCCCTCCGGTACACCGCGTGTTCCAAACTACTGCGGATGAAACCAAGCGACTGCAACGTGGCGTCGAGCTTCTGGTTCCATGCTCGCGGGGCTTGGCGTAGGCCGTACAGGGCTTTCTTGAGTTTAAGCACCATGTGTCTGCGCTCGGTGTCGACGAAGCCAGGGGGCTGTTGTACATAGACATCCTCGACCAGCTCTCCATTGAGAAAAGCTGACTTGACGTCCATATGATGGACACTCCAGCCTCCATGTGCCGCTAATGCAAGTAGAATGCGCACTGTTTCCATGCGCGCGACCGGCGCAAACACTTCATCATAGTCGATTCCTTGTCTCTGTACGTATCCCTTTGCGACGAGACGCGCCTTGTGGCGCACAACCTTGCCTTCCGGCG
The DNA here is from genome assembly GCA_036346395.1 of Hsuehochloa calcarea. Taxonomy (NCBI): domain Eukaryota; kingdom Viridiplantae; phylum Streptophyta; class Magnoliopsida; order Poales; family Poaceae; genus Hsuehochloa; species Hsuehochloa calcarea. The sequence continues at coordinate 42,761,738 of CM070597.1, forward strand.
TCTTCTTCACCTTGTACACCCACTTGAGTCCGATGGCGCGTTGTTCCGCTGGAAGTGTCGCATACTCCCAGGTGGCGTTCTTCTCAATGCACCGCATTTCCTCCTCCATCGCCTCCTTCCAACAAGCCTCCCTGAGTGCCTGCTCGACGTTTTCTGGCTCGTCAGCAGCAAACATGCAGAGCCCGCTATACTCAAGGTCTTGTTGCACCGTGTTGTCGTAGAGGTCGTTGAGGTCGCGGTAGCGTAGTGGCGTGTCGTCAGAGTCGCGTGAGCCCCCCGTCGGAGGTGAAACAAATGTCGTGCCCGTCGCCGGTGACGCAGCTGGCGTGGACGGCTCGGATCCCTGTGGAATTTCCGATGACGCATCTCCGTCAGTTACGGGGCTCGCACCCCCGTTCCCTGGATCACCACCTTCCTCGCTCTCTGGAGTTGGACTGCCACCCACCGTGGTGACATACTCGACAGTGAACGAGTCCGGCATGTCGACGACGTCGTGCGCGGCTGCGCTAACGCTCCATTCCCAGGCCTTCTCTTCCTCGAAGATTATATCCCGTGAAATGTGCAGTTTGCGTGTCTTCGGGTCGTATACGCGATAGGCCTTGCTCCCGTCCTCATAACCGACAAAGATCATTGGTGTAGAGCGATCCGAGAGCTTGGTAACGCCGGTGCCTACAGTCTTTACGTGAGCCACACAACCAAATGTCCTGAAATAAGATACGTTAGGCTTGCGCTTGTGCCACGCCTCGTATGGCGTCCTCCCGTCTAGGCTTCTTGTCGGAGCCCTGTTCAGGATGTGGATGGCGGTCTTAACAGCCTCTGCCCAGAACATGGCTGGGACGCGCATGCCCTTCAGCAGGCTTCGCGCCATCTCTACGACCGTGCGGTTCCTGCGCTCGACGACTCCATTCTGCTGCGGGGTGTAAGGAGCCGTCGTGTATCTCTTGATGCCGTGCTCGTCACACCACTCCTTGAACTCGACGGAGTTAAATTCGCCACCTCGATCAGAACGGAACGCCTTGAGCTTGACGTCACATTCGTTCTCGGCGAGAGCCTTGATCTTACGAAAGTACTTGAAGGCCTCGTCCTTGGTGCGCAGCAGCTCTAACCACATGAAACGGCTGTGGTCGTCAACGATCAGCAGGAAATATCTGTTTCCACTTGGTGTAGCCGGGCTGATTGGCCCACACAGGTCACCATGGACGAGCTCCAGCCTTTGTTCAGCTCTGTACGCCGAGGCTCGCGGAAACGGCACTCGGCTTTGCTTGGCGAGCGTGCAACCGTCGCAGAACTGGTCCACACGGTTGAGCAATGGTACTCCGTCCACCAGCTTCTTGGCGGCGAGGTCGTGAAGGGCGCGGAAGTGCAGATGGCCAAAACGCGCATGCCAGCGCCACGCCATGTCACCGGTCTTTGCCAACAAGCAGTGAGGCTCGGTGATATTAAGCCTGAGAGTGTACATGCGGTTGGGGGAGCGTGGTACCTTCGCCAGGAGGAGCCGCGCTTGATCAAATATGGTGAGCACGCTGTCTTCAATATCAATCTTGCAGCCATTCTCGTCGAGCTGGCCTAAGCTCACGATGTTGCTGCGCAGACGAGGTATGAAGTACACGTCGGTGAGTACCCTGTGCTCCTTGTTCTTGCACTCGAACAGCACCGATCCCTTTCCTTCAATGCTCACGCGTGATCCATCTCCGAATCGTACAGTGCCCTTGATGCTGTCATCGAGCGACGCCAGCATAGACCGATTGCCGGTCATATGATTGCTGGCCCCAGTATCAAGGTACCAGACATCAGTGCTCAGATCGACCGGGATCACTCTGGACTCGTTGAGGAAGACCTGCTGTGGCTCGTGGTCAGCAACCTGCACAAACTCACAATGTTCGGCCATGAGTAGAGCAGGCTGATCTTGCTCCACATCCGCGAGGTTTGCCTCCTCCTTTCGTTCACGCCGCTTGCTGCGACAGTCGCGTGCCCAGTGGCCGCGCTTGCCACAGTAGTGGCACACGTCGCGATTGTCGCTGCGAGCCTTGTCATCGCGCACACCGTCGCTCTTCCGGGCCTGCGGCTTGCCGCGACGACGATTGTTGTTGTTGTGGCCAGACTTGTAGTTGCCTGACGACCCCTCACCAGCTTGACGCTGCTTACAGCGAGCCTCCCACTCCTCTTCGGAGAGCAGGAGCTTGCCGCTGAAGTTGGTCCTTGGAGCGGTGCCGCCGAAGCTCGTGCGCCCACCATGTCGTTCCTCCGCCGCTTTAAGTCGCCCAGCCAATTCCTCAACAGACATCGTGTCGAGATCGAGCATGGTCTCGATCGACAACGCAATCTGTGAGTACTTCTCGGGGACAGCCTGCAAGAACTTACTCACCACCATGTCGTCACCATGCGGGTCGCCTAGGAGAGTGAGCTCGCTGGCAAGCCTAGTGATGCGGATAGTGAACTCATCCACCGTCTCGCCGTCCCGGAACTCAAGTGAGTCAAACTCGCGTCGAAGCGTCTTAGCCTTGGCCTTGCGAACGCGATCGACGCCGACGTGAATCGTGCGGATCGAGTCCCATGCAGCCTTGGCGGTGGGCTTCGTGGCGATAGAACCCATCATCTCCGGAGGCACTGCCTTGCAAATCGCCTCCAGTGCTGCACGATCCACCTGGAAGTCGACGCGGTCGGAGGTCAGTACACGTATGACCTGATGACCGTGTCCGGGCTAATATTTTTTTCTGATGTCTCGGAGTAAATTATATTGCCGGTTGCTGAATTTTGATAAAGCGGAGCTAGGGAGGCATGCAGAGACGGTACATGCCACGGTGAGCACAGTTTAGGTCTTTGTCGTAGCAGGGCATCATAATGTGCTCTGCACATTAGGGTCATTAGGAATACCAGTGTGCCGTCGGGGATATTGTACATATGTAGATCAGATCCATAAGGTGTATTTAGACAAATGTACATAAATGTCCCCCCTCTCTCACTTTCAATACATTGTGAGGGCAAGAAAGTAAATATCCCGTCTTACCCCCTATAAATAAAGTCCTAAAGGGCATGTAGGGGGGCACTGGCTCATTCTCTCATGGGCATACTCATAATGCAATGTTCAGACACCTTGTGCTTGAGCTCCTCTCCTTTCGGTCTTCTCCTAAGACAAAGGGTGCTCTGTACCCATTGTCTAGCCTTTTTTGCTACGACAGTTGGCGCTGTCCGTGCGGACCGAACAACATGCTACAATGAAGAAGAAGCCAAAGCCCGTCTTCGGTCGAAGCCCCATTTTCGGCTGGAGGCCACCCGTACCTGGGCCAAAGCCTATCTTAGTCCGAAGCCCAACCTCCTTCGCTCAAGCCCGAAGGCATCCCACGCGCTTGCTTTGGCTCAAAACCAAAGCAGTCCCCACCCCGGAGTCCCCCCCTTCGGAGCACCACCCCCACATGCACAGCCGCCTCGGGCGAACCCACCTCGCTCCGGATGCTCGGAGCCCGCCCTCCGGAGCACCCCAAGCTTCGCCGCACCCGCCCGGAGCCCCCCCCCTTCGGAGCACCCTTCGGCTCGGGCACAACCACCTCGCGCGCGACTCGCCTCCAACTTCGGCCACCCCTGCGCGTGCCCACCTCTAGCCCCCTTTGGAGCACCCTCGGGCGGCCCCGGAGCTTCGCCTCCACCTCGGGCCGACTCCGGCTACGGCCCTCTCTACACGCACCCACCTTCGGCCTCTTCCGGATCACAGCACCCTCAGGTCGCCTCCACCTCAGCCTCGCGGCGCGCGAGCATCCCCTGGTCGACCAGAGCCCCTCTTTGGCACCCTCCGACTTCGGGTCCCCTCCGAAGCATCCTATCCGGAGCACCTCCACCACGGGCCGCCTCTGAACCGCCACCTTCGGCTACGGCCCCCTCTGTGCGCGCCCACCTTCCACCTCTTCAGGAGTGCAACACCCTCGAGCCGCCTCGGAGCTTCGCCTCTACCTTGGCCCCGCGGCACGCGCATCCTTCGGCCGACCGGAGCCCCTCTCCGGCACCCTCCGACTTCGGGTCCCCTCCGGAGCCCCCCATCCGGAGCACCCCCGCCTCGGCCACGCCGGCGACCTCCGGCCGACCAGTGCCCCTCTCTGGCACCCTCTGACTTCAAGTCCCCTCCGAAGCACCCCATCAGGAGCACCTCCACCTCGGGCTGCATCCGGACCGCCGCCTCCGGCTACGGCCCCCTCTGCACGCGCCCACCTTCGGCCTCTTTCGGAGTGTAGCACCCTCGGGCCGCCTTAGAGCTTTGTCTCTACCTCGACCCCGCGGCGTGTGTGCGTCCCCCATCCGGAGCACCCCCGCCTCGGCCACCCCAGCATCCTCCGGCCCACGGCACGGCGATGCTTCCCAGAGAGCGTGCCCCTCGGGTCAGCTTCGCCAGCTCTGCCCCTACCACGGGCCACCCACGGACACTTCTGACCCGGCGCGCCTTCGACACCCCATGCACTGGACCGGCTCCCCACAGAGCCCCTCGAGAGCGATGACGCGGCTACATCACCAACGACCCCACGGCCACCATGCAGCTGCACCTCCACTACCTCCGGTGCCCTCTTCGCCCCCTCGACGCTCACCGCAGCACCCCCCGCACCAGACGCCAAGCTTGCCGACGCCTAACCACCAGGTAATCGTTTCAGCACTGCATGAGGTTCCCCAGGTCAGTTCTTTGCTAGTTTCTTTATTTGGTCAGAAACGAGTATTAGGGATGTGGCACTAGTCAATATTTTTCAAAGCAGGTGACTATCTTTCGATGTTCCATGTTGCTATAGAAAGGAGAATCAAATAGGTTTGGCCTAATCATTTTCCTTGAAGGCTCATAGTGGTGGCAGATGCTCAGTGTTGAGGTAGAATTCACAACAGCAAGCCTTGCTTAGCATATTCTTCCTTCACATTGCATGCATAGAAGAGGATTGTGTCTGGCCACCCAGTATGAAGTACATTATTCCATATCTTGTTTGCATGAAAGAGTAGTCAATTGTATATATGCCAGTATTCAAATCAAGGCAATAGGAGCAATACGAAAGACACCGTGACACCTCAGCGACTAGAGAGTCTCCCACCTCGAAGGTCTCACCTCGGTAGAGAGACATCGCATATTGCGCTCAAGCGTGCAACCCTAGTCCCTTGCCTCGGCGGTGAGATCGCATATCGCGCTCAAACGTGCAACCCTAGTCGTTCCGACGGCCACGCCTCGGCGACTAGGGAGTCTCCCGCCTTGAAGGCCTCGTCTCGGCGGTGAGATCGCATATCACGCTCAAGCGCACAACCCTAGTCATTCTGACGACCGCGCCTTGGTGACTTGGGAGTCTCTCACCTCGAAGGCCTCGCCTCGGCGGTGAGATCGCATATCGCGCTCAAACGAGCAACCTTAGTCGTTCCTACAGCCGTTCCTCGGTGACTAGGGAGTCTCTCGCCTCGAAGGCCTCACCTCGGTGGTGATACATCGCATATCGCACTCAAACGCGCAACACTAGTCGTTCCGATGGCCGCGCCTCGGTGACTAGGGAGTCTCTCGCCTCGAAGGCCTCGCCTTGGCGGGGAGGCATCGCACATCCTTGGCGCATAAAAAAGTGTGGGGGTGGCGTTCGACTTCGACTGCCCTCGCTAGCCTTGGGCTCCCAAGCGAGCCCAATCAAAAAAGTGTGAGTGTGGCGTTCGGTTTCGCCTCCCCCTCACTTGCCTTGGGCTCCCAAATGAGCCCAATCAAAAAAGTGTGGGGGACGGTGTTCGACCTCCCCTCCCCTCGCTAGCCTTGGGTTCCCAAATGAGCCTAATCAAAAAAGTGTGAGGACGGCATTTGGCTTTGCCTCCCCCTTGCTAGCCTTGGGCTCCCAAACGAGCCAAAAAAAGTGCTGGGAACGGCATTCGATTTTGCCTTCCCGTCGCTTGCTTTGGGCTCCCAAACGAGCCCAATCAAAAAAAGTGTGGGGCACGACGTCCGGTTTCGCCCCCCCTCGCTAGCTTTGGGCTCCCAAACAAACCCAATAAAAAAGTGTGGGGGACGACGTTCGGCTTCGCCTCCCCCTCGCTTGCCTTGGGCTGCCAAACGAGCCCAATCAAAAAAAGTGTGGGGCATGACGTTCGGCTTCACTTCCCCCTCGCTAGCATTGGGCTCCCAAACGAGCCCAATCAAAAACAATGTGGGGCACGACGTTCAACTTTGCTTCCCCCTCACTAGCCTTGGGCTCCCCCGCCCAATAAAAAAGTGTGGGGGATGGTGTTCGACTTCGCCTCCCCCTCGCTTGCCTTGGGCTCCCAAACGAGCACAATAAAAAAAGTGTGTGTGTGTGGGGGGGGGCGTTCGGCTTCACTTCCCCCTCGCTAGCCTTGGGCTCAATAAAAAAAGTGTGAGGGACGGCGTTCGGATTTGCCTCCTCTCGCATGCCTTAGGCTCCCAACGAGCCTAATAAAAAAGTGTAGGGAACGGCGTTCGGATTTGCCTCCTCTCGCATGCCTTAGGCTCACAACGAGCCCAATAAAAAAAGTGTAGGGAACGACGTTCGAATTTGCCTCCTCTCGCATGCCTTAGGCTCCCAACGAGCCCAATAAAAAAATGTAGGGAACGGCGCTCGGCTTCGCCTCCCTCTCGCTACCTGTGGGCTCCCAAGCGAGCTCGGTCATAATAATAAGTAGTTGTCTCCTTAGAAAAACAAACATCAACCCTTCACGCCACTCCAAGTCGCGGGCACAATCCATGGGGAGCAGCTGAAGAGGGGACGGTACCTCGCCCCCAATTGAACCAGCGCGAATGATCACACCAATGAAAATCAAACATAACAAGGTACAGTGACGGCTTCACCTCGACACGTCGCCCGCCTCGTAGGCCATGCCTCGGCGTGGCGGCCCCGCGTCTACTTCTGTCGTGCGTGTTTCACCTCGATGCGCCGCCCGCCTCGTAGGCCATGCTTCCGCGTGGAGGCCCCGCGTCGACTTCGACCGCGCATACTTTACCTTGAGGCGTCACCCGCCTCGTAGGCTATGCCTCGGTGGGGCGGCCCCACGTCGCCTTCACTACCACGCCTCACCTCAACTCGTCGCCCCCCTCATAGGCCATGCCTCGGCGGGATGGCCTTGCGTCGACTTCGCCAACACCGGCTTCACCTCGTTGTGCCGCCTGCTTTGTAGGCCATGCCTCAGTGGAGTGGCCCCTCGTCGACTTCGCCAGCACGAGTTTCGTCTCAGCTCGCCGCCCGCCTCGAGGCCATACCATCGGCGGGGCGGCTACGATGCGTCGCCCACCTCGAGAGCCACGTCCCGATGGGACGGCCCCGAGTCGATTTTTTTCGGGGTATCCCGACTCCTGAGGGGCCAGGGGCGATAGGATTACATGGCATCAAGGGGTGCCCCGCACCCTAGAGTCGTCAGGAATACCAGTGTGCCGTCGAGAACACTGTACATATATATGTAGACCAGGTGCATAAGGTGTATTTAGATAAATATACATAAATACCCCCCTCTCTCTCAATATATTGTGAGAGCAAGAAAGTAAATATATCCTTTTGCCCCCTATAAATAAAGCCCTGAAAGGGCATGTAAGGGGGGGGGTGGCTAATTCTCTCATGGGCACACTCATAATGCAATGTTCATACACCTTTGTGCTTAAGCACCTCTTCTTTCAGTCTTCTCCCACGACAAATGGTATTCGGTATCCACTGTCTAGCCTTTTCTTACTACGACAGTCTTAACCTTCTCTAGCTTAATTAACACTAGGAGAAATTAAGTAGAAAAATACGGAAAACATGGTACAAGTGAATAGTCAATAACTAGAACTCCGAGAACAGAAGTTTATTTAGTTATGTGCACTTCTAATTTCTATTTTTTTTTGAGATGGCTAATTTCTAAATCATTTTTTGTAACTATTTATGTTGCTATTTCATTTACACTCGACGCGATTTCGAAAAGGTTTTTTTTCTCGCGAAAACGGCGAGGTGACACTCAGCTTTAAGACAGAGTGTATGTGCTACCAGTACCACTTCTTGTCCGTACCTCTACGAAATGTCCGGGCCGGGCCGGAATACCAGGCATTGTATAGTTTTTTCGGGTAGGCCACGGCCCAGATCGATGGCACCGTTTTTTGGAACAGTGGCTACAGTAACCAGAATAGCTAACGCGCGGAATATTTACAGGCTGAATACCACAAAAGCTACCGCCAGTTCAACGAAGAACACAATGAACAGTAGAGGACAATGCAAAATTGCAGAGAGACAAAATTCTTCAGGGACTGGGGGGGAGTTGACCCTGGGGAACCTACAGTTCAGTACAGTGCAGTGCAGCTACGGTTGCTTTCTTCCTTCCTCGCTTCACCGGGACGGTCTCCTGCGGACACTCCTGTACCTGCGATGCTTAACACTTGCACGTCACTGCATCAGTGCCCCCAATGCATCGGTACACTCAAAAAGATTGTCGAAAAGCATGGCTAAAAATAAAATTTACGCCGTCCCGTTGCCATCGCCTTTGCCTCGGTGCAGGCTGTGGGAAACAGTGAAAGGCTGTGCTTGTATGTATGTATGTATACACATGCATGCATGCACACACACAAACGCTGCAATTGAACCAAAGTTGCGTAGCAGTGGTTGTCTCTACCCAAAACCAAAAGGTGTCATGATACCTCTACTGTTTCTGCCTCCTCAGCTGTCAGAGCAGGATGTGGGCATCCCGACCCAGGAATATTCAGTGTGGAGGAGATCAAAGATGGGATTTGAAGCAGATGATGGATGATTTTTGTCTAGGTAGGTTGGATGTAGAGAGGATTAATTATGGTGTGATAATTCTCTTGCCTAAATGTAAGGATGCCAATAGAATCCAGTTATATAGGCCAATTTGTTTATTAAATGTGAGATATAAAATTCTTACCAAGACTCTTACAAACAGGCTGATTAGGGTGATCAGTGCTGTTGTAAAAATGAATCAACCCGCCTTTTTTAAAAGGAAGGAATATCATGGAGGGAGTCTTGGTTATGCATGAAACTTTACATGAGCTGCATAAAAAAATACCTCGGTGGTTTTGTTTGAAGTTGATTTTGAGAAGGCATTGGGCAAAGTCAAATGACCTTTTCTTTATCAGGTTTTACAAATGAAAGGTTTCCCGGGCAATGGAATGATTGGATCATGAAAATAGTGAGATGAGGGTCGGTGAGTATCAATGTAAATGGTGTTGTTGGGTTTTTTTTAGAACTCACAAGTGTTTGAGGCTGGAAGTGTTGGAATTTTGGGCTTGGTCCATTCGATAATCCAATTAAATTCTAGAAAAATTTCAAAGATCCACTCATGCATAGTGGAAGATAGGAAATTTAGTACCATATTATTATTCTAGGTGAGAGGAGACTAATTTTATAAGGTGAAGTTGGTCTTACCTAGTTGAAGCAAACAAAAGAAGAACACGCTTGCGTTCGCCACGCCATCATGCGTGAATGGTCCGACGATTTCGTGTCCGGTTGGCTGTGGAGCTGCAGGTTCTTTTTGCACCTCAAAACCATGCAGACGTATTAGAAACTGAAAATTGATTACACTGTTTCAATTGGCTTTCATGGCACACATTAACCGCGTTTAAACAGTGTTATGACGACATTTTCTAATGATATTATGGCGGCAATTTCTTCTGTTGAGGCTGACTCTATATAAAGGAGACCTATCCTTTCAGAAATGAGTTTATGATCTAGAGAGAAATAAGCTTCTTCCAGAGTGAGAGCCCTGTTCATCCGTGCTATGCAATCTCGGCTACTCTATCCCTTCTTCGGCGTGCACCGGCGTGGGGAGAGCAGTGTATCCAAAGTCGGCGTCCCTCGTGATCCTACACGGGTTGAAGCGAATCAGATTTTTGAAAGCGTTCATGCGACTGCTCACAGCTTCCACCTTCTTCATCATCCTCTACACGTCGTCTTCTTCAGATCAGACTCTACCGCAACCTTCGTCGGAGCGATTTTCTGTAAGTCGTGGTGATATCGTTTGATATGACCAAGCTTTGCTTCCTAGATATTTATCATATATTGATGTTGATGTCTACTGATATTAGCAGCGTTCTTATTCTAGGCTTTGCCTTGTTAGTGCATATATATGAGATAGATATATTTGAGTTGATGATCATGTTGTTGTTCATAGTCTCAAATATTGTTAGTATATATGCTGCTGTCGATTCAATTATTATTTTAGGAATTAAAGTAATCACAAAAGTGTGCATATACCTAATAGGAAAATCCCATGTCTCGTTTACTTTTTGACCTAATTGCTGATGTTCTTGCTCTGATGATTGAGGAGACACAGAAAAGTGGTTTGATAAAAAGGTCTAATCCCTCACTTAGTTGATGGTGGTCTTGCTATTCTTGAATATGCAGGCGACACCATTTTCTTGATTGAGGATGATGTGGAAAGTGCAAAAAAAGAAGAAATTTGTATTGTGTCTTTTTGAACAAATGTCTGGTCTCAAAATAATTTTTCATAAAAGTGAAGTGTTTTGTCTTGGGGGAGCACTAAACATGAAATTTTTGAAGAGATCTTTACTTGCAAACCTGGTAATCTACCCATATCTTATCTTGGCATTCCAATTGATCACAAAAGGATTAAGAACTATGCTTGGAAGGGTGTAGAAAAAAATTGAGAAAAAAAAAATCAAACTATTGGCAGGGACACTTATTGTCGGGGGTAGGTTGATACTGCTTAACTCAAGTCTCAGTAATGTGCCTTTGTACATGCTTTCATTTTATTCTTGACCAAAAGGGGTGGGGAGGAAACTGGACTTCTTTAGATCAAGGCTCCTGTGGCAAGTTGATCCTGATTGTAGGAAATATCATATGGTCCAGTGGCCAGTGGTATGTTTGCCCAAAGAGCAGGGAGGCTTAGGGGTCCTTGACTTGAAAACTATGAACGTTGCTTTACTAGGGAAGTGGCTATGGAAATTAGAGAATGAACAAGGTTTGTGGTAGGAAATCTTGAGAAAGAAATACTCGAAGAATAGCACTTTATCTCAAGTAGGGTTTAAGACCGGGGATTCTTATTTCTGGTATGGTTTAACGTTGGCAAATAAAAGCTTCTTACATGGCTGCAAAAGAAAGCTTGGAAATGGTGAGAGAATAAGATTATGTGAGGATCCATGGCTAAATAATACTCCTTTAGCTAATAGATATCCCAGACTGTATAATCTCATTTTTAATAAGAATAGCATTGTGGCCAACATTTTAAATGGGGGATGTGATGGGATTATGTTTAGAAGGACACTTTGGGGTGTGAAACTCTGGAAATGTGGAATGAGTTACTTTTGGCTAATGGCCAGTTCACAGTGAGGTCTTTTTATAGATTGTTGGAAACCGAGATGATCCTAATACTCTGAGAGGACTTACACCTAATGCTACACCAACTATCATAAGTCGGTTAGCCTTTTAAATTATACTTACTTAGCACACTATTAATTATTGGCTTCTGCAAAATTGAGCCGCTCACATTGAACCCAAGACCGTCTAGCTTCTGGGCGGCTGAGCCACTCACGTTGAAGCTAGAACTTAGTGATTCCGGGAGGCCAAGCCGCTCACGTTGAATCACAACTTAATAATGCGCTAAGTACTTAGAAATAGTACGACCTAATCGGGCTACTTATAATACAAAATACAACTTTATTAAAACACGAACACTATTATACAAGAGTGTACACACACTCCTTTAGGTGGCTATCCTAATAGTCTCTCTACTCTTCTCACCTCCCTAGCACTTTTCTCTTATGCTCATGGTGGTTTCTACCCAGTGTTGTAAAAAATGATAGGAATGGCCGATTAATCGCCTGTTTATGCGGAATCGCCTGGCAAAACATCACGTATACACGAATCGGAGTGCAATTAGCGTTTGTGAATGCCAAATTGACCGCCTTGTCCGATTAGTTAGTCGGTTCCTTATAATCACCCGCATAATCCGTTTAATTGACCAAATTCAACCCATTAGCTCGTGGTTACAACCAGCACAGTAGCAACCCAAGTTGGAAACCTCATATACTCAAGCAACATATGGTTGCTTGCTTCCAAGATCCAGTGCAGAGCCGACCCTTTGTCTTCCCGCACGGTCGCACCTCTCCAACTTTAGGGTTTGTCTCCACCAAATCCTCCCCCAATCTCTCTAGTTTCTTGATCTCCTTGTGCTCCTTAGTTGAATTTTCCATGAGTTCATCTCTAACCAAGAAGACAACATCAGCTGCTTCTGTGTCTTGGATCTCTGGTATGTACAAGTCTTTGTTCCAATAAATTAGAAAATGGAAACTATGGTGGTTATTTGTTTGGATAAAGATGCAGATGGTCCGTAGTTTCTAGATTGTAATGTTTCTTTGTTACCTCTATTAGTAACACTACCTCTTTCACATGTGTTCTTATTTGCTTAGATGTACATCTGCTCACTTGATCGTAACATGATGCAAAATTAGTTTTGAGTGCCGCAGTGGACAAGGTTGCAAGCTAATGTGTGTTTGAGGCTTGGCCACTTGCATTAAACCATGTTTGGAACACGAGAATCTCTCCCTATTCCTATGGGAATTAAATTGTTTTCTACAAAATTCATATGAAATTCTTGCATACCAAACAGCCCCCCTATTTTGTCACATTAGTTTTATGGCTTTAATTCAATGCTTTGTCGTTGGTTATTTTCTTAAGTAATGTAACTTTTTAATCATGTTGTGCCTTATCATGTACGATCGGAGGGTGTACAAGTTTCTTTGATAGCATTAACAATATAATGTGTTCAAATATCTATGAAACTAACATTATCATCAAGTATATACATATATTAGTGCGAATGTCAGATTATCCGCATAATTTCGATTAATCGCTTGGTGGTACCCTGTCCGTCTGACAACCGTATTCTATTTTTACAACACTATTTCTACCTATGCTTCATACCATGGCATGACAAGGAGCCATGGGCTCTATTTATAGAGCTTGAGGGCCGCTGGATTCTTAACAAGTGTCAAGATCATAGCCTTTGATCTAAAATATCTACAACAACCACACTCTTCTAAAAAAATATCCATATTCTAGAGAGTTTTCTAATTTATTTAACAAGCTATTCTAGAGTACTCCCTATAAATATCCTTGTTCATGTATTGTTTGGAGTCTTCTAGAATTTTGCATTGCCTCCTTTCAACACTCCCCCTCAACGCAAACTTCTTTCTAAAGTTATATTGCAGACTATTCCGAGAACCTCTCGAAATTTCTCAAACTTTTATTTGTTGGGACTCTTTGTGAGAATACCTACAACTTGTTTGTCTATCTTTGTTGTCTCTATCTCGATATCTCCTTTAAGGACTTTTTCTCTTATGTAATGGTAGTGCACTTCTATGTGCTTTGTCCTCGCATGAAAGACTGGATTATCTGATAGTCGTATAGATGATATATTATCACAAAAAAGCCTTACTTGATAGGTCGTCGGCTGCTGAAGATCGTCTATCAATTGCTTAAGTCAGGTGCTTTCTTGTGCCGCCGTTGTTGTCGATCGATACTTTGCTTCAGTACTTGATAATGCTAAAGTGGGATGCCTCTTACTACACCAAGATATATATCCCGATTCAAGACTGAAGAAGTATCTAAGACTGTGATGATCATAATACCGACTCTGAGAGGACCTACACCTAATGCTACACCAACTATCCTAAGTTGGTTAGCCTTTTAATTTCTACTTATTTAGTGCACTATTGATTATTGGCTCCTGGGCGACTGAGACGATCATGTTGAAGCCAAGTCCGTCTAGCTTCCGGGCAGTCGAGCCACTCACTTTGAAGCTAAAACTTAGTGATTACAGGCGGCGAGCCACTCACGTTGAATCACAACATAATAATATACTAAGTACTTAGAAATAGCACGACCTAACCGTGAGACTTATAAATACAAAATACAACTTTATTAAACCATGAACACTATTATACAAGAGTGTACACACACTCCTTTAAGTGGCTACCCTAACACTCTCTCTACTCTTATTCTTCTTGACTCCCTAACACTCTCCTCCTACGCTCATGGTGGTTTCTACCTATGCTTCATACCATGGCATGGCAAGGAGTCATGGCCTCTATTTATAGAGTTTGAGGGCCGTTGGATTCTTGACAAGTGTCAGGATCATAGCGTTTGATCTAAAATATCTACAACATCCACTCTTCTAAAGAAATATCCATACTCGAGAGAGTTTCCTAATTTATTTTACAAGCTATATAAGAGTACTCCCTAGAAATATCCTTGTTCATGCATTGTTTGGAGTCTTCTAGAATTTCGCATTGCGTCCTTTCAACATAGATCAATGATAATTCAGAGTGTTGCTTTCCCTTATAAATTTCTTTAGAAAGTCAAAATCCCTCTGAAAATTAAGACTCTTCTTTTGTTGGTGCTCAAGAACAACATCTTAACTAGGGATAACTTGATAAGAAGAGGGTGGAAAAGGGATAAAATTTGTCTTTTCTGTGGGGATAATTAGTCGATTGACCATTTGTTTCTACAATGTCCATTAGCAGAGATTGTATGGAGTGCGGTCAAGATTTCTTTTGGTTTCAATGTTCAACCTGATATTGTGTCTTGCTTGTTTGAAGGGCGGTTAGGACAGTTCATGTTGAAACATAGAAGCTTGGCTATGGTGGGGGTAGCCGCAATTTTATGGCAATTTGGAACGCTAGAAATGTGGCATGCTTTCAGAAAAAGATGTCTAATGATCCAACATCAATAATCTTTACAATATGTCATTGGTTAACTTTTTTGGGGAAATCGTAGGAGGATGTGCAGGATAGTGTTGTCTTGGGTGCTCAAGTCATGTAGAAGGTGGCTACTGAAGTTTGTGGAAGAAGATATGGATGGGCTCTGACAACAAGAAGACTACAATAAAAAAGGATGTGGGATCAAGGAGAGAAGACAGTTTCTACATGGAAAAGATTGGCAAGCTTAGCAGACAGAAGAAGTCTTGTGGCAGACCTTCTTTTGTGGCTTGTCCAAAAACTCTTGTCAAGGAAGAGGGATTAGTTTGTTCTTGTGGATATCATGGGGATATGCTCCAGATCTTAGGATGATGTGACAATTGGCAATGGCGTTAACAGTTTGTCGTTTCACGGGTTTTCGACAAAGTTTCGGATCTGCTCAGCATTCGGGCGAGGCGGTCCGACCGCCATAGCATGGCGGTCCGACCGTCCCAAATCGGTCGGACCGGCCATGTGCGGCGGTCAGACCGGCCGTGACCAAAATGGTCAGAATGGGCTGGGCCAAAAATAGGTGTTGTAGACAAGTGAGGGGATCCTAATACACTTGGTCTCATAATTTTTGGAGTTCCCAAGCAAAAGTTCTATTGGTTTAAAGTTTCCAGTAGGTTTCGGATTTTCAGGGGTTGAAAATTGGCTAAGTCCTCTGGCGATCGCGCCCGACCGCCTTGTGGTGGCGGTCGAGCCCGTGGTTGGCACGTCGACCGCCCCCGAGGGCGGCCTCGACCGCTTCGATTTATTCATCGGCCAACTTCGTGGCGATGATGATTTGTTAGGTCAAAGTCATGGGTTTCAGTGCATATGTGTTGCATGATGCATGTTTTGACTAACGTGGGTCAAGTTGTGAAGAACTTGTTCCCGGATTCGATTTGCTTGTTTATTGTTGTGCAGGTTGCTTGGTGGTCAACGACGGTCAACGGCGAGGATGATCGGGACTAGGCTTGGAGAGCTGAGGTCCAGAACGATCGACGATGCCGGGTGAGGTCAATGAACTCAAGTGTGGTGCAGAATAGACAAGGATGACCGAATCAGGCGATTCGGCGATCGTTGGATCAAGCGCGGGCCTGCAAGTGCCATGGTGGTTCTGGTGGGAGCCGGATGGGAGAGACTTGCCGACATGTTGAGAGCCGTTGATCAACCTACACGTGGCGAAGCATGGGAGGTGCTTCACAAAGATGGGACTCGGTCTTTGCAAAAAGATCGAGAAGGGGTATTTTGTAATTATACCAAATACCGCCTTGGTGACTTTGACGACTCATGGCGCAAGATGGCGTGGAGAAGCGGAGTAGGTCAAGAGGAGATGAAGACGGCTCGAGAGGCGTGCGTGTGTGACCCGCTTGTTTTGGGCCTTAACGGAGCCCATTAGGTTACTCTTCTAGAAGGTTTAAGTCTCCACTATAAATAGAGGAGGAGGTGGTCGCACCCTTCAACCCTTTCATGCTTGAAACCCTAGTTTTGGCTTAAGTGCTTAGGAAGGTTTAGTGGAGATTAGGGTTCTAGAGAGAGAGATGTTTTGATCTTGTGTCCATGCGTATCCGTATGAGTGGTCAGAATCGATACATTATCAAATCAATCCAAAGAAGAGTTCTCTTTAAGATGAGTTCATTTGCCCTTCTTCTCTCTATTTGGTGATTTTGAGTCTTTCTTTGATTCGCATGTTTTGATTGATTTCTTTGCATGATCTAGCTTGTCGTGACATGTGGAACACATCTAAGATCATCTTGATCATCAATCACCCACGAGCAAGTTTTTCGATATAGTTTTCGCTTTGACTCTGTTTCAAACCTTCCACCTCTCAAACTGAAAAAGGTCTGAACTTTTCCAAAGATCTTCACGATCTTCGATTGGAATAGGTTCCCGACATCCTAGAGAAGGTGTGTACCAAGTTTCATCAAGTTTGGAGTTGTAGATCAAAAGTTACATCTATTTGCAACTTCGCTTTTGGTGATTTCACTGCTCATCGGCTGGAGGTCGGACCGCCCCTCATCAGAGGTCGGACCGCCCTTGAATAGAGGTCAGACCGCCCCACACTTAGGAAATTCAGTTTGGTTGTTTTTGGTTGTTTTGCTTCGGGTTTTGATTGATTCAATCCTAGTCTTCCATTTGATCGGTATATCGATCTTCATAGCTTCTATAGCTATTGGAGTGAAATTTGTGTTGAATCTAATCGAGGTTGAAAAAGTGAGCGTGCTCTATTCACCCCCTCTAGTCGCCTTTTCGGTCCAACAGTGGTATCGAGCCCTGCTAGTTCAATCTTGATCTTAACCGGTCACTGAACTTGGCGATGGATAAGTACTCGACAAAGCCGCATGTCTTCAATGGGCTCGACTATGCCTATTGGAAGAATCGCATGCGAGTCTTCCTTGAGAGCGAAGGACAAGCTATATGGGAGGTTGTTCGAGCTCATTGCTTTGTTCGAGATTGCCACGCAAGCTTCGCAATACTTTGGCTAACAACAACAAGGCAAAGAATCTCCTATATGCCGGGCTTGGTAGACAAGAGTATGACAGATTTGCAATCTTACGACCGACATGAAATTTGGCACACCTCGAAACTTACCATGAGGGATCGTCCCAGATTAAACAAGTGCGCCAGACGGTCTATAAGCGAGAGTACAACAAATTCGAGATGCGCCCCGCGAGCATCGATGACGCTTTTACTGCTTTAACAAGGTTGTCAATCGATGAAAGTCGCTGACATTGAGTACTCTCAACTGAGAATGCCACTCACCTCTTGGTCCGCAATCAACACCAAGGAGTGGGAGATGAAGGCTACCGCCATAGAGGAGAACGCCGATCTCTCTACTCTCACCTTGAGCCGCTTTATAGTAAGCTCAAGACTCATGAGATCAAGAGAGGTAGTCTTCCTAAGAAGGATAGCATGGCTTTGGTAGCCGATCCTCTTTCAAGAGCTTCGATGGTTTTTCCGAGTTCTCTTGGGTTTTTCTCTTGCTGCTTATCCACAATTCGTGAAGAGGATTTTGAGAGTCTTCCGAGCCCGAGCTAGCCCTCATAGTCAAGAAAGTCACACGGGCTTACAACAATGTGAGAAACAAAAGAGAGGTGGCCTGTGACTTGCTACGAGTGTGGTGAGCTTTACCATATTCGCTAATCGCCCCAAGTCAAGGGTAAGGGTAACCATAAGGAGGAAAGCCACTTGGAAGAAGCCTCAAGGGAACAAATCAAGGTTTGATGTCGCTAAGTCGATGAAGGTCGCCACTTTGGGTCCTTGCCGCTTTTGGAGATCAATCCTTGAGCGATGTGGACTCGGGAGCGAGGAGGACAAGGAGGAGGAGGAGCCACCTCAAGACAAGAAAGGGAAGGCCAAGGACTTCACCGCATGTGCTTCATGGTCGACTCACGACGCCGATGATGATGATGAGGTATCCCTATCTTATGATGTCCTTTCGCTAGATGCGAGAACATGTATGAGCAATTGCTTAGTCGATTAAAATTCATCATGGTTAAGAACAAGGATCTAGAGTCACAAGTTGAAAATTTGACATTAGAACTTGTGAATGCTAAGAGTCTAGACGTTGATGAATGTTCATCTTGCCATGCTTTGCACTCAATCGCCTAAACCGCAATCCGCTCTTAATACCGCTTTACATCAACTTGAAAATGCTAGAATCGAGCTAGTTGAGGTCAAATCGCTCCATGTCTTAAATGCTTAGAGTCCGCAAGTTGGATGTTTCAACCAAGAGAGTCTCGCTCTTGCTCTCGTTGCTTAGAACATGAACGTGAAATTAAAGACATTTTAAAAGCAAATAGAGAGAAATATGCCAAGCTTAAGGACAGATTAATTCGCTAATTGTACTTTATGTCCCGCTCTTAAGCTTGAAATTGCTAATTATAAGGAGAAGCTTGCAAAGGTTAATAAACCTAAAATTTGTCAATCATGTGTTGATCTTAGGAAAGATAATGTTTATCTAGAGAACACACCGCAAAAATTCTCTAGTGGAGAAAAACAATTAAACATGATTCTTGACAAGTCTAGAACTCCTTCTAAGAAGCAAGGCTTAGGATACAACTCGCCTTGTAACAAATCCAAGACTAAGGTCATTCTGTGTCTTGGAAAATGGCTTAGTTGAATTCAAAACCCAACTCGCAAAATTGCTTTCAAACCTCGCAGTTCTCATCCAACCTTCTTTTGAGTCAAAAGGTGCTTCTCCCAGGTACAAAATACCATTGCACCTATTAAGTAGAAGAGTGGACATTTAGTTGAGTTCTCACATGAGGTTGAAAAATGCTAATCATGCTAGAACTTTATTTCATCAACCTAGAGCTTGTGTGAAACATGGTCATGAAAAGAAGAAGAAACCCTGTCTAGGATATACTACACATGCTTATCATCATCATGTTCCTAGACAATGCATCTCATGTGTTTGTAACCATTGCTCATGATAGGACTTCAACTAGGATCAAGGACACTCATTCTCGCTTTGCATACTACTCAGCAGACATGTGTCTCAAGATCGGGTTCCCAAGTCTATTTTAACTAACCCCATGATTGAGACACATCGATCTTTTGTGCCTTGATTTTCGTGGATCGCCGCGGAAGGAGGAAGAACACGTGGCTCGTCGACCTACTGCTCACGCCACATGACCGAGACTCTAGATGGTTCACTTCCTTCACGCGGCGACGGTGATGACTTCATCACCTTCGAGATGATTCACAAGGGCGGATCAAGAAACCGGATCGATCGGGGTGAACGATGTGTTCATTCTCAAGGATGTCGCTCTTGTGTCCAAGCTAAGGTACAATCTTCCTTTCGCTCTGACTTCTCGATGATGGCTATGAGACTAGATTTAAGAAGAACGCTTGTCGGGTGCTTGATTCTTTTGGTGAGCTCATTTTTGGAATTTCTAGAGTTGGTAGAATATTTGAGCCGATTTTTCCAATCTCTTGCCGGATCTCTCAAATGTTTAGTTGCATCTTCTTCTCGATATCCGGCTTTGCACCGACGCTTAGGGCACATTGGTTTTGATCATCCGACACGAGTTAGCGGCCTTGATCTCATGAGAGGCTTGCCTAAACTCAAAGTCATCAAAGATGTCAGATGTGCTCCTCGTAGGCATGGCAAGCAAGTTGCCGCCACACCCTTCATTGACTATGGTCATGACCGACGGACCGGACAGTTGCTTCATATGGATACCGCTGGTCCCGCTAGGGTTCGGCGATCGGTGGCAATTGGTACATTCTTGTCATAGTCGATGATTTTTCGAGATATTCTTGGGTGTTCTTTCTTGCTTCAAGGATGAGGTCTTTGATCATTATCATGATCTTGTTCTTCGCTTGGCCTCGAACTTCCCGGTGCCTTGAGAGCAATCCGCAGTGACAATGGCACGGAGTTCAAGAATGCCTCGCTTGCCTCTTTTGTGCCGAGCGCAGATTGAGCATCGCTCTCTTCTCCACACGCCCTCAACAAAATGGCGTTGTGGAAAGGAAGAACAGACCTTAGTCTCGATGGCTAGGACGATGCTAGATGAGTATAGCACACCGAGGAGGTTTTGGGCGAAGCTATTGCTACAACTTGCCATATTTCAAATCGTGTCTTTACGAGACCGCCTTTGGGCAAGACTTCTTATGAGCTTCGCTTTGGCGTAAAACCCTCGCCGCACTTTCGAGTCTTTGGATCGAAGTGTTTTATTCTCAAGACAGGAACCTAGATAAATTTGAATCAAGAACTTGTGATGGTTTATTTCTAGGTTATCCCGCTCATTCGAGGGGTTTTCGGTTTTTAATGTTGAAACTAACATTGTCCAGAGACATGCAATGTCACTTTTGATGAGACTAGCCTGCAGCCTAGATCCGATGTTTCGTGACTTACAGTGACGGAGAGCATATTTGTTGAGGAAGATGAGGATGAAATTGATGATGCTCCTCCACTTGCCGCTAATGCTCCGATTCCACTCCGAACTCGCTACGATCGCTTCACCTCCAATTGAGGCTCCTTGCCGATCTTCTTCATCGCCAGATACTGCGGAGGTTGAGGAGATACTATCTCCCCAGCGCCCCTTTGCACATCCGTAGCGGCACCCTTGGATCGATGATTGGTAGTCTCCATGAGCGAGTCACTCGCCTGTATCATGATCCGAGTCTTTTCTCTCACTGCATTTGTAGCGCCTTTTGAACCCAAAGATATATCACATGCTTTATCCGATGCTAGTTGGGTCAATGCCATGCATGAGGAGTTAGAAAACTTTGAAAGAAATAAAGTCTGAACCTTGTAGAACCTCCTAGTGGTCATAATGTAATTGGTACCTGGGTGTTTAAAATAAACAAAATGAGGATGGTTCTGTGGTTAGAAACAAGGCTAGGTTGGTAGCTCTGTGGTTTTAGTCGAGTTGAGGGGTTAGATTTTGATGAGACCTTCGCTCCTGTTGCTAGATTAGAAGCCATTCAGATCATGCTTGCATTTTTTGCATCTAAAGGTTTTAGGTTGCATCAAATGGATGTTAAGAGTGCTTTTCAATGGTTTTATAGAGGAGGAAGTGTATGTTAGGCAACCCCGGCTTTGAGGATCCCAAGCACCTCGATCGTGTCTTTAAGCTATCCAAAGCCTTGTATGGTCTTAAGCAAGCCCCTAGAGCTGGTATGATAGACTTAAGACATTTCGCTTAAGAATGATTTTAAAATGGGAAAAGTTGATAAGACTCTATTCATTCTTAGGCATGGCAATGACTTCCGCTTGTTCAGATTTATGTTGATGATATTATCTTTGGTGGTTCCTCTCATGCTCTTGTTTCCAGCTTTTACGAGACCATGTCCAGGAATTTGAGATGAGTATGATGGGCGAGCTCAACTACTTTACTGGGCCGCAAATCAAGCAATGCAAGGAAGGATCTTCATCCATCAAACGGTACACCAAGGATCTTCTCAAGCGTTTTGATATGGGTGATCGAAGGCGATCGCCACTCCCATGGCGACTTCGATCGCTGGATCCAGATGAGGAAGGGGAAGCCGTGGATCAACGCGAGTACCGCAAAGATGATCGGCTCCTCCTCGCACTGACGGCCTCAAGACCGACATCCACTTCGCGGTCCCTCTCGCGAGGTTTCAGCGCCACCGAGGACTTCACATCGCCAAGCCGTTAAGCGATCTTCGTGTATTTACATTCTACTCTCCAAGATGGCATTTGGTATTCTTGCTCTTCTTCATTTGTCCATTCGGGGTTTTCGATTCGATTTTGCGGGTCAGTAGGCTAGATAGGAAGAGCACTTCGGTACATGTCATTTCTTAGGCACGCCTCTTGTCTCTTGGTCTTCTAGGAAGCGGTCTTACATTGCACAATCCATCTTTGTTGAATATGTAGTCGCGCTAGTCAGAGTCGATTTTGTGGATGGTGTCCACTCTAAGGACTTTGGGTTAAATTTTGCTAGTGTTCCTCTTTTACGTGATAACACTTCGCTATTAACATTGCTAAGAACCCATGCAACACTCTAGGACCAAGCACATAGACATTCGCTATCACTTCCTTAGAGACCATGTCGAGAAGCGTGATATTGTGCCGCATTTTGTGGAGTCCGAGGGTCAATTGGTCGATATCCTCACCAAACCTTTAGACCCAACTAGGTTTGCCACCTTGAGAAGTGAGTTAGGGTAATTTATCCCTATGGGTTGGTTTGAGGGGAGTTCGATCTTTTCTCGATCTTACCTTGTTCTTTTGATCTTTATTGTTCTTTTCCGAACTTAGTGATCTTTTGAACTTTTTAGGTTTTTAGGCTTTTATTGCATCTCATTGTATCATATTGCATTCATATGAAAAATACATCAAGTGGTATGAAAAATCCAAAAGATGCATTGTAATATAAGATCTTCTGCTTATCTTTTAAAATTGATGAAGCTTTGCCTATTACTCTTTGGAGCTTTAGTATTTCAATTCTTGCTCAATGCCATGTCTAGTTCTTTGACTTGCTAAAATTATCATGCTTTTACATGTGTAGCTAAGTCTTTGCTATATGAGCTAGAACTTTAAAACAACTCGAACTAAAAATTGCAATTTGTGGATGTTTTAGCGAGTTGCGCAATTAGTGCTCCTTTTGTGACATTGGCCCCGCTGTAATTGCTTTGTGAGCTCTTGAATCTAAAATTGACCATTACTTGAGCTTTTGTGTTCTTGAGATTCTAAACCGCTCTTGTAAAAAAATGAAAATCAAGATTGTCTTATGCTTAAAATGTGCCAAACTATTCTTACGAGACCGCTTGTCAAATGACATGAACTTGGAGATAGTTTGATGATCCGACGATCTCATGGGGATTGCTTGTCGAAATGACATGAACCTCAAGATTTGTCGCCTTGTGAGAAGCTTAGAAAGAGTTTGTGGATGGCTCCTAGTCCGTGATCTTCTTTACTAAGATATACCTTTAATCAACTTCCGTCAAGCTTAGGATGAGTTTGTGGATGGCTCCTAGTCCAGATCTTGTCACTAAGTTAGATCATTAGTCAACTTCAATATTCATTGCATATGAGAAAACTGTTGACAAATGGGCTTTTAAGAAATACTGAGCAAAATGATTCAATACAGGACCTGATTGACTCTTAATGTGGTTTTTGTTAGATTTTTGATCTTACTTTGATATTTTGACATGGCCAATTTCATTTTAGGATCCCTGTTGATGAACTTGTCAATTTGAAGCTTTGCTTAAATTGATCAAATCCATTGCTTTACTTTTGAGCCTTTATGCTTAGCTTTGTTATATATGTCTTACCATGATCTTGCTAGCACTATCAGGCTTGATATGTTGTTTGTGCAATATTAGAAATGCTGACTTGCTCTTTTGGGTAATCTTCAAAGCTTCTTGTAATCAAAATTGAAAATACAAAATGAAGCCACTCCATTGCATTTCATGCATACTTCTTCTTTTGCTTCTTTCTTCATTCTCGCAAATTGCTATCTCTCGGATGAGAGGAAGGCGTGATTCCTTGATGACTCCATTGTCAAAGGGGAGAAGATATTTTCAATATTGGGAAGTTTATACAAAGGGAGAAAGTTGGAGAATTTGAAAATTTCTGAAATCCGAGGATCATAGTGAGGGGGAGTTTTTGAATTGCATTCTTATTGCCTTATTGACTCTTCTGAACTTGAATTGCATTTATTACACCTCACAATGATCAAAGGTCAATTGAACAATTGTTCTTTCATATGGACCTTAAGTGAGATTTTTGACTTTTTCTGGAAATCAAAGTTTTTATGCTTTCTTTTGCCTTATCTCACTTGTCTATGCTATTCTGATGCCAGCTTGGTCATTTCCATTGCTTTCTCTTGCTTATGGACCAAGTTGTGCCTTTGTGCGAAAACGGAAGTATTTTACTTTTCAAACCTTCAAATTACATTTTCTGGATTATTGCCAATGTGTTCATCAAGGGGGAGATTGTGGATATCATGGGGATATGCTCCAGATCTTAGGATGATGTGACAATTGGCAATGGCGTTAACGGTTTGTCGTTTCACGGTTTTCGATAAAGTTTCAGATCTGTTCTCAGCATTCTCGATGGGCGGTCCGACCGCCATAGCATGGCGGTCCGACCGGTCCCAAATCGGCGGACGGCCATGTGCGCGGTCGACCGGCCGTGTGACCAAATGGTCGAATGGGTCGGGCCAAAAATAGGTGTTGTAGACAAGTGAGGGGATCCTAATACACTTGGTCTCATAATTTTTGGAGTTCCCAAGCAAAAGTTCTATTGGTTTAAAGTTTCCAGTAGGTTTCGGATTTTCAGGGGTTGAAAATTGGCTAAGTCCCTACGGGCGGTCTGACCGGCCTTGTGGTGGCGGTCGACCGTCGGTTACGGCCGACCGCCCCGAGGCGCTCTCGACCGGCTTCGATTTATTCATCGGCCAACTTCGTGGCGATGATGATTTGTTAGGTCAAAGTCATGGGTTTCAGTGCATATGTGTTGCATGATGCATGTTTTGACTAACGTGGGTCAAGTTGTGAAGAACTTGTTCCCGGATTCGATTTGCTTGTTTATTGTTGTGCAGGTTGCTTGGTGGTCAACGACGGTCAACGGCGAGGATGATCGGACTAGGCTTGGAGAGCCGAGGTCCGTAACGATCGACGATGCCAGCGAGGTCAATGAACTCAAGTGTGGTGCGAATAGACAAGGATGACCGAACGGGCGCTTGGTGCGATCGGTTGGATCAAGCGGCGCGGGGTGGTGCAAGTGCCATGGTGGTTCGGTGGAGCCGATGGGAGAGACTTGCCGACATGTTGAGAGTCGTTGATCAACCTACACGTGGCGAAGCATGGGAGGTGCTTCACAAAGATGGGACTCGGTCTTTGCAAAAGATCGAGAAGGGTATTTTGTAATTATACCAAATACCGCTTTGGTGACTTTTGACGACTCGCGGCGCAAGATGGCGTGGAGAAGCGGAGTAGGTCAAGAGGAGATGAAGACGGCGCCGAGAGGCGTGCGTGTGTGACCCGCTTGTTTTGGGCCTTAACGGAGCCCATTAGGGTTACTCTTCTAGAAGGTTTAAGTCTCCACTATAAATAGAGGAGGAGGTGGTGCACCCCTTCAACCCTTTCATGCTTGAAACCCTAGTTTTGGCTTAAGTGCTTAGGGAAGGTTTAGTGGAGATTAGGGTTCTAGAGAGAGAGATGTTTTGATCTTGTGTCCATGCGTGTCCGTATGAGTGGTCAGAATCGATACATTATCAAATCAATCCAAAGAAGAGTTCTCTTTAAGATGAGTTCATTTGCCCTTCTTCTCTCTATTTGGTGATTTTGAGTCTTTCTTTGATTCGCATGTTTTTGATTGATTTCTTTGCATGATCTAGCTTGTCGTGACATGTGGGAACACATCTAAGATCATCTTGATCATCAATCACCCACGAGCAAGTTTTTCGATATAGTTTTCGCTTTGACTCGGTTTCAAACCTTCCACCTCTCAAACTGAAAAAGGTCTGAACTTTTCCAAAGATCTTCACGATCTTCGATTGGAATAGGTTCCCGACATCCTAGAGAAGGTGTGTACCAAGTTTCATCAAGTTTGGAGTTGTAGATCAAAAGTTACATCTATTTGCAACTTCGCTTTTGGCCGATTTCACTGTTCATCATTGGAGGTCGGACCGCCCCTCATCGAGGTCGGACCGCCATAGGACCGGTCGGACCGCCTTGAATAGAGGTCGACCGCCCCACACTTAGGAAATTCAGCTTGGTTGTTTTTGGTTGTTTTGCTTCGGGTTTTGATTGGATTCAATCCTAGTCTTCCATTGATCGGTATATCGATCTTCATAGCTTCTATAGCTATTGGAGTGAAATTTGTGTTGAATCTAATCGAGGTTGAAAAAGTGAGCGTGCTCCTATTCACCCCCCCCTCTAGTCGCCTTTTCGGTCCAACAGTTCTGCTTCTGAAAACTGTAATAGGGGTAGAAAAATCTAAACGCTCGTCTTTTGAAACAGAGGGAGTCATCCAAAGTTGCCTCTGTAAAGAAGCTTTCTTTGCCTCTAAAGCATGAATTTTTATGGGTTGCTTTGGCAAAAAAATTTCAGCCACTTACTTCTATCATATTGGTCTAGAAAAAGGTTGGAGGATATATAACCATCAACTTCAATTTGCTAAATTGATCGCTTGGAAAACTCAACGTGTTAGCTATGAATGTAATAGCGGAGCCGAGCGGGCAAAATTAGGCTATATGATGGGAGGAGCTTCGGTGTACAAGCGACAAAACTCTTAAGCTCTCCTAAAATGGATGCAATTTCTCTCCCAATTTGAAGGCTTGAAGCATGCCTTTGTCAACTTTTTAGACCCCGTTTGGAACACATGAATTTTTCTCAATTATTGCAGGATTTGAACTATTTTCTGTGAAATTCTATGTTCCAAACGGGACCTGTTAGACCGAAAAGGTGAGGGGGGTAATAGGAGCACCAACTCTTTTTCAACCCCAACAGACGGTATTCAACTTCTCCACTTTAATACCTATAGAAGCTATGAAGATCAGAAATACAAGAACGGCGGAAGTCTTGCGTTGAAGCCGAAAACCCCCGATACAAAATCCTCCAAGATGGAATGACTGCCAAGCACTGGCTGGTCTGATCGCCGGTGGTTGGTCTGAACGCCAGTGGGCCGTTCTGACCGGCCGAGGTGTGGTTTGACTGTTGACTGTAGGGACAACAACCCACGGTGATCACAAAATGACCTAACGTTTGATTCCTAGCTCCAAATTCCCTAATATTTCAACCAGAGCTTATTAAGAAGGTCAGAAACCTATTCCAATCAATGCTCAAGAAGACGAAGCTAAGGTTCCACAAATTTCTTGATCGATGTCAAGAAGGCATAAGAACAGAGGAAATTCAAACTTTGACTCGAAAACCTGCTCGTAGGTGGAAGATGGTCAAGATGACCTTAGATCAATTCCCACAGGTTCTAGCAAACTATACCACAATAAAAGATCTAGAAAAAACAAAAAGGAACACACAAAAATCCCAAAAGCATCAAAGAGAGAGCAAGAGCAAGATATAAATCTTCTTGGGGGCAAACCTTTCTAGGATTGATTCAAGATATTGTTGATTTACAGCCACTCGACCATAGAGGACACTTGAGCACTCAGTCAATCCATCTCTCTCAAACCCTAGCCTTCTTCATCTCCACTTTCTCCAAATCACAAATTAGAGTTTCTTCACATGAGACGGTTCAAGGTGCAAATCATGCACCCCTTCCTTATATAGTGGAGGCTAGGTCTAGAGAGAAA
This sequence comes from Hsuehochloa calcarea, assembly GCA_036346395.1. Taxonomy (NCBI): domain Eukaryota; kingdom Viridiplantae; phylum Streptophyta; class Magnoliopsida; order Poales; family Poaceae; genus Hsuehochloa; species Hsuehochloa calcarea. The sequence continues at coordinate 42,789,131 of CM070597.1, forward strand.
ACCTTATCGAGCGTCCATTAAGCCCACACACAAAAAGATATACACTCACGCATGTTTCTCAAAGCGGATAACGAATCGGGTCACTCGAATCCATCTCTTCTTTATCTCCATCTCCTCTTGACCTAAATAGTCTTTTCTTACGCTGTCTTGCACTGCAGTTTCTCCAAGGTCACCACCCGGTATTTTGACGAAGATAGCAAAATACCCCTTCTCGATCCTTCTCCAAAGTCCAAGTCCAATCGTCGTAAAGCAATCCCATACTTCCCACAGGTGTAGGTTGATTAAGGGCTCTGTTCATGTCGACAAGTCTCTCCCATCTGGCTTTCACCGGAAGTATCATAACACTTGCACTGCCCCAAGCCACTTGATGCAATCCGTCGCACTGAACTTCCCGTTCAGTCGTTTTGCGTCATACTTGTGTCCAACCACTTCACCGACATCTTTGATCCATCTGGACCTCAGCTCTCCTAGCATAGTCCTGTCATCCTCATCGTTAATCGTCGTTGACTCCAAGTCACCTGCATAATAATAGACCAAGAAATCGATTATGTGCATAAGTTCTTTGCAACTTCACCCACGTTAGCTAAAACACGTATCATGCAATGCCTATGCACGAAATCCCATGACTTTGGTCAATTCCACGAAGTTTGCCATCTTTCCGACGCATGAACACACTCTAGCCGGTCTGACCGCCAACTAACAACCGATCAGACCGTCTCGGACTTAGGATTTTTCCCAGGTCCTCAAACTGTACTCTCTTTGGAAATTCAAACTATATCTAGTTTTTCCTTGAAACTCGATTTTCAATGAGACCAAGTACAAACACATCCTCTCACCTTCCAACACATGATTTTTGGTCGATTCAAAAAATAACACTTTTCATTTTCAGTCGGTTAGACCACAATATGTGGTCAGTTAGACTGCCATACCAAGGCCGATCAGATCGCCGACCATTGGCCAGCCCAACCGCCCACCGGGCCGGTCAGATCGCCTCTGACTTGACAGTAGCATAATTTTTTCAAAACAAGGGTTTCTCCAAACACATCGATACTATTGCCAATTGTTCATTCGAAATGAGGATTTCTCCAAACACCTCAACAATATTACAAATTATTCAATAAATTAAGATTACGAATCATCTACTCATGATCTCCGCCAGACCTTAAGATAAAGTTGCCTTTGGAGGAAGCTAAGCCTTGCCTTACTTCCGTGAGAGATGGTGTAAAACGTACAACCCCTTCAAATTCCTCTGTCCTCTAAAATCACTTCCCACCCGCTTCAAAATTCTCGAAATGTTTAGGCCCCCTTCCGGATGTAGGATTTCCGAAGGAATACCGGAGGATTTGATCCGTTCCTCCAAAATTCATGTGGCTCCAGATAAGGTCTCCGGTCTCCGCTTCAAGCCGTTGTTGTCATCACGTCATGGCACACAATTGGGGTCAAAGAATTAAGGCTCGCTAGTACCATATTGCCGGTAATGTATGACCAAAACTGGCGGCCATGTCATGTGCGCCCCAGCACAAGAGGCGAGCGAGTGAGTGCGGGTGGTTGCGCACCTTCACTTCACCTCGCCCCCCTTTTGGCCTTTAATGATGTCGACCCTTTCGCCGACCTATCGAATTGCGAGCTTTTCTCAGGCTGGGATCACCCGCGATCCACCCGCCCATCATTCCGCCAATCTACCGCCCATCGGCACCGGCATCGCGGCGAGACGCGAGATTGGTCGAATTCGCGTTTCTTTTTTTTTTTTTTTTTGTTCCGAAAGCAGCAGCGCTAGTTCGTGGCGGACAGTGACTAGCTCCCTGCTGCGTTCAGGCACGCCATTATGGCACTCTTAACTCGCACTGAATGAGCGAGTGGCAGTAGCCGGTCAGAAAATTCTGAACCAGCACCAGCAGTGGCCAATGCCGACAAGAACAATGTGGGAATCATCTTTGGCACGCCCTGAAACCTGAATTCGTTGTGTTTTCTGAAGAAATTAGCACTGACAATGAGATGGAATTCACGGGAGAGGAGTTGATGTAAGCGAGAAAAGAAAGGAGAACTTCACATTATTATTATGATCATTTCGGAAGAGAAAGCCATTTTGCATGCACACGTAGAGTGGTAAGGCTAGAGCTGAGTGGGATTTGCGAGGCTAGGCCAGGAAGGAGCAGAGGGCGGCGTCGCTGACGCTCTTCCTGGCGAGCACGAGCTGCTGCTGCGACCGCTTGCAGTAGGCGATGGCGCCCTGGATGAGCCCCTCAGACTCCGACCGGGCGCTGCTGCTCCTCTTCAGCGCAGGTGCGGCCCCCGATGAGCACCTCCTCGTCGGGAAAGACGGCGGCTTCGCCGGTGCCAATGGCGTCGGCGCCGTCATCGGCCGCCACTTGATCACGCCGGAGAAGGACTTCCGTTGGCGGCTGCTGGCCGCGTGCTCCTCCTCGTCCATCAGCTTCTCCTGCTCGATGCTGCTCCTCAGGGTGGTCGGAGCTGCCCTGCTGCTGCTGTAGCTGTTCTTGATTTGACCGAATGGCGCCTTGCCGCCGCCGCCGCTGTTCTTGATTTGCCCAAGCGTGGTCCTGCTCCTGGCCCGGACGCCAATGCCGTGGCACTGCTCGTCGGAGCACGAGGTCCTGGCGAACAGGGACCGGAAGAAGGCCCGCGACGACTGCAGCTTCGCGTGCACGGCCTTCGCGGCCTTCCTGCGCCGGGGGGCCTCCGCGTGCAGCCTCGCCGACTGCGCATTGCGGAGCCCGGCAGCATGCGACTGCTGCAACGGCGCAACCGTGGCGGTGCTCCTCCTGCCGCCGCCGCCGGCGGCGTCAGCTTCCTGCTGCTTGGCCCCCGACCTCGGCACGATCTTGTGCAGCCTGCCCCTGCAGAGCAGCTCGTCCGCGCAGGGCGCCGCCGCGCTGCTCCGGCGCACCCGGAACTCGAACTCCCCGCAAGAACTGAGATCCAGGTCGATGTACTCCTCCTCGCCAAACGAATGCGCACTAGCAGCGACAGTGCTTGCTCTCGCCATCGCAGCGCCGACGTGCTGGGCCGTCACTCTGGGGCACATTGGGGGGAAGCGACTGCTTCTGCTTGCTCCGATGGGCCAAATGGGGGAAGACGAAGAAGAAGAGTTAATAGGGAGGGTGGAGGAGGCAGTGTCAGGAGTTTGAAAAATTTTTATGGGCAAGGCAGTGGCAATGGCAGTGGCAGGGGCAGGGGCAGGGAGGAATCCAAGAAAACAGAATGGGGGTGGGGGTGGGGGTGGTAGCTTGGACCCCCTTGTCTTTGGAGGCTGATTGATTCCAGACTTTGTTTTGTGCTCTGCTCACTCACTACTAGATCAGATGAGGTGTGTATGCTCCTCTTGTTGGATTTGGATGTGTGTTGTAGTAGCTGTACACTTGTACTCTTATATGGAGTATCCTGTATCACAATTCATAAAGCAGACAGTAACTAGATTTATGTACTTGTGTATTCTGAAGGCACTACGACAGTGACAGTACCACCTCACATTTCCCTTGCTGCAAATGGTGCTAGAATCAAGTTCAGTAAAACCACTGAGAACATAAAATTTTAACTTATTTACTCCTTTGCAGAAAAGAACATGTATGAACTAAAAATACAAAAGTAGAGGTTGACAAAGCAAGGGCAAAACCTTTGTGCAGAGAAAGGGTTGCGAACTTCTTTTGTTTTTTCTCATTCTTTTGGCATCTTTGGTCTTTCTGCTGTCAACTAAAGCTGAAGAAAAGAACAAAGGCTATAAAAGAGGGAAGACGGAAGTTGACATTTGCTAGTCAGGATGGCATACACCCAGCAAAATTGTACGTATATACACTTGTAGGTGAGTATGATTCAGCACGTATATTCAATGTATGAGGTGATACATATAGACATACAGGTACTGTCTCCATGAATCAAGGAGAGGATAAGGAAAGCGCTAAACTACCTTGGGAGTACAAGTAAGAAAATTATACACATGCCATGTATACAAAGCTATGTTAGGCAGGTGAAGATATCCGCTAATAACACTTATGGTCAATATAATTGGAGAGGTGGATACATCATACACAGTAAACGGCTCCTCCCAAAGTTTCAACATATGTGCAAAAGGCAACACAACGTCCAAAGGACGCAGCAAAAGTTTCTAAGCAGAAACGAAGGTTATAATGTACACAACTCTGGTCTGCGCTATACATTCTCCAAACTTTGGTGCTAATAATTGTACATCAACTATTTCGGATATGAGTTCCCTTTGCAGACTATACAGATGACTGGAATCCAGATGTTAGCTCATCTTCGAGTTCATCAAACTCCCATCCACTGATCTCGTCAGCCGAGTATTCCTTGTATTCTTGGTCGTACTTTGCCAGTTCTGAGTCAGACTCTGATGGCAGCCGCGTCCTTAGTTGAGCTGCGATTGGGGAATCATTTTCTGGATGGCTTGGTGAGCGAGCGCCCTTGAAGGAACGAGACCGCCTTGATTTCTCTTCTTTTTCTTTGATCTCGATTTGCAGTACTGGCCGTGGAACCGATTCAAACTCAACTCGCAGCTTGTCGATATTGGCAAATAGGTCTTTCACCTCAGGATCATCTCTCCTGCATAAACATTCAGCGCAGCTCTAGTATCGTTACAGATTGCAAAGTGTGCCTAGCAAGAAAGTTTTAGGCTCCGTTTAGAACCTGAGATTTTTCTTGCTTTATGCAGGAATTGGATTGTTTCCTGTGAAATTCGTGTGTTCCAAACGAGGCACTAGTATCTTGAATAGCAACTACCTGGTTTTACGCTCTTGATTGGGAAAAAAATATTGCCCTGATGTTATCAGCCAAATTGAATGCGGCTACAACCTGAAACAGAACAAATCGTAATGCAGAAATATAAACGTCACAAAAAAAACTTTTCGGAGTCAGGCTTCCTGATGCCAGCTGTAATAAGAAATCTCGTTATCCTCTATTAGCATCTTCTGTTTTCCACAAGCAGGGTAAAGAATTATCAAGAATGACCTTTTTCTCAGTTTCCAGATATTCTTCCTCAAGGTATTTACGTGGGTTTGATTGCTTAGACGGACCATTATATCCATCCTCCGCTGATACCGATCTGGTGAAGCAACTAAAAGCATTAGCACCAAGAAGTCTCTTGTGCAAGGAAACTAGACTAACAAATGAGAAATATACCTGTCACTGAATATTTCAAGTTATCAACAAAGGTCTTTATACGATCAATAGAAGTGCTCAGCTCTTCCTAGAAAATCAAAAGATAGAATTAATTGAGAAACAATAGGCAATGCAAAAGTTAATAAACAGAAGGCCCTTGTGGTATGTCACTTCTTTAGAATGTAAAAGTCAGATGAAGTACCACGCATGCAGAAACATGATGCTTAACCAATTTCGAAAAGCAGACTCCACATCTATCCAATTCACCACTGCAATCAGCAAAAATTCAAAACAATAGAAACATATATCAGCAAATCTTTGTGCATAGAAATTCTGAGAGTGATTATCACATGGTACTTTTTTTATAGAGCATGATATTTTTCAGTGGAAGAGCCCACATACTTGGCCTGTTTTCCTTTAGTGCTTCATACAAAGACTGCAACTTCCATGTATCTTCTAAAAAGTTGATCCACGCACTGACAGTGCTTGCTTCTACTTTGCAGGAAGCAATAGATATTGATAGTTCATCTTCCTAGGGTAAGGATATGGCAGAAAATAATGAGTAAGTAAAAGCTATGCTTCCCAGAAAGCATTTTCTAAATCTAGAAACTAACGAAGAAAACGTTACCAAACCTTTGCTTTCAAGTGTAGCACAATCTGATTGCTGGCCTCATCAAATTGGTCTCTCTCCTCTCTAGTTTTTTTAAGCTTCACAACAGCCGCATTCAATTTAGTATTTACCTGTAATCTGAGTTTCAGAATCACTCTTAAAAATAAGCTTCTCATGGGATCATAGCTTCTGTAGATCAGTAAACCTAACAGGGGCAAAAAGTCTAGCAGAGCCTTCAGCTAGTTTTTAAATTGAATGTCAAATTTCATATATTGTAAATCATGTAAATTAATAGGACACCTGATGTCTTATTAATAGTTAAAGCATTGTATAAAGGGTGTAACTTATAGGCTGCTCCACCATGTATGTATCTCATAATTATATCTGAGATGCTGGGAAATAATTACATTCGTGAAATACTACTAAGATCACAAAGTCATAATTTAAACCCATACTATATTCGTAGCTCATATTTACACCCTGAGCGTCTCCTCATGATGTCTTCTCACACATTTAACCATCATTATTGAGTATAAGAGTACAATTTACTATCTCTACTGTATAATAACATGCGTGTAGTAATTCACAGCAAACATAAGTTCAAATGTGGTTCATTTCAGTTGACGCATTTCAGGAAATTCGCATTCTCACATAACAGATCAACATGAACAGACATTCCAGATCCTAAATGCTTGCTACGCAAATTTACAGGTTCTGGCTTCCTCTCCAAACTGAAACCATAATATTTACTGAATTTCAAACTTTAGCAAGAAATTACCAGCATTTCGCCATTCTGTAAGTTACTGAAGTAGATCAAGAGAAATTGGATTGTGAACATTAGTTCTTCAGGAAGGTGGAAAAAAGAAAGGACAATCATACTTTCTTTAGTTCTGCCTCAAGTTGATCCTTTTGCTTCTTGAGTCCAGAGATCTCAGCCACTAATTCCTTTCACAAAAAAAAAAAAGTTCAGGACATGCCAACAGAACACAGACACAAAAGCCAATCCATATGACCAAGACAACTGAAGGCAAACATCAGAACAGCTCAGATGTCCTGCTATGTTTATCCTTCAGCAACAACAGTTCGATGAATATGATAGATAAGTTAAGATGCTATTTTTGGTGCTTTGGGGAAAATCTGGGAAAATGTATTGATCTGGACACACAATAAACTCTTGCTTGGCTCATTGACATAATTAGGTGTGGTGGACGCAAGTACCACAGATAATTTAAGTGATGACTCACAACACTGTAGCTAAAAGTTACCTTTTCAGTTCCATTTACTTCATCTGTTTTGGTAACTCGGAAGATTAGAGATTCTTCCTTTTGTAGCCTGCATTGTGAAACATAGGGCAACAAAATTCACTTTAAAGCAGACTCCCTTATTTAAAATATTTTGGTAGGAAAAAAAGGAAAAATTGTGGCTCTGGAACGAAGAAAACATTTTAATAAAGGAACAAAGTAACAAATGCACATTGAAACTACAGAAATACGACACCGTGTATATAAGTGGTTGTAGCTTAAATTTACCTACCTAGTATTTGACATATCACTACAAGTTATAGCAACTATGACCTACTAGATTTATCCATATAACTTTTCACTGCACTCGCATTCTGCCAAATAAGTATGTGCTAAGTTGCTGAAAGTAAATACATAGCACAGGGAATGCTTAAGACACAAACCTATTTTCCATTATACGCTTTTCTGCTTTTGCAGATGAATTTGCAAGAGATTCTGACAAAACCTTCAGTTTATCGACCTGCAAAGTTTTATGAAATGGATATTGAGGTACTAACCATGTATCCATGTATCATTCAAAAAGGGGGGACAAGGAAATAAGTTTTAGAAAAAAAAGCTTGAAATTATGCTGCCGTGTTAAATCTGAATTCCAGACTGACGAACTGCACAGCTATAACATAGAAAGCCAAAGTAATTGTCGGACCCGGATTTTTCAAATCCCGAATCCTCTGCGAATACACCGTGCTATTCCCTAGATCAGTAGATAGCACTCACAGATACATCACTGAATCATTTCATATATGACGTAAAACCATACCATTCATTAACTTAACACATCAAGTTCACATAGACCGCATCGGGTCAAGTTTTACAATAAAAGCCGAACAGGCCAAATGATTACATCACAAAATTAGCGGAAGCGACAACGGAAGCAAAAAAGGGTGAGGGCACATCTCTCCACAGGTAAGCGACTAGGGAAACCTGTGTACATCCGATATTACCCGAAAACTCAGATAATATAGGATGCACCTAGGTACCAGCGGAGTCAGCTAGACTGGGTCGAGACCGATACTACAGAATTTATACTACTCTTCAGGGTTCCCTTGGCCATCAACTTCGGGATCCTCGTAGTAGGCGTAGTCTCCTTGCTCCATATCATCTGGGGGGTTTGGGGGAGGAGCGAGAGTGAGCACAACTACCGTGCTCGCGAGCCAACACACAGTATGCAATAGTATACATGCAAGGCTTAACAAGGATGGCTCATGTTCTTTTATTTGCTAAAGCAACATTTTCAATTATCATAAGTACAAATCCCTATGACTTAGCATTTTAAACAAATTGTATTTTCATTAAAGAGAATAAGTGCAATTATTAAATAACAGTAGATGTTACCTCCACCTCATGCTTAATTTTGATAGCGGTTACATCCACCGATTATCAACACTGGGTAAGGCTACCCAGGAAAAATCCAAAACAAGGGCTGGATGAGCCCACCACATTTTCATTCCACCCACAAAGGTTTTTGAAATAGAACTAACTCAGGTTAAGTTCCCATATCCGCCTTTGACCGTAGGCGCTGCTGTTTAAACAGTTTAGACTCTGCAGAGGTTGTACACTGTACCCACAAGAGATAATCATACTCGTTACCCCATATGATTCCTTAGTCATGTAGTTGAGCGATCGTCACAATAACGTTTCAAACTACCTTGCTCCTTCCGTCATCTCACCCCTATGGCCAATTCCATAAGTTGTGCGAGATGTTTACCCCAACGACTAACGCAGATGGCCCCGGCCACAACGACTAGCGCAGCGGGCAACTTCACCCTCCCCGGTGTCCCTCTCAAGACAGCATACGTCCTGCTGCTTGCACACTTCTAAACACCAGTTGTGGGATGACTTTCAGGGTTCAATAATTGTACTAAGCCAAGTTGCAATTTGCAGACTTGCGGTTGTACTGGTTTTACACAGGAGGTCATGACAAGATTAAGTCCTTAATTCATCTGGACGGTTCATACCACATACCAATCATTCTCGTGCTACGTCCGCACCCACCACTCTTTCCATCCGTCCAGATGTGGTACTAGCAAGTTGTTTTAGGGTTTTAGGAAGGAAAACCAATTAACGCAACACATCAGTCATCTACATCCAATGACTGCCCAAAACCATTTTTCATGTTTAAAGGATGATGATCGGAACATTTATTGTCCCGGTACTTAAGCAAGACTAGCATGTCGCTTAAGTACAACCTAGGCTAGTATTTACCACATATTTACTAGGGTGACAAAGAATACTGGATTCAATTATCAAAGGATGGCTTCATAAGTAATTAATCAGCAAATGGGTATTTAACTACCTTAAGCATGCAACTTTGATATTTTAAATAAACATAGTTTGCATAAAATGTAGGCTCAGAATGATCAAAGTATTGACTCGCCTTGGTTAAAGGCAGCGGGGTCTTGGTTTTCTTGAGCTTGATCGAAGTTGAGGTCTCCGGCGTCTTCGAACCCTAATCGGACGATAGTACCGGAAAAAGACACAACAGCAAAGAGAGCAAATAAAAACCAAACTCATAATAAATAAACTCCAAAATGAACAAGACCAGTGCCATTAGCAAGATCTTGATCTTAGAAAATTTTAGAAACAGGTTTCATACTTTTTTGGAGTTATACAGAAAAAGATATGAATTTTTGAAGCTTTTTAACAGATTTTTCAAATAAAAACTAAATCAGAAAATCTGGATTTTTCTCGCGCTGACACGTGGCAGCATTGTGCTCGGTCCACGGGCACTGTGCTCGTGGACCGAGTCCACGCGCAGGGGCGCACGGCCACAGTAGCCGGGCCCACCTGTCAGCGACGGCGGTGGCGTTAATAACGCGACGGCGTCGTGCAGAGCGCGACGCCTCGCTTTCTCCGCGCCCGTGAGAGAGAGAGAGGGAGAGGCGAGGGGGGCGGAGCGCACGGCGGCGGCCGGAGGTGGAGGAGGAAGGGACGCCGCGGTGGAGAAGGAGGCCGGGCGGAGGAGGTGACGGCGCCGGAGACGAAGGCGCGGATCGGGAGATGAAGGCGAAGCGGCGACGCCCGAGGAGACAAAAGCGACGGCGCTGGAGGAGGTGAAGTGGTGGAGGGGGAGGAAGGAGAAGAAGAAGGGCTCGGCTTTTATAGCCGGCAGAGGCGAGGGCGAGGAGAGCTGCGGGGTCCCGAGGCGGCGATGGAGACAGGACAGAGGGAGCGGGCGCTGCAGCCGAGCGGAGGAGGTGACGGGAGCGGGTGAAAGGCGCAGAGGAAGCTGATTGGGGAGGAGGGGCGGCGACGCGACGGGGCAGGAGCTGTGGCTGTCGGCGGCAGAAGGGGGAGGCCAGCGATTGGGGGAAGGGGCGGCATCGGGCACGGGTGAGACCGGGCCAAGGCAGGCGGACAACCGGGCCGGAACGGGCCCGAACCAACCAGGTTAGGGTTTGAGCTGAAGATTTGAAATTTTGAAATCCAAATTTTTGATTTTGAAAACTTAATTGCTAAAACAGGATGTTACAAACCTACCCCCCTTAAACAGAATCTCGACCCCGAGATTCGAGCTGCTCCGGAAACAAAGATGGAAACTCCTGCTTCAGGTGATCTTCACGCTCCCAGGTGTCTTCTCTTGCGGAGTGGTGGCTCCACTGAATTTTGCACAGGCGGATGATCTGGCGTCTTGTTTGCTTTTCCACGATGTCGAGGATCTTGATGGGATGCTCCGGATAGGTTAGATCTTTCTGAAGGGTGATGGCTTCAACTGGAGTTTGCTCTTCAGGAACTCTGAGACATTTCTTGAGCTGAGAGACGTGAAACACATTGTGAACGTCTGACAGACCTCCAGGTAGCTCTAGCTGATAGGCGGCTTCTCCACGCTTGGCAGTGATCGGAAACGGGCCTATGAATCTTGGGGCGAGCTTCCCTTTTACCTTAAACGTTCGAGTTCCACGAAGCGGGGATACCTTGAGATACACAACATCTCCAACTTCAAATATTAATTCCCTTCGACGGTTGTCGGCATAACTCTTTTGTCTGGACTGAGCTGCTTGAAGGCGATCCCTGATCAGTCGAACTTTCTCCTCTGCTTGCTTGAGAGTATCTGGTCCAAAAATATAACCTTCCCCTGATTCTGACCAATGCAGAGGAGTTCTGCATTTCTTCCGTAGAGTGCTTCAAACGGGGACATTTTCAGACTAGACTGAAAACTATTGTTGTAAGCAAACTCGGCATACGGTAGACATTTCTCCCAGTCTACTGTGAATTCCAAAGCACAAGCCCGAAGCATGTCTTCTAGAATCTGATTTGTTCTTTCCATCTGACCATCAGTCTGAGGGTGATATGCTGTGCTGAAGGCAAGGTGTGTCCCAAGGGCATCATGCAGACTAGCCCAAAAGTGTGAGGTGAACTGAGAACCTCGATCCAAGATTATCCTCTTGGGTACTCCATGCAGGCATACAATGCGAGCCATATACAACTCTGCTAGCTTGTCTCCCTTATAAGTTGTCTTCACCGGAATGAAATGAGCGACTTTAGTCAATCTATCCACTATAACCCATACTGAGTCACATCCGGACTTGGTTCGAGGAAGACCTGTAATGAAATCCATTCTGATTTCTTCCCATTTCCAATAAGGGATCTGTAGTGGTTGAAGTAATCCTGCTGGTCTCTGGTGCTCAACCTTTACTCGCTAACACACATCACAACAAGCTACAAACTCAGCGATATCTCTTTTCATTCGTGGCCACCAATATAGAACCTTCATATCTTGATACACCTTGGTGCTGCCTGGGTGCAGGGTGTAAGCGGAGCTATGAGCTTCTTTCAGAATCAAATCTTTAAGTTCCTTCTAGTGGGGAACAAAGAGACGTTTCCCAAACCATAGGATTCCTTCCCGATCTTCTATCATCTTGGGAGATTTTCCTTGGGCCATGAATTGTTTAAATTTCTGGACTCCAGGATGTCCTTCTTGAGCGGTCTTGACCTGCCCTCCTAAAGTTGGATGCGTTTCCACAGCGTCTATGGTGTCTTGTTCTATTAAACAAAGGTTAAGAGCCTCAAATTCCTTGTAGAGTTCAGGTTGATGTTCTTGAACCATTACATTACTGCAGTAGGACTTGCGGCTTAATGCATCAGTAACTACATTAGCCTTCCCAGGGTGGTAGTGTACATCCAAGTCATAGTCTTTGATCAATTCCAGCCATCTTCTCTGACGGAGGTTGAGATCTGACTGGGTGAAAATGTACTTGAGGCTCTTGTGATCTGTGAAGATGTTGCAATGATTCTCGATCAAGTAGTGCCGCCAAATCTTTAGCGCATGCACTACTGCTGCTAACTCCAAATCATGAGTTGGATAGTTGTCTTCATGGGGTCGGAGTTGTCTGGACGCATAGGCCACGACTTTTCCACCTTGCATGAGTACGCAGCCAAGACCTTGGCGTGAAGCATCACAATAGACTTCAAAGTCCTGGTGCATGACTGGCAGGACTAACACCGGAGCGGTGGTTAACCTCTTCTTTAACTCCTGAAAACTCTTTTCACAGGCTTCTGTCCATTCATACTTCTTTTCCTTCTTGAGTAGGTGGGTCATTGGTCTGGACAGCTTGGAGAACCCTTCAATGAAGCGTCGGTAGTACCCGCCAATCCGAAAAACTACGCGCTTCGTCACGAGGTTGGTTGTTTCATCCAAAACATCATGTACTTTTGATGGGTCCACAGCGACTCCTCCTGCGGATACAATATGCCCGAGGAAACCGATCTCTTGGAGCCAAAACTCGCACTTGCTATATTTGGCATAAAGCTGATGTTCCTTGAGCTTCTCAAGGACCAAATGCAGATGTTCAAGATGCTTTTCATCGCTCTTGAATAAATTAGAATGTCGTCTATGAACACGACAACAAATTTATCCAAGTATTCCATGAATACCTTGTTCATAAGGTTCATGAAGTAGGCTGGCGCATTGGTTAAGCCAAATGACATGACGGTGCACTCGAACAGGCCATACCGGGAGGTAAAAGCTGTTTTTGGGATATCCTCAGCCTTGATCTTAAGTTGATGGTATCCTGACCTCAGGTCGATCTTTGAGAACACTGCGGCTCCTGACAGCTGATCAAACAGGTCATCAATGCGTGGCAACGGGTACTTGTTCTTGATGGTCACATTATTGAGGTTTCGGTAGTCCACACACAGTCTGACTGTTCCGTCCTTCTTCTTCACAAAGAGGACTGGTGAACCCCAGGGAGATGAGGTAGGCCTGATGAAACCTTTATTTTGCAGTTCTTCCATCTGGGTTTTGAGCTCTGCAAGTTCTTTGGCCGCCATTCAGATGGTCTATTAGCAATCGGGCGGTCCTCGCTTCAAAGTTGATTACAAACTCAATATCTCGATCTGGTGGCATACCTGGCAATTCTTCAGGGAAGACATCGGGGTAATCTTGGACTACAGGTGTTGTCTCTAGGGACAACTCTCCCAGGTGGTAGATTGCTCGATCCAAAGGAGAGGAACGATCCACTCTAACCTTTATTACGGTTCCTGGACTCTTGGTGAGCATCACTTCTCTGTTGGCACAATCTATTAAACCTTGGTACTTAGCCAACCAATCCATCCTTAGGATGATATCCAGAGTCTGGGACTCTAACACAAGGAGGGTTGCTAGAAATCCAGAATTTTCCATAGCAATCTCTACTCTAGGGCTTACTGAGGTAGCAAATAGGGGTCCCCCGGGTGAACTTAGCACCACCGGTTTCTTTAACTTAAAGGTTGGCAACAAAAGCCTTTCGACAAATTTTCTTGAAACAAAAGAGTGTGAAGCTCCAGAATCAAACAAAATTTGCGCGGGTACAGAATTAACAGGAACGTACCCATAAGCACTCCTGAGGCGTCCTGAGCCTCCTCGGCTGGTACATGGTTCACTTGGCCACGGTTTGGCGTCGGGGTAAACCGTGATGCTTGAGAAGTTTGAAGACTCTTGCTTTGACTCGGACCTTGGCCTTGAGTAGGGGCAGCTCCTGGGTTGAACCTGGCGGTAGTGTTCTGACGATTTGGGCACTTATTAGCGAAGTGTCCTTTCTCTCCACAGCTGAAACAATGGAGGTGGGTCTTTGGATTGACAATGGCGAGTGGCCGGGCGAAGGAAGGACTGAAACCACTTCCACAGGGACGCGGGCCGAGTGGACCTCTTGACTGCAAGGCTGCAGGTGGTCTGAAGGATGAACTGCCCTGGAAGGTTGACTTCTGAGGAAAGTTGCCCTGAGGCCTTTGGAACGCCATCTTCCTCTTGCGGTTGACTTCGGCGGTCTTCCTTTCATTCTCCAGTACTAGAGCTTTGTTGGCCAGGTGATGAAAACTAAAGAAATCATGAAGGATGAGCTGACCCCTCATCTCTTCACGCATGCCTTCAACGAAGCGGTCAATCTTTTCTTCCTCATCTGCTATGTCGTTGGGGGCATAGCGGGCAAGCTGGTTGAACTTGGTCAGGTACTCATTCACGGATAACTGGCCCTGCTTGAGAGCTCTAAACTCGTTTTTCTTCAACCTCATTGTACCTGCTGGCACAAACTTTGTTCTGAATGCGGCCTTGAATTCTGACCAGGGGATTGGCTGCCAAACGGGTTCAACTTCTTCTTGAGGCAACTCAGCAATTTCTTCTGCGGGAGCGAGGTCTGGTTGGTTGCCGGTTGCAGATACTACTGCTTCTTCTTCTTCGGCTATGGAGCCATCACCACCTCGGGCAGCGAGGTAGTTTTCCCACCAGGCAGTGGCGGCTCCTTTCAACTGGTGGGTGGCAAAGCCCACCTTGTCTTCATCTGAGCATCGAGCAAGACGAAGATTTTTCTCAGTATCCCTAAGCCAATCTTCGACTTCAAGTGGTTCATTGGCGGCAGTAAAAGTGAGAGGCCTTGTCCTGAGGAAGTCGACGAGCTTGGAGGTATGACCGGCTGGTCCAGTCTGCTGATTGCTTAGCAGAGCCTGCAGAATCTGAGTCTGCTGGAACATTACTTGAGCCATGGAGGGGTTTGCTGGCGGTGGTGGCGGCAGATCTTGACCTTGGCCACGACCATTTCCACGGTCTCTTCCTCGGCCGGTTGCGAAGGCTCCACGGACTGGGGCGGCGGCTCTTCTAGGAGGCATATGAAGAACAGCTGAAGCTTAGAACAAAAAGGAAGTATATGAGGGTTTTCTAGCCCTCTAAGGTACACACAAAAGAACCTTAAACCAACAAGAAGATCGAACTCAAACAATACAAAGCCAGAAATGGCTACATTAATAATAAAGGGTTAGGTGTTACATGACTTTTGAAACATAGCCTATAAGCTAATCTAAGTCATGACACACGATACAAACACAACGCCTACAGACGAAGGAACAAAAGGTGCTTGCAACCAAAAGACTGCTAAAGCAAACACCGCTGGCTAATCTAAGCTAACTACTCCTCCAACGAATGCTTGCTACCACAAGCGGTGCAGTTTCCCGGGGAGCAGGAGCGGGAGCGGGAGCGGGAACGACTCTGACTGAAATCCGGCGAAGTACAACGAGATCGATCGCTGCCGATGGTGGGTGATCGTGAGCCGGAGCGGGAACGGCTGAGACTGCGACGACGACTGGGCTCTCCGGGGTCGATGCGAAGCGGCTGCGGAGGGCGTCACACGCTCTTGCGTGCAGTCATCCGGGTGCGGGCTCCTTTGGGTCGGAGTGGGCGGTCGAGCGTCCTATCGCTGGGGGTGATGACAGGTGGAGGAGGAGTTGAAGCTGGAGCTGGAGCGGTGATCGTCGTGGCGGTGGTGAGTCAGGTTAGCTCTGCGACGGCGGCGTCCCTTTCCTGAACTGCAACAAAATAAGCCTCGTCACTCTGAAGCATGTTGTTGCAGAGAGTGTCGGAGTGGGCGTAGCTTCCAGTGAGGAGCATCCGGAGTTGCCGGATCTCGCCCATGGCGGTGCGGATGGTGGCGGACATCGCCCGCGTGAGCTGCACCTGATGAGTCAGGCGGGGGTCGTCGTCGCTGGAGTCGAATACTTCTGGGACTTGCCCTCCATCGGGGAGGAACGGGTGGTAGCAGAACGGAGATTCCGCAGAGGTCCCGTGCATCCAAAGACAGCGCAGTGGAGGCGACTCGGGCGGCATCCTGGACGGCGTCCATAACGCTGCGACGGGGTGCCTCGGCCACAAAGGTGTGAGGAGTGAACTCGTCAATCCTGGCATAGAGGAAAACCTCCATCGTCCAGGACTCGCGGTCCATGATCCTCTCCAGGCGTCCTCTGAAGAGAGGAGGGCGCGTGTAGCCGAGATACTGCATTAACTGACGAAGGACGTCAGCGAAGTCTCTGTCGTGCTCTCCGTGGGAACAGTGGTCCCATGGCCCAGCAGAGGGTGAGTTGGCCATCTACAAAATTTTGAAATAGAAGAAAAATCAGAACTAGGAGTGATGAGTAAAAGCAATAAATACATTATATTTTGCCAATATTTTTCTTAAGTTTTTGAAAATAGGACACAAGGCTTTAGGCTCGACCAGTCTAGCTAAGGATCCTACAGTCGTATGCTCTGATACCAGCTCTGTCGGACCCGGATTTTTCAAATCCTGAATCCTCTGCGAATGCACCGTGCTATTCCCTGGATCAGTAGATAGCACTCACAGATACATCACTGAATCATTTCATACATGGTGTAAAACCATACCATTCATTAACTTAACACATCAGAGTTCATATAGACCGCATCGGGTCAAGTTTTACAATAAAGACCGAACAGGCCAAATGATTACATCACAAAATTAGCGGAAGCGACAACGAAAGCAAAAAGGGTGAGGGCACATCTCTCCACAGGCAAGCGACTGGGGAAACCTGTGTACATCCGATATTACCTGAAAACTCAGATAATATAGGATGCACCTAGGTACCAGCGGAGTCAGCTAGACTGGGTCGAGACCGATACTATATAATTTATACTACTCTTCAGGGTTCCCTTGGCCATCAACTTCGAAATCCTCGTAGTAGGCGTAGTTTTCTTGCTCCATATCATTTAGGGGGTTTGAGGGAGGAGCTTGAGTGAGCACAACTACCGTGCTCTCGTAATCCACGTACAGATCCTGCAACCCGCACCATTTCGTACGCGATCACGCAATGCAACCCAAAAGCTTGGCCACACTAGAACAGAGAAGCTCACCAACACGGGCATGGCTTGATTCGGATCGTCCGGGTGCTGCGATTCCCGCATCGCCGCGACCGCGCGCTGGGCCTCCTTGAGCGCGACGAGCCACCGGCGCAGAAGCTGCACCCTCTCCTCTCCTCTGTAGGAGAGAGCCGCCTCCTCCAGCCTCTTGGCCGTCACCTTCGTACGCTTGTAGTCCCGATTCCCCTACCCGAACAAGCAAACGCAAACCAATCACGATCGCCGGAAGGAATCGATAAGACTGCAACAAGAGGTACAGCCAGCGACGGTGCAGTGCGGTGTTGATCGTACATCGCTAGCTCCCGCTACAACCTATCGGCCTCTCCCCCTAGCTCGGTTGCTCCGCCTCCTCCTCCTCCGCATCAAAATTCAAACCAAAAGCGGAGAGCGCTCGGCCTGAGGAACGGAAGGGGAGGAGGGGACGTGTGGTGGGGAGGAGGAAATGCTCCCCAAGGCCGCGGCAGCCATGGATCAGACGGAGATGGCGCTGCGCGACGACACGCTCGCCAACATCCTCCGCCGCGTCCCGCTGCCTCTGTAAGGCGTGGCACGCCGTCATAGACGCCCGTGGGCTGCTGCTCGCGCACTCGGTGCGCCGCATCTTCGTCAATTACATCGACTACAGATCATACTTATCAATTATATTCCAGAACCGATCAGAATGGCCGAAACATGCTATACCGACACCCAAACTGGTACACCGTAGTCTCTATCCCGTAACAGCCTTAATACCGACCATTTCGGCCCATTCCGGTCATCCGGTACCGGTCAAAAGATCAAAATTGAAGTGACTATTTATTTGAATAAGCTCGGAAGGTCTTAGTTCAATACCACTCATTCGATAAGTGAAATTATGCTAGACTATTGTCGTAGCATGGCACCAAAGGGTGCCTTGCACCCTAAGGTTGTTGCGAATACTGGTGTGCCGTCGGGAATACTATACATGTGTAGACCAAGTTCATATGGTATATTTAGGTAAATGTATCTAAATGCATTCTCTTTCTCTCAATATATTGCGAGGGCAAGAAGGTAAATATCTCTTCTTGCCTTTTATAAATAAAGCTCCAAGGGCATGTAAGAGGAGGGGGTTTGATTAGGGATGGCAATTGTGCCCGATTACCCGCGTGTCCGCGGGCGAATACCCTAATAGAGGCGGGTATGAACGTCTTTCTTTGCCCACGGGTATAAAAACGGGCACAATTCTTTACCCATCGGGTAAACGGGTATGGGCATGGGTAAGCTCCACCCGTACCCGTTTCGCCCGATTACCCGTGATCTACCCACATGTGTAAGAAACTATGTCAATTTGTATTTGTATTTTATTTGTTAAACTTGATTAGTTATCTTGTTGAACATGATATGTGAATTGTGATGAACTTTATTAGTTGTTGAATGCGTGATGCACCATTTATGTGTGAATTATGATGAACTTGATGTATGCATTGCTCGTGGGTAACGAGCATGTACGCGGGCGATGGGTACCCACGGGCGGTGATGCATTATTCGCGGGTAACGGTATGCCGCTGATGGCGACGGTATGGGCGAGGTTTTTCGCCCGTCGTCCTTCGCGGGTATACCCGTGGGGGGAATTCGGGGTCGCGGGTACGGGTATGGGCGAGCACTACCCGTACCCGCCGCGCCCGATTGCCATCCCTAGGTTTGATTCATTATCTCATTCACAAACAATGCAATACATATTACATTTTGTACTCTCGGCTCCTCTCCCTCCGGTCCCTCCACTGAGGAGCCCCGATTCCCTTCATTGCTATTAGGGGTTCCTTTTTTACACTGTCTAGCCTTTTCTTGCCACGACAACTATGGTAAAATATATGAAATTATAAACTCATGTTGTATTATTTAACTACATACAACCTTTGTATTTATGAAGTAATTGAACTACGTGTCATTTTTATTCTAGGGTTATGTGTTTGAAGTGAGATTTCAAGTGAAATTATGTGTGCATATAATTACATATATATTTATAAATAAATAATTATTATTATATTAAAATCCAGAATGGTACGCCGGAATGGACCGGTACCGGCGTATTTCATACCAAGAGGCAAAATGGAATGACTTCCGGAATGGAATTGATAACTATGCTACAGATGCTCGGGCTTCTTTGCCCTCCCCTCTACGCGCCCCGGAATCGATGGTAACCACGACTTCTTGCCCGGTTATAGCAGGAGTTGTTATTACCCGATCCAAGATCACTACAATGGCCTCTTGCTTTACGGAGGCACGTGGGTTTCGTGGTCAACCCCGCCACGCGATGGTGGGAACGTTTCCCACACATGGATACATCAGGAAGGAAATTTGCTGGTGAAGTCCTCCCCATCAGTCGTTGATGCCTCCTCGATCAACCGAATCAACGGCTGATGGGGAAGACTTTGAGGCCCTTCACCATCGCATTTTCTTTCGATGCATCGGACTACGTCGCATACCTCGTGTTTGATCCCATTGTGTCACAACACTACGAGGTGTTCTTGATCCCCCGCATGCCTAAGAAATTGAAACTGTTTGATCTAATTGAGTTATTCTCATTGCTGGATGGTATATCGGTCGTCCGAGCTCACAGAGGAGGAGGACAGCAGAGACGAACAAGTGGAATCGCCGCCGCCTGAGGACCCGTATTGTTTAATGGAATGGCCACCATCGTTATACATACTGCATATGTTCTCGTCAAGTAGGGTAAAAACGGGTCAGATACGGGCGAATATTACTCTTATCATATCCTAACCCATATTTTTACCCCGGATTCAGAGTCTGATACAAATATAAATTTTTCAGGATACAGGCACGGGGTGGGTGCGGATCGGATTCAAATCAATTACGGATAACGTAACAGACACCGTACACATGGAGAAAAAAATACAACTCCACTAACGAAAGTATCCAATTATACTACATTTAGATAATTATTTACCGTACTTAACAACATAAACATAATTAAATATAAATTAATGTTATATATTAGTCAATAACTAGAAAACCATAGATGATACTAGAGGATATTGATGTTTATCAGATATCTATTTTGTTGATTTACGAGATATCATATAAAATACAGATCAGATATTGTTCTTCCCATATTCTAACCCATATTCTATGAGATTTTTCGGATCTGGATATGTATAATATCGGATATGGATTGGGACTAAAAAATGATGTACTGCTGGCGTGGAGCACTTTACGCGTTGCCGTGGTGCATTTGTTATGAGGTACCCATCATAGAAGCGCATAACTGCAAACCTTTTGTCAATTCTAGCATTGGTATTGTTTTACTTTCACATGTGGCTGTTTCTACACAAGCAAAATGTTCTTAACATTTCTGGTGGATATTTTGATGTTTTTGAAGGTCATCCTGGTCAAATGATAGGTACCAAGTAATAATAAAAAGGAAAAAGTTCATTTGGACACCCAACCCTGCACTACTAAACTAGACACCCCGACCCTCTGAACTATCAATATTATTCACTTTACCCCTCCTCAACCCAAACTGGGGTGGTTTTGTCTTATGTGGCGTTGACATGTCACCGGAATTGACAGTTTTGGGCTGACTTGATGCCATGTTGGCAAGGGATAGCATTTGGGCACAACAGCGTGGGGGCGGACGAGCAGCAGATAGGGGCAGAGCCTGTTATTATGATGATTCGCACACTAGCGCGGAATAGTAAATGGAGCGACACAGTACGTATTAGATCCACGTGACGGGAGAGTTAGGCCGCGGTGCGGTGTTGCAGTGCTGCGTGGCAGCGACAACACAGTGGAGCAACAGATCCATGCTACATCTCAAACCGGTTGTTCTGCTCGACGGCCTCGAGGAAGACGGGGTTGACGATGATGTGGCTGTCATGCAGACGGGGAAGCGACGCGACCAGATGAGAACGAAGGCCTCGCTCGCGATCCCGACAACAACATCTAGCTCCATGTGGTGGTGCATGGCGGCGGCGAGGATGGAGCCAACGTGGTACGTGAGCTCGACGCTGTTGAAGCGGGTGAGGAGGTGGAGCAAGCAGCAGGACATGACCGGTTGCTCATCGACGTCGAGGTGCGTGGTGTCGAGGAGTGCACCGTCGTAGAGGATGGATACGTGGAGGGATCGTAGCGCAAGGGCATGATGTTGGGGTTGGTGGTTGTCGGACCGGATTTTTGCAAATCCAAATCCTCTGTGAAAATACTGTGTTATTCCCTGGATCAGTAGATAGCACTCACAAGCACATTGATTAATAATTTCATACATGGCGTGAACTAAATTATTTAAATATATTACAAACATCAAAGTAACATATACCACACCGGGTCGAGTTTTAGAAAAGGGCTAAACATGCCAAATTGATTACATTACCTGAAAGCAATGTAGACTACAACGGAAGCAAAAGGGGTAGAGCTCATCTCTTCACAGGCAAGCGACTGGGGTAGGCTGTGTACAACGGATATTAACCAAGGGTTTGGATAATATTGATTGTACGCCAGTACCAAACGAGTCCACTAGATTGAGGCGAGACCTAGACTATAGAACTAGACTACTCTTCATCGTTTCCTTGTCCGTCGACTTCTGGGTCCTCGTAATACGTATAATCTCCTTGGTCCACATTATCTGAAGGGTTTAGGGGAGAGCGAGAATGAGCATAACTTCTGTGCTCGCGAGCCAACACACGAGATGCAATAATATACATGCATGGCTTAACAAGGGTGGCTCGGGTTCTTTTATTTGGTAAAGTAACATTTCCAATTATCATAATTACAAATTTCTATCACTTGGCATTTTAACCAAATTGCATTTTATTAAAGAGAGTAATTGTGCAATATTAAATAACAGGAGAAGTTCCCTCCGTCGGAACCTCTACCTTATGCTTCTTTTGATATGAGCTACCTCCAATCATTAACAACACCACTGAGCTCGACGGCTCAGGAAAAATCCAATCTCAGGGCTAGGTGAGCCCGACCTGATTTTCATACCACCCACGAAGGTTTTGAAATAGAACTAACTCTAGTAAGTTCTCATGTCCATCTTTGACCGTAGGCACAACTGTTTAAACAGTTTAGACTCTACAGAGGTTGTACACTGTACCCACAGGAGATAATCATACTCGTTCTCCCACATAATTCCTTAATCATGCAGTTGTGCCACCATCACAGTGACCTTTCGAAATATTTCGCCCCTTCTGTCATCTCACCCATATGGGTCGCACCCATAAGTTGTGCGGGATGTTCACCTCAGCAACTAGTGCAGCTGGATTACCCACAACGTCTAGCGTGACTGGCAACTTCACCTTAGATTGGTGTCCCATTCAAGCCGGACCGTGTCCAGTGCTCGCATGATCCCGCTACCCCTCCAGCAAGATAACATTCATAGTTTAATAAATTTACTAAGCCAAGTTGAATTTTACAGACTTGTGGTTGTACTTATTTTACACGGGAGGTCATGACAAGATTAAGTCCTTAATCCATATGGGCGCTTCATACCACCTACCAAACACTCTTGTGCACGACAGCACCCACCAGCCCAGATGTGGTAATAGCAAGTTGTTAGGGTTTTGATGTGTAAAACCAATTATCTCAACATGTCAGTCATTTACCCACAATGACTGTCCAAAACCACTTTAATGTTTAAAAGATGACGATTATGGCATTTTAATGCACCAGTACTTAAGCAAGATCAGCATGTCGCTTAAGTACAACCTATACTAGTATTTACCATATAGCTACTAGGGTGACTTGGAATAATAGATTCAATTATCAAAGGATAGCTTAATAATTAATTAATCATCAAATGGGTATTTAACTACCTTAAGTTTTAACATACATTTCATTAAAGAATTAAAGCATGCAATTTTGGTAATTTAAATAAATATAATTTACATAAAATATAAGCTCAAAATGATCAAAATATCGACTCGCCTTGGTTATAGGCAAGAGGGTCTTGATAGTCTTGTGCTTGATCAAGTTGAAGATCTCCGCGTCTTCGAACCCTAATCGGATGAATGTACCAGAAAAATGAATAACAAGCAAAGAGAGCAAATAAATACTAAACACGTAATAAATAAACTCCAAATTAAACAAGACCAGTGTCATTAGCAAGATCTTGCATTTAGACAAATTTAGAAACAAAATTAACATGAATCAGAGTTATAACGGAGGAGAACGGAGCTTCCGAAGTTTGAATTAGAATTAAATCAGAAAATAAAAAGAGGAGAGAGAGAAATCGGGCCACTAACATGTGGGACCCATGAACAGTGTTGGGTTCACGTGTACAGTGCATGGACCGGAGGTCAACACACACTGTGCATGGTCCACCGGTCTACCGGTCCACAGAACAGTACACAGCAGGGCCCACTTGTCGGTCTCAAAGCCCAAAACAAACCGATCATTACTATTTGCGGGCCCGCGTGTATGTGAAACAAGTCGGCGATTTAAGGCACCATTAAACCACTAATTACTGCTTAGGATTTTTAAGACCTTCATTAGCAGTTAATGACGCATGAACAGTGCCTGCTCAACACACGCCAGCACAGGGGAGCTCACGGGCGCTAGCGGCCACGGTTTGCCGTTGGCGGAGGGAGGAATGGCGGCGCTGGGGAATGACAAAAATGGAACGCCCAGATGGAGGAAGTCTTGATGGTGCCGTTGGTGCGGCCCGAAGTTCGTCGGAGTGCCGGCGCGGCAAGAAGGGAGAGCGGCGGCAGAGGCACGACCGCGGCGAAGGAGGAGTTCAAGTGGTGCGCTGAGCCGGGAGAGTGAGCATGGGGAAGAGCTCAGGGAGGCGAACCTACCGGGCAACAATGGGGACCGGACGTGGCCGAAGAAGGGAGATCAACGGCGGAGAAGCGGATGGCCGGAAGCGGTGAAGAAGGTCGAATCCGGCGGTAACAGTGGACCAAAGCCGAAGAGGCTTGGGGGGGGGAATGTTCCTCGGCGACTGGGGCGCACGGTGACGGGGGCGACGCGGTGGAGGCGGCTAGGCCGAAGAAAGGCAAGCGGCGGTTTTCTTTAGTGAACTTACTAGGGGGAAGGGGTGAGGAGGGAGGTGCAAGAGGAGGCTTTGGGGCTCCTTTATAGCCGATCATGGGGCGGAGAGTCGTTGGGCGAGGAGCTCGGTCCCGAGGCAGCAAGGACGACAAGGCGTCACGGTGAGCTTAGTGGCGACAGGACAAGACGCGACGAGCGAGGCAGGTGGCTGCAGCGGAGGGATGACAAGGGGCGGTGACTTGAAGGGTCGGCTAACGCGCGAGCATGCGCCAGCGTAGCGCTAAGCGCGGACCAGGCGGCGAGGACGACTGAGGATGGGACAAGGCGAAGCGAGGGCAACGAAGTCGCGAGCGGCAGAGGGAGCAGGTGGAGCACGCGGGTGGCTTCATGGCGTAGGCGGCGACGTCTTCGGTGGCATGGGCAGGTGGTGGAGGGGACAGAGCGGCAGGGAGTTCATGGGCGCGGCGGTGTGCTGACGGCAGCGGGCGCAGATGCTCGGTGAAGAAGGAAGCAGGGGGGAAGAAGCAGGGGAAATGGAAAGGGAGCCAGGCCAGGTGGAGCTGAAGGGAGGAGGCAGGTCGGGAGGAGTTGGGCCAGGGGAAAGGCCAGAAGGGAGGAGGGGAGTGAGCCAGGAGGTGCTGGGCTGGCCCAAGGAGAAAACGGGCTGAGCCCAAAGGAGAGAAGGGCAAAATTTGAGAAAGGGCCCAAAATCCAAAAACATGAATCCAAATTCAAAATTTGAATTCTGGAATTGCAAAGAGGTTTGAAATACAAACTTGAGCTTAGCTAGAAGCTTGAAGAATTTGAAAATATACGGTAATTTGAAATACGATTGAAAATTGAAAATCAAATAGTAAATACTATTCACTATTCAAAAATGGGAATGTTATAATGGTGTGGACGATGAGAGTCAGGTCGATGTTCAGTGCTGCCACAAGCCAGAAGTGGAAGGTGGACAGGTTGGTGGAGAAGGGTCGTGGCCAATGGCGCCGACACAAGAGGAGAAGAGAGAAAGGAAGAAGAAGATAAGACGGGACTAACACATGTGCCCTCCATCCTATTTTTATTTACTGATTTGTTAAATGATACTAGTAGAGTGCCCGCGTGTTGCAACGGAATCTCAAAAGAAAGTGGTACATATTATCAAACAAGATCCTAAATCACATAATAAATATCAATTTTCTTTTATACATATAAACAAAAATATTAACTCCGTCTATTACATCACCTGCTACTACTACTACCCGAAAAATAAAATTTTGAGCTCATTGATTGTTTACCTTTGGAAGTTAAAAATGATTGTCTTGGACCTGAATAACAACAAGAAAAGGGGAGATTGAAAATAAGCAAAATTGAAGTTGCAGGAGTACTGGAGTAGCAACTGTTGAATTAAATGGCATTCAACTAGTGAGATATATATAAAACTAATGAAAAGCTAAATGTCAACACTACATGAATTTTACACTGTAAATTCTAATTCAACTTTCAATGAAAAGGATGAAAATAAAAGCATGGCCTTGCTTAATTAATCTTATTTATCACACGTCAATCTTGTGAAAGAAGGTGAAACTTCTACAAGAAAAAAATGTAACAATATATATAGTAGAGATAAATAAATTTGTTATAATGTGATTATCTTTGTGGTTTGCGAGATAGAAGAAAAAATATTTAATATGAATAAAAAGTGGAATGCAGTATGCACATCACATCGATTGGGAATAAGAGGTACTCACATCACTTGCCAAAACAAATAAAAGAGTTGTTGCTGCAATAGTGTAGGGAGGATCATCAATGTTCAAAACCAAAACATGATCGATAATTTGCTAAACCAATCTACATGATATAAGAAAATAAGGCACTTGTGACTTGTGAGTAATAAAAATGGAAAACGGTGTAAGATTTTCAAAAAGATGAAATGGAATATTGTGTATTAGCAATTGGAGATGTTTTGAAATTAAATAACAAAAGAGAATATTCTTACTAACATTCAAATAACTATATGGTAATAGGGAATGTTCTTAGTATATTCGATAACAAAAGGAAGTTTCTAAATATGATAACAAGAATAGCATGATGCTGAAACTCAGTTTGTCAACAAAATATAGGAGCATAGACAATATAATTTCTTATTCTTAACTAATAAAGATTGGGTTTACCCCACGCAGTGGGGACGATCGTCCTCCCTCCCCACCCGTGACTCACCACCTCTTTGACCCCCCCACTTCTTCTACGAGTAACAAATCCTGTCTCTCACCTCGCCGCCTCTCCTCTCCTCCACCTCCCATCCGCGAACCCCGGTCGTTGTTCCCTCCACTACGTGATCCCAATCCCCCACGTCGCCTACCAGTCCCACGTGTGTCGTCCACCGAGTGCATCCACAAAGGAACGAAGAAGTGGGGGAAGTACTGGAGGCATAATTGCTAGCACGTAGTACTGGAGGAAGTGCACGACGGTTTTTGAGCTTGATTAGAACGGTGAGAGTGGATGAAGAGGGCAACACGGGAGAGAGGGCGTGGCAAGAAAACCTTGGAAAATACTTGTCCTCACCTCACAACAGCATGCGCTTACAAAAACTCTAGAGACCCACTAAGAGGAAGAAGCCATAGCTAGCTCACCCCCACCTGAGAGGATCACAATTCACACACCTCCAAGAAAACACAAAACACCAAGTGTTGGTCAGAATGCTTAAAATCAATGTAATTATGGAAATTTTGACCTCTAAGTTTATACATAACAAACACGTTAGGCATGCGGACCAGAGACCGGTCAGGATTTGTGCATTTCACAGTGTCCATTAGAAGTGTAATTTCCATATAAGCATACATGCACAAGCTTTTCTCACCATGTAAGAGTATCTTCTTTATCTAGATCACTTCTGGAAATAAATGCTTTATCTGGGCCAAATGGGTGTACAATAACTTCCTGTAATGCAGAAAAACCATCATCAGACTCTAATAAATAAATAAATGCTTTTCCAGGCTGACACTTCTCGTTGCCATAAGTACCTCTTTGGCTCTTTGTTAGTACTTCCACCTGGGTGGCAATGTTCTTAAATGTAGCCATATTCTTCCGCGGGCACAACAACCTTATAGAACTCTTCATTCGATTAAAAAGATTTAGCAAATTCTTGTGTATGCCATTGTAACAAGAAAGCATGATGAATAATCATGACTAGGAAGAACAGAGATGCATAGGTGAAAATGAAAGATGGCTTACTTCTCAAGAAGTTAGTTTGGTTGATCCTTTGGAAACGTGTCAAACATATCAATGCTTCCTGAAACCGAAGGTTGACTACCACCAGGCGAAATACTATCACTATCATCTTCATTGGCTGTTTCATCCTCATCTCCCAACAGCTGATCAACAAATATATCCTTGTACCTATTTGTAAGCAAATTCCTTACCAGTGAGCTGATAACAATCCCTTTGCTTCTAGATTTAGGCTTCTCGGGAGTGGGGGATTTGATTTTGCTCCCAGAATCTTCCATGTCAGCTTTCATCTTCTGCATAGTTCCAGGGCTACTTGAATCAATATCATCAGACATTTGAGTAAGTCCTTTCTCAAGGAAAACCTGAGTACTTCCCCCTCACTCATTTTTAGCTCTAAACACTACAGTAATGGGATGAACAGATATCTTATTCATGGTAATGTGCTCTACCAAATTGAACACAAATGGGAGATGTGTAGAAGTACATGGATAAATTGCAGACAATAGTGCATTATAACATTATTTAAGAGTAGCAATATCAACAGTGCAGTACATGGATAAATTGCAGATAGCAGAGCAGTACAACATCAATTAAGAGTAGCAATATCATCCAATTTAGCCATGCACGAGATTAAATTTAAAAATTGGACTAAAAAAGCATAGTGCGGATATCATGGGGATGTGTTCCAGATCTTAGGATGATGTGACAATTGGCAATGACGTTTACGGTTTGTCGTTTCATGTGTTTTTGACAAGTTTCAGAATTGTCAGGCAGTAACCGGTTTGACCGGTCGTAGCATGGCGGTCAAACCGGTCCCAAATCGGTCCGACTGGCCATAGGCGGCGGTCGGACCTGTGAACTTTAAAAGTATTATTTTGAGCTGGGCCAAAAATAGAGTGTGTAGGCAAGAGAGGGTATTCTATTGCACTTGGTCTTATAATTTTTGGAGTCTCCAGTCAAAAGTTCTATTGGTTTGAAAATTCCAGTAGGTTTCGTTTTTTCAGAGAGGAAAAACGGCTAAGTCCCAGCTGGCGGTCAGACTAGCCAGGGTGGGCGGTCAGACCGGCCCTGGGGGCGGTCTGACCGGTTTTCACTTAGGTTCGTCGCCCGTCGTGGCGGCGATATTCGTGTGTTAGGTCAAAGTCATGAGTTTCAGGGCATATATGGTGCATGATGCATGTTTTGACTAACATGGGTCAAGTTGTGAAGAACTTGTTCCCAAATTCGGTTTATTTGTCTATTGTTGTGCAGGTTGCTTGGTGGTTAACGACGGTCAACGGTGAGGATGGTCGGAACTAGGCTTGGAGAGCTGAGGTCCAGAACGATCGACGATGCCGGGTGAGGTCAATGTACTCAAGCGTGGTGCAAGATAGACAAGGGTGGCCTATTAGCTAATCCGAGGCGCAAGATGGCGCAAGATGTAGCTAGTTAGGTCAAGAGTAGATAAAGACGGTGCTTTAAAATACGTGCGTATGTGTCCCGTTTGTTTTGAGCCTTAACGGGAGCCCAATAGGATCAAACATCTAGAAGGTCTAAGCCTCCACTATAAATAGGAGAGGGTGGTGGCTGCACCATCTCTTCGCCTCTTTTGTAATTCTTGTAAACCCTAATTTTCTTAGGGAGAGCTTTTGTGGAGGCTAGGGTGCTTGATGTTTGATGTGATTTTCGTGCTCTTGGATTGAGCATTATCCTCCATTGATGGAGTGGCTGTAAGCCCTGATCATAGCAATCAATCAAAGGAAAGTTTGATCAATGTTTTGTCTCATTGCGTTCTTTATCTCTATTTGATAATTTTGGGTCTTTCTTTGATCCGTGAGTTTTTGTTTGGTTTCTTCACGTGATCTAGCTTGCTGTGACGTGTGGGAATCTATCTAGGATCATATTGATCATCAATTACCCACGAGCAAGAGCTTTGGCCTAGTTTTCGTTTTGACCCGGTTTTGAACCTCTCTTCAATCAAATAAAAAAGGATCAGTATTCTTCCAAGAATTATCATGATCTTCGATTGGAATAGCTTCCTGATATCATAGAGAAGGTGTGTTCCAAGTTTCATGAAGTTTGGATTAGTAGATCAAAAGTTTCATCTATTTTCATCTTCGCTATTGAATGTTTCTTCCTGCTTTTGGAGGAAATCGGTCGATCGCCCATAGCCACCGGCCGTCAGTCGGAATCGGTCCGACCAGCTTAGGGCAATGGCATCGACCGCCAAGAGATTGTTTCACTTCACTCTTTGCTGATTTTGTCCTATCGCTTTGGGGTTTTTATTGGATTCAATATTAGTCTTCCGCTGTACTGATATACTGATCTTCATAGCTTCTATAGCTATTGGAGTAAAGTTTTATTGATCCATTATTTGTGAAAAAGTGAGTGTGCTCCTATTCACCCCCCCCCCTCTAGTCGCATTTTCGAAAAAGCATAGCATAATGACTAAAACTTTGAGTAAACACCCACAAACACCCCCAAACCATAATGAGTACCGGCTGCTGGTTTGGATCCTCAACTAATCGTGCGGTCAGATAGACTAGGTGTTGAAGCATCATATTGACCTTGAGCGATCAAAACGCCAATAGATATTGAGGAAAGCGAATGTGTGCGGCCTTATCTAGGGAGATCGAAAATCGGTGTGTACTTCACAACAATTCATAATGAGTACCAGCTGCTGGTTTGGATCCTCAACGAATTGTGCATCAGATAGACTAGGTGTTGAAGCATCATATTGACCTTGAGCCATCTGCCTTGTGGATACATTTGGACTATCCTCAGGGAATTGGCGAACATAGGATATTAGAGGATGATAATAAGGGCAAGACTATCGCTTGGATATACGGTCCAAGCGCTAACGCCGTACGCCAGGCTCTAACGTTGGATTTTGGAAGATGTTCTTTAGCTGTCCATCTCGCGCGAGTGAACCGCCTCCCGAACATCTCGCGCAGCACATATAGCATAAAAAATAGAATCATTAGGAGAGAATTTGAGTCGCAACATATTTTTCAACGGGTCGCAACATATCAAAAAAGAGTATGCAATATTTTTTAATGAGTCGTAATATTTTTTTCAATGGGCCACAATATATCAAAAAACAGGATGCAATATTTTTTCAATGGGATGCAACATTTTTTCAACGGGTTGCAACATCAGAACCAAAAACAACAGATGATAGCTTACCGAGTTTTTCCGTGGCCGCATCGGCGTCCTGGTCTGGTGGGGGCGATGGAAGCTGGGGAGCAACGGCCTAGTCTCCGTGGCCGCGGTGGTGGCGTCCTAGTTCGGTGGGGCATCCTAGGAAGGGGCGATGGAAGGGGGGAGCGGTCTCTGTGGTCGTTGTGGTCAGTCAGAATGTCTGAATCGCTGTAGCTCAAGTTGCGAGAGCGTAGAGAGAGAGATAGCAAGCAAGAGAAGGAACTAAGGAAGCTTTCCTAGGGAAGAGACAGACATACAACGGAGGAATGGGTGGTTTGCTTGCTTTGGATATGTGGATAAGAGTATAAGATTGGATGTGAGTGGTGGAGAGGTGTCTGTTTTTTTTCCTTTGCATCGTACGTCCGCTGTACTATCATTACCCTGATAATAATGATGAAGATGGCAACCAAAGTATGCTAGCAGGAGAAATTTTTGTCGTAGGATGGTCCACCTGCCCCATTGACCCAAATAGGGCCCAAGGCCAACTAGACAGACAACACAATCCCCGCACTAAGCAAAGTGGTCCACATGCCCCCTCAGGCCATACAAAGGGGTCTACGTATCCCCTAGCATGATGCAAAGGGTCTTCGGAAGAGAGCATTCATGACTTTTGTAGGACAAGTCACCACTTCGACACCAGCTGAAGGGGTTCCACCTCGGAAGGGGCCGTCACCATCTGGGGGGGCGGGGTCGCCGCCGCCCATAGAGTGGGAGGGAGACGTGGTGGACAAGACCCACGAAGGTCCACCATGCACCAAAATAGAAATATGTAATCATAGCTAAAAGAAAAAAAAAGAAATATATAATAATCCACAAAAGAAGAAAGGGTTTGTTTGGTTGCAGCCCTGGGATCAAGGGCTTGTTTGGTTCATGTCCTGGTGACCTCTCTCCTGGCTAGGACGCTGTCAAAAACCTGCCATAGTGGTGTTTAGTTACTGTCCTGGGAGCCTCTGCCTGCTAGGCGAGTGCTCGAGGCCTCAGGGGCTCTCAAGAGAGCCCCTCTAATCGCTTTTCTTCCCTAATTGCCGAGCTCCTCCTCTAATCATCTTCCTCCTCGCGCTCACCGACGTTGATGGCCGCTGGAGTCCTGCTCCCGTCGTCGTCGGAGGTGCACATCCCTCTGCCCCCGCCGCTAACGACGCCTGCTTCCCGCCACTCCCGCCGTCGATGGCTGCCCGTATCGCCGCCGCCAAACCGAACGAGGAAGATGGTATTGAGATATTGCCGATCTACTCGCTCCGCCCCATTCAAATCCCAAAGACGCCACAAATGGGTTGCCATCATTGGGAATAGGAGGAAGATGGTCGTCTTTGGCAACGATGAATTTCTCAGCAAGAGGCGAGAGGAAGATGGTGAACGAGAGGAGGATGAGAGGAGTTGTGTGTTGGTTGGGACGAGACTTGTTTTTAAAAGTGTTATTATGAAAACATATTCTTTTATTTTTACGTTTCTCCTTTTCAAAGCGTGATTTTTTTTTTCTTACGCTTTTCTTGTGCCCATGTTTCTAACACAAAATAATCTTAGTTTTAGGCTAGACTTCACGCCGAGGGACACCAACCAAACAAACCCCAAATGTCTAGTCAGAGACCGTGCCGCGTGTGTTTGGTTGGAAGTCTGGAACAACAGCCACTGCCTGGCCTAGTCTCTCTTGGCACCTTGGTTAGCCTGAGCCAAGCATTTGAAATCTTGAGCCGGAGCTCCAAACAGCAACAAGAAAACTCAATTAACGAGTTCATCAAGGGTACCCATGTTAATCCCATCGTGTTGCGCAGCACGTTTGTCACCGTCGCCGGCTGCCAACGTCACGTTGGACCCCACTCTGGAGGACATGGCTGCCGGACCAGAGCTTCCAGCTCAACGGCACCTTCGCAGTGCACAGAGAAGTGCCGCCCTCGAGGAAGGGCCTCGCCACCGTGTTGACGGCGCCGGACGCAGTCTACGCCACGACGACGGAGCTGAACACGTCGGTGATGGCCAACACCGTGAACGTGCAGGTCAACATGTCGTGGCGGTTCGACGCGCTGGCCGGGTTGGGGGTACCCGCTCCGGTTCCACTTCTGCGACATCATCAGCCAGGTGGCACATGGATTGGCTTTCAACATCTACATCGGCGGGTGGTGGGTGCTCCTGGACTATGAGATTTTGACCGACACGATCAACACGCTGGCCGCGCCGGTGTACAAGGACTTTGCCCTGGGCGCCAAGGATGCGATGGGCCTGATCACTGTGAGCATCGGGCCATCGACGTTGTTGCCGGATGGCCTCCTGAACAGCCTCGAGATCATGAGAATGGTCGGGAGCACCGGCCCCGGCTCTGATGCTTGCGCCGCACCACTGCGCAGCCCAAAGATCACCATTGGGATCATTGTCGGCTCGGCCGTTGGCGGGTTCACCGTGGCGATGGCTCTCGAATTCATCGCCTTCAGGATGCTACGGAGGAAGAAGCAGGAGAAGCGTCCGTCGAACACCTAGGCGTCGTTCTCGGCGAGTGCGCTGGGCTCCCGCAGCTTTGGCAAGAGCAAGAGCAAGAGCAACACCATCACGCTCGGGCAAAACAACATCGGTGTCGGGTGTGGTTCCCCTTCGTGGTGCTCCAGGAGGCGGCGTGCGGGTTCGACGAGGGGATGGTCATCGGCGTGGGCGGCTTCGGGAAGGTGTACAAGGCCACGCTGCGCGACGACACGTGGGTGGCCGTCAAGAGTGGCAAACGGCGGTCGCAGCAGGGGCGCAACGAGTTTCGCACGGAGATCAAGCTGTTGTCCCGGCTGCGCCACCGCCACCGCCACCTCTTCTCCCTCATGGGCTACTGCAACGAGCGTAGTGTCGTATACACCTCCTTGAAGAGCTTTGGGCTTGGTCAACATGGACTATAGGCCGTGGAAGGACTAGACCAGCCTGGTCATGCAGTACAAAAGGGTGAGAGCAGCAAGGCAACGAGACATCAAAAATCAGAACAAGGCAATAGCTGGCTCCTTCTTCCCCACTGTTGTTTCTACCCCCAAATCTCTTTCTCTGATTTCTGGTCCATGCTTCTTCCCAGTCTATTGCTTCTTTCCCATCCTTGCTTCCAATTCTCCAATTTGTATCTCCAAACACTTGTATCATTTGTTGGTTTGGCAATATAGCATTTGGATTTGGGTGTGGGTTGGTATTCATGTTGAAGGATTGTGAAAATATGGTATCAGAGCCACCCATCTCGTTCTCCGTCGGCGCTTGGGAAGCCATGGGTGATGAGCTCAAGTAGCCAACTCCTATGGTGACCTCAAAGGAAAAGAAGGAGACTATCCTGGAGATGCTGGTGAAGCTGAACGCTTCACTAGACCGTATACTCTGGTCGTCGCCGTTTTCTCCAACCTCTACCACAACGCCCACCACGGGTTCAATGGCGAGCCCCAACCATGACATCGGCAACAAGCACTCCACGGTCGCGTCACCACTCTCGGATGTGTCGGAGATGGCATGCACCACTCATATTTTGCAAGCCAAGGAGGCGCAACTCGGTGCATGCCATGTGTTTGATGAAATGTCAGGCCATCAAGAGGCGAACACCAGAAGTGTTCTTGGGGTCACGGTGAGCCAGGTGTTCTACCCGGTGACTTAAGAGGTGCTTCACCAAGTCTTTGGTGCATATGGTGCTAAGAAGGTCTGCAATCTCGAGGTGGCAGATCGTACTTGTTGTGACACAAAATAAAAACTGCACAGCAGTTATGCCCAATGTACAAACAGTTTTGTAACTGACACCCTTTGGTTTATTGACAACTCTTCATCATGTATATATACATGTACAAAATCAGAATAAAGATACTTTTGGTTTTCTCTCAATCTCTTTACAATACGTTATCAGCACCCTGCTCTCACACAAATAGAAAACAAGAGGTAATGGCACTTTGTGACAATCACAAAAACGCTTTTCTGCAGATCCTCGCTTTAGTTGATCCTCGCTTTTCTCGCTTTTCTGCAGATCCTCGCTTTAGTAATGAGTGGAATAACATTCCGATATTTAATCTCATTGGCAGTTAAAAATCATCTAGCTTTTCAGTTGATGGATGTAGTGACTGCATATCTTTATGGGTCACTCGATTCGGACATATACATGAAAGTTCCCGATGGAATTTCAATTCCGAATCCAAACGCAAATCGCAATATGTATTGTGTAAAGTTGAACAAGTCTTTATACGGCTTGAAACAGTCAGGTAGAATGTGGTACAACCGACTAAGTGAGTTCCTAACCAAAAAGGGATACTCCAACAATGATGATTGCCCATGTGTATTCATAAAAAGATCCTCAACAGATTTTGCATTATATCTGTATGTTGATGATCTTAATATCATTGGTAACACACAAGATATAGATGAAGCACGCAATCATCTTAAGACGGAATTTGAAATGAAGGATTTGGGTAAAACCAAATTTTGCTTAGGTATACAACTTGAGCACCTTCATACGGCATTCTAGTACATCAATCACCTATGTCCGTAAAATATTGGAGAAATTCAATATGGACAAAGCATATCCATCGAAAACCCCATGGTTGTTCGATCTCTAGACAGGAAAAAGATCCATTTAGACCCCGAGATGTCAATGAAGAGATATTGGGACCCGAGGTTCCATATCTCAAAGGTCTTGTGAGCGCTTATGTACCTTGCAAATTGCACCCGATCGATATTGCATTTGCGGTAAACCTACTTGCTAGATACGCGCTACTCCAACCAAAAGACATTGGGTAGGAGTGAAGAATATCCTTAGATATCTTCAAGGCACTAAAGATCTCGGTGATATTCTTTCAAAAGAATAAAAATATGGATTTAATAGGATATACAGATGTCGCTATTTATCGATCCCCATAATGCCGGATCTCAAACAGCTTTGTGTTTTTACACTGGAACCGCCATCTCTTGGAAGTCTTCAAATGCACTCTGTGGCTACATCCACTAATCATTCTGAAATAATTGCATTATATGAAGCATCACGTGAATGTGTATGGCTTCGCAGAATGATTAATCACATACAACAGTCATGTGATATAGGTGCTATTTCATCACCTACCATTATCTACGAAGATAATGCTGCTTGCGTTGTTCAAATGCAAACGGGTTACATAAAGAGTAATATCACAAAACATATTGCACCTAAACTATTTTACCCACATGAATTGCAAGAAAGTGGGGAAATCACTATTCTGCAAACTAAGTCTTGTGATAACCTCGCAGACTTATTTACCAAGTCATTACCAACTTCCGCATTTCAAAAATGTGTTCATGGAATTGGTATGCGAAGACTACGTGATTTGCAGATGTCAGGGGGAGAAATCTCCTAAGACTCAACCCGTTCAGATAAAATATTGTACTCTTTTCCTTTATGAGTTTCTCATCAAGGTTTTTAATGAGGCAATATGACAACATAATCATTAATACATCTCTTTTCCTCACATGGGGTTTAGGAAGATATGAACAGATATATGCCATATCAACTTTTCTCCTTAAATTTTCCCACTGGGTTTTAAAGGAGTTTTTCATGACATATCTATTCTATCGGTTCTCCTCATATTTTTCCCTACAGGGTTTTTGGAGGAGTTTTTCCAACATGATGAATTAGAAGATCATATGAAGACACATTGGTCAAGGGGGAGTGTTGTGACACAAAATAAAAACTGCACAGCAGTTATGCCCAATGTACAAACAGTTTTGTAACTGACACCCTTTGGTTTATTGGCAACTCTTCATCATGTATATATACATGTACAAAATCAGAATAAAGATACTTTTGGTTTTCTCTCAATCTCTTTACAATAGTACTGAGGCGCTCGTCCTGTTCCTGTCTAGTCACGATGCGGTGCGAGCTCGAGATGCCTGTCATGGCCGCTGCATCTATGACAAATGCTGTTGGTTGGACCTCTAGTACGTTCAGCCACTCCCTACCAACAACACCCCGATGATGCCCGGCAAATATTCGACACCACGTCTCGGCCACAATGCCGAGAAGCCGAAGGCTGCATCGACCCCTGTTGTGCTACGACCATGCCCTTAACCACCTCTGTGGCCATGGCCACCACTTCATTCGGGCAAATCAAGGCAGAGCAACCTGGTGTATGCCGTGTGTTCGATGAAATGCCTAGGAAGACAGAGAGTGAGGCAAGGTACCATCGGTTCGTCAAGTGGGTGTCACAGGTGTGCGTCACTCGTCGCCCAGTGCGTTGGGCCATGAGGAGCAAGTATGGCAACTCTGGTTGTGAAGTTAAGGTCTCGGATGTCAAGGAAGATAATGCTGCATATGGAGATGTCCTTGACACTGAGCTCATGCACACCGTCAAGCTCGACATCAAGCAACCCACCAAGGTGTTTGATGAAATGACTCTCAAAGTTGGAGTGATGGAGGGCAAGACCGACGGGTTGTCCTTATGGGAGGAAGGATACTACACATCTACACGGTAGTGGCAGACTCTAGTTGTGAGTGGTGACCACGTCATGTTCGTCGAAATGCCAAAAGATGGCAAGCCGCAAGAGCTACCTTCACAGGAGAATTTCATGGCATTGCTCCAACCTGATCAAGCAATTGCTGTGAAAAGTTTGGTGGTTGAGATGGGGATGTCACCTGAAAGTTCCACCCACAGTGAGTTACTGCTACATCAACCATGGCCACCACCTACTCTGATAGCACTAATCAAGATGAGTTATCTAGCCCACTGCAGATAGTTGAGATGAAGCCATGGCAACCACCTAGAGGCAGAAGTTGTCTACTGTTCAGTTCAGTTACAGGCACTCAAGATGAGTTTGGTACAGTTACAGACACTCAAGATGAGTTTGGTGCAGTTACAAACACCATTTGGACAATTTGCTTGTTGTGCAAAATTCCTCAAATCAGCATGAGTGGAGGTCATCTCAGTTATTGCCAGTGTATCTGGTCATGGTGCTCAACAATTGCAATGCTTCCTGTAGAGAGTCAAACCATGGGAATTTTCTTCAAGGCAATGTCGTGGCTAGACATCATGTACAAAATTCTAGTGAGCTAACACTTAAAGTGGCAGAGGTGAAAAGGTTTATATGTCTATGTTGCATGTGTTGCACTCAGCTGCATACTTTTGGTATGGTGTTACTAGAGTCTAAACAATGGCATCATGAGATCTACAAGCAGATTCTAGTTGCTGTTAGTACATATATGAGAATTCTTTTGGATTATATTAGGATGATTGTTAAATGTGGTTGCAAGGAAATGATAACATGGACAATTGCAATGTGGAAGCAATATCTTGGGTACATGCTGAACCTGAATGTCCTTGAAGGATTCAGAGTTACTACCGGTGCGCTTGTTGTCAATAGGAAGTTACAGGAGAAGGCTCAACCTATTACCTCTTACATGACTGGAAATCTACCTCTTTCTGGCTTCCAGTGCAAACTATGCTCTTTTGTTCAATGCGAAAACCATGGAGTGTTGGGAGTTCTTGGCACCTGACAAGATAAAACCACAACATGGAGGCATTTGCCACAAGCCTGAAGTTTATGGCAGTGGTGCTAAACTGACATTCAGCTCCCTAGACAGTGCTGTAAGCAATGGACTTGATTGCACAAGGCATTGTGCAGCTTTAGAAATTATCATTTCTCTGTTGCCAACTGAGAAAGGTTCAGGTTCGGTTTCGTGTGGTTTCCTTCTTAAAAAAGGTTCAGGTTCGGTTTCGTGTGGTTTCCTTCTTAAGCTGCTGCAAGCAACATGCTTACTGGAGTCCGATGAGGCCTATCGTTGTGACTTGATCAAGAGAACAGGCACGCAGTTGGATGGAGCTTCAGTTTCTGATCTTCTGATACATGTGATTTTTAATGAAAATGCTATATACAATGTAGACTTGATCTCAATAATAATGGAGTTTATGGTGCAGCACAGTGATGGTGCCAACACAGAACTACAATTCCTTATTGTGCACGAATTACAGCTATCATGGGATCCCGGTGGCCTAGAAATTGTCATCGCGGGTGTGCAACTACCAAGGAGCGTGCTTGCTGTTGTTGTTCAAGTGAAAGTTCAATGGGATTCCGACGGCATGCCCTGCAGCGGCTTGGGGTCAAGCCGCATTTCAATGGGACGGAAATGTTATATACACCTCCTCGAAGAGCTTTGGGCTTAGTAGACATGGGCTATGGGCCGTGGAAGGACTGGACCGGCCTGCTCATGCAGTACAAAAGAGTGGCAGGAGCAAGACAACATGACATTGAAAATCAGAACAAGGCAACAGCAGTTTCCTTCTTCCCCACTGCTGTTCCCCCCCGCAAATCCCTTTCTCTAATTTCTGGTCCATGCTTCTTTCCCATCCTTGCTCCCAATTCTCCTATTTGTATCCCAAAACACTTGTATCGTTTGTTGGTTTGGCGATATAGCATTTGGATTTGGGTGTGGATTGGTATTCATGTTGAAGGATTGTGACACGCAGCGAGATGATCCTGGTGTACGAGTACATAGCCAGGGGCACGCTCCGGAGCCACCTCTTCGGCTCCGACCTCCCTCCCCTGTCGTGGAAGCAGAGGCTGGAGGCCTGCATCGGCGCCGCCCGGGGGCTGCACTACCTCCACACCGGCTCCGCCAAGGCGATCATCCACCGGGACGTCAAGTCCGCCAACATCCTCCTCGACCACAGTTTCATGGCCAAGGTCGCCGACTTCGGGCTGTCCAGGACCGGGCCGGAGCTGGAAAAGACGCACGTCAGCACCGCCGTGTAGGGCAGCTTCGGGTACCTCAACCCGGAGTACTTCCGGCGGCAGAGGCTGACGGAGAAGTCGGACGTCTACTCCTTCAGCGTGGTCCTGCTCGAGGTGCTCTGCGCCCGCGCGGTCATCGACCCGACACTGCCGCGGGAGATGGAGAACCTGGCGGAGTGGGCGATGCATTGGCTCAAGAATGGCGAGCTCGACCGGATCGTCGACCAGAGGATCGCCGGGACGACCTCGCTCAAGAAGTTCGCGGACACCGCCGAGAAATGCCTCGCAGAGTACGGCGTGGAGCGTCCGACCATGGGGGACGTGCTCTGGTGCCTCGAGTTCAAGCTGCAGCTGCAGGAGCCGTCGCCGGACAGCTCCGGCTCCGACAGCATGCAGGCCGTCCCCGGGACAACGCCCCAGCTTCAGCGTAGCCAGTCGATTGCCAGCGTCACTACTGACACCGCCATGACCGCGAACTTGAACCTTGACGGCATGTCCATGAGGAGAGTATTCTCCAAGATGATCAAGAGCCAAAGATGATCAAGAGCCAAAATTTTCTTGCATTTTTTTCATGTGCTACAAGACTGCAATGCCGGTCGCTTCTTGCTTTTCCGAGGATGTAACATAAACTTGACTGCCTCTGTGCAGTCTCTGTTTTCTTCTTCTTTGTTTTCTCCTTCCTTACAGCTTAATTTACTCCTCCAATGAATTTTAGGAGGATCCCTGCTATTTTCTTTTAAAAAAATTAATCAACAAACGATGTACATTCTTTCATGTAGAAGAAACTTGTACCAATTGTATGATGTAATGATGTACGATCATACTAGATTTCTCAAAACGACACATCGTACCAGTAAGGCGTAACAGATCCTCCTGAACTTTTAAAACTACTACTACCTTTGCTTTGGAATATCAACTATACATAGCGGCCAAAATCAGCAGAATCTTATATGAACAGGGCTCAGAGACAGACGTGCACAGAGCAACAGGCGTCCTTGGACAAAGAGCAGAATATTTCATAGATATAAGTGCAATATTGCCGCAACAATTGAGCATGAAAACATGTTGTCTACAGCACATTCATAATACCAATTTTTTTTGTTGCAATGAATAAATGCAGTCTGTTAACTCGCGGCCTGATTATGAGTTCTATAGAGTACTCTTAACTTGCCCTGCATTGTCATGTTCTCAAACATTCTCTCAACAAAGAACAAAGCCCTTGGAACTCGAGAGAAAAAAAAATGGGGTGCTACATCAGGTGTTGATTCCCCGTGGCGCAACTAGAAATCTAATACTGATGACTAGCATCTACTCTTCCTTCCGCTTACCTGATTGTTTCCTGGCACGCGCTGTCAAGCACCTCCCCACTAATTTGAGAACCTCGTCGATGAGCACCACTGGGAAGGCAACTACTATCACCAAAAGCCATTCGTTGAAACTGAGGGGCACGATCCCGAAGACTTGGGCAAGGAAAGGCACGTAGAGGATCAAGAAATGCAGCCCGAACGACACGGACATTGCCAGAAGAAGCCACGGGTTAACCCACGGAGGCATGCTCAGAAGGCTGCCATCCTCCGACAGAGCATTCAGCGAGTTGAACATCTCAATGGCCACCAAGACGGACAGAGAGAGGGTCGTCGCTTTTATTTTGCCGCCCTGGAAGTAATCGCATGGGTTCGCATTGAAGTCGAATGTCCGTGCCCCTGCTGTGAATGGTGAGACCTTGAAATCCTCCCATGACGGGCACTGGCCCCAGTTTGAGAGCTGGGAGTACGAGACAAGAGTGTGACCATCACCAGCCAGGTCGATTCCCAGGAAAGAGCCATGTGTGTACCAGATGATGAAGATTCCCACCGTTGCAATCCCAACATACATCCCAATGACCTACACATAAAATGGACACAGGTTTCAAATACAACGAATCAGGAGTACAATAAGGTCCAGGCAGTGTATTGAATACATTAGCCAACTGCAGGACATTAATACTCTATGTGACTTGACTTCAAAATCAATAAGCCGCAAGGCTGTTTAACGGTTATTCATGAATATGCTCTGTCCATATTGCACTTCTTATTTGCTAACCAGAATTGAGATATCCTGTTCTAGCTACATATAGCCCAGCATGTATTTATATCCCCGCATGTGTTCCTTCTTATTCAGTGGTGAATCACTTAGACCAACACTTGCAGGCCCATTCACGTACAAGCCATTACTTGACAGAATTTCACATATCATCTTTGAAGTTAGAAGTCTGGAACCACTTGATTTAGTCAATATGGCCAATTACAATTTATCCATGTAGTCAGCATTTAATCAAATCACATAAAATGGTAGCTAAAAAAAACAAATGTTAAAAATGACCAACGGACCACATCCTATTCCTGGCCATTCTATGTTGGGAAAATTTAAGACTGCCCATTCTATGTTTGGTGATATACTGATGCTTATTTTTGTTGGGTGTATGAACCGTATAATTAGTCACATAAAAATGCTAAATATTTATGTGTTGCTAAAAAGTATGTATAAGGATATACAAGTACATGTTCCACACGAAAACATACCATATACCGAAACAGAATCCAAGGAGTGATCAATGAGTCATCACTTCTTCGAGGAGGTTTCTTCATGATATCTTTATCAGGTGGGTTGAACCCCAAAGCCGTTGCAGGAGGGCCATCTGTAACAAGATTGACCCACAGAAGTTGCACAGGGATGAGGCCTTCCGGTATACCTAAAGCTGACGTTAGGAATATGGAGGCAACTTCTCCAATGTTCGAAGAAATCATATATCTGCAATGGCACATAGCTCACATGAACTGGTTTCATTTTTATTCTTAACATATCAAATATAATAATCAAAAGAAAAGGTTAGTCATAGCTGATCTAAAGATGGACCTTATAAAAGCCTTCATATTGTCGTAAATAGACCTCCCTTCACCAACTGCTGCAACTATTGTACTGAAGTTGTCGTCTGCAAGCACCATATCTGAAGCTTCTTTTGCAACCTATTACAAATAAACGCAGGGGGTCAGAATTCCACTCTGTTATGTCAAAACAACTAACAACCACATGCTTTCATCAGGAACTGACAAATCTGAAGGTGTGCCAAGATTCTGGTCT
Source organism: Hsuehochloa calcarea (assembly GCA_036346395.1). NCBI lineage: Eukaryota > Viridiplantae > Streptophyta > Magnoliopsida > Poales > Poaceae > Hsuehochloa > Hsuehochloa calcarea. Next base: position 42,831,450 of record CM070597.1, read on the forward strand.
CTGGTCAGGCAGACAAGGGAAACAGATTGTGCAGAATTCTGTCTTCTTTATTATTTTGGTATGTGCACATGTCCACGTGCATGTGTCAATTTTAAATTTTCATAAAGTAATCCACACCACACATAGCCTGCACTCTTTGATCAAATGAGAACCAAGCCATACATACTTTTCAAAAAAAGGGATACAGCATAGAAAGAGGTCAGGAAACACCATGAGATCTAAACTTCTGAGGGTGATTATCAAGCAAAAAAAGACAAGGTGAAATAAGAAAAAAAAAGGAAAGGAAATAGAAAATCTTATTGTATATTCACTATCTAAGACCTATTGTGTGGATCTTAAGTGGTTTCTTACTACCATCAAATGTTTGGCAGGGGGTAGTCATACAGGGATCAATGGGTAACAGGGCAAGGAGACGTGCAAACGTTGCATAAAATGACTGTAAGAGATGGAGACGGTAAGAGCATAGCTAAAGTGCTAAACTATAGTAATTGCAAGCAGAATTTACTTTAGATACCATAAAGGCAATTCAGAAGCCTAAGAAATGGTTGCATTGCATATGAAAAGTGAAGTCTAATTTGGTACTCTCAAAATCTCTAGCAAGTGTCACTCTTCCACGAAGATGTGCCAACGACCAATTACAAACGAATCTTCTTAAAAGAATAAGAACAGTTTGATAACAAAGCAAGAAGGCAGACCTCAGTCCCTGTAATGCCCATTGCCACTCCAATATCAGCCAATTTCAGAGCCGGTGCATCATTCACCCCGTCGCCAGTCATTGCAACCACTTCACCATCTTCTTTAAGCAATCTAACTATTTCCTGCTTATGTTTTGGCTCTGCCCTGGAGAAGAGAAGGCCACCCGTTTGCCTCAATAGCTTCTTCTTATCAGAAAGAGCCATGAATTCCTTCCCTATGAAGCTCTTTGAACTAATATCTTCATTGGGACCAAAAACCCCAATCTCACTGCATATTGCCTCTGCTGTTTCTTTGTTATCGCCTGTGATCACCATAACACGTATTCCAGCAGCTCTGCAATCTTCAATTGCTTTGTGGACTTCTTCTCGGGGAGGATCCTGCGTAGTATAATGTTGAAGGGTGCATGCATTTGTCAACTTAGAAAGGCATACTAATATATCAATATTTAGTACTCTTAATTGGACAATTTCCATGAAGCACAGGAAGTTCTCACCCTTAGACCAACAAATCCACAAAATATCAGATTACTCTCTATGGAAGAGTAGTATGAAGGATCAAGCAGATATTTGTGAGCTGCATGCTCTTCTCCATCATATGTTGCAAATTCCGCCAAATCCTCCTTGTATGCAAAGCCCAAACAGCGCAATGCACTGGCAGACATTTCACTAAGTGTTGACAATATGAGCACCTTGGCACTCTCATCCAAGAGCACAACAGATCCATCAAGCAACTGAATATAGGAACTTCTCTCTAGCAAATTTTCTACCGCTCCCTGCAAGAGTAAACTTTTACCATGAATACAGTCATAGGACAGACAAAATGACGTGACCAACAAATATCGTAAGCAACAACATAACATGACACTTGCCATCACAGAAGCAAATAGAGAATTCAATGCCAAGTGGTAGCTGCATCCATAACTAACTGAAGGGAGCAAAACACATGTAGGCGTTGATAATATAAAATTATAGATAAAGAAAATTGACAATATGACAAAGCTTCAACCCTAATTTCAGGACAAAAGGAGGGCACACAAAAAAAGGTACTGTGGTTCGACCATAACAATCCACAAGTATATTGTTTCCAGCATTATAAAGAATAAAATAGGAGTAAAGCAGATTCCAGAAACAGATTATTGCTGTGTATTAGGACACTTATGATACAAAAGAGGAACATATGCTAATTTTGCAACAGAACTAAATGATATGAATAATTCAGAATACCTTGACAAGCAGCAAATTCTTTCCTGAGTCTGCTTTTTTCACAATAACTCCCATTGATTTTCTGGTACGGTCAAATTCCAGAGTCGCTACTCTCTTAGCAGCATTGTTCCACCATTGACAGCACCCTTGAACCAACAAAGAAAGGTAATTATTCCTGATTCTATGCAAAAGAAAGCTAACAATGCTCTCAGATTATATTTTAGACTGCACAGAAGAAATCAACATACTTAGCAAATCAGATGAATCCAGAGATGGAGTATATCCACCAGGAAGCCCCATTTTCTCAACCAAAACCTGCACGTGTATAACACAATCACTCAACAGTGTAAATTATCAAACAATTATATGTTAACAGAAACAATGTCATCTTAAGACCATTCCAAATATAGTCTAGAATCCGCTAGTAGAAGCAAAATACAGCATAAATCTCATTGCGTTAACAAATCATACCTTCAAAGCAGCCTCTGTGGACATCCCAGTAGCAACATACTGATGCTCAGAGTGTGCAATACTAGCATCATTGCAAACTGCAGCTATCTTTGCAATCATCCGGAGATTTTCATCCATGCTCATACTTGGGCAATCATGTATCTTCCCATCACTTGGATCATAAGTGGTTCCATCAACCTTAAAGCTCCTAAGTGTATCAGGCCACCTCCCAATTGCCACAAGTTTCACCGCTGACATCTGATTGGTGGTCAAAGTACCTGTCTTATCGGAGCAAATCACTGTTGTGCAACCTAATGTCTCAACACTTGGCAACTTTCTTACAAGTGCATTCTTCTGGGCCATCTTCCTTGTGCCGAGTGCCAAGCATGTGGTGATCACAGCAGGAAGGCCCTCTGGAATTGCTGCAACGGCCAGTGCCACTGCAATCTCAAAGTAATACGTGCACTTCTCGAATGAGAACTTAAAATTCCTCGGCCACCCATCCACATACTCCCAGGTAAGGAAATACTTCACGTTGATGAGCCAAACCAAGGCACATATCACCCCAATTATGGCAGTCAGCGCCTCACCAAACTCATTGAGCTTCTTTTTCAGTGGCGTGTCATCATCCTCCTGCGAGGCCTCCTGGATCTGCGCATGGATCTTGCCTATTTCGGTGGCCATGCCAGTGCCCACCACGACACAGACCGCGCTGCCATTGACAACAGTGGTGCCGGCAAAGACCATGCACTCCTTTCCCTGGATGTCTGTGTCCTCCAGCTCGATCTTGTGGCTAGTTTTGTTAACCGAATTGGTCTCGCCTGTGAGGGAGCCCTGCTCGACGCGGAGGGTAGAGCTGATAAGCTGGAGCACACGCATGTCCGCGGGTACCTTGTCGCCCACGCGGAGCTCGACGATGTCTCCGGGAACGAGGTCGCGCGCCAGGAGCCCATGCGACCACCGGCCGTCACGCTTGACGGTGGCGTGCTCGGACTGGATCTCCTTCAGCGCCTCGAGCGCCTTCTCGGCGTTGCTCTCCTGCCAGACCCCGACCACGGCGTTGATGATCAGGATGAGGAAGATGACGAGCGGCTCAACGAAGGCGGTGGCCCCGACCTCGCCACCCTCTCCGCCGTCGTAGAGCGCAAGCACGAACGACACCACGGCCGCGGCTAGCAGGATGCGCACGAGCGTGTCGTCGAACTGCTCGAGCACCAGCTTCCACATCGACGGCGCCGCGTGCTGCTCCAGCTCGTTGAGCCCGTACCGCCGCAGCCGCGCCGCCGCCTCCTCGGAGCTGAGCCCGCGGTCCGCCGAGACGCCCAGCTCCGCGAGGCACTCGCTCGGCGTGCGCGCCCACGCCGGGAAGTCCGGGGCAGCCGGCTCCGACCCGGAGGAATCGGATCCGTCCCGTCGCTTGCCCTCGTCCTGCCCGCCCTTGCCCATTGGTTGCAACCTGAGATTCGAACGGAGAGGAGTGGCTCCTAGGGTTTCCGGCCGCGGCGGCGGCGAGATCGCATGGAACCAGAACCCTAGATTGGGATGGCAGCGGCGAGGAGACTGGGAAAGGAGGCGATTGGTGGTGCAGTGCGGTGCGGAATCGAAAGGGAGGAATCCGCCCTTGTTTTCCCCCTTTTTCTTTATGGAGTAAACTGTTGTATTATTGCTGGGTAAAGAAATCGATCGGCACGAAGGGGAATAGTATAATGGCCGCTTAAATAGGGGGGGATTTTGCGGGCTTTATCGCTTCATCTCCTTGCACTCTTATGTGTCTGCAGGTGGGGCCGCATCGCATGTGGGACACGTGTGTCAGCGAGCGAGAGAGCTCGTCAACGTGGCGGCTGGTTTGTTACGATGATGAGGTGAGCGGGTTAACTAGCGGGTAAGGAACGGAGTTTTGTGTTTTTAGTTTTCATGGGATGCCTTACTTGACCTGGGTGATGCGGCGACGTCAGCAGGTGACCCCTCCTGCTGCCACGTGTGCTCTCGGGGATTTGGGCTTTCAGGCCCATTGGGGCTGCGACGGCTCGAGAAAGGGTCTCCATGGCCGGGGCATTGCATGCTTGGGACACTGAGTAGTGGGGCCACCATATAGTTGGGCCCACAGGTAGTGAGACGCAGGGCCGCTTTTGTCGCTCGCCGCACCGCTTTGCGCGGATCGGGACGCTGGGAATCTGTTGGGGAGGAGGGGTGACGTCAGTCGGACCAACCATACCCCGCCACGTCGCCCGGGCGAAGCATAAGCCCTAGTGACGCAACTCCATCCAATCGCACGGCGCCACGTGTACTCTGCTCCTAGTTTATTTGCTTCCTCCAGGCCCGCAAAGAATTTCTGGAAGCGGCCGGGGGGCACGGGGCTGCGTCGTTTTTGGGCAGAGCCGCGAGCAGATTCGTGCAGCGTCTTGCACGTTCACGTACCGTGCCTGTGCCATCGCCGTGCAGCGCGCACGCTTGGGGAATCAGCCGATCGAACCTGGATACGGACAGTGTGGCGCAGAGCACACCAACGTTGTCCCCCGGGTGACGGCGGAGAAAATATACGGTGACGCGCGCGTTGCCGCTTCGCGCTGCCTCCGCAAGGTACCCTCCTCCCTCTCTCTCTCGATTTCCTCGTGAGAGTGGAGATATGGAGGGATTTTCCTGCGGTGAAATCGATCCTCCGGTACATGCATTCGGATAGTAACAATGTGATAAGGTAAAATGTATTTGTATTGTAAAACGAATACGGATTTAGATTTATTTTTTAATACGAATACGAATATAGTGTGCAAAATATGTGTCAAATAGAATATGCATGCAGATAATATCCGGATTCGGTGCAATAACGGCCGCTAGTTATTACGTATCTTTTACATTTGACTCCCAAATTGGGCATTTTTTTATCGTCTTGACAAGATTGACGCCATGGTAGACTCTAATTCAACATTTGATATATATATATTTTTTCATTTTGGCGTATCCCCTAATAAAACTTTTTGCACGCTTTTTTAGCCAAATTTAACATGTTTATAACCGATTTTATTTACAATTTCTCTAGAATCAGTTAGGGTTAGCACTAAAATGGCACCAATGATCAATGATTACATGATAAACTATAGGAATAGGGGCATAAATATTACTATAAAACCGGTGCTAACCCGTTAAACTTCATTATGCTCACTACTACAAAGAGGCTATAGCAGACGGCCCATCACAGACGGTTCCAAAGGAACCGCTCAGGTTCTGGCCTGTCTGGGCTTTGTTTTAGCGCAAGCTGAGCCTATCACGAGCAGTTCGCTTTCGTAACCGCTCAGGATATTGATTATCGCGCATTTGTTATGAAATATAACCGCTCAGGATTTCTGTGCTTCATATAAATTGAGCCGAGACATCTCTCACCGCATCACTGCCGTGTCTACCGCTCCAAGCGCCACTTCCTCGCCTAGCTCCTCATCACTACAGTGTCTACCGCCTCGCGCTACTTCCTCCTAGCTCCTCCAACTCGCGCCACTTCCTCGCCCTAGCTCCTCACTGCGCTATGTCTACCGCTCCAGGCGCCACTTCCCTGCCCTAGCTCCTCCAACCTGCGGCTCCTCTAATACTGGTATGAGCTTGGAGATGCTTGTGGACTTTGTATTGTATTGTGTGTTAATGCATTGACTAAAAGAAAGGAGAAAAGATAGTGTAGATGCTAACTTTGTATTGTATTGATTTATTACATACTTGCTGAGTCTTGGACTTATGCACCCTTGTTTTTTTTGTTGCTATTTCTAGGTGATCTTTGAGGATGACACAAAGATTTAGCACATGATCGATCTTGCACCGTCAATGTTGGAATAAATAATATTAGCCCTGCAAATCTTAGTTTTGAATAATGGTTTCCCTTATAACTAATGAACTAAAATTTGACTTAGGAGTGGTAACTTAATAAAATTGAATTAGGTCTAATAATCACTAAAATTTGAGTTAGGATAATTAATTGGCTTAAAAAAATAAAATTTACACACCGGTTCACAAGATGCGGTGGGGTTTGGGTCAAGCAATATTGCATTTACTGGTTCCTGTATTTTAGGTTAATAAGTGTTGTATGAGATGATGCCTATATTTGGGTTGCATGATTGTTCAATTGAGATAGATATCGTGTCGAGAGGTAGGGATCATGGTTGTGGCCGTAGGCATGGCTACGCTATGCCACCGCGTGTGGTACATAACTAGTGAAGAGTTTTCTTTCAATTACCTTAGATGCAAATGTTGGAGAATGAGTTTATATTGCACATTTTCGTTTGCTATAAATTAATCGCTAATCAATTTGACACTAATTTGTTACATGCGTAGTGTAGATGGATCGAATCGGATGTACGGTGAACCGTGTGAGTCAAGATTACATTAATGGCGTGGTTGCTTTTAGAAGAGCCACCGAGCGTGATATGTTGAAGAAGGGATAAATTTTATGTATCGTCCGGTGCATTGATTGCGTGTCAAGATGTTTAACAACGCGCGCAGATCGAGCGCACTTGATTCGAATGGGTTTCAAAAAGGGTATACATGTTGGACCATCCACGGTAAGAGCAGATTATACCGAAGTTAATAATGACGACATCGCCGAGAAGTCAACGATTTGCTGGATGTGGATCGTGCTTTTGATGAGGATAGGGGCACGATGACAACTGGATCGGATGCTACGCGATGCAGAAGAGAACTACAGTGGGAGAGAGTTTTGTAAATTCGAGGGCTTAAGGGAGGACTCGATGAGACCTTTGTTCCCTGGCTGCAAGCCGGGATACACAAGGTTGTCAACCGTGCTTGAACTGCTGAAATTGAAGGCAAGCAATAGTTGGTCCGATAAGAGTTTCACGGCGTTGTTAGGTCTCCTAGCGAACATCCTTCCGGAGGGAAACGTGTTGCCCACCACCACCTATCAAGCAAAGAAGGTTATTTGCCCATTGGGAATGGAAGTAGAAAGAATACATGCATGTCCGAACGATTGTATCCTCTACAGTAAAGAGTATGCGACATGCATGTATGTCCTGTGCAAAGCATCCCGATACAAGCGCCAAAATATCGCTAAGGTGAAGCAAGGACCTCTGCTAAGATGTTGTGGTATCTGCTGTAATCCCACGCTTGAAGCGTTTATTTGCGAACCCAAAGGAGGCAAGATTGCTGCGTTGGCACTCGAGGAGCGTAAGAGAGATGGAAAGCTAAGACACCTGCGATTACGCGGTGGAGAAACTTGATTAGAGCTTGAAGAGTTCGATGCGAACCGAGGAACATAAGGTTAGGGTTGAGTACGGATGGAATGAATCCTTTCGGTAACATGAGCAAATGACATAGCACTTGGCCCGTGAATCTATGTATGTACAACCTTCCTCCTTGGTCGTGTATGAAGCGGAAGTACATTTTGATGTCACTACTTATCCAAGGGCCAAGCAACACAGGAACGATATTGATGTGTACCTAGCACCATTCTTTGGAAGATCTTGTGACACTTTGGACCGAAGGGTACAAGTATGGGATGCGTACAAATGAGAGAACTTCACTTTACGCACCATGTTATTCTCGCACCATCAATGATTTTCCCGCCCTTGGTAACTTTGTCGGGTTCGATACAAAGGGAGCCAAAGCTCATCTCAAGCTTCTTTGAGATGGTACCGAGAGTGTATGGTCGAACAACTCGCGCAAAATCTGTATATAAGTCCACCGTAGGTTCCTTCCTGTGAGTCACCCATACCGCAAGATGAAGAAACAATTCGATGGAAATAAGGAGAACGGTTCACTCCAAGAGCTTTTAGAGGAAAGAGGTCTATGATATGGTTAAGGATATTGATGTTGTGTTTGGAAAGGATCTAAATTAAGAACCCTCGGAAAAACATTTGGAAGAAGCGGTCAATTTTTGGGACTTGCCTTATTGGGAGCACTTAGAAGTTCGCCATTTGATCGACGCCATGCACGTGGAGAAGAATGTATGTGATAGCTTGATTGGTCTCTTACTGAACATCAGTGGCAAAACAAAAGACGGCGTTAACGCACGACGTGACTTGGTTGATATGAACATAAGAACCGAGTTAGCACCGAAAGAGACCGATAAAGGACGAACGTACCTTCCCCCCGCTTGCTACACTTTGTCCAAGGCCGAGAGAAATGAACTGTGTCAAAGCTTGCATGGTGTGAAAGTTCCGTCCGTTACTCCGCCAATATTAAGAAACTTGTTTCCATGATGATTTGAAATTAATTGGTATGAAGTCTCATGATTGTCATGTGCTGATGACACAAATGCTTCCTGTTGCAGTTAGGAGTATCTTGCCGAACAAGGTCCGAGTGGTAATCTTTAGGCTGTGTTATTTCTTTAATTCAATTGCTCAGAAGGTCATCGATCCCGAAGGACTCGACGCTCTGCAGGCCGAGGTGGTGACGACTCTATGTCATCTTGAGATGTATTTCCTCCGTCATTTTTCGATATCATGGTCCATCTCATTGTTCACCTTGTGAAAGAGATAAAGATATGCGACCTGTGTTCCTCGTCATATGTACACATTTGAGAGATACATGGGAATTCTCAAGTCCTACGTCTGAATCGATCTCGTACGAGGGCGATATCGAAGGTTATGCAACCAAGAGGTCAACGAGCAATGGTGTCCGCATAGATGCATTTCACGAGGGTTCAATATCATGCGGGGCACGCGGTTGAACTCGTACTATGGGTTCGTAGAGGAGATTTGGGAGCTTAACTATGTACTTTTCAAGATCCCCTGTTTGATGTCACTGGTTAAACTTCCGCAGGCGTGAAGGTCGACAAGCACGCGGTGTCACTCACGTGGACCTCAAACGTGTCGGATACAAGGATCGAACCATTCGTACTCGCTAAGCAAGTTGTTCAAGTTTTTATGTAACGGACCCGGCAGAAATAAGAACCGCCACGTAATTCTTCATGGGAAAAGAAGGATTGTCGGAGTTGAGAATGTCGTGGATGAGGAAGAGTACAATCAATTTGACGAGTTGCCTCCTTTCGAGAGCGGCATCGATGGTGGAAGAACCCAGTGAGGAAGCTAGCTATATGCGCGTCGATCATCATGAAGGACTGTATTTCAATTAAGCAGACTGGTGGAAGAACCCAGTGAGGAAGCTAGCTATATGCGCGTCGATCATCATGAAGGATTGTATTTCAATTAAGCATGTATGTATTCCATCGTAATTAATTTGATGTTAACATGGAAACGCGTCACGTGTTATGGGCCGCTAAATCGGTCAATTTGCCTCGATCGGTCGTGTGAGACCCGGTTTATCGAGCTTGTAATGCAAAAGATATATATGAGAAAATTAAACACCTCATTTGGAGCTATGGTACAGTGAATCGAGCACCTCATGAGATGAACAACCCAATTGGATTCATCTCATTTGGAGCTATGATGCACTTTCTACGATTTTTCAAAGCCTTGAAATGAGCAAAAGTAAAATGCATAAGTAACTTTTCTGGAAATAGTAACATGTTCCAAACTAATTTTCACAAGAAGCTCATTAATAGAGGAATCCAAAAATTGGATTCACTCAAAAATAGTTCTGAGAGAAAAGTTATGCATTTTTGAATTAAATTGTCAAGTAATTAATTCCACTTGTACGAACTCGATACCACTTATGAGAAAACACTTGATACCAAGAATAATTGATTCCATTGCAAATACTTGGTACCACTTGTAAGCAATAATTGAATTTTGCAAGGTGCTCGAACTTCTCTTCTATTGATCTTCCATGAAAGCATTCCAAAGAGAAGAGAGAATTTTGATTGACATGAGAGAATTATGGATACCATTTTAACGAATAAGATGATATCACTTGAAAAGATGAGACTCATGCCAAGATCAAGATGATCAAAAGAAGAAGCTACCATTTTTGAAAAGAATACCACTTGATAGATGCAATTTGCATTTGCAATCAGGGAATAGCAGTAATGGGTAGCTAGCAAGGATATAGAGGATCAACTTGATCACTGGAAGTGGCCACAAAAGATTTAGAATTGAATGAAGAGAGATGGCTGACTTGTCAGAGAAATCGGAAGTTCCGCAGATTCAATGGCGGAAGTTCCGGAGATCGGACGTTCCGGACCTGGAGTGCCGGTTGTTTGAACATCACAGACGGCTCTTCAAAAAACCGTCTGTGATGTTTCCACATCACAGACGGTTCGTTGAAGGAACCGTCTGTGATTACGCATCACAGACGGTTCCCTCAAAGAACCGTCTGTGATGTTGATTATATATTCGAGAACCGATAGGGTTTTGATCTTAACCCTATCGGTCCCGACCTCTGCGCCTCCTCTCCGAACGCCTCCCAGACCCCGGCGCCCTCCTCCCCGACCCCGGCGCCTCCCAGACCCGGCCACCTCGCCACCGCCACCTGCTCGGGTAAGTTCCCCTAGCTTTCCTCATGCCCATGCGCGCCTCCATTTTCCTCCCATCCCACTCCGGAGCCGCCGCACCGCTTCTCCATGGCCGGCCGCGCATGCACCTCTGCGGCCGGCACGAGAGCCAACGGCGACGCCCCCGACCCGCCCACCGCCCCACCACCGCTCGGTGAGCTCCCACCTCCACCCTTCCACTCCTCCTTCGCCCTAGCTCGCCTGCCTCCACCGCCCTATTTACACTGTGATCTCTCAATTGCCGGACGTGCACGACCCTCATCCGACCCATCGCCCGAGTCCACGTCCATGGGGGCAGCGCCTTCTGGTGGCGATCTCCTCTGCGTAGCGTTTTTATCAACTTGAGATCGCCGATGTAAATTTGTTTCTCCTCACCGCAAATTTGACAAGCGGGATGATAAGAATGGATGTTCCCACTTCTCCCACATTTGTTTTGTTTCTCTAAACTTGATAGCCAGCGCATGTCAATGTAACTTGGGGCACGTAACACGGAGAGGATCTAGAATATTACTGTCATCTTTTGCCACCTCTCCCAAGCTTCTTTGCGATCTCTGTGGTAGCCAATTGGGGATTCTTTGTTCTTCAAATTCTCGTTGGAAAAATGCCCATTGCGCTTTAAGAATGCATAACTCCATTGTTTTCTTAATTTGCCGATTCTAGGTCAAATGTCTCAAGAAAGAATAACACATAGATTCCACAACCCAACAAATTTATATTAGCATCACATCGGTTCTAAAATTCGCAAAGCATCATAAAACTATGCAAGACTCCCCAAGGGCTTGATAAATGAGCAACTAATTGTATTTCAAAGCGCTTCTATACAAGATCCCTAATAAGGTTATCAAATAAATTGTAATCACAATTGAATCAGAATCACAATTGAAATGGTTGAGAAGAGATATGTGTTAGTATATGTTCTAAAGGGTCGCAAGTAACTTACAATTCGCTCACCTTTGAGAAGTACATGAGCAGTGCAATTGCTCGCTTAGGGGCATTGGGATCTTTCTTCTTCTTTGGTTTTTCTTCTCCAACCTTCCACATCCCCACTCTTTGGCTTCCTCTTCGCAGTGGCTTTGAGCTACTAGCTTCCTTTTGGAAGATTTCAAACATGAAGTTGATTAGTTACTATAGATATTAGGTTCAGGCTGAGTTTTTGTAATGCATACTGCTAGGACAAATTTAGTTACCTCCTTTTCTGTGTCCCTATAACCATTAGTAAGAGATATCGACATTGATGTCAATGATATGTGTTTTGTATTTGACATATGTGTGCAATCCGGCAATTGGAATCATCTGTATGACATTGATTAGAGTATTATGTCACTTCAAATCTTGAATGTTTAAACTTGCCATTGATATCGTGGTATGCACTCTGCCATTTGAAAGTTTGTATTAATCTAGCAATTGTAAATTGGTTTGTTAAAGTCAATAGTTGTTTGGTCTAGCCATTGAAAGCTTATATGATTGATGTGGCAGTAGATTGAGAGTTGGCATTTGGACTTTCTAGATTGAGTGTTGACACTTGGATTTTCTGTCAATTGAGTTGTTGTGTCATAGAGGCTGCGATCAATCGTTATTCATCTGTTTGAATTGTCATAGAGGCTAAGAATTTTAGTTTATAACTGTTGTATTTCATTTCATTCACTTTTCTGCATTTATTAAGAAAAATCTCTCTTGTAGTTGTCAGTTCTTGATCAATATTTTACTATGTTTTCTTAATAAACATCAGTACAGTCTAGTTGGTAGCGTGGTTGTGTTTTCTTAATTAATTTTCGCATCTGAAACTTGAGGTATAGTGTCGAATGATGAAAACCTATGGAAGTAAGACGGTGCCGATTTACTAGAATGGCCTAGGTATCATGGGTATCCGGTCTTGACTAATGCTGGTTAGCCTAGGTGACTTGAAAACCAAGATGCCTGGGTTAACCTAGGTTGGTGTGGTAGTCTCGATACTTAGGTGCCGACTAACTGGTAAACTTGGGAACCGTGATGATTCTTATGGTACACTGACGGTAATTTATTTTATTTTACTCTGAGATGGCAAACGTTGATTATATTTGTTTATATTTTTTGTGCAATTTCCCATATATTATATACTATGTAATAATTGCGTACGTAACTTATATAGATAGCAAGTAAGCGAGATGGCGGATGCCGCGTCTTCGCCGCCGTCATCGACGTCGCCAAATGCGTCTGGATCTCGATCAAGGTGGTACGCAGCGAGAAGGCGAGGAATATCCAAATTGCCCTCGGCCGCATGACGATCACGGAGTCGGTGACGTTGGGATCCCGCCGAGTCCCAAGAACGCAACGCGAGATTCGGACCGTCTGCGAGGTACTTGTAAGGAACGGGTCCCCATAACCACCCCAACACGAAGTGTCCGCGGATGTACAGAGAGACCGCCAGTGGTCGAGCTTTACGCTCGTTCACTTTCCCCAAGGCGAGACCGGACACGCGTGTGCGATGGCACGCCGCCGCTCGCGATGTGCCACGCGTGGAGGACCTTCAAGAGCCTCGCTTGTCACGCATGCGTGAACACGGGTGGACGCCCTTCACGAAGTATCCTTTCTTGTCGCGGGATACATGGGATGCCTTCGTGCGGATGAAGACGACAACCGAATTTCGGAGCAAAGTGCGCGCCTGAGCTCTCGGGCCCAAAACACTCACCCCACAAACTCGGCACCGCCGAGCACGCGGTAAAGCCACAAAGTGGGCGGCGGAGGACGAGACCATTGCCCGACCGTTCTTGTCGATCTCGACGAGCGCTCGAGCCGGGTTAGAGCGAGGGCATCGGCCACGTCTTGGGAGCATCTCTTTCGCAAACCAGGTGAGACGAGGCGGTGTCCCAACGCTCGTAAATATGTCGAACCACTTAGTTGTTAATAAGTCCATAAGCGCATGGTGTCTATAATAACATGATGTCCTCTTGCAGAAGCATTGACTTCGCATCTTCCCAAGGTTCCTCGAAGTGGGCGGGAGAAGGATGTACTATCTACGGCCCGGGAAACAAGGAGCACCGGTCGCACGCGAGGCGTTGGGGTTTACGTACCTTGGAGGGATGGATTCCCACGACTCCGCCACATATAGGAGTAGGAAGAGATCCAAGGACCAAGACGACGCTTTACCGGAACATGTCATTATTGAAAAATTTCAAGGACAAATAACAAGTTTACGTAACCAAGTAAATGAACTCATGAGGCGCAAGCCGCCTCATTAATTTGGGAGCAAGTCCTCCTCAACATCGGAGTAGCGTCGCGTCCACACATATTCTCGACATGACGACGTGCAATTACCGATCGGCGACATCGAGGTAATGTACATCTCTCGAATGCTCCAAATATAGACATATAGGGCGCTTTAGCTAATTGTTTACCGCTTTGTAGGAGCCACGCCCGCAAGCTCTAAGTGAGGATGGTTGGGTCGATTACTATTGAGGTCAAGCGGGTATGGTGTATCCATACCAGAAGAAGCGATCGACACGGTGCCCGGTGGCGCAGGTTACGCCGAGTGCGGTGGACATGGTACATGACAATTTCATGGCCATCCCACCGAAATTCCCGAACGAAGAAATCACAACACTAGGGGATGCCGTGCACACTTTTATCCGATGGCCCAAGAAGGACATCGCCCTGGACCCTGCAGTGACGCGATATCGTCTGGCAACCGCCTCTCCAATAGGACCCTCGATGAGTCCGCCCGACCTTCGCTTGAAGCCCGCCTCATCGGTTCCGTCGAGAAGACGCCGAAGGACAAGACAAGCGTGTCACCATATCGCCCCACGAGTCATCTCCAGAGAAGGCGTATCGCAGCGTCTCGTTACGCAAATCGATATCGAAGAAGATTCAGCGCCGCCAAGCACGGGCAATACTCCCTTGGATATTCGTTGGTCTCGACAAAGAACTAACCTGCTCGGGACTAGCTTGTCAATCTTTGCATGAGTGGTACATGCGCAAGACCCAAGAGGAGGAGCCATCTTGGAATCAACGTCGATCACGGAGCGAGCATTTTCATCACGAGCGGGCCACTTCGTCGTGGGCTTCGAGGACTTATTCGACCTATACAACCTAAGCGCCTCGGCGCCTCACTTCTACGATGTTGGACAATTGTAAGTGTGTACAATCAATTTGTACACTCACGTGATAGCGATAAATATCACAACTCATTCCTTACGTCATGATACATTATGAAATGTGCCCGTCGAATCAACGAACCGTGGGTTTCTCGACCCGCACGTGATCTCGAGCAAACAATAAACCAAGGCGCATCCTCGTCGAAATTACATAAAATGGGATTGCTTGCTCGAGCGGCAAGGAGTACATAATGGTGCCGTACAACCGAAGTAAGTGCTTCACTACTTGCTACACAAAATTCGTTTGAACATATATAGGTTTATGACTATAGCGACATACATGAGTAGGTTCCATCGGATTCTTGTGATTATTGTGCCAAAGAGGAACATGGTATTGTACCTTGATTCTCTACTCAACAAAACCATGACTTCACCCTTCTTAAAGGAATACTCGAAAGAATACGATCATTTCCTCCGCACATAATTGTATTGTAGTCTTCCTTCATTTGAAATGGACGAGGATAACTTTTGGAATCATGTAGGGCGTTCATCGGCTACGTTCGAGGGAGGTTTATACAAGGGAACGAGCGCCACACTAACCCACAAGATGCGATTTCCAGTGCGCGATACAACACAATAATAATATATCATACTCAGTAAATATTGCGTCTCGAATATTGTACCTATATATGTATATCCATTTTTGCGGTCTGCCGCCAAAAACAAGATCACCTATGCGCATTCTCGTATGTCATCATATGCGCTATTGATTAATTCCACGACACGATCCCGGGTAGGTCAATCTCGCTATAGTTATTTTCTAATTATAAATTTAAATATATATTCTTACTACTTTACTCTTGCTAGCGACGGACTTGAACCTAGAGTTAAAAGCACTCCGGAAGAACGAGGTCACACATGTTCGAGGGTTGCTCTGCTGACTTCATCAAGTCGGAAATCGTTAACCCCGACGGAGAGTTTCACGTCGTCGACTAGTTGTAATTGATTCAATATTGTAACTCACTTTGACTAGTTGTAATTCAATTTGTAACTCTAGCGACAATACTTCAAACATTCTTTTTAATTGATTTTGAGTTAAATGAACACTTTGAGTTGTCAACAATAATCTGTGATGTAGCCGTTTCTACTTATTCGTTTGTAATTGATTTTGAGTTAAATGATCACTTTGAGTTGTCAACAATAATCTGTGATGTCATTGCTTACGCTTGTTTGTTTTCGGAGGGCATGGCTAGCAATTCCCGAGGCTAGTGAAAATACGACAAAACTAGTTAGTGGAAGGACATATCACGAGCGGTTTTGTTCAAAACCGTGTGTGATACTAGGTAATCCGCAGACGGTTTAAACCAAAGAACCGCTCTGCAGATATGCAAGCCTCACGAGGCGGTTCTTAGCTCAAACCGCTCATGCGTGATTATGTAGTATCACGCACGGTTTTTATTAGAGCCGTCTCGATTATGAAGTATCACGAGCGGTTTGGTAATAAAACCGCTCGCGATATTCAGATTCCTGACGGTTTTTAATAGAACCGTCAGCGATATCAAGTATCACGAGCGGTTCTATTAAAAACCGTCGTGTTAAACTTATCACGAGCGGTTGAAAAACCGTGCGTGATAACCGCCTGTTATTACAGACATAAAAATTCAGACGGTTCAAAAACCGTCTGTGATGACGGTTCCGAACCGTCTGTGATAAGGTTTTCTGTAGTAGTGGCTATAGGATATTTGAATCCGTCTGAATTGAGTAGGTATTCTATTCAACGACGGATCTAAAAGAAAAACAACTGGGTGTTCCTATACATACCATCACATGTGTACATAACCACTGAGCTTATGTTACGGAGTGCACAACTATGTATACAGATGCTTTGATAAGGTAAAATAAAATCGAATCTGGTGTCTTGTGCACCCCTTAAGTCTCACTTGGATTCGCCTATGATTTTGTTCATGTTCGTACTCGTTATAATATTTAATTCGTATTCGAGGATATGTGTGTGTGTGTGAATACGAGAAAAACCACCGTTGACACCCCTACGGGCACGTGCATGGACATGATCGCATGAAGTAGCCGCTTTCCAGGACGCCCGAACCACCGGACAACGCTACAATAGTACAATAAGCTATTGGAGTTTAACTACAAAACTAGAGTCAAAGGGATCCAGCGAAATTGTTAAACGAGCTGGCCGGGCCGGGTAAAGCCTGCTTCCCTAGTCCATCGAGACATGTTAAGTAAAGTCAAGATCGGTACTATCGCAGGTCACATCTGAGGTTAGCTAACATGACCGGCCTCCTCGCTGCTCCGCATATCGTTCCACCGTTTAATGGTCTGTTATACTGCATGGAACGAGAGCGTTTATGAAAAAGTGAGATATGACACGAGCGGGCTGGTGTTTGATCGGATCAAGCGTCTGATGAGTAACGTAGGAGGTTCCAGTTCGGAGAAGCTTTCTCCGCACAGAATGCAAGATGCGGCTCGCCATATAAGGCGAACGGATGCAACAGGTAAAGCTGGGATTTGTACCATATTTTTTCGGGTCAATTTGAAGCTTGGTCTGTAAGGTATAGTCTAAACACGACATGACATAACACGTGGTGGGCTGGACCAGACCGACACGGCACGAACTGGGCCTGAGAATGCGGTCCGTTGGACGGCACGGACAGTTGGATCGTTCTTGGGCCAGCATGGCACGAAATAGGCACAACCTTCCTGTTATAGCATAATCCCTCCATCGGTCTGGCCCAACTAATCACCCCCTTCTGCCACCCGGTCTGACCCAACATCCCTCCCGGCCTCCCCCAACCCCCATCCCCAACCCTTTCCCCCGAGCCCCAGCTCCCAAATTCTCAATCCCTAATCACATTCGATGATTCCCCTCCCTCTAGCTCCAACCGCCTCCCTCTCCACGCACCGCTGGCCGCACCCTCCCTCCCTCTCCCTCCCTACGTGTCGCCGCCCTCCCTCTCCCTCCCCACGCGCCGCCGCCCTCCACCCTCCCTCCAGCCACCTCCTCGTCGTTGTCCTTCTCACCCCTTCGCAAGCGCGTGGCGCGACCGAGGTGGACGAAGTTCTTCATTGACGTCCAGGAGAAGGAGGCTATGGCGAGGGGGGTAGGCGTAGATGGCGCACTGGTGTCTTTATTTTCCTAGGTGAGGTGACGACTGTTGTCTTCCCAGCGTCTATAGTTACTTAGAGCTGGGCTTGGGTCGGGACAGCAAGATCCCAGCACGGTGGGCTTTGGGCCGTGCCTGGGCCTGGCCGGAGGCAAGGTGGGCCGGCACGGCACGACATGGCGCTAAGCACGATGGGTCCGTGTCGTACTGGCACGGCACGACCAAATGCCCACCATTAGCTACAAGCCAAACCGATTGACCGAGCATAGCGAATGTGCCACACGGGCATGGCATCGAGTGATGCGTGCGCCCGAACTGCTTCCGCCGCTCTATTTGCATTTGTTGGATCGAGCAGGTGACCAGGAGAGGTTGAATAGACGCCGCACGATTAACTATGCCTTTAAAATATTTTGTTTTAAGGTGTTCAAGCCTTTTTCACTCGATAGCTCGAAGACATGAAGACCGGAGAGAAACATTCAAACAAGAACAAAGTAACGAGAAGATCAAGACTCACCAAAAATCCCCACTGGATCGGTCAAACCGGGTAGACAGTAGTGGTTGTTAGAAATATGGACATTAATTTAATTCCAGATTTTATTTTGAGATAAAGATCACACAAGACTAGTGATGCATAAATCGTTACTAACAACATGTTACTCATTGCACTTCTAAATATACACAATAAAAGAATTACAATATAATAGACTGATCGTACGACAACTTACAGTCGAGCTTAATGAAGAACAGGAAGCAGCGTAGACTTGAAGCAGAGGGCGAAGCAGTGTAGGATGTAGATGATGCAACATGTGGCGTGAAAGTTCTTGTGAATCGTTGTCGGGAACCTTATTGCCGCCCCGTGTAGGTGAACTCTGCGACAATGGTTCAGAGATACTCGGTCACCCTCCTTCCCGGTGCATGCCGAGGAGAAGGGATGACTTGATTCGATAGCACAAGAGAACAAAAATGAAGTAGAAAGAAAAATTGATGTCTAATCGTCAACCTCTGTCTGGACGTCTCCGATCCCATTTATCGTCGAGACAATTACTCTCTAGTAACTGTCATAATAAACCACTGGTAACTGCTAATTCAAAATAAATTAATTGTCATTAAGCAGTGTTTATTGATCCTGATTACACACTGGTCTACAACTTCGACCACTGATCTACAATTTCGACCAGTGTATTCCGACCACCCTGGTCTATGGATCTAACCACTAATTTTCGACTACTTATTTCAACCACTGTTTCGACCGCAATGGTCTTAGACCACAGTGTTACAACCACACTGGTCTATAGCTTTGACCATATTATTTTAACCATACTGGTTTATGCCTTCGGCCAGATTATTTTGACCATACTGGTCTATACCTTCGACCACACTGGTCTATGATTTCAACAGATTAGAGAGAAAAGCACAGTCAGCAACAGAAAGATGGATTGGGTTCACGACATGATCATGGTCACACGTCGCAATCATAAGTCACACGATTGACACGCGAATATATGCGCATGCATGCGTACGTGTTGTGTGACTTTAACTATAATCCTCCTTATGTCACCCCATGTCATATGACACATGTTTCAAGAGGTGGCAATGACTCCACCTTATAAATTGCTCTCCCACCACTTGGCTAGGCAATAAAATTACAAACCATGCATGGTTTGTAATTTTGTGAATGAATAGGCCTTTACACACATAGGCTCAATTCTAACAGTGGTCGGACCATGTGAACAGTGAATTCAGGGCATCACTGAATTTTTGCGCAGTTTCAAAATCAGAAATCTATCCAGCTTTTAGACCACAATTCTAAACTTCATAAAACTTGAAATATACATTTTCTAGTGTGTCAGGAACCCGTTCCAATTAGAGATCTTGAATATCATTGCCAAAGTTCTGATATTTTTCCGTTTGGGCAAAGGTTGCATTAAAACCAGGCTAAATATGAAAACGACGATTAAGAGGAGTTCGTCGGAGGAATCAATCCAAGATTGCTAATAATAGTTTCTCACGTGTCCTAACAACCTTAATCACAGCAAGAATCAAGCCAAAATCCCTTAAGAGTAAAACCCCCAAAAATCATCATTTCTTCCACTAAAACCGGACAAACTCAAAAGAACTTGCAATGAAAGTATCTAGATAGATGGGATTTGATCTCTAAGAGATATATCCATCACTTACACGTCCTAGGTACAAAGGGAGGAAGAAACACAAAAACCATAGCTAAATCAAGAAATCAATACTTAAGCATATGAGATGAAGACTTGGGCACATTTGGAGGTTTGATTTCTTCTTGGAGATGAATGCTTATAGCCACTCCCTTGGGAGGACAAAGCCACTAGGGCAGCACACACAAGTGCTCTCATCTCTCTCAATACATCTCTCAAACTCTAGCTTCCTCCTCTGTCCACTTTCCCTAAATTTTCACATTATGGTTCCTTTGCTAAAGTGGGTGTGCAAATCTTGCACTACCCCTTCTATAGTGGAGGCTACGTCTAGACAGAAAGTCCTAATGGATACCTGTTAAACCCACACACAAACGAGTTTCACTCACGCACGATTCTCAAAGTGTCATCTTCATTTTTAGCTCCATTATGCTAAATCCATCATGTTTTGTCCTCCATAGAGTATCATTGACCTAATCCACTTAGATCACCATCACGGTTTCGTACACCACCAATTTTCGGGATTGAGAAATTTACAAAAATGCCCCTCTACAGACCTTTACTTATTCCTTCACATCGAAGTATCGTCCATGCTTCACCACCATCCATGTGGCCCTAATGACTTCCCACTAAGCCTCCCACGTGTCTGGATCCTACTGAATCGTCCTTGTTTACAAACGGACCCAAGTCACTTAGCGCACCACACGCCTTACCATGCACCATTACTGCACTCGGCTTCTCAGACCGCTCTGGACCTCAGCTCCTCCATGAACTTAGTCCTGGTCCACCTTGTCGTTGTCTGTCATGTCCATCACAGGTAGCTTTCTCTCTGGTTCCTTGTCTTCTCGATTTGTAACCACTCCGGTAACCTCGTCATCTTTTGGCGACACATTGGTCATTCTAGACCTTAGTTCTCCTAACCTAGTACCGATCCCGTCCGCCTCACCATGACGTAGCTCCAGAATCCTAAAACCATCACAAACAAGCAAACTGTCATGTAGTGCCGCACGATACACAAAATCATCAATTTTTACAATTGATGAGTCAAGAACACATCACAAACAAGCAAACTGTCATGTATCAAGGTGTTTGGGAAACCCTCAGTTTTAGCAAAGTTCAGTTGAATGTCAGGCTTAAGCGGTCTTGTCGGCCCCGGAATGGTAGTCAGACCGGCCAAAATTGGTAGTTTGACCAAACTATTTGAAAAGGTGGAATTTAGAAATCGCAAAAATCACCTTTGTAGGGATGTGAGGTGATTCGTTTACACTAGGTCACATGGAAAATGGAGTTTCGAGGAAAAACTAGATAGCGTTCGAAATTTCTAGAGAGTTTGCAATCTGGGACTTGGGAAAAGTTCCCAAGCGGTGTATCGACCATTCTTGCGGTTAGGTTGGCAAGTCAGCGTCGAGGCCGCCATGGGCGACTGGCCCGAGCGCGAGAGGTTTCCTGCACCAAGAAGGCAGTGAATTTTGTGGAATTCGCTCGGGGTCATGTGCGGTGTCTTGTTTATACACTTCACACCCGCGAGGGTGAGTTAGTGTGTACCGGGGCTCGGAGCCATGCGTGGCGTCTTGTTTATATACTTCACACCCACGATGGTGAGTTAGTGTGCACCGGTGCTCGGGGTCATGCATGGCGTCTTTCCTTGCCATGGCATTGTGCCACGTTGTGTTGTTTCTGTTTGGTGCAATTCATCCAGAGGGTAATTGCCTGAAGGAGGTTTGATGCTAATGGGCTATGCTGGCTAGGTTTTATGACAAATGTAGTCTTTGGATGTGCCTGTTGTCGCATTGTATGACGATTCCTAACCAAATTAAATACTACAACTCCCGGAGTATGAATTGAGATACAATGGAAATGCATGGCAATAGGGTACACAACATGAATGATGTCTAGTATGCTTCTAAGGGTGTTTAATAGAAGAATAACCATCAGGACTTCACCCCGCCACCGAACACTGCAGGAACTAGAAGCGGTAAACCTCCCCTTGGACCAATTTCTTCCGCTTGGACCGGTTGGTAGCTAGCAATTAGTGTGGGCTGGTGTAACATCCCAATTTTTGAGCGTTTTTGAAAAATTTTCAAAAATAAAAATAACCATTTGCTTTTATCGCTAAAAGCTTAAATGGGGCTTTCAGAAAATCAAAAGCATTTCAATTTGAATTACTCAAACCTCGATTAAATAAAAATCGTCTTATTTGATTTTATGATTTTATCTGATTTTCCTTTTTCCCTTCGTCCGGTTGTTTTCCTGTGGAGTTCTTTTTATTTCTTTTCAACTTGCTCGCATTTCATAGTTATTTTAAAAGCGTTAAAAACAGAATAAACCATTTTCTTTTCCTTGATCAAATGTAAAGCTTAAATTGAAATTTCAAAGTGAAAAATATTTAAATGATTGAATCAAACTCAAATTCAAAATGACTTTATTGGGTTTTCTGCGTTTTTGGATTTTATTCTTGTCGGTTTTGTTTCTTGCAACCTGGCCTGTTTTATTTCTTTTCTATCAACCCAAAAATTATTTTATTTATTGTAAAATTTAATTTAAAGTATTTAATTTAAATTGGTGGCCTATTTTGAAGCTTGAAACATAAAAATAATCATTCGGTTTTTCTCGGTTTAATTTAAAGCTTAAAATTGATTTTGAAGGAAAAATATTTTAGATTGCTAAAATATGCTTCAAAAAAATACAAAAATATTTTATTTAATCTATTCAGGTTCCAAGGTATTTTACAAAATTTTCTTGAATTTTCAGATTTAATCCTTATTTTTTGAATTTTCCTCTTTTTCCCATTTCTTTCTCTCTCTTCCCGTTGTTGTTTGTCTTCTCTTCTTTTCCCTTCTTCTTTCTTGAGCCGCTTTCCCAGTAGCCCATGCCTGCCTTGCACCACAGATCAGTCCCTCTGTTGTAGAGCCTCGGCCGTGAGCCCCATGCCCTATCGCCTGCGGTCTTGAGCCCCGGGTCTTCTCCTCCCGTGACTCCCTTCCTCCCCCAGCTCCTATCTCCCCTCCTGTGCCCTCAGCTAGCTCTTGTGCAGCTCCCTCCTGCGTTGCTCCTCCCTCCAGTACTGCTCTCTCTTGCCTTCCCCTCTGCCGAGCTCTCTCCTCCATCGCTCTCCCTCGGCCCGAGCTCCACCACCGAGCTGCCACTGCCGGCCAACCAATAGCTCTCCCTCCACCTGCACCCGACCTCCTTCCCTCATTTCTGCTGCTGCCCGGCGCCTCGGTTGCCAGTCTGGTTCAGCGAAGACTGAAGGCCAGTAGAAGCTCACTGCAGCAAGCATAGCAGCTCCTTCCATCTCTCTTCCTCCCCCACCAGAGCAAGCCTGAGCCAAAGCTCCTCCCGTGAACTCCAGTGCTTCGGCCACCTCTCTCCTTCATCTCCCTACAAAGCTGAGCAGCCAGCACCGGTTTCCCCTCATGCTCCTCCCTCCTAGTGCTCCTTCCTCCACTCCTTTCTATCTTCTCCACCCAAGCTTGACAACAACCGAGCACTACCGATCACCCATTTCTTCTTTCGCTCCAGTAGCCCACCGATCCGTCTGCGGCGCGTTCCTGCTGCTCCCGTCCGATCGCCGACGCCGTCGCCCCCTGCTATCGGCCATGCAGCACCGTGCCTCTGGTCGTCCCCATGCTGCTCCTTCTCCTCTCTCGAGCAGCAATGGCGGCTTCCTTGCATGTGCATGTGTGCCTAATGCATGCAGCTCACGCCTCCTGGCGTCTCCCTTGTGGCTGTTGCCTCCTTGCGCCTCCACCTCGGTGCAAACCAAGCCGGCACTGGCGGCCTTGCTCCCCTCTGCTCTCTCCTCCCGTCTCCCCATGCAGAGTTTTCTTCTGCTTCCTTCCCTCTCTCCAAAACACGGAGCATTAAAGTCGACCATGCATGATGTAGCTCCAGCAAGTCCAATAGCTAATGCATGCATGGGACTCATGCATACGTACATGCAAACTCACATACTAGTGCAGCACGTTCTCTCCTTTTGTTCTGTCTCTCCGGTCGACCATTCTCCGCACCAACTACGTCGCCGCATGCCCCTCGGCTTACTCTTCCTATCGCTAAGATTCGCCGCTCTCTTTTAACCGCGACCCAAAATGTTCCGCCGGCGGCCGAACCGCCTTTCTATCGTCGTTTCCGGTGCCGTCTTTGATCCCCCGGCGTTGTTGTCACTGCCGTTAGCTTCGCCTCGCGATGCTCTACGCTGTGCTACCTTTTTTTTGCTCCAAAACATCATCGGGTCATCAGCGCCACTATTCCTTATGCCTTTGTTTTGCGCCGCCGCCGCCACACCGACCTCACGGCGATCGACCACCACCTTTGGGTCCGCCTCGCTCCCGGATTCCATTTTGCTAGTTCGCGGCCATCCTCTCTTCCCTCATTGGTGGTATCACTTTTAACCCGATCTATACTATTCATCATGAGGATTTCTATCATTTCATGTGAAGGAAGCTTAGGATATTCGTTCTCCTTCATCAGGAATCCGATTAATCGATTCTTGGTTCTTTATTCATCTAAATTCAGCCCCTTCCTATCGCTACTAATATTGTAATTTTTGGATTTTATTGGATTTATTGTATTTATTTGGCTCTTTTTCGCGTGTAGATTAGACGTCTCGGAAGAATTCTTGATTCGCGATGAAGACCCGCTCTCGTCAACGAAGGCAAGTCGTAGGCCTTTGACCATGTTGAACCCATTTTACAAATGTATATTGTATTAAATTATCATGCATGGCTAGTTTTATTAAAAATGGTTTTGGGAGTAGATAATTACCAAATTGCCATTATGCCTCCTTGATAAATTAAAAATGAAATGTCTCCTTGAATGACATATATCCTTGGACACCTTAGGATGGTTAATACTAGTTGGACATAATTGTATACCAACTTGGGAGCGTATTATTGCTTAGACATGCTCTAGTTACCCGGTACTTTCGATCACATGTTCAATGATTAATGAAATTTGACTAATGGAACTATGGAGCAGTGGTGTGAGGCCACTTTTATTAAAGATGTTGTGCCATGGCAGGGATTGCCATTTGGTCGGGAATGAACAAAAATGATTTATGCTCGGGCTTGAGGTAGAGAGCTAGAGTGGGTGTGTGATGCACATTGGGTTGTGGTAGACTTATGCGAGCGACCAACTAAGGACTTAACTTTGCAAGTCATTGATCCAGGCCACCTCGTGCAACCATAAGTCCGGTATGGGACGGACACGCCAACTAATTAGGGAAGTTTTGAGTCGGTTACATTGTGGTGGTTTAATGGCGCAAGAGGGTGTGATGGCGAAACCTTAGCGAGGCGAACCGAGGTAAAATGGAACTTTGTAAAGGCCTTGTGATAGTCACTTAGTCGCACACCCTCGGAAGTGTGTCGAGCGGACATTACAAGTGATTTATCTCTTGTGGGTAAAGCTGTACAACCTCTGTAGAGTGTTAAAAATCTATTGAATAGCCGTGTCCCGATTACGGACATGCACAGTGATTTCGCGCAAGGGGTAGCATTTTCAAAAATGTGGTATTGGTTCGATGGAAAGGTTTGGTTGGAATGGTTGGGAAGTGAACGGGATGTTCACTATTTGATGCAAAAAAAACTTGGTTATCTATGTATTATTCTTTTAAAATCACCTTAGCAATCTAATTATTGTAATTCTTTATTAAACTTGCTTTTGCAAATTAGCCATAAAGCCGTCTTGTTTAAGCCTTGCATGAATACTATGTGCATACATTTCTCTACGACTTCTTGAGTACTTTATGTACTCACGGCTTTATGACCTTTGTTGATCGGTCCAGCAGAAGAATCGAAATATTGAGTTCTCTGAAGAAGGCTACTTTGAAGACTTGCGAACTAGGTCACGTCCTCCACTCGATTGCACGTGGGCATGTCGATTGAGCTCCACGTATTTTGAGATTTCCATTGCGGATACTCTGTTGTTGCTAAGCCACAGTGAGGCGACTTTTGTAAGAACCTTGACCATAAGGTCTTTCTTTGTTTTAACTAATATTACTTTGTCTGCTTCATTAGTTCGTTGTTGAATGGTTATGATTACATCATTGTTGCAACTGTGCGAGCTAGCTACTGATCATGGGACTAGCTTGGTATGCACAGAGGGTCTCGGGGTTGTGTGACACCCGGGGGTCCGACAGCTGGTAACTAGCAATTAGTGTGGTTCATGTGCTACTTCACTAGCTTCATGTAACCAAATGCATACTACAGGTGACGGGTACTAGTGCGTTAGTTAAAATGAGAAAGGCACGTACTGGTCTTCGGCGGCTGCGAGGTGGTGCTTTGGGTCTGCCCCGAGGTGGTGAGCGGATCGGAGCCGACGCGAAGATGCCCCAAGGGGGGCGCGAAGTTGTGGCGACGGCCCTCGGCTGCTGCTGGAGCCAACGCGAAGTCGCCCCGAGGGGGCGCGAAGATGGGCCGAGGCCGAAGCTGGCACCGGAGGGGGCCAAGGAGCGGCTGGAAGCCTTCGACTGCGGTGTGTTTTCTCTTTTGTGCTGCCCATACTTGGATGAAGGGGCTATGGGCACCCTTCGCTCTTTCCAAACTGGAGCGAGCGTGGCCGCGCCGCAAAGGGGGCTTCAGAGGGGGCTTGAGGTGGATGCTGCGCCAGGGGCGAGCCCCGCTGCGCAACGAAGGAGGCTTCAGAGGGGGCCCGAGGTGGATACTGCACCGGGGACGAGCACCGCCGTGTTGCGAAGGGGTTTCGGAGGAGACGCCGAGGGGGCGCTCTGCCGAAGGGCGCTCCAGAGGCTGCTGACATCGAAGGTGGATGCTTTGCCGAAGGGGGGCTCCGGAGTTGCTAAAGGCTGCCGACGCCGAGGGGACCTCAATGGGGCCGAAGGTGGCGCACCTGTGGAGGCATGGTGCGGGGTGGCCTTGACCCGAAGGGGACTGCACGAGGCTTCGGCTGAAAAGGGGACCTCAGTCCCGGCCTCACGGGGGTGCACTCCGATCGAAGATGGGCTTCGGCCAAGTTGCGATGGGGCCGAAGGTGGCGCACTGGTGGAGGCGTGGCGCGGGGTGGCATCGACGTCGAAGGGGGTTGCGCGAGGCTTCGGCTGAAAAGGGGCCTTAGTCCCGGCCTTGCGGGGGTGCGCTCCGACCAAAGATGGGCTTTGGCCAAGTTGCAGGGGTTGGCCGAAGGCGGTGCTCCAGTGGTGGCTCGTTCGGGGTGGCGCGAGCTCCGGAGGCGACGCCGGGGGTGCTCCGGAGGTTCTGCCGACGCCGAAGGGCAGCTCGATGGGGCTAGGGGTGGATAACGAGCTGGCTCGGCTTGGCTCGTTAAGCTAACGAGTAAAATACCAGGCTCGGCTCGGCTCGGCTCGTTAAAAACTCGAACTCGACTCGTTAGGCTCATTATCAATAAAAATCCATGCAGTTCATCTTTGTTAATCAACTATTATGCTACCATCACCATGCATCATCTCTGTTATGCAATTAACCCGCTTATAGCATGTGAAAATGCTTGATTCATTCTGAAGCCTCTAACAGAATGCTTGATTCATTCTGGAGCCATTAAACATATGCCACTATGTATTACAGGGAAAACTACCATTCATTCTGAAGCCACTAACATGACGGACGGACGGTGGTCTGCGAGGGTGGGTGAAATAGGGAAGGAACTGGAAAGCCAAGCGCACGAGCCCCGAGCTACCGAGCATTAGGGATGAGGAACTTAGGGAGTTAGGGGTGCTTGAGCCCGATGGCGATGGTGGGCTAGGAAGCGGCGATGGGTGCACGGTGGTCAACCGAGATGGTTTAGAACTCTGAACGTCTGGTGAGTGAACAAGCTAAACTAGATAACGAGCAACTCGCGAGCTAGCTCGGCTCGGCTCGTTAAGAAAACAATCTAAATTGTCGGCTCGGCTCGGCTCGGCTCGGCTCGTTAAGAGACTGAGTTCGAGCCGAGTCGAGCCGAGCCCTTAACGAGGCAAGCTAGCTCGCGAGTTTCGAGCTTTTTTTCCACCCCTAGATGGGGTGGAAGGTACTTCATCCCAGGCGGTATGTGCTTTGGCATGGATGGGTTGGGCTTCGACTGTGGTGGTGGGATGTGCTTCGGCCGAAGGTGTGTTTCGACCAGGATGGTGGGCTTTGGCTGGTGAGCTTCGGCTCCTCTCATGCATAAGCTTTTTGTTCGGTTCGCACGGTCGGTGCCAACTATCGTAGCAAGAGAAATGTGAGGCAGTGGGTAAGAAGGGATGTTTACCTTCTTGCCCTCACAATGTATTGAGAGAGAGAGAGAGAGGATATTTTAGGTACATTTGCCTAAATACACCATACAAGTTAAATCTATATATGTACAGTATACTCAACGGCACATCGGTATTCCTGATAACTTTAGGGTGCGAGACACCCCCGGTGCCTCTGGACAATGCATGAGATGATTAATTGCTTCGTACGTAGACATGCGTACGCATACTTCGAATTGCGTTCTACCATAGTACTGGTTACTAACGTGCATGCAAAGTTAATGGCACAATATATAATTGCAAGTACGAAACTTCCTCTATTACATTGGGACAACACACACACACATATATATATTCCTACGTACTGTTTACACAAAATCCTACCTAGAATAGTTGGATGACTGTACGTATAAGGACTAAGAAATACGTAGTTTCACAAATTAAACCCTAGCTAGGAACTACAGAACTAACCGGTCGAGGTTCATCCACCACGTTAACGGATTCGGTGCAAGAGAGCTTGCCGCGAAGGCGAGCAACTGGACACTTGGGCGACGGCTTCCCCCGACGGCGCTGCTTCTCGCCCTTGGCCTCCTCCTCCAACGCGGGCCAGTCGATCGCTTCACGATCAAAGAAGTCGGCGTCGTTCTTCTTCGTCCAAGCCCCCAGCTTTCCGACCTTCTCTCTGACGGCGCCCGCGTACCGCCGCGCCTTCTCCGGCAGGCTCTCCTTCCGCGTGAAACGGTAGCTCTTGAGGAATTCCCGGCGCTTGGCGTAGTAGCCGGTGGCCTCCTCCGTACTGCAGCGGTCGGGATTCGTCTCCGAGACGCCTCCACCTCCTTTCCGGTTCTTCTCGATGATCGACTTCAAGAACTCGGCCTCGGACCCGGGACCGTTCGCCGGCCGTTCAACCTCGCTCTCTTCCCTACTGAGGGTGTAACTCCTGAGAAAATCCCGGCGGCTCGCGCGGGTATTCACGATGTCCGTGCCGCCGTCGGGGTTGCTCCGCGGAGCACCCTCGCAATCTCCGCACATCTTCTCAACGGCCTTCATGAATACGGCATCGGACTCCTGGCCATTGCAGTCCTCTGACGGCAGCTGCATGGCCGGCACGTCATCATCTCCGGCAGATGGTGACCTCCCCGGCGCGCTGTCGTCCGTGACGTCGACGAAGACGAGGTGAACCTTGTGTCCCCCATGGGGAACACCGTCGCCTTCTCGTCGTGCTCCTCCTCCTCCTCCTCTGTACTTCCTCTCGGCGATGTCCCGCCTCTGCTGGGCAATCGACTCCATGATCTTATCGATGTCGTCATCAACATTGTCGTCCACGCGGAAGATGACGTACATCGGCATCGGGCACAAGGACGAAGGCATGGTTGATGTGTGCATGCCCTAATTAAGGTACGTATGAGTCTGTACGTCGAGAGTCCCTTCGTGTAGTGATTTATTGGGAAGGTAGGCTTCATGAGAACTATCTTACTCCGACTCGATCAAGGAAACTAATAATCCGATATTAATCCTAGCCGAGTATACTTGTACTAATCCGAGTGGATAGACCGGCTTACCTCTAGTCGGTAGAACAACACAACATTTAACCGTGAATGCTTGTGACCGAATTATATATTTTCTCGCTGACAAGTACGTATACATTGTTATAAATAGTGTTTATATTTATCATGAGCCCAATAGATTTATATATATAAAGCCTTTTTTCTACTCCCGGGTGTAGTTACTCTATATTCCGTATCTCACAACGTAGTAAGTATCTCGCGCAACCGAGAGTATGTATGAGTAGTATACGAGTATATAAGACCACTTATGTGGTATTTATACATTTTTAGAGGTGGTATGTATATTTTTTTTAGACATACTCTTTTTTATACATGAATATGAAGGTATTTACAAAATATGCTAAAAACTTTGGGCACTCTTGCAATTTTTTTCATGTGATTCGTATTAGAATATTTTATAATTAGTATATGAGTATACCCAAAGTGATAAAGGAGTATGTCAAGTTCTTTTATATAGTATAGCATACGTGGGAGTAACTACACCCGGGAGTAGAAAGTATTAATCCTTTATATAGGTACAAGTATGGCATATATATAGGTAACCCCTTTATACAATGAGGAAATACACAAACAACAATATACATCTAACATCTAACACCCCCCTCAAACTTATTGTGGATCAACAACATGAAGTTTGGAGAGATAGAAGTTGTGCTGAGCTCTGGTCTGCGTCTTTGGGAAAAAGTCTGTCAACTGAAACTATGAATACACATATTGAATAGCAACAACCTGGTCCTGCACCTATGTCCTCATGTAGGAAGCATCAACACTAATATGTTGGGTAAGCTCATGCTTCACCGGATCTCTAGCAATGACAATAGCTCATGTACTGTCAGACAAAAGAGAAGTGGGTGCTGAAACAGAAATATCAAAATCCTCAAGTAACCACCGTAGCCAAGTAACATCCGCAGTCAATAAAGTCATAGCTCGCAACTTAGCCTCAGCACTCGAACAAAAAACTGTTGTATGTTTCTTAGTTTTCTAAGCAATGAGAGAACCACTACTACAAAACATGATATACTAGACACCCTCTGTGATAAAATTATCACAGACGGTTCTTCGTTAACCGTCTGTGATATACAAGCACTATAAATATATGCTCCCGACAGGCCCCCTTTCCATTCCATTTGAGGCGCCGCCACCCTGCTGCTACTGCTGCCCCCTCCCCATTGGACACCCTACTGCTGCTACCTCCTCCCCCGTTGCGCCACCCTGCTGCTGCTGCCTCCTTCCATGCACATTGCTGCCCATTCCGTTTTGAGTTGTTACCCCTGCCTCCTCCTCCCCCATTGCGGCACCTCTGCTGCCTCCTCCCACATTGCGCCACCTTGGAGAGAAGGGTAACGATCTGTAACCCTTTATTTTTACTCTAGACTAATCACTAATGTGTAACGATCTGTAACCCTTTATATTTGCTCTAAACTAATCACTAATGTGTTTGGTCGTTATGAAGGGTACTTGCGGTTTATTAATATAGTTTAACACTAATTAATTTGTTACGTGCGTATACGTGTAGATGGACCGAAACTGGATGTACATTGAGAACCGTGTGAGTGAAGAGTATATTAATGGTGTGTTTGCTTTTAGAAGAGTCACCGAGCAGGATATGTTGAAGAATGGAATAAAATTTATGTACTGTTCATGCATTGATTGCGGTAATATGAAAATGTTTAACAACCCAGCGCAGATCGGAGCTCACTTAATACGAAGGGGTTTCAAAAAAGAATATACATGTTGGAGCAGTCACGATGAAGAGCAGATTATATCGGAAGTCAGTAATGATGACATCGCCGAGGAAGTCAATGATATGCAGGGTATGGAATGTGCTTTTGATGAGGATAGGTCGCATGATAACAATCTGGATCAGTTACTACGCGATGCAGAAGGGAACTACGGTGAGAGAGAGTTTTGTAGATTCGATGGCTTAATGGAGGACTCGGGAAAACCATTGTTCCCTGGCTGCAAGCTGGAATACACAAGGCTGTTAACTGTGCTTGAATTGCTAAAATTGAAGGCAAGCAATGGTTGGTCCGACAAGAGTTTTACGTCGTTGTTAGGTCTCTTAGCTGACATCCTTTCGGAGGGAAACGTGTTGCCCAGCACGACCTACCAAGCTAAGAAGGTTCTTTGTCCATTGGGAATGGAAGTAGAAAGAATACATGCATGTCCGAACGATTGTATCCTCTACCGTAAAGAGTATGCCGACATGCATGTATGTCCCGTGTGCAAAGCATCCCTATACAAGCGTAAGAATACTGCTAAGGCGAAGCAAGGACCTCCTGCTAAGATGTTGTGGTATCTGCATGTGATCCAACGTTTGAAACGTTTATTTGCGAACCGAAAGGAGGCAAGATTGATGTGTTGGCACTCGGAAGAGCGTAAAAAAGATGGGGAGCTCAGACACCCTGCTGATTCTGCCTAGTGGAGAAACTTCGATCGGAGCTTCGAAGAGTTCGGTGCGGAACCAAGGAACATAAGGTTAGGGTTGAGTACGGACGGAATGAATCCTTTCGGTAACATGAGCGGTAGACATAGCTTTGGCAGTGAATCTATGTATGTACAACCTTCCTCCTTGGTCGTGTATGAAGCGAAATACATTTTGGTGTCTCTACTTATCCAAGGGCGAAGCAACACAGGAGCGACATTGATGTGTACCTAGCACCATTCTTTGGAAGATCTTGTGACACTTTGGAGCGAAGGGGTACAAGTATGGGATGCGTACAAGCGAGAGAACTTCACTTTACGCGCCATGTTATTCGCACCATCAATGATTTTCCGCCCTTGGTAACCTATCGGGTTCATACAAAATGAGCCAAAGCTCATCATTTGCTTAGATGGTACTAAGAGTGTATGGTTTGAACAACTCGCGCAAAATTGTGTATATCGTCACCGTATGTTCCTTCCCAGATTCACCCATACCGCAAGATGAAGAAACAATTCGATGGAAATAAGGAGGGCGGTTCGGCTCAAGGGCTTTTAGAGGAAAGAGGTCTATGATATGGTTAAGGATATCGATGTTGTGCTTGGAAAGGGCGTAAATTAAGGACCCCTCGGAAAAACATCCGGAAGAAGCGGTCAATTTTTGGGACTTGTCTTATTGGGAGCACTTAGAAGTTCGCCATTTGCATCGACGTCATGCGTGGAGAAGAATGTATGTGATAAGCTTGATTGGTCTCTTCTTGAACATTAGTGGCAAAACAAAAGACGGTGTTAACGCACGGCGTGACTTGGTTGATATGAATATAAGAACCGAGTTAGCACCGAAAGAGACCGATAAAGGACGAACATAGCTTCCCCCAGCTTGCTACACTTTGTCCAAGGCCGAGAGAAATGAACTGTGTCAAAGCTTACATGGTGTGAATGTTCCATCCGATTACTCCGCCAATATTAAGAAACTTGTTTCCATGAAAGATTTGAAATTAATTGGTGCAAGTCTCATGATTGTCATGTCTTGATGACACAGATGCTTCTGTTGCAATTAGGAGTATTTTGCCAAACAAGGTCCGAGTGGCAATCTTTAGGCTGTGTTATTTCTTTAACTCAATTGCTTAGAAGGTCATCGATCTCGAAGGACTCGATGCTCTGCAGGCCGAGGTGGTGACGACTCTATGTCATCTTGAGATGTATTTCCCTCCGTCATTTTTTGATATCATGGTCCATCTCATTGTTCACCTTGTGAAGGAGATAAAGATATGCGACCTGTGTTCCTCGTCATATGTACCCTTCGAGAGATACATGGGAATTACGAAGTCCTACGTGCGGAATCGATCTCGTAGGAGGCGATATCATCGAAGGTTATGCAGCCAAGAGGTCATTGAGTTCTCGTTGACTACATGGCTCGAGTAGGCGATAGGTGCGCCTCTATCTCGTCACGAGGGAGGCGGAGGGTATCGTAACTATCGGGAGAAAGCAATCACTCCGATCTAGATACATACGCGCATGCCCATTTCACGGTTTTGCAACACATGACTCAAGTGTCCCGTACATCGACGAGCACAAAGACATGGTGCATGCCAATGAATCGGACCGGTCGGAGGTTTGGATAACAAGAAACACAACCGTCGGTTCAGCGAATGGTTAAAGATGCGATTCACTTGGAGGTCATCAAGTGATGAAACATTTGCTATGGTTGGCCAAAGGACCAAAATTTACAATTGTGACATGGCAAGGATCGACATAAATGAGTACACGTTTTATCGGTAGCTTCGGGATAGGAAGAACCTGATCGAGCGGCGGTATACGCATAGATGCATTTCACGAGGGTTCAATACTGTGGGGAGGCACGCGGTTGAACTCGTACTATGAGTTCGTAGAGGAGATTTGGGAGCTCGACTATGTACTTTTCAAGATCCCCATGTTTCGATATCATTGGGTTAAACTTCGCGCAGGCGTGAAGGTCGACAAGTGCAGCGTCACTCTGTGGACCTCAAGCGTGTCGGATACAAGGACGAACCATTCGTACTCGCTAAGCAAGTTGTTTAAGTTTTTATGTAACGGACTCTACAAATAAGAACGCCATGTAGTTCTTCATGGGAAAAGAAGGATTATCGGAGTTGAGAATGTCGTGGATGAGGAAGAGTACAATCAATTTGACGAGTTGCCTCCTTTCGGAGCGGCATCGGTGGAGGAAGAACCCGATGAGGAAGCTAGCTATATCTTGTCGATCATCATGAAGGACTATATTTCAATTAAGCATGTATTCCATTGTAATTTGATGTTAACATGTGTTATGGACTTGTCATCTCTAATGTTGATGTTAATGCGGACTTGTTAGAGTTATCAACTTATTGAGAATATCATCTTTGAAACCTTGTTGGAAATGCACACAAATGGGCAAATGTGTTTTGTAATTTGAGCAAAGTTAAAAGTGCATTGCTTCTGTGGCCTGGCGGTCTGACCGGTGCTACATCGGTCAGACTACCATGTGTCGGGCGGTCGGACCGGCCACCCTTGGCGGTCTGACCGATTTGGCGGCGGTCAAACCGGCAATTAGTTGGTGGTCCATCTATGCACAGCACAGACGGTTCTTTAATGGAACCATCTGTGATTACTCACATCACAGACGGCTCCATTAAAGAACCATCTGTGATGTTTAGGGTTATCAGAGACGGTTCTTTAATAGAACCGGCTGTGATAAATCATCACAGACGATTCTATTAAAGAACCGTCTGTGATGTTAGTTTATATAAGTGCTCCGCTCGAATGGTTGTGCAGTTGCCCTAGTTCTTAACACTTCCCAGAATCGCCCAACGCCGCCTCCCCCGATACGGCGCCACCCAACGCCGCCTCCCCCGTTCGGCCACGGTGCTCCTCTGGCGGTCGGTGCCGCCGGAAGCTTCGCCCCACCGCCTCGGCCATCCCATAAGCCGTGGCGCTCCCCACCGTGGGCCTCCCCTGCCGTCGCCTCCCCTCCGACAAGGAGCTCGGCGTCCTCACCGACTGGGAGACCAAGTTCCAGGCAAAGTACCACGTCGTTGCCCGCCTCGCCGACTCACTTTGAACTCAACCCCAACCCCAACCCCCCACAACCACCACCACCACCATCCACCATCACTATCCTCTTCCGCGGGCTCTTGTGTGCTCTACCATATCTTCGTATGTATCCCGAGACTCATGCATAGGCCGGTGTCGGTGTGTGCTTAATTACTCTTGGTACGCTTAACTATAACTACTCAATAATCTGAATGAAAAGACTCTCGGGTTGTTTTAAGTATTGATCAGGTGGTCTTTATAATTGCCACTTTGTTTGGATGCAATAGGTTGTTCTAATGTTTGATTTAAGTTTTTAATGCGGAAGCAATGTCTTTGAATGTCCAACCATAGGTTCAGTTGATTGTGTTTTTCTTGACATGTTAAGACATTAGTTGTCAGCGTCACATAGGCACATCAAAATAGTTTCCAGGCTTGTGATTTAGGGGAAAGTATTTTCTTTTCTTGAGGTTTTCTGTGGTAGTCAATGGATGGATGGCAATAGTGGGATTGTTTATGGTGGATGGTTGGAGTGTTCTAATTTTAACAAGTTCTTGTTGTGTCAGTCTTTGGATAATTCATTGTAACCATGATCATGGACATCCATTCAGTTGTTACACTTTGCAGTTTCTGAAGTTGTCTTGGGCAATTGATTCTTGGAACACAGATACATAGGTAGCCATTTTGACCACTGAATTGATATGATATGCTATCGTTGATATGTTCGATGATTATTACTTGTGTGACTTCTTTACTTCGAAAGATTGTGAGGACTCTTGTATGCGTCTTAGGCATGTAATATCATTGCGATACGGATATGAGCGGCATCATATTATTATATTTACAAGGCATATTATTATATTTACAACGTCGAGAAGTAGATGAAGAAACGAGTTTAGTTCTTTGAGCGTTCTTTTGGATGTTCTGATTATGGGTAAAATCTGTTAGTGTGGTTTGGGGGTTGTGTTTCCTTTTGTTTTAGTGTGTAGGGCTGATATCCCCAGGAGTTTCATGTATCCCTTTTTCTGCAAGAACTATGCTTCTAATGAAAGATTGGAAATGTTTCCTTTTGTCTAAAAGAAGATGAAGAGTTGAATTTAGATCTTATATTGTACAATAGAGGCCGCATCGTTTGCCATTGATGAGAATAGTTCATCCTTGTTTATAAATGCAATCCCTTAAATTGCATTTAGTCCAAAATAAAAAAAAAGTTACCGTTACATCCCTGTATGTGTGTTTATTTATTTACAATATTTCCTTCTCCTTTGCAGTTTTTTTTGTGCACTTTCATATATTTTATTTACTATGTATCATATATTTAGGTTCAATTGGTAACTTCTATTTGATTATGTAATCATTGCGTACGTAACTTATATAGATGGCAGAGGCACCGTCTTCGCCGTCGTCAGCGATGTCGCCAAATGCGTATGGATCTCCGATCAAGGTGATGCAGCGAGAAAGCGAGGAATATCAAATTGCCCTCGGGCGCATAGCGATCACGGAGGTCAGCGACGTCGGGATCCCGCCGAGTCCCAAGAAAGTAGGCTGCGAGATTCGGACCGTCTGCGGGTACTTGCAAGGAGCGGGTCCCCATCACCACCCCAACACGGAAGTCTCGGCGGATGTCGGAGGACGTTGTAGATCGAACTTTACGCCCGTTCACTTTCCCAGGCGGACGGTGCACGTGTGCGATGGCACGCGCTGCTGGCGATGTCCCACGCATGGAGGACCATTAAGAGCCTGCTTATCACGCAATACGTGAACACGAGTCGGACGTCCTTCACGACGTATCAATTTTTGTCGCGGGATACATGGGACACCTTCGTGCAGATGAAGACGACGACTGAATTTCAGGAGCAAAGTGCGGCGCACAGAGCTATCCAGGCACAAAACACTCACCCCACGGACTTCGGCACGGCTGAGTGCGCGGGTAAAGCCACGCGATGGGCGGCGGAGGAGCGAGACCGCCGCACGATCGTTCTTGAGATCTCAGATGAGCGCGCTCGAGCCTGGTTAAGAGCGAGGGCATCAGCCACGTCTTCGGACAGCATCTCTTTCACAAACCCAGCAGACGAGGCAGTGTCTCAACGCCTGGTAAATTTCTCGAACCACTTAATTGTTAGTAAGTCTATAACTTCATGGTGTCTACAATACTATGATGTCCTCTTGCAGAAAGCATGGACTTCCGCATCTTCCCAAGGTTCCTTCGAAGTAGACAGGGAGAAGGATGTACGGTCTACGACCCTGGAAAACAAGGAGCACCCGGGTCGCACACGAGGCGTTGGGGTTTACGTACCTTGGAGGGATGGATTCCCATACAACTCCGACACGTATAGGAGTAGCAAGAGATCCAAGGACCAGTACGATACTCGGTTGGAACATATGATTGTTGGAAAATTTTAAGAACAAATAACAAACTTGCAGAACCAAGTAAATCAACTCATGTAGACATGACGACGTGCAATTATCGATCGACGACATCGAGGTAATGTACATCTCTGGAGTGCTCCAAAGATAGACCTATAGGACGCCTTAGCTAATTGTGTACCGTTTTGTAGGAGCCGACGCCCTGCAAGCTCCAAGTGAGGATGGTTGGGTCGATTCCTATTGAGACTGGGCGGGGTATGGTGTATCCATACCGGGAAGGGGTAGTGCGACCTGAGTGCCCGGTGGCGCGAGGTTACGCCGAGTGCGGTGGACATGGTACATGACAATTTCATAGCCATCCCGCTGAAGATTCCCCCGAACGAAGAATCAGAACACTAGGGGATGTCACGCATACTTTTATCCAGTGACCCAAGAAGGACATCACACTAGACCCTTCAGTGACGCGATATCGACAGGACCCTGCCTCTCCAATAGGACCCTCAATGAGTCCGCCTCAACCAAAGCTTCAGAAGGTCGCCACATCGCTTCCCGTCGAGAAGACAGCGAAGGGACAGGAAAAGTGTGTCACCATATCGGTCCCTGAGGCGTCTCACGGGAAGACGTCCCTCAGCCACCTCGTTAAGGAGAAATCGAAATCGAAGAACATTAAGGCACCTCCCAAACCCGTGAAATACTCCCTCGGAAGTCCGTTGGTCTCCGGTGTAAAAATAAAGAGCTCAGGAGTAGCTTGTCAAGTTTTGCATGATTGGTACTTGCGCAAGACCCGAGAGGAGGGGGCCCATACTGGAATCACCGTCAGATACGGGAGGGAGCATTTTCTCCACGAGCCTGGCCACTTCGTCGTGGGTTTCGAAGACTTATTTGACCTATAAAACCTAACTACCCTCGACGCCTCACTTCTACGATGCTGGACACTGTAAGTGTGTACAATCAATTTCTACACTCACGTGATACCGATAAATATCATAACTAATTGCTTATGTACAGATACATTATAAAATGTGCCCGTCAAATCAAAGAACCGGTGGGTTTCCTCGACCCACACGTGGTCTCTGAGCAAACAATCAACCAAGACGCATCCTACGTCGAGAATTACATAAAAATGGGATTGCTTGCTCTGGACGACAAGGACTTCATAATGGTGACCTACAACCAGAAGTAAGTGCTTCAATATTTGCTATACAAATTTCGTTTCAACATAGGTTTATGACTATAGCGACATACATGAGTAGGTTCCACTGGATTCTTCTGATTCTTGTGCCAAAGAGGAACATGGTATTGTACCTTGATTCTCTACTTAACAAAAATCACGACTC
Source organism: Hsuehochloa calcarea (assembly GCA_036346395.1). Taxonomy (NCBI): domain Eukaryota; kingdom Viridiplantae; phylum Streptophyta; class Magnoliopsida; order Poales; family Poaceae; genus Hsuehochloa; species Hsuehochloa calcarea. Next base: position 42,870,470 of record CM070597.1, read on the forward strand.
CACCCTTCTTAAAAGAATACTCGACAGGTATGTTCATTTCCTCCGCACATAACTCTATTGTAGTCTTCCTTCGTTTGAAATGGACAAGGATAACTTTTTGAATCATGTAGGCGTTCATCGGCTATGTTGTCGAGGAGGTTTATACAAGGAACAGCGCCACACCGACTCACGGGATGTGATTTTGATCGCGCTACAACACAATAATCATATATCATACTCTGTAATATTGTGTATCGAATTTGTACATATATATGTAATTCTATTTTTGCGATCTGCCAAGAAAAAAGAGATCACCTATCGCATTCTCGTATGCCATCATATGCGACTATTGATTGCTTCTAGGACACACGATCCCGAGTTTGTCAATCTCGTAATAATTATCTCCTAATTATAAATTTAAATATATATGCTTACTACTTTACTCACGCTAGCGGTGGCTTGAACATAGAGTTAAATGCACTCGAGATGGACGAGTCACGCTGCGTTCGAGGGGAGCTCGTGGCTTCATCAAGGCGGACATAGTTAACACCACGGAGAGTTTCACGCCGTCGACACCGATGAGCGACCTCAAAACAATTGATTCAATATTGTAATTCACTTTGGCGGTTGTAATTCAATTTGTAACTCTAGCGAAGATTTGAAACATTCTTTTGTAATTGATTTTGAGTTAAATGATCACTTTGAGTTATCAACAATTATCGTGATATGTTTCTACTTGTTAGTTTTGAGAGGCATGGCTAGCAACTCCTGAGGCTAGCAGAAAATACGATAAAAATTAATTAGGTCTAAAGACTTAACCGTCTGTGATATATCATATCACAGACGGTTCTTGGTTGGAACCGTCTGTGATATCTGCCCTTCACAGATGGTTTTTGTTAAAAACCGTCTGTGATAATACTTATCACAGATATTTTTTCAACCGTCTGTGATAACCGCTTTGTTATCACGGACATAAAATTCGAGCAGTTCAAAAATCGTGCGTGATGATATACGAATAAATGCTGTGATGGTATTCTGAATATGCGTGATGAGCTTTTCTGTAGTAGCGAACCACCAAGAAAAACATAATAGGCAGAAAGGGACCAGCGATCAGAGTGGCACTAGCCCAGGTGGCACCAGAATATGCCTGAAGCTGTAAAGTGCTGGAGCGAGGAAAAAATAGACGACGAGTGATGGTTCCACAAAGATATCGCAGAGCGCGAAAAAGATGACTATAGTGGAACTGAGTGAGAGCAGAAATAAACTGACTCAAGATATGCATAGGATATTAAATGTCAGGACGAGTGACACCCAGATAACAATGCTTCCAACAAGGTGGCGATAGCGAGTAGGATCAATAAGAGGCTCACCATCAGTGGTCCGAAGATGAACATTAAGCTCCATGGGAGTCTCAGTGGTGTACTGATCAGTAAAAGAAACACGATCAAGAAGATCCTGGATAAATTTTTCTTGGAACAGATAGAAACCCTCGAGTGTAGAAAGAACCTCAACCCCAAAAAAGTAGCGAAGATGACTTAGATTAAACATGAGAAACTGCTCATTAAGATGCTTCTTGACAAAAGTGATGTACTGAGAATTATCCCCAGTAATGATCATATCATCAACATATAAAAGGAGAAGAGTTCGACCACGAGGTGAAATGTGAATAAAAAGAACATAATCATGGGTACTGGCAGAGAAACCGTCTGTGTAGAGATGATAAAAAGGAACAAGGCCAGGAGTAGTCTCTAGAGAGGGTAACATGGTATCAGAGCCAGATTAGGGTTTTCGTCAAGCCGCCGCTAATTCATCCTCTCCAGTCGTCATCGTCTGGTTTTGCCTCCACTACGCTCGTCGTTTGCCGCCACTGGATCATCCTCTCCAGCCGACGTCGTCGCTCCGCCGCTGCTGGATCGATCCTCTCTAGCTGCCGTCGTCGCTCCGCCGCTACTGGTTCATCCTCTCCAGTCGCTGCCATCGCTCTCTAGTCGAAGCCGAGGTCGTCACTCCCGGACGCCGCTGTTGCCGCCCGGGAGCCGCCGCCGTCGCTGCCAAGGGGGATTGGCTGCTGCCCTAATCCCCGAAGCCCAAACCACCGAGCCCGGCGTAGCCTCGATCAGCTGGCGTCACCTCGATCCGCCGGTGTGGCCTTGATTTTCTTGGTGTCGCCTCTTATCCAAGCCTAGATCCGCACCCCAGAGCTCGGATCCGTGTCACCCGAGTGCCGCCTGGTCCCCGACAGTTGGACCGAGCCCAAGCAACACCCGCGTCTCTGCTCGACCGCCGCCTGGTCGCCGAGCTTCGGTTCGGTTCAAGAAAGAAAGAAAATGTCTTTATGCACTGTTTTTGTTCCTCGCTGTCCGTGATCTTCGATGATCTCAATTATTAGGACTGGTTTCAGCACATACGTGGTCAGCGCCTTTGGAAGTTTCTTACCAGCGAGTTACCTTGCCCGCCTCGCTCTGCTCCACCTGCTGAGCCTGTGCTCCCGAAAACTACTTCTGAAGACGCTCGTAAGGAGGTATCGGATGCTTTTGATGATGTTGTGGAAACTTTTCAGACTCGGTATGTTGCCTACAAGATATGAATTGATGAGGATGCTCGTGCCTCTGCTATTCTAGTTACTAGCATGGAGGTACAATTCACTGGGGATGTGGTTGGTTTGGCTTCAACACAGTTGATGTGGACACATCTGCGCAATCACTACGAGCCGTCAGGTGATTCCTTGTATTTTTCTGTTGTGCGTGAGGAGCAGTCACTGCAACAGGGAGATACCACTGTGGATGAGTTCTATGCCTAATTGTCTGCGGTATGGCGTCAGATTGACTCTTTGGGGACAGATGTTTTCCACACATGTCAGTGCTGTCGGCGTCAGCGGTCTCACCTGGACCTTCGTCGTATCTACGATTTCTTGACCTATCGCTGAGCTGAGTATGAGCAGACCCGTGCTCAATTGCTGGTGTGCCCCCCTCGTGTGACTCTGTTGGAGGCCCTTGCAGCTGTTCGTGCTGAGGAGATTCGCCTTCGTGTTGTGGGTTTGCTACCGTCTCAGTCGCTTCCTTCGGTTCTAGCAGCTCCTCTAACTTCTAAACCTGCTACAGTTGTTCCATTATCCATTGTGTCTTCACCAGTGACAGCTGTTGTTGGTAGGGGACTCTACTGCGCCTATTGCAACAAGTATGGATATGTAGAGCAGTTCTGCTACAAGAAGAAGAAGGATTTACGTCATGGTGGCCATCCTCCGAAGGGCACTGGTAGTTCCTCCTCTCAAAGGAGCTCTGGTTCTTCTGATTCTCAGGAGTTTCTCACATTGTTGTGTCACATGGTCATACGCACCGTTGGTTACATTGCATAGTCTTCTAGTGGGAGACCACCTTCTACTCCTTCCTCGGGTATATCACATTGGATTCTTGACTCTGTTACTTCCTTTCGTATGACATCTGATACCATGTTATGAATAACGCTTGTATTCATCATGAGCTCAATAGGCCTATATATATATATATATATAGTACAAGTATGATATATATATAGATAACCTCTTACACAACATGCAACAATATACATATAACATACATAACATAGGCATGTAAACGTGATCAACTTATTATTGATATGGCTGTTGGTCAATTATTTCTGAACAATGCAGAGAAGATCGACGGTGTTTGTGGTTGGTTGCAGGGGCGGATTCAGGCCCATGGCAGCCTAAGCTCCAGTCCAGGATGTGAGATATTTATCAGTGCCAAGTTCGAGTCGCAATCTTCCCTTCCGATCTAAGTAGTAGTGGCTTCTAGCCCTTCGTAGCTTAGGACACGACGAAATCCTAGTTCCGTCATTGGTCGGTTGTATCTGTGTTTGGCAGGAAGAAGCTTGATTTTCTTTTCGTGACCCAAAGCAAGAAGAAAGTACGTAGCTTCTTATAATTGTTAGGTGATGTATTAATATATCTATTGACTTGGGATATGTTCTTTGCAGGGCATTCCAATTAATAGTTCGTATCTAAGAGAAATTAATTGTTCGTATCTAAGAGGAGGTAGAATGGTTAAATGAGTTTTTACATACAATCACTCTAATAAATTGTATCTTTGTTGACATCTACTATGCACCTAAAATTACTCACAAGCGCATGAGACCGTTTGTAGCTTTTACCTAGAGTATTCTAGGTGATCGAATTCAAAGATGGCTTGAAGTCTTAGACCACTACCTAAACAGAATTTAACCAGTAAACAAAATATCGATCTTCCCTACTACAGTTCCACCAAGGCAGATAGAACAATTTAATTTAACGCAGCATATACAATACAAGGAAAATAATTCTACAGCACTGGTGCTAAGCATGACTATATATCAACTCCCTGGTACTATAGAGTTTCACACCGTACGAGTAGATAAAAGCCGATGTCACCTTTACGTTGTCACCATACGTCGGATCCGTAACCTCTCTTATCAAACTTGCAATACTTGATATAGATCGGCAATCAAGACCTACACACCATGTCTAATTCTAGCACTAGGCAACCGATAATTATTCTAGTTCTAGACTAATTATCAATCATAGATTAATCACAATATCAAATAATCGCAGCAAGAGCGAGTACCGTAAAGATGATTAAATAAAACCATGTCTAAATTACAGCAGGATCTCCCCGCACCGGGGGGAGGAACTACTACACAATAATGGTTACCGATGGAGTGGGCGACATCGCCAACAGGAGCTCGGGGTGGTGCTGAGTCGAGGCGCGGGCCGGTGCTTGACTTCGACTTCTTGACCTCGGTGAGGAACTTGGCTAAACCCTAATTGCTCCGTGGAATTGATGATCTGTGGGTAAAATGCAGAGCATGCAGCCCATCTCGCATGTGCTTTGCTCTTGCTACTGCGACTGCTAGAGAAATTTTTTTCAGAGTTCCTGGAATCACTATGAGGTGACAGTTTTGTCAAGTCACATGCTCAGATGCTCTTGTCTAAGAAAATCGTCCATTCATAAAGAACATGAGTGATCAGTTCAATCTGGCAATACGAAGGACTACAGGAGACCCCTTGGTAGTTGGTACTGCTGTTCTCTACCAGTTTTGCATGATTGAAACATGATTCATACCGATATTACTTAACCACGACCAAGTGATGCAGAACAAATTGTGGTGTAATGTTAATCAAGGAGTACTGAATAAGATAAGCATGAAGAGCATATGATCACTATATTAATCACCTTTGCTCACTACTAACAAAATAGACCTCCAAATCATCACACAGTTGGACTTCACAGTCTCTTGGCCCTCCGTGTCCTTCCTGACGAGTGCCAGTACTTCCATATGGACATTCCATTACCAAACATACCCTCAGAACAAATGAACACGCCATTGGAGTAGCGTAGAAAGGAACGACTGTAGAGCAGCTCTTCACCTCATCATTACCTCCAAAACAGGATAACTCTAAGAAGGTATGTTGGATGGACTCACCAGCAATCATGCGGAGCCACAATCTATGATGGCTAGAGATATTGCACAGAGATATGTAAAAGCTGACACCCACGGGTAATCCACAGACGTATGATAATGGATTTTCAGAATCATTATCCCAGACTTGCAACACTGCACTTATTGCATTAAGCATTCCAAAATCTGTTGTTGGTTTTAGATGGAAGATTTCAAGCAAAGTGCAAATATTGACAACCGGAGTATCGTCAATGAACTTAGCATCAAATGTTTTCTTAACTTCTTTGCTGAAGACAGAAAGCTCACAGGATCCATCGGCACACAGATCTTCTAAGCAACTAATTATCCAATGCAACTTATCCAGCACCAATTGTGAACAAATTCCGACCTTTGACAGCCTAAATAAATTAGCTAACAAAGCTAGCTCCAATACTTGAATCTCCAGTACTCTATTCAATCCAGCATAGCAACATTTCATCCTTCTCACAGATGTATCTAACTTCGCTAGTAAAATATCAAGTGAAGTTGGGCTGAAAGCATAAGAATTTTTCAATTGAATCAACTGCCATATTTCAACAATGAACTGTATTGCATCAAGATAGTCACATAGAAAGCTCAAGAATGCGCCAGTTGATCCAGAAGAATTTGCAGATAATATCTTTATTTCTTCTTTGCATGTTCTGCAATCAAGAAAATCAAAAGCACTTGAAGTATTCACAAAATAGTGTAACAGCTATTGTCTGTGTCAAAGAAAAGGAATAGAGTAATTGATACCTCAGAATAGTTTGAATTTCACGTGTACTGCGTGACATTCTCACAGTCCAGGCTCCTTCAACTGTTTCTAGTATGAGCCTAATAGATCGCATTATCAGAACTTCATCTAAGCAATTAGTTTCCTTTCCAGTTCTTTCTGTCTGAGCATGAGTTTCCCCCACAGTTTCAACACTATTGCCTTGAGATTTTCCAGCCTCTGCAAACACTAACCTTTTTTCCCAAAAAGGCATTCCACTTTGTTGACACAAGTAGGATAAGAGCGAGTCTTGTTTAATCTGTTCTCCCAGTGCACACGAGATCTTCCCAAGTAGGGGAATTGCATGTGAAAAGATAACCGGAGGTATGTCCAATTTGTTGTGCTTGCCATCAGAAAAAGATGCCGAGATAGACACTATCAATAATGCTTTGATCCTAGGTTTGTCCAAGATCAGCTCTCCATCAGATACCATACTGATCTATGACATACAGATAATGCAATATTAGGGGACAGAAAACTTGATAGAAGAATTCCAAAGAAAACATCGCTACTCTTGCAGCAAATGAACATAAACCTGGGAGCCCATACTTCATATACGAAACACCATAATAATATAGAAACATTGAAAAATAGCAAATCCAGATATCATGCAGTGTATCTTTATAGACAGTCACTGCTGAATAACATAACAAATTATGTATTTACGATTTAATTAATGTATTCAGAAGGGGGTTTGGAGGTGATATTGCCAGGTAGTCCTTCATAAACTAGACATTAAAAGGAGGTGAAGAAATAGATGTAGAAAAAAAAAACATTGCAAGAATACACCCCTAAAGGAAAATATGGAAAAAGAATCAAGTGTGTAGTTAAGAACTTTATGATCCAAAAAGTACGAGAAGACATTGTAGGGAAAAAAAAAAGAGATGAGAGAGAAAAAGAAGATAATTTTGATTTATTGAGACTTGAGATAGCTATTGAATGGGTAGCTCAGAGTTAGTGCAAACTGCACAACAAAGGGTTAATATAATAATTGGTCCCTCAACTATTGCCCATGGCTCACTTGGGTCATCAAACTAATAAATTGGTCAAACCAGTCCCCAGATTTTGATCATTGGCCCGTTTTCATCCCTCTGCCCATGTGGTGCCACACGGGGACTCGCTGAGTCAACCACAAAAGCATAATGCACACATGGCAGCATAATTCTAGATGTTTGCTAACGAACAAGTGCAGTCAATTTCTTTAAGTACTGAACTTTGAGATAACTGCACAAACATAAAGAGTCAATACGACAAAAAGGAAGAAATTTTGTTGACATAAGCTCAAGCCCTTTAACTATGCGCCCCACCCCATAAAAAACACAAATATAAATTTGTAGTACCAAGCCCTTTTCTTACTGAAAGTGAAAACTATCATTTTACATAGACCATTAACATGTAAATAGAGTGGTAGTAAGCAATGGAGAAACACCTCTTTGGCCAAATGTTTAGCTATAGTGGCTGAAAAACTCCCATGATTCTTTCCGATGGAAAACAGAACACCATATATATCTTGTTCCTGCATGCAATAAATACAGTTACACCATGGAAGAAAAGCGTCAACTATTATGAAAATGAAGTCATATGCTCAAATCATCAAACATTTAAGAGTAACAGAGCAAGGTAAATCCTTATATGCTGACAAATGCTGAAAATTTAAGATTTAGTAGGATAAATATGGGTACATATTTCAATGACTAAAAAACTATCAATTTGAAAAAGAAACAACCTTTAATCATGATTGCATAATCTCTGATTTACCCCATAAGTACATAACTAAACAGAGAAGGAACAAACTTGGAGTAATTAATAGTACAAGAATGTTATAGATCAAGAAAAGAATAAAACATGAATAGCAAAAGGAGACATAACCAAGAAGCATGGTGATTGTTCTGCAGGGGTATCAGACTAACATACCTCTGGATTTTTCTCCAAACTTGTAATGAGACCATCAACTGCAGATTTAAACATTTGAAGTTTCGGAAGATTCACTAACCCTAGGATCTTGTGTGCAGCATTTCGGATTATGGCATTGGCATCAATCAATAAGCCAAGGAACTGCAAAAGCAAGAGCAGACATAAGGTTGCAAAATTTAGCATTGAGACAGACTAACTAAAAATACTCATATGGATGAATACCACATTAGATTATTTGGCAGATCTTTTCAATGTGCGCACATCGAAATTAAAAGCCACTCAAACTTCAGGAAGACTCAAATAAAAAATATATTCAAACATCCAAGGTCCTTTTGCTATTCACGACTTTTTTTTCAATTTCAGAAAGCTGGAGTAATTGTACAATGACAGTGAATGGCCCGGAACCAGAAATAGTAGACCAGCAAATTTACAAACTACAAAGTAGAACTGCTTTACCCCCCAAATTAGGACATTTCATGAATGGTTTGCATTGACGCTGACCAAGTTCCTTATCCTTGCATGTAGATACGCTGTTTCATATTGCTATCTGATAAATTGAGGAATCCAGAAAAATTAACTATTTTTGGGCAGACTCAGCCTCAAGGGCACTAGTACTGGCTTCATGAACTCTAGTTAACTCAAATTCCCTACAATTATGACAAAAAGAAACGATTTTCAGAATAATAAGGTTATGTGATCAGCCAAGGATGTTAAACCAGGCATCAATAAGCCAACAACCAAACCACAGAGGAAAGAAGTGCATATGCATTATGTCAGTACGTTCTTAAGTTTATGAAAGGAAGATTGTTGAATGTTGACTACTGACAATATCCCAAGCAGCTTGATGGGCAATTATTGAATCATGCCATCAATAGTTAGCAATGCAAAAGCTCCAAGCTTAATAACAGTTATCTAATTTATATTGCTAAACTATTCACTCGTCTAAGAAGGCATAGTTTACCAATATAAATAAGAACTAGTTATGGATTAAGAGAATGACATGGGAAAAACATGTAGAAAAGTGATAGCTAAGACACACAGAACCAATTCATATATCTATCTTAAACTCGGCACGGTATATTGATATTGATACCATATGCATGTGCTTCTCCTGTACATTCAAATATCCGTATGTTGCCATATGGAATAATGTCTGCAAAGTCTGCAGTCTAACTGCTTCTGTATCATCATTCATCATGTCCATCAACAAGTCCAAGGCCTTCTGTGCATAATGGATTGAAACTTTGGCAAGCGCTCCCAATGATTTACAGGCAGCTGTTCGCACCTGTAATGAAAAAACAGCAATGAAACAAAAGAAAGTGACAGGAGTGCTAAGGGGAATCAAGTAGTATAAGAGAAATGATTTGACCTGATAAAACTCATCTTCAATCCCATGTGCAAAAATGCCAGCAGCACAGGGAAATATTAATTTAGGAGGTAGTTTTTTCCCTTTGCTGATAGAGCCACTCACAGTGTCAACTCTTATGACCTTCTTAGACAACGACTGAAGCAAAACAGCCTCAGAAACTCTCTGCAATTTACCAAGTGCATTGAATGCCTCAATTCTCACTTTTGTACACATGTCCCTAGCCATGGAACTAAGCTGAATAGAGGAGCCAGAAAAGAGAAAGGAAGTGGTAAGCATTAGAGTGAAGTAAAACTTTTTATTTACAAATATGAACTGCAAAAGGATGTTTCGATGCATAAATATTTATTTTTTGTCGTACAATTAAGAACTGTACGTTTCAATAATAAATCTCATTTGAGATGAGAACTTTCAACTTATACTGTCAAAACAATTTCTGGTGATAGTGTAATGGTTAACTGTGGGAAATATAGGTCTTGCAAGTAAAATAAAAACACCCCTCTCAATATCAAGTTCTTTCTTATCCTATCGTATGACTATACATTTCAAAGTTTAGAAGACTGGAATTTACATTTAGAAACAGAGCAAGTATTAGACTAAAATTAAAATTTTAAAATCACATGAAGATTTGCCCGCGCACTCAGCTATTCGATCTTACTGTGCGGGAATACCAAATCCAACACGAAGTGCAAACCATACCTGTAGAAAAATCAGGTCCATTTGGTCAGCATCACCATTGCCATCCACTTCCTCTCTCGCAGCAAACTTCTCCGCGCATAGGCTAATCTATCCACCGGAGACAGGAGATCTCCTTAATTCCTCAAATGTAACACCTGAAAGCATACAGGCGCAACAAAAGAAGAAGAAGCAAAACTACCAAAAGATGACAACAACTCACCAATCGCACGGAGGCCAACCTGACACCCTCATCCTCGTCCCTCAGCAACTCCACCGCGCAGCCGTAGCAGCACTCCACAACCCCACCGCCGGCATCCACCTTCTCGAGGACCGCAGCGAGGCCGCGGAGCGCCTCGGCCCGCGCCAACGGGTAGAGCCCTCCGGCCATCGAGACGAGCGCTCGGACCTGCACCTCGGGGCCCGGGCCCGGGCCCGGGCAGCTGGACGCGCGCGGCCCCGCAACCCTAGCCCAATCGGCGAAGGACGGGCCCGGAGAGCACGCGGCGATGCCCTCGTCGGTGGTGTCAGGGTGGTTTTGAGAGGAGGACGCGGCGGTGAGTGAGGCCGAGAGGGGGAGGGGATCGTCCATGGGATTGGGAGGCGGTGGTGTACTGGACTGGCGGTGATCGGCGGGAGAGGAGCGTGTAGCTGCGGGAAGCGGGATACTGGGAATGGCTTAGATGGGCTATTGGTCATGGGCCGGGCTGTTGGGAATTGGTCAGTTTATGGCCCACTGCCAGGCTACCTGCCGTGGCCGTTCTTTTTCAGCGATCCTTAAAAAATGAAAGCTTCACTGTGCAAGAAGATATTTACAATAAATTTATTATTTTTCTCTATAGACTACAGAGATATATTTATAGTGGTACATAAAAAACACCTTACAAGAGTATAACTATGAGTTAGAGGAAGAAACAAAATTTGTATCACACTCAAACTCAACAATTTTCACTTTGAAACGAAATTCTCCTATAGCAAAAAAAAAGTGATCTCCTCGAAAAAAATTAGCATGAACAACTTGTGCGCCGAATGTCCATAGAACTATTGAATGATATCAACTAAGTCTGAGCAAAGCTCGCACTTAGTGATAGAAATTGGCTTTATCATCATATCAGCTGGATTATCATGTGTATTTATCTTGCTGACTTTAATGTTACCTTGAGCAATGACATCTTGAATGTAATGATATCTTATGTCAACGTCCTTCGTTCTCTAATGAAACATCTAATCCTTCGTAAGGTATATAGCGCTTTGACTAGCGCAGAATATTGTAGTGCAAGTCGTACTACCACAAAGCCCAGTAAACAAATATCTTAGCCAAACGACTTCTTTGCAAGCTTCAGAAATAGTCATATACTCGACTTCTATAGTGGAAAAGGCAATAATAGCTTGCTGACTTGCTTTCCAACTAACGGCACATCCTCCAACAGTAAACACATAACTAATAAGATATGTTCTCTTATCCAAATCTCCAACAAAATCCGAGTCCATATAATCAACAATTCCATCTTTAGTTTTACCGAACTGTAAACAAGCATTAGATGTGCTCCCCAGGTATCTAAAAATCCATTGAACTACTTTTCAATGCTCTTTGTCAGGATTAGCCATGTATCTAGTAAGTAGTAACAACACTTAATGATTGAGATAAATTAGAGCGAGAATATGACATGGCATACATAAGTGAATCATATGGAACTCTAAACATATACACAACTTCATCATCTGAATGTGAACATGACATTGAATAAAGTTTGAAATATGAAGCTAACGGAGTATTCACTCGTTTGGCCTTATGCATGTTGAAACGGCGAAGAACATTGTCAATATACCATTTCTGACTTAGGTATAATTTTTAAGCCATCAATCTCTGGTAATTTTCATACCAAGAATCTTCTTTATTGCACTGAGATCCTTCATCTCAAATTTACTTCTCAATTGTGCCTTCAACTTTAAAATTCATGCCTTGTCTTTTGCAACAATCAACGTGTAGTAGCAAATAAAGTAGTTGAGTCATCAACAGTCTTCGGATAAATACAGCTATCATAATCAAATCTTTTGAAATCCCGAGAGATCATAAAGGAGTCCAATCTCTTGTACTACTGTCTAGGTAACTGCTTCATACCATAAAGAAATTTTTTTAACTTACAAGTATAATTCTCCTTTCTCAAAAAGACAAAACCTTTTGGTTGCTCTATATAAATGTCTTCCCCCAATTCCCCATATAAGAACGCGGTTTTCACCTCCAATTGTCCAACCTCATAATCATGTATACCCACTATGTTTAGTAAAGTACGAATTGAACTATACTTCACAATTGGGGAAAGACATCTGTAAAATCAATACCTGGAATTTGGGTGTATCTTTTAGCAACGAGCCTTGCTTTGTACCTAGCCTTTTTGGTTTGTGAAATGCCTTCTTTCTTCTTGAATATCCATTTGCAACGAATGACATTCTTATCAATTGGCAACTTGACTAACTCCTAAGTGTCATCTTCTCAAGAGATTGCAACTCATCATGCATAACAGTCATCCATCTCTCTGAATCACCAGAAGAAATAGTCTCTGAATAAGTGCAATGTTTTGTAGTACCTTTAATTTATTCTGCCATATTCAAAGCATAAGCAACAACACCAGCTTCTACAATCAATCTCTTGGGAGCTTGAATATTCCTTTTAGGTCTGTCGGCTGCAATGGAACATTGTGGTGGTTAAAATACAACATGAACATCCTGTATGATTTCCTTTTCGACTTATAGTGTAGATCATGAATAAATAACATTCTCCACCCGCATGCTTGATTTCTGCGTCTTCTCAATGGGAACACCAATAGATGGTTTATTATGCAACGTAGAAGATTTATCAAAAGTAACACTTCTGTTAATAACCACCTTTCTAGTTTCAGGATTCCATAATTTATATCCTTTCGCACCAAGTTTATAACAAAGAAAAATACACTTAGCGGCTCTAGACTCCAATTTACCATTGTTAAATGAGCATAAGTAGGATAACTAAATATTATCGAATTCGAATAATCTACTGAAGAATCAAATCATATCTCAATTGGAGTCTTCTTATGAATTGCTAGGTTGGGTGACCAATTGATCAAATAACAAGCATTCGACGTGGCTTCAACACAATAATTCCTAGATAAGCCAAAGTTAGATAACATGCAGCATACCTTCTCTATAATGGTTATGTTCATACGTTCGGCCACACCATTTTGCTGAGGAGTACCTGGGACAATGTAATGTGCTGGACCGAAAAGGCGACTAAAGGGGGGGTGAATAGGAGCACGCTCACTTTTTCACAAATAATGGATTCAATAATATTTTACTCCAGTAGCTATGGAAGCTATGAAGATCAGTAAATCAGTACAGCGAAAGACTAATATTGAATCTAATATAAACCCCAAAGCAAAACGACAAAAACAACAAAGATTAAAGCACATCAGTGCGCTGCCGGTCGGACCGCTGGCCTTGGGCGGTCGGACCGATTTCGGCTCGATCGGCCAGGTGGCCACGCGATCGACCGCCGACCTCGAAATGCAGTTGAAAACCCGATGACGAAGATGCAAATAGATAAAACTTTTGATCTACTAATCCAAGCTTGATGAAACTTGGAACACACCTTCTCTATGATATCAGGGACCTATTCCAATCGAAGATTATGATAATTCTTCGAGGAATCAAGATCCTTTTCCGTTTGATCAAAGAAGGGTTCAAAACCGGGTCAAAATGAAAACTAGATCAAAGCTCTTGCTCGTGAGTGATTGATGATCATGATGATCCTAGATAGATTTCCACACGTCACAGCAAGCTAGATCACGTGAAGAAACCAAGCAAAAACTCACGGATCAAAGAAAGACCTAAAATCATCAAATAGAGAGAAAGAACGCAATGAGACAAAACATTGATCAAACTTTCCTTTGATTGATTGATATGATCAAGGCTTACAGCCACTCCATTAATGGAGGATAATGCTCAATCCAAGAGCACAAAAATTACATCAAACATCAAGAACCCTAGCCTCCACAAAAGCTCTCCCTAAGAAAATTAGGGTTTACAAGAATTACAAAAGAGGCAAAAAAGAGGTGCATCCACCTCCCTCCCCTATTTATAGTGGAGGCTTAGACCTTCTAGAAGTTTGATCATATTGGACTCCCGTTAAGGCCCAAAACAAACGAGACACATACGCACGTATTTTAATGCGCCGTCTTTATCTCCCTTTGACCTAACTAGCTACCCTTGCGCCATCTTGTGCCTCGGATTAGCTAAAAAGATCACCCTTGTCTATCTTGCGTCACGCTTGAGTTCATTGACCTCACCCGGCATCGTCGATCGTTCTGGACCTCAGCTCTCCAAGCATAGTCCCGATCATCCTCGCCGTTGACCGTCGTTGACCACCAAGCAACCTGCATAACAATAGACAAGTAAACCAAAATTGGGAACAAGTTCTTCACAACTTGACCCATGTTAGTCAAAACATGCATCATGCAACATATATGCCCTGAAACTCATGACTTTGACCTAACAACCGAATATCGCCGCCTCAAAGACCGACAATCAACGTGAAAACCGGTCAGACCGCCCCGTGGCGGCTGATTGCCCACTTCCGCGGTCGGCCCGCCACCTATGCGCGGCCTCGACCGCCACCGAGACTTAGCCATTTTTCCTCTCTGAAAAACTGAAACCTACTGGAATTTTCAAACTAATAGAACTTTTGACTAGAGACCCTAAAAATTATAGGACCAAGTGCAATAGAATCCCCTCTCTTGCCTACACCCTCTATTTTTGGTCCAGCTCAAAATACCACTTTCGACATTCGGTCCGATCACGCTTATGGCCGTCGGCCCGATTACTAACTAGCCGGTCAGACCGGTTCTGACCTAACAGAACTGAACTTTGCCGAAAACACGTCAAACGACAAACCGTAAACGTCATTGCCAATTGTCACATCATCCTAAGATCTGGAGCATATCCCCATGATATCCACATAATGTCTCACAATGCCCTCTGATCTACGTAAAGATTTAAATTCTCCATAACATAACTCTAGGCCATTACTAGTATATCGCTTCTTGACATGCTTGTGAGTTTACTTTTTAATCATAATCTTTCACTCATTGAATGTTTTGAGCACATCCAATTTGTGCTTCACGAAATATGACCATACTCTTCTTGAATAATTACCAATGATGGTGAACATGTAGCCAACACATCCAAGGGATGGAACACGGGATTCACCCCCACAAAACAAAGTGAACATAATCCAATATGTTTTTTGTAGAGTAAATTGATCTGTTGAACTTCACCCTCTTTTGCTCACCGAAGACACAGTGTTCGCCAAACTTCAACTTATTGATGCTTTGACCATCGAGGAATCCTCTTTTGCATAACCACATACACATATGCCAAATATTATTAGCATCAGAATCAGATAATTTATTTGAGGCAACAGCGGTATTTTTTGAAATTGTAGTACCTTACAGATGATATGAGTTGGCAGCTTTCGTATCACCATTCATTACAACAATAGAGTCTTTAGAGATCTTTAAAACTTCACCTCCACCTGAATACTTGTACTCTTTAGCATCAAGAGTACTCAGCGATATAAGATTTCTCTTCAAATCTGAAATGTGCAAAACATCTGACAAAGTTCTGATGGTGCCATCAAACATCTTGATCTGGATAGAACCAATGTCTACAACATTTCACATTGAATTATCACCCATCAACACAGAACCATTTGGTGTAGCTTCATAATTCACAAACCAAACTTGGTTTGGACTCATGTGGAAAGTACGGCATCAGCAAAGGCAACGAGAACATCTCCATCACAATCTTGTTTAGTAACAATGGTAGTTTTAGTATCATCCTCTTGTTGATCCTTCTTGAAATTGTTATTCGTTTTCTCTCTTTTCTTTACCCACCAGCACTCATATATGTCGTGTTTGTCTTTCCTGCAATACTTGCACGACTTGTATGCTCGAGCTTTTGCATCTTGAATCATCGTTTGAACTCCTCTCCTACTGCCTGCCATGAACAACCAGTCCTTCTGCATGTGCATTTGAACTTTCGCTCTTACCCATAAGTTTTATCTTTTCTTTCGCATGCAGTGCTTCATAGACTTCATTAAGTGTAAGAGTATCTTGGCTATATAGAATAATATCTTTGAATGTAGAGTATAAATTAGGTAACGAGCATAAAAGAATAAGACCCAAATATTCATCATCGTATTTTATCTCCATAGACTCGAGACCCGATACCGAAATAATGACCCGCCTTCAACCATATTGTGCGAATAAAGCTTCTGCTTCAAATGCATCTTACTGGCCACATCTTTGATCATTCAAATATGCTCCAGTATTAACCATAATGCGGCGGTGAAAGCATTTAGGCCCTTAAAAATAATTTTGGTAATTAATGACGATAATGTGTTATGGGACTAATATGTGTGCTAAGATGGTTTAAAGGCTTAGTCCTGGAGTTTGAATGATGACATAGAAATGGCAATGCAAAGATGATAAAAAGATCGTCATGGCTAAAGACAAAGGTATTACGAAGCCTAAGGACTCTTTTATAGGTTTTACCAGCCTCAGTGTTTTGTGAAAAGACCATATTAATAGGCTAGATATCATACTATAAAGATGGATCATTGCTAGTAGCTTGAGGATTTATTTTGTGCCAACTTGGTCAACTAGGCTTCGTGCATTACATCTAGAAAAATTACGGAAAAGTCTTTCAAAGAAAATGATAGTACTGACATCAGAAGCGATAGTATCGCAGTGCGGTATGACCAGATTCTAGTTGGTGGTACATATTTTCCAGAGAGTATATTTTTTGGAGTTTCTTCTCCCCTGAAGAACGGTATGACCGCATCTTTGAAGAGGTAGTGCCGCAGTGAGGTAGGACCGATGTTTACATGGCGTACGTAATTTCCAGATAGCATTTTTTGGGATTCTTTTATCGTTTGGAAATCGGTAGTACCGATTGAGCCGAGCGGTACTACCACCGTGCGGTAATACCGTACCTTGTGAGTACGGTAGTACTGAACCTTTATATAATGACTAGTTCAGGAGCATTTAATGCACTCATTTCAACCGTTGAACAGTGAGTACGGTAGTACCGGTTTTCTACAGCGGTACTACCGCATATGCTGATTTTCTAAGATCAGGTTCAAGCAGCTAGTTTGGTGGTTGGAGGCTATAAATACCGCCTCACCTGCACTAAAATAGGAACTCTTGGACCTCACTGAATACATTTGAGCCTTTGGTGCACTCTCCTCTACTCATTTGCTCATATTTCATATTTTGAGGTAGTTTAGAGCATTCAAGTGTATTGCATCATTAGTTGATCTCTTTGGCACTTGACAACCTTCAAGCAAGCGCTGCGATTTGTTACTCTTGGTGCTTACCGATACCTAGACGGTTGGAGAAGGTGTGTGCGGTGATCTTTTCAAGAAGGGTATGAAGAGGCCCGACAACAATTGTGCTTGGTGTGGTGCTCACCATCTCCGGATTGGAGGAAGAGCAACCTTAGTGAAATCGAGGTGTTGAGACTTAATTTGTGGAGCCAATCCAATTCATTTGTACTTACCTCAACATGGACTAGGAAAGACCGACAAGTCTTCGGTACTATGGGAAAAACTTCAATTGTCTCCATTGTGGTTTTCTCATATTTCTAGCAATTTACTTGTTTGGGATTGTTTAGCTAGAAGTGTATTTTAGTATTGACATAAGCTTTGATGTTATCTTGGTAAAGCATAGAACATATCTTTTTAAAGGTGCTAGAATTGATATTTATTAAAATTGATAATTAGAGCACAAGATTTTTAGAAACCTCCTATTCAATCCCCTCTAGTTGGTCATCATTGATCCTACAGGCAGCGGTCTTCTCCTTCAAAACCCCTTGCATAATATATATATATATATATGAAGATAAGACCTTACGATCTTTTATTAGCTTCTCCTCAAGAGACCATGCAGCGGGCATCTTGTCGATCCCCAATAAAGCGTCATCAAAATCGAGTTGTGCAAGAATACATCGCATCTTGAGTTGCTATAGAGAAAACCTCTTGTCTCGATCTAGCAGTGGAAAATCACACTTCTATGTGTACCTAGCAAAGAATACCCAAAATCTTGGGAACACTTCTGTGTACGCAGATCTGCATAAAGCCATGTAGAAAAAAATCCCAAAAACTGCTGGTACAAATCTATGTGTACCTAGCAAAGAATACCCGAAATCTTGGGTACACTATTACACACAAGAAGTAATGAAGACCGGAGTTGCTGGTACGCTTGCTCGTGTGTGCTGCCTGCTGCGCCTCCTACTTTTTCTGCATGGGAGAAACAACTGCTCCTTGTCTTCGACACGGAGATGGCTTAGAATTCGACGTCGATTCATATTGAAACTCAAGAGACTTGGTGCCGGTTGTATGTGGACTTTGCTTCAGATTTGGTGTCGGGTTCGATTCTGAGATTACTTCCACATAGAAATATTTTTCTTCTGCTTCGGTTTCAACATCAGAACGAGATGTTGCTCGCCTAGAATGTCGACTCGATGAATCGCAACTTGCGAGACGCAATCCGATGATTTTTTTCGGTTGAACCTCATGTGCTCTGATATCACTTGTTGTAAATAATGCACATAAAAATAGAAACAAGTGACACAAATTTTAAGTGAAAAACCCTTTCGGAAAACTACGGGCTCACAAAAGCAATATCACTATTTGAGGATATGTTTACAATGAAGCTCTTGTATTAGCATCGAAGACTAGATAGTGGATACAGAGTACCCTTTGTCTTGAGGGACCGAGAGATGGAGGAGCCGAAGGCTGTGAGGAGAAAGTGTGTTGTATTATCACTGAGAAGAAAGAGGGAACCACCTCTTACATGCCCTTGGGGCCATATGTATAGGGGAGCAAGAAGGGATATTTCTCTTCTTACCCATGCCTTGCATTGATGGAGAAAGGAGCATTTTAGTACATTTACATGGGTATAGCCATATGTCTAGCATATGTACATGCTCACATTCCTAGGACATATCCCGTGACCCTAGGGATGGGGCACGACTACAACAATACTCCCGTCTCGCTAGTGTCGAGGTCCCAAGGGCGAGCAACGCAATAGAGTTTTGCGGGCCCCTGAATCGGAATACCCGGTCTTCTTAGCAATGATTCGCAAAGGTGGCCTTGTCCCGGTACAACCTTCAAGGCAGTCGACGTGTCATAGCGTGGCTTGTGGAGGCGCAGTCATCGTCGCCCCGCTGAGGCTACGGTCT
This sequence comes from Hsuehochloa calcarea, assembly GCA_036346395.1. Taxonomy (NCBI): domain Eukaryota; kingdom Viridiplantae; phylum Streptophyta; class Magnoliopsida; order Poales; family Poaceae; genus Hsuehochloa; species Hsuehochloa calcarea. The sequence continues at coordinate 42,889,903 of CM070597.1, forward strand.
CGAGGCAGATGACACGTAGAGACGGAGCCGTCGTGGCTGCCCCGCCGAGGCTATGGCCTCGAGGCAGGCGACGCATAGAGGCGTAGCCATCGACACAGAGTCGCCCCGCTGAGGCATATCCTTCGAGGTGAGCAGCGCGTCGGAGCGAGGCTCGTGGGGACGAAGTCGTCGACGCGGAGCCGCCCCACTGAGGCGTAGCCTTCAAGGCGGGCGACGTGTCGGGGAGAGGCCCGTAGGGGCGAGGTTGTCGACGCGGAGCTACTCCACTGAGGCATAGCCATTGAGGCGAGCGGCGCATCGCGCGTGAGGCCCGTGGGGGTGATGTCGTCGACGCGAAGCCGCCCCACCGAGGCATAGCCTTCGATGCGAGCAGCACGTTGAAGAGAGGCCCGGGGGACGAGGTCGTCAACATGGAGCCACCCCGCTGAGGCATAGCCTTTGAAACGGGCAGCGCGTCGGAGAGAGGCCTGTGGGGGCAAGATCATCGATGCGGAGCTGCCCCACCAAGGCATAGCCCTCGAGTCAGGCGGCACGTCGGAGCAAGGTCGTGGGGGCGAGGTCGTTGACACGACGTCGCCTCACCAAGGCATAGCCTTTGAGGTGGGCAACACATCGGGGCGATGTCCTCGACGCGGAGCCACCCGCCGAGGCATGTCCTTAGAGGCGAGCGATGCGTCGGAGTGAGGCCCGTGGGGACGAGGTCGTCGACGTGGAGACGCACCGTCGAGGCACAGTCTTCGAGGTGGGCGGCGTGTCGAAGATAGGCCCTTAGGGGCAAGATCGTCGATGCCCCCCCCAGGCATAGCCTTCGAGGCGGACGACGCGTAAAAGCCAAGCTGTGGAGGCAAGGTCTTCAATGAGGCACCACCTCACAGCGGCATAACCTTCGGGCGGGCAGCGCGTCGAAGTGAGGCCCGTAGGGGCGAGGTCGTCGATGCGGAGACACCCCACTAAGGATGGCCTTTGAGGTGCCGTAGCCGTGCCCCATCCCCTATGGTCGCCCTAGAATACCCAGTATGCTCTATGGCATATGAGCATGTATATAGGCTAGACATTTGGCTATACCCACGAAAATATGCCAAAATGCTCCTTTCTCCATCAATGTAAGGCAGAGACAAGAAGATAAATGTTCTTTCTTGCTCTTGTATATATATGGTCCTAAGTGCATGTAAGAGGGGGTTCCCTCATTCTTCTCACTGATAATACAACACACTTAGTCCTCATAGCCTTTGGCTCCTCTATCTCTCGGTCCCTCAAGATAAAGAGTACTATGTACGTACTGTCTAGTCTTCGATGCTACGAGAGTTCTTACTCTTTTTTATGGACTATAGATATATATTTATAGTGGTACATGAAAGACTCCACGTATGAGTAGAACTATGAGTTGAGGTAGGAAAAGAAATTTATATCACACTAAAACTCAACACAGTTTGACACTTCAACATGTGTTAGACCAGCCGATTTGGAGGTCATAGACTAATTATGTGTATTGCACGTGGCATCAACCTCAAACAGTGAACATCAGAAATAAAATACCGGATCCGAAAATTCTAGCATCGTCGTTTCCGTTCTGTTTGGAGCGTGAGAAATGATCTAATTTGGCAAGTGTGCAGATGGTCAACTTTGGGTTGACTTGGTTAGGTAGTGTTGGTCAGACTATGATTGTAAGTTCGTAACGAGTCGCTTGAAATGTAACATGGGACACTCGAAAATCTTCGTGTATGTCGCCTGTAAAGGAAGAATAAAAATGATCGGATTATTCAGTATCTGACAAACAGAAGAGTATATAAGGTTGTTAGGACCGCGATTATAGGTGGGATCTTTTTTATCTGGCGGGATCGGGTTGTAGGATCAAATCTTAGAGTCAGGATTCTACCAGATTTTAAAAACTATATGTATTTTATATAAAAATTGAATTATGTTTTCGGACATACAAGGCTAGTGTAGAAATTTTGAATTTTTTTAATTTTGTTTCGTAAATTTCGGTACATTTATTCATTTTACATGCAATTAAGCTTATTTTTTTAACTTTTTTTTATCATTTTTAGTAAACTAATCATTTAAAATCTAATATATTAATGGTAATACTTTTTGTTACCTTAGAACAACACGTAGACAACAAAAAAAAAAGCGAATTAAATTATTGTAACCTAAATTAGCAATAGGTAAAATAAAATTTTATATGATTTTTATAGTTTGTTGTCATGATCATGATCCTACTCGATTCTATGTGATCCTACTTTTAGGATCACGATTCTATGAAATTCCGATCTATACACGGTCCATATCATTTTAGCTCCGTGTGATTATAGAATCGTACGATCCTATGATCCATATCGCGATACTGCCAACCTTAATATGCTCCGCGTGGAGCTCTAGAATTTTGAAATGTTGACGGTAAGACTAAGAAGATGATTTGTTCACCTCCTCCCAGCCGCACCTGTGCCGACGCCGCGAGCCATGCCCACGTAAAGAGCCGAGGATTATAAAACATGCTTCGTCCCCTTCACCGCTGCAACAAGAAACCAAACTTGCAAGCTACGCAGACCATGATTTTGAACAGAGCGACTGCCATGTGCTATTGTTTAAGATTTATAGTCACGTAGTACTACGCTAAACAAGTTACTGGCATGCAAGGCTTTGCACCAATGCACGTAACAGGATTATTCAAAGCAACAAATTGAGCAAATTCACCGCCTTTAGATTATCACTGGGTAATGAAGATGTCACGTAACATAATCTATCTTTTTTGAAAGAAGAGGCAGTGGAGCTGCCCTTTGCATTGATAAAGTAGAAGAAAACAAAATAAAAAATATACACCCCGACGAGGGAAATATCCTCGGTGGGAGGGAAACCGCAACTGAGGCACATCTTGCAACACTCTATCAATAACACCAGAGTTAGAGACACCAGCTAGCAAACTCTAACCACGTCCTAACACCAACCAGCTCTGTCGCGCACACATCAAAGCTAAGGGAATGACAACACCTCCCATCCAACCCACAGGAGCTTCGGACTTGGTTAAAACCGGACAATGAAGAGGATCGCCCTAACGCTGACTTGAGGGGGAAGAATAGAAGCAGGTGCAGGTTGGTCCACACGCTGACACGGCCACCAGCGAGGAGCTTCATATGAATTAGGTGAGGATATGGTTCTTCCTCCCGGCAATAACGATGGGCGTCTGAGCCAGAAGGACGGCGACTCGACTCCTCTCCCCTCCACTCGTGCGGCTCATTCAAAGGTGGACTGGACCAAACTGCTACGAATGGGGCCACCGGTACAATTGTCTTGTGCCTTTTGCATCTCGAGACGACACTTCAACGGTAATAGCCTCCTACTCGGGCTCTTCCACTGGCAACAACCCCCTATCTGGGCTCTTCCAACAGCCGGTCAGTTACTCCTCAGGACACAGCCTACACTCGGGGCGCCCCCGATATAGCATTATGGGAGGCCGACCTTCTCCTCTTCGCCTCATGCGGACTAGCAAGCGCTGCGAGATCCCGGGCGGGGTTGGGCCGGGGTGAGTAGACTTCTTTGGTTGTGGCAGGATGATATCTGGATAAACTTGCTGATGGGCGTGCCCTCACAGCCGGGCAGTGGCGAGCACGGGATAGCGCGACGCAACGAAAGTTTCGCACAACACGGGCGGTCGACAATCTCTCACGACGCCGACGGCCATCGAGCCCACGGCCGCTGCGGCCACCTCGGTCGGCCAATGCCAGCATCCGCAGGAGGTGGACCTCTCCAGTGTGGAGCACCGAGGCCCACCCAGCGCGTGCAAAGACGACTGCCCCATAAATGCGGAGACGACAGCTCCCTACGCGTCGGGAGTCCTCCGGGGTGTGCGAAGATGGCGGCTTCCCGCACGACAAACTCCTCGTCATCGGCACCCACGAGTACATCCGGTGGTGCATCGGTGGGTGGTGGTCGCCCACAGGTGGCGTGTGGCGTGGCAACCGGAGATCGGGGGTGCGCTGGCGGCCCAAGAGCTTCGTCGATTGGGGGGCAGATCTAGATCTGGCCTTCAGGGGGGACGCCGGTGACTGGTGAGCTCCGGCCGAGGGGGAAGGGCCACTCCGCGACTCCGGAGGTCCGCCGGAGGCTCGCCGCCACTACTCCCTCAGCGAGAACAACAAGAGAGGGGGAGGGAGAGGGAGGAGGGGAGGCTCGGGACGGGGGTGGGGGCGCCGCCGGTGGAGCTACGGCGGCGGCCAGCGGGGGGCTATGGGCGAGGGTTCTTGCGGGTTGCGGTGTCGCCTCCCGGGTTGCCCAAAATGAGCAACACGGGAGAAGGTACTGCATATAGATTGATTATGGCTAATTTTTTACATAATCTATCTAGCTCTGCAAGGGAAGTCCATAACTCATTATGCATTAATCAATCACCATCACAGTGCAAAAAACAAAAAGAAACCGAACATCACATCCTGTAAACATATTTCCATCTCCAGAAAGAAACTAACAAAACTAGAAAGTTGGGAATGGGCCATGCAATGAGGCATTCCAAAAGAAAAGAGTGCCGGATGATTAAATTCTGCCTCCACATTTCCTGACTTTGGCCAACACCACGCCCCCAACCCTCCCCACAATTTTTTTTGTATACTTTTGCAGCTAACTAGGCAACTAGCCCAGAGCTTCTAGTGTTAGCTACCCATTTGGTGAGCTTTTGGCTGAGCTACAATTAACCACCTCCGCGCCAATTCTTGCGCGCGCACAACTGAGCTCCACCCAACCGCAACCACCATCTTGACCCCCTCCTAAACCCAAGCTGCCACCACTATTTTCCCCATTTCTCTATCAGTTTCTCCTAGCTTCTTCGCCTCCTGGGAAACTTAACCAATTCCAACCAACATGAAGAAACCCAACGAAGCAGCCAATCTCCCCTCACCAAACTCTGCTACTTTCGAGTTGACTGCTCAAGTGGGGAGCTATAGCCTATAAGAATGGTTACTGCTACAATGGTTACTGCTCAAGTGGCAGGCACGACAAGGTGGCCTGTGCGCGAGGTAAAATATATAGCGGCGGAGATATATAAGGGAGCCTGGGCTTGCCGGACGGAGCGGAGCACCTAGCACGATGTCGCGGTTTGTCGACAAGCTGCCGTTCTTTGACCGAAGGTCGTCGCCGATGGAGGAGGCAGAGGATATCCCGCGCAGCGGCCTCCTCCACTTGCACCACCACCACTACCACCAGCCACACGGCGCCATGCTGTCGCCGCAGCCATCGTCGCCCACGAAGCACTCGTCTTTTACGCTCGCGCAGCTCCTGAAGCGCGTCAACGACGCGCGCAGCGCCGCGTCGTCGCCCAACTCGTCGCCGTCGCACTACACCATCGAGCTCGGCGGCTACATGCCGGGGTCCACCGGGAGCGAGCGCGACCACACGCACACCGGTGGAGGCGACGGCCCGCTGCTGCCGTTCGTGCTCAAGTTCACCGACCTCACGTACAGCGTCAAGCAGCGGAAGAAAGGGTCGTGCCTGCCGGCGCTGCCGTTCCGGCGCGGGAGGCCAGAGCCCGAGGTGCCCCGGATGAAGACGCTACTCGACAACATCTCTGGGGAGGCCCGGGAGGGCGAGATCATGGCGGTGCTCGGCGCGAGCGGGTCCGGCAAGAGCACGCTCATCGACGCGCTCGCCAACCGCATCGTGAAGGAGAGCCTACACGGCTCCGTCACGCTCAACGGCGACTCCATCGGCAGCAACCTGCTCAAGATCATCTCGGCGTACGTGATGCAGGACGACCTCCTCTACCCGATGCTCACCGTCGAGGAGACGCTCATGTTCGCCGCCGAGTTCCGCCTGCCGCGCTCCCTCCCCACCAAGGAGAAAAAGAAGCGCGTGCAGGCGCTCATCGACCAGCTCGGCCTGCGCAACGCGGCCAACACTATCATCGGCGACGAGGGGCACCGAGGCGTGTCGGGAGGCGAGCGCCGGCGCGTGTCCATCGGCGTGGACATCATCCACGATCCCATCGTGCTGTTCCTCGACGAGCCCACCTCGGGGCTCGACTCCACCAGCGCCTTCATGGTGGTGAAGGTCCTGCAGCGCATCGCGCAGAGCGGCAGCGTGGTGGTCATGTCCATCCACCAGCCGAGCTACCGCATCCTCGGGCTCCTCGACCGCCTCCTGTTCCTCTCACGCGGCCAGACGGTGTACTACGGCCCGCCGAGCGCGCTGCCGTCCTTCTTCCTGGACTTCGGCAAGCCCATCCCGGACAACGAGAACCCGACGGAGTTCGCGCTCGACCTCATCAAGGAGCTCGAGACCATGCCGGACGGCGCCAGGGACCTCGTCGAGCACAACAAGTCGTGGCAGAAGCGCATGGCCCCCAAGATGAAACACCCCGACGACGGGCATGGCGAGAAGCGGTCCCTCTCCCTGAAGGAGGCCATCAGCGCCAGCATCTCGCGCGGGAAGCTCGTGTCCGGCGCGAACGACGGCACGGTTGCGGTGCCCTCGGAGTCTTCGGCGCCGGCGCCATCGGTGCCCAAGTTCGGGAACCCGTTCTGGATCGAGATGGGGGTGCTGACCCGGCGCGCGTTCATCAACACGGTGCGCACACCGGAGATCTTCATCATCCGCCTGGCCGCGGTGCTGGTCACGGGGTTCATCCTGGCGACCATCTTCTGGCGCCTGGACGACTCGCCCAAGGGCGTGCAGGAGCGGCTGGGCTTCTTCGCCATCGCCATGTCCACCATGTTCTACACCTGCTCCGACGCGCTGCCGGTGTTCCTCAACGAGCGCTACATCTTCCTCCGAGAGACGGCCTACAACGCGTACCGCCGCTCCTCGTACGTGCTCTCCCACACCATCGTCGGCTTCCCTCGCTCATCGTCCTCTCCTTCGCCTTCGCGCTCACCACCTTCTTCGCCGTTGGGCTCGCCGGCGGCGCCGAGGGCTTCTTCTTCTTCGTGGCCATCGTGCTGGCCTCCTTCTGGGCGGGGAGTGGGTTCGCGACGTTCCTGTCCGGCGTGGTGACGCACGTGATGCTGGGCTACCCCGTGGTGGTGTCGACGCTGGCCTACTTCCTGCTCTTCAGCGGCTTCTTCATCACCCGGACAGGATCCCGCGGTACTGGATATGGTTCCACTACGCGTCGCTGGTCAAGTACCCGTACGAGGCGGTGATGCAGAACGAGTTCAGCGACCCGGGACGGTGCTTCGTGCGCGGGGTGCAGATGTTCGACAACACGCCGCTGGCCGTGCTTCCGGCGGCGGTGAAGGTGCGGGTGCTGCGGGCCATGAGCGCGTCGCTCGGCGTGGACATCGGCACGGGGACGTGCATCACCACGGGCCCCGACTTCCTGGCGCAGCAGGCCATCACCGACCTCAACAAGTGGGACTGCCTCTGGATCACCGTCGCGTGGGGCTTCCTCTTCCGCATCCTCTTCTACGTCTCGCTGCTGCTCGGGAGCAGGAACAAGAGGAGGTAGAGTACGGCAAGGCGCGCGCGGTGCGATCGGATCGCCTTCTTGGACCCCGTCGGCTTCGTTGGTGCAAGCGATAGGTTGGTCTTCTCTTGTAAGTTGTAATTTTCTTGTTATTTTTTTTTCGATCTTTAATTAACCTGCGTATGATTAAGATGAAACGGGAGTTTTTCGGCGCGTGTAAATTTGCTGTAAGTTGTACGTTATCATGGCAAGTTGAAATTGTTATCGGACGATATGACCTCTCTCTCTCTCTCTTGGCAAGTTGAAATTGTTATCGGACGATATGACCTCTCTCTCTCTCTCTCTCTCTCTCTCTCTCTCTCTGCCACTACAAGGTTCCAGTTTTTTTTTATATAAAAAAACTAAAGCCGTTTGAAACTTTGAGTACAGAGTATTCAAGCTTGTTTCGGTTCCATGCATCATCACCTTGTTGAGGTTGCTGTGAGGAAATTTAGGAGTTGCTCCACTAAAGTTTGAATCCGGTCGGCCCAGGATCGATTTGGGAGAGAAGAACTTGGCTTTGGTGCTTGGTGTTCTCGGGTGCAATCGGACGATGCACTTCCGTTGGTCTTGTGTGGCATTCTCTGTATCTCGACTTCGCAAATTGGTGTGTCCCAGTTTGTGGATTGGCATTGTAACTCCGACTACCTCATCCGTTCATTGGCGGCACAACGGAGCGATTGTTTTTTTTAGACAATGCAATTCGTGTGCCTTGCCCGGTTCTACTCGGTGGTTTCGAGTGCCATCCGCTTCGTGAGTTTCATGATTTTTTTATTTTTGCGCATCACTTTGCATATATGTGTTGTACTAGTCAAAATCTAAAATTGTGATTAATTGGATTGATACTAGTACTGAGAGATATTGCTTAGTGATTCTGTGGGTTTGGTTTAATAGCTGTGTGAAGATAATAGTCATATATTGAAATAGGAGTGATAGCTAATTCAGTTTTGAGCTCTAGTTGTGTTGCTTACTGTTGTCAATTTTATTTATCTAGCTTTCGGCTCTGATATTTTCAATTGGTTCTGTTGCACTGTGTCTACTGATTTGATTTGATTCTCTGGTTCGTGACCTTGCTGGTCTTCTGTCAGTTGATATGCTTACATGTTGCAATTTGTGATACTTTAGCTCTGTTAGTTTTTCACTTCTCTGTTGACTGAAATGCTATAGTTGTGATTCTGAGATTAATTGCACTGTTAAGCAATTTCAATCCTTTATTGGCTGACAGAATAACTTGTTGTATAAGAGATTAAATTTTGACATATTAGCAGTGGCGGAGCTAGGATTTTGACGATGGGGATGCAAACTTAAGGCACATCCGTTCCAACACAAGTTCAAATGTGTCAATTACATGTTCGCACTATAACCAACATCACAAAATATTTTTAGAAAATTACAACTTGATACGATGTTCCTTCATGCTTTGAAAGCGATTGATGACAACATCATCACTAACTTGTAGAAAAAATTCACGCTCAATGTACGTAACTAAGAAATTATTCAAGTATTATTCACCCATGCTATTTCTTAGCTTGTTCTTCACATGATTCATTGCCGAAAATACCCTCTCTACACTTACAGTAGCCACATGAAGGATCAATACCAATTTGAGCAGCAAATAAACAAGTTTATAGCGATCATGTTTTCTTTGTCTCAACAAGTTTAATAGAGAGCCCACTAAGATTCTTCACTTCTCGAAACCTTGTATCTTGATGCATGTCCTCGGGGTCGAGACTCGAGGGGCACGATCGGCGCGTCGAGGCCGAGATCATCGGCACAGAAGCCAGAAGCGACGCGATGCGCTGATGCCGCGATGAGTTACCGATTGCGCCCATGCGCTGCTGACAGAGCGCCTGGATGGGCAGATGGCACTTAGGCCTGACGCCTCCTTAACTAGCTGCATTGGGCTTGATTCTCATATTCTGTTGGGCCTAATGCCAAATGGGCTGCCAGGAGTTGAGGAGTATACATGTTAGTATGTGTAGTGTATACTTTATATATTAAGGGGGGTATATACTAGTTTTTTGTGCAAAATTTTTGGGGTGCAACTGTACCCCATGCATCTACTCTAGCTCCACCCCTGCATATTAGTAAAGCATTCTTTAGAACTCAAAATTTGGATTTTTCCTGTCATATCTAATTTGCGAATAGTATAGACTTTAGTGGCGAGGAGGACAAGATTTTATCTTGAGCAGCCCGACATCTAAGAATAATAAGCAAATAATGAAATATGAATATCATGCTGATTTTACATGTTTTTGAATCCTATCTTTTGAGCATATTGTTATGTTTAATTGACATAAAAAAATGACATGTTTATATATCATTTTTGTCATTTATATGTTACTAGAAATATGCTTTAATTATTATACTTTATGATGGAATTAATTCTACATATTTGCTAAAACCGCTAATTACACAACAATAATGACAGATAAAGGGTTGTACTTATTGAAAACTCTTGCATTTCGCTCCTTCCATAGATTAAGATGACAAAATTGTGAAAGCGCTTCCTTTGATTATTAGTCTTCTTTTGGGCACACAGTAAACCTGTGTAGTGGATAACAACAGTAGAAAAACTACTCGAAAGGTATTGTTGTGACGCATATTAGAGTACGTAAGTTTGGTGAGCAGAAACGAGGCTTAGCAAGCAAGGAAAGCTAATTCGTACTTCTAAGATGCATGGAAATATGGAACAACAAGTTACAGACGCGTACGTGTTCCTTGTGATACATGACGGTTGTCGGTAGTTGTAGGTAGTTGCGCCTGCTATCACAAAGTTATATACGTTGTTGCTGCTTGCGCCAATTGCTCAGGTGACAAGTTTCTTCCCCTTTTTTCGCCTTTTTAGAGAATGCAGGAATTGCAATTAGCAGGGGAGATGCAATTTCTGCTCACGAACTCCATAAGAAAGATGAAGTAAATTGGAAGGAAATTTGCTGGGAATGAATTTTGTTAGGGGAGAGCTTTACGTGAGGATCATCTCATCAGCTATTGGATCAGCCCTCTCAAAAATGATCCATGGGACACATTTTTTTTTCCGAAGTAAATAGCCTCGGATTCCGGATTCGCAAGAACCTAACCGGGATACTCGCTTTAGGGCCATGCCTTCTTTTTTTTTTTTTATCTGTGCTGGGTGTCAATTGTCAATTGTACCAAAGCCCGGTGAAGAATAGACCTGGGTCCTGGGCCTCCTGGCCCGATCTTCGGAAGAAATGTTAGCATAGTGTCAGACCATGTAAACTATGAGTAGCTTCAGATTGTTAGTTTCCACAGGCCCATCCTGTTTGTGCTTGGGCGGTAGCCTTTTTACTGCTATTCGGCCAATTCAGGTCGGGTTCATTGCAGATTTGGGTCCATGTTATCATAAGGTCCACACAAGTACGCTGTGTACACAGGGATTTGGCCATTGAGAAAACACTCCTTGTTTTAGAACAAGGAAAAACTATTTGACACCCCGATATGCACATTTCTTCTTGCTAATTGGATCCGTTTGCCGTATCTTTGTAGCTCCGCCTTGTGTACAACAGTACAAGGTAAAACAATCAAGAATAGTACGTGGCTACTGACTTGTTAGTTTGTTTGCCACTTACCAGCTGAATCACCAGTAATAAACTAATGATAATCCTCTCGAGTGCAATTCCGGTCTAACAGGTTCAGTTCTTGCCAAGAAACAGGTGGCTGCCCTACCGCTGGAATAGTAAGCAGGTTGGTAAAATTGTCGACTGTCGTGCTGATTGTTCTGAATGAAATCAGATGCATCCGATTACCGTGGGTGGATGAGACAGGTTCACCGGCCAAGCGCTTTTCAATCAAGCGGGCGTGCTTGGACCAACTGCTGAGTTCGTTCGTTCTTTCTGAAATCAACTGCTGAGTTCTTTCTGATCAAACTGGTAGCTAACTTAGCTGCTCAACATATTCTACTTGCCAAAATACAGTCATGTCCGCTACTGAATGCAGCAAAGACCATCGATTAAGTTGCGTGCAGCTCGCTTCCGTCGCTTGAACTCTGAACTTATCAGGAATTTGGCAAAGACCCGTGCTAACTACACAAGCAAACGAAGTTTCTTATGCTGAGGCAGAGAGATCGCATGCAGGCGCCGCTGAACACAATGGATCGGTGTAAATTAATCTCGTCAACGATGGACACAGAGCACCAACCAACCCCCAAGGTTACCAATTGATCCATAGACCATAGGTTTCTTTCTTGCTTGCCTCCATTGGTAACGCGTGGTAATCTAACACTGTGTTACTTAATCTGGAGAAATAATCAATTCCTCAACGCCAGCAGAAAGAATATAACCTCGCACTGACACACTCTTTCAAGTTCAGCAATTGTAACTCTTACAATATTCCCTCTCCGTTGCAAAACCTTTCACACTGCAACTATTTCTTTTCCCAGGTGAATAAATCAAGCATGGGTCGAAACCAAAATATTTTGCTCTAGGCTTACTAAACACTAAACATCTCATTCTGAGAAGTTTAGGCGGTTAGAGATTAACAATTTTTATTTTTCATCATTAACCGGGTCTCTACAAATGTATCCGTGGGTGACGATGGCCTGAATTAACAATGGAATTCATATAGTATTAATTTCTTTTGAATGAAGTTCTCCGGCAACAGAAGTAATATAACGTTGCTAGTATTTCGTTAGACATCGTGTACCATGGTCAAAACGGTAGTACACGAAATATCACAGTTTAAAGCTAATCAAATGAAACCTTAACGCGTAGTTAATTATGAATAATTTGATATAATGAAAACTGCGGCTACCTTCACCACCAAGAAACTCTGACCAAGACCGAGCTCTGCATGCAGTTCCATGTGCAGAAATGCAACGGTAACGCGATGGATTATTCGAAGGTTAGATCCCTTTTTGCCCATCAAAATGTCAATGGGGAATTTCCTTGTCACTCGCTACTATGACATGCTAATATCATTTGTTTTCAGTCCTATTACTATGACATAAGATGTCTGTATATTATATTTGTTACTTTGAAGATGGCAGAAGACAGGGACTGTATAAATCAAAGTTTCAATACATAATGCTGAAACGTTGCACACTCGTATACATTTTTGTTATGTACCATTTTTCATGTACCATTTTTATTTTTGTTATACATAATGCTCAAAGTTTCAATACATAAATCAAAGTTTCAATACATAATGCTCAAACTTTCTATTTTTGTTATGTACCATTTTTCATGTACAAAAGAAAGTATATACACAAATTTTGCTATAAAAAGTGGGCTTTAATGAATTTTTTTATGGAACTCACTTTGGAGTATCTTATAATTATTATTGAAATATACTCAAATAGATAAAGATATATCATCATACAATTCAAGTGGTATATAAAAAATATAAGTATGTACTCACAGGAATACCATTCCATTTATTCTCTAAAAAGCTAAAGTGTGCCTTTTGATACAAACAAATCTAGCTGTTCCTGCTAGTTATCCATGAGTCAAATAATACGGAAGATAATTAGCATTCAATAACTGCTTTCATGGGGCTAACCGTCTGGATTTTAAAAATACATGGGGTCGTCTGGATGGTGTCAACAACCTGCCAACCAGCTATTGCTGACATTAATAGAAGCTCACATAACTGAGAATCTAATAATCATCTATTAATAAAACTATTTATATGTAATACTTATTATGGATAATGATATCATTAATAACCTTCAGAGAGAGAGAGAGAGAGAGAGAGAGAGAGAGCCCTCGTCGTCAAAGGTGTCCTGGCCTGCAAAATATTAAGGAAGGCACGCATGCAAGGTTGGTCAGATACGCAAACCCTGCCTACCAAAGTCTCTAACTGTCTAACGAGCGGAACCGCGTGCATAAACTACGGGAGTTTGAAGTTTGAACTCCGTCTGTAGGATGCGACCGAGCGGCAAGCTTGAGTTACAGTAGCCCGTCGCGTCCATATATACACGCACACAAGCAAGCGCAACACGAGAGTTTCATAGCCATCACCAAACCTTGTAGCTCTTACAGGACTGATTCTCCTACTGCCCTCGGCCTCGGCCATGCACTGGTGAGCACCGTGAGTCGTGACATGGCTTAAGTTCAGACTTTGTGACACCCATACTCTCCTGCATTTTGTAGCTAGTACGTGAACGATTGAACGTATTATTCGAGGTGGTGGTGCAAGTGTAACCGTGTCGAGTGGCTTCGGCGGCCGGAGGGCGTCGTCGATGGAGGAGGCCGGGGACGCGCCACGCGCCGACCTCCTGCCCTGTCACACACGCTCCAACGAAAGCTGCGCTGCCTGCACCCTCAGCCAGCTTCTCGCGATCCCTTCGCCCGGCTCGGTGTCTAATGCTACCACCGCAAACACGTCCGGGCACCTCGTCGTCGACGTGCAGCCAACCGACAGCGACAACGACGATGACAATACCACACTTGACTTCGTCGGCCGCCCGGCCGTCCACTTCGTGCTGGCCTTCGACGACCTGACTTACAGCATCAAGCGGCCGAGGAGGTCATTCCACCGGAGCAACCAAGTCGAGACGACCGACACGACGACAACAACCCATCAAGGCGTGAGCACGAGGATGAGGACGCTGCTTGACGGTATCTCCGGGGAGGCGCGGGAGGGGGAGATCCTGGCCGTGCTCGGCGCGAGCGGCGCCGGCAAGAGCACGCTCATCGACGCGCTCGCCGACCGGATCCAGCGCGAGAGCCTCCACGGCGCCGTCACTCTCAACGGGGAGGCCCTCGAAGGCCACCTGCTCAAGGTCATCTCGGCGTACGTCATGCAGGACGACCTCCTCTACCCGATGCTCACCGTCACCGAGACGCTCATGTACTCGGCCGAGTTCCGCCTCCCGCGCTCGGTCTCCACGTCCAAGAAGAAGAGCCGCGTCCAGACGCTCGTCGACCAGCTCGGCCTGCGCGCCGCGGCCAACACCATCATCGGCGACGAGGGCCGCCGCGGCGTGTCCGGCGGAGAGCGCCGGCGCGTGTCCATCGGCATCGACATCATCCACGACCCCATCATCCTGTTCCTCGACGAGCCCACCTCCGGCCTCGACTCCACCAGCGCATTCATGGTGGTGAAGGTGCTTCAGCGCATCGCGCAGAGCGGCAGCGTCGTGATCATGTCCATCCACCAGCCGAGCTACCGCATCCTCGGCCTTCTCGACCGCCTCCTGTTCCTCTCCCGCGGTCGGACGGTGTACTACGGCCCACCGGCGGTCCTGCCTCTGTTCTTCTCGGAGTTCGGCCACCCGATCCCCGACGGCGAGAACCCGGCCGAGTTTGCGCTCGACCACATCCGTGAGCTCGAGGGCACCCCGGCCGGGACCAAGGAGCTGGTGGAGTTCAGCAAGTCGTGGCAAGAGAAGCCTCTGTCCCGTGCCGTCTCGGCGGCAAGCACGGCCCCACACGACAAGCCGTCTCTGTCGCTTAAGGAGGCCATCGGCATAAGCATCGCCCGCGGCAAGCTGGCGTCCGGCACGAGCACCGGCGGCGCCGGCACGGCGGTGGCGGCGGCGACAACAGAAGTGGCGACGTACGCGAACCCGTGGTGGGTGGAGGTGTGGGTGCTGACGCGGCGAGCTTTCACCAACACGAGGCGCACGCCGGAGCTGTTCCTGATCCGGCTCGGCACGGTGGTGGTGACCGCGTTCATCCTGGCCACGGTGTTCTGGCGGCTTGACAACACGCCCAAGGGCGTGAACGAGCGGTTCGGCTTCTTCGCCATCGCCATGTCCACCATGTTCTACACCAGCGCCGACGCGCTGCCCGTCTTCCTCATCGAGCGCTACATATTCCTCCGCGAGACGGCGCACAACGCGTACCGGCGGTCCTCCTACACCCTCTCCAACGCCATCGTCGCCTTCCCTCCTCTCGTCGTGCTCTCCCTCGCCTTCACGGCCATCACCTACTTCGCCGTGGGGCTCGCGGGCGGCGCCGAGGGCTTCCTCTTCTTCGTGCTCATCGTGCTGGCGTCCTTCTGGGCAGGGAGCGGCTTCGTCACCTTCCTCTCCGGCGTGGTCCCGCACGTGATCATCGGGTACACCGTGGTGGTCGCCGTGCTGGCCTACTTCCTGCTCTTCAGCGGCTTCTTCGTGACCCGAGACCGCATCCCGGACTACTGGATATGGTTCCACTACCTGTCGCTGATCAAGTACCCGTACGAGGCGGTGATGCAGAACGAGTTCGGCGCCAACCCCGGCAAATGCTTCATGCGCGGGGTGCAGATGTTCGACGGGACGCCGATGGGGAAGCTGCCGGAGGCGACCAAGGTGAACGCGCTCAACGCCATGAGCAGGTCCATGCGGATCGAGTTCAACAGCAGCTCGTGCATCACCACGGGGCCGGACATACTGAGGAAGCAGGCCGTGACCGACCTCAGCAAGTGGAGCTGCCTCTGGGTCACCGTCGCGTGGGGGTTCCTCTTCCGGGCCCTCTTCTTCCTCACGCTCGTGCTGGGGAGAAAGAACCAGAGGAGGTGATCGATCGGTGCAGACTTCGCGTGCATGCGTCCAACTGTTCAAGCTGCATACATATACTAGCAGTATCCGCGGGTTAAAGATGCTATCGTAAATTAAAGAGGTAATCTGTGCAGTTCGTGCACTTTGATCGTCTCACGCGCTACTGTTTTACAGTCATGAACTACTATATACATTCGTTTTTGTAGAGCAGTAATTGCACGGTTTTCTACGAATTGTAACACACTGGTAATACTCATTCTTCTTACGCATCTACATTAATTTGTCTATCTGTCCCTTTTTGTTAAAAAATAACATTTTTGCTAGCTCACAAACGCCTGAAATTTTCTTAAAAATTACAATTGCACAATACTAATTAAGCCTAAAATTGTATTACTAAATGACGTGCAATTTAGTATTGTTTTACTGTAACTTTTAGTACTATTTATTTTTTTTATTCGTATGATTAAGCTAGATTTATTTTTATCTGGTTTAAAGTTTTTCAATCTATAAAAACAGAAGTCGTTGGATGGTGATCCAATAGCTAAAAAATTGACTTTTTTTCTTTAGTTTTCAGATGACTGTAGCATAGTCAGCCTCAAAAAATAATTTGTAGCGAGCATCTTCTATTCATGGTTAAAAAACATCTTTTACTCGGTATGATGGCGAGCAACTTAATTAGCATACGTATATACTTGCAGGAATAACTTAATTAGTGTGCATGGAATTGACAGTGGCACTAGTTGTCTACTTCTTGGGCTATCAACTGATCGACTGCACGTGCATGTATGCTGCAGGCTGGTGCTGATTTAACAATTTTTCTGCCTGGCTAATTGATGCGAAAGTTTCCTGTCTATAATAAATTCTTGCGTGCTCCACTAATCTGATGTAAGCCAACTGCATGTTCAAATTTAATTAGGTTATTATAGTGCCCATAGGCTACTGAGCATGCATGCACCGATGTAGAGTTATAATGCTGGACAAACTTGTCGTTGTTCATGACTTTTAGCGGAGCAGAGCAGAGCAGATGCGCCGGTAATCTCCATCGTGAGTCAGAAGTCAGCGCTCCTCTGCTGCGGTGTGCTGCCTTATCCACGTACGAGTTCACACACAGTACAAGGACATTGGCATAGTTAAGTAAGGCTAGCAACGCCATTGACATAATTAAGTTGTAAAACGAATACCGACTTGTCAATTCCGTATGCATGGATTAGTCGCCGGTAATCCTCTCTCTAATCAATGGCCTCACCGTTTTGACAATTGAATGGATGGAGAGGCTATGTGACAGTATAACACTGAACTAAACCTTTTTTTTTCTATCAAGCCCTAACCTAGAATAAAATAATTGAATCAAACCTAGCTCGCATTTTTTTTTTTACTTTATCGTCGGAAGGGTCGTCGTATCAGCTGGTTTGGTGTCACTCGATCCTTCTTTTTTTTTCTCTCTCCTAGAAGTAGAACTCGATGCTGACCAGCTTAGATTACATATAAACATGCTCAACTGTCTTTTCATCTAGCTGAATGTCCTACACTGTTTTTAGTCTCTACCGTAGCATATCTACTGTAGTCGTAGAATTGCTGCTTTTCGTTTCGAATGTAATAGCCAAGACCCATCCTAAAAGCAGGGTAGTGCAAAGGCAGAGGATCTGCAACAAGAAACAACACGAAAGGCAGTTGCTTACCGCTTGTCTGTCTTTTTTTCTACTGAAAATGGGGCAAGAGCTCTTGTCATTCGCCGCGCCCTTCGACCACTCGTCTTCCTCAGCCCGATGCGCAGCAGATAGCGATTCCCGAGCACGGCGCGCGGCGGTGAAGAAAAATGCTCTTCGTGCCCTCCATGCCGCGCTCGTACCCCTGCTCGCGCATCGCGAGCACGCGCGTACTCCCTGAGTCCCCGGATCCCAAGAACTCCTGCATCGCCGCCACCCTCGCGCTCTTTGCGTGCGCCTCCGCGGCGTCGCGCTCCCGCGCCCTCAGCCTGTCCTCGAGCTCCAGTGCATAGCCCAACGAGAACGCCACATGGTTCGCGATCTGCATTGCATGCAGTTGTCAATCCAACCCAAATCGTGCATGGATGCACGAAAAGAGCACGTTTGCATCGGTGCTTTGTGCATGAATCGTATTAATTCACCTAGAGCAGTGGCATGCAGCTTGAGGCGACGAATTTCTCTTCTCCGCGCCGCCGAAGCCCCAGTGGAACCTTCTCTGCTGCACGCGGGCGGAAGGACGAGCCGCCGCAGCACGGCTCGCGATCTGCCGCGCTTCGGGCTGAGGAAGACGAGCGGTCGAAGCGCTATGGCGTCTAGACACGGAGCAAGAGGTATCAGAGAAGGTTTGCTTTGAGATTGTTAGATGCACGCACGTATCGTCTGGAGAGACGAGGTCCTTTCGACGAGAAAAATAACCGAGGTCCTGAATAATTTCTTTGGATAAATCATACTGTTCTTATGTCTGACAGGAGCGTTTCATCTCGGACGCTTCCTCCCGTCGTTGATCAAGTGTAGATCAAATGGTCTTCGCTTCAGCTCCACTCTGCTTTCTTTATACGTGTCTCCACCTGATTTGCTTCACCTCCGCATAAGCAGCAGCAGCGTTCGATACTTCGCTAGCATTAGTCACTTCTCTCTCCTCTTTGACCAAATCATCCTTGCGTTGTATCTCGACCCTCGCTCTTTTTGATGACCTCAAGGCTTATCAAATCCATAGGCCAAGAAAAGGAGAGCTCTCCGTCCAACTTAAGGAGACAAATAATGCGGTAAAAGGTTTTTTTTTGTTTTGTTGCGATGATATTTTTTATTTATTGCAGCTCTTGTATCATTTAAATGTTACATGAATTCTCTCCAATTGTTGTAGTAGCTTTTCTTCATTGTTACAGAAAGTGATTTTTTGTTTGTTGTTACGTCTTCCTGAAATTTTGTATTTTTGTTGTAACCATTGTCGTCGATTGTTGCACATCTGAAATTAAAATGTTTCGTAAGTTAGTTTGAAATATTGCAAACTTCTTGATGTTGTAATAATTATTTTATTATTTTCAAATGTTGTAATATTGTAACATCGTAATTTGTTTGATTGGTATATTTGAATTAGTTTTTAAGTACGGTTAGTTTCTATACCGATGATTTTCATGTAATTTCGATGAGAATATGTTATTTTTTTCAATATTCTTTCGGAAGAAATCGAGCGGTGGAGGAGTTGTACAGTACTTTCACTTATTTCGGAAGAAAGAAAAATACATCGGATCGAACGGTTGAGCATCGCGACGCTGATTCGCGTGCAATTTCTTACCCACGCTAGCATTTCGTATTCTCAAGGGCACAAACGGGTCTATTTCGACATCTGCAACAATACTATGGGCCAGGAGAAGAAAAGGCCCGGTACATCAATGTGACCTCGACCCAGTACTTGTGCACCCAATTTTTCTCTATATATTTTTTCTCTGTGAAAAGCACGTTACACGACTACAATGTTACATGAGGGAGGCAGCTTTCAAGGCCCCGTGCAGCCATCGGATCCACTCACCCACCACCAGAGTCCTATCCAAAACCAGCGGCGAGCCAAGGAGCCACGCACCGTGCTCGCGCGCCATGAAGTGCTGGTGCGTGCATGCACCCGGGGGAGCAATGGCGACGCCGCTCTCCAGCCCCTTCGCGCCCACCACGCCCCTCCCGGCCCCGCTCCGGCACGGCCGGTGCCGCGCGCTGCCGCTCCCTCCCCCCCGCTCGGCCTCTGGCGACGACGCCGCCCCCGGCCAAGAGCCGCCGCCGGCCGCCGCCAAGGCGACAGTCACCACGGACGACGACTTCGAGGAGCGCGTCATGCGCATCAAGTCCCGCGTTGGGCCCAAGAAGCGGGTCAGCGCCGCAGCGCGCAAGAGGAAGGCCGCCGCCGAGTCCAAGGCCGTCACGCTCCCGCCGGTGCAGCTGCGGGAGCCCCGGTCCGCCGTCGGCGTGCCCGTCGAGTTCGGCTTCACCGCGTACAGCGAGCGGTTCAACGGCGCGCTCGCAGCGATCGGCCTGGCGGCGCTGCTGCTGGTGGAGCTCGGCTCCGGGCAGGCCCTGGTGAAGTACCACCAGCCGGCGACCCTGTTCCTGCAGGTTTACACGATCGCTGCGGCCGGCGCGGTGTTCGTCAAGTACGAGAAGGAGCGGATCAGCGTCTGGCCGGGACCGGCGGCGACCAAGTCGCCGGCGAGCGGCGAATGAGCACTTCGTGGATCTTGGTTTTTGGTAGGGTGCTTCCTTTTTGTAATTTACCTCGAGTACTGTATGTTATCGACAAGCTGTGTTGTGAAGAAGAAAAAAAAACTGAAATTTGATTAACCATGTGAGTAAAAAAAGGCTCAATTTTTTACAGTCGTTTAATCCAACTCCAACCCCCCCATTGTTGCGAGAAGAAATTTTCTTTGATGCTGTCATCCTTGAGATAATTAGGAAATAGCTTCCGAAATGTGAATTTGTTTGGTGACTTCAGAGGCTGAGCTGCTAGATCAGAGCCCATCTGTTCTTTTTCTTGTTCTTAAATTGTCTTACACTCGAGATTATTTTAAGATTTGTACTCGGAGATTTTCTTGAATCGTTTGCAATCGCAGCACGGGATAGACGAGGAGCTGCAGAAATGATGCGCGATAGATCCAACGCACAAGCAGCTTCCCCAGTTCTCCGCAGTCATTGCGAATAGTTGGTCCTCGTCCGTCTCGTCTCGCTATTCGCCGATTCAACAAGCTAAGAAAGATAGTGAGAACGCGTAGTTTGTCCAAAAGCAGACGACGACTCGTCCGCCCGTCCGTCTACACGCAACGCCGGTCAAGCCTCGCGTTACGATATTTAGCTTAAACCCATGGACGTCAATGGCATCTGTACATATCCGTACCATGGAGAGAGTTGGGCGTCATTTGCATTGCCTGGCCCACAGAAACGGAAACTGACTACAGAACAGGCGACCAACAAATCACAAGTCAGGTAGCCCGGAATGCAACCGATGGTACGCATCGGTATTTCTTTACATTGACTTGACTCGCAGCACAGAGCTGCTTCACAGCTCCTTCCTTCCACGCCCACGACAGCGGCATAAATAATGTGAAATCCCAGCTAAGTCATGTCACTTCCTCCCCACCGTGATGGGATTGATGGGTCCCCAAAAGGACAGCGCCAACCGGACACACCTATTTGATTTTGATGCAAATTGCCCGGTCGTTACACCCGTTAAATAAACAGGCCGTGTCCAAGATAGCAACAAGGAACCACACACGGGTATCCCACTATCCAGCACAAGCACACCATCCCATCCGCCTTTTAAGATCAACTCAAAAGCAAATTGGAGAGACAAGTCACTTTAGTAGTACAAGGGCCCCCCTACCAAGTACCAATACCATGCAAGTAGCTTTAGCCCACAGAGAATCTTCTTCGCCTTCCTTGCTCAATTCAAGCCATGCAAAAACACATGCCGGAGACAAGTCCTCGTCTACTTTGATTTTGCCTGAAATGTCGGTCTCGCCTACATGCAAACTCGACCCTATATCAAGCAGGATCCAAGGCTTACAGACACACGATGCTCATCAGTGTGTGTGTGTATAAGCATTTATGGAGAGTAAGTTTCAGAAGCTGCGGGTGCTCGTAGATGTTAAGCTGCAGCATATTTCCTGAGAAAGAACGCAACAAACAAACCAATATATGGAGAGAATATGGTTGCAAAATACTTCTGGGCTACGATGGCGCAAATGCAAGAACCAGTCCACCAAAAGGCCACCGTGTATTAGTATAGATTCATAGCTGTCGCAGTTGTGACTAGGTCAGTACCTCCTCCTTTTTGGTCTACTGCCATTAGAGTTGCCATCACGCCACCCTTGAGGACCGCGGTACCTGTAGCCATCTTCTTGCTCACCCCTCGCTCTGTGCTCCATTCTGCTCCTGAAGCGGCCATCTAGCTCCCGTGGACCACCGTCACCTTCGGCAAATTCCATGTCACCCTCTCCATGGTAGGAAAGCATCTCGTCGTCGTCGGCGACGGGGCTCTCTTCCAAGGATCGTAGATACCCTCTCCTATATCCAAACTTCCTTCTCTCTGTAAGTTCAGCTTCTGCATGTAGTTCAGCTAGTTGAGCAGGGTGCAAAGGTGGCTCAAAGGTGTCACCTTCCACACCTTGATGCACTCCGCACCTTCTCATGTTTCTCTGCATACCTCTCTCGTCATGTCCTATTCGCTCGAAAGGTGAACCATGGCGCCGGGTGTGACGTCGGTGAGGCATGTATGGTCTGTCAGTTCTGATTAATGGTGGTGACCTGTGCATCTCTTCAGGTGATCGTCCCCGATGGAAATGCATAGGAGCACCTCTTCTTTGTGCAGGTGAATGGCTCCTCTCTCTATGAATAAATGCGTGATCACCTTGTGCATGCTGTGGATGGGAATGTGGTATAAAAAACCTCTCTTCCATCATGTCATCCGGGATATCTTCAATCTGCTGATGTGCTAGCAGCCTAGGGTCTGGACTCTCTCTTCCAGAAAATCTGTCAAGGTCCATATCTCTCATCAGGCAGCCAGGCATTTGATTGTTCATTGGCGGTGAACGCCGCCGCCTATGCGGAATTCGGTGCAAGTGCCCATTGTCATCTTTAAATGGGCGCCTTCTGCCAATAATAGGTTCATCAGCAAAGGCAATGTCAGACTCATTGTTCATTCTTGGACCTCGGAAGTTCCTTGGATGATCACGAGACCCAGCACCACGACCAACATAACGGTGGTCTGTCCTTCGTTGATTGATCATGTCAGATGCATGTCTGCCACCCTGGTACTCTCCTTTGCTCTTCTCTTGCTCAGACTCCATGAACCTCTCCCATCTTTCATTCCTGTAAAACAAGCAAAAAAAAGGGGGAAAACAAAGCTTCTGTAATTCCAGTCAAACATAAAACCCAACAAACCTACGCACCATATGGAGGGGGGAAATGTAGTCATGCTTACTGCAGTATGCCCACAAAATAAATAAATGACAAGAATCATACCTATTCACATAAGCATACCCCACATCTTGCCAATGTGACCCATCAACCTGTCCATCTCTTTCATTCTGTACAGAAGACGTCCTGCAAGAGTCAGGTTTGAATTTTTCATATTCTGACCTTTCAGATGCCGACTTCGCCTTTGTACATTCATTCTGTGGTTGACTGCTCGAAGCTCCATCAAGATGTAAATCTTCGCCCAGGACCAAATCTTTTAGGTGTAAATCAGACTCTCTAACAACCTCTTCGCTTTCTGTCCCATGCTCACTCTTTATAGCAACATTTTTTGCATTGTCCTCGCTACAATTAGCAGCTTGCTTACCATGTGGAGACTGGCTCCTTTTTATCACTGGGCTTCTACTCTTCTCAAGGCAGCTATTCAATGTCTTATGAGATTGCCTAGTAGATTCTAGTTTAGGGAAAGCAGAAGTTACCAAAGCTAATGACCTTTTGCGATCTGTTGAACTGAAACCTGTGGCAATCTTAACATCTTGCATGGCAACGCTAGTATTATTCACTGGAGAGTTCTTATCTGATGTCAACGATTGTTTGTCTTTGAATTTTCCATTAACAAAAACCTCATTTTGATGGCCCTCCTCGCCTAAATGAGTGGCAATACCATCTTTGATATTAATACGCTTGTCATCGTCAGCGCCCTGCATGTGAACCTTATTTGTCACAGATGAACAGTCCTGATGTGTATCGCTGTCATGTTCTCTCTGTAGCTCTGTGCATAAGCTATTAGCTTCAGTGATTTGGCTGTTTCCCAATGATTCAACAGGAGGCTTGTTGGTAGTAGGTAACTGTGAAGTAGTATTATCATCATCTGAACAGTCCATTTCAGCACTCCCCTGTGACATACCATCAAAGACAGTATGGTCCCGAGAATTAAAAACCAAAGCTTCAGCTGTAGGGTAGGAGGAACTTGGGGATACATCACAAGCTTCGTTGGCCTCGCAAGGCTTGCATGTCACATCTTCATGAGCATGAACATGACTGACTGTTGGTTTGAAATCAGCAGCAGCCTCATCAGGATTACAGCATGCAGGTTCTGAAGAACAAATGGGGGGCTGACCGGCTGATTCACATAATCCAACAGCAGGGCTGGCAACGTCACCTTCCAAAGGCAATGATTTTACAATGGAAGGTGTGGGCTGACCAAGTGCTGTTGCAATCACAGGACCTGGTATGGCAGTTGTGATTTCTTCACGCTTGACAAATTTCTTAACTTCAGGAACAGCAGGCATGCTCTGTGTGCGTCCATCATGCAACCTGTCAGTTGGTATTGGAGCACTATCAGTCGCTACCTCCAGTACATTACGGATACTGATATTCGGAAAAATTTCAGAATTCAAATCAAATCCAGCTTTACTGAGGACTTGGTGTGCATCGTCGGTTTTTTCGAATTCAGCGCAATTGCTAACACTTTGCTGTTCAAACAGAGGTGCCTTTTCTACATTGTTTTGAATAAGTTGCTGGAAAGGTTCTTCAGGCTCTTTCTTCACCGAACTACTGGATGGTTGCTTCTCATTTCCAGAAACAGTTGATGGCGTACTCTGAGGGTTTGCATTGCAGGGCACAAGTTTCGCAATCTTCTCGACTGGTGATTTATCTGACCCTGGTGTAGCAACCTCCTCACTGATTTTTTTGGCACTTCCAACAGGTTCAAATTTAACTACAGCATCAGGAACACTCAGATCCTTGGGCTCATCTGTGTGCTTACCAAATAGAGAGAGACTAAGCTCTGGAGCAGGAGCAAGTCCTTTCCAGTTTATGCCTAGCTCAGGTCTATCTGGTGGTTTAAGTTGCAAATCTAAGGTAACATCAGCTGCCCCACACTTATCAGAAAGTCCGTATGCACTGGACAGGTTCAGAGTACTGTCAATATTTCGACTCAGTCCACCGCTTATTGTAGAAACTGGTGCCACTAGGGGAGCCTGTGCTTTCTGATGCTCAACTGTTGTATGATGGAGTCTATTACTGCCTTCATGCATTCTAGGCAAGCCTTCAAGCAAATCGGCTGGATCCAATGGTACATTGAGATCCAAATTAGGCAGTTTCCCGAAGTTACTGCTACAGGATTTCATTTCACTTCTTTGAACGTCCTTGGGAGGTTCTGCTGTAGGAAATCCAGAATAACCCTGATCTACTTTCTCTTCCTTAACAGAACTATAGTTCATTTTGTCAATCTGGCGAGATGCTAACTGCAAATCCAAAGTCAAAAACTTCTGATTCTGTGATTCGTTGACCAGAGCAACACTCCCTCTATCACTCTCTCCGCTAGAGGGCATCTCACTTGAGCCATTAACTAGCACTCCTTTCTTCTCGGTCACGGATGGAATAAAAGACCTGTTGGCTTGGTTTTGGTCCCAGGAATTAGTGATCCCCTTACCTTTGGCGATTACATTTGTATCTGATCTAGATCTATTCAAGGACTCCTTGCTACAGCCCGCCCCTGAAGCTGAAACGGCCATCCCCGTCGCTGGAGATGACGGCTTCATCGAGAGCGCTCCAGATGGAACTGATTTATCAGACACTAAAACTGGCCTTTTCTTAATAGGCACACCAACAGCCGGCTCAACGAACAGTCCAAGTGTATGACTGCAAACCTGCTCATAGAACATCCACAACTTATATACATACAGAGGTGGAAAGAGACATCAATTAACCAGAATGAACTTTCAAGTACCTCTTCCTTATTGGCTACTGACATCTTGCCGTGTCGACAACCAGCCAATAATCTGTGACCTCTGGTACAAACTGTAGTCAGTCCCCCAAAGAAGGCAGAATAACAAGAGCACAAGAAAGCACGGCAAGTGATGCATACCAACCGGCAATAAACAATCAGATCATACGCTACTAGCATGCTAATAGAGAATTCATTGTCTTCTTGTAACCCCAAGAGAAAATTCCTATATTGCAAAATTAACTCAAGACGTGCGAGTCTTCTACAAAAAGAATCAAAACGGTTGCTGAGCTGAAGCTACAGACAAATCTAACAAGCGTTAATGATGAATCGACGGTGCACTTACAGGAACAGTTAAAAGCAAACGTTCGTAGTACTCCATTATGAATCTTCCAAGCAAAAGTAATTGCTTTCTTAACACCACAGCCCAATTCATTGAAGGCAGGATGCGCACAACAAGATCGCAATCAGAAGTAACTTACAAAGCAATCACTCGCAATTTAATTGGTACTAATTCTCAGCAAACAAAAAGAGCAGCCGCGACGCAAGAACAACTCTCGCTTGCATCGCTGCTGTGATGTGCCCAAAAAAAAAGGACACCTGAAAACTTGCCCCAGACACACAAGCAAATCAACAACCCCAGGCAAAAAAAAGGGATCACACGCTTACGTGAGAGAGAAGCATCCCAATATACCGCTGGGAATTCACCAATCTCTCCAAGGATAACTCCAACACTCGCCCTCCAAAAGAATTAAAGAAAGAGCCAAATCTCAGAACAAGATCGATCCAGAAAACCACGGGACAAAGCTAGCCTCCCCACTCCCCCATCCTTCGTGCCTAACAGACAGCATCGTTTCAATACAGCCAAGAAAAGAACAATAAAAGCCTCCAAGTACCTGATCACCCCGGCCTCTCCAGTCAGGCGGAGAGAGCTCGCTCAGTGCGCGCGGCTTGGACGAGAAGAAGACGATGCCAGGAGAGTGCGGCGGGGATTAAAAAGAGAGCACTAGAGCGAGCAGTGGCGCGGGACGCGCCAACCACTCTCAATCTTCCTCCCTCTCTTCCTTCTTTCCTCGCTTCCTTCCTCACCTGTCCCCTCCCACCAAATCTCATCTGCTCACTGATCCCTTGTCTCTCTCCTCACACCACCGCCGCGCCTTGCCCCCTTGGCCTTTCGTTTGTTTTTTTTATACTTATTATCTGGGGAAAGC
Source organism: Hsuehochloa calcarea (assembly GCA_036346395.1). Lineage (NCBI taxonomy): Eukaryota > Viridiplantae > Streptophyta > Magnoliopsida > Poales > Poaceae > Hsuehochloa > Hsuehochloa calcarea. The sequence goes on from CM070597.1 coordinate 42,916,661, forward strand.
GGTGCGTGCCTTCCCGGAAGTTACCGGAGTCCACGTCTAACTTCTGTAGTCCACGTCTAGCTTTGTACCAGCCTGCCTGCCCTGGTGCAGCACGGGACCGATCGGGTGGTCCTGGGTCCGACACGCGCAGACATGGGTCGATCGCGACCGTCAATGCGTGCCGGCAGGGGTAGGTTGGGCCCTGGGCCGTGTAGTTCCTGCTATTTACTACTACTAATTTATGGGGCCGCGTTTTGTGGGTGCGGGAGTGGGGGGAGGGTGGTACACGCGATCAATGTGGGGACGGAGGGAGGCAGTTGCGCCGGCGCCGTTGAGCCCTATCCTATCGGCCGTTGATCCGGGGTTGATCGAGGGATCAATGGCCGATAGGAAAGGTTTCATGGTGGGAGTGAGGACTCTCTCTTATCAAATTTTCTTTCCGTAGTTGGAGGCTTGGGATACACGGACATGTATAAAAGTTGCCGAGACCGTATTAGACATCGTATCGGACACGGATACGGTTCCGACACATATTTCACACGTGTCCGAAATTAGAGCCGCAAAAACAATTGAAATTGGAGACGTATCGGACACATCTGAAACACGGATCGAACACTTGGGCCCATTGCATTCAGCCAAAAATGGTAGCCATCCTGCCCCAAGCCGCGGTGCCAGTTAACCTAGCTTAGCGCTAGCACATCATCGCCACCTCCTGCAGCCCCGAGCCACCGGCGGGAAGAAGGAGTAGGGGGAGGGACTGGGCAGCGGGCTGATCCGGCAGCAGAACAAGTCGGTGGCAACCCGCCAAGGAGCAGGGCGAGGCGTCCGCCTGCCGTCGCGTGCAGCCCCTCGAGTCCGTCAGTGAGACCGACGCCGTCCTCGAGCGCGCCGCTGATGCCGATCTCCTCCATTCTGCCCTCGCCGACTCTGTCTCTGTCTCCTCCTCCGAACTCGTCATCGACTTGTGAGCGACCGCCTCTCCCTTAGTGAAAAAAAACTCGCCTCTATTTCTGTTGGTGCTGGAAAATTTGTGTGTCATTGGTTCCATATTGTAATGGTTGGATTGGTTGGGCGTAGGGATGCGACGGTAGAGACAGACGAGAAGAGGCGGTGACTGCAGGAGCAGGAGGCACTGCATGCCAGCAGCCTTATGCAACACCCCAGACCAACCTAAGCATGGAATGCTACCACACTAGTATAACTACAAATTAAACAAAGACATTTCTTTCTAATTTTCGGCAGAATCTCTTTTGAATTAATAATCATCCTGAAGTTCGCACAACGAACAATAATAATAAGCAATTATCCAAACGCACAGTTTAGAACATAATCATAAGAGTAACATCCATAATACGCTATCCAACTCCAACAGAAGTTATCCAAGACGTAAAGCGTAATGAAACAAATATCAAGCAATTTATTCAAAATCTGAGTTATCGCTCAAATGGTTTATTCAGCAGAAAGTTTGTTTGTGCTAATATGCGACCAAACTTAATTCTACTCCCTCCCATGCATGTCGTCCACAAACGAAGTACCTAAAAATAAAACATCAGCAAGAGTGAGTCCAAGACTCAGTAAAGTACAATTAGTAAGACAACAACATACGCAACTGTAACCATCAACATCCATCCACAATTCTCAATAATAGACATGTCACATGCTTATACGATGCAACGGTTCAAATGCACTTTTCTTTCTCTCTTTTGCATATATCGGTATTGCGGAGTATGCATCGGTCGACGCATACCCATGCCTGTGCCTTCTTGCACAGGGGCCATAGCCCATAATCCACAAGTATAGGGACCAAAAGCCCATCATATTCATGATGGGGACCTCAATCAATGCTTAGTCACCACGTGACCAAGCCTCCAATATGACGGCATGATGCACATGTGCACAACTTTAAATCATCATACAGAAATAAGAATTACTTGTACATCTAGCATTCATAATCATTGACATTTATAGCATTCCAGCTTCTACGCACAGCGTAATATTATCATAATGTAACAAAGATGAACAATCGCTCATAATGCCTTCTCTGCAGGGGCCATAGCCCATAATCCACAAGTATAGGGACCAAAAGCCCATCATATTCATGATGGGGACCTCAATCAATGCTTAGTCACCACGTGACCAAGCCTCCAATATGACGGCATGATGCACATGTGCACAACTTTAAATCATCATACAGAAATAAGAATTACTTGTACATCTAGCATTCATAATCATTGACATTTATAGCATTCCGACTTTCTACGCACGTAATATTATCATAATGTAACAGTATGAACAATCGCTCATAAACAGTCTACCACTAACTGTACTTGCCTTTTTCCCGCTACGAGACGCGAAGACACAGGGTTGGTGTCTCTACTCCGGAACTCCGCCTCCTACACAAGAGATGTGCTAACAATAAATACGCTGAGAAAAAGGACTCCGATTACGCCCCTCAACCCAAATCCTCGAGACCTAGGGCTCGAATAGAGGTTCTACCCAATTCCTCCGGCAGTCTAGCATAAAACTTCCCGGGACAGTAGTACTAAAAACATCATAACATTCACTACGAAACTCGGAACATGGTGATCTTGATCTCTCTGGAACCACAACAAAACCATCTACGGAAACCTAGTTGGGCAAGTCCCCTGATTCGGCCTTCTACTAATTCTTGTGTTTAGGTAAAATTTCTGTCTCTGCAAGTCTGACAGTGAGGAAACAGCGACGGTAAAAATTCCATACCTTTTGATTGACAACTCTAAAAATTATGTTCTTTATCAACATGGAAATCTTACTGAATTCTCTACAACATTAATTTTGGGTGGTCTTTCTGTTTCAGCCTCTAAATAATTCATAATGGCCAGACAAGACAATCTGTCAATTCTCGTTAGCTCTCCTATATAGGCGCAGTAAAACTATCATAACTCCTAAACCGTAAGTCCAAATCAGGTGATATCAGTGCCAAAATAAATATAAGGACGAGTCATACAACTTTCTAAGAGATGGCCAGATCAGAAAATACACACAACCTACCCAAAACCGACGAGCAACGTCGCTGACCCAAACTGATCTATTACTGACAGCATCAAATTGAATCAAATAATCTACAGAACTATCGGGGATCGAGGTTACCCTTGATGAATCGCTAGAGAACGACGCATCGCTGCGTGTGGATGCCCTTCTTCTCTCCTCTTTCTTCCTCCCCTTTCTTCTTTCTCACTTTCTTCCTCTTCCTTTCTTCTTCCTCCTTCCTCTCTCCTCTTCTCCTCATCTAGGTAGCAGCAAACATGGGGTTGCTACAGTGCTATGAACAGTGATAGTGCACTATAGCTACTGTGATTTTAATGTTTTCCCCTCCTTTTATACGTGGTCGGCCCCTCATGGGCCAAGACCTGAGGCCCAGGTTGCCGAAAAACTGCAGAAAGCCCCTTTTCTTATGTCTAATTTCTGTTTTGAGTACTTTCTTTCTTATAATAAATCGGAGTATTACACTTAGGTGTGATTGTTGTTGGTGCAATTGTTGCATGTATGGAGTTTTGGGGCTATTCTTTTTTGTGACTGTGCGGGGTGTGTGATTGTAGTCCACCATGGAATGCTTTGATGACCGTGTAGGAGCTCGATGCAAACGAGAGGAGGTTGGTGCCAAGTTGTTTATGCTTATTACAACTATTTTGTGGAATGACAATTTTCTTGCAAAATACATGTTTGGGGAATGATTAGTGATATCTCAACAATAATTATTAGCTATAAGCCGATAACTACTTATTCTTGTATAAATTGGTAATGACATTGGTAGTTACCAGTTTGATTGTGGGCATTTATGTTATGGATTTCTCTCTTGGACAAACTAAAGATGTTTTCTTCTATAAATCGGACACGTATCGGAAGAGGCCAGGAGCCGATGATCATCTTTGAGTTACATATTCCTATTTTACACTTTCTGTTTGACAAACACGTAGAAAATATTAAATAATACATATGCATATATTTTTATATTATATATATACATATGTGTCCCTGTGTCGCCATTTTTTAGAAAATGGCAAATACCGTGTCGACTACGTGTCGTGTCCGACACACTTATCCGTGTTCGTGCATCCTAGGTTGGGGCAGACAAACATGAGTGTTGCTTCATATTTTGTGCAGTAATACAGTACAATGCACAGTTTGCATACGAGATGGTTGATAGAGGGAACATCAATACAGTCGTGGTCATCGTCGGATCTACGCTACCGCTGGTTTCTCCGGCGAGCGATTGGCGATGGCACAAGACCAATGAAGCGCAGCACGTACCACCGAGGCATGGATCTCGTGCCGGTCCTGCCCTTAGGGCTATAAGGAAACATTGGCCTTCATAAACTGCTCAAGCTCGATTTATTTTAGGCTCCCTTTGAGGTCGGCTCTAAATGCTATACGAGCTCAAATTCGAGCATGAGGCCAAAGCTTGCGAGCTTTGATGAGCAGAGCTTGAATAGCTTGATTTTGCTCGTCGGTATTTCTCATAGCTTGTGTATCCCTTCCACCACTCCTCTCAAATTCCAGGCTCCCTCCACTCACCCTCAACCTAATGTCGAAATCCATCCCACCACTGAGCCCGGTAGCGCACCCACCCCAAACATTATCCCCATTCTCTACCTTAGGACCACAACTAGCGCCACCCCTAGCGCCCTAGTCGCACCGCACTCTCGTCGCCTGGCCACCTCACCTCACCGTCCCCAATCCCCAACCCCAACCAAGGCCACTCATTGCCATCGCCCCCCGCCTCTCCTCCCGACGCTCCCGTCCCAGCTCCCACCCCGCTACCTCTCCATTCTCCGTCCACTGTCCACCATCACCGCGCCCTCCACCGCGGAGTGATCCATCCTTGGCCCTCACCCCGAGGCAAGACAAACGATGAGCCAAGCTACCGCCAATGCCTCTACTCCTCTGCTGATAGTTGCCGACGATTTTGCTCTACTGCCAAGCGTCGACGGTGACACCTCTTATCCGCCACCTCCTAGCATTGATAGCTGTTGACGCCCTTCTCCTCTACCGACAACTCCCAGATCTGAGTATGAACTATTCCTCTCACCCCTCTTCTCTTTTTTTAGCGAACCACTGGAAATTTGTAGATTTTTTGTTGTTAATGTTGGAGATATGCCCTAGAGGTAATCGTAGAGATGATTATATTTCGTTATCTTCATAATTCATGGGATAAATATGTTATATTGTTGTAAGAATAATATCGTTAATATTTATTATCAAGTATGTGACTTGATTGTGAAACTCTACTTCTGCGATGATTATTCTTAAACGTTCCCTAGTCGAAAACATATGATGACACATATGAATAGACTAACATATGTATTGGTTGATGATCATATTTCATGAGTCATAGATACGGAGATATCAAATCAATAATATGGACATATGTTAGCGAACATAGGGTTGGATCGACCCACCATGAGACACTGCAAGAACATTGCTTTCTTACATGTTATCAGTTGGTCTCATTTACAATGCGCATGGTATGTCCTTAGACTTGGGGTCATCTCACGTACTTGAGATGCGTAATGACTCACTTAGGAGTTATCAAACGATTCTCTGTAACTTCATAGTTATAAAGGTAGCTTTCGTATTTTGTCATGATGCATGTAACGAGACATGGTCGATCGATATAGGATTTGCCTCTCCATGCAACAGGGGAGAAATCTCTAAGCCTCTCGAGTGGCTGGATTCCAGAAATGCATGACCATATTACTTACAGTTAAAGAGTTAACCGTAGTTGGGGAATTTGAGTCACGTAATCTGGAAAGAGTAGCTAAGCTAACCAACAAGGATGGTACGTACTCGCCTTGAGCTTGATCGATATCGTGAGGTAAAAGGAAATGCATATAAGTTTTTGTTGAGGTTCGTCTGATATGATCTTTACCTATATTTGGGAGTCAACATGTCTTACTTGGGACCGCTACTGATTAGTGGACGAGTAGGAGTACTCGAGTCGTGCCCAAGTGTACGCGAACCTATAGGGTCGCACGCTTAAAGGGTTAGGATTTATTTTTGATGGTGATCCGAATTCTTGTGGACCACGAGTTCCTAATAGGCCTCGAAGTTCTAGACCCGTCATAGATGTCTATATATAGAGGGGCGGTGACATAGGGTTATACATTCGGAATTCCCGAAACCCTAGTGTACACACCTTCTTCATCCAATATCACGCAGCCGACGTTAGCACTTCAGCACGTGGTGTCTCTGCCTCGTACGTGTGGATACATTGGAGGTATTGATGCGAAGTATCGACACTATGATGATTCATAACTTATGATGATCACAACCAGTTAGAGGAGGAGACGTGCAGCTAGTACGACTACCACCGCACTAGCACGCTACATCGACTCTACTTTCCCGACGAGTCTGCGCGTTTAGTAGTAATTCTATGATCTATTACTAACGAAGGCTCCTTGTTTACACATCAAATTTTTAAATTTGTGTTAGTGTAGTCTCTCCGTCGTCCAACAGTTAATTTGGCTGTTATTGATACGTTTCACACGGTATTACTAGCAGATATTCAATCTTGTACATATAGTGTCCGTAACTATTGAAAGTTGGTCGACATCAATTATTCTTTGTACTACTGAGACATGTTTTCTATCACAGGTGCTCCTATTAATACATCAAACATGTTCCAGGTTACATTGCGATTTCAGAACTCGTGATAATTTTTCTGATCTCACTTGTAATAATTACATTGCGATTTCTGAACTTAACGAGGTTACTCGAGCTCGACCTACAGTCTACAACATGCTTGGGACCCCGGACTCGTCTGTTCTGGACAACCCCCCACCGCCGCCTCGGGAGGTGGGAGGCTCCGAGCTGTGCCGCTGGCCCACCCGCTTTGAATGATCCTAGAAGTGATGGATCTTTTGTGTGAAGAATTGAAATAGGGTTACTTTCATTGCAGTAGTCCTTTGGAATTCTTTATTTCCTAGCATGGTGTGCTGTCGAATCTGTTGTTTCTGTAGACAGAAACCAACTACGTTGAAGACCAAAGACTGAAGAGTGGAGAGGAGGGATTGGAGGTCAACATCGATAGCATCGAGGCCTCACAAAAGTCAGAGAAGTAGAAGGCCGGATGCACAGGTGTGATCGCTTGGGTGGAGCTAGCACGACGATGTTGATGCGGAACAGTCGGTCGGCCGTCGGGAAGAAAGAAGAAGAAACTAGCAATTGTGGTGGAGGTTGTGTGTGAAGAAGCAGATTAAACCAAGTCGAAGGGAATGGATAAATGATAGGAGGGTAGAAGCGAGATACAAGAAAGTGGCTCGGTGCGGTAGCTATAAGTCCGAGGTAGATTGTCAAAGGTGGATGGTGCAAGACAGGGAACTGAGGATGAGTCCTTCGGCTGTGAACATGTGAGCTTGTGATATCATAAAAATGGTAATGAATAGATACACTACTGTAGAACAGGTCATCACAGACAGTTTAAAAATATTATCACAGACGATTTTATAGGTTATATGAGTTTATGGAGCAGTAATAACATAAGATCGTCACAGACGATTTGTAGATGAAACCATCACAGACGGTTTGTAGATGAAACTGTATGTAATAACTAGATAAAACCGTCTGTGATAGCTGATGTATCACAGAAAGTTTGTCCTAAGGAACTGTATGTGATATTATTTTGTATTGCTAAATCTATTTTTTTTCACTAGCTATTCTCAGGAAATGCTAGTCATCTCATCCGAAACAAGCATAAACACTAAAGTACATGTATACATCCAATTCACATTCATTTCAGAAATAAACACATCTATTTCACAAATCAATTGACTCAAATGAACTAAAATTAATCATTCATGAACAAATACACACATGTACCATTAAGTTAAATCTTATCCCAATCAAGTGCATCTACATTGTTGAACTCCCATCTAGCTTTATGACCCCACACAACAAGAAATACACAAACTGTCCTCAAATGGATTTGAGCTCGGCCTGTTCCAACACGCGTAGTTGTAACGATGGTCGAAACCTGAGGATCATTGGTCATCGCGGAACCTTAAATATTAGTATGCGATGTTCAGCAATTTAAAACTATAGTAGATTCGCCCGGGCCCACGAGACCACCTTCCAATTTTACAAAAATCAGAAAGGGAAATGCTTTTGCTTAAGAACATTGATATAATATTATGCATTTATTTTTTTTAATTAATTTTACATTACCATATGAGACTGGCAATTCGAGCAAGTACACTTCTCAATTCATGATTTCTGAAACAAAATGTTCATACTGCACTGTTTTCTTTTGTCATAAATTTTACATTGTTTATGTGCTGTTAAGAATGCAACATTAACTTGTTACATGATTTTAGTCATTATACGCTATTAGAAGTCTAGAACTACAATTGTATTCTCTATAAAAAATTTATACCCACATTAAGCTGCATTACAATATTCAAAGCAATACTACAAACAAGGTTATAGCTATGATCTCACAAATTGAGTAAATCTCACTCAATTTTGGAAATATTTTTTGCAATTTGGAAATATCTGTACTAAATAATCCATTCATCCTACAGCAAATATATGTACTAAATGATTCATTCATCATTCGTCCTACATGATTTGCAATTTATAAATCTCACTCAATATAATCCATTCATCCTTGATATCTCAACCTCATAGGGGTGGTGGTGGTCGGTTTACCTTGGTGGTGCTTAGGAGGAGCTCGGGGGAGGAGACGCGCCGGACTCGATGTCGGACCCGGGAGTAAATCCTTAAATCCTCTGTGTATTCTACACTAGTCTTTGAAACAGTAGTTAATGTACATAGTAAATAGATATATCAATATCCATAATTCGCACAATTTTATTAATAAATATAAGAGTTTTACAAAAATGACTTACATGCCAACAATAAATAACACAACGAAAGACGAATAAGATGTAGTAGAGCCCAACTAATCTGTCAATAGCAATTGACTAGGGTAGTCGTCGAGATTAGGGATGGCAATTGGACGCAGTGGACACTGGTAGTGCTCACCCATACCCATGCTTGTGACCCTGATTTTCACCCACGAGTATGCCCGCGAAGGACGACGAGTGAAGAACCTCATCTATACCTATCGCCCGCGGGCATGCCTGTGTACCCGTGAACAGTTGTTTCCTACTAGGTATGAACCGCAGATCAAAACATTCTTAGTAACAGTGATCTCTTATCTTGTTCATTCGAAGGATCTAGCTCAATAATTTTTTCATGTCTAAAGAGGAATAAATAGATAATACTCAACACTAGTGAAACTTCAGAAATGATATCAAAACTAATATTCATGTGGAAATGCAATAATGTGAAATTGATGATCTAAGCACAGAATGGAGACAAAATCTAATCACCAATAGCCCTCACGTTCTGCCCACCAGGTTCTGCATCAGGCAAACACAACAAGAACATGTGAGCTGGATGTCCAGTGTCGCCATGAGCTGGCAGCATAATGCCATCTGTGCATGAGCCTCGCTACAGCAGCTGAGCAGCAAAGTGTAAGTCTTCAGAGATGGAACCAGAACCTGATCAAGCAATGTTTTGAAGCACGTTGTAGGCGTCTTGAAACCTGTTTATCTTAAGGAAAGCACTCAAGAGGGAATTGCAAGTCGGCACATTAGGCCGCAAACCATCCTAACGCATTGCATGGTACCAGCTTAATGCCTTGTCAACATTACCAGCTATGCTCCAGAGGTCCACCAAAAGACCATATACAGGTTCATCAGGAGCCTAGTCACGCCTCATCTCAATGAACACAGCCTCAGCCTTCTGGTCCGCGCGCAGGGCATGGCGCGATCGACGGGATTCGCGAAGAGAGAAGGGCAGGTGTGGGATTGACAGCGGTGGAACAGGCTTTCAATGCGTACGTAAAATGGGGAGGAAAATGCGCCAGCGATGAACTTTTTCGACGGCCATGACGCAACACAGACATGGACAGGCCAGGGCGGAGCAAAGGGCAGGTGAGCAGCGTGGTCAACAGGGCAGTTGGGGGAGTAGACCTCGGTAGGTGCGGCCAAGGGATGGGGCGAGCAACAAGAAGAATGAGTTGTCCGGAGGAAGAAAAACAGGGAGAGGCGCGACTGGTGGGACCACCATGTCGATGGGAGAGAGAGGGAGGCGCGACTGGGAAACTATACCAATAATGTTCCATCACAGTTTTAAAATTAAGATACAAAAAATCAACTATACCAATGTATGAAAAAAAAAACACATTGAAACGAAAATCACAGGAAAAAAAAAAAACTAATTATCGACTCACTCCAACGCACAGGGTGATCTCAAATTCCCAGTATGCCCCAACAAATCATCCTCACTGCACTACAACGAGAGCATGCTGCGTGCCGTAGAAGATCGCGTTGAAAAAGAAGCACAGGGGGCACGTCAGCACTCTGGCTGCCTCTGATTACAAAAGTGTCCAGGAGGCCGGAAAGAAGCAAAGAGACGAGCAGATAACGGCAACCGAATCTTTTTAGGCGGCATCCCCGGCAGCGTCTCGTGGAGGTGTCTTGAGATGGGAATAAAGCTGGCTGACCGGCTGATGCCAAGTTGCCAAGCGTATCACAAGTTTAAAAACAAGTCTAAAGAGAAAAGACACCCTCACAGTCCATAAAGCGACGCATGAGTTATATATATATATATATATATATATATATATATATATATATGTTGATTGTGTGAACATTCGGTAGTCATAAGGGATCCATTATCCAAGTAAGCTTACTTGCACGGAGTGAGTTCTCTAGGCTAGGGTTGTAGACTTGTCATAGAAGCAAGCAACGAGGACCACTCTAAAACTAGACTTGTAAACAAATCAAAAGGGAGATCATGACAAAGAAGAAAGCACATGATGTGGTTTCAATCAGCTTTGATGTTATAGCTTCAACAAATTTTTTTCAAATAATTAGTATATCAAAAAATGGAAAAAGAAATAAGTGATTTTAGAAAGGAAAAAAAACAATCGCAATGCCTAATGGAGTCTTGAATATTTGTTTATTTAACAGAGCTGCTTTCTTAAGTGCACACATGATTTCAATTTTTTTTTCCTTTTGAAACCAAATTAACTTTACGTTGGTACGCAAGTAGGGACACGCTAGAAAAATATAAGCGAGGAGGACCACCTAATATCATCTCCGTCCTACATGAGATGCTCTGGAAGGATCATGGCAATATAGGATATGTATATCGCAGCAAAGGACGCAACAGAGAGAATATTCCAACAGAGATATGATTTTTTTTTTCCTGCGTAGTCTTTCGATGTGCTTGTACCATTTGTCGCTTCAAGCGAGCAGGAGTTGTGTGCCGTACTGCGGTCCCTCAGTTATTTTCTTTGCTTGGCCTGGTTGAGATATGGAATCACACGCATGTCACACACACCAGCACCAGCGCAGGAGCCCCAACTTGCGGTTATATATTCTCCCACAGAGGAAGAAGATTTTGCATCGAAATACTTTGCAAGTATTTGATCCTGATGCGTGCTTTTCCGAATTTTTTACCGATACGGTCGATTTTCACACCGTATTAGCAGTTTTAACTATCACACACACGTATTAGCAAAGTGCCGGCCGCAGGCCGGCAGGCCACGCGCTGGGCGACACGCCGCCGGCGCGCAGGACGGCGCAAGGCCACCGCCACCTCGACTCACGCGCCGCGCCTCCCACACGCCCGCCCGGCCGCCACTCACGCTCCGCGCTCGCGCCTCGCCACGCCACGCCTCCAGCGCAAGCGCCACGCCACGCCACGCGGCGGGGGTGGGCATGCGCCGCCACGCGCATGCCCACCGCGCGTCAGCCAATTAGGCCGGTTGTTAGTTTAGGGTTAGGTTAGGATTAGTTTAGGGTTAGGCTAGAATAGAGTATAAATGTGAAAAAATTGAAATATATAGCATATTACATCAAAAATTACAAAATTTTTGTGGGGTTTCTCACATATTGTATTTGTTTGTGTAATTTTTTTATTAATTTATTTGTTAAGAATTATTTGATATAAATGCGTGTTTATACAAAGCAATAAATGTGTGTCGAATGTGCATTGTGTTATCCGTGACATGTGTTCATTTGCTAAATATTGTAATGTGGCCCTTTCTCTATTTGCGCCATATGTTGATTGTCCAACGATTTAAACCAAAGCTATCCGTCCATAATTGAGTCATTCCTCTATTTGCGCCTATATGTAGATTGTCTAACGATTTAAACTGCCCTCTCTCCATAATGGAGCCATGTGTTGATTGTAGAAAGAATTGAAGCAGACCCTCCGCATTTGTCAAAACTTTCCACCGATAGAATAGAAGCGAGCCCTCTCTCACCCGCTACACCGCCACGCATCCGAACTGCTGTACGGAGAATTAAAAACGTCGGGGTGGCCATCTTTCCCACCGCCCATCCTCCTCCTCCGCACATCTGTCGCCCCATCCAGAATTCCGCGCCAATGCTTACGAATTCCGGCGCCAAGGCCGCGACTCCTCCTCCACTCGGCTATAAATACGGACTGCACTCGCTCTTGGATGGTACCGACGAGGACGCACACGGCCGGTGGTCCTTACGTGGCATCGAGACTTGATGATATCGCGGTGCGCTCGCTCTTCATCGCCGCAAGAAGAAGGCTCCTGGGGGTTTGAAGCCGACACCCTCTTAGTTGGGCGCTTCCGAACAAGGTGGCCGTGCAACAAGCTATAGCACGGTACACTTTGTCCATCACCGTGTGTACCGAGTGAACCGGTCCAACCCAGGAAGTACGCAGATGAAGTGCATAGTAGAAGGCTACCACGCAAGGTCGGCTCTCCGAGCAAAGATCTTTGGCTCGGTCTTCACGGCCAAGGAGCCGATCGACCACACCGCGAGCTCAACGAGCCACGGCGACATCGGGCGTGACTTTCGTGATATGTTGCAAACCTCATCACGCACCTAGTTGAGGCGACGTGTCTATCTCCCCAAGCCGATGATGTCGGAAGTCGCCAATCGAGTTGGCTATCCGATTAGCTACAAGAAGGTTCGACGAGCCAAGCGAAAGTCATCGAGACTATGTACGGACATACGAAGAGGCGTACAACCTTGTGCGAGATTGCTTCACCAGATTGCGGATCAAACCCCGACGCGATACATAAACAAGCCGGGCCGTGAAGATGTTTGAAAAGGGCCCAACCACTTCATCTCGGATAGGGTGTTCTGGCTTTCGCTCGTGCCATCGAGGGCTTCAAGTTCTCGCCGTCCGTGCTAACGATGGATGACACTTTTCTCACTGGAAGTACAAGGGCACCATCCTCACCGCGGTGGCGGCCGATCGAATGACCAACTTCTCCCGATTGCATTTGCCATTGTCGAGCGAGAACACATCCACCGGCCGTGATTCTTGGAGAACGTGAAGAGGGCGTGGTGGGAGACCGCCAACGTCGCTTAGTCACGATCGCAATGTCGGGTTGTTGGCGGCCATCAACGAGATGCGGCGTGGGATGGATCCATCTCACGGTGGAACGGCGTGCAATCCGTGGTGCATGAGGCATCTTGCATCTAACTTGTTCACGCGGTTCGCGCAATCGAGAACTCATGAAGACGTTCAAGGCATTGTGTCCGCGACCTCCGAGACGGAGGTCATGAGAGGTCTCGGGAGGTCTAGGAGGTCTCGGAGATCTAAGGAGGTCTCGGGAGGCCACGAGAGGTCTCAAGGTTTAATGGAGTGGAATCATTATACAAAAAGTTTGTACGCTTATTGATTAATACGAACAAGACACTCATACGAAATAAGCGATAACAAGCATGTAGTACAATGAAAATCGCATAACACGTGATACTATACGGCCACTCGTCTGCGCTACTACTCTCTCCTCGTTATGGCGGTTGCGTCAAGGCGCGCCTTGTTTTGCGCCGAGCATGACCCGTGGAATACGCCCACCGCTCCGAGAACGCGCGGTCGGTTCGGAGGGGGTATGAGAGACCGTTGAGGCGGAGGTGGACCATGGATCGAGTCCGAGCGAGTCCGGTAGGTGTACATGTCGCCGTGATGAGACGTGCGACACAGGGGACACTTCCGAGAATTCATCCACGACGGAGGCTAGAAAACCACTGGGGTACTATTCCCGCAACTCCGGTTGCGCGGATGAACTCGCTGGAGTATACCGTGGGGCACCGAACCGGAGGACATCCGCTCTTGAACGTATGCGAAGCGGCACATCTGCTCTCCACGCCGTCTGGTGTTGGCAAACACCAAAAGTAACAAATCGAACTTTCACTTGAACTAATCAAGTGTCAGCGCTCACGTGGATACACAATCCACTACCTAAGGCAACACATGCACTTAGGGTTTACTCTCTAATCTCACCAAGTGCAACACATGCACAAAAGAGAATAGAGGCTTGCTCTTAGCTCAAAGAAAGAGTGTATCACTTAACAATAGCTCCGCAACCTCTCCCAATAGGCCAAGGTGTCTATATATAGCCCACACACAAAAACTAGCCGTTGGGAGAAGATTCCATCAAAACGACCCGGGCGGTCGGCCAACCAATGGCGGTCGGACCGCCCATCATCTATGACTAGAAAAGTAGCCGTTGGGCCTTGCTGATCGGCCGCCATGCATGGCCGGTCGGACGCAGGTATCTCGGTCCGCCCGTCTTGGCGGTCCGACGCCGTCAGCGAATTGGCTAAGTCCCAAAGGGCTCTGGGAAAAACGTTCGCTCGAACTCGGAACTTCCTCTACGGAAGTTCGATTTTTACAGCTGGAACTTCGCGCAAATCATCGGATTAAATCAAACCGGTCGGACCGCTAGTAGCACCGGTCGGACGATTTGCCCGATCCGGCCGGTGACCCTTCTTGATCCAGGCGTGAGACCCTGAAACCAAAGCCAATTGCACCGCTTCAAATGGCAAAACACATTCGCTCATTTGAATGCAATTTTAAACAAGGTTTCAAAGATGATATTCTCATGAGGTTACAAAACACATTTGCTAACCCTTAGAATACTCATCACAAGGAATAAGGTACATGGACTTACACCATTTGCAAAGCGCATTTGCAAACTTAAGTCACATGTTACAAGGGTTATGCATGAGCCTCGATTATTTGCAAAACACATTCGCAAATAAATAGCATCATGCCTAGATGAGCTAGAGCAAATATAATGAGCTATCAACACATGACTAACTCAAACTACTAGTTAAGACCCTCTTAATAGTGCGGCAACCTATACTAGCAATCGGTCTTCCAACCAAACACCAAGGCCGGTAAAGACTAGGAACACATCCTTAGCCCTAGCTAGTCATACCTTTGCCTTGCATCTTCTTAAAGCTTGATGGCGCACATCAACACTTCAAGTCAGGTCTTTAACTTTGACACTCATCAACTCATGATGATTTTTTTACTTGGGATCTTGTCTTGAACATCATCAACACATGATGATTTCTCCATCCAGAAGTCTTCACATCATCAACACATGATGCAATCCTTCACTTGACCTCCATCAACACATGATGGGTCTTCTCTTGTCTTGATGATCAACTCATGATCATCTCTTCTTGATAAGCATCAACTTATGATGCATCATTTACACCAAGCTCTTGACTTGATGATCAACTCATGATCATCCCAAGTCTTCATCATCTGGAACATAACACGTATATCCAACTCATGGAAAATGTTAGTTCCACAAGTGATCATCATTAATTACCACACCAGGGCAATAACCCGGAGGAGCTCGCCTGCGACGCTAAAACCACGGCCGCCATTGTCCTTGCTCACGGCGTCGTGTCTTCGCTCCCCGGTAGGAGCCGGAGGCCCGTATCGTCGCCATCGGTCGATGTGGTCGCCGTCACCCCCACGGGCCAAGGTCGCAAGACGAAACGATGTTAGTACAAATGAACACTGGATGTAAACTAAGAACCTCAGACCTCCGGATGTGCAAAAGAGATAACCGAGGGGCGACAGTCGTGTACCGGTCCGGACGACGTAAGTGATTCATCCCGACGGACCTCTGGCGAGAGAACGGCATGATGTTAGCGAACGTAAGGCATAATTACAAAACTTAATGTAAATTTGTACATAGCGACTTACTCATGCGGCGACTGCCCGCAGATGACCGACGGAACGCTACGACGCTCACGGACTCGCTAGGTCGTGGTGACCTAGCGGTGAACACGGCCCCCACTTCGTGCCCGATCGCAAGACGCCGTCCCTCGAACGACCACGGCTCAAGTTCTTTATTATCTTCTTCATCTCCGCCGAGATGTGCTTCAAAACTTTCTTATATACCGCGGGGTTCTATCTGGCCGAGTTGGGCCTCGTCCACATTGCGCTCTGGCGCACCGCCTTCGCCGAATCAGAGTGACATATGTAACAGTTCATTAACAAAAATACGAATATCGCCAACAAAGCTGCGAACCGAGGTTGTAAGTGTCGTCGACGGTGTCGCCATGTCTTGAAGCGCCGTGGACGGTCGTGACGCGGCGGCGGAGGCTCTCTTGGTGCGTCGAAATGTCACCTCCTCTGGGCGCCGGAGGAGGAATGGTGAGTCTTGCGCGCTCGTGGCATGTACCACTCCATGTACGCAGCTGCACGACTCGTGGTCATATGGACGCCGCTCATGCCATACATCCACGTGCATCCTGTTAATCCATATCGCAATCCATCGTGTCGGTGGTGCATTTGCCATCCAAATATGCCCACCCGACCTCGATTGCTGCATTTTCGGAAGATTAATGTTACAAAAGAAGACGTAAGGATCGCAAAATTACTTGATGGAATTTGACTCACGGTGTACAAACCGCTCTAGGGGCTGCTGTTCGGGGCACGAAATGGTACCGATAAAGCGCGCATTACGCACGGCTGCAGCGTAATGCTCCACCATATGTGAGAACACCGGTGGCGTGTCGTTGTCCACAATAATCGATCCACGACGCATTGCGCAGACAGCCCGTGCGGCGCAACCACGAGCAGAAAATCAGCATGCCATGGACACCAGATGATGTCGCTCTCGTGCAATAACTCGAACTCGTTGTGGTACAACGAGTAGCACCTCGCCGGTCTTCTATTGGCCCGGCCAGACGACGGGCGCAGCGATCCACCGTAAGCCCATGGTGGGCGCGTCTATGTGGTCATGTGGGAGAGGTGCAGGTGCGCCATTGTCTCAATGGTCGGCCGCCCAACAGGAAGTGCTCCCAACTCCACACCGCAGGAGCACGTAGCACACGGCGAGTTGCTACCAGTGACGCCCGCGGGCGCCACACAACCCTCGGTATGTAGCGCAAAGGACGGCTGATCCCCAGCTGTTCTGCGGCATCGGCTCAACCCCCGCGTCAACCAAAGACTCGGCGACGCGGATGAAGCTGGGGTTCAAAAAATCGCCCTTTGTGGTTGGACACAGGACCCAACCAAAGAGCCGAGAAGGTAAGCAACGAGATGCGCCCTAACGACGTCCTCGAGTGCACCTGCGGGCATTCGGCGAATCGCCTCGGCCAAGCCCGAGGACGCCACGTGCACCTCCGGCAGAGGTTGGCCAAACCGCCGCTCGGCGACCTTCCATCCGCTCTCGGAGGGCCTGAACAAGCGGCACACCGGATCGGGAGACCGGTCCAAGAACGAGACGTCCTCTAGGGTGATCGCCATCTCACCCCACCGAAAATGGAAGGTGTGCGTCTCGGGCCTCCACCGGTCCACAAGTGCGGACAACAGTGCCGTCTAGGTGAACCCACGTTGGAAGGACACCATCCTCGCAAAGGGCAACAAGCCCGCCTCCCGGAGGATCGGACGTAACGATCGTCTCACCCCACCGATCCCTCCCCGCCTCAAAGCGCCAGGCGGAGGGCCATCCACGCCGGCGGTGAGCCACGACTTGCACGGTGGTCCTCATCGTAGAATTGTTCTAGTAGCTCCGGTAGAGACATGACCAGAAAACATACATAGCGAACATTACTGACAATGTGGCTAATTAAACATAGAAGAATGTAGCTAAATTAAAAATTACGATAAACCTACCTGCGAACGACGACGACGGTTAATAACGTTGAAATATAATCGAGAGAGCAAGCGCATGAAAAGAAAAGAATGGGCAGAGGAGCGAAAGGTGATCGCGATATGAACTTAGCAGAAGAACGAGCGAGCGAGCGACTGCGAAATGAAATCGCGCGGTCGCTCTCTCTAATATATATGCACTGCAATCATCAAAGGGAATCATTTTATATCCACTGCAATCATCAAAGAGAGTCACGAGATAACATTTCATCCAAACTTTCGGTGCAAAGTTAAACCACATGCATGAACCGAAGCATTACAATCAACACTTGGCAGCAAGTGCCTGCAAGGGCCACATTACAATCTCCAGCAAATGAGCACATGTCACAGATATCATAATGACCATATGACCTAGCAAAATGAGCATATGAAGTACATTAATTGATCTGTACGAAAGCAAAGTTATATCAAAAGATTCTTAACAAATAAAATAATACAAAAATTACATAATCAAATACACTTTGTCAGAATGCTACACAAAATTTTTTATTTTTTTGACCTCATTTGCTATAATTTAAAATTCCTGAAAAAAGTAAAAAATCCTAACTAACCCTAAACTAATAAATAATAATTGGTGGCGCTATGGGCATGCGGCATCATGCAATGCATGCTGCTCCACCCGCCCATGTGGCGTGAGTGGCGGTGGCGCGGCGGGCGCGGCGCTGGCGCGGCGGAGGGGCGCGTCGGCGGGTGGTGCGCGGGGGGGGGCGGACGCGGCGTGGCGCGTGAGGCGGCGGCGGGGCGACGTGGCGGGCGGCGCGGCGCGGAGCGCGAGGTGGCGGCATGCGCGCGCCCGCTGCGCTTGCGCAACCGCCCGACCGGCCACTTTGCTAATACGTGCGCGGTGGTTAAAATCGCTATCGGTGTGAAAATCGGTAGTATCGGCAAAAATTTCGCTTTTCGGTAGGCTCGCAATACCTGATCATATCAAGCAGATTTATTTCCCCCACGTAATGTATTTAAGTAGAGGGAATTTGAACCCGAGTTAGCTAATCCAACTTCTGCGGTACTAACCACCTAACTCCGAAAGACTCATTGGCTCACATAAACGGCTGAGCATATGAAATCGCTAAAAAAAATACCGGTAATACAATTGATGAGATCCAAACTTTCACATAATGATTTAGCTCTAGGCATTAACGGGAGCGATTGCTATGGGTATGTTTGTCATTCTTACGGGGGTGATTGGAACGACTTTGACTTTGACTTTTCGCTCGAAAAAGCCGGAAGTCGTTCCAAATACATAGCTTCAGCCGCTTCGCCTTACAGCGTGTGAAAGCCGGAAGCAGGAAACCACCCTCGGAGAGCTTCCGCGGCTTCCCGCAACCTCCATTCCGAACTTACCCCCGAAGTTCGGGGGTAATTGTTTATCTTAATAATTATTTATTGTAATATTTTATTCATTGTAATAAAAAATTTATAGTAATAATTGTCGTTAAATACGATAATTGCGGTTTATTGCGTTGTTCGCGGTACATTACGTTGTTTGCGTTATATTATCGTTAATCATGATATATTATGTTGTTTGTGGTATATTGTCGTTAATCGTCGTTGAATGTGATCAATTGCGTTAGCCATCGCTCATTGCGATCAATTGTGTTAATTGCAATTAATTTTTGTCAATTACGATAGTTGTCATTTATTACGGTAATTCTCATTAATTGCGGTAGTTGCCGTCAATTTCGTTAGTCGTCGTTAATAATCATCAATTGTAGTCTGTTTTCGTTAAATGTTGTTAACTGCGTTAAACGACATCAAATAAGCCATTACCATCGTTAGGTCATTTCAAACATTTTCCCACCCCGAAAGCTGCAGCCAGCCTACCTAAAAGCCAAACAGTCAAACACCAAATCTCTTTAGTCCAGCTGTTCAATCCTGCAGCCCAGCCGGAAGCTATTTTTCAAGAAAGCCATAACTGTTCCAAACAGACCCTATAACTTTTTTGAAAACAACTTCTAGCTAGGCTGAACGGCTGAATGATTGCACGACTTAGCTGGAGACGTTTGGTGTTTCGTAGTCTAGCTAGAGCTTCTAAGTTGAAAAATATCTGAAATACCCATAAGACAAATGACAGCGATTAATGATAATTAACAACAATTAATCACAATTAACGACAATTAAGATAACTAACGACAATGAGAATATACACACGCAATCCTTGCCGTTGGTTGTGCATGGAGATTAGTGCTAGGCATGGTTTTTTTTTCTTGTATAAGTTATTAAATTATTAAGGTATTGTTGTATTAGATGGAGACAAGACATGCTAGTTACATACCATATATTTATTGGAAATATGCCCTTAAGGTAATCATAAAGATGATTATATTTTATTATGTTCATAACATCAGATAATATGTTATCTTGTTCCTAGAATAATATCAATAATATTTATTATCAAGTATGTGACTTGATTGTGAAACTCTATATTTCTGTGATGATTATTCTTAAACGTTCCTTGGTCAACATATAAGAATACATATGAATATACTAGCATATGTATTGGTTGATGACTATGTTTCACAGGTCATGGATATGGAGATATCAAACAAATAATATGGACACATGTTAGAGAACATGGTGTTAGAAAAGATCCACCTTGAGACACTATTGAGATTGTTATAATTCTATGTACCAATAAAGTATTGAACAGTCCATGAATGATACAACATCTCACCCAGAGTTCAACCAGATATCGTAAGGCAAAGGGAGAATATACAGGAGAATGTCTTTTAGTTCGATCAGATACGGACTAGTCGTATGGAGATACGAGTTGGTCGTAGGCCGGTCGAATATGGTCACTAAGTGGTCGAAACCTGGTCGTAAGGAGTTACGAATTGGTCGAGACCAAATATGAACTTGTCGTATAGAGATACGAGCTAGTCGTTAGTGATATGGACCTGGTCGTAGATCATATTGCATTAAGGTTCGTCCAATATATTATATGTGTGTTTGAGAATCATTATGTGCTGCTAGGTACCGCTAACGACTAGTGGTCGGAAAAGAGTTTCCGAGTTACAACCGATTACACATGAACCTATAGGGTCGCACACTTAAAGGGCTAGGATTTGATTTGGATGGTGATCCGAATTTTTGTAGGTCACGAGTTCCTAATGGGCCTCAAGTACGAGGCCCATCATGGGTGTCTATATATATAGAGGGGTGGTAGCATGGGGTGAGCAATCTTTTGAAGAACTCCCGAAACCCTAATAGCCATGCCTTCCTCATACCATGTTGCCGGCGCTAGCACTACAGCGCGTGGTATCCCTGCCCCGTACGTGTGGATACCTTAGAGGTGTTGTTGCGAAGCATCAGCACTAGGACGATCCGCAACTCGTGACGATCACAAGACTCGGAGAAGAAGATACGCAGCGAGTACGACTACGACTGCATCAACTCGCTACATCAACTCTACTTCCGCTACGAGTCGGCGCGTCTAGTGGTAATCTCGTGATCTATTACTGCCGGAGGTTCCGTGGTTGCGCGGTAAATTTTTATTTTGTGCTTTCGTAGCCTACCCGTGACCCTTCAGAATTGTCTAGAGATTAACATACACATACAAGATATACACACATTTTTCAACAAAAAATGATTTAGCAATGATTTCATCAAAAACATACATATGCATGTATACATATACATATACACAGGCAATGGTGGTACCGACGGTACGGAAGGTGCACCGCGGCTACGCCGTTGGTAAGTGGGATGCATCGTGACACACCGGTGAGGATGACAACGGTTAGATCCGACTGCTCACATGGTCAGTGGCGAAGACGAAGTGGGAGAAAGGAGGGGGAGGAGGCGGCGCCGGCGCGTGGGAGGAGGGGCGGTAGCGGCGACGCGGCAGGAGGAGGGAGGAGGTGTGGGCGGGGCGGCGGTGGCCCGCAAGGAGGAGGGAGGAGAGGTGGCGGAGTGAGGAGAGGTGGCGGAGCGTGAGGAGGGGGGGCGGAGGGTCGCGAGGCTAGGGTTATGGTTCGAGAGGGGTGGGGTGGTTGGTTTTGCCGAGTGGCAATGTCGGGTAAATAACCATCAACTTTAGGAGCAATCTTGGAAGGCAAACTCTTCAAAGCGAGGAGAAGTTGCCAGAGAAGATTGCCCGTTTGAGATGGTTTCTTATTTTTCCGAGTAAAAATTCGAAGCTCAATCCGTCCCAAACAGACACCTGTACCAAACTCTTCTGGCTGCAACAACAATAGTTTCTTTGGAGTTTGGTCAAGTTACATGAATTGTCATTCTAAAAGGAGTGGAGCTTTGTTCCCTGAAATATCAGGGCCCATTGGAACATAAAAATTTCACAGGAGTTTTACAAGGTTTTCACGTGAAGCGGTCCAATTTCTATAAAATTTTGAAAAAAATCTTCGATCCACACGGCCTGAGTCAGATGTCTTGTCTGAATATGTCAAAACACGTCTGTTGTGCATTGGTTGCTGACTGTTTTACTTCTTTCCTCAAGCCTTTTTCTTTTGTTTATTGTTTTTTGAGACAAGTAGGTCAGAGGTTGTTGTACACTGGATTCAATCCAGCGCTGTACGGCTGGAGCAGTGACAAGTTCTTTTTTTTTGTTTTTCTGGGAGAGAGGATGGAGTAGTGACAAGAAAACCACACATTTCTCCCGTGTTTCAATCAGCTCAGTTTGGGGCTACGTTTTGGGTTTCTTACTTTTCTGTGGTGGTCTCGGCCTTACTCTCGAAAGGAAGAAAGTGATGAAATTGGGCTAATTCTACTGTTTGGTCAGATTCGGAGTCAACTCAGACACCATAGCCGGAGCAGCCGACGGACCAAAGCCGAAGCTCGGCCTGCCCTAGCCAATATTCCCATAAAATCGAGGACTATCCTCGTACAATCTTTGGAAACCCGCAGCCTAGTACGCAATCAGGAAATCATAGGACAACACACAGCCCAAGTCCATCTCCGTGTCGGATTCGCCCCGGACTCTGGCCTATAACTTAACCGACTCGCCGACCCGTTCGTTTGTTTCGGGTACGCCTCGTCGCTTCCCGCAATTTTTCGGTCATGGCCGGCGCTGCGCAAGAACCCGAGCCCGAGGCACCGCTTCCGGCGATCTACCACCAGATGCCGACCATCCTTGGGTACCTTGCCAACCACCAGGTCGTCGTAGTCTCCGCCAGCCCAGGCTCCGGCAAGTCGTCGGTGCTCCCCCGGTACCTCGCCACCAACGGCTACGGCCCGGTCGTCTGCGCGCAGCCTCGCCACTTCGCGGCGACCGTGGCCGCGGCGAGGGCCGGCGAGGAGTGGGAGCGGGAAGTCGTGTTCACGACCACCCGGCGGCTCGTCGACGTGTTCGGCGCCCGGTCGCCGGTCCTCGCCAGTTTCGGCGCCGTCGTCATCGACGAGGCGCACGAGCGCACTCTCAGCACCGATGTACTCCTCGGGATGGCCAAGGCCTCCGTGGAGACGGGGAGCATGGGGCACTGCAGGGTGGTGATCTGCACTGCCGGCGGGCCGGCCGACGACATGCTCTTCGAGTTCTTCGGCGCGCCGATCGTCGCGTGCCTGCGCGCGGCGCACCCGGTCGAGGTGCACTACTCGACTGGGCCCATGCTCGACATGGTAGGCGCGGTGGTCGACGAGGTGGCGGCCATCCACGCGTCGCAGCCACCCGGCGACGTGCTGGCGTTCTTGCCGGAGAACGTCAGCATCGAGCAGGCCAAGGCCAGGCTGAAGCAGCTGGACCTGCCCGGGCTGGTCACGCGCTACATCCATGACCACCTCCCGGAAGAGCTCACGGACACTATGCTTAACGCGCCCGTGCCCGATGGCTCGAGGAGAGTCGTTCTGGCGACCGACGTGGCCGAGACGGCCCTCCTGGTCCGCGGGATCACGTACGTCGTCGACCCCGGCCTGATCTCGGAAGAGCCGCTTGAGAGGATCTCAAGGAGACGGCAACCAGGCGGGCGACGATGGCCGGCTTCGCCGGGCCAGGGCGCTGCCACCGGCTTTACCTGGAGAAGGAGCACCCTGGTCTCGACGAGCACACCGTTCCACATATCAGGCGAGATGGCGCCCTCGCCAAGTTCGTGCTCATGGTTAAGAGGCACGCCGCTGATGGCATGCCGGGCTTTGAGGTTTTTGACCCAGCAGTGGAGCCGGCAGTACTGGAGAATGTAGCCGGCCAGCTGGTCGCCGCCGGCTACTTGGATAAGCATGGCAATCTGACAAACAAGGGGGAACGCGAGGCATACGACGAAGACTGATGTGTGATGTGCTTCTTTTTTGTTCACAGTTCTATTTTAACTGAGATACTGCTAACTGTTGTGAGACTTGCTGGCTGTGTAAAAGCTTCCAAAAGATGCACACTGTATTTGGGGAAAACTGCTATGAATTTTAGGCATAGTTTTTTTGTCAGTCATTTCTTCCAACTGTGTAGATGCTGTACATAACAAAATTTTGAAGCACAAATTGCCCATTTTATACACGACAACGTGGAGAATTCATCAGAGGGTTGGAGGTCAGAGTGTCAGACTGTATGCGCCGTCTTAAAGTTCTCCATCAGAGGGTTGGAGGTCAGAGTGTCAGACTGTATGCGCCGTCTTAAAGTTCATTGCCAAGGTCCAGTTCATCTTCAATGTCGTCTCCCTCCTCGAAGAGCTTGAGGAATCGTGCCTGATCTCGCTCCCTCTTCTTCTTCTGCCAGTACTTGTAGCCCACGAACAAGGCAGTGATGGCGATGACTGAAGCAAGAACACTGACTATTATGATAACCACAACAGATGCCTTCTTAGCTTCCTTCTCCGAGCTAGACTGATGGGTTGCAGAATCACCTGGTAGTGGTAGAAACATCTTGAGCAATAGCTACGTGGTACTCAAACACACAAGGCATTTCTTTAACAATGAACAATCTATCAATTTAAGAGCAAAATCAATATCAATTATGCTGCAAAGAGTTATCTGGACAAGAGAAAAGCAACTGTGAATTTAGCTAGCTCAAGAAATTTATGAAAAAAGTCTTAACAAACAGAAATGATAGGTATTGGATATGAGCCGTACCAGGAGAGGCAGTACAGTTTTGGCATAGGAAAGTGGCATTGAACTGGCCTTCCTTGATACGGGTGTACTTGCCATCTTTGAAATCACTAGAACACAACTCCCATTCATCAAACACATCATCAAGTTTAAATGTATCCTCTTCGTACAAACCACACCGTTTGCATTTCGTTTCTGGAAGTTCTGTTAAGGGCTGCCAAAAGGATATATATATATTATTCATTGCGTAACGTAGTGCTAACGAAGAAAGATAAATAAGAACACCACAAATAGTGATGATCAGCCCCAAGCATGAACTACATTAAAGGAAGCCACCCATAAGCTACACAAGCAGTTTGACAAACCTGCCATGATTCTTCACCCTTAAAAGTATATATCAAGTTTGCCTCCTTCACGTCAGGCAAATACGTCTTGTTCTCCTCATTGCAACGGAAATAGACAGTTGGTTTGCTGGGGAACCATTCATGGGTAGTAAATATATCAACGGTATCAAGTGTTACGAGCCTCAATGAAAAAGTCCCTACAAAATTAAGTATAATCAGTGATGCACAAAAGAATTAGTGAGGGACTGAGGGTAATAGAAGGAATATATGAAGTTTAACAACCCTGTCCAAGTATCATAAATGATAACTAAAAAAATGGCTGCAATTAACAAGGATTTTATTCCTAAGTTTTCACATCCAGCGAAGGGCTGCACTGAAAGTATCCATATTAAGAATTATGAAGCCTTATAGCTCTCAAACAGGTCATAATTCACACTGGTAGTTTCCCCCCTCCAATTTCATTTTTCACAACTTGTGTCACAATATGATCTATTACTATTCACCACAAGTAGTAGAAGAATTGAATATAATCCGCTAGCCGAGAATGTCAAAGTAATCCACCATTCTTTCCATTCAAAGTTACTGGTACCAGTCTAGCAAGCAACTTTAGGTACTGAGCATAAGATCTATCACTAAAATTACTAACACGGTAAACACTCCAATACTCCAAGGACCACCACTGCTTTCACTTCACACGGTTAAACAGTCCCTTTTTAGACCACATGCAGGAGCTCAGCTTTATTAGATAGCAGAATCAAGCACAGGTCTGAGCAGATCTGGATAGCAGGAAAGATATCCTCATGGTCTCACCAGTTCAACCAAAATCTCATTGAACTTCTTATTAATAACCACAAATTTGTATTGTTGATAACCACAAACACAGTAATAACCTGAAAGAAACTTCTTATTAATAACCACAAACACAATAAACAAATTTGGACACTCTTCTCTTGTAGTATTTGAGTTTAATGATCTAGGCCGATATGTCTCTATTATAATGTTTCAACTAACCATTCGCTTATAAAGCACTGCTGATTAGGGGTGTTCAAACCTAGGTTTCACCGTTTTACCAAAAAATGATGAATGGGTCAAACTCACCAGCCACAAACGCAGCTACTGCATGCATGCATGCAAGATTGTGCACTATCAACGGGTCAAACGGTTTTGGAAAACCGTTTTTGAACACCCCTACTGCTGGTGATCCCTTGGCCTCACCACATCATTTCTGTTGGAATGTAGCTTGTAAAACACAATCTCTCATTTCTATTCCATGTTTGTAGCTATAGCAACAGGAGAATTCAAAACATCACCTGTGTAGAGCACAATTACTGACATCTTTAATGAAACTACACCATATAAGTAGCTAAAAAATAGACAGCTGCAAGGCTATCCTGAATTGTGTTAGCATAATTGCTAAACCCAATGGATGTTCAACAATGAGCACATTTAAATTATATTTCTAGTATAACAATCCTTGTTTCCCCCAGATAGAAAATACTTGCAAGTCATTGTCACGAAAGAGGCAAATCATTATTGACATTTTCAATAATATACTAGGAGTAGGACCAATGTGCTCAAATAGTTCACAACAACAATACCCACAAACATGGAACATGTAAAGCACTACCATTGGGTTCATATCGAGTATTAGTTGTGCACAGAACATTGCAATACTTTCCTCAACTTATAATGTCTGAACAAAATATTTCCTTCTGGATAACCAACACAGACACCACAATACTGATTGTTCCGACTCAGATAATCCGATTCCGATCAGGAGAAAACCTAACTGTTTCATCACAAGTACAACTGATGACCTTTCTACTTGCTCGTACCATCTTTGGAAATATTTCATCATTAATACTACTCCTCTTGATAGCCCTTCGCTTGTTTTCCTTTCCAAACGTGCCGCATAACCACTTTACATCGCTGGTCCTATTGCTGACAAACCAATGAGGCCAATTTTACTTTCACATCTAAAATTGCTTTTCACAAGTCCATAAATCATTAATTCTCCTTCCCCTAACGGCAACGCCAGTAGTAACTCCAGATGTTAATCACACCTCAGACCTTACCTTGCGGCCAATTTTTTCGCTAGCCACAAATCCAATAGAAAACACGGACACAAAAATGGCTACTTCTCATCGAAGTAACCATCGAGGCAAATACACACATTTCTTAAAAAGAAAAAGGAAATACGGTAAATTAATTCGGTCAATTATCCACGCTTTTAAACTATTGCTTTAATCCGAAAAAGAAACCCATCTCCAGAGAGGTAAGAGCCAGATCTCACCAGGAATCGAGCAGAGGGCGAAAAGTAGGACGACGAGGAGGCGGCGGCGAGGCAAGATCGGCGACGGCCACCTCATGCTACGGACGCGGCGGGCCCTACGGTTTGGCGGTAAGGTTGGGAGTCGGAGCTCAGACGCAGCCCGCCTAGCGTCGCGTCGTCGCAGGCAGGTGCTCGCTTCTCTTCGCCGTCGTCGTCCTCCCAAGGGAAAGAGAAAGCGAACTACTCTTGTCCCTTCTCGATGTGCGAATCACATACTTGTCGAACTAGCTGTGGAAGTGTAGAGGCGTACTCGTACATGTACGTAATCTGATCATGTTGGCGTATTACGGCAGGGTCATAAGTCGTAAGCCCATTAGTTAACGAAGAGCCGAAATAAGCCCATTCGATATTCTAATCCAATTAAATGGGCCTAATCAAGCCCATTGACGATTTACCAACACAAGTCAGATCCGGGGTTCATTCGTGTCGTGCTCCTGCCTCCTGAGTCCCCCACCCAACCAACTCCGCCCTACGCCGTTCCTCTCCTCTTCCGCCGCCGCGCCGCCGGAGACATGTCGAGGCTCGCGGCCGCCGCCCTACGCCGCGCCATCACCGCATCTGGGGTCTCCTCCGCACCCTCCTCGCGTTCGGCCGCATTTGCGCCGGCGTCCTCTCGTCTCTTCTCCACGGACGCATCCGGCGAAGCCGCCGGCGCCTCCGCGGGGTCGCAGGACGACTCTTTCCTCAAGTCGTCCGGCGAAGGTAGCTCTCGCGTCCTCGTATCTGCTACTTTTTTTTTTACTCTGGTGTTTCTTCTCTATTTTGTTCGTTCGTTGGGAGGTTTAGGGTTTAGTGTTTTGTTCCTGCCTTAGAAGAAGAGTAGGAATGTAGGATGATGGATTGGACCGCGATCATGTGGCGAGAATTCCTTGTGAGGTTGCGGTGATGAAATATTTGATTTTTTTAAGGCCTTGTTGATGCGAATATCTCGTATTACCAGTGTCGAACGTTTGGAAATGGAAACCACAACCTATAAAATACGAGATAGTGTTGCGATCCTATTGTAGAACATTATGCAGCGACACTGCAACCAGTATCGTCGAGTGGTGCTTGTGAGGGGGGTGTGCCACCTGAAATCGGTAAATGGGAAGCCTGACTCTACGAACCTGAGGAAAGGCAGCACTGCTTCCGTAGGGGCGTTAAGACTGGAGCTTTTTGTAGTGCTTGCAATGGGCAGACACTGGAACTGCTAGTTCGTGAGGTGTAAGCCAGAGCAAAATGTATCAATTTTTGGAGCCATTGCTGCCGTGTTCACTTCCTACTAGGCACTAGCGTAGGCATAATGATAGAGGTAAAGGGGGAAACACTTCAAGAGGACAGTTTTATCTCCCTTCATAATGACCATGTCAATTCGAGTGTTATGTCTCTGCTTTATGCAATTTCGACTGTCCCTACTTCTGAGGTATAATGAACTTTGTTGGATTTTGTCATTTCTATCGAGAGAACAGGCACACGCAGGGAAAAAAATTCCCGGCCGGTAACCGCCGGTTACCGGCCGGGCGACGGGGAAAAAAATCCCGGCCAGTTTTCTCGAGTTTTACAAGTTCAAATTTTAATTTTTGAAATTCAGCTGGTTTTTAATCAGATTCAAACGATTTTTATCCAGTTTGAACGGTAACCGGCAGGTTACCGTTCCCGGCCGGCCGGCGGGAAGTAGTCCGGTACCGGGATTCCCTTCCCTGGGCACACGGACAGAACACTGAATGTCATGTATTTGAGATGTGTGTAAAGAGAAAACAGAAAGAAAAAAATGTTTATTAGGTGCAGCTGCTTATTTTAATATCATTAACTATCGGCATTCTTAACTGATAGAAATACCAATTGAAAAATATCATTTAGCTGTTCGCACGTTCCATTATTCAAACTGGTTCATCTTCTGTGTTCTTGTAGCCTGCTTGCTGAGCTCAGGAGTAGGAATTTTCTGTTCATCTCTTGGCTTTTCTTGTGTTGTCAGCTTGAATGTTCTTGGCTTGTGGCCTGTGGTTTCCTCCACTATGCTATTGATACCTGGAGCTAACATGTTGCTAGTCTCGATTTATACCAATTGTTTTGGCTGTAAATATACTCGATCACGCTATCTGGCATATTTAGACTTCAGCGATTTCTGCTATTAATCCAAAAAAGTGTTGCATTATCCATGGTAACAAGTGTAGGTAGCTGCAAGTGTCCTTGTGTTATAACTTTAGGAAAACTTTGAGATGTACTTGTAATTCTACACCATCATGTTTTAGATTTCAGTAATACTGATCTACTGCAACAGGCTTGGCCTATGGAAGGTTCTACAGTGTTATTTCTGGAGGCAACCGTATCGGCAAGAACATGCTGAAAACCGACATTATCCATTACCTTGACAAATGTGAATTGTCGCTGGATGATGTGAAGATTGATTACAACAGGGGATATTATCCAATGGGCGCGTATGGTTCCCTTTCTCCCCATCTTTCTGTTCTTTGTCATGCAATATTAATATGGTCTATTTACACACCTTGGTTTCACTTGAATTTTGGGCTGCATATGCACAAGCAGTTTATACTAATTCCTATTGAATTCAATAATGCTTGTGAGGTTCCAACCAGGTACGGCAGCTCATTCTTTGTACTACTTTTAGCCTCTTAGGACAATAGTTGAAATGTGAACCTTGTTTCTGGTTGTTGCATGGATACCGTCATAAGTCTTTCATCAAGCCTTGTCTGACTTTGTAGGCCTACTTGTTCCTGAGTCCTGAGTCCGGACTATCCTTTGTTGGTCTGTCTGCGTGGTGTAGAGTCATGATCTGTTCGTGCAGTGTACCAAAGTGAACACTGAACACTTATGTTATGTTTCGCTGGCTAATATGTGCTTGCACATGTACTTTTCCTTGAATGCTTGATATGTGGAAAATATAGTTCATTCTTCATTGACGTTATTGTTCTGCATGATGCTAAGGCTTTAAACAAGAGTAGCTGGTTTCCTCCTATCAAAAAAATCTATTTGTCTTTATGTTAAACTTAAACGTATGACATGCCTTGTTTAATTCTTCTGTACTTGTTATTATGACATTGGTATAGATCCACAGTCAAATATCCGAGTCAGTAATTTTGTGCTGTCCTTTTCTGGATGTGCTTATTGACCTGAAAAGTGTTTTCACTTGACCAGTTTATTGAGGTTTCCTTCAGTGGCATCATTTAACACAGCAATCAGGCAAACAAGTCAGGGTCGCCTGTACAAGCTTGAGAGGGTAAGGCGAAGCTTGTTTTTATCAGTTTGTTTCAGTAAATGCCAAAATACTGATGTATTTTCGACTCTGATATAACAGATGAATCGTGATGAGTGGGATCTCAAGCAGTCTTATGATGGAAAAGCTGTAAGTGATAGTTTTGCATTTATTGTAGATGTGTGTAATGGATTTGTGATTCTGCTACACAAGTAGGTTTGCATCACCCACCAGATAGCCAAGTAAAACTTGGAAGAAATTGTCTTTCAGCAAGCAAGTGTAGTTTTATCTCTCTTCTTTTCCAATGCTATTGATTGGGCAAATATCAAGAAGTACAACAAGGAGAAGAAAGCCCCTTTTCCCCTTTTCCAGTTATTCATGCTCTTGTGCTTGCGATTGATATGCAGCTATTGATATCTTCTAATTGATTTGTGTGGAAACAATCATAATGTTGTACTTATTTTTTTGCTGTATGGGTCTACCCAGATACTATTGCAAGGAGTCCCTCGAAATGCCCTCCCAGAGGACATAGAGCGATTTTTGTGTGGCACTAGCTTTGAACCTTCGCCATTTGAAAGCTTTCTCAGGTAAGGATTTGGGCAGCCATCCTTGTTTTGCTAGGATTTGATTCGTTCCTTTCATCCTTATCTGATTCCATCCATGGCTTGCTGCACAGACCTGGTGTCCCAGAGCCCATAAGAATGGTGCTGGTAAAATTCTGCACAAAGACTGATGCAACAAATGCCTTCATTACTAAAAACAGGAGTTTCTGTCTGAACAATCCTGTTAGCATGCGGGTTCTGCAGTAAACATCAAATCACCATATTTGGGGCAAGTCCATCAAATGAACCTTGCTAGCCGTCGGATCTGAAGTCTGTCCACACATGTTGCAGCAATGTATGGCTTTGTAATGTTCCATTCAACTGGCAACCTGTTTTATGTTTCTTGTTGGTACTTGGTCAAATTGTACTGTTTTCTTTCTAATTTTTCATGCATAATCTGGAAGTTGTGCTATTATTACCCTTTACAATAGAAACATCTGGACGAATCAATCCAATAAACATTCATGCACATCCTTTTCTCGTAGGCACCCTGATGAGATTATAGGAGAGATCTGGTCCACCTGTAGCAGACCAGCAGTGCAAACTGCATTCACAGTTTCTGCTTGAAAGTTGAAACGCGTGCCTTCTTGCTGGGATGAAAATTGACGTGATCTGTTCCATCGGTTGGAAGTTACATTTGGTTGTTAACTGATGTTGCTGGGAATTAACATGCGTATGCTGTATAGGAAAGTGGCGATTTCATATGAAGAAAGAATTCGAATGTTCTCCTTTGACCAAAATAATTGAAGATTGCGAATACGTGCTGAGCTGAAAACAACGGGCGGCACACTTGAAGTTTTTTTAAAGTACAAGCGGGAGGAACTCACGTTCACACACATATGAGTGCGTTCTTAACATACACTCTAATCTAAAGTGGAGGTTTAGATCTCACAGAGTGCAGACACACGATCAATAATTTAAAGTAGCACATGGACATAATCAATAATTTAAAGTGGAGATCTAGACCTTTATAGAATAGAGTACAAATACACACTTTGATCACTGAATATGTGTTTGTACTATTTCTAAAACCACCTAAGCGCGCAAGTTAGTAGTATGTACGTAGGCGCGTCGCGCGATCCAGCCTGTGACATCGGAGTCGGAGAGCGCGTGCGGGAGAGCACTGTGCGCGGGCAACAAACGACAAGCGCGGGAGCGGGACGGTGGGGAGGTCCTTGCATTGCACGGCCACCGCCCGCCGTGAGTGGCCGGCAGGTTGGCGCGGCTGCTCGGCACCTTGCGGCCGGTGCAGCCTGGTTGTGTCGTGCGACACACCGTGGTCGTGGGAGTTTTGCGACTGCGATCCTGATGACGTGCGGTTCGTCAGTCAGCGCTCATAAGCCAGTCATTGTACAATGTGCGTGCATACATATCCTTGTTTACTGTGCTACGTACAACCATTTATTTCGCTCGAAGCAGGCTGGTTCCATGATGCATCCTTCACCAGTCGATCCAAGGGAGTATCCTTATATCTGCAGGAGTGCAGGGGAAACATCACTGCTCCATAAGTTGCATAAAATGGTCTTATGAGTTATGACACTAATTTGCATATGCAGTTAACCGCGACTAAGCATTACTTACCCCAAGCCTCTTCTTTGTCAGAGCAAGCTGTTCTTGAGGGTCCTGCATGGTCACGACTCATGAGTAAACAACAAAGGGAAGGGATACGACTCATGAGTAAACAATAAAAATACCAGCCGGGGAAAAAAATGTTCTTGGTGCTACCTCAATGAATTTCTTCTGTATGTTGGGCCTTCCTGCAGTGATTCTTTATTCCAACAAAGTGAAGGGATACGGTAGGCTACACTAGCTGGTAATTCAAAAATTCTACCACATAAATCAAGAAATCATGTAAACAAGAGATTATAGATCGTTATCACTAGACGCGTAGTACAGACGAAGAAGAGTTGGAGTACCTTGATCCAACGTCGAGCGCATCGATGTAGTGATTGTAGTCGATTGTCCAACGTCCTCGGCACCGATCGTCTCCTCCAACAACTTATGACGTTCCTTGTGTATCTCGTATATCGTTCTCGATTAGTGCAGCAACAACCGCAGCAGCGCCTCTACGGTATTCACACATCTAGAGGTGGAACGACGTATGCCGGTGTGCTAGCACAAACACGCACGGTAGGGCCTTCGAGAAGATGACGGCTAGAGTTTTGGTGGAGCAACTCACGTACGTCCCAACAATCCCATGCATCCCCTTATAAAGAGCCCATAACAGATCCTATCTAAATTCGTTTGTTCCAACCCGTTAAGTGTGTGGCCCTGTAGGTTCATGTGTAATCGGTTCTGACTCAAAAACTCCTTTCGACCACAAGTCGTTAGCGGTTCCTAACAGGGCGTAACGATTCCTGAATACACATAAATATTATATCGGACAAACCTTATGTAATATGATCTACGACTAGGTTCTTATCACTTACGACCATCTCGTATCTCCATACGTCTAGTTTATATTTAGTTACGACCAGTTCATAACTCCTTACGACTGGTTAGTGATCATGTACGACTAATTTATGTCCAGTCCGTATCTCCATACGACTAGTTTGTATCTGGTCGTACTGAAAGTTTACGTCCAGTTCGTATCTCCATACGACTAGTTTGTATCTGGTCGTACTGAACAACCCGCTTGCGTATTCTCCTTTTGCCCTACGATATCTGGTTGAACTGCAGGTGAGATATTTTATCATCCATGGACTATTCAATATTTTCTCGATCAAGTGACGAATAACTTCACGTGGTCGACTCTTCAACCACTAGTGGCACGACTATGCACTTTATTTATCCGATCATATTGAGGGGCCTAGAGATATCTCTCATATTATGTTAGGAGGGACAAATCCTATATCTGACCAATCACACCCCTCTGCATGTTTCATAACATGTCCGAAAGCTACCTTTATAACTACCTAGTTACAGAGTAACGTTTAGCAGTCCCTAAGTGTACTGTTACACGTGTAGGAAACTATGTTGATATCAGGTCTAAGGATTATACATCATCATTGCTTGAGACCAACTGACGACACATAAAATCACAACGATCTCAATAACGTCTCAATGTGGGTCAATCCAACATAATGTTCTCTAACATGTGTTCACATTATTGATTCGATATCCCTATATCTATAACCAGTGAAATATGACCATCAATCAATACATGTGCTGATCGATAAGTCACTAGTGTTCTGACCAGTGACATCCGACCAGGGATACATTTAGAATGACATCATATAAGTTAAAAAGCTTCACCAACAAGTTACATACTTGTTAATATTTATAAATGATAATTTATCCAAGGAACATAATAATATTTATTCTATAACTCACAAACATAGACGTGATACAGTCATATCTATAATTACCTCTAAGGCATATCACCAATAGTCTTCCACTGCACTAGAGTCAATCATATAAGTATATAATACTCATGGCTCTTGTGTGCACCTCATGCTTAGGTTGTGGGAGAGGCTTCATCAACAGATCAGCAATATTCAAATCCATGTGCACTTTACGTATCTTCACATCACCTCTTTTAACAATACCACGAATAATATGATATCGTCGAAGTATGTGTTTGGACTTTTGATGCGATCTAGGCTCCTTAGCTTGTGTAATGGCTCCACTACTATCACAATAGAGATCAATTGGACTGTAAGCACTAGAAACTACACCTAGTTCATTAATGAACTTCCTAATGCACACGGCTTCTTTTGCAGCTTCAGAAGGCGCAATGTACTAAGCCTCTTTTGTAGAATTAGCAACTGTTCCTTGCTTGGAATTTTTTCAGCTCACTACTCCTCCATTAAGACAAAACACAAACATAGACTGCGATATGAAATCATCATTGTCGGTTTGGAAGCTAGTATCGGTGTAACCGTTTACGACCAGCTCTTCCTCATCACCATCAACAAGGAATGATCCTTAGTCCCTTTTAAGTACTTTAGGATATTCTTGACTGCTATTGTAACATCCCAATTTTTGAGAGTTTTTGAAAAAAATTTCAAAAATAAAAATAACCATTTGCCTTTATCGCTAAAAGCTTAATTGAGACTTTCAGAAAATCAAAGGTAGTCCAATTTGAATTAATCAAACTTCAATAAATAAAAATTGTCTGATTTGATTTTCTAATTTTATGTAGTATTCGTTTTCCCCTTCGTTCGGTTGTTTTCCCGTGGAGTTCTTTTTATTCCTTTTCAGTTTGCTTTTGTTTCAGAGTTATTTTAAAGCCTTAAAAACAAAATAAACTATTTTCTTTTCCTTGATCAAATGTAAAGCTTAAATTGAAATTTCAAAGTGAAAAGTATTTAAATGAGTAAATCAAACTATAATTAAATTATAAAATGATTTTATTGGATTTTCTGTATTTTTGGATTTTATTCAAGTCGGTGTTGTTTCTTGCAACCCGGTCTGTTTTATTTCTTTTCGGTAAAACCAAAAATTATTTGATTTGTTATAAAATTTAATTTAAAGTATTTAATTTAAATTGGTAGTCTATTTTGAAGCTTTAAAAATAAAAATAATCGTTTGGTTTTTCTTAATTTAATTGAAAGCTTAAAATTGAATTTCTGAAGAAAAAAATATTTTAATTCGCTAAAATAAACTATAAAAAAAATTCAAAACTATTTTATTTGGTCTATTCAAGTCCCAAGGTACTTTCTAAATTTTTCTTAAATTTTTGAATTTTTGAATTTTCCAGGATTTTCTCTTACCTTTTTACTTTTTCCCTCTCTCTCCTCCTCTCTCGAGCCATCTTTGTTTCTTCGTGACTGCTACACTTTCTTTGACTGTCCCTCTGCAGCGCTGAGCCTTGTGCCTCGCCTCAGCCTCGAGCCAGTGCGCCGGCCTCGCCTGTGACCTCGCAAGCCCGTGTCTTCCCGTGAGTCCCTTCCTTCCCCAGCCCCTACCTCCTCCCATGCGCTCTCTCCCTTCCTCCTCGCTTCTTCAAACCAAGGCTCAAGCACTGCCGAGCTCTCTCCTCCATTGCTCCTCCCAACCGAAGCTCCCCCCCTGCCGGCCAGCTCCTCCCCTTCCTCTTTAGAGCCAGCAGCTCTCTCTCCCCGGCCTTCTCCACTACCGACCAGCCTGCAGTGCTTCCATGGCGCCTCCTCCTCCGGTTTTGGCTCAACCCCATGGCGCCTCCTCCCTGGTTCTTGATGGCCTAAAGGAGCTGCAGCACATACACACCAATACTCACAAGTGAAAGATTCAGTGATTCTGTAGAAGAAACGACAACAGAGTGAAAAACAAGTTTTGCCGGGCTGCTGTAATTGATCCCGTTTTCCGTTCCTTCATTTATTCAGAAGAGATGTGATAAAACAACTGAATGAGTAAAACACTCCTACAACTTAGGCACTAAGGCCACTAACACACACGATCAGGTTCTGACCGATTCTTGCGCTTGACCAAGTAAAAACTAACACAGAGATAACTTCGGTTTATCTCGGTCATACGTGATGGAAGAAGAGAAACACAGACTGATGTATACAAATCTAACAAACAAGATTATTCAGCTAACATTTTCCCCCTTAATCTTGTTTACCCTTATTCACTTCATACATTCCAATCTTCTTCCGCATCTCCAAAAACTTGATCCGGCCGAGCGGTTTTGTAAGGATGTCTGCCATTTGTTCTTCTGAACTGACATGCTCAACTTGAATCTTCCTTTGCTCTATGCACTCACGAATAAAATGATACCTAGTATCAATATGCTTGCTTCTTTCATGATGCACTGGGTTTTTTCTAAGGGATATTGCTGATTTGTTGTCAACCTTGAGAGTTACCACTTTAGGTTCAACATCCATCAGATTTCCAAGCGCATTTACACAACCTGCATTCCTTGACATGAAGTCGTGGTGGCTGCAATATATTCACCTCACATGAAGATAATGCCACTACTGCTTTTGAGAATTCCATGTCGCCAGATTTGATCCAAGGTAGAACATTACCCCGTTGTGCTTTTCTCGCATTCAAGTCACCGGCCAGATCATCACATCAGAACGGTGAGTTGTGATCTCCCACTGCTTGTCATTGTGTAACGGCAGCCAAGGTTGTAAGTGCCCCTTACATACCTTAAAATCGCTTGATCGCACCATATGTCAGGTACTCGGAGACTCGTGAATCGCTCACAACACCCACAGAGAAAGCCAAATCAGCCTGGTATTGACAAGATACCTTAAGCTTCCCACAATACTCCTGCACTCATGTAGCATCAACCTTTGATCATCTTCGACTTGCCGAGCTTTACTCTAGCTTCCATAGGTGTTTGACAAGCATTGCATACCACTCATTCCTGCTTTCTCAAGAATGTTCAAAGCATAATTTGATTGAGACAATGTTATACCCGAACAGTTTGAGAGACTTCAATCCCAAGGTAGAAAGACAATAATCCCAAATCACTCATCTTGAACAGATTTTTCATTTGAGTCTTGAATCTGCAGATTTCCTGTTTGCTTGACCCTGTGATGATTAGATCATCCACATACACTCCAACGAGCAGCTTGGTTGAGTGCACATTTCTCTTGTAAACTGCAGGTTCAGAAGGACACTTCTCAAATCCTAAAGCTATTAGACTCTTGTCCAGCTTTTCATTCCAAGCTCGAGGTGCTTGACGAAGACCATACAAGGCCTTATGAAGCTTCAATACCTTGTGTTCTTCACCCTTTTCTCCATACCCTGGTGGTTGACTGACATAAACCATATCTTCTAGTTCTCCATTCAAGAAGGCTGATTTCACATCCATATGATGGATTTCCCAAAACTCTTCAGCAGCTAGTGCAACAATTAGCCGAATTGTTTCTATACGTGCAACTGGTGCAAACACCTCATCAAAGTCAATTCCTTGGCGTTGTACATATCCTTTGGCCACCAACCTAGCCTTATGCCTCACAACAACACCATTTGAATCTTTCTTCACTTTAAAGATCCACTTCAATCCAATTGGCTTTACTGATGCAGGTTTCTCTACAAGATCCCATGTGTTATTTCCTTGGATTGAGTCCATCTCCTCATCCATGGCTTTCTTCCAGCATGCAGATTTCTGTGCTTCATCAAAGGTAGCAGGTTCATCAGAGCTTAACAAACATACCCTGTTCTTCCGATTCAATCAACTGTTCGGTCTCATCATATATATTCGATCTCACGGAATTTCGTGGTCGACTAGCGTAATCTGAGTCCGAAATAAATGAGCCGATACTTGATGATGAGGGATCAGAGTTGTGACCAACTGGAGCGCTAACTGGAGAGGTTGGGGTTGTTGGACTGCCTGATACAGGTTCTGTTGCATTTCCGGAGGTGATGTCCCTCTGGCTTTGCTCCCCTTCAGTGAGTGACTCAGTGTCCTCAATTGTCGGATAATGAACAGTGAATGAATCGCTACTGACTTGTGATGCACCTCCAGATTCAGCATTCCATTTCCATCCTTTATCCTCTTCAAAAACAACATCTCGGGAGACTGTAATTTTTCTCTTGAGAGGATCAAACAATCGGTACGCCTTGGAACCTTTCTCATAACCCATCAACACCATTGTTGAGTCATGGTCGAGAGCTTCTTCAGTGTCCGGCGCACTAATTTCACATGCCCCAAACAAATAAAGTTCTCAAGTGTTGGACCTTTGGTTTCACTGAACCAAGCCTCATATGGGTCATTTCCTTCACACTCTTGGTGGGTGCCCGATTGAGCAAATACACTGCAGTTGTGACTGCTTCACCCCAAAACTCCCCAGGAACTCCCTTACTCTTGAGCAGACTACGAGCCATCCCAAGCACCGTCTGGTTCCTCCTCTCGACAACACCATTTTGTTGTGGAGAGTAAGGTGCAGTGAAATGGTGTTGTACTCCATACCGATCACAAGACTCTTGAATTCTCCCGAGTTGAATTCGCCTCCCCTGCCGATTCCGAGAGCTGATTTGAACCGCTTCCATTCTGCGCAACCTTGATCTTGTCAATTGTCGCCAAGGCTTCCACTTGTTCTTCAAGAGTACAAGCCACATGAACTGTCAGAATCATCTACCAATGTATGGAAATAGCTATTACCTCCTGCCGTAGTTGGAGTGATTGGTCCACATAAATCACCGTAGTAGCCGCGAGGGTAAAGTTGTTCAAAAACGCTTCAGCTTGGGAATGGTGCCCTCTTCTGTTTACCAACTAGACACCCATTGCAAACTTGATCTACATGATCAATCACTGGCAAACCTTCCACCATTCTTTTACTGGCTAGACTACGCAAAGCATGAAAATTTAAATGTCCATACCTTGCATGCCAAATCCAAGCATCATTATGCATTTTAGCCATCAGGCAAACAGGCTCAACCAATTTGAGGGGCAGAGTATACAACCGGTTCTTTGAACTTGTCACCTTAGCTAGCAGGCTACTTTGCTGATCATATACCAGTAGATGACCCTTTTCCAGTACAATTCTGCAGCCATTTTGCTCCAGTTGCCCCAAACTGATGATGCTGCTCCTCAACTGGGGAATATAATATACATATGAAAGTGCACGGTGTGACCCATTTCGACATTCAAATAGTATATTTCCCCTTCCACAAATCTCAACCGAGGACCCATCTCCAAACCTAACTGTTCCAGAAATTGAAGTGTCTAGATCAGTGAATTTGCCTTTGTTGCCTGTCATGTGATTACTCGCTCCGGTGTCGAGATACCACTTCTCATGATCATACTTGGCTTCATGGATCTTGTTCAGATGAATCGCTTCTTCATTTAGCATCACCTTTAATTCTGCATTCTCTGTGTACTGGTGCAGCCCACAGCTTTCTGCCATCAGGAGGATAGATTCCCCATCATCCTTCTGAGCAATGTGAGCAACCTCCTTCTTCTTCTTGGATCGACATTCCGATGCAAAATGACCAAGCTTACTACAATTGAAACATTTTACCTTTCTTTTGTCGAATTTCCGATCACCATTGCTGTGATCTCCATCTTGGTTGGCGTCACTGCGTCCACTCCCATGGCCGTGGCCATGGCCGCGCCCGCGCCATGCCGGATTGCCGTGTTCTTTCATGGATCTCGAAGAAAACCCTCGAAGTTTCCTTCTCTTTGGCTTTCCACTCGGTCGTGTGAGGAGGAGCGATCTTGTTCGCCACCGCCATAGCGACGATCTCCTCTTCATGTGTCTTGAGACGACCGATCGCTTCTTCGATTGACATCGCCTCTAAGTCCCCAAACCGCCAAGAGTGGAGACAACAGAGCAAACCTTCTCGGGAACAAACTCAAGGAATTTCCTTACCACATAGGACTCCTCCATTTTGTCCCCAATCCACGGATCGTGTTGATGATGGTTGTCACCGCACAAATGGTCGCTAATCGATTCGCCGTCCTTCATACGCAGATTGTCGAATCCACTCTTCGATTCTCGCACTCGTGCCTTCATGACACGATCCGCACCGGCGCATGGTCTTCAGCAGTGCTCCATGCTTCACGGGCGGTCTCCTTTTCCGCCAAGAGCATGAGCATATCTTCCGCACCGCTTGGAAGATGGCGGCAAGCGCCATTTGATCCTTCCGATGTCGATCACCTCCTTCTCCTCGATCAAGGCCCCAGACGCCTTGTGCGCGCATGAAGACTTTCATCTTCACCGCCCATGTCGCGTAGTTGCTCCTCGTGAGCATTGGGTAATCGGAGGATACACTTCCTCCGTCCGACGCCTTCACACCCCATCACCGAGACACTACTCCCGGCGAAGTCGATCGCGGATGATCTTTGGCATGTAATCGAACCGCTCGATACCAAATGATGGCCTAAAGGAGCCGCAGACATACACACCAATACTCACAAGTGAAAGATTCAAGATTCAGAGAGAGAAACGACAACAGAGTGAAAAACAAGTTTTGCTTGGTCTTGTAATTGATCCTGCTTCCGCTCCTTCATTTATTCGTAAGAGATGTGATAAAACAACCGAATGAGTAAAACACTCCTACAACTTAGGCACTAAGGCCACTAACACACACGATCGTGTTCTCGACCGATTCTTGCGCTTGACCAAGTAAAAACTAACACGAGATAACTTCGGTTTATCTCTCATATACGTGATGGAAGAAGAGAAACACAGATCGATGTATACAAATCTAACAAACAAGATTATTCACCAATTGCTTCTTGCAAGCACTCTTCCATCTTTCTCTCCCTTCTTCCTCCCTATGGTGCTTCCTCCTCCTTGCTCCTTGCTCCTCTCTTCCAGTGCAGCTCACATGAGCTATCAGTAGTCCCAACCGAAGCCTCCCCACTGCGGCTTTCCCGAGCTTCTCTTCTTCCCTTGCCCAAATTTTTTCTCGAGTCGCCCGGCCGTGTGGCCACCCCATCCACCCGCATAGCTGGCCAAGCTCTCCTCCTCCTTCTTTCCCCTCTCTTCTTCCGCCTTTGTCACTGAAAGGGCCCAGCCCCGACCTCCAGCTCTTTCTCCCCCACTGCCGAGCCCTCCTTGGCGCTGCTCCTTCTCCTGCCAGCGCCGGCTCCCCATGCTTCCAGTTCTGCTCCCAGTGCTCTCCCTCAGCCGTGCGCCCCTCCATGTCCTCCCTTGCTTGCTCTCTCTCTCTCTGTCTTGCTTTTCTCCACCTCCCGTGCACCCCACTCGCTCCTTGCGCCCCGCTCTTGGCTGTCGCCAAACTCCTTGCCGCAAGCTCCAGCAGCATTGCCCTCCAAGCCAAGACTAGCACCTTGCTCCCCTGGCCGCTCCTTCTTCCGTCTCTAAAGCCGAACACCTTGCCCAAAGCTAGCCGCCCCTTGTGTTGGTCTCCTCACCAAGCTCCACCTCCGTCTTTGCGTGTTGTTGCTGGCCCAAATTGTCTTGCTCCCCAACCGCTAGCCAGCAGCCTCCTTCCTCTCTTAGACACCAAAGCTGCGGCAATCTGAACCGAAAGCAACCTTGGCGCGAGCCCTTCCATCCGCCCATGCCGCTTGCTATGCCTCTCAAGACCATCGCTGAAAGCGACCAATGACCCATTTGCTTGTGCGTGAATAACTAGAACTCGAGAGCTCATGCATGCATGTACACCCATGCATTAGTAGCTCATGCATGTTAACCCATGCATGTAGAGCTCAACTCATGCACGTACACATGTGTATACATGAAAACAAAGAAAACTTCTCCACCTCGGTTCTCTCTCACTCCGGTCGCCCATTCTCCGCGACTGATCAAGGCGCGCAGCGCCCCCTCAAGATCCTCTTCTTATCCCTAGAATTGCTTGGTCTCTTTTTCCGCGACCCAAAATGTTCACGCCGTGAACCGCTTTTCGTCGTCGCTTACGTGCCGTCTTTGATCCCCCGGCGACGTCGTCACTGCCGTTAGCTTCGCCTCGCGATGCTCTACGTTGTGCTACCTTCTTTTGCTCCGAAACATCATCGGGTCATCGGCGCCACTATTCCCTATGCACTGTTTTTGCGTGCCGCCGCCACACCGGACCTCCGCCGGCGACGCGACCACCACCATTATGTCCGCCTTGCTCCTGGGAATCCATTTTGCTAGTTCGCCGGTCGTCCCTCCATTTCCCTCACCGGCGTCATCACTTTAAACCCAGTCTGCACTATTTATGTCTGAATTTTCTATATTTCATGCGAAGGAAGCTTTCGGATATTCGTTCTCCTTCATCCGGAATCCGATTCCGTCGATTCTTAGTTATTAATTCATCTAAATTCAGCCCCTTCCTATCGCTAATAATTTCGTAATTTTTGGATTTTATTGGATTTGCTGTATTTATTTGGCTCTTTTCGCACGTGTAGATTCCGGCGTTTCGGAAGATTTCTTCGACCCGACGGCCGAAGACCCGCTCCTCGTCAACGAAGGCAAGTCGTAGGTCTTTGACCATGTTGAACCTATTTTACAAATGTATATTGTTTTAAATTATCATGCATGGCTAGTTTTATTAAAAATGGTTTTGGGAGTAGATAATTACCAAATTGCCATTATGCCTTCTTGATGAATTGAAAATGAAATGTCTCCTTGATTGACATATATCCTTGGACACCTTAGGTTGGTTATTACTAGTTGGACATGATTGTATACCAACTTGAGAGCGTAGTATTGCTTAGTCTTGCTTTAGTTACCCGCGAGACTTTCGATCACATGTTCGATGAATAATGAAATTTGACTAATGGAACTATGGAATTGTGGTGTGATGCCACTGTAATTAAAATATGTTGAGCCATGGCAGGGATTGCCATTTGGTGGGAATGAATGAAATGATTTATGCTCGGGCTTGTGGTAGGGAGTGAAGGTGGGTGTGTGATGCACATTGGGATGTGGAAGGTCTTGTCCGAAAGCGACCAATTAAGGACTTAACTTTGCAAGTCATTGATCCGGGCCACCTCGTGCAACCACAAGTCCGTATAGGACGGACTCGCCAACTAATTAGGGAAGTTTTGAGTCGGTTCTGCTTGGGTTGATTATCGCGCAAGAGGGGTGTGATGGCGAAACCTTAGCGATCGAATCGAGGCAAATGGAACTTTGTAAAGGCCTTGTGATAATCACTTAGTCGCACACCCTAAGTGTGTCGACGGACATTACAAGTGATTTATCTCTTGTGGGTAAAGCCGCACAACCTCTGCAGAGTGTAAAATCTATTCAATAGCCGTGTCCCTGCTACGGACATGCCCGGTGATTTCGCGCAAAGGGTAGCGTTTTTAAAAATGTGGTTTGGTTCGATGGAAAGGTTTGGTTGAATGGTTGGGAAGTGAACGGATGTTCACCGCTTGATTCAAAAGAACTTGGTTATCTATGTATTATTCTTTTAAAATCCTGCTTTGCAATCTAATTATTGTATTTACTGTCAAACTTGCTTTCTGCAAATTAACCATAAAGCCATCCTTGCTTAAGCCTGACATGAATACTATGTGCATACATTTCTCTACGACTTGCTGAGTACTTTATGTACTCACGGATTTATGCCCTTGTTGATCGGTCCAAAGAAGAATCGTGACGGGTTGAGTACTATGAGGAAGGCTACTTTGAAGACTTCGCGAACTAGGTCACGTCCTCCACTCGATTGCCTGTGGGCATGTCGATTGGGCTCCACGTATTTTGAGATTTCCGCTGCCAGATACTCTGTTGTTGCTAAGCCCTGTGAGGCGACTTTTGTAAGAACTTGACCATAAGATCTTTTGCTGTTAACTAATATTACTTTGTCTGCTTCATTAGTTCGTTGTTGAATGGTTATGATAACATCATTGTTGCAACTGTGCGAGCTAGCTACTGATCATGGGACTAGCTTGGTATGCACAGAGGGTCTCGGGGTTGTGTGATACCCGGGGCGCCGACAAGAGATGGTATCAGAGCCATATCGACTGTAGGG
This sequence comes from Hsuehochloa calcarea, assembly GCA_036346395.1. Taxonomy (NCBI): domain Eukaryota; kingdom Viridiplantae; phylum Streptophyta; class Magnoliopsida; order Poales; family Poaceae; genus Hsuehochloa; species Hsuehochloa calcarea. The sequence continues at coordinate 42,961,409 of CM070597.1, forward strand.
CGTAACCTTTAGTTAGATTGGTCGTCTTAGTTAAAAATTCAAATGATATTTTCTAAATCAAACCAAGCAATTAACTTGACTAGATATTCTTCTCTCATCTTATTCTATTCTTTCTCACCTTGTTCTATTCTTTTCTTCTCCTCTTACCCTCATATATCATTCTTGAGTTCTTTCATCTTATCTTTTCTGAAGCATCGTTTTTCAAATTTAAATTTGACCTCCTTACCTCTGGAATATCTCTAGGATCGAGCCCTTCATGATCAAGCAAGGAAAGCCCTGGAAGATCAAGATCTGCTGGTTGTTTCATGTCGACCCTCCATATAAGTTAGATCAGTTGAGGCCCTCCTTAGTTTTAGTAACGTTTAGCCGGCGTAATAGCACCTTTATGCTTGAGTGCCGCGTTTTTACTGCCTCTTAATAGCTTTTCGGCTATTTATTCTTTGGGATTAACCGACCTTTCCCCAGTTAGGATACTTCTGTCTTTCTCCCTTGTTCTCTCTCGTCTAGGGTGCTTTTCCCTCTCGCCTATCGTGCTTCCTCCCTCTCATCTATGAAACCTGTGAAGAATTATTGCAAGGTTGTTCAAAACACGCAAGCCTCTTAGAAGCTACTCTTGTTGGAAATAACGAACGCGTTTTGGGTGCCAAGCTAGGTAGCTTTGGAGAATCGTGGATAAGACTGATTTTGGGAATTGAAAATTTTAAGATTTGCCGATGTTATAGGAAGTTATTATGGATATTAGAGTATAATGATGGATATGCTTTGATTGTGGAGGATTCAAAGAATAGCATATTGGTGGATTATATAAATCGTGGAATAAAGTGATCAGGGAGGAAAATCTTGATTAATCATGAAGGATAAAAGAATCTGAAGTACTTGATTTGATTATTAGGAGAAGTTGTATTTAAATTGAATCTTGAGCTGGTTATAATGTCGGTTGGATATTTGCAATTGAGAAATTGTGCAGAAGAGGCACAGAAGAGAATTGGATTTTTCATATCGATTTATGATGTTAATTTTGGAAGAATTGGTTGGATCTTGGTTGGATTGTAGAAATACATGATTACTAGATTGTAGAATTAAATTATTATTGATATGAGATTTGTGGAGATTGGATTATAGAAATATATCCTGGATGAATTATAGAAATCGATCATGATTGGATTAGAGAAATGTAATTGTTGTACGTTGGATTACGGAAATATATTACGATTGGATTTGGATTAAATGATTATAAGATTGTTGACGATTGGGATCATAGGATTACCAATTCATGATGTTAATTTGGGTGGATTAGGCTGAAACAAAAAGTATATGGAATGAAGTGAGTATGTTGGTCACATTGGATTCAATTGGATGTGGTTGAATAGAGAAATTGGGATTTGAAGAGAAATTTTTGTTAGATTATAGAGATATGTCTTGATTGGATTATAGAATTGCGCATTTGTGGAGATTGGATTATGCAAACAGATGATTGTTGGATATTGGAATTTATGATTGACGAATATATTACTGATATCGAAGTTGGTCCAAAATAATTGTTGGATTGATGAATATCTTCAGGTATTGGAGTTGGACTGAATAAATATTGGATAAATGGTGATACAATAATTTGGTGGATTAAATTTGAATTTAGGGAAATCAAGTAGTCATTTTGGAAGGATCTCTAGTGAAGATATTGGATTTATATAAAGGAATTCTGAGGGTTGCATTTGAAAAATATGCTTGAGAAAATTTAGTGGATAATGTTGTGGATTTAGTCATGAATTTTGGAGGAAGCAATTGCGTGAATATAATCTCTGGAGGATTTTGTTCCAAAAGGGATAGAAAAGAATTTAGCGTGATCTTGAAGTTTATCAGATCGGAAGATGTGCTTATTGCTAGTGGATTTTGTGGATTTGTGCAGGGAAGAAATCATGCGATCAAAGTGGTGAATTTGTTGGATTATTTAAAACTTATGCCGAAGAAGGATTTTTTAATCATGCTGGTGTATCGAGAATGTGAAATTGATTAAATGATTGGATTATAATTGGGTGACCTTATGTTATGCTGGAATGGTGGAGTTCGATAATAATGAGCATTGGATCCAGCGATTTGGATGATAAGTTTGATAGCTTCTTAGTTGGCACTCCAGAACATAGTTGTAAACCCACAGTTTGGCATCAGTTTCCCAAGATGGAGCTACCACTGCAGCTGTAAGAGATGTGCAACGTGTTCCGTTGGGCCGCAAGAGAAGGATTGCCTCGAGATACCATAGGAACCATCGCATCTGAAGAAAGCCGAATAAAGGAAGGATCTCGCCAACCAGGGGTATCCAAGCAGAAAGCCTAAAGAATCTGAACGCTATGCTTGGAGCAAGACCATAACGCCTGCACAGAGCAATAAATCAACCACACAAAGAAGCAAGCGACCTGAAGCCAAAAGCCGAGTGTCCCGACCTTTCTTTCTAGTCTCTCCGAATCTCGGGGTCGAGATTCCGTTTAAGTGGGGTAGGGTTGTAACATCCCAATTTTTGAGAGTTTTTGAAAAAAAATTCAAAAATAAAAATAACCATTTGCCTTTATCGCTAAAAGCTTAATTGAGACTTTCAGAAAATCAAAGGTAGTCCAATTTGAATTAATCAAACTTCAATAAATAAAAATTATCTGATTTGATTTTCTAATTTTATGTAGTATTCGTTTTCCCCTTCGTTCGGTTGTTTTCCCGTGGAGTTCTTTTTATTCCTTTTCAGTTTGCTTTTGTTTCAGAGTTATTTTAAAGCCTTAAAAACAAAATAAACTATTTTCTTTTCCTTGATCAAATGTAAAGCTTAAATTGAAATTTCAAAGTGAAAAGTATTTAAATGATTAAATCAAACTATAATTAAATTATAAAATGATTTTATTGGATTTTCTGTATTTTTGGATTTTATTCAAGTCGGTGTTGTTTCTTGCAACCTTGGCCTGCTTTTATTTCTTTTCAGAAAACCAAAATTATTTGATTTGTTGTAAAATTTAATTTAAAGTATTTAATTTAAATTGGTAGTCTATTTTGAAGCTTTAAAAATAAAAATAATCGTTTGGTTTTTCTTAATTTAATTGAAAGCTTAAAATTGAATTTCTGAAGAAAAATATATTTTAATTCGCTAAAATAAACTATAAAAAAAATTCAAAACTATTTTATTTGGTCTATTCAAGTCCCAAGGTACTTTCTAAATTTTTCTTAAATTTTTGAATTTTTGAATTTTCCAGGATTTTCTCTTTCCTTTTTACTTTTTCCCTCTCTCTCCTCCTCTCTCCAATACTCGCTTTTCCCGTGACTGCTCACACTGACCAGATCTTGTCCCTCTCGCAGTCACGAGCCTTGTGCCTCGCCCTAGTGCTCGAGTCAGGTGCGCCGGCTCGCTCTGCACCTCGCTCCGTGTCTTCCCGTGAGTCCCTTCCTTCCCCAGCTCCTACCTCCCCTCCCATGCAGCTCTCTCTCCCTTCCTCCCTGCCTCTTCAAAACCAGCAGCTCAAGCACTGCCGAGCTCTCTCCTCCATTGCTCCTCCCAACCGAAGCTCCCCCTGGCGCCGCCTCCTCCCTTCCTCTTTAGAGCCGCAGCCTCTCTCCCTGGCCTTCTCCACTCTGATCACCACTGCAAGGCTTCCATGGCGCCTCCTCCTCCGGTTTTGGCTCAACCCCATGGCACCTCCTCCCTGGTTCTTGGCAGCAGCCCCTTCCATCTTTCTCTCCCTTCTTCCTCCCTACGGTGCTTCCTCCTCCTTGCTCCTTGCTCCTCTCTTCCAGTGCAGCTCCCATGAGCTATCAGTAGTCCCAACCGAAGCCTCCCCCACCAGCAGTTTCCCTGCCGAGCTTCTCTGCCTTCCAAGTTCTACAATATTTTATTTATCCTGTAAAGGTTCAGTATGAGTTAAAATATTTTTAGATGTTTGCCTAATTTCTTTGAGTTGTATCTTACTCCCACTGACTCCTTTGGAAAGAAACGCTTTCTCCAAGAAGACACCATTTTGGGCAACAAACACTTTGTCATCATCCCGCTTATAAAAGTAATATCCTTTAGTTTCCTTAGGATACCCCACAAAGAAGCATTTATCCAACTTGGCTGTGAGTTTATCAGACGTCAATCGTTTTCCATATACCTCACAACCCCATATCTTGTGAAAAGACAATCCAGAATATTTTCTGGTCCATATCTCATATGGTATCTTCTCTACTATTTTTGATGGAACCCTCCTTAAAGTGAAAGCCGCTGTTTCTAGATCATATCCCCCATAAATACAGTAGAAGATCAGATTGACTTATCATTGACCGAACCATGTATAACAATATCCAGTTCTGTCGTTTAGATACCCTATTCCATTGAGGCGTTCTCGGCGGAGTAAGTTGTGAAATAATTCCACATTGCTTTAGATGATCACCAAACTCATGGCTCAAATATTCACCTCCACGATATGATCATATATATTTAATTGTCTTGCCAAGTTGATTCTGTACCTCAATACGAAATTCTTTGAACTTTTCAAATCATTCAGACTTATGCCTTATTAAGTAGATGTAACCATGTCTACAAAAGTTATCAGTAAAAGTTATGAAGTACTGAAAACCACCTCTGGCATAAATTGCTCATTGGTCCACATACATCTATATATACAAGTGCCAATAAGTCACTTGCCCTCTCACCTATAGCTGTGAAAGGCGCCTTTGTCATTTTACCAAGTAAACAAAATTCACATGTTTCAAATGATTCAAAATCAAATGAGTTTAGAAGATCGTCTTTATGGAGCTTCATCATGTGCTTCTCATTTATATGACCTAGACGACAATACCAAATAAAATTGAGATTCAAATGATTAGGTTGAAATCTCTTAGCATTAATGTTATAGACATGTGAATTTGTTTCTAGCTGAATCACATAATGTTATCAATGAGAATTTCATACTACCTAAAACTAGTGTTTTGCTTGTGCTTAGATTTGAAGATTCAATAATGAACGGAGATGAAGGATATGAGGCTGTTCTTGAAGAAAGGCTGTCAAATGAGCAGCTCATGGTCCAAGCAGTCCAGAAGTTGGCCCATACGGCCAAGGAAAAGACTCTCAAGCCCAAGATGAAGTCAACCAAGGAGCTGGATCATGTAACGGTGCAAAGAGCAAAGCCCACCTACATAAACAAGGCCCAAAACCGCATGAAGCCCAAGGAAGGTACTATTCATGTGATGAATAGTGCCATAAACAGTACACGCATATGAATAGTATCACCATGGACATTTAACATGAATAGCTCTTAGGCCAAGACTATATATTGAGGGTTAGACCCCCATTGTAAGGAAAACCACGTTTAATATATTTTCAAAGCTTTTGCTTGATTCTCCTGTTGTGCTTATATCCAAAACAGAGGGAATTGGGCGTTGAGAACAAGGGGTCGTTCTTACTTTTCCGTTGGGAATTGAGGGTTCGACGATCTTCGCTTGTGGTCAGCGAGGATCCAATCAAGTGTGTGTTTGGGCGAATTTTTCATAGAGTTGCAAGTCCGTGCATTGGCGCGGGGGATTAGCTGGTGGTTCGTCAGGATACACAAGTTATCGAGAGATTCTACGTCGAGAAGATCGGGCACCCCGCATCATTATGTGATTATTATAATTCCTAAAACAATAATTGAATCGACAGAAATATGATCATCAACTCAAATATATCTATCTCATATATATATGCACTAACAAGAGAAAGCCTAGAATAAGTATGATACTAACAGAAGTAGGCATCAACATCATCATATGACAAATATCTACGAAACAAAGCCTAGCCATATGAAATGATATCACCGCGACTTACATATAATCGCTCCGACGAAGGTCACGGTAGAGTCTGATCCGAAGAAGACGACGCGTAGAGGATGATGGAGAAGGAGCGAGCCGTAAGCAGTCGCACGAACACTTTCCAAAAACCCAACCCGTGCAGGATCACTGGCTTTGGAGGCACTGTTCTCCCCACGTCGGTTCACGCCGAGGAAGGGATGGAGTAGCCAAGAAGTGCAACAACAGGGAACCAGGCAAAAAACTAGAATACTTTGTTACGATTATGAGAGTTTCTCTCTATTCTCCAACTGTTGTCATAACACGCAAAAAGAAGCTGCAGCTCCACAACCAACTTGATGAATCACGGCGGCCCGATCTTCCGATAGGTTAGATTTGGTTCGTCGTGAGGACGTTGACGCTTTGAGGCTTCCGACCAACAAATCGTCACCTCGCAATTCGCTACACCCGCACGCCTGTCGTTATCGACCACACTTGCACGCGATCGACCTTACCACGAAGGTTTTTGTTCCTGCAAGCAATCGAAGCAACTCACAAGAACAAGGTAGATGCAATCTGAATTGTATTGCGGATATGGATGAAGTTTACAAGTGGGGTTCCTCAAACCGATAATCGGCGAAACTGCAATTGGCAGAATAATCTAAGAAAAATCCGCCTCTAAACTATGGCAGCTACTGTATTTTTATAGAGGAATGTGAGGAGGTCGACCTAGGGTTGTGCGGCCGTGGGATGAAGCGTACACAACCTGGACTCCGACCTCGTTACGTTTACAAAGTCTTATTAGTTTCCAAAACGGTGACGCAAAGACCTTGTGTTGCGATTTCGTCGAAGATCCGGTCGTAGGATCGGTCCTAGGGTGGTCTTGAGGAGTCCATGCTATCTTTGGTCGTAGATTGTGTCCAACGAGTATTGTGCTCGCTTTTCTGGTCGTAGATTGCTCCAATCGAATCAACTAGTCGAAGGTCTTCTTGTAGTGGTCGTAGACCTTCTTGTAGTGGTCGTAGTCCTAGATTCCTGAGTACAAGTAAATCATCTCCATTAGGCAGCATCATAGAGTTCTCAAATAATACACTCAGCCCTAGAAACGACTTTACCTGATCGATTAAGTGATGTGCTCTAGCTCTTGTCATAGGACTGTGTAGTTCAGCACCTAGATCTGGAGGGTCTTGTGTAGTGCGTGTATCCGAATGAGGGATGTCCTCATCATACTCCCCCTCTTGAATTGGAGTCGTCCTCGACTCAAGCTCATCTTCTTCTACCACGTATGGTTTCAAATCTGAAATGTTAAATGTGGGGCTAACCCCAAAATCTGCAGGTAATTCTAATTGATATGCATCATCATTTATCTTCTTAATTATCTTAAACGGTCCTTCAGCTCTAGGCATCAACTTTGATTTTCTTAATTCCGGAAACCTATCCTTTCTCAAATGAATCCAAACTAAATCACCTGGTTCAAATTTGACAACTTTCCTACCTTTACTTCCAAAGAACCTTATACCTTTCACCATATGCTCTATATTCTTTTTAGTGGTTTCATGCAACTTGAGAATAAATGCAGCACGCTTCTTAGCATCTAGATTAATTTTTTCAGAGGTCGGTAAAGGTAGTAAATCAATAGGCGCACGGGGGTTAAAACCATACACTACCTGAAATGGACTTACCTTGGTGGTGGAGTGTACTGACCTATTGTAAGCAAACTCAATATGCGGTAAACACTCTTCCCACATCTTCAAGTTCTTCTTTAAAACAGCCCGCAACATGGTGGATAACGTGCGGTTGACAACCTCCGTTTGTCCATCGGTTGGGGATGGCATGTAGTAGAAAACAGCAGCCTTTGTCCCCAATTTATTCCAAAGTGATCTCGAAAAGTAGCTCAAAAACTTCGCATCACGATCCGAGACAATAGTATTGGGCACTCCATGTAAGCGAATGATTTCCCTGAAAAACAAATCAACTATGTTTGTGGCATCATCGCTCTTGTGATAAGATATAAAATGTGCCATTTTAGAAAATCGATCCACTACTACAAATACACTATCTCTCCCCCTCTTTGTCCTAGGCAATCCTAAAACAAAATCCATAGAAATATCCTCCCAAGGGGCGCTAGGAATAGGAAGAGGCATATAAAGTCCATGTGGAAGGAGACGGACTTAGCTTTGTTGCATGTAGTGCAATGAGCTACGTGGCGCCGACATCACGCCTCATCTTTGGCCAAAAGAAGTGGGTGGCCAGACATCTTCTGCCTTCTTTGCTCCAAAATGCGCCATCAAACCTCCTCCATGTGCCTCTCAGAATAACAAAAGACGAACAGAGCTAGTCGAACGCATAGCTTGTTAGCACGATAGACCAAACCATCATTCAAAGACATAGTTATTCCATGTCTTCCTCCTTTACAATGTTCAAGCACTTCCTTAAAGTCCAAATCGGTGACATATAAACTCTTAATGGCCTCCAAACCAAAAATCTTATGGTCAAGTTGAGATAACATGGTATAACGCCTAGAGAGCGCATCAAGAATCACATTATCCTTACCTTTCTTATGCTTTATAACATATGGGAAGGACTCAATAAATTCTACCCGCTTAGCATGTCGTTTATTCAGTTTAGCTTGACTTCTAATATGTTTTAGCGATTCATGATCCGAATGTATAACAAATTCTTTGGGCCATAGATAATGCTGCCAAGTTTGAAGTACTCGAACTAAAGCATATAATTCCTTATCATAGGTGGAATAATTCAAACTAGGCCCATTTAGTTTTTCAATAAATATGCAATGGTTTACCTTCTTGAATCAATACACCACCTATCCCAATCCCAATCGCATCACATTCCATTTCAAAAGTCTTACCAAAATCGTGGAATTGGAGTAGGGGTGCTTGGGTGAGCTTCTCTTTCAACAAGTTGAATGCCTTCTCTTGTGCAGGTCCCCATTGGAAAGGCACTCCTTTCTTTGTCAATTCATTCAATGGTGCGGCAATGGTGCTGAAATCCCGCACAAAGCGCCGATAGAAGCCAGCAAGGCCGTGGAAGCTCCGCACTTGTGACACAAGAGTAGGCGCCCCGACTTTGGATGGCTACAATCTTTGTCTCATCCACCTCAATGCCCTGTGGTGTCACAACATAACCAAGAAATGCAACTCGATCGGTGCAAAAGGTGCACTTCTCGAGGTTACCAAACAAACGTGCGTCTCTCAAAGCATTAAAAACAGCACGTATATGATTTAAGTGTTGCTCATGTGACTTGCTATAAATCAAGATATCATCGAAGTAAACCACCACAAATTTTCCAATGAAAGGACGTAAAACCTCGTTCATCAAACGCATAAAAGTACTAGGTGCATTAGTTAGACCGAAAGGCATCACTAACCACTCATATAATCAGAACTTAGTTTTAAAAGTAGTTTTTCATTCATCTCCTAATTTTATTCTAATCTGGTGGTAACCACTCCGCAAGTCAATCTTTGTGAAAATAATAGAACCACTCAATTCATCTAGCATGTCGTCTATCCTTGGGATAGGATGACGATACCTTATAGTAATGTTATTAATGGCTTTGCAATCAACACACATACGCCAAACCATCTGCTACTGTCTTTCTTAGGAACCAAAAGAACTGGAACAACACAAGGGCTAAGGCTTTCTCTTACGTACCCACGGTCCAAAAGATCTTGGACTTGTCGCTGAATTTCCTTAGTCTCCTCCGAATTGGTCCTATACGCAGCACGGTTTGGCAAAGTCGCTCCTGGGATCAAATCAATTTGATGCTCAATTCCTCGAATAGGTGGTAATCCCGGGGGTACCTCAGTTGGAAATACATCCACATACTCCTGCAAAAGGTTAGCAACAGCAGGAGGCAAAGAGCTAGCTATGTCCTCAGCGAATATAAGGCATTTTGCATATCAAAGCATAGCATGGCACTCATTATTACAGATTTCAAGAAGTTCGATTTAGTGGCAATCATAACACACCCCTTCAATTTAATTCCCTCGGACTTAGGACTAGACGCCACTTTCTCTCTTTTGGGTGGGAAAACACGTTTTGCTACTTGCTGATTTTCAGAATCATGCTTATCGGTGTTTCTTTCATTTTTAGCGCTCTTCTTCATCTTTCAGAATCTCACCGTGTCAAAGGCAACAGCTTAATCTTCTTACCCTTATGTGAAAATGAGTAGGTATTAGCTCTACCATGGTGCAAAACATCATTGTCATATATCCAAGGTCTACCGAACAACAAAGAGCATGCTTGCATAGGCACGATATCAAAGTCAGAACTATCTTTGTAATTATCTGCTAAAAATTGCACTTTCACAACTTTGTGTACCTTTAATTTACCACACGAATTGAACCATTGGATGTAGTAGGGACGTGGGTGTGGTTGTGTGGTCAAGACAAGCTTCTCGACCATCTCGGAGCTTGCAAGGTTGTTGCAGCTCCCTCCTCGAGTGGAGCATATAAGTCATACTCTCGTATCTCTTCATGAGCTTCTTAGAGATCACTCACATCTCATCGACTGCGACCAACAATCGAGCTCATATAGGTGTGGTCTTACATGAATACCATGTAGGACGATATTTTGCTGTTAAGCCTCTGAACACATTAAGAGAAAATCATCATGCCTTATAGTAATAAGAGTACTGCATCTCTAACAGTGTAACACTCTGGCTATTCGGAAGCCAAAATGTTACCTAAAGAATCTACATACAACCAAATTGCGGAAGAATTTAATCAATAACTCGTCTAAAGGCATAAAGAGATCATCATATAATAAAACCAATACAAGAATAAAACTAGATCCAATTGAGTAATAATAAGGGGGTGATCAAGGACCACAAGTAGTATGTAAATAAACATATCATGGAGAGAAATATCAACAACTTCTAACTTTATTTATTACAGTTTATCAATTGACGAATGGAAAACGTCATCGAAACTTATTATTCAAAATAGAATATAGTGAACTGAGTGAATAGTGTATATCTACTCCCTCCCAAGATAGCCATCATCACCGATCACCTAAAATAAACAACAAAGTAAGAATAAGCCGAGACTCAGCAAGTACAGTAATTAATTAGTCATACAAAATTATGAACAAGTCAACCACAATACGAATTATGAACATATCACTGAAAACATATGAGGATGTATGCAATGAATGGATGCATTGAAAGGGATAGACTGCACACATGCTCATACCGGTATAGCTAGTGACACACCCGTCGGTGTTCACTTAAGCCCGTACTTAACAAAGTCCGGGGACCCAACTACCGTATGAATAACGTTTCATACGGGTGTCCGAAATTGACCACATTAGAATGATAGGTCTTACGTGCCCATACTGGAGTTGATAGGTCTTTACAAATCCACTCCCGTGGATGGAACATGAACAACACATGAATGGAATGAAACATATACAAAGAACGTTATTACTTTATTCCACATGGATTGCCAAATTAAGAACGAAATAAGTAGCATTGAATATGAACATGGATCACAAGATTAACAGTACAACAACAATCATTCATCAGGAATTAATATATGGTAATGCATTGTACTTGCCTTCCGCGTTGTGACGCGCTAGAAGGCAACGATGGTGCTCCTACACTCGCTGCCTCGCCGCCTACATAATTATATACTCGAAATAAGAACAACATGATACCGGACAAAGCTACCGATGATCTACAATAACCCCCTGACTATCCAATACAACAAATATACCCAAAATTGAAATCAGACAATTCATACACCTGAAACGACTCTGGACAACGGCACAGAAAAATTCATATCTATTGGTCTGGGACTCGGAACGAGATGAGTCCAGTGTCCAACGAAACTTAATGAGCAAACCTACAAAACTCTAGTTGACAAGATTTCCTAATTATGCCAAAATAATTAACTAAATAATAGGTGAATATACCTGACATAAATCTGTCCAGACGAACAGAACAGCAGCGAAGAACATAACATAACTTTTGATCTACAACTCCGTTTAAAGCGATCTTTATCAATATGTAAATATTATAAAATTTTCTACAATAACCTAGTTGGGTGAAAACAGTGAATCTGTAATTAACTTATTCATATTTTGAAAAACAACTAGACAGTTCATTCTCAATAGGCAGTCAGTACAGCGTGGAAAGATTACAGCATAACGTTTGAGCCGTAAATCGGAATCTGGTGATCTTGGTGGCTATGGAAAGCTAAGAACATAATATACAAAACTCTAGGAGACAAAAACCTCAGATTCGGCCATTAAGGCCCCGAAACTGGCCACACAATCTACTGGACAAAACATATCTATTACTGACAGATTTTGATCCAACCAAATTTAATCGAATTCACCTCTACCAAACCGGCAAACAACAAAGAACGACGATTGTTACACTTGATGAACCCAGGGAGGTGATGAACGGGCACTTGGGGAAGACAACATCTCTTCTCCTCACCCTCATCTTCCCTTCTATTGGCCGAACAGGTGCTGTCCTCCTCCTCTCGTCCTCGCGACGGCCGACAGCGGGTGTGCAGCAACAACGCAAGGAGGAGCATCACCAAATGGCGGGGTGGAGCAGCACCAGGGAGCAGCAGGGGAGGCGCCACGGCAGGGAGGAGGTGGCGGCTTGGGAGGGAGAAGGATGGAGGTGGGGGCGGCTAGGGTTGGGGGGAGAGGCGCCCCCCCTTTTGGCCACCTCCCTTGGCCGGTTGCTCTCTTGGGCCTCCTGGGTCACGGCCCGTGGCCCAGGTTGATGAGGAAAAGCAGAAAACCCCCCGTCGAAACAAGAAATTCTAATTCTTTAGTTGCTTTCTCTCCCCGGCTTTTTTTTCTTCTAAATACCCGATTCGATTCTAGGCTATTACAAACAGAGTGAGATATAAAGTAAGAATGTACTATACTATTACCCAAATAGGTTGTTTTTCCCAAGTCCTATTTCACAGGATCTCCGATCACATAGGTTTGGATTACCACTGTGTGTAATTCACGTGGGTCTCATTCTCAGCTCCTTCAATGTAATTTCAATCACATTCCGTGATAGTCTCTTTGTAAAGGGATCTGCCAGATTTTTAGCTGTTTGGATATAATCCACAGCTATCACTCAGGAGTTTCTCAATTTTCTAACAGACTTCAACCGTCTTTCTTTTTCACATGTCTTTAGGATTTCATAGTATCCTTTGAGCTTGTCACCTTTATGATAATTGTTTGGTTATCACAGTATATAAGGATAGATAGAATTGGTTTTTGAACCACTGGTAAATCTATCAAGAGTTCTTGCAACCATTCTGTCTCAACAGTGGATGTGTTTAATGCTGTGAGTTCTGCCTCCATAGTTGGTATTGTTAGTATGGTCTTGTTGCAAGGCCTCCATGAGACAACAACACTGCCTAGAGTGAATACATATTCACTCGTAGCCTTTATCTCATCAACATCATAAATCCAATTGGAATCACTATATCCCTCAAGTACACCAGGATAACCAGTATAGTAAATTCCATAACTCATTGTACCTTTCAAATAGCGCATAACAAGCTCAAATGCACACCAATGATCATCTCCCAGATTAGCGGTAAACTGACTCAGTTTGCTTACAACAAAAGAGATGTCAGGACGGCTCAAGACCTTTTCCTAGTACATGATCAAACCAATAATCCGAGAGTACCTCAATTGATCCTTTCCTAGTCTTCTATTCTTATGAAGTATTAGACTAGGATCATAGGGTGTTGGAGAGATCTTGCTTTCCATATAGCTAAAACAGCTCAAGACCTTTTTCACATAATGGGATTGAACAGGGTAATCCCATTTTCATCCTTAATCAACTTGATGTTTAAAATAACATCAGCCTCTCACAAATCTTTCATGTCAAAACTTTGGGATAAAAATGGCTTAACCTCGTTAATCACATTAATGTTTGTCCCAAAGATAAGTATGTCATTAACATACAAATATAGTATTACTCCTTTACCCCCAACATAGCGGTAGTATACACATTTATCAGCTTCATTTACCGCAAACCCCATAGATGTCAAAGTTCTATCGAACTTCTCAAGCCATTGCTTAGGTGCCTGTTTGAGGCCGTATAATGATTTCAATAACTTATAGACCTTGTCCTCTTGTCCAGGTACTACAAATCCATCAGGCTGATCCATGTAAATTTCCTCATCTAACTCTCCATTGAGGAAAGCTGTTGTTACATCCATTTGATAGACAATAAGACCATGTGAGGCATCCAAATATAATAGTACTCAAATAGTGGTTAATCTGGAAACCGGTGAGTAAGTATCAAAGAAACCTCCACCTTCTTTTTTAGTATAACCTTTTGCCACAAGCTGAGCATTGTACTTTTCGATTGTACTATCAGGCCTAAGCTTCTTCTTGTACACGCACTTGCATCAAACTGCTTACAACCAAATGGACGATCGGTGACTTCCCAAGTTCTGTTAGCGATAATGGAATCTATTTCACTACAAACCACATCCTTCCAGTACTCTACATCAAGAGATGCATATACCTCTGAAATAGATTTGAGAACATCATCCACAAGGTACACAATGAAGTCATCACCAAAAGATTTTGCAATCCTTTGTCTCTTGCTCATTCGAGGAGCTACAACACTGTCATCCTCCTAATGAACGTGTTCATGTGTGTGTTCAATATACTCAATTGAAGCTGTAGGTTCAGGAGTTAACTCATTTGATTGACTAGAAGAGCTATGTGAAGTCTTCATAGGAAATATATTTTCAAATAAAATAGCATCTCTGGATTCCATTATCACATTGATTGGCATGTCAGATATCCCAGATTGAACTACTAGAAACCTATAGCATGTACTATGATGAGTATATCCTAGATAGACACAATCCACTGTTTTAGGTCCAAGTTTGCGCTTTTTAGTTATTGGAATATTGACTTTCGCCAAGCACCCCCAAGTGCATAAATACGTGAGTGATGGGTTTCTCCCTTTCCAACCTTCGTACGGAGTTACCTCACTATTTTTAGTGGGGACTCTATCCAGGACATGACACGCAGTCAACATAGCCTCCCCCACCATGCCTTAGACATACCTACAGTATCTAACATGGCATTCACCAAGTCAGTCAAGGTGCGGTTCTTTCTTTTGGCAACCCCATTGGACCGGGGCGAATAGGGAGGTGTCCTTTCATGGATAACACCGTGTTCTGCACAAAACTGATTGAACTCATTAGAAAAATACTCTCCACCACGATCGGACCTAATTCTTTTAATCTTTATGTCTAATTGATTCTCAGCTTTATAAGTTTTAAAGTAGTCTAATGCCTCATTCTTTGTTTTCAACAAATACACATAGCAATATCTAGTGACATCATTAATTAAAGTCATGAAATATCTTTTCCCTTCTTTTGTCAATATAACATTCATCTCACACAAGTCTAAATATATGAGTTCCAATTTTACCGAATTTCTTTTCTCCACAGCCTTGTCAGGCTTTCGAGGTCGCTTCGCTTGCACACAAATTTGGCATTTGGAACCTTTGGCTATAGAAAAGTTTGAAATTAAATTTAAACTGAAAAGCCGAGACATACAGCCAAAATTTATATGACATAAACGTGAGTGCCATACATTGACCTCACCACCATTCGCAGAGTCATAAATATGGTTCGCAACTTTATTACAAAAATTTGAAAGGGAAAAACAGAACAAGCCTCCGCATTCATAGCCTTTTTCCAATAAAGTGTCTAAATTTTGATATGACTACTTTATTTGACTCAAAGACCAACTTGAACCCATCTCGACATAGAAGGGAACCACTGGCAAAATTCTTATTTATTGTAGCATTTGACTCAAAGGGCATGCTGCACGCTCTTCAAACGCACGATCTTTCTCGAAGTGAACTTCAAATCTACCGTACCAACATCAAGAACAGAAGCATGTGACCCATTCCCCATTAGGACGGAAGAACCCCGTGCGACCTGGTAAGAAGAAAACATGGATGCATAAGCGCATACATGAATATTAGCCCCGGTGTCAATCCACCAATTAGTAGATTGACATGCTGAAAAGACACTAGGTAAATTACCATACCAAGATGCTTCGGCCTCGCCAATAATCACATTAGCAGACTTTTTCTACGCTGGATGATTTTTCTTGCCCATTCGTTTGATGGTATTTCTTGGCCCGATGACCAGTCTCGACACAAACAAAGCAAGTAATATCTTTTATGTTCACTTTCTTCTTATTGTTGTTGGTCCTTTTAAAGTTGGTGGTCGAAACAACTTTGCCTTTCCCTTTGTCAATATGTTGCATGATGTTTGCTCTAGACTGTCTCTCTTGCATCATTGGTGTCACATCTTTTGCCCGAGCCTTCTCTTCAACATCAAGACTAGCAACTTGATCATTGAAGAAAAAATATTTTGTCTCTTGTGTTTTAGAGATGTGGCAAAATTCCTCCAGGTTGGAGGTAATTTGTTAATAATGCCTCAGCCACAAATTTGTCAGGCAATTGACAACCAAGGTGGGTGAGTTCCCTCACAAAGTGCTTATCAGGTTTTTGGATTGTTAGGTATATGCACACTTTTTTATATTATAATTCCTAAAGCAATAATTGAATCGACAACATCATATATACTAGGTATATTTGAGACTATGAACAGTAATATGATCGTCAACTCAAATATATATATATATATATATATATATATATATATATATATATATGCACTAACAAGATAAAGCCTAAAACAAGTATGGTACTAACAGAAGTAGACATCAACATCACCATATGACAAATATCTAGGATACAAAGCCTAGCCATATGAAATGATATCACCTAGACTTACAGATAATCGCTCCGACGAATGTCACGGTATAGTCTAATCTGAAGAAAACGACGCGTAGAGGATGATGGAGAAGGAGCGAGTCGTAAGCAGTCGCACGAACGCTTTCCAAAAACCTGATTCATCCCAAACCGTGCAGGATCACGAGGGACGCCGGCTTTGGAGGCATTGTTCTCCCCACGCTGGTGCACGCCGAGGAAGGGATGGAGTAGCCAAGAAGTGCAACAAGGAACCATGCAAAAAACTAGAATACTTTGTTCTCATTATGAGAGTTTCTCTCTATTCTCTAACTGTCATCATAACACGCAAAAAGAAGCTGCAGCTCCACAACCAACCGGACCCGAAATCGTCGGACGATTCGCACGCAGACGGACGATGGCGATGGCGTGTCGTGGCGAGTCAAGTGAGCGAACGTGCGCATGTTCTTCTTTTGCTTGCTTCAACTAAGTAAGATCAACTCCGCATTATATATTGGTCTCATCCCACCTATACTAGCAATATGATATTAAACTTCTCATCTTCCAATATGCATAAGTATGCCTTTGTGATTTTTCTAGTATTTAATTAGAATATTGAATGGGCCAAGCCCAAAAACTCTAACAGGTCTGGCCAACACGACGCGTACATGCGGCGTCCTCTTCAGGTGAAAAAAAAGGTAAAGCTCATATTCATCCCCTCTAATCACTGTTTCGGTCCAACACAATTAGTCAATATCTTACAATTCTTGATGAGAACAAGATGATTATTGGAAAATGACAGCGAGCAGTACAAATTTGTAGCAACGCCATTTGCAGTTATGAACTGAATCGGTATACGTGCATGTCTTTGAAGCGGTTTACATCCGCGAGTTTGCGTACATAGGCCATTGCTGGACAACTCCTGATCTGGTATGTCATGTACTCATGTTGGTCTAGTTTGCTAATGATACCTTAATATATAGTTCTACAGTGCATTCCAAAAAAGAAGATTACTAATGATCCCTTTGGGAAGTTGCAACTTGTAAGGCAGACACCAAATAGATATATTGATTATAGGGGGCGAGCTGATCATTGTGTTTGCACCCCCTTAATCGTTCGGTTACCTTCTGATTAGCATCGTTGCAGAGTTATTTGACAACGAAAATCACATGCGGATAGTTAATACTGATAGAGGGGAGCACTGATTCATTAAACACATCAACATTCCACACAATATAATTACCCACCTTCATGTAACATTGATACAGTAACATTCAGCTACTTTATTTTCAAAAGCATGAACATGCATCTTTTATTCAAAATAAAGCATATCAAAAGGAAGCACACTCCTGAGTCTTCATCTACTAGGCTTTAGCAGTTCGCTGGCATGCTTGTTTACCCTTGGTCACATCTTCAGGCAATCTGGAAGTTAAAATGTGAAAGTGATTTTTTTTTGAAAAATGATTTGAAATTGGCAGATCAAGTGAACCAAGGGTGCAAAAAATAGGAAATATCTTACCCCAAGTCGCTTCTTTGTGTGTTCAAGCAAAAATTGTGGGTCCTGTTTGGTTTGTGTATATGCGTCGATCTTGTTCACTTCCTGTAACATATCAATTTGGAGTTAAGACTTCGTGTCACGAAAGAATTGCCAAGAAAAATGATTTTTTGTTAGACTATACAACCTTTGGCAGAACAAGTCTTCCAAACAATGTGAATAAGCATAGTATTAACATACGGGGTAATCTCATCTAGCATCGTGCTGAATTACCTCAATGAATTTCTGAAGGTTGGGTCTGCCCTTGGTGATATCATAGTTCTTGATACCAGAAAAGAATATCTGAAACCTTTCGGTAAATGGCACATATGCAATGTCCACCTGGAAGGAAATTGAGCATCACAACAGGCCAACATGTCAACCACAGTTCTTTCGAGAATTATTTCTCAAAGGGAAATTTAAACCACGGTCCAG
Organism: Hsuehochloa calcarea; assembly: GCA_036346395.1. NCBI lineage: Eukaryota > Viridiplantae > Streptophyta > Magnoliopsida > Poales > Poaceae > Hsuehochloa > Hsuehochloa calcarea. The sequence continues at coordinate 42,979,927 of CM070597.1, forward strand.
GGAAAATGATTCCCAGACTGGAGTGACATACCAAACTGAACTGGCCAAGGAAGAACGGGCCATCATTGAACTTTCCCAGGGTAGCTTCTATTTTGTCCAGAGCAGCAACTGATAAGAAAGATATTGCATGTGAAAAATAGAATATGCATACAAAACGCGGCCTCACATAGAACTTTTCAAATAATTAAACAATTATAAGCGTGTTCTTTTACCAGCTTCATCGGACACATCTCCTCGGAGACTATGGATGAGAACAGTGCTTTGTTAAAGGTGTCACTATACGCGAGCAGCTCCTCAGCGAAATGCTGCTTCGCAGAATCCTACAAATTTATGAATACAAACGCTAAAACGTCTGAGAAAGAATTCTATCTTTTTTTGCAAGCATTACACGGTTGATGATTGAATATATCAGTCTTACATCAGGAAACAATGCCGGGCCTTCGAAATTGCTGTTAATGTACTTCACCAAATCCAAGCTCTCTCCTTTCACCTGGTTGTTGTGCTCCAGGGAAGGCACCTGTCGAAAAATAAAGGTAAGTGTGCATGAGGAGAAAAAAAAATGGACAGCAACATCTCCCTGACTCCCAGTATCGAGATAGCAGGTAAAATATTCCATATGGGAGTAAAGAGGGGTGAACAGATTAACCATACCTTGTTCTCTGGGTAAATCTTCTCCTTGTACCAAGCTGGTCTGTCTGCCAGATCAATAGCGACTATCCTGATCTTGTCCTGCAAACCCTGGACAAAAGAAAAACAAAAAAGATCCTATTTTTATCAGCACAACACCACTAAAGGTATGAATAGCGCCGGCAAATCAAAGAACAGCAGTACCTTGTAGTCCCGGGCAATCCAAGCGCGCTGCGCGTACGGGCAGTGATACGAAACGTACAGCCTTCACGAGACAGAGATATCAATTTACCCCTAGATCTGTGCAGTAGTGAAAAATCACAAGGCATCTTTATTTCTTGTCTGGTTAATTTTTACCTGGTGGTGCCATCGAAGACGGGAGGGGGCTCGGAGTTGGAGGTCAGGGAAGGGGGGAGCACTTCTTTCGCGGAGCTGCGGAGGTTAACACGGATAAACAATAAACAAACACATCATTAAGAAGTTATAATAATCAAGTATCAGAACGGCCAGAGTGCCAGACTAGGGTAGGAGATTCTGCTCCGCGACCTCGCCTACTCACCTGGCCGGTGCAGCGGCGGCCATGGCGGCGATTCGGGAGAAATTCTTGGCGTTGGCGGTGAGATGGTGGCGGTGACTGGTGAGCGGCGAGGAGCGAGCCGCGTATCCTTATACGCGCCAAGATGGAAGCTAGCGGACGCCAGTGGTGACGAGCAGCGAGGGAAGCGGACGTCAGTGGTGACGAGCAGCGAGGGAAGGTGACGTGGATACGTCAGTTCGCGGGGCCGGGTGGGGGCGGGGGGCGGCTGTGGTTCACTTGGACGCGAACGCGGCGCAGGTGCACGGTGTCTCTGTGGCCGGCGGTTGCCCTGTTGTTTTTTACTTTCAGATTACAACGGTAGATACACAGGAGCACACCATCCAGTTTTTGGCTGTTTTTCGTCTAAGTCGTGTTGCCACCGTGCGGACGACCGATACGCCAACATGTACCAATTCTGCAGGGCGGCAGTGCGGTCCGCCTGGCCACCGTGCGGCGTCGCCACGGCCACGTCGGCAGCATCTCCACCCCTTTCGTGTACGGTGGCCAGCCCAACCTCCCATCGAACAGCACCGTTTCTCGCGAGAAACACAAAAACCTGAAAAACCAAGATATGTGTCGTTCGGACAGACCTCCGAGCCAGCTCCTCCCTCCATCTGTCAACCTGTACCGCCATGACTCCTTTGCATCGAAAAATTTGTTACCTCATCCCGTCACCTCCATCTAACCGCCATCTCTCCCGTCTATTCGCTCTCCTGCATGTGCATGCATTCATGCATGCCTCTCTCAGCTCGTAAGTGCTATAAATAGCGAGCGAGAGCGATTAAGTTTCACCTTCTCGCTCGCTCGCTCTCTCTCGCTTCTCTCATTCGATCCGGTGACATGGAAGTTTTAGGGTTATTAACCACTGTCATTTGCAGCCACATTAGCAGGTAATTATGCCACTGTCTTTAAATTCTTTATTAACTATGTTGTTAGTAAATAAGTCGTAGTATTAGTTTTATACGTAGTTAGTTATCATTTTTCAGGCGTACTTATATAAGTTATTTTGTAATTATCGTAGTTAAATTAATGTTACATAATTAATGAGTTATGAATCCATAATTTGTAGTTAAGAAAATATCATGCGATGCATGCACTGCTGACCATACAAGCAAGTAGTTGCTAGTTATTTATGTATGCATGCACCATACAATCAACACACACATATACAATTAATATTTATTTAGCAAATGAAAATAATAGGGATTAATGTGTAAAATTATTGAGGCGCCGTTAATTAGTTATAAAATAATTAGTTGTAAATAATTAATTTTTCTTAATTAATTAGTTTTAAACAAATAGTTGAAGTTCATAATGACTACAAAATAGAAAAATAAGAAAAAAAAATAAAGTTTTGATTCAGTGAAGATGTTACAAGTATTCATTAAATATATCATCCATTGTATATGCATGACTATGTAAGATTTTATGGAACAATATGTGCATGCTTTTTAATTATCAGCACGTAACATAGATTTATTCGCAATAATAAGTTAGCCATAATTAATTTAGTAATATTTAAATAGTCGTATTTAATTTTGTATTATTAAATTAGTGTACATTAATTTGTAGTGTTCATTTCATCATAAGTTTTTATTTACATTATTCTATCGTCATTACCAATCTTTATTATGTCTATTCCATATGTTGCAAGTCATGTCTCTACTAGCGCTTTTGGAACACTTCTACGATAAGCACCACCGAACACTCGCTATATCCTAATCCTTCGGGACATGGGCTTATTGCCCCTTGCAAGGCTGGTTTTCGTCGGACGCCGGTTCATCCTACACGCCAGTTTGTTGTCAGCACTTGTCGACAGGTGGAGGCCCGAGATATACACATTCCACTTTCGGTGGGGTGAGATGACGGTCACTCTGCAGGACGTCTCGTTCTTGACCGATCTCCCGATCCGGGATGAGGCACTTGTTCCAGGCCGTCCGCCGGCGGATTGGAAGGCCAGGTTGGAGCTTTGTTTCGGCCTAGCTGTCCCGGAGCGTGCAAGCGGCGCCCCTCGGACTTCGCTGAGGTATTTCAGTCAATACCTGAAGGATGCACCTAAGGAGGCCGTTAGGACGCACCTCGTTGCTTACATTCTTCAGCTCTTTGGTTGGGTCCGGTTTCCAACCATACAGAGTGATTTTACTATTCCAGCTTCATCTGCGTCGCTGAGTCATTGGTTGACGCGGAGGCTGGACCGATGCCTCAGTATAGCTGGGGATCAGTCATCCTTTGCGCCACATACCAGAGGCTGTGTGATGCTTCACGGCACGGCACCACTGCTACCCCCAACATAACCGTCTGCTACGTGCTCCTGCAGCTGTGGAGTTGGGAGCACTTCCCTATTGGGCGACCTACCTTTGAGAGAGCGGTGCACTCATTCATCGAATTGGACGACCCGATAGATGGGCCCACTATGGTTTACGGTGGACTGCTGCCTGTCTATGCTTTGCCAAGGACATATCGGCAAGGTGCTACTCTTTGTTCCACAATGAGTATGAGTGATTGTATGACAGCGACATCATCTGGGCTCCATGGACTCCATATTTCTTGCAGACGGTAACTCCACACGGGTTATCTCTACAATGCACCCAGGACGCCGATTTATGGGCGATGACCTGCCATCTAGTGTTGCATATATGGTTTGGTATGTACGAGATCGTGCCCCCTCCGGACGGTAGGGTCCTGCAGTGAGCCGTGCATCTGTGAGTCAAACTTCATTCAAGTAATATTTACACTTCTTATGTCTTTTATCTAACATCAATCCTTCTGGAAAAGCAGGCAATCAAGGGTGAGTTGGGGGACTGCGGACTAGCAAGCAGTCTAGCACGAGTGGACTGCTGCATGGATAGAGACGGCGCACTTGGAGGTTTTGCAGGAGCAGCGTCTGTACGATATTCGGACGTACGATGAGTACCGAGGTGGTACGTTCTCTACGGCCGCGCGCCAGACTCATGCTTCCTCCACCGGGCGCCGGAGCAGTGATGCACCGCAAGTGACTCGCCGCCATTCGATCGTCACAATGCTTCACGGTGTGACGACACCATAAGACACTTACTACCTCTGGTCATTTCATTTCAATTCAATTGGAGCAGGCGCAGCGCATCGGAGATCGCCATCCGCAGCCCAGACATAACACCGAGGCTGCTGAAAACTTTCAAGTACATCTTTGCAGAGTCAAAGAAAATAATAAAGAACTTGAGCTGCGGTCGTCCGACGGACGACGTCCTGCGCATCCGGCACCAAGTGGGGGATCGTGCTCACCCGCTAGGTCATCACGACCTAGCGAGTCCGATCGGCGTCGTAGCGCTTCTGTCGGTCATCCGCGGGCCAGATCGGTGGGAGGTAAATTATTTACAAATCTACGTTATGTTTTTTGGTTATGCCTTACGTTCTGCTAACATAATGTCGTTCTCCCGCCGCAGGTCCTCTAGGATGCATCACTTGTGTCGTCCGTATTCGGTACACAGACTAGTGCTCCCCCTCGGTTATCTGTACTGCACATCCGGGAGGTACGAGATTCTCAGTTTACGTCCAGAGTGTTTATTTTGACTAACATCATTCCGTCTTGCAGCCTTCGGTTCACCATGGGGGTGATGGCTAGTTCACGTCCACTGATGATGACGATGCAGGCCTCCCAGCTCCTACCATGGAGCATTACAAGGCGCCAGATTTGGACAATGGTAGCTAGGGTTTGTAGCGTATGCAGGGAAGAGCTCCTCTGGGTTGGCTAGTACACCGTACGTCCAAGGCCAGAGCTCCTCCGCATGACGAGAGTTGTAGACATCATACCTTGAGGGCGGACAATTCGGGAGTATATTTATATCATCCGTCATTCATAACTTCATTCAGGTGGGCCCCAGTTCGGCATGTCTCAGCAGGTGGACATCGACGCTTACCAGACTCATCTGAGTCAGCTTACTGGTGCACCTCCGCCCACTCAACATACTCGACGGTCTTCATACCCCCTCCGATCCGACACGCGCTCTTCCGACCAGCTGATGTATCCCACGGGACATGCTTGACTCAAAATAAGGCCATGCACGCACCACCAGACGCAGAGAGCACCGGCTCAAACGAGTGAGCTATATTGTATCCCATGTTATTTGATTCCGTTCTGGTATATTTGTATTTTGTTTTGCTATATTTGTATGCAATATTTTTGTGTGTTATGTGTGTACTATAGTGTCATGCTGTATATCGATATTTCTAATGGAGTTGCAACGTGGCTTTTTTCATACATAAAATTGACGATATTTCGGAATGATTATAACTATTACATTTGTGTTGGAATTCATTGGAACTTAGTGTGATTCTCAAACCCTATTTTTCGAGACCTTAATTCCAGTAGATATGATTAAGCCTATTCTGTTATAAGTATTTTGTGTGTGAATTCATGAAACCCTAATTTCCGAACACATATAAAATTATAGAAAAAATTTACAAAATCAAGTACAATGTGTAAGGGTCCTTCAAAACAAAATTCATAATTTTTGGAGCTCATTATCTATATTTAAAAATTCCTACAAATAGTATATCTAAATGAATTTGCGATGAAAATTCATAGCTCAAAAATTATGAAAAAATTACACAAGTAAGGCCCTGTTTGGTATAGCTCTGCTTCAAGTTTTTACAGCTCCAACTCCAGCTTCACTCTTGGATCCACTCTTACGAGAAGTTGGAGTAGTCTAAGGAAGTGTTTGGTTAGAAAATTGACTCCAGCTCCAGAAATGAGAAGGATCATCGTAAAAAGACTGCACTACCCTTGTTTTGTGACTTGTAATCTTTTTTTGTATTGTTTAACTTATAAAAGTTTAATAAATTGATTTCAGTCATGCTGTGCTTTTTTTTTGCCATGTTGTACCCTGTTGTGCCATCTTTTTCGTCCACATTCGAAACTTTTACTTGAAAATAAATAAATAAAACATACATAAATATACTAAATTCATAACAAAGGTTCTAATTCAACAAAGTTCATGTTTATTAATCAAGGCTATTATTCTAGGTCTGAAAACTTGGTAGTATGTACATGAGGCGCACACACCGGGCAAACCTTGTGATATCACAACTGCTGATCCAGGTATGCATCTTTCTCTGGCTTGTCATGACCAGTAAGGTACCCTTTAAGGCTCCCCGACACGTCTGATACCGAGAGAGCACGCTGCCACCAAGGCTGTGGAGTAGACACTTGCGGGCTCTCTGCTGCTGCGATGCTCTTCTGTTCTTCCTCAAGCAAGATGTCGAGCCACCTCTTTGACATGTATTCTTGCACGGCATCTACGCCTTTGTTCACAATCTCCATGGGGGCACGGATAGAGGATTCTGTTCCAGATTGAGCTTCTCTAGCTTATCAAGCCGGCCAAAACTGTCAGGAAGAGCATGGATCTGGTTGTTGCTGAGGTCAAGCTCACGCAGATTCAGGTCACCAAATGAAAAAGGGAGCTCCTTCATGTCACTAAAGTTGCTGCTTAGGTTGACAATCTCAAGACTGGAAAGTTTCCCTACGGCGGATGGCAGACCGCAGAGTTCACTGAAATGGGCATCGAGGAGGTATAGTGATCTCATCTCGCAGACAGATGATGGAAGAGCTCGCAACTTGTTCATGTGGACCCAGAGTTTTCGCAGATTTACCAGCTCAAAGCCAATATTTGTTGGCAGATAGGTGAGCCCATTGTAGCTTGCATCGAGCTCAACTAGCGACCTGGAGTTTGAATTATCAATCACTTGAACAGTGTTACTTAACAAACCCAAGGAAAGAAATTAAGTAGTAGTATCTACCTGCACTTGGAGATGCTATCTGGCAGTGTTCTCAGCTTGTTACTCGACACATTCAAAATCTTCAGATTGGATAGCAGTCCAATGGAATCAGGAAGAGAAACCAAGGCATTAGAAGCGAGACGGAGCTCTTCAAGAATATCAAGTCCCCCTATAGCATCTGGAATAACCTACAAGCACATTGAAATCCACCAATAAATCAGGGGACAGGTAAAACATCGCACTGAACAAAATTTATAAAGCAGTCTTGTCAAGGAATTATAACCTGACAAACCATTCTTAGTTTTCAAGTGTTAAGAAACAAATCCAGCATTTTATAGCTAGCATGTGTTGTGTGACTTGTGTCTATTCTCAAATGACTGTAGACCAAAAAAATTTATAGCTAGCATGTGTTGGACATTAATCAAGCTAGCCTACAAAGAAAACATGGACCCACTTATGCAATCAAATTAGCAAAATTAAGTAGGCTCCAGCCTCCTAACTCCTACCAATTTGGAATTCCAGTGTGCAAAAACTTGCATATTTAGCTATTCTGACCACAAAATACTACTTCGTGACTCTTGATGAGTCAATACTCATATATGCATAGCCTAATCCAATTATCAAATCAAATCAGTAATAACAGACTCCATTTCCTTTCAGTCTTGATTGTTACAGTCAAAACCAACACATTCACTCCATCCTTTACAGTCAACACCAACACATAAATAGTAATTCACTCCATCCTTACATAACTTGTAGCGTTCCATCCATCCTTACATAGAGCATGGAATAACTTGTACCAAATCGCACCCCCCCCCCCCGGGGAAAAAAAACCACTGTACATACTCACTTCATACCTGGCCCTAAAACTAGGAACCAGGCCTACCAGAATTCACTAAAATTACTATCCTTACTGACAAATCAGTATCCAAACTATTTTTAGCACATAATTCAATTAATCCACTCACAAGCCCAAGCAGTAGAATATGTGCAAAGGGTCACAAACACACCAAAACTAGGTCTCTATAGCCCACCTACACATCTTCATATGGTATAGTGGTATAGAGGATCCGCAGCGCGATCTAAACATATGAAGATGACAAGTTTCTCACCTCGAGCCGGTTGCGAGATGTCGAGCACACGGAGCCCCGGATCCTCCCGAACGCCTCAGGCGCCGCACCGCCGATCCACGAGGCGACGCTCTCCACCGTCTTGCCCTCCTCCGCTTGCTTCAAGACGGCGACCACCTCCTCCTCGCACCGCGAATACCCCGCCTCGGCACCCGCCGCCGACGATTCATCCTTCCTCCGCCTCCTCCAGTCCTCCCACACGCATCGCCGACCGGTGACCTCTCGAGTTCGCCTCGCCTCCTGCAGAGCGCCAGACGCTGCGTCGTCGTCTCCTCGAGCCGCACCACCGCGCAGCACGCCTCAAGGTCCCCTCGGGATCTGCGAAGCGCCGGCGGCCGCGGCGGTGATGAGGACGCGGAGGAGTCGACGAGCTCGTGGTCGGGCGTGGCCGAGGAGCCGGAGCGCGAGCGCGCGGCGAGACGCTGGCGACGGCGCTGGTCATGGCGCGAGCACGGAGGGTGGCGGAGGCTCGCATGCGCCGACAAGCTCGAACTCGCCGGCGGAGGAGGGCGCCCGGCGACAGTCTGCAGACGGCGCCGCCGATGTCGAATCGCCACGGCAGAGGTGGGCTGGGCTTGGAGAGGGTGGAAGGCGGGAGAGCACATAGGGCGCGAAGGGGAGGGAGGGAGAGTGGTGGCGGGTGGGCCTGGGCGGCAGATTGTGGGTTTTTCTCAAGGGGCGGATGAGGAAGCCGAGGAGGGAGGTGGGCGGGGATGGGGACGCGCGGAGGAAGAAGGGGGGGGCGGGCGTCGGGCGGAGGGGAGGGAGGCGAAGGGTGGGGCGGTGGCCGGGTGGAAGCAGCGAGAGGAAAGCCGAGGAGGGAGGCGAGGAAGAAGGGGTGGCGGAGGGTGAAGCGGGCGAGGAGGCGGCGCGGAGGCGAATGGGGTGGGGGATCGGGATGGATGGGCGAGGGGGGTTTTGTTGGATGGCATTTGGTGGGTAATTTCATCGTAATTTTAGAGGTATTTTCGTAACCGGATGACTGCTCCATGCGGGGAGCAGCCTTCTCGCAGCTCTGAGAAAATACACTACAGCCTGCTCCAGATTCTCAAACTCCAAATTCGATTTTTTTGTTGGAGCTGGACCGTTTGGCTTGGCTCCACCTACTCCAACTAAGAAGCTGGGAGTTGGAGCCATACCAAACAGGACCTAAGTGTGCCATATTAAAATTTTCCAACAATAATTTCATAATTTTTTTGGATCATTCGCTATATTTAAATATTCCTACGATAACAGTATCCAGGAGGAGAGAGAAAAGGTGGTCGCGTGGAGGTGCTGCCGACGCGTGCGGCTGTGGCGACGCCGCACGGCAGCCCACCAGGATTGGATACGTGTCGGCACATCCGTCGTTCGCACGGTGGTAGTACGGCCCAGGGCGCCATTTTTGCAAATATGCAGCTACGACCGCCATTTTTGCTAATGCATCCAGGGAAAAGGCCAATACGCGCCCTAACACCGTACATGCGTATACATGCAAGTGTGTAATAGTACGTGTTATGAAACCTACATTTTATAGGTAATTACCAAAATACCCCTCTAAGAGTTTAGCTCTTTTAGACTATAAATAGGGCTTTATTATGTAAAAAGATGATTGAGGAGGAATAAAAAGGAGCTCAACCCATATATCATGTGTCTCTTTCAGTCTTTTAGTGTGATTGGATTGATTCTCTCTAGACTACGACATCGATTATTTTACACGATATCAACACGAATCGCTCTTTTGGCCAATCCATATATCGCTCAGATCCTTCTTTTCCAATCCTCATTATCTATAATTTAGTATGGTAAATTAGATTTTAGAAACCTAGATTAGAAACCCACCTCAGGTACTGTTCATCATTATTATCAACGTTATTATCGATCACTATTCAACGTACTTGAGCTTACTGTTCATACAACGAAAAAATGGAGAAAATTGGCAATCTCGCGTTGCCCGACGACGCGCCACCACATGTCTCTCGCTACTCGTCAACGCCACCGCAACGCCTTCACGCCGCTCGCCGCCTGCTTTGGACGGCGTCGCCGGCACAGCCACATCATCGCCCGCATGCGTGATGGTCGTGGTCGTGCCGCTGCGGAGATGGTCATTGTCCTCGCGTCGCTCGCCCGAACGTCGCAGAGAACCGCCGTCCCACGATCGCACCATAGTCTCGCGCGCCGCCGCCGTCTTCAATCGCACCACGCCTAACACCTTCGCTACGCTGCGGCGCCGACGCGCTACTGATGCGCCATCGCGCCAACGCCACCCTCCTCGCGACGCACTCGCTACCGCAAATACTGCACCCACCGCCGCTGCGCCCAAGAACTCTCACGACGCCGCCAGGTGCCGCGCCAGTGCGCTGCGTGTGCCTACTGCCACACCCACCACCGCCTTTTTCAGGTAGAACCGAGTTGTCAAAAGCGGCTAGGGTCCTAGCCGCCTCCCCTTCCGCGTCTTTGTGGGCCGAGATGGGCTCGTGGGCCACCATGACCACAATGCGTCATGCGCGCGCAAGGGTCGAATTCGCCTTGTTGTATTGTGTATCCTAAAGCCCATTTTTGCTGCATTTTTATAATCTAGCCCACGAACTCTGTTAATTGCGATATTTTTCGAGGTAATAGTAAAATTTGCGGGTTAAACCCTGAAGCTTTTAGTAATCCTGCGAAATACTTAATAAATTATGATATTTTGATATTAAATAACAGAAATATAATTTATAAAGTATAGGAGTTTCCATAAATTGTGAAACCATAGACCTAGTCCACCTTGAAAGCATCACATTTTAATAGTTTATTTTTCCTGATATTTTATGCTTTGGAAAATTAATTAACGGGTTTAGTAATTTTAAAAATTGCTTTAAAACCTTAAAATTTATCATAAAAATCCCAAAAATACTATGAAATTTATAAAATTGTCAATTGAATATATAAAATTAATATAGAATTAGAGAAGAAATTAGTCAAAAAATACATGTTAGACAATAAACGAACTTCACGTGTCCAAATCCGCTGAGAAAATGCAAAAAAAAAAAAAACAACCGATTTCACCCAAAATCACCCATAAATCACCAACCGATTTCACCCAAAGCCACATAGAGATCTCACATCCCCAAGCGATTTCGCCCAAACACACTCGAAAATCCCAGATCCACAACCGATTTCCCCCAAGTCCACCCAGAAATCACAGATCCCCACCCGATTCCACATAAATTTCTACCCTATCTCAACTTTCGAAGAAGCAACGACGCGTAGGGGAGGGAGGTGTGCCCGAACCAAGGGAGGAGTAGGAAGGTGCGGTTGTGGATGTGGAGAGAAGGGGAGAGGAGGAGCACGCGAGCTACGAGGAGAGGAGGGAGCAAGTGAGCTGATCGGGATGGGGGAAGGATCGAGCTGTGCGGCCGAGAGGAAAGAAAGGGGGAGCTTTTATACAGGGGTGACGAGACGCCTGGGCTGGGCCTCGCCAAAATGCGGGCAAGCAAATGCCCGGATTTCACAAGGAAAGGGCTGCTAAGGACACAGATATCAAACCAAATCAAGGAAAGGGCTGCTAAGGACACAGATATCAAACCAAATCAGAACCAAAATGTAAAGACAATATTAAAGTTTGGTTTGGTTCAATTTGGTTGCAAACCAAACTGGCCCGTAATTCCCACGAACGGCCGGCCCATTCGTGAAGTATAGAGGCGAAGCGGCGAACCCGAGCAGGAAAAAAGTAAGCAGCAAAAACGCACCTCGCCGCACTCTGCGACCACGACCTCCCCGACGAGCGCTCTCTACCCGATGGCATCTCAGAACCCCAAGCCCGCGCAAGCCCCAGACACCACCGCGGCGGACGCTGCCGCCGCAGGGGAGGCGCTGCCGAACCCCGTTTCCTCCACGCCAGCCCAAAACCCTACCGTTGCCGCAGCCGCAGCCGCAGCGGCCGGGGGAGGGGCCACGGATCTGGAGAAGAAGATGCGCCGCGCGGAGCGGTTCGGGACGCCGGTGGTGATGTCCGAGGAGGAGAAGCGCAGCAGCCGCGCCGAGAGGTGGTTGTTCTGTCGAATCCCTTTTCCTAGGGTTTAGAGATTTTTTTCCTCACAAATCTGACAGACTTAGTTATCTCTATGGCGTGCATGGAATAGCTAGCTGTGTTTCGTGTTGGAAATGGTGATTTACTCGTCAAATTTTGGTAATTTTGAGCTATTGGCCTAGTATGTTTAGTGTTGGCCATAGAATAATCTACATGATGGGATTAAGGACTTAATTGGGCTTTTGCATTGGAGATTTTATTATAATTTACGAATGCTGTAAAAAACCAAATAACTAAAAAAATGGTAGTTTTGGTAGGAAATAAAGAAATAGTAGTAGTGTGAAAGACGACTTGAAATTAAACTAATGGAGCCCAACCAGCGAGCGTAAGAATGGAGCGAGGGCTGCCCTTCTATAGAAAGAAACATGTGACTGAAGTGAGTATATCACCAACGTTCCTCAAGTCTTAGGACAAGGGTGTTCTTGTTGTTTCTTCCCTTTGCATTATCCTGTGAGCTTTATGCAATTGCTACCTGCTTTAGTTTATAGGAATCTTTGTGTATTGCAATCCTAGGTCCTATTGTGAACTATAGTTTGCTTGTCTCGTGTACTTGCTATCCCAAGTGCTTTACCTGTTGAAACCTTTTGAACCTTTTTAGTGTATCACTTCATGTTCTGCTTGATACTACTGCAGTACAACGATAGTTCTATTTTGGCTCTCCAGTCTTTTCCAAGGTTTATTGCATTGACCATGCCGTGCTGTTAGGACTTCAGAACCCTGACACTACCACTTCTCATCAAACATTGGCAACATCCTTATTTTGTCCATGTTCAATGTTTAAGAAGACAAATCAAAATGGAACATTAGGCAGACAATATTTGAAATAAGGCAGCCATGATTTCTAAATAAATATTTGATATATTATATTTTGATGTACTAATTTTGTAGAAATTCTGTAACCATGAGATGATTGCTGTGTTACCTTTTGCTTTGAGAAAGAGAAGGTTTTGGTTGCACTAGGCAAAGCCTCTATTTTTCTCCTCCCTCTTTTTTTAATGAATCCTATGGTTGGGAACAGTTGCATATTTCTTTCCATGGGGTGATACTAGAGAGTAGAGATTGGATATTGCATTAATCGTACTGTTTTGTATGGATGATGCTGAAACATTCATGCTTAAAATTAAATATTGTGGTTGATTTTGCACAATTTTTGAAAAGTCTCGTTTAATTTCCTCTGTTGGGCAGTGTTCATTCATTTTTTGGGCTTATACTGAAACCAATAAAAGATAGTTAATATACTGAAACCAATAAAAGATAGTTAACTAGATCATGTTCATTTATGATAGTGTTTCTTGCTCTTTTTCACTGAAGGATTAGTGACGGGAAGACAAAAGGTAAGGCTACCATGGTTCATGAGGGAAACTAGCTATCTTAATTTAGACAATGATTTTTTTTGGTGATGTTAGAACTCATCGGCAACAACATTTAATTATTCAATCTTTGTGTAATAGTGCTGCTTAAAATGAGCAAACCTCGCACTACAATCTAGTTGGGCAAAACGTACTTACTGATAATATTAGTTCGTTATTTTAATTTGATCAAAGCTGAACGAATTGTTTCCTTGTTTAAGCCATTCGCTGCCTTGCCTGTCGCTTTGTGTCATTCCTATTTGGCTGATCTATTGTCCAAATGATATATTTCAAATACTAAGAAATGTCCCTTCCAATTCTCTTGTTTTTATTGTTTACAAGGTTTGGGACTGGATCTTCAAATGAAAAGATGGAAGACCAGAAGAGGAAGTCGAGGGCTGAGAGGTGTGTAATACCACTGTTTTTACACTTAGAGAATTACCTTTAATGTTGTTCTAGTTTTTTCATATTGCCCCGAGTTAGTGAACTGATGCATAGTTACATGAATTTTCAGGTTTGGCATTCCCTCATCCTCTTCTGCTGATGAAGAGGCTAAGAAAAAAACTCGTTTAGAACGATTTGGTCACAATATAAACGCTGACAAGGCGGAAGAAGAGAAAAAAAAGGCACGAGCTCTCAGGTAGATGAATGTGGCAGTGTTATGTCATTCTTGTCAATAGAACCATAACCTAACAATCAGCTATAGCTGACATCTCTCCACAACTTTGCCAGATTTGCAGAAACACCTAGTGGGTCATCTGAAGGAAATGGCAAGGACAACTCCAAGCCAGTATGTCCTCCGTGTTTTTGTGTAGAACTTTTGCCTCATGAGTTATGATTGTGGTTCTAATGTGTTGTTTTCGTCCTCTGTTTGTGCATGTTTAACGCAGGATGCAGCCACTGTAGCAGGCACGGCATGATGGAAGCACTCTACATTTTGCGAGGTTATATATTATGCCGTTATCATCCTATGATATATTTTTCCTTGCGAAAATCTTACTGCTGTAGTTTCTCTTAACATGGAAAGAATCAACTTCGTTTCTTGCAGGTCTCAGATATTCCCCTAGAGACTTTGGTGAAGCCATAGTTTGTACACCACTAACAACATCAATGGCATCATGTTATCCGAGCCATCTCGAGTGCTGTTTACTGTGTAGCACTTGATGACTTGCTTACTGTACTTGCCGGGCAGTGTAGCTTGGTTTGGGGTATAGTCCTGTACTTTTGTTTTCCCTCGTTTAGTGACGATGATTTCTTTCTTAGCTATGATGTGCTTCTGTCGGCCTAGTTTTATGCCTGTATTCTACGTTTCTGATGCTACATGCAACCAAACGACATGTGCACGGAATCTAAATATCAGATAACGCATGAAAGTGTGATGCACGTCCAGTGCATAGATGGCCCATTCCAGGAAAGCTATACCGAGACGGTGTAGATCCAGGAAATCGCCATGGGCTAGAAAAATAAATCCATGCATGCTTTCCTTTGGAGTTTGGACAAACGCATGGCGTAACATACACAAATGCAAAACTCAGAGTAGAGTAGTAGATAACAAAGGGAATTCACTCGCTTGTAAATATGATTGACTCCCACGTGTCACAAATTCACGATACAGCCACACGAGCAAAACTTATTCCATTCCCTACAAATACTTATTCCATTTCCTACAAATACTCTTATAACACTAAAAAAACATAAATACATCACAGCAAGTGCAAGCAAGGAAGCTCAGCCAAGCCATAGAGAATAATACAACCTTTGACAGAAGCTGCTCAAAACTGACACTTCGATGCCAGAGGGAGAACCACGGACTGAGGTGAAGCGCCTCAAATCAATGGCCGCACAGCTCCTGGTGGGCGACGAGCTCCGACCTCCTCTCGATGGTGTACCGCAGCTGCTCCTTGACCTGCCGCAGCGCGAGAAGAACGGACTGCACGTCGTTGCTGCCCGCCTCTGCTTTCGCGTCGGGTTCGGGTTGGGGGTCGACCAGAACGATCGCGAGCTTGTTGTTCTCTTCGTCGTCTTCTTCTCCCCCCTCGTTCGTCTCAGCTTGGAAGTTTGCTGCTTCCGTATCGTCTTCCGTTCTTGAATCAACTGCTTCTGCGTTGTGATGGGGATCTACCAGCACCAGCGCTAGCCTGTCGTCGTCCGCGTCGCAGTAGTTTTCTTCAGATTTTGATGAGCCGTTGGATACAACAAGTTGTTCCCTGGTACAGAGAAACATTATTAGAAATATAGCATTTTTATTTAAAAAAAAGGGAAATGAGCTTATCAAGCATCAAGATAGCTGTGCGAGTACAACCATTCTACAATTATTTAACAAGGAAAGCAATTTTGTCACTTGTCGCTGGTGACGGTTGTGGTTTTGACTAAAACAATAGTCACCTTCTACTTCCTGCCTAAAAGGTAGTAGTATGCCACTGCATGCTCATTTCATACAGTTGTGTTAAACATTCACCGACGTGAAAAATTCTCAGGTGGGTCTGCTCCAGTTTCTGCGGCATACAACACCGACAATCCGTCCATCAACTTTCCTGTGCTAAACGCAATAATTTTGTTCGTTTAGGCCGAGGGAAGCAGTACGGATTGCTTCCTCCATACCTGACAAGGTGAAAGATAAATGTGGAGCTAGCCGCCAGGAACCCCAAAAAAAAAGTAACATAAAAAGGATGAAATTTCTGTTCTAATTCTGGTCAGAGAAAAGTAAACTACTAAAAACCTAAAATCTGGAAATACCTATGCAAAAGGTTAATAATCCCTAATGCAATTAATCATTTGTTTTAACTTTTAAAGAACAATTCACTCATTGGTAATCTGAACGCATACCTCTCTGAATCATGGTCACCAACACCCTCCCCGGAGCTGCAATTCTTGGTGTCCTCAGGAATATCCGTGCGATTCTCCTCGCAAGGATCAGACTGGGATTGCTCAGACAGAACCGAGCACCAGCTTCCGTCCTGGAAGGAGTTCACCTGGGCGCAGGAACCGGCCGAGGAGCCCCTCGCGCTGTCGCTGTCGCCGTCGACGCCGCCCCATCCCTTGGCCTCGCCGCGAGGGCCGGACTGCACAGAATCAACGCTGCTCAGCGAGCCAGGATTGTTCCTCTCCTCCATGTCTGGCGCCTGGTGACCGGAGCAGCCATTGGAGGACAGCGACCCGATGGAGCTGTCCGAGAGCTCCACGTCCAGAATCTTGAGGGACTCCAGCTTCTTGATGGCCCTTCTGAGCCTCCTCTCCGCCTTGTTCCTGATCTTGATCTCGTCGGAGAGCTTCCTCTCCAGCTCGTCCAACTGTGACCAGCCATAAAACCAAACAGCACGTAGGTTCAAGAGAGGTGTAAACCAATAGCAATTGAAGGAGTTGAAGCAGTACGGAATGTGTACAAGAGGAGGGTACCCTTTTGGCAAGTTGGTCGGCTTCCTCCTTGGCTACCTTGGATGCCACCCTCTCTGCGAGCAGCCTCCCTCTCAGGCACTCCACTGTCCTCATGCCACCGCCCTCGCCGTCCCCATTGACCCTGCAATTAATGCTTCGCGACACAAATGCAGAAAAAAAACATCTCAGGAATTGATCCTTGGATCCCATTAGCCATTGACAAGCAGTTCAAGAACTGATCCTAGCTGTAGAAAACAAAGAAGGCACCCAAGAAACAATTCGAGAACCGATCCTAGAAACCAAGGAAGAATCCAAGAGGGCCAGAAGCGATCCTAGCGACCTGCATTGCATGGTTGGATAGGCCATTTGTCCTCGCTATTCTTCTCGACGATCTCGTATCCAAGCTTGTTAGCTTGGCAATGGCAGGGATGAGTATGTATATCGTCTTGCGCTCGAGTTTGGCTAGCTAGTAATCCGGGAGCATGTGACGGTGGCTTTAGGCGCTTCTGCTGCATGCACTCTGCTTTTCAGAGCTCGGCGGGGCTGGCGCAGCGGTTGCTGAATCGGAGGAGGCTTGAATCGGAAGGTGTAATGTTTGGGGCGTGAGGTGAGGTGAGGTGAGGTGAGGCGCCTCGGAGGAGGCGTATGACGCTAGGTAGCATGGATTTGATGACCACAGTAACCGGCTCTGTCCGTGACTGCCACCCGTGAGGCGCACTAGGTGCATCGCTAGAAATCTCATTTTCCCTTTACTTCAGTACATTATTCGCAATGACTGCATTTCTTTTCCCTTTTTTTCCTTCACAAATTTGAAAACATAAATCTCACGCGCACATTTTAATTTTCCTGCAAAGAAGACAGAACATAAAGCTTTGAATGCACTGTAACACAAGTCACATGAGAGTTTGTGTTGAAATAAAAATATTGTAGTAGGCATCTGCCAAGTGCCAAGCCAAAACTCAACTCAATTAGTCAATTATATATACAGGCTCAAACCTAACAAAACTTGCACAGTACAGAAGTGGCGGAGTTTGATACGTGGATTATGCGTTCTAGATGTGATTATTTTCAAGACTAATAACTAAATTATCTTAAATATTACTGCTTTTTCTATAGAATTAAATAATTATTGTAGGGGAAGGCCCACCTTAGCCCGTCCCTTAGCACAGGTAAACATGCTAATGATACCACTAATAAAACCGGATTAATAAAGAAATGGTCGCAAGGAACATGTGGGGTCTTCACCTTGGGCCTTGCAATCCGCACTGTAATAAGAGAGAGCGAAGCAGAGGGAGGGGATGAGGGCAGAAAGGAAGCCACGTGAAGGGCAGTTCTGCTCGCGTTCATTTAACCCGCTTGTTGTTTGGCCCCATCGCCCAGGCCCTCGTGTCCTCCTGCTGCATTTTCTTTTCCTCATGTTTTTTAGCAGCGTCTGAATTCCGAGCAGCCACCGACCTCTCTCTTTTTTATTCCAAAAAAAAAAAAAACAGGACGGTGCACGTACGTACCAAGACAAAAACGCTTCGAGCGTCCTTGTCGCGCTGCCTCACGAGCTGCCTGTGCCTCTTCTGCGTTTGAACGGAATTGAATTGGGCTTCCTATCAGATTACCGACAAGATGGCGTAGTATTAACAATGACACTCGAGCTGTCCTCTCATGCCGCTCTAAAAAGAAATAGTGCTAAGAATAAGCATGAGTGGAGCATGCAGAGTTTGGTGGAATAAGCATAAACTAAACAGAACTGACCTGCCATGTTAAATGTCAAGAGGAATTCGCTGGTGCTGATGAGATTGGCACCGCCCCAGCAACTTGTGAGTGATTTGTGAATGTACTTTTGATTCTCCTCCTGCTGCTGCTTCTGCTGTTCTTGGTACAGCAATTCCTTGCCCACGAGCTTCACAGTCATGAATACACACGAACAATGTGCAGGAGGTAGACAGACGGAGCTGCGACATTTTCATGCCAGGCGCCGTACGGTGTACCGTACAGGCCCTTTGGACTTTGGAGTGCTGTTGCTGCAGCCTGCCCTGCAGGATTTTTGGCACCATGGTTAGACTAGAGCTTTGGGCAGTCAAAAATTATGCTTTGAAAAGCAAGCGGTTAAAGTGTAAAAGAGATGAAAGCAGAAGGATAAAGATCACAAGATGAAGACTGTACCTGTTCCAAGAATTCGACGAGATTCCACTGGAAATGGTAACTGCTAGGTACTTTAGTATTCTTCTACCGCTGGTCCATGTCTTTTTTTCCCGGAATGATTACAGCGGTCCTATTGCGTAACGGTGACCATCATTCCTGATCTGGGAGTGGAGCTTTTGCGCCGAGACCGACCAAGAACGATGATGATGCTTCTTCGGCAAGTGAATGCAGGCACACATAACCCCATGCTATGCTCGGCGCACAGCCAATGCAAAGGACACAGACCTCTCACCGCTGGTCATTACCGTGACCTGGGAGGTGCATCACGTGCGCAAGATATTAGTATGCATAATACCAACAAAACTATTCAAAACATTTTGAAACTCTAGATAGATCAAGACACAGGAATGGACAATTGGACATAGAGTAACCCATGGACATTGGCCAAGTTTCTCTTGCTGCTTATCGTGTGGTAATTTGTCATGGCCTTATGCCTAGGCACGCTATGATCCCAATTATGAAATGATCCACCTCTCATGCATGCTTTTCTGTATATGTTCAGATGGGAGTGCATAGCTGTATACTATGATTAAAGAGATGTTGTGATTATACTCACTTAGCTTCACTTGAACTCCAAGGCCCCAGGGTGAGCTGGACCACACATTACGATTGTAGGTTGTGCATAGCTGATGGCCTGATGCTTAAATTCAGCTCATCAAAGTCACCAATAGTAACATTATCCCATTGCCTTATTTGGGTGGTCAGTGCATGTGGAGATCACTGCCCCTGTGAAGTTTTAGCATGCGAGCCCTGGGCACAAAACGAAATAAGAGTCATGCCTTTCTGGTAGTAAGGCCAGAACAAGTTGGGTGCAAACCAGAGAACTGCTTGCGTGCCTTTCATTTTTGGAGTTCATGAGCTGGGAAGTAAAGAAGTAGAATGATCCAAGCATGTGAACCATGATCCACAAGCACGAGGGCACTAAAAGACAGATCTTGTTGTGCTAGCTCTGTGCAGTTGTAATTCTAATTCCAGGATAGGGCAGGGCACATGCATGCAAAGCAGGTCCCAATGTCCCATAAATTTGATTTAGAACGGGGAAAACAAATGTTGAGAAAACATGATGGACTGTGGAAGTGTAGAGTAATGCAGTGTATTCTATTTCTACTAATACATACATAAGCTATGGTGTGTCAATAGTGCAAATACCAAATACAGTACGTTAACGTCGCAAGGTAAAACCTGTATTCATTGGATCTACGGCTTTAAAGCAACTTTTTGACGAATTCAACAATCTTCCGCAAGTTGCTCTTTTTTGTTTTTTATCCAATACTGAGGTTCCACTGATGGCTGCACATCCTGAAACTTCAAGTTGGAGTGCAACTACTTCCAGAATTTTTGTAATCGCAAGGAATTACCTGTTGCTTTGGTAACTGTTGTCCTTGTAACAAAAGAATTAAAGGTCAGCTTATGTTCAAAAGGTTCAGATAAGAATATCGTGGTACCAATGATCTCATTGCATGGTTCGAATTGTCATGCTCATTTGTCCTCCCAGAGTTGTTAAACAATCAAATCAATATGATCGACCACACAATTGGGTGCGAAATACAGTGGTCCAAATAACTCCAAAAAGCTGGTATGCTCTCCGGCATGATAATCACATCTCAACTATTAGATCTACTAATTTGCATCAATATAACTTGTCTTCATCCAACTCTTAGGTTGATGCCAAGCTCTCTTCTGTCATTCAATCCAATTAACCCATCAATAACAAAGCAAGTTTATGTGGCCCGCTGGTTTAACGTATCCACAGCAACAAAAACTTGCAAACCATTGATCCCCTCAATTCCAACTGCACCCAGGAACCTTCTCCAATCCAACTCCCCATAGCATGCTCCTTATGATTTCAGCTTCTTCCCATTCGCCAGCATTTGAGTACAAATTAGCCACCACAATGTAGTTACCTGTGTTCTTAGGCTCAATCATAAACAGTAGATCAAACACATAGCGACCTAGCTCAACATCACCAAGTGCTGCTGCTCCGTTAAGTAACGCACCCCAGACCTTTGCATTTGGCTCAAATGGCATCTTGTTGACAAGCTCAACTGCAACCTTAAGCATCCCTGCACGGCTGAGTGCATAAACCATGCAAGCGTACTGCTCCATCACTGGAGTTATACCAAACACAATCCGCATGGAGTCAAAAACCTTACTGTTAGCTGTATACGTACATGTATACATACATGTACGTAACATGCATGGGTCATGCAAGCGGTATATCTCCGGACTGGTAACAGACCGCATGCAATGAATCAGAAGGTCACGTCCAGTATAGAAACTACCTAGAATTAAGATCATCCGTTACTATTTTTGCTTGCATGCAAATCCAGGATTCATTGCTTCGTTTGCCTATATGTACCGATCCCTTGTACTGGAAACATCATTGCGTGATTAATCAAACGCTTTCACTTACGAGCTTCAGCTACCTTGCCAGCATGAGCACATGCAGTAAGCTCGGCAGTGAAAGTTACAGTATCCGGCCTAGTCCTAGCATTGATCATCTCATTAAACAGGCCCAATGCCTCTGCAGCTTCTCCATGAGCTGCGACAGCTGATATGATAGATGTCCAGATAATTGTGCTTCCATTTTCAGTCAATTCAAAGACCTTCCTAGCCCCATCAAGAAATCCAGCTTTTGAGTAAACATCGATCAATGCACTCACAACATTGATGCTCTGATATAGTCCTTTCTGACCGCATAACCATCAGCCTGCTTTGCTCCCAGTAGGGTTGAGAAGAAGAAAAAGGAACTGAAGGCATGATGATTGAGAGCGGGCGTTGGCGGGCGGCGCAGGAGTAAAGGGAGATGAGCTTGGAGGCGAGGAAGTTGGAGGGCGTCACGGAGAGGGCGACGAGGCGGGCGTGGAGCTTCCGGCCGGCGGCGAGGTGGCCCGAGTCCGCGCAGAGCTGGATGAGTTGGCCGTACGCCCGAGGGTCCGGCCGCACGGCGGCAAGCCACGACGGCAGCTTCATCCGCTATTCATGAATGCTCCGTTTCGCCGAGGCGGGTCACGGAATTGTAGCGGCCGCTCGACGATCTGGCCCGCGCGTGATATAAAGCGTTGAGATCAGATCAAGTGGCCACAAGAGCCAGTGACACTACCAACGGCTACTATCTCTACCGTTAGATATATTTTTTTCGTAAGATATGAACCGTTAGATCTCGTTTTTTCTCAGTTTCTTCTGTGCATACGGTTGATCACCTATAACCTCCTCTTTACTCCTCCACACCCAACTGTCCAAGCTGATGCGTAAAAAGTCCAAAAATTACATCGATCTTCCTAAGAACAGGTTATTGACGAATCACTTGTATTATAAACTGAACACAACGATAGTTTACATTATAAACTGAATGCGACGACAGTTGACGAGATATAATTTTTTTAATCCGTAGCAAAGTACAGGTATTGGACTAATACCAGACAATGTTTCAAATGACGTAAAAATTACATTACATCGGAAGCAACATTCAAACCCAAGTACAATATACGCAAGACAGAGGCGAGCAACCAAACAGATGGAGAGATGACAACTCGCATGAAGGGAGTAAAACACATGGAAAGAATATTTTGTTCTCCCTGGCATATGATATGGGTAAATTACAATGGTTGAAACTCCATACACACAAACCCCCTGGTTTGTGTTTGTGTTTATGGTATACGGTTACAATGTTCTGCATCTTCCAGTCTTGCAGCTCATTACACCCAGTGTCCATCACTCAAGCTGGGATGACTCCGAAATAGGTTTCGAAGAAGTAATCACCTCAGCAACATACTACCTGCTATATCTTGTTTCTAAAAGAGATCCTCGCATGCTCAGCAAATTTAGCGGCTAATCAGCCAGGCACAAATGGCACATAGGTTACTGAGGATCTCAACCAGCTCTAGGCCATCAATCAACTCAATAATCTTCCAAAAATTGTATGATCTTGAATGGAATATAATCGCCTTGCTCCTGTTTCTTCTATTACACTATGTGCTAGCCCTATTTTAGAAGTATCCGCAATATCTTTCTCATGTACACCACTAGGGACCATATGGCAAGTCCAGCGGATACATAAAGCAATGCGACACCAGGAGTAACTAGAGCACCTTGCGCAGGTAGACTGCAAAGCAAAAGCACAAAAAAGAAACCCTATCATCATACAAATAAATAAACTACATAACAACAACACTTTAAGATCGACCAAAAAAATGTAAGTACCTTGGGTCTCTGCTGGCAAGGAGGAGAGCCAATGCTGTCATCTGTGTCGCTGTCTTCCACTTCCCTAAATTATTAACTGCCACAGCCTGTTGTAGCAAGTAGAAATTCAGTGGTTGAACTTCTAATTAAGACAATGGAATTGAAGGATAACAGAGAACACGAGGAACCTCAAGAACTTTGCTATTCTGAGACGCAGCCCACTCTCTCACAGCTGACATTGTGATCTACAGAAACACAAGATAAAGATAGATATGTTAAGACTATTAGCTCGTGGCAAGCATAGCACACTCCCATACCACATACCACATTGAAGCAGATACATTTGTTATTCTTGAAATGGCAAAATGGATATATATATATATATGTGTGTGTGTGTGTGTGTGTGTGTGTGTTTTGCCAAACTAGAAAAAAGAACTAAAGTTTGTTATTCTTGAAATGGCAAAATGGATATATATATATATATATGTGTGTGTGTGTGTGTGTGTGTGTGTGTGTTTTGCCAAACTAGAAAAAAGAACTAAAGTTGCTCGTGATACCACACATATTCACATAGAATTGGAAGGTTGACAGACAAATCTGGTAATTTCCCCTAACTTAGTAACTTTAGGGCGACTTATATATTCTTAGCTTACCAAAGATCTTGAAGACTAAAAAGAGTTTAAAAAATTATTCAATGCAGGCTCCAGTTCTGTTTCAAAAAAGACACATGGTGGGGCCACTCAATCTAACTGAATAAATAAAGTGCAATGGCTCCATCCGAAGAGGTAGAGGTGGGCAAAACAGCATCTTTTCATTTTATAGAGTCACATATATAGCTATATCCTTACATCTGTGCACTAGCTAGACCCTATATTGCAACAACCAAGTTAATGGCTAGGCTGATAATTGGCAGTTGTCAACTTATCATGTAGGCTTGAGGTATAAAGTTAGAGATAAAGATTGGCTAACCAGGCCTAATGCACGAATGTCCCGTAAGAAGGCAAGATGTCATACTTGCAACAGAGCAAAATGTATATACATCAGCACGAGCCACAATGTGTTTAACAAAACTCAACCACCATCCTCGGTTATCCAAATTTATGATTGCCTGCCAAAACATATTTACTAGAAACCAATTCTTTCACTACATAATTCGGAAATGACAATGCAGATTGGCTAAGTAACTACCTCTCTCCCAATGATGGCAATGGAAGGAACTGTTAGAAGCCATGGCCCATCCCTGAGCAGTGAAGTTTCCAAAGGTTTGGTACACAGCAACACTAGTGTCGCGGCTACCATAAGCTGCAGTAGAGAATGACAGTAACTAAGTTAGTTCCCGAGAGTAGCTCACCTTTTGGAAACTGACAGTCTAACAGACACAAGATGCCACCTCCATTCAATTAAAGGGGGATAAAGAGCGCAGCCAACTGTAGGAAGGGCAATTTAAGAATCAGAGAAGCAGAAAGAGAAAGCAACCTTGTCAGCCACAGGATCGAGAAATGCACCAAAAGGTGTTCCTAACTGCATCTGTATAGTAAACTATGTCAGGAAACAAAGAGAGTCGAAAGTGCTGGTGTAGTAACCTTGTCTAGCATATTATTCAGACAATATTTGTGACACCTTTCTAGCAATGTAACCATCAAGCCAATCAGTGACTGCAGCGGCAAGGAAGATGCCAGTTGTGGCAGTTGCTGCCCAAGGTCCCTCCATGTAGAAAGCTGGTGGTAATACAAATAATAAGCCCTTAGTCGCAAAAAATAAAAACAAAAACATTAAAATAAACACCAAAGGATACTTCTATAGTCAAACTAACATCATTATTTCAAACATAAGCACAAATCCAAATAAGTGCCAAACGCATATCAACGAGTAGTAACCAGCAGAAACCAACAGAAATATATTCGTTTCTAAAGCAACAGTGCATGTTGCTTAAAGCCTGCTTAGTCAGATAACATTCGAATAGACAAAAAAAAATACAGAGTTGCTCAAGGAGGTAAAGGTAATTTGATCAAGTCCAACTGCAAGGAGTTAAGCTGTTAGCTTTTGTGAGGAAAATACACTAGTTGACCTCCAGTAAACAAACAAGCACTGTTTCTAACTTTCTATAGATGACAAATTTGAGCCAATCCATTTAACCATTGCAGAAACTCTATGAATCATTGACAGCAAAAAGATGCAACTAGTCATTTTAAGCTATGGGCTGTGAAGTAGTAAGTTTAATCTAAAGTAAACAAACACAAAAGCTTCTCGTGTTAGTAAAAATATATGTATCTTGGAGCTTTGAGCTTTAAACCTTTTAGATATACAAAGATCTGCTTGGCATACAATTTGCCTAAATGACTAAATAATGTGATCGTTGCAGATTGCTTCAGTTTCTTGGTGATGAAAACATTATGTAGCATATCTTTTCATTTTCATTTTAACAAAATCGGGTTGGGATAGTTTTATCCTGCCCTGTGGTTCTAGAAAATATTATGTAGTCTTGGGACGTGCTTTTGGTCTCAAGAAAAACAATATAAAAGGCAGGATCTTTTTTTAGGAGTAAAAAAAAGGATCATGTTCTTCGCAGAAGACAGATTTCTAACAGAACCACTTAGTTTCACCAATGGATGGGAAGATAAATGGACTTTATACAGGTGGGGTTCATATGGAGAGGATGCTTGTCCATTTTCAGGCATATCGCAGGATGCAGTGAGATAGGAGACTATGCACATCAAAGTCATCACTGCGTGACATAGGAGGTGCAGCTCCCAGGTCTAGTAACTGGAATAGCACATAAGTTTTGACTAGCTTAGGTCAAACAAGAAAAGGGGGAAAACAAAAGAGGCAGTTAAGGATACGTGCATAGGTAGGCCGTAGGCCTATATGTCAAATACAGCGACCATGACCCCAGTTTTGAATTATGGAATTACAGATGCTAAATACGTTGTAGTATCGGATAGTTGACAAAATTGAGGCTTAAAGAAAAGAGTACTGTGTTCATAATTTGGATTTATCAACTCCAGTGATGGTTGTAGATGTTCCGATGATTCAGGAATTATTTCCTCCCCACCTCCTATTCTGCTGATTTTATTTCTCCTTGAGAGTTAAGCAGACTAGATAAAAGATTAGCACAGTGAACCAGGGAGATTACAACACTTTGCACACTATTCGTTCCACATTGGTCGCTGGAAAATAATTAAATTCAATCAATTTGTTCCAGCACCTCACTCGCAACAAAACACCTACAACCCGTTCAAGAGCACAACACGGCCTGGTGAAAACTGAAAACAGGGCGCCCGAAAGACAAACAAGACAAAGTGTTGTAATCTTTCCCCTACATGTACATGTTCGAATGACATCTCTGATCATGCTGACGGAATTCCCACATTGCTACCACATACGAAAGAACAGTACCAAGAAACATCAACCTTCCATCAATCTTCCACAGAATATTATAATTCGACGAGAAACAAGTTAAAGAAAAAGCAAGCTTCGCTCGCGCTTACTGCTTATCAGGAGCGGCACAGCGGCGACGCGGCCAATGGTGAGCACGGTGGGAAGCGTGAGCAGCCTGGGCGGCGCCGGCTGCGGCGCCCCCTCCTTGACACCCCGTTCACCGCCGATGCCACCCGCCTCCTCCTCCCGGCCTCGTCAGATCCCATCCCCTCACCCTCACCCCCAACGCCAGAATGTGGCGAGGAGCACAGCCCCCTCGCGGACGTGGACGCGGCCGGCGGCCACCGGAACCAGCCGCACGCGGCGGCGCTGGTCGCCGTCGGCGTCGGCAGGGATCGGCCGGCGACCGGCACGGGGAGCGGAGGATCCGGGCCGCGCGGGGGGAGAAGAAGGGCTTGGGATGGATGTGAGCGGGCGAGGCGGCGGCTGCTGCTTTGAGGAGGAGGGATGCGTGGGTGGCGATGGATGAGGGCATGGGTCGGGGATAGTGAGGATGGATTCCTCCTGTTAGGTTGGGGAAATGTTGTGATGTGCAGGCGTACGCCGTACACAACACAAGACAGCCGTGGAGACTACAGAGATTGGTGGAGGGGTGCGGAGGTGGAGGCGCGCGTACGTGATGGGCTGATGGCTAAATTTGGGAAGATGCGACGAGGGCGAGTCGGATTTGGTTGTTGGGCTGGCCGATGGCTGGCTGGAATGGATGCGAGCGAGCGGCATGGGGCACCGGCGCGGCGATCGTGGGGGGTGGGGCCGCCGGGGATCTGGATCTGGACTCCGGAAAGAAGTATCTTGGATGACAAGGATTCTTCCATCCGAAAAATATCTTCTTCACTCGCTGCGTATTCGAATGTGACAAAAGAATATGGTTTAGATTTTCCCTTCTGGAATGCTCTATTATGGTTCCTACGTCCGACACAATCAGTGGTATCGAACGTTTAGCCCACTGTTTAGATCGGGCTAAATGGATAGTCTGATCTGGCACAGTACAAACCATTTAGACACAACCCGTTCTTACTTGGCTATTAGATGGGCCATGCCAGGTCGGCCCATGTCGGGAGCCAGCCCAGGCACAACCCGTTGGAGCTTCGTGTCGGGTCGGTACGAGCGTGTTTGGTCTATCGGACCAAATTTGGCCCGTTTAGTCTGCTAAAACAAAAAAATCTCTAGAAAAAATAGAAAATTAGTAGAATTCAGAAGTAGACATGAAGATTTTTTTTAAAAAATAAGACAATCATATTGAAAATGTAATAAAAAGCTTTATTAATGTCCAACTGACTACCTTGTTAAAACATTCGCCAAGTAAACACTTAAATTGAGAAAACCTTGGCAATAGAAAAAGAGTACAACCTATAGCTCTACAATTCTACATACATGATACATCCTTATTCTATATGTCGGTGTCATTGTTTAAGACATATTTTCGAACACCTCCGACAACTCTGATTTTTTCACAACCTATTTGCAATTTCAGTCTGCTTATCTCCCTTGCTTTTGCTTGTCCTTCGATTGTTTATCGGAATTGATATTCGTGATCAGGTCGATCGTGCTTCTAGTAAAGCTAATAACAATATCAGAGTTGGTTCAGCGATTACCGGGCATATTGGTCGTGTATGGTTGGTAGCCGAATCGTGAGAATCGCATCCCTAAATCGAATTATCCTTCTTATCGAAAGGTCAGGACACAAATTGACGCATCAGGGTGGGACAGGAGTGGGCCCGTATAAACACTCGCTGGTCTACACAACAGTAGGTACAGTCGACATCAGACCACACATTCTATTATTGGCCAGTGGTCTCCCGATAGCTTTATTGTCCAAAAACCTATCGAGTAGAGGTTAGAAAGGTTGGACAGTAGGAATACCTTGTTATCTCAACTCACTTGTACACTATCGGGTTACGTGTATATTTGCATGACATTATGAGTTTAAGGTATATTATGGATAAAGTTGGGTAACTATGCAGGGTATAATCAATGGTATTCGGATAGGTCATGCTTTCGGTTAATGAAGTTGTATTCATGGGTGATTCCAATATATAATGCGTAAGTAGAGATTTTGAGATATTAAGATGGTAATTACAGTTGTTGAGTAAAGCTCTGATGTTATATTAGTACGATTTTACTGTTTTAAAGACAAACTGCTTTAACTCAAATGTTGCATCCACATATACGTGATATGGTAATCCTTCAATAATCAATAGAATTCCTGGTATGTAGTTATATAGCTTTCTCATATGACTCGCTGATTATGTTTTGTACTCTATCTTACTAATTTTTCATCAAAAGGTGCATTAGAGGATTGAAGAACACTTTGAGGATCATGCTAGGGTTACGACCACACTCAACCTTTTATGTGGAGGCTATTTGGTTTTTCTGAATGTGAGTTAAAGTTTTGGGTTTGATATGCCTATTGTGTTGCTGCAAAATAACTGTTAATTTATAATTCAAACAAATTAATACTTTTAAATATTTAAAGCAGATTTAGTACCATTTCAATCTGCAATCGAAATCCCAAGGAATCGTGCAAACCGGGCATACGCTCCACAGGCCACAGGTGGTCTACGCCCGTGTGTGGTGCGCGCGCACACAGGCTGGGCCGAGTCGTGGACAGAAGAATTTGTCGCAGTGCGCCTGTTCTCTGTCTTCTCTCTGGTCACGGACTCACGGGGCATTGGGGAAAGCTCCCTGCAGCACCATCCGCGCCTGCACAATTCGGCGGGTCTCCACGCGCCGTGCTACCCTGTGGTGGCAAGTGGTAGTCCAATAACGAACGAAGGGACCGTCTACCAGATCTTCTCGAAAGTTAGGAGTTACGTCCTCTTCGGTCCAACCTTATAGCGCGTACAATGTGAGGTGTTTAGGTATATGGTTAGTGAATAAAAACTATTTTTTTAACTATATAAGATAGATAAAGTGTTTATTTTATAGTATTAATATTTAAGTAGGTATAGGTGTTTAACGATTGTTTATGTATATAATTATATCTAATTAATAGATATACAATATCTAAGCACCTATAAGAAATGATGTTTGCATTGAATTTTTTTTACATAGGTACTTGATGACACGACTATAATATCTCTTTTTAAATACTAATGTATAAGCATCTTGGATTGTGTATGCCCTTAAATCATATTGATAATTCAACTTGTTGTTGGTACTTAGAGCATCTACAATAGTCCGTGTCACTTTTTACTAAAGGGTTGTCACATCAGAATTTTGGTGATGTAAAGAGAAAAGATGAGGAGGGAAGGTGATCTTGTTTCTAAATGAAGAAACAAACAAGTTGTTGATATCAAGATATAAGAAATAACAAAATAGTTATTGAAGACTTGCTTGTTACTTAAAAATCAGTTTTGTGTATAGCAATTAAAGTAAAAATTAAAATATTAGATAGAAAGATTTGTTTCTTGTTGGATTGAATACTCTATCTTTTCTTTCTTAGTAACAAGCTAAAATATAAATTATTATAGATGCTCCTGAACGTGGCAAGCTGACTACATCGATCGAATTAGTACTTTTGCTATAGATTTGAGTGCGTTTTTATGTGTTTCAACACATATAGCCATGATCGCATGCTGTCGATTGATTTTGCGTTTCATCTGGCAGGACCACATAACGTCCAGTCCTCACCAAACGACCAAACGACGAAGCAGATGCTCAGTAGGACGTATACTCCTACGGGTCAAAATCTGCCTGACACAAAAAAAAAAAAAACAGCACACACAAGAGTGGCACCATGTCATAATTAAGTGTTCTATGCCTAAAAGATGACACGATCAGCGAAGAACCTTGAACTATAAATAACGCCTCCGTTTCATTCCAACTCCAGGTCAAACCCAGGGAATTCAATTTCTAATACCATCCTAATCTAGTCGTCCTCCCCCCAAGTAGCTTAACGCTGCAACTCTGCACCATCACAAGTTTAGCAATTAGCACGTCCACGTGAGAGGGTGCTCGACGAATCGCTACGCCCCGACCGGCCACCACGGCGCGCGCCACAGCCGGCGAGCGCGCCCGCAACCATGGGCGTCGCGGCCTTCGACTTCGAGCACAAGAGGTAAAAGTATGCTCCAAATCAAAGCCACGCAGGAGCCAATACGAGGGCGCGCGCTCGCTCGCGCGACATCGTCGTGCCGCGCGCCACGTGCTCCTCCCTCTCGCCTCGATGCAATATGGTTTTTTTTTTCCTTTCCCCAATCTGCGCTTCTTCTTCTTCTATTCCTCCTCCTTTGCTTCGCGTCTGGGCATCGGGGGGCGTGGAGGGGTGCAATTAACGGGCGCGCAGCTCCACCCGATCTTGTCGCGATCCGTTGCAATTCTTGATTCTTTTCCCTCCCCAGAAATTTCCTTGCATTTTTCCATGTGCGTGGATCTCGGGGTGCGGGCTAGGGTTTATGGCTTTGGTCAATCCATGGCGTGCGGTGCCGAGGTCGCCCTGTCGCTTCTTCTTTAATGCGCGCTGATCCCCATGGACGGCGAGTCCCGGTAATACCCATAAAAGGAGCCTCCTCTTCTCGTTAGTTTTCTTGTCTGTTATTGTCGTCGTCGTCGTCGTCGTCGTTTATAGATTGGATTTGGGCTAGGATTTGCGTGGGATAATGCGGTGGTTGGGATTGCCTCCGGGCGTTGTGGTTGATGGCGATGAGGTTTGGCGCAGGGACGCGTATGGATTCGCGGTGCGGCCGCAGCATCTGCAGCGTTTCCGCGAGTATGCCAAAATTTACAAGGTAATTTACCAGAGAGGAAATGTTCTATTTTTTGTTCGTTTATGGAAAAGTTTTGATTTTTTTTGGATTGGTTGTTAGGAGGAGGAAGAGGAGAGAGCGGATAGATGGAATGACTTCTTGGACAGGTTGGCTGAGTCTGCGGATGTGCCCAGCACAGCCTGCACTTCACCCTCCAAAGACAATGCCGCTGCCGGAGATTGTGATGGAGGAGCTGAAAATGCAGAAAAGAGCAATAGCAGTGGGGTATATTGTGACGAAGAAGAAGAGGAGAGAGCCGAGAATGCCGAGAAGAACGACAAACTGGAAGATCTGAAGGAAGTTGATGGTAGCGATGAATCCAGAGAAGCAAATGGCGAGCCAGAAGATTTCAAAGATGTGACTGGCAACTCGGAAAAACAGAAAGAGGAGAGTAGTGCTCACTCTATAGAATTGAACAATGCCTCCGAAGAATTGAAGGAAGTTAATGGGGTCTCGGAAGAATTAGAAGATGCGAATGGGGGTTCGGGAGAATTAGATGATCAAAATGGAGGGTCAAAAGAATTGGGAGGAGTGAATAATGACAACTTGGAAAAGTTGGAAGAGCTCCCCTTGGATAAGGGGTTGTTGGATGAACTGAAGCCCATAAAAGTCGAGTCTTGGAAGCGGGTGCGGGCATCGCTCAGCGTCATTGAGAAAATGATGAGCTGTCGGGTGGTGAAGAGAAATAATACTGCATATGACATATGTGGAAATGGTGCAACACAGCTTGCTTCAATTGATGAGGAAGAAAGGACAGCAGAAGAGAGTCATGAAGGGGGTCCAGCAGAGGAGTCTTATGATGCAGAGAAGGTGGATCAAACACAGGACGGGGCACCTGATGATTTGATGAGTGATGCTTTGGAGGGAGACGATGGTGGGTCTTATTTTCCTTGGAGAGTGGAGCTCGAGAGCCTGGTTCGTGGAGGTGTGCCAATGGCTCTTAGAGGAGAGGTGCAACTGCAACCAGAATTGCACTTTGCTGTTATGTCTTCTTCGTACATGGGATAGATACCTTTACACTCACATATGTATGGTTCATTTTCTTGCAGATGTGGCAAGCATTTGTGGGTGTTGGCACTCGGAAAATTACTGGGTACTACAACAAATTGCTAGATGAGGGGACCGAGTTATTGGATGAAAAGGACCTTGAGGACCAACTGCTGAATGAACAGACAAGTGCACAAAAAAAGGTTCCACGGCCTGAGAAGTGGAAGGGACAGATAGAAAAGGTTTTTTAAAACAGTTTGAACTGAGAGGAAGTAGGCCCATGGTTAACAGGTTCTATTGTTTATATACACTTGACACTTGATTTATCTGTTATCTTTACAGGATTTGCCTCGAACATTCCCGGGACACCCAGCATTAGATGAGGATGGGAGAAATGCTTTGAGGCGGTTATTGACAGCATATGCAAGGCATAATCCATCAGTTGGTTACTGCCAGGTAAGTCGATGCTCATTGAAGGATTTTGGATTTCGATCTATCCTCTAGTAAGATATAATAGTAAGCATTTGGTGCAACACAATCAATGACAAAAAGGGGGTGGTATCATGAATCATGAACTGTGATTCTGCAGTTTTCAATCATTAGTTTTGATGAACAAATTTAGAGCTTCTTATTCCTACTGGAACTTCGGAGGCGATTTACAAGGTTGAAATCAATGAAGTCGATTCCAACTTTCAAATATACAATTTGATCGTTAGCTAGCTTCACGAGGTCATGAAAATTGTCACATGTTCAATTCAGTACAGAGGCTACATTTATCTTGCTTTCCACATACCCCACACCATTAATCTGGTTTAGAGGCATCCATGCTTATATATTTTCATGAACTGTGATTCTGCAGTTTTCAATCATTAGTTTTGATGAACAAATTTAGAGCTTCTTATTCCTACTGGAACTTCCGAGGCGATTTACAAGGTTGAAATCAATGAAGTCCATTCCAACTTTCAAATATACAATTTGATCGTTAGCTAGCTTTATGAGGTCATGGAAACTGTCACATGTTCAATTCAGTACAGAGGCTACATTTATCTTGCTTTCCACATGCCCCACATAATTAATCTGGTTTAGAGGCATCCATGCTTATATATTTTCAGCCACGATAACTAGAGTGCCTTTTATCTTATATATTCATTTTTTTTTTTCAGGCCATGAACTTTTTTGCTGGGCTATTTTTGTTGTTCATGCCTGAAGAAAATGCATTCTGGTATGCCTGCATTAAGTGCCTTCTCTCTTGAAAAATATACCTAATTAGTGGTTGTTTTATAGTGCAAGATTGTAAGCTGTCTCCAATTCTACAAAAAAATAACAATAATCTGTTTTCACACTTCATTTTGAATTTCAGGGCTCTGGTGGGGGTCATTGATGAATACTTTGATGGTTACTACACTGAGGAAATGATTGAATCTCAGGTACTTAGTACTCTTGAATTCTACATACATGTTCTGTTTCCCTGTGAACATTTAAATGATATCGCAGTTCCATTCACAGGTTGACCAGCTTGTTCTTGAGGAGGTTGTTCGAGAAAGATTCCCAAAGTTGGGTCTGTATTCCAATGATATTACTGATACATGTGTACTTTTATACTCACATTGTATTAAAAAAATTACACATATGATTATTTCCCATGTACTTATGCTCAATTGAAATGTGGAGCTGACTTTGCTAAAATTTGTTTGAGGGCACAGTGATTTCTTCCCTTGAAAGATGGTTATCACTTTGCACTTACATCAATTGCAACTTTCTTTCAGCCAAGCATATGGATTTCTTGGGAGTTCAGGTGGCTTGGGTGACTGGATCATGGTTTCTTTCAATTTTCATCAATATGCTTCCATGGGAAAGTGGTCAGGTTTTATACAATGTCTTGGTGCTTTCATTAAGATATAACAATATACAAATATTTTTCAGTAGTTAACTGCTGTAATATTTGATTATTCAGTGCTAGTCCCTTAAATTGACTTAAACATATATCAAAATTGTTAGGATATTGAAAAATCCATACTATAATTTTTTATATGTTACATATTCTTTATATTTTTTAAATGTTCCAACGGATTAATTGCTTAATAATATCTGATTGGAACTTTTCCTATCTTTTAGTTCTTCGTGTTTGGGATGTGATCCTTTTTGAAGGAAATCGTACAATGCTGTTCCGGACAACGCTTGCTTTGCTGGACTTATATGGTACTGATTATCACTGTTTTCATGTTAACTATGTTCATCAACATCTGAAAATGTCATTAGGTCCTATTGATTGTCTTTTTGGCCAAGTGTCAATGTGTAACCAACACTATTGTCTTTGTATGTTAATTTTTAGGGCCTGCCCTGGTGACCACAAAGGATGCTGGAGACGCAATTACCTTGCTGCAGTCTCTCGCTGGCTCTACTTTTGACAGCAGCCAGCTTGTATTGACAGCTTGTATGGGTTTTCAGTCAGTCAGAGAAATGGGATTGCGGGAGTTAAGGGGAAAGCACAGACCCGAAATCATAACCACTATGGAGGAAAGATCGAAAGACCGTCATTCCTGGAAAGATAAGAAGGGGTTAGCAACTAAACTGTATAGCTTTAAACATGACCCTTCATCTCTGTGCCCACAAGTTAATTCCAAGGAAGGGGCAGATGGTTTTCAAGTGAATGGGGAGATGCAATTTTTAGATTCCGGGTCAACAAATCTGGAAACTTACCTTAGTAATTCAGCTCTAGAGGATGAGTTGGATCAGGGCATTGATCTTCAAGATCAGGTAATAACTCCTCTGCTGCTAAATTTCTTTTTACTGGATGAGCTGAACTTTGCTCTAAAAGAAATGAAAATGTTGTGCTTATTATATGCATTCAAGTTTATTGGTCATTCTGATGGTTAAAATTTTGTGATTCGTAATGGTCCTTTGTGATGACCCTTTTGTAGAAATATAATATAATGGTTCTTTCCCATCTAATTTATATTCCTTGCTGAGCTTAATATTCTGAATTTTTTTTTGCCAATCTGGAATTTTGAGCGCACTTTTCGTATGCGAACATAATGAATTCTATACACAAGCAATGTTCACACAGGTAACATGGCTGAAGGTTGAGCTGTGCAAACTGCTTGAGGAGAAAAGATCAGCTGACCTCAGGTTTGTGTTACTTCTTTTCTGGATCTATTTGTGCCCTTAAGACTAGCAAACTATGCTCACTTTAAGCATTCACTTCTTTATTATTTGTGTACGTTTTATTTTCTCATTATGCTGTGATGCTGTTATTATCTATTTTTGTTAAATATGGAAAATCTCATGCCCTTTCAACTTTTTATATGATAATTTAAACAAAAGTACTTGACTGAGCATATTTAACACCAAGGATCGAAATACCGCTACCGGACTGAATCCTGGCAGGGGACCGGGAACGGTAACCGGCCGGTTACCGGTTTTCTCGGGAAAAACCCGGTTGAATTTTGTTTAAATTTGCTTAAAAATCAACTGAAATTCGAAATTTGAATTTGCAAACTCCGGAAAAACCGGCCGGGATTTCGTTTCCCGCTGCCCACCGGTAAGGCCGGTTACCGGCCGGGATTTCTATCCCTGTTTAACACATTCAAAAGTAGCAATATCTTTTCCTTTTGGTTTGAGGTTTGAGCAACAATGATGTCTATTGGTGCTTTTCATACCATATTTGAGTTTAGTTATGACATTCTGGGAAAATAAAAGATTAGAAGGGGTATGTCTTCTTTATCTCCTTCATGTCTTCATGATACCTCACAAGCTCTTTTCCTTGGGTGACCAAAGTTTTTTCATTCCCGTTCCTCGTTTTCATGATAAATCTAAGTTAAAATTTGCATCTGCAATTGGTGTAAAGCCTTCCTTACATTCATGTATATTGTCATCTAGGTTGTCGTTGTAAGTTGGGCTATATGACTTAATTTTGTAATGTGGCATGCTAACTTGGCCCATTAATACATGTCCATAAAGCTTATATTTCTTGATATTCTCAGAGGTGAGGAGTTGGAAACTGCTTTAATGGAGATGGTCAAGCAGGACAATAGACGTATATTGAGTGCTAAGGTATGATGGTATCTAGAATCACTTCATCTTTTCCCGCTGCAACACAATTTTATGGCAATCCAAGCTCCTTGATTTTATGTCTTGGACTTCTTTATGTTGGGACCCGGATTTACATCCAAACTCTCTGCGTATACCGAGCTAGTCTAATGATCAGTAGCTAGCTCACACAGTACAACATCGATGAATATCACATCTATACATGCACGTAAATAAAAGAGTACTTAATATTACATAAGCAGTCGTAAATAAGCCTTAGGGCCAAGTTCTTACATAACGTATCGATAGGTCGACGAGAGGTGCAACTAGACACCCAGAATGCTCCAGTCAGCATGCTACATTTTCAATAGGGATCCGCCGTTGTGAGGGAAGTTAACATCCCTTTTTTACTATAGAAATCCAATCTTCTACTATGTGCGGGAGTCATGCCGAAACTAAGTGAAGTACTTGGCTAGATCACGCCTATACTTAGCTTGCGGTTGCGCGGTTGGTAGTTTAGAAATGCGGCACATGATTCAGTCCTTAATAGACTTAGGCGAGACAATCCATATCCCAACTCTTGTGCAATCCCTGCACCAGTCTTATACCATCCACTCACCCCAGTCTTCACCATTTTATAAACTATTTTCCTATTTCCAGTGGTAACCCACGCTACCACACTATGAATTGTATCATGTCCTAAGTGTTGTAATGACAATATTTGTGTCATAATCAAATTAACCGCTAAGCCATGTCTAAGCACAACCATTAGTCACTATTGATTAGCCAAGGGCAATTTATTAATATAATAATTAGCGTAGGGTGACACGGTAAATAGATTATCAACAACCAAGGAAGGGGTTAACAATGTACTAATTGACATGGATTAACTAACATCAACATTTAACTTAATATTTAATAAATATATAAAGCATGCAAGTAATGCTTTAAAGCAAAGTAAGTGTATTTGAAAACTAGGTTCAACATGATCAATCATAAGGACTTGTCTTGCTCAACAGTAGATGTTTCTTGGTCTTGATCTGCAGCGACATCAACGTTCGATGCGTCAAAGTCTATAATCGCGAACACATCCAAATTCAACACAAATTCAAATAAATTCAAATGAACTCCAAAAATTATAATTTTAGTATTGTGGGAAAGGTTTTGAATTTAGATGAAGTTAGATAACAAAGAACAAGTCATTTGGATTTAAAACGAGGGAGAACAGACTCCAAATTTGACCTGAGAGGAAATTCCAGAAATTCCAAAAATCTTGACAGGTGGGGTCCGACTGGAATTTTCATTTCTTTTCCATTTATTTTTCTTAAGGAAAAACCTCTATGGATGACAAGTGGGTCCTATGGGGTTTTCTTGTCTTTTCTAATTAATTTTATTCGGAAAACCTAAGAGGCTGGCAGGTGGGTCCACTGTCCACATACTCGGTCCATGCGACGGTTCACGGGGTCAGGGGCCCACGCGTCTGTGGCTACGGTCTACTGACCAAGTCTATACCTAGTGTTTCAAGTGGTGGGGCCCGCATGTCATACTCTCAAACTTTAATCTAGCCTCTAATTAGATTTGCTAATTATCTTGGGCCCACATGCCGTACTAATACTAGTCTATACTTAGCACTAACTAATTACCAGTTAACTTAATTTAATCTTTCGGGTGGGGTCCACATGTCGGCGTCTATTGTCTTTGTCCTTCCGTTAAAACAGAGGAACAGGGAGAGAGGTCATGGCCGGTTCGGCGTCGGCGGGGAAGGCTTCGGCGACCACCCGCGACCCCCAAAATGGGATGTGGGGACCAAAGCGACCCTAACGGCGTCGACGGCGCGACGGGAGATGGACTGAGGCCACGACGCTACGACAAGAACGACGACACTACACTGCAGCGAGGGCATGTACCAACTGTGGCTAGAAACTTCAAATTGAAACTCGATTCACTATCTACATGCCAACACGAAGCTAAAGGGGCTCCCGGTGCTCAAGATGAAGTGGTGTGTCGGGCTATCCACAAGGGCTTACGACGGCGTGGTGAGGTGCTACGGTCATCCGTGTGGTGCAATGACTAGCCTACGAAGTTTGCAACATACTAGAACACAAGGGAACGGATGGGCTCACCTAAAAACCAAGTGCGGAGGGAGATCGATGGTGGCGGCGAGGTTTGCACGTGCTCTGGGCCGACTGTAGGATCAAGGATAACCGACTAGAGGGGGGTGAATAGGAGGTTTTTAAAGTTTTTAACAAATTAACAATTTATCCAATTCAATTAATGACTTAGTCTAAACAAGTTATGCTCCTAGCTAGGCAATTTAATCACAATAAGCAAGCTAGAAATATAAGTGCGGAATTGTAAAGACAAGAAATAACCACAAGACACAATGATGTTTTTCCTGTGGTATCGAAGACTTGCTTGGTCTTCACTAGTCCACGTTGAGGAAGCTTGACCACCCAAGCCGGCTCCACGAATTAAGCCTTCCTCGATCACTTGGGTTGTTCTTCCTCCGCTCGGAGATGGTGAACACCAACCACTCACAATCTTGCTCGGGTCTTCTCACAAGCTTCACTTGAGAAGATCACCGTGCTTCACCGCCAAGCCGCTCAGGAGTGCGGCAACACCCCAAGAGAATAGATCAACGATCCTCGCTGACTTTACTCAAGTGCCAATGAATCAACTAAAGATGAATGCACTTGATCTCCTCTCAATGAATGCAAGAGTAAATTGGGAGTAGAATTGAATGCACAATGCTCACAAGGGTTGAGATATCTTCAATGCAATCGTAACTTCTCCCTTGTGCGATTGGGAGGTATTTATAGCCTCCACCAAACAATTCTAGCCGTTGGGAAGAAGTTCGAAAAGTTCAAAGACATATCGGAACAACCGCGTGTTAGCATCAGTACAACCGCGCTATGCTCAATGCCGATAATGGCTATGT
The DNA here is from genome assembly GCA_036346395.1 of Hsuehochloa calcarea. Lineage (NCBI taxonomy): Eukaryota > Viridiplantae > Streptophyta > Magnoliopsida > Poales > Poaceae > Hsuehochloa > Hsuehochloa calcarea. The sequence goes on from CM070597.1 coordinate 43,019,308, forward strand.
TACACGCATTAAATGCACCGATATAGCCGTTGGATTTAGTTGCGGTTCATCCGCAGCAAACACCGGATCGTCCGATTTGTGGTTTCTAAACGTAGATTTTGCATCCGTTGCGAATTTTACAACCGCCAAATACATTTGAACATCCGTATTGCGGTTCATCCGATTATACGTGCGGATGATACGTGATTCTCAAAAGAGGTTTTCAAAGGAGATTACACTCGTCTCGTTATTTTGCAACCGCCGTAATATCATCGGAACAACCGGATGCGATCGTCACAGTTCAAGCCATCGGTACAACCGCATTTCACGAAATCGGATCACCACGAGATCATGACACGTGGAAGGCCACGATGGACTCTCGTCTGAGTGGTCCGTCGGCACACAAGATCCGAGCCGTTTGATTTTAATCCAACGATCCACATGCGTTGCCACTTCGGACGGTCGAACGGCCCTTAATCCTAGCCGTTAGATTGAGATCGGCGATCGACGATTTTCAATTTAAAAGGCTAACGGTTGAACCGCTCACATGCCGAATAACAACGCTTTTTGTACAACCCGCTAAGCCTTCTGTTCATCCGATTCGAATTAAAGCATCAATTCATTCTAACTTAAATTCAAGTCCAATTTTAAATGCATGCATGATCCTAAGTTGATCCATATGGCACAAGAATAAGCTATCAAGCTACTAGTCGTGATCCCCTTAATAGTACGGCATTTATCCTATAATCCGGTCTACCAACCAATTCTCCTTAGGCCAGGTAAAATAGAAAAGGATCCTAGACTATTTGTACCTTGACTTTAAGCCTTGTTGATCTTCACATTTTCCTTTAGCATGCATCCTTGCTTCATCATGTTCATCAAATGGAATTAACCTTGCACATTCTTAGTAAACTTGTTAATCCCATATTCACATATTATCATTAATTACAAAACCATTTTAGGGGCCTAGATGCTTTCAATCTCCCCTTTTGGTAATTGATGACAAGAATTGTCCCTAACTTGCATTTGGTCAAGAGTCATAATGCCTGGCCCAAGCAGGAACAAGTAGGGCTGGACTCTCAAAGATTTTGTCCCAAGAGCTGGACTGAATTCTCAACACTCTCGCAAATTCCTCTTTGGTGCTTTCCACATTTCCGCACAAATACCACCTAAAAGTCTTCAAGTCATGGGACATATGCAAATGTGGCATAAATCGTCGAATGATCTTGTCATCATAATTGCTTTTATGCCCACAAGATCATGAAGACCACATTGTAGAAAAGTCGATAGACTCCATCAGATTTGTCCAAGGTATTATATAGACCACTTAATCCATTTATGATCGGCAAATTTGTGCCTACCATATATTTGCTCATACACTGCTCTTGAAAGATTGTGTGGAATCTTGGATTTAATGTGTCATTCTTCAGAAGATATTGATTGACATGGCGCTTGATGGCATAGTCATCTGCTGACAGAAGATGTAGGTCAATAGGAGTCCCCGGAGGATCAATCAAATCATCATCTTCCGCCCTCCTGAGGAACCTCTTCTTCTTCTTCTTCTTCTGATTCGGATTCCCATTGATTGATTTACTCGAGCTATTTTTCGATCGGCTTTGAGTCGGTCTCTTTCCTTCCTTTTCCCGCAGGTCTTCTCGTCAATACACGAGTTTGACGAACAGAATGTCGGGTTGAACTCTTTCAATTTGCAGTCGAGGTTGAGGTGTCAAGACCCTTGTCTTGACGATCCCTCGAGACTTTTGGATGTTCCTGACTTGGCATCTACATACAGATTGGATGATTATATATTATCGATAATGTATTTGAATTGAATTGAATTGGAAAGAATTGATACTCGTTCACAGATAATCGATCATCCGCCGCTATAGGGCTTCTAACGTTGAATCGCTAGCTTCTTCCGCCTCAAGAACTGAACGTCTTTCCTGATCAAATCAGGTTAAGAATTTCCTAGATTTTGATAATTCAAGAGGAGTTGAGTGTTGTGGAACTGATGCTATGGTTCATAGGACACCAAAATCAAGCACTTTTTGCCTCAATTAGATTGTTAGATTATCAGCTAAAGATTATCAAAAAACCCTAAAACTCGCCTTCTTGAAGTTTTTCCAAATGCAAAAACACGAATCAATTGATGTTTTACCTTGAGATTTCGAGTGTGAGAGAGAATGGAAATGCAAGGATCAAGCGAGGACTTGGAGATCCACCGTGAGAACCACTCGATTCGAGAGAGGTTTTGAGAGACGCTGACCCGGAGAGAGGGAACCCGAGCCGCGACCGAGATGAAAAGGAAAACCGACGAGCATTACCGGAGCCGATAAGGTCAAAAGGAAAGCGATTCTCCGCTATTATAACGCCGTGATGATCCGCGATCATGCGGACGTGACCGCTCCGAGCAACTCTGGATGTACCGATTGTCCCGGGATTTTGATAAAGCTCTCGATTTCTTTGAATTTTGAATAATTGCAAATGATCCTTAGATTTACACTCAATAAAACATCATTTAGGGATCATTATGCATATAATATATCAAGATTATATATAAACATAGTTTTTATAATTATAGTGAATTTAATATGAGATTTGAGAAATTCTTTTACAAAATATTTAAATAACACCAAATAAAAAGCAATCGTTATAACAAAAATTTAAACAATGTTTGAATAATCTATGACATTTAATTCATTCCTCAATTTGCAAAAGCGGCCTTCATCTAATGGCTTGGTGAAAATATCCGCTAATTGGTCTTCTTCCTTATGTGGCTAATTTCAATGTCTCCCTTGATCACATGATCTCTCAAGAAATGGTGGCGAATATCTATATGCTTGGTTCTTGAGTGTTGAACAGATTATTAGCAATTTTCACAAAGACTATCATTGTCACACACAAAGAGGCATTTTATCGCTTTTAATTCCATAATCCATCAATGTTTGCCTCATCCATAGCAATTGAGCACAACAACTTCCCATGAAACATATTCTGCTTCGGCGTGGATAGGCTACTAATTTTGTTTCTTGGATGACCATGATACTAAAGATCTTCCTAAAATTGACAACTACCCGAGGTGCTTTTTCTATCCACTTTGCATCCCGCATAATCGAGTCCGAATATCCAATTAAGTCAAATTTAGCACCTTCGGAACCAAAGGCCAATGCTAGAGGAATGCTTTAAATATCTTAGAATTCTACTGTAACCATTAAATGACATTCTTTTGGATTTGCTTGAAAGCGAGCACACATACAAACACTAAACATGATATCGGCCTAGATGCAGAAGATAAAGCAAACTACCAATCATAGATCTATAAAGCTTTAAATCTACCGATTTACCTCCTCATTTAAGTCAAGATGACCATTTGTTGCCATGGGAGTCTTGATGGGTTTTGCATCCTCCATACCAAACTTCTTGATCAATTCTTTTGCATACTTGGTTTGGCTCACGGGTCCCATCTTTGAGTTGCTTGATTTGGAATCCAAGGAAGTAGCTTAATTCTCCAATCATCGACATTTCAAATTCCCTAGACATCATATCACCAAACTCTTTGCAAAAATCTTGATTAGTAGACCCAAAAATAATATCATCAACATAAATTTGACATACAAAGAAATCATCATCTATAACTTTAGTAAATAAGGTTGAATCAATCTTCCCAATTTTGAATCCTTTTGAGACTAGAAAATCTCTAAGTCGTTCATACCATGCTCTAAGAGCTTGTTTAAGGCCATAGAGCGCTTTAGAGAGTTTATAGACATTATTTGGATTTTTAGGATCTTCAAAACCGGGAGGTTGTTCAACAAATACAAGTTCGGAAATTTTACCATTTAAGAAAGCACTTTTAACATCCATTTGAAATAATTTAATATCAAAGCATGATGCAAAAGCAAGTAATATCCTAATTGATTCTAATCTAGCTACGGGAGCAAAAGTTTCACCAAAATCCAAACCTTCAACTTGTGAATACCCTTGAGCTACCAATCTTGCTTTGTTTCAACAACCAAACCATTTTCATCTTGCTTGTTCCTAAAGACCCATTTTGTACCAATGACGTTGTCCTTCCTGGGTCGATCCACCAATGTCCAAACTTCATTCCCAAAGTTGTTGAGTTCTTCATGCATAGCATTCACCCAATCCGATCTTCAAGTGCTTCTTCTACATGCTTTGGCTCAATACAAGAGACAAAAGAGTAATATTCACAAAAAGAAGCAACACGAGATCGAGTTTGAACACCTTACTTACATCACCCAATATTTGGTCTATTGGATGATCCTTAGCAATTGCATTGTGGATTCTTAAGGTAAGTTAGATGGTTGATCATCTTCCTTATTGTCAAATTGAACTTGGTTTGTAGAAGATGTTGGTGGTTCAACTTGTGTGGAGGATGATGAATCATCTTCTGCTTTATGTCACCAATTTGCATATGCTCCATTGCCCTTCTCAAAGCTTCATTGCCTACATCATCCAAATTCTCATGCTCTTCTTGAGAGTCGTTAGTTTCATCAAATTGAACATCATGTTTTTCTTCAACTAAACCGAGTTTTTGTTGAAGACACGATAAGCTTTACTATTTGATGAATAACCTAGCAAGAAACCAACATCACATCTACTTTCAAATTTTGATAGCCGAACACCCTTCTTCTTAAAATATAGCATTTACAACCAAAGACACGAAAATAGGAGATGTGTTCGGTTTTCTTCCTACAAGAAGCTCATAGGAAGTCTTTTTCAAAAGACGATGTAAATAAAGACGATTTATGGCATGACAAGCGGTGTTAATTGCTTCCCACCAAAAACTATCTAAGTATTATATTCATCAAGCATTGTCCTAGCCATTTCAATTAATGTACGATTTTCCTTTCTACAACTCCATTTTGTTCCGGGTGTAGGTTGTGGAAAGTTTCGCTTTATTCCAAGTTCATCACAAAGTCTTCAACTTTAGTATTTTTGAACTCTAACCATTATCACTACTACGATTTTCTTTATTTTGAAATCAAATTCATTTTGGGCCCTTTTTGTAAAGTTTTTGAAAATTAGGAGGTTTCACTTTTATCATCTAGGAAGAATACCCATGTATATCTAGAGTAATCATCCACAATAACCAAACAATAGCTATTTCCGATACTCTTATAGGTTGTTGGCCCAAACAAATCCATATGTAAGAGTTCCAATGGTCTAGAAGTTGACATGATACTTTTGGAAGGGTGAGAATTAGCGACTTGTTTACCCTTGACATGCACTACAAAGTCGGTTTTTCTCAAACTTCACATCTTTCAAGCCAACAACTAAATCATGTTTGAAAAGCTTTTGAGTTGAATCATTCCTACATGAGCTAGCCTTCTATGCCAAAGCCAACCCAAGGAGGTTTTGCCATCAAACAAGTTTTTAAGCATGAATCATTTGAAGTGAAATCTACCAAATAAAGGTTTCCAAATCTAAATCCTTTAAAAATTAAAGAGTTATCATTTTCATTTGAAATTGTAACACCTTCTTTAGAGAAGGAACAAATTAGTCCTAGATCACATATTTGAGCTACTGGATAACAAGTTAAAGTTTAGTGATTCTACTAGAGATACATTTGAAATGGAAAGGTCATTTGAGATAGCAATTTTACCCAATCCAATTACCTTTCCTTTGCTATTGTCACCAAATGTGATTTTGTCCATTCCTTTCCCATTCTCGAACGTGTGGTGAACATTTTTCTATCACGTCATCATGTGTTGAGTGCAACCACTATCAAGCACCCAATGTTTTCCACCTGGCCTTGTAGTTCACCTACAAAACAAGAATCAAGTTCTTTTAGGTACCCAAATTTGTTTGGGTCCTTGGAGGTTAGTGACCAAGGTTTTAGGCACCCAAATAGCATTCTTTTTAGCGCCTAAAATTGAAGTGCCAATAAAATGAGCAAGTATTTTACCATCTTTAGTCTTTCTAAGCATATAGCATGAATCATATATACCAAAGATGCAATTTTACCTTTAGGACAATTTTATTGCACATGTCCTATTTCCCAAGACTTATAGCAATACTTACCATTTTCCCTCACATACCTTGTGGGTTTATTTGCTTATTCTTACCTTTCTTAGGCACATACCCGAGACCTTCCTTGTTGAATGAGCACCTTTGCTCACTCAAAAGCTTGTCTAAGGTGGCCTTACCCTTAAAGCATCTTTCCAAGCTTTTGCTTAGTTTATTGACTTGTTCTTTTAATTCATGGTTCTCAACAATAAGTAAAGGATCACAAGTATTTGCTAAACTAGCAATTGAATCATCACTAGAGCAACATGGCATGGCAAGTAAATCATCACATGAAGTAGAAATGCTAGACATGGATTTTTCATTTAAAGCAATATCTACTTTAGACATCTCATTCATTAAATCACAAGTAATTCCAATATGTGAATGAGATTTTTCAATATTCTTTAAGATGAGAGAATCATGAGCTTTCTTTAGCTCCTCAAAAGAGTCTTTTAGAGAGATATTCTTTCTTCAAGACTTTAAACCTAAGAGGTCGGCAGCGGGTCCACCGTCCACATACTCGGTCCATGCGACGGTTCACGGGTCGAGGCCCACGCGTCTGTGGCTACTGTCATCGACCAAGTCTATACCTAGTGTTTCAAGTGGTGGGCCCGCATGTCATACTCTCAAACTTTAATCTAGCCTCTAATTAGATTTGCTAATTATCTTGGGCCCACATGCCGTACTAATACTAGTCTATACTTAGCACTAACTAATTACCAGTTAACTTAATTTAATCTTTCGGATGGGGTCCACATGTCGGCGTCTATTGTCTTTGTCCTTCCGTTAAAACAGAGGAACAGGGAGAGAGGTCATGGCCGGTTCGGCGTCGGCGGGGAAGGCTTCGGCGACCACCCGCGACCCCCAAAATGGGATGGGGGACCAAAGCGACCCTACTAACGTCGGCCGACGCGGACGGAGATGGACTGAGGCCACGACGCTACGACAAGAACGACGACACTACACTGCAGCGAGGGCATGTACCAACTGTGGCTAGAAACTTCAAATTGAAACTCGATTCACTATCTACATGCCAACACGAAGCTAAAGGGGCTCCCGGTGCTCAAGATGAAGTGGTGTGTCGGGCTATCCACAAGGGCTTACGACGGCGTGGTGAGGTGCTACGGTCATCCGTGTGGTGCAATGACTAGCCTACGAAGTTTGCAACATACTAGAACACAAGGGAACGGATGGGCTCACCTAAAAACCAAGTGCGGAGGGAGATCGATGGTGGCGGCGAGGTTTGCACGTGCTCTGGGCCGACGACGTGGGCGAAGGTGCGTTCCAACGACTCTGGCGCACGACAAGGAAAAATGATACGAGCATTAGGGAGAGGAGCTCGAAGCGAACACGAGACAAAGGCTTCAAGGTCGAAGCTCACCGGGAAGGGCAGAACGAGGCGGCGATGGCGTGGGGGTGCTCCGGCTAGCCTGTGGATAGCGGCGGCGTTTCGTCCTCCTTGTGGGGAAACAAGTAGAGGCAAGGTGAGCACGTGGAAGAAGTCGAGGCGACCGCAATGCGCAAGACAACGAAGGCTCACCCCGATGGTCGGAATTGATGGGCAAGGCCGGCGACTGAAGTTGAAGAAGATGACCGGTGCTGCTAAATCCTTCTCCACCTGGGGCAGAGAGGGGAAGCGTTGGGGGGGAAAGCAGAGGAGTGGGCTAGAGTTTTGACACGCTCCGTGGGGGCTTAAATAGAGGGGAGAGGGGAGAACGGGGCGGAGACGGGTAGCATGGCGTGGGCACCTGAGCAGAGCGGTGTGCGCTGCTCTGCCATGCGGCTGTGACTACCTCGCGGCGGCACGAGGCTCAAGGGCGGCATCTACAGGCACTTGAGTGCCTCTCCTGTGCTCGGTTGGCTTGGTGACGTGGAGCATGGATAAAAATCTCGTTCTGGCCGGTTCTGGGTGGATCGCGATGTGATATTCAGCGGATTCGGATTTACTGGAAAAAAACCGGATGAAATTCGTTTGAATTTGTTTAAAACCACCAAAATTTGAAAACTAGAATTTGAATTTGCTAAACCGGAAAAACCTACCGGGTTTTCCGTTCTCGACCGACCGTGGCCGTATCCGTAGAATCACCGATTCTGGGCCGGGATTTTGATCCATGACGTGGAGAGACAACGAGAGAGAGAGAGAGCATGAGGAAGAGGCACAATGCTTCTCCTCTCCACTGACAGATGGGTTCGGGGCCCGCTCATCAGCGAGAGTGAGAGAGGAAGGATCTGCAGCCAACTAACGCTTCTTTGGGCTCGATCGTTAGCTTGTGGGCTGTTTAAGGTGCCTTGCATGAAGAGAGGGAAGAAAGAAAGAAGGTGGCGGCTGGGTTGCGGCCCAAGCCGAAGGAGAGGGAAAAAAGGATTTGGGAATTTTATTTGCATTTAAAAATATGATTTGAATTTGAATTCAAACTTTGAAATGGTTTTGCAATACATGGTTTTGAATATTTTTTGTTTGCACACAATTCAATGATAGGGTTTTGCAAACCCAATAATTGAAGCATGGAAATTTTTCTAAATTTCTAATGTTAAGGCAAAAGGTTTTTAGAATTTTTTGAATACGCAACAAAAGTTTTTGAAACTCATGAAAATTCATGCAGTTCTAAATTGGAGCCAAATTTGGGATGTTACACTTTCTAAATTAAACAGTCATTTGGAGATTAGCTTAGTAATGGTGTACTTGTAGTCCTTTAATCCCTTATTTCCTTGTTTAAATTTTGGTGTATTCATTCTTGACTTAGAAAAGATTCACAGGTTGAGAAATTGGAGGCAGAGGTATCTGAACTGCGAAAGGCTTTTGCAGACAAGCAAGAACAAGAGCAAGCAATGCTTCAGGTGCTATCTTAATGCCTAGTCTGCCTAGGCTTTATATGACATGACCCTCTCAAGTCCTTTATGCCATCTTCTTGGCTAAAAAAAATATGCACATTTACTTGCCCGTACAGATTTTGTTAAGAATGGAGCAGGAACAGAAAGTGACAGAAGATGCCCGCATAGCTGCTGAGCGAGATGCTGCTGAGCAAAAATATGCTGCTCACTTGCTCCAGGTTACTCTTGGAGCCACTTTTTCAAGCTGTTTTCTGTACAATCTGTAATGTCTGAAAAGAGCAAATCTATAACCTTTTCATACCTTGCATACGCAGGAGAAGTATGAAGCAGCGATGACAGCACTTTCACAAATGGAGAAAAGAGCTGTAATGGCAGAAACTATGTTGGAGGCTACAAAGCAGTACCAGGCTGGGCAGGTTAAAGCCAACCAACATCTCACTCCAAGGTATGTTTTGTTTACTACATTGAATCTCTACCCTCCTAGTATAATCTAGTACATCACTATGTTGTGGAAGCATTTATCGGCAAGACTTATCAACGTCGCAAGCGCCGGAGCTCAAGGGATGATTTGGCTGAAGGGGAAGGTTCGGCTGGAGTTTCTTCGGTTGGCATCAAAGAAGCAGAGTCAGACTCGGTTATGGAAACCGAGTCCAGGCTGTAGCCGATCCAGCAAGCGTACTGCCGTAAGGCAATATCTAAACTAGGAAAGAGGCAAGGTGAGGCAGGAATAGGTTAGTATCTCCTTAAGAGATATAATTGGATAGTTAAGAGATTGGATTAGAAGAGGAGTAGTGTCCATTTCGGACTCGTTTTGCTACTGCTATGATTTCCAAAAGTAGGGAGTACTTAGCTATATAAAGCAGCCTATGTAATTGCGTGAGAATCAATCAATATACAAAAGACTTACCTCCATCAAGTTTCGCAAGAACAAAGCCCTGCGCCCGGCCAGCGAAGTGCTACCGTGTCCAGGGGAGTTCTTCGCCTCCGCTGTTATCTCCTTCAACGATTATTTGCTGCCATCTTACAATCCCATATCAATTTGGTATCAAAGCCTCACCACCACCCTTCCCCATGGAAAGCACCAAGACTATCGATGACATTCTTCAACAACTCTCCGTGTTGATGGCTGAAATCAGCGGCATCAAGGTGCAACAAGAAGCGCATGACCACACCATCGCCGACTGGAAAGCCGGGATTGCTGCAGCACCTTGTGTGTGTACTGGTGGATCTAGCAACGGGATGCACGGCCGAGAATATGCGACCGACAGCCAGACCAACGATGACGACGATCGGCACGCCACTCGCTTCCACAAACTGTCTTTTCCAACCTATGACGGAGAAGATCCTCTTCCGTGGCTCAATCGGTGTGAGCAGTTTTTTCGAAGGCAACGCACCATGAAAGAAGAAAAGGTTTGGTTGGCATCGTATCATTTGATTCGGATTGCCCAACAATGGTACTACCAACTCGAACGAGACAAAGGCATGATGTCATGGATTCGCTTCGCGGAGTTCATCAATATGCGGTTCGGGCCGCCCATCCGAAGCAACTCCCTTGGAGAGTTGGCACAATTCCGACAGACGACAACCGTGGATGCTTACCAAAAGAAATTCTTGGCTCTTCTATGCCGCACAGAGCCGCTCTTGCAGTTACAACAAGTGCAATTGTTTATGCCTGGGCTCAGGAAACCATTACAAACGGACGTCGAACTTCAGCATCTGACTCATCTACAGATTGCTATGAGTTTGGCGAGGGCCTATGAGCAATGTCTTAAAGAAACACCAGCGGAGATAAAGCCACCATTAAAAACTTCCGTGGCTCCTCGCTTCGCGCCTACTTCTGGAGTACTTAAGCCGAGCTACCAGTTGTCTTGATCTTTGGACCAAAGAACGTCAACAACACTAGCAATGGCTCCGGAATAGCAACACGGTGACCTCATGCTTTCGTCATCTGTCAGTTGAAGAGATGTTCGATCGCCGTGCTAAGGGATTATGCTTTAATTGTTCGGAGAAGTTTTCACGGAATCATCGCTGTACCATGAAGGGGATATTTCTTTTGGAGCTTGACGATGCCGATACCGAAGAGAGTGATGATGATCAAGTTGAGATTTCCTTACATGCTCTTACAGGCATCCATACTGGATGTACGATGCGCCTACCAGTGGAGATCAATGGCCATCAATTGCTTGCATTGGTGGATCCAGGTTCCACACATACGTTCCTTGCCAAGGCAGTTACACTTCGTCTTGGGTTATCACCAATCCCAAGGCTCGGGATGGGAGTCACGGACTCACGGTTGCAAATGGCGACCGCGTGACGAGCTCCGGTATCTGCACTAACATACGTTTCTCTATTGATCAAGAGGAATTTGTCGCCGATGGCTACGTCATTCCACTCGAGGGATTTGATGTTGTTCTTGGCGTTCAGTGGCTCCGGAATCTTGGACCAATTCTTTGGGACTTCATGAAGTTGACCATGTCCTTTTGGCACAATGATCACCGAGTTACATGGGTTGGCCTGGATGCACCGCCGGTTGGCACTCGCACTTGTGCTATCACAGGCTGTGAGTTGATGACCACTCTTCTCAATGAGTTTTCTGATGTCTTTGAGGAACCTTGGGGACTTTCACCACGTCGGCGACATTATCATCATATTCATCTGCTTCTGGATGTGACTCCCGTGGTTGTTCGTCCTTACTGTTACCCTCAACTATTGAAGGATGAGATCGAGAAACAATGATGATATGCTTGCACAAGGTATTATTCGGGAAAGTACATCCGCATTTTCTTCACCAGTTCTTGTTAAAAAACAGGACAACACCTTTTGTGTGGACTATCGCGCTCTCAACGACAAGATCGTCAAGGACAAATTTCCGATTCCGGTTGTCGATGAGCTTTTGGATGAGCTAAATGACGCTCGGTTCTTCATGAAGCTGGATTTGCGTAGTGGTTACCATCAAGTTCTGATGCATGGTCTAGATATGGAGAAGACCGCTTTCCGCACACATCGCGGTCACTTCGAGTTTTTGGTTATGTTGTTCGGTCTTACCAATGCTCCAACCACGTTCCAAGCTCTTATGAATGACATTCTTAAGCCTTTTATTCGTCGTTTTGTGCTGGTTTTCTTTGATGATGTTTTGGTCTATAGTGCATCTTGGGCAGAACATCTCCAGCAGGTCCGTACTGTCCTCCAACTTATGTGTCACCATCAACTCGCCCTCAAGCAGTCTAAATGTCTCTTTGGTGAAGAGTCTGTGGCTTATCTCGGACATATCATCTCCGGCCAAGGCGTGGCCATGGATTCCAGTAAAGTGGAGGTTGTTCAAGCATGGCCAACACCCCGTTCCCTTCGTGCACTTCGTGGATTTCTTGGCCTCACTGGGTATTACCACAAGTTTATTAAAGAATATGGCTCCATTGCGGCTCCTCTCACTAACTTGCTCAAGAAAGAGGCATTTTCTTGGACATCTGAAGCTGATTGTGCATTTACTGCTTTAAAGGCCGCTTTGGTTTCGGCCCTGGTGTTACATCTTCTGGATTTCTCCTAGCCGTTTACTGTGGATTGTGATGCATCTAGAGCTGGTTTTGGTGCGGTTCTTTACCAAGGAGGTGGACCCATTGCTTTCTTTAGTCGTGTTGTTGCTCCTCATCACATCAAATTGGCCGCGTACGAACGTGAGTTGATTGGGTTGGTCAAGGCAGTTCATCATTGGCGTTCGTATCTTTGGGGTTGTGCATTTGTGGTGCGTACGGACCATTATAGTTTTTTTTGCTTGACCAACGTCTCCACAATTCCTCAACATAATGGGTTAGTAAACTGTTCGGCTACGATTTTTTGGTTGTATTTCGGCCCAGACGTCAGAACGCCGCTGCCAATGCATTGTCACGGCGTGATGAAGAGTTGTCGGCAATCTGTGCACTCTCCAATCCAAATTTCGATCTCTTTGCTGCTCTGCAACAGAAGGTTTCAACACTGCCTGCTTTGGTGATTTTGAAGGATCGCATTATGGCAGGTACAGTTGAACCTGGGTGGTCTTTTGTTGATGGCTTGATCTTATTCAAGGGCCGTATTTTTCTTGACGAGTCTTCTCTTCTTTGGGCTGACATGCTGGCTACTGCTCATGGTATGGGTCATGAGGGCATTCAAAAGACCCTACATCGTTTTCGGGCCTCCTTTAATAGTAGTGCTCACTGGAAAGTTCAAAACTATGTCAAGGGATGTGTAGTTTGCCAGCAGAACAAAACAGAACATTTGCATCCTGTTGGCCTTCTTCAACCAATTGGTAGTGCCCTCAGTTATTTGGGAGGATATTTCTATGGATTTCATTGAAGGGTTTCCAAAGGTTGGTGGCAAATCAGTGGTGTTTACAGTCGTTAATCGTTTTTTCAAATACAGTCACTTTATTCCTCTTGGGCATCCTTACACCGCCAATTCGGTCGCCCGTGCTTTCTTTGATGAGATTGTTCACCTACGTGGGATTCCATGTTCCATTGTTAGTGATCACGATCCCGTTTTCACAAGCAATTTTTGGACTGAACTTTTTCGACTCTCGGGTGTCAAGCTTCACATGAGTTCCGACCTTTCATCCGCAGTCTGATGGACAATCTGAGGTCGTCAACCGGACCATTGCTATGTACTTACGGTGTTTATCAGGTGATCATCCAAAACAATGATTACAATGGCTTCCTTGGGCTGAGTTTTGCTATAATACGTCTTATCAGACTTCCTTACAAACCACGCCATTTAGGGTGGTCTATGGCCGTGATCCTCCCACTTTATTGACTTATCAGCCCAATGTTGCCCGTGTAGTGGCAGTTGATCATCAGTTACATGATCGTGATGAATTTATTGCTGAAATTAGAGAATGTCTTCTTCAAGCTCAAGATTACATGAAGACCAAACATGATAAGCACCACAATCACGTTTGAGATAGGTGATTGGGTCTGGCTTCGGCTTCAACACCGTTCAACAGCTGGTATTACTGATCAAAAGTCCAAATTAGCCCCTCGATTTTATGGACCTTTTCTCGTTCAAGAATGCCTTGGATCTATGGCTTATCATCTTCAGCTTCCACCCAAGGCACGTATTCATAATGTTTTCCATGTAGCTCTTCTGCAAGCATATCAAGGTCCTACGGGCATTGGACGGCTGCCTGACATTGTGCATGGTCGGGCTGTTTCTTCTCCGGCATGTATTGCTCATGCTCGTCTCAATCGTGGTACATGGGAATTGTTGGTTTAATGGTTGGCTCCTCTGCGGCCGATGCTATGTGGGTGAAGCTAGATGATTTTCAGCAACGTTATCCTCTATTTCAGCTTGATAGCGAGCTATTTCGTGGAGAGGGCGGTAATGTTGTGGACGCGACTTATCAACGCCGCAAGCGCTGGAGCTCAAGGGATGATTCGACTGAAGGGGAAGGTTCGGCTGGAGTTTCTTCGGCTAGCATCAAAGAAGCAGAGTCAGATTCGGTTATGAAAACTGAGTCCAGGCTGTAGCCGGTCCGGCAAGTGTACTGCTGTAAGGTAGTATCTAAACTAGGAAAGAGGTAAGACAGGAATATGTTAGTATCTCCTTAAGAGATATAATTGGATAGTTACGAGATTAGATTAGAAGAGTAGTAGTGTCCGTTTCGGACTCGTTTTGCCGCTGCTATGATTTCCGAAAGCAGGGAGTCCTTAGCTATATAAAGCAGCCTATGTAATTGCGTGAGAATCAATCAATATACAAAGACTTACCTCCATCAAGTTTCGCAAGAACAGAGCCCTGCACCTGTCGAGGGGAGTTCTTCGCCTCCCTGTTATCTCCTTCAGCGATTATTCGCTGCCATCTTACAATCCCATATCAGATGAGCTCTGATCAAAAGCCAGTTATAATTTTTACACTGGGTATTAGGCATGACCAGGGAATAAAATCCCAGCCGGTAACAGCCGGTTACCGGCCGGGGTCCGGGATTAAAAATCCCAGACGGTTTTATCAGGTTTTGCAAATTCAAATTTCACATTTCGAAATTCGGCTGGTTTTTAATCAAATTCAAACGATTTTTATCCAGGATTTTTCCGGTTTGAACGGTAACTGGTCGGTTACCGTTCCCGGCTGGCCGGCGGGAATTGCCCCGGGACCGGGATTTCTATCCCTGGGCATGACTAATTTGCCCTTTAATGCATTGTATCTTACTGGCTAGTGCTTTAGTTGGTTTCTTTTGTTTTCTCATCATTGCATTGCCTCTATTAGCAGATATTTTTGTTAGCTACCAATAATATATTATTGATATTTCTCATTGGTTTTTAACATTGAACTCTGCAAGACGGTTCACATGGTAATACTTCATTTATTGGGTACTTCTGTAGTTCACCGCATGCAGACCTTGGGAAGACAAATCAAGATCCCAATCAAGATGCACCTAACAGGAGGTTGGGCTTGCTCTCTAGGGGGCTTGGATGGCTAGAGAAGAGCAAGGTACCTTGATAAAATTATAGTGTTTTAGGATACAATGTAGTATGTGTATCTCTTCAGAAGGAACATCCTCTTTATGAACATCTTTGAAAAAAGAAAAAGAAAAAGAAAAGTTGGCACAATATGTTGGCCTAGCATATTGAAATCATGATGAGCCCAATGGCTCTAGAAAGATGATAAAAAGTTAAGGTGCTGTTGATTCATTAATTTTAATTTGTAATTTTGAATTTTGAATTTTGAATTGCTTTTATCAGAGAAAGTCGAATTCCACTGAAACATCTGAAGGCTAAACTCCTGTAGAATCAGGTAGAGAATCGTCGGTCCCAGCAAGGATCTTGATGGTCATTGATTGCCTGATCGCCGGAACAACGTGTTCGAAGTTCAAACAAGCTGATGTTTTGTCCGCAGGAAGATTCAACTGGCATTCTCCATGAAGTTTTGCAGAAAGTGTACTTTGTATCATATAAGTTTTCAGATGATATTGTCTTGGTAGGTCCGAATTGTTGTAAGGCATCCATGTAAATTTTCATCTCCAATTAGTTTCATTAAGATTGTCAATAGTTAGTTTTCCGGGTAGAAGAAAGAAAAGTACACTACTTCCCATACACATGAAAAAAACCGTGTGTTAATAGGTTAGTTTGCGACAATGTCATAGGGTTGTACTGGAGAAGAGCATGTTTTATTACTCTTCGGGAAGAGTCGCGCAAAGCACTGTAAAGAAATGATCTTTCAGTGTCTTTGTTCTTTTGATACTGGTGGCTTGCGATATATTTCATGACATGTTACTTGAGTCTGTAAAGGCAAAGTATCATTGATTATTGCTAGAAATGGTTATTCATAATCTCCCCTTAAACTATATGCACGATTACATGTGAAATCTGTCCTGGCAACTAGGCAACAGTGGCAATATCTGCAACTGCCTAACATAACAGGACGTCAGGAACAGTTGAACAATTACCCTCTGAGAATGGCAGACAAGGCAGGAGTAAACATTGCATAGGGAAAGAAATGCATGGAAATGTCACTCTAGAGGTAGTTTTTTTTTTTTGGGTGAAAAAATAGAGAGATTGAATCAACATCTTTTAGGTGCAACCTGAACAAAACCCATCAAACCCTTCTAGGTACAAGACTGAAGAAGACATGTACAACAGCAACATCACAACTGATATCTACATGGATTTAGCATCATGAAAATATCTGGAAATACTATGGAGCTCTATGTTGCAGAAGACAAATGAGAAGCCTCAAGCCTTCAGCCATGAACACAAAAAGATTAACAAAAGTTTCCTACATGTCCCCTCCAGGCTCCAGCAATTCGACCATATTCCAACGACAAAAAACAGGGCCTGCCAGATACACCATTTTGCTTTGCACTGGACTCCCTAGTTGCTTTCTCCCTGATCCTCGGCTTGGTTCATATCATCCCTCCACGTTCGAGCTGGTGTACTGGGAGCCGTCGATGGCAGGCGGGCTGATCGCCGTGCATTTCTGGACCGCGACTCTGAGATTTGAGTGAGAGCGTTAACTACTTCTGCAATCTGTGGTCTCTGGCTGGCTGTTTTATTGACACACAATTTAGCAACAACAAGGGCCCGGTACAACAAACCCATGCTGTACTGACCGCGGAGCGCTGGGTCTGCCAATTTGGGATAATCCTTTTTGTTGACCATGGGGAGGGCCTGAGATTGTACAACAAAGGTCACAACAACAACAATTAATCGCGAAAAAAGAAACTCTGCCTCTGCACAGCATGTAAGAACCCTAGTAAAAGTAGTTAGCAGTTGTTTTCATTTTAGAGAAGAGCACTTGAGATGTGTCAATCCTGTGCAACGTTCAAGGGATCAAAAAGAGTAAAAGAAACCTTGGCCCAAGCTAGAATTCTGAAATCAATCTGTAGTGACCATTGATTACATATGAGGAATTGTGGAAAAGTACCAATAAGAATATTCTTGTCTCCACAATGATGATACCAAATGCAATTAAAAAAAGCAGATAGCAAGTCTGTGATGATCAAATGGTTAAAAAAATTGAATAAAATAAGTAAAGGTTAACACCATCTTGCCATCAAAGGCTGAAGCACACTGACTAAGCTTATGAGGCTTCCGAGCTAAGCGGCTGGCTTCTGGTAATATAGAAATAAATAATAATCAACACTCACCCTAGAGATACCATGCAACACGATGTGCTCCTTCATAAGCACACTTATTAGCATTGAGGAGAAGCAAATAAAAGTGTGTGTGTGTGTGTGTGTGTGTGTGTAAAAGAAAGAAATGGCTTACCCATTCAGCAAGATTTCGCTCAGCTTTAGCTCGATTGTCATCTATAGCCTTTCTTCCTGTGATAACCTCCAACATAACAACACCAAAGCTATAAATATCTGACTTTAGAGTCAATTGACCACTCACAAGATACTCTGGCGCACAATATCCAGGTGTACCCATCACTCTAGTTGAAACATGAGTATCGTCACCAGTTGGACCTAGCTTTGCCAAGCCAAAGTCAGACAACTTTGGATGATATCCCTCTCCAAGCAAAATGTTTTCGCATTTCACGTCACGGTTTATCACAGGAGGGTCAACCTTGACATGCAAATGCTGCAGGCCTTTAGCTGCCCCAGCAAGTATCTTCATCCTTGTATTCCAGTCAAGAGTGTTCTTATCATGGGAAGGATCTGGATAAACCACGACCCAATTCTGATTACACAAGCTTCTAATTATTTAGCGACGATGAAAAAGAGAACTATATACAGTAGTTTGGTAGCATACCATGGATATGACTTTTCAGGGAACCCAAAGGCATGTATTCATAAACTAGAAGCCTCTGATTACCATCAGCGCAATAGCCAACAAGCTTGACAAGATTTGGGTGATGCAGCGTACTCAACATCAGAACTTCAGTGAGGAACTCCTTGTTCCCTTGCTTTCCTTGGAGATTAAGAATCTTTATAGCCACCTCCTGTCCAGGGCACGGTTCGAGAATTAGACCAACATACAAGGGAATCAAAGCGTACATCTTCTCACAAACATCAATTTTCATAACAAATTAGCCATAGCACCGATCAACATTCAGATATACATAAAGGAAAACACTACAACAATCCTTGCACTCAGCGGCTTCAATTCTACTTAAGATCACTATAGTTCAAGCGAGTAACACATTAGCAACAAAATATCGTCTGATTTTAGTACACAGAACATGACCGCAGCAATTGAATTGCGCAGAAGCACATGAACCCACCTGGTTGGTGCCATCCAGCACGCCCTTATACACCTTGCCGAACCCGCCCTCTCCCAGGAACCGATCTGCTCTGAAGCCCTCTGTCGCCGCATACAGCTCCTCGTACATGAATACCTGGCAATGGATACGCTTCTCCGGACTATGGTTTGAGATGAACTCAGTGTGCGCGGCCTCCTTACTGAATTCTAACTTTGCCATCTCTGTAGAAACAGTAAAAATAGATGCAGCATCAGGCACGCTAATGCAGGTGTTGTCAGCTATCAAAGAAAAAGGCATGCGTGGTTTCATTGTCCAGAACCACACTATTTTTCTGGAAAATTATTAACCAACAAAAAGGAAAAGGAAAACCAAACTATTCTTAGTACGCAAACAGTACAAACGGTTCCTTGCAAACAGAAAGTAAAAAATACGACAAAATAACACGATTTATAGTACCCTTTTCGAAACAACCCATGTAACGCAATGACTTCTTTCTAAGAAACATGCGCACTTCGTGATAATAATCCCACCATTTCAAGAACAAAGCAGACAAAAACTGTGGAAACATCTATAAGCCAAGAACCTTTACTCACGGCAAAATCATGTGCGGTTGCAATGCCCTGAACCACCATTTCTTCACGAAATTAATTATTCGATTGGCAAGCAATGAAGTAAAGTAATCCCGATCCCCAACAACGTAACGATTTCTTGATCTTAATCTAAATAATAATAATCAAAGAACAGCACAAACAAAGATTAAGGAAAGAAACATCAAGAATCATGTGCGGTTTCAATGCCCAGAACCACCCTTTCGTCAGTCGTCACGAAAATAATTACTCGATAGGCAAGAAATGAAGTCAAAAACCCCAATCCCTAACAATGCCACAACTCAAACGATCGCGTGCAAAACAGCCAAAATTACGAGAAAGCGTTACATGGCATCTCAACTTCTGAAAACGAAGAAGAAAAGGTACGCCCATGTCTTGATGATACTAATGTCAACACATTTCAAGAACAGCACAAGCAAATATTACGAGAAGAAACACCAAGAATACAAGAACCACGTGATCGCGCGAGAGCCAAGAACCCTCCCCCCAAAGGCCAAAATCACAAACCGGCAGAACTCGATCAACCGCATAAAACCAAGAAACCACTCCGAGCGGTGGGCGGGATCAAGCTAGCGAACCACCGTCGCGGCAAAGCCCGAAGCGAAGAAATCAATGGCCAACAACCGGTGCCACATTAGCGGGGGCAGGAGCAAGAAGCAGGGAGAGAAGCTTGCGCGTCACCTGAGGCGGCCGACGTGATCTGAGACTTCTCAGCGGTCTCCCTCCTCTCGCTTCCACCCTCCGACGAGGAGCAGCACCCCATGGCCGTCGCCTCCTGGGATGGGGCGCACGCGCTACGTAGTAGAAGGAGTGGAACAAACGACACAAGAAAGAGTGATTTGTTTAGAGGAAGGAACAAATGTCCTCCTCTCCCTCTCTCTCCCTCTCCCTCTCCGTTGCTTTCTAGAAGGTATAGCAGGTGCCGTGTCACGTGACTGAGCGTTGCTTCCGAAGACTCGTGGTATCCGAACGGACAGGCTGACAATACGCCTTCAAAGTTAAGTTACGTACTTGTGTCTAGTGCGCGTTTCGTTGGGCTCGGGCTTTGTGAATTGTGAAGTGTGAATTGTGATTTTGTGAACTCGTTCGGGAAGTTGCTTTGCCTGCGACTTCTCTGACCCCTTAGCCGCCGCCGCCAGTTAATATCTCCGGCGAAGAGGGGGTGGACGAGGCAGATGGAGGAGTACGGTGGGGGACCTCCTGAGCGAGGCGATGGGCTCGGGGGCGCGCGTGGTGGTGGTGGAGGACTGCGTGGAGACGCCCGCGGCCTTTGTCCTCCACCTCCTCCTCAATCGCGCGCTCGCCGACGGCGGCGGAGCGGCCTCCTCGCCGTCGCTCAGCCTTTCTCCCACTACGACCGCGTCCTCCGCAAGATGGTACGCGCCCCAACAGCTCACCCGCATTTCGTCGAACACGTCCTGTGCTTACTGGCTTCCTTACCCTACCTCCAACAACCACGGTTTCGCCTATTAATCACACTTCAACACTCGCTCGCACAGTTAGAATCACACACTTGTCATTGTGAGTATTGCAGGGCTGTAAATTTTACTTCAGTAAGTATGTAAATGTGCACCTACTTACGTCGATTGATTAACTGGAGGGCCCCCCAAATGTTGCATTAGAGTGGATTTGGCTGTAAAGAAATGGGTGGTAGTCCATCAGATAATGTGAGAAGGTGTAACCGGGTCTAGAATCTAGTCGCTAAGCTCCTGGCCTAATCTAATGTTAGTAATGTAGAATCAAGCGTCTCACACAAACACTTAAATCGTTACAATATGATATCCTTAGATTTATGCGTAATATGCAACGCCGAAATGCCCTTCATAATTGTGAGAATTGTTAGGGTTTTGTTATTAACAGTACAGTCTAAATTTTCGATCTGAAACTGTGCACAGTGGTGTTCAGAAAATCAGTACAGGATGAAATAGGGTTGCCAGCATCTATTCTGTTCATTTGCTGGCAGCAATAGCTCATGTACTAGCTGAGACACTATTTAGTATTTAGATAACCAGCTCAGCTGGGAACTGGACGGTCTTTGCAGTTTGCAAAATTCAAATCAAATACATCAATGTTTTAACTTTGGCTGGCACACTGGTGGCTGCAAGGCATTAATTTCTGATTACTGCCGTTATTATGAGACCTGATTTGGACACCCTAACACAAAATACATGCTGGATGCCTGTGCTACTTGAAATGTAACACCGCATGATTTCTTCCGAATTTTGCATTTTTGCTAGGGCTGTAACCTCTCCTTGCATAGGAAGAGCAAGAGGCTTCATTTCTTTGACTTGCAGGCATTCCCAGGCAAGCAGCCATTTGTACACCTTGTGTTGTTTCCAAATGATGCTGCATAATTAGTGAGTTACTGATTTGCTTGCTTCTTTACTCAGAACAAGGGGAGGTGCCATTGCTGACAGCTTTGTTGTACTATACAGAAACATTCAGAGAGTGGTGGAGGCAAACAGGACTGGAGAAAATGCAGGCCAGTTCATGATCATGATGGACAATGTTTCACTGTTGGAAGTTGCCACCTATGGTTCTGTAGACGATCTATTGGACTTCTTGCATTATTGTGTCACACTTACGTCTGAGATGGTAAAAGTTAGATCAACCGAACATTGCCAATACCCTTTCTTTACCTCATATCCATGTTCTTTATGCTTTGTATATTTCTTAGCAGGATTACTCGCTGGTGGTCCTTATTCATGAGGATATTTATTCAAGCGAGGAGTGTGTGGGACTTCTTTTACATCTGCGATACATTGCGGATCTTGTGATTAAAGCTGCACCTTTGAGCACTGGTTTGGCTGCTGATGTTCATGGACAGGTTAGGTTCTTATTGTGATAAATTTTCTCCAGCCAACCTTATCTTATTCTGAAGGTTGGCATCTTCCATTTTATTTTACCCTTGATGTATATCTTTTGAAGTGATCAAAATGTTTCCAACAGCTGTCGGTGGTGAACAAGGGGATGTTCAGCGAACAAAGGCCGAAAGTATGGAACTTGCACTCTAAGGCGAAGGAAAACGGTGCAGACTTTTTCTACCCATGGAGCAGACATTAGGATTTAGGGCACAGTAGTGCTTGCAAACTGCAGAGTTCACTTTGGTGTCTCCGATGTTGTGTGGGAGTCACATTTTGTATGGCATCTGCCAACTCACCGTGTTTCAGGAAAATGTTATCGAATTTTTTCCGCAGATTTGGTTCAGTTTAGGACCTAGCAACTAGCATCCCTTCGTGCCCTTTATTAATGGAAAAGGGTATTGCTAGAGACAATAACAAAGGTCTGTGATATGAAGCATCACACACCATGTAGTTAGTTTCGAACCGACACTACAGAGAACTGCAAGACTAAAAATAAGTAGTAGAGAAACGTAAATATTTGACTTGAAAACACCACCTTGTAATGAGCTGCTGAATCATTCAGTGATGTCAGCTCGACATGAAGAGTAAAGGTTTAACACGCTTGATCCAATAGCAATGACGCTGCTGGTTTGCTCCTCCTTGAGACCCTTGACTACGTAAATCTCTGCAAGGGAACTGAAGATCGCAAACCATAACGACGTCAAACATGACCGATGGCCAACCGAATATGCGGATCACTCCATAGTACAAATGTTCATCTGGAGTTAGACACAGACAATAATCATACGAGCTTTTATTTATTGAGCACTATAATGTGGGAATCAATGAGCTGCTATCAGCAACGGAATGAAGTGCGTATTTCTCCATGTGTCGAAGCAGATACCGCGTTGGATTAGAAGGGTCGTGTCATCTGTCTGCTGCTTGGCCTGCCTAATCTTCTTGCCCAGATTGTCGCACGAACTGCCCACGGACCCGCGGCCGCTGCTCAGCTAGCCTCTTCCTGCTTTGGTAGCGCACCCGAAAATAGGCGGACAAAGCCACCAGAAAGATACCGGTCCAATACAAACCTTATTCGGGCACAGCAGTCAGGAAAGAATTTTTGAAAAACGAAACAGTAGCGTCAAAACTTAGAAAAAAAGTTGCGCTCTCCAAGACTGGACATTGCGAATTACTTTGTCAAATACCATTCGAGTCTCTAGAAAAACACTGTTCCTATGCAGGTATTTACAAAAGTTAGGCCCTTACGGCCTTACATACTTGGAAGTAACATAAGCATTTATTTTTTGTTCTCTTTCAAATGTAGTTCAGAATCACACAAAGCAATTGCACCTTTTTAGAACCAAAGGACAAGCAATTCCGGTTCCATTTTTTCATAAAATGAAACCAAAATAACAGGCTATGTTCAGTGGCAGATCTAAAGCAATTGTATCAGTTCTGATTTTATTTATCCAACCATTTGGATAGCATTCCTAGTCATTATACTGAATCGGATTGAATGGGCCCTTCAAGTAATTATTACTTATTTTAGGACTCGCTGTTTTAACAGACGTGTAACAGAAAACAAGCTACCTTTTTCCCGAAGTTCCTCCCTTTCCGCGTCTGTCTGAATTTGTTCACTGCAGCTTCTCGTCGGCCGAGCCAATTCTGATACTTGTCATTACCACTGCCGCTCCCACTTCCATTGCCACCTCCAGCCCCATTTTTGTCCATGATACCATTAACACTCTCCATGTTTGGTCTTGCAACATTGGGAGCAGTGCTACTTCCGTTCTGCACATTGCTTCTATTATGGCTACCTGAGGTGCTCCCGTTCACACTATAGTTTGCAGCATGACCTTCCATGGAAGGATCAAAAACATTGGATGAACCACACTGAGCGTCTGACGATCCATGATCAATTGATGCTTGTTGCTGTGTCATAACATGGAGGTAATAATGGACATGATGATGATGCTGCACAAAGCTTTGCTGTACATCTCTTGGGTGGCCCACTTTCACTGCATTAGCAATTCCTTCATCAGCTTTGTCTTTCCCTACCACATTAACTGGTGATATTTGGTGCTGCACGGGATGGAATGCTGACGTATGTTGGTTAGATTTAACAGCTGATGGTGACGTCACTCTCTCTCTCTCTCTGTTTGCAGAAGGTTTTGTGATGACATTCTTAGTACTGGAGCCCATGTCATTGTTGTTGCTACTGCCATTGGAGCCCTGCTTTATTGGAGCAGCATCTGAATTTGACATAATCTTGCAGGTGGAGTCCGTTTTCACAGCCTCTGAACTTTTGTCTTGAGGTGAACAGCTTCCCCCAAATCTCGCTCCACCTTGATTGGAAGCCGATGTATGGTACCTTGCAAGATAAGAGACAGTTAGAATGCAACTTACTCTTGCGTTCATAACTTAGTAATGACACTGATATTATGTTCTGCACCTGGTGAATGCTGAGAGATCTGGTCTTTTCAGAATATTTTGTTCATCGTGGATTTCAGTTGCAGCTCCGGTTGTTTTCAATCTCTTCAAACCCAACTCTTGGGATGTCATCTGGCATCTTGGAGGAGCAATCAGGTGCATCAGTGATTCTAGCTGCGTGTTTGGCTTGTCTTTCTGGCTATTGAGCTAATCAAATTAGAAGTTCGAGTAGTTGGTTCGTTCAGTGTGTTTCTACCATCTCTCTGTCGTTGTTTTGTTTTTTGATGTCCTTTGGGGTATGGGATCCCATACTTTGAACGAAACAAATTAAATGGGGAGGGTCAAGGCATTAGGCTATGGGTAGGCTACACTAGCGCAAATTAATAAAAATTCTACCCGTAAACCAAGATCACTGCGATTATAGATCACGGTCTTACCACTAGACGCGAGTCACGAAACCGATCACGACACATCGGGCGAGTAGTCGTACTAAGTTGATGCACGGACGTCGTCGGCGAGTAGTCGTATTACTTCCTCGTCCTCGTTGCGGCGTCCCACGTCTGACTCCGCTCTTGCGGTTCGTCCAACGCTACGGATGCGGCGCCTCAAAGGTATCCACACGTGCGGGAGGAAGCGGCGCCGCTTGGACTACTAGATCTGCGGCGACTAGAGGCGTGGGAGAGGTGGCGGCGGGGTTTGAGGATGTCACGAAACTTCCCCTCCATCACATGCGCCTTGCCCTCCTTTTATAGGCGTCCTTACAATGGGCTTCTACTAATAGAGGCTCATTAGGACTCAATGTCGATCTAATTCGGATCTAATCCGAATTAAGCTTCGACCCCTTAAGTGTGTGACCCTCTAGGTTCACGTATGTTTAGACATGACACGAGTATACATACTTGGTCAATAGTTGGTAGCGGCCTCTAGCAAGGCGTCCCAACTCCTAAGCGTACACAAAGATCATATCGGACGAACCAACACAGCGTTATGTACATGCCAATCCCTTTGCCTCACGATATTCGGTCGAGCTCCAAGTCGACCACTCTTTCTCGATCTTGTGATCCTAATCCCTTACTAGGTTAACTCTTAACCTTAAGTAGCATGGCCATGCATTTACGGATCCGATCACTCGAGGAGCCAGAGATATCTCTCTCGGTAGAGAGGGCAAATCCCATGTTGATCGACCATGCCTCGCGACATGCTTCATGACTCACCCGAAAACTACCTTTATAACTACCCAGTTACGGAGTAGCATTTGATAGCCCCTAAGTAGGTCGATTCACATCTCAAGTACATGCGACAATCTTAGGTCTAAGGACAAGGCGTACACATTGTGTAGAGAGAACCATAAGTATAATTGTTATGTCTCATGTTGGGTCGGTCCAACCCCATGTTCTAAACATGTGTCCACATTATTGGTTTGACATCTCCATGTCTATGACCTGTGAAACATAGTCATCAACCGATACATGTGCTAATCCACCATTCACGTGTGTCCTCACATGAACTCCGACTAGGGACAACTTTAGAATAACCATACAAGTAAAGAGTTTCACAAACAAGTCACATACTTGTTAATCAACACAAAAGCAATATTCAAGGAACATTTATTAAATCATGGATACAACGAAATATCATCATCTCTATGATTGCCTCTAGGGCATATCTCCAACACAAGCTTCCTCAGTGGCGCGAGACGTTCGGGTTGCGCCTCCCCAGGAATGGGCGGACGCTTGTTCCTCTCGACGACGTGCTTCCTAGTGTGATCCTCCAACAACTCCTACAACGCATCAAATTAACATTGTTGGTTCTACATAGCCAGCATCTTGAACAGCTTCATCAACGGTTGTTGCCGGAACTACATGAAGAAGTTGGCCGCCAGATGGTGAATGCACCATCTGTTCCTCATATCTGGCCAAGGGAATGGTTCATTGGGGTCTTGCTGAAGTTTTTTGATGGTCTTCATCATCCCGGGGTGTCGATCATATATTATGCAAACATCAGGACGTGCCCGAACTACCCCCTCCTTCAGATGTTGAAGGAACCACAACCAGCTGTTGAAATTCTCACTTTCGGCGAAAGTGATAGCTAAGGGTAGAATTTGATTGTTGTCATCAACGCAAATTGCTGTCATGATCATGCCCTTGTATTTCCCCAACGCAAATTGCTGTCATGATCATGCCCTTGTATTTCCCAGTTAGAAATGTCCTGTCGACTGAGATCATAGGCAACATGTGTCTGAGTGCATCGATGCAGGGACCGAAGACTAAGAAGGCCCTCTGCAATACCATTAAACCTAGCGGTCTTCTAGATGGATTCTCCTTGATAGCAATGTATGTCCCCAGGTTCTTATCCTGCAGCATCTAGAGCATACGAGGAAGGTTGTCGTAAGCTGCCTCGAAAGAACCAATCCTCCTTTTCAAAGTCTTCTGTTTCGCACGCCATGCCTTCGCGTAGCTAATTTTGTACTTGAATTTCCGCTCGATAGCCACCATGATGTGCTTGGCCTCCAGGTCCATCTTCTTCACTATCTCTCCGTACATGACATTGGCTATGAAAGTGGACGTTAGGTTGCGATGCTTCGATAAAACACTACTGAGTACGCATGAGTGCACCTTCATCTTCGAGACAATCCAATAAGTCTCGTACTTGGGTCTACACGCGCGCACATACCAAGAACAACCAGCCTGCTCGCAGACCACAGTGTACTGCTCCTAGCTGGATTTTAGGACCCAGAACGTCCATTGCATGGACAAGGACCACAACTTAATGGCATTCTGCAGTGATCCCTTGTCAGCAAATATTGCATAAAGCCGAACCTCTGTACCATGATACTCCCATGGTGATTCGTGCTCGTCGTGCACAGCAATACCCTCAACACCCACTATATTCCATTATTGCGGGATGAGACCTTCGTCCTCGTCAGAAGAGGCGTCGTCATCCTCTTTTAAAGCTTCCTCCTCCGCATGGGCCGTCTAGTCAGCAATCTCAATTTGACGCACAATGTTGTCAACATGCTCCCCTGCATCCGCCTGTGTAGTGGGCCGAGCGTGCAGTGTGTGATCTTCCTCTTCTGCCTTCACAACATCGGCCACTACGTCGTCTTCTGCCTCTGCAACATCGGCCACCGCGTCGTCGTCTCCCTCCGCAACATCATCCACCACGTCATCTTCTCCCTCTGCAACATCGACCATCACATCCAATTTTGCCTCCGCAACATCGGCCACTGCGTCCTCTTCATGAAGGGCGCGTTGCACGCCCGGGCTACTCCCACCAACCGGACGAGCGCCGTCGGCAGGGCCTCTTGGACTCCCTTCGGGCATGCTTGCACGAGTAGCACGCACTCGTATCCACTGCACCAGCAGCCTTGCACAAAGTCCTTCGATGCAACCGTTTGCATCAGTCTGCTCAACTCCCATCGAATGTGTGTGGTAGACCGTCTCTAAAGCCCATATAGGACGACACTACACACCTCGAGATCCAAGGAGAAGCTGCAGGTGAGCCAATACAGGACATCTCCGATTCAAGTATTCTCCGCATCGGGGTGTACCATACTGACTTGCCGAAAACCACTTAGGTCAACACCATATGGACCTTCACAAATCATACCAATACCGTAGTGCACTTTTAATCTTGTGGGTTCCGAGATGATTGATTTCTCACTGCAAATGTTTTGCACATTTCAACTAGCTATTTGTCGTAATACAATCCGAAAATACATGCTAAACTAATAAGTAGCAACACATCGCCTACATTTAGATGAGAACAAGAACGGATGAGACTACTACCTTCACACAAATACCTTCTCTCCTTATTACTGAGCTTCCTTCTTCTTGCTCTCTCACCCCCCGAGCTCGTCTCCTCTCCTCCTCTCCCTCTCCTGAGCTTCTCTCCTCTCCTCCTCCCCCTCTCCCGGGCTCCTGTGCTTCTCCCCCATGTTGTTCTCTCTTTTGCACTACTTCTCCCCTCCCAACCTTCTCCTCTCTTTTTCTCCTCTTGTTCTCTCTCCAGATGAATGGCGAAAGAGACCGTGAGTGCGTCTTTCTATACAACCGTTTAGTCGCTCAACCATTAGACAACTAGCAAGTAGTGGCCCAATGGTTCAACGACACGGAGACTATACTTGCTGTCAAATCGCCCGGTGGTTGAGCGACTAGGGGCTATATGTCGCTCAACGCTTGAGCGACTTGCAATCGAAGAGACAGTCGCTTGACGGTTGGGTGACAAGGTCACGTCTTGTTCGACGGTTGGGTGACTTGGACTAATCGTCCAACCGTTGAGCGACTAGGTCCAAGTCGCCTAACGGGGGAGCGACAAAGTATTATTTGTGTAAAATAAAAACATAGGTATATTTCTGTATTTCAAAATAAAATAATGGTTATTTTAAGAAAATCGCTAAAGGGTGATAATGTTGAAGACCTTGCGGTTCCTACCCTTCCAATTATTCTAGAGGACGAGTAGACGAAAGGTGTTGGACAAAGTGTTTTATTAAGGTTAATGAAAAATTTCGTAATTGCTATACAAAATTTCTCTCCTATCCAAGCTTATACTGGACGGCTCATCACAGACGGTTGATCAAAATTATCTGTATTAAATACAATCACAAACGGTTTTGGTTTAGTAGCCGTCTGTATTACTGACTGCGCGAAAAACCGTCTATGAAGAAGTAATATCACAGACGGTTCGTGTTTAAAACCATACATAAAGTATCACAGACGGTTCTTGTTCAGAACCGTCTGTGATACTTCACAGACAGTTTCAACACAAACTGTCTGATTTTACCATGGCTTGACATCAGAGAGTCTGTGATAAGTATCTCCCGATTTTACCAGATTCTGTGACTTCAAATCACTAACACTCATGACTTGAAATTCCCAACTCTAAGATTTTACCATGGCTTGAAATCACTAACACTCATGATTTTACCATGACTTGAAATCACTAACTCTATGATTTTACCATGGCGGTTTTTGTTTAAAATAGGGAGATACTTATCACAGACGGTTTTTAATATGAACCATCTGTGATACTAGCTCGTCATAGACGGTTTTTGTTTAAAACTATCTGTGATTCACGGAAATTTTGGAACCCTTGCGCGGGAGGCGAAATGTTTTGGTGCTGTCCTTATATATTATACCCACCTCGCCTGGTCTTCTACCAGTCTCTCCCTCTGCCCTCCCCACACCGAGCTCCGGCGACCACCCTCAATACCCCGGTGCGGTTCGGCGAGGAGACGCAGTCGACGAGGAGGAGGAGGGATGCGCAGGATCTCCATGTCTATCGCAGGAGGTAGACTGCCGAAAGGTACGTGTATATCCCCAAAATATACACCATTTGTTGGTTGTTTGATGGTTCTTATTTTATTTGTACCTTTTGTGATTTAATGTCCGTAAAAAATAATCTTAATTTTGTGCTACCTAAGGTCGGAGCACCGCTAGAGGTTTTCGGTCGTCTCTCCTTTTCCTTGCCGACGAGTTTGAGTCAAATTCAGACGACAGGCAAGAACAGTTTGTGATATGTTGGTGAGGTACATAGAGAAGCTCACAGGACCAATCCAAGAAGTTAATGAATTCTTTAGGAGCTTGGAGACACAGATGGTTTCTAGCTAGTTTAACTTTATAATTTTATTCTTTTTCCCATTCAGAGGGGACGTTGTGAAACCTTTTGGTTTCTCTTTTGCTAGATAGGTCTTTCCTACAATGTGTTTGCCATCATAATTTTAATTGAATTTTAGCTGTCTTGCTAGAGGTTGCATATGGAAGCTACTGTCCAGCAATTGATTGGTTTGGATCAAAATCTATTTTTTGCAATAGAAAAATTATCATAGACGGTTCTTGTTGAGCAAATGCATGATAGATTTTTTCACGATCCATGAACAAATGCATGATAGATTTTTCACAGTCAGTTCAAAAACTTGTACATAAGGATACAAAGAAGGATAAGATTCTATCCCTAATATTTCTCTATACAACTTGTACAGAAAGAAAGAAAGAGACTGGGTGAAATACGCTAACACAATCGAAACGTGAGGTTCCTGATCACATAGACTGGACCAAAAATCCTAAAAAAGTTGTGTTGGTAGCCCTTTCGTCGTGATGTCAACGAACTAAAGGGAGGAGGGTACGTGTAGAACTCAGACTTGGCCAAGGGAGACCTTCTCACGAACAAAGTGTATGTCGATCTCAATGTGTTTTGTTCGACAGTGCTGAACCAGGTTGGAGGATAGATGCACTGTACTAACATTGTCACAATAGATAACGGTCGCAGTTGTGAGAGGTTGATGAAGTTGCTAAAGAAGTTGGCGAAGCTAGCAGCATTCAGAGACAACATGAGTAACAA
The DNA here is from genome assembly GCA_036346395.1 of Hsuehochloa calcarea. Classification (NCBI taxonomy): domain Eukaryota; kingdom Viridiplantae; phylum Streptophyta; class Magnoliopsida; order Poales; family Poaceae; genus Hsuehochloa; species Hsuehochloa calcarea. The sequence continues at coordinate 43,050,032 of CM070597.1, forward strand.
CACGATACTCAGCTTTGGCACCAGAACGTGAAACTATGGTATGACATTTGGAGGACCAAGAAATCATATTATCACCATAGTACATGCAATATCCAGAAGTTGAGCATCATGAATCAAGACAACCAACCCAATCAACATCAGAGTATGCGATGAGAGTGGATGTGGGTGAGATATGCAACTGAAGTCCTTGATCCAAGGTACCTTTGACATAACGGAAAATGTGTTTGACGAAGCCAAGGTGTGGCTCATGGGGATCATGTCTATACAAAACACACTTGCTGAACGGCATAGGAAAGAACAGTCCGAGTCACTAAAGGGTGACAGTCTATCATGCCAGCACGTTGAAGAATGTCGACGGTGTACTAACGCTGAGAAAGAAAGAGACCCTGAGGAGATTGTGTAACCAGGATTCCCAAAAAGTAGTGTAGGTCACCGAGGTCGGTCATGGCGAACTCAGAGTGAAGACAGGTAATTAGACGCTACAAGGGTGCAGTGGAGGATGTTGTCAAGATGATATCGTCAACATACAAGAGGAGGTAAGCAAAATGTTGGCCATCCTTGTAGATGAATAGCGAAGTGTCGAGAACAGAAGAGACGAACCCTTTGGTAACAATGTAGGTGGCGAACCGTTGGTACCAAGCACGGGGAGCCTGTTTGAGGTCGTACAATGATCGATGGAGAAGACACACATGATTAGGTCGTGTGGGATCAACAAAACCTAAAGGTTGCTGGCAATAAACTGTTTCATCAAGAGTGCCATGGAGAAAATAATTCTTGACGTCAAGTTGATGAATAAGCCAATGGTTGGAAAAAGCGATGCTAAGAACCATGCGAATGGATGCAGGTTTGACGGTGGGACTGAAAGTTTCATGAAAATCCACTCCAGCTTGTTGGGAGTAACCGTGGACAACCCAACGGGCTTTGTGGCGAACAAGTGAGCCATCGGAATGTAATTTATGTTTGAAAATACATTTGCCAGTGACGACGTTGGTACCTAGTGGGCGAGGCGCCCGAGACCAAGTGTGGTTGTCGACAAGGGTAGTGTACTCATCAGTCATAGCTTGGTGTCAATGAGGATCAGACAGTGTGACACGATAGGTCTTGGGAATTGGTGAAACATGGGTGACTGAAAGTTCGAGTCATTCTAATGGTTTCACAATGCAAAGCTTGGCACGAGTGAGCATGGGGTGAAGCCCTGGTTCCGATCGAGCGACAGGGGGCGTCTCCAAATCGATAGGCGGGGAGGCTGCCTCGGTAGGCAAGAGTGTTGTCGTGGCAACTGATCAGGGCGAGAAGATTGTTACGTTAGGTGAAGTTGGCACGAAAGGCTGGAGTGTTGTCGCGACAGGGGAGCTGGGCGCGGTAGGCTGGAGAGTTGACGCTACAGGCGGAGTGGCTATCATGGCAAGCGATCCAGAGAGCAATGTAGGTGCCACAAGCGAGAATCGTGCCGCGGTAGGTGAAGCGGTAAGCGGCGGTGAATGATTGACGACAATGTCAATTAGGAAGAGGAGGGTGTGGATGATGTTGTTGTGTGTACGAAGAACGCACTCGACTTTTCCATTTTGTGGGGAAGTATATGGACATGACATGCGAAGATGTATGCAATGTGTTCGGAAGAAATCAAGGGAGAGGGAATTGACAAATTCCGAGCCATTATCTGTTTGCACCGACTAAAGAGGGAGGTTGAATTGTGTTCGGACATATGTATGGAAGTGCATGAGAGTGCTACGAACATCAGATTTCTTGCGGGGAGGGAATGTCCAACAAAAATGTGAGAAATCATCAAGCACAACAAGATAGTATTGGTAGCCAGAAGTACTCAATACAGGAGATGTCCATAGATCACAATGAACTAATTGAAAAGGAGATGTGAAACTGGAAGACAAGCTACAAAAGGCAGCCGAAGGTTCTTGCCAACTATGCATGGCAAGTAGATCGATATTCTTTATTACACGATATTATGGAGGAATTTTGTAAAGATGTCATGACGTCACGGTTTGGATGGCCAAATGTCCATGCCAAAGGTGTTCAGACGCCACCGTGGAGATGAAGTAATGAGGTGATGCTGCTATTACCGAGGGTTGGGTAGTGTAGAGATCCTTGGAACTATTGCAGTGAAGTATCTCTGTCTTGGTTCGAAGGTCCTTAACAGAAAAACCAAAAGAATCAAATTAGATAGAACAAGAATTATCGCGAGTGAACTTGCGGACAAAAATAAATTTTTTGATAAGGGATGGAACGACGAGGACATCGTTGAAGATAAAAGATGCGGCAGGGGTGGGGAGAAGGCCGCGACCCGTGTGAGAGATGGGAACGGTAGAGCCATTACCGACAGTGACAAAGAGGGGATAGGGAGGAGGAGAGTTGAAGTGTACCGTCATTTGAGGCCTGTGGATTTCATGGGGATATGTTCCAGATCTTAGGATGATGTGACAATTGGCAATGGTGTTTACGGTTTGTCGTTTCACGAGTTCTCGACAAAGTGTCGGCATTACGACGAGGCGGTCCGACCGGTCCTTGCAATGATCCGACCGGTCCCAAATCGGTCGGACCGGCCATCAAGGCGATCGGACCGACCATGTGAAGCGATCGGACCGGTGACCTAAAAGTGGTCAAAACGCAGTGGGCCAAAATAGGTGTTGTAGGCAAGTGAGGATCCCAATGCACTTGGTCTCATGATTTTAGAGTCTCGGTAAGAAGTTCTATTCGTTTTAATTTCGAAGGTTTGAATTTGAGGTATGAATTTGGCTAAGTCCCAAGGGCGGTCCGGCCGCCAAGGTGGTCCGAAACTCACTGAGTGGTCGGACCGGTATTGACTTGAACGTCGGCCAACCGTGGCGATGTTGTTTTGTTAGGTCAAAGTCATTGGTATCGTGGCATATGGTTTGCATGATGCATGTTTTGACTAACATGGGTCAAGTTGTGAAGAACTTGTTCCCGAATTCGTGTTTGCTTATGCGTGGTTGTGCGGGTTGCTTGGTGGTCAACGACGGTCAGCGGCGAGGAGGATCGGGACTAGACTTGGAGAGTTGAGGTCGAGCGATCGGCGATGCGGGTGAGTCAATGACTCAAGCGTGACACAAGATGGACAAGGGTGACCTATTAGCGAATCCATAGCGCATGGTGAAGCGGTTTAGGTCAAAAGGTTAAAGACGGCTTTTGAAGCGTGCGTGTGTGACCCGTTGTTAGTGGGCCTTAACGGAGCCCAAATTGAGTCAAACCCTAGAGTTCTAGGCCTCCACTATAAATAGGAGGAGGTGGGGGCTGCACCTCCCCTCTCGCTGTTTTTCACCTCTTTTGTTGCTTGCAAAACCCTAATTGGTTTAGGGAGAGTTGAGGTTGAGGCTAGGGCTTTTCATGGTTTGAGGAGAATTTCGTGATCTTGGATTGACCACTGATCCATGATGGTGTGGGTGTAATCCAGCAACGATCACGTTCTTAATCTATGCAAGGTTTGCTTGAGATAAGTCTCTTTTCGTTCTTGCTTTCAAATTCGTGATTTTAGGGCTTTCATTGATCCGCGAGTTTGTGATTGATTCTTTCACGTGAATTAGCTTGCTGTGATATGTGTGAATCTATCTAGCATCATCTTGATCATCAATCTCTCACGAACAAGCATTAGGATCAAGTTTTCGTTCTTGCCCGGTTTTAGACTTTCTGACACTATGTCCAGGGAATTTGAGATGAGTATGATGGGGGAGCTTAATTACTTTTTGGGACTTCAAATCAAGCAATGCAAGGAAGGAACTTTCATCCATCAGACAAAGTACACTAAAGATCTACTCAAGCGCTTCAACATGGGTGATTGCAAGCCAATTTCCACCCCATGGCAACCTCATCGTTTGGATCCGGATGAGGAAGGGAAGTCGTGGATCAACGCGAGTACCGCATGACATGATCGGCTCCTTACGATTTGTGGCCTCAAGACCGGACATTCACTTCATGGTATGTCTTTGTGCAAGATTTGAGCGTCTCAAGAACTTCCCATCGCCAAGCCGTTAAGCGCATATTCGGTATTACACTCTACCCTCTTATATGGCATTTGGTATTCATGCTCTTGACTTTGTCCATTAGGGGTTTTGATTCGATTTTGCGGGTGTCGGTTAGATAGGAAGAGTACCTCGAACTTTGTCACTTTCTAGGCACTTCTCTTGTATCTTGGTCTTCTAGGAAGCGGTCTTACATTACACAATTCACTTCTTTGAGCGGAGTATGTAGTCTTGCTGAATTCTTTGTGCGATTTTGTAGATAGCGTCCACTTTGAAAGATTATGGGTTAAACTTTGCTAGTGTTCCTCTTTTACGTGATAACACTTCGCTATTAATATTGCTAAAAACCCAGTGCAACATTCTAGGACTAAGCACATAGACATTCGCTTTCACTTCCTTAAAGATCATGTCGAAAAAGGTGATATTGTGATGCACTTCGTAGAGTCTGAAGCTCAATTGGCAGATATTCTTACCAACCCTTTAGATCAAACCAGGTTTTCCTCCTTAAGAAGCGAGTTAGGGGTAATTTATCCTTATGGGTTGGTTTGAGGGAGTTTGATCTTTCCGATCTTACCTTGTTCTTTTGATCTTTTATTGTTCTTTTACGAACTTAGTGATCTTTTGAACTTTTAGGTTTTAGGCTTTTATTGCATCTCATTGTATCATATTGCATTCATATGAAAAATACAACAGGTGGTATGAAAAATCCAAAAAGATGCATTGTAATATAAGATTTTCTACTTATCTTTTAAAATTGATGAAGCTTTGCCTATTACCCTTTGGAGCTTTTGTATTTCAATTCTTGCTCAATGTCATGTCTAGTTCCTTGACTTGCTAGAATTATCATGCTTTTACATGTGTAGCTAAGTCTTTGCTATATGAGCTAGAACCTTTTAAACAACTCAAACTAAGAAATTGCAATTTGTGGATGTTTTAGCGAGTTGCGCAATTAGTGCTCCTCTTGTGACATTGGCCCTGTCAGAATTGCTTTGTTAGCTCTTTGATCTAAAATTGACCATTACTTGAGCTTTTGTGTTCTTGAGATTCTAAAACTGCTCATGTGAAAAATGAAAATCAAAATTGTCTTATGCTTTAATTGTGCCAAACTATTCTTACGAGACTGCTTGTCAAATGACATGAACTTGGTGATAGTTTGATGAACCAGACGATCTCATGGGGACTGCTTGTCAGAAATGACATGAACCTCAAGATTTGTCGCCCTAGTAGAAGCTTAGAAAGAGTTTGTGGATGGCTCCTAGTCCAGGATCTTCTTTACTAAGATATACCTTTAATCAACTTCTGGTCGAAGCTTAGGATGAGTCTGTGGATGGCTCCTAGTCCAGGATCTTGTCACTAAGTTAGATCATTAGTCAACTTCAATATTCAATGCAAATGAGAAAAATGTTGACAAATGGGCGTTTACAAAATATTGAGCAAAATGATTCAATACGGGACTTGATTGACTCTTAATGTGGTCTTTGTTAGATTTTTGATCTCACTTTGACATTTTGACATGGCCAATTTCACTTTAGGATCCCTGTTGACGAGGATCTAATAATCCTCATTTTATCTTTTATCTATAATTCTTATTATGGGTAAATATGATGTCACATAGTCCCCAGAGATACCCCTTATCTATAAGGGAGAAGCCCAATAAGAGGTTGTAAGTTCTTCTACAATCACCCCACGGTTGTAAGTCTTGCTACGACTATATCATGGTCGTAAGTCCTTCTCGACCACTACATAGTTGTAGGTCCTTCTCGATCGCTACACGGTCGTAAGTTCTTCTACGACCGGGTAAACTCGACCACCTTATAATCAAACCTACGGTAGTGGGTCTAATTGATTAAAGAATCCGAACGGTCTGCACGCACTATTATTCCGCTTATTAATGGTGCGTAATTATCCCATTATCTCTGGAAGATAATTGCCAGACGGCGTGAAGAAGCCGAGGCGCCGGTAATTACTGCCATCATCGTCGATTCTTTGGATTAATTAGGCGCATCTCCGCGAGCAAAATGGCTACTTCTTCACGACTATATAAGGGCATCGATCAGAGAGATAGGGAGGGAAAACAAGAGCTAGTCAAGTAGGAACACAAGTGCTATTCTCTGTAATAGTCTTAGTCTTTTACTTGATCATCAAGAATACCATACACACAGGATTAGGGTTATTATTCTCTCGGAGAAGACTGAACTGTCTAAACATCCGTGTCAATCCACTCTGCGTGATCTTATCTCTAGGAGACCCCCCGAATCAAACAATCTTTACGTAAGATCGGTTCTAATACACCGACAGTTGGCGCCGTCCGTGGGGATCTTCCGGTAATCTCTTGTCAACATACTCTCTTTTTCCAATCTCATGCAATCATGGCAGGAGAATGGAACGAGGAGAACTGGTTTGACTTGGCAGATTACGCAGACATCGACATGGATGCGGTTTCGACTCTGAGCCGAGTGATGCATCCGTGATGGTGATGTTGCCTCCGGAGATTGTTCTCCAGGAAACCATCCCATTAATGGAGTTGAGGAGGGATCCTTATCCCCCACAACAATACGTCCAACAGAGGAGCCAATTCTCTCAAAGGACAAGGGTCAATCCGACCAGGACCGCTCCCAGGAGGACTCACAACACGACGAGTTCTTTCCCCAAGTGTTCAAGTCCCTTAAGGCGGTCCGACTTGGTAAGTCAAGTTAAGGAGCCACCATTCGAGGACTCCACCAAAGATCTAGTGATCCTCTCTCGGGATAACTCGGAGAGGTGGGATCAAGCATGCTTTTCCTACAAATTCGACCATCTCCCCGCAGATCTCATTTGCGAACGGAGACAGTTATAACCCGGAGTTCCCCTACCTGGAGGGGATTACTCCAAGTCGCCAGATGGTGTCCCTCGAGCACTCCTCAAGCGGGGAGGCCTCGAGCGCAAGTGAGAATCATCAACGGAGGTCTTCGTCCTTCCCCAAATCGAGTCGACCTCATGGAGGCCGAGATAAGAACACTCCCGAAGATCACACACCGCGCCCCTCGTGGTAATGGCAAGGGCACCACCGCTTGGCGAGAGGACCAACACTGATGAGCGAGGAAATCCTCGACATTCTCGCACTCCACTAAGAAGGCCTCAAAGACACGATGAGGAGGATTTTGATGTCGTCGGAAGAAAGAAAATTGCGATCGTAAGAACTTGCACGGCGCATTCAACATCAGTCGGAGGAGGTACAAGAACTCCAGGACATCAACGACTTGCTCGAGAATCCCAGTCAAGAGCTTGCTCGAACGCCAGGGTACGATCTCTTTGCTGAAGAGATTACGCAAAGACTTCGAATCGTGATGACAAGACCGAGGTACCTCATCGACAACATTGGTAGTCGTAGCAATACGACTTCCTCGGCTACTATCAATCGAATATTTCTCACGTAGGAATCGACACGCCATAAGTCGAATCGATCCCTATTCGAGAAATACCTTTCGATCACCAAGATCAAGAAGCCCCTGAGAGGTGATCATTCACCACTTGACAAAGAAATTCTAGCGAGTGGAATACGAGGAGTATTCTCCTCGTAGAACCGAGGCCTACTACGTAGCAGTCGACTGTTCACGGTATCGTCGTATACGATCACTGGTGACATTAACCCTTCTTTTCTACAAAGAAGGCGTCAAGAAGTGATTACCGGATGCGGGCATTTTCGCCGACCTTGAGCGATTCATTGCCACCTCATTTTCGACCGGTGAACATGGAGAAATTTGATGGATCTCAAAATCCCATTGAATTTCTTCAGATCTATACAACAAATGTCCGAGCGGCGGGGAGGAGGAGAGCATGTAATGGCGAATTACCTTCCGATCGTGCTCGAAGGATCCGCCGATCGTGGTTATTAAACCAACCACTCGAGTCGATCTACTCTTGGCAACACCTCTGTGATCTTCTACAGCGAATTTCCAAGGCACATACAACCGCCGGAAAAGAAGACGACTTGCACCGGATAAAGCGAACAACAACGAGACTTTGCGTCAATTCATCAAACGCTTTAGCCGGGTTCGTAACTCAATTCGGAAATTTCGATTCCTCTGTGATCGGGGCTTTTAAGCAAGGAGTCCGCATGAAGAATAACGGAGGATATTGCTCTAAATCCTCCCAACATCAAGTTCTTAGAACTCTTCGAGATGGCCGATCGATATGCAATCGCTTCGAGGCGGTCAGTGGAACAACACTATCGATCGAGAAACATATACTCCTCGAGAGCGGTGAAGTTGGTAAGGATAAAAAGCAAAAAGTCCAAGAAGAAAATAAATAGTCAAAACCACAAACCGATGGTTCCAAGGAGGTTCGCCGTGAAAGATGGAGAGCCCCAAACCACCAAGTCGTACTCGATCAAGGCAAAGGTAAGCGCCACGATCGTAGGAGCGACAAACCAAGGTGGTGTCCTTTTCATAAAAGGAAGGACATGACCTCCATAGCTGAAGTTTTCCAAAGAAAGCTCGAGGACTACTACAACGACAAAGCACCACTCCCTACTCTCGAGCAGGTAGGACATACGAGTGGCCAAAAGTCGTCGGATGATGAGGAGATGCCGTTCCAAGATCCACAACATACCGTTGAGCACATCTACGGAGGATCATCGGCATACGACTCCAAACGACAACTTAAAGTCTGCGGACGAGAGGTAAATTCTATACATACTCCTCTCACAATAAATTACCAAGTGGTCGGAAGTTACCATCTCTTTTGAGAAGGATGACCGCCGATCACTACGAGTCGATCAGTCGATATCCGATTGTGGTCGAACCCACCATCAACAACCTGTCGGGTCAATCGAGTGTTGGTTGATGGTGGCGATTCTTTGAACATATTATTTACTAATGCCCCGGGCGAGATGCAAGTACCGGGACAAAGGTAAGGCGATGCGATACTCCTTTCATGGAATTGTACCGGGGTCTTCAGCCAAACCTATTGGCCAAGTTTCTCTTCCTTTAACATTTGGCTCACCAAGTAATTTCAGGACAGAGAAAGTCTCCTTTGATGTGGTCGATTTCGATACGGCATATAATGCCATACTCGGACGACCAACTTTGGCAAAATTCTTAATGGCTACTCATTATGGGTATCAATGTCTTAAGATGCCAGGTCCCAAAGGAGTGATCACCATTCAGTGTGACAAAAGATGGCGTATAGTCTGCGGCCGTCGATCCTCGAGATGGTTGGTCAAATACCAACTCGAGATGAAAGTCGACCGACTAGCAAGTCAAAGCCTAAAGTCGCACCAAAGCCGAACGACCAAGTCAAAGAGGTTCCTCTGGACGCAGAAGAACCCTCGAAGACTGTTCGCATCGGGGAGACTTCCGACCCCAAATAGGAAGACGCCCTCATTACCTTCCTCCGAGCTAACGCAGATGTCTTTGCGTGGCAAGCATCCGACATGCCCGGAGTCCCCAGGGAGGTGATCGAGCACAGGCTAGCTTTACGGCCTGATAAAGTACCTGTAAAACAAAAATTACGGAGATTTGCCCCTGATCGACGAGATGCTATTAAATCAGAGTTGGATAAGCTACTTAAAGCAGGCTTTATAAGAGAAGTCAACCACCCAGTGGTTGGCTAACCTGTAATGGTCAAAAGTCAAGCGGCAAATGGCGTATGTGCGTGGACTTTCTTGATCTTAATAAAGCTTGTCCAAAAGATGATTTCCTTTACCTCGTATCGATCGGTGGTTGATTCAAGCTGCGAGTTGTGAGATATTAAGTTTTTAGATGCATATTCGGATACCACGGATCAATATGTGTTTAAGCGATGAAGAAAAGACCGCATTCATTACTCCATTTGGTACCTTTTGCTATGTCAAAATGCCATTTGGTCTAAAGAATGCGGCGCTTCTTTTCAACGCCTAATGCAATCGACTTTTCATCTCAATTAGGCCGAATTTGGAAGCCTATGTAGATGATCTAGTCGTAAAAGCATTAAGAGACTTAATCATATCACCGACCTACAAGAAACATTCGACAACCTCGTAAAGCACCGCTTAAAACTCAATCCGAGAAGTGTGTGTTTGGAATTTCTTGGAAAATTGCTTGGATTCCTTGTATCCGAACGAGGAATCAAGCAAATCTGAAAAATAAAAGCCATCCTCCGGATCGTCCTCCAAACACAAAAAGGAAGTCCAAAACTCACTTTGGGTGCATGGCGGCTTTAAGTCGTTTCATCGCACGACTAGGAGAAAAAGGACTACCTTTCTTTAAACTTCTCGGAGACATGAAGGTTTTGAGTGGTCGAGCGAGGCAAGCAGCGCCTTTGAGGATGTCAAGAGGTATCTTTCGAGTGCTCTGCTCGGTTTCTCCAAAGCCGGAAGAGACGCTCTTAATTTACCTAGGCGCCACGCCACAGCAAAGAAGCGCGATATTAGTCGTAGAGCGTGAAAACGCACAACGACCGGTTTACTACGTCGTGAAGTTTTACACGCCTAAGGAGCGTTACCCTCGGGTCCAAAACTTCTATATGCCCTCCTCATGTCTTCGAGGAAATGCGGCATTATTTTGAGCGCACAAAATAGTCAGTCTTGTCCCGAGTTTCCTTTGGGAGCAATCCTCCATAATAAGGAAACAATGGACGCATGGCAAAATGGTCGACCGAACTTGGGAGTTCGACCTCCATTCGTGTCGAACGGCCATAAAATCCCGATCTTGGCGGACTTTGTCGCCGAATGGACAAATCTGAACTGCTCAGATCCCGATCGATTCCCACGACCGATGGATGATGTACTTTGACGGGTCACTTACTTTAAGTGGCTCGAAGTGAGGTGGTCTGGTATCTCCTACCGAGAAACCTTAAAGTATGCCATACAATTAAACTTTCAGGCTACTAACAATGTAGCAGTCGAAGGTTTGCTAGGCGGCATACGAGCCGCGAAAGCACTCTCAATTAAATCGACTACTCGTGAGAGGAGACTCTCAACTAGTCGTGAATCAAATCGGGAAAGAGTACCAGTGCTCTAACTCAACAATGGCTCGGTACTTATCAGAAGTACGTAAGCTAGAAAAACATTTTTTAGGTTTCGAGGTACAATTTATCCTCGAAGGATAATTTCCTCATGCACCAACTTGCTCGGATGGCTTCTTCCCGATCCACAGTACCAAAAGGAGTTTTCTTGGAGCAACTCCAAGAACCGTCTCTGGTCGAAGAACCAGAAACACCTCCTCTTGAGATGGCCTCATTAGATTACGAGGATACCTGGATGACTCCCATCTACGAGTATCTTTACAAGGGTTCCAGTGCAAGATGATCTTGAGGCGGTCGATTATCCCAAAAGCCAAAATGTATACTTTGGTTGAAGGAGTCCTCTATAAACGAGGAACCCAAGGAATACTCATGCGATGCATTCCGCAAAACGAAGGAATAACACTCCTTCACGATATACACAAGGCATCTGTGGGACGATGCTTCCTCTGAGAACATTGGTTGGTAAAGCCTTTCGACAAGGTTTTACCGGCCTCTGACCTGTGCGATGCTATGGAGGTGGTTAAAAAGTGTGTCCAGTGTCAATTCCATGGTAGACAGATACACCAACCAGCTCAAGCATTACAAACAATACCTCTTTCTTGGCCTTTTGCGACCTGGGGGCTTGATATCCTAGGACCGTTTCCCAAAGCTCCAGGAGGTTTCGAATTTCTTTTTGTGGCTATTGACACGTTCACAAAATGGATCGAAGTGAACTCATGAATCGATAACAGCTAAGCGAAAAAGGTTCATGATGAGAAGCGTAATTAGTCGATTTGGAGTTAAGTCGGATAATTACGCACAATGGTAAACAATTCGCAAGTGCAAAATTTCAGGAATTTTGCGACGAGTTGGGTACCAAGCTATGCTATGCTTCTGTTGCACATCCCCAAAGTAATGGGGCGGTCGAACGTGCAAACGGCCAAATAATGCGAGGAATTAAAACTCGAGTCTTCGACCAGCTTGTTAAGCGCTCGGGGGCTTGGGTACAAGAATTACCTTCTATATTATGGGCAGTTCGTACGACCACCAGTCGAGCAACAGGAGAAACACCATTTTTCTAGTTTTGGAGTCAAGCCATGCTTCCTCCGGAGCTAAAATTGCGGTCGACACGAGTTGAAACCTTCAACAACTCAGACCAGGAACGACTTCGAGCAGATGACATTAACCTACTCGAAGAGAGGAGAAACCTAGCCTTAATCCGTTCGGCAGTCTACCAACAAGCCCTGCGCAGATACTATAATCGTAAGGTCCAACCTCGCGACCTTCTTGTAGGTGACTTAGTATTGAGGCTCTGCCAATCCAAGTCTAATCGGAATAAACTTTCCCCTAAATGGGAAGGTCCTTACACAGTGGTCGAAGTAACTCGGCCAGGGTCGGTACGACTAGCAATGGAAGATGGACAGGTTCTCTCAAACTCTTGGAACATCGACCAGTTACGCAAATTCTATGTGTGACCAGTTTCTCAGGCAATAAAAGTCCAGGTTCTTTCTACCTCTTTTTGCCTTATTTTTTGAGTAGAGTTTTTTAAAAAATCTTTCGACTATGATATGAAAACACCCAGTTTTCTTTACCGCCGGCAGCGAGAAACGTCATCCGTGAAACTTCTCCTCTCGCATGTGGTTCTGCCCACTAGAAGGAATTTCCTAGCATCGACTCGTTACTCATTTTTTCTGCCAATACAAAGAGCTCGGGTTTTATCTAGTCGTAATGTTCTCAAAGCCAACTCTCTCAATCTTAGTCTATTTTTTCAGTAAATATTCTAAGCAAAGTGCACTTTTTTACATTTGTTCGACCACCTTTGGTGTATTCGATTTGTTTTAACTGGTCGAAGGAAGAGACACACCTAGTCGAAGTCTTTCCTCTCTGCATGTGGTCCTGCCCACTAGAAGGAAACTTCCTAGTGTCGCTCGCCTCCTACTTTGCTCTTGGAAAAGACTTATCGAAGTCCACCAAAAAAGGACGAACGAATGACTAAAGTACTCTAAGACGTTTGTTTAACTCAAGTTGCTGTTCTTGGTTTCATTAAACTAGTCGGAGATGGGAACATCACCTAGTCGAAGTTTTTCCTCTCTGCACGTGGTCCTGCCCACTAGAAGGAACTTCCTAGTGTCAAGTCGTTTCTACTCTTTTCGACCAGTGCTTGACAACCGTAACAAAAGCTATAAGTTAAATAAACCTCTCTTTGTTTTCAGAAACCCCATTTTTTAGACACTATTTATTTAGATTGTCTAAACAATCTAAGCAAATAGTCGGGGGCTAGGATAAAGTTATTAATTTGACTTCAATTCTTAGTCTTTCATTCGTTTATTATCTTTTGAGTTACTAACTACTCGACAAGATAATTTTCAGGAAATGAGGCGGATCATATATTACTCATTAACAAAAATCGTCTGCCTTACAAGGTAGTTACAAGACTACTCTGAAGGGGGAGAGCCTAGCTGCATTTCCTCCGCCACCTTTTTACCAACTGACTGCATTTCCTCAATCAGACGACTTGCCTCTGATTCAGGACAGTCGAAGTCGGCTTCGATTGGTTTAACATTAAGGCGGGGGTCTTGAGCTTTAAGTTTCGCCAAAGCGTAACTTACTGCAGCTTCGACTGCTTCCCTTATTGATTCAGCTTGATTAGTCTTCAGAGTGGTCACCATTTCTTGCAATTTTCCGACTTGTTCCCCAATGGTACTTGTGTGAGCAGCTATGGTATCTTCTCGAGGAGTTTTCCCTCGAATGTAGCTCACTAAGCACATTGTTCAGGAGAGTGATGTTGCCTTGAAGACTAGTCTTCATCAACTCCATCTCCTGTTGGGTACAAGTCGAAGCCTCGCGAAGCTTCTTGTTTTCGACCACTTGTTCTGAAAAGAATAATATCGGTCAAACAAAAATATACTTCTAGAGGAAGATAACACAAAGATAATTATAGGTAAAAGCTTTTTCTTACCTACTAATTGAGAATCCAATTTCTTGACCTCTTCTCGATGGGAAGCAATAGTTTCAGCATGCTTTTGCTCCCATGCTCTGATGTCCTCTGCATTCATCTTAGCAATGCGGACAGACTCATTGCAGATTAAGGTCTTTGCTTGGATTTCAGCCTCGAGGCTTCTCAATTGGGCAGCAATTTCTGAACAAGAAATTGGCATTAGAAAAGGGAAAATACTCAAAAAGGATAACAGGTAAAGATTTACTTACCTGTTAATCGAGTTCTAAAACCCTCGAGTTCTTGATCCTTATTCGCGGTAATGCGAGAAAACTCCTGAATAACCAAAGATTTTTCTTGAACTTCGGTCTGGAGCTTCCGCATCTCTTTTTCTTTATCTGGAGAAGAAAGGAGAGTCGGGTAAAGGTTAAAGATCAAAAGCGCCTTAAGTTCGAAACTTCTCGTTTATTTTTTCCTGCAATCTTTTAGATGCAGAGACAGTCTCTCGAAGTCTATCCGAGAGGACTAATACTTCGTTCCTTAGCCTCCTCGACTCTTCCTTTTCACAGTCGAGTGAGTCAGCTAAGGTCTTCGTATCACTGTTTAACCTACAAAGAACAGGAACGAAGATAAACATCAGCCGAATGGTTGTGAGTACTTCTACAACCACTGACCTAGTCGTAAGTTTTTCTGCGACTAAGATATGGTTGTAAGTCTTTCTCGACCACTACACGGTCGTAAATAGTCGTAAGTTCTTTTCGACTGATACTTCGTCATGAGTTTCTTCCATGACTATTCTCGTGAAACATTTTACGAGTATTTAAGTCAAAAACAACTATGAATGATAAGTGACTTACCACCTCTCTGCCTCTGCGCAGAGTAGTTCTTTCTCTTGTCTTAGCTCTAAAAGTTGTCGATGATACTCACCGACAACAGCAATTTGCTCCAGAGCTTTCTGCAAAAAGAAAACAGTGAGAAGGGAAGGAAAGCCACATATATAAGTATTCTGAAGATACTTACATTCATAGTCGTTCTAGCAAAATCGAATATACAAGGTCCGGTCTTTGCGACTTATCTATCCTCGCGACTTTGTCCCACCACACCTTCTCGAGGCGCTCGTTGTCAAAAGTATTCTCCGTATTGGGAATATCTTTGGGATGGGGGACTCGGTCACGAGATTTGTAAGCAGAAGACCCTACGACGGAGGCAGGCCCAAAGAAGTCACCACAGAAGTTGAAATTTTCTCCTTCAGTTACGTGATTTCTCTTTGGGTAGGGAAGGAACGCCTCCTACGATTTCCTTCCCAGGCGGTCGCAGTGGTCACCACCTTGACCAGAGGCTTCCACACCGCCTCTGTTGTTTCTACGACTTTAGTAGTCGTGCGCCACCTCAACGATGAATACCGCTACCTCAAGAGTCGTGAGTTACGACTTGGCAGATGTGGAGACACTGGGAGTCTCGACTTCATCGCCACTGGGCCAAGGGTGATGCTTCGACCACCTCCATTGCTATCTCTCCAGTAGCTGAAGGGATAGCAATGGACTTCTCAGCAGAAGCATTCCCGGGGGCTGAAGGAGTCGGACTGAAATAAAGAAAAGCAAATCAAAGTTGTGAAAAGAAAAAGGTAAATGTCGTTCTTACACTTGAAGACATTTCACATACCTCTGCACTCGGTCTTAACCAGAATTTTGGAGCAATCCTCCCAGCGGAGGACCTTTTCTTCTCCACGACCACGTGCGGTCGAGGTTCAACAATTAGCTCGGCTCGACCACGTCGGTCGTAGAGTTTGAACAGAACGAGCTCGGTTTCTCGATCTTCTGGATGGGCGAGATCGGTCTCGACCATTCCGAGCGACCTTCGCCTCGATTGCGAGTTGTCTTGATGCAACATCGTCCTTCATGAAAGACACAAAATCCTTCCAGTTCTCCTTTCAAGTTGCTTAATAAAACTAGGAGTGGCACCAATCTGCGAAAGATTCCGTGTCATAATAGAAGGGTACCTTAGCCTTGCGAGGTTTACGCTTGAGAGGTTCAAGCTGCTTCAACCTCCTCGGCCGGCGGTGCGGCCTCGGCCAGATACAACTACAATACCGCCAGCGGTTCTAGAGGTTTGGTCGAAAGACCGAAACTCGAACTTGCTCCCCTTGCGGCAGATTTTACAAGTCGACGTCTCTTCGAGGAGGAGCCGAGCCTTTGTCTTTCGACAACCCAGGCGCCAATAGTCATCGAACGACTTCTTCGTCGTCTGGCGATTTTCCATGCCTACTTTACGTAAAGCAAAACGAAAAAGAAGAATCACTAATTAGTCGTAAGTTTTTCTACGACTAGTACCAAGTCGTAAGTTTTTCTACAACTTTTTCTTGATTGTAAGATATTCTACGATCACCATTAGTCGTAAGTATCTTCTACGACTATAAAGTCCTAAAGAAAGAATCGATTTACGATTACCTTTAGGCGCTCTATCCTTTCATCTGCGGACAAAACCGCAATGACTTGAGGAACCGCCTCGAGTGGCGGGGACTTCTCACAGATGAGTCGACTGAGTCAACCTCGGCTGTGAAAGATCCTAATAAACAGATAAAAATATTAGACAAGGTTGAGAAAGACCAAGCGGAGAGCTAAGTCGACAATTGCTTACCCTCCTCGTAGTCTCGGTGGGGTCTCCTCTCCCCGAGTACCTCCACATAGGAGATGCTCGTTTCTTCAGAGGACTAATTCGGCGTGTGATGAAATCCTTCACCACATGCCATCCGGTCAGCCCTTCTTCCTTTAAGTCCTTAATGGCTTGAATATAAGGGCTAATCCGGCTGATATCTTCAGGGGTTGAATCCCATGAAGATTTCTTTTCAATGACCTTCCCCACGAAAGAAAGGTCGTCTTCAGAGGTGACCTTCCAGTAGAACCACCTCTTCCTCCAGCTCGGCCACGAAGACCGAGTGAAACTCTGAATGTACTCCTTCGACTTCGAGTCGTGGAGCTTCAGACCACAGCTTCCGGCGATTCCGGTTTGTCGAGCCATCCCATAATAATATTAGAACACTCGAGATCCGCCGAATCCCAGTGTACGCCTCACCAGATACACGAACACACTCAACATGGTAATGGAATTGGGACCTAAGTTCACCGGTTCCACCCCAAAGTGTTCGAGTACTCTTCAGAAGAAAGGGGTGGGCGAGCAATCGAAGGCCGCCTCTCACAATACGCTTGGAAGATGGGGATTTGCCCATTTTCCCCGATGGCGATCTTTGCCGATGGCGGAATCCACTTCACCGAGCCTTCTCTCGAATCTTCCGACATCGACCAAAATCTTGATCTTAGCGCATCCATCTCCGATTCCTCCCATTCAGAAACTCTCTTGGCCATTTCGCTTAGAAGCAAGAAGTTTTTTTGGGTTGGCGGCGGAGAAGATGAAACCTAGTCGAAGACGGAGAAAGCAAGAGCTCGAAGAACAGCGGAGTGATTTGGGGGAAAGGTAAAAACCCAAGTCTACCTCCTGGTAAGTTTTTATAACCGCACGATCTCCGCCGCTTTGGAAACCGTCTCGGCCATAGGCCTATGAGAGATGGTTGTACCGCTTCGGGAACCACTTCATCGGACAAGTCTATGAGAGCCGGTTGCAATTCCCGGATGGTCCGCTTCGAGAAAAATAGGTACGTATTGTCACCTCCAAGCAAAATTACTTTCTTGACCAAGTCTTTCTAGTCGAAGGAAGTATCAATCGGAAGAGTCTTTCTCCGATTCCCCTACTACGACTATCAGACGGTCGTAGGGGTTTTTTATGACTTTTTGATAGTCGTAAGCAACCTTCCTGACCAAGCAAATTTCTGGTCAAAGTAGCACTCAAATGTCGAAGAGTTTTTCCTTCGACTAACATTCTACGACATTCTCAAGGTCGTAAGTCCATTTACGAAACCTTTACCAAGTAAGTTATTTTCACTTGAAGCTGGGGGGCTAGATGACGAGGATCTAATAATCCTCATTTTATCTTTTATCTATAATTCTTATTATGGGTAAATATGATGTCACATAGTCCCCAGAGATACCCCTTATCTATAAGGGAGAAGCCCAATAAGAGGTTGTAAGTTCTTCTACAATCACCCCCACAGTTGTAAGTCTTGCTACGACTATATCATGGTCGTAAGTCCTTCTACGACCACTACATAGTTGTAGGTCCTTCTACGACTGCTACCTGGTCGTAAGTTCTTCTACGACCAGGTAAACTACGACCACCTTATAATCAAACCTACAGGCGAGTGGGTCTAATTGATTAAAGAATCCGAACGGTCTGCATGCACTATTATTCCGCTTATTAATGGTGCGTAATTATCCCATTATCTCGGAAGATAATTGCGGACGGCGTGAAGAAGCCGAGGCGCTAATTCTCGCCATCATGCGCTCACATTCGGATTAATTAGGCGCATCTCCCGCAGGGCAAAATGGCTACTTCTTCACGACTATATAAGGGCATCGATCAGAGAGATAGGGGGAGGGAAAAACAAGAGCTAGTCAAGTAGGAACACAAGTGCTATTCTCTGTAATAGTCTTAGTCTTTTACTTGATCATCAAGAATACCATACACACAGGATTAGGGTTATTATTCTCTCCGGAGAAGACCTGAACCTGTCTAAACATCCCGTGTCAATCCACTCTGCGTGATCTTATCTCTAGGAGACCCCCCGAATCAAACAATCTTTACGTAAGATCGGTTCTAATACACCGACACCTGTTGATGAACTTGCTGAATTTGAAGCGTTGCTTAAATTGATCAAATCTACTGCTTTACTTTTGAGCCTTTGCGCTTAGCTTTGATATATATGTCTTACCATGATCTTGCTAGCGCTTTATCAAGCTTGATATGCTGTTTGTGCAATATTAGAGATACTAGCTTTTTTGGGTAATCTCCAAAGCTTCTTGTAATCAAAAATTAAAAAAATACAAAAATTGAAGCCACTCCATTGCACTTCATGCTTACTTCTCTTTATGCTTCTTTCTTTATTCTACATTTGTTATATCTGGATGAGAGGAAGGCGTGATTCCTTGATGAATCCATTGTCAAAGGGGGAGAAGATGTGTTAAATGTGTTAATGAGAAGATATTTCATTGTTGGGGGAAAAGATTATACAAAGGGGGAGAAACTGAAAATTTGAAAGTTTTTGAAATTTGAGGATCATAGTGAGGGGGAGTTCTTGAGTTGCATTCTTATTGTCTTATTGAATATTCTGAACTTGAATTGCATTCTTTTATCCTCACAATGATCATAGGTCAATTGAACAATTGTTCTTTCATATGGACCGTATGTGAGAATTTTGACCCTTTTCTGAAAATCAAAGTCTTTATGCTTTCTTTTGCCTTGTCTCACATGCCTATACTATTCTGATGCCAGTTTGGTCATTTACATTGCTTTTTCTTGCTTATGGACCAAGTTGTGCCTTTGTGCGAAAACTGCGAGTAAACTCGTTTTCAAACCTCTTACTTACATTTTCTGGATAATTGCCAATGTGTTCATCAAGGGGGAGATTGTGGATTTCATGGGGATATGTTCCAGATCTTAGGATGATGTGACAATTGGCAATGGTGTTTACGGTTTGTCGTTTCACGAGTTCTCGACAAAGTGTCAGGCATTCTGGACAGGGGCGGTCCGACCGGTCCTTGCACGGCGGTCCGACCGGTCCCAAATCGGTCGGACCGGCCATGTGGGGCGGTCGGACCGGCGGTGACCTAAAAGTGGTCAAAACGAACTGGGCCAAAAATAGGTGTTGTAGGCAAGTGAGGATCCCAATGCACTTGGTCTCATGATTTTGGAGTCTCCATAAGAAGTTCTATTCGCTTTTAATTTCCAGAAGGTTTCGGAATTTGAGGGTATGAATTTCGGCTAAGTCCCAAGGGGCGGTCCGACCGGCTCACCTGGAGCGGTCGGACCGGTATTGACTTGAACGTCGGCCAACTTCGTGGCGATGTTGTTTTGTTAGGTCAAAGTCATTGGTATCGTGGCATATGGTTTGCATGATGCATGTTTTGACTAACATGGGTCAAGTTGTGAAGAACTTGTTCCCGAATTCGTGTTTGCTTGTCTGTGGTTGTGCAGGTTGCTTGGTGGTCAACGACGGTCAACGGCGAGGAGGATCGGGATTAGACTTGGAGAGTTGAGGTCCAGAACGATCGACGATGCCGGGTGAGGTCAATGACTCAAGCGTGACACAAGATGGACAAGGGTGACCTATTGGCGAATCCATGGTGCATAGTGAAGCGGTTTAGGTCAAAAGGTTAAAGACGACGCTTTGCGAAGCGTGCGTGTGTGACCCGTTTGTTAGTGGACCTTAACGGGAGCCCAAATTGAGTCAAACCCTAGAGAGTTCTAGGCCTCCACTATAAATAGGAGGAGGTGGGGGCTGCACCTCCCCTCTCGCTGTTTTTCACCTCTTTTGTTGCTTGCAAAACCCTAATTGGTTTAGGGAGAGTTGAGGTGGAGGCTAGGGCTTTTCATGGTTTGAGGAGAATTTCGTGATCTTGGATTGACCACTGATCCATGATGGTGTGGGTGTAATCCAGCAACGATCACGTTCTTAATCTATGCAAGGTTTGCTTGAGATAAGTCTCTTTTCGTTCTTGCTTTCAAATTCGTGATTTTAGGGCTTTCTTTGATCCGCGAGTTTGTGATTGATTCTTTCACGTGAATTAGCTTGCTGTGATATGTGTGAATCTATCTAGCATCATCTTGATCATCAATCTCTCACGAACAAGCATTAGGATCAAGTTTTCGTTCTTGCTCGGTTTTAGACCTTCTGTTATTCAATTGGCAATTGCTCAAGATCTTTCCAAGAATTATCATAATATTCGATTGGAATAGGTCCTCAATAGCATAGAGAAGGTGTGTGCAAAGTTTTATAAAGATTGGAGTTGAGAATCAAAAGTTTGACCTAATTGCAACTTCATCATCGGGTTGATTTTACTGTTGCAGATCGGTTCTGGAGTCGGCCGGTCAGACCGCCCATCATCACCGGTCAGACCGATTTTGGAGTGGTCCGACCGCCAGCACAACAGCGGTCCGACCGCCCGGCAATCGGTCCGACCGGTTGGGTCCAGAGGTCAGACCGCCCGTGGTTTGTGATTTTTCAATCTTAGTTGATTTTGTTATTTTGCTTAGGGGATTTAATTGGATTCAATACTAGTCTTCCGCTGTTCTGGTATATTGATCTTCATAGCTTCATCATAGCTATAGGAGTGAAATTGTGTTGAATTCATTATTTGGGAAAAAGTGAGCGTGCTCCTATTCACCCCCCCCTCTAGTCGCCTTTTCGGTCCAACAAGGCCATATGCGAGGTTGCTCCGGAGTCCATGATCCAACCACCCGACATGGAGAGGTTGTTCATGGTAGGGATCAAACCGGACTGATCCCATGATGGTGCTGGTGAAGAGGACGTGGTCATCGAAGCAAGCATAGTGTTGTATGCTTGCGGTGCTTTGGGTCGGGCGCCTAGGATCCCAGCACCGCCCGACTGTTGCCAGCTAGTGTTCCAGGGTTGACCCTGGCTCATCCATGGGTTGAAGCAGACCCATGGTCCAGTGGGAGTCATTGTAGCTCTCCACTTCGACGAAGTTGCACCGCTATCACCGTTTGGTTTGCCCTTATAGTTGCGACTCTTCTTGTTATTCTTTGAGTTCATTGAAGAGGAACTGTCAGGGCGATCACCACGGTTGCCGTGGCATCCAGAGTTGCCGCAAGGAGAGGCGACATTGTTCCGAGGAGCCGTGTGTTGAGGACGAGGCGATGATTGTTGATCTGTTGCCCAACATCTTGTAGTGCATCGGCAAGCATTTTGAGGCGCTGGTAGTATGCGGTGATGGACATATCGCCTTGAACAATGGCGGAGAATTCGCCTTCAAGGTATATGGCTCGTGTCTCCTGATTGTTGTGGAAGAGAGCTTCAATCCGGAGTCATAGATCACGGGATGTCTGATCAGGCTCCATGGTGATGTCGAGGATGTCGACAGAGATGGAACCATAAAGCCAGGCCAGGACAGTGAAGTCCTGTTGTACCCACTCATGGTTTGCCGGCAAGGAAGGGCTGCCGTCGACGTGGGAGATAAGGCCGAACTTGCCGACCACGGTGAGGAAGAAGGTGCGCCACTTGGTGTAGTTCGAGGCTTGAAGATCAAGACTCACAGGAATGTGAGTCCGTATGCTCACCACATTGTCAGCTTGTGACGATGGAGCAGGCGCCAGCATGATAGCAAGATGTTGCGCCAGCGTGGGAGGATTGGCGAGAACACCGGTGATAAGAGTCGTCGGAGCCAGAGGAGCTAGAGGTCGCCATTGTTGTGGAAGAAAGGTTAGAATCGAACTAATGTGATACCATGAAAGAGTACGAGGTTTGGGAATATGCGGCTCAAACACAAACGACAAGCTAGATCATATCTTTGTAATGTGCTGGATTGGCCACAGTAGCTGGAGATTACAGTTGGTTGAAAACCGAATACAACTGAAAGCAATTAAATCAAATATTAATACAAAGAAGGATAAGATTATATACCTAGGCCCTGTTTGATACAGCTTTCACTCCCAGCTTCTCAATCAATTCTAGTGGAGTCGTATCAAACACCCTGATTCTCAAAACCACTAGATTCTGTTTCTCGCGAGAAGCTGTCTCGAAAATAAACTAGCAACGAGAAACAGCCTCCCAGCAGATTCTCGTGAGAATCCAACCTTCAGAAACGAAAATATCTTTTGAAGTTGAAGGTTTTTACCCGCAAATATCACTGAGTTACACAAATACAATTGAAGTATTACAAGTAGGGGTGACATGGTCTATTTGCCTCTAATCCTCCTTCATATGGTTTTTGGAGCCAACCTACCTGCCAAACGGTTTAACAGACAGCTCCAAATTGTCAGAGAAGTGGATTCTCAGTGAATCAAAAGCAGAATCTAAAATATAAGAATCTAGTGCTGTACCAAATATGACTCTAATGTATCACTACATGTGTGGAAAGAAAGAAAGAAAGAAGTCGGGTGAAATACGCTAACAGCAATCCGTCCACCCTAGGAACAGTACAACTCCTGCCAACTCGAGCATTAGAGAAAAAAAATCACGAGCAAAACAAATGGTGGTACCAAATTTCAGATACTTTTGCAGGTCTCCATCTGGAAAACAACAAATCAGGTGCAGTTTTCTCTGCGTTACCCGGCCCGGCCACCGTTGCCGAAGGCGTGACGGTTCTCTCGTACAGGGAGAGCCACACCCCGCAGTCCCAATGTCACCATCCTTGCGTCCGCGCAAGCAGCCAGGCGACTGCAAGCGCTCGCTCTCTCCTCGGCCACTACTCTTCCTCACCTCGCCCCCACCGCGAGTAAAGAGGAACCAGCCGCGCGGCGAAGGAAACAGGAATCAAGAAACCCTTCTTCCTGGTTGGTAGAATCTAGAAGGGGAGGGGGGCCATGGAGATACTACTCGGCTCCGGGAGATTCTTGGCGCGACGGCCTCCCCTCGCGCTTGTCCCTCGCTGCTCTCGAGGCTCCCCGGACAAGGGCGGCAGCGACAAAGGTATTAACAGCTCATAGTTTACTACTAGCTGCTGACATTACCGATGCTCCCTGTAGGTGTTTGATGAAATGCCGCAGTTGGTTAACTGGATTAGCCTGCGATTAGTCCCACGGTACTTATATTTGTGGTGTCATCGTTCAAGAGTATCGTAGTGTTACCCCAGTCATTACATGAGAATGCGAGCATGCCACTGTTTGCTTTACTCGTTCAGATATAATCTGCTTATTGGATCGTGCAGGGCAATGCGAATGCCTCCTTTCATGTGCTAAGATTTGAACTGAATCCAATGTTTGCTTCCTTTTATTTCAAGCAGAGTGCAGGGTTTGTTCCTGTGTGCACTCGTAGGTCACTACACATTTACAACTGGGTTTGGAATAAAGAAAGGTGTACAGATAATTATGCCATTGGTGTTCATCAATTATGTGGGTAGTTTATTGATTCGGCAAAAGGAAGAGACCACATGCTTGTAGAGATTCCCCTTGTATCAGCATTTATTTGCCTCTTTCCAAATGAGTTTGACAGCACAATATTGTGGTTATTTTTCAAGAACACCAAACCTGTAGTTAACCTGGATTTCTCTGATCTAGTCATTTTGTACAGCATCATTGGTCTTTGGTATGTTGCAACTTTCCTTCACCATACTAGGCACATTTGGTTACCAAATGCCTGGTATGTTGCAACTTTCCTTCACCGTACTAGGCACATTTGGTTACCAAATGCCAACACATGTACTTGATTTGAAGTAGAGAACACAGTGTTTCTGTTTTCATGAAATTTCACATTTGAGTTTGCATTACTTTTTCTATCCATAATCCATATGCATGAAATATCATTGATCATTGACTAGTCAATATTCGGTATTGTCATCGTTTGTCCGTATATTTGACTTGGCAGATAATGAGTGGTGAACTGTGAAAGTCCTTGAAGGTAGTTGGGAAAAAAAATCCTATTGTACATAATGATGCAAGGCTATCGATAATGTTATACTCTGATACCCCCTTCTTATGCGCAGTAGCCTCCGGATCGGATCACAGTTTGTAAGATATGATATGAGTGTGCATGATATTAAGAACGAAGTAGATAAATCTCGTAGATAGAACCAAAATAATGGCGACGAAGCAACCACGACGAGAGAGAAAGATTTGGTGGAACTAATCGCAAATTTCTTAAGCACGACCTCAGAAGAGTACAAGGGATTGCTGTTCTCTCACAACCCTCTTGAACCTCTTAGGACCATCGGATTCTTACCCTATACAAGAATCTAGTGCTAAAGAATAATCTAGCCTCTAATCCTCTCGTGCGTCCTCTACATTGGATGAGTGTCTTTTGCTTGGCTTGCTTCTTTGGGTTCCTATGGCCACCCCTCTTGGGTTTATATAGTCCTCCTAATCATCCTCCAAAGCGAAGTAGGAATCTTACTCTAAAGAGAAGGAGTCATAATCCTATTAGCATTCATCTAGCTTTCCTTGTAGCACATTTCTCCAAGTCCTAGTGGATTAGGATATAAATCGCCATACTCAACAGATAATCTATGCTCCTTGTGATAGGTTTGATATTAACGTCAAAGGGCAAAGGATGTTAGAATGGATAGCAGACCACAACTTTCATGCAACCTTTTTTCTTGGAAGGGGGACAGTACTAGGGCATCTTACTGTATAACATATTTATAAAACTTCCCATAAAAAATAAAACAGTATTTAGAAAGGTTGTTTACAAAACAGAAAGAAAGAAACATCAGTTAAAACTCTCTAGCCAGTTTGTTAAGCAAGAAGTTTATTCCCCTTTGCTCTATAAAGAAGAAGTCCGGTATCTTGGGAAATTTTCCAGCAGCAATCAAAGCAAAGCATATGCATTGTAAAAAATTATGCAATTTCGCATGTCCAACTGTCCAGCATCCCAAAACAAAAAAATTCAATGCAACATTTGGTACAATTGTATCGATGAAATTCTAGGGGGTAAACTAATTACCCCAGTGAACTCCAATACTATTATACTAGATTACTAGTTCAACATCTTTGGGTGAAGGGGCATTGAAAGAAGAGAATAGGTGATTCCTCTGTTTCAGTATGACAAAAAGCAAGAATAGTCTATCGAAGTATGGCCCTAGTGTTTAGTCGATCTAAGTATCTAACAGAACACCTTACGTTTGATAATACAAGCAGACTTCGGAAGCCAGTTGAAAAAAAAGGACTTTCCTGAACAATCAGATATTAATGTAGGTACACCCATGCTTAGCTGGATCTTTACCTTAATTAACCATATCCATGTCTTACTTGTCAGGTGACACATCATCAACTGACTGGGACAAGGCTTGGTCTACGTTCAAGAAGAAAGGGAAGAAGACCTTATTTTCAGAGTTCTCGCCAAACAAGTATGTGAGCTGGAACCCACGGCGCAGTGAGTATCCATTGTCGGAAGAGGTTGATCCAATCAAAAGAACGGAGAGGTCTAACTTGATGTTGTGGACAAGTCCAACATTTACCTTGGTAGGGGCGATTATCATCGTCTTGACATTGCTAATCTATACACTGGTTGTCCCTGCCAAGTAACTGCAGAAGTGACAGGTAGGAGGTGAGCTGTAAGCCAAAGATTCCCCTTGGAAGTCTGTATTGTACATTTTGTTTGTACTATACCAACTATAGCATGGCTTGTATTGCGTCAATTGCATTCAAGTAGATCATACACAATAGAGCATCCCTTTCGTTTTAGTGGTTTTCTTCACTTGTGTATCAATTGGATCCTCTTTATTCTTCGATTATAACCAAGAGATATTGGAATTAGGTAGAATAATATATTGATCAGTATCCATGACTGCGCTCCTGATGTGAGTTTTTCATAGTTCTCAGTAACTGTAGGTGTGATCATGCAATGCTAGTTGTATTAATCAGTGATGGGTAGTTTGTAGTGTTGGTATTGCTTGAGCAAGTGGACATGTTCAAATCGTCTACTATAACCTGATGGAGCCCATGAGAAGCACGTTTTTCATGACAGTTCATTAGCTTCATATAATAGTCAGTCCTACATAAACAGGAATCTTGCTTAGATGTAAAGCAATTAATTAACCTTTGTCGCTTATGTTGGAGGCATCAGAATGGGAGTGTGTCGACACCTTGTAGTTAAACGCTTAGATGAAATGCAATTATAAATAAACATGGTCAGGGCCATCACATGTTGTCTTGAAGACTTGGTCCTTACATCTTTATATTCAGCATCTTGGATCAAGTAAAACAAAGGTTTTCTCATCCTTCCCTTAAAAAAAGGATTTTTCGTCCTTTAGACTTGAACAATGCCTTGTTTTTAGAAAAGGATGAACAATACCTTGTGGCAGTGTTGGTCTAGTGAAAAAAAATCATTTCTGTGCTTAAAGTCTAAACTGGTAAATTAGCATCCTTTAAGACAATTAAAGGATCTTTCAGGAGTTCTAGAATGGGTTTTGTGTAGCTGTGATGAACTTTCAGAAAAGATGAAGACGGCCCGCTTACATTTCAACGAATCACAGTACATAACTTAAGAGTAAGTTATGATGATTACTGTAAAAATTATTTTTATCTGCTCCTTTTGTCTATTACTTTTGTTACCCTTACACTGCCTTCGATTCCAGACACTTCTGAACAGAAAATTTGTCCATTTCAAGAGCGAAGACTTTTCCCCAGTGTGTACAGAATAGATTGGTCACAAGTTCAGTGTGGAAGGCAAGTCAACTGCTCTCTGGACGTCTAAATAATGTCCTTGCAACATCTCTGGTCCATCTTCTGCTCTATTTTAATTCGCTGATTGTGCAGTACTGTACAGGTTTACCTGCAGATTTGTTTATTTTATGTCTTTTGTTTGGACAATTGCAATATCAAGGCTAACGGAGAACCAGACTTGCATAGTTTTAATACTGATTCTGAAAACTCTGATCAACATAACTGTTGTCCATTGGAGCTTCGTTGATCCTGACCTCGTCCACGTGACGCAACGTCATCGTGTACCCTCATGAACATGGGGCACAAAGGACTTAAAGCGTGACCACCACCGTAGTTCAAGGGCGAGCTGGCTCGTCGTGAGGGGTGTAATGTTGCGGGCAAATAGCCAGGTGAGTACTGTAGCATCACGCATACTGTAGAGGCTCGAATATTAGCCATGTTTTGTTATTTAGAAATCAATCTATTATTTGTTTGGTATTATTTATTAGTTCGGCAAATTATTATATTGGATTGTTAGAAATAAATTTCCTTATAGATTATTTCTTAGAAGTCAAGTCGGGTCGTCGCTATAAAAGGGATAGCATATATCCATTATCAAAGAAGCAAGAAATAAACAAAGTTAGTCTCTAACTGGTTTGCTAAATATCAGAGCCTCCTTGTTCGTCGAGAAGAGTTTCGATCGAGTTTGGAGGGCGATTCCTTGCCTCCCTGGTTAATCAGGCCTCAGTCCCTCGCTACCTCGATAGAAAAGAGTCTTGCTGACGGTTAGATGAGGGTGAGTGTCCTATCCTCGATCCTTGGATCCGTACTCAACAGTTGCCACAACATCATGGCACCATTCCCCCACCATGGCTGGATTTTTCTTCTCCTGTTCATGTCTGGAGCCCATTCCCCCATGGGCATGGATAGATTAATGCTTGGATTATACACTCCCACCATGGCACCATGGGCAAATAGGATAGGTAGACAAGGTCACACTTCTATT
This sequence comes from Hsuehochloa calcarea, assembly GCA_036346395.1. NCBI lineage: Eukaryota > Viridiplantae > Streptophyta > Magnoliopsida > Poales > Poaceae > Hsuehochloa > Hsuehochloa calcarea. The sequence goes on from CM070597.1 coordinate 43,078,134, forward strand.
TCAGTTGAACTGGAATGTTTGAGCTCCAGAACCTGGCCAGTTAGTGCCACAATCCAGCGTTTTTTCAGATCGTTTCTGCAGCAACCCAACCCAAAACACCAAATTGCATGGCCGTTATTGTTTTTCTAAACTAGACTTGCTTGTGTTGTGAGTTATAACAGTGGTTAATTATGCCAGGCTAGTGTGTTTTTATTCTCATTTTGACGGTAGCGTGTCCAGAAAGCATTGCAATATGAAAGATCAGTAGTGTACCTCAAGTTTCAGACACAGAAAAATGAAATTGTACCTCAAGTTTCAGACACACAAAAATGAAATTGACTCAAAGACTGAACTTTGAAAGCCGCAAACCCAAAAGATTCGAGTAGAGTTCAAACTTTGAAGGGGTAGCTGCTTGCCCCCAAGGAAGCTCGCCCCCAGAGCTGCGCATTCGCTGCTTATAAAAAGGCAAAGCCGTTATCCCTCCCGTCTCACATCACACACAAACACAAGCGCAGCAGCAGTAGCACACACTTGTCCTTGCCTCTACTCCTCTCCATCCTCCGCGTTTTCTCCTGCCTAGCTTCCTGACCAAGAAGCCACCAGCAGCAGCAGCCGCAGTCGCATCGATGGAGCGCCAGCACGACGCGAGGAGGCCATTGCCGCAGCGCGGGCAGGTCAAAGCGAGCATATTCGCTAGCCTGTTCCGGTGCTTCGCCCCCAAGGCGGCCGAGCGGAAGGAAGGCAAGCCGAAAGAAGGCCGCAGCGGCGGCCGCCGCGTCGTCCCCGGTGGTTGATCCGGTCCCGGGGATGATGATCTGAAGAATCAAGAATTGTGTTCGCTCCGATCCCGATGATGGGAACTCCTGCAGGTCCGGTTCTTGAACCAGGAGCTGCTCTCTTGGAACGCAAAATGTGAGCGGTCGAGTGGGGGTGTACGTGTGGAGTAACCAATTTTTTGCTGATTGTGTGGAGCTCTGTCTGAATTCCGGAACTTTTGGTGAACACATGGAGTCTGTAAATATCCCGCAATTTAGTGTTAGTGTGGGTACATGTTGAGCATTGCCATTGTGTGGTGAACTGGTGATGAATTTCTGGTCTGTAATGTAACTAGTGTTGGTGTGTACAGTTTCTTCACTTGAATAAGCTCTGCTTCTCGGCTGCAGAGTACATTGATTGAGCAAGCCCTCTGTTTCTTGGCTGTATGGCACTCCTACATCAGTGTGTTTTTCTTCTCTTTTTTTCCTTTTATTTTAAAATGATTGATGTGCTTATTTCTCATTTTCTTGCCATATTTTGATTAGAGCTGATTTGCTTGTGAGCACACGTTAGCTCCGCTTCCCCCAATAAGGCAACAACACCTAAGATTGTACAGTGCCAGCGAGCATGCTGCTGAAATCGAGGTTGTGTTGGGTGCTTCGGAGCAAAGTCTTCTGTTTACTAGGCGGCCCTGGAGGGGAAGTGTCAGTTTAATTTGAAGCATGACCCGGCATGTCATCATGCTTTATGTTCTAATTTCTTTACATTATTAATCTTCTGGGAAAACGGTGTCGAGCGTGCTCAGATTCGTCCGTCTGATTTCTGCATCTGAACTCTCCGCGGGAAATAAATTATATGTGGAAGGGCCTATTTATTTCCATTGCTCGTTCACTCCAAAGATTCGCAATTTCACATGCGACCAGGGGGCAAAAACAAAGAACCCAAGAACGGCATTAAGGTCGGATACACTGAACTATTCCTCCTGCCATCTTTTGGTGTCCTCGTCTTGGTTGGATCACGTTTCCTCGCCTGGCCAGATCCCGCACGCACGCTCGCGTCGGCGTCGCAATCCAACGTTGGCCCGCCACTCCCACACTGGGTCCTTTCGGGGTGGGGGTCGCCTTCAGAGCTAAGAAAGCCCTCCTGCCCAAGCTTCCGTGAATCCACGGTCGTCGTTGACGACACACCGGACTGGTTTTCTTGACCGACACGTACACAGCTTTGCCGATGTCAGGGGCGGGGTTATGGTTTAAGCATGAGAGGATTAAATAAGCTGTGCAGTATAATTTTATTTGACGAAAAAAAAACAAATAACACTGAAAACAATAATATTTTTTAAATATAGGAAGTTATAGCACCAAATTTGTTGAAGCACGAGAGGAGGAGTCCTCTCTCCCTCCGTCGCTGGCCGACGTGTTAGCCGCTTGGTCCTCTCCGTGTCAGAGGAGTCATACGATCTATCAGCAGTAGCCTAATACTCACCAATCCAAATGCCAGTGTCATCCCTCACTTTGCCATCCAATCGAAGCCCATCGCGGTTGCACTCAACTCACCACGGTACTTATCCAAACAAATCTCGGGTTATGCAGTTGTTGGCAAAAGTACCGACCCCCTTCTGAAGTTCACGCGGACGGAAAAGGTTTGCGCTCATTGCGCACCAGTTGGATGACGCGGTCACGGTCCCACGGCGCGTCACGTAAGCAGGCGTACGTCGCACGTGTTCATTGAACCAGCCCATTTCCACCCGACCCAGACGTCCTCGATATAACTCCAGTCCGCACGAGTCCAAGCTCCAAGGACGTGTTTTTTTTTTCTCTTTTTGTTGAAGGGCAACAAGCCAACAAGGACTTTACAGAGCGCTCGCGCAGGCGCGCGTTTCCTCGCTGTTTGCCTTCGCTTCCCCCCGCGTTCTTTTTTTACGGTCGCTCTCTCGACTGTTTGTTTCTCCGCGTGTGGCTCACGCATCCAGTGGGCCATGTCCTCGGTGACTGCTTTTCCTCCACGCCTGCCTTTTCTCCGCCAGATCACTCGCGGAGCGCGCAAGTTTATCCGCTGCTTGCCTTTGCTTCCTCCGCTTTATTTTTCTTACCCTCGGTTTTATTGGTTTGTTCCGCTGCATGTGGCCCGCGAGTCTAATGGACTTTACAGGGAGGTCTTTAATGGGAATGGATGTTTTTTTTATTGTAATGAATTGGATTTTTACAGGTGTGTTCCAAATAAAACGTAGGACTAGCTCTAGTTATATCGAGTGTATTGCTTGAATCTAATTGACTTCTACGGATCAGATGCGTTATGGTTGTTCTCTCCCGGTTGTCTTCAGATCGCCCTTTCGCCGTTCATCAACCATCTTTAAATAACTGACGAAGAGATGACAGTTGCTCCTGTAAAAGACATCATTTGAAAGTGACGCGTCTGGTCGGATGAGTAGTGGTAGTTAGCGAAATGCTAATTGATCAGTGGTAGATAGCGAAATGCTAATTGATCAGTGGTTAATGTTAGGGTCAGAAACGTCATGTGAATTGGAGTAATTAAAGCACATGTTCCATTCATCACACGGAAGGGTATACGACCCTCTCCGACCAAGTTACCCATCGGGCGACCCCTAGAATTCTAATGACCATAGGGGGTTGTTAATTATGAGGTTTACGATCACATAAGCTATGCGACTTTTAATTAATATATAGGAATTTAATCCTCGTCGGCTAGCCTCTGAACTTTGAATGAATGTGAACCTCTTCCGACGAAATTTGTATCAGAAAAACCCTCGTTTAATGGCATAAATAATAATGTGGTCTGTATATACTTTAAAGTTGAGGAACTGTCTTGGAAATCGAAAAGGTTTGTGCCCGCTGGGCTTCGGGCAACTCCCTTTTGCAGTTAATGAGGTGAGCCTATAAAATCCCCTCAACGCACCGCTTCAAGGGTTTTACGCTCTCAGAATTTCTTTTCCCTTCGTCCTTTCGCCGAGAGCTCTCGGAATTTATCATTTTTGTCTTCCATGGATACACCAGGAAGGGAGCAGCTTGTACGACTTCGATGACCCATTGGGTTGAGCAGTGGTTCGACGCCTTGGCGGACGTGCACTGGGAGACTATTCCCTACGATCTCGGGATGTACGAGCAGTACATCGAGTTGTATTCCACTCGGACGAGGGTTCGTTGCGTCGATCATACCACGACATGAGTCCGCGATGATCGACACGTACCCTATCCAGTCGAACTCTGCACTTCATCTCGTGGGATGTATTGAAAGATTCATACTTATTATTTCCCCTATGCATTGTACATGTCCTAAAACTCAGATATGCTCAGCTACTCAGAGCGCACACACTGACCGATTTTTTTAAAACTCACCTAGTTTGTCGGTTTAGTGAAAACCTGCCCCTGTGAGTTTATGGGACACAGTGAACCCTCCGAATTGGTTTTTTCGGTTCAACCGTCTGGAACCCAACACCGACGCCAGCGCCGAAAAAAACGCTGTTCGAGGCCATGTGCGGGCGTCTAATCGACGAGCGGTACACTTCTAGTTTCAGGCCTGAGGTCTCACGACTGCAGAAAGCACAAATCGCATACTGTTCTACACACGTGATGCTATACAGTACTCCATAGGGCAGTAGGAGACTGTTTTGCGACGTAAGCTACCCTACGTCGCGCATATGACGTATGCATCTGCCACGTGAGTCACCGTAATGTCTCGCGGATGCCAGCACGTACGCGGGATGGACAGTCTTGCAAAATCTGCAGTGGCGTGAGGGAGACAGAAGATGCTCCATAGAGCCACAGAGGAGATAGAGAAATACATTGTATCTCGTTAAAGTATGTATAATGGTATAGATAATTACTATTTAAAATAATTTTTTATATCACTGGCAGGCAACACTAAAGATAGTTTATACAATAGGTTGTGATGATACAGTCAGCTACAGGATCGTAGACAACACATAATCGTTTAATGCTTTTCTTAGTTCTGGTGATACAGTTGGCTACAAAATTGTAGACATCATATTTCTCTCTCTCTCTATTCTCTTTCATCCACGTCAGCTTAAATCACACATGGCAGAGACTATAGACAGCTGATTTAAGTCCATTGTACATGACCTTACACCTCCATTTGTCGTGCGCGTGTGATCTAGGAAGACAACAACAAGACAGCGACTACCGAGTGTGGATGGCGGCGCCGACCGAGTGGCGGCGACTGAGAGGAGTGGCTATCAAGAAGAGTGTAGTAGATCCCGACGAATCCCAGCGGTGGTGAGGCGACGGTGTCGGTGCCGGGCAAGAAGAGATGAGAGCGCGGTAGGGCGGCGACGCTGGAGCTTAAGAGGGGCAGTGGCGACCAAATCCGACTGGATTTGGTCGGTGAGAGGCGACGATGATAGCCACTCGACGGCAGCGGCGGCTGGACGAGAAGCAAAAGACCGGAGAGTGGAGGGAGGCTGTGGCATGTGGGAGAGTGGGAGAAAGAAGGGAGGGTGGTGAGGAAAAAAGAAAAGTTTGTGGGTAGTGAAACCTTTTGATAATTAAATATCATTGGGGTGCTAACAAATAACCCCTGGTGGGACGCTCTCGTCAGGTTCGTTGCAAATTATTGTCCACTCCCACGAGCCAAATCAAAATATTGTCTATAATATGAGAAGGCCGCTTGACACCTGCACCGGCTACTCCCACGCACCACTCTCGGCCTCACGCCCTGCGTTACTGTGCGCGCTTGTGGTGTGCGAGCGCGACACCATGGACGGGCAGGATCAGGACGGCAACCAGAGGAGGAAGCCCCGTGGGAACCCAAACCCCAAGAGAGGCGACATCACGAGAAGGATCATCAGAGACTTGACCGGCGGCGGGGCCACCACGAAGAGCCCCACCACCACCACAACGTCTGGCGGCGGCGGCGGCGATAGCAACGGAGGTGGCTCCAACGCTGGGGGATACGGCTCTTACTGATGCAGTGATGCGTGGTGCGTAAGTTGAGCGAGCCCTAAGACGGTTGGTTTGTGCTGATGTTGAGCTGTTAGGTACTTCTGATAGTAGTTGCTACTTGCTAGGTTGCTGAACCGTGTGTCAGTGCAGGGTACGATGTGCATGCGATGATGCGAATGGTCGTGTAAGAAATTGGCGAGGTGTTTCTGCCTGGTTGTGTAGCTTTAATCGTGTTCAACAATTCTTGATTAACCATGGGGTCGCATCGCACCCGGCATGTAGGAAATGTTTGAATCCAGCCCTCTTTGTTTCACGACTACTGGTCTTTTCGTTCTTGCTCTTGCTCCTGTTCTCGTTGATGCTGTCGATGGCTATTGCTGTTCTTGCGTGCACCTATGGATCTACTTTTCTTTTCAGTACCCTTGTTTATGAATTCCTTGTAAACATTTTTTTAACGTTCTTAAGGCTTAGGCGTCGCCAATCATGCATGTATGTATTGGAAAATCGATCGGTGTCATTAGATCGATGCTGCCGTTCCATTTGAAACTTGCATTTCTTTTCTTTTTGGCCCCATGGTTGTTTCTTCTTTGATCAATGAACGAATACATATATATATAGTTCTTGAAAAGGAATCTAAATCGACTGTTTATCCCTATGGGCTTGTAGATAATTGGTACTGGTTGCTGTAAATCCTCTTTAGTTTGCTCAGAGAACAGAGAGTTAGATTCATGAAGATACGTTCGCTTTCAGCTAAACACAGTATTTGCCTGCGGCGATCTTATCCGTTTTCCCTTTGTTCTATTACTTGTCTACTACTGATACGTCTACACGAACGTGCCTGACCCACTCGCACGTTGGAGCAACTTTTATCCGTTCCTCCTTTATTTTCTTTTTATTTACTTACTGTAGTCCGGGAAAAAAGATATCACATTAGATGTCAAATGTATCACGTAAGAATACCATTCATGGACATGGAGCATAAAGTTTATCTAAGAAAAGTTCGAATTTCAAAACACATATCAGTAATAATGAGTAATAGGAGCATATCCTGAACGTGACTGAGATCAAAATTTTCATGAAAAATAAAGATATTCAATTTCACTGAACTGGACACTTGATTATGTTTTCTGAGAAAGAAAATGGATGCTTAGAAATGCATCTAATCTAAGAGGTCTCGAGAGATAATTATTCTCTTTAATAAACGCTCTTTTGTCTCGTGTGGATACAACACGAGTTCATCTTTCGCTTCATCGGAAAAAATCTAGGACGGAAGGATTAGAACCTTTGATTAACGGGATCAAAATCCGCCGCCTTACCACTTGGAAATGCCACATTTCTGGTTTTATGATGCGACAATGAGTATTCCGACCTTTCGATGAGAATAATAGCTCAATTTGGTGGAGACGACTCTCACAATTCGGCTATCAATCGTACACGACCAATATACTTGTCAATCGCTGAACCAACTCCAAGAATGTTATCGACCTTGCTAGAAGCAAGATCGACCTGACCACGAAAGTCTATTCCTACATGCAATCGAAGAAGAAACAAGAACAAGATAATAAGCAATTTGAAATTGTAAATAAGATTGAAGTACTCGATAAGGTGAGATTCCGAAGCGGTATTATGGTTGGTCTAGTCGACACAAGCTAATACACGAAGTTGCATTGTAGCTAACTTTTAACTAAATAAAATCCGAATTCTAAAGTGTCACACACATGAGAATATATGATGATGACGGCCAAGGGGTAGCGGCCAGGGGGGTGGACGCATGCCTCTAGGGTTATAAGACCCATGGACCTAAGTAGAGGTAGCGCAACCAGACCTGGCCAAATGGGCGGCTTGGCCTGCACGACACGGGCTCGATGAGGCACGTCCCATCTCGACATGGCCCGTTTCAGCACGGCTGTTACATGGGCCGTGTCGTGCCAGCCCAGGGCCGTGGAGACGGCCCAGGCACGGCTTGTCGATCATTTGTGCCATGCGGGGCCGGGCCAGAATGAGCCCGTTTGGACCGACGGGCCAAGTTTGGCCCATTTAGCCCGCTTGGCCCGATAGAACCAAAAAAAATCTAAAAAAATCTAAAAAATTAGAAAAATATGTAGAATTTAGAAATAGATATGAAAATTGAAAAATATGATATAATCATATTGAAAATGCAATAAAAGCTTTATTAATGTCCAACTGGCTGACTCGCTAAAACATTCGCCAAGTAACAACTCAAAATGAGAAAACCTTAGTAAAGGAAAAATAGTACAACCTATAGCTCTACATACATGATACATCCTTGTTCTACTTCTACGTGTCGGTGTCATTGTCTAAGTACAGATTTTCGAATACCTCCGACAACTCTGGATTTTCCACAGAGTGTTATGTTCGTGAATCAGCTTGTTCTTAATCATTCACAGTTAGAAGTATCTCCACCATCTCACTTATGAGACTTGTTCTTTTCTCATCCAATATTCTTCCAGAAAGACTAAAAGCAGACTTAGAGGAAACCGTGGAGATAGGAACAGTTAACACATGACGTGCAAGTATGGATAGCACGAGATATGTTAACTTATGGGCTTGCCACCATTGTAAGATCTCAAAGCCTTTTGAGTTGAAATCCACTTTATCGCTGTCCAGATAGGTGGATAATTCCCGCTCCTTGTGGGTCTTGGCTAAGCAGGCCGCGGTGTAAAAGAAGAAGAAAACCTGGACCTAGAGGAAGAGCCACCGATAATCTTACCCCACATATTTGTCTTACTACTTAAGGCGGGGGCAACTGGAGGTCGTTGCGAGAGGACTCCCCGGAACTTATTTTCATACCTTTGGTAAACCTCGTATAACTGAGAATGAACTTCTGCAAAATAGTCAGTATAGTCTAGTCCTGTAGCATCACTTAGAAGTTCAAGTACACTACCAAATGCATCAAGTTTACCTCTAAGATCAAAAAGAAATGCAAATGCATATAGGTAAGGGATTTCTCTCCAATATTTAAGGTATTTAGATTTCATGGAAATAATAACATCGCATAAAACTAAGTTGGTGAACTGATGACAGGAAAGTCAGCGACCGAAGCCTCGGTTAACGGCGACCATAACTATAACGGTCCTAAGGTATCAAAATTCATTATCACGTAAGTTCCAACCCGCACGAAAGGTGTAACAATCTGGGCACTCTCTTGAAGAGAGGATCGTGAGATAAACATGTATGTGAAGATGTGGACTACCTGCACCTGAACAAAAAGACCCTACGAAGCTTTACTGTTCCCTAGGATTGCATTTGGCCCTTTCTTGCACATCTTAGGTGGAAGGCGAAGACGTCCCTCTTCCTAGGGGAGCGGGGTGAGCCATCAGTGAGATATCACTCCATTATAACCTTGTGTCAGACCCACAGGCCAAGGGATAGTCTCAGGTAGATAGTTTCTATGGGTCGTAGGCCTCCCAAAAGGTAACAAAGGCGTGCAAAGGTTTCCTTAGGCCAAACAGACATTGGTCCTCGAGTGCAAAGGTAGAAGGGTGCTTGATCGCAAGACTCACTCGTTGAGGAGAGACAAAAGTCAGCCTTAGTGATCTGGTGGTGCCGAGTGGAAGGGTCATTGCTCAATGGATAAAAGATACTCTAGATATAACAGTGATCTTCCCCAAGATTCCACATCGACGGGAAGGTTTCGCACCTCGATGTTAGCTCTTTACCACTTGGAGTTGTAGGTGGTTCCAACCTCCAAGGGTTGGGATGTTCGCCCATTAATGCGATACATGAGCTCGGTTCAAAACATCATGAGACAGTTCGGTCCATTTTCGGTGTGGGCGTTAGAGCATTGTGATGACCTTTCCCTAGTATGAGAGGACCGAGAAGGACACACCTTTGGTGTACCGGTTATCATGCCTACGGTAAACATTGGGTAGCCAAGTGCGAGCAGGATAACTGCTAAAAGCATATAAGTAGTAAGCCCACCCCAAGATGAGTGATCTCTCCTCCGACTTCCCTAGATCCTCCGGTAGCACAGCTGAGAAAGCGGCGACTTCTCCACCGATACGGGGATGGAGAAAGCGACGAGTTCTCCACCCATACGAGGATGGAGCGACAAAAGTATGAAAATAGGACAAGGTAGCGGTGAGATGAGCCATTTAAATAGGTGTCAAGTGGAAATGGAGTGATGTTTGCAGCTGAGTCATCCTAATGAATGAACGAATTGAACCTTGTTCCTACACGACCTGATCAAATTGATCAGACACTTGCCATCTATCTTCATTGTTCAACTCTTTGATGAAAAGATAAAAAAAAAAAAAGCTATGCACTTCCATCTCTTGGATAGATAGTGAGGGTAGTGACCTTTGGTGCCCCTTCCATTCAAGAATTGGGGCTTCACGTTCATGGTTCGATATACTGGTGTCCTAGATGTAGAGGAGCCACACCGATCCATCCTGAATTTGGTGGTTAAACTTTACTGCGGTGACGATATTGTAGGGCAGGTCCTGCGGCAAAATAGCTCAATGCCAAAATGGTAAAAAGCTTAACACCTCTTATTTGACTTTTTCACTATTTTGAAATACGAAAAAGATCCAAATACAAAATGCAAAAGTCATCTTATTCAAAAGCTCAATCACCACACCTCCTCTCTCCTACTTCACACCTCGGAATCAATTCTTCCACGGAACTATTCACAATTATTCACACACTTTTCCATTTGTTTTATACTCTTTTCTTATTCTTAGAAAAATTATGCTCCTTTGAAGCATCTCGCCGCATGTTTAAGCAAGAAAGATTCGTTGGTTTTTATTCTTTTTTACTTTTTACTATAGTTTATTTTCATATTGTTTTTTTCTCTCTCCCTCCATGGATTTTTTCGTGGAGATTTGTTTTTGATTTTTTTTACTTGATTGAAATTAAGTGGATGCGGTGAAAAAATAAATTGAATTAGACTACTATTTCAATCTACTAATCTATGCTATGTAGATTCAAGATAATATAATAGAAAGATTCTAATTCAATCTACTAATCTATTCTATATAGATTCAAGATAATACAATAGAAAGATTCTAAAGTGTCGTAGAAAAAAAAGACAAAATAGCCATGGGACGCCGAACTTTTGTGTCGTAGAAAAATTGCATCTTTGCTCCAAGACATTACAATTTTGTGTTAGTTACTAAAGCCATTAAAATAATATATTTGACTGATTTAGTGTGACAACCTGCATCATTTGCATATTTGTTAACATAAAACATTTCCATTTCATTGCATCAAAAAGATTTTACAATATTTGTTTTACAAGCATTTGCAATGTTTTTGGCAGTAAGTAATAAAACCCTAGTTTTCTTCTCTTCTTGCCTTCTGTAGTAGCAGCCTTCCTCGTCGCTTTGTTCTTGAGCGCCTGTCCGTAGAGCCACCTCGCGATCCGTTTTCCTCGCTCGTAAGAAAACCAGCAATCGGTTAGTAATCGTAGTGAGAGCATTCTTGTGAGCAGTAATGTATAGAAGTTAGAGTATAGAAAGTGGTCGCCGATTTCCGGCGATGAGTATCCGAGTACCACGAGTAGTCGATCCTTGGCAATCAAGATTCCTGCACCAACCGGAGTTAGTCGGCCCCTTGATCGTCCAGGTATCCAGACCACCCAAGATCCTTCGGTATCTGTCACTTCTGTGGGTCTCCTCATCCGGCATTATTAGAACCCAACACCCACTGTTTGCATTTGCCAAAACCCCAAATTTAAACCCTCTATGCATACCCCTGGTAACCACACCCTCAGTCAAGCTTCACCGGGTGCAGCAACCAATTCCAGAGCAACATTACCAGTGCAGGTCCCCTGGCCGAGCCTCAAACCCCACCCGAAGAATGCATCCCCAAGCAAAGACAATGCATCTCCCCAAGCGAGCACGACACAACATACCACACCAAGAAATTTCAGATATAGCCCAACCAAGAAAGCAAAGATAGCCAAGAAATACATTCCCCACGAAGCCAAGAGCACCAAGTGCGGCCTCTGGCGAACCCAAACAGGAAGCAAAGAATGCATCCCTCTTCAAAACCAGCCAACAAATGCATCTCCCAAGATAGCACCAAAGAAGATAGCCAAAGCGGCCACGACAACAAAGACAAGTGCATTCCCCTTTGCAAGAGCCAAGAAGAAGAATGCATCCCCGCAAGCAAAGAAGAAGAATTGCATCCCCAAGCAAAGACAAATGCATCTCCCAAAGAAAGCACCGACCAAGAAGACAAGTGCATTCCCCTCCGAAGCCACCCGAGATTCATTCCCCAGAGCAAGCAATACATTCCCCACTGAAGCCACTTCCCAGATTCACAAAGCAAACACAAGCCATCCATTCCATTCCACAGCCATCAAAGGCAAGAACCGAAGGAGGTTGAACTCAGATCCCCTCACTGAGCCCAAGAAAGAAGACGCCTGTGGGCAAAGGAGGAGCCACCAGCAAAGAAGAAGAACAAAAGCCGGCCCAAAGAAGCCGCATCCAGCAAACGAGGAGCAGAAGAGAAGGGAGAGCACCACTTAAGCCAAGATCGCCATCCCTTCTCCCAAATTTAGATCCATCAAGAGGTAAACCCAAAGACACATCAAGAAACATGGCACACTTGCACACCATTCTCATCACCAGATCTCAATAGCATCAGAATAGCTCTCAGTCTTTTCCATCTCAGAGCAGTGAGGGTTAAGGGAGTAGTGTTACCTTGGGTTACCATGAGACCGAGGCCGGGCCAGATCTGGGCAGCCGGCGCGGCCGAGGCCGAGCCGAGCCGGGCGAAACCGGCCGAGAAGCGAGACGGCAAGGCCAGCGCCGAGCCGACCAGAGGAGACGAGGTAGAGAGCGCGCGAGGTCGAGCCGCGTAGGGCGGGTTGGGCCGGAGCACCTTGGGCACCGGCGTGGTGGTGTGCGGCCGGGCTGCGCCGAGTTAGGTCTGAGCGAGGAGACGCCGAGCCGGCCGGGAGCGAGCGACCGGCCGAGGCGAGGTTGCAGCCAGCGCGGCGCCGAGCCTTGCCGCCGCCGCCAAGGAGGAGACGGAGCCAGAGCCGAGGGAGGCGCGCAGAACGAGGAGGCGCAGGAGCGGCGCCGAGGCGAGCAATGCCGGGAGGCGATGGCGGCGGAGGATCCAGGGAGAGAGGGAGAGCGGGGAGGTGAGAGAGAGGGGAGTGTCGGCGGTGAGGGAGAGGCGTGAGAGGGGGTAGAAGAGTGGGGGTTGGAGGCGTCGGCGCCGAGGGGGAGTCGGGTTAGAGAGAGAGGGAGGCGGCGGTGTGGTGGTGTCGGCAGAGGGGGAAGGGGGTGGATTAGGCGGCGGTGTAGTAGTTTAGGGTTAGATTAGGGAAGGGGTTAGGTTAGGGTTAGAAAGTGATTAGCCGAGTAGGTTAGTCTGTTAATTAGAGATTAGGGTTAGAGGCTAGTTGTGTGGTTTTTGAGTATAGAAAATTAAGAGATCGGTTTATCCTAAGCGGTAGTGTTTGTCGAGTGTTAGGGCGTGAGCTAGGCCGTCGTGGCGGTAAAGCGAGTTTAACCCTAGAGCGATTTTTGGCGGGAGAGTGCTACCTGGGTCGGGTTCTGAAAATTTTTATTAAATTAAAATTTGGCTAACATAGGAGTTGTATTAGCATTTTATGCATCTACTATCACTCAAACTCAACTAAGTATTTATTTATATATTATTCGTGCTACCGCTTTGCTACAGAGGGCAAACCAGTGCCGACAGGAGAAGCTGATAAGAGATTCGTCATCGTCGACCTTTCCTACAACTCCAAAGGCAAGCTATCCTTTTGAGCATAAATATAGTTATGTTAAATGTAAACCGTATATTGCTCTATCATATATGTATTGCATCAAAACTATTTCTCAAAATCAAATTGGTTTGAGATGATGAGAAAGGTAAGAAAGCTGAGATGAGATGAGAATGGGAATTACTATGTGGGTAAAGGGGGCCCTGGCAGGGGAAACGATGATGATGATGATGATGGTAAGAGGTGGGTCCCCTTTACATATCGCTATAATATAAGGACTAACAAAACTCTTACTCGGTCAGATGCCATAAATTCAGTGCCAACTATTTTCCCGTTTCGGTGGGCAGAAAATGCTACTTGTTTACGTAATTATGTTCTCCACAATGGGAGTGTTGGGCACGGATGATAGCCGTCCCAAGGTGGAGTGTTGGGCACGGATGATAGCCGCCCCAACCAACATTGTTGGAACTCGGTGGAGGACTGGGTACGCTCAGGACACCGACGGAAAACAATGGGTGGAGACTTAATCACGTAACCTGGAAAACGTTCTGTATTCTGAACTTGAAGTCGCATCAAAGGAAATGCGATGGACCTAGCTCAGAGAAAGTTCAGAGTAGCTATGGGTAAAGTGGCGCAAGCCCGCGCAGTTGAAAGATCTAGACCCGCCATTACGAGTTAATGGATTGTTTTGGTGATTAATGACAAATCCAAATATGAGACTAACTCTTTTATCAAGTATTATCTTTGTGTAGTCTCATTTGGATATAAAGGTGAAACACAACGAGGTATGCAATCGACATCTCAATTTATATTATGTTGCATTTCTCGGATCCAAAATATAGGATTGAACTCAACCATAAGTCAAACTTGAATATGTGCATATGATCTTATTACACATTTGTGTATGCACACATTTAGGGGGAGTTTTATCCTATACTTTGTGGTTTCATTAGTATTGATCCATATGCTATTTTCCACATATACTAAGGATCTTTACGTTGAAACAAAACCTTTGAGTATACAAAACTTGTGTAGTTCAGATATACTCATGTTATGAGTACATAGAACTTGTGTAGTTCTTGTATACTCATGTCGAGTATATATAACTTGTGTAGTTTATATACTCAATTGTTCTCTCATTTATCATCATTAAATTTATGAGAATTTATGGTTATCATCAATTACCAAAGAGGAAAGATTGAGGTATCTTGTCCCACCATTATGAGTTAATGGTATGGTGTGGTAATTAATGATGATCACATTGTGGAACTAACATTTTCCATGAGTTGGATATATAGGTTATGTTCCAGATGATGAAGACTTGGGATGATCATGAGTTGATCATCAAGTCAAGAGCTTGGTGTAAATGATGCATCATGAGTTGATGCTTATCAAGAAGAGATGATCATGAGTTGATCATCAAGACAAGAGAAGACCCATCATGTGTTGATGGAGGTCAAGTGAAGGATTGCATCATGTGTTGATGCATGTGAAGACTCGAGATGGAGAAATCATCATGTGTTGATGATGTTCAAGACAAGATCCCGAAGTGAAGAAATCATCATGAGTTGATGATTGTCAAAGTCAAGGATCCGGACTTGAAGTGTTGATGTGCGTCATCAAGCTTCAAGAAGATGCAAGGCAAAGGTATGACTAGCTAGGGCTAAGGATGTGTTCCTAGTCTTTACCGGTCTCGGTGTTTGGTTGATAGACCGGATTGCTAGTATAGGTTTGCCGTACTATTAAGAGGGATCTTGACTAGTAGTTTGAGTTAGTCATGTGTTGATAGCTCATTATATTTGCTCTAGCTCATCTATGCATGGAGCTATTATTTGCGAATGTGTTTTGCAAATAGCCGATGCTCATGCATTCAACCCTTGTAGCATGTGACTTAAGTTTGCAAATGCGCTTTGCAAATGGTGTAAGTCCATGTACCTTTTCCTTGTGGTATGATTCCAAAAGTTGGCAAATGTGTTTTGCAACTTGTTGGGAATCTTGCTTGTGACTCTTGTTGGCATGGCTTGTCAATTAGCAAATGTGTTTTGCAATTGAAGTTGTTGAAAAGCCATTTCGATTTACATCGGAAAATCGGAAGTTCCGTAGTTTAACGGCGGAAGTTCCGCACTTTGACCGTCCGATTTTCCGCGGCTTGATTTTTCCAGAGCGGCGGTTTAGGGACTTAGCCGATTTTCCGAGTGCGGAAGTTCCGGTGTGTAACTCATGAACTTCCGATTAATCGGTGTTCAAATCCGCGTTGGTTGGTTTTCTAGAGAAGCACCATTTTGGGGACTTAGCCAAAATTCAATGTGCGGTAGTTCCGCTATGTGTTGAGCGGAACTTCCGAAGAATCGGAACTTCCGATGTTTAGTTGGCGGTAGTTCCGCACTAAAAATCAAACGGCTAGTTTCTCGTCTGACATAGCCGTTGCGGTGCCTTTTCTCTCTCTCAGGTAGTTCCGCCTTTGTACGGCGGAACTTCCGATTTCCCGATTTTTCAGGGTTTGTCTCCAACGGCTAGTTTTTGTGTGTGAGCTATATATAGCCACCTTGGCCGGTTGGGGGAGGTTGCTGATGTTGCTAAGAACTATTGTGAACTCTTTGTGAGCCTCTTGAGCTAAGAGCAAACCTCTATTCTCTTTTGTGCATGTGTTGCACTTGGTGAGATTAGAGAGTAAACCCTAAGTGCATGTGTTGCCTTAGGTAGTGGATTGTGTATCCACGTGAGCGTTGACACTTGATTAGTTCAAGTGAAAGTTCGGATTTGTTACTCTTGGTGTTTGCCGACACCTAGACGTCGTGGAGGCGTCGTGCTCGGTGACCTTCTCAAGAAGCTTGTGAGAAGGCCCGATGGTTGTGAGTGGTCTGGTGCTCGCCATCTCCGGAGTGGAGGAAGAGCAACCATAGTTGAGCGAGGTGTTGGTTCGGTTTGGAACCGGTCCAAGTGTTGGACTTACCTCGGAGGTGTGGGCTCATTTGAGGAGCCGGTCCAACGCGGGTTGGGCTTACCTCAACGTGGATTAGGGGAGACCGGCAAGTCTCCGAACACCACGGTAAAACATAATCGTGTCATCTTGTGTTTACTTGTGTTTTATGTTGAGCAATTTACATTCTTGCTTAAATTGCTTATATACCTTGTATGATTGCTCATATTATATTGTGTTCATATTGTCGGTGCACTTAGTTGAGCCTAGTTGATTTAGGTTTTAATTGTGCAAAACCAATTCGCTATTAGCTTCCGCATTTATTTATTGGTTTAGCCCGATAAAGTTTTTAAAAACGCCTATTCACCCCCCTCTAGTCGGCCACCTCGATCTTACAAGTGGTATCAGAGCTTGGTCTCTCATTTATTAGACTTAACCGTCTAGAGAGTAAAAGATGGCAACTAGAGATTTAGTGCACCTAGGTGAAGCACCTATATTTGATGGCACAAATTATGCACATTGGAAAATCCGCATGTCTTGTTATTTTAGGGCCATGAGTCCAAAAATATGGCGGATTGTAGATGTTGGCTTTTCTCCTCCATTGGATCAACTTGCTCCAACAATTGAGGAAGAGAAATGCTTACATCTCGACGCTCAAGCAATTAACGGTTTATTTAGTGCTTTGAGTGTAGAGATGTTTGATGAAGTGTGCAATCTTGAGAGCGCTCATGCAATGTGGACACACTTTCAAGATAAATATGAAATGTCCACACCTACTAGTGATGATTGCACACAAGAGTGGACATCGGAAGAAGAAGGTTCAACTTCTAGCTCCGATAATGATGAGTCCACAACTCCCTCCACGTCAACTCAATGCTTCATGGCTAAAGGTAATGATGAGGTAAACGAAAATGAAGAACCTACCTATGATGAGTTGATGGAAATGTTAGAAGACTTAAATGAATATCTTGGCAAGGAGAAGTCAAAATTCAAAGTCTTGAAGAAAGAATTTCTTTCTCTCAAGGATTCTTATGAAGAGCTAAAAGAAGCTCATGAGACTCTCCTTCTCAAGGATCTTAATAAGTCCAAGGTGGATATAGGCATTACATGCAAGTTATTAGATGATATGCCATGCATAGTTCCTACATCTTGCATTTCATCTAAGGTTAGTGTATCCACCTCATGTGAGGATTTAATTGATATGCCTTGTTGCTCAAAAGTAGATGCGCCTATTTCCTCGATATCTTGCAATACTAACATTGTAGAGGAAAACAAAGAGCTCAAGGCCCAAGTCAACAAATTGAAGAATGACTTGGAAAGAGGCCTAAAGGGAAGGCCACTCTGACGATATATTGAGCAAGCAAAGACGCTTGCAAGATAAGAGTGGAATTGGCTTCACTCCTAAGAAGAAGGAGACAAGCAAGACTAGGCACAATGCAAGACACACGAAGAATGTCAAGTGCCATGGATGCAATGGAAAGGGCCACTTACCTCGTGCGCCTAAACAAAGTGAATGACAAGAAATTGTCATCAAAGAAGAGGCAAACCGCAAGGAGCAAGTAAAGAAGGTAAAAGATGAATACAAACTTCGAACTTGCTATAATTGCCGGGAAAAGGGACATATGAGTAAGGATTGTCCCAAAGGTATCACTCCTAAGCCCATTATTTATAATGATCAATATTTGCTTAGGAAGGATATTAATGGCAATGTGTTTGCTAGAATAGTTAGTACACATAAAACTAATGCTAGGGCCATTTGGGTGCCCAAATCTATTGTGACTAACATTCGTGGACCCAACCTAGTTTTGGGTACCAAAATGCGCTTAAATGCTTAATAGGTACTTGGAGAGGCATTTGAGACTTGGCTTATTCATATAAAGATGGATGTCATCATATATCAAATTGGAGCCAAGGTTGAGGATAATCGTTTCACATCAAGAACCAATGTCATCTCGGTAACAAGTATTTACATTGAAGTATCTAGCCCTTATGCCTTGTGTAGGTTGCATTTCATGAAAATCATTTTAAGAGGGGTACTCTTGCTCTATGTTCATAATGTTCATTATTAATATCTTGAGCAAGTTGAAGTGGCACATTAAGGGGGAGTGCTAAATCATAGTCATGTATTTCACATCCCTAAGTGTGCCCAAATAAATTAAGTGCTAGTATTGTTTTTCAAAAATAAGCCTTTTAGCCAAAAGTCAAAAATTTCATAATTATTAGTATTTCTTTGAAAAACTAGTTGCAAAAGGTATACAAATGCTTTTCAAAGATTTACCAAAGGTTTTGGCTTTAGAAAAACCTATTTTAAGTGAAAATGAGTTTATGTCCAAAATCCTACATTATAGTATCTTGTTTTTGACCAAAACTAGATTTTTGTGTAAAATCTATTCTAAAAGGAATTTAAAAATCTTGACAAAAGAAAAATCCTAGAGTTGGTTAGTCTAAACATTTTTGGTATTCAAAAGATTTCCAAAAGACCAACCTAGAAAAGGTTATTTGATTTTGAAATTCGTCCAAAATCCTACTTTGACCTAAGTGGTCACTTTCTAGCACTTAAGTGAGTTTTTCCATATGAACCAAAATTTTTCATATGAAAGGGTTCAAAATGGTATTTATTACTCATACACAAAATTGGATACTTTAAAATCAACAAAATGTTTTCTTTGAGTTGTTTTGATTAATTTCATGAAAATGAGGCTTCATTTGCAAAATCAAAACTAAATTCATAAAAATTATTTTCTTGGATAGACATTAGTCTTTTAATGTACAATGATCCCGAATGATATTTATTTGAGTGCAAAACTAGGATCATTTGCATAAAAATCAAATTCCAAGATCTTTCCGAAGTGTCAGATAATCGAACTTCCATTCTAAGCGCGAACTTCCGCTTGTCGGAACTTCCGCCGTTGAATTGCGGAGCTTGCGTTTCGCCTCTCTTCCGGCGTCAGAAAATCGGAGCTTAGGCCCTCCAGCGCGAACTACCGATGTCCGAACTTCCGCTTTGAAATGCGAACTTCCGATTTCCGAGAGTGAGCATTTAATTACCTGCGGTTCCTCCGTTATTTCTCTCTCTCTCCAGCCGCAGTCACTTCTCTCCCGAGTGCCCTCTCTTCTCTCCAAAACCTCCACCGAAAACTTTGATTCTTCTTCGGTGATTTCTTCAATCTCGACCGATCTCTTGCATCCCGTGGTTCAATCACTCCTTTGCTCAAGGTATTTCCAATCCCTTTGGATCTA
Organism: Hsuehochloa calcarea; assembly: GCA_036346395.1. Lineage (NCBI taxonomy): Eukaryota > Viridiplantae > Streptophyta > Magnoliopsida > Poales > Poaceae > Hsuehochloa > Hsuehochloa calcarea. The sequence continues at coordinate 43,097,650 of CM070597.1, forward strand.
TACCTCATGAACCCTAGGTTAAGATTTTGGGGAAAATGAAATGTCGATGAAATCGTGGTAGATTCTTGGGCAAATTAGTTTATTCAAGATTGTATGATGTCTATGCATCGATTCCATGGACTCAATCCATCAAAATACTGAAAAATCAAAAATTTCATTGCCCTAGAGTCGGCAGAAAATCGGAACTTCATTTGTTAGAGCGCGGAACTTCCGCTAGCGGTAGTTCCGCGGTCAACTGCGAGCTTCCGATTATCCCGACGTAACTCGAGATTTTCATTTTCTTTTGAATCATCCTTTGACACTTCATTCATTATTGTTTTGAAGATGCCTAGGATGAAAGTTTACGTCGGCACTATTCAGATGCGGTGCATCTTCTTCAAGAAATGAGGAAGAATCTGAAAATTCAGAAAGTGAAGAAAGTGCATCAGAAGAAGGGTCAGAATCAGATGAGGAGTTAGGTGAACCGGAAGAAATGGAAATTGATCTTAGGGCTCTCACAAGCACGACTACACTCTTCTACGGAGTAAAGATCAATACTCACTTCCAGAAATAGCGACGACCCTCGATTTCATACCAAGTTTCAAAGACAAGTCTATGATCTTTTTTTTGGACCAAACAAACCATTTGCTGATCACAAGTACATCAATTGGTCCTAACTCAATGGACTTGACAAATATGAGGGTACATACAGGCTCTTTCAGCGAGCTGGGATTCACAACTTTGTGGCTATAAAATGCAATTATAGTGATGAGATCATCCGTCGCTTCTATGCCACAAGATGCATTCCCCGATTTTCTCACTCACCGGATGATGAGGGACGGTGAGGTATTCTTGCACAAAGCGTGCTTTTGAACATGCATCAATATCCAAAAGCGAATATGAGCAAATCTATGATGGAACAGTTCTCCTATTTCACTTGGATGAATTTTATGACACCACACGTAGATTTGTCCTGGTAAGATCACAGGACTTCTTCCTATTCCCAGCTTGGTAAATAGGATCATTAATCATACCATGTTACCTAAGAGTGGGAATTATGATGCCATTAGAGGACATGTCTGGAATATATTGGAATGCATCATGCATGGAAGAAAGTTTGATGTTGTGGATGTTATCATAAGGGAGATAGCAGAACAAAGAATGATCGAGTCAAACGGATAAACTTTGCACCTTACATTATGGCTTTGATCATTAAACAAACTGGATATAATGGAGCTTTACCTTCACGCATAAAGCCTATAAACCAAGAGAAGGTCCTCCACCTCGCCAATCTTAGGCGTGCTCAGTGAAGTACTGTCGCACCTCCCGCCGCTTCTTTGTTCCTCCACAAGGTATAGCCACTATGGATCGATTTATGCCACCTTGTTGGAGATAAGGGCATCCCAGATACCTTCCAGCAATGACCACTTCTAGACCGGATGCGCTTGAGGCGACCACTTTTTCCAGATCGATGCTTTCCAGAGGCGACCACTTCGGGCTCGACGCCCACACCGCTAGTCTTGACGCACTTTCACCAGATTCGCAGAGCGCTTTCCGCCACTGCTCGGTTTGACGGCGCCGCCTTCGCTCTCCTCTGGTGGTCCTCCTGCCGATCATCCTGTTGCTCCTCCAATCGATGCTCCTCAAGACCCTCCTCACCGAGCAAGAGCTATTTGTTCTATTTAGGTCATTAGACCTTGTATGCAAAAATTGTAATATCTTTTATGACTACTTGGTTGTATGACTCTCATTTTGGCTATGCTATCTTTTGCTACTCTGTGTGAGAACATGTTTTTATGTCATGATTTTTATCTTGCATGAGATGTGGATGAGATGTGATTTTGAATGAAAATATTTGTGGTTAATTATATCCTCTTGTCTCCTGTCGTGGATGTCCTTCTTTACAAGAGAAATTCTGTCAAATGTTTTTATAAAAATCTCTCTCAAGCATTGTTCTTTATGTTCTCTCAACATAGTTTGTGAAAATTGTTAAAAAGAGAGGTTATCTATATTTCTTTTCAAAAGGGGAGGTTAGTTGAATATGTTTCAACTATCATTTCAAGTGGTTCTCAATGTGTTGATTTACATTGGGGAGAATGTTATGATCAATAGGTTTGTAACCTATCTTTGTTTCTCCTCTCATATCTTGAGAACAAAATTCCTTCATTGGTCATATAAGTTCAATTCATACTTTTTGTGACCAACATCTTTTTTTTTGCAAGTGGTATCGTTTTGCAAATACTCCTTTTGGCTAAGCTTTATCTTGTGTTTTTGGGTGATTTATGCCAAAAGGGGGAGAATGTTTTTATCAATATTATTCATTTGGATGATTGATTTGTTTAGACATGCCAAAAGAGGGAAAATATATGCATTAGCTCTGTAAGGGGGAAAATGTTTTCATATGCATTTTGTTTAATGCTTTATGTTTCACCTCATATGATGCATAGACATAGTTCATTAGTTTAAATTCTTATCTTATGTCTATGAATATCCAAATGTTGTTATTGATAATGGATTTGTCATCAATCACCAAAAAGGGGGAGATTGAAAGATCTAGACCCGCCATTATGAGTTAATGGATTGTTTTGGTGATTAATGACAAATCCAAATATGAGACTAACTCTTTTATCAAGTATTATCTTTGTGTAGTCTCATTTGGATATAAAGGTGAAACACAACGAGGTATGCAATCGACATCTCAATTTATATTATGTTGCATTTCTCGGATCCAAAATATAGGATTGAACTCAACCATAAGTCAAACTTGAATATGTGCATATGATCTTATTACACATTTGTGTATGCACACATTTAGGGGGAGTTTTATCCTATACTTTGTGGTTTCATTAGTATTGATCCATATGCCATTTTCCACATATACTAAGGATCTTTACGTTGAAACAAATCTTTGAGTATACAAAACTTGTGTAGTTCGTATATACTCATGTTATGAGTACATAGAACTTGTGTAGTTCTTGTATACTCATGTCAGAGTATATATAACTTGTGTAGTTTATATACTCAATTGTTCTCTCATTTATCATCATTAAATTTATGAGAATTTAAGTGGTTATCATCAATTACCAAAGAGGAAAGATTGAGGTATCTTGTCCCACCATTATGAGTTAATGGTATGGTGTGGTAATTAATGATGATCACATTGTGGAACTAACATTTTCCATGAGTTGGATATATAGGTTATGTTCCAGATGATGAAGACTTGGGATGATCATGAGTTGATCATCAAGTCAAGAGCTTGGTGTAAATGATGCATCATGAGTTGATGCTTATCAAGAAGAGATGATCATGAGTTGATCATCAAGACAAGAGAAGACTCATCATGTGTTGATGGAGGTCAAGTGAAGGATTGCATCATGTGTTGATGCATGTGAAGACTCGAGATGGAGAAATCATCATGTGTTGATGATGTTCAAGACAAGATCCCGAAGTGAAGAAATCATCATGAGTTGATGATTGTCAAAGTCAAGGACCGGACTTGAAGTGTTGATGTGCGCCATCAAGCTTCAAGAAGATGCAAGGCAAAGGTATGACTAGCTAGGGCTAAGGATGTGTTCCTAGTCTTTACCGGTCTCGGTGTTTGGTTGATAGACCGGATTGCTAGTATAGGTTTGCCGTACTATTAAGAGGATCTTGACTAGTAGTTTGAGTTAGTCATGTGTTGATAGCTTATTATATTTGCTCTAGCTCATCTATGCATGGAGCTATTATTTGCGAATGTGTTTTGCAAATAGCCGATGCTCATGCATTCAACCCTTGTAGCATGTGACTTAAGTTTGCAAATCGCTTGCAAATGGTGTAAGTCCATGTACCTTTTTCCTTGTGGTATGATTCCAAAAGTTGGCAAATGTGTTTTGCAACTTGTTGGGAATCTTGCTTGTGACTCTTGTTGGCATGGCTTGTCAATTAGCAAATGTGTTTTGCAATTGAAGTTGTTGAAAAGCCATTTCGATTTACATCGGAAAATCGGAAGTTCCGTAGTTTAACGGCGAAGTTCCGCACCTTGACTGTCCGATTTTCCGCGCTTGATTTTTCCAGAGAGCGGCCGGTTTAGGGACTTAGCCGATTTTCCGAGTGCGGAAGTTCCGGTGTGTAACTCGCGGAACTTCCGATTAATCGGTTGCTCCGAAATCCGGCGGTTGGTTTTTTCTAGAGAAGCACCATTTTGGGGACTTAGCCAAAATTCAATGTGCGGTAGTTCCGCTATGTGTTGAGCGGAACTTCCGAAGAATCGGAACTTCCGATGTTTAGTTGGCGGTAGTTCCGCACTAAAAATCAAACGGCTAGTTTCTCGTCTGACATAGCCGCTATGTGCCTTTTCTCTCTCTGGTAGTTCCGGCCTTTGTACGGCGGAACTTCCGATTTCCCTGATTTTTCAGGGGTTTGTCTCCCAACGGCTAGTTTTTGTGTGTGGGCTATATATAGCCACCTTGGCCGGTTGGGGGAGGTTGCTGATGTTGCTAAGAACTATTGTGAACTCTTTGTGAGCCTCTTGAGCTAAGAGCAAACCTCTATTCTCTTTTGTGCATGTGTTGCACTTGGTGAGATTAGAGAGTAAACCCTAAGTGCATGTGTTGCCTTAGGTAGTGGATTGTGTATCCACGTGAGCGTTGACACTTGATTAGTTCAAGTGAAAGTTCGGATTTGTTACTCTTGGTGTTTGCCGACACCTAGACGTCGTGGAGGCGTCGTGCTCGGTGACCTTCTCAAGAAGCTTGTGAGAAGGCCCGACGGTTGTGAGTGGTCCGTGCTCGCCATCTCCGGAGTGGAGGAAGAGCAACCATAGTTGAGCGAGGTGTTGGTTCGGTTTGGAACCGGTCCAAGTGTTGGACTTACCTCGGAGGTGTGGGCTCATTTGAGGAGCCGGTCCAACGCGGGTTGGGCTTACCTCAACGTGGATTAGGGGAGACCGGCAAGTCTCCGAACACCACGGTAAAACATAATCGTGTCATCTTGTGTTTACTTGTGCTTTACTTTGAGCAATTTACATTCTTGCTTAAATTGCTTATATACCTTGTATGATTGCTCATATTATATTGTGTTCATATTGTCGGTGCACTTAGTTGAGCCTAGTTGATTTAGGTTTTAATTGTGCAAAACCAATTCGCTATTAGCTTCCGCATTTATTTATTGGTTTAGCCCGATAAAGTTTTTAAAAACGCCTATTCACCCCCCTCTAGTCGGCCACCTCGATCTTACAGCAGTGCTATATCAAATCATGAATTCATACCAGTCTCCTGGATTGGAGTCTACGGGAACCGCTAGGGGTCTTTCTTCTTTCCGAGTGACTAGTAGTATTTTCAGAATTAAAATTGCCACTTAATGTTTCAATGTGTATTTTCAGAAAGAGATGATTTTAGAATTTGTGATAAAGACCAGAGATCAGTCATGCAGTGCATCTTTTGCTATTAATGCTTGCTGAGTACTTTTGTACTCAACCTTGTTAGTATTCTCCTTTGTTAGATCCTAGTCCGGCCGAGAGCCATCCCGAGTGGGACGAAGGACTTGCAGGTACCGATGCAGCAGCAGGAGGAGAAGGCACCGGCGGCGAGGACCTGAGCGATATGGAAGCCATCTTTGACTCGTGGGACGAATAGGAGGGCGGTACTCCAGAGCAGACTCCAGAAGCGGAGAAGCTCCCTTTTGTGTTTGTGTAATAGTTTTATTAAGAACCCTAGCCTTGTGTGGCTACTACTGTAATAAAGATGTACAGTTTCTATCTTATTGTTCTGCTGCGCAACTCTGATAAAATGGCTTGCTATTCGTCGGAGCGGTGTTCTACCGGGCAGACGAATAGTAATCCGTGTGCCTAAGTGTGATTACCCTAGGGATAATGACACGGAGCGTCACATTTAGAGAGAGAAACAACTCAAAATAACCTCAAAACTTCTGCTAGTGAGGTTGTTGCCTAGCTGAATGTTAAATAGACCTGCATGGATTGAGCCAAATGACAAGATGTTTATGTAAAAAAAAATAACCTCAAAACTTCTGCTAGTGAGGTTGTTGCCTAGCTGAATGTTAAATAGACCTGCATGGATTGAGCCAAATGACAAGATGTTTATGTAAAAATACTGTTGTGGAATTTCTCTGTTTTAGACTATTTGCGTCGAAGTGAACATGAGAAAATGCCTCAGCGTCTTATGTTCTACTGCCTGTCAAACTGCATACAGTACTTCATTTCCAATTCTATTGCTACCTATTTACAAAGATTGGTGACAAAAAGAAAGCATTATGGCCATCTGATTAAACAAGCACACCAACACAGATGCGTTTCCTGTTTGATTGATGTACAACACATGCATATTCCAATTCTATAATTTTCGACAGATGTTCAAGTCTTCAAGAACAGCACCAAAGTTTCCTACAAGACAAAATTGATCGTTTGACATAAAATTTCCACAATAGATCAACGTAATATAGCTAGAATATAGAACATCATTATACAAACAACACTCATGTGCTCTACAAAATTCACTAAAATTGACCACACAAGGCTGAATGCACGTGGTCATTGAGCAAAGATAAAATTTCTAGCTCCAACTAACATTAAGACAAATGGCATTAACTGCATTATCTGATAAGTGTTTCCTCTCATCAATGCAAGAACCGCTTAAAACATACTCATCCAACCTCCATCATACTGCTGCTGCATTGGTCGCAGCGCCCTCACCTGTCGCCGATGGAGGGCGTAGAGCATTCGAACGAGCAGGGCACACTACTTAAAAAAAAACGAAAATAATACTGGACACCTTATTACATATAATTTTACAAAACCATTAGTATTAATGATAATTACAGATGATTTTATCAGTACGACCGTCTCTATTACTAGATATGCTAAAAACAGTCTGTGATAAGATATATCGTCTAAGAACCATCTGTGATAAGTATCTCATCACAGATGGTTTGTATTAAAAATTATATGTGATAAGTATCTCATCACAGACGGTTTGTATTATTACAGAATTAGACATTTCAAGTTATGGTAAAATAAGAGAGTTTTTGTTTAAAATCGTCTGTGATTTGTGGAATTTTTTGAACGCTTGCACGGGAGATGAAATATTTTGACGCTATCCTTATATATTATACCCACTTCCGTCTTGTCTTCTATCAGTATCTCCCTCTCCCCTCCCCATGCCGAGGAGGAGGAGAGACGCGTAGGAGCTCCATGTCTGTCGTAGGAGGCTGACACACGTGTCTGTAGCATGCTATTTCACAACGCCTCCGGTGAGCGGGGCGCTGTGGCTCGACCAGTACCGTCAGATCTGGTCGCCCCTCATCTTGGTCTCAAGTGAGTAAGAAGTTTTGCCCTCCAAATCTCCATTCAGGTTTTCTTCTCTTTGATTTCGTCCCCTCCATCTTGTTAGATTTCGTTCTCAGTGTGGACCCCCATCTGTGGTCGACAATGGAGGCCCATTCGGTTCGAGATGGACGCTTCTACTCGGTCTCATTCTCGTTAGAAAGTGAGTTATTGATTGAGAGAGTGTATGTATCTTTTAATTACCTTCTTGCAAACTATCGAAAGAGCATATGGAAACTATTGTCCAGTAATTGATTGGTTTGGCTCAAAATTTGAATTTTTTTCGCAATAGAAAAAACTATCACAGACGGTTTTTACTATAAAAAACCATCTGTGATAGTCTATTTTCACAGTCGATTTTGAACAAGAACTGTGTGTGATAATTGATAAGAACTGTCTGTAATAATTGGTTATCACAGACGGTTATTGTTTAGAACCGTTTGTGATAGTTTTTTTCATATACGGTTTCAAAATCGTCTGTGATGATCTCATGTCATTACTGACACATAAACTCAGATGGTTCGAAAATCGTCTGTAATGACGCTTTTAAACCGTCTGTGAAGACTTTTTCTGTGGTAGTGGCAGAAGCGAGTAGAGCACCTACCTGGAATTGGCACTAGAGCCACAACGCGCGCAAGAAGTGACGTCGTAGCGTCACGGCAACACGACCACGTCCGAGCAACTAAGCACCAGCGCACTCCCAGCAGCACGACCGCGTGCGCCCCATGAGAGGAAGTGAACTAACATGATGAAACAACTTGATTAGCAACTGGATAGCACGGGAGGCGATTGGCAGTGGCTGGCGTCGAGATCCGTCGTTGTTGGTGGCGGATTGGGCGGCGGCAGCTTGGGCGATGTGGTCTGCGTGGAGGAAGTCAAGGAGCATATAGAGTAATGGAAGAAGAGGATAAGGGTATTTTGGTCATTTTGAGTTGTTTCTCTCTCAAACCAGCCAAAATATATTATTTCAACAACCGCAGTGTCTTGCAACAAAGTGACATAAATTTATTCTGTCCTCGAGCAAAGATACGATTGTTCGGTGTCTCACGGCCAATGATACAAAAGTTATGTATCCTGTAACCAATTTCGCCTAGAAATTTTTTATGTAGTTTTTTCTACCACACTTTATGATTCCAACCGGATCCTTTCATTTAAGACTTGGAATTTTATTTTATTTAATCCCTTATTTTATTTATTTAATGATTAATTAGAATTCCAATTAATCATTTTGGCTAAAATAAATAATAAGTAAAAAATGGCAGTAGGAGCTAGAGTGGACAGTGCTGTAGCAATAAATGTGAGAATATTGACTTCCATAACCTCTGTTTTTTCACAATAACTGTTATCCCATAGAGAGAAAAAAGGGTATCTTGTAAATTCAAGTGGAGGACCTGTATTGTCATAATACTGAATCGATTCAATATCACGAATATCGGATCTATCCGGTCAATTCATGATTGAAAGTGGAATAGTATAACATAGGAAGATCCCTTATCCATACTAAAAACAAAATATGTTTTTTGATTGGACTAGGAATTTCCTCTTTTTCTACTTTTTCTTTTCTATATCTATAACCCATGATCTTTCTTGTCTTATCTAACTTTCCTTCCTTTTTCTTATAGTTGGCTACATCAATGAATTTGGATGCGACTTTCTAAGAACAGCAATACGTGGGAGTCGGTGGGTGGCTTCACGCGGACGTGGCACAGAGCACCGATACCGCTTATGATATATCCCCACATCACATAATCAAGAACTGAATCGTATTGAAAAGAAGATTGTGTCCACCTTCAAGCTTCAAGACAACGTACCAGTAGAATATTCATCACCACGCGGAATTTTTTTTTTTACGTTTTCACTGTATATTTACAGAAATAACCATCTTTGCAGTATATTTATAAAAATGACACCGTTGTCGTATGACCACCGTGCGGTAAGCCCTCCCCACCCGCCATGTTGCTGTTACTGCACGATCATCGTGCGGCAACGCCCTGACGAGTTTAATTAAGGTTTCAAAATTTAGGATCTAAGGTTATTTGTACAAATTTTTAAATATAGCAAACGAGTTTCAAAAATCACAAAAGTTTATGTGGAACCTCCCGACACAATGCACTTGTTTGTGTAATTTTTTTCAATTTTATTCCTTCATATTTTTTCTTACAATTTCATATAAGTGTACTAATTGTACGAATTTGTGAGTCTGTGACCATCCGACAAATTACCTACCGCAGCAGCCGCGTGCCCTTGGGAGTTTTCCATAACACGACCGTCGTGCGGTCGCCCTCCCCCGCAGCTGTCTTTGGGAGAAGCTCCGAATCTCAGGCCCCTCCCCCTAATTCCACCGTCCCTCCTCCCTCCTCCACACATCTGTCACCACGTCCAAAAATTTCGACGCTAACGATTACGGAATTCCTGGCGCCAATGCCGCGGCTCCTCCTTTGCTCGGCTATAAATACCAAACTCTCGCTGTCACACTTCGCTCATCTCAATTGCATTTCGTTTTCGCTCGCGCTCGTCACTCAGAACTCAGAAAACGTAGCATAATTAATTTTATTGGGAGATTAAGTATTTTCTTACTTCTCGTCGCTTATCGCTCGACCTTTTTTGATTGCTTTCCCCCCGAATGGTAGGTAATTTATCAGATGATTTTGTCGTTATTACTGTTCTCGTAAATAACCAGTCTTAGTCAGCTAGTCATGATTAGTTAGTTTAGGAGTAATTAATTAGTCATAATTTGTTAGTTTACTCGTAATGAATTAGTTTAGGGGTAATTAATTACCATAGTTGTAAATAACTTATTGGAAAAAAGTGATATTTTTTAGTGGTAATTTATCAGTTGTAATTTGTTAGTTTAGAGCTAGTTAATAAGTCATAATTAGTAAATTTAGCGGTAATTACTTAGTTTGCTGGTAATAAATTAGTGGAAATGAACTCCTAATAAATTATAGTAAATGAACTACTAGTAATTTATTTAGTGGTAGTTAATTAGTTTAGGGGTAATTAATCATCATCACTTGCATGCAATTTGTTGTATTTAATTACACATATGGGTTGGATCCGTTAGTGTTTTAGGTAACAACGAATGAGGTTATTGTGGTTTTACGTATTTTCGAACATGCAAGGCTTGTATGTGTTTTACAACCGATGGTCTCGTACGAGCCGGACCCGATGGGTTGGACTTGTCGAGATGTCAGTGCAAGGTGGTCTGGGCGGAGGGGCTCCACGTGATGAATATTTACAAGCTTCGAAGCTGCATCCGAAGGGAGTTCGTCGCGGAGACAACGATGAAGAAAGTTGTGATCGAGGCGATCACCTGTACGAATTATGTGTGAAAGCTCGTCAAAGTGAATGGAAGTGTAGCATGGAGGCAGTACATGAATATTATCTCCTAGCCCGAGGCGGCCATTCACAGGATGCCTGTGTTGTATGTGAATTTCGTACGAAGGGTGTTGGGAAACCCTGATGACGCTGGGGCCTCTGCAAGTAAGCAAGCGCAGCCTGAGCCTGAAGATGACAGCACGAAATGTGCTGCCTCAGAGGGAAGTCCTGCGCCTAATTTTATGCCAAATAAGGGGCAGAAATCTACCGAACGAGCCTCTCGGGTTGGAGTCCGACAAGGACACCGATCCAAGTTCGGATGGTAGCAGCGAGGATACACACCAAGTTGGTGGTCCAACCGGGGGAAATGCGTAATTGGAGGTGCCTTACGTGGCATCGAGACGTGATGATATCGTGGTGCGTTCACTCGTACTGCTGCAAGAAGAAGACTCCCAATAAGGGTTTGATACCGACACCCTCTTAGTTGGGCAGTGCTTCGCTAACAAGGTGGTCGTGCAGCAAGCTATAACATGATACGTCTTGTCCATCAGTCATGTGTACCAAGTGTACCAGTCCAACTTAGGAAAGTACGTAGTAAAGTGCGTAGTGGAAGGCTGCCCTACCATATCGACGACGTGAGTTATGAAGAATTTACATCTTGGAATAGCTGGACATGGACGACTTCGACATACCAGCCCGACGTGGAGAGTCCCGCGACAAGGGGAAGGCTTCTTCGACTGAGACCGGTCGACGTCGTAGTGTATCCGGCCGACCGGGCGCACTCCGTATTGAAGACGTGAGTTATATACAATTTACATCATTGTTACGTTTTTTACTGTATGATCTCCTTACATCATAAAATCGCAGGATAGGGACGACTTTGACATTACCATGGGCAGCCCCGAGACAATGGGCACTCGCAATGGCACCGTGGAGACTGTTGCACACATCGTTAAATAACAAACATGAGACAACCCTTCCTGTAGAGAAATCAATGTGTCTAAAAAACATGGAATGCCGGAAGACAACGAAGGTGCTACTAGCTTGAAAAGACTGCAAACACCAATCAACATGCATCGAAGGTGCTACAATGTGATGAGGTGAGCTCACCACGAAAAGAGATTGCCACAGAGACTAGTTGTAGACACTTTTTTATGCTATAAGACACTCTTTGTTAATTTAGCAGTCTACTGTGGATAATATTCTTTAATATTGTATTGTACCACAGGCTAGGTAAGCTTATGCATGAACTAACTAAGGGAAATGTGTGTCGTGCAGATCATATAACGATGTACCGTAGCCTTTGAAATGCACATGAGTCGAAAGTTACGGTACATCGTTACATGATCTGCATGCCACATATTTCCCTCAGTTGGTTCATGCATGAGCTTATCTAGCCTATGATACAGTACATTATTAAAGAATATCATCCATAGTAGAGTGCTAAATTAACAAAGAGTGTCCTATTTATCGGGTTACACATGATAATACCCCGTCCTCCTTCATCCTGGTTGATGCACAAGCTTATCTAGACATTGGTATATTATGTGTTATGCTATTATGTTTGGGTATATTTGTATTCATATTTTATTTTCCTATATTTGTATGCGTATTTTGGTTGTTATGTGTGTACTCCTGCGCCATATTGTATATCAACATCTTGAATGGAGTTACAATGTAGCTTTTTTCCATACATTCCAAGTCACATAAAATTATGAAACCCTAATTTTTGAAACCTAAAATCTAAATTTTCATAACCTAAATCCTAAATTTTACAATTTCAGAACACATATCAAATTGTCTAAACATTACACATTCAAGTTCACCACGTGAGGAACCTTAAAAATATAATTCATAATTTTTGGAGTTCAAATTCTACATTTGCAAATTCGTACAATCAATACACTTATATGAAATTCTGAAGAAAAAAAATTCCAAAGGAATAAAATTATAGAAATTTTACCCAAGCAAGTACACTGTGTTCGGAGGTTTCACATAAAATTTCATGATTTTTGGAACTCGGTTGCTATATTTAAAAATTCGTACAAAGAACCACGAAACCTAATTTCCAAAACCCTAACTAAATCCTAACCGATACGTGACAACAGCATGGCGTTGCCGCATGGCCACCGTGCGGCAACAGCGATGTGGTGGGTGGGGAGGTCTTACCGAACGGCGGCCGTGCGGGAACGATGTTATTTTTGCAAATACGCTAGAAAGACGGTCATTTCTGCAAATACGCGGTTAAAACATGCCAAAATGGCAAAAAAAAATCCCACCACGCGCACAATGTGTATTCACTCTTTCTGTACTAGAAAACTCAATTTTTGTTCGTCACTGCTGTCCGATTTTCACTTGGCTTGACCGAAAAGGTCCAAAATGTCATGCACGTATGGTTCATCTGGTTCATCACGGATAGGTCTCACCGATTCACGATACTCGTTTTCTTACCCTGGACTACAGTGGCAAAACCGGTGATGGCGATGGCTAGAAGATTTTTCATATTGTTAGACAACGGCTAAAGGAAACATGCTGGCATGAGTAAGATGAGAGATCGTCACTGTTAATAAGGAAGCCATGACATTGAGTTGGCGAACGTAAAAAAAGAGGGTGACAGACACAAGAAAAGAGAATATCGAACATGTATAACATCATGCATGTGTATATACATGCATACATTCGTATGAATAGAAGCACAAATATACAAAAATAGAGCAGCAAAGAGCTTAGAGTAGCGATGATGCAACCGTGGGAATTGGCTCGGGGCCATCGAAGAGAGCATGATGGGTGTCCCAGACAGGGATCGGTGACAGTTGCACGTGTATGCGTGTTTGATGTCGCCTCGGTTAGCATTAAGCAATAATTGAATAAAAGTAGAAGATAACTATGTGGTGGAGTATTGCGTTGAAGGGATAGCGGCTGAGAGAGATCGATTAAGAATTGGGGTTGTTGTTGGAAGTTGAATCATAAAAGTTATGGCAACAAGAAGAGATAGAAGACACACGGTTCAGTGGAGTAGTCAGCGTGTGAGGGAAGATAAGTTCAAGGTAGGTCATCCATGGTGCATTGGCATATGTGTGAACAAAGTACTCTAATACCATGTAAACTAATAATATATTTTGTCATACGCATAATCAACATATTGCTTAGAATAAATAGAGGTATATGTGCAAGCATACATTTTAAAAATGGGCAACTAATTGAAGAAGAATAGAGGTATGCAGTTACATGGTCCATGTATAATAGAGAGCGGTTACGCTTCTAAAAACCTCAACAACTTATCAGGCTAGCTGATTCTCTTTTATTGTTGGACCGAAAAGGCGACTAGAGGGGGGGGGTGAATAGGAGCACGCTCACTTTTTCAACCACGATTAGATTCAACACAAATTTCACTCCAATAGCTATAGAAGCTATGAAGATCGATATACCAAGACAATGGAAGACTAGGATTGAATCCAATCAAAACCCCAAGCAAAACAACCAAAACAACGAAACTTAATTTCCTAAGAGTAGGGCGGTCGACCTCTACTCGGGCGGTCGACCTCTCCAAGGGCGGTCCGACCTCTAGCTAGGGCGGTCGACCTCCACCGATGAACAGTGAAATCACCAAAAACGGTTGCAAATAGGTCTAACTTTTGATCTACAACTCTAAACTTCATGAAACTTGGAACACACCTTCTCTAGGATGTCAGAACCTATTCCAATCTAAGATCATGGAGATCCATGGAAAAGTTACGACATTTTTCAGTTTGAGAGATGGATGGTTCAAAACCGAGTCAAAACAAAACGTGACCCAAAACTTGCTCGTGGGTGATTGATAATCAAGATGACCTTAGATGTGTTCCCACATGTCACAGCAAGCTATATCATGTAAAGAAATCAATCAAAACATGCGAATCAAAGAAAGACTCAAAATCACCAAATAGAGAGAAGAAGGGCAAAGAGACACATCTTTGATCAAAGCTTTCTTTGGATTGATTGATAGGGTTTGGGTTTACAGCCACTCCATCAATGGAGGACAAAGCTCAATCCAAGAGCACAAGATCAAATCAAAACTCTCTAGAACCCTAACCTCCACTAATCCTCTCCCTAAGCCAAAACTAGGGTTTCAATAATGATAAAAGGGTTGAAGGGGGTGCAGCCACCTCCTCCTCTATTTATAGTGGAGACTTAGACCTTCTAGAAAATTAACTCAAATGGGCTCCGTTAAGGCCCAACACAAACGGGTCACACACGCACGCATTTTAAAGCGCCGTCTACAACACCTCTTAACCTAAACCGCTACTCTTGCGCCGTCTTGCGCCGTGGGTAGGCAAAAGGTCACCAAGGTGATATTTGGTAAGATTACCAAAATACCCCTTCTCGGTCCTTCTCCAAGACCGAGTCCATCTTCGCGAAGCACTTCGCATGCTCCGCCACGTGTAGGTTGATCAACGGCTCTCTCCATGGTCGGCAAGTCTCTCCCATCCGGCTCCCACCGAAACCACCATGGCACTTGCACCGACTCCGCACCGCTTGATCAAACCGGGCCGACCGAATCGCCCGTTCGGTCATCATTGTCCATTCTGTGCCATACTTGATTTCATTGACCTCACCCAGCATCGTCGATCGTTCTGGACCTAAGCTCTCCAAGCCTCGTCCCGATCATCCTCGCCGTTGACCGTCGTTGACCACTAAGCAACCTGCACAACAATAGACAAGCAAATCGAATCCGGGAACAAGTTCTTCACAACTTGACCCACGTTAGTCAAAACATGCATCATGCAACACATATGCATCAAACTCATGACTTTGACCTAACCAATGAGCAATGCCGCCACGAAGGCGACATTCGATGATGATCGGTCGATCAGCCCGTCGCCGGCCCGATCGCGCCTGCCGATCGGACCGCCGCCAAAGGCGTCCGACCGCCAGAAGGACTTAGCCAATTTTCAACCCCGAAAATCCGAAACCATCGGAAACTTTAAACCAATAGAACTTTTTATCGGAGACTCCAAAATTATGGGAGCAAGAACAATGGGATCCTCACTTGCCTACACCTCTATTTTTGGCCCGACTGCTTTGACCACCTTTAGTCACGGCCGGTCCGATCGGCGCACATGGCCGGTCCGACGATTTGGGACCGGTCGGACCGCCGTGCTATGGCGGTCGGACCGCCCGCCCGAAATGATGAGCAGATCAAACTTTGTCGAAAACCCGTGAAACGACAAACCGTTAACGCCATTGCCAATTGTCACATCATCCTAAGATCTGGAGCATATCCCCATGATATCCACATTTATCAAAGCTTATACTTCAATTATGTTACTCAAGTTATATTTTTCTTCAAACTTCTATTGTTATTTTCAATGTTTATGATGTCTTAAAAATCTAAATAACATATAAGATATGTAAATATATTCTCAAGTATATAAGTTATATCATTTGACACTATAAACTTTAAAACAAATCTAGCCACGTAAATGTCCAGATCACCCTGCTAGTTTATATTAAAAACTCATGAAAAAGTACATTAGTACTCAACTTTTACATCTCTAGGTGAAAAACATGTTACCATTAAGGCATTGCATTGAACGTGTTAGACTTCTTTATCTTCCTTATCATATACGGCACATCTTGCAACGACGTCATGATTGTCATTGTCAATTATTTCTATTTATTTGTACGCCCTACGCCTCGGTGGCGGCGATGATGTTCATCGAAAGAAAATCATATGCGATTTATTTGCATCCAACTCGGCTAGTGTCGATCTACGTCGTAGTCGTGGCCATCGCCTTCAAGGTGAGTTGGTGTGACAATACCTATCGTGGGTAAGGAAAATCCGACCGAGAACTCACCGGAGAAGAATAAAACTCAAAAATAAAACTCAAAAAATAATATAGAAATGAAAACATAAGAAATTAAAGAAATATAAAATTACTTGTGAAAATCCTCACCACACTCAACTTCAACGAGAACGCCAGAGTTGTTAGGGACAAGCTAGGCTAGGGTTGCTAGCGTCGGAGGCTCCACCAGGAAGATCTGCTTCTCCTCTCCTGCTCCGCGGGTTACCTCTCGGACCGGACGCTTCTAGGCTCTAGCAACAAAACGCAGCTATCTGGTGCAGCGGGGCTTGGATTTGTTTTGTTTCATGGGCAGCACAGTAGTCGAAGATGGCCCAGTGGCGAAACCTATAGCTTGGGCTGTTATAGAGGAGCCACCGAATCATCTATGCACTCAAACTCGCAGCGCTTTTGGACCCATTCGTCTAGTTAACTCATGAGGCGTACGGGGAAAGAAACATCCACAATTGGATTTTTTTTACAGCAAGACCGTAGAGAAAGGCCTTACAATATAAAAATATACTAGATACATGTCCGTGCGTTGCTACGGAGAAAAAAACGTATTACCATAGCATGTTAAGCTGCTATTGTCTGTCGTTGGGCTTAGCCTACGCTAGTCCATCTACTCTCGGTGGGGTGTCACGGCGAGGTTTGCTCTGGCCTACTTCGCATCTCCGCTACCGTGTTTGGTACTTATGATCAAACTAGGATGCGGCACGCCTAGCACCTCTGCCGCTGTACTTGCACTGCACCTTCGACTCTGGTACCGTGCGCTACGCCCGCTCCACCGCACTGCAGTGAACACATCAGACCTGCGGTCCAACGATGTCGTCAATGCCTCCCTAGCCGTGTCACCGATATCCAAATCACCAGCCTCGGCCTTTCAACGGACAATGAAAACATGATGATGACAGTCTAGCCATGTGACTGCATGTCATCGTGATACAATCAAATGTATATGTGAATGAAACACATAAACACAATAGAAAAATATCATATGCAATCAACATACGAATGATACTTTCAAAGCACTCCACCAACAAGTGGCAGACACGCGCATGCGTGTGCACATACGCACCAGCAGGCGCCACCACGGACAGCCTGACAGCATGGGCGTCCTCTGGAGCACGCAAAGCATGCAGGCTGAGGTAGAGGAGATATATGCCATGCTGCTCTAGGGGACCACGACCGGGTAGCACTAGTCGGCCGATGCTGACGTGAAGCACGTGCCCAGCGCCGAGGTGTTGAGGTGATCTTCTCTTCCCTTGCGCTTCTCTATTTCATCTTCGGCAGCCCAACCTCAAGCGCCGAGCTGCCGAGGTCGTAGCCATGCAGCGTGGTTACATACGCTCATGCCTTTTGATCTCAGCTTGGTCACTATCGTACTTGGCGTGCCTCCTTCAAGTTCTGTTAGGATTTATTTGTTGAGATTGGAGCGATTTAAGCGGCGGCATGTGGTAGGTGGCTTATTGATACGAAATGTTTTGTAGCTGGAAGCCAAGGGGGGTCGGGAGAAGGGAGGCGGAATTGATCGAGTAGCGGAAGCCCACATGTTGGCGATTGGAGCGAGTAGTAAAACAATCGAGGCGGTGTGAAGGGGAAACGAAGAATGCATCACTCACCACCTCTACATTCTTTTTAAGTAGAAATATGAGTTGTGTTGTTGTATAATTATGCCTATTGTTGGATCGATTTACTAAATCCATTTTTGTTACTACGAAGACTGGCTCTAAATTTTGGATTAACATGAAAAACATGATGCAGACTTTTCGGCCGAGTTGAGCTCGCGGATTGGGCTTTCATTTGGTAAACTTCATAACGAAGACTTCAGACGAGCAATCATACACAAGATCCAGGGGCAAACGGGACAGTTCTTCGTGGTCGCTGCAATAAGAACGCCGAAAACCATAAATAAACAGGCTTGTTTGGTAGTGATATGATGCATGATCGGCAGAAAGGTATAGTTGAGGAGCACACTGCAATTCCAGATATAGAAAGTGGAATAGAGGTGATCAAGACATCCTTAATACAATCTAGAAGTTTGTTTGGTAATCACATTATAGTACATATGAAAGAAATGAGCTGACCTAACTCGATACATACCCAACAACGGGGCAAGGTGGCACCCAATCACACCAAACATCTCTAAAAAGGACCCACCATCTTCAAGAATAACATTAGCCGATTATAAAATAAAAATACAAAAGGAAAGGAATAGCCGAGATGAGGAATGTGTACATTACAAAGGCAATTGTGTTCTGTTTTAACATCCATGTCTGTCGGCAACTGAAATTTCTTCGTTTTCACCTTCAAGATTTTGATGAATGCTAATCTACACTGATGGTAACTCCAGAGCTCTCCGAGAAAGTGATTTGGGAGGATCATATACATTGGTAACCAAACTATCACTCGGGAACAAATATATTGTTGAATTTGTCAGGTTTCGCTTACAGAGCAAACAACACATCAATTTGAGAGTTGGAACCTTCTTGTAGGTTTCCTCTTTCGCCATCCCTGGACAAACGTTACTAATAAAATAAGCAGGCTCACATTTTCCAGATTTTGATGAATGGACTGAGTAATTAGGAATAATGGACTTACATATATTGCATAGTAAAAGAGAGTGAGTATGGCGAAAGCAGCAAAGCCATACCGGAAAACATTATACCTGCATAATTAGATGTTCAAAATCAGAATATATTCAAAAGTTCGACACTCATTCAACTATTCAAGCGACAATTGTAGGTTGATAATATTTGTACCGACTTCATGCTAGTTCAAGACTTACTTGTAGAGATACTTAAATTCCGTGAAGAGACTGCAGTGTGTGGCCAAAGATCTCCTGAGCTACAGTTGATTGTGAATAGTAAGCGAAAGCTGTGGTGCAGAACTGAATCACACTGCATAAAGAACAAGTATGAAATTCAATTGAGTGGGCTTCTAGAGAACAAGAAATATAGTGGAGCAAATTAATTGCCCTGATGTTATGTAAGGTCCGACAAATACAATAGTCTACAATAAACAGGCACTACCTTCTCTTATCACTATAAAATTAAAGTTACAGCCATTGTAACTTACAAAAAAACATGCATATCTAAAAGAAAGCCTCGGTGGCATACTGACGAGAATTAAAATCTCTATGTATTATTTTAATACATAATTAAAAGATCATATATCTTCATGGTCATAACCACTAAAGCTAATGACCCCTGTGGTCGTAAAGATTCCAAAGGTTACTTATAGGGAGCCTGGTCGGACAAGGTCCTCTACTCGGTCCCCGACCAAGTGACTGCGCACAGAAGCCTTGAACTGGAATCCGGATCTAACTCCAAGTATATTCTTACCGTGTGACGAACGGAACACATATCATATTTGCTCCATACCATGCGACGGTTTATTGTCCTAAGACACTGGCAACAACAACTATACAGTCGAGTGTCTCACAGACGCTAAACCGATGACTAGTTATTGTTTCACTAACAACAACTGTCCCTCCGACCAGACGTATCCCTTCTAACAGACGTCTTCTCCAGGAGTAACTATCATATCTTCATTGGTTATTTAAAGGAGGAGAGTGGAGAAACAAAGGCATCAGATTGAGGCATCACAATCAACACCAGATTCATGTGTCAACTCCGATTCAATAGCATAGCAAGTATTACGCTCGGTGTAATTAGGATTAGTCCACTACATTGTTGAAGGCACCCCTTGTAAAAGATCCAATTCATAGCAATAAAGAGCAACCCTATTCTCTCCCAAGAACCTTTGGCCATTTTTCGATGCTTTATTTCATAAGATCAGTGACTCGATTGTCGGCAGTTGGCGCTGACCGTGGGGAAGAAGGCTTTGGATTCTTGAAGATCGTTTTGCTCAAGCATTCTTCATTAACTCTTTTGGCTTTGTCATTGCATATGCGAACATGGCAGAGACTTGGGATGAAGAAAACTGGTTCAATTTAGCGGACTACTTCGACCTCAACATGGATGCGTGCATCCATGCCATGGAAGAAAACGGTATGTCCTCACCTCTGCTGGCTCGCCAATCACTGAGACCAGCGATATCGATCGGATGGATGAAGATTCACAACCGGTGAAGCTTCCTGAGGAACCAGTTCTGACTGGTTCAGAACATCTGAATGCCTCTACAAGCCTGGTTAATTTGACCGGCAAGAACGGAGACGGTAGCCCAACATCAGAGAGTCAATGTACTCTCAATGTTATCATGGGCGACCGGTATTCGGCAAAGGCTTCTACGCATCCCGGGAGACAACCGACACTTCGTGAGAGTGTCAATGAAATTACCATTACTATTGATCGAAGGCCAGGTGGGAATGATAAAGCTCAACATACGATCGGCAATCCACCAGATTAGGCTGAATCCATCACAAAGCCCACAAGAGGTGGTAATCTCTAACCGCTCTCCATCGTGGAGGCTCCTGGCCGAAGCTTTAGCAGGCTCTCCCTTAGCTACGACGAGAGCTCGTCGGAAGATCGCTGTTGGAGGCACGAAGTTAATGCAATCGAGATAGCAATCATGTTCCCGTGCACTATCCTTCCCGGTCTAACCCACCATCACATCCTGATAGAGATGGTGCGGGCGCTCAAACACCACCTGTCGGAGGCAATCAAACTGATGAACATCCATCAGTTAATTCACCTGATACTACCTCACAGCGTGTGACAAGTTAGAACCTTGGATTTTAGCACAATGAGGGACCCCATATTGGTAGTATTTTTGCCATATCAACTTCACCCATGGAAGATCATGTGAATTATAAAATTTATGTAGGTTTTTCATTAGAAGAGCCTCCTTTATTTTTTGGCTTACAAACCATCTCCCAAGCTGCTAGAGAACCTCCTTTCTTCTTCGGATCTGAGCCGCGCCATAGACAACGCCTTCTTGCTCTAGCAATGTTATTGATAACTGCAACTAGGATGCGAAGAGAGCACATATAATAAGTGGCCAGGTATGATAAAGATGAATTTATCATGGTGAGATGCCCTCCATAGGAAAGATATGCAGCACAACTCGATAATCTTCTTTCAACCTTGTGGTGAGAAATCCTGAACTGTCGGTCTTGTAGTGGCGAGAAGTCATGAACCGTCAGTCTTGTAGTACCCAACAGTAAGCCCAAGTAAGTAAACAGGAGCTATCCAATTTGACATTCAAAAGTGTTTGCTAGAATTTCCATATAGACTTTCTTGTACATTAATTGGTAAGATTGACGACTTTGAGTAGTTGACTTTCGGCACTGTTGACATGGTGAAGTGGTGCAATTGGGCATTTGGCATGGCTACAGCTTTTCTGAAAAACAGCTTTCGGCTAAGCTGTATGACTGAAAGGCTGAATAGCTAAGTTGAAGAAATTTGGTATTTGGTTGGCTAACCTTTAGTTAGGGTGGGTGGCTGTTCTGAGTTGTAAAATGTGTGAATGTCCTTGAGATAAATGATGACTTGTTTGATGTCGTTTGAAGAATATTATGTGTGGATTTGATTTAATTTTTTTCACATGACATACAAATATAAATTTAAACATTAAACAGAATACATTCATAATTTTCCAGTAGTGAATACAAAATGTTACATGTATGTGGTCTTTGCTTTGATCTTTCATCTATCCGTTCATATTAAATGAACCAAAAACACTATTATGTAGTTTGAACTATCATCATGCTACCAAAGCCGATGTAATAGTTTCACACAAGTCGACCATGTCAACATCATCCATAGCAGCTGCAACATCATGTGCACTAAGATTGTTCGACATATCCCCATCAGCATAATATTCAACACCCCCCCCCCCCTCTACACTAGCAAACTATATATCAAGCAAAGCAATATCTCAAATAAAATTGTGCAAAGCCATCATTGGGACGATAATTTTCGTTTGCTTGTCTTCACAGTGACATGGCGAATTCAAAAGAATATACCACTTCATCTTCCAAATACCAAATGTATGCTCTTTCAGTCCAACCGGTGCACCAGCATTATGGAATTCAGGTACATGGTACCCCTGGTTATTGTAGGGAGCTAGATAATTTTTGGGGTTTGGGTATCTGGAATCCACAAGATAGTACTTTCCTACAATATAAATAAAAGAACATTTCACACATAGCTGGAAGGTGTTAATATATATGCTTATCAGAAAATGAAAACAAGGAAAGTACCTTCTGGAGGGCGTGGAAAGTGAGCTTTGTACGTTACCTATGTATCAATGAATATGTGTGTATCGTGAACAAACCTAGGCCATCTAGTGCAAACAAAAGTGAACCTCATGTCGAACTTGGTCATAAGGTTGTGATACCCTTTGTTATTCAAACATTGATGGGGTCTCTTTTTTGCTACGACCTCTTCCACACAAATATCATTGAACACTTCATTTATAAATACATCCTATATTGCAGTGTTTGAGGACTGTCATTTTTTTCATCTATAAGTGTGATGCATATCAACAAATATGTAACTATAACATGAAAATCATTAATATAATCTGTCAGCGATGTTTACTGCCACAAGTAAATCATAGAACAATGCATCTAATTATATAACATCATGTTTACTACTACGATGTAATCACTAATATAATCTGACAACCATCCTCATGCTAAGTTTTTTTTAAAAGATTCTTATGCTAAGTTGAAAGAAGAAGCAAATTGTTAATGTAGAGAAACAATGGAATTGTTAAGGGCCCGACGAAATGAGTTCACTGCTACAGATACCAGGATCACTGTGTACTAGCAAGCATTGAAATTAGCACTTCCCATTTGCATTAAACAATTTGCAAACGATTCACAACAAATTTACAAGATTTTTTGTACTACACATCTGCACATGAAGAACAAGTACTACACATTTACAGAGAACACTTGAGGACATCACAGATCTATAGCAGAGAATGGGAAAATTTTGACTTCATACTTCAGCCGGCTTCCCTGGGTTGGGTCTTGGGGACGACATTGGCGGGAAGCGTCCGGAGGGCGAAGGATAGATGAGGTGGTGCGGCGGCGGAGCCGGTGGAAGACGGGCTGGTCGGATACGGAGGGAGGCGGTCTGGGGCGGAGGACGGAGGTGGGGGTATCGGGCGGAGGTGCGGCGTCACCGGAGATGGTGGAGAGAGGGACGAAGGAGGCATCAGAGACAAAGGAGGAGGCGCTGAAGACCGACGCAATGACGGTGGAGACCAATGGGCGGAGGGGATTGAAGTTGCCACGAGGTCGCCGCCAACAGGCGGAGGCGGTGCATGCCGACGCGAGGTGGATAAGGCTCAGGGGCGCTAACCCTAGCGGCTTGCGCCACCACTCCCTCCGTTCGAGTCACCCTCCGTTCGAGTCAAGTATGGGTGGAGAATGAAGAGTGGGAGAGGTGAGTTTGGAGTTTTATACATAGTATGATATATGTAGTTTTTGCCAACTCCAGTGGCGAAAGCCGTAGAAAGCTATCCTAAGTAAAGAGCCGTCCCAAACGGGGCATTTGTCGAATGGTTCCAGGCTGGTAAAATCAAAATCGTCCCGATTCCCGATAGCGATTCTTCTGTTGAGGAGCGCAAACCGTCATTGCGGTTCGTGTGCCCCAAAACACACACACCAAATGTACGTGATGATTCGGTCGATCAAAGTACGTGGCCGGGGAAGAAAATTTATTTTTCCGCCGGTGGCGTCACCTGCGGCACGCCGTGCGACCGCGAGGGGCACGGGCGAATGGAATATTTGACATGTCCGCATCAGGTTCACACAATGCACCGCCGCGCGGCCATTACTCCCGCGCTTTTGATGCGGTTGGTGCCGATGCTTCCACACCGACGGCTGGGGCTTTCCTTTAGCCGCCCGAGTAGTATGCTGCTCACGCTTCGCCGGCTCTGATACGGCGCTGTCGCTCGCCGAACGCCTTTCGCTGATACCCTGCCTTTTTATCGTCTTTCTGAACCAAAAACAAGTTGTCATGGTCTGTGGTTGATTGATGCAGTGCACTCCTAGTCTCGTTTTGTTTAGTCCAAGGTAGACTGCGCACTAAGCACGTGCTCACTGCAGCTTAGGTTTTGATTAGTCCGAGGTAAACTGCGCACTAAGCACGTGCTCACTGCAGCCTCTTTTAAGACTCTTCCTGACTAGACCTGGAAAGCATGTCCTCCAGTGTGCTTTGTTAGGTCTAACTTCCAGCCAAACGACGAGATCCTTGAATGGCCGGTGCAATTAATTAGGGTGTGTTTGGATGGAGGTACAAAACCGAACAGGGTGGATAGATCGATTCAAGTGGATGGAATAATCCTTCATGGAACGATATCAGTAATGTGTTTAGTTGATTGGACGAGATGATATAACGTTTCGTTTGGTTGGTTGTATGTGTTGGAATTAAATGGGCTAAGCCCATATTATAATATTCAACTTAATTCCTGGTAAATCTCAAGTTCATATGCTGCTCTAAATTGTTTAGTCATATGGACAATCAAGAGTTTCACTGCTTATAAGGTGGAACGTGAGACCTCTTCTTGTGGAATTGGAGAGCCAAGAGACAACACACGCTCGCTCACCTCGCAGCCTTGCCGTGCGTGTGCACGAGCGCGATTTTCTTTATCTATTCGAAAATCAAACGCTCGACATTGATGGCGCATCGTTGGTCTCTAGTCTCTTTATTTGGTTGATTTTTCCACAATCTGATTCGCGACGCTCTTTGTTGTTGTCTCGGCACTCTCCATCCGTACGAGACGCGTGTACGGCCGCACGGGAGAGCGAGCCTCCGGAACCTCATCCTCGAAGGCTTGCACGAGCGGGACGAATAAGGTTTTGGGGAGCGTTCACGTCACGCCACGCTCTACATCATCAACGCTCGCTACGCTCTACATCAATCGCTACTACTACGCCATGACGAACGACGCAACCACCAAGAACACTACATCTTCCTCCAACTGGGTATGCCTATATCTTTCTTGTTAATTGTTTTGTTTTAATGTTAATTGTTGTCTTGAACATCGAGATAGAATTGCTAGCTTCGCTCTTCTAGAATCAATCGGCATTCCTATAGTGTTCTTTGTGATCCGCTTTATGCATATGTTTCATCTATTATATTTCTGGATTAAAATAATTCAAAAAATGCTTATATACTCAACAGTATGAACAGAGACACATAGACACACAAAGAGAAGAGAGAGAGAGAGAGAGAAAATAGAGGAGGGACGGTGTCGGCGCGGGCAGGTTCGCCAACGGCGAGGGAGCTACGGAGAGGATAGGGGTGACCCTAAAAATGGGTCCCCACAAGAAAGAGGAGTCCAGGGGTGGCGGCGGTGTGGCAGAAGGTGAACCACAACGACGACGCGACGACGGTGCTGTGTCCATGGCGGCGCTGGAGGGAAGGAGGGGGAAGATAGCGTGTGCACGAGCTCCAGTGAGGTGAGGGGAACTCACCGGCATAGACGGTGCGGACGAAGGGGCATCCAGTCAAGCCGACAGCGTGGGCCGAGGGCGGCAGGGTGGGTTCGCCGTGGCGGCGGTGCTACGGAGGACGGAAGTAGATATGTGTGGTGGAGGAAGGAAGAGAGAGGTGAGGAGACGCTTGGGTAGGAAAGAATTGAGGAGAAACTCATCGGACGAAGAATGGCGGCCGTGGCGGTAGGATCCGGCCGGGGTTGGGGAAGAAGACGGTATCCGGTTCTCCGGTGGATGCAAGATGAAGTCGAGTGGGGGAAAATGTAGATAATGTCTTTGGCATTTTGACGCGAAAGGAAGGGTTGAAGCTCACCGAATTCGACGGGGACGACAGGGCGAGCGCGGCGGTCGACGCGGTCGTTGGTTCGGGTTGAGCCCAGTGAGGAAGATGAGGGGGGAGGCAGCAGGGAGGTTGAGAGAGCTGAGACAACGCTTGGCGCGGGCCGGGCTTCACCGGAGCGGCGGCGTGGCACGGTCACCGGCGCGGGTCGAAGCGAGAGTGAACGCGTGGTTCGTCCGAATTTGTCGAATAGGAGGACACGACATCAAACGAAAATATTCGCCGAATATGAACCATGTCGTCCGGGATAGTTTGGTATAATTAAACCAACCAAACACATAAATAACTTCATTTCTTGAAGCAATCCACCATCTCTTTTGGCTTAGTACCTCCATCTAAACACAACCTAAGTGATCGATCGACATCAGAGCAACATCCAAGGTTTTTCAAAACTTGGGATGTATGAGCATCATGTTCCGTTACAGAAAAACGTCTACCGTAATGCCTAATCTGGCAGTCGAGTTTTTGGTCTGCGGATGACTCGAAATGTTACTCGCATCTCTGGTATAGTGGTATGCATCAGCTAATTATGGAAGGACATGAGAGAAATCTGACTAGACTTCCGAATGAGAAAAGGATCCGTGAAGAGGCACCTGAATGGCTGAATGATGACGAAAATTTAGACCAAACCTCTGGAATGAGAAACGGATCCGTGCCAATGCTCCGGTGTACCCATTGCTAGTCGTTCCAACTGCGTTCACCGAGGACCAAACAACCCCACCGAACTCATGGATCGGAGTAGTAGTACTCATACGCAACTACACTAAAAAAAAAGCTTTACTATTCCAGGTGAAGAAGTAAATGAGATGGAAGGACGACGATAATAATGAGTCAATACAGTAGCACACAGCCTGAAAGGATCAGGTGGGTGGGCACGCTGTCCGAGAATAGCAGGCCGGCGTTAGAGCAAAGATAACGGTTGCCTATGGGCTCGTCCGTATCATGTTGAGATAAGATGCTGATAATCCGGATCCACTATAGCCGGACCACCAACCGCCCCGTGAAGGCGTGAACCGTCGCCGTTACGTCGCAGACTTGGCGCGGGGCCTCCATCCAAAATGACCTAAACACCCACGCAAGCTTCGACCGTTCCGTGCTTACGCAGGGGGTGAATCCGTAATGCCCCAAACCCATTCCCCGTTTCCAGCGGTACCTATCACGCGCGTCCAAATGTACAGCTCTTCGCACCGCACGATCACCGAAATCGACAGCCAGGAGGCGCCTTCGCACCATATATACCCAGGGGAGCGTGGCTTCCATTTGCACCATAAGCCTTGTTGTCCCTTCTCTCGGCCCCATCGCATTCTCCGATCCGGAAAGCGTCGGCTCTCGGTCGCAGCAGCCATGGCGAAGAACTACCCGGCCGTGAGCGCGGAGTACCAGGAGGCCGTCGAGAAGGCCAGGCGCAAGCTCCGCAGCCTCATCGCTGAGAAGAGCTGCGCCCCCCTCATGCTCCGCCTCGCGTAAGTCTCTCCTCCTCCGCCCTACACCCCACGCGCGTCCAGATCGTTCGAGAAGGTTCCGTGGTATGATCCGGCGTTTCGCTTGATCTTCGCGCAGGTGGCACTCCGCGGGGACGTTCGACGTGTCGTCGAGGACCGGCGGCCCGTTCGGGACGATGAAGAACCCGGCGGAGCTGGCGCACGGCGCCAACGCGGGGCTGGACATCGCGGTGCGGATGCTTGAGCCCATCAAGGAGGAGATCCCCACCATCTCCTATGCCGATCTCTACCAGGTTCGCCTCGAGTTCGGTTAGATCTGGTTGATCGGCCCGATCTGGTCAAATGGGTGTGGTTTCTGATGTTTTTCTCGTTTGTTCTTTTGTAGCTCTCGGGAGTTGTGGCCGTGGAGGTGTCCGGTGGACCTGAGATCCCCTTCCACCCAGGGAGGGAGGTGAGATTTCTTACGCTTCTTAACTTTAGGGTTTTCTAAGGGTTTTAGTCCTTTGTTTGGCGGATAGACTGATGTAGTGATGTGTGTGCTTTTCGTGTGGGGGTTGGTGGCTCTTAGAGAAAGCGATTACATTAGTCTATGGCCAGCGATTTATTAGTAGTTTAATGTTACGGATTGAATCTCTAAAGTATTTCTTTGTTTCATTGTATGCTTTCTCTTGTAATGGTTTCACGTGGTACTGTTGGCACACTGAGAATGGCTCGTTTGTCCCTTGAAAATTGGTATTATATACTCCAGATCTTAACTACTAAAGTAAACAAATGTTTACTGAATTTGTGGAATAAGCCTGCTGTTTGGGGTGGGGGCCGGTTGTTGCAGTAGTTGCCACTGCCTTGATTTGCCTTAATATGCCATTTTATATGAGTATGTTCATTGTATTGTGTGTACTTAAACTTCCTATGGCATCCTGCCATCTAAAAGTGTAGTGGCTCTGATTGCTTTGTCCTTGATGGTCATGCCTGTTAATATCCATGAATTGTGATGAGAGACATCTATTATTAGTGTTAGGTGGAGCACTGGTTTATAATTTGTGATATCATTTTTTGTTCAATTCAATCGTTTTTTTCAATTTTAGAGATGGATAAGTGATTTTCCTTTTTTTTTCCCCATCTTCTGTCGTCATATGCCAATGTTTGTCGAGAATGTTTACATTTTGCCTTTGCCTTCTGCAGGACAAGCCTCAGCCCCCACCTGAGGGCCGCCTTCCTGATGCTACCAAGGGTACGTTAGACCTTGACTGCTGCTCCTGCAATTAAAAGAAATCTTTACTACTCTTACTGTCATCACACCCTTGAAAGCTTTGGTTGGTACTAACGGTACAAAATTGATATGTTGGCTCCCCATAATGTCTTTTGTGCTGTGCTCCTTTAAACTACATGGTAGAAACAACTTTTGCTTTACACAATTATCAACCATTTCCATGTATAGCATTTCTTAAGGCTACACATTTGCAAGGAAGTAGTTTTTTCATCTGCACCCTGCTGGTTCTACGATACTAGCTAATTGACAACTTATGTAATGTTACGATGTTTTGAACTTTTGATTATCCTGATGACTCAATCTGCAATAGTGCCTTAATTGTATTGCTTTGTCTGCTTCACTCTTCATGCGACCCACCTTTGATCATTTTGACCATGCTTTTATCTTACCAAATCACATGTTGAGGTCAACTACTTCACTTGCACGGCTTTACCTTACTGTCCTACCAGGTTCTGACCACCTAAGGCAAGTCTTCGGCAAGCAGATGGGCTTGAGTGATAAGGACATTGTTGCCCTCTCTGGTGGTCACACCTTGGTTGGTTTTGCTGTTTACTCAATGTGCTTATATATTTTGTTTCGATCGCTGTATACATGTATTAATGTAGTTTTTTTGAGTTCTTCCACAGGGAAGGTGCCACAAGGAGAGATCTGGTTTTGAGGGACCCTGGACTAAAAACCCTCTGACATTTGACAACTCTTACTTCAAGTAAGTGAGGTTACAGTTGGCTGAAATTTTTTTTTTTGGGCAGTGAAATAAATAATAAACTTGTCTTCGCTGAACAATTTCTACAGGGAGCTTCTGAGTGGTGACAAGGAAGGCCTTCTTCAGCTTCCTAGTGACAAAGCCCTGCTGAGTGACCCTGTCTTCCCCCAGTTCGTGGAGAAATATGCTTCGGTATGTCCCCCCTCCGGATCATCTAGTGCACCAGATTGTAGAGATGCGAGCATGATACTGATTGTTCTTTTTCCTTCGGGTAGGATGAGAAGGCTTTCTTTGATGACTACAAGGAGGCCCACCTCAAGCTCTCTGAACTGGGGTGAGTGGTCAAGTATCTTAGGTGCATAATTATATCTAATCTACTGGACTGTATCTGATTAGTTTACCCTTGTGATTCCAGGTTTGCTGATGCGTAAGAGGTGTCTTCCACTGCTGCTAGTATGCGATCGGGCTTTATCTTGTTTTGCGTCTAGACTAGTCAGGGTGAAGCAGCAGACTGCTATGAATCATCTCTGTAATAAAAGTTTGTTGGTTGGCCTGAGGCCATCCTCTGTACGCTGCCAATGGTTCGATGTGCCGTTGTGCTGGTCTTGAATGCCGTATGCCACTGAAGTCCCTCTAGATCTATTTGTATGAAATGCAGTAGCAATTTCCTGCGTAAATCAGTGTTTGAATTTGTGTGAAATTATCCTGCTATTCTACCCTGTGACCTGTGTCTCGTTCATCTGGTTTTGCCTGGTGTGTCAAGATGCTGAAGACTTGTCTAGCGTTTGGGTTAGTCTCAGTAATGGACTTTGTTGACATGAAATGCCGGCCACGTTTCGATCATCCGGATTCGTGTTTAGGCTTTTCCTGAGTGGTTGCTTTCAGAGTTTGGTCTGCTCTACCAAGTTATTTCCCAGACGAAGTTGGTATTTGATTATGTCAACTAAGTGGTGCGAGCTTGGTGAATGGCCCTTTGACGAGCGGAGCCCAGCCGGTTAGACTCAGACAGACCTCAGTTAATACAACCCGGACGCATGTGGGCTCATGCTGAGGACGTTCACATGTGGCTGAGTCAGTCACGCAGGTTATAGCAATTTGGCAATAGAGTTCGGGTGTAAGGGCGGAGCTCATCAAAGCTCTTGCCGATCTCTTGATGGGATGCAGACAAGGCAGGCAGGACTAGATCAAACAAGCTACGTTTAGGCGCGTCGTTTGGAATGGAGGGTTTTGTTAGGAATTATTTTGGCTCGCATGAAGTACCACATTCGAAACAAACTCTCAATGGTCAATACTCAAATACTGCTGTCTGAATGTGTTGCTGTGCTTACCAATATTTGTGAAATTGCTGCGGTTCTGACGTTAATAAGGCCAAATACTATATACCATTTGGTAATTTGGTTTGAGAAAGCTCTTGGACGGCAATAGTAGGTACATAACGTAGTGAACCCGTCCATCCAAATTCGAGCCTCACTTCAACCTTATATTTGAAATACGGAGGGAATAAGCCTTATCCCATGGCATCTAAAAAAGAGAAAGCTCCGACTGATGCAGTTGCAATCTGCAAACAATACTCCAAACCTTTTTATTGGATCAGCCGAGGACAACCGCCGTCTGAAACAGCAGCAACGACTTACAGAGTGTGGGTTCGAACATCAACAAACAAACAAATGCAATGTTCAGTCTGCCCGGCTCCTCGACCTTAATTTACTCCTATTTACAAGCAGGTACACACGAAAATCTCACGGTGAGGGTAATGCTCAAATCTAATATCGGAATTTCGGATTCAACTCGATAGCTTCGTTGAATATCAGCTGCTTCATCTGGTCCTCGGTCAGAGCGTGCTGCTCGAAATCGAAGGAGAAGGGCTCCGTGCAGACGGGCTCATCGGCGATGTCGTGCAGCCGCTCTAGGTACGGGTGGTCGAGCGCCTCTTCAACTGCAGTATGACAAGAACGATTTCAGTAATTTTTCCAGAGAGAGAGAGAGAGAGAGAGAGAGAACGATTTCAGTAAGAACCAACATCAGTCAGACATGAAGTCCCTACAAAATTTCTTAGCTTTGAAGCGCAACTCTGCTATATATCTTCTGTGTTTCATCAAAAGCTCTGCTGTTCTGAAACCGATAGAGGAATCTAGTCTTTTAAGATTTATCCGCAGATTACTTTTTAAAACGTGTTATTCTGCACTACATAGTCTTTGCCATCGATTGCAGATAGCTCCAAAGATAGATAAAGCTTTTCTTTCTTTAGTAAAGAGCACATAGAATAAGTGAGGCTGGATCAAAGCGGCACCGGATTGCCTAAAAACAGCATAGTGACTGCCCCTCACATCACACGCTAACCCTATGTTAAAGCACCGGCACTATACCAGTCAAAGAAGCACAACAATAGAACAAAATAGAATAGCACAGATGTAGTAAATTATACTAGCAGTAGCAGAGCAGTAAAAAAGCACGAGTTACATGAGGAGAAGGTCACTGCGCGCGCACCTGTGATTCTCTGCAGCGGGTTGAAGGTGAGCATCCTCTCGATGAGGTCGAGCGCGGCGGGCTGCACCCTCGGGAAGAGGCTAGCGAACGGCCGGCGAGGGTACTGCGGTAGGTGCCTCATGTACTTCCTGGATTCCTCTTTCCGTATGAAACCGAGCTCCTCGTCGGTGGGAGTCCCGATCATCTCGGTGATGAGGCGCATCTGGTGCATGTGGTCCCTGCCGGGGAAGAGCGGCTGGCGGTTGATGAGCTCCATGAAGATGCAGCCAACAGACCAGACGTCGATGGCGGCGGAGTAGTCGGTGGAGTTGAGCAGCAGCTCCGGCGCGCGGTACCACCGAGTCACCACGTACTCCGTCATCATGTCGCTCTCCGACGACGGCCGCGCCAGCCCGAAGTCGCAGATCTTGAGGTCGCAGTTGGCGTTCAGCAGCAGGTTGCTCGGCTTCAGGTCCCGGTGGATCACGTTCGCCGAGTGGATGTACTTGAGCCCGCGCAGGATTTGGTACAAGAAGTACTGCAGCAAAATCATCATGCCGTGAGACCAAATTTATAGGCAGCGTTGGTGGCTTCAGATTTTAGCGTGTTTCGGGTTTCTTGGCACCGACCTGGCAGTGCTCTTCTGACAGTTCTTGGTTGGAGCGGATGATGTGGTGGAGGTCCGTGTCCATGAGCTCGGTGGCTATGTACACGTCGTTGAACGACTGCGGGATCGGTGGCGGGATCACATCTCTGATGACTATGATCTGTGTGTTGTTCGTACGCGCAAGGCGTAGCAATTAGTGCTTAATTTTACAAAATTCAGGTGCCTACATGCTGCATAAGCACATATCTGAGGCGCAGAAGATGCCTGAGAGGAGCTTAAATAATTACGTTCTCGTGGTCGAGGTGCCTGAGGAGCTTGATCTCCCGGAGCGTGCGCTTGGCGTCCATGTGGTTGTCGAACGTGTTGGCGATCTTCTTGATCGCCACCATCTCCCCTGTCTCAAAGTTCATCACCGAGCTGCGCGCACCCGTACAGAAATGGAACTTCAGAACAAAATTAATTAACCACCGAAAGAATCCAGAACAAACGCACCAGCAACAAGCCAACAAATACCACGTTAAATTAAGTAAACTTGATCAACTGCAGGACCAATAGGAAAAGTAAATTAGCAGTATTATTTAAAGCAAACCAATAGGCCCAGTCCATCCTCTGAAGTCTTAACCAATCCTCTCTGTTTTCCAATCAGAGCTGCAACCTCCAACTTGGCAAGAAACTAATCGAGGCTGATGCGCAGAGCAAGATTAACGTACCAGACGATCCCGTAGGCGCCGCGGCCGATGGGCACGATCGGCGGTTGGTACTTGGCCGTGATCTCGAACTGGTTGCCGAAGATGTCGTACAGCAGGAACCGGCCGCCGTGCGTCACCGTCGGCCGAAACTCGGCCACCGGAGCGCCGTCCATGCCTGCCTGCCTGCCTCTCTCGACTCCCCTCCCCTTCCCTTCCTCTCGCGCAAACAGCAGCCACCCAACCAAAGATCCCTCTCTCTTTCTCCTCACAAGTACCACGCGCACCAAGCTAACTAGGCTAATTGACTTTGTCTTCTTCCTCTCGATTCTTATGGCGAGAAGAGGAGAGATTTATAATAATAAAAAAAAGAGTCGTCGCTGCTAATGCTCTCCCCCCAGACTCCGGACTCCAGCTGAGGAAGGTGATGAGAAAGCCAGCGAGAGTAGAGTAGACCACAGTACTACACGGCCTCTCTCTCCTTCTCTTTCTTCCTTTTCTACTTCTTTTGTTCGTATCGCCCCGCAAATAAGAGCGGGTACCGAGATGGACGGTCTGTGATAGTCGCTGCTGATCAGACGGTGTAAAAAGTTTCAACGGTCAAACGGCAGCAGCTCGCCCGTCCAAGGGCACGTGCGGCATGCACCAACCAGAGCGGATTGGAGACGAGCAATGCGGCTGACAGGTCGGGCATGCATGGTCGGTAGAAAGGGTCGCGCGTGTCAGTGGGGGAGACGTGAATTTCCAGGGGTGTGACGGCGGGGAAATAAATTGGGTGCACCCTGGGCATACCGAGCTGCTCGTGCTCTCCCCAGCCAGATTCACGCCACGTGCACAGGCCCTGCATCGTACGGCATCGCGTGCACCCAATTCTTCTTCCCTGCCTTCTTTTCAATAGCATTTTTAAAACGTGTATTCTTTGGTCCCTTTATTACTTCAGGAATTCTAAAAGATATTACTCCATTTAATGGTTGCTTGACATTTTCATTTGGAATTGGAGGAACCTCATTAGATTTTTCATGCATCTCACTTAGATAAGTATACACGTTTTAAAAATGCTGTTGAAAAGAAGGCAGGGAAGAAGAATTGGGTGCACGCGATGCCGTACGATGCAGGGCCTGTGCACGTTGCGTGAATCTGGCTGGGGAGAGCATGAGCAGCTCGGTGTGCCCG
The DNA here is from genome assembly GCA_036346395.1 of Hsuehochloa calcarea. Taxonomy (NCBI): domain Eukaryota; kingdom Viridiplantae; phylum Streptophyta; class Magnoliopsida; order Poales; family Poaceae; genus Hsuehochloa; species Hsuehochloa calcarea. The sequence continues at coordinate 43,132,192 of CM070597.1, forward strand.
GGGTGCACCCAATTTATTTCCGACGGCGGAGGGAGGCAGTAGCCGACGCGTTGTTTGTGTTATGCAACTTCCGGTCCGATGTTGTGCAACTTCCGGTCCGATGATCACCATTGTAGTAGATGAAGAATTGTACACATGCAGAAAGTAAAATATACAGGAGGGCTTCTTCTCTTCCTTTCTTATCCCTCTTTGGTCATATCTTACGTATAATTATTAGAACCCTTTTTAAATAGATTAAATCCTCCAAGGAAGAAGGATGAAGCTCACCATGGACCAAGGCCGGCTGGCTCAAATCCAAGTTTCCCAACACTCCTCCTTGGACACTCATCCGACGTGTCCATGTCTCGTCAAAACTCCATAAAAATCTAATGGGAAATTTTTTAAAGAAAGAGTACAAAATACACGTAGCATGGCACGAATTGTCTCGTTAAAAACCTTAGTCTAGAAACTTGAAAAAACTCATTCACATCACACGCTAACCCTATGTTAAAGCACCGGCACTATACCAGTCAAAGAAGCACAACAATAGAACAAAATAGAATAGCACAGATGTAGTAAATTATACTAGCAGTAGCAGAGCAGTAAAAAAGCACGAGTTACATGAGGAGAAGGTCACTGCGCGCGCACCTGTGATTCTCTGCAGCGGGTTGAAGGTGAGCATCCTCTCGATGAGGTCGAGCGCGGCGGGCTGCACCCTCGGGAAGAGGCTAGCGAACGGCCGGCGAGGGTACTGCGGTAGGTGCCTCATGTACTTCCTGGATTCCTCTTTCCGTATGAAACCGAGCTCCTCGTCGGTGGGAGTCCCGATCATCTCGGTGATGAGGCGCATCTGGTGCATGTGGTCCCTGCCGGGGAAGAGCGGCTGGCGGTTGATGAGCTCCATGAAGATGCAGCCAACAGACCAGACGTCGATGGCGGCGGAGTAGTCGGTGGAGTTGAGCAGCAGCTCCGGCGCGCGGTACCACCGAGTCACCACGTACTCCGTCATCATGTCGCTCTCCGACGACGGCCGCGCCAGCCCGAAGTCGCAGATCTTGAGGTCGCAGTTGGCATTCAGCAGCAGGTTGCTCGGCTTCAGGTCACGGTGGATCACGTTCGCCGAGTGGATGTACTTGAGCCCGCGCAGGATTTGGTACAAGAAGTACTGCAGCAAAATCATCATGCCGTGAGACCAAATTTATAGGCAGCGTTGGTGGCTTCGGATTTTAGCGTGTTTCGGGTTTCTTGGCACCGACCTGGCAGTGCTCTTCTGACAGTTCTTGGTTGGAGCGGATGATGTGGTGGAGGTCCGTGTCCATGAGCTCGGTGGCTATGTACACGTCGTTGAACGACTGCGGGATCGGCGGCGGGATCACATCTCTGATGACTATGATCTGTGTGTTGTTCGTACGCGCAAGGCGTAGCAATTAGTGCTTAATTTTACAAAATTCAGGTGCCTACATGCTGCATAAGCACATATCTGAGGCGCAGAAGATGCCTGAGAGGAGCTTAAATAATTACGTTCTCGTGGTCGAGGTGCCTGAGGAGCTTGATCTCCCGGAGCGTGCGCTTGGCGTCCATGTGGTTGTCGAACGTGTTGGCGATCTTCTTGATCGCCACCATCTCCCCTGTCTCAAAGTTCATCACCGAGCTGCGCGCACCCGTACAGAAATGGAACTTCAGAACAAAATTAATTAACCACCGAAAGAATCCGGAACAAACGCACCAGCAACAAGCCAACAAATACCACGCTAAATTAAGTAAACTTGATCAACTGCAGGACCAATAGGAAAAGTAAATTAGCAGTATTATTTAAAGAAAGGAGTGATTGGCCCAGTCCATCCTCTGAAGTCTTAACTAATCCTCTCTGTTTTCCAATCAGAGCTGCAACCTCCAACATGGCAAGAAACTAATCGAGGCTGATGCGCAGAGCAAGATTAACGTACCAGACGATCCCGTAGGCGCCGCGGCCGATGGGCACGATCGGCGGTTGGTACTTGGCCGTGATCTCGAACTGGTTGCCGAAGATGTCGTACAGCAGGAACCGGCCGCCGTGCGTCACCGTCGGCCGAAACTCGGCCACCGGAGCGCCGTCCATGCCTGCCTGCCTGCCTCTCTCGACTCCCCTCCCCTTCCCTTCCTCTCGCGCAAACAGCAGCCACCCAACCAAAGATCCCTCTCTCTTTCTCCTCACAACTTCACAAGTACCACGCGCACCAAGCTAACTAGGCTAATTGACTTTGTCTTCTTCCTCTCGATTCTTATGGCGAGAAGAGGAGAGATTTATAATAATAAAAAAAAGAGTCGTCGCTGCTAATGCTCTCCCCCCAGACTCCGGACTCCAGCTGAGGAAGGTGATGAGAAAGCCAGCGAGAGTAGAGTAGACCACAGTACTACACGGCCTCTCTCTCCTTCTCTTTCTTCCTTTTCTACTTCTTTTGTTCGTATCGCCCCGCAAATAAGAGCGGGTACCGAGATGGACGGTCTGTGATGGAAGTCGCTGCTGATCAGACGGTGTAAAAAGTTTCAACGGTCAAACGGCAGCAGCTCGCCCGTCCAAGGGCACGTGCGGCATGCACCAACCAGAGCGGATTGGAGACGAGCAATGCGGCTGACAGGTCGGGCATGCATGGTCGGTAGGAAGGGTCGCGCGTGTCAGTGGGGGAGACGTGAATTTCCAGGGGTGTGACGGCGGGGAAATAAATTGGGTGCACCCCGGGCATACCGAGCTACTCGTCTTCTCCCACCGATTCACGCCACGCCACACGGCGCCATCGCATCGCACGCATCGCGTGCACCCAATTCTTCTTCCCTGCCTTCTTTTCAATAGCATTTTTAAAACGTCATAGCTGTGTCTCACCTACCTCCCCTTCTGGTTCTGGGGAATTTCGGTGATTAGCTGTGTCAAGTCCTTCTTATCCTTTTTCACTAGGCGTCCTCGACTACTTGGAATTCGAGGGGTCGTAGTTTCTCGTACTTTTATTTTGATGCCTCTGGACGGGATTAGGGGTACCTTCAACTTTCTTCGGTATTTCAACCCTCTTCTGTGCATTGCGTGCTGGCACATGTGAAAACATCTAGGCCTCTAAAAATGTGTTTTGGTAATTAATGACATTATGTGAATATGGGACTAATATGTTTGTTGAAGTGATTACAAGGCATAGTCCTAATTAACAAAGTCAAATCAAAGAGCTGTATGTCAAAGAATGTCAAGAAGATGGAGTTTGTCTCAAGGGCAAGGTACAAATAGACTACGACCCCTTTTGAATTTTACCAATCTTTGGAGTATGGTGGAAGACCGGATTTTAGGATAAATGACGTACTATTAAGGGGGAGCTTGTCTAGTAGGTTGAAAGCACTTTATTATGCCTTTGGATCAACTTAGGATCATACATGCTCTCTTGGTCTGGTTTTAAAATCAAAATCATCTTTTCAGTACGTAATCGGAAGTTCCGGTGTTATAACTGCGGAACTTCCGCTGGGCGGATCTTTCAAAAAATTCGCGGAACGTATTTTCCAGAGAGTACTCGGTTTCTGGACTCAGCCGATTTTTTGAAGTGCGGAAGTTCCGCCATGATACGAGCGGAAGTTCCGATTATCGGTTGCTCTGAAATTCTTGCGGAATGTTTTTTCCAGAGAGTACCCTTTTTGGGGACTTAGCTATTTTTCGCAAGTGCGGTAGTTCCGCCATGATATCAGTGGAGCTTCCTATTATCGGACGAACCAAACTTTAGTTGGCGGAAGTTATGCACATAAATCCAACGGCTATAATCAGAGCATTTAATGCCACTGTAATGACCGTTGCAGTACACTCGATGCAAGGGCGGAAGTTCCGCACATTACATGGCGGAAGTTCCAATTTCCCTAAATTTTTCTGGATTCTTCGTGTAACGGTCATATTTGGTTGTGGGGGGTATAAATGCACCCCCACCAGCTCAAGGTTAAATTGCTGAGTATTCATTCAATACATTTGAGATTTTAGCACTCCCCTCACTCCTCATTTACTCTTTTGGCGCAAATTTATGAGGTTGTGATCAAAACCGAGAGCATTGCATTCTAGTTGATCTTTTGGCTCTTGGTTGCCGTCAAGCGAAGGTCAAGGTCTATTCTCTTGGTGCTTGTCGGCACCTAGATGGCTTGGCGGAGGTTGCGCGGTGATCTCTTCAAGAAGTTTGTGAAGGGGCCCGACGCCGATTGTGATTGGTCGGTGTTCACCAACTCCGGAGAGGAGGAAGAACAACCAAGTGATTACGAGGGAATGCTTAATTTATGGAGCCGGCTTGATCGAGTCAAGCTTTCTCAACGTGGACTAGTGAAGATCAATAAATCTTCGATATCACGGGAAAACCCCTTTGTTCCATTGCGGTTATTTCCTATCTTTACTTATTGCAATTAATTTTGTAGCATATATCTTGTGATAGATAGCTTTGTTTAGTTCATCTTGCTAAATTGTTTAATTTGATCTAAAATTTTTAGAAACCTCCTATTCACCCCCACTCTAGTCGGTTATCCTTGATCCTACAACATACGACTCGATCACGCTCTTCAAATCACTAAAGTGGTCAGACAGTTGATTCACTAATGCTTGCAAATCAATTATCATATGAACTTCTCTATTTACTTCATTATTGTGCGGATCATGCGCATGGATTCCTATGGCTTGCCACTTCATTATGTCTTTGGATCAACTTAGGATCATACATGCTCTCTTGGTCTGGTTTTAAAATCAAAATCATCTTTTCAGTACGTAATCGGAAGAAGCGCTATAGCAACATTCATTGCTATAAGTGTGATGAGAAGGGGCACATTGCCTCTCATTGCCCCAACAAGAAGGACAACAAGGGCAAGTCGTTAAAGAAGAAAGAATTCAATGGCAAGAAGAAGTTTTTCAAGAAGCTTCATAAGGATGGCAAGAATGAAGCCCATATCGGAGAATGGGACTCCGACAAGGAGTATTCGGATTCCGACTCTGACTCCGATGTTGAGGGGTCCTCCAAGAAGATAGGACTTGTTGGTGTCGCCATCAAGGAGGCTCCATCATTATTTTCCACTCCTATTTGCCTTATGGCAAAAAGGAGAAAAGGTGAACTACAAGATCGGTGCAAGGCATTGGGTGCTCGATAGTGGTTGCACTCAACACATGACCGGAGGTCGGAAAATGTTCACCTCATTTGAGAATGGGAGCGAAAATGAAAAGATCATATTTGGTGACAATAGCAAAGGAAAGGTAATTGGCTTAGGTAAAATTGCTATCTCAGATGACCTTTCTATTTCAAATGTGTCTTTAGTAGAAACGTTAAATTTTAATTTGCTATCCGTTGCTCAATTATGTGATCTTGGATTAACTTGCTCATTATCTAAAAGAGAAGTTACCATTTTTAAGGAAAAAGAAAAAGAAATGATTTTTAAAGGTTTTAGATTTGGCAATCTTTATTTGGTTGATTTCTCCTCGAATGAATCTTGTTTGAAAACTTGTTTGATTGCAAAAACTTCAATGGGTTGGTTATGGCATAGAAGATTAGGTCATGTGGGAATGATTCAACTCAAAAAAGTTTTCAAACATGACTTAGTGGTTAGCTTGAAGTATGTGAAGTTTGAGAAAAATAGACTTTGTAGCGCTTGCCAAGCCGGGAAGCAAGTTGCTATATCTCATCCTTCCAAAAGTATCATGTCAACCTCTAGGCCATTCGAGCTCTTACATATGGATCTGTTCGGGCCAACAACCTATAAGAGCATTAGGGGCAATATCTATTGTTTAGTCATTGTAGATGATTACTCTAGATATACATGGGTATTCTTCTTATATGACAAAGGTGAAGCCTCCAAGATTTTTAAAAGTTTTACAAAAAGAGCTCAAAATGAATTTGATTTCAAAATAAAGAAAATCCGTAGTGATAACGGTTCCGAGTTCAAAAACACTAATATTGAAGATTATTGTGATGAACTTGAAATAAAGCATGAGGTTTCCACTACCTACACTCCGGAGCAAAATGGAGTTGTAGAGAGGAAAAATCGTACAATAATAGAAATGGCTAGGACAATGCTTGATGAGTATAATACTTCCGATCACTTTTGGGCGGAAGCCATCAATACTGCTTGTTATGCTATAAACCGTCTTTATTTGCATAAACTTTTGAAAAAGACTTCCTATAAACTCCTTATTGGAAGAAAACCGAATATCTCTTACTTTAAAGTATTTGATTGCAAATGCTATATCTTAAGAAAGGGTTTTCGACTTTCTAAATTTGCAAGTCGTTATGATGTTAGTTTTCTACTTGATTATTCTTCAAATAGCAAAGCATATCGTGTCTTTAACAAAACTAGTTGTATTGTTGAAGAAAGACACGATGTACAATTTGATGAGACTAACGGCTCTCAAGAAGAACAAGAAGATTTTGATGATGTAAGTAATGGAGCTCTTATGGAAGCAATGAAGAACATGCAAATTGGAGACATTAAGCCTAAAGAAGATCAAAATGAACAATCATCTTCCACGCAAGTCGAACCGCCTACCTCTTCTGTGACAAATCAAGGTAATCATAATGAAGAAGATGTCAAGGAAGATGATCAATCATTGAATCTACCTCCAAAAATCCACAACGCAATAGCTAAAGACCATCCAATAGACCAAATATTGGGTGATGTGAGTAAGGGTGTCCAAACTCGCTCTCGTATTGCTTCTTTTTGTGAACATTACTCTTTTGTTTCCTCTCTTGAACCAAAACGTATAGATGAAGCACTAGAAGATCCGGATTGGGTGAATGCTATGCATGAAGAGCTAAATAACTTCACCCGGAATGATGTTTGGACAATAGTGGAAAGACCCAAGGAGCATAATGTTATTGGCACAAAATGGGTCTTTCGAAATACACAAGATGAAAATGGAGTTGTCGTAAGAAATAAGGTAAGGTTAGTTGCTCAAAGATATACTCAAGTCGATGGTCTATATTATGATGAAATATTTGCACCCGTAGCAAGATTTGAGTCTATTCGTATTTTACTTGCTTTTGCATCATGCTTTGATATTAAATTATTCCAAATGGATCTTAAAATTGCTTTCTTAAATGGTAAAATATCTTAATTTATTTTTGTTGAACAACCTCCAGGTTTCGAAGATCCCAAAAATCCTAATCATGTGTATAAACTCTCGAAGGCGTTATATGGCTTAAAGCAAGCTCCTAGAGCATGCTATGAGCGTCTTCGAGATTTTCTACTCTCTAAGGGATTCGAAATCGGAAAGGTTGATACAACTTTGTTGACTAAAATTATTGATGATGATTTCTTTGTTTGTCAAATTTATATTGATGATATAATTTTTGGTTCCACTAATCAAGATTTTTGCAAAGAATTTGGTGATATGATGTCTAGAGAGTTTGAGATGTCAATGATAGGAGAACTTAGTTTTTCCTTGAACTTCAAATCAAACAACTCAAAGATGGGACCTTCATAAGTCAATCCAAGTATGTGAAGGATTTACTCAAAAGATTTGGTATGGATGACGCAAAGCCCATCAAGACTCCTATGGCAACAAATGATCATCTTGATCTAAATGAAGGAGGTAAAACTATTGATTTAAAGATTTATAGGTTTATGATTGGTAGTTTACTTTATCTTACCGCATCTAGGCCTGATATTATGTTTAGCATTTGCATGTGTGCACGTTTTCAATCGGCACCAAAAGAATGTCATTTAGTGGTTGTTAAAAGAATATTAAGATATTTAAAGTATTCCTCAAGCATTGGTCTTTGGTATCCAAAAGGTGCTAAATTTGATTTGATTGGATATTCGGATTCGGATTATGCGGGATGTAAAGTGGATAGAAAGAGTACCTCAGGGGGTTGTCAATTCTTAGGTAGATCCTTAGTGTCATGGTCTTCCAAGAAACAAAACTATGTTGTCCTTTCCACCGCCGAAGCCGGATATGTATCCGCAGGTAGTTGTTGCGCACAATTGCTTTGGATGAGGCAAACATTGATGGATTATGGAATAACTTTTGATAAAATACCTCTTTTGTGTGATAATGATAGTGCAGTAAAAATAGCCAACAATCCTGTCCAACATTCAAGAACCAAGCATATAGATATCCGCCATCATTTCCTAAGAGATCATGTGTGCAAAGGAGATATTGAAATTAGCCACATATGCACCAAAAATCAATTAGCTGATATTTTCATCAAATCTTTAGATGAAGACCGTTTTTGCTTGTTGAGGAATGAGTTAAATGTCATTGACTATTCAAATATCGCTTGAACTCTTGTCACATGCACTTTGGGCCTAAGTTGCATTTTTGTCGTTTTTAAGATGTCATGTGACGCCCCCGGGATTATTAAGCTTATAATGATCAGTCACCACTTGACCCTATCATCATAAGCATAATAACTCGTGTGCCGAGGAATGTATACTTCCCAGTGCAAGATACACCCTCTCACAAAAGTTCATGCATCAATTCCACTCAATCACATAGAACCGAAAGCACGTAACAAAATAAAGACATACATAATAATATTCAAGAGTAATTACAATAAAGAGGCCAACCGCCAATGATAAATATTACGAGCAGTGAAGCAAAAGTGCCATAAGATGGCGATAAACAAAGAGCCCAACGGTGTGCCTTTTACCCACAAGGCAACCGACTGGACCATGACTAGCCGTCGAACCATGACACATCTCACGAAGTGAAGCCCTAGGGCTCACCTTCTTCCTCTGCAAACAAAAGCACCCCAAAAAAGTGGGTGAGTACTTTGAATGTACTGCAAGATATATAAGAATGATAACAGATCTATACGATAACAATATGCAAGCGTATTTAAGTGGAGCGAGCTAGGACTGAAGTTTGCAAGCATAAAGCAAGTTTTATTTGCAATAATGTAATAGATTGAAGGCAATTTTGCAATCTGATTTTATTTGACAAAAGAAGTAAACAAGTATCAACAACGATAAAGCAGTCCTGTAGTGACTAAACCATTAGTCACCACAACAATAGCATGAATTACCCATTCATGCCAACCATATCAAATTTTAATTTAAAAGGTTGTAGTCTAGTTCTTGCACGACCTTACCAAGCATGTCCATAACCTAGGGCGAGGCTATTCGAATAGTTTTATCCTGCGGGTGTACCAACTTACCCACATGTCGGATCGCCTTTTGCCACATGATTAAGCACACTTCCTTAGGTATGCTTACACGGCTAAGTCCTCTGAGACTTTTCCAATATTATGTATTAACTTCGAGTCGCCGTATGGATAGAAACCCATACGTTGTGTCGGGTCGTGGCCCGACCTCGGACAACTACCCCTCACGGGTAAAGCCTCGGACAAGCTGCGGCGCCTCGAGGTGGAGAGTCCATCCGGAAACTCCACCACCGCACACCCAAACACAAGAACACAATTCCTTTTTCACACAACACACACAACGCTCCTCCTGCGACTGGAGATAACACACTCCAAAGTACTAGGTCAAGAGGGTCCCATATAACCCTCATGTGGTTAGTACGCAAAGCGCTTGGCTTAGTGACACAAGTAACTTTCGGTCCTTAGGGACACAGGCACCTTTCCTTGTCACACCCAACAATCACACCAACATGCCATTGTGCCCAAGTCAAACCATTTTGTTTCATTTTGGTTTTACAAAACAAAAGCATAAGGTGCTGAACCAAAATAAACAAAATGATTTGTGTGATCAAGGTCATCGACTAGGTCGATAACCGCCCAATTCTACTGGTAGCTAAGCATTTCTAAGCATGACATCGCAAAGGACGGTAAAGAGCATAATTAAATCACCGGCTCTAATTCACCAAATGATGATAATAACTTATGGTTGTGGCGGGATAACATTTTAATGGCAACAATGCATTAGGAATAGCTACCTCTAAGCAGGCAAAAATAATTGGACACAAAAGCAATGCATACATATAGTTTGTAAACAAGATATTAGACTTTGAAAGTAATGGGACATTTATGGTCAAATATCTTGCCTTGCTGAAGCTCATTGTTTTGTTTGCAGAGGATCACTCGATATGATCAATATCGTCGCAACCTATCGAAAGAACCAACAAGAACCAAAAGGCGAGAAATATCAAAAGATGCAACAGCAAAACTCAGCAAAAGTTCTCAAATTTTACAGTAGAAAGAACATAATTTTTATGAACTAAAGCAACAAGAACCAATTGATTTGGATTCTCAATGCAAAAGTTATGGCCAAAACAATTTCAATCGGCGGAAAGGAAAAACATCACTATTCACCTAAGCAATGATTTTAGTGAAATTTTCTAGAATGACACGGCTACTGAAATTTTTATGATAAATCAAGCACCTCATAAGATGAACAGCCCCACTGGATTCATCTCGTTTGGAGCTTGCAATAATTAGTTATGAGTTTTCTAAGATCCACTATTTTCCTGTTGTAAAAATAATCGGTTTAAAGCTTACTTTTAAAATAAATCTTTTACGCTCTTTGCGACAAATGAGCAACCTATACTGAAATAAGTTTACTAAGAATGAAAAATAATGGCAATTGGTTTTATCATTTTTGAAGTTCTGAAAATTACTTATGCATTTTGGAAGACAAAACTATTTTTCAGGTTGATAAATAACTCTACCCGAGAAATATAACTCGGATAAGCGACGTGGAAGAACATGGGCGAAGATCATTGATCCAACAGCCCACACGCAGCAACAGAACAGAGCGAACAGCGCCAACCCTAAGCATCGGCCGTTGGATGAAAGATGAACGCACGGATGCCAAGGATGTTCGGCGGTCCGAACGTTCACACGCGTCGTGAACCGTTGATCTTGGATCCAACGGTCCACGCGGATTGAACCGTTCGGACGGTCCGAACGTTCCTCGATCTGGATCGTTGATCGAAAATCGGACGGCCACGCGCGATGACCTAGCGCGCGTCCGATCACGGCCACAAGAATCGGCGATTGATCTAAAATCCTCGGCTCAAACTCAGCGATAATCAAAAACTCTCTTTTTCGTCCGACAACGAAGATCGACAAAGGCAGAGGCAAAGCCCGACGATGCGCCGCGACTCGAGCAAAAATAGTGAAATCTAAAGCTACTACGATGATCGTAATAGCATGGAGTACCTTCAAGCAAGGAATTGGGCGGATATGGACTTACGGAGTGGAGATGACAATAACCAATTTCCGGCGAAAGAGGAAAAACCAAATTGATAAGATTCCTGCGGCCAAATGTGAAATTGATTGAGGGCTAATGCGCATACAGAGATGAGAGTAAGCGGAGGAGCAAGGAATTTGAAAATGGTGCACTTACGAGCTAAAGAAGAAGATCACCCTTCTGCGGTGAAAGGGAAAACATAAATTGAGTCGCTCTCTGCCAAAAGCAAAACCGACAGAGGTTAATACTCTTCGAGAGGCTAAGCAACGGAGGAAGCAACAGTTCGGATGAGAGGGCCAAGAACACCACTTTCATCAAGAACTTGAAGCTTCAACAATGGCGGTAGAGCAATATTTCACCAAGGAGCTCACTCGATTGCACTAGAAGTGATCTTTGAAGCTCAAAGGTGTTCAAAGAATGCTAAGGAGCAATGAAGAAGCTTATATAGGCCGAGAGGGCAAAGGATGGAGCAATGCAACTTTCGGTCAAAAGCTTGTCATCCAAAGCGGCCGAAGGGATGGGGCAGTGTGCAGAGGTAGAAGACGACTCAACGGTCGGCAAACTAGCTTTAATGCTCAAAGGCGTTGGCGAGCGATGGAGGTGACAATGCATTGTGGTTCTTTGTCTTGTGCACGTTCTCTGTTGACTTCGCCGACGACGTGGCGAGAGGAAGACGAAAAGAGGAAGGCCGTTCGATCACATAGGATTCCAATCGCGCGGCTATCGCGCTCAAACGTTCGGCTATTGAGTTTGGTGGCCCGACCGTTCCATCGCTTGTCGACCTCACGATCAAGATCCAACGTTGGTTATCGGCCGCACCTCTCGGACGGTCGAACATCCCCTTCCATCGCGCCGTTGATTTGGATCCTACGGTTCACGTTGCGCGAGGCGTTGGACGGTCCGAACGTTCACGCGATCGTGAGCCGTTCGATGCCGATCCAACGGCGCTGCAACGCCGCGCCCAAGCGATCGAGCCGATCGTTTAGTTGGTGAACCAAATCAAGTGGCTCGAGCCCGAGTCCGATCCGAACCCGAGGAACAAAGGAAAACCGGTTAGGGTTTGAAATTGAATAAGCGATCTTTGGAGGAATTATTTGGGGTAGCAAACAAACTCCAAAATTTATGAAATTTTAATCGAGATTGCTAACAGTGGGAAGAACCTTATATAAAATTTTCAGAGACTTTTATGCACTGCATTTTTCTCTAAAAATTCAGAAGGCTATTTTAGGAGTTTGACTAATGTTTGACTTGCCTCAAAATTATCAAATAATTTCAAAATTATGAAATAATTCTGAGGTGTTAAACATCTCTCCTAGGTCCAATGAAAATTATTTTGAGGGGTTGGGCACCAGGTTTCCATTGAGGAGATTTATGACTTGAATTTAATTGGGGAAATTTTGAGTTTTAATTTCCACCAATTAAAGGAAAGAGGTTTCAAACACTGTAACAACACATGAGGCAGCAAAAGTTTTAATTTATCCTCATTTTTATTACATTTGAAACATAAACCCAATTTGGGATGTTACAAAACCTCCCCCCCTTACAGAAATCTCGCCCCGAGATTTGACTCACTCGGCAAAGAAAGAGGGGTAGTCTGCACGCAGACGATCTTCCCTTTCCCAAGTGGCTTCATCTTCAGAATGGTTCGACCACTGAACTTTGAGGAACTTGATGGCACGATTCCTCGTTCTTCGTTCAGCCTCTTCAAGGATGCGAGCAGGGTGCTCCTTGTAGGTCAAATCTTCCTGCACATCAAGAGTTTCCAGCGAGCTTCCTCGCTTGGACGCGGAGGCACTTCTTGGTGGGATACATGGAACACATCATGCACCCCTCAAGTGCAAGCAGCAACTCCAACTTGTAGGCGGCTCCTTCTTCTCGATGACTCGGTATGGACCGACATATCGAGGAGCCAACTTGCCCTTGGCGCGAATCGCGATGACCCTCAAAGGAGAGACTTTGAGATAAACAAAGTCATTCGGCTCAAAGCTCAACTCACGGCGACGACGATCCGCATAGCTCTTTTGCTCGGTCGAGCCATGCGCAACCGATCTCGAATCAAGCGAACTCGGCTCTCGGCTTCATTGATTGAGTCAGGCCAAAGAATGGTCTTTCACGGTTTACGCCCAATTCGATGGTGTTCTCATTTTACGCCATACAAAGCCTCGAAAGGTGCCATTCCAAGACTAGCTTGGAAACTGTTATTGTAGGAGAACTCGGCGAATGGCAAACATTTCTCCCAATGCTTTCCATAGGAGAGAACACAAGCACGGAGCATGTCTTCCAATACTTGGTTGACTCTTTCAGTCTGGCCATCAGTTTGGGGATGATATGCGGTGCTGAAGGTGAGATGGGTTCCCATCGCCTCTTGCACACTTTGCCAAAAGCGAGAGGTGAAAAGAGAACCCGATCCGAGACAATTGTCTTGGGTACACCATGTAAGCTCACGATGCGGGCAATGTAGAGATCCGCCAAAAGACCTACACGGAGATCCGTCTTGACCGAAGGAAGTCGCCACCTTGGTTAGCCGATCAATGACAACCAGGATGGCATCATTGCCCTTGGATGTGCGAGGCGGACCGGTGATAAAATCCATCCGATCGAATCCCACTTCCATTCGTGAATAGGCAAAGGTGAAGCGATCCTGCTGGGCCGATGCTCGGCTTTGACACGACGACATCGTCGCGCTCGACGCGAACCTTGCGATTTCCGCTTCATTCGGGTCCACGAATCTTTGCCGAGGTCTTGATACATCTTCGTGGCCCCGGGATGAATAGACAGCGAGAGTCATGAGCTTCATGGAGAATCAAGTTCCGCAATTCCACGATCTTCGGAACAACCAGGCGTGATCCGAACCAAATGACCCCATGGTCGTCCTCAGAAAAGCACTTAGCGGAGCCACTCTTGATATTTTCCTTGATGTGACTCACACCGACATCCGATCACATGCAGCCTTGATTTGGTCCTCCAAGGTGGGTTGCACAACCAAAGCGATGAGAGAACCCCGCTCAACCACTCCCAAGTTGAGCCGCTGAAATTCTTCATGAAGGGTCGTTCTTTGCTCCAAGACCATTAAGGAATTGCAATGAACCTTGCGACTGAGAGCATCGGCCACAACATTTGCCTTTCCCGGATGATATTGAAGACCCATATCATAATCCTTGATCAATTCCAACCACCTTCTTTGCCTAAGGTTCAGATCTGGTTGGGTGAACAAGTACTTGGACTCTTGTGATCTCAATATACTTATAACGATTCCGGTGAGGTAATGCCGCCAAATCTTTAGTGCATGGATCACTGCGGCTAACTCCAAGTCATGGGTCGGATAATTAAGCTCATGAGGCCGCAATCGCCTCGATGCATAAGCCACCACCGCCCTCTTGCATAAGAACACAACCGAGCCTCGCGAGAAGCGTCATAATAGACATCAAGCTTCGGTGGACATCGGGAAGAACAAGAATCGAGCCGTGGTCAACCTCCTCTTGAGTTCTTGAAAGCTCTTCTCGCAATCGAGAGACCACATACGTCCCGTCATTCCGAGTAACTCGGTCATTGGCTTGGCAATTTTGGAGAAGTTCTCAATAAAGCGACGATAGTATCCCGCTAAACCGAAAACTCCTCACTTGATGGATCGACTTCTACCGACCCACGATAGCACATCATTGACCTTGCTAGGATCAACAATGACACTTTGAAAGAACATGACCCAAGAATGCCACTTCCTTCAACCAAAACTCGCACTTGCTGAACTTCGCATAAAGTTGATGCTCGCGAAGTTTCCCCAACACTAACCGGATGTTGAAATGCTCCTCAACATCCCTCGAATAGATGAGGATATCATCGATAAAGACAACCACGAACTTGTCCAAATACTCCATGAATACCATGTTCATAAGATTCATGAAAAGAGCAGGAGCATTGGTCAAACCGAAGGACATAACGGTATACTCGTATAATCCATAACGAGTAGAAAGCCGTCTTCTAATGTCTTCCGATCCGATTCGGACTTGATGATAGCCCAACCTCGGATCAATCTTGGAGAATACCCGAGCACCGGTCAATTGATCGAAGAGGTCATCGATCCGGCGAGGATACTTGTTCTTCACCGTCACGGCATTCAGCTGACGGTAATCAACACACATCCGCAGAGTCTTGTCTTTCTTCTTCACAAAGATAACAGACAACCCCACGGTGATGAGCTCGCGAATAAAACCCTTCTCTTGAAGCTCGCTAAGTCGCTTCTTCACTCCTCCAATTCATTTGGAGGCATTCGATCTGACCTCTTTGAAATAGGGCGATGCAGGAAGCAACTCAATGACGAATTCGATGTCTCTCACGGAGGCATCCGGCAGATCTTCTGAAACACATCGCTGAACTCACACACCACGGGACTTCATGAATCTCCATGGTTGGCTTGGCTTCAAGTGCATAAAGGTGTGGTTCTTGCAACTTGTAAAAATTCCACTTGGCCGCGAGACGGCTTGTGAGGGAAATGAACCTTCCAGCGCAATCGATTTGTCCCCTATGTTGAGACAACCAATCCATGCCAAGTATCACATCCAACCTTCAATTGAGGAGAATAAGATTTGCCAAAATCCCACTCCTCCAATTTCAATCAAAACACCCGGCATTCATTTTCACTCTCATTACCGAATTTTGAGAATGAATAATCAAAGGAACATGTAGGGGATCACCGAAAGATCACTAAGTGCAGAAAAGACTCGATATAAGCGGTGAGAAGCCCCGAATCAAATAAAACTGTAGCCGGCTGAGAGTTAACGAAAAGTGTACCCAACACGACGTCGGGTGCATCCTGAGCTTCCTCGGCCGAGATAAGGTTGACTCGGCCGCTTCCCACATTTGGGGCCTTCTGATCACGACCACTCCCTTGCCCGCGTCCTCCATTAGGACGAGGGGCCGTTCCAGTCTTCTTAGGGCAATTATTAGCATAATGCCCTTGTCGTGGCGAGAAGAAACATACGACATCCGCGGCGGGGTTGCGGATGCCTCTGCTGTCCCCGCAGTGCACGTGGCGGGGCACGGCTGCGGTGGGCGTGGAACGAACGCCGGTGCCCTCGGTGGTCTTTGCGATCGGGAGGGGCGACGAGCCGGGTCCGCCATACGGACGAGGAGCAACGGCCCTGGATGCCTTCTGGGCCTCCCACTTACGCTTGCGAGAGTCGCCAAGTGCCCTCGCCTTATGCTCGGCGATGATGGCCTTGTCGACCAAGGTCTGGAAGTCGGGGAAGTCAACAATAGATAGCTTGTCCTGAAGCTCCTCAGACAAGCCATCCATGAACTTCT
The DNA here is from genome assembly GCA_036346395.1 of Hsuehochloa calcarea. Taxonomy (NCBI): domain Eukaryota; kingdom Viridiplantae; phylum Streptophyta; class Magnoliopsida; order Poales; family Poaceae; genus Hsuehochloa; species Hsuehochloa calcarea. Next base: position 43,148,593 of record CM070597.1, read on the forward strand.
CCTGCTTTGCCTCATCTGTAGGCACATCCTCAGGAGCATACCGAGAAAGATGGTTGAACTCATGGAGGTACTCGAATCGATTTGCGCCGCTGAGCGCCGTAAATTCCTTCTTCTTCAACTTCATCAATCCAGTGGGACATGAGCCCTCCGAAAGCGGCGCGAACTCCGCCAAGTGATAGCCCTACCTCGTCTTTGCATGGCAAGGAAGTTCTCCCACCATGAGAGTGCCGCCTCCGGTGATGGGAGGCGAACGGTGCCTTCTCGTGATCCCGGCGAGCGATGTTGAGCTTCCGCTCAACGAGCCGCAGCCAGTCATCCGCGTCGAGTGGGTCCTCGGACCTCGAGAAGGTGGGTGGTGAGAGCGAAGGAACTCAGAGAGTCCTCCCCTCTGCGGGTGGCCACCTCCTCCCCGATCCGAGGCACCGGAGATGTTGGAGGTGTTCCGCAATCACCTCCGTGATCCGTGTACCGTCCATACGGTTCCGCTCGATCGGCGAGAACCTCACCATGGTCGGAGGAGGTGGAAGTCCTCATCCCGATCCTCCGGCGCCTGGCCACTACGAGTACGACCACCATCTGTTGCATCAAGGCGAGTTAGAAATGCAATCTGAGAGCTATAACGAAGGGATAGCAAAGATAAGCTATCCACTAGGGATTAGTGCCTACAACCCTAAGCCTCTTTGTAACACATAACTCGCAATAAAACGAACTCCAACTAGTTGCAAAGAGGCATAAGATCCATGCAAAACTCATAAGACACAAGATCCAACTTCTCGATGCGACTAACTTGTATTGAATGAACAAGTAGTCGTTTTGAGAAGAAAGTTTCGAACACTACCAAAAGCTTATTGCATGGAAAAATCGGGTAAAGACCAACTTAGAGAGGCATTAGCCACAAGACATAGGATATCACTTCTTACCCTTTTAGCCCCACAAATTTTTGTTGATTAAACTCTCATTTTCTACCCCACTAGAAACCATCGAGCTTCTTTGTCCTGAAATTGAGGTTCTTTGTGGCGATTTTGCATCCAAGCTTCCAAATAAGTCTTCTATTCTAGAAACTTCAAAATCTGCACACTTCAATTTGCCAAACTCGGTGGTTCCCAAACCCATTTAATCGATAACACTACCTTTGAAGAGGAGATGAGAGGAAAACAACTTTTAAAACTCAAATTAGAGCAAGATGAGATGAGAAAGCTAAGATAGGTAAGGAGTAAAATCTGAGAACTCCTTAAGCTTTCACAAATCGTTTCATACTTCGAAAATAGGGTTTTTCCAAACATCCTAAAGACGACCAAGCTAGCGGCTTCTATGGTCGAGATGGCTCGATACCAACCTCTTGTGACGCCTCGGATTATTAAACTTATAATGATCGGTCACCACTTGACCCTATCATCATAAGCATAATAACTCAGTGTGCCGAGGAATGTATACTTCCAGTGTGATATACACCCTTCACAAAAGTTCATGCATCAATTCCACTCAATCACATAGAACCGAAAGCACGTAACAAAATAAAGACATACATAATAATATTCAAGAGTAATTACAATAAAGAGGCCAACCGCCAATGATAAATATTACGAGCAATGGAAGCAAAAGTGCCATAAGATGGCGATAAACAAAGAGCCCAACGGTGTGCCTTTTACCCACAAGGCAACCGACTGTGCCGCAACTAGCCGTCGAACCGCAAAAGACATCTCACGTAGTGAAGCCCTAGGGCTCACCTTCTTCCTCTGCAAACAAAAGCAACCCAAAGAAAAGTCGGGTGAGTACTGAATGTACTCGCAAGATATATAAGAATGATAACAGATCTATACGATAACAATATGCAAGCGTATTTAAGTGGAGCGAGCTAGGATCAAGTTTGCAAGCATAAAGCAAGTTTTATTTGCAATAATGTAATAGATTGAAGGCAATTTTGCAATCTGATTTTATTTGACAAAAATGCAGTAAACAAGTATCAACAACGATAAAAGCATCCTGGTAGTGACTAAACCATTAGTCACCACAACAATAGCATGAATTACCCATTCATGCCAACCATGTCAAATTTTAATTTAAAAGGTTGTAGTCTAGTTCTTGCACGACCTTACCAAGCATGTCCATAACCTAGGGCGAGGCTATTCGAATAGTTTTATCCTGCGCAGGTGTACCAACTTACCCACATGTCGGAATCGCTTTTTGCCACATGATTAAGCACACTTCCTTAGGTATGCTTCACATCGGCTAAGTCCTACGAGACTTTTCCAATATTATGTATTAACTTCGAGTCGCCTGTATGGATAGAAACCCATACGTTGTGTCGGGTCGTGGCCCACCTCGGACAACTACCCCTCACGGGTAAAGCCTCGGACAATCATGGCGCCCTCGAGGTGGAGAGTCCATCCGGAAACTCCACCACCGCACACCCAAACACAAGAACACAATTCCTTTTTCACACAACACACACAACGCTCCTCCTGCGACTGAGATAACACACTCCAAAGTACTAGGTCAAGAGGGTCCCATATAACCCTCATGTGGTTAGTACGCAAAAGCGCTTGGCTTAGTGACACAAGTAACTCGGTCCTTAGGGACACGGGCACCTTTCCTTGTCACACCCAACAATCACACCAACATGCCATTGTGCCCAAGTCAAACCATTTTGTTTCATTTTCGGTTTTACAAAACAAAAGCATAAGGTGCTGAACCAAAATAAACAAAATGATTTGTGTGATCAAGGTCATCGACTAGGTCGATAACCGCCCAATTCTACCTGGTAGCTAAGCATTTCTAAGCATGACATCGCAAAAAGACAAGAAAGAGCATAATTAAATCACCGGGCTCTAATTCACCAAATGATGATAATAACTTATGGTTGTGGCGGGGATAACATTTTAATGGCAACAATGCATTAGGAATAGCTACCTCTAAACAGGCAAAATAATTGGACACAAAAGCAATGCATACATATAGTTTGTAAACAAGATATTAGACTTTGAAAGTAATGGGACATTTATGGTCAAATATCTTGCCTTCTTAAGCTCATTTGTTTTGTCTGCAGAGGATCACTCTCGATATGATCAATATCGTCGCAACCTATCGAAAGAACCAACAAGAACCAAAAAGGCGAGAAATATCAAAAGATGCAACAGCAAAACTCAGCAAAAGTTCTCAAATTTTTACAGTAGAAAGAACATAATTTTTATGAACTAAAGCAACAAGAACCAATTGATTTGGATTCTCAATGCAAAAGTTATGGCCAAAACAATTTCATCGGCGGAAAAGGAAAAACATCACTATTCACCTAAGCAATGATTTTAGTGAAATTTTCTAGAATGACACGGCTACTGAAATTTTTATGATAAATCAAGCACCTCATAAGATGAACAGCCCCACTGGATTCATCTCATTTGGAGCTTGCAATAATTAGTTATGAGTTTTCTAAGATCCACTATTTTCTGTTGTAAAATAATCGGTTTAAAGCTTACTTTTAAAATAAATCTTTTCTGCTCTCACGACAAATGAGCAACCTATACTGGAAATAAGTTTACTAAGAATGAAAAATAATGGCACTGGTTTTATCATTTTTGAAGTTACAGAAAATTACTTATGCATTTTGGAAGACAAAACTATTTTTCAGTTGATAAATAACTCTACCCGAGAAATATAACTCAGATAAACGACGTGGAAGAACATGGGCCGAAGATCATTGATCCAACAGCCCACACGCGCAGCAACAGAGCGAACGCGCCAACCCTAAGCATCGACCGTTGGATGAAAGATGAACGCACCAGATGCCAAGGATGTTCGGCGGTCCGAACGTTCACACGTACGTGAACCGTTGATCTTGGATCCAACGGTCCACGCGGATTGAACCGTTCGGACGGTCCGAACGTTCCTCCAGATCTGGATCGTTGATCGAAAATCGGACGGCCACGCGCGATGACCTAGCGCAGCGTCCGATCACGCCACAAGAATCCGGCGATTGATCTAAAATCCTACGCTCAAACTCAACGATAATCAAAACTCTCATTTTTCGTCCGACAACGAAGATCGACAAAGGAACAGAGGCAAAGCCCGACGATGCGCCGGCGACTCGAGCAAAAATAGTGAAATCTAAAGCTACTACGATGATCGTAATAGCATGGAGTACCTTCTGAAGCAAGGAATTGGACAGATATGGACTTACCGGAGCTGGAGATGACAATAACCAATTTCCGGCCGAAAGAGGGGAAAAACCAAATTGATAAGATTCCTGCGGCCAAATGTGAAATTGATTGAGGGCTAATGCGCACAGAGATGAGAGTAAGCGGAGGGAGCAAGGAATTTGAAAATGGTGCACTTACCAGAGCTAAAGAAGAAGATCACCCTTTGGTGAAAGGGAAAACATAAATTGAGCTCTCTCACGCCAAAAGCAAACCGACAGAGGGTTAATACTCTTCGAGAGGCTAAGCAACGGAGGAAGCAACAGGTTCGGATGAGAGGGCCAAGAACACCACTTTCACCGAAGAACTTGAAGCTTCAACAATGGCGGCCGAGAGCAATATTTCACCAAGGAGCTCACTCAGTGCACTAGAAGTGATGCTGAAGCTCAAAGGTGTTCAAAGAATGCTAAGGGAGCAATGAAGAAGCTTATATAGGCCGAGAGGGCAAAGGATGGAGCAATGCAACTTTCGGTCAAAAGCTTGTCATCCAAACCGCCAAGGGATGGGGCAGTGCAGAGGTAGAAGACGACTCAACAGGTCGGCAGCACTAGCTTTTAATGCTCAAAGACGTTGGCCGAACGATGGAGGTGACAATGCACTGTGGTTGCTGTACTGTGCACGTTCTCTGTTGACTTCGGCCGACGCACGTGAGCGAGAGGAAGACGAAAAGAGGACGGCCGTTCGATCACATAGGATTCCAATCGTGCGGCTACCGCGCTCCGAAACGCTCGGCTATTGAGTTTGGTGGCCCGACCGTTCCATCGCTTGTCGACCTCACGATCAAGATCCAACGTTGGTTATCAGCCGCACCTCTCGGACGGTCCGAACATCCCTTCCATCGCGCCGTTGATTTGGATCCTACGGTTCACGTTGCGCGAGGCGTCGGACGGTCCGAACGTTCACGCGATCGTGAGCCGCTCGATGCCGATCCAACGACGCTGGCGCCGCGCCCAAACGATCGAGCCGATGCGCTTAGTTGATCGAACCAAATCAAGTGGCTCGAGCCCGAGTCCGATCCGAACCCGAGGAACAAAGTGAAAACCGTTAGGGTTTGAAATTGAATAAGCGATCTTTGGAGGAATTATTTGGGGTAGCAAACAAACTCCAAAATTTATGAAATTTTAACTCGAGATTGCTAACGTGGGAAGAGCCTTATATAAAATTTTCAGAGACTTTTATGCACTGCATTTTTCTCTAAAAATTCCAGAAGGCTATTTTAGGAGTTTGACTAATGTTTGACTTGCCTCAAAAATTATCAAATAATTTCTGAAAATTATGAAATAATTCTGAGGTGTTAAACATCTCTCCTAGGTCCAATGAAAATTATTTTGAGGGGTTGGGCACCAGGTTTCCATTGAGGAGATTTATGACTTGAATTTAATTGGGGAAATTTTGAGTTTTAATTTCCACCAATTAAAGGAAAGAGGTTTCAAACACTGTAACAACACATGAGGCAGCAAAAGTTTTAATTTATCCTCATTTTTATTACATTTGAAACATAAACCCAATTTGGGATGTTACATGTCATTTCTCAAATTTTTGCTCCAAATGTGATATGTTCGTAAAAATTATTTTCTTAGATAGACATTAGCCTTTTCGTTGTATAATAATCCTGAATGATACTTGGTTGAGTGCAAAACTAAGGATTATTTACAAAATCATCAAATTCAGCACTCTCTTCCTGAAGTGTCAGGATAATCGGAACTACCAGCCTTCCAGGTCCGGAACTTCCGCTGTTGAATTGCAGAACTTCCATTTTTCGGCAGTTAGGAGGCATTAACTTCCCTGCGGTTCCTCCGTTTCTCAGTCTCTCTCCTGCCGCCGCTGTTCTTCTCCCGTGCTCTCTTCTTCTCCCCCGAAGATCCACCGAAAAACTTGTTTTTTCTTTGGCTTTTCTTCAGTCCCGTCCAATCATTTGCATCTCCAGGGTTCATTCACTTCTCTCCTCAAGGTAAAATCATTCCCCCTTCGGATTTCTTCTTCTCATGAACCCTAGATTTGAATTTTTTGGGGAAATGCAAACGTGGAAGATTTCTGTGGAAATTTCTTGGGCAAATAGGTTTATTCAGTGTTATATGATGTATATGCATCGACTTCATGGACTCAATCCATCAAAAACACTGAAAATCCACTAATCTAGTTGCCCTAGAATCGGCCCAGGATAATCGGAACGTCCGCTAGCGGTTGTTCCGGCATTCAAAAATGCGGAACTTCCGATTGTCCTGATAAAAACAGAACTCAGTATTCGCTACCTCGCAACTGTGACGATCCTCGTTTTCACACCAACTTTCAGAGGCAAGTGTATGAACTCTTCTATGGACCCAACAAGCCTTTTGCCGATCATAAGTGTATAAATTGGTCATACCTTAGTGGGCTGGACAAGTATGAGGGCACATAGAGACTCTTTCAGCGAGCTGGTATCCATGACTTTGTGGCACTCAAATGCAATTATAGTGACGAAATCATTCGTCAATTTTATGCCATAGTGCTTATTTCTTCAGATTTCTCTAAGCTTACCTGGATGACTGGGACAATCCAATACTCCTGCTCAAAACATGCTTTTGAGAATGCCTTGGATATAGAGTCAAGCAGGTTTGAGCGGATTTATGATAGACCTGTTCTTCCTCTTCATGCTTGGACTGAATTTTATGACACCACTCAAAGATTTGTCCCTGGTAAGATAACTGGTCTTCTCCCTATTCCCAGCTTGGTAAATCGGATAATTAACCATACTATATTACCAAAAAGCGGGAATTATGATGCAATAAGGGGCCATGTATGGAACATTATGGGCTACATCATGCGTGGGAGAAAATTTGATGTAGTTGATGTTATTGTGAGGGAGATTGCAGCCTCCAAGAATGATCGGGTCAAGAGTATAAATTTTGCTCCATATATTATGGCCATGATAATTCGTCAAACTGATTATAATGGAGCTACGCCTTCACCCCACAAGTTCTATAAGCCTAGAGAGGGTCCTCCTATTCCTGCTAACCTTCGGCACCCTCCAGCAGAAGACCCAGAAGCTGCACCTGCTGCTGCCCCTCCACAAGGCCAGGCCTCACTTGATCAAATTTATGCTACTATCTTGGAGATGAAAGCATCTCATGAGGCTTTTCAAGCAGCAACCAACACTCGGTGGGATGCATTTGAGGCTGCTACTACCTCCAGGTTAGATGCATTTGAGGCTGCTACTACCTCCAGGTTGGATGCCCTCTCAGCCAGCTTTGCAGAGCAGTTTCCTCGTCCAGTTTGTTTTGCACGTCGACGCCTCCGCTCTCCTTCTAGTGATCCTCCACAAGACCCTCCTGTAGAGTGAAGCTCTTTTTGATCACTTGATGATAAAGGGGGAGAGGAGTGAGTCAGTGTGAGAGCTTGTGGGGAACTTATCTATTATGTAATAGAACTGTCGTTTTAATTATGGTTTGTAGAAAGCATCTAGGCCTCTAAAAATGTGTTTTGGTAATTAATGATATTATGTGAATATGGGACTAATATGTTTGTTGAAGTGATTACAAGGCATAGTCCTAAATGACAAAGTCAAATCAAGGAGCTGCATGTCAAAGAATGTCAAGAAAATAGAGTTTGTCTCAAGGGCAAGGTACAAATAGACTAGGACCCCTTTTGAATTTTACCGGTCTTTGGAGTATGGTGGAAGACCGAATTTTAGGATAAATGTCGTACTATTAAGGGAGAGCTTGTCTAGTAGCTTGAAAGTACTTCATTATGCCTTTGGATCAACTTAGGATCATGCATGCTCTCTTGGTCTGATTTTAAAATCAAAATCATCTTTTCAGTACGTAATCGAAAGTTCCGGTGTTATAACTGCGGAACTTCCGCTGGGCAGATCTTCTGAAAAATTCGCGGAACGTATTTTCCAGAGAGTACCCCGGTTTCTGGACTTAGCTGATTTTTCGAAGTGCGGAAGTTCCGCCATGATACAAGCGGAAGTTTCAATTATCGGTTGCTCTGAAATTCTTGCGGAATGTTTTTTTCGAGAGAGTACCCTTTTTGGGGACTTAGCCATTTTTCGCAAGTGCGGTAGTTCCGCCATGATATGAGCGGAGCTTCCTATTATCGGACGAACCTAACTTTAGTTGGCGGAAGTTCTGCACATAAATCCAACGGCTATAATCAGAGCATTTAATGCCACTGTAATGACCGTTGCAGTACACTCGATGCAAGGGCGGAAGTTCCGCACATTACATGGCGGAAGTTCCGATTTCCCTGAATTTTTCTGGATTCTTCGTGTAACGGTCATATTTGGTTGTGGGGGGTATAAATGCACCCCCACCAGCTCAAGGTTAAGTTGCTGAGTATTCATTCAATACATTTGAGATTTTAGCACTCCCCTCACTCCTCATTTACTCTCTTGGCTCAAATTTGTGAGGTTGTGAGCAAAACCGAGAGCATTGCATCCTAGTTGATCCTTTGGCTCTTGGTTGCCGTCAAGCGAAGATCAAGGTCTATTCTCTTGGTGCTTGTCGGCACCTAGACGGCTTGGCGGATGTTGCGCGATGATCTCTTCAAGAAGTTTGTGAAGGGGCCCGACGCCGGTTGTGATTGGTCGGTGTTCACCAACTCCGGAGAGGAGGAAGAACAACCAAGTGATTACGAGAGAAGGCTTAATTTATGGAGTCGGCTTGATCGAGTCAAGCTTCCTCAACGTGGACTAGTGAAGATTGATAAATCTTCGATATCACGGGAAAAACCCCTTTGTTCCATTGCGGTTATTTCTTGTCTTTACTTATTGCAATTAATTTTGTAGCATATATCTTGTGATAAATAGCTTTGTTTAGTTCATCTTGCTAAATTGTTTAATTTGATCTAGAATTTTTAGAAACCTCCTATTCACCCCCTCTAGTCGGTTATCCTTGATCCTACAACATGCGACTCGGTCACGCTCTTCAAATCACTAAAGTGGTCAGACAGTTGATTCACTAATGCTTGCAAATCAATTATCCTCTGAACTTCTCTATTTACTTCATTAGTGTGTGGATCATGCGCATGGATTCCTATGGCTTGCCACATAATTTTCTGATATTTTTCTTCAAGTGGTTGATTTCCTCCCCCCTAATGATGGGAAACTATCATCATCAAGTATACTATGAGCGAATCGGGCAGTATGCAAATCTCTCGTCATAGGGTCAAAATACCTGATTATGGGTGTTGTCTCATAACCAACGTGTATCCAAGACTTTCGAAAAGGGTTAATTGCAGTACACCGTGGTGGGGGTATAGATACATAAACCTTACACCCAAATTTACAAAGATGATAAATTTTTTGTGCTAACCCTTGTGTTAGTTTCACAGGTGAATGGATGTTATATACCAACGGTCTGAAATTGATGAGAGTTTTTGCGTGTAGGACTGTGTTTCCCCAACATGTAGTTGGTAAAATATAATTCTGCAAAAGTGGCAGAGCAATAAATTTAATCCTTTTAATTAATACCTTTGCTAATCCATTCTGTGTGTGGACATGTGGTACAGAATGTTCAACTTTAATTCCCATTACCATGCAATAATCATCAAATACATTCGAAGTAAATTCTTCGGCGTTGTCCATTCTGATGGACTTCGCATGATAATCAGGGAAATTGTTTTTTATTTGAATTATCTATGAGATTAGCAAAAGTATGGTTTCTCGTAGACAATAAACATACGTGCAGGAGTGCAGAAGGTCTAGTAATTAATTTTCCAGTAGCACATGAGAGGCACACAAAATCTTCTTAATTCAGAAAATTGTTTACATCGATATTATGTCCATGTGAATTGTTAATTGTATTTCTCATTATCCTAAGACCTGGGTAGCCTAATCTATCATGCTAGAGACAGAAAAGTTCAGAGCTTGTAAATATATTTTCAGGGTAGTATAGGCTGCTGGTGCCTTAATATTAGTGTAGTATAACCCAGTCTCATATGAAGAAAGTCGTTCTAATACCCATTTTCACTTTCTTTATGCTTTGTAATGAGCAGATATTCCTTACTATACTGTTCTTCAATCTCTACGTGGAAACCGTTAGCGCGAATATCCTTGAAACTTATAAGAGTTCTAATCGATTCTGGGTACAACAAGGCTTCTTTAATGATCAAAGTTGTGCCCATCGAAGTATAATTGTGGCACTTTCTGAGCCTATTATCAAGCACTGCTACCCACGATTTTTGTAAAACTATCAGCATTCGTGTTGATCGACTGAAAGAATTATATCTGTCTCAATATGGTATTCGTTGTGCTGCTATCAGCTAAGCACACTTCCTCCATAGGGCGCCACACGCGTTCTAATATAAAGTAGGAAGCAATCAACACATAAATAAAATACTTTAAATATCATAATAAAGCATGCTATTATTAGCCGCATAAATGAATGAATTAAATAATATCACCCAACCATCATGAGGAATAAATTATTTAAGGACCTATCCGAGCATACAACCATCATCCATGCAAAAGTTTAACTTGTTCCATCCACACACAAAATAAATAACATTTAAAGTCTAAGTGCATTCTGTGCACCGGACTAAGTCCACCAAGAAGTTAGAGACTTCAACTGCTATCTTCTTAGGGGTAACATGCTCTTCTTGGGAAATCATGGCGGTGGCCACTGCAAAATATCAAGGGAGGTACGATTGCAAAAGTGGAGTCCACCTCCATCGGTGCAGGCAGCTACTACGAGTCCCCCCCCCCTCAACGAAGGCAAAGTGGGTTTCAGGCTGCTCTTTGCTGCCCTTCTTCTTCTTGGCCTGAAAAGGATCGACGACGTGTTGCGGTTCTTCACAGATCCGCAACCAGTGCCCCCACTTTCCCCACTTGTAGCAAATTCGGTCTTGTTGACCATAGAGCTTGTTGTTCCACTTTGGCTGTCTGGGCTTCTTTTCCTATGGAGCATTTGGCTTGCTTTTCTGGGCTACGACCTTGCCCTTCCTTCCCCTTTTCTTCATTATAGGCTTCCGCACCTTGAAGCTCCCAGCGTTGGCCTCACGACCTCTACAACCTACATAATATCAATCAATTTTGCATACTCCTTATAGCCGTCTTGACGATAGTTGCACGCAGACTGCATTGCACTGGGGTGGAAGGTAGTGAGTGTCTTCTCAATCTTATGCCCATCTGTGACTTGCCCGTCATAGAGTTGAAGATTGGCACATATCATGTGCAAGGCAATAGTTTTGAAGTCAACAAACCTTAGTCGGATTCATTCCCGCTCTGCTTGAGGAAGAATGGTGTACTTTAGCTTCTTGAGCCACTTCTTCAGTGCAGTCCACAAGGCTAGCGCACTCTTTTCTACCATGTACTCATTTTTTAGTGTGAGGCAGAGGTGATGCCTAAGAAAGTGAAGTGTTTGATCATTTTCCTCAGGGGTAGGTTTGGCATCCTTTGAAGCACCAATCTCAATGGCAGCGTGGAGTTTCTTGGCTCCAAGTACAATCTCAACGTCGAAAGCCCAAGTCGAGTAGTTTTGGTCGTGCTAGGCCAGCTCCTCGAACTCCCGGTTCGTGATGCCTATCATCTAGCATGTAAGAAATACATAAATTTACCGTAGGTAAAATACATGAAATAAATTGGATAATGGTACAAAATACTCTCATAATGTTCGGAATTTTCTACGTATTTGTCTATAATTTTATTGCTAATTTTAGTTATCAAAGGCAATTTAAACAATTATGATTAATCAAAATAATAAATAAAACATAGAAAATAATAATAACAATGCTAAACATGATTCAGATGGCAAAAAAAGATTCAAAAATTGAATTTTCGAGGCTCTTTTATGCTGGAATATAAACTTTCGGTGAATTCTACAATTTTCAATGGCTTATATGCTAATTTTTAGTACTGTGAAAATTTTCGCATAATTCCATAAAACCAAGGGCCTATCTGTAAAAATTTAGAGATCCCCCCTGATACGGGGTCGCACGATCTTCTCAACGTAGGATCAAATATTCACGTGCCCCTCTTGAATCGTAGTAATCTTCCGTTGCCCATGCAATGATTATCACTCAATAATTTGCAAGAACACACGCGTTGATTTCACCGACCAACCAAGTGCAATCATTGTGCTCCCAAATCCCAGCGGAAAGGTAACGATCTAAATTTGGTATTCCCAATTCCCCCTTCAAGTTGGTTCAACCAACATGGAAGAACAAAAGCAAACTTATTTTAATATGTTATTTCTAAAAATAATGGTCCATGGGATACAAAGGAGGGGATAAGGGTACTTGTGGCGCCCTTCCACGACACACGCATGACCTAGGGCCGGCTGCATATACCGAATCAAACTTTAATTTGGAATTACTGTTCACGTCACGCATTGTTTACGTTAAGTATTGTTCACGTCTTGGGGCTTCACGCAGTTTGGGATTGTTTCTCTAAGTCTTGGGTTGCTTGGACTTTCCCCTTTAGCATCACATGGTTGCATCTGGTCGTAGACTCCGATCGGCGTTCCCTGTCCTGCACGACTACAACCTTCAGCCAAGACCTGTTCGTGACAACAGACCTGGTTGTGACAACTTAAAGTGGCTTCCCTTGATTTTCCATGGTTCTCCTCCATTGCTCTGGCTCCGACCTCCCTCTCCTCCCTCTCCGTTCTAAAGTCTTCACAATGTTCAAACCTGATAATGCACAAAGTAGTAACATGAGGTAGTATTCTATTATCATGAATAACATCTTTAGGAATATATAGAAACGACTTCACCTCAATGTTATGCTTATTTGCAAAAGTTTTTACCCTTTTAGTAAATTCATGTTGTTCCGAAGTACGGCAAAGATTAACATATGGAATAATACAAAGGATGTCCTCATCACCCCCCCATGTGGGCCATATTTCACCCAGGTGGCTTGTTCGCTCGCCCATTTCTTGGCGCGGGCCGGTCTCGATGAGTCGAACAACTAGGGTTTCCCAAACCCTAGCCGCTGGTGGCGGCGGCACGAGGGGCCTCATGCAGGCGGCCGGTTCCGTGGTGCGTGTGTGGGTGGCTGGAGAACGGCGTGCAGGGGCGCCCACGTGGCCGTGGCGGCCGGCTGGCCCATTTATTTTTGTCTAGTTTAGATTATTTTTTTGTATTTGTAGGGTTCACCTAGATTTACTTTTGTCTAGTTTAGATTTTTTTTTTTGTATTTGTATGGTTCACCTAGATTTATTTTTATCTAATTTAGAATTTTTAACATAAAAAAAATCATTAAATGGTGATCCAACGCACCAAAGAAAGTGTCTGGGTTTTAAGAAAACTTCGTATGACCGTAGCTTAGTCGGCCCCATTGATCATTTCCTCCACGTGTTTTAACGATATCCGATGTAACAGATATTAGGCCCAAAAATTGGTACGCCAATGATTTATCTGTTCTTTTGGAAAAACAAATACCAATTGTATCTCAATCTTGTTTCCCCTTGCTCCTCTTCTCGTCTCCCTCTCTTCCTTCTCCGGCCACATCCGACTCTCCATGCGCACATCCGACTCTCCGTGCGCACATCCACTACGCGACCGTAGGTCATCAACCCCCACTTATCCTCCCCATCTCTCTGCTCTCTCCCAAGGACAAATAATCAATTGATGTACCAACTTTGGCACATAAGACCCGTTGCAACGATAGGATGACAAATCGTTGATGCCACTACAACTTAGCGGCAAATGATCATTGGTTGAGTGATTCGTTGCTCTTCTTCGCACCTGCTCACCGACAAGGCTTTTCTGTTACTTCTGTGGCATGTAACTTGATCTGACTTTTGGCGTTTACCATCAAGGTTATGGTCACCTCACGAACGGTGGAGAAGCTGCTTAACGGTCTAAGGTATCTCCAATAAAGACCATCTCAATTCTTTCTTAACTGTCATATCACTTAAAATTTTAGTTGAAAGAGAGGATACAAATAGAGAGGATGTGTCATGTCTTGGATAAGAAACAAGAGTTGAAAGAGAGGATACAAATAGAGAGGATGTGTCATGTCTTGGATAAGAAACAAGTTAAACATGCAAACCATCACAAATAGTGAGTGAGTAAAGAGAAAAATTATGTTGAAAATGAATGATTTTATATATGAATTGTTTGAGATGTTGTCTCTAAAGTTGTTTGTAAATAAGTTAAAATATCTAGAGACAATCTTAAGAGACAAACTGTTGTACATGTCCTAACCCATTCGGCTTGAGTCGTAGGACCCAATTTAGATGTCCACCCTTCTTCAGTGAACACCAGAGCTCTGTATCTTTTAAGAGGAATGGTCTACTTATTTCCAAACTTAGACGGTTTTATAGAATTTGAATGGGTAATTTATTAGACTCAAGTAATGTTTATCATATGGCCGGGAAATCAGCTGGTTACAAACCTCCAGCCTTGGACAAGGATTCGTAAACTCCCGGGAAATTGAACCTTTTGTAGTAGCTGTTCTTGTTTGTGACTACCACCGCTGCACGCGCTTGCTGTAGCACTACATGTTGTGTTGGGGGAGCTTGATCAAGTGCTCCAAACTGTTCAGACGAAATGCCCAGTGGAAAAGGAACATCACTGACCAAACTGTTCAGACGAAATGCCCAGTGGAAAAGAACATCACCCTCTGCTTTTTCCATGAGAAATCTTAGTAGTTAGCTCCCGACTTGTGTTAGCTTCTCCACTGCGATGCATCCTATTCCATGGAACTACGCAAGCTGCTATGTAAATTCAGAAGAAGCACTACTTGTGTACATGCTGCCGGTTAAAATTAGACGCCAGGATCGTACCCATAATAATCTTCAAAGCCGCCATTTTCACAGTCGATTCGAGCTGTCAGAATGTTGACCGAGCAGCATGAGATTCCTTAATGCGGAAGAGGATAATACTCTCAACGGTAAGCAGGGACTTGGTAAGAGAAAGAGACAAGGCGGCTCGATGCAGATTAGTTATACTAGAAGCTGCTGCTGCAGTGCCGCAACTTGGCCCTTAATTATCCACAAAACGAGCCAGATGGATGAGGAATACTAACTAATTGATGTGTACCGGTGGAGTGGTGGTAGTACTACTGCATTCCCGAGCCGATTGGAACAAGGAAGGCTTAGAAACCGAGGGTATGATTGCGAGCCGAACTTTCTAATAATCTTCTACGAAGCGTCGAGCATGAAACAGCCCAGAAATTTGAATATTTAAATTTTTTTGAAACTTTTGGTTTAAATTTGAAATCTTTCCGTTTTTGAAAACTTCAGCCGATTTTTCGCTTTCCTTTTTCGAAATCCGCTTTCTCTCGGCCGGAGGCGCCTTCTTCCTTCTTCTTCCTTCCGCTTTCGACGTCAGCGCCTTCGGCGCGCTGCCGTCACCGGCACCTCCCGCGCCACCTCTTCCCGCCGGAGCCTTCCACTGCCTTGGCCGCCTCCACCTGGCTTGCCCATGCCGCCACCTCTCCCCTCTCGGCGTCGCCCGAAGCATCCCCGCCGCCACCTCCCTCACTGCCTCTATTGCCGCAGCCGTCTTACTGTCGCCACCGCCTCTCCTAGGCTATAAAAGCCGCCCCAAGGCCGGTTCTCCTCCTCACCTCTACCTCCAGCTCCTCCACTAGCCTCCTCCTTCCCCGGCGCCGGCGAATTCGAAGAAACCGCCGCCTCCTTTTCTTCCCCGTTGAGCTCCTCGGTAAATTCGCTGACTCCCCTACCTCCTCTTTCCTCCCACCTTCGGCGGTAGCACCCCCTCGCCACCGCCAATCTTTCCCCCACCTCGCCCCACCTTCTCCCTCACCGGAGCTCGCCGACAACGAGCTCCACCGCCGCCATTTCCACGGCCACCGTCGCCATGCCGCCTCGGTGCGCCTCAGGCCACCCCACCACCTCCATTGTGATCCCCTCTACTCACTGATGCTCCTCCACCCCTCGTCCTCGCCGAAGCGCCGCCAGCTTTGTCCTCTGCTCCGGCCGTGCGCCTCCGCTGTCGCCGCCCCATCTCCGCACCTCCTCCGCCCCTCCAAAACCCTAAAATGGGTTCATCTCCCTTCTATGATGCTCCCAGTGCCGGCCACCGCCGCCACAATCGTCGCCACCCCATTCTCTTGGCTCGGGCGAAGCGCTACGGTCAAACGGCCAACAGCCTCACCCGCCTCTGTCTTTGGGCCGTTTGGCATGGTCAAACAGGCCGGTTCAACCCAGCCGAATCAGGCCTCGGGGTGTACAGTAAAAAGGCGGGGCCTTTTACTGTTCATCCATCTTAGCCAAACACTGTTCAATGTACAGTAATTTAGTTATTGTTCATCAACTGAAAAGTCACTATTCACCATCCGAAAGATGGGTTTTTACTGTTCATTACCATGAACAGTAATCTTAGTACTGTTCACCACCGTATTTTCATCCATGATAGTAAAATACCACTATTCATTTAAAAACCATAATTCAGCATTTTATATCCATTTCGAGCCCAGAAATCTGTTTCTCCACTCCGTTCAGTCCAATTAAACCCCACATAAATTCCCATCCTCCCACACCATCTTCTTTGTGTTTCTTTTTCGTTTGTTTTTACTAGCATGTTGTTCCCAGCTAATTCCTTGTCCAGCCGGATTTTACTTTTTTGATTTATTGTTTTGCTTCTCGTTAGGTCACGACCTTAAAGACCAAACTGTAGAAGACATCAGACCATAACAGAATCTACAGATTTTTGTGCAAGAGGGCAAGCCACATTAGGATATACTACTCGACCAGACCGGATCATTTCCGATTTGACACTGGTCCAAGAAAACGTACTGATTGGTTGCAGAACTGCATGATTTCATCATCAGGTAGCCTCCAGGTGGGCCCCGTACAAGCTGGGGCGAGAATTCAAACTATTGGGCCAGGATCAGGCGGCCTGCCCCGTGTTGGTGACCTTGCAAAGGCCAGGTCACAAACTGTGCACCTCTAGGGTGGGCCTGACCGTAATGAGCAGCCTAATTCAAGATCGTATCCCGAAGATTTTTTTCTTCTTCTTCCAATACCCACTCGCACAAACACCACCACGCACGCCCCACACACTAGTACCTCGTCCCAGTGCATGCCTGAAAACACGGAGATTCAAAATAAATCCACCGTCTCTTAACATTATTACTAAAAGCGCACTGGTATTCACATATATTAATTCGAATGGGTTTAATCGTACCTCCAAAACTCCACCACCTCATCGAGATGGTTCCCGTGTCCCCAAAAATCTTTAATCTAGTCGCGTTCTACATTTCTACACTCCAATTTCTTGCTCAGCTTCGGGGCATACATTTCGATGACAATAAAAGTTCTGCCCCGCCTTCATCTTCGCCGCGTCCTGGTCTACACTCTACACCATCACCTCCATCCTCCTTCAGCTTCCGTGTGCAGCCATATAGCTTTATCGTCGTCTCGTATCCCTGACCTGCTGCTCCAAACCAGTCGAGTTGTAGTCGTTCCCCATCGCCGCCACAAGTCCAAGCACCACCACCTCCGACAACCATTAGTCTCTGCGCATCGCTCATCGTCTCCGCCGTCGCGTCGCCTCTGTGTCGTTCTTCGTTACTTCGCGTCTTGGAAATTGTCGTTGTTCGCCGTTGATGGTTGCACCACCACTTGCCATGCCCTGTGCATTGAGGGCATTAAGGTCATTTTATAAAGTTTGTCTCTCTTAATTATGGATATATTATTTTATTGAGAGGAGTGTTTAATAGTAAAGAGCAATAAATTTTTAGTATATTTTGATCGAGATATGAGTTTTGGATATCCAATAACTAGGAACACAGAAATTGAGTGTCTTTTAGGCCAATTTTGCGTTTTAAGAAAGGTGGACGAAGGAGCAGAAAATGAACGCGCACATCCAATTTTGTCACTCTCGTCCCCACGTGAAAAAACAAGGGCAAACCACATCACATGAGTTGAGTACGTGCCCAGGCGGCAGCAGCAGCAGCCGGTAAGACCGAAAACCGCGACCAAAAAAAAAAAATCCTCGGCCGGCCGTGGCGCGCGCGGCGCGGCGCCGGGAGTCCGGGACTCGTACGCAGCCACACGTCCGCACGCCGCGTTTCCACTTTCCAACTCACAAAACGAGAGAAGAAAAAATATCCGCTTCTCGATTTTTCTCTCCCTGCGTGGCCAGCGCGAGGCGGCGGCAATGGCCTCCACCTCCACGGCCTGCCTCCGGCTCCCCTTCCTCCGCGCCCGGACCCGCTCCGCCGCCGGCTCCTCCTCCTCATCATCAACCCGCCGCCCGCACGCTTCTTCACTCAAATGCAGCAGCGCCGCCAACGGCAACTCCGTCTCCCTCTCTTCCGCCAAGCCACCGCAGCCGAGCGTGGCGGACGGCGTCGGCGTTAACGGCCTCCCGGGCCCACCTGCGCCTGTGACCGACTCCCCCGTCCCCGCCTCCCGCGATCCCCACTGGCTACCTCGTAAGTCGCGCTGCAGCGGCGTTTTTTTAGTCGATTTCGAGTCGGGTTTTGGGTTTATTGGTTAATCACTTGGTGGTGCTAATCTGTGGTGTCTGGTTTTGCACTGGGTTTATTAGGGCCGCTCACTAGCACGGACCTGATGGAGGCGGGCGGGGAGGGGCTCAAGGTTGCTTACCAGGTGCTCGACGAAACGCGTGTGGTGTTTCGGTTTCGGTTTCATGTCAGTCTCCGTGTTTGTGTGTGTGCTTTTCGTTGTTAATCTAAAGGAAGTTTGGTTTTGGTGATCAATCAGGGTTTCCCTGGAGCGTACAGCGAGGCGGCAGCGAAGAAGGCGTACCCCAATTGCCAGACCGTGCCCTGCGAGCAGTTTGATACTGCATTTCAGGTATCGAAGTGGAAAATTTTGCTTGTGTCAGGCTGTTTGTCTATGCTAAAGGTGATGCAAATGAAGCACGTTTTTGGGTTGCTCGGTTCATGTCGTGGTTTCAGATGACGACAATCGAATTGAAAAATGTTAAATGTTTGGTTTATGAAATTTGTTGAGAATTTGAACTTTTGACACAGAATTGGTTATGCTCCATGTTGCTTCTAAATGCAGTATTACACAAAGAAATACTCATTTGTCCAAAGAAACTATGACTAGCACATCTGATTGTCCATAAAAGCTTCTTTTTTTGTGAGATAGAATGCTCAATGTTTTTTGGCTTGTCGATTTTTGGGAATAAGCTATTAGGGGAGGACTTCAATAACTACCCGCTCTCAATGTGTTGCTGTATCAACAAAATCTTCTTTCCTAAAAACTAGTTTATATTATCAACAAAATCTTCTATCCTAAAGACTAGTTTTTTTTTGGACAGGAGTGAATCAAACAGAACAATACTACTACAAAATTTGTCGCTCATTTTCTTTCTCTTACTGTTTGGACACTTTGTGACGTTTGTACTCCATGTATGTTACTTGCATGGCATATTGGTATTACATAGTTGAAGGTGTTTGTAGCACAAACAAATAAACGTGATGGAACTTTGATGTCCTTTGGTCCTTTTACAGGCTGTTGAAAACTGGTTAGCTGATAGAGCAGTACTGCCACTTGAGAATTCATTGGGCGGTAGCATACATCGGAACTATGACCTTTTACTTCGGCATAGGTTGCACATTGTTGGAGAAGTTCGCATTGCAGTTCGGCATTGCTTGTTAGCTAATCGTGGTGTGAAGATTGAAAACTTGAGCAGTGCCATGAGTCATCCCCAGGTGAACCTCTCGGATAATACGGCCTTAGTATTTTCATTTATGCTCTGTGTATTAATCTTGCGAGCACATCATTTTAAAATTCTTAGGCTCTTGCGCAATGTGAGCACACACTGACAGATTTAGGAATTGAACATAGAGAAGCCGTTGATGACACTGCTGGTGCAGCAAAGGTAGAGTGACGCTTCCTTCTACCTGGATTCACCTTCTAATGGAGATCTCTAGCTCAAATCTTTTTGAGCAAATCTCTATTGATTTTTAATAGATGGGATTTCAAGTGACTCATGAAGTGAATTCTGTGTTATTAATCATAACATGATGCTTCTTTCCTAGCTTGTTGCAGAA
Organism: Hsuehochloa calcarea; assembly: GCA_036346395.1. Taxonomy (NCBI): domain Eukaryota; kingdom Viridiplantae; phylum Streptophyta; class Magnoliopsida; order Poales; family Poaceae; genus Hsuehochloa; species Hsuehochloa calcarea. The sequence goes on from CM070597.1 coordinate 43,168,705, forward strand.
CAAATGCTCCAAGACACTGGTGCTATTGCCAGTTCATTGGCTGCTGAACTTTATGGACTGGATATTCTTGCTGAAAATATTCAGGTACAGTGATTTCATGCTAAACTGTGAGAACACATTCTGTTCGTTATCCTCAACATTAGCCCATCTCTTTACTTAGGATGACAAAGATAATGTCACCCGTTTTATGATGCTGGCTCGAGAACCCATTATACCTCGCACTGATAAACCATTCAAGGTACAAATCACAGTGGAAACTCTTTTTCATCTTCCTTCCTGTTGTTCATTCCTTCCCAAAGGGGAAAACAAACCTGGTTGACTTGTTGTATGATCATTTGATTTTCAGACTAGCATAGTCTTTTCACTTGAAGAAGGATCTGGGCAACTCTTCAAGGCACTTGCAGTTTTTGCACTGAGGGAAATCAACCTCACCAAGGTATATCAATACAACTTTGCTTTGTAACTAGCATGCGTTTTGTAGTAGTAATTCACTATCAGTGTGTTTTGCTTTTTGAATGGATGTGCAGATAGAAAGCCGTCCACACAAGAAAAGGCCTCTTCGTGTAGCTGATGACAACTTCTCCACACCCTTAAAGTTAGATAAACAACCCTATAACCCCCCTCATTTATTCAATTTGGTACACATCCACTTATTAGAACTACTGAACTAAGGAGCCAATCACAATCAGTGCCAAACTGCCAATCTCCCGTACATTATTTAATTATTACATTGCATACATACAAGCTACATAAAAGCTAACAAGCAGTCAAGCACAATGCACATCAATTTTGTAGTAAATCAAAGCGGCAAATCCAATCCTCGTCTCGGACCTCAAATCAAATGATCGGATGCACGATGCACACAACACACAAATCTCACACCTAGTCACCAAGAGACAAGAAACCAGCAGAGCTCACCTTGACCTCGCCCGCGCCAGCGTGCGCGCAGCTCCTTGCGCGGTGCGGTGGCTACTCCTGCTCGACCTTGGCCTCGGCGCTACCGCGTGCCGCATGGCTTCCCTCCCCTTGCCGCTCGCCACGTGCCACACCCTCCTTCCCCGGCTCCGGCTCGGCGCTCACCTAGCCCGCCGCCTTGCAGCGTCCTTGTGCCATTGTCACCGCCAATGATCGAAGGGAGGAAAGTTCCTGCAGTTCTACACAAATATGAGAGCTACTTGTGCTATTTATATCTTCTTAACCCATTTATCCTGGGTTGCACCAGGTACTTCGATTACCTCTTTTATGTCGACCTTGAGGCATCAATGGCCGATCCAAATACTCAGAACGCTCTTGAAAACTTGAAGGTACACTTTCTTGGTTAGTATGATCTGGTGTCAAGTAAACGGTGATTCATGTTTCTTTATTTGCAGGAGTTTGCAACCTTTTTAAGAGTCCTGGGGAGCTATCCTACAGATGTGAGCAAAGCTTGAATAGCATGTACCTGCTGCAGATCTCATGCTAGTGAGTAATGAGTATATATGTCCTCCTTTTGGTAGCTATTGTTTGGTGTAGGAAAGTACAGTTTTTTTAGTGTAAAAGGATCAACATTCAACTCTTTAGGGCCTATTTGGATGGGGTTTGATTAGGCTGACTTACTCGTAAAATGTACCCAGGCATTTGACAGCAGATCTACTCCATGGGCTTGCTTAGGTCAAGTAGAACTAGAATACTGAACTCCTATGCCGGAGGTCAACTAACGGAAACTAAGATGATCGGGGAAAAAATAATCATGAGGTTTTCTAATGTTTTGTGTTTGGCTGTGCCCAAACTAATTCAAATACCCCAAATAAGGTCTCATAGAAACGGAAAATATCAGTTCATAAATTAAACAAGAGAGGAACTGGAGTTCTGAAATTTGAGTTTAGCCCTATGCCAGTGTAAACTTTGATTAAACCATATAAGTGTTATGACCTTATGTGTAAGGTCTGTTAACTTGGACGATTTGTTCATAACTTCATAAACTTATGCTGGTGGGGCTGGACTCTCAACTCTGGAGGCAGTGGACAATGGATATCAGCGGTGGAGGAGCGTCAAAGGTCAAGGGAGGATTGATATAGAGCCTGCAGGTTCAAGGGAAATGCTGGGTTTTAAAGAGGGGAGGAAGAAACAGCACATAGTCGAGTAGCCATTGAAAAAGAAAACTAAATGAAACACTTACTGTTTGTCATTTGCTGGGACCAAATTTTATAGTGGCAACTTGTGAGCAATCAATGTTGCCGTGGCACGCCCGCTAATTTTCCCTTATAAATAAGTTGATGTTGTTTCGCGAAGGATACTAATTTTGAAATGTCTGTAATCCAGGACTACCAGGGACGGATTGAATATGGGCGGTCAATTCCGCAGCTAGTTGAAAAGCCAGCTACAGTGAGTACACTGGTGCTGATTTTGAAGAGCAAAAAGGCATATCCGCATAAGATCGGCAAGGAAGCTGCATGTGATTTAACTAGAATCTCGAGAACAACGAAATTGTGTGGTTTTACTTTCTACTCGGAGTCTCATGGGGATACCCATTATCACTAAAATCATATATGTTGTAACCTATGTTCTTCTAAACAAAGTTGTCTTCTTTTATCTCCAGTCCTTAAAGAGCAAAGTAGTCATGTTCAGATGCAGATAGAGATCGAAGAGTTGAATGTTCGGTAGGTGCTGGATGTTTTAGTAACAGAGGAGTAGAGCAATTTTGTTTGTCTTAGGGACTGATCAAACCCTTCAGTCGTGCTGCTCTCCAACAGGTCTATGTGTTTTTGTGAAACTCGTTTTAAAAAAAAGGTTTGTGTGTTTTTGTGAAACTGTAAAAACTATATTCGCCAACCATCATAGCGGTGAGCAATTTTCCCTTACTATTCCTCCTGCATGCCATCGTGGCACACAATGCCTAAACACTGTTGCTCTATCGTGTCCTTGTTAAGTGCCCCTGTGTCTTATGGCGGCCATGGAAGTCACAATGCGGGGGCTCTGGCGGTACTAATCTGGCCAAACCTTCGCCGAACTTTCGGCCTGCTCCTTGGTTGCCTTGATATTCATTACAAATTGACAGGTCAATGAGGTTGCTTTGTAATAGTAACCTTAGTAGGCGATTGCCGTGCAGTTGACTGTGTACCTGTATAGTGCTGGATGTCAAGTATCGTAGAGGAATATTCTCCTCTGGGGGCACTTGTCCTGGGCTGGGAGAAACATTCCAGCTGCCAGGGCATGTGCCGCTTACTAGCTACTAGTATTTTACCGTCGGGCAAGATATCTAGCACGTGCCCTCAGCTACCGGTAACAGACGATTCTGTCCTGGAATTTCTGTTATTTTTTTCTTTCTCAAGTGGTCAAAGAATGTGCCCGAAACTTACCAATCCCTTGGTGGCTGTATACTTATGTTAATCTCCGCACGTCGCGTATCATGGTTATATATCAGGAGCCATCAGCTGGCATCAGCAACTCGTCAGGTTTACCGAGTTGAAGAGATCTCGTAGAGGAAGGGAGTTGGAATAGTACAGAAAACTTGGTCAACTGTTACTCACACATGGTCTAATCTTGGACCGCGTGAGATGGTCTGCCTCGAGGCACAGCTCGTTCGCGTACGATTTTTGCCATCACTTTTCTGGTAGACCATACATATCGTACGGTACAAGTGTGGCTTTCTCCCCTCCTCACTCTCTCGCTCTTGGTTGCTGATCGCATCTAAATAATCAGCCGCACCCAAAAGCCACGAGGAAAAGAAACGATTCCTCCGAAGAAATATGCCTCCCGCTCATCAGCCTACGCCTTTTCCCCCTGTGCCCTGTGGCCTGTGCTGTGAGGGTGAGGCTGTGAGCTTCGCCGCTTTTTGTACCGCCAAAAGCGAACCAATCTCGCGATACTTTTTCTCCTCTTTTTTCCCTCGATCATGTACAGCTCAATCGTGCTGTTGCTACTAGCTATACTTGCGACCGTGCCAAGTCAGCACCAGAGGTAGGTAGGTATCACCAGTGCTAACTAATAGCAGTCGCTGACTCCCTCGAAGGGCACACGCGGAAACGGAGCCCGGTGCCCCAGCGCGACGACCACTTGGCAACCGGTTCGTATCGGAGGAGTCGCGTTTTGTTTTTGCTTGCTCTGGACCAAGCAAAGCTTGTCGTGTTCCTGCGCTCGTACTGACCACAGCCGTTCCATCGAGTGACCGAGTCCTGTAGGGTCCACGGATTAGGCAGGCAATCACTCGTTTCGTTGTTGAGTGTATCCAACTATTTTCCTAAATGCACAATCCTGATTGATGCAGGTTGGGTTGGGTTGGGTTGAGTCTTAGAGCCAGTGTTTTTCATGCTCTGCTGCCAAATTTAAGGTCGTTGCCAACTGGGGTTTCCTGCCAAACTTTTGGCCAAACACACCTGCTGATTTTGTAATAGTAGTAGGATAGGTAGTGGTCATTAAGAGCCTGCTGCTATGGAAGTGCAGTATAACCGATGTCACTAAGTTAACATGCCGTACTCTCGCTAAATCCACATACTTACCGTATAACGGCCTATTAAAAAGGAAACATATTTATGAGTGTGCTTTCGTAGCACTGTTTCTAAGAAAGAAGGGGAAACATAATTTTTATTGAGAAAATTGCACTATAGGTCTATGAACTTGCGAGCTTATGTCACTTAGCTGCATGAATTTATAATTTACTTTCTCAGCCCTATGAACTTGCGAGGTTATTCCACTTAATTCCCTGAACTTACATTTTCTTTTATCAGTCATTTGAACTTGCGAGATTGTGTCACTTAGTTCCTTAAACTTGCGTTGAAACGAAGTTCGTCGGATGCGATACCGGCGGTTTCGTCCCATCCGAGTCTGGTGGACTTGTTGCCGCCCTGTTCCGGCTGTATTCATCACCCCTGCCATCTCATGCCAACAAAAACAGATTCTTCGAGCTCGAGAATGTATCGTGTTCGCGTCTTCTTGCCAGAGCAGGGGCACAATACTCCTCTCTCTCTCTCTCTCTCTCTCTCTCTCGGTGATTCGTTGGCTCAGCATTTTCTGCTAGCAAACGGCCAAATGGACTTCGTGCGGAGTGAGTAGCTTCTGCTCTAGCATTGAGAATGTACTTCTCTCTCTCACAACCATCTCAGAGGAGGCCAGTGGTAGATCCAGAATTTTCGGAATGGGTGTTCAAAATTACAAACATATTCAATGTAAAACATAAAGGTTCATAATATATTAAAAAATAAAGTATAAATTATTCTTACTAGAGACAACATCTCAAATAATTTACAAAAATTATAAAATAATTAAGAAAATTATAATATAACTCGATGTTCCTGTGTGATTTTAGCAACTGATCACTGGCACAATCACACAATGTAATCAAACAAAAACAAATGCAAGTGATCAATGAATTAACCACACCACTATCTGACTATAGTGATTTAAGCTTGCAAATTATCATAACTATTTGTCATGCCAGATCATGCCTTAGTTTTGCATGCTTCATCTGATTGATAGATTTCATGAGCCATTGAGCCAATGCACATCCAGTCATCCACTGACCACTTTTGTAGAGTGCAGACTACAGTACATACAAGCTATGAACTATGAAGGCATGAAGCTAACAAGTAACAATTAGTGCGACAGACCGACAGTGCCAAATGCTAATCTGATTCCATCCATGAGCCAATGCACATCCACTTATCAGAACTACTGAACTAAGGAGCCAATCACAATCAGTGCCAAACTGCCAATCTTCCGTACATTATTTAATTATTACATTGCATACATACAAGCTACATAAAAGCTAACAAGCAGTCAAGCACAATGCACATCCAATTTTGTAGTAAATCAAAGCGGCAAATCCAATCCTCAGTCTCAGACCTCAAATCAAATGATCGGATGCACCGATGCACACAACACACAAATCTCACACCAAGTCACCAAGAGACAAGAAACCAGCATAGCTCACCTTGACCTCGCCGCGCCCGCGTGCCGCCGCAGCTCCTTGCGCCGGTGCCGGTGGCTACTCCCGCTCGACCTTGGCCTCGGCGCTACCGCGTGCCGCATGGCTTCCCTCCCCTTGCCGCTCGCCACGTGCCACACCCTCCTTCCCCGGCTCCGGCTCGGCGCTCACCTAGCCCCGCCGCCTCGCCACGCGTCCTTGTGCCACCATCGCCGCCAATGATCGAAAGGGGAGGAAAGGGGAGCCGGATAGGGTTAGTTGAGCTCTTGGGCTCTCGACCGCAAGAGTGAGTGGGGAGTGGGAGACAGTGGGTTGCTGAGTGCCTCAGTGCCAGCTGCAGTTTCGTAACTTCGTTCATCACTTGGAGTTGGGCCGGGGTGGGCTGGTGGTGTCGTGCGGCTTAGGTGCTTGACCGAGTGGGCCGCGCGGACGTGTGTGCCGCAGTGGCGGGCTGTCGGCTACTCGGTTGAATTGGGAATTCAGGATGCACAGTTGGCATAATGTATTTTTAGTATACTTACTGGTATATATACCTAATATACGTAATAAATATTTGGTTTTTTTTAAAAAAAAATGGGTGTACATCTGTACACCCATGTCCCTATACTAGATCTGCCCCTAGAGGAGGCAAGGGCGAGGGCGGCGACAAGCTGCGACGGTGGAGCTCCAGCGAAGACGCAAGCTTGGCGTGTTCCCGGGCCCGAAGAATCTATTTTTGTTGGCGTGAGATGACAGGAATGATGAATACGGCCAAAACGGGGTGGCGACGAGTCCATCGGACTCGGAGGGGGTGAAGTCATCGTCATTGTATCCGACGAACTTCGCTTCGACGCAAGTTCAGGGAGATAAATGGCACAACCTCGCAAATTCAGAGTGCTGAGAAAGTAAAATGCAAGTTCAAGGCCTAAGTGGCACAATCTTGCAAGGTTATGGACCTACAATGCAATTTTTTCATTTTTATTTGTGGTAAACATTCTAAAATAACAAAATTGATGAAAAGATGGTTACAATTGGAGAGTGGCTTTACCAATTTTACATGGGTGTCCATGTATGCCTGGAGTAGTTGGACCAGCTTCAAGATTTGTGCTACTCTCACTCTCTCCTCCGCTTCGTCACTCTCCTTTTCTCTCCCCTTATATCCCCTCATGATTGTGCATTGCCTCTGATTCCCACTGCCTCCATGCGCAAGGGTGCACCATCGCCGCTCACGAAGCTGCATCGCCGCTCGCATCCATCGTCGGGCTCAAGAGAGAAGGGGAGAAATAATGCGCCAATAAGTAAAGGCCATTGTGTTCGTCTGCAGCCGTTGTCACAACCACCAGGGTTCGAGAACAAGGTCGTGTTGTCGCCACTTTATATATGTAGTTGACAGGCTCGAGAAGAATGTGTGATACAACTGGAGGATGGTTCGCGAGGGTGCTTGAGCCCGGATTTGGCGAAGGACGGCGACGACGACGGTGGCCTGCCTCGGTGCAGCTTGAGACGAGAGATGGGAGAAGAGAGAAGAGGAAAGAAAGATATGAGAGGGGGGAGATGTTATTTGTATGTGAGAGAGGCACGGATCTTAAAGCCGATCCAATGACACTGCATGTACATATACATCCATGTATATGAGTTTTTTGCATTTTCGTTACAATTATCCTCTTTCTGGTTCAACCACCTATGACTTTGTTGATGTCCATCCTCAAGAAAAAAATCTTGTTGTACCACCTCCTCTCCCCGCCATCACCCATCACCTGTCACCCACGCCCTCCACCACTTCGTAGTCCATGTCTTGAACCTCAAAACTTAACCTGGTGAGTTTCGAACCCTAACTTGTCACCACCAACCCACCGTCATCCTGGACGCGCTACCAAAAGTGCTATAGAGTTCTTCATACTAGAAAATCATTATGAACAATTTTTTTAAAAATCTTATTGGTTTGTTTTCATTGTGCTATGTTTTGGCTCAAAACCTACAAGTTAAAGACGACCGCATGGATTGGTTTTCATTGAAGTTAGCATTTGGTATGATATATACATCTATTATCTTATTAAAGTAAAGTCAAAAGAAGCCATCACATTTGTTCTCAAGGGCTAGAAATTCCCACATTAATCGGTGAAAAAAGAAGTATCTACACCATCGATCCTGGTAGGTCTAGATTATAACAATCTATATTAAAAGCAAGAGTACATATCAAGTACAATAAAATAGAAATTCGAATAAAAAATAAAATAAAATCAATAATTTGATTTCCATGCGAAATTCTAAGTAAAATAGTCAATATCAAGTATAATAAAAACTAAAATTCGGAATAAAAATAAATTAAAATCAACATTTTGATTTCCATAAAAAATTTCCAAGTAAAATCCCTAAATAATTATATTTTGGAATAAAAATTAACAAAATTGAAAATTAGATTTGTATACGAAATCCAACAAAAAAAACTAAAATTTGGAATAAAAACAAAATAATTTAGCACTTTTATTTTGATACAAATTCCAATAAGTATAATCCATAATAAAAATTAAATAATAATGGCAATTATATTTGTATAGGAAATCCAGCAAAAACTACTAAAATTCAAAATAAACACAAAATAAGATTATCAATTTGATTTCATCACGAATTTCAAAGTAAAATCCCCAATTAATTATAATTAGGAATAAAAACTAAAGGAAAAATAACATTTGGATTCGGATACCAATTCCAAGAATAAGGAAAATGGAATTCAGAATAAAAAAAGAAAATTTGTGATTAGACTTCCATAAAAAATTATAAAATAAAATCCCAAAATAACTAAAAATAAAAATATATTAAATAAATGTAGAAAATTTATTTGTATATGAAATTGAATAAAATATAATTTATAACTAGGATGACACGAATAATGTCGGAGGATACACAAAAGAAGCCACTACATTCGCTCTCAAGGTCCTATGTTTCTGTTTTTGCTTCATATGGAATAAAAATAAAAAACAACTAAAATTTTGATTAAAATATACAAATTATAACGATGATAGAACGAATAGTGTCGGAAGATACCACAAAAGAGTGCGATAGCATCAATTTGCCTGCAAGAAGACATTGACCCACGAGGAAATGAAGAGGTGGGCGACGACGACTGAGATGAGGACAATGACGTGCTGCTCACCGAAGCTGTTGAAAAGAAAGTCTAATGTTGGAGGAGTTAAGGGCCGCGATGACAAGTAGTGATCGTTGGTGTTGTTGAAGAAGTTAGCGGCCAAAGAAGCTCGATGACGGAGAAGCCATAACAAAGAGGAGATGAAGCTTTACATTGTAGATGATCTATGGACGATATAGGGTCTGGTAGCTAGGAGCGTGCTGTCACTGGTGAGGGGCACATCGTCGCCGACGATGGTGAAAAGATTCTTCATATCGTTAGACAACGACTAAAGCAGACATGCCGATATTAGTAAAGATGAGAGGTAGCCATGGTTAGTGAGGAAGCCTCAACGTTGTGTTGCCCAACAGTGAAAAAGATGAGTGACCGATACGAGGGAAGAGGACATCGGGCATGTATAATAACATGCATCCGCACGAATAGAAGCGCGGGTGTACAAAGACAGATGAGCAAAAAACTTAGAGTAGAGATGGCACAACCGTAAGAAATATGCTCAGTGTCACCGGAGAAAGCGTGACACGTGTCCCCAGCTGGGGTCGGTGATGGTTGCATTTGTATGCGTGTTGATGTCGTAATGGTTAGCATTAAGCAATAATTCGGAGAAGTAGAAGATAACTATGTGGCAAAGTATTGCATTGGAAGGGGTAACAACTTAAAGGGATCGATGGTGAGGGTACCACAACATTGAGTTGACCAGCGTCAAAGAAGAGGAGCGACCGACACAAGAGAAGAGGATGTCAATCAACTAAGATGAATCTACCAAGATTTAGGCTTACTGTTGGAGGTTGAAGCAAAAATATTGTGACGATGAGAAGAGATAGAAGCCACACGATTTAGTGGGACAATCGACGTGTGAGGGAAGATAAGTTTAAGGTAGATCACCCATAGTGCATCGGTGTACGCGTGAGTAAGGTACTCTAATACATTATACTATGTAAGCTAATAAGATAATTTACTGCACACATAATCAACATATTCTTTGAGATTAAATAGAGGTATATGTGCATGCATACAATTTGAAAAAAAAACTAATAGAGTAAAATTAGGGACATACAACCACATGATTTATACATGATGGAGAGTGATTAGTTTCTAAGAACCATAACAACTTATTATGCTCAATAATTTTCTTCAATCAAAGTACATACTTCAATTATGTTCTTCGTGTTGTAATTTGCTTTAAGTTTCTATTGCCAATCCTAATATTAAGAATATCTTAAAAACCTAAATAATCCACCAAATAAGTAAATATATTATTATACCAATTTCGGAACCAATCTAGCCGCCACTCAACCTAAAAGCCGAGCTCCTCCGAGCTCATACTAGTCAATAAACAAAACAAAACCAACCACCATGGAAAGCACGGCAAAAATAATAATAATAAAATAAAATAAAATAAAATCTCTCCACCCCAGGGCCGTTCTCCCTCCATCCACCGACAGAGCCGCCTCCCCCATAAACACAGGCTCACACGCCTCCGCTCCGAGCCCAAACCCACCGCCACCAATTCACCCGCAACCCAACGCCCCATTCCCACCACCACCACCTCCCCCTCCTCCCCAGATCCGCGCGCGCGCGCGCGGGTGGCCAGCCGCGATGACTGCAAAGGGCGGCACCTCGCCGTCGCCGGGCGGCGCGGGCGCGGCGGGGAACGGGCGGTTCTTCACTGTGGGGCTCGTCACCGCGTGGTACTCCTCCAATATCGGCGTGCTCCTGCTCAACAAGTACCTCCTCAGCAACTACGGCTTCAAGTACCCAATCTTCCTTACCATGTGCCACATGTCCGCCTGCGCCCTCCTTTCCTACGCCGCCATCGCCTGGCTCCGCGTGGTGCCCATGCAGCTCGTCCGCTCCCGCGTCCAGCTCGCGAAGATCGCCGCGCTCAGCCTCGTCTTCTGCGGCTCCGTGGTCTCCGGCAACGTCTCGCTCCGCTACCTCCCCGTATCCTTCAACCAGGCCGTCGGTGCCACCACCCCCTTCTTCACTGCCGTCTTCGCCTACATCATCACCGTCAAGCGGGAGTCCTGGGTCACGTACCTCACCCTCATCCCCGTCGTCACCGGCGTCGTCATCGCCAGCGGCGTAAGTTATTGCCTATTTCTTGTCCATCTCTCGCCTCGATAGATCTGGTGGTGTTTGGGTTGGATCTGGGGGTGATTCGGGTTTGGCTAACTCGGGACTCAGTAGTGATGAGATCTAGCTGATGAGGAGAAGAGAATCTGCTGTAGTGTCTAATTAGATTTGGAGTAAAACGGTAGGTGGCTAGCTTTAATTGATTGGGCGTGCCGTCTGAAATGTCGATGATTCCTTTACATTAGGGAATTGGATTTTGGGGATGGTGAGTTGGGGAAATAGTTCGCCATGACTGGTGTCAAGGCGCTTGTTAAATACTAACACAGGCAGCCGCCAATTTATAGGAGTAACCGACACAGCCATAGTTCACTATCCGTGCTGTTTGATTGGTCAGATAGTAATCCAGTTGATTGGGTGTTTGCGTGATTATGCAGTCATTGAGGGAGATGAGTTCCTCAGGAAATATAATTGTTCTGCCGCAAAACTCCAGCAGTGACATTGTGGATGTCCAAGACATCCTTTCATCGTGTAGCACTCAAAAAACTTATTGGTTGAGTTTCAATGCATTGAAAAGTTAGATTTAAGTATTCTAAAACTGAAGTTTAGAAAAATACTAGATTTTGATTGACATGAAAATAACATGTGGATGCTGTCGATATAGAGCATCGATGCTCTTGTTTGACATCGTCATGGAAGTTTTTAGTTGCATTCATTGGACATTGTGGTGTTAATTGTGCTATTATTAAGCTGATTCTTTTGCAACAGATACTGCATTGTGTGGTTATTACATGCAACACAACATACTAGGTTAGAAATTTGTGGGACGACAATTAGGACAATGGGAGTTTACATGTAACTTCTCAATTTAACAAGCTGTTGCTATTCATGGCTCATGCACGCTACGAGAAAGGTTTAGGATTTGCGTATTTCCATCATCAACTAATATGGATCATGCAAAATCAAACTTACAGGGAGAGCCTAGCTTTCATTTATTTGGATTCATCATGTGCATTGGAGCCACTGCTGCAAGGGCGTTGAAGACGGTGTTGCAAGGAATTCTTCTGTCATCTGAGGGGTAATCCATTTTTCTCTGCATTTCTGTATAGATGGCCCATTTTGTATGCATGATCTTATATTCAAGTATTACTTTCATGAACATATGGACACTTCTCATTTGTTTGGATGCTGTATGGATTTTGAGGGTTTTGTCTTTTTTAGGTTAATTTTGACACCTTGTCTCTTCTGCCAACTTGCAGGGAGAAGCTTAATTCTATGAATCTGCTCTTGTACATGGCTCCAATTGCCGTTATTCTCTTGCTTCCTGCTACTATCTTTATGGAGGATAATGTTGTTGGCGTTACAATACAACTGGCCAAAAAGGATTTCACGATTGTTTGGTTACTATTGTTCAATTCTTGCTTGGCATATTTCGTCAATTTGACCAATTTCTTAGTGACCAAACATACTAGTGCATTGACTCTACAGGTATGTCATGCTATCTAACTCTTTAATTCATCCCCGCTCAAAAGTTACTGGTGTGCATTTTAGCATTGTACAAGAATTTGTTTTACATTTGGTCTTTCTTGCTGAAAACTTTACATTTAACCCACCCACTTCTAGACATGGTTGCCACAATCAAGTTACACCAATTGGTAATGCACTAATCCATGACGCTGTCCCTGCATTATTCACATGCCGCAGCAACATGTTTAGCTTTTAAGTGATGCACTATTGCACTGTCGCTTTTTGAGGTGACAATATTAAAAATCCTCATTCTGAATGTGGGTGGTAGATACTAGTGTTTTCAACCATTTCAACCCAGCAGTTGCTGAACTTGAAAATATGCTCACTGCTGCTGTCTCGGATTACTAGAAATGCTTAAAATAGGTCCTGTTTGAAAATGTACATAATTCCAGTTTGGTACCTAACTTCAAGTTTTGTAGAATATTTTGGTTATCTGTTTGAGTGCCTATTGGCTATTGCCCTACTGTCCAGTGGTTTAGGCTATAGTTTTATTTTCTATAAAAAAATCTACGTAGGATACAATATGAACCTGCCTATGTTAGCAGTACTGGTATGTGTGACTAGTAATTGGCAGTAGCCATCAGTAACTGTGCATGTATCGAACTGAATGAGATTGTATTGTGATTTACCTTTCTGTAAAGCTGCACTGCTATTATTGTGATCATGAAGAGGTCAGCAGCCCATTTGATAATCCAGTTGGAGAATGCAACTTAAATGCCCTATTGAACACCTATTGGCTCTTATGATATTGATAATGTGCATTAAGTATATCTATTTGTCTTCTCTTTTAGGAACAAACTTCATGATATTGCTGTATTTTGTTCACTTTCTAGTACATAACTATGCACTGGGTAAATGTATTTCAAATTAATACAGGCTTCCGCTATAGATTGACAATTACGGTTTAAAGATTTAATATCCATTGTTTGATTTAATATCCATTGTTTTTTTCCAGGTCCTCGGGAATGCAAAAGGTGCCGTGGCAGTTGTCATCTCAATTATGATATTCAGAAATCCTGTGTCTATAACCGGAATGCTTGGTTACACACTCACAGTTATAGGCGTTATTCTTTACAGTGAATCTAAAAAGCGCAGCAAACCCTGAATACCGTAGAAAACCGTAAATATGGCCGTCCTTTCTCAGTCCAGTTGGTGCCCAGAGATAATATATGATGGGGAACTACATCGGTTGCGATTGCAACAAATCCTACGCTGTATGGAGCCTCAGTGATTGGATAGCGAGGATAGAAGTTCAATAATACCTGTAGTTTTCCCTTGGGATCTGGGAGGCATTTTGTTTCGCCAATGGAGATGATCAATAGAATATAATTTTTTTTTTGTGTTTAGAGAATTGTGGTTCACACTGCCAGCATTGGTTAATACGTTTAGTTCTTGCAAATTGTTTTCTGTTATTCATCTGTTATTGTATGATCATGTTCTCCGATTTTCCTTCTTCTGAAGATTGCCTGTACCAGACTTTGCTCCGGGACCTCCTAATATATTATGACACTGAATTTGATCACACAGTTAACTGTTGGTGATACTCTCTTGCTCAATTACAGTATGCCTTATCAAATGTCTGTCAACGCAAATTAAATTTATAGCTGGCTTCAAATTACACGAATCAATCCTTAAGCGTGCAGCTTTTGATACGTGAGCAATGGTGTTGCATCATAAATAATGTGTAATCACTAGGATATGTTGTCATTTCACTCACGCGGAGTTCGGACGTCGACCAGGTTTACAAAGATAAACAAGTTAAATGGCGTGCTAAATCTCCTCAGAATTTCAATTTCAATTTCAATTCCAAATACAATCCCGCGAAATCCAAAACAAGTATTCAAATAGTTTCCCCTATCTCTCTCCCCTCGGGCCAAACCTTCCATGTTAGCCCAACTCTTCCCCTCTACCCCAGCCCAACCGTGCTCCAGCCTTCGCTAGTTCCCGCCTCCCTCGCGGCCGAGCTAGCCATCCCCATCCGCATTGCAGCCCACTCCCTCCGGGGATTACTGTTTATCTTCCCCGTGTGGCGCTCGCTGACACGTGAGCCCTAGCCCCATCTGTCAGGCCTCCCGGGGATTACTGTTTATCTTTCCTGCACGCCAGCTCGCTCGCTTACCGCCCATTTCGTCGTATGCTCGAACCCCTCACTCTCTCTCACAACGCCTCGACCTTGTCATCTCACGAGCGCCCCCCGTTCTCTCGCGCTCCGTGGACGGGATCTCGCGCCTAAGCTGTCGTGTCGCCACCTCTCTTCGCTATTTAAGCCTTGGCCGAGTGTGTCACCATGCTCGCCAACCTTCCCGCTACTTACTCCCCAACTTTCCCCTCTTCTCCACCTCGGCAGCAAAGAACTCGCCTTCTTCCCCAAATCCTACCGCTGGCTTTGTCATTGGATTCTGGTCGCCATAGTGAGTCTTCGTCTTCATTGTCTTGCGCATTGTGGTCACCTTGAATCCCTCTTCCTCATGTTCACCTTCTTTGTGCTTGTCTCTGCCTTGTCTGGTGAGCTTTTGCCTTCATCATCTCGCGCATCATAGTCGCCTTGGCCTCCTCTCTCTAACGCATGCCTCCTTTTTCCATTCCGTGCACTAGAGACAATGACAAGCCTGCGTCCCCGTCGCCAGCCTGGAGCACGCAACACCGCCGCCGCACCCGATCTCCTTCCTCGCTTGGTTTCTAAGTGAGCCCTTTCATTCCTGTAGCCTTCATCATCTCACAAAACATCTAAGCTAGTCAATGAAGCTCGTAGATGGCCATAGCATAGCCAATCTCGTTGTGCCGTCGTGGAAGAACTCGTGCACTACCGCATTTTGAGCATCGAGTGCACATTTAATATAATTGTAGTAAGTAGATGTTAGTCTAGATTTCAATTTCTAGTTTTTAGACGCGTTGGGTAGTTGCCCCTAATGACAGTACCTGTCGCTAATGGCCTCGTCGTCGCACCGCCGCCTCAGTCCATCTCACTTTGCGCCGCCACAACCGTTAGAGTCGCAATAGACCCAGTGTTCCATTTTGCCAGTCGTGGGTGGTCGCCGAAGTCCCCTCCGGCAGCATGGAGCTCGCTTGAGAGATAGCAATGGCACCTCTGTTTTCTCCTATGTTGCCGAGACGACGACGTCGGTGATGACACGTGGCTAGGTAATTATATTAACTAATAATTAGTTAATGTTAAGTAATTAGGTAATGTTCGTATGACATGTGGGCCCTTAGTAATTAGGAAAACTAATTAAACCATAGGTTAAAAGTTGAGTCTATGATGCAGGCCGCACCTATCACTTTACCCATGTGTAGGCTTAGTATGTAGACCAAGCCGCTGACGTGTGGGACTCTTGGCCCTGTGCATCGTCGGGTAGATCGAGTCCATGTGGACCGTTGTCCCACCTATTAGTCTCTTAGGTTTTTTCGAATAAAAATAAATAGAAAAAATTTAAAAACCTAGCAGATCCCACCCGTTAGCAACATAGCCTTTTCCTTACGAAAGATTCGAAAGGAAATTAAAAACCTGGTTGGACCCCACCTGTTAGTTACAGAGGATTTTCTTAAGAAAAATAAAAGAAGATGAAGATGAAAATCCAACCGGACCCACATGTTAGAAATTTTAAATACAAATGATTTGATTTTTTATATATAAATTCATATAAATTTAATATCTTTCAATCAGTACCAAAATCATAATTTTGGAGTTTATTTGAGTTATATGCATTTATTCGAAGTCAACGTTTTGTGCTTAAATAGATTCTAATGTAGCCGAAGACTTCGCCACTGCTTTAGGACAGGACCAAGACCTAGTAATATCCACAATTGAGCAAGGCAAGTCTTTAGAATTGATCATGTTGAACATACTTTTCAAATACAAATTATTTTGTTTCAAAATATTACTTGCATGTTTATTACTATTTATGAAATGCCATGTTAAAGATTGATACCTAGCTATGCCAAACATCGATTATTACAATTCACGTCCTTGATTGTTGATAACCCCTTATACATTATCACCCTAGGTTAATTATTATATTAGTAAATTGCCTTTGGTTAAACAATAATAACTATTGGTTGTACTTAGACACTAATTAGTTGTTGAATTGAATATGACATAAATATTGTCATTACAAGAACTTGGGATATTCTATGAATAGTAGTTTGGTAATGTAGGTTACCACTAGAAATAGGAAAATATTTATTTAAAATGGTGGAGACTTGGCGCGAGTGGTTGGTATGAGATCGGTGCAGAGGCATGTACGAGAGCTGGGTTTGTGGACTGTCTCACCTGAGTCGGTTAAGGACCGAATCATATGTTGTGTTTCTAAACTAATGAACTGTGCAACCACAAGTCTAGTATGAGATAGTCCTGACCAATTACTTTGTTCAGTTTTGGCATAAACCCCGCGCACAGTGGTAGATTTGGTATCAAGAAGGGTGAGTGCCTCCCTAACAACGCATGGTCCCTCATTGAAAATGTGTCCCGTAACGGAGCATTCCAGGGGTGCCCCGTAACGATCACTGTCCTAGTGTTGAGTGATTCCCTGCTGGAGCTGGTAGAGTGTTAGGACTAGGTACTGAAAAAGCCTTGTTATGATCATCTCCATCATACGCCCAAGGAAGTATGTTATGATATGAGTTGATCATATCTTGTGGGTAAAGATGTACAACCTCTGTAGAGTGTATAATCTATATATTCAAATAGGCGTGCCCTCGGCTATGGGCATTGCGCAGAAAGTCACACTTGGTTAGTTTTAATAAAATATGAATTGAGACATGCATGTTAACAAAAAACTGGTTGTAGCGATGATAAAGGTAGATGGAACCTTATGAGTAACTGTAGGTGGATGGAACCTTATCGAGATAAGAATTTCTTACACAAATGAAACTTTAGTTTTAAAGTTAAAAAGGCTAAGTCATAGATTTGAAAAAAAAGTTATATTATTTGAGTAAAACCTACTTTGTGCTAAAATAACCATAAGACCCCTCCTTTGGTAAGCTTTGCATCTATATACTTGCATTTCCTGTGAGGGTTTGTTGAATACCTATGTACTCATGGTTACTCAAATATGTGGATTTAGACTACGAAGGAGAATACCCGCTGTATGGATATTACTATACATCCAGCTATGGAAACAAAGAGGATGGTGATAACTAGGTCCTAGCCCTAGTCAATTGCCTGCAAGCTCATGGAGGCCCCTTCCTTTTTGGTTTATTTACATTCCGCTGCCACTTATTTTCTGAACTCGTTGGCCTATCGGTCCGTGCCATAAAAACTTGGCCCTAAGGTTTATTTACGTTTGTTCGTGTAATATTAAGTATTCTTTTACTTATATGTATGTATGGATGTGATATCTGCCGATAATTGTACTGTGCGAGCTAGCTACTGATCATGGGACTAGATCAGAATACACAGAGTCTAAATGCAAATACGGCCTCGACAACTGATTATTCCAACATTTACAGTCTCTTAACACTGTCAGAACGCAGAATATCTCTCAAAGTTCTGTTGTTGCAGCGGAGAGCCAATTGAACAACATGTAGGAAGTTTAGCAATGTGTGAGTTAGTCATTAAGCTCGTACATACACATTAGAGACTTCATTAGGGGGGAAAAAAGGAAGAGTAACAGACATCAATCGTATGGTTTCACCGAGTAATCAGAGAATGACGAAAGATTA
This sequence comes from Hsuehochloa calcarea, assembly GCA_036346395.1. Lineage (NCBI taxonomy): Eukaryota > Viridiplantae > Streptophyta > Magnoliopsida > Poales > Poaceae > Hsuehochloa > Hsuehochloa calcarea. Next base: position 43,186,989 of record CM070597.1, read on the forward strand.
TGACAATTTTATTCAGGTTCACTGTCCCCTGCAGCGATTGGACTACTGACACTGGAAAAAGGGCTTACCATTGAAAATACGTTGGTAAACGAGAGACGAATTGAATCTTTGTTACAGATTTTGCTGGGCGTGCACCCCATGGGCGCACGAGTTAGAGGGAATTGAACGAATGTAATAGGGAGCAGACTAGTCCGACAATTGGACGAACCCTTCATGTGCAGCTTGTTAATCTGAGAGAGGGCACCTTTGGCCTCCTTTTCATTCCTTTCACCGTCACCATGCGTTCAGCTGCACCCCGTCACCTGCTCCACTGCGGTACATGTACAGTACAAAGATGCTGTCATTAGTTGGATTAGATCTCGCCAACTTTGCGCGGCAAAAGATTATGCACATGCATGCAAAGCTGTATTGATGATGGCTGTTAAAGGCATGTCTAGTGGTAGTATTTGTGTATAGCTGTCTTAACGAGAGATTTAGCTCTCTCTTTGATTGACGATGAAGTTGTATTGACAGGTTGTCATGTGTATTTGTAACTTATACTGAAAGTACAGCTAAATTGTAGCATGGATTTTTGAGTGCGCTGTGCAATTGTTCATTTCATTATCTTCCTACTTTTATTCTAGCAATCTAGTAAGTAGTAACTAGAGAAATTGTAAAATTGTGAGTGCATCGACTTAAATTAAGAACTAGTAGTGCTCACGGTCTTTGTAAGAGGCTATACGCCTATACCTTTGGGAGGGGCCATGACGGTGGGCTTTGAGATGATGGCGGGGACGGTGGCGACGGCGGCGGTGGAGACCGGCGGGAAGAAGTGTGCGGCGGGGACGCCCAGCCCCTGCGAGCCATGGTAGTGGTAGTGGTAGAATGGGTACAATGGCATCATGCCGTTGGGCGCGAGCATGCCTCCCTGCGCCGAGAAGTGCCCCTGCAGGTAGGACCCGGCCGTGCCAGGCGCCGCTGCAGCTTGGCCTAGCTTCTGCTCACACGTCCCAGAACAAAACACATGTTAATTCTCGGTCCGAATTGATACAGATTACAGCACGTGTACTGACATTTTGATGTGGTGAGAGAGGTGCGTGAAAGATAGAAATAATAATAATAATAATAATAGGAGAGCGATCGGATGGCTTACCGTGTTGTAGCTCAAGTCAGCGACGTAGTTTGGGGAGTACCTGAACGCAATGCATTCCATGCACAAAGCAAACCAATCAATCAGTACAAATTACCACTAGTGTCGTTAACAAGGTGAAGAAAGGCAGATCATGTAGTTAACTACGGTGCTCCTTTAACAACAGCAATTGTTAATTTTTCTTTTCCTTGGTGTGTTCTTTTTCCTGCTGCCGTGCAGGCCGGCACGTGCGGGCACGACGAGGCAGCTGGCCGGGCGCGCGGTCCGGTCCAGGTCCAGGCTGTGCCTGTGCGTCCCCTTGTCTCGTCGCGTGCTCCAAGCCACTGCCACGCATGTGCCCACGCTACCTGGTCCCCGCGTCCTCTGACGCGCGCGCACCTCGGTCGCCTCGCTCGCCGCACGGCACGGCTGCCGCGCCGCGCCGCGCGTCGCGCCGTGCCGTGCCAACCCGGGCGCGCCCGGACACGAATCCTCGTACGTATACAGGGACGGCCGAATCATCGTGCCGTGGCGCAAAGTTGGTTCGACTTCTGGAGTTGTTAGAAATGATGTCCCGCGCGACGAAGGAAGAAGGCGAAGGCGAGGTGGGAGGAGTAGCGTATAATGTTCGTACCCGTAGGTGGTGGCGGCGGGGTAGAAGGGGAGCATTCCGTGGTACTGCTGGTGCCCGCCGTGGGCGTAGTGCGCGGCCGGCGGCGGCGTAGTGGAGGGGTGGTAGTACCACGGCATCGGCGGCACGCCCCTGCAGGATCCCACCGCGATGGCTGCTAGTTAATTCCCGCGCGCGACGCGTCAAGAACATGTGATCGCTCGTCAGTACGCACGTTAACGCAAGTGAAGTAATGTGTGCGTGAATTAGCTGTGTAAAGAGTTAACTTCATGCGTACCTGGCGCTGGCTGGTGGTGAGGGGAGGGAAGCGCTGCAGGCGCGTGCGGTGGCGAGGGGCGGAGGAGGTGCGGCGGCTGGGGCCGCGGCTTGGCGCCGAGGGAGGCGAGGTTGCAGTTGGCGCGGCGGCCGTTGATGACCGGGGTGGCGTCCTCGCACGCTTTCTTGGCCGCATCCGCCTCCTTGAACGTCACCTGTTGCATTGCATGCAAATTGCAAACGTGTCAGGGGAAGGCCATGCATGCGCTTCGTCGTGAGCAAGAAGAAGGTAGCTAGGGAGGGGACTGACGAAACCGTAGCCCTTGGAGCGGCCGGTGAGCTTGTCGGAGATGATGACGGCCTCGAGGATGTCGCCGAAGCGCTCGAAGTGCTCGCGGAGGGTGTCCTTGTGCGTCTCCCACGCCAGCCCGCCCACGAACACCTTGGTCAGCGTCGTGTCCCCGAACGCCGCCGCCGGCTGCACCTGCGGCTGCCCCATCATCGTCATGGCCGTGCCGCTCGCGCGCGCGCTACCTTCGCTACCTTCGTGCCAACCTCAACGACACAACAATGGGCTAGACGTGGAAATGGGAATGCACGACGGGCGATTGGTGAGGAGGCGAGCTGGCTACGGGGGGTTTTATACACACTGGGGAGTGCATAATTCGGAGGGAGGTAGAGTGCTGGTTAGTTGGTTGGATGGATAACTGAAACAGGAGCGCTACTACTAGTCTGTCAGCCTGGCACCTCTGTCCTCTGCCTCAGCACCTCTGGAGAGGGAGAGAGACAGGCTCCCAGTCCTCTCCTGACTCCTCTTCTCCTCCATACAAGTGTAACTAACAGAGAAGGCCTGCGTGTCTTCTCTCTCTAGATCTCTCTCTCTCTCTCCCCCGCTTAAACACATTAAGCTAGTATTAGCATAGTTAAGCAGCTAGCCAAATAGGAGTATTTAATTGGGGGTGCTTGTCTTGCATTTAGACACTTTCGGTTTCAGTAATTAACTTCACTCAATAGAATAGAACCCGTACATCAATGTTCTGTTTTCATTAATGACCTACATTCGTCATTCATTTTCAGCCGGCCCGGAGAAATTATTAACATACGGATGATTGGCCAAATGGGGGAGGGGAGGAAGAAAATTCAATGGCGCGAGATTCTCCACCATCCGAGGGGATCAACGTTGATGGGGGGAGGAGCTCACGGAGAGATGTAAGAGAAGATGGAAACAGCTGGCTTTGCAGTTTGCCTTGTACCACACAACGTGCCGCTTGCACCTTTCCTTGGGTACCTAGCTAACTCTACGTGTGATCCCCCTTGCATTATGATTTTCTTACTGCAATCAACTGATTAATTAACAATCACGTTAATTAACACTAATTTTCAAAAGAAGCCTTTCCTGTCTCTCCTTTCTCGTCGTGTTATACTACTGTGTAGATTGCCCATAAAGCGCCAGGGAATACAGTTACATGTATGTTAGTATTAAGGGAAAAAAAAACCGTGCACGGTACACCTGAAAGACATCTATAGCTAGCTAGCTAGCTAGCACGTGATGAGGGCTACAAGCTATGATCAGTTGCTGACAAGAAAACATAAGAGTGTCAAACCCAAAAGTACGGACTCGTATATATACTGGACAGACAGAGTATATATAATTAACTACAAGCAATGCAAGCACACCGAGGAGGGATGTCAATTGCGTCCTATTATCCGCGTGTCTCGCGGAAGAATACTCTAGTGGAGATGAGTATAAGCGTATTTTTTTGCCATATTGCATCCTATTATCCGTGTACCTGCGGACGAATACCATAATAGAGGTGGGTATGAGCGTCTTTCTTTACCACGGGTATAAAAACTGGCACAATTCCTTGCCCATCGGGTAAACGGGCGTGGGCATGGGTAAGCTCCACCTGTACCCACTTCGCCCGATTACCGTAACCTACCCGCATGTGTAAGGAACTATATTAGTTTGTATTTTTATTTTATTTGTTGAACTTGATTAGTTGTCTTATCGAACATGATATGTGAATTGTGATGAACTTTATTAGTTGTCGAATGTGTGATGCACCATTGATGTGTGAATTATGATGAACTTGATGTATGCATTGCTCGCGGGTAACGAGCATGCCCGCGGGCGATGGGTACCCATGGGCGGCGATGCATTATTCGTGGGTAAACAGGCATGTCCGCAGGCGACAGGTACCCGCGGATGACGATCATGGGCGAGGTTTTTCGCCCGTCGTCTTTTGCAGGTATGCCCGTGGGGGGAATTCGGGGTCGCGGGCATGGGTATGGACGAGCACTACCCGTACGCACCGCGCCCGATTGCCATCCCTAACACTGAGTCATAGTGATAATGTCATTATACTCGGTCGTGTCGTCACAGATTCACACATTTACCATTACTGGCAACAACTAGTGTGTATATACAGTAGTGCTAATTCTTTATTTGTCACCGTAAGTTGGTTAAATATCTAAAATGACATCGTGAAACTGCTTCTCCCTTTATTACCATCGAATCTCAATTTACATCCCGTTTTTGCCACTCTCGTCAGTCAACCATGTGTTGACTGTCAAATTGTGTGCGAAAAGACATATTTGCCCTTTGCATTTTATCTGTTAATAGCTCACTGATTACTTCTAACTAACCTCTAATTACTTTATTTGTCCACTAATTACACCGTTGATAGTGCAAATTGCTAATCGAAGCTCTATTACTAATTAACCTATTAATTATTCTAAATTAGTCACTTAATTAGGTGAGCACACATGTCATACACAAGGAGACCAGACACAGAGAGAGAGGCAGCAAAGACAGACACTACTACAGAAAATGTCTTTACAAACGGTTCAAAAATGTCATCACAGACTGTTTCATAAGCCGTCTGAGTTTATGAGTCAATAATGACATGAGGTTATCACAGACGATTTTTGAATCGTCTATGATGCAGACTATCATTGACGTTATTAACTCAGAACTGTCTGTGATAGTTGACTACCACAGACGGTTTGTAGATGAAACAGACGATTTGTAGATTAAACCATCTGTGATAGCTGATGTATCACATACGGTTTGTATATGAATCCGTTTGTGAGAGCTAATGTATCATAGAGGGTGTGTCCTAAGGAACTGTTTATGATATTTTTTTGTATTGCTAAATCTATTTATGTTTATTGGCTAACCACAGGAAATGCTAGTCATGCCCTTTGAAACAAGTTGAAACACAACAAGTACATGTATACATCCAATTCATATTCATTTCAGAAACAAGCACATCCATTTCACAAATTAATTAACTAAAATTAACCATTCATGTATATTTACACACATGTACCATTAAGTTCAATCTTATCCCAATCAAGTTCAATCTACATTGTGGAACTTCCCATCTGGATTTATGACCTCACGGTTCAAGAATGTCGCAAACTGTCCTTGAATATTTATGAGCTGGCTCTGTTCCAACGCAATTGTATCGATGATCGCAACCTGTCGCTAGAAAGATTAAATTCGTGCATATATAAATTGATAAGTATGAAATAATTATTGCAAGATTGACAAACCTGAAGATCATTGGTCATTGCGAAACCGACAAGTAGTTCCATGTTGTGGCAAACATAGTATCCACAACTGTTGCAGGCTGACGGCTGCTGGTGGCACTACAAAAATAGAATTAGTTAGTTCGAGAGGCATTACTACAAAGTGTTATATATGATTAATGTGTACTAGCGAATACCGGGAAATTTAGATCGTGTCGCAGGATCCTTCCCTTGCATTTCCCTCCTTTAGCAAAGTATACAATGAACGTCCTACGTGATTCAAAGAAGTTAGCCTTAGTCATTGTAAAGGAAGGAAAGACTACAATAGAGTTATCTATGGAGGAAATGTGTTTACTCGTCGATTAATTGTCGGACAACTGTTGAGTCATGTATGACCCTCTTTAGGGAATCTAGGTATATTACCTTGTTCCGTATTGGTATAATTACAATTAGAATCCAGTGAAACCTACACGGTATGTCACCATAGTCATTAAACCTAAGTTCATGTTGCTGATAAAGTATAAATCAACAAGTATAGCCACTAGTGCATCACTTACTCCTGGTTGTGGGGCAAAAGCATGAATTCCTTGTTGCGGTGAGTTAGCAATGACTCCGTCATGTAACCCTCGATGAATTTTGCATTCTCGTTGATAGTTTGCAAGGAGACCAAGTGTGGGTAAAGGAAACCTTCCGGTGAATTCCTTAATTCTGCTTCAGAAATCATGTATATATATATACACACACACACAAAAGCAAGGAGTAATATATAACATTTATCGGTATTACACGAACGTTAACCGTGATTGTACACACTTACAGTGTCCAACATCGCATGAGTGAGGCGTCGAGACGTTGAGGTTGAAGAGAAAAAACAAGTCCTCGAAGGTCACTGTGAAGACACAGTCTTGAACTACGTGGTTAGATGATCGTTCTTGAACTTAACGTTGACACTCGAGCGTGATTGTCCATCCGTCTTGTTGGCTTGTCCCATGTACCATAGATGCAATCTCGTGCAAGTCATTCCTGGGTAGGGTGACGCTCTACCGTCTCGACCAATGGCTCGCCTAGCATGAATTTTTGGGCCAATGGCAAGAAGGGGATATCAGAACAGGAGTCGGCCGTTTTCGATTTGCCCTCGCTGCCTCGCTGTAAGATCGAGGAGACCGACTAGAGGATGGGTGGATATGCGATTTTAAAAATCTTTTGGCTAAACCGATTTCTAATGCGAAAGAGTAAGTCAAATCGGTTTTGCACAATTAAGATCTAAAATAACTAGTCTCACTAAGTGCACCAACAATATAAGACTATGTCAATGATAGCAAATATACAAAGACATGAAAGGAATTTAATTCTAGGAATATAAATTATACAAGGTAAATCACTAGAGAGCAAACCACAAAGACACAAGGACTTTTTTACCGTGGTGTTCGGAGACTTACTGGTCTCCTCTAATCCACGTTGAGGTAAGCCCAAACTAATTCGACCGGCTACACGAATTAAGCCAAACACCTCAATTCAACAGTGGTAGCTCTTTCCCTCTCCAGGTAGGTGAGCTCCAACCTTCACAACACACTGGGCCTCTTCATAATTTTCTTTGAAGAGATCACCGGACATGACGCCTCTAACACCGTCTAGAAGTCAGCAAACTCCAAGAGTAATAAGTCAAGCCCCTTGCTTGACTCTCACCACGTGCAACGAATGCACAAGCTCAAGTGGATACAAAATCCAACTCTAGATGCAACACATGCAACTAGAGATCTCTCTTTGCTCACAAGGTGCAACATATGCACAATTGATAGGAGAAGCTCATACTAGCTCAATAAAATAAAGTGAAATGTTAAAGATTGTTTCACAACCGGCCAAGGAGGTATTTATAGCCTCTACCACAAAAATTAGCCGTTGGAACAAACATCCTGAACAAATCAGGATTTTCTGTAGTACCGTCGTTCAGGACCGGTACTATCGTAGTCGAGATTCAACGATTGACTGTTGTGCATTTAATGCTCTGAACTAGCCATATCTTCTTCATCCGAACTCCGATTGAGTCCATTAAAATGTATAAATTCATATAAATTCAAGCTCTATTTATCTGAGTTTTTTTACTTAATTTTTGGAGTTGGTTTTTTCTTTGTTTTGTATTTATTTAGTTTATTTGCTTTGTTTGCGAGTATACGTTGATTCGTCGAGGAATTTTGAGTAAGGATGAGTGCACCAAGATCAAGATCAATCCCAAGATTTATTCCGAGGCAAGTCTTGGTCTTTTGATCATATTGAACCTATAATTTTAAAAATATATTATTTTAGACAACTGCATGCTATCTTTATATCAATTATTTTGGGAGTAGCTATTACCTGCTGTCATTATGCCTTCATTGATTATTTGAATGCCATGAATCCTTTGGCACCCTAGCAAGGATAATTTTAGTTGGACATAATTGTATCACCAACATGGGTATCGTACAGATGTTTCGTATTGCTTAGTTACGATGGGTTCATTATCACATGTGTCATAATGATTAATCTTGACTTAATGAAATATAGAATTGTGGTGGTTAGCCACTCTTGTTAAAATTTGTATACCATGACAGAGTATGTCATTGGTTTTCGCTCAGGTGAGTGGATGGTGGATTGAGTGTGTGGTTAGTGTTGGAGATATGCCCTAGAGGCAATCATAGAGATGATGATATTTCGTTGTATCCATGATTTAATAAATGTTCCTTGAATATTGCCTTTGTGTTGATTAACAAGTATGTGACTTGTTTGTGAAACTTTTTACTTATATGGTTATTCTAAAGTTGTCCCTAGTCGGAGTTCATGTGAGGACACACGTGAATGATGGATTAGCACATGTATCGGTTGATGACTATGTTTCACAGGTCATAGACATGGAGATGTCAAACCAATAATGTGGACACATGTTTAGAACATGGGTTTGGACCGACCCAACATGAGACATAACAATTATACTTATGGTTCTCTCTACACAATGTGTACGCCTTGTCCTTAGACCTAAGATTGTCGCATGTACTTGAGATGTGAATCGACCTACTTAGGGGCTATCAAACGCCATCACAGAATCGGGTAGTTATAAAGGTAGTTTTCGGTTTGTCATGAAGCATGCTACGAGGCATGGTCACCAAGATGGGATTTGCCCTCTCTACCGAGAGAGATATCTCGGGGCCCTCGAGTGATCGGATCCGAAATGCATGGCCATGCTACTTAAGGTTAAGAGTTAACCTAGTAAGGGATTCCGGATCACAAGATCGAGAAAGAGTGGTCGACTTGGAGCTCGACCAAATATCGTGAGGCAAAGGGATTGGCATGTACATAACGTTGTGTTGGTTCGTCCGATATAATCTTTGTGTACGTTTAGGAGTTGGGACGTCTTGCTAGAGGCCGCTACCAACTATTGACCAAGTATGTATACTCGTGTCATGTCTAAACATACGTGAACCTAGAGGGTCACACACTTAAGGGGCTGAAGCTTAATTCGGATTAGATCCGAATTAGACTGGGCATTGAGTCCTAATGAGCCTTTATTAGTAGAAGCCCATTGTAAGGACGTCTATAAAAGGAGGGCAAGGGCGCACAGGATGAAGAGAAGTTTTTTCGTGACATCCTCAAACCCTGGCCGCCACCTGTCCCACGCCCTAGTCGCTCGCGCGGATCTAGCAGTCCGGCGTGCGTCGCTTCCTCCCGTACGTGTGGATACCTTTGGAGGCGCTGCATTTGTAGCGTTTGGACGAACCGCAAGAGCGGAGCTGTACGTGGGACGCCGCGACGAGGACGAGGAAGTAGTACGACTACTCTGCCCCGACGTGCTGCATCAACTTAGTATGACTACTCTGCCCTGACGTGCTGCATCAGTTTCCGCACCTACACGTCTAGTGGTAAGACCGTGATCTATAACTGTAGTGATCTTGGTTTACGGGTAGAATTTTTATTAATTTGCGCTAGTGTAGCCTACCCATAACCTTACAGTTAGCACGTTGTGAGTTTGTGGTAGACTCACCTAAGTAATTTGTCAAGAACTTAATCTTGTGCGCTATTGAACTGAGCCTTAACCGTACAATCACATGTCCTGTATGGGCGGGACCTAGATAACTAATTAGCAATATCTTAATTTTGGTTCTATCTTGGAAGTGTGAGCTGTGGGATAGATGTATACTCACGATGGCGCAAAAGGGGGCCCCTGTCTGGTCGGAAAGACATTCAGTGTTGAAACCTTAGCGGGTAGAATTGGGTTAAGAAGGAGCATTGTAAAAGCCTTGTGATGATCACTTAAGTTGCACACCTAAGGAAGTGTGGTTAGACTCTTTGAGTTGATTAATCTCTTGTAGGAAAAGCTGTATAACCTCTGTAGAGTTAAAACTATTTGAATAGTCGTGTCCGCGGTTATGGACGCGCTCGGGGATTTCACACGAGAGATAGAGTTTCTTCATAAAATGTGTCGGAGTGTACATGAGAAGTTCACATGATGAATATAATGTTCGTTTAGTGAATGGGTAATTCACTTGGTGGTTTGTCTTGTGAAGTGAATGGAGAGTTCACTGGTTGTTTCAAAGCAGTTGCTTATTTACTTATTATTCTTTTCAATTACCCGTTTTAATCTATTTATTTTATTTGTCACCAATACTGCTTTATGCAAAAGAACAATACAACTAACATTTGTTCAAGCCCTGCATGAATACTATTTACATACATTACCCCACGACTTCCTGAGTGCTTTATGTACTCACGACTTTACACCATTGTTGCTCAGTTGAAGAATATCAAGCGGCTCAAGAGTTCTTCGTCGAGGAATACCATGAAGATTTTGCGGATTATGATGTGTTCTCCACTCGATTGCTTGTGGGCATGTTGATTGGCCTTTTTAAATTTTTTTGTTCCGCTGCCAGAGTTTATTTGTTTCTTTAGCCCTGCGTGGCAAGTTAAGTAAACATTGACCATAAGGTCAAGTTATTATTACTATTACTATTCTGTGATCTTTTTAGTTAAATCGAATAAATAGATGGTATTTCATCACTATTTCATGTGTGAGCTAGATACTGACCTGGGACTAGTTCAGAATACACAGAGGGTTCCTGAATCATATTTCTGGGTCCCGACATCCTAATCCCTCCATTGCATGAATTTACTTGCATACCCAGCTGTGTTGAGTCTGTGGGGTGCGTGTTTTTTTTTGCCTGGAGGCCTTGTACGCCGCACTTTCACTCCTAAAATCATCTGTCCTCTTCTTCGCCACAAAGTCTTGCCAGTACTCTTCCATGAACGGATACTTCTGGAAGAGCGTCATATCCTTCTCCATGTATTTCTTGACAAGCGTGCTCTTGAAGTTCTTCCACGCTTTGCACGCCTGTTGCAACGCGTGTCGTCGCACGGAGTACTGGTGTTGTTCTGGGATCTCGAATGATTGGAAAATATCCATCAGCAGACCACCTTTCTAAGCTTTGGCCAACTCCTTCCACGAATTGCAGTTGATCTTGACCCATTCCCGTGCAACTATTTTGACCGTTCTTTGAAATGCGAACGCTCCTCGGCGAGGATTGACATGGGTCCCAGACGCGTCGACCTCCGTGATGGTAAATCGGCCCTCGGGCCTTTTCGATATTCCTCTTCCTGTACCGCGCTTGGATATTCGAGAGGACGACGTGTGAGACGCGTGAGGCGACGATGACGAAGAATGAGTGAAATACATCTTCACAAGAAATAAAAGTTCTGACATGTATGAACATATTATCATAAGATTTGATCTCTATGTGTATGAGTAGACACACCAATTAATAAATAATTAGAATATGTAGGGAAAAAATTAGGATCAATACGATGACATAATTGACATGTAAACATGTAAATCCTCCAAGTCATTTAAAAGGAATAATATGCTCAACACAAACATCATGTAAACAAATAAAATTAGCATAAAGCTAAGATTTAATATTTTTACATTGCTATCAGGTGTAGAGTTGCACAAGATTTAATCTTGCCTTCTCGCTACTTTATTCTATACTCTTCATTAATTGAATTTGACAATATTAATTCAAACTTTTAGCTCTAAAATAGTGCTTTACTTATCTAACGACAAGATCTTTAAACAAAAAGACAACATATAATACTTTCGGCTAAGAGGTTCAACCAATTAACCAACAGAAAGTAACAGACTAAATGCTAAAGATCAATCAACAGTTACCTTTGGGAGTAAATGTTAAAGACCAAAACAATTTCAGTACAAGACTATTATCATCACAAAGCATTCATCTCAAGCCCACCACATCACATTGTAATATATTCCAGTAGCAGTATCAAGCCCACCACATTGCATCGGTTACCTTTGGGCATCAAGGAGAAGGACGAGCAGGGAGCACCAGAGCAGAAGGGCGCGACGTCGAAGAGGAGGCGCACTCGGCTCGGTGGAGGAGGAGGCGACACGTGCTCGGCGGAACGGAGGAGGCTCGCCGAGCTCGGGGGAGGAGAGGTGCCGGGTTAGGGGAGGCGGCGGCTCGTGCTCAGGGAGGAGGCGGCGGGCTCGGAGGAGGAGGCGCGCTGGGCTCGAGGAGGCGGCAGTGTTGAGGACGGCGACGATGGGCTCGGGGGGAGGAGGGAGAGTTAGATAAAGTTAATCATTTGAATGGGGGGCGCGGGAAAACCCTATAGTCCGAATATAATTAGGGTTGGACATCACAGACGGTTCTAAAGTAGAACTGTCTGTGATAAAAAAACTCAAAGATGGTTCCAATAAATAACCGTCTATGATATATTATGTATCACACATGGTTTTTGATGAAACCGTTTGTGATATCTGATGTATCATAGATGGCTTATCTTAAGGAACCGTTTGTGATAGCTTATGTATTACAGACGGTTTATAGTTGAAATCGTCTGAATAGATTATCTCTGACGATTTGTAGATGAAATCGTCTGTGATATTATTTTGTATTGATAAATCTAGTTTTTTTTGTTGGCTAGCCTTAGGAAATGGTAGCCATGCCCTCCGAAACAAGTAGAAACACAACAAGTACATGTATATCTAGCGATCCGGCGTCGCCGCTTCCTCCGTGACGTGTGGATACCTTTGAGGCGCTTGCATTTGTAGCGTTGGACGAACCGCAAGAGCGAGTCAGCACGTGGACGCCGCGACGAGGACGAGGAAGTAGTACGACTACTCGCCTGACGTCTTCGCATCAACTTAGTACGACTACTCCGCCTCGACGTCGTTGCATCGGTTCCGCACCTACACGCCTAGTGGTAAGACCGTGATCTATAATCGTAGTGATCTTGGTTTACTGTAGAATTTTTATTAATTTGCGCTAGTGTAGCCTACCCATAACCTTACAGTTAGCACGTTGTGAGTTTGTGGTAGACTCACCTAAGTAATTTGTCAAGAACTTAATCTTGTACGCTATTGAACTGAGCCTTAACCGTACAATCACATGTCCTGTATGGGCGGGACCTAGATAACTAATTAGCAATATCTTAATTTTGGTTCTATCTTGGAAGTGTGAGTCGGGATAGACGATACTCACGATGGCGCAAAGGGGGCCCCGTCTGCCTGAAAGACATTCAGTGTTGAAACCTTAGCGGGTAGAATTGGGTTAAGAAGGAGCATTGTAAAAGCCTTGTGATGATCACTTAAGTTGCACACCTAAGGAAGTGTGGTTAGACTCTTTGAGTTGATTAATCTCTTGTAGGAAAAGCTGTATAACCTCTGTAGAGTGTTTAAAACTATTTGAATAGTCGTGTCCGCGGTTATGGACGCGCTCGGGGATTTCACACGAGAGATAGAGTTTCTTCATAAAATGTGTCGGAGTGTACATGAGAAGTTCACATGATGAATATAATGTTCGTTTAGTGAATGGGTAATTCACTTGGTGGTTTGTCTTGTGAAGTGAATGGAGAGTTCACTGGTTGTTTCAAAGCAGTTGCTTATTTACTTATTATTCTTTTCAATTACCCATTTTAATCTATTTATTTTATTTGTCACCAATACTGCTTTATGCAAAAGAACAATACAACTAACATTTGTTCAAGCCCTGCATGAATACTATTTACATACATTACCCCACGACTTCCTGAGTGATTTATGTACTCACGACTTTACACCATTGTTGCTCAGTTGAAGAATATCAAGCGGCTCAAGAGTTCTTCGTCGAGGAATACCATGAAGATTTTGCGGATTATGATGTGTTCTCCACTCGATTGCTTGTGTGCATGTTGATTGGCCTTTTTAAATTTTTTTGTTCCGCTGCCAGAGTTTATTTTTTTTCTTTAGCCCTGCGTGGCAAGTTAAGTAAACATTGACCATAAGGTCCAGTTATTATTACTATTACTATTCTGTGATCTTTTTAGTTAAATCGAATAAATAGATGGTATTTCATCACTATTTCATGTGTGAGCTAGATACTGACCTGGGACTAGTTCAGAATACACAGAGGGTTCCTGAATCATATTTCTGGGTCCCGACATCCTAATCCCTCCATTGCATGAATTTACTTGCATACCCAGCTGTGTTGAGTCTGTGGGGTGCGTGTTTTTTTTTGCCTGGAGGCCTTGTACGCCGCACTTTCACTCCTAAAATCATCTCCCTCTTCTTCGCCACAAAGTCTTGCCAAGATTCTTCCATGAACGGATACTCGAAGAGCGCCATATCCTTCTCCATGTATTTCTTGACAAGCGTGCTTTGAAGTTCTTCCACGCTTGCACGCTGGTAACGCGTGTCGTCGTCACGGAGTAATCGGTGTTGTTCGGGATCTCGAATGATTGGAAAATATCCATCGCCAGACCACCTTTCTAAGCTTTGGCCAACTCCTTCCACGAATTGCGCTTGATCTTGACCCATTCCGTGCAACTATTTTGACCGCTCTTTGAAATGCGAACGCCCTCGGCGAGGATTGACATGGGTCCCGACGCGTCGACCTCGTGATGGTAAATCGCCCTCGGGCCTTTTCGATATTCCTCTTCCCGCATCAGCGCTTGGATATTCGAGAGGACGACGGTGAGACGCGTGAGGCGACGATGACGAAGAATGAGTGAAATACATCTTCACAAGAAATAAAAGTTCTGACATGTATGAACATATTATCATAAGATTTGATCTCTATGTGTATGAGTAGACACACCAATTAATAAATAATTAGAATATGTAGGGAAAAAATTAGGATCAATACGATGACATAATTGACATGTAAACATGTAAATCCTCCAAGTCATTTAAAAGGAATAATATGCTCAACACAAACATCATGTAAACAAATAAAATTAGCATAAAGCTAAGATTTAATATTTTTACATTGCTATCAGGTGTAGAGTTGCACAAGATTTAATCTTGCCTTCTCGCTACTTTATTCTATACTCTTCATTAATTGAATTTGACAATATTAATTCAAACTTTTAGCTCTAAAATAGTGCTTTACTTATCTAACGACAAGATCTTTAAACAAAAAGACAACATATAATACTTTCTGCTAAGAGGTTCAACCAATTAACCAATGTAAAGTAATGACTAAATGCTAAAGATCAATCAACAGCTACCTTTGGGAGTAAATGTTAAAGACCAAAACAATTTCAGTACAAGACTATTATCATCACAAAGCATTCATCTCAAGCCCACCACATCACATTGTAATATATTCCAGTAGCAGTATCAAGCCCACCACATTGCATCGGTTACCTTTGGGCATCAAGGAGAAGGACGAGCAGGGAGCACCAGAGCGTATACGCGACGTCAAGAGGAGGCGACTCGGCTCGGTGGAGGAGGAGGCGACACGTGCTCGGCGGAACGGAGGAGGCTCGCCGAGCTCTGGGAGGAGAGGTGTCGGGTTAGGGAGGCGCGGCTCGTGCTCGTGGAGGAGGCGGCGGGCTCGGAGGAGGAGGCGCGCTGGGCTCGAGGAGGCGGCAGTGTTGAGGACGGCGACGATGGGCTCGGGGGGGGAGGAGGGAGAGTTAGATAAAGTTAATCATTTGAATGGGGGGCGCGGGCAAACCCTATAGTCCGAATATAAATAGGGTTGGACATCACAGACGGTTCTAAAGTAGAACTGTCTGTGATAAAAAACTCAAAGATGGTTCCAATAAATAACCGTCTATGATATATTATGTATCACACATGGTTTTTGATGAAACCGTTTGTGATATCTGATGTATCATAGATGGCTTATCTTAAGGAACCGTTTGTGATAGCTTATGTATTACAGACGGTTTATAGTTGAAATCGTCTGAATAGATTATCTCTGACGATTTGTAGATGAAATCGTCTGTGATATTATTTTGTATTGATAAATCTAGTTTTTTTTGTTGGCTAGCCTTAGGAAATGGTAGCCATGCCCTCCGAAACAAGTAGAAACACAACAAGTACATGTATACATCCATTTCACATTCATTTCAGAAACAAGCACAACTATTTCACAGTACAAATTAATAAACTCAAATGAACTAAAATTAACCATTCAGAACATATACACACATGTACCATTATGTTCAATCTTATCCCAATCAAGTTCAATCTACATCGTGGAACTCCCCATATGACACATTCTCGACCCTTATGCAATACACACATTGTTCAATCTTTAAAAATTAGCCCTTCATGATGACCGATGCGTATGTAGCTAGTTTCGTCTCGTTGTTCTTCCTCGCCCCTTATGATGTTTTCGAAAGGAGGCAACTCGTCAAATTGATTATATTCTTCCTCGTCCACTTCATTCTCAACTCCGATAATACTTCTTTTTCTATGAAAAACTACGTAGTACTACTTATTTTCCTAGTTAGTTACATAGAAGACTTGAAAAACTTGGTTAGCGA
This sequence comes from Hsuehochloa calcarea, assembly GCA_036346395.1. Classification (NCBI taxonomy): domain Eukaryota; kingdom Viridiplantae; phylum Streptophyta; class Magnoliopsida; order Poales; family Poaceae; genus Hsuehochloa; species Hsuehochloa calcarea. The sequence goes on from CM070597.1 coordinate 43,203,314, forward strand.
GTACGGATGGTTCATATTTGTATCTGACACATTCGAGGTCCACGATAGTGATACCGTACTTGTCGACCTTCACCTGTGGGAGATGGACCCAATGACACTGAAACAGGGGATATTGAAAAGCACGTAGTCGAGCTCCCAAATCTTCTCTATGAGCCCATAGTAGGAGCTCCTCAGCCCATCGGTACTTAACGCATCTATGCGGACACCATTGTTCTAGTTAGTACTAATTATATCCTGAGCCTGCTTATAGAATGTGTACCCATTTATGTCGTATCCTTGCCACGTCACAACTGTAAATGTTGGCTCTTTTGCCAACCATGTCAGCATATCACTTGACGAGCTCCTAGTGAGTCGCTCCTTCAACCATTGGTTGAACCGACTATTATAATGTCTCGTGATCCAAACATTTGGCCCCTCTAGATTTTGTTGCCAAAGCACGTTGTTGTGCTGGTCGATATACGAGTACACTTCAGTCATGTGTTGCAAAGTATATGCATTCACATTTGGATTGATTGCTTTCCTTCCGATGGTCCCGATACCCTCATGCCTCCCCTTATGGAAAAATCGAGGCACACATATCGGTTTGACCCGAGTCATGTAATCGACGCAGAACTCAATGCCATTTTCAGTTGCATAATCTTCGATGATGATGTCCTCCGGCCGAGATCGATTCCGTACATAGGACTTAAGAAATCTCATGAACCTCTCGAACGGGTACATGCTACGTAGGAACACAGGTCCGCACATCTTTTTCTCCATCACAATGTGAACAATGAGATGGACCATAATATCAAAAAACGACGGAAGAAAATACATCTCAATATCACATAGAGTCGTCACCACCTCGTCCTGCAAAGCATCTAGTCCTTCGGGATAGATGACCTATTGAGCAATTGTATTAAAGAAATAACATAGCCTCATGATTGTCTCTCGGACCTTGATTGACAAAATACTTCTAATTGCGACAGGAAGCATTTGTGTCATCAGCACATGACTATCATGAGACTTCATGCCAATTAACTTCAAATCTTCCATTGAAACAAGTTTCTTCATGTTGGTGGAGTAACTGGATGGAACTTTCACACCATGCAAGCACTAGCACTAGCACAGTTCAGTTCTCTCAGCCTTGGACAGAGTGTAACAAGCAGGGGAAGGTACGTTTGCCCTTTATCAGTCTTTGTCGGTGCTCACTCAGGTCTGATGTCCATATCAACCAAGCGAAATCATGCGTTGACACCATCTTTTGTTTTGTCACAAATGTTCAGTAAGAGACCAATCAAGCTGTCACATACATTCTTCTCTACGTGCACGACGTCGATGCAATGACGAACTTCTAGGTGCTCCTAATAAGGTAAGTCCCAAAATATTGATATCTTCTTCCAGATATTCTTCACACGAGGACTTTATTTACATCCCTTTCCGAGCACAACATCTAAATTCTTAACCATATCATAGACCTCTTTTCCGCTTAAATGCCTTGGAGCTGAACTATCCTCCTTCCTTCCGTCGAATTATTTCTTCATACTGCGATATGAGTGAGCCCTCCGAAGGAACCTACGGTGATGTTTGTACACGGTTTTACGCGAGTACTTCAGCCATACACTTTTGGTATTATCTAAGCAGTGAGTACAGGCTTTGACCCTCTTTTGTACTCTAGCCCGACAGTTTAGCAAGGGCATGATAATAATTTATGGCGCAGAACAACAAGGACCTTAAAGTAAAGTTTTCTCGTTTGTACGCATGCCATACCTATACCCCTTCAATCCACAATATTTTTAAATATCCCATCAATGGTGCTAGGTACACATCAATATCATTCTCAGGTTACTTCGGCTCTTGGATAAGTATCAATAGTAAAATATACTTCTTTTCACACATAACCAAGGAGGAAGCTTGTAGATATGAAGAGTCACGGTCCAAGTGCTATGTCGGTTGCTCATGTTACCGAAAGGATTCATTCCATCTGTATCAATACAATCCTTAAATTCCACAGTTCTACACCGAAGTCTGCAAACCTCCTATCGATGTTTCTCCACTGGGCGGAATCAGCATGGTATCTTAGCTTTCTGTCATTCTTACGCTCCTCTGAGTGCCAATGCATCAGTTTTGCATCCATTGGGTTCGTAAAAAACAGCTTCAAACAGGGAATTACAGGAAGATACCACTCCACCTTAGCAGAAGGTTCGTTCTTCACCTTGATTTTCTCATCATCATCTGATTGATTCTTACGCTTGTATCGAGATGTGTTGTACACTGGACATACATGCATGTTTGCATACTCGTTACGGTAGAGGATACAGTCGTTCGGACATGTATGTATTATTTCTACTTCTATTCCCAATGGACAAAGAACTTTCTTGACTTTGTAGGTGGTTTTGGGCAACTCGTTTCCCTCCAGAAACATGTCCGCTAGGAGACCTAACAACGCTATGAAACTCTTGTCGGGTCAATCGTTAATTGCCTTCAATTTCAATAGTTCAAGCACGGATGACAACCTTGTGTATTCCGACTTGTAGCCTGGGAATAAAGGTTTCTTCGAGTCCTCTATCAAGCCCCTGAATTTAACATACTTTCTCTCATCACAGTTCCCTTCTGCATCGCGAAGCATCTTATCCAGATTGTCATCGTGCAGCCTATCCGAATCGGAACCACAATCGACATCATCCGGCGGCATATCGTTGACTTCGTCGGTAATATCGTTATTTCTACCTTCCTGTATAATCTCCTCTTTACCGTGACTGGTCCAACGTGTATACCCCTTTTTGATACCCCTTCGAATCAAGTATGCTTTGATCTGCGCGTGATTCTTAAATATTTTCAGATTCTCCCAGTCAATGCATGGACAGTACATATATTCCACCCCATATTCGATATATCCTCCTCAACAGCTCTTGTAAAAGTAGACACACCATTAATGTACTTTTTACTCACACGGTTGCCAGCGTACATCCAGTTTCGGTCCATCTACACGATGCATATAATAATTTAGTGTTAAATATTGAATTAATTAATTAGTATACTATAGATGCAACTTTTGATATATCATTTGAAATATGTATTTCTAATGAACTGAAAAAACAACAATGCATTACAATAGGAGTGTAGTAATATGTGTGCAATCAATGACAATAACACCAATAAAATTCAAACTTCGGTCATGCACCCTAGGGTCAGGTTGTTCATCACAAACATATTATATACAGTCCACCCAACTTGAGATGTCAAGAAGCCAACACAAAAAGCTAGGTCTAAACTATCTTCAATTCAGTCTTTACCAAGCTAGATCTAGAATATAATGCAATGAACAAATTACCAAGCTAGATCTACAATCACTATGTTCCCAAATTTGTTGTCTCCTTTCACCAAATCACCTTAAAGCCCCACCTCCAGCAGCAGTAGCGAGTACATTGCTGGAATTTAAGATAAATCTGTGAGGGCCAGGTCTGCAATAAATGAGATTACCACATACGATTTTTAATACAACCCGTCTGTATTGAGGACGGAAAGTCACAGACGGTTTATGTTGAAAACCGTCTGTGATATTACGAAATATCACAGACGGTTTTTTGTCAAAACCGTCTGTGATACTTCAGAGACGGTTTTTAATATGAACCGTCCATGATATTACATCTTCATAGACGGTTTTTAGCGCAGCTAGTAACACAGACGGTCTCTAAACCAAAACCGTCTGTGATTGCATGTAATACATACGGTTTTGGTCAACCATCTGTGATGAGACATTCAATATTAGCCTTTTTATAGTAGTGAGAGGGAGGGAAAGCAGAGAAAACAGGGAGCAGGGGTGGCGACTACGGTGGGGCTGGACGGTAAGGGAGGTGATCTGATGGGTGGTGGTGTCGTAGCCCAAGGTGGTTGGTGGCGGTCGGGCGGTGGTGCACAACAGTCGAGATGGGGGAAGAAACAGGACGACGGCGCTGGAGAGGGACGGGAGGAAAACGGGGGTGCGCACGAGCGAGAGGGAGGTGGGGGGGGGGACTCGCCGGGGTGGTCGATAGCGGCGGGGAGGAGCTGAGGCGGGCCGACACCATGAGCCATGGGCGGCACAACGAGGTCAATGGGGGGGGGGCGGTGACCTGGGGAATACGGCTCGATTTAGTAACGCGGAAAGATTTGGGAAGCTGAGTGAATGCTTCGGGTGAGAGGAATCGAGGGGGGAGCTCACCGGGGAGAAATGGCGACGGCGGCAGGGCCTATCGGTGAGAATCGGGGAAGAAGACAACATCGCGGGCGGTGCGGGTGGTGTGGGAGGTGGCGCGAAGGGGCGAGAGATGCGCAGAGGGGAGCAGGAGCGGAGGGGCGGCGCAGGCAGGAGTGAAGTGGCGCAGAGGGGCGGCGTGGCGGGAGCGGAGAGGCGGCGCGGGTGGGGTGGCCAGGGTACGAAGAAAGAGGAAAATGAAGAGTGAGTGAGAAGGAACAAGAAGGGTAAGGTGGACATTTTGATATTTTTTCAGTGGTTAACAGCGGTTGGACGTACGACGCTAATAGGAGTTGTACAAAAGAAACGAAAGTTGAGAACCGACGAGAATAAAAGGAAAACGATTTCACGATAATATTTTATAGATGCGGGCTACTTCTAATAATAAATAAAGAATTAATCCTGTATAGTACGTACTCCTTCCTATGTCTTAACCAAGAATGAATGAATTGTTCGCTCGTACTACCACCACCACCAAAGATCGTCCTAGCTCGGCCTTGTCCAGCTGTCTAACGTATAACTTAGATGCAGGTCACTTAATTTGTTCAACCACATACATCACATATTTAGATCGATCCATACATGACTTCACTGTGTACCATAAAGAGCAGCACCACGACATGGGCAACCGACCCCAAACAGACGCTGTATATGCATGCACGGATGGGATCTCGCGTATATATCATCGATCATTGCGTGGCGACTGGCGTGGCAAAAGTAAATCGATCGAGTGTGTATTTCCGGTGACGTCCAACTCCGGGGCCTACGACGTCCACGCAGCAGATGCACGGCGCAGTCCCGAATCGCACGTGAGGAGGGGGATTTTTTTTTTTTTACAAATACATCATATTTTCAATTCGTATTTACAAAAATAATTATCAAACTCGTGTATTTATAGAACGATCACCGTACGCTAACAGCTCTCACGGTGCCACGTGGTTCAACGTACGCCAACACCTGTCCCACCGCCACGTGGCCCTCCCGGCCATGCAGAAATAGCACTGTTGGTGCATAGTGACTGTGTGCCAACGGCTCTCGCCAATGCCTGTCCCACCGCCCCGTGGCCCTCCCGGCCAACCCCCACCGCCACCTCAGTTCGTTGGCGCATGCTTACCATGCGCCAACAGCTCTCGGCCCACCACGTGTTCTAGTTTAGGTTAGTGTTAGGGTTAGTTAGGGAGGTTAATTAGGGTTAAGGTTTGACTAAAAATATAGCAAATGAGTTCAAAAAAACTATAAAATTTTTTGTGGAGCCTCCTAATACTGTGTATTTGCTTGTGTAAATTTGTTATTATTTTATTTATTCAAAATTTGTATCGCTATTTTGTATAAGTGTCATGTTTGTACGAATTTGTAAATATAGAAAATGAGCTCCAAAAATTATAAATTTTATTTTGAAGGCTCCTCAGGCAGTGGACTAAATCCTAAATTTCCGAGACAATAACATAACACATATAAAATTACCAAAATATTACACAATCAAGTCCGTTACGTGAGGAGCCTTTAAAATAAAATTTATAATTTTTAGAGCTCATTTTCTATATTTACAAATTCGTACAAACATATCACTTATACTAAATAGAGATATAAATTCCGAATAAACAAAATAATAACAAATTTACACAAGCAAATACACAATATCGAAGGCTTCACAAAAAAAAATTTATAATTTTTTAAATTATGTGCTATATTTTCAACTAAATCCTAACCCTAATTAACACTAACACTAACTAACCCTAACACTAATGCACCAACGGTTGGCGTATGATGAGCATGCACCAACAAGCTGAGGTGGCGGCCACATGGCGGTGGGACAGTGATTGTCCGCCAACGCTATGTGGCGGTGCGAGAGCCGTGGCGTATGGTGATTGTACGCTAACCGTTGCTATTTTTTTTTATAAATATCGGTGTTTATTTTTGTAAATACAAGTTAAAAATATACCGTATCCGTAAAAAAATTTAGTGGGCAGGCACGGCGTGGCGATCGAGCGATGGATGGATGGATCGGCCAGTTTTGCCACTTGTGTGCCCGCCGGCACCCCGTCGCGCGATCTCTTCTATCGATTCCTTGCAGTGCCGTATTTGGCAACACTTGCCAGTAGCTAGCATCGATGGATTGTGACGTCTATGATGCCTGGAATTCCATGGCTAGCCTTCCCATTTGGGCATTTACGGAGAAGGTACCAAGTGGGTCTTGAAACCTGACAAGTACTCCTCACGTGAGCACAGATATACAAGGACATGTATATACTTGTTCAGTAGTCAACGAAAAACCAGTGGTGTAGCTGGCCTAGGGTCAGGGCTCCGACCGGTCCAACCGTGGAGCTTGATTCTGGCCAGTTTAGACATGAAGTTTAGCCATGCATGTGGGAATTTGAATTTGGGTCTCGAGCGTTGCCCCGGAAGTCTGAAGTCTAGCTCTATCTCTGCATATAACTGTGTAAATACTAAATCTTGTGTACGGTATATACAGAGTGGACTTATTTATGCCAAAGAAGTGATTGCTTCACCGAGTGTAGGATTGCTCAAGATGTTTATTTCTGTTTGAGAGGTGCTAGGTGGCCGCCTATTTCCAGCCACAGTGTTCCCCCCTGCTGCCTTCACCCTGATCTAGAGCCCCAGTCCCGCATACTACTACAACCAACCCTTCCTTCCTAGACCCGGCCATGCAAGAGCCTAGGTTTCCATCTTCAGCATCGATAGGCAAGCTTCATCCTTCCCTTACACACCGGTGACATCCTTTGAACTTACTTTCAACACAGATGTGTTCTGCTGTGAAGGCACACAAGAAGATTGGTTTTTCAGCCAAGGCTCACCGCGGGTGGTCAATTGGTGGTCTCGACCGAGCAACGCCTCTCCACCAGTCGATACTCCTTCAGGTCCATGCTGGCCATCCTCCACATCTCCGGCAATAAGTACATCAACAACCGGTCAGCCCTGGCCATTTCACTCATCACCGTCGAGTTGCAACACTAGCCTTAGCTTTTAAGATATCCTAAACATTAAAATGACAATAGAAACTCGAAGGAAATTACAATATTAGGAATATAATTGAAATATGTGCTTTGGTGGAAGAAAATCCTTGGTCATAATAAGTTGTTGGGGTTCTTAGAAACTAATCAATCTCTATCATGCATAGATCATGTAGTTGCATGCCCATATTCTTACTTTATTAGTTTTTTTTTCAAATTATATATATGCACATGTACCTTTATTTAATCTCAAACAATACATTGATTGTGTACGATAAATTATATTATTAGTTTACATGGTATAACGTACTAGAGTACTTTGCTCACACATACATCGATGCAGCATAGGCGCCCTACCTTGAACTTATCTTTCCTCACACACTGGCCACCCACCAAACCTTGTGGCTTCTATCTCTCATCGTCGTCATATTTTTTTTTGCTTCAACCTCCAATAGTAAGTTCAAATCTTACCCATTTCAATGCCATATTTTACACATAGTTATCTTCTACTTCCCCCTAATTATTGCTTAATGCTAACCACTGCGATATCAACATGCATACACATGCAATTGTCGCCGGTCTCGGCTAGGAATACGTGTCACGCTCTCTCTGGTGACACCGAGCATATTCTCCGTGACTACGCCATCTCTACTATAAGATTTTTGCTCCTCTGCCTCTGTACGTCCGCACTTTTATTCGTACGGATGCATGCATGTACAGACGCATACATGATGTTATACAAGCTTGATGTCCTCTTCTCTCATGTCAGTCGCTCCTCTTATTCGACATTGGCCAACTCAACGTTGTCTCTTCCTCACTAACCGTTGTGACCTCCCATCTTCGCTAATGTCGATATGTCTATTTTATTCATTGTTTAACGATACGGAGAATCTTTTTGCCATCACCGGCGACGACGTGCCCCTCATTAGTGGTGGTACGCTTCTAGCTACCCGATAGTCCCATATCGTTCATAGTTCGTCTTCAATACAAATCTCCATCTCCTTTCTGTTAGGGCTTCCCCATCATCGAGCTTCTTTGGTCATTAACTTCTTCAATAATGCCAACGTTCACCACTTGTCATCGCGCTATTGGCTCCTTCAACACTGGACTTTCTCTTCAATGGCTTCGGCGAGCAGCAAAATATTGTCACCATCTCCGTCGTCGTCGTCTCGGCTCTTTGCTTTCCCGTAGGTCAATGTCTTCTTGGAGGACAAATCGATGCCACCGCACTCTTTCGTGGTCTCCTCCGATATCATTTGTGCTATACTCGCTATAACTTTTATTTTTTAATTAAAATTTGGGTTATTTTATATTTTTATTCTATAGGAAGCAACAACAGAAACATGTGGCCTTGAGAGCGAATGTGGTGGCTTCTTCTGTCTCCTCCAACACCATTCATGTCATCTTTTTTACAACTTTTATTTTTATTTAACAATTTAGTTATTTTTATTGGAGTTCCTACACAAATCAAATTGTTAAATTTAATTAATTTATTCCAAATTTTAGTTATTTTGGGATTCTACTTTGGAATTCACATGGAAATAAAATTCTAAATTTTGTTTTATATTTTATTCAGAATTTTAGTTTTTTTCTTGGAATTCATATACGAATCCAATTTGTAGTTTTTCTTTAATTTTTATTCCGAATTACAGTTATTTATGGATTGTACTTCGGAATTCGTATTGAAATCGAATTGCTATTTTTTTTTGTCTATTTTTATTTCATATTTTAGTTATTTTTTGGTTGTATTTTGTATACAAATCTAACGGTCAATTATTGTTCAATTTTTATTCTAAATTATAATTATTAGATTTTGTATCAAAATCAAATAGCTAATTTTGTTTTTATTCCTAATTTCATTTTTATTGGATTTTGTGTACAAATCTAATTTCTAATATGTGTTTATTTTTTATTATAAAATATAATTATTTAGGGATTTTACCTAGAAATTCGAATGTAAATCAAATCGCTTATTTTATTTTATTCTGAATTTCAATTTTATTGTATTTGACATGTACTCTTTTACTTAGGAATTTGTATAGAAATCATATTGCTAATTTCATTTCATTGTTTTATTTCAAATTTCTGTTTTATTGTACTTGACATGGATCTATCTTTTTATCTAGACCGTTATAATCTGGACACACTATGGTCCACGGTGTAGATCTTTCTCTTTTTTCACCTATTAACGTGAGAATTTCTAGCCCTTGAGAGCGGACATGATAACTTTTTTAAACTATATTTTAATAAGATAATAGATCGGAGCCTTCTCTTATAAAAATGTTTGAAAGGTACATACTTAATTTAACACATATTAGTATTGGGTCTGCTAATTTTCAGTTGCCTGAATTTTTTTTATTCATCAGTCATCTACAATTGTGCAGTACTAAGCCTAAAATTGCAGTACTAAGTGATGTGTGATTTTAGCATAGCTCTACTGCAACTTTTAGTTCTATTTATTTTTGTATTTGTATTTGTAGGGTTTACCTAGATTTTTTTTGTGTAATTTAGATTTTTTTTTTGTATTTGTAGAGTTTATCTATATTTACTTTTGTTTAGTTTAGATTTTTTTTATTCCAACGAAGAATCTCGAATCGCTCAAACAAATGCGCGGAACTAGCTAGTATATGTCGAATAATTGGGCACCGACTGATCACTGGTGTATACATAGAATAGAGTTACGTCGTACCGTCACAAGGATCTGATACAATTTTGGACGGAATGATACGTACATATCGATTCGGATTGCATGTGGTGCGTGCCGTCTCTCTCTCTCTCTCTCTCTCTCTCTCTCTATATATATATATATATATATATATATATATATATATATATATATACACACACACACGGCATCTGATTACCACCCTCCTTAACATTCTTTTCAAAAAGGATTAAACATTTTGCAGCAACCTTCTCGCTATACTACTAAACACCTGATGGAATATTTAAGAAGCCCGGCCGGCGCATGCCGCTGCATGCTCCAAACAAAAAAGAAAGGCTAACATTACCCCCATCATCTGGTACAGTGACATTCTACTTTCCAAAGTACGTATCAAGCCCAGAACATCGATCAGCAACAAACCCAGACACAATCAATCCAAGAGTCACTCTAGCTAAGGATGGCCAGTCCGTTCACCATGCAAGGCCCCACAAGCATCGGCGGCGCAGCAGTAGCACTGGCATTGTGCCATTACGCTTGGATGGCAGCTTTAGCATGACACCAGCCAAGTGTGACCAGAGGCGTATGACGCTGTGAGACAAACGTATCCTCCTCCCAGTCTCGCCTGGACCCGATCACACAGATCCACCCGCCGCACACCGCACCGCACCGCACCGCAGCAAGTGGGTGCAAGCACATGACCCCCCCTTCAGATCAACAAGAATCTCCCCTCCATTTTCCTCCTCACCCACTGCGCCTGCGTGCCCGCAACGTGGACAGCTGTAACAGCTGTCTACATGCCCGCCCGGATGCCACGCCCCTTCCTTCTCTCGCTCTCTCTCTCGCTCTGCAGACACTGCAGAGAGAGAGAGAGAGAGAGAGAGAGAGAGAGAAGCCAGCCCGGATGCCATGCCACTTCCTTCTTCTCTCTCTGCATATTGCAGCATCGCACTGCGGGGCGAGAGAGAGAGAGAGAGCTTAGGTTTGACTGGACCGAGGAGGAGACCCGCAAGGGACAAGGGTGGGCTGGGAGCTAGCTGTAAGACCACAGGCGTGAGCTGGCTGCCTGAAAGGGCGAAGGGATGAAAAAAAAAGGGGTGGAGTAAAGAATAGCAGCGTAATCATCATCAGATGGGGTTATAAAGCTGAGGCTGGATGGGTTTTCAGAGAGAGATGGCAGAATGGCAGCGCTGGCTCTGTTTAGATTATAATAGATATGGACAGCTGATGGCCCATCCATGTTCTTACATGATCTGGGTAACTTTTGCGCTCCTTAATTTGCATGGACACCCCTGTGTGAACCCTTTTCAATCGCTCTTGGCCTCTCGGTTGCTAACTGCTAAGCTTCTGTATGCCAGTTTCTTCAGACAAACAAAATAGACGAAAAGATGGAAAAGGCTGCAGTTCATATCCATCCATCCACGGAAGATGATATTCCAGAAATGTTATGGAGGGGGGGCTCCGGCTAATACAGCTCCAAACCGAGCATTATTGTGGTTAATTCGAGCCTATGAAACTTCTCATTGACATGTCCATCCAGGGACGAACCGCAGAGACAATGGTCAGACATTGGAATACTCCACTAAATTGAAATTTGAGTGGGGGGTTAGGGATCCCTCTGCCGGGCCGAGCGGAGGCACAGGTAGTTAAACATTGGGATAAAGGGCGTACGTACGTGGAAGAAACAGAGAAGCTTGATGAGGAAGGGATGGATGGATCATGCACGCATATCTGTTAAATATGATGATCGATCTCCCATGGCCATGGGCACACGACACAATGCTCTGTCTGGCTTTTTTAACCCCGTGACTACAGTTGGTGCACACGTGTGAGCAAGCTGGCTTGGCCGGCAGGCATAATGGAAGGGGGGAGGGATTGGCAATTTAGCGTCGGCGACCTGTCGTCCCTGCTTCGATTCTCTCCTCAGCTTCATCTCCGCATTGTCATGTATGCCTGCGTTGCGTGTGCAGAATCATACATACATGCAGCCATGTTGGATATGAGGGTCGTTTTGAGGCCTCCCACCTTTGTTAGTACTCCCTGCCACGTTCGCCCGGTACACGCTGCATGGACGCACGCTTCTACATGATAAACATAGTGGAGGAATAAACAAGTACTACATGCATGTTCATGTCGGAGCTTAGCAACGCCTAATGTGCTTCCCGGAGCTTGAATTGAAAGAAGAAAGAGCAACTAGCTAGTGCCTGTCAGTCTGTGTTTCAGCCTAAATCTTCTCACCACTTGCTCTTTTTTTTTCAATTTGAGCACAGGCCGGCTGCTGCTGGTGACATGCATGATAGAGTCGGCAGATCCATCTCTGCGTGAGATATATGCCTGGGCAGCCATTGCTCAAGTTGATACGGCAAACACCATCCCAGCATTCTCAACATCGTTACTGAAACTGCAAAACTAGGAGTTCACATATACGTCTGAAATCTGAATTCCACATGAAGTACGCAGTACCCCAACAGGGGCGCGCAGGGTGGTGTGCTGTGCTGTGTCGCATGCCCAACTAGGACAGAGGCTGTTCGGTTCGTTGTGTGCTCGATCTGTCGCGGAGATTGCTGTTGATGGGCTGTGAATTGCTTGGGAAACCTGGCTCGCACGATCCAAACGACCGCACACACGCAGGGGTGGTGTAAAAATACAAGAGAGGAAACAAACAATTTGCGTCGTCAGTCGTCAAACACGGTGGGCTGAAGCGGAGCAAAAACCCAACCAAAAAACCTTCGTCAGTTTCGGCTATAACTCAATAACGACGCTGAACAAAACTCACTGACATCCTAATTCAGCCCATATTTCAAGAGGATGTTTAAACGGTGGCCCAATAAACAATTGGAGACATAACGTAGTAAAATTTGTGATGGACTAGGATTGGGTCTTGTTGGGCTATCTCAAGTAAGGCAGATTTCATTCCGACGCCTGGCCTATGCAAGAAGAACCTTGTGGGCAGCGGGCTCTGAAACTCGCCTTCATGAAGTATTTGGAGGAACTGGGGATGGTGGAAGCTAAACAATTGCTGCTAATGGCAAGGAATGTTACGGCAAAAAAGCCAGCAAGGTGGATTGATTCCCCGCCTGGAGTAGCGAAAATCAACGCCGCAGTAAGGTGATCATTAATCTGGAGAAGAAAGGGTGTTGTGCCTATGGTATGGTGCTTAATGAAATTAAGAAAAGATCCGAGCTGATCTTAGTAGCTAAGAGTGCGTGTACTAGTCATCTGGATGTAAACTTGAACTTGATGAATAAATAAAGCCCTTCCTTTCCCTCAAAAGAAATAAAGAAAGAAGAGCAACCTTGTTGGGTTCAAAAATATAAGTAGACAGCAAAGGCGTCAGTAGCCAGTAGGTCGAATCTTGCCTAACCAAATTGTTGATTTCTACATCCGAATTTCTTTGTGAAATTACTGTACTATTCTCTGGATCAGTAGATAGCACCTCACAGGCACATTGCTAAATCAAACCATACATGACGTAAAATCATTTCATTCATTAATTTACACATCAGAGTTTACATAGACCGCATCGGACCAATTTTTACAGTAAGGGCCGAACAGGCCAAATGAATACATTATAAAAGATAGCGGAAGCTACAACGGAAGCAAGGGGGGGTGAGGGCACATCTTACTGCAGGCAAGTGACTGGGGAACCCGTGTACACTCGATATTATCCAAAAAAAACCTCGGACAATATAGGAGGCACACAAAAACCGACACAGTCAGCTAGACTTGGGTGAGACTAGAACAACTAAGGACTAAACTACGCTTCAACGACTTCCTGGGTCTTCAGACATCTGGATCCTTGTAGTAGTCGACAGCTATTACCGTGCTCGCGAGCCAACACAACAGATGCAATAAATATACATGTAAGGTGTAACAAGGATGGCTTGGGTTCTTTTATTTGCGTAAAGCAGCATTTATAAATACAGATATTAGAAAATTCTATCACTTAGCATTTTAACCAAACTGCATTTTTAAAGAGATTTATTGTGCAGTAATTAATAAAAGTAGAGGCTATCTCCACCTTCATGCTTATATTTGATGGTGGTCATACCCACTATTACCAATGCTGGGTAAGAATACCCAGGGAAAATCCAAATCAAGGGCTAGGTGAACCTCGCACATTTTTCATCACATCCACAAATTTTTTTTAAATAGAACTATATCTTGTAAGTTTCTATGCCCGCCCGTGACCGTGGGCACAGCTGTTCGAACAGTTTTTATTCTCTGCAGAGATTGTACATCTTTACCCACATGAGATAATCGTCTTGATATATACACATGTTACCTTTGACATGTGAATCAAGGAGAGATTATCACAAGACCTTTACAAGTGATATAACAACTTACCCAGACCCTCTCTTGCGCCATACGACTTACGCCTAGGGTCCCGCAAGTCGCATACCCCAACCCGTAGCCTCGTGGGCTCACGGTGAAGGGGAGTCCCCCAATGGTGCAGCGCGTACAGGTGGTCACCAATTAGTTAGCCATGTCGACACCATTATAGACTTGTGGTTGTACTGTTTTACAATAGGAGGTCATCACAGGATTAAGTCCTTATGATCATCTGGGCAGCTCTTACCACATACCCACCACAAAAATATCCTGGGCTACATTAGCACCCAACAATACACCCTCCAGCCTACCATCCGCCCAGATGGGGTATTAGCAAGTTTTAGGGTTTTGGAGAAGTATAAAATAAATTATCCAACCAGTCCAGTCATTCTCCCCAATGACTGCCCAAAACAATTGTCGTGATTAAAGAATGATGATTTGGGGTAGTAATACTCCGGTACTTAAATAAGTCTAGTATGGCGTTTAAGTACGACCTATAACTAGTAGGTTACCAGATATTTACTAGGGTGACAAGGATATTGGGAGTTCAATTTTCAAGGAATGGTATAATAATTATTTAATCATCAAATAAGTATTTAACTACCTTAGGGTGTTTGACATACATTTTCATAGGAAATTAAAGCATGCAATTTGATATTTTAAAAGAATATAATTTGCGTAAAATGTAGGATCAATATGATCAAAGCATTGGCTTGCCTGTGCTATTTTACCGTGGCCTTGATCTTACTCAAAGCCTGATTGAACAGGGGTTCGAAGTCTTGGTCGGCGTCTTTGCTTGAGTCGTCGATTCTTCTGGACTTCGATTTCTAATTACGCAATAATGATAGAAAAACTAAATAAATCCAAAGAACTCAAAAAACCAATAAAACACAAGAGCCTCAAAAAGATTGCTGAGGACGAGCTTGAGAGAAGGGTTTGGGCGATACTGGAATGTTTGACAGAGTCAAACGATCAGTTGGGCGAAAGGAGGAATGGCAGAGAAATTCTGCCGGGAGGGAGGATACAAAGGAGGGTAAGGTCGAAGGGTTTTTTGCCGGAATGCTCTACTGCGGATTTGGAGGATAGCAAGACTGTACTACTACAGGGTCAACAATTAACTTAACTACGAGCTCTACACCAAATCTAAATACCAGATCAACACACAATCCAATGATAATTCTATACCAATCTCAGCTGCCAGATAATACTTATCAATTCAATTGCTAGCTACTCAACCTACTACCATAACAAGGCACAGATTCTATCGCCAACTAATCGATGCCAGAACACCAATTATTGCCAAACAATACGGATTGATAAAGCAATCAATATAAACAAGTCAATACTTCCGGCCCACGCAAAATACAATTACTTTCAACAATCATTGGCCTACTGATAAAACACTAACCAACATTAACAATTGATTAACAAAACCAATAGACAATACTACAACTGAAGATCAAAGCTATCCCTAATAATTAGGATCACAATCACCAATTCAATTTACTGCTAAAATACTTATACTGATGACCAGTAATCACATACAATTAATCAATAATCATTTTACTACCAGCAAAACATCCTACTATCCTATTGCAATATTTCTCAATTGCTGGATCGATTGAAACCTCAATGCTACCGCTATGATCTGGGAAGTAACTACGAATCAAATATTGTCAATCGAAACAGATGAATAATAAATGATTGCAGGCTCTACCACACAAAAACTCAATTGACAGATTAACACGAACTCAGTTATCGGTTTAACATAGACTTTCCAATTGCAAGCCATACAAACTATTGACCTAATGCAATAATTCACAAAAGCAAGATTACTAAATAGGGTTTCAAAAGACATAACACAATCTTCAATTGTCAGAGCAATTAGTAATAGAGTTCAATCAATCGCCGGATTACATTAGGGTTTCAATGCAAGATCTCAAAATGTTCGAACACATAATATACAATTGCTAGAATGAATAGGGTTTCAAAATACTGGATACATAGATTATAGTCGACAATCTTCCACTGCCAAAAGCTCCACGGTAACTGAGATTCCAATTGACAGAAAATTTCCAAATGCAAGCACTCAAACACTGCTAACACACTGATTCAAATTGCTACTGATACTTCAAATTGACATATATTAAACACACATTACCGACTACAATCAATAACTGGGGATCAATTACAGACACAACAACAATAAATACTGCCATCAATACTAATATTCAAATTGCTATCAAACATTGCCATTGTGATTTCAATTTGACAGATCATCTATACTTCGCTGCTATTGTTGTCTATACTCGGTTCAGCAGAGGAAGCCACTAGGAGGGAGCAGTCGGCAGAGAGGGGTAGGGCAAGGGGAAAAGCTCGGCCAAAGAGGCAGAGAGGAGTTGGGATGGATCACAGAGAGGGAGAAGGGGGTGTGCGGACCGGTCTGACCGGGCGAGGCAGGGGCTCTTGGGGCGGCTGGGCGGCGAGGGAGCTGAGGGAGGTGGAGCTGGGTCACCGAGGAGACAGGGAGACGCTCGGGTGGCGATTGAGTGACGGCTGGAGGGATGAAGGAGCAGCAAAATGGAATGCTGGAGGGGAGGGGGTGCTCACCGGGTGCTTAGTGGAGACAAAGGAGCACCGGTGGGGGCTGCCGAAGGAGCTGAGGGTGGTACGGGGAGGAGAGCTCGGTGACGGCGGTCCCGGGGAGGCGAGGGGCTGCAGCCGTGGGTCAGGGACGTCGCCGCGGGGCTCCTGGTGCCGGTACTCGGGCCGAGGTGACACGGGACTCCAATCGGCCGGAGGGGGAAGAAGAAGCCGAAACTGGGGAGGAGTTCTTTGGGGGACTTACCCGAGGAGAGGGAGGAGACGAGGCAGGAAGGAGATGGAGGGCGTCGGGCTTTAAATAGCCGGGGAGAGAGGATAGAGCCGAAGGCGATGACATCGGGAGGAGGTGGTGGGATGGCGATGGAGTGGGCGTCCACAGCTGTAGTTGGCGAGGACGACGAGACGCGAGCGCTGACCGGGGCTGGCGACGGACCGGGCGACGTAGGCGATGACCTAGGCGACGCACTGCTCGGACCGGGTGCTTCACCGTTTGGACTGGTTGGAGCTGTGCGTGCACGGACGGAGAGGATGGAGCTTACCGGGGCAGGTGGAGCTGGTGGCGAGGCGATGGAGGGGGTGGTGCTGTAGGTGGAGGCGGAGTCGGTGGAGGTGACTCGGTGTGGGGGCGGCTCTGGTGCTGGTGGGGGCGATGACTTCGGTGGAGACGACGTGCGATGGGGGTGGGCGTAGGAGATGGCGCCGCAAAGGAGCGGGTGGAGGCGACGCACTGCAGTGGTGGGGACGGAGTTGTAGGGGAGCCGGTGGCGAGGCGACTCATTGTGGGGGCGGCGTGGCAGTGGAGCAGGTGGAGGTGGGGAAATGGAGTCGGGCCGGGTGAAAGCAAAACGTCGGGCCGAGGCGGAGAAGAAGGCCGGCGGGCGGAGGTGGTGCACGCGGGAGGAGTGGGGAAGGGGAGGCGAGGGGTGACGAGAGAGAGACGGGGGAGACGGCGGATCGGCCGAGACGAAGAGAGAGGGAGACAGAAGTGTCGGTGCGGAGGAAGAGATAAGGTAGAGGGGGGAGGCGAGCGACGTGAGAGAGAGACGGGAGAGAGAGAAAGACAGGAGGTGGGCCGGTCCGACGGAAGAAAAGGGGGAAAAACAGGCTGGCCAGAGGTGAAGTCGGCTGGGCCGGGCCTGGGCGGAGGAGGTGGGCCGGGGAAGGGAAACAGGCCGGGGAAAATTGGGCCGGAGATGTGGATTTGACCCGGGAAGGAGAGTGAAAATTTGGGAGGAGGAAGAGAAAAAGTAAGTGGGCTGAGCAAAAATGGGTTGGACCAAATAAAATAAAGGGAGGCAAGATTTTGAGAGGGTTACAAAATCTGAAAAGTTTGAATTTAATTTGAATTTTGAATTTGGAATTTGAAAGTAGGTTTGAAACACAAACCCGAGTTTAGAGGAAGCTCCGAGTTTTGGAAATTTAAGCGACAAATTGAAAAACAACAAAAATCAAAATTTAAATAATCGATACTATTTACCGACCGAAAACAGGGTGTCACACAAATACTCAAAGTGGCCTCTATTTTTTTTAAAAAAAAACGCCAGGTGGAGACGAATTCTTTTATTTCTTATGGTTAAGAATATGGGTCTTCCTTCCAAATTTGCATATGACTGTTACATTTCAGCCAATCTTTTGTTTCAGTGAGTTCAGAGAACTAGATTTCGATGACATTTCAAAACCACAAATAACTGAGCAAGATAAGCTATATCTTTGATCATATTTGATACCAATATTTTAAACTACGTTAATTCTGTTTTAAATTGTTACTGCATGCTTATTTATATTCAATTTAATTTAAATTCATATTTGCAAATTATAGTTATTCACAATTCCATTGTATAACCAATCTTGACATTGAAACAAGCATACTTGTCATCTTAGATGAAAACCTAGTTGATGCAATAACATGAACTAGGAAACCTAGTTGATGCAATAACATGAACTAGGAACCTTTGGAAAAATTATACGCATAGTCATGCATAGTCCAAAAATATTCAATTTGGAAATTGTAGTCAAATATTCAACTATTGTTTAAAAATAACTCTATGGCATCGGTATGCTGTGGAAATTTTGCAAAATGATTTGAAAAGCAAAATAAAATGAAAATTGGTTTAGATTTGGGCAAATGGATGTTATGATGGTGCAAGTTGATGCACGGTCGCGATTCATTTCTATGATCAAGACCGGAGTTTTATCGAAAGTCGCCCAACTCGGTTAAGGACCGGTCTGCGAGCTGTGGTTTTGCAAAGCCCCTTTGTACTACCACAAGCCTAGTATGTGATAGACCTGGCTTAATAATTTGTGACATCTCTCTGCTAGTTGTGCTATTTGGATGTGCAGGTGTCAGGTAGACAGAAATTCCCACTTGGCGTAGAGGGACACTTCCGGTGGGATAACTGCTTTGGGATGGAGCATTGCAACAACCTTGTGATAATCACTTAATCGCACACCAACAGAAGTGTGTGAAATGGATATTAAAAATTGATTATCTTTTGTGGGTAAAGTTGTTCAATCTCTCAAGAGTATAAATCTATTCGAATATCCATGTACACGGTCATGGATTAGACTTTGGTTTTATTTTTAAAATGATTTATAAAATAATTTATGATATGGGTGGGTGTCCATGAGAAAATTATGGGTTGAAGCCCTGGGTTGGTGCCTGTGTTTAAGTCAGTGTTAGGTTGGTGCCTACACTAGCTTTATTAATTCATTTAAAACTCAATTTTAGATATTGTAAAACTTATGCTTTTGAACTAGCTATTGTATTTAAAATATCAAATATTGATTTTGCACAAATAACCATATAAGTCTTCCTTTGATATATCCCTGTATGCATTATAATATCTTATTGGGTGTAACTCGCGGAGTACATTTTTGTACCCACTCCTGCTTAATAAAATATTATTCAAAAGAGAAGGACTTCGCTATTTGTGTGGATCTTGACGACTAGGCCGCTACCCTAGTCGATTGTCAGTGACAGATTTGTTGTGCTCTACTACTTCTTTTTCGTCTTTCGTCGTGTTCTTTATATTGGCTTGTAAGTATTTCTTGTAATAAAATATGATATTTATTAATAAAGATGTGCGAATTATGGATGTCATCATATTTGTTTACCGTGTATGCTAGCTACTGTTACAGGAACTAGTGTAGAATACACATAGAATTTTGGGATGTTACTTCCGGGTCCGACAGTAGCTCCGGTAGAGGTGGCTGAGCTCTGCTCCTTCCCACCACAACCTGCAAGAGATTAAATATCAAGTCAGATCGGAAGCAAAAGAATGCGAAAATACATGGAAATGAAACATTAGAACGAAATGAAGTATATAATGAACGAACACAACATTACAACCAACAACAACTAAAGATGCAAATATTACAACACTATTTGATACCATAATATGATGGCATTACCTTGAGTGCAAATTTGAGAATTACAACATGCAAACAGTGGAACTAAAATGATACAAATAAGCACGGGGGTAAAGTCCTCCATGACTACGGACTACAAACGCTTAGACGAGCTCGATATGTTGGGGAAAATTCTTCATAGAGTGGCCAAGGGTCTTGCATATCTTGCACTTCCTCGAGCGGGTATAGTCCCCCACACAGGCTGTTATCCATGTCGTTTCGAAAGCACCGCGTCTACCGTTGCCCCTTCCCAATTGCCTTTAAGACTTTGTTCGAGCCCCATTTCACCATCTTTGGCCAAAGATCCCTATAGTTCAGGTACACGCCATACAAGTTGAACTAGCACTCCAGGTCCCGAAAAGATGGTGCATGTTATAGTACTCAGAGATGTGAGGCATAGATAGCTGCTTGACTTGCGTGGACGTCCTGTACACATGCGAGCATGGCTTGTGAAGGAGCTTTAGCTTGTTGTAGGTATATGTAGCCACATCACTGAGGATGCAAACATGCTTCCTACCCCCTCTGACATGACTATTCACATATTTCTGCCTCAGCCGGATCTCGTACTTCCTTCCCAGGATATCGATCACCCGGATGTCGTGGATATGAGCTTTCTGCATCTTCTTTTCCATATACCTCTGCATGTTCTCGGACCACTGCTTCTCTTCATCCAGCTACAACCTCGCTACGACGGCTCTATTTATGAAATAACCAACTATGTGGATCCAGGTCTCGTCAATGATTGTGGTGATAGGGAGGTAACACACACCATTTAGCATGCTGTTGTACACATTGGACCGTCGATGTCGTACAATTGTGATCATTTCTCCAATTCAGGAGCATAGAGATTAATCTACTCAGAGAAACTGATGGGGCTACTGGATACCCCTCTTGGGCCCTGTTGTCCCTCCTGTGCCTCCGGATGGGACTCCTTTGTATGCCTCGTAGTCCGCTCTTCAAGCTCTCTCTAGATGGACTCAAACTTCTTCTGCTAGTTTTGCATGCACAACTTCTTGAACGTCTTCATTAGGTCATAACTGTGGAACCGCCTGAAGAAGTTCGATGCAAGATACATCTTATTTTTGTATGTGTCGGGGTTTGCTTCGACAATCTGGTGAAGCATCCTTGGCACAAAGATTGTACGCCTCCTCATATATCACGTGCATGGACTCGACCACCTTCTGTTTGGCTCGCCGGATCTTATTGCAGCTAACTGGATAACCAACTAGGTTGGAAAATTCTAACAACAACATCTTGGGGGAGACAGGCACATCCTCCCAACTAGGTGGTTGATGACGCTTGCCATATATACGGAAGTCACATTCCGATGCTATTGCAACGGCTCACTCAGCTTGTAAGTATGGTCGATCACCGCCGTGACCGTGAAGACCGTGCCATATGAGCTGAAATGGTGCACCCGGTACACAAGGTTGTTGGACACGACATACCGTGTTATAGATTGATGCATGGCCACCTTGCTTGGGAAGTGTTGCCCAACTAACAAGGTGTCAGAATCAAACCCCCCACTGGGACTCGTCTTCCTGTGGTGGTATAGGCGGCCACACTACGAGATCATCCAATCTGGAGACACGTAAGGCACCTCCGTTGACACAATTCCGCCGATCGGGCTACCACCCCTTGCACCCTGCGGTGTCCTCCTCGCTACCATCCGAGTCTGGGTCGGCGTCCTCATCGAACTTTGACTCGGCCAACTGGTTTGGCAGAAACTCATGGTAGTCAATGCACCACCATTGTCCCACCCTCTCATTTTGCACAAATTTCTCCGCAAGTCTTTTTTCATAGTCTTACTCCAAAACAAGACATTTTGTGCTCCCGTATTCATGCACCTCCTACACTTCCCCGCTCCCACTAGCACCAGCATCATCAAGGTTTCCTGGCACCATGTGCACGAAATTCACGTACACTATCGGTCTCCCGTATATCGCCACCACGGGCTTCGCAGTTATCTGCATGTACTGTTCCCATGCAACACTACCATTCACCTTGTGTAACTCCCATATGCCCTGGCCTACCCTATTCGTGTAGGTGATCACCTCGATGACAAGCTTCTTCGTTATTGTCTCTGTGTTGAACTCCCTTCGGATGTAGCTCCCCAGCTCGTGAATATTCATCGCATCCATGCCCTCCGCCCAGACCATCTTGAACTGACATCTTGACATATCTAACCCACCCAGTATGTCCCGTACGAGACCATCACCATAAAATACAAGCAAGTCTTGCATGTTGAACATTACCTAAAGCCACAACAACCCAATACACTTCAGATGCATGCTACGAGGAATTCACCATTCTTTATTGTAGACAATCGAATAAACATGTCACACTATTTAGTCTACATTTCCCTACCTTCCAAAAATAACTACACTTTAGTAATTCTTATGTAAAATTTTAACCTAATCAGTGCATAATAAAAAAACTACTAAATTTCTGGGGGAAACTACTAACCTTAAGACTAATTAACTATGACTAACTAACTATGACTAATTAACTACAACTCATTAACTACGGTTGATTATTTACAACTGATTAACTATGACTAATTAATTACGACTGATTAATTACAACTAAATTGATTACTACTACTTGATTATGACTTATTAATTATGACTAAATTAACTATAACTAATTTGTTACGAATAAATCAATTATGACTAAATTAATTATGACTAATAAGTGTATACTAAACAACCTGTCGTAATCCTTAACAGTCCGAACTATTAAAGTAACATTTTTGAAAAGTTAATTTAAGACTAATTACCCAATTAATAAACATAATGCATGCGGAAAAATACCTCTTGTAGATGATCTTTGCTTGACGACGAACTTTTTCTTCTAATACGACTGCTAAACACTGCTCTAAACACTTTCAAACCGGCAGCGAAATCAGAACTAATTTCGGCGATTGCGCTACCTCTCGCTTGCTCGATCCTCTTTGTATCTGCGTCGAGCGAAATCGAAACTAATTACGATGCCAAATAGCGCTAAATAAGCCAAAAACTCGTGCAACTGCAGCCACTGCTCTGACGCTTCAAGAAATCATAGAAAGCAAAATGATACATAAACTTTTGTGTAATCTTATCCACACCTTCAATTATAAACCTCATCTAGATAAATCAAAATGAGATTTGGTCTAGCTCCACTTGTTGCATTTTTTTTCTTGAGGTAACATATCTTCCATGTACTCCATTTTCTTTGTGCAACTTGTTGGACCGAAAAGGAGACTAGAGGGGGGTTGAATAGGATCACGCTCACTTTTTCATAAATAATTGATTCAATAATATTTTACTCCAATAGCTATAGAAGATATGAAGATCAATATACCAGTACAGCAAAAGACAAGTATTGAATCCAATTTAACCCCCGAAGTAAAACAACGAAAATCAACACAAGCTAAAACAAAACTCAGTGCTGGGTGGTCGAATCGCTGGGTCAATGGCGGTCCGACCACGACCTCAAGGCGGTCGGATCGGTGACCTTAGGCGGTCGATCACGACCAAGAATGATCAAACGGCCAAGAGCGAAGTTGCAAATAGATGTAATTTTTGATCTACAACTCCAAACTCGATGAAACTTGGAACACACCTTCTCTATGATATTAGGTGGAATAATTACGATCCTTTTCCATTTGAGACGATGAAGGTTCAAAACCGAGTCAAAACGAAAACTAGATCCAAAATCTTGCTCGTTAGTGATTGATGATCAAGATGATTCTAGATATGTTTCCACATGTCACAGCAAGCTAGATCACATGAAGAAATCAAGCAAAAACTCACGGATCAAAGAAAGACTCAAAATCATCAAATAGAGAGAAGGAAAGCAAAACGACAAAATTTTGATCAAACTTTCCTTGGATTGATTTGATATGATTTTGGTTTACAGCAACTCCATCAATGGAGGACAAAGCTCAATCTATGAGTACGAAATCAAATCAAAACTCTCTAGAACTCTAACCTCAACATCTCTCTCTCTAAGCAAAATTAGGGTTTCCCACAATAAAAGAGGCGAAGAGAGGTGCAACCACCTCCTTCCTCTATTTATAGTGGAGGCTTAAACCTTCTAGAAGTTTGACTCAATTGGACTCCCGTTAAGGCCCAAAATAAACGAGTCACACACGCACGTATTTTAATGCGCCGTCTTCATCGCCTCTTGACCTAATCAGCTTCACCTTGCGTCATCTTGCGCCGCGGGTTGACCAATAGGTCACCCTTGTTCATCTTGCACCACGCTTGAGTTCATTGACCTCACCCAGCATCGTCGATCGTTCTGGACCTCAGCTCTTCAAGCCTAGTCCCAATCATCCTCGCCGTTGACCGTCGTTGACCACCAAGCAACCTGCACAACAATAGACAAGCAAACCGAATCCGGGAATAATTTCTTCACAATTTGACCCATGTTAGTCAAAACATGCATCATGCAACACATATGCAATGAACCTCATGACTTTGACCTAACAACCAAACATCGCCGCCACGAAGGACGACGATCCAAGTGAAAACCGGCCGACCGCCAAAGATGGCGGTCTAACCACTCCCCGGCCGGCCTCGATCGCTACCGGACTTAGCCGTAAATGACCCGAAATTCAAACCTCTCGAAATTTCAAACGGATAGAACTTTTGATTGGAGACTCCAAAAATTATGAGACCAAGTGCAATAGAATTTTCTCTCTTGCCTGCAATCTCTATTTTTGGCCCAGCTCAAAACACCACCTTTAAAAATAGGCCGGTCCGACCACCGCTATGACCGGTCGGACTGCCACTGGCCGGTCCGACCGCCAGGGGTGGCCGGTCAGACCGCCTTATGACCAGTCGAACCCCCTATGGCCGGTCTGACCGTCGGACCGCCTGAGACCTGACAGCACGTCAACATTGCGGAAAACACGTGAAACGACAAACCTTTAATGCTATTGTTAATTGTCACATCATCCTAAGATCAGAAGCATATCCCCATAATATCCACGCAACTAATGATAGAGTATGATTGTATTGCTGGTACTGAACAGTTGTCTGTATAAAATCTTAGGGGCAGAACCGAAATAACTCAACAAGTCCTTTTTTTTCCAAAAGAAAAAACCAAAGCAAACAAACGAAAAGTCAAACCATGTGATTCGGAGGTCCAAATCCCAGAAGCATCCCTCTAGCACGCACTCTCTTACCCGTTAAAACCCCCGCAGATCCCCTGCCCTCCTGCGCACTCAGCTCCTCCTATCCCACAGCTCAACATGGCCTACTCCGGCGAAGCCGCTGGTCTCCGGAAGGCAAGCTGCTTCTTCGAGGTCGGCAGGCGCGAGATCGGCTCCTCCATCCCCCGCGCCTCTTCGCACCGAATCAGCGGCTCCGAGGTGCTCCTTTCTCAGTTGTTTTCTATGCGATCCTAGTACTTGATAATGAGCATGTATGGTGGGTATCGTTAGGGAAAATGGACGGTTGCATATTTCTGTCAGCTGGGAGAGCGGATTCTTGATGTGGTTGGTTGTATCAGTTCAGCTACTTCAGTTTGTAGTCTTTATGGAGTTAGTACTATAAAGATCAATCTTCTGAGCTCGTTGATACGAAGTGACCATTGTCAGGATCTATAGATTAAAACACAGCAACAGTGATAATTTGTTTGAATTATTCTGTTCTATTGTTTGTAACCTGGAGACTAGTTTTGATGTGTTTAGTTCTCAAAAAACAAGTGTTGATGTGTTTGTTGAAGTCTGATCTCTACTAGTTACCTAGTTTCTTTTGGTTGCTGTTGATGTTGAGTAATATCCTTTTAGGATTTAGACCGTGTATGTTTGCTAGTTTGTTTTCTTTGTTATTCATGTTGAAGAATGTCTATTTAGGATTAGATCATGTATGTATATGGATGATCCTATGCAAGCTGAAGCACAGATTCATGTTGAAGAATGTCTATTTAGGATTAGATCATGTATGTATATGGATGATCCTATGCAAGCTGAAGCACAGAAGTTGTGGTGGTGACCTTTCGATAATTTTGGAATTTAATAACTCTGTTCCACAATTGTGAAAGTTCTGGCAGCAGTTGCTGTTCGTGCATTTGATGTTGACTGGTTACCATTTTCAATTTCTCCATGTGTGTAGGACCTAGTGATGCGGATGAATCAGTATGGAAAGTTGCGAGGCCATAATGGCTGTGTTAATACTGTAAGCTTCAATCCTGCTGGTGACTTCCTTGTGTCTGGTTCGGACGACACGGACATAATACTATGGGACTGGCTTGCTAAAACTAAAAAGCTCGTTTACCCTTCTGGTCATCAAGGAAATGTCTTCCATGCTCGTGTGATGCCATTTACAGATGATAGCACCATTGTAACTGTTGCTGCTGATGGTCAGGTTTGTATCTACCCACACTTGAGTGTTATGCTTGCTGTATTAGTATCGCTATATCAGAAAATTCACAAATATTCCCATCATGCAGTATTTTTTATGTGCCCCACAAGTCGTAACAATCTTAAGAAACTTTAATATAATGACTTGTTTCCTGTTACATGAACTATGTGTGAAGAGATTCAGGTCATTGTTCTGACTATCATATTCAATTACTAAGGGAAAAGACAAGGTTGTTTTTGTGTGTGTAGTATCAATCCATTGACATAGCAAATTTAAATAAGTGATTGAAAGTGTTGGAAAATTATGCGAAACTTCTTTTTATTTTAGTTCTAGCTATTTTGTTCGTAAATCATATGGCAAGGTGTAACCTAGGTCATGGTTTGGTGGCAACTTTCATACATGAAGCAGCACTTATAGTTGTTTATCTTGATCTGCATGGGCATGTCCCTGTGCCTAATATGAAGGCAGAGCTATAAACTATTGTTTTATCTCGGGCTTTTAGTGATGAGATTCTTTTTACGTTTTAGTCATTTCAGACAGTGCCTTCAAAAGGTAGTATCATATAGAATCTAAATGCCATTGTGGAAATAGTTGGTAAATAAGACCATATAATTCCCTGCACCCAAATGTTTACATGTACCTTTATGACCGTTACTTGGAGTTTTCTTATAACATGACTAACACACATATTTCTTGCAATGGACATCATTCTGCATGAAGCTTGTGTGTTAATTTTCCTACTTTATTGTTTCCATTATTGGTTATATTGGAAATGATTTGTCTGCTGTCAGCTTCTTGTACTCCATGCCAAAACATCATGCAGACACATTAATGATCAGATAGATATTTCAATCACACTGTTTCTCTACTCAGGTTAGAGTGGGACAGCTGAAGGAGGGCAGTGAAGTCACAACCAAACAAATCGGGGCACACGATGATCGTGTGCATAAGCTGGCTCTCAAACCGGGAAGTCCTCACATATTTTACAGTTGCGGGGAGGATGGCTTGGTACAGCATGTACGTCACTTATCCATTATATGCAATTATAACAACAGTTTTAGACTTTTAGTGCTTAGTGCACGTGAATTGAACATTTATTTCTTACAGTTCGACTTACGAAGTGATTCACCAACGAAGCTTTTCACCTGCTATTCATTCTCAAATAGCAGACGTCCTGTAAGACTGAATACCATTGCCATTGACCCGCGGAACCCTAATTATTTTTCAATTGGTGGTTCCGATGAGTATGTACGGTTGTATGACATGAGGAGAATCCGGTTAGATGCTTCAAGCAACATGAACCAGCCTGTAGATACCTTCTGCCCTAAGCACCTTATTATGGGTGGGAAGGTCCAGATCACTGGTATTGCATACTCCTATGCGAAAGAGATACTTGTCTCGTACAATGATGAGCTTGTGTATTTGTTCCAAAACAATATGGGTCTTGGTCCAAATCCTGAATCCGCACAGCCAGAGCTTTTGGACAAGCTCGAGCAGCCACAAGCATACTCAGGTCATAGAAATTTCCAAACTGTTAAGGAAGTCAGTTTTTTTGGACCAAACGATGAATATGTTTTGAGTGGATCAGATTGTGGGAATGTATTTATATGGAGGAAGAAGGGGGGTGAATTGATGAGGATGATGCATGGTGACAAAAGTGTAGTTAACTGCATTGAACCCCATCCGCATTTTCCATTCCTAGCTACCAGTGGGATCGGCAAAACTGTCAACATTTGGACACCAGCAGCAAACAAAGGGATGTCATTGCCCAAAAATGCAAAGCAAGTAAGTTGTATCTACATATACAAGTGATCAAGGACTTGCACTTATCCATTGTATTCTTTTTTTATTTTTACAATATTTTTAATTTTGTTCCTTAACAGATAATAGCTTCTAATGAGCGGGGGAGAGAAGTTGATGCTTCCCGATCAGAAGTGACACTTTCATCTGATGTCATCATGCATGTGTTGAGGTTGCATAGGAGACAATCTGAATTGTACACAGAGCATGAACCTCCTCCCGCGGATTTCGCAAGTGACAATGACGAGGCTTTCTTCATTGGGTTTGGTGGTGATGCCAATAGGAACCAAAGATCGAACTCTGATCCCAGGGAATGCATTGTGACATGAGTTAAAGTAACTGGGGAATTTTTTTTTAAATCTTTGCAGTCTGGCCCCTGGATTCATTTAGGAGCAAACTGCTTAGGTTTTAGATCGCGGTCTTACATGCCATGCTACTGCAGAATGCGTCATACAATACAGATCATGATACTTGGCAGCGAAATTAAACGGGTAGTGTTACAACCTGCCCCCTTATTTGTTCTGTTGTAGCGTTACTTGTTAATCTTGGTGAAGCGTTTCAACCTCATTGGAGGCCGCAGCTGCGTGTTGATCTTTATATATCGGGAACAGCCCCACGACATGGCTTACAGGATATGGTAGTACAAACTTGAGAATCAAGAAAGAAACTCTATATGAGGATTACAATCAATTCTATCCATCTATAGGGATTCTATCTTTAGCACTATTTCTATCTTTAACGTAACATGCTATCTTTAACACCCTCCCTCAATCACAACTTTGCCAAGTTGAGATTGTGTTTAAATTCTTCTAAATTTCGAACGAAGAGTGCTTTAGTGAATCCATCTGCGATTTGGTCTTTAGAGGAGATAAATCTAATATCCAAAAGCTTCTTAGCAACTCTATCTCTGACAAAATGAAAATCAATTTCAATGTGCTTCGCTCTTGCATGAAACACGGGATTAGCTGATAAGTATGTGGCACCCAAGTTGTCACACCATAAACACGAGACTTCTTGTCTTTCAATACCGAGCTCAGCCAATAAGGACTCAATCCAAATGATTTCAGCTGTAGCATTTGCCAAGGCTTTGTATTCAGCTTCAGTGCTAGATCTGGACACTGTTGCCTGCTTTCTAGCACTCCAGGAAATAAGGTTAGGACCCAAGAATATTGCAAAACCACCTGTTGATTTTCTATCATCTAGGCAACCTGCCCAATCAGCATCAGTGAATGCACTGATTAAGGAAGAAGATGACTTCTGAAAACTTAAACCAGTATTGATTGAACCTTTAACATATCTCAGAATTCGTTTAACTGCTGTCCAGTGTGCTGTAGTGGGTGCATGCAGAAATTGACATACTTTATTTACTGAAAAGGCAAGATCAGGACGAGTAAGTGTCAAATACTGTAATGCACCGACAATGCTTCAGATTTTGTATCGTCCTCTCGGTCCCAACAACTCTCCTTGTGCTGATAGTTTCTCCGTTGGAGAGAGTGGTGTTGGAGCTGACTTGCAAGTTTGCATGTTGACACGAGCTAAGAGATCAGAAGCATATTTTCTTTGAGTCAATACAAGATCATCCTGATTCTTCTTTACCTCAATGCCCAAAAAGAAATGAAGATCTCCCAAGTCCTTGAGAGCAAAATCATGACTCAGATCTTTCAATAGTGCTGCAACAGCTTCACTAGAAGAGCTTGTTACTATGATATCATCAACATATATAAGGACAAACATGGTTATACCTTTTTTATCGTATATAAACAAAGACATATCTGATTTTGACGAATTAAATCCAAGACTCTGAAGCTTTGCACTCAACCTGGCATACCATGCTCTGGGGGCCTGTTTTAGGCCATATAGTGCTTTGTCGAGTTTGCAGACATGTAAAGGTTGCTTGGGATCTTCATATCCAGGGGGCTGTCTCATATATACTTCCTCTTCCAGAACACCATGTAAAAACGCGCTCAGACATCTAATCGCATAAAACACCATCCTCTAGAAACAATATAGCTAGTACAAGACGAATGGTGGCAATTTTTACAACAGGACTAAAGGTATCTTCATAATCTATTCCATACCTTTGTTTAAATCCTTTTGCCACTAGACGAGCTTTGTATCTATCAACAGTGCCATCTGCCCTCTTTTTGATTCTCAGACACCCATTTGCAATCTATAATATTTTTACCTTCTTTGGCAGAACTAAATGCCAAGTCTTATTCCTTATAAGAGCTTCATATTCATCATCCATTGCTATTTTCCATCTTGAATCATCAAGTGCTTCCTGCAAATTACTTGGTTCTCCCAGAACACACGTAAAGCCATAACCATATGGTATAGTACCATCAGTAAATTTTCTTGGTTTTCGAATACCGCTTTGCAGTCTTGTTTGTGGTCGAAGTGGAGGAACAGATGACGCTGGTGAGCTTGGTGGCACAGAGGATTCTCCGGAGTCATTTGTTGTAGTGCCAGAGTGAATGCTCCCGTGCGGCTGCTGCGAACCACTTCCGACCAGAGGAGACGTAGCACCTCCTAATTCAACCGGCAATGCTGCACTAATTTGAGCACTGCCCAAAACAGATAATTGATGAGACGGCGACACAGTTTGCAGATCACTGTATTCATCATTGGGATTTAAATTTGCTGCACCAATTTCTGCACCGCCAATTTCTGCACCGTCTTCATGAATTTCTGCTGCATTTTCCTGCGCTTCAGAAGATATGCTAGTATGGTTGTTGTTAGGCATTTGATTAGTACATTGCTCACCCCCGGAATCAAATGAAGTTGGGAAATATAGAGAATTGGGAAGCAAAAGGATTTCTTTTCTGAGAAGAGCACCAGCATTTGGATGAAGTTGAGCAAAAGGAAAAACAGACTCATCAAAAACAACATCTCGTGATATGTAAACTCGACCGGAAGAGACATCTAAGCATTTAAACCCTTTATGTAGAGCACTATAGCCTAGGAAAGTGCATTGTAGAGATCGAAAGGCAAGTTTACGTTGATTGTAAGGTCTGAGATTTGGCCAGCAGGCGCATCCAAAAATACGGAGAGAAGTATAATCAGGTTTCTCATGAAATAACCGCTCAACGGAGTCCAAAATCAATAACTTTACTTGGTAAGATATTGATTAGTTTGGTGGCAGTAAGGAAAGCTTCATCCCGAATTTTAAGGGCATGGATGCATGTGCAAGGAGGGCAAGACCAACCTCAACAATATGTCTATGCTTGCGCTCACCGAGCCATTTTGCTGATGGGAGTGAGGACAAGAAACATGATGTGTCACACCAATCTTTTGGAAAAAAGAATTTAACTTCTCATACTCACCTCCCCAATCAGATTGCACAGCGAGAATTTTTCGTCCAAGTTTACGCTCAACAAGATTTTGAAAATTATGAAAGACTTGGAAGACATTAGACTTTTTCTTAATAAGATAGATCCATGTATATTTGCTATAGTCATCAATAAAGCTTACATAGTAGGAATATTTGCCAACTGAGTTAGGAGCTGGCCCCCATACATCTGAAAAAATAAGTTCTAGGGGAGCTGTAGACCTACTAGTAGATTTGGGATAAGGTAGTTGATGACTTTTGGCCTTTTGACATGAATCACACACAGAACTAGGATTGAACTTACTGGAACATGAAAGCTGATTTGTAGTAAGAACTTGTTGAACTATAAAGAAGGACGGGTGACCTAAACGACTGTGCCATCTATCAATGGAGGGTGTGACAGTACTGAAGACTTGTTTCCTTGGACTTGA
The DNA here is from genome assembly GCA_036346395.1 of Hsuehochloa calcarea. Classification (NCBI taxonomy): domain Eukaryota; kingdom Viridiplantae; phylum Streptophyta; class Magnoliopsida; order Poales; family Poaceae; genus Hsuehochloa; species Hsuehochloa calcarea. The sequence continues at coordinate 43,235,420 of CM070597.1, forward strand.
TGACTGATGCGCAAAGGGATAGAGACCTCCTTCACATCTGCCTTGATGAATTATTTTCTTCGTTGCTTGATCCTTTATAGAAAAGAAAGTTGGATGAATTTCAACAAAAGCACTATTATCTTTTGCAAGACGATGAGCAGATACAAGACTTTTGGTGGCACAAGGAACATGGAGGATATTTTTAAGATGTAAATTTCGAGAAGGGGTTTGAACAATGGTACTACCAATATGCCTAATTTCCATACCTTTGCCATTCGCACCATGAACTTGGTCCTGCCCATGATATTTGTCACGCACCGTGAGCTTTTCTAGTTCCCCGGTGATGTGATCCGTAGCACCTGAATCAATGTACCAATTTGTGTCGACGCCGTAGACAGCATTGGCTACTTTTGCTTCGGGCTGGTAGTCTTCTTCGAATCTCCACCAGCACTCAAGAGCAACGTGCCCTTGCTTGGAGCAGATCTGGCATGTAGGGCGAGAATTACCTTTGCTATTTTCTCCCTTGTTGAAGTAGCTACGTCCTCCGCCACTGTTCTGGCTGAACATGCGCCCTCCACGATTATTACCGCGGCCTCCTCGTCCACGAGGTCCTCCTCGGCCTCGCGAAGAGAAGCCACCACGACCTCGCATGGCGGCATTGGCTGAGGACTGAAAGTTTCCACCTTGCTTGGAGTTGTGGTACAGCTCTTGGCGCATGTCGAAGTTTTCCATCTGTGCATACAAATCTATGAGAGTGACAGGATCTGTTCTTGCATCAACTGCAGATACTAGTGCGTTATAGTCGATGTCGAGACCCGCTAGTATGTATGACACCATCTCGTCTTCTTGGACTGGTTTGCCGGCTGCAGCGAGCTCGTCACCAAGTGCCTTCATCTTTGCGAAGTAGGCTGCCGTTGTCATGTTCCCTTTCTCGGCATTTGCAAGCTGGATTCTTAGATTGTTGATTCGAGATCGTGACTGGGAGGAGAACATTGTCTCAACTGCAGTCCAGACCTCTCGGGCACTTGTCATGCCAACCACCTGAGTTAGCACTTCTTTGGATACAGAATTTAGAAGATATGAAAGAACCTGTTGGTCCTGTGCCAGCCATTGGGAATACGCTGGATTGATCTCGACCGTCTTGCTTTTGTCAGCATGCTCGATGGTGATCATCTTTGGAGGTTCTTTGGCAGATCCATCCAGATATCCAGCAAGTTGTGCTCCACGCACAGCAGGAAGGATTTGTGCCTTCCATAGGAAATAGTTCTCCCTTGTTAGCTTCTCGGAGACGCTGCCGCCGAGAGCCGTGGTCGTCGTCGTCGTTGTTGAAGACGCCATTGATTTGTTGATCTATGTGGAGGATGATGAGGTGGAAGAGGCAAGCTCTGATACCATGTTAATCTTGGTGAAGCGTTTCAACCTCATTGGAGGCCGCAGCTGCGTGTTGATCTTTATATATCGGGAACAGCCCCACGACATGGCTTACAGGATATGGTAGTACAAACTTGAGAATCAAGAAAGAAACTCTATATGAGGATTACAATCAATTCTATCCATCTATAGGGATTCTATCTTTAGCACTATTTCTATCTTTAACGTAACATGCTATCTTTAACATTACTTAGTATGCTCAAATCTCAATACTCGTATACTTAGTCTAGTAAAATAAACGCGTTCCTGGTTAGGGAACGCAGCATGTGTAATTATGAACTAAATCTGGGAGCCCCAACTGTAATGTTAACCGTGCAACATGTACAGAGGTTTTCATTGGTGCGGAGATCATCAGAACCTAGTAGTCTCACTTGTTTGGCAGTGCCTTGAGTTGCATAATCTGTAAACACAATCGCCGGCACTGAAGTGTGCTGTAACACAGAGGTTCAGATGTGATACAGAGTATTTACAATTCTGGCTCTGTGAACTCATTTGACGCCTCCTTCATGTTTCCACATAAGCATCTATCTCGCATGAAATCATTTTACTGCACCCTGCAATTTCTGATATTTTTTAAATAATATTAACTAAAAAATACAAAATTAAATAGTAAAAAAAAACAATTGCAGTTCTAAGCTACTGCCGCAATTTGAACTGGCGACCGGTCTCCTGTCGCTAGTTCAAGTGGCGGGAGGCCGATTTTTTGTGTGTGTGTGCAGAAATGGGGATAAATATTTATTACTATTTTATTTAAATTTATAATGTTATTCCAGCATCCAAACCACCACACAACACCCACCAACTAAATTACCACCATCAATGTCGCCGCCGGCAAAGACAATAGTAGTGGTTTCAGGAAGAAGGTAAGTTATACATTACAATTGAACGCATGACATAATAAGAAATAGAATCAGATAGTTATAAGAAAAAACAATATTAGCACAACATATTTGAAAGCAAAACGTTATCATATAGTTTTTTTTAATAAATCACAAAGATGTTACATAACTTTCCAGCACAACGTCATCACATAGTTTTTGATAAATCCAAATGATGTCAAACACATTCTAGTAAGATGTCGTCACATAGTTTTTCAACAAATTACAATGGCAATACAAAGCATTCAGAATAACATATTTCGAGAAGACAAACTATTCTAGTGGCTGCCGTCTGGACAATCGACCTCTCCTTCATCTCGTGCACTTCTCGTAGGGTATTTCTTGTAGGTATGCCCAGACTCTCTACAAATTGAGCACTTTTTCGTGCAACGCCCTGCTTCTACTTCGTTTATGTCGTTTTGATATGTCGTACCCACCGCAGGCCAATCTTGAATGTCCGGTGCATCTCACCATTCTTTCCCTTCTCCTCCATGTACTTGGTGATCATGGCGGAGTACAGAACAAAGTGCATGATCATGACACTAGTGGTCGAAATGTTCGACAAGGTGAAGTTATCCGACACTTGATCGAGAAAGCATTGAATAGTCTATGGATGACATAATATCTCACGTGGAGTTCAACCGGATATCGTGAGGCAAAGGGAGAATACATGAGTAGGTCTTTCAGTTCGATCAGATATGGGCTAGTCGTATAGAGATACGAGCTGATCAAACATGATCACTAAGTGGTCGAAACCTGATCATAAGGAGTTACGAATTGGTTGAGACCAAATATGAGCTGGTCGTATAGAGATACGAGCTGGTTGTTAGTGATAAGGACCTGATTGTAGATCATATTGCATTAAGGTTCGTCCGATATAACTCGTGTGTATTCAGGAATCGCTATGTCCTACTAGGAACCGCTAATGACTCGTAATCATAAAGGAATTTCTGAGTCACAACCGATTAGGCATGAACTTAACGGATCACACAATTAACAGGTTGGAACAAACGTGTTCGGATAGGATCCGCCATTCCACTATATAAGGAGATGCTTGAGGCTATTGAGATATACGAGCTGACGTGGGTTGCTACAAACCCTAGCCTCAATCTTCTTGAGAGAGCCTTCGCGTGCGACTTGGTGCTAACACACTGGCATCCGGTGTTCCTTTCCCAGACGTGTGAATACCGCGGAGATGCTACTGCGGTTGTTATTGCGCTTGAGGACGATGCACTACTTCTCAAGGAAAGCGATTGGTTCCTGGAGGAGACGATCGACTACGTTGCATCTGGTGGTAACGATCTGTTATCTCTTGCTTGCATGACGTCCTGCTTTACGTGGCAGAATTTTTGAATTGCCAGCTAGTACATCCTACCCGTATCCCTTCAAACTCCGCCCATGACCGGGAATAGGTTTCTTCATAATTAACTCGCTCGACGTTGAGTGAAACCTTGTGCAATGAGCCTTACTTTATATATTACAATTTTATTATTTTTATTTATCTTTTGAACAAATACACACTTATGCCTTACGGGGTGCACATTGAGAGGCGTGTAGCTTACATACACAAATACCTCTATTTTATTCAGAGATAATAATTCAGTTTCTATTGTCTTCTTCCAATCTTCCCAATCTTATCTTGTCTTACATCCAGTGAGCGATGCAGGCTCTAGATCAAGATCGATAATTGTGATAATTTTCTTTACAAAATAAATATCGACATTGGCTTTTGTCCTATTCATATATCTTCTATGGTCACATAGTTTATAGCTATTTCTTCATGGATCGATTCTTCTAATGCTTCTACTTGCACACCGCTACTTTCAATTACGGGGTAAGTCCTTTTAGTTTTTCAGCTCCGATGTGTGCACACATCCATGCTGGTTTCTCCCTTCGTGCGAATGTTCAAATCCGGTATGCCTTTTTCTAAAGGTGCCATATTGGTGTCAGGTCTCAACTGCCTCCCCTTCTGATTCTAGGAAACTTCGGTAATCGGCTGTGTCAAGTCTTTCTTATTCTTTTTCACCAGGCGTCCCCAATTACTTGGGATTTGAGGGTCAGAGATCTCGTCCTTTATTCTGAGACTTCTAGATGGGATTATGGTTACATTCAACTTTCTTTAGTATTTCAACCCTCTCTGGTGCATTGCGTGCAGACACATACGACTTGGTCACATTCTTCAAATCGCTAAAGTGGTCAGGCAGTTGTAAATCAATGATTTTCTAATGCTTGTAAATCAATGATTTTCTGAACTTCTCTATTTGTTTCACTAATACGCGGGTCTTGTGTATGAATTCTCGTGGCTTGCCACGTTATTTCTCGATATTTTTCACCAAGAGGTTGATTTTCTCTCCCCTAATGATGAGAAACTATCCTCATCAAATATGCTATCAGTGAAGTAGACAGAATGCAAATCTTCGGTCATAGGGTCCAAATACCTGATTATAGATGTTGTCTCATAACCAACGTATATCCTAGACTTTCAGAGGGCCAATTGTAGTATGTTGTGGTGGGGGTGTAGGCACATAAACCTTGCAACCAAATTTGCAAAAATAAGAAATTTTTGGTATTGATCCTTGCGCTAGTTGCATAGGTGAATGGATGTTATATGCCGATGGTCTAAAATAGATGAGAGTTGCTACGCGCAGGACTGCGTGTCCCCAACATATAGTTGGTAAATTATAATTCTGCAAAAGCGGTCAAGCAATAAATTTAATCCTTTTAATTAATGCTCATGCTAGTCTATTCTGAGTGTGGACATGAGGTATGGAATGCTCAACTTTATTTCTCATTGCCATGCAATAATCATCAAATGCTTTTGAAGTAAATTCTCCAGTGTTATCAATTCTGATGGACTTTATATGATGATCACGGATATTATTTTTAATTTAAATTATCTATGATATTAGCTTGGTAAAAGTATAATTTCTCGTATACAATAAACATACGTGACGATCATTTCGAGGAAGCATCGATGAGCACCATAAAATATCTAAATAGCCCTAACAGGGGCTATATAAGACCGCAAATGTCTCCCTGGATACGTTCCAGGAATGCAGCGACTTCATCGTTCGCTTTTTGAGTAGAAGGTCTAGTAATTAATTTCCTAGTGGCACATGCGAGGCACATAAAGTCTTTCTGATTCGGAAAATTCTTTGCATCGATATTATGTCTCTGTGAATTATTAATTATATTTCTCATCATCCTAAGACCTGGGTAGCCTAATCTATCATTCCAGAGATAGAAAAGTTTAGAACTTCTAAATATAGTTTTCAGAGCAGTATAGGTTGCAGGTGCCTTAATGTTAGTGTAGTATAGCTCAGTCTCATATGAAGGAAGTCGTTCTAATATCTATTTTTTAGTTTCTTCACGCTTTGTAATGAGCAGGTATTCCTTACCATACTCTTATTCAGTCTCTGTGTGGAAACCATTAGCGCGAATATCCTTGAAACTTAGGAGAGTTGTAATCGATTCTGGGTACAACAAGGCTTCTTTAATGATCAAAGTTGTACCCATCGATAGTATAAATGTGGCCCTTCCTGAGCCTATTATACAAGTATTACTGCCCACGATTGTTGTAAGACTATCAACATTCTTGCTAATCAACTGAAAGAATTTTGTCTCTTTCAAGATGGTATTCGTTGTGCCGGTATCAGCTAAGCACACTTCCTCTATAGGGCGCCACACGCGTTCTAGTATAAAGTAATTTATTAATATATAGTAGGAAGCAATCAACATATAAATAAAATACTTCAAATATCAGAACATAGCATGCTGTTATTAGTTGAATAAATGAATGAATTAATATCAGGCAACCATCACGATAAATAAATTGTTAAGGTTCTACACGAGCAAATAACCATTATCCATGCAAAAGTATAACTTATTCTATACACAAAATAAATGGCATTTAAAGTCTAATTGCATTCTGTGCACTAGACTGAGTCCACCAAGAAGTTAGAGACTTCAGCTGCTATCTTCTCAGGGGTGATATGCTCTTCCTGGGAAATCATGGTGGCAACTGCTGCAATGTCGGGGGGTGTGGCTGCAAGAGTGCAGTCCACCTCCATCGATGCAAGTAGCTACTGCGATTCCTCCCCTTAGCAAAGGCAAAGTGGGCTTCATTCTTCCCTTTGTTGTCCTTTTTCTGTTTGGCTTTAAAAGCATCAATGGCGTGTTGCGGTTTTGCACAGATCTGTGACTAGTGCCCCCACTTGCCACACTTATAGCAGGTTTGTTCTTGTTGACCATAGGGATTGTCGTTCTGCTTTGACTTGTTGGCCTTCTTTTCCTGTGAAGCATTTGGCTTGCCTTTCTGGGTTGCGGCCTTGCCATTCCTTCTCCTTTTCTTTATTATAGGCTTTCACACCTTGAAGCTCCCAGCATTAGCCTCACGGCCAGTGGAGCTCCCAGTGGTTGGGCGATGAAATTCTTACAGAGAATGTCATCTCGAGCCTCTACAACCAGTATCATATTAATCAATTAGGCATACTCTTTATAGCCATCTTGATGATAGTTGTGCGCAGACTACACTACACTAGGGTGGAAGGTGGAGAAGGTCTTCTCAATCTTATGCTCATCTGTGACTTGCTTGCCACAGAGTTGAAGATTGGTACAAATTTTGTGCAGAGTAGAATTGTACTTCCCAACCATTTTGAAGTCAGCAAATCTCAGTCAGATCCATTCCTGCTCTGCCTAGGAAGACCGATGTACTTTAGCTTCTCGAATTGCTTCTTTAGTGTTGTCCACAAGGCTAGCGTGCTCTTCTTTGTCATGTACTCATTCTTGAGTGTGAGGCAGAGATGGTGCCTGAGAAAATGAAGTGCTTGATCATTTCTACTCATTCTTGAGTGTAAGGCAGAGATAATGCCTGAGAAAATAAAGTGCTTGATCATTTTCCTCAGGAGTGGGTTTGGCATCATTCGATGCACAAATCCCAATAGCAGCGCGGAGCTTCTTGGCTCCAAGTACAATCTCGACGTTGGAAGCCCAAATAGAGTATTTTTGGTCGTGCTGGGCCAGCTCTTCGAACTCCTGTTTGTGATGCCTGTCGTCTACATGTGTATGCAATAAATACATAAATTTACTACTAGTAAATGCATGAAATAAATTGGATAATGGTGCAAAATATTCTCATAATATTCGAGAATTTTCTACGCATTTCCTATAATTGTACTGCTAATTTCAGTAATCAAAGGTAATTTAAGAAATTATGATTAATCAAAAAAAATAAATAGAAAATCATAGAAAATAATAATAACAGTGCTAAACATGCTTCAAATGCTAAAAATGATGTAAAATTTGAATTCCCGGGGCCCTTTTCTGCTGGAACATGAATTTTCAGTGAATTCTGCAATTTCCAATTCTGAGAAATTTTTCGTGTAATTTCATAAACTTCAAGGGCCCTTTTTCAAATTATCTCATTTTTCTTCTTCTTTTCGGTTTGCGCCTGGCCATTTCTGGCCCATCATGCTAGACAAAAAGGGTTACGTAGGGGGGTTAGGTTTTCCCTGCCCCTATGCTGAGTGGCGGTGGCGCATTGCGCGCATGGTGCGTCGGGTGCGAAGGGCTCGTGTGGCTGGGAGCCGCGACGGGAACGGCGTGGAACACGCGGTGGCAGGTGTGCACGACGCACGACCTGGCGGCTATAAGCGGGTTGACGGAGGCGGCTTCGGTCCGCCGGCTTGACTAGCGCCTGCGTGCGTGGAGGCAGTGCAGTGCGGCTACAGCACGAGCACGAGCACGGTGGCGGTGCGGAGACGGCTTTGGGCCGACAGCGCGTCGGCGCCCAGAGCGGCGTGGTGACGACAGCACGCTTGTGCGGGATCGAGCGGGGCGGTGGCGTCTTCAAGAGTGTGTGAGCGTTGGGCGATATGTGGCCGGTGAGTGCAAGACATTACGCGGTGGCTTCATGTCGGCGACATCGGGTGCGCGACTCGGCCACGTGCGGGCAGAGGGTGTCGTGTGGGGCCAGCAAGCATCGTGTGCCGAATGCCCCTTTTTTTTCCCTTGCAATCTGCAGTATAATCGTCATCTACCTCTTCATGCAATCTACCGATCAGTTTGAATGGCGACTTCAAGTCAGCTAGCGGCGGTAGATTAAGGCAAATTTGCACTATAGAACATAATCTAGAAAGTAAAAACTTACAGAATTGAAAACGATCTAGAAAATACGATTCAATCTACGAGTATCGCTTTGACGATTACCTTCTCAATCTGTGTAGGTCGGAGAACGTAGTCGTACTGATAACGTGTTGAGAAACCGTGGCTAACGAGTTTAATCCGATCGATCACCTCATAGGAGAATCACATACACAAATACAATATTGAAAATTGACCGAGATATGGGGCTTTCTTTCTTTCTTTTTTTTTATTCAGCAAACACGTACTTTGAATAACACTAGAAGATTTGCTAGGGTTCGAATGGGACGCCTACCCTATGGACCGACTGCTGAGTTTTCCAACAAAGAGAATTCAAGATGGCGAGGAAGTGATAATTTGAACCAGAAAAGAGAGAAATAAAACCATATTGAGCAAATGCGAAATGTTTAGCTTAAAACATGTTCACCAATGCTGCCATAGAGAAAAGAACATACAATGCTAGAACATCACCCCCCAATTACACCACCTTAAAGATAAAAGCCCTCCCACAGACCGTACTCATCATCACACAAAATCCACAATACACACGCACACACATACATACACATGTACTCTTATGGCACCATCAGTTGCTCTTGCACACACTTGCTCTTCCAGAATCCAGAGGTTGGCCCTGCAAACTCTTGATCAGGCCACCAGCACATACAAAGCGTAAACGATCCCTGGTATGTACCCCAGTACGGTCAGTAAGAGATCGATCCAGAACTCCACCTGCGCACGCACGCATAGACACCGATATCCAAATCAGATACGAGATTAATTTAAACGGCACAACAAAACGCATACAAAAGGAAACAGTCAAGCTTGCTTCCATAAATTTCTCAAAGTTGATCAAGACACGAAAACGCTAGAGTCGATGCACGTAATCACTTACGCCGCAGCCGTAGCGCAGGAAGACGCCGACCGGCGGCAGGAAGATGGCGAGGAGCACCTCCAGGAACGTCGCCGAGGCCATGGTAGAGCACACTCCGTCCGCTTGCCAGAAGTAACGCCCTCTCTTCTTTCTTTCGGATCGCCCGGAACTGTGCTTGATCCGACTGATGGATAATAAGATTGTACATGTCCATTTATAGGGCGGATTTTTGGTGGTTTTCAGTAACTACTGTTAGGGGGTACCGTACGTGTCTCAGAGGCGGCACGGGGCAGCGGCGGTTGCACTCCACGTAGGCGGTTCTTGCGTGCAGGACTGTGTCGCTGAACTGTGGGGATTACTCCCAGTCCTAGATAAACTCTGGGTTTTTCTGGTGTCTTCTTTTCTGACGTGTTCTGCCTGCTTTTGGCTTCGGCCAGGTTGTCTGTCGGCGAGGCCCCGTTTTGGATGTGTTTCTAGTGTCGGCAGATGAGATCGTACCAGCGGCCTAAACTAAACGTGTCTTTCGGTGAGTCAGGGGCGCGGTTTGTTTCTTTTGCTTTTGTAGTTGCAACAGCTGTCTGCTCGTCTTTCGTGCAGTACATGAGTTCGCGCGTGTCTAATGTTAATTTTGTGCAGTAGTGCTTGTGGGCATTGTTTACACAGAAGCACAGCCCACAGGGGCAGTACGTGGAGTATGGAACGGCCTTTCTGGAAAGGTTTTCCTTCCGTCACAACAAACATGGGTGCGCGGTGTGGGGTGGGGGTGGGGCACGGCGTGTCAGAGTGTGCACGCATCAGCAGAGGCCCGGGAGATTACTCCTCCCCAAATGCAAAAAGGTAACTTAACTAACTAAACAAGCGGAATCAAAGAAATTAGGTGAAAATGGAATGAACTGGAATTTATGATCGGTGGATTTGCTAGATTTGTTGAACTATTTTAGCGTTGCGTTGTTCGGCTCAACCCTAGGTACCGGCGCAACCCCGGAAAGCTGCGACAGTCGGAGAAGCGCAAGTTGACATTGTTCAAGCTATGCTGTTAGTAGCAGACAGCTCCGGAGCAAGTTGATGTTGAAGATGCACATCCATAAAGTCCAAAAACCACCGTAAGAAACTGCAGGGTGCAAGGCAATGCGTTGCGTCGCACTCGATAGTCAAATGGCATAGCAAGCTGCAAGTAAGTGAATAAATCCTATTAGTAGTAACACACTCTAAATTTTAGTTCTAGATGCACTACTGTATACGAAGTATGAGTAAAGGTCGTGATCCAAAGAAAAGCAGACCAACGCTACTCTGTATTGAACTGCTGAGGTGCTTCAGTGTGCCGGGCCCACTCTAAAATGGCAGTGGTGTTGCCCCTCGATGAAAGCATGGCAACGGTGCTAACCCATGGCCACTCCTATAAAACATTCCTTTTGGATTAATTACAGGCACTCCTAAAAACTTTGGAGCTGGTCGGGTCAATTGATGAACATATTGCGCTCACATCTGCACACCAAAAGGCTAGAATGTATTGGGTGTCTGTTATAATCTGATACTACTTTTTATACGCAGCAGTTTTAAGATTAAATTAGAGTTACGAAATACGACACTAACGACCTAGCGTGCATAATATCAAAGAATAAAGTAGATAAACTCGGTAGAGAAAACCAAGTAACAACGACGAAATAATCACGATAAGACGGAAAGATTTGACGAACCGACCGTAAATTCTTTAAGTATAACCTCAAAAAGTACACGAGATTGTTATTCTCTCACAAATCACTCGAACCTTTTAGGACCCTAGGATTCTTACCCTATACAAAAATCTATTGCTAAAGAATAAACTAATATTTAATTCTCTTATGCATCTCTTGCTCTGGATGTGTTGATTTGTGTTAGACGGATAAATCACGGGCGTGTTCACACCGACTGTTCGTTTTGGTCTCGTGTTCACACCGACTGTTCGGTTCGGTCTCGTGTTCACACCGACTGTTCGTTTCGGTCTCGTGTTCACACCGACTGTTCGGTTCAGTCTTGTGTTCACACCAACCTCGACCGGCTATATATATGTAACCCATGTACCTTAAACTTTTCATCAATCTATTGCGTCATTACCCAAAACTCTATACGCTTTCATGGTATCATGAGTGGTTCGCATCCTGCGACCCTCGCTTCCGCACCATAGCCGCCGGCGTTAAATCGCCGCCGCTACTACTGCGCCACGCCATCTCTCTCCTCGCCCGCCACGCTTCCTCCCTGTCTCTCTTCCTTCTTTCCACCCCAGTGCCATGGCTGATCCCACCGCTGAGGAGCGCGAGCGCCTCGCTGCTGAAGAGGCCGAACGCGCCCAGAAGCACGCCGAGGACGAGCGCGCTCGCCTTGATGCCGACCACCGGCGCCTCCTCGACGCCGAACGTGCTCACGGCGCCCAACAGGATGCCCTTGAAGCCGCGGCCATCGCGACCCTTCACGCTCAAGCGGTGGCCGTCCTCAACATCCGCTCCCTCATCCCCGTCGTGCTCGACTCCGACACGCCGAACTACACCAAGTGGCGTGGCCTCTTCCTTCTCACCGTCAGCAAGTACGAGCTCTCCGACCACGTCCTCTCCGACGACGTGCACCCCGACATTCCAGATTGGTGTCGCATGGAGTGCACGGTCATCAGCTGGCTCTACGACACCATCTCCGCCAGCCTCGTCGAGCTCGTTATGATGCCGATGGCGACGGCACGTCGTGTTTGGCTCGGCCTCGAGGAACAATTTCGGGAACAAGGAGGCGCGTGCCACGCACCTCGGCGTCGAGTTCCGCAACCTCTGCCAGGCGATCTATCCATCTCCGACTATTCTTTGGAAGATGAAGACCATGGCCGACGCTCTCGGCGATCTTGGCGAACCGTCCTCGATCGCACCTCGTCCTCTCCGGTGCTCGTGGGTGAGCGGCGCTTTGACCACATGGCGCTATTATAAAGCGGTGGCCGTTCCCTCGCCGTCGAAGTCCGTGCGGACCTCATGCTTGAGGAGCTCTCCATGAAGAACAAGCCCGGCGGCTCTTCATCCGCTTTCCTTGCCACGGGCCAAGGCAGTGGCAACAGCGGCAGCGGCGGTGGCGGTCGCGACAACAACAAAAATCGCAACCGCCGCGGCGGCCGTAACAACCACGGGGGCGGCAACGGCGGCACCGGTGGCAACAACCCATCTAACTCCGGCGGCAGCAACGCTAGTTACGGCACAAAGGGCATGTCAAGCACTGGCTCCAGCGCCCCTGGTGCTGCGCGGGCCGGCCTCCTGTCCTTCTGGAATCCATGGACCGGAACAGTCCAAGTGTAGCCACACTCCGGCCCACAATCTATTCTCGGTCCGCGGCCTAATCAGGCGCAGCAACAGCCCCGCGCGCCTCCCTCTGCTCTTCATGCAGCAGCCCAGTTCGCGCCCCCCCACGGCTCACCATGGCGCGCCCTATGCAGCCCATCCTGCAGCACCTGATGGAGGCCCGTTCGGGCGCTTTCAAAGAGCCAGCGAACGAACAGCGGCGGTGGCACGGCATCCCATATCGAGTCTTTGGGCAGTGAGACCAAGCAGCACTATTGAACTCGTTCAACACTATGTCCCTCACCCCGTCTCCTTCTGGGGAGTGGTACATGGACTCCGGCGCCACATCTCATATGACTTCGGATGCCGGTAACATCTCAGTTTCCCACCCTCCTCCCCCCTCTCACTCTACTATCATAGTGAGTAACGGATCATCTCTTCCCGTTACCTCCGTCGGATCTACTGCCCTTTCCGCTCCTCATGGTCAATTTTCTCTTCGGAATGTTCTTGTCACTCCACATATTATTAAAAACTTAATTTCTGTTAGACAATTTACCATTGACAACAACTGTTCCGTTGAGTTTGATCCATATGGTCTTTCTGTCAAGGATCTTTGCACTCGGAGCGTGATCGCCAGGTGTAATAGTTCCGACTACCTCTATCCATTGCTGCCATGTCCACCCACGCCGCGAGCTCTCGTCGCCACTGCACCTTCTACACTTTGGCATCGTCGTCTCGGTCACATTGGCACCGAGGCCCTCTGCAAACTAGCCAGTACTTCGACTATTTCATATACTAATGAGGCTACCTAGTCTATTTATCATGCTTGTCAACTTGGTCGTCACATTCGTTTACCTTTTGCCACTTCTAGCTCCCGTGCTATTTCAATTTTTGATTTAATTCATTGTGACCTTTGGACATCTCCTGTTGCTAGTATCTCTGGCTACAAATATTATCTCATTATTTTAGACGATTGCTCGCACTATTTGTGGACCTTTCCACTGCGCCTTAAGTCGGACACCTTCTCCACCTTGTCGTATTTCTTTGCCTATGTCCGCACGCAGTTCGGCCTCACCATCAAACGCGTCCAATGTGACAATGGCCGCGAGTTTGACAACTCCTCCGCCTGTCACTTCTTTCTTACTCATGGCGTTGCACTCCGCATGTCATGCCCACACACTTCTCAACAAAATGGCAAGGCCGAACGCATCATTCGTTCCACCAACAACATCATGCGCTCCCTCATGTTCCAAGCTAGCCTCCCACCATCATATTGGGTTGACGCTCTCCACACCGCCACATATTTGCTTAATCTTCACCCCACGAAGACACTCCAGTTCCTCACACCACACTTCGCTCTATTTGGTGTTCATCCCTCTTACTCCCACTTACGTGTCTTCGGGTGTCAATGCTACCCAAACCTCTCCTCCACGGCGGCTAATAAGCTCTCTCCCCGGTCTACTCTATGTGTCTTTCTTGGCTACCCATCGGAACATAAGGGCTACCGCTGTCTCGATCTTTCATCGAATAGGATTATCATATCCGGCATGTCACTTTCGATGAAACATCCTTCCCTTTGCCACCTCCCACGATCGCTTTGAGCCGACCGACCTTGACTTTCTAGCTAACATGGACTCAGTCCAGTGCCCTTGGGCATTTTCCTCTTGCGAGCTCTCTGACGTCACGTGGCGGTCTGGCCCCGTCCTGCTGCCCCAATGGTACATCACCTTGGGCGTTGCCAGTGAACCGCCACACCTCATCGTCTGGCGATGGCTCGACCCTGCTTGTCCCTCGGGACTGTGCTACACGCACACTCCCCTAGGCCTACTTCGGTCGCGGGGCCCATCTGGCCTAGTTCGGCTGCAGGCGGGCCAACTTCCGGGCCACCCCCTGCTGCCCCCGTGACACCGTCTGGCCCTTCTGGCCTCCCTACGCGTGGCTCGCGATCTCTCACCTTGGCAGTCGCACCACCGCTTAGCCCACTGGTGCTCCCGATGCTTCTGACGATGCGACCACGGCACCTCCTGGCGCCAATCTTGCTCCGCGACCGGCTCTGTTGACACCCATGCACCCCGAGTTGTGGCCACACGTACCGGTCGCCATATGGTTGCTCCGACTCCACCGGTAGCTAATGATCACCGTATGGTTACTCGTGCCAAATCGGGTATCCGTATTTCAACGGATCGCCTCAACCTACATGCGCAGTTCTTTCGCCATTCAAGACATTCGCGGTCTACCGGCCGATCCCAATTGGCGCCAAGCTATGACCGAGGAATTCGATGCACTCCAGTCTAATCAAACGTGGGACCTCGTTCCTCGTCCACCTGGCGTCAACATCGTCACAGGCAAATGGGTTTATCACCACAAGTTTCATCCTGACGGTTCTCTTGAGCGCTACAAGGCTCGCTGGGTTCTTCGTGGCTTCACTCGTGGCTGGCATTGATTTTGATGAAACTTTCACCCGGTGGTGAAGCTCGCTACGGTTCGTCATATTCTCACATTGGCTCTTTCTCGAGATTGGCCTATCCATCAGCTGGATGTGAAGAATGCCTTTCTTCATGGCACACTAGCAAAGACTGTCTATTGTGTTCAGCCTTCCGGGTTTGCAGCTTCTGCCCATCCGGATTACGTCTGTCGACTCAACAAGTCTCTATATGGCTTGAAGCAGGCTCCTCGTGCATGGTACAGCCGATTTGCATCTCACATTTCACCACTTTGGGATTTATAGAAGCCAAGTCCGATATATCTCTATTCATCTTGGTAGAGGACGAGATCTGACCTATTTGCTCCTCTATGTGGATGACATTGTATTAATCGCTTCTTGAGACACTCTTCTTCTCCGGATTATTGCTGCTCTTCGGGATGAGTTCTCTATGAAGGATCTGGGGCCACTTCATCACTTTCTGGGTCTTTCTGTGAGTCAACAGAATGGTGCTCTTTATCTCTCCCAGCGGCATTATATCCTCGACATATTGGAGCGTGCTGGGATGTCTGACTGCAAACCCTGCAGCACGCCAGTTGATACTCTAAGCTCTCTGCTGATGGTACTCCTGTGGATGACCCAACACACTACATGACCTAGCCGGTGCTCTCGATGCCAGACCTTCACTCACCCGGATATT
This sequence comes from Hsuehochloa calcarea, assembly GCA_036346395.1. Taxonomy (NCBI): domain Eukaryota; kingdom Viridiplantae; phylum Streptophyta; class Magnoliopsida; order Poales; family Poaceae; genus Hsuehochloa; species Hsuehochloa calcarea. The sequence continues at coordinate 43,251,132 of CM070597.1, forward strand.
GCCTATGCTGTGCAGCAAGTCTGTCTCTTCATGCATGATCCTCGCGAACCTCATCTCGCTTTGGTCAAACGCATTCTGCGGTACCTTCAGGGCACCCTCGACTATGGCCTCATTCTTCACCAGACGTTCCCAAGCGAATCGGTGGTTTATTCAGCGCCAATTAGGTGGTCCGCCCGACACACGCAAGTCTACCTCCGGCTACGCGGTCTTTCTTGGTGATAACTTGATCTCCTGGTCTTCCAAACGACAAAGACACCGCCTCTCTCGGCCGCCGAAGCCGAGTATCGCGCCGTAGCTAACGGCGTTCTTGAAACTTCTTAGCTCGCCGATTACTCCTCGAATGCGCATACCTTTGCGTCGCGCTACTGTTGTGTATTGCGACAACGTCAGTGCTGTCTATCTCTCCAGCAACTCGGTTCAGCATCAGCGCACCAAGCATGTGGAGATCGACCTACACTTTGTTCGTGAGCGTGTTGCTCTCGGACACGTCCGTGTTCTTCACGTGCCTACGTCGTCGCAGTTTGCGGACATCTTCACCAAGGGTCTACCTACGTCCGTCTTCACCGAATTTCGGGCTAGTTTGAACGTCCGGACTCCTCCCGCTCAGACTACGGGGGCGTGTTAGACGGATAAATCACGGGCGTGTTCACACCGACTGTTCGGTTCGGTCTCGTGTTCACACCGACTATTCGTTTCGGTCTCGTGTTCACACCGACTGTTCGGTTCGGTCTCGTGTTCACACCGACTGTTCGTTTCGGTCTCGTGTTCACACCGACTGTTCGGTTCAGTCTTGTGTTCACACCAACCTCGACCGGCTATATATATGTAACCCGTGTACCTTAAACTTTTCATTAATCTATTGCGTCATTACCCAAAACTCTATACGCTTTCAATTTGTGGCTTAGGTTCTCCATAATCACTCCTCGTGGTTTTGTATAGTGCCCTCTACTTCTCCAAAGATCCTCGTAGTACACCTATCTAAGTCCGAGTTAATTAGGATATGAGTCACCGTTCTCAACAGTGCCTATTCAAATGGAGGTCGTGAGTTTTGTTCTCGACTAGCTGCTTGTGATCGTTTTTCTGAAGAAAAAAAATGTTGAGCGTATTGTACAAACAGCGTTTCTTCTCTGAGGGTGCTGAGCAGGAAATTTTGCTTCTGAGGAACCACTGGCAGTCGACGAATGCGTTATATACAGCATCATCGGTGGATGCAACTGTACAGTTCTTAATTTTCCAGATTTCGGTACATGCTGTTCATAGCAATCTTCAGGGACTAATAATTCCCATATACAAGTAATACAACGTATTTGATTGCTGCGACCTTTGTGCGTTGAAGCCAGCATCGGAACTAATCAATCACGTGTAGTGAGATACCTGCAGATCCACCGGACTAAAAGAATTATCATATGAAACCGGCACTATGTGCAGTTCCCGACAACTGCGATTTCATCCTTGAGAGTCTTCCTCTTGCCCTCATGCTTGCTCCCAGCCTTTGCAGGATTTTTCAATGTCTGCAGTAACATCAGTGATTTCAAAGTATCAGAGCCCCAGCACTGTATGGAAAATTGCAAAGTGCTCCATTTCTTGATGAATTTTAGCTTTGGATGTGCAGGAACTTAACCTAGGCTGAGATTCAGATATAGAAGTATAGAACATGCAGTTGTTAACAGTAACTTAATATACTGACTTTTTTCAGTAGTAGGTCGGTCTGCCGCTCCATCTCTCGGATTTGCTCCATGGTCATGCCATACCACTCGTCGATCCACGCGAAGCACAGCCGGTGGCACGCCAGGAACAGCGCTCTCTCCCCCTGCATGGACAAGACACTGCATTAGCTTAGCTCTGAACCTCTGAAAGCTGTGCCATTGTGGCAGGTGCAGACTAACAGACAAAGTGATGTGGAGAAAATGGCAATGGAACAACAGGCGTGATCTCAGCGTACCGCGATGATGCAATCTTCGAGCCGTTCGCCCAAACCCCAGATAGAAGCATCCATGATCACTAGTTTGTATGTGGTCATGACGGGACGGCATGAATCCTGCAAGCATTATATGTGCAAGCATATGTTAATAGAGGGATCGAACCATTGGCACAAAAATCAATAGGACAATAGGAGCATCAGGCTTTCTGAATAGTGGTACCGAACCATTGACAAAACTGAGAAAATCTGCATACCATCCATCCCTCCAGAAGAGGGCCTCGGTTCGTCCGTTGCGACTTGAACGTTGTTAAGTCGATTTTTGGAGCACTGATCACCTTACTCCAATAGTCCCGCGATATCGATGTGATGTCGATGATCTCGACCTTTCTTGCAGCTAATTGCTCTCTGGTTAAATTATGCACCTGATGTATGGTAGTACTCTGTTAGTACCCTCTTTCCTTTCGTCTGAAAGACTGAAATATGATCGTCAGAATATTGCAACGTACATTCTCGGAGCAGCCGTTGTCAGGTCTAATTACACTGTCAATGGTCAGTGAAGACTTGCTGAAAAGGGGGCACTGATGGCAAATAACCAAGAACACTAAAGTTAGGTTGGCATTACTGAATGAAGTAAGGAGTAATAGATTTTAAGAACCAAAGAAACTTTGATTTTAAGAACCAAAGAAACTTTCTAGTACCTTGATCACTGATGGTGGTCAGAGCAGAATTCATGGCACATGTGAAAATAAGGGGAATACAAGTGGAAATAGTTTAGCAAGAATCATCAGCTGAGGAATATGACTAAATATACTTTATAAATGGCGAAAATGCTTCTGCTAACCTGTTCTGCTCTTTGGATACGCGCACCACGAGTCCTCGTGCACGGTGAGGGCACTAGCAGATGCGAAGCCCTTCATCCAAGATGGAATTTTGCTGCATAAATTTTACTTTCAGTTGTTAAGAAGTTTTTTTTTGCTGAAAAGGCAAGATAGTGCTCCTAATTAGCACAATAGCTTAATTTTTCATTACATCATGATTGCAACGGCTGTACATTTTACTGCTTACTACTGCTGATTAACCTCTTATCTGCTTTTTTCCTTGAACAAAGGCCTCATATGCTTTCAGTAGCTATGGTTCTAACCTCTTTTAACTACCTACAACGGTTTGCCCATTCTTGTCAAGCCTACCTACAAATATTTACGAACTTGCCAAAGGTGGAATCCATCAATCATACCTAAACGGAAGAAGACTTAATGACCAGATTAAGATGCACGCAAACCTCTGCAAATGATATGCTTTTGAGGTGAATTGGCCCTTGCCAAGCTTCTCATCCTCAAATGGGATCTGCTGCAGCACCTCTACACCCTCCTTGCCGTTTGTGTTTTGCTGCTCCATCTTCATGATGGTGTAGCTGAGCCCAATTTCATACTGTATGACAATAATTGATATTGATCGGTTCAAATGTTCAATTATCAACTCAACTAGAAGAATGGAAGACCTTCGTTTTAAAAAAATTATTGTCAGTTATCCATACCTCTTCCATGGACATAGGCATGACGATTCGGCTTGGTGCAAGATTGAAGTCAAGGTGTGGCCAAATTCATGCAGACACACGAGTTAACAAAAACAATGATAAAAGGGATCGTGTACATAGAGTGATATTCCAAGAACATATGAATTTCAGAAGGATACAATTCCTTGATCTGAACCATGGCTGGAGTAGTATCGGGATGGCCAAGTTTGATGACTTTCTGAGTTCGCTGCTGAGAGGAAAGAGGAAGAGTTTTTGCTTGTTTACTTCTTCTTTGGTGGTTGAAGAAGGCAACGGAGGAAGCAGAGGAACAATACTTTATCCTTCAGATTACCCTTTATACTTCTTCCGTGCATGCCCTCCAACAAATAGAAAATCCCGGTGTTGAAGAATACGGGGTATTGCCCTCTCCGTCCTGCAATGTAAGTCCAAAGCCTATAATTCATACAAACCAAGAAGACACTAAATCTGAAAAAAGTTAACCATTGGACCATATATATCTCTATTACATGACATACTATAACTAATTATCCACTTTGTCAGCTTTACATGACGAGTATATAATGAAAAAGTTATAATAACTACATGTTTGATCTTAGTAATGAATTTATATTGTGAAACGACGATTCTTAAGAATATAAACTTATATTGCAGGACCCGGGCAATAGTTCGGGCAATAGTTTGTCGACATTACATGCGGCATATTCTTAGATGAATTTATATGGTGAAACACGACATACTACAACTAATTATCCACTTTGTCAGCATTACATGACGAGTATATAATGAAAAAGTTATAATAGCTACATATTTGATCTTAGTAATGGATTTATATTGTGAAACGACGATTCTTAATAATATAAACTTATATTGCGGGACCTAGGCAATAGTTCAGAAACGGCATATCCCGATTACACGACATACTACAACTAATTATCCACTTTGTCAGTATATAATGAAAAAATTACAATAACCACACATTTAATCTTAGTAATGGATTTATATTGTGAAATGGCGATTCTTCATAACATAAACGTATATTGTGGGACCTATGTAGTAGTTCAGAAACGGCGAGTGGTATCACTTGGAGCGTTAAATCTGAAATTTTAGGCGGGCAAATATGCAAAGAACCCTCAAGCGGGCAGGTCTACATCAAACTGAGTCGTGAGGTGAGTAATTTGGTAACGTCACCGGTTGCCTTTATGTAACGTATCTTGCAACTTTTGGAAAAGATGCTGGCATCCACCCGGCCCGGCCGCCCACACAATCGTTCTCACCCCCTTTGCATTCTTCTGCCGCCGGCACGGCCAGGGAAAAACACTTGGCCAGGACGGATTTATGGCTTGAAAAAGTCACCGTTCCATCATGCAATCCACGAGTCTTGGGTGTCGATTACCTGGTCTAGTGGCCGAAGTTTGTTACACCTGATCATCAAACGTCACCGATTATCTTAACCTAAACCCGAAGAGGCCTTGAACTCATGGCCTCTTAAACAACAAGTAATTTTAATCGATGAATTATTGGTGTTTAGTTAAAACCGCTTGATGAACTATTAATATGATTCTCGAAAGAAAGAAAAAAAACTATTAGCATGATACTCCCGTCTCCACTTAAAATCCGAAATACGAATTTGTATTGTACGTTTCCATCGAATTCTCATTTTGTTTCACTTCACTTTTTTCCGCGATACTTCAGTTGGTGGGAGCACCCCACCCAGGTTCAGTCCTCGTTGGATTGAATTTGGATGTCTATTTTCTTTTTAATTAAAAAAATATATATAGCCCTCCTAGGTATTATCCTTTTGAGAAATGACCAAAAATCACTTGCTAGGTGAGCTCGTTGAGCCCTTGCCTCGCCAGTGCTCACCTCCTCGTGAATGCGAGAGCTCCTGACCTGAAATTTCAGAAAAATCACCGTGCATCTCTTAAGAAGAGATTGATTCACCCTGTAGTGACCTGCCAGAAATTTCAAACTAGAGAGCAAGGTACATTTGATTGTGTGAGCTCCAAAATTGACATTTTTCTCAGTGCTAACGGTTTCGCTGATATGTATGCGCTGAAGCGTGCTAATCAATCAATCAATCAATCAATCAATCATGGTACAACAGGACAGTCGAAGAATTGCTTTACTTGTAAGGCCGAATAGGTGGAATTGGTCGGCAACACCGACACAGAATACAAATATTCTTCTGTACATGTTAGGTGCATAAACACAAGCAGACTAGCTTGGATAATGAGTGGCCCTACTAATCTGTCCGTTGGTGAATTCTACAGAGCATGTGAGTTTCTTTGCACTGCTGTTCTACCGTTTTATCGAACCGGGCAATTATATCTGAAGTTGAAAAAATGTCAACTCCCAGGTGAAATGAAATTACCGAGTTACATGGTCGTGGAAGATGTGGTTTGGCACCAAGAGGAAATCAGCACCTGGTTTCTGAGAAGATGCTGCCCGAAACCATTTCTTTCTCAGAAGATTCTAGTGGATATTCCATAATATACGGGTGGGCGAATACTGTACTGTTTTGCCTGCTTCTTACTCCATCTCGTAGTCTTGGCCTGGGGGTTACTTATTGGCTTGCTTTCTTCTCATTTTACACAACATACACTCATTTGTTTGAGACTTTTGCTCTCATGAAGAAGACGGAGTTGAGTTCGCGGATATTCTTCGTCAATTCATGCATCACCTGGATTACCTCTGCAAGCCTATCTTCAGAGGTCGAAAGACCTAAACCCTGGATCAAGAGTCATGGACCATGGAGGTTTTCCTTTATGCCAGAGAGGGTGAGTTCATCGCTCACATCTTCAGACCCGAGACCCCCCAGAGCAACTGTTCAGAAGCAGTCCAAGACGCAGCACGCTTCGCCTTCAACCGCCTGAGCCAGATGCACCTAGATCTTCTGCGAGAAGCGCCCTTCTACTACTACCTGCCTCTCCAGGAGGGAGAGACCGATCCCGAAGTCTTCGTCGCCATGTGGGAGTAGTTAGCTTAGTTTAGTTAGCAGTGCTTGTTTTAGCAGTCTTTTTGGTTGCAAGCACTCTTTGTTTCCTTCTTTTGTAGACGATGTGTGTGTATCTTGTGTCGTGACTTAGCATAGCCTATATGTTGTGTTTCTGGAGTCATGTAACACCTAACCCCCTTAATATAATGCAGCCATTCTAGGCTTTGTATTGTAATTGATCGTTTTCCTCGTTTGATTTTGAATTTCTTCTGTTGTGCTCTAGAGGGCCAGTGAACCCTCATATATCTCCTCTCGATCTCATCTGAGCTGTTTTCCTCAGATGGCACCAAAGAGGCCAGCAGCCCAAGGAAGTGGTGCCAGTTGTAACAGAAAGTTGTCAGCGCAAGGATCACAAGATAGATATCCTCAGCGGTCAGCATTTCTCGGCAGCTCATCATCCACTCAGTCAGCAGCCCAGTCACCAAGAGCCCCAATGCCAACTTCACGCTCCAGTGGGATTGTTTTGCGTACTCCCCGCTCCGCCGATCAATCTGCAACATTCAACCCGGTAGCCCACCTTCACTGCTTTAGCTGTGGAGAAAAAGAACACTTTGCCAAGAGATGCCCCCAAAAGAAGCAAGACCAGAACATCAAATGTTTCTATTGCGGTAACCTAGGACACCGTATGAGCAGTTGTCCCCAGCAGAATCTTGAAGAACCAACAAAGAACGTCATCATCATCAACCTCAACCTTGACAACGAAGAACTCATCAGGACTCCCACCGGAAAGCAAGTTGTACCTACTGAAGTTCTACTACTAGACTCAGAAGCCCCGTCAAACGCTTGCTTGGAATGTGGCAAGATAGGACATGTCGCTCAATCATGTCCTCCATTAAGACAAGTTGCAAGAGGAGCATGTTTCACATGTGGACAATTTGGACAATATTGCTACACGTGTCCAGTTCCCTACTGTCCCAGCTGTGAGGAACACCATCAATCAGAAGATTATCCTGTGAACCAAGTAGCATGCACACATTGTGGAGAAAAAGGACACGGATAGACCAATGTTGTGTAAACTGCCCTAACTGCGATAAGGATCACCAGCCCGGTGAGTGCCCGATGAGTAAAATCATGTGTTTTCTCTGCGAAGGCCAAGACCATTGCCCCAAAGATTGCTTCATGCGTCCACTCCTGATCAAGGTTGTCGAGTTGCAAAGGACGTGTCTTCAAGTCGCTGCAAGACTCATTACAAATGGAAATGGCAAAGATAACCAATGTCGGACTTTGAAAGATAATAGCCAGATTCCAACGAAGTGCCAGAGTACCTCAGTAGAGAAGGAAAGAAGTGAGATTGTTCTCCGCCCTCCTCGCCCCGTCAAGCAGCCTGCAGTACGGAACCCAAGAGCTCGCCTCCGCTGTTTCAAGTGTGGTGAAAAAGGATATTTTGCCATCAAATGCCCTCAACCAGTCACACTGGTAAGGTTCAACTTCAAAGTCACACCAGCTCAAGGCCAGACTTCAGTTTCAAGCAAAAGTCATCCAACATCACAGACATCCAGAGCTGTTTCCACACCAAGCCAAAACCAAGGCCAAGTGAATCTTGTCACCGTCGAAGAAGTCCCAGCAGCTACATAATTAATGAGAGGTACGCTCCCTGTCTCGTTTGGGTAGCCGAATCTCGGGGTCGAGATTCCGTTTAAGGAGGGTAGGTTTGTAACATCCTCATTTTGCAAATAAGATTCAAAATCAAATTTGGATTTCAAATTTTCAAAAATCTTCAAAATGCTCAAACCCTAACCTCGGTTTTGGCCCAGCCAGCCCGGTTCCTTCCGGCCCGGCCCATTTCCCACGCGCCACCGTCAACCGCTCTCGCCGCCTCGTGCGCTCCGCCTCGCACCCGCCGCCCTCTGCTCGTCCCGCTCGCTGGATCGACGCCGGATCGCCCGACAAGCACCGCGCTCCGCCTCCTCCGGATCCGCTTGTCTTCTTCCCCATCTCTGCTCCCGCTCCGCGACCCACTGCTACAAGAGCCTTCCTCTCCCCTTCTCCCCCGCCGCTCCTGCTCCTTCCTCCTCCGTCCACCCCTTCACCTCACCGCCCCGGCTCTCTACAAGAGCCCGGTGTAAATCGCCTCCTCCTCTTTTTCCCTCCGCCGCCGCCTCCTCCTCCTTCCTCCTCTCCACCCCCTTCACCTCCCCGCCCTCGGCCTTCGCCTCTAGCTCCCGCCGCCACGCCTCCTCGCTCGCCTCGGAGAAGCAAGGCGACTTCCGTCCCCTTTAACGTCGCGCCCGTGTGACAGTGGGCCTACCCGTCTTGTCTGCGTGCCACTCGGCCGTCATCGTGCCGTCTTGGCGTCACCGTGGTCTCGATCGAGCACAATACCCGTGGACCGCGCACAGTGCCACCACGTGTCAGCTCCATGATTAATCCAATTTTCTGATTTAGTTTTTATTTGAAAACTCTGTTAAAAAGCTTCAAAAATTCGTATCTTTTTCGTTTTAGCTCCAAAAATTATGAAACCAGTTTCTAAAATTTTCTAAAATTAAGATCTTGCTAATGGCACTGGTTTTGTTCATTTTGGAGTTCATTAATTATGAGTTTGGTATTTATTTGCTCTCTCTGTTGTTTTGTCTTTTTCCGATACTTTCATCCGATTAGGGTTCGACGACGCGGAGACCTCAACTTTGACCAAGCTCAAGAATACCAGGACCCCTCTGCATTTAACCAAGGCGAGTCAATACTTTGATCATTCTGAGCCTACATTTTATGCAAACTATGTTTATTTAAAATATCAAAGTTGCATGCTTTAATTTTGTAAACAATGATATGTTAAAGCTTAAGGTAGTTAAATACCCATTTACTGATTAATTACTTATTAAGCCATCCTTTGATAATTGAATCCAGTATTCTTTTTCACCCTAGTAAATATGTGGTAAATACTAGCCTAGGTTGTACTTAAGCGACATGCTAGTCTTGCTTAAGTACCGGGACAATAAATATCCCAATCATCATCCTTTAAACATGAAAAATGGTTTTGGGCAGTCATTGGATGTAGATGACTGGTGTGTTGCGTTATTTGGTTTTCCTTCCCAAAAACCCTAAAACAACTTGCTAATACCACATCTGGACGGATGGAAAGAGTGGTGGGTGCGGACGTAGCACGAGAATGGTTGGTATGTGGTATGAACCGTCCAGATGAATTAAGGACTTAATCTTGTCATGACCTCCTGTGTAAAACAAGTACAACCGCAAGTCTGCAAATTGCAACTTGGCTTAGTAAAATTATTGAACCCTGAATGTCATCCCACAACTGGTGTTTAGAAGTGTGCAAGCGGCAGGACGTATGCTAGCTTGAATGGGACACCGAAAAAGGTGAAGTTATCAGATGCGCTAGTCGTTGTGGCCGGGGCCAGCTGCGCTAGTCGTTGTGGTAAGCATCCCGCACAACTTATGGAATTGGCCATAGGGGTGAGATGACGGAAGGGGCAAGGTAGTTTGAAACGTTACTGTGACGATCGCTCAACTACATGACTAAGGAATCATGTGGGGGTAACGAGTATGATTATCTCTTGTGGGTACAGTGTACAACATCTGCAGAGTCTAAACTGTTTAAACAGCCGCGCCTACGGTCAAAGGCGGACATGGGTACTTAACCTGAGTTAGTTCTATTTCAAAAATCTTTGTGGGTGGAATGGAAATGGGTTGGGCTCATCTAGCCCTTGTTTTGGATTTTTCCTAGTTAGCCTTACCCAGTGTTGATAATCGGTGGAAGTAACCGCTATCAAAATTTAGCATGAGGTGGAGGTAACCTCTACTGTTATTTAATATTGCACTTATTCTCTTTAATAAAAATGCAATCTGTTTAAAATGCTAAGTCATAGGACTTTGTAATTATGATAATTGAAAATGTTGCTTTAGCAAATAAAAGAACATGAGCCATCTTTGTTAAGCCTTGCATGTGTATTATTGCATACTGTGTGTTGGCTCGTGAGCACGGTAGTTGTGCTCATCCTCGCTCTTTCCCCCAAACCCTCAGAAGCAGAAAATATTGGAGATTACGACTACTACGAGGAACCAGATGTCTGAAGACCCAGGAGTTCTTGAAGCGTAGTTTAGTTCTTAGTTGTTCTAGTCTCGGCCTAGTCTAGCTGACTCCGCTGGTACTTATGTGCATCCTATATTATCTGAGTTTTTGGGTAATATCGGATGTACACAGGTTTCCCCAGTCGCTTGCATGTGGAGAGATGTGCCCTCACCTTTTTTACTTCCGTTGTCGCTTCCGCTACTTTTGTGATGTAATCATTTGGCATGTTCGGCCTTTATTGTAAAACTTGACCCGATGCGGTCTATGTAAACTCTGATGTGTTAAATTATTGAATGGTATGATTTTAAGCCATGTATGAAATGATTCAGTGATGTATCTGTGAGTGCTATCTACTGATCCAGGGAATAGCACAGTGTATTCATAGAGGATTCGGGATTAGAAAATCCGTGTCCGACATTTTACATAACATACACTCATTTGTTTATTGTTTTCAGTTTTAATTGTTGTTTTTTAGAGAAGATTCAATTGTTGTTATTATCTACACTGTGCACATATATTTATATTTCATCTAAACTTTCTCCCTTTTATTTCCTTTTCTTAAAAATACGAGTTTAGCTTTCTCCTCACGAAAGGAAACTGAGGGTCATTTCGTGGTGGTTGTGGTTGTGAGATGTGTTGTGCTTATTTCCCAAAGCCCGTTGTGAACAAACAAACGTGAAGAATCTAGTATCTTGTTTGGCAAAGTATATTGTACTTTAACAAATTATGTTATTCAATATTTGATACTTTTATATTTACTCTGACATGGGAAAAAAATCGTAGGCAGCTACTTCAATACCTTGTGTTCTTTCAAACACAACAATATCTTCTATTGCAACATGTTTCTTTTTTTTTAAAAAAAAACTAGCCAAACATTAAAATATGTCTACGGTTTCACGAAACAAGGTTATCACAATCCACCTTGATGCCACACGGAATCTAAGATTGCCAAAAAGTTTCTAGCATTGTCTTGCAAAATTTTCTGAATAGATCTTGTTACCAAAACAACAAGAAGAAGATAATATATAGTAATAATAAAAGATAGAGTTTACCCCATCCAGCGAAACGATCGTTCTTTCTTTGTGTACGCGCAGCGCGCTCCTCCCGTCCAAGCACACTTCTCTTCCCCACGACACTCGCTTTCCCAACTGCTAACCCATGACACACGCTCTCCATTCCATGTGCGATGCGCCCCAAATCCCCAACCGCCCACCACTTTCCTCTCTCTGCTCTGAGGATCTGATCCGCAGCACACCTCCCCTCACCCCCCTCTCCTGCACCGGCGCACTGCCATGTTTTTCAGCAAGATCTACATAGCTTGCCGCTGGTTGCAGCACACGCGACAACAACACGCAGAAGGGACATTGTTGTTGTTGGCATTGAGGCCCCCCTCTCCTGTGTCGTTGTCGAGATTGCCTCCGACCGTAGCAACACGTCGTACCTAGGCGGGAGAGCTCATGGAGGGAAGTGCTCCAGGGTCATGACATCTCTATCTTCTCCGCAGCCATCGCCGAACCCATTCTGTTAAGGGACTTTGGGACTAGAACAAGGTAGAGATGCTCACCACTTTCCCCCAGTTAGCTAGATCTATTTACTGCTTGCTGCAAGGAGACTTGTGTTGGAATGATCTCCCGGAGAGGCATTTGGCCCAACGGCCAAATGCCTCGCGCCCTGATCGGGGGCGTATAGCCCAAATTCATGGCTAATGGGCCTGTTGCCTTCTGCTATAAAAGAGAGGTGGGGCGGTGGCACAGATCACGAGGTTGAGCAGAGCCACAAACCCACCCGACAAAACCCTAATCCGATCTAAGAGAGGCGCGACCGACGGATCGCCCATCGCCGCCTCCACCGACGCGCTCGACTACAGCCGGCCACGCCTGAGGGTTCGGGATCGATCACCGCCGCCTCGACCACCGCACCTCTCCACCGACCGTCGCTGCCCTAGCGCAGATCTTCACCGACGAATCGCCATGACCAATCCGACTTCATCTACATCGGACGGTAACTCTCTCTCTCACTCTCGGTTTTCTCTCGAACCCGATCCATAAAACAAGAACCCAGATCCAAAGGGTCAAAAGAGTTTAACAATGGTATCAGAGCCATCTAGGCTCAGATCCGGATGGCAAAAAGAAAAACACGGAGAAGATCCAAAAAAGAAAAGGGGAACCCGAAACCCTAACCCTAACCCTAAAAGATTCAAAGAAGGACTAGATCTAAGGAGCGCGGTACTTACAGCCGTGAGGACCATCAGGCGAGCAGCTGCGCCGGGGCTCAAATCGGCCGGGCGCCGCCAAAAGCTCGTAGATCGCCGGTCTGGACACGGGTAAAGGCGCCGACACGGAGCCGCTCGGCGGCGCGCGCTCCTCTCGAGGAACGCGCGCGCGGCCGAGAGGGCCAGCGGCGGCGCAGTTCATCCTCTCCGTCGCTCTCTCTCGGTAGCCGAGTCTTCGCCTCGGGTTTTCCGCTCGGAGGCGGCGAGAGAGAAGGGAGAGGAAGAAATGATTTAGGGTTTGAGGCGGCCATGCGTGGGGTTTTGTTCATCCGAAACGCCGCCGAGCCGTCGGATCAAAATCAAAGGTGAGATCGGCGGCGCGAGGCAAGCAGCGGATCGTTGGATTTCACCGTCGGATGCGAATCCGACGGTTGAAAATCGTCATGAAAAACCTAACCGGTGTAGGTCGCCGAGGCTACCGATAAGAACGTAGTGGGCGAAGCACTGCGATAACGAGCCGAAATGGCGTTTTGAACAGTAACTCGACCGTTTTTGAACAGTAAATCCCGAAATTGATTTAATTTATTTTCAGAAGTATTTTTGAGTGAATTTTCAATAGAAGAATTGTATAAAATCTCTGTAAATTTTACACCAACGTGTTATTATTTCCAGAGATTAATTGTGTATAGTTATTATGCTTCTGAATATTGAATTATTTTAGAATAATTACAGTTTCCGCTGCAAAAGTTAATGTTGTTTAATTCTTTTAATTAAATTCGAACCAACGAGAGAATTTAATTTTTTAAGAATTTAATTGTGAATTATGATATTGTTATTTTCTGACCAAAGTTGATAATAACAGTATTATAATTTTTAATTGATGATGTTTTATGCATTGTTTCTATTTCTGCCCAACGGTGATATAGTTTTAATGTATAGATAAAATTGATTTAATTGTATGTCGTATTTTTGACCAACGTTGGAAATAAGGCATATAATTTTAATGTTACGTTCTCACTTTATTTGATCTAATTTTTCAGGAGGATACAACTTGATGAGTTGTATCAGAGAAATACCCACTCTCAAAGGAGATAATTATGGAGAGTGGAAGAAAAAGATAGACTTAGCGTTTATCTTAGCCGAGGTGGGTGGGTCCTCACTACAAGACGACCCACCGAGCCTACGGCACCAGTGAGGGGTCAAAGCGAGGATGATCTTGCTTGGCGAAAAGACAGAGAGATCATGCTCCTTACGGATGTCTTATGACCTAGAGCATAAGAAATGGACCACGACCAACAAGAAATGTATGGTCGTGATAAAGAATCGATTGAGCACGCAATTGTGGGCTCAATCGCAGATATGTTCTTGTCACGAGATACCTTGATAAAATAAAGAGTCGGTTCTTGGCTCTTCAAAGACATATGCAACACACCGATTAAGCGACTTGTGACAGAGAGGTATTACGGTGGTGGGATAAGAGAACACATATTGAGGATGAGCAACTTGGCATCAAGCTTAAACCAATGGATTTGGCACTCAAGGATGAGTTCCTTATTCACTTGATTTTTGCTTCATTACGAGCAATGTTTGACACTTTTGTTGTCAATTACAATATGCAGCCCGATAAATGGGACTTAGAAAAATGCATAGCTATGTGTGTTCAAGAGGAGGAAAGATTTAAATCCTCACATGGTGGATCTATCAACTATGTGAAGGATAACAAGAAAAAGAACTTTCACAGTACCTCCTTCTCAAGAAACAAGGGAAAAGCATCTGTCCATCAACCTCAACAGAATAAATTTGCTGTAGACAAAGATCAGTGTCTTCACTGCAAGAAGACAGGACACTACAAGAAGAACTGTCCTGATTACTTAAAGATGATCATGGCAAAGAAAGGTGAGAACATTATTACATTCATAAATGAATGCTTGTATGTACAATATTCGAAATCCACTTGGTGGATTGACTCAGGAGCAACTGTTCATGTTGCTAATTCCTTACAGGGATTCCGTTCGACGAGGACTACGCAAAGAAACGAAAGATGCATTAAAGTCGCAAATGGAGTCAAGCGAAGTTGAAGTCATTGGCGATCTTTCATTAGAGTTAGCTAATGGCTCCAATCTTTTACTTAGAGATGTTCTTTTGTTCCTCTTTACGAGGAATTTGATTAGCGTTTCCAATTTGGACAAAGATGGTTATGATTGTAATTTTGGAAATGGCAAGTGCGAAATAATATTTAATAAAGAATGTGTTGGTCTTGCCATATTACAAAATGAGCTTTATTTGTTATCATTGTGTGATGATGTGAATGTCGTATGCGATAATGAGAACGTCGCGTGCGAGAAAGTGATTGAATCCTCGTCTCTGACGTAAGCGAAAACGAAAGAGAACTCATAATGAATCGTCGAAATTATGGCCTTTGTCGTTTAGGCCATATTTCGAGGGGAGAATAGAAAGACTAGTTAAGAATGAAATTCTTCCTCTATTAGAGTTCTCGGACTTAGAACAATGCGAGAGAATGCATTAAAGGAAAATATGTAAAGAAAATAAAGAAAGGCGCAAAAAGAAGCACAGGGAGTTCTACAAATTGTTCACACGGACATTTGTGGTCCTTTTCTGTGAAAAGTGTGGATGGTTATGACTCGTTCATAACATTCACAGATGACTACTCCGTTATGGATATATTTATCCAATCAAAGAAAGAAATGAAGCCTTGGATAAATTCAAGATATTTAAGGTGAAGTTGAAAACCAACACGATTTAAAGATTAAGATAGTTCGATCGATCGTGGGGAGTACTACGATCGACATACCCCATATGGACAAGTTCTGGACCTTTGCGAGGTTCTTACGGAAAATGGCATAGTAGCCCGATATTCTACACCGGCGAACCTCGGCCAAATGGAGTAGTGAAAGACGCAACTGCCTCGATGGATATGGTGCGAAGCATGATGAGCTACTCCACACTCCCATTGAGTTTATGGATGGAGGTTAAAAACCGCCATTCATATTCTCAATAGAGTGCCTAGTAAGTCGGTGCCCAAAACAAATGCGAGTTGTGGACGTGAAGAGTTCCTCACTAAACCACTTACGTGTGTGGGGAGTCTGCTGAGGCTAAAGTATTTAACCCAAACCTTGGGAAGCTAGATCCCAAAGCAGAAAGTTGCCATTTCATTGGCTACCCCGAAAAGTCAAAAGGTTTCGTTTCTCTTGTCGACAGGATATACAAAGTTTGTAGAAGCGAGACACGCTGTCTTCTTAGAGGATGAAATGATGAGGGGAGCATGATAGCTCGAGAGATTGATCTTGAAGAGAAGCGGGTATATGTGCCCACTCAGATGATTCAAGAGCCACTCTTCTCACTACTGCTTGTCATTTGCACCGACGGTACAAGATCTTGTGGTGCCAAGACTGTTGTTGTTCCTCCCGTGGCAACATTGAATGAGAATGAGGAACACATTCTTGAGATCCTATAGAACCCATTGCCACAAATGAGGGAGCAACAAGAAACCTCAAGCGAAGATGTACCAAATGTGGAGGCCAGGGAGGTCTCAAAGAGTAAGAAGATCGGCTATTTCGATGATTATCGATTTATCATCTGAGGAATTTCAAATGGAGGATGACCCCACCTCATTTGAAGAAGCCATGAAGCGAAAATTCTTCAAAATGGCTTGAAGCCATGGAAGAGGAAATGAGGTCCATGAAGACTAATAAAGTGCAGGACTTGGAAATTGTTCCTAAAGGAGCCAAAACAAGTAGGGTTTGTAAATGGGTCTACAAAACAAAACTCGACTCCCAAGGAATGTAGAAAGATACAAAGCGCGACTTGTGGCAAAGGATTTACACAAAGAGAAGGGATTGATTACAATGAGACATTTTCTCAGTCTCATGTAAAGATTCCTTGTAATCATAATGGCATTAGTAGCACATTATGATTTAGAGTTACATCGATGGATGTAAAGGCGGCATTTCTTAATGGGGATTTGGAGGAAAATGTTTACATGGCACAACCAAAAGGTTTTGTCATGGAAGAAAATGAAAGAATGGGATGCCGCCTAAAGAAATCGATTTATGGGTTAAAGCAAGCTTCAAGGCAGTAGTACTTGAAGTTTGACAATACAATAAGAAAATTTGGGTTTAAAGAGAATGTAGAAGACAATCGTGTCTATACAAAGTTTAAAGGCGGAAATTTATCTTCCTAATCCGTATGTGGATGATATCCTACTAGCTAGTAGTGATGTCGATGCACTCTTGAGACGAAGAGATTTTGTCCTCAAACTTTGATATGAAAGATCTTGGTGAAGCTTCGTTCGTTCTAGGGATCGAAATTCAGGGATAGAAACAAAGGGATATTGGGACTATCACAAAGACATATATAGAAAGTCTTAAAGAAATTTGGGATGCATAAATGTAGTCCTTCACCGCACCTATAGTCAAGGCGACAGATATGGGGATTTTCAATGCCCGGGAACGAAGATGAGATCGATCAAATGAAAGCGGTTCCATATGCTTGGTGTCGGAAGCTTACAAGATGCTCAAGTGTGCTGCATACGACTTAGCTTTTGTTACTGGGTTACTTGGCGATTCGAGCAATCTCGGAATAGAACATTGAAATTGATAAAGAAAGTCTTGCGTTATTTGCAAGGAACAAAAGGCCTCATGATGACATCTGAAGATCGATTTACTCCATATAGTGGGGTATCTGATTCGATTTTGCGGGAGATGATAGAAAGTCGACATCCGGATATGTCTTCACTCTCATTGGAGGAGCTATATCGTGGAAAAGCTCAAAGCAAACCGTCACTACATCGTCCACAATGTATGCCGAGTTTGTAGCATGTTATGAGGCTACGGGCGGTGAACGGCTAAAGAAGTTCATACCGGTTTAAAAGTGGTTGACGACATCAATAGACCACTTAAGTTGTCTGCGATAATGAACCAGTGATAATGTATGCCCACAACAATAAGTCAAGTGGTGCTGCCAAACACATTGACATAAAGTACTATGTTGTGAAAGATAAAGTTCGGGATCAAATTATAAGTCTTGAGCATATAAGTACCGCAAAGATGTTAGCGGATCCGCTTACTAAAGGCTTACCACCCAATGTGTTCAGAGAACATATAGCCGGCATGGGTTTAAGGGAAAGCCTATGAATCCTGGACTAAAAGATGGCCCAAAAGATTAATGTAACTATTTCATAACAGGGAGGTGTATTGTAGCTGTTGAATCTATCGGCGATTGACCGTGACGATGAAACATGTTCTATACATTAATCTGTCATGGAATAAGTAAAGTCAAAAGCAATTAAGAGATGAAATATAGAATGAGATCAAGGGGGAGAATGTTGGAATGATCTCCCGGAGAGGCATTTGGCCCAACGGCCAAATGCCTCGCGCCCTGATCGGGGGCGTATAGCCCAAATTCATGGCTAATGGGCCCTGTTGCCTTGCGCTATAAAAGAGAGGTGGGGCGGTGGCACGAGATCACGAGGTTGAGCGGAGCCACAAACCCACGGACAAAACCCTAATCCGATCTAAGAGAGGCGCGGCCACGACGGATCGCCCATCGCCGCCTCCACCGACGCGCTCGACTACAGCCGGCCACGCCTGAGGGTTCGGGATCGATCACCGCCGCCTCGACCACCGCACCTCTCCACCGACCGTCGCTGCCCTAGCGCAGATCTTCACCGACGAATCGCCATGACCAATCCGACTTCATCTACATCGGACGGTAACTCTCTCTCTCACTCTCGGTTTTCTCTCGAACCCGATCCATAAAACAAGAACCCAGATCCAAAGGGTCAAAAGAGTTTAACAACTTGAACTAGCAAATTTTATCTTCGTATAATTGGGTTTAAGCGTTGCAACCAGAAGTTTTCAATATGAGATGTGATGAATTGCTGCTTGAACAAAATAGTGCCCTCTAGATTGAAAAAACTAAAACCCCCTTTAACTCTGAAATTATTTGGTGACACTATGAGAATTTTGTATGAATTTGGTGCAATACATTAATAAATTGGGTCCGTGCTTTACTGGTTGTGCAGGGAATGGTCGTCATCGTGCTGCTAAGGTATTTCGATAGTCCTTGCTGGCGAGAAAGATAGCTACTTCTGTTAGCATTTTGATATAGTTTTACCTAAAACTAATTAACTAATATTCAGTAAGAGTTTGTGTTTGTTGGTTTAATTTCTTTTTATGTGCTAATCATCGGCTCTGCTTGTGTCCATGCAGTTTGGAGTGGGCCTTTGTATTGAGGGATGCAGAGGAGGGATTTGATTCAGGCAGTGTCAAACTAATTGTTGTTGGTGTTGGTACTCCAGATAAAGTCTGTATTTGGCGAGGATTATTGACTAGGTCGATATTTTCGATCAGTCTCTGCGAAAGGCAGACCCACATACTAAAGGCCCACTTTATAAGACTTATGTATCTCGACTAGTATTAAAAATAAGTCTAATTCATTTTATTACGACCAAACAGGTCAAGGACCGGTTTGAGTCATGAGATGACCAGTCATAGACACTACATGACCAACTATGTAGTTTGTGTCATTCTCGACCAGTAAACTGGTCGGGAGACATAACAGTTTCCCACGTGACTAACATGAGAGCGATTATTATCTCATTTGACACCATACGATAGTTAGCTACGAGATATGAAGATTCAAGACTCAACGAACGAACGTGCATGAAGACATAAGACACCTTTAGCAGCATTAAATGCCACCCCTTCAATAGCTATAAAGGTGGTAGCCCACGTATTCTACAATAGAAGTTCTCAATACATCCATATCCATAACTCTTAACGCAATCATTACACTCTCAACATTCTCAGTATCATTCTTATTGTATTCTTATACAAACAATCATTGTATCCACAGCAATAAAAGTCTTTGTCTAGATTGTGCTATCATATTATTATTTTTTCGGTAAGCTCGATATGGGACACTGGTCTCGATCATCGACAATATTCTTGTTGAGCGTGTATGTAGTATGCTTCAATTTATAAATTAGCTTTCAACCTCTTATCACATGTCGTGAACAGTTCTTCACCACTTATATATGATTTTACACTATGAATTTTGACCATTGAAGCCTCCTTGTGTTTGCTGTAAGAGAACAAATGTATTTGGTCACCGATAATTGCATTGCAGTATGACATTACCATACATGCCTATGTTTCAATCTAACTTATCGCTCTTATTTGATGACTTGCTAATCAATGGATTTCGAAAATACCAAACATGCATATATGTTTTAGAAAGTTCACTAGCATTGTCCTGAAGTTTTCATCCCTAAGTAACTTTATCTATATATGTTTAATGTAGTTGCCCTTTCCATATGATTTGCCCCTATGCAGATCTGGAACGCAAGTGCTAATTCATGTGCCACCTCAAAAAAACTTGAATTCATAAGATGCAGTCATTTATTCTAGATTGAGAACTAGAGTAGTTTCGGTGGCAGTTTATTCAAAAACGGAAGGCCTTCTATAGCTGTAGAGCATGATATATTTATTTTAATCTTAAAAATATGCAATTATAAGTTGTTCCATAATCATAAGTGTGCATTCCATTAGAAATGATCTTCGCTTCTACTGGGATTCTCCTTAATAAGTGTGTGATGTATATATTTTAGTGTCACCCATTGTGAGCCCTATTTCTCACAGATGGATTTGTGTATTGTCATTTAATGCTTCAATCTTTAATTAGTGCGATTTCATAGTATTACTTTCTGTTGACACCGATTTTGTCAGGAATTTAGAATAGTATAAATGATTATATAAAAAATAGCAAGTAAATAAATTATACTTGACGATGATCTAATAATCCTTAATTAACTAAGTACACCCCTTACCATTCATAAAGGAGAAGCTTAAGATAATTGGTCATAAATCATCTAACAACTATCCTATATGACCGTGAGATGTTCTACGACTACTTGGTGATCGTAAGCTTCTCTACGAACCACCTCATGGCCGTAAGCCTTTCTACGACCACCTCATGGTCTTAAACCTTTCTACAACCAAGTCAATTACGACTATCCTACAGTCAACAAAGTCTACATACATATGGGCCCAATTGACTAGGTAATCTTATATACTTTCTTTAAGACACATAACAGTTAGCATACTCTGTTATTATCTAGAATAACTGCATACATTACGCTTCTGTCCCTGACGATAACTATCAAGAGACGTGGGGTGTTATTTCACTGACAGTAACCTCCATCAACGTACGCATTTTGTCAAACATTAAGGCTTCTCTTGGTCTGGGGTGGTCCTGGAATTTCCCACAAGAGAGACCTTAAAGTTTGATATTCAATTAAACTTTCTCATCACTAACAACGTGGCAGAATACGAAGGTTTGTTGGCGGGTATACGAGCAGCAAAAGCGAGCGGGATTTGACGACTACTCATGAGAAGAGACTCTCAATTAGTCGTGAATCAGGTCAGAAAAGATTACCAGTGCTCTAATCCAACCATGTCTCGGTACTTATCGGATGTAAGGAAGATTGAAAAGCATCTTTTCGGTTTCGAGGTACAATATATGCCTCAAAAGGATAATTTTCTCGCTGATCAGTTTGCTCGAATGGCTTCTTCCCGATCACAGTACCAAAAGGAGTCTTCTTGGAATAGCTCCAGAAGCTGTCGCTGATCGAAACACCAGATACATCTCCTATTGAGACAACCTCTCTTGAATACCAGGATACCTGGATGAATCTCATTTATGAGTATCATCAGAAGAGTACAATACCCAATGTCGATATTGAAGTTGATCGTTTATCCCGCAAGACCAAAATGTATAGGTTGGTCGAAGGTGTAACACCCTGACTATAAGGAAGTCAAGATGTCACCTACAACCACTACTCTTTAAAAGAAAAACATCAAAGCGCATGATAAGGTGAAGCAAGTATTAAGATTATACGGAAACAAGTATTCATCATCAAGCTTAATCAACGGAATGGAAATAAACAATTCAGAAAGATATGGTAAATAAGGTCAAGATGGCTTATTACAATTCAACACAAATCATGATTAACGACAGTAAAAGTCCTCAAAATGTTCGATTTATGGTAGTGAGTGCATCGTGATGAACTACCCTCCACAAGATCATTCTTCCTTATCATTTACCTAAATAAGACAATAAAGCAAGAATGAGCCAAAGACTCAGCAAGCAACTGTATGTAACAATCAAACATACCATGAGCAATATATCACAATCATAATTTGAACATTTACGGGAAACGAATTTATGAATGGATGAAGTGAAATGATGCATTGAAGGAATTGGACATTTTGCAGCATATACCGGTATAGCGAGTGAAACACCCGTCGGTGTTCACTTAAAGTAATCGTATGAAGAACGTTTCATACAATCGTCCAACGTGGCCCACATTGGAATGGTGGACTCACGTAACGTGGCCCACATTAGAATGGTGGACTCACGTACCCATTCTGGAATTGATGGGATTTTCAAGTGCCCATACTGGAATTGATGGGTCTTACAAAGATAATTATGCATATCATGATGTGATTCCATGGAAATATTGAATAGTACTCATAAATGAAAAGATACACATGGCATTCATCTACAAATACGAACAAATATAATCATTCATTCACACATCACATAATGCATCAATCTTATTATACAAGTTACTTGCCTGCCGCGCTGCAACGGGTTGGGAGGTAATTGAGATACCCCTCCACTCACATCTTCACCGCCTACAATGTAAAATAATCGAAATCAGGACAAACGAGTAAGGCATTGCTACACGTGTTCTCCCACAATCTCTAGCCAAATCTACCCAACAAAAGGTTCAATTTGATCAATTTACCCAAACATTCCAAATATCCCTAATCTGGCAGTTTTACTAGAAAATTCACCAATAATTAACCGTAAGTCCAAAAGACCTAAAACCAGTACTCATCTTTTCTTAACTTAACTGGCTACGAAACACTAGTTGATGGTAATCTCTAATTCGGCCAAAACAGAGGTCTATCCATCCAATGAAAAATTATAACTGCAGTCTGTCCAGAATTCAGAACAGCCCTAAAGAAAAGGCTCTAACTTTTAAACCACTGATCCAAATAAAGTGATCTTTATCAGTCTGGAAACATGGTGAAATTATCTTCCTAAACCTAGTTGGGTGGCCGACCTGATTCGGACTCTAACTAGATCAAAACCTAGGTGCAACCGACTATACCCAGAATTTCTAACAGACAGAGCAGTACGTGGTAAAACAGTCATAACTTTTAATCTACTGGGTGAAAATTCGTGATCCAGGTGCCAAAAGAAAGCTAATGAAACCAGAAACAATTCTCTAGAAGACACAGAGGTCCAATTCGGCCTCTACGACGCCCAAAACCGAGGTACAACGTACTGGACAGAATCGATCTATTAACAGAATCAAAACGAAACTACAAATCCAATCGGATCCTCAACTCTAATGGAATCAAACAACGAATCGGAGGTCTAATTACCCTTGTAGACCAGCAAGACGACGAAGATCCGCTGCACACGGGTCTCCCTCCCTTCTCCTCTCTTCTCTCTTCTAGGGCCGGCCACCGGGAGGCGGAGCGGCGTCGGCGTCGGCGAAGGGGAACGGAGTTGTTGGAGGAACTTGAGGAGGAGCGACGGGATCACCGGAGTTGGCACCACCACCAAGGGGCAGCAATGGGGGCCGGTTTGGGGAGAGGAGGAGGCGGCCAAGGGGGAGGGGAGGAGCAATAGGGGTGGCGGCTAGGGTTTTTGGTGGGGGGGGAGTGGTGCCCCCCCCTTTGGCCGGCCATAACATGGGCCGGCCGGCCCCTCTTGGGCCACTGGTGGGAACTGCGGCCCGAGTTGACGACAATAGCAATAACCCCATGTGTTTGGAAAAATCCGACGAAAGTTGTTTCTTTTACCCCCTCCGACTTCTTTCTTTTTACCGATCCGGTTCTGGAAAGTTTTAAATCTCGTTTTTGAAAAAAATTCCCAGATAATTGAAACGATACAACCTAGCTGGATAAATGAGGTAATTGATATCCTCAATAACCAGCTCGATCACCATAGCAACTAGATCTTCAGCCGTCCTCGCCTATGCTTCTACGACCACCTCAGTCGTCGTAGCTGCTTTAGTGGTGACGACTTCCTTCATTGCCACCACAGGGACAGGGGTCGATGCCTCGACCACCTCCACTGTTGTCTCTTTGACTGCAAGAGAAACAAATGTGGGCATCTCGGCATAACCATCCCTGGGGGCTGAAAAAGCAAGACTAAAACCACAAGGAGAAAAGAAAACGTGTCAGATTGTAAAAACAAAAAGTAAAAGCTATTTTTATGTTTTTGACTTTACAACCAAATCATCAACGTAGGCTTCTAGATTTTGACTTATCAGAAGATTAAAGTTTTTTTTGCATTAACCTCTAAAAAGTTGTACCAGCATTCTTGAGATCAAATGACATCTTAACGTAGCAGTAAGTGCCATATGGCGTGATGAAAGATGTTTTCTCTTCATCATCTTGACTCATATTGATCTGGTGGTACCCTGAGTATGCATCTAAAAAATTTAACAACTCATACCCGGAAGTAGAGTCTACAAGTAGAGTCATCCTTCGGACAAGCTTTATTAAGATATGATGAGGATTAAAAACTCTATTTATTGTTTATTATATAAAGATCATACGTCTTCATGGTCGTAACCCCTAAGGCCAACGACCTCACTGGTCGTAAGGATTCTGGAGGTTACATAATACCCAACCTGGTCGGACATGGTTCCAAACCTAGTCTCCGACCAGACATATGCTCTACCGTGTGACGAATGGAACACGTGCTATATATTCCATACCACACGATACTACAACACTGGAGTATGGTTACATGACTCATTGACATATAACCGCACAACAGTTGATACATTGTCAACTGACGCCTCTCTCCGACCAGACGCGTTACTTCTTAACAGACGCCTCTCCAAGGTACAACTGCCAACGTTTCGTCAACTGCATAAGGAGGACCGTGGAAGGAGAAGAGGGAGGGATCAAGAGAATCATCGACTTGAATCACTCTCAGAAGATAGTCAGTCGATTAGATTCTAAAGCCGTAGCAAGCATTGTGCTCCAGTGTTAAGGGAGTTAGTCTTTGGTCTAGATTACAGATACACTTTGTAACAGCCAGTTCATATCAATAAAGAGCAGCCCCATTCCTTACAAGGAGATACGTGTCACTTTTCATCTTACTTTTTATATACTCATAAGTTCGGTGATTTGATCGTCGACAAGATATGTGAAGTCAATACACGTTCATCATTTTCCATTACTTTTTCTAACCATTACAGGGTTGGCGAGCCACTCTAGGTGGTCGACCTCACGAAATAAACCCAGCTTTGAGGAGCTTATCAATCTCTGACTGAATTGCCTCCTTCCGATCAGGTGCGAAGCGCCTTAGCTTTTGCTTGACTGGTTTTTTGTTAGGCTGGACAACTAGCCTGTGCTCGATCACCTCCCTAGGGACTCCGAGCATGTAGAATGTCTGCCAGACGAATATGTACAGGTTTGCTCGAATGAAGGAGACTAGCGACTCTTCCTATTTAAGATTGAGTCCTACCCCGACCAGTTCGTTTTGGGAACATGCGTTAGCATTTCCCGACCCAGACGATATTTTGACGCTTTCTAGAGAAGCGCCTTTATCGAGCGGTACCTCCTTGGTCTAGTCATAAAGCTTTGGGACCATCTTGGGTCTTAAGTGCTTGTCCTGCACAGAAGACAAATTAGTTTCTTTGGTCGGAAGCTCGTCGACCAGTTCTAGGGACTCCTTTTGGTCCTAGCATCTTAAAACCCTGATAGTCGTAATGTGTAGCTATCAGGAATTTAGCCAATACTGGACGACCAAGGATCCCATTGTATGTAGTTTCAAAATCCACCACATCAAACGAGATCTTTTCTTTTCAAAAGTTGTCAGGTTTTTCGAACGTGGCCGATAGGGATAGTTGTCCTATCGGTTTAGCAGTAGAACTAGGAATTATGTCATGGAAAACATACTTCACATGTTTTACTTTCAACCTGGGAATTTGAATTTCTTGCAATGCTCTCGTAAATAGAATATTTAATGAACTACCTTCATCTATCAAGGCTTGATTAACTTTACAATTGTTAATAGTAGGTTCAAGTATTATAGGGAACCTACCTGGTCGAGTCGACAAGATGGGGCAGTCTTCTTTGCTGAAGGGGATAGTTGTCTCCGACCACCTGGATGGCTTGACGTCGATCGGAGACTCAGCAAGGTTCACTTCCCGCTCCACGGCCTTCAGATGGCGCCTTGAGTAATATGAAGTGGATCCTCTGAAGATCATATCCACAGTGTGTTGTGGCTCCTAGTACTCTATTTCTTTGTCGTCATCTTTGTCCTTCTTGGAGCTTGGTTCTTCGAGTTTATTTATAGAGCGGAAGGGACCTTTACCTTGGTAGTAATCCTCCAGTTTCTTTTGCCAGGCTCGGCAGGTGCGTAGATCATGCCCTGCTGCCTGGTGAAGTGGACACCACTTCTTGTTTTTCTTGTAGTCGTCGGTCAGAGCCTGACGAAGATTGTTGGCTAGTTAAATTATCTAGATTTGCCTTTATTTCAAAGTAATTTGGATCCTCTATTGGGCCTGAATTAGCTTGCTGGGCCCAAAATTAATTACGTAGGTAGGCCCAAGGACCTTTCCTTCCAGGACTTCTCTCCTGGGGAGGTCCCTTCGGACCACTCCATGACCTCTCTCCTGAAGAGCATCCTTTGGACCACCCCAGGACCTCTCTCCTGAAGAGGATTCTTCGGACCACCTAGGACCTCTCTCCAACAGAGGAGGTCCTCAAAGGTGGTTGCCCATGTATAGTTAATTACAACCCACGTGAAGAAGGTATCGTCTGTTACATCCGAAGACATAGCGGTCATCATGAAGGAACACGACCATTGACGTGAAGAGGTGCTACTACAGTCAACTGCTGACGCTTGTAGAGTTATAAAAACCTGACCTATGTGCCATTGTAAAGATATATTCTGATCCAAGCCCTAATCCACGTGTATCTATAGTAATTTTCCTTGTAATCAGAGCATACCCTTTGCAATATACATCACCGCTTCGAGTCCTTTGGCAAATAGATAGCAATCTCCATTTCCTTTTATAATTTTGTTTGTCTGTTCTATGATGAGAGTTCCAGACGTCAACAAAGCCTTCACCTTGTTCCAACTAGAAAAGCCTTTTTTGCCCTTAGAATTTTTTTCTAGAATCGCAAAGACTTCTTTATTGTCGAGCTTGCAGTTTTTCGTACCCTTGAGAGACTTCTTGCTTTTCTTCTCCTGTTTCTCCAAGCCAGGTTGAGGGTTTTTATGGTGGTAGTGTAGATCTGAAGAAACTCTAGTGGGTTCTGAGTCTCATTTAATTTCTCTATGTTGGCTAGTCGGAGCCTGCCCAGCCAGCGTACAGCTTGGAGCTCTGCTGGGAAGGCTCGACAACTGTTATAGAGTCATGGTGCCTTCTTTGAAAAGGAGCTGGATTGTAATCGGTTGGAAACCGGTTCCTTAGATTAGCATATCTAGTATCTGGTGTTCTAACCCAGTCGTGGTCGTTAGCATAACGACTATGACCACCTGCTTGGTTCAGATGGTGACGAAGGTCAACAAAACCAAGAGGTCGTTCCTCTTGACAAGGAGGAGGAGTGGTTGCTTAGAACAGTCATCTTCCCTCGTGATTCCCTGGTCAAAACCAATGAGGGGGTCTTGGTACCGTCCGGTCCTCCGTCCAACCATGTTGTCCTCTGCTAAGGGAGGAGCGCTGGGACGAAGTCATCATGTGACTTTGCGATCCCCTTTGTTCCCGGTATATTTTTGTACGCTGCATGGATTGCTAAAGGATCTCTTACACTTGTCCTGCAAGTTGAACGTAACTCGGAGTCTCTACTAAAGCGGGATCCGGGTTACTCAGAATGTTACAAACTCATTGCAGGTTTTGAAGCGTTACCGAAAGTCTTGAAGGATTCTGACTATTATTGGGTGTTAGATGAGTCAAATGTCCTTCTGACCTCCTGTCTTGGCTTGTCCGACTTATCACACGCTGTGAGGTAGGAACAGGCGAATTAACTAAAAACATCCATCAGTTTGATTGCCTCCGGCAGGTGGTGTTTGAGCGCCTGTACCATCTCCATTAGTATGTGATGGCGGGTTAGGCTGTGGAAGATCACACACGAGAACTTGATTGGTATCTTCGATTGCATTAACTTCGTGCCTCCAATAGAGATCTTCCGACGAGCTCTCGTCGTAGCTAAGAGAGAGCCTTCCAGAGCTTCGGCAAGGAGCCTCTTTGACGGAGAGCGGTCGGAGATTACCACCTCTTGCGGGTTTTGTGGCGGATTCAGCCTGATCCATCGGATTACCGATCGTATACTGAGCTTTATCATTCCCACATGGCCTTCGACCAGTGCCAATGGTAACTTCATTGACACCCCCACCAAGTGTCGGTTGGCCCCTGAAATACATAGGAGCCTTTGGTGAATATCGGTCGACCATGATAACATCAAGAGTACGTTGATTCTATGATGTTGGGCTCTGTCGCCATTCTTGACGGTCAGATTGACTGGGCTGGTATAGGCATTCGGATGTTCCGAACTGGTCGGAACGACCCGTTCCTCTGGAAGCGCCACGGATGGCGATGATGAATCCTCATCCATCCGGTCGATCTCGCTGGTCATGCCACGCATGCATGCATCCATATCGAGGTCAGAGTAGTCCGCCAAGTCGAACCAGTTTTTCTTATCCCAAGTCCCCGCCATGTTCGCATGAGCGGTGACAAAGCGAAAGGAGTGAATGAAGAATGCTTGAGCAAAGTGGTCTTTAAGAACCCAACGCCTTCTTCCCCACGGACGGCGGCAGCTGTCGACGATCGAGTCGTCGATCTTACAAAATAAAATATAGAAAAATGGCAAAGAGTTCTTGGAAGAGAATGGAATTGCTCTTTATTGCTATGAACTAGATCCTTTACAGCGTTGCCTTTGACAAGGCGGTGGACTAATCCTAATTACACTGAGCGTAGTGCTTGCTATGCTATTGAATCAGAGTTGAAACATGAATCTAGTGTTGACAGTCATGCTTCAATCTGATGCCTTTGTTCCTCCGTGCTCCGTCTTTAAATAACCATCGAAGAGATGGCAGTTACTCGTGAAGAAGACATCTGTTAGAAGTGACACATCCGGTCAGAGGGACAGTTGCTGTTAGTAAAACAATAACCGGTCGTCAATTAGCGTCTGTGAGACACTCAACCATATAGTAGTTATTGTTAGTGTCTTAGGACCATGAATTGTTGCATGGTATGGAACAAATACTCCATGTGTTTCATTCGCCACACGGTAAGAATATACTTGGAGTTAGATCCAGATGCCAGTTCAAGGTTTCTACGAGCAGTCATCTGGTCGGAGACTGGGTACAGGACCTCATCCGACCAAGGTACTCATAAGTAACCTCTAGAATCCTTACGACCACGGGGTCGTTAGCCTTACGGATTTCGACCATGAAGACATATGGTCTTTTAATTAGGTATTAAAGTAATACATAGAGATTTTAATCCTTATCATTTTGTTATCAAGATAAATGTTCAGTAATATTGCACAGTTATATTAAACATGATATCTTGTGGTTTTTGGATAGTGTT
This sequence comes from Hsuehochloa calcarea, assembly GCA_036346395.1. Classification (NCBI taxonomy): domain Eukaryota; kingdom Viridiplantae; phylum Streptophyta; class Magnoliopsida; order Poales; family Poaceae; genus Hsuehochloa; species Hsuehochloa calcarea. Next base: position 43,280,475 of record CM070597.1, read on the forward strand.
GCTACTGCTGTATACTCCTTTTCTTTTTGTATAAAGAATTAAGGAATTTGCATTCATTCTCCTCAAATTGTTCATGCGTTTCTTCATTTCTTATGTAGAGCTTTGAAAGGGAAGAAAAAAAAGAAGTAGAAGAAAGTCAGAGAAGAGGGGAGATCACAACAAGCACCAAACACAAGAGGTGCACTACACAATAAATCAAAGCCCAATCGAGCTGTTGTGTTCTCCATGAAAATTGTTTGGGTTCTAATGGCCAATCGACTTTGCATTTCTTGGCCTCTCGAGATTTTGTTATTCTGACACGGGTATTTGGCGGATGTGGTTGCAAGTGTGTCTAAAATTGCAGGGTATCTCATTGAGGAAACAGCTAGCACTGTGGCGAGCTCCTGTTCGCTAGTAGCAAGGTCAGGTTATCTTATTCATGTTGTGTACATGACACGTATGAGATTAGATCCAAAATTTGCCAATACTCGATCAATTCTATACATCCCAAGTGCAAGAAAATGGTTCTATCAATATTAGTAGAACATGATATCGATTCTATCCATGGTAACAAAATTTTGGTTCGGTTTGCCATGGTGATTTTGGTCTTTCTCACGTCTGCTACAGAGGACAGCCTTGTGTGTATGTGATATGAGGTAATGAGAATCGCTAAATTTTTGCAACTAAATAGGGGTGAAGATTAATCTATGCAACTAAATATGGTTCTGAGAAGATCAATTTGGTCTTTAGTTTTAGGGGTGTCATTATTCCATAATTTTGAATTTAACTGCCCTACTAAATACATATATTCCTTTGTCTTATGGTTAATAATAAGAGTGCAAAGTGATAATCAGATTAGAAATCAGCACGTCAATGATCTTTCTTGTATCTTCTATGGGGAACCTGGATATGTGTGACTATGTGTCATTTATTATGTTATTGTGTAGTAGCTAAACGTTTTTAGCAGAAGATTTTAGGAAGTTTCCAAAAACACAATGGTATGATCATAAAAAAAGCACAGGGAAACTATCCCAAATGTATGTGTTTATCTCCCCAATCCAGTTTTCTCCCACGAACGAATCACTCATGAGTTACCGCTATGAGCAATTTTAAAATAGAGTAAATTTTACAAAACCCTGGGTTTTGAGGCAAAAGCAACTCAAAACCCCAAGTATTACATTTTTTTCAAGAAACCCCAGGTTTTAGGGCAAAATATTTTTTTTTTAAAAAAACACATGTACACCGCCTAGGTTATCCAATACACGCCCGCGACAGGCCCGGTCGCATCGCTGTGTAGCCGGTCGCCACATTGCCTCCTCCTTGGTTGCTGGTGTCGCTACCGTCGGGCCTCGTGCCGCCGCCTCTGTTGTCGCTGATGAGAGAGAGAGGATATGGTGGGTGAGAATGAGGGATGAGAGAGAGACGTATATGGGTGTATTTCAAGGACAACAACATGTGTATATACTAGATAATATCATGTATTTGTGTTACATACAATATCATGCTCAAATCTCGAAGCAAAATGGATGGCTAGATGGTGTACCCATGGTTTTCTAAAACTTTGCCACAAAACCTGGAGTTTCTTGAGAAAAAAATATAACCTTGGGTTTTGCGCTAACTTTGCCTCAAACACTAGGGTTTTCTGAAATTTACTCTTTAAAATACTTGTTGCATCGGAAAAGTATATGGGCTTCCATTCTGGGACATTTACCAAGAATATCGTCTACAAGAAGTTCTTAACATTGTAGATATCTTATGTAGTACCTAAAGATGTTTTGTTTGTATTCACGTTGGATAAGACTCAACATAAAGCATTTATTTACGACTTAATTTATTTACTAGCTTGCAGAGATATGTTTTACCTGGTATATGTGTGCACAAAAATTAATATTTATTGTATGATTTTGGATTTCATCAGATTATATGTACCGCCCTCTTTTAGGATTCCGTTAGAACACACCGGTTGTCAAAAAGAAGGGAAAAACCGAAACACAAGCATACCACAACAAGGCCGGAATGGGCTGATGGGGCCAGCCCATCTCATTTTTTGAGCTTCCAGAGCCCACGATAGACAACACGCGGAAGGGACTCGATTAAAAGTTGAAAACGCACGCATGGTAAGTAGTTAAGTTCTATCAATCGTGGCAACATGGAGGACAAGTCTATTCCACACTTACACATGTTGGATACGTACACCGGCACTGCATGTACAACTTCGACGACACATGAGGAAAGAAAGCGACTTTTCTCGCGTCTCCTGAATCGGACAGAATAGCTCCAAATCGACAATAATGCACTAGATAATATCAGACTTAATTTCCCCAAGCGATGGAGAATTGCAACAGTACAATAATACAGTTTCTTCTTAGCCTTCATAAATATTCTGTCATCACAACTCCAACAGGTAGGAAGCAGCTTCTCTGGACATTTTTTAGGTTTTGCTTGGACATTCTGTGCTGCGTTTGGATCCATGCGGCGTGATTTGGCCGAACCCCGCCGGCTAATTCCAGAGCGCTAGCACACTAGCTTAGTTAAACATGTCGCGAGTAGGTTCTCGGAAGCCGTGATTAAACAAATGCAGCACGGGCAATAGCATATTAGCGTGCAGAGACTGGTTAAACGTTGTTAGTTACTGGAGCAAATCGCCGACGACGATGACCGCGCGTGCATCAGGTCAGATCAGATCAGAGACGACAGGCCATGGAACGTCGTATCAAATTGGTTGGCATGCGAGACTTGGAAACCGTTAATAAGACGGTCCAAGTGGTACGGTTTGGAGATAGGGTTAGGCGGCCATCTTTTGGTCGCTTTTGGGCTCTGATGGTGATCACTTGGTACTTCATGGGAACACCGGCCTGTCAGGAGTACATCCCGGTGAGGTGATACACACGTTCCACACAAAATAACATGTTGCTAGATGTTGATGAAAAATCATGCACACTGCAGTGCCACGTCATTTTCCCATGTATTAGGCCCAAAAAACCATACAGAGTAGTGTGTTTTTCTTGTTTTTGTTTACTCTGTTTTCGATCGCATGACGTCGACTATTGGTCTGATATAGCAGCTTGGTGCTATTGCATCAGGTAGAGCTCGCAAATGAACCGTTCGTTCGAGTTCCATCGAGCCGCACCCGTAATATCGTCGGCCTAATTGCCTAAAATCAGTTCATTTAGCAATAGCACAATTGCACCAAGAATTCAGCAATGACCGCTAATTAACTAAGCTGATACGGAACGTATTCAAGAGGTACGCTAACCATATCGGTTTTCCTATCCGTAACTTGTCTTTTTGTTTGGTTAAATCTAAGTATCATAGAATTTCGTCACCATTTCGTGAACTGAAGCAACAAAGATCTAAATCAAGAACATTAATTTCGCAATGAACGAGTTGGCGTACGTAATTACCGGCTACAGCGTAATAGTTACTATTACATAGTTGCAGCACGTATATTCTGCATGCTAATTAAGTACTAGTGATCGGCCTGCTCAAGTCCAGAGCCGGGCCTCGTCCCACACCGCCGAGTCCAGGTCGTCCGAGTCGTAGAGCGGTTGGCACGCCGCGCCGGCGTCCAGGCCCAGTGGCGGCGGCGGCTGCTGCTGGTGGTGGTGGTCGCGGCGCTGTTGGGCGAACTCGACGCACACGATGGCGAGGAGGTTGGCGTGCTGCGCCTGGGCGTTGAGGAGGTCGGCCTGCGCGCGCGCGAGCTGCACCTTGAGCTCGTTGGCCTGCTTCTGCAGCCGGCACACCGCCCCCGCGCACCCGTACACCGGGTCCCGCAGCCGCACCTCCGCCTCGTACACCATGCTGCTCACCGCGTCCGGCCGCGAGCTCTCCGGCAAATCCTACATGCACGCACGCCCGTATCAGCACAGTACTATACGGCTGCACGCACCATGCATCGTGTCTGTTCCAACGTGCCACGTTTGTACAGGAGTTGCAGCTGTACGTACCTGGAGGAGCTTGATGATGTTGCTGGCGCCGAAGACGCGGTGGGCGGTGGTGAACTTGGCGGGCTCGGTCGGGGGGAAGTAGGGCGCCAGCATGCAGCCGTCGGCGCAGCGGCGTCGGAGGATCTTGCACGCCGCGCACGGGCTGAGGACGACGGTCGGCGACGACGCGTTGCCCGCCAGCGGGAGTACAGGGGGCGGCGAGCATGACGAAACCCGCGACGGCGGCGACATGGAGCGGCCGTATTGCTGCGCCGTGGTATTCGTGGCCGTGTTGCCGAAGTCCATGGCAGAGAGCACGTAAAGCTATCTATCTACGTAACGCGAGCGAGACGATCGAGCAGAGATCACAGCAGAGAAGAGGCCGCGTGATCCAAGTGATCTGGCAACTAAAGTGCCAAATTGAGAGGGATCGTATATATAGAGGACGTGCGCGGAGATATTTTCTTCCATGCGACGCGTGGTGATGCTTCGTGGAACGTAGTGGTACGATGTGTTCGTACTCTAATATCAAATCAGTTACAGTTTTGCTAGTACGTATGTACGAACGTGCTTTTCTGGGCCAAGTTTGGCAGGTTTGGAAGGCTAGGATGGACATGCATGCTGCTTAATTAATTACCATGCATGTCATGCATGCATTTGTACATATAGATACATATATTGTTGTCTATTTCTAAGGTTACTATGTATGTTTTCTTAAATACAAGCCCCATTTTCGAACAGTTAAATCAATATAAAATCAGACAAACACATCTCGAAGCTAAGATAAATGCTTAAGAAAATCGACTATGAGTCAACAAAAATCCAGGCGACTCACAGATAGCAACCGTATGAACATCAACAGGTAAGAATTGGTGATTAATGAAGGAAGGCAATGGTCGTCAGATAATTCCATAGAACTGTGCTTAACTAGTGTTTTCGTTAGGCCAGCTAAGAGCCTAAGAGGATCGATTTCTCTACTGTTGTTAAGCAATGAACATATGTTATCCATGCTTGTGATTGTTACTGACGACAGCATGACAAGCTAGCAGTTGCTTTGACTCGACGCGAAACAATTAGCATCGATGGATCCTTGATGTCGAAATATACTTAGTTTTTCCCTATAGTTTTCCTTTGCCCAAACGGCAGGCTACAGCATGATAAGAGCATGCTCGTGTATATATCCTCCGATCCCTCCCTACCGCCAGTGGCGGGCCTAGAAATTCCAGGATTGTTGTTCGAAGTTACGAAAATATAGATCAATATAAAATATAAAGGTGCACAATAGAAATTATTGAGGTACAAATTGTTAGATAACATATCACACTACTACAGAAAAACTCATCACAGACGGTTCGTAACAGTCATCACATACGGTTTTTGAACCGTCTGAAATTTTATGTTTGTGATAACAGGCGGTTATCACCGATGGTTGAAAAACCATCTGTGATAAGTCTTATCGCAGACGGTTCCAACCACGAACCGTCTGTGATACTACAGCATCACAGACGGTTCTAACCACGAACCATCTGTGATACAGGTTAGAACCGTCTGTGATACTACAGAATCACAGACGGTTCGTAGTTGGAACCGTCTGTGATAAGACTCTAGACCTAATTAATTTTTATCGTATTTTCAGCTAGCCTCAGGAATGGCTAGTCATGCCCTCTGAAAACTAACAAGCAGAAACATATCACAGATAATTGTTGACAACTCAAAGTGATCATTTAACTCAAAATCAATTACAAAAGAATGTTTCAAGTACATATTGTCGCTAGAGTTACAAATTGAATTACAACCAGTCAAAGTGAATTACAATATTGAATCAATTGTTTCGAGGTCGTTCATCGGTGTCGACGGCGTGAAACTCTCCGGTGGTGTTAACTATGTCTGCCTTGATGAAGCCGCAGAGTTCCCCTCGAACGTGCATGACCTGGTCCATCTCGAGTGCATTTAACTCTATGTTCAAGCCCTATCGCTAGCAGGAGTAAAGTAGTAAGCATATATATTTAAATTTATAATTAGGAAATAATTATTACGAGATTGACAAACACGGGATCGTCGTCCCTAGAAGCAATCAATAGTCGCATATGATGGTATACGAGAATGCGATAGGTGATCTCGTTTTTCTTGGGCGACCGAAAAATAGAATTACATATATATGTACAATCGATTCGAGACGCAATATTACGAGTATGATATATGATTATTGTGTTGTAGCGCGCATCGAAATCGTATCCCGTGAGTCGATGTGGCGCTGTTCCTTTGTATAAACCTCCTCGGCAACATAGCCGATGAACGCCCTACATGATTCAAAAAAGTTATCATGGTCCATTTCAAACGAAGGAAGACTACAATAGAGTTATGTACGGAGGAAATGAACATACCTGTCGAGTATTCCTTTAAGAAGGGTGAAATCGTGATTTTTGTTGAGTAGAGAATCAAGGTACAATACCATGTTCCTCTTTGGCACAAGAATCAAAAGAATCCAGTGGAACCTACTCATGTATGCCGCTATAGTCATAAACCTATGTTGAAACGTAATTTGTATAGCAAATATTGAAGTACTTACTTCTGGTTGTAGGGCACTATTATGTAGTCCTTGTCGTCCAGAGCAAGCAATCCTATTTTTTTTTGTAATTCTCGACGTAGGATGCGTCTTGGTTGATTGTTTGCTCAGAGACCACATGTGGGTCGAGGAAACCCACCGGTTCTTTGATTCGATGGGCACATTTCATAATGTATCTGTACATAAGCAATGAGTTATGATATTTATCGGTATCACGTGAGTGTAGAAATTGATTGTACACACTTACGAAGGTCCAAAGATCGTAGAAGTGAGGCGCCGAGGCGCTTAGGTTGTATAAGTCAAATAAGTCTTCAAACCCACGACGGTGGCGCACTCGTGGAGAAAATGCTCCCTCCCGTATCTGACGGCGATTCCAATATGGCCCCCCTCCTCTCGGGTCTTGAGCAAGTACCAATTATGCAAAGCTTGACAAGCTAGTCCTGAGCTCTTTATTTCTGCGGCGGAGACCAATGGACTTCCGAGGGGGTATTTCACGGGTTTGGGAGGTGCCTTAATGTTCTTCGATTTCGATTTCTCCTTAACGAGGCGGCTGAGGGACGTCTTCTCGTGAGACGCCTCAGGGACCGATATAGTGACACGCTTTTCTTGTCCCTTCGCCGTCTTCTCGACGAGAAGCGATGTGGCGGCCTTTTGAAACTTTGGTTGAGGCGGACTCATCGAGGGTCCTATTGGAGAGGCAGGGTCCTGTCCATATCGCACATCAAGGGTCCAAAGGCGATGTCCTTCTTGGGCCACTGGATAAAAGTGTGCGTGGCATCCCCTAGTGTTCTGATTTCTTCGTTCGGGGGAATCTCCAGCGGGATGGCCATGAAATTGTCATGTACCATGTCCACCTACACCCTGGCGTAACCCTGCACCAGCTGGGCACCGTACTGCACTGCCCCTTCCTGGTATGGATACACTATACCCCGCCCAGCCTCAATAGGAATCGACCCAACCATCCTCACTTGTAGCTTGCAGGGCGTCGGCCCCTACAAAACGGTACATAATTAGCTAAGGCATCCTATAGATCTATCTTTGGAGCATTTCAGAGATGTACATTACCTCGATGTCGTCGATCGGAAATTGCACGTCGTCATGTCCAGAATTATGTGTGGATGCGACGCTACTCCGATGTCGAGCAAGACTTGCTCCCAAATTAACAGGGGCGGCTTGCGCCTGCATGAGTTGATTTACTTGGTCCTGCAAGTTTGTTATTTATTCTTGAAATTTTTCAATAATCACATGTTCCAACCGAGCGTCGTGCTGGTCCTTGGATCTCTTCCTACTCCTATATGTGTCGGGGTTGTGTGGGAATCCATCCCTCCAAGGTACGTAAACCACAACGCCTCGTGTGCGACCCGGGTGCTCCTTGTTTCCTAGGGCCGTAGACAGTACATCCTTCTCCCTGTCTACTTCGAAGGAACCTTGGGAAGATGCGGAAGTCAATGCTTCCTGCAAGAGGACACCATGTTATTGTAGACACCATGAAGTTATGGACTTATTAACAATTAAGTGGTTCGACAAATTTATCAGCGCTGAGACACCGCCTCGTCTGCTGTTTTGTGAAAGAGATGTCGCCAAGACGTGGTGATGCCCTCGCTCTTAACTGTGCTCGAGCGCGCTCGTCTGAGATCTCAGCAAACGATCGGGCAGCGGTCTCGTCCTCCGCCGCCCATTGAGTGGCTTTACCCGCGTACTCCGCGGTGCCGAGTATGTGGGGGTGAGTGTTTTGTGCCTGAATAGCTCTGTGCGCCGCACTTTGCTCCCGAAATTCGACCGCCGCCTTCATCCGCACGAATCGCCCAATGTATCCCGCGATAAAAATTGATACGCCGTGAAGGGTGTCCGACCGTGTTCACGCATCGCGTGACAAGCGTGCTCTTGAAGGTCCTCCACGCTGGGATATCGCGGCGGCGTGTGCCATCGCACACGTGTCCGGTCCGCCGTGGAAAGTGGACGAGGTAGAAAGTTCACCCACAACCGGTCTCTCTGTACATCCGTTAGAGACTTCCGTGTTGGGGTGGTGATGGGGACCCGCTCCTTGTAAGTACCCCGAGACGGTCCGAATCTCGCACCGCTTTCTTGGGACTCGGCGGATCCCGACGCCATCGACTCTGCGTGATCGCATGCGCCCGATGGCAATTTGAAGATTCCTCGCTTTCTCCTGCGCACCACCTTGATCGGAGATCCAGACGCATTTGGCGACGTTCACGACGGCGGCGAAGACGGTGCCTCGCCATCTATACAAGTTACGATGCAATGATTACATAATCAAATAGAAGTTACCCATTGAACCTAAATATATGATACGTAGTAAATAAAATATATGAAATTGCATAAAAAAAACTGCAAAGGAGAAGGAAATATTGCAAACAAACAAACACACATACAGGGATGTAACGGTAAGTACATGTTAAAGTTATAGCGGTCAGCAGGTTCGATTCCTGACATATGCAGGTGCACAGCATAAAACGATAAGAGCAAATTGTGTCTAAACTCGTATACCTTTTACGAGGGGTAGAACCTGTAAAGACACGTCCGTCTAATAGCTTTGCGGATATAAAATAACACATTTTTTTATTTTGGACTAAATGCAATTTAAGGGATTGCATTTATAAACAAGGATGAACTATTCTCATCAATGGCAAATGATGCGGCTTCTATTGTACAATATAAGATCATCTACACACTGTATTCCCTCTACAAATATTGCTGTAGAGCTAGACCTAATTTCGGTAGCACAAACAAGCATCGTACCATTACTAGCGCAGGACCTCACCAAACCATCGAGCGCCTGCATTTACACATCTAGACCTAATTTTAAAACAAGAGCTTCTAATAAAATAATGGATATTATACGAGCAAGATATTGAGATTAACATGTTAATCCCGAATAGCTTCCCAAAATTAATTTTTTTTGAAAATTGTAAATTAATTTCCAATACCACATAGCCTTTTACACAAAAGCAGAAAATTTGAATAAATTAGTTTTAACAAAAACTGAGCGATTGCGGAGACGATTATGAAGGTCATTTGCATAACCACGATTTCCCGAGATTTTACAAATTACGCTCCTAATCGATAGCTCTCTAGTCGCCAGATCAACACAGAGATTCAAACTGACAGATTATACACAGAGGTTTCGAAAGCTAGATCAAACACGGATTTTCTAAAGTGCCAGATTACTCCAGCCACTGCTGCTAAACAACAAAACACTCAACTGGAGAAGTAAGAGTCACAGTTAACAATCCACACTCAATTCACTGCCAACAACCATCCATTGACATTCAAGATCACTGCCAACCCATATCTATCAATGAACTGAGGAGGCAATAAACCTCAACCAACAATCAATACCTCCGGCTCGACCAACAACTAGCCTCGGCAGCAGTTCATGGCAGCAAAATACTCAGACATTACTGACGTTGTTCAAACCATAATCAAATAACAGAGATTCACCAAATATTTGCAGGGGTCGGCTAGTGGCGATGGCGGATCGTCGGGACCCAAATATGCACATCCGACCCTTCGTGTATTCTCGCACTAGTCCAGATCACGCTTAGTGCACACATTGTCAACATCGATGAAATATCACATCCATACAACGAATATAAGAATAAACGAGTACTTTAAATAACAAATAATCGTTGGGACCTTACGGTCGAGTTTTACATTTATTAAGCCATGCAAGGTCGATAATAAAGAAATAAACCGCAATGAAACGAAATAAACTCCGGTGGCTCCCATCAATTTACCACAGCAACCGATCGATCAAGACCCTAACGCTCAACCTTCGTGAGAACTCTTCTTCAAAAGCAAAGCATTTACTCCTCCACTTCGTTGATTTGTTTAGCAAGAGTGAGTACACACCGCATCTCAAAGTCATACCACGTAATGCATTTATACATGATGGCTTATTCCAAATAAATGGCTTCGTGGTTATTTTGCGTAAATGCAACATTTGCAATTGAATACAAATAATATATTGAAAGCATAACTCAAAACAAATAGACAATAATAAGTTAACAATTGATTTCACAAAGTACACATAGTCTAATCAAGTTCTTTCACACAATTAACAAGTTATCTCACACAAATTGACCCTTCCCAATTGTTTTATGAAAATCTACCCTCGTGTGAAATTCTGAGCATGTCCATAACCGAGGACGCGGCTATTCGAATAGATTGGTTTAAACACTCGCAGAGGTTGTACACTTTACCCACACGATGAAACCAACCTGATCGAGTTGATCACAACAAAACCTTTCGAGACTTCATCTCAAACAATGACACTCGGTGTGCTTTATCGCCAGTCAATTTGTACACACACCTTTGGAACGACACACACCATTGGACAGGATGCAATAACCGTCCCGCGATGTGACATATCACACCTTCACCCATCACATGCCTTAAATACAACCCGAGTTGTCAATGTCAAGACTCCATAACTTACTAAGTTAGGCCCACCCATACTAGGCATGTGGTCGCATAAGAAGGCACAGCTTCAATGGCGCACAAAGTTAAGTCCTTAATTGACCAAGGCAAGACTTCCAGCTTTAACCCAAATCACAAAGTTTAATAAGCACACACTCCACCATTCACACAGAATCCACCACTTGCCTCGGCCTAAATCTTTTCCCACCTGTTGATTAAGTGCAACACATGCCATCAACGAGTAATAGCACACAAAGACACACAGATTCATCACACAGCCCATAATCACTTAGTCAAGTTTATAATTGCAACTCTCACATGAAATGATGACTCGTGGCATGGCTAAGCAGCCTAATCGATCTAACCAACCCACGTTGGTGCTACAATAATACCAACTAATAATTAATCAACCTAGGTGACAAAAGATCATGGCATACAATAGACAAGGTGGCATAACAATTTGGATTAATAACTACACCCAAAAGCATTTAAATAAATACTTGAAATAGAATGCAATACATTGAAATAAAGTATTTTGAAAACTGGGTTCAAAATGATCAAAGGTATAACTTGCCTTGGAATAGATCTAGATATTGGTCTTGGTCTTGAGGTGCTCCTTCTTCTCGCAAAATTCTCAAGTATCGACGCCTACTCGCAAAACGAGACAAAAGAAACAAAACAAATAAATAACAGAGGCAAAACAAACTCCAAAAATTAAATAAAATTCACCATTAAATAGATCTTAATTTTATATGAATTTACAAATTTGAATGGGCTCAATTGGACTTCGGATGCAAAAGATATGGGCTTTGGAAGATTGAAAATCAATTAAACCCTAATTTGATTTTCTCGAATTTCCCAAATTATTTTTACAAAGGAAAATCGGATTATTGTGCAATGCTTGCGTCACCGAGAATTTCCGGAAAAGAATTAAAATTAAAATAAAATCGACAGTGGGACCCATCGTCACCTCTAGGCTCACGCGGACCAAATCCACCGAGCCGAGGAGAACCACCGGTGGATCGGGCGACGTGGCTCGACGTTAGTGCCACGCAGCGACACGCCAAAGACAGAGGGGATGTGGTCGCACACGCGGCGCCCCACGAGGCGAACGACGGCGACACTCCGGCGACTACGGATACGGCGGATGACGGCGCTCGGCTCTACGGTGGCGAGGCGCGCTGGACTCAGCGACGACTGGCGATTCGGTGACGCTGTCGCTTCGCGGAGATGACCGTAACGGCGGCGCGACACGAGGAGCGCGAGCGGGCGGGCCGATGGCGGCGATTACGAGGTAGGGCTTCCTGTGGCAACGAACGCGCATAGGGTTGCCCTTGGCGAGGCGAACTCGGGGTGGGCTTTGATGGCCGGCTCACCGGTGGTCGCGAATCCGGCGAGGAAGCTCACGGCGGCCGAGGTTGGAGCTTCGATTCCGCTAAACGACGACGATCTAGGGTTATTGGTCGTGGGAAAGGCGGCGGGGTGGATGCGATCCTCGTGACACGGCGCGGCTTTAAATAGGTCCGAAATCCTAGAACCCATGTCGAGGACGGCGCGGCTACATGGAAGAATCGAACGAAGTCCCGACGGAGATGATGAACAAGAGCCGGGTGGGACCCACTTGTCACGGCGCTGCTCTGGACGAAGGTGTGTGGAAAGGGCGACACCTCGGCGGTCCCACTTGATGAGAGACGCGAGGCGCGGCGAAATGAGCGGCGGATCGACCGAAAGTGACACGCGCGAAGATCCAATGGGCAGCATGCGAACTCATGCAGCAGAAGCGGCAATGGCGATGCCGATCCAACTACCGGGAGTGAGCGGGCCGAATAGTGTTGGGCTTCGCCCAAGATCGTTCAAGGATTTAAAATAGATTTTTCTTTTAAATAAATCCAGAAAATGCAAATAGCAATTAGAAAATGGCAAATGACTTTGAAAAAATTCCAGAAAATTCTATAAAATATATCCAAGCATATAGAATCTAAATAAAATAGTTTTGACAATGGTTGATGTTGGGATTAAGCTCATTAAATCAATTTGTCCTTAAAGTCCATATTAAGCTTTTTAAATTAATATTCAATAAATTCAAATGGTGAATTTTCTTGCTACCAATATTTAAAAGATTTTTAAAGCTCTGAAAATAGGGATGTTACACGGACGGAGGGAGTGAAGAGGAAATGGAGGTGCGCAAGGGCATGAGGGAGGAGACACTACTGCAAAACAGGTCATAGAAGACGCCTCATCACAGACGGTTTCAAAGAACCGTCTGTGATAAAATAATCACAGACGGTTCCAAGATCTAACCGCTCGTGATATGTCACTATCACAGATGGTTCTAGAGAACCGCTCGTGATATGTAGATATCACGACGGTTGTCTTGGAACCGTCTGTGATGAGTATCTCATCACGCACGTTTGTGTATAAAATCGCTCGTAATTTTAGGGTTTTATACACAAACCGCTGCGTGATGAGATACTCATCACGCATTTGCTCGTGGTTAGAACCGTCTGTGATGCGATGCTTATCACAGACGGTTCGTATCACGAACCGTCTGTGATATGTCATCACATACGGTTTTTGTATAAAATCGTTTGTGATACTTTTGTTACTTTTGTATCACAGACGTCGGTTTGACCGCCGGCCGGTATGACCACGTGATAGACGCCGGTCGTACCAGTCCAGTCGCGGAAACTCTCAAACCTGTAGAAAATTATTTAGAGAGAGCAAAGCGATGATAAGGAGCTTGATCAAACTCCACTCCAGTACGAGAAACCTTCCTTAACCCGTCTTTCTTTTCTTTATTTGCTTTTCGAAAGCAAATTGAACCAAATAACCCTCTCTACCACAATGTGTGCATTTATACTTGTCTCGATGAGAAGCCCTATCTATTGCCTTTACAGCACCCACTTGGGTAGATAAAACCTTTGCAATACCAACCGATTTAAAAATAATTTATTTTGGTTCAGACTCTACTTCAAATTTTCAAGTTCAAAAAGCTTAACAATCTTAGAAGGATTATTCTTGGCATGCTCAACAAAATTAAATTCTCGACTCTGATGTTTAACACTCACTTTTGACGTGTCTAGAATCATGTTCAAAATTTTCTTGCCAAAGTAAAATATCTCTAAAGTGTCCTTGAGATACTAATTGTCTTTAGCTAGAGTGAGACAAGTTGTGCATTTAACAAATTCATTTATAGGTTCCTTAGAAGCACTAGACTGGGCTAATTTTTTCCTTTTTAGCAAAATCAGTAAGTTATCTAGTCAAAATTTCTATTTCTATGGTAAGTTTAGGACAGTTAGAGTAAGAAGATATCTCATGATAAAGCATTTGTTGAATTATTTCCTGAGATGAATTTAGCATTGTCGCTAGCAATCCACAATTGGAGCAAGTTTTATTTTGAGTATTTGAAATACTCAACTCTAAACATGTAGATGAACTAAACTTGAGATTTTTAATTTTATTATTTGTAAGTTTTAACTTTGCATCACAAGAGTCATGTGCCAACCTTAAATCATAAAATTTAGCATTTACATTCCTAAGTTGAATCAAGTTTTGTTGGACCGAAACGGCGATTAGAGGGGGTGAATAGAAGCACGATCTCTTTTTCACCAAGATCGGATTCAACACGATTTTCACACAATAGCAATGAGAGCTATGAAGATCAATGTACAAGCATAACGGAAGACTTGTATTGAATCGAATCAAAACCCCGAAGCAAAACAACCAAAAACCATAAAAACTCAATCTGCAATAAGTTGGGTGGTCTACCTCTCAGATTGGCGGGTCGACTTTTACATGGGGCGGTCTGACCTCCAGCACAATGAATAGTGAAATCAGCCCAAAAATAAAATAACAAATATGCCTAACTTTTGATCAACAACTCCAAATTTCACGAAACTTGGAACAAACCTTCTCTAGGATGTCAAGAACCTATTCCAATCAAAGATCACGAAGATCTATGCCAAAGTTTCGACCTTTTTCCGTTTGAGTGAAGGTTGCTTTAAAACCGAGTCAAAACAAAAACATGATCCAAAAACTTGCTCGTAGGTTATAGATGATCAAGATGATTCTAGATGAGTTCTCACATGTCACAGCAAGCAAGATCCAAGCCAGAAACCAAAAGAAAACCGAAGGATCAAAGAAAGCTCCAAAATCACAAAATAGAGAGTAAGAATAAGAAGAAAACCATCTTGACGAATCTTACTTGGATTGATTTGAGATACATGTTGGTTTACAGTCACTCCATCATGGAAGACGAATACTCAACGCATGGACATAGAATCAATCCAAACTCTAGAAACCTAACATCTCCACTATTCTCCCTAAACACCAAAACTAGAGTTTCAACAAAAAAAAACACAAGAGGTGGTTGGTACGCAACCAGCATCCTCCCCTATTTATAGTGGACGATAGCTTCTAGAAGGTATTCCCTAATGGGCACCCATTAAATCCACACACAAACGGGTTTTACTTACGCATGTATTTCAAAGCGCCGTCTTCATCTTCTCTTGACCTAAACCACTTCTCCTTGCGCCGTCTTGCGCCGCGGTTTAGCCAAAAGCAATTAAGGTGATATCTTGGAGAAGTTATCAAAATACCCCTTCTCGGTCCTTCTCCAAAGACCGAGTCCAATCTTCATGAAGCAATCCTATACTTCGCCACGTGTAGGTTGATCAACGACTCTCTTCACGTCGGCAAGTCTCTCCCATCCGGCTCCCACCGAAACCATTATGGCACTTGCACCGACCCTCGGGCCGCTTGATGCAACCCGTCGCACCGAACTTCCTGTTCGGTCATCCTTGTTCATTTTGTACCATGCTTGAGTCCACTGACTTCACCCGGCATCCTCTATCGTTCTGAACATCAGCTCTCCGAGCCTAGTTCCGATAATCCTCGTCGTTGACCTTCAAGCGTCCTGCACACCAATAGACAAAGAAATCGATTCCGGGAATAAGTTCTTTGCAACTTGACCCACGTTAGTCAAAATATGCATCATGCAACACATATGCACTGAAAACTATGAACTTGACCTAACAAACAAAAATCGTTGCCAAGATGGCCGATGAATAAGTGAACCGGTCAGACCGCCACTTAAGGGCCGGTATGATCGCCCTCTGACCGGTCTGACCTCCCCCTAGCCGGTCAGATCGCCTAACTTGGGACTTATCCAAAATTCCTCCCTGAAAATCCGAAACCTCTCTGAAAATTTCAAACGAATAGAACTTTTGACTCGAAGCACCAAAAATTTTGAGACCAAGTGTAGGAGAATACCCTCTCTAGCCTACATCTTCTATTTTTGGCCCAGCTCCAAAATCAATGTTTCAAAATGGCCGGTCTAACCGACCGAGGTGGCTGGTCTGACCACCGCCTGGCCGGTCGGACCGCCAACCTTTTGACCCCAAGGCTTGGCCGGTCTGACCGCCAAAGGTGGTCGGTTTGACCGCCGCTTCTTGGCCGGTCGGACCGCTGCCCCTTTGCCGGTCTGACCGCCAGTCACCTGACAACACAATAACTTTGTCGAAAACACGTGATTCAACAAACATTCAAAGCCATTGCCAATTGTAACATCATCCTAAGATCATGAACATATCCCCATGATATCCACAAGTTTGGTGAATTCATTAACCTGGTAGTCTCCAACTCAGAATGTAAAACATGACAAGACTCACATGATTCATTATCAGGAATAGAAGCTCTAAGTCTTTTAATTTCAGAAGTTAAACTTTCAATAAGACAATTATTTTCTTTTAGTTTCTTTTTTGTCTTCTTCAGTTCAATAGCAAGTTTAATCAAACCATCTTCAAGCTCATCATATGATGGTCTTACCTCATCAGGACCACTGTCGTCGTCGTCGTTGTTATTTTTCGCCATAAAACACATACCCGTGAAGTCATCGTTGTTCTTCTTCTTACCTTTAGCATCATTTTTGTTGTAGTCGTCGTCGTCACAACTTTCATATTCCACATCACTCAGATCAAGATGCTCAATAGCAGAAAACACTTTTTTAGCAAATTTCTGACGAAAATTCCACTCTTAGTGTTGTTGTTCTTGAATGACCGACGACGATAACTCTTGTCTTCCTTGATAAGCTTCCCTTGAGCTTGGAACACTCCATCTTAATGTATCCTGGATAGCCACACTTATAGCACTTGATCCAACTTGCTATGTCACCTCGCTTTCTCATCCTCATGTTATTGAGTGTCTTGTATGCTCGTGAGGAGAACAACACCAAATCCTCTTTAGGGAGATGTTCAAAATGTTCTTATGAAAAAATGACAAAGCAGACACAGGAAAAAAACTCGATGAAGCAGCCTGCACGGGGTTAGTCACAAGTGCTAAAGATGAAGATTTATCAATCTTCCATCTCAGAGGTTTTCAATCTAGAGAAAAGATCATCCATGGTTAAAGTATCTACATCAACAGTTTGACTGATAGTTGTGACAACCATCAACCACTCAGAGCCTAAAGATCTCAAAATTTTAGTTACATTATCTTCATCAGTAGGAACAACATTGACACCACGCAAATTACTCAATATTTTTTAAAACCGAGCCAAAAGATCATCAATAGATTCACCAGGCTTCATAGCAAAATCAGAGTATTCTTTTTTATAAATATTTTTACGCACTTTCTTAATTTTAGTAGTTCTTTCATGATAATTGCAAAGAGCTTTCCATATTAAGTGGGCATAATTAATATGAGCTACACGATTAAATTATTTGCAAGAAATCTCTTGAAACAGCAAGTTACGACCTTGAGCATTTAAATTAACATCTGTTTTATTTAGATTAGTAACAATAACCGGAACCTCATATGGACTAGAAACCTTATTTCAAACATCATTAGCTTGAACATCAATATAAGCTTGCATACGACACTTCTAGAAAACAAAATTAGAACCATCTAGCATAGGAGGACGATTCATATACCTCTCTGACGTCATAGCAACACGCTCTTATACCACTTCCAGGATCGGATATAACAAACAAAGGGGTGAATGATTATAGTGCCTTCTTTTCAAATTACCGAAGAGAGTCTACGTTGGATTCAACCGACAACCGAATGCAACGTACTCGTACGAGTTTGTCTCCTCGTCGAAGTGGTCAAAACTGCTCTGATCTGTTCTGCCAGTCGATGCTATTGTCGACAACCGGTGGACAGCACAGCACGTGATCAAAGAATGCAAAGTCGATCTGTCGAAGGAGTTGCTATCACCTAGTCGAAAGAATTCGAGTATCATATTTCTTCCACCCACCGGCTCGAGAGATTCACGCACTGCAAAGAACAAGGATAGATTGAATACAATGGACAAGAACAAGTCGAAGACCGATCAACACATGAACTAGTAAAAGATAGAAGAGCATGCAGCCCGCGATGACTAATCTTTCTTGAGTAGATCTGATCTATTATTTCTCAACCATGTTCTGTGACTATAAAGTGCTTTCACGGCACCCCTCAAACCCTAGCATGAAAACACTGAAAAACTCTCCGCCGAAAACCGCCGCAAAAAGCCTCGTGTTACTCTTAACCTCTTTGGCCTTTATATACTAGGACCCAAAACCGTGTCCTTATCAACACAGACACATAATTCTATCTCTTCCAAAAATCAAGGGACCCGAAACCCCTCAAATCTCGGGTTTTCCAATATCTCGAAACATTCCAGTTATGAACGCCTTCCATAACTCTTCACACGTCGAAGCCTCTAGGACGACACCTCCTGTAGCTTCAACTACGCATCATGCATTCACCTTTGATATCCATGTTCCCCAGCGTAAGCACGACCACCTCGTGACATCCACGACCACCTAAACCTTGGAATTCCCCCTCATAGTTTCGGTCCTCCTCGTCATCGACCATGACCGTCTCCATGCTCAACCTGCACATTCAAAGATCAAAGAGCATTTGTGGCACAAGTTCTCCAACTTGACCAATATTAGTTCACACACGCATATCACACTCTCATTTATCAATAAACACGAATCAGATCATCCACAACCTTAAATTTCAGCTTTAAGAAAAATAACTCGAGACCACTCTGTAAAACCTGCCTTACCGCTGTGTATACGCCGGTCATACCACTGGCCAACCAGACTCAAGTACTCAAGGTACTCGAAAAAAACAAGTATTGAAACACTCGAAGCCTACGACCATAGATCACGAAGCCCACGACTACCTATTATGAAGCCTACAACTACCGACCATCGACCAGACACTGAAGCTTTCGACCATCGACCAGTCACTGTAGCTTTTCAACCGTCGGCCAGTCACTGTAGCTTTCGACCATCAACCAGTCACTGTAGCTTCACCATCGACCATCGACCAGTCATTGTAGCTTCCCAACCTTCGACCATGCAACGCCGACTATCCTTCGTACTCGTTTGACGCCTCGACTTATGACTGAGTACATTACTCGGAGCTCTACCACTCGGTACTCAGATCTACAGTACCCGGAGGTCTATCACTTGTTACTCATAGATACAATACTCGAAGCTACAGTACTCTAAACTATATCACTCAACACTCGGAGCTACAATACTGGGTCCAGTCGAAAGGGGTCATCGAGTATCACCGATTAGACCACCCGATACAAGGCATGATCCGACCACTCACATTGAAAATTCAACAACCGAAACTTTCACAACCGCAAATATCAATACAATCCAAACGTCAATTATTCATCATCACAAAGGCTACGACCATTCCACATGATCTTTTACAACCAGCCCACATGGTCTAACAAATAGTCTTGTAATTAAAACGAGCATGAAGCCATCTGTTTGGATATCATCCATAAACCTAGACTGCATAACTGCTAGTATGCAAGTCAGGCAGTGTGGCCTTGGGAATCAAAGGAAACATGACCTGTACGTTAGGCAGTAATAATAACAGCAAATGCGTGCTAGGACTGTGTTCTTGCCTAGTTGCCTTCTTGGTATATGGATCGCGTACGTTATAGTGTGTGTGTGTGTCTATATACATACACCCAGTTGCCCTGGCCTAACCTGAAGCTAGCACTAGCCGGCCAATCGAACATGCATGACTAGTGGATACTGACAATAATTAAGGATGTGTTAAGCTGGTTATCACCACAAAATTAAGGGATTAATTAGTCTCGAGAAGCACATTGATGAGTTCAACCTTGCAATGGTTCTCTTCTTGTTATCTTGCATGCATATGACTCCAATTTAGTTGGAGATGATGGTGATCAAATTCTTCATGGCAAGCAAAACGAACACTCCTCTGTGAAAGGTCTGCTTCAGGAAGGAGGACTTTTCCACTAGTTGACCCACAGGGGCTTGGCTGGTTGCATGCTATATTCCACATACACATCTTCCCATTTGTCATATGCGAAGCGCCAGTCGCAGACGTACACACGCTCGTCGGGCACGAGGAAGCGACGCTTCATGATGTTTTTCCGGTCCCTTCCAAGCCCCGTATCAAATCACTCTGCACTTCTGCAGTTTCAGCAATGTTCGTTTAGAAAGTAGGAGGAATATACTACCTCCAATTTCAAATATAAGTCGGTATATAATCTGTATCGGTCGTTGGACCATCGATATATAAATAATTATCAAGATTGATAATATGAAAATGGTAATACTAGATTCATCATGGCATGTACTTTCATAATGCATAGTTATTTTTATTTAAAACAACATATTTCCGTAGAAATCGATGGTCAAAGTATAACCTTAGATCTTAAATGTGTCAATATCTTAAATGACTTATATTTGGAATCATGGGAGTATGTCTAATAAAAGGCAGGTCTAGTTTTCCATTACTGTAAGTTCAAAGGCAGACTCCAGCTTGCAAGCGCATGGCAGGCGAGGGCACAGTTAGGTACGTAGCCAAGAACTTGCAAAATTATAGCAACTGCTTAGTCAACACTCAACAGTTCTTCTCCGTTAATTTATCTTTCTAAAATTGCTTTTGTGTTCTTGGAGTTGAAGTGGTCGTGCATTTGCTAGCTATGTAGGTGGTCGTGCATTTGCTAGCTAGTTAGGTCTACATCATTAAGTAGCTTGCATTGCACCATATATTAGGATCTCTGAAGACGCACAGCAAGTGCTGTTAATGTTAGCATATAGCAAGGGTTGGGATGTAAACCATGCAAACATAAAGTGCAACTTAGTGTATTCTTTTGCTTACTAGAACACAGGCAAGGTGCTAAGATATTTTGTCAAAATTACTCCAGGGTTTTTTCACTCAGTTATGTTCTAAAAATTCGCTCTGAATTTACTTATTTGGAGCCCACAAGTCATTAAGAAAATAAAGAATGAGAACACCTACCAATTATTCAGAACAACTCCTTGTTGTATGTGGACTTGTGTTCACCTTAAGCTCCCTTTGCCTAACACGCGTCAAGTGATAGAATCTGGAAGTAGAAGAAAGAACACATGGTATCTAAAAGTCAGATCACGAAATCTTAATGCTTCAAATTGTCTAATTTTCAAGGGCGTTTCAACTCCAATGATATGTTCATTTTTTTAATGCACTCTCAGTTGTCTATCTTGTGGAAACTCTGACAAAAGATGATCTAATATACAGCTACAACGTCAGTTAGGTCTAATCCTTCAATAATGCATGACATGTTTCCATTCGACTTTTCAGAATTGCGTTGCATTGGAACATCATGATCTGTTCATCGTAAGCCAACTCGTACAATCATTCCGCGGCAACAAGAAGAATTACTTAGGTTAATTAAGACTATATAGCTTTTCCTACAGCAGCAAACTAGCATGCAGTGCCCACTAAGTCGTGTCTTATCATGCGGACCTCGTGCAAACTTTACAATGCCCATCAATCCTAAAGCTATTGATTCAGATTTGTTTTCGGAACAAGGTAATTAATTGCAAAACATTTTATCTACCTGCATGTACTCACCTCATAACCTATATAGTCATCACTGCCCAGTGTCCCGAATATCTGATAGCCTACGTAAGCATATATGTCCCGAATATTAATTAGAACATGGAGAAGCCAGTAGACTGAGTGAGAAAAGAACACAGAGGCCAATCAGAATACAGAGGCCAATCAGAATACAGATTGCTTCCTGTCTTAGCCCTTTTATCAATCTGTGCATTTTGGAGGATGACATCAGAGACATCAAACACGGCAAGATTTGCTTCCACTTTAAAGATCCCACGTTTAGCTATTGTTCTGAACATTTCCTGAATGCCACAGCACGAAGCTTGCACCCCAGAAAGTGGCTCTCCATTGGTGGATCGAGCAAACTACACACATCTAAACCTGGGAACTGTCCTAGTTTCGACAGCTGAATGAATGAATTGAGGAGGGAAACATTGGCACCGCCCAAGCCCAGATGTTTGGTGCAAAAGTTCCAAGTCAAACCTGAAGAACAGTCCAACCTCACCATGTAGTAACATGTGAGGTATACAACAGTCCAACCTCACCATGTAGTTTAGTACATGTGAGGTATACAATCTGGTCGTGGACTGTGCATCGTTTAATCTCTCTTGCAATCTCTTCAGAAAAGCTATAGCCCCTTTTCTTTTGGGCCATGAAAAAGCTGCAGCCATTTTTCTTGTCCTGTACTCCTGAATCCTGAGAATATAACCGGGGCTCCGAGATGATTCGGCCCGGAACGTTAGAAACCATGGATTGATGCAACAATAACTAGGCCGAGGCGAACAGCAATTGAAGTCCTGCAAAAAGCCTAGTCCACGCAAGCCTAGCCCCGAACAGCAATTGAAGTCCTACAATAAGCCTAGCCCACACAAGCCTAGCCAACATTCCGTACTGTCCGGTGGGGAATATTCTCCCGCGCTCCCCTTGCAAATGGAAATAACTTACTACTGGAATTCTGATAGTATATTATTATGTTGTTGCATGAGAAGTGCTGCACTTAGTTTAATCAACCTTTTGCCAGAAAAAGGAGAGAGAGAAGTTCTGCAAAAATTATTATTATAATCTTTCAAGATAAAAAAATAAAAAAATCTGTTTACGACTTTGAACTATAACCTTCCAACCATTGACTCTAAAACCGATTGAATCGGAATCTCTAACTAACGAAATCATCCGCTTTACCCTTTCGACCCAAATTAGGATTATTTTGAATCATGTGGCACCGACATATACGTATAGATGATTTTATCTGATGTGGCATCAATATATACATATACAACTGAGTAGTAAAGCTTAATTGGCACAACAAGAAACGGATTTTAACCCTACTGGCCACACATGAACTACTTCCACCATTTTTCTTCTCTCTCTCTCTCTCCTTCGCTTCCTTCTCTGGCTTGGTGGCAAGCTGGCAGCAGCCAGCGGCAAGCTAGGTCTAGCACGGCTGCACGGGAGGCGGTGGCACGGGAGGTGGCGAGGCACGCTAGCCAATGAACTCGTGTTCAGCCTAGCTCCATATTGAGTAGCGGAGAGAGACAGAGAGGGAGGGAGGCCGATGGCTGGCGACGGCTTCAAAACAAGCTGGGTCGCGTCGTCGTCGACGTCGAGGAGTAAGGGAAATAAGACCACCCCTTGGTACTCCCGACGGCTTCAAATTGACTTAGATCCTGGGGTCCTACTTTGTTTGACAGCGATGATCCAATTCAAGCTTGAAAATCGAATCGAGATCAAAGTTCACGGCCGAAATGTGAACTTTCTCCTAATCTTTTTTATAAATAAAAGCCCTCTAAGGACCCCCTCCATTTGTTAGAAGTTAGAACGCCATATGCATGTCAAGGTGAAACATAGTTTTATGTGTTATAGTACAACCTTCTTGATTTTGATTGAACGAAGTTAAAAAAAAAAGGCATGGTGATGAATAAGTAAGACTTTGGACCGAGTCCGTAACAATTTATGGATCGATCGATGCATCGTCCCCAACAGTTCAGTAACCTATAGAAACTAGTAGGTGAAACGTAGTGTGCAGCACCTAACGCTAAGCTAGCTTTGCGCTTAATTACGACCGCTACAGCATATAGTGCGGACAAACTCGCTCAAATTGACGGCCCAACGACGCTAACCGCAAGGCTGCCGCCCAAATTCCTCGCCGATGTTCACATGATCACGTCACCGAAGTCAAGAACGCCGATCGATTCATATATATTTTGTGGAGCAGCAGCAGGTACTTCGTCAGTGAACAGTTAGGGTTTGTATGGTTCGTGGGATGATGGGATGATTCTGAATGGAATAATACAAATAATGTGTTTAGTTGATTGGATGGTATCATACTGGCAGTTTGTTTGATTGGTTGAAAGGAATGAGTGGCCTGGGGATCGAATGATTAGTCGGAGAGGCGTGTGCGTACTAGCTGATTAGTCGCTTAGACGAAAGCGCTTATAATTTAATCCTAACACCTGCATTTGCGTGTGCTTAAATCGTTAATAAACTTGTAACCCACCCAACAAACGGGCTTCGCGTCGGTGCACGACGCATGGAGTCAACACGAAACCTCATAACAAACAGCTCACATATACATGTGTATTGCATGCAATCCAAGAAAGATTTCAGGAGTGTTGTAAAATTAACGGTTTTAGTAAATATTTAAAAATAATTACAGCATATATTATGATAATTAAAATATGTTTTGAGTAACATTTAAATGACAGAAACAACATATAAACAATGAGTTTAGCATGTAAACTTCTCATGTCAATTAAACAAGATAATATGTTCAAAAAATAGAACATGTGGATAATTAAAATCAGCATATTGCTTAGATTTAAATGTTTAGATTTGCTCTCAGATATCAGGCTGCTCAAGATCAAATTTTGGCCTCTTCGCCACATTTATCTATACTCTTCACTAATTAGATGTGACTATAATGAATCAAACTTTAAGCTCTAATGAATGCTTTACTAATTTGCTAAGAATTATCTCATAAACAGTAATATAAAACTTCAGCCAATATATGATCATTTTTTTATAACAATGCAAAAATCACAGATTCAACAATTTAGCATTTCGACCAATAGTGAAGTAAATAACTAACAGAGCAACATGATCACAAATTGCAGCATATAAGCCTATCGGCTAACAGAAGACCAACAAGGTCACAGAAAAAGGATCAAGTTCAATTAGTCACAAGACTCACAATAGAACCACTGAAAGTAACATAGCCGAATTGCTAGAGATGAAACAAAAATAGTAAGTAGACAAATAGCTCAAGTATGATCTATGTATCAATCCAATTCCACATATGACAGTAATCTTCATCGAGTATTAATCCGAGCCTACAACATTACTAAACAAAGTCTTCCAGTACTAGTCAAAATTATATAATGCAAATTCAACTAGCACGGCACACTTAGTAAGTAATGCAACACTGAAAACATAGATCAAACTCACGAAGCGGATGGCACTTGAAGCCACTGAGTAGAACCGGGCAAGGCATGCGAAATGTGTCGTCTCAGAAATCAATCACCCCGCTGTGCCGCGATGAACGGACGAGGTCGTTAGAGATATAATGTCAATACAATTCGGGACACACCAAATTGTGAGGTCAAGGTGTAGGAGAATGCCGCACAAGAACCACAGAAAAATGCATCGGCCGAATGCACCCAAGGAGCAAACAATCACCATTGATCCGAAGCCTTCTCTCCCAAATCTCCCTAATCAAGCTCGGGTCGCCCGTCCAAGCCTCAATAGTGCAACACCCCAATTTCCTCATCGCGACCTCAACAGGGAGATGGCCAAGGAACCGAACTGGGAGTGCGCGAGGAGGAGGAGCCGGACCTCACGGCCGACGGCGCCGTGACCAACCACGGCGGTGCAACAGCTCACAACACTCAAAACCGAAAATCAAATTGGAAGAGAGGAAGAATCAAAAATAGGGGAAAGCTCACTGTGTACCGAGTGATGAAAGAAGAAGGGAGGCTACCTTAAGAAGAGAAGGAGGAGGTCGTGCTACCGATCCAACGGCCGGCGCACAAAATGCCCAGGCCACCCTAGCCGCATGTGCCACCGCCACTCGCAGATGAGGGAAAACCCTAGCAGGGTTGGATACAAAGTCTCCCGCCTTATCCTTCCCTTCTTTTTTTAATGACAGGTGGGTCCATCTTCTATTTTATTTCTTTTTTTTTTTTCTCTAATTAAGAAACTACCAAATAGCCAACAAAATACAACAAGTAGCACCAGTAGCAGTATAAGGTTAGCTTTGGCTCTTTCTTGTTAAGGTCTTTGAGAAATTAAACAAATCGCACGTCAATTGTAAGCCGGATGGCATCATTGATTAATTCTCTCTCTGCTCCTGCTGCTGCCTCGCGAGTTCGTTCGCGACCGACAGAGCGGAAATTCTTTTGCAGCAACAGGCGAAAGAAACGTTTCTCTTGATGCGTCCTTTTTTTTTTCGAGCGAGATAGGACGAATTGGTTGGTGCCTTCCATGTGCTTTACAGGAATTGACCTCACAGGTCGCAGCCCGGTGGGGCTGCCAGGCTACTGCTTTGTATAACCACACCTAGATAGCGATGGTAGCTAGGTGTAATTCGCAGGGAATTATGTTCGTTCGTTTTTCTCTGGTTGAAAAGGAAATTTGTTTAGGTGATGGGTTCCGTCCTAACCAATTTGTGTTGCTTCGTTTCCAAGACGCAGGAATGGACTATTAGGTGAGTACTCACTATGGAGTGTGGAGCTAGGCATTGGGCCGCCCGTGCCGGACCAGCCGTGATGTGCCGGCTCGGCCCACCAACCCGTCATGTCGTGCTGTGTCGGTTTGCCTCGTCTTTGGCTAGATTCAGACACTGTCCAAAGTATATTGTGCTGGAGTCATATTGTGTCGGTCTAAGTTTATCCCTAAGTAACTATAGATAGTAGAGGCGCGACAACCGCTATCTTCATTCTTCTTGTGCCCATCTTGTTACAAATCTAGTTAAAATTGAATTAATTGCGTAAAAAAAACATAGGCACGTAAATATTTCGAGGAAAAAGTAGAATGTTCTTGATATTTTACAGATGCAATTTTATTGACTCGTTAAAAACCCTACGCCCCAGAATGAGATTCCCCGAGTAAAAAAAAAAAGAGTTCAGTAATAACATGCGTACATACTAACTACTCATCAATGTCAAAATCGTTAATGCGTTCGAGGTTAGCGTACGCCTGCACGATCTCAAAATCCTCTAATTGATGTTGTTGCCGCTCTTTAGCCAATTCCCAGTCCACTATCCTAGGCGTGAGGGATGATCCATCATCCTGAAGAGACAGTGAACACCGGCACCAGCAGAACATCTCGTGCGAAATGTGACAGCACAATAAATATTCGCTTGTTGTTCTTCCACCACTCGAGCAAGTCTATCTTTCATCCGCTATCAAGATCAGGATCGATGTTTGTAAAATCATACTCCAGATAGTTGTTTAACTTTGAGACAGAATTTCACTTGGGGGGCACCTGAGCCTGAGAGGACGAAGAACTTGACTTGTCCTTTAGCTTCTTCCACAAGTAGGATGTCAAGCTTGTCTTTCCTTGTTGCGTCTGCTGTGAGGCCACCGATCGAGGTTGCCTATACTCGCGCTTTATCGCACAAAAAAAAATACTACACATACTCGCAACGCAACTAGGTCTCTTCATTTTTTACGCCTGCAAATAAATTTCTAATCTATTTATGTCGGCGTTGCTTAATTCAATTATTTTATCTTGATTAAATTATTTCTAATGCCTCAAATTATTTATCTAATTTTTTGTAAGTTCTATCGATGATTTAAGTTGTTTATAAAGTCTTAGATTAATTTTACGTGTTTCGCTCGCTTTTATGTTATGTCGGTCTGTCTATGGCTATCTATCCGCACGCGCGTAAACAATTATTTGCTCCAATATATGTACAGTGCCGACACGTCTTCTTAATAATTCTCATATTTTATATGACTCAATCTATTGCTATTAATTTTTACTGGAACTTTCCTATAGAGCCCTTTACCTAGTCCCTCTTTTTCACTTAACCCTTTACTTTATTTCTCTTTCTCTCTCCTTATCGCTTCACTCAGCCGAACATGCTCCACAACTCCGGCTCACTCTTTCTTCTTCCCCTCATTACTTTCTCTCCATTCTCTCACTTCTTTAACCCCCATTTTTTTTCCTTCCTGGGGATGCTTCGGCTCAAGCTCATCCTCATGGCGCCACCTCCATGGAGCTGCCACTGGCCGTCGGCTCCCTTGCACGCTAGGCACCTCCGGCCGCCGACGCTGCTGCTTTGGTGCCGGCCCAAACCCTTCAGCATGCGCCCCTGCTTTGGTGTCGGCCCGCTTGTGCTTCTCCGCGGTGTGTCCTCCCACTGCCTCCACTCACCACGCCCGCGTCCGCTCTTCTTGCGCCTCAGCATGCTCCTCCCTCACGCCTCCCTCTCTCTGCGGCTGGCCTAGCCCCCCATAGGGAGGCGAGGCGGCGAGGCTCGAGGTGGCGAGCCTGAGGTCGCGGGAGGCGAGGTCCGCGAGGAGGCGGGAGGCGTGCTCACCGTATCATGCCAGCTCGAGCACGACACGGTTTGCCGAGTCATGCCGTGCCTCCTGACGGGCCGACTTTCCAGACCTAACCCAGCCCACCGTTCGTACAGTGCCAGCCTGACCTGCCATGTGTCAAGTCGTATCGTGCTTGAACCTTGCCAGGCCGACCGGGCCTTGGGCTAGTCTGAAAAAGCATGGCCCGACTCCCAATTGGAGTGTGGGAGAGGCCCCCCATCCCCCAACCGGCATTCATTTGAGAACGAGAAAAATAGCACAAAAAAGATATTATGGGCCTGTTTGGTATAGCTCTGCTCCAAGTTTTTGTAGCTCCAACTCCAACTTCACTCTTGGATCCACTCTTACGAGAAGTTGGAGTAGTCTGAGGAGGTGTTTGGTTCAAAAATTGATTCCATCTCCAGAAATGAGAAGGATCATCGTAAAAAGACTGCACTACCTTTGTTTTGTGACTTGTAATCTTTTTTGTATTGCGTAACTTATAAAAGTTTAATAAGTTGTGCTTTTATTTTTTATTTTTTTATTTTTTGCTGAGATCAATAAAAGCTAATTCTGCGTCACTTCATTGGGCAGGAGTGCAGCTGATCTAGTTTATAGAGTTTGGAATTTTCACACGCTATGAATCTGAAATATAATTCAATTTTCTGCTACACCAGATCACCAATTCAATTTTCTGCTACAGCAGATCAGTAATAATACAAAGCTACACAAGTACAAAATTCGCACTCTAGTTTAAAAAGATTACCAATCAACCAGTTACTCGGGCCCTAGACCATCAAAACGCATCAGCTCTTATGTATCTATTTTCTACGTACCATCCATCTACTGTTCTCTGTTGAGATAACTTGATAACGATTGCCCATCTTTCACGTCTGCAGAATCATCTGTAGCGTCTGACAAGCTTCAGGATCCGTTCATAGTGCCAGAGTATGTTCGGTTCCCTGCAAAGGAAAAATGCAATCATTTTTCTCACAATTCTGACTAGAGAACAGTAAACTTACGAAAACGATAGTGCAAGTTTTTCTGCTTTACCCAGGAGAATAGAATCATTATGATACCGCTCAATGATATGAACAGAAAACTGTAATGGTGTCCATTAATACAGTGAGAAGAATACTCATTTGTGACTCAGAAGTCTACATTTAACTGCATACGATTAGTAAATGTAAAATGATGATGTCCTATTCTCCATCATATGAAGTTCAATACAAGTTGAATTGTCATGCTACTGGATAACAAATGTAGCATTTCAAAAATACTTAATAATACTAACTGCACAAATTTTGACCCAAACAACAGTGGAAATGAATGTGATACAAAAAGTTCGTATTTCTATAGAAACACAACTCTAACTGCAGTTCATATACTAATTACGAACAAAGATATCCAGTTGTAGTCCAAAATACTTCATTAAAATGGGACATATTGACGCATTAACTTACTACAATTCATGTGGCATAAAACACCTCGCTGAAGATTACCCATATGATACAAAGTACATGATGTAATTTAGTCTGATAACAAAGATCTAGTTGACCACCAACTCAAACAGCAATTGCACATTGCATATGTCCTCTTAGTTCAACTCCATAGGTAATGGTAATGGTAATGGTAATGGTAATGTACTCTTAATGCCAATTTTCCCATATGCATAGAGTGTATGAATAGCTTAACACTCAGCTCAGTTCAAATGCTACAACAGTAACCCAATTTTCAACAGATATCTGAAGTATGAAGAGTTGCTCGCTCACCTTCTCCTTCTCCACAGCAGGCCGCCGCTTCAGGTGCGAGGCCTCGATGGTCGGCACCGAAGGAACTACCAAACACGCAGAAGCGAGTAGGGAGCGGGAGGGTGACGAAGGACGATACCTCGCGCGAGACGCCACTGGGCTTGCGCTGCGGCTCCTTGGGCGGCCGCGGCTTCTTCTCCTGGACGGACGGAAAGGGGGTCTTGGGAAGCCCGAGGATGTCCTTCGCGTCCATGGGGACGGCGGGAGGCAGAGAAGGAAGCGGAGCTAGGGTTAGGGTTTTGGTCTGGACAACTGCGACATGGGAGGGGAGGTCGGGTGTGTCGAGCTCGGACTCGGGAGTCAGAGCTCACCTAGAAATTACAACTGTAATGGAGGAGCAGGGGCGGTCGTCGTCCTCCGTCCACGCGGCGAGGCGCCCAGCGGGTCGGAGATGCTGGTCTTGAAGACCACCAGCGGGAGCATGTCGTCGGTGAGCGCGGTCGTCGTCGTCGTCGTGGTGGTGATCGCCGCGAGCAGGAGGGTGGCGAGGAGCAGTGCAAGATGGGGGAGGCCGCGGCGGCGGAGGAGGGTGTAATACCCCGGCCTACTCGTAGCGTGGCCCATGTGGCCCATGAGGAGTTGTATGGTGGGATTAGTCCCACATTGCTTGTCTCAAGTGAGTTGTAGTAGTATATAATGTCTGTTGGATCCAAACGTAGCACCTCCGGGTTAACCTTTTACACGGCGAGGACGAAAGTGTAAGTGGGTGCTATGTGTGGCGGTCCGCCCACGCTGGCCGAGCATTGAGCCGATTTTGGGTCAGGATGTTACAGATGGTATCAGAGCATCAACCTTCGCTACACGGGCGCGTGTGGGACAGGGGCGTGGGCATATAGCGCATGGCACATGTGGGCCCGGAGTGGACACATGGCATGACATATGTGCCGCAGACCGACGCACGGACGGTACCGAGGGGTGGTTCGGGCATTTGTCACAGATGCGGTATGTGTGCCGAGGGCGCCACTTAAGCGGGGTGAGTGTAATACCCGCCTACTCAGTAGCGTGGCCCATGTGGCCCATGAGGAGTTGTGTGGTGGGATTAGTCCCACATTGCTTGTCTCAAGTGAGTTGTAGTAGTATATAATGCCTGTTGATCCAAACGTAGCACCTCCGGTTAACCTTTACACGGCGAGGACGAAAGTGTATGGGGTGCTATGTGTGGCGGGTCCGCCCACGCTGGTCGGGCATTGAGCCGATTTTGGGTCGGGGTGTTACAGAGGAGGCGGCGCAGCGGAGGAGGGGAGGCAGGCGGGCGGGGGAAGGGGAAGCGACGGGGGAAGGAGTCGGCGATGACGGGAGTTGGGTGGGGGAATGAGAGAGAGGGGGATGCGAATGGAGGATAGGATGAGGATGGATGGTGAGGGGGGTTTTGTTCGATGTCATTTGGTAGGTAATTTCATTTTAGATCTATGGGTATTTTTGTAACCGGATGACTACTCTATGCGGGAAGCGACCTTCTCGCAACTCTGAGAAAATACACTACGGCCTGCTCCAGATTCGATTTTTTATTGGAGCTGTATCGTTTGGCATAGCTCCACCTACTTCGACTATGAAGCTGGGAGTTGAAGTCGTGCCAAACAGGGCCTATATTTGACACTGATGCCGAAGCTGTTCACGGAGAACGTCCACGTCTTCATTCGAGTTGCAATTTGCAAACGATTCACGGCGAACATTAAACAAAACAAACTTTAAAAATTCTGGATTCAGGTCCTCCCTTCCTCCTGTAATGCCGTAGGTGTAACATCGTCGATTTTTTTTAATAAAAAAAAACGAGAAGTTGGAGTGAAAAATAAATGTTTATTGAAAAATTCTACTACATCTATTGACCACAGCTGAATCTCTCACTAATCACTGGTTAGCCCGCACGCTGCAAATAAGGCACGTACCGCTTAAACCGGCTGACAACCCCACCCAGGGTTCCTTACCCGGCCATGGCAGAAGTCGAAGCCGCCAATCAGCTTCAAGAGTCGAGAGCAAGAACATACAGGGTCACTGTTCACGAGTGTTCTGACTCGAAGGCAGCTTCTAAAATAGCATATCGAACAGAGAAGTTCCAGCTCAGTGGCGGATCAGGATTAAAAATGAAAGGGTGTTTGTAGGGCTTTAGGATTTATTTGGTGTCTGACTTCAATCAGCCGTACTAAAATTTTGGTTACGTTAAAACGTAGGTAATACCAAAAACTAGGTAAAAAATAGTATTCAGATCGTAGTCATATCAAATCACAATCGATATTGAAATTGATGTGTTTGGATTACAACTATATCAAGATTTGCTAAAATTATGAGTATGGTATGCGGGTCCCGCATGATATCTTTTTTGCACCAAAATATGCTAACATAGATCTTATTTTATTGACAAAGAATACAACAGTTCAAACGGATCACAAATCAGATACTCAACTTAGAAAATATGATAATTTCAAACTTGTTAATTAATCTAATCACGCAGTTAATGCCACTATCCGCATCCAACCAAAACATGCCATACCAAACTCAATGCATGTTGCCACGCCAAAAATTTGGGGAGCGTTTTGGCCACGCTCGCGCTGCAGAGAAATTAGAAAGAAAACAACAGAACTTACCAAATTTTTGAGAACAACGTCAAATATTGGAATCAAACCAAACACTAGCCAAAATTTTAAGACAATACCAAAATTTTAATTTAACTAGTTCTTGCTTTGAACCAAACAGCCCCTTGGTCGTCTTCTATCTCTAGCTCTAGACCTCGTTTCCTCTATAATGGCCGATAGATGCGGATGCCAGATAAATACCTAAAGAAATCCACACGCTCAGATTGTGGCGTCGTGTTGTCCATCGATCTACCCCGCGCGGGGGTCGGTCAAATGATGACACGAATCAGGCACAACTGGAACCCATCACCGAAAAAAGAGTGCCACAAGCACACGTTACCACAACCACCGTAGAGCGAGAGGTCTCTAGTGCTTCTCGATTCTACTTCCCCACCGAACCGGCCGGCAGTTGATCGATCCATCGAACGCCGCGGCCGCCACAGTTAGCTCACCCCTCGTCACCGCCGCCAACGTGCACCAAACGCATAAACACACGCACGTAGACAGAACGGCGGGTCGAGGAACAAGATAAATCGTTGTGCTTGAGTTACATGTGTACACGGGCAGCACTAGAAACACACTACACCAGTAACAAGGTTGGAAGTTATTCGTGGATTTTTTAAAAAACTATAACCTAGGACTCAGCGAGTTAGATCTTGTTTATTTAAGCTTAGACATTTTGATTTATAGCTTAAAGCTAGTTTTTTGGGTTAATCATTTTATAAGCCTCTGAGCTTTTAAGCCAAGTTTATTGTTTGGTAATCTTGTTTTTTATAGGATGTTGGCTTATTGAGTTGTGTGTGAGGGATAAAAAGTTTGAATCGAGGGTTTGAATGATCTTTTTAAGCATGTATTTAAACTTATTTTTGTATGAGATTTGTAAATATGATAATACGTACAAGTGTACATATGAAATAAAAAAGATTTTGCTCATTCGTGCATATATTAATTTTAGACATTGCGTAATGAAAGAAATTAATATGTCTTATGTGCAGCTCGATGTAGTGGCATTAACACTCGAAACAAAAGGATCGTGTACTTTACAGTGATTAATCCCAAATTCTCTACGTTTTCATTCGTAGGTGGAGTCTTCTCTAGAATATCTAGAGGTGCATCACAGAAGCAACAGCATCATCAAGATATAATCTTAATATCATCATCAACAATCATACATAATTAACAAGAGGTACACTAACAACCAAGTATAGAAGATACAATTTATGTCCCCTTCAGTTATCAGCTCATATCTCACAAACCACAGCTAAGTATTGCATGAAATTTGGTAGGAATGTAGTTCCACGAGTTATCTATAAACTGTAAAGATTTCAGTCCAAGCTAATCGTTTCACCACTCAAACAAATTATCTACCAAAACTGCATTGTGCTAAAACTGCAGTAGTCCAAGCTGACAAAACCCTCACAAATCAGGTGCTCCTCTCAACCAATCCTCAATCCAACCATACAAATCAAAGAACATCAAGTCAAGAACACACTGACTAAGTTTGAGCCCGATCGGGTAATATTTGATGCTCGGATCGACGTCTTAATAAAAACTGTGCATGATCACCTAGATGGAGCAGAGCTCTGCATCTTCTTTTCCCTCTTTTCTCTTGTTTTATTATGTGTGTATATGCTACTTACCTCCTGAGCCCCTCCCCCTTTTCCAGCAGCAGCTCAAGGAAAGGGCTAGAGTTTTTCTTCCCCTCACCAAGGAGGAGACATTTCAACCGTTGGTTAAGAGAGCAATCAATGGTTCACAAGCCTCCAAGTTTATGGGCTGATTTTGGGCTTTTCTCCACGTGGAGGGAGTCAAATTGTTGGGTGTATTAGTGTGATTTGGTTTCGTATTTACAAAAATAGTCGCAGCGGAAAATTATTTGCAAAACTAGCACCTCGACCGCATGGTCGCCATGCGGCAGCCACCCCTGCCCGCCACGCGCCGCTTTCGCACAAACACCTTGCGGTCACCCGCCCGGCTGCCACGTGGCACCCCTCCCCGGTTAGGGTTTTGCGGATTAGGGTTTCTGTTGTGTTCGTTCTATTTTTAAAATATAGCAAGTGACTTTAAAAAATATAAATTTTTATGTGAATGCTCCCGACATAGTCTACTTTCTTCTGCAATTTTTTATATAATTTTACTCATTCTGATTTTACCTCACAATTTCATTTAAGTGTATTAATTTTAACCTGACACGTGTCGACCCCTCCCCCTCCCGCACGCATGGCCCCCTCTCACCAGCCCTGCTCTCCCCCTCCCGCACGGCCCCCCTCCGGTGGCCACCTTTCCAACCGTCCATCCTCCCTCATCCGCACATCTATCGACTCATGACTGACCCCATTGCTCGCAGTGTTGCGTGTAGACAATGCATCCGAAATTCCCAGCACCAATGCAGCGGCTGCTCCTTCGCTCGGCTATAAATACTGAAATGTCACAGTCGCTCTTCGCTCATCTCAATTGCGTGTCTCTAATACGGCTCTTTCTTAGATTCTGATACTAACTCACCAACAAATATTCTGTTAGTGTTCATGAAAGATGATTACTTCTGACATATATGTATATCCAAGCTGCATTGTAATGGTTGAGCTCTAACACAATTGGAACTTCCTAGTAAGGCAAGTGTGTATTGGCCCAAGAATTTTCTTTGCAATGGCCTCAAGTCAGATTTATCTACATGATAAACTTTCTAATTACATCTGATAAACTTTCTAATTACATCTATGTTGGACTTTATATCATGCAGCTTGTCCAACTCTAACGTGGACTGCATCAGCATTTGTGTAATCGGAGCTTTATTTCCTGGTATTAACCTAAGTAACACTGGACATCATCAGTATTCCTGTAAAGAAAGCAATGTGTCTAGAAAACGTGGAATATTGGAAGACAACAAAGGTGTTACTGGCTTGAAGAGACTGCTATATGACGCTCTTTGTTTATTTATCGGTTTAATGGTGGATGATGTTCTTTAATAATGTATTGTACGACATGCTAGGTAAGCTTGTGCATGAACCAAATGAGGGAAATGCATGACGTGCAGATCATATAACGATGTATCGTAGCCTTCGAAACGCACACGAGTCGGAGGTTACGGTATATCATTATATGATCTGTATGCCACATATTTTTATCAGTTGGTTCATACACAAGTTTATCTAGTCTGTCGTACAATACATTATTAAAGAACAGCATCCACATTAAACCGATAAATAAACAAAGAGTGTCGATCGACATGTGATAATACCCTAGGGCGTGTTTCAGGTTTGTAACGTTTGAAATATTGATAATTATCTATATGAAAACGTACATTGCAACTTCATTGCAAACCCTAATCCATGAAACCCTAATTAGAACGTGACCTCACTCTGTAAAGCAGGACGTGACCACACTCTGCAAAGCAAGGCGTGACCCGACGAGGCAGCTTTGTGCAGCGACGTAACCCGACGAGGTAGTTTTGCGCAACGACGTGGCCCAACGAGTCTGCTTCGAAGGGTGCATCGCGGGTGCGACTTTGTGCGCAACGACGCGAGGTAGTTTTTTTAACGATCGCATCGCACGGTAGAGCTCGGCCTCTGCTACTAGGCGAACTCCACACCAACAACGCTACTAGATAACGGACAAAGAGTTGGCTCTTGAGCTCAAGAAACCGCCACCACCAGGTAGAAATTACAAGCCACGCCTCCTATCCTCGATGAATGGAGGGTCCCCGAGCGCCACCCTTTGGTGTCGGGATGCCTGCAAGTGCGCCAAATCATCCGGCGAGTGGACAATTAGGCAACACTATTGGTGTTGCCCACACTACAACACGGACGACCCCAACCGCAGGTTTGACACGCCGAGCCATAGGTAGCAGGTAATGAATTTGCATTTTAGTGCACACCGTTATTTTGCTTCATGTTATGTTGTAACCACATCTCTCTTTCCACCGCAGTCTCCACTGCGCATATGCGACTTCAGCCAGTGGATTGACGACAAGATCCACCCCTATGACATGTCGATACTACTAACACGGAAGAGCTGGGCCGGGGAGGACTGCGAGGGCTGTGAAAGGCACCTCAAAGAGCTGCAGGCTGAGATGGACGAGAAGGAGAGGTGGGAGAGGCTGCGTGAGGAGCAAGAGCTCGAGCATGCCAGACGACGCGAGGCCGGAGGAGCGGAAGAGGGCCATCGCGGCGAGAACTAAGGCGCAAGGCGAGGAGTACAACACCGAGCTGGGCCGCAAGAGCAAATGGCCACGTTCCATATAGTAGTTCGACCCTCTTTGTCCACAGGTCCCATGTATTTTTAATCCCCTAAAGGCATGTGTGTATCGTCCTTGGTTCGTTAGCCTGCGTACCATATAACTCCTTTGTCGGATCAACTGTAGTGTTGTTATCGTTGCGTAGTGCAGCTAATTTTTGGGGCTCATTCATACATTAGAGTCCTACCCGCTGTCAAAATCACTATTAGCCATCAAAGATCGTTTTTCTAGAAGTAGGGAAAAGTATAGCATATTTAGAATACCCCACAACCTCCCCTAGACCGCTAATATACCTTGCTGTCAAGACATGTATATCACCAAAAATAACCCAGGATGTTTATATGCAAGCACGTCTCCAAAAGCTAAGGCGAAGAAAATATTACATTACGACACCGAATAACGACCAGACGAGCTCGATCTGTTGGGACAATCCTTCGTTGAGTGCCCAGGGGTCTTGCATATCCTGCACTTGTTTGTGCGGCTAATACTGGTACATTGGCTGACATCCATGTTGTTCTGGAAGAGCCGCATCTGCCGTCGCCCATTCTCTATTATCTTCAAGTCTTTGTTCGGGCCCCATTGCACCATGTTCGGCTAAAGATTCTTGTAGTTCATTTCCAAGTCGTACGAGTGAAACTACGCACTCCATGTACCGAAAAGGTTTTGCATGTTGTAGTACTCGGAGATGTATGGTGTACACATCTACGCATATGCCTTGTACACATGCGAGCATGGCTTGTACATGAGCTTTGGCTTGTTGCAGGTGCATATCGCCACATTACCCAGGGTGCATGCCTGTCCCCCCCCCTAGTATGACTGTTGACGTATTTCTGCCGAAGCCTTATCTCGTACTTCCTCCTGAGGCCATCGATCACACGGATGTCATGCATCCGAGCCTTCTCCATCTTCTGGTCCATGTGCCTCTGCATGTTCTCGGACCACTGCTTGCCTTCCTCCATCTGTCGCTTGGCTGCGATGGCTCTATTAATGAAATAACCAACAGTGCATGTTCATGTCACCTCGACAATTGTGATGATAGGGAGGCACCACACATCTTTGAGTACGTTGTTGTACACCTCGGATATGTTGATCATCATAATCCCGTACCTCGCACCGTCTGTGTCATAGAGATGGACAATTTCTCCAATTCATGAGCATGACCATGAATCCACTCCGAGAAACTTATGGCAGTGCTGGGTTGCTCTCCCTCCAGTGCCTCCAGAGTGGACTCCCTTGTATGTCTCGTAGTTCGGTGTTCGAGGTCTCTCCAGATGAACTCAAACTTCCACCTCTGGTTCTGCAGACACAATGCCTTGAACGTCTTCATGATATCCTGACTGCGAAACCGCTTGAACAAGTTAGATGCAAGATGCCCCATGCACCACCTGGATTGCACGTCTTTCCACTAGTAAAGGACGACCATCCCGTGCTGCATGGTGCTGATGGCCGCCAACAATCCAACATTGCGGTCGGTGATATACATTGCGCCAGTCTCCCACCATCGCTGTCTTCACGTTCGACAAGAACCACAGCTAACTGGATGTGTTCTCGCTCTCCACAATGACAAATACCACCGGAGAAGCTGGTTATTCGCGTCGTCCGCCATCGCGGTGAGGATGGTGCCCTTGTACCTCCTCGTGAGTAAAGTGTCATCCATCGTCATCACGGGACGACAAAACTGGAAGCCTCGGATGGCCTAAGTGAAAGCCCAGAATACCCGATCCAGTATGAAGCGGTTGGACCCTCTCTCGGTATCTTCACAGTCAAGCTTGTTTATATACGTGCCGGGGTTTGATTCGATAATCTGGTCAAGCAATCTCGGCATAAGGTTGTACGCCTCTTCATATGTCCCGTACATAGACTCGATGACCTTCTGCTTGGCTCGTCGGACCTTACTGTAGCTGGCTGGATAGCCAACCTGATTGGCGACTTCTGACATCAGTAGCTTGGGAGATGGACATGTCCGCTGCAACTAGGTGCTTGATGCGGTTTGCCACATATGCGGAAGTCATGTTTCGATGCTGCCATAGGGGCTCGCTAAGCTCGCAAGTGTGGTCGATCACTGCCTTGACCGCGAATACTGAGCCGAAGATCTTTACTCGGTGAGCGCGGCAGCCTTCCACTACGCACCTCACTGCGTAATGTCCGGGTTGGACCGATGCACTCAATACACACGGCTGATGGATAAGGCGTACCATGCTATAACTTATTGCACAACCTCCTTGCTAGGGAAGCGCTGTCCAACAAAGAGGGTGTCAGCATCAAACCTCCAGTGGGAACCTTCTTCTTATGACAGTACAAGCGAACGCACTGCGACATCATCAAGTCTCGATGCCACATAAGGCACCTCCGATGACACAATTCCCCCGGTTGGACCACCAGCCTGGTGTGCGTCATCGTCACTACCATCCGAGCTTGGGTCGGCGTCCTCATCGGACTCCAACCGGAGAGGTTCGTCCGGTAGATACTTGTGGCAATCAATGCGGTTGACCACCACATTTCTGCCCTCTCATTTGCATACAATTATGCACGGTCTTCCCTCTGTGGCACCACCTTCCGTGTTATCGTCTTCATGCTCGAGCGCGCTTGCCGCATATAGAGACCCCGACATCATCAAGGTGGCCCGACGCCCTGGGTACGAAATTCACGTACACCATCGGCTTCCCGTAAATGGCCGCCTCGGGCTGGGAAGAAATCTGCATGTACTGGATCAATGCTACGCTTCCAACCACCTTGACAAGCTCCCACACATCATTCGTGCAGGTGATCCGCTCGATGATAACTTTCTTCGTTGTTGCCTTCGTGCCGAACTCCCTCCGGATGCAGCTTCGAAACTCGTGAATATTCATCGCGCCGAGCCCCTCCGCCCGGACCACCTTGTACTGGCATCTCGACTGGTCCAGCCCGTACGAGGCCATCACCATAAAACACTATAAGTCTTGCATGTTTGAAAACACTAATAGAATATCTGTTGGTGAGTTAGTATTGGAATCTAAGAAAGAGTTGTGTTAGAGACACACAATTGGGATGAGCGAAGAGCGACTGTGAGATTTCGGTATTTATAGCCGAGCGAAGGAGGAGCCGCTGCGTTGGTGCCAGAAATTTTGGATGTGTTGTCTACGCGCAGCACTGCGGGCAAGGAGGACAGCCACGAGGAGTCGATAGATGTGCGGAGGAGGGAGGATGCACGGTTGAAAAGGTGATCACCGGAGGGGGCCGTACGGGAGGGGGGAGCAGGGTTGGCGAGAGGGGGCCATGCATGTGGGAGGGGATGGGGTTGACACGTGCTAGGTTAAAATCAGTACACTTAAATGAAATTGCGAGGTAAAATCGAACGAGTAAAATTATGTAAAAATTACACAAGAAAGTACACCGTGTCGGAAGCATTCACATAAATTTTTATTTTTTGAAATCATTTGTTATATTTTAAAAATAGAACGAAGATAGGAGAAACTCTAATCCACGAAACCCTAACCGGGGAGGTCTGTCACGTGGCGACCGGGCCTGATGTACGGCGGTGGTGCTAATTTTACAGATAGCTTTCTCTACAGCTATTTTTATAAATATAAAATTAAATTACACTAATACGGTCAAAAATTCGAGGGAGTCCAGCCCAACTCACGATACACTAGTACTAATACGATACTCTTCTTGCTTATACTAGACACAATAGCACACGCTTGGTTTTGTTGGGCTGGGGCGGTGTATGCGACGCATTAGTGCGTCACTACCTCGCACGCCACCTAATGATTGTTGCGTCCCGGAAAAAGGAAAAGCGTGGCACCAACAAGTGATAACGCCGTCTTCTCTCTCGTTTGCTCGCTTCCCCTCTCCGCTCCTTGTGTGCCGCTGCTTCTAGCAGCTAGCTCCCTTTGCTCGCCACCTCCCGCCCTTTTTAAACCACCACCGCTGCCGCTGCCCAGCTAGGACACGCTAATTAGATAGCTGGGCTAGCTTGATACGATCGAACACGGCGCACGCGGCGCGAAGCGAAGCGCGTGGCTCCCGAGGATCCAAGGGGGGATAGTCAGCTAGGGAGG
This sequence comes from Hsuehochloa calcarea, assembly GCA_036346395.1. NCBI lineage: Eukaryota > Viridiplantae > Streptophyta > Magnoliopsida > Poales > Poaceae > Hsuehochloa > Hsuehochloa calcarea. Next base: position 43,321,435 of record CM070597.1, read on the forward strand.
CGTTGGTTTATTAGTTCTTGGATGGGGTCGTCCGCGGATCACGGCGGCGCCGGCGGGAGGGCCAAGAAGGGTCGGGGTCGCAGCTGTGGAAGAAGGCGCTGCTGCATTCCTGCCTCTGCTTCGTCATGGGCTTCTTCACGGGGTTCGCGCCGTCGTCCGTGTCCGACTGGACGTCCGCGGCCATCGCGGCGGGCGGGGTGGGGGCAATGCACGCTGCCGCGGCGGGCGGGGCCGTGAACCGGAGCCTGCTGGCGCAGGACGCGGTCGGTGGAGGCGCGGCGGCGGCGGGCCCGCGGTCGCTACTGGTGGTGGTGACGACGACCGAGTCGACAACCTCGGCGGCCGGGGAGCGGGCGGCGGCGCTGACGAGGATGGCGCACACGCTGCGGCTGGTGGTGCCGCCGCTGCTGTGGGTGGTGGTGGAAGCCGCCCCAGACGTGCCGGCGACGGCGCGGCTGCTGCGCGCCACGGGGCTCATGTACCGCCACCTGACGTACAAGGACAACTTCACGGCCGCCGAGGCCGCCGCGGGCAAGGAGCGCCACCACCAGCGCAACGCCGCGCTCGGGCACATCGAGCACCACCGCCTCGACGGCGTCGTCCTCTTCACGGGCCTCGGCGACGTGTTCGACCTCCGCTTCTTCGACCAGCTGCGGCAGATCAGGTACCAGCAGCCACAAATCCCCCATTCCTTCTTTCTTGCATTCATCTTAGCAAAGTAAAAAAAAAAATCTTGTACAAACAATCTTTCACTTAGTAAAACAAAGCAAAGCTTTCATCTTTAATCTTCCTTTCTTGATGCGAGCAACTGAGCAAGCACGCACGGCACCAGCACACCATGACACCGGAAAACCACACTAGCTAGCGCCCAAAGCACACTAGCTGGGCGAGTTGCAAGCAACTTTGTCAGATTGCCCCGAGCACTACAGCTCACGCACCACCTGGTGACCTCTGCGCCGCTCTAGTTTAATCGGCGGGTAGAATCGGAGCCATGTGAGGAGGTCACCCTCCCCATCACCCCCTTCCGCCATTCAAGGGTCCTTTTTATCTTTCCATTCCCATTCTTTTTTTTCTGCCCCTGTGGCCTGTACTGTACCAGTTCAGTCTTCAGATCTTGGGGACGAAAGGCTGGAGCAGAGCTAGCAGCTGCTGCCTTTGTGCATGCAGTTCTTTGCTTTGTTGCGTCCTGTTAGTTGTTTTACCACTAGTACTAACAGTGTTGTTTGGTAGCTTGGCTGCCAAATGCCCATGGAATCACGAGGTGGGGAGGGGAGGGGGTTGGTGTGTGTGTAGCGTAGGAGATGCCCGAATGTGTCGGCAAAATGATTGCCACCCCTCAACTAACGCGGGGTGCTGCTGTCCTTTTTTTTAGGAGTTAGGACCCTAGGCTCGTCTGAATGACTGAATCTGAAGGGGAAACCAGAAAGAAAGAAAGGACAGCCGCCGCGGACGTCGCTCATTCCGATCGTTGCACGGTGGTTTTTGCATGAGCTCGTGCCAGTGCCATTTGAATCACGATGCGTGAAGTCAACGTGTTGCAACTTTGAAGTTGCAGCGGCTGCTGCCCTAGTTTTGGTTATATAGCCTTATAGGGCATATCCGCATATGGTTCTTATTCGATTTTATGTGGGAAAAGAAGCTGGCAGCTTGATTCTTTTAAGTAGTTTCACCAGCACTCATCTTTTAAGTTCGTTTCATTAGTGAGCTCCTTTCGAGCTGCGCATTAGTTTTTTTGGCAATAATTTTTCATGACTGTAAATTGCGTCCTCCCGAAAAATTTCAGCGCATTCGGTGCGTGGCCGGTGGCAACAATGTCACAGAACGAGAGGAAGGTCGTCGTCGAGGGCCCTGCGTGCAGCTCGTCCAGGGTCACCGGCTGGTTCTCCAGGGACTACAGCAACGTCACCTCGCCCACCGCCGCCGGCAAGGCGAGGCCCAGCGAGGTCGATGTCCGGGGCTTCGCGTTCAACAGCTCGGTGCTCTGGGACCCCGAGCGGTGGGGCCGGTACCCGACCTCCGAGCCCGACAAGTCCCAGGTCTGTCGACCATCAGCTTTCATGCATACCAACTATACTGCAGTACCATGCAACAACTACTACTACTCAGCATCGCCATGTCAAACACCGGAATAGCAAGCATTTATCTCGTCTTTTGCACGGCACAGCAATGTCGCGCTTGCAAACGCGTCGTTTTTTGTTAGATTGAAAGAGGCATTTCCGCCATGAAAGTGGCGTTCTGCCCTGTCAGTTAGCGCGTTGTTCTTCATGCATCCATGTGGTACAGGTAGGGGAGGGAGAAGAAAGGGCCATGTCTCATGGCCCATCTGTCCCAACTTTCCCGGTCAAATCCTTGTCACCTGTCACAACTCCCCTCATTTCTGCATAAAGATTAACAATGGCACTGATCGGTGCTCATTTCAGCAGCAAATTGTTAACTTGTCCTTGCAAAATGGTGCGGGTGACTGTCGGTACACCGCTGCTGTTGCAGCAAATCGACAAAACGGATGGAATCCGAGAGGATCTGGAATGGCGTTTGCAACTGCGAAATCGCGGGGTATTTTAATCCGGTGCGGTTGCGTTGGGCTAATTTAGTGGGAGGGGTCCCATGTCTGAGTAGGATTGGTACAGCCAAGATGAGTCCAGTGCAAGGCAAGCCGCCCAGTTGATGGTTAGCAGCAACAGTATAGTTCATTGGTCCTTTAAAAAACCAGAACTTCTTTTAGGTGTACAATCGACTGTTCATCTTTCTTGAATCTAACATTCTAACCACTAAACTAAAGCACCCCTTTTGTTATGATCAATCATGCAAGGTTGTTAAGAGCTTTCTTTCTCTGCAGTGCCAATTGCTCCTGTAATGCCAAAGTTTTGATTTGGTTGCTTGTAAAATCCTAGCTTACTGATTAGTGATTACTAATACATGGTAAATCATTGCTTTTAACTAATATGTATACGGTATTCTTGTTTTTCAGGACTCGATGAAGTTTGTGCAACAAGTGGTTCTGGAAGATTACAGCAAAGTGAGGGGCATTCCATCCGATTGTTCAGAGGTCATGGTATGGCATGTCGACTCGACGGGGCATTCTTCTTCTTCACAACCGTCTCTGGAGAACAAGAGAAGATAGAAGGGTACGTGAGTTATAGAAGAGATTGGACGAGCTGAAGGAGAGGTGTACATTGTACATTCATGATCACACCAGCAAGCTGTTGATTTTCCTACTAGCTGCAAAGAAGGAAAAAATTTTGGTTTTCTTTCCAGGGGATGGATCAATCTGTCTCCCCCCAGGCAATATCATCATAATGTACATTTTCTCACTATTCTTTAAAAAATGTGATATATGTATAATCTCTTCTTTTTGTTTCAAGAGGGTTTAGGTGATTACATAACGCCTCTGGAAGCGTCTCTCGAGACTGAAATGAATAGAAGGCAAGTTAAAAGTTCACTTTTCACTAAAAACATACTTTGTGCTGTCTACTTCTTCAGAAGTTACCAAAGGTTTTATCCATTTTGCAAAGGAAAAACTCTCCATGTTTGGGACAATTGTACAAACATGCTTCCGAAACACACAAACCTATGTGACCCTGTTCTTGGTGGTCCCTGAAACCATTCATTAAGAACAAGGGTCTTGAGTACCTTCCTTGCTGTTCGCACATCGCAATCGTGCGCAAAATTACAAATTAAGCCATTTCTTCAGGCTAGGAAATGCAGTGGAGTGGGCACCTTACCTTTTTTTAAAAAAAAAAAGGGAAGCTTCAAACAGCCTATCTGTAGTCAGCATGCAACCCTGAAACGACGCTTGGCTCTCGTTTCAGCGTCAGCCATTATGCAACGTAGTCATGTAGGGTTTGTACGATAGCCTGCATCTGTTTCAGGACATCTTTTCGGGTGCGGATCTATGTTGGGCTAGCAGGTGTCACGGGACACCGGGTCAACACTATTTTTTCACTAGTGCAACCCATATAAATAATGGTGTGACCCCGGTGCTGAAAGCCCAATGACACCGGCGCAAGCAGCAGGCGTTGCATGCCCCCAATCACCCAGCCGAATAGGCCAGTGCATGGCCGAATACAGCACGTGGCCCAAGTGGCAGGCCAAGGTAATAACATCAGGTAAGGCAGTGTGCATAAAAAACATTAGTTGAGTTGTTAAAAGAATTTGAGTACTAGTTGAGGCGAAAAACTTAATCCGAGAGTTTAATATTGGGCTTAGCTTTGGGCTTGCTGGTGGTAGGTGTGCTAATATTTCCTCCCACCCACTACGATTTTATCTAATTTTGCTATTATCCGGTGGTGTGTATTGTGCCTATTGTGTCGGAGTCCCCAAAGAATAATCGCTTTGTTTCAGCTTATTTTGCATTATATAAAAGCCGGGCCGTTTAGACCTTTGGTGAAAAAGAAAAAGGAAACAAAACACCCATGATGCCTACGTGAGACACACCACTATCCTTCGATTGTTCAACTCAGTCGCACAAGACAATGAAGTTGCCGCCACGGATGATTGGCCTCACGAGAGGTTTGTCTTTGGTGTCATGCCGCCTAGTCGCCTCCCCCACCATGGACTAAATTTGTGAGGTAGGGTTTCAATTTGATGCTCTTTGTTTTTTTTTTGGTCAAACAGTAGGCTTAGTAACTTAAGGTTTCAATTATGGTTGACAAATAATCAATAATATTAGTGGGTCTTTTAGTTTTGGTACACATTTTATTCGCTATTTTTTATCATCATACGTGCCATTTTAGACATGCACTCATGTCAAATTGCTGAGAAAAATTGCACACGTTAACTATTTAGTACAATGTTGCTTGATAATTCGGTATATCTTGCTAGGTATGGTGACACCCGGTTATTTTTGTTCTAGATTCGCCCTGACTTTTCCTAGCTATCTTTTTTATGATACTGTTTGTAATTTGTACGAGCTTGTTGGTGGGTTTTCATCTGCAGTACCTAGGCTACAAGCATGTGCAGCGTCGTGTAAGGTCTAAGGAGACTGCACTACAGGCAACAACCCTATGCAAGGAAGCAGCACACCGCCTGGCAAATTTTTTCTCTCGTTTCCTAGGGACTTGTTTTCTCATCATGATTCTAGCCGCCCTGAAGTCTGAAGCTTTGTTTGTCCGCACCGGGCAAGCTGGTTCCATTGTATATTGTAGGCGTAGTTGATTGCTGCAGTTTGTGTAAGCTTGTGTCATCAACTCTTTAGCGTAGTCTGAACTCCTAACATCCCCTGGGCGACTAATTGCAGCTCTGTCTACACGCACCGAAGCTCACATGCACCTCATGAACATGCAAACTGGATTGTCTTGCAAAACATGCACCTGACGAGCAAACGAGTTCTGCACTTCTGCAGTTCCTAATTCCACATTGCGCACGGGGGCCGGGGTTCTCCCTTGACAATGTAATTTGATCTCTTCCCAAATATTTGTAACAACCCAAATTTTGCTATTTGTAGAAATTTAATTCAAATAATTAATTCAAAGTGTTGGTCTTCTTTTGAAGTTTTTGCATTCATTTAAATCTCAATTCAACTCCAAATCAAAAATCCAAATTCTAAGTCTCAATTCAAACCTCAAATTCAAATCAAATTCCAAAATCAAATCATTTATCAGCCAAATTTAGAATTCAAAATTCTCATTTTGAATTCATGTCTCCTTAAATTCAAACCTCAGCTTGAAATTCAAATTTAAATTTCTATTTGAATTTTCTCTGAAATTTAAATCCCATAATTTCATTTCATTTGTTTTTCCTTGAGTCGAAAACCTTTTTCTTTCTCTTCTTTCTTTTTTTACTTTTCCTTTCTCTTCTTTCTTTTTCCTTTGCTTCGCTCTGTTTCTCTCGTCGTGCTCCTGTCTGCCCATGCAGCCACGGTGTTCCTCGCACGCGCCTCTCGGCCCAACTTGCGCCGAAGCGTGCCCATGCTCGCCCACAAGGCGCGGCCCGAGCCAAACTAAGCCACACACTCGAGCCATGTTGAGTTGTCCTGGTCGTGCCATGCACACAGCCACACACTCGAGCCATGTTGAGTCGTCCTGGTCGTGCCATACACACAGTGCGCTCCCGCATTCCCACGCCACCCACGCGGGCCCTGCCTGCGTTGGTGCGTTGTTCTGGCCGCACCATCCGCATCACCACTGCGCCACCATCTTGTACGATCAATCCCTCTGCTACCACAATCATTCAAATGCATTTCAGTTTCTTCTGTTTCCAAAACCGAGCCGTGAATGTCGTCAACGTTCGTACTCACAGCCGCATCAATTTGAACCCTGTCCGAGTCTATAAATTGACACCTTGGCACCTCTTCCACCCTTTCACACCTCCAATAAACTCCCAAAGCCTCTAGAGCTTTGTCGCCACCGGAATCATCGTCTTCCCGAGCGCCGGCCGCCACCCCATTTCGTGTCTCCCGCGTTCCGGTGAGAATTTCAATCCCCGAACCACGTCACATCGTCTTCCCGAGCCCCATGAATATTTCCCCTTAATCAATTTCATTTTTCATTGCAGTTCATCGCCGAATTTTGTTGTTTTCTTCTTCTAGGCCGAATTCACCTCCATTGATCAATCTTCTTCTCCGATGAGTTTTTCGTTGAGTGGACCGCGTCACAACGTGTTCCCAGTCATCCTCCAACTTTTCCCCCTCTCATTTTGGTTGATTCATCGCCGTGGAGCGCCACTATCGCGAGCCTGTCTTCCCACCGCCGGCTGTCTTTGACGCGCTACCTTGGGCGCCCGTCTGGCCGCTTCTACGTGCCCATACACAGCCCATGTGTGCGCCTCCTTCATCACTACGCGACCGCAGCGCCGGCGCCCTCACACGGCCGTGCGCCGCCGCCGCCATCACCCTTGGGTCCGTCACCCCGACAGGGTTCCATTTTGCCCATCGTCCGTCCGCCCCGCGCCGTCGCTCGCCGGCGCCGCCATCTCTCTCGAGCCGCCTGAGTTCTACTGTCAACAACAATACTTTGAATCTGAATCAGTTTCTTGTCACCCAGACTCAACTCATGCAACTTGTAATGGAACAGATGAACAACAACAACATTTCCTCGGCCACTACTCCTACAACTCATCAACAGTGTCCCTACGACGAGTTACCAAAGATCAAGCCATCAGAAGTATCTCATTATGATGACATAGGCCACTTTCTTCATGAAAGTCACCATCCATAGAAGTACGTTATCAGCTACTCTTGTGGTGAACAAGGACACTTCGCCTACAGATGTCCTCAAAAGAGTAAGTTAGAACAAGATATCCACTACGTTAACCGTGATGAGTCACCACAATTTCACCAAGTGTTCTAAGAAAAAGATGGTATATCAATAACAATCTGTTGCGGGCAATTCCCTGGTTCATGTGAACCAACCTTAACCCAACCAAGTACAAACAACAACCGTTGTCATGATTCCAGGGTTAGCACAATGTCCATTGATGCAAATATTTGCATGTTAAAAATCTGAACAAAATATTCTGTAGAACATTCCCCTCCTTTTTCCTGGAATTTCCATTTTCGACAAACTTTTGGGGTTTGTTCTCCTTCATGCAAACTCCAACTCCATCTATTATTGTTCCTAAATTTGTATAAATTATTAATATTTCTTTTGGTACTAATTTTATAATTTTTAGATTTTATTTTTTTGTTATTTATTTGCCTCGTTTTACGCGTATAGAATCTGACGTTTCTGAAGCCTTTTAGACCAACCGGAACGTGTGACCTCAACATTCGATGAAGGCAAGTCTCCTTTGATCATGTTGTACCTATGTTTTTTAATCTTATTTTAAATTTCAAAACTATTATGCACTGCTATTTACATAAAATGATAAGTTCAAATATTAGGAATAGTAGTTAATCCTAATTTGATTATACCTCCATTTGATGTTGTTACCCTTGAATCATTGTCACCTTAGTACATAAAATCCTCAGTAATGATTATATTATTATCAGATAATGGGAATACAATATTGTGTAATTAGATTAATACAGTGAAAAAGGACATCTTTGTGGATTATATAAATTGTTGAGAACGAATATAAAGTTTAACTTGGTGGAACCAATTATAACATGTAAGTGTCTAAACATGAATCATTGACTTGATTATTTGGCAGCGAAAGGAGATATTGGGTCTAAACCAAATTTAGTTGATTTAAATTGATTATAATAAGTGATTGTTGGAAAATTAGTATTGTGAAATTGACCCAATAAATGTGGCGATTAAAAGAAGAAAATGATGGATTTTCATAACAATTCATGATGGTAATTTTGGTGAATTGGTTGAATCATGTAGAATCTGTAAACTTTGTTAAATTAATTGGATTATAGAAATACATCATTGTTGGATTATTGGAATACATCATTATCGATTACTTCATTGTTGCATCATAGAAATATATCACTGTTGGATTATACAATATATCATTGTTGGATTAATGGAATACATCATTATCGGATTACATCATTGTTGGGTAATAGGAATATACCTTTGTTGGATTATATGATTATATCATTGTTGGATTATACAATATATCATTGTTGGATTATTGGAATATATTATTATCAGATTACATCATTGTTGGATCATAGAAATATACCATTGTTGGGTTATACAAATATATCAGTGTTGGATTATTGGAATACATCATTGTTGGATAATATGAATATATCTTTGTTGGATTATAGGAATATATCATTGTTGGATTACATGAATATATTATTGTTGCATTATAGAGATACATTATTGTTAGATTATATAAATACATTATTGATGGATTAATATAAAATGGTAGAACAACATAGACAAGCTATATCGATCATTATCATCCTATGGGTGGGAATTACTAATATCATTTATGCAAAACAGTTTGAGAAATGTATGGTAATAGGTATTGTCGTTGGTTTTCAAAATAAAATAAAATTGTGAAAATCTGTTTAGACTTGGGCGGATGGTAAGTTCAGGCGGATGCAGCTAGAGCACGAGAACTTGTATTGTGTTAAGTTCCGCCCAAGTCATATTAAGGACAAGCACTTGTGACTATCCAAACTGGGCATTATTGTACAACCATATGTCCTAAATAGGAAGGACCTAACCAACTAATTTACCATGTTCTAGCATTACGCTCATAGGCAGTAGTTGTTAGGTGTTCCTTTTTGGGATTGTGTAGACGATGATAGTTGATGTCTATGTCTGTCGTGGCTTGCTCTGAGAGATAGTAACATACATCCATGTCCGGGCAGGTTATCCTCCACAAAGTGGGCTCTGGGTTGATGGTAAATGACGTCCATGACTTAGGGTTAAGCTCATCGGGCGGGTTGGTGTTAGAGCATGGTATTGTAAAGGCCTTGTAATAATCGCTTAGTCGCACACCCAAGGAAGCGTGTCATGGCCGACATTATAAGTTGATTATTTCTTGTGGATCAAGTTATACAACCTCTGCAGAGTGTAAAACTACTCGGATAGCCGTGCAAATGGTCAATGGCAGGCAAGGTGCGTTTTCACATGGCAGATATTGGTTTTGATTTCAAAAGAGTGAATTTTGAGAACCCAAGAGAAGTTGGGACTCTCGGTAGATATTCTAGCAGCTAGAGTCAGTTGGGCAGCTAAAACTCTATCCTTTGAACCTTGGCGGCTAGAGCCTTGATGATACGGGGGATACCCGATCTTCACAACGCAGGATTGACGATAACTTTGGATCCATGCAACCTGACGAGCCGATAGCACCAACCATCATCAAAATAGCAGCCAACGATAAAAGAATTCGCCCAACCACACGCTCGTGATCCCGTCTACCCGACCACACAAAGTAGATGTGTCGCCGCTCCTGCAAAACACAAGGAATCACAAGAACATTGGTGTTGAGAACACACAATTCCCCTCTAGGATGCAATTGTATGTCAAACCCTATGAAGAACAAGTGTATAGCTCTCTCTAAAAATAATAGATTGATTCGTCCTCCCGCACCTTCCGCTGGGCACGTACTCCTAGACAACAAATAATCTTCTCGGTTCCCAAAGTCTCCTCATGCACAAACCTAAAAACAATTAAAATACTAGCATTAGGTAGTGACCAGTTCTTATGTAAATTTAAACCAAATTCAACAAGGAGCGAGTTCACATGTTGATTAATCTTTTTAGCTCATGCTCGTGTAATCGGTCCAATCGGGATGACCTCATCATCCTCCCCCTCTTGAAAAGGAGTCGTCCTCGACTCTAATTCTTCTAGTCCAAAAAATGGTGATAAATTAGCAACAATGAATGTTGAACTCATAGCATAATCATCACCCAGAAGCTCTATCTTAAATGTATTGTCATTGATCTTCTCAAGTACTTTGAATGGACCATCTCCTCGATGCATCAACTTGGACTTACGCTTGTCTAGAAAGTGTTCTTTGCGTAGATGCACCCAAACCAAGTCATTTGGTTCAAATAGCATCCTCTTTCGTGACTTCTTCGCCTTCTCAGTATAGTAGTGCGTCTTGTTTTCAATTTCTTCTTTAGTCTTGATATGAACACCGTACGCCGGTGTGCCAGAACAAGTCGCACGAGAAGGCTCTCTCAAGAAGATAGCGGCTAGGGTTTGGTGGAATAACTCACGTATCCACGTCTCCACCTCCTGACCCTAATAACCTCAACCATCTCCTTATATAGTGCCTATGATGGATACTATCCTAGCACGTTTGATGAATTGTATCTGTACTGGTTTGTTCTAACCCGTTAAGTGTGTGACCCTATAGGTTCATGTGTAGTTTGGTTGTGACTCGAAAATCTTTTCCGACCACGAGTCGTTAGTGGTGCCTAGCAGGACATAACGATTCCCGAATACATACAAATTATATCGGATAAACCTTAATGCAATATGATCTACGACCAAATCCTATTTGGTCTCGACCAGCTCGTAACTCCTTACGTCTAGGTTTCGACCACTTAGTGATCATGTTCGACCAACATACGACCAGCTCATATCTCCATACGACTAGTCTGTACCTGATCGAACTGAACGACCAACTCGTGTATTCTCCCCTTGTCTCACGATATTTGGTTGAACTCCAGGTGGGATATTATGTCATCCATGGACTGTTCAATATGTTCTCGATCGAGTGTCGGATAACTTCATGTGGTCGAACTCTTCGACCACCAGGGGTATGGCCATGCACATTCTTTATCCGACCACATCGAGGGGCCCAGAGACATCTCTCCTGTTATGTTAGGAGGGGCAAATCTCATATCCGATCAGTCACATTCCTCTGTATATTTCATAGCATACTCGAAAGCTACATTTATGACTACCATGTTACAAAGTAGCCTTTGGCAATCCCAAAGTGTACTCTTACATATGTAGAAAATAATGTTGATCTCAAGTCTAAGGATTATACATCATCATTGCTTGATACCAACTGATGACATATGAAATCATAACAATCTCAGGAGTGTCTCAAGGTAGGTCAATCCAACACCATGTTCTCTAACATGCGTTCATATTATTGATTCGGTATCCCTATATCCATGACCGGTGAAATATGATCATCAATCAATACATGTACTGGTCGATAGGATCACTAGTGTTCTAACCAGTGACATCCGACCAATGATACATTTAGAACGACATCATATAAGTTAAAAGAGTTTGTGTGCTAATCTTGTTTGATCTCTTCTCTCGTTCGTGTATTGTGATGTGTGCGGGTGTGAGATTTATTTATCAAAGTGCGAGTTGCATCCTATAATTCGTGCTCTTCATATATGTGTGGGAATTACCACCGTGAAAGATCGGGTAACGCACGAACTTAATCTCATCTCGAGGTTTGATCCACATCAGTTCATTCCATTGCACCGAACCTTTGGAACCTGGTCAAGAAGATAGTAAGAAATAGGAGGACGGTTGTGCATGGCCTAACGGGCAACGCCAGGATCAAAGACATACAAGAAGGGCTCTCGGTTCAAGTCCTTATAAAATATCTTAGTCACTTCTATTCAACTCCACCCTTGAAGAGAAAATCAAACTCTGGCGCTGGACCTCTTTGCCACAACCACTCAGCCGAGTTGGCATATGAGGCCTTCTTCCTGGGCTCCATCAAGCTAGTAGGGCAAAAGCAAATTTGGAAACGATGGGCGTCGTTGAAGTGTGTATGTAACATCCCAATTTTCAGAGCTTTAAAAATCCTTTAAATATTGGTAGCAAGAAAATTCATCATTTGGATTTATTTGAATATTAAATTAAAAAGCTTAATATGGATTTAAAGGACAAACTGATTTAATGTGCTTAATCCCAACATCAACAATTGTCAAAACTATTTTATTTAGATTCTATATGCTTGGATATATTTTATAGAATTTTCTGAAATTTTTCCAAAGTCATTTGCTATTTTCTATTGGCTATTTGTATTTTCTGGATTTATTTAAAAGAAAAATCAAAAGAAATTCCTTCGGAACAGTGCTGGGCCGAAGCCCAACACTATTCCAGCCGCAGCCCAGCTTTCCTCGCCCGCGCTCGCTCCGCGCCGTTGGATCGCCATCGCACGCCGCTTCTCGCCTCGCGCTCTCTCTGACCAGTGGGCCCGCCGCCGAGTCGTCGTCTCCGCGGAGCTTCTTCTTCCTCGCGCTGCGCCTCGTCGCCATTGCGAGCTCGGCTCACAGATTTAAAACGGGACTCGTCCCGATCTTCTTGTGCCGAATTCCCACCAAATCGTGTCTCCTGTTATTTCTTATCCGCTCCAAACCAAATCAAACCCGAATCGGTTTCAATCTCCGAGAATCATGGAATTCAAAACCCGGCCGCTTCGGACCCGATTTGGGGTTTCAAATCTCGGCATCTCCGAGCCTATAAGTACCCCTTAGCACCGCTCGACCTCCGCAACCCAAAGCCGCCACTCGCCGCCTGACGCCCTAGCGCCGTCGCATTTCAAGCTTTAGGGTTTTCGTAGAGCTTCTTCTCCGGTGAATTGCGCCGTCTTCGCCGCTCTTGCCTCGCCGATCGCACCATCGTGATCGGCAAGTCTCGTGCTACCTCGCGCGCACTCTTCGTCGCCGAGCATCGCCGAGCTTCCGTCCGACAAACCCGAGTCTTAGCCGCGCTTCTTCCTCGCCACGCCATCTCCGTCAACCTCGGTGCTCAAACCAAGCCCATATGTGCGCAATAACCCTCTCGACGTTGGTACCACTCACCGCCGGGCGAGGAGCCGCCGCTCGCTGCCATTGGTTCCCGAGCCATCGCTGTCGCCGATCCGATGTGGCGGCCAGCGTCGGCGTCCACCTCACCCCACAATGCGTGCGTGTCAGCCTCGTTGGCGCCGCGTCAGTGCCACCCGCACGCGAGTTCGCCACCTCAGCCCCGACCCAGATCCAAAGGCTCGGTGGACTTGGTTCACCGTGGTTGTGTCACCGACATGTGGGCCCACATGTCAGATTCTATTTTTAAATTGATTTCTTTTTCTGGAAATTCTCGGCTGACGCAAGCATTGCGCAATAATCCGATTTTTCTTTATAAAAACAATTCGGGAAATTCAATAAAATACAAATTAGGGTTTATTTGATTTTCCAATCTTCCAAAGCCCATATCTTTTGCATTCGAACTCCGATTGAGCCCATTCAAATTTGTAAATTCATATAAAATTAAGATCTATTTAATGGTGAATTTTATTTGAATTTTTGGAGTTGTTTTGCCTCTGTTATTTATTTGTTTTTGTTTCTTTTGTCTCGTTTGCGAGTAGACGTCGATACTTCGGGGAATTTCGCAGAAGAAGGAGCACCTCAAGACCAAGACCAATATCTAGATCTATTCCAAGGCAAGTTATACCTTTGATCATATTGAACCCAGTTTTCAAAATACTTTGTTTCAATGTATTGCATTCTATTTCAAGTATTTATTTAAATGCTTTTGGGATAGTTATTAATCCAATTTGTTATATCCACCTTGTCTATTGTATGCCATGATCTTTTTTCACCCTAGGTTGGTTCATTATTAGTTGGTATTATCGTAGCACCAACGTGGGTTGGTTAGATACGAGTAGTTTGCTTAGCCATGCCACGAGTCATTGTCGGGACCCAAAATTACGATTCAGGACCCTCTGTGTTTAATGCACCAGCCCAGGATCACGCTAGTGCACACAGTGTTAACAAAGATGGAAATCGATCCATACAAGCGAATAGTAACATAAACGAATAACTTTGATTAATAAATAATGGTTTTGACCTTAAGGTCAAGCTACAATTACTGAGCCACGCAGGGCTAACAGAGAAAATAAACAACAGCGGAAATGAAAAAAAAGGTAGTGGCACCCCATCGATTCACCACAGGCAACCGATCGATCAAGACCTCACGATTAAGCACCTTCGATGTACTCGTCCTCGAATCTTGGTGAAGACTCCTCCTCCGCTTGATTCGTCAAAACAAGCGTGAGTACACACCGTACTGCAAGCCACACCACGAGATGCAAAATGTATATATCTTTGGCTTTTACAAGGGAAGGCATTTTATGGCTCTTTTGCATAATTGCAACCTTTGCAATTGAATACAATTAATAGATTTAAAACAGGTAAAACCAATAGATAATAATAAGCTTAACAAGTTATTTCACAAAGACACACACAACCTAACAGGTTATTCACATAGCTAGATGATTTAATCACATAGCTCCTTCCCACACAGCTTTATGAAAACATCTACCCCTAGTGTGAAATCCCGAGCATTGTCCATGACAGCAGACGCGGCTATTCGAATAGATTACATTACACTCTGCAGATGTTTGTACACTTTACCCACAAGATACACTTAGTGTAGCTAACACTAAGCATAACCAAGCATTTCAGATACCTTATCTTACTACGCTTAGGCCCGTCTCAAACAGCATGTGGTCGTGACAGAAGCTCAGTTCAATGACGCACATGGTGAGGTCCTTAATTGACCAAGGCAAGACTTCCAACAACCAAACCACATAGACACACAGATTGATATTATTCACACACCCACACACCCACCCTTTCACACAAGATTCACCCCTTGCCTCGGTCCAAATCCATTTACCACCTGGTTGATTTAAGTGCAACATATGCCACAAAAACACATAGTACACAGTTTGTTCACACAGTTTCATATTCACTTAATCAATTTATAACAGCAGTATACATGACAAGTGATTCATGGCATGGCTAAGCAATCTAATACGCAACTAACCAACCCACGTTGGTGCTACAATATTTACCAACTAAATACCAACTAAGGTGACAAGGAATCAGGACATAGCAATTAACAAGGATGGCATAACAATTTGGGATTAACTACTGCACCCAAAAGCTTTTAAATAAATACTTGAATTAAGATGCAGTAATTTGAATTAAAATACTTTTAGCAAACTGATTCAAGATGGTCAAGGGTATAGCTTGCCTTGGAATAGGTTCAGTCTTGGTCTTGGTCTTGAAAGCTCCTTCTTCCTCAAACCTCCCGTATATCGTCAAGTCTACTCAATGAACGAAGCAAACAACAAGAATAAATAAATAACAGAAGCAAATAACTCTGATAAAAATAATTAAAAATCTCAAATAGATAGATCTTGATTTTATACAAATTTAGAAATTTGAATGGATGGATTTGGAGCTAGGATGCAAAAGTTATAAGGTTTCAAAGTTTGAATCAAAAGAAAAACCCTAAAATAGGATTTACTGGAATTTCGAATTATTTCTCAATAGAAAAATCGGATTATTGCGCAAGCATGACGTCGTGAAGGATTTTCCAGAATTAAAAGAATTAAAGAATTAATCGACATGTGGGACCCGCATGTCGCTGACCCGGCCACGCACGGACCAAGTCCACCGAGCCATCGACCAGGATGAGGTCGAGGTGGCGACACGCAGCGTGCGCGTGGTCGACGCAGGCGCCACCGGGGACGACACGTCGCACGGCCGCCGAGGTGGCAGTGACATGGACGGCAGCGAGGGCGCGCAAGACTGGACCCGAGGGTCCCGCGAACGCGGCGAGTTGACGGCGATGAGTGGTACAGGAGGTGGAGGGAACACTGGATCTCGAGGTGTGCTCACCGGTGCTCTAGGACGAGCGAGGCGGCCGGCGGTGAGGCTTTGGCGGAGGAGGAGCAGGCTCGACGGCGGCGGCGTTAGAGGGCTCCTCCGCTGGCGAGGTGAGCACCAGCCAGCGGTGTCACGCGAATCCTACGGTGGCGGCGACGACGGCGGGGCGACGGAGGCGGCGCCATCGAAGCTCCAAGCCTTGTGTGGCGGCGGGATTCTCGATTCCGGAGCACAGGCGAGAGAGAGGAGTGGCGGCGGCTTTGGGATGGGTGACGCGAGGCGCCCGGCCGTCCTTTATAGGGCCCGGAGGTCCGCGGCGTGGCGGCGTGGAGGTCGTGGCGGTATTGCGCTTCGTGCGCATACCGCGAGAAGAAGGAAAGAAGGGGCGGGGTTCGGCGGCGGTGGCGCGAGTCGTGCGCGACACGCGAGGGAACGGGAGGTTGGAGGCGCCCGCGTCTGGCTTCGGCGTTGACCGCCCATGGCGATTCTTGCAAGGCAGCGTCCGCTGAGAAGAACGCGGCGAGACGAAGCGGTGGGGCCCACCCGGCAGTGAGACAGGAGGCGAGATGCAGCGTCAGGCGAGATCGCCGTCGATCCGATCGGACGGCCACAGAGAGATGGGCTGATGAATGATCTTTGGTAGAGAGATTCAGCCCAACGACTGTTTGGAGATTTAAATTAGTTTTTCCTTTTTAGAAAATAGCAGAAATTCAAATAAGTAATGGAAAATAGCAAATGAACTTGAAAAAAAATCTAGAAAATTCTAGAAAATATATCCAAGCACATAGAATCCAAATAAAATAGTTTTGACTATTGTTCATGTTGACTTTAGTCATATCAAATTGTTTTGTTACACAAAGTCCATATTTAAGCTTTTAAATTTA
Source organism: Hsuehochloa calcarea (assembly GCA_036346395.1). NCBI lineage: Eukaryota > Viridiplantae > Streptophyta > Magnoliopsida > Poales > Poaceae > Hsuehochloa > Hsuehochloa calcarea. The sequence goes on from CM070597.1 coordinate 43,338,310, forward strand.
ATTCAAATAAATCCAAATGGTGAATTTTCTTCCTACTAACTAATCAAAGGATTTTTTTAAAGCTCTGAAAATTGGGATGTTACCGTCATCATTTCATGTGAGAGTTGCAATTATAACCTTGACTAAGTGATTATGGAACTATGTGATGAAACTGTGTGTATTGTGTGCTGTTACTCGTTGATGGCATGTGTTGCACTTAATCAACAGGGTGGGAAAAGAGTTAGACTGAGGCAAGTGGTGGATCTGTGTGAATGGTGGAACTGTGTGATATAAACTTTGTGATTTGGGAAAAACTAGAAGTCTTGCCTTGGTCAATTAAGGACTTAACTTTGTGCGCCATTGAACTGGGCCTTACTGTACGACCACATGCCTAGTATGGGCTGGGTCTGACTTAGTAAGTTATGGAGTCTTGACATTGACAACTCAGGTTGTATTTAAGCTGTGTGATGGGCTGGAGGTGTGTACCGCTATGTTTGGGTCACATCGCGGACGGTTCACGCATCCTCGCCCAACGGTGTGTGTCGCTCCAAGGGCTATGTGAACAAATTGGGCTACAGAAAAGCACATCGGAGTGTCATTGTTTGAGATGAAATCTCGAAAGGTTTTGTTATGGTCGATGCTAGCTACACCGGGTTGTATCGTGTGGGTAAAGTGTACAGCCTCTGCAGAGTGTTTAAACCAATCTATTCGAATAGCCGCGTCCTCGGTTATGGACATGCTCGGGAATTTCACACGAGGGGTAGATTTTCATAAAACAATTGGGAAGGGTCAGCTGTGTGAGATAACTTGTGCAGCTGTGTGAATAACTTGATTAGACTGTGTGTTCTTTGTGAAATCAATTGTTAACTTATTATTGTCTATTTTTTTTGAATTATGCTTTCAATCTATTATTTGTATCCAATTGCAAATGTTGCATTTCTGCAAAATAAACACAGAAGCCATTCCTTTGGAATAAGCCATCATCTATAAATTGCATTCTGTGGTATGACTTGCGAGTACGGTGTGTACTCACTCTTGCTAAACAAATCAACAGAACTGGAGGAGTCGTCGCCTGCTTTCGAAGAAGAGTTCTACGAAGGTTGATCGTTAGGGTCTTGATCCCGCGGTTGCTGTGGTAAATTGATGGGAGCCACCGGAGTTTATTTCGTTTCCGCTGCAGTTTATTTCTTTATTGTCAGCCTTGCATGGCTTAATAAATGTAAAACTCGACCGTAAGGTCCCAATAGTTATTTGTTATTCAAAGTACTCTTTTATGCTTATATTCGTTGTATGGATGTGATATTTCATCGATGTTGACACTGTGTGCACTAGCGTGATCCTAGACTAGTGCAGAATACACAGAGGGTCCAGATTTGCATATTTGGGTCCCGACAGTGTAGTAGCTACAAACTAGTACAGAACGGGGACCCTCAGTCGGGCTCCTCACTGTACGAAGGGACAAACTCCAAATGTCTTTAAAGGTGGGAAACAACATTAAAACGTGTTAAATGTGTGTCTTTATTGCTAAAAAGTTTTGCCTTTATTACATAGGAAAATTGTCTATTTATAGTGTTACGACTAGGGTATAAGAGATTACAATTCTACCCATAAAAATATCCTACATCAATGGAGGTTTTTGGATCTTTGCATCTCCCTAGCCGCAGCCTCTAGTGCGCGATAGATCTTCATGGGCTTGGTCTACCAGCATGTACTCTCAGTCCTCAAGTAGTCTTGATTCCCTTCGCTCCATGTGAGGTGGTCCTAGAGTGAAGGCTCCCTAGACCCCATTCGGCTTTTCACAGCTGTTTTCACCGAAGCCGCTTCCTCATTCAACGAGTGGAAGCCAAAAGCCGAAAGCTAGCCGCGATGTGCTTCTCGTGGCTTCCCACCACCTCTATTTCCAAATTACCCTAAAATTTATTTGTAATAAATATTTATTGTAATAATTATCGTTAAATATTGTTAAATATCGTTAAATGTTATTAAATATTGTTAATTACGTTAAACGGTATCAAATAAGTTATTATTGTCCTCATATGCATTTCAGATATTTCACATATCAGAAGCTACAGTTAATCTACTTAAACATTAAACAGTCAAACATCAAATCAGAAAAACTCAAACGTTCAACCTACATCCAAAAACTCTACAGCATAATAAAAAGCACTTTTCAAAAACCACCGGGTCCTTTAGGAAAAGATTCCGAGCTACGATACTTTGTCAAGCCAGGTGTTGGCGGAACTCCGCTTATGGCGTCCAGCTGGCGCGTCGAGGTTGGACTCAATTAATCGAGACGTCGGCTAATTCATAATCCATTGTATTTTTCCTTTCGGTTTTTGACTAGCTTCCTTCAGGGGGTTAACCCCTCTCTTGTAACAAAACTTTGTTTATTTTCAATCTTCTTAATCTAGCTTCCTTCCAGGGGGTTCACCCTTCTCTTGTAACTAAAACTCGTTTTGTTTTCAATATTCTTCTTAAAAATTTCCTTCTCCACGCCGAGAGTCCGAGATGCCAACCTGGCGACCTTCTGTTTTGCTCAGAGCCGAAGAGCACAATACCGGCCCAGGTATATTTTGGGATTTTTTAATAATACATTTAAAAAAATTATAGAACTAAATAGTTAAAAACAAAATTACAAAACTAGACCTTACGACAGGATCCTGCCGCCATTCCTGTTGCCCATGGAACAGGACACTGCCCATGAATTGGTGACAGAGATTAAATTATTGAATTTCTCTGGTCTAAAGGGGGCTTATGCTACTGAAGAAGTCACTGTCGTCAATTCAATTGGTGAAAACTGTCGCCATTGACAGTGGTCTAGTTTTGTAATATTCTTTTTTAACCATTTATTTGTATTTTTAAAAAATATATATATTATTCAAAAGAAGCTCTCTATTTTGGGCTATCCTATCTACAAGCGGGCTTGAGACTTGAACACAATCTAATGGAATCTCGGAATTCCTGCTAAAGTAATCGATTGGTATCTTGCATCACTGGGGCCGTACGAAGCCTGCTTGTCCCACGGCCCATGGGTCGACCAAGGAGATGGTGGATGGGCATCAATCAGGACTCAAGATGATGCCCACGTGTTGCTTTAGAAACTTCTAGAAGCTGCGCACTATTTGTGCGACGAGCCGATGAATAGATAACCTACCGTGATCCTCTAAAAAAGAAGAGATAAGCTACCATGAATTCACGTAGAAAAAGGAAGCGGAAGAGAGCCCGGAAGGGTCCTTTCCACAGTTGCAAGTTGCAACTTGACACTATTTAGTAGAGTTACTGTCATAAATAGTTTCTAATAGTTCAACAAAAAAAATAAGAAAATTGCATTGTCTCTGAACTTATGATGTTGTGTTATTTAGTTCTCTGAACTTGCATTTGACTTTCTTAGCTTTCTGAACTTGTGAGATTGTACCACTTAGCTCTTTGAACTTACATTCTACTTTCTCAGCTCCTGAACTTGCGAGTTGTGTCACTTGTCTCCTAGAACTTGCGTTGAAGCAAAGTTCGTCGGATGTGATGCCGGCGAGTTTGTCCCCTCCGAGTCCGGTGGACTAGTCGCCGCCCCGTTCCGATCGTGTTCATCGTCTCCGTCACCCCACGTCGACAAAATTGGATTATTCGGGTCTAGGAATGCACTGTGCTCGCGTCTTCGTCAGAGCTCCACTGTCGCACCTTACGCCACCCTCGCTCTCACCTCCTCTGAGTCAACCGTGAGAGAGAGATGGAGAAATACATTCGTAGCGCCAGAGCAAATACACAATATTTCTCTTTCTTACAGTGATTTACCAGCTCAACCTTTTCTATTAGCAAACGGTCAAATAAACTTCGTGCAATGTGGATAGTTTTTGCTCTCGTACTAGAAATGTACTTCTTTCTCACGTACACGGTATGGTATGTGAGTTGTGAATGTTACGGTATGTCATGTGTATTTGTGTGTGTAATACTTGAGTATGTGTATGTTTTCATAATTCAAACACAGACGCGGAAAGGTGGAGGGAATGATGAGATTAACGGGGAGACAGATGGTGGGTCTTCATGTATTTTATTCCCCTGTAATCAGCGCTTACATCCTCTCACTTGTTTCCTAAATCAAGCAAAATCCAGAAAATGAAATTACCTACACTAATCTCGGTGCATATTGGGCGGCTGAGATAGTGGGAGCACCTACACGAGAGTGTAGATCGGCATTTCCTGAAAGATGCCTCCTTATTCCCGGGACTTAATTAGCGGTGTGTTTAGTCTCCTTAGCTGTGTTTGTTGACACAAGAGTAGTAAATTTTAGAGCCTACCAAACAAATTCGTGTAGCCGATTTTTCGCAGGTAGAAGGAACAAAATTAACCTCGTTAGATTGCAGAGTGAAACAATTCGCCATTTGCCAAGGCAAGAACTAACTGTACTCTTGTTGTATCTCGACTAGGTAAAAATACGAGTCGGTGGTGGTTTGTTCTCTCCGAGTTTTCGTCGTATTGGCACAAAAGTACCTCGTATTTACAAGAATGACCGTCGTCATTTTGTATTTGCAAAAATATCACCCCCCACCGCACGGTGGCCGTGCGGCAGGTTTTATGGAGCTAACACGTGGCCACCTTCCGAACGGTGGTCGTGCGGAAGGCCACCTCATGCACGATAGCCGTGCGGGAGGTGATCTTTCTCTCTCCTCCAATCTGATTCTATTGGTATGAATTTTTATATATAAAAAATGAGCTCAAAAAATTATAAAAAATTTGTGGAGCCTCCCGACATAATGTACTTATTTGTGTAAGTTTTCTATAATTTTATTCATTCTAAAATTTTCTCATAATTTGAAATAAGTATATTATTTGTAGGAATATCTAAATATAGAAAATAAGCTTCAAAAATTATGAATTTTATTTTGAAGGCTCCTTACACAATGGACCTAATTGTGTAATGTTCCTACAATTTTATATGTATTCTGAAATTATCTCAAAAATTAAAGGTTTAAGTTTAAAAAATTAGGGTTTTAGGTTTTAAAAATTAGGGTTTCATGAATTCCCACACAAAGTATTCCTAACTGAATTAGGGTTTCGGAAGTACGCCTAGAGAAAGGTCGGGTAAGGAGCTATGTACAAATACGTACATTCAACAGTCCCACGGCACACGGGAGCCTTCATTAACAACGAGATTGTTGAACTGGTATATGTTCCACTCGGATGGAACCACCTGCTGGTCCACATCATCCTCGTCGTCGGATCCTTCATCTTTGGCAATGCTATGTAGTCCTGATCTAGGCAACTTGGTATTAGAGTCATCTACCACCACCCTTCTCATGGGAGAGCCTAGTACCACGCCCTCTATGCACAAATACAAGGAGGTCGTGGGTGAGCAGCTGGAAGCCCTTGTCTAAAGGATAGATCACGAAGACCAGGATTACATGACATTGTCCAAAAATGAAGGATTCACAAGGATGTTGTGGAATAGCAGGTGGTTCCATCCGAGTGGAACACATACCATTACAACAACCTCGTCTTTAACGAAGGCTCCCGTGTGCCATAGGAGAACGACCAGAGAGAGGTCGGTCAAGGAGCTATGTACAAATGCAAGGATGCCGTGCAAGAGGCGGTCAAATTCTGGGTCTTGTTGGTGCAGCGTACATTCACAGTAGTTAAGTCTAACCCAAGATGCTACGACGTGAAGTGTGATATAGATTGATGCCCTTGGCGAGCGCACGCATTTCAGTCTAAGTGGGACACCTACTGAAAATGCTCTATAGTGGTTCCTCACACATGTGTCAAGTTAGTGCAGTCCCATAGGAATTTGTCATTAGATTTGATCGCCAACCTCATGTACTGTGAGATTGTGGATAATCTAGATTTTGAGTCAAAATCCATCGTTCAGGCGATTGAGGCAAGGTTCCAGTACACAGTTGTAAGATCGAGGTGACCGACTAGAGGGGGGTGAATAGGCGGTTTTAAAAATTCTTTGACGCTAAAACCAATTAACAATGCGGAAGCTAATAACGAATTGGTTCTGCACAATTAAAACCTAAATCAACTAGGCTAAACTAAGTGCACCAACAATATGAGCACAATACAATATGAGCAATCATACAAGACATATAAGCAATTGAAGCAAGATGCAAATTGCTCAAAGTAAAGCACAAGATAAAACAAGATGACACGATTATGTTTTACCATGGTGTTCAGAGACTTGCCGGTCTCTCCTAATCCACGTTGAGGTAAACCCAACCATGTTGGACCGGCTCCACTAATTAAGCCAACACCTCCGAGATAAGTCCAACCACTTGGACCGGTTCCAAACCGAACCAACACCTCGCTCCACTAGGGTTGCTATTACTCCACTTCGGAGATGGCGAGCACCAAACCACTCACAACACGTCGGGCCTTCTCACAAGCTTCTTGAGAAGATCACCGGGCACGACGCCTCCACACCGTCTAGGTGTCGGCAAACACCAAGAGTAACAAGACTCAACGATCACTTGAACTAATCAAGTGTCAAAGCTCAAGTGGATACACAATCCACTACCTAAGGCAACACATGCACTTAGGGTTTGCTCTCAAATCTCACTAAGTGCAACACATGCACAAAAGAGGATGAGAGGCTTGCTCTTAGCTCAAAAGAGTGTCTAACAACAATAGAACACTTTACAATGGTAGCAACAACCTTCTCTAACTAGCCAAGGTGTATATTTATAGCCCACACTCAAAAACTAGCCGTTAGAGGAAAGATTCTCTCAAAACAGTGTAGGACAGGTCTGACCACCAACTAATGGCCGGTCGGACCGCCCCATGCGCCAAAGGCTAGAAAACTAGCCGTTGGGCCTTCGGCCGGTCGGACCGCCAACTAATGGCCGGTCTGACCGCCAATGCTGGCCGGTTTGACCGTCCGATGGAAATTCGGCTAAGTCCCACAAAGGGAGCTCTCTGGAATAAATGTTCCGCACGAACCCCGGAACTTCCTCACATCGGAAGTTCCGTTTTTACAATGGCGGAACTTCCGGACAGAGAATCAACTCAAATGAAAATCGATCCGACCGCCAACAGATGGCCGGTTCCACAATGTGAAAATGTTAGTTCCACAATGTGATTACCATTAGTTACCACAACAAACCATTATCACATAATGGTGGGACAAGATATATCAATCTTTTCCTTATTGGTAATTAATGATAATCACTTCAATTACACATAAATTGAATTTAGATAAAGGTAACACAACGTGACTATATATGAACTACACAAGTTACATATACTCACGACATGAGTATGTAAGAACTACACAAGTTCTATATACTCAAAACATGAGTATACAAAAACTACACAAGTTCTATATACTCAAACGGATATGTTTCAAAGTAAAGATCTCAAATATATGTGAAAAATAGAATATAGATCAATACTAATGAAACCACAAAATATAGAATAAAACTCCCCCTAAATGTGTGCATACACAAATGTGTAATAAGATCATATGCACATATTCAAGTTAGACTTATGGTTGAATTCATCCTATATTTTGCATCCGAGGAATGCAACAATATATATAAGATTAAGTCGAATGCGTACCTTGTTGAATTTCACCTTTATATCCAAATGAGACTACACACTAGATATAGAAATAGAGATGTTAGTCTCATAATTAGATTTGTCATTAATCACCAAAATACTCCATTAACTCATAATGGCGGGTCTATATCTTTCAACAGTCAGCTATGCCAAGGTGTGGAGGGCAAACCGGAAGGCATTAGAATCAAGGTTCGGTGTGTTCAATGACTCCTACCACAACCTACCCAGGCTACTCCGAGTCATACAAGACAAGAATCATCGCCTTTGGTCCATGCATCAATGCATTTCGCCACTGTCGTCCAATCCTGTGCGTGGATGGCATATTTTTGACTGGAAAGTAGAAGGTCCAGATACTGACTGCAATAGCGACGGATGGGAACAATCAAGTACAACGATAAGATGCTTGTGGTATTGACACGACATATTGATGGAATGAACATAAAGCTGGATACGTTGCAACTCCATTGGAAACCCTAATTTTCAAAACCCTAATTCTATTAGGAGTACTTTGTGTGGCAATTCATGAAACCCTAATTTTTCTAAACCTAAAACCCTAATTTTTTAGACCTAAACCTTAATTTTTGATACAATTTCAGAACACATATAAAATTGTAGAAACATTACACAATCAAGTCCACCGTGTAAGGAGCCTTTAAAACAAAATTTATAATATTTTGAGCTCATTTTATATATTTATAAATTTATACAAACAATATAATTATATTAAATTATGAGAAAAATTCAGAACAAATAAAATTATGAAAAATTTAAACAAGCAAGTACACTGTGTCAGGAGGCTCTATGAAAAAAATATTTTTTTTAGCTCATTTCCTATATTTAAAAATTCACATCAACAGAACCGGACTGGAGGAGAGAGAAAGGCCACCTCCCGCACGGCCATTGTGCGGGAGGTGGCCGCCGCACGGCCATCGTGCGAGAGGTGGCCACGTGTCAGCTCTAGAAAGCATGCCGCACGATGGGCATGCACTGGGGTGATATTTTTGCAAATAACGAATGACGTCAGTCATTCTTGCAAATACGTAGCACTTTTGCGCCAATACGACAAAAAATGCCGCTCTCTCCACGCCACCTCTCCACCTGACATGTGGGAACATTGTCCCAATTCCCTCCTATGTTCTCCGTGACTCAACATATGATGCATCCTCTTCTTAAACTTTGATTTGATGACAATTAACTCATGATATCATCCGAAGTCACCCATCATCATGGAACATAACCTCTTTACACAACTCATGTAAAATGTTAGTCCCAATAACGTGATTATCATTGATTACCACAACGTATCATTAACTCACAATGGTGGATCAAGACACTCCAATCTTTCCCTCTTTGGTAATTGATGACAACCATCACAAATTACAAATAATTGAATATAAAGACATATGAGTATATATGAACTACACAAGTTTTATATACTCAATAGATATGTTTCAAAGTAGAAATACTTAATATATGTGGATAAAAGAACATGTTTCAATACTAATGAAACCGCAAAATATAGAGTGAACTCCCCCTCAATGTGTGCATACAGAATATGTAATAAAACATATGCAAATATTCAAGTTAAACTTTTAGTTGAGTTTAACCTATATTTTGGATTCGAGGAATGTAACAAGATATATGAATATGATGTCGAATGTATACCCCTTTGATTTTCACTTTTTCACCCAATGTAGACTAAACAATAGGTATAACAATCAAAGTGTTAGTCCCGCAAATATATTTATCATTAATCACTAAAATACTTCATTAACTCATAATGGCGGGTCTAGATTCTTCAATTGGGCAGATGGTCCGTTCGGAAAAATTCAAATGGGCCAATTTTTTTTTTGAACGGAAGCAGTTTATCTTGGGAGCCGATGAAACGAACAAAAATTCAGAAATTTCGGTGAAATTATGAACCCTGCCCTCACTACATTCTTCCCATGGCAAAGTTGGAGCCTTCCAGATTCTTCCCATGGCAAAGTTGGAGCCTTCCAGATTCTTCCCCACCCGACCTGGGCCTGAGCGGTGGTTTCTTCCTTAAATCTAATGGGGGCAGCGATGGATTCTTCCCCCAAGTTTGGCAAGACTAGCAATGGCTTCTCCCACAAAATCTGACGGGGTGAGCAGCTGGAAGCAGGGAGAGAGAAAGGGGGAAGCAGATAGAGTCGTGGCAAACTCGAGGCACCTGCAATGAGGTGGATGTGTCGACGACGGTGGCATATGTGGAATGGGCTGCGAGGTGGATGTACACGGTGGTGTGATGCACGAATCCGCCTGCCACCTTCCCAAGTCGTCTCGCCGTCGACGCTTACTCATCTCTTCGTCGTGTCTGTTGCTGGTGGCCCGGTGGTAGTGTGTACTCATACATGCATTCGAGGAATCCAAGTGGTCGATGAAGAGTAGAGACGTTGCAGCTGAGGCGCCGAGACAACCAAGAGGGAAGAGGGTGAGGAGAAGAAGATGCAAACAGAGGTGGCGTGAGAGAGTTCGTTTGGGAGGAACCGAGGAAGTGGTAGGAAAGTGCTACTCTAGACTTGTCCATGTCTGCTCCATCCGGAAGACAAAGTAAGTGAGAGAGAAAGTCATAGAGATGCTTGTGGTCTACAGCTTTTGAGTTGTTTATTGCTCATTTTCTTCTCTCAAGGAACCAAGGAGTTGACACCTTAGATGTTTGGTTATGGCAAAAATGAGATGATCCAAAATTTTGTTGTAGTTAAAACCTAGTCAAAGTTAAATATTAGTAAAAGAAAACATTGCTTAGATCGTGGTCAAGCTAAATTTTAGCGTTACCAAAATTTTGGTGAGTGATTTTCTCATCCTAAGATTGCACGCATGTGAAATAGGATTTCATTAGCGTTACCAAAAAATCGTGGGAGTTACCAAATTTTGGTAATAAGCCAAACAACAACCAATTTTTGTTGGCGTTACCAATATTTGGTTTGGTTTGCAAGGATAGTAAACCAAACAACCCCATAGTCCTCGTGGACCTTTTGTGCATAGTACTATATTCCCTCCCCCTAAAACACAACTTTGATCACCAATTACTATTGTACTATATTTGTAAAACCAAATGGAATTATAATATTATGAAAGTGCTTTTCGAGACGAATCTATACATATGATTTTCAAGTATCTAATCTAAATATTCAAAAAGATATCGATAGCCAATGTTTTCAATGTTTGATTGCACATATTCAAAAATGACTTATTTTTGTGAACTAAAGGGAGCATGCTTCATTTATGTGCTCTATTCATGATTTTGTGTGTTAGTATTAGATATTTTATTTATATTTAATAGTAAAAATACTTGAAATATTTTTTAATATAAAACTAATGTACACTATACAAATCATGGAATCATTTTTTTTTTCAATTTGCCTACTCAGAGACGTTGGATTCTGGCACCGGTGTCAGTAAGGACGTACAACAAGGTGCCTCATAGGGACATGTAGGCTCGGATGCCACCGTGGAGCCAATGGTGCCATGCTGATCGATCGAACACTAGAGGTGTGTCATAAGGGAAGCACCATGAAAGTGGCTCAAATCTGGTGACGGTGAGGAACGATAGAGATTGTCCATTAAGGTTGTGGTTGCAATTATTTTTATATTTATAGAGTTTTTGATATAAAAGCTTAAACTATAGTGTAATATGTAAAAACGTGAGGGTAGAAATAAAAAATATTAGGATGAAATGCAAAACGTTAAGAGGGTTTTGGAGCTTTTAATATTGTTTTTTTAATCCGTAGCAAAACATTATATTCTTAAAAAACAGGAGAGGCAGCCACTCTGCCTTTTTTTCACGAGAGCACGGCGCGAGAAGGCGAGCCCACGAGCCCTCCGAAAGACGTCTCGCACTCTCGCCTACGCTTCACACGATCATCCGCACGATGAGAATCTAACGGTGTGGACAGCGCCACAACGGCAACCATCAGAGGAGGATCAGACGCCCAGGCAGGAGCCCTAGCTGCCGCCGCCGCCGCCGCCGCCTATATAAGGACCATTCCTCTTGGATAAAACCACTCTCTTCCCCATCTCCCTGCCGCCGCCGCCTCTCGATCCCATCTCCTTCGAGGTCAGCCTCCATCAAGATCCTTCCCTCCTTAGATCTATGTGTGTACTTCTGTGCTCTGTCTGGTAGCTTCAGATCTACGGTTTTGCGTCTGTTCAGTAGCCTTCATCCGAGAGTAGAGCGATTTTTAGGTGTTTTGTGCCCAGATACGTGCTGTTTTGCTCGGTTTATCGATGGTTTTTCTTTGTTGTTTGATTCCATCTCGTAGACTCGTGGTATGTGCTTTGATGGATTTGTCTGACCTAATATCGTTGCTTCGATACGTAGCTTTACTACGGTTTCTGCTTGTTATTTGTTGACGCAAATGTTAGCGCGATATATTACCGAATCATCTGTGTGTTTTGTTGAATCTATCGGTAGATGGATTTATATCTCAATTTTGTTGGGTTGTATAGGATTTGTGGATGGCCTTGTGGAATTAACAGCCTTTACTTCTTGTATTGATATGGTGATTTGATCCAGTAATAATTCTTATTAGCGTTGCGTAGATGTAACTAGAGCCTTCAGTCTTGTGGTATAAATCTAGTCCTATCATGTGGTACTTGTTCTTCTGGTAGTGTTGCGTAGATGTAACTAGAGCCTTCAGTCATGTGGTATAGATCTAGTCCTATCATGTGGTACTTGTTCTTCTGGTAGTGTTGCGTAGATGTAACTAGTGCCTGCGGTATGATAAGGCTAGAGTACTATACTACCTGACTATACCATCTTGTTGCTCATCTACATGATCATTTGCTATGTTAGCACCTTCCTAGATAGCTAAGATACTTGATCTATCACTTCGTGTCAGTTGTGTTATTTCATACGCTGATTCTGTGCGTCTATCTAATCCTTGTTTCCTTCTATGTTGCAGTTTGTTAGCTTGCACTTGCTCCAGCCATGGGTAAGGAGAAGACTCACATTAGCATTGTGGTCATTGGCCACGTCGACTCTGGCAAGTCGACCACCACCGGCCACCTGATCTACAAGCTTGGAGGCATTGACAAGCGTGTGATTGAGAGGTTCGAGAAGGAAGCCGCTGAGATGAACAAGAGGTCGTTCAAGTACGCTTGGGTGCTTGACAAGCTCAAGGCTGAGCGTGAGAGGGGTATCACCATTGATATCGCCCTGTGGAAGTTCGAGACAACTAAGTACTACTGCACGGTCATCGATGCCCCTGGACACCGTGACTTCATCAAGAACATGATTACTGGTACCTCCCAGGCTGACTGCGCTGTTCTCATCATTGACTCCACCACCGGTGGTTTTGAGGCTGGTATCTCCAAGGACGGCCAGACCCGTGAGCACGCTCTCCTTGCTTTCACTCTTGGAGTGAAGCAGATGATCTGCTGTTGCAACAAGGTATAACTTCACAAACATTTTGTTACGCATGCCTGATGGTAGTCTCGCTTCTAAGTTTGTTATGAACTTACATGATCTTCTAGTTTGTGATGGTAAATGCAGTGCTTGATTTCACTTGAACATATGCTCATGTTCTGAATGCAATGGTCTAATGTTTCGTGGAAATTATGATATATGTCAATTACATGTTATTTGATCTTTATGTAAGCTGAACATGTTTGTGTATCACTGTTTACTTCATGCTATTTTCTACTTTAGTTAAATCTTTAGTTGAGTTAAATCTTTGAGAGAGCTGTAGTTAAATCTTTAGTTGAATTAAATATTTGAGAGAGCTGTAGTTAATTTTGTTTGATGTGTAGTCCTGAATGGACGCTTTAGGTTTTACTGTCTTCATTGCAATCTAGGTTGCATGTTTCATTCATCTAATGGGGTTGTTCCGCTGCTCTGTTCTAGATGGATGCCACCACTCCCAAGTACTCGAAGGCCCGGTATGATGAAATTGTGAAGGAAGTCTCTTCCTACCTCAAGAAGGTTGGCTACAACCCAGACAAGATCCCCTTTGTTCCCATCTCTGGTTTCGAGGGTGACAACATGATTGAGAGGTCCACCAACCTTGACTGGTACAAGGGCCCGACCCTGCTTGAGGCTCTTGACCAGATCAATGAGCCCAAGAGGCCCTCGGACAAGCCCCTGCGTCTTCCCCTTCAGGACGTGTACAAGATTGGTGGTATTGGTACCGTCCCTGTGGGTCGTGTTGAGACTGGTGTCATCAAGCCCGGTATGGTTGTTACCTTTGGTCCCAGCGGCCTGACCACTGAGGTCAAGTCTGTTGAGATGCACCACGAGGCTCTCCAGGAGGCGCTTCCTGGTGACAATGTTGGCTTCAACGTGAAGAACGTTGCTGTGAAGGATCTGAAGCGTGGGTTTGTTGCCTCCAACTCCAAGGATGACCCTGCCAAGGAGGCTGCCAGCTTCATCTCCCAGGTCATCATCATGAACCACCCTGGGCAGATTGGCAACGGCTACGCCCCAGTGCTCGACTGCCACACCTCCCACATTGCTGTCAAGTTTGCTGAGCTGGTGACCAAGATTGACAGACGATCTGGCAAGGAGCTCGAGAAGGAGCCCAAGTTCCTGAAGAACGGTGATGCTGGCATGGTGAAGATGATTCCCACCAAGCCCATGGTTGTGGAGACATTCGCTCAGTACCCTCCTCTTGGTCGTTTTGCTGTCCGTGACATGAGGCAGACGGTTGCTGTTGGTGTCATCAAGAGCGTTGAGAAGAAGGACCCAACCGGCGCCAAGGTCACCAAGGCTGCTGCCAAGAAGAAATGAGTTGTTTGATGTTTGGACCCGTGTCTGCTTTCGAGACATCTAGTAGTTTTAGTGTTGACTGTTGAGTAAGTTTTGTTCCCTCCATTGCTCTTGCAGGCTGCTCAACTGTTAGCTCTGCTGGCGATGTGCCCTGTTGTTGTTCATCGTTTAAATACTATCTTGTTATTTCGGCTTTTGGCAAAACCTGGATGCTTCTGAGACTGATTTGTGCCATTGCCTGCTGTGGAATGTGAGTCCTTGGATTGGTACTACTTTAAACCAATGGATGCAAATTATTAAATATTTTCTAATGTGCTGTTTCTTCTGTTTTAACGCCTGTTGTGACTTGTGACAAGAAACTGCCCTGATTGTGTTTTCTCGATGTGAATTTTTTTCTGCTTTATTTGATATGTATTGGATCAAATGCTTTGTGCGTAGATACATAGCTTATTTTAGGCTATTTACTAAGCATGGTTTTTGTTGGAGCCTCTGTAGCCTGGAAGGATGTGAGGCTCAGCTGCCAAGTTGACCAAGGCTGCTGACGAGAAGAAATGAGGTGTTTGATCGTTGATCCATGTTTGCTGGGATATTAACATCTTCAGTCTCTTATCGCCTGCCAAGAACAAAACGAGCTTCCAAGTTGACAGACTGAAGTGGCTACAACGGCCAAGGCTTCTGACTAACTTAGCCAAGGAAGTCTTTTTCCATACAAAGGGGAAGTTCTCTGCCTTTCCCCTCTGAATTTTTGGCCAAATGTCACTGTTGCGATCGTTTTTAACGGAATTAGCGTTTGTCGTGACAAAATTGTAGATTTTGCACCTTGTCCTCACAGTAGCCATTTGAACACGCTGTCGACATGACACGTGCCCTTGTCCAGCCAGTGGTCGACCGAACGTATCTCGTCCGCATGGTTACCGGTTAGCCACGTGCCACATCCCCTTGTCCGACCTAACGCCGCTCGCCCATCCCCCGTTCATAGTTCTGCATGTCGTTGGTTCTAAAAAAAAGAACGGCAACTATGGACGGGGGATGGACTAGAGGCGTCCAGCCGAACAAGGGTAGGTGGAGCACGTTCGGTTGGCCACCATGCGGATGAGACGCTAAATCTGCAATTTCATCGTGAAATACGGTAATTCTGAGAAGAAAAAAACCGAACGCAACAGTGACCTTTTCGCCAAAAATTCTTCCCCTCTCGCATCGTAGTACTGTACACTTCTGTACACCTCAGCCTTTGCTGGCAGAGGATACGGTTCCGCATGTCAGACGTATATTCTTTTTAAAAACCATATGGGCGATACAAACAAGAAAAGCAAGCTAAGATGGCATACACCACAGACCATTTTCTTGCAGCCGCGCGGAGAAACACTCGTAGAAGGCACGTCATATACCCTGCCTGATGTTGATCAGAAAACAGGATCATAATTTGGTTTTACACAACTATATATAAGTTAACAGCCATGGTTGCGCAGGACCTCCTGTCAAAAGAAATGCTCGTTCCAGAGTAGACTGAGAGTAGCTCCAGTGCAATTTGTACACACCCACACACAAAAAAAGACCCACAAAGCCGCAATGGCAGTCAATGTTGATGTAGCTCGCAACCTCGTGGACTCTCTGCTCGATCTTTCTCACCGAATTTGATGTAGATCTGCCAAATATTGACAGCAGCAAAAATGCTCTCGATTAGATGGACTGCGGCAGACACGGTTCCTATGTAGCCATGGTACGCATCAAGCCTGGCTTGCATGAGCGGATCCAAGACATTGGTGTTTGGTTGACTGTTCATGTGTCAGGGCATGACCGTCTTGTCTGACGCAAAAAGCTATCTCGGGTCTTCTTACTCGGCGTGTATGCTCGATTCCAAGCATGAGCCAGCGCATGCGACGCTTGTGCTCACCTCCCAAACACCAAACGAAAGATTCCAGCCATGCGGGTCTCTCCCCGAGCGAGGTCTTCCCCGCTGTCACAACCTTGTCTGCTGCCACCGCAGGCCCTACGCCGACCACGATCGTCAATGTCGCCTTCCGATCTTAGATCTTCCGTGTTGTGGAGCGTCACGAGTCTAGTGCCACCGCACCACAATCCTCGATCCACTGTTGTCACTGTAAGCGAGAAAAGTAACGTTATTTTTGATTATTGAAATCAGAGTCATATGAGTTACATATATATAGATTACATCTATAATGTGAACGCATGATCATGTATGTAGAAAGCCGATGCATCATCCTGTCTAACATGCCCCCACAGTCGGAACGTCGTCAAGGCGGACATTCAAACTGGATCTAAATTCGGTGAAGACGAAGTCTCGCGGACGACAGTCCGGCGATGATAATCCGGCGTAATGACGACAGTAGACGGGGCACTCGGAAGGCCGTGGAGGGAGGGTCATGTCGACGAGCGCGCCGCGTCACGCCGCGATGTCATCGGAAGAGAGGAGGCGCCGGAGAGGTCGAAACCGAGGCGGTGAAGTCCGGAGCCGAGGAACGTCAACAGATCGGCATGACGACGCAAACCGATCGGAAAAAATATAGAGAAAACCCGATTTGAAGATGACCAAGAAAACTCTAATTGGTAGCCGATCGGATGATCGGTGACACGACTTAAACTATGAATTACGCAGCCCCCGGGAGAGATCATGGAGATGAGATCATCTCCCAAGGGCGGCGTGGCGGAAGCTTGTGGAGGTGGCGGCTCAGGAGCGGCACCGCCCTGATACCATGTAAACGATGAAAGTAACGCTATTTTTGATAGTTAAAATCAGAGTACATGAGTTACACATATATAGATTACAGCTATCATGTGAATGTGTAATCATGTATATAGAAAGTCAAGACACCATCCTATCCAACGGTCACCATTTTGACCTTGGAATCAACCACCGCACCATCGTCCGTTATCAATCTCACCCTTGAGATGGCGCGGTGGAGGTAAGAAATCCCTACTGCACAAGTTCGTTTGGATTATGGCATGCATGACGGTGATTTGTGTACTCTAGTTGCAAATTTTGGGCACAAGTAGACGCTGCCCTTTTGTTCACATGGTTTATTTGTTGTTTCTTCAATTTGGGGGAATTGGAGTTCTAGAATGAACATTTCCAATTTCACTCGTCAATTAGCAGCCATCACAATCGTGAGAATCAAATGTTCCACAGTCCGCTAGCGGGCGATTGGTCATAGCTCGATGTCTTCTACCTCTGCTCCTGCCTGTCTTCTTCCTAGCTACGGCCCCCTTGTTCAATTTCAACGAGGTATGCTTCCATTACGATAATTTAGAAAGAGCTAAATGGAAGAAGAGATCCTGCATCCAGTTTAATTATGGAATGAAAATTTTCATATTATCCATCGTTAAATGGTGACCAGGACATGTTGAAGAAACTAGCATTGCACATAATGCGGTTTGGAATGGTGTTGTTGCTAGTTCAGGTTGAATTGCAAAACCACATCAGTTCACGGTGGATAGCAGAATTTAATTGTAAATTGTTCATGATGCTTTGCACAGAGTGGCAATTGTGTAAATCATTTTGTACTTTTTAATGAGTTGTTTATTTTTTTAAAATGAAATTCTCGATAAACTACTATGATTGTAGCAAATATGGATCTTTACCGGGACGCCTATAACACTCTTTAACTCATCCTAGAACAAGACAATGGTGGTAATGGTACCACATGTGTAGTGTAAGATAGTTGCATTTCTCTGTACAGCCAACCAAAAAAAATTGTCGTCCTAGCCTGTCTCACTACCTACAACCAACCAAACAAAGGCACTTGCATACCCGCAACCAGGCCGATGCTAGCCAGGTTCACTCATACGGGCGAAGTTGACAACATGCAAGCAACCAAGGACACCGTTAAATGCAAGATACCTTGGTAATAGCATAAAGTCTTTGATTTTATTAGAGAACGCAATGGTATATTTTGCGATTTTCAATGAAATTAATTTGATTTTGTTTTTTACAAAAAAAAAAAAAAAAATTGTCCCTTTCTTTCTAGTGCAAAAACTTGTTTTTACACGATTTCATTGAATAAAAAACAGCATCACAAGTTTACAACCATTCTTTCTCATCATTGGGAGCTTGGACTTGCAAAGTACTATTCAACAACGATCTTCTCTACTTCAGTTTCCTGTATTGGGACTCAACAGAGTAACATAATCCTCTACCTTTGGAGTACAAACTACAAAGGTAGATGTTTGTCGTTCCTCTCTCGTCAGCCATCCATTCTAAATCCCTCAATGGAAAGTTCTACACGAAAAAAACTCGTATTCTTCTTCCTCTCGTGAGCAAATAATTCCCAATTTTAACTCTACTGTCACTCATCTCCACAGTCGGAACTTTGGAAGTGATGGATTTGCTCACTGGACATTGTGCTTAACACATTGATGATGACATCCAATTTCTTTGCCTTTATCTTCATGCTCACCGAAGTAATGGGATCACTCTTTCCACTCTCTACTCTTTCAAATGTCCTAACTTGGACGCTGTACCATAGCTTTGTAGAACAACATTACAAAATTCACTTCAACACAATGAAGAAAATTACAGGGGCGAATCCAAGAATTAGATATAAGGGGATCCCCAAAAATGTGACTACCTTTTTCATACTATACAATTGACTGAAAATATAGAGATCAAGTGTAACTATAATAAAATATTTTTCTATTATATGTGGTCCTAATAATATATACTTCTGCAGATTCAAAATATAAAGTGTGTTGAAATTTTCAATCTTGTTTCAAAATATAAGGCGTGCATACAATTTTAATGATCATTTCCCTCATTTGTCATCCCTCTCTATTCAATATTTATGGTAAGCTTTCGCACAAGCTGTTCTATCTTATTTCCCAAGACATCAACACATAGATGTCAATTATTCATCAGCTAAAATATATTAGACCTAACCACATGGTCTAACAATGGTCATTTCCCTCTACTGTTCTCTTGATCTTATAACCTCCTCAATTCCGTGCCTAGTCAAAATATACATTATAAAAAGAAATGGAGGGGTAAAATTTACAACTACATTATACACAAAACATAGACAAATAAAAGATGAACTAACATACATATGTTCTCATTCGACATGTAACTCATCAAGCTTGCGCTCACCGATTGTGGATAGAGACTTGATCCTGTGAGGAAGGATACATAGTAAGGCTTGTTCTCGCCCATGGAGAGCAAGGAGATGACAAGTTTCCAGGACAAAAAAGAAATCCTATTTTTTCCTTGTGTGTAGGGCATAAACGATGACGATGCAATACTTGACAAGGGGTCTTCAGGGCATGTACAATAGGCCTATATCAGATTCTTCCTGATTCGGAGGGGAGAGAGAAGTCGTCTGTGGGTAAACTAAACAGATGATCTATTAGCATGAATCAATGTACTTGTAGACAATATCGTACCTATTTTAGAGAGCTCGTCTACTCGCAAACGTGATTTGTGGGTCCGTTGGAGTACAAGCAACAATTGTCTATTTCATTGTATGTACCACCACTTAACTATTCATATAACATCATATATAATTTTCAAACAACACTATAAATAGTAATTTATGCGCAAAAGACTGGAGACCAAAGCTTGAACAAGAGTGCACAACTTTTAGGTTAGTAGATGATAATATGTACTATTTTTAAAGTAACCCGGTGAGGGCTATACATTGTAACAACATACAAACAACAATTCTCTATTCTTGTTCATGCCTTTGATGACTCGACTCCTAGCTGTTCTGCACAATTGGGCAATGTCTCTTGCTCAGTGCCTGCTGGCCATTCTTTCAGTTACTGCTAGTCTGCTACCGTGCCTACTTTCTTATCCCACTGCCCGCTGACATGTAGATGGCAATAGAAAACTATACTCGCTGGCGACTTTTTGCACAATCTCTTCATGGTTGGTAGCAATGATTCCTAGTTGTGTAAACAGGGGGATTGCTTCTCTTTCTACAGCGCATGCTAGTGTTAGAGACTTGTCGATTTGTCTTTGTGTGTCTAGATGGTTCCCTACAAACAAATCTGTGCTTAGGACTCACAACCCACATGTCGCGAGTTTAAATCCCAAACAATTCAAGTTGAAAATCCACATAAATAACCCACTATACTCGTGGTTGGTGGGAATCAAACTCTGGTCGTCAGCTATCGGGACCCGGATTTATCATTCGGAACTCCTCGTGTATATCAGCATTGGTCCCTAGATCAGTAGCTAGTGTATATAGTTATATCATTAAATATGAAACACATATCTCACAAAAGTAAAGATATTACATAATATTAAATAATAAATAAATAGACCATACGGTCGCTTGGCTTACACACGGCTGATCAGACCAAATACCTTAAATATCTGCAGCAGAAGCAAAATCAATAACACAACAGGCGAGACCCTCAGGATATGTCCACAAACAATTGACTAAGGCTCGCGGTCTAGTTCTTGGCCTATTTGACTTATGGTCCTATTGGACCCAACTAAGTGCCAACAGAGTCTTCTTCTTCTCCTCTTACTGAAAGATAGTAATTGAGCAACAGTGAGTACAAAGGTACCAAGCAAATGACCACACAGAATGCAATTATAATATATGCAAGGTTGAATAAGGGAAGCCTTGAGGTCCTTTTATTTGTGGAAGCTACATTTGAATTAGATTAAGTCGACGGCATGAGACCTAGCATTTTGACTAAACCAGTTATAGTGAAATTTAGTGAAATTGAGTAATGTTATAAAGTACTAGCAAAGGCTTCAACCTCCAAATAATATAAAGTGGCTCTAACTATCCAATACCATCAAGTGGCTCCAACCACCTTCAACCTTTTTCATCGGGCTACAACCCACACTTTCCACCGGCTACAACCAAGACGATTCAAAACCTTAGGCTACAACTCGCACTTTCCACTGACTAGAACCAAGACAAATCAACACTCTGGGCTACAACCCGACATTTTATTTCTCCCACAAATTGTTCTATAAAAGTTGAGACTAACCTAGCAAGTTCTTGTGCATCACCCATAACCATAGGTATGGCTATCCAGATAGTTTTCGCTCTATAGAGGTTGTACAACTTTACCCACAAGAGATGATCATCTTGTAATGTTAGCATGTTACCCTAGAAATGCGACTAAGAAAATCGTCATAATGTCTTTACAAGCACCAACCCAACACACCCCACCTGCTAAGGTTTCAACCGCCGGGGGCTACAACCCTACCAGAGGCCCTCTCTTGTGTCATGTGGGCTAGTGGCTCCAACCACCCCCACATTTACCAGATGGTGGAACTAACGCCGATGCAAAGCAAATTAATTAGCTATGTTGACACCATTATAGACTTGTAGTTGCACTGTTAGTGCCCGAGAGGTCATCACAAGATTCGGTCCTTAATTGACTTGAGCGGAACTACCACATTATCGATCCTCATGCTTTTATCCGCACTTGCCACACTTACCATCCGCCCAAGTCTAAAATATTTTTTGAGTTTTCTTCGAACATATTTCCTAAGTTTAACATACCATCGATCCATCCAATGGCTGGCCAAATCAAGTTTTGATGTTTGAATGCTGTCGGGGCAAATTAATGATCACATGTCAAAGTATCTAAGCAAGGCTGAGCATGACACTTAGATACATACTTAATGACTAATTAAGCTTACCATTATTCTTATGGCAATAAAGGGTAGTGTCCAAGATCAAGGAAGGGAATTCAATAGCTCACTTAACATTAAGGCATTAACTATGAACTAATGTCACCATAATTGTAATTAAGGTAAAGCATGCATTTGATAATTTAAGTCAATATACTATTATCGATGGTTTAGTATCGATCTTACGAATGAATACTGAAGACTTTCCTTGAGATGAGCCACACAGAAAAAGACATAGGGATTTAGACAAGTTCGGACCTTCTCCTGAGAGAATAATAACCCTACTCTTGTGTTGTTGTATTGACTTTGCTTTACAACCGAGAAGAAATCACTAGAACTAAGGCTTAATGACTTCTCTGCTGTCATTGCTCTTGTTGTCTCTGATCCTATCCTCTATTTACCGACTTTACTTCTTATATAGCGTGTGATAGGGTGACAGTTGTTCCATGCCAAGAGGCGTCTCAACGCTTGATGAAATGCACACATTGATGGTAGTTATTATCAGAGAGACCACGTCCCACGTCGCCTTGCAATTATGTCAGAGATAGAGACTTAATACATGCAGTTATCCTAAATAATCATAATGCATATTAACTCTTGTGTATTAAACACAGCGCATAAGTGTCCCTAGTCGATTGGACCCATATGTCTATAGGCTTTGTGGACTATAGGGTGGTCATAGTTGACCTGGTGGTAGTAAGGCTTACGACTATGAGGTGGTCGTAGTAAGGATTACAACCATGAGGTGGTCGTCGGAAATCTTACGACCACTAGGTGGTCGTAGAAATACTTACGACCATATATGGTGATCGTAGAATGGTTTACAACCACTCAGTTAAGCTTTTCCCTTATTAATGATATTAGGTATACTTACAAATAACATGAATATATTGGTATATATAATAACAATTATAGATAAATAATTTTATTAATTAAGGATTATTAGATTCTCGTCAACTATGCATTCAAAATATAGGTGTGATATGATCAAAGTGATAACTTGCCTTGCTCAATGTTTCGATAATCTAGGTCTTGTTATTACCCTTGCTCGAATTTGTTGTTCCTTCAAGACTTTGAATTCTAATTATACAAAATATGATTGGATTCGAGAATGCCTAAAAACAACCAAATGAACCCAATAAACCCTGTCGACGATCGAGTCGCTGATCTTACGAAATAAAATAGAGGAAAATTGCAAAGAGTTCTTCGGAGAGAATGGTACTGCTCTTTATTGCTATGAATTGGATCCTTTACAGGGGGTGCCCTTGATAAGGCAATGGACTAATCCTAAATACACTATGCATAGTGCTTGCTATGCTAATGCTTCAGATGAAATACAATCGTCTCTTGATCTTCCAAATTGGATTGCCTTATGTCGTTCGCGTTCTTCCTTAAGTAGTTGATGAAGTTGTGGCATTTAATCCTAGAAGAGGCGCCTGTTGGAAGTGTCGCGACTGGTCGGAGCGAGGTAATAGTTGATGAAGTATCAACCGTCCGGTGGTTGATCTCTGTGAGACACTAAACACATGGTTGTTTATTGTTAGTGTCTTAGGACCATGAAACGTCATGTGGTATGGAGCCAATATGACATGTGCTCTATTCATCACACGATAAGAAATATGCCTGGAACAAAATCCAAATGCCAGTTCATTGCTTGTACGACCAGCCATCTGGTGGGGACTAAGTATAAGACCTCGTCCGACTAGGGTACCTATAAGTAACCTTTGGAATCCTTACGACTACAGATGTCGTTAGCCTTAGGGATTACGACTCTTATGACCACGAGGTTGTTAGCCTTAGGGGTTATGACCACGAAGATATATGGTCTTTTAATTATGTATTAAATTAATACATATATATTTTAATCCTCGTCGGTTAGCTCCCGAATTTTAAATGAATTGGGTGTGTGATACTTTTTCACGATAAAGTCGTATCAGGCAGGCCCTCATTTAATGTCGTGATATACGAGGTGGTCTGTATTCACTTTAAAGTTGAGAAACTGCCTTGAAAACTATCGTAGCAAGATAAGGCTAGACAGTGGGTACAGATTACCCTTTGTCTTGGGGGAGACCTGTCGGGATCAAAAAATGCAATTATGGACCATCTGTGTATAATGCACTAGTCTAGGATCACGCTAGTGTACACAGTATCAACATAGATGAATAATGATCCACACAAGATGATTAATAGAATAAATGACTAATTTGAATAGCAAATAATGGTTTTGACCTTATGGCCGATTTTACATTTATTAAACCTCGCAGGGCTGACAACGAATAAAATTGCAATAGCGGAACAAAATTAAACTCCAGCAAAATTCCATCAATTCACCACAGGCAACCGACTGGGATCAAGACCTTAACAATCAGCACCTTCGTAGAACTCTCCTCAAAGGCAGGCGATGACCCCTCCACTTCTATTGAATGTTTGTAGTAAGCATGAGTACACAACCGTACTCGCAAGTTATAACACATAATGTAATTTATAGATGATGACATATTCCAAAGGAATGACTTCTGTGGTTCTTTTGCGGAAATGCAATATTTGAAATTGAATATGAATAATAGATTGAAAGCATGTTTAAAACAAATAAACAATAATAATTTGACATTTATTTCCACAGAGGACACACAGTATAAACAGCTTATTCACACAGCTATATGACTTAGATCACACATCTCCCTTCCCAAATATTTTATGAAAATCTAACCCTCGTGTGAAATCCCCGAGCATGCCCATTACCGTAGACGCGGTTATTCGAATAGATTGATTAACAATCTGCAGAGGTGGTACACTTTATCCACACGATATAATCAGTGTAGCTAGCACTAATCAAAACAAAACCTTTCAGAAACTTCATCTCAAGCATCAACACTCCCGATGTGCTTTACCACCGTCCAATTTATGCACCAGCTCTTGGTACGACACACACAGTTGGACAGGGAAGCGGCGAACCATCCCGCGATGTGAGACTCACACCTCCACCCTTGCACACAGCCGAGCCTACAACCTGAGTTGTCGATGTCAAGACTCCATAACCTACTAAGTTAGGCCCGTCCCATCAAGCATGTGGCTTTATGGAAGGCCCACTTCAATGGCACACAAAGCCAAGTCCTCAATTGACCAAGGCAAGACTTTCAATTTCTAACTAATGTCACACAAACTAATATTCTCATGCACACAACTTCCATCATATCACACAGTATCCACCACTTGCCTAGTCTAAATCTTTTTTCACCCTGTTGGTTAAGTGCAACACATGCCATCAACGAGTAACGACACACAGCGTCCACAGTTTTATCACACAGTTCCATAATCACTTAGTCAAGTTTATATTTGCAACTCACATGAAATGATGACTCGTAGCATGGCTAAGCAATCTACTCGTATCTAACCAACTCACGGTGGTGATATGATAATACCAACTAATAATGAACCAACCTAGGGTGACAAAAGATCATGACATAACAATAGACAAGGTGAACGTAACAAATTAGATTAATAACTAAACCCAAAAGTATTTAAATAAATAATTAAAATATAATGCAATAATTTAAATCAAAGTATTTTGAAAACTGGGTACAATATTATCAAAGGTATAACTTGCCTTGGAATAGGTCTAGGTACTGGTCTTAATCTTGGTGCATTCCTTCTTCGAAAGTCTCCAATGTGTTAACGTCTACTCGCAAACGAAATAAATAAATAAAAGATAAAAAAACTCTAAAAATTAAATAAAAACCTCATATAAATATATCTCGAATCTAGATGAATTTAGGGATTTGAATGGGCTCGATCGGAGTTCGGATGAAGAAGATATGGCCTTTGGAAGATCAAAATTAAAGAAAATACCATAAAAAGGAATTTTTGGAATTTTAGAATTATTTTTCCACTGAAAAATACAAATTATGACGTTAGCTGATGTCAGCGAAGGAATTTTAGAATTTAAATAAATCCCAAGAAAAACCTATAGAGATTGACATGTAGGGTCCATGGTCCATAGGCTAGGTCCACGAAGATGGGTTGTGGTCTACGGGTTTACGGGTCTATGGAATAGTGAATCTGACAAGTGGGACCCACAAGGCATAGACACGGCTCATGGTGAACTGGGTTTATACCTGATGGATCTAGGGTTTTGTGGACTGAGCCATGCATGCACACACGTGGCGGCTGACGGGACTGCTGACGCGACGACACACGGGCTCTAGGGTTGACGTGGCTTTAGGTGGCGACACGGTGGCATACCACGATGGCTAAACACCGGTGAGTCTCCAGTGACCACGATTCTAGCGAGCAGCTCTCTGGCGACGGCGGAAGTGTGCATCTAGACGAGCGCGACTCGGGGATCTCGGTGACGTGATCCAATCTCAACGGCGACTACCAGAGTGGCGGCGGCAACTAGTTTGGCTGGGGAACAGCTCGGCTTGAGGCGGCGACGGTGACCCGAGTCTTCTTCGACGAAAAGAGTGCATGCATCGAGTAGAACGCAGCACGGCAAACACAAGGAAGGGCTGAACGGCGATGGGAACTCACGACCGGCGGCGCAATCGGATGGAGAAAGCTTCGGCGGCGCTAGGGTTCCAACTCTGATTTTGGCGGCTAGCTTTGAATCTAGGGTCTTTAGCTTTGGGGAAAAGGCAGCAGAGGTTGAGGCGATCCTCGTGACGCGGGTGCGGGCTTTAAATAGGGTCGGAGAGGCGGAGTCCAAATCGGGGACGACAACGGAGTGTGCATGGGAAAATCGAACCGAGTCCGGTTGAAGACGATGAACAGGTATTTGGTGGGACCCATGCATCAGTGAACAAGGCTTGAACGAAGACGTGTAACAAACAAAGCTAGTGCGGCTGACTGGTGGGACCGGTGAGGATGCGGCTGAAGAGAGAGGGACGCTGACATGTGGGGCACGCATGTCACTCAGAGGCGGGGCGAGCGCGCGGGCGACTGGACCACACAGAGATGGGCCGGTGGTTAATAGGGTTGGGTTTCGGCCCATTTACTATTCTGAGATTTTAAATAGGTTTTCTATTTTAGAAAATACAGAAAATGCAAATGGCAATTAGAAAATAGCAAATGAACTCGAAAAAATTCTAGAAAATATATCCAAGTACATAGAATCCAAATAAAATAGTTTTGACAATTGTCGATGTTGGAATTAATTATATTAAATTATTTTGATGCTAAAAGTCCATATTAAGCTTTAATTAAAATTCAAATAAAATCCAAATGGTGAATTTTCCAACTACTAACTAATAAAAGTTTTTTTTAAAGCTTAGAAAATTAGGATGTTACAAGACCAGAGGGGAAGAGTCAAATACACAATGTATGCTCATGTTGTATTGAATGTACCAAAATGTGAGAATGAGGGAGCTCCCCTTCTACATGCCCTTGGGCCTTTATTTATAGGGGTAAGAAGGTACATTTACCTTCTTTCCCTCACAATATATTGAGAGGGGGCATTTAGGTACATTGCTATGAAAACACTGCATAGATCTAGTTTATATATGCATAGTATCCCCGATGGCACGCTGGTATCCCTGAGGACCCTAGAGGTCGAGGCGGCGTCGAAGGAGCTCCGGTTGCTTCAAAGGCTGCTGGCACCGGAGGGGCTCGAGGCGGCGCCGAAGGTGCTCCGGAGGCTGCTGACGTCGAAGTTGTTCCAGAGGTTGCTGACGTCGAAGGGGCTCGAGGCGGCGCCGAAAGGTGCTCCAGTTGCTCCGGAGGCTGCTGACGTCTTAGGGGCTCAAGGCAGCGCCGAAGGTGCTCCGGTTGCTCCGGAGGCTGCTAACGTCGAAGGGGCTCGAGGTGGCGCCGAGACGAAGCCCGTTCTGGCGAAGTTGACGCAGGGCCGCCACACCGAGGCATGGCCTACGAAGCGGGCGGCGCGTCGAGGTGAAGCCATCACTGTACCTCATTGTGTTCATTTTTCGTCGGTGTGACCGCACGCGTCGGTCCTGTTGGGGGCCAGGTACTGTCCCCCCTTGGCTTCCCCTAGCGGTTTGCACACGCAACATGGGGTGGCTTGAAGGGTTATTCGATTGTGCTTGCTTTGGGAGCCTGTTGCAAGAGAGGGGGAGGTGAAGTCAAACGTTGTCCCCTAACTTTTTCGATTGGGCTCGCTTTAGGGGAGGCGAAGCAGAACACCGTCGCCCAACTTTATTTGATTGAGCTCGCTTTGGGAGCCCATTGCTGGTCGAGGGGAACGCGAAGCCGATCACCGTCCCCCATACTTTTTTGATTGGAGTCACTTGGGAGCCCAAAGCCGGCGAAGGGGAGGCGAAGCTGAACGCTGTCCCCAACTTTTTTCGATTGGCTCGCTTTGGGAGCCCATTACAAGCGAGGGGGAGTCAAAACCAAATGTTGCCCCAACTTTATTTTATTGGGCTCGCTTTGGGAGCCCATTGCTGGTCAAGGGGGAGGCTAAGCCGATCACCGTCCCCCATACTTTTTTGATTAGGCTCGCTTGGGGCCCGAAGCCGGCGAAGGGGAGGTGAAGCCGAACGCCGTCCCCCAACTTTTTTTGATTGGGCTTTCTTTGGGAGCACATTGCAAGCGAGGGACAGGCGAAGCCGAACGCCGTCCCCCAACTTTTTTTGATTGGGCTCGCTTTAGGAGCCCATTACACGCGAGGGGGAGGCGAAGACGAACACCGTCCCCAACTTTTTTTGATTGGGCTCACTTTGGGAGCCCATTGCTGGTCGAGTGGGAGGTGAAGTCGATCGCCGCCCCGCCCCATACTTTTTTTTATTGGGCTCGCTTAGGAGCCCGAAGTCGGTGAAGGATGGCGAAGCTTATCACCGTCCCTTACTTTTTTTGATTGGGCTCGCTTTGGGAGCCCATTGCAAGTGAGAGGGAGGCGAAGCCGAATGCCGTTCCCCAACTTTTTTTCAATTGGGCTTGCTTTGGCATCCCATTACACGTAGGGGATGTGCATGTCTCCCAGGAGAGGCCCTCGAGGCGGGAGACTCCCTAGTCGCCGAAGCAGGGCCTACGGAATGACTAGGATGTTGCACGATTGAGCGCGATGTCCTTCCGCCGAGGCGAGGCTCTTGAGGTGGGAGGCTCCCTAGTCGCCGAGGCGGAGCCTCCGGAACTACTAGGGTTTTGCGCGATTGAGCGCGATGTGCGATGTCTGTTCGTCGAGGCGAGGCCCTCGAGGCGGGAGACTCTCTAGTCACCGCGGCGGGGCCTCCGGAACAACCAGGTTCTTGCATAATTGAGCGCGATGTACGACGTCTCTCCGCCGAGTCGAGGCCCTCAAGGTGGAAGATTCCCTAGTTGCCGAGGCGGGGCCTGCGAAACTAGGGTTTTATGCGATTGAGCGCTATGTGCAATGTCTCTCCGCCGAGGCGAGGCCCTCAGCGGGAGACTCCCTAGGGGCTGAGTCGGGGCCTTTGGAACGACTAGGGTCTTGCGCAATTGAGTGCGATGTGCGATGTTTCCCGCCGAGGCGAGGCCCTCGAGGCGGCAGACTCCTAGTAGCCGAGGTGGGGCCTCCGGAACGACTAGTGTCTTGCGCGATTGAGCTTGATGTGCAACGTCTCTCCGCCGAGGCGAGGCCCTCAAGGTGGGGGACTCGCTGAGGTGGGACCTCCGGAATGACTAGAGTCTTCCGTGATTGAGTGCGATGTGCGATGTCTCCCCGTCGAGGCCCTCGAGGTGGGAGACTCCCTAGTCGTCGAGGCAGGGCCTACGGAATGACTGGGTTTTACGCGATTGAGTGTGATGTGTGATGTCTCTCTACCGAGGCTAGGCCCTCGAGGTGTGAGACTCCCTAGTCGCCAAGGCTGGGCCTCCGGAACGACTAGTATCTTGCGTGATTGAGCGCGATGTGCGACGTCTCTCCGCCGAGGCGAGGCCCTCGAGGCGGGAGACTCCCTAGTCGCCAAGGTGGGGCCTCCGGAACGACTAGGGTCTTGCGCGATTGAGCAGTGCGATGTCTCTCCGCTGAGGCGAGGCCCACAAGGCGGGAGACTCCCTAGTCGCTGAGGTGAGGCCTCCCGAACGACTAGGGTTTTGCGCGATTGAGCATGATGTGCAATGTCTCTCCACCGAGGCGAGACCCTCGAGGCGGGACACTGCCTAGTCTTCGAGGCGGGGCCTCGGGAATGACTAAGGTGTTGCGCTATTGAGCGTGATGTCTCCCCACCGAGGAGAGGCCCTCAGGCGGGAGACTCCCTAGTCACCGAGGCGGGGCCTCCGAACGACAAGGGTCTTACGCGATTGAGCGCGATGTGTGTGCGTTGGGGCTCGGAGCCATGCGTGACATCTTTTTATACACCTCACACTCACAAGAGTGAGTTAGTGTGCGTCGGGGCTCGGAGCCATGCGCAGCGTCTTGTTTATACACTTCACACTTCGGAGTGAGTTAGTGTGCACCGGGGTTCGGAGCCATACGCGGCGTCTTGTTTAAACACTTCACACTTCATAGAGTGAGTTAGTGTGCGCTGGGGCTCGAAGCCATGCGCGGCGTCTTGTTTATACACTTCACACTCTGGAGAGTGAGTTAGTGTGCGTCGGGGCTCGAAGCCATGTGCGGCGTCTTGTTTATACACTTCATACTCCGGAGAGTGAGTTAGTGCATGTCGAGGCTCGGAGTTGTGCGCGGCGTCTTGTTTATGCACTTCACACTCCGGAGAGTGAGTTAGTGTGCGCTGGGGCTCGGAGCCTTGCGCGGCGTCTTGTTTATACACTTCACACTCTGGAGAGTGAGTTAGTGTGAGGCGGCTCTGGAGCGCGGATGTGCTCTGGGGTTGAGGGGCAGAGCGAGGGCGGGATGGGCACCCTTTGCTCTGAGCGAAGGCTTCATGTTTTTGAGCGAAGATGTTGCGAACGTGTAGCAGGCCTTCAGGTGTTGAGCGTAGGTGTTCCGAAGGTGTAGCAAGCCTTCGGGTGCTGAGCGAAGGTGGGATGAAGGGGTGCTTCGGCTTGACTAAAGATGGGCTTTGGGCTTTGGCTGCTTCTTCATGCGTAGCCTCTTGTTCGGACCCCATAGACGGCACTAACTGTCGTAGCAAGAAAGTGCTAGACAGTGGGTATAGAGTACCCTTTGTCTTGGGGGAGACCGGAGGAGAGAAGGGCCAAAGACACAATGTATGCTCATGTTGTATTAAATGTATCAAAATATGAGAATGGGGCCGCCCCCTTCTACATGCCCTTGGTGCTTTATTTATAGGGGCAAGAAGGGACATTTACCTTCTTACCCTCACAATATATTGAGAGAAGGGGCATTTAGGTACATTGCTATGAAAACACTTGTCGACGATCAAATCATCGAACTTATGAGTATATAAAAAGAAAGAGGAAAAGTGACACGTATCTCCTGGTAAGGAATGGGGCTGCTCTTTATTGATATGAACTGGCTGTTACAAAGTGTATCTGTAATCTAGACCAAAGACTAACTCCCTTAACACTGGAGCACAATGCTTGCTATGGCTTTACAATCTAATCAACTGACTATCTTCTGAGAGTGATTCTAGTCGATGATTCTCTTCGGTCCCTCCTCTTCTCCTTCCACGGTCCTCCTTATGTAGTTGATGAAACGTTGGCAGTTGTCCCTTGGAGAGGCGTTTGTTAAGAAGTAACGCGTCTGGTCGGAGAGAGGCGTCAGTTGACAATGTATCAACTGTTGTGCGGTTATATGTCAATGAGTCATGTAACCGTACTCCAGTGCCATTTCCATTAGTACATGGTGGCGAGGCAGTGTGTGCAGGACCGTACACAGCATTGCGATCAGGATTTCCGATCGCATTGACTTCTGTTTCCAGCAGCGGTCCTCCGGAGAACTTCCACTGTAATTAATGGAGAGCTTCTCAGTACTTCTACCAGAGACTTCCACGACGGAGACCGGTCGGAGATGAGCACCTCCAGAGGTCTTCGTGGTGAACTCAGCCTGATCCTGCGAGTTGCTGATCGGATGCTGAGCCTTATCGTTCCCACTCGGCCTATAACCAGTTGGAGTTTCATCGACAATGTTACCAGATGTCGGTTGGCTCCTGGAATTTCCAGAAGCCGTTGGTGAGTACCTGTCAACCATGATTGTGTCGAGAATGTATGGTTTCTCGAATTACTGGGCTGCGGATTCATCACCTTTTTGGCCGATCGGATGAACCGGGCTTGGAGGGATTTTCGGACGTTCCGAAAGGGTCGGAGAGCCCTGTCCCTCGGGAAGCTCCACTTGCCGCAGTGGTGCATCCCCATCCATCCGCTTGTCCTCGTGGTTGCTAGCAACCTGCGAACCGGCGTATGAGGAAGATGATGACATCCAATCTACTTACATGGCCTGAATGCAGGCTTCCATGTCGAGATTGGAGTAGTCATCCAAGTCGAACCAGTTCTCCTAGTCCAAAGTCACTGCCATAATCGCATGAACGATCATGAAGGTTGAGCGAGGATTTGACAAGCGAAGAACTTCTTCAGGAGATTTGCGCCTTCTTCCCCACGGACGGCGCCAGCTGTCGACGATCAAATCACCGAACTTATGAGTATATAAAAAGAAAGAGAAAAAGTGACACGTATCTCCTGGTAAGGAATGGGGCTGATCTTTATTGATATGAACTGGTTGTTACAAAGTGTAACTGTAATCTAGACCAAAGACTAACTCCCTTAACACTGGAGCACAATGCTTGCTACGGCTGTACATTCTAATCGACTGACTATCTTCTGAGAGTGATTCCAGTCGATGATTCTCTTCGGTCCCTCCTCTTCTCCTTCCACGGTCGTCCTTATGTAGTTGATGAAACGTTGGCAGTTGTCCCTTGGAGGCGTCATTAAATGTAACGCGTGCAGTCGGAGAGGCGTCAGTTGACAATGTATCAACTGTTGTGCGATTATATGTTAATGAGTCACGTAACCGTACTCCAGTGTTGTAGCGTCACGTGGTATGGAATATATAGCACGTGTTCCATTCGTCATACGGTAGAGCATATGTCTGGTCTTAGATCCATACACCAGTTCAAGATCTTGTGAGCATTTGACTGGTCGGAGAGTAGGTTTGGAACCATGTCTGACCAGGTTGGGTATTATGTAACCTCCAGAATCCTTACGACCAGTGAGGTCGTTGGCCTTAGGGGTTACGACCATGAAAATGTATGATCTTTATATAATAAATAATAAATAGATGTTTTAATCATTGTCAACACTGTATAGACCTAGTCTACATATGCACGGTATCCCCGACGGCACGCCGGTATCCCTGACGACCCTAGGGTGCGGGGCACCCCTGGGTGCCCTGCTACGACAGGATCTGAAGAGTTTTTACTGTCCGTTGGACTTTTGGGTAATTCCCTATTACAGTTAAGGAACTGCGGCTACAAAATCCCTTCAGCATAGGGATTTAGGATTTTTACGTCTCCTGCTTTCCCTTTTCATCTTCTGAGAGAATGATCGCCTCCGACCTCCTTTTGCCGACAACCTTTTATGACCTCCTTTCTTTCTTTCATCCAATACCCAACCATGTTGGACTCGATCACCAACTAGTCAGTTTCTGTTGTGAGCAAGAAGAAGCTTGAAGCCTTGGAGCAGATTGGGTTGCTTCTGGACAAGAATCTGATTTCTTGGAGATCAGCGGCCGGAGAGCACTCTCCGAGCAACGAAGATGGGGAATCCCTATTTTCCTCGCATATACCGAGTGCAAATTTAGGTTCTCGGTTCATTCATTCCTTCCCAAGATCTTGGAGTACTATCGAATCGAATTGGTGAACCTTGCCCCAATGCCTGTTCAGGAACCCGTGGCAGCCCCTAAGCGGTCGAGCCAGCCCCTAAGTAGTTGATAAAGCCAATGCATGTTCAGAAACCCGTGGAAGCTCCATCCCCACCTATGGAGGTGGTGGTGTCTGAGGAATTCCAGCAGGTTCCAACCTCTGATGGGAAGTCTCATCTTCCTGTCAGTTTCCTTACCACCTTCGAGTCTTCGACAATAAGGATCTCGATGAGCCTTGGGGAAGAATATCGGATCGTAAATAAAAAACGAGTCCTGACTCCATTTTCGCTGAATATAATAACATGGCAATACATGTAAGCTTCCACAACCACTTTTAATAACATTTTCCTTTAAACTCTATCAAAAACTTAAAGGAGTATGTTATTTTTGTAGCATTTGATAGAAAATTTCGCTGTGGTCGGAGGACTGGCCCATCGAATAAAAGGCTTAGAGCAAAAGAACTCTGAATTATAAAGTAAGTACTTTTTCATGTCTTCTCATCTCCTTCTTTACCATCTCATCTCCTTCTTTACCATCTGACTCATTTTATGTTGATTAATTTCTCTCTTTATCATACTTGATAGATTCAGAGAAGCTTAAAAAAAAGGTTATGGCAAAAGGAGCCATAATAGCCAAGCTTAAAGAGGAATGCCAAAACAAGGACCGGTCGATTGAATATCCGATGACTAGAAAAAAGGAAGCCCTTGAAACTATGGAGAAGAAGGATGAAGGTAACCGGTCGAGACTCGACCAATGTACTATCTTTAATTGTATGTATTTATTATTTGATCTACTCATGCTGGGACCCAAAAATGCAATTCTGGACACTCTGTGCATTTTGCACTAGTCCAGCATCAAGCTAGTGCACACAGTATCAACATAGATGAATATTGATCCACACAAGGTGATTAATAGAATAAACGACTAATTTGAATAGCAAATAATGGTTTTGACCTTATGGTCAAGTTTACATTTATTAAGCCACGCAGGGCTGAAAATAAATAAAATAAGAGCAGTGGAATAAAATTAAACTCCAGCGGAATCCCATCAATTCACCACAGGCAACCGACTGGGATCAGGACCCTAACGATCAGCACCTTCGTATAACTTCTCAAATGTAGGCAAAGACTCCTCCACTTCTATTGATTGTTTGTAGCAAGCATGAGTACACAACCGTGCTCACAGTTCATACCACAGAATGCAACTTATAGATGATGGCGTATTCCAAAGAAATGACTTTTGTGGTTATTTTGCATAAAGAAGCATTTGCAATTGAATATGGATAATAGATTGAAAACAATATTCAAAACAAATAACCAATAATAATTTGAATTTTGTTTTCACAAAGAACACACAGTCTAATCAAGTTATTCACACAACCATATGACTTAGATCACACAGCTCTCTTCACAAATGTTTTATGAAAATCTACCCCTCATGTGAAATCCCGAGTATGTCCATGATCGCGGACGTGGCTATTTAAATAGATTGATTAACACTACGCAGAGGTTGTACACTTTACCCACACGATGCAATCAACTGGATCAGAGCTGATCACAACAAAACCTTTCAGAAACTTCATCTTAAGCATTGACACTCTCGATGTGCTTTACCGACGTCCAATCGATACACACAGCAGCACGACACACACCGTTGGACAGGGAAGCGTCGAACCATCCCGCGATGTGAGAATCACACGTCCAGCTCATCACACAGTATAACCTATAACCCGAGTTGTTAATGTCAAGACTCCATAGCTTACTAAGTTAGGTCCGTCCCATACCAGGCATGTGGTCGTACAGTAAGGCCCAGTTCAATGACGCACAAAGTTAAGTCCTTAATTGACCAAGACAAGACTTCATGTTTCTAACTAAATGTCACACAGACCAGTATTCTCATTCACACAGTTTCCACCATATCACACAGTATCCACCACTTGGCTGTAAGATCGAGGTGGCCGACTAGAGGGGGGTGAATAGGCGGTTTTAAAAACTTTATCGGGCTAAACCAATATATAAATGCGGAAGCTAATAGCCAATTGGTTTTGCACAATTAAAACCTAAATCAACTAGGCTCAACTAAGTGCACCGACAATACAAGAGAGCAATCATACAATGATATATAAGCAATTAAGGCAAGAATGTAAATTGCTCAAAGTAAAGCACAAGTAAACACAAGATGACACGATTATGTTTTATCATGGGTGTTCGGAGACTTGCTTGTCTCCCTAATCCACGTTGAGGTAAGCCCAACCCGCGTTGGACCGGCTCCTCAAATGAGCACACACCTCCGAGGTAAGTCCAACACTTGGACCGGTTCCAAACCGAACCAACACCTCGCTCAACTATGGTTCTCTTCCTCCACTCCGGAGATGGCGAGCACCAAACCACTCACAACCGTCGGGCCTTCTCACAAGCTTCTTGAGAAGTTCACCGAGCACGACGCCTCCACGCCGTCTAGGTGTCGGCAAACACCAAGAGTAACAAATCCGAACTTTCACTTGAACTAATCAAGTGTCAACGCTCACGTGGATACACAATCCACTACCTAAGGCAACACATGCACTTAGGGTTTGCTCCGTAATCTCACCAAGTGCAACACATGCACAAAAGAGAATAGAGACTTGCTCTTAGCTCAAAGAATGAGTGTATCACTTAACAATAGCACCAAAGAACCTCTCCCAACCGGCCAAGGTAGCTATATATAGCCCACACACAAAAACTAGCCGTGGGGAGAAGATTCCATCAAAAGCGACCAGGCGTATGACCGCCAACCAATGGCCGGTCGGACCGCTTCATGCGCCAACGACTAGAAAAATAGCCGTTGGGCCTTGGCCGATCGCCATATACTTACTAC
Organism: Hsuehochloa calcarea; assembly: GCA_036346395.1. Classification (NCBI taxonomy): domain Eukaryota; kingdom Viridiplantae; phylum Streptophyta; class Magnoliopsida; order Poales; family Poaceae; genus Hsuehochloa; species Hsuehochloa calcarea. The sequence continues at coordinate 43,374,727 of CM070597.1, forward strand.
GGTCGGACCACGCAGATATCGGTCCGACCGCCGTCTTGGCGGGTCCGACCGCCCGTCGCGAATTTGGCTAAGTCCCAAAAGGAGCTCTGGAAAAACCGTTCCGCTCGAACTCCGAACTTCCTCACCGCGAAGCTCGATTTTACAACAATGAACTTCCGCACAAGGAAATCGGTTCAAGTATAATCGGTCGACCGCCAGAGCACACCGGTCGGACCGATTTGCCACCGGCCCGATCGGTGACCACCGCCATCCGACCGGCGGTTCATGATCCAACTCCATTGCTCTACTTCAAATGGCAAAACACATTAGCACATTTGAATGCAATCTTCGACAAGGTTTCAAAGATGATATTCTCAGTAGGTTACAAAACACATTTGCTAACCCTTAGAATACTCATCACAAGGAATAAGGTACATGGACTTACACCATTTGCAAAACGCATTTGCAAACTTAAGTCACATGCTACAAGGGTTATGCATGAGCCTCGATTATTTGCAAAACACATTCGCAAATAAATAGCATCGTGCCTAGATGAGCTAGAGCAAATATAATGAGCTATCAACACATGACTAACTCAAACTACTAGTTAAGATCCCTCTTAATAGTACGGCAAACCTATACTAGCAATCCGGTCTATCAACCAAACACCGAGACCGGTAAAAGACTAGGAACACATCCTTAGCCCTAGCTAGTCATACCTTTGCCTTGCATCTTCTTGAAGATTGATGGCGACATCAACACTTCAAGTCCGGGTCCTTGACTTTGACAATCATCAACTCATGATGATTTCTTCACTTCGGATCTTGTCTTGAACATCATCAACACATGATGATTTCTCCATCCCGAGTCTTCACATGCATCAACACCGATGCAATCCTTCACTTGACCTCCATCAACACATGATGGGTCTTCTCTTGTCTTGATGATCAACTCATGATCATCTCTTCTTGATAAGCATCAACTCATGATGCATCATTTACACTAAGCTCTTGACTTGATGATCAACTCATGATCATCCCAAGTCTTCATCATCCCGAACATAACCTCGTATATCCAACTCATGGAAAATGTTAGTTCCACAATGTGATCATCATTAATTACCACACCATACCATTAACTCATAATGGTGGAACAAGATACCTCAATCTTTCCCTCTTTGGTAATTGATGATAACCACTTAAATTCTCATAAATTTAATGATGATAAATGAGAGAACAATTGAGTATATAAACTACACAAGTTATATATACTCTAACATGAGTATACAAGAACTACACAAGTTCTATATACTCAAAGGTTTTGTTTCAACGTAAAGATCCTTAGTATATGTGGAAAATGGAATATGGATCAATACTAATGAAACCACAAAGTATAGGATAAAACTCCCCCTAAATGTGTGCATACACAAATGTGTAATGAGGTCATATGCACATATTCAAGTTTAACTTAAGGTTGAGTTCAATCCTATATTTTGGATCCGAGAAATGCAACATTATATAAATTGAGATGTCGATTGCATACCTCGTTGTGTTTCACCTTTATATCCAAATGAGACTACATAAAGATGATACTTGATAAAAGAGTTAGTCTCATATTTGGATTTGTCATTAATCACCAAAACAATCCATTAACTCATAATGGCGGGTCTAGATCTTTCATTGGCTCAGTCTAAATCTTTTCCCACCCTATTGGTTAAGTGCAACACATGCCATCAACGAGTAATAGCACGCAACACACATAGTTTCATCACATAGTTCCATTATCACTTAGTCAAGTTTATATTTGCAACTCACATGAGATGATGACTCGTAGCATGGCTAAGCAATCTACTCGTATCTAACCAACCTGGGGTGATAAAAGATTATGACATAACAATAGACAATGTGGATATAACAATTTGGATTAATAACTAAACTCAAAAGTATTTAAATAAATACTTAACGTGGAATGCAGTACATTGAAACAAAGTAGTTTTAAAAATTGGGTACACCATGATCAAATATATAACTTGCCTTTGAATAGTTACAGGTACTTGTCTTGATCTTGGTGCACTCCTTCAAAAGTCCTCGAAGAATTAACGTCTATTCGCAAATGAAATAAATAAATAAAATAACAAAGATAAAATAAACTCAAAAAATTAAATAAAAATCTTAAATCAATAGATCTCGAATTTAGATGAATTTAGGAATTTGAATGAGCTCAATCAGAGTTCGGATGAAGAAGATATGACCTTTGAAAGATCAAAACTCAAGAAAATAACCTAAATTGGAATTTCTGAATTATTTTTCTAAAGAAAAATTGGATTATGATGTCAGCATGACGTCAAGCCTAGGAATTACAAAATTAAAAGAAATCAGAGAAATTCTGACATGTGGGACCCACATATCAGCGACTCGAGTTCACGGTAAACCAAGTTCACCGAGCGATTGGTTAGGGTTCGGTGAATCGGCCATGCATGCGCACCCGTGGTGTTGATGCGGCGACACGCGGGACGACACGCAGGCGCGGGCGCTAAGGTGGTGGCTGACATGGACGATGGCAAGGCGGTGGCGTTCGGATCCCGATGGTCTCCGGCGAACGACGGCGTCTCGCCGGCGATGAGTGGTACCAATGTGTAGCTGAGGCTACTGCGCACTCGCTGGTGCACTTACGGGTGGCTGAGGTGGACGGCGGCGGCCGGCGGCAAGGTGTAAGCGGAGAAGAGGCACGGTTGTTGTCGGCGACGAGTTCCAGCGACGCTCCTGCAGCGGGGAAGAGCGCATGAGGTAGCCCAGGCGGCGACGGACCCGGCGGTGCAGTCGGCGATGACGGGGCAGCAACGACGGCGGCGCATTTCGCCAAAGAAGAAGCTTGGCCGAAAACCCTAGCTCTCGGATTGTGTCGGCACTAGGGCTTCGGAAGGGATGAGGGTGGCGGCTTTGGGTTGCGGAAGCAAGGACGAACCTCGAGGTGCCTTTTATAGGGCCAGGGCGCGTTGTATTAGGGAGATCCCAAATTGAGTCCGAGTTACACACGAAACCAACTTCGAAAATCCAGGAGATAGAAACCGATTGGAGATTTGATTTGGCTGGATTCGGATGCGAGGAGATAAGAGCCAAGTTTTGACGCGAAAATCCAGGGCGATTCGGTTGAAAAATCCACGTTGTCGGACGGAGCTTGAGCTCGGCAATTGTGGACGCGGTCGGGACTTCGTGAGGAAGACGGTGACGCGGAGACGACGACGCGGCGGGACCCACCTGCCAGCGAAACGGGAGCGCAGGTGCGAAGAGAGGAAGAGGCTGACATGCCCGGCCCGCATGTCAGTCGGAGGCTGGGCGCGCGCGGGGGCGAGCTGGGCCGCATGGAATAGGGTTTGGGTTTCAGCCCAAACACTGCTTCAGGATTTTAAAATAAGTTTTTCTTTTTAGAAAATCCAAATAGCAAATAGAAAATAACAAATGAGCTCGGCAAAATTCTAGAAAATATATCCAAGCACATAGAATCCAAATAAAATAGTTTTGACAATTGTTGATGTTGGGATTAATCATATTAAATTATTTTGATGCTAAAAGTCCATATTAATCTTTAATTAAAAATTCAAATAAAATCTAAATGTTGAATTTTCCAACTACTAACTAATAAAAGATTTTTAAAAGCTCAAAAAATTGGGATGTTATAACTCGTGCAGAGCAAACTCAATCTTTAAAGAGAACAAAACAAACTCTTGAGTTTGAACGTGAAAAGGAGATAGCCTCTGGGCATAATCTTAAAGAGAAGGTCAAAGCCTTCGACAAGATGCTCTTCGACACGGAATCAGGAACGCAACTACCCAGCTTAGGGGATCCATAAAGAAGATCAACTTCCTTGCCCGACAACTCGAAGATCTCAGAAGCTTGCTCAAAACTACTCGGGAGAACCATGCATAGACTTTATTTGAAGCTGTCAAAAATCAAGTCGGTTTTGCTTTGGCAAAGTTGAAGGCTTCCGACCCCACCATAAATCTCCAAGTTGTTGAGGAAGACTTCAACTGCTCGGGAGACGATGCAACCAAACTTTTTGAGGAAATGATACCTCTCGGAAATAAGGTTGCAGAAGAAATAGAGGTTAGATCTCCGACACGCAGCGAACAGTTTGGTGATCCTAAGGAGTATGTTATTGTAATGTAGGAAGTATGAATGTAAAAACTCATCTTTCTTTAATCAATAAAGTCTATTTTTATCCTTTTGACTTATGAAGTACTCACATATTTTCTAGCCTCCGTTTGCTTGTATAGTAGAAGATCTTTACTAAAGAAACAGTAAGCCAAGTATAAGAATAAAAGTCACGACCACTGTTGATAGTATGTGCTGATTATATGATAAAAACTGATCATATTAATACTATAAAATGAACTATGGTCAAAACCAGTGTGTGACTTCAACTGGTTGTATATTTGTTTTCCATAATCGAAATATCAAATAATAGATTACATAGTCGGAAGATAAGACTTGTCTTGATGAGAAAGAAAATATGTAAGGATGTATGCAATAAACGTAAGTGGTTTTATTTATATGTATTATCCAAACTAGTCGTAATGATTGCTAAGAACTGAAGACACGAGAAACACCCCACGAAATATGCTCATGCTTAAGTCCGACTGGCAGCAAAGATCATAGGAAAAGGACTATCACTAGGAAGCTCCTTCTAGTGGGCAGGACCACGTGCGGAAAGGAGATACTTCGACTAGAAGGCTTTCCGTGTCTCGACCAGTAGCCAAACAAGATTAGAATAGAATTTTGAAGTGAACAAATGTAGTCTCTGAAATCTTAAGCATGTAAATCACTATATGTAGTTGTTTGTATTATGCTCTTTATACTCACATGTTTCTTTAAGAAAAGAGTGTGATCGCGCATGAGAACCATTGACATAATCGTCACGACTAGGACCCTTGTGGCGTTTGACTTAGATGTCTAAACCAGAGGGTAATAGAGATCCTTTTAAAGGATATCAGAGAGAAGTTGGTCTTCTCCGACCAATGTAAACAACAATAGTAGGCAACAGGAGTATGTGTACAAACATATAAACAATATCACTCATGGAAGAAAATAAAGAAATAATAAATTTTTATTGGAATTTGACAGAATGCAAAAATACAATTATACAAAGAACTTACGCAATTGGTCAATATTCCAGGAGTTTGACAAAACATGCCCGTCTGACATAGCTAGTCGTACCGAACCACGTCTGGTGACTTTGACCACAATGTATAGACTTTCCCATTTGGGAGAAAATTTGTTGCGATTATCTTGGCTCTGATTCATGCTCGTATTTCTTCCTTTGATATGGTACCAAGAACTTATACAGTAAGATGTTAGATAAGAGGTGAACAATAACCTCCACCTTTATACTCCAAAGGCAGAGAATACTCCTTGTGAAGTTACCTGTGTTCTTTTCGTGTTATTATGTTATAATAACAATCCATGAAAAATTGAATTAAGAAGTTGTTAACCGAATGTACACTTTTTTTGTGACAATTGACAAATCAAGAACTATTTTTGTTTGGATAATGCTACAACGCATATGTTCGGATGGATAGGTAAAAATCGGATGCGGCCCACCTGGCTACATGTCCTTATCTCTCCCAATGTCCTACCACTTTGTCATCACCATACTCTATCTACTCCATTTTTCCTCATTCACCACGCCCTCTCTTCCTGCATTCGCTCCCACACAAAGCTCGCTTCCTCCCTGCTCTTCCCTTTTGGTGACTCGCCCATGGCTGAAGACTAGCACCAGCGTTTCTCTCTCCAGGCAAGGAGAGGGCAGCATGAGTGTCTCTCTCTAGGTAAGGAGATCTCCACCGAAGATGAGCTTGTCTCCCTCCCTACGCCCCTCTCCCTCTTGTCCCCAAAGCCCTCTCCCTCTTCCTCCTCATCCCTCCACCCAACTCCTCTCTCTCTCTCGTCCTCCACCAGCGAGATAAAGCTCCAGCGAGCCGTTGACGATCGGAGATCGCCACCAGAGACTAATTCCTTTCCAGAGAGGGTGTCCAGGAGATGCACTAGAGGAGCCAGGGGTGCCATATTTATACAAATAAGAGATATCCGTCGGAGGGTCGGTGACGAGCCATCGAGCTAGCCTTGGCCCACCCAAATCTAGGCTTATCGACAACGAGACTCTGAACTAGTCGTCTCCTCCCCTTCCGTCAATCTTAGTCATCAAATCTATGTGCAAGGCCTCTACCTCCGGTATGCTTTTGTTGTAGATATTTTTCTCAAATTGTTGTAGAGTTGTTTATCGATTGTTGTATGAACTGCTGTACTTTGTTGTGTTATCGTAAGATGTATTTTGTTGCAATTGTGTTTCCGATTTGTTGTGCAAGAGTTTTTTTTTTGTCGCAATGTGTCTTCTCAAATGTTACCGCAAGAGGTATTTGTTGTGATCGTGTTTTTGATTTGTTGTACAAGAGTAATTTTTTGTTACGGTAGGAATGTCTATTTGTTGCACCGAAGAATCCACGCTTGTTGCATTGAGTTAGAAATTTGTTGTATTTTGTTGCAACAGATGTGGATTTGTTGCAGACTTACTAAATAATTATTGCGTTTATAGTTTTTTGTTGCGCTTGATTGGATAATTGAGATCGAACCTTTTAAGTTAGATTCGACACTGTAAATTATACGTACAATGAAAAAACTCTAATAGTACATACGGTGATGGTTCCTTTTTTTTTTTGTTATGCTTCCTGTATCAAAACCGGTAGAGGCGGCCTCCAGGACGACAAACGTGCGCCCTGCGTTATGTAAAAAAAAATAAAGGCAGGAATAGCCAGCTTCTGAAAACACCACCCGCACGATCAAAATCGAATGGACGACAAATCCCCGCAACGACAACCATCAGACGAAGATCAGGGGGCCAGGAAGGAACCCTAGCGCCCGTCGCTGCCAATATAAGGACCACCCCTTCTCCTCACTCCCATCTCCTCGCCGCCGCCGCCTCCCTCCCTCAAGGTCAGTCTCCAGATCCTTCTCCCCTCCTTAGATGCTCGGTTCATGGTTGCTAGTAGCTTCAGATCTACTCGTGATCCTTTGCTTGGTAGCCTTGGTCTTCGAGTGGAGCAAGTTTTATGTGATTTTTTGCGCCGATGCATGCTTTTTTCGTCTTTTCATTGGGGTATTTTGCCTGACCTCATATCATTGCCTCGATCTGTAGATTTACTATGGTTTCTATTTGCTATTTGTTGATGCAACCATAAGCGCGATGTAGAACTGCGTAATCTCCTTGGTTGAATCTGTCGATAGATGTACTTGTATCTTAGTTTTTGTTGAGTAACATAGGGTTTGTGGATTGTCTTATGTAATTGACAATATTACTTCACCTTGCACCAATATGGTGATTTAACCTAGTAATAACTGTTCTTCTCATAGTGTTATGTAGATGTGACTAGTTCCTCTTATCTAGTGGTATAGATCTAAGTTATACTATGTTATAAGGTTCGAATTCTGTGCAGACTTTGATGAAGTCATGTTGCTGCTAATTTACATGATCATCTGCTTTGTTAACCTTGATAGATAGTTAACATATCTGATTTGCACGCTCCTGTATTTTGCTGTTTTGTTTGGTTATTTTGCGAATCTGTTGTCACTAATCACTGTTTGTTTTTTGTGTTGCAGTTTGTTAGTTAACATTCTCTGCAGCCATGGGTAAGGAGAAGACTCACATTAGCATTGTGGTCATTGGCCACGTCGACTCTGGCAAGTCGACCACCACTGGCCACCTGATCTACAAGCTTGGAGGCATTGACAAGCGTGTGATCGAGAGGTTCGAGAAGGAAGCCGCTGAGATGAACAAGAGGTCCTTCAAGTACGCGTGGGTGCTTGACAAGCTCAAGGCCGAGCGTGAGAGAGGCATCACCATCGATATCGCCCTGTGGAAGTTTGAGACAACTAAGTACTATTGCACGGTCATTGATGCCCCTGGTCACCGTGACTTCATCAAGAACATGATTACTGGTACCTCCCAGGCTGACTGCGCCGTCCTCATCATTGACTCCACTACCGGTGGTTTTGAGGCTGGTATCTCCAAGGATGGCCAGACCCGCGAGCATGCTCTCCTTGCTTTCACTCTTGGGGTGAAGCAAATGATCTGCTGTTGCAACAAGGTATAACTTGCATAATAACTCCCATTGTTCATGACACATTTTACTACACATGCATGATGGAAGTCCTGCTTCTTAGCCTGTTGTGAACTTGCATTATCTTCTAGATTCTATTAGTAAACGCAATGCTTGATGTCCTGAATTTAATGGTTTAATTGTTCGCTGAAATTATGATACATGTGTTCTGCTAGCAGTAGTCTTTCACCCTTTCATATTTTTATATACCTGCTATGTTATTTTGTCTGTTTTGTGGGACATTGAATGGAAGTATATGAGATATGTTAGTTCATGTCCTTAAGGAAACTGTCCTTCCAAAACAACCTATTTGTTATACGTATGGATGATCATAGTCCACTTGATGAGTTGATGTGAACATATTGTCACAAGTTAATATATTGTGAAAACTGAGCTCCGTATATCTTATTGCTAGTGTTGAAAATTCATGCATTTTCTGGTTCACATTGATAGTTTTGTGTACTAATGTTAGTAGATACTGAAAATTGATCACCTTATTTCCAGTTGTTAATGTTGAGCAATTTCATGGCTTTGTGCTTGTTAATGTTGATACATGTTAAGCATGAAGTTACACTGGATGCATGGAACTGAACTCATTCATAGTATACTTTATCTGATATTAGTCTGTTCCATGTTATATGTTCTTCAAATACATCACTGTTTGTGTGTGTTGCTGTTGATGTATCTTCTTGAAAAATGCCTTATTTTGTTTAATCACTGCTTAATCTGTGCGTAATTTTATGATATGTTTATTCATATTATATGTTATTTAAACATATCATTATTTGTATTGTGCATTTTGTGTATATATGTTCTTTAGTGATGAGTTATTGATTTCTGTATTTACCATGTTTAATGCACTTGTAACCCTGTCTATACATCATCTTAAATGGATAGTTTTTTCTTTATTTTATTAGCGCTTATAGTTCATGTATATAATTTAACTAACTTTCTGTACTGTTCTAGATGGATGCCACCACTCCCAAGTACTCGAAGGCCCGGTATGATGAAATTGTGAAGGAAGTCTCTTCCTACCTCAAGAAGGTTGGCTACAACCCAGACAAGATCCCCTTTGTTCCCATCTCTGGTTTCGAGGGTGACAACATGATTGAGAGGTCCACCAACCTTGACTGGTACAAGGGCCCGACCCTGCTTGAGGCTCTTGACCAGATCAATGAGCCCAAGAGGCCCTCGGACAAGCCCCTGCGTCTTCCCCTTCAGGACGTGTACAAGATTGGTGGTATTGGTACCGTCCCTGTGGGTCGTGTTGAGACTGGTGTCATCAAGCCCGGTATGGTTGTTACCTTTGGTCCCAGCGGCCTGACCACTGAGGTCAAGTCTGTTGAGATGCACCACGAGGCTCTCCAGGAGGCGCTTCCTGGTGACAATGTTGGCTTCAACGTGAAGAACGTTGCTGTGAAGGATCTGAAGCGTGGGTTTGTTGCCTCCAACTCCAAGGATGACCCTGCCAAGGAGGCTGCCAGCTTCATCTCCCAGGTCATCATCATGAACCACCCTGGGCAGATTGGCAACGGCTACGCCCCAGTGCTCGACTGCCACACCTCCCACATTGCTGTCAAGTTTGCTGAGCTGGTGACCAAGATTGACAGACGATCTGGCAAGGAGCTCGAGAAGGAGCCCAAGTTCCTGAAGAACGGTGATGCTGGCATGGTGAAGATGATTCCCACCAAGCCCATGGTTGTGGAGACATTCGCTCAGTACCCTCCTCTTGGTCGTTTTGCCGTCCGTGACATGAGGCAGACGGTTGCTGTTGGTGTCATCAAGAGCGTTGAGAAGAAGGATCCAACCGGTGCCAAGGTCACCAAGGCTGCTGCCAAGAAGAAATGAGGGGTTTGATCGTTGTTCCCTTGTCTTCATCAGAAATATCTAGTGGTTCTGAGTTTTGTTCACGGGCATTGTTCTTGCTGGGTTGGCAGTAATTATTCAGCAGTTAGCACTGCTTGCAATGTGCCCTTATCTTTTAAAATACTGTCCTTTTATTTTATCCTTGGGCAAAATCTGGATGCTATATTTTAGACTGGTTTGTGTTTTTTCGGCTGTGGAATGTGATTCCTTCACTTTTCAGTTATTTGCTGTTCCTGTGGTTGTGTTGTGGAACTGCCGGGATAGGTTCCTTGTGCCTGCATGTTCTGAGCTACTAAGTATGCTGCATTATTCAGGATCTAATGGTTTTCGAATTGCGATGCATGCAAGAATACATATATTGTGCGGCACTCTCTTGTCTTCAACTGCGGATGCCTTTCATAATACTCTGCGTTTGACCTTTTGCATGTGGCGTCTATGATGTTGCCATGGCTTGCGCATCGATTGATCTCTGCTGCTTATCCCCGTTGCTCACTTTTCTTCATGGTTTACATTAGAATCTGGATGTGATGGATGTAGCAGTTAGTCGGGATGCAGATAGATTTGGTTGTTTAACTACTAGTGATCTTGAAAGGACGTGAATTATTTTGGAGAAGCCTTACCACTTATCAGCAATGTAAACAAGATAAGCAAACCGATGTGTGTTCGCTGGTGATGCTTGTCAACCAAAATTGAAATACACTATCCCGTTTTTCTTGAAAGCTTGCATTGCAGCTTATGCAAGTTTTTTTGTAAGCACACTCATAGCAGGCGCGTCATATCCCCTTGCACATCATTTGGATCTGAGCACAGGAAACGTAATTTTACGCTATTCAAGTACGGTACAGCCAACAACCATGGTCATGCCTACACTCCACTCCTTCAGTCAGGAAGGGGTGGAGCCAGCCCCGGTTCAGGCCTCGGCCAGCCCAGCACAGTTCAGTCTAATTATTAAATTGCAGTTGGTTTAAACATTTTTATTTGGTATTTTTGCTGGGCCTCGGACCAGCTCGGCCCCTGTTCAGGAAAGTCTCGTTATATCGACTCTCTGATTCTACACATCTCCATATTCTTCTGATATAGACCAGGCCAGTATTTGGCCAGTATTTGCCAGCAGAAGAAAAAAGCTTTAAATTACTACATTACTAGGGTCTTTCAATTTTCAGTAATCACAAGTTTGTTTCTTTGTTTGTTTTTTTAGAGAAGTAATCACAAGTTCACAACAGAACAGACGTGGTTGCGCACATTCCAGACGGCCCAAGTGACAATGGAGATATCATCTAGCACGTACGAACAAGGTGTGTGGTCTAATGCTTGGGAGATAATGGCGAATTGATCTAATACATAGACTTCACAGGAACATGAAAGGGTAGTTCTTGATAAGGGATGCAGATAAAGGGTAGGGGCAAGATATCTATGGCATCATCCCTTTCTCGCATAACCTTTTCTAAAAGTTGCTAGTGAAATATCTTAATCTACATAGGGGCTCGGACTTAAAAGATAACCGGCAACTGTCTTGTCTGTTGAACTTCGTTGTTACTGCACATCATCCACTCAGTCCAGTAAGAACTGTTCTTCTCAATGCCATGTCATAATGCTTTGAGAAACATAAAACTTAAATTAGAAACTTACACGGGGATCTATCGCATGGCCATGACCAAAGAGCGTGGAACATCATGCAACTGTGCCGTTCCCCTCCTTATTCATCATCACGAACCCTTGGCTTTTGTCGCCTCCACTCATCTGGCTCCGTCTCCATATCGGCCGGTTCGCTCCAAATCCCATCCCCACTCGGCGAAGGGCGGACCGCGTCCTTATAGCACCTCCGCCACTGGCCATTGGTGTAATGGCGGCCTACTGAGTTGTAGCCCACCACTTTCTGCCCCAGTGAACGGTGACGCACTCGCCGCTCCCGAGCCGTATTAGTCAGCCTCCCCGACGGGTTCACATCCCTTGCCATTACATTGCGGCGGTACCATGGCATTGTCAACCTCAGCCGCTGGAAGGGTGCGATGGGTACCGCAGCATGTGGGGGTGTTGTATCACTTTTTTCGGTAGCGACCAATCTCGCACGTTGCTTTTTGGATCGGATGGCTGAGGAACGAGGAATGGCATAGTACTGTTGTTCTCTACCGTTGCCATTGCAATGGCAGATAATCTGCGTCCCCGCGGACAGCCAAAACCCTGACCACTACCTACTCAACCGTCAACAAACGGCTAGCGACGCCCTCATCGGCTGCCTCGTCGTCCTTGGAGCTGTGACCAGATGGATGTCTTGAGGAACTCGAAAACCTAATCCTAACTCGGTACTTGGCATCAGTCACCAAAGAAGAAGGTGTTAAGGATATTAGGGTATTTACGGTATTTTCTATTGTATTAGGGTTTAGTCTTGTGTCCACTGTGTACCCTATATATATTGCACATTGAGCATCTTCAATATACACACAATATTTATAATATGGTATCAAAGGCGAGTTAGGTTTAGGGTTTACCCTATCAGCCGCCGCTTCTAGTCTCTCGTTGTTCTCTGCTGGTGCTGCCCTCAGGAGGACCGATCTTTACTCCCGGGGCAGCCTCTCGTTGCAGCCGCTGCCGCCATAAGGCTCCTCGTCGCCCTCCACGTTGCCTCCGTCGACGGAGGAGGAGGGGTGGGATTGGAGGAGATGAGCAAGGCCGCATATTCGCTCGTGTTGGTGCTCCATGTGTGGCCTGCGGCGGGATGCTCACCGGCTCCACCAGCTTGACCATAGCTCCTAGAGTTGCTTGCTGTAGAGATCGGGATCCCATGGCAGCGAGCTCACCGGGTCACTGGCGGGCGGGACGATGAACCGGAGGCGGTGCAGCTTCGTCCCCCTACACACCTCCACGCCTTGCCTCCCACTCCAGGTCCTCGAAAAGCGGGTGTAGCGGTAGAGCACCAAGATCTCCTTGCCTTCTTCTTGGCTCCCGGCGCGGTTACTAGCTTGCAGATGGCGGCGGCCCGCCGGATACGCGCAGGAGGAGATGAGCCGGCGCCGCGCTACTGCAGCGATTTGTCGGTCGATGCGGCGTTTCTTGAACCCCTTTTTTCGACCTCCTTGGCGGCGTCGGTGTGTATGGGTTCACGTGTGAGAACGTCCATCTTGAGGCGCATGGCGAGCACCTCCCCGACGCCCGCTGCAGCCTTGGCGTTGCAGGTGCGACCGCACTCCAGCCCATCCTATAGGGGCTTCTCCACAGACGACGCGGTCACCACCACCCGACCGCTCTGCCGGTCCACCACGTTGGTGTAAGATCGAGGTGGCCGACTAGAGGGGGGTGAATAGGCGGTTTTAAAAATCTTTCCCGCTAAACCAATATATAAATACGGAAGCTAATAGCGAATTGGTTTTTCTCAATTAAAACCTAAATCAACTAGGCTCAACTAAGTGCACCGACAATATGAACACAATACAATATGAGCAATCATACAAGATATATAAGCAATTAAAGCAAGAATGTAAATTGCTCAAAGTAAACACAAGATGACACGATTATGTTTTACCGTGGTGTTCGGAGACTTGCCGGTCTCCCCTAATCCACGTTGAGATTAGCCCAAACAAATTGGACCGACTCCACTAATTAAGCCAATACCTCTGAGGTAAGTCCAAACACTTGGACCGGTTCCTAACCGAACCAACACCTCACTCAACTATGGTTGCTCTTCCTCCACTCCGGAGATGGTGAGCACCAAACCACTCACAAATCGCCGGTCTTCTCACAAGCTTCTTGAGAAGATCACCGCAAGACGACGCCTCCATGCCGCCTAGGTGTCAGCAAACACCAAGAGTAACAAATCAACTTTCACTTGAACTAATCAAGTGTCAATGCTCACGTGGATACACAATCCAGTACCTAAGGCAACACATGCACTTAGGGTTTACTCTCCAAGCTCACCAAGTGCAACACATGCACATAAGAGAGGAGAGGCTTGCTCTTAGCTCAAGAGGATCACAAATAGTTCGCAATGGCACCAGCAACCTCTCCCAACCGGCCAAGGTGGCTATATATAGCCCACACACAAAAACTAACCGTTGGGAGAAGATTCTATCAAAATGCGACCTAGGGCCGGTCGACGACCAACCAATGGCCGGTCGGACCATTTCATGCGCCAACGGCTAGAAAAATAATAGTTGGGCCTTCGCCTCGATCGCCATGACCTTTGGCCGGTCGGACCACCGATCAATCGGTCCGATCAGCAGGTTGGCGGTCCGACCGCCCGTCAGAATTTGGCTAAGTCCCACAAAGGAGCTCTGGAAAAACGATCCGCTCGATCTCGGAACTTCCTCACAGTGAAGTTCCGATTTTTACAATCGCGAACTTCCGCACAAAGAAATCGGATCAAGTGAAATCGGTTCGATTGCCAGTAGCACACCGGTCGATCGATTTGCCACCGGTCCGATCGGTGACTACCGCCGGTCCGGCCAAGCAGAGTCTGAGCCAAATCCAATTGCTCCACTTCAAATGGCAAAACACATTCGCTCATTTGAATGCAATTTTCGACAAGGTTTCAAAGATGATATTCTCAGTAGGTTACAAAACACATTTGCTAACCCTTAGAATACTCATCACAAGGAATAAGGTACATGGACTTACACCATTTGCAAAACGTATTTGCAAACCTAAGTCACATGCTACAAGGGTTATGCATGACTCTCGATTATTTGCAAAACACATTCGCAAATAAATAGCATCATGCCTAGATGAGCTAGAGCAGACATAATGAGCTATCAACACATGACTAACTCAAACTACTAGTTAAGACCCCTTTTAATAGTACGGCAACCTATACTAGCAATCCGGTCTTCCAACTAAACACCAAGACCGGTAAAAGACTAGGAACACATCCTTAGCCCTAGCTAGTCATACCTTTGCCTTGCATCTTCTTGAAGCTTGATGACGCACATCAACACTTCAAGTCCGGTTCTTTGACTTTGACAATCATCAACACATGATGATTTCTTCACTTTGGGATCTTGTCTTGAACATCATCAACACATGATGATTTCTCCATCCCGAGTCTTCACATGCATCAACACATGATGCATTCCTTCACTTGACCTCCATCAACACATGATGATTGGTCTTCTCTTGTCTTGATGATCAACTCATGATCATCTCTTCTTGATAAGCATCAACTCATGATGCATCATTTACACCAAACTCTTGACTTGATAATCAACTCATGATCATCCCAAGTCTTCATCATCCTGGAACATAACCTATATATCCAACTCATGGAAAATGTTAGTTCCACAATGTGATTATCATTAATTACCACACCATACCATTAACTCATAATGGCGGGACAAGATACCTCAATCTTTCCCTCTTTGGTAATTGATGATAACCACTTAATTTCTCATAAATTTAATGATGATAAATGAGAGAACAAATGAGTATATATAAATTACACAAGTTATATATACTCTAACATGAGTATACAAGAACTACACAAGTTTTGTATACTCAAAGGTTTTGTTTCAACGTAAAGATCCTTAGTATATGTGGAGAATGGAATATGGATCAATACTAGTGAAACCACAAAGTATAGAATAAAACTCCCCCTAAATATGTGCATACACAAATGTGTAATAAGGTCATGTGCACATATTCAAGTTTAACTTATGGTTGAGTTCAATCCTATATTTTGGATCCGAGAAATGCAACAATATATAAGATTGAGATGTCGATTGCATACTTCGTTGTGTTTCACCTTTATATCCAAATGAGACTACACAAAGATAATACTTGACAAGAGAATTAGTCTCATATTTGAATTTGTCATTAATCACCAAAACACTCCATTAACTCATAATGGCGGGTCTAGATCTTTCAGTTGGTCGTCACGTACTTCCTTCTTGGCGATGTGTGGGATGTGTACAGGGAGTGGAGCGCGTTTGGTGTTGGTAGCACGGTCATGCTTGATGGGTGCAACGGGGTCGTGCGGTACTAGCGGCATGGATGGCTCGCTGTCGTCATCGATGGCTCTCTCGCCGTGCCGGCTTTGGTAGGTTTGGATTCGGTGGATCTCACAGGCTTGGATCTGAATCTGATAAGGTGCATTGGTGGTTATGAACCATCGGGTTCGTGGGATATGATGATTGGAATCCATCTAATTGTCGATTGAGGGTGTAGATCGGGTTTTGATCAGGATTGTCTGTGGTTGTGGCGGGATCCGATTACACGTTGTTGCTGCTACTAGTTCCGGTTACACGCTACTGCTACTGCTGGTTATCGTTTAGGCTTTTCTTTCTTTGTGTCGTTGCTTCCGTTGCGTCCATCCAAGTCCGTATCACTTTATCTGTGAGTTCGTCTAAGTCATACGAGTCCACAAATTTATCGTCAGTCATATAAGTATAGAAATTTCTTTTGCATGACAGTAGTGGTTGCTCTTCTCTCCGAGCCGCTGCAGATCCGTCGTCCAAGCTTTTAAGGTCGCCACGCTTGCTGTGCACTGCGTCTCTATTGCGCTCATTGTGTAATGTGTCTTTATTGTGCTTCTTATGCACTGTGTTTCTAGTTCACTTCTTGTGCACTGCGCCGCCGCCGTCTTGGGTTTCGATCTGCGCCATGCTTCTATCTATTCCTATTCGGATTGATTTGACAGTTATCTCTATTTTTATTGGTTTCATCATCTTTTTCATCATGTTGCCGCAGTCGACTTTGCGCCCGCACCTTGTGCTTTATAAGCTGTCACACGACATCAAATGAGAGATCTTTTGTCGACATATTTTCCAAGAGTTGCATGCTATGACGATATTATCAAGACTCGGATTTTGAATTTTCTATATTTTAGTGTCAAACCTTTTCCAAATACAATGCTATTGCATACGCCTTGCATTTGAGGGAGGGGTGTTAATGATATAAGAGTATTTACGATATTTCATATTGTATTAGAGTTTAGTCTTGTGTCCCCTGTGTACCATATATATATTGTCTATTGAGCCTTTTTAATATACACATAATATTCATAACAGAAGACACTGGTAAACCGTTCCCTTTGTTCTTTTTTCCCTTTCTTATTTTGGAATTGCTCATCCATATTATTTCTCAACTTATTATTATTTTTTGAAATGAAAACTGTACATTTTGGCGACAAAAACAGAAACTAATCTACTTCCACTCTTCCAGTACCCAAACCGTGAGGCTGTTCCCAGGAATCCAGGATGCAGCAGCAGTTGCGGCCCGCGAAATATCCAGAAACATATCGTTAACGTTTGAAAAAGACTGTCCGCACGATGAAAATCCAACGGACGACGTCTCCCCACAACGGCGACCATCAGACGAGAATCAGGCGGCCAGGAAGGAACCCTAGCGCCCGACGCTGCCAATATAAGGACCATTCCGACGGGCCAAACGCCCAAACCCCTCCTCATTCCCCTCACCCCGGCCGCCGCCGCCTCCGCTCGGTGCCCTTTTTTTCCTTCCTTCGAGGTTAGTGTCCGGATCCAATTCCCCTCTGCTTAGATGCGTTGTTCATTGCTTTTAGCAGCTCTAGATCTACGTGCGGGCTTCTGTTTGGTAGCCTTAATCAGCGAGTAGATCGAGTTTAAGGTGATTTTTGCACGGATGCATGTTGATTTGGTCTGTGCTTGGATGGATTTGTCTGACCTCATATCGTTTGCGCGGATGCATGTTGATTTGGTCTGTGCTTGGATGGATTTGTCTGACCTCATATCGGTGCCTCGATCTGTAGCTTTACTATTGTTTCTCTACTAGTGTTTGTGCTTGTTGTTTTTTGACGCAACTTTAAGCGTGATGTGTTACTGAATCGTCCTCGTGCTTGGTTGAATCTGTCGGTAGATGGATTCGTATCTTAATTTTGTTGGGTTCTATAGGATTTGTGGATGGTCTTGTGGAATTGACAAGCTTTACTTCATCTTGTAGACTTGTAGTGGGTCATATGATGATCTAGTAATATTTTATTGTTAAGAGTTGCTTAGATGTAACAAGTGCCTTCAATCTTATGGTATAGATCTAGTCCTATCATGTGGTACTTGTTATTCTGGTAGTGTCGCGTTGATGTAACTAGTCCCTGCAGTACTATACAATCTGATTAAACCATCTTGTTGCTCATTTGCTATGTAACCTTCGTAGATAGCTAAGATAATTGATCTATCACTTCATGTCAGTTGTGTTATTTCATATGGTGATTCAGTGCATCCGTTGTTTCTAATCCTTTATTTCCTTCTATGTTGTAGTTTGTTAGCTTGCACTTGCTTCAGCCATGGGTAAGGAGAAGACTCACATTAGCATTGTGGTCATTGGTCACGTCGACTCTGGCAAGTCGACCACCACTGGCCACCTGATCTACAAGCTTGGAGGCATTGACAAGCGTGTGATCGAGAGGTTCGAGAAGGAAGCCGCTGAGATGAACAAGAGGTCGTTCAAGTACGCGTGGGTGCTTGACAAGCTCAAGGCTGAGCGTGAGAGAGGTATCACCATCGATATCGCACTGTGGAAGTTCGAGACAACTAAGTACTACTGCACGGTCATTGATGCCCCTGGACACCGTGACTTCATCAAGAACATGATTACTGGTACCTCCCAGGCTGACTGCGCTGTCCTCATCATTGACTCCACCACCGGTGGTTTTGAGGCTGGTATCTCCAAGGATGGCCAGACCCGTGAGCACGCCCTCCTTGCTTTCACTCTTGGAGTGAAGCAGATGATCTGCTGCTGCAACAAGGTAAAACTTCTGAAATACCTATACATAAATGATGGTACTTTAGCTTCATAGATTCACACCCATTGAATTGTCAAAATTGTACCACTTGTGTATGCTAGCATTAATGTTTTACTGTTTAATATGTTGGTATAGTAGCTATATGATGAAAACCTTGTCAATTGTTTTGCTATTCTGTTTTCAGAGCGTTTGATATGTTGCCGTTGCATCTGAATCAATATCAGGAATAATGGATGTTTCCCACACTTATTGATAAATCCTTCACTAGATATGGGTTTTTTATGCCGAGTACTTTACTGTTTACCTACACTAGTTCTTTTGCTTCTGCTTAATGTTTCACCTAATTAATGGGAATGCTGTGATACTCTGTTCTAGATGGATGCCACCACTCCCAAGTACTCAAAGGCTCGGTATGATGAAATTGTGAAGGAAGTCTCTTCCTACCTCAAGAAGGTTGGCTACAACCCAGACAAGATCCCCTTTGTTCCCATCTCTGGTTTCGAGGGTGACAACATGATTGAGAGGTCCACCAACCTTGACTGGTACAAGGGCCCGACCCTGCTTGAGGCTCTTGACCAGATCAATGAGCCCAAGAGGCCCTCGGACAAGCCCCTGCGTCTTCCCCTTCAGGACGTGTACAAGATTGGTGGTATTGGTACCGTCCCTGTGGGTCGTGTTGAGACTGGTGTCATCAAGCCTGGTATGGTTGTTACCTTTGGTCCCAGCGGCCTGACCACTGAGGTCAAGTCTGTTGAGATGCACCACGAGGCTCTCCAGGAGGCGCTTCCTGGTGACAATGTTGGCTTCAACGTGAAGAACGTTGCTGTGAAGGATCTGAAGCGTGGGTTTGTTGCCTCCAACTCCAAGGATGACCCTGCCAAGGAGGCTGCCAGCTTCATCTCCCAGGTCATCATCATGAACCACCCTGGGCAGATTGGCAACGGCTACGCCCCAGTGCTCGACTGCCACACCTCCCACATTGCTGTCAAGTTTGCTGAGCTGGTGACCAAGATTGACAGACGATCTGGCAAGGAGCTCGAGAAGGAGCCCAAGTTCCTGAAGAACGGTGATGCTGGCATGGTGAAGATGATTCCCACCAAGCCCATGGTTGTGGAGACATTCGCTCAGTACCCTCCTCTTGGTCGTTTTGCTGTCCGTGACATGAGGCAGACGGTTGCTGTTGGTGTCATCAAGAGCGTTGAGAAGAAGGACCCAACCGGCGCAAAGGTCACCAAGGCTGCTGCCAAGAAGAAATGAGTGGTTGTATTGTTGATGCAATGTCTGTGTTGGAGATATCTAGCAGTTTTAGTGTTGGTTATGTTTTGTCCACGGCCATTGCTCTTATTGCGTAGACTGTTATGCTTCGCTCGCAATGTGCCTGTCTGTCGTTTAAATACTGTCTTGTTATTTCAGATTCTGCAAAACCTGGATGCTCTTGAGACTGATTTGTGGCCTTATCGGCTGTTGTGGAATGCGAGTCCTTAGATTTCAATTCATAACCTGTATTCTATGCGCTGTTTCTTTAATTGTGTGGTGTGGAGCTACTGCGACTGTTTGTAAGCTTGTTATAACCTGTTACCTCACTGGTTTTACCGAAATTGTTATCTAGCTTGTTATTCAATGTGTTTCATGCGTTTTCCAGTTCCTCGGTTAGCAAATGATCTGCACCTTGCAGTCTACTGTAGTAATAACTTTGTTCAGAGCTTATTTCCCCTGTTGATAGTTCGGCTTCACACGTGGACGATGTGCTGCCTTCGGTCTCACTTCTTTTTGTCGTGTGATATGAATCTTGAGATTATGGATTTAGCAATCATTATGTTCTGATACAGCTGAGTATACGTGTTAAACCAGTGCCACAATAAGCAGTATATTCCTTTAGAAAACCTTGTGAGCATTATAAACAAGTTAGGCAAAGTCTACCTGACAAAATTGAGCGTTTGGCATGCCATGCGGTCCTGGAGTCGTGTACTACAGTCTTACAGAACCCGTGCAGGATTGCAGCAAAGCTCGACAATAGAAAAGTACCATCTTGCAACTGATGTAAATGTTATAAGCTCACTAAAGATCAGACAAGTTCTAACCAAATCAAGCAAAATAACAGGTGCTAGACCGGTGTCGCATTCTCTATCGTCATTCGTCACATGCCTCGGCCTGAAGCTTTGCATCCCCAAAATTTTCAGCTGCTGGTGCTTCCTCTGGTTGTTCTTCTTTTATGGGGCTGCATAACTAGTATATTAAGGAGGGAAAGAGAAAGACAGCTATTTACGACAACCCGTGGGCCCAGAAGAACAAAAAGACCAGCAGGGAAAACAGCTATGCTTAGGGAGAATGTAGAAGCAATTGGCCTCGGATTACACCAACGAGAGTAAAAGGCATCAAAAAATGCAGCACCCAGGCGAACTACATGCCGGTTATGTTTGTTGCACCGGCCACCCTCCAATCCCAGAGTTCTTCTTTGAGGAACCAGAGCTCCTTGTGAGTTGTGAGCAGCTCGACGAGTTCGAAAAACTTCTGGACTTGTGATCTTTCCATATACTTCAAGGAGGCTAGAATGATGAGGTAGTCAAAACTAGCTTCAAGGAGGCTACAATGATGAGGTAGTCAAAACTATCTCCCCTCCTCGGTTAGGGAACTGCAGGTTCCAGCATTCTCACTTCTCAGCTTCGTTCAATACAGAATCTTCAGCGACTATAAATCCCCTGGGCCTAACATAACAACAGTTGATAATTATCATGAGAAAGTAGCACTAAAATGAAAGAGAAGGCATAAGTGCAATAGCAGGCCAGTTAGCTACAGAGGGCAGATCAAAGCAAGGAAAAGTAACCAAAACACAATTTTCTGTTGTGAATCAGTTTTTTTTTAATTTATCAAGGACGATAATGTGAAAGACAATTGGGAAGTTCAGTTATAGGTTAAAAAAAACTGTCTAATGTGTTATGTCTATGATGTAGGATTTTAGGTGGGGATTCCCACGACAGGATTGGTAGTAGCAAACACTATAAGTGGAGGGCTGGAGGCTTTGTTTTGTCATTTTTTAGGTAACAATAGGCCAATGACCATGTTAGAAGGAGAAGATTGTTGTAACCAATGAGCATTGTTGGCGACTCCAATTAACTGGAATTTGCCAATAGGAAACATTCACAGTTCATGGGCACAGGAATTTACATTACAAAGTACCAAACTGACTTGAAATAATCATACAACACAAGGAGTTATTCATATAAGATAATGAAATGATCCCTGTAGAATCATCGGATTATTTGATATAAGAGTGTAATTGTAACCAAAGTTCTTGCTATCATGTTGGAGTTGCAGTGATCTTGCCTTTGCTATAGGAAAATAAAATGCTCATATTGTAAGTGGACACTACAATAACATTTACACCAAGCAGCAAATTTGAGAAATTTTCCCAAAGGAACTACTACTATAATATTGAAATGTATGGACTATGGAGGCACAATCGATAATACTAGGGGGGTCAGAAAAGTGAAATTGCCACTAAATGTTGTCTTTTCCAATCATTTTTTGGTTTATCTCCACATATAGGATTAGAAACCCAGACATATTCTACAAAACAAATTCTCAGCAGGAAAGACGACGCTCGCGCAGCTGGTGTTCAACGACCGGAGGGCCAAGACGAGGTGTTCGACCCCTGAATTTGGGTGTCCATGTCCGTCGACTTCAGCCTCAGGACGTTGGTCCAGCCGATCGTCAACGCGACCAAGGAGAAGTGCGATCACCAACTTGGAGGCCATTGCGAATTTCTTGTTTGGGATGTTATGTTGTAAAATTAGTGGTTCTAGCAAACATTTAAAATTAATTCCAGCATAAATCAAGATAATTAAAATATAATTCCAACAGTATTTAAATGATAAAATTAACATATAAACATGTAAACCATCCATATCATTTAAACAGTATAGTATACTTAAAACATCGAACATGTGAACAATTAAAAATCAACATAATGCTCAGATTTAATAGTTTGTTTATTGCTCTCAGATGTCGTGTTACTCAAGATATAATCTTGACCTTCACAACACTTGTGTCAAAAATACAATCTCAAATTTTAATATAACAATCACTCTGAAAATAAATTAAGTCTTGAGCTCAAATAAACTATTGCTAGTCTAATTAGTCACTTAACGCAATTCATCAATTCTCAATTCACTTGACATCATGTAATTGGTTCTAACACTTAAGACATCAATTAACAACTATGCATATCAGTAACCGAAAGGATCACACTGAACAGAAGATGATGAAGGATCACAGTGAACTAAAAATGAACACTTGACACACTAAAGATAGCAAGTTAACTACAAACTCAAGACCAATTTATATCAAATTATCATATTCAATCTCACATTGACATCAATTCATCATCGAGCATTTAAACCGAGCCCACAACATGACTTTGCAATATCTCCCGGTACTAAAGTTAATCAAATCGACTTAATTTGAAACTTCTACTAGCACAACACATATGCAAAAGCAATGCGAAAAATAGAAAACAACAATATTTACGAAGCGGATGGCACTCAAAGCCACCGAGAAGAACTGGGCAAGGCACGCCAAATGGCGATGCCTCAGAAAACCAATCGCCCCGCTGTGCCGCGGTGAGAGGACTGTTGGAAATATGCCCTAGAGGCAATCATAAAGATGATTATATTTTATTATGTTCATAACATTTGATAATATGTTATCTTATTCGTAGAATAATATCAATAATATTTATTATCAAGTACTTGACTTGATTGTGAAACTCTATATTTATGTGATGATAATTCTTAAACGCTCACTGGTCGGAAACATACGAGGACACATATGAATAGACTAGCATATGTATTGGTTGATGACTATGTTTCACAAGTCATGGATATGGAGATATCAAATCAATAATATAGACACATGTTAGAGAACATGGTATTAGAAAAGACCCACCTTGAGACACTGTTGAGATTGTTATGATTCTATATATCATGAGTTGGTCTCAAGCAATAATGATGTATAATCCTTAGACCTGAGATCGGCATGGTTTCCTACATATGTAGTAGCACTCTTAGTGGTTGCCAAACGCTACGCGTAACTGGTTAGTTATAAAGGTAGCTTTCGGGTATGCTATAAAATATACAGAGGGATGTGACTAGTCGGATATGAGATTTGCCCCTCCTAACATAACAGGAGAGATGTCTCTGGGCTCCTCGTTGTGGTCGGATAAAGAAAGTACATGGCCATACCACTAGTGGTCGAAGTATCGACCACATAAAGTTATTCAACATTTGATCGAGAAAGTATTGAACAGTCTATGGATGATACAACATCTCACCTGGAGTTCAACCAGACATCGTGAGGCAAAGGAAGGATACACGAGAAGGTCTTTCAGTTCGATCGGATACGGACTAGTCGTATGGAGATACGAGCTGGTCGTTGGTTGATCGAACATGGTCACTAAGTGGTTGAAACCTGGTTGTAAGGAGTTACGAATTAGTCGAGATCAAATATGTACTGATCGTATAGAGATACGAGCTGGTCGTTAGTGATATGGACCTGGTCATAGATCATATTGCATTAAGGTTCGTCCGATATATTCTATGTGTGTTTGGGAATCGTTATGTGCTGCTAGGTACCACTAACGACTAGTGGTCGGAAAAGAGTTTCCGAGTCACAACCGATTACACATGAATATATAGGGTCGCACACTTAAAGGGCTGGGAGTTGGTTTGGATGGTGATCCGAATTCTTATAGGCATGAGTTCGTAATAGGCCTCAAGTACGAGACCCATTATGGATGCCTGTAAATAGAGGGGCGGTGGCAAGGGGTGTGATGATCTTTTGGAAGAACTCCCGAAACTCTAATAGCTATGCCTTCTTCAACTACGTCGTCGATGCTAGCACTCCAGCGCGTGGTGCCTCTGCCCTGTATGTGTGGATACATTGAAGGTGTTGTTACGAAGCATCAGCACTAGGATGATCCACAACTCATCACGATCACAGGAGCAAGAGGAGGCGACGCACGACGAGTATGACTACGACCGCATCAACTCGCTACATCGACTCTACTTCCGCTACGAGTCGGCGCGTCTAGTGGCAATTTCGTGATCTATTACTAGCGGAGGTTCCTTGGTTGCGCGGTAAATTTTTGTTTTGTGTTATTGTAGCCTTCTCGCGATCCTTCAAGGACATGGTCGTCGGAGATACAATGTCGTTCTTCACAATTTGGGACGCACCAAACATGAAGTTGAGGTACCAGGAGTTATGTCGCAGAAGAATCACCAACAAGATGCTCCGGCCGAAAGCACTAAGGAGCACCAAACCGAATGCCTACTTCTTCTTAAGGTCAAGCCAAATCAATCGGTTCTTACCTCCAATCGGTACAAAACCTACCCCTCACTGCACCTCAACCGAGAAGAGGTAGCAAGAGGAAACCGAGATGCACATGAGTAAGGGAAAACCATCCCTCACCGCCGACAGCCCCAAATCGAAAATATAGCACGCAACAAATCACAGAAGGCCTCAAGAACTGAAAAACTGATCGAGAAGAGGAACAAAAAGGTGGGAATCGCTCATGGTTTCTCCGGAGGTCGAAGAAAAAGAGAGGAGGAACCACTAAATGCGAAGGGGAAGGGGAGGAGGTCGCATTCAGTGCGCACTGTGTCACCGATCGTGCTCATGGGCCTCTCCGATGATGATTGTGGGAGCTGTTCAAGGGAAAGGCTTTTGAGCAAGGGGAAGAGGATTTGCATCCCAAGTTGGTCAGGTTAGGGAAGGACATTGTTCGGAAATGCGATTGCGCGCCGTTGGCAGCAAAAGCTCTTGGGAGCATGTTGCGGTTCAAGAGGAATGAAGAATCATGGATTGTTGTAAAGGATAGTTAGATATGGCAGTTGGATAAGAAATATCTAATCTTGTTGTCTCTCAAACTTAGTTATGACCAAATGTCGCCTGGTCTGAAGTAGTACTTCGCATATTGTTTGGTGTTTCTAAGAAACCATGAGATTGATAGGGACAAACTTATTCAGCAATGAGTTGCTATTGGTTTTGTTGAAACTACAAAGTATGGTTGCCAACCAGTTTCCAATAAAGAGAATGACTGTTTCGAGCACTTATTGTGGATGTCTTCCCTTCAAGAAGTAGAGGAGCACGATTTATTGAAGAAAGAATTAGAGGAAGTGTTGGCGAATTCGTGTGTAGATCTAAATAATGAGTTGTATTATAGATGGACTCTACTTTGAGACTATAAATAAAGGGTGTGAGATCATACGCGAGACACACAATTATTTTCCAAAAAATATACATGGTATCAAAGCTTACCCGATCTCATCCCTAAGCCTAGCCGTCGTCATCGCCATCTGCCGCCACCATTGCCATCGCCATCCACCGCCATCGCTGGTAGTCGTATTCACCACCCGTGATAGCCGCCTTGGGCCGAGGCCACCGGGCCATCGCTGGACGACCTGTGCCGCCGCCACAGTGCCACACGCGGGGGCACTGAAGAAGAAGGGGAGCAGAAGCTGGGAAGCAGAGGAAGAATTCGTCGGCTTGGACTCGATCTGAAGCTCGACCGGGATCTAAAGAAGAGAGGGAGTAGTCTCGGTGACTCGATTTAGATCTAAGGAAGAGAGGGAGCAGATGAAGAAACGTTGCCCGAAGTCTCGGCTACGTCGGCCGGAGAAGAAAGGGGAGCGGAGGAAGAAACGTTGGTCGAAGTCTCGGTTGCGTCGACCGAAGAAGAAAGGGGAGCAGAGGAAGAAATGTCGGCCGAAGAAGAAAGGGGAGCAGCACAGGAAGGAAAATCGCGTGGTAGGTGAAGAAAGGAGGCGAGAGAAGAGGGGCAAAAAAAGAAAAAAAGGGTTCTCTATTCGAAAAAAATATATATTAATGCTATGGATCTGCATGATTTTGGCTCGACGTGATTCAACTTGGCCTCGACAGCTTTGCCTCGGTCAAGCTTCGCTTCGCCTCGATAGCGTCTCCTTGACTAGGGAACCCCCTGGCTAGCTCGACGGCCGACGGGTCCGACCTAGGGTGCCACAAGTTTACTGTTTGATCTTGTATCGACAACAGCCAACAAACGAAAAAGTAAGTTTTGTGAGACTAATAAGCGGGCTCAGCCAGTTCACCACGTTGGACATGAAGTAAACACTTAAAAGTGTGATTTTGTAAAACGTTGTGCAAAAGGAAGTGTTGTCCCTTATATTATTGAGCGTGGGTTTACGATAGTTTTGCCAAAGATAATGTGTTTTTGTGAATTTACTAATTATTTCACTGTAGTCTTAAGATAAGTTATCAAAACAAATTCAAGTGGGTATTTGCACTACCAAACGAGAGCGGGACTAGTGATTTCATTCATTCATTATTCATAGAAAGGTAGGTTACGAACAACATCCTCCCCACGGACTAAATTAGGGGTGTGCTTAGGCCCGGGGGGGGGGGGGGTAAAGCCAGCTTCTGTTTCCAAAAAGTCGGAAGCCCCAAACATCACGACTTTGAAGCTGCTTTGGGTATAAGCCAAAAGCTGGGCAAGTGGTGCTTTGTGGGCTTTTTGCGGGTTTGATATAACCTTTTGAAACTAAACTTCGTGGAAATTACCCACCACTGCCATTGAATAAAAGGGCTTGAAGAGAGAAACCCTAACTCATTTGTCCTACTCCCCTACTCTCCTGTTCGATTGGAGAGAGCAACTCCACGTCACCTCCCTCCTCGCAATTACCTCCTCCCTTCTCGCCGCCGCCGCCTCCCTCCCATCGTCGCCTCCCTCCTGACGCCGCCTCGCGGTCGCCGCCCTCGACGTTGTCGGCCCCGTCGCTGTGAGCAGGCCTCTCGACACCGCCACTAGCACTTGATCTGATTGTTGTTCATACGCATTCATGAATGTTTGACATGGATTGTTTTGTACAATTTTTTTATTGTTGTGTACAAAGTTTTGACATGGATTCATATGAGATTGTTGTTTGTTCATACATTTTTTTCCTATTTAAGTATGAAATTGATGCAATCTATTGCATTTTTTTTTGGAAAGGGAATAAAAAATAATCATATTAATGCTAAATCAACACATAAACATGTCATTGTTTCCTAGGGTTTTCAGACATTTCACGATTCGTAACAGCTAGTTATCCTAACAAAAAGCTAAATCACCAAACAACTTATTTGAATAAAATAAAGCTAATACATCATAATTTAATAAAAACAACATCTCTCTCAAATATGATGTAATTTAATAAAAACTAGATCACCAAACAACTTATCTGACAAACGCCTACGCTTCGAGCCGTCACGACTCTCGCCTACGCTTCACGCGACTATCGGCACGATGAGAAAACGGCCAGGATAGCGCCACGATGGGTTGAGGAGGATCAGGCGGCCAGGCTGGAACCCTAGCTCTCGCCGCCGCCTATATAAGGACCATCCCGCTTGGTTAAACCACTCTCTCCCATTTCTCCCTGCCATCGCCGCCGTCGCCGCCAGCTCTCGATCCCATCTTCTCCTTTGAGGTCAGTCTCCTTAGATGCGCGGTGATTGGTAGCTCGTAGCCTCAGATCTGTGCGCATGCTTGGGTCTAGTAGCTTCAGATCTACGGTTTTGCGTCTGTTCAGTATCCTTCATCTTTGAGTAGAGCGATTTTTAGGTGATTTGTGCTCAGATGCGTTCCGTTTTGCTCGGTTTGTCGATTGGTTTTTTCTAGGTTTCTGTTTGATTCCATCTCGTAGTCTCGATCTGTAATTTGTACAACGCTTTCTATTCATCACCTATAGCCGCAATTATCAGCGGTTTATATTGCTTTATCGTCTCCATGCTGTTGGATGGTTTCGCATCTCAATCTTGTTTCCTACTAGTTGATTCGTGATGGTCATATGAAGCTGATCAATTTTACTACTTCTTGCTCTGTTATGTCGTAATATAGCCCAGTAATAATGGCTATTCTGATCATTCTCGTCAATATAATCCTCGATGGTGTTGTACAGTTGAAACTATTGCTCGCAGTCTAGTAGTTTAGATCCAGTCTTATCGCGTGCTAAAGTTAAAGTACATAGTCCCATGTGCTGATGTGCATATAATAAGATTAATCGTTCTGTTAATTTGAATGATAATTTGCTTTGTAGAATACTACGATCTCGATTTATCTGCTCCCGTCATTTTTTCTCTCTCCTGTGGTGAGTGGTGATTTTGCCCATCAACGTTCTCTAATCCCCGTTAACTTGTTGCAGTTTGTTAGTTAACATTCTCTGCAGCCATGGGTAAGGAGAAGACTCACATTAGCATTGTGGTCATTGGCCACGTCGACTCTGGAAAGTCGACCACCACTGGCCACCTGATCTACAAGCTTGGAGGCATTGACAAGCGTGTGATCGAGAGGTTTGAGAAGGAAGCCGCTGAGATGAACAAGAGGTCGTTCAAATACGCGTGGGTGCTTGACAAACTCAAGGCTGAGCGTGAGAGAGGTATCACCATCGATATCGCCCTGTGGAAATTCGAGACCACCAAGTACTACTGCACGGTCATTGATGCCCCTGGACACCGTGACTTCATCAAGAACATGATTACGGGTACCTCTCAGGCTGACTGCGCCGTCCTCATCATTGACTCCACCACCGGTGGTTTTGAGGCTGGTATCTCCAAGGATGGCCAGACCCGTGAGCACGCTCTCCTTGCTTTCACTCTTGGAGTGAAGCAGATGATCTGCTGCTGCAACAAGGTATAACTTCACAAACATTTTGCTACACATGCCTGATGGTAGTCCCATTTCTTAGTTTGTGATGAACTTACATGATCTTCTATATTGTGATAGTAAATACAGTGCTTGATTTCACTTTAACATATGGTCATGTTCTGAATGCAATGGTTTCTTGTTTCGCTGAAATTATGATACATGTCAACTGCTGGCGTTAGACTTGCACCATTTCATATTTTCATATCCCTGTTGTGTAATTTTGTCTGTTCATGTTATTTGATTTTTATGTAAGCTGAACATGTTTGTGTATCGCTGTTTACTTTATGTTATTTTCTACTTTAGTTGATTTAAATCTTTGAGAGAGCCGTAGTTAATTTTGTTTGATGTGTAGTCCTGGATGGATGCTATAGGTTTTACTGTCTTCATTGCATTCTAGGTTGCGTGTTTCATTCATCTAATGGGGTTGTTCCGCTGCTCTGTTCTAGATGGATGCCACCACTCCCAAGTACTCGAAGGCCCGGTATGATGAAATTGTGAAGGAAGTCTCTTCCTACCTCAAGAAGGTTGGCTACAACCCAGACAAGATCCCCTTTGTTCCCATCTCTGGTTTCGAGGGTGACAACATGATTGAGAGGTCCACCAACCTTGACTGGTACAAGGGCCCGACCCTGCTTGAGGCTCTTGACCAGATCAATGAGCCCAAGAGGCCCTCGGACAAGCCCCTGCGTCTTCCCCTTCAGGACGTGTACAAGATTGGTGGTATTGGTACCGTCCCTGTGGGTCGTGTTGAGACTGGTGTCATCAAGCCCGGTATGGTTGTTACCTTTGGTCCCAGCGGCCTGACCACTGAGGTCAAGTCTGTTGAGATGCACCACGAGGCTCTCCAGGAGGCGCTTCCTGGTGACAATGTTGGCTTCAACGTGAAGAACGTTGCTGTGAAGGATCTGAAGCGTGGGTTTGTTGCCTCCAACTCCAAGGATGACCCTGCCAAGGAGGCTGCCAGCTTCATCTCCCAGGTCATCATCATGAACCACCCTGGGCAGATTGGCAACGGCTACGCCCCAGTGCTCGACTGCCACACCTCCCACATTGCTGTCAAGTTTGCTGAGCTGGTGACCAAGATTGACAGACGATCTGGCAAGGAGCTCGAGAAGGAGCCCAAGTTCCTGAAGAACGGTGATGCTGGCATGGTGAAGATGATTCCCACCAAGCCCATGGTTGTGGAGACATTCGCTCAGTACCCTCCTCTTGGTCGTTTCGCCGTCCGTGACATGAGGCAGACGGTTGCTGTTGGTGTCATCAAGAGCGTTGAGAAGAAGGACCCAACCGGCGCAAAGGTCACCAAGGCTGCTGCCAAGAAGAAATGAGTTGTGATTGGACCCGTCTGCTTTTGAGATATCTAGTAGTTTTAGTGTCGAGTAAGTTTTGTTCAGGCCATTGCTCTTGCAGGGTCGACAGTTGCTCAATTGTTAGCCCTGCTGGGCTGCTGGCGATGCGCCCTGTTGGTGTTCGTCGTTTAAATACTGTTGTTATATCGGCTTTTGGCAAAACCTGGATGCTTCTGAGACTGATTTGTGCCATTACCGGCTGTGGAATGTGAGTCCTTATATTGCTACTACTTTAAACCAATGGATGCAAATTTTCAAATATTTTCTATGTGTGCTGTTTCTTCTGTTTGTACGCATGTTGTGACTTGTGACAAGAAGCTGCCCTGATTGTGTTTTCTCGATGTGAATATTTTCTGCTTTATTTCATATGTATTGGATCAAATGCTTTGTGCGTAGATTGCTTGTTTTAGGCATTTTACTAAGCATGGTTTTTCTTTGAGGCTCCGTAACCAGGAAGGTTGTGAGGTTCAGCTGTCATGACTGAGGATTTTGTTGCAACTATTTGGCTCCAATGTGCGTTTACCAAAGTCCTTTATTTTCTTGGTACCGGTTAGAAACACCTATCGGTACATCCGTATCCGATGTTTTTTTAGTTGCATACACATAGTTTTAGATACCATTTTCGTCATCTCATTCACTCTGCGAAATTTTGGTTGATAGAACAAAAATTATTCTTTTTTTTACACTTGTATGATCAGAGCGAACACAAGTGACTAATCGTTAAGATGTTGAAGAAAAAACATTCAGTATCCTGTATCTAATCAGATACAACAGTTTACCTATCTGTTATCTTGTTTCTAAGTGAAGTCACAACAGAGTTTCCCCATACCATCTGATATGCAGACGAACATCGCTTATTACATATCCTATTCCGTATTTTTTTTCTTGGAGTTGAGATTGATCATGAATAGTGTTCAGATACCTATTTCTTCATCCCTTATTCACTCCGCAGACCTTCGATCGGCCCGTCAGATAAGAACTATCTACTCATTTGCACCCTATTGATACCGGCTAAAAACACGTATTCTTTTCTTTTCTTTTCTTTTTGTGCCGGCTAAAAACACACATAGCAGATGCCATAAGGCCAAACAGCAGTTTGGATACTGGGATATGAGAGGTGGGAATGTGATAGAAATATAAGGTAGGATAAATCCATTCCTCAATCCAACGGCCAAAATTTTCCCACCTCGTATCCCAATCCCCCAATCAGATTCTCACACCTCATTTCCCACTATCCAAACGGCCCCTAAGGTGTTTGAGTGAATCACTTTCTGCAATGCCAGCGTTTTGTCGCTCGCACTTCGGTGGCATTTTCCGCCAAGGTAGCGTATGATTTTCGGTTCATCATCATTAACTGCGTAGTTACCCTTCGCCCCTACTAGCACTCTATTGTGTAACTTGTTGCGTATATCGGTGCAGTAAAGATTTTTGTGGATCAAGCAGGAATTAGCCATGCATTGGTTACCCATTTCTTTTGAGAATTAATGAATGGACTTGTTTTACAATCAGTGTACTAACGGATTTGCATCCACCGGAAATATGTAAACAATGTCGTAACATTATCAAGATCTGAACCGTCGGATTGAAAAGCAACGGATGAGATTGTGTTCCATGATAGTACTTTGGTGCGTTGCGGATCTTGAACTCAGCATCCCATTTTCAATCCGATAGCTCGTACGCAATGTTATAGTACTGTTCACCTGTGACATTGCACAGAATATCAGAGGATACGTTTCCCAATACCTAACTAACGATAGATGTGATAAGGGATATGCAGGCCAGTTCCCATTCACTCCTGATGTAGCCCTGGAACACAATAAGGATCCAAAAACAGCTACCGAAACAAATCCAGCTAGACAGCCGGTAACGGGACAAATCCCGTTGGGCGGCCGGTAACCGAAAACCTAAGAAAATCTCAGTTGAAGTTCATTTTAAAAAAATTGAATTTGGGATGTAACCGTCGAAATTTTGAATTTAAAGTTTTCCAACCGGTATTTGGAATCCCAGTTCCCACCGGTAAATCCAGTTACCGACCGGCCGGTTTTTTTCGATGAACACAGCTCCTAGGATGCCTGTTTCCTTAACTAGCTTATAGCTTTCGTGAATCGTTTGGGTGTAGTAGGCTCCAATTGAGTAGGAAAGCTCAACGACACAAAGTATTTTCTTTCAACTGATGTAGTAATATTCTTAGTTTGCAACAAATGCCAGGAGGCAGTACAAACCCACTAGATCAAAAAAATTAAACAAGTCGTCGAAAACAGTATTCGAAAGCTGCTTGACCGGAGTATAATTGTCCATCAGCATGTGCCTGCTACAGCCTACAAACACCCTAAAGCTCTGCCTCAATCATCTTGAAGCTTCGCCTCCCCCGCTTTCTCAGCTTCGTTCAACACAAAATTCTTGAGAGACTCCACATCCCTAGGTCCTGCAATAGCATAGGAGAATTGGATTAGGCATGTAACAAGTTAGAAACTGCATATTGACAAGAAAAAGGGGCAGGAAATCAAACAATAGCTACAGGTGGCAGGTAGAAATTGCAATCCGAAAGACAATATTTTTTTTAATCTTTTTGAGTGATGATTGGCAAATGACAATGCAAGACAACTGTTGCATATAGTCAGCTTCGACGGCATGCTACAATCTACAAGGATTAGAATGTTGGTTACAACTAGAAATTATCAGCACATGTTACAACTAGAAATTATCAGCACATGCAGCCCATGAACAGCATCTTCACCAACAAAATACCACAATGAATCCAATGTGTTGAGCAACATGATGAGGTATTCATATAATATTAAACAAGTGTTGTGGACAAGGGCCCTGTGCAGCAGCAGTAGCACAGACGTGCACAACAACAACAAATGTCACGGCCGGCCGGCGGCCGGCCTTGTGGGCAGGGTTAGAGATAAGAAGTGCACATCAACAACAACAAGAATGCCAAAATAATCAATAGAAGCATAAGATTTACTGAATTATGAAGAACCCTCATATTAATTACTTGGTTATGCATTGCCGTTGTCTTTGGTATTAAGAGTCAGCAGATACTAGTAATATCCAGGCCATAATTAGCGAGCTTGACAAAATCTTCTTCACAGAAGAGGCAATTCACTGGTCTAAAAACGACATTTCTAGAAAAGTGAATCCTAGTATATTGGGAAAATGGTCTAAAATGTATTTATTTTTTTTCGATCCTACTGGTGCAAGTTTCAGAGGTTTTAGAGCCCAGTCCTAATTTGACCATACAGGCTCACTGGTGGATATGGATTCTAAACCATCACCAAAGTCTAATTTTTTTCAAGGGAATTGGGCCAAATGTAACAGATGCAAACATGGTTTTCATGGTAGAGACTAGTTTAAGTTGGCCTTTGCAAACAAACGTAGGATGGAGCAAAGGTTACCTTTATATTTTGCAACTTCTTCGCCATCATAAAACACCTTGAATGTTGGGTATGAATGGATGTCCACCTTTGAGCATACTGGTTTGCTTACAGCACAATCAACTTGCCCTATCTCGATTTCATCCGCACCTTCCATAACCTTCCCGAGGTCCTCCCAAAGTGTACCTAGGTTCTTGCTGCAAATGACGCACGTTTAAGAAACTTGTTTAGCAGCAAGAAACCAAATTTTGTATGATAAGTCACCGCTAAGAGATGTAGAGCTTACCAGTGTTTACACCAAGGGACACAGAATTGCACAAACCATACCGTGTCCTTCTCCTTTATCTAAACAAGAGAGAAATTTGTCACGATCAAACTAGCTTAACCAAAACCAATATACGAACATCACGGCAAGCAACTCGAATCTGCATAGGACTAGGAACAATAGCGCGCTCTGGCCTGCCTTTGACTAAATATGCAGCCTGTAGATCAATGGTATTCATTCCCTATAAACAAACAACAGTTTAGCTCGTCTGCCGCATCTAAATCCCAAAACCGTCCTTAATTGAATTGGATCAATTAAACCCTCGAGAGTTATGATCCATCAGTTTAATAGCACCAGCCGAGAGTCGAATTAACACTGATGCACTCATCAAGCTGGAATCGTTAACGAATCTGGCATACAACAATTACAGGTCTGTAACCAAGTTATCATCTGTACAGTGCATCCCTACAACGAAACAAGTAAACAATAGACCAGCAGTTCTTGGGTCGCGCCGTGTGCTTTACAGAGCTATACTACATCGGATGGGAAGGTGGGAGAGGCGAGAGCCACGAGAAGGAAAAGGAGTTAGTTACCTTGTCGGCGAAGGTCTCCTCGGTGAGGGTGATGACCTCGGCGCCGGATCGCGCTGCCAGGGACAGGAGCACGGTGGAGGCCACCACTAGGAGGTCGAGCGGCAGGCGGGAGCGGCGCCTAAGGGCCGGATCCATGGCTCGAACGGAGGACGGCGACGACGAGGAGAGAGGGAAGGAGGAGGAGGAGGAGGTGGGTGGGTGCGCGAGTTGGGGTGGGTCGATGTAGTATCTGGGTGGGCCGGGTCGGGCGGGGCGATGTGGCTTTTAGCATGTGGGTTTCTGGGCCTCCGCTGTGGCCTCATCCGTGTGATTCAGTTTGGATTTGCGTGTGTTTGCAGCTTGCACGGGGCAAACCTGTGATGGCATGGTGTTTGCCGACCATTCGCGAAGTAGCTTTGTTCAGGCCAAACCTGTGTATGTCGAGGCAATGGCCAATGCCCAATGATAACATCCCCTTTGACAGACATCGTTTTCACGCCACGCCGACGGCATTATTAATTCACCGAGGTAAGCTGTAAAATGGTCAGAAATGTTCTTTTTTATGCTACGTATAACACTCGCTGGTGAGAAATGTATGCCTGTGCATGTTGGTGTCTCTTGCTGTCTTGTCTTCACTGTTCAGATCTGGGTTAGATTAGGTGGAGTGGGCTGCATTTGCAGTACCTTGATGGTGATGATGATGATGATGATGTTGATGCTGCACGGAAAGCGGGAAGGCTTCTTCGTGCTTTGCCAGCGACGCATATTCCCCTCTCTCAGCCACAGTGTCTCGTCAGTCGCCTGGCTCGGCATCCGCAATTTGCCAACTTTATTTGCTCAGAGTTGAGTTTGTTGACCGGCAGGCGCTGTTGCCTACTCCTACCCATACCACTTTTCTGGGGATCCACTGTTCATGCGTGTCGGTTTTATTCTCTTCCCTCCCCTCCGCCATTTGCCAAATCGTTCTATGTATATCGTTGATTCAGATTTTTTTTAAAAAAAACTACGTCGCTGTTAGAGCACTAACCACCACCAAGAACTCCAAGCTCCAGACGATCGTGGAAGGCCCTTTAGCTACCGAACACATGGCCATGTTCCATCATGTCATGCCTCTCTCGCGGCTTTTGTCAACGATCCAACGCACGCGCTATTATTTACATGTCACCTTATCCCGATAGATGACTCCAATGGGTGGTTATCTAATCCGTCCATTTCTCCAAGTTTTGAGACCAGCTCATGACTCATCGACCTCATCGATCGGCGACCCCACGACGGTAGCAGCCTCCTCCGATCTCAAAGGGTTTTGGATTCTTGGATGCCTTCTCTCCTC
Organism: Hsuehochloa calcarea; assembly: GCA_036346395.1. NCBI lineage: Eukaryota > Viridiplantae > Streptophyta > Magnoliopsida > Poales > Poaceae > Hsuehochloa > Hsuehochloa calcarea. The sequence goes on from CM070597.1 coordinate 43,411,035, forward strand.
TTTGTCTTGTACAGCTCACCTTTTGTTTCTACAAGGCGATGTGAATAATCGCGAGGGTTCATCGAGTATCTGAAAACTACCCTTGTTTGTTAAATAATAATATATGTGTCACAAACATAGATTATCCATGTTATGTAGCATGCGTTTTAATGTACGGTACTCCATCTTACCTCTAAAGAGGTACGAGGATGTTTAAATCTGAGTCATTATTAACTGAGGTTAGTTTTGGCCTAATGAAATGTAACTAGTAAGAAACTAGCTACCCACTAATTAAACTGCACCTTGAATAGTATGGGTTTGCTAATTTTTAGTTATCTAAAATTTTTTATCCATTAATTACTTACAATTACATAGTATTAAACTTAAAATTATAGTACCAAGTGATATACAATTTTAGCACAACTCTACTGTAACTTTTAGTTTTATTTATTTTTGTATTTATTTTCTATTTATAGAGTTCACATAGATTTACTTTTTTCTAGTTTAGATTTTTTTTTTGTATTTGTAGGGTTCATCTACATTTACTTTTTTTTCCTAGTTTAGATTTTTTTTTGTTTCAACAAAAAAAAAATATGGTATCCATTGGATCAAAATCTTACGCCAAGAAAGGTGACCGATAGATAAAGAAATTTCAATCACCTGAAATATAGATGCTCCCTAAATAGTAATGTATTAAATTGGCATATCTTTCCATACAAAACTATTGCAATCCTTTTTTAAATAGTCGATATCACCCTATAGTTCTTCATGTCTTATCAAATAACACAGTATGATCACAGGGGTCTTGCACAAACTTAGTTCAAATACATGCGAAAGATCAAAAGTTATAGAAGCTATTCTTTTGTACTCTGGACCAATTCCAAATTTAAAATGATATGTATTTTTTAAATATAACATTTGATTTTTTTTTGTTGTAGGTCAAACTAAAATATCAAGTTTGATTCCCAAATTAACAAAAATATAAAATTTAACCATCAAAGTCAAAATTAAGTTGAAAATTTAATAATAGCAACAATATGGGATAAATGCTAAAATTAAATTAGGAATACATTTCATTTCAAACAATACAATTTGAATTAAATTAAAGTCAAAAGCGACTCTCTTCGAGGCTCCGCCTTACGGTCATTTAACCCGATGGCACATGATGGCATGATAGTGAATGATTACCCTGTCATTTTATTTATACTTTTGGCAACTTTATTCTTCATTTTCTCAATGAGAACTTCATTGTACATGTGAATATGAAAGGATGATGGAGTATCGGAATTTCTCAATATAACAGATGCGGAAAGTGCGAGAACACTCACATCATGCTGACACGCGTGTTATCTCGTGTTTCTCTTGGTACCGGTCCTAGTTGAGGTATTGGTTCCAAGGAGAGAAATATTAGTGGCCCAGATGTCAATCAATTGGGGAGGAAAAGAGTGTGTGATGGTTTTTTTGTAACAAACTATTTATAATTTTTTATACAAATAAACCATATTTTAATATTTTTATAAAAATAACCCACAATCGCAGGGTCAACATCACATTGTGGGTTATTTTTATAAAAATATTAAAATATGGTTTATTTGTATAAAAAATTATAAATAGTTTGTTACAAAAAACGTGCGACTGCACCAAATCGCTCGGCGGCCCAGCGATTAGCTGACTTGAGAGGCCCAGTCGTGCGACGGAAAGGCGACTGGGGCATTGGTCTATCACGCGTTTCAGTCGCGAGCTAGTGGTGCGACTGAGGCCTGTGCCGAACACAGTGGCTGGGCCAGAACGCGACCAGGGCTAGTCGCAGATCAGGCCGGCGACTGCGCACATCCACGTTTTGGCCCAGCGATAGTCGGCTATTTTTTGTAAGAAATAATTTAAATAAACTTATTTTTAATATTACAAAATTAAATGGTTGGAAGAGTTATTTGTGAATAATTGTTCGTGTAAAAAAGTTAGAGTTTGCTGACTACAATTATTTGTAAATAAATCATACATAAATAACCCAAAATTTGGCTAAATATTTTGTAAGCTTAGGCTTGAGTGAGACGAGAACGGAGCAACGAATATGAGAAGCTCGACGTAACACTTGACCATAAAGGTCTGAATTACATGGCACGTAAGGTCTGGTTAGGTGCATATGTTAGTCTATCTATTTCTACAGTACAAATGGCTACATGCATGAACATTAGACCAAAACTACAACTATAATGCAAATACATCTTTTGCAAACAAAAATATTTGACGGATGAAAATCAAGCGAGGCTTGTGGACATATGTCATACTCCCCTTTGCGGCCACGGACCTTCGCGCAGTCCTCGCAGTACTCGGCCCAAAGGTTTTTTTTTTCAGGCCTATTCTCGTCCAAAATAATCTTTGGTGCAACAGGGACATCAGGGACCATCGGTGTCTTTCCCTTGTCTTCCCGGCTCCGGTTGAGTAAGGATTCCAATGGGTAAAGGCCTCAGGCACAACTGCATAGTTCATCATGTATTTATACTGAATGAGTGTCTTGTCGTACTAGGGCTTGTAGTGCCACGCTATCACAATTGGTGTCACGCGCCTGCTTGTCGCACGACGAAGGGCGACTGATGTTAGGCATTTCCTAGTCGCGCGACCGAGGTGCAACTGGGCGACATGGCTCAAAGTCGTCCGCTCGTCAACCGACTAAGTATCGACAGGCCTCAGTCGCGCGATGTGTCCACAATTGTGAGGACACTAACCTCAAATCGCAGGCCCATCGTGCGATTTGGTCTAGTCGCCTAGTGGGCTAGCGGTTGAGGGTTATTTCTATTTATAAAAAAAAGTTGTGATTTAATTGTGTAAATGAATAAAAAATCGTTTATTAAAAAATCATGGGAGGAGAGAGAAATGATATTTTATTTATCGGTGAGTTTTACCATGGAGGAAGATGCGATACTACATACCGGAGAGAAAAAACAAACATATGACTAATGTGACGTTATATTTACTAGTCCAATGCTCGTGCTTTGCTACGGATTAAAAAAACATATTTTATCATTCGTCGTCGTGCTCAGCCTACAATGCAAGTGATCCGCTGGCAATCCGTTCTTGGAAAGATCGATGGAATCTTTGAGCTTCTTGCGCACCAGCTTAGGTAGTTGGGGTGTAGGGGGAGTGGACATGAGGTTATGGGTGATCAACCGTACGATATAGAGGAACCTAGAAAGAAGAAGATCTAACAGCTCACGTCTCACGAAGAAAGATAAATTTAACTGCTCATATCGCATAAAAAAAACATACCACTACTAATTTTTTTTTTAAGTATAGATATTAGTGATCGTACAGATACGTCACTAACGCGATCCCCTATTTACGTTTCCACTCGGTCTCGTGCCGCGTCCACAGACCACGGTAGCCCCGGAAGGATACACGCAGACCCAGCCGTCCGATCCAACCACGCCTCCACCACCTCGGTCACGTTCACCCACGTCGGACGAGCAATCAACCACGCAGCCACAAACGCCGTGTCCCATCCAAAGCTAAAGCAGCCGTTCCATAAGTATCAAATGCAGAAAAGGGAAACCGCCCCGCACAGGCCCCACGTCCAAGATCCAGGAGCTAAAAAAAAAAGCAGAGGCGAACTCCATCGCTTCCCGCGGACGCGGCACGTAGCACGAATGCGCCCCGCCTGTTCGCTGCGCGGGCGGGCGCGCCGAATCCTGCCGCGGAACGGGCCACCGGGCGATGGGCGCCCACCACGGTCCACGCACCTGCCCGAAGCGTAACTGGTACGCGCGCGTGGTGGCTCGGATCCTCTGTACGGTGGAGGCAGATGTGGCCCGTGCTGCTGCGGGATCGGGGGCGTGGGCGGATGGGATGTCCGGGGTGGGATGTCCGGGATGTGGGTCCGAGGGGATGGATGGAGACTGGGGCCGGTGGCAGTCCGTCTCCGCCAGCCCGGTCCACCCGTTGCGACCGTCCGCTCCGCGTGTCGGCTTGCGCCGCCGTCGCATTTCTGCTAGAGCAACACGCTCATTGTACGCAGAGTCGGAGGTGAATACAAACAGCGCTGCCTGGAAAATCTTGCATATAATGGAATATACAAATTATGTTATAGCTAGACATTCACTGTAGTAATATCTAATTTATTCCTATTGCTAATGAATATATAATAAATCTTTGTATAATTCGACACACATTTCTTTGTTTTTCTTTCACTTAGCTATAGTCCCAACTCCCAACGGTAATCATTCACGAGTAGATCATTGCAAACAATAATTCAACTTTACAATATCTTCACACAAAGAAAAACTAAGGAATAGAAAGCAAATTATTACGGCAAAAAAGATATTGAAAATAATTGTAACTCCTTGGCAATAGTAGTTAGCAGTACTTAAATATTCAACTTTATCATACCTTCAAGCAAAAGCAAAAGTAAAGGAAATGAGAAGTCAATGGGTACGTACATTCCACATGCATTTTGTTATCTTCACATGCATTTTGTTATCTTCAAACAAAAGTATAAAAAAACGAAACACACGGCTATTATTTACAAACAAATTTTAACTATATTGTGAAATATTCTAAACAATACCGCAAAGAGAGAATCATAAAGTATAAATCAAGCTTCGATGGTGTCTAGTCTTTTCTTAACAAATGGTGTCTAATCTTCACGCAAAGAAAAACAAACAAACGAAAGTATTGATTATCAGACTATGATTAGATTTTCTTCACTTTTCTCTTTAATGCGAAATGAGATCACTTCTACTAAGTACTATTAGTATAATACTAAAATTTTGTTGGTATAAATAAAACAATACCTATAGATCATTCTCTGTTAATCTGATCGTCCATTAATAACAGTTACCGTTCAACCGATAGACGGGAGAAAACAACTTTAGAACAACCAACCAGACAAACCACCCAAACACTACCCCTGGTGGTCCCCACTCACCAGACATACATATGCCACAATTCGACCCCATTTCAAGTTTCAACCCCTCGTCACCGTCCCACCCCTCCTCGCTGCGAAGCTCTCTTACACCCACCGAACGCACGCACGCACGCAGACAACCACACGGGCACGTACGCACCAAGTGATCGGCGTCGTGGCGGCGAGATGGCGGCGGCGGCTACGATGACGTGGCACGAGGAGCTGGACACGCTCGTCGGCGACACGGGCGTCCGCCTACCTGGCGGCGGCGGGGACGCGGCGCCGGCTGCGGCGGAGGGGGGCGCGTGGTACGGGGAGGAGGAAGAGGGGAGGGTGGAGGAGGGGTGGGCGCAGCAGGCAAGGGGGTTCGCGGAGTCGACGTCGGAGATGCTGAGGGAGCTGGGGCGTGGGCTGTGGGACGTCGCCGCGCAAAGCCTCGACGGCGCCGAGGACAGCGAGCTCGCGCGGCGGCTCCGGAGGCTGGCGGCGGCCGCGGGGAAGCGCCTCAGCTTTATGAACGAGTACCTCCCCGAGGACCGCGACCCCGTGAGGTGCTGGCTCGTCGTTGCCGCCGTCGCATTCGTCACGCTCCTTGGTAATCGCCGTTGATCTCTCATCTGCCGCTCTTCTCTACCTCTCGTGCGCGTGTGTTTCTGCCTCCGGCTGAGCTTGTAGTGTGATTTGTGTCGCCGCGCATCATGCGCGTGTATTTTCTCATCTGAGGGGATGGATCTAACTGAATAGCTATGGAACATGAGTGTTTTTTTGTGAGGGTTTTGCTTTGAATTTCGGAATCAATCTCTCTCATTCTTTACGCGCTTTGTTTTTGTAAATATTGCGCTGTAAGTGGTTAAAGTGTGTGATATTGCGACGGGAAATTTTTGGAGGTGGGATCCATGGGCAACATTGTGTTGACGAGGTAGAAAGACACAGCAATACACAGTTGTCGACGGGTATTTTGAAATTCTGTTTGATCTGCTTAGTCAACCTAATGGCTAATGTTGTGGGCAGTCAATTGTTTTACTATGGAGTCAACCTAGCTGTTTATTTTGGCTGTGTTGACGTTCTGACTAATTTTTAATGGATTATTGTAGCATTCTGGTTTCGGTTTAAACATAAAGGTTCTTGCTTGCCAAGTGGCTGGTGTTGTTCAATGTCTCAACGTTACGGATTTTTTCTCTCTAAATTTATGGTGAATTCATTCTTGTTATCCTCTTAGCAGCATGGCATTCCAGTAGCTTATAGGCGAGCACAAAGCATGTAAATTATCTATCCAGCAGCGCCATTGCAAATGCTAATATATCCAATTTACTCGTTTTGCATTGCACAATCATTTTGTCAATGCACCAAAATAATTCTCTTGTATGGAGTGGTTCATCCACCAGCAAAATAATTGTAGATGTAGGAATCAATGCACTACTCCTACTTTGATTGCTTAATTAACGATAATATTCTCTATGCAGTATTGGGTGTAGGGAGTGGCGATGAAACTCCTGTAGAACAACCGAAGAAACTTTACATAAGCCCCCCAAGCGCCACAAGAATTCAACTTCCTGATGGACGGCATCTGGCTTATGAAGAACAAGGAGTCTCAGCTGATAGGGCAAGATTTTCATTGATTGCTCCCCATTCTTTTCTTTCATCAAGATTAGCAGGTAAGAACAAATGTTTATATTGTTTCTTGATTATTGTATTGACATCGCCATTCTTCTTATTTGATCTACATTGTTCCTTCCTATGCAGGAATCCCTGGAATCAACACATCATTTCTAGAGGAATTTGGGGCACGACTTGTGACCTATGATCTTCCTGGTTTTGGTGAAAGTGATCCTCATCCAGACCGAAATCTCAATTCTTCTGCACTAGACATGCTTCATTTGGCTGATGCGCTCGGTATTGTGGACAAGTTCTGGGTTGTGGGCTATTCTGGAGGTGGCATGCATGCTTGGAGTGCTCTTCGCTACATTCCTGACCGAGTGGCAGGTAACCTACCTCAGATGCTTTGCTATGTTCTTTTGGATTGCTCTATCTATAGTCTTGTCCTGTTCTACATAGTACATACATGCTCCCCTCACTTGACAAATTGGTTGTGATGCTGATGTCACAGTAGGTAGGGCTATTTTTCTGGTTGTGAGTATTTGATTTCATACCTTCTGTATGCTTATGGACATTTAAAGACTAATTTCTAGAAATGCTTGTGACTTAATACACTAATGCTGGCCATAGTTTACATTGAGGCAAGTTTGTTACCTACATGACTTATGGGGATAAGCAGTATTTCAGACATTTCTAAAGCAAATTATCATCTTTTTGGCTTGATAAGAATGTAATGCTTATGTTCGATTGAATCAGACGACCAAGCATCATCTAAATTTGTCTAGGGAAAATATTATGTTTTTTTCCTTCATTTATTAAGCACAAGCGCATTTGGAGATGCTTCTAATTCAGAGTACCATGTTCCTGTTCCTTCTTTGGAGCCTTAATTTGGTCAAGGCATAGTAATGACTGTTCTTAGTTCCATGTTTACCACTACTTCATCGTAAGCTGTAGTTCTATTAAGTCAAAATCATTTTTGGGCATGTATTCAAAGAACATAGATCTTACATGCTTTCTGAATACTGAAGTAATAGTGATACTCTATGATTTTGGTTGAATGCTCATGGATGACATATTGCCCTGATTCCAGGTGCAGCAATGTTCGCACCTATGGCAAATCCATATGACTCCAAGATGACCAAGGATGAGAGATGTAAAACATGGGATAGATGGTCAACTAAACGGAAACTAATGCACATTTTAGCTCGGAGGTTTCCATCACTACTACCCCTCTTTTACCACCGAAGCTTCCTTTCTGGAAAGCAAGGACAGCCTGAGAGTTGGTTGGCACTGTCATTGGGGAAGAAGGTATTCTGTTATCAGTGTTATGTACTATCTTGAGGTGCCAATGCTAACTTGGGATGCTGTTTTGGAATGATAGGGACTGTTACCATTATTTGCTGTACTATCCCTGCCCTCATTACATTTAGGTGAACCAGTAGCAGCAGGATGTGTGGTTTGGTATCTTGTACCTCAGACGATGATACAAGAAAAAGCTGGTAATGGATAGAACATGATGGCAAACAGAAACTTCTAATCTAAGTATAAAAATTTAAGATCACCATTTTTTGTTTTTGTTTTTAAAACATTGTGTCTCGACTCTCCAATGATCTTATTTACCCAATATAAGGCACAATTAATATGCTGATAAACTACTTTGGTTATCATTTTAGATTGTATGGATAGAACATGATGGGATTGAGCTCTTGAGTGAACTGTCATCATTATACTGTTATTGCCATTGGTATTTTATGCCAAGCACCCACTGATTCACCCCCAACATCTGTTGTTTTGTCCGTGTACTACAATAATTGCAACATCAGTTCCACAGAGGACAGCAACATCCTCAGCATTATTTTGCTTCATGAAAGTGCTAGTAACTGATTTGTCCAATGCTGCTTGATGCTAATTTAAATATCCTTGTGCCTATCAGTCATTCCTTTGACGAAGCATGAAACAAATGGTGATTTCCCAAGCTTGAGCATTGGCCCTTTTTCATGCCAAATACTAATCCTTTGTGCATTACTCAGGACAAAACCTTACTGGAAGGTCCTATGTTCAATGCATTCTGGGAAAAGGACGTTGCAGAGTCTGTGCGCCAGGGAGATGCACAACCATTTGTACAGGAAGCTGTGCTGCAAGTATCTGACTGGGGTTTCAGCTTGTCCGACATTCAAATGCAGAAGAAAGAGGATCAGGGATTATTTGAATTGATCAAGTCTCTATTCAATCAGGCTGAAAGAGAGTGGGTGGGATTTCTGGGCCCGATACACATATGGCAGGTTAGTGGTCCGTTCGCTAAAAATGATTTGATGATTTCGAATTGATGTGACATATTAATGACAGTAGTTAGTAGAAAAGAAAAGATAACATATTCTAGTTATTCGAAGTTTCAAACCATAGTTCGGTAGCTCACAAATGGAAGAGTAAGGCCATCATTCAAAGGGTGCTCTCTAGCTGTATAGCATAAGGATTTTATCAAATGTGAATCCTTTGTTTATTGTCATCATTGATCGGGGTCCATACATGCGAAAAACCTTTGAAAACAACTTTAGTGTTCTATCTAATTGCAGTAGTAAAATTTGTTTGAAAAATGAATTATAACAGCACAGGGAAGAGACTGCATTTGTAGTTAACTATGTTGAAATGGTCTTGGGTTGCATGATTTAGGAAACTCAGGGGTTAAGTGTAGATAATAACGAGAGTAAGTTGCATATGTACTAAAAATGAACCTCAAACTGGCATGAGAATTGATAAATGGACACTATTTGTTATGACCGGCATCCCGTACGCGCGCCGGAAACGTACGGGAGAGGCCCAATCCGGCTAGGAATAGAGTCCTGGGTCCATAAGACCCTTTCTATCTATAAGCATTAGTATCTAGATTGGTTTGTTAGGAGGGGGATAAATAGCCCCATAAAGGATTGAATAAAGCATTGAGAGTTATTTCCGGGTGGAACTCACCTGGAGGCAATCTCTTCCCCTGCTCCGATTTCCTCTCCCTCTGCTCGCCGGCCGGCGCTGGCGCCGCCTCCCACTGCCTCCTCACCACTCACCCCTACTTCTCAGCAGCAGAGGAACCGCCGGCCTACCAATTTGGTATCAGAGATGCCAGGAGAGGAGGGCGGAAAGCAACTGAAGGAGCCGCCGCCACCGACTCGTCCGCCAAAGCCCTCGCCGAGATCGCCAAATAGATGGCACACTCCTCAAGACGCTGGTAATGGCTGAAGCTTCGGTCACTGCGCCACCACCGCCGCCTCCACCGCCCCACCACCAAGACCGCCACCACCCCGCCGCCGCCGTTCCATCCACCAAATCCTGCTTCACACTCGCCGCCATCGCCACGGATCGCAGCTTCTCACGGCCGCCGCTTTCGCCGGCAAGAGATCGGATCCGGGTACTGCACGGCTCGGGCGCACTCGCTCCACAAGCTTGACTTCCCTACATACGACGGCAGGAGGACCTCTCAATTGGCTCAATCGGTGCAACCAGCTTCTTCCGTGGCTGCATACCATGGCGCCGATCGCGTTGGCTCGCCAGATCATCTCACGGGCGCCGCCTGACATGGTACTATGCCTTGGAGCAAGACGAGGCATGCCATCCCGGAACGCTTCAAGAGCTATGCCATCTCCGCTCGCCGCTAATCACGCCAATCGCCGGGCGAGCTCGCCGTACGCTCTTCTTATCCACCGCTGAGGATTATCAAGAACGCTTCAATGCGCTTCGTGTCACGCACCCCGCTTGACGCCAATCCAAAAGGTGGAATTGTTCACCGAGGCCTCCCCGAACATATCAAGATCGACGCCGAATCGCGTGAGCCCCGTGATCTGCAGATGGCAATGCACTCGCGCGAGCATATGAGCGCCACAATAAACAACACCTCCAAAGATCATTGCAACGGCAGCCACGCACCTTCCAGCGTCCCACCACCGCCCCTACCTACACCGCAATGGGTGGCCTCTTACCGCTGCCACACAACCATCATGCCATCACCATCGCCTCGGCCACAATAGCAGCCGGCGGGCGCCGCGCTGCTCCGCCGCTTCTCCCGATCGAAGTTGGCCGACCGACGCCGATCGACTCGCTACAATCGCGATGAGCAATATGTCCGCGCCACAAGTGCCGCCACCGTTTTCATTGAGGCGATCGATTATCCGATGACGATACGGCCGACGACTACGGCAATACAACGGGACGGCCGCGTCTCGACGGTTGCGCGGTCTCCTTCATGCAATCACCGCATTCGCACGAGAGGACACCATGCACCTCCACGCCACTATCCACGGCCACCGACTTCAAGCCGCTAGACTCGGCTCCACCCACAATTTTATCAACACCGAGGCCTCGCGCGACTCCATCTAGAGACAAAGGACGGCGCCAATATACGAGTGGCGGTGGCAAATGGCGACCGGTTCCTCGCAGGGCATGGCCCAAACGTCGCCATAAGTATCGAGCCCGAGGACTTTTCCATCACCGCTACGGCGATCGACCTAGGCGGCTACGACTCGTTCTCGGTGTTGCCTTTCTCCAACCTGGGACCCATTCTTTGGGATTTCGAGGACCTCTACATGGCGTTTTGGAGGCGATAAACGAGTGTTCGAAGGGCTGGGCTCTCCACGCGATAGCATCCTACGCCCAGTTTTCGCCATCACCGGAGCGCCATCGCAACCTCTCTTAGATCACCTTCGCATCAATACAAAGATGATCTTCGAGGAACCAAGAGGCCTCCCACCGACGATCCTACGACCACCGCGATCCACATATCGCCGGTACCGCGACCGGTGGTCGTCCGTCCCTACCGCTACCTCGCTTGCGTAAAGACGAGCCGAACGCCAGCAGCGCCGCCATGCCGAACAAGGCATCATCCGCCAAGCACTCACCGTTTTCGCCAAGATTTTGGTCAAGAAGACGGACAACTCTCGGCGGTTCGCGATCGACTACCGTGCCCTAAACGACAAGACCTCAAAGACAAGTTTCCCATACCGGTGGTTGACGAGCTCTCGACGAGCTCCATGGCGCCCGCATTTACCAAGCTAGACCTTCGCTCCGCCACCACCAAGCGCATGCATTCGAACGACATCGAGAAGACGGCTTCCGCACCCACCACGGCCACTTCGAGTTCCTCGTCATGCCTTTCCCCGTCCAACGCGCCACCTACATTTCAGTTTATGAACGACGCCCGCCCTTCCTCCGCTTGCTTCGTGCTCGTGTTCTTCGACGACATACTCATCTACTACCATCATGGTCCGAGCATTTGCAAAGACGTCCGCCTCGCCTTCGATGCACTCCACGCCACTCCTTGCACCTCAAGCGCCCAAATGCTTTTTTGAGCGCCATCGGCCGCTTACCTCGGCCATGTCATCTCCGCCAACGGCCGCCATGGATAACGATAAGGTGGCATTGCCGCCTCTGGCCGGTTCCCGCCAACCGTGGGTTTGCGCGGGTTCCTAGGCCTCGCCGGCACTACCGAAAGTTCATCCGGACTTTGGCACGATCGCAAAGACCATCGACAAAACTCCTGCGCAAGGACGCTTTCACCGGTTTGACGAGGTCAGCGGCGGCATTCCAGCGCCAAAACGCCTCGACGACAGTCCAAATTCTACAGATGCCCGTCTTTGATCGGGCCATTCATCGCCGATCGGACGCCGGGGCGCGGTTTTGCCACCGCCCTTCACCAGGACGCCGGGGCCCTCGCATTTTTTAGCCGACCGTTTGCTGCCCGCCATATCAAATCGGGCAAGATATGAACGGAGCTCATCGCCTCAGACAGCCGCTCGCAAGATCAAGGCCCATACCGGGACGCCGCTTCCTCATCCGCACCGACCACTTCAGCCTCAAGTTTCTGCTGGACCAGCGCCTCTCAACAATTCCGCAGCACCAATGGATTAGCAAACTGTTCGGCTTTGATTTTCGAGTCGAATACCGGCCCGGGCGCCTCAACACAGTGGCAGACGCCCTCTCACGCCGCGACTCGGACTCAGCCACACTCCATGCAATTTCAGGGCCCTCATTCCACCTTTTCGACGAAATCCGAGCCGCAACGACCACCGATGAAGAGGCAGGCCGGCTCCGCCAGCAGATCCAGGATGGCGCCATTGGGGAGCCCTGGCGCACGGCTGACGGGCTCCTGCTCTTCGGCTCGCAATCTTCGCATTCAAAGATCGCATGACTTGCGCAACAGTGTGCTCCTCGGCGCGACGCGGCCACCATGAAGGCATCCGAAAACACTCCAACGAACGAGGGGACTTCTACATCCCTACGACAGAGCACTTGTTCGAGACTACGTGCGCCCCGCCTCACCGCCAAATAAGAACAAGACGGAGACTCGCAATGCACTGGCCTTCCTCCACCTTTCTCGACATACCATCCCAAGTCTGGGCGGACATCTCGATGGACTTCATTGAAGGTTTACCAAAGGTACACGGAAAATCTGTGATCCTCACCGCCGCCGACCGCTTTCTCCAAATACGCCACTTCATCGCGCCGGCCATCCATATTCCGCCACATCCGCCGCCGGGCCTTCTTTGCCGAGATCGTCCGCCTTCACGGTTCCCCACCTCCATCGCCGCGACCGCGACCGGTTTTACCGCCACATGTGGCGCGACCTCTTCAAAATGGCAGGCGTCAAACTCCGTATGAGCACGGCTTTTCACCCCCAGACGGATGGCGAGTCACCCGAGGTCGTCAACAAGGCCATCGCCATGTACCTACGCTGTGTCACGGGCGATCGGCCTCGCGCTTGGGTTGACTGGCTCCCATGGGCAGAGTATTGCTACAATACTTCTTTTCACACCACGCTCAAGACAACTCCGTTCCAGGTAGTCTACGGCCGGCCTCCTCCACCACTGCTGACTTACACGGCCGCGGCCGCGAAGCGAACACGGTGGACGACTCGCTGCACCGTGATGAATTTCTCTCAATGGTCCGCGAACGCCTTCTCCAAGCACGATGTATGCCAAACGCTACTACGATTTACCACCACCGTGATGTAACATTTGCGGTGGGTGATTGGGTATGGCTCGCCTCCACCGACCAAAGACAAGCATTGGAGCCTAGGCCTAAAGGAAGCTCGGACCACGCCACGCGGCCCTTTCAAAATCTCGAACGGATCGGAAGTGGCTCACGGCCCAGCCCCGGAGGGCGCCAAGCTCCATGATGTATTCCATGGGGGCTCATAAACCTCTCCACGGCGACCCTCGTCAACAACTCCTCCGTGGCCACCAACACACGACGGCCGCCTTCTTCCCGCCCCGGAGCGCGTCCTGCGAGCCCAGCTTCGCCGCGGGATCTGGCATGTCTTGGTCCAGTGGCGCGGAATGACCAGCGACGACGCCACCTGGGAACAACTTCCGCGCTTCCAGGAAAGCTATCCCACCATTCAGCTCGAGGACGAGCTGTTCGCGAAGGCAGGGAGAGATGTTATGACCGGCATCCCGTACGCGCGCCGGAAACGTACGGGAGAGGCCCAATCCGGCTAGGAATAGAGTCCTGGGTCCATAAGACCCTTTCTATCTATAAGCATTAGTATCTAGATTGGTTTGTTAGGAGGGGGATAAATAGCCCCATAAAGGATTGAATAAAGCATTGAGAGTTATTTCCGGGTGGAACTCACCTGGAGGCAATCTCTTTCCCCTGTTCCGATTTCCTCTCCCCTGTTCGCTGCTGGCCGCTGGGCGCTGCCTCCCACGGCGTCTCCTCACCACCACCCCTACTTCCTGCGCAGCAGAGGGAACCGGCCGGTTCCTACCACTATTATACAGAAATTAGCACCATGTGTTATCATTGGACGCAATAAACTTCTAGTGTCCAATATGTTGCTTGATGAATCATCTTTTCCTCAGATTATATGTTATGCATTCCCATGTTGCTGTGGTCTTCCTGAAGCACTGAACCTCCATTTATCTTAACAGGGGATGGATGACCGGGTGGTGCCACCATCAGTGACAGAATATGTCCGGCGGGTTGTTCCAGGAGCCACAGTGCACAAGCTTCTTGATGAAGGCCACTTCTCGTACTTCTGTTTCTGTGACGAATGCCATAGGCAGATATTCTCCACCTTGTTCGGTATTCCCCAGGGCCCTATCAACCCTGTGCCAGAATCCAGTGAAGTAACCTCAGAACTCACCGAAGAAACAACAGCGTCTGGAAAAGTTACAGAACAGGAGCAAGACACATCAGGCTTGGCCTGATCACATTCAACTTCAGAATCAGCGGTATAGATACATAACGTTACTAAGACTTAACACAGACCCCACAGAAAGATAAGCTTTTCTTCGCCGCTCATCGGACAATGCTGACAACAGGTGGACAGAGCTGCTTCTATTGCGCGAGTATGAGCAAAGCTCTGGAGTCTGGAGTAGGAGTTTGTGCTGAATGTGCTGGTTCATTTCAATTAGGGGTGAAAACGGGGCGGATAATTCCCACCCAATCCGATGCTGTATCTGGAAAAATCTGCCCGGGGTACCATTTTTAGTCTCGATCCGCATCCGATATTATCCGCATTCGTATCCGGAAAATTTTATATAATATGAGTTAGGATATGAGAAGAACAATATTCGACATGTATCTATATTTTATAGGATATCTAAAAGATATTCGATAAATTAACTAAATGGATATCTGATAAATATCAATATTCTTTAATATCCTCTATAGTTTTCTAGTCATTGACTAATATTATAATATATAATATGAATTTACATTTGATTATATTTTATGTTGTTGAGTAGGATAAATAATTCTCTAATAGGTAGTATAATTTGACACTTTCGTTGGTGAGGTAATAGTTATATCTTTTCTTTATGTATACACTATCCGTCAAGTTATATATGACTGATTTGGATTTGGATCTGGCTTGCATCCATCATGTGTCCATATCTCAAAAATCTGTATTCGTATCCCTGGGGTATCCGTATCCGGCTTTAAATCCTCAAATCCGGGGTAAAAATAAAGATTAGAATACAGAAAAAGTAATATCTGTCATTATCTCACCTGTTTTCACCCCTAACTTCAATATACAAAAAAAAGTCTACGAAATTCTGCACATCAACCTGTTTGGTGCGCCTCAGTATAGCTCAGTGTACATTTGATTGACCTTTGATAATGCAACGCCCTTCCATACCTTTGATGATGCGACCTCTAGTAGGAGTGGAGTTGGATCGCTCTCTCGGCTATGCGGAAGTAGCCTTCTGTTCCTGCACTACTGATTCCTGATCTACAATTTATGGCACGGTTAATCTGGGCCATGTTTTGTTATGGAACACGCTCATAGATTCTTGCGGGGGTTAAACTATTTTATGCAAAATTCCTGTACCCTTAATGTATCGTGTCCCCATTTGCAGCCGGAGCACCATGGATCCCTTCCGCGGCTTGCCGGAGACTGCGGCGCTAGCGCTACAAATGGGCCGAGCCTGTCGTCACGTAGCTTGAGCTGCAAATGGGCAAAGTTTAAGTTCTCGGCACTCTCCGGCCAGCCAGGTCCAGAAAGACGACGTTCTGTAGCTAGACGGCCCAAATAGGTGGATCCTTAGTTACTCACCAAAGCTACTATGTTCGCCATCAGCCCATGACGCCATCGTCCCGCACGGCCGCACCCACTCTCGGCTCTCGCCGTCCACCAAACCAGGGCCCCGTGATCTCGCCCAACCCTCTCCCGGTGGCCCGCCTGCTACGTCGCCGCCGCCGCCGGCAACCGCGACAACTCCGGTGACCCGGGCGCGCGGGTGGCTCCCGTGGACCCTAGGTACTAGCTTCTCTCCCGCTCTTTTCTCTTCGTGGGGACGGTGACCCGAGCCCCGGTGTTTCGGAGCAAGCAAAAAGCCGATTGCACGGTTGCATCTTCGCGAGGCTGGATATCGAGATTTAGGGGTGACTCGCGAGTAGGTTAGGTTTTGTCCCGTTTTTTGTTCCTGAATGGTGTAGTCGCCGGCCGAAGTAGTTGTATTCCGTCGTTCTGACTTCAAATGCGCTGAAAAGATTTGAGACATCTGTTATTAGGTTAACTGGATTAGTAAGTATGCAGGAATTCCTAGTGTTAGTGATAGGTGATAACGATCGCCAAAGCTGCCTGTATGGATGCATAGAACTGAAATGTTGGAAGTTTTAAGGATTATCTGCACATTTGTATTGCTGGGTGTTAGCTAGTGGTATCGTCCATAATCTTGTTGGCCAGTTGATAGCAATACCAGTAGGGTCTCCAGCATAGTGGTGATCATTTTAGTTAACCTTAAGCAGAAGTTTTCTTAATTTTTCAACTATCTTAATTTTGAGCTGTTCAATATTCCAAGTTTTTTAAAGTCTTCACATTTAACATGAATAGCAAGTATAAGAATTTGATATGCATGGCATACACATAGCGTAAAACAAACCCACCAGTTTTGGGAAATTTATAGAGCTTTAAGTCTATGGAGTCGGAACTATATAAAGTTTTATACCTAAATGTTAAATGCAGTTTAAATTGTAACTATTTCTATGAAGTGAGACAAATTGATCAGAGGAAGCAATCCACACGGAATCCACCGCGATGAGCGGTGGCTGGAAGCCGGCGGGCACCGGCGGCGAGGAGGCGGAGGTGGACACGCTCCTCCGGGCGGCGCAGGACGCCGTGCTGCTCAAGCTCCAGGCCAACTCCCATCTCGTCTCGTCGTTCTCTTCCACCTCCAACCCTCCTTCGCTCGGCCCCGCGCCCGATTCCCTCGACGCCGACCTCGCCCGCCGCTTCGACGCGCTCAAGTCCCGCCCACCGGCGCCGAAGCGGCTTGATGCTACCTCTCGCTGCCGCTGGTGCCGGCGGAATGGAGGAGCTGGACGCGCGGTTCGCGGTGCTGAAGGGGGCGGCGGGGCCGGAGAAGGAGACGAGGGTGAAGCCGGAGGGTCTGGGAGGGGAGTCGGAGGACGACGAGGTGGAGAAGGTGATGCGGTGGGCGATGGACACCGCGCGGCTCGACGTGACCACAGCCGGGAGCGACAAGGCGAAGCACACCGAGGAGAAAGATGAGAAGAGTAGCGTCAGTAGCGAGGACGAGGAAGACAGTTTGGAATTGGAGATGGAGAGGAAGAGGAAGGAGATGGCCAAGAACAAGTCCAAGAACAAGTGGTTCTTCTTTTGATCCTATGGCTATGTAAAACTCATGTTCCCAAGTGGAAGTAACAGCATCATCCAATCAGAGATTCTACAGATGATGCGTAGTATTGTACACTTGCGTTCTTATCTTTCTGGTGATAAACATGAGGCATGCAAGATCTACTGGAGCTAATAAACTTGCATTTGATCTTTCCTGACAAAATATTATCCAAACGAAGAATCAATCTTAGCTAATTATTCTATGACTATAAATTTGAGAGTAATTCAGGAACAACTTCACAGCCAGGTGTTTCAGCGAGTAATCATCACAACAAGCATGTTTGTGCATTCTTCCTCCTGCATATTAAGCTGCGCAAGAGAAATCCAGAATGGGATGTGATGAGCAGGCTAAAAACTATATAAAAACAGATTGAGAACAGAAAATAAGTCTACATGGAATGGCGACGTATGTTTATGTTAATCTTAAACACAAGTGAGCAGCTCACTATCTCAACAGCTTGCATAGAGTTCACAAAATGAGTTCATAGGTAGCTAACAGCCGTTACATATTCTCAGTGAAGCACCATGACATGCTACATGCATTTCAGTCTGGATGGAGAACAAAGTATCACAGGAATAATCCACATAAGCACCAGAACGCCATCCAGGGGGAATAAACCTCACTTTCCACTGCAAAAAAAATTGTAATTACTAAATTTAGAAGCTTGTCGCTTGCAATTACAAGGGGAAAACATGAATGCAATGGTATATATTTTGTTCACTTGCGTGCTCATCATCAAAATTATGTTGTCGCCTTTCAACAGTATCCTACCTGCCAATCATTTCCAATCAAACATGTTAGAATAAACTGATGAAATAATGCTATTCCTAATGTTCTTAATGAAATAATGATAAACGCGGGTTACAAATTTACTAACCCAATGATTTCCTAGTGTTCTTCTTAATGTTGATTTCCTCGGCATCATCAAGAACCAGGTTCATGTACTCATCAAAGCCCTGTAGGACATATACAGCCTGTGAAAAACTCGATGGTACACAATAGGTACGCACATAACATCATATAACCTCTCAGCTAAAGAAAGCACGCATGTACAGAAAGCATTCAAACTAAATCTAGTTCTCTCAAGCGACACAAAGCGCCATCAAATAGAAAAGGCCATCCTGTATCATAAAACACCACTAATTAACATGTAAAATCCATTATTGTCGTTCTTCACTAACATAAAACTTTATTTCATAAAGGTACTAATCACATAGTTTCCAACAGTAGAACAAATTATCAGTTTTTTTTTTCTTTTCTTGTCAAAAGCAAGAGTTTGAGAAACCTATCATTATAGGTCATATGGCAAAGCTATCAATTCTTACAAATTTTCAGAGGTAGAAATCAAAGCACTATGTTTTATTTCTTTGTTAAACTATGATTTGTCCTCAATGTTTAGTTCTTTTTTCTGGGGAGAGAATCCTCAATGTTCAACAAAACTAGTCATCAGGGCGGGCCGAACCTTATAAACCAAAGGATCTGCTGGGCCAGGGAGGGAATGCAGAATGGGCGATCCATGACCCTAATCCTGCCCCTCGGGCAAGACGAGAAGAGGGCGGGTTCGAGGGGCGAGGCCGACGATGGAGGCAGAGGATGCGGGGCGAGGGGCGGAGTGCGGAGGGGCGAGAAAGGCTCGGGGGAGATGGGCTAGGGGCAAGGGCGGCTCATCGGCGCACGGGGGCGAGGGCGGCTCGGTGGCGGCGGGCGAGGCGTTGCGGCGTCGGGCGAGAATGGGAGGTAGAGGATCGGGCAGAGAGGCGGTGGGCGGAGGAGGAGGCGGAGGCGACGAGGCGAGAGAGAGGCGCTGGCGAGGCGAGGAACGGGGAGGGGAGGAGACGAACCTAGAGCGCATCCACCTGCGTGCGCTGCGTCGTCGACATCGCGCCGCCATCTCTCACGCTTGCTCTTGGAATAGGGAATGGGGAGAGGAGGGAGGAGACGAACACGGAGAGCGGTTTGGGTGGAGGAGGCGATGGATCCGTCGCCGAGGCGGTGGCGAAGAGGACGTCGGTGTTAGAATTAATTGCTATTTATCAGTAATCCCTAGTTACTTGTGTAATCCCTCTATAATCGTGGGTTAATACCCACTGGCCTCTTGGGACTCCTACCGCCCTTGGGCTACCCTCCTCCAATCTATTTATATGTAACACCTCTGTAATCTTATCATGAAGTAATCTAAGCTCGTTAGGTTATTGTCTAACATGGTATCGACTAAACAACGATCCATCCGCTTCGCCCCATCCCACCCCGATCCTGCCGCCGCATGCCATCTTCTTCTTCCACGCGCCATGGCCGCCTCCGGCCTCCACAAGGTGGCTACTGCGCCAAGCTCCGCGACGAAGCCCTCTCTCGCGCTAAGCGCCGAGGACGAGGCCTCCTCTCACGCACCACCAACACAGAGCGCAGCCAGCCGCGGAGGAAGCCGCTTCTCAAGTCCGCCGCCGCCAGAGCGTGTCCGCGCTGGCCGCCGACGCTTGACAAAGAGCGCGACAGCCGATGCCCTCGAGCGAAGAGTCGCGGCCTCCGGATCACCTCCGCACCGAAGTTTCAGACGATGCCGACGTTCACGAGGATGACGACGTCCGCTCGCTTCTTCTCGGGCCGCGCCATCGCCCACCTCCACAGCCAAGCTGCTGCCGCCCGTAACATCAAGAACTTAATTCCAATAGTTCTTGATCTTCAATCCTCCAACTACTCCAAGTGGCGCGGCCACGCCCTCCTCATCCTCGGCCGCCGCTTGAAGGATCACGCCCTCGCAACGACTCCCGCCCTACGATCCGCGTGTGGTCGCGCATGGATCGTGGTCGCCCTCTCTCGCTTTTCAACACCATCTCCGCCGACCTCGGATGTCATCCACGAGCACGACGGCCTCACCGCCCGGCAAGATGGCTCGAATCGAACAGCAGCTCTCAACAATCGCGAGTCCCGCGCCATGCTCCTCGACGCCGAAGTTCGCGCTCTCGCCAAGGTGCCTCTCCATCGACGACTCATCGCCAAGCAAGATGAAGAGCATGGCGGATGCCCTTGCCGACCTCGGCGAGCCCATCCAGACCGAACTCGCGCCAACGCTCATGGGTCTCAATGAACGCTTCAGCTTCATGTCCCACTTGTCACCCGCCAGAGGCCGCTCCGCCCTTCGCCGATGTTCGTGCTGACCTCCGCTTGGCCGAGCTCAACACGGGACGCCCGCTGCCTCTCCTCGGCTCTTGTCGCCGCCATGGCCCACTAAGCCGCTACTCCGTCATCACCGCGCCGCGCCTGCGTTCTCATCAGTCATTCTGCCGATGCCTTTCGGCAATCGCGCGCCGACGCGCCCGCCCGGGCGCGGCTCGCGGCTCCATGGCGGTCCGCAGAGCCGCACTCGGCAGCCGCACTCACCACACCACGCTGGCCGCCACTACTCAACCTGTGGACCGGCTCTATCCACATGTGGCGAGATCCACCACGGCGAGCTCGTGGTCCCCACCACGCGCGATCCCACCTTACATCTCCGCAAAGAGCTCGATGGCGGCGTGCCACTGCAGATCTCGCTCCACTGCCGCTTCCGGACCTACTACCCGCAGCCACCTCGAGCACTCCCCGCTGGGCGCCATGGACGCCGAGGGCCTTGCTGGCCGCTTTTCAAGACTGGCACTCTCTCACCCCACCACCGAAGTTCCTGGATCGGGTGATCGACTCGGTGCCTCCTCCCACATCACCGCCAACCCCGTATGGTCACCGTGATCGCCATCCTCTTCATTTCCTTCCTCCATTGTCGTAGGCACCGGTGCCACCCTTCCCGCTATCGCACCTAAGCACTCTCATCCTTCCCGACCCTTTCGCCGATAATGTCCTTGTCGCTCGACATCATCGTAAATCTCCTTCGTTAGAAAATTTACTACCGACAATTTCGCTTCATGAGTTTGACCTCTTGGTGTTTCAGAAGGATCTCCGCATTCTAACACCTCCTCGATGTAACAAAGACGGGCCACTTTACACCCTACACCGCCTTCATCCACCATCGCCTCGCGCTCTTGTCGCCACTCCTTCCCGACTACCGCACAGCGCCTTGGTCACCCGGCAAGGCCACTCTTCGAACCTCGCCGCCTTCCTCCATTGTCCGCAGAAGTTCGGTTGACTCCTCCGCCACGCTGCCGCCTTGGGCATCATATTCGCCTCCCTTTACTACTTCCTGCCTGAGTATCCAAGAATTTTGATTTAATCCATTGTGACTGTGGACATCTCCCCGTTGTCGTGTCTCTCGGTTTCCAATATTATTTAGTTATTCTTGACGATTGCTCCCATTTTCTCTCGGACTTTTCCCTTCGCTAAGTCCGATGCTTTCCCACAATTTCTAATTTCTTCGCCATGTGTCTACTCAATTCTACCGCACCATCAAATCACCCAATGTGACAACGGTCGAGAGTTTGACAACTCCACCTCTCGTGCTTTCTTTCTTGCTCACGGCACCACCCTCCGCATGTCGTGCCCCTATACCTCCCAAAGAAACGGGAAAGCCGAACGCATGATCCGCGACCGTCAACAACGCCACACGAACCCTCCTCTTCCGTGCTTCCATGCCCCTCTATCGGGTCGATGCCCTAGCCACCGCCACCTATCTCATCAATCGCCTCCCTACCAAAACACTAAACATGAGCACTCCTTTCTTCGCCTCCATGGCACCTCCTTCCTATCATGATCTTCGAGCTTTGGGTGCACTGCTATCCCAACCTCTCTCGCCACCACTCACAAGCTTGCCCTGCTCCACTCTCTGCATGCGTTTCTTGGTTATTCACCGGATCACAAGGGCTACCGGCCTCGACCTCCACACCAACCGTCATCATTTCCCGCCACGTTGTCTTCGACGAGACAACGCTCCTTTCTCCCACAAATGGCCATCCCCACCCCGCAGAACTTGATTTTCTAACCGACGACGACACTATTCCAAAGGTCCCTCTTCCTGCAGTACACCCGAGTCGCTGGCCCTTGCCACCACCTCCCGACGCTGCTCCTCCCACCGCAAGGTGCCTCGGTACCATCGCTGCCCATGTGGGCACGCCGGCCAAGGGCTCCTCCCGGCTTCCCACTCCTCCGGCGTCGCCCACACAAGACCTCCGGTCTTGCGGCCCTCCACTCCAGCCGCCACGGCAGTGTCCGGGGTCCCCACCGCCCTCCGAACAGCGCCCCTGCACTCGGCCTTCCGCTCCACCCATCATTCACGCCTCACAAAGCGCGTGCCCTCGCTCTCCGCCCCGCCCCGAAGCGCCCGTAGGCCCTCTCGACGCTCCAAAGATGGTCCCTCTCCACTCGCTATGTCAAGAGCGATCCTCCTGCTCTCGCGGTGCTGTTTCCATTCCGCGGCCGCCAACTCCCATGGCATGGCAACCCGTGGAAAGACAGGGTACCGGACCTCGCCGCTTTGCATACAGAGGCATTGTTCCACTACCACGGTCATGCCGTGATGCTCTTGCGATCCTCATTGGCGCCAAAGCCAGGAAGACGAATATGCGACTTCTTCAGACAACCACACTGGGACCTCGTCCCCGCCTCGCCAAGGCCAACGTGGTTACCGGCAAATGGATTTTCAAACACAAGTTCCATGCCGATGGCTCATTGGAGAGATACAAGGCTCGTTGGGTTCTTCGGGGGTTCACTCAACGCCCCGGTGTTGATTATGATGAAACCTTCACCGGTTGTCAAGCCACCACCGCTCGCACATCGTCACGGTGGCACACTCTGTGGATTGGCCGATACATCGCCTAGATGTGAAGAACGCTTTTCTACGGAACACTTTCGAGACAAGATATCGCTCTCGGCCACTGGGTTCACCGATCCCGCTCTCCCGATCATGTCTGCAGACTCAACAAATCCCTCTACGGCTTGAAGCAAGCCCCGCTGGCCCGGTATGCATAGGTTTGCCTCCTTCTCGATCTCACTGATTCATCAAGCCAAGTCGACACATCTCTCTTCATATACAACCGCGCACCGAGAGCGATCTACTTGCTCTTATATGTGGATGACATTGTCCTTACGGTTTCGCCTCGCAGCCTCCTTCACCGTGTCATTGCTTGCATTAAAAAGGAGTTCTCCATGAAGGATCTTGGACCCTGCATCACTTTCTGGCATTGCGCCAAATACCACAGGATTCTATTCTCCTTTCACACAAGAAGACACATCGGATATACTTGCTCGCCATGGCATGAGTGATCGCAAGCCTTGCTCCACTCCGCTTGACACTTGTGCAAAAGTACCACCGATGCTGCCCGTCTCATTGTCGATCCCATCGCTTATCGCACCTTGTGGGTGCCCTCCAAGACTCACCTTCACTAGGCCTCGACATTGCTTATGCTGTCCAACAAGTGTGCCTTCATATGCATGATCCTCGAGAAACTCATCTTGTCGCTGCAAGAGGATCCTTCGCTACCTTCGTGGTACCCTCACCATGGTCGGTCATTCCCGAACACTTCGACACACTCGTGTGTACACCGACGCCGATTAAGCCGGTTGTCCGACACCCGCCGCTTCCACCTCCGGCCACGCCGCCTTCCTGGGGCGGCTGATCTCTGGTCATCCAAGCGGCACCACACCGCCTCCTGGCCCAAAGGCCGGAGGCGTATACCAGTGTCATTGCCAACGGCGTCATTTGAAAGCCTCTTGGTCGCGGCAATCGCTCCAGAACTTCTCCATCCCTCGGACTCTGCTGTCTCATCTATCGCGACAATGTCGGGCCGCCTACCTCTCCACCAACCCCATTCAACATCGCCGCACCAAGCACGTGGAAATCGATCTTCACTTCGTCCGTGAACGAGTCGCCATGGGTGCCGTCCGGTTCTTCATGTGCCCACCACGTCCGCAGTCACGATGTCTTCACCAAGGGCTCCCTTCCCGTGTCTTCATGGATTTTCGCCCATCAACGTTCGCTCCACCGACGATCCGATCATGAGAGGGTGTTAGAATTAATTGCTATTTATTGTAATCCCTAGTTACTTGTGTAATCCCTTGCTAGTCTTGGGTTAATACCAGTGGCCTCTTGGGACTCTACCGGCCCTTGGGCTACCCTCCTCCAATTAATACCCACCGCCTCTTGGGACTCGGTGGCCCCTTGGGCTACCCTCCTCCAATCTATTTATATGTAACACCTCTGTAATCTTATCATGAAGTAATTTAAGCTGTTAGGTTATTGTCTAACGATCAGGGTTGGGGTCGGGGTTGGAGGGGATTGGGGCGAGGATGGGGGAGGGGAAGGGGAGGAGCGGCCGCGGGCGTGGAGGGAGGGGATTTGTCGGGCGAGGACTGGGGAGGGGAAGGGGAGGAGCGGCCGTGGGCGTGGGGGGAGGGGATTTGGCCGGGGGAGGAGCGGACTGAGGGGGAGCAGGCGACGTGAGAGGGAGGGGCGAGGGGATTCGGCCGGGGGAGGAGCGGGCTGAGGTGAGAGCGGACTGGGGGAGTGGGCGACGTGAGAGGGAGGGGCGGCAGTTGTGGGGCGGGCCAACGTGCGTGAGTGGGCACGCGCAGGGGTTGCGGGCGTGAATGGGGAGGGGATGAAACGGGGTAAACCGAGAATTATAGTAGTTAAGATTTATGCCTAATTGACTCTATGGACACCGTGCGGTCGGTTGTTGTCTTTTTGCTGTGAAATTAGACTAAACATGTTGATGCTGCATTTTATATTTCATGATATGTGTTTACAGGAATTTGTCTACACTGATGTCTTTCATGTTATGCTTGAATTACAAATGAGAGTATTATTTTCTTTGCTAGTGGTTGCTTGGTAATGATTTTCTCCTTTTCTGTCATTGTGTTCTACCTGGGTCATACAAGATTAAATTGAGTGATGTGAATACTTCGGTGCCTATTGAGTGGTGTGTGTAATTTGGTGCTGTCAACGAATTTACAAATATGGGTATAATTGAATCTTAATTCAGTGGTAAATAAAATGAGCTAGCTTCTACATGCTAGTATTTGACAATATGAATGAAAATAAACCATTTTACACTAGAACATCCTAATAATGCAAGTTCCCTATTATCAATTGTTATTACCTTGGATTAGTTTTTTTTTGTCAGTTACATTGCAAAGGTCAATTTCCATCATGAATAAAACTCAAAAAGTTGATCCAGTGGAACCTGCTGCTAAGATTGCTCAACATGCCTCACAATTCAAACGATGGGGACGGAAACATCCATTTGTTCGATATGGTCTGCCACTCATTTCTTTGACAGTGTTTGGTGCCGTCGGTCTTGCTCATCTTATACAGGGCAGGTAAATTATTAACCTTTTCTGCACTGACCAAAACCTATTATGCTAATCAGTCTATGTAATTGTATGTAGGCATCCTTTTGTTTCACATATTTGACAGTGCCAGATCATTTTTATTTTGCAGCAAAGAAGTAACAAAGGAAAAGGAGGATATAGAATGGCAGGTTATAGAGACAACAAAAGCTCTGAGCCGAACAGGACCGGTGGAAGGGGTCTATAAACCTAAAAAGCTCTCACTAGAGGATGAACTGAAGGTAATGTTGTGTTCATATGTGAAAAATGATTGCTTTGATGAGAGGTTTGCCATTTTGTCATGATTGGTCTCATTGATGAGCTCCTGCCTCCATGTATTATATAGGCTTTGCAGCAAAAGGTGGACATAAACAACTACGACTACAAGAGGATTCCCAGATCCAATGAAAAATAAGTGAAGCAAAGGAGTGAGAATATGCTTGAAGCTAGTTCTTCATCTTGTTTTTTTCATGAGTTCTGTCAAATGCTAAGTGTCGAAATGAGATGGGGGGAAACTCCGTCATCATCATCTGAACTTCATGCTTTGACAGCCACCACTTGTAGATAATTCGATTGAGGATCCTTAAACTGTAGGAATCAGTGATTGTAGTGACATCCATTACGTGCCATGGCATATCTGTATCAGTCTACCCTCGTGAGATTTTTGAGGTGTTTGAATACTGCCCCGACAATGGGCGAATAAATTGTATACAGACTAATCTGACATGTGAATAATCAAACTCTCTATGACATATCTTCTTTGAAGCTTTTTCCAATAACCAATCCAGATAAATTATGACCAATTGTTGGCAAAACTCTAGACAAAAGGAGGGAAGTTCATATCCATATATCGTTCCAAAACGGCTGAGTTTCAAGTTTCTCCTTCCAAATTGGATCCAGACAGGTGCACGTTACTCGTTTCAGGCTGTCCAACTGCCAATTAGCGTTTCAGATCACTCAACTCGCCCTAGATGGTAGGTAGCACAAACATTCCACCCCAAGGAGAGTACTAAAAATCTAATGGATTAATATGCAATTGCACTCTTAACTCTTCTATTTCACCCGATGGCCGACGCGATGGCCGACGCCGGAGAAACTCCGCTGTCACAGGCGATCTACTCCTTTGGGAGGCCATGGCCGGAGCTCAACGAAGGCCTCTCCTACACCAACACGTTCCGATGCGCTGGCCCGCCTCTCCACCCTCCCTCCCTGCTTTGGTACTTGCTCTGATTTCCTCACATGCAAGCAGATCCGGACACCACCTCCACCACCACCTTGATCGAGTTCTACTCTGCTAACTACAAGATCTCTGCGCCATTGCCAGGGTATGTAGCTAACGACCGCGCTCACTTCCTAATCTCCGTGTCCGTGGTCAGATGGTGTCTGGTGGTTTCCTTTTCCTTTTTGTATTTGGTTTCTCTGGAGGCTCGAATGCTGTGTTGATTTTGTTAGAGATATATTAGAGATAACCAAGATATATTAGAGATAAGATAGATTCTATCTCTAATATATCCTTATCTCTATATTGTACTCCTATATATACCGCCCTTTGGGCCTCTCTTCAATACACACAATAGATTCATAACATGGTATCAGAGCCTAGGGTTTAGTCTCAAACCTAGTCTTCATCGTTGTCGCTGCCCCGCTGCCCCCGGGAGGAGCAATCTCCGCTCCCGGGGGCAGCCTCGCACAAGATCTTAGCTCTCCCAGCTTCCGCTCAATCCTCGAGAGCGAGCCACCATGGTCGCACGCGCGCGCCACGCCGAGTTCCTCCACTGGCCTGCCCGCCGTCGGCCTCCTTGTCGTGGCTCGCGCCGCCGCGGCGCCTCGCGCTCGGGTCTCGCGCGTTCCTCCGCCCGGCAAGCCCTCGCGCGCCGCTTACATGCCATGGGCCATTGTCACCGGCGCCACCGACGGCATCGGCCGCCTCGCCACTCGAAAGTCGTCGCCGACTTGTCGCCGCCGCCGCCTCGCCGAGGCTTCGCCACCGCCCTCGAGCCCGTGTCAACCGGATCCGCGCCAATCGCCTTGGATCCGACCGGCCACGATCCGTCCGATCCGATGGATCTGCTCTCCCGACGCCACACGCCACGCCATCACAGACGCACCCGCGGATCCGGGCTTCTGCGCGGATCCGCGCCGCTTCCCCTCGGCTTCTGGCGCGACGGCGTGGTCTTCGTCGTTGCCGCCGCCGCCTCGGCTCTCCTACGATGCTCGTCGGCGGCTTGAGGAAGACGCCGACCGCCTTCCTCGCCACCTTCCCTAACTCCGCCGCTGCTCGCCGGCCTCGACCGCCGCGGCTGGCCAGATTCGCTCGGCAACGCGGTTGTCGCTGCTACCGGCCACTCGCCCACCGCCTGCCCGCTCGCGCTACTCAAGCTCCGCCTCCTCCAGGCTGTTATCGACGACGGCGTCGCCGCTCTCGCCGCCGCCGCCACTAACCTCCGCAAGCTCTCCGTCGGGTCATGCGCCTTCGGCGCCAAGGGGATCGAGGCCGTCCTCCGGTCCTGTCTCCACCCTCGTCTCCATCGGCCTCGCCTCCGCTTCCGCCGACAAGCTCCTCCGCGTCTGGTCCTCCTCCGACCGTTCTTCCGTCGCCGAGCTCGCGGATCTGTCGGGGCCGCCGAGGGGGATGAGAATGGAGACGACAGGGAGAGGCGGAGAGGACAATTGCTTGGAGACGGAGGCAGAGAGTCAAAATCCATTTTTAACCCGATCAAGCCGGCCGCCCGGCTTCCTCGTTTTCCGGCCCGATCAAGCCGGCCGCCCGGCTTCGGGTTTTCCGGCCCGATCAAGCCGGCCGCCCGCTTCCCCGCTTTCCACGCTCCGGCCGGTTTTACGCAATAGCTTCTCCAGCTCGGCTTCGCAGCTTCTTTCATTTATTAAAGCTATCTATCGCTAGTATTTACTGCTAGTTATCCTTAGGTTTTTCCTGCTTTGTGTCGTTTTTCTTCCGCTGCGTCCATCCAAGTTCGTAGTACTCAATTTTTGAGTTTGTCTTAGCCATGCGAGTCCACAAATTTATTATCAGTCATAGAAGCATAGGAATTGCCTTTTGCATGGCGTGCACGCCGCCTCATTGCTATTTTCTTCGAGCCGCAGATCCGCCGCTCCAGCGCTCAAGGCCGCCGCTTCTTCCACATCGCCTCATTGCGCTTCTTGTGCATTGCGCCGCTCTTCTTCGCAGACCGCGTCTCATGTGCTTCTTGTGCATTGCGTTGCGCTTCTTTTGTACTGTGCATTCGTTGCACTCCTTTTGCACTGCGTCGCCGCCGTCTTGGGCTACGATTTGCGCCGCCATGCTTCCACCAATTCCTATTCGACTTGATTTGACAGTTCTCTCTATATTTGTTGGTTTCATCATCTTCTTCGTCGTATTGCCGCGGTCGACTTCGCTCCTGCACCTTGTGTCTTATGAGCTGTCACATGACACCGGATGGGAGAAGATCTTTTGATACTCGACATATTTTTCAAGAACTGCATACTACGACGACATTATGAAGACTCGGATTTTCATATTTTAGTGTCAACCCTTTCCAAATGCAATGCTATTGCATACGCCTTGCATTTGAGGGGGGGTGTTAGAGATATATTAGAGATAAGATATTAGAGATATGTTAGAGATAGAATCTATCTCTAACATATCCTTATCTCTATATTGTACTCCTATATATACCGCCCTTTGGGCCTCTCTTCAATACACACAATAGATTCATAACAGATTTCAAGATAGTGATACACGCCTCTGCAGGTGGATTCAGAGGATTCGTAATGGCCAGGCAGAGCATGCAACATCTAGTTAATTTCTCTTTGTGTTCTGTTTCTCACTTTTTTCGTATTGTGGATATCATATTGTGTCTTATTTACTAAGATCCGCGTATGAACTAATATAAATTATTTGTTTATTTATTTTCGCAATGAGTGGATGTCTATTTGGCATATGAGTTACTTGCTTTGAGGTTTATCGGTTTATGGCATCCGCATGGTGATGTTTTCCCTTTACCTCTTTGAGCTATGGTGCATTTTCAAATACATGCATAAGAAAATTTATGAGATATATATAGGCTAATGAGTTTAGTTTTTGACTTATATGGCAAACGTTTGTTCGAATGCAAATGAAGGTTTTGTGATTTTGTTTGCAGATAACAACAGTTCATGGTCAATCTGTCACTGATCCAGATACGACTCTCAGTCTCAGGCACCTTTCTTCTTCTGTTTGCCGTATATATTTGCATCAAGCGTGCTATCGTTGTTATCTTCCTTCATTATTTCCATGTTTGTAGTACCTTTTGGAACAATTCCATGATAGTATAATATGTATCTAATTTGGCTCTGTATTTCAGGGACGGTTCTAAATTGGTTTATCATCGCTTCGCATGGCACGAGCCATTTGCACCACATTTGCTTGAAGTGCTTTATGAAGATGATGACATGGTACGCAAATCAACCTGTGTCTTGCGCAGAAAAGATTGTTTAGAACATATTTTATCTAATTTTCAGCATTTGATAGCCCTCACTGGTTGGCAAGGTTCAAATTTCAAAGTCCCATCTAATTTTCATCTGGTCTGAGCAAACCAAAGGTTACCTTTCCCTGTGCATGTTTGTTAAAATGAGTAAGATCTAAGAACACATAAAGCTATATTTACAATCAGAACTATAAATCAGTTCAAGAAGATTTTGTCAGGTCGCCCTTAATAAGCCTTCTGGTTTGCAAGTTCTGCCTAAAGGACTTCCAACAGCGCACTGTTCTAGCACAGCTTCAATGGAAAGACTGGAAGATGGCCTCATCAAGCTGCTCGAAGAGAAAAAATGTGCAATCACATCCTGTACCTGTTCGTCGATTAGGAAGGTGCACATCGGATTTGCTTTTTATTCTGTTCAGTCATACTCAGAAACTCTGTTGCATAGGCACTCAATTGAGGTCTAGCAGATGTAAAACTGTTCCTTGCGCCTGAAACTAGGAATCTAGGGGATAAGGGGAAACAAATAGTAGTTGTTCCAGGCATTACTTTGATATGTTCCAAGATGTTGATGTCATTTTTTCTCCATACCAACACTACTGTCTCAGAAAAGGGTCCAAATCATAATAATATATAAACGGAAAAGGATGTTCACTGGTATAACAAAGAGTGCTTCTGCAATGAAATGTAACTCGCAGAACAATGTTTGTCACCACTGCACAAATGCCTTTGCTATTGCTGATGACCTGCGTGTTCTATGTTATGATGTGACTCGGTTTGACGGGGTGTCGCAGAGGCGAGAGAAGGCGTGAAGATGATGCTGTACGGGAGCGCAGAGGGTAGGGCGAGCGAAGGTGCTCGCCTTTGGTTTCTGGCTGACGAGAGTCTCCCGCCAGAACGAGAGCCTTGCGGCAGAGAAGAGAGGAAGAGCTAACTTGATATATTTCTTATTGCCTTTTCGGTTTACAACCTCTGTCCTTTATATATGGAGGACTAACCACTAATTGTATGTTGGAGGGATTGATTACAATCTGAAATATCCATAAGGGATACTACCTAACTTATCTCTTGCCAAAAGGGCTTTCCTAATTTACCTAATGCCGAAGGCTATTGCTTTCCTTGCTGTTACGGTTGCGTATCTCGTTGTTGTCGGTTTTGATCCATAGCTCCTGCTATGTTGGTTTCAGCTTGTCCCACCGAACGATGCCGTGACCGACGCTGATACTGCCAAACAAAATAACGATCGATAACATTTCCGCCTTCCTGGAGAAACAGCTCGTCCTCGAGTTGCATCTGAGGATAGCACTGTCGAAATTCAGTCACAGTCATCCATGATGTATCCGTCGCCGGACGATCTTCCCAACGAACCAAAACCTCCCATCCTCCAGACGTAAAATGACCACAAAGAACTTACGCGGGTTTGGGAACAAAGCGTCCATGGTGAATATCTGGCAAGGGCACTACCTCAATAGGCGGGACACCATAAAATGGTTTCAACAAGGAAACATGAAAAACATCGTGGAGACGAGAACGAGGAGGCAATTGCAGACGGTAAGCGATGGTGCCAATACGTTGGACAATTTGATATGGCCCGAAGAAGCGGGGCAACTTTCCCATTGCCGGTCGTCCTAGAGAAGCCGCTGCCCGGTGATGCAAGCGCAACCAAACCCAAGGGCCCACGGCAAAGTCAATGGCCCGATGAGCGAGATCATACTGAGTTTTAATAGAATCCTGGGCTTAGAGCAACTGTTCCCGAATTTCCACAAGGAACTCGTCTCGCTCCAATAACTGTTGATCGACTGCCGCAACACGAGCCACCCCTGGTTTGTAAGTAACCAAGGTGGGAGGATCCCGACCATACATGACCTTGAACGATGTAGCATGGAGAGCTGTCTGGAACGAAAAATTGTAGCAAAATTCTACCCAAGGAAGCCAACAGAGCCACTCCTTTGGTCGATCACCCGCTAAACAACGGAGGTACATGCCAATGATGCGATTAACAACCTCGGATTGCCCATCAGATTGGGGATGAAAAGCTGAACTGAGATGCAACTAGTAACCAGCGAGACGAAACAACTCCGACCAGAATGAACTAGTAAAGATGGGATCACGATCACTCACAATAGAGGAAGGAAAACCATGTAGTCTCACAATATTGTCAAAGAAAAGACGAGCAATTGAACTAGCCATATATGGATGACCCAGGGCGATAAAGTGTGAATACTTGGAAAAATCGGTCAACAACAGTAAGAATGACTGATTTTCCATGGACTTTGGGAAATCCCTCCACGAAATCCATCGAGATATCGTCCCAAACGAGATGTGGAACCTGTAGTGGCTGCAAAAGACCGGCGGTATGCAGATATTCCGACTTGTTGCGTCGACATGTCGCACAACCACGCACAAAGTCCTGAACAAGTTTGCGCATGTCGGGAACATAGAACTGAGATCAAAGACGATGAAGTGTCTTCTGGAAACCTTCATGCCTGACATTGTGGGCATCGGCCAAGAGCTTAGCCCAAATATCCGAATCGGCCGGCACAAAGATACAGTCCTGAAAAAGCAGCACCCCATCCACAACAGTCCATACGAGGGGGGCAGCACCAGCTTGAATATCAGAGCATTTTTGAACCAAGTCAGCACGGGAGGACACTTCAGTACGCAGGCGATCAAAGATAACAGAGTGTGGGGCTGAAACTACATGAACCACCGGAGCAACTTCCAAGCGGCGAGATCGACGACTGCGTTTTGTCGGCCCAGGCGGTATTCCACGGTGAACGAATAGCCAAAGAGTTTGCTCACCCAATGATGTTGGGGTATAGTCGATAGCTGTTGGTCGAGTAAGGACTTCAAACTATAATGATCGGTTCAAACTCGAAAAGAACGTCCCCATAGGTACGGCCACCAATGACGAATAGCTTTGACCTATCCAATGAGCTCTCGTTGTACGTAGCCAATTTGGCATGATGGGGCGCCACCGCGCTACTGAAGAATGCCAAGGGCCGGTCCCCTTGGTGAAGTACGACACCAAACTTCGTGCCCGATGCATCACAGTCGACGGTGAACGAAACCTGGAAATCAGGAAGTTGCATGACCAGTGCAGAGGTAAGAGCCGTTTTCAGTGCGACAAAAGCACGAGCCGCCTGATCACCCCAAACGAACGCCTCCTTCTTTGTCAACTTGGTCAGTGGTGCAGCAATAAGGCCGTAGTCTTGAATAAACTTGCGGTAATAGCCTGTGAGACCAAGGAAACCACGCAAGGCCTGGACGGAGGTGGTAGTCGGCCAGTCAGCCACAGCGGACACCTTGTTTGGGTCCATGGAAATGCCACGACCAGAAATAATATGCCCCAGGTAGGCGACCGAAGCTTGACCGAAAGAGCATTTTGAACGCTTCAGAAACAACTGGTGCTCCGACAATAATTGCAGGACTACCTGAACTTGTTGGAGATGTGCTGACCAGGACGAGCTGTAAATCAAGATGTCGTCAAAAAACACTAGGACAAAGCGACGAAGGTAGGGCCGAAGAATATCGTTCATAAGAGCCTGAATGGTCGCTAGGGCATTAGTAAGACCAAAGGATATGACCAAAAATTCGTAGTGTCCTTGATGTGTACGAAAGGTTGTCTTTTCGATGTCGGGCGGGTACATACGGACTTGATGATAGCCACTGTGTAGGTCCAATTTGGTGAAGAAGCACATGCCTTTGAGCTCATCCAATAACTCGTCCACCACCAGAATTGGAAATTTGTGCTTGACAGTCTTATCGTTTAATGCACAATAATCCACACAAAAGCGCCACGAATTATCCTATTTCTTGACCAAAAGTACAGGTGAGGAAAACACTGATGTACTCTCACAAATAATACCTTGTTGTAGCATCTCAGCACATTGTTGTTCGATCTCGTCTTTCAAGAGATGAGGGTAACGATAGGGCCGAACAGCGATGGGAGCAGTACTCGGCAGGAGGTGTATGTGATGGTCGTGGCGGCGAACCGGAGGAAGGCCATGCGTCACGGCAAACAGGGAAGCAAACTCCTCCAGTAAGTCAGCCATGACATCCTCCTGTGAGCAGGCATGAAAGCGTAGGGTGCTGCGATCACCGGCTAAACCCTACCAAGTCACTTGATGATCATGCCACCAAAAAGACATGGTGAGAAGGTTGAAGTCCCAGACAATTGGCTCGAGGGCATGAAGCCATTGCACCCCAAAATGAGGTCAAAACCCTCCAACGGCAAGGCATAGCAGTCAATGTGGAAGCACTTGTAGTGGATGAGCATTCGCAACCAACGGTGGACCCCTGCACTTGTAACACGGTCGCCATTCGCAACCGTCACCATCTTGTCGGGCATGAAGGCGTAGGGTGCTGCGATCACCGGCTAAACCCTACCAAGTCACCTAATGATCATACCACCAACAAGACATGGTGAGAAGGTTGAAGTCCCAGACAATTGGCCCGAGAGCATGAAGCCATTGCACCCCAAAATGAGGTCAAAACCCTCCAACGGCAAGGCATAACAGTCGATGTGGAAGCACTTGTCGTGGATGAGCATTCGCAACCAACGGTGGATCCCTGCACTTGTAACGCGGTCGTCATTCGCAACCGTCACCGTCATGCCGGGCAGCGGTGTGAGGAGAACACCGAGCTGCTGAGCGACGCTGTCGGCCAGGAAATTGTGCGTGGAGCCAGAGTCAATCAAGGCTGTGAGCGGAGTACCTTGGATGGACACCCGGAGCTTCATTGTCGGACCCGTACTTACACCAGAGATGGCATGCAATGAAATCTGCACGTTAATGTCAGAGGGCTCCTCGCCAGCATCATTATCTAGCTCGAGAAGGTAGATACCCTTAAAGGAGCATGCGCCCTTGAGGCGGCGGTCGGCCATCTCTTCTAGCGTGAGGCGGCGGAAGTGCGAAGTCGCCAGTCCAGGAAGCAAGCAACACTACAGAGCGGCCAACGCCAGTGGGTTGGGTGGGTGGGCAATTTGCTGGGAAGGCGATGTACCCGTCGATGGCAGCTTCGTGGGCTTAGCTGGTATTGGTGCGGAAAAACGCAGCAGCATCGTGCCCCGTAATGGCATCGAGGTTTCCACTGCATCGTCCTCCCTGTGATGTTCATAAGCCCGTGCAAGACTCATGGTTGTCTGCGGATTGGATGGGTTATGTAATTCGACACCGGTCTTCAATGGATTACGGAGGCCAACTATGAAAAGTTGAACTTGTTGCTTGGCCGCGAGTGGTTCGGTGCGGCACAGCAAGGCGGGAAATTGTTGTTGATACTCCTGGACTATCCCGGTACGTCGTAAATGAGTCAATTCTCCAAGTGGTTTGTTGCGCAAAGGACCAAAGCGCATATTTACGAACTCGATGAAGCGAGGCCAAGACAGCACACCCTACTCGATTTGATAATACCACAATTGTGCATTGCCCGTGAGGTGGTATGCCGCAAGCCAAACTTTCTCCTCTTCCATCATACGCAGACTGCGAAAAAAGTGCTCGCATCGGTTGAGCCACGGTAAGGGGTCTTCGTTGCCATCATAGGTTGGAAATTTTGACTTACGATATGGTGGCACACCGTGGACGTCTTCTCCCATCCAGCCACCAGTCGTCAATGGAGCCGATGGTAAGGGGCGCAATATAGGTGCTATCCGATTACCAACTAGCTCTTCTGTTTGAAACTTCTCTGTGCGTGATATCCTCAAATCATGACTGTCTAGTCGCCGATTGAGTGTGGACAATTGCGCTAGAATTTGACCGAGCTTTGCTGAATCGGCAACCACTTGCTGTTCAAGACCATCGTCGGACATGGCGACGTTTGGCTCTGATACCAAATTGATGCGACTCGGTTTGACGGGTGTCGCAGAGGCGAGAGCAGGCGTGAAGATGATGTTGGACAGGAGCGCAGAGGGTAGGGCGAGCGAAGGTGCTCGCCTTTGGTTTCTGGCTAACGAGAGTCTCCAACCAGAACGAGAGCCTTGCGGCAGAGAAGAGAGGAAGAGCTAACTTGATATATTTCTTATTGCCTTTTTGGTTTACAACCTCTATCCTTTATATATGGAGGACTAACCACTAATTGTATCTTGAAGGGATTGATTACAATCTAAAATATCCATAAGGGATACTACCTAACTTATCTCTTGCCAAAAGGGCTTTCCTAATTTACCTAATGGCGAAGGCTATTGCTTTCCTTGCTGATACTGCTACGTATCCCGTTGTTGTCAGTTTTGATCCAGAGCTCCTGCCGTGTTGGTTTCAGCTTGTCCCACCAGAGATGGAAAACCCGGCCGGTTACCGGCAGTAACCGGATTTACCGATAGGAACCAGGATTCGAAATACCGGCCCGGAAACTTTAAATTCAAATTCAAATTCAAAATTCTGGCGAAAACATCTCAAATTCAAATTTATTTAGATGAATTTTGACCGAGTTTTTTTCCAGGAATTCCCGTTACCTACGGTAACCGTTACCGGCCCCCCGGCGGGATTCCCTCTGGAACCGATTTTCTGATCCCTGTGTCCCACCGAACGATGTCATGACCGACGATACTGCCGACCAAAATAACGATCGGTAACATGTTAGGTCTACTGCTTTGTGCCAAGACAAAGCTTACCAAAGTTCGACTTGCATCTTATTTTGCAGAAGGCACTGTAAATGCTGGAAACAAAAGGTGTCAAAGTTTTTCTCTTCCTAATTTGAAAAAAAAAAATCGTTTTCTACTGTTTGCATCACCCAGTACTGCTTAAATGATTAACATAATTTATAGGGACGAAACAGAGCTTGGCAAAGAACGAAAAATTTCAAATTCTATCGAGCATTAGTAACTGGCATACTTGAAAATGATGAGATGCTGTCCTTTCCCCCTCATATTTGGTATTTACACTATTCTGATATTTTTTTCTATTCAATATCAAATTGATATTCACGGGGCTATACTTGCCTTTCAGTTCTATACTTCTATTGATTGTGATCCCCTGTTTTTTCCAATCAGTGTTGCATACTTTTTTAGAAATTGTGTACATATGGTCAGTCTTGCACACAAGTATTTATTGTATAATTATTTTCCATCGCACCAGTAGGATGTGGTTACCCAACCCATAGGATCAGTTCATTATCCTGGAGTTGCAGAGGGACTTTTTGCGGCATGTTCCTCAAGTACTACAATTTTACTGGCATGACTTTGAAGTGGTCAAAAACGGCCCTCAGAGTCAACAATGAGCTTACTGCAATTGATAATATAGTTTATATTTAGCAAATCTTGCTTCGCTAATTTTCTTCACTTTATTTAGTGTGTATGTTTTGTTTTTTGTTTTTTTTGCCTCGCACTGCCAATTTTCAGGGAAGCCATCAATGATCAAAGTGTGTGTTCTTGAAAGGCTTCAGCACCAAAATCAAACACTGGTCCAGGTATGATGCGTAACTGTTAACAATATATTGGTGTTCTGTTCTGCTGTTACATATTCATTTAAATAAGCATAGCATTTTCTCCGTTTGGATTGCCGACGTGTGTAACACCAAATTATTGTTTCTTTATTTTTGTCACCTTGAGTGTTTTCGTCTGTGATATTTCTTTTCCTTGAATGATTCAGGTCGAAATTCATTCAGGACGACCCCACCAAATACAGATACACCTTGCATACATTGGGCACCCTCTTGTGGGTAAGTCAGACACTTATTTGTTTACTGTGCTGGACATAATAGTACTGGAATTCTTGTCTTTCAACCTTGGGACAAAGCATTTTTGCATGTCATCCGTAAAGTGTGTGTATACTCAAATTGACATAGAGGTATTTGTTAGAATAGGAGTTAGAATAGAGACTCTTTTGTATTTCCTTATCTGCCTTTTGTATTGCTTTATCTGTATGTAGTATATACCTCTTGTACTCCTATATATATTGCCCATGGCTCTTCAATATACACACAATATTCCTAATATGGTATCAGAGACAAAGTTAGAGTTTACCGTAGCGGCCGCTGCCTCCTAGCCTCTTCCTGCTGCCGCTGCCCCGGGAGGACCGTTCTTTGCTCCCGGGGGCGGCCTCTTGTCGGCACTCTACTCTTCATCCGCCCGAGCTCTCCTTCGGCTTTCGTCGACTGCTACTTCCTCTTCGTCGCCGACGTCGCGGAGCTCGCGCGCCTGGCTAACCCGCGCTACGCCGTCCTCTGTGTGCACCACGACTACACACCCAAGGAGGCCACCAAGATGGACAACGTTGTGCAGACGGTGTACCCGCGCAAGAACTGGTTGTCCATGGTGCTCTTCAACTGCGGCCACCCCAAGAACCGTGTCGCGCTCATGCCGGAGGCCGTGAGCACGCGGAGTAGCGCGTACCTGCACCGCTTCATGTGGCTCGACGACGCCGAGGTCAACGAGGTGTCGTTCGTGTGGAACTTCCTCGTGGGGCACAACCGCGTCGACCCCATTGACGTGGCCAGATGGCGCCGCTCGCGATACACTACACGTTGGGCAGGCCGTGGTTCGAGCGGTACAGGGACTGCAAGTTCGCCAAGCTCTAGATCCAGGAGCGCGACGTGTGCAAGGACGAGGAGAAGGAGAACGAAGAGGAGGTTAGAGCCATCCAAGCAGTTGTGCCATCTATTTTGGGAAATACAGAGAAGGCATTCCCCAACTCCACGCTGCTCCGTCGGCTCCTCGACCGCCGCCTCGGTGCCATGGTCTTCGTCACGCTCGTCTCTGCCCCGGCAGTAGGGATGAAAACGGATCGGATAGTTTCCGACCGATCCGGACGAAAACGAATTCGGATTATCTCGGATCAGATTTTTCTCGGATAATTTTCGGATCGGAAACGGATTCGGATTTTTTTGTCGGAAACGGAAACGAATACGGTAGGCATGCTATCCGGCGGATACGGATACGGATTATCTGGATAAGACCAAGTCCGAATATCCGGATTTCGGCCCAATAGAAGAGGATTTCAGCCCAAAAGAGAAAATGAGATTTTTAATTGATTTTCAAATTTCAGAAAATGCATCAAATCAAATAGCATTTTAGAAAATAGCAAATAGAGTTTAAAAAATTCTAGAAAAAATCACAAAAATTCCTTAAATTATTTTGAACTTAATAAAATTAATTCCAAGTTAAAGTTGGTTTTTATTTTTGCACATAAATTATTTTTAATTTCTGAAAAATATGAACAACCTTTTTAAAATCCAGAAAATTCAAGAAATTAATTAATTTTTATTATTTTCACTTTAAATACAATAAAATCCCAGAAATCTCAATAAATTTTTTTGACATTGAAAACTAGGAAATTAAATAATTGACTTTATTTTTTTTTCTTTTTAACCAATAAAACTCTTTTAAATATCATAAAATCCAATAAAATAATAACTTTATTAATTTATTTTTGGTAACATACTTTGGGATGTTACAGTCATTTGTGTATAGATTAACCATCTAGCCTAATCAATGTTAATGTGAACTAAGTTTATGTATGTGATGAACTAAGTATGAATGTGTAATGACTTGTGGCTTTGTGAGTTATTACTTATAAGCTAAATATGGTAAATTAAGTGTTATATTTATAATGAACTAGTTAATGTAACTTGCTAGTGCCAATATTATGCGTGGTTGCTGAAAATATGAACAATTCATGAATGTCTGCATCAAATAAACTAGTTATATGTTTCTGTTAATTTCTGGCATACAATTTAAGGGGTTTTCATGTTCTGAAAAATATACATGACTGTATTCGTTTCAATTCGTATTCGCTCCGTATTCGTATTCGATATTATTCGTATCCGTATTTGTATCCGGAGTATCCGTATTCGTATCCGGATCCGGGAAAAAAATATGAAAACAAATATGGCAGAGTCATTATCCGTCCATATCCGATCCGTTTTCACCCCTACCCGGCAGAGCTAGTTGGGTTGTTCTGTCGCCGCGGTGGTTGTATGCAACAGCTAAAGCAATCGTTGGTGGCCACGTCGGCGGAGTGCATGAGGGCCGCCGCCTGTACCTTGGGCCTCCCCTCATTGTCGATGCGTCGGATCTGTCGCCTGCTCGGGTTTCTATTGGTGGTGGACGAATTTTTTCCTTCCCATGGTTTTGCTTGTTGGTTTGGGACAGCACAACTGAGTTTGAGGTTCTAGCGTTTGGGATTGTTTGTGGCTTCAAGATCGGCTTTCGATGTACACTGCTTGCATTGGATTGGCTGCGTGGAGTTGGTAGAGATCAGTTGAAGAGGAGGTGGAGTTGATCTGGTTTAGACTAGCAGGAGAGTTGATCCGGTCTAGCTTGGCCGGAGCTGCTAGTTCTGCTAGTTATCTTTTGAGTTATTTTTCCTTTCTTTGTGTCTTTTTCTTCCGTTACGTTTATTCAAGTCCATACTACTCTATCTTTGAGTTCGTCTAAGCCAAGCGAGTCCATAAATTTATTATCAGTCATAGAAACATAGGAATTACCTTATGCATAGTAGTAGCCGCCGCTCCTGTCTTCTTTCTGAGCCGCGTGTAGATTGTAAAAGTCATTATGATACTGTTGCTTCTCTTTTAGCCGCCCAAGCTTCTAAGGTCGTCGCTTCTATGCGCCACTGTCGTCTTGGGTTTTGATCTGCGTTGTCATGTTTCCACCTATTCCTATTCATCTTGATTTGACAACTCTCTCTACTCATGTTGGTTTCATCACCTTCTTCGTCGTATTGCCGAGGTCGACTTTCTTAGCCCTTGCACCTTGTGCTTTATGGGTTGTTGCACGACCCCGAATGGGAGAATATCTTTGATACTCGATATATTTTCCAAGAGCTGCATGCTACGATAATATTATCAAAACACGGACTTTGAATTTTTCATATTTTAGTATCACCCCTCTCCAAATGCAATGCTATTGCATACGCCTTGCATTTGAGGGGGGTGTTAGAATAGGACTTTTGTATTTCATTATCTGTCTTTTTTATTGCCTTATCTGTATATAGTATATACCTTTTGTACTCCTACATATATTGCCTATTGGGGCTCTTCAATATACACACAATATTCATAACAGTATGATCATATGATTTAAGTGGTATATGAGAAGTGAGAGTACGTACTCCTATGATTTTTTTTTTAAAAAGGGACATGGAGGCCCCAGTTTCATATAGAGGATTTATCATTTTTTTAATTCACCAGATGATCCTCTCTATGGTATTGGTGGGCGGCCTAAATTTGGCGAAGTGGAATCTAGTAGTACAGGTTCTTTTGCATATGATGGGTAATTCTTTCATCTTTCATTTCTGCTGAGATACCTCTATACATGAATATTTTCTTCCGTTCTTGTATTTAGTTCAACTAAGCTGTCCTGCCCATTTTAGAGGTTACGAGAGACCAATTTACAACCTGTTCCTGGAGACTGTGGGTATCATGTAGCGTAATGATAAGTGAAAGTAGTTTCCACCTAACCCGTACAATAGCTTACGATCTCAAGAACTGAATGAAATACATGTATTGAATGAAATACTATTATGTTAGTTTACTAGTAGCCTGAACAAAGCAGTAATTTGGCTGCAAATGCAATCAACTGCTTGATCATCTTTTCTTCCTTTCTTTTTTGGTTCACAAAGCAAAAAAGACAATGATTGACAATCAGCATGAGTGTATTTGGAGGCCTAGCACTCAAATTAAAGAGAGATCCAGATCAACAAGTTAAAAGTAACTTTTGATGTTGTGTCTTAACTGACATTATTGTAATTACTCCATTCCTTGGTTTTTAATGAGTTTACACTTATTATGGTTGGCTTTGCAGATGGTGAAAATCACTGCTCCTGTGCCACAGATCCTACAGACTCGGGAGGAACGGTGCGCTAAGCAAGTAGGTAGTTGAACTCGTAAATTTTCATTTGAAAATCTATGCGTGTATGAAGTGAGCAATCAGCAAGAGTTCACAGGCTCTGTTTGTAGACTCTACAACAGAACCAAATGAATATCTTTGGCTCTACGGTGTAACGTCGTATGTACTGTATGTGCTATCCTTTCTAGGGCGTTGTGTATTAATGTGGGTAACTTGGTACTACGTGTACTACGGAATGGCCATGTTTTGCAAGCCCATGGAGATGAGAATTCAAAAAAATTGTTAGTCAAAATTCAGGCTAATCTTATTGTGTATGAATATACTACTTGGCATGTGGCTGCTGGGGTGGCATATGAGGTGTAGCTTACCGGTGCCCGTCTGAGTGTTTGCATGGTTAGCCCGTGGAGGATGCAAATCATACGTAGGGGTGGAACCGAGTTGGATACGGGTAGATATTGCTTGTCTCGTATCCTAACTTATTTTTTTTTCTTAGGTTTCACAACCGCGTACGGTCCGGCCGGATACAAATACGTATTCGGGACACGGACATAGGTGAATACATGATAGATTCAGATCAAAAACAGATAAAATAGTCGGATAGTACGTAATTGCGCACACACGAAAAGGAATATACGTTAAACCATACCACCATAGCTTCAACTTTTCAACGTGAATACATATGCAAGTCGACATAATGGCATAGTATGCTTCAACATAACTTCATACATAATTTTGACACCATCACAACGACATAACGTGTAAAAGCCTCGATTTTCTAATTTCAGCTTAAAATA
Source organism: Hsuehochloa calcarea (assembly GCA_036346395.1). Lineage (NCBI taxonomy): Eukaryota > Viridiplantae > Streptophyta > Magnoliopsida > Poales > Poaceae > Hsuehochloa > Hsuehochloa calcarea. The sequence continues at coordinate 43,453,919 of CM070597.1, forward strand.
ATTATTTTATCCATTACTGAATTTTTGAGCCATTTCCCAAAAATTCCTAATTTTATAAAAGCTTTTTCCTATTTCCTATTTTCCCCGAGACTAAAAGCATTCTTACATAATTAATAAAAGGGGAAATTTTGTTGCTGCCATTGGAGAGGTCTGCCACATAGATTCTACCCCCGCAAATTGGTCCATGCTATTTTTGCCATGAAAACTTTGCTTGCATTTTTCTTTTGCCACCACCGTTAGTCAAACCCGTGTTGACTGGACGATTCCAATTGTTTGCTCCACTAGAAGACAAGAAGATTGAAAGAAAGATGAAAATACCCCTGATTGCAGTGGATCCAAAGTATTCGAGATGAGCACCCTCAGACACTGTGATTCATCTTCCCTATTCATCTTTGCTTGAGGTGGAACCGAGTTGGATACGGGTAGATATTGATTGTCTCGTATGAAAGATCTAGACCCATCATTATGAGTTAATGGATTGTTTTGGTGATTAATGACAAATCCAAATATGAGACTAACTCTTTTATCAAGTATTATCTTTGTGTAGTCTCATTTGGATATAAAGGTGAAACACAACGAGGTATGCAATCGACATCTCAATCTTATATATATTGTTGCATTTCTCGGATCCAAAATATAGGATTGAACTCAACCATAAGTCAAACTTGAATATGTGCATATGATCGTATTACACATTTGTGTATGCACACATTTAGGGGGAGTTTTATCCTATACTTTGTGGTTTCATTAGTATTGATCCATATTCCATTCTCCACATATATTGGGATCTTTACGTTGAAACAAAACCTTTGAGTATACAAAACTTGTGTAGTTCGTATATACTCATGTTATGAGTATATAGAACTTGTGTAGTTCTTGTATACTCATGTTAGAGTATATATAACTTGTGTAGTTTATATATACTCATTTGTTCTCTCATTTATCATCATTAAATTTATGAGAATTTTAGTGGTTATCATCAATTACCAAAGAGGGAAAGATTGAGGTATCTTGTCCCACCATTATGAGTTAATGGTATGGTGTGGTAATTAATGATGATCACATTGTGGAACTAACATTTTCCATGAGTTGGATATATAGGTTATGTTCCAGGATGATGAAGACTTGGGATGATCATGAGTTGATCATCAAGTCAAGAGCTTGGTGTAAATGATGCATCATGAGTTGATGCTTATCAAGAAGAAATGATCATGAGTTGATCATCAAGACAAGAGAAGACCAATCATCATGTGTTGATGGAGGTCAAGTGAAGGAATGCATCATGAGTTGATGCATGTGAAGACTCGGGATGGAGAAATCATCATGTGTTGATGATGTTCAAGACAAGATCCCAAGTGAAGAAATCATCATGTGTTGATGATTGTCAAAGTTAAAGACCCGGACTTGAAGTGTTGATGTGCGTCATCAAGCTTCAAGAAGATGCAAGGCAAAGGTATGACTAGCTAGGGCTAAGGATGTGTTCCTAGTCTTTTACCGGTCTTGGTGTTTGGTTGGAAGACCGGATTGCTAGTATAGGTTGCCGTACTATTAAGAGGGGTCTTAACTAGTAGTTTGAGTTAGTCATGTGTTGATAGCTCATTATGTTTGCTCTAGCTCATCTAGGCATGATGCTATTTATTTGCGAATGTGTTTTGCAAATAATCGAGGCTCATGCATAACCCTTGTAGCATGTGACTTAAGTTTGCAAATGCGTTTTGCAAATGGTGTAAGTCCATGTACCTTATTCCTTGTGATGAGTATTCTAAGGGTTAGCAAATGTGTTTTGTAACCTCTCGAGAATATCATCTTTGAAACCTTGTCGAAAATTGCATTCAAATGAGCGAATGTGTTTTGCCATTTGGAGTGGAGCAATTGAGTTGGTTTCGTGGTCCACGGCCGGACCAAGAAGGGTCACCGGTCGGACGGTGGCAAATCGGTCCGACCGGCAGCTACGGCGGTCCGAATCGTTTCACTTAATCCGATTTCTTTGTGCGGAAGTTCCACGTTGTAAAATCGGAACTTCCGCGTGAGGAAGTTCCGAGATCGAGCGGATCGTTTTTTCCAGAGCTCCTTTCGACTTAGCCGACTCATGACGGGCGGTCGGACCGGCCAAGACGGGCGGTCGGACCGGTTTCATCGGGCGTCCGACCGCCAAAGCATGGCGGCCGATCACCCAAGGCCCAACGGCTATTTTTCTAGCCGTTGGCGATGGGGCGGTCCGACCGCCATTGGTTGGCGGTCGACCGCCCCGGGTCGCTTTTGATGGAATCTTCTCCCCAACGGCTAGTTTTGTGTGTGGGCTATATATAGCCACTTTGGCCGGTTGGGAGAGGTTGCTGGTGCTATTGTTAAGTGATATACTCATTCTTTGAGCTAAGAGCAAGCCTCTCCTCTCTTATGTGCATGTGTTGCACTTGGTGAGCTTGGAGAGTAAACCCTAAGTGCATGTGTTGCCTTAGGTAGTGGATTGTGTATCCACTTGAGCCTAGACACTTGATTAGTTCAAGTGAGAGTTAAGATTTGTTACTCTTGGTGTTTGCCGACACCTAGACGGCGTAGAGACGTCGTGCGCGGTGATCTTCTCAAGAAGCTTGTGAGAAGACCCGGCGTGTTTGTGAGTGGTTTGGTGCTCGCCATCTCCGGAGTGGAGGAAGAGCAACCATAGTTGAGCGAGGTGTTGGTTCGGTTTGGAACCGGTCCAAGTGTTGGACTTACCTCAGAGGTGTGTGCTCATTTGAGGAGCCGGTCCAACGTGGTTGGGCTTACCTCAACGTGGATTAGGGGAGACCGGTAAGTCTCCGAACACCACGGTAAAACATAATCGTGTCATCTTGTTTTTACTTGTGCTTTACTTTGAGCAATTTACATTCTTACTTTAATTGCTTATATACCTTGTGTGTTTGCTCATATTGTATTGTGTTTATATTGTCGGTGCGCTTAGTTGAGCCTAGTTGATTTAGGTTTTAATTGGGCAAAACCAATTCGCTATTAGCTTCCGCATTTATATATTGGTTTAGCGCGATAGAATTTTTAAAACCGCCTATTCACCCCCCTCTAGTCGGCCACCTCGATCTTACATCGTATCCTAACTTTTTTTTTCTTAGGATTCACAACCGCGTACGGTCCGACCGGATACAAATACGTATTCGGGACACGGACATAGGTGAATACATGATAGATTCATATCAAAAACAGATAAAACAGTCGGATAGTACGTAATTGCGCACACACGAAAAGGAATATACGTTAAACCATACCACCATAGCTTCAACTTTTCAACACATGCAAGTCGACATAATGGCATAGTATGCTTCAACATAACTTCATACATAATTTTGACACCATCACAACGACATAACGTGTAAAAGCCTCGGTTTTCTAATTTCAGCTTGAAATAATTATTTTATCCATTACTGAATTTTTGAGCCATTTCCCAAAAATTCCTAATTTTATAAAAGCTTTTTCCTATTTCCTATTTTCCCTGAGACTAAAAGCATTCTTACATAATTAATAAAAGGGGAAATTTTGTTGCTGCCATTGGAGAGGTCTGCCACATGGATTCTACCCCCGCAAATTGGTCCATGCTATTTTTGCCACGAAAACTTTGCTTGCATTCTTCTTTTGCCACCACCGTTAGTCAAACCCGTGTTGACTGGACGAGTCCAATTGTTTGCTCCACTAGAAGACAAGAAGATTGAAAGAAAGATGAAAATACCCCTGATTGAAGTGGATCCAAAGTCTTCGAGATGAGCACCCTCAGACACTGTGATTCATATTCCCTATTCATCTTTGCTTGATCTCTATCTCTCTTGCTATCCATCCCCTTCCTGAAACCTAATCCCCAAATCCCGCACACATCCACCGATTTAGACCCCCAATCGGAGCCAATCGGACTCCTTCGTGCTTGAAACCATGGATTGAGGAGGTGTTGGCCACAGCTGATAGGCGGGTGACATGAGGTCGGCAGCCCCCCCCCAACAGTAAGTGAATGTTGTTTGCTCATTTGGGTTTTGTCGTGGATCTTTACTGAATATTTGCTGGTTTTGGTTAGTAAGGATGCTACACCAACATATAGGCTGGAGGTGACGTATGCGGCGCATTGCATAACTTATGCAGACGGTAGAACTCATGATGTGCAGGCGTGGACATTTATCTGGTAAGTAGAGAATAGGCATAGCTTAAGCGCTTTTCTTTGTGATCTGAACGAAAAATATCCTTGGGGCGCAGCGCAGATGAATATGTTGTTGTCACGTATTACATCAGTCGTACAAACTCTTTGCATGATTTGAATAGTGATGAGATTTTGTTGTCGTGTTTGTGGAGTATGATAGTGTGAGGCTAGTGCGTGTGCTAGTGCATGTCCATAAAAAAGTTGATGCACATGCAACAAGCTCATAACCAATCACATGTCCAAAACCAATTCTTCATGTGCCACCAACAGTTGAGAATCTATCCCAACATGTTAGTGAAGCTCCACCTTCTCTGGACACAATGCAACCAACCATCAAGCAGTAAGCATGATAGCCAACCATCTAGCAGTAATGAAGGCTTAGAGGGTATAAACCCCATAAACAAATCTGGCACTGAGAAGGAGTATGAACAAGATGATTATGTGGGTGTGGATGAGGAGGGCATGTACTCTGTGCGGGTTGAGCAAGAGGATCATGCGGATGTGGATTCTACTCTAGATGGCCCTGACTATGGACCTGCAGAGGATGAGGATGTTGAAACGGATGAGGAAATTGGGGATAATGTAGGGCTGGGTGATGATTTTCCAGGCATTGTTTATGACAAGGATGATCCTTCCATAGCCAAAGGATCATTGTTTCCTTCTATTGAAAAATTTAGACTAGTTGTTGCCATGTATGCTATTAAGAATGAATTTTCTTATAACACTGATAAGAGTGGTCTTCAAAGACTAAGAGTTTCTTGTGCTGCTAAATGTTGTAACTAGAGGATCCATGCTTCTGTGTTGGTAGATGGGAGAACTATCCAGGTTTGTTTTCTAGTGTACTTATGTGTGTGTCGTAATTGACTATTTGCCCATGTGTGAACTTTAACATATTTCACTTCTATTTGACTTGTAGGCAAAGAAAATCCATTTGCTCATAGTTGCCCTAGCACAACCAGAGATGAGAAGGTGAGGCCTATAAAAAGAATGTGGGTAGCTGACAAGGTCATACAATGGCTCACTGATGATGGTAGCCTTTGTGCTAAGGCATTACAGACCAAGATAATGGAGAAGTATCATGTGAAGATGCCTTATCAGAGAGTCCATGTAGGGAAACAAATTGCACTTGACATGCTTCATGGCAAGTGGGAAGACAATTTGATTTGATGTATAGCTTCAAGGCAGAGTTGCAAAGAAGATGTCCAAATAGTATTGTAGAGATTGATAATCAGGAGGTAGATGGAAAGCAGAGATCTAGTAGAAACTTTTTTGCATTGATGGATTCATGAAGCTAGGGGTGTAGGCCATACTTAGGTGTGGATTCTACTAAACTTACTGGGAGGTGGAAAGGGCAGCTTGCTATAGCATATGGCATTCATGGCCACAATTGGATGTATCATGTTGCTTATGGGGTTTTTGAATCAGAGACAACAAACAATTGGGAATGGTTTTTGCAGAATCTGCATGTAGCTATTGGGACACCAAGTGACCTTGTGATCTGCACAGATGCATGTAAAGGCTTAGAGACAGCTATACATAGTGTGTTCCCTAGTGTAGAACACAGGGAATATTTCAGACATTTAATGGCCAACTTTAGGAAGAAGTTCCATGGAAAGGTTTTTGAGGAAAATATGTGGCCAGCAGCGTATTCCTATATTCCTAAGCAATTTGAGTCACACATGCAGGCTATTGAGCCTTGCAAACCTGACGCCATGCAGTACCTTCAAGATTACCACCCACATCTATAGAGCGGAAGTAAGTTTTCTACACAATGCAAATGTGACTATGTAACTAATAATATTGTTGAGTGCTTTAATGACTGGCTAAACAAGCACAAGTTGTAAAGTTATCATGTACCAGACATCATGGATGGTATTAGACATCTCATAATGATTAAATTTGATCAAATAACTAGAATTGCAGCAAAATTTTCTGGGAAATAATTCTACCGAGTGTAATCAACTTGCTGAAAACAAGACTAGAGGATCACAAGGTTGTGTCTTTTGGAGATGATGACAATAGAGCAGAAGTAAAGGTTAGCACTAATGGTTGGAGGCACACAATACATTTGGGTGATAGATCCTACACATGTAGGCAGTGGCAAGTGACTGGCATACCATACCCTCATGCCATAGCCTTCATCACATCCATGAGAGGCATAGATGTACAAATCTATGTCCATGATTACTACTTAGTTGAAAGCTTTGGACTTGCTTATGGGGGTGTCATTCCGACCATGCCTGACAAGGGTCAGTGGCCAAAGGTCCAGCTAGCCTTTAGATTGTACCCCCCTATTTACAAAAGACCAGCAGGTAGACCAAGGACTAGAAGGATTAGACCAACCCATGAAGGTAGAACTAGAGCAAAAATGTGTAAGTGTAGATTCTGCAGTGGCTATGGACACGTTGAGAAGACCTGCCCTATAAAGTTTCCACAAGCTAGACCCAAGAGCAGGTAATAAAATTCTATCATCTAGCTCAATATCAATTGACAATACTGAATTACAATATTCCACCTTCTTTGCTTGATTATAGGGGTATAAGAGGTCAAGGGATCAATCATCTGTCCACATGTGCACAAACCACCAACCAGACATCTCATCTGCAACTAGTGTTCCAAGAACTGCAAGGTACGTGGTCTCCCCTTTCAATAACCTTCTAGTGTTCAAAAGTAACAAAATTTTGCATTTGTATATTGTCTTTTCAATGATAGATCAAAAGGTAATGCTACAACCCAAATGGCACCTGGATCTACCAAAACAATGACAACCTCTACAAGAAACAAAAGGTTCTACTCTTTTCAATAACTTCATTGGATTTTGGATTATATTTGCAAGTGCATCATGCTATCAACATTATGTTGCCAGGTCAAGGTCCATTACGGGTTCTAACCAGCTAGAGATACCAGCAGCACCTTCCTCTCCAACACCATATGCTAGGGCTACTGCAGCCACACCTGGAAGCCTAGCCTTCGGGACAAGGAGCAAAAAAAAAGGTTTGCTTGAAGCCTTATGTTCCCTTCTACATATGTGATGTATTACATTTTGTATCTTTAGCTGTGAGATCCCTTGAACTGTTGTTGGGATTGTGATGTGTTCGTACCTTTTATGTATTCCGATTAGTTTATGATGCGTTCGTACCTTTTATGTATTCCGATTAGCTACTACTCAGACGTACTATGTATTCAGACTTGCTATGTATTCAAACTTGAAATGTATTTGGACTTGCTATGTATTCGGACATTCTATGTTACTGGACCTGTTATGTAATGCATGCATAGATAATGTTACTGATTTCTTCTCATTTATGAAGGACTGCGATGCATAGATAGAGTTGACATTACAATCTCATTACAACCGAACTGCTACTTGGCAAGAACAACGTATAATAGAAGAAAGACTGCAAAAGTAACTATCTTTACTAATTTATGAAGCATTTTCTCAACTATTTTAATCCTTTCATCTAGCCTTTAAGTCTCTTCTCTTCATTTTGCATTGGTTGATCAGAGGGTTGAGCCACTTAACAAAATGCAGTAACACCACAGGAGTCTTCTTGCAAAACAACAATTTGTATTGCAATATCTCGAACCACTGGGACAGCTTCATCAGCCCACTGCCAAAATTAACATGTTGTGTTTTGGAAAAGAACTACAACTTCAAGTGAAAATAAAACAACATGCTATTTCGTCGTCGCCGCCTCCTCCTACTCCCCTCTCCTTCCGTCACCTCATCCTCCTCCTGTTATCCATCCTCTCCCTCTCCTTCCATCGCCGCCTCATCCTCCTCCTGCTCTCCATCCTATCCTCCTTCCGCCTCCTCCTCTTGCTCTCCCTCTCCTTCCACCGCCTCCTCCTCCTCCTTCTCTCCCTCCTCTCCTTCTCCTTCCGTGCCGCCTCCTCCTCCTCCTCCTCTTGAACTCCCTCTCCTTCCGCCGCCATCTCCTCTTGCTCTCCCCCCTCTCCCCCCGCATGTTGTGGTAGTCAAGGTTTGGACGACGAGGCCGACGTCTGGTCCCTCTTCGACGCCGTCGAGTTCACCTCCGACGCTGCACCTCCTCCTCTCATAGATCGGCGACGACCTCTGCCCCTCCTACATCCTCCTCACCCTCCTCTGGGCCCTGTTCCCCTCCCTCCCAGCCCACGCTCGCCGCGCGCTCTCCGCCGCAGCACGCCGCCTCCACACCGCAAGGCTGCGCGTGACAGCAAGGTGGCCGAGTACCAGTCCACCCACGACATGAAGCTTGCGTGCGAGAAGACCAAGGACGGGGTCGCCGAGACGGCGGACAAGGAGATGTGCAAGATGGAGTGCGCCGCCAAGGAGGACAGACCGTCGAAGGCTTGGCCGGTAGGGTGGCGCGACACAACGCTAGGTGGCGCGGCACAACGCGAGGTGGCACACTCGTGCCGACTACGTCTCGGTGCTAGTCGAGGCATTTGAGCGCATGTGCGCCAATGCAAAAGTAGCCACAAATGATGCTTGGTGAGCTCAAGATGACCTCTCTTTCGCCTCTTGTTTTGAGTTCTTTCTGACACTTCAACATTTGTTTGGAAGATTGGTGACATTTGTTTGGAGGAATATGATTACTATATGAGACAATAGTTGATGGTGATTGTTTTGAGAATGATAATCGGTTGTTGTTGAATCCCTTTGCATCTATTGTTGAAAATTGTTAACATTAAAAGCTGACGCTGATACATATTGAGTTGGGGTGGTGGGCGGCGTTGGGAACGAGCAAGTGAGCGGAGGGGGAAGAGAACGGTGGAGAGAGTGCAACATTGTCATTTCACGTGATCAAAATGTAAAAAAAACAGAGAATAATAATAAAATATTGTAAACAATGTATTTTATCAATGATCATCTGTATAAAGAGTAAAAAATTAATTATATCGGGAAGGAAAAAGAGCGTAAATAGTCAATTCTGCAGTACGCGTAGGCTGGCAACAGCTTCGAACCATTTCTCCTCAAAACCTTCTAAAGCGAAACGAAACAAAAGGAAAGGGGGAGTGCGCCGCGGCACAGAAAAGGCTCCAATGGAAGGCTCGCCGGCGACGCGCCTCCCGGAGGCCTACTCGCTTCCCGACGGATTCGTCGAGAGCTCCTCCGCCGACCAGGCCCTTCCTCTCTCCTCTGCCCCCGCCGCCGGCGATGCCCCGCATCCCGCCCTCGAACCCGATCACGACGCCGCCATCGCCACCGATGGCAAAACCCTAGGCGCTACATCTCCCCCCGCCCCCGCCGCCGAAGAGACCCTGGACGCTTCCCCTGCCGCCGGCGCCGCCGATGCACTGCAGAGCCTCATTCTGAACGCCGCTGCAGAGCCGGAGCGCTCTCTCGGGCAGCAGGGACCCGCTGGCGACACAGGAGGTGATCTCTCTCTCTCTCTCTCTCACACACACACACACACACACACACACACACACATCGCGAGCTTCCTGATCTGATAGTGTGTATTTTTAACAGCAATCATCTCCGTTACAGTTCGGGGTGAATGTAGTAACTTCAGTGGGTTTTTCCATGCCTTCAGAGTCTGGGGCTATGTTTCCTTACCTAGATTTGATGTTCTTGTTGCAGATGCCAAAGAATCCTTGAAGGAGAGATGTCTAGTAGAGCCAATGGAATCTCTAACTAATCAAAAGGTTGTCAATTCTGAGATGGATAGGGTTTCGATTTCTCTCTGTCTGTCGTATTGGTGTTGGTAAGAAGCATTCGTGTTTGCTAAATGGGATTGGTTTGCTTCGCTTTGTAGGGGAGTGGTGAGGCGAAGCGCAAGGTCGTGAAGCGGAGTAGTAAGTTAGAGAGGGACAGAGAGCTGTTGGAACTTGCCCAGAGATACCATAAAGTGGTAGCAGAAAGGGACGCAGGCAAGTTTCTATTATGTGAAATTATGAACGCTACAAACCTGTTTTTCTAACAGTTGAATGTAATGTATAACTCCCTTGGTGATTCTCTCAATTGAATATTTAAATCATCATGGCAAAACACTAGATCTGTACTTCGTTTTGGTTGGATCAATGTCTTCTAATATTCATGTTAATCGATAGTCAGTGTTAATTTTATATTTCTGTCCTGGGTTCTCTTCTGATTTGAACAAAAAATTCAATGTATTTAAAAATATGATTACTCTGGACTTCCTCTTGTACGCACACAATACTCCTAGAGTCCTTCTACCCAACATGTGTCATTTGCATTTGGTCTTTTGCAGCCATTGCGGTTAAAGAAAAACTAGAATCTCTTTGTAGGGAGTTTCAGCATCAAAACAAAATGCTAAAGGTTTGTTCAAAGAGTTTTGAGTTTTGAAATTAGTATTTATAAGATTTTTGTTGCACTTTCGTTCAACTATGATATCTTTTAGAATTTTTGGCTTAGGATGAGTGCCGAAGGGTGTCGACAGAGGGGCAGAACATGCGGATGGAATTGTCTGACAAATTCAGTAATGCTATAAAGGTTAATATGCATTATTTGATAGTAATCTGGAATATATATGTACCAGTGTTCTTTTTTATTTAATTGGATTATATGTCTATATTTTTGGCTTTTATATATCATATATTCACAATATTTTATAGGATGTGAGCGTCAAGCTTGAGGAGCAGAAAAATGAATGCATTGCTCAATTGGAAGAGAACAATTTGTAAGATACTAAGCTTAGGCATATCTTCAATGTTGAGTTTCATTAAGTGAAATTGCTTTTATTAGTAACTCCATTACATCTGTGATGGGTACATAATACATTATATTCTTCATTTACTACCAATTTATTTTCAAGTCCCTTTAAACTTTTTTATCTAGGTACATTGATGTTTGCTATTTTGTAGGCTGAGAAGTAAACTCAAAGACCTTGCTGATCAATATAATATCACTCAGCAGAAATATGCTCATCAGGTATGAGCCATTTTCGTACTCCTAGGAGTACATACTCCCACTTCCAACATACAACTTAAACAAAAATATTATACTTCTTTATCACTTTCAATATACTTAAATATCAATTATAAGATACTCCAATGTGACTTGATTGAAAACAATTCATTGGAGTCCTTTATTTTTGATATATACCCTTTTTCATATATAAAAGAAGTATATACACAAATTTTGCTATAAAAATTGGGTTTTAATGAATTTTTTTTTTCTTGAAATTCACTTTGGGGTATCTTATAATCATTATTGGAGTATGCTCAAATAGATAAAGAGGTATCATCATATAATTTAAGTGGTATACGAGAAGTGGGAGTACTCCCAAGAGTATCATACTATTTTCTCCTAATTTCGTTTAAATTTGCTTAAAATCAACCAAAATTCAAAATTCAAATTTTGAATTTGTAAACTCGAAAACCATTTCAAATCCGACCCGTCGAACCATAGTTTCTATCCTTGCTCCCAAGAGTATCATACCATTTTCCTATATATATATAGGCAACCATATCATGAACCGTCAGATAGTCCGATACACGTTTATGATCGATGGAAATTTTGGAGTTTGGGTATGAAAATGTTTTATACCGCTGATGTATTTATGGCAAGTGAGTTTTGAACTCAGTTCAAACTAGTTTTGACTACTTTTGAATTTAGTGCAACTTGAGTGATTATATACCATGAAACTAGCTCAAACTAGTTAAATTGAAGATGAATTTAAATTTTTCAGAGTTTGACATCTCAAATACACTTTTTTATGGGTATGTGAAGATACTTGTGTCAAACTTTCTTAATCTCAAAGCACATCAACGGGTATTGATTTGGGTGCCTAGGCACCATGGTGTATATATCTAGGAAAATGGTATATAAATTGTTTGTTGTGCCTTCTGTAAACTTGTGTTTCTCATTGGATTATGATATATATATATATAGTTGAAAGAGAAGATGCTGGAACTTGAGCTCGCTGATCTGAAAATTCAACAACATCAAGAGAAAGCAGCTCAGAAACAAACCCAAATGCAGTTATATGCTGATCAAGTTTCTCAACTTATTGCTACTGAGAAGAACCTGCGGTTGCAGCTAGCTGCTGATGGAGAAAGATTTCAGCAGTTTCAGGTACTTTTGCAGACAAGATCCTTATCTTAGTTCAAATGTCCAGTGCATGCTTAATGGTGGATTTTCCCCCTAGTAGATGAACATGTAAAATAGTTCAAGTAGTTTATCCATTTTAATGGTGGACTGTAGATGAAAATGTAATGGTGGATTGTAGATGAAAATGTAAAATTGTCCATAATACCTTTCAGGATGCCCTGTCGAAAAGCAATGAAGTATTTGAAACTTACAAGCAGGAGATGGAAAAGGTGTTCTACAAATCATCTGGGTTCATGCTCAGTATCATTGTATCTGCTTTGGTTATTAACTACTGTTTGTCTACAGAACTGAAAGTCTTGTGTGATCGTTTGCATCAGATGGTGAAGCTGATAAAGGAACTTAAGAAGGAGAATGAATTCTTGAAGGGCAAATGCGAGAATTCAGATGTTGCTCTTGTGAAGCTCATTGAGGAGGTAAATGCGTACATTATATAAGCTAGTTGCTATGTTCCAAAACAAGATGCCCTGTTGAGACCACATAACTTTTCTATAACTGTGCCTGCCCCATCGATCACCTTTACCATTATTGAATAATTACCTTCAAATTTTCTAACTTATGGTTTCATTATCTTCACATGCATACTCGGAGATTCTTGTGCAATTTGATATTGCGTGATGCTAACTTGAACGTGTTTTTTTTTGTCTTTTCTGCAGCGTGAGCTAATGAAGAAGCAGATAGACAAATTTAAAAATCAAAAGGAGAAGCTTGAATCCCTGTGTCGGTCACTACAAGCAGAAAGGAAACAAAGCCCCTCCGTCGGTATTCCTGATGCCACCTCCAACCAAGGAGATCTGACAACAAGTCGAGGATCATAGTGCTTGCTACCTGCAGGCTACAGCTCGCCAAGATTTCTGAAGCCTGAGAAAGGGATATGTATGATACTTTTATCCTGTTTTGCTTGTTATTTTGTGAGAGATCTGGACATGTATGACACATCGAACTATCGGCCTACATGTCTCGCCGTTTGAGCCATCTCTGAGTGGAAGAAATCGAAGCCTGCTTTGTTTTCTCGGTACCAAGAGCTGTCCATCTCTGGTCTTTTGAGATTGTGTTTTTGGATTGTAGACTACAAATTGTGTAGAATCGCATGTGTACATGATTGGCGAACTGATAACATTCTGGGTTAACCGAGCTTATACTGCTTTCAGTTTTACCTCATAAAGAAGAAATCAAACAATACAGTACTCTTTTGTTCATCCTTCTTTCCCGGAGAACAAACAAATAAATATAATGTTTACTTCTTTTCCTTGAAAAGATGAAAGATTTTTCACGCGATCTGCCTGGGTTTGGGAAATTCTAGCAGATACCACAACTCAGGAAAACAAAATACACAATTTATGTATTATTCACATTTTCACAGCATATGATGCAGTTATACTTCAGTCATCTTACAACTACAAAGAAAAACAAGCCATTTATTTATGTATTCTTCACATTTCGACAGCATAGGATGCAATTATACTTCAGTCATCTTACAACTTCAAAGAAAACAAAGAAACGGTGAACCTGGAGAGATGAATTCAGGTATTCGTCACTGTGGTCATTTTCTAAATGTAAACAAACATCAAGTTATCACAAAACTATTTTAACAAAAAAGGGTCTGGATAAAAAAAACAATGGCGTGTGTCCAGGAAAAGCAAAATGCCAGAACTCCAACGGGCATCTCTTCTAACAAAGTTGCAACTATATGAGTACATGTATCGGCCTGCAGCTTAAATGAAGCAAATATCTTGCCACACAAGTTTTTATCCCCCTGAACTGGAGCAAACATTTAATCCAAAAGCAGAACCTGCATTTACATGAGAAGATATGAGCAACGGTTTGAAAGATAATGTGACGAGGCCACGTGATTTTATCCCCTGGAGAAAGGCTGAGCCAATTTTATCCTGACAGAAAAAAAGGACTACTATGGGATGTTGTCAGGTCGTAAAGATGGTAGAACCGTTAAAGTTAAATCATTCCTGACACAAGTTTAGAGTGGGCTACTGTCCATAGGGGTCTAAATTGTCTCTTGTTATTTGTATAGCATAAAATCAGTTTTGATAAATTGAGGTGAAGCTTAATAGACGACGAGAGTTGCTAAATAGTCGGCTGATGATAGCTTCCAATATCTTACATAGTTTTATTTCGACAATGCCAAGAATATACAGAACAAGTTAGTGCATTCATAGCTAATGATAGCTTCCAATATCTTACATTGTTTTATTTCAACCATGCCAAGAATATAAGCAACAAGCTAGTGCATTCATATCTAAATTGGCATTCAACATGTGCAAAAGCATTTATATTTCCCAGAATAAGAACAAGACTGTAGGACTAAGCATTTCGATTTTTGAGATCAAATGCTTCATGTAAGAGCAAAATGAAATAATTGTGATTTCGAGATATAGTGCTTCATGATTGAGCAACATCTGCCAAATGAGCAAACTGTAGTTAGATATGATGTGACTTACATGCTCAATCAGTAGCAACTTTCTTCCTTGCTGCCCTTGCGTTATCATACTCAAACTTGAGCACATCTGGAATGTGGGACGTATCCTTGATATACAACCACCTTCCAATTGCACTCTCCTCAATCATTGGGAAGTATTCAACAAGCATGGTGTTGACGATCCAGTACCAGATAGCACCAAACACAAGGCCCACTACTGCTCCCGCAAAAACCTAATGAACTCATCAAATTGAAACTTTCTTTCAGTTTTTCAGTAGCAGTTATGATATTTTGCCTAAAATAAAAAAGCAATCAAATCAAAACCTTTCTCCAAACAAGCAGGTCTGCAGGAGACAACCAACTAGGAGGATATCGTTACCCAGATCACGCATTCACACCAGAGATGGCCAAATAAGCCGTGTCACCTGGGCCGGCCCGAAGCACAACACTATTGGCCTGGGCCAGGCCCGGCACGGCCCACATTGTAGTTGGGTCAGGCTAGCATGGTCCGATCGCCCGTGCCGTGCTTGGGTCCGTGCCCTGGCATGACACGACCCTACCTGGGCATGGCATGGCATGGCATGGCAGCATAGTCGGACGGCAACAGAGGTGGCGTGGCAGCGCCAGGCGCAAAGAAAGAGGTGGTGCGGCGGCGCTAGGCATGGAGGAGGAGGCCGGGGCCGCCAGGCGAGGAGACGGAGGCTAGGCGCGAGACGGAGGAGGCGGCGGCCGGGCGCGGCGACGGCGGCCGTGTGTGGAGGAACCGAAGAAATGCAAAGTGTGACTGTGCGTCGGGCCGTCGGTGCTTATCAGGCCCGACTGGACTGAATAGTGCCCAGGCCGGCTGGGCCGACACAGCCCGACCGAGTGGCATGTCGTGCTTGGGTTGACACCCGCCCACAAGTCGGCACGACATGACCCGATTAGCTCCCGGGACTAATCGTGCCGGGCACGACCCATCTGGTCATGATTGATTCACACTAACTAATTGAGGAACAAGTCTACCATGTGAAAAAAAGGGCACAACTTTTAAGAACATATCAACACGACGTGCAATTGTTCTATCTTCTATGGAAGAAAATTCAAATGCAAACAGATAGATCCAACAGATGAGCATCATTAAGCATTAACAACAACTTGAACTGCATAATTTTGCTATAGATACTGGATTTTAGGAACTCTGTTATGCAGATGTTATGCAGATAAATGCACATCATTAGGTATGATATGCACCATAAGTGTCCAGAAAACTGGAGGAACCTGCTTGTAATGCTGACCTATGAACGATTTTAAATTTTCAATAGTGTTTGAACTGATTTTCACGTTATTCTTAATGCAAAGTTACCATTTCATAGTTTTCTTTGGAAATGGAAAAAAAAGAGATAATAACTCACTATTTTTTCACGACTTTGTTTGAAACCAGTTGGTTTCTAGCCATGCTTAATGTTAGAAGTTCTGGGAAATGGGGAGAGTGGTATGGCGGATTGGCAGCCAGTTGGAAACTTGTAAAACTGTTTGTGGTTACCTTGGGTTCATCTTCATCTCTTCCAGTTTGAATTCCTATTAGCAACAGAAGTTGCAAGGTGACAATTGAAACCACCAAATTTACCTCTATACGCCAACATCATGGAAACCTCTCGTCAAAGACGAGCAAACACTTTGCAATTGGCGTTGTAGAACATGTCTCTAGCTGCCTTTTACAGCCTTTCTTGGCAAATGACATAGCTAACAATTTCCTTCAGCAGTAAGTACGCATGCAAATTTTCTCAGATGCGCCAACCATTAACAATTTTCACCACTAGCCATCGTATTGATTATATATGAAGCTCGTTATACACATCTAAAGAAGTGATTTTTAACCCAAAGAAGCATTGAAGACGTCTTAACTACACATATTTCCCTTGAAAGTATCTTAACCTCCACACCATTTCTTGGAAAATACGAAAATCACAGCTAAGGCGCTTTTCTTATGACCATAATAAACCGATCTATGCCACAAATCATTGCCTAGAACTGTATCGATCGAGGAAAGAATAAAATTTTCAAATTTCCATCTTTCCATCACATCCCATCAGATCGGATCCAGAATTCATGGGCTCTCACCTGCGCGACGGTGTGATACCCGAGGTACACCCTTGACAGCATGGTGAGGAACGCGAGCGGCCACGGCACGGCGGCGATCACGCGGCGCGCCGGGGACCGCCGGAGCTCGAGGAGCGAGAGGTAGGTGGCGAAGAAGAACATGTACTGCGAGTGGCTGGAGGGCCATCCGTGGGAGTCGCAGGCCTCGAGCAGCTCGCAGTAAGCCGGGCGGGACTGCGCGACGGAGTGCTTGATGAGCTCGTTGAGGAACTGGGAGGCGAGGAGCCCCGCGGCGAAGCAGATACCCTGGAGCTCGCGGCGGAAGAGGAAGTGGGAGACAAAGCCACCGAGGGAGATGAAGACGGGTACGAGGGAGACCCACGCGAGGAGGAGGCCAAGCTTGTCGCCGCGGCGGTAGCGGACGTGGGTGAGGGTGATGGCCTTGAGCGACGGCGGCACCGACGCCGCCATCTCCTGGTACTCCCCCGAACGGGACATCGGTTCGTAGCGGAGGATTTTTCCTCTCTTTTTCCCAGCGAGACTCGGGGTCTGACTCGGCGCCGGTTCCGATTGCGATCGGGGTTGCGGGGATTGCGCTGCGCTCTGCACTGGGATGGGGTAGGAAGACGTGCGCGCGGAGCGGGGCGAACGGCGAACGGCGAACGGCGAACCGCGAACCGCGAACCTGCCAGAAGGGGCGTGGCGTGGACGCGTGGGGAAGGAGAAGGAAAAGGAAAAGGAAAAGGCTGGTCATGAATCGGATGGTTCAGATTAAGCCGGTTGAAATAATTTCTGTACTGTTTACAAAGAACCTATTGGTGATCGACGATGGCTCATTCATACCAATCCCTCCCCTTCGGTCTGCCGCTTCCTCCTAATCGACGCGTCCTGAGGAGGTAGGTTCACACGAGGGGTGGGCTAGGCAGTCCATTCTCGACAGCGTGGGCTCGACTTGCTTGAGTAATATGATATATATTTTGTTATCTATTATAAAACATGATTATTTAACTAGTTTCTAAAAATTGATTTATCCATGTTATTAGGTGTTATCGTAGTACTACTCGGATGATTTCGCCCTTCTTAAGTGAGATTCTCGGTCGCCTTTCCAAATGTTTGAACGTGAGGAAGATAGTACTGGCTGAGGATATTTGAAGGCTGAGCAAAGAGATTGAGGCACGGTGGCTAGCAACGCTAACCTCATCAGCACGCGCCGCAACGACTTGGCCCTCTATTCTCTCTCCCTCTTGGATTGTCAACACCAATGTTTATATTCTCGCCCAAAAATAAGATCCTTACAGAATAATGTCTAGAGTAGAATTTTTTTTTGTTGTTGTCGCCGACCATCTTATATTAAAGAAGAAATAATAAGCACATGTGTCAAGTAGTGCTTTAACGCGGGTGGATGAGGGCCTGACGTCTCTCAACGCCAACTGGGACACACTCAGTTCTCATCTAGAGTGGAATTGTGGTAGCATTTTGGATCATTTCAAAGGAATCTAGGATCCCCTCTAGTTTTGTATCATACCTTCTCTTTTATTTGTTTAGCTTGGACCGAGTCATCACAGAATTAGAAAAGGCTCGCACTAACTATTTTTAGAATGAAGTGCATAGAGTATATCGTTCGAATCCGGATTAGAGGCGCTGAGCTAGTGTTGAGAATGCCATACTATAGTGCAATGAAATCAACCTTTAACATAGTATAAGAGGTAGAGCTGGGTCTCGAACCACCGAGACAATGGTTCGAAGTCCATAATTAAAAGACCTTATTAATTTTTTTTAAAAAAATCAGTAAAAAATGATTTTAACTAGAAATCAATTGGGCCAGGTAATATTGAGTTATATGTTTGGAATGTGGAAATTTGATAGGACGCATTCACTCTTACCGAATGAGCAATTTCATGTGAATCACATATACGAATTAAATGCTGATCCAAACGGAGTCTAGCCTTGAGTTGAATGGTAAAAGTCCGAAACTAGGTTAAACCTAGATCCATATCGACTAAAGATAACCAGTCTTTCGCCTTTTTTGCGAGGAAATATTTCGCTTATTATTTTCATTCCATTCCCCTTTTTCTTCCATCAATAGAACATCACCTTGTAGATTTTCAACTATCCAATATAACGACGGCACCATGTAAATTTCGAAACACAAATCAGGTTTGTAGGCAATTTTCACGTAATATACACACCGATTGTAATCATTTTACTCACTTTTAGACTTGCATCTCAATCTTGTTCCTAGAAGGGCTAAATGGGCAGTCCAATCCGGTACAAACTCATACCGACACAGGCCTGATTAGGCACAGCATGATCGGCTTATAAGCTAAGATGCTGACTCAGACACGACACAACAACCCCTCGGCCTGTGTCGGACCAACCTAGGCACAATAAACTCGACGGACCTAAGTAAGCATGGAAGAACTTCTTCCTCCCCAACCAGCCGTCGCCACCACCTCCGCCTCTACGCCCGGCCGCCGTAGCTTTTGCCAACTCCAACTCCAACTCCGCCGCCGCCACACAACCTTCTCCTCCGCAGCGCGCCACCGCCTATGCCAACCGGGCCGTGTCACGCCGGGCGGGTCTACTGGGTCGGAGTCACCACTCAAACACACACCTAATTAGCTGTGTCAAACCAACAGTTCAATGCTTCAGCCCAACCCAACTAACACGGCCCACTTGTTCCCCCACCGTATTGCAAATTTGCAATTACCGATTCCTACCAGATTTCAAATATTTTTGGACCAGCGCGACCTCGTATCCGATGCTGTCTCCACTTGCCACCCCCTAAGTTCGAACGCAGTGGCTTCCCAAGTTCAAACAGCTCGCTCGCTCGCTCGCTCGCACACGTCCTCCTCCTGCGCAGCGCCGCGCATCGCCTCAGGCAGCCCACGGCGATGACAGCACCACCAGCGGCGATGGAGTTCCAGCTCGGCGGCTCGCCGGGCGGCGGCAAGGCGCGAGACAAGTTCTCGGTGTACCAGAACCCGTCTCTCACACGCGCGCTCGCCTCCCGCAGCGTCCGCCCCTCCCTCCCGGTCCTCCTCCTCCTCGCGCTCTGCCCCATCGCCTGCGCCTCCTCCCTTATGGCCGTCTCGTCCCGGTAAGCCTAAATCTACCCCCCCCCCTCTCTATCTAAACCCTAAACCCCAGATCATAACAATCTGTGGGTTCTCATGTCTCGGTGTTATCTCAGGGAGGACCAGCTCACCAAGGTCGCCGGCCGCGCGGGCGTCTCCGTCTTTGCTGCTGGTAAGTTCACCCGTCTCTCTGCTGGGTTGGGTGTTTGTAAAAATCTGGGGTGTGCCGCACTGTGCCTGGTTGCTCACCATGTGCTTGTGAAATTGTGAAGCTCGCCTAACTTGGTTGCATTGCACAACAGGTGCTTATAAAAATTCCATCTTGTTGTGCCATCTAATTCTTGTAAAAAATTGTCATGTTTAGGCTTAAGGGGATATGGGGGGTTTACAAAACGGTAACGGTGAACTTTCATTGTGCCAGAGGTGTCTTTGCATGATTTAACTTGTTTTGGTTTTTCAGTGTTTGTCTTTAGGTTGGTGGAGGCAGCGCTTGGCTTGGTTGCTCTGTTGACATTGACGGCTTTCTTCAGGGCACTGATGCTATACAATAGGAAGAGGGCACTGGCCAAGGAGGACAAGGTTGTATTGTCCGAACGCCAACTGGGGCTTCTTGGGTTAAAGACGACAGGTCCAGAGGGAGGTGGCATGGGTGAGCAAACCAAGAAGCCTCCCAAGGCGAAGCCATCAACACCCTCAGAGCCGATTGTTCCTCTCAGGAGGTCTTCATTCAGCTACACACCGTCTCGGCCTTTAGGGCAATCAAGGATTGGTTCGAGCCATTTGAGCTCTGGTGACGAGAGACTGATCACGGCATTGCAAATGTCGCCTTCCACTCCACTACAAAAGACTGTTTCTTCCCCTTCAACTCCATGGTCGAGGAAAAGCTCAGGCAGTGCCAAGGGCATACAGACGGAGGCAATGTTGGAGCTGTTCTTGGCTGGCTTGGATGAAAATATTGACAGAATCACGGATTCAGCCAGTAAGACTGCAACGCCTCCAGCAACCATTACAAGCTTTGGCATTGCCAGTCCTGTCTCAGTCACCACATCAACCACCCCTTCTGGTACTGCAAGGAACACGCCTTTGAGGCCTGTGAGGATGTCTCCTGGTTCCCATCAGAAGTACAACACTCCACCAAAAAAGGGTGAGGGTGAGCTTCCACCTCCAATGTCCTTAGAGCAGGCCGTGGATGCCTTTGAGAATTTGGGTGTATATCCTGAGATCGAGCAGTGGCGAAACAATCTCAGGCAGTGGTTCTCTTCGGTTCTGATAAACCCACTTGTCCAAAAAATCAAAACAAACCATATTCAGGTGCTCATTTTTTGGCATTATTTTTACATGAACCTAAATCTCTAGTCCATTTTCAATGGTCACCATTTTTACTTTGCTATGCCCTCTCTTGCAGGTTAAGCAAACAACAGCTAGTGTTGGGGCTTCGGTTACTGTTAGCCAAGTTGGAAGCGATCTGGCAAGCACAACAGCACCAGTTGGCTTATCCCCACTTGGTGGGACTAAAGATTGGCAGCCGACTGTCACTGTTGATGAGGATGGCATTCTTAATCAATTACGCGCTGCACTTCTGCATTCTCGTGATGCCCCTGTTGGTGAGTTGCTAGTGTAATTTGACATTTTCCTGCTGTAATTTTGTGTGTCCATATGCTTCGATCAATTTGCGCAGCAATTGTGCTGTGGCTAAAGTCGATATACACTTTAAGTTTTCCCCTCGATTTACTCTTTAAGTTTGGATGGATTTCCTGATTTATTAGTAATTCTTTTTCCCTGTGCAGCACAAACCTTTGGCAGTCCACAACAGCCACAGCCGAGCCCCCTCCTTCCAGCCATTCAAGCATGTATTGATGCAATTACAGAGCACCAGAGGCTTAACACTCTGATGAAGGGAGAGCTTATAAAAGGCTTGCTGCCACAGAGTAGTGTTCGTGCTGATTACACTGTTCAGAGAGTCCAAGGTGAGAATATCTTGCATTCACCATTTCATTTCAAAATAGCAAACTATAGAGCCTTTAGTTGCATGATATTATTTAGACCTGTAATCATAGATTAGAGTAATTATGACATTGGGATTAATACTGGCATAACTTGTATACTTCTATCGTGATGCAGAACTTGCTGAAGGAACATGCTTGAAGAATTATGATTACATGGGTTATGGAGATGGCTATGGTAAATCAGAGAAAAAGTGGACCAGCGAGCTGCCAACTGACTCACACCTTCTTCTATACTTGTTTGCTGCTTTCCTTGAACATCCAAAATGGATGCTTCATGTTGATCCTACCTCCTACTCTGGTGCCCAATCTAGCAAAAACCCCTTATTTCTAGGAGTCCTTCCACCAAAAGAGAGGTTTCCGGAGAAGTATGTTGCTTTGATATCCGGTGTTCCGGCAGTTATTCACCCAGGGGCTCTTATACTGGCTGTGGGCAAGCAGAGTCCAATTTTTGCTCTATACTGGGACAAGAAGCTGCAATTTTCTCTTCAGGTGATTCAAGTTGTCATCATTGTTATTCTTTTTTTCCCTGTTCGCTGTCAAAATACTCATTGAGCATGAATTATCGAAGTGCTGAAACGAGGATTTCTTTTAATTAAGACACAACATAGGAAGTTAAAGGATAGACGAGAGATAAACAAACCTGAAATTCAAGTTGGGCCTCATCTGTGACAAATTAGTACACATTTATGCTTAGCTAAACATGACATAGTTGCATAAAGATATAAATCAATCAGATTTACTCTTCCGGTAAGTTCACATTTGCTTCTATTGATATTAGTTCATGACTAAACCCTCTAAACCTGTTCACCGTTTGTGAATTGTCAATTGTTACACACTTGGGTTAGTTGGCATAATCAAATTGCACTAATTTTTACAGAACTGCAGAAATTTTATTATGTAGTTTATTAACTAATAACTACTAATAAGTACCAATGTTGTACATATGTGTTTTCACTTTCCAGGGAAGAACAGCGCTGTGGGATGCCATTTTGCTCCTGTGCCACCAAATAAATGTTGGTTATGGCGGTATTGTCAGGGGAATCCACATTGGTTCTTCTGCCCTGAACATCCTGTCAGTTCTTGATTCAGACATGGGGAGCTGAAGGGCTGCGTGCTTGTTTGCCTCCTTGTCAGCAGTAGCCCTGGAAAGATGGTTTTTGTAGTATGTATTATGAGGAGATAAATTATGGCCAGCTCAGTTGCTGTTGTTATATTGTAAGTTGTAACTAATACCTGCATGTTTCGAACTAACCTAGTGTTAGATCTGATATGCCCTGGTGGAGGGGCAGCTAATCTTGTGCCCAAGCTGTATCTTAAATTTCTGACAATCCAAGCTCCTCAATTCAGTGGTTGTGTGCTTTGAATTAAATCGGTGCATGTACAAATGGGTCTAAATCAGTGCATCTACAAATGGGCTTAAATTTTACGAAGCCCAACGAGATGACAAAAACTTAAAAGGCTTCAGCCCTAGTAACCTCCAGTCCAGCAAAACGCGCGCCCGCTCGCTCGTCGGAGCGGCCGGTTCAAAAAATTTCAAACTCATCCCCAATCCGCGACGGTTCCGCCGGCTCCTCGATCCACCCCCACCCCAACCCACCCCCGCCGGCTCCTCGATCCACCCCCACCCCGGCTCCTCGATCTTCGCCATTTTCCCTTGAACCAAACACCTCCCCCTGCTCCTCGATCTCTCCCGCCCACTCCCACCGCCGTGGCCATGGATCCCCACCCCACCCCCTTCCCAGGTAAGGAATCGGCAACATCCCCTCCAAGATCCGATTCCAGTCTCGGTTCCGGGGACTGATTTCGCGAGATGCGCAGGGAAACGGCGGTCGGTTGCCGCGCCGGCGAAGGCGGCGGTGCCCAAGCCAAAGTCCATCACCACCGCGCGCGCGAAGATGGCCAAGAAGTCCCCGACCGGGAACGCCGTTGGGGCCGCTCCACAGCCACGGCAAGGATACTCTGGATTTGTATGTGCTCCGGCGCGTTTTGCTTACTGAGGTGAGGTCGACTGTTTTTTCAGGCCACGGCGCGCGTTCGGCACCGTCAGGACCAGTAACGCCCTGGCTGAGAAGCCGCCGCAGCCGCTGCAGAAGCCTTCAAAGTTGTCGCCCCCGCCTCTGCAGAAGCCTTCGAAGGTGTCACCACCGCCTCCGCAGAAGGTTGCAAAGGTGTCGCCGCCGCTGCTGCAGAAGCCTTCCAAGCTGTCGCCGCCGAATCCGGTCAGGGCGACTAAGCCGTCTCGTCCTGCAGCAAAGCCCCTGAAGAAAGCTTGCCCTGGCTCGGATCTGGAGGCGATGGCTAAGAAGAGGAGCCAGCGGGTGAGCTTCCAGGAGGACGCGGCGGCTCCCGGAAGCGGAGAGAAGGCGAAAGTTCCCACAGAGGGTGCCGCTGGGCACACGCCGATGGTGTCCACGAAAGCCCTGGAGAAGAAGCCAGCGAAGGTTGTGGCCGCAGAGACGCCGTTCTTTAGCGCGCAGAATTGCAGCAGTTGCACGCTCGATCAGCTCGAGTTCGCCTCGTACTGGCTGGCGCACATCCGTCTGGCAGAGTCTGTTGGGAAGCACATGGTTGCTGGTGCATTCTTTCGCCTTGCATTTGAGTGCCAAGCTCAGGTGAGAGTTCAAAGGACATCGCTTTTTATTTCAGTCATGCTAAACATTGCAACTCTAGGTGCATTTTTAAGAGTTGGTTGCATACATAAGTTTTTTTAAAATACTACTTTCTTCTCTACGATTTGAGTATTGGTGGTTTGTGTTTGAATAGCCAATCGATAGGAGTATGAACCTGACACCTATGGTTTTCTTTATTTTTACCTCGCATTGGCTGCATGATTTGTACTAATCCAAGTAGATGTCAAGACTGCTCCTTTGAATAAAAAGATTTATTTTTGTGGACAGCCAATTCACAGGATCCAAAGTGAGCTCAGGAATTACGCGGTGCGCCATGAGAGTGCTGGCACTTTGACCCCTTTATTCGAGGAGCTTCTCCTTGCCCATGGCATGCCAGTGAACCAACCAAAGTTTGACACTGATGGTTTTGAGAAGGTGGGCACACCTTTAATTACAAATGTGGTTGACACACAGATTGATGCGACCACACTTAAAGTAGATGAATGCTTGGAATTTGATTGTGGTGATGATCTTGTTGACGTGGGGACATCAATATTGTCAAACAAGGCGAGGAAGGCATGGACCAACCGAGCTTTCAGAGGAAACTGGACGAAAGTTTTGAATTTGATGATTGTGAGGCTGTCATTGTGGACCGGGTAGTGGAAGCACATTCTGAGCTAGAGAAGAATGTCGACGTTAAATTTCCTTGCAGCAGTGAAATAATCCAGTCAGCATGCAGATCCTCCATTCATAAGTTGTGCTTGAAAGGATCTCCAGTAGTTAGGGGATCATCTGAAAGAGGGCACTCATCAGATAGCCCTTTTGATAAGCTGTCTCCGTCCGCGCTGAGCTTATCTGCAAAGCGCTTATCATCCGGTAGCCCTTTTGACAAGAAGTCCCCGTTTGGTAGCGGCTCATCGAAGAGGCTCACATCCAGTTGCCCTTCTTATAAGAAGTCCTCCACTAAAGGCTTGTCTTCAGAACGGATGTCATCTGGTAGCCGTTCTGATGGGGAGCATAATGCTACTGCTGGAGCTGGTGATCCTAGCAAAGTGATTCAAGAGGGGGAATCTGACTGTTATGTTCTGATTGAGAGCACCACGCAGTTGACCAGCTTGAATTGAACGAACATGGGGAGGATGCTGCTATTAATGAGGAGTGTTTAAGAATTAGTACTAGTTTTGCTTCCACTATGTAGAGTTCTTAGCAAAAACTAGTAAACGTGCAGTTTTTACCGACATATCTTACTTCAAAATAATATTATTGATAATCAACCCAAACTCTCGAAAACCATTCCCATTTCTATTTCCATTCAAAATGATAGTGAAGAATAAAAAGTAGGCTTCAATTCTATTTTCATTTAAAATTATAGTGAAAAAATAGCATTCAAGGAAAAAAAAACGAGTTTTCATTCCCATTTCCATTCAAAATCAAAAGTAAATAATTAAGATTCATTTCAATTCCATTCAAAATGATAATAATAAATAGCAGTTCAGTGCATACAATCAGAGCACAGCACCCCAAGTGCCTGCCTCATTCACGTTCTATCATCCAAATTGTTAACAACAAACTTGTCTAATAGGATCTCAAACTTGTCCGACAGGTTCCTTGTCATGCCCCGAGAGGGAACTTAACGGATAGTCGTGGGACACCGGTCAAGGCCTTGGAGCCCTACGCTTGAATGGTGTGGTGTTGCACCTTGATCAACCGTAGGAGCTTTGGTGAGACTCCAGCCAAGATAGAGAGGAGGGATTAGATAATTCCTACTTGATACAATGTTATCCCTTATATAAGTATAACTTGACTTGACCTACAAGAAACAATCTCTAAATTATGGAAACAAATTAATTAAAGGTAAGCTTACAAACTAACAAGGTTAATCTAATCCTTAACAAAGTAAACTAATTGTGGATGAACAGTGCACACATGCTGCAGTGCCGGGTTATACAATCTCTTAATTTATCTTTTAACTTTTCTAAAATTCTAACTTGATGGGCAAGGAAATGGATCCTTTGTCCTTTAGGATCTGTCCGGCGCATGTGTCGTTGCCTTAGGCCCACGCCACTGTTGATATGGAATTCTCCACATGACATTCCTTATATATAAGTAAATGAAGAGCGTGTAGATATATTAAAATGCAATGGATGAATAGTACACAGATTTAGGCACAAAATAGAGTTAGAATAAACAACCAATGAGCCACCTATATGTCTGTCATACACCCAAAACAAATAACACCTTGCCCTCTTGTGCATTCGACCGTGAAACTGAGCTACAAATGGTCATGGAATAATTTTTGCTATCGAATCTTGTTCATTCGACCGTGAAACTGAGCTAAAGAATCTGTCTGTTACTTCTCTTGCGGTGACAGTAGGAATAATTGCGACATCTCTTCTATTAGCTATGATGTTGCATAAATGATGGTAATCTCACAAAAGTATCGGTTCTGACCTTAATTAACTACTAATTGTGCCATGTAGATATATCAGTGGACAAATTAAGGATGATGAGTAGTCACCCAAAATTTGTAGCATTAACAATGGATGAATCTGTCATGTGGGGACTTACATATGGGGGCGAAAGACACAGAAGCTATCTAAAGCAACTTCTTCAATCAATAATATTCAAAATGAAGAGTTTTAGTTCGAATCGGTTTCAGCAGACGATGTTCGAACTGTGTCGGACTAGTTACAGTCCTTGCCATTGTAATTCGCATTCGTATTCTTCAATAGGAAATACTTGTTAGTTTACTTTTCACATTACAACACGTTTAGCTTTTCAGCAGTTAGGATCTCTTTAAAAGGGATACACACATTAAGATTATGCATAAGAAAGAATATCGAAAAGCCTCAATTTTTATCTTCCTTGCTTTTGTTCTGTTCGACGTCTTTGTATCGTTCTGTTCGACATTTCTTTGTTCAACATTGAGTTCCGCCTCGGCCGTGTGGCGGTGCCATCACGGCTCCTCAGCCGCGCCTCCGAGGGCCTGGGCGATGTTCAAGCTTCTCTCATGATTACAACCTGAGATCCAGAGCTTCCTTGTCAGCTCCTGACAGAATCTGACGCCTATACTAGAGGCCCCAAGTATTCAGTGGCATCCTTCCCCATGTGGCGTGATCTCACGCATTGCAGCTGGCAACCACTGCCGTTGTCGAGAGGAAGGCGACGCCGAGCGTGCTCTTGGGTGACCTTGCCCAACAGGAGGGTTCGAATGGTGAGAGCTGAATCAATTACAGACTAATTAAGGTGATTAAGGGACTGTGATAAAGTGTGGTAATTGCGTAGGAGTGATTTTAGGGTAAGGATCCAACTCGGCATATGAGCCCTCCGATTGAAAAGATGGATGGCCACGATGCTCCGGGTCATCTAGGCAACTAATGGCTCAATTTTGAACTCGCACCTTTTATATTAGTACAGTACATAATATAGATTTTGAAACTTGTGCCTAGGAAACCCCATGACTGTTGCTCCTTAGTGGCCTCCTTCCCCGTGCGGGTGATCTCACGCATTGCAGCGGGCTAGTGTTGCCGCTGTCGAGAGGAAGGTGACACCGAGTGTGCTCTCAGGCTGACAGGAAGGGGTAGAGGGCAGGTTAATATTCCATATTACTTGTTATTAAGAGATGAGCATATCAGTATTTAGGTAATATAGAGGAGAGATAGTGAGAATAGAAGGTGGACTTGTTTCTTGATGAAGAAATAAGTAAGTTGTTGATAGCAAGACACAAGAAATAACAAAATAGTCATTTGAGACTTGTTTGTTACTTAAAAACGTGTTTTGTGTGTAGCAATTAAAGTCTTAGATACAAACTCAAGAAACAATTCATTGGAAGGTTTGTTTATTTTTATTAGATTGAGTGGTATCTCTCATTTTAGTAACAAACTAAGAAATAAATTATTGTAGATGCTCTTACGAGGCCTGAATAAATTATAGACTAATTAAGTTGACTAAGGGACCACAATAAAGTGTGGAATTGCATAGGAGTGATTATGGGTAAGGTTCCAACTTTGCATACCAGCCCTTGGATTGAAAGAGAGGGATCATCCATGCGTTTAATGGCCTAAATTTGAACACGTACTTTTTATATTTGTATAGATAATGACCGCAGGGATTTAAATATAGGTGCCTTAATTGTAACATTGCCTTTCCCATCTATGCTCTAAGGATGGCAACGTCAGTTTCAATATAAAATCTCTGATCAATTAAACATTGTTGCCTTGCTGCCATGACAAATGTGCTTGTACTACAGACCTCATTATACTAGTACTACATCGATTCATCGAACATATAAGTAGTTGCAGACCTGCAGCACTTTTATCTACTGAGCTTCCAGATTTCATTGAAGATATTGATGATGCATCTGGGCTTTAATCAACCTGTGCAAGAACCTTTGGGAAATATATGCTTACAGAATTGTTGTTATCAGAAAGTAACTTGGAGCTAATGTCACATTATTTACAGATCCATTAGCTGCTGGAGCTGGAGTCAACAAAACCGCAAGATCATCGTGCTCGGATGATCTTTGTGCGCTTGACAGGTTTCTATTGTGCGTGCTTGCTTAACATAACAGCATGAGGGTGGTTGATATCGAAAGCAACCAAGATTGCTAATTACCTTTCGAACCTTTGGGATTTGAGGCTGATGTAATATGAATATCTTGCAAGGTTGTAATCGAAAGATTGATGTCCATCCAAAATTGCTAATTACCTTTCGGAAAGAGTATAATCCAATAGTGCCATCTAATACTGGTTCGGTGGTTCCGCCTATGGCAGTCAAATCAAGAAAATCGGCACAGTCGATTGCTGAAAAGTGTAGGCGCTGACTGCTTCCCGTTCTACCACCAAAAGGCGTGCGATAGCCCCGAAGATTTTCTAAGCTGTCCTTACAAAGCCGGTCTATGTTTAGATGCCTCAGCAGAGGGATATTTTTTATTTTTACAGGCTTACCTGGATTGTAAAATATCCGTGGTTAATGACAACAACTGGTACCAACACGTGTTTAATTCATAGCCTTACATGCATTGATCGTAGTTAACGATGCTGTTCTTCTTAGACGAGTCCTGGTCACAATTTTGGGATAATCCATTCATTTTCTCACCAGTAAATTCATTAAGCATCTCCCATGATCCCATCGATAAAACCTGTGCGTTTGCGGTGCGGAATTGATCGGCAGAAAATATGTAAAAATAAAGGAATTGATATATAATTTTTGATAGTTTTTTCAAGTTAAAGCTGTTATTTTTCTATTTGTTAGATATGCTATAAGATTTGTGTTGTTGATGTGCTGTAAGAAAAAAAAAATCATAATAGTCGAATTTTTTTCATCTGATAAGCTTTAATATTTGTACTTTTTCCTATATAATGAATTGAGTCCGAATTTATTATGATTTTTTCTTCGGAACATAGCGGGTTCACCACATTGTCGTATTTTGTTGGTATATAATTTTATTTTTTTGTCTTTGTTTTTGCTCAACCTCTTAAAGTATTGTTGGTGATATGCCCTACAGGCAATCATAGAAATGATTACATCATGTCCATATTTATATGTTATTGAATAAGTGTTATTTTATTCCTTGAATGAATCATCGGTTATAAAGATCAACGAGTATGCGACTTGTTGGTGAAGCTCTTTTAACTTATGATGATGTCGTTCTAAATGTATCTCTGGTTGAATGTCAGTTGTCGGAACACTAGTGACTCTTTCGACCAGCACGTGTATTGATTGATGACCGTGTTTCACCGTCATGAATATAGGGATATTAAATCAATAATGTCAACACATGTCAGAGAACATGGTGTTGGATTGACCCACCTTGAGACACTACTGAGATTGTCATGATTTCGTGTGTCATCAGTTGGTCTCAAGCAATGATGATGTATAATACTTATACTTGAGATCAACATAGTTTTCTACATGTGTAAAAGTACACTTTGGGGTTGTCAAACACTACTCTGTAACCGTAGTTATAAAAGTAACTTTTAAGTATACTTTGAAACATACGGAGGAATACCACTGGTGGTCGAAGAGTTCGACCACATGAAGTTATCCGACACTCGATCGATATTGTGATTTCATCCGCATATCATCATAACATAGTCGTATGGAGATACGAGTGGTCGTGGCTAGACGAACATGAAATATCTACGCCCGTATATGTGGTCGGATAAAGAAAGTGTATGGCCATACCACTGGTGGTCGAAGAGTTCGACCACATGAAGTTATCCGACACTCGATCGAGAAAGTATTGAACAGTCCATAGATGACACAACATCTCATCTGGAGTTTAACCAGATATCGTGAGACAGAGAGAATACATGAGTTGGTCTTTCAATTCGAGCAGATACGGACTAGTCGTATGGAGATACGAGCTGGTCGTGGCTGGACGAACATGATCACTAAGTTCGTCCTCTTCCTCCTCTGTTGGTTCGCAAGTCGCGGACAACGCCGAAGTCGAGCAGATAGATGAGGACGCACCACTGCAACAAGTGGAGCTTCCCGAGGGACAGGACATTCCGATCAGTTCGGAGTGTCCAAAAACCTCTTCAAGCCCGGTCTTTCCGACCGGCAAAAAAGGTGATGAATTTTCAGCCCTGCAATCCGAGAGTCAATACACTCTCGACACCATCATGGTTGATAGGTATTCACCCATGGCTTCTGGGAATTGCAGGAGCCAACTGACATCTGGTAACGGTGTCGATGAAACCCTCACCGGCCATGGGCCGAGTGGGGATGATAAAGCTCGAGATCTGACCGTGATTCGCCGTGTCGGTGAGTCCGCCACGGAGGCCTCAAGAGGTTCTCATCTCCGACCGGTCTCCATCGTGGAATTGTCTGGTAGAAGTACTACGAAGCTCTCCACTGAGTACAATTGAAACTCTTCGGAGGATCGATGCTGGAAACACGAAGTCAATGCGATCGAAATCTCGATCGCAATGCCTGTCTGATCCTGCACCCGCTACCTCACCACCATATGCTGATGGAAATGGCGCGGGCAATCAAGCACCAGCTACCAGAGGCAACAAAGCTGATGGACGTCCATCAGTTAATTCACCTGGTTCAGCCCCACCAAGGATGACAGGTCAAGTGCGGCAAGGCACGAGGTTAAGAGAAGGTTCGGACCTGCGAACACCAACAACCTCGATGAATCCTCCGAGACCATCCGTAACGGTACAGAATCTGCAGCGCATTCATGATATTTTTAAATATCACGATCCTCGCTTTGGCGAGAGCTCGAGTTTTGTTCAATTGGTAGGACAAGTGTCGGAGATTCTCCAACAAACCGTACAGCGTACGAAAGAATACCGAGAACGTAGGACACCGCAAAGTCAAATAATAACTTCGTCCCAGCGTTCTTCCCTCAGCAGAGGCTAACATGCTTATGTTGGGAATCTATCAATACCGCAACCTCCTCGACGTTTCCAACCAATGATTCATGAGGGAATGAGATTGTTCTGAACAAGTACACCTTCCTCTCGTCGAGAGGGTCATTCGCTTGGTCCGAACGATCTTCGACATCGTTTGAACCAGGCAGGTGATCGCGAGCATCATAACGCTCACGATCAGGTCGGGACGCCGGAACCTCAGTTCTCTAATCTAAGGAACCGGTCCCCAACCGACCGCAATCCGGCTCCTTTCCAAAGAAGGTGACATGAATCAGTCACAGGATGCTGAGCTTTCTCTGCAGGGCTCCAGGCTGTGCGTTGGCCTAACCGATTTCGACCGACCAACATGGACAAGTTCAATGGGTCTCAGAACCCGTTGAATTTCTCCAGATCTATACCACCGCCGTCAGAGCGGCTGGTGGTAATGAAAACGTTATGGCCAATTACCTACCTACGGTATTAGAAGGATCTGCCCGGTCATAGTTACTTAACCAGCCGGTCGGATCAATCTACACTTGGGAACAGCTCTGCAATCTCTTAATCGTGAATTTCCAGGGTACGTACGACCGCCCAGGGAATGAAGATGACCTACATCGGATCCGGCAGAACCCAAAAGAAACTCTCCGACAGTACATCAAGAGGTTCAGCCAGGTTCGTAATTCAATACCCGAGATTGCAGAATCTTCTGTAATTCAGGCATTCAAGGCAGGATTGAGGAACCGGAGGTTCACGGAGGATATAGCTGTGAATCCCCCACGAACAACCGCCGGGCTATTCGATATGGCGGATAAATATGCAGCTGCTAGTGAGGCAGTCGAATGGAGCGAAGCTATGATCGAAAAGACAACTCCTCAATCTGGTTTAGAAGAGCCTGTGAAGAAGAATAAGAAAGTTCTCAAGAAGAAGAAGCATCGCAAGACGGATGGTAAGGAGGTCTTAGCGATCCCAGAAAGCCTACCAAAGGTAAGAGGGACTATACCGGTCGAGGTAAATTAATATATTCCGACCGATGGATATAAAAAGGGTAAGAAGTGGTGCCCGCTTCACCAACAGGCTGGACACGATCTGCGTACCTGTCATGTCTGGCAAAAGAAATAGGAAGATTACTATGCAGGTAAAGGCTCGCTTCCTTCAATACAAGAGTTGGGGGAGGCCAGCTCCAAAAAGGATAAAGATGGCGACGAGGAGATGGAATACCAAGAACCTCAGCACACAATCAACATGATCTTTGGAGGATCTTCATCGTACGACTCTCGACGTCATCTGAAAGCCATGGGGCGGGAGGTCAACCTAGCAGAATCTCCGATCAGTATCAAGCCTTCGATGTGGTCGGACACCGTAATCTCCTTTGGCAAAGAAGACTGCTCCGTTTCATCGACTCGACCGGGTAGGTTCCCTATTATAGTTGAGCCTACCATTAATAATTGTAAGGTCAATAGAGTCTTGATAGATAAAGGTAGTTCTTTAAATATATTATTCTCGGGAGCTTTAGAAGAAATACAGGTTCCTAAGTCAAAGGTAAAGCCAGTAAAATATGCCTTCCATGGCATAGTCCCTGGCTCTACCGCCAAACCGATAGGACAGGTGTCCTTACCGGTTACGTTCGGAAGTCCTGATAACTTCCGAACGGAAAAGATTTCGTTTGATGTGGTCGATTTTGAGACCGCATATAACGGGATCCTTGGTCGTCCGGCTCTAGCAAAGTTCCTGATAGCCACGCATTACGGTTATCAGAGTTTGAAGATGCCAGGACCCAAAGGTGTCATCATGGTTCGGGGAGATCAAAAAATGGCTTATGTTTGCGATCGAAGATCTTTAGAACTGGTCGATGAGCTTCCGACTAGAAATACTGACTCTTCTGTGGTGTAGGTCAAGCACTCCAGACCAAAGTTGACACCCAAACACTTCGATCAGACAAAAGAGGTGCCCCTCGACAAAGACGTTTATCCGAGAGACGCCAGGTTGAGAGACATCGACAGGCCAATTCCGAAGTTACTGATCGGAGAAGGACTCAACCCTAAATAGGAAGAGTCGCTCGTCTCTTTCCTCCGAGCAAATCAGGATGTTTTTGCTTGACAAGCGTCCGACATGCCCGGAGTCCCCAGGGAAGTGATCGAGCACAGGTTAGCTCTCCAACCTGACAAAAAGCCGGTCAAGCAGAAGCTAAGGCGTTTTGCACCTGACCGGAAGGAAGCAATCCAGTCGGAGATTGACAAGCTCCTTGAAGCTGGGTTTATTCGTGAAGTCCATCACCTTCAGTGGCTCGCCAATCCTGTAATGGGTAAAAAGAATAATGGGAAATGGCGAATGTGTATTAACTTCACAGATCTTAATAAAGATTGTCAGAAGGACAATTTTCCCCTTCCTCGCATTGATCAGCTTGTAGACTCTACCTCCGGGTGCGAGTTACTAAGTTTTTTAGATGCATATTCAGGGTATCACCATATAAACATGAGTAAAAATTATGAGGAGAAAACTTCCTTCATCACACCATATGGCACTTACTGTTATGTTAAGATGCCTTTTGGTATCAAGAATGCTGGTGCAACTTTTCAAAGGTTAATGCAAAAACCTTTCAGCCCACAAGTAGGTCAGAATTTAGAAGCCTATGTAGATGACTTGGTTGTCAAAAGCATCAATGCAAGCGATCATATCCTTGACCTACAAGAAACTTTCAACAACTTGAGAAGACATAACCTCAAGTTGAATCCGGAGAAATGTGTTTTCGGGGTTTCTGCTGGAAAACTTCTTGGTTTCCTAGTTTCGGCTAGAGGTATCGAAGCAAATCCGGCTAAGATAACAGCCATCAGTCAGATGAGTCCCCCGACAACAAAGAAAGAAGTACAAAATCTAACCGGTTGTATGGCAGCGCTAAGTCGTTTCATAGCCAGGTTGGGCGAGAAGGGATTACCTTTCTTTGAACTTCTTCGGAAGCATGGGAGTTTTAAATGGACGAAAGAAGCAAACGAAGCTTTTGAAAAACTCAAATAGTACCTTAGAAGCGCCCCGGTCTTAGTATCTCCAAGACCGGAAGAAACAATATTGATTTACATAGCTGCGACGCCGCAAGCTATCAGCGGTGTACTTTTCATAGAGCGTGAAAACGTTCAACGACCAGTATATTACGTAAGCGAAGTCTTGCATGGACCAAAGGAAAGATATCCACATGTACAAAAGTTGCTCTATGGTCTCCTTATGTCTTCAAGGAAACTAAGGCATTACTTTCAAGTCCACAAAGTGGTCGTACCTACAGGATATCCCTTAGGTCAAGTCCTTAGAAACAGGGAATCATCAGGACGAATAGCAAAATAGGCAGTTGAACTAGGGACGTTCGACCTTCATTTTATCTCACGAACAGCTATAAAGTTTCAAGCAATAGAAAAATTCATTGCTGAATGGAAAAACCCAGAACTTAAGCAAGAACTCGAGTACGAGCACCACGACGAGTGGACAATGTACTTTGACGGTTCATTAATGCTTAAAGGATCGGAGGCTGGAGTCGTCTTGATATACCCTACTGGCGAACACATTAAGTACGCCATCCAGTTTAACTTTCCTGCTACTAACAATGTAGCAGAATATGAATGTTTGCTAGCAGGACTTCGAGCAACTCATTCGCTCGGAATTCGCAAATTACTAGTGAAAGGCGATTCTCAACTAGTAGCGAATCAAGTAGGGAAAGAGTATCAATGCTCAAGTACCAAGATATCGTCTTATCTGGCGGAAGTACGAAAACTCGAAAAGCACTTCTTCGGTTTTCAGATCCAACATATTCCTAGGAAGAAAAACTTTCTTGCAGATCAGTTGGCACGGATGGCCTCCACAAGGTCCACCGTCCCGCCTGGAGTTTTTCTTGAGCAACTCGATTCACCCTCGGTGGTCGAGCTTTCCGAGAACATCGATGGTTCACATCAGGTCAATCCAATTGATTCTGATCACATGGATGCTCCACAGATCGGTGACGATCATGGTAGAGATTGGATGACATCGATCTACAATTATCTTCAGCATGACCTAATTCCAGAAGATAATGTAGAGGCTGATCGTATAGCACGAAAAGCTAAATCATACACTCTAATCGAATGTACCTTGTACAAACGAGGATCCCATGGAGTGTTGATGAGATGCATATCTCACTCGGATGTCATTAAGTTGCTAACCGAAATTCATGGAGGAGTCTGTGGAGCACATCATTCCTACAGAACACTGGTCGGTAAAGCCTTTAGGTAAGGACACTATTGGCCAACTGCCCTTCATTATGCAAAAGAGCTCATGACGAAGTGTGTACAATGACAGTTTCATAGCCGACAAGTACATCAGCCGTCGCAAGCTCTGCAAACAATTCCTCTTTCTTGGTCTTTTGCAACCTGGGGATTAGACATTCTGGGACCTTTCCCAAGAGCACGCGCGGGCTTCAAATTCCTCTTCGTCATGATTGACACGTTTACAAAGTTGATTGAAGCTGAGCTAGTTGTTAAAACTACAACTAAGGCTGCTAAGAGGTTCCTCACAAAAAATATGATTACACGATTTGGTGTACCCAGTCGTATAATCACGGACAATGGTACCCAATTTTCCAGCGGTAATTTACAGGAATTCTGCGACGACCTAGGTATCAGAATCCATTTCGCTTCGGTTGCTCATCCGCAGAGTAACGGAGCAGTTGAGCATGCCAATGGTATCATAATACAGGGGATCAAACGCCGAGTATTCGACCAGTTAATAAAACGGTCAGGAGCTTGGGTTCAAGAACTTCCTTCTATTTTGTGGGCTGTTCGTACGACGACCAGTCGTGAAACCGGTGAGACACCATTCTTTTTAGTTTATGGGGCCGAAGCCAGGCTTCCTCCAGAATTAAAAATTGGTTCTGCTCGCACTAATCGTTTTAATGAAAATGATCAGGAAGAAAGACGACTCGACGATGTCAATTTCCTTGAGGAATGACGAAACCAAGCCTTGTTACGTTCGGCAATCTATCAACAAGCCATGCGAAGGTACCACAGTCGTAAGGTGCAACCTCGCAACTTAGCTGCGGGTGATATGGTTCTCAGAAAAATTCAGAACCAAGCAAATCGCAACAAACTTTCTCCCAAGTGGGAAGGTCCTTACACTGTGGTCGAAGTCACCCGACCAGTCTCGGTACGATTAGCCATGTCAGACGGTAGGGTTTTATCTAATTCTTGGAATATTGACCAATTGCGTAAGTTTTTCGTTTGATTTTCATTTCTTTTCCATTCAGTTTAATAAATAATGAATCAATTCAAAAAGCAAGTGATGTTATTTATATGATAGAACTTAGCTCTGGTCGACTGCGGTTCATATGCTTAGGACAATGGAGATTATATGTTTTATTTTCAAAATTCTGTTCTACTCTGGTTTGGCTACTGGTCGGGACACGGAAAACCTCCTAGTCGAAGTCTCTCCTTTTTCGCATGTGGTTCCGCCCACTGGAAGGAGCTTCCTAGCGACGACCCTTTTCTTATGATCCTCGCTGCCAGTCGGGCTAGAGCACGAACACGTATTGCGAAATACAATCTATATCTTCATTTCTCAACAAGTTCATTCCGACCAGCATTGAGCACTGCATAGAAATAAAACCACTTCTCGTTTATTATATCTGTCTTTGCATGTAACTTCCTCTTATCAAGAAAAATTATTTTTTCTTCCGACCATATATTGTAAGTACTTTGATTACGAAAAACAGATTTACAACTAGTCGAAACCTAACACTGGTTCCGACCAAAAAGGTTTTCTAGTATTATTACGATCAGTTTTTTCAACAATCAGTACATACTTTCAAACAATGGTTGAGACTTAAGTTCATATTCTTGGCCTACTGCTTTTATAGTAAAGTTCTTCTGCTATAAAACAGTCGGGGGATGGGTAATATATGATAAGTCGACTGGATAAACAAAAATTCTTTTTTCATTGATAAGAGAAAGGTAAGTTTTTACATTTTTTCATACTCTCTATCTTTTTTGCAGGTTTTTTTACTACTAGAGATTGCCCTCCATTAGTCACTGCTGGATGGAGATCCGACCTCTATTTCTTCTGCAACCTTGTCTCCAAGAGGTTTAACTTCCTTGAGAAACTTGGTCGCCTCCTCAGGCAAGCAGTTAAAATCTTCTTCAATAGCTTGAAGATTGGT
Organism: Hsuehochloa calcarea; assembly: GCA_036346395.1. Taxonomy (NCBI): domain Eukaryota; kingdom Viridiplantae; phylum Streptophyta; class Magnoliopsida; order Poales; family Poaceae; genus Hsuehochloa; species Hsuehochloa calcarea. The sequence goes on from CM070597.1 coordinate 43,491,887, forward strand.
AGTGGGGTTGGACGCCTTCAGTTTTGCCAAAGCAAGACTAACTCCACTAGCAATATATTCCTTTACGGACTAAGCGTAATTCTCTCTTATAGTTTTGAGCAAGCCCATAAGGTCCTCCAAAAGATGGCCAAGGTAATTTACCTTTTCCATTAGATCACTTAAGGACGGCAACGTTGATCCTGATCCCATATCAAAGATCCTTTTGTTGAGTGCAGTAATCTTTAAGTCAAGATTAAGCATGATTGCTGCCCCCTTGTCCTGCTCAAATTCCAAAGCTTTTTTTTACTTTGGTTAAAGCTTGATTTTATTCTGCATAAGCATAACATATATTAGGCTAAAAAGGATCAGAAAAGATATTAAGTCAAGTTTACGACTAAATTACCTTCGGCCTTCTTCTTGGAATTTTCCAAGATTTCTTTATTTCTGGTCGTCAGTTCTTCGATCGACCGGTTTTTAGCTTGATTCTCTTCTTCAAGCTTCAGTCTTTTGGCTTTTTCAGCATTAACTTCTTCTTTTATTTTCTCCAAATCTATCAAATATGATAAGGAAGAATAATTAAGAGAGAAAAATGGAGACATAAGGAAGAAAGAATTAAGCAGAAAAATGTTTACTTTCTAATTCGGAGTGTTTCTCCTCTAGTATCTTTATTCGCTCGGTCAGGCCTCTGATCGCAGCGGAGTTTTTAACCATATGCTACATAAATAACATTTCTTTCTCAAGTTTTTTAATAAACTTCAAAGAGAAACATGAGAGAAGTTGAGGACACTTACTTGAATTGCCACATCATTATAATCGGCAAAAATCTTATCAGAATTCGCCTTTGCAAGGTGATCTGATACTCTCCTCCAAGCATTATCAAGCTCCTTATCCTCGATAAATCGAGAAGAGAAAGAGAACTTGTTAGTCTGGAGGAGTTCCTTTCAGAAGTTGGAATCTGTTGTGGATCTGCAGAGATGCCTACCTCCACGACGAGTGCGATCCACCACAGTTCAAGCCGATTCCAAAGATCAAGCGAGCTTGGAGGCTTCCCTAACCACTTCCTCCTTAGGATTTCTTGCCTGAGGAAAGCCCTGGTCGGAGGTGCCCTCGATCACCTGACCTGCTGGAGTAACCTGATCGGGAACGACTGGAACTCCAATAGGTCTGCGCAAAGGAAAGGAAGTTCAGAGTTCAGGTTCGCCAAGAATATAAAAGGTATGCGTTCATATGATAATTTCATTTACAACATACCGGTTATCTTTTTTATCTTGATTACGGCCTTGCGCCTTAAAGTCTCAGAGCGGCGGCTTTTCTTTTTCAACCAATTTTTCCAGTCTTGAACTGGTAGGGTTGGTTGTACCCTCTACATCCTTCAATGAACGATTAGATATAATACTTTCAACCAACTGGTCGAAAGTAGAATCCTTTATCGTTGGATCGGAAGGTGTAGGTTCATTGGTCACCAAAGCAGTTGCTTCAACGACCCTTGGCAAATCTTGAGCAACTGTACGGGACTCAATGACTACCGCCTGATTCAACAAACAAAGTTAGTCGCGTGATGAACATATCTTTTCATCTAAGCAAAAAGTATTTCCTTCGGTTTCCTACCTCTACACGATCACTAGTGATCGTAAGGTTGGTCGGTTCGTCAATTGGCTTACAGGTCTCTGTGGCCTCATCAATTCTTAGACCAACCGACTACATATCAAAGAAGATTTTTAGGTAAACACCGATCGGAAAATATTGTAAAGGTAAAAAATAATTATCATGCTTACAGAAATCTCTCAACCTCTCTTGGCGGTAATGTAACTAAGATCAAAGGAAACCGACCTTCTCATTAGGCTCTCTCGGCCTGATCATTACGATCCGACTTCTGATCTCATCAGAAGACAAGCCTGTAATAAAAAGAGAGGTCTTAGGATTATAAAAGCATTTAACCAGAAAGGTATGCTGGTCGAATTCTTACTGGAACTTACCTTCCCTAGAGTCCTTGGTCGCATCATCACGACTAATATACCAGAGCATCGAATGAGCTCTGGCCTTCAAAGTCCCTGACCACGTGCTAGGAGGTTAAACCCTTGACACTCAGGAGATGGATGGCTTCAACCTATCTCCCAATTTTCCCCTCTTTCTTCGATGAGGAACGCCATTGTGAGTTCTTGATAGCCTTCTTACCGCTGTAATAAAGGCCATCACCCTGCGTAATCTTCATGTAAAACCAACTCTTCTTCAATGACGACAACAAAGATTTGGAGTACATTGGAATGTACTCATCAGCCTTCCCGTCATGGAGACGCAAAGTACACTCTCCAGGTGTACCGGCCGTCTTCTTCGCATTCACCAATCTGTAGTAGTACCTGAAGAGATCCCGAGTTGCTAGAATTCCCAAGTACGCTTCGTAGAGGTAGATGAAGATGCTGAGGTTGGCTATGGCGTTGGGGGCCAGATTGATAAGTTCTACTCCATAATACTCTAAAACTTGGGGAAAAAAGGAGTGAACTGAAAGTCTGAAGCCGCATTCGATATATGCGAGAAATACCAGAATTTCTCCATCCTCACCGCTTGGAGAATGTTCCCCAAATGTTGATCTCCATAAGATCATATTTCTGTTGGGTAGTAGCCTAACCTTTTCCAAACCTTCCTGTTTCTTCTCACTCAGATCGGAAATCGACCAGTTGGTGATAAGATCCGACATGGTGATTTCTTTCGGGTGAAGAATTCAAAGGTGACCGGAGATGGTTTCTTGGAAGATGAAGAGGAAAGTAAAAAGGCGTAGAAACCCTAACACCCAGTGCTAAGGGGATTTTTATAGCCACAACACTGTAACCGCTCCAGGAAAAGTCCAATGGACAAAAATCCCTTTTAACCAGCGGACAAAGAGTTCTTTCAACTTCCAAAGGCAATTTCTCAACTTTAAAAATGAATACGGACCACCTCGAATACCACAACATTTAATGAGGGGTCTGCCCGATACGATTGCATCGGGAGTAAGCGTCTATACGACCAATTCATTTAAAGTTCGGGGGCTAGTTGACGAGGATTAAAACATCTATTTATTATTTAATAGATAAAGGACCATATGTGTTCGTGGTCGTAACCCCTAAAACTAACGACCTCACTGGTTGTGAGAATTCCAGAGGTTATACAATATCTAACCTGGTCGGAGCAGGTTCCTAACCTTGTCTCCGATCAGTCAAAAGCTCACAAAGCCTTTGAACCGGTATCTGAATCTAGCGCCAGATATATCCTCTACATGTGAAGAATGGAACATATGTTGTATATTCCATACCACGCGATGATACGTAACTCTAAGACACAGGAATACGGTCAAATGACCCACTGACATATAACTGTACAGCAGTTGACACATTGTCAACTGACGCATCTCTTCGACCAGACGCGCTGCTTCCTAAACAGGCGTCTCTTCCAGAGACAATTGCCAACTCTTCATCAACTGCATAAGAAGGACTGCGGACTGAAGTGGAGAAGGCCGGAACAGTGAAGATAGATCGGGAAACACTCTCAAAAAAGCATTGTATTCCCGAATTAGTCTTCAGTCTAGGTTACAGACACTCATTGTAATAGCAAGTTCATATAAATAAAGAGCAGTCTCATTATTTTTCAGGAGATACGTACTATTTTTCTCTGTTTTTTAGATATATTTGTAAGATCGACGATTTGATCATCGATAGATATAATTTTATTTTTTATCTTTATTTTTACTCAACCTCTAAAACTACATGTGAGATTTTGAATCATGTGATAAAAATTTAAGTTATTAAAACTTTCAAAAATAATTACAGTGACCAAGAACTAAAATTACATAAATAACTTACTATAATATATATATAATGTATTTGTAAATTAATTTTAAAATATGATAGTTTTTAAAGATGAAATAGTCGAATTCTACGTAGACATATTCTAATAATAAGCATATAAATCGAAGGAATAGCGGTGCACCGCGCGATGTGATACTGGCGTGCCGCGGCCCACGGGTCGGCGTAGCTTAGCACGGCCCCCCCTACGTGCCCGCCCTGTGCAGCAGCGCGGCACAGCACACGCACACACGTACGACCGGCGCCACTTGGCGTTGGCGTTGGCGTTGGCGTTGGCGTTGGCGTGTGCGGCACAGCTCAGCCGGCGCGCGCGGTTGGCTGCACAGCGATTCGCTCGGTTACGAACACGATACAGCCGCGCCCGGTGCTCGAGCGCGTGCACCGGGCGCAGGCGTCACGCTTGGCTGCCGCGCAGTGTGCGGCTACGTTGGCCGCTTTGGCCCGATCCGCAACGGAAAGCGTCACGTCAAAGCCGTCAGCCTCGAGAGGAATGAGTCCCTTTTTCCTACCGACGCTGTAGACCGCTGGATCAGCACACACGCGAGTGTCAGTGCAGACTGCGGACAGTGACAGCGCCGCATCGAGCAGCTCGCCGAGGAATATTACCACGTGAAGACGAGCTAAGCTAGCTACTTGTAGCGATACGCGGGGTGGAAGCCGTCGCTGGCAGTGGCAGTGGAGGGCAGGATGACGATATGGTAGTGCTGGTTCTGGTTGATAGATCACGCATGACCAGGGTTTGATACAGACCAACTGTCGAACCGGCCCGTCGATATTTCTGCGGTCTGCACATCAAGTCAGAAATCATGCTTGATGCGTTGCTTGCGTTGCCAAACAATCCCTACAGACCCTGACGTCTCGTTCGCTCTTTTTTTTTTTTTTTTTCTCCGATTACAAACAAGACCCACGCGTACAAAGACAGTGACAGGGATAAATCTGAGGAAAATTGGACACTTCTGGCCGTATGACGCACGAAAATTCCCATTTAAATTTCTTTCTCGCAAAATTTCCAAAATAGCCCCTCGGGCCCTGCTGCCGTCGGGGGCGGCGGCGAACCCTTCTTCCGTCCGTCGGCGGCGGCGAGAACTCTTCTTAGCCGTCCCCACGGCGGGTCACTATTCTTAGTGGGCACGCGAAGGCGAGTCGATCAACCACTAACTGCCGTCCCGACGGCGGCAGTGCGCTCTTTTTAAAAAATTAAAAACATAATATTTGTTCGACAAATTTTTAAATATAATAAATAAGCTCAAAAATTATGAAACTTTGTATGGAGCCTCCGGCATAGTGTGCTTGGTTGTGTAATTTTTTGAATTTTCTCATTTTTTTTTCTGCATGATTCTTTGAAGTCAAATTTTTGTATGAATTTTTAATATAGGCGAGGTCCTAACATTATGAAAAATTTTTGTCGGACTCCTACAGAGGACTTGATTGTGTAAATTTTATGTTATTTTATATGCTCAAGATTATCTCGAGAAATTCGAGTGTAGGTGTGGAAACTATGACGAGGCGTTTGAAATTAGGGTTTCTTGATTTCATGTGACTCGAAATGTGTAAAGTTTATTACCACATGAGTACTCTTAGCCGCTATGATTCTTGATCATATTTTTAAAGATGCCAAGAACCCGACCTAAAGGGGTTGAGAACGTTGTGATTACGAAGATAGCTTAAAACATAGAAGAATCAATGTCGATGTCAATAATTATTTACGGAATTCGGAGAAGAGGCATATTTGCAATATAGTATTATTTTGATGGCTCGTGAGGCCCAAAATCGAATTGTATTGCACTCCGTGAATGAAGCACGTTTCATGTGGTCACATGGCATGTTGGTTCGGCTAATTGGTTTAGTTACATACGCTACTAGTGCGGTACATTGCGACACAAGCCTCGGGCCATGTAAATCGCATGCCTTTAGGAGATAGTAAAAAACATGCCTAGTAGAAGAGGACTACTACTGAATGGCCCGACCTCTTTGTGTGGACCGGGGCCATTGCCCTTCCTCCCGAGCTCGGCGTTGTACTCCTCGCCCGCCGCATGCGGCCTCGGCGCCATTTCCCTCTTTTTCACGATCCGCTCGCGTGCCTCGCGCTCCTGCGCTGCGCCGCGAGATGAGCTGCGTCTCCGGCGGATCGCTCGTTGCGCTCTTGGTCAAGCGATCCTCCTCCGGATCTCGCGTCCCCTTCGGCATTCCACCTCGAAGTCGAGCCGCCATGGTCGTGTGGATGGATTTCTAGGTCGATCCATCGGCGGAAGCCACACGAGAGCTCCGGTGACTACGGGTGAGCGGGAGAGCGTAAGTGCGTATTATGAAAAGAGAGTGATGCGTGAACTTCTTGTAAGTACTCCTTCTGCATTTGCCGATAGGTTCTCGTATCCCAACGGCGGTCGGGATAGTCGGAGGAGTAGTTGGGACAACCCGATGGCGCATGCCGAGGCTCGATCGGTGCTTGGATTTGAAGAACTTGCATGTGTCCACCTGCAAGCGGAGGCGGCGTCTCCCTCTGGCGGGTGTTGCGGCGAATGCTCGGTTGGGACGTTCGGCGGGGTTCTTTGCTCTGACGGGGCTTCATTGCGAAGAGCTTCCATCCTAGAAGCTGCTCTTGCGGTCCGAGCGCGGCGTCCCTAGCTTGTTCGGCCGTCTCGTAGAAGCCCGAGCTAACTTCGCGGATCTCGTCCCATTGCTTCGCCTCTTGTCCATCCTAGCGTGGCGAAGCAAGCTCAGTGTAGCAGACGTGGTTGGGTTTGGTTGTGTAGTTCATGTATTTCACCTTGTTTTATAGGCCACATGGTTGGCTTGGTGTGGTTAAGTTGGCGTGAGTGGCGGCGTGGGAGGGTGTTTCGCGTCTGCTGCGAGTGGGGTCATTCGCCATGAAAAGTTGGTGAGGCAGGTGTTGTCGCGTCTGCTGCGAGTGTGGTCATTTCGATGCGAAAAGTTTGGCGAGGCATGGTGTTGTCGCGTCTGCTGCGAGTGTGGTCATTCGATGCGAAAAGGGCGAGGCGGTGTTGTCGCGTCTGTTTGGCATAGTGCGGTCATTTGGTCGAAAAAGGCGACGAGGCGGGTGTTGTCGCGTCTGCTGCGAGTGGGGTCATTCGCCATGAAAAGCCGGTGAGGCGGTGTTGTCGCGTCTGCTGCGAGTGTGGTCATTTGATGCGAAAAGTGGCGAGGCATGGTGTTGTCGCGTCTGCTGCGAGTGTGGTCATTCGATGCGAAAAGTGGCGGCGGGTGTTGTCGCGTCTGTTTGGCATAGTGCGGTCATTTGGTCGAAAAAGGCGGCGAGCGGGGTGTTGTCGCGTCTGCTGCGAGTGTGGTCATTTGATGCGAAAAGTTGGCGGCGGGGTGTTGTCGCGTCTGCTGCGTAGTGCGATCATTCGGTCGAAACAATGGCGAGGAGAGTGTTGTCGCGTCTGTTTTGTAGAGTGTTTGATTAATCGCACACAAAGTATTCATCTGACGCACCTTGTGATGCAGAGGTCTGCGTGAAGCGACATTGCGTTATGTCATGCGTTTGATAAATTAAAGTCGCGAGTACAAAAGTCGTTTATCTTGAATATTTGGAGAATATTTTGTGTACAAAAATGATCAGAACGTCATGCACATGGATATTATATAAATGCACAATGACATTACATAACACGTTTGTCACGGCCATGATATTAGCTAGGGTGCATCGTCGTGTCGCCTACCCGACGGCGTAGTTGATCCTCGGGAAAGGTGAATCTGTCCGGGAGTGGCGCATGTCTCGCAGCCGTAGTGCGGGCCGCACGGGAGGCGAAGGCTGCGGTGATGTCGGCGTGGGGTCCGGCTCGAGCCTCAGCATCTCGTCTAGCCACCGTGCTCCTCCTGCGGGGAATGGTACTCGGTGAGTTAGTCCTTATTTTTTTGCGAGAGAAAATAGTTGTAACTACGTTAACGCTTACTGAGTAGGTTGTTGTCTTGAGGATGATCCTCTGGCGATCGGTGTAGTCTTTGCCGCGGTGTACCCTCCATACGTGTCGGCGAACCACGGGTCGCGGTCCATAATCGGATTTGAGCGCCGTGGCGCCAACGAGCCCAACCACTCGTCCCGCTATTTGAAGTCCGGGTCGATGTCTGCGGTCTGAAACCCGTTGCCACTGGCGAGGAAGTCGTGTCTTTGCGCCTCCCTCTGTGATGACGATGGTTGCATCAGACTGCTGTCCCCTCGTAGTAGCTGCTAGAAGAAAGGTTAATGTCAGATACCTCCGAAAATGAGTGCATGGAAAGGTATTGACAATGAGAGAGATGACATACACATGGCCCGGGCGGTCGGGGCCGTCGGGGCCGACCGATCGTAGCTCGGACGGCTCCGGAGTGAGACAGGCGTGCGGACGGTGGTGCCGAGGGAGGTGCCGAGGGCGGAGGGTGGAGGGTACCCTCGCGTCCGCGATCTTGTCGCGTGCTGCGTCGGCGTGTCGACCACGTCATGGCTCTAATCGCGACCCTCGCGTCGTCGGTCATGCCACGCCGGCGGCTAGGAGGCGATCGAAGGTGTTCTTGTTCCCACGCCAGAAATTTGGCACCCTCGCGTATCGATCTATCGCGGTAATCTTGCAAGAAAACACGGAGTTAGTCGCGAGCGTCTTTGCTGAAGGAAATTGGTTGAAGAATGGGTTACCGCCTCGTCGCGTGTGCGCCGGTGTGGGTCGGGCGGCTAGTCGATGTCCTCTGCATGGCGACCACTTTGCGCTCGGTGGCCCGATGAAGTCGCGCTGGTGCGTGGAATGTACCACTGCAAGTACGAAGCGTCGTCTGGATGGAGTAGACGCGTGCCTCGTGCAGCACGTCCGTCGCCACCCTCTCGCTCCACAGCTCCGTCCACGGCAGCTGTGTCTGCCTCCAGTCGTCGCTCTTGCGCCCTTTCCTCGTTTGCCTGCAAGTGAATCTTAATGTCAGAACATGTAAGGCAGGCATACGGACAGATAAAATTATATCCAAAAAAGGACATACCGGTGGGCCTTCGCTGCGATATGTCGTCCCGCCGGCGGTGGCTTTCTTGATGCAGGCGAATCGTCTCATGACCCGTTGTGGATTGTACGGCTCGACCATGTGCGAGAAGACCAGGTGGCAGGTCGTCATCCAAAGTGGATCGTCCTCGATTCCCTGCGTCGATAATCCGTAGGGGGCCGTGTGCGCAAGGCTATCACCCGTCCATGGCGCGGATGATCTCGGTCTCGTGCAGAGTCTCGAAGAGGTTATGGAACTCTGCGTACGCACGCCTCGGTCTCTCCCTGGCCCACCCTAGGGTACCACGTGTCCAACGTGTTCCCATTGTAGGCCCGTCGTGGGGGTCGTCGCCGAGAGCATTGCCGTAATGCTGGACGGTCAACGGGTACGGGTGCACCGTGTTGCGGAAATAAGGACGACCAACTGGAAAGTGCTCCCATGACCACACCGTGCGAGTGTAGCAAACCGCCGGGGCGGCTCCACGCCCGTCTTTATGGCGAGTGGCATCGCATAACCCTCGGTAAGTGGCGCAGAGCACCGCCAACCCCAATCGCATCTGCGGGCGTCGTGCGGCGGCGTCGCCGGGACTCTGCCAGATGGATATAGCTGGGGTACACACAGTCTCCCTGTGTCGTAGGGAACAAGATCCATCCGAACAGGAACAGAATGTACGCGACGAGGTGTGTCTGGCGCCTCATTGTCGCATCCACAGGCGAATCACGAACTCCGTAGCGAGAATGTGGGATCTGGGACACGTTTGCGAGAATCGGAGGCGAATCGCCGCCCAAACGCACCTTCGATCATCGCCTCGGAGGTGGCACTCTTTGGAAGGCCATGCCGGCGGACACTGTAAGCATTGCTACATCCTCGAGTAATGGTCATCTCCCCACCGAAGTGGAATGTATGAGTCTCGGTCTCCACGGTCCACGCGCGAGAGAGTAGTGCGCGTCAAGCGCAGCGCGTGCGGGATGTCCAACATGCGGGCGAGGCGAGGCGGTGTCCGCGGCAGCGGGGCGTCTGCTTCGTCAAGGCCACCTCTCCACAGGCGCTCGGGACCCGAGCTCGGAGGGCCGCCGGCGACCACGCCCGACAGCAGTGCCCCCATCCCGGCGTGGGTCGGCGGCTCGTCGCGCGTCGTCGGCCGGAACTGCGCCATCTCCTGCAGATACCATAAAATATGTTAGTACGTACTTAAAACATATCGTGTGCCATAATAAAACAAGGCAAAACATAGGACAGAAAAGAAAACAACCACACATGAGCATAACGAGTTAACAAAAGACCAAGATGACTGAACATTCCGTCCGTAAATAAAGACACATATTGACAGCAACACTACAGTGCACTGCGACATAACATTCCGTCCCATCGAAGGAATTACAATAAGCAAGCGACATCACGACCTAGTAATTATATCTTGCTCGTTACGGTGCCTTTGCTTGCGGCGTCTGCTTTGGACGGCCGGCGATGGAGTGCCCTCTTGTCTTGCCTGACCTACAGCGGGGCGGCGAACCCGTTGCCCACGCTGGCTGTCGTCCATGTCGTTCCGGATGCGTCGTGACTGGCGTCTTCCACGGCGGTGTTTGATTGCTCGTTCGGCACCCACTTCACTGCCGGCCGAGGTCTCGTAGTGTGTGTCCGGCCGTCACGAATGAAACTCCGCACCCCAAGTGGCAAAGAGGTGGTGGATATCGTAGTACTCGGAGATGTAAGGCTCCGAAGATTGCCGCCACGCCGCGCGCCGCGCCGCGTACACATGGGAGCATGGTTTGTGCGAAGCTGCGGTTTGTTGCGGTGCGGCGGCTTCTTCACCGATCGTGCGGACACGCTACGATCCCCTAGCGTGGCCCATAACGTACTTCTCCTTAGCCGGATCTCGAACTTACGCTGGCGCCATCCATGGTGCGAGTCACGTCGCGATCGCGCCTTGCGATCTTTTTCTCCATGTAGGCATGCATTACCTCAGAAATTGTTTACCATCCTCCGGATGCTTCTTGGCCATCATGGCTCTGTTAGCGAAGTATCCGATGGTGCGGTTCGAGTCTCCTCCACGATCGCCGTGATCGGCGAGAACGCACACCCTTCAGGACACCGTTGTACACCTCCGACATGTTGGTCGTCATGATCCGTACCTCGCACCATCGGTGTCGTGCGGCGAGGACCATTTCTCCGGTCGGTAGCGTGCGAGTTAACCCAGCGTGTGAACTCCCCAACTCGCGGACCCTCCGGTAGATGCCCCGCCTCGGCATTCGCGAAGTCCCTTACATGCTTCGCGGTATCCTCATCGTTTGTCTCCACACCGCTTGAACTTTCTCCTTTGGTTACGCATGCGAGCTTCTTGAACATTTTCATGAGGTCCTTGCTCGAAACCTTGTGTGGAAGTTGGCGCGAGATGCCTCATGCACCAACGGCTCCTTACATCGTTCCACTTTGGAGCAATGGTGCGCCCGCTTTGGATCGTGCTCAGCGCGGACATCAAGCCGACATTGCGGTCGAGATGACACACACACAGTCGATCTTGTACTACCGCTGCTTCACATTACACGGAACCACAACCGACTATCCGTGTTCTCGCTCTCAACAATTGCGAAGGCCACGGGGACTAGGCGATCGTTACTTATCGGCCGCAACGGCGGTGAGGATGGTACCCTTGTACTTCCCACATAGGAAGGTGCCATCCATCGTCGGCCGCGGACGACAATGCTTGAAAGCTTGATCGCTGACGGAAGGCCCGAAGACCCTATCAAGAATAAGGCAATTGGGCCCTTAGTCGGATGCACCCGCTCTAGCTTGTTTATGTATGTTCCGGGATTACATTCCGCGATTTGATCACGACAATCTTGGTACTAGGTTGTAGGCCTCTTGAATGTGCGAACATTCGCTCCACGACCTGCGTTTGGCCCGCCATGCCGTCTTGTAGCTCACCGAACCCCACAATATTGGCAACCTCGCCATGAGGATGTTTGGGAAATGGACACATCTGCGGTGGCGAGGTGGCTTATCGGTGGCAACATAAGAGGAGGTCATGTTGCGGTGCTGTGAAGCGGTGAGCTAACTTCGCATGTGTGATCCTTGACACCGTTATCAGAAAACCGTGCGGCTGACCATGAACATTGCGCCACGGACCTTGCCAGCAGATTCATCAACACACGGACGATGTGCGTGTCGGGGTTGGACCTCTGCACCGATACATCCGGCCGATGTTAACGGCGTGTTAGCAATAGCATCTTTGGCGGCGCTCTTGTCGGGAAGCGCCCACGGGAGCAGGTGTCATCATTGAACCCCACTCGGCACCCTCCGATGTGGCGAGAACCGGCGGACGTCGTTGCAGCGTCGTCCAATCGTGAGGACATAAGCAATGTCGGTGGTCACAAGCCCACCAACTGCATCTCCTCGGCACCGCTTCTCCTTCTTCGTCGCCTTCCAACTAGTTGTTTCCACGTCCTCCATGCTTTCCACCTCGTCCACAGGTCGGCTGGGTACTCGTGACAATCAATACGGGTTGCCCACCATCTCTCCGCACCTTCATTGGGCTCGAAATTGACGCACGCCTCCTCGAGTCTCCATCTCCCACGTCTTCGCGCGTCTCCTCCAACATCGAGACCAACGCGAGCTCCCCACCAACACTTCCCCAAAACCACCCACGCCGGATGTCCCGTCCTCTCCACGAACCGAGCGTAGACCATCGGCGCGCATATATCGCGGCGGCGGGTTGCAAACAACCCCATATAATTGGCCCATGAAGCGTCACATGTGACCTTCATAAGTTGCCAAATGGTCTACTTTGCACCGATGCAATCGAGGATACACCCTCGATGCACGCTTCTTCCTTCGATGGCGCGATCGAGCGCGAACGCACGCACCGCCTTAGCTCCAAGAGGCCCATGTCCTTGAGAGCGGCGCCGGATCACGGTGCGATCGCAACAACAGTCCGCACCGTATGGTCCGTTACGTACTAGACCGTCCCGTGGAACACGAGCAGATCTTGTATCTCCGCCATGAAGTACCTAACACAAGAGCAACTTCACGACATACGTAGTCGAAAACAAAAATTACATGGTTGCGAGTTGATCAATTTGTGTTCAAATATTTACAAAAAAATTGCACAATACTCGGCTTCAAATATTTAGTGGTTTACATGAGCAATTGGAATAAAATATTGAGATCAACGTAAATTTATTAATTCCAAATGGAGTTCATATGATTTTCTATCCATGAAAGGTTGAAGTAAATTTTATTTCTCTTGTAAATAAAAATTCACAATTTTACTGGGTACTACAAGTGTCAAACAAATTCTAAGTTAAAGTAAAAAAAAATCACTTCAGATTTCCCCAAAGCATTTTTAAGTTTCCATACCCGAGTTAGACCTAGCCTATAGCAATGACATGCGGGGTCTACTACATAGAATATTTTGCCATCTATTTTTTGAAATAAAAACTTACTAACAGGTCGGCCCCGTCTACTGCGTAGTGCATGGACCGGAGGTCAATATACCCTGTTAAGAGTACATAGATAGCGCGCTCCGTGGGTACGGACTGTCGGCGACTCTATTTCAATTGTACTTCTACTTCGACGAATTACCTCTAAATATTTTAATATTTTATGATGAGGTCCGTGACAGTACGACATTTTGTTACCGATAAAAAAATCACACCGTTTTACTAATTAGAAGTTTGCTGAGTAGAATCGGCGTAAGAAAATTTTTACGCGGTAATTACTCGACTAATATAAATCATTACGCCCTAACAACACTAATATTCAACTAATATAAATCATAATGCTAAGTCAACTAATATTCTACTCAGTGAAAATCGGCGTAATTCTACTCAGTAAATACTCAGTCTTATAAATCAGTCTTAATAAAAAATTGACAACACTAACAACATAAAGTCTCCTAAGTCAACTAATTACGCCCTAATCGTAATGCTAACTACTGAGTATTCTAATTACTTGCTAATCACACCGTTTTCCAATTTTGCACCCACTGCAGAATTATAACTACTCGGTTGCTATCATTAATCTTACTACATCATAATCACATTGCTAAAACTTACTACAACTATAGGTGCATGTGAATGCCACATACCTTTTATACCGCCTAAACTCCCTCCTCTTCTAGAGGCTGTTTGCTTCTCTCGCTCGCTCGCTACCGCTAATCTTCTTACGCTCACGTCGGAGGCAATGCGAAAGCGGCTCAAGGTGCCTCTACTTATCTGTGGCGACAAACTCGATTTCTTTGCTTTCGCGCGGCCACGCATGCGCCGGGCTCGGCGCGCGCGCCGCCCTGCACAGCACCAGCGCGCCAGCGGCGGCGTGGCGATGGATGCCAACTGCTGCCGTCGGGGGCGGCGGCAGTTGGCGGCCATCGGCCGGGCGGCGCGCCGCCCCGCGCGTGGCTAAACCACGACTGCTGCCGTCGGGGCAGCGGCGGTCGTGGCCACGCAACAACCCGCCGAGGTCGGCGGCCGCGGCCGCAGCGGCCGCCACGCGTGCCAAGGCGGCTTTCTTCGCCGTGCCCCGCGGCGGCGGTGACTTCTGCCGTGGGGGCGGCGGCGAGTTCTCTGCCGTCGGACGGCGGCGGTGGCTCTGCCGCGTGGGGGCGGCGGCGAGTTCTTCTTCTTCCGTCCGGGACGGCGGCGGGTGGCTCTTCTTCCGTCCCGACGGCGGCAGTGGCGAGGGGCTATTTTGGAAATTTTTGCAGAAGGGGGCTAAATGGGGAATTTTCGTGCGTCATACGGCCAAAAGTGTCCAATTTTCAAATCTGAGATCTCGTAAAAGATCTACCGAAGGCTCATCGTACGCGTATAAAGGTATTGATGATATACTCTAAAGATAATCACAAAGATGATTATATTATATCTATATTTATGATAAATATTATTATATTCTTTTAATAAATTATCATTTATAAAGATTAACAAGTATGTAACTTGTTGGTGAAGTTCTTTAAGTTACGTGGTGTCATTTAAGTTGCGTGATGCCATTCTAAATGTATTATTGGTCGAATGTCACTGGTCGGGACACTATTGATTTATCGATCAGAACATATATTGATTGATAATCATGTTTCACTGGTAATGAATATGAAGATATTGAATCAATAATGCGAACACATGTTAGAAAACATGGTATTGAGTTGACCCACCTTGAGACACAGGGGCGGAACTAGAACGAATTTTACTGGGGCTCATCACTTCACTATGCATATAACAACGTTTGGAATTTTAAAGCAATGTTATACTAAACAGTAATGTGTTTGGTTATTTTTAACATCAATAATTCGACATAATCGATGGCAATATACAATGATAAAGAAGTAGTGATTAATATGCTTACCAAAATAAAGGAACTAAGGATGAAACCATGAACAAAAGATGATCACGAATTCTCAATGGCCTAAAAAAAGGACAGAACAATATGTCTTAGAATTCTCAAGTAAAAATTAGTAGAACACTCAAATAAAAGTAGTTAAGTAAATACATTAACTTTTAGTACTTACATTCTTTCAAGTTCATGAAGCGATGAACCACAAAATCATTAGCCTCATTAGCAAATGAACCCAGGCCGTGTGCCCGCATCGGCCGCCTGGGCCTTATGCCCGCGTCACCGCATGGGCCGAGTGTCCGCGTCGCTACTTGGGCTGTTCACTTCATCACCGCGTGGGCCGACTCCGGGGTACACAGTTTTTGGGCTAGGGGTGCACATGTGGTGTATACATGCTGATCCCATAATTTTTTTGAACCAGGTGTCCTGTGACACTGGGTGGAGCTCTTTCATTCCGCCCTTGTTGAGATAATATTGCGATTGTTATGATTTTATGTGTCATCGGTTGGTATCAACCAATGATGATATATAATCCTTAGACCTGATATCAGCATGGTTTTCTACATGTGTAATAGTACGCTTAGATGTTACCAAACACTACTCTGTAACTAAGTAGTTATAAAGATAGCTTTCGAGTATGCTATGAAATATATAGAGGAATGTGACTGGTCAGATATGAGATTTGCCCCTCCTAACATAACAGGAGAGATATCTCTGGGCCCCTCAATATGGTCGGATAAAGAAAATGCATGTCCATGCCACTAGTGGTCGAAGAGTCAATGATATAAAGTTATCCATCACTAGATCGAGAAAGTATTGAACAGTCCATGGATGACATATATCTCACTTGGAGTTCAACCAGGTATCGTGAGGTAAAAAGAGAATACGCAAGTAGGTCATTTAGTCGACTAGATACGAATTGGTCGTATGGAGATACAAACTGGTAGTACAAGATCACTAACTGGTCGGCGCACTGGTCGTAAGGAGTTACGAACTGGTCGTGACTAAATATGATACGATCTGGTTATGCGTGATAAGAACCTGGTCGTAGATTATATTGTATAAGGTTCGTCCGATATAATACTTATATGTATTCGAGAATTGTTATGTGTTTTGCTAGAAACCGTCAACAACTTGTGGTCAAAAAGGAGTTTATGAGTCACAACCGATTACACATAAACCTACAGGGTCACACATTTAACGGGTTGGAACAAACGAGTTCAGAAAGGATCCGTTATGGACTCTTTATAAGGGGATGCATGAGGTTGTTGGGACATAAGAGAGTTGCGTCACCAAAACCCTAGCCGCTATCTCCCCAAGGCCCTGGTCGTGCACGCTAGTGCTAGCACACCGGCATACGATGTTCCATCCCTGGACGTGTGGATGCTGTAGAGGCATTGTTGCGCTAGTCAATGACGATCCACGACCTATGCAAGGAACATGATAGATTGCTGAAGGAGACGATCTGTAATATTCTAAAATAAATAAATAAATAAATAAATAATAATAACGTCTTAAGGGCCTATGCGTAATTAAATAAAGAGGATACGTGAAAATAGGATATTTCAGAGTTTTTTTAGAGCAATATAAATCGTGGGGATTAGAGGATCTAGAAACCCTAGCAGTATTCTCTTTTATTCCTCCGTCTTGCCACCGTTTAGATCCTACGATCAATCAAGTGCGTGGAAGCCACCGATTGCATCGTTCTTTGCTCGCAGCGTACCCGCTACCGGGCACCCCGGCGCTCACAACACACCAACCACCCACTCGCGAGCTCTAGCCGCTTCTTTGCCGCTCCTTCTTTGCCGCTCACGTCGCCCGCCATGCAGCGTGTGCTTACATGCGTGTCTTTGTGTGGCTGCTGCATGTGTGCATACTGCTGTTGAGTGTCCTGCCGATCAAGTCTTGCATGCAAGCATTGGTTATTATCTAGTCAAGCAACCTTGGTTTGTATGCTTACATCTCAGTTGGAACAGTGAAGAAAAAAAGGTAAGCCGACTGCATGCAAGCATCTGCTAAGAAGTTATCTAGTCTCAATCTTATTCTGTATGGGTGCATGTATTTTGCAACAGTAGAGAAAGGAGATCAACGCAAGGAAGTTCTGGAGAAAAAAAATAGTGTTTTCAGTATTCTTCTCTGGGTATTGATATGGTTACTTTCGCTCTGTTGTGTTCATTAATTAGAGATAAGAATCAAGATTAGAGAGGGTTTTAGAATTTTCTAGTCGAAGGACCGATTAATAGATCTGTTTAGTCATTGTTCATTGAGCGATTTATTCGGATATCTTAATGGTAAATTTTGGAAATATAATCTACTAGTTAATTGTAGATAATTTCGATATCTTTCTATAGCATATTTAAACATGCCGATCGAACAAGTAGAATTCGAGATATGAATTTTGGAAGACTATTTGTCTTTGTGGTTGTCGTCTTTCGCATTTGTTTTGGTAGACTAGAGATTAAAAATAGTAATTGGACTACTTAGAGTTTTTGATCTACATGAAAGATGTAGATAATTGTCTAAGGGTTCTGTTGAATCCAAGAACTCGAATTCTAGTTGGATAAAACAACAGTTATGAATTTAGTAAGACCTGCTGTTCCGAAGCGGACAGATCGGTTTTCTGGGCTAAAAACGGAGGGCTAGATGATTTAATTAGAAGGCTTTGTAATCTAAGAAAATGAGGGTAATTTTGTGTAGAATCCAGAACTGGGTGGTTTGTCGTGATCGGACTTTTGAGTCAAAAGTTACGTTCGTTTTAGTACCAAGACAGCAATGGGTAACTATTCGGTACCGGAGAAGCGTGGTATGTTTGGGGACGGGTAGGAGCGATGTCTATTGATTGCTATTCTTGATGCTGTAGCTTGTATTGAAATTTGTGTATTTAATGTAGGAGAGGCGTCGTGCTCGTTGCCATCTTCTAGTCAAATCGTGCATCGCAACTAGTGAAGGCAAGTGCATGGTAGACAGCGATCAATGATTGATCACTGTTTTCTTTACCTTCTATTACCATTATTGTTGTGCTTTTATTTTATTTAAATGCAAATAATGGAATGGTATGGTTATATCCTTGTTGATAATCATGAGAAAAAATTGGATATGATGAATATGATGAAATCTTGCATTTTTGCATTCATAAGCATCTTTGCATATGAGAAGGTGATCATGATTGATCACAACTCCACGGGAGTGGAGGAGGTCCCCGATCCTTGTGGAGGAACGGGCTTGAGAGTGAATGTTGTCGCGAGCATTCACTCATGCTATACCGGTATACGCAAAAGAAGTGCATGTGGACATGTAGATTAGAGTTGCATTCATATATGAGACTGATGGATGTTAAACAAAGGGAAGACAACAGCATGAGAATATTAATAGAAGTACCTGTGATGATAATGAAGTTATTGAATGCTGTTGATTTATTATTGTTCGTTGTATATTGATGTGTTTGCTGAGTCGTGGACTCACCCTTGTTCTTTTGTTGTGTTTAGGTGATCTTCGAGGACGCCGTGACTGAGAGCGAGTAGAGCACATGGATTAGATCTATACTTCAATCACATGATCATTTTCCATAAGACCCTTTTCTTTCAATGCATGATTACTCTAGGACATGTTAGAGGTTGAATAAAGTTTAGGACAACGTTTTGGACTAGACTATTTGTTTTAATGGTTTGGATTCATTGGTTGATGCTATTTTGGATTATTTACCTGGTTATATTTCCCCTTGCTTAATTATTATCGCTTGATCCATAATTAAGCATGTTCTTTTGTGGTCCATGGATATGTTTATCGTTGTTTTCCTTGATGAAATTTTATAGTGTGTCGATAATTATTAGTTTGGAAGAGTAGTTTAGTGGCATTCCAGGCTCAGTGTTGGGCTGAGGTGTTATACGATCGGTGTCAAGGACATTGGACGATCGACTACGACCACTACATCGACGCGCTCGATGTTGGATCAGACTACTCCAAATCTTCTTCCGCTGCACTACGCGTCTAGTGGTAACGATTTATGATCTTTTGCTTGCATGACTTCCTGATTTGCGTGGTTAAAATTTTGAATTGTCAGATAGTGTAGCCTACATGTATCCCTTCAAAAGGTGTACAACATGATTTACACCTACAACTCGACCACCTACTGAAAGGTGGTTCCCTCGTTCGCTTCTTTTTTTAACCCCTGAAGAATCTAGACCCACCATTATGAGTTAATGGAGTATTTTGGTGATTAATGATAAATTCATATGTGAGACTAACACTTCTATTGATATACCTAAAGTGTAGTTTTATTTGGATGAAAATGTGAAAATCAAAGAGGTATGCATTTGACATCAAATTCTTATATCTTGTTGCATTCCTCCGATCCAAAATATAGGTTGAACTCCACCAAAAGTTCAACTTGAATATGTGCATATGTTCTTTTTACACATTCATGTATGCACACATTTAGGGGGAGTTCACTCTATGTATTGTGGTTTCATTAGTATTGATCCATATATCTTTATCCACATACACTTGGGATCTCTACTTTGAAACATACCCTTGAGTATATAAAACATGGAATCCATATATCTTTATCCACATACACTTGGGATCTCTACTTTGAAACATACCCTTGAGTATATAAAACTTGTGTAGTTCATATATACTTATATGTTCTTATATTCAATTATTTGTAATTGTGATGGTTGTCATCAATTACCAAAGAGGGAAAGATTAAAGTATCTTGATTCACCATTATGAGTTAATGGTATGTTGTGGTAATTAATGATAATCGCATTGTGGAACTAACATTTTTCATGAGTTGGTGAAATAGGTTAGTTCCATGATGATGATGACTTGAGTTGATATCATAAGTTGATTGTCATCAAGTCAAGTGAAGGATGCATCATGTGTTGATGCATAACAAGATCTCGAAGAGAAGATGATCATGATTTGATCATCAAGTCAAGAGAAGACCCATCATGTGTTAATAGAGAGCACGTGAAGAAGATCATCAAGTGTTGATGATATTCAAGTCAAGATTCGGGATGAATGATGTCATCATGTATTGATATGCATCAAGACAAGATCCCGAAGTGAAGAAGATCATCATACGTTGATGATATTCAAGTCAAGAACCCAGACGCGAAGTGAAGATGTCCGTCATCAAGCTTCAAGAGGATGTCCAAGGACAAGGTATGACTAGCTAGGGCTAAGGATGTGTTAGTAGCTTGGGTCTCATTATGTGTTGATAGCTCAATCTCGCTTACTCTAGCTCACCATGGCATGACGCTAGTATTTGCGAATGTGTTTTACAAATAGTCGAGACTCATGTATTTAATCTTTGTAGTATGTGACTATACTTTTCAAATGTGTTTTACAAATGGTTGAAGTCGATGTACCTACTCCTTGTTGCATGATCTAAGTTTGTAAATGTGTTTTGTAAATTGTTAGGGTTCATGCATTACTTTGATTTGAGCTTCTGAAAACTGTTTTGAATAATAGTATGACCGCTATTAATAAGCGGTACTACCACAAGTCGGTAGTGTCGATGTTTGTTTGGCGGTACGTATTTTCCAGAGAGCATGTTTCTCGGATGTTTTGAATCTCTTTGATAATCGGAATGACCGCATTTGAACTGCGGTACTACCACAGGTCGGTAGTATCGAAAAATGTATGGCGGTACACGTAAGATCGAGGAGGCCAACTAAAAGGGGGTGAATAGGCGGTTTTAAAAAACTTCTTTGGCTAAAATCAATTTATAATATGAAAGCTAATAACAATTAGATTTTGCACAATTAAAACCTAAATCAACTAGTCTTTACTAAGTGCACCAATAATATACAACAAATGAAGACTAGCAAGCATACACTGATATATGAGCAATTAATGCAAGTAATATAAATTGCACAAAGATGAACAAATCACAAAGACACGAAGATGTTTTACCGTGGTGTCCTAAGACTTGCCAGTATTCCCTTATCCACGTTGAGGTAAGCCCAACCGTGTTGGACCGGCTCCTCAATTGAGCCAACACCTCCGAGGTAAGTCCAACCACTTGGACCGGTTCTCACAACACGAACCAACACCTCGATCCACTCGGGTTGCTCTTCCTCCACTCCGTAGATGGTGAGCACCAAACCACTCACAGCCACACCGGACTTTCTCACAAGCTTCTTGAGAAGATCACCAATCCACGACACCTCCACGCCGTCTAGGTGTCGGCAAACACCAAGAGTAACAAGTCTACGACTTTCACTTGAACTAATCAAATGTCTAAGCTCAATGTGTACACAATCAACTACCTAATGCAACACATGCATTTAGAATTTGCTCTCTAAGCTCACTAAGTGCAACACATGCACATAAGAGATGAGAGGGCTTGCTCTTTGCTCAAGGGAATGGGTAATGACACCAACAATCAGTAACCTCACCCAAGGCCGGCCAAGGTAGATAATTATAGCCCACACACAAAAATTAGCCGTTAGGGAGAGATTCTGCTAAAAACAGCGAAAGCTGGTCAGACTGCGCTTCCTCCAACGGCTATAAAACTAGCCGTTGGACACATCCGGTCTGACCGCCAACCAATGGCTGGTCAGATCGAACCAGCCGGTCGGATTGATCCACACGTGCCGGTCAGACCGCTCCAACGAAAATCAGCAAATCCAGAAAATACACCTTCTGGAAAAAACCGACCGGGTCCGAGACCCGAGGTCTGGTCAGTCCGGTCTTACAACTACGGTCAGACTGCTCCACAGAGGAAACAACAAATCTAGAAAAAACACATATTTTGGAAAAAGATGACCGCGCGACCTTGACCGGGACCCCGGTCAAACCGGCCAACACATGATGGTCAGTCCGGTCTAGGAAACAAAAACTGATTGTGCAATTGCTTCAACTCAATTTGCAAAACACATTTGCAATTGATGCAATATGCAAAAAAAAAAAAGGGTTGAAGGCGAGATTCTAAACAAGTTGCAAAACACATTTGCTAACTTTTAGAATCATGCTACAAGGAATAAGGTACATAGACTTAAATCATTTGTAAAATACATTCGCAAACTAAAGTCACATAGTACAAGGATTATGCACGAGACTCAACTACTTGTAAAACACATTTGTAAATATTGATAACATGTTAACGAGAGCTAGAGCAAGCACGATGAGCTATCAACACATGACACTCTTAAGCTACTGGTCAAGACCCCTCTTAATAGTACGACAGCCTAAACTAGCAATCCGGTCTACCAACCAAACACCAAGACTGGTAAAAGACTAGAAACACATTCTTAGCCGTAGCAAGTCGTACCTTTGCCTTGAACATCTTCTTGAAACTTGATGATCCACATCTTCACTTCAAGTCCGGGTCATTGACTTGATAATCATTAACACATGATGATCTCCTTTACTTCAAGCTCTTCACTTTAATACCATCAACACATGATAATCTTCTTCACTTCGGGATAATGTCTTGAACATCATCAACACATGATTATTTTCTTCACTTCCGGATCTTGTTTTGAACATCATCAACACATGATTATTTCCTTCATCCCGACTCTTGACATGGTGACGATCAACTCATGATGTCATCCAAAGTCTTCATCATCCTAGAACATAACCTAATCATTCAACTCATGAAAAATGTTAGTTCTACAATATGATTATCATTAATTACCACACCATACCATTTAACTCATAATGGTGGGATAAGATACTTCAATCTTTCTCTTTTTGGTAATTGATGATAACCACTTCAATTGCACATAAATTGAATGTAGATAAATAAACATAGAGCAACATAAGTATACAAGAACTATACAAATTATATATACTCCAAGGATATGTTTCAAAGTAGATATCCCAAGTATGTGTGGAGAACGAAATATGGATAAATACTAATGAAACCACAAAATATAGAGTGAACTCCCCCTAAATGTGTGCATACACAAATGTGTAATAAGAATATATGCACATATTCAAGTTAAACTTTTGGTGGAGTTTAACCTATATTTTGGATCCGAGGAATGCAACAATATATAAAAGTATAAAGTCGAATGCATACTTCCATCGTTTTCACCTTTTTATATCCAAACGAGATTACACAAAATCATAGTAGATAAGAGAGCTAGTTTCACAAGTAGATTTGTCATTAATCAATGTAAGGTGTTAGTCTCACATTTAGATTTGTCATTAATCACCGAAATACTCCATTAACACATAATGACGGGTCTAGATTCTTCAGTACGTAAAATACAAAGAGTGTTTTCGAGTGGTTTGATACTCTCTAAAAATTTGAACGACCGCACTCCAGCTGCGGTACAACTGCAAGTAAGTAGTACTAATATTTATGTGGCGGTATGTATATTACAGAGAGCGTGTTTTTGATAGTTTTGATCTCCCTTGAATCGATACGACGCTGACCACATTCTCTTGAGCGGTACTACCGGGAGTACGGTAGTACCAATATTTACATGGCGGTACGAGTTTTCCAGAGAATGTGTTTTTGAAAATTCTTGAGCTCTGAAAAACGGAAGCTCCGTTCTAGCCGAGCGGTACGACCACGATGCGATACTACCAATTTATAGTTGGCGGTAGTACCGTAACTTTATGTGTAACATGTAGTTCATAGCATTAAATGCTACTATTCCGACCGTTGAGCCAAAAATTGGTAGTTCCGGGTTTCAACGGTGGTACTATCGTAAATCCTGATTTTTTGAGGAAAGTGGTCGTAACGGCTAGTTTCGGTGGTGGGGGCTATAAATACCCCTTTGGCAGGTCGTGAAACAATCTTTGACACTTGATTTCATTCTATTGAGCTAATGTGAGCTTCTCCTCTCAATTGTGCATGTGTTGCACCTTGCGAGCAAGAAGAGATGTCTCTAGTTGTATGTATTGCATCTAGAGTTGAATTTTGTATCTACTTGAGTTTGTGCATTCGTTGCATGTGGTGAGAGTCAAGCAAGAGACTTGACTTATTACTCTTGGAGTTTTCTGACTCCTAGACATCGTTAGAGACGTCGTGTCTAGTGATCTCTTCAAAGAAGATTATGAATAGGCTTGGCGTGTTGTGAAGGTTGGAGATCACCTACCTGGAGCGGGAAAGAGTTATCACTAGTGGAATTGAGGTGTTTGGCTTAATTCATGGAGCCGGTCTAATTAGTTTGGGCTTACCTCAACGTGGATTATGGGAGACCGGTAAGTCTCCGAACACCACGGTACAAAATCCTTGTGTCTTTGTTGTTTGCTCTATAGTGATTTACCTTATGCAATTTACATTCTTAGAATTAAATTACTTTCATATTTTTGTATATTTGCTATCATTGACATAGTCTTATATTGTTAGTGCACTTAGTGAGATTAGTTGTTTTAGGTCTTAATTGTGCAAAACCGATTTGACTTACTCTTTCGCGTTAGAAATCATTTTTAGCAAAAAAATTTAAACCCACATATTCACCCCCTTTAGTGAGATCTCCTCGATCTTACAACACCTAACCCTATTGATACAATCTGGCATGTTAAAATCGAGACCATGGGTATAGATGTTACCGTTGCAAAAAAAGTATTAAGAAGACAGCAATGCAATGTTGACTTAAAGAAAATCTTCGATACTGGTTCAAGTATAATTACTTTTAAGATTCATCTCTAAAAAAGAATTACTTTTGAGATAAAAGAGTGGGATTCATATTAATATATGCCCGTACGAGTGAATATGGCAGACTTCGTGTGGTTGCGGATTTATGATGTGTTTCTGCATTACATGTGTGAGGGGAGGTGTGCGTGTGTATACCCGTCGTTGTACTTTAAGAGAATAGCTTTTGTTCCAAAATTTTTGCAGGAATTATGCCGGAGGATTTTGACATGAAACGATTCAATTCTTGCGTTCCAAGTAGACATTTTTTACAGGAATTAGGCAGGAGGAATTTTACATGAAACGATTCAACTCTTCTTGCGTTCCATACGGGGACTGAACACCTACCTCACCTATAGTATTGTAAAAAAAAATACAGTTGTAGGATGGACAAGGTACCGCCAAACGATTAATCGAAATACGAATGATTAATTGGAATTATACAGACAATTTGATATTCTCACATATTTAATGATAATACTAGTTTAAGAGATATTTGAACACATTATATTATCAATACTATTAAAGAAACTTGTACCACCCTTCAGTTGTACATAATAAATTCAGTAGTAACTCAAAAGATAACAAGATTGATTGTGCAAACTATTATTATTCTGCATCAAAGTACGACTTGCAACGAGTTTAGGTAATAGATAAAAAACATGCATTATCACTTTTGAATGCTATTAAATATCTTTTCAGACTCAACCATGTCAACTCTATCCCTGTAAAAGTAGTATTGATTGAGATAATATGCCATTAGAGTGGGGGTTACTATCCAGCTTGCCTTCAATGTAGTCATCAACAACATTAATGTTGTTGGTGATTACATTCAAGGCAAGATGGACAGTGACCTTTTGCATTCCTGTGATGTACAACTACACACACATGATACTTATTCCACAGAACACTCAATAGAAGTTTATAAGAACACTCAATAGAAGTTTATACTATGTTTTAGTGTAAATGACATCACAGACGGTTCAAAATCGTCATCACAGACGGTTTTATGAACCATCTGACTTTATGTGTCTGTGATGACATGAGATTATCACAGACGGTTTTTTAACCGTCGTGCTATCACAGACGATTCTATTCACGAACCGCATTATAGTCTATTTTCACGAGCAGTTACGAACAAGAACCGCTCGTGATAGTAATTATCATAGACGGTTCTAAACAAGAATCGTATGTGATAGCTTTTTCTATTGTAAAAAAAAACGGGTTTTCACTACGTCTGAAGCCTCCCGAGCCTCGCGAATGAATTTGATATGGATTTTCAGATTAAACTTTTCGTTAGCTTTCCCACAATAGCCACAGCATCACCCACATCATAGTAGCATCAACTCAATCCATTCACAGAGCACTAAAAATAACACAACATCACTCATATCACAGTAGCATCAGCTCAATCCATTCACGCAAGGCCGGCGACGACGAGGCTGGGGCGAGGTGGAGGAGGCCGCGGGCGACGAGCTCAGGGGAGGACGGGGCGACGAAGTGGAGGAGGCCGGGGGCGACGAGGTCGTGGGAGGCCGGCGACGACGAGGCTGGGGCGAGGTGGAGGAGGCCGCGGGCGACGAGCTCGGGGGAGGCCGGAGTGCAAGGTCAGAGCGAGATGGAGATGGAAGAGGAGAAATGGCAGAGGAGGAGATGGAGATGGCAAAGGAGGAGATGGACGACTCTGTTAATATAAACAGATTTTCGGCAGCCCGCCCATTAAGTGCAAATTTTCGTTTTCCCGCTCAACAAAACAAAAGTATCATAGACGGTTTTATACAAAAATCGTCTGTGATGACATATCACAGACGGGTCTTAATACAAACCGTCTGTGATAGAATTACAAAAATACTAGTCGGAAGGAGATTTCGATTAACTGGTCGAAGGAGATTCTGACTATCTGGTGGAAGGAGTTTCAACTACCTGGTCAAATGAGATTCTGACTACCTGGTCGAAGGAACGTTTCGACTACCTAGTCGGAAGGAGTTTTGACTAATTGGTCGAAGGAGATTCTGACTACCTGGTCGAAGGAAAATTTCGACTACTTGGTCGAAGAAGATTTCGACTACCTGGTCGAAAGAAGGTTTCAACTACCTAGTCGAAGGAGCCGTCATCACAGACGGTTCTTATTACAAACCGTCTGTGATATGTAGCTATCACAGACGGTTCGTGGTTAGAACCGTCTGAGAGGTATCACAGACGTTTCTATCAACGAACCGTCTGTGATAGCTACATATCACAAACGATTCTAGAGAATCATCTGTGATAGGTACGCATCACAGACGGTTTTAAAGAACCGTTTGTGATGATGCGTCTTCTATGATCTATTTTGTAGTAGTGCAAAGAATCAAAACTTTTCTCCAATTGTCTCCTCTCACAGACGGCTCTAACAACGAACCGTCTGTGATAGCTACATATCACATAAAATAATCGCGAGCGATAGTTAGACATCAAGATGGAATCGTCGTGATTATTTATCATGACGGTTTTAAAGAACCGTTTGTAAATAAATCGTCTATGATAGGTAGACATCACAGACAGTTTATCTTGGAATCGTATGTGATTATTTTATCACAGACAGTTTTAAAGAACCGTTTGTAAATAATCACAGACGGTTTTAAAGAACCTTTTGTGATAAGATGATCAAAACTTTTCTGCTATTGTCTCCTCCCCACCGACCCAAACCAGGAACACCCATTTCATCGCCTTAAGTAGTAATCGGCATGGATACCAATCCTGGGATGCATAGTGGCATGTCACACAGGGAGCGCGCTACTCAACACGATACAAGGGTCAAACAACCACTGGTGACTTGAAAGATGATGACCATACCATTCAATTCAACGTCTCCAAACCTCAGCCCAGCGGACACCGTGGACAGCTGGCAACCATCGCAAAGAAAAACATTCATGCAAGCCCGCACAACGCAGATAGTGTGCAAGGTGCAAGCCAACGTTAACAACTCGGGGAAATCAATCATCTAACATGCGCACCCAGTCTAACCCTAACGTCCTCATGGCGCACGTAATTTCCCCACGCCGCACGGCATCAGCGCCGTGTCAGCGTGCATCCTCCCGATCCCAACCGGCCGGACGGCCAAAAAGCGTGACCACGCCAACGAAGCACGGTGGACCGTCCATCCTGTACCGTCCGAAAAAACGCACACGTAAAGAACGACGAAGAAATACATACGTTCCAGGGAAGCAAAACAAATAGCTGAAAAAAAAGAAGAAAAAGGAAGAGAGAGAGAGAGGGGGAAGGAGCCAAATGGGCAGGCGAAGCAAGCGATCGAGTGAGCCGCGCCACGCAAGCGTGGTGCCAATCTTCCCCGGTAACGCCGCCCCCTCGCCTTAATTTAATCGAGGGGGCGATGATTAAACTAAGCAAAAACTGGGTTAAAGCCTCCGGAACCAACCCAAAACCTCTCGTCTGGAGTGAGTGCTCCTCTCCCCTCCCTCTCCTCTCCTAGCCGGCACGGTTGACTCCATCGGGGGCGGCGAGCCTTGCAGGCAGGTAATCACGCCGCTGCTCTCGTAGATGTGCTCCTGTTTTACGTGCGCTCTTGTTTGGAGTCTCGTCGGGGCTTGATCTTCATTGTGTCGTGGGCTGGGCGATTTGGCCGGGGAGCAGCGGTGGTTCGAGCTGTGAATTTGGGAGGGCTGGTTGTTGCATTTCGGGAGGAGAGCGAGGTGATTTTGGGGTCTTGGTTTGCTTAGATGAGTTGGGGGAATCGAGTGATTTATTTGGTGATGCTTGTGGGGATTCGATATGTGGTACACTCCTCCAACGCAAACACCTAATCAGCTGTAAGAAGTAGTCTTCTCCTGCTTCCTCTGGTTTCTTCTATCGGAGGGAGGCCTCTATCTCAGATCCATCCGGGCTAACCTTTACTTCTTGGTCGGAGGTAAACTTTGATCGATCGGTTGATTGCTTGGTTGGTTGGTTTGTTGATTGGTTGGTCGGTCGGTCGGTCGATCTCACTTTCCCCAAATTTGGTTTCTGAGCAGGAAGATCTTACCGAGTGAGAGATTCCGATTCCGATTCCATGCAGTTCTTGTATGAACGGGGCCGTAGGATAGACGCCCTCCTGTGTTGCTGTTGTGTGCAAAATTAATTGGGTATCGTCTGAGGGGATACTAGCAGGTTCGTGTGTTAGTGCTGAGCTAGCTTAAGCTGTATGGAGTATTTATGCACATCACTAGTTATTTATACCACCGGATCCTGCCATTTATTGATAGATTTGTCTAAGAAGGTGATGGGGCATGACGTATGTGGTGTTTCAGTTCGTCTGCTTTGATTAATGCATCAACTTACTTTGCATAGCTCTTTCATGCTTATTACAGATATGCACTCATAATATTTAGGGAACCTTTTTGAGAAAGCTTTATGCATCAACTTACTTTGCATAGCTCTTTCATGCTTATTACAGATATGCACTCATAATATTTAGGGAACCTTTTTGAGAAAGCTTGCATGTTAACACAGTAGGACTCCATGAGTGTAACGGTTGTGCAGCAACGGGAATTTCATGCCAGGAGGACGACTTAGAGCATTTTGGGAAAGGAGGAAGGCCCATCAAAAATCCTTTTGAGGAGGAGAGCGATGGCTCATATTTAGGATTTGGTTTAGAGGAGGATAGGATGGCGCAAATGCATGATGGTATTTATTGCACCCAGAATATACTTTTTTGTTTACGTAGTTTTTACACCATTGATGATTTGGACTACTTGCGCCGTTATCTGTACATACAACTGATCCTAGTACACACAGCTTTTGTCACCCTAATTGCACCTAACCAGTTAGAGATGAAGGGTTATTGCTCAAGAATCAATATATATTAATTTGTTAAAAAGTACACCTAATGGTAGTTGATATTTGCGGCGAAGGTCTTAGCGGAACAAGTTTGTGGTGTGATCTAGCCAAGTGTCTCTTTTCGTGGTGGTATTATCCAAATTGCATCGTTTGCGGTGACATTCTTTCCTAGTATTTATGATCAAACTCCTCAGCGTAGCTCGAATCTTGAAGCATGTTTTGCTCTGGTTCAAAGTTGTGCATCAATCTTGCATCTGAAGTGTAGTTTGCTAAATGACATACATCATTTCTCATGTTTTGTAATGCTAGAGTGAAAATGGATGGAAACACTAGAGGCGGTGGGCATTCTGAAGCGTTAAAGAACTACAATCTGGGAAGAACATTAGGTATTGGCTCGTTTGGAAAAGTGAAGATTGCAGAGCATAAGCATACAGGACACAGAGTTGCTATAAAGATCATAAACCGTCGCCAAATGAGAAATATGGAAATGGACGAGAAAGGTATGCCTAGAACACCTTATGCCATAAATATGTTTATGATCTTTTGCTAGTTCAAGATTTCAAGTTGTCTGCTTCCACTAGTTGTCAGATTTGTGAGCTGTGTTCCAGACTTCCGGCTAATCCATTATTCAAGATAAAATTATATTGATTCTAGGATACATTCATTTTTGCTTAAGAAGAAAGTTCACCTTCTGTTATTGCTTTTGAGTTTGTAATATTAGGACCTGGGATTGCATTGCAGGCTAAACGGCTAATGCTTGATTTCAATTGATTCTTCTTTTATCTTGTTTCCAGCAAAGAGAGAAATCAAGATATTGAGGTTGTTCATTCACCCCCATATCATCCGCCTTTATGAGGTCATTTACACACCTACAGATATATATGTTGTGATGGAGTATTGCAAGTATGGCGAGCTGTTTGATTACATTGTTGAGAAAGGCAGGTTACATGAAGACGAGGCCCGTCGAATCTTCCAGCAGGTACTTGTCCTTTTGCTCACTTCTTGGCTTGTAGGAACAGTTATAGCAAGACTCTAGAATAGATTTTGGTTTCTTTATATGTAACCCTTTGTAATCCCTATATATATTGCCCATTGGACCCTATTGCATATATGCACATTAGTCATAACATGGTATCAGAGCTAGGGCAAACCTACCTCCTTCATTGCCATTGCTAGGCGCGGTTCGGATCTCCGCCACCGCCGCCGTCGTCTCGATCCGCCGTCGCCCTCCGGCCGCCTTCGGATCGGATCGGGCGCCGCTGCTGCCGTCGCCTCTCGAGCTCCTCTGCGGCGATTTCGCGAGAGTTGCCGGCCCTCCTCCGCCGCCGCCGGTCCGCCGGTGCTCGGCTTCTTGCCATTGCCGGCCGCTCGTGGATCTCCCAGAGGACGCGCGCTGTGATCGCCGCCTCTGCTGTTGGATCTCCATCTTTGCCGCCGCCGGTCGCCGCCATCTTTGCCGTCGGATCGTCACTTGCCGTTGCCGCCGGTCTGCCGCCATTGCTGTTGCCATTGGTCACTAGGGAACCCTAGTTCCCACTGCGTCGGCGGCGCCGCGATCCGCGTTTTGGGCCGCGAGAGAGAGCCGAAAAAAGAGAGAAAAAAGCGTCGATCTAACCGCCGCGCTGTCCAGCGCCGCCTGTTAGACTTCGTTGCCTTGGTCGCCGCGCCGTCCAGCGCCACCTACCAATGGCTTCTGTTTCATCAGCTGCGATCCCATTATCGGGAACAAAGCTTAATGGGACGAACTACAGATTGTGGTCCTCTCTCATGGAGATCACACTCGATGATCTCCGTCTCTGGGGACATGTTACTGGTGCTCAACCTTGTCCGCCGTCGCCGGTTCAGCCTTCTCTCAGCCGGCCTATCTCTGCACCTCTTGCAGAAGATGAGGCCGCAAAGGAGGATGAGGCTGCTATTGCTGCTGCTGATGAGGCTTTTCAGTATGTCACAGACGCTTTTGTGCGCTGGTGTGCTGATGAGGCCCGTGTTCGAGCCATCCTTGTGGTCAACGTCGACGAATCCATCCAGCCAGATATTGTTGGTCTACGTGCCACTCGTCAGATCTGGGAATACTTGCGCGAGCGATACCAGCAGAGTAGTGATGCTCAGTTCTTTTCGCTTCAGTGTGAGTTAGAGATGCTTTGCCAGGAGGACTCCTCCGTTGACGATTTCTTCCGAGCTCTGGCCAGTCTCTGGTGCCAGTTGGATGAGCTGGCTTCTCCGCTCTGCTAGGAGTGTCATAAAGTGCAGAAGGCGGATCGTGATCGCCTTCGCCTTTATGACTTCGTCTGCCGTCTTCGCCCAGAGTTTGAGCCTGTCAGGGCTCAACTGCTGAGCTGTTCACCACGACCGACAGTCACCGAGGCTCTTTTGACGCTTCGTGCTGAGGAGTTTCGCCGCGGGTTAGCAGCACAGTTTGTTCCGGTTGTGCTTGCTACCTCTTCTTCTTCGACTACACCAACGGTTTCTTCTTCGACTATAATTCCTCAGGTGTCTGTTTCTGCTCCTGTTTTTGCACCAACTGGAGTTCAGTGCAATTATCGCAAGAACTTCGAGCACGACTATCAGCATTGTGCGGTGCGAAAAAAGCAGAACAAGGCACGTGGAGGTCCACGCTCCAAGGGAGGGCAGGGAGGCCCTTCCTCCACTGGAGGACATACCAGCACGTCAGGACCTTCTCAGCGAGGTGACTCTGTTCAGCAGCTCTGTCAGGCTCTACTTCAGCAGCTCTTTCACAGCTCAGCAGATTCTGTCAGTCTAGCTCAGACGTCTTCTCTAGGTACCCCTCTTAGGTTCTTGATTTTGATGCCTTTTTTCACATGATACCGGATTCCACATCTCTCACTTCAAGAGAACCTCTGCTTTTTCCATCTCTGCTCGATACGGTGGCGATACTCCTCTGTCTGTCACCGTCACCGTCAGACACTCTTTTGTCCATCGACTTTCTGTTCAATTGCTTTCCCATGTTCCCCAGCTTACCATGTAGCTTCTCTCAGTGGGTTAGCTCACCGATCTCGGCTGTAGGGTTGGTTTTGACTCTCATATCTGTTTCATTCAGGATCGACAGACAGGGATGGTACTTGGAACTGGCTGGCGCCGTAGGGATCGTCAGGGTCTCTACATCCTTGATCACTTCCATCTTCCATCCACTTCAGTTGCTCTTGTCACCTCTACGTCTACTTCCTCCGCCACTGCTGCCACCACCTCTGGCGTCTTTGCGCAGTGGCATCACCGTTTAAGTCACTTGTGTGGTTCCCGCTTTTCTTCATTAGTTCGTCAGGGTGTTCTTGGACGTGTTACTGTTGACACGGCCATGTTTTGTCAGGGTTGTAAGCTGGGCAAGCAGCTACAACTTCCTTATCATTCTAGTGAGTCTTTGTCTTCTCGTTCTTTTGACTTAGTTCATTCCGATGTATAGGGACCTGCACCTATTGTCTCTAAAGGCGGGCATAAATCTTATGTTATCTTTATTGATGATTATTCTCGTTTTACATGGATTTTCCCTATCTCTAATCGTGGGCAGTTTCTTGTGATCTATCGTAGTTTTGCAACGATGGTTCGTACTCAGTTTGATTCTGTTATTCATATTTTTCGCTGTGATTCTGTTTGGCGAAATCTTGCTCAGTGCTTTTGACAGCTTTCTTTACGAGCGAGGCACTCTTTACCAGTATTCTTGTCCTGGTGCTCATGCTCAGAATGGGGTTGCTGAGCGCAAACATCGTCATCTGATTGAGACTGCCGCACTCTTCTTGCCTCTCATGTTCCAGCATAGTTCTGGGCTGAGGTTGTTTCTACGGCCGCATATCTCATCAATATGCAGACTAATACTGCTCTTAAGGGTGTCAGCCCTATAGAGCGTCTCTACTCTCGAGCCCCCCAATACACTCACCTTTGTGTTTTTTGTTGTACTTGTTTTGTTCTGCTGCAGCCTCGTGAGCGCACTAAACTATCGGCCCAGTCAGTTGAGTATGTGTTTCTTAGTTATAGTTCTAAGCATAAGGGTTATCACTGCTGGGATCCTTCTGCTCGACGGATCAGGATTTCCCGAGACGTTGTCTTTGACGAATCTCGACCTTTCTTCTATCGAGATTCGGCCTCTTCTCCTGTTTCCACTGTTGAGTCGATTTCATGGTTGTCTCTTTCAGACTCTTCACCCATTTCTCCACTATTACTCCCTTCCGCTGGTCTACCTCCAGTGGTTCCTTCCGTACCTTCGCCTTCGGTGTTGTCTCCTATAGCACCGCCTCTAGTACCCACAACACCATCGTCTCGTTTCTTTGGTATTCACTACTCCAGACGTCCTCGTCCTTCACCAGTCTCTTCTTTTGGTATCTTGCCGACACCCACGTCTGATCCTCCTGATGATGCTCCTCCTTACATCCTTCGTGACCGAGCATCCCTTCGACCTCCTGATCGTCTTGGATTTGCTCCAATAGCTCATGCTCTCTCTGTCACTGAGCCTAGTTCTTATCGTGAGGCTGCTCCTTGTTCTGAGTGGCAGCTCGCTATGGCAGAAGAACTTGATGCTCTTCGACATACGGAGACTTGGGATATTGTACCGACTCCTGTGCATGCTCGTCCGATCACATGCAAGTGGGTGTACAAGATTAAGACCCGGTCTGATGGTACTATTGAGCGCTACAAGGCTCGCCTTGTGGCCCGCGGTTTTCAGCAGTAGTATGGTTGGGACTACGACGAGACTTTTGCCCCTGCTGCTCATATGACCACTGTTCGCACTCTTGTTGCGGTTGTTTCTGTTCGCCGATGGTCTATCTCTCAACTGGATGTTAAGAATGCTTTTCTTAATGGTATTTTGCATGAGGAGGTCTACTTGCAGCCACCACCTGGGTATTTTGTTCCTAATGGGCATGTCTGTCGTCTTCGTCGTGCTCTTTATGCCTCAAACAGGCTCCTCGTGCCTGGTTTGCACGTTTTACCTTAGTGATTACTGCTATTGGTTTCACTGTCAGTTCCCACGATCTTGCTCTTTTTGTCCATGTCTCATCTCGAGGTAGGACACTGCTTCTTCTATTTGTTGATGACATGCTCATTACTGGTGATGATCATCCTCCTTCGTCACATATGTGAAGAAGCATCTCAGTGAGCAGTTTTTGATGACTGGTCTTAGTTCTCTTACATACTTCCTTGGGATTGAGATCTCTTTCATGCCAGAAGTATGTCCAGGATCTTCTTGACCGGTCTGGTCTGATTGATACTCGCACTGCTGAGACTCCTATGGAGCTATCCCTCCAGTTTCGTGCCATTGATGGCGATCTTCTTCAGGATCCTACTCGATATCGTCATCTTGTTGGGAGTTTGGTGTACCTTGTGAGCACTCGTTCTGATATTGCTTATGCTGTTTATATCTTGAATCAGTTCATGGCCCGTCCTACCCATATTCACTAAAGTCATCTTCTTCGTGTTTTCCACTAGTTGCGTGGGACTATCTCTCGTTGTTTGTTTTTCCCTAGCTCCACCTCACTACAGCTTCAGGCGTACTCCGATGCGACCTGGGTTAGTGATTCTTCTGATCGTCGTTCTCTTTCTGCTTACTGTGTTTTTCTTGGCTACTCCCTGATTACCTGGAAGACTAAGAAGCAGACTGCAGTTTTCCGTTTGAGTGCAGAGGCTGAGTTGAGAGCTATGACAGCAGTGACAACAGAGATTACTTGGTTGAGGTGGCTACTTGCAGATTTTGGAGTACCTGTGGTGAGACCTACGACTCTTTTGTCTGACAGTACAGGTGTTATCAGTATTGCACGGGACCGAGTGAAGCATGAGCTCACCAAGCATATTGGTGTAGATGTTTCATACACTCGGTCACAGGTGCAGGAGGGAGTACTTGTTTTACAGTTTGTGCCCATCAGAACTACAAGTTGCTGATTTGTTTACGAAGCCACAAACTAGAGCACAACATTTGTATTTTCTCTTCAAACTCAGTGTGTGTGATCTACCATGAGTTTGAGGGGGGGGGGGGTTAGAATAGGACTCTAGAATACATTTTGGTTTCCTTATCTGTAACCCTTTGTTATCCCTATATATATTGCCAATTGGGCCCTATTGAATATATGCACATTATTCATAACAGGAACATGATTTTTGCATCACAATAGGTGCTTATTAGCGAACTTCGATGCCTTGCCTGTTTTCACGAATCAAAATGTATGCACATGCCATCCACATTTCTCATGTGGAGCTATTGTGTTTAGCGTACATTTTATCATTTATTGGTTTAGTTTTTTTTCATTTATTGGTTTGTTTTTAGCTTCTGACCTTTAACCACATTGAGTTGCAAGCTTACTATTTACCAAGGTATTTTCTTTGTCTCGAGCGATGAAGTGGTCAATTAAATCAATTTGATGTCGTCTTCGTAAATGTCCTCATTGTCTTTGTATCACTACTGGCATGCAGTTTGAAATGTAGAGAGAAACATTATATCCTTTTGAGGGAGAATATGAAATTTTGAAATATTCTGATCTTGTCGAATGAGTATTCAAGGTTTGTCTCATTATTATTGTTTTAATTTTTTTGTAAAATTTTCTTGAACAGATTATATCTGGTGTTGAATACTGCCACAGAAACATGGTTGTTCATCGTGATCTAAAGCCAGAAAACTTGTTACTTGATTCAAAGTATAATGTGAAACTTGCTGACTTTGGCTTGAGTAATGTCATGCATGATGGGCATTTTTTGAAGACTAGCTGTGGGAGTCCAAACTATGCTGCTCCAGAGGTATTTATTTGTATTACTGTGAGTCTAACTTGATCTTCCTGCTCCTTCACACACGATGCCTGTTTCTTAATATCTCAGTGAGTGTTACTTTGCAGGTAATCTCTGGTAAATTATATGCTGGGCCTGAGGTTGATGTATGGAGTTGTGGAGTGATTCTTTATGCTCTTCTTTGTGGTACTCTTCCATTTGATGACGAGAATATTCCCAACCTATTCAAAAAGATAAAGGTGAGACAACACCTATGTAGATTATTTGGACCTTACAACAAGTAGATTTCAGTTCTGGAGATCAAGAAGCGCTTATGTAGACTAGTTGGACCTTAGAATATGTAGGTTTTTTTTTTCCTGGAGATTTGATCCCCCCTTGCTTGGTGTTCCAGGGAGGTATCTATACTCTTCCAAGTCATTTATCTGCTCTGGCCCGGGATTTGATCCCAAGAATGCTTGTTGTTGATCCTATGAAGAGAATCACAATTCGTGAAATTCGAGAGCATCAATGGTTTCAGATTCGCCTTCCTCGTTACCTGGCAGTGCCTCCACCAGACACAACACAGCAAGCCAAAATGGTATTTCCTTGTTTCACATTTTAAGTGACCATCGCTTTTGTTTTTTTCGAACTTTATTCACTTATATATATACAAAAATTAGATTGGTCTTGTGAAAATAACATCAGTAGATTTGTCTGGAAAAAAAATATTTTCTGAGTATATATTTTACAATTTTTTGCCGACATAATAATATAGAAATCAACGGCCAAAAGCTGTATCTCGGAGATTGTGAAAAGTCAAACGTCATATAATATGCAGTGATGGGAGTAATTCTTACAAGTAGTAGTTTGTTTTAGACGTTCAATAGAACTGCATGTATTTCTCACAGGATGAAACAGTAATGCATTAAGTTTTCCTTGCAATGTTGCTTTATAACGCTTTGTTATTGAATTGAATTTTGACTAGCTAGCACTCCGTTGTGCTTGTTTTCATGGCAATGGTATAATGTTTTCCTATATGGCCATTTTTGAAGATTGATGATGATACTCTTCAAGACGTTGTTAACTTGGGATATGAGAAGGACCATGTGTGTGAATCGCTGCACAATAGATTGCAAAATGAGGTATATGCAAGCAAAATGAGCCATCCGTTCCTTTTGATGACTCGGTAACTGACTTTAGACAATGTTTCCAGGCAACTGTTGCATATTATTTACTCTTGGACAATCGGTTCCGAACCACTAGTGGCTATCTGGGGGCAGACTATCAAGAAACAATGGTTAGTCCACATGTACATCATCTGGGGCTTACTTAATCTATTAAAAGTTTCAGCACCATTAACTTTCTAAATGTATGGTTCTCTAGGATAGAAGTTTTAATCATTTCACTTCATCGGAATCAGCAAGTTCAAGTACCAGGCATTATCTTCCAGGAAGCAGTGATCCTCATGGCAGTGGCTTGCGGCCACATTATCCTGTTGAAAGGAAATGGGCTCTTGGACTTCAGGTCTTGCATATTGTTCATTTTACTTTGCTTAGTTTTGTGACATCCAGCAATTGTATTAATGTATCACTTATCCAACAGTCTCGAGCTCACCCGCGCGAGATAATGATTGAGGTCCTAAAGGCACTTCAAGAATTAAATGTCTGCTGGAAGAAGAATGGACAGTACAACATGAAATGCAGATGGTGCCCTGGGTTTCCTCAGGTCGCTGATATGTTGGATGCCAACCACAGCTTTCTTGATGACTCTACAATCATGGATAACGGTGATGTAAATGGGAGGCTACCTGTTGTGATCAAGTTTGAAATCCAGGTGTGCAATTTCAGTTTCTACTACTAATTTATTTTGTTCCTGTAATAAATTTTGTGGGTTCTCAACTCAAATTGTCGTCACAGTTAAATCCATAAAATATATTCTTGTTGTTGGAGTAAAGACTGAGGAGTACATCCCCTATTTCATTTAATCATGTGTTTTGACTCATTGTTGTCAACAAGTAATTATGTGCTACATGCATCTGCTGTTGCCAACAAGTATCGTCTCTTGATGCCATTCTGACCCAATCAGTCATATGTTATACTTTTAGCCTAGTATAGTATTGTTCCTACTAGTGCTGTAGTGCGCTTATGTGTTACAATTTACCAGTGTATATTATATATGCTGTCTATTTGGCCTATATATCTACTGACTTGTTTCCCTTATTCAGCTTTACAAGACCAGGGACGACAAGTACCTGCTCGATATGCAGAGAGTTACTGGACCTCAACTCCTTTACCTGGACTTCTGTGCGGCCTTCCTCACCAAGCTTAGGGTTCTATAGTGCCCTGTTTTTCAGCAGAATGGTGAATAACTAAACCTAGGGTTCTATCGCATGCGGTTTTTCACTGCAACAATGAATAAACAACACCCTGTAAATAGGTATCTTTTGTCTTTTTTCCCTCCTTGACATTGAACCGTGTTGTTTGAGTGACTGGTCTTGTGTTACGCACCTAAGGTTTGGTTGTTATAAACTTGGAGTAGATAGGCCTGCAAAAGGCTTCTGTTCACCATACTGTTGCACATAGTTATCCTGCATATACTTGAAAATTCTGCAACTGCTAAGAAACTAGTAAGAATACCAGCCAGCCCCTTGCCGTGGGCCGGTTGTGGTTAGTTTGTTAGTAGTATGATTACAGTTATACAGTACTTACCAGCATGCAGTAGTGTTGATGGAAAATTACAGTCAGTATACACAAGCTCTTCCTTGCTTGGACATACCATTAAGCTGTTGACGACTTTCTTCACCGGTTTAAGTTTTTTGGGGGAACTGGTTAGTATATGAAACTATATAAGCCCCGTTTGAAATGCGCCCAATGGATATTGAACTGATTTATTTGAAATTTCTGGATTCTAAATGAGACCTTAAAGTGAGAATGACGGCATTTTTCCTTTGGAGAACCATGGTTATAAGGACAAAGTGCATTAAGCAAGTAATAACACTGCTATGTCTGCAATACTACCGAAGTACCAGCTCTGTATGGCAGCTCACCCAGGAGATAGGTACAGCCATCACCAAGGCCCTACGTGCGGGTGTGGTCGTTCCTCGTCCGCACGCGGCCGGGTGAGGAGGGGAGATCGAAGGCACGGGGGCACGTCGAGGCGTCGCATGGAGTGGGATCCCCGGAAGGCGGGTGGGTACGTGCGTGAGTGCACGCTGCCGGGCCGGCGACCACCGGCACCGCAATTTGCGCCCGCGCGCGGGGTGGCATATGGATCGCCGGTTCGAGTGCCCGCTTGCCTGGTGTGCGACCACAGTGTGTGTTGTGTTGGAACACCGAGCTGTTTGGGGCCCAAAGACGGCGCACGGGAGCCCTGGGTTAGCCTGGATGAGCTTAGCATCTTAGGACTGACCGGCTGAGGAGTTCGGGTGGCGATGGCAGCGGGAGGACCAGGAGGTTGCTTTTTGTTCGGCATGTTGTGCTTGGATTGGGCTAGGGTGAGACCTTCGCCCATTGCCATCCACAGGCCAATATTAATTAATCCTTTGAACTGCCATCAGATGCAATCAAAACTAGGTGTAATATAACATGTTTGTGTAAATTCCGTCAAGTTGACTGGACATGGAATGTAGTTGGTTTCGTGCAAAATCTTTCTTAAAGATTCACTTCGTATAAATATTCTCTTGTCAAAACTTAACCAGATATCATATCAGGGGATTAATTCCACGACCTGACTAGACCCTCAATTTCATCGGTACTGAGATGAAGTCTTGCTAATCGTACTTGTCCCAACCAGTGAAAACTTTGCCGACTCGAATTTTTTTTGGAGAGTACCGGTAACCAGAAATTTTGGCCAAATTTCAGCCGATTTTTTTTTTAAAAAAATTCAAAATTTCAGAATTTAATTTTTTTTTAC
The DNA here is from genome assembly GCA_036346395.1 of Hsuehochloa calcarea. Classification (NCBI taxonomy): domain Eukaryota; kingdom Viridiplantae; phylum Streptophyta; class Magnoliopsida; order Poales; family Poaceae; genus Hsuehochloa; species Hsuehochloa calcarea. Next base: position 43,532,015 of record CM070597.1, read on the forward strand.
AAATAATTTTGAATAAAATTCAAACAAATTCGAATTTTTTTGGATAAAATTCATCAAAACCGAAATTTTCAGAGTTAGTTTGAATTTTACTGGCGGTAACTGGTAACACCGGTTACCGCTGAAATCTCAACGAAATCTTTTTCACTGGTCCCAACATACTTCCTATCGTTCTTCTCGCTTTTCGATATTCCCGTCCAACTTTTTTCAGAGAGGAGATTACTTATCAGTCATCCATGATGTATCAATGACGCTAAACCTGTTAGATCAGGTGGACTGATCGTAAAAGAATATGTGGGTTAGTAGTAGACTTTGTGTTAATGAATAATTAACGGTTGGGTTGTATTGACATTTGCGGTTGTGAAAGTTTCGGTTGCAGGCTTTCAGTGTGATTGGTCGGATCATGCCTTGTATCGGGTGATCTAATTGGTGATACTCGATGATCCTGTAGTAGACCGCTATGGCCGGTCGGACCGCCCTTGGACCGGTCTGACCGCCGCCCTGGCCGGTCAGACCGGTTATGGCCTGACACCACTGTAATTTTGCTGAAAACAGGTGAAACGACAAACCGTTAACTCCATTGCCAATTGTCACATCATCATAAGATCTGGAGTATATCCCCATGATATCCACATGATGAAATTGAAAAGCTCATGTTTAGTTCTTCTACATGTTTTGTAATACCCCCGCCTGCTCATAGTGTGGCCCATGAGGAGTTGTGTGGTGGGATTAGTCTCACATTGCTTGTCTCAAGTGAGTTGTAGTAGTATATAATGCATATTGGATCCAAAGATAGCACCTCTGGGTTAACCCTTTTACACGAAGCGAGAACGAAAGTGTAAGTGAGGTGCTATGTGTGCGCGGGTCCGCCCCATGGTTGGCTGGGTGTTGAGCTGATTTTGGGTCAGGGTGTTACAGATGGTATTAGAGCATCAACCTTCGCTGCACGGGCTCGTGCGAGACAGGGGTGCGGGCATATGGCGCATGGCACATGTGGGCCCAGAGTGGACACACGGCATGGCATATATGCCGGCACTGGACGCACGGACGTGTACCGAGGGGTGGTTCTGGGCATTTACCGCGTATGCGGTATGCTGCCGAGGGCGTCAGTCCTTTAGGGGGGTGAATGTAATACCTCCAGCCTGCTCATAGTGTGGCCCATGTGGCCCATGAGGAGTTGTGTGGTGGGATTAGTCCCACATTGCTTGTCTCAAGTGAGTTTTAGTAGTATATAATGCCTATTGGATCCAAACATAGTACCTCCGGGTTAACCCTTTTACACGAAGTGAGGACGAAAGTGTAAGTGATGTGCTATGTGTGCGCGGGTCCGCCCCACGGTGGGCTGGGCATTGAGCCGATTTTGGGTCAGGGTGTTACATGTTTAGAGTCAAGTATTTCAAATGTTCAAACTAAAATTTGCTCTAATTGTGGATTGCTAGAAGCTATACTAAATTTATCTCAGGAAATAATTCAACAATTGCTTTATCATGAGATATTTTTTTGCTCTGGTTGTCCTAAATTTACCATAGAAATAGAAGTTTTGACTAGACAACTTAATGATTTTAGTGAATATGAAAAATTAGTTCAGTCTAGTGCTTCTAAGAAACCTGTGAATGAATCTGTTAAATGCACAACTTATCTCTCTCTAGCTAAAGACAATGTGTATCTCAATGAGACTTTAGAGAGATTTTCTTTTGGCAAGAAAAATTTAAATATGATCCTAGATAAGTCAAGAGTGAGTGTTAAACATCAGGGTCTAGGATTTAATTCAGTCGAGCATGCCAAGAATAATCCTCCTAAAATTGTTAAGCTTCTTGAACCTGGAAAATCTGAAGTAGAATATAAACTAAAAAGAATTATTTTTAAATCAACTGGTGTTGCAAAGGATCCATCTACCCAAGTGGGTGCTGTGAAGGCAATAGATATGACTTCTCATCAAGGCAAGTATAAATGCACTCATTGTGGCAGAGAGAGTCATCTACTTCAATTTTGCTTTCGCAAAGCGAAGAAAAAAAAAGAAAGATAGGTTAAAGAAGATTTCTCGTACTGGAGTGGAGTTTGATCAAGCTACTTATCATTTCTTTGCTCCATCTAAACAACTTTCTGCAGGTTTGGGAGTTTCTACGACTGGACCGGTAAGACCGGCGTCTGTCACACGGTCATGCCGGTCGGCGGTCTGACCAGAATGTAAATTGCGGTCTGACCGGCAGTATCTAGAATGTCAAAATTCTTTTTCTCTGCTAGTTTCTTTGACTGGACTGGTACGACCGGCGTCTGTCACACGATCATACCGTACGGCGGTCGGACCGGCAATGCCTAGAATCTAAAAATTCATTAACTTTGCCAGCTGTTGCTTCCGTTTGTCGTTTATCTCAGTACTGGTTATTTAAAGTTTTATTGTCTAACCCAGTACTAAGATACCGATGATTGTTTGTGCTTTGTAGCCTCGTCGTAAGCGGAAGGAGAACATATGGTTCATCGAATCCGGTTGCTCTCGCCACATGACCAGAGACTCTAGATGGTCCTCCTCCATCACTCATGCCACCAGTGATGAGATGATTACTTTTGGGGACAATGATCAAGGACGAGTTCTTGCAAAAGATACTATGAGCGGGGAATTTGAGATGAGCATGATGGGAGAACTCACGTTCTTTTTAGGCTTTCCGATTAAGCAATCAAAGATGAGTATTTTTGTTTATCAAACCAAGTACATTAAGGATCTCTTTCGTCGCTTCGACATGGGGACAAGTAAACCGGTCTCCACACCAATGGGATCCACTGTAGTGTTAGACCCTGACGAAGATGGAGAGCCTGTTGATTAAAAAGAATACATAAGTATGATTGGTTCATTTTTGTATCTCACTTCTTTAAGGCCAGACATTCACTTTGTTGTATGTCTGTGTGCTCACTTTCAAGCTTCTTCACGTGCTTCATATCGCCAAGCAGTTAAGTGAATTTTCAGGTATCTTCAGTCAACTTTAGATTTTGGTCTATGATATTATTTTTCATCATGCCTTACCCTTAGAGATTATTCAGATGCAGATTTTTGGGGTTGTAGAATTGATAGGAAGAGTACTTCTGCCACATGTCACTTTTAGGCACATATCTTATTTCACGGGATTCTAGGAAACAGTTGTCTGTTGCTCTTTCTACTACTGATACTGAATATGTAGCCGTCGCTTCTTATTTGTTACACCCTGGCTATTCGGAAGCCAAAATGTTACCTAAAGGATTAAACTTACGACCATAATTCAGAAATATTTTAAACAATAACTCATCTAAAGGCAAAAAGTGATAATCATACAATAGAATCAATACAGGAATAAAACTAAATCCAATTGAGTATAATAAGGGAGTGATCAAGTACCACCAGCAGTACTTAAATAAACATATTATGGAGAGAAATATCAACCACTTCTAACTTTATTTATTACAGTTTATCAATTGACGAATGGAAGACATAATCGAAACTTAGTATTGAAATTAGAATATAGTGAACTGAGTGAATAGTGCTTGTCTACTCCCTCCCAACATGGCCATCGTCAATGATCACCTAAATAATAAATAAAGCAAGAATGAGTCGAGATTCAGCAAGTACAATAATTAATTGGTCATACAAAATTATGAACAAGTTAACCACAATACGAATTATGAACATATCACTGAAAACTTATGTGGATGTATGGAATGAATGGATGCATTGAAAGGGATGGACTGCACACATGCTCATACCGGTATAGCTAGTGACATACCCATCGGTGTTCACTTAAGCCCGCACTTAACAAAGTCCGGAGATCCAATTACCGTATGAAGAACGTTTCATACGGGTGTCCGAAATTGCCAACATTAGAATGGTGGGTTTTACATGTCCATACTGGAGTTGATGGGTCTTTACAAATCCACTCCCGTGGATGGAACATGAACAACACATGAATGGAATGAAACATATGCAATGCACGTCACCACTTTCTTCCACATGGATTGTTAAATTAAGAACAGAATAGATAGCACTGAATATAAACATGGATCGCAAGATTAACAATACAGCAACATTCATTCATCAGGAATCAATATAGGGTAATGCATTGTACTTGTCTTCCGCGTTGTGACGCGCTAGGAGGCAACGAAGGCGCTCCTACACTCGCCGCCTACACAATTATGTACTCGAAATAAGAACAACATGATACCGGACAAAGCTACCGATGATCTACAACAACCCCTGACTATCCAATACAACGAATAGACCCAAAACTGAAATCAGACAATACATCCACCTGAAACGACTCTGGACAGTGGCACAGAAAAGTTCATATCTATTGATCTAGGACTCAGAACGAGATGAGTCCAGTGCCCAACGAAACTTGACGAGCAAACCTACAAAATTCTAGTTGACAATATTTCCTGATTCTGCAAAAATAATTACCTAAACAGTAGGTGAATATGCCTGACAGAAACCTGTCCAGACGAATAGAACAGCAGGAAATAACATAACATAACTTTTGATCTACAACTCCCATTAAAGTGATCTTTATCAATGTGGAAATATTATAAAATTTTCTACAATAACCTAGTTGGGTGAAAATAGTGAATCTGCCATTAACCTATTCATATTTTGAAAACAACTAGACAGTTCTTTCTCGACAGGCACTCAGCGTGGAAAGATTATAGCATAACTTTTGAACTGTAGATCGGAATCTGGTGATCTTGGCAGCTATGGAAATCTAAGGACAGAATCTACAAAATCTAGGAGACAAAAACCTCCAGATCGGCCTCTAAGAAGTCGAAACTGTCCGCGCAATATACTGGAAGAACATATCTAATAATCGATGATTTGATCCACCAATTTTAATCGAATTCGCATCTACCAATTTGACAAACAACCAAGAACGACGATTGTTACCCTTGATGATCCCAGAGAGACAGTGATCAACCTCTCGAAGAACCCCCCCCTTTTGCCTTCTTCCTTCCTTCTCGTAGCCGGCCACCCCGGTAGCAGCTCCACAGAAGGCCAGCTGGAGATGAGGGCCGGGAGTCGGCTTGGTGATGATCCTGGAGGGCGGCACCGGGGAGAAGAGTTGCCAGGGAGGGAGAGCACAGGGGGTGGCGGCTGCTCTTGGGAAGGAGGAGGCGCAAGAGATGGGGGGAAGGGGGTTGTGGTGGCTAGGGTTGGGGGGAGGAGAAGGTGGCACCCCCCTTGTGGCCGGCTCCCCCCTCTTGGGCCTTCTGGGCTGCGGCCAAGGGCCTGAGTTGTCGAGATTTCGCCAAAAACCCTTCTTTAACTTTATTATTCGCTGAAAAAATACTTCGCTGAGAGAAGAAATTCAAAACTGAATGAAATTCTCTCTAAACGATAATTGGAATATTACATTATTGCTCACAATTGCTTTGGTTGACAGCTACTCTTAAGTATTTTAGCTTAGAATTAGATAGTGTACCACTTTTTTTGTAATAACACTAGTGCTATTTGTATTGCTAAAAATTCTGTGCAACATTCTCGAACCAAATACATTGATATTCAATATCATTTTCTTATAGACCATGTGGAAAAGGGATATGTTGTTTTGCATTTTATTGATACAGATTCTCAAGGTGTTGATATTCTCACAAAACTGATTGATTCTACACGATTTGTTCTTTTGCGAAGTGAGTTGAGTGTGTTGCATCCTTTGAGATTATTTTGAGGGGAGCTTGTCGTCTAAATTGATAGAAGCTTTGTTTATTATACTTATAAAATAATCCATCAAATCCAAGCCATTGAAATCAATTGAGGTGTAGAGCTCTCTTTATCATATTTACTCATATGCTGTGTAGCTTTGATTATGACTAGTTATAATTACTTTGCCACACTTGAGCTAAAACTGATATGACGAAATACTGTGACTTGATTGATTATAATTATTACTTTGCGATGTTCATCGACAAGGATTAGCTTGATTGTGAGTATTACTTTAAATCTTGATTTTGAGGCTCATATATCTCTTATTGCAATCCTTTAATGTTCACTCATTTTGGCATATTATAAAAAAAAATAGAAAGAGAAAATTGAAAAGATGTATGCTTCAAGCATGCCATGCATATATATGTATACAACAAAAAAAAGCATTAAATGTGCTCCAATGACAAGAAGTATGCTTCAAGCATGCCCAAATTGACAAGAAGGATGCGACAAGCATGCCACTATTGAAAAGAAGTATGCTCCAAGCATACCACATGCTTAAAGACTTGAGTTGGAATAATGAGTTGTTATATGAGACTGCTAGCTCTTCTAGATTTAAAGTGTGCCTCACTTTTTAGGCTTTAACTTCTCTTTGTGATATTTTATTGTACTCTTTATATTCGGTTTGGTCACTTTTGAGATGCCTGTCAGTAATTTAAATTGATTAATCATTCTAAAAGACTTATTCTGACATTTTTATCTAGATATGACTTTATATGATTTAGATAGCTCAACTAAAAAATATGGTTTGGTCAATCTATTAAATCAATGCGCAGTGACTTGGATAATCTACAAAGCTTATTGATTTTTTACTATACTTGCTCCTTTTCTTGAGATTTTTCCTTCTTTGAAGTTCTTGATGATTACATTGTCAAAAGGGGGACGAATTTGGAGAAATCAATCTGCTTGTGTTGAGGGGGAGTTTTTCTGCAGCGATGCTTTACGACTATTGTTTCGGCTGCAGCTGTTTTGACTACTGCTTTTTTTACTACTGTTGTTTCGACTGCTACGATGATTTTTCAAAAATCCTTGCTCTGTAGATTTAAAACTTTCTTTGTTTCAGTTTTTTCAAAATTCAATTCAAGTTTTTGAAGTGCTGTCAATGTATTCTTCAAAGGGGTATTATTAGACCAAGTGGACTGGTCGTAAAAGACCACGTGGACTGGTCGTAGACTTTGTGATGATGAATAATTGATGGTTGGGTTGTATTGACATTTGCGGTTGTGAACGTTTCAGTTGCTGGCTTTTAGTGTGATTGGTTGGATCGTGTCTTGTATTGAGTGGTCTAATTGGTGATACTCGATGATCCTTTCGACTAGATTCAAAGTACTGTAGCTTTGAGTGCTGAGTAATACATGTAATACTCCGGAAATGGATCGGTAGAAAGAAAGAGGTCGGAGAGAGCGAAAGAAAGTGTTTTCAGCGGAAAATTCCTTTCGTCGGGGTATTCGTTAATATCAGTAAACCGGGCCGCAGTCATGACCCAGAGGCCCATTAGTGGGCCGCCACCCATCTAGGGGCGGCCAAGGGGGAACACCCTTTTCCCCCAAACCCTATTCCTCCCCTTTTCCCCAAGTCGCCTCTCCTCCCCTTGTGCCGCCCCTCTCTTCCTCCCTCCTCCTAGGCGCCTCCTCTCCATTGGTGGCTGCCATTGAGATCCCGAGCTGCACCCCGGCCTTCCAAGTGTTCTTCTTGGTTCTTCCTCCGCCGGGCGATTTCCTTTCAATCGGGTTCGTGGAGTTGGAGCTGGCCAAGGGAGGAGAGGGGAAGGCTTTGGGAAGTTGTTCCTCGTCGTTCTTCGGGTCTACAAGGGTAACGAGAGACCCCATCGCTGTTTGATTACGTTAGAGTTGTCGATTCCATGTTTTTGGTAGTATCGTGTAATTTCTGTTAGTAGATCGGTTCTGTACAGTAGGTTGCAACTCGATTTTGGGTGCCTTAGAGGCAGAATTGGATGATTTCGCCTTCTAGAGTTTTGTTCCTTATTTCATTAGCTTTCTTTTGGCACCTGGATCACGAATTTTGACCCAGTAGATTAAAAGTTATGGCTGTTTTACTACGCGCTGGTCTGTCTGTCAGAACTGATGGGTATAGTGAGTTGCACCTAGGTTTTGATCTAGTTAGAGTCAGAATCAGGTCGGCCACCCAACTAGATTTTTGAAGATAATTTCACCATGTTTCCAGGCTGATAAAAATCACTTTATTTGGATCAGTGGTTTAAAAGTTAGAGCAATTTCTTTAGGGCTGTTCAGATTTCTGGGCAGACTGCAGTTGTAGTTTTTCAATGGATGGTTAGACCCCTGTAATGGCCGAATTAGAGTTTACCCTCAACTAGAGTTTTGTAGCCAGTTAAGTTAAGAAAATTTGAGCACTGGTTTCAGGTCTTTTGGACTTACGGTTTTTTATTGGTGAATTTTCTAGTAAAACTGCCAGATTAGGGTTAATTGAAATGGTTGGGTAAATTGATCAAATTGACTTTTATTTGGTTAGTTTGGCTAGAAGATTGAGGGAGGACACGTGTAGCATCGCAATATTCGTTGCCCTCATTTCGATTATATTTTATTGTAGGCGGTGAAGCGGTGAGTGGAGGGTATCACAATTACCTCCCAACCCGCTGCAGTAGCTAGCAGTAAGTAATTTGTATTCCATGTTTGATGTCACGTATGATGTGTGAATGAATGTTTACATTTGTTCGTATATGTAGATGAATGCCATGTGTTCTTTTCATTTATGAATACTATTCCATATTGACATGTGATCATCATGACATGCATACAATATTTTGGTAAGACCCATCAATTCCAGTATGGGCACTTGAAATCCCATCAATTCCAAGATGGGTACGTGAGTCCACCATTCCAATGTGGGCCACGTTACGTGAGTCCACCATTCCAATGTGGGCCACGTGGGACGATCGATGAAACGTTCTTCATACGAATACTTTAAGTGAACACCGACGGTGCTTCACTCGCTATACTGCATATATGCTACAATATGTCCATTTCCTTCAATGCACCATTCCACTTCATTCATTCATACATTCGTTTCCAGTATATGTTCAAATTGTGTTTGTGATATATGGCTCATTGTATGTTTGATTGTTACATACAGTTACTTGCTGAGTCTATTGGCTCATTCTTGCTTTACTGTCTTATTTAGGTAAATGACGAGGAAGAATGATCTTATGGAGGGTAGTTCATCACGATGCACTCACTATCTTTTATCAAACAATTTGAGGACTTTTATTATCATTAATTATGATTTGTGTTGCAATGTAATAAGCCCACATGGCCTTGTTTACTTATCTTCTTTGATCTGCATACTTCCATTTCGTTGAGTAAGACTGAGGACGAATGCTTGTTTTCATACATTCACAATAACCGCTTCTTTTTGTTATGCTACTTGATGTTATTCATTTGAAGAGTAGAGATTGTAGGTGACATCTTGACTTCCTTATAGTCAGGGTGTTACAGTTTGGTATCGAGCGGGCTTTAGGTCCATGGTTCATTCAAACATATTAAATTGACACACTGTGCACATTAGGAGGGGTTGGGTAAAACCATTGCTTCCGCATTCCAATTGTTGTGACTCGATTAATGAGTCGTTGTTGAGTTGTTTTGTGCTATGATGTGTTAAACTATGATATGATGTGATATCCTATATATCTATGAATTATTCTATGATTGTCATGAGATGATCCTATATATATTCATAATTGATTGCATTAGTTATGCGTATCGGTAGAGCGACGCCGAGCACCGAGTTCGTGGTTGTCGCCCGGATTTACTGTGCTACACCACCGCTCGTGTTGTAATAGTAGAGAAGTTCTTACCCTGCTCCAAAGTTCGTGTTGAGCCCGAGCTCATTGATGATGTTGTTGTCCTTCTCAAGTTTGTATCCGGTTTTCGTTGTAGTTTCGATAGTTCGTGAATTTCTTTTGAATGGAGGGTTATAATGAAGTGGGCAATCTCTAGTAGATTTCGATCGTTCTTTGAAATAATTATTGTTCTTTCTACTATTGTGATATTTCGCCCACGTAAGCATAGTTAAATTGCAAGATTTACCTTTTCACTAAGTTCTGTTTTACCTCGTTGGAAAATTCAACCCGAGTGTTCGCTTGAGGTTTCTGCAATGGCGATTTCTTTTGCAAGTTCTTTATCAAGTGCACAATGATCTTGCATATTTCTTTTGGGATGCTTTAGACAGAGGTTCTCTTCTTTGATTTCGATTTTGACAAATTCTTGTCCGGTGGTAGTTGATGAATTTCCTTAGGTTCATGATTCATGGTAGTGATGAGATCCAATAGGTCTTTAATGGTTCTCTGAAAATATTATTATTTTTCGGTGTTGAATTTCTTTTATTTTAAATGATCTTGACGCTTGGCAATATTGATATTTCTATGTTTGTTCCTTCCTTCTCATTGGAAAATAGCGACTCGTTTACTCGCTTGATAGTTTGTATAATGAGAGTTTTCTCATTGCAAGTTCATTAACACGAGGAAGCATTGGCTCCATGTATTTCTTTTGGATCATTCCGCCTTGAAGTTTAACGATCTCTTTTCTCGAGGATTAGTGTTAAAACCCTTTTGGGGTGCCTTGTGGTGATTAAGTTGAGATGGTAATCAAACAAATCGGTTGGCTACGGGTTCCTATTGGTCCCTAGATGTTTTTCAAAACAATTCTTGTCTTTCTGATTGCTGAGCTTTCTTTGCTACTTGTACACGATATTATTGACAAGATCATTCTTTTTTGTAAGAGTCCTATCTCTCTTGTTGTTTAAGGGGACCTGATTAACCGTTTGGTATTTTGATAACGGGAATTATCTTCTACTAAGTTTATTGAAGAAATTTCGACTCAGTTCAATTCTTTTGGAGTAGTTGGAGTGTTGGAGTTTATAACCTCCTTTGAAAAGGAAAAGTGTCGCGACCTCTTTCTAATGTTTTGTGGTGTTGTGTGAGAGGTTTGTCTCAGCTTTGTGGCATTCGTACTAGGTTCCTTTTCGAGAACAAGTTGTTATTACAATTCCATTTGATGCTGAAAATTTCTATAACCCGATTTGTCATGTTTCCTTTAGAAGGTTTATTGATATGATCAAGAATGTGAGAATAAGGTTGATTCTTTTATAGAGAAAGAAGTTTTAACCACCTTTCTTGATGTTTCCAAAATGATTCAATTTCGAGTTTTGTGTTCATGACCTACTGGAGGTCCAAGTTTATTTTGATAAACGAAGTTTGCCGCGTAAAACGATTTGTTGCAAAGTTATAATGGTTCTTCGATGATGCGAGCGCTTTGATCTTGAATGCTCGTTGTTCTTATCTCAGAAGGTCCGACATTCTCTTCTTGCGAGGCTTATGTTTTCAATTGTGGACTCCACCTATGTTCAATGAGTTCATTGCCTAATTGGTTTTCCCCTTGGTTCTGTGTTCGTTACGAGTGGTAAGTGATTTCCCAGTTGGTGAAAAGCGTTTTCCACGTGCCTCTTCTTTTGAGATATATTCAACCCATTCTTGTCGCGTTGGTCTTTCAAATGTTTTCTAAATGTGGTGGTGAGCTCGATGTTATTACTTGTAGTAAATTGATCGCCTTTGGGTGACATCGCTCAAATAAGAATATTTCAAGTTTAGATTTCACTGCACCTTGGAGCTCGTGAATCAACTGTAATCGAGATTATTTTGGGTAACTTGAGGAATTGGATTAACCTATTGTTCTTTAAAGATTTCGTGTGATTTAGTCCAAAGGTTCCTTGGTTTGAGTTCGCAAAGTGAGGTTGCAATAAAAGAAAATTTTCGTTGATCTCTTCGAGACGGTTAATCCATTTGCTTTCCGTGAAATCCAGTAAATGGAAATGTTTCAGTTTTGTGGTGAGAACATTTGGATCTCGTGTTTCCCAAGTAGATGAACTGCTTTGAGTCGGTTGGCATGTTGAAGGATCTTATCGATTCTTAATTAAAACTTGTGGTTATTTTGAAGCGTCCCTAAATTTGTTGCTCTTTCCGCTCAAGAGATGGCGAATTTCAAACGTAATATCTTTCTTTCGTGTCATTGTCATTTACTATTCTCTTTTGAGGATGTGTGCCTCAATTATGAACTCACTTTCGTTTTCCAAGATCACCTTTATCGAATATTTCTTTTGGTTTCGCCGCCGTGTGATGAGCAACGCTCTTTCGGTGAATAAACTTATCTTTGTTCGCTCTTCCATTTGAGAAAGGATCACGCTTTGGGTTGCAAAGTGTTTGCAAAGGATAAGTTTGGCAACTGCTTGGTGGTGGATGAGTAATCGTAGCGATGATATTTTGCTACCAAGTTATCGGAGGAGTAGTAGAATGTGAAATGGTTTTGATCTGTATCCCTTGGAGGAAATTGATTCACCGAAATGTTTGACTTCAAGTAAGCTCGAATAGTGTTACTACTTGAATAACACCCAGATAGTGAAATTCTAGAACTTCAATTCGAGATTGAAAAGTTAGTGATTATCTGAGGTAAGGAAACCTTCATTGAATTTTAGAGTAACGCAATTGAATAGCATTGCGAGATGGTGTGGGTGATTTATGATGATGTCATTGATGGAGTATGTTAGAATGGTGGTACTATTGGAGATTTAATTCGATGATTTCACTATCGCTTATAAGAACAATCTGTGTAGAGGTTTTGGAAGTTAAATTTGGGTTTGCATTGTTATGTTAGACCTTTGGTCATCCAATGATTATGTGTAGAGAAAGTGGAATAATGGAGCTTCTCGATCAAGAAATGATAATTGATAGAACCCTTTTGATGTAGTACATGTTTGTGCGAGTTAAGGATTCGAGTTGTTGTTCTTGGAAATTGAGGTAATGTGATGGTTTGAAGCCTATTCTGTGGTGCCTTGAACGCCTTCTATTAAATCGATTTTGGTTAGTAGAATGAATTGTCTAGAGTATTCGGTGGATTCAATTTAGCCTCTCCACAATTGTGTGGATGATGTCCTTCACTTGATCATAATTTGATAATGTTCAATTAAGAGGTTTAATCTCTTGTGGTATCGATGAATTCAAATTAGAGAAATTTTATTCCTAGAGGAGAGAAGTCGTGGAAAGGAATGTTCATCGATAATGAGGTGTTTTCTTGATTCTCGCTTGAGTTTTGTGTCGTTGACTTGTATCTTCCGCAATTTTGAGTTGGCGCTGGTTGGCGTGTTGATTCTTTCCAAATCCGCATAAACCGCAAGTATTTGGTTTGAGCGCTCGAGTGATTTCTCCTTTGGTGGTCGTGGTGTTCCTTTGTAAGTCGCTTATTTGGAGAACGGATTTGTTTTGAGATGATTGTCAAATTTGGAATCTAACCTTTTGGTGGAGAGTTAGCATTGAGTGGACGCGATGAGGACTCTCTATTTTCAATTGGATTCTCTTCGCTTTGAAAGTTGCGTAAAGTAGAAAGTTGGTATTTCGCTTTGACCGTCTCTCGTACACGCGCAAGCACGCAACGTCGGTGTGTTCTCGTGCCGAGTGGGCAATGAACTATTCAAGATTCGAGTTAAAGTTTAAGACGTTGACCATTGAGTATGGTCTTACCTTCGATCCTCTTCGATGAGGGTACCTAGAAAGTTTAGGTTGAATGTTAGGTCAGCGCCGATTTGGGTCTTTGGGTGGTGGTTTTCTAGTCCGAAAGAGAGGCCGCTTGAGAGCCGGAGACCCTCGTGCGCGATAAGTATCCGCACTGCTCGCTTATGGTACATGTTTTTCGTTAATAATTCCAATGCAGCTTTCTTCGAATAAGATTCGTGTTTAGATTCGAGGTCGAATCACATTAAGGGTAGAATGTAATACTCCTAAATGGATCGGTAGAAAGAAAGAGGCCTGAGAGAGCGAAAGAAAGTGTTTTCAGCGGAAAATTCCTTTCGTCGGGGTATTCGTTAATATCAGTAACCTGGCCGCAGTCACGACCAGAGGCCCATTAGTGGGCCGGCCAGCCCATCTAGGGGCCGGCCAAGGGGGGGAACACCCTTCCCCCAAACCCTATTCCTCCCCTTTTCCCCCAAGCCGCCTCTCCTCCCCTTGTGCCGCCCCTCTCTTCCTCCCCTCCTCCTAGGCGCCTCCTCCATTGGTGGCTGCCATTGAGATCCCCGAGCTGCACCCCGCCTTCCAAGTGTTCTTCTTCTGTTCTTCCTCCGCGGGCGATTTCCTTTCAATCGGGTTCGTGGAGTTGGAGCTGGCCAAGGGAGGAGAGGGAAGGCTTTGGGAAGTTGTTCCTCGTCGTTCTTGGTCTACAAGGGTAACGAGAGACCCCATCGCTGTTTGATTACGTTAGAGTTGTCGATTCCATGTTTTTGGTAGTATCGTGTAATTTCTGTTAGTAGATCGGTTCTGTACAGTAGGTTGCAACTCGGTTTTGGGTGCCTTAGAGGCAGAATTGGATGATTTCGCCTTCTAGAGTTTTGTTCCTTATTTCATTAGCTTTCTTTTGGCACCTGGATCACGAATTTTGACCCAGTAGATTAAAAGTTATGGCTGTTTTACTACGCGCTGGTCTGTCTGTCAGAACTGATGGGTATAGTGAGTTGCACCTAGGTTTTGATCTAGTTAGAGTCAGAATCAGGTCGGCCACCCAACTAGATTTTTGAAGATAATTTCACCATGTTTCCAGGCTGATAAAAATCACTTTATTTGGATCAGTGGTTTAAAAGTTAGAGCAATTTCTTTAGGGCTGTTCAGATTTCTGGGCAGACTGCAGTTGTAGTTTTTCAATGGATGGTTAGACCCTGTAATGGCCGAATTAGAGTTTACCTCAACTAGAGTTTTGTAGCCAGTTAAGTTAAGAAAATTTGAGCACTGGTTTCAGGTCTTTTGGACTTACGGTTTTTATTGGTGAATTTTCTAGTAAAACTGCCAGATTAGGGTTAATTGAAATGGTTGGGTAAATTGATCAAATTGACTTTTATTTGGTTAGTTTGGCTAGAAGATTGAGGAGGACACGTGTAGCATCGCAATATTCGTTGCCCTCATTTCGATTATATTTTATTGTAGGCGTGAAGCGGTGAGTGGAGGGTATCACAATTACCTCCCAACCCGCTGCAACAGCGGCAGCAAGTAATTTGTATTCCATGTTTGATGTCACGTATGATGTGTGAATGAATGTTTACATTTGTTCGTATATGTAGATGAATGCCATGTGTTCTTTTCATTTATGAATACTATTCCATATTGACATGTGATCATCATGACATGCATACAATATTTTGGTAAGACCCATCAATTCCAAGATGGGCACTTGAAATCCCATCAATTCCAAGATGGGTACGTGAGTCCACCATTCCAATGTGGGCCACGTTACGTGAGTCCACCATTCCAATGTGGGCCACGTGGGACGATCGATGAAACGTTCTTCATACGAATACTTTAAGTGAACAATTATATCCTTTTGAGGAGAATATGAAATTTTGAAATATTCTGATCTTGTCGAATAGTATTCAAGGTTTGTCTCATTATTATTATTTTAATTTTTTGTAAAATTTTCTTGAACAGATTATATCTGGTGTTGAATACTGCCACAGAAACATGGTTGTTCATTGATCTAAAGCCAGAAAACTTGTTACTTGATTCAAAGTATAATGTGAAACTTGCTGACTTTGGCTTGAGTAATGTCATGCATGATGGGCATTTTTGAAGACTAGCTGTGGAGTCCAAACTATGCTGCTCCAGAGGTATTTATTTGTATTACTGTGAGTCTAACTTGATCTTCCTGCTCCCACACGATGCCTGTTTCTTAATATCTCAGTGAGTGTTACTTTGCAGGTAATCTCTGGTAAATTATATGCTGGGCCTGAGGTTGATGTATGGAGTTGTGGAGTGATTCTTTATGCTCTTCTTTGTGGTACTTTCCATTTGATGCAGAATATTCCCAACCTATTCAAAAAGATAAAGGTGAGACAACACCTATGTAGATTATTTGGACCTTACAATAAGTAGATTTCAGTTCTGGAGATCAAGAAGCGCTTATGTAGACTAGTTGGACCTTAGAATATGTAGGTTTTTTTTTCCTGGAGATTTGATCCCCCTTGCTTGGTGTTCCAGGGAGGTATCTATACTCTTCCAAGTCATTTATCTGCTCTGGCCCGGATTTGATCCCAAGAATGCTTGTTGTTGATCCTATGAAGAGAATCACAATTGTGAAATTGAGAGCATCAATGGTTTCAGATTCGCTTCCTCGTTACCTGGCAGTGCCTCCACCAGACACAACACAGCAAGCCAAAATGGTATTTCCTTGTTTCACATTTTAATGACCATCGCTTTTGTTTTTTAACTTTATTCACTTATATATAACAAAAATTAGATTGGTCTTGTGAAAATAACATAAGTAGATTTGTCTGGAAAAAATATTTTCTGAGTATATATTTTACAATTTTTGCCGAATAATAATATAGAAATCAACGGCCAAAAGCTGTATCTCGGAGATTGTGAAAAGTCAAACGTCATATAATATGCAGTGATGGGAGTAATTTTACAAGTAGTAGTTTGTTTTAGCGTTCAATAGAACTGCATGTATTTCACAGGATGAAACAGTAATGCATTAAGTTTTCCTTGCAATGTTGCTTTATAACGCTTTGTTATTGAATTGAATTTTGACTAGCTAGCACTGTGCTTGTTTTCATGGCAATGGTATAATGTTTTCCTATATGGCCATTTTTGAAGATTGATGATGATACTCTTCAAGACGTTGTTAACTTGGGATATGAGAAGGACCATGTGTGGAATCGCTGCACAATAGATTGCAAAATGAGGTATATAAGCAAAATGAGCCATCCGTTCCTTTTGATGACTCGGTAACTGACTTTAGACAATGTTTCCAGGCAACTGTTGATATTATTTACTCTTGGACAATCGGTTCCAACCACTAGTGGCTATCTGGGGCAGACTATCAAGAAACAATGGTTAGTCCACATGTACATCATCTGGGGCTTACTTAATCTATTAAAAGTTTCAGCACCATTAACTTTCTAAATGTATGGTTCTTAGGATAGAAGTTTTAATCATTTCACTTCATCGGAATCAGCAAGTTCAAGTACCAGGCATTATCTTCCAGGAAGCAGTGATCCTCATGGCAGTGGCTTGCGGCCACATTATCCTGTTGAAAGGAAATGGGCCTTGGACTTCAGGTCTTGCATATTGTTCATTTTACTTTGCTTAGTTTTGTGACATCCAGCAATTGTATTAATGTATCACTTATCCAACAGTCTCGAGCTCCCCAGATAATGATTGAGGTCCTAAAGGCACTTCAAGAATTAAATGTCTGCTGGAAGAAGAATGGACAGTACAACATGAAATGCAGATGGTGCCCTGGGTTTCAGGTCGTGATATGTTGGATGCCAACCACAGCTTTCTTGATGACTCTACAATCATGGATAACGGTGATGTAAATGGGAGGCTACCTGTTGTGATCAAGTTTGAAACCAGGTGTGCAATTTCAGTTTCTACTACTAATTTATTTTGTTCCTGTAATAAATTTTGTGGGTTCTCAACTCAAATTGTCGCACAGTTAAATCCATAAAATATATTCTTGTTGGGAGTAAAGACTGAGGAGTGCATCCCTATTTCATTTAATCATGTGTTTTGACTCATTGTTGTCAACAAGTAATTATGTGCTACATGCATCTGTTTGCCAACAAGTATCGTCTCTTGATGCCATTCTGACCCAATCAGTCATATGTTATACTTTTAGCCTAGTATAGTATTGTTCCTACTAGTGCTGTAGTGCGCTTATGTGTTACAATTTACCAGTGTATATTATATATGCTGTCTATTTGGCCTATATATCTACTGACTTGTTTCCCTTATTCAGCTTTACAAGACCAGGGACGACAAGTACCTGCTCGATATGCAGAGAGTTACTGACCTCAACTCCTTTACCTGGACTTCGGGGCCTTCCTCACCAAGCTTAGGGTTCTATAGTGCCCTGTTTTTCAGCAGAATGGTGAATAACTAAACCTAGGGTTCTATCGCATGCGGTTTTTCACTGCAACAATGAATAAACAACACCCTGTAAATAGGTATCTTTTGTCTTTTTCCTCCTTGACATTGAACCGTGTTGTTTGAGTGACTGGTCTTGTGTTACGCACCTAAGGTTTGGTTGTTATAAACTTGGAGTAGATAGGCCTGCAAAAGGCTTCTGTTCACCATACTGTTGCACATAGTTATCCTGCATATACTTGAAAATTTTGCAACTGCTAAGAAACTAGTAAGAATACCAGCCAGCCCCTTGCCGTGGGCCGGTTGTGGTTAGTTTGTTAGTAGTATGATTACAGTTATACAGTACTTACCAGCATGCAGTAGTGTTGATGGAAAATTACAGTCAGTATACGCAAGCTCTTCCTTGCTTGGACATACCATTAAGCTGTTGACGACTTTCTTCACTGGTTTAAGTTTTTTGGGGGAACTGGTTAGTATATCAAACTATATAAGCCCCGTTTGAAATGCGCCCAATGGATATTGAACTGATTTATTTGAAATTTCTGGATTCTAAATGAGACCTTAAGGTGAGAATGACGGCATTTTTCCTTTGGAGAACCATGGTTATAAGGACAAAGTGCATTAAGCAAGTAAAACACTGCTATGTCTGCAATACTACCGAAGTACCAGCTCTGTATGGCAGCTCACCCAGGAGATAGGTACAGCCATCACCAAGGCCCTACGTGCGGGTGTTCGTTCCCGTCCGCACGCGGCCGGGTGAGGAGGGGAGATCGAAGGCACGGGGCACGTCGAGGCGTCGCATGGAGGGGATCCCCGGAAGGGGGTGGGTACGGCGTGAGTGCACGCTGCCGGGCCGGCGACCACCGGCACCGCAATTTGCGCCCGCGCGCGGGGTGGCATATGGATCGCCGGTTCGAGTGCCCGCTTGCCTGGTGTGCGACCACAGTGTGTTCCTAGGTTTTGATCTAGTTAGAGTCAGAATCAGGTCGGCCACCCAACTAGATTTTTGAAGATAATTTCACCATGTTTCCAGGCTGATAAAAATCACTTTATTTGGATCAGTGGTTTAAAAGTTAGAGCAATTTCTTTAGGGCTGTTCAGATTTCTGGGCAGACTGCAGTTGTAGTTTTTCAATGGATGGTTAGACCCTGTAATGGCCGAATTAGAGTTTACCTCAACTAGAGTTTTGTAGCCAGTTAAGTTAAGAAAATTTGAGCACTGGTTTCAGGTCTTTTGGACTTACGGTTTTTTATTGGTGAATTTTCTAGTAAAACTGCCAGATTAGGGTTAATTGAAATGGTTGGGTAAATTGATCAAATTGACTTTTATTTGGTTAGTTTGGCTAGAAGATTGAGGGAGGACACGTAGCATCGCAATATTCGTTGCCCTCATTTCGATTATATTTTATTGTAGGCGTGAAGCGGTGAGTGGAGGGTATCACAATTACCTCCCAACCCGTTGCTGCAAAGCAGCAAGTAATTTGTATTCCATGTTTGATGTCACGATGATGTGTGAATGAATGTTTACATTTGTTCGTATATGTAGATGAATGCCATGTGTTCTTTTCATTTATGAATACTATTCCATATTGACATGTGATCATCATGACATGCATACAATATTTTGTAAGACCCATCAATTCCAAGATGGGCACTTGAAATCCCATCAATTCCAAGATGGGCACGTGAGTCCACCATTCCAATGTGGGCCACGTTACGTGAGTCCACCATTCCAATGTGGGCCACGTGGGACAAATGATGAAACGCTCTTCATATTTAATACTTTAAGTGAACACCGACGGTGCTTCACTCGCTATACCGCAGATATGCTACAATATGTCCATTTCCTTCAATGCACCATTCCACTTCATTCATTCATACATTCGCTTCCAGATATGTTCAAATTGTGTTTGTGATATATGGCTCATTGTATGTTTGATTGTTACATACGCTACTTGTCGAGTCTATTGGCTCATTCTGCTTTACTCGTCTTATTTAGGTAAATGACGAGGAAGAATGATCTTATGGAGGGTAGTTCATCACGATGCACTCACTATCTTTTATCAAACAATTTGAGGACTTTTATTATCATTAATTATGATTTGTGTTGCAATGTAATAAGCCCACATGGCCTTGTTTACTTATCTTGGTCGAATGCTTACTTCCATTTCGTTGAGTAAGACCGAGGACTAATGCTTGTTTTCATACATTCACAATAACCGCTTCTTTTTGTTATGCTACTTGATGTTATTCATTTGAAGAGTAGAGATTGTAGGTGACATCTTGACTTCCTTATAGTCAGGGTGTTACAATACAGTTCAGAGTACTATAGCTCCGAGTAGTGAGTATTAGTTTTTCGAGTACCGAGGGGTAGAGTTCTGAGTAATGTACTCGACCGTAAGTTCGTGTGTGTATCGGTAACGGCGGGCACTGACTTTCATGGTCGATGGTCGAAGCTAGTGTGATTGGTCGATGGTCGAAGCTACAGTGTCTGGTCGATGGTCGAAGCTACAGTGTCTGGTCGATGGTCGTGGGTTTTGTGGTTGGTAATCGTAGACTTTGTGATCGATAGTCATGGGCTTAGTTGTCGGTGGTCGTAGGCTTTGTGATCGGTAGTCGTGGGCTTCGTGCTTAGTGATCGTATACCTCTGGTAAGTGGTCATATGCATCTAGGAAGTGGTCGTAGGCCTCTGGTAAGTGGTCGTAGGCTTTGAGTGCTTCAATACTTGTTTTCTTCAAGTACTTTGAGTACTCGTGTCTGGTTGGCCAGCGGTACGACCAACTTGTACATAGCGGTACGACCGATTTTACAGAGTCGTATCGAATTGCTTTTTTGGAAGCTAAAATTTATAGTTGTGGATGATCTAATTCGTGTTTATTGATGGATGTCAGTGCGATATGCGTGTGTGAACTGATATTGATCAAGTTGGAGAACTTGTGCCAGGAAAACGTTTTTTGATCTTTGCATATGCAGGTTGAGCGTGGAAACAGTCATAGCCGATGACGAGGAAGACCAAAACTTGGAGGGAGAAATCCATGATTCAGGTGGCCGCGAATGTCACGGG
Source organism: Hsuehochloa calcarea (assembly GCA_036346395.1). Lineage (NCBI taxonomy): Eukaryota > Viridiplantae > Streptophyta > Magnoliopsida > Poales > Poaceae > Hsuehochloa > Hsuehochloa calcarea. The sequence goes on from CM070597.1 coordinate 43,552,730, forward strand.
GTGGTCGTGCTCACACTAGGGCACATGGAGATCAAAATTGAATGCACGATGCGTGTTCGAAGCTACAAGAGGTGTCGTTCTGGAGGCTTCGACGCGTGAAGAGTTATGGAAAGTTTAGAGATATTACCGTGATTTGAGGGGTTTCAGTTCTCTTGTTTCATGGAGGAGATATGATTATGTGTCCGTGTTGATAAGTACACCGTTTAGGGCCCTAGTATATAAAAAACCGAAGAGGTTAAGAATAATATGTTGGCAGGAGGCTTTTTGGGGCTTTTAGCGGCAGCGGCTTTCAGAGAGAGAGCTTTTTAGATGCTTTCTTACTAGGGTTTGATGTGAAGGGTTACGGGTAGGCTACGATAGTACAAAACAAAAATTTACCGCGCAACCAAGGAACCTCCGCTAGTAATAGATCACATGATTACCACTAGACACACTGACTCATAGCGGAAGTAGAGTCGATGTAGCGAGTTGATGCAGTCGTAGTCGTACTCGCCGCACGTCTTCTTCTCCGAGTCTTGTGATCTTCACGAGTTGCGGATCGTCCTAGTGCTGATGCTTCGCAACAACACCTCCAATGTATCCACACGTACGGGGCAGGGATACCACGAGCTGGAGTGCTAGCGTCGGCAGCGTGGTATGAGGAAGGCGTGGCTGTTAGGGTTTGTAAGTTCTTCAAAAGATCATCCTCACCCCATGCCACCACCCATTTATATATATAGGCATCCATGATGGGTCTCGTACTTGAGGCCCATTAGGAACTCGTGGCTTACAAGAATTCGGATCATCATCCAAATCAAATCCTATCCCTTTAAGTGTGCGACCCTATAGGTTCATGTGTAATCGGTTGTGACTTGAAAACTCTTTTTCGACCACTAATTGTTAGCGGTATCTAGCAGCACATAACGATTCCCAAACACACATAGAATATATCGGACGAACCTTAATGCAATATGATCTACGACCAGGTCCATATCACTAACGACCAGCTCGTATCTCTATACGACAAGTTCATATTTGGTCTCGACCAATTTGAAACTCCTTACGACCAGGTTTCGACCACTTAGTAACCATGTGTAAGATCGAGGTGGCCGACTAGAGGGGGGTGAATAGGCGGTTTTAAAAATCTTTCGCGCTAAACCAATATATAAATGCGGAAGCTAATAGCCAATTGGTTTTGCACAATTAAAACCTAAATCAACTAGGCTCAACTAAGTGCACCGACAATACAAGAGAGCAATCATACAATGATATATAAGCAATTAAAGCATGTAATATAAATTGCTCAAAGTAAAGCACAAGTAGAAACAAGATGGACACAATTATGTTTTACCGTGGTGTTCGGAGACTTACCGGTCTCCCCTAATCCACGTTGAGGTTAGCCCAAACAAATTGGACCGGCTCCACTAATTAAGCCAACACCTCCGAGGTAAGTCCAACACTTGAACCGGTTCCAAACCGAACCAACACCTCGCTCCACTAGGGTTGCTCTTCCTCCACTCCGGAGATGGCGAGCACCAAACCACTCACAACCCGCCGGCCTTCTCACAAGCTTCTTGAGAAGATCACCGGCACGACGCCTCCACGCCGCCTAGGTGTCGGCAAACACCAAGAGTAATAAGCCAAGCCCCTTGCTTGACTCTCACCACGGCAACGAATGCACAAGATCAAGTGGATACAAAATCCACCTCTAGATGCAACACATGCAACTAGAGACCTCCTCCTGCTCACAAGGTGCAACACATGCACAATTGAGAGGAGAAGCTCACACTAGCTCAAGTGAGTGAAATGGGATGCCAAAGATTGTCTCTCAACCGCCAAGGTGGGTATTTATAGCCCACACACAAAAACTAGCCGCTGGGAGCGAAATCCCAAAAATCGTGATAATCGGAAGTTCCGCTGCAAAAATCGGAACTTCCGCTTTTCTACTGCTCATGGCCGACGGGGTGCATAACGGCTCAAAAATAGCCGTTAAAACTTTTGGTGCGGAAGTTCCAAGAAGATAAATATCGGAACTTCCGATTATCGGAAGTTCCAAGACAAAAATCGGAACTTCCGCAGCCCAATTTCAGCACGCATTTATACTCGTAAAAATGTCATAACTTTTGACTCCGATGTCGGAATTGAGTGATCTCGAACTCTATGGAAAGCTTATTCAGAGGGCTACACAACCCACCTATTTGATTGATCTCAAACACATTTGATCAAATCAAAAAGCACAACTCCAAAGAGCCACTATCATGATCTAAGTCCAAATAAATAGCAAAAAGCAATCTTAGACCATGCCAAGGGAATATGCATGAATCCCAACAATTTGCAAAACACATTTACAAACTTAGATCATGCCACAAGGTGTAGGTACATGGACTTCAACCATTTGCAAAACACATTCGCAAAAGTATAGCCACATGCTACAAGGATTAACTGCATAAGCCTCAACTATTTGCAAAACACATTCGCAAATAATAGCATCATGCCATGTAGAGCTAGAGCAAGCAAGATTGAGCTATCAACACATGATGAGACTCAAGCTACTAGACAAGACCCCTCTTAATAGTACGGTAATCTATACTAGCAATCCGGTCTTCCAACCAAACACCAAGACCGGTAAAAGACTAGGAACACATCCTTAGCCCTAGCTAGTCATACCTTTGCCGTGAGCATCTTCTTGAAGCTTGATGACGACATCTTCACTTCAAGTCCGGTCATTGTCTTGACATGCATCAACCCATGATGCATCCTTTACTAGACCTCCATCAACACATGATGGATCTTCTCTTGACTTGACGATCAACTCATGATCATCTCCTTCTTCGAGATCTTGTTATGCATCAACACACGATACATCCTCTTCTTGAACCTTGACTTGATGACGATCAACTCATGATGTCATCCAAAGTCTTCGTCACCCTAGAACATAGCCTATTCATCCAACTCATGAAAACGTTAGTCCCACAATGATTAACAATAATTATCAAGATACACATGCAACAAATGATTCTAAACAAACTATTGTAGAAGGGCGCAGTATTACCGCCAACTATCATGCAGAGTTCGATTATCTAAGTTCCGCTCATTTCATTACGGAACTACCGCACTTGCGAAAATGGCTAAGTCCCTAAAAAGGGTACTCTGGGAAAAATCAAACCGCGATTTTTCGACCATCCGATAATCGAACTTCCGCTTTATCATTGCGGAACTTCCGCACCTCGAAAATCGCTAAGTTCAAACCGGATGCTCTCTGAAAATCAAGCCGAAATCGGATCGTTCGATAATCGAACTTCCGTGACGATAACGCTCTAACTTCCGATTGTGCAGAGAGAAAGATTTTGCTTTTAAAACCAAACCAAAAGACAATGCATGATCCTAAGTTGATCTTTTACCATCTTTGCATTTCCTTTTCATGTCTTCATTCGACTCGGACTAAGCCTTGAACACATCTTAGCACACACATTAGTCCCACAACACAATTGCAAATAATTGAATATAAAGCAATATGAGTATATATGAACTACACAAGTTTTATATACTCAAAGGATTTGTTTCAAAGTAATGATCCTTAATATGTGAGGAGAATGGAATATGGATCAATACTTATGAAACCACAAAATATAGAGTGAACTCCCCTAAATGTGTGCATACACAAATGTGTAATAAGAACATATGCACATATTCAAGTTTAACTTATGGTTGAGTTCAACCTATATTTTGGATTCGAGGAATGCAACAATATATAAGATTAAGATGTCGATTGCATACCTCATTGAATTTCACCTTTATATCCAAATGAGACTACACAAGATATTACTAGATAAAAGAGTTAGTCTCATATTTGGATTTGTCATTAATCACCAAAACAATCCATTAACTCATAATGGCGGGTCTAGATCTTTCAATCTCCCCCTTTTTGGTGATTGATGACAAATCCTTTTTCAATAACAACATTTGGATATAAATAGACATAACAGAGAATTTAAGTTAATGAACTATGTCTATGCATGCCATAAGGTGAAATTTTAAACGTCAATCATTATGCATATGAGAATGATATACTATACATTTAATGCATTCTCCCCTTTTGGCAATTCTCCTCTTTGGCATTTTAAACAAATGAAACATCCAAATGGAAGAGTATTGATATAAACATTCTCCCCTTTGGCATTAAGCACTAAAAAGGACACAAAGGGAGGTTTGCAAATCGATACCACTTGCAAATATCGAGGTTGGTCACAAAAAGTATGAATTGAACTTATATGACCAAAGGAGATTTTGTTCTCAAGATATGAGAGGAGAAACAAAGATAGGTTATAAACCTATTGATCATAATATTTTCCCATTTTAAATCAGAATATTGAGAACCACTTGAAATGATTCGACTTGAAATGATATTTGAAATACATTCAAATAATCTCCTTCTTTGAAGTCTTCTCAAGAACATTTTTAAATTCCAAAACGAGAAGATCAAAGATGGCCAATATTGAAAATATGTGGAAGCAAGCTCAGAAAAATATGAAATTAATCATGGAGCTAGTGCTGGCATATACACACAATTTTCATTTTGGGAGGCTTAACCAAATGTCAACCAATTTAAAGATATGAAAATCACAATGTTTCAGAAACTGAAAATTCAGGATTTTCAGATTTTGACAATTCATTTGAGCCTCAAAAGACAGCTGAGAAAATGGGTAAAATGGTTCCAATAAATTTGAGAAATTTTTTCAACATAGAACCACTATAGAGGATCAAATTTCATTATTATAGCTTCCTCTAATTGTGAACCCATTTAAAGATATAAAATTCACAAATCTGCTCAAAACCATGCACAAATCTGAAATTTCAGCTTTTGAGCAAGGAGAGAAAAAGTCAAAATTTTTTCAATTCAAGTCGAAATACCTTCAAATTTGGCAGAAATAAACTTTAGACTCCTGAGAAACTTATCCAAGAAGAATTTTCGAAAAAGGAGTCTCCAATCAAAAGATATGCCAATTTAAGCTTTGAAGGTAAGATTTTAGTTTAAAGAGAAGAAAAGTCAATACTTTTACAAATGAAGTCCAAATTCTTTGAAAAGTTCTAGATCTTAACTTTGGACTATTTAGAGTGTTTTCCAACAAGAATTTTTGAAAAAGGACTTTTCTTTCAAAAGATATGGCAAAATGCGCATTGAAGGTATATAAAGAGAGCAATTTTGCCTTTAAGATCCAAAATGCAAGCTAATTTGGATTTCATGGAGTTTTTCACTTTGTTAGCTTTGTATGAGTTAGAAATACTATTTCAAGCCAAGATACACAAAGAAATCCGGCTCAAATAGCAAAACTCACTATATGCAAGAATAGGTCATTTTGGGTCAAAGCGAGTTTTTCGGTGAATTTCAAATGAGTATAGATTTTCAACAGTTAGTCTTTTGTAAAAACTTTGAACTTGAGAAATGTTTGAAATGACCAACCCTATGAGTTTGGTATTGAAAACTTTTTCAAAAACTCAATAGATTTTGATTTAAGGAAATATGTCATTTAATTCAAAATCAAGATCATATAAGATCCTTTTGAGGCCAAATTTTCTATTTTGTTTCCAAAGTAGGAATTTTTACTTCAAAAGCATTTGAAAACATTTGAAATACATTTTTAGATACTTTTGTGTAGTTTTTCACAAGATTGACCGTTTTGAGCAAAAAGCCACTTGAAAAAAATATTTGGGCTTTCGAATGGAAGGCTTGATTTTGAAAAGCTAATCTTGCATATGATTTATAATGTCACTCCAAGAATACCAAATGAAGCAAATGAGAATGAAACACATTCATTCACAAGATCCAATAAATCATTTTGGGCAAATAGGTAAAATAGTTTCCCAATATTAATACTTTACCCAATTTTTTTATTTTATTAAGCCCAAAATATTAATAGGTTTTTCACAAAGAAAAATTCCCTTTACACAAAGGTTCCAAAAAACTTTCTCCTTTGACACACAAAGGTTCATCATCCATCTTGTCATCTCTTAGACTATATCCATCCATAATTGAATTTTGCAAGGTGCTCGAACTTCTTCTATTGATCTTCCATGAAAGCATTCCAAAGAGAAGAGAGAATTTTGATTGACATGAGAGAATTGTGGATACCATTTTAACGAATAAGATGATATCACTTGAAAAGATGAGACTCATGCCAAGATCAAGATGATCAAAAGAAGAAGCTACCACTTTTGAAAAGAATACCACCGATAGATGCAATTTGCATTTGCAATCGTGGAATAGCAAAGAGTGGTAGCTAGCAAGGATATAGAGGATCAACTTGATCACCGGAAGTAGCCACAAAAGATTTAGAATTGAATTGGAATGAAATGGCTGTTTTGTCAGAAAAATCGGAAGTTCCGCCGTTTAACTTGCGGTCGTGACGGACTTCTAAGTTCCTCGCTTATAACGCCAGAGTTCCGATTTTCCCGAACTTCGAGAATTGATCTTGGAATTTTGAAGAAAAGAAGGAATTGTTGTATTTTACTCCAAATCTTTGCACAATCAATCAAATAAACATCTTTGGAGTATTTCCAACTTATATAGCCCATAAAAATAAAATTTAAAATAGTTTTTATAAATTGAGCTTTTGGTTTTCGGAAAAGAAACATATTTCCATGAACTTTCATCAAAAGATCCAAATTGAGCAAATGATGAATTTTAAAGCATCCAATTGCATGTATGAGTCATAAATACCATTATGAACATATTCATATGAAGAATTTTGGTTCATATGGAAAACTCACTTAAGTGCTAGAAAGTGACCACTTAGGTCATAGTAGTATTTTGGACGAGTTTGAAAATCAAATATCTTTTTCTAGGTTGGTCTTTTGAAAATCCTTTGAATACCAAAAATATTTAGAATAACCAACTCTAGGATTTTCCTTTTGGCAAGATTTTCAAATTCCTTTTAGAATAGATTTTACACAAAAATCTAGTTTATGTCAAAAACAAGATACTATAATATAGGATTTTGGCTAGAAATGCATTTTTACTTAAAATAGGTTTTTCTAAAGCCAAAACCTTTGGTAAACCTTTCAAAAGCATTTGTATACATTTTGCAATTAATTTTTCAAAGAATTACTAATAGTTATCAAATTTTTGACTTTTGGCTAAAAGGCTTATTTTTGAAAAGCAATACTAGCACTTAATTTATTTGGGCACATTTAGGGATGTGATATACATGGCTATGATTTAGCACTCCCCCTTAATGTGCCACATCCATCTTGCTCAAGATATTAATAATGAACATTATGAACATAGAGCAAGAACACCCCTTTTAAAAGGATTTTCATGAAATGCAACCTACACAAGGCATAAGGGGCTAGATACTTCAATGTAAATACTTGTTACCGAGATGACATTGGTTCTCGATGTGAAACGATTATCCTCAAACTTGGCTCCAATTTGATATATGATGGAATCCATCTTTATATGAATAAGCCAAGCCTCCAATGCCTCTCCAAGTACCTATTAAGCATTTAAGCGTACTTTGGTACCCAATACTTGGTTGGGTCCACGAATGTTAGTCACAATGGATTTGGGCACCCAAATGGCCCTAGCACTAGTTTTATGTGAACTAACTATTCTAGCAAACACATTGCCATTAATATCCTTCCTAAGCAAATAATGATCATTATAAATAATGGGCTTATGAGTGATACCTTTGGGACAATCCTTACTCATATGTCCCTTTTCCCGGCAATTGTAGCAAGTTCGAAGTTTGTATTCATCTTTTATCTTCTTTACTTGCTCCTTGCCGGTTCGCCTCTTCTTTGATGACAATTGCTTGTCATTCACCTTGTTAGGACACACCGAGGCGAAGTGGCCCTCTCCTTTGCATCCATGGCACTTGATATTCTTCGTGTGCCTTGCGTTGTGCCTTGTCTTGCTTGTCTCCTTTTTCTTAGGAGTGAAGCCAATTCCACTCTTATCTTGCAAGCGTCTTTGCTTGCTTAATATATCGTCGAGAGTGGCCTTCCTTTGGCTTCTTTCCAAGTCATTCTTCAAATTTTTGACTTGGGCCTTGAGCTCATTGTTTTCCTCTACAATGTTAGTATTGCAAGATATGGAGGAAATATGAGCATCTATTTTGGAGCAACAAGGCATATCAATTAAATCCTCACAAGAGGTGGATATGCTAACCTTAGATGAAATGCATGAAGTAGGAGCTAAGTATGCCATATCATCTAATAATTTGCATTGAATGCCTATGTCCACCTTAGAGCTATTTAGATTATTTAGGAGGAGAATTTCATGTTCATCTTTTAAAACATCATAATCATTTTGAAGAGAGCCATACTCTTTCTTCAAAACTTTGAATTTCAATTTCTCCTTTCCTAAATATTCATTGAGCTCTTCTAGCATATCCATCAACTCATCATATGAAGGCTCATCGTTGCTTTACCTCATTATTACCTTGAGCCATGAAGCATCGAGTTGATGTGGAGGAAGTGGAGGAGTCCTCATAATCGTCTGAGTTTGAGATTGAGCATTCTTCTCCCGACGACCGCTCATATGTGCAATCTTCACTTGTGGAAGTGGACAGTTCATATTTATCTTGAATTTTGGTCCACATCTCATGAGCGCTCTTTAGATTGCATATGGCATCAAAAATATCTATACTCAAAGCACTAAATAAAACGTTAGTAGCTTGAGCATCGAGATGCGAGCATTTCTCTTCCTCAATTGTTGGAGCAAGAGGATCCTTTGGAGAGGAAAAGCCCGCATCTACAATCCGCCATATATTTAGGCCCATGGCCTTAAAATAACAAATCATGCGGATTTTCCAATAAGCATAATTTGTGCCATCAAAGATAGGTGCTTTACCTAGGTGCACTGTTTCTCTAGTCGCCATCCTTTACTCTCTAGACGGTTAAGTCTAATAAATGAGAGACCAAGCTCTGATACCACTTGTAAGATCGAGGTGGCCGACTAGAGGGGGGTGAATAGACGGTTTTAAAAATCTTTCGCGCTAAACCAATATATAAATGCGGAAGCTAATAGCCAATTGGTTTTGCACAATTAAAACCTAAATCAACTAGGCTCAACTAAGTGCACCGACAATACAAGAGAGCAATCATACAATGATATATAAGCAATTAAAGCATGTAATATAAATTGCTCAAAGTAAAACACAAGTAAAAACAAGATGGACACAATTATGTTTTTCCGTGGTGTTCGGAGACTTACCGGTCTCCCCTAATCCACGTTGAGGTTAGCCCAAACAAATTGGACCGGCTCCACTAATTAAGCCAACACCTCCGAGGTAAGTCCAACACTTGGACCGGTTCCAAACCGAACCAACACTCGCCCACTAGGGTTGCTCTTCCTCCACTCCGAGATGGCGAGCATCAAACTACTCACAACCCGCCGGCCTTCTCACAAGCTTCTTGAGAAGATCACCGGCACGACGCCCACGCCGCCTAGGTGTCGGCAAACACCAAGAGTAATGCCAAGCCCCTTGCTTGACTCTCACCACGTGCAACGAATGCACAAGATCAAGTTGATACAAAATCCACCTCTAGATGCAACACATGCAACTAGAGACCTCCTCCTTGCTCACAAGGTGCAACACATGCACAATTGAGAGGAGAAGCTCACACTAGCTCAAGTGAGTGAAATGGGATGCCAAAGATTGTCTCTCAACCGCCAAGGTGGGTATTTATAGCCCACACACAAAAACTAGCCGCTGGGAGCGTAAATCCCCAAAATCGGATAATCGGAAGTTCCGCTGCAAAAATCGAACTTCCGCTTTCTCGCTCATGGGCCGACGGTGCATAACGGCTCAAAAATAGTCGTTAAAACTTTTGGTGCGGAAGTTCCAGACAAATATCGGAACTTCCGATTATCGGAAGTTCCGCAGACAAAAATCGGAACTTCCGCAGCCCAATTTCAGCACGCATGACGATACTCGTAAAAATGTCATAACTTTTGACTCGATGTCGAAATTGAGTGATCTTGGACTCTATGGAAAGCTTATTCAGAGGGCTACACAACATGGTCTCTAAGGAAGTGATAGCGAATGTCTATGTGCTTGGTCCTAGAGTGTTGCACAGGGTTCTTAGCAATATTAATGGCAGAAGTGTTATCACAGAAAAGAGGAATACTAACAAAATTTAACTCATAATCCTTAAGAGTGGTTACCATCCACAAAATCTGACTACATCAACTAGCAACAACTACATATTCAGCTTCAGCAGTGGATTGTGCAACAGAAGACTGCTTCCGAGAAGACCAAGAAATAAGAGAAGTGCCTAGGAAGTGACAAGTGACTGAGGTACTCTTCCTATCTAGCCGCCAGCCCACAAAATCAGAATCAGAAAGCCCCCGAATGGACAAGGATGACAAACAAGAATACCAAATGCCATACAAAAGGGTAGAGTGTAAATACCTCAATATGCACTTAACGGCTTGGCGATGGGAAGATCTCGGAGACGTCTGAAACCTCGCACAGAGGCAGACCGTGAAGTGGACGTCCGGTCTTGAGGCCGTCAGGTACAGGAGAGAGCCGATCATGCTACGGTACTCGCGTTGATCCACGGCTTCTCCTTCCTCATCTGGATCCAAAACAGTCGAAGTTGCCATGGGAGTGGAGATCGGCTTGCAGTCACCCATGTCGAAGCGTTTGAGTAAGTCCTTAGTATACTTCGTCTGATGGATGAAGATCCCTTCCTTGCATTGCTTGATTTGAAGCCCCAAGAAGTAATTGAGCTCTCTCATCATACTCATCTCAAATTCCCTGGACATAATCTCAGAAAAGCTAGAAATAAGAGCATTAGAAGAACCACCAAAGATAATATCATCAACGTAAATCTGAGCAAGCAGGAAGTCATTACCATGCCTAAGAATGAACAAAGTCTTGTCTACCTTACCCATCTCAAAGTCATTCTTAAGCAAGAAGGTCTTAAGTCTATCATACCAGGCTCTAGGGGCTTGTTTAAGACCATATAAGGTTTTGGATAGCTTGAACACATAATGTGGGTACTTGGGATTCTCAAAGCCCGGGGGTTGCCTAACATAAACTTCCTCCTCTATGAAACCATTTAAAAAAGAACTTTTAACATCCATCTGATATAATCTAAAGTCCTTAGATGCAGTAAATGCAAGTAGAATATGAATGGCTTCTAGTCTAGCAACAAGAGCAATGGTCTCATCAAAATCTAACCCCTCAACTTGGCTAAAACCCTAAGCTACCAACCTAACCTTATTTCTAATTACAGAATCATCCTCATTTTGTTTGTTTTTGAACACCCAGCGGGTTCCTATAACATTATGGCCACTAGGAGGTTCTACTTGGTTCCAAACCTTATTCCTCTCAAAATTCTCTAACTCATGCATAGCATTGACCCAGCTAGAATCCGATAAAGCATGTGATATATCGTGGGGTTCAAACGAAGCAACAAAAGCAGAATGAGAGTAGAGAGTTGGATCATTATACCTAGAGCGAGTGACTCGCTTATGGAGATTACCTATTATCTGATCTGGAGGGTGCTGCCTTTGAATGTGAAGTGGTGCACCCGGAGAGTAAAGCATCTCTTCAACCTCCGCAGGTACTGCTGATGATGATGATGCTATAGGAGCCTCATCTGAAGTCGAAGTAGTTACAACAGGTTCTTGTGCTGGAATAGGAGCGTCAACAGCAGCAGGTGGAAGAACATCAAATCCTTCATCATCTTCCTCTATGAATATGCTCTCTATCACCTGTGTATCACCTGAAATATCTGATTTAGCTTCAGGGCTAGTCTCATCAAAAGTAATATTGCATGTCTCCTGAACAAGGTTAGTTTCAGCATTAAAAACTCGAAAACCCATCGAATATGCAGGATAACCCAGAAATAAACCATCCAAAGTCCTTGACTCAAATTTATCTACATTTCCTGTTTTGAGAATAAAACATTTAGATCCAAAGAATCAAAAGTGCGAGATAGATGGTTTTCTACAAAATCGAAGCTCATAAGCAGTCTTGCCAAAGAAGGTCTCACAAAGACACGATTTGCAATATGGCAAGTAGTAGCAACAGCTTCGGCCCAAAACCTCCTCGGCGTGCTATACTCATCTAGCATCATCCTAGCCATCTTGACCAGGGTCCTGTTCTTCCTTTCCACAACACCATTTTGTTGAGGGACGTGTGGAGAAGAGAACTGATGCTCAATTCCACGCTCAGCACAAAAAGAAGCAAATGAGGCATTCTTGAACTCCGTGTCATTGTCACTGCGGATCGCTCTCAAGGCACCCGGAAGTTCAGAAGCCAAACGAAGAACAAGATCATGATAATGATCAAAAGCTTTATCCTTCGAAGCAAGAAAGAACACCCAAGTGTATCTAGAAAAATCATCGACTATGACAAGAATGTGCAATTTTCCACCAACTGACCGAACCCTAGCAGGACCAACAGTATCCGTATGAAGCAACTGTCCCGGTCCGTCAGTCATGACCATAGTCACTGAAGGGTGTGAGGCGACAACTTGCTTGCCATGCCTACAGGGCGCACATACAACATCCTTGACGGTTTTGAGTTTGGGCAAACCTCTCACGAGCTCAAGGTTGCTAACTCGCGTCAGATGATCAAAACCAATATGCCCGAAACGACGGTGCCAAAACCAGAACTCAGAAGAAGAAGATGAAATCAAGCATTTGAGCGAACCAGTAAGAGATTCAGAAAAATCAGCTCCAAAGATCCAAGCAACTCTAGTAATCCCAAAAATAAGCTCACCAGTTGAATCAAGCATCCGACAAATATTTTTCTTAAATCTAGTCTCATAGCCATCATCAAGAAGTTGAGAGACAGAAAGCAAATTAAACCTTAGCTTGTCCACAAGGGCGACGTACTTGAGGATGAAACTGTCGTTCACCCTGACCGATCCTGTTCCTTCAATCCGCCCTTGTTTATCATCTCCAAAGGTGATGAAATCATCACCCGTCGACCGCGTGAAGGAGGTGAACCATCTTGAGTCTCCGGTTATGTGGCGTGAATAGCCGGAGTCGACGAACCACGTGTCCTTCCTCTTCCCGCGGTAATACTGAAAATCAAGGCAAAGAAGAACGATGTGTCTCAACATCAAGTTAGTTAAACAAGACTTAGGAACCCGATCTTTGAGACACACGTCATGTAGTAGTATGCAAGGTAAGTGCTATCCTTGATTTTATTTGAAGTTCTGTTATGAGCAATGGTTAAATTAACATGAGAGTTATCCTGTCTAGGAGCATGATGATGAGCATGTGACACAAATCCTAAACAGGTTTCTTCTTTTCTATGTTAGCATGTCTCATAAACGCTCTAGGTTGATTGAATGAAATTTTAGCAAAATTTTTCTTATCATTTTTCAACCTACGCCAACAGAACTCAATCAAATGCCCATCCTTTTTGCAATAGGTGCAATGGTACTAGATACCACTGGGAGAAGCACCCTTTGACTTAACAGATGGTTGGGCAACACCTGCAGATTTAAAGAAAGTTTTTGCAGGTTGTATTTTGAATTCAACTAACCCATTTTTCAAGACTTTAGTAACTTTTGGATTAGAGTTATTTTGAACAGAGTTGTATTATAATCCTTGCTTCTTATAAGGAATTTTAGACTTGTCCAGAATCATGTTTAATTGTTTCTTACCTTTAGAGAATTTTTCTAATGTATCCTTAAGATAAACATTTTCTTCTTCAAGATTAACACATGACTCACAAGTTTTACCCTTAACGGCTCTAGTATTTTTCTCCTTATATAAAGCAGTTTCAAGTTTAAGAGCTAGACAGGAAGCACTTGTAGCAGACTTAATACTGTCCTTAAGCTTGGCATATTTAGCTCTAACTGCTTCTAAGATATCTTTAACTTCATGTTCGCGTTCTAAGCAGAAAGTGCAAAAGCTAGAATTAACCACACCAGAAGCAACCAATTTGCTAGAGTCTAAGTATTTTTCACATGGAGCAGATTTAACCTCAACTAGCTCAGTCCTAGCATTTTCAAGTGTTGCAAAGTAATATTATGAGCAAATTACGGTTTATCAAATTCTGAGTGCAGAGCATGTCAAGATGAACATTTATCAGATTCAAGAATCTTAACATTTGTAAGTTCTAAAGTCAAACTATCTAATTGCGACTTTAAGTCCTTGTTCTTGGCCATGACAAACTCTAAAGCCTTATCCTGACTCATAAGTTGCTCAAATATAGTTTCACATCAATCAGCAAGGACATCATAGGAAGGGTGTACCTCATCGTTGTCGTCGTCAACAGAGTCAGCCATGAAGCACAAGCCGGTGAAGTCCTTGGCCTTCCCCTTCTTCTTGTTTTGAGGGATCTCCTCCTCCTTGTCCTCCTCGCTCCGGAGTCCACATCGCTTAAAGATTATTCCTCAAAAGCGGCAAGAACCCTGTGAGCGGCCTTCGTCAGCTTGGCAGTATCATACATTGATTTGTTCCATTGAGGCTTCTTCCAAGCCGGCTTTCCCTCCTTATGGTTGCTCTTACCTTTCAGCTTGGGGCAATTTGCTCGAATATGATTAAGCTCACCACACTCATTGCAAGTCATGGGACCTCCTCGATTTCTGTTTCTCATATTATTGTAGGCCCGTGTGGCCTTTTTTACTATGAGGGCCAACTCAGCCTCAGGAAGACTCTCAAACTCCTCTTCATGAATTGCAGATAAACTACCAAGCGAAAATCTAGAAGAAAACTCAAAAGACCCATTAGAAGCTCTCTTGAGCGGGTCTGCTACCAAAGCCATGTTTTCCTTCTTGGGATGATCAATCCTCTTGATCTCATGAGTCTTGAGCTTGCTATAGAGCAGCTCCAAAGTCAGATCAGAAAGATTGACATTCTCCTCAATGGCTGTAGCCTTTATCTCCCACCACTTGGTGTTGATTGCAGCCAAGAGGTGGGTGGCATTTTCAGATTGATAATATTCTATACCAACAGCTTTCATCTGATTAATCACTTTATTAAAGCGACTGAAAATGTCATCGATGCTCTCTCCAGGACGCATCTTGAATTTGTTGTATTCACGCTTATAGACTGTTTGGCGTACCTTCTTGACTTGGGACGAACCCTCATGCTAGGTTTCGAGAGTGTTCCAAATCTCGTGCGCAGTCTCAAGATTGCAAATCCGATCATACTCTTGTCTACCAAGCCCACCATATAAGAGGTTTTTAGCCTTATTGTTGTTAGCCAAGAGGGCTTCTGAAGCCGGCGTAGCAACTTCGGGCACAATGAGCGGGACTCGAACAACCTCCCACATAGCGTGTCCTTCGCTCTCAAGGAAGACTCGCATGCGATTGTTCCAATAGGCATAGTCGTGCCCATCGAAGATATGCGGCTTCGTGGAGTATCTATCCATCGCCAAGTTCAGTGACCGATTAAGATCAAGATTGAACTAACCGGGCTCTAATACCACTTGTTGGACCGAAAAAACGACTAGAGGGGGGGTGAATAGGAGCACACTCACTTTTTCACAAAAAATAGATTCAACATAAATTTCACTCCAGTAGCTATGGAAGCTATGAAGATCAATATACCAGTACAGCGGAAGACTAGTATTGAATTCAACCTAACCCTCGAAGCAATACGACGAAAACAAGAAAGACTGAAGCGATTCAGTGCACTGCCGGTCGGACCGCTGGGTCAATGGCGGTCTGACCGATTACCTGCCGGTTTGACCGGTGACCCTGGCCGGTTTGACCGCCGGCCTGAAGAACATAACAAAATAGTCCCGAAGACGAAGTTGTAAATAGATGAAACTTTTGATCTACAACTCCAAACTTGATGAAACTTGGGACACACCTTCTCTATGATGTCAGGGACCTATTCCAATCGAAGATTGTGATAATTCTTAAAAGAATAACGATCCTTTTCCGTTTGATTGAAGAAGGGTTCAAAACCGGATCAAAACGAAAACTTGATCCAAAAACTTGCTCGTGGGTGATTGATGATCAAGATGATTCTAGATAGGTTCTCACATGTCACAGCAAGCTAGATCACGTGAAGAATTCAATCAAAAACTCGTGGATCAAAGAAAGACTCAAAATCATCAAATATAGATAAAGAACGCAAAGAGACAAGACATGATCAAACTTTTCTTTGATTGATTTAATATGATATGGGCTTACAGTCTCTACATCAATGGAGGACAATGCTCAATCTCAGAGCACGAAAATCACATCAAAATCTGTAGAACCCTAGCCTCCACAAAAGCTCTCCCTAAGAAAATTAGTGTTTCAAATAGCAAAAGAGACGAAGCATAGGTGCAGCCACCTTCCTCCCCTATTTATAGTGGAGGCTTAGACCTTTTAGAAGTTTGACTTGATTGGGCTCCCGTTAAGGCCCAAAACAAACGCAATACATACACACGCATTTTAATACGCCGTCTATATCTCCTCTTGACCTAATTAGGTACTCCTTGCGCCATCTTGTGCCGCGGATTAGCCAATAGGTCACCCTTGTCCATCTTGCACCACGCTTGAGTTCATTGACCTCACCCGGCATCGTCGATCGTTCTGGACCTCAGCTCTCCAAGCCTTGTCTCGATCATCCTCGCCGTTGACCGTCATCGACCACCAAGCAACCTGCACAACAATAGACAAGTAAACCGATTTTGGGAACACGTTCTTCACAACTTGACCCATGTTAGTCAAAACATGCATCATGCAACATATATGCCATGAAACTCATGACTTTGACCTAACAACCGAACATCGCCGCCACGACGGGCGACGATCCAAGTGAAAACCGGTCGATCGCTTTAGGGCGGTCGATCACCACCCCGCCGGCCTGATCGTTAATAGTGGCGGTCGGACCGCCGATTATGACTTAGTCGAATTTCCTCTCTGGAAAACCGAAACCTATTGGAATTTTCAATCCAATAGAACTTTTGACTGGAGACTCCAAAAATTATGAGACCAAGTGCAATAGAATCCCCTCTGATGCCTGCTACCTTTATTTTTGGCCCAGCTCAAAATACCATTTTTGAAGTTGGCTGGTCCGACCGCCGCTATGGCCGGTCGGATTGCCCTGGACGATCGGCCGCCGCCGCTGGCGGTCGGACCGGTTATGGCTCGACAAAGACTGTAACTTTACCGAAAACACGTGAAACGATAAACCGTTAACTCCATTGCTAATTGTCACATCATTCTAATATCTGGAGCATATCCCTATGATATCCACATGATGAAATTGAAAAGCTCAAGTTTAGTTCTTCTACATGTTTAGAGTCAAGTATTTCAAATGTTCAAACTAAAATTTGCTCTAATTGTGCATTGCTAGAAGCTATACTAAATTTATCTCAGGAAATAATTCTGCAATTGCTTTATCATGAGATATTTTTTTGCTCTGACTGTCCTAAATTTACCATAGAAATAGAAGTTTTGACTAGACAACTTAATGATTTTACTGAATATGAAAAATTAGTTCAGTCTAGTGCTTCTAAGAAACCTGTGAATGAATCTGTTACATGCACAACTTGTCTCTCTCTAGCTAAAGACAATGTGTATCTCAATGACACTTTAGTGAGATTTTCTTTTGGCAAGAAAAATTTAAATATGATCCTAGATAAGTCAAGAGTGAGTGTTGAACATCAGGGTCTAGGATTTAATTCTGTCGAGCATGCCAAGAATAATCCTCCTAAGATTGTTAAGCTTCTTGAACCTGGAAAATCTGAAGTAGAATATAAACTAAAAAGAATTATTTTTAAATCAACTGGTGTTGCGAAGGATCCATCTACCCAAGTGGGTGCTGTGAAGGCAATAGATATGACTTCTCATCAAGGCAAGTATAAATGCACTCATTGTGGCAGAGAGAGTCATCTGCTTCAATTTTGCTTTCGCAAAGCGAAGAAAAAGAAAGAAAGATAGGTTAAAGAAGATTTCTCGTACTGGAGTGGAGTTTGATCAAGGTACTTGTCATCTCTTTGCTCCATCTAAACAACTTTCTGCAGGTTTGGGAGTTTCTACGACTGGACCGGTAAGACCGGCGTCTATCACGTGGTCATGCCGGCCGGCGGTCCGACCAGAATGTAAACTGCGGTCTGACTGGCAGTATCCAGAATGTCAAAATTCTTTTTCTCTGCTAGTTTCTTTGACTGGACCGGTTCGACCGGCGTATGTCACGCGGTCATACCGTACGACGGTCAGACCAGGATGTCAACGGCGGTCGGACCGGCAGTGCCTAGAATCTAAAAATTCATTAACTTTGCCAGCTGTTGCTTCTGTTTGTCGTGTATCTCAGTACTGGTTACTTAAAGTTTTATTGTCTAACCCAGTACTAAGATACCGATGATTGTTTGTGCTTTGTAGGCTCGTCGTAAGCGGAAGGAGAACATATGGTTCATCTAATTCGGTTGCTCTCGTCACATGACCAGAGACTCTAGATGGTTCTCCTCCATCACTCATGCCACCAGTGGTGAGATGATTACTTTTGGGGACAATGCTCAAGGACGAGTTCTTGCAAAAGATACTATGAGCGGGGAATTGGAGATGAGCATGATAGGAGAACTCACGTTCTTTTTAGGCTTTCCAATTAAGCAATCAAAGATGAGTATTTTTGTTCATCAAACCAAGTACATTAAGGATCTCTTTCGTCGCTTCGACATGGGGACAAGTAAACCGGTCTCCACACCAATGGGATCTACTGTAGTGTTAGACCCTGACGAAGATGGAGAGCCTGTTGATAAAAAAGAATACAGAAGTATGATTGGTTCATTTTTGTATCTCACTGCTTTAAGGCTAGACATTCACTTTGCTGTATGTCTGTGTGCTCACTTTCAAGCTTCTCCACGTGCTTCACATCGCTAAGCAGTTAAGCGAATTTTCAAGTATCTTCAGTCAACTTTAGAATTTGGTCTATGATATTCTTTTTCATCATGCCTTACCCTTAAAGCTTATTCAGATACAGATTTTTGGGGTTGTAGAATTGATAGGAAGAGTACTTCTGCCACATGTCACTTTTAGGCACATCTATTGTTTCATGTGCTTCTAGGAAACAGTTGTCTGTTGCTCTTTCTACTACTGATACTGAATATGTAGCCGTCGCTTCTTATTTGTTACACCCTGGCTATTCGGAAGCCAAAATGTTACCTAAAGGATCAGACATACGACCATAATTCAGAAATATTTTAAACAATAACTCATCTAAAGGCAAAAAGTGATCATCATACAATAGAATCAATACAGGAATAAAACTAAATCCAATTGAGTATAATAAGGGAGTGATCAAGTACCACCAGCAGTACTTAAACTACCAGCTGTACTTAAATAAACATATTATGGAGAGAAATATCAACTACTTCTAACTTTATTTATTACAGTTTATTAATTGACGAATGGAAGACATAATCGAAACTTATTATTGAAATTAGAATATAGTGAATTGAGTGAATAGTGCTTGTCTACTCCCTCCCAACATGGCCATCGTCAACGATCACCTAAATAAATAAACAAAGTAAGAATGAGTCGAGACTCAGCAAGTACAATAATTAATTGGTCATACAAAATTCGAATTATGAACATATCACTAAAAACTTATGTGGATGTATGGAATGAATGGATGCATTGAAAGGGATGGACTGCACACATGCTCATACCGGTATAGCTAGTGACATACTCGTCGGTGTTGACTTAAGCCCGTACTTAACAAAGTCCGGAGATCCAATTACCGTATGAAGAACGTTTCATACGGGTGTCCAAAATTGCCCACATTGGAATGGTGGATTTTACGTGTCCATACTGGAGTTGATGGGTCTGTACAAATCCACTCCCGTGGATGAAACATGAACAACACATGAATGGAATGAAACATATGCAATGCACGTCACCACTTTCTTCCACATGGATTGTTAAATTAAGAACAGAATAGATAGCACTGAATATGAACATGGATCGCAAGATTAACAATACAACAACATTCATTCATCAGGAATCAATATAGGGTAATGGATTGTACTTGCCTTCCGCGTTGTGACGCGCTAGAAGGCAATGAAGGCGCTCCTACACTCGCGCCTCGCCGCCTACATAATTATGTACTCGAAATAAGAACAACATGATACGGGACAAAGCTACCGATGATCTACAACAACCCCCTGACTATCTAATACAACGAATAGACCCAAAACTGAAATCCGACAATACATCCACCTGAAACGACTCTGGACAGTGGCATGGAAAAATTCATATTTATTGATCTAGGACTCGGAACGAGATGAGTCGAGTGCCCAACGAAACTTAACGAGCAAACCTATAAAATTATAGTTGACAAGATTTCCTCATTCTGCAAAAATAATTACCTAAACATTAGGTGAATATGCCTGGCAGAATCCTGTCTAGACGAATAGAATAGTAGGAAATAACATAACATAACTTTTGATCTACAACTTCGATTAAAGTGATCTTTATCAATGTGGAAATATTGTAAAATTTTCTACAATAACCTAGTTGGGTGAAAACCATGAATCTGCCATTAACTTATTCATATTTTAAAAACAACTAGACAGTTCTTTCTCGACAGGCAGTGAGGACAGTGTGGAAAGATTATAGCATAACTTTTGAACCGTAGATTGGAATCTGGTGATCTTGGCGGCTATGGAAAGCTAAGGACAGAATGTACAAAACTCTAGGAGACAAAAACCTCCAGATCGGCTTCTAAGAAGTCGAAACTGTCCGCGCAATATACTGGAAGAACAGATCTAATACTGACAGATTTCGATCCAGTCAATTTTAATCGAATTCGCATCTACCAATTTGACAAACAACTAAGAATGACGATTGTTACCCTTGATGATCCCAGAGAGGCGGTGATCAACCTCTCAAAGAACCCCCCCTTCCGCCTTCTTCCTTCCTTCTCTTAGCCGGCCACCCCGATAGCAGCTCCACGGAAGGCCGGCTGGAGATGAGGGCAAGGAGTCAGCTTGGTGATGATCCTGGAGGGCGGCACCGGGGAGAAGAGGTGCCAGGGAGGGAGAGCACAGGGGGTGGCGGCTGCTCCTGGGAAGGAGAAGGCACAAGAGATGGGGGGAAGGGGGTTGTGGTGGCTAGGGTTGGGGGGAGGAGAAGGTGGTGCCCCCCCTTGTGGCCGGCTCCCCCCTCTTGGGCCTTCTGGGCTGCGGCCCAGGGCCCGAGTTGTCGAGATTTCGCCAGAAACCCTTCTTTAACTTTATTATTCGCTGAAAAAATACTTCGCTGAGAGAAGAAATTCAAAACTGAATGAAATTATCTCTAAACGATAATCGGAATATTAAATTATTGCTCACAATTGCTTTGGTTGACAGCTACTCTTAAGTATTTTAGCTTAGAATTAGATAGTGTACCACTTTTTTTTGTGATAACACTAGTGCTATTTGTATTGCTAAAAATCCTATGCAATATTCTCGAACCAAACACATTGATATTCAATATCATTTTCTTATAGACCATGTGGAAAAGGGAGATGTTGTTTTGTATTTTATTGATACATATTCTCAAGGTGTTGATATTCTCACAAAATTGCTTGATTCTACACGATTTGTTCTTTTGCGAAGTGAGTTGAGTGTGTTGCATCCTTTGAGATTATTTTGAGGGGAGCTTGTCGTCTAAATTGATAGAAGCTTTGTTTATTATACTTATAAAATAATCCATCAAATCCAAGCCATTGAAATCAATTGAGGTGTAGAGCTCTCTTTATCATATTTACTCATATGCTGTGTAGCTTTGATTATGACTAGTTATAATTACTTTGCCACACTTGAGCTAAAACTGATATGACGAAATACTGTGACTAGATTGATTATAATTATTACTTTGCGATGTTCATCGACAAGGATTAGCTTGATTGTGAGTATTATTTTAAATCTTGATTTTGAGGCTCATATGTCTCTTATTGCAATCCTTTAATGTTCACTCATTTTGGCATATTATACAAAAATAGAAAGAGAAAATTGAAAAGATGTATGCTTCAAGCATGCCATGCATATATATGTATACAACAAAAAAAGCATTAAATGTGCTCCAATGACAAGAAGTATGCTTCAAGCATGCCCAAATTGACAAGAAGGATGCGACAAATATGCCACTATTGAAAAGAAGTATGCTCCAAGCATACCACATGCTTAAAGACTTGAGTTGGAATAATGAGTTGTTATATGAGACTGCTAGCTCTTCTAGATTTAAAGCGCACCTCACTTTTTAGGCTTTAACTTCTCTTTGTGATATTTTATTGTGCTCTTTATATTCGGTTTGGTCACTGTTGAGATGCATGTCAGTAATTTAATATGCTTAATCATTCTAAAAGACTTATTCTGACATTGTTATCTGGATATGACTTTATATGATTTAGATAGTTCTACTCAAAAATATGGTTTGGTCAATCTATTAAATCAATGCGTAGTGACTTGGATAATCTACAAAGTTTATTGATTTTTTACTCTACTTGCTCCTTTTCTTGATATTTTTCCTTCTCTGAAGTTCTTGATGATTACATTGTCAAAAGGGGGACGAATTTGGAGAAATCAATCTGCTTGTGTTGAGGTGGAGTTTTTCTGCTGTGTTGCTTTACGACTATTGTTTCGGCTGCTGATGTTTCGATTGCTGCTTTTTTGACTATTGTTGTTTCGACTGCTACGATGATTTGTCAAAAATCCTTGCTTTGCAGCTTTAAAACTTTCTTTGTTTCAGTTTTTTCGAAATTCAACTCAAGTTTTTGAAGTGTTGTCAATGTATTATTCAAAGGGGTATTATTAGACCAAGTGGACTGGTCGTAGACTTTGTGATGATGAATAATTAACGGTTGGGTTGTATTGACATTTGCGGTTGTGAACGTTTCATTTGCTGGCTTTTAGTGTGATTGGTTGGATCGTGCCTTGTATTGAGTGGTTTAATTGGTGATACTCGATGATCCTTTCGACTAGACTCAAAGTACTGTAGCTACGAGTACTGTAGCTTTGAGTGCTGAGTAATACAGTTCAGAGTACTATAGCTCCGAGTAGTGAGTATTAGTTTTTCGAGTACCGAGGGGTAGAGTTCTGAGTAATGTACTTAGTTGTAAGTTCAGGTGTGTATCGAGTACGAAGGGCAGTCGGACTTGCATGGTCGAGGGTCGAAGCTACAGTGACTGGTCGATGGTCGAAGCTACAGTGTCTGGTCGATGGTCGTGGGTTTTATGGTCGGTAATCGTAGACTTTGTGATCGATAGTCATGGGCTTAGTTGTCGGTGGTCATAGGCTTCGTGATCGGTAGTCGCGGGCTTCGTGCTTAGTGATCGTATACCTCTGGTAAGTGGTCATATGCATTTAGGAAGTGGTCGTAGGCTTTGAGTGTTTCAATACTTGTTTTCTTCAAGTACCTTGAGTACTCGTGTCTGATTGGCCAGCGGTACGACCGACATGTACATAGCGGTACGATCGATTTTACAGAGTCGTCTCGAATTGCTTTTTTGGATGCTAAAATTTATAGTCGTGGATGATCTGATTCGTGTTTATTGATGGATGTCAGTGCGATATGCGTGTGTGAATTGATATTGATCAAGTTGGAGAACTTGTGCCAGAAAAACGTTCTTTGATCTTTGCATATGCAGGTTGAGCGTGGAAACTGTCATAGCCGATGACGAGGAAGACCAAAACTTGGAGGGAGAAATCCATGATTCAGGTGGTCGCGAATGTCACGGGGTGGTCGTGCTCACACTGGGGCACATGGAGATCAAAATTGAATGCATGATGCGTGTTCGAAGCTACAAGAGGTGTCGTTCTGGAGGCTTCAACGCGTGAAGAGTTATGGAAGGTTTAGAGATATTACCGTGATTTGAGGGGTTTCAGTTCTCTTGTTTCATGGAGGAGATATGATTATGTGTCCGTGTTGATAAGTACACCGTTTAGGGACCTAGTATATAAAAAACCGAAGAGGTTAAGAATAATATGTTGGCGGGAGGCTTTTTGGGGCTTTTAGCGGCAGCGGCTTTCAGAGAGAGAGCTTTTTAGATGCTTTCTTACTAGGGTTTGATGTGAAGGGTTATAGGTAGACTACGATAGCACAAAACAAAAATTTACCGCGCAACCAAGGAACCTCCGCTAGTAATAGATCACATGATTACCACTAGACACGCTGACTCATAGCGGAAGTAGGGTCGATGTAGCGAGTTGATGCAGTCGTAGTCGTACTCGCCGCACGTCTTCTTCTCCGAGTCTTGTGATCGTCACGAGTTGCGGATCGTCCTAGTGCTGATGCTTCGCAACAACACCTCCAATGTATCCACACGTACGGGTTGGAGTGCTAGTGCCGGCAGCGTGGTATAAGGAAGGCGTGGCTGTTAGGGTTTTGAGAGTTCTTCAAAAGATCATCCTCACCCCATGCCACCACCCATTTATATATATAGGCATCCATGATGGGTCTCGTACTTGAGGCCCATTAGGAACTCGTGGCTTACAAGAATTCGGATCATCATCCAAATCAAATCCTAGCCCTTTAAGTGTGCGACCCTATAGGTTCATGTGTAATCGGTTGTGACTTGAAAACTCTTTTTCGACCACTAATTGTTAGCGGTACCTAGCAGCACATAATGATTCCCAAACACACATTGAATATATCAGACGAACCTTAATGCAATATGATCTACGACCAGGTCCATATCACTAACGACCAGTTCGTATCTCTATACGATAAGTTCATATTTGGTCTCGACCAATTCGTAACTCTTTACGACCAGGTTTTGACCACTTAGTAACCATGTTCGACCAGCCTACGACCGGCTCGTATCTCCATACGACTAGTCCATATCTGATCGAATTGAAAGACCTTCTCGTGTATTCTCCCTTTGCCTCACGATATCTGGTTGAACTCCAGGTGAGATGTTGTATCATCCATGGACTGTTCAATACTTTCTCGATCAAGTGTCGAATAACTTCATGTGGTCAACACTTCGACTACTAGTGGCATGGCCATGCACTTTCTTTATCCGACCACAACGAGGGGCCCAGAGATATCTTTCCTGTTATGTTAGGAGGGGCAAATCCCATATCCGACCAGTCACATCCCTCCGCATATTTCATAGCATATCCGAAAGCTACCTTTATAATTACCCAGTTACGAGTAGCGTTTGACAACCCCTAAGAGTGCTATTACACATGTAGGAAACCATACTGATCTCAGGTCTAAGGATTATACATTATCATTGCTTGAGACCAACTAATGATACATAAAATCATAACAATATCAACAGTTTCTCAAGGTGGGTCTTTTCCAACACCATGTTCTCTAACATGTGTCCATATTATTGGTTTGATATTTTCGTATCCATGACCTGTGAAACATAGTCATTAACCAATACATATGCTTGTCTATTCATATGTGTTCTCATATGTTTCTGACTAGGGAACGTTTAAAAATAATCATCGCAGAAATATATAGTTTCACAATCAAGTCACATACTTGATAATAAATATTATCGATATTATTCTATGAACATGATAACATATTATCCAATGTTATGAACATAATGAAATGTAATCATCTTTATGATTGCCTCTAGGACATATTTCCAACATGAGGGGTGCTATGAGAGCACTTTGTAGACACAGAACATGTTTGAGTAATAACAGATCAGATCTCTTTCAAGAAAGATTTGTCATCTCTGCCAGCGTGTGATTCCGGACTTTGTGTTCGACTTGTTCTCTTTCATCGCCGACTGCATGTTCTTCTGTCTTCGATCTGTTTTTCTGTCTTCGACTACCTCTCGTGTTGATCAGTCTTCGACTAGTTCCTGTACCGAGATATCTTCGACTTGTTCTCGTCCATTGTTTTCGATTTGTTTTTGTGCTTTGCAGTGAGTGAATCTCCCGTGGAGGGTGAAAGAAATCTGATAGTCGTACTCTTTCGACTAGGTGGTCGTAACTCTCTTAACTAGGTCGACTTCGTCTTCTTCGATTACGTACTGTGCTGTTCTCCCGATTGTCGATAATAGCATCGACTGGCAGAACCGATCACAGTATTTTCGACCACTACGACGAGGATACCAACTCGTACAAGTACGTAATATTCAGTTGTTGGTTGAATCAAGAGCAGGGTATTCTCGATAAGTTGAAAAAGAAGCACCACAATTATTCACCCGCTCTGATTATCGTATCCAATCCTACATCACCACAATGAGAATTACCCCTATCTGGCTGACAGTAATACCATCGGAGGATCCCATGATAAAGTAATGCACATCGAATAAAATGTACACACTGAACAACAATTGTCACTTTTAAATTGTACATGAGATTTTGAAAAAAAAGAGAAGATGTATATGTAATTGCATTTTAAATTTTCCTGTAGAACTATATCTCCTGTTTTTACTTGCATAAAACTAAAGAAACAAAACTTAGATTCTCGCCACCAAATCAACATGCCACACATTTTGCCCACCCCCCTTTGCTTCACCACGATGTTAAAATTGGATATATGCCACTCCAAAAGATGACACTTTGTAAAACATCACTCTAAAAATGTGAAATTTGCAATTCGCCACTCCAAAACATGGCTATTTTGATTTTTGTCACTGATGGACACTTTTGACATCTCTTGTTCTCCCACCATCTTCCTCCCGACCTCATGGCGAGGCGAGTTGGATCCGCGACACCGACCTCGAATCCAGTGGCCAGCTTGCTCATTGTCGCTAGGGAAGAAGGACGGACAGCTGCGCAAGCAGGATCCAACGATGGCGACTCACGATGAGGCGGAGCCCGAGACCATCGATGGTGAGCTGGATCCGCGATGGCAACCTCGAATCCAGTGCGCGGTGGGGTTGTGTGGCGTCGAGGAAGAAGGTCGCACAACTTGCGGCGGTGGCGGCGAAGGAGTCAGGTCGGCTCATGGGAGGAGACGATGCGATTGGAGCTCGTCGGAGAAACGGTGGCGACGATTGGCAAGGAGGAGGGAGGGTAAAAGTATAAAAAATAGCAAAAATAAAAAAACCAAAGTTTTAAAGCAACAAATTTCTAATTTCATGTTTTCAAATGATATTTTTCAAAATAGCATCTTTTAAGGTGGTATATATACAATTTTGCCAGCCACGAAACGAGCGAGAAAATAATACAGTCCTACAAAAGCGAAGAAAAGACCGAAACCCGAAAGGCGAAGGAAACCACAACGCTGGGCGCTGGCCTTTCCCCATCTCGCAGTTTTCCGCCCCCGATTTCTCTCCTCTTCCTCGCAGAGGTCAAAACCCAACTCCCTGATCTCCCAACCACCCAGATCTCGAAACCCTCGACGTCGCCTCCTCCGTCGCCGCGGCCATGGCGAAGGAGTTCCTCGTGCCGCCGGTGGTCTTCACCCCCTCCACCCCGACCCACCGCCGCCACCCTGCCCCGGGGGCCGGCGCCTTCCCGCCGCCAGCCTTCGCGCCGCCCCGCCCCTCCACCTCCTCCGCCTCCAATCCCCTCCCCTTCATGTCCTTCGACGTCTCCGCCGCCGCATCCTCCAACTCGCCGCCCCTCTTCGCCGGGCCCATCGGCGTCGGCTCCGGCGCCTCCTTCGAGGACGAGCCGCCGCTCCTCGAGGAGCTCGGCATCAATACGCGCCAGATCTGGCGGAAGACGCTCTCCATCCTCCACCCACTTCGCTCCGCGGACCCATCCCTCCACGCCGACGCCGACCTCTCGGGCCCCTTCCTCTTCCTCCTCTCCTTCGGCCTCTTCCAGCTCCTCGCCGGGAAGTTCCACTTCGGGATCGTCCTCGGGTGGGTCACCGTCGCCTCCCTCTTCCTCTACTTCGTCTTCTCCATGCTCTCGGGCGGACGCCGCGGCGACCTCGACCTCTACAGGTGCGTCAGCCTCGTCGGATACTGTATGCTCCCCATGGTCATTTTCTCCGCGGTCTCCCTCTTCCTGCCGCGGGGTGGCGGGCTTATCTTCGGGGTGGGTATGGGGTTCGTGATGTGGTCCACCAGGGTCTGCACCAGGCTGCTCGCAGAGCTTGCATCCAGCGGCGACGAGCATAGGGGGCTCATCGCCTACGCGTGCTGGCTCGTCTACATGCTCTTCTCGCTGCTTGTCATCTTCTGATCCTTTTTTATGGTATGGAAGGTATGTTGCATAGATTCACTAGATCATGCTAATTTTAATTTTAATTAATGTTGTTGATGTGGTGGTGGTGGTAGTAGTATGGCCATTATTGCTGTGTAGTCCATATGGTAATCAACTTGGCTATGCTGCAGTGATACAGAAGTAATTGTGATTTGACGGTGACCTAGAACTTAGTTGGCACATCTAATTGTATAACAAACCATTAGCCGCACAACTATGATTCATGAATTGATTTTGTAATGGACAATCCTACATAAAAA
Organism: Hsuehochloa calcarea; assembly: GCA_036346395.1. NCBI lineage: Eukaryota > Viridiplantae > Streptophyta > Magnoliopsida > Poales > Poaceae > Hsuehochloa > Hsuehochloa calcarea. The sequence goes on from CM070597.1 coordinate 43,580,994, forward strand.
TGGGTTCGTCGAAGGACAAATATTGTTTTTTCCTGTGAGCTATAAAGAACACCTGACTGGAAGGAAGGATGTTGGTGTTTTTTCTCTAATTCCAAGGTTATTCCCTGATGTTGGTGGGTGAATGCTTCCAAGCTTGTAACTGGGAACTGTAACTGTTGTCGTTGGGCCAGTGTTCAATTATGCTATTGTCCAACTTAGTTGATTTATTTGGAAGTTTTGCATTCCTGCCTTAGTTTCCATAAATGACTAGTTAGTGATTGTAATTTTTTTACTGGCATTTTACATGTGAATAAAAAATACAAACATGTTTGTAATCATGAATGATAAGAGACCTGCAGACTTGTTTCTTAAAAGTGAGATAAGATCGAGCTCCAGACTTAGTGTAATCCAGAGTTTATGGTTGACGATAGATGTTATTAATACACACATGTTGTTTTAGTTCCACAGTAGCAATGCTATTGAAGTATTTTTCATGTAAATATAAATGGCGATGGAAACAAAATTAATACTAACCATACCAAATGTGTTAAAAGTGTAGAAAATCAAATAAGGCAAATATATGCGTATTTGAAATTAGGAAATATTGGATACTCGTACTAGTGGAAGTTGTTTTGCACAGTACTTTCAAGATATTGTGCATACTTCTGGTGATATCCAGTTTTCTAGTCTTATAGGCTCTACCTTAGGCATCAAACATGTAATAAGTACAACAGTTAACATTTTTATCCTTACGTTCACATGATATAGATGATAATTCTTGTGTTCACATTGGCGGACATTATCTGCAAGTATCATTTAGATCTGGAAATTGTTGATAGACGAATTTAGTGATGTTAAAGTGTGTAAGATGCTTAGCAGAATAATAATTCCTTTCCAGCTCGTGGACCTTACAACATACTAATTCTTTGGCTGAACATTTTTTTTGTTCCAATGCCATTTTCATCTCCATGGGAAATATAATCAAAACTTGTATGCAACTTTAGTCCACATTACATTCTGCATGAGAGATCATGTGAATTTCTCTTTTTGAGAGCATATCGAGGTTCGAGACAGTGAGATTTCCATTAGTGTAGTAGGAATCGGTTTGCACTTTGGTGTTTCTGATACCAAAATGGCTCTCATTGATCAAGTTTTTGGTGTCCAAATTTTTGCTAAAAGATTCTGTGTGTTTTCCAATGTAGGTATTAGCCATGTCTCGATTGTTAATTTGTTATACAAGGCTATGTGAATTGATTAAGTTTTCCCTTATTTGTTACGCTAGTAGAATGCTTCCGCACTGAAGTGAAGCTTGTATAGTAATATAAACAGCTTTGTGGAGAAAATGTTTCTTTTACATGAGTAATAAGCCCACATAACATCAACCGGTCTTGTCTGATCACCTTTTCTCTTGGAAAATGTTTTCAGTGCCTTAATTGTCTTTTATGCATACTGTCCCAGCTGGAAGATTCTGTATTTTCTCTTTCAACATTAAAACAAGCCAGCATATATGGCGACAAATTGTTACATCTGAATAGTTAAATGAGGCTTTTAATAAGGATTCTTTTTCCAATCTTCCCAATGTTGTGTTTGCAATTTCTGCCTTGTTGAAACCTTTGTATTGGCTCTTACTAGGTTTGGATTGTTATTGTGTACTAATTGCCAACTGTGTTTCTTCCCCTTGCAGATCATGTTCAGAATTCTTTTGCCGTATGGAGTGGAGAACTTCCTTTTATCAGTCACCGGAGTGGTTTTGGTGTGACGTTGCAGAACTACTCATGATCTGGCCAGCTGGAAAAATGGTCTGTAATGATCTATACCTTTTGACCCTTTAGTTCTCGTGGAATGGTAGGGGGCTGGTATAGATCTTGGTAAAGAAAAGAAAGATAAGATCAGGACACTGAAAATACCAAGTAATTGGGTTTTGCTGAAGTATTGATGGGATCTAGCGACTTTCAAAAGGGAACACTCGTGGTCCGTGCGAACTCTTCATTGTATTTACTTACCACGACTAGTTTTAGGATCATCGTGCCTACTTTACTTTCTGTTTTGCTGTTCATTTTTCTGCATTACAATTTGATAAGCGAGAATTGTTCTTTCATTAGGTAATGTGGTTGTTACTGATTCATAAATTGGAGGAAGCTGTTTTAGTTGTTCTATTTCACTTGCTAACAAGTGACTAATCCTTCAGTTTCTCCTTGTGGATTGGTTCAATCTACCGGTTGCCTTGTGCTGTCTGTATTAGTTTGCAGGTCGTCGTTTCTGGTTCGTGCATGAACAAGTGATGCGACATTATCTAGCCACTTGCTGGTCTGAAAAGATGAACAGTAATCTAGTCGCTTCAAATTCCTCATCGTTTGAAATTCTTTTACGATTTCACTTTTCTGTGCCATTCGCCTTTTAAGAAGTCTGTCGATCTGAATTTCTGTTCGTGATGGTGTGATTGTTTAGGTCTGTCACTCTGAGGCGAGTTCTCATCTCCGTGGATTGTTGATTCGTTGAACCACTGGTTCAATGAAACAAGCTGGTTCATTTGGAAATTCCCGAAGTACTCCGTAAATTCTGACTAGAAATATGGCAACCCTTCCAAGCTCGTGTGTGGGTTTTTTTATTCCTTGTAATAGGTTGACTGTTTGGTGCTATGCTGGTAAATTAGCTCAGATCTTTCTCAGAAGGATTGAAACAAGAACATGATGTTGGCTTGCTCCAAGACTCTTAAACTCTACTTCGAAGGGATTAAGGGTTTGGCCCATGTGCCTGTAATCGAAACTTAGCAGTAAGACGATCATGAATAACTAGCATTAGGCTACAGTAACCACTGAGCTACACCCCAGCCGGATAGGCGGATACGACATTTGCATTAGCATTTTCAATAGACCCGACTGACGACGTCTCGGCAGCTTAAGAACAGCTTGCCCGTGGAAGACATACGTCAGCTTTAGGGGGTGTTTGGGTTGGCTTTGGTTTTTTCAGATGAAAGCCGGAAACTATCGTAAACGATCGGTTTTTCGCTGCTCCTTTTCGCCAAAGCCGTTTCCGGTCTCAACGCAAATTACCCCCGAAGTAGCATTTGTAAATTCTTCCGGTGATTTGTCATGTAAAATTGATGGTCTTAGAATTAACTCAATGAATTTAATGTATTGACTATTGATTAAAGGCATCTATCGGTTTATGTAATAATTGTTGTTAATTACGGTTTATTACGTTAATTGTCGTTAAATACGATCAATTGTGTTAATTGTGGTAGTCATTGTTAATTGTAGTCCATTGCAGTAATTGTATTCAATTGCGTTAATTGTGTTAATGTAGTTAACGCAATTACGTTAGTTGTCGTTAAATGTTGTTAATTGCGTTAAACAACATAAAACAAACTGTTACTGTTCTCAGAGACATTTTAGACATTTTCCATCTTAGAAGCTGCAGTCCCACCTAAAAGCCAGATATCCAAACATGAAACCTCTTCCGCCCACCTGTTCAGCCTTGCAGCACAGCCGAAATCCGTTTTTCAGGAAAGCCACGACCGTTCCAAATAGGTCCTTAGGGTCTATTCAAACGGATGGCTTTTCTCCCACTGCTTCTTCCGAAGATGGAAGACGTTACAACGTGCGGAAGTCAGAAGCTGTCCGTCCGTAGCTTCCCGCGGCTTCGATAGGCTTGTCTTCCTAAATTGCCACTAGAGTCAGGTGTTTGTTACTCACATCGTTCTAGCTATAAAACTTAGAAGCTAGCCCAGTCACCCCCGCCGATTCGCTCCATTCGCTCAGCCCCGCTTGGATTTTCCCCAACCCTAGGAGACGCCACGATCTGTCTCGGCCACTGGCCACAGATCCGCTTGCCTCCGGCCGATCAGAACCCCACGCCACGCGCTCGCTACCGCCACCCCGATCGCTTGCTCGCTCGCCGCGCGCGCCCGCCCTCCGACTAGGCCCTCCTCCTCCCACGCCGCCACGCCGCCACATCGCCCTGCACCTCCATCCTTCGCCGGCCCTCCTCCATTCCTTCGACCGGCCTGTCTCCGACCTCCGACCCCCGCCTCCTACATCCTCGCTATCGCGATCCTCACTGCTCCCTCCTCCGCAGCCCGTCGCCATCCTCCTCTCCGACCTGTCACCGACTCCCTCCTCCAGTTTGTCCGTTGTCCATTTTTTTTTTGGTAAGCTAGTTCTCCATTTCCATTTCCATGAAGCATGTGTTGTGTGTTGTGTGTTGTGTGGATCAATACCTCCTTGCCAATGGAAACTTTTTGATCTAGAATGTCAGCGATGAAAGTATTGTCATAGTGAGGCGTTACGGACAACAGTCAGCCTAATGATATTTCAATCGAATTTGGTTGGCTGCCTTAATTATTTCGACCACATACTTCATCACTAAAACAATGAACTTGTTGGGTCAAACCGTTCAGAGAGCAACCCGTACCTTCTAATGGTTTGGATACTAAAAGACAATGTTAGAAACTCGAGACTGCATATGTATTTTGTTTTTCGTACCTATACTATATCTTTTTAGCTTTAAAGTAAACTTTCCTGTTAACTCGGTCCCCGGATGCTTGTCTTGTATTCCCTTGGTCACTCACTCTTCATAGCATGTTAAACCTAAGGAGTTGGGAATACTATGTTAAGAAACCGGGCTCATGCTGGGAGTTCTGGCTCAAGGTGAGCTTCTTATATGTCCAGTAGCCTATATAAAGGAGAGAGACTCTAACCATTGTATTACAGTTTTCAGAAGAGCAATAAAGAGAAGTTAGAAGTCCCCTCATATCTATGTGTTTAATCTATTATTTCGTTCTTGTATTCTTGCATCGTTCTTACGATTTTAAGTTTGTCTACGAGGTAATTGCTCGGACTGGACTCGCCAGTGAAGGTTTCTCAACACGTTATCAGCACGATCGACTCTCCTTGAATCGAAAGGTAACCGTCGAAGAACGACGCTCGTAGATTGAATCGTTTTTTCTATATTGCTTTCAATTATGTAAATTTGGCTTTCTAGATTTTTTTATATAGTGCAAATCAGCTCTAATCTACCGCGAGCCGACTTGAAGTCGCCGGCACAATGCCGATCGGTAGTTTGCATAGAAAAGTGGATGTCGATTGTACCGTAGATTGAAATTGCCAATCCATTCTAATCTACCGCGAGTCGACTTGAAGTCACCAGCCAAGCCGATCGGTGGATTACATAAACAGTGCCCGTATGCACAGTACTCGAATGAACAATGCATTCTCATATGAACAGTACACAAAAACAATCGACCAGCGCACGACCTGGAGCCGTGCGCCGCTGACTTGCCGCATGCCTCCATCAGCCGGCGCCGCGCATGGGCCCTCCTTGGCCAGCAGCTGCCGCCATTGCCGGTCTGCTCCGCCCACAAAACATCACAGAAAGGAAAAAAAAGGGAAAAGAACATCATGGGAGTGCCGCCACCGGCCCCGCATGGCCGCTCCTCGCCGGTCGCTCGCCGCGCTTGATGCGCCGTTGCCTAGTCTCCGCAAGGCCGACCGCCTCGCCGCCCTCCCAAAGCCGCCAAGATCGCCTCGCAGAGACGGCGCCGCCGCACCGCATCCCCTCGCCACCTCGCCAGAGCGGCCTCGCCGCCCAAGGCCCGTAGTGTTGCTCCTCCGCGCCATAGCGCCACGCCCACGCTTTGAGCTCTTCACAGAGCACCACGCCAGCCGGCCAAGGCCAAAGCCACCGGCCGTGCCGCCGCCTTCCTAGCGCTTAGCTGCGCGCCAATGAGGTGAACATGCGCCGCCATCCCTACCCCTCGCATCCTTTGAAGAGGCCGAGTGGGCTAGTTGGTTTTGGGTGGGAAGAAAAGGCCCGATGGGTTGGGAGGGGGGCTGAATTAGCGTGATCGTCCGATTGAAAAAACGGGGAAAAGAAAAAAATTCCTAAAAATAGCAAAAAGGCCTTTTGAAAATTCTAAAAATTACACGATTTTTTTTCTCAGAACATAAATTAGCGGTTTAGCCCCGAAATTGCAGAATTTGCCAAAAATTCATATTCCATTAGAAAAGGGGCTCGAGAATTCAAATTTTGAATTGGTTTTTGCATTTGAAGCATGTTTAACTTTGTTATTATTATTTATATGCAATTTATGTATTGTATTTACTATTTTATATTATTTGTGATTGTTTATATTGCTTTTAATCATTGAAAATAGCAGTAAATCATGAAAATGCATAAAATACGGGAACATTATGTGAATTTTTGCAACCATTTTTGTAAATTACCAGCAGTAATCTTATGGAATATTTGCGTGAATATGTAGATGACTGGCATAACGAACCAGGAGTTTGAAGAGCTGGCCCATCATGGCTACAATTACCTAAGTTAGGCATCAGATGTCGAAATCGTACTTGGAGCAAAGTAGCCCCATGCTGCTATTGGACTTGGCACCTTGAAGGATGTCACTCCAACCGTTGAGGAGAATGATCAAGCACTTCATTTCCTCAGACACCATCTCTACCTAACGCTAAAGCCTAATGCTCATGAATGAGTATATGATAGAAAAGAATGCACTAGCTTTATGGACCTCAAGGAAGAAGCGGTTCGAGATGCTGAAGTACACCATTCTTCCTCGGGAAGAGTAGGAATGGAACCGACTACGTTTTGCTGACTACAAGGGGGAGTACAATTCTGCATTGCACAGAATTTATACAAGCCTTCAACTCTCTGGTAAGGTAACAACGGATGAACAGAAGATCGAGAAAACTCTCTCGACCTTTCACCCAAACGCGGTGCAATCCACACACAACTATCGTCAGGACGGCTACAAGGAGTATGCCGAACTGATTGACATCATGCAAGTTGCGGAAGCTCAAGATGACGTTCTCAGATAGAACTACATCTCACAACCGCCCCAGTAGGAATGTTGGCCGTGAAGTCAATGCAAGCAACTACAAGTTGAGGAAGCCCCACTCAAAGGAAAGATGTAAGAAGGGTAAGGTCATGAGTTGCAAAACCAAGCAGAATGCTCAAGCCAAGAAGAGCGAACAAAAGAAGCATGATGAGAAGCCCTGTGGTCAGCAGGACCAAAGTTGCTACAAATGTGGCACTTGGGGACATTGATTACGTGTTTGTTTTGAGCCACAACACGTGATTAATGCTTTCAAGTCTAAGAAGGGCAAATGACAATATGAGGCACACCTCGCCATTGCAGGCACAGAGGATCCACATTCATGGGTTGCACCCATGGATGTGGACAACTCAGCAGCAGCCCCCATCACACCTTCTTTGGGGATCACAACGGCAGTAGCTGTAGTTGCCGAAGAAGAGAAGTTAGACATCGAGCAGATTCAGACAGAAGTTTCTTCATACTTCGCTTATTCGATCTAGTGCATGCATTGCACTTAGATTTTATAGTCATTTGTAGTTTATGGTTGTGATAGAATATTGAATTTTGAATAATGATTGTAAGCTCTAGGAGAGCAAAGCAATAAATTCATATGATGAGTCCTGCAAGACTTTTTCCCGTATTAATAATAGCAAGTTGTGTTCTGTTTTGAAGTATTTTACTTATATGTGTGGATTACTTCCTACTCCATATTAATAAATACTTTATATATCAGAACACGTGTGGTGCCCTATGGAGGAAGTGTGCTTAGCAGATAGCGGCACAACGAATACCATATTAAGAGAGACAAATTTTTTCAGTCAATTAGCAAGAATGCTGGTAGTCTTACGATAATCGCAGGCAGTGATACTTATATAATAGGCTCAGGAAGAGCCACAATTATACTACCGATGAGCACAACATTCATCATTGAAGAAGCTTTGTTGTGTCCAGAATCGACTAGGACTCTTAAGCTTTAAAGATATTCGCGCTAATGGTCTCCACGTAGAGACTGAAGAAGAGTATGGTAAGAAATATTTACTCATTACAAAGCGCGAAGAAAATAGAAAAATGGTATTAGAACGACTTCCTTCATATGAATCTGGGCTATACTACACTCACATTAAGGCACCTGCAACCTATACTGTTCTGAAAACCACTTTTAGAAGCTCTGAACTTTTTTGTCTCTGGCATGATAGATTAGGCCACACTGATCTTAGAATGATGAGAAATATAATTACTAATTCTCAGGGACATAATGTCAATGTAAAGAATTTCTCGAATCCGGAAGATTTTGTGTGCCCTGCATGTGCCACCAGGAAAATGATTACTAGACCCTCTACTCTGAAAGTAAATGATGAAATCCATACATTCCTGCAATGTGCCTATACCACCACTGCAGCAAACTGCAATGTGCCCTCTCCGAAAGTCTGGGATATACGTTGGTTATGGGATAGCATTCATAATCAGGTATCTGGACCCTATGACTAGATATTTGCATACAACTCGCCTCGCTAACAACATATTTGATGATGGTAGTTTCCCATCATTAGGGGGAGGAAATTAACCCTTGATGAAAAATATCGGGAAATGATGTGGTAAGCCACGAAAATCCATGCACATGACCCACACACTAGTGAAGCAAATATAGAAGTCCAAAGATAATTGATTCGCAAGCATTAGCGAATGAGCTGCCTAACCACTTTAGTGATTTGAAAAGCGTGACCAAGTCGCATGTGCCTACACGCAATACGCCGAAGAGGGTTGAAATACCAAAGAAAATTGAAGGTATCTCTAATCCCGTCCAGAGGCCTTAGAATAAAAGGACGAGAACTCCGGCCCCTCGAATCCAAAGTAACGGGACGGGGACGCCTGACATAGCCGAAAGGATAAGGACTTAACATACCATATTTGAATATTCCACCATCGGCATGTTCTCCACAACCGCAAGGGAGCAAGTAGAAACATTGAGACTTGGTACCAATGTGGAACTTTCAAGAAAAGACATACGATTTTGAATATTCCTCACAAAGAGGGAGACATCCTCCCCATGTGCACCCTAGGACCGTAAAGGCGACTAGAGGGGGGGGGGGGTGAATATGCACTTTCTCGATTTTTCGACTTAATCAAATTCAACACGCACTTTTCTACTTTAGCTATGAAAGCTAAGAAGATCAGTAAATGCATAGAGGAAGCCTTATGCTGAATTCGATTACCCCCTTTAACCACAAGACTAAAAAAGGAGAATTGATCTCACTAGGTGGTCGGACCGGTGTAGTGCTGACGGTCTGACTGCCTGGCGGTCGGACCGGCACTCAATTGGCAGTCTGATTGTCGGGTGGTCAGACCGGCGCTGAGAAATCAGTCAGACCGATTTAGTCCAGAGGCAACGCACAATGCCCAAATCCAAAATAAAAATTGGTCCAACTTTTGATTCAACCAATAAAACTTGACCAAATTTGGAGCACACCTCCCTAAGGATATCTGAGACCTATTTCTAGCGACGATCGTCCAGATCCACTTCAAAGAATAGATCTCTTAAGGTTTTACCAAAGAAGTGTTGCAAAACCTAGAAATATGAAAATCTTGATCCAAAACTTGCTTGTGGGGGATTGATGATCTAGATGATTCTAGGAGTATTCCCACACATCATAGCAAGGTAAAATCGGTCAAGAGACCAAGCATAAACACCCGGATCAAGGAAGCACCAAAATCATCAAAAGAGAGAAGAAGGCAAATGACACTTCACCCTTGAGCAAACATCAATAGATTGATTGATTCAAGATGTTGCTTACAAAGCCACTCCCTCAAGGAGGACAAGAGCTCAATCCAAGAGCACACTCATAATTTCTCTCTAAACCCTAGAACCTCCTCTCCTCTCCAAACCCTAGAAAAGTTGGAGTTTCTCTAAATGAGGGCTTAAGTGCTTCAAGAGTTTTTTTTTCCATCTCCCCCTTTCTATTTATAGGAGAGGCTAGGGTTTCTCTCATGGGCTCCCATTAAGGCCCAATACAAATGGGACCCACACACACACACAAATCTGTTGAAGAAATCGCCTGCTCACCACGTGTAGGTTGATCAGCGGCTCTCATCATGTCGGCAAGTCTCTCCCGTCCGAATCCCATCAGAACCTCCAAGGCACTTGCACCAACCCCCCGCGCCGCTTGATCCAACCAGCTGCAACGAACTGTTCGTTCGATCCATCTTGTCCATTCTGCACCATGCTTGAGTCACACGACCACCCGATCCATGATCGCTCGACCTCACTCTCCAAGCGTAGTCCCGATCCTCCTCGCCGTTGACGTCGTTGAACCTGCAAGCCACCTGCACAACAATAGACAAAGAAATCGTCTCTGGGAACAAGTTCTTCACAACTTGGCCTACATTAGCTCAACAATGCAATATGCAACAATTAAGCATTGAAACTCATGCATTAAACAACATCAAAACACAACAATGCCAAAATGGCTGAAGTCCAAGTGGAAGCCGTCCGACCGCTTACTACCGCTTGGTCCGGACCGATTTCAATGGCCGAACCGATTCTTTAACTGCCGGTCGACCGCCCCAAAAACTTAGCTAAATTTCAACTTGAAAATCCGCAACCTCTATGGAATTTTCAACTGGATAGAACTTTTGACTGGGAGCTCCAAAAATTATGTGACCACATCCAGGAGACTCCCCTCTCATGCCTACACAACCTATTTTTGGCCTAGCCCCAAACTCCATCATCACTTGTGGCCGGTCGGACCGGCAAGCATTGCCGGTTGGATTGCCACACGGCCGGTCGACCGCCAATGACCTGACAGTACTGAAGTTTTTCGAAAACGCGAGATTCGTCAAACCAACAGCGCCATTGCCAATTGACTCATCACTCTAAGATCATGCACATATCCCCACGATATCCACAGCATGGATGTGTACGCACACATCGGAGCCGAAAAACTAAAGGGACTTACCCTCGCAATTGAAAGCAGCGGTGAGCAAGTAGAAACATTAAAAGTATCGCCCCATGAAGAAATAACTATAAATTATGTGATCACGGGGGAATCTATGAATAGAACAACAGCCGATATCGATATTTATTTTGCAAAGAAAATTACCACAATCATCGATCTTGATCGAGAGCCTGCATCGCTCGCTGAATGTAAGAAAAGATCAGATTGGGAAGATTGGAAGAAGGTAATAGAAGCTGAATTATTATCTCTGAATAAAAGAGAGGTTTTTTGCGCTTGTAAGCCGCACTCCTCCCTATGTGCACCCCGTGGGGCATAAGTGGGTATTCGTTCGAAAGAGAAATGAAAACAACGAAGTTGTAAGACATAAAGCAGGGCTCGTTGCACAAGGTATCATTCAACGACCAGGAGTCGATTATGAAGAAACTTATTCCCGATCATGGTCGAAATTACCTTTAGATATTTGATCTCAATGATAGTGAACTTGAATTTAGAAATGAAATTGAAAGATGTGGTAACTGCATACTTTTATGGGAACTTGGATTCGTATATTTACCTGATGGTACCTGAAGGTATCCCTGTCCCAAACCATGACAGAGCAAATGGAAATCTGTACAATGTGCAACTCAGAAAATCATTGTATGGACTAAAACAATCAGACAGAATGTGGTATAATCGCTTGAGCGACTTTCTCTGCAAGAAAGGCTACACGAACAATGAGGATTATCCCTGTGTTTTTATACGACAATCTCAGGATGGATTATGTGTAATCTCAGTATATGTAGATGATCTAAATATCATAGGGACCTTGGAAGATATTAAGAAAGCAAGCTCTTACCTGGAGTCGGAGTTTGAAATGAAAGATTTGGGTAAAACCAAATATTGCCTAGGCCTTCAGCTTGAGCATACCCCTGAAGAGATTTTAGTACATCAGTCAACCTACACTCAGAAAGTGTTAGAACGATTTGGCTTTGAAAAGGCATATCCTTCGAAAGTGCCGATGGTCGGGAGATACTTGCAGTACTTGACCTAAAGAAGATGGGGAGGAAGTCATGGGACTGGAATTCCCGTATTTGAGTGTAATAGGAACACTCATGTATTTAGCAAACTAAACTAGACCGAACATAGCATTTGCAGTGAATCTGCTAGCGAGGTATAGTGCATAACCTACTAAAAGGCATTGGCAGGGAATAAAAGATAATTTTCGATACCTCCAAGGAAGCAAAGATCTTGGTCTGTTCTACAGAAAGAACCAAGACCTAACTATGGCTATGCCTATGCCAAGTACCTGTCATACCCGCATACAGCTAAGTCGTAAACATGCTATGTATTCCTATGTGGTGGAACTGTAATTTCATGGAAATCGTCTAAGCAAAGTCTTGTATCTACTTCGACGAACCACTCAGAAATCATAGCACTGTACGAGGCCTCACAAGAATGCTCTTGGCTTCGACGGATGATTCACCACATCCAGCAGTCATGTGGATTGAATACCGCACAAACCCCCATTATTATATATGAATATAATGCAGCTTGTGTTGCACAAGTATAGATGGGTTATGTGAAGAATCCTCTCACAAAGCATATCAACCCCAAGTTCTTCTTCCTCATGAATTGCAAAAGATGGATGAAATTAAAGTACTGCATACTAAGTCATGTGAAAATCTTGCAGATTTATTCATTAAGTCACTTCCAGCGTCTAGCTTTGAAAGACGTATACATGGATTTGGAATGATGAGACTTAGAGAAGTGTAGAATTCAGAGGGAGAATCTTCATGAACTTTTTATTAAAGCTTGATCACGAAGATCGAGTACCCAAAGAATAAATCCTGGAGATTAAGTGAAATTGGGTGGATTGTACTCTATTTCCCTTGACGAGTTTTCCCGAAGTTTCTCGGCTAAAGTTTTTAATGAGGCAATTCGTGCAGCACAGCAGAACATGTATCATGCACTCTTTCCTAAAATCCAATTTATTTAGGGGATGAGCTCCTCAGATCCTAGAATGCAATTTGATGCGAAGGGAAAGGGTAGAGCCCCACGGTTGCGGCGAGAACACGGCGGTGGCGCCACGGTCGTGAATGGAGTTTCAGCACAACCTTCGAGCTTGGCTCAGAGGAGGAAGATAGGAGGTAGGGGAGGGCTCGGGTGGTTGCGAAATGAGGTGAAGATGGCGCTCCAGGGATTTATATAGGCTGGAGGCTGAGAGCGCGCAAGGAGAGGCTAGCGGGGTGAGCTCGGTTCGTGGCTCACTGCCATGGACGAGTTGAGTGATAGGGAGGGGATGGCAAGGCGACGGGGCAGGGGTGACTTTGGACCTCTGTGTGCTTTGGGGTGACAGGGGTAGGTGGGGAGGAGACAAGAGGGGGAACATGAACGACAGAGGTGATGACATTTAATGCGAACGTGTCCGGAGGGGAAAAGGAGCGGGATTTGCGCCGGGGCGACGAGTTTTGCCGTGGCGGTGACGCACGCGGGCGTTGACGGCTTGGGCGAGGCGAGGAAGATGGTGGCCAGGCGAGGAGGTGGCTGACAAGAGGGCCTGGTCAGACCTGGTCGGAGGGTTTGGTTAGTCCTGCTTGGAGGGTCTGGTCGAACCTGATCGGAGGGTCTGGTCGGACCGAGTCGGAGGGTCAGGTCGAAACCAAAAGGCTGGTCGAAACGAGGGGGTGGTCGAAACGAGTTGGTGGTCGAATCGAGTGGCTGGTTGAAATTGAGCGGCTGGTCATATCGAGCGGCTGGCCAAAATTGAGTGGGTGGTCGAAATCCACTGGCCGGTAGAAAACGAGTGGAGTCAACTCGATTGGTTCGACCAAATTGAATTCAAAAGGCTGAGAGGGTTGCAAATTTTAGATAGAGTTTTCGAGCTCCTAAAATCATGAAAATTTTATGGGAGTCTTAAGATACGGAGAAGATCCTAGTGTAAATTTTCCAGGGTTTTTCATGCATTATATGTTTCTCTATAATTAATTAAAGTTCCTACTTTTGAGGTTTGACGTTTATTTTACTACTTTGACTGGTTGTTTAGAATTAGTAATTAAATTCCAAAAAAGTATAAAATTTTGTAGGTGAGTTTCTAGGTTGCTCCAGCACCTAGGAAAAATATTTCTAGTCACTGTTCATATGATTTGTTTGTGTTTTAAATTCAAATTCAAATTTGAGCATGCAAATCAAATGGAAGCCAAATAACCTCTAAAAATTCCAAACAAGCAATGGGGCATATAAGGCCCAGATACAATATTCCCAGTTATGGGTATTACTATATTTTCAAAATAAAAGACAGTTTGGATTTCTGATATAAAGAAAGTATATTTGCAAATTGAATTTTGAGAATTCTTTTGAAAGTACCTCAAGCATTCTAGGAGCATATGTGGTTTTACTATTTATAATTTGAATCCCAAAATAAACATTCCCATATTTGAAATCTTTTTAGTTTTACCCCAAGTTCAAATTGAGCTTTTTAATTGGAGAAGTATTGGATTACTAGTTGGAATTGTAGTATTCAAAATCCAAGGACTTTTAACATAGGTTTTATATGACAAACTTTTATTTTGTTTTATAAATTTCATTTCTAGGTTTTGGAAAATCAGGTTGTAACCTATTTGCTTTGCAATATTTTTTTAAAAAAGGTCTAAAATTTTATAAATGCACAGTAGATGCTTAGCTAATCCAACTTAGGGATTTTGAGCTATCACAATCAAAGCCTTTGCAGGTGATCACGCTTGTTTCCATCAATTTACCAGAATTAACCTGTATTTTTCAAGTAGTGTCGATGGTTTAATATTGATCTTATGAATGAATGACGGGGGTTCTCCTGAAGCGAAACCACACAGAAAAGGACATGTGAATTTTATACATGTTTAGACCTTGTTTTGAGAGAATAACAACTATAATCATGTGTTCTTGTATTGATTGTGTTTACAAGAGAGAAGACACCGAGGGCTAAAACTAATGACTCCTATTTGTTTCGTTGCTTGTCTCCTCTTCCTATGTCCACTTACTTTACTCTTTATATAGTGCATGATAGGGTGACAGTTGTCCACGTTGAGAGACACCTTGTCGTTTAATGCAATGAACACGTTTAAGGACAATTATTGTTAGAGACATACCCCCACGTCATCTTGCGGTTATGTCAGAGACATATGTTTAATACATGAAGTTGTCTTCAGGAATAACGGTGTGTATTAACTTCTACGTGCATTAAACACAACACACAAATGTCTCTAGTCGATTGAGCCTATATGTACGTAAGCTTTATCGACTATAGGGTGGTCGTAGATGATCTGATCGTAGAAGAACTTACGACTATAAGGTGATCGTGGTAAAACTTACAATCAATAGGTGGTCATAGAAGAACTTACGATTATATATGGTGGTCATAGAAAAGCTTACGACCATTAGGTGTGTGTGATCTCTCTCATTGTTAGTATTGAAGGGATACCTTTGAAGGTTATATAAGAGACATTATTGTCTACAATACTACAGATAAGTAACTTAATTAATTTGAAGATTATTAGATCCTCGTCAAGTAGCTGATCACATTTACCATTTTTTTTTTTTTATGATAAAATTTACTTTATTTTGTTTGACTCTAGATGCTAAACAAGGAACATGAGAAGGTTGAGGATTCAAAGCCAACCGCCGTACCTACTGCAGCTGCGAGCTGAATATGCTTGTTTACGTTGCATTGGGCTAGGGATCTTTGAACCAGTGGTGGCAAAAAAATGTGAAATGTTAGCATGGTTGCGTTTGAACCAACTGTCTTGACCTTGAATTTAAACTTTGATGTTTACTTCCTGTACGATATGGTCAACAACAAAACCTTGCATTATGTGAGCTTTAGGTCATACCTCTTGAGCTTTTATCTAGATCTTATACTGTTTCGGGTTGTGTTGTGCTTTGTCATGCGGGTTGTCCTATTTACTTGTAGTAAATGTCCATATTCTATCGAAAATGCTAAGTTATTACGAAGACACGCAAAAAAATTATCGTTGCAACAATGACTTTACGGTCAATTGTGTTAATTACGGTAGTTTTCGTAAAGTGCCATCAATTGTATTTAACAGTCTTTGGTTACGTTAATTGCCGTTAATTACGGTGGATGTCATCAATTGTCGTTAAATGCCATTAAATATTGTCAATTGTGTTATCATTTGCCTTAAGGGCGTTTCAGACATTTGTCATCTCAAAATTGTGTCAGCCTTCCTAAAAGCTAGACAACCAAACATCAAACCTCTTTAGCTCAGCTGTTCAGTCTTGCAGTCCAATCTGATGCTGCTTTTCAGAAAAGCTACAGCTGTATCAAACAAGCCCTTACTTTGATTGTGGCCGCAGAATGGCATGATGTGCGAGTGCATGACCAGCGCGTGTTCACGACATGGACCCCGGCTCTCGGCAAGCAATGATGGAGACAAGAGGGGCGACCATGGCCTGGCCCTCCCAAGGAATTCACGAGCCTCCAACTAGGATGCAATATTTAGTAGGCAGTGGACCAACTCAGTTAACTTAATTGGTAAATAAAAAGCCCAACAAAACCCAAAACCATGATGCATAACTAATGACCAGTGGTCCCTCGATGCAACGCACGACTCTACAATTGTCATTTCACTTATCTCCTGTATTACATTCTCATCTTGGTCTTGGTGTCTTGCGTTATTGGTAATTGGCAATGATCTAGGAAGTTTTCAATTTCCGACGTCGCTATGTCGACATCGCGCCTCCCAACGAGCAACAAGCAACATAAGATGGCACTATTTATAAGTTATTTTTGTGTAAACTATGAATCTAACAAGTCTTATATAAATTGCAGGTATGTTGATGTAACTAAATCTCGCAACAAGGATGATAATACTGACAAATCAGTAGTTGCACGAGTTGAATGAAAGATTTGGTGTACAATCAATGAAACTTTTGGCACTAAGTGTATCCTTGGATCCAAGAGTTTCCTTTCAACATATGAGATATACGTACTCCAGTGGAGAAGTTCCATCATGCAGATTTTTCTAGCCAAGAAAGAGCTCATTTGGAGTGTCGACTACTGCATTACCAGCCTAATGCATGTAGTCATTCTGATCTAAAGAGTTTGTTCTTGCTCGTCGATTTGACAAATGGATTAGTTAAGACTGATAAAGCCTATGTTTATCGAATGGTTGATATATTGCTAATGTTAGTGTTAACTTTTCTTGTGTCAACTGCAACCAGTGAGCGGGCATTTTCAGCAATGAAACTCACCAAGACCCGTCTTTGAAATAAAATGGGAGATGGTTTCCTTTGAGATTCCATGGTGGCCTATATCGAGAAACAAATTGCACACAAGTTTATTTCTAATGAAATTATTAATATATATGATATTCTCGATTGCCGTGGGGCCAAATTTAAGTTAATAGGTATGTAATTTCTTTTGTACTCGGCAAAAAGAAAATATGGTACTATATTTGTTAGTCACGATAGTCAGAGTCTAAAGATATTGTTACGTGCATTTTGTTTTTTAATTACTTGATCCTCCCCATTTGCAATTCCTGATTCTGCCATTGTCGGCAAGGTCGCTCTCACGCGCGGCGTCACACGACTTCCCGGCGAAATCGTGAAGCTGGCCCCGTGGCCCGTCGTGACTAGCACCTCGGCGCCGGCAAACGACTTGGACGCACCATGCTGCCGCGGTAGCTGGTCGGTCTATTAGCACGTTAGCGAAGAATATACATCATGCCTACATGCCAGAGCGAACGTACATGCACAGATGCACTGCAGGGAGTGCAGGCAATGTTTTACCTGCCTACAAACCAAGGGCTTGTTTGGTTGGTGTTTTGAATTCCATTTCTGAAAAAAAGTGGTGCCTAGAGGTAGTCTGGAAGTAGATGATTTTTACCTTTCAGACAAGCCTAGGGTGTGGTGTTTGGTTGGTGACTGGACCTGAAGAAAATGTAAAATTTTAAAAAATACGTTTTGCTAATGAGAAAGAGTAAAATCATGAAATACGCTTCTGGTAGGGAAATAGTGGAGGCAACAGAAAGCCTACTAGCGCACGGAGGGACGGTTGTGGGGCAACGTAGACCCCCAAAATAGGCTGTTGGAGGGATGGAGGAGCCAGGGGAGGCGGCGTCAGGCGGCACCGAGGTAGCTGGGCGACGGCGCATGGTGGCCAACGATGGGGAGGGAAACGGGGTGGAGGCACCTAGGTGGGAGAGGGGAAGAGTTAGGGGGAGCACGGGCATCAGGGATACGAGGGGAGCTCACCCGAGCAGTCAATGGAGGCGGAGGAGTTGCGAGGCAGTCCGGCGATGGAGACCCAGGCAGCACGAGCGACTCATCGTGGAGGTGGCGATCAGGTGAGGGAGAGCTCAATTCGAAGGTTCGGGAAGGACGGGGGATGTGTAGGGATGCTTTCGTGGGGGAGGAATTTAAGCATGGCATACCGGAGCAAGAACGGCGACGATCGTGGCTATTTTTGGTCGGGCATGGAGAAGAAGGGGACGCATGGTGCTCAGGCGGTGTAATCCTGAAATTAGTCGAGGGCTTTTGCTCGTGGGGTTATGGAACACGACATGACGCTGTCGGCCATGGAAGAGTACCTCCGTGGTGAGGAGGCGACACTCGATGGAGAGGTGGAGGCGCTCGGGGAAGACGAAGGTGCTCCCAGGCATTCGATTTGGGCGCCTGGGTGTGGATTCCACGCCTGGCAGGCATACGCGCCCAGGGCAGCAACCAAATGCCACCTCAGCACGATCCCAGCAACGCCTGGCCAGGCGAGCGGACCAAACATGCCCCAAGTCTCACTCTTTCTTATTAAGGCATTCAGCTAGTCAAAACTTACAGAAATTAAGCTGTTTTTAACTGTTTTTCTTTTTGGATATGTCTATTAAACATTCAACAATTTTTTCCTTCCAAAACATTTATTTTTTTCAACCATCGGATAGATATCTAACACCCTAGATTCATCCCCAAATCCTATACAAGCACCCATCCCCAACCCTAACCAAAGCTCATTCCCCATCCCATCCCCTCCGCTTGCCGCCGTCGCCCCCATCCCCTCTGTGCCCCGCCTCCTGCAGCCTCGTCGGCGCTGGCGAGGCCCGCTAGCCCCACCATCCTCCTCCGACCCACTACTACCTCCTCCTTTTCCTCCATTAGCACCGCCCGCCTCCTGCGACGTCTTCCTCCACCGGCGCCTCCCGCTACTGCTTCATCTTCCTCCACCGGCGCCAGCTGCCTCCCCCACAGCCACCTTCTTCCCCGTCTCCGGCGGCTACCACCGCCAGATCCGCCATCGCCACCCTCACTTTTTTAGTTGATTCCGTGCTCCCCTGCCGACCTCCACCACCTACCGCCCTCCTCCGACCCGCGGCCGGCTACGCCACCGCCGCCTCGCCGCTCCTCCACTACCGCCGTGGCTCCGCTGCCTCTCCCTCACTCTATAGCTGGCCCGGTGAACCCAAAACCTAACCCGGTGAACCCTATCCCTAATCCGGCGAAGCCCCGCCCTAACTCGCCGCCGCCGCCACCACCAGAGAAAATGACGTTGCCGCCGAGCACGAATCTCCACGCAAGGCATCAAAGGTTAGAAATTCGACTATTTTACCTTGAAAAACATTTGACTGATTTTTAGCAATTCCGTTTCTTTTTACACTAAACAGCAGCTAAAAGACAGATAAAGCCTGCCCTCGAAGCAAAAGCGATGCTTCATCAGGGCAAGCATGTCACAGGAGCGTCCTTTCATGATAGTCATTAAAGACGCTCGACGGATTCTTGGTGGGTTAAATCGCTTCAATATTACTCCTAGTTCACGCCGTTGATGTACCGATGCTCCATGGCCTTCTTCGCGGAAATCCGCTTTGCCGGCTCGTACTGCAGCATTTCTCGAGTATATCAAGACCATCGGCGTCGAGATCAGGAACAACAGAGGACAGCTTTGAGGGGTTCCAGCTTGCCTACTCCTGGCCAGACATCCTCATTCGGGGTGCCCAGCAACTTGAAAATGTGCAGAAGCTGCGGCACCTCAGAATTTCCGGGAATATGCAGCCCACAGACCACATGTCAACCGGCGTGGAGTAGTGCGTGGCGCCAAGAAGAGCCTCGGGAGCCCTGTACCACAGCGTCAGGATCACGTGGGTGTACTTCTTGAGAGGAACGGTGAACGAGCGGCTGAGCCCGAGACCGGCGATCTTGAGCGCCATGGTCTTGCGGTCCATGACAAGGTTGTGCGACTTGAGATCACGGTGCAGCACGCCGCGCCCGTGGCAGAAGGCCACGCCCTGCAGAGCTGGTACATCAGGATCTCGACGGTGTGGGCGGGGATCTTCTCGTGGTTCTGGCGGTGGCCGCGGATGAACCTCTTGAGTCTTGAGGTCGGTGTCCATGTACTCGAAGACTAGGTAGAGGATGGTCTGGCCCTCCTTGTTCTGACCCTGCTTGAGGTCGAGCAGGCGCACGATGTGCGGGGTCATCTGCAGCAGCGACACCTCCCGCAGCGCCGTCGGCGGCACACCCTCGCCATCCTCGGGGAGGCCCGTCTTCTTCAGCGCCACGATCCGCCCCATCACCTTCTCCCGCAACTTGTACACCTTCCCGTACATGCCCTCCCCGACCTTCTCCAGCTTCTCGTACAGGTCCATCACCCGCAGCCCGCCCCCCGTCGTCGTCGTCGTCGTCAGCGCCACCGCCGCCGCCTGGTGCTGAAGTGCGGCCATCGCGCGGATCCGCCCCGCTCTTGGTGTTGTGTGAAATTGGTGATGAATTGGGAGTGGGGTAGTGCTTGAAGTTAAGCTGTTTGAATTGACTAAAACTAAAAAGAGCGGATCATGTACGAATGCTCCCCCGCAGAGTTACAATTAGCATCTGCTCTCCTTACGGACCGATTTTGTAAATTTAAATCTTCTATGTAAATACTGTGCTATTTCTTAGATCAGTAGATATCACTCATAGATATATTGCTAAATCATTTCATACATAATGTAAAACCATATCATTCATTAATTTAACACATCAGAGTTTACATATACCACATCGGGTCAAGTTTTACAATAAAGGCCAAACATGCCAAACAGATTACATAACAACAGTAGCGGAAGCGACAACAGAAACAAAAGGGGGAGAACACATCTCTCCACAGGAAAGCGACTTGGTAAATCCATGTACGTTTGATATTAACCAAGAACATGGATAATATTGAATGCACGTAAGCACCAACAGAGTTAGCTGGACTAAGGCGAGACCTGAACTAAAAGAACTAAATTACTCCTCATCATCTCCTGGGCCTTCAACTTCTGGATCCTCGTAATAGTCGCAATGTCCATGATTTCCTGCTTCGGAGGGTTTTGGGGAAAGAGCGAGAATGAGTATAACTTCCGTGCTCGCGAGCCAACACATAAGATACAATAATATATATGTATGGCTTATCAAGGATGACTCGGGTTCTTTTATTTGCTAAAACAACATCTTTAATTATCATAATTATAAATTTCCTATTACTTAGCATTTTAACCAAATTGTATTTTTATTAAAGAGGGTAATTGTACAATATTTAATAACAACAGAGGTTACCTCCACCTTATGCTTATTTTGATTGGAGCTACCTCAATTTATCAATACCACTGAATTCGAAAACCCATGAAAAATTCAATCTCAGGGCTAGGTGAGCCCGACCTGATTTTCATATCACCCACAAAGGTTTTTGAAATAGAACTAACTCTAGTAATTTCCTATGTCAGCCTTTGACTGTAGACATGACTGTTTAAAAAGTTTAGACTCTGCAGAGGTTGTACATTGTACCCACAAGAGATGATCATACTCGTTACCCCACATGATTCTGTAGTCATGTAGTTGAGCGATCGTCACAGTAACCTTTCAAAGTATCTCACCCCTTCCGCCATCTCACCCATATGGGGTTAGCCTCGGCGACTGGCAACTTCACCTTGCATCGGTGTCCCATTCAAGCCGGGCATATCACGCACTTGTACATTCCTGTTATCCATCCAGTGAGATGACATTCAGGGTTTAATAAATTAACTAAGCCAAGTTGCACATTGTAGACTTGTGGTTGTACTTATTTTATACGGGAGGTCATGACAAGATTAAGTCCTTGATCTATCCGGGCGGTTTGTACCACATACCAACAACTCTCGTGCTCGACGGCACCCACCACCATTCCATCCGCCCGGATGTGGTAATAGCAAGTTATTGGGGTTTTGAGGAGTAAAACCAAATTATCTCATCATTCCAGTCATTTACCCACAATGACTGCTCAAAACCACTTTCATGTTTAAAAGATGATGATTAGGGCATTTAATATCCTGGTACTTAAGCAAGACTAGCATGTCGCTTAAGTACAACATATAACTAGTAATTACCACATAGTTACTAGGGTGACATGAAATAATGGATTCAATTATCAAAGGATGACTTAATAATTATTTAATCATCAAATGTGTATTTAACTACCTTAAGCTTTAACATACATTTGATTAAAGAATTAAAACATACAATTTTGTAATTTAAATAAATATAATTTACATAAAATGTAAGCTCAAAATGATCAAAGAATTGACTCGCCTGGGTCAATTTATCTTGGCCTTGATCTTACTCAAAGCCTTTTCAGTTAGTGGTCTTGAATTCGTGGTCCGCGTCTTTATCCGAATCTTGATTCCGCTCGAGCCGTTGTTTCTTTGGGAATCCAACTTCTAATTACACGATAACGACCGATAAACCAAATAAATCCAAAGAACTTCAAAAGACCAATTAAATTCAATGAGCTTGATTAAGATTTGCGATGATTGAGAAGTGGAGGGAAGATTTAGTGAATTGGGGATGTTTGGCAAAGTCAAACGATAATTTGACCGAAAGAGGAAATGGCGGAGAAACTTTGCCGGGAAGAAAATTAAGGAAGGATAAAAGTCGAAGGAACATTTATAGTAGTATTCCACTTTGGATTTAGAAGATGGCAAGATATCATCGATCGAGGAAAAAGACATAGCTTGATCTTTTACGTTCAAGAGCTTCTTCAATGATTGTATATTTATTACGGAAGTTCCATGAGTTGGGTTAGATTTATGATAGATATGAGCCTGAAAAAACACTGGGCATTTATTTGATGAGTGTTAATAGTTAGAGATTAGGATGTGAGTTTAACATGTGAAGAGTATAGTTTTAATTTATCGAGTTAAACTTGGAGTCCGTATATTACCAAAGTTATCTCTTGAGGATGTGTCTGGGATTGTTGGTACATTAATTAGATAGGATGACTGATATTTGGGCAAGATTATATTTTTGGAAAGACTTCAAATTTAAACCGTATTTTAAATTAGATGGCAAAGATATATTAGTTAATTACTTCATCTTTAATTTATTTGCGGATTACACAGCGATGTATATATCCATACATAAGTTATATTTAAGATAAATATAAAGGAAGATTTCAAAGATTCTTTTCCTTAATTATTAAATTACTACTTTAGAGGTCTTCATGATTTTTGGGGTACGGAGATGATACCAGTTATTTTTGCTGAGTTTATCTTTACACTAATTATTTTTAATTATCTTTGCTAATTTTAGATCGGGGAATAAAGATGCGATGGTTATTATTTGGACCAAAGAATATTTAATAGGATTTGCAATTAGGATTCAAGTTTCTACAGTAAGATATTGAGATCAACATAATTATTCTCGAATAGCTTTAAATTCAATTTCCGTGATTTGTAAATTAAGTTCTTGTTTCTCATAGCTTTTACACATTAGTAGAAGATTAATTAAATTAATTTTATTAATTAACTAATCATGATTTACAAAGGGGTTATCACAAAATTCGAAGGTTATCAAATAAGCTTTGCATGATCTTTAGATAGCAAGATGAACTAAAGACTACTGCTTCTACTGTCTCTTTAAAGAACAAAGGGCCCACATGTCATAAGAGTGAGGGGGATAGATATAGAGGCAGAGGGCGCCATCGAGGAAGAAGCAGGGGAGCCAAGGGGGTGCACAGGCGGCGAGCCTGCCGGCGGCGAGGATGGCAAAATGTGCCGTCGGGGAGGGAGGAGGCCGAGGGAGGCGACGTTGGGGCCGAGGCAGCGTCGGGGAGGAGCTGGCGGCGGTGGGAAAGGACGTGCGCGGCGGCCACATGGAGGTGACGGCGGCCGAGGGAGGGGAGAGGAAAGAGAGGTGAGCAAGGGCATGAGGGAGATGGGAGGAAACTCACCGTGCGGTTCTTTGAGGCGGAGGAGCACTTGAGCGATCCGGCGACGAGAGCCAGGGGAGACGCGGGCGGCTCACGGCGGCGGCGGCCTAGGGCAGCGGGGAGGCTTGGCCGGCGGTTGGGGGAGGCCAAGGACGTCGAGGAGGTGCTCCGGCTTGAAGAATCGGGTTGGGGCTTGCCGGAGGAAGGACGGCGTTGGCGACAGTGCTTTTCGGTCGGAAATGGAGAAGAGCCGGATTCCAGTGAGCCCTTTGGTCCAAACACCAATCTAGCTTGGGGATGTGCTCCTTGGCTCTTGGGATGCGGGGTGATGGTGGTGGCAACGCTAGAGCTGCAAATCACTGGCGAGGCGACTCGACCGAACGAGGAACACTAGCGTTTTTCTTCGGTGGCTTACCAGGGGCGAAGAGGCGATGTGGGGAGGCCAGAGGGAATCTCCAGGGGCTCTTATAGCTGGGAGAAGAGGGGGAGGAGGCCGAGGGAGCTCTGATGGCCGTGCACGGTGTCCCGAGACGGCATGGGCAGGCGCGGGCGAGTGGAGGCAGGTGGGCGCAAGCATAGAGATGACGAGGGGGACGACGACTTGAGGGCCTGCGCGGCAGTGAGCTGCTCTATGATGGGACAAGGCAGTGGCAGGCGAGCAGGCATGCTACGGCGCGGCGCAACGCTGCGGGCGAAACTTGACTCGCGGCGGCCGGCCAGTGGCATGGCGTCACGAGCACGTCAGGGGCGAGCTAGCGGCGGGACTAGGTAGTGGCGGGGAGTCAGAGTCAAGGGAGTAGGTGCAACGACGGAGGAGGCTGGGTGTGGCGCTGATATGGGAGGCGTGGGTGCTGCCCGGGAGAGAAGAAAGGGGGTAGGGGGAAGCTCGGGTGTGTTCTGGGCACCGGGTGGCTCAGGTGAAGAGGAAAAGAGCAGGGGGGAGGGATCCGGGCCAAAAGAAGGAAGGGAGATGGGTCGGAAGGGAGTTGGGCTGAGCCGTCCAAAGGAGGAGGGGAGTGGGCTGGGGCCCAAAGAGAAATGGGGCTGAGCCCAAGAAAAGAGGGAAGGCCAAAATTGAGAAGAGGCCCAAATTTAAAAGATGAATTCAAATTCGGAAATTGAATTTGGGAATTGCCAGAAAATTCAAACCCAAATTAGAACTTAGCTAGAGGCTAGAGGATTTGAAATAACCAGATAATTTGAAATAAGGCTTGAAATTCAAGAACCAAATGGTAAATACTATTCACTATTTTGAAAACGAGATGTTATACCTTGTTAGTTTTAAACTTGTTTTTCATATCAGTGCTTTCAGTTTTAGGATTGTTGTCTTTGCTATCGTTTCTGTTGGAAAGTCAGAACATATGTCCTATAAGTTCTGAAACTTCCAGTACGTTTCGGTCTTGGTATTGTAGCGTTTCTGGATTTTGTGTCTGCATTTAGTTTCCTATTCGGATTAGAGCAGAACTAGAACTCGGTCTGTAACTCTTTGAGAAAACCTATAAAGAGGAGAAAACTAGAAAAGTCACAACAACAAGTTGTGGCGCAAATTGACATCAGAAAGTTGTATTCTTCTCTGTTTACTCTGTTCGTCTACATTAGCTTCGGAAGACCAGAATTTCTAGTTTCTTCAGAGAAACTGCATTGCGTTTGATAGCAATTTTGGGCGACTGTATTCCAACATTTGGTATCAGAGCAAGGTTCTTTGGAAGCAATGGCAGACGACGAGTCACCGAAGAAGGAAACGCCTGCAGCGATGACTGGAGTCGAAACGTCGACAATCGAAAAATCGCTACTGAGGAGTATTCCAATTCAGTATCCAAATGCTGACAGAAACAAATTACGACCTGTGGGCAGTAAAGATGAGAAGCATCCTACGATCTCTGGGTGTATGGGTGGCAATAGAAGGCGATGCACTGGTTGATGAAGAAAGAGACCAGGGCGCTTTAGCTGCCATCTCCCAATCCGTGCCGGATTCGGTCATGATGGTCATTGCTGAGAAGGAAACAGCAAAGGCTGCATGGGATGCTATCCAGGAGATTCATGTGGGTGAAGATCGAGTCAAGAAAGCAAGAGTGCAGGTATTGAAGAGGCAATTTGACCGTTTGATCATGGAGGACTCCGAAACAATCAGTACATTTTCTCATAAACTCTCCACTTTGGTCGGAGAAATTCGTTCTCTTGGTACAAAGATCATAGATAGCACTGTGGCTGAAAAACTCTTTAGTGCTGTGCCTGATCGTTTTCTTCAGATTGTTGGGACGATTGAGAAGTGGGGTGATGTGTCCTCAATGTTAATATCTTAAGCCATTGGACGTCTCAGGACATTTGAAGAAATCATGAAAGGGAGGCGTACAAAGAGAACTGAGAGAACTGGTGAACAATTGATGCTCACCTGGGCTCAATGGGAATCTATAGCCAGTAAGGAAAAGGAAGGTGATGAGAGAATTGGTGAACAACTGATGTTTACCCGGGCTCAATGGGAACTTATGGCCAGCAAAGAAAAGGAAGTTGATGAGAGCTCCAGTCAAGGTTCAAAGAAGAACAACTGGCAAGGTAGAGGCCGACGACAAGATGTTGGAAAAGGCCAGTACAAGAAAATGGATAAATCAAGAATCAAATGCTTTAACTGTGATATATACGGCCATTTTGCTTCTGAATGCCGAAAGCCGAAGAGAGAAAGGGCAAATTTCGTTGAGAAACAAGGTGAGGATGAACCGACACTCTTAATGACTGAAGGTTGTGAAATTCTGCAGAAAACCAGAGAAACTTCACAGCAAGTCTTGCTTAATGAGGAGAAGGTGTGGCCTAATTTCGGTTCTGATGAAAGGAATGATAATCACAGCTGGTACCTTGATACGGGAGCCAGTAATCACATGACGGGAGTTAAAGAAGTATTCTTTGAGCTCGACGAAAAAGTCGGGGGCACTGTCAAATTTGGCGATGGTTCAGTGGTAAATATTTGCGGTCGAGGAAGCATCATATTTCAATGCAAGAATCTGGAGCATAAGATGCTTACAGGGGTTTACTACATTCATGTAACGTCCCAACTTTTGGTATTTGAAAATCTTCTAATTAGTTGCTAGTTTAAAATCCCACCATTTGCATTTTATTTGAATTTAAATTTAAAAGCTTATTATAGACCTTCATGATAGAATAATTTATTGGGGTTAATCCCAACATCAACAATTACCAAAACTATTTTATTTGGATTCTATGTGTTTGGTTATATTTTACAGATTTTTCTAGAATTTTTCCAAGTCTATTTGCTATTTTCTAATTAGATTTTTTGCATTTATTAAAAAGAGAAATCAAAACAAAATTCCAGGAACAGTGTTGGGCCACACACTGTGCAGCCCAACACCGTGCCTCAGCCCAGCCCGCGTTCGCCCGCCTAACCCCGTTGGATGCGCGACGGATGCCCCTCGTTTCGATCGAACGCCGCGCTCAACCCGCTCCGTCGATCTCGCGCGTGCTCGCTCGCGATCTCCCGCCACGCCATCGCCAGTGGGTCGCCATCGAGTCGCCGCTCCGCGGACCCTTCTTCCTCCTAGCGCCCGCGCCTTCGCCCGCCATTGCCGCCCGTGGAAGCTTCGTCCGACAATTTCGCAACGGTCGCTGATTCTTTGCACCGACCCCACCAAATTGTAGCCGTATCTATCCCATTCTCATCCCTAACCAAATCGGCTACTGGATCCCTCCCAATCTCCCCGAATCTCAAAAATTCCGACCGCGGCCGTTTCGGACTCGAATTGGGGGTTTCCAATTCCAACGTCCCCCGGTCCTATAAATACCCCGCCTAGGATCATCGAGCCCTCCGCAACCCAGAGCTGCCACCCTTGTCTCCCTGATCGCTCTAGCGCCGCCGCAATCCATGCTTTAGGGTTTTCGGCCAAGCCTCTTCTCCAGCGAATTGAGCCACCGTCGTTGTCGCCCTTGCCCCACCGACTGCACCATTGTGATCAGCATGGTCCGAGCTACCTTGTGCGCCCCTCCTCGTCGCCGGAGCACCCATCCGACAAAACCCGAAACTCCACCGCCGCTTCTTCCTTGCCGCTGGTCGCCACCGCCGCTGCTACCATCGGTAAGGGCACCAACAGATGCGCAATAGTGCCAGCAACCCACTGGTACCTCCGCCGCCGGTGACTCGCCGCCAATTTCGGCGACCTTCGGGTCCCGAGCGCCGCCCTCGCCGCCGTGTCTTCGTCAGCGCCACCGCAACCACCGCGTCAGCTTCTGTGCTTGTGTGGCATCCACGTGGAGCCCAATCAGCGCCAGTACACGCGCACGTGGCCCAGTCCACCGCGCCAGATCCTCCCTGGCTCGGTGCACTCAGTTCACCATGAGCCAAGAGACTAACATGTGGGGCCCACATGTCAGATTTCTTTTAAATCTAATTCTTTTTTCGAAAATTCTCGGCTGACACAAGCATTGCGCAATAATCCGATTTTCCTTTATAAAAATAATTTAGGAAATTCATTAAAAATCAAAATTAGGATTTTACTTGATTTCCAATCTTCCAAAGCCAATAACTTTTGCATCCAACCTCAAATTGAGCCCATTCAAATTTGTAAATTCATATAAAATCAAGATCTATTTAATGGTTAATTTTATTTGATTTTTGGAGTTTTTTTTTCAAGATCTTCCAAAGCCAATTTGTACACGCTACTCGTCTACGGAGGCAGAAGGCAGCGCCACCATTGTGCATCTTGCCCAGTTCACCGCTGCCCAGGAGGAATCTTTGGAGTTAGCCGCCACAGAGCTGGAGTGTGTCTACGAGACCCTTCAGAGAGCCGATGAGAGGATCACCATTCTAGAAGAAGCTCTCTATGGACAACACGATCACGAGGAAGACACTGAAGAAGAAGACCCAGAAGAAGCCGATGAACCGGCTGAACCAGAAGAGAAACAGAGGCAGCAGAGCCGGAGGAGCCAGCTACACCTGCACCAAAGACGTCTGCTCCTGTTGCACCAGTCCCGAGGCATCAGGATCAGTTTGCAAGGATGCCAGCTCGTTTCCAAGTCTACAGCAGCGGGAGAACCTTCAGGGCTACAGAGGCTATCTCATCGAGTAGTCCGTTCGAGTTTGTTTCAGGCTTAGCCAGTCTTAGGTTGTGAGACGCCCTTTAGGCGGTAGTTTGTGTGCTTAGGTTCGTCCTTATCTTTGTTTTTGTGTGCAAGTATGAGCTGCAGAGGTTCTTAGGCATTTGTTGCAAGCCATACTATTATCCTAATTAATAAAAGAGTTTCAGTTGAGCTTTCTTAAAGTGTGTTGTTGGGTTTTACCTGCCCCGTTTAGTTACTACCTTATCTTGTGCTTGCTACCTTATCTAACTCATGGAGATTCAATTGAACAATAGTTCAATTGACCTATGATCATCGTGAGGATTAAGTAATGCAATTCAAGTTCATAAAAGCAATAAGATGATAAGAATGCAATTTAAAAGCTCCCCCTCACTATGAACCTTAAATTTCAGAAAATTTCAAATTCTCCCTTTTTATCATTTTTATATATCTTCTCCCCCTGTGTACAATAATGATATATCTTCTCCCCCAACATTGAAATATCTTCTCCCCCTTTGACAATGGAGTTATCAAGGAATCACGCCTTCCTCTCATCCAGAGATAACAAATGCAGAATGAAGAAAGAAGCATAAGAAGGAGTATGCATGAAGTGCAATGCAGTAGCTTTATTTTTATTTTTTGTATTTTTTAATTTTTGATTACAAGAAGCTTTGGAGATTACCCAAAAGAACAAGCTAGCATCTCTAATATTGCACAAATAGTATATCAAGCCTAACAATGCTAGCAAGATCATGATAAGACATATATATCAAAGCTAAGCACAAATGTTCAAAAGTAAAGCAGTAAATTTGATCAATTTAAGCAAATCTTCAAATTCAGCAAGTTCATCAACAGGGATCCTAAAGTGAAACTGGCCATGTCAAAATATCAAAATAAGATCAAAAAGCTAAGAAAGACCACATTAAGAGTCAATCAGGTCATGTATTGATATCATTTTGCTCAAATTTCTCAAATACCCACTTTTCAACAGTTTTCTCATTTGCACTGAATATTGAAGTTGACTAATGATCTAACTTAGTGACAAGATCCTGAATTAGGAGCCATCCATAAATTTATCCTAAGCTTCAAACAGAAGTTGATTAAAGGTATATCTTAGTGAAGAAGATCTTGGACTAGGAGCCATCCACAAACTTTTCCTAAGCTTTTACTAGGGCGAAAAATCTTGAGGTTCATGTCATTTCTGACAAGCAGTCCCCATAAGATCGTCTGAATCATCAAACTATCTCCAAGTTCATGTCTTTGACAAGCAGTCTCGTAAGATTAGTTTGGCACAATTTAAGCGTAAGACAATCTTTAAATTTGATTTTTCATGTTTCACAAGAGCAGTTCTAGAATCTCAGGAACACAAGAAGCTCAAGTAATGGTCAATTTTAGATTCAAGAGCTAACAAAGCAATTCTGATAGGGCCAATGTCACAAAAGGAGCACTAATTGTGCAACTAGCTAAAACATCCACAAATTGTAATTTTTAGTTCGAGTTGTTTTTAGAGTTCTAGCTCATACATCAATGACTTATCTGTATATGTGAAAGCATGATAATTATAGCAAGTCAAAGAACTATACATGACATTGAGCAAGAATTGAAATACTAAAGCTCCAAAGGGTAATAGGTAAAGCTTCATCAATTTTAGAAGATAAGCAGAAAAACTTATATTACAATGCATCTTTTTGGATACCACTTGTTGGATTTTTCATATCACTTGTTGTATTTTTCATATGAATGCAATATGATACAATGAGATGCAATAAAAGCCTAAAAACCTAAAAAGTTCAAAAAGATCAATAAGTTCAGAAAAGAACAAGAAACGATCAAAAGAACAATGTAAGATCAGAAAAGATCGAACTCCCTCTCAAACCAACCCATAGGGATAAATTACCCCTAACTCGCTTATCAAGGTGGCAAACCTAGTTGGGTCTAAAGGCTTAGTGAGGATATCAGCCAATTGAGCCTCGAACTCCACGAAGTGTAGCACAATATCACCTTTTTCGACATGGTCTCTAAGAAAGTGATAGCAAATGTCTATATACTTGGTCCTAGAGTGTTGCATATGATTTTTAGCAATATTAATAGTAGAAGTGTTATCACAGAAAAGAGGAACACTAGCAAAATTGAACCCACAATCCGTAAGAGTGGTTACCATCCACAAAATCTGACTACAACAACTAGCAGCAGGTACATATTCAGCTTCAGCAGTGGATTGTGCAACAGAAGACTGCTTCCTAGAAGATCAAGATACAAGAGAAGTGCCTAGAAGTGACAAGAGCCTGAGGTACTCTTCCTATCAAGCCGACAGCCCGCAAAATCAGAATCAGAAAACCCCGAATGGACAAAGATGATGAATAGGAATACCAAATGCCATACAGAAGTGTAGAGTGTAAATACCTGAATATGCGCTTAACGGCTTGGCGATGGAAAGATCGCGGGGACGCTTGAAACCTCGCACAGAGGCAGGCCGTGAAGTGGATGTCCAGTCTTGAGGCTGTCAGGTACAGGAGGGAGCCGATCATGCTGCGATACTCGCGTTGATCCACGGCTTCTCCTTCCTCATCTGGATCCAAAACAGTTGAAGTTGCCATGAGAGTGGAGATTGACTTGCAGTCACCCATGTCGAAACGTTTGAGCAAGTCCTTAGTGTACTTCATTTGATGGATGAAGATCCCTTCCTTGCATTACTTGATTTGAAGCCCCAAGAAGTAATTGAGCTCTCCCATCATACTCATCTCAAATTCTCTAGACATAGTCTCAGAAAAGTTGAAAACAAGAGCATGAGAAGAACCACCAAAGATAATATCATAAACGTAAATTTGAGCAAGCAGGAAGTCAGTACCACGCCTAAGAATGAACAAAGTCTTGTCTACCTTACCCATCTCAAAATCATTCTTAAGCAAAAAGAAAAGTCTTAATTCTACCAAACCAGGCTCTAGGGGCTTGCTTAAGACCATTATCTCGAAAAGTGATGAAATCATCACCCGTCGACCGCGTGAAGGAGGTGACCCATCTTGAGTCTCCGGTCATGTGACGTGAACAGCCGGAGTCGACGAACCACATGTCCTTCCTCTTTCCGCGGAAATCCTGAAAATCAAGGCACATAAGAACGATGTGTCTCGATACTGGGGTTAGTTAAACAAGACTTAGGAACCCAGTACCGAGACACACGTCTGCGAGTAGTATGCAAAGCAGAAGTGCTATCCTTGATTTTATTTGAAGTTCTGTTGTGAGCAATGGTTAAATTGACATGAGAATTATCATGTCTAGGAGCATGATGATGAATATCTGACACAAATCCTAAACCAGATTTCTTCTTTTCTATGTTACCATGTCTCATAAAAGCTCTAGGTTGATTAGATAAAATTTTAGCAAAATTTTTCTTATTATTTTTCAACCTACGCCAACAGAACTCAATCAAATGTCCATCCTTTTTGCAATAGATGCAATGATACTTAATACCAATGGGAGAAGCACCCTTAGACTTAACAGATGGTCGGGTAACACCTGTAGATTTAAAGATAGTTTTTGCAAGGTTGTTTTTGAATTCAATTAACCCATTTTCCAAGACTTGAGTAACTTTTGGGTTATAATTATTTTGAACATGATTGTATCCTAATCCTTGCTTTTTATAAGGAGTTTTAGACTTGTGCAGAATCATGTTTAATTGTTTCTTACCTTTAGAGAATTTTTAAAGGTATTCTTAAGATAAGTATTTTTTTCTTCAAGATTAACACATGATTCACAGGTTTTACCCTTAATGACTCTAGCATATTTCTCCTTATATAAAACATCTTCAAGTTTAAGAGCTGGACATGAAGCACATGTAGAAGACTCAATAATGTCCTTAAGCTTAGCATATTTAGCTCTAGCTGCTTCTAAGATATCTTTAACTTCATGTTCGTGTTCTAAGCAGAAAGTGCAAAGGCTAGGATCAACCACACCAGAAGCAACTAACTTACTATACTCTAAGCATTTTTCATATGGAGAAGATTTAACCTCAACAAGCTCAGTCCTAACATTTTCAAGTTGTTACAAAGCAATATCACAAGCAGATTGCAGTTTAGCAAATTCAGAGTGCAAAGCATGGCAGGATGAACATTCATCAGATTCAAGAGTCTTAGCATTTTCAAGTTCTAAAGTCAAATTATCTACTTGTGACTCTAAGTCCTTATTCTTGGCCATGACAAATTCTAATGCCTTATTTTGACTCATGAGTTGCTCAAACATAGATTCACATCTATCAGAAAGAACATCATAGGAAGGAGGTACCTCATCGTTGTCGTCGTCAACGGAGTCGGCCATGAAGCACAAGGCGGTGAAGTCCTTGGTCTTCCCTTTCTTCTTGTTTTGAGGGATCTCCTCCTCCTCGTCCTCCTCACTCCCGGAGTCAACATCTCTTAAGGATTGATCCTCAAAAGCGGCAAGCACCCGGTGAGCGGCCTTTGTCAGTTGGGCAACATCATACCTTGAGTTGTTCCATTGAGGCTTCTTCCAAGCTGACTTTCTCTCCTTATGGTTGCTCTTACCTTTCAGCTTGGGGTAATTTGCCCGGATATAATTAAGCTCACCACACTCATAGCAAGTCACGGGACCTCCTCGATTTTTGTTTCTCATATTGTTGTAGGCCCGTGTGACCTTTTTGACTATGAGGGCCAACTCAGCCTCAGGAAGACTCTCAAACTCTTCTTCATGAATTGCAGATAAACCAGCAAGCGAAAATCCAGAAGAAGACTCAAAAGACCCATCAGAAGCTCTCTTGAGCGGGTCTGCTACCAAAGCCATATTTTCCTTTTTGGGATGATCAATCCTCTTGATTTCATGAGTCTTAAGCTTGCTATAGAGCAGCTCCAAAGGCAGATCAGAAAGATTAACATTCTCTTCAATGACTGTGGCCTTTATCTCCCACTCCTTGGTGTTGATTGCAGCCAAGAGGTGGGTGGCATTTTCAGACTGAGAATATTCAATACCAACAGCTTTCATCTGATTAATCACTTTATTAAAGCGACTGAAAATGTCATCGATGCTCTCTCCAAGACGCATCTCGAATTTGTTATATTCACGCTTATGGACTGTTTGACGTACTTTCTTGACTTGGAACGAACCCTCATAATAGGTTTCGAGAGTGTTCCAAATCTCGTGCGCAATCTCAAGATTACAAATCCGATCATACTCCTGTCTCCCAAGCCCACCATACAAGAGGTTTTTAGCCTTATTGTTGTTAGCCAAAAGGGCTTCTGAAGCCGGCGTAGCAACTTGGGGCACAGCGAGCGGGACTCGAACAACCTCTCATATAGCGTGTCCTTCGCTCTCAAGGAAGACTCGCATGCGATTCTTCCAATAGGCATAGACGTGCCCATCGAAGATATGCGATTTCGTGGAGTATCTATCCATCGCCAAGTTCAGTGACCGGTTAAAATCAAGATTGAACTAACCGGGCTCTGATACCACTTGTTGGACCGAAACGACGACTAGAGGGGGGGTGTGAATAGGAGCACACTCACTTTTTCACAAATAATTGATTCTATAATATTTAACTCTAGTAGCTATGGAAGCTATGAAGATCAGTATATCAGTACAGCGGAAGACTAATATTGAATCCAATTCAAACCCCTAAGCAATACGACAAAATCAACCAAGATTGAAACAATTTAATGCATTGGTGGTCTGACCGATTCCTCAAGGTCCGACTTGTGGCTCAAGAATGTAATGTAACCAAATTCGATGACGGTTGCAAAGAGATAAAACTTTTGATCTACAACTCCAAACTTGATGAAACTTGGTACACACCTTCTCTATGATATCAGGAACCTATTCCAATCGAATATTATGATAATTCTGGGAAGAATAAGGATCCTTTTCCGTTTGATTGAAGAAGGGTTCAAAACCGGGTCAAAACAAAAACTTGATCCAAAAATTTGCTCGTGGATGATTGATGATCAAGATGATCCTAGATAGGTTCCCACACGTCACAGCAAGCTAGATCACGTGAAGAATTCAATCAAAAACTCGCAGATCAAAGAAATACTCAAAATCATCAAATATAGAGAAAGAACGCAATGAGACAAAATATTGATCAAACTTTCCTTTGATTGATTGATATGATATGGGCTTACAGCCTCTCCATCAATGGAGGACAATGCTCAATCCAAGAGCACGAAAATTACATCAAAATCTTTAGAACCCTAGCCTCCACAAAAGCTCTTCCTAAGAAAATTAGGGTTTACAAAAATAGCAAAAGAGACGAAGCAGAGGTGCAGTCACCTCCCTCCCCTATTTATAGTGGAGGCTTAGTACTTCTAGAAGTTTGACTCAATTGGGCTCCCGTTAAGACCCAAATCAAATGGGACACATACACACGTATTTTAATGCGCCGTCTTTAACCCTCTTGACCTAAGTAGCTACACCTTGCTCCATCTTGTGCCTCGGATTAGCTAATAGGTCACCCTTGTCCATCTTACACCACGCTTGAGTTCATTGATCTCACCCGGCATCGTCGATCGTTCTGGACCTCAGCTCTCCAAGCCTAGTCCCGATCATCCTCGTCGTTGACCACCAAGCAACCTGCACAACAATAGACAAGTAAACCGAATTTGGGAACAAGTTCTTCATAACTTGGCCCATGTTAATCAAAACATGCATCATGCGATATATATGCCCTGAAACTCATGACTTTGACCTAACAACCGAATATCGCCGACACGACGGGCGACGATCTAAGTGAAAACCGGTCAGACCGCCACCTATTGGCCGGTCAGACCGCTAGTAAAGACTTAGCCAATTTTCAACCTCTGAAAATCAAAACCTACTGGAATTTTTAAACCAATAGAACTTTTGATTGGAGACTCCAAAAATTATGAGACCAAGTGCAATAGAATCCCTTCTGTTGCATGCTACCTCTATTTTTGACCCAGCTCAAAATACCACTTTTGACATTGGCGGTCCTACCGCCGCTTAGGCTGGTTGGACCGATCTTAGGCCGGTCTGACCGCCGCTTAGGCCGGTCAGACCGCCTGAAGCCTGACAGCACTGTTTCTTTGCCAAAAACACGTGAAACGACAAATCGTTAACGCCATTGCCAATTGTCACATCATCCTAAGATCTAGAGCATATCCCCATGATACACACACACTGAACGAAGCTTGGCACAGCAGGAAACCAAGCGTGCATCATCTACGGACCTTCGGTTGTGTTGCCCATGTGAAAACAGTACGTCCTCACTTGTCGAAGTTGGAGGACCGAAGCACTGCAATGATCTTTATTGGGTATGAGCCTAGGTCTAAAGCATATAGGTGTTATCAACCAGAGTCTCGGATATTACATATTAGCCGGGATATAATTTTTGAAGAAGACAAGCACTGGAATTGGGATTCATATCCAGCGCAAGGGTCTGGACCAGTGAGTTGGGTTGACACATTTACAATATTTGATAAAGAACTACTTGATTCTGGTGGAGTTTCGGACAACAGTAATTCTGAATCAAACGAAGAAGTCCCTGTGTCAAAAAGTCCTCAGATTAGTAGTCCGACAACTCCTTATTCACAAATATATGCAATACCGGGTATTTCTCGGCCGGTAGAAACAAACCTGAACTCTTCTTCAGAGTTGGATTCTGCATCAGAACAACCACTTCTGTTCAGAGATCTAAGGGACATATACGATGACACAGAGCCTATTGAAACTCAAGTTTTAGCCTTCTGTTTACCTGCTCTAGAGGAGCCGACCAGTTTTGAAAATGCTATGAAAGAAAGGAGTTGGAGATTTGCAATTGAAGAACAAAATGAGGTCTATTCGGGACAATGAGACTTGGGAATTGGTAGAATTACCTACTAACCGGAAGGCCATTGGCTTAAAGTGGGTGTTCAAACTAAAAAAGGATAGCAATGGAAATATCATAAAACATAAAGCTCGCTTGGTGGTTAAGGGATATGCTCAAAGGCAAGGAATTGATTTCGAAGAAGTCTTTGCACCAGTGGCACGGTTAGAGACTGTTAGATTACTCATAACTCTAGCAGCTCATGACGGTTGAGAAATTCATCATATGGATGTAAAATCGGCGTTTCTCAATGGTGAGCTTGCTGAGGAAGTGTATGTTCATCAACCTCTAGGATATGTCAAAGAAGGTTGTGAACAGCAAGTGTTGAAGCTCAAGAAGGCATTGTATGGGCTTCGACAAGCACCCCGATCCTGGAATTTTAAGCTGGATCAATCTCTTGTATCACTGGGTTTTGAGAAGAGTCTTATCGAGCATACTGTGTATAAAAGGTAATTGATGACAAAATCTTGGTAGTTGGTGTATATGTTGATGATTTGATCATTCCTGGATCAAACATCAATGACATAACTGAGTTCAAAGGTCAGATGAGAAAACTATTCAATATGAGTGATCTTGGATCTTTGAGTTACTACTTGGGAATTGAGGTGAATCAAGGAGCCGGATTCGAATTTTTGGCCGATACGGCCGATTTTCAGAGAGTATTAGCAGTTTTGACCACCGCTGCGGTATTTACAAAATAGCCACCAATAAGTCGGGCAGGCGCGCTGGCGACACGTACGCGGCGCAGCCGGCGCAGATCGCCACGCCATCGGCGCAGTCGCGCCTGCGGCCGGCGTGACGCGCGCTGGCTACCGCGCGCTTCGCCTTCGCCATGTCACGCGCTGACGGGCGTGGCATGGCGTTGCGCAGGCACAAGACGTGGCGCCGGCGCCACATCACGTAGCCGGCCTGGGTGGGCGGCCACGGGCGCCACGCCGCTGCCGTGGCAGCGGCATACGCCAGCGCCAAATGCGGGCAAGGCGCGGCGCGCGCGGCTAGCCGGGCGGCTACATTTGGCCGGCTTGGCTGGCGCTCGCTACGGCGCGATCCAGCACGCCTGCCACTCGCTACTTTTGCAAATACGTTTGCACGATGGTCAAAACTGCTAATACGATCTCAAAATCGGCCGTATCGGCCAAAACCGGATTCATCTCAATATGTCAAGCTGGATATGCAACTAAAATACTATCCTTATCAGGTATGGCTAACTGCAACTCATGTCAGACTCCCATGGAGAATCGTCTGAAATTGAGTAAAAAGAGTAGCGAATCTCCTGTGGATAAGACTGAATATCAAAGCATAGTTGGGAGCTTGAGATATTTAGTAAAAACAAGGCCAGATATTGCATATGCTGTGGGTATTGTGAGTCGATACATGGATGCACCAACTGCGGAACACATGACTGCAGTTAAGCACATCTTGAGATATATAAGTGGCGCAAAAGGTTTTGGATGTTCTTATAAAAGAAGTGATGGATTGGAACCAAATCTAGTGGGGTTTTGTGATAGTGACTTAGCAGGTGACATTGATGATCGTAAAAGTACCACAGGAACGATATTTTTCCTTGGTCGAAGCTTGATTACTTGGGCTTCACAAAAACAGAAGATAGTGGCTCTTTCTTTTTGTGAAGCTGAGTATATTGCAGCAACCACAACAGCATGCCAAGGAGTTTGGTTAAGTGAATTGCTTGGAGATATCAAACAAAGGACACGAGAGAAGTTCAAACTATTAGTAGATAACAAATCGGCAATTGCACTTTGCAAGAATCCAGTTTATCATTATCGGAGTAAGCATATCGACACGAGGTATTATTTTATTCATGAGTGTGTGGAGAATGAAAAGGTTGAAGTGGAATATGTCCATACTGACGATCAATTGGCTGATATGTTAACAAAGGCCCTCGGTCGCATCAAATTCTTGGAGATGAGACAGAAATTGGGCATCAAGGATGTAAAGTCAGAATGACAAGTTTAGGGGGGTGTTTTGTTAGTTTTAAACTTATTTTCATATCAGTGCTTTCAGTTTTAGGATTGTTGTCTTTGCTATCGTTTCTGTTGGAAAGTCAGAACACATGTCCTATAAGTTCTGAAACTTCCAGTACGTTTCGTTCTTGTGTTGTAGTGTTTCTGGAATTTGTTTCTGCATTTAGTTTCCTATTCGGATTAGAGCAGAACTAGAACTCGGTCTGTAACTCTTTGAGAAAACCTGTAAAGAGTAGAAAACTAGAAAAGTCACAACAACAAGTTGTGGCGCAAATTGACATCAGAAAGTTGTATTCTTCTCTGTTTACTCTGTTCGCTACATTAGCTTCGGAAGACCAGAATTTCTAGTTTCTTCAGAGAAACTGCATTGCGTTTGATAGCAATTTTGGGCGGCTGTGTTCCAACATACCTCGCCCTCTACCGTCAGATCGCCCTAAAAACTCGCAATGCA
This sequence comes from Hsuehochloa calcarea, assembly GCA_036346395.1. Lineage (NCBI taxonomy): Eukaryota > Viridiplantae > Streptophyta > Magnoliopsida > Poales > Poaceae > Hsuehochloa > Hsuehochloa calcarea. Next base: position 43,620,227 of record CM070597.1, read on the forward strand.
GAAACCCCAGGAAGAACCAAAAGAATCCCTCATGCGCCTCCCACCCCACGCGTCTCCGCCGGAAACCAAACGAGCCGACAAACGCGGGCAAGCGAAGGCAAGAAGGGGTGCGCGCGAGGTACACGAAGGCGACGGCGGCGGTGATGTGGATGTACAAGTGCTGCATGTTCTTCACGCGGAGGTTCGTGCTGTGCGACGCGACAACACCGAACAACGTGCGCACGCTCTTCTCCGGTCACACCGACGAGCTCCACCGCTACATCGCCGCCACGGTGGCGGAGACGGAGACATCTAGGGGGACGTGGCGGAGCGGATCGTGGACCGAGTCCTACAGGACCGCAGCCGCACACCGCGCTTCGTGAGGCCGGCCCTCACCGTCGACGACTTCCACTTCTCTGGGGACCTCAACCCGCCCATCCGCCACTCCAACGTAGCAATCGGCTGGTCGCTCGAGCCCCAACTCCCAAAATGCCGCTTGATTTATCTCGTCTTGCTGCGTTAATTGTTGCCATTGGTAGTTGGGAGATGCATTCGCGCACAGGTTACACAATGCGGTGAGGCATTTGCCGATCATTACAATTTAGAAGGGACGTGCGCTTGGCAAACTGCTCCGTAATGCGCATGTCATTTGAAAATTTTGAATATTTCCAACCATTGGCGCTATGGTAGGATCAGGTGATGTTGTCTTGGTTTTGCGTCCTAGGCATGAGACTCTGATGCATAGGGATCTTTTGTCGTAGGATGTGGTAGCCGCTCTTGTAGCAAAACTTGATGATGTATTCAGTCAGTGCAACACTGTTGTCGATCCTGACCGAAACTAAGGATTAGTAACTCATTGTGGAAGATTGTGGCATTGCCTTTGTAAGTGTCCGAATGTTGTGTCATGACTCATCATGTTCACTGCTCAGCAAGCTGATGGGTGATAATACTCATGTGACTTTAGCAGATAGATAAACTGATTTTATCATAAAGCCTTTATGATTGGCTTTACGCCTTACGGGAACATTCTGTTGGCCATTATCTGTTGCGGCTAGCATATCAAGCTCCATTGTTGATCTGCATTTCAATGTCATTTACTGTGTGCTATGTGGTTTGAGATGTTAGTTGACTGTAAATCCTGTGTTTCCGGGTCCATCACGACATGAACGCACCACTGTCGCAGTATTACATATACACTGGACACAACTCATATGTGACCGGTAATCAACTTAGCAGTGACTGCAGTGATATTCCCATCATTAAGGCACTGCAAATAGGCGTTCGCGTAATTGAGTTGGGCATGTGGCCAAATTCTTATAAAGATGACATCGATATTCTCCATGGAAGGTACATATGATCATGCATTGGTACTTGTGCCACATCAAGACAATTTATTTCCCACATCATTTTGCTGCAATGATAGTTCTGTGCTTACTATAGAGACCATTCTATATGTTGTGACTTCATTCCACGTTTTTTACTCTTGATAGGACACTGACTGCCCCAGTACCACTTATCAAATGCTTGAGATCCATCAAAGAATATGCCTTTGTAGCATCTCCCTATCCTGTCATTATATAACATTAGAAGACCACCTTACATCAGATCCTCAGGCCAAAGTAGCTAAGGTAATTGTATTCTTTTTGTATGATTAATATCCCAGTCCACGTGATTCTGTTGTAGCTAGTTCAGACATTTTGTTTTAGATGGTACTTGAAGTATTCGGAGACATCCGGTATTACCCTGAAGCAAAACATCTTCAAGAATTTACTTCACCTGAAGCTCTAAAAGGACGTGTCATCCTCTCAACAAAACCCCCAAAGGAGTACCTTGAATCAAAGGGTGGTACAATCAAAGAGAGAGATACCGAGCCTCAATTTAGTAAAGGAGAAAGTGAAGCAGCAGCATGGGGAATAGAAGTTCCAGACATCGAGGATGAGATGCTAGTTGCTGACAAGGTACTGGTTTTAAGTTCTGCTATATGTTTCTTCTTTGTTTTGTTAGTCTACTCTGTCCATTAATATTTTACTAAATGGTGCTCTAGCAGCATCAGGAGGATCTGTTATACCGCGAAAGAGATGTGGACGAAGATGATGAGCAGAAAATGTGCCAGCATCTGGCACCAGAGTATAAACACCTCATTACAATCAAGGCAAGAAAGCAAAAGGGTGCTGTAGTTGACGCCTTGTAGAGTGATCTGGACAAAGTTAGGCGCCTCAGTTTGAGCGAGCAAGAACTTGCAAAAGTGGCAGCACGTCATTGCCGCAACATTGTGAGGTTCGTTTGGTAAATATGTTAGAATAATTCTTGATCTAAACTAGATGATCAAAACTAACAGAATCGTATATGTAGTAATTGCAACACCCATAAAATTTGTAAACACGGAAGCATATCTGATGATGATGTTATTGTTCGTCGTAGAGTTGATCAGTAGCAGTAGATAGACAAGTACTCAATCTACCTAGGGTTTGGTCTTTTCCGGAAATAGGTAAGCCATCAATTCCAACTACAGATGTGGATAAGTGGTACAGCATGAGTTACCTTACTGAGAGTACCTGACTGTTATTTATAGCCTTTGGTATGGAATTTTATCATATCCCATAATTAGAGATAGATTCCAATTAGGTCTCTACACAGATTTAAAATCTAAGTCTATATTATCCTTAATAATGGATACTCTGGCTCTTAATAATATTATTTGATCACTTTATATATTTGAGTCAACCAAAATAGATAGTTGATATTTATTTAAACCCATGTAGGTCCACATAATAGGAAATTAATCCAACAAAATACATTTAATTGCTTAGCAAAAGCCGTGATAGAGGCGAGAGGCGAGATCATATATCGTCTTCTCGTGCACCGAAATTTTTAGTGTCCACTTTTATTTTCAATTATTGAAACTTTATGAGTAAATATATATGAAAAATTTATGAGCTCCAAAAATGCTATCTATGTCATGAGCATCTTTAAACCAATCCGGTCCATCAATTATATCAACATAGGATCAAAGCGGTCTTCGTCACTTTAAAGTGTAACTAAACCCATCAATGGTCACATATGTCAACATAAAAGAACGATATGGATCAAATATGGATGTGTAGCATGAAAATTATATGAGATGTGATCATAACATGCCTATTTTCAACTGGTCCAACTTTATACCTTATGAGATCAAAACATCTTCTCAAAACTAAATGAGATGATATGAATTTGGAGTAAAAGAACATAAAATTTATTTCTCCAGTGAATATAACTGAAGGTCTTCATACTAAACCAATATTTTAACATGAGCATAAGGAAAAATTACAAACTCCCACTTGAAGTGAATTCCATAAGTGAAACCACACCCATATGAGCAACATTGTAATATCCCGGAATCGAATCGGGAGAATTTAAAAGAAGCCGGGGACGAAAAGGCAATTAAAGAATTTGATTTTTCTGTTGAGAGAGGGGGGTTTTCATAAAAATTCGACAACCTGGGCCGTGGGCCGCGGCCCAGGAGGCCCAAGAGGGGATGGCCGGCCTAGGGGGGTGTCCAAGGGGGGAGGCTCCCCAAACCCTAGCCGCCTCCCCCCACTCCCTTGCCCCTTTCTGCTCCTTGGCGCCATCTTGCTGCAGTGGTGTCATCCCCGGTGATCCCCGGCGTTGCTCCCCAAGATTTCCTCCGAAGTCGCCTCCTCCCGCCGTCGTCACCGGTCGTTCGTCGGCGTTCTTGTGGCCGGCCTTTGAAGAGGGAGGAGAGGAGAAGGGAGGGAGATCTTTGGGAGGTGGATCAACGTCTCCCTGCGGGTCTTCAAGGGTAACAAATGATCTAAGTTGCAGTTTGGTTCGGTTTGATTGCATAATTGTTGATTAGGATTAAATCGGCGTTCTGTTATGGAAATTCCAGAACCTGTCCAGCGCCTTGCGCGGCTAGTTTAGACCCTTCAGAGGCCTATTTGGAGGTTCCTCCCTCCTAGAGATTTGTAGCCCTTATTTTTATCTTTCCATAGGAACCAAGATCATGAGATTCCGTCTTATGGTTTAGGAGATATCAATTATTCTTTGCGCACTGTTTTGTATGTCTGGCGAGATGGAACAGTCGGTTTGTTCTTTAAGTTTGACCCTGTTAGCGTGAGATTCAGAACTTCCACCCAACTAGGTTATTGTAGTCCTTTAAATAATATTTCCAAGTTGATAAAGATCACCTCCATTGGATCAGTAGAATGAAAGTTACATCATTTTCTTTACTGCTGTTTTGTAGTCTGGACAGTTGTCTGTCGGGTAGTTTCAACTGATGTTTAGCCAGTTGTTTTGGCCGATTCAATGAACCCCTTCAACTAGAGTTTCGTAGTTTGGGGAGTTAAGTTTCGTTGGGCACTAGTTTCATGTCGTTCCGAGTTACATACATTTAATTATGTTTTTTATCGTACCGCTGCCCAGTTGAGATGTAATCTGGCTGATTAGTTAGATTGTCAGTTTGAACCCGTTGATTGTGTTGAATAGTTAGAGGGTTTTGGTAAGACACTTGTAGCTATATCAACCCTTGTTATCCTTATTCCGAATATATGTTTATGTAGGCGGTGAGGCGGTGAGTGGAGGAGCACGTTCGTTGCCTCCTAGCACGTCACAGCGCGGAAGGCAAGTACCTTGTTTGATTCTATTGAATGTTGATGATTGAACTTGGATGTAATGCTAGACTTGCTAGTCATATTCATATGCTGAGTATCATTATTCGTTTGTATGTGATAAACGTTCATTTCATGTCATCCATTCCATTCATGCCATGGTTTCATTGTGACCACGGGAGTGGAAATTAAAACACCCATCAATTCCAGTATGAGCATGTAAGTCCCAACAGTCCAATGTGGGCAGTCTTGGACACCCGTATGAAACGTCCTTCATACGGTATTTGGGTCCCCGGACTTTGTTAAGTACGGGGTTAAGTGAACACCAACGGGTGTATCACTCGTTATACCGGTATAAGCATGTGTGCAGTCCATTCCTTTCATAAATTCCATTCATTCCATCCATCCATATATACATTCGGAGTTATATTCATATTCTTTAATGATGTTGTCTTGTTCATTTCGATGTATGTCCGATTATTCGCTGTACTTGCTGAGTCTCAGACTCATTCTTGTTTGTTTATTTATTTTAGGTGATCATCGATGATAATGCTGGGCGGTCGTATACACACTTTATTCACTCTTTTCATCATACACTCGTTTCAATAATAAGATTTCATTATGTCTTCCATTCAGAGAATGTTGAACTGTAATAAATAAATTAGATGTGATTGATATCATTATCCATGTTATGGCTACTTAAGAATTGCCTGTGATCTTTGATCGCTCCATTGGTATAATTATTTGATCATAGTTCATATTCCTACTATAGTACTATGGAAGTGGGATCTCTTTAGGTCTTTAATTGAGATATGGCTTAGATTATTTTGCTTGATGGTTAATTGTTAGTTTATTTAGGTGACATCTTGGCTTCCGAATAGCCAAGGTTTTACAATCATGCTCGTGGAACACTTTAGGTGTCAAGCCTTTAGTGAATGGATTCGCAATCATGGAGTATGTACCTATATGCTCAATTGTCAATTTACCACTCTGAATTCTTTCTTTCACAGCTAGGAACTTGATGTCTATATGCTTATACTTTGTCGAGCTCCTGTTGTTATTAGAATACATAACTGTAGACTTGTTGTCACAATATAACTTTAGTGGTCTGTCGATCCAAAATTCGTAGTCCTATTACAAAGTTCTACAACCATATTCCATGATTTGAAGCCTCATAGCAAGCAACATACTCAGCTGCCATTGTGAACGGGGCAACGAGTGACTGCTTAGTGCTTTTCCAAGAAACCGCACCTCCACAAAGTAAATAAATGTAACTTGAAGTGGATTTGCTAGTATCTTGGTAACCAACAAAATCGGAATCAGAATACCCGATGATCTCCAATTGGTCCGATTTCCTATATGTGAGCATGAAATCCTTTGTCTTTTGTAAATACCACAACATCCGTTTTGCTGCGACCCAATGATCCAATCCTGGATTGCTTAAATACCTGCTTAGTATTCCAACAATATATGCTATGTCTGGTCTCATGCAAACTTGAGCATACATCAAGCTCCCTATCAAATATGAATAGTTGATGTTCAACATTTTATTAGCCTTAAATCATTCTTAGGATATGACTAAGACTGAATTTTTCACCTTTAGTCACACTGGTATCTAAAGGTTTACAGTTCTGCATGCTAAATCTTTGCAATACCTTATCAATATAGTTCTTTTGTGATAATCCAAGTATACCTTGAGAGCGATCTCAGTATATTTGAATTCTAAATAGAAAAGACGCATCACCAAGATCCTTCATTTCGAAGTTTTTATCAAGAAATATCTTGGTTTCAAGCAACATGCCTATATCGTTACAAGCAAGCAATATGTCATCAACATACAAAACCAAAAATGTGAACTTACTCCCACTGAATTTATGATACACACAATCCTCAACTGTATTTACCTCAAAACCAAATGAGATAATAACTTCATGAAATTTGTGGTACCATTGCCGGGAAGCCTGTTTGAGCCCATAGATAGATTTCTTTAATTTACATACAATTTGCTTTGGGTCACCGACCATAAAGTTTTCTGGTTGCTCCATATAAATTGTTTCATTAATGTTTCCATTTAGAAACGTTATTTTTACATCCATCTGATGAAGCTCAAGATCAAAATGTGCCACAAGTGTCTAATGATCCTTAAAGAGTCTTTCGAAGAAACCAGAGAGAAATTCTCTTTATAGTCTATGCCTTTTTTTAGTATATCCTTTTGCAACAAGACGAGCCTTATATCATTCCACATTGTCTTTCGAGTCATGTTTGGTCTTAAATATCCATTTGCAACCAATTGGTTTCTTTCTTTCTGGCAATGGGACAAGATCCCAAACGTCATTGTCCTTCATGGATTTTAACTCTTCATTCATGGCAATGATCCAATTAACAGAATTAGGACTTTGCAAGGCTTTTTGGAGATTGATAGGATCTTCTTCTAAAATTTTACTACAAACCTCATTCTCCTAAACTAGTCTCATGATCAGTAGCTAGTTCACACAGTAAATAAATATGGCAACATCCATAAATTGCATAACTTTATTAATAATAAGAGTTTATTAGAAGAAAGGCTTACAAGCCAGCAATAAAGAACACAGTGGAAGACAAAGAAGAAGTAGTGGAGTCCAGTTGATCTGCCATAGGCAATCGACTAATGTCGCGGTCTAGTCGTCGAGATCCACACTGGTAGCGAAATCCTTCTCTGAAATTTATTTGCATTAAGCAAGAGTAAGCACTAACAACTGTGCTCCACAAGTTACACCCAATAACAGATTATAATGCATGCAGTGATATATCAAAGGAATGCTTATTGGGTGAATTTGCATAAAGCAATATTTTCTTTAAATATTTGCACTAAGTTCCAAAATAGTTATTTCTATAACTAAAATTCATTTGATAAATTCTCAAGTTTTATTGAAGGATAACCACCATATGAAATATGGTGATGGATACCGTCCTATCACATGGGTAACCGCTCAATTTCCCAATTGGATAACCTATCCAAAACTATTTGTGAAAATCTTTTGAAATCAAAACCAAAGTCTAACTTTAAGTGGCTTTCCTCAGTATGTCCATGACCGTGGACACGGCTATTCGAATAGTTTTACACTTTGTAGAGGTTGTACAACTTTACCCACAAGAGATAATTTGCTTAACATGCCGGCCAATACACGCTTCTGTAGGCGTGCAACTAAGCAATTATCACAAGACCTTTACAATGCATCATTCCAAAGTAGTCATGTCCGCTAAGGTTTCACTTCCTTTGGACTAACCATCTGCCAGAAGTCCCCTCTTGTGCCGCTGAGGTTTCACTTCCATTGGGCTAACCACCCGCCTGAAGCCCCCTCTTACACTAAGAAGGAACACTGTCTAACCGACACCCACACATCAACATGGCAGAAGTAACAATGAAATGTTGTAAATTGTTTAGCCTAGTCCTGCTCATACAGGACATGTGGTAGTACAGTGGAGCTTTGCAAAATGCGGCTCGAAGACCGGTCCGTAACTGACTTGGCCGACTTCCAAAATAACCCTTGAGCCTCAACCATTCTCGAATTGAGCCCGTGCATAAACCTGCATCCACTAACTATCCATTTCGATCAAGTTCAAACCAGTTTTATGTTATTTTGATTTTCAAAATCATTTATAAACTTCCATGGCATACCAATGCTATGGATACAATTTAAACAACATTTGATTTTTGGCTGAAATTCTCCAAATTGAATAATTTTGGGTTTAAGTATGACTAAGTATTTTTTTTCCCCAAAATGGTCTAGCCCATACTATTGCAAAAACTGGATTTTATCTAAGGTGCCAAGGTATGTCTGGTTCAATATCAAAATTGGATGTACAAAGGAATTAAGAATAACTATAAATTTAAAACAGGGATTTAAATTAACTTGAGTATAAATAAGCATACAATAATAATTAAAAATAGAATTTAAATAGTTTTAAATTATAGGATTAAAGATGTAACTTGCCTTGCTCAATTAGTTGTTGTTCTCAAACGACGTCGAAATCTGACTCTCAAAAGTCGTCGAAATCTATACACATAAACGAGCTAAATTCAAATAAGATCCAAAAAAAATCAAAAAAATATAAAATAAATGCTACAATGAAGATACCAAATTTATATGAATTTTGGAACAAGATCGGCGGATTTGGAGTTCGTATGAAGGAGAACGAACATCTCAGAGTTTGGATATCACAAGAAATAATAGAATTCTGAAAATACTTTCGGAGTACTATTCGTCTTCGAGTACGGTGCATCCTCCAAGTACTGTTCATCTTCTGAGTACAGTTTGTCTTCCAGTACTGTGGTCGAAGGGGGTTATGACTACACTGGTCGAATTAAAGGTTTCGACTACACTGGTCGAATGAAAGGCTACGACTATCTAGTCGAAGGAAGCTGCAACTATTTATTCGAAAGAAACTACGACTACTCTGGACAGCATCGGCGGCGCTCGACTACAAGCTCGTCAGCTGTACACACCACGACGAGCTACGCGAAGGTGCGCAAAAGGAAGAGGAGACGATGTTGAACCTCATGCGATACCTTACGACGGTGAAGCACGGTGGAGTGGTCGGCGGTGAGAAGGTTTGGCGGTGGAGGAGTATGGGTTCTGGTGGCGACGGTGCTTTGATGGTTCTCCGGCGAAGAAGAACTGCACCTGAGGTAGAACACGACGCGGCTCCTGGTGTAGACGACGACACTAGAGATCAACGGACAGTGGCGCAATTGGTGGTGCTAGCGCTGGCGGCAGAGGAGCTTCGGCTTCGATTCTGACGGATAGAAACAAGCATCGTGGTCGTGGTTGCGAGGATTGGAGTGAGGGGAGAAATGCAAAGACAATGCCCTCTTTTATTGGTGAAGGGGACGTCGAGGAAGGGAGATCGACGGGAGGTGGCGTAAATGCGTCGTTAAAGCGTGAAACAGTTAGGAGTTAGCACGGGGTGAATGCGGGAGAAAGAACATGACCTTCAATGGCTTTAATGGCGCACGATCGGGTGGTAAATGCTAGCTTCAAGACCTTCGGGCATGCGGCCATGGTGGACGGAGTGAACGACTAGAGGTTGGGATGATGGTCTGACAGACGGTCCCACCTTGGAATTTAGAGAGGGAAGAGTGAGAGAGAGAAAGTGAGGGTGCGGGTGATGGAATGGGCTGAGTAGGCCGAAGTTTTAGGTTTCAGACCAAAACGAGTTAGGGATTTTAGATTGATTTATTAATTTCAGAAACTGAGTTAAATCCATTTGGCTAGAAGAAAATAGCAAATAAAGTCCAACAATTCTAGCAAAAAAACACAGAAATTCCAAGAATTATTTTAAACTTAAATAAAATATTTTCAACTCATAATTGATAATTAATTATTACAAATATTTTATTTTGGATTTAAAATAATTAAGGAAAATATTTTAAAATTCTAGGAAAAAATCCATAAATTAAACAAAATTTCCTTTTCAACTTTAAATCCAATAAAAACCTATAAATCTCAACTAATTTCCTTTTTGACTTTTAAAAACTTGGAAATTCAAGAAAAATAATAAAAATATTTTAAATTACAGAAAATCCAATAAAATAATAACTTTATTAATTTTATTTTTGGTAACAGAACTTTGAGATGTTACAAAAAATAATGTAATCATTAGGGATTGCCCTTCTTCTTTCTCTAGTCGGTCTCCTTAATGACACTAGTTGTTGAGATTGGTGAGTTTGTTCTTCTGTAGGAGCATTATTTTGTGGAGGAACCTCGTGGACATTATTTTGAATTGTATTTTCCTCAATAATACCGGGTAAAATAACCTAATCCTGTTCATTATTGGGAATAACCAAAGGAAGAGGAAATAAACCCCCTTCAGAAACTTCTTCAAGAAATAATATTCCTAACTATATCTCCCCCTTCATAGTCAACATCCATAAAGAACTAGCATTTCCTGTTTCAAAAATTATCTTAGTAGTGGGATCATAAAATTTGTAACCCCTAGGTCTTTCAGACTAACCAACAAAATAGCTAATAACAGTTCTTGAGTCCAATTTTCTCTGATTAGGCCTGTACGGCCTTGCCACAGAGAGACATCTAAATATGTTGCAGTTTTCGATGCTTCTCCCCAGAAAGACTCTGGTAAGGTAGAATGACTAATCATACTCCACACCATATCCTTAAGAGTCCTGTTTCGCATCTCAGCAACACCGTTCATGCTAGGAGATCCTGGCATGGTATACTGAGGGGCGATGCCACATTCCTCTACGAATTTAGCAAAAGGTCCTGGACGTTGTTCACTTGATCCATCATTTCTACCATAGTATTCTCCACCACGGTCAGATCGAACGACCTTAATTCTTTTGCCAAGTTGGTTTTCTACCTCAGCCTTAAAATTTTTTGAACGCATTCAGGGACTGTGACTTCTCATGAATAAGAAAAATATAACCATATTGCGAGAAGTCATCTATGAATGTGATAAAATACCTTTGGTCATTCCAAGAAGCCGTAGGGAATGGACCGCAGATATCTGTATGAATCAGTTCTAAGACATCTGAAGCTCTATTAGCCCTTAACTTCTACCTTCTTGCCATCGCCCATATAGATGAATCTTTGAGCATCACTTGGCTTTCGGTAGTTCAGGCAACCCTTTCTTTGACACACTGATGTTAGATGTTGCACCAGAGTCTAACCACCAAGTATGTTCAGGTACAGAAGTTAAGTTAACCTCAGAGCTTACCATAGCAAAAATTATACTTTTTTTGCACGCCAAACATGATATTTGGTACAATCATTCTTTACATGGCCATCCTTCTTACAAAAGAAACAAGCCAATTCAGGCACTTGTTTCTTCTTTATGAATAGCACACTTCCAGCTTCTTTGCTAATCCTCTTGTTATTCTTGACTTTAGGGGTCATAGTCAAATGAGCACTTTCTGTTCTATCTTGTTTCCATCTATCATCCTTTTGCACACAATGGGAGATGAGCTCATTAAGGGACCATTTGTCCTTTTGACAGTTATAGCTCACCTTGAATTGATTAAAGTGTGTAGGAAGAGATATCAAGATTAAATGCACGACCAAATCCCCAGATAGCTCTAAACCATGACTTCGCACCAAGTCATCTTCCAGTCCTTGCCGTAGATCACGATCGCCTCCGAGTTACCCTGCACATGCAAAGACCAAAGCAGTATATTTTCTCAGCACAAATTCTTTCCAACTTAACCGACATAAGTTCACACAACACAACATACCTTAAATAGTATCAGTAAATAACATTGTAAATTATTCATCAGCTCAATGTGCTTTGCTTGCATCAAGCATGCGTTAGATCACAACGATAGTAGCAAATTAAGTTCTAATTCGATTGCAGCCGGCCGGGCTTTCTCGCAACTACACTTTACATTGGCACGATGAATCGTGTGTGGTGTGTGCACATACAGATCTAGTACACACGTCGTTGTTTCTCCCTTGCATCAGCAAAAACGCAACTGCTACGTACACAAGATGCGGATGCCAGTGGTCCGATCGAACTCCCTAGTTTCTCTCACCATTACAGAAGGAGCAGAGCTAGCTTGTTCTATCCCCTGCCTGCATGCATGGCATGGGAGCCGTCTCTCTCGAGTAATAGCTCAAAGATTTGGGACGTATCAGGCCAAAATCAACTTACAGGGCAGGCGTGACTGGACAATGGAGTGTGGAGAGGCACAGCCGCACAGGATACAATCGATTGATTGATTCCTTCAGTTCCCTCTGGGCATGGCTCCGGAGCACGCTGAAAGCCTCGTCAGGCCATGAGAGGAGAATTTGGAATTCGAGTACCTGGTTTCTACCCTGTTCGTTCAGAAATGTACGACCTGGTTTCTATCCTGTTCGTTCAGAAATGTACGATGTTTTAGAAAACATGCAGTCAAACTTTTCACTTTGAGTAATAATATATGAAGGGATGGTTTATTGAACAGGTGATTGAAATTTTCAAACCGTAGGATTTTAATCCAATGAATATATACCACAAGTTTTTGTGTTGTGTTGTGCCGCACTACAAAATAGAAATATAAAAAAAACATTCTAAACTAGAAAAAAGTAAATCTAGGTGAGCCATACAAATACAAAAATAAATAGAACTAAAAGTTACGGTAAAATTGTGCTAAAACAAAAAAGTTTTAAACTAGACAAAAATAAATCTATGTGAACCTTACAAATACAAAACCAAATAGAACTAAAAGTTACAGTAAAGTTATACTAAAATTGTACATCACTTGGTAATACAATTTTAGACTTAGTACTGTGCAATTGTAGGTGACTGAAAGATAAAAAAATTTCAGGCAACTGAAAACTAGCAAATCCGATATAGGAAACACTATTTAGATTGGTCACGAGAGAATAGTATCATTAGATTTGTTATAATAAATATTTTTATAATGTAATAATTTTGTCAACTTTTACTAACATATAAAAATAATAATTAAAGTTGAATATTAAAGACCGTACATTTGTCCATTAATAGCCCAATTAGTCAAACACGAGTAAAGCATTGGAAAGTTGGGCCACGACTAACAACATGTTCAGGTCCTTTGGGAGTCAAGGATTAGTCCATTGTCATGCTAGTGGGCTAAATTGTTTATATAGACCTTTTGTGGACTTTTGTTCGGCCTGCGTGTAGGGCCTTACTAGGCCTGAGCATTTAATTTCCTGTGGGTACCCACATACAATAAGACTACGTAATTATACGCTCTGCACTACAAAATGCAGGGGTCAAGTTACAACATAAGATTTAGTAACTTCCCTTTTTAGAGCGCAATATCCCTTTAAGTTGAATCCCACTCACGTATTACAGCTTGAAGAAAGTACCGTTAATACATAGTATTATTAGTCGAGTTAAAGCAACAAGTTGAATTTCACTAACATGTCTAGACACTCACGCGAAGTAATAAAAGTTATTGTTTCTGCTAAGAAACTAAAAGTGATAATTGCGCACCTAGGACAAAAATAGAGACAGTACTAGTGTAGGAGGAAGCTATTATGGGGCGAGCGTATCAAACACGTGTTTAAATATCATATACAATTTAAATTAATATATAAATAGACGAGCAATAAAGTTAAAATATGTAATATATTAAAGATAGCATCTTAATAAGGGATGTTATGTTCCAAAAACCCAAAAAAAATATGTACTAGAAGGGTACCACGAGGAATCGTAACGTTTGCATTTTTGGGCACGTCTAATACATACCATAATAAGGTGAACTTAGTCAACGTCAGCGTAAGTCTCGCGCTACTCTAGTGCATTATCTCTTGTATGGACCACAAACACTTCGTTTAGTCTAACGCATTGTCTTTGACGTAATTGGCTCCACTGCTTATGCTTAAGCTATTGGGGTATTTCAAATAGTATATTTATGGTCGTCTCTCAGCTATACCATGTTAATAAAATTTTACGTGAAAAAGAGGGGGAGAAGAGATAACACATGTCGTCTCTTCTTGAAGAAATTATCGTTCACGTATACGAAATAAGACAGGATAACACGAAATAAGATAAAATACATTAATATACTTTAGTTGTTATGTGGATCCATTTTAAAGAAAAATTATAAAATATAAATGTTAGAGAGTGTGCTAGAGACTATATATTAGAGATATTGTCTTTAAAAATGATATAGTATATGTTAAAGATAAATTTATCTCTACTTATTGAAGATGCCCTTACCACTTAGCTGAGCGACTAATCCTCCTCCTATGTAACCGCTACCCACTTTGTTTAATATGTCTAGTCAGTGGCGGAACGACTAGTCGGTAAACAACAGTCTACAGACTCCTCGTGTTTAGCATGGTGGAGTATTGAAGATTCCTCTTACCTATTTTAATTACCTACACTTTTCTCGTCGCTCATTAATAAGGTACTTATTGGGTGAGTGAAAAGCAGAGAAATTGTAGATAAGAGAAGTTGAACATAGATAAATTTTTATAAATCACAGAGGAATACAGTGACAATTTAGATCGAAAGAGAGACCTGGCCCTGCGAGTCCCTCCCCCTCTGCCTCTGGAAAAGGACAGAAATGTTTATGGACAAAAATAGCTTAAACTTGCAGCGAGAGGTGCTCGCGGACTTTGCCCTCCTGGTCCTGGCCGAGGGGTTTTTCATCACGTGCATGTTACTGTTGGTTTCTCCTATGCCACGCCGCCTACCTGGCTGCGTACGGAATCGCTTAGACCTTAAACTTTGACCACTCCTCTCCATAGACCACAGGGTCGTGGTGAAAGCTGCAGCACTAGCCAAGTGAATCGTAGCACACATGTATTTCCAGCGCGTACGTGTCCATGTCCCGAGATGATTCCGTTGCAAAAATCAAATGAAAAGGTACGTAGAGATCACGATGTGAACCGCACGGATTGAAACATATACCAACGTGATTAATTTGATCGAAATCACAAGTGGTGCTAGCCGGCCAGTAGCTAGCTAGCTTTGCACTCGAGAGCGGCGTGGACCATGTATTTATACATGCAATTACTAGATGTTATCACTGTCGAAATTATTTCTCACCACTCAAATCTCGCAATCGGCAAGCCCCAGGAATATTTCAAATACAGGGAGGCAGCAAGTCGATCGATCTTTTTAGTCTGGCCGCGACGAGAGAGAGAATCGAAAAGAGATAAGCAAATTAATAATATAATGATAATGGAAAAGGAAAAGCTGTGAGTTGCGATCGAGGAGCGGACGAACACTAGCGTCCCTGTTGCCCACGTGGCTGATTTTGGCAGGTAATAGGACCAGGAGAGGTCAGAGGACCAATGCATGTCCCTACTGTACCTTAACATCAATCGTGTCGGTTAGACTTCGTGTATGATCCGGTCATAACCAACCATGGTGTGGTCACATGCGTGATCCATGTGTCCTTGGCTGCTTTCTTTTCTTTCAGGGGGTGAATTAACTATTTACTCCATGTTACATGAACATTTAGTAATAAATTTCAGGTAATAGCCCAGATGCTCTATAGTTGCAGAGGCAATTGACGACTTTCCCTTTTGGACAATTTTGACTTTGCCATCATCTTTATCCTCCTCTCTTATTCTCTTCCCTACCCTGGCCATAGTCGACGCCGACAAGCTCACGACCACACTCTGCCACCACCACACTGTCGATCCTCTTCTTCACCTCCTTCCACCCCCACCATCCCAGCACACCTCATAGAGGCATCCAACGTGCACTCCGCGGTCGTTGCCAAGGCCGAGTCTACCACCCTCCCCCGCCAATGTTCGGGGGCGTGCTCCGGTGGATATGTCACCGCATGGAAGCCGCCATGCTCTGGAGCTTCATGGTCGCGCGTCGTTCGCCTTCTCCCTCCACCAGCCATGGTTGTCTCCCTCGTCGGATCTGGTTGCCATGGCTGACCGCGCTCGCCTCAGCGCAACACGATGGGGGCCAGTCGTGCGTGGTGCCTCCCTGTTAGTGTGGCTGGGCGCTCCTCGTGTCGACGCACATCGTGGCCAAGGAGTGCTTCACGGCACACGACGCCGCTCTAGACGGCCGAGGCTGCCATCGGGGGCCAGGCCGTGGAGGTGGGTCACCTCCTCCTTGATGTTCTCCTTCACGGGGCGTCGACGGTGCTTCGTGGCCGTTATGGAGCCTGACGACGAGGCGTTAGATGCGTAGCACGTGCGTTGGGGCGCGACGGGAGGCGAAGGTGGGGCTTGGAGAAGCGTACGGGGGTGGAGGAGTGGCGAGATTGGAGGTGGGTGAAGAGGAGGGAGAGAGACGAGGTGGCGGCGGTTGCTATGGTCACATGCGGTGATAGGAGCAAGGAAAAAGGGAAGAGAAGAGGTGGAAGAAGAGGGAAGAGGACAAGGGTAGACATATCCAAAGTGGCAAAAACAACAAAGAGGCAAGGAAAGGTGCGATAAATGATCAATCACAACAAACATAATAGCAATTTATCAAAACTTCCTATAAGGTGTGGAAGATTGTTAATTATCTGTTCTTTTTTACCACTGCTAATCAAATATAGGTTCAAAAATAAATTGTTACAATAAATTTGAAACGATTCTTACGAAGATATTGTGAAAATATTTTATCATGAGATATTTCTAATAGTCGGTTAGCCGTTGTAGGTTGCTCCATGCAAGGTAGCACTACTCATGCATGCGTAATTACTAGTAGAGCGCTTGTGCGTTGCCACAGAGTATATATTGTGTGTATTCTAAAACAATGATGTAGATATCATATATGTAAGGTCGATATAAATGTGACATTAAGCATCTCATGCGGCGTTGATAGGAGTGCGATATGATTCAAAAACCTAATCCAGCGCAAAGTCGCTTGTTGTTGGCTTCGATAGATGGTGGACGAGCAGTTAGATGGTGTGGCACTCGTGGTGGCGTGAGCCATGGGGAGGCAGAGGTGTCGGGGGTTGGGGTCCCTAGGTGGGGATGGGGTGAGATGCTGAACAGTGGCATGAGGTGGGGATGATTAGGGCTGCGACGATGACTATGTGGATGCGAGGAGCAGCGGCGTTAGGGGTGGGGCAGCACTCAGATGAGAGGAGAGGCAACGGTAGGGGCGGGGTGGTGCTCAGATGCAGAGGGGAGGGGCGCCGTGGATCTGGTGCGTTAAAGGCAGATGTGAGGAGCGGCGTGCGGCAGATGCTAATAGCAAATGCGACTGTAGGGGCATGGAGGTGTGTAGATGTGGTAGGGGTGGGGCGGGGCAAAGCTGACAAGGTGATCCCACTGTGTGTGGGCGTTCGTTGGGTTTTTTATTGTACGTGGGGGTGGGACGACCGTCCCGCCATGCGGGGTAAGTTATGTACTTGAAAATGTGTGTTTTCTTTCCCCCAACAAATTAAGTAATATACACTACTACACAAAACCTCATCACAGACGGTTCTAAACCATCATCACAGACGATTTTTGAACCGTATGAATTTGTACGTCTGTGATGACATGAGATCATCATAGACGGTTTTGAACTGCTCAGGAAAGTATCACTGCATTGGCTCTATTCACGAACCGTCTGTGATAGCTTTTTCTATTGCAAAAAAAAAACGAAAATGAATTTTCACTTTGTCTAGAGTCTCCCGAGCCTCGCGAATGAATCTGATATGGATTTTCGGATTGAACTTTTCGTTAGCTTTCCCACAATAGCCACAACATCACAGTAGCATCAACTCAATCCATTCACATAGCACTAAAAACAACACGGTATCACCCACATCACAGTAGCATCAACTCAATCCATTCACAGAGCACTAACACATCACAGTAGTAATCCACATCACAGAGCAAAAGGGGGGAGTAGATAGAGTGAGGTCGTGGGAGGTCAGCGACGAGGTCGTGGGAGGTCAAGCGACGATGAGGTCAGGCGAGGTGGAGGAGGCCGCGGGCGACGAGCTCAGGGGAGGACGGGGTGACGAAGTAGAGGAGGCTGGTGGCGACGAGGTCACGGAGGCCGGCGACGACGAGGTCGTGGGAGGCCGTCGACGACGAGGCTGGGGCGAGGTGGAGGAGGCCGCGGGCGACGAGCTCGGGAGAGGCCGGAGCGCAAGGTTAGGGTGAAACAGAGATGGCAGAGGAGAAATGGCAGGGGAGGAGATGGAGATGGCAGGGGAGGAGATGGAGGACTCTGTTAATATAAAGAGATTTTCGGCAGCCCGCCCATTAAGTGCAAATTTCTGTTTTCCCGTCCAACAAAATAAAAGTATCATAGACGGTTTTATACAAAAACCGTCTGTGATGAGTATCTCATCACAGACGGATCGTATCATGAACCGTTTGTGATAAGCGTCTCATCACAGACGGTTCTTAATACGATCCGTCTGTGATGAGATACTCATCATAGACGGTTTTTGTATAAAACCGTCTATAATTTTAGATTTTACCATGGCTTGGATTTTTACCATGGTAAAAATCTAAGCCATGTAAATCTAAGCCATGGTAAATCTAAAATCACAGACGGTTCTAATCACGAACCGTCTGTG
The DNA here is from genome assembly GCA_036346395.1 of Hsuehochloa calcarea. NCBI lineage: Eukaryota > Viridiplantae > Streptophyta > Magnoliopsida > Poales > Poaceae > Hsuehochloa > Hsuehochloa calcarea. Next base: position 43,638,761 of record CM070597.1, read on the forward strand.
ATTTGTAGTAAAAATCTAAGCCATGGTAAATCTAAGCCATGGTAAATCTAAAATCACAGACGGTTCTAATCACGAACCGTCTGTGATATCTACATATCACAGACGGTTCCATCTGTGATAGTTCCATATCACAAACGGTTCGTCTGAGAACCGTCTGTGATTATTTTATCACAGACGGTTTCATGAGGCGTCTTCTATGACCTGTTTTGTAATAGTGATAAGACGGTGCGAAATGGGCCTCAAACCGCGCTGAACCAGTTAGCGAAAAAAATCCATTACGCCGGATTGTGATTGGTCAGACGAGATCACATGGGAGAGCCCAGTTAGAAATCCTAACTAATCCCCACCCTATCTCTCCTTCCCACGAATCGAGCCCGCGTCGCGAGCCCTTTGCACCTCATCCTCTCTGCCTTTCTTCCCGCTCCCACTTCCCCTCCTCCCGTCGCTGCCCTTTCCACTTCCGTCCCCTTCCCCTCCCTCCCCCACCGTCCTCTCCACCATACCATCCATCGACTTCATCTCCCTTCCCCACTAGTGCCTTCGCGCGTGTAATACCCTGGCCTGCTCGTAGTGCGGTCCATATGACCAATGTGGAGTTGTGTGGTAGAATTAGTCCCACATTGCCTGTCTAAAGTGAGTTGTAGTTGTATATAATGCCTTTTAGGTTCAAACGTAGCACTTCTGGGTTAACCCTTTTACATGAAGTTAGGACGAAAGTGTAAGTGGGGTGCTATGTGTGCGCGGGTCCGCCCCACGGTCGGTTGGATATTGAGCAAATTTTGGGCCAGAGTGTTACATATGGTATCTGAGCATCAACCTTCGCTGCACGAGCGCGTGTGGGCCCAGAGTGGACACACGACATGGTATATGTGCAAAGAGTGAGAGACCATGTGAGAGGTCCTCCACTCACGAGTGATGAGTATTTGACATCGTGGTTGAATAGGTTGAGAGTTGAGTTTTTCGGTATGGGTGTTTACATCTTTGAATCAAGGAAATCGGAACTACATTGTGTATGGGCGCGGAAGTTCGATAATCAGAACTACTGGCGTTGGAAATAGGAACTTCCGATTTACGGGGTTTTGAGTTGGTGAAGGAAATCGGAACTTCCGCACAAGGGGTAGCGGAGTGTCAGATATCTTGACGTTGAGTGTTCCTCTGAGATGATAATCGGTTTGAAAATCTGGAAAAGCGGATGTTAGAAGATCGGAAGTTCCGCGATGTTAAGCGGAACTTCCGATAATCGACAAGTGCGGACGTTAGAAATCGGAACTTCCGCAAGGTAAAGTCTTGGAACTTCGATTGTGTCGAGCTGTGCGAGAGAAGGATATTTTGTGATTTTGATTACGTATGAGTTTGAGTCTTATACAAATGTTGATGCTATGATATTGTGCAATGCTATGTGATGTGTTTTTGCTGTGTTGATTGCGGGGACATCGAGGCGAAGTCGTGGCGAGACACGAGGTGATCGGACTAAGCGCGGCGGCGTTGAGGTCGAGCGGTCGGATGTGTCGAAGGCGGCGTGAATCTTGAGGTGGTTGCGTGTCAAGGACAGCAAAGGCGTCTGGAGGCTTCGGAAGGTGCGCAAAGGCGAAGCAGGGGATTTCGCAAGCGGCACAAGTGGAGGCGGTTCCGTTCGGGTGTAGCGGGCTTAATGGGTTGGAGGCCCATTAAGCAAAGGCTATAAATAGAGCTCAACCCCATTGTTAGGGTTAGACCTTGAGAGAGAAATTAGGGTTAGCTCCACCAAAAGGGTTTGTTTTGCTTTTGAGAGAATGAGCTGAAAATACTTGTAATCATTCCTCTGTGTTTCCTCTGTGATTTCTTGACTTCTATCAATGAAACTACGAGTCTTTGATTACATGTTTATGCCTCTCTTTATTCCTCTCTGTTCATGTTGAATATCTAGGGTTTTGGCATATCTTTTGATTCGTCTTATGAAATAGCATGAAACTTGATATCTAGAGTCGTTTTGATATTGCTATTACATACTCAAAGTTTCATGAGCTAAGAATCGAGAATCAAGTCTATTTTGGTTTTGGTCTTTCTTGCCCTTCTTCAAGAAATCCAATTTTGGCTTGATTGTTGAATCTTTGTTTGCGATTCTTCTCCATGAGGTCAAGATGTTGCTTAGGATGATGTCTGTGAAACTTGACGGAGAAGATCAACAAATCAAAAGTAGTTTGGATTTTTGGACAAAAACCGGCGTTACATTCTTGATCGGGATAATCGAGCTTAGATTTTACAAGCGGAAATACATAGCGGAACTACGCGCCATACAATGGAACTACATGCAGCGGAACTTCCGCACCTTCTTGGCGGAGCTTCGATTTCGGAAGAAACGACCCAGGCTTGTTTTGTTATTTGATCTTGCTTCATTTACTTTCTTTAGATCTCGAGAGATCTTTGTAGGCTTGTTTAAATCTGATAAAGGGAGTTATTAATTTTTAGGCACCATTCACCCCCTCTGTTGCCATTTCGGTCCTTCAATTGGTATCGAGCGGTTAGCTCTTCTTGATAGATCTTAACGGTCGGTTGAGCCATAACAGCGGACAAGTATTCCACCAAGCCTCCGGTCTTTGATGGCATGGATTACCCTTACGGAAGAGCGAATGGAAACATACATCCGGGCTCGGGGTATGCCATCCGGAGAAAGGTGAAGGTGAGATTTGCGATTTCTGCCGATGAAAACATCAATGTGGGAAACATGCGATGTTGAGGCCAATGCTAAGGCTAGGAACATCATCATTCGAGGTTTGAGTAGAAGTGAGTTTGATCGCATTTCTCATTTGACTTACGCTACGACATCAGGTGACCCTCGATGCATACCATGAGGCACCACCCGATTAAGGCGGTTCGACAAGACCGGTTCAAGCGTGAATCTGATAAATTTGAGATGCTTCTTTGGTGAATCTCTTGGCGAGTGCTTTTGGCGTTTTCACAAGATTTTGAGCAACCTCGGCGGTCGGTCTTACATACCCGACTCGGATAGCGCTCGACAGATGCTTTACGCACTTGATCTTCGTGTTTGGGAGATGAAAGTGACTACCATCAAAGATAGCACGGACCTCTCGACCTTGACTCTTGATGCGCTTTACTCGCGTCTCAAGACTCACGAGATTGACATTGTCTCTCGAAGGTCGAAGTCACGATCGATGGCTTTAGTCAGATCCCACCTCTGGATCTTCTTACGAGTCGTCTGCGGGTTCTCCTAGTTGCTCTCTGTGACATAGCGATGATCGGTTAGAAGCGACTTGAGGATGAGCAGACTAGCCCTCCTAGCTCGGAAGTTTTCCCATGCTTACAAGAGGAGGAGGGATGGAAAAGAGGAGGTCTGTGATTTGTTTGAGTGTGGTGGCCCCAACCACATCAGAGCAAGCTGTCCCAAGCTTGGGAAGGGCAAAGGTGACTATGGCGGTCAGAGCAAGAACGACTACATCGACAAGAACCGCAACACGAAGCCCTCGGCTTTGACCAAGGCAAGAAGAAGTTCCGCAACTTTGGGAAGGCAAAGAAGGCATTCCATCGCGTCCTCACGCCCTCGACAGGCTGGACACCGGCGAGGTGGAGGGTGGAGTAACGATGATGGGAAGGGCGATCATGATCCCAGGGCGGCGGCAACTTCTCGGCATGTGCTTCATGGCCCTCGGGGCGGCGAGCGACAATGGTGTACTCCGACTCAGATGAGGTTAGTCCCACTTATGACCAGACAATGATGCTTTTCTTAAGCTAGGTAGATTTCATGCTAAGTCTAGGGCTAAGTGTCTTTGAGTTGGAGAAGGAAGTAGCTAGACTATCACGGGAGCTTTCTTTACTTACATCTGCTCCCTCCGTGATGATTGTGACACATCTTGTGCTTTGCTTGATGACATGGAAAAACTAAGGACCTTGCATGATAGTGTGTCCTCTGAACTTGACATGATTAAAGTAGAGAACATTAGCCTTCTTCTTGAATTAGAGATGAGTAGAGTAGCACCTCCTTCATCTACTCTTTGTTGAGACTCTTGCTTGCACCTCATGTGAGGTTAAGGACAATTCGTTTAGAGTCTTTATACCATGTTGCTCGATCTGCTGAGACTTGTGAAAATTGTAATAATCTCAAGATGAACCTAAAGCAGGCGGATCACAAAATTCTTGAATTCAAGGCTGCGCTACTAGAGCCTATTGTTTCTTGCTTAAAGCTGTCCTAAGTTAGCTGCTTTGAACTAGAATCATATCTAAGCAGTTCCAAGAAATGATTGATCACAATAACAAACTGGCTCAGTATGCTTCTAAGGACCTTGTTAGCTCACCATGCAATCAATGTAATAAACTAAAATGTGATTTGGTTGCCTTGGATGAAAAATGTGTGAAGCTAACTAAGGACTTTCTAGAAACACAATCTTACCTTGTATTGTGTGTCTTTGGGAAGAAGTCTAAGGGTTTGGTAGAGGCGCCTAGCAGCGTGAACCAATCTGCTAGCAATAGGATTTGTCCCCAAAAGTCGGTTTGTGCATGCACAAGCCTATCTTTCCTATGCTGTTGTTTCTTCTTCCTCTACTCCCTTATCTTCTGCTGTTCCTTCTTCCCCCTGCTCTTCTTGCACCTCTCTCTTTAAGGAGTGTCAGTATCTTATGAACACTCTTGAGAAATTTGTAGGAGGCAAGAAGAAGCTAAATCTCATTCTAGACAAATCCAAGATTTGTAAATTTAATCAAGGTCTAGGATATGATTTTCATGAGGATATGATGAAGCATCCACCTGTCGTGCTCAGAACCATAGCACCAGGTGTGATCAAAACTAAGCCGGGGTGAGAAAGTCAATTTTAAATCGTGGGTTTTGTTCAAAGGATCTCTGGCGACAAGGTGATTCCACTGCGGCTTGGCCTCTCGAGAAGGCGAAGTATCATTGCACCTTCATCGGAAGGATGGACATTTGGTTGATCATTGCTTGGTAGCGCCAAGATCGCGTAGAGACCATGTTGATTCTTTTAGGCGCATTCATGGTCGACCCGGACCATGAGTGCACCTAAGACCAACATGAGGTCTAGGTTTGATCTGTTGGTGATTTAGGGCGACATCGAGGACTTGGTTTTTACGAGTTTTCGATTTTCGTCCTCATGCTCCCTTTGATCGTGACTTCCGTCGCTTTGAGGTAGATCTCGGTTTCCCTTTGAGATGGCTACCGCGGCGTGATCGACATGTTGCGAATTTCGACTCGCTCTTCCATAGCGATCGGATTGACCACGACTTGAGTGCCTGCGGACCTTACGGCTTGTTGAGTGGCGAGGCGTAGGGTAGATAGAGGTCGGTCTTGCTTGACTACTTCATCATTCGGCGTGTTACTCGGTATTGGGTGCCCAAATCACTTTGTTGATTCACCCGATCTTGAGACTTTACTCTGTTTGACTCGAGTCGTGCATTTGGGAAGGCAAAGGTTTGGATTGTAGACTCGGGTGTTCTCGTCATATGGCCGGAGACTCTCGTTGGTTTTCTTCCTAGCCCGTGCTCGAGGTGATGAGGCGATCACCTTGGAGATGCTTCTTTTAGGCGCGTCATCGCTAAAGTCTGTGAGCATTAATGATTCTTTTATTTTAAAAGATGTTGCCTTAGTAAGTAAGCTGCGGTATAATCGCTTTGAGTCTCTCGACTTCTGATGGCGGTTTGAGGTGAGCTTTAAGAAAAACAATTGCAAAATTCTTGATTCTTGGGTAGTCTAGTTTGCGGGATTTCTCGATATGGGAGGATCTTTCGTGCTGATTTTTACGAGTCTTACGGTGATCCTCTCCGGTGTTTAATTGCTTACGAATCCGTGATTTGACTTTACGGCATAGGAGACTAGGTCATATAGGCTTTGATCATTTGACACGAGTCGTGACCACGATCTCATTCGTGGTTTGCCAAAACTCAAGATGGTCAAGGATCTAGTTTGCTCTCCATGCCGAAGCACGGCAAGATGGTTCTTCTTCTCACTCTCGATCCACGTGACAATGGTGATGCACGGGACAAGCTGCTCCATATGGATCTGATTGGTCGGCTCGAGTCTGATCGGCGGGAGGAAGTGGTATATTCTTGTTGTGGTCGATGACTTCTCGAGGTACTCTTGGGTGTTTTCTTAGCCTCGAAGGATGAGGCGTTTACTCTTTTTCGTGGTCTTTTAGTAGGCTTTACATTGAGCTCCCGGTGCATTACGAGCAATTCGCGATAATGGCACGAGTTCAAAATTCCTACTTTGAGAGTTTTGTGGTGAGGCAGTGTAGAGCACGGTTCTCGTCTCCATCGTCCCCCAACAAAATGGCGTTGTGGAGAGGAAGAACCGTACCTTAGTCGAGATGGCGGGGCGATGCTTGATGAGTACTCTACACCTAGGAAGTTTTGGGTGAGGCAATTACTCTTGCTTGTCATGTTTCTATGAGTCTTTCTTGGGCACTCTTGCATCGCACTTCTTATGAGTTGAGATATGGCGAAAACCAGTCTCGCATTTTCGTGTGTTTGGTTGCAAGTGTTTTATTACGAAGTGCAGGAACCTAGATAAGTTCGAGTCACGATCTTGTGATGGGATCTTTACGGGTTACTCGACTTCTTCTCGTGCCTATAGAGTGCAGGCTGAGTCTAGCAAAATGGTAGAAACACAGTGAGGTGACCTTGATGAGGCGGTCAGGGACTAGGCACGATATCTCGAGTTCTCTAGAAGCGATCTGAGTCCATCTTTGTGGGCGATGAGGAAGATGGAGATGAGGTTGTCTACGATCCGGATCTTCCTCCTCCTCTTGAGTGCCTTCTTCCACTTGCACCTCGAGGAGATCGACCCTTACCTTACGCTTCTTACGAAGCTAGTGGCTCTGTTCCTATCTCATCGCTAATGAGGTAGAGGCCACTTCTTCATCTCACCACTGGACCTCCAAGACACATTCAAAGGACCATCCTTGAGCGGATCATTGGAGACCTCTTGGCGTGTCACACGTTCCAAAGGCGGTTTGTCTCTTTTACATCTCCATTACGCCTTAAATCGCCTCATTTGAGCCCAAAGGCGTTTGTCATGCTCTATCGGCGAGTCTTGGACAAGCGCTATGCATGAGGAGTTGGAAAACTTTGAAAGAAACAAGGTCGGTCCTTGTTGAGCCCCTCAAGGTCACAATATCATTGGGACCAAATGGGTGTTCAAAACAAACAAAGTGAAGATGGGTTAGTCATTGAAACAAGGCTAGGTGGTAGCTCGGGGTATTCTCAAGTTGAGGTCTAGATTTGAAGAGACCTTTGCCCTGTAGCTAGACTTGAAGCCATTAGAATCACCTTGCCTTTGCGGCCTCTAAAGGTTTCAAGCTTTACGGATGGATGTCAAGAGTGCCTTCCTCAATGGCCTTATTGAGGAAGAAGTCTATGTCGAACTGACCTCACAGTTTCGAGAACCCCAAATACCTAACCATGTCTCTGAGCTTTCCAAAGCTTTGTATGGACTCAAGCGAGCTCCCGAGCTTGGTATGAGAGACTTAAGTCCTATCTGTTTGAGTCATGGTTTTGAGATGGGTAAAATTGACAAGACCTTGTTCATCGCCGTCTTGGCACTATCTTTTGCTCGTCGGATCTATGTGGATGACATCATCTTTGGCGGCTCCTCACATACTCTCGTGTCTCGGTTTTACGATGTTATGAGCTCGAATTGAGATGAGCATGATGGGCGAGTTGAGCTTCTTCCTTGGCTTCCAAATCAAGCAGACTCGGGAGGTACTTTTCTTCATCAAGGCAAATACACTCGAGACCTCTGAGCGCTTGACATGAATGATGGAAAGCGATATCAACTCCGATGGCATCTCTGGTGCTCTGGATCCGGATGAAGGCAGCGAACACATTGACCAAAAGGAGTTCGGGAGCATGATTGGCTCTCTCTTGTACCTCACGACCTCGAGACCGGACATACATTTCTCTGTGTGTCTTTGTGCTCGGTTTGAGCTTCTCCTCGCGTATCTCACCGTCGAGCGGTGAAGCGCATCTTCGGTACCTTGAGCTACCATTGACTATGGTATCGGTACTCTTCCTCTTCTTGTCTATCTCTTAGAGCCTTCTCCGTCTGATTTATTTGGTGTAGGATAGATAGGAAGAGCACTTCGCACTTGCCAATTCATTGGCACTTCTCTTGTCTCTGGTCGTCAAGGAAGCAATCCGGTGTTGCGATCCGCTGCGAGGCGAAATGCGTTCTTTGCGACCGATTCTTTGTAGCCAAGTGCTTTGGATGGTCTCGACCTGCGGGATTTTGGGTTATCTATCATTGTGTTCCACTCTTTTGTGATAACACGTCTGCGATTTGCATTGCCAAGAACCCGAGTGCAACATTCTCGGACCAAGCATATTGATATCGGATATCACTTTCTTGAGACCATGTAGAGAAGGGTGACATTGTGCTCGGTTTGTGGAGAGTGAGCACCGGTTGGTGATATCTTCACTAAGCCTCTGGATAGCTCTAGGTTTTCACTCTGCGAGGAGAGCTTGGGGTGGTTTGTCCTTACGGATTTGTTGTGAGGGGAGCTATGTGCTACTCTTGTATTATATTATATTTATACTATTACTCCTTTACAGTTGCATTTCTTTTTATATTTTGGGTGAAGTCCTTCGGCATAGGTTAGAGTGGTTCTCTTGCCAAATTGCTTTGTTGCTATTTCTTATCTTGTGCTTCTAGGATCTTGCTTATTAGTTGTCTCTTCTTTCTCTAAGTAGAGCTTACTCACTTCTTATAGGTTCTAGCGAGGGTCGGGCCACCCTTGGGTAGACAGGGGCGATGTTTGCTCCTTAGTGTATGAGTTGATCGGTGATAGTCCTAGAATCATATGGGGTAGATAAGAACACATCTGGCGATAGTTTTCTCTATATCTTTTCTATGCTCTAAAGGATTTGCCTTTTGTTTCTCTTATCGATTCTCGTTTTTGTTCCTTTGGTTCAAGGGAGTTCATCTTGGTTATTCAGTTCTTAAATTTGTCATAACTCAACTTTGAATTAAAAGATGCATCTCATTCGAAGGAATCTGGATTTTTGTGCATTTCATCATGCATTGCATTATAATCAAATGGAGCCTTGTTTATTATCCCTTATGATCTGTTTTCAACTGTTTTACATCTTGCCATGATTTATGCTAAAGCGCTAGATCTATCATGACTTTTTATGTGTAGTTTAGTCTTTGCCATGCTAAGGTGATTAAAAATGCTAAACTTGAATTAAAATCTTGTCATGATAGCTCTTGAGACTAGTCAGTTGAAGCTATCCTTTTATGATTTTCGCCATGTCAAGTAAGGTGAGTTGAGTCTTGAATCTCCTTTGAACTTTTGAGTAAGCTATGTCGGTTTGTTAAGAAACTTGACTTATCTTTAAATCATTGGTCTAAAAACTTCAAAAGCAAAAATGATCTCTTTGTGCGAAAAAGCTGATCTCACCAAATCTTTCTCATGAGGCCCTTGCCATTGCACTAGGCATGAACTCGGGGAGCCTTGGATGACCTAAGATCACCTCCTTAAGTCATTGCTTGGGTGGTCGCATAAGGCTTGGGATCTAGCACATGGCTAAGATTTGAAAAATTGGTTGAAGCTTAGGAGGCGGTTGTGGATGGCACCTAGTCGAGCTTGCTTTACTAAGATAAAACCATAAAGAGCTTTGAGAAAAAGAAAAATGTGCTAAAATTGCTTATCATTAAAAGGACCAAGTTACGGATAAAATGAGTCTTTCTTCAATGGTAGCACTCTAAAGCATTCGATATGAGTCTTCTTGGTTCAACTTAGATTATTTGACATGGCTTGTATCATCCTTGGATATCTTTAGCTAGACTTCAATCTTGGTTTATTTGACTTGCTAAAGAATTGGATCATTAATCGAATTATGGACTTTCGACTTAGCTTTTCTATACATCAATTGTCATGATCTTGATAGCATTCTTACGTGTTATGGCTTGGTGTAATACTTAATAGTCATTTTGGATAATCTACATGGCTCCTAATGCTTAAAATGAACCTCATATAGTCTTTTCCTCCCTTTTCTACATCTTGATGATTTTATTGCCAAAGGGGGAGAATTTTGGAGAGAAAAATCCTTCTGGAGAAAAGCCTTGAGTTTTGTGCGAAAATTGCTCTTTCATCTCATCTCAAGTCTTTCTCTTTTGTCAACATGGTCTTGAGCTTAACTACTCTTGTTTAGACCTTGGTTGACTTTAAACTCAAACTCATCTTATGCTTTTTGGTGTTTGTCAATATACTCATCAAGGGGAGATTGAGAGACCATGTGAGAGGTCCTCCACTCGAGTGATGAGTATTTGACATCGTGGTTGAATAGGTTGAGAGTTGAGTTTTTGGTATGGGCTGTTTACATCTTTGAATCGGAAATCGGAACTACATTGTGTATGGGCGGAAGTTCCGATAATCAGAACTCTGGCGTTGGAAATAGGAACTTCCGATTTACGGGGTTTTGAGTTGGTGAAGGAAATCGGAACTTCCGCACAAGGGGTAGCGGAGTGTCAGATATCTTGACGTTGAGTGTTCCTCGAGATGATAATCGGTTTTGAAAATGCGGAAGGCGGATGTTAGAAGATCGGAAGTTCCGCGATGTTAAGCGGAACTTCCGATAATCGACAAGTGCGGACGTTAGAAATCGGAACTTCCGCAAGGTAAAGTCGGAACTTCGATTGTGTCGAGCTGTGCGAGAAGGATATTTTGTGATTTTGATTACGTATGAGTTTGAGTCTTATACAAATGTTGATGCTATGATATTGTGCAATGCTATGTGATGTGTTTTTGCTGTGTTGTTGCGGGACATCGAGGCGAAGTCGTGGCGAGACACGAGGTGATCGGACTAAGCGCGGCGCGTTGAGGTCGAGCGGTCGGATGTGTCGAAGGCGGCGTGAATCTTGAGGTGGTTGCGTGTCATGGACAGCAAGGCGTCGGGAGGCTTCGGAAGGTGCGCAAGGGCGAAGCGGGGATTTCGCAAGCGGCACAAGTGGAGCGGTTCCGTTCGGTGTAGCGGGCTTAATGGGTTGGAGGCCCATTAAGCAAAGGCTATAAATAGAGCTCAACCCCTGTTGTTAGGGTTAGACCTTGAGAGAGGAAATTAGGGTTAGCTCCACCAAAAGGGTTTGTTTTGCTTTTTGAGAGAATGAACTGAAAATACTTGTAATCATTCCTCTGTGTTTCCTCTGTGATTTCTTGACTTCTATCAATGAAACTACGAGTCTTTGATTACATGTTTATGCCTCTCTTTATTCCCTCTCTGTTCATGTTGAATATCTAGGGTTTTGGCATATCTTTTGATTCGTCTTATGAAATAGCATGAAACTTGATATCTAGAGTCGTTTTGATATTGCTATTACATACTCAAAGTTTCATGAGCTAAGAATCGAGAATCGAGTCTATTTTGGTTTTGGTCTTTCTTGCCCTTCTTCAAGAAATCCAATTTTGGCTTGATTGTTGAATCTTTGTTTGCGATTCTTCTCCATGAGGTCAAGATGTTGCTTAGGATGATGTCTGTGAAACTTGACGAGAAGATCAACAAATCAAAAGTAGTTTGGATTTTTGGACAAAAACCGGCGTTACATTCTTGATCGGGATAATCGGACTTAGATTTTACAAGCGGAAATACATAAGCGGAACTACGCGCCATACAATGGAACTACATAGCGGAACTTCCGCACCTTCTTGGCGAGCTTCGATTTCGGAAGAAACGGCCAGAGGCTTGTTTTGTTATTTGATCTTGCTTCATTTACTTTCTTTAGATCTCGAGAGATCTTTGTAGGCTTGTTTAAATCTGATAATTAATTTTTAGGCACCATTCACCCCCTCTGTTGCCAGTTATTAATTTTTAGGCACCATTCACCCCCATCTGTTGCCATTTCGTGTCCTTCAGTCTTCCATGAAGTAAAAGATAACGGGCCTACTAACAACCGACTGGGGTTAAAGCCCTAGAACTCAGCATCAACATCGCCAAAACCTGCAGCGTAAAAGTATCTGATCGACAGATCATCATGCACATCGTCCAAATTTTTTCAACAAGCAATTGTGAGTACAAAGTTGTACCCTTCAAGACTATATAGTAAATATCGTATAATATGCAAGGCCATGTCAAGGGAGGTGGCTATCCTACTAAGTTTTCCCATTTTTGCATAAATCAGTCTTTCATTTGCAATAATGAGTAATAAATTACAAGCGGAAGTAGTAAAAGCAATTGACATTGATAAACAACAAATAATAATAAAGTATAAATAGCATAAATAAACAAGTGGTTTGCTGCCATAACATCAAAATAGCGACAAAATTCTTTTGCCGAACAAGCTACACGCATGGATTCCCTATACATACATTACCCAAACCATTTTGCAAAACATAAAACTACTTATTGCGACATATAACAAGTGATATCCATAGCCGGGGAAATGGCTATTCGAATATGTTTACACTCTGCAGATGTTGTACAACTTTACCCACTCAACATGAACATCCCACCATGTTATCCATGTCACGCGATATCGAAGGTACCTGATTTGAGAGTTCACGACAAAGCTTTTAGATTACCAGTCCTAACAACAAACTGCGCTCTGATACCTTCATAGGATACGGAGATCTCTCCAAAATATTAAGAACTCATACGTTGTGTTGAAAATCTTTGTGGTCCTGGCAAAGCCCCTACCAAGATGGGGATCCTCCACTAGTTTAACCTACAATCTACCACCTGTGGTTCGGTTGCTAGAACACAATAACTTATTATGCTAGGGCCTCCCATAAGGCTTGTGTGGTTGTACAAATTTACTTGGGTCTATGGCAAAATAGATCAATCCTTAGCGACCTAGACGAGACAACCACAAACCATAGTTTTGTGCACCTACACCGGTCTCTACAACGACTCGCCCAAGTCTAAAACATGTTTCCAATTTTATTTGCCAACCAATATAACAGAGATACCCCTATGGACCTTCATACAAGTGTTTCCCATTTTAAACTAATTTCACAAGTGTTTCCAATCCTTGCACAACTAGTACCGGTAAGCATGGCTAAGCATCAACTAATTGGTACCAACTAAAATTCCATGGTACTTATACCAACAGTGGATAACATTATTAAGGTGACAACAATGATGATATCAAATTATCAAAGTAGGGTCAATGTAACGATTAGGTATAACTACAAACCTTATCAACATAGTATTTTTTACCAAAACTATGCGCATGCATAATAGTTTTGAACACAACATACATAGATGTGAAAATACAGGATCAATATGGTCAAAGAGGGTGCTTGCCTTGCTCGTTGAACACTTGTTCCTGCTCTGGATCAACTTTGGAGATTTTCGGGATGCCTGGTATCTAATCGGTAAAAGCCAAGTAACGCGAATAAGAGCCAAATAAATTAAACAAGAGAGAAACTTCAAATTTTTTTGCTTGTTATGAAAGTTCATGAGTTTAAAAAAATTAGAGATAAGAATAACTCAATTTGGAGTTTAAATGAGAAAGTTAAGAGCATTTGAATTTGGTTTGGTGATAAATTCCAGAAAAAGAAAAGAGAAAACACCGCACATATATTTTTCTTTAATTTCTTATTTTCTTTCTAAAGGAAAAATACAAATTCATTGTGTCATTAGGCTGACAGGTGGGGTCAGGTCTACGGCAATTCGAGTTCAGAACACGTCTACATGGTAGCAGGACCCACATGTGAGGTTTTAAAACCTAGTTAAATTAAAATCTCGAACACGATGAATACGTGTATTAAAACGTGATTTGAGGGAAATTTAGGATGATTTCTTCTTGCTCTATCTTTCATAAATGTACTACAATCTGAATTCTGGTCTGTTTTAGCCGTATATCACCACAAAATTCCAAAAATAGCCCTCATATCTCCGAAATTCCCATTTTAGCCCCCTCTACCCACCTGCTGCCGTCCCGGACGGGAGCAGGTGAAGAGCACTGTTCAAAATTTTTTTTTTCTGAAAATTGTATTTAATAATATTTGTTTGATTAATTTTTAAATATAGTAAATGAGCTCAAAAAATTATGAAATTTTTTGTGGAGCGTCCTGACATTGTGTTCTTGCTTGTGTAATTTTTTCAAAATTTTATCTATTTTTGTTTTCTCTGCAGAATTCTTTTAAGTATAATGTTTCTACGAATTTTCTAATATAGCAAATAAGGTCCAAACATTATAAAGTTTTTTTTTCCGATTCCCTACACAGAGGAATTCATTGTGTAAATTTTACGTAATTTTATATGCTTTGAAATTATGTCGACAAATTCAGTGTTTAGGTGTGGAAAATTAGGATAAGACGTTTCGGAAATTAGGGTTTCATGATTTCATGTGACTTGAATTGTGTGAAGTTTAGTACCACATGACTACTTTTGACCGCCAACTAATGGCCGATCGGACCGCCCATACCTCAACGGCTATAAAACTAACCGTTGGCCCCTCGGCTAGTCGGACCGCCACCTAATGGCGGTCATTGCCATCAATCGATCGATCGCTTAAGGTGGCGGTCCGACCGTCTGAGGAAAATCACCCCGCACCAAAATGGTGCTTCTCTGGAAAAAATGTTCCGCTAGATTTTCGGAACTTCCGATCTTCGGTAGTTCCTTTTTCTCAACGGCGGAACTACCGCACAGAAAATCAATCCAAAGGGAAATCGGTCAGACCGCCCAACACATGGCAGTCAGACCGATTTGCCACCGGTCTGACCGGCGACCCCTGGCGGTCAGACCGCCAGTCCACAGAGACCAAACCCTTTTGCTTCACTTCAAATGGAAAAACACATTTGTCCATTTGAGTGCAATTCCAACAGGGTTCACAGATGATATTCCCAGCAAGTTGCAAAACACATTTGCCAACCTTTAGAATACTCAGCACATGATGATTTCTTCACTTTGGGATCTTGTCTTGAACATCATCAACACATGATGATTTCTTCATCCCGAGTCTTGACATGCATCAACATATGATGCATTCCTCACTTGACCTACATCAACATATGATGGGTCTTCTCTTGACTTGATGTGCATCAACACATGATGTATCCTTCATTAGACCTCCATCAACACATGATGGACCTTCTCTTGACTAGATGATCAACTTATAATCATCTCCTCTTCTTGAACATCATCGACACACGATGACTTCCTTTTTCTTCAAGCTCTTCATACCCATCAACACATAATGATTATCATTAATTACCACATCATACCATTAACACATAATGGTGGGACAAGATAACTTAATCTTTCCCTCTTTGGTAATTGATGATAACCATTTCAATCACACATAAATTGAATTGATAAAGTAACACGATATGAGTATATATAAAAACTACACAAGTCATATATATACTCACATCATGAGTATGTGAAAACTACATAAGTTCTACATACTCAAAACTTGAGTATACGAGAACTACATAAGTTCTATATACTCAAAACATGAATATACAAAAACTACACAAGTTTTATATATATTCGAAACATTAGTGTAGGACCGTAAAGGCGACTAGGGGGGTGAATAGGCGCTTTCTCAACTTTCTCGTCTTAATCAAATTCAACACGAACTTTACTCCTTTAGCTATGAAAGCTAAGAAGATCGATAGCGCCGCGATGGAAGCCTTGTCTTGAATTCGATAACCCGTTAACCACACGACACAAATGTGGAGAATTGATCTCACTAGTCAGTGCAGGCGGCGGTCAAACCGGTATGATCGACGATCGGACCGACGGTTAACGAGCGGTCGGACCGGCTACTAACTGGCGGTCGGACCGTTTGATATCGGTTCGACCCGCCGCTACTGGGCGGTCTGAAAGGCGGGCGGTCGGACCGCCGTTACAAAACCGGTCAGACCGATTTAGTCCAGAACCGAAAAGCCAAGCCCAAATCCAAAACGAAATTTGATCCAACTTTTGATTCAACCAATGAAACTTGACCAAATTTTGAGCACACCTCTCTAAGGATATTAGATACCTATTTCTAGCGACGATCCTTCAGATCCACTTCGTAGAATTGATCTCTCAAGGTTTTACCAAAGAAGTGCACAAACCCTAGAAATACGAAAATCTTTGATTCAAGACTTGCTTGTGGGGGTTGATGATCTAGATGATTCTAGGAGTATTCCCACACATCAAAGCAAGACAAAAAGGTCAAGAGACCAAGCATAAATCCTTGAATCAAGGAAGCACCAAAATCATCCAAAAGAGAGAAGAACATAAAGGGAGACAAATGATTTCTCAAGCAAGCATCACAAGATTGATTGATCTCACAAGATGCTTACAAAGCCACTCCAACAAGGAGGACAAGAGCTCAACAAGGAGCACATACAATTTCTCCAAACCCTAACCTCTCCTCTCCTCTCCTAACCCTAGAAAAAGGAAGATGGCTCCAAATGCTTCAAGGGGTTTTACATCTCTCCCCTTTCTATTTATAGGAGAGGCCTAGGGTTTTCACTTATGGGACCCACACACACATACAACTCAATCTGTTGAAGCAATCGCCTACTTCACCACGTGTAGGTTGATCAGCGGCTCTCCATGTCGTCAAGTTCCACCCAGGGACTTGCACCAACTTCCGCACCGCCTGATCCAACCAGCTGCACCGAACTGCCCGTTCGATCCATCTTGCCCATTCTGCACCATGCTTGAGTCACACGACCTCACCCGGTATCCATGATCGTTCTGGACCTCAACTCTCCAAGCTTAGTCCCGATCCACCTCACCGTTGACGTCGTTGACCTGCAAGCCACCTGCACAGCAATAGACAAACAAACCGACTCCGGGAACACGTTCTTCACAACTTGACCCACGTTAGTTCCACAATGCAATATGCAACAATAAAGCATTGACATTCATACAATAACCACAATCAAAACACATCAATGCCAAGAAGGCTCACCTTCAAGTGATCGACGGTCTGACCGCCCCACATCACCGGTCCGACCGATTCCAGGCCGGTCGGACCGCCCGAAAAGACTTAGCCAAAAATCCATCGTGAAAATCCGAAACCTTCTGGAATTTTCAACTCAATAGAACTTTTGACTGGGAGCTCTAAAAATGATGCGACCACATCCAGGAGACTCCCCTCACTCACCTAAACATCATATTTTGGATCGGCTCCAAAAGCCACCGTTAGGCAATACTGGTCGGACCGACCACGGTAGCCGGTCGGACCTCTCCACGAGATGTCTGACCGCCCAACATCGCCGGTCAGACCGCCTGTGGTCTGACAGACTGAAGCAAACCCCGAAAACGTGAGATTTTGCAAACCAACAAAGCCATTGCCAATTGACTCATCATCCTGAGATCGTGCACATATCCTCACGGTATCCACAATTAGTATACATGCAAGTTCTTCAAATCCAAGCACCGGCTCAGCCTCGGCATGCGTTCGGGGTTGTCCCAACTACTCCTCGACTATCCCGACCGTCGTTGGGATACGAGAACTATCGGCAGCCGGTAAGTAGTACTTATAGTAAGTTTCCGTACCAACTCTCTTTTCAGAATACGCACTTACA
Source organism: Hsuehochloa calcarea (assembly GCA_036346395.1). Taxonomy (NCBI): domain Eukaryota; kingdom Viridiplantae; phylum Streptophyta; class Magnoliopsida; order Poales; family Poaceae; genus Hsuehochloa; species Hsuehochloa calcarea. The sequence goes on from CM070597.1 coordinate 43,656,231, forward strand.
ATCTCTCCCATCTACCCGTAGTCCCCGGAGCCTCTGTGTGGCTTCCGCAAGTGGATCGACCTAGAGATCCACCCACACGACCAGTGGCAACTCGACTTCGAGGAGCGGAATGCCGAAAGGGGACGCGAGATCCGGGAGGAGGAGCGTCGGACTGAAGAGCACAACGAGCGTATCCGCCGGGAGACGCAGGCCCATCCTGAGGCGTGCAGGCGCAGGGAGCGCGAGGCACGCGAGAGGGAGTGGGAAAAAGAGGAAATGGCGGCCGAGGATAGGCGGCGAGGAGTACAACGCCGAGCTCGAAAGGAAGGGCAAATGGCCCGGTCCACGCAGATGGGTTGGGTCATTCAGTAGTAGTCCCCTCCTACTCGCCATGTTTTTACTATCCCTAAAGACATGCGTGCCCACATGGTCCGGAGGCTTGTGTCGCAATGTACCTTAGTAATAGCTTGTGTGACTAAACCAATTAGCCGAACTGATGAGGATTAAAATATTCATATATTATCTTAATATATGAAAAAGACCATACGTCTTCGTGGTCGTAACTTCTAAGACCACCGACCTAACTGGTCGTAGGTGCTACAGAAGTTATATAATAAATACCCTGGTCGGACAAAGTCCTAAACCTAGTCCACGATCAGGTAAGTGCTCGTAAAGCTATGAACATGCGTGCGGGTCAAGTATCGACTCGCCACTCATCAGTGATGAATGAAACACGTGTTTCATATTCCGCATAATACAACACTATCACGGCTGATGGTTTAACGTCTCCTAAATCGTTAACCGCATAGCGGTTGACACCTTCACCAACCGCTCTTGCAGTTGGTGGAATGGTCAAACTGCCGCCTCTTTCAGGCCAGACGCGTCGCTTCCCAACGGTGTCTCCTCGTGAGATAATCGCCACCGCTTCATCAAGTACTTAAGGAGGACCACAGAAGGCGGAAAGGAGAGGTCAAGATAGACATCAGCAATAGACACACAGAAGCACATCGAGTAAGATATAGCAAAGTGTTGTGTTTTTAGATACTCTCAGTGTTTGTAATAGTGAGTTCATAGCAATAAAGAGCAAGCGGATCCACTCCCGGAGATACGCATATTTTCCTCTTTTCCTTTTTATATTCATAAGATTGGCGATTTGATCGTCGACACGAACCAACATGCCATGTGACCACATGTAGCGTGCTTCATCATGGATCGCAATGTAGTTCGATTACGTGCCTCACGAGCCATCAAAACAATACTATATTGCAAGTATGCCTCTTCTGGTGGAATTCCAGAAATAATCATTTATATTGACAACGATTCTTCTATGTTTTAGGGCATCTTCGTAATCACAACGTTCTCAGCCCCTTCAATTAAGTTCTCAACATCCCAAAGTGAAGAAATCATCATGTCTTGAGTATTCTAAAGGTTGGCAAATGTGTTTTGCAACTTGTCGAATATCATCCATGAACCCTGTTGGAATTGCACTCAAATGGACAAATGTGTTTTCCATTTGAAGTGAAGCAAAAGGGTTTGGTCTCGTGGATCGGCGGTCGACCGCCGAGGTCACCGATCGGGCCGGTGGCAAATCGATCTGACCGCCATGTGTTGGGCGGTCGACCGATTTCCTTGGATTGATTTTTACATGCGGTAGTTCCGCGTTGAGAAAAAGGAACTACCGAAGATCGGAAGTTCAAAAATCTAGCGGAACATTTTTTCTGAGAAGCACCATTTTGGTGCGGGTGATTTTCTCGACGGTCGGACCGCCACCTTGGCGATCGATTGATTTAAGCGGCAATCGACCGGCCATTAGGTGGCGGTCCGACTAGCCGAGGGGCCAACGGTTAGTTTTATAGCCGTTGAGGTATGGGCGGTCCGATCGGCCATTAGTTGGCGGTCAAAAGTAGTCATGTGGTACTAAACTTCACACAATTCAAGTCACATGAAATCATGAAACCCTAATTTCCGAAACGTCTTATCCTAATTTTCCACACCTAAACACTGAATTTGTCGACATAATTTCGAAGCATATAAAATTACGTAAAATTTACACAATGAATTCCTCTGTGTAGGGAATCTGAAAAAAAAAATTATAATGTTTGGACCTTATTTGCTATATTAGAAAATTCGTAGAAACATTATACTTAAAAGAATTCTGCAGAGAAAACAAAAATAGATAAAATTTTGAAAAAATTACACAAGCAAGAACACAATGTCAGGACGCTCCACAAAAAATTTCATAATTTTTTGAGCTCATTTACTATATTTAAAAATTCATCAAACAAATATTATTAAATACAATTTTCAGAATTTTTTTTTTGAACAGTGCTCTTCACCTGCTGCGGTACGGGACGGCAGCAGGTGGGTAGAGGGGGCTAAAATGGGAATTTCGGAGATATGAGAGCTATTTTTGGAATTTTGTGGTGATATACGGCTAAAACAGTCCAGAATTCCTACAATCTGAAAAGTCATTCAGACAGTTGTGTACGTAGAATATACCTCACCGTGTGCCCTTGCAACACAAGATCTTGGACCGGCTAGATGGCTGTAGATGTCACCCGTCAAGCACGCATTGCACCTGCACCAAAAGGTCGACGTCACTACCAGTGACACGCACAGCGAGATATGTTGTTCAGACATCCACCGAAAACGACACACACAGACATATACGGCACATGAAAGGTTGCCGGTCTCATTTGCCCTGTATTATTCAATGTACACAACTGTCTAATTAAATACTACTAGCTAGTACAATTTCTAAATTGTGTACATCAAATAATGCCAGCACATGGAAGATTCCGGAGTCCCCACGAGGTTGCGCACGGCCGGAGTACCCAGCTAGCTGCCATGCTGATCCCCTTCCTACTTACATCGTATCAGCTAACAACTAGAGGTCAAAACCAAAATCGTTAAACGTGTTATGAACACCACAACATATATCCGTGGTTAATATATGCTCAGGATAAAATGAGAGCAAAATATTGCGTCCAAGTACAATACCGAACCTGAGATGGATAGAGTTCACATGAACAATTTAATTAGGGAATTAAGTGTATATATATATAGTTGGACAATTTTTTTTTTTCACATGAACTCCCGACGTACAATCTCAAATACTTACACCTTGCTCTCAACAAAGATTCCCATACACAATAGTGAACCATGCATATCCGTGTGTGCATGAGAGCATGTCAGGGCTTGGTTGCAAGCAGCACAACGTACGGGCAATGAACAATAGGCAAAGAAAAAAAAGGAAGGCACTGATCGCTAGCCTAGCTGCTGATGAAAGAGCGAAAACCTGAAAGAGATCTCCAGCTAATTGAAACGTATGGACAGTAAACCAGCACACCTATGAATAAAATATAGTCCCTCCGGTCAAAAAAAATCGTTTTGAGCATTGACACGGTCCTCAAAATGAAACTTTGACCACTTATTTCTATATATATATATATATATATAGTATTATGAAAATTACTTTTCAAAACAAATCTACGAGTACCATTTTCACATGTCAATTCTAAATGATTAAAAAGATATTGATAACTAAAGTTTATAATGTTTGACTGCACATAACCTAAAACGATTTTCTTTTGTGGCGGGAGGGAGTAATATTTTAGATAAAAACAATATATAACTGAGTAATTAACATCACAAATGAACAATCACTAGTTTTAATACATCATATATTGCACCACATAGAATAAAACTGATCAAGTTGACACGACGTTGACGATTTCATCTAGGTATACATGTACGTGTACCGGTCATAATCACATACTAGTTGCTTGAGACGATCGAGTTCGTATAGTATATGGATCACAGCGTTTCACACCTACCTTCACACAAGACATGAACTTAATTATTCACCGGTCGATCGAATGATATGCACAAAAACCGGGCCTGATCTGAGTATGCTATCTAGCTAGCGAGCTAGAGTGGTAGAGAAGGATGAGACGCCAGGAGTAGCAGCTGGAGGGACGCAGGTGACGGCCGTCGTCTACGGAGACTGGAGCCGCGCCTTGCCGCTGAGGCCGCGCTGCCGGATGTAGGCGCGGTACTCGTCGAAGGTCATCGCCGGGTACAGCGCCGGGCGGCCCGGCGCCACCAGCTCCGCCATGGGCGCGATCGGCAGGTCGCTCCGCGGGTTGTAGAAGAACGCAAGCGACAGCCGATCCTCCGCCGCGCTCACCGTCACCCTGTGCTCCACGCTCTTGTACGCCGCGTTGCTCAGCACCTGCATGCATATGCGTTCGTAAATCTGTCAGCTGAACACAACTTGACAAAATTGCACTGTACTGCAGATATATACGTCATGCATGGATGATATACTCATATGTTTGGATTGAGCTAATGCATGTGAGGTCATGGACATGCGATTGATGGTGTTTAATTATGAATTATGACTTTAATTATATCGCGGCAGGTTAGGTATAATTGGTCTGCTGATTGAGCTAGTACACTGGCCGTGCATAATATTCCAGCTGGTGCATCGGACAAAAGATTAATGGATCATGATGCATGCATACGAAGGTATGTAACGACTCTGGAATTGCTTGCTGAAATAATATAATAATATTTTCTAGGAGTAGTTAACAAAGCAAATTAATAAAGATGAACTAGGATTGTGCTTTAATTTAATTGAGGCTATTGCTTAGTCCCACGTAGACAGACAATTGGCCGCATGCCATTTTTATGAGCGATTGGCTCAGGACCTCAGGTGCTGATGGACTTAATTGCTGAGTGATAGCACATGCACATCCAAGTGCAAGTCCAATTTTAAGGACATAGACTGATTAGACACGTCTCTAGCTAGTGAACACAAACTAGAGTTAAACTAGTGGCACTAGCTAGGAAAGAAAAAGGAATCTTTGAGACAGAGTAGGTGTCACCTCACACCTGAACCTTTTCTAACATGCTCTTTACTCTAGAAAGGAATATGGCATGAATCTCATATAAATTTCACAGAAATCTGTATAATTTCTCTAAAATTTGCTCTAATAGGGCCTATGCCGGTAACTTGTGACTTATGAGAGGTAACTAGTCCTGATCAACATGAGAAAAATCAACTGAATTGTATAAGTTAGGTCGATATAAAAAATAATATAAAGATAATTTTACCAGAAATATATACATATATTTTATGGATGTTAGTAATCGAGGTTTACCATGCATGCTTCATTGCACGGATAGAAAAAAAAACCTAGCCTAGCATTCACATATCTACGTCGACATATTTACTTTAGAAAAACGCCGCCATTCATAGCAATAGAAGGGCCTGTTTAGCTAGCTTCAACCTCAGTTTCTTCAAGTTGGAAGTTGAAGCCGGGTCAAATACACCCAACTTTGCAACCCAGCTTTTCGCGAAGCTGAAGCCACCTCCGAAGGAAGCTAGAAGCTGTGGGTGTTTTTTTTAATAGCATATCAAGCTAGAAGCCACCTCTGCCCGGTGCCCATGGCACACCCTTATAACTCTTATAATAGTTAAGCTAATATTTCTATCGAATGGCTTCTCTGTTTTCTGTGCTTCTTCCTCAAAAGCTAGCTTCTCGAAGAAGTTCAACTGAGCCAAATAGACCCAAAAAAACTCAATTGCCCTAGAGAGGGAAAAGAATAAAAGTCAAATTAAGAACTTTACAGTGTGACTTTTGTGTCCTACAGTATTCCACATCGATGTTTAATTTTTCTTAGGCATCTTCCTCTTTTTCTGCAGTTATAACAGTGCGTGCTCACTTAGCTAAATAAAAAAAGTGTTACACTAAAATGATTCTTGCCAAACAAAAATGAAGTTAAAGAATAAAAGATAATTTCTGGATAGACTATAATTTTTTAGACTAAATATATATGCACGTACAAATTGACCGAAACATAGAGTGGGTGCGTTGTTAAATCTACGCCGTGCACTTTAGTGTCAATGCATACTAATGCACGTACGCATACTTTTGCTACCGTGTGAGCAGCTTATATATATTAGTGCCTAAATTATCCAACGAGAGGAACAGTAATATTTATATGCATGTATCTTATGGAGGCACTAAAAAATCTTGACTATATGTTGCTAAAGAGTTTGTTAAAAAAGAATAATGGGATTTAATTTCATGTAACAAAAAAACCCTATCTTTCACGTGGATTCGTCCTTGTGTCCTGACACAATCAACCGGATTCGCCGACGCTTTGTTTCAGTTGGAGCAGCAGTTTCTTGTCTTATTAGCGATGTAGTCTCTCTCTCTCTCTCTGTTTCTTCTTTTCCTCTCTTATTTTTTCGACTGTTGCAACTTAATTAGTTTTACTTACGGGTACATGTCCCTGCAGCCACATACACGTACGTACATGCATAGTACGCTGTGTGTGTATATACCTGGATCTGGTCCCCGACGTTGACGATGAAGGCGTCAGGGATTGGGTCGACGCTGATCCACTGGTCATCCCTCCTCACCTGCAGTCCCCTGACGTGGTCGTCGACGAGCAGCATGGTCATGCCGCCGGGGTCGGAGTGCGCTGCCACGCCGAGCGTCAGCTCCGGCTGCGGGCACCTCGGGTAGAAGTTGACCCTCAAACACGCCCCCTCGCCGTCCTCCCCGCCGAACGCCGCCTGCAGCCTCCCGCCGTCCAGCCCCAGCCCCTTCGACAGCACCCTCATCACCCTCCGGCACAGATTCACCACCTCCTCGCTGTACTCCTCCGTCGTCTCCCTGCCATGCATACACTCGTGAAGGATGTGTGCGAGGTGTTTGTATCTTTGCATGCATGTATGCGAGGTGTTTGTACGTACCGTAGGGTGGGAGGAAGGGACGGCCACTTGTCGTGGCTCTTGAGCGACGGCGGGAGGAGGTGGAGGAAGTAGTAGTCGCCCCAGTCGAGGGGGCCGCCCTTGGCCGTGCCGAGGCGGCTTCCGTAGCCCTCGTACGTCGCCGGCGAGTTGGCGTACCGCTCGCGCACCTCGGTGGGCTGCCGGAAGAAGCCGCGCCACGCCGCGCGCGCCAGGCGAAGCAGCTCCGGGTGCACGCCGTGGTTCACCGCCTGGAAGAACCCCCACTCCCTGCACGCCGCCGCCACGGCGCGGGCCGTTGCGTCTGCGTCCGGCATTGACAGGTCCACCACCGGGATGTTGCCGCCGCCGCGAGAGGCTGGCAGGAGCGACGGCCGCTCGGACGTCGGCTTGACGTACCGCTCGGGGATCGTTGCGCCGCAGGCATCCGACACGGCCTGCACGCGCACCACGGGCTCTGGCCAGCCGGCGCCGCCGTTGAAGCAGCTAGTCATCGGATCGGGCTGGTGTTAAGACGTTCTCTCTCTCGATCACACGTACGCACGCATGGTATATCGTAATGTGGCTATATATGCACTCCTACATAGGAACATGGTGGTGGGATGAACGGTGCTATACTTAACCCTTTATAAAAAGCAGCAAAGGATAAGGGAGAGACACTGCTTTTGCGATCATTATTGCAGTGTTGAATATAAAATTTAGCTAGTGCTAGGGCATGAAAGCAACGTAGGGTAAAATAAACACGTGCTCGAAATTAAGAGTGGCAATAGGAAAGGATTAACACTCCAGTTTGCTGGCTAGGGTTTTTGTTAGACTTGTTCATGGGCTGTCCGTTTCGAGCCCGAGCCATTTCGAGCGGGTCTTGGGACTCAGTTTTCGGTCTGAAAACCCGAGAAATGAGATTTAAAAAATAAAAAACTATTTATTTAATTCTAGAAATAAATTAAATATTATTTTTATTGCAAAAATAATTAAAGTAATATTTTTAAAATAAAAAACCAATGTTTGGGCCGGGTCGAACTAGGGCCTACTCGTTTGAGGTTGGGCTAGTCTGGCTCGGACTTGGCGTTTGAACAGCTCTAGTTTTTGTAGACACGGTATACGCAACTGTGTTTTTTGTGGGCTCTACTAATCCTATATATTATATACTACTTCTACTAGCTAGGTCAGTGTTAACCAGTGTTCCTGGCATACTCATACTCCATGTGTATACATGTGCTTGAACTTCACCATCAAATTATTAATTAATCGCCGAAGCTTTGGCTTGTTTCATATTGACGTTAATTTGAGAGGAAAAGGAAAGCGTGTTTTGCATCCTTGCGCCGTGTCATGAGCATTTGAGCAAAAGGTGAGTGTTACCAGAGTGCTATAGCGCTCTCACTCGCAACTTTTGACGAGCTAGCATATACCATAATATTCTAAGTCACATCGAGATGAACAAGGTAGCAATTAGCGTCGGGACGTACCATGCGAGCTTTTTCTAATTTTTTAATGTTGTTTTCCATCGCTAGATTTCACTTGAAATGTTTGATCTCAATCATTCAATTGCACGCAACAAAAATCAGTAAAGTGCAATAATTATTTAGTAAATTTGCAACAAATCTCCATCCAGTGCAACAAAAAATACAATAAATTTCCAACAAGATACAACAAACACGGATTCCTCAGTGCAACAAATAGACATCCCTATCGCAAAAAAAAAGTTTACTATTGTACAACATCGAAAACACAATTGCAACAAATACATCTAACTGCAACATTTGAGAAGAGAAATCGTGAAATTTTTTTACTCTTACACAATAAATCAACAACGTAATTGCAACAAATACATCTTATGACAACATTTGAGAAACTATATTACAACAAAGTACAACAATTCATACAACAATCGATAAATAAATCTACAACAATTCGAGAAAATATCTTCAATAAAAGCATATCGAAGGCGGAGGTCGTGCTCATAGATTTGATGACTGAGATTGCCGAAGGGGAGAAGACGGCTAGCTCAGAGCCTCGTCGCCGATAAACCTAGATCTGGGTGGGGCCAAGGCCAGCTCGATGGCTCGTCGTTGGCCTTCCGCTTGATCTCTCCGATTTGTACAGATCCGGTACCCCCGATTCCTTAAGCGCATCGCCTTGACATCCCGTTGGGAAAGGAGTTCATCTCTGGTGGTGATCTCCCGTAGTCGTCGGTTTGCCGGAGCTATGACTCGCTGGAGGAGGACGAGGGTGGGAGGAGTTGGGTGGAGGAATGATGAAGAAGAGGGAGGAGGCTTTGGGGACAAGAGGGAGAGAGATGAGTTCATCTCTGGTGGAGATCTAGCTGCCGTTGGCTCGCCAGAGCTCTGGCTCGCTAGAGGAGGGAGAAAGCAAGATGATGGTTGTAGTCTTGTAGATGCGCTAACGAGGGTAGACTGAGATGTGGAGAGTGGAGTTGTGGAAGTGATTGGAGAGGGGAGCTGAAATCTATGATGTTGACTAAAACTTAGGGTAAAACTTTAATCTAAACATGAGTAACCTTAGCTCATAGATGAACACCTAAGAAACATTAATGCGGAAGCTTGAGTTCTTACCCGAATTTGAAGAAGCCATTAGGTGTTGAGAGTCGGTTGAGTTGGCGCAGATCTGAGCACCGGGATGACGATGGTGGCCGTCGAGTCTTAGGAAGCGCGAAGTCGAAGTGGCGGCGGTGGTCCGACTGGTTTAGGCCTTCGTTCACCTCAGCGCTAGTACCGATCGGGCGTGTATGGGATCTTCTTAGGTTTTAACTTCTCACGTCAAAACCCTGACCAATCCCACTGATTTATATAGCGCTCGAGTGACCGGGACCAAAACCAAATAGAGTTAGTTATGCCTCCGATCAAGGCGCAAGTGGAGACGTGGTCTCCCTGAAATCTCGGGGTGGTTAGCCGAGATCAATTCTAACATTCTCCCCTTTGATCGTCAGGCTAACATCATAAGTCCATCCTCAAATGAAATAGCATACCAAGGTAATGTGTAGCATGACCAATGAAGTGCCATACAACCCCAGTACCTATAGTATACTGTCTCATCTTCAAAATGGATATTCATTATACTTAATGGGAGTTGGTTTGTTTTAAGGTCTTTTTATCCAGAATCAGAGGCTTTCCAATAAACCCATGCCGGCAACATGATCACGAAATATATTGGGTGGTAAGCCTTTAGTAAGCGGATCCGCAAGCATTGACTTAGTACTAATATGCTTGATACTAATGGTTTGATCCTGGATTCTATCTTTCACAACATGATACTTAATGTCAATGTGTTTGGCAACACCACTTGACTTGTTGTTACTCGCATAAAAGACTGCCGGTTCGTTATCGCAGTATAAGGTGAGTGGTTTAGAAATGCTGTCAACCACTCTAAGACCCGGAATAAAGTTCTTAAGCCATACAGCCTGCCCGGTAGCCTCATAACATGCCACAAACTCAGCTTGCATCGTTGAAGATACCGTAAGGGTTTGTTTGGAGCTTTTCCACGAGATAGCTCCTCCAGCGAGTGTGAAGATATAACCTGATGTGGATTTCTTAGTATCAACACATCCCGCAAAATCTGAATCTGAATAACCTACAACTTCAAGGTTATCAGTATGCTTATATGTGAGCATGAGATGCTTAGTAGCTTGCATATAACGCAAGACTTTCTTAACGGCCTTCCAGTGGTCCGGTCCTAGATTTGACTGATATCTGCCAAGCATTCCGGTTACAAAAGCTAAGTCAGGGCGTGTGCTTACTTGAGCATACATAATGCTTCCGACAGCTGAAGCGTAAGGAACTGTCTTCATCTGATCAGTTTCATATTGGTTCCTTGGACATTGAAATGTCCCAAACTTATCGCCCTTAACGATAGGAGCAGTGAGCGAGCATTTATGCATATTGTATCTCTTTAGTACTCACAACGTATGCTTTTGAGATAAACTTAATACTCCTTTGGACTGTCCCTGAATTTCAATGCCAAGAACGTAAGAGGCATCACCGAGATCCTTCATATCAAAATTGGATGAGAGAAATCTCTTGGTTTCAAACAGCATATCCTTATCGCTGCTAGCCAATAAGATATCATCCACATAAAGCACTAAGATGGTGAATTTACTCTCCTTGAACTTAACATATATGCAGTTATCAACTTCATTTTCCTTAAATCCAAAATTCCTTATAACTTTATCAAATTTGAGGTACCACTGCCTCGATGCTTGTTTTAAGCCATAAATAGATTTCTTAAGTCGACATCCCATATGCTCCTTGCCTTCCACGACAAAACCTTCCGGTTGAGTCATGTAAACATTTTCTTGCAAATCACCATTAAGGAATGCTGTTTTAACATCCATCTGATGTAGCTCTAAATCATAATGAGCTACAAGTGCCATAACGATTCTGAACGAATCCTTAGTTGAGACAGGAGAAAAAGTGTCATTATAATCAATCCCCTCTCTTTGAGAGAAGCCTTTTGCTACGAGCCTTGCTTTGAACCTTTTGATATTTCCCTTAGAGTCATGTTTGGTTTTGTAGACCCATTTACAGCCTACTGTTTTGACTCCGTCAGGAATTTCTACTAAGTCCCATACATCATTAGTGCTCATAGACTTTAGTTCATCCTTCATGGCATCAAGCCATTTAGGAGAATGTTCATTCATCATTGCTTCCTTATAAGAGGTGGGATCATCTACCTTCCATATATCATTAATATCCTCATTCATGTAAACAACATAATCATTTGGGATGGCAGATCTTCTCTCCCGCTGTGATCTTCTAATAGGTTCAGCAACTATTGCAAGAGGCTGCTGAGGCTCATCATTAGGTATGACATTAGGAATTTCAGAGACCTCAACAGTTGGTGCATCAACAGTATTTGGTACTGGAGGTGCAACCACCTGAAGTGCAGGAATAAAAATCTCTGGGATAAGCGGTGAAGGAACGTAAACCCGCTTCTCTTCAAGATCAATTTTCCTAGGCTCCAGGTCCTCATTATTTTCTAAGAACACAGCATGCCTTGTTTCTACAAACTTAGTTGTTCTATCAGGACAATAAAACCGATACCCTTTAGATCTTTCAGGGTACCCTATGAAATGGCAACTTACTGTCTTGGGATCTAATTTTCCAATATGTGGATTAAATATCTTAGCTTCAGCACAACAACCCCATACTCTTAAATATTTCAAACTCGGCTTTCTCCCAGTCCATAATTCATAAGGTGTCTTAGGTACTGATTTATTGGGAACCCTATTCAGAATATGTGCTGCTGTCTTTAGCGCCTCCATCCATAAACCAGTTGATAAACTAGAGTAGCTAAGCATGCTCCGTACCATATCCATAAGTGTACGGTTGCGTCTCTCAGCTACCCCATTTTGCTGAGGTTCACCTGGTGTAGAATATTGGGCAACAATGCCATTTTCCTGAAGGAACTTAGCGAAAGGGCCAGGAATTTGGCCATAAGGGGCATGTCTCCCATAATATTCTCCCCCACGGTCCGATCTTACCACTTTAATTCTTAGGTTGTGCTGATTTTCAACTTCAGCCTTAAATATCTTAAATTTATCAAGTGATTCAGATCGGTCCTTAATGGGAAAAATATAACCATAACGGGAGAAATCATCAGTGAATGTAATGAAAGAATCAAAACCATCTACTGATGTCACAGGAAAAGGACCACAAATATCAGTATGAATTAACTCTAATAGTCCTGAGCTGCGAGTTGCTCCCTTCTTTATTTTCTTTACATATTTTCCTTTAATGTAATCAATGCAGTGGTCTGAGTCAGAGAAATCTAATGGTTGGAGAATCTCTTCCTTAATGAGACGCTCCATTCTCCCCTTCGAAATGTGGCCTAAACGACGATTGCCACAGCCAAGAAGTCTCATTATATTTTTTACGCATAGTATCACACACATTCAAAGAAATCGGTGATTCATTAAGGGAAAGCATATAAAGCTTGTCTTGTCTAACAGCAAGACCAACATTATTTGAATTAAATGTGATAACACACTTATTGTTACCAAAATTACATTTAAATCCATCATCGTCCAATAAAGATACTAAAATTAATTTCCTCCTAATGGAAGGAACAAATACTACATTATTAAGACGAAGTGTGAAGCCGCTATCTAAAACTAAGGAAACAGAACCAACTGATTCCACTTCGGCTTCTTTTCCATCCGCGACTCTAAGACTTCGCTCCCCCTTTCTTAGTGTTCTCGCGGTATGGAATCCCTGTAAAGAGTTGGTAACGTGCACAGTTGCACCTGAGTCAATCCACCAAGATTTAAGGGAAAAATTAGTATAAAGGGTTTCATCAACAAACGTTATAGAATCATTACCCTTCTTGGCGAGCCACTTTAGGAAACCAACACAATCCTTCTGGAAATGTCCTGGCTCCTTGCGTATGACATGCATTCCCACTTGGTGCTTTAGCAGAAGCAACATTGGGCTTAGGTGTATTTTGCACCTTAGGCCCTGATTTATCTGAATTAGGAGAGTAGTGCAGCCTTTTCTTGGATTTGAAGTCCCCTGAGAACTTCCTTTTGCTAGGACCGCCAACTTGATTCACAAAATCTTTCTTTTCGGTCCTAATCCTTTCTTCCTCCTGGACACACATGGCGATAAGATCGCTCATGCTCCATTTATCTTTCTGAGTATTATAGTTTATCTTAAAAGCAGTGTACTCAGAAGGAAGAGAAGTCATAATGAAGTGGACTAGGAAACCATCAGATATTTTCATGTCCATGCCCTTGAGTTTTCCAGCCATATCAGTCATCATCATGATATACTCTCTTATACTGCTGGATCCGTCATACTTAGTGGATAAAAGCCTCAGATTAAAATCGCATAAACCTTAGTGGAGCCTTTAAATTTCTCCTCTACTGAAGCCAGATACTCCTTAGCATTTTCAGAATCTGGGATTGCGCCCCTGATTCCAACTGAGATAGAGGTCTTCATAATCATTAGTGATAGACGGTTGAACCGCTCCCATTTTTCAGCATTATTATCATATATTTTCTTTTTCTCATCGTAATCGTCCTCACCAATAGTGGGAGAAACGGGAGCAGGCACCCTTAATGCATAATCAAGGTCTAATACTCCAAGGACAACTGAAATTCTTTCTTTCCAAGCGGGGAAGTTGCTCCCCGTAAGCTGCTCAATGTTGTCAATTGTAGCGGTAACATTTGAAGCATTCATTGCTGAACATTAAAATACAGGAAAAAATTAGAAATAGCATAAAAGTATTGCATGTAATTAACCCTACGTTGGTCTGATTAATAACATGCAAAATTACAGTTCAAGTTTATATCACCGTTGGGCAGAAATAAAAAAGAACTTTAACAATTAATGTGGCGACACATGACTACAAACAACGTTGGTCAGTATGTAATCATGTGTATACATAATGCCAAAATAAATCATAAAATTCTCTAATTAAAATATCTCGTTGGTTCAATTTTAATCAGAGACCGAATTTATACCGAAACATGAGGAATTATCATTAATTAAAATAGTACACAAAATAAATAATAATAAAACTTAATCATAAAAGCACTTTACAAAAATGGGAAAAGTTACTCTTAGCAATTAACATTAGATTTAAACAGTGCACAAAATAAATAAAAGAATTTTTAAATAAAGAAATAGTACTGTGCATAGCACAACACATCTGATTTCGGCCCGTAATCGGCCTGTGCACGGCCTGCCGCTCGGCCCAAAATAGCGCGCGACGCCGGAGGCCGTCGGATCTGATCGTCTCAATCGTCTGGTCGAGATCGACTGCGTTCTTCACACTGCCGGCCGAACAAAAAACGCGAGCCGTCGGATTGGAACGGACGGCCGAGATCCACATCTGCGCGATATAAAAGGGCGGCGATGGCCGAAACCCTAACCCTAATCTCATTCGTTCGTTTCCTCCGAAATCTCCGCGCGGCGCGAGCGAAAACGGCGGCGAGAGACGCGCGGGCGAGGAGCGGCCGCAGCGGCTCCATCGCCGATGGCGCAAAGAAGCGCAAGCGAGCGGAGCGGAGGCGGCGGCGCATCAAGAGGCGGCGCCAGCTCTCTCTCGCCCGCGCGCGGCGATCGAGGTCGCGCAATGCAGCCGCCGAGTCGAGTGGAGCTACGGCGCCCGAGACCGGAGAAGATAGATATCCAAACAACCGTAAGTATTCGTCGCCCTTTTGATTAGATCTGAGTTTTGAGAATCGGGGATTGGAAAGCTCGGGGTCTCGTTAGGGTTTCTCAAAAGTGCCTAACTCCTCTCCTTCTAAATTGCTAAACCGAGCCGCCGAGTCTTAGATCCAGACGTGTCTAGCTTAGATCCGGTCGGGTAAGATCAACTAGGGTTCTTAATTGGGTTCAACCTGAGCTAAGGACTGCTCTGATACCAAATGTTGACTAAAACTTAGGGTAAAACTTTAATCTAAACATGAGTAACCTTAGCTCATAGATGAACACCTAAGAAACATTAATGCGGAAGCTTGAGTTCTTACCCGAATTTGAAGAAGCCATTAGGTGTTGAGAGTCGGTTGAGTTGGCGCAGATCTGAGCACCGGGATGACGATGGTGGCCGTCGAGTCTTAGGAAGCGCGAAGTCGAAGTGGCGGCGGTGGTCCGACTGGTTTAGGCATTCGTTCACCTCAGCGCTCGTACCGATCGGGCGTGTATGGGATCTTCTTAGGTTTTAACTTCTCACGTCAAAACCCTGACCAATCCCACTGATTTATATAGCGCTCGAGTGACCGGGATCAAAACCAAATAGAGTTAGTTATGCCTCCGATCAAGGCGCAAGTGGAGACATGGTCTCTCTGAAATCTCGGAGTGGTTAGCCGAGATCAATTCTAACATATGATACCTTGTGCTCGGATCTGGATGAAGCTTCGATGGCAATTCATCTACAGCGCTATGTGCGTGCAGGAGGGAGTGAGGACGAATCAGTGAGGAGAGAGAGACAGACTCGGAGGAACATTTTGGGACTTGGGAGGATAAGCTCAAGCGGCATTTGAATAGAAGGGGTCCGATTTTCTTTCTCGTATCGGACGCCCGGGGTACAAGCATTACCTGATGAAGAAATGACAAATGTGCTTGCGATAATCGATAAGTCCGTATAGAAAGTTCGATATATTTTCATTAAACGGTAAAGGTTAGAAGGTTCTTATAATTAACTGATCAATTAATTGCCCCGCACAACTGTATGACGTGCATAGTTTTGTGTATACAATATAGGATCACAACTCATTAGGTATTATCTTTCACGGACAACTTAAATTTGACTTTATCTTAACGAGAGGTGTATTTGTGGTTTTGAATTCTTTCTTAAGAATCGTCGTCTGTTAGCTATACCACGTCAATAAAATTCTACGTAGAGGAAAAAGAGGGAGGAGAGAGAGCTTATGTCGTCTCTTCCTGAAGAGACTGTCGTATACGCAAAACAAAACAAGATAACTCGAAACAAAATATGATACATTAATCTACTATAGTTGATATGTGAGCCTGTTTCAAAGGAAAAATATAAAATATAAATATTAGAAAGTGTGCTAGAGACTATATATTGAAGATATTATCTCTAAAAATGATGTATCATATGTTAGAGACAAAGTTATTTCTAACTATTGGAGATAGATTTGTTGTAAAAAATGTAGCTTTAGCAAATGATCAAAAATAATTCCAAAAAATAAAAAAGTAGTATTTATCCATGAACATTTAAATGACCACATCAACATAATTAAATGCAAATCCTCCAAATCATTTAAAAAGAAAGAAATCCTAAACATATACCACATGTAAATGAAAAAGATCAGCATATTGCTAAGTTGAGTGTATTTATAGTTGCTCTCAGAAGTAGACTTGCAGAAGAATTTAATCTCTGCCTTCTCAATACTTAGTCTATACTCTTCATTAAATGATTACGACAAAGGTTTCAATTCTGGAGCACTAAACAAACTTTGCTAAACTGACAATATAACCTAACTGATAAAGACCACATAATAGACTTCCAGAATAAAACAATATATCAAAGGATGACTGAATGATCTCTAGATGTCTAGCAGGGTATGATCACTCTCTGATACAACTGATCAAAATACACAAGATCAGAAATAAACCCAAAAAGGCTAATAGAGTAATTAGGCTGTAAGCAAAAGATCAATTAAATAAGCAAATCTAATACAATTATATAACTCTGGAAGAAAAGTCCAACAACAAGTATAATAACAGAAGGTCTAATAGACAGAAGCAAGTAACTCACTAGAGCTCAAGTTAAAACTAATTGTCATAATCAATTTTAGTATATGACTGACTTCATCACAGAACATTAGCAGAACCCACAAGATTATTTGCAATATCTCTAGAGCAAGAATCAGATATCAGAACCAACACAGATCAAGAATATCAACTAGCACTGCAACTATATATGCAATAATCAGTTGAAGTAACATCGAGGTACAATACTTACTGAAGCAGTGGTACTCCAAACCATAGAGACGAAACATGCAAGGCGTGTCAAAGACACTCACCTAGAAAAACTATCGCCCTACAAACCCGAGCAAAAGACGAAGCAATCGGAGATACAATACCACACTTCCTCCTTTGGAACCGACCAAAGAACGAAGCCGAGGAACTGAGACGATGCCGCACAAACCCACTCAACAAAGTGCTTCTGCCAAAAGCACTAATCAACACCAATAAATCAAACAAGATGATCTTCACCACCGAAAACCCACTCCAGAACGGTTCGAAATCAAGTTCCCAGTCACAAATGTCAAGATCTTCCTCAAGGAATTCAAGACAAAATCACCCCAAGAGGAGATGAGACAAGATGTGCTAGGAAGAGGGGCTCCATTGTCAGAACCGAGCAGAACTGCTGAAGAGGAAAGAGCGCAGATGACTCAGGCTGGTGGGAGGAAGAAGATGACTTAAAGGAGATTCAACGGCTTTCATCACTAGATACCCCTTCGAAGGAAGATCAACGCTCCATATTAGCTCTAGTAATTTCAGGAATGTAAATTATGGTGAATAGTAACTCTAAACTCAATGAATGCTGTCACCTTTTGTAATTCGGGTTTTAACCTCTACCAACCCGTCGAACCTTTTTAAAGGGGAAAAATGGAATGAAAAAGGCATCATCTATTATGCCAAAGCTTAGTCTTAGCTTATCTCTTTAGCAATAGCTTGTTCTTGCACTTTCCCCTCTCTGTTCATAACTGGGATTTGACAGATTTGGTATCAGAGCACTTCGGTTCTTGGAAGCAAATTAGATCCAAGTTAACTGGGTTGGTAATTGAGTATTACTGTAAAATCCCTAGCTAATTTGGGTCTTGGCGGCAGCAGAGATCAAGAACGGCGAGGGTTCAGGATTGAATCAGGGAAAAATTCTTAAACCCTGCCTCTGGTCTATGAAAGAGAGCCGATGACGAAGACAGCGGTAAGACAAGATTGCGAATCTTCAGATCTGGCTGCGGTGAAGCAAGAAGCAGCGGAGGCGAGGAACGAGGCGGAATCGATTCAGTCTGATTGAAGAATTACGGACTCAGTCACCAAGATGCGAGCTCAAATGAATCGTGTGGAGTCATTGTTGCAAGGGTTATCTGGAGTAAGCAATCATCAAGGGAAGTATGAAGACACAACCAAAATCCCTGCAGATCTACCGCCATCCATTGAAATCGAGCCGGAAGTATTGATGAGAACTAAAGCCTTAAAGCATGTACGAGTAAACAGCACCCAGGGAGTTAACTTCGATGTCAACCAAGAGGTAAATCATTCTTACCTTCCAACAGGGCATTCGGCTGCACCCATGCATTAGGGCCAGAATGCAACACCCCCAGCTAGTCCAGTTTCTCCCACATTGAACAACTTGACTCAGGGTAGAGAACCTTACTATGCCAAGACATGGAACCAAAACCCCAGCACTGATAGAGTCAATAGCTTCTATAGATCGATTGCAAAAGGGCCTAAGATAGATTTCCCAAAATTTGATGGAAGTAATCCGTTAGAATGGATTAGACAAGGAGAGACTTATTTTGCAATGGCTAATGTTCCAGATGAAGCAAAATTTTATTTGGCTCAAATGTATATGGTGGGAAGAGCAGACAACTGGATTAGGAGCACTGGCATGCTGTGGAATCCACCCCTTGGCCAACTTTTGTAGAATGATCTGTGATCGATTTGCTCAGTATAGTGGGTATGAAGTATTAGAAAATTTTCATTTAGTCTGACAGTATAATATGAGTATTGCTGAGTATATCGACAGATTTGAAGAGCTCATGGCAGCATATAAAACTGAGAATCCAGTGCAGAATGAGCATTTCTTTGTCAAATGTTTTGTGAATGGCTTGAGACATGAGATTAAACACTATTTGAAACCTTTGAAGCCACAAGTTTTGTGTGAAGCTTATTGGATGGCAAAAGACATGGAGAAGGGGGCAGGAGCAATGGCTAAGAGAAGTTTTCAGAGTTCGATTAGTGGACAACCCAAACCTGGAAACATACACACGTGAGTAAGGGCAAAACCCAAGTGAACTTGAACTAGAATACAACAAAGGGAGAAATGAACAATAAACCAATGATTCCATTCACCCCGGGAGTATGCAAGTACTGTGGAGGAAAGTGGTTTTTAGGCCATCGGTGTAAACAATACCAAAGTGTGAATCTTATGATATCTGAAGAAACAGAAGGGAATGCGACCATAGAACCTGAAGTTGGAGATCTTCCACCTGATGACAAGGAAGAGGCCCCCTCTGAACCTATTCCTGAAGGGAAACTCATGCAGATATCTGTTCAGGCAGTTCAAGGGCTTTCTCAAATCTCCACTTACATCTTATCATCTATTGTGGGGGGTAGAAGAGGAACTCATTGCTCGACAGTGGCAGTACACACACTTTCATGGATTTAAGGTTTGCCCTTAAAACCACTTGCAAGATTCATAACAATTCCCTAAAAAGGTTATTGTAGCTGGAGGAGGTATTGTAATGACTGGATCTCATGTAGAAGAAGTGAGCTATTGCATTAATGGGGAGAAGTTTTCCAACACATTTAAGATACTCAAGCTACATGGTTATGATATGGTGCTTGGCTGTGATTGGATATACCAACACAGTCCCATTAGCTTGGATTTAAGAACTCGAAGTCTGACTATAACTAGAAATGGAGTCAAGAAAGTGACCTTGGAAGATCACTCACAGTCAGACCTAGTGAGAGTAAAACAATCCCAAGGAGAACTGCTGAAGAGGAAAGAGCGCAGATGACTCAGGCTGGTGGGAGGAAGAAGATGACTTAAAGGAGATCCAACGGCTTTCATCACTAGATACCCCTTCGAAGGAAGATCAACGCTCCATATTAGCTCTAGTAATTTCAGGAATGTAAATTACGGTGAATAGTAACTCTAAACTCAGTGAATGCTGTCACCTTTTGTAATTCGGGTTTTAACCTCTACCAACCCGTCGAACCTTTTTAAAGGGGAAAAATGGAATGAAAAAGGCATCATCTATTATGCCAAAGCTTAGTCTTAGCTTATCTTTAGCAGTAGCTTGTTCTTGCACTTTCCCCTCTCTGTTCATAACTGGGATTTGACAGCTTCATATCGAACCATTACTAGAGAACCCGGATCCACCGAATCTCAGAAGTGAGAGGGAAAAACCCCAAATCAGATCGGAAGCAGAATCACCAAAAAAACCAAAAATGGGGATGTCAATCTGTTCTAGGGTTCTCCTCGCTCAGAAAAAAGGTGTTACCACCCCAAGATATAGCCAGTAGATGGACATGCGGTTGCCGACCACCACCGGTGCCCAAAGCGCACGGGGATATTGGCCCTCCAGCTTATCCACCTTCTTGCCATTTCCGCCAATAAGCTCAGGAGAGCAAAAACGAGGAATGACCCAGCCTTCGGAATCCTAATCGGTCAAAGAAACCGAACCACAAGGAGATAAGCCTGAAGATAGCTCCTCCCTCTCTTATCAACCGACATGTGGGGCTGTAACATCCCAATTTTTAGAGCTTTAAAAATCCATTAAATAGTTGTAGTAAGAAAATTCACCATTTGGATTTATTTGAATATTAATTCAAAAGCTTAATATTGGAGTTTGAATAACAAAACATATTAATATGGTTAATCCCAACATGAACAATCGTCAAAACTATTTTATTTGGATTCTCTAGGCTTGTATATATTTTCCAGATTTTTCTGAAATTTTTCCAAAGTCATTTGCTATTTTCTATTGGCTATTTGTATTTTCTGGATTTATTTAAAAGAAAAACTTAAAGAAAATCTTCCACAATAGTGCTGGGCCGAAGCGCAACACTATTCCAGCCGCGCCAGCCCATCTCGCCGCTCGGCCGCGCCCTCGTCCGTTGGATGCTTGACGCGTGCCCCTCGTTTCAATCGGACGCACGCGCTCAACCCCGCCTTCCTCCGTTGGATTGCTGCCGCGTGGCCTCGCCCGCTGATCTCGCTCGTCTGCGCCTCACTGCCGCTTCCAGGTGGGTCCGCCACAGGGTCGTCGTCTCCGCACCTTTCTTCCTCCTCGCGCCCGCGCTTCGCCGCCATTGCCGAAGCTTCAAGCTTCGTCCGACAAACGCGTATCCGTTGCGGATTCTTCGCGCCGACGTTACCAGAACAAATCCCGTGTTATCCCGTACCTATTTCTATTGGAATCAAACCCGAATTCGACAAATATCCCTGAGATTCAAGGATTTCAAAATCCCAGCCGTTTCGGACCCGAATTGGGGGTATCCAATTCCGGCGTCCCCCGGGCCTATAAATACCCCCTTAGCACCGCCCAGACCTCCGCAACCCAAAGCCGCCACCCTCGTTGCCCCGATCGCTCTAGCGCGGCCGCATTTCAAGTTTTAGGGTTTTCAGCCGAGCTTTTTCTCCAAAGAAAGTGCGCCGTCGTCGCCGCCGCCTCTTGCCTCGCCGACTTCACCATCAGCTCAAGAAGTCCCGTGCTACCTCGGGCGCACCTCCTCATTGCCGGAGCATCACCGGAGCACTCGTCCGACAACACCCGAAGCTCCACCTCCGCTTCTTCCTCGCCGTCGGTCGCCACCGTCGTTACCAGCCTCTGGTAAGGGCACCAACGGGTGCTCATTAGCGCCAGCAATCCACTGGTACCCTCCACCGCCGGCGACCATCAGGTCCCGAGCGCCACCGCCGCTGTGGTCGTCCAGCTCAGCGCCAGCGTCAGCCTCGGTGCTGGTGTGGCAGCCGCGTGGCGCCAGATCAGCTCCAGCACACGCGTGCATGGCTAAGTCCACCGCGCCAGATCTCCCTCGGTTCGGTGCACTCGGTCCACCGTGAGCCCCGAGACTGACATGTGGGGCCCACATGTCAGATTTCTTTTTAAATCTATTTTCTTTTCCGAAAATTCTCGGCTGACGCAAGCATTGCGCAATAATCCTATTTTCCTTTATAAAAATAATTCAGAAAATTCAATAAAATCCAAATTAGGGTTTTATTTGATTTTCAAACTTCCAAATCCCATATCTTTTGCATTCGAACTCCGATTGAGCCCATTCAAATTTGTAAATTCATATAAAATCAAGATCTATTTAATGATGAATTTTATTTGATTTTTGGAGTTTTTTTTGCCTCTGTTATTTATTTATTTTTGTTTCTTTTGTCTCGTTTGCGAGTAGACGTCGATACTTCGGAAAATTTTGCTGAAGAAGGAGCACCTCCTCAAGATCAAGACCAGTACCTAGACCTATTCCAATGCAAGTTATACTTTTGATCATATTGAACCCAATTTTCAAAATACTTTGTTTCAATGTATTGCATTCTATTTCAAGTATTTATTTAAATGCTTTTTGGGATAGTTATTAATCCAATTTGCTATACCACCTTGTCTATTGTATGCCATGATCTTTTGTCACCCTAGATTCGTTCATTATTAGTTGGTATTATCGTAGCACCAATGTGGGTTGGTTAGATACGATTAGGCTGCTTAGCCATGCCACGAGTCATCATTTCATGTGAGTTGCAATTATAAACTTGACTAAGTGATTATGGAACTGTGTGATGAAGCTGTGTGTGCTGTGTGCTATTACTCGTTGATGGCATGTGTTGCACTTAATCAACAGGGTGGCAAAAGATTTAGACTGAGGCAAGTGGTGGATCTGTGTGATTGGTGGAGCTGTATGCTATAAACTTTGTGATTTGGGTTAAAACTGGAAGTCTTGCCTTGGTCAATTAAGGACTTAACTTTGTGCGCCATTGAACTGAGCCTTACTGTATGACCACATGCCTAGTATGGGTTGGGTCTGACTTAGTAAGTTATGGAGTCTTGGCGTTGACCACTCGGGTTGTATTTAAGCTATGTGATGGGCTGGAGGTGTGATATGTCACATCGTGGGACGGTTCGCAGCATCCCTGTCCAACGATGTGTGTCGTAACCAAACGCTGTGTGTATTGGTTGGCCGACAGGAAAGCACATCGGGAGTGTCATTGTTTGAGATGAAGTCTCTGAAAGGTTTTGTTATGGTTAGTGCTAGCTACACTGATTGTATCGTGTGTGTAAAGTGTACAACATCTGCAGAGTGTTTAAGCCAATCTATTCGAATAGCCGCGTCCTCGGTCATGGACATGCTCGGAATTTCACACGAGGGGTAGATTTTCATGAAACAATTGGGAAGGGTCAGCTGTGTGAGATAACTTGTACAGCTGTGTGAATAACTTGTTTAGACTATGTGTCCTTTGTGAAACCAATGGTTAAATTAATATTATTTAATTGTTTTCAATTATGTTTTCAATCTATTATTTGTATTCAATTGCAAATGTCACATTTTCGTAAAATAACCACAGAAGCTATTTGTTTGGAATAAGCCATCATGTATAAATGCATTCTGTGGTATGACTTGCGAGTACGGTGTGTACTCACTCTTGCTAAACAAATCAACAGAAGTGGAGGAGTCGACACCTGCTTTTGAAGAAGAGTTCTACGAAGGTTGATCGTTAGGGTCTTGATCCCAGTCAGTTGATTGTGGTAAATTGATGGGAGCCCACTGGAGTTTACTTCGTTTCCGCTGCAGTTTATTCTTTATTGTCAGCCTTGCATGGGTTAATAAATGTAAAACTCGACCATAAGGCCCCAACAATTATTTATTATTCAAAGTACTCGTTTATTCTTATATTCGTTGTATGGATGTGATATTTCATCGATGTTGACACTGTGTGCACTAGCGTGATCCTGAACTAGTGCAGAATACACAGAGATCTATATTTGCATATTTGAGTCCCGACAGAGGCCCACAAGCAAACTTCCTTCCAGTGACAAGCTCTTTTCTCAAAATGAGAAATTACGGTAAGGCCCTTGCAGAGACCAACAAGATTAAGTACAATAGGACATATATAGCATTCAATGGTTGTGATTAATTTACTTGCAATGATCGAGGCTCCACCAAATCGATTGAGGGACGGAGGTAAAACTCCCGTCATCCGTTTTAAGTATACAATAGATAGATTTCGCTATTTCTCTATTCTGGACAGTGGTATAGCATGTATACAGAAGGCTCATAGCTATCCAATCTTTGCTGGTCACGAAATTCCGCATCGAATCAAAAGCTATCTACATAGCTAGTGACCTAGTGTTTTTCAATTACAGCTATATATATATAAAAGATCATACGTCGTTGGTACAAACCAAGAATATTCAACTGGGTATTAATTTGGGCAGACACAGCAACGTCAACAGTGCGTGGGGTTGCTGCCTTCTTGTTCCTCTCGATCGATTAATTGTTTTCCTTACATGGAGTTGTATGGTAGCCTGTTTGGTTAGACTTCTCTTTCTCCTTTGAACCACGTGGGCTAAATATATATATAAAGATCCTTTCGATCTAGCATGCTTGGAAAATTAAATTTGCACTCTATGCATGTCCAGATAAAAATATATGGATCGGAGCATACAACCCCCACTATTTTCTCTCTTTTGTTGATTTGCACGCACACCATGTATTGATTCAATTTTAATTGGAATGTTTAGCTTAATGAATCACTTTCAGAGTAGCACAGTACCTTAATTAAGATATGAATTTTTACAGAGTTGTTTATGCACAAATTTCGTCATGCATGATGTTTTTCCTACCAGCTTAGCTGGTACAATTAATGATGAATAACGTTTTAACAATTTTGGGCGATGTTTACGTTTTAACTAGCTATAGCATCTTTTTCTACAATTTTTTTTAAAAGAAAAAGCCCATCCCTATCTCTTAACTCTTTAATTCGTCTAAATTTTATCCCTTATTTATAAAACTAGATAGATCTCATGGCATTCTCAATAATAGACAAACCTTACCCCTCACGTGTTTAACATGATTTTGACACACTAGAGTCCAGCTTGGATCTGAACTAGCATCTATTTCAGACTATAGGGGTGGGGCCACGTGGGAGAAAGAGAATGAGAGACTATAGGAGTTGAGGAAGATGCTAGAGAAGCGACAGAGTCTCTCTCTCTCCTCGATGCTTGTCAATGGGTGGCAGTAAGGTGCACCGGCGAGCGTAGGGCGGCTGAAAGTATCTAGACCCTTATAGTTGATTTTGGTACTTAATGTCAATATTATCATTGTTACAAAACAAGCTATCCTGGACGTGTCATTACAGACAGTTATTGTTAAAAATCGTATACGAATTATCATAGACGGTTCTAAAAAATTACCGTCTGTGATGTTTGCACTATCACAGACGGTTCTTAATAAGAACCATCTGTGATATGTCTACCCGGCTACTTAACAAATATACCATAAATTACAACAATGACACACACACACAATCTTCTCCAGCCACTTGATATGGTCCAGAATGCGCTCCATCTTCAACTCTAGCATGCTCTAGACACTTGTAAAATTAGCGATTTTTTAGTGATACTTCTGATGCTAGTAGGACAAAAACATAACATTTTTTAGATACAGAAGGAACTATCACAGGTAGATTAGTGGGATAAACTGTATGTGATATGTATCACATACGGTTATAAACTCTAACAGTCTGTGATATATAATTATCACAGACGGGTATTAACAAGAATCGTCTGTGATGTTTATTTCTCACAGACGATTTGTAGTTAGAACTGCCGGTGATGTATATCACAGGCGGTTATTAACAAGAACCGTCTCTGATAAGCACGACTGCTCTGAAGAAGCAGACGATGATACGCCTAAGAAAGCAACCAATCCCACCACGAAATATGATGAGACAGCAGCCACGACCAACCTGATCGGGTCTGCAAGTTCAAGAAGCATTGCTGCCAGGATAGAGCGCATGAGGAGGCCAACTGTGTTTGGAGGAATGCCAGCGAAATAGCCTTTTCATGCGCTCTCTTAGCAGCCATGCTTCTTGAACTTGTAGGCTCGATGAAGTTGGCCATGGCTGCTGTCTCATCCTCCTCATGCTGCGTGGACGACCCCCTGAAAAAATATCATACTTCGTGGTGGGCTTGATTTCTTTCTTAGGCGTACTTGCCATCTTCTTCAAAGCAGCCACATCAGAGAGAAAGAAATACTAGCCTTAGATCACTAAGAACAAGTAGCAGATCTACAAGCACACTTGAAAATCTATGGTATTTCTTTCACCAAACGAGCCTCAGAGCCGGCCGCATCCTTCAAAGCAACCGCGTATATATCAGACACATTTCTCACTACAGATAGATCTAGATCCGAGGAGATGATCAAATATTTAATGGCGTATATCACATACGGTTATTGTTAGGTTTCGAATAAATACCGACTGTGATAATTCAAAGACCGTTGGTGACGTCTCAGAATGTCACATACGGTTTTTGTTAATAATTATCGTTGATACTTATCACATATGGTTCTTAACAAGAACCATCTGTGAGGCCTACGATTATCAAAGATGGTGGTTATTTAAAACCATCTATGATATGTATCACAGACGGTTCTTTTTAAAACGGTCTGTGATATGCACAATTAAATATCTGGTCATCCCAACTCTAGATAGATCTGTCTATAGTGAGATCTGTCTCTGATATGCGACTTCTTTGAAGGAGTCGGCCGGCTCTGGGGCGTTTGGTGAAAGAATTAAATACCGTAGATTTGCAAGTGTGCTTGTATATCTATTTATTCCTGGTGATCTAAGGTTAGTATTTGCTTCTAATTGTATGCATTATAATCTAGAGAGATCGATGATAGCGCAGATGAAAGAGTACGTAGTTGCATGCATTAATCTAATTTGTTACGTGCGTAGTGCAGATGGACCGAAGCTGGATGTATATTGAGAACCGTGTGAGTGAAGAGTACATTTATGACGTGTCTGCTTTAGAAGAGCTGCCGAGTAGGATATATTGAAGAATGAGATAAAATTTATGTACTGTTCATGATTGATTGCGATAATCTGAATATATTTACCAAATCAGCGGAGATCGAAGGGCACTTCATTCGAAGGGGTTTAAAAAAGGAGTATACATGTTTGACCAATCACGGTAAAGGGTAAATTATACCGGAATTAGGTAGTAACATCGTTGAGGGAGACAACGATATGCCGCCGAATGTGGACTGTGCTTTCGATGAGGGTAGGTCAAACGATGACAATCTAGATCAGATGCTACGCGATGCAGAAGGGGACTATAGTGAGAAAGAGTTTGGTAAATTCGAGGGCTTAATGGAGGACTCGACGAAACCTTTGTTCCCAGGCTGCAAGCCGGAATACATAAGGCTATCATTCGTACTTGAACTGCTAAAATTTAAGGCAAGCAATGGTTAGTCCGACAAGAGTTTCACAGTATTACTAGGTCTCCTAGCGGACATCCTTCCAGAGGGAAACGTGTTGCCCAGAACCACCTACCAAGCCAAGAAGTTTCTTTGTCCAGTGAGAATGGAAGTAGAAAGAATACATGCATACCCGAACGATTGTATCCTCTACCGTAAAGAGTATGCAGATATGCATGTATGTCTGGTGTGTAAAGCATCCCGATACAAGCGTAAGAATCACTCCGATGATGGCGAGGGCATCAAGGTGAAGCAAGGACCTCCTGCTGAGGTGTTGTGGTATGTGCCTATAATTCCTAGTTTGAAGCGTTTATTTGCGAACCGAAAGGAGGCAAGATTGTTACATTGGCACTCGGAGGAGCGTAAAAAAGATGAAAAGATAAAACACCCTGCTGATTCTACCCAGTGGAGAAACTTTGATAGGATCTTTGAACACTTCAGTAGGGAACCGAGGAATATAATGTTTGGGTTTGGTACAGATGGAATGAATCCTTTCGGTAACATGAGCAGCCGACACAATATCTGGCCTGTGAATCTGTGTATGTACAACCTTCCACCTTGGTTGTGTATGAAGCGAAAGTATATTTTGATGTCACTACTTATCCAAGGGCCGAAGCAACCTATGAACTATATTGATGTGTACCTAGCATCATTGCTGGAAGGTCTTGTGACACTGTGGAACGAAGGGGTACAGGTATGAGATGCGTACAAATGAGAGAACTTCACTTTACGCGCCATATTGTTCTGCACCATCAATGATTTTTCTGCCCTTGATAACCTATCGCGGTTCAGTACAAAGGGATTCAAAGCATGCGCGCGCTGCTTACATGATACCGAGAGTGTGTGACTGAAGTACAACTCGCTTAAAACTATGTACATACGTCACCGTAAGTTCCTTCCCAGGTATCACCCATACCGCAAGATGAAGAAATAATTCAACAAAAATAAGGAGGACGATTCACCTCCAAGGGATTTTAAAGGGAAAGAGGTCTATGATATGGTTAGGAATATCGATGTTGTGCTTGGAATGTGACGTAAATTGAAAACCTATCAGAAGAACATCTGGAAGAAGCGATCAATTTTTTAGGACTTACCTTATTGGGAGCACGTAGAAGTTCACCACTGCATCGACGTGATGCACGTGGAGAAGAATGCATGTGATAGCTTGATTGATCTTTTACTGAACATTCGTGACAAAACAAAGGATGGTGTCAACGCACAACGTGACTTGGTTGATATGAATATAAAGACCGAGTTAGCACCGAAAGAGACCGATTAAGGACGAACGTACCTTCCCCTAGTTTGCTACACTCTGTCCAAGGCCTAGAGAAAGGAACTGTGCTAGAGCTTACATGATGTGAAAGTTCCATCCGGTTACTCCGCCAGCATGAAGAAGCTCATTTCTATGAAAGATTTGAAATTAATTGGTATAAAGTCTCATGATTGTCATGTGTTGATGACACAAATGCTTCCTATTTCAATTAGAAGTATTTTATCGAACAAGGTCCGAGTGGCAATCATGAGGCTGTGTTATTTCTTTAATTCAATTGCTCTGAAGGCCATCGATCCTGAAGGACTAGGTGCTCTGTAGGCCGAGGTGATGACGACTCTATGTCATCTTGAGATGTATATCCCTTCGTCATTTTTCGATATTATGGTCCATCTCATTGTTCACCTTGTGAAAGAGATACAGATATACAGCCCTGTGTTCCTACGTCATATGTACCCATTCGAGACATACATGGGAATTCAAAAAGTCTGATGCACGGAATCGATCTCGGCCCGAGGGCAGCATCATCGAAGTGCAACCGAAGAGGTCATTGAGTTATGCGTCGACTACATGACTCAGGTGGAACCGATAGGTGTGCCTCTATCTCGTCATAAGGGGAGGTTGGAGTGTATCAGGACCATCGGAAGGAAAGCAATTACTCCCGATTTCAACACGTACGCTCAATCCTATTTCATGGTCTTGCAACACATGACCCAAATGTCTCCATACATTGACGAGCATAAAGACATGCTACATCAATAAAATCCAGACTGGTCGGAGGTTTGGATCACGAGAGAGCACAACTGCCGTTTCAACGAATGGTTAAAGGTGCGATTCACCGGGAGGCCATCATCAAGTGATGATATGCTGCCATGGTTGGAAAAAGGTCCAAAATTTACAATTGTGATATCGCAAGGAAACGACATAAATGAGTACATATTTTATACAACCATTCAGGATAGGAAGAGCACAGTCCAAAACAGCGGTGTTCGCATAGATGCGTTTCACGAGCAGTTCAATACCACTGGGTTGAGCTCCTACTATGGGTTAGTAGAGGAGATTTGGGAGCTCGACTATGTACTTTTCGAGATCCCCCTGTTTCGGTGCCATTGGGTCAAACTTCCATATGGTGTGAAGGTCGACAAGTACGACATCATTACTGTGGACCTCGAATGTGTCGGATACAAGGACGAACCATTCATACTTGCTAGGCAAGTTATTCAAGTTTTTATGTAAAGGACCCAGCAAATAAGAACCGCCACGTAGTTTTTCATGGAAAAAGAAGGATTGTCGGAGTTGAGAATATCGTAGATGAGAAAGAGTACAATTAGTTTGACTAGTTGCCTCCTTTCGGAGATGGCATCAGGCTCGAGGAAGAACCCAGTAAGAAAGCTAGCTATATGCGCTTCGATCATCGTGAAGGGCTATTTTTTAAAACGAAATAGCCAAGTGGAATGATCCCACACGGTGAACACCTATTTGGAAAAAAATTCCGTTGTAATTAAGAAACTCGGCATGTAATTAATGAATTATTCCATTGTAATTGATTCACTAATTAAGAAATTATTCCATCTATGATTGTATCTGCTTTCTTGTTTTTAGAGGGCATGGCTAGCATTTCCTGAGGCAAGTCGAAAACAGAATAGTAATTCTTCAGCTATATAAGAAACTATCACATGCGGTTTAGTGGAACAAACCGTCTATGATATATGTAGCACAGACGATTCCTAAGATGCCAAAATATTTTGCCTCCGTGCACATGTTCAAAAATTCCCACACTGAGCATCACAGACAGTTCTGTAATAGAACTGTCTATGATACTTATCACACACGGTTCTTAAATATAACCGTTTGGGATATGCCCGCTTATCGCAGACAGTTTTGTAATAGACCCGTCTATGATATTCTTACGACTAGGTAGTGGTCATAGTTTTCTTATCACACACAGTTCTTAAATATAAACGTCTGTGATATGCTCGGTTACCACAGACGGTCCTGGAATAGAACCGTCTGTGATATGCATACGATCAGGTGGTGGTCGTAGCTTTCTTATAAGACACAATTCTTAAATATAACTGTCTGTGATATGCTTGTTTATCGCAGACGGTCCTAGAATAGAACCATCTGTGATGTGCTTACGACTTGGTGGTAGTCGTAGTACCATGTAGCTTATCACAAATAGTCCTGGAATATAACCGTCTATGATATGATTGCTTATCGCAGATGGTCCTGGAATAGAACCGTCTGTGATATGCTTACGACCAGGTGGTGGTCGTAGCTTTCTTCTCACACACGGTTCTTAAATATAGCTGTCAGTGATATATTGTGATATACATTTATAAGTAGGGGCCCCCGTTAGGGTTTACGCTCTTACTCCTAAGAGCACACTCTCCGGTCCACCTCCCCAGCGCCCTTACTTCTCGTGTTCCTCCCAAGCCTCCTCTCTCCGTATCGTCGTCCCTGCGACGTCCTCCCCGCACCGGCGTCCTCTCTCTGCGACCCCCGACCTCCTCCCTGCGTCGGTGTCCTCCCTCTACGACCTCGACGATGCCGCCCCTAACCTCGACGATGCCTCGCTCCCCTGACCTCGACTCCCCCTTCGTCCTCACCTTCCATCAAGGTATGATCACCAAATTGGATTATGCTAGTATAAGTTTCAAATTGTGCTGTTTTGATTGACTCTAGCTAGCACTGTGAGATATTGCTTTGTTAATCTCGCGGGATAGTAAGTAAGCGAGATGGCGTTCACACTGTCTTCCCTTCTATCATCGACGTCACCGAATGTGTCTAGATCTCCGAGGAGAGTGGTACATAAGTGACATGCCAGAGGAATATCGAAAATGCATGTGGGTCGAATAACCATCGCGGCTGTCGGTCCCTCTTGGGCCCCTCTGCTTCCCCAGAAAGCAGAGGCAGCATTCCAGACCACCTGCGGTATACTTGCAAGGGAACGGGTCCACATCACCACACAGAAAATGGAAGGATTTGACGGACGTAGAGAAAGCGCAGCTGTGGACTGAAATTACAAAGTCGTTCAAGATTCCACTAGAATTTTCCGAAGTCATGCGACGGAAGGCGTTCCTCGCGATGGCACACGCTTGGAAGACCTTTAAGAGCAAGCTTGTCACGGAGTATGTGAACAAGGATCAGACGCCCCACATGAAGTATAGTTTTGTGTCGTCGGATACATGGAATGCCTTTGTCTGGATGAAGATGACCCACAAATTTCAGTAGCAAAGTGCGGCGCACAAGGCTATCCAGGCACAAAATATTCACCCCCTTAGGCTCGGTACCGCTGGGTACACTGGTAAAAATCCCAGGATGGATGAGTGAGCACGATGTAGTAATCCAGTCAGAGGTATCCCCGCCATTTGCTGGGATCACAGACGAGCGTGCCTGAAACTAGTTAAGAGTGAGGGCCTCAACCACATCGTCGGGCGCTATCTCTTTCGCAAACCCGACAGACGAGGGAGTGTCCCAATGCCTGGTAAGAAATCCATTATTTAGTAGGGTCTAAAATAACATGATGGCCTCTTGTAGCAAACATTGAGTACCCAATCTTTCTAAGGCTC
This sequence comes from Hsuehochloa calcarea, assembly GCA_036346395.1. NCBI lineage: Eukaryota > Viridiplantae > Streptophyta > Magnoliopsida > Poales > Poaceae > Hsuehochloa > Hsuehochloa calcarea. The sequence goes on from CM070597.1 coordinate 43,688,526, forward strand.
CTTCGAAGCAGTCAGGGAGAAGGATATACTACCCACAGCCCTGGGAAACAAGGAGCACCCGGGCCGCACGCGGGGCCTTGGGGTTTACATAGCTTGGAAGAATAGATTCCTACACAACTCCGAGTCGTATCGGAGTCGAAAGAGATGGAATGACGAGCACGAGGAACAGTGGAAAGTGGATGTTACTGAATAGATTACTGCACAATTTCAAGCACAAACAACAACATCGCAGGAACAAATTAATCAAATCCTCAACTGGTCGGAAGATTTCCCCGTGATTTTGGAGTCAGCCCCCCTCAACATTGGAGTAGTGTCACGTCTATGCCTGCACTTTCTGAACTTGGTGACGTCCAATTACTTATCGACCTCATCTAGGTAATGTACATCTTTGGGATGCTCCAAAGATAGACCTGTAGGATGCCTTAGCTAATTGCGTATCGTTTTGTTGGTTCCCACACCCTGTAGGTTCCAAGTGTGGGTGGTTGGGTCCATTCCTATTAAGGCTGGGCGGGGGTGGTGTTTCCATGCTAGGAAGGGATAGTGGTGCTTGGGGTCCAACTATCGCAGGGTTACGCCAAGGTCCTGGTGGACATGGTACATGATAATTTGATGTCCATCCCGTAGGAGATGCGCCCAAATGAAGACATCATAACACTAGGAGATTCCTTGTACACTTTTGTCCAGTGGCCCAAGAGGGACATCGCCCTGGACCCTGTAGTGCCGCAATCTCCACACGGCCATGCCTCGATGACTCCACCTCAAACTCCGCTTCAGAAGGCCTCCGTATCCCGTACCGTGGAGACAACACCCGTGGAGACGGCGCCGAAGAAACAAGAAAAGCTTGCCGAGTCATCTTCCAGGAAGACAACAAGCACGCAAGGTGGTAAGGCCAAATCGAGGAAGATTAAGGCGCCTCACAAGCCCGAGATGTTCTTCCTCGGAATGCTTTTGGTCTCGCACACAATATTACGCCGCATTGGTTTGAATTGCCAGACTTTTCATGTCTGGTGCATGCGGTAGACCGGCGAGGTGAGGGAAGATCGACCTACTGGATTCACCGTCAGCTACAATAAGGACCATTTCCACCACAAGCTAGGCTGCTTCGTCGTGTGTTTCGAAGACTTATTTGATTTATTCAACCTTGACACCCTTAACGCCTCACTTCTACGATGATGGACACTGTAAGTGTGTACAATCAAGTTCTACATTCATGTAATACCAATAAATATCATAACTCATTGCTTATGTATAGATACATTATGTAACAAGCCTGGCGATCGTGACAACCGGTGGATTTCCTCGACCCACATTTAATCTCAGAGCAATGCATCCATGAAGATGCAAACTACATAGAGAAGTACATAACGAAGGGATTGCATACTCACCGCGACAAGAACTACATACTGGTGCCCTACAACCAAGGGTAAGTGCTTCACTACTTGCTATACAAATTTCATTTGTTCTTTATACGCAACACGAACTTAGGTTTAATGACTAAAGCGACATATATGAGTAGGTGGTGCTGGATCCTTTTAGTCATTGTACTAAAGTGGAACAAGGTAATATACCTTGATTCCCTAGTCAATAACCACCATGACTTCACCCCTGTGCAAAAAGTACTCGACAGGTATGCCCATTTCCTCCATACGTAACTCTATTGTAGTCTTCCTTCGTTTGAAATGTTCGAGGATAGCTTTTTGGAATCATGTAGGTCGTTTAGCGCCTATGTTGCCGAGGGAGGGACACACAATGAATTGAGAGTCACACTGCGACACATGACGAGATTTCTGGTACCTGCTATATCACAATAATCCTATATCACACTTTGTAACTTGACCTCTCGAACCGACTGTACCTATATCCTATATCACACTTCTATTTTTGCAGTGCCACCAGCAACTATGTCAAGGCAACATATGTGCATTCTACGTTTGTCGTCATATGCTGGAAATCACGAGTGCTAAGACGAAGGATCCAGAGGTTTGTCCGTCAATCTCTTAATAACTATTTTGTAATTATGAATTTAACTATATATACTTAATACTTTACTCTTGCTAGCGATAGCACATGAAAATACCAGAAAGTAGTTTTCATCTTGACTTACTCGTGGAAGTTCGAGGACGGCTCACCACATTCATCATGGGGGAGATCATTAAAGAGAGTGTAGAGTTTTACCCCGACAACTCTGATTTTTTGTAATTCACTTTGAGTTGTAATCAATCACTTTGTAATTAGATCATTAAAGTGACTTTGTAATTGATAATGAGTTTGTAAATCACTTTGAGTTGTTCTATATCGAATCAATTGTGATATATCTGTTTTTCTGTTTGCTTGTTTTCAGAGGGCATGGCTAGCACTATCTGAGGCTAGCCGGAAAATTAAAATATATTTAGGTATAGAAAGAATTATCACAGGCGGTTTTGTGAAATAAACCATCTGTGAATGATACTCATAGACGGCTACTACTAACAACCGTCTGTGATATGTATACAATCACAGACGGCTACTGCTAACACCTGTCTGTAATATGTATCCAATCACAGACGGCTACCACCACCAACCGTCTGTGATATTTCGCATATCACAGACGACTACTATCAAAACCGTATGTGATATCCTACATATTACAAACTGTTTTTGGTGGAAACTGTCTGAGATAATAGGACTTCACAGACGATTTCAACAAATAACCGTCTGTGATATCCCACATATCACATATAGTTTTTGGTGGAAATCGCCTATGATAGTAGGCCTTCACAGACGGTTTTAAAAAATGGTCTTTGATATGTGGGATATTACAGACAATTATTTGTTGAAATCGTCTGTGAAGGCCTATTATCGCAGACGGTTTACACAAAAAACCATATGTGTTGTGATTTTCATAGACGACTCAAAAACCGTCTGTGATAACCGCCTATTACCACAAACACATAGATTCAGACGATTCAAAAACTGTTCGTGATGACGGTTTAGAACCTTCTGTGATAACCCTCTCTATAGTAGTGTATGGACTAACATGTGTGCTAAGATGTGTTAAAGGTTAAATCTCTATGATTGTTTGGTGATAAGGTTATTGCCAATGCTAATGTGGTAAAAGATCAATAGGGATCAAGACTAAGGTATTGTGTAGCATAATGATCTTTTTGTAGCCTAAGGATCTTTTTGTAGTATTTCATCGATCTCGGTGTTTGGAGAAAAGAACTGATTAAGAGGATAAACGCCGTACTATGAAGAGTGATCATAGCTAGTAGCTTGAGAAACTAGTTTTGTGCCATAATGATCAACTAGGGTTCATGCATTGTCTTGATTTGATCTTCTGGAAAACTATTTTTGAAAATCGGTATGACCGCTGTTGATAAGCGGTACTGTAACACCCTGGCTATTCGGAAGCCAAGATGCCACCTAAGGATACAACATATGAACAATTTACGGAATAAGATTCAATATGCATCTATCCAAATATCAATAACAGGATAACGAGGTGAAAGCAGCCAATACATCAGTGGCGAATATTCAAGAAACTAATCATGGAACGACATGACATGAAGTTTAAACATTACTTAATACAGTCCTTCTCTCATCAAGGAATATCAAAGTTGAAACCATTAATGAAAATTATCGAGTAATGTTCTATGTGCAACGTGTTGGTCTACTCCCTTCCCAAAATCATCAACATCAGGGTGGATCACCTAAATAACATTGAAAGCAAGGGTGAGTCGAAACTCAGCAAGTACCATATTAGAATAATCAATCAAATAGTGGATAAATCAATTCAGTTGAATTATGAACAAATCTTGCACCACATACATGATTGAATGGAATGAATACATGAATGGATGGAATGAAAGAATGCACTGAAGGAATGGACTAATCACGACTTATACTGGGTATAGCGAGTGTAACACCGTCGGTGTTCACTTAAAGTTACCGTATGAAGAACGTTTCATACGGGTGTCCAACGTGGCCCACATTGGAATGGTGGATCACATGTACCCATTCTGGAATTGATGGGTTTTCAAATGCCCATACTGGAATTGATGGGTCTTTCAAAATTCCACTCCCGTGGACGGAAATTAAAGCATGTATGAATGGAATGAAGCAAGTAATATGAATGTCATCATCTTTTCTCAATTATCAATTTGAAACATATCAACATCATGAACAAGTGCAAGAACATACACGTATACATCACATTATCATGCATTCAATTGAAAACACCACAAGTTAATATGCAGTACTTGCCTATAATGGAATATGAATGTTGAGTAACTTCGTTGATTGAAAACATGAATCATATAAACATTAGCATGAACACAAACACATCATTCATCAATGTAAAGGATTCAATGTACTTGCCTTTCGCGTTGCGACGCGCTAGCAAGCAATGAAGGTGTTCCCACACGCGATGCCTCACCGCCTACACAAGTGTTCCCGAAATAAGAACAACGTGGAAATACATTGCTACCGGTTTTCTACAATATCTCCTGACTACCCAATATACCGCACAGACCCGAATTGAAAATAAACTATTCAGCCAGATTTCAGCCCTTCTGATCAGTGGTACGAGAAAAAATATATTTAATTATATGGAATTCGAAATGACCCGAAACCAGTGCCCAATGAATCTTAACGCATGACACAACGAAACTCTAGTTGGCGGGGTTCTCTGATTCGGCCAAAACAGTGGCCTAAACAACAGTTGAAAACACTAATAGATATCTGCCCAGATTTCAGAACAGTGGTAAAGAAAATGACGTAACTTTTATTCTACTGATCCAATAGAGGTGATCTTTATCAACATGGAAAGATAATTTAAAGGGCTACAATAACCTATTTGGGTGGGAGTTCTGAATCTGACTGTAACTAGATATAAACCGACGAGCAACCGACAGTCTCCCAAATCTCTGACAGACAGAGTAGTGTGCGGTTAAAAATTCATATATCCTAAACCACAGGGTGGAATCTCGTGATCTCGGTGCCTAAAGAAAGCTAAGATCAATGGCTACAACTTTCTAAGAGGTGGGAAGATCAGAAAACGTACGGAACTTACCCAAATCTTACGAACAAGTCTGGCGTACGACAGAGAGGAGGGTGGCGGCCGGTTGGAGAGGGGGAGGAGGGGGTGGCGGTTTGGGGAGGGGAGTGGGAGAGAGAGGGATAGGCTAGGGTTTGGGGATGAGGAAAAAACCCCTTGGTTGGCCCCTCTCATGGGCCCCTCTGGTCGGCCCAGCCCAGTTGTCGGAAGATCGCTGAAAACCTCCCGTCGATTCAGGAAATTTCAGTTCTTGTTTGAATTTTCCCTCCCCAGCTGCTTTTCTAATTACCCGATCCGAATCCGGGGTATTACAGGTACTACCGCAGGTCGGTAGTACCGATATTTATATGGTGGTTTATCGAATGTTTTGAACCTCTCTGATAATCAAAATGACCACATTTGATCTGCGGTACTACCGCATGATCGGTAGTACCGAAATATAGAAGGCAGTGCGTCAAATATAAAGAGTGTGTTTTCGAGTGTTTTGATCCTCTCTGAAAAGCGGAATGACCGCACTTCATCTGTGATACTACCACAGGTCGGTAGTACCAATATTTATATGGCGGTACAAAAATTACAGAGAGCGTGTTTTTAGGAGTTTTAATCTCCCTTAAGATTCAGTATGACCGCAAATTCTTGAGCGGTACTACCAGAGTATGGTAGTACCGATGTTTACATGGCGGTACGTTTTTTCCAGAGAAGATGTTTTTTTGAGAAATCTCGAGCTCTGGAAAACGGTAGCTCTGTTCTAGAAAAGCGGTACTACCGCGCTGCGATAGTACCGATTTCTAGTTGGCGGTAGTACCACAACTTTATGTGTAACGGCTAGTTCAGAGCATTAAATGCTACTGTGGCTGTAACGGCTAGATTTGTGGTTGAGGGCTATAAATACACCCCCACCTGCACCAAGCCCAGAAACTTTAGCCATATTGAATACATTTGAGGTTTTGGTGCTCTCTCTTCTACTTATTTGCATTGAATTTATATTTTGAGGTAGTTGAGAGCTATTCAAGTGCATTGTATCTTTAGTTGATCTCTTTGGTACTTGATTTTCTTCAAGCGAGCGCTATGATTTGTTACTCTTGGTACTTGCCAGCACCTAGATGGCTAGATTTGATTACTTCAAAGAAGCTGGTGAACTGACCCGGCAAGGGTTTGTGATTTGTGTTGTGCTCACCATCTCTGGAGTGGTGGAAGAGTAACTCTAGTGATTGAGGATTGAGGCTTAATCCGTGGAGCCAGCTTGATTCGTTCAAGCTTCCTTAACGTGGACTAGTGAAGACCGGCAAGTCTTCGATACCACGAGAAAAACATCATTGTCTCTATTTTAGTTTATTTCTTGTCTTTACTCTTCCACATTTACAATACTGGGATTTTACTTGTGTAGAATTGCCTATCTAGAATTGTATATAGTTTTTACAAGTTTTTAATTGTCTTAAAAGGCTTAGTAGTTTCTACATTATATTTGTGTTAGAATGCTTTGTCTAGATAATCGTGTTTGAAATTATTAGTTAGTAGAAGATTTTTTTAAAAATCTCCTATTCACCCTCCTTTAGTGGGTTGTCCTTGATCCTACAAGTGGTATCAGTGCTTGGTCTCTCCAATTTTGTACTTAACCGTATAAGAGAGAAATGATGGACAGTGAGGGAATGTCAATAGGCAAGGCTCCTTTATTTGATGGATCAAATTATGCTTATTAGAAATTAGAATGTCCATTTATTTAAAGGCTATGAGCCCAAGCATATGGAGAATTGTTAGTGAAGATTTCGTTGTGGCACTTGATCCTACACACCCCACGGATCTCAAGGAACGGAACTCCCATTTCAATGCACAAGCGATGAATGTTCTATTTGGAGCTTTAAATACGGATGAGTTCAATCGAGTAGGGATCTTGAAACCATTCATGAGATATGGACTATACTCTCGGAAATTCATGAGGGCATATCTACAGTTAAAGAAACCAAATTGTATAGGCTTTGGATCAAATATGAGATATTTACGATGCTGCCTCATGAAAATATTACTGAGATGTATTCTAGACTTGACAACATTGTAAATGAACTCAAAGGTTTTGGCACTAACTTGCTTGATGTTGATATTGTGCGCAAGATGCTTAGAACTCTACCTGATAAATATGAGACGTTGGTGACGCTATTTCTCAACTCTCTCGAGTTGCCAAGAATGACTCCAACAGGACTCTTGGATAGTATCATAATAAATAAGTTGTACAAGAAAAACAAGGAAGAGCTTTTGGAGTCATCTTCCTCAAAGAAGAAGATTACCGCTTTCAAGGCTAAAACGGAATCAAGTGATGAAGAGGATGAAGAAGAAGACTCCGAAGAAGAATTCGCTCTCCTTATGAGGTGAATGAAGATATTCATGAGAAGACGCCCATATCGAAGCTTTAACTTTGACAAGAGCAAGAAAGGGTAATCCTTCAATGACAACAAGCGCTATAGCAATATTCGTTGCTATGAGTGTGATGACAAGGGACACATTGCCTCTTATTGCCCTAACAAGAAGGATGACAAGGGCAAGTCTTTCAAGTAGAAAGAATACAACAACAAGAAGAAAATTTTTAAGAACCTTCACAAAGATGGCAAAAATGAAGCTCATATTGGAGAATAAGACTCAAGTGAAGAGTACTTTGACTCTGACTCTGACAATGATGATTCCTCCAAGAAAATAGGATTTGTCGGCATCGCCATTAAGGAAGCCCCATCGCTATTCTCCACTCCTACATACCGCAAGGAAAAAGGAGATAAGATAAAATCTATTAATGATAATAAACCTTCATATGATGAATTAATGGATATGTTTGATGATTTGAATGAATATCTTGGAAAAAAGAAATCAAAATTTAAGGTCCTGAAGATAGAGTATATCTCTCTAAAAGACTCTTATGAGGAGCTAAATGAGGCTCATGACTCTCTTCTTCCAAAAGATATTAAAAAATGTCATTCAAATGTTGAAATTACTTGCAATTTAATGAATGGGATGCCTAGTGTAGAAGTTGCTTCAACTGCTATATCTATGTATAGCACTTCTACATCATGTGATGATTTGTTATCTATGCCATGTTGTTCTAACATTGATTCAATTGTTAGTATGGCTAATACATGTGATCCATTGCTCATTGTTGAAAATCATGAATTAAAAGAGCAAGTCACAAAATTGAGCAAAAGTTAGAAGTGACTTTGTAAGGATGTGGTCGACTGTTGCCTTAGTGACTAATAATCTAAAAATTTCCTTTGATTATCTACTTGATGATCTTATATGTGCCCGTGGGAATGCAAATAGAAGTAGGACCATATTTACTTACATGATTAATACAATTGTCAATTGTTTTGATAGCTAAAGTTTGGTGTTGAGCAACCCTAATAGTTTAGTGGATGATATTATTAAGTGATATTTAATAGCGTGCTTTGTAAAATTGTATATGATAGTGTTGTAATACCCTGGAATTGATGTAACACCCCAGCCCAACACTGAGCCTGGAATGCCACTAAACTACCCTTCCAAACTAGTAATCATTGACACACTATAAAATTACATCAAGAAATCAACAATAATCATATCCAAGGATCACAAACTAGCATGTATAAATATGGATCAAACGATAATCAATAAGCAAGGGGAATAAAACCAGGTAAATATTCTAAAGCAGCATCAACCAATGAATCCAAATTAATAAAGCAAATAGTCTAGTCCAAATGATGTCCTAAACTTTATTCAATAACTAACATGTCCATGTGTAAACCAATATTGAATGAATGATTATCATGGCGAATGATCATGTGATGTCCATGTGCTCTACTCGCTCTCAACTACGGCATCCTCGAAGATCACCTAAAAACAACAATAGAGCAAGGTGAGTCCACGACTCAAGAAAACACATTCATAAACAACGAACAATAATAAATCAACAGCATTCAATAACTTCATTATCATCACATGCACTTCTATTATCATTCTCATTCATTAATCTCAAATATCAATGCAACTCTAATCTATATGTCCACATGCACTTCTTTTCACAGATACCAGATAGCGTGAGTGAATGCTCGCGACAACATTCACTCTCAAGCCCGCTCCTCCAAAAGGATCGGGACCTCCTCCACTCCGTGGAGTTGTGATCAATCATGATCACCTTCTCATATGCAAAGATGCTTATGAATGCAAACATGCAAACTCCATCATAAACATCATATCCAACTTTTCATCATGCTCATCAACAAAGACATAATCATACCAATTATTTGTTTGCAATTAAACAGAATAAAAGCACAACAATAATGGTACTGAAAGATAAAGAATCACAGTGATCAATCATTGACCGCTGTTTACCATGCACTTGCCTTTACTAGTTGCGACGCACAATTTGGCTAGCAAATGGCAACAAGTACGACGCTTCTCCTACATTAAATACACACATCTCAATACAAGCTACAGCATCATAAGAATAACAATCAATATACATCGCTCCTACACGTCCCCAAATATACCACGTTACGCCGGTATCGAAAAGCTACCCATTGCTGTCCGGTTACTAAAAAGAGCGTAACTTTTGACTCGAAAGTCCGATCACAACAAACCAACCCATTCTGGATTCTTTATAAAATTATCCACATTTTCTTAGATTACACCGTCTTCTAATTAAATCATCTAACCCTCCGTATTTAGCCCAGAAAGCCGATCTGTCCGCTTCGGAACAGCAACCTTACTAAATTCATAACTTTTGTTTTACTCAACCAAAATGCGTGTTCTCAGATCCTACAGAACCATTGGACAATTATCTACAACTTTCATGTAGATCAAAAACTCTAATTAAGCCATTTACTATTTTTAGTTTACAGTCTACCAAAACAGCGCCTAAAGACGACAACCCTAAAAACAGCGGTCTTCCGGAAAACATAACTCTAATTATACTCGTCCGATTGACGTGATTAAATATGCTATCGAAAGATATCGAAATTATCTACAATTAACTAGTAGATGGTATTTCCAAAATTCGCTCTTAAGGTGCCCGAATAAATTGTACAACAAAACAGCGGGCTAAACAAATCTATTATTCGTCTCTTCGATTAGAAAATTATAAAACCTCACTAATTAATCTAGATCATAATCTCTATTACCCTAGAAATATGGAGGAACGGAAATTGCATAACGTTATCCACCGTAATCCGGATTGTATAGGCTTTTGGTCTAATCTTTCCTTCTACCACTATTGAAACATTCACGAACCATACATAATCAACAATACTCAATTACCTTGGTGATGAGCGCAAGATGCTTAGAACTCTGCGATAAATATGAGGCGTTGGTGAATTTCTCAACTCTCTCGAGTTGCCAAGAATGACTCAACAGGACTCTTGGATAGTATCATAATAAATAAGTTGTACAAGAAAAACAAGGAAGAACTCTTGAAGTCATCTTTCTCAAAGAAGAAGATTACCGCTTTCAAGGCTAAATCGGAATCAAGTGATGAAGAGGATGAAGAAGAAGACTCCGAAGAAGACTTCGCTTTCCTTGTGAGGAGAATGAAGAAATTCATGAGAAGACGCTCATATCGAAGCTTTAACTTTGACAAGAGCAAGAAGAGGCAATCCTCCAACGACAACAAACGCTATAGCAATATTTGTTGCTATGAGTGTGATAAGAAGGGACACATTGCCTCTCATTGCCCTAACAAGAAGGATGACAAGGGCAAGTCTTTCAAGTAGAAAGAATACAACAACAAGAAGAAAATTTTTAAGAATCTTTGGTGGATGGCAAAAGCAAATCTCATATTGGAGAAGAAGACTCAAGATGAAAATGTGGAGGCGACTGGGGTGGAGGAAAAGACTAAAAAACTAGGTTTTAGAAAACCCTAAATCTATTTATATAGCTCAAAGAAATCACGAGATAAGATAAAATCTATTAATGATAATAAACCTTCATATGATGAATTAATGGATATGTTTGATGATTTGAATGAATATCTTGGAAAAAAGAAATCAAAATTTAAGGTCCTGAAGATAGAGTATATCTCTCTAAAAGACTCTTATGAGGAGCTAAATGAGGCTCATGACTCTCTTCTTCCAAAAGATATTAAAAAATCTCATTCAAATGTTGAAATTACTTGCAATTTAATGAATGGGATGCCTAGTGTAGAAGTTGCTTCAACTGCTATATCTATGTATAGCACTTCTACATCATGCGATGATTTGTTATCTATGCCATGTTGTTCTAACATTGATTCAATTGTTAGTATGGCTAATACATGTGATCCATTGCTCATTGTTGAAAATCATGAATTAAAAGAGCAAGTCACAAAATTGAGCAAAAGTTAGAAGTGACTTTGTAAGGATGTGGTCTCTTGTTGCCTTAGTGACAAAATCTAAAAATTTCTTTTTATTTAATTACGCACAAGCCCTTTTACTTACGTTTTTAATTAATTGTCAATTGTTGTTACTATTTAATTAATTACCCTAATAGTTTACGACGTGATATTATCAATATTAATTAAATTTTATATGAGTATTACAATTGAATCGGGTAATTAGAAAATAGCCGGGAGGAGAAAAGACAATTAAATGAGTAGAAATTCCTAAAAAGAGAAGCGGTTTTCCGTAAATCCTCGACAACCTGGGCCTTGACCGCAACCCAGGATGGGCCCATGTGGTGGCCGGCCAAAAAGGGGGGGGGGTTCCCACCCCCCAAACCCTAAACTCCCACTCTCCCTCCTCCTCCCCACTTTGAGCCGCCGCCTCTCCCCACCTCCCCCTGCTGTGTGCCGCCTTGTCAGATTTGGGTATGTTACGTTCATTTTTTGACCCGATCACCTCTTAGAAAGTTATAGATCTCGGTTTTAGCTTTCTTTGAGCACTAAGATCACCTGATTTGGACCAACGGTTTAGGACTTATGGTAGTTTTACCGCGACTGACCAGGAGAGCTGACGAGTTGTGGCAGATTGCATTGTCTGGTTATTATGAATTTTTATAGGCCTAATTAGAAAAGCCACCCAAAATGAATATTGTAGAGGAGTTAGAAAACTTTCCAAGATGATAAAGAACACAATTTTTAGAGTTGGCAATAAAAAATTATGAAATTTTTACCGTCGCTGTTTTGCAAACTGTCAGATTGCAGAGACAGAAAACTTATAAAAACTTTACCTGAATATAAGAATTAGTAGGAAGCCGAATCAGGAGACTTGTCTAACTATACTATTGTAGCTGGTTTTGTCATGATTCCAGAGAGTCCAAGATCACCCCATTCCGAGTTGCGTAGCAAAAGTTATGGTGGTTTTAGTACTCTGTCCAGAAAATCCGACGTGAAGTTGATTTTTTTTAATTGGCCTGGTAGGGGTATTACTTCGCCGATTCAGCAAGGCTCACCAACTATACTTAGTTGGATAATTTAATTGGCTTTCCAGAAAGTCTAAGAACATCTTATTTGGACCCCTGTACTAATAGATATGGATTTTTGAATTTGACTGTCCACCGAGGGGACAGATCGACGTTTAGGAGTTTAGGGTCGGGATCGAGTTAGAAGTTTTGCAAGTCCATAGTTGTTGTTATATAGGTTGTTTTGATCCACTGCTGTGTCTTAGCATGTGTTATAACTATTATTCAGGTGGTGGACCGGTGCAGGGAGCAGCTCATTCTGTATATCCCTCGTTCTCTCGTGGTTAAGGCAAGTACAGTAGTGGTAAATTATGTGTGATCATTTGTTCATGTTTACTATGTTATGAGTATATTATGTTAATCATAGATGCTCGAATGTTATGAACATTAATGCCCGTAAATGCTAGAAGTATGCGTAAGTTTCATGTATGCATGATGATTTAAAGTATTGACCATGTGCATCATGATATCATATTGGAGGCATGGTCACGTGGTGACCAAGTATTAATTGAGATCCCCGTCATGAATATGATGGGCTTTTGGGTCCCCATACTTGTGGAGTATGGGCTAAGGTCCCTGTGCTAGAAGGCACAGGCATGGGTGTGCATCGACGGATGCACACTCCGCAATACCGGTATATGCAAAAGAGAGAAAGAAAAGTGCATTTGAACAGTTTGCATCGCATAAGCATGAGACATATTTCTTATTGGATTACGTGGATGGATGTTGTTAATTACAGTTGTGTTGGCTATTGTCTTGCTATTTGTACTTTGCTGAGTCTTGGACTCACTCTTGCTGATGTTGTGTTTTTAGGTATCTCGTTTGCGGACGGCATGCATGGGAGGGAGTAGGGTTGCTTGGTTGCACTCACTACCACATATTCTTGAAAAGATAATTATCATTTAGACCGTACCTTTATAACAAGCAAACTGCTTAAGGATTAACTTTGGATATACTTGAATGCATTGGTTTATTTGTAATAATGAGAGTGGTAAATTTTAATTATGCTTGCTTATGTTTTAGCTGAGTAGATTATTTATGAATGCTTCGATGAACTTTGGATGTTGAAATAGTGATAATTTTATAAGCATCTATTGGAATCTCCGGTAAACTTAGTTATACAAAGGAGGTTCTGCCGAATTTTTTTGTAGTGTCTTGGATTTGTATTTGTGATATTGTTATTTTAGTAGCATCCCAGGCTCATGTTGGGCTGGGGTGTTACAAGTGTGATCTTGTTAAAAGAGTTCCGCTTCAACGTTGTGGCTTGTGCACTAGTTTTTCCCTAGAATAAGTGGTTGTTGTAGTCTTATCTAGTTTTTCCCTAGATTAAGTGGTTGTTGTAGTCTTATCTAGTTTACCCTAGATTAAGTGGTTGTTGTAGTCTTATTGAGATAATAGAAAATTATGAATCAACATATTGTGTTTCTTTTGAAAAATTTTAGGATGGGAATTAATAAGTAATCTGTGTAGTAGATCCCTTATAAAATAAAGTGGTTGTTGTAGTGAGGTTGTATGATTTTGATATACTCTTATTTTGAAGATGGAATGATAAAGTAGTATGGAACAATTTAGTGAACCTTTCGGGGATTTAGAATGGAAGAGTTAACGATAAAGATTCGTGTTAAGAGTGTATTATTCTTGATGTTAGTAAGATTGTCTACAAGGGATTGTGACTTGTGGGTGTGGTGATGATTCTTTTAGAAATAAAGTAATTTGATCGCCTTTCATAACATCGGTTAAATGAAAAGTTTGGAGTTTTGCATTCATGACCTGTAATATCCTAAAATAACCTCTTAAGGGCCTGCGCGTAATTAAACAAAAGATGTTACGCCAAAACAGAATATTTTGGAGTTTTAGGGAGGAGTTGGTTCATGCCAGGATAAAAAAAATCGTGGAGAGAGTAGAATCTAGAACCCTAGTAGTTTTATCCCTTTATTTCAATGTGCCGCCACCCTTTGTGTTTTTCTTCCGCCAGCCAACCTGTTTGATGCCAACATGCACGTAGCGTGCCTGCTGGCGAGCTCCGCACAGCTTGCCGCTCAGCTAGCGCGTAGCCGCCTGCCCATCGCGTTGACGCAGCTTGCCGCTTGAGCCGCCCGTGTGAAGACTTGGGCTTTGGCCAGCAGCCAACACGTGAACTCTTGGGGCTTTGGCCAGCAGCCAACACGTGAACTCTTGGGGCTTTGACCAACATGTGGTGGCTGTTGGCCATCTGATTATGACTTGTTTTGCCGAGCGCCAAGGAAGCCAGGGAGGAGATTAAGACTGTGAAGAGAATCGGTCGGTGGATCTCGATTTTTGTCATGGGTAATGACTTGGTTATTTCCTCTCCATTTTATTAAATTAATTAGAGATTAGAATCAAAATTAGAGAGGGTTTTAGAATTGTCTAGTCGAAGGGCCGATTAATAGATTTGTTTAGTATGCTGTTCTGTTGTACAATTATTTTGGGTACCTTAATGGCGAATTTTGGGAATATCATCTACTAGTTAATTGTAGAGAATTTTAGTAGATTTTCATAGAATATTTAATCATGTCGAGCGGACAAGTATATTTTGAGTTATGAATTTGGTAAGGCTGCTGTCTAGGGAGTTAACGTCGTTTGGCATCGTCTGGGTAGACTGCAGATTAAAAATAGTAAATATACAAATTAGATTTTTTGATCTACATGAAAGATGTAGATAATTGTCTAAGGGTTCTAGAGAATCCAAGAACTCAAATTTTAGACAGGTAAAACAAAAGTTATGAATTTAGTAAGACTCATTGTCCCAAAGATTAGTACAGATCGGTCTTCTGGGATAAAAATAGAGGGTTAGATGATTTAATTAGAAGTCATGGTAATCTAAGAAAATATGGAGAATTTTGTTAGGAATCCAGAACTGGGTGGTTTGTCAAGATTGGACTTTTGAGTCAAAAGTTACACTCCTTTTAGTACTAGGACAGTAAGGGGTGACTGTTCGGTACCGGGGAAGCGTAGTAGATTTGGGGAAGTGTAGGGGCAATGTCGATTTATTGCTGTTCCTTTGATGCTGTACATTGTATTAAAATTTGAGTATTTAATGTAGGAGAGATGTCGTGCTTGTTGCCATCTTCTAGCCAAATCGTGCATCGCAACTAGTAAAGGCAAGTGCGTGGTAGACATCGATCAACGGTTGATCACTGTATTTCCTTACCGTTTATTACCATTATTATTGTGCTTTTATTTTTAATTAATTACAAGCAATGGAATGGTATGACTTTATATTGTTGACAAACATGAGGAAAATTTGATATGGTGAATATGAGGAAATTTTGTATTTTTGTATTCATAAGCATATTTGCATATGAGTAGGTGATCATGATTGATCACAACTCCACGGGAGTGGAGGAGGTCTTCGATCCTTGAGGAGGAGCGGGCTTGAGAGTGAATGTTGTCGTGAGCATTCACTCACGCTATACCGGTATACGTGAAAGAAGTGCATATGGATATGTAGAGTAGAGTTGCATTGTTCTGAAATGAATGAGTGTGAAATAAAGAGAAGAGGACATCATGAGAATATTAATAGAAGTACATGTGATGATAATGAAGTTATTGAATACTATTGATTTATCATTGTTCATTGTATATTGATGTATTTGCTGAGTCGTGGACTCACCCTTGCTCTTTTGTTGCTTTTAGGTGATCCTTGAGGGCGCCACGATTGAGAGCGAATAGTGCACATAGGATAATTGAATACTTCAGACACACGAGTATTTCACCATGAGAACCATTTGATTCATTATTGCTAGACTACTTTGAGGACATGTTAGAAATTGAATAAGCTTAGATCAATGTTTTGGACTAGTCTATTTGTTCTAGAATTTTAGATTTATTGGTTTGGTGTTGTTTTAGACTGTTTACCTTGCTATGTTTCCATCGCTTATTTATTCATGCTTGACCAATCTTTATTCATGTTCTATTGTGACCTGTGGATGGGTTTTATTATTGTTTTGCTTGCAAAAATTTCAAAGTATGTTGATGTATATTAGTTGTTAAGGGTAGTTTAGTGGCATTCCAAGCTCAGTGTTGAGCTGGGGTGTTGCATGACCTTTGCTAGTTCATGAATTATATGGTAACTGAAATTTATTGAGAAAAGTGACGTGTTGGAAATTTCTATTTGGTTCTTAAGTGATTCAAGTGATTTGGACTTAAAAGCTTTTCTTGTCTGAGTTAGCAGAATAGTATTGTAATCAAAGAAAAAAAATGATTTCTTTCGTAAAGGAAAGAGTGTAGCAGAAGTATTTGAGACTAGAGTTAGCCTTTGTAATTTGTAACTTTTTGAAGTGTGCTTAACTTTTCTGTCATTGTCGCTTAAGAGTTTCTTGTGTTTCAATAGCAATGTTTTATTCTTATCATTTGAGGGTTGAAATTTGTTTCTTGTGGGATTTGTGCACTTAACTGTGGTCTCGTCTTTTGTTTTCTGAGAACTTGGCTATGTGACTATTTCCCATGGTTTTGTGTCTACTGCATGTGGTAAACATTTTTCTATGTGTTGAAAATTGTTTCCATCTATATCTTATTCTGAGAAAGGATTAAAAGATTTGTGTTGCAAAGTATTTTAGGATATATAATGTCAACTGGATAGTGGTGGTCAAGTAGATGATTTGGGTGAGACTTTAGTTGTCAAGTTGTTTAAGGTGCATTGAGTGATAAATTGATTTCTTGGAATAATCCTCGGTGAGGACTTTAGGTGGTATTGTTGAGTTATTGCAGGTATGACTTGGCTTGAGTGAGTAACCTAAAGGGAACGCGGTAATGCTACGATAGCACAAACAAAAATTTACCGCGCAACCAAGGAACCACCGCTAGTAATAGATCACGATATTACCGCTAAACGCGCTGACTCGTAGCGGAAGTAGAATCGTTGTAGCGAGTTAATGCAGTCGTAGTCGTAATCACGACGCGTCTCCTCCTTCGAGTGGTCGTACTCGCCACGCGTCTGCTCCTCCGAGTGGTCGTACTCACCACGCGACTTCTCCTCTGACTCCGGTGATCGTCACGGGTTGCAGATCGTCCTAGTGATGATGCTTTGCAACAACACCTCCGAGGTATCCACACGTACGTGGCAGGATCACCACGCGCTGGAGTGCTAGCACCGACAGCGTGGTTGAGAAGGTGTGGCTATTAGGGTTTCGGGATGTAACACCCTAACTATAAGGAAGTCAAGATGTCACCTACAATCACTAATCTTTAGAAAATTTGCAACAAGTATTACTAGAATTGGCGTACCACAAGGATATACGTGAACAGGAAATCATCAACAGTTTAATCAACGGATTGGAAATAAACATTTCAGGGAGATATGGTAAATACGGCCAAGTTGGCTTATTACAATTCAACACCAGGTATAAATCGAAGACAATATTAATTTCTCAAATGTTTTGGATTATGGTAGTGAGTGCATCATGTTGTTCTACCCACCATGAAAACCGTTCTTCCTTGTCATTTACCTAAATAAAACAACAAAGCAAGAATGAGCCAAAGACTCAGCAAGTACTTGTATGTGACAATCAAACATACCATGAACGATATATCACAATCATAACTTGAACATTAATTGGAAACCACTTTATGAATGGATGAAATGGAATGATGCATTGAAGGAATTGGACATATTGCAGCATATACCGGTATAGCGAGTGAAACACCCGTCGGTGTTCACTTAAAGTAATCGTATGAAGAACGTTTCATACAATCGTCCAACGTGGCCCACATTGGAATGGTGGACTCACGTAACGTGGCCCACATTGGAATGGTGGACTCATGTACCCATTCTGGAATTGATGGGATTTTCAAGTGCCCATACTGGAATTGATGGGTCTTACAAAGGTAATTATGCATGTCATGATGTGATTCCATGGAAATATTGAATAGTACTCTTAAATGAAAAGATACACATGGCATTCATCTACAAATACGAACAAATATAATCATTCATTCACACATCACATAATGCATCAATCATATTATACATGTTACTTGCCTGCCGCGCTGCAACGGGTTGGGAGGTAATTGAGATACCCCTCCACTCACCGCTTCACCACCTACAATATAAAATAATCGAAATGAGGACAAACGAGTAAGGCATTGCTACACGTGTCCTCCCACAATCTCTAGCCAAACCAACCAAACAAAAGGTTCAATTTGATCAATTTACCCAAACATTCCAAATATCCCTAATCTGGCAGTTTTACTAGAAAATTCACCAATAAATAACCGTAAGTACAAAAGACCTGAAACCAGTGCTCATCTTCTCTTAACGTAACGGGCTATGAAACTCTAGTTGATGGTAAACTCTAATTCGGCCAAAACAGAGGTCTAACTATCCAATGAAAAACTATAACTGCAGTCTGTCCAGAATTAAGAACAGCCCTAAAGAAAATGCTCTAACTTTTAAACCACTGATCCAAATAAAGTGATCTTTATCAGTATGGAAACATGGTGAAATTATCTGCATAAACCTAGTTGGGTGGCCGACCTGGTTCTGACTCTAACTAGATCAAAACCTAGGTACAACCGACTATACCCAGAATTTCTGACAGACAGAGCAGTGATTGGTTAAAAATTCATAACTCCTAAACCACTGGGTGGAATCTTGTGATCTCGGTGCCAAAAGAAATCTAACGAAACCAGGAACATATCTCTAGGAGAGGTCAACCCGAGATTCGGCCTCTAAAGGGTCGAAACTGGCCGCGCAAGGAGATGGATGCGTTCTGGAATCTCCAGGACAGAACCCGATTTAGATCTAATCCACCATTAATCAATAAAACCGAATCAAACTACCACTAAAAACATTCGTTACCCTTGAAGATCTGCAGGGAGACGTGGATCCACCTCCCAAGAACCTCCCTCCCTTCTCCTCCCTTTCCTCTCCAAGACCGGCCACAAGATCGTCGGCGAACGGGCGGCGGCGCCGTTGGAAGGAGACGGCTTCGGGGGAGAGCTTGGGGGCGACACCGGGGATCTCCGTAGCAGCGAGACGCCGTCAAGGAGCAGCAAGGAACACCGGGGAGGAGGGTAATAGAGGTGGCGGCTCTAGGGGAGGAGAGGAAGGAGTGGGGGAGGCGGCTAGGGTTGGGGGCGCCTCCCCCCTCCCCTTGGCCGGCCCCCCTTGGGCCGGCCTCCCCCCTCTTGGGCCGCCTGGGCCGCGGCCTGCGGCCCAGGTTGTCGTAAAAATGCGAAAACCCCCCTCTTTTTCTCAGAATTTAAATTCCTTTCTTTGCATTTTTCTCCTCCGACTGAACCTCTAATTACGGATCCGTTTCCAGGGTATTACACGGGAGTTCTTCCAAAGATCATCCTCTCTCCTTACCCAATGCGACCGCCCCTCTTTATATAGGCATCTATGATGGGTCTCGAACTTGAGGCCCATTAGGAACTCGTGGCCTATACGAATTCGGATCACCATCCAAAACAGATCTTAGCCCTTTAAGTGTGCGACCCTACAGGTTCATGTGTAATCGGTTATGACTCGGAAACCCTTTTCCGATCACTAGTCGTTAGCGGTACCTAGCAGCACATAACGATTCCCAAATACACATAGAATATATCGGGCGAACCTTGATGTAATATGATCTATGATTAGGTCCTCATCACTTACGATTAGTTCGTATCTCCATACGACCATATCGTATTTGGTCCCGACCAGTTCGTAACTCCTTACGACCAGGTTCTTACCATTATGTGATTACGTTCGACTAGTCTACGACCAGCATGTATCTCCATACGACTAGTCCGTAACTGATCGAACTAAGCGACATACTCATGCATTCTCACTTTGCCTCATGATGTCTGGTTGAACTCCAGGTGAGATGATGTGTCATCCATGGACTATTCAATACTTTCTCGATCGAGTGTCGGATAACTTCATGTGGTCGACACTTCGACCACTAGTGGCATGGCCATGCACTTTCTTTATACGATCACCACGAGGGGCCCAGAGACATCTCTCCTGTTATGATAGGAGGGGCAAATCCCATCTTGACCAGTCACATCCCTCCGCATGTTTCATAGCATACCCGAAAGCTACCTTTATAACTACCCAGTTACGAGTAGCATTTGGCAACCCCTAAGAGTGTTATTGCACATGTAGGGAACTATGCTGATCTCAGGTCTAAGGATTATACGTCATTTTTACTCTAATAACACAAAGATTCATAACAATCTCAATAGTATCTCAATGATGGGTCTATCCAACCCCATGTTCTCTAACATGTGCTCACATTATTGATTCGATATCCCTATATCCATGACCGGTGAAACATGGTCATCAATCAATACATGTGCTGGTCGTAGAGTCACTGGTGTTCCGACCAGTGATATCCGACCAGGGATACATTTGGAATGACATCATATAAGTTAAAGAGTTCCACCAACAAGTCACATACTTATTGATCTGTAACAAATGATTTATTCCAGGAACATGATAACATATTATCAAAATCATGAACATAATAAAATATCATCATCTCTATGATTGCCTCTAGGGTATATTTCAAACATAACCCTATGGGAGTTAGAATTTTTCTAAAGATAATTTGGTCAAGTATATAGTTATCTATCGATGTTAACGATTGAGTATGTTTGGATTGTGAAATTTTTTGTCATTGGATTCGAGAGCTTCCCAATAAGTTATATCAAAGTACATTTATAGGAGTCTTGCAGATTGAATTTTTGTTTGGTGTTCTACGCTGGAACCTTGTAGGCCCAATGACGTGGTGTAGAAAAAGTGGAACAAAGTGGATTCCGAATAGTGTGGCGATCATTGATAGAATCCTTTGGGTGTAGTAAAAGAGTGTGTGTGCTGAGAATTTTAGGTTGATTATCCTTAACGGATCGTGGTGACGTGTTTGTGTGCAAAAATCTTTAGTGAGGTGTTGGGAATTTTGTCAAAATGATTTCTTTGGTAGAGGAGTGGACTAGAGTATCTTATTTTGTGGATTAGTAGAGTCCCTCTAAAGGGGTGTGGTTGTTGCTTTCGGGTTGAGCATCACTTCAAGTTTGCTGGTTATGGGGAAGAAGTTAGTGTGATGATTTGGAATCCTATGATTTGATAGAAGGTCTATTTCCTAAAAGAAAAATTGAGAAAATAAAGTTTTTGGGGCTAGTGAAATAATCTCTTGATTCTTGTTGAGCTGTGTGTTTCTGATAGAGGTTATGTACAATTTGAGTTGGCTTTATGTTGGCATGGTGGTTCTTTCCAGTTCAGAAAAAAAATGAAGGAAGTGTTTGATTTGTGCATTTTGATGATCACAAGTATGTGGATTGGGCTCATTTGAACTCTCTTGATAAGTATGATGGAGTCTATAGATTGTTTCAGGAAGTCGGTCTTCATGATATTGTGGCTTTGAAGTGTGACTATAATGAGGAGATTATCCGATAATTCTCTGCCACTGTCCATGTGTTAGCATTCTTTGATCACTTGATTGGATGACTGGAACCCAAAGGTATCAAGCCTCCAATGCAGACTTTGAACGTGCCATCAGAACTTATATGGGGACTCAAAAAAACTTTATGACAGAGATGCTCTTAGAATTCCAACTTACAGGTAGTTTTATGATAAAAATGTCAATTTTGTACATGGAAGCATTAGAGGCCTTCTCCTTTTGCCAAGCCTGATGATTCCTGATTAATAGAATCATCAACCATACTTTCTTTCCCAAGAGTGAAAACTTTGATGCCATTCGAGGGCATACTTGGAATATCATTGATAACATTATTCATGGCAGAAAGTTTGATGTGGTTGATTTGATTATATGAGAGATTAGTTCCTCTAAGAATGACAGAGTCAAGAGGATATACTTTGCATCATATATTATGACTCTCATATTGAGATTAACTCAATTTAAAGGAGGACGACCAGGGGTGCACAAGGCTTACAAGCCTAGGGAAGGGTTCCCAGTACCTGCAGCTATACCACCTCCTGCTCCAGTAGTACTCCCTCAGGCTCCAACAGCAGCTCCAACAGATCAAGCCTCACTCTCATATGCTTTTAGTTGTCATGGAAATTAGAGAGTCTCAGCAAAGATTGGAGTAAAATCAACAGAGATTGGAGGAGGCATAGACAGAAACAAACAATAGGATTGCAGCCTTGACAGATCAAGTTCACTCCCTCCAGCTATCTTTATCTACTCTAGCTCATTATGGACGTAGTCGCCTCAACACTCCTCAAGATTCTTCTGCTCATGACTAATACCTTTTTGGTCCTTGATGCCAAAGGGGGAGAAGTTTGAAGATCTAGTTTGAAAGATTTAGGGGGAGCTTAGCTTTTGGGGAATATCTTATTAGCTATTATGTCTATGTTTGAAACAATATATTTTATGTCTATGTTTGTAAGACATTTTTGGTTTTTCTCATAGGACTTGTGCTATTGAACTTGTTTATTGAATGCTTAGAATGCTCATGCTTAATGTTATCTCAAACAATTTTTCATCTATTATCATCTTTATTGGTTGAATGATCTTTGTGAATATTGTTCCACATATTCAATAAATTAAGGAAACTCTGTCAATTTTTTTTCAATAATCCATATGTGCATGAAAATCCTTCGTGAACCTTGATGCACATATTTAGGGGGAGCTTTCTCTATTTATTGATTGACTTTGAAAGCAACAAAATTTTCAACTCCTTTGAGCTCAACTCAAGAAATTGTTGCAAATCAAATGTCAAAACAAGAATACATAATCATGTGTATATTTAAAATCTTTCATATCCTTATATTGATTGGGTTGTCATCAATTACCAAAAAGGGGGAGACTGAAAGTATCTAGGCCCTCATAGTTGGTTTTGGTAATTAATGTTAATATTATGTTAAGATGTGTTAAAGGTTAAATCCCGATGATTGTTTGGTGATAAGGTTATTGGCAATACTAATGTTGTAAAAGATCGACATGGATCAAGACTAAGGTATTGTATAGCCTAAGGATCATTTTGTAGTATTTTACCGATCTTGGTGATTAGAGAAAATATCAGATTTATAGGATAAACATCGTCCTATAAAGAGGGATCATGGCTAGTAGCTTGAGAGACTAGTTTTGTGCTATAATGGTCAACTAGGGTTCATGCATTGTCTTGATTTAAGCTTTTGGAAAACTATTTTTGAAAATCGGTATGACCGTTGTTGGTCAGTGGTACTACCGCAGGTCAGTTGTACCGATATTTATATGACGGTACGTATTTTCTAGAGATCATATTTATCAAATGTTTTGAACCTCTCTGATAATCAGAATGACTACATTTGATTTGTGGTACTACCGTAGGTCGGTAGTAGTACCGAAATATAGATGGCGCTACGTAAAATACAGAGAGTGTGTTTTCGAGTGTTTTGATCCTCTCTGAAAATCAGAACGACCGCACTTCAACTACAGTACTATCGCTGGTCGGTAGTACCGATATTTATATGGCAGTACAAAAATTACAAAGAGCGTATTTTTGGGAGTTTTGATCTCCCTCGAGAATCGGTATGACCGCAAATTCTTCAACGGCACTACCGGAGCGCGATAGTACCGATGTTTGCATGACGATACGTTTTTTTTCCAGAGAAGGTGTTTTTTGGAGAAATATTGAGCCCTGGAAAACGGTAGCTCCGTTCTAGCCAAGCGGTACCACCGCGCTATAGTAGTACCAATTTCAGTTGGTGGTAGTACCACAACTTTATGTGTAATAGCTAGTTCAAAGCATTAAATACTACTGTTCTGACCGTTGAGCCAAAAATCCTAATTTTTTAGGAAAGTGGTTGTAACGGCTAGATTTATGGTTGGGGGCTATAAATACACCCCCACCTGCACCAAACCGAGAACCTTTGGCCATATTGAATACACTTGTGGCTTTGGTGCTATCTCTTTTACGCATTTGCGTTGAATTCACATTTTGAGGTGGCTGAGAGCTATTCAAGTGCATTGCATCATTAATTGATCTCTTTGGCACTTAATTGTCTTCAAGCGAGTGCTACGGTTTGTTACTCTTGGTTCTTGCTGGAACCTAGACGGCTTGGAGAAGAAGTTGCGCGGTGATCACTTCAAAGAAGCTTGTGGAGTGACTTAGCAAGGGTTTGTGATTGGTTTTAAGCTCACCAATTCCGGAGCGGAGGAAGAGCAACTCTAGTGATCAAGGATTGAGGCTTAATTCGTGGAGCCAGCTTGATTCGTTCAAGCTTCCTCAACGTGGACTAGTGGAGACCGGCAAGTCTTCGATACCACCGGAAAAACATCGTTGTCTCCATTGTGGTTTATTTCTTGTCTTTACTTTTTCGCATTTACAATTCTAGGATTTTACTTGTGTAGAATTGTCTATCTAGAATTGTATATAGTTTTGACAAGTTCTTAATTGTCTTAAAAGACTTCGTAGTTTTTACATTATATTTGTGTTAGAAAGCTTTGTCTAGATAATCATGTTTAAAATTATTAGTTAGTAGAAGATTAAAAAAAACCTCATATTCACCCCATCTTGTCGGTTATCCTTGATTTTACAGTGGCGACCGGGCCTCATCACCGCCGGTGACCTGATTCGCATATCGTCCTTTCTGCTGGCGCCAGATCTGGCTGGCAGATGAGGGCTTCATCCTTGTCTCCGAGCGCTACAGTAATATCTCGAAATTGAATAGACTTATCGGAAGGAGTCTCGGGAGAGTAGTGAAACAAAAATCCAGAATAATCCTTTTCTTCGGGGGGGGGGATTTCGTGTATTTCTGGCAACCTGGGCTTGTGCTGTAGCCCAGGAGGGGCCCATGAGGGGGGGGGGCGGCCTAGAGGGGGGGTTTCCCTCCCCTAAACCCTAGCCTCCCTCCTCTCTCCCCCACTCTCCCCAAGCCGCCACCCCACCCCACCTTGGCGCCGCCCCTGTGGCTCCCTGGCGCCACCCCCGCTGTAGTGGCGTTGCTCCTTGCTTGTGGTGCCGCCCCTCCCTGCCATGGTGTTGCTCCTCCTGCCGCCTGTTTTCGCAAAGGAGAGGTGGAGGGAGAGGAGGGGAGAAGGGAGCAGGAGAGGGATATTCTTCGTGGGGGGATCAACCAGTGTCTCCCTAAGATTCTTCAAGGGTAACGAGTTGTTTTCCCCGCTGTTTGTTGTCGTCTAGATGCGAATTGGATTAGTTTGATTGGATTGAATTGATGCTGTCAGAAAGTTTAGATCTGTCCAGTTTCTTGCGCGGCCGGTTTCGACCTCTTAGAGGCTGATCTGGAGGTTCTCTCCTCCTAGAGATTTGTAGCCACGGTTCCATAGCCGCCAAGATCACCAGAATATGATCTGCAGTTCAAAATTTATTATAGATTATTTATTGCTGTCCTGAGAAACCTGACGGGAATTGTCAGTATAGTTGTTTGATGAAATATGACTTGGTTAGGGTCAGATTCAGATTTGTCACCCAAAACAATTTCTGTAGATAATTTCATCATCTTTCCATATTGATAAATAACACTTTAATTGGATCTATAGATCAAAAGTTATGTTATGTTCTTCGCTGCTATTCTGTTCGTCGGGACAGAGTGCTGTCAGGCATTTTCACCTACTGGTTAGTTAAATGTTTTGGCAAAATTAGAAAATCTTGTCAACTAGAGTTTTGTAGGTTTGCTCGTTAAGTTTCATTGGGCACTAGACTTATATCGTTCTGAGTTCCATATCATTAGATATGAATTTTTCGGTGCCGCTGTCCAGAGTCATTTCGGGGGAACGAATTGTCTTATTTCAGTTTTGGGTCTATTCGTTGTATTGGATAGTCAGGAGATTATTGTAGATCACCGGTAGCATTGTCATATCATATTGTTCTTATTTTGAGTACATAATTGTGTAGGCGGCGAGGCGGCGAGTGTAGGAGCACCTTCGTTGCCTCCTAGCACGTCACGTCGCGAAATGCAAGTACAATGTGTTAAGATATATTGATTTCTGTTAAATGTTTGTTGATGTGCTGTTAATGTTATATTCCATATTCATACTCCATGTTATATATTTCGTTCTTAATCGGTAATCCATGTGGAAGAAAGTAGTGACATTCATTGCATATGTTTCATTCCATTCATGTGTTGTTCATGTTCTGTCCACGGGAGTGGAATTGTAAAGACCCATCAACTCAAGTATGGGCATGTAAGACCCACCATTCTAATGTGGGCAGATTTGGACACCCATATGAAGCGTTCATCATACGGTGATTAGATCCCTGGATTTTGTTAAGTACGGGCTTAGGTGAACACCGATGGGTGTGTCACTCGCTATACCGGTATGAGCATATGTGCAGTCCATTCCTTTCAATGCATCCATTCATTCCATACATACACATAAGTTTCCAGAGCTGAGTTCATAATTCGTATTGTGGTTGACATGTTCATAATTTTGTATGATCAATTGTTTATTGTACTTGCTGAGTTTTGACTCATTCTTGTTTTCTTTATTTAATTAGGTGAACATTGATGATGGCTATGTTAGGAGGGAGTAGACAAGCACTTTTCACTCAGTTCACCATAATTTACCTTCAATATTAAGTTCGATTATGCCTTCCATTGGTTCACTGAGGGACTGTAATAAATAAATTTAAGATTGTATGATATTTCTCTTCATGTTATGTTTTGTTAATTGCTAGTGGTTTGTTCTATTCACTCTCTGATTATACTTAGCTGAATTTAGTCTTTATTCCTGCCATGCTGATATTAAAGTTGATCTCTTTATGTACTTAGAAGAGTTACAGTTTAAATTCTTCTGCAATGTAGTTGTATGATAGTTGTTTAGGTAACATCTTGGCTTTCGAATAGCCAGGGTATTGCAGCTACGCCGATGGCATCTAGATCCAGGCATCTTCCTTGGTGCTAGTGAATGAATCCACAGGATGTGCAGTTTGTTCTCAGTTTCAGCGACGGGATCCACCAGTCGGCTACCGGATCTTGGCTTCGTCATCATCGTCGCCTCCGTCCTCCCTCGTCGTGGCTCAGCTCCACAGCCTCCTCCTCGCCGCCATGATGTCTACCAAGGTTGGGAGAACCACCGCGCGCACGACGTGGCTTGCCGGTGTGGGCATCGCCAGCGCTGCCATGGGAGGGTTGGAAGCTGTGGAGATGACAGCTGGTCCCATATTTTTTTTTCATGAATCATCATCCGCCCCTAGGACGCCAGCACGCTTGAAACCACTCACGAAACCGGTTTTGGACGTAATTTGTTATGGTATTGAGAGATAGAGGATGAGTTCAACCTGGTTTTGTAAACAAGGGATGAAAATTGGATGAATTTAAGAATTGAGGGACCAATGATGGATTTTCCCTTTAGTTCACTTAATGTCAAATTTCTTACACCAGATCAGTGTTGTCTGTTTAATACTGGAGGTTGCAATCAAAGTTACATCCTTTAATTAGTTCCGTAGACTTTATTATCAAAAGAGGACATATGTTAGTTGTACGTATGAGTCATATATATGATGCTGAAGTGGACGGGGAAGGAAATGAAGAAACGTCAGAAATAAGATCAGAGCAGAAAGAATAATCACAAATACATTTTAAAACCAAAAGCTTAAGGTTCCTTTCCCGAAACAATAAGCAATTATTAAAAAAAAAATGAAATGTTGACTCACCATATGAAAGCATGGTTAACGTGAGGCAATTAAGAAAGGCTAGAGCTAAAGGGCACGGCTAGCCAATCACCCGTCGTAGTCCATATCACTACCTCTTGCATCATTTTTTTTTAAAAAAAAGGAAAACAGTATCGGAGAGCATTTTATACTATGCTAGCTTCATGCATCATGGTTATGTATGCTAGCCACTGCGCTTTTTTTTTCCCCTCTTGTCTCTTTATTAGTACTAATTTATTTGGTCTATATCATGCATCCTGGCAAGAATAAGAACCTTGGTGACTCGTCACTTAAACTACACTCAATGATATATGCATGTTGGTAGCTGTGATTGCTGCCCAATTAAATTAACATCTTCTGAGTCATTTAAAACCTCAAGGTTTGGATAAGAAAAGAGACAATAAAAAAATGAAGAAAATTAGTTTTTTTAGAGATACAAGAAATTAAGTTTTGAAAAATGTTTTGTAGCACTTAAAATGATTGCTTGTATGCTAGCTTAAGGGCAATCGTATATATTTAGCTATAGGACTTTTGTAAATGTGAGTAATTTAGTAATTGTCAAGGAAGCTGCTACCCAATGCTATATCGTTGGAAGTTCTCTTCAACGGTATAATAAAGTTTCAGCAGGTTTCAACGAGTTTCATGTTTCGTCAAAAGTTTCAGGCTGATGTTTCAACCAAGTTTTAGAAGGTTTCACCAATATTTTGAAAAGACTTTCAAGAAAGTTTCATAGAATTTTAGCACGTTTACGGAAAAGTTTTAAAAGTTTTCAACAAGTTTCAAGAGGTTTCAACGAAGTTTCAAAGAGTTTCAGCAAAGTTTCATCCAGTTTTAGAGAAAACAAATCACAAGTTTAAAAGTTTCAGCATGTTTCAAGGATTTTTTTCATAACCTGAAGATTCGTAGCAAGTTTTAGACAAAAACACATCAAAACTCAGTGCAAGTTTCAACAAAGTTTCATGCAAATTTCATAAAAACCCAAAGAAGTTTCGAACAAAGATCTAGACACCTGAATAGCAATGTTTGAGAAACCAGCACACAACATGCTTGTTGTTGTCGTCGCTTCTGTAATACTCCAATTTATTATAAAAAAACACTCAAAAGAGAAATTAGACATAAGAAAAGGGGTTTCTGCAGTTTTTCGGCAACTTGGACCTCAGGCCTTGGCCCAGGAGGCCCATGAGGGGCCGACCACGTATAAAAGGAGGGGAAAACCCTACTAGCACTGTAGCTACAGTGTGCCATCACTATTCACGTGACTGTAGCAGCCCCCATGTTGCTCTACCAAGATGGGGAGAAGAGGAGAAAGGAAGGAGAGGAAGGAAGAAGAAGAAAGGAAGAGGAAGAAAGGGAAAAGGAAGGAAGAGGAGGAAGGAAGAGGAAGAAAGGGAGAAGGAAGAAAGGGGAGGAAGGAAGAGGAGAGGAAGTGCGCAATCACACAACAAGACTTCGATCTCTAGTGGTTCATCAAGGGTAAACTCGATCCCCGATCACTCGGTAGATTAATCGATTTGTTTTGATGCTGTCAGTAGTAGATTAGTTTTGTATAGCGATGTTGCTTGTCAGTTTTGGGAAGGTTACGTGCGTTTTCTGGTCTGGTTATCTCTTAGAAAGTTGTAGTAATCGTTCTTAGCTTTCTATAGGAATAAATATCACTCAATTTGGAGTTACTGTTTAGGAGTTATGATAGTTTCTTTGCGACTGTCCAGAAGGGCTGACGAGAATTAGCAGTTACCTCATCTGGCCAATATGACTTAATTAGAGACCGAATCAGAAAGTTCACCCAACACGAGTTTTGTAGGCAATCCAGTAATATTTCTAGATTGGTAAAGAACACAATTTTATGTTGTGTAAATCAAAAGTTATGGATTTTCTACTACCGCTGCATTTCTGACTGATATATTGAAGGAATAGAAAATTTATCTGATCATTGGATTTATTAGAATGCCAAATCAGAGGATCTTGCCAACTAGGTTATTGTAGAAAATGTTGTTGTGTTTCTAGAGAGTTTAGGATCATTCCGTTCTGAGTTTCTTAATAAAAGATATGATGATTTTAGTACTGCTGCCCTGAATTCCTGATGAGGATGAACTGTCAAGTTGTCTTTTAAAATATGATTAAGATAATGGCAGATTCAGGGTTTTCACTCATCTAGGTTATTGTAGAAATTTTTATATACTTTCTAGAATGATAAAGAACACCCTAACCGAAGTTTTAGATTAAAAGTTGTGATATATTCTTTACTGCTGTCTTGTTCATCTAGACAAGATATGTCTTATACTTTTATCTACATGTTAGCATATTCTTTTGGCCGAAATGGTAGATCTTGCCAACTAGACTTTTGTGGATATGTTCGTTATCTTTCCATAGGATCTGAGAGCACTCAATTTCGAGTCTCAGATCATTAATTATGATGTATTTTGTACTTACTGTCCAGATTGTAGTCCTGTTAGAATATTGGTTTATGTGAGTAGATCGACTTTGTGATCCTTGGGTTAGGATGCTGCGATTAGAGGGTTCGAGCGAGGTCCTGTTCATGTGGATCCTCATTCAAATATATTTAATTTGTGTAGGAGGGGGAAATTCGAGTGTAACAGCTGCCGTCTTGCCTCATAACGCTCAGAGCGGAAGGCAAGTACATTGTAATTCCTTATGTTGATGAATGATGAGTGCTTGTGTTCATATTGTTATTTCTATGATCCATGATTACTTTCAATATTTCATGTTCCTTTTATATATGTTAATCCATGTTGAAAGAGATGATGTCTTTCATTTTTCATGTTTCATTCCATTCATTCATTTGTTCATGTTTCTTCCACGGGAGTAGGAAATAAAGACCCATCAATTCCAATATGGGTATGTAAGACCCACCATTTCAATGTGGGTAGATTTGGACACCCGTATGAAATGTTCTTCATACGAGACTTGGATCCCCATATTTCGTTAAATGCTTAAGTGAACACCGACGGGTGTGTCACTAGCTATACTGGTATATGCATGAGTGCAGTCCTTTTATTTCATTAAATCCATTCATTCCATTCATTCATATATTTATTCGGTGTTATGTTCATATTCTTTAATGATGTTGTCTTGTTCATATGAGTTGAATGTCTAGTACTTGCAGAGTCTCGGACTCATTCTTGCTTTGTTTATTTATTTTAGGTGATCGTTGATGATGGCTCTTTTGGGAGGGAGTAGACACGTACTATTCATTCATTACAACATACTCTCATTTCAATTATAAGACTTGGTTATGTCTTTTATTCGTTAAGTAATGAACTGTAATAAATAAAATTAGATGTGGTTGGTACCTTCCTCAATGTCATGGATGATTAATTCTGCTTGAGAACCTTGATCACCCTTTTCTTTTAAATACTTATACGGATTCAGGCTATATTCCTATCATTGTTCTATTAAGTTTTGATCTCTTCATGTCATTAGGTGAGATGTTGTTTAAATTCTTATGAATTATGATTGTATGTTAGATTTATTAGGTAACATTTTGGCTTCCGAATAGCCAGGGTGTTACAGCTGCTGGGCACGTCACCGTAGCGTTGCGCGCTAGCCTCGTGTTACCATGCCGTCAGCCCCACCACCGCACCGTTCTACGTGGTCGTGGTCGCGGTCGACTCCGTTTGGCCTCACCAACCCATCGTTGTTGCCCTGCCGCCTCACGCCAAGCCGCTTTCGCATGGCCCCACCGTCCCGTTGTGACGTGCCCACGTGGCTACTCAAGGGATCGTCGCAGCCACTTGCCACACCGCTCGTCGCAGTTGATTGCCATATCAACCGCTCTAGGGCTCAAAATTGGAGGATGAAAGCAAGGGGAATTGAACCAGGGTTAGGGGCGGGCATTCGTTTTTGGTTTGTTCGGTAAAAAATATTTCAATTTTTCAGAGTTAGCAAATGAAAATAAAAAACTGACCCTAATTAGTCGAATTAAATCGATTTGATTAATTCAGCTTTATGGTAAACCGAACTAGTGTGGAACGGACAGTGTAAAAAGAAAGAAGTCAGAGGGAGAAAAAGAAATAGTTTTTGTCGGAAATTCTAATTAGCAGGGGGGGTTATCGCTTTTTCCCAAGCAACTCGGGCCGCATCACGACTCAGAGGCCCAAGAGGGGCCGGCCGCCCATGAAGTGGCCGGCCATAAAAGGGGCGCCACTCCCCAAACCCTAGCCGCCCCATCCTCCCCACCTAGCCGCCACCCTCCCTCTCCCTGGTTGGGCGCCGCCTCCCTTGGTGGCCGCCATTGGTGCTCCCGGTTGGTCTCAAGATCCCGGCGCTTCTCCTCCGATCTGTCCTCCGGCGGTCGCTTTCTTCGCCGGTTGTTCGCTGTGGTGTGGCCGCCAAGGAAGAAGAAGGGAGACCAGCGGGGAGTGGTTCTTCGTCGTGCTACGGGTCTTCAAGGGTAACGAGCACCCCGGTTATTTGTTTGATCGATTTTTGTTGCGGTAGAGATCAATTGATTCGCGTCGGATTAGAGTTCCAGAAATTACAGATTGGATCAGAATGTTGCGTGGCATGTTACGGTACTTTAGAGGCCGAATTTGGGGTTTTGCCCTTCTAGAGATTTGTTCCTTGTTTCGTTAGCTTTCTTTTGGAACCAAGATCAGGAAAATCCGATCAGTAGTTTAGAGATATGAATTTTTGAATACGAACTGTTCAATCTGTCTGAAATCTGAGGTCAGTAGGTTTGTCCTCGTTTTGTTCAAAATAGAGGCCGAATCAGAAGATTCCGCCAACTAATGTTTTGTAGCCTGATCAGTTAAGAATCAGTGAGCACTGGTTTCAGGTCGTTTAGAGTTACAGATAATTAATGGCGAATTTTCTTGTGCAACTGCCCGTAGAACGATAATCTGGACTTTTAGTGTAGATGTCAAATTGAACCCTTGGGATGAGTGGGTTGATTAGAGAGCATCGTAGTACACTTGTAGCTGTGCCATATTCGATTATCCGTAATACGTGGTAATACTTGTGTAGGCGGTGAGACGGTGGGTGGAAGGACACCTTCGTTGTTTCACAACACGTCACCACACGGAAGGCAAGTACAAATGTTTAATTTGTGTGAATTCATTGACTACTTGTTAACTTGGTAAATTATGAATATTCTTGTGATTTGAGTATGATGTGGTAGAGTTCAATACCTTATTCGATGATACATTGAGTTATATGCCAAGTTATGCTTTTCATTCCATGCATACATAATTCAGTTGCTGTCCACGGGAGTGGAAACTTGATTAAGTCCCATTAATTCCAATATGGGCATGTAAGACCTACCATTCCAATGTAGGCGCTTTGACATTCCGTATGAAACGCTCTTCATACGGATTTGGATCCCGCCTTGGTTAAGAGCGGCTTAAGTGAACACCGACGGGTGTGTCACTAGTTATACCGGTATAAACATGTGGAAAGTCCATTCTCCTTCAATGCATTCATTCATTCATACCATGCTTTCTTAAATTCATAAAGTAAATGATGTACTTGGTAGATTGTTCCAATTCAGTGTTCTATGTGAATGCATATGTTGTGCTTGCTGAGTTTCGACTCACTCTTGCTTTTATTTATTTTTAAGTGAATTCCAGTGAAACGGTTGCTAGCGGGAGGGTGTAGTCCAGCACGTTCCATGCATATGAATAAAATAATCATTCGTTAAAGTTCTATTTACATCTCTTCAGTTTTATTTATAATGTAATGGACTGTAATAATTGTCACTTGGAGGTTCATTATTATCGTTTTGGTTAATTCTCGTTTAAATTTATAGATGAACTGTTATTAAGCTATAGATTGTTATCATGGTTATTCGTTTCTTTAGCATTGAATGCGATGTTAATCTTATGAATTGAATAGTAGATTGTCTTATTAGGTGACATCTTGTCTTCCGAATAGACAGGGTGTTACAGTTGGTATCAGAGCCAGGTTCAGGTCCGTGGTGAATAGATTGATAACATTTACTAAAACTAGTTTAAGGTTGTCAACATAAACTAAAATTTGTCAACAGTTTATTAACTTAAAACTTGACACACCGTGTACCTGAGGAAGGGTTGGGTATAACTTTGCTTCCGCATTTCTTTCAAGTCATTCCCTTATGTTCGATAATTGAATTGTTTGATCTTTTGTGTGGTGGTGTTTAGATGGCGAGAGGTCGTGGCCGTGGTCGCCCACCGGTCCGTGGTCGGGTCGGGACGCGGTCCGACCGTGTCTTCTTCTCACCGAGGAAGGCCGAGGTCGCCACGGAGGAGATTGCCTCGCCGCTCCTCCGGCCGCCGAGCCTCCTATTGTGTCTGCAGAACTTATCCGTAACCTTATGAGAGAGAACCGGCTACTCGCCAAGAATCGCAGACGGCCATTCTGCGCAGGTATGCACTCCGCGGCAAACTCGTTGTCGCCATCGCTCCACCCGAGGTTAGGATGAATCTTCGGAGTGGATGTCGCCGATTGACTCTTTTGAT
This sequence comes from Hsuehochloa calcarea, assembly GCA_036346395.1. Lineage (NCBI taxonomy): Eukaryota > Viridiplantae > Streptophyta > Magnoliopsida > Poales > Poaceae > Hsuehochloa > Hsuehochloa calcarea. The sequence goes on from CM070597.1 coordinate 43,722,960, forward strand.
GGAGCCGCACACCGTCCAGTCGCGGATTGGTTGAGATATATGGAGCGCCGGGCCAGCATTAGAGCCGACGCCGCAGAGGGCGCGTTCGTGGCTTTTCAGCTTGAAGGTCAAGTCGACATCCGTGGGAAGGAGTTCGCCTTCCAGACTCCAGCCAGTGGTCCCGCCACTTGGGAAGTGTTCGTGGAGAAATTCGGGGCGCAATTCTATCCGCACTTTATTGAGAAGATGGAACAAACATCTGACTTTTGAGCAAGGAAAGATGACGGATCTCGAGTGCGAGGTGGGTTCAATAACCTGTGCGCTTTGTACCGGCGGTGGCGAATGATGATAATGAGAAGGCTAAGAGGTTCGTGCTGGGCCTCAACCAAGAGTATCGCCAGATTCGAGGGCGACAGGATCGCGTGATTTCAGCTCGGTGGTCGAGCAAGCTAGAGGAATGGAGTTGGAGAAAGGTACGCTCCGCAAAGTCAGTCGCTGTTAGTTCTCGCCACCATCGCAATTTCGGTGGTGGGCGTAAACGGAGTTTTGTGGAGGAATGGGTCTTTTCAATGACCCGCTCCCAAGAGGTTTCGTAAGGGTCACAACACTCGCCCCGTCTGTCGCTGGCGCCTTCCTCTTCGCGCCCGCCCTTTGTCTTCCATTCCATCGATGACGCCCTGCTCGTGACAGGCATGAAATGCTTCCGTGTGGTGAGGAGCATCGAGCTTGAGTGTTCCTTCAGGGGTCATGTCGCCATTGTGGCCTGGATGGCCACAAAGCGCCGGCTTGCAAGCGTAACCCGCGAGTATCATCGTGGGAGCCCGCTCAGCAGCCTTCATCTTCCAGCGCTCACGGTGGTTCGGGCCGACTCGCAGCAGCCTCGCACCACGCTCACCTGTGGTGGATTCCTCCTTCGCGGTTCCTCAGCACCTCCAGCAGGTTCTATTGGAACCCGCCCGACCGCACCTCCGCTGCCTGCTGCTCCCGCAGCGTTTTTGGGCACCTTCGCAGAGTGTCTGAGCTTCCCGCCCGACGCCGCCAGCGCCTCACGCCATGCCCACTCCGGATACTATGAGGCGACCGGACGTGGTGATGTACTTTACTAGTTGACTCGCATGATGCTTTCATATTGTTTGATTCTCGTGCTACGATTCGCTTGTGTCCCCGAGTTTGTCAAGAGCGAGTTTGAGTCTCAGCTCATCTCCGAGTCCGTGGTAGTCGGCTTCTCCGGGTCTTATTTCCACTTCTGATTTGTCCGGCCGTTCTATTGATATCGATGGGAGGTTTTCACCGCTAACCTTATAGTGATTCAACCGCACCTTTTGATGTCATTCTCGGTATGGATCGTTATTTCAATACCGCCAAGATCTGCTGCTTCGGAAGACGGTGACTCGCAAGCTCCTTCCGTGAAGAATCGTATTCCAGGAGTGCACCGTCGATTCAGCGCTCGTGGCCGCTAGTCTGCACTCTAGCCGCCGTGCATCAACCTATGGATTGCTTTGGTCCTCAATGAAAAGATTGGCTCTTCATTGCGTATTGAGGAGATACCGATTGCCATGTAATGAGTTTTCGATGTTTTCCTCGCGAATCGCTCGATGCCTCCCAGACGAGAGTGGAGTTCGGATTGATCTTATTCCGAACGCGACCCATATCGATGTCTCCTTATCGGTTGGCACGACCATTTCAAGAAAAATTGAAGAAACAGCTTGGACGACTGTTGTCCAAGGATATGATTCGCAGAAGGCCTCACCTTGGGGAGCACTGTGCTTTTCACCAAGAAGAAGGATGGCGCTTGGCGATGTGTGTGGATTATCTGCTCTTAACCAAGCAACGGTGAACAATAAATATCCATTACCCCAGATCGAGGATCTCTTCGACCAATTGAAGGGGGCCAAAATATTCTCAAGATTGACCTTCATCGTGGTACAATCGATTCGTGTCCGGAGCAGACATCGAGAAGACGACTTTTCCACGAGGTATGGCCATTATGAGTACAAAGTTATGTCTTTTGATCGACGAATGCTCTCGCAGCTTTTCATGGAGGCCATGAATGTGATGCTACATCAATACCTCGATGATTTTGTTGTCGATTTATTGACGATATTTTGATCTATTCCAAAACGGAAGAGGATCACGCCGACATTTGAAGTTGGTACTTGAAACATCGAGAAAGAATCAATTCTATGCCAAATTGAAGAAGTGCGAGTTCGATTTCGAGGTGGGGTTTCTAGGCCATGTTATCAACCAAGATGGTATATCGCTTGATCCTAGCAAGATTTCTACGGTGGTAGAGTGGGCAAGACCAACCAATGTCAAGGAGGTGAGGAGTTTTCGGGATTAGCGGGTTATTACCGCGCTTTCGTGGAAGGTTTCTCCATTATTGCTAAACCAATGTCCCATGGACACGTAAAGGAGTTAAATTTCAGTGGTCGAAGCATGTGAGCGCAGCTTTTGTGCATTAAAGGAAAGATTGGTGATCGCCCGATTTTGACTCTTCCCGAGCCCGGAAGCGGTTCACCATTTATTCGATCGTCGATAGTTGGTCTCGGTTGTGTACTTATGCAGGAGGGCAAAGTGATTGCTTATGCGTCGCGACAGCTTGAAGAAGCATGAGCGAATTATCCGACTCATGATCTCGAGTTATCGCAGTGGTTCTTGCTTTAAAAATCGGGCGCCATTATTTGTATTGGCGAGTCTTGTGACATCTTCACCGATCACAAGAGTTTGAAATATATCTTTACCTGTATGATTTGAACCCGAGATGAGGAGATGGTTAGAGCCGATTAAGGACTATGATCTCACAATTCAAGATCATCCGTGCAAGGCAAACGTGGTAGCGGATGCTTTGAGTCGCAAGGCGACACCATCTACCGCCGCTTGTCTTATCGCTGATTTTGAGCGTATGGATATTTCCTATTGTTTTATGGGTACGCCAAAGCGGAGACTCGGTTGCTTTTAGAGTTAGCACTTCCGATCAAGTCGCGAAGCACAAAGAAGATGACCGATGTTTCAATGGTGAGAAAGCGTTGTATTGAGGGCAAGCAAGGCCACTTCAAGATAGATGAGGTCGGCACGCTATGGTTTAAAGGCCGCCTCTGTGTTCCCCAGGAGGCTCAGGTTAAGGATGAGATCCTGAAAGAGGCACATCGTACGCCGTATACAGTGCATCCTGGAGAGACCAAGATGTACAAAGATCTAAAGAGAAACTTCCGTGGAAGAGCATGAAGGTTGATATTGCACAAGATGTAGCATCTTGTGGAGTCTGTCAATGAGTCAAGGTCGAACATAAACGGCCATGGATTGCCGCAACCACCGGAGGTCCCTGTGGCCGTGGGATGATATATCAATGGATTTTGTAGTCGGTTTACCTCGCACGCAACGAGGGAAGGATGCTATTTGGGTCATTGTGGACCGCCAAGAAGTCTCGCTCATTTTATTCCTATCCGCACAACAAATTCGGCAAGTGATTTGGCTCCTCTTTATGTGCGGGAAGTAGTGCGGTTGCACGGAGTTCCGAAAACTATTGTTTCTGATCGGGACGCGAAATTTGTCTCCAAGTTCTGGGAGAGTTTGCAGGGTGCCATGGGCACACAGCTCCGTCTTAGCACGGCCTTTCATCCCCAAACGGATGGACAATCTGAGCGCATTATTCAAACATTGGAAGATATGCTCAGGTGTTGTGTTTTATCCTGGAAAGGAAGTTGGGAAGAACATTTGTCGTTGGCCGAGTTTGCTTATAATAACAGTTATCATGCCAGTATTCGAGCGGCACCATTCGAGGTTCTTTATGGACGTAAGTGCAGGTCCCCATTGTGTTGGGATGAGGTTGGAGAGCGGGCAGTTTTGGGTCCCGATTGGGTTCAGCAAACAGTGACTAGAGTGGCCAAAGTTAGGCAAAATCTATTGGCCGCTCAGAGCCGACAGAAGAGCTACGCAGATGTCGAAGGCGGATTTGGAATTCAAAGTGGGTGACGGTTCGCTGAGAGTGTCGCCATCCAAAGGTGTGGTGCGGTTTGGCACCAAAGGAAAGCTTAGTCCAAGGTATGTTGGACCTTTTCCAATCGTGGCGCGAATTGGAAAACTAGCTTACCGTTTGGACCTTCCCGACTCCATGAAAGGGGTCCACAATGTGTTCCATGTGTCCATGTTGCGGAAATTTTTGAGGGATCCAGACTATGTTATTCCTTTGGAGCCTTTGATTATTGAGCAAGATCTTACTATCGAATCCCGACCAAAGGAGAATATTAGAAGAAGCGTAACGGGTTCGAGGAACAAGACCTCAAGTATGTTAAGATCCTTTGGTCTCATCACCAAAGAGAGGCTACTTGGGAGTTGGAGTCCCGCATGCGAGAACAATACCCCGAACTGCTCACTCTGTAATTATTTAAGTTATTCATCTTTTCTTCTCGGTTGCTACGTAGATTCGAGGTCGAATCTTTCCTAAGGGGTTAGAGTGTAATACCTCATAAATCCAAATAGTTCAGATAGTTTGGAATTTAATCGAAACGAGATTTAAAAGTTTCCTAATCGCATTCTAAAAAGAAAGAAGTCGAGGAGAAAAGAAATAGTTTTTGTCGGAAATTCTAATTAGCGTGGGGTTATCGCGTTTTCCGCAACCCGGCCGCAATCACGACTCAGAGGCCCAAGAGGGGCGGCCGCCCATGAAGTGGCCGGCCATAAAAGGGGGGGCGCCACTCCCCCCAAACCCTAGCCGGCCCCCATCCCTCCCCACCTAGCCGCCCCCCCCCCCCCCCCCCGGTTGGGCGCCGCCTCCCTTGGTGGCCGCCATTGGTGCTCCCGGTTGGTCTCAAGATCCCGGCGCTTCTCCTCCGATCTGTCCTCCGGCGGGTCGTTTCTTCGCCGGTTGTTCGCTGTGGTGTGGCCGGCCAAGGAAGAAGAAGGGAGACCAGCGGGGAGTGGTTCTTCGTCGTGCTACGGGTCTTCAAGGGTAACGAGCACCCCGGTTATTTGTTTGATCGATTTTTGTTGCGGTAGAGATCAATTGATTCGCGTCGGATTAGAGTTCCAGAAATTACAGATTGGATCAGAATGTTGCGTGGCATGTTACGGTACTTTAGAGGCCGAATTTGGGGTTTTGCCCTTCTAGAGATTTGTTCCTTGTTTCGTTAGCTTTCTTTTGGAACCAAGATCAGGAAAATCCGATCAGTAGTTTAGGAGATATGAATTTTTGAATACGAACTGTTCAATCTGTCTGAAATCTGAGGTCAGTAGGTTTGTCCCTCGTTTTTGTTCAAAATAGAGGCCGAATCAGAAGATTCCGCCAACTAATGTTTTGTAGCCTGATCAGTTAAGAATCAGTGAGCACTGGTTTCAGGTCGTTTAGAGTTACAGATAATTAATGGCGAATTTTCTTGTGCAACTGCCCGTAGAACGATAATCTGGACTTTTAGTGTAGATGTCAAATTGAACCCTTGGGATGAGTGGGTTGATTAGAGAGCATCGTAGTACACTTGTAGCTGTGCCATATTCGATTATCCGTAATACGTGGTAATACTTGTGTAGGCGGTGAGACGGTGGGTGGAAGGACACCTTCGTTGTTTCACAACACGTCACCACACGGAAGGCAAGTACAAATGTTTAATTTGTGTGAATTCATTGACTACTTGTTAACTTGGTAAATTATGAATATTCTTGTGATTTGAGTATGATGTGGTAGAGTTCAATACCTTATTCGATGATACATTGAGTTATATGCCAAGTTATGCTTTTCATTCCATGCATACATAATTCAGTTGCTGTCCACGGGAGTGGAAACTTGATTAAGTCCCATTAATTCCAATATGGGCATGTAAGACCTACCATTCCAATGTAGGCAGTTTCGGACATTCCGTATGAAACGTTCTTCATACGGATTGGATCCCCGCTCTTGGTTAAGAGCGGCTTAAGTGAACACCGACGGGTGTGTCACTAGTTATACCGTATAAACATGTGGAAAGTCCATTCTCCTTCAATGCATTCATTCATTCATACCATGCTTTCTTAAATTCATAAAGTAAATGATGTACTTGGTAGATTGTTCCAATTCAGTGTTCTATGTGAATGCATATGTTGTGCTTGCTGAGTTTCGACTCACTCTTGCTTTTATTTATTTTTAAGTGAATTCCAGTGAAACGGTTGCTAGCGGGAGGGTGTAGTCCAGCACGTTCCATGCACATGAATAAAATAATCATTCGTTAAAGTTCTATTTACATCTCTTCAGTTTTATTTATAATGTAATGGACTGTAATAATTGTCACTTGGAGGTTCATTATTATCGTTTTGGTTAATTCTCGTTTAAATTTATAGATGAACTGTTATTAAGCTATAGATTGTTATCATGGTTATTCGTTTCTTTAGCATTGAATGCGATGTTAATCTTATGAATTGAATAGTAGATTGTCTTGTTAGGTGACATCTTGTCTTCCGAATAGACAGGGTGTTACAGGAAATTTGGTTTTGCATAATTAAAACCTAAATCAACTTGTCTTAACTAAGTGGACCTGATACAATCAACATGTAAGCAATTTAATACAAGGAATGTGAATTGCACAAGATAAAACACAAGAGAACAAGCCACAATGACGTAATGATGTTTTACCGTGGTGTTCAGAGACTTACCGGTCTCCCCCTAATCCACGTTGAGGTAAACCTAACCAAATTGGACCGGCTCCACACTTGAGCCAACACCTCCAAGGTAAGTCCAACCACTTGGACCGGCTCCAACACGAACCAACACCTCGATCCACTAGGGGTTCCTCTTCCTCCACTCTGGAGATAGAGAGCACCAAACCACTCAACCGCTTGGGTCTTCTCAAAACCTTCTTGAGAAGATCACCGACGCAACTCCTCCAAGCCATCTAGGTGTCGGCAAACATCAAGAGTAACAAGTAGGAGACGCTCACTTGAATGAATCAAGTGTTTAAACTCAACGAATACATAATCCACTACCTAATGCAACACATGCACTAGGGTTTCACTCTCTAAGCTCACTAAGTGCAACACATGCACATAAGAGTGTAGAGAGCTTTCTTTTTGCTCAAAGGAAAGAATATGACACCAGCAGCATTGTCTCCAACCGGCCACAAGGGGTATTTATACCCACACAAGAAAAACTAGCCGTTGGAACAAACTTCCCAAAAAATCAGGATTTGAGGTAGTACCGCCATTGAAACCCGATACTACCGATTTTCTGCTCAACGGTCGAAATAGTAGCATTTAATGCTCTATACTGGTAGTTACAAAATAAAGTTGTGGTACTACCACCAACTAGAAATCGGTACTACCGCAGCGCGGTAGTACCGCTCGGCTAGAATGGAACTACCATTTTTCAGAGCTCAAGAAATTACACAAAAACACTTTCTCTGAAAAATGTACCACCATGAAAATATCGGTACTTTCGCACTCCGGTAGTACCGCTCAGATCATGCGGTCATACTGATTTTCAAGGGAGATACCGATCATGAAAGAAGATCAAAACACTCAAAAATACACTCTTTGTAATTTACGTACCACCATCTATATTTTAGTACTACCGACCTACGGTAGTATCACAGTTCAAATGCGGTCGTTCCGATTTTTAGAGATAATAAAAACACTTAAAAACATGCTCTCTAGAAAATACATACCGCTATGTAAATATCGGTACTACCGACCTACGGTAGTACCACATATCACTTACGGTCATACCGATTTTTAAAACAAATTACACACCTCACTTTAACTCAATTCACAAAACGCATTTGCCAATTGATGTGCGATGCAAACAAGGGTTAAAGACAAGATTCTCAACAAGTTGCTATAAGGATTATGCATGAGTCGCGACCATTTGCAAAACACATTCACAAATATCGGTAACATGCTAACGAGAGCTAGAGCAAGCATTAAGAGCTATCAACACGTGACACACTCAAGCTACTAGTCAAGACCCCTCTTAATAGTACGACAACTTATACTAGCAATCTGGTCTCCCAACCAAACATTGAGACCAGTAAAAGACTATAAGCATCTCCTAAGCCCTAGCTAGTCCTACCTTTGCCTTGCATATTCACATGAAGCTTGATGACACGCATCTTCACTTCAAGTCTGGGTCATTGTCCTGATATGTATCCACCCAAGATGGATCCTTCACTTGACTTCCAACAACAAATGATGGTCTTCTTTACTCCAAGTTCTTGACTTGAATACGCATCAACCCATGATGCATTCTTCATGAGTCTTCCATCAACACATGATGAATCTTCTCTTTACATGACGATCCACTCATGATCATCTTTTCGTTGAGATCTTGATATGCATCAACACATGATGTATCCTCTTCTTGAAACTTGACATGATGGCATTCAACTCATGATGTTATCCGAAGTCTCCATCATCATATAACATAACCTATTTACCCAACTTATGGAAAATTTTAGTCTCATAACATGATTGTGATTAATTACCACAACATACCATTAACTCACAATGGTGGGCCAAGATACTCTAAGATTTCCCTCTTTGGTAATTGATGACAACCATCATAATTGTAAATAATTGAATATAAAGCAATATGAGTATATATGAACTACACAAGTTATATATACTTAAGGGATATATTTCAAAGTAGAGATCTGTAATACCCCAGAAATAAATAGGGTAAATAGAAAAGAAGCCGGGGGGAAAAGATAATTAAAGAACTAAAATTTCCTGAAAAATAATGGGTTTTACGTAATTTCTCGCCAACTTAGGCCTGGGCCGCAGCCCAGGAGGGGCCCAGGGGGTGGCCGGCCAAGGGAGGGGGGGTTTTTTCCCTAAACCCTAGCCCCACTTCTCCCTCTCCCACCATAGCCGCCACCTCCCCTTCCCCATCTTGGCCAGTGCCTCCACCACCCCTACCTGGTCCAGCACCTCGCCGGAGACACGCCGGGTAAGTTTGTCTCCAAAGGTAAGTCCCCGAGTCCCATTGGAGTGATGATTTAGTTTCGTGGAGTTGCTGCGCAGGAATTCAAGATCTGTAGGTGTTCTTCTGCGTCTGTTTTCACATAGTTACAAGCCGAATAGGGAAATCACGTCTCTTAGAAAGTTGCAGTGCTCATTCATATCTTTCTTTAGGAACAAAGATCACTCAATTTTGAGTTGCAGTTTAGAAGTTATGATGATTTCTTTGCGACTGTCCAGAAGGGCTAACGAGCATTAGCAGTTACTTTGTGTGGCCAATATAATCTAGTTACAGGCCGAATTGGGAAATCTTGTCTCTTAGAAAGTTGTAGACTCATTCATAGCTTTCTTTAGGCATAGAGATCACTCAATTTGGAGTTACTGTTTGGAGTTATGATGGTTTCTTTACGACTGTTCAGAAGGGCTAACGAGGATAAGCAGTCACTTTGTATGGCTAGTATGATTTAGTTATAGGCCGAATCAGAAAGTGCAGCTAACATGAAAGTTGTAGGAAATCCTTTAAGCTTTCCAGAATGATAGAGAACTTAATTTTTGGATCAGCCAATCAAAAGATAAGAATTTCCTTCTACCGCTGTAGGTCTGACTGTCAGATTGAAGGGGCAGGAACTTTACCTGATCATTAGGTTTATTAGAAGGCTGAATCAGAGAACCTTGACAACTAGTTTATCGTAGATGATGTCGTCGTGTTTCCAGAGAGACAAATATCACTCTATTCCGAGTTTCGTAGTAAAAGATATGAGGATTTTAGTACTGCTGTCCTGTGGAATCTTCTGCTAGACTGTCGGGAAAATTGAGTGGAACCCTTATTAAAATCCTAGGCTTTGGGAATCGGGATAGGGGGTGTGACTGGAGTCTATTGTCCTCAGCGTTCTTATATTAGCGTTATTCTTGTGTAGGAGAAGGGGTTCCGGAGTTAGGGGCATCGTCCTTGCCTTCCCACACGGCGTAGCGAGAAAGGCAAGTACAACTGTATGTTTGTGTTTGATATGTGTTTTCCGTGGTTGATGATTACATGGTGAATAATGTTTGATATGTACTTGTTCATAGTAGTATTTGATTACCATTGTTCTATTAATGATGTTTCTTCATTCATCGAATACATTCATATGTGCAAGAATTGATCTTGCTACACCCACGAGACTAGGTAGTGAAGTCCCAGCATTCCAACCTGGGCAAGTAAGACCCACCATTCCAATATGGGCAATTTGGATCCCTGTTTTGAAACGTTCTTCTAATGGGCCTTGGATCCCCGCGTTTTGGATAACGCGAGCATAAGTGAACACCGACGGGTGTTCACTAGCTATACCGGTATGAGCAGAAGTGAAGGGCATGTGCATACATTCAATCATGTGGTTTTATCATCTCATATTTTTGTTCAACTGTATGCTTGATGAATTATACTTGTTTTTGGTTCAAAGTTTTATTTTGTACTTGCTAAGTCATGGACTCACTCTTGCTGTGTTTCTTGTTTTTAGGTGAACCATGATGATGACAATTGTGGGAGGGAGTAGACACACAGTTACACGCATCATTGAAATAGACATTTGCTATTGTTCTGCACTTAAGAGTTTGGAATGTCATAATAAATAATTCTCTGGATGATCGTTATTGGATAATGTTATGTTTAGGTTATGCGAGTTATTGATACATGTTCTCCGATTATAGTCTTTATAGTTTTCTTTCGAATGAAGTATCATGTTCGAATTCAAATGTTGATTGTTTATAGCTGAAATTAGGTTGTTTATTATGCTAGATGCCGTTTGAAGTAAATCTTAGTTGGCTTTTAAATGTTAGTGTAGTATAGTTCCCTCAAGTTATTGATCAATGGTACAGGCTTAGGTAACATCTTGGCTTTCGCATAGCCAGGGTGTTACAAGATCCTTAATATATGTGGATAAAAGAACAAAGATCATAGTTAGACTTTTAGTGGAGTTCAACCTATATTTTGGATCCGATGAATGCAAGATATAAGAATATGATGTCAAATGCATACCTCTATGATTTTCACATTTTCATCCAAATGAGACTATATAATAGGTATATGAATAATGGTGGGTCTAGATTCTTCAATCTTCCCTTTTTTGGAGATTGATGATAAATCCTTTATCAATAATAATATTTGGATATAAATCAACATAAGATAAGAATTTAAGCTATTAAACTTGTAACACCCCGAATCACAATCAGTAATTAATAGAAGGATGAAGGTGTAAAAGACGGGGTTTAAATCAGAAATATTAGTCTTCGGAGGGGAGATCCGCAAATCTTCGCCAACCTGGGCTACGGGCTGCGACCCAGGCCGGCCCAAGAGGGAGGAGCCGGTCACTCAAAATGGGGGGAGGCGCCCCTCCCCACAACCCTAGCCGCCCGCCATTCCCTTGAGTCGCCGCCCCCTCCCCCCTTTCCACCTCCTCTCCCGGCGCCTTCCATCCAGATCTGGCGCCTGATCTTCGTCGTTCTACGGGCCTTCAAGGGTAACGAAAGTCCCGATTCGCTGTTTGTATTAGTTTAGTTGCTTAATTGTTCATTTGGGTTTGTTCAGTCTGCGATTTCAGATCTGTCCAGAATAGTGCAGTGGGTTGTGCGGCAGATTGATGGCCTTTAGAAGCCGAATCTCAGGTCGACGTCTCCTAGAGTTATGTTCCTGGTTTAGTTAGCTTTCTTTTGGCATCGAGATCACGAGATTCTACCTTGTGGTTTAGGAGTTATGAATTTATAACCGCACACTACTCTGTCTGTCAGAGATTTTGGAGACTGTCGGTTGCTCTTCAGTTTTGTTCTAGTTAGAGCCAGATTCAGGGAGTGCACCCAAATAGGTTTTTGAAGATAATTTCTCCATGATTCCAGATTGATAAAGATAATCTCCATAGAATCAGTATACTGAAAGTTATAGGCTTTTCTTTACGACTTTTCTGAAATCTGGACAGGTTTCTGTCGGTGTCTTCTTGGGCAGTTTAGTCCTCTATTTTGGCCGAATCAGAGGATCCCGCCAACTAAAGTTTCGTAGCCTGGTTCGTTAGGATTAACTGAGCATTGGTTTCAGGTCTTTAGGAGTTACAGATATTTAATTGTGAAGTTTCTCGTACAACTGCCAGCAGAGTAGTAATCCAGCCTTTTGGGCGAAGTTGTCAAATTGAACCTATGGTTGAGTGGGATGGTTAGAGGGTATGGTAGAGCACATGTAGATATGTCATACCTTGTTATCCTTATTCCTTGTAAATGCTTGTGTAGGCGGTGAGGCGGTGGGTGGAAGGACACCTTCATTGCTTCCTAGTACGTCGCAGCACGGAAGGCAAGTACTGTTTGATAAATTGTGTTGTTTTCAAATGAATGCATGATGATGTGTTGAATATATGAATGTTCTTGCGTTTTGTTCATGATGTTGATAGATTTCAATATTTATGTTCTCGTGATAAAAGGTGATGACGTACAGCTTTCATGATTCATACCATTCTTGCATGTTCTATTTTTCGTCCACGGGAGTGGAACTTTGGTTAAGACTCATCAATTCCAGTATGGGCACGTAAGTCCCACCATTCTAATGTGGACGGTTTGGGACACTCCGTATGAAACGTTCTTCATACGGTACTTGGGTCCCCGCTCTTTGTTAAGTGCGGGCTTAAGGGAACACCGACGGGTGTATCACTCGTTATACCAGTATACGCAGTTGAGAGGTCCATTTTCATTCCATGCATGCATTCATACTATGCCTTTTCACAAATTCGTGGGAGATATGTTCTACTGTCTTGATTATTGCTCTGTTCCTTTGTACCCTGTGAGTTTGATGTTGTGCTTGCTGAGTTTCGACTCACCCTTGTTTTTCTGTGTTTATTTTTAGGTGAACCATGATGATATTGTTGCTAGCGAGAGGGCGTAGTCCAAGCACGATTCACACATCTCATTAATTCACTTATTCATTAAGAAATTTTGCTAAGTTATTTGGTTATGAGATGAACTGTAATAAGTATCACTTCAAGTTTACATCAGATCTTCCATGTTTAATTCCTTGGTTACATTCTGTTAATGAACGGTTAATTACTCCTCGTTACTTTGTCTTGACTATTTAATTTTGGTGCAAATTGAATATTAGTTCCGCAAATGAACGGTATGATGAATCTTTAGGTAGCATCTTGGCTTCCGAATAGCCAGGGTGTTACAAAACTATATCCATTCATGTCACTAATCAATTTAGAGCTTCAAGCATTATGTATATGAGAATGGCAAGCTTATGTACATGATGCATATAGGAGGCTATGTGTATGAATGAGATTCTCCTCCTCAAGACATGCATGGAATATGGTGGTGAAATCATAAGAGAATATATCAATCATCGAAATGTGAATTTATCATAGCTCACAAGAGTACGAATTTATTATCGAAAATAAATCTTAACCAAAATGGAGTCTTTCCAAAACAAATGAGCTTGGTCACAAGAGTATGAAATATATACATATGATCAATTTGGGGTTTTGTTTTCAAGAGATTTGAACGAAACCACAAAGGTCACAAACTCCGCCCTTTATGGCTGAAAAGAGCAAAACATATTGAAATAAGGCCATATTTTGAGTTAACCAAATAAAATGACATTTTAAACACATTCAAAGAAGCTCACTTTTGAAATCTCCTCGAAGTAATTTTTCAATTTGCAAAAATAGCTCAAAAGATATAACCAAAACTTAAAATGTGTGGAAACCAGCTCCGAAAAATATGAAATAAATGATGGAGCTAGTCCTTACAAATACACACAAGTTACATTTTGGTAGTCTCAACCAAATATCAACCATTTTGAAGATATCAAAATCACAAATATAAAAAAACTGAAAGTTTCAAGTTTTTCAGATTTTGACATTCCATTTAAGCTTCAAAAGATAGCTGAAAAACTGGTTAAGATAGTTCCAATAAATCTGAGAAAATTTGTCATATAATATAAACTATATAGGATAAAATATCATTATTATACCTTACTCAAATTATGAACCCATTTGGAGATACAAAAAATCATAAGTCAACTCGAAACATACAAAAGTCTGAATTTTCAACATGTTAATCAAAGTGAGAAAAAGTCAAAACTTTTTAAAATCATGTCAAACTACTTTCAAATTTAGCATAAAAAACTTAGGACACCTAATAAACTTTTTCAAGAAGAATTTTTTTAAAAATGAGTCTCCATTCAAAAGATATGCCAAATTGAGCTTTGTATGCAAGATTTTTGCTTAAAGTGAAGAAAAAGCAAAAGTTTTTAAAATGAAGTCCAAATACTTTGAAAATTTCCAGAAATGAACATTGGATTGCCTAAAATGTTCTCCAAAATATTTTTTTAAAAGATAAGGCAAAATTTGCTTTATAGGCACACAAAGAGAATAATTTTGCATTGAAGGTTCAAAATGCAAACCAATTTCAATTTCAATTTCAAGGATCTTTTCACTTTTTTGCTTTGTATGAGTTAGAAATTTTATTTCAAACCAAGATACACAAATAAATCCGACTCAAATACTCAAACTCACTATATGGAATAATATGTCATTTTGGATCAAAATTAGTTTTTCGGTGAACTTCAAATGAATATATCTTTTCAAAGGCTAGTCTTTTGTAAAATCTTTGACCGAGAGAACTGTTTGAAATGACCAACCCTACAAGTTTGGTATTGACAACTTTTTCAAAAATACAATATATTTTGATTTATAGAAAAAATATCATTTAATTCAAAAACAAGTTCATACAAGACCATTTTGAGGCCAAATTTGTTACTTTCGTTTCTAACATAGGAATTTTTACTCTAAAATCATTGAAAACATTTAAAATACATATTTAAGTACTTTTATCTAGTTTTTCTTGAATTTGATCTTTTTAAGCAAGTTTTTTTTTCTTCAGAACAAGGCACCACAAAAGGGTTTTAACACTTTTCTTCAGAAAAGAGATGCATTAAACTTCAACACGAGGAATGATCTAAAAGAAATACATGGAGCCCAAAGCTTTCTCATGTTAACGAACTTGCAACAGAAAACTCTCATTATCCAAACTATCAAACGAGTAAATGAGTCGCTCTTTTCCAATGAGAAAGAATGAACAACCATGGAAATATCAATATTGCTAATTGACGAAGATCACCAGTAGTAAAAGCAACTCAACAGTCGAAAAACAAAAATTATTTCAGAGAACCATTAAAGACCCATTGAAACTCATCAACTACCACCAACCATGAACCCAAGAGAAATTCTTCAACCACCACCGGACAAGAATTTACCAAATTCAGAAATCAAGGAAGAGAACAACTTTCTAAAGCAACTCACGCTCAACACCTGAAACTATGGTTGATACGGATCAACGTGTGTTGATGCGTAATGTGGCCCAATCTTTCACGGTACTTGTATTTCAATTCTGATTGAAGCAAAACTCCCGCTTTCCTCTTTCTTGATTCGGCAAAATGGAAGAACAAGTGTATCTTCAAAGCAAGTAATACTTGGTTGATGTTGAATCAATCCGAAGAGAGAAACAAAATCAAACCGGAAGAACAACACCAAACCGTGAGCAATTGAGGATGCCACGAATTGGTGAGATGATCCACAAGGAATCATGGATCTTGGAAGAATAGCATCCCTCCAATATTCACGCAATCACAAAACCCTAGATGGGAATTTCCGAAACGCATGTATTCATTTTGCGCCACATGAACCTGTGACTTTTATGAATTTTCTTCAACTCTAACTTGCCTACAATGGGACTCTAGCCCTAAATATATATAGCACATAAATAGTAATTTGGTTCGGCACTGTAGCATGAACAGTAACCGAGTTGGTTACTGTAACAATGAACCATACCGAAATTTAATCCTATTGCAAACTCATTTAATTCGAAATTTAAACTACTCTAATTACTAAAAATAGATTAAACTATCCTATTACAAGTAATTTATAATTAATTTCTTTTAAAGAAAGATTCGAATTGTAATTGCTCCAATCCAAACCCATTTTGGATTTTTAGGCTGAAAATGTATTGATTTCGGAATAGAGTTTAAATTTGGTTCTTTTGTCTTTTCTTCGCCGAATTCTCTTATAAACTTTGAAACATGCAAAGCCCTTGGTTCTTGTGCCTTCACATGACCGCTCAAGCTCCCGATTCGACCTACTTCCCTCTCCTTGTTCTTTGCCGAACCTGGTTCTTGTTTCTTTCTCTATTGACGCATAATAGGCTCAACTTGAGGTTTAGTACACACTTGTAACTTTGGGATATTGACTACCACAGTAGATGCACCTAGGGCCTCATCTGTAACACCCTGGCTATTCGGAAGCCAAGATGTCACGCAAAATTATCAAACTACGAAGGATAGCTTTACAGCTGGATTATACAGATTTAATCAACAATAATTTCTAAAGAATGACAATAAACGATCACCAGATTCATGGAAAAGAATGGATAAACAATTATAATACCACGAACAGTCATGCAATACCAAAGTTGGATTATTACAAATCTGGAAATTTAATTAATAAGTTGGCTTGACTGAAAGGTAATAATAATTATTCTGGTTGGATAAAAGTGAAGTGCAGTGTGCCGAACTACCCCACCAAATCATCTTGTTTTCTCCTCAATTACCTAATTAAAACATACAAAGCAAGGGTGAGTCGAAGACTCAGCAAGTGCATACAAGAATAACCAAACATAGAGTGGACAACACAAACCAGTGGAATTACGAACAAATCTTGGAACACATATACGATTGAATGGAATGAATACATGAATGGATGGAATGAAAGAATGCATTGAAGGAGAACGGACTTTTCACACGCTTATACGGTATAAATAGTGACACACCGTCGGTGTTCATTTAAGCCCGCATTTCGCAATGCGAGGATCCAATCACCGTATGAAGAACGTTTCATACGGTGTCCGGTTGCCACATTGGAATGGTGGTCAACGTTGCCCACATTGGAATGGTGGGTCTCACATGCCCATATTGGAATTAATGGGACTTAATCAAGTTTCCACTCCGTGGGATTCAAAAGGAAATATGTGTGCATGGAATGAAATGCATAACTTGAACTTCACCTCAATTTATCACGTAAAGAAGGTATTGAAATCTACCACATCATGCTCAAATCACAGGAATACTCATAAGTTACCAAATTATCATGCATTCATCAAATTCACACAAGTTAAACATTGCACTTGCCTTCCGTGCTGTGACGTATTGGGAAGCAACGAATGTGTCCTTCCACTCACCGCCTCACCGCCTGTACAATCATTGTCACAGAATAAGGATAACAGGGTATAACATAGTTACACGAGTTCTACGATACCCTCTAATCAACCCACACGCCCAAATGTTCGTTTTGACCTCTACGTCAAAAGTCCAGATTATCGATCTACAGGCAGTTGTACGAGAAAATTCACCATTAATTATCTGTAACTCTAAAAGACCTGAAACCAGTGCTTACTGATTCTTAACTGATCAGGCTACAAAACATTAGTTGGCGGAATCCCCTGATTCGGCCAAAACAGAGGGCTAATTAACTGCTCAACCCAACCCATCTACGTCTGTCCAGAAAACAGATAAGCAGTAAAGAAAATGGTGTAACTTTTAGCCTACTGATCCAAATGGAATGATCTTTATCAGCTTTGAAATATAATTTAAAGGGCTACAATAACTTATTTGGGTGAAGGTTCTGGAAATGCCTCTAACTAAATCAAAACCTAGGATCAAGCCGACAGATCCTTCTCGTCAGACAGACAGAACAGCGCGCACTAAAAAAATCATATCTCCTAAACCGTAAGGCGGAATCACGTGATCTCGGTGGCTATGGAAAGCTAAGAACAAAACCTACAACTTTCTAAGAGATGAGAAGATCAGAAAACGTACAGAACGTACCCAAATCTGACGAACAAAAGTGCTGCACTGCAGGGAGGAGGGTGGCGGCCACAAGGGGGAGGGAGAGGGGAAATGGGGGAGGCGGCTAGGGTTGGGGGTGCCTCCCCCCTCCCCTTGGCCGGCCCCCCTTGGGCTGTTCTCCCCCTCTTGGGCCTTCTGGGTGGCAGCCCACGGCCCAGGTTGGCGAAGAAATGCAGAAAACCCCCCGCTGAACTGGAAATTCCGAGTTTGCATTTGTCTTTTACCCCTCCAGCTTCGTTCTATTAACCGAATTTTATTCCGGAGTATTACATCATCAATGGTACTCGGGGTAACTACCCCTCTAACCACATACCACGAACGATGGTGTAACCTGGTGAATCCCAGAGTAACAACCACGACCTCAACTTCTTAACATCCATTATCAGCACGCATAACCAATGTAATCAATTATGAATATATAGGATCATCTCATGACAATCATAGAATAAATTCATAGATATATGATATCACATCATATCATAGATTAACAATAAGAAAGATAGTACAGAAGCAATTTAATACAATACAACATAATGAACCACATGACTAGAAATGCGGATGCAATAGATTTCCCAAACCCCACCTACTGTGCACAGTGTGTCATTTTAATACTTTGTTTACCACGAACCTAAAGCCCGCTCTGATACCAACTGTAACACCCTGGCTATTCGGAAGCCAAAATATTACCTAAAGACTGTAACATACGACCATAATTCAAAAGAATTTAAACAATATCCCATCTACTGACATAAAGAGTTCAACATATAATAGAACAAATGCAGGAATATAGTATGAATCCAACGATAGTTCACAAACTCCAACTATTCAAGTCTAATGAATCCACTAAGATAATTATATCGAAGGAGTAATCAAGGTTCACAAGCAGTTATTTAATCATTCTTAACATAGAGAAAGATTTCATCCAACATCTAACTCTATTTATTACAATTCAACACTTAACGAATGAAAGACATGAACCAAATCATATTATTGAAACTCGAATATGGTGAAGTGAATAAATTATGTGTGTCTATTCCCTCCCAAGAATGCCATCATCAACGATCACCTAGAATAGACAAACAAAGGCAAGAATGAGTCCGAGACTCAGTATGTACAAAGAATAATTTGAACTACACTGAACATGAACAATACATTATCATTAAGAATATGAACATAGAACTAACAGGAACATATGAATGAATGGAATAAATGAACTACACTTCTGCTTATACCGGTATAGCTAGTGACACACCCGTCGGTGTTCACTTAGGCCCGCATTTAACAAAATGCAGGGATCCAAGGCCCGTATGAAGAACATTTTATACAGGGATCCAAATCTGCTCACATTGGA
Organism: Hsuehochloa calcarea; assembly: GCA_036346395.1. Classification (NCBI taxonomy): domain Eukaryota; kingdom Viridiplantae; phylum Streptophyta; class Magnoliopsida; order Poales; family Poaceae; genus Hsuehochloa; species Hsuehochloa calcarea. Next base: position 43,742,114 of record CM070597.1, read on the forward strand.
ATGGTGGGTCTTACGTACCCATACTGGAATTGAATGGTCTTTATTTTCCACTCTTGTGGATGAAACATGAACAAATGAATGAATGGAATGAAACATGAATAATGAAAGACACCATCTCTTTCAACATGGATTAACGGATATGAAAGGAACATGAAGCATTGAATGTAATCGTCGATCATAGAAATAACAGTATGAATACAAGCACTCATCATTCATCAACATAAAGAATTACAATGTACTTGTCTTCCGCTCTGCGAAGCATTATGAGGCAAGACGGAAGCTGCTACACTCGAATTTCCCTTCCTACATAAATTAAATATATTTGAATGAGGAACCACGTGAATAGGACCTCGCTCGAACCATCTAAACGCAGCATCCTAACACAAGGATCACAAAGTCGATCTACTCACATAAACCAATATTCTAACATGACTACAATCTGGACAGCAAGTACAAAATAAATCATAACTAATGATCTGAGACTCGAAATGGAGTGCTCTCAGATCCTATGGAAAGATAACGAACATATCTACAAAAGTCTAGTTGGCAAGATCTACCAATTCGGCCAAAAGAATATGCTAACAAGTAGTGGATAGTATAAGACAGATTCTGTCTAGTCGAAAAAGACAACAGTAAAGAACAGATCACAACTTTTATTCTACAACTCCGATTAGGGTGTTATTTACCATTCTGGAAAGGTTATAAAAATTACTACAATAACCTAGTTGGGTAGAAATTCTGAATTTGCCATTATCTTAATTATATTTTAAAAGACAACTTGACAAATCATTCTCGTCAGGAATTCAGGACATTGGTACTAAAATCATCATATCTTTTACTACGAAACTCGGAACGGAGTGATCCTAGACTCTCTGGAAACACAACAAAACTTTCTACGATAACCTAGTTGGCAAGGTCCTCTGATTCGGCCTTATAATAAATCAAATGATCAGGTGAATTTTCTATTCCTTCAATCTGTCAGTCAGAAATGCAGCGGTAGTATAAAATCCATAACTTTTGATTGACACAACTAAAAATAGTGTTCTTTACTAATATGTAAAGCTTACTAGATTGCCTATGAAATTATTGTTGGGTGAACTTTCTGATGTGGTGTCTAAGTAAGTCATATTGGCCAGACAAGGTAACTGCTAATTCTCATCAGCCCTTCTGGACAGTCGAAAAGCAACTATCATAAATTCTAAACCGTAACTCCAAATCGAGTGATATTTGTGGCAATAGAAAGCTAAGGATGAGCAATAAAACTTTATAAGAGATCCTATCTCCTGATTCGGATCTTAGCTCGACGCAATCTGATGATCTAACCGAGGGTAGAAATCTGACCTGATTGACGCTCTGGATCGTAGCGACGAGTATGCGCCAATGGGAGGTTATATCGCCGGGAAAAATGCAGAACCAGCGGGGAAGACGACCTTGGAGAGGGTCTACACCAGGGGAGGAAGGGGAGAGGAGGGGGCGGCTGCTGGGTGGAGCAGTGGGGAGAGAGAGGGGGTGAGGCTAGGGTTTAGGGGAGGGAATCCCCCCTATGGCCGACCCCCCTTTGGGCCCCTCCTGGGCTGCGGCCCAGGGCCCAGGTTATTAAAAATATACTGAAAACCCCCGATGAAAGGACAATTCTGGATTTTTGTTTCACTCCCTCTCCCGAGACTTCTTCCGAAAAGCCGATTCACTTTCGGGATATTACAGGTTAGCCCCATAGAGGATGGGATCGAACTCGCTTTTCCTGCAAGTTCGACCATCCCATCGCAGGGCTTATTTGTGGACTTTGATGGTTATAACCCAGAATTCCCCTTCCTGGAGTGGTTTGCTCCAAGTCGTCAAACGGTGTTATTTGACTACTCCTTAAGCGAGGAGGCCTCGAGCGTAAGTGGAAGTCATCAACGGGAGGTCTTTGTCCTTCTCTCAGGTGATGATCACTCTCCTAGTGGCAATGGTAAGAACACCTCCAGTGATGAACATGGTCAGCACTTTAATGAGCGTTGAGAAATCCTCGAGATAATCGCACTTCATTGAGTAAAACTCAAGGATCAAACATGTACGATCCTGAGACAACTCGACAGAAAAGAATAATAGCTCAGAGAAATCTGCCTGAGCACTTTCAGTATGAGTCAGAGGAAGCCCAGGAACTCCAACATATTAATGATCTATTCGAGAGCCCAACTCGAGAGCTTGCCCGAGCGCCTGGCTACGACCTCTTCGCACAAGAGATCGCACGAAGGTTTCGAAGCGCGATGAACAAACTCGAGCACCCTCACCGTCATCATTCCAGAATTTGTAGTGATACGACTCCATCAGCTTCCAGTCGTTCGAACAACTCACCGCACGGAGATCAGCGCGATAACAGGGTATGTCGTTCTCCTAACCGGAGAAAGGTTCTTCAAATGCCTGACGACAAATAAGCTCTCAGGAGAGGTGATCGTTCACCACTCCGACACAGAGGTCTACAACAGCAGATGAGATACGAGGAGTATTAACCTCGTAGAATCAAGACTTATCATAAGTCGGTTTCACCCACTACCGGGTATTGTCGTGTATGATCACCTGATGACGATCTCGCTCAACCTCCGAGTAGTTCGCTGGCCGCAGCGGTTTCGACCAGTGAACATGGAGAAATTTGATTGGTCTTAGAATTCCATGAAGTACCTCCAAATCTAATATAACACCCTGGCTATTCGGAAGCCAAAATGTTAACTAAAGAATCTACATATGTAGGACCGGAAAGGCGACTAAATCAAAAACCAACACGAACTTTCAAAACTTTACTCCTTTAGCTATGACAGCTAAGAAGATCAGTAAGCACACAACGGAAGCCTTGTGTTGGATTTGATAAACCCCTCAACCACACGACACAACCGGAGAAAAGAACTCACTGTTCCTTCGGGATCGCGATCGACCGCTACCACGGGCGGTCGGACCGACGGTCAACCAATGGCCGACCGAGAACTAACTAGCGGTCGGACCGGTGGATTCACGGTTCGACCCGCAAGCCAGTGGCTCTGAATACACGGGCGGTCGACCACCGTTGTAAGTCCGGTCGGACGGTAGAGTCCGAATCAAAAACTCCACCCAAACCAAAACGAAATTTGATCCAACTTTTGTTTCAACCAATAAAACTTGACCAAATTTCGAGCACACCTCCCTAATGATATTAGAGACCTATTTCTAGCCACGATCCGTCAGATCCACTTCGCAGAATCGATCTCTCGAGATTTTACCAAAGAAGTGCACAAACCCTAGAAATATGAAAATCTTGATTCAAGACTTGCTTGTGGGGGGTTGATGATCTAGATGACTCTAGGAGTAATCCCACACATCAAAGCAAGATAAAGTAGGTCAAGAGACCAAGCATGAACCTTTGAATCAAGGAAGCACCAAAAACATCCAAAAGGGAGAAGAACACAAAAGGGAGCAAACGATCTTTCAATTGAGCATCACAAGATTGTTCGATTACACAAGATGCTTACAAAGCCTCTCCACCAAGGAGGGCAAGAGCTCAACAAGGAGCACACTCCAAACCCTAGTTCTCCTCTCCTCTCCTCCAAACCCTAGAAAAGGAAGAAGGGGCTAAAATGAATGCTTAGCTTAGTTTTCCATCTCCCCCCTTCCTATTTATACTAGAGAGCTAGGGTTCCCTTTTTTGGGGTCACTTACACAAGGGACCCACACACAAATAACTCTTGAAGCAATCGCCTGCTTCACCACGTGTAGGTTGATCAGCGGTTCTCATCGCGTCGCCAAGCCTCTCTTGTCCGAATCCCATCGGAACCTCCCAGAGACTCGCACCGATATCCGCACCGCCTGATCCAACCAGCTGTACCGAACCACCCGTTCGATCCATCTTGCCCATTCTGCACCGTGCTTGTGTCACACGACCTCACCCGGTATCCCTGATCGTTCTGGACCTCAGCTCTCCAAGCGTAGTCCCGATCCACTCACCGTTGACATCGTTGACTGCAAGCCGCCGCGCAAAGAATAGACAAACAAACCGCTTCCGAACAAGTTCTTCACAACTTGACCCACGCCGGCCGCAATGCAATACACAACAATAAAGCATTGAAGTTCATATAATAACACAATCAAAACCAACTCAATGCAACACTTGGCTAACCTTCAAGCCATTGCGGTCCGATCGCTTTCGTGGCGATCCGACCGATTTCATGCCGGCCGGACCGCTCCCACAACGGCGGTCGGACCGGTCCAAAGGACTTAGCCAAATTTTCAACTCAAAATTCAAACCTTCCGAATTTTCAAACGAATAGAACTTTTACCGAGCTCCAAAATGATGGGACCACATCCGGAGACTCCTCACTTGCCTACACAACCTATTTTTGGATTAGCCCCAAAATCCAACTTTAGGTCGGCGGTCCGACCGCCACCATCGCCGGTCCGATCGTCACACGGGCGGTCCGACCACCCATAACGCCGGTCCGACCACTGTGGTCCGACAAAGATGAAGCAAACCCAAAACGCGAGATTTTGCAAACCAACAACGCCATTGCCAATTGACTCATCATCCTGAGATCGTGCACATATCCTCACGATATCCACAATCTCCCCCTTGATGAACACATTGGCAATTTTCAAGAAAATGTGGTTTTTCGAAATGAAAAGTAAAAATTCGCCGTTTTCGCATAAAGGCACAACTTGGTCCATAAGCAAGAAAAAGCTTAGGAACCGACCAAGCTGGCTTCAGAATGGTATAGGCAAGTGAGATAAGGCAATGAAAGCACCAAAGGATTCAATTTCCAGAAAGTAGCCAAAAATCTCACTTAGGTCCAAATGAAAGGCAATTTTTCTATTTGACCTTTGATCATTCTGAGTATTTTTCAATTGCAAATGAAATCAGGAAAAGGCAATAGAACCACAAGACTTAACTCACTATGATCACAAATTTTCAAAAGGTTCAAAATTTTTATTTTATGAAGTTCTTTTATATTAAACCTTGAGTATGAAACCAAAAGCTCCAACATCATTTTCTTCACAATCTTTCTCCGCCTTTGACAATGAATTCATCAAGATGCATGAAAAAGAAAGAGCATGAAGGAATGACTTTATTTTTGAACTTTAGTAAAAAGGAGCCATGACCATTATACATGGAGACAGTACAAGTATTATACCAAGTCATATAAAGAGTAGACGCTATATTCAATCATGGCAAAACATGTACTTTATAAGCTAAAACCAAGATAGCAGCAATCTGAGATTAACAGAATTAAAATCATGAAAGGTTGCTCAATAACATAGATTCACTCCAAGCAACCAAAAATGAGTCAAGCCATGTCTATAAGTAGAAAGAGACTCAAAACAAGAATTGAGGCATTTTGAGCATTAAGGGAATTCTTTTGAAGCAAAGCTCAAGCACTTAGCCCTTTTGGGCAAATTTTCTTTTTCTCCCCTTTTTGCTGTGCTAGATCTCAAGCCTTGCCGCGACCATCTCAAGCGATAAGCTTAAAAGAATGATCTAGGTCATCCAAAACCCCCCCCCTGAGTTCATGCCTAGTGCAATGGCAAGCCGTCTCATGAGAAAGGATTGGTGAGATCGCTTTTTCGCACGAAAATCTTATTTTTATTTGCTTGACTTAATAAGATAAAAGCTCATTTTCAACTCGAATAAGTTCAAGACTCAATTCAACCTGTAAGACATGGCGAGAGTCATAAGAGGATCACTAGAGCAAAACTAGTCACAAGATCCAACAAGACATGATTTGATTCAAATTGCTCACAGATCTAAAGCTAGCAAGGCAAAAGCTAAGCCAAACACGAAGAGCCATAAAAGAAGTCTAGCAGACTATCACTTGATATGACAAGGTATAGAAGATGAAATCAAGTCATACAAGGATAATAATCAAAGCTCCACTAATTTTATTATACAATGCAAGACAAATGAATTGAAACATGCATTATGATACAATGAATGCAAAAGAGCAACTTCCCAAAACAGTCCAATAGGACTAATAACCCTAACTCTCCCCGCATAAGCGAAGAAAATGAGAAGAATCAAGAGCTTTAGTGAAAATATCCGCAAGCTGTTGCTCAGACTCTACAAAGTGAAGCACAACATCACCTTTCTCAACATGGTCTCTCAGAAAATGAAATCGAATATCAATGTGTTTAGTCCTGGAATGTTGCACTGGGTTCACAGAAAAGAGGAACACTTCCCAAAGATAACCCATAGTCCCGCAGCGTGGATAAAATCCAGAGAACTCGAGAGCGACCATCAAGGCAGCTACATACTCGGCCTCGGTTGAGATCAGGCAATGTAAGACTGTTTTCTAGAAGACCAAGAAACAAGAGATGTGCCCAAGAAATGACAAGTGCCAGAAGTACTCTTCCTATCAACTCTACACCCGGCGAAATCAGCATCAGAAAATGCTCGAATTGAAAGAGCCGAAGAAGAAGAATACCAGAGTCCAAAGTCAAGCGTATCTTGAAGATACCTGAATATGCGACGTACTGCTTGACGATGAGAAGCACGAGGGGAAGCCTGGAAGCGAGCGCACAGACATACGGCGAATTGTATGTCCGGCCTCGACGCTGTAAGATAGATGTAATACTCTGAAAAAATAATAGTAATATTAATAATCGTGTATTAAGGGTCGAGGCGTAATTAATCGAATAGTATACATAAAATCGTCTTAAGGGCTTGCGCGTAATTAAATAAAAAGAGTTTGTGAGAAATAGATTATTTTCGGAATTTTTATGAGCTATATAAATAGTGGTGGAATTATTTTTAGAAACCCTATCTTTTCTATTCCACGAGCTGTCTCCAGTTTTTCTCTTTTTTTTCCCTGGAGCCTGCGCCGCCGCAGCCTTTTCTTTTTCTTGTCGCGCTGGCCGCGGCGCTGGGCGTGCGTGGTCACTTTCTCTTGCTGCTGCGTTGAAGTTCTCGCGGCTTCGCAGTCTTTGTCTTCCGCACCGTGATCGCGCATGCACCGCTTTAGAAGACTGCGCGTGGTTTCCTGGAGGCAGCCGAACGCTGCTGCGTTCTTTTCCTGCGCGTGGAGGTTTGGGACTCAACCGCCGCCGATCATTGCTTTTTCTCGTCATTTGGAATTGTCACGACTTTTCCAGTACCGGCCAATCTATTGCTTCTTTGCCGCTATTGCTTGCGAGTCTTCTTCTGCGTTGCTGTTGCCAGAGCGATTATACCGCCGAGCCGCCTGATTGCTTTCGGTAGAGCTCGCTACGCGATTCTTTGTGTCTTTGCCAGATCTCTGCGTTGGAATTACTGCGTCTGTGCCAAGAGCCGAGCCTGCACTGTGGATTCCTGCTGAGGCGCTGCTGTTTTTTCTTCTTTGCCGCTGCGGCCGAAGCCTGTTGCGTGGAGCCGCCGAGCCGAATTACTGCCGAGTGATCTGCTGCCAGTACTTGCGGCGTTGACTGTGTGTGTGCCTATTTGCGAGTACACGTCCAATGCATGGCTACAGGTTGGCATTAATTTCCCTCCACGACACATGAATTCTTCTTGCATGCAGCAATTAGAGATTTTAACTGAGATTAATTAGAGAGGTTTAATTTTTCTAATAGAGAGGTCGATTAATAGATCCGTTAGCCTGCTGTTCGGTTGTACGGTTTATGCGGTTATCGTAATGGCGAATTTTGGAAATCTCGTTTACTAGTTAATTGTAGATAATTTCGATACCTTTCTATAGCATGTTTAATCATGTCAATTGGACAAGTAAATTTTGAGTTATGATTTTGAGAAGGCCGCTGTTTTTAGGGTTATCGTCTTTCGGCGCTGTTTTGGTAGACTGTAGAGTAAAAATAGTAAATGGCTTAATTAGAGTTTTTGATCTACATGAAAGTTGTAGATAATTTTCCAATGGTTCTGTAGAATCTGAGAACGCGCATTTTGGTTGAGTAGAACAAAAGTTATGAAATTTGGAAGACCTGCTGTTCCGAAGCGGACAGACCGACTTTCTGGGCTATATACGGAGGGTTAGATGATTTAATTAGAAGTCTGTGTAATCTAAGAAAATGTGGATAATTTTATGAAGAATCCAGAATGGGGTGGTTTGTGGTGATCGGACTTTGGAGTCAAAAGTTACGCACTTTTTAGTAACCGGTCAGCTATAGGTAACTAGTCGGTACCGGCGTAACGTGTGATATTTGGGGACGTGTAGGAGCGAAGCATTTTGATTGCTATTCTTGTTGCTGTAATTGGTATTGAAGTTGGTGTATTTAATATAGGAGAGGCGTCGTGCTTGTTGCCGTCTTCTAATCAAATCGTGCGTCGCAACTAGTAAAGGCAAGTGCATGGTAGACAGCGATCAATGATCGATCACTGTTTTCTTTATCTTTTATTACCATTATTGTTGTGCTTTTATTTGGTTTAATTGCAAAAAAATGAATTGGTATGTTTATATCTTTGTTGATGAGCATGATGAAAAGTTGGATATGATGTTTATGATGGAGTTTGCATGTTTGCATTCATAAGCATCTTTGCATAAGAGAAGGTGATCATGATTGATCACAACTCCACGGGAGTGGAGGAGGTCCCCGATCCTTGAGGAGGAACGGGCTTGAGAGTGAATGTTGTCGCGAGCATTCACTCACGCTATACCGGTATACGCGAAAGAAGTGCATGTGGACATATAGAATAGAGTTGCATTGATATTTGAGATTGATAAATGAGAATGTGAATGGAAGTGCATGTGATGATAATGAAGTTATTGAATGCTGTTGATTTATTATTGTTCGTTGTATATGATGTGTTTGCTGAGTCGTGGACTCACCCTTGCTCTACTGTTGTTTTTAGGTGACCTTCGAGGATGCCATAGCTGAGAGCGATTAGAGCACATGGACATCACATGATCATTCGCCATGATAATCTTTTCACTCAATATTGGTTTACACTTGGACATGTTAGAGGTTGAATAAAAATTTAGGACATCATTTGGACTAGACTAATTGCTTTATTAACTTGGATTCATTGGTTGGTGCTGCTTGGGATTATTTGCCTGGTTTTATTCCCCTTGCTTATTGATTATCGTTTGATCCATATTCATACCTACTAGTTTGTGGTCCATGGATATAATTATTGATGATTTCTTAATGTAATTTTATAGTGTGTCATGAATTATTAGTTTAAAGTGTAGTGTGGTGGCATTCTAGGCTCAGTGTTGGGCTGGGGTGTTACAGTTGGTATCAGAGCGGGCTTTAGGTCCGTGGTGAATAGATTAACAACTTAGGCAAACTAAAATTGTTAAAATTTGTTTTAGTTTTAGTAAATCAACTAAAATTTGCTAATGGTTAACTAACCTAAAAATTTGACACACTAGTGCACAATAGGTTAGAGAGAGGTACGAGTATAGTTTTTACGCTTCCGTTATGTTGTTTATTGATGTATGAGTTTATTTTGAGCTTTGAACTCATTATATAATGTTGATTGTGATTGATAGCTATGTCGAGAGATAGATGACGTGGTCGTGGTGGCCACGGTCGTGGAGGTCGGGCCGCATGGCGTGGTTCTGTGGGGCCCTCCCGAGGCGCTTGAGATCGTGGTTGTGGCCCTGGGTTTTACCAGGTTACACCACCATTCGTGGTATGGGAATAGAGAGGTAGCTACTTTGATTACAGTAGTTATAGGTATTGTGTGTGAGTTTCTTTATAAAAGTTGTTCTCTTCCTCGAGCTTGAATTTTGGGCAATTCTGGTTATAGTTGCGGTTGATGAATTTTCCTTGAGATAGTGTTTACAATACAGCGGGTGATATTTCATTGGTCTCCTTTGGTTCCATAAAGCCATTACTTGTTCTCATGATCATTGATTTATTGTTGCTTTGTGTGAACATCGGTTAACAAAGAAGATTGATCTTTTCGTGGGAGTTCCGCCTTCCTATTGGAAAATATGACTTATTTATTCACTTGGTATTCTGAATACTGAAAGTTTTCTATTGCAAGTTCTTTAACATGTGAAAACTTTGGCTTTATGTATTTCTTTTGGATTATTTAGTCTTTAAGTTTAATGCCTATTTTTTCAAAAGAGTTAAAATCCTTTTGTGTTGACTTGTTATGTTTAAGCTAGAGGTGGTAAACATAGAGGTTCATTGATAAGGTATGAGTATCAGGTCGGATCTGTAGCGTGATGCATGATTGGTCTTAACCCAAATCCTTAGAATTGAACTTGATTAATTTGATATTGTCATAGAGTAGTTACGAGTTGAGTAATGACTAAGAGTATGTCCATACCTAATTGGAGTCATAAGAGTTATTAAGAAGTATGGAATGTTGAGGAACTGGCTTGGACATTAAAATTGATTAGTTTGTGGAATTTATTGGATTTGATACCAATGGATTAATCTAATTGTGTGTAAAGGGAAACTTGAGGAGATGCTAGGTTATTGCCTTAATAGATGTTATTTGTGGTGTTATCTTTACTGTAGACACTTGGTGATCATATTTGGCTGGTAGGTTTACATATACCTTAGTATGATAAATTATTGGAATTGTGTGCAAAAGGTTGAATGGATTGAATACCAGTGGATCTAGAATTTACAGGAGGAGTTCTGGATAGTTCTTCTTCATAGAATGACACGATGAATTTGATTATAGTGTTGTTGAGACTTTTGATCGAGAGAAGATTTTGACTTTTGAAGTTTTAGGGTGATTTTGTTGAAAACTAACTGTGAGGAGGAACAACTGAATATGTGTTGGTAAATATTCAAGTGATTCGCAAATGAAAATAGGTAGCAGCTAGACATCATAAGAAAGCTAGTTGATAACAACAATGGTTGGAGTGCAATTCCTGAGTGTTAAAGTTTGGTGTTGAGCATCACTAAGAGTTGAGCTGGTGTGATTTAATAGGTGGCTTATACCTAGACAATTGTGGAATAGTCAGACAATAGCATATCCGTGATGAAAGGGTTATGAAAAAACCTTTTAATTTGTGTAGTGGATTCCTTCTAATATAAAGTAGTTGTTGTAGTGAGGTTGTATGGTTTTGGTATAATCTCATTTTGAAGATGTGATGGTAAAGTAGTACGGAACAATTTGGTGAACTTTCGGGCTTATTAATGGAAGAGGTGACGATAATGAATCATGTTAAGAGTGTATTATTCTTAAGGTTAGTAAGATTGTCTCATGAAGGGATTGTGGCTTCGTGGTGATGATTCTTTTAGAAAGAATGTAATTTGATCGCCTTTAGTAATATCGCTTTAAATAAAAGGTTTGGAGTTTTGAATTCATGAATTTTTGGAGTTCATGATTTATTTGGTAGATGAAATTGGTTTGAGCAAGTGACGAGTCGGAAAGCTTTATTGGTTCTTAAGTGATTAATGTTATTTGGTCTTTAAAAAAAAAAAAAAAATCTTTTTATTTGTCTCTTCTTTTGAGAAAGGAATAGTCGATTTGTTTTACAAAACCTTAAAGAGTGTATATTGGGAATCAAGTTAATAGTGGTCAAGTACATGATGTTGTGAGACCCTGAGTTGCAAGTTAATTGAGGAACATTAGAGGATGAATTCATTTCATGATATAAATCTCATAGAGAATTGGATCTAAAAGGAATTATGGTCGTTGGGACAAAACTGATCATATTGTTGCAATTAGTAGAACCTATAGTGAATAGTGATCCAAGAATATTTGTTCATGATGGTGGAGTATTGGAATTATCGAATAGTTGGGATATTGTGATGGTATACTTTGCAAGGTTATGAAGGTGAAATTGAATGGTGTGGTTTATTGAGGGTCCAAGATTAGTGAAGTAAATCGCTTTGGGCATCAATTGATTAGTGATGATGGTTGATATTAATGATTGAGGATATTGTTTGGATTGTGGGAATTCTAGACAATGAATATGCGATTTCTATCAAGTATACCGTAAGTCACTTTAGGAGTCCCGCCGTTGAAATTGAGCATGTGTTTTATGCTAGAACCTTGGTTGCCCAATGATCATGTGTAGAAGTAGTAGAACAAAAGTGGATTCCAAATAGTATGATGATCATTGATAGAATCCTTTGGTTTTAAATCAGTGTGTGTGGGTAGAGAATTTCAAGTTGATCATCCTTAAAAGATTGAGGTGATGTGATTGTGGGTGTAGATTTTATTTAAGGTGTTGGGAATCATTTGTCAAAATAGTTTCTTTGGTAGAGGAGGGGACTATAGTATCTTTTATGGGTTAGTAGAGTCTCTCTAAATGGGCGCTATTGTTGCTCTCAAAGTTGAGCATCGCTTGAGATTACCAGCTAAGAGGAATGAGTTAGTGTGATGATTTGCAATCCTATGAATTGAGAGAGTTTTATTCTAAAAGAAATATTGAAAAAAAAAATTTGATTCCTCGGGTAGTGAAATGCCCTCTTGATTCTTGTTTGAGCCGTGTGTATGACAGAGGTCATTTACAATTTGAATTGGCTTTACGTTGGCATGTGATTCTTTCTAATTTAGGGAAAGAAAAGTGATTGATTTTGGCATTCAATGTTTTCTTTTGGCTTACGTGGTGTTTATTTGCAAACAGCCTATCTGAAAATGGAAAGGTTTTTGTGATGAATCTTTGATTTTGGATTTGACTATTCTGATGGGGAATTGGTAACGCGGGATTGCGATGAGAATCCTTGGTTTTCAGTTGGGTTCTATTTATAAAAGAGTTTGTTTGAAACTAGTTTGGTTGTGCGTTCCTGGTTAAAGGAGGTACTCCTTGCAAATGTGAAGTGGTTGATTGGGAGACAGGACAGGAGTTCAGTGTGTTATGTACAGGTTGTGTGGTTTGGTACCAAAACGGAGTTTGGCCCAAGTTACATTAGTTTGTTTCTGGAAGTTGTAGAGATTTTTGGAAGAAAGTGTATCGTTAGGACCGTCTCGTGTCCATGCGCAGGGCACACAACATTTTGTATGACCCGATGTCAAGGTAGTATTTGAGAGATCAGGATTACAAGGTTTTCTTAGAGCCGTTGACCACCAAGTAAGACCGCACCTTCGACTACATCGCGCTTGAGTGTACCGAAAATTGACGAGATGAGTCCGAGGCACAAGACGTTGGTATACGCCAAGGTCTTTGTGGACGATCATCCGAGAGAGAAGCGACTTGGGAGTTGGAGTCTCGCATGCGCGAGCAATACCCAGAGTTGTTTACGTTGGGTACGTGTTATTTTGTTGTTTAATTTCAGAAGTGTAGTTTTTATTTCAGTAGCTCGGCGATTAGAATTCGGGGTCGAATTCCGTTAAGGGGGGTAGAATGTAATACTCTGAAAAATAATAGTAATATTAATAATCGTGTATTAAGGGTCGAGGCGTAATTAATCGAATAGTATACATAAAATCGTCTTAAGGGCTTGCGCGTAATTAAATAAAAAGAGTTTGTGAGAAATAGATTATTTTCGGAATTTTTATGAGCTATATAAATAGTGGTGGAATTATTTTTAGAAACCCTATCTTTTCTATTCCACGAGCCGCTCCGCTTTTTCTTTTTTTCCTCGAGCTCGCGCCACACTTTTTCTTTTTTCTTGTCGCGGCCGTGCGCTGGTTGCGTGGCATCGCCATCGCTCGCTGCGTTGAAGTTCTGCGCGCTTCCTCAGGTGTCTTCTTTGCAATTGTGATCTGCGCATGCACTGTTTCCGAAGACCTGCGCGTGGTTTCCTGGAGGCAGCCGAACGCTGCTGCGTTCTTTTCCTGCGCGTGGAGGTTTGGGACTCAACTGCTGCTGCTGATCATTGCTTTTTCTGTCGCTGGAATTGCTGCTGACTTTTCCAGCGCCGAAGCCAATCTGCTGTTTGCTGCCGCTATTGCTTGCGAGTGCTGCTGCGCGTTGCCAAGCAGAGCGATTGCGCTGCCGAGCCGCCCGATTGCTTTCCAGCCGAGCCTGCGCTGCGATTCTTTGTGTGCTGCCGTATCTCCTGCGTTGGAATTATCGCGCTGCGTGCAAGAGCCGAGCCAATTCTCGCCGAGGCGCTGCTGTTTTTCTTCTTGCCGCGTGCGGAAGCTCGCTGCGTGGAGCCGCTGAAATAATTATCGCTGAGTGATCTCACGCCAAGATTTGCGGCGTTGGATCGTGTGTGCCTATTTGCGAGTACACGTCCAATGCATGGCTACTGTTGGCATTAATTTCTCTCACGACACATGAATTCTTCTTGCATGCAGCAATTAGAGATTTTAATCGAGATTAATTAGAGAGGTTTAATTTTTCTAATAGAGAGGTCGATTAATAGATCCGTTAGCTTCTTTGTTCGTTGTACGGTTTATGCGGTTATCGTAATGGCGAATTTTGGAAATCTCGTTTACTAGTTAATTGTAGATAATTTCGATACCTTTCTATAGCATGTTTAATCATGTCAATTGGACAAGTAAATTTTGAGTTATGATTTTGAGAAGGCCGCTGTTTTTAGGGTTATCGTCTTTCGGCGCTGTTTTGGTAGACTGTAGAGTAAAAATAGTAAATGGCTTAATTAGAGTTTTTGATCTACATGAAAGTTGTAGATAATTTTCCAATGGTTCTGTAGAATCTGAGAACGCGCATTTTGGTTGAGTAGAACAAAAGTTATGAAATTTGGAAGACCTGCTGTTCCGAAGCGGACAGACCGACTTTCTGGGCTATATACGGAGGGTTAGATGATTTAATTAGAAGTCTGTGTAATCTAAGGAAATGTGGATAATTTTATGAAGAATCCAGAATGGGGTGGTTTGTGGTGATCGGACTTTGGAGTCAAAAGTTACGCACTTTTTAGTAACCGGTCAGCTATAGGTAACTAGTCGGTACCGGCGTAACGTGTGATATTTGGGGACGTGTAGGAGCGAAGCATTTTGATTGCTATTCTTGTTGCTGTAATTGGTATTGAAGTTGGTGTATTTAATATAGGAGAGGCGTCGTGCTTGTTGCCGTCTTCTAATCAAATCGTGCGTCGCAACTAGTAAAGGCAAGTGCATGGTAGACAGCGATCAATGATCGATCACTGTTTTCTTTATCTTTTATTACCATTATTGTTGTGCTTTTATTTGGTTTAATTGCAAAAAAATGAATTGGTATGTTTATATCTTTGTTGATGAGCATGATGAAAAGTTGGATATGATGTTTATGATGGAGTTTGCATGTTTGCATTCATAAGCATCTTTGCATAAGAGAAGGTGATCATGATTGATCACAACTCCACGGAGTGGAGGAGGTCCCCATCCTTGAGGAGGAACGGGCTTGAGAGTGAATGTTGTCGCGAGCATTCACTCACGCTATACCGATATCTGTCATTCACTGAAAGAAGTGCATGTGGACATATAGAATAGAGTTGCATTGATATTTGAGATTGATAAATGAGAATGTGAATGGAAGTGCATGTGATGATAATGAAGTTATTGAATGCTGTTGATTTATTATTGTTCGTTGTATATGATGTGTTTGCTGAGTCGTGGACTCACCCTTGCTCTACTGTTGTTTTTAGGTGACCTTCGAGGATGCCATAGCTGAGAGCGATTAGAGCACATGGACATCACATGATCATTCGCCATGATAATCTTTTCACTCAATATTGGTTTACACTTGGACATGTTAGAGGTTGAATAAAAATTTAGGACATCATTTGGACTAGACTAATTGCTTTATTAACTTGGATTCATTGGTTGGTGCTGCTTGGGATTATTTGCCTGGTTTTATTCCCCTTGCTTATTGATTATCGTTTGATCCATATTCATACCTACTAGTTTGTGGTCCATGGATATAATTATTGATGATTTCTTAATGTAATTTTATAGTGTGTCATGAATTATTAGTTTAAAGTGTAGTGTGGTGGCATTCTAGGCTCAGTGTTGGGCTGGGGTGTTACAATAGAGGAGAGAGCCAATCATACTGCGGTACTCCTTCTGGTCCACGGACTCTCCATCCTCATCAGGGACCAGCACGGTGGTTGTAGCAATGGGAGTAGACATTGGCCTACTGCTTCCCATATTGAAGCGCCAAGAAGGTCCTTTGTATACTTACTCGTGAACGAAGGTGCCTTCTTTCGCTTGTTTGATTTGTAGGCCAAGGAAAATGTCGACTCTCCCATCATGCTCATCTCAAACTCACCGCTCATCGAATTTGAAAACTGACACCAAAGCATGAGAAGAACCACTGAAAATGATATCATCCACATAAATCAACCAACAAGAAATCACTGCCATGCCTGAGAGTGAACAAGGTTTTATCAACCATTCCCATTTTGAAATCATTTTCAAGCAAGAAACTCTTAAGCCTGTCATACCAAGCTCTAGGAGCTTGTTTCAATCCATACAGGGCTTTAGAGAGTTTAAAAACGTGATTTGGGAATTTTTGATTTTCAAAACCAGGAGGTTGCTTGACAAAGACCTCTTCTTCTATGAAGCCATTCAAGAAAGCACTTTTAACATCCATTTGAAAAAGCTTGAAACCTTTGGATGTTGCAAATGCTAAAAGAATGCGAATGGCCTCCAATCTAGCTACTGGAGCAAAGGTCTCCTCAAAGTCTAAGCCCTCTACCTGGGAATAACCTTGAGCTACAAGTCTAGCCTTATTGCGAACAACCAATCCATCCTCACTTTGCTTATTTTTAAAAACCCATTTTGTTCCAATAACATGAGAATCAGAAGGTCGCTCAACTAAAAACCAGACTTTGTTTCTTTCGAAATTTTCAAGCTCTTCATGCATGGCATTGACCCAAGAGGCATCAGATAAAGCATGGGTGATATCTCGGGGTTCGAAAGACGCGACAAAAGCAGAATGTGCATGAGAATCAGGAGAAATAAACCTGGAGCGAGTGACTCGCTCTTGAAGATCCCCAATCATCTGCTCAGGTGGATGTTGTCATTTGTATGCAAGTGGTGCTCTGGTGCGACGTGGCCTCTACCTCATGAGTTGTGGAGGTAGGAACAGAGCCACTCGGATCGTCGGTGGGGATAGGAGGAGGTCGCTCACCAAATCGACGTAGTAGTAGCGTGCTCTCCACCCTCTCGAAGCGGTGGAGGATGATTTGGTTCTTCATCCTCAGAATCATCATCGACGAAAATGCTTCCTTGAATTTCAGGAACCTATGTACCTGAAGCATCCATTTCTTGTATGACCAAACACCACGACAACCAAAGGAGAAATCACTCGAATGACCAAACCAAAAACTTCTTGCGGTTTGTTTGAGTTGGAAAGAATCAACATGCCAACACAGCACCAACTCAAATTGCAGAAAACACCAGTCAACAACACAAGACTCGAACGAGAATCAAGAAAACACCTCATTATTTGATGAAACATCCATTTCCACATTTTCTCTCTTCTAGGAATAAACTTTCTCTCGAACCATGAAATTCGAATTCATCGCATACCACATGAGCTTAAACATTTTAATTGAACATCCGCAACTTAGGCTCAAACTGAAATACATCATCCACACCATTGTGGAGAGGCTCTATTGAATCCTCCGAATACTCTGGGCATCTCATTCTACTAATCAACATTAATTGATTGAAGGCACCCAAAGCACCACAAAATTGATCCCACCCAAACACATTACCTCTAATTTTCAAGAACAACTCAGAATCCTTAGCATGCACGCTCATGTACTACATCAGAAAGGTTCTATCAATGATCATTCCACTGCTCAGGAAACTTCATTATTCCACTCTCTCTACACACAATCATTGTGTGACCAAAGATCTAGCGTAAAAGATCAGAGCCCAGATTTAACCTCCAAGACCTCTACAACAAATTTTCAATCGTAACAGATAGGAAAATCTTCGGATTGAATCTCCAACATTACCACAATTCTAACATACTCACTTATTGACATCCTCAGAAATTCCCCACATAATCTCGCAATACTATCCAATTGTGTTACTCTATAAAATTAATCAAGGTCTCTATGCCTTTGATAATCCCCAACCTTTTAACATGAATTGAAGTTCTGGAATTCCTCTATACCATAGGTTCTACTCAGTCGTATCACTCATTAGACTTACTTCGAAACCAAACATTTCATATGAATCAAATTTCCTCCAAGAGGTACAGATCAAAACCCATTCATCTTCTACTGCTCTTCCAATACATTGGTAGAAAAATCTCACCACTATCATTACTTAACCACCACCAAACAGTTGCCAAATTACACTTTGTAAAACTTTACAACATAAAATTGTTAAGTCTTTCTCAAAAGAAAGAGACGAATAAGGACAAATTTCGTCACATAAGAAAACGTTGCTCCTCACGGTGAGCACGAAACCAAAAGAAATAATATGGTAACGGAAATCTTGGAAATACAAAAGTTAAGTTCACAGATGAGGGTACACATCCCTTGAAAAGAGAATTAACAAGTACCGACCAATAAGAAAATAACATTGCGATTAAAAAATCGACACCTCTTGCGCGGAAAGAGCAGAAAGTTTAGTGTAATACCCCAAAAGTAAATCGGCGTACTAGAAGAAGTTTCAGAAGAAGGAGCTAATGGGAAAATCTGAATCATTTTTTTTTCTTTAGGGGGTTTTCTGTGTTTTTTCAGCAACCTGGGCTCTGGGCCTCAGCCCAAGGTGGCCCATGAGGGGGCTGGCCAAAGGGGGGTATCTCCCCCCCCCAAACCCTAAAACCCCTTCCCCCTTCCCATTTTCCCCCACTTGGAGCCGCCACTCTCCTTCCCCCTGCGCCACCTTCTCCTTCCCCCCTGCGCCAGATTTGTTTATCAGATTTGGGTAAGTTCCGTACATTTTCTGATCTATCCACCTTTTAGAAAGTTGTAGCCCTTAATCTTAACTTTCTTTTGGTACCAAGATCATCTGATTTGGACTTACGATTTAGGAGATATGTCCATTGTTGTGCGACTGGTCAGGAGAGCTGACCGGATTTAGCAGTTTTCTTGTCTGGCCATTATGAATTGTTTAGAGGCCGAATCAGAAAGGCCACCCAAAATTAATATTGTATAGAATTCAGTAATATTTCCAAGTTGATAAAGAACACGATTTTTAGAGTTGGAAATCAAAAGTTATGCAATTTTTACCATCGCTGTGTTCTGACTGTCAGATTGAAAGGACAGAGAACTTCACCTATACATTAGGGTTAATATAAGGCCGAATCAAGAGTCGTTCCCAACTAGGTTATTGTATCCTGTTTAATAATATTTTCAAATTGATAAAGATCATCTCAATTGGATCTGTAGAGTGAAAGTTATGCCATATTCTTTACTGATGTCTCAGATTCGAGAGATGTCATCGCTTGTTTTCAACGGTTGTTTATACCATCGGTTTGGCGAATCAAAGAACCCCACCAACTAGAGTTTCGTATCCTGTTACGTTAAGAGTATTTGAGCACTGGTTTCAAGTTATTCGAGTTACGATATTTAATTACGATTTTTCTCATCTTACGATCGTAAGGGCGATATTGGTGATTAGTTAATTCGTCATTTTGAGTTTTTGGTTATGTTGATTAGACAGAGGGTTATGGTAAAACGCTTGTAGCCATATCATGTCTTGTTATTCTTATTTCGAATAAATATTTGTGTAGGCGGTGGGGCAGGGAGTGGAGAAATTCCGTCGTTGCCTCCTAACTCGTCACAGCGCGGAAGGCAAGTACATGGTAGAGTGGCGAACAATGGGTTGTTCACCATGATCATTGATGTTACTTATCATGCTATTTATTATGTTTTCGTTCAGCTTATTCTTATACATGATAATGATGACCTTGAGTGAATGAGACTATGATATTGAGATAATGAGGAGGAGATATTGAGTTAATGAGATGGACTATGTTGATGAATAAATAAAGATATCGCATCATTTACATTCATCATGACAGGGGTTGCATGAGTCAGGTCGGTGAGAAAGTCATGTAACTATTCTGGTGAGGTCGGTGAGAACGATACATGACTAGTCCGGAGAGCTCTAGATAAAATCCTACTTTGGTGGGGACTTCACAGGAGTGAAGGATAGAGTGTGTCATCGACGGGTGAACACTCCGCTATACCCAGATCGGTGATGAGATGCATATGAGCATGAGCATGTTGGTGCATTCGCATATCTAAGTAAATTGTTAAATTGTGCAACTTTACCTATATGGAATATGGCTTGTTTGTTTGAGAATGACAATAGCATTAACTAAATGGATGATGATGATAACTTTGATTATGGTTAATAAACTATTGTTTATGGCTTTATTATGTATTTGCTGAGTCTTGAACTCATTCTTGCTCTATTGTTGTTTTTAGGTGACCAGTGATGACGTTTTACTCGGGAAGGGCTAGCGCACTTCGAATCATGCACTTCACCCAATTATTTGATTCATTGGACATGAGAAACTTTTAGAATAACATGAATATTTATATCTAGGACATGATGGTATTGAATAACCATAGATGCTTGGTTTATTATTTTGCTATGCTCCTAGGTCTAATTTATCTATGATTGTCATAGTGTTATGCTTGTGTTAATGCGACCCGTGGATGGGTTTTAATGTTGTTATGCTTGCTGAAATTTTATAGTAAGTTGATGTAAATTAGATGGTTATAGTAGTTTAGTGGCATTCTAAGCTCAATGTTGGGCTGGGGTGTTACATTTAGACCTGATTCAAATAATTACAAGTTACAAAACTTGACTCAAATTTTCAAATACTCCTACTGCACTCCTTCCTTAAACACTAAAATTGATCCTTTGACTAACAACATTTTGCCACAACAAACAAGATAAGGTTTTTTTTAGTCCAACCACAAGATCTAATTAAGAATCAAGAAAATCCTTCAACACGTCATATTTGCTCAGAACAGTTCAACAACCCATAAAACGTGGGATCCAAATGATCTCAGTCAAAAAAACTCGAAACTTTTTTCCTTTGCAGAAATTCACGGAAAGCAATGGATTAATTTACTCTCGAAGAAATCAACGAAAATTTCCTTTGCTGGCAACCTCTATTTGCGAACTCAAACCAAGGAGCCTTTAGAACTAAATCACTCAAAAATCTTAAGAAGAAATAGGATACCTCTATGCACTATTTTATTTAAAATAATTTTAATCAAACTCACAACCACAATTAGGAAACATCTTGAAGGACCCGTGCGGAAATGTTTGGTTGAATCTTTCTCAAAAGAAGAGGCACATGAAAATGATTTTCGCCAACTAGAAAATCGTTTACCACTCGCGAGGAATACATAACCAAGGGGAAAACCAATTAGGCAAAGAACTCAGAAAATACATGTGAAGTCCAAAGTTGAAAGCATAGGCTTCACAAGAAGAGAATATCAGACTTTCACTGATAAGAACAAACGAGCATTCAAGATCAAAGCACTCGCACCACTGAAGAACCATTACAACTTTGCAACTTAACGCTTTACTCGATAAACTTCGTTTACCACATAAAACTTGAAACTCCCAAAGATCTTGAACACAAAACTTGAGATTTGACCATTTTAGAAATTTCACGAAAGACGATCAATTTTCTTTCTCTATAAAAGAATCAATATTACCCTTACATTACTGTTCATATCATTAAGACCAAATACGTTCATGCTTGGTAACATTCAATTTACCTCACTATCGTATAAGTAAACCCTCTAAAGGGAACATAACAAATCGCGTCATAGAAATCTTCAGCATCAAATGAAATTGTAATGACGACTTTTCCTACAAAAGAAACCTAGTACGAAAACCACAAAGCTGAAACAAACCTCTCACATAACACCACAAAACATTAGAAAGGGGGTTCGACACTTTTGTCAAAGAGAGGTTCTAAACTCCAACACTCCAACTACCCAAAAAAACGAGTAGAGTTAAAATATTTCTTCAATAAACTTTGTAAAAGATAATGTAATATTCTAAAAATAAATAAATAAATAAATAATACTCTCTTAAAGTCCTGTGCGTAATTAAATAAATTAGATACGTGAAAATAAAATAATTTAGAGTTTTGCGGAGGGGTTAGACTGTGCGAGGTATAAAAGGATCGTGGGGAGCATTGGTTCTAGAAACCCTAGCAGTTTTTTTATTATTCCACCCTAGCCGCCTTGCTTTTTTTTTTTCCCGGCGCCGCCAAAGAAGCTATCGCCACGCTTTTACTTTTAGTGCGCACGATGGGTTAGAGAGAGGTACGATCATCGTTTTACGCTTTCGTTATGTTGTTTATTGAAGCATGATTTTATTTTTGACCTTTGAACTCATTTTGTATTGTTGATTGTGGTTGATAGCTATGCCGAGGGGTAGAGGACGTGGTCGTGGTGGCGCGATCGTGGAGGTCGGGGCCATGGCGAGGATCCGTGGAGCCACCTCCTGTGAGCGTATGAGTCGATGGGCGAGGGGTTGCTTTGTTGACCCGCCTCGGTTGGGGTCCGAGATGAGACCCCGCTTTCCGAGAGAGTTGGTGGGAGAGATATGTGCTCTTCGTCAACAGGCGACGGCAGCCCCTGTTGCTGCGGCATCTGTTGTTGCTCCTGTCGCATATCCACCGGTTCCTGAGGCGCGGATGACACTTCGAGAGTGGATGGGGTTGAGGTTGGATCCGTTTGACGGGTCGGGCACACCGGTCCAGGCAGCGGACTGGTTGCGCTACATGGAGAGGCAGTTTGGAGCTTTAGAGATGTCCTCACATCAGAGGGTCCGCTTTGTGGCCTTTCTGCTGAAGGGGCAAGCAGATATTTGGTGGGAGGGCGTGTTGTCTTCGAGGACCGCCACTCAAGGTCCAGTCACTTGGGAGGACTTTGTTGATCAGTTCAAGAAAAAGTTCTACGCCTACTCTTTTGTTGAGAAGATGGAGGTTGTCTTGACGACCTTTGCTCAGGGGAAGAGGTCTATTGCTGAGTATGAGGCTGAGTTCAACAACTTGGTTCGCTTTGTACCTTCAGTAGCGAACGATGATCTTTAGAAAGCCAAGAGGTTCCGTCGGGGTCTTAATTCTGAGTACCGGCATGTGTTGGGAGCTACTCCACTCCGTGACTACAGCTCTGTTGTGGAGCAAGCTAGGGGCATGGAGTTGGAGATGCAGCTTACAAAGGTGCAGCAAGCCGTTGGTGGACTGGTTGCTTCTGGTGGTGACCAGAAGAGGAACTCCAGTGAGGGAAGTGGGTCTATTCAGCGACCTGCTTTCAAGAAATTCAAGGGAGGACCGCAGTCCTTCAAGTCTAAGCAGTCGAGGCCGTTCTCTTCTTGGCGCCTCGTCTTTTTGTAGGTACTCTGGCTCTTCGTCCTGTCCCAGGACAGGGCATGCTTTGCTTTAAGTGCGGTGATGGACACCGCGCTGCTGAGTGCTCTTGGACGGGAGATTGCCGTCAGTGTGGCCGACCGGGTCACAAGGAGCGGTGTGTCGCCGTAACCCGCTAGCGTGATCAAGTGGGAGCTCGTGCCATCTTCTTCTTGATGGGTCCCGCCGAGGATCTTTCCAGATGATGATCGCTCCTCCGGTACGCCATTTCCTTCACTTGGGCGCCTCGGTAGGGTACTATCGGCACCGCCACCTTCGCACCGCTTCAGGTTGCACGACCGGCTTTACCTGCACCGCCACAGCAGATTGTTGGGGCTCTCGCCGCCCCGGCGTCGTCTTCTTTCACCATGGCGCCACCTGGAGTGTATGCCATGCCCACAGCGGAGTCCGCGGGTCGTCCTGACGTGGTGACAGGTACTTTGCTTGTGGATTTGTTTGATGCTTTAGTCCTTTTTGATTCAGGGGCTACCTTTTCGTTTGTCTCGACGGCGTTTGCTAGGAGAGCGAACTTGAGTATGCAGTGGATTTTTCAGTCAGTGTTAGTTAGCTCTCCTGGAGGAATTATTGCGAGTTCTACTGTTTGTCCAGGGTGTTCTATTGTCATTGATGGAGAGAAGTTCACGGCGAATTTGATAGTTATTCAAATGGAGCCGTTCGACATTATCTTGGGTATGGATTGGTTGCACTCTTATCGAACCGTGATATCTGCTTTACGAGAACGATGTGCATGCGCACCTCGTGCGGGAGACTTTGATCTTTCAGGGGAGTGCTCCTCCGCGCTCTCTTTCGATGTTGGTCGGACTGTTCCCGGGTCAGCGCGTAGTGAAAAATGGGCTTCTTTTAGCTCTTGCTGAGAAACCGAGCGTGGCTTCGCAGATTGAGGAAATTCCAGTGGTTAGTGATTACCCAGATGTGTTTCCGGCTGAGCTTCCGGGCTTGCCACCTGCACGAGACGTGGAGTTTCGCATTGATCTTGTTCCGATACTCGGCCCATCTCGATGTCTCCATATCGACCGCACGCCCATTTCGTGACGAGTTGAAGAAGCAGTTGGACGATTTGTTGGCTAAAGGTTTGATCAGGCGTAGTGTATCGCCATGGGGAGCTCCTGTTCTGTTCACAGAGAAGAAGGATGGGCGTTGGCGTATGTGTGTTGATTATCGTGCGCTTAATGTTGTAACAATCAAGAACAAATATCCATTGCCCCGCATTGAGGACTTGTTTGATCGGTTGAATGGAGCTCAAGTATTCTCCAAGATCGATGTCAAGTCAGGGTATAATCAAATCTGGGTGCGCGAGCAGGATGTAGAGAAGACTGCTTTCTCCACCAGGTATGGGCATTATGAGTATAAAGTTATGTCTTTTGGATTGACTAATGCACCTGCCATTTTTATGGAGACTATGAACAACCATGGAAATATCAATATTGCCAATTGACGAAGATCACTTGTAGTAAAAGCAGTTCAACAATTGAAAAAAACATTAATAGTTTTAAAGAACCATTGAATCTCATCAACTACCAGGAACCATGAACTCAAGAGAAATTCATCCACCATCACCGGACAAGAATTTGTCAAATTCAGAAATCAAAGAAGAAAACAACTTTCTAAAGTAACCCCAAAAGAAATATGCAAGGTCAATGCACACTTAATAAAGAACTTGTAAAAGAAATCTCCCAATGCCCAAAATTCCAAGCGAGCAAATGAGTTAAATTTTCCAACAGGGGTAAAACAGAACTTCCGAGAAAAGATAAATCTTGCAATTTAACTACGCTCACGTGGAGCAGAAATATCACAATAATCGAAAGAACAATAATTGTTTCAAAGAACGGTCAGAGATCTACTGGAGCTTGCCCACTTCATTAAAACCCCCCATTCAAAAGAAACTCATGAACTGCAAGAAACTACAACCAGGAAACCAGATACAAGCTCGAGAAAGACAACAAATTCACCAACGAGCTCATGCTCAACCCAGAACTTATGGAACAGGGGTAAGAACTTCTCTAATTTCATACCACGAACAGTGGTGTAGCCTGGCAAAACCCAGGACAACAACCACAAACTCAACTGCTCAACGTTCGCTACCGATACGCATAACTAATGCAATCAATTATGAATATATAGGATCATCCCATGAAAATCATAGAATAAATTCATATATACAGGATATCACATCATATCATAGATTAACAACAAGAAAGATAGCACAGAAGCAATTCGATACAGTACAATATAATGAACCACATTACTAGAAATGCAGAAGCAATAGATTTCCCAAACCCCACCTACTGTGCACAGTGTGCCATTTTAATACTTAACTTACCACGGACCTAAAGCCCGCTCTGATACCAACTATAACACTCTGGCTATTCGGAAGCCAAAATGTTACCTAAAGAATCTACATACAACCACAATGTGGAAGAATTTAATCTCAACTTCTATAATCAATCGAAGAGTTCAATGGTAATACTAGCATAACAGGAATAAAGAACGAATCCATCAGCATATAAACAGTGAGAACTTCAGAGAAGCCACTAACAGCAATTACCAGAACTAAATAACATGTAGTCTCTTATTTATTACAGTTCCTCATTTGACAACTGAAAGACATAATCGAACTTAACAAGGAAGATGAATAATGGTAAACTGAGTGAAATGTGCTTGACTAATCCCTTCCCACAAGGCCATCATCAACGTTCACCTAAATGAATACAGAAAGCAAGAATGAGTCGAACCTCAGCAAGTACCATACAAGATAAATCAAGCATAGAGTGGACAAGCCAACTCAATTGAAGTATGAACAATTCTTGGAACACATGCAAGAATGAATGGAATGAATACATGAATGAATTTGAATGAAAGGATGCATTGAAGAAATGAACTGCTCAATAGCTTATACCGGTATAGCGAGTGACACACCCGTCGATGCTCACTTAAGCCCGTACTTAACAAAGTCTGGGGATCCAATCACCGTATGAAGAACGTTTCATACGGGTGTCCGAAATTGCCCACATTGGAGTGGTGGCCAACATTGCCCACATTGGAGTGGTGGGTCTTACGTGCTCATACTGGAATTGATGGGACTTACAATTTTCTACTTCTGTGGTCAACATGAAACAAATGCGTGAACGGAATGAACTTCATGCAATGAACTCTTATCA